>BSQW01000005.1:42376273-52376273 GCA_030161315.1 Eutrema japonicum
CGTCTAACACTCGTTCAGGCCAGTCCATGTCCGGATTCCCTACTGGTTCGAGACTCGAAAATATTTTTTCAGATTTTTTTTAAAGTAAAATATTTTTGTTTGGAAACAGGGATAAAAAAAGGGAATAATAGATTTCCGGAATATGAATAGACTAAACTTAAAAAATTCATTGTTTGGTCACAAAATAGCACTCTACTCTAATAGATTAGATATATCCTTATACTATTAGTATTTACATGAAATCCATATAATAGAATGTCAATTTATTGTATCAAGGAAGAAGGCACTACAAGATAAAAGATTGCCTTCTTACTTGCAACATTTCTGAGTAATGGGGCGGTTATTCGCATCTTAAAACTGAATTCTCAATCTTCGCAACAAATAAGTAAAAACTATAACCCATAAGAGATTCGTCTTAGGAAGGAAATCGCAGCTGTTCATGAATCAGTTGAACAGACGAAGCTGGCGTGTTCTCAAGCCCGAAAAGAAAAATCTGAGATATTTGCAGAGAAGGAGATTCAGCAGCAATCGTAAAAAAGCTGGCATGGAAGAATCTGCCAAGAAAGTACTCGCTTTGAAGAAGGAGTTTGACCCCGAATTCGCAAAAAAGCTTGAAGTGCAGTTGACTGAGACATATAACGAGATCGATGAATCGCAGAAGCAAATGGAGACTGCAAAAGCATCGGATATGGATTCTGTTAATGGTGTGAGTTTGGAGTTGAATGAAGCAAAGGGTTTACTCGAGAAACTTGTGGAAGAAGAGAGGTCTTTGCAAGAGTTAGTGGAATCTCTTAAAGCAGAACTAAAGAATGTGAAGACGGTGCATAGTGAAGTTGAAGCGAAGGAGGCTGAAATTGAATCTATGGCTGGAGATCTTCATATGAAGCTTAGCAAAGGTAAGAGTGAGCTAGAAGAATGTGTTGCAGAAGAATCTAAAGCAAAGGCTGCTTTGGAAGATATGATGTTAACCTTAAATCAGATATCTTCTGAGACAGAAGCTGCTCGACGAGAAGCTGAGGAAATGCGAAACAAAGCCGAAGAGTTAATGAAGGAAGTGGAAACCGCACATCTCGCACTTGAAGACACAGAGCTAAATTTGAGAGTTGCTCTAGATGAAGTCGAAGAAGCAAAAGCTGCTGAGACAAAGGCCCTTGAACAGATAAAGTCAATATCTGAAAAAACCAACGCCGCACGTAATTCGACATCATCTGAGTCTAGAGCTCAGAGCATCACACTGTCTCAGGAGGAGTTTAAGTCTTTGAGCAAGAGAGCTGAGGTATTCGATAAGTTAGCGGATATGAAAGTGGCGGCTGCATTGGCTCAGGTAGAAGCAGTGAGAGCTAGCGAAAACGAGACACTGAAGAAGTTGGAGACAACACAAGAGGAGATTGAGAAGCTAAAGACTGCAACACAAGAGGCATTGAAGAAAGCAGCTATGGCTGATGCTGCTAAGAAAGCGGTTGAAGGAGAACTCAGGAGGTGGCGCGAAAGAGATCAGAAGAAAGCAGAGGAAGTGGCGTTGAGGATTCTTGCAGAAGCAGAGGCGAAGATGTCCGCTGAATCATCACCACAACATCACTACAAAGCTACGAAACAGAAACCTATCCATAACAAACTGGAGAAGACGAAAACTTCTGTGGTATCAAAGAAAGTGCTTTTGCCGAATCTAAGTGGAATCTTTAATAGAAAGAAGAATCAAGTTGAGTGGGGTTCTCCTTCTTATCTCCCTGGAGAGAAACCCTTTTGATGATTTCTTTTTCAAGATTTGAACTTTTGTTGTTGTGAAACAATCAGAAAGTTGTGTGCGTAAGAAGGTTGTGATTTGTTTTTTTCCTTACATAATAAGCTTCAACATTGAGACAAAAAGACTGAAAGTGAGTTAATTACACTGAGGCCTGAGCTAACATTTATCAGAAGCTGAGAAGATCAATTCATATATAGTCAAAGAGTCATCATCAACCAAACGATTAATAAAGTAAAGGGACAAATGCAAAATGTCATCTCAAAAGAAATACTCTTTTTTTTTTTGGTTCATCAAATCTTAAAAGAAAGAAGGATATATGTCTGTTACACTAACTGGAGACGGCATTGCGGATGCATGACTCAGACGGCATTGCGGATGCATGTCTATATTCTGAGGTGGAACATGGTAAGGAGTCTCGTTTGTATCAAGTACACTGACAATGTGGGATCTAGCCAGATGGACAAGTGCGTTTTCGTCAACATCATAGAGCTCGACAATGTTAGGGCACAGGCCAGGAAAGGAACTAGCAGGGACGCAGAAAGGTTCAGACTTTGAGAGGAAAATGATGAGATCTCCAATGTCTTGAGTGTAAACAGCGTTTCCCTCATCGTCTAGCTTGAACACCATCAAAGCTTTGGTTTCCATTCTCACCGTACCACTGGCGGTCTTCTTGTACCACTTAACCAAGAAAGTTTCACCGGTTGTTGTCGACTCCACCAAGTGTTCGCTCGTGAGGCACGAATCCATAAGCTCTCGTTTGGTCCTGGTCAGCTTGGGAAGGTTTCCAAATCGCAACTTCTGAATCTTTGGTTTGTTGTTTTTTGCGCGGAGATCCCATGATCCAATGAGGTGGCCTCCAGATCCGGGAATGCGAAACATGTCATCTTTCTTGGAAAACATGACTCTGGAGGAGTAGAAGCAGGGGTTTTCGATCCTGACGTTGGTCCACTTGCTCTTAGCGGCGGGTCTGCAAAAGCTGAGTTGAGGTCCCAAGAACATGACAGCCACAACACAGTCTTGATCCTCTGGAGAAGATGAGGACATGGCCACGTTGGTGACAATCTGGGTTTGGCAACGAGGCAGAGTTACAAGAGGAGGCAGCGGGATGCGTTTAGGGTTTGTATCAGATGCAATAGGGTTTAGATCGTCAAAGTAAAAGTAACAAATGATGCAGAGGAAAAGTAAAAGTTTTCAATTTTTAATAAAGTATTTAAAAAAAAAAAAAAGAATTACGTACGTAAGATAATGAAGAGGAAAGACGTCAGAAATGGAAAATTTGGGAAAATCATTTGGCACAAATCACCAACGAATCTTTTTATCTTGATCACGCCTTACTAATTTATAAGGTTTTCCCTGATTTACTGGCTTAACTAGATTATAACCCGTGCGTCCGCACGGGAATTTTTTTATTTTTTAATCAAAACTAAGATTTAACCCGCGCTAATTATAGCGCGGCGTAATTTGTTTTTAAATAAATTATTTTGAAATTCACAAAAATTGTTTTTATATTAATTTTACAATATATCTAACTAATGATTATTGATTATAGATAAATTATATAATTTATAATAATTTGTTTATTTAACCCGTTTTGCAGTGAACTAAAATATTATTCGGGCTAACCCGCAAAAACTTATAATCTTAAAAATATAACTCTAATATGCATCGTTAAAAGACTCTAGTTTTTGTGGTTAGTTTACGAAATTTTTTAAAAATATAGTTTTCTTATATCTAACTTTTTATAAAATTAGTAAAATATTTTTTCAACTTTTGTTTTGATATATATTAAAATAAAATATAATAAATTATAGTGAAAAATATATCAAGATTTTGAATAGATTTTTTTTTCTTTGAATATATATGAATTGATTATTATTTAAAAATATATAGTATTAAAAATAATTAAGAAATGAAATAATAAATAACCTCTTTAATACAAAATATATACTTTCTATATTTTAATCAATAATTTTAAAAGACTATTATATCATTTCCTATTTGTAATTATTTTTAAATAAATTATTTTGAAATTCACAAAAATTGTTTTTATATGAATTTTACAATATAGCTAATTAATGATTATAGATAAATTATATAATTTGTAATAATTTGTTTATTTAACCCGTTTTGCAGTGAACTAAAATATTATTCGGGTTAACTCGCAAAAACTTATAATCTTAAAAACATAACTCTAATATGCATCGTTAAAAGACTCTAGTTTTTGTGGTTAGTTTACGAATTTTTTTAAAAATATAGTTTTCTTATATCTAACTTTTTATAAAATTAGTAAAATATTTTTTCAACTTTTGTTTTGATATATATTAAAATAAAATATAATAAATTATAATGAAAAATATATCAAGATTTTGAATAGATTTTTTTCTTTGAATATATATGAATTGATTATTATTTAAAAATATATAGTATTAAAAATAATTAAGAAATGAAATAATAAATAACCTCTTTAATACAAAATATATACTTTCTATATTTTAATCAATAATTTTAAAAGACTACTATATCCTTTCCTATTTCAATTATTCTTTGTTATTTATAATGGCATTTCATGTAATAACTTACAAAACAAAGTTTATTTTTAAAAATGTCTTCTTAAATAATATTATAGAGATTTGTAATATAATTTGTGTTTATTTTTGTGTTTAGATATAACATAATTATTTAGGTGTTTAGATATAATTTGTTTTTGCTAATACGCCCTAGTTAGGAAGTTCAATATGAAAAGTAACGGAAGTTCATTATGTTGATATAATCGTATACTAATCCGCCCTAGAACGGGGGTAAGTTTTAATTTTGTTTTATGATGTTTAGTTCTATTTTTTGGACAAAATGTATTTTGTGGATGTAAAAGTTTGAGATATGTTAACAGTTTTATATTTGGCTATAGAATATATTATATAGTTTTCTAAAATTTTAATCCACAATGAAGACATGCGACAAATTTTTATTTGTTTTTTTAATGTTTTCTATTTTATAAGTATATTTTTGGTATGACATGTATGATTCAATATTAGTGATTTTAGCTATCCAAATTTTCCGACCTGTTTTGTTATATACATTTTCAGTTCTATATTTTATTTTAAATATATTTTAATACCTGAATTATCCATTAGGATTCTTATCAATTGTTTTGTTATTAATTTACGAATAAAACATAATCATAAATATTTTATATAATCAATATAAATATTATATCATTTTCACCTATAATTCATCATACATATTTTATATTTAAAATATGACCATTATTTTTAATATATGGGTTTTTTTTCAAATAAAATAGTATGGGAAGACGATCTATTTCCCCCAAAAAAATACAATAACATATTTGTTTATCATCTGTGTTATTATGAGAATATTATTTAAATTCGAATATTTAGATTAAATCTAAATTAATATATGATTGATTATTTTTGAAGATAATAACTAATTTTCTGATTTTTGGTAAATAATCTAACCTATATTTAAGAAAATCTAAAATATTATAAAATAATTTTTTAATTTTCGGAATTAACTTTAAAAAATACATAACCAAAATTAAAAGTTATCCACAAAATCCTATGTTGTAAACAAAATTATTCTGTTTGGAAACAGGATAATTATCCACAAAAATTGAAAGTTTAAAAGTTATTCATGATAGAAATAGTATTAAATGCATTTTTTCTTAGATTAACAATTCCTATATTGTGTGATTCTTAAAATATTAATTATTTTATATATGTAAATAACAAATATTGAATCTGTATTATTAACCGAATGTTGTCCATATGCATGATCAAATTTATGGTTGTGCAAATCTAATTAATAATATATTCAGTTTTCAGTTTGAAAAATATTCAATTATAAATCTGATTGTATTAATAAGATTTAAATTTAGAAGTAAACATATTTTGTTATTAATTCTAACTATTTTGTTTGTAACTATTGATGAAATCTCAGAAAATCTACATTAAATTCAAAATTTAATATTATCTTTCAAGCAAAATTGTTAATTTTGAATATGTATCATTCAAAATTTTGATTATTAGATTATTTGGCATAATCGAAATTCAAAAATTCAAAATAACTAATAATATTTTCGTAACAAAATAATAATAAATTTAAATTATTTTTGAAATATTTAATTTACATATTTTTGATATAATCGATTTTATTTATAATTTTAATTATTTAATTTAATTTCTGTCATAGTCTGAATTTTTATAATTACATATTAAAATTAATATATATATAATCATATTAATTAATTAATTAAACTACAATTTAATTGAATCAGATTAATGAAATGAATTTTTAATTGAACAGAATTATTCTGTTTGGAAACAGGGATAGTTATCCACAAAAATTAAAAGTTTAAAAGTTATCCATAATAAGAATAGTTTTAAATGTATTTTTTCTTGTTTGGTCACAAATTAGCAGTCTGTTTTAATATATTAGAGATACTATAATTTAGTCATTAAACTCAACTTCCTCTTTAATACTATACTTGAAAATGCATAAAATATCAGCATTGTTTCCATATTAGAGGAGTAGATAATATTCGAGAGTAAACCATGTATATTTTCTTGCGTGTGTATAGTAATATATAAACACAGAAAGAGGAACTCCATTGTTAAATCAAGAAACTTCAGAAAGTGGAGCTATCAAGGTATTTTTAACTTCTTTTTATATACGCTTTGCTTTAAATATATATAATATAAATATATGTAGTTTTCCATATAATTCCATTTCATTATATGTCGTTTGGCGTATAGTTGGATTTGAAATTATGCACAGAAATACTTTTAGGGTTCTGATTATATATCTCGTTGACTTAGCTCCACCATTGTCTTTTCTTCTGAAACATATATATATCATTCAATTTGTGTGTCGAAGATGATAATTACGGAGGAAGAAAATAACTCCTAGTCCCTTCTATCTATCCAAACCTATAATGTTGATGAAAGTCTTCAATTGTTGTTACATGACCTCAAAATCAACATGATTGTGTATAGAAACGTTTGTGATTACAAATACTTTTTGTCCACTTGTTGATTTTTATCAAATAGTTTTCGAGTTTTATTCAGAATAATTGGACGTCGAAACTTCAGTTTGTATAATAATTTGTTCCCGGGTCTTCAACACTAAGATTTTCTCCACAAACGCCTCTTAAGTTACTACGCTATCCATTTTTAATACGATCAGAGAGGAAGCGTTGAGTGAGCTCGAATGGGCGAAAATAACTGTTGAAGAGCTTACTCGTAAGCTTGAAGCGGTTAATAAATCCAGAGATTCTGCGAATAAAGTGACTGAAGCTGCTAAGAGTCAAACCAGGAAATGTTTCTGTGTCTAGTAGTGATGCTCAGGATATGCAACAGTATGGGACGGTCTGTAAGGAACTTGATACCGCAAAGCAAGAGCTGAGAAAAATCCAACAGGTTTCGAATGATATTTCGGAAACAAAGACTGCTGCTTTAACCAAAGTAGATGAAGCTAAGGAAGTGACGAAAGTTCATTCTGAGAAGATTGAGAACAAGAGACAAAAGTATGAAACATAATTACATTGTGACAACTCTCTTAAAAATATTTCGTTTTATTTATGTTTTTCTTTGTAGGAACTTGTTTTGGCTAATGAGTAATGAGATGACATTGTGACAACTCATTTGTTGGAGTGTGATATGGATTCAAAATTGTGGTTGCATACAACGAGCATTGATCAAATTTTTTAGCCAAGTCAAAATTGTGTTTACTTTTGTGGAGTGTGATATGAATTCAAAATTTTAGATAACTCGGGTGAAATTCAATTAAAAAAAAAAAGATTGTTGTATTGATCAAATCTTTAGCCAAGTCAACCAAAAATTGTCATGAACTAAATAACTCACTTTAAGTCAATGCGGCTTTTTTGTTTCCTTCTATTATATAAATATACTAGGACTAAACCGCGCTAATTATAGCGCGTAAAATTTTTTTTTTAAATAAATTGTTTAAAATTTAAGAAAATTGTTTTTATCTGAATTTTATAATACGACTAACTAATGATTATAGATAAACTGTCAATTTGTAATAATTTGTGCATTTAACCCGTTTTACATTGAACTAAAATATTTGTGTCTAACTTTTTATAAAATTAGTAAAATATTTTTTAACTTTTGTTTTGATATATATTCAAATAAAATATAATAAATTATAGTGAAAATATAGCAAGATTTTGAATAGATTTTTTTCTTTGAATATATATGGATTGGTTATTATTTTAAAATATATAGTATTAAAAATAATTAAGAAATAAATAATAAATAACCACTTTAATACAAAATATATACTTTCCATATTCTAATCAATAATTTTTAAAAACTACTATATTATTTCCTATTTCAATTATTCTTTGTTATTTGTAATGGCATTTTATGTAATAACTTATAAAACAAAGTTCCTTTTCAAAAATGTATTCTTAAACAATATGCACACTAGGACTTAACCCGCGCTAATTATAGCGCGAATAATTTTTTTTTTTTAAATTGCTTTGAAATTTAAGAAAATGGTATTTCATGTAATAACTTACAAAACAAAGTTTATTTTTAAAAATATCTTATTAAATAATATTATAGAGATTATACACACCAAGTAACCATGCAAATACACAACCAAATGGGTATTGTAAGCAAATTTCTGAAGAATCACCAAACAACTCTCAACCATACACAACATTCATTTTCATTGTAATTTGTTTATAAACTATCAAGGAAGAAGGCACTACTGGATAAAAGATTGTCGTCTTACTTGCAACGTTTTCGACTTACATGTATTAAGATCTCACGGTCGTTCCATGGACCTTTGTCTGAAAGAAACTTTTTAGACAAGAGAAAATTCAACCAGTTCTTATGATATTAATGAGTAATGGGGCGGTTATTCGCATCTTAAAACTGAAGATCTCAATCTTCGCAACAAATAAGTAAAAACTATAACAGACGAAGGAAATTGCAGCTGTTCATGAATCAGTTGAACAGACGAAGCTGGCGTGTTCTCAAGCCCGAAAAGAAAAATCTGAGATATTTGCAGAGAAGGAGATTCAGCAGCAATCGTATAAAGCTGGCATGGAAGAATCTGCCAAGAAATTACTCGCTTTGAAGAAGGAGTTTGACCCCAAATTCGCAAAAAAGCTTGAAGTGCAGTTGACTGAGACATATAACGAGATCGATGAATCGCAGAAGCAAATGGAGACTGCAAAAGCATCAGATATGGATTCTGTTAATGGTGTGAGTTTGGAGTTGAATGAAGCAAAGGGTTTACTCGAGAAACTTGTGGAAGAAGAGAGGGTCTTTGCAAGAGTTAGTGAAATCTCTTAAAGCAGAACTGAAGAATGTGAAGACGGTGCACGGTGAAGTTGAAGCGAAGGAGGCTGAAATTGAATCTATGGCTGGAGATCTTCATATGAAGCTTAGCAAAGGTAAGAGTGAGCTAGAAGAATGTGTTGCAGAGGAATCTAGAGCAAAGGCTGCTTTGGAAGATATGATGTTAACCTTAAATCAGATATCTTCTGAGACAGAAGCTGCTCGGCGAGAAGCTGAGGAAATGCGAAACAAAGCCGAAGAGTTAATGAAGGAAGCGGAAACCGCACATCTCGCACTTGAAGACACAGAGCTAAATTTGTGAGTTGCTCTAGATGAAGTCGAAGAAGCAAAAGCTGCCGAGACAAAGGCCCTTGAACAGATAAAGTCAATGTCTGAAAAAACCAACGCCGCACGTAATTCGATATCATCTGAGTCTGGAGCTCAGAGCATCACCCTGTCTCAGGAGGAGTTTAAGTCTTTGAGCAAGAGAGCTGAGGTATTCGATAAGTTAGCGGATATGAAAGTGGCGGCTGCATTGGCTCAGGTAGAAGCAGTGAGAGCTAGCGAAAACGAGACACTGAAGAAGTTGGAGACAACACAAGAGGAGATTGAGAAGCTAAAGACTGCAACACAAGAGGCATTGAAGAAAGCAGCTATGGCTGATGCTGCTAAGAAAGCGGTTGAAGGAGAACTCAGGAGGTGGCGCGAAAGAGATCAGAAGAAAGCAGAGGAAGTGGCGTTGAGGATTCTTGCAGAAGCCGAGGCGAAGATGTCCGCTGAATCATCACCACAACATCACTACAAAGCTACGAAACAGAAACCTATCCATAACAAACTGGAGAAGACGAAAACTTCTGTGGTATCAAAGAAAGTGCTTTTGCCGAATCTAAGTGGAATCTTTAATAGAAAGAAGAATCAAGTTGAGTGGGGTTCTCCTTCTTATCTCCCTGGAGAGAAACCCTTCTGATGATTTATTTTTCAAGATTTGAACTTTTGTTGTTGGGAAACAATCAGAAAGTTGTGTGCTTAAGAAGGTTGTGGTTTGAGATCAGAAGCAGTTGCAGCTTTTGGTCTATAATGTGAGAAACTGGTTTGTTGCTGTAAATTGGATCAAAGCGATTTAGGTTGTTGTCTTGTTTTGGCTCTTTGTTGTGTGAATGATTTGTTTTTTCCCTTACATAATAAGCTTCAACATTGAGACAAAAAGATTGAAAGTGAGCTAATTACAATGAGGCCTGAGCTAACATTTATCAGAAGCTGAGAAGATCAATTCATATATAGTCAAGGAGTCATCATTTAATAAAGTAAAGGGACAAATGCAATGTCATCTCAAAAGAAATACTCTTTTTGGTTCATCAAATCTTAAAAGAAAGAAGGATATATGTCTGTTACATTAACTGGAGACGGCATTGCGGATGCATGAGTCAGACAAAATACTAGTCTATATTCTGAGGTGGAATATGGTAAGGAGTCTCGTATGTATCAAGTACACTGACAATGGGGGATCTAGCCAGATGGACAAGTGCGTTTTCGTCAACATCATAGAGCTCGACAACGTTAGGGAACAGGCCAGGAAAGGAACTAGCAGGGACGCAGAAAGGTTCAGACTTTGAGAGGAAAATGACGAGATCTCCAATGTCTTGAGTGTAAACAGCGTTTCCCTCATCGTCTAGCTTGAACACCATCAAAGCTTTGGTTTCCATTCTCACCGTACCACTGGCGGTCTTCTTGTACCACTTAACCAAGAAAGTTTCACCGGTTGTTGTCGACTCCACCAAGTGTTCGCTCGTGAGGCACGAATCCATAAGCTCTCGTTTGGTCCTGGTCAGCTTGGGAAGGTTTCCAAATCGCAACTTCTGAATCTTTGGTTTGTTGTTTTTTGCGCGGAGATCCCATGATCCAATGAGGTGGCCTCCAGATCCGGGAATGCGAAACATGTCATCTTTCTTGGAAAACATGACTCTGGAGGAGTAGAAGCAGGGGTTTTCGATCCTGACGTTGGTCCACTTGCTCTTAGCGGTGATATGCTCAATTTAATACCCTAAAAAGTACTAAAGCAGTTGCTGCAGTAAATCAGGGGTCGAACACAAGAACTCAAGAATCACTCAATAGATTCTATAGATCAGAAACAAGCTAAACCAGATGATGTAATTGAAAAACAGAGTTGCAAGTAAAACGTTTGTAAATTCAATTGGAGGAATGTAGGCTTAGGGTATTTCTCAGGAAATCAATGAATGCAGCTAAGTTAGCTAACAGGATCCAGATTAAGCACTGTTCTAGAACTCAAATCACTAAAATATAATTAACCAACTCTCGTTGCGAAAACTATCTAAATCTAAATCCTAGAAATTCCAAATCTCTTTGCGAATCCTAAAGTCTAAATCAGCTTTAAAATCAGGTTTGATATGTTCACAAATCAATTAAACCAAATCTCTTTGCGAATAATCAATTTGCTCACCTAAGGTTCTATCAGGTATTTAATCGCACTCTCGTGCCTAATTAATTATCCTAAGATCTAAGTTCCAGATTCGTCAACCTAGAATTAGCTTTGAGAACAACCTAAGGCGAAGAACTAATTTAGATAGTGAATCCTAACAGATAATCAACCTAGCATTCAAAGAAATCCCTATGAGAAAACCCTAAACCTAACAGGTGATCTACTCAGACATGGATATTAAATTAATAAACATGTTGAATAAATACTCTTATATTAAATCAGAAAGAGAAACAAGGTTTTGAGATCTGATCTCGGACGAAGGGAAACCAGACTTGTCTCTCCACAAAAATCTCTCTTAAACCTAAACAATAATAAAGCATAGCCTAAACAATGGCTGTAAAATCCTATTTATAACCTAAATCACGATTTGGGGCCTTCTTGTAATTATCAAAGTCTTCTGGGTGCTTTTGCAATTCTCCAAGACTTCATAATTAGTCGCGGCCCATGAAATCTCGATGAGTGTCGATCGATACCAGGGGGTATCGATCGATGCTCGGTGCTCAGATCGGGCTCTTAGTCATCAGACTTCAGTCTCGCTCCAGAATGCTCCAGAAAAGCTCCAATAATTCCAATTAAGCTCCAGACGTGCTATAACCTGTGAAAGACTCTAAAAGACTCCAAAACACAAGAAAAGACTCTATAAAAGGACTTATATCATGGCCTAAATAGGGTAAAAACCATGATATATCAACTCCCCCAGACTTAGCCTTTTGCTTGCCCTCAAGCAAATAGAAGACTAAACCAGAAAAAGAGGTTTGAAAACGTAGAGACTCACCTGTTCCTGAACCATCGAAAAGACCCTTTTCCCAAGTACCCAAATGTCACCTGATCAGGTTTCGATCTAACCACCATGTACTTCTCCGTAGACATTTGCAGCTTTTCCAGACTCCACACAAAATCCCACAGCATTGTTCAAGTAAAGCTCTCATCGCCAGTTTCATCTCTGCAGCTAATATTTAAGAACCTTCTAGACTCTTTACCAGACAATATCTTGACAAAGGAACCACCCTTTTTCACACTTTTTTGTATCAATTTCTCTCCTCCAGACTTATTTCTTATTATGTTCTATTTATTATTTTTTTATTTTCAGCTTAGCATATACATATCAAGGTAGGAGACGCGAGTATTGATGGTGTTTGCCACCAAATCCCCGGTTCTTCCCTCTCTATGTATCAAAGGATGTAGGCGAATAATGGCATCATAGGAAAATCCTAGCCTCGCTTCCAATCCTTTGTGTGATCATCCCTTCTTAAGTAGAATAATGGGATCGCTGGAAATTTTCCTAACCCTCTACTCAGAAGAAAATCATTTCAATCTTTTATGCTCTTAATCTATCAACTTATTTCAGGGGAGAGAGATACCATAATTCTAAACACACGGGTTCCTTTATCAGATATGAATGATGAATCAAGCTCTATGAACACTAACCACATTGATGAAGTGCAAAAATTTGGCTCAGGCTTCAGAAGAACTCTGCTGGAGACATGGATGTTTTCTAGTCAACTGGTCAGCCTTTGGATTTTTCATTAGTCGATTCAAAGCTGATCCTGTAACACTGTGCACTCAAAAACAAAATCAAATCAATAGGTTCAAGCACAGGATCATAATCTCCAACAAATTTTGACTCAATAAAACAGTTTTGACTCGATAAAACGACTGACTCTAAGAAAAACGAAAACAATGTCAGCAGACACCTCCCCCAGACTTGAACAACACTGTCCCCAGTGTTATCTAGCCAAGAGTCAGTGAAAGAAACAAAGAAAAAGGATAGAACGAAGAGAAACAAGAAATTACCATTCTGGAACAGTCGGTGTCGATCGACACACGGCATAGTATCGATCGATACCATGCTTAGATCGACTTTGTGAATTTTCATCCGCGATTGGTGTCGATCGATACCATAGGGATATCGATCGATGCTTAGGCGATTTCGAGTTGCTCCTTGTTCATCCTGACACAGACTCAAAACAAACGAAAATAAAAATAAAAACGAATCAAAAACAGACTCACCAGTGGGTTGCCTCCCACCAAGCGCTCGTTTAACGTCAATAGCTTGACTGTAACGCCCTTCAGGCTGGATAAGAGTGAGAGCTTGCACCAAAACAGGCTCCATCACTTGACATTACTAGCTTCAGAGTTCTGCTTAGCATGCTGTCCACAAATTCCTGCCCTTTCTCTTTCAGCTCAGAAGTAAGAAGTACTCTTGCTTTGGAAAATGGCTTTGAATTACCCGTGCTTTTCACCTTATAATGGATCGAGTCACCATCGCATCTCTGAGGTTTCAAAATCACAGAAGGAGTACTCTTCACTTCTTCGCACTTTTCCTGGTCCTTTGTCATAACCATTTCAGCATCTTTCTTGATTGGGGTAGAAGGACCATCTAGAATATCCGTGACAGTTGTTGCGTCAGGAGGTTCTCCCAAAAGATCATTCATCAGCGTATCTCCTGTGACAATGGTGGTGCAAGAGATATGTGTAGGAGTTCTCCTAACAGGTATGGCATCGTAGTACACCTCCTTGTCAATATATGAGAACGAGATCTTCTTGCTTGGCGTATCCATGATCGCACCAACCGTGGCCATGAACGGTCTTCCCAAGATCAATTGCGTAGTAGAATTTGCACTCATCTCAATAACTTGAAAATCGGTAGGGACCATGCAACTTCCTACTGTGACAAGCAAATCGGCGATTGCACCATATGGAGTAGAGGTAGACGAATTCGCGAATGTGATAGACGTCTTGGGAGATCGAATATCAGCTCCCAATCGCTCTGCAATTGCCTTAGACATAACATTAACGCTAGCTCCTGAGTCAACGAGAGACTCTTCGAATTTAGCTCCAGAGATAGAGCATGGAACTGAGAAAATTCCTGGGTCTGCCCGTTTAGTCAGCTGCGCCAGAGGAGGTGGTCGAGGATACGGTAATTTAGGATTGTAGCTCCTTTGCTCAATCAGATCAGGCGTCTGCATACTCTCCGGCTCAATCTGCGAGGGGTATCGATCGATACCAGGTCGGGTGTCGATCGATACTCTGGGTTCTGACACGTTTCGAGAAACGATTTGGATTGGTATCGATCGATACTTGGTGGTGTCGGTCGATATCTTGACGATTTCAGAATCCTCCTCGTCGTTCTTGGTAGAATTTGCTACAAGCCTGGCAGTCTGGGCTAACTGTGTATCCAAAATCGTCTGACGAACACTGAGAGCTTCGATTTTGCTATTCAGATCAGAGTACAAGGTATCCAATCTCCCATTGAAGGTCGCTGTCATCTGCTGCTGTCCGTGAAGGAGCTGTTCAAGCATGGATTCTATCCTGTGTTCAGAAGATCTGGGTGGTGCGGATGTGTATCTATGCCTTTGATCTGGAGGTCCATCTCTACCCACGTAGTTGACATGTTCCACTGCATTCTCTTCAGCAAAATAGACATTCTTCTTCTGCTTGCTCATCAACAGATTGTGCACCGAATCCAGTTTCGCATGCACTTCAGCAATCTGCGCACCCTCCATGTTTTCAGCTTGCTTCGTTCGCTCAAGATCTGCATTCTTGGCGCTATGGCTAGATGCAAAGTTTTCGATCAGCTGGTAAGCATCGTCAGGATATCTGGTAAAGAAGTTTCCATTGCTAGCAGAATCCAATGCCATCTGGTACCGACAATCAATTCCTCTGAAAAAGAATTTCAGCAACTGAACCATGTCGAAACCATGATGCGGACAGTCCTTCTGATAAGATCTAAATCGCTCCCAAGCAACCTTAAGTCCTTCAGTTCTTCCCTGAGAGAATTTAGAGATCTTGTTCCTGATTTCCTCGGATCTCGCATCATCGAAGAAGTTGCTCAAGAAAGCACTCTTGATCTCTTCCCAGGTAGTCAGTGATCCAGGAGGTAGCTGCCTCAGCCAGTAAGTAGCTTCCCCACCAAGAGAGTATGGGAAGAGCTTGCAGAAGAGATAATCGTAGGACACTCCATTGCTCTTGATGCTAGTGACCAAGTCCTCGAATTTCTCTACATGATCCATTGGATGCTCATGAGGCAAACCATGGAAGAGATGCTGTCCTACTAGAGTGTAGTAAGCAGGCTTCAGCTCAAAGTCATTCCGCTCATACGCAGGGGGACGAATCGCAGAGCGATTGGCGAAAAATTGCTCTGGCCTGTTGTGTTCACCAATCGTTCTACCACGATTAACCACAGCATCCCTTGCGTCCCTAGCGGCATTCTCAGCGACAACAGGAGCAGGTGGAATGACAATCCCCTCTCCATCCAGACGTTGTCCTTGCTCATTGCACAACCGACCCTGTTGGTCCCTGTAAGCTCCAGCAGCATCACGAACCAACCCGACTTGATTGTTGTTCATCTTAGCTGACTTCTTTGCTTTCCTGTTTGTGCGTTCCACTTGTGCTAGCTGTTCCAGTGATAGATCAACTAGCGGAGTGCTCTTTTTTGCTTCTGGTTTCAAGATTATGCATGCACCTGAAATCACAAGTAAAGAGCGTAAGTAACTGAAATTTACGACGGGTATCGACCGATACTCAAGGGTATCGATCGATACTCGGGCGATTTAGACGAATTTCCTAGCTAAAATCTAACGGCGAATTGAGTCCCCGGCAACGGCGCCAAAATTGATATGCTCAATTTAATACCCTAAAAAGTACTAAAGCAGTTGCTGCAGTAAATCAGGGGTCGAACACAAGAACTCAAGAATCACTCAATAGATTCTATAGATCAGAAACAAGCTAAACCAGATGATGTAATTGAAAAACAGAGTTGCAAGTAAAACGTTTGTAAATTCAATTGGAGGAATGTAGGCTTAGGGTATTTCTCAGGAAATCAATGAATGCAGCTAAGTTAGCTAACAGGATCCAGATTAAGCACTGTTCTAGAACTCAAATCACTAAAATATAATTAACCAACTCTCGTTGCGAAAACTATCTAAATCTAAATCCTAGAAATTCCAAATCTCTTTGCGAATCCTAAAGTCTAAATCAGCTTTAAAATCAGGTTTGATATGTTCACAAATCAATTAAACCAAATCTCTTTGCGAATAATCAATTTGCTCACCTAAGGTTCTATCAGGTATTTAATCGCACTCTCGTGCCTAATTAATTATCCTAAGATCTAAGTTCCAGATTCGTCAACCTAGAATTAGCTTTGAGAACAACCTAAGGCGAAGAACTAATTTAGATAGTGAATCCTAACAGATAATCAACCTAGCATTCAAAGAAATCCCTATGAGAAAACCCTAAACCTAACAGGTGATCTACTCAGACATGGATATTAAATTAATAAACATGTTGAATAAATACTCTTATATTAAATCAGAAAGAGAAACAAGGTTTTGAGATCTGATCTCGGACGAAGGGAAACCAGACTTGTCTCTCCACAAAAATCTCTCTTAAACCTAAACAATAATAAAGCATAGCCTAAACAATGGCTGTAAAATCCTATTTATAACCTAAATCACGATTTGGGGCCTTCTTGTAATTATCAAAGTCTTCTGGGTGCTTTTGCAATTCTCCAAGACTTCATAATTAGTCGCGGCCCATGAAATCTCGATGAGTGTCGATCGATACCAGGGGGTATCGATCGATGCTCGGTGCTCAGATCGGGCTCTTAGTCATCAGACTTCAGTCTCGCTCCAGAATGCTCCAGAAAAGCTCCAATAATTCCAATTAAGCTCCAGACGTGCTATAACCTGTGAAAGACTCTAAAAGACTCCAAAACACAAGAAAAGACTCTATAAAAGGACTTATATCATGGCCTAAATAGGGTAAAAACCATGATATATCAAGCGGCGGGTCTGCAAAAGCTGAGTTGAGGTCCCAAGAACTTGACAGCCACAACACAGTCTTGATCCTCTGGAGAAGATGAGGACATGGCCACGTTGGTGACAATCTGGGTTTGGCAACGAGGCAGAGTTACAAGAGGAGGCAGCGGGATGCGTTTAGGGTTTGTATCAGATGCAATAGGCTTCAAATCGGGTACTCAGCTTCTTCGTTTCTCTTCGTTACAGTATATCATTTACTCTTCCAAATTTAATGTCAACAACTAAATACATTTGCAGGAAGACTCTTGATATTCTAAATCTACAACTAGGCATCATTCCACAGAGAACCTTCATGTTTGTATTGTTCCCTGATTTCAGATTCGTATTAGTGCATATACAAAGCTAATCTGAGTAGATTGCACCGTCCGAGGAAGAAGTGATGCGGAAAAGAAGGGATTTGAATGGTTGAAATCCCAATTTCATGGTCAGAGAACTGATTTTAATTAGGGATTCCAAACACATTTTTTGAGAGAGATGGGGTGACGACGGAGCAGGTTGAAGCTTCGCTGGTCGAATTATGTATAGAGTATAATCTTTCATCTTTTGCTTGGGTCCTTTGTTATTCGACTCCTTTCATCTTTCAATTTAATATTTTGCTTGTCTTTCTGTCAATTTTGTAGTAAATGTATTCAATAGGTGCACACACACACATATGTCTGTGATTTTCTTATAGGGCAATACAGACATGCAAACATAGCTAATTTGAGATTGTTGACCTGCTCACTTGACCAAACCATACAACCAGAAGAGGATTATGGGATATTTGTACTTCTAAATTTTTGGTGGTATTATGTATTGTACTTCCTACCATCTTGAGAAATCCATTAAAACTTCTTTGTTTGCATAGTCGGGAGTAACATGTTTGTTTATTTGCATATGCATGTTCAATAATTCCATTTTTAGCTTTGAATTTCTATAAAATCCTCAAGTGTTTGATTTTTCCTTAAAATTCTTTTACTGAAGTCGTTTGTATTAGGTAAGTCATTGATAGTTTGACACATCTGGAGGTTAAGTCCAGGTTTACCTCATATTGTACACATCTTTAATCATCACAATACTCTATGTCTACAAAGAAAAAGTAATGAAGGAGATCCATACTCTCTCTACAAAGACAATAAATCCATTAACAA
Source organism: Eutrema japonicum (assembly GCA_030161315.1). Taxonomy (NCBI): domain Eukaryota; kingdom Viridiplantae; phylum Streptophyta; class Magnoliopsida; order Brassicales; family Brassicaceae; genus Eutrema; species Eutrema japonicum. The sequence continues at coordinate 42,394,792 of BSQW01000005.1, forward strand.
AAAAAACTCTCTTTATATTTCCGTGCATTCCATGTCCTTTTGTTAAAAGCAAACGCGCGGACACCTGGCACCGTCACTTAACACATATTGCCACAATTCTCAACGCATGACAATTATATTAATAAAAAATTCATGAATTTTACACATAGTTGTCCCTAGTTATATAGTTGTACTCACACCCAAATAGTTGTATTTGTGGGATTTTAACATGTAATTACACATAGATTCAGGTTTTGGTAATGCTGATTTTGTTAAAAGACAACTATATGTTAGTATTACTGGTTTGTTGTATTACTGAAAATATTAAGAACAACTATATTTTAGATGCATTAAATCGTGTTCCACAACATCATCTTGTTCCTCGCATGCAAATCCTTCAGAGATCTTAAAAGAGCGAAAGCGGTATGCAATATCTTCAACATTGTGATCGAGGAAGATATCTTCTTTAATGAAGTGGACATGTTCGCCATGGTAGACCAGGACTGGTACGTCCCTCTCCCTCCACTCACTCAATTCAGGCTTCGGTGTTTGAAGGCTGGAAATCCATCTGCCTTTTTAATGAGAGGTCTGTGGGAGTACTTCTGCAATGGTCACTTGGAAGAAGGCTTGGAGGCCATCAGATTTGCGGATGAAAAAGGCTATGATGAGTCTAAATACACTTACGCAATGATACGGAGAATAATGACTCCGTATTCTGTAAGTGATTCTCCAATCATCAATAGTCTTAATAGGGATTTCTATACCCAAACACAGAGGAAGATCAATGAAGCAGGGAACGGTATCGCTTGGGGATTGGAGACCCCACCATTGTTCCAAGAAAAACTCGATCTAATCAGTACCGCTCCCCTCTATTCTTGCAAGTGTGCTCCTTACACTCCATTGGTTATGGTTATGTTAATGAGTTTGATGAGAGAGTTAAAGGAGGAAGAGCAATGTGTGATCAAGGTTTCTGGATCATACAATCATTATCTTTCAGTCATGTGATTATGAAGAAAGTTTTTAATTGGCATGTGTAGTGAAACCCTAAACGGAATCCCGAAAGACTAAACCTAAAAAAGGGAAACAAAAGTCCAAACAAGAGAAACTATACATGATTGAAAACTAAAATCGAAGCTAAAACCGAGACAAAGATCAAAAGGAATATCTCGAACAGAAATGAAAAAACTGATTTCCAAACGCAAAAATAATCCAGAAAAAAGACGAGATGAAGATAATCATTTTCCAACAAAGAAAATTGCCGATAGCAACCTCTTCATCAAAAAGAATTCTGACGATGTATGAATATCCACGCGACGACTCACCCGTTTCAATATAAGGCACTAGAAACCAATTCTCCAAAATTAAATCGGAGACAATTTGGATAAACCAAATAAAACGAGACAATCCAAGGACTAGAATCAAAGAGAAATAAATCAAACTAGGGAACCGAATGCCAAAAAAACTTTACTGAAGATGAAAACCAGTCGCATAACGACGAAACCGAGCACCACTCAAATCCAAAAAAAAGAAGAACATAACTAGAACTAGAGCTGATGATTAACTTCACTTTTCCCTTTTCTATTTTCTACCTTCTTCTTTAAATTTTTTATGACCATTTTTTTGTCGTCCCAGAACAGGGCAATTATGTGGTACACAATTATTTAGTCCAAAGCTTAAAAGCCCAATACAAAACTAAGTCGGAATCCAAACTAAATCCGGTCGACCCCGGAACCGAAATCCGAATTAAAGCGGAAGAACAAAAACCAAGAAAAAACCTCTGAAATATAAGTTATAGAGAGAAGAGGGAGAGAACGACAAGATACGCATTAAGATTTTATTTGTATTTTATCAAACTAATCCCACAATTTACTCCAAAAAAGGTCATTTAATTCCTCAAGTATTTGGTAGATTTATCCCATAACTATTGAGTACTCAATTAAAATTCTCAAATTAATGTTAATTTTATTGTTATGAATAAAGCTAAACAATTATGTGTATATTTCGAAAATTAAGATCATTTAATTCCTCAAGTTTTACAATTTTGCAAATTAATTCTCTAACTTTTAGGTTGGCAAATTAATTTCTCAAATTTATTCTGACTTTGCAAAATTGGACTCATAAAAATTCAACACCAACATTTCCGTTTTCTTAGTTAACGTTGACTTTTTTCATACATATATTTATGAAGTCAACGTTAAATTGAAGATTTAAATTACACACTCAATAGTTGGGGAATAATTTTGTTAGTTATAAATATTTGGGAAAATTAAATGAGCATTTTCTCCAATATTCAAAAAAATCGTTAGGTGCTAGTTGGGCGATCGAGACTGTGAGTGGAAAACATTTTTATTGTAAATTTAGAGCAAAAAATGGGAAATATTATCCCCTTAGGGCATCTCCAACCCTACCCCATTTTCTACTCCAAATGCTATTTTGCAGGAAAATCATCTCCAACCCTACTCTATTTTTAACTGCAAAATGGAGAAATACCATTTTTTCCTCCAAATATGAAGTAACTCCATTTTCAACTCCAAAATGGAGTTGAACTTTTTTATTTATAATTTAGTCTTTCATATTTTATGGATGTTTTTTGTTAATTAAACTCATTCGAGTTTAGATGTTGTTTTTCCATTTTATTTAAGTAGTTACCATTTTTTAAAGGGATAATTGTAAATTTAGAGTAAAAAATGGGAACTATTGTCCCCTTAGGACATCTCCAACCTTACTCCATTTTTAACTGCAAAATGGAGAAATGCCATTTTTCCTCCAAATATGGAGTAACTCCATTTTCAACTCTAAAATGGAGTTGAACTTTTTTATTTATAATTTAGTCTTTCATATTTTATTAAGTGTATATATATTATTATTTTCAATTAGATTAAGTGGATATTAAGTGATTGTTATCCCAACCATCGTGAAAAGATTATGACACATTGATAAGGTATTACACGTCTTGTATAAATTATACTATCACTAGTGTGTGATCCGCGCTACGCGCGGACGTGAACACAATTTTGTTTTAAAAAAATTTTGTATAATATTATTTTAGTTTTATTAGTATGATTGTTAATGGATTCGTCTCTATTAGCTTAAGAAATGTGGATTGTTTATTCTTAAGTTTTTTTTTTCCTTTATTAATTTTATGTTTATTTATGTATTTGTTTAGTGAGTGATCCACAATTTGAATTTTTTTTATTTGACTATTTATTCAATTAGTTGGTTTTTAAAAGTTAAGTGTTTGTCATTTTAAAGTTTAGGGAATTGTATATTTTTTAACCCAACTGAATACTAATAAAATAAATACTTCGAAATAAGGTTAGTTTTGTATAGTCCGAAAGTTACTTCGAATACTAATAAAAGAAAAGTTAGTTTTGTGAATTTAGAATTCTCCGAACTTTAAAAAAAAAATACTTCGAAATAAGTCACTGTAATTTTATCTATTTTTACCTAAAACCGAATACTAATAAAATGTTCAGAATTTACTATTATTCATCTTCGATGATCCAGTGTTGGTGACTACAAAATGAATCTAATTTTATTTTTAAAACGATTTAATTTCTATCACTAATTTACTATCAAAATCATCGTAGATGTATAGGTTAATTGGAACATTTGAGATAATATGAACCGATTTGGAAAAATATAAGAAATATGGGGTCGAACGTCGATTCAAACATTTAAAGAGAGAGAGAGAGAGAGAGTTCTTGTGAATATGATTATCCTGTAAAAAAACATTACCCACTGCTCTAAAACCCTCGTCTTCTCCGATATCTTCCCCCATCGCCGGTGAGATTTCACTTTCAATTTCAATCACAAAGGGTGTGATCCGCGCGGACGTGGTAAACAATTTTTGTAATATAATGGTATTTTATTTTATTTGGTCTCGTAGTTAACTTAATTATCTCTATAAACTTAAGATTTGTGTATTTGTTTTTTTTAATTTATGATCATCTATGTGTTTATTTATTGGATGATACACATTTTGACCTTATAAACTTAAGATCTGTGTATTTGTTTTTTTTAATTTATGATCATCTATGTGTTTATTTATTGGATGATACACATTTTGACCTTTTTTTTTTTGGTGATCAATTTTATGCAATTAGTTGAGTTTTTTAAAAGGAAGATATTTACATTTTAAAATGAAGATATTTACATTTTAAAGTTGCATAATAATTTTTTTTAATTTTGTTTCATGTGAATTTATTATTTTTGGAGTGTTTCAAGTATGATTTTAACCCTATTTATGTGTGCAATATGTTTGTGATTCCATATATAAATCTATTTTTCTTTTATTTTTGTTGAAAAAGATTTTCATATATAACTGATTGTTTGAATTCACAACATTTGTTTGATTTTATTTAGAATAAATATAATTCATAATTTATAAACACTAAATTCTATAGTTTTTCTAAATTATATAAATAAACTAATAAAAGTAAATTATTAAATTGAAATTTCTTTAGATTAATTCAATATAATCTATCTTCTATTAAGTAAATGTCTTTTCAAATTATAGGGAAAACTATTGTATTAATGGATGGTAATTATTATGAGAATTGAAATATATTTACATCACATGATATATATTTTGCATATACAAAGCTTTTATTTTCTTCTCATGTTGTAGTTACATTTATTTTTATTTTTTTGTTAAAAATAATATCACAAAACACAACGATCTTAAATTTTCAAACTTAATTTATATTTTCGTGTAAATACTTTTAATATGTTTCTTAATTTTTTTGGCTCTTATTCTCTTTTTCATAGTTATGTATAATTGCAATTATTATGTTAAGTATACCTTAATTTTATTTATTTGTCTCTTTATTAAATATAAAACTTATATTTGGCTTTATGAATTTAGTTACATATTTAACTTATTTGTTTAATTGTTAGGAATTGTTTGATATTTTAGTTTTTTTTTATAATATTTGCGATACAACTTAAGCTAATTAAATATTTATAAAAGTTGAAATATATTATGATAACCAAATTTATTAAAACTGTTATTATTTCAAAGAACTATATTCATATAAGTTTATTATTTTCTGGTTTAATTTAGAATATGAATAATGCCTTCTCAAATTCTTTTCATAATGTTAAAACCAAATTTATAATTAATATATGTATTTAGTATGTGTATTTAATTTTTGGGATGCTGAGGTGGCAGCATGAGAAGAGAGCAAAACTTACTTTATATATATAGATTTTATATCTGAAATTAATGAAAGAGTAGGTATATTTTATATTACAATACTGTATACTCATATATATATATATATATATATATATATATATATATATATATATATATAATGCACAATGTGACTTAGCATCCTTCCATAGTTCCCATTTAGGAAAAAATAATCCGTGGACCTTTCCAGTATCCAAGTCCTGTCTAATAACAATTGCCTAAGTCAAAAGATTAAATCGTATTGTTTTAGTTATTATGTATAAAGTCAATTAATATAAAACTTATACGAGCTAAGGACATCATATTGCTGATGACCACCAGTTGCATCCGTTACGTTACTAGAATTATAAAAGTGACAAGACACGAAACTAACAAATTTCATGTTCTAAACTTTGCTTTCGAGTGTTTCTGCTGGTGTGATCTTAGATAAATGATATTTGGCTATCAAATTTAATAATTTAACGTTAAGATACTAAAAGTTCCTCAACGGTAATGGTTATTTTTTATGATATTGTAATGGTTAAATTCATGAATTAATTTGTGAAAGTTTTGAAAGAAAAAAAAATAATGAGTTAATTTGTAAATTTTACAGATAAAGTGTATTTTTAGCAATTAATAATAAAATAGAAAATGAAGAATATACTAAGAATATTATTTTTGGAGTAAAAAATAGAGGAATACATTGGAGAGAAATCCAACTCCATTTTGGAGATAAAAATGAGGGAATATATTGGAGATGCTCTTAGTACTTATTTGAGATATGCCACTTTTAGACTAAAATACTATTTATTAAATATAAAAAATGCAAAATAAATATTTATACTTACTTTAGAAATTCTGAAAATTCATATTAAGTAAGTAATATATATTGTGTAATTTATCTTAGGAAAACCAAAATTTTAAAAAAATATTTATTTTCATGTTCTACTAATTGTAGAATTTGATTTCTAGTATTTGCTCTAAAATCTACCAAGTATAGAATATGTATTCTACTATTTGTATAGCATTCTACTATCCCTATAGAATCTGTTATCTACAATGTTGTATTTATTCTACTAATTGTAGAATTCGCATTCTAAAAGTAGAATAGAAGTTATACCATTTTCTCTATATTCTACTTTGTTGTAGAATAGAAGTTCTACTATTTTGTTTTGATTATACTGAATGTAGAATACATATTCTACGAAGCGGTTAACAAAATCTGAGAGAAAATCTAGGACAACACAACTGAAAATCTTCAAAAAATATTTTTTTTTTCCTTTTATAAATCGTTTTGAAAACGTTTTTTCCTTTAAAAATATTCAAAAATATTTATTTTGTCGTGTAATCTTTTTTTTTCTTTTCCTTTTTGAAAACGTTTTTTCCTTTTATGAATCTTTTTGTATTTTTTTAAGAAATTATTATCAAGACACGTTTTTCAATTTTTTTTTGTTTTCACGATATCTTTTTCAGGATATCTTTTTTAGAAAGTTTTTTGTTTTCTGGGTTTTTATGTCGCAAATTTTTTTTTTTTTTGTTGGGCATGATTGGTAACAACTGTAGCTTTCGGTTTTATGCTGTGGTTTTTTTGCTGTAGGTTTTTTAGCTGTAGGATTTTGGCTGTGACTTTTTAAAAAGTGAAAGCTAGGAAATATGGGCTGTGGAAATATAGCTCTCTACAGCAAAAAATGGATACAAAGAGCTGTAGGTTTAAAAATCTGTAGAAATCATGATTGGAAAAAAAATTAGCTTTTAAAAATCTGTAAAAATCATGATTAGAAAAAAAATTAGTTGTAGAAATAAATATGGCTGTGTGTAGTTTCTAAAGCTCCTTCCAATCAAGCCGGTTTTTTATTTTAACTTTAATTTTAATTTTTTAAAATATTAATTATTATTATTTTAAGGGGTAAAACTAAATTTTTATTTTAAGTAGCAAATGCTCTAAATTCCCAATTCTAAAAGATAATTGCCGCTGACATTACTACTTTTCAAAACTACCATCACACGCTTCACATTTTCAAATATACAACACTTTAATAGAACTAAAGACGAAACTAGCCTTCACTTAAACGAAATAGAACTTCGTCTTTGACTTTTCTTCGCAAAAACCTTAGATCTGAAGCTCTTCGCTCACCGTCTCTGTCCAGCCTCGCCGTCTCCGTCGAGCCTTGCCATCAGTGGAGTCTCGTCGTCTTTATGGAGCAGATGGAATCGTCAGAGATAGAAGTGGTACCTCTTGATTTCAACTCTACCCTACCGAATCGCCAACCATTATAGACATCTTCATCCCAAATCAATTGAGATTAAGCATTTCCCGATCGTGGTCGCTTCCGGATCAGATTCATCAGAATGGGCATAAGAGAAACACATAAAAGTCGAAGGTAGGGGTTGGAGAATCAGGATGACCTGCGCTCAATGGTTTCACTTTCCTAAATAAGTTTCACTTTCTCAAGTAATCAGTTAATTAATAGTGTCTACAATGGTTTGATATCAATTCTGTAAATCTTCCTTTGAATCTAAACAGTCTTTAATATGGCAATATTCGACCTTTTGTTTGTTTTACTAGTTACTAAGAGTCGTGGGTTTAGAAACATGGCAATGTGGGAAATATACAGTTAATATGGCAATTATACAATTTTGTTTTAATATCGTATAATTGATTTTGCAGGTGCATGTGATTAGGGATTGTGCCGTGGGTTTAGAAACATGGCAATGTGGGAAATATTCTCGTGTAGACGGGAAGAAGTCATCGGGCTATGGCTTAACCATTACCACTAGTATGTGTGGTGAGAATGATTACTGATGATTGATTGGTTATTTTCATTAACTATCGTTCAAAGAGAATCCCGCAGTCTCACACAAACAAATAGTATGTCAGATTGTAACTTTCTGCTTTTAGTTTACTGAGAGTCTTTGTTACTTGGTGTCAGGTTTGTTTAATCTTGGGCGTGTCTTCAAATAAGAAGACAGTTTCATTGAAATCAGTGATGGAGTTTCATTTTGTCTCAGTGGTTTGATTACACTAAACCATGTTCTAATCTAAGCCTATATGTGATTTTATAACATTCAACTTCTTCCTAGTTCATTCACAGATAACGATCATTTGACTCGCATCTTTCTGCTTATCTCAGGATGCACTCATTCACTCTGCCCTTGTTTTTTTTGTTGCAGCCTCTTGTAAGCGACAATCTACATGACTTACCTCTGGATGTTTATGTCTACATAGTCTGTCCCAACTAAGTCTATTGACTTCTCTGCAAGCGAGATTACAAAACATGTGGAATCCACTACTACAAAACATTGTGGTTTATGAGTTGTATAAACATATTTATAAAACTTTATAAAAACCTTTTAAAATCATTAAAAAAAAACCTTATAAAATCAATAAGATCTAGGTTTTACAAATATCTTATAAAACCTTAACTTTGTAAAACCTTATAATATCTTATAATACCAGTAAAAACTGGGTTTTATAAGTCTTTTTAAAACCTTCTAGAACTTTATAAAACCTTTTAAATCCGTATAAAACCTTATAAAATCAGTAAGATTTGAGATTTAAAATCCATAGATCTATTCCCAAACTAAGGAGAAGCAAGTGAATGTAACTGCAACTAATTTAACATAAGTGTTATTCAAAATTGATTTGGGGAAAGAAGAAAATTAGGGTTCTTCGTTAGAGAGAGAGAAAAAGACATAGATTGAATCGCATAGAGAGGAATTGCATCGTGGATAGGGATTGCTTCAGTTTGAATGAAGGAAATGGAGTAAGTAATCTGCTTTTGTAAATAATTGGTTTGCGTTTAATTGATTCTCAAGACTTTTATGAATAATCTTATTGTTTCTTTTTCATCGTTAAGTTGACAATATAAAATGTGAGATTTGTCTATTATAGGTCTCGTTCAATTTGATTGAAATCACCTCCATGTTTGTATTCATCTTCCAATATATATACATTTTACATTTTTTATTGTGTTTTGATTCAATCTCTGTCTTTTTTTTTCTCTCTCTAACGAAGAACCATAAATCTTTTTCCCCACATCAATTTTGGATTTTAAGAAAGTTGGGTGAGTTCGGGTTTTGAGTTGGGTTTCACTAACAGTCGGGTTGGATTAGCTTAATCGTGGTTTTTGAAACGCTATTTGCCGGTTTTCTAAACACAATCGTGAGATTAATTATGTATGTTGCAATTACAAGAATTTTAATAATTCGTGATGTTTGTTAAAGTCAAAAATTATTTGGGGTGTGCAGCAAAGAGACAAAAAATCTAAAGTGTATATCGAGGAAGCTGCATATTAGGGATAGTGTACCAGAGTCGACCCGTCAAGTGGGAGTTTCACCAAAAATCAATACGGTTTATATGAATTTATATGGTTTTATATAGTTTAAAGGGAATTCTATGGTTTTATAAATACTAAAAATGACAAATTGGAGTTTTCCCAAAAAATTATATGATTTATATGTATTTATATGGTTTTAAATGGATTTATAAGGTTTTATACATATTTTTCAAGATGTGTGAGTGGCAGTTTCACAAAAAAATCATCAATTATGTGACCAATTTAGAAAATTCAAAAAGTCCATTATAAAGTTTTGTAAAAACCAATAACAATATTGTATTTTAAAAAAAAGTATAAAGTCTTACAAATAATCGAATTTGTCAAGAATCATTAGTTCAAGTAACAAAAAGATAAAAAGATGATTCGAAAGTCATAATTGAGAATTTTCAGCAAAAGATGTTGGAGTTTTATTGATAAACTCGAAATTGCTCAATTCCTCACGTTCTTTTGTCGGAGAGAAGACTTATTCTAGGTCAAAGAAGTGAATTGAAAAAAAAAACCGGAGAAGAAGATTAAGTAATCGAAAATAATTGGATCATATGCTATGATACCATGATAAACTTGGAATTGCTCAATATCAACTTGTATTATTATATTTTACGGCCATAGTTTATATACAACCTTAGGCTAATTCCTAAACCTAATACAAATAGGAAAACTTAGAGAATAGAAAATTATCTATATGAAAAATATATGTATAAGATATATAGAATATATCCCAATACTTATCCTTAGTCCTCAATCTTCATTACAAGATCACACAAACAATCTCAAGGATCAGATAAAACTTCAGCTCCATTGATAAAAAACAGAGTTCAAATCAGACCAAAAAGGAAGTAGTGCACAAGGACATGAAATATTATATACCACACACTTAACAACTCCATTAGGATTGTTAGCTTGACGAAACATCAGAGCTACGTAAGTTTTATGTAATATATATAAGTTTTAAAAAATAGTAATGATTGATGAATTTGGAATTAAAAGCTTTCTTTGTGTAATTCAAACTTGGTCGTAGTTTTCCTAGAGAAATTTTGAGCCAATCTCTTCAACTCTCCTATGATTGATTTAATACACTAGAAAATCCCTACAAACAAAATACAAAAGCAAAATATATTACTGCTACAAAGATTCTATGAAAAATCTCCTATATATATAGTTTAAGTTTAAGCTTTGTAATGATTATGTACCAACTCGTTTGGCATGGTTCACAGCGACGTGCTTGAAGATGTTGCGTCGGTCCGTTGCTGTAACGTGGATTGCGGTTCTAGTGGGCTGGTCCGTTGCTGTCCAAAAAATAAAAGTGTTTGCTGTGGGGCGGGCCAATTGGACGAGGGTTCAATATTTGGTTGCAAATGTTAATGGGCTTAATCTTTATGTCCAGTTCGAACCCTTTTTATTTTTTATTTTAAACTATAATGTAAGTAAAATAATAGGGTTTTCTCACGAATGACACCAAAGATACGGATTTATATGGTTTTATATAGTTTTAAAAGGATTTATATGGTTTTATATAGTTTTAAAACTATCATATAAAACCATATAAATTCAATTAAAACACCCAATATATAAATAATGTAGATTCGGCCGAGTATTTACCAAGTAGATAACCAACTATAATATGAAAGCTAACATTTGATTTGTAAACCATATTGGTAAAATGTTTTAAAAGATTCATAAGACTTTAAAAGGATTGTACTAAAATGATTTATATGGTTTTAAAAGACATTAAAAGGTTTTATATGAGTTTATATTAGCCATGAGCATAAAACCCCAACCCGAAGAACCCGAAATAGGAGGTTCGGTTCGGTTTTGGTTAGCCAATATTACGCCGAATGGCTCTTCAACAGATTTGTTTCGGTTCTAGTAATGCAATAACTATAATTATCTAACAATAGTTAGATACCCATATTAATGTTTCATCACTCGTACATGGATCAGATCAAGATATTCATATTGAGGTTTATTTTCGCCGTCGGGGCGGGCCACTAGGACGCATGCCATTAGCTTAAGACCTCTTCTTTCTCCTATTAACATTATATAAAAGTTCCAAAATCTAGTCTCTACTTTTGAATTTCAATGATTAAAAGGATTTATATGGTTTTTATATGGTTTTAAAACTAGCATATAAAACCATATAAATTCAATTAAAATACACAATATCCAATAATGTAGTTTCGACAGTGTGTATAAAACCAGAGCTATAATTATACAACCAGAGCTACGTAAGTTTTATGCAATATATATTGTGTTTAACAAAATATTAATGATTGATGAACTTGAAATTAAAAGTTTTCCGTGTGGAATTCAAACTTGGTCATAGGTTTCCTAGAGAAATCTTGAGTCAATCTCTTCAACTCTCCTTCTACGGCGTCATTTTGATGAGAACGAGAAACACTCTAAAGCTCATCACGGTCCTTCCATATATATATATATATATATATATATATATATATATATATATATATATATATATATAAAATTTAAGAGATTGTTGTAATGATCACGTACCAAAAGGTTAATGAGCTTAATCTTTATGTCTATTTCAAACCTTTTTTTTTAACTAGGCAGTAAGTAAAATAATAGGGTTTTTTTCGACGGGCACCAAAGGTAATTGGGAAATTTTCTACTGTTGATTCACTTGACTAACTCTCTTTCTCGAATTCAAACCATCGTTTCGAATTCAAAAGTGCCATCAATAACAACCATCTTGGGCTGAGGCACCTAGCAAAGTCCCCTTAAATTTTGCCTTCAGAAAGGTGCCATCAATAACAACTACTTTCCTCATCAACTTAAAACCTCTAACTGATGCAGCAAATGCCAAAAAAAAGCATACTTAAATTTCCCAGCTAGATCAACCTCAATAAAAGTAGCAGAACCATGATTCGTTATATGAAAAAAACTTGGCAAGTCTTCATAGCTATTAGCAAGAGTCCCTCTAGCAACCTCTTGTGCATGTTCTTAAGCTCTCCACGCTTTTGAATATGGAATCACAACCCCCATGATCTTTTCTAATCTTCTCTACAATTTGCTTTGGTCTAATTAGTCCAATATTTCCTCCCTCAAAATGATTGCTTACCATTGTACCCAACAACTTGGCATTTGCTTGTTGATGATTGATCTTCCTTAAGGAAATGTCACATTTGTGCTCATGCACATATTGGCGAACCACAAAGATTTCAGTCCCCTTCACTTTGGTTGCCCAAAATCTCCAGTTGCATTTTTCTTCAATGCAACGAAGAAGATAACTTTTCTTGTCCGAATGCTGAGTACGAAACTCAAAACTATATTTCATTGCAGAGCGTTCGCAGCCTGTTGCTCATTTCTTGTTTGTCTTTGAAAAAAATTCCACAATAAAGGCCATCATCATCACCAACATATTTATTAGAGGAACAACTAGGAGCCATAGGTCCTGAATCATGCACTGAAACTTCATATTGGTAACCACGTATTAATGTTGACGTTTCTGATCCATAAAACACATGAGTGGTCAAATTCACCCTTCTATAATTTTGGAAGAAAAAAACAGCAAACAAATTTACAAACCCTTATAAATGAATATCTAAACAAAGAGCTTTCTTGATAAAAAAAAAAGTATCTCATGCCCAACTGGAAGATTAGTAGTTGTAACACTCTCATCAATAATTGCGTTCATTTGTCCATGTGAAGGAGCTGGAGAATTAAAACTCTTTGATGTTTATGATCCATAAAACACCTGATTGGTCGAGTTCACCCTTCTCTGCAAATCTGGAAGAAAACAAAAACAGCAAACAAATTTACAAACTCTTATAAATTAATAGCTAAACACCTGAGTGGTCGAGCTTTCTTGATAAAAGTATCTCATGCCCAACAAGAAGTGGACGATTAGTAGTTGTTACACTCTCATTAATAATTGAGTGCATTTGTCTCTATAAGACAAACACTGCCATATTTTAAAAACCCTTATATAGGAATATAACACATCTAATTTTTTATAATAAAACTACATCATCCCTAACCAGAAGCGATGGACATGTAGCATTAAAACTCTCCTCGAATTGAACATTCTCTACCATAGTAATTGAGTTCGTTTCTCTCTGCAAGAGAAACATGTAACTTTACAAATCTGCAGATAATAGATTTAAAAACACTTATAAATAACAGTTAAACATTTGTAAGTACCTCATTATGTGGTGTGATGGAAACACTTATAAATAACTTAACTTCTCCACTATCTTCAAGCTTGTTCATAAAAGATCTCACTTGGCGATCATTCCTAATCAACACAGGAGGAAATTCTTTTAAGTGTGATCCATAACTAATCTTTACAGAACTCACATCACCATCAATGCCAAAATCTACTAAAACCACATCAACCAGATCTTTGTAGGTAATGTCTTTTTGATGACACTAATTGAGTTTCCTCTATCACCTTTAATAATGAAATCCCATGTGTCATTTGTGAATTCTCATCTTCCATATACATAGTATAGTTCAATTATTGTAACCTCATAAAAGCAAAAATATGGTTTACAAGATCATATAAATTAGCTCATAAATTTACAATAGACATTGTCATCTCTATAATCTTAATGAGACATATAGAACCAGAAGCTGGTAAATCTCAAATTTAAAAATTCACATTATTTATAAAGCTATATAAATTTATTGAACAAAGAAATTTCTCAGCTACATGGACTCTAAGAATTCAACAAAGAAATTTCTCAATCGCCTCATCTTAATGACACAGACTTCACATACTTCAAGGGTTATTGAACCCAAAAGCGGGCAAAGCTCTGATATATAAACTTTGATTTATAAGGCTATATAAATTTACTAAACAAATAAATTTCTCAATGACATCGTCATCTCCAAAATCTAAAATCAAATACAATCCATAAATTATCAATTGCACATACATCTTCGAAATCTAAAATCATATCAACCAATCTAAAATAAGATCGTCATCTCCTAATTGAGCAAAAGCAAATGTATGAATTTCTCCCAACACCTAAAAAATGTGGGCGATCTCTATCTTCACGCAATAACCGTTGCTGCCGTCGATGTCGCAGAATTTTCTCCCAAAATACTCAATCACCTGCGACAGATTCGCCGGACCAGTCTTCTTCGGGTCTGAATTCTGGCGTGATCAGCAATGACGGCACAACACCAACGAAACCTCACACAAAAAAACTAGTTGCGATTTATCAAGGTTTATGGGCAAAATGATCAACAATTTATTAGATGATGGTAGTTTTGATTAAATTTTTAGTTGATTGTAGTTTTGTAAAGTGAGATCTATACGGTGGTATTTTTTTAAATTTCACATCCTTAAATCGACTAAGCATCATTGCATCATAAGTTGATTGACTTTGTCAAAATATTAAATATTTGTGTGCCAATTGCATCTCTAATATCACATTAATATTATGTTCATTTTGAAAGGCATTGTTTTGTCGATCTTAGACATAAAAGCAAGACATAATGAATAATGTTGTTATAAAAAAAACAACAACATATGTATTTTCATTCACAAATATATGAAAGAGTGCACCATTGATCAAAATTATTTTGTTTCTTTAGGTACAATAAGGACTCCAAAGTTCATGAACATACTCACAATCACATCATAACTGCTATTATTGTATTTAACTAAATAGTTTGGTACTCTTCTTAGAATTAGTATCATAATTTAAATAACTTAGATGTAACTTTTTATTGGGGTCATAAATACGATTGATGAAACCAAAGCTAGCCCTGAGATTTAAAAGAATAGAAGCAAGAATTGTTTTTGGTTGTGCACTATTTTTGAACATGAAATTTTGATAATTCGTCACATTTTACTTAACCATATAATTTATTTTTGTTATCTTCCAAAATACAATTTACAAACACATAAATCTTACTTGCGGACTCCGATCTTCATTAAGATTTGGTTATATTTTCATAAATTATTTAATAGTTTGTAAACGAGAGAGAGAGAGAGAGCTACAATGAGTTGCTAATGACATGGATTTAATTATGATTTATTATCCTTTTTCATTTTGTTTTGGACTTTTAATTTTTTTTAGCTGGCATATTCTTTTTCAGCTTTCTATTGAATTTACGACATCCATATATGCTCTTTTCCATAAACTTGTATGTGATGACGTGGTATCTTCTTCTAAATTTTTAAAAAGCTGAGGTGGATAGCGTAAGGAGTCTCAAACATGTGTTTTCATATAGTATAAAAAATCAGTTTTTGTCGTCTTTTTATTGATGAAGCCCAGATCAGGGCAATTATTTAGCCCAAAGATTTAAATCCCAATACAAAGCGTAGTAAACACGTTAATACAGAACATGTAACATTAATATTAAACCTATAGCCATGCGAGTTAACTCCATCGTCAATGGATCTTTATCACCGGAAAACCACAAACCACCGTGGAGCCATCACCGCTGTCATAGAGCGCTTCCGATGAACAATATATATTCTTATGTACCCAATCATGGGAGGTTATAAATGAAAAACCCTAGCTTTGAGGTTAAAACCTACACATATATATAGCTCAAGGTTTCTGAGATCGGCATGCATATTGATCATTTATTTATTGTTCGTATTCTAGGTTTTATTTTTGTTTTTGGATAGTTATGTCGTTGTTCTTGGATAGTTGTGATTGTTGTTGTTTTTTTCTTCTTCTTCTCTTTGTTTCTATATGTTTATTTATTCATGATTCTGTAGTGCCAACCTGTTACGTGTTTGTCTTCTTTTAGAGATATATACTAAATAGCAAAGGAACTTAGATTTTCCAATATAGCACTTACATACGACATTTTGGTTTCTTTGTTTCTTATTTGTTTGTTTTTTTAGTGTGATTTGGTGTGATTTGTTTTTTAGAAACGATAGAAGATCAACTATATTGTCTCCACAATTTCAGCGAGCCTTCAATATTGTTGGAGATCTTAACTAACGTGTTTGCACTTTTAAGCCTAATTTTATGATTGTGTATTTTATAGGATACAGAGACAAAAGTCTAAGATATACACGAGATAAGGGATCGTAAGCAAGGTTTCAAAAAGTGGTTCCAATACTCTTATTAATATCTTTGTTTTGAGATGATTTTCGTTTTAGAGTTTATTTTTTTCATTATTCTTTGTGTATTCTTCTCTCCAATCTGATAGTTTGTTGTTTCTCTTGTGGTTAGTGTCTCGGGCCCCTTGGATGATCTCTTTCTTACTCTGACGGCGTAAAATTAGGTTATGAGTTCGGATGCTATGAATAATATATTGTGTATATATGTTCTGATTATTTGTTCTTTTGCTATCGGTTTATTACGGTTGAGTTCATAGCTCTGGACAAAGCATGAGCATCAATTCTTAAGATTTTGGGTTTCCATTATTTTGAACGAACAACCTTCTTGTATTATCTCCATTTAGCATGTTGTCTTGTTATCTATTAATTTGGTTATTTTAGGCAGCTTTTAATCATTTTTTATTTGTTAGCTGGTGCAGATGGGGGTCGTGTGATCAGGGATTATATTTGTTGTTTTAGATCGGATTTTTGCAAATCAAAAGTCCCCATTTTAGATTTTTACAAGTTTTGCATCAAATTAGGGTCATATATTTCTCTTAAAAAGTTGTACAAAAATAATGTATAGTAGATACTATAATAAAAAAAAAAAATCTAAATTAGTAAAAAAAAGAAATTGTTACAATGGCGGCCATATTGGGTGTGTGGTGGTTTTATCCTCAATTGTTATAGCATAGATGATGTGTGTTTTGCCTTTTGGGTAATGAAATTAAATGGAAGTTGTGTACCTAATTATGTTTCTACAATAGACGACGTGTGGAATTGGAATATTAGAATCCGGCCAAAAAAAATTGGAACCCCCTATACACTAATTTATAAGTGATTTTAAGAAAAATGATGACGTACCATATGCGCAAAGATAATTTTGAGTAGATGAAGTGATTAATGAATCATTTACTTTTACGTAGTAACCATATGGTTTTTTCGCACCATGCACAAAGATACTTTTTAAAAAGATACAATTAATTTTAATTTTAATTGATTTAAACCAAATAGAATTAAAATTAAATTAGACAACAATTGGTTCTATAAAATTAACTGAAATTTGATTCGATTTAGTTAAAAAAAATCAGTTCAACAAAATTAACCTTATTTATCCAACTAATCAGCTCGGTTAATACATAATTAAACTAGTAATAAATCAAATTAAGATAATTGGTTTAGAAAAATCTTATTTGTAAACTGTATGCTTCACCTAGATAACCGATTTGAAATCTAAAACGGATTGCAATGCTGGATAAAGCAACTATAATGGTCTTCGAGGGTTAACGATCTTATTTCTAAAATGAAGAGTCTGAGAAAATTCGCCAGAATTTCGCATAAAAATTGGACATAAACTTTGTAGGCATATTCCTCCCATTTATAAGCATCAGATGAAGAAACGGATAATGGGAACGGAACCAGAAAGTCAAAATATGTTTGGTGAAAAGCTGACCGGAAAACTCGTCGGCGGTGAGAGTCATGGTGGTTCCCGGCGAGACGTTATTGTTGGAGATATCCTTACAAAATCTTACAATTGTAGTTAGTAGTTACTCAGTTACTATATATAAGATAGGAGTCTAAATTCTCAGTAACTACTGTTGTAACCAATAGGTTTTAATGTTTGGCTGGTATATGCTTGATATGTTGTTTGAAGGAAAACATACCCTTAAGACACACGCACACAAAAGATTTATTTTTACGATTTAAGTTGCTATGGCCGTTCGACCCAAAAAAAAAAAAAAAATACTATGGTCTTTGTACGGATATCATTTTGTACAACCACAAAATTACTATGGTCTTTGTACGGATATCATTTACTATGGGATTTGACCCCAAAAAAAAATGATATATAAGAAAGGGGAAGAGTGCAACGCAAAGGCTTTTTTGTTGTTGACATTTGTTATCTTCTTCTACCGTACACGTTGGTTATCTATGAAGATTTAGTGAGACATTCTATTGTTATCTTTTGACATTTGTTACGTCGAGATGTCATGTATCTACACGAACAAAACAAGAGAAATATCAAAGAATTAATAATGGCGTACATAAAATTATGCAATGAATGTTACAAAGACAGACAACAACAAAAAAGGAAACAAAAGCAAAGAATTCTTACTATAACATTCCTTTATTTTACAACTCACCAATATTAGTCCAAAATCAAACGAGACTCATTACGCTCTCTCTCTCCCTTTCTCATGTCTATTTTGTGTAGAAGTTTTGTAGTGTACTTAATTAGCTTAGAATGGTGACAGTGATATGTTTTTTGTTGAGTTTGAATCTCGAATCGGATCGAGGATTATCTAAGTTTATTTTTTTCGATCACTCAAATCTCAAACTCTCCCACGCGGAATTTTGTAAACGAAAAACAGAGGATTGTAAAAGAATCGAAACAGAGAAAACAGAAGATCGTAAGAGGCAGAAGAAGAAGTGACGCGTGAATCTGTAAACGAGTTCAGGCCTTGACGGCACAAGAAATCCACTAGAATCAGAGAGTACAAACACCAAAAATCTTCAGAAGAAAGTAAAGGATTCATGCAGAAGCCGAGGCAAAGATGTCCGATGAGACATTACAAAGCCTTTGCACAACAAACTGGAGAAGACTAAAACTTCTGTGGTATCAAAGAAAGTGCTTTTGCCAAATCTAAGTGGAATTCTTAATAGAAAGAAGAATCAAGTGGAATGGGGTTCTCCATCTTTTATATATATATATATCCCTGGAGAGAAACCCTTTTGATGATTTATTTTTCAAGATTTGAACTTTTGTTGTTGTGAAACAATCAGAAAGTTGTGTGCTTATTAAGAAGGTTATGGTTTGAGATCAGAAGCAGATGCAGCTTTGGTCTATAATGTGAGAAATTGGTTTGTTGCTGTAAATTGGATCAAAGCGATTTAGGTTGTTGTTTTGTTTTGGCTCTTTGTTGTGATTTGTGAATGGCTTTTTTTGTTTCTTGCATAACAAGCTTTGAGACAAAAAGATTGAAAGTGAGTTGATTTCTTGGATTTTGGTTTGTTGTGGAAGTATATATTGAACAAGAACAGGAATTTCCCGGAGTTGTTACCTAGTTAGACTTATATTATATGTATATAGAAATCCATGCCCTATAAATTATCAGTAAATGGATTAAAAAAAATGTATTTTAAAGCGTGGCTCATACCTATTCAAAAGCAATGTTTAACAATTAATGTAACAATTTGAAAACAAATGTGACATTTTAACACCGATCGGATGGTTGATTAATCAAGAGTTTCCTGGAGCAGATGAGAGGGATCCCGCGAACTTGGTGAGGTTTCGCAGTATGAATCGCTGCTCTTCGAAAGAGAAATCGACACCTATGACGTCGTTTTCTTCCGTTCATCCGTCGCATCAGAAATACTATTGCATGCCTTCACCACGTTGAACACTAAAAGAGACGGCATTGCAATCATTCCGCACAGTCTCTAGACGAATAATAAATTAGGGAATTATTATTATCACAGTCAGAAAAACAAAAAAAAATGAAATTACTAACCGATTTAACGGATACTACAGTAGTAGTCTACTACTACCACAACTAGTCGAAAGTTGACACTAATGGATGTTGCGAGAAGAAATTTTGTTTTGTAGTAATATGAGGATTTGGTCGAAACAATAACAATGAATTGTGGAGTTAGATATAAGTAAAATTGATTAACTTCATCTTCTTGTATTAAGAAAAGAAATATAAACCACTTATTTTGAAACAAAAGTAATTAATTAATACGGTAAAACATGAAAATCGATAGAGTTGTATTATTATGAGTCAAATATATGGTTGACAAAAAAAAAGAGTGATTTGATATGTTTTATGTAATTAATTAATATGAAAAGAAAAAAGAAAAAAAAACTCACGCATAGCCTTGTTCAATTTGTCAAGCATCGCCTTCTTCAATACTTCAATTTCAATCGTCGTAATATATATATATATTTTTTTTTTTTAAAAAACATTAGCAAAGTTAACAATCAAACCGGTTGAAATTCAAATTTTTTTAAAAAATGGATGTCATGAAAGGGGTTAAATATTTGAATTAATGGATGTTCAGCTATACAGGCTCCATAGTTTTCTTGCTTTTCGTCTCTTTTTTTTTTATAGTTTTTATGGTATTTGATCCTGCTGCATGCAGAATAATGTGAGGAACAGTGTCTTTTTATAGAGAGATCGTGACCTTGTTATGTCCCCAGTAATGTTCAGAGATTCTTTCCATATTACAGAAAAGGAAACTTTTTTAATGTAAGATATGTTCAAATAAGTTAATTATGTAGAAAACAATATTTATTAAAAAAGGATTTTTTTTGATAACTGAAAAGGAAAGTTTTTTATTAAAAGATCCTAAACTTGTATTATTCTTTCCATGCGATTTGCTTACATCCTTAATGTATTTACTTTCTACTTTCTAGGAAGAGTTTTTCTCTTTAGAACTTTTATGTTTCTATATTTAAAAAATGATAAACTTTTAATGTTTCATTCTACTCACAAATAAAATGAAAAAAATGAAGTGATGTACTGAAACGGCGGTGTTTTAACATAAAAATACACAATGTTTTTAGGTGTTTTTTGAATCGCATTTAAGGGTCAATTAGAATTACAAAAAAAATAGTATCCGGTTGTTAATGGGTCGACCACCCGCAGTTTTGTTGATTATCTTCTTTTTTTTTTAATTAATATCTTTCAAATATTGGAAAAATGCTCCAATGAAACAAACTACGTACGTACTATGTTTACATCTTTGTCTTTTCAAAAACAGCCAAAAATCTCACGTTTTCCTTCACATTTTTTCAAACTTACTGAACTTACTATATTTTCGATTTTGATAAATTCTGTTTTTGTATACTTATGTTTCTATTATGTTAAAAATCCAAGAAAATATAAAATCAAATTATACGTCATATGAACGTACCATGCTCGATTAATACATAATGGATTAAACCATAATAATTTCATACATAATTAATCTGATAACGTACCATGCACAAAGATAGGAAGTACCACGCTTGATTAATACATAATTAAACTGATAATAAACGAGAGAGAGAGAGAGAGAGAGAGAGAGAGAGAGAGAGAGAGAGAGAGAGAGAGAGAGAGAGAGAGAGAGAGAGAGAGAGAGAGAGAGAGAGAGAGAGAGAGCTACGAGAGAGAGAGAGAGAGAGAGAGAGAGAGCTACGAGAGAGAGAGAGAGAGCTACGAGAGAGAGCTACGAGAGAGAGAGAGAGCTACGAGAGAGAGAGAGCTACGAGAGAGCTACGAGAGAGAGAGAGAGCTACAACTCAGCCGGCGCCGATCTTCTCTTCTACTTCTTCCCCTCCTTTCTTGCCCTTCTATCTTCCTTTTTCTTCTTCTTTGAAGCCTTCTTTTCTCTTCTTGCACTCTCCATAGCTCCTTCAATTTCATCTTCTTTGAGCTTCTCCACTCTTGAATCCTCCACCCTCAATGCATCCTTCATTTCCTTAAGCTTTTTGAGCTTGTTTCTAGCCGCTTTGGATATGAACCTCACAAACGTTCCCGGACGAAAGATCGATTTGGCAAAGGTTTTTATCATTTTTGTTGTCTTTGTGTTAATTAAGAAGATTGTGAAGTCATGCATGCGGCCACCATTAAATATATATAGAGAAGTCACCGCTTTTACTTATTTTTACTTTCCACTTACTAGGCATGCAAAAAATACCTGGAACCAAAAAACCGAACCGAATTAGAAGGTACCGATGCGAATCCGATCCGAAAAATAAAATACCCGAATATATTAATTATGTTTAGAGCAAAATAACTAAAATACTCTAAATATTCAAAAATCTTTAGTTATATGTGTCAAAATTAAATAATTTTTGCAAAATTTAACCAAATTTTATTTAAATTAAACAATTTTTTTTAGTTTTCCGAGAATTGTGATAAATTTCGGGTACACGAAACCCGAACCCGGGCGGAACCGAACCAAACCCGATCCAAAAATGATATTAGACTTCTAAAATTCGGGTACCCGAAACCCGAAAGAACCGACCAGAACAAGAATGGATACCCGAATGCCCATGCCTAAGCATGGACAAAATACCCGGAACCGAAAAACCAAACCGAATTAGAAGGTACCGAACCAAACCGAATATTTATAAATACCTTAATGGTTCATTTTATAAAATATTTTGGGTACCCAAACCGAACCGAACCGAAACCTGAACGGGTACCCGAAATATACGAAATACAATTATATATCTAAAAATATTATGTATCTTTAGTTTTGAAATAACCAAAATATTCAAAATTATAATTATAAACCGAATATATTAGTTATGTTTAGACCAAAATAACCAAAATACCTGAACCGAACGGAACCGAATCGAAACCTTAACGGGTACCCGAAATATACGAAATACAATTATATATCTAAAAATATTATGTATCTTTAGTTTTTAAATAACCAAAATACTCAAAATTATAATTATAAACCGAGTATATTAGTTATGTTTAGACCAAAATAACCAAAATACCTGAACCGAATCGAAACCTTAACGGGTACCCGAAATATACGAAATACAATTATATATCTAAAAATATTATGTATCTTTAGTTTTGAATTAACCAAAATACTCAAAATTATAATTATAAACCGAATATATTAGTTATGTTTAGACCAAAATAACCAAAATATTCAAAAATCTTTAGTTATATGTGTCAAAATTAAATATTTTTTTGCAAAATTTCACCAAATTTTATTAAAATTAAATACATATTTTTTAGTTTTTTCGAGAATTATGATAAATTTCGGATACCCGAAACCCGATCCGAACCCGGACGGAACCGAACCCGATCCGAAAAAAAATATCCGAATGGGTCCTAAACTTCTAAAATTTGGATATTCGAAACCTAAAAGAACCGACCCAAACCCGAACGGGTACCCGAATACCCATGCCTACCACTTACCATTGCATTTTCGTTTTTTCCAAAACCAAATTTTGTTTTCTTTGTGTAGTTTCGATGGTAAGAAAGAATATATATGACGATATCATAAACATATATAGAGAGAGGTCAGGTCACTACTTCAGACCTCGCCAGATATCAGTTGTTTTTACCACTGATTAATGTACCGTTCATTATTGCATCTTTTATATTTTTTTCCAAATATTTGTTTTGTGTCCCTATCACTTGTTTAATTTAATATAAATTAGAACTGTATATTTCAAAATATTTTGTCTTTTATTAGCACCTTCATTATTGTTGCAGTTGCCAAGTAAAACTCTAATAAGCTAAAAGCCTTAAACAATAGTCAATACAATATAAGATAACATAAATCTTTAACTAGCGAGCTTTTCTTTGAAAGATACATAATTAAAATGTATAGTAATAATTAAAAACTAAAAAATATAATATACAACTACAAGAAAACATCCCGATTTCCGACCAAATTTCCGACCAATTTAAAATGGTCGAGAATTTCCGACCATTTTCCGACCACATTCCGATTAAAACAATCCGGTCGGAAATTGGTCGGTAATTCCCGACCATTTTAAATTGGTCGGAAATTTGGTCGGAAATCCCGACGGATTTCCGACGTATTAGAGACCGAGTAAAAAGCGTCGGAAATTGGTCGGTATTACGGAGCAATTTCCGACTATTTTCCGACGAGATATATACGTTAATATATCCGTTGCATTAGCCGTTTACATCCGTTGGCGAAAATCAGTACGGTCGGAAATTGGTCAGAAATGTAAGTGGATTTCCGACCAATTTCCGACCAGTAAGGAATCCGACTAAATTCCGACGAAATATTTACGTTAATCTGCCCGTTGCACTAGCCGTTGCATAGCCGTTTGAATTTTTTTAGAATGGTCGGAAATTGGTCGGAAATCCGCGGAAATTTTAATTATAAATACAACACCACCCTCATTCACAATTTACACCAAAAAAAAAATGTCTTCTTCAAATCCAAACACTAGAGATTATTTTCGATCGTGGATGGATAGACCACGGCAAGATCCAGCGACGAATTTACTGACGGATGAGTATGCACAAGGTGTTGAGGAATTCATGACATTTGCGACAAACAATAGCATGACGTCGGAATACGGTAAATTGTATTGTCCTTGTCCTAAATGTCGGAATCATAGATTAGTCTCTGTTGGGGAAGTATGGAAGCATCTTTATAGGAATGGGTTAATGCCGAGTTATAAGATTTGGTATACGCATGGAGAAACTGATGCAATGGTGCAACATCATTGTAGTGGTTTTAATTATTCGGGTAGAATAGAGGAACCAACACCGGAAGTTGATGCAAACGTTCAGATGGTGAATGATGCGTATCGCGAAAACGTAGCATCGTATGTTCCGGATGGTATTAGAATAGAGGAACCTAATTTAGAAGCTCGGAAGTTTTTTGATATGCTAGATGCAGCTAAGCATCCACTATACGAAGGATGTAGAGAGGGAATATCGCCTTTATCAACTGCAAGCAGGTTGATGACAATAAAGACCGATTTCAACTTGGCAGAGGATTGTGTGGATGCGATAGCTGATTTTGTGAAAGATATTTTACCTGAAGATAATCTCTCACCGGCTTCATACTACGAGGTTCAGAAACTTGTAGCTGGTCTTGGATTGCCGTATCAGATGATAGATGTGTGCATCGACAATTGTATGATATACTGGAGAAAGGACGAAAACCGTCGCAAGTGTCGTTTTTGTGGGAAACCTCGGTATCAGGAAACGGGTGGAAGAGTACCAGTTCCACATAAACGGATGTGGTATTTGCCGTTAACAGATAGGTTGAAGAGGTTATATCAATCCGAGCGCACGGCAGGAGCTATGAGATGGCATGCAGAACATAACTCATATGGAGAGATTGCGCATCCTTCAGATGCAGAAGCGTGGAAACATTTTCAAGAGGTGTATCCTAGTTTTGCGGCTGAGCCACGTAACGTATACCTCGGGTTATCTACAGATGGATTCAACCCTTTTGGGAAACATGGGAGGCAATATTCATTGTGGCCAGTAATCGTCACACCTTACAATTTGCCGCCTAGTTTGTGCATGAAACGAGAGTTTTTGTTCCTCACGATTCTTGTCCCCGGACCGGAGCATCCTAAGAGATCCCTTGATATTTTCTTGCAGCCATTAATTTATGAGTTGAAAATGTTATGGAAAGATGGTGTTCAAGCGTTCGATGTTTCTCTCCAACAGAATTTCACGATGCGTGCGGTACTTATGTGGACCGTAAGTGATTTTCCAGCATTTGGTATGCTATCTGGATGGTCGACTCATGGAAGGTTGGCGTGCCCGTATTGTCAAGATAACACTGATGCGTTCCAATTGAAGCACGGTCGAAAGACTTCTTGGTTCGATTGTCATCGACGATTTCTACCGCATGATCATCCATATCGTCGGAGCACGACATTGTTTAAGAAGAACAAAAAAGTATTTGATGGTCCACCTCCTGAGCCGGATGGGAATAACATCATCACTCAGTTGAGAGATTTTGGTGCTGAGAAGACGGTTACATGTGGTGGTAATGGTCATTTTCCCGTAGATGGTTGTGGCGAGTACCACAATTGGAACAAGAGGAGTATTTTTTGGGATTTACCATATTGGAAGAACCATCTGCTGCGCCATAATCTAGATGTCATGCACATTGAAAAAAACTTTTTTGACAACATCATGAATACTGTTCTAAATGTGCAAGGGAAGACGAAAGATAATTTGAAGGCGAGATTGGACTTGCCAGAAATTTGTTCTCGGAAGGAACTCCATATAATGGCGAACGGAAAATCTCTGGCCCCCGCTTTCCGTTTGGATGAGCCTTCAAAGGAGGTGTTCTTCGACTGGATTACGCATAGTGTTCAATTCCCAGACGGATACGCATCTAACCTTCGTAATTGCGTTAATATTGGAGAAGGGAAGTTTTCAGGGTTGAAGAGTCATGATTGTCACGTTATCATGCAACGCCTCCTTCCATTTGCCTTTGCCGGTCTTCTTCCTAGAAACGTCCATGGAGCTATTGCAGGTACATTTATAATTTACAAAATTATATCTAAATTTTACTAAATTTATCTAAATTGTCTAAATTTTAATAATTTTATTTATCATTTATGCAGGGATCGGTGCTTTCTTCCGGGATTTATGCACTAGATCACTTACAGCAGACGGTATCCGAAATTTGGAGGAGAAGATACCGGCTCTCCTATGCAACCTCGAGAAAATATTTCCACCAGCATTTTTCGATGTTATGGAACATCTTCCTATTCATCTCCCTAGGGAAGCAAGACTTAGCGGGCCAGTTCAATATCGATGGATGTATCCGTTTGAGCGATATATGCTCCACCTAAAGAAGAAGGTGAAAAATCTTGCAAGAGTCGAGGGTTCTATTGTTGCACAGAGCGTGAATGAAGAAGCATCCAACTTTGCTAGCTACTACTTTCCACCTTCGGTGAAGACTAAAAGTAGACGACATGCACGTCATGATGATGGAGGAGAAAAACCGCTGTATTCGGTCTATGTCCCAAATATTTTTGCAGAAATTGGAAGGCTTACTGGAAAAGGGAGGTCTAGACGACTAACAGAGGAGGAACAAAGGCATTTGCATACATATCTTCTGACAAACTGCGAAGACGTTTTCGAATATGAGAGGTACGTCACTTTATTTTGAATAATGTATTTGTTTAGTAATTACCAAAAATTAATCCTTGATAGTATTTTGAATAATGTATTTGTTTTATTCACAGTATATACATGGAGCAAATAAGGAATTGGTTTCCAAATTGCACAGAGGATGAGCTTATGGTCCGTAAACAGAATGAATTCGCGGATTGGTTGAAATATTACGTAAGTGCTCGATTTCCCCCAATTAAACTAAATTTTACATGCTTACACATATTGTTTATGAGTGTCCACAAATTGTACAGGTTGATCAGATGAATACTACCGGGACATCGATTCCCACATGGTTAGTTGAGATGGTGCGTGGCCCTACTTTTGTTCCAAGTGTTTATCCGATGTATTGCACTCGGGGGTATGCTTTTAAGGCTTTTCGTGATGGGAGTTCAAGGACAACATGCAACTACGGTATTTCGTCTACATCCGGATAATTTGTCTACTACGGAATACTCCGCGAAATATTAGAAGTCAAATATCCAGGAATGATTGGTTTGAAGTGCATTGTGTTCTATTGCGATTGGTATGATCCAGTGGAAGGTCTACGTCAGGACGAATTTGGTGTGACATCTGTTCACGGAGGCAAGCGACATCGGAAATACGATCCATTTATTCTTGCTTCACAAGCAGACCAGGTTTCCTACATTCGATACCCCCGTGTTAGGAACAAGCAAGATCCGTGGATTGCAGTAACATCCATACAACCAAGAGGAATGATATCTGGTGTTTCCGAGCATGATCCTTTACAGGAAATGCCAATTGCTAATTTAGGTGAAATCGAGCATTCTCTAGAGGTTGACCTTGTGGTTGACTTCACCGGCATGGGCGAACTATTTGAGGATTCTGAAGAAGAGAGAGGAGAATTTGATGAGGAATCCGATTCAGCTTCTTCAGATTATTCATCGGACTCAGAATAGTTTTTGTAAAAAATATTTTATATGCATTTATTTTTAAGTAACAAATTTATGAAACTTTTTTCACATGCTTTAATTAGTTGTACGAATATTTTTAATTAATAAGGATTCTGCCTATACATCTATATCATTTTATTCATCAGTTTCAGAATAAATTTGTCACAATGTTTTTTCATATGCATCTATTTTAATTAAACAAAATTTTCAAAATTGTTCAAATGCTTAAATATGGTGTACGTATTTTTAATACATTTAACTCTACATTCCGACCATTTTCCGACCGGACACAAAACGCGGTCGGTAATTGGTCGGGAATGATTCAATTATATTTGCCCCGGCTAAAACTTGTCCCGGGTAAATCTTCCCCCGGCTAAAAAATTCCTTGGTGGTCGGAAAATGGTCGGAAACTTTCAGAAATTCCGACCAAATTCCGACCAAATTCCGACCAAATTCCGACCATTTGAGCGGTATAAATATTGATATGGACTATGTTTAATATGGTTAGATATTCTTTGATTGGTCGGAAAATGGTCAAAATTTCTCGACATTTCCGACCAAATTCCGACCCATTGGGGTTTCGAAACCTCAAAACGCATAAATATTGATATGGACTATGTTTAATATGGTTAGATATGATCTTTTGAAATAATTAAATGTCCATAAAGCTTAAGTAAAACAATTTTGGGCATATAATAAAAAACCTACAAGAAACCGAAAAGTATAAGTATAAGGTTAATGTTTCGTTATGAAATGTTTAACTCAATATACTTTCAATTTATAAAAACATCATATACTCTATTAAATGTTTATTTTGGGGCATATATTTGTTAGACATAAGATGTTTACATGTTTTTTAAAGAGTATACAGTTTCAAAATTAAGAGTTTTTAACCCTAAACCCTATATGGTCGGAAATTGGTCGGAAATATCAAGGAATTTCCGACCAATTTCCGACCAATATAGATAAATAGTCGGAAATTAGTCGGAAATTATAAGGAAATTCTAAAGTTTTATGTTGGATTTATAAACCCTAAACCGTGTATGAAATACTAATTTTTATCTTAAGAATCAATATTCTTGAACATCTAATCCAAACCTTACAAGAAAACGAATAGTGTAAGTATAAGTTATATGTTTCGTTAAGAGAGGTTAAACCCGTTCTCTTATCGATTCATAAAAATCGTCATATACTCTATTTATGTTTACCTTGCCATATTGTTTTCATACCTATGATATTTAGATGTTTTATACGGTATTCAATTTTAGAATTTCATACCCTATACCCTATCTGGTCGGAAATTGGTTGGAAATTTCCGACCAATTTCCGACCAATGTAATTTTTTTTCGAAAAAATGCCAAGTGTTAACAATATATATCAACCCGAGACACGCAATATTATGAATGGTCGGAATCCTGTCGGAATTACCGACCGATTTCCGACCAGAATGAAATTAAACCCGCGAAAATTAACCGCTAAATGAAATATTCAGGCGGTTTCGTATTTTTCGAAAACCGACGGAATTCCGACCACCCCTAAATCTAAATACCTGTACCGCATCGTCTTCTTCATTTCTTCATCGATCTCTCTTCTCTCTCTCCGATTCTCTCTCCGCCGACCGCCTGAGCTCTCGCCGGTAAGTGCCTCTTCCTCTTCCTTCTCTTCTCTCCCTCTTCCTCTTCCTTCTCTTCTCTCCCTCTTCTTTTCCTCTTTTCTTCTTGGTTTGTAGATCGCCGCCGGAGCAGCCGTCCGCTGGAGCCGTCGTTCGTCGCCGGAGCCGCCGTCTCTCCTCCCGCCGCCGTCTCTCCTCCCGCCGCCGTCTTCTCCCGCCGACAACTTATCACCATGTAAGGATGTTAGTTGTTTAGTTTGAGTTTTGTGGTTAGATTAGAGATTAGGATGATAGTTCTTATGATTTGTGGTTAGATTTGTGAGATTTGTGGGTTAGATTGGAGATTAGGATCTTAGTTCTTATGATTTGTGGTTAGATTTGTGAGATTTGTGGGTTAGATTTGTAGGATTTGTTGTTAGATTATAGTTTTTGGATTTGTTGTTTACACATAGTGTTTTTCATAATTTTTTTGGATTTTTTGGTTTAATTAGATTTTTTGGATTTGTTGGGTTTTTTACACAATTGGATTTTTTGGATTTTTGTTATAAATATAAAACTTTAATAGATAATTTTTAGATTAAAAATACAAAAATCTATTTTTTAAATGTTATAAAAATCATGTATATAACACATTTTTAAATCTAAGATATTTTTAAGATTTTTTGGATTTTTTTTAATTTAATCATTTGTATAATTAATGAATTTATTATTACTCTTTTTCATAAATTTCTTATAATTTTATGAATTTTTGAAATTTTCATAAAAACTGTTTGTCTAATTTTCATAATTTTTTCGAGTTTTTCGTAATATTTTGGGTTTTTGGTAATTGTTACGGTTTTTGGTCATTGTTTCGCGTTATTCTGAATATTTTAATAGTAATCGTTTTTTCTTTTGCGAATCAATATTATAGTTTGCGTTTTATTTATAGTTTGCGTTTGCGTTTAATATCTAACAAATTTTGCGTTTTTTTTTCAGGTCGTACTAGGGTTTCGCGAACATGACCATCGGTGGTTCTTCTCAAGGGATGCAACAACCTCGACGTACCGGTGGTTCGACTCGAGGGGCAGAACCACCAAGTCCGGCCGCATCGACTATCCCCGAGTCGCAGAGTCAAGCTCCTCGAATCATGACCATCGAGGAGTTAGTCTAACAACCGGGCCGGGACTTGCACATCCGGCTTGATCCACATCGAGTTGGAAGATCGACATGGTAAAAATCCTTAGCTCATATATATATATATATATATATATATATATATATATATATTTAATATCAAGTTTATAGTTTATCTTTTTTTTGTAGGTTTGGTATATCGAACAACGGGATTAGCAAGGCCATTATGAGGATGTTCCATTCGATCCTCGACAAACCGTACAAGAAGTTTTCAGAAGTCCCGTATGATGAGAAGCAAATGTGGTTTAGACAATTTGCGGTAAGTTGTCAATTACTATATTTTTTCCTATATTTATAAGTATTTTTTAATATTTTGCTAAGCATTTTTATTTATGTTTTCGTAGCAAGAGTTTACATGGCATCCTTCTCACACTGTCACGGTGGAAAAGTTATTTATGAAGGAAGCGAGTACGCAGTTCAAGAGACACATGAACGAGTGGAAGAAAAAGTGGAGGAAAGGGGAAGACAAGCCGAAAGGCTTGAATTTGGAGGTTTGGAATCACTACGGACCATATTGGCAAGAACCGGAGACAGAGAAACTCTCGAAGACTAATTCGGGAAACCGAAAGAGTGAGCGCAACGGGAAGGGCCAATACATCCACAACTCCGGATCGAGCAGCTTCCAGACCCGAGAAATTCAAATGGTAATCTTTTATTGTTTACATTGTTTTCTCTATTTAATTAATTATTAAATTATTTATTCATATTTAATTTTATTCGTTTTTACAGACTAATGAGGCCGGAGGTGTGCGTCCGGATCATTTGGCCTTAATGAAGAGGTGCCACACGAACAAGACAACCGGGCTTATTCAGGATCCCCTCATAAGGGAGATCTACGAGAACGTGACGAAGAAGAAGACCGACATCGAGCTGACCCAACAGTCACAAGGTGACTCCTCCTCCTCCTTCGAGATGTCGCGGGAAGCGGTCAACCATCTCGTTATGAACGTAAGTTTTTTTTTTCTTATAGTTTTACATTATAATTTATTAAGCTCTAATTTATTTATATTTTATACAGGAATTTCCCCTTGATAAAAAAGGGCGGCGTCGCGGGGGTTTGGGT
Source organism: Eutrema japonicum (assembly GCA_030161315.1). Taxonomy (NCBI): domain Eukaryota; kingdom Viridiplantae; phylum Streptophyta; class Magnoliopsida; order Brassicales; family Brassicaceae; genus Eutrema; species Eutrema japonicum. The sequence goes on from BSQW01000005.1 coordinate 42,426,722, forward strand.
ACGATCCCGTTTATGGACGACGGCTCTTCTTCGGGTTCTTTTTTCTCTGAAGATCTCATCCAGCAGAATGAAGAGCTCAAGTCCAAAGTAGAAGCTTTGGAGGCGGCGAAAACGGACACCGAATTCAAGTTAGGTGCCACGCAAGATGAGCTTTCGGAGGCGAGGTCAGATATCGCTAGCATGTCGTCTTGGATGAGAGCGAAGTTTCCGGATTACCCGGGAACGGGATCCGGATCCGGATCCGCAAATATTTAATAATGTTAATGTTTAATGTTTTACAAACACTTTTTCTTATTTCTAAACTATTTTATTTTCAAATATTTTAATGTTTAATATTAATTTTAATGTTTAATGTTAATTTTAATTTTCGAATAAATTTATTTTTAATTTAATTAAATTAAATTAATAATATTCATAATTTTTAAAATAATTTCAAAATAATATATTTTGTCGGAATTTAGTTGGAAATTAGACCGGTCGGTAATTTGGTCGGAACTTAGCACGGTCGGAATTTGGTCGGAAATTAGGCCGGTGGGAATTTGGTCGGAACTGAGAACGGTCGGCATTTGGTCGGAAATTAGGCCGGTCGGAATTTGGTCGGAAATTAGGTCATCGGACTTTTGTCGGTACATCGTCGGGTATTATTATGGTCGGAATTTGGTCGGAACTTAGTCTGGTCGGTATTTAGTCGGTAATTTGCGTATCGGACTTTTGTCGGCAAATCGTCGGGTATTATTATCGTCGGAATCTGGTCGGGAATGCGCTGGTCGGAATTTCGTCGGGAATTTCCGACCATATTTGATTTCCGACGCGATAGTTCCGACGGGTAAAATTGGTCGGAAATTCGTCGGGAAAGATATTTTCCGACCGTTTTGCGACCAATATACCCGTCGGAAATCGAGTGTTTTCTTGTAGTATCATTAGGTTAAATCTAATAACATAGTGCTAAAACCAGCGAAAGAAAAATGATATTCTCACTAGACTCGTGTATGTATTTTTGCAAAAGACCTAAGAGAAACACTTGTAAAGAGTTTTAAACACATAGCCAACTAAACTAAGCATTGTAACAACTGTGATTTTTTTTTTCTTTTTTTTAATTTAACGTAATACTTATTTCGAATGAACCAACTCATGGGAAGAGATTAAAATATTGATAACGATGTATCTTTCTGGGATATTAGATTCTCTATGGACCTAAGAAGACCGTACGTAACAATCATCAAAAGTAGTAGAAGGAAGATGGTAGGGGACCATAAACATGACGTAAATAATAGGGTAGATTTTCATATAAGACGTAGCAGAAGCTAAATAACAAGCTTGGCTTTTGAGTGGAAAGAGACGTCTACTAGACATATCACTTGAAGAAAATATAAAAAAATCATTGTTAATCTGGTGTATTTTTTTTTTTTAAAGCTTTTACTATGCAAATTTTCTTGAAATGGAGCGTAAGAAATAAGTATTATTGACCTTAAAAAAAAGGATTAAATCAGCCACGCGTGAGACTCGGAAGTTTTTTGTTTGTTTTTTTTTTTTTTTTTTTTGGTAATAGTATGCGTGAGACTCGGAAGTTGCTTTCACCTAATTCAACAAGGCAAAACTTTAAGTCGTCATCGACGTTTCACCTACCCTACGCTCCTGCCGCTTAATGCAAAACTTTGAGATACAGATTTTAGTTTAAGGCGATGAGTATTTTATTTCCTCTTTATACTCCTCTATTATACCTCGTGCCAAAAATGAGTATTGTTGATTTGGTTGTATGAAATAAATCAGTAAAACAACGTTTTTCTTATTAAAATTTTAGTTTAAGGCGATGGTTGATGTATAAGGATTAATTTTTCAAACTCGCGAACAATGAATGTTTTGTATCCAATGTGTAACATGAGATGAAACTAGTAGAGTGTAAATTCTATTGTTACTTTTATAATAGAATAAAAAAACTTAAGTAGCATATACTGAAACTGTAGATGGAAAAGTGTTATATAATATCCAATGAATTTACTATTTTGCTGACGTAGAAACATCTCGTCCCTTAGTGGATAAGCATTGAGAAACAGATACCATGCTACTTCGCCGTCTCGCTTCCATACTCTGCTTACCAATTTTAATGTGTTTTGGGGCTTTTTGGTATACGAAAAATAATTCAATACTATACGAAAAATGTCTCACATATATTTATGTAAACCTATTATTATTTTCGTATTCATTGTCATAAGGTCGATCAAATTAAATCATGGGTCAACGATATGTCACGTTTCAGTCTCCTACTCATCAAGTGGCAAAACTCTACTTGGTTTATTCTAGTGTAGATTTGTTTGAACTAAATTTTTGCATACTAGCAATATATTAGGTGTTTGCTTTTCACTTATTGCGTCTATGCAAGGCCATATATTTCTCTTAGAAATTTGTAAGAAAATAATGTATAGTAGATACTATGATCAAAACAAAACAACAAATTCTAAATTAGTAACAAAAATGGCGGCCATATTGGGTGTGTAGTTTTATCCTCAATTATTATAGCATAGATGATGTGTTTTTGCCTTTTGGATAATGAAATTAAATGGAAGTTGTGTACCTAATTATGGTTCTACAATAGACGACGTGTGGAATTGGAAACATTGCAGATTGTCTTGCTACGTTATTTAGGAGTTCAGGATATACAAATTAACATACAATAACGATTCTATACACTATACAAGTAAGGACAAATAGAAATCCTTTATGTAATATGAGTGACTTATCTTTATCACCTTTTGGATGCTTATACCTTTTTGGTTTTGACTTGTCATATGAACGTTAGGATAAAATGGGCTCAATCAAGCGAGTAAAGATCAAAGATTGCATATTGATGTATCCGAAAACTTACTTTACGGTTATATTATATTCAATTGAACACAACAACAAATATTAAAATGGCTAGCAACTGAAAATATCCCACTTGTTATTCGACGAAATATGAAATAATTTAACAGTGAAATCAGCCACATATATCGCTCACGACGTTCCAATTTCACTCCGGCAATTATTCTTGTCGGAAGCAAGAAACAAGTAAAAGTAACAAATGATGCAAAATCGATTCGATCGTCTGGTTTTCTGATATCTATTTTCGTTATGGACCTTAACTGTGGGCTCTGTTTTTGTGGACCTTTTTGATCTTGGGTTTGTTTTCGATGGATTCTTATGTCTTGTAATTTCTAAGTTGCCTATTGGTTATATGATGATGCCATTTAATAAAGTATTTATAAAAAAAAAAAACAAATTACGTACGTAAGATAATGAAGAGGAAAGACGTCAGAAATGGAAAATTTGGGAAAATCAATTGGCACAAATCACCAATGAATCTTTTTATCTTGATCACGCCTTACTAATTTATAAGATTTTCTCTGATTTATTGGCTTAACTAGATTATAACATGTGCGTCCGTACGGGAATATTTTGTTTTTGTTTATGAAACTTTGTAAAATAATAATTTGTGTTTATTCTTTTTGTTTAGATATAATTTATTTTTGTAGATTTAATTTTCGTAATATATATTCACAAATTTATTTTGTGTTTAGATATAATTTACTGGCTTAACTAGATTATAACATGTGCGCCCGCACGAGAATATTTTGTTTTTGTTTATGAAACTTTGTAATATAATAATTTGTGTTTATTCTTTTTGTTTAGATATAATTTGTTATTGTAGATTTAATTTTCGTAATATATTCACAAATTTATTTTGTGTTTAGATATAATTTGTTTTTGTAGATTTGATTTTAGTAATATGAGACACATATTTATTTTGTGTTTAGATAAAATTTGTTTTTATAGGTTACATTTTCGTAATATGAGACGCTTATTTATTTTGTGGTTATACATAATTTGTTTTTGTAGATTTCAATCATTCTGTAAATATGTTTAATTATTGTAATATGTAAATAGGTTAGGGTGGTTTTTGTGTTAAGATATCATTTTTTTTTAATGATAGTTATGGAAACAAACCGATGCTATTAATATGAATATTTCATACATTGGTAGTTTTGTATAATCAAAATTAAATTACTAATTAAGATCCTACGAAACAAACTATCATATTCTCTTGAGTAGAATTGTTAAATTAAAACAAATAACATGTAATTAAATTTGATAATAACAATATAACACTTGTTTTGACAAAAAAAATATATTAACATTTGTTTACATCTTAGAATATCCGTATATTGAATTTGAACCGAACATTGATTTATTATCATTCTCTTGTTTGTTATCATTCCAACTCATCTTTAGTGTTTCGAAGTTCCGTGACTGATTCAAGTTTCTTACGTCCGAAGCAAACCTACTCAATCACGTTGGATTCTCCGGCAGTTTAAACCTTAGCATGGAGCTGCTGCTCAACACTCTCCTTAGCTTTCCCTCGGATCCAACAATCTGAGGATTCTCGTCTAACACTCGTTCAGGCCAGTCCATGTCCGGATTCCCTACTGGTTCGAGACTCGAAAATATTTTTTCAGATTTTTTTTAAAGTAAAATATTTTTGTTTGGAAACAGGGATAAAAAAAGGGAATAATAGATTTCCGGAATATGAATAGACTAAACTTAAAAAATTCATTGTTTGGTCACAAAATAGCACTCTACTCTAATAGATTAGATATATCCTTATACTATTAGTATTTACATGAAATCCATATAATAGAATGTCAATTTATTGTATCAAGGAAGAAGGCACTACAAGATAAAAGATTGCCTTCTTACTTGCAACATTTCTGAGTAATGGGGCGGTTATTCGCATCTTAAAACTGAATTCTCAATCTTCGCAACAAATAAGTAAAAACTATAACCCATAAGAGATTCGTCTTAGGAAGGAAATCACAGCTGTTCATGAATCAGTTGAACAGACGAAGCTGGCGTGTTCTCAAGCCCGAAAAGAAAAATCTGAGATATTTGTAGAGAAGGAGATTCAGCAGCAATCGTAAAAAGCTGGCATGGAAGAATCTGCCAAGAAAGTACTCGCTTTGAAGAAGGAGTTTGACCCCGAATTCGCAAAAAAGCTTGAAGTGCAGTTGACTGAGACATATAACGAGATCGATGAGTCGCAGAAGCAAATGGAGACTGCAAAAGCATCGGATATGGATTCTGTTAATGGTGTGAGTTTGGAGTTGAATGAAGCAAAGGGTTTACTCGAGAAACTTGTGGAAGAAGAGAGGTCTTTGCAAGAGTTAGTGGAATCTCTTAAAGCAGAACTAAAGAATGTGAAGACGGTGCATAGTGAAGTTGAAGCGAAGGAGGCTGAAATTGAATCTATGGCTGGAGATCTTCATATGAAGCTTAGCAAAGGTAAGAGTGAGCTAGAAGAATGTGTTGCAGAAGAATCTAAAGCAAAGGCTGCTTTGGAAGATATGATGTTAACCTTAAATCATATATCTTCTGAGACAGAAGCTGCTCGACGAGAAGCTGAGGAAATGCGAAACAAAGCCGAAGAGTTAATGAAGGAAGTGGAAACCGCACATCTCGCACTTGAAGACACAGAGCTAAATTTGAGAGTTGCTCTAGATGAAGTCGAAGAAGCAAAAGCTGCTGAGACAAAGACCCTTGAACAGATAAAGTCAATATCTGAAAAAACCAACGCCGCACGTAATTCGACATCATCTGAGTCTAGAGCTCAATGCATCACACTGTCTCAGGAGGAGTTTAAGTCTTTGAGCAAGAGAGCTGAGGTATTCGATAAGTTAGCGGATATGAAAGTGGCGGCTGCATTGGCTCAGGTAGAAGCAGTGAGAGCTAGCGAAAACGAGACACTGAAGAAGTTGGAGACAACACAAGAGGAGATTGAGAAGCTAAAGACTGCAACACAAGAGGCATTGAAGAAATCAGCTATGGCTGATGCTGCTAAGAAAGCGGTTGAAGGAGAACTCAGGAGGTGGCGCGAAAGAGATCAGAAGAAAGCAGAGGAAGTGGCGTTGAGGATTCTTGCAGAAGCCGAGGCGAAGATGTCCGCTGAATCATCACCACAACATCACTACAAAGCTACGAAACAGAAACCTATCCATAACAAACTGGAGAAGACGAAAACTTATGTGGTATCAAAGAAAGTGCTTTTGCCGAATCTAAGTGGAATCTTTAATAGAAAGAAGAATCAAGTTGAGTGGGGTTCTCCTTCTTATCTCCCTGGAGAGAAACCCTTTTGATGATTTCTTTTTCAAGATTTGAACTTTTGTTGTTGTGAAACAATCAGAAAGTTGTGTGCGTAAGAAGGTTGTGATTTGTTTTTTTCCTTACATAATAAGCTTCAACATTGAGACAAAAAGACTGAAAGTGAGTTAATTACACTGAGGCCTGAGCTAACATTTATCAGAAGCTGAGAAGATCAATTCATATATAGTCAAAGAGTCATCATCAACCAAACGATTAATAAAGTAAAGGGACAAATGCAAAATGTCATCTCAAAAGAAATACTCTTTTTTTTTTTGGTTCATCAAATCTTAAAAGAAAGAAGGATATATGTCTGTTACACTAACTGGAGACGGCATTGCGGATGCATGACTCAGACGGCATTGCGGATGCATGACTCAGACGGCATTGCGGATGCATGACTCAGACGGCATTGCGGATGCATGTCTATATTCTGAGGTGGAACATGGTAAGGAGTCTCGTTTGTATCAAGTACACTGACAATGTGGGATCTAGCCAGATGGACAAGTGCGTTTTCGTCAACATCATAGAGCTCGACAATGTTAGGGCACAGGCCAGGAAAGGAACTAGCAGGGACGCAGAAAGGTTCAGACTTTGAGAGGAAAATGATGAGATCTCCAATGTCTTGAGTGTAAACAGCGTTTCCCTCATCGTCTAGCTTGAACACCATCAAAGCTTTGGTTTCCATTCTCACCGTACCACTGGCGGTCTTCTTGTACCACTTAACCAAGAAAGTTTCACCGGTTGTTGTCGACTCCACCAAGTGTTCGCTCGTGAGGCACGAATCCATAAGCTCTCGTTTGGTCCTGGTCAGCTTGGGAAGGTTTCCAAATCGCAACTTCTGAATCTTTGGTTTGTTGTTTTTTGCGCGGAGATCCCATGATCCAATGAGGTGGCCTCCAGATCCGGGAATGCGAAACATGTCATCTTTCTTGGAAAACATGACTCTGGAGGAGTAGAAGCAGGGGTTTTCGATCCTGACGTTGGTCCACTTGCTCTTAGCGGCGGGTCTGCAAAAGCTGAGTTGAGGTCCCAAGAACATGACAGCCACAACACAGTCTTGATCCTCTGGAGAAGATGAGGACATGGCCACGTTGGTGACAATCTGGGTTTGGCAACGAGGCAGAGTTACAAGAGGAGGCAGCGGGATGCGTTTAGGGTTTGTATCAGATGCAATAGGGTTTAGATCGTCAAAGTAAAAGTAACAAATGATGCAGAGGAAAAGTAAAAGTTTTCAATTTTTAATAAAGTATTTAAAAAAAAAAAAAAGAATTACGTACGTAAGATAATGAAGAGAAGATAATGAAGAGGAAAGACGTCAGAAATGGAAAATCATTTGGCACAAATCACCAACGAATCTTTTTATCTTGATCACGCCTTACTAATTTATAAGGTTTTCCCTGATTTACTGGCTTAACTAGATTATAACCCGTGCGTCCGCACGGGAATTTTTTTATTTTTTAATCAAAACTAAGATTTAACCCGCGCTAATTATATCGTGGCGTAATTTGTTTTTAAATAAATTATTTTGAAATTCACAAAAATTGTTTTTATATTAATTTTACAATATATCTAACTAATGATTATTGATTATAGATAAATTATATAATTTATAATAATTTGTTTATTTAACCCGTTTTGCAGTGAACTAAAATATTATTCGGGCTAACCCGCAAAAACTTATAATCTTAAAAATATAACTCTAATATGCATCGTTAAAAAACTCTAGTTTTTGTGGTTAGTTTACGAAATTTTTTAAAAATATAGTTTTCTTATATCTAACTTTTTATAAAATTAGTAAAATATTTTTTCAACTTTTGTTTTGATATATATTAAAATAAAATATAATAAATTATAGTGAAAAATATATCAAGATTTTGAATAGATTTTTTTTTCTTTGAATATATATGAATTGATTATTATTTAAAAATATATAGTATTAAAAATAATTAAGAAATGAAATAATAAATAACCTCTTTAATACAAAATATATACTTTCTATATTTTAATCAATAATTTTAAAAGACTATTATATCATTTCCTATTTGTAATTATTTTTAAATAAATTATTTTGAAATTCACAAAAATTGTTTTTATATGAATTTTACAATATAGCTAATTAATGATTATTGATTATAGATAAATTATATAATTTGTAATAATTTGTTTATTTAACCCGTTTTGCAGTGAACTAAAATATTATTCGGGTTAACTCGCAAAAACTTATAATCTTAAAAACATAACTCTAATATGCATCGTTAAAAGACTCTAGTTTTTGTGGTTAGTTTACGAATTTTTTTTAAAATATAGTTTTCTTATATCTAACTTTTTATAAAATTAGTAAAATATTTTTTCAACTTTTGTTTTGATATATATTAAAATAAAATATAATAAATTATAATGAAAAATATATCAAGATTTTGAATAGATATTTTTCTTTGAATATATATGAATTGATTATTATTTAAAAATATATAGTATTAAAAATAATTAAGAAATGAAATAATAAATAACCTCTTTAATACAAAATATATACTTTCTATATTTTAATCAATAATTTTAAAAGACTACTATATCCTTTCCTATTTCAATTATTCTTTGTTATTTGTAATGGCATTTCATGTAATAACTTACAAAACAAAGTTCATTTTTAAAAATGTCTTCTTAAATAATATTATAGAGATTTGTAATATAATTTGTGTTTATTTTTGTGTTTAGATATAACATAATTATTTAGGTGTTTAGATATAATTTGTTTTTGCTAATACGCCCTAGTTAGGAAGTTCAATATGAAAAGTAACGGAAGTTCATTATGTTGATATAATCGTATACTAATCCGCCCTAGAACGGGGGTAAGTTTTAATTTTGTTTTATGATGTTTAGTTCTATTTTTTGGAAGTTTTAATTTTTGTTTTATGATGTTTAGTTCTATTTTTTGGACAAAATGTATTTTGTGAATGTAAAAGTTTGAGATATGTTAACAGTTTTATATTTGGCTATAGAATATATTATATAGTTTTCTAAAATTTTAATCCACAATGAAGACATGCGACAAATTTTTATTTGTTTTTTTAATGTTTTCTATTTTATAAGTATATTTTTGGTATGACATGTATGATTCAATATTAGTGATTTTAGCTATCCAAATTTTCCGACCTGTTTTGTTATATACATTTTCAGTTCTATATTTTATTTTAAATATATTTTAATACCTGAATTATCCATTAGGATTCTTATCAATTGTTTTGTTATTAATTTGCGAATAAAACATAATCATAAATATTTTATATAATCAATATAAATATTATATCATTTTCACCTATAATTCATCATACATATTTTATATTTAAAATATGACCATTATTTTTAATATATGGGTTTTTTTTTCAAATAAAATAGTATGGGAAGACGATCTATTTCCCCAAAAAAAATACAATAACATATTTGTTTATCATCTGTGTTATTATGAGAATATTATTTAAATTCGAATATTTAGATTAAATCTAAATTAATATATGATTGATTATTTTTGAAGATAATAACTAATTTTCTGATTTTTGGTAAATAATCTAACCTATATTTAAGAAAATCTAAAATATTATAAAATAATTTTTTAATTTTCGGAATTAACTTTAAAAAATATATAACCAAAATTAAAAGTTATCCACAAAATCCTATGTTGTAAACAAAATTATTCTGTTTGGAAACAGGATAATTATCCACAAAAATTGAAAGTTTAAAAGTTATTCATGATAGAAATAGTATTAAATGCATTTTTTCTTAGATTAACAATTCCTATATTGTGTGATTCTTAAAATATTAATTATTTTATATATGTAAATAACAAATATTGAATCTGTATTATTAACCGAATGTTGTCCATATGCATGATCAAATTTATGGTTGTGCAAATCTAATTAATAATATATTCAGTTTTCAGTTTGAAAAATATTCAATTATAAATCTGATTGTATTAATAAGATTTAAATTTAGAAGTAAACATATTTTGTTATTAATTCTAACTATTTTGTTTGTAACTATTGATGAAATCTCAGAAAATCTACATTAAATTCAAAATTTAATATTATCTTTCAAGCAAAATTGTTAATTTTGAATATGTATCATTCAAAATTTTGATTATTAGATTATTTGGCATAATCGAAATTCAAAAATTCAAAATAACTAATAATATTTTCGTAACAAAATAATAATAAATTTAAATTATTTTTGAAATATTTAATTTACATATTTTTGAAATAATCGATTTTATTTATAATTTTAATTATTTAATTTAATTTCTGTCATAATCTGAATTTTTATAATTACATATTAAAATTAATATATATATAATCATATTAATTAATTAATTAAACTATAATTTAATTGAATCAGATTAATGAAATGAATTTTTAATTGAACAGAATTATTCTGTTTGGAAACAGGGATAGTTATCCACAAAAATTAAAAGTTTAAAAGTTATCCATAATAAGAATAGTTTTAAATGTATTTTTTCTTGTTTGGTCACAAATTAGCAGTCTGTTTTAATATATTAGAGATACTATAATTTAGTCATTAAACTCAACTTCCTCTTTAATACTATACTTGAAAATGCATAAAATATCAGCATTGTTTCCATATTAGAGGAGTAGATAATATTCGAGAGTAAACCATGTATATTTTCTTGCGTGTGTATAGTAATATATAAACACAGAAAGAGGAACTCCATTGTTAAATCAAGAAACTTCAGAAAGTGGAGCTATCAAGGTATTTTTAACTTCTTTTTATATACGCTTTGCTTTAAATATATATAATATAAATATATGTAGTTTTCCATATAATTCCATTTCATTATATGTCGTTTGGCGTATAGTTGGATTTGAAATTATGCACAGAAATACTTTTAGGGTTCTGATTATATATCTCGTTGACTTAGCTCCACCATTGTCTTTTCTTCTGAAACATATATATATCATTCAATTTGTGTGTCGAAGATGATAATTACGGAGGAAGAAAATAACTCCTAGTCCCTTCTATCTATCCAAACCTATAATGTTGATGAAAGTCTTCAATTGTTGTTACATGACCTCAAAATCAACATGATTGTGTATAGAAACGTTTGTGATTACAAATACTTTTTGTCCACTTGTTGATTTTTATCAAATAGTTTTCGAGTTTTATTCAGAATAATTGGACGTCGAAACTTCAGTTTGTATAATAATTTGTTCCCGGGTCTTCAACACTAAGATTTTCTCCACAAACGCCTCTTAAGTTACTACGCTATCCATTTTTAATACGATCAGAGAGGAAGCGTTGAGTGAGCTCGAATGGGCGAAAATAACTGTTGAAGAGCTTACTCGTAAGCTTGAAGCGGTTAATAAATCCAGAGATTCTGCGAATAAAGTGACTGAAGCTGCTAAGAGTCAAACCAGGAAATGTTTCTGTGTCTAGTAGTGATGCTCAGGATATGCAACAGTATGGGACGGTGTGTAAGGAACTTGATACCGCAAAGCAAGAGCTGAGAAAAATCCAACAGGTTTCGAATGATATTTCGGAAACAAAGACTGCTGCTTTAACCAAAGTAGATGAAGCTAAGGAAGTGACGAAAGTTCATTCTGAGAAGATTGAGAACAAGAGACAAAAGTATGAAACATAATTACATTGTGACAACTCTCTTAAAAATATTTCGTTTTATTTATGTTTTTCTTTGTAGGAACTTGTTTTGGCTAATGAGTAATGAGATGACATTGTGACAACTCATTTGTTGGAGTGTGATATGGATTCAAAATTGTGGTTGCATACAACGAGCATTGATCAAATTTTTTAGCCAAGTCAAAATTGTGTTTACTTTTGTGGAGTGTGATATGAATTCAAAATTTTAGATAACTCGGGTGAAATTCAATTAAAAAAAAAAAGATTGTTGTATTGATCAAATCTTTAGCCAAGTCAACCAAAAATTGTCATGAACTAAATAACTCACTTTAAGTCAATGCGGCTTTTTTGTTTCCTTCTATTATATAAATATACTAGGACTAAACCGTAAAAAAATTTTTTTAAATAAATTGTTTAAAATTTAAGAAAATTGTTTTTATCTGAATTTTATAATACGACTAACTAATGATTATAGATAAACTGTCAATTTGTAATAATTTGTCCATTTAACCCGTTTTACATTGAACTAAAATATTTGTGTCTAACTTTTTATAAAATTAGTAAAATATTTTTTAACTTTTGTTTTGATATATATTCAAATAAAATATAATAAATTATAGTGAAAATATAGCAAGATTTTGAATAGATTTTTTTCTTTGAATATATATGGATTGGTTATTATTTTAAAATATATAGTATTAAAAATAATTAAGAAATAAATAATAAATAACCACTTTAATACAAAATATATACTTTCCATATTCTAATCAATAATTTTTAAAAACTACTATATTATTTCCTATTTCAATTATTCTTTGTTATTTGTAATGGCATTTTATGTAATAACTTATAAAACAAAGTTCCTTTTCAAAAATGTATTCTTAAACAATATGCACACTAGGACTTAACCCGCGCTAATTATAGCGCGAATAATTTTTTTTTTTTAAATTGCTTTGAAATTTAAGAAAATGGTATTTCATGTAATAACTTACAAAACAAAGTTTATTTTTAAAAATATCTTATTAAATAATATTATAGAGATTATACACACCAAGTAACCATGCAAATACACAACCAAATGGGTATTGTAAGCAAATTTCTGAAGAATCACCAAACAACTCTCAACCATACACAACATTCATTTTCATTGTAATTTGTTTATAAACTATCAAGGAAGAAGGCACTACTGGATAAAAGATTGCCGTCTTACTTGCAACGTTTTCGACTTACATGTATTAAGATCTCACGGTCGTTCCATGGACCTTTGTCTGAAAGAAACTTTTTAGACAAGAGAAAATTCAACCAGTTCTTATGATATTAATGAGTAATGGGGCGGTTATTCGCATCTTAAAACTGAAGATCTCAATCTTCGCAACAAATAAGTAAAAACTATAACAGACGAAGGAAATTGCAGCTGTTCATGAATCAGTTGAACAGACGAAGCTGGCGTGTTCTCAAGCCCGAAAAGAAAAATCTGAGATATTTGCAGAGAAGGAGATTCAGCAGCAATCGTAAAAAGCTGGCATGGAAGAATCTGCCAAGAAAGTACTCGCTTTGAAGAAGGAGTTTGACCCCAAATTCGCAAAAAAGCTTGAAGTGCAGTTGACTGAGACATATAACAAGATCGATGAATTGCAGAAGCAAATGGAGACTGCAAAAGCATCGGATATGGATTCTGTTAATGGTGTGAGTTTGGAGTTGAATGAAGCAAAAGGTTTACTCGAGAAACTTGTGGAAGAAGAGAGGTCTTTGCAAGAGTTAGTGAAATCTCTTAAAGCAGAACTGAAGAATGTGAAGACGGTGCACGGTGAAGTTGAAGCGAAGGAGGCTGAAATTGAATCTATGGCTGGAGATCTTCATATGAAGCTTAGCAAAGGTAAGAGTGAGCTAGAAGAATGTGTTGCAGAGGAATCTAGAGCAAAGGCTGCTTTGGAAGATATGATGTTAACCTTAAATCAGATATCTTCTGAGACAGAAGCTGCTCGGCGAGAAGCTGAGGAAATGCGAAACAAAGCCGAAGAGTTAATGAAGGAAGCGGAAACCGCACATCTCGCACTTGAAGACACAGAGCTAAATTTGTGAGTTGCTCTAGATGAAGTCGAAGAAGCAAAAGCTGCCGAGACAAAGGCCCTTGAACAGATAAAGTCAATGTCTGAAAAAACCAACGCCGCACGTAATTCGACATGATCTGAGTCTGGAGCTCAGAGCATCACCCTGTCTCAGGAGGAGTTTAAGTCTTTGAGCAAGAGAGCTGAGGTATTCGATAAGTTAGCGGATATGAAAGTGGCGGCTGCATTGGCTCAGGTAGAAGCAGTGAGAGCTAGCGAAAACGAGACACTGAAGAAGTTGGAGACAACACAAGAGGAGATTGAGAAGCTAAAGACTGCAACACAAGAGGCATTGAAGAAATCAGCTATGGCTGATGCTGCTAAGAAAGCGGTTGAAGGAGAACTCAGGAGGTGGCGCGAAAGAGATCAGAAGAAAGCAGAGGAAGTGGCGTTGAGGATTCTTGCAGAAGCCGAGGCGAAGATGTCCGCTGAATCATCACCACAACATCACTACAAAGCTACGAAACAGAAACCTATCCATAACAAACTGGAGAAGACGAAAACTTCTATGGTATCAAAGAAAGTGCTTTTGCCGAATCTAAGTGGAATCTTTAATAGAAAGAAGAATCAAGTTGAGTGGGGTTCTCCTTCTTATCTCCCTGGAGAGAAACCCTTCTGATGATTTCTTTTTCAAGATTTGAACTTTTGTTGTTGGGAAACAATCAGAAAGTTGTGTGCTTAAGAAGGTTGTGGTTTGAGATCAGAAGCAGTTGCAGCTTTTGGTCTATAATGTGAGAAACTGGTTTGTTGCTGTAAATTGGATCAAAGCGATTTAGGTTGTTGTCTTGTTTTGGCTCTTTGTTGTGTGAATGATTTGTTTTTTCCCTTACATAATAAGCTTCAACATTGAGACAAAAAGATTGAAAGTGAGCTAATTACAATGAGGCCTGAGCTAACATTTATCAGAAGCTGAGAAGATCAATTCATATATAGTCAAGGAGTCATCATTTAATAAAGTAAAGGGACAAATGCAATGTCATCTCAAAAGAAATACTCTTTTTGGTTCATCAAATCTTAAAAGAAAGAAGGATATATGTCTGTTACATTAACTGGAGACGGCATTGCGGATGCATGAGTCAGACAAAATACTAGTCTATATTCTGAGGTGGAACATGGTAAGGAGTCTCGTATGTACCAAGTACACTGACAATGGGGGATCTAGCCAGATGGACAAGTGCGTTTTCGTCAACATCATAGAGCTCGACAACGTTAGGGAACATGCCAGGAAAGGAACTAGCAGGGACGCAGAAAGGTTCAGACTTTGAGAGGAAAATGACGAGATCTCCAATGTCTTGAGTGTAAACAGCGTTTCCCTCATCGTCTAGCTTGAACACCATCAAAGCTTTGGTTTCCATTCTCACCGTACCACTGGCGGTCTTCTTGTACCACTTAACCAAGAAAGTTTCACCGGTTGTTGTCGACTCCACCAAGTGTTCGCTCGTGAGGCACGAATCCATAAGCTCTCGTTTGGTCCTGGTCAGCTTGGGAAGGTTTCCAAATCGCAACTTCTGAATCTTTGGTTTGTTGTTTTTTGCGCGGAGATCCCATGATCCAATGAGGTGGCCTCCAGATCCGGGAATGCGAAACATGTCATCTTTCTTGGAAAACATGACTCTGGAGGAGTAGAAGCAGGGGTTTTCGATCCTGACGTTGGTCCACTTGCTCTTAGCGGCGGGTCTGCAAAAGCTGAGTTGAGGTCCCAAGAACTTGACAGCCACAACACAGTCTTGATCCTCTGGAGAAGATGAGGACATGGCCACGTTGGTGACAATCTGGGTTTGGCAACGAGGCAGAGTTACAAGAGGAGGCAGCGGGATGCGTTTAGGGTTTGTATCAGATGCAATAGGGTTTAGATCGTCTTGGAGACGCACAATTCCGTCGTCCTTCAAAGTAGCTACCCAGCCATGAGATGCCCCAATCGTTACCACTGCATCATGATATAGATGAGTATACACCAAATCCACAGGCAACTTCTTATCCAAAGTAGTAGGACACCTCTCAGTAACATCCTTAATGACGAGTTTTCCGTGACGAGAAGCGCATATGATGGAACAAGGAGGGGTTTGAAGCAAGGAAGATGAAAAGCCATTAGAGAGAAGAAGAAGAGAGGATCTTCTCACGGATACAGGTTTTCCCCGGCAGAGCCGGCTGAGAAGCAGAGACATCAATAGATTTTTCTTAAGAAAAACAAAAAAAGGCTCTGTATTTTAATGAATGCCCGAAGAAGATGAATAAACTATGATTATTTTGTTCCCTTCTTTTAAACTGAAGTATTTTATAAGCGACAAAGCCTTAACTTCTCCACCAATAGTATCCTTGGCCTTGCCCACCAAGTTCTGACACAATCTTTTTTGTCTATTAACTTCCTTTTTTTTTTTTGGTCATCTGATTTTTCATTAATATTACAAATGTGAAATACAAGATAAAATACAAAAAGGCGACGGAATCCCAAAAGACTAAGCCTAAAAAAGGGAAACAAAAGTCCAAACAAGAGAAACTATACATGATTGAAAACTAAAACCGAAGCTAAAACCGAGACAAAGATCAAAAGGAATATCTCGAACAGAAATGAAAAAACTGATTTCCAAACGCAAAAATAATCCCGAAAAAAAAACGAGATGAAGATAATCATTTTCCAACAAAGAAAACTGCCGATAGCAACCTCTTCATCAAAAAGAATTCTGACGATGTATGAATATCCACGCGACGACTCACCCGTTTCAATATAAGGCACTAGAAACCAATTCTCCAAAATTAAATCGGAGACAATTTGGATAAACCAAATAAAACGAGACAATCCAAGGACTAGAATCAAAGAGAAATAAATCAAACTAGGGAACCGAATGCCAAAAAAACTTTACTGAAGATGAAAACCAGTCGCATAACGACGAAACCGAGCACCACTCAAATCCAAAAAAAAGAAGAACATAACTAGAACTAGAGCTGATGATTAACTTCACTTTTCCCTTTTCTATTTTCTACCTTCTTCTTTAAATTTTTTATGACCATTTTTTTGTCGTCCCAGAACAGGGCAATTATGTGGTACACAATTATTTAGTCCAAAGCTTAAAAGCCCAATACAAAACTAAGTCGGAATCCAAACTAAATCCGGTCGACCCCGGAACCGAAATCCGAATTAAAGCGGAAGAACAAAAACCAAGAAAAAACCTCTGAAATATAAGTTATAGAGAGAAGAGGGACAGAACGACAAGATACGCATTAAGATTTTATTTGTATTTTATCAAACTAATCCCACAATTTACTCCAAAAAAGGTCATTTAATTCCTCAAGTATTTGGTAGATTTATCCCATAACTATTGAATACTCAATTAAAATTCTCAAATTAATGTTAATTTTATTGTTATGAATAAAGCTAAACAATTATGTGTATATTTCGAAAATTAAGATCATTTAATTCCTCAAGTTTTACAACTTTGCAAATTAATTCTCTAACTTTTAGGTTGGCAAATTAATTTCTCAAATTTATTCTGACTTTGCAAAATTGGACTCATAAAAATTCAACACCAACATTTCCGTTTTCTTAGTTAACGTTGACTTTTTTCATACATATATTTATGAAGTCAACGTTAAATTGAAGATTTAAATTACGCACTCAATAGTTGGGGAATAATTTTGTTAGTTATAAATATTTGGGAAAATTAAATGAGCATTTTCTCCAATATTCAAAAAAATCGTTAGGTGCTAGTTGGGCGGTCGAGACTGTGAGTGGAAAACAATTTTATTGTAAATTTAGAGAAAAAAATGGGAACTATTATCCCCTTATGGCATCTCCAACCCTACCTCATTTTCTACTCCAAATGCTATTTTGCAGGAAAATCATCTCCAACCCTACTCCGTTTTTAACTGCAAAATGGAGAAATACCATTTTTTCCTCCAAATATGAAGTAACTCCATTTTCAACTCCAAAATGGAGTTGAACTTTTTTATTTATAATTTAGTCTTTCATATTTTATGGATGTTTTTTGTTAATTAAACTCATTCGAGTTTAGATGTTGTTTTTCCATTTTATTTAAGTAGTTACCATTTTTTAAAGGGATAATTGTAAATTTAGAGTAAAAAATGGGAACTATTGTCCCCTTAGGACATCTCCAATCTTACTCCATTTTTAACTGCAAAATGGGGAAATGCCATTTTTCCTCCAAATATGGAGTAATTCCATTTTCAACTCTAAAATGGAGTTGAACTTTTTTATTTATAATTTAGTCTTTCATATTTTATTAAGTGTATATATATTATTATTTTCAATTAGATTAAGTGGATATTAAGTGATTGTTATCCCAACCATCGTGAAAAGATTATGACACATTGATAAGGTATTACACGTCTTGTATAAATTATACTATCACTAGTGTGTGATCCGCGCTACGCGCGGACGTGAACACAATTTTGTTTTAAAAAAAATTAGTATAATATTATTTTAGTTTTATTAGTATGATTATTAATGGATTCGTCTCTATTAGCTTAAGAAATGTGGATTGTTTATTCTTAAGTTTTTTTTTTCCTTTCTTAATTTTATGTTTATTTATGTATTTGTTTAGTGAGTGATCCACAATTTGAATTTTTTTTATTTGACTATTTATTCAATTAGTTGGTTTTTAAAAGTTAAGTGTTTGTCATTTAAAGTTTAGGGAATTGTATATTTTTTAACCCAACTGAATACTAATAAAATAAATACTTCGAAATAAGGTTAGTTTTGTATAGTCCGAAAGTTACTTCGAATACTAATAAAAGAAAAGTTAGTTTTGTGAATTTAGAATTCTCCGAACTTTAAAAAAAAAATACTTCGAAATAAGTCACTGTAATTTTATCTATTTTTACCTAAAACCGAATACTAATAAAATGTTCAGAATTTACTATTATTCATCTTCGATGATCCAGTGTTGGTGACTACAAAATGAATCTAATTTTATTTTAAAAACGATTTAATTTCTATCACTAATTTACTATCAAAATCATCGTAGATGTATAGGTTAATTAGAACATTTGAGATAATATGAACCGATTTGGAAAAATATAAGAAATATGGGGTCGAACGTCGATTCAAACATTTAAAGAGAGAGAGTTCTTGTGAATATGATTATCCTGTAAAAAAACATTACCCACTGCTCTAAAACCCTCGTCTTCTCCGATATCTTCCCCCATCGCCGGTGAGATTTCACTTTCAATTTCAATCACAAAGGGTGTGATCCGCGCGGACGTGGTAAACAATTTTTGTAATATAATGGTATTTTATTTTATTTGGTCTCGTAGTTAATTTAATTATCTCTATAAACTTAAGATTTGTGTATTTGTTTTTTTTTAATTTATGATCATCTATGTGTTTATTTATTGGATGATACACATTTTGACCTTATAAATTTAAGATCTGTGTATTTGTTTTTTTTAATTTATGATCATCTATGTGTTTATTTATTGGATGATACACATTTTGATCTTTTTTTTTTCTTTGGTGATCAATTTTATGCAATTAGTTGAGTTTTTTAAAAGGAAGATATTTACATTTTAAAATGAAGATATTTACATTTTAAAGTTGCATAATAATTTTTTTTAATTTTGTTTCATGTGAATTTATTATTTTTGGAGTGTTTCAAGTATGATTTTAACCCTATTTATGTGTGCAATATGTTTGTGATTCCATATATAAATCTATTTTTCTTTTATTTTTGTTGAAAAAGATTTTCATATATAACTGATTGTTTGAAGTCACAACATTTGTTTGATTTTATTTAGAATAAATATAATTCATAATTTATAAACACTAAATTCTATAGTTTTTCTAAATTATATAAATAAACTGATAAAAGTAAATTATTAAATTGAAATTTCTTTAGATTAATTCAATATAATCTATCTTCTATTAAGTAAATGTCTTTTCAAATTGTAGGGAAAACTATTGTATTAATGGATGGTAATTATTATGAGAATTGAAATATATTTACATCACATGATATATATTTTGCATATACAAAGCTTTTATTTTCTTCTCATGTTGTAGTTACATTTATTTTTATTTTTTTGTTAAAAATAATATCACAAAACACAACGATCTTAAATTTTCAAACTTAATTTATATTTTCGGGTAAATACTTTTAATATGTTTCTTAATTTTTTTGGCTCTTATTCTCTTTTTTCATAGTTATGTATAATTGCAATTATTATGTTAAGTATACCTTAATTTTATTTATTTGTCTCTTTATTAAATATGAAACTTATATTTGGCTTTATGAATTTAGTTACATATTTAACTTATTTTTTTAATTGTTAGGACTTGTTTGATATTTTAGTTTTTTTTTATAATATTTACGATACAACTTAAGCTAATTAAATATTTATAAAAGTTGAAATATATTATGATAACCAAATTTATTAAAACTGTTATTATTTCAAAGAACTATATTCATATAAGTTTATTATTTTCTGGTTTAATTTAGAATATGAATAATGCCTTCTCAAATTCTTTTCATAATGTTAAAACCAAATTTATAATTAATATATGTATTTAGTATGTGTATTTAATTTTTAGGATGCTGAGGTGGCAGCATGAGAAGAGAGCAAAACTTACTTTATATATATAGATTTTATATCTGAAATTAATGAAAGAGTAGGTATATTTTATATTACAATACTGTATACTCATATATAGATATATATATATATATATATATATATATATATAATGCACAATGTGACTTAGCATCCTTCCATAGTTCCCATTTAGGAAAAAATAATCCGTGGACCTTTCCAGTATCCAAGTCCTGTCTAATAACAATTGCCTAAGTCAAAAGATTAAATCGTATTGTTTTAGTTATTATGTATAAAGTCAATTAATATAAAACTTATACGAGCTAAGGACATCATATTGCTGATGACCACCAGTTGCATCCGTTACGTTACTAGAATTATAAAAGTGACAAAACACGAAACTAACAAATTTCATGTTCTAAACTTTGCTTTCGAGTGTTTCTGCTGGTGTGATCTTAGATAAATGATATTTGGCTATCAAATTTAATAATTTAACGTTAAGATACTAAAAGTTCCTCAACGGTAATGGTTATTTTTTATGATATTGTAATGGTTAAATTCAAATAATATCACAATTTGTGAATTTTTTAAAAGAAAAAAAAATAATGAGTTAATTTGTAAATTTTACAGATAAAGTGTATTTTTAGCAATTAATAATAAAATAGAAAATGAAGAATATACTAAGAATATTCTTTTTGGAGTAAAAAATAGAGGAATACATTGGAGAGAAATCCAACTCCATTTTGGAGATAAAAATGAGGGAATATATTGGAGATGCTCTTAGTACTTATTTGAGATATGTCACTTTTAGACTAAAATACTATTTATTAAATATAAAAAAATGCAAAATAAATATTTATACTTACTTTAGAAATTCTGAAAATTCATATTAAGTAAGTAATATATATTATGTAATTTATTTGAGGATTTTTTGGTTTAATTAGATTTTTTGGATTTGTTGGGTTGTTTACACAATTGGATTTTTTGGATTTTTTGGATTTTTGTTATAAATATAAAACTTTAATAGATAATTTTTAGATTAAAAATACAAAAATCTATTTTTTAAATGTTATAAAAATCATGTATATAACACATTTTTAAATCTAAGATATTTTTAAGATTTTTTGGATTTTTTTTTAATTTAATCATTTGTATAATTAATGAATTTATTATTACTCTTTTTCATAAATTTCTTATAATTTTATGAATTTTTGAAATTTTCATAAAAACTGTTTGTCTAATTTTCATAATTTTTTCGGGTTTTTAGTAATATTTTGGGTTTTTGGTAATTGTTACGGTTTTTGGTCATTGTTTCGCGTTATTCTGAATATTTTAATAGTAATCGTTTTTTCTTTTGCGAATCAATATTATAGTTTGCGTTTTATTTATAGTTTGCGTTTGCGTTTAATATCTAACAAATTTTGCGTTTTTTTTTCAGGTCGTACGAGGGTTTCGCGAACATGACCATCAGTGGTTCTTCTCAAGGGATGCAACAACCTCGACGTACCGGTGGTTCGACTCGAGGGGCAGAACCACCAAGTCCGGCCGCATCGACTATCCCCGAGTCGCAGAGTCAAGCTCCTCGAATCATGACCATCGAGGAGTTAGTCTAACAACCGGGCCGGGACTTGCACATCCGGCTTGATCCATATCGAGTTGGAAGATCGACATGGTAAAAATCCTTAGCTCATATATATATTTAATATCAAGTTTATAGTTTATCTTTTTTTTGTAGGTTTGGTATATCGAACAACGGGATTAGCAAGGCCATTATGAGGATGTTCCATTCGATCCTCGACAAACCGTACAAGAAGTTTTCAGAAGTCCCGTATGATGAGAAGCAAATGTGGTTTAGACAATTTGCGGTAAGTTGTCAATTACTATATTTTTTCCTATATTTATAAGTATTTTTTAATATTTTGCTAAGCATTTTTATTTATGTTTTCGTAGCAAGAGTTTACATGGCATCCTTCTCACACTGTCACGGTGGAAAAGTTATTTATGAAGGAAGCGAGTACGCAGTTCAAGAGACACATGAACGAGTGGAAGAAAAAGTGGAGGAAAGGGGAAGACAAGCCGAAAGGCTTGAATTTGGAGGTTTGGAATCACTACGGACCATATTGGCAAGAACCGGAGACAGAGAAACTCTCGAAGACTAATTCGGGAAACCGAAAGAGTGAGCGCAACGGGAAGGGCCAATACATCCACAACTCCGGATCGAGCAGCTTCCAGACCCGAGAAATTCAAATGGTAATCTTTTATTGTTTACATTGTTTTCTCTATTTAATTAATTATTAAATTATTTATTCATATTTAATTTTATTCGTTTTTACAGACTAATGAGGCCGGAGGTGTGCGTCCGGATCATTTGGCCTTAATGAAGAGGTGCCACACGAACAAGACAACCAGGCTTATTCAGGATCCCCTCATAAGGGAGATCTACGAGAACGTGACGAAGAAGAAGACCGACATCGAGCTGACCCAACAGTCACAAGGTGACTCCTCCTCCTCCTTCGAGATGTCGCGGGAAGCGGTCAACCATCTCGTTATGAACGTAAGTTTTTTTTTTCTTATAGTTTTACATTATAATTTTATTAAGTTCTAATTTATTTATATTTTCTACAGGAATTTCCCCTTGATAAAAAAGGGCGGCGTCGCGGGGGTTTGGGTACGATCCCGTTTATGGACGACGGCTCTTCTTCGGGTTCTTTTTTCTCTGAAGATCTCATCCAGCAGAATGAAGAGCTCAAGTCCAAAGTAGAAGCTTTGGAGGCGGCGAAAACGGACACCGAATTCAAGTTAGGTGCCACGCAAGATGAGCTTTCGGAGGCGAGGTCAGATATCGCTAGCATGTCGTCTTGGATGAGAGCGAAGTTTCCGGATTACCCGGGAACGGGATCCGGATCCAGATCCGCAAATATTTAATAATGTTAATGTTTAATGTTTTAAAAACACTTTTTCTTATTTCTAAACTATTTTATTTTCAAATATTTTAATGTTTAATATTAATTTTAATGTTTAATGTTTAATATTAATTTTAATTTTCGAATAAATTTATTTTTAATTAAATTAAATTAAATTAATAATATTCATAATTTTTAAAATAATTTCAAAATAATATATTTTGTCGGAATTTAGTTGGAAATTAGACCGGTCGGTAATTTGGTCGGAACTTAGCACGGTCGGAATTTGGTCGGAAATTAGGCCGGTCGGAATTTGGTCGGAACTGAGAACGGTCGGCATTTGGTCGGAAATTAGGCCGGTCAGAATTTGGTCGGAAATTAGGTCATCGGACTTTTGTCGGTACATCGTCGGGTATTATTATGGTCGGAATTTGGTCGGAACTTAGTCTGGTCGGTATTTAGTCGGTAATTTGCGTATCGGACTTTTGTCGGCAAATCGTCGGGTATTATTATCGTCGGAATCTGGTCGGGAATGCGCTGGTCGGAATTTCGTCGGGAATTTCCGACCATATTTGATTTCCGACGCGATAGTTCCGACGGGTAAAATTGGTCGGAAATTCGTCGGGAAAGACGTTTTCCGACCGTTTTGCGACCAATATACCCGTCGGAAATCGAGTGTTTTCTTGTAGTATCATTAGGTTAAATCTAATAACATAGTGCTAAAACCAGCGAAAGAAAAATGATATTCTCACTAGACTCGTGTATGTATTTTTGCAAAAGACCTAAGAGAAACACTTGTAAAGAGTTTTAAACACATAGCCAACTAAACTAAGCATTGTAACAACTGTGATTTTTTTTTTCTTTTTTTTAATTTAACGTAATACTTATTTCGAATGAACCAACTCATGGGAAGAGATTAAAATATTGATAACGATGTATCTTTCTGGGATATTAGATTCTCTATGGACCTAAGAAGACCGTACGTAACAATCATCAAAAGTAGTAGAAGGAAGATGGTAGGGGACCATAAACATGACGTAAATAATAGGGTAGATTTTCATATAAGACGTAGCAGAAGCTAAATAACAAGCTTGGCTTTTGAGTGGAAAGAGACGTCTACTAGACATATCACTTGAAGAAAATATAAAAAAATCATTGTTAATCTGGTGTATTTTTTTTTTTTAAAGCTTTTACTATGCAAATTTTCTTGAAATGGAGCGTAAGAAATAAGTATTATTGACCTTAAAAAAAAGGATTAAATCAGCCACGCGTGAGACTCGGAAGTTTTTTGTTTGTTTGTTTTTTTTTTTTTTTTTGGTAATAGTATGCGTGAGACTCGGAAGTTGCTTTCACCTAATTCAACAAGGCAAAACTTTAAGTCGTCATCGACGTTTCACCTACCCTACGCTCCTGCCGCTTAATGCAAAACTTTGAGATACAGATTTTAGTTTAAGGCGATGAGTATTTTATTTCCTCTTTATACTCCTCTATTATACCTCGTGCCAAAAATGAGTATTGTTGATTTGGTTGTATGAAATAAATCAGTAAAACAACGTTTTTCTTATTAAAATTTTAGTTTAAGGCGATGGTTGATGTATAAGGATTAATTTTTCAAACTCGCGAACAATGAATGTTTTGTATCCAATGTGTAACATGAGATGAAACTAGTAGAGTGTAAATTCTATTGTTACTTTTATAATAGAATAAAAAAACTTAAGTAGCATATACTGAAACTGTAGATGGAAAAGTGTTATATAATATCCAATGAATTTACTATTTTGCTGACGTAGAAACATCTCGTCCCTTAGTGGATAAGCATTGAGAAACAGATACCATGCTACTTCGCCGTCTCGCTTCCATACTCTGCTTACCAATTTTAATGTGTTTTGGGGCTTTTTGGTATACGAAAAATAATTCAATACTATACGAAAAATGTCTCACATATATTTATGTAAACCTATTATTATTTTCGTATTCATTGTCATAAGGTCGATCAAATTAAATCATGGGTCAACGATATGTCACGTTTCAGTCTCCTACTCATCAAGTGGCAAAACTCTACTTGGTTTATTCTAGTGTAGATTTGTTTGAACTAAATTTTTGCATACTAGCAATATATTAGGTGTTTGCTTTTCACTTATTGCGTCTATGCAAGGCCATATATTTCTCTTAGAAATTTGTAAGAAAATAATGTATAGTAGATACTATGATCAAAACAAAACAACAAATTCTAAATTAGTAACAAAAATGGCGGCCATATTGGGTGTGTAGTTTTATCCTCAATTATTATAGCATAGATGATGTGTTTTTGCCTTTTGGATAATGAAATTAAATGGAAGTTGTGTACCTAATTATGGTTCTACAATAGACGACGTGTGGAATTGGAAACATTGCAGATTGTCTTGCTACGTTATTTAGGAGTTCAGGATATACAAATTAACATACAATAACGATTCTATACACTATACAAGTAAGGACAAATAGAAATCCTTTATGTAATATGAGTGACTTATCTTTATCACCTTTTGGATGCTTATACCTTTTTGGTTTTGACTTGTCATATGAACGTTAGGATAAAATGGGCTCAATCAAGCGAGTAAAGATCAAAGATTGCATATTGATGTATCCGAAAACTTACTTTACGGTTATATTATATTCAATTGAACACAACAACAAATATTAAAATGGCTAGCAACTGAAAATATCCCACTTGTTATTCGACGAAATATGAAATAATTTAACCGTGAAATCAGCCACATATATCGCTCACGACGTTCCAATTTCACTCCGGCAATTATTCTTGTCGGAAGCAAGAAACAAGTAAAAGTAACAAATGATGCAAAATCGATTCGATCGTCTGGTTTTCTGATATCTATTTTCGTTATGGACCTTAACTGTGGGCTCTGTTTTTGTGGACCTTTTTGATCTTGGGTTTGTTTTCGATGGATTCTTATGTCTTGTAATTTCTAAGTTGCCTATTGGTTATATGATGATGCCATTTAATAAAGTATTTATAAAAAAAAAAAAACAAATTACGTACGTAAGATAATGAAGAGGAAAGACGTCAGAAATGGAAAATTTGGGAAAATCAATTGGCACAAATCACCAATGAATCTTTTTATCTTGATCACGCCTTACTAATTTATAAGATTTTCTCTGATTTATTGGCTTAACTAGATTATAACATGTGCGTCCGTACGGGAATATTTTGTTTTTGTTTATGAAACTTTGTAAAATAATAATTTGTGTTTATTCTTTTTGTTTAGATATAATTTATTTTTGTAGATTTAATTTTCGTAATATATATTCACAAATTTATTTTGTGTTTAGATATAATTTACTGGCTTAACTAGATTATAACATGTGCGCCCGCACGAGAATATTTTGTTTTTGTTTATGAAACTTTGTAATATAATAATTTGTGTTTATTCTTTTTGTTTAGATATAATTTGTTATTGTAGATTTAATTTTCGTAATATATTCACAAATTTATTTTGTGTTTAGATATAATTTGTTTTTGTAGATTTGATTTTAGTAATATGAGACACATATTTATTTTGTGTTTAGATAAAATTTGTTTTTATAGGTTACATTTTCGTAATATGAAACGCTTATTTATTTTGTGGTTATACATAATTTGTTTTTGTAGATTTCAATCATTCTGTAAATATGTTTAATTATTGTAATATGTAAATAGGTTAGGGTGGTTTTTGTGTTAAGATATCATTTTTTTTTAATGATAGTTATGGAAACAAACCGATGCTATTAATATGAATATTTCATACATTGGTAGTTTTGTATAATCAAAATTAAATTACTAATTAAGATCCTACGAAACAAACTATCATATTCTCTTGAGTAGAATTGTTAAATTAAAACAAATAACATATAATTAAATTTGATAATAACAATATAACACTTGTTTTGACAAAAAAAATATATTAACATTTGTTTACATCTTAGAATATCCGTATATTGAATTTGAACCGAACATTGATTTATTATCATTCTCTTGTTTGTTATCATTCCAACTCATCTTTAGTGTTTCGAAGTTCCGTGACTGATTCAAGTTTCTTACGTCCGAAGCAAACCTACTCGTCATATTTTACTTAACCATAGAAGCAAGAATTGTTTTTGGTTGTGCACTATTTTTGAACATAAAATTTTGATAATTCGTCATATTTTACTTAACCATATAAATTGCTTTTGTTATCTTCAAAAATATAATTTACAAACACATAAATTTTACTTGCGGACTCCGATCTTCATTAAGATTTGGTTATATTTTCATAAATTATTTAATAGTTTGTAAACGAGAGAGAGCGCCACAATGAGTTGCTAATGACATGGATTTAATTATGATTTATTATCTTTTTCATTTTGTTTTGGACTTTTATTTTTTTTTAGCTGGCATATTCCTTTTCAGCTTTCTATTGAATTTACGACATCCATATATGTTCTTTTCCGTAAACTTGTATGTGATGACGTGGTATCCTCTTTTAAATTTTTAAAAAGCTGAAGTGGATAGCCTAAAGAGTCTCAAACATGTGTTTTCATATAGTATATAAAATCATTTTTTGTCGTCTTTTTATTGATGAAGCCCAGAACAGAGCAATTATTAAGCCCAAAGCTTTAAAACCCAAAGATTTAAAGCTCAATACAAAGCGTAGTAAACACGTTAATACAGAACATGTAACTTTAAGATTAAACCTAAGCCATGCGAGTGAACTCCACCGTCAATGGATCTTCATCACCGGAAAACCACAAACCACCGTGGAGCCGGCACCGCTGTCATAGAGTGCTTCCGATGAACAATATATATTCTTATGTACCCAATCATGGGAGGTTAATCCTCAGTTCATCGGATCGTCATATTCTTCGGGTAACCCTCAAACACAACGGACGATACACCGAATCTTCATATTCATCTCCCATCAGGAAGAAACCACACCTTATACTTCAATGACATTAAGATTTTATTTTTATTTTATCGGTTACAGTGGTCAAACAAATCCCACGTTTTACTCCCCAGAAAATGCCAGAGTCGATGAGAAGGTCACACTTGGCATCTATAATACTCTTCAACAAAATTAGTGATAAATGAAAAACCCTAGCTTTGAGGGTAAAACCTACACATATATATAATATATATATATAGCTCAAGGTTTCTGAGATCGGCATGCATATTGATCATTTATTTATTGTTCGTATTCTAGGTTTTATTTTTGTTTTTGGATAGTTATGTCGTTGTTCTTGGATTAGTTGTCGATTGTTGTTGTTTTTTTTTTCTTCTCTCTAGCTATTTCTATATGTTTGTTTATTCCTGATTAATTCTGTAGTGCCAACCTGTTACTTTTGTCTTCTTTTAGAGATATATACTGTACTAAATAGCATAGGAACTTGGATTTTCCAATATAGCACTTACATACGACATTTTGGTTTTTTGTTTCTTATTTGTTTGTTTTCTTTGAATTTGGTGTGATTTGTTTTCTTAGAAACGATAGAAGATCAACTATTGTTGATATATCATGGTTTTTACCCTATTTAAGCCATGATATAAGTCCTTTTTATAGAGTCTTTATAGTGTTTTGGAGTCTTTTTAGAGTCTTTTACAGGTCATAGCACGTTTGGAGGATTATTGGAAGTATTGGAGCTTTCTGGAGCAGTTTGTAGCAGAGCTAAAGATCGTGTCGCTGAGAACCTGAATTCACGTCGAGCATCGATCGATACCCCTTGGTATCGATCGACACTCAGCGCAGCAAGACACAACCCGCGAGTTTTCCAAGACTTGAGGAATTGCAAAAGTGCCCAGAAGTCTTTAATAATTACAAGAAGACCCTAGATCGTGTTTTAGGTTATAAATAGGAGTTTTCAGCCACCTGTTTAGGCTATGCCTTTTTAATGCCTTTTTATACTTTTATTTTCTGTGTTTGATTTTACTTTGGTTTTAGGGAGACAAGTCTGAATCTCCCTTCGTCCGAGATCAGATCTCTAAACCCTTCTTTCTATTCTATTGATGATTTATTCAAACATGTCTTTTGATTCAATTGCCATGTCTGAGTAGATCCACTTTAGGTTTAGGGTTTTCTCATAAAGGATTTCTTTGAATGCTAGGTTAATTATCTGTTTAGGATTCACCATCTGAATTAGTTCTTCACCTTAGGTTGTGTTCATAGCTAATTCTAGGTTGACGAATCTGGAACTTAGATCTTAGGATAATTGATTAGGCACGAGAGTGCGATTAATTACCTGATAGAACCTAGGTGAGCAAATTGATTATTCGCAAAGAGATTTGGTTTAATTGATTTGTGAACATATCAAACCTGATATTAAAGCTGATTTAGACTTTAGGATTCGCAAAGAGATTTGGAATTCCTAGGATTTAGATTTAGATAGTTTTCGCAACGAGAGTTGGTTAGCTATATTTTAGTGATTTGAGTTCAAGAACTGCGCTAAATCTGAATCCTGTTAGTTAGTTAGTCTGCATTCACTGATTTCCTGAGAAAAACCCTGAGCCTATATTTCTCAATTGATTTACAACTCCTTTAATTTCTGCACTGCTTTTAATTACAACTGTTTGGCTTAGCGTAATTCGACACTATAGAATCTATTGTGCGTTTCTGTGAGTCTTCTGTGGTTCGACCCCTAGCTATACTATTACAACTGCTTTAGTACTTTAGGGTATTAAATTGAGCATATCAATTTTGGCGCCGTTGCCGGGGACTCAATTTCGCCATTAGATTTTAGTTTAGAATTTCGACTAAGTTCGTCGGTATCGATCGATACTCTGTAGTATCGGTCGATACTCGTCGTCTTCTTTTGTTGGTATCGGTCGACACCACTTGGTATCGATCGATACTCAACGTATTTTTCTGGTTACTTACGTGCTTTGCCTAGTGTTTTGTTTGCAGGTGTATGCCTGTTCGTGAAACCAGAAGCAACAAGAGCACACAACTAGTTGAACTGTCACTGGAACAGCTAGCGTTTGTGGAACGCACAAACAGAAAGACCAAGCAAACATCAGGGATGAACAACCCAGTGGTTTTAAGAGCTGATGAAGCTGGAATTCTGAGAGACCAAGAGGGTCACGTGTGTAATGAGAGAGGGCAGCGACTTGATGAAGCTGGTAACATCGTTGTCCCTGCTGCGGTTGTTGAGATTGTCGCGCCAGCTGGGCGCGCCAACGCAGGGAATGCTGTGGTTAATCGTGGAAGGACGATTGGTGAATGCAACAGGCCTGACCAGTTTTTCGCCAATCGTTCAGCAATTCGTCCTCCTGCGTTTGAGAGGAATGACTTTGAGCTGAAGCCTGCTTACTTCACTCTAGTGGGACAACATCTCTTTCATGGTCTTCCTCATGAACATCCAATGGACCATGTAGAGAGGTTCGAGGACTTGGTCACTAGCATTAAGAGCAATGGAGTGTCCTACGACTATCTCTTCTGCAAGCTCTTCCCCTACTCTCTGGGTGGAGAAGCTACTTACTGGCTGAGGCAGCTATCTCCTGGATCGCTAACTAATTGGGAGGACACCAAGAGAGCCTTCCTGATTAACTTCTATGATGACGGGCGATCTGAAGATCTGAGAAATAAGATATCCACTTTTTCTCAAGGACCTACTGAGGCGTTCAAGGCTGCTTGGACAAGATTCAGATCGTATCAGAGAGATTGTCCACATCATGGATACTCTGATGTGCAACTGCTGGGTATCTTCTTCAGAGGAGTAGATTGGAGATATCAGATGGGTCTGGACTCTTCCAGCAATGGTAATTTCAACACCAGATATCCTGAGGATGCTATTGTGTTGATTGAGAACTTTGCCTCTAGCAGTAGCACCAAGAGCGCAGATTTCGAGCGCAAGAGGCTGGCTGGTAATCAGGATGGGTCGCAGATCGCTGAAGTGAAGGCTCAGCTGGATTCTATGCACAGTCTTCTGCTGGGAAAGACAACAAAGGCCGTCCACTTCGCTGCTGAGAATGAAGTGGAAGATGTTAACTACATTGGTGGTTCTGGTTTTCAGGGTCAGCGATTCGGATACAACTCCAATCGAAACTTCACCAACAATGCTCAGCAAGGAGGGTACCAATCCCCACCACCCAAAGCTCCTGAGAGTAAGATTGAGGCTATGCTTGAACACCTGGTTCAAGGGCAGGAGAAGATGACAGCCACCTTCAATGGTAAGATGGACACCATGTACACCGATTTGAGTGGAAGGATCGAGGCATTAAATACGAGCCACAGGATGCTGGAGACGCAAGTAGCTCAGACTGCAGCAAATTCCAAGGGAAAGGCGGTTCAATCACACAATGCACACGTCAATGCCATCAGCTTACGTGCAGAAAATCTCGAAGATAATCCTGAAATCGCACAAGCATCGATCGATACTCCCCAGTATCGATCGATACCAGCCCAGACATCTGCTCGAATGGATTCGAAAACCCGTGTATCGATCGATACCCCATTGGTATCGGTCGATACCGGGGCGATTTCTGAGGAAACAGTTGAAACTTCGATTGTGGTGCCTAAGGTCGTTGCAGAACGAGTGTATGTAACCAGGATGCCTTATCCTATGGTTCCTAAGCTGACAAGGGAGGAATGGGAGATTGCTAGACTACAGTATATGCTGGATAACCCGAACGTGGAGCTTCTTTCTGATGAAGATGTACCTGTCAGAAACGATTCAAATCGCATGGCGTCGATCGATACCCTACCTGGTGTCGATCGATACCCCTCTCAGAACGGACCAGAAGTTATGAAAACACCTGAGGTGATCGGAGAAAGAGTTCGCAATTCACTACAACCGCGGAAATTGACACAGAGGGAAGACCCAGGGAAATTTGCTGTTCCATGCTCCATCTCAGGAGTTAATTTCAAAGAGTCTCTTGTCGACTCAGGGGCTAGTGTCAATGTCATCTCAAAGGCAATTGCAGAGCAGTTGGGGGCTACTATTCTATCTCCTAAGACATCTATCACGTTTGCAAACGATTCCACCTCACTTCCATATGGTGAAATCGCTGGTTTGCTAGTCCAAGTAGGAGACTGTCTGGTGCCTACTGATTTTCAGGTTGTGGAGATGGGTGCGATATCTCGTATGCCTATACTCCTGGGACGACCGTTCATGGCTACTGCAGGCGCGATCATAGACACACCTAATAAGAGACTATCTTTCTCTTACATTGACGGTGATGTCTACTATGATGTCATTCCACCTAGGAGTATTCCCACACGTGCCTCTAGCATCAAGGTTATCACAGGAGAGTCGCTAGCAATTGATCTTCTGGAAGAGCCTCCTGATGAGCCTACTGTCACAGACGTTCCAGCTGAACCACCCAACATCCCCAAGAAGAAGACTAAGGCAACAAAGAAGAAGAAGGCCAAGAACAAAAAGGTCGAGAATCCCCATGTCATTCTGATTCCTCAGAAGTGTGATGGGAATTCGATTGATTACAAAGTCAAATGCAAGGGAGCCTTGAAGCCATTCTCCATGGCAAGAGTCCTTCTTACTTCTGAGCTGAAAGAGAAAGGGCAGGAATTTGTGGACAGCATGCTAAGCAGAACTCTGAAGCTAGTAATGTCAAGTGATGGAGCCTGTTTTGGTGCAAGCTCTCACTCTTATCCAGCCTGAAGGGCGTTACAGTCAAGCTATTGACGTTAAACGAGCGCTTGGTGGGAGGCAACCCACTGGTGAGTCTGTTTTTGATTCGTTTTTATTTTTATTTTCGTTTGTTTTGAGTCTGTGTCAGGATGAACAAGGAGCAACTCGAAATCGCCTAAGCATCGATCGATACCCCTATGGTATCGATCGACACCAATCGCGGATGAAAATTCACAAAGTCGATCTAAGCATGGTATCGATCGATACCATGCCGTGTGTCGATCGACACCGACTGTTCCAGAATGGTAATTTCTTGTTTCTCTTAGTTCTATCCTTTTTCTTTGTTTCTTTCACTGACTCTAGGCTAGATAACACTGAGGACAGTGTTGTTCAAGTCTGGGGGAGGTGTCTGCTGACATTGTTTTCGTTTTTCTTAGAGTCAGTCGTTTTATCGAGTCAAAATTGTTTTATTGAGTCAAAATTTGTTGGAGATGATGATCCTGTGCTTGAACCTATTGATTTGATTTTGTTTTTGAGTGCACAGTGTTACAGGATCAGTTCTAGATCGACTAATGAAAAATCCAAAGGCTGACCAGTTGACTAGAAAACATCCATGTCTCCAGCAGAGTTCTTCTGAAGCCTGAGCCAAATTTTTGCACTTCATCAATGTGGTTAGTGTTCATAGAGCTTGATTCATCATTCATATCTGATAAAGGAACCCGTGTGTTTAGAATTATGGTATCTCTCTCCCCTGAAATAAGTTGATAGATTAAGAGCATAAAAGATTGAAATGATTTTCTTCTGAGTAGAGGGTTAGGAAAATTTCCAGCGATCCCATTATTCTACTTAAGAGGGGATGATCACACAAAGGATTGGAAGCGAGGCTAGGATTTTCCTATGATGCAATTATTCGCCTACATCCTTTGATACATAGAGAGGGAAGAACCGGGGATTTGGTGGCAAACACCATCAATACTCGCGTCTCCTACCTTGATATGTATATGCTAAGCTGAAAATAAAAAATAATAAGTATATAATAAGAAATAAGTCTGGAGGAGAGAAATTGATACAAAAAAAGTGTGAAAAAGGGTGGTTCCTTTGTCAAGATATTGTCTGGTAAAGAGTCTAGAAGGTTCTTAAATATTAGCTGCAGAGATGAAACTGGCGATGAGGGCTTTACTTGAACAATGCTGTGGGATTTTGTGTGGAGTCTGGAAAAGCTGCAAATGTCTACGGAGAAGTACATGGTGGTTAGATCGAAAGCTGATCAGGTGACATTTGGGTACTTGGGAAAAGGGTCTTTTCGATGGTTCAGGAACAGGTGAGTCTCTACGTTTTCAAACCTCTTTTTCTGGTTTAGTCTTCTATTTGCTTGAGGGCAAGCAAAAGGCTAAGTCTGGGGGAGTTGATATATCATGGTTTTTACCCTATTTAAGCCATGATATAAGTCCTTTTTATAGAGTCTTTATAGTGTTTTGGAGTCTTTTTAGAGTCTTTTACAGGTCATAGCACGTTTGGAGGATTATTGGAAGTATTGGAGCTTTCTGGAGCAGTTTGTAGCAGAGCTAAAGATCGTGTCGCTGAGAACCTGAATTCACGTCGAGCATCGATCGATACCCCTTGGTATCGATCGACACTCAGCGCAGCAAGACACAACCCGCGAGTTTTCCAAGACTTGAGGAATTGCAAAAGTGCCCAGAAGTCTTTAATAATTACAAGAAGACCCTAGATCGTGTTTTAGGTTATAAATAGGAGTTTTCAGCCACCTGTTTAGGCTATGCCTTTTTAATGCCTTTTTATACTTTTATTTTCTGTGTTTGATTTTACTTTGGTTTTAGGGAGACAAGTCTGAATCTCCCTTCGTCCGAGATCAGATCTCTAAACCCTTCTTTCTATTCTATTGATGATTTATTCAAACATGTCTTTTGATTCAATTGCCATGTCTGAGTAGATCCACTTTAGGTTTAGGGTTTTCTCATAAAGGATTTCTTTGAATGCTAGGTTAATTATCTGTTTAGGATTCACCATCTGAATTAGTTCTTCACCTTAGGTTGTGTTCATAGCTAATTCTAGGTTGACGAATCTGGAACTTAGATCTTAGGATAATTGATTAGGCACGAGAGTGCGATTAATTACCTGATAGAACCTAGGTGAGCAAATTGATTATTCGCAAAGAGATTTGGTTTAATTGATTTGTGAACATATCAAACCTGATATTAAAGCTGATTTAGACTTTAGGATTCGCAAAGAGATTTGGAATTCCTAGGATTTAGATTTAGATAGTTTTCGCAACGAGAGTTGGTTAGCTATATTTTAGTGATTTGAGTTCAAGAACTGCGCTAAATCTGAATCCTGTTAGTTAGTTAGTCTGCATTCACTGATTTCCTGAGAAAAACCCTGAGCCTATATTTCTCAATTGATTTACAACTCCTTTAATTTCTGCACTGCTTTTAATTACAACTGTTTGGCTTAGCGTAATTCGACACTATAGAATCTATTGTGCGTTTCTGTGAGTCTTCTGTGGTTCGACCCCTAGCTATACTATTACAACTGCTTTAGTACTTTAGGGTATTAAATTGAGCATATCAATTGTCTCCACAATTTCAGCGAGCATTCAATATTGTTGGAGATTTTAAAAGATCAACTAGTTGTGGAAGAGAGCATTCAATATTGTTGAAGATCTTAACTAACGTGTTTGCACTTTTAAGCCTAATTTTATGATTGTGTATTTTATAGGATACAGAGACAAAAGTCTAAGATATACACGAGATAAGGGATCGTAAGCAAGGTTTCAAAAAGTGGTTCCAATACTCTTATCAATATCTTTGTTTTGAGATGCTTATTTTCGTTTTACAGTTTATTTTTTTCATTATTCTTTGTGTATTCTCTTCTCCAAACTGATAGTTTGTTGTTTCTCTTGTGGTTAGTGTCTCGGGCCCCTTGGATGATCTCTTTCTTACTCTGACGGCGTAAAATTAGGTTATGAGTTCGGATGCTATGAATAATTGTGTATATATGTTCTGATTATTTGTTCTTCTGCTATCGGTTTATTACGGTTGAGTTCATAGCTCTGGACAAAGCATGAGCATCAATTCTTAAGATTTTGGGTTTCCATTATTTTGAACGAACAACCTTCTTGTATTTTCTCCATTTAGCATGTTGTCTTGTTATCTATTAATTTGGTTATTTTAGGCAGCTTTTAATCATTTTTTGTGAGCTACGATTATGTTTTGGGCAATTGGGTTTGTTGCTTTCTGAACTTGGGCCTAGTGGTGAAGCTGAAGCCCAACTAGAAGACAAACTGAAGTAAGAAGCCCAAGAGGAGCTTCACGTCTCAGTGTTTGTGTAATTTGTCGATGTCAACGCAATCACGGAAAATTGGGACAAAAGCAGAGAGTATTAATAAGAGTCAAAGAGAAGCAGGTGAGGGTAAGTGAGCAAAAGAGATTTGCAACACAGAGAGAGAGAAAGCAGGTGAGAGGGTGAGAGAAAAGACCTTGTAAGGGGTGAGTGAAACTTCATCTTCTTCCTTGATCTTCATCTTCTATTTTCTGGGTAATTTCTCTGTTCGGTGAGTGTTGTGAGTTGGGGTGTGATCACTTGTAAGCAGCTTCTCTTGATACTCTTGTGAGCTGGGTTAAAGCTCACCGAGACGTACCATTGCCGGTTTGGCGTGGGAACTCGTTATTTTCCCGTGTCGTCTCTTCCTTTACTTTCTGCACATAAACATCAAGCAAAGAATCAGTATATCAAATACAGAACCAAAAGCTTAAAACTTGTTACATTTTTGATTTGTTGTGGGTTGTGTGATCAGGGATTTTAAAAGGGGCATTGCAAAGGAGATTCACGATGATGAATGTTCTGCTGCAATTACAAACAAATTTAATTGCGCTCTTAATTATGTCATTGTGCTCTTGCGTCTTAGGGGTTTTTAATTTCGAAGATGTATTTCTATTTGTAGATTTTATATATGTTGTTTTAGATCGGATTTTTGCAAATCAAAAGTCCCCATTTTAGATTTTTACAAGTTGTGTATCAAATTAGGGTCATATATTTCTCTTAAAAAGTTGTACAAAAATAATGTATAGTTGATACTATAATATTAATACTAATAAAGATCTAAATTAGTAAAAAAAAAGAAATTGTTACAATGGCGGCCATATTGGGTGTGTGGTGGTTTTATCCTCAATTTTTATAGCATAGATGATGTGTGTTTTGCCTTTTGGGTAATGAAAATGGAAGTTGTGTACCTAATTATGGTTCTACAATAGACGTGTGGAATTGGAATATTAGAATCCGGCCAAAAAAAATTGGAACCCCTATACACTAATTTATAAGTGATTTTAAGAAAAATGATGACGTACCATGCACAAAGATAATTTTGAGTAGATGAAGTGATTAATGAATCATTTACTTTTACGTAGTAACCAGATGGTTTTTTCGCACCATGCACAAAGATACTTTTTTAAAAGATACAATTAATTTTAATTTTAATTGATTTAAACCAAATATAATTAAAATTAAATTAGACAACAATTGGTTCTATAAAATTAACTGAAATTTGATTAGATTTAGTTTAAAAAAATTCAGTACAACAAAATTAACCTTATTTATCCAACTAATCAGCTCGGTTAATACATAATTAAACTGATATTAATAAACCAAATTAAGATAATTGGTTTAGAAAAATCTTATTTGTAAACTGTATGCGGATAACCGATTTGAAATCTAAAACGGATTGCATGGCTGGATTCAGAACGCCCGAACATGTTGGAATGGAATTAGGTTCGGATCAAGGTAAGTTCACCGGAGAAAAGTCAACAGTTTGTTGACCACAACATTGATAGTAGAAAAACATGTCACTATGCGGTTAACGATAGTAGAATGAGGAGTTGGAGACGAAGCCAAATATGCACTTAGGTCGAAGAATACTCATTGGAATCTTGCTAAAAGAATTGGACAGAAACTTGGAGGCCTATTCCTCCTATTTACACAAAGCAACTATAATGGTCTTCGAGGGTTAACGATCTTATTTCTAAAATGAAGAGTCTGAGAAAATTCACCGGAATCTCGCATAGAAAATGGACATAAACTTTGTAGGAATATTCCTCCCGTTTATAAGCATCAGATGAAGAAACGGATAATGGGAATGGAATCAGAAGGTCAAAATATGTTTGGTGAAAAGCTGACCGGAAAACTCGTCGGCGGTGAGAGTCATGGTAGTTCCCGGCGAGACGTTGTGGTTGGAGATATCCTTACAAAATCTAACAACTGTTGTTACTCTAGTTACTATATAAGATAGGAGTCTAAATTCTCAGTAACTACCGTTGTAACCAATAAATTTTAATGTTTGGCGGGTAGATGAAATCAAATTGCTTTGATCCAGTGAAAATGCGTGAATAAAGTAAAGTAGAAAAGAGAGTAAAGAGAAAAGGTAAATCTGGCGTAAAAATTTCTTCTCTTTGGTGGATGATATATTTGGAGGCAAGAAATTGAAATGGAGTTTTTTTGTTTTTTTTTTAATTTGTAAAGATGAAGAATAAAGGGGATTTGACCCCCAAAAAAATGATATTTAAGAAAGGGGAAGAGTGCAACGCAAAGGCTTCTTTCTTGTTGACATTTGTTATCTTATTCAACTGTACACGTTAATTACGTCGTAATTATCTTCTTCTACCGTACACGTTGGTTATCTATGAAGATTTAGAGAGACATTCTATTGTTATCTTTTGACATTTGTTACGTCGAGATGTCATGGATACACGAACAAAACAAGACAAATATCAAAGAACTAATAATGGCTTAGAACATCATTATTAGGAGAAACCCAAATGGGTTTCTTAACTAATATTTAATTATAAATTTGAAGTTAAGAAACTCCGTTAAAAAACTTCTGTTTTTGCTGTTTTATTGGTAGAACCCTATTAGGGGTTCTTAAAAAAAAATTAATAATTTTGTTTTATTTTAAATAGAGTTTATTTTTTAATTAAACATAATTGACATAAAAAACATAACATTTTAAACATAGATTTTGAAAAAAAAAATACAAAAGAACGCTCAATATGTAAAAAAAAGTTTAATATGTAAAAATTCAAATTCATTATGTAAAGATTCTAATTCATTAATATGTAAAAAAAAGTTTATAATTTTAAAGTTGAAGTTAAGAAAAAGTTTTTTAAAAAAAAGTAAGAATTTTTTTTTAAGTTAAAGTTAAGAAAAAGTAAAAAAAAAAAATATCGGCGAATTAGGAGTTGACACGTGGCTAAGAACAGTGTAAGAACCCCCTTAAGAACCCGTTCTTAAAACTCTTATTTAAGAACCGGTTCTTACACTGTTCATAATTTTATTTATTTATTTATTTATTTTTGGGTTAAGAACCCTTTTAAGAGCCCCCAATAATGATGCTCTTACATAAAATTATGCAATGAATGTTACAAAGACAGACAACAACAAAAAAGGAAACAAAAGCAAAGAATTCATACTATAACATTCCTTCATTGGCCAATCCCGTTTAGTGGGACAATTCCCTCTTAATTTTACAACTCACCAATATTAGTCCAAAATCAAACGAGACCCATACGCACTCTCCCTCTCTTATGTCTATTTCGTGTAGAAGTTTTGTAGTGTACTTAATTAGCTTAGAATGGTGACAGTGATATGTTTTTTTGTTGAGTTTGAATCTCGAATCGGATCGAGGATTAGATAAGTTTACTTGTTTCGATCACTCAAATCTCAAACTCTCTCTGGAGAGAAACCCTTTTGATGATTTCCCTGGAGAGAAACCCTTTTGATGATTTCTTTTTGAAGATTTGAACTTTTGTTGTTGTCAAACAATCAGAAAGTTGTGTGCTTAAGAAGGTTGTGGTTTGAGATCAGAAGCAGTTGCAGCTTTGGACTATATATAATGTGAGAAATTGGTTTGTTGCTGTAAATTGGATCAAAGCGATTTAGGTTGTTGTTTTGTTTTGGCTCTTTGTTGTGATTTGTGAATGGCTTTTTTTTGTTTCTTGCATAACAAGCTTTGAGACAAAAAGATTGAAAGTGAGATACATAATGGATTAAACCATAATCATTTCATACATAATTAATCTGATTACGTACCATGCACAAAGATAGAAGCTGATGACGTACCATGCTTTAATAAACGAGAGAGAGAGAGAGAGCTACGAGAGAGAGCTACGAGAGAGAGCTAAGAGAGAGAGAAAGAGAGAGCTACGAGCAGTCCCGGCTCTTACCCATGGCGAGAGGGGCGACCGCCTTAAGTCCAAAGCTAAGATTTTTTTTTTTTTTTTTATACATATGTTTTAAAAATTTATTAAAAAAGCTCATAATCTATTAGTATCTACATATATAAATAAGTAAGGTTCATATCTATATATATGTGATTAACAAAAGGGACTCATAATCTAAATTTATTTTGTATTCTAAAATATCACATATTTACGGTTTATTAGATTTTTGTGATCTTAAAAGACAACACATCATAAAAAAATTAAATACGAAAAACCAGTAAAAACAAAACATTAATACACATTAATTTCTTTTTTACTATGTCATTACTTTCCACACAATATTTTGACTAGCTAATATTCCTCAGTCAACAAAAACTCTTTATGTATTTCATCCGTATTAAAAAAAATTCCACTCTATTAGTGATAGTTACATAATTTAGCCCATTTTAGCATACATTTTAGTTAGCATTTTGTGACTTATTGCATTCATTTCATTGTTTTTGGTATAGTTTGCATCCATTTTAGAGTTAGTGAGTCTTAGGTTAGTTCTTGCATATGTTTGTGTGCTATGGAGTCTTTTAGGTACCATTTGGAGCTTATGGAAGCATTTTGGAGCTTGGAGGAAGATCATGGGGCAAAATAAACCTGTTTGGAGCAAGAGCTATGCCCAAATATCAAGGAAAATGCAGAGGCCATCCGACGTGCTCTAAAGATCGGTTCAGACAAAGATCTTGAGCTCCGATTTAGCTTCGCGAATCTTCATCAAAGTCGTAGATAATCGAGATACCTTTCTAATGGAGGTGGTTTCAAGTCATTCGGAGCAGCCGTTCAAAAGATACGACATATTTAGTGAGCACAGGTCCGTCTGGCATCGATTTGGACTAATGGCAGAAGTCCATCGGTGTGCATCCGACCGATACACCCGATCGATGGAAGTTCTGGACATCCGAAGGATCATATCGGTGCGTTGTATCGGTTGCAGGAGACCGATGGAAGCTCACATCAAGAAGACCATCGGCAGCCTCCCACCGATACACCCGACCGATGCAAAGTTCTGGAAATTCGGGGGTTCCATCGGTGCGATGTATCGGTTGCAGGAGACCGATGTGATTCATGCGACCCACTTTGCTATTTAGGCCAAAAAACTTGTTATTTGTGAGATATCTCATTTTTAACTTGTAAAAACACTCTTCTTAGAGAGAGTTTGGGGATTTTAAGAGATTCTTAGTGTTTTTATGAAAGTTCTTGTTTCTTTTCATCTATCTATCTATTTCTAATCATCTAACCATGAATCTAAACACCTCCTACATAGGATTTGTTGAGATTATCATGGTTTGTGAGTAGTTTCTTTAGAACTTTGGGTATGGTAGATTAAGATGTTTTCTTGCTAAATCATGATGCTTAAGACTTAGTTTATGAAGAATCCTTACTTGTTAGGTGTGATTAATGCTAGATTAGCCTTGACAAAGTTGATTTAGAACTTAAGGAATTTCATGCCCGGAAGGTGTTCGATGAAATTCCTCAACCAAACTTAGCAAGTGTTTTACATTCCTAGCCTATGGAAATGGATGTCTAGGGTGTTTAATGGTTATTTAGACTTGAGATTAATGCTTGTTGATCATTTAATTGCAAATGGAAGTTTGTTCTCAATTAAGTGATTAGTGAAGTGATTATTTTCATGGAAGTGGATTAGTCTAAATTAGTGATCTAAGGCCTAAGGATTAGCATTGTTTGAGTATCATGGTTTAGCTAGAGAATGTCCAAGTCGACTACCATTACCCGAAGTTCGTTTGTTTATTCTTGTTTAAATCGTTTTCGTTACGTTTTAGTGCAAAACTTGTTAGTCTTTTAATTACATTTGTTATATGCTGGGTTGTTTATTATCATGTCTTTAAATTGATTAGGATCATTAGAAAACCTTTATTCGATTAGCTTAGATTAAGAAGTGTCTCGCATTCTCTGTGTGTTGTTCTCGTGCCTCCTTGTGGATTCGATCCCTAAGTGCTACAATGACATACCATTAGATTGTGGTATTGTGCACAATGGGTTAATTGTGCGAACCGTAAAAAGTTCATTATCAATTTGGCGCCGTTGCCGGGGAGGTTTAGCAATAGCCATAGGGATTAGGACTCTTTTTGAGACTAAGTTTTATTTTTCTTTGTTTACTAATCTTTCCACCTTGTTTGCTCTTCTCTCTATAGGTGCATGAACTTTCAAAGGCGAGGTATGAATATGAATCTAGCACCACCGGTTAGAGATGCAAATGAGAACAGAGAAGAGGTTGCTCAAAGGGTTAGAGCACCGAGGTTGATTGGAGCGGGTGATGCTCCCAACGCCCATGGAAATCGTGCCGATATACATCCACCACCGGTGGAGAGTAATAATTTTGAGATCAAGGCGAGTCTCATTTCCATGGTGCAAGGAAACAAGTTCCACGGTTTACCGGTTGAGGATCCCTTAGACCACTTGGATCAATTCGATCGAATTTGTGGAATGGTCAAGATCAATGGAGTCTCGGAAGATGGGTTCAAGCTTCGATTGTTTCCATGCTCTCTTGGAGACAAAGCCCACCAATGGGAAAAGAACCTACCTCAAGGATCCATCACTTCTTGGGATCAATGTAAGAAAGTCTTTCTCGCCAAGTTCTTCTCTACTACAAGAACGTCAAGGTTGAGAAACGAGATCTCGAGCTTCACTCAAAAGGGGAACGAGAGCTTTTGTGAAACATGGGAACGGTTCAAGAGCTACCAAATGCAATGCCCACACCATGGCTTCTCCGAAGAATCACTCTTAAGCACTCTATACCGAGGAGTTTTGCCCAAGTTTCGTATGCTTCTAGACACGGCGAGCAATGGAAACTTTTTTGGAAAAGAGGTTGATGATGGGTTGGAGCTTGTTGAGAATCTTGCCCAAAGCAATGGGAATTATGGTGAGGATTATGATATAGCTTTGAGAGGAAGTGGAGAATATGAGGACCGAACAAGAATGGAGATTAAAGCCCTTAATGAGAAGTTAGACAAGGTCTTGGAAGCCACACAAAGGCGAGTGAACTATATAGGGGATTGCAAAGGTTACCAAGAGGAAGTTCACTTTGTGGGAAACCAAGGCGATTACAACAAAGACTTCAACTCCAACTTCCCGCAACAAGGGTTTGTTCCTCGAAACCAATTCCAAGAAAACCAAGGTGGTTACCCAAGCAAACCATCTTT
Organism: Eutrema japonicum; assembly: GCA_030161315.1. NCBI lineage: Eukaryota > Viridiplantae > Streptophyta > Magnoliopsida > Brassicales > Brassicaceae > Eutrema > Eutrema japonicum. The sequence continues at coordinate 42,470,125 of BSQW01000005.1, forward strand.
TGCACCGCAACCGCAACAAGGGCAAATAAGCAACTCGACACAACAAGATGTCGAAATGAAGGGTATGCTTCAACAACTCTTGACGGGCCAAGCTCATGGAGCAAATGAGTTGAATAAGAAGATGGCCGAGATTCACACTAAGGTGGATTGCTCATACAATGATCTCAACGCAAAATTTGAAGATCTATCCTCTAGAATCAAACGCTTGGATCAACAACGCACTCAAGGAGGTTTCGATTCTAGTAGACCCATGGAGAAACTAAAGGGCAAAATCGATGCAAACCCAATGGAGTATTGCAATGTTATCCTCTCAAGTGACGAGATCGAAGAAGCTATACGAGAGATCAAGAGAGTTCTCCATGAATCCAAAGATGAAGTCGTAGTGGTTGCTAGCAACGAAGTAGTTGAGAAAAGAGATGTGGAGGCCAAGACAGTTGTGAGAAAAGAGACTTCTTGCATTGAACCTCCTCCACATGAGCCCAAATCGATTCCCAAGCTTGGAAATCCGGGTAAATTTGTCATCTCTTGCTCCCTTGGTGATTTGAATGTTGATGACGCCATGTGTGATTCGGGATCAAGCGTGAATGTGATGTCACTTGAATTGGTAAAGAGTCTTGGAATCAAGAGCATGAAGCACCACCCATCACACATCACTTTTGGAGATTCTTCTTCTAAGCAACCACTTGGCATTGTTGAAGATTATCCTCTCAAGATCGGAAATTGTCTCATTCCAACCGACTTCATAGTTATGAAGATGAAGCAAACCAGCAAACTCCCGCTCCTCCTTGGAACTCCATTCCTCAATACCACCGGTGCAAGCATGGACTTCCAAAACAAGAAGGTCGTTCTCAAGAACGTGAATGACAAAGTCTTCTATTCCATGAAGCCCTCTTCCACTAAGCTTTGTGGCACCATTGTTTGTAAGGATGATGAAGCGGAAGTTAAAAAGGTTGAGTATGTGGGAAGTTGTGAGAAGATGAATTTGGTTTCACCCCCAAAAGCTTGTAAAAAGAAGAAAGATTCTCATGATGAGAAAGCTTTGGGTTATGGTAATGTTGAAGAAGCCTTAGCGCTGGATGGTGTTTGCTTGGAATATCTTTTCCATACCGCTATGGAAAATGAGGTTGAGAGTATAAAGGTTCAAAAGAAGGGTAAGGACACTAAGGCCAAAAAGAAGAAACCCAATGATACTCACCCTCCCACCCTTGTCAAAGGCATGACGAGCAAGCCTAATGCGGTTAGATCATTTTCTCCCAAACTCACCACTATGACCTTGACACCGTGGAGATATGAAGATGGTGTGGTTGAGTACAAGATCAAGTGTAAGGGAAGGTCAAAACCTTTTGCCATGGTTAGAGCAATCATCACACCCGAGCTCAAAGAAAAAGGTCCAACGGGAATTCAAGAGATCATGAGCAAGGTTCTCACACTCAAGCTCGAAGACCCGCCATGGAGTTCCACTACTCCTTCTCTCCAAGCCTAAAACGGTTTGAAACGTCAAGCGTAGCGACGTAAAACAAGCGCTCTTGGGAGGCATTCCCATGACTATCTTTGTATATATTTTCGTTCTTTCTTGTTCCTTTTGATGTTTTTGTTTGATGTTTATAGTTTTCTTGGGTCCAAGGTCGTGGTACTTAACGCATGAATGGGTAGAGCTACAGCACGTCACACTCCTCTCCAATCCAAAGGTATGATCCAAACTCCATTTCATTGTACATACTTTTGCATATTTTTACCTTCTCTTTGATTTGTGTTGCACCGAGACGTTGCAATTCAAGTTCGGGGGAAGAATTTGTGTCTTTTGATATTGTGTTTTGTGATCTTATTTTTCTTTTTGCATATTTGAGTCTCATTCATTCATATAAGTGCATATAAAAACCATTAAAAAAAAATATTTAGTTGCATTTTGCATGTTTAAGATTGAGTCTAGATGCATATAGGTTTGCATTCACTTGCATTGGGAGAATTATCCATGTAGAATATAAACTTAAGAGCTTGAATTAATGCCCTCGTTAGGAGTTCTTTGATGCATTTGAGCGATCACGAAGTTAAGGATGATCCATGCTTTGATCTTGCGGTTTGAATGTTTTTGTCTTGGTTGAAGCATGCTTTGAATTGAATCTAACTCTATCTACATGAACTCTAATCTTGACTCATAATTATCATGTTTATGTATTGAAAAGTGAATTCATGGATACCTTATACATATTTGAGCTATCTTAGCCCTTTTCACCACTCTCTTGTTAGCTCAAATAGCCGTTTCCCATTTTTGGAACGGTTAACCACACCCTTAACTATACTTTTCCTTCAAGCTTTCATTTCTTGTGTGTGTCGTGAGGCCTAATTTTGAATGAACTTAGCAAAAAGTGTTGAGTTTGGAACGACAAGGAGTTGATAGATAGGTTGGTGATTTGGGTGTTGATGTAAAGAAAAGAAAGTGTGGAGAAAGGAAAAGATTGAGAAAAAGGATAGGGGAAAGTAAAAAGTTTGGATTGGTTGGCATGAAAATGTGGAATAGCTCTAGGGGTTGAAAGTATAAGTCTCTATGTGTGTAGAAGAAAGAAAGAGCCAAAAGAAAAAAAAAATATATATGGCTAAGGCATCTAAATGATGATTGAGAGACTAGTTATGAAAGTGAAAAAGAGCTAAAAGAAAAAGATGAAGAGCCAATCCATTTGTTGAAAGAGAAGAAGAAAAGAAATGTGGTCTAAGAAGGCAAAATGCCTTGTGATATGGGTAGTTTATAATGGATCTTGATGAGTTTAGAAATAGGAGTGGAGTTCATATTGGGGCATTGGGTAGACGGATGTCATCCTTGTACGCATCAATTGTTCTTTACTCTTAGCATTTTGCCAAAGTTCATTCTTTCGTGAGAGATCCCATTGCATTGGAATACCCACATGATTGAGATTATTTTCATCTCAAAACCTTTTTCCTAAGCCAAATGAGTTCACTTGATTTTTATTAAGCATGATTCACCATTTTACTTAATGAATGTTAAAGAGTTAGAAGATATGATTACTTGTAGATGCTAAGGCTTAGACCAAATTCGTGTAGCAACGAGTATGGCTAAATCTTTTGAATTAGAGGTTGTTTGTGCATCACATAACTACTACCAAGGGCATTGAATTGAATTCTTTTGTTAATATTTTCGGATATGATATCCCGCATTCCAACCTCTTCTTCGATTTGTTCTTGTTTGTTTGCTTGCGGACAAGCAAAAGGCAAGTTCGGGGGAGTTGATAGTTACATAATTTAGCCCATTTTAGCATACATTTTAGTTAGCATTTTGTGACTTATTGCATTCATTTCATTGTTTTTGGTATAGTTTGCATCCATTTTAGAGTTAGTGAGTCTTAGGTTAGTTCTTGCATATGTTTGTGTGCTATGGAGTCTTTTAGGTACCATTTGGAGCTTATGGAAGCATTTTGGAGCTTGGAGGAAGATCATGGGGCAAAATAAACCTGTTTGGAGCAAGAGCTATGCCCAAATATCAAGGAAAATGCAGAGGCCATCCGACGTGCTCTAAAGATCGGTTCAGACAAAGATCTTGAGCTCCGATTTAGCTTCTCGAATCTTCATCAAAGTCGTATATAATCGAGATACCTTTCTAATGGAGGTGGTTTCAAGTCATTCGGAGCAGCCGTTCAAAAGATACGACATATTTAGTGAGCACAGGTCCGTCTGGCATCGATTTGGACTAATGGCAGAAGTCCATCGGTGTGCATCCGACCGATACACCCGATCGATGGAAGTTCTGGAAATCCGAAGGATCATATCGGTGCGTTGTATCGGTTGCAGGAGACCGATGGAAGCTCACATCAAGAAGACCATCGGCAGCCTCCCACCGATACACCCGACCGATGCAAAGTTCTGGAAATTCGAGGGTTCCATCGGTGCGATGTATCGGTTGCAGGAGACCGATGTGATTCATGCGACCCACTTTGCTATTTAGGCCAAAAAACTTGTTATTTGTGAGATATCTCATTTTTAACTTGTAAAAACACTCTTCTTAGAGAGAGTTTGGGGATTTTAAGAGATTCTTAGTGTTTTTATGAAAGTTCTTGTTTCTTTTCATCTATCTATCTATTTCTAATCATCTAACCATGAATCTAAACACCTCCTACATAGGATTTGTTGAGATTATCATGGTTTGTGAGTAGTTTCTTTAGAACTTTGGGTATGGTAGATTAAGATGTTTTCTTGCTAAATCATGATGCTTAAGACTTAGTTTATGAAGAATCCTTACTTGTTAGGTGTGATTAATGCTAGATTAGCCTTGACAAAGTTGATTTAGAACTTAAGGAATTTCATGCCCGGAAGGTGTTCGATGAAATTCCTCAACCAAACTTAGCAAGTGTTTTACATTCCTAGCCTATGGAAATGGATGTCTAGGGTGTTTAATGGTTATTTAGACTTGAGATTAATGCTTGTTGATCATTTAATTGCAAATGGAAGTTTGTTCTCAATTAAGTGATTAGTGAAGTGATTATTTTCATGGAAGTGGATTAGTCTAAATTAGTGATCTAAGGCCTAAGGATTAGCATTGTTTGAGTATCATGGTTTAGCTAGAGAATGTCCAAGTCGACTACCATTACCCGAAGTTCGTTTGTTTATTCTTGTTTAAATCGTTTTCGTTACGTTTTAGTGCAAAACTTGTTAGTCTTTTAATTACATTTGTTATATGCTGGGTTGTTTATTATCATGTCTTTAAATTGATTAGGATCATTAGAAAACCTTTATTCGATTAGCTTAGATTAAGAAGTGTCTCGCATTCTCTGTGTGTTGTTCTCGTGCCTCCTTGTGGATTCGATCCCTAAGTGCTACAATGACATACCATTAGATTGTGGTATTGTGCACAATGGGTTAATTGTGCGAACCGCAAAAAGTTCATTATCAATTAGCGCCAATAATGTATGCATTTCACATTTTTCTTTCTCTACAACTATATTGCTTCTTAGAGTCTCGACTACCGCTTTTGACTACATAAACTTCATCTTGCAAATTTTAGAAAGATACATAACACATACTTTCGAAGAGGATTCCAATTTAGTATCTCTTTTGTTACGTTTTGCTTCCCTTATCTGGTAGCTTCATTTTTTTTTGCTCAAGTATTTTTCTCTCATCCCAAATGGATCGTTCTAAAGTTTGAAAGCATGGGCATTTGAAATTTATACAAATGCAAAGTGTTTTGCATGACCAATTATATCCATTTCGTCTCTAATTTCACCATGGAGTCGGTGGTTTTGATCAAACGTTTGAGTTTTTATGGAAGAAAAAAAAATATCACTTCATCTTTAGCTTTATTGTAGACTATGTTCTCAATTTTTTTTTAGATTTTTACTTTTGAAGAGAAAGATTTAGATTTTGTAAAAATGAGTTATGAGCAAAATACAATATTATCTTATGTGTAATTGACTATGAATAAAATAACGCATAATCAATGTTTCTCTTCTAGGCGTAAATATGTTGATTGATTATTTAATTGTAGTTTTGCATAAAAGAACAGACACATAACTTCTATATGGTTCCCAATGTCTCTGGAGTTGCTTGTCCATAATAAATCTATCAAATATAAGAAAAAACTATTGCCCAATGTAAAAGTCCAAAACATGTATCAATATTATGTTTGTAATCTGAACTTGTAGTTAATATTCATGACGAAAAAGTATTTGTCATTGAGATTTTTTTGTTTGTATAAGGAGCTATTAAATATGAGATCGTTAATTGGAGTTTCTAGCTTGGGCAAAAAAATATAGAAATGTAAATCACATGATTGAAATTGATCTTGAAATAAAAATATGTTCAAAACGTCATGCTCAAAACTTGCACGAATAAATAGTGATACTAAAAACGTACACGAATACGACCCGTATATAATCATTTAGTACATTTAATTTTTAAAATTTTATTATATTTTTATAATATAAATAAAAAGTCCATATTTAATATTTTGCATAAGGTCGTCAATATTATCAAGACGGTGAAGGAACCAGAATTCGCACAGATCGTAGATTGGCGAATTCAGTTTAGAGTTTAGGAGAATTATTTTACTAGAATCATAGCTGTGCCGTTGAAGGCTGCCTACGTACCCTTCAAATAGGGATCAAGCCAAAACGTAGTTCTTGTTACAAAGGATGTGATGGAATTTTGAGATGATTCATGATGAGGCGATGGCCTCCTTATTTATAAGTCTTGAAGTCCTTAGCTCTTCCTTTTCCTTCTTGACTTTGTATTGGCAATTATCCTTTTTCCTTGAAGCTGATAAGGATAATCTCCTTTCTTTCCGGGATTTGCCTTTATCCAAATAAAGGAAATCTTGTCTTTATTAATTAAAGGAAATTTTCCTTTAATTACGTAGATCGGTTTCGATGGGCCTTGAAGTTGATTGTTGGGCTGATTTCTATTCAAACCGGGTTAAACCGGGGGAGTGCTAAATCCCCCTCTAACAATTAGTCCCCCCCTCAGTTCGGCGAAGGAGTGTTCGAGTTCGGCGGATTTCTTTAGCCCGATTGGAATTGAAATCAGCATCTGGTCGAATTTCCTTTTAGACGTTGTTCGTCTTTGTTCCTGCAAAAATTACTAAAGACGAGAGATTGAGCTCGAGACTGAGCTCGGCGTTTGTTAGTTAGGCGCGAGGTCGGTCTCGGCTTTTCCAAGTTCGGTTTCGATAGTTCGTGCGGGACTGTGAGGTCGGCGAGCTGCCCAATTGTTTAGATCGGTGAATTACGATTACGAGTTGCCATACTGCGGGGTCAGCGAGCTGTGCGGTTGGAGAACTGCGATCGTGAGTTTGGCGAGCAGGGGGTTGGCGAGCTGTGGCCGTGAGTTAGGTGGGGCTGCGAGATCGGCGAACTGTGACTGCATGATGAGTAAGTTGCGACTGAGCTATCTAACTGTTAGACCGACGAGCTGCGACCGCTAGCTACCTTACTGTCGGATCGTCGAGCTACAACCACGAGCAGCCTTACTGCGAAGTAGGCGATATGTTCGATTGGGAGGTAGGTGAACTGCTTGAGTTTGGCTTGATGATACGAACTGTACGAGTTCGGCGAACTGCTTAAGTTCGGCCTGATGATACGAACTGTACGAGTTCGGCGAACTGCTTAAGTTCGGCTTGATGATACGAATTGTACGAGTTCGGCGAACTGCTTAAGTTCGGCTTGAAGGAACGGATCCTATGATATAAGCTGAAAAGAAAATATCTTCGAATAACAAGTAAAAAATTTGATAAAAAATACCTGAATTTTAGGGAGCTCTGTAGACGAGCTATAATCGATAAGTGACGAGCTGGATCTATCAGTGGATGTCCTTTTTTTTTTTTTTTTTTTTTTTTTTTTTTTTTTTACCGAATTTGACTACGTTGGAGCAAGCCCAACAAAAAAGAGAAATCTGATCTTCTTTCATGTCGGCGGTGATGGTGAGTGAGGTCAGCATCGGGTGCTTCCTGGTCGGCATGCAAGTTACATCTTCTCTGGTCATGGTGGTTTTCATGCTCGGCAAGTGAGTTCGTCACGTTGAGTTCGAGATCGGCGGTACGATAAGTTTGCCTCCGCGAGCTCGGCGTGTTCAATGGCTGCGGTCTGATGAGTTCGGTGTGTTTGCCGAGGTCGGCATGTGCGGCGAGGTCGGCGTGTTCCGCAAGGTCGTCTCGTCATGTGCGAACTCGGCGTTTGTAAGCTCGTGGGAGTGAGCTCGGCGTGTCGTGCTCGGCCAGAACCATCTTTGTTGAGCTCGTTCTTCTTCTTCGGCGAGCTCGTTCATGGTGAGTTTGAGATCGGCGGGTTCATCATGGCGAGAATCAGATCGTGAGTTCGTCATTGTTTGTCGGATTTCTAGGGTTTTAAAATAATTCTCCATAAACACCAGATTTTTCTTGCGCCCTCCTTCTAGCGCCAATTGAAGGAACCAGAATTCGCACACATCGTAGATTGGCGAATTCAGTTTAGAGTTTAGGAGAATTATTTTTATTAGAATCATAGCTGTGCCGTTGAAGGCTGCCTACGTACCCTTCAAATAGGGATCAAGCCAAAACGTAGTTCTTGTTACAAAGGATGTGATGGAATTTTGAGATGATTCATGATGAGGCGATGGCCTCCTTATTTATAAGTCTTGAAGTCCTTAGCTCTTCCTTTTCCTTCTTGACTTTGTATTGGCAATTATCCTTTTTCCTTGAAGCTGATAAGGATAATCTCCTTTCTTTCCGGGATTTGCCTTTATCCAAATAAAGGAAATCTTGTCTTTATTAATTAAAGGAAATTTTCCTTTAATTACGTAGATCGGTTTCGATGGGCCTTGAAGTTGATTGTTGGGCTGATTTCTATTCAAACCGGGTTAAACCGGGGGAGTGCTAAATCCCCCTCTAACAGACGGGCATGGCTACGAGAGAGAGAGAGAGAGAGAGAGAGAGAGAGAGAGAGAGAGCTCAGTCGTCGCCGGCGCCGGCGCCAATCTCCTCCTCCTCCGTCGCGGCAACGGGCCTCTTCTCCCCCTCCTTTCGAGCCCTTCTCTTTTCTTTCAAATTCCTCTTCCAATCCTTTCTTTTCTCTTCTTCCCTTCTCCATTGCACTTTCGGCCTCCAAATCCTTTTGCTTATTGAACTTTGCATTCTATACCCTCAGTGCATCCTTCTTTTCGGTCTTGAGCTTTTTAAGCTGGTTCTTGGCAGCTTTGGAAATGAAACGCACAAAAGTGCCAGGACGAGCGACAGATTTTGCAAAGAATTTCATCATTTTGAAAAAATTTAGAGAGGAGAGAAAATGGTGCTTTAGCTAGGTTTAAAGTTCATCGAAAATGGTGGTTCGATGTGTTTAGGTTTTATAGATTTATGGTGAGGTGAGAGACTTTCATATCAAAAAAAAAAGAAAGGGAAAATTAAATAAAAAAATTGTAGAATATGTATTGTGAAGTGAAATAAAAACAAATGAACAAAAAGGAGGAAAATTAAATTACAATGGCCTTTGTAAGGGTATCATTTTGTTACGGTTAAAAAAACAAAAATTATTTTATTTAAATTAATTTATTTTTTAATTTTTTCGAGAATTGTAATAAATTGTGTTTTTTTAAAGCACCGATGAAGAATTATAGATGATTAATGGACCAAAGGGGTCTCACGACATTGGCTATGAGCGTCGGACAGTGGAGAAAACCTCAGAACATAGAAGAAAAGAGACGCTTCTGCGATTGACAAAAGAGAAAACCTCAGAATTTACTATTTTGCTGACGTTGGAAACATCTCGTCCCTTAATGGATAAACATTGAGAAACAGATACCATGCTAGTTCGCCGTCTCGCTTCCATCATCAACTCTGCTTACCAATTTTAATGTGTTTTGGGGCTTTTTGGTATACGAAAAATAATTCAATACTATACGAAAAATGTCTCACATATATTTATGTAAACCTATTATTATTTTCGTATTCATTGTCGTAAGGTCGATCAAATTAAATCATGTGTCCATGATATGTCACGTTTCAGTCTCCTACTCATCAAGTGGCAAAACTCTACTTGGTTTATTCTAGTGTAAATTTGTTTTGGTAAATATGTCAAGATATATTACCGACTAGGTGAATTCCCGCGTTAACGCGCAAATATTTTTATTTAAAAGATTTTTGGTTTTTCTTTTTAAAAATTCTTCGTACCAAATACAGATCTAGAGAGACATCATGACAGCTGATATTCTGATTACTATTACGAAGTCGTAACCCATTATATATATCCATTAATTAAACCAAATACCTATGCTCCTACTATGAATCATGCAACATATGCTTATCCAGATACATTTAAACCACAATATGAGCACATGCGTTGCTATAAAACACAATAGGTTACAGCGAGAGCGTACCATGAATAGTTTGAGTAGCCCTGAAACGAGCCGCCAGCATCCGAATCTTTACCATTCCCTATTTTCCCAGTATCCGAATCAGGACAAGCATTAGGCAGACTCTGACCTCTAAAGTAAGATCTCATAACTGATAGACCATCACCAACGTCTGGTTCACCAACACCACTCATCTGGCTCGACTGCAACAAATTATGGCTCAACCGTTCTATTGCGATGCCTAATGAGTTTGGTCCAAATTACGTAAATGATATGTCCGACTATGAACGGTTATATCATGAGTCGTACACTCGTTTGTACTTAAGAGAAACAAAAAAAAAGTAAATTAAAACAAATAGTTTACGTTTCAAACCAAAACTGTGAAGTCCCACCAAGATTAACTCGAATTGAATAACCCTTTTTAGCTGAAAATCTCCTAATTTTTTCTCTCCCCTCCCCTCTCTCTATCTTATTCTATGTTTCTCGTACAAGGAATGACACGACAAATAAAAGTGAAGAACCGAGGAAAAAAAAACCCTTATTTGCCTTTGAATACTCATCGACTTAATTAAGAGATACCATATGATGCTCGCGTGCTTCGTTGTTTCACCTGTCTCAAACCCTTTTGCTCAACTAGAGTCTTTTCGACACTTGGGCATAGGCCTGGATAAAATATCTGGAACCCGAATTGAACCAAATTAGGAGGTATCGAACCGAATAGTCATAAATATATGAATGGTTTTTCTTATAAAATATTTCGGATACCGAACCAAACTGAAACCCGAATGGGTACCCAAAATATACGAAATACAATTATATATCCAAAAAAATATGTACTAGTATACACGCGACACGCGGCACGCTACAATACAAGCAGCGTCTCTCCCACCGGTATCCACGCCACCATGCCGTCGGATAACAAATTTAGTCTCTTCTAATTTTTCTGTCGAAACTCTTAAAGCACCGATGAAAAGTTATAAATGATTAATGGACCAAAGGGATCTCACGGCATTGGCGAAGAGCGTCGGACAGTGGAGAAAACCTCAGAACATAGAAGAAAAGAGGCGCTTCTGCGATTGACAAAAGAGAAAACTCGTCCACGCGTGAATCTAACACGTCAAGTTCTATTAAAAAACATGAAGTCCTCTTTCTTGTTATTCCTGATTTTGGAATTAATACAAATGTTCAGCACAAATTTAAGAATTATCGAAGACTATGATTTCCATTTAATTTCCAATTTCCTAAAAAGTACCGTAGATTCTTTTTTCAAGTCATGTGGTTTCAAAATCGTTTGCCTTTTATTTGCACCTTCATTATGTCCTTCCACAAATCCCACCTACTAACTTAAATGTTGCCAAATAAAACTCTAAGCTGAAAACCTTAAACAATAATACACAATGTTTTTTTATCATTAATAGAAATTTTTTGTTGATAATTAAAACCAAATACAAACCGCGTCTCACTTGTTTTTAAAATTAGTTTAACCCAAAAAAAAACAATCTTAATATAAATAAAAGAGCAGACATTTTAGAAACCAACCTTGAGGTCTTGTGTGATTTACAATGCATGCCATTGTGATTAAAGCTATTTTTAGAATCTCATTTAAGGGTCAATTAGTATTAAAAAAATAGTATCCGGTTGTTAATGGGTCGACCACCCGCAGGCAAAAGAACTAGTTTTGTTGATTGTCTACCACAATATCTTTCAAATATTGGAAAAATGATCCAATGAAACAAACTACGTACTATGTTTGGTTTTAATTTAGTTATTACTTTTCTAACTTATTTTTTGTTAACCAAAATTTTCGAACTAGAATCTGATTGACAATTTTCATGAGACCCAATGAGTCCGTAGACATTAGCCACTCTCACTAACTCGCAATTTGTTGGGAAGTAACCATTATGCATTTCAAATTACCATCTCCATTATGTCCTCGCCCACATCCCACCAACTAACTTAGAAATTACCAAATAAAACTCTAAGCTGAAAGCCTTAAACAATAGTCAATACACATGTTAAAAAAAAAAATACACATGTTTTAACTTTTAACATAAAAAGAAAGATTTTGTTGATAATCAAAAGTTCAAAACTATGTAACTATACTACAAAAATATATGGCGGTATCCTCTTATCTTCAAGCGAGTTTATCTGAAATCAAATCTCTTTCGTTAGTCCATCTTAACAAGATACATTCCAAACCAAACTAGTGGTGGCATAGTGGTAGGAGTCGACTTGAAAATCCATGAACAATGATCCCCCGAGTTCGATTTCCGTTGAAAACTAAGTTTCTGCTAGTTTGGCCAAATGGGATATGGAGCTAATGTCTATGCTCCATTTGCAAATCCGGATATACGCTTAGCCCGTTGGTAATACATTCCCAGGAGATTAGTTTGAACCTCTCCATAGACCTGTGATTTACCTCTAAATCATCAAAAATATATATATATATATATATATATACATTCCATATATATGTTTCCATTCTTTTCATTCATTTTTTAGTTACATAATATACAATTTGTGTGTTTGTTATTCAGACAAAATTATTCACTGATTATGTTTGGACATTATGTTTACATCTTTGTCTTTTCAGAAATAACCAAAAATCTCACGTTTTCCTTCACATCTCTTTTTCAAACTTACTGAAGTTACTATATTTTCAATTTTGATATATTCTGTTTTTGTAAACTTATGTTTCTATTATGTTAAAAATCCAAGAAAATATAAAAATCAAATTATACGTCATATGAACGTGCCGAACTATGGTGCTAGATATTAATATACTTTTTAATTGACTAACAAAAACCTTACTTTCTCTTCTTCTTCTTCTTCTCCAAACTTTCAGTTTCGATCTCGAAAAATTCGAACTTGCCGTCGAATTCAATGGGAAGCGGAAGATATTTAGACGACCCTTTAAGCTTTACTAGAAACCCACCATCGTCTTCGTCTCCCATCACCGTATCCAACCATCTCGACAGTTTTCTCGGTGAATCGACCTCTCGTTCTGGAAGCTTCGAAAGTGAGAGCACTAGCGACGCCGATTTCGGACCTGAGAAACTCGCCGGGACCGTACAGTTCTACGAGAGACATGTCTTCTTGTGCTATAAAAAACCCTCGGTTTGGCCTGCCAGGATCGAGGCGTCGGAGTTCGATCGGTTACCGAGGCTTCTTTCTTCCGTCGTATCGGCGAGGAAGAGTAATATGAAGAAGGAGGTGATTTGTTTTTAGTCCTTTTGAATGTTAATCCCAGAATATCTTTGATTTCAAGAGGATTTAGGTCTCCTTTTGATGTTAATCCCAGGATTACTGTGATTTCAAGTGGACTTAGGTCTGATCATTTCTGTAATTTGATCTATTCGCTTGTGATTCTAACTTGGGGAGCTTAAAGTGAAATCCTTACTAAAAAGGTTTCGCTAATGAACATCTTATTTTCAACTTTGGTTTCTGGTACGATTCTAATCTGCAATATGAGTGAAGGCACTGAGATTTCTTTTTGTTTTTGTTTAGTTAAGAGTTTCTAAGATCTCAATGAGTTGTGATGTCGTTTCTCTTGAGGACAATTGGGATTCTCTGTGTTACAACTTTGGAACTTGTCGATTTGTGTTTAGATGGGTTCCATAATACACAATTCTAATGTCTTTGATGCTAACTTTGCAATGTGGCTTCTTATGATCTTGCATCAGTTATGATATATCTTTTGTATATTCTTCCTGATAGTTTTTTGGTCCATTGAATTGCAGACTCTACTCACAATATGTGAGGGCCATGATGGAACAGAGACATCGAATGGTGATGTTCTGATATTTCCCGATATGATCAGATACAGGTAACTAGTAGAATTTTGTGTTTGATGATTCTTTATTAATGGTAACTCATTTTGAAAATTTCAAACAAAAAATTGCAGAAGGTTGACTCATTTTGATGTCGACACATTTGTTGAAGAGGTGCTTGTGAAGGATGTTGAGTGGTTGCCTGGAAATCCTGAATCTCTAACTGGTTCATATGTCTTTGTATGCTGTCATGGATCCCGAGACCGGCGGTGTGGGGTTTGTGGACCGTCTCTGGTTAGTAGATTCAGAGAAGAAATTGAATTGTGTGGTGTTCAAGGTGAAGTCTCGGTCAGCCCTTGTTCTCACATAGGTGGTCACAAATACACTGGAGATGTTATCATCTATGGATCAAACATCAACCAGAGAATCACAGGACATTGGTAAGTAAAACAATCCCATATTTGGATAAAGAAGATGATACGTGCACAAGATGATACGTGCACAATCCCGTCAAGAGTTGATTTAACGATGGATTTTTGTGTCTTAAAATGAATTGGTATCTCGGAAATTAAGAAAAGGGAATAGATTTTATCTGTTTTATGCGAGTTATAAGTGATTCTTGTCTTTTAGGTATGGGTTTGTGACTCTAGAAGATGTACCTCAACTGTTGGAGCAACATATTAACAAAGGAGAAATTGTAGACCGCCTTTGGAGGTATATAAGATCAAAGGTTCTTGATTTTGACTAGTCTCTATATTTTGTCGGTAAATAAAGACTTAATCGATTGTTTTACAGGGGTGAAATGGGTCTGTTAGAAGAAGATCAGAAGAAAACTCAAGAACAAAGGTTCCAAGAACTAAGTGGTGAAAAGATCAGCAACAGAGAAGTGAATCAAGAATCAGCTAATAACGGTTTCTGTTGCGAGTCCCGAGCTGGTTCAGAGCCTAATGGTGATTATTGCCAACAAAATGGGAACTCCTCTTGCTGTGTGGAGAATCACACAGAGAATATTACCTCGGAAAGAGAAATCTCGGTAAAAAATGCATCTTTTCGGATAAGTAGCAGCGAGAACGAGAACGGATCTTCTTGTGGACTCAAGGTTTGTGCTGTGATGTCAATGTGGTTGGAGAATTGGGAGAAAGAAGATACATATGCTGCTTTAGCTGTTGCTTGTGCTGCTGCATCTGTAGCTATTGCTTTTAACTGCTATAAACAATTGAAATGAAACAATTTGTTATGTATCTTCTTTCTTTGGAATAGTGATTATTATCTCAGCCCTTTAGATTTTTCCTCTTCCGTCTGTATAGAGTTAGAACTTAGAAGAGGAGGGTTTTATGTAAGAACTGTTTGTTCATAATATTATCCATTTTGTAAGAAATAACGGTTTAAATCGGTTCTCCAAAAGAGTTTTAGTTCAATTCAGTTAAACCAGATTGGACATCTCTGGTTTGGAGTTAAGATCAATGAACAGCAAAGAACTTTCTGGTTTTTGAATTGAGTGGATTTGCGATTCTCAATGGTTCATGTCTAATAACATTTAATTCAAGAAGATGGTACAGAGACTGTCTTAGATTTTTGAAGAATGATACAAATCTCAGAACTTGTTCAAGACGTGAAAAAACAAAAAAAAAACACATTTTTCGAAAATACTAAACAGATTCTGCAGAATTTGCAAAGAAACAATAAGAGAATCATCAAATTGGGGAAACAGTTTCTTGCAAAAAAACCTTCAGAAGAAATCAAACTCAAGATAATTGCTCTGATCAGATCTCACGCTTGTAGATGCAGCAGCCGGTACAGTAGGAGTATAATTAACCGGTTCAAGATCAACCGGTTTAGGAATCTCGGGTGGACTGGCACACCGAACCAAAGCCCAATTGACTCCTTCAAAGAAAGGATGTTGCTTTATCTCTGTTGCTCCACGCTTATAAGCTAATCTATGTTGTGGCTCCTTCACAAGCAAACTCCTTATCAAATCCCTAGCTGCAAAGCTAACAACCGGAGATTCCGGGAATCTCAAAGGCTGACCAACGACATTGAAGAGCGTTGCTCGATTTCCCGACCCTTTAAACGGTGTTTTACCGAACAATAACTCATAAAGAAAGATCCCAAAAGTCCACCAATCAACCGCACTTCCATGTCCTTCTCCTTTGATGATCTCTGGAGCCAAGTACTCGTGTGTGCCAACAAATGACATCGAACGGGCGCTTGTGGGCTCTGCTACGAGTTCTGGTAACGGAGTTACTTGGTGGTTCCCGTTATCTGTTTTCGGTTTCTTGTCTTTCTTAGATTTAGATGAGAAGAACCGAGGACCAAAGCAAGATGTTGGAGCCATTGAGATGCAAGATGGTTGCTGGATGCAAGAGGGTTGTTGCGAGCAAGAAACCGAATTCTTTGACAATCCTTCGGATCCATTGGTTGATCTGACTATCGAGAGGCTAACAGTACATCTAAGGGAGAGATCGAAATCCGAAAGCATCACGTGTCCATCATCTCTCACAAGAACATTCTCGGGTTTCAGATCACGGTAAATGATCCCTAGCATATGTAGATATTCCATTGCAAGAAGTACCTCTGCTACATAAAACCTGACAACAGTAAAAGAAGTCAATACAGTTCTATATACACAAGAACGGTTTCTTAGATAAAGAAAGTTTGAACTTTGTCTTACTTTGCTGCTTGCTCGGTGAAGCGTTTCCCGGGTTGTCTCTGTCTCAGTGTATGCAAATCCCCTCCAGGACAAAACTCCATAACCAAACAAGAGAACTTCTCGGTTTCAAAATGACTATACAATGTCGGGAGGAATGGGTGATCAAGACACTGCAGTATCTCTCTTTCGGTTTGAGCCCGAAGAAGCTTTTTCCGGCTAGCCAAAGCGGTTTTGTCCATAACCTTCATCGCAAAATAACACCTTGTTCCATTCAACTCAGCGAGATGAACAGTTCCAATATCCCCACATCCTAACCTCTTCAAGAGCCTAAAATGGTTCAAACCCAAACCCCCATGTTTCGTTCTAACAGCTTGAATCGCTTCCCATCTCACATCGTTCGCCTTGTGAGGCTTGTTAATGCTGCTACTAAAGCTGCTGCAAGTGCTCTCATCGCTTATATCACTGCTTGTGCTCGGTCTACACGTGCTACTCTTTCCGCTCTCACCTTGCTCGCTGATCTTATTATTACCAGTTTTGCTGTCACTGCTTGGATCGGCGAAAGACAAACTCGAAGATACTTGATCTGCTAAAGTGTTGATTGACATACTTTGACTGGAATTGGTAAGTGATCCTTCTGGAGTTTTGGAGGCCATGGAAGAAAACTAATCAGAGCAAGCTTGATTGGTGATTCTTAGAAACCTATTCTTTCTTCCCTGAGATTTAAGGAACTTTTCTTGACCCTAGTAATCAATATTGCCACAGATTCCATCAAAGAGTGACCTGATCCAGTCATCAAACAAAACAATAGTATCAGTTAAAGCAAGCTTGTTACTCAAAATCATGAGAAGATTGAAAATCAAGAGATCAATAATCACGGATCTTACTAAGTATGCACCAATAAGCTCTATATATCGTTCCCCCCCCCCCCCCCCCCAAATTGGATAAGCTGAGTCTCAAGAACGAATTTGAGCAGTTGTGGATCTTGAATTCAAATCTAACTGACAATCAATTGAATCAAAACTAGTATAAACCTATTTCAAGCCCTCTTGGTTCAATTTTACCTAACCAGAATCAGCATATACACCTAATCGAAACTTTTTTCATGCAAAAAGTGGAGTTTATTTTTCCTCTCTATGTTTACACAGATCTCGTTATAGTAAGAACAGCCAAATAAAGGGCTTTTGGATCTAGCAAGAATCAGAGAATAAAACCCAGAAAAGAAAAGAAAAAAGAACAGAGCTTTAGAGAGAGAGAGAGAGAAAACCCATTCAATTGTTACCTGAAAGTTACGATTTTTCAGCAATAAAGATCACGAGATACCCTTTTTCCAGAAGAAATGAGAAAGGGAAAAGATAAAAAAAAAAAGGAAAGTGAGAGAACAGTCACTTCTGTTCATGTAACGCTGTAGAGAGAGGTAGTGAGAGATGAACACATCTCCTTGCTTCCATGGAAATGGGGATAGAGAGAGAAGAGAGAAGAGAGAAGAGAGAAGAGACTGCTAAGAGAGAGAGAGAGTTGGGTCTACCATGAAAAGAGGGAAGAGAGAGAGAGTTGGGGTCAAAGAAAAAGTTGAATACTTTTTTATAATTTTTGAGGGATTCAATTATTTCAATGTATTTTTGTTTTCTCCAAAATGGAAGACAAAGGTTTACATCATGGATGCTCTCGTGAGCTGTAATAGTTGAGGCTTTTAAGGGACAAAATGAAATAAAATAAAATAAAATAAAATAAATTGTATAATTTATTGTATTTTCAAAACTATTATTGTTTATCAATTCTTTTCTCGTTTTTCTTTTATTATTTTATAATTTCTTTGTCGTAATTTAGTTACGAAGAACATAGAGATGGATAGTTTAACTTTTAATTAAATTAGGTGGATATTTTTATTTACAAGTTTTTTGGTGATTTTTTTTTTAAAGATTTTATTTTTAGGTTATTTAGTTTAGCACATATTATTTTTTTTCTCTAATTATGTTTAGTTGTTGGGGAAATGATTTTATAATATGTAATTAAGTGGTAAATATACATTGGGTTATCAGTCTCATATCGTAATGAAGAATATAAAAGACTCAATCGTAATAATAGTTTTTATATATCTAAGAGCACGGAATATCAGCCGTTCTCGTTTTATTTCCTAAGTTTCCTCCGATGTTGCATATGGTAAAATTTATGCTTGTAAGCATACCTTGGATTATCAGTCTCATGTCATAATGAAGAATATGAAAGACTCGGTCGCATCAAGAGTTTTTGAACATCTAAAAGCACGGAATATCAGCCGTTCTCGTTTTATTTCCCAAGTTTTCTCCGACGTTGCATTCGGTGATGCCTCCACTACTTGTGCTCTCATCGTCGCCATATCCAGTCGGGTATATATAAAATGTTGTTCTATCAATTTGAAAATCTAAAGATGTCTTACAAAGATTCGTGTAATGAGTGTTGAAGACTGTCTCTTTCATGACGTAGAAAGATGAAAGAAAATGTATTCATATGCTGCTGAGTCGTTTTGGCTTGCGTGCCATTTTTATTCATAACTAGATTCTAAAAACAGCAAGATTGTCTACGAATCGCCGTTAATCGGATTGATTCGTCTATGCATTAAGCACCGCATCCTCGAGCTTCGAAGTCGCTCTCTTTCTCAGTCCATCGATAGTCGATCGATGCGGCGTTCTCGTTTTATTTTCCAAGTTTTCTCCGACGTTGCATTCGGTGACGCCTCCACTACTTGTGCTCTCATCGTCGCCATGTCCAGTCACAATTTACCACTCTCCATTCTCTCTCTCTCTCTCTCTCTCTCTCTTTCTCTCTCTCTCTCTCTCTCTCTCTCTCTCTCTCTCTCTCTCTCTCTCTCTCTCTCTCTCTCTCTCTCTCTCTCTCTCTCTCTCTCTCTCTCTCTCGTGGCCGATCTCTCTATCCCTCTCTCTCTCTCTCTCTCTCTCTCTCTCTCTCTCTCTCTCTCTCTCCTCCTCTCCTGAACTCTCTCTCCATCTCGTCGGCTCTCTCTCTTTCTCTCTTCCTCGCGCCGGCTCTCTCCCTCTCCCTCTCCCTCTCGTCGGACCTCTTTCCCTCTCCCTCACGCCGGTTCTCTGTCTCTTTCACTCTCACGGGAACTCTCTCTCTCTCTCTCTCTCTCTCTTTGTCGCCGTTCTGTCCCTTTCCCTTTTGCTGGATTCGTTCAAAGAGGGTTTCAAAATCGGAATGTCGTAGAATTAGATTGAGCAGACAATGAGCAAACCGGATCGATCGGGGTAGAATTGTTCATGAGCTAGTCTTCAATCTCCGACAATACTTTAGCGTCATTTCTTCTTGATTGTTGTTGTTGTTGCTGGTTCGCCGGAAGATTAGGAGTCTCAGACGGCACTGCACTTCTCTGCGCATTACTAAAATACAATTTTCTGCCGTAAAATTCATTAAGTGGGTATTTATATGTATTTACTTTCTTTATATTAAATGTTTTAAGTTAATTTTGTCTTTTCGTTTCGTAGATACATTTTAGATATATGAATAGCATGAATTTAGACTTGTTTTATTTATTTGTTTTTACTTTAAAATACAATGAATTTGGCAAGAATTAGGTTAAAAACGTAAGTAAGTTAGATAGAATGTGTGATAATGAATTTGGCAAAAAAATATCGTAATTAAGTTGAAAAAGTTTTTATATATTTTTAAATTAGATAGAATATGGTACGTGGTTGAATAGAAGTTGGAAAGTTTTTTAGGTTATTAAGATTTTTTTAATCTTGAATTTATTGAGTAAAAATGAAATATATATATATATATATATATATATATTTTAACCAATAAGGGGGTTATATATATATATATATATATTAACCAATAAGAGGGGTACAATTGTCAGAGAGTCCATTTACTCTTTATAAAGTAGATTTTACGACATGTAAATCTTCATATTATCGCATGTTATTTTGTAAGTATGATGATAATTATCGGGCCTTGTGGTATTAAATTTAACCACAGAAACTGAGAAGGAAAAAAGATCGCTTACGAGTTTGGACTTTCAAATAAGATTATAATTTAAAATTTTAAAACTTAATTTTATAAACATTTGCTAGACTTACCATTCATTTATGCTACCAATTGATTTACAACAGATGTTACAAATTATGTATTTATTAAAGTTTCCAAAACTAATTAACCATAAAATAAATGGTTATAAGTTTTTCACTAATTTAAACTAGAGTGAATTTGATGAATATTAATAGCTGACCAACTAA
Organism: Eutrema japonicum; assembly: GCA_030161315.1. NCBI lineage: Eukaryota > Viridiplantae > Streptophyta > Magnoliopsida > Brassicales > Brassicaceae > Eutrema > Eutrema japonicum. The sequence continues at coordinate 42,490,599 of BSQW01000005.1, forward strand.
TTAGTTATGCAGTAATAGATAAATAAAAATTAGGTAAATAATAAAGAGATAAAATTTTTAATCTAAAAATATATTTCTCTTTTGTTTTTATTACACAAATGCCATTGATCTGAACTTTTTCCGATGTACTGTACTGACGAATAATATTCATCGGATACATATTACACAAATGTTAACTAGTTAAGAAAAATATTAACGTGCAAACAATTATATCCAATAATCGTAACATGCTAACAATATTATCTGATATTTGTAATGTGTTAACAATAATATCTGGTACTTATAACATGTTAACAATGATATATGAGACTTGTTAAAGTGTTGACAATCATATCTGATACTTTTTAACGTGTTAATAATATGTAATATTTATTAACGTGCTAACAATATTATATGATATTTGTTAACGTGCTTACAAATAATATATGATACTTGTTAACGTACTAACAATAAATATCAATATTTGTTAATGTGGTAACAATAGTATTGGATGACTGAAATTGATTTATCAAATTGAGTTTCTCGAAAATTGGGAAACTACCAGAGTATCAAAAATGTAAAACCCAATTGGAATTTTGAAATTTCGGGATATTAACCGATGATTCCTTTTTCACCTCAATCGTTGGTGAAAATAACCATAATCGACGCTATCGACGCGCCGGAGAGGGAGATTGGAGATTCCAACTATCTCAACCGATGTTTCTTAACCATTCTCCCACGCTGGAAAAGGTGAAAACTAAAAAATAGAAACCAAAGAGATAAAAGCATCTCCAATGGTCCTTGAAATTTCACTTTTTAAAAAATGAAGAAATCATTCTCCAATAGTGTTTTAATTTCACCTTATATGAATGAATACTATTCATTTCTTCATTTTTTGAAGGTGAACTTTTTTTTTTTACAAAATGTGTCTTCAATTTTTCATTTTTTTTGTTTTATACCCAAACAAAATTATATGTTTTCTTTTACCCAATTAATTTTAAAACTATGTGTTTATCCAATCAAATTATAAAGTAAAAATGCAAATCACATATATAAAAACTCATTTTTCACTTCGAATTGCGTTAGTTGATCATTTTGAGAAAAATATATATCTACTAGTACATCATAAAATTCTATTGTTGTTTGTTCTTTCGTTATTTAATGTAATTTTGTCTATATAATAAATATTTAAATTATCTAAAATAGTAATTTTATTGAAAATTTGCTATAAATAAAATAAGTAGGTGAAAGTTTGTAAAACTTAAAAGTAAAGGGTCTTATTAACAATGAATAATCAAATGAAGCAAACTATTAGAAAAAATATTTCTTCATTTTCTTCTTCATTTTGAAGAAACTTCATTTTTGAAAGAAAATTTGAAGGAAACCATCGGAGAAACTTCATTTTTGAAGGAAAATTTGAAGAAAAGAAAAAAGAGAAAGATACAAACAAAAACAAAACTTGGTCGGAGACTTACTTTGCCGGAAATAAAGAAGAGATAAAAAAATAAACAAATGAGGTAGAAGGTAAATTCCACTGCCTATTCACGGTTGAAAAAGTTGTCAGAACCTATTTAATTTTGTTATTATCCATTGCTATCGATTGCTATTATTATTACTCTTTAAACTAATGATATATAGAGTGAAATCTTCTTGGTCTAGTGACAAAAGTTTAAAAGCATCTACACCAATATGAAATTTATTTTTAATAAAAAACCCAAATTTCGAATTTAATTTTCAAAAAATACAGTTTTTATAGATTATTAATTGATGCAAAAATTATTAGAGATTTTAGAGTGATGCATGTATAGTCGTGATGATTGTATTAGACGATAACAATAAAAGTTAATGATATATAATTGAATTAGTTTAATGTAATAATTTTAAAAGAAAATTAAGTAGACCAGATATTGTGAATATTAAATTTCACCATCGTAATTTTTACCGAGTTAGAAACTTGTGAATATTAAAGTTTCCCAAAAAGGGTCGATCCGTCGATGCATATTTCAGATTTATTTCGATGTTAAAGTTTCCCCCACCATTGTTTCTTCAATTATTTCACATTGAATCGAGCAGAAACAATGTTTTTGTAGAAATTGTTCAACAGGAAGTTGACAAACCAGAAGATTGTTCAACATAAAAAAACACAAGTAGGTATAATTTTGGTTCATTTCAGCTATCTCAATAATTCATTTTAGAAAATAAATTGATTTTTAACCTCATATGCACTTAATTAGATCCAATAACTCCGTCAATTTTAATGGTAAAACTCAGATCCAATAACGACAATTGCTACACGATCGGCTTCGGACGTGAAACGCGCATGGGGAATGTTTCTTAATAACAATCCCATTTTTTATGATAAAAATAGAATCTCCAATAATAACAAATTATAAATAAACTAAATTCACCATAGTCCAATGGTGGAAATGTTCATTGTTCACTATCAAAATTGAACATGCTTTAAAAGCATACATGCTCTTTTATTACAAACTTCACGCAAATTCGGTTACCTAATAAATTTATGTTTTAATTTTCTTTCCAGTGTTTGCCATGTAAATGATGTTAAAAAAAAACAAATTCCATATGATGGGCGTACTTTTATAAAAAAAAAGTAGATGTAATTTGTATTAATTTTAGGGTAATTGATGTACCGATTTACTTATGTGGTAGGTACTGTAAACCTATATCCAGTTAATCACTGTTTAATTATAGTTTATATCCACTCTGCTTTAATACAACCACAAATGTCAGAACACAGTCCACATGATTTTGTTTGACGTAAAGAAAAAAGAAAAATAGTCCACCTGATTTAATTATATCTTCTTTTGTTATAACATCATAACCCATCTTTTTCGATACAAAAAATGTTATTTTGGATCGCAGACAAATGATATTTAAAAATAAGAGAAAACAGCATACAAATGTAAATGTTCTTTCGAATATAAAAGGTCAATTATATAAAACAGCACATTTTAAAAAATTTGTTACAAATTTAGAATCACTAATTAAAATTAATAATAATAATAGAATAAATTTAATATTAAAATGACTTAAAATTATTTTCTAATGAAAAAAAATAAACTTAAACATAATGTTTTAACTTTATTTTAAATTTATTTAGGGTAAACATGTATTTTCACATAATTATTTTTGTTATTTTTGAAATTTTAAATCTTGTGTGTTAGATTTAAAACAAAAAAAAATAACAAATTATATTGAATTATTTCATACAACAAAAAAAAACAAAATGATTGATTGAACCATGTAATCGAACAGTTAGATATCTTCAATGATTTTTAGAATATATGATATATTTTTATAAAAGAAAAGAAAATAAAAAATGAAAAATGCAAGTTATAGTTTTGAAAAGAAAAATAAAGAGTTAAGGATAAATAATCAAATATTAATTTGGAGAGGTCCCCAAACAAGATCTGACAGAGAAAGATGAAAGAATGGGTTGTCATGTTCTCCAACACAAGTCCCCCACTTTTGATAGAGAGAGAGTTTGTGAATCTCTCTCTCTCACTACTTACAACCTATCAACAGCTCACTGCCAAATCCCTAATTTCTAATCATCTTTCTGTAAAATGAAGATATCAACTGCAAAAATTCAGAGCCTTTCAACTTCCAATCATTTTGTCTACGGTTTCATATCAGTTTGTACGTGCTTCGATTTCATTTTAGTTCGGTTTGATGCCATTTAAGTTGGTTTACACTTGGGTTCAAAAAGAACAACTAAAAATATACAAGAAAAGAAAAATTAAATTTAAAATAAAAAAACAATGTTGATTAATTCGGTAGTGTTCAGTTGCACTAAAATCAGTTTCGATTTCGGTTTTCTAGATTTCGAAAGTACGAAAAACTAAAATTTGGACTGGATTTCCGGTTCACAGCCACCCCTAATTTTGTCCATGTGGTAGAAAGATGAGTAATTTAGTGACTAGCTCAACTTCTCTTAGAAAATGTTTTTTTGAAACAAAACTTTTGGACATATAAGATCTGTCCATGGAGTCCAATATCTTTGTTTTTACTCCGGTTTTCAGCTGTTAATGTTACAAAAATAGTGCGTGAAAAATAAGAAAACAACAAGCCAATATATGGCACCTTCAACTTTTCCATGCGTTTGATGCAAAAACACTGAATCATTGCTTCTCCTTCGACTTCTCTCTCATGGCTCTTCTTTTCTCTTCCCTGCCAAATGTGTTGTTTATTCAGATATTGTCAAGCAAATAAAAAAAAGGAGACCACCTAAAGCATTTTCTTCCAAGTTCATGGTTTTGATGACAAGAGAGAAATCTATTTGTTTACCTAGCTTGAGCAATTTCCTTCTTCCATTCAGATCTCTTCTTCTTTGGCTTCCTTGCTTTGGATGGATCTTCAACATTTCCATTTTCAGATTTTGATTTCTTATCTTTTTTGCCTCTTTTCTTCTCCTTTGATTTTGCAAGTCTCTCCTTCTTGTGTTCTTTAGTTTCCTTGGGCTTCTTCATCTCTTCATCATCATCATCACTAGACACATCAGCTTGTTCTACTGCCTCGTCATCATCTTCTGACGATGGTTTCATGTTGCTCATTTTCTTCAGCTGTATAAAGATAAAAACTAGCGCTTAACATCAAAATTATCTATTTCGGTCAATCAACTATTAGAGTAATGTCAAGGACATGGTTGAGATCATTTATAGAGTTAAAAGTTAGTACCTTTGCTACAAAGAATCCGTCCATGTTGTGTACATGAGGATAAAAACGTTTAGTCTTCCTTAAAGATGGATGAAACCGGTGTTCTCTAAATTTTATAAATCTGATGAAGACAACAAGGACACAGATTTTGAGACGTTAGACGTATCGTTGTAATGTTCATTCACATATACCTATAGATAAAATTTCTACATTACCCGTCTTGGCCAAAATCGAGTCCAGTTTTAACGAGTTGAACACTCCTCTTTTTGAGAGCATAGTCAATGACAGCTTCGTTCTGCGCAATTTTTTTCATACAAAAGAAAAAAATGAGGATGCATCCAAAAACAAAGGAGAGAAATATGGGGGAGGGGAATATATCAGTCAAACCAACCTCAGCAACCATAAGTGAACATGTTGAGTAAACAATATATCCACCGGTTTTGGAATTGGCATCCACCATATCAATAGCAGCGAGTATGAGTTGCTAAAAAAAAAAAAAAGGATTATACTCGCATTTATTTGAAGATGTGAAAATTTGTTTGTTCAGATATATTTGACGTTGTCTAAGAAGGTACTGCCACACCTTTTGCAAGTGAGCAAATTTCTTTATGTCATCAAGAGTTTTCGAAGTTTTAACTGATTCATCTTTTGATATAACCTGTATGGGCAACATAGAAGATTTAGTTATAAAGAGCTAGAGCTTAACTATGGTTTAACAGAGACTAAGTTCGAAATTTCTTACCCCAGTCCCACTGCAAGGTGCATCCAACAATACTCTATCAACGGAGTTTTGACCTAACGCCTTGGGTAGCTGAAAGCAAGGAAAACAGAATAAAGAAAAAGTGCAAGGAATAAAACAACTGTGCTGCATATTGAAAAAATTTAGCAGATCAAATCTGTATAGTTCCAGTCATGTGAACTGAGGTAGATGTTATGGGTTTTATGAACAGGTAACAGAAATTCAATGATCTCAAGTTTCTATGTCATAAATAAGATAAAGAATGTTCAAGAAGCTAACATCTCTTCCATCGTAGTTACAAACAATGGTATTTGTGACCCCCATGCGATGCAGATTGGCAGTTAGCGACTTGAGCCTAGGTACTTTCATCTCATTCGCATATATTAAACCTGAGTATATAACATCATTATAACATTACTTGAACCAAAATAACCATTATAAACATTAAGACAAACAACTTGAATATGGGGATAAGAAGCACAAGAAAGCAATGAAGACATACCGGTATTTTTCATTAGAGCAGCAACATACGTTGTTTTACCACCAGGAGCAGCACTGCATTGGGTATTAAATTTTGTTATAAAGTCATATACATAAAGAAACAATCAATACACTCAAATTGTTTTTTTTTCACAGCAACCAGGTCAAACAATTTACATCATAAAATATGACACAATCACACAACACACAAGAATAAAGTTCAGATGCGTCTACAATTAAATAGATGATGGTAACTTACGCTACATCCACAATCCGCTCATTCTCTCGAGGGGCAAGGGCCATCACTGGCAGAAACGAACTAGCACCTTGAAGCTGCAGATGCACCAAGTACATACTTCAGCAAACAATTTACATTAATCATTAATGGTGAACAGAAGGGTACAACAGATCAGAAGATCACTAACCATGTAGTAACCAGCCAAATATTCAGGAGTCGCACCGATTGGCACTTGTGAATCATAAACAACAAGTCCGACCTACAATACTTATGACATATTAACTATGGAACATTCATAAAATAGGACAAACAAAAAAAAACGACTAAGAAAACAAATTAATTACTTTTGACCACTTGCTTAATGGGTCTAGATTGACTCCTCTGTTCAAAAGTACATCAGCAAGATCCCGTCTTCGAGTCTAAAACAAAACAAACATCACCATGAAATTGCAGAACTCAAAAGTCATAAGCTTTAACCCAGTAAAGCACAGCCAAGATCACCTTAAGTGTGTTTGTCCGGATAGAAGTAGGCCTTTGCTTTTCAAAAGCTTCAATTAGTTCCATAAGTTCAACAGGAGGAAACAGCTGCAATAGAAATCCCAATTGAACATCCATAAGTAAAGAGTATTGGCAACATCCTACCCATAGTTTATTAAGGGAAAAAGAAAAGAAACTGAGACTAGAGTAACCTCAAACAAAGCCCCAATAAGAAAGCTGTTGTAGCCATAATAAGAAGCAAGATCAGATTTGAGCTGTCCAACGCAATCTTTCCTGCTGGCTCCTTTTGGCCTCAAAACTTTAAAATTTGACAGAGCTCTAACAACTGAAAGATGAATTGACCATTAGAACTCAAAACCTGGAATATCTGTATAGAATTCCGACATAACCGAGATAATACCATCACACAAACATTCAAGAGTTAAAAAGAAATGAAATTTGGAATGTTACTGACTCTCTTTTATTCTACTCTGCAGTAGAGGAAGATCTGGTGGCCCTCGTGCTTCTTCTTCAAGCTCCTGGATAATAAAAGCAGTTAGATATTGCTAAAAAGAAATTGAGGATCATGAAACAACCAGGAATTGATATTTGATATAGTCTCATTCCCATGAAAGCATACGCGAAAGAAACCCAGAAAAACATTATAATCAAACAGAGCATTGCACATGTCAAATTCGTACCTCTTCAGTTGGTAGCCGAAACGCATCATGTTCAGATTCTTCATCAGGTCCAACTTCCTTGTTGAAATTCAGCAGTTCAGCATCAGCTTCTGCCTTCCGCTTTGCGTCTTCTCTATCAATAGCGTCAGATTGCTTCAGAATATCGCCTTCATCGGAGTCAGAATCCGAATCCGAATCCGGAGGTCCCTCTTCATCGCCGCTACCTTCCAGAAAGTCGTCACCCAAGAGCTCTTCACCGTCATCGTTTTCTTCTCCATCATCATCAGAGAAAAACCCAGAAGAACCAAACCCACCAGACCCTTTCTCTCCATCATCAGATTCGACATCGGTAGAGGCATCATCAAAACCATCGGAAACTTCTTCATCATTTTCGCGAGGATCTTCCTCCACAACTTCCTTCTTCTGCTTCTTCAATGGAGGTTTCTTCTGGGACTTCACTCCCTTCCTCGATGACAGAGTCTGGGTCTTGTGCGACTTCTTCAGTGGAGGCTTTTGAGATTTCGCCTGATTCTTCGATAGGGGAGGCGTCTGAGTTTTCGTCACATTCTTCAATGGAGGAGTTTGAGATTTCGCCCCCTTCGTCTTGTTACGAGTGAGAGCAGGCATGGCAAAGGTTAGAATTAGGGTTTTTGTCGCGGCGAGGGTTTAACACAGAAGAAGAAGAAGGTGAGTATTTTGGAGCAACTAGCAAGTACATGAGGTATACTGATTGATGGGCCTTCGTCAAGATAACTGTCGGCCCATTTTATATCATGGATTAAATGTAAGTCCATGTTTTTAATTTGTACCAAGTTTTTCTATAATCGGGCTCAGAATGTGTAAAAAAACAATCTTTGTTTTTTTTTTTTTTTTTTTGTCATTTTGGAACATAACATTCTGGCCCAATGATCAAACACTTCTTATATAGAAAGTAGGTAGAGTCAAACTCGACACCGCTAAAATAGTAGCAGAAGTGTGGCAACCACTGGTCCATTTACTCATTAACTAAGATTGTTTTTTGTTACTCAAAATTGAGATGTTTACAATGGTTTAACGAAAAAATCAACTATAGGATTCAATTCCATAGGTTAGAAGATTTGTTCTTTGATTTTTTTGGCTAGATTTTCGTGGAGAATTTTCTGAAATCCGCTACTAGATCACCATGTAATTTTTCTTGTTAAATACAATCGAAATCACTTATTATTCAATAATTATTTAATCAATGAATTTTGTAACTATATTACTGGTTCTTAACATTTTCATTCATAAAACACAACCTTCAAACTAGTATGGATATCAATATAATTTTAAAGTTATTATACAACAACAAAAAACAAAATTAAAAAAGACACACACAGACAAAAAAATCAGAAAAAACACAATCCTCTAAAATTTGTTTGTCTTTGATTGAGACGCTATCAGTCAAAAAAAAAGGAAAAAAAGGAGGGGCATTAGATCAACTACAACAACAAATCTTGTTGGTACATGCGAGCTTTTGAACATGCAAAACGAAAATAAAACAAACAAAAACATGTTTTGTACCAAAAGTTTTGGTGAAGCTAAAAATAAACAAAAAACGATTAAAGGATCCCCTCCACATACAATCTATAAGAAATTCATGGTCTTCTATTTCGTATAGATCTTTAGCATTATCCCAAAACAGTTCCAAGATTTGTGGCATCAAAGAAGGTTGAAAATCATTCATATATAGTGGTAAAGTGGACAAAAATGGTTGACCACAATTTTTACATCGAATGGCTTAGAAATTGGATTTTCGGTGGTCCCGTACGTTCTCAAACTTGTTCATCGTCTTCTTCTAACAAGTTGCTATATATTGTCATTTTGTGAGTAAGAAAAGGAATACTAAAATGGTCAGATCTGCCAATAATCTGTTGATGGTTTTATCAACTTCGCACCCCTCAGTCAACGGAATTTGTAATCAAATTGTAGTAATCTTTTAAGACACGAAAGCACCTTATCTTGTAGTAGTAGCATTTTGGCAAATGGGTTGAGAAAACATATTGTCATTATTTATCTGTCTTGTGCTTACAAGCTTAGTTGACTCTATGCAATCATACTAGCCACTAGCTAGGTAATGATAACGTGTATGTAATGGTTCTAAAGATATTTAGTTGCTAATATAGAGTGATATTTTATCTGTTTTCTCAAATAAATCGTACGAGATGTAATGTTTAATCTATCTAGATGTAATATATATGTTCATTCTATTGGATATTATAGACGTTGCATGTATAAATATCGAGAAAATTGGTTATTTAATTCTTAATGAGATCTAAGGACTGGACTACAATCATTTGATATTTTTTTCATCTATTATTAAATTATCGTTAACCATATATACTGTAAACGCATAATCTTATAAAGCCTAATCTGCATATCATGGCGAACAGTTTAAGGTATAAGCATATTACAATCTCTAAAAATATTTGACCATAACTTGACAACATAGGGTTTGAATGGTATCTACCTTTTTCACGTTTTCATGTTTTGAATTCCGTTATTTTTTATCATTCATACTATTCATCAAATTTTTACGTTTTCACGTTTATAAAAAATGATTCCGCTATATACAATTAGCGTGTTAAAATTATAACTAGAAAAATGTGATTAATCTACTAAAAATAGCACGTTTTATACTTATTCAATGAAAAATTTATTCAGTTCAATTTGTTCCACTAATAATTTTTTAGTTATTACGTTATTCTGCTATTCATCTAACATACCAGTCAGACTCATAGATAATACAGGAACCGAACGTCGATTCATACCTGATATACAAGCAATTAACCTTTGGTTTATATATCAGACCAAATGTTTTTCCACCTAACGTTGAATAATATTTTATTAAGAAAATTAAAATATCAAAGGGTTTATAAAAAACCAAAAAAAGAAGAAAATCCACCAATAGGGATTCAAAGTAAATAACGACATCTTTTTGCGTATGTATATCTGCAAATTCTTTAGATGAATTGCTCCATTTTGTTTTTGGAATACTTAAATCTCTACTCATATGATCTTCATAGAAATCCAAAAACATCTATCTATTAAGGCTCATATTGAATTGACTACGGCTGTCACTTTCTTTTTCTTGCTCTATTATAAGCCACTGAGACGAAACAATTCTTTATATTATTTATTTATAATCGTATAAATGATAAGATTTGGTTATTCATATTCACCTCTACCAGTAATTAAGATTAGAAAAAAATATTTTGAGTACGCTATTTTATTTCTATCATCACCTATTCACCTCTTTATTGTTATGGCAGGTTTTCGATATATTGTTTGAACAAATTATTTTATTTGTAATATTATTAATGTAATACTAAACGGATTCATATTCTTCTTGCTGAAATTACCTTTGAGTCGGTGTTTTCCTATCAAAGGAAAAACAATTTATTAGTCATACATCCTTTTCACATGACGTACTAGATATGTGGTTGAAAGTCTTATTCAAGAATCTGGTTGCGAAAGCTAATAAATATCTTATGCCCATGGAGCCAAAGTTTCATATGATTTCAAACATCAATAAGTCACTCGAGTCTCTATATTATTAAGTATACAAGATTAAGGATAATAACGAAAGCCAAATGAGCTGTATCATCTAACGGTCGAGTTAAAAAAAAACACTTTTCCTTTTTTGTAAACATCTAACACAACTCCGAATTCGAATTTCATTTACTTTTATAGTTAGCATAACACATCTCGTATTTTATAGATTATGATCGAACAAATCTATCACGCTGCATTTATCTTGTAATGAAAAAAATAAATTGTATAAATTATCAAAATTTTGTTTAAATATCCAAGAATCAAAACATTTCGTAATTTTTGAAATTCGCTTGTCATGAGAAAGCTATGACCTAATTAAGGTCATATATTTATAACTAATCTATCTTATAAACCTAAACTCATTCATTTTTTTTTTTGGTATCAAACCAAACTCATTCATGGTGATTAAATAGCTGAAAAAATTGCCATGAAACTTAAAATTAAAATATTTCTACTACAATTTCAATCATGGTTGGTTTTAGTAAATGTTTTAGATAGTAAAAAAAAATTCGGTTCTTCCACATACTCCAATGAATAGTCTACATGACTTTGGTCTGGAATTTCCTCCATTATAAAAATAAACTAGGACTTAGTCCGCGCTATAATTAGCGCGGTGTAATTTTTTTAAATGAAATTATTTTGAAATTTAATAAAAATTGCTTTTATTTAATTTTTATAATATATCTAACTCATGATTATAGATAGAATTGTCAAATGGAATAATTTATCTATTTAACCCGTTTTGCAGTGGACTAAAATATTATTCGGGCTAACCCGCAAAACCTATAATCTTGAAAACATCACTCTGATATACACCGTTTAATGACTCTAGTTTTGTGGTTAGTTCACAAACTCTTAAAAAATCAATTTTTTTGTTTCCAATTTTTTAATAAAATTAGTAAAATATTTTTTTAACATTTTCTTGATATATATTAAAATAAAATATAATAAATTATAGTAAAACATATAGCAAGATTTTGAATAGAATTTATTTTTTGAATATATATGGATTGATTATTATTTTAAAAAATATAATATTAAAAATAATTAAGAAACTAAATAGTAAATAATATTTTAATAATAAATAAATATTTTCTATATTCTCATCAATAATTTTAAAAGACAAATATATCTTTTCTTATTTCAATTATTTTTCTTATTTATAATGGCACAATATATAATAACTTACAAATCAAAATTCATTTTTAAAAATATTTTTTTAAATAATATTATAGAGATTACGTCTCATAATGACAATCGTATTGATACTTATGTTTACTAAACTCAATTAGATATGTCCCCAGTACAAGTCAGATGTCCAGTCACGGTATAAGTTGATAGCTCCATCTAGTATATATCATGTTATCATGTTATATAATTAGATTTTTGATATGTGGTGTCAATAGTCATTTTTCAAGCGTTAATTGTGAAAATATAAACTCTGTACCGACAAAATTTCTATCGATTAGTTTGATCTGACTATAATAAATGTAATCTGTTAAGAGAATTAAATCTGCCAGGTAGATTCAACTCTATCAAATTAAATTTGAGTCAAAGTCAAATAATCGATATATAGCTTGAATAGTCGAAAACAAAAAAATGAACCTAGACAGTGGAAAACTAACCATGCATGGAAAGTTTATAAAAATAGAAATACCGAATCAAAACGCAACGATTTTGGAATCTATTAATAGAAACTAAAGAATCTGCATTGACTGCGAAATATACCCTGGAAAACAATATTTTCTTCTCGTCCTATAAATATGCATCTTCCTAAAAGATTCTATTAGCAAATTTCTCAAAACCTTGTTGTAATCGCGAGTTACGGTTTGTCCACGACCTAAACACGAGTAGAGTTGACCAAGTAAGTTTCCGAAAAAACATAACTTTTTTTCTTTCTTTCTTATACGATCAATTATGGTTTTCTAGCTGGTGATTGTCTATGTTTTTTTTTTTTTTAATATTCATGATTCATTAAAATTACAATAGTTCAGATCGAATTAAATTGTTTTATTTAAGCTTTTCCATCTGAACTATTAATTTTCACATATATAGGTTAATTTAGGGGTTTTAATTGTTTTTTTAGTTCAATTTTCGGTTATTCTTTTTGTATAGGTTTATAAAATATGGTTAATAATATAAATACATGATATGTCAATTTGGTGATGAGTTGGTGGCTACAAATATGAGATGAATGGAACTAGAAAAACACTATAACTAAAAGCTGGTTTTAGTTAGTAATAACCCTTTTCGTTTTACTTTCGAAAACATAGATAATCTCAATTCTTAAAAAAATAGATGAACCATGAACCCAATTTGCACTTAATGTTTCAAGAACGTTAGGTTTCCAATAAGTCTCAACTTTTTAATTGTGATTTATGAGGAATATTAAGGTTTCACTTCTTAATTATCTTCAAACAAAGCATATATGTCGTCAATATCTTTTTGCTTTAGTCTTTTTTTTTTTAATTTTTCGTCACAATTATTTCCATATTTACTTCTTTTTTTCCCCCTTCCCGTGCAAGAATAAATATAATTTGATTAATTAGATTCCAGTCTATAGGATTCTATTACTAATTAAACACAGAATCTACAGTTGACCAATTTGAAGATTCCAATTCAGATTACATTTGCGTCAAGAACTTTAAAACTGTTTCAAACAAATTCAAACCGATCCTTAATTTACGGCCTCTCCTCAATTCTAATTATAGTAAAACCGTAAAAAGAAAAATCTTGTGGTGTGAATTGTCTAAAGCCTATATATGAGGGAAGGAAGATTCACAAACATGCATCTGGACAGGGACGTACGACTAAAAACGTTATCTTTAATTTTCAGGCTCCTTTTTAAAAATTCCGACTGGTTATCGAGGACTAGAAATCCGGTCACCGTCGCCGGAGACAACCTCGATTTCAACAACAACAAATTAATAACCATCGTGAAGGACGGAAAAAAGGGGCTTGAAGATAAAACAATGACGAGCGTTTTCGACGAACCAAAACCTTCCGACGACAATCCTCACGAGTCCAAGATCGCTATCAACGGTGATGTATCTCTCTTTGCTTTCGGTTTACACCGGTTTTGTTTCGATTCTTGTTTTCTTTCTTTATGACCCGACTAATTCCTAAACGTATGGAAGAATCGAGCATTCTCTTCATTAAGGCGGTTTACAGTGGATAACCATGAATGAAATGAGAGGGTTTAAGCCGGTTTTGTTTGTATACCGAATTAAGTACTTGTTAATTTTCTATTATATTTGGTTTAAGAGTTTTCTGAGTGAATTTGACGTACGTGCACAGGAGAGGAAGAAGAAGAGGAGGAGAATGACAATCCGATTGAAGAAGTCCGGTTAACCGTACCGATAACGGACGATCCAACACTACCGGTTCTAACATTCCGAACATGGTTTCTCGGACTTCTCTCTTGCATATTGCTTGCGTTCGTGAACCAGTTCTTTGGTTTCCGGTCGAACCAGCTTTGGGTTTCTTCGGTCGCTGCTCAGATCGTGACTCTTCCGTTAGGGAAACTCATGGCGGCGACGCTTCCGACAAAGAAATTCGGGTTTCCCGGGACGAACTGGTCGTGGTCGTTTAATCCTGGTCCGTTCAATATGAAGGAACATGTTCTTATCACAATATTTGCTAATACCGGAGCTGGAGGAGTTTACGCCACCAATATTATAACCATTGTCAAAGCTTTTTACCACCGCAAAATCAATGTTGCCGCCGCGATGTTGCTCACACAAACCACTCAGGTATTAAAATACCCAAATCTTCGTGCTTCTTGGTTATTTTTCTTGCTAAGTCTTTATAACTTTTATGCAGTTTTAAGTAATTGATTTTTATGGGTGAAAGTCAAACTTTATGTTTCTTGATTATTTTTCTTGCTAAGTCTTTATAACTTTTTTTTTTTTGTGTGGGTGAATACCAAATAAAAATGTTTTTGATTATTGACATTTTTTTTTGTGTGCAGTTTTAAGTATTTGATTTTTATGGGGGAAATACAATCTTTATGCTTCTTGATTATTTTTCTCGCACTTATACATTTTAAAAGTCATTTTTTCTTTTCTTTCTGGGTAGTCGTCATTTGAATACTAAACAATCTTTACACGATTCTTGATATTTGACAATCATTTTCTTGCAGTTGTTGGGATATGGATGGGCTGGAATTTTCAGGAAGTTCCTCGTGGAATCGCCGTATATGTGGTGGCCGTCGAATCTGGTTCAAGTCTCACTCTTTAGGTTTGTTTCTATCCGATCTATCGAGCGATTTATGACTCTTCATCACTTACATTTTCTACCTCTTAAGTCGTCTCTCAATCCGGATTTTCATTTTGACTATGTAAAACAGAGCTTTACATGAGAAAGAGGATCTACAAAAAGGGCAACAAACAAGGCTAAGATTCTTCCTCATTGTCTTCAGCGTGAGCTTTGCTTACTACATAATCCCTGGTTACCTTTTCCCTTCCATTTCCGCAATTTCATTCGTTTGCTGGATTTGGAAACGCTCGGTGACCGCTCAGATAATCGGCTCCGGGCTCAAGGGTTTAGGAGTTGGTTCGTTTGGTCTTGACTGGTCCACAGTTGCTGGTTTCTTAGGCAGTCCATTGGCTGTACCGTTCTTCGCCATAGCCAACTTCTTTGGCGGATTCTTCATCTTCTTGTACATTGTTCTACCTATCTTCTACTGGAGTAATGCTTATGATGCACAGAAGTTTCCGTTCTATACTTCGCAAACCTTTGATCAGACTGGACATTCCTATAACATTACCCGTATCCTCAATGACAAGGATTTCGATATCAATCTAGACGCTTACAACGGTTACAGCAAGCTCTATTTGAGTGTGATGTTCGCTTTGCTCTATGGACTCAGCTTTGGTTCTCTTTTCGCTACCATCTCTCATGTCGCCCTCTACGACGGAAAGTAAGGATCTTTCAACATCTTTTGAATACCTGATTAGATGATGACTCTCTCTTAAGCTTCTTTTGTGTTTGCTGTGTTCTCAAGGTTTATATGGGGAATGTGGAAGAAGGCAAAGACAGCAACAAAGGACAAGTTCGGAGATGTGCATTCAAGATTGATGAAGAAGAACTATCAAGCAGTACCTCAATGGTGGTTCGTCGCAGTTCTCGTTGTTTCCTTTGCTTTCGCACTCTATGCGTGTGAGGGCTTTGACAAACAGCTTCAGCTTCCATGGTGGGGACTTATACTCGCATGCGCCATCGCCTTCTTCTTCACATTGCCTATCGGAGTTATCCAAGCAACTACGAACCAGCAAATGGGTCTTAATGTTATAACAGAACTGATCATCGGGTACCTATACCCGGGAATGCCACTAGCCAATGTGGCTTTTAAGACATACGGATACATCAGTATGTCTCAAGCCTTGTACTTTGTCGGAGACTTCAAGCTTGGTCACTACATGAAGGTTCCCCCAAGATCTATGTTCATCGTCCAGCTTGTTGCAACTGTGGTTGCATCATCCGTCTGCTTCGGAACAACCTGGTGGCTCATTACGTCCGTCGAGAACATATGTAATACGGATTTGCTCCCTGTGGGTAGTCCATGGACTTGTCCCTCAGATGAAGTGTTTTACAATGCATCGATCATATGGGGAGTGATCGGTCCAAGGAGAATGTTTACCAAAGAAGGTATCTATCCGGGGATGAACTGGTTCTTCCTCATCGGTATCTTGGCTCCAGTTCCTTTCTGGTACCTATCGAAGAAGTTCCCAGAGAAGAAATGGCTAAAACAGATCCATATTCCTTTGATCTTCTCTGCAGTAAGCGCAATGCCACAAGCCAAGGCTGTGCATTACTGGTCCTGGGCCTTCGTTGGGGTTGTGTTCAACTACTACATCTTCAGGAGGTTTAAAACTTGGTGGGCAAGGCACAACTACATCCTCTCTGCAGCGCTTGATGCAGGTACCGCGATTATGGGAGTGTTGATATTCTTTGTGTTTCAGAACAATGATATAAGCTTACCTGATTGGTGGGGGCTTGAGAATTCAGACCATTGCCCTCTAGCTCATTGCCCGACGGCCAAAGGTGTTGTCGTTAAAGGCTGTCCCGTGTTTTAAGGTTAATGCAGATGAAGCGTTGCCCTGAAAAGGTTTATTATTGATAATCGAAAAACGCTTTGGTGATCGTTATATCTGTGTAAAAAAACCCGTCCCTAATAAGTTTAAGCGATTCAGGCAATGTAAGCACTAGATTTGGTTTCATCTTCTTTAGGATTTAACTTGGCAACCTTAAGAACAACAGCCAAACAAAGCAGTGCCTGAGTTGGATCACGAGAACAAGCCTCAAAAGATAGCATTCAAATGTTTAAGATGTGTTACCAATTAAAAATTTGAACTCTGTTGTGTAGCTGGATAAATACTTCAACCAGATTCAAGGGAAATTGTAAACTGAAGATGATGAAAGCAAAAAGTCTAATTATCTATATCGCATATCCGTCTTCAGTTGAAAAGTCCAGGGTTTAGCCAGTCCCTGCGATTACAGTGAATATAGGTGAGAAGATACTACCATCGTCTACATAAAGGTTGTAGCTTTTACTTTTTTTAAGTAACTTACTTGGTGACATCATCAAGATGATCATCAACATCTGTGATGTCCTTCCATTTCTCAGAAGAAATGTAATCTGATAAAACTACATTGGCCGATGGCTCTTTCAAGAGTAGCTTGCTTCCTCCATCTGCTCCACCTACTCTCCAGTTCTTAGAAGCATCCTTCACACAGAGCTAACATATACATACAACAATTTTTATTACTAGACGAATAAAAAAAAAATGAAAAAATTGACCTATAACTGCAGCAAAAGAAAATTGCATCAAGCAGAAAGTACCAAAAGAGAAAGGTTGATTGAAAGGACAACATAAGCTTGGTGTCAAGAAGGTTAGCTAGCAAAATTCAAGTAGACAGTCTGGAAATGTAATCAGCTAGTATGGTCATGTTTTATATCTTAGCATTGACAGTATTTGTTTAGGATGCAATAACAAAAATAACGAATGCAACGATGAGACAAGTGCCGGGACTAACAATAAGTCAGCAAATACTACAGAATTCAAGGTCTGTCAATATTCTCTCTTGAGCTTAAACATAGCAATAACAGTATACGAAAACCATACTTTCAAATGCCAAGAAGCTATACTGGTGTAAAGTGGCCTTGATTTATATTACTTACTAAATTGACTAACTTCTAAATCTCATATCCATGCTACATTAAGCTTTCCAAAACGTTATCCTGATTAGACATACCAACCTGCATCACAGGGCTTCGATCTTTACCCTTTGATAAGGCTTCAAGCTTTTTGTTGTTCAACTACAAAACAGCATACATGTGCAACAATAGATAGTTAAATCTAGTGATTCAATAAACTGCTGTGATTGAAAGTAGAGGATAAGAGATTCACCAAGAGAATTGGTGCCTGAGGGAAATAGCGAGAGATGTGATCACCAATGTTCTTAGCCACACCACAGAGCTCCACATCATCGAACCTCTCGTTCGCATGAAAGTACCCAACAATACTCAAACCTTGAGCCACGTAATGCTCCTCTATCTAACACATCAAAGCAACAGAAATATATCCGGAATCCGTAAGTTCAGAATCTCAGACAACGTTAAGAAATACAAGAATTTTCCCATCTGCCAATTCGCATCGAGAGCACATATAGTAATAGATCTCTCTCATGTTGTGCTGGTGATTAAACCCAAACAATCCGAGATCTGAATTTTCAATGTTCAAATAGAAAAAACAGTAAGACTTTACTGAGAATCAAGCAGCAGACAGAACAGCAAGAAGGAGCTAATAATAGCATGTGCAGCTGCAATTACATTTAGTACACGAACTAAAGTTTCGAAAATTCGCAATTCAATATCCACACCAACGCAATCAGATCCTAAGTTTTTCAAAATTCAATTTCAAAGCTTCTGTATTAAACCGATTCGAATCAGCGAAAAGAGGATGTAAGAAGCAGAATCATAGGAAGAAGAAGAAGAGAGACCGACCATGATGAGCGAGATCTCGAGAGGAGGGAGGAGAGCGAGGTTAGAGTGAAAGAGCGGCACAGAATCTGAGATCTCCACGACTCCTTCGTCCTTAGGGCTGATTCGACCGACGAGGACTCCGTTGACCGCCGCCGTCTTGTGTCGAAGCGAGTGGAGAACGAGTGTAATGTACGCGTTCTGGGAGATCTCATACTTCAATTCGCCGTTACTTCCCATTCCCATCTCTATCTAACTCGATCGGAGACTCACTGAGTCAAGTCCTTATAATCCCACTCGCCGGCGTACGGTGGATTAAAAGGAAATGATGAAGTCGCAAAGCAATCGAGACGTTCTGATATCAACTTTTCGTTAACGACAGTGGAATGGACAAAACCCGGGTTCGGGTCGGCCCCAGTTTATACCCGATTCCATTAAAATTTCCACTTTTTTTTTGTCAGCCCATTAAAATTTTCACTTAAGTGCGTTAAGTATTTTGAAATTATCGAAAACGTCAGTAAAGTTGAAGTAATTGCTAATTATATCTCTTATTCTAAAAAAGATCACAAAGTTATTATTTTTTTATATTTTTTTTTTACATTCGATCACAAAGTTTTGGATACTCGAAAACTAAACCATATATTTCATATTTTACTAATAAACCATTGAAGCCCTCTGATAACATTTAGTGGCGAACCCAAATTATTAGAAACAAAATATTATTAAATGAATCATGAATATAAAATTTAGATATAATGGGGTCAATATACCAAGATTTACCAATTATGAATATGAAACCTCAATATAATGAGGGCCAAATGATCAAATTTACCAATTACATTACTAATTTTTAGATACAATTATGAATTATACCAACAAAAAAATATTAAAGGGGTATCATATGACACCACCCTATACTTGTGCATAGGTCCGTCTATCTACATTTAGGGTGTTATGGATAGAACATAGACTCCATTACGTATAATTACTAGGATTTAACCTGCGCTATAATTAGCGTGGAGTAATTTTTTTAAAGAAATTGTTTTGAAATTTAAGAAAAGTTACTTTATTTGAATTTTATAATATGTCTGACTCATGTTTATAGATAGAGTTGTCAAATGGTATAATTTGTCTATTTAACATGTTTTGCAGTAAACTAAAATATTATTCGAGCTAACCCATAAAATCTATAATCTTGAAAACATAACTCTATTATGCACCGTTTAATGACTATAGTTTTGTGTTAGTTCACGAACTCTTAAAAAAATCAATTTTCGTGTGTCTAACTTTTTATAAAATTAGTAAAATATTTGTAAATTTTTATTTTGATATAAATTCAAATAAAATATAATAAATTATAGTGAAAATATATCAAGATTTCGAATAGATTTTTTTCTTTGCATATATATGGATTGATTATTATTTATAAATATATAGTAGATAACATCTTTAATGCAAAAAAAATACTTTCCATATTCTCATCATTGATTATAAAAGACAATTATATATTTTCCTATTTCAATTATTCGTTGTTATTTGTAATGGCATTTCATGTAATAACTTAAAAAACAAAGTTTATTTTCAAAAATATCTTCTTAAATAATATTATAGAGATTTAGTGAAGCGATAAAGAGAAGCAGTAAAAAAAAATGGTGATATAAAATAGAAAAATTCCTATATAAATTATTGTATTGCCATCATTCTGAGGCAGTAAGAATATTTTATGTTTGTTAATTTTTTATTTTAGTTTCAAAATTTGTATTATACTCCTTAGTTCTTTCAATTATCATTTTTACATGTTAAAAGTAATAGTAATACGGCTGCACATCTTTTAGCATGCAAAATATTTTTTTTTCTAATTGTATTTATCCACTATGTTAGCTATAATAAAAACATTGTATTCTGATTTTGTTACATCAAATTAATAAAGTTCTATTTTGCCGGGGGAATTTTTTTGTTATACTTCTTAAAGTAATTAAAGGAAACATCACTAACTTGGGAATTAGTGACCTAGATAATCTAAAGTTATATTTTATTTTTCTATTTTTCCTAGATTTTGTAAGTATTTTATTTTTAAAAGTAGAGAGTTTCGTGATCCGTTTTATCATCTCTTACGCACGATAATTATAACTGTTAGGCCCATCTTTTTAACATAAAAAACGTTTACCGCATAATAAAACCAAAAATGTATCTAAATACATCTCACACTCACACCGTCACAAAAAAAAGAAGAAGCAAATCTGTATTTTATTATTTACTAATTCAATTAGATAGCAAAATGTTAAAACTTAAACCGATTTTACAAGCTAATCCCTGAAAAGGAAAGAAAACTATTTTCTTGGCATCTAAAAAGAACATAAGCTATACGATATTTGCAGTTGTCGTCTTCGAGAGATTTGGCTCAGCAGAAACTACGGCTACTCCGGTCTCTCCTCCTCCGTTGTCATTCTCGGCTTTAGGTTTCGAAACGGCAGCGTTTTGCTTCGGAAGCAGCTTGCTCGAGCTGTGATCGATAGATTTCCCCGGAAGATTGAGCCACGTGTATACAGACATGCCGGCAAGAGCCGCCACAGCGCCGCAGATGCTGATGAAACCGGGATCGGAGCCAAAGATAACGTAACCTCCAAGCAAGATCACACATGTCTTGAATTGCCCTAACACTACATGAGATGTTGCCGAGGTTGCCCTGTGACAAACAACAACGTTTTAGGTATTTAGCATTAGAGGTAGGCATATAACCTTAATTTAACTAAACCAAATTTTTATAAACCGGAAAGAATTGATGTTTATCCCCGGTTTTGATGTTTAGGCGATCAGTCTGATCCGGTTTAGGTTCATTAGGTTCTGTTCTGTTCATGATTCATGATGACAGCTAAATGAAGCAGAACCAAGTCATATAAAACTCTAAGACTGATCTCCGACCGAAGCAAAGAACAAAAGACTAACCCGAGAGCGAGTGCACCAGACCACTGGAGAAGAAAGCCGAGCAGAGCCGAGACGAGGATTGCAGAGGAATTACACAAGTCCCATTTGAAGAGCAAAACTCCAGGTGGGTCAAGCCATGGCATGAGAGCCAACAAGAAGAAGACAGTAAACGGCGTCGTCTTCCACATCAATCTTCATTCAGTAAAAAGTGTATTATCTTAAAGAGGCTTCTATTGCTTAAGCCTCAAGTAAAGGAAAGAGAGAGATTCTTACGCGAGGGCAGTCCAATTAGCTTGTTGTTGAAGATTTGACCAGAGGATTTTATTGATGGCACTTGGTATAATCCAAGCAACAGCAACCAATGCACC
Source organism: Eutrema japonicum (assembly GCA_030161315.1). Taxonomy (NCBI): domain Eukaryota; kingdom Viridiplantae; phylum Streptophyta; class Magnoliopsida; order Brassicales; family Brassicaceae; genus Eutrema; species Eutrema japonicum. The sequence continues at coordinate 42,512,719 of BSQW01000005.1, forward strand.
AAACAAATTGAATTCTAGATCGGTTACTGTCGCGATGGCCACACCTAGAGATACTACGGCTAATGCCACAACCTGTGAAACAACAAACTCTAAAACAAAGTTAGCACAAAAAAACCATGTAATGAGTGTTCTTAATTAATCAGGTGAAATTTCACAAAAAAACCAGCAAAACCTTTGTGGATGAAATGGTTTTCTTGAAGAGAACAAACTCTGCAAGGACAATCGTTGGAGTCACCGCGATCTTAGCCATCTGGTAGAATCCAATACTGGACAGAAACCAAAAGCTTTCAAGTATGAGATAAGAAGATAAAACAGAGCACAATCTCTTCAATGTCTGAGCTTAGATCTACACAGTTTGATTAGTGCTATCAAAGGTCAATTTACAGCTTGAGCTATGAATGTTGATGCAATATTTACAGATTGAGCTATGAACCTGTTGTGTTTGAGACTGGTATTAGCGAGACCAGAAGCAAAGGCCATGACAGCTCCAAGAGAGAAGAGAGAGGAGAAAGGTGTTGTCTTTGAGGGAGGAGACATTGGAAGTAATGAGAGAGACTTGAAGAAAGCTAGAAGTATCCAAGCAACAGCGTAGTGAATCAACGTTAGAAAGATTGGATAATTGAATCCAACTTTTCCCATGACCTGCAGAATTAAAACCCACCAAAAAAGAAGTTTACAACATGGAAAAAGAGAGAGAAGAATTTGAGATTGAAGACGCTAAATATTACTAATTTATTGGCGAGGATGATTCCAACTGCAACAATGAAATTGAATGACATTGCAACGACAGGGCCACAAAATCTCTGTTGTTGCCGTTTAGCTCCTTCTGATGTTTTAAGCTCATTGTATAGAGAGCTTCTGAGTTCTTCCAAAGCTCGTCCTACAAATCGAATTTGAAAACAGATCAAAGGAAATTCATTTTCTTCAGAAGCAATTCATCAAACAGGTGATAAACATTAAATTCTTAGAATTGAAACAAACGCTTAAACGATCCTTTAATAATTTAACAATCCGATCACAAGCATTTAACATAACGATTGAAGAACAGAGACAATGTGAGAACAAAAAGCATCATCAAAGGGAAATCTCTGAATTTTAGGAAAATCTGTAAATGAAGGAGGCAAATCAAATGAGGGAGCAGATTCATGAATTATTAGAACCATTCATTCACCTGCTTCTGCAGCATCACTGTCTTTCCTTTTGAGAAATTTCCTTGAATCTTTTCCAAACAAGTAATCAACCAGACCCATCACACACGAGAACAAAAAAATGAAAACTTTATAATCCTCTCCGATTGTTTTAACCCTTTATGTGAAAAACCCAGATCACATTTTCCATTATGATGAAGAAATGAAAACTTGATCGACGTTAGATCAAAAATACGAAAAGGAATAAAGAGATATCTGGATTTAATGTCATGGTATGATTGTTTCGGCAGAGCCCTTATAGAGAGAGAGATAACAATACGCAGGCAGTTGCTTCAATACGCAGTTTCATTTTTATCTCGAAAATTAAAAAGATTTGAGGAATTTTCCAGGGATTTTTTTGTTTCCCTTGAGATAATTGTCGAGTGTGTGTGTGTGTGTTGCCACGTGTAGGCTTGATGTACGTGCAATTGGTGAAATATTATTCAGCTCATAACAATATTGTTTTATGCGCAATACATTCAAATTTAAAGGTATGTTTTTATTTATGAGAATGTCTCTCTAGCTAATAAAAAAAAAACAAAAAACATATAGGTGTTTATATGATGTACTTTTCACATTAATTAATTGTCTATTTGATCACACAAGCATATACTGTTAATCGAATTACTAACTATGTTCGGAATTATTATTATTATTTTTTAAAACAATTAGTCATTGTCAACAAGTTTGAGAAAGTCTGTCGATAGGTTTAAAAGACTTATGCGGTAGCAAAATATTGTTGACGTAAAGACAAATACTCTTCCAAAACCGTTGTTTCTTATTTCCTATTTAATCAATGAAAAAGACAAAAAGAGATAGACTTATCTACCCAAACGCAAAGTATTCCTATTCAAGTTCTAAAGCTTTAAGAGTTTCCTCATATTCATATATAAAACCAGCAGTAAATTTCTACTTTGAAATAGTAGGGTTAGTCATGTATTTAGGCGCATAACATAAGGATATTTCATAAAGTTTGATAGTTAATTGTGTGTTTTTTTCATTTTGCGAATAAAAATGACTTCACATGTACGCTTGACCTCGAAATCGAGAAGCTTTAATTCCAAGATTTAGAAGTCTCAACAAACTATGGAAAGGGCCTATACAAATAATAAAACAAAAAGCTGCATGTCCACGTCACCATCTCTTTGTATACTTTAACTACATAAAATAATAGTAATAATTTGTGGATAATTAAATTATTTCCATTTTATTAGTATGTAACTTTTTCACTTTTTTTTTGTAATAAAATTAACATTAAAAACAAAAAAACATAACACCAATATAGTCAGGACCCGGTTCTGTTTGGTTCACAAAATAAATCCCTTTTCTGTGGATTTGATGGGCCAATGGATCCGGTCCATTTTTTAATCAGTCCAAGTCCAACAATTTGTTAGTCAATTGGCCCGGTGTACCAACATGGGGACTTTACGAGTTACGAACTCACAACTCATAACATAAGGACAATAATCACAAATCAATTTTTGGGAATTTCATTTATAGAAGATCTCAAAGATTAAGCAATCGTCTTAGATGTATTTTCTATTGTTCTTAGAAAAGTTAACATTTGTGTTTTTTTTTTTTGCTGACGTATATATTTGTAAAACCTATCGCTTTACTTTTTTGTTCATTATATTATGATCTTGTAGAGTTTGAACTTGTGTAAAAGTCAATTTCTACTCTGTATCTCTAATCAACTATATATATATATATTTATATGTGTGTGTGTGTTTTTTTTTTATAATATTGTTAATATCATTAAGAAATGAAAGAGTTTGTAACCATCTTTTTAGCCAAGACTGTGCTCCGGACAGAACGATCCAATTTCTTAAAGATATCTTCGAGAGAAGATGTGTGATGCCGCACTCTAGTTTTTAGAGTTCCTACAAAACCTTTCATCAAAAAGCATAATTGTTTGACAGATTTTATTTCTTGATTTGGATAGGGGAAAAAAGGTCGAGTGTTTTGATATATCAATACAATAAAAATACGTGAGTCTCTCCAGCATTTGACACATCAGTTTTTTCACAGATTTTGTTGTTGATAACTCATAAAAATATTGAACCAATCAAAATATTTTAATTAATACAGCTCATATTAAATTTGTACATATAAACCCAAATCGATTCTCTCAAACAACCACATAAAATTAAGTGAAACGTAAACTTCAGTAACAAATTTCATCTAATTCACATCGAGAGGAAAAATGGGTCAGGCCCAAAACGAGGTCCATTTGTCTTTGCATCTATTTGTCCAGGAAATCATTCTTCTTTTTATAATACGAAATATGGGATGTCTCCGAAAAGGGAAAATAATACAAATTCCAATAACTTTAAAAAAATTCAAGAAGTGGATTATCTTTTCCGGAAAAAAAAATCTCAACTACAAAATAGAATCCAAAATTAAAAGCCCACTTGCATCCAAAAAAAAAAAAATCAATACTATAAAATCTAGAGTCTCTCCGTAGGTTGACACTTTAAATTTTTGTTTTGTTAGAAGACACATCATTTAAAATGTAAAACTAATCAAATTAAAACAAATAATATACCTCAGTTTTTTTTCCACATCATTTAAAAGGTACATTCAATCAAATTAAAACAAATTATACACCTTAGTTTTTTTTATTTCATAATTATTAGTTTCTAACATGTGTCAAACGCGAGAATATAATTAAATAGAATGTTCAATTAATTCAAATTATGAAATGTAAAAAATATTTATAAAATTAGAAAGAGAAAAATAATCTATTTTGATTATTGAAATTGAGCAAGTGAAGAAGGAGAATCGAACCTGAAAGCGTCGAAATCGTGACGGTGAGGGAAATCTTAGCCGCGGTAACTGGTGAACATGAAGATGGCGGAGATGAGTGAGAAAGAGAAAGAAGCGAGGCGGAGGAGGAGGATCAAGGAGTTGAAGCGGCAGAGTTTCTGAGATGTGACGGTGGAGTGGAAGTTAATGCATGCGGTCTCATGAGGTCGGAGGAGGATAAGGGGGTTGAAGCGGCGGATTTCTGAGCTGTGACGGTGAAATGGAAGTGAGTGCGGTCTCGCGAGGTCAGAGATTCGCTGTAACGGAATGCATACAGTGAGCGCATAGCGGAGGAGATGATAAGAGGATATGGATTGTCGTTAACGGTGGTGACGACGAAAATGAAGAAGAGGAAGAAGAGGAAGAAGAGGGAAAGAGAAATAGTCTAATAACCGACTGGTTTAATGTCGACGCTTATAATAAAGAAAAATACTTTTAAAAATCAAAAAGTTATATTCAAATGTAAATTTTTTATCAATTCCATAATTATAACGTGATATTATAAGTTTCAATTAATTCAAGTTAACTTAATTTTAAAATGTACAAAATATTTAAAAAATACACACACATCGAAAATTTATATAATTATTAATAGAGTTTCTCATAGCATATCATTTATTATATAAAAAATTATAAACAAATGATATTCACTATAATTAATTTATAACGTAATATGAATTTATTTAGTAATATAATTCGCGTAACACGTAAGCCAAAATTTGAAAGCTATATACAATAATCAAGATATACAATATATTTGTTTATATATAACTCCATGTGTTATTGATAAAAATGTGCATTCAAAATATGCATTTGAAATACTTATTTTTATCTATATTAAATTTGCCAGAACAAGATATTATATATAACATGAGATTAGGTGAATGAATAAAAGCATATCAATTACAAGAGGGTTTGGAGTATAACATGGGCTAAGAGGTGAGACAAGTGATATAGCAGATTCTCCACTCGATGTTGAGCTAAAAACAAACTACTTCCTTAGAGGTTTGGATGGGAGTGACGCTATACAGATCAAAAATATTTGAATACATTACAGTGAACAGTGTTTACTCATATAGGAACGTGAGACAGAACATGGGCATATGACCAAAAAGAGCAGTGAGAGAAGCAAACAATAAAACGGTCTCTATCATCATGGTGTGAATGAAGCCTTGGAGTATGAACAATGAGTACGAGCGAGAATGAGATTAAAAGAATTCAAAAACATGGAGAGATGATAATATTGAATATGTTGAAGAAATGCTTAGTTTTTCATTGCAAGTTTTGATATATAAAGTAAACAAATATGAGAGGAAAGAGTTTAAGTAAGAATATGAGGCGGTGAAAAATGCGCCATCAATCAAAATCGTATTATGTTAATTGTATTGCTTTTTGCTCAATGTTTGTTTGTATACGAACATGAAATGAAAGAGATCACTTGAGTTTATGAAAATTTTCATGGTTTTCTTTTTGTTCACTTATTTATTTTTATAAACTCATAAGAAATTGTTTCTCAAATATGCATATACTAATTTTTGTGGCATTGTGTTTTTGTTGGCAGCTAAGATGCCAACTTATGATTAAGTTATTGGATGAAAGCTATTGGATGCGATAGAAATAGGTTAAAAAAACAGCCAAAATATGACAACAACTTCCCATATGCTGAAGTTGATGAAAATGAATGAATCGACAATGATGTCAAAGAATGATAAAAGGCGGTTCACTAAAATCTAAAGTTCACCAAATTTTAATTCACGGTGCATATCAACGATAATTATGTATATTATAAGGTATTAATATAAAAATTATTTAAAAGAATTTTGAATGCACATTTATCAAATAAAACATAACTAGGATTTAACCCGCGCTAATTATAGCGCGGAGTAATTTTTTAAAAAATTTAAGAGAATTAATTTTATCTGAAATTTTACAATAAAACTAACTAATGATTATAGATAAAGCTGTCAATTTGTAATAATTTATCTATTTAACCCGTTTTGCAGTGAACTAAAATATTATTCGGGCTAACCCGCAAAAATTTATAATCTTGAAAACATAACTCTAATATGCAGTTAAATGACTCTAGTTTTTGTGGTTAGTCTACAAACTCTTTAAAAAAATAGTTCTCTTTTGTCTAACTTTTTATAAAATTAGTAAAATATTTGTCAATTTGTTTTTAATATATTCAAATAAAATATAATAAATTATAGTGAAAAATATAGCAATATTTTGAATAGATTTTTTTCTTTGAATATATATGATTTTTTTTCTTTGAATATAAATGAATTGATTATTATTTTAAAATATATAGTATTAAAAATAATTAAGAAATTAAATAATAAATAAATTTTTAATATTTTACATATTTTAATCAATAATTTGTCAACTTTTGTTTTGATATATATTCAAATAAAATATAATAAATTATAGTGAAATATATAGAAATATTTTGAATATTTTTTTTTTTGAATATATATGAATTTTTTTCTTAGAATATAAATGAATTGATTATTATTTTAAAATATATAGTATTAAAATAATTAAAAATTAAAAATTAAATAATATTTTTAATGCAAAATATATACTTTCCATATTCTAATCAATAATTTTAAAAGACTATTATATCATTTCCTGTTTCAATTATTCTTTATTATTTGTAATGTCATTTCATGTAATAACTTACAAAGCAAATTTCATTTTTATAAATGTCTTTTTAAATAATATTATAAAAATATTAGATCAGTAAAATAATATATACATATATAAAAGTCCCGCAGCGTAGCGCGGATAACTATGTAGTTACAATCAATAAAAGGAGAGAAACCTTGTGCAGAAAAGTATTAAAAAAAAATGAATAAAATGGTAATCACGTACGTTTTGTGTAAAAATAGTTATTGAGTGCTTGTTTTGGGATAATATAGAAACATCAAAGAGACACGAGAACGTGTTAGATTGTGACTTTGCGTTAAATATCTAGCTTTGTCGTGTCTTGCATGTTCGAGTCATGTGGCATTTTGGTTGACAACTTTTGTTGTTCAATTGTTTTAATTTATATGGGTAAACGATCTATTTCTCCATGAACTATGGTCATATCTCTCCAGATTTCCATCGAATTATGCTCTTTGTATATCTCCCTACAAAAGAGAAGTTAAAGACTTAAATCCCCCTTAAAAAAAATTCGAGGCTTAAATCCCCACGAAATAATAGTTCAAGACCTCAAAACCCACAAATCTTGGTTTTATTCGGTTTACTATTTACTAATTAATTGTTAACCACAAATCATGAAATCTGGAATTTGATTCCCATACATGTTTCTCTTTAGTGGATCTAGAGTGAAATCAGCGTGATTCGAGCAGACAAGATGGCGATTGTTTGGAACAAGAACATATTGTGAATTATGATGGCGATTTAGAGCCGACAGGGTCGGTGATCAATGGGTTTGTACCGATCACATGTTACTGTAGATTTTTGATATTCGGATTCGAAGAAGATGGATTAGAGTGGAGAATCGAGAATCCGAAGAAACCCAGAAAAGGGTTCGTTGCACATGAGATAGGCCATTCATAACAGTTACAAAGTTTTTTTTTTTTATATAGTTCCAAAGGATTTCGTTTGCCCAATTTCTCTCGATTTGATGACAGATCTTGTGATTATTTCTACAGGGCAAACTTATGATCGGAGCTCCATAGCTAGGTGGATTGAAGAAGGGCATTGTACTCGTCCATAGCAAATGGTCATGGACTCTCGGATCGTTCTGAATCGAGCTCTGAAGAACTTGATAGTGCAATAGTGCACGGCGAGTGGCAAATCCCAAAACGCTAACGCGCAAGAGAATTGTGTGACTGCGATGCTTAATCTCTCGATCTACGAGAAGAACAGGAGTCGGATCATGGAGGAAGACGATTTGGGTTTCAATGCATCGATGGGTAACTTTACAATATCAAACCAAACATGATCGTGATAATGTTTATTGTGTTTTGGAAATTTCTTTTTTCATGTTGCAAAAGCGAAAGTGTTGTGTTGGATATCAATTACTTGAGCGGTGTTGTGTGATCGGACGAAAGATGAATGTTGCCCAGATCTAATTACATTCAATCGAATTTGCAAAATCAATTTTAGGGTTCTTAGAATTTCAAAATTATCAAATTGGGGATTTTTGGGAAAACTGGGTATTTTAGGCTGATAGATATATGGGTCAGGTTTTAAATCGGGTCGGGGTTTTTAGTTCGGATCGGTTTTTTTGTTCGGTTTAATTTCATGTTTTGATGGTTTGTTTTCGGTTTAGATCACAAACCGTCCAAACCAACATTCATGGGGATTTAAGTCTCGAACCATAGTTTCGGGAGAATTTAAGTCTATAATTTTGCTTTCATGGGGAAATATACAGAAGGCATAGTTCGATAGAAATTTAGAGAGATATAACAATAATTCGTGGGAAAATAGATCGCTTACCCAATTTACATTAACAAAACATCGGAAAAAAAGATAGGTTTATAAAATTTTATTCTAGTGATCTCGTCGTGGACCTCGTGGTCAGAGACTATGTCGTCGGTTAGGGCATATCCGTCATTTCAATCTCTCCTTTTGTCTCCTCCATTAATGGCCAATCATAACATTCGATTATCATCTGAGAACAAATAATAATTATCTGAAAAATCTCTCTCTCCGTCTCTCCTTTCAGCTTGAAAGCAACGCATTTAAAAAAACAAAACCTTTTCGTAGTTATCAAAATCGGCTCTTGGAGGGAGAGAGATTGATGGAATTGGTCCCGTACGATTCGGAGACGAAACCATCGATCCCCGAAAATCTCGCGTGGCAAGACATGTTTCGCTCAGCCTCATCGCGTAAGCCTCAAGAGCCTTCTCCGTCTTCGTCTTCATCGGAACCGCCGCGTAAACCTTCCGCCGTCGATGGAGGAGAATCCGGCATGTCATCGCTATCCGCCGTTGATTCCCAAGCGCGTCTCGCTATCTACATAGCCATGGCTCACGCCGGTCTCGCTTTCGCCATTTTCGTCCTGTATTTCGTTGGGAAGCTATTGCAAGAGTATCTGAGACCGATTCAGTGGGCGATTCTCTGTTCGATTCCATTGAGAGGTATTCAGGAAACCCTTGTTGATTTCTGGAGCGAGCCCTTGAAATTAGGGCTCACGGAAGTCATTCTCGCTGTTCCGGTTTGGGTGTTCAATGTTTTCATCGGATCGATTGTGGATATCAAAAATGTATGCTTTAGGGTTTTCCTAAGGAGATCGAAACCCAAGAGAACGAGGAAGAGGAACGAGACTGGGTTTTCGAAATTGGTCAAATGGCTAGTCTCGTTTGGTGTGTTTGTGATTGCGTATGAGAGAATTGGGGGAATTGGGTCTCTTGTGATCCTCTCTTTAGGGTTTCTATTTAGTTCGAAGAATGTGGATTCGACTCTCTCTGCTGTTTCTTCTCTGAGGAGTAACAGCTTTAGGCGAAGCCATTTCACTGCCTATTTCACAAGAGGGATAATGAAGAGATTGAACACCATTGTTGCAATTGGTTTGATTGTGCTCATGATTCTTGGATCTTTGACTGGTGTCATCTTCTTCTCTTATAAGATTGGTGTTGAAGGAAAAGATGCGGTTTATTCTCTGAAATCTCATGTCGAAGAGAGCAATTACGCTGAGAAGATTGGGATCAAGCAATGGATGGATGAGAATGATGTCCCTGGAATGGTAGATATGTACACAACAAAGTTCTATGAGACGGTTTCTGAGCAGATTGATAGTTTAGCAATGCAGTATAACATGACGGAATTAGTCACGGGTATTAAGCATTTCGTGATCGGGCATCCTCAGAACACGTCAACGCCATCCACGGCGCTTATAACTCCGTCTCCGTACACCGAGAAGCTGATGAGTTTGAGGACTCGGGTTAAGAACCGAGAATGGAGTCAGATCTACTCGGAGGTCGATGTGATTTTCAGGGAGCTTATAATCACAAGAGAAGATTTAGTGGAGAAAGCTAAAGGCTTTGCTGTTAAAGGAATGGATGTATCACAACGGGTTTTCTCAAGCAGCGCTTCGGTTGTTGGAGGCGGAGCTAAGTTCGTTTTCTCTATAGGAAACTCGATAATTTCCGGTGCAGCGGAGTTTTTCAACTTTGTCTCTCAGCTGATGGTATTCATTTGGGTTCTATACATTCTAATCACATCAGAATCAGGCGGTGTAACCGAGCAAGTCATGAACATGGTCCCGATCAACCCAACCGCTAGAGTCAGATGCGTCGAAGTCCTCGACTTAGCGATATCCGGCGTTCTTTTAGCCACAGCGGAAATCGCCTTCTTCCAGGGATGTCTCACTTGGCTATTGTTTAGACTATACAATATACATTTTCTTTACATGTCGACGGTTCTTGCCTTCATCAGCGCTCTGTTACCGATATTCCCTTACTGGTTCGCGACAATCCCAGCTGCATTGCAGCTCGTGCTAGAAGGAAGATACATTGTTGCAGTGACTTTATCTGTGACTCATCTTGTGCTAATGGAGTATGGTGCTTCAGAGATTCAAGATGACATTCCAGGATCCAATGCTTACATTACTGGACTAAGTATTATTGGTGGAGTGACTCTGTTTCCTTCTGCTCTCGAGGTAACCCAAAAAAAAGATTGTAACTTATAAGAATTTTGGAACAAAAATTGGCGATTTTGTAATTTTTTTTGGGGGGGATTTTTGTTGCAGGGAGCGATAATGGGACCGTTGATAACGACGGTGGTGATTGCGTTGAAGGATCTGTATGCAGAGTTTGTTCTGAATGATCCGAAGAAGATCAATTAGCTATCACTGGTTTCTTTAAATAGGAGCTTCAAGTGCTTCTGCCATGGCTGTTTTGTGTTGGGAGAAGAATCATGTATTGTAGATTAGGAAAGAGAGAGAGAGAAAGTAAATTGTTGATTGTTTGAAGTGTTTTTTGTTGTTGTTTTTGGATTGTAATTTATACAGTGTGCAGAGAGATGTGTAGCATTAAATTGCAATTGTTGTCGTCTCTGTTGTGTAATGTATGAGATCTGATTCTTTTGGAAACCGTGTAAATTTTTGGACAACTTCTTTTTTTAATTTAAAAAAAAAAGTTATTCGCAAAACATGGTGAATTAGAAATTTAGAACTGAGTTGGAATAAATGTTGAATTAAATGTATTCTACTGTGAATTGGAGTAGTAATTAGCTTCTGCGGAAAACATATGAATCGGAATTGAGTTGACAGAAATGCTATAGTTTGATGTCTTTTACTGTAATCAATACTATAAAAACAAGAGTAATTGCAATTGGTAATATTATTGACGTATTTCTGGTGTTTTTGTAATGATTGATAAAGTGGAAGAACTAAAAGAAGTTTTAGTAAAAAGAAAGAATTGAGTAAATATTTATATTTTAATGGCAATGTAACAAAAGAAAAGAAAAGATAATAGTATCACCCTATTTTTTTTTTATAAACTAGAGTGATTTTAGATTTTTTAGGTTTAAATTAATTTTTGGTGGTCCAACTCCGGAGTTCACGACAGCAATATGCTGATTTAAACGTGGATGAATGGCCAAGAGAATTCGAAATCAAGGGGCGGGATACATACCCACACCAACAAATTCACTGCTATCACTGGCCCACGAACCTTTAGTTTACTATCACACGGTTAAAAGGGTTTATACGAGGATATATTTTTAAGAAATTATAAACCCAAAACTATTATGAAAAAAAAACTCAAGAAAAACAAAAAACATATTTTTAAAAAATGAAAGTTTGTATCAAATTATTTAGTGATGTCGGGAGTATAATAAAACCAAAAGAAGTGAGTCAGAGCTGTGTGAGACCATCCACATTGAAGACACATATCTCTAATAATAAAATATTAATTTATTTAATTAAATTTTAAATTAAAAATAAACTTCAACTAATTACAATAAGGCAAGTGGATGTTGGGGGAGAAAGACTCATGTTTTGCCCAAGACACATGTCTCACTCTCTCTCCATTTTTTATATTTTTTTAATGGTGAAACATGGTGAGACATGAGTCAATGTGGGTGATCTGACAAAACTGGATTTCAAGCTACCAATAGTCCACTTGTTTTTGTACTCGTGTGAAGCCACGTGTTAGGCTTTGGAAAATTTTCCTTTTTTTTTAAATACAAAATAAAATAATGCTTGGTCAATGTTGATGAGATTTCCTCCTCTTGAGTAATCTCCATTGGTCCACGAATTGTCGATGAGACCGACATACATATACAAAAACTTGATTTGAAGAAGAATAATACTTTGAAAATTATTTTAGCTATCTTTATTCTACGTGTGGATCGTAGAGCGTCGACTTACTAGTATTTAGGTTTTAATTACAAAAGGTGTAATGGGTCATAAGACGGATCTAGAAATGTAATCCGTTTTTTTTTTTAAATACTAGTTAACAATTAAAATGGGTTTTTGTCTTTTAGGTAGAGTAGAAATAAATTTGGATTTTTGTGTTGTCCATGTCAACTATTAGTAGTACTTACTATTTTGAGAGATATACCATACATATCAGTTTATCTTATTCATTATTTCCAGTCTCAGAAACTTCAACTTGTACTTATTGGTATGTGAATACTATATACGAACATGTCAAGTAACTTAAATCCTGAATATGGAAATTTGAGAGGACTGAAAAAACTCTCTCTCACAAGCTCATTTTTCGAGGTAGTTTCCAACCACATGGTTTAGACAAAGATTTTTCAATTCAACTATGTTAGGCAACTGAAGGAAGCCTCCCAATCGTCTAGAGTGGAGAAGTAGTCTCTTTGACATCTTTATCTCCGTTTATATCTCTATTGTAAGAGCAAGTCCAACCGAACGTTAAAATGGGATATATGGTGTTAAAGTAACTCCAATCGAATGCCATATCCCACAGCAAAAAAAAAAATTTAGTGTTTTATGAACAGTATCACATCATATTTGGTGTGACACTGTTCATAACACTAAACATTAATATATATATATATATTTTTTCATTCAATGATATAATTAAATTGGTGTTTATCATTTGATTAAACTTTGTAATTAAAAATCAATATATTTTAAATATTTTTGTATTTTTAATTTTTAATAATATGACATTTTAATTATAATTAATATAAATTTTTAATTTGCACAAAATATCTAAATCAATAACAGAATTGGTTAAGATTAAAAATACATTCAATTAAAACACTAGAAACATAAAAAATACAAAATTAAGAACGAGACGAAGTCCCAACTGTAGAATTTGAGATGGCGGGTGATGATGATGCTCGATTTCAAGAATTTTTAGCTCGACACAGACAAATCAAAGACCGGAAAGCTCATATTGAACTTCGGAATGCATTAATTGAACATTTGTGGTCCGAATATACTAATTCTGAGAATGATGTAATTTATTTTTCACTATTTTCAATTTATCGATTGTAATTTTATATATAAGATATAATTAATCAGTTATAAAAAAGAATTAGTATTTATCAAAACTATTAAAAAATAAAAAGAATCTTAAATTTAATAATATAATAATAAAGAATATTCTTTTTAGTGTTAGATTTGGTGTTGTGGTTGGAGATGGAAGAGAAAGTGAAACACTAAAACACCAAATTTGGTGTTAAAATAATACCAAATTTGGTGTTGTGGTTGGAGATGCCCTAAGTGTTTGTTTGCAGGTAGTCAAACTTTTTTTTTTTTGGTTCAACTCTTGATTCCATTAACTTAAACTTCAAAATTGCACCAAACAGATAGAATTATCCATCTTCTATGAAAACTACAACAAAACATAGAAAATTTAAAATTTAAAGTAGATAGATCTTCATAGAAACTTGACAACAAATTGAAGCTAAAACTCGAATTCGTCGATAGAAGTGTTCCGGCAAAGCCACACTTTTGAATTTTAGTCACTTTGCATTGTGACGTTAAAAGCAAATCCTCATCTCCGAAATCCGTCGAAACAAATTCGTTTACATCTTCTGATCCCGTATAGACCGCTACGTAAGATAGCAAACCGGTAAAAAAATTGACAAGATATTTCGACATTGAATCAAGTGTGCAGTAAACTTATAAATCTAGACTAATCCCCTCACAAATTGTCAACACCAAATCAGGCCTCATATCAGCTAAAGAATGTTTCTCTCTACCACCAATTGGTTTAGATAAGGGTTTTCTTTTTCTTTGGATTTGCTGAGCAATCTGGATTTTGAGAAACCAAATGATCTTCAACAATAGAAATTTCACGGTAGAAGAAATCATACTCAGAGCGATTAAATATGTTCGTAAGTGGAATCTGGCCAATATAGTTTCATCTCCTCCGATCGTCTGTAACCAGACGATGGCAAATCAAAACCTCACATCCCTCAGGGACATGAATGTTATTTGCTATATTGATGCGTCTTGGAAAGCTGAATCGGAAGCAGCGGGGCTCGGCTGGACATTTACGAAAGGCTCATCCCATTCCTCAGAACATTCTTTAGCTCTTCTTCATGTCTCCTCGGCTCTCACGGCGGAAGCATTGGCGATTCAGGCGGCGTTGTTCCAAGCAAAATCTTTGTGTTTTAACAGAGTTTCTATCCATTCAGATTCACAATAGTTTATCCGAGCTATCAATTCAGGCTCTCCAATATCGGAAAATCATGGAATTTTGGTTGATATCTATCTTTGTATTGTGTCCAAATATGCCCTTAGAGACCTGATTGTTGACTTTTAATTTCTATATGGAAAAGAGTTGCACAAAAAAAAATACTATATAAGAACATTGCCAACAGAATCTGTGTGTCTGTGTGGATTATATCCAATCTCAAGAGAGTTAAACATAGTAAAATAAGCAATGGAAAGATTTCATTGAGATTGTTTGTTTGAATATTTTCTGAAGAGTTATTGAGTTAATCATAAGTTCTTATTTTCATCGGAACAATAGGACCGTTATATTTATTACTAAACTTGTTTAAGAGTTAATCATAAGCTCTTCTTTTCATTTTTTTAAATTTATTTATAGTTAAAATTTTATCAATAAGAAAATAATTAACTATTAAAAAAAATTTATCATTTTGAACAAAAAAACATTTAAATCACTTACTTACACGACGAATTCGTTTTGTTAGTTAACTAGAAAATCGAGTGTTGGAGTAAAAGATAACGAATGTGATTGGTAACCTTTTATATCAGTCACCAGTGCAGTAGAAAAACACTATTTTAATAGTCATCAGTAGCAAAAATGGTAACAACTAACAACTAACAACTAGCAACACCAAAACACTATTTTAATTTTTGTTGTAGTGCTATATTAATATTATCTACGAATGGAACTATTATTCGGGATTCGAGATCCGATACAAGATTTACTCCTATCCGCTTCGAAAATCTGAATATGTGAGAGAGTCGGATCCGAATAATAAAATCCCGGATCCGTCAAAACCAGATCCGAATAGTAAAATTATAATGTCAGAATGTCTGGATAAAAATCTTGAATCTTTAAATATATTAAATTTTTTTATTTTATTAATAATACTTTTAATATATTAAGAATTTATATATATAAATATATATATCTAATAATGAAAATTAAATTAAATTATTTTTATAATAACATATTTTATTTTTTTACAAAATATTATATAAAATTTGAATTTTATCATTATTTTTATTTTATTTTACGGATCCGGATATCATAAGATATCTTAATATTTAGACGGATATTTGAAGTCTGGATATCCGAACGCCACATATCCAGATCTCGGATAATTAAAACTCGTATCCATCAGATAAAGATCCAGATCCGGGTATCCGAAAATTTTCGGATATCCGAATCCGTGATACCGTATTATTATCGATATCTATTATTTTTTCTATCTATTCTAATATTACTTCTTTTTTTTGAACAAAAGCTTTTCTAATATTACCGCACCAACAAAAAAATAGTCAAAATCCGCGATCTATCAGGAGCATGCAGCAGAAAGAAAATACAAAATTACTTGACATCAATAGACCATTCTAGAAATTCAATTTCTTATTTCATTCAAAATTGGTTCCTTTATCGTAGTATTATTCTTTACCATTGTTATCCGACAAAAAAGAAATAAAAATGGGACAAAAACAACGTGGAAAAATAAAGAGAGAATGGGCCCCACTCTTATGATAGAAACTCTTCTGGTTGAGATTAGTTAGCCAACCATCCCCACTCCTTCCATTTCCTCCCGCCACTTTATCAATTTTTTGTTGTCAAAATTAGTAGTAACTTACGCATTATTTATTCAACTAATTTCCAAAATTATGTGTGTGTATATATAAGTTATTACCAAAATACTTCTTTTTTTTGCAACAAGAAAATTTTGGATTTTCGATACATACGCTTTTTATGCTTTCGACCTGCCTTTAGTGATACATGCATTCTTGCCAGCAAAATTTCGAATCTAGAAGCACATATCCTCCCGTTTATGAAACGAAATAAAGATATTCGTGTAATATTAATATCGAAATATATATATTTTTAGTTAAAAATATAATATGATTGAATAAATGTAGTTTAATATATCACATATGTAGTAAATTCATTGGATTAAATATTAACCATATTGCTACAAACCTACAAATCATCTATACTATTAAAACGTAAGTATTTTTAAATTTTATTTTTAAACACCTTTTATTTTATTTTTAAATAAATTGAATCTATTGTCAAAAAGTTATTAAATAGATGTGGCCAAACATTTATTAAATTTATCATAAACTTAACAATTACAAAGTAAATATATTTGAATCAATAACACTTCAATTAGTTCATATTTTTTGTTTTACATTTTATATATTACAAAAAAATTATACAGTACAGATGTGCGGATTTAGAATATAGTATAAAGTTAGGTGATAGATGCAGTGATTTTTTGTTTTTGTTATGAATTTTCTATATTACTACTATAGTTTGGAAATTATCAAACGCTGTCAAAAACAAAAGAAGATTTTTCTGTTATGAACGAAAAGATTGTGATATGGTGTGAAATTGATGACTTCATCAAGATGTTCTTCTTATCCATTTATTTTCAAAAAGAAAACAAAATAAAATAAGAATAATAATAAATACAAAAGAAAAATCAAATAAAATATCTCTGCCTTAGCTCTCAATTCTAGAGAAGAGAGAGAGAGAGGTCTGCTTTGGCGGTTGGAAGCAGCGGTTGCTATCTGAACATTGCTTCATAAACAAAATCTCAGGTGTGTTAGATTAGGCCAACGGTTATCTTCTCTCTTCTTCTCCCTTTCTCTGCGTTTTGATTCTTCAAACCAAAAACAAATCCTTTATTTATAATGGTTTGATTCTTGGTCGCCATCTCTCGCCCAACTTCACCTTCTCTGACACCTTTCTTTTCTTCTTTGTGAATCATCTTCTTCTCTCCTTTTCTATCTTCTCCCTATATTATAAAACGTGATCTCCATCTATATTCACACTAAAATCCTTTTTCAAAATTGTTACTTTTTCCTTAGTTTCGATTGGAAAATCAAGCTTGCGTTTGAAAAACAGATCCTTTTTGTTTGTTTGTGTGAAGTCGTGGAGTTCGTGTACGGAGCCGAGTTTGCCTTTTTGATGGTTGCAGGTAAGGTATTTGAATATATTCCTTGTGAATTTTCATGTGTTTTTTTAAAATATTGTTAAGCCATGAAAATTTCGTGACTTTTTTTAGTTAGTTTCTAATTTTGGTGTGTTTCATGATCTTTTTGCTTATATACTTGAAGTACTTATAAACTTTCGGAGACTTGATTCTCTTTGATCACTTTTTTTGTTTGTTTGTTTGTTTTAATTCCTTTTGAAGGTCTAAATCTTGAAGGCTTTTTCCAATGAATACTCGTTATGAGGCATCTTCTGATAACATCTCGATCACTATTTCATCATCTTCTTCGTTGAATACCACACCTCGAGGCGGTAATAGTCATCTGGTTGTAGCTGCTAGTAATGTTCAAGAGAGGTCTCCATCTTCCTTCTATGTAAGATTAGCTATGAAGGTATCTAGAGCTAGATGGTTCATCTTCTTGAGAAGAGTCTTTCATTACCAGAACGGATCAAGATCCGATCTTGGATCTAATCCTTTCAACTCGAGCACTTGGATGATGTGTGAGCTCATTGCTCTGCTTGTTCAGCTCACCGTGATAACACTCACACTAGCTATCTCCAAAGAAGAAAGACCGATTTGGCCAGTAAGGCTATGGATTACAGGCTATGATGTGGGATGTCTCCTTAGTCTCATGCTTCTATATGGTCGATATTGTCAAGTTGACGTTAACCAAGGAAATGGGTTTGTCCTCGGTGATATTGAGCAGCAACAGAGAGGCAGAGAAGAAAACAGGTAACCCCTCACAAAAAAATAATAATCTTTGTCGATTCTGAATCCAAAACCTTTGCAGGATCGTATTAACATTTGAATGTTGTAATTCCAGGAGCTCTCGTTTGATGAACAAGTGCAGAACATCGCTAGAGCTTTTCTTTGCGATTTGGTTTGTGATTGGGAATGTTTGGGTGTTCGATTCTCGGTTCGGTTCTTTCCACCATGCCCCTAAGCTTCACGTCCTCTGCGTCTCTCTTCTAGCGTGGAACGCTCTCTGCTATTCTTTTCCCTTTCTTCTCTTCCTATTCCTCTGTTGCCTTGTCCCTCTCATCAGTAGCCTCCTTGGATACAACATGCACATGGGATCTTCAGACAGAGGAGCATCAGATGACCAAATCTCTAGTCTCCCTAGCTGGAAATACAAACGAATCAATGACATTTCTTCTGATTGTGATTCAGATTCAGCTCCTGCAACCGATGATCCAGTAAGTTCTAATCTTTTTTACTCACTAATCAAGCCAAACCTAAAAGGTTTCTTAGGACAGTAAACCTTGGTTTGAATGAAATCCCGCCATTTAAGACTGGAATCTTGATATCACTATCACAATAGGTGTCACAGATTAAACTAGTCCCGGTTTAGCACTGTTTGAATGTTTGGTTAATCAATCAGATATCCAATCGTGCTAAAATGGAACAGGTTTAATTTGTGATGACTCTGTTTGATGCACTAAGGGGAATCTGATGTTGAATGTTGTGTATTGGTCTAATTTAGGATTGAAAAGGACTAGATTTTGATTCTTGATTTTGATTTGCAGGAGTGTTGTATATGTTTGACAAAGTATAAAGACAAAGAAGAAGTAAGGAAGCTTCCATGTTCACACAAGTTTCACCTAAAGTGTGTAGATCAGTGGCTTCGAATCATCTCTTGTTGTCCTCTCTGCAAACAAGGTCTTCCAAGATAAAAAAGTATAAACCCTAAAAGAAGACAAAAGAGTTATTAATAGTCAAAATCTCTGATTAAGTTGGATACTTTTTTTTTTTTTCTTCTCTCAAAGGTTTTTATTTTCATTTTATTTTGTTTTGATTTGAAGCAAGTCGGTTACTTGTGTGAGTGTCAAAAATTTTGTACAGAAAGAGTTCACCAGTAATCGTAAAATACATTGTGAGGAGATGCAAATCACAATGCTACAACATTTATAGAATCTTGAAGTAGTGTGTATACTTCACATGCTTCTTTCTCTTCATGCATTATATTAATTTTTCAATTTATATACTAAAAAGGCATATATTACTCCAATAACGTTAACTAATATAACTACTTTTAAGTTTTGGATATGTACATAAATTAAGATACCTGATTTTCATGTCTGATATAAAGTTTGGACAAGGCATCTAAATAGTTTGAGATGACTTTGACTTAAACAATCTTTTTTTTTTTTCAACTATTTGACTTCAACAATCGGAGGTGTTTTAATTTGAGTTTGGATTCTACGGTCATGTCTAGGGCTGGGAATTCGATTAATTAGTTGGGTTCGATTCGGGTTTTTCGATTTTAAAATTTTAGGTCTCATTCGGGATTAAATTCTATTTCGGTTCGGTTTTCGAGTTTTTTGGTGTTTACAATTAATAATCAAATTAAAATCATTTTAATACAATTATGATTATTTTGGATAATACGAGTATTTTTAGATAAGATGAATAGTTTGACCATTGTGAAAAAAATATTTATCCAACAAAAATGAACAAAGAAAAAAAAATATTGTCCAAATTACTACGGTTGTGAAAATCGTCTCAAAAAAAAAATGGCTTAGTAATTCAACTCACGTTCGAGGTTAAGAGGTATCCACCATAAAATAAACAATACAAAATAACTTGGTTTCATGACAACAAACTATATGGTTTATAAACATACCTTATAAAACTACTAAAAACTAAGTTCAAAATCCTATATGGTATTATATGAGTTTGGTTTTAATTCGGTTATTCAATCGGTTAATTCGATATTCGGTTAATAAACCAAACCGAATCAAAAACTGAATAAATTTAGAAATGTGTCTATTTAGAAATTTAGAAATGTGTCAAAAACCGAATAAATAACGTTATTCGGTTTGGTTCGGTTCGGTAAATATGTCAAGCCCTTCTCCATTCTAAAAATAGGTACAAATGCCAAAAAAAAAAAAAAAAATCAAATGTTTTGGGTTAATTTTTTTAGTTACAAGATCTTCGAATTGAACAGCTCTGGATTTTCGGTTAGGCGCTTAGACAGAATTTGTTTTATTTTTTCAAATAAATTTTAACTAATCAACTTTTAGTTTATTCATAGATGTTCCTAATTAATTGATGATACATCCATGCACAAATGTGGAAGTGTGCAACAATAAAAAGAAGAATAATAACCACCAAGTCAAATATGTTCCCCTAATTTATTCTTCTTTTTTCTAGAATACTAACCACCAGAATCTTTAAAAAAGCTGTTTGTCAACAACATTCTACGACTATTTTTAGCTGCCTTCTCTCACAAGTCACCATATAATTACCACTATTTCATTCCCATGAAACAACAACAACAACACAATCCATTCTTTATTTTCATCAAAACCATGGCGAGAGAAAACCCTTCAACCCTAATTCTCGGAGAATCTACGGCGGAGAAGAAGTATTCCATAAGTTTAGCCAAGATCAAATCCAAACCTCCCGGTGGCTCCTCCGTTGAACCGATCAAGAAACAGAGCCAAGACCAAAACTCACCGAGTTTACGCCGTTGGGGCTCGTCCTCCGGTAAACCGGGGAGGCAGAATTGCTTATGTTCTCCGACGACACACGCTGGTTCTTTCAGGTGCAGGCACCACCGCATCGACTCTTTGACACGTGTCGGGTCTATTGGGTCGAACCTCGCTGTGCTATTGTCATCCAAGTCGAGCCGGTTTAGTGACTCCCTCAAGGCTCAGTAAACCGGTTTTGCCGTGTTTGTTCGGTATAATAAGTGTCGGTTTTTTCAATGTTTATTTTCTATTGACATTGTTCAATAATGAATAATGTATATACTAAACCCACTGAAATCGGCCTTTAAACCGATTCAAGGTAAACTTTATCTAATTTCTCTCCGGTTTAATTTATATTTGAGCATTGATTAACTTGCACATTTTGTAGGCGTTATCAATTAAAATTCCATTTGTGCTATCACTACCTCAAAATAGAGAGAATGTTTTTTTGTTTTTCTTAACATTTTATTTGCATTAAATGAATTGAACCAATATTACTATCCACCATTATTATTTTACATAAGCCAACTTTTGTTAAAGAATGTTCACCTAAAAACCCCAATAGAGAGAACACACATGAACTAAGGTAGTGGGAAGTTCAAAGCCCAAATGGAGCAGAGAATGTTCGTTTATATCAATCATATTTAGTATCGGCAACGAATTAAATAATTTAAAACTAGTATCCGAAATATACCAACAAAATACGAATAATAAATTCGGATTACATATCTAGTTCGACTAGGTAGTTCGTATACTAAAGCTGGACATATGTAATCCTTGAAAGATGGGAAAACTCGTAAAATCTATGTTGTTCGAGTCATTTGGTACATAAATGAAAAGAAAAAAAAAGAAACAATTTATGTAACTAGTCCGAACGCTTGCATGTGGTTAAGTGGTAGGGAACGAGCTTTCGACGTTACTACGTTCCGGATTCGATCTTCCCGCTATGCAAAACTAACACACATTTGTTTCGGACACTTAACGGATATGGATCCATACATTATGATCTATTTGAAAACTCAGGAGAGAGCTTATCCGTAGGTTGTCCTTCTCCCATGGATTAATCTGGGCGTTTACATAGCCCAGAGATTACCCTGAATCGAAAAAAAAAAAAAAAAAAATTATGTCACAAGTGGTTTCCTCCCGTTCAGCTCAAGTATTACTTAAACCAGAATAAAAACCAAACCAAACCAAACTAACTAAACCAAACCAAGGCTAAACGTTGCGTATAGAGCAAATTTAGCCTCCGACTAAATGTCGTCGTATTATACAGCGCATAAATTAATGGCTCCATAAATATATTATTTTTATTTTTTGTTGTTGTATAGATTTATTATATATTTAAAAAAATTTATATTTCCAGGTTTTTATTTGTTCTTCAACTTTCAGCTTTACAATCTCCAGCTTCAACCGCCGATAGTCGCCTTGAGATTTGAGAATCAAAGCAACGAAATCGGTAAAACTTGAATCCACCAAACCAATTCAATTCCTCTACTGATTCTGAGTTACATAGCTTGATTCTATCTCTGAGGTGTCCGAATCCGTTTATGTTGTAATGTGAATCGCACGATTTTGGGATCTAGATCGGTTTTTTCGCATAGCACTGGATCGATATAGCTAATGCTTCGATCGAATCCGTCTCGATTATATATATATTCCGATTTCATTATGAATCTCTTACTCGCAATCGCAATTGGGTTTTTTCCGATTCCGATGATTTTATATTTTTGTTGGGACCATTAGTTCCATAACTGTAAATATCATAAGATATGCATATCATTAATTTTCCTTATCTTTAAATATTTTTGTCAAGGATATGCTTCGTTTCTGTTTGTTTATGTGTGGATATTAGTAATCATCTGATAACAATGACAATGACCTGAGTTTCTACTTTGTAAGCAATGTGTTGCCATTATTGACTTGAGATTATTACATTATAGAATCTTTATCTCATCCCTATCTTAACTTTCCAAGTTGTGTTACATAAATATCTTATGAGCCAAAAGAGATTTAAGTGATTTCATCTCAATCTTCTTTACATTTTACAGATAATCGCCTTTTCTCAGACGAAATCAGGAAATGGTTAAAAGGTGATTTTATATTTGTTCATATGCTTCTATATAGAGTGAGTTTTCACTTGGTAAAGTTTCTCAGTGTATTCTTCTATTGTTTCTTGATAGGCATGGAGGGTTTTGATTTGCTTAAGATATCATGTCGCAGTGTATAGACGGTTTCAAGCATTTATGCACCTCTGTTTTAGGGTGTTTTGATCTCGATTTATATAAACAATCTGGAGGCCTTGGAGACCCTGAGTTGCTTGCCAGAGACACAGTTTGTATGCTACTCAGCTTCTCTAATCTTGTTTTTATTCGGTTATATGATTCTAAGGAACACCATTAGAGGAACGAAAAAATCATTATGATGATCGAATTTGTTTCTGGGGTGCAGTTAGTGTGAGTGAAATAGAAGCTCTTTACGAGCTGTTTAAGAAAATCAGCAGTGCCGTGATTGATGATGGGCTAATAAACAAGGTAAAGCTTGTGTTGATCTTTTTGCTCATTAGTTACTTGTTGACACAATCTTGTCACAATTACTCATCCCTTGTTAACTTTGCATCAGGAAGAGTTTCAGTTGGCTTTGTTTAAGACAAATAAAAAAGAGAGCTTGTTTGCAGATCGGGTGATGTTTTTTTTCCGAACCCCATTTTGTTAAAGATCAAGTTGAAAAGTAATGCTGACATATGTGATTTGGTTCCAGGTTTTCGATTTGTTTGATACAAAACACAATGGAATACTTGGGTTTGAGGAGTTTGCTCGTGCTCTCTCTGTCTTTCACCCAAATGCGCCTATAGATGACAAAATCCACTGTACGTCCGTAATAACTTGGGAAAAAGAAATCCCTATTAATTTGGTGTCAAATTCATGGTATATATATATTGTTTTTGCAGTTTCATTTCAGCTATATGATCTTAAACAGCAAGGGTTCATCGAACGGCAAGAGGTAAAGCTTCCATATCTTCAAAAGCTTCTTCATAAATAACCCTGTAAAACTGCACTTTATCATCCTCACCGACATTTTCGTCGATCATTTGTCCAGGTGAAACAAATGGTTGTCGCTACGCTTGCTGAATCCGGAATGAACTTGAAGGATACTGTCATAGAGGATATAATCGACAAGGTACGGTAGTTACTTTCTCTTCTTCGGCCCGATATTTTATTTGAAAGTAAATTTCCCAAGTTTTGATTGTTCAGACGTTTGAGGAAGCAGACACAAAACACGATGGAAAGATCGATAAGGAAGAGTGGAGAAGCCTTGTTCTTAGACATCCCAGCCTTCTGAAGAACATGACTCTTCAGTATCTCAAGTGAGTTCCAAGACTTTCTATTTATGTAAACGGGATTGAATTGCTTCTCTGGTTTCTTTTTCTTCTTATCCTTGTTCATCTCGATGAAATGTAATTAAAGGTCGTGATCTTGTTGTGTGCGTGCTTGCAGGGACATTACGACTACGTTTCCGAGCTTTGTGTTCCATTCTCAGGTTGAAGATACCTGAAAAAAAACAAAAACAAGACATCAATGTACTGTTGAAGGTTGTTCTTTCAGTTATGTTTTTTTTTCTTTGTTTCATTTCTAAATCTCTGAACTCTTTATTTTTTATTGAGCTTTTTGGTGAAGCAATTTTTCTTGTTTTCTTGTTTTCTTGTTTTTTTATCCTTTTCGATTTCGCTCGGCCTATCTGTAGATACAACTTTCGCATATTGATCTTATGATAGTAATATGTAAAGTTTTTAAGTTCATTGATCTAAGTAAATGGGAACCATTACTTAACCCGATTTAATTATTAAACGGAACGAAAGGAAAGGAAACGAAAACGAAAACGAAAACGATGCCGTATTAAGCAACGACAAATCACAAATTACGCTGGAAGCCTGGAACCTTTCGTTTTTATTATATGTTGGAACGTGTTTGAGCTCGTCGTCCACAAATCAATTTGTATCGGGGAGGTTTGGAGATTTTTTGTTAAGATAGAGCCAGTTGCGTTCCGGTCGGCAAATGAGGAGGAAAAGGTGATTTATAGTTGTGCCCGGAGGGCTGTCTACGTACCTCGGGTTGGGGATCAAGCCATTCGTAGTTCGTTGTTGAGGCATGTGGGAAAGCTAGGGAGCTCAGGAAAGCTAGACGGGAGAGCTGGGAGCTCGTCAGCTCGTCGCCAAGTCGTCAGATTGGCGTCAGGTCGTCAGGTCATCGTCATCAGGTCGGCGTCGTCATGCCGTCAGGTCGGCGTCGTCATGCCGTCAGGTCAGCGTTGTCAGGCCATCAGGTCGGCGTCAGGCCGGCGTCGTCAAACCGTCAGGTCATCGTCATCAGGTCATCAGGTCGGCGTCAGGTCGACGTCGTCAGGCCGTCAGATCGGCGTCATCTGGCCGTCAGGTCGGCGTCGTCAGGCCGTCAGGTCGGCATCGTCTGGCCGTCAAGTCGGCGTCAGGCCATCAGGTCGGCGTCGTCTTGCCGTCAAGTCAGCGTCAGACCGTCAGGTCGGCCTCGTCAGGTCGGAGAGCTCGGCGAGCGAATTATTTAGAGAGAGAAAGTTATTTAGAGAGAGAGTGGGAGTGTTGAGAATGGGATCCTTTGACAATGAACTCCAAGAGGTATTTATAGCGGGAGTTGAGCATACAACTCTCCGCTTTTTGGGGATGACGTTGACAAGGCAGGTCGTGACGTTGACAAGGCAGCCTCGTACTTAAGCTTGAGAGTCATCCAAAGCCGAGCTTATCTTGTCAAACGTTTGCGAGATGAGCTCGGCTTTGGATGACTCTCAAGCTTAAGTACGACGCTGGGCTCGACACTTATCTTGTCGAGTGTTTGCGAGATGAGCTCGGCTCAAGGAGAATGAAAAGAGAAAAAAAAAAAAGCTTGGCACTTATCTGTATGGAGCTGTTCGGAGATGAGGGCGATGTTCCCGACATTTGCCGAGCTACTCTTTGCGTGTAGAAAATTCCTTAAACCCCTCCTTCTAGCGCCAATTGTTGGAACGTGTTTGAGCTCGTCTCCCACAAATCAATTTGTATCGGGGAGGTTCGGGAATTTTCAGTTAAGATAGAGCCGGTTGCGTTCCGGTCGGCAAATGATGAGGAATAGGTGAATTATAGCTGTGCCTGGAGGGCTGCCTACGTACCCCAGGTTGGGGATCAAGCCATTCGTAATTCGTTGTTGAGGCGTGTGGGAGAGCTAGGGAGTTCGGGCGAGCTAGGCAGGAGAGCTGGGAGCTCGTCAGGCCGTCAGGCCGTTAGGTCGGCGTCGTCTGGCCGTCAGGTCGGCGTCCGGCAGTCAGGTCGGCGTCGTCAGGTCGGAGAACTCGGCAAGCGAATTATTTAGAAAGAGAAAGTTATTTAGAGAGAGAGTGGGAGTGTTGAGAATGTGATCCTTTGACAATGAACTCCAAGGGGTATTTATAGCAGGAATTGAGCAGACAACTCTCCGCTTTTTGGGGATGACGTGACGTTGACAAGGCAGGTCGTGAACAGTACCGGACAGGTCGTGAACAGTACTGGACATGTCGTGAACAGTACCAGACAGTACCAGACAAATCGTGAACAATACCTGGCTGGTCGTGAACAGTATCGGACAGGTCGTGAACAATAAAAAAAGAAAAAAGGGGTGTGCTAATCCCCACACTTACATTATACTTTTTTGACACTTAGACAGTTTGGCGATGTTTAAGAAAATTTGTAAGATACGTGAAAGACAAATTTAACGTAGTAATTACTTGGCTTATATATGCCCAACCTTATCGCTCTTGTAACCGTAGCTTCTGTTTAATGCAATTAATGTTCAAAAAAAAAATATATATGCCCAACAAAGCAACAATTTTAAACAATGTTAATAAGACCATATAAAAACATTTTTTATATCTCTTATGTTTTTAACTTTTATATGGTCTTATTTTTGTATAATCTATTTGAGTATAATTCATTAATTTACTAATATCATAAATTATTGTAACTATTCAATACATGTGACAACGACAACAGTGTTAGACAATTTGGATTTGATAGTGATACGAACAAAAATACTTTAAAACAAAATTGAAAGCACATGCTGCATTCTCATTGTTCTTTTCCTTTGAAAACATTTTTTTATGGGTATATGCCCTTTCAAATTTTGTTTTTTCAAATCTCTCATTTTAACAAATCTTTCTAAAAAAATATCAAAAATTTCAAAGCAATAAAACACCCCTTATCGCAAAGGCCCATTTTTTCATCAATTCTGCGGTTGGAGATTTTCAGTTTGTTTGAGGAGCTATTGAATATGAAAGCATTAAGTTTCTGATTTGGATAAGAAAATGCAGAAATCTAAATCACATGCTTGAGAATGATCTTAGAAAAAATATATTCAAAACGCCATACACAAACCTTGCACGAATGAATATTGAATGAAAGAATATATTCTTCTTCTTCTCATTATCTTTCCTTTGCAATGGCCTCTCTTCTCTATTTCTTCCCTCCTCCACAAACTCTCTTATTCAAAAATCTTTTTCATTATACAATGTCAATTCCAAATCCAAAATGCACATCCAATGACAAAAATGAGAAGCTCTTCTTCATTTCCTTTGTTGAAAGAGTTTTGCAAAAGCTCTATCTCCCACAAGAGTACACAAATGTCATCAATTACCATCATTGGCTACACCTAGTTGGAGTTCTTTGAGAGATATGTCTATTGAGTTGCATCTTGGGCTAAGTGGAGGAAAAACTAAAGAAGGCTGTTTTTATGAAATCATCATCATTCCAACTACAAAGATAAGAAAAATAGTTGTCATGGAGAAGGAGTTTCTGTATTTTATTGCTCAAAAAATCTTCCATAGAATCACCTATTAAAAAATAACACAAATAAAAAAAGAACAACTTGAAGGAAGAGTTTTAAACCAAGAACAACTTCTCAAGGTCATCTTCTCAAAACCAGATCATGTTGGAGATGAACAACACAAGAGGTGAAGTAGTTTGGTTCATAGATGTGTGATACTTCCACCCTCATACATGCGTCACAGTATCAAATTTTTGTACAAGGGGAAGGAAGTTGAGTTAACAAGTGAACAAGAAAACGTATTTGTTATTTCTTATGTCATGTCTATAAAACTTCATTATCAATGCTAATGATATGTGTTTGATGATATATATAAGTTGCAACAATGTTTGCCATTATGAAAGAGACGGACTACTATGACAAACCTCAATTTAGGGAGAACTTTTGGAATGATTGGCAAGCACTCCTTGGGGAGAAACATGTGGTACATAACTTGGAAGATTGTGACTTCAATCCTATATTTGAGTGGCACTTGTAAGAGAACCAGAAGAAGAAACAAATGAGTAAAGAGGTAATTATATATAAAAAAACAAACAAACATGATTTTGTCTTGGTTCATGTTATTGGGTTGTTTGACATGGTACATAACCAAAATGCCTTGAAAGAGGAAAAACTGAGGCTATAGGAGAAGTATAGATGGGTTGTTGTTGACGGTGTTAGAGAGAATGTAAGTTTCTCAATAGCGTTGTCATTGTTCCCAAAATAGAGTTTATCACTTAAACTTGTGTTTATCTTTCAGATTGTTTTTGGTCATCTTTTCTTCTTGTAATTTATTTTTTGTAAAGCATATTCCATTATGAAAAATGTAACTATCTTAGAGACTCAAATATCAGTGTACTTCTGAGTTCTCTCCAAATTGTCTCCAATCAAAACTAGTATCTCCAAATTTCTCATATTATGGTAACGTAAGGCAAAACCCAATAAGTCATTTGGTAAAACCTATTTTCAAGACATTATCTAGCTGGACAGAAACAACTTGGAACACGGCTTCAATGACTATATAACATCCTTCGCTAGCTAGTAAAATTGATCACAGAGACCGAAAACAAGGACAGTTTGTTAGTGGTTAGAAATGATCAACTATATTTGTAAGCAAAACAATGTTTTTTCCAGAGTTATTAATTACCAATGGAAACGAAGGTCTGATCCTTTTCGTTGGTTCAGTAACCGTATATCTATACTATAAAAGAGGGATAATTTTCTCCTGACACGTGACATTCTAATTTAATATATATTTTTTGGGTAAAAGTTAAAACAATCACTGATGAAATGATCAAATTAATCAAAGTTAAAACAATAAACTATACTTCTCCTATAGCCTGAGGTTGTTGTTGACGGTGTCAGAGAGAGCAAATGATCAAATTAATCGTTTTGGTAAGAGGTTTTACTACTTGGAAACACTGATTAAATGCTAACAGCTTTTTTTCATATGTTGCAGCCAAGTGGGATACGAGTCAGATCAATATCGATGCTCTGCGGCTAATGGGAGCAAAAGCCTTTACTTTTAAAGAGATAAGGAAATGCGTATACAACTTTTCGGAGGTAAATGATGTTGGGGTGAAGATTATGGCCAGATTTGTGTCTTTGCAATAGCACTAGTTGAATTTTAATCCCTATCTAATGGTGAATTAGGTGTACAAAGGGATTCATCATAATTCATAAGAAATGTGCTAGCTTCGTTGAAGATAGGAAGCTACACCATTGCTTTTTTTGTTGTTATGTCTTCTTAAATAACTATTGACCATGTGTATAGGTGCATGGTGCTCGAAGTTGGTGCTATAGACTCAAAGTTCTTGATGTGATGTTCAAATCAGCAAAAGTTTAGCATCAATAAAGCGCCGTCAGGGGATTCTGAAGACATTTTTGTTAATCTCTTGAGTTGTTTGAACCTCGAAGTATTTGTCAAATAATTATGAAGTGACTTTTTGTGTTTATTGGAATCTGCCATACAATTCATGGAAAAGAAAAGTATACATACATGCATGATCTCTATTATTCTCTTCGGTTTGTGTGATTTTAATTTGCATAATTCTTGTTTACCTTGGAATTATTGTCGGCAAAGGATCAAAACCTAATCGAGAGAAAGTTAATTGAATCTCCGAGTCGCAGTTACAATATACACCTTCTACGGTTATAATTTATTACATATCCAAATCACAAATTGTTGCTTGCAAAATATTTTAAAAATAGTAGTGTAAAGTTTAAGGCAATATTAATTTTCTGAATTGTCTTAAGATCAAAGCAGCAGCGTCGCCGACTACTACTCTGGCACTGTTTGCATTTTTATGAAATAATTTCAGGTTCATTGAAGTTAACCAAACAATTTGAATTGAAATATGGCGTGTCAAAATACAGAATAAACATTTTCCAAGCCATTAGAACAACTATAAACAAAGAAGTTTAGTTTTTCCTATATTTGGTTCACGATCAAGTACAATTTATGTGGTTTAATCAGATATATAGTTTAACTCAAAGAAATTTAAGACTAAGAAGTACTTTTTTTTTTTTTGAACAACTTAAGAGTCTTAAAACTTAAGTTAAGACTAAGAAATTTAAGACTAAGAAGTACATACTATGATATATGGAGCTGAATTAGATGTCCACTTCTTTTAATATTTATAAAACATCAATTTGTGGATAAAATCCGCCCATATGCGCGGATATACACCTAGTAAAAATTGATTTCGGCATAGGTGTTTGCTCTGGCAACATTTGGAAGATACCACAAATGTGTACACTAACACATTAACCAGTTTTAATATAATTCTCTCAAAAAAATAAAGAATATTACCACCAATTGATGCTGAGCCAGTTTAAACATCATTAATTAGATGATGAGAGATGGTAGCAAAGCTTCTCCAGGAGCATATGCATATCAATCTCACAGAGTATATATAGAAACTGAAGATTTGATGTTTGAAAGGTTGAAAAGAAAAAGACAGACTCGAAAGGCAAACTCAATTACAAACTACTAGTCTATTTTGTTGATGTGGAATAGTAAGGGTCCCTGACTCTTAACAATTCCACTTTTGATCAGCCCGATTGACAATTGCGGGAAATGAGCTAGAAGGGTCATAGAAAGGTTCAGACTCTGCGAGGAAAATGCAGAGATCTTCCTTCATCGTCTAGCTTGAACACCATTAAAGCTTCTGTTTTCACTCTCGTTGATAAGCTTGGCGGTCTTCTTGTACTGCTCAACCATCAATGTTTTATTGTTTCATTGGTTATTCTTGACTCCCCCCAACCATTAGATATAAAGCTCATAACATGATCTCTCGCCTGAGAATCGGGTTAAGATCTCTCAACATTGGGATTTTACTTGGATGAGGAGGTGGTTCGTCGAGTGTAACATTATCATTATTGTACATACAATGATATAATAATCACGATCAGGATACTGTTAACCCTGCAAAAACTAAGTCTGGATTTGCTAGAACACCTAGTTTCAACCAAGTTTCTTACTTGAAGCAAAAATAGATAAATAACACCTCGTTCGGAGAAAAAGCTACATCGCTAATAATACTCTAGAAAAAGAAGAAGAAAAAAATCCTGAAATAATAGTTTCAACGATAAAAAGAAACAACAGAAAAGTCAAGAAAAACCGATTAAATGGAAATCTTTGGGCAACTTTTAATCAACTTCCTCCATCTTGCTACCTTCTGCATCCGCATCATCTTCAAACGGGGGCATCTCTGCATCAGCTTCAACAGCATCATCCTCATCGATGCTCAATCCAAGCTTCAACATCCTGTGGATTCTGCTCCCGAATGTGTTGGGCTCGTCGAGGCTGAAACCAGAAGTCAGAAGGGCAGTCTCAAAGAGAAGAAGAACAAGATCCTTCACAGACTTGTCATTCTTATCCGCTTCAGCTCTTTTTCTCAGCTCGTCCATGATCGAATTCTCTGGATTGATCTCCATCGTCTTCTTGCTCGACATGTAGCCACCCATGCTGCTGTCTCTCAAAGCTTGAGCTTTCATGATCCTCTCCATGTTTGCGGTCCACCCGTATTCGCCAGTTACAAGACAGCATGGTGAGTCCACCACACGGTCAGAGACGATAACCTTCTCAACTTTGTCGCCCAAAACGTCCTTGATCACCTTGCAGAGTCCTTCAAACTTCTCCTTCAGCTCCTCCTTTTTCTTCTTCTCGTCCTCAGACTCTTCAAGTTTCAGACCTTCCTTTGTTGCAGAGACGAGCTTCTTTCCCTCAAATTCCTTGAGCTGACCAATGGCGTACTCATCAATTGCATCAACCATGTACAGGACTTCGTACCCCTTCTTCTTGAGCTTCTCGAGGAAAGGGGAGTTCTCAACAGCCTTTTTGCTCTCACCGGTGATGTAGAAGATCTCGTTTTGACCTTCCTTCATCCTTGTCACGTAGTCCTTGAGGCTGGTCAATTCATCGCCGCTCTTTGTCGAGTGGTATCGGAGCAACTCAGCGATCTTGGTTCTGTTTTGAGAGTCCTCATGGATACCGAGCTTCAGATTCTTAGAGAATGCTTCGTAGAACTTGTTGTAGTCCTCCTTGTTCTCAGCAATCTCAAAGAAGAGCTCAAGGCACTTCTTCACGAGGTTCTTGCGGATGACTTTAAGGATCTTGTTCTGCTGCAACGTCTCTCGTGAGATATTGAGAGGAAGATCTTCAGAGTCAACAATACCTTTGACGAATCCAAGGTACTCTGGAATGATGTCCTCACAGTTGTCCATGATGAAGACACGACGGACATAGAGCTTGATGTTGTTTGGCTTCTTCTTAGTGTCAAAGAGATCAAAGGGAGCTCTCTTGGGGACAAAGAGAATAGCTTTGAACTCAAGCTGTCCTTCAACAGAAAAGTGCTTCACAGCCAAGTGCTCTTCCCAGTCATTGCTCAGACTCTTGTAAAAAGCAGCGTATTCCTCCTTGTTGATTTCCTCTGGTTTCCTCATCCAGATAGGCTTCTGCTTGTTCACCAAATCCCATTCATAAGAAACCTCCTTAATCTTCTTCTTTTTCTTCTCCTCCTTTTCTTTCTCCTCGTCTACTTCCTCAACCTTGCCTTCCTCATCCTTCTTCTCTTCCTCGTCTTCATCATCAGAAATCTCCTTCTCGATGGTCTTCTCAACCCACAGGGAGATTGGGTAGCTGATGAACTCAGAGTGCTTCTTGACCAAATCCTTAAGCCTCCGCTCCTCAAGGTACTCCAGCTGGTCTTCCTTGAGGTGAAGGGTCATCTTTGTACCCCTACCAAGACTCTCTCCAGAGGTGTCTCTGGTCACAGTGAAAGATCCACCGGCCTGAGACTCCCACACGTACTGCTCATCGTCATTGTGCTTGGTGGTGACAATAACCTTATCAGCAACCAGGTAAGCCGAGTAGAAACCAACACCAAACTGCCCAATCATGCTAACATCAGCTCCAGCAGCCAATGCCTCCATGAACTCCTTAGTTCCAGACCTCGCAATTGTTCCAAGGTTGTTGACCAAATCTGTACAATAGAACAAACACGCATTAGCCAAACAAAACAAAACAAACACAGAAAGATACAGGATTAAAAAAACAACAAAACCCAAGGAGAAAATTACGTACCAGCCTTGGTCATCCCGATACCACTATCAATAATGGTCAAGGTGTTGTTAGTCTTGTCAGGAATGATGTGAATGAAGAGCTCAGGCTGAGCATCGAGCTTGCTCTTGTCGGTCAAGGACTCGAACCTTATCTTGTCCAAAGCCTGTTTCCAACAGCAACAAAAACTCAAAATTGTAAGCAACATATACAAAAATCAATCCGAACTTGCTATCTAAAAGAGAAAACTGATTAATCCTTGGAAGCGAGGGACACTGAACCAAATCGACAGATTCGAATATCATAGGGTTCCCTAGTTACCAAAATTCTGAAATCGAAGAGAACAGTAGCCCTAATCAAACCTAATCTACAGAAAGATCCGGTAAACCAAGACAGAAAAAAAAGAAAGAGGGAGACGTACATCGGAGGAGTTACTTATGAGTTCACGAAGGAAGATCTCCTTGTTGCTGTAAAAGGTGTTGATGATGAGGGAGAGCAATTGGTTGATCTCGGCCTGGAAAGCAAAAGTCTCTGCGTCTACCATCTCGCTGATCGGAATTCTAGCTTTTCGAGTTCTAGGGTTTATGAAGCAGAGATTTAGTTAGAGCCAAAAAGAAAGAAGAAGCGAATTAGAGTTTTTTTTTTCTTGAGAGAGCAGAGAAGTATTGATGCGAATTAAAGAAGGACAAGTTATGTATATATATATACATGATGGTGTTTCGAGTTTCCAGATCCTTCTATAATTTCGAGTTTCCAGATCCTTCTCCATTATGCTAATTTTATTCGTGTATTTTATTTTCCTCTTTTTTTTCGTAATTTACTATTTCCTTATTGGAATATTACTTTTGTTATTAGTTCAACTAACAAAAAAAACAATATTTTTGCAAATAGAAAATTAAAATGTGCATATTTTTGTAAATTAAAGATTTACATATTTCCGCTTTATAAATTACCAGATTGGTATATGTAAAAGAAGATACATATTTCTGGTTTCTTTTACCAAAAACAAAAAAAATATATAGTAAAAGAAGATTGCTAGTGCGATTATTATGTTAGTACTCATCGGATACAAATTCGCATAATATATACATGACAAAAAACGACCATTTAACACCTTTGATGATTTTGTGAGTGAAAAGAATCCCACATCGGAAGTAGGACCAAATGTTAAGTGGTATATAAGGGTATTGGGTCACTCCTCTCATCAGCCAATTGGTTTTTGAGTTGGAAGCCCAATAACCCAAGTCTATCATGGTATCAGAGCCACGCCGATAGTTGGGTCACCCGTCCCAAAATAAACTCCACGCATCAGATGGACACCATACTGAGCGTGAGAGAGGATGTGAGTGAAAAGAATCCCACATCGGAAGTAGACTTGGGTTATTGGGCTTCCAACTCAAAAACCAATTGGCTAATGAGAGGAGTGACCCAATACCCTTATATACCACTTAACCTTTGGTCCTACTTCCGATGTGGGATTCTTTTCACTCACATCCCCTCTCACGCTCAGTATGGTGTCCATCTGATGCGTGGAGTTTATTTTGGGACGGGTGGCCCAACTATCGGCGTGGCTCTGATACCATGATAGACTTGGGTTATTGGGCTTCCAACTCAAAAACCAATTGGCTAATGAGAGGAGTGACCCAATACCCTTATATACCACTTAACCTTTGGTCCTACTTCCGATGTGGGATTCTTTTCACTCACAGATTTGACCCCCAAAAAAAAAAACACCTTTGATGATTATTATACAATGTATAAGTGGTTCGATTTATTTTACACGAGGATATGGCATTTATATTATAGACTTTTAACTAGTCCTGGGCATTCGGATCAGGTCGGGTTGGATCGGGTAATTCGAGTTTTGGGTCTTCCGGGTAGGGAAGAATTGGACCCATACGGGTCCCGGGAAAATTTCGGTTCGGGTTTTTTTCGGGTTCGGGTCGGGTCTGCGATTTATAATTAGAACCGATTAGAAACAGAAAATTGTTTCGGGTTCGGTTCGGGTTTATACCCGAAACTCGAATTAATTAAAGTATAATCAGCAAAAAAAAAAAAAGACAAAAAACCCTAGCCACCAGAGAGAGAAAAGAGAGAGTTCCAGATCTGGATTTGCTCGAGGACGGCGAAGAGGATCTCGGAGGCGATCAAGTCGGATATAACCACTGCGGCGATGAGCTTGGCTTCGTGGCGAAATTCGTCTGGTAGATCTGGTGGGTTGCGATGCTCGTTGAGGGAGGAACGTGGTGGTTCCGGTGTGCGACTTAGTGGTCGCGGCGACGAGGGTTGGGTTGCCTCACCTGATATCATATCAAAGTCTAGCCGGAACCACTTCCAAAACCACGGCCACCATCACTGGATATGCTCGTGACTCGTGAGCACCAAAACTCATTTTTTCTGTCTCTCTCTCACAAGTTGACGATTAGTTAGGTTGGATAAAAAACAAAAAAATAAAAAACAAAAAAATTAAAAACTATAAATGTGCGTTCGGATCTTTCGGGTACCCGAACGGGTCTCGGGTAAAACCCGATCCGAACCGAAACCCAAATCAAATTTGAAGAGGAACCATTTTGTTTATTGTGAAGAACCGAACCCGAACCGAACCATGTTTTCGGGTTGGGTTGGTTCGGGTCGGGTCGGGTTTTATGCCCATGGCTACTTTTAACCATATGTGAATTATTAATTGAAAACTTAAAAATTATACTCCAACAAAACTCATAAAAAAAATAGGGAAAGATATTCACCAGAAAATTGGAAAATGAAAAGTTGAAAATATCCGGATCTAAATATAATTAGAGACAAAGGGGAACAATATATTTCCCTATTTTTACTTTCCAATGTATTGTTATTTTTACAGGAGATCGACACCATGCCATTCTCATTTGGAATCGGTCATAACTCTGTGTTGCAGCTCTTTAAGCAGATTGATAAGCTTACTCAGAATAAGATAACATCTCTTGACTATGCAATCAACCCGAGACTACAAGACATTCTTCAAAAGTGGTTCGAAATCTCAAGTGAGTGATACTCTGTTTTTTTGAAAATGTGAGCTATGTTTCAAAGCCACTTATTGCTTTTCAATTTTTGATGTTTAAATTTTTGGGTCTCATAACTTTTGTAAATAGTTATAACATGATCAATGAATTTCACATTTAATCCCAAAAAAAAAATTGATTTTCTTCCGGCAAATTTAACAAAGAAAAAAGTTACTAGTTAAAAAGGGGTCAATTAAGTAGATACCAAATTAGTGAAGATGTATAAGAATATAGCTATAAAGATGGAGAAATTAGTTTTTCAACTCTTGTCACTCAAATGAGATGATTTTACCCTTTAGCGCGGAAAAAATAGTATGACTATTTACTGTATGTTGTGAATAAAAGAGAGAGAGGAAATATAATCCATATTACAGATCAAGATCGTGGAGGCATAGCCTACCATGACGATCGATTTGGAAAAAGACATCGCTTTATCATCCCGGAATAATATAAACATATAGAGAAATTAAATCTCACATCAATAATTATTCTAGATAAGTATCGTGAATCCATATTACAAATCATGAGTCGATAATAAACATGATTTGAAGTAGGATTAGATTTATAGCCATCCTCGCTATAATAATGATCTGAGGAGGCATAGCCTACCATAACGATCAGTTCGAAGAAGGCATAGCTTATCATCTCGGAATAATACATACACATAAACATAAATATAATCATAAATTAAATCTCACCTTTTTGGTGTAAGAACAGATCGAGAGACTATCGTGCTGATAACGTGTTATGAATAAAAGAGAGAGAGGAAATTGTTATTGTCTTATTCCATGAATAAAGAGATGTATATATAGGTTTACATAGACTTGGAGAGCAAGCTGAATAAGGAGAATAAGGAAACCGAGAATATTCTAAACCTCCTAGAATATATGTCTTATAATGGGCATCCATATAATTAATTCATAACACTATATATAATATATATAGTTACCCCACATATTTTGTTTTCTACATTACTCGCGAACTCTTAATTACTTCAAACTGGTATTAGTACAAAAAAACAATAGTTTTTTCATGTCTAATATGATTTAAATTTTGAAAAATAAATTCGAATTTTTTTTACGTACATTAATAACGGAACCAATAACGTAGGAAGTCTATTTTTTTAATAACATACCAACTCTATTTGTAAAAAAATACATAGCGAATCTAGCAATAATATGGACCGTCTATTTTGTAGTTCATATCATTTTCTACTTTTTTGCCTTCAAATCAAGGTTCATAGCCTTATTTGCGGAGTTCGCGATAATATGTGCAAGCAAATAGCAAATAACAATAGTCTTAATACAAAAAAAAAGGAGGTTCAATCAAATTGCAAAATTGCAAAAAATAGATATTCTATACACATAAAAATTAGTCTCTAATATTGAAAACAATAAAACGATGAACATTCTTTAACACATAGAATTTAGAACTCCATCAACAAGGCGAATAGGCGATGTTCTATACAAATAGACGTTTTTTTTTCTCCCTTTCAGAAAGCGACAAAGAAGACAACGAACCCAACCTTACCTTTGTGCACTTTGCCCATTCTATATATATAGACATTCCATTTAAAGTGAGAAACAATAGTACATAAACCTTTGTGCATTTTACCCATCCATATATTAAGCTTTCATTTACGACTTGCCAATACAAAATAGATTTTCTATACACAAAATCCCCAAAATATATTGTTTTCTTTTGCTCTTTGATTTCTACACAGTGTGTTACAAATGAAATAAGCTTAGAGGGTTGGAAAGGTTTCCGGTTAAGCAACTATATCGATCCCGAGTTTGATTCTCCGGTTTGTGTTCTAGCCTCCTACAGAGATGTCTTGCTCTGCGGGAAATATTCATCTCGACGGCGGATTAAGGTGCGATCACAATTCTACATTGTGAATCCCGTGACGATGCAATGGACACGACTAATTCCTGAAACTGACAATGAGATCTTCTCATTTCCCTCCTATTATTGGGTTGTCAGGGAATGTGTCAGAGGGCAGGTACTATCAAGCTATCGGAGTCTACACCGTCTGAGCTTAGACTCCGTGTGTTGGATTCTGAGCGCGCGCGGTGATTCACCACCATCTCTCTATTTGGACACTCGTGGACTACAAACAGTCCATATGGAAACAAGAGCATGACCCTACCTATTTCAGTGACACGGTTTCTGATCTTCCATGGATACAAGACTACATGCGGGGATATAAACTGGCGACAACTGACCAACACATCATGGCATTTTGTCATGAGAAGTTTCATGTATCTGCCGCCTCCTGGAGAGAAACCAGCAGACAGCGGATCATTTGTCCACAGCCTTTGCCTTGCCATCCAAACAATCCTCTTGTCGTTTACTTGTATTTACCGGAGAGCATAGTCTCGCTTGATGTCGACAATGGGAAGGAAGGAAGATGAAATTGAGTACATTCTCTCTGTGCTTTTAATCTCTCTGCGTTACAGGTACTCAATTTCATCTTCCTTCTTTCCCATTTCCCAAATCTGACATGTGAAAAGTTCTTTTTTCGCTTCCATCTAGTAAGTTCTTGCCTCGAAAATGGGTTTAGTGACAAACATTTAGACTTTCTTAATACTCCTAAATACAAGTAAGGTGTATGAAGAAATTAGTATGAAGAAATTGCGAATGGCCATCTCTCCAATGTTTTTTGGTTATTTACTTCAATCTAAAACAGCTATGATTTATTATTACTCTGTTAATCTCAGCCGTTATCGGTCTGGACTAAACTAAAATCTAAACTTTTAGATAGAACTCAGTAAAACAGAACCTTTGTGTGGGTTTAAAGATTTCTCACACATTCTATAGGTAAAAACTCTTGTATATGTTCTTTGTGAATCCATAGGTATATTGCACATTTGCACTGTATATCCTACTTCCCTGGTGGATCATCGGGAATGAAGCTCCTAAGTTCTGCTCTTACCTCCTCCGTGCTCAGAGTTTTTGGGAGATGAGCTTTCGCATCAATCTATTGAAAGAAAAAGAAATATAATGTATAAAGAAAGATCTCACGGTTCCTTTTTTCGTATGTCTTCTTTAACAGTGATTAAATGACAAATCTGGAAACAAATGTGGGTGCAAAGTCTTAAAATTTTGCTATAACTTTTCTATTTTGATTTTTGTTTTGTTTTTGAATTAAATGTAAAAATTTATTCAAACAAAAAAAACGTTTTTATATTCATGTGCGACTTGCGACAATTTGCTTAGAACTTAATCTATTTTAAAAATCAATGAATATGAATTTATCTTGAAGCAAACCATGCTTCCATTCCTTCTTGGTATCTTTGGGCACCCAACTGTCGGATAGAGGTTAAACAATTTCTTATATGCTTATCGATCCTTTTGGCTAGTTGTGATGCTGGCGTGGCTGGTTCTCCATGCCTCATGTTGTTTCGTTCCCGCCATATAGTGTGAAGAGTGATTTGAAATGCATATCGCAGGAGGAACAAATGAAGCATGTCCCGTGTATCATCCACCAACAGAATAATGAATCGATCCCAATCCGTTGTGTAGTTCGTTGTTAAATTTTTCTTAACCAAGCTGGCCCAAATCTCCTCCAAAAACCTACAAGTGAAGTAAATATGATTTCGGGTTTCAACAGAGCATTGTCAAAACACGCAAGAACCACTCGCACCGTTGTTCCATTGCATCTTACGATAATCTGTTGTGGATTGCTAACCACGAATGGAAAGCGTATTTGGTCGTAGCATATGAAAACCAGATTCCCTTCCCCCCAGTCCCTAACAAGCGAAGCTTCTCGGATTAGGTACCACACTGGATGAGAAGTGGAACTTGTACGGTTACTTATTGGATACGGAAGCGTTCTCTAGGGTTAAGATTTCGTTTTTTGAAGCTCAGATTCTTGATATAATTATTGCATCAGAATTAAGAAAGATACTTGAAATGCTCTTATTGCAAGACGCTAGTATTAGTGAGGAAAAACAAAAGACAAGTAATTTTCGCGTTTTCTTTGCTTCACATGGTTTTGTTACCTCAACTTTTGTGGAACTAAAACCCATTGGACATTTATTCTTAGAAATTAGAGAATATGTAATTATCTAATGTAAATAGCTTCTTGTAATTATTAGAATAGCTGTATAATTATCCAAGAGCAGTAGGAAAGGAAGGAATCACTTTCAATGAATTTGATCTTGAATTATATGCATTTTTTCACATTTTCAAAACGTGATTCAGTTAAGTACATATCATTTCCAATAACATGCGTGAAATGATAAAATGTGGAAGCTAATAAATAATTTTTCAATTCATTCTGCGTGTTTTAAATTTATAATTAACTTAAAGAACATTTCATTTATCTACTAAATAATAATTTGATTCCACTATTTCATAATTCAACTAATATGCCAGTCAAGTTGTTTCTTGGTGATTTGGTTTTGGTTTGCTTTTTATCAAAAACTTGAGAGATGTTCGATTTTAATATACGCGCAGTGACATACATCTCTTCGTCTTACTGCAGAGTGCAAAACTGCAAAATTATGAATGATATAAATCAATTCTTATCTATCTAGTTGGGCCCATAAAAGTCTGCTATTGAAGGATTTGGGCCTTTAAGTAGGCCCCATCAGTCAAAAAGACTCGTCAATATTAGAGACTGGCTTTGATCAAAAAGATCACCAATAATGCAAGAGTAGGTCTTAATTGCTAACTATAATTAACATTTAATTGATGAAAACCCACTGAAAAGCGTTCAAAATTTGACCGTTAGTGGACAAATATGATACCACGAACTTGGCATTAGTGCAAGTGAGACTCTTTAGTCTTTTAGTTAACAATAAAGTAAAAGGCTATTAGGTTAAGACAAGTGAGCCTACATCTAATAATAACATATCACTTCTTTTCAACAGTCATGCTTTTTCTTTTCAAAACAATTAAACATCAATTGAAATTGATGTTTTGATTAAAGATTATGCGAATAACGAGTATGGTGACAAAATATTATTCTGATAAATTTGGTTTTTGATATTCTAAGTTAAAACAATTTATTTGAAGAAAAACGGAGAGTTGCAACTTATGTCAAAATGGAAAACAAAAAACAGATCAAATATAATTTAGAGTTAGCTAAAATAGAGAACTCTCCGGAAACAAAGGCATCATATACCCATGCATGTCTTTATTTTCTGGAAAATTTTAGACTATCAATATTATCATTCATAATTTAGATAAAAATTAAGGCAGCTGATATAAACATACTATATTTTATTTTCTCAATGGGGTATGTTTAGAGATTAATCAATGTGAGCGAGAAACCCAAGTCCTGGAAATACGGAAGGAATATTTGACCCTTTAATTTACAACTTTCATCACACGTATTATCTCTATTTTATAGTATATGAACCATTAAACATCAAAGGCCCATTTATTTCATTAAATTAAATATTTATTAAAAAAAGAAAGATTATTGATTGCAAAAGCTCAACTTCTCCACTAAGCAATGTTAGTTTTCAAGATACATCATGTTAGTGTGTGTTGTGTTGTGTTGTTTATAATCTTTCTAAAACACTACTTTATTTTGTCTATTTTTTATTCTGTGAAAAGCAATGTGAAAAAGGTAAAAAAGATTAACCAAAAGGCAGTTTTAAAAGGCTGAGTTATCACGGTAAGATTTTTTCCATGGTTACGCAAAAGCTTAATAAGAAATACTAAAATAACCATGAAAGAAAGAATATAGCATGATCAGAAAAGAAAAGAAAAGAAAATTGTAAAAAGAAGCGGAAAGGGGAGAAAAAACCAGAAAATTAATTAACCAGGTTGCGGAAAGGATAAAAGGACGAAAAAAGGAGTGAAAGGTGAATTCATATATACGTTTATATTATGTATTTCCAAAACATAAATTTTGTTGACCAAAAAAGTAAAATGTTGTTTCTTTATATTTCAAAGTACGTAGTAACAAAGTTACATGCATTGCTGAAGAAAATTATCTGCTTAGTTTAGTTATAGTTGGAAGAAGGATGTTTTATGAAAATTGAGTTTGAACTCAACGCCATTTATGTTCAAATATATCGTTTATATCACATCTATGCACTCTAATTTTTTTTTTTAAAACATATATATATATATATATATATATGTAAAACGTACACTTTATTGATTTTTCGGGGTTCAAATTAGCTAAAAAACTATAGATTACTTTGGTATCTAAATAAATGGTACTACTTGAGCGAGTAAGAGTAGTGATAACAAAATATTAACAGTTATGTTATCTTTTGGCTAATGCAAATTCCCATACAAAAAATTGGTTTTATTATTCATAAAAAAAAAAATAGTACTTTCTTTCTGAACATTC
Source organism: Eutrema japonicum (assembly GCA_030161315.1). Lineage (NCBI taxonomy): Eukaryota > Viridiplantae > Streptophyta > Magnoliopsida > Brassicales > Brassicaceae > Eutrema > Eutrema japonicum. Next base: position 42,555,539 of record BSQW01000005.1, read on the forward strand.
TACAATTTTTATGTTACTACTACAGCTGATTGTCCGAGACTATGTTTTTCGAGTATTGGTAGGGTATAAATTGGTACCATCTCGATGAACAGATGCTCTCTACATTCTAAAATCGGTACAACAGAGAAGACATCAACTTGCATGGGACCAATAATCCCCATCGACGAAGACGATCTCGGGTAGGGCATGCATTGCCCACATTTGATATTCCCTTTTAACGAATAGTACATATTACAAGACCGACGTGAAAGGATGTTTAAAAATAGTTTTGAGTTTCTATCTAAAAAGTCCGATTGTAAAAAAATAATGGCTCTGAAATAATTGGAGTTAAAAGGTGCAAACGAAGGCGAGTGCAATCCATCCATTGGTAGAAGGAATGAGCACGTACGTGTGGTTGTTGTCATCACAAAAAAGGTCACTATTATGATTTCCCTCTTAAAGCCACATCTCATTCTCATTGGCCCCCATCTCATTTCACAATCATACATACCTACAAACACAAAATATACTACTTAATTACACACATTCATGTATATATCAGTTTTTTTTTTAGTATATTATATTACGTTCCTAAATCTATTTATACACCAAACTATATATATAATAGGGTTCACACTTGATGTGGATAATCCATTACCATCGACTTTGTATCATCTTGTATGTGCATATGGATTTATGATTTCTTCATATTTGAGCCATCCCGTGGTTCACATATAATCTTTGTCTGGTTGCAGTTTAATTAGATGATATAATATTATATCATATGTATTGAATCTTTGCTAGTTTGATTTGAACTGATCAAATGTATAATTGTATGAGCTATGATTGATGCAAGTCAATATGATCATATCTATCGAATATACATGTTAATTTCACGGCAACGAGATTTGGATTTTTGTTAGTTTGATTTGAACTGAAATGTATAATTGTATGAGCTATGATTGATGCATGTCAATATGATCATATCTATCGAATATACATGTTAATTTCACGGCAACGAGATTTCTCTCTAATAAGGTAAAATCGTTGATTTTTTTACTATTTTTTAGAATCTTAGAAGCATCGTTTTATTTACCACAAATTTTCAAATGTCAAAAATACTATAAAAAGGTTTAGAAGCGGCTCAGAACGTAAAAGATGTAGGATACATTCTTAAAATTTTAAAATTCTTACAAAGTTGGTGTATTTTTAAGCAGCAATTTTTTTAAAAAAACTGATAATTGCAATATTTACTTCGTTATTGTATTTTATTTAGTATAATTTTCATGCTCTTTAGTATGCATTTGATAGTTTTCTTTAAGATTGTATCCATGTTTAGAGTTTAATGAGTCTTAGAGTAGTCCTAACGAGTTTTGGTGTATTATGGAGTGTTTTATGTGTTTTTGGGAGCTAAAAATATCTAAGGAAAGTTGGGGAATGATTTGTTGGAGGTGGGCCTAGCACCCCCAATTAGTTAGGCCCATCTTAGGAAAAGTCATTCTTCAGCTCGGTCGCCGGCCCAAAGGCATCGCGTTCGTATCACCCGAGCTCCCGAGCTCCCGAGGACGCACCTCGGGTCCGGCCTGACACTTCACCAAAGCAGGATTGTCAGAAGAGCAGAAGGCACGTGGGAGCTGGTAGAACAGTGCCCTACCCGCGTAGGGATACGGCTTCGACTCGACGTCCCACCAACCCTGCAGAGTCGACGAAGGAGGAAAGGACACGTAGAGGAGAGTTGGCAAAACAGTGCGCTGCTCTGCAACACGCCACGCCGAGCTCATCATGACCTCCCTCCTCGAAAGCCGGAACACGCCTCCTAGGCCACCTGATAGCTGCATAATTTAGCCCATTTTAGCATACATTTTAGTTAGCATTTTGTGACTTATTGCATTCATTTCTTTGTTTTTGGTATAGTTTGCATCCATTTTAGAGTTAGTGAGTCTTAGGTTAGTTTTTGCATATGTTTTGGTACAATTGGAGTGTTTCAGGTACTTATTGGAGTCTTGGGGAAGATCATGGACTAGGAGGAACGTACCCGCAGCGAACGGAAATGATCAAGTGATGAAGGAGAAAAGCAGGAAGCGCAGCGGTCAGCATGCAGCGGTCTAGGGAGACCGCTGCACTTTCAAGTCTCGCAGCGGTCGGAGCACAGCGGTATGAGCAGACCGCTGCGGATCCAGCCGGAGCAAAAACCAGAAGTCTCGCAGCGGTCTCGCAGCGGTCAAACCAGACCGCTGCACTTTCAAGTCTCGCAGCGGTCAGGTGCAGCGGTACGAGCAGACCGCTGCGGATCCATCCGGAGCAAACAGCAGGCGTTTCACAGCGGTCATGCAGCGGTATGAGCTGACCGCTGTGAACCTTCTCGGGCACAAAAATTGTCGGGTCAAACCCGGTTTGTCCCGGGTTGACCCGACCCGATCTGTATCTATTTAAGCAAATTAAGCCTAATTAGACGGGGGCTGCTTCTTTTTAGGGTTCTAAGCCATTTATTTCTTTCTTCTTTTCTTGTTTTTGTTTTGTATGAAAGATTCAAGATCCAAACCATTTTAGTGAAGATTTTCTTAAACTCTTTTTACCATTCTTCTTATTTTGCTTATGGCTTTCATTTGTACGGTTTATATTTGTGATTTAGCTATGTGTGAGTAGTTCTTTTAGGATTCTTGGGTGAAGTAGACTAGGGTGATTCTAGGTTTGTTCTTGATGTTTAAGAACTAGATTAGTTGATATCCTTTCTCATTGAGTGTTATTAATGCTGGATTGGCCTTGACAAAGTTGATTTAGATCATAGGGAATTTCTCGCCCGGAAGGTGTTCGATGAAATTCCCCAACCAATTCAATGAGTGTTTTACATTCCTAGCCTATGGAAATAGATGTCTAGGGTGTTTAATGGCTATTTAGACTTGTTATTAATGCTTGTTAGTCATAGAATCGCGAACGGAAGTTTATGACGATTGATGACTAAGAAATGGGTTAATACCATGGAAGTGGATTAATCTTTAGTAGTGTTCTAAGGCCTAGGGAGATATTTAGTCGAATGTTTGAGCATCTTGAGTAGATTAAAGAATCACCCGAGTTGATTGCTTTACCCGAGAATTCGTTTGTTTAAATTTGATATTAATCGTTTTCTTGTTTGCTTTGCTACTCGTTTATTTCTCTATTTTGCACGTTTCAAATTGTCCGATAAAAACCAAAACCCGATATTTGCTTAGATTAGATAGCGTCCTGTATTCTTAGTGCGTCGTTCTTATTTCCCTGTGGATTCGATCCCAAAGTGCTACAATGACATGCCATTAGATTGAGGCATTGTGCACAGTGGGTAATTGTGCGAACCGTAAAAAGTTCACTATCAATTTGGCGCCGTTGCCGGGGAAATTAGCAATAGCCATTAGGATTTGGATACTATTTGAGACTAAGTTCTTGACTTCTACTAACTTTTTATTTTCTTCTTTTTTGCTTCTTAGAGTCGATGGCCATGGATTACAATGATTGGCCACAAGAAGAGGATGCCACATTTGATGAAAGCATTGATGATGAGCCATATGTGGAGCCACCATTTGATGAAAGTGTACTCACATCAGAACAAAAAGTAGAGTTGGATGAGCTTTGCAAAGAAAACCCGGCATTGACAAGGAGTAATCTCGCGATTATGATCCGTTTGAACCTCATGTCACGTCGGGCAGCGCTTGAGGGAAGGGAGCTCACATATATTGAGATAAAGATAGCTCATGCACTCGAAGAGGTAATTTATTGGGTTCCACCATGCCAACTAGAAGGTATTTTTGACACAACCTTTGAAATCGTTGATTATGAGGATAGTCACTTGCCTTGCATTGAAGATGTAGCTTCTAGTTCACATGCTCTCAAGCTCATTAATGATTGCTGTGATTTAATATGTGAGTCTCAAATACTAGAAACCTTAAGAGTAGAAAAGCTTGCTAGTGATTATCATGAAGTATGTTTTGATATTAATTATCTATGTGCTTTGAATGATCATGATATCGAGTTTAAGCTTTCAATGCCTGAGGAATCTAGTTATCTTCTTGAAAAATCTTACCTAGGGGGTGTGCTTGATGTCGATAAGATCTTGAATGAGATAGATGACCCTAAGGTTGAGATGAAATCTAGGAAAGAGGATGTGTTTTACATGATTGATGGAGATGAAGTTGACTATTTTGTGATTAACTCGTTTAAACATGAAATCGACTTTATTTTTCCATCAAATGCATTTGGTCCTCGTGAACATCTCATCATCAAGGAAAATTCCAAGATGTATGCTATATTTTTAGTAACTTTTCTTGATGTGATTTATGCCTCTTTGCCATGGATAGTCGTGTGCCATGTTGCATATTTTGTTTCTTGTCCTGACAAGAGAAGGACCAAAGGTGCATTGGCTCAACCTTTTGATTCTCATGATTAACAGTTGAAACGTCAAGCTTAGCGACGTAAAACAAGCGCTCTTGGGAGGCATTCCCATGACTATCTTTGTATATATTTTCGTTTTTTTCTTGTTCTTTTTAATGTTTTTGTTTGATGTTTATAGTTTTCTTGGGTCCAAGGTCGTGGTGCTTAATGCATGAATGGGTAGAGCTACAGCACGTCACACTTCTCTCCAATCCAAAGGTATGATCCAAACTCCATTTCATTGTACATACTTTTTGCATATTTATACCTTCTCTTTGACTTTTGTTGCACCGAGACGTTGCAATTCAAGTTCGGGGGAAGGATTTGTGTCTTTTGATCTTGTGTTTTGTGATCTTATTTTTATTTTTCCATCTTTGAGTCTCATTCATTCATATAAGTGCATATAAAAACCATAAAAAAAATTTTAGTTGCATTTTGCATGTTTAAGATTGAGTCTAGATGCATATAGGTTTGCATTCACTTGCATTGGGAGAATTATCCATGTAGAATATAAACTTAAGAACTTGAATTAATGCCCTCGTTAGGAGTTCTTTGATGCATTTGAGCGATCACGAAGTTAAGGATGATCCATGCTTTGATCTTGCGGTTTGAATGTTTTTGTCTTGGTTGAAGCATGCTTTGAATTGAATCTAACTCTATCTACATGAACTTTAATCTTGACTTGAAATTATCATGCTTGTACATTGAAAAGTTGAACTCATGGATGTCATATACATATTTGAGCTATCTTACCCCTTTTTACCACTCTCTTGTTAGCTCAAATAGCTGATTCCCATATTTGGAACGGTTAACCACACCCTTAACTAAGCCTTTCCTTCAAGCCTTCATCTCTTGTGTGTGTCGTGAGGTCTAATTTGGAATGAACTTAGCAAAAAGTGTTGAGTTTGGAACGACAAGGAGTTGATAGATAGGTTGGTGATTTGGGTGTTGATGTAAAGAAAAGAAAGTGTGGAGAAAATAAAAGATTGGGAAAAAGGATAGGGGAAAGTAAAAAGTTTGGATTGGTTGGCATGAAAGTGTGGAATAGCTCTAGGTGTTGAAAGTATAAGTCTCTATGTGTGTAAAAAAAAAAAAAAAAAAAAAAAAAAAAAAAAAAAAAAAAAAAAAAAAAAAAATATGGCTAAGGCATCTAAATGATGATTGAGAGACTAGTTATGAAAGTGAAAAAGAGCTAAAAGAAAAAGATGAAGAGCCAATCCATTTGTTGAAAGAGAAGAAGAAAAGAAATGTGGTCTAAGAAGGCAAAATGCCTTGTGATATGGGTAGTTTAGAATGGATCTTGATGAGTTTAGAAATAGGAGTGGAGTTCATATTGGGGCATTGGGTAGACGGATGTCATCCTTGTAAGCATCAATTGTTCTTTACTCTTAGCATTTTGCCAAAGTTCATTCTTTCGTGAGAGATCCCATTGCATTGGAATACCCACATGATTGAGATTATTTTCATCTCAAAACCTTTTCCCTAAGCCAAATGAGTTCACTTGATTTTTATTAAGCATGATTCACCATTGTACTTAATGAATGTTAAAGAGTTAGAGGATATGATTACTTGTAGATGCTAAGGCTTATACCAAATTCGTGTAGCGACGAGTATGGCTAAATCTTTTGAAGTAGAGGTTGTTTGTGCATCACATAACTACTACCAAGTGCATTGAATTGAATTCTTTTGTTAATATTCTTGGATATGATATCCCGCATTCCAACCTCTTCTTCGATTTGTTCTTGTTTGTTTGCTTGCGGACAAGCTAAAGGCAAGTTCGGGGGAGTTGATAGCTGCATAATTTAGCCCATTTTAGCATACATTTTAGTTAGCATTTTGTGACTTATTGCATTCATTTCTTTGTTTTTGGTATAGTTTGCATCCATTTTAGAGTTAGTGAGTCTTAGGTTAGTTTTTGCATATGTTTTGGTACAATTGGAGTGTTTCAGGTACTTATTGGAGTCTTGGGGAAGATCATGGACTAGGAGGAACGTACCCGCAGCGAACGGAAATGATCAAGTGATGAAGGAGAAAAGCAGGAAGCGCAGCGGTCAGCATGCAGCGGTCTAGGGAGACCGCTGCACTTTCAAGTCTCGCAGCGGTCGGAGCACAGCGGTATGAGCAGACCGCTGCGGATCCAGCCGGAGCAAAAACCAGAAGTCTCGCAGCGGTCTCGCAGCGGTCAAACCAGACCGCTGCACTTTCAAGTCTCGCAGCGGTCAGGTGCAGCGGTACGAGCAGACCGCTGCGGATCCATCCGGAGCAAACAGCAGGCGTTTCACAGCGGTCATGCAGCGGTATGAGCTGACCGCTGTGAACCTTCTCGGGCACAAAAATTGTCGGGTCAAACCCGGTTTGTCCCGGGTTGACCCGACCCGATCTGTATCTATTTAAGCAAATTAAGCCTAATTAGACGGGGGCTGCTTCTTTTTAGGGTTCTAAGCCATTTATTTCTTTCTTCTTTTCTTGTTTTTGTTTTGTATGAAAGATTCAAGATCCAAACCATTTTAGTGAAGATTTTCTTAAACTCTTTTTACCATTCTTCTTATTTTGCTTATGGCTTTCATTTGTACGGTTTATATTTGTGATTTAGCTATGTGTGAGTAGTTCTTTTAGGATTCTTGGGTGAAGTAGACTAGGGTGATTCTAGGTTTGTTCTTGATGTTTAAGAACTAGATTAGTTGATATCCTTTCTCATTGAGTGTTATTAATGCTGGATTGGCCTTGACAAAGTTGATTTAGATCATAGGGAATTTCTCGCCCGGAAGGTGTTCGATGAAATTCCCCAACCAATTCAATGAGTGTTTTACATTCCTAGCCTATGGAAATAGATGTCTAGGGTGTTTAATGGCTATTTAGACTTGTTATTAATGCTTGTTAGTCATAGAATCGCGAACGGAAGTTTATGACGATTGATGACTAAGAAATGGGTTAATACCATGGAAGTGGATTAATCTTTAGTAGTGTTCTAAGGCCTAGGGAGATATTTAGTCGAATGTTTGAGCATCTTGAGTAGATTAAAGAATCACCCGAGTTGATTGCTTTACCCGAGAATTCGTTTGTTTAAATTTGATATTAATCGTTTTCTTGTTTGCTTTGCTACTCGTTTATTTCTCTATTTTGCACGTTTCAAATTGTCCGATAAAAACCAAAACCCGATATTTGCTTAGATTAGATAGCGTCCTGTATTCTTAGTGCGTCGTTCTTATTTCCCTGTGGATTCGATCCCAAAGTGCTACAATGACATGCCATTAGATTGAGGCATTGTGCACAGTGGGTAATTGTGCGAACCGTAAAAAGTTCACTATCACCACCTTACCCGCGAAACAGGCCGAAGACGCCACGTAGCCCCGAGATCCCGGGGAGCAGGAAGTCAACTGCCGGTATAAATACCCCTCGATGTCATTAATGATCGGGGTCTGGAAATTTTGTATCTCACCTACCCCAAGTGACCCGACCTCTCTCTCTTTGTAACAAGACAGCAATTTAGAACGCCGAACTGGACGTCCTTCGGAACCAGTTCGTAACTCTAAATTGTTCACTTCCCTCATCATAAATAAAAGAACACGGCCCACGGCTTGCCCAAAAAATATTCCCGACCTGCTTTTGATTGTGGTTAACTAGCTCTAATTAACGAAAATCTCACCTCTCATCTCCTAATCACTCCTTAATCTTCATTAGTTGATTCCCGGGATCAACAGGATTGGAAGCCAAAAAATAATGAAGAGAAGCATGAAAAGGAGAAGGAACATGTCCAATCTACCTCACAATCGATTGACAAGTCGATCAAAAGTTATTGTCGAAAACGATCTACATCCATGGTCAATTGGGAGGTCGATCAGAAGACAATTTCTGCAAAAAAAAAACCAGGTCAAATCCGGTTTGTTCCGGTTTGTTCATTTTCCTATTTAAACACTTTAAACCTTTTTTTTTGCCAAGTTTTGTTCTAGTTTTGAACTCTTTCTCCTTTAAGGTTCTTTCTTCATTTGTGTATGGTATTTTGAGTGATTTGAATGCAATCTTCTATTATCTCATCTTAATTTCTTTTTATTTTATTATTAATCATGAATATTAACACTATCTCTATGGATTTTATTGATTTCATATGAGTTTTGTTGATTTTATCATGATTAGTGAGTACTTTTTTTAGAGTATATGAATATGGTATATTAATTAGATAGCTATTCTGAATTAATCATGAATATTAACACTATCTCTTATCTTGATTAGCTCGTTTAGCTTTTTTCATTCTTAGTATAGCTATTCTTAATTTTCTTGGATCTGATCCTAAAGTGTTACAATAAAATGTACACATTAGGTAATTGATGTGTTAATCAAAAACGAAAACATAACAAAATATTGTTTAAGGATATTTCTCAGCATTTTATGTGATAAAAAGTAGAATTTTCTATTTCATTCATTATTTTTTTTCCCCAAATTGTGCTCATTAATATTTAATTTTAATATTTTATCAGCATTTATAGACTTAATATGTTGTTCTTAATTACTGCATTGGCTTCGTGGTCCTATGCGTAGTTACAACCAATGGAGTTTTATTAGCATGGCCACTCATCCTTAGATATATAGCATTATCATGATCAGCCATAATAATATGTTATATTCATTGGATCGACAAATTAACAAACAAAATAAATAATTTTGATCGATGCCCACTTCTTTTCACACCTCTTTACTTCTGCCACTACATTCTTGGACTGCTTCTGCTACTAAATACCCCACAATGGACCATTTTTCATTATAAATTAATTTTATAAAACTGATACAGACAAATGCTTGTATTTAATTAGAAGAAAATTAAGTGAAAAATTGCCCATCATAGTCATAGATCAGATCCCACCTCTATTATTTTATACCACTCACTTAGTGCTGATCTATCCACTAAACAAAGCTTAGCTATCCAAGATTCCACATGCAGGTTTATGAGGCCCTAAACGAGTTAAAATAAATAGATTTATACTGTATTTATAAAACGTTTGCGAAATTGTAATACCGAATGCTAACTACTAATTAAGTGACTGCTTCAACTGTTTGTCTTCAGGCACCATATATATATATATGGCGTAATTATTGTTTTAGACTCAAACTAACTACAAAATATATAAATAATTTGTAAATTTTCGTAAATAATAACCTGGGTTTTAAATAATATATATCCTAAATTGAATATGTATAGATGTATTTTGTATTTTGTATTATATTGCTCTATCATCATGTGATGAGATCTCTGACCTAATATCGAAACGTGATAGTATATATAGATCCAGATCTTGTTCTATTGTCGTAATCAAGTCTACATCTTTTAATTTATCTTAATTGTTATTATCATTAATTATTATTACCTTTGTTGAAAGTAATAAAAACCATCACCCTTCATCTCACACATGTGAAAGTTTTGAGATGAATTAACTTTAGTTCTAATTACTGAAAACAGAGAGATGTCATTTGTTCATTAATAAAGTGACAATATATATATAATTTTGGAAGCTGCAGCTTAATTATAACAGTCATTAATTGTCTATATTATTTTGAATAATGATAAATGCGATGGACAAAGGAACAATAGGGACCATATAATGATAATAATAAGATTTGAGGAAAGAAATACAAATTTTCACAAGTTTGGAAATTACAGTTGGGTGCTTGTCTTTTCTGTTGCATCTTTTGCTGTCTCTTTACTTCCTTCTTGTATGTTGGTTTTTGGTTTTATTATTTTTCCTCTTTATGGACCATATTCATTTAACTCTCCTCACACATGTTCGTCTCTTATTTAATTATATTTTTTTATTAAAAATAAACAGTAGTATAAGTTACAAATCAAATAAATGAAAAGTGAATAATTAAAGGTCGACAAAGTAAAAGAGTTGTAGTCAAAGAGGTATTCATTCAATTGAACATGATATTTAACTTGTTTCTAAAAATCATGCAAATTAGAAATTTAGAGACGTTTACATTTCATGTTTGGATATGTAAATCACGATATCTAACATCATATATACTTACATATAAAATAAAACAAACGCAGTAATATTTAATTATTATTTTCATTTAGACATACATATGTTTAATTACAACGATAAATTAACATAATCAAATATAAAAACAAACATAGTTACAACCACAACAATTTCGATATAAATAAACAATCAGCTTATATTATCAGTATATCACCAAAATGTCTAATTCAATCAGAAAACGAATAAGTCCTTGAGCAGAGAGTTTTACACAAACCCATTACAAATAAAACGTCGAGCAGAAGTCTAAACGATCAAGTTCTCCACGCTAAATGTGTACATACGTTGGAATTGAATTCAAAAGTTTAGCAAAACTATGCTTTTAGCCTTAAAGTCGGGGTACACCACCACCGCCACGCGCCGGTGAACACATTACTCGTCCTCACTACTTAGTAATCAAGTTTGATCTGTCTAGACACACACACATATATCTATATGTATACTTTATATATAGATTTTATATAAATGTGGTTGACCCCAAGACATATTCGTATTTTTTTATGAGAGAAACTTGTTACTTGTTACCATTAATGTAACTCTTAAAAAAAGAAAGAATATTTGTTGTCAATAACGTACAACAAAAATTACACATTACGAAACATATATCGTCAATTATGTGATTAGTATCACCATTTTTCAAGTGCAATTTACGGTAATTAATTACATACAGAATAAAACCATGTTGTCGAAATGCTTTCGTTCACTTTACTATATAAATCATGTAATTTGAGTATAGATGCACATGACCATCTCTCTCTATAGATATATGTATTGATACATATTTAATCTTTTGATGCTACTATGGCATGTGACTTGAAGTGTGGTGTTATATCTTTATAAATAATTTTCTTGACCTAATGATGCTTGACCCATGATCTTAATTTTAATTTACTTTATCTTTTCCCATTTTCTTTTTGTTTTATCCATTCCCCCTTTCTTAAATTTATAATCAGGCATTCTAAATTTTCAATCCAAGAAGTTGGATCTAAACAGCGTCATTTTAATCTAATACACTATAAACGATTAAAAGTGTATTTAAAAAGGTACAGGTTAGGTGAATGTAAATCCCATTCAAAATCTACGCTCTTCACAACTTAAATTTCCTGTTTTCTATATTTGTTTTTTTTTTTCTTTTTCAAAACAATCAATTATCTTATAAGTTTTAACTTATAGTTAAAACAAGAAAACATCTACAATCTATTTTTTTTTTTACGACATCTAATTAATTTTGTTATTAGATAGACAATGCATACAAAATCTCTTAGTTCTTAAGCATGCATATACATGCGTATGAGGATGTGTATTATGTATAGTTGTATACCATTTGTATACTAATATAATTACAGCAATTTAATGAAATGGACCGACAAGATGAGCAGAAATTGTAATTAATCTTTCACATAAATTCCTAGCTTGCATGTGCATTTTCACCACTCTTCAAGATTCCATGTTTCAAATTCTAATTTAATCATTTATCTTTATATATATCAGAAACCCAAAAAATAGATATCTCCATATTTCTTTGTCATTAAATTTTACTAGGGATTGACCCCCGCGTTTCGTGCGGGCTTATTTTATATTCATGTTTTATAAATTTGTTTATATGCTATTTTTTAGGAAATTGTTTTTAAAATTTTTTTGAATTTAATTTAATAGTCGGTTTATGTTTATAGTTGCATTGTGTGTATATACGTGTGTTTTGTTATTTTTCCTTATTAGTGTTTGTATATAACAACGGTTTTTTTCTTTTAATTATGTTGTTTACTTATGTTGAAATATTATTCTTCTTTCATGTGTTTATATGTAGTATTTGACTACTGTGTGATTATAATTATAGTTTTATATATATTTTCTTAACACCATCTTTCATAAGTTACATATTTAGTTGAACGTATAATATTACATTTCTGTTCCAGAATCTATAATTTATATTGAGGCCAATTATAACCTCATCAGCCCATGTACACATTACCTAAACAAACCACTTACATTTGATTATAAATGATTTTAGTACATATTCGAGAGTTTAAAATTATCTCTTTATGTATGTATAGTTTTAAGTTGTTTTTAGTTACGCCCTCTAATAAAGATTTTTTTCTAATGTTTTGGCATTTATGCTAATAGATATTTTGGTCCAAGTATTGTTTTCTTCGTGAAAGACCGCTGACAAAAGAACATATCCTTTTTCCCCATCTCCGAAGAACATATCCTCTCTCGGTTCTAAAAATCCAACAAATCCCACTCACATAGCTGATCCTCGATGGACGTTGTGACTTTCAACGCCTTCAGTAGCCATGGTTCCGCTTCTCACATCTGTTTCCGCCATTTTCACTCCTTCATCGATGCTCACACCTACCTCAAGGTCTGATTTCAGAATTCGAAATTTTATGTATCTTACCAGATTCGGGTGTTCAAATTTTGAAATCTTGCGTGGTGTTTTAGATTTATAGGAGGGGAAATATTACGATATATGTGGCGTTGTGATTGCAGATGGAGCTGATGCGATCAACGAACATCCTTTCAAAAGCAACACATCGTTTGTTCTGGGTAATGAAGTAAAAATCAATCAAATTTTCACAAAATCTTAGAGTTTTAGCAATTTTGTGAAGTTAGAATAGCGATCATTATTCATGATCTTTAGTCCATTTCATCTGTGAACAATGATGGAAGAAGTAGATTAATAGGAACCTCAATGATTTCAAAGATAATTCTTAGGACACCAGAACTTGAAGTGAAGTTATTGCAAGAGTTGGTTTAACTTCTCCATTTTTCTTATTTCAAAAATATGTGAACCATTCTCAGAGTCTATTATATTGGCTTCAATGGTACTTAGTCTCTTCCATTAACAAAAATTGGGTAATAAGCATTTCAAGATTTATGACGATCATTTAGTAAATGGCTAAGTTTTGGCTTTGAAAATCCTCGATATATTTATTTGTCCGAGAAACCAATTCGGGTCCGAAAAACTGTATTGATTTGTCGAGATATTAATTTATCGAGTATCAATTTATAGATGTTATACTGTTAATTATGATAATAAACTCATTTTATATATATGTATTTTCCGTTGAATTGTAGTTGATTATCTATAAATTAAGTAGTTTATCTTAATATTTTATTTTCAAATATGAACTTACTATATGGTCACTGTTCACTTATTTCATTTCATTATTTTTTTCCAAACTTATGCATTCGCATATACCAATTTTGTTAATAGCCGGTTCAAATTTTAAATCATAATTAATATTATATATTTTTTTCGTTAGTTGGTGTAATTGTGTGTTTTGGAGTTGTATAGTAATAATTATACTTATGTTGAAGCTTTAATTAGTACATATTAGAGTTTAACATAACTGGTGTCCATTAATAGATGATTGTAGTGATGATATGGATAGTTTATATTGAGAGAAAACTCTCCTATTATATAATAGATTCTACTTTATATAATAAAATGCTTATTTTCTCTAGTATCATTTATCTATAATTTTATTTATTTGTTCTTATCCTATTTGATATATTCTCGACTTTGTTAAATTAATTGTAAAAACTTATATTTACCAAAAATTTATAATACTGTTGTGACTCTCAAATGATGTAAATTTTATTATAAAAAATTATATATTCTCGGAGCAAAATTGAATAAATTATTTTTTTCATTATATGTAGTAAAATCTATTTTACATTCTTAATTTTATAATCACATTATAACATTTTAAATAGGATAAATATTAAATTAAAGTTTTTGGTTAAAAATCTAACAATATATCATTTTCAAGAAAATATTTCATTATTTTCTTATCCAATTAGTATTACAATTTTTTTGATTCTTAATATCGAATTATCACTTTTCTATTTTTTACACAAAGTTTTGTATTTTTATAATTTGTATTAAATAAATATAATGATAAATATAATACACATGTATTAAATAAATATTTTAAATATATTTTAATGTTTTAATTTTTTTATGTAAATAAAGTGCTGAGGTGGACACCTTAGATTGAGAGAAAACTCTCATATTATATAATAGATTTCTACCACCATATACCCAATTCCGAGTCTCCCCAACCCCAAGTAAACAAATAACAACATTATAACACAAGTAAGAGAAAAAAAAAAATCCACGGTTGTCTAATTTTTTCTATGTTAAGGATTATCTTTCATTGATGGTAGTAGTGGATTCTATCAGCAAATTGCCTCATTTTTTTTTTACCACAAATAAATCTACTTATAAGTTTTATAACCCTGTTTCAATTTATACTTCTTTGTTGTTTACATAACAAATAAATGGTGGAAAACTAAAGAGAAGAAACAAAAATTGGAAAATAATAGTAAAGGAAAAAAGGTAGAGGTGATTTTTGGAATCCAGATCTTCCTTTGCTGCTTCTCGCTCTGTATCTCCTTGTTATGCTCTGTTTTTTTTTAATATATTTCCTATAAAAGAAAGTAAAAACCAAATCCATGGGGTTCTTCGCTCCACAATCCCAACGCACTTAACTCTCTCTCTCACACTTCTGCTTCTTCTTCTTCTTCTTCTCCCTCTCTTCCTCTTCACCGATGCCACGTAACCCTAGATTCTGCTTCTTCCTCTTCCTGTTCTTAAACTCCTCTGTTTTCTTCTTCATCCCCTGTTTCTCCATAGACGAAGAGGGTCAAGCTCTCCTCTCATGGAAATCTCAGTTAAACATCTCCGGAGACGCTTTAGCTTCCTGGAACGCCGCAGTAACAAATCCTTGCAACTGGGTCGGAATCACATGCAACGCGAGAGGCCAAGTCTCGGAGATACAACTCCAAGTCATGGACTTTCAAGGTCCGTTACCGGCGACGAATCTCCGGCAGCTAAAGTCTCTGACTTCACTCAGTTTGACCTCCGTGAATCTCACAGGTTTAATCCCTAAGGAGATCGGAGACTTGTCGGAGCTCGAAGTTCTTGATTTAGCCGACAATTCTCTCTCCGGTGAAATTCCAGTGGAAATCTTCAAGCTCAAGAAACTCAAGACTCTGTCTCTCAACACAAACGATCTCGAAGGTGTGATTCCTTCGGAGTTAGGAAATCTCACTAACCTCGTCGAGCTCACTCTCTTCGACAACAAACTCGCTGGAGAGATTCCCAAGAGTATCGGAGAACTCAAGAGTCTAGAAATCTTCCGTGCAGGTGGGAACAAGAATCTAAGAGGAGAGCTTCCTTGGGAGATAGGTAATTGCGAGAGTCTTGTGACTTTGGGTCTCGCCGAGACAAGTCTCTCTGGTAAACTCCCGGCGTCGATCGGAAACCTGAAACACGTTCAGACAATAGCTCTGTACACGTCACTCTTGTCTGGTCCAATCCCTGATGAGATTGGAAACTGCACGGAGCTTCAAAACCTCTACCTGTACCAAAACTCAATCTCTGGATCGATTCCGGTGACATTGGGGCGTCTCAAGAAGCTTCAAAGTCTTCTCTTGTGGCAGAACAATCTCGTCGGTAAAATCCCGTTCGAGCTCCGAAACTGTCCGGAGCTTTTCCTCGTCGATTTGTCGGAAAATCTCCTCACCGGAAACATCCCGAGAAGCTTCGGGAACCTTCCGAATCTCCAGGAGCTTCAGCTCAGCGTTAACCAGCTTTCGAGAACAATCCCTGAAGAACTAGCGAATTGCACGAAGCTGACACATTTAGAGATCGACAACAACCAAATCTCCGGAGAGATTCCGCCGTTGATAGGCAAATTAACAAGCTTGACGATGTTCTTCGCCTGGTCGAATCAGTTAACCGGAAAGATTCCGGAGAGTCTCTCTCAGTGCGAAGAGCTCCAAGCGATCGATATCTCTTATAACGGTCTCACTGGTTCGATTCCTAATGGAATCTTCGAGCTACGAAACCTCACGAAGCTTCTTCTTCTATCTAATTACTTGTCTGGATTTATACCACCGGATATTGGGAGCTGCACGAACCTTTACCGGCTTCGACTCAACGGAAACAGACTCGCTGGGATTATTCCGGCGGAGATTGGGAATCTGAAAAACCTAAATTTTATCGATATAAGCGATAACCGTCTCATCGGAAACATTCCTCCGGCGATCTCCGGTTGCGAAAGCCTCGAATTCGTTGACCTCCATTCCAACGGTTTAACCGGTTCGTTACCCGGTACGCTTCCGAAGAGCTTGCAGTTCATCGATTTCTCCGATAATTCACTAACCGGTTCTCTGCCATCTGGAATCGGGTCGTTAATCGAGCTCACGAAGCTCAATCTCGCGAAGAACCGTCTCTCCGGAGAAATCCCAAGAGAAATCTCGTCTTGTCGGAGTCTTCAGCTTCTCAACCTCGGAGACAATTCCTTCACCGGAGAAATCCCAAACGAATTAGGTCGAATCCCGTCTCTTGCGATCTCTCTGAATCTGAGCTGCAATTCCTTCGCCGGAGAAATCCCGTCGCGATTCTCGAGCCTCGTAAATCTCGGAATCCTCGATATCTCTCACAATAATATCGCCGGAAACCTAAACGTCTTAGCCGGTCTGCAGAACCTCGTCTCACTCAACATCTCCTTCAACGATTTCTCCGGCGAATTACCCAACACTCCGTTTTTCCGGAAACTCCCACTCTCCGTTCTCGCATCCAATAAAGGGCTTTTCATCTCGACCCGGCCCGATAACGAGATCCAAACCCGACACCGATCCGCCGTGAAACTAACCATGTCGATCCTCGTCGCCGCAAGCGTCGTCCTCGTTCTCATGGCGGTTTACACTCTTGTAAAAGCACAACGAGTCGTCAGAAAACAAGAGGAATTAGATACGTGGGAACTGACTCTCTATCAGAAACTCGATTTCTCGATCGACGACATCGTCAAAAACATGACGTCGGCTAACGTGATCGGAACCGGAAGCTCCGGCGTAGTTTACAGAGTAACGATCCCGTCCGGTGAAACTCTAGCCGTGAAGAAGATGTGGTCCAAGGAAGAAACCGGAGCGTTTAACTCGGAGATCACCACTCTCGGATCGATCCGACACCGGAACATAATCCGTCTTTTGGGATGGTGTTCGAATAAGAATCTGAAACTATTGTTCTATGATTATCTCCCCAACGGAAGTTTAAGCTCTCTGCTTCACGGCGCCGGGAAAGGAAGAGGAGGAGCTGATTGGGAAGCTCGATACGACGTCGTCTTAGGCGTCGCACATGCCCTCGCTTACCTCCACCACGATTGCCTCCCTCCGATTCTACACGGTGACGTCAAAGGTATGAATGTCTTATTGGGTTCCCGGTTCGAATCTTACTTAGCCGATTTCGGTTTAGCCAAAACCGTCTCCGGTGATGGAAACACCGATGGAGATTCGTCTAAACCGAGTAACCGGCCTCCGTTAGCTGGTTCTTACGGTTATATGGCTCCAGGTAATAATTTCATCAAAACTGTACGTTATTATTGTCAAAATTTAGAATTCATAACGAATTCTATCTCTTTTTTGTGATTAACAGAACATGCCTCGACGCAACGTATAACCGAAAAGAGTGATGTGTATAGTTACGGAGTGGTACTATTGGAGGTGTTAACCGGAAAGCATCCATTGGACCCGGATTTACCGGGAGGTGCACATTTGGTTCAATGGGTGAGAGATCATCTAGCCGAGAAAAAGGCTCCGGGAGAAATTCTCGACCCGAGACTCCGCGGACGAGCAGATCCAATAATGCACGAGATGCTCCAAACGTTAGCGGTCGCATTCCTTTGCGTGAGCAATAAGGTAACCGATCGGCCTATGATGAAAGATATTGTGGCAATGCTTAAAGAGATTAGGCAGTTTGACATCGGACGCTCGGAAACCGATATGATCAAAGCCGGAAAATGCGAAAAATGGCAGCCGCAGCCGTTGCCTCCGGAGAAAATTGTCACTCCTCGAGATTCATCTAATTGTTCGTTTGCGTTTTCGGATGAATCCGTATAACGAAACAAAAACTATAGAAACCACAAGTAGGGTGATGACATTTATAAATGGATGTGAATATATATGTTATCAATGATTTGTTATAATCTGCAGAAAGAACGACTCTTAGCTTATTATTATTATTTTTTTTTAATTTTGGTTTGAGGGTTTTAATGTTATTTTTTTTTTGTGCAAACGAGTTGGAGAATGTAATAATGTACAATAATTGCAATAGATTGAAGTGTTTTTTGTTTTGTTTTTAATTTCAAAACAAAAGACAAAATAACTTGGGCGAGTAAAAAGAGGATAAACGTACTTGGGTTTTTCGTATATCCAAGAATTATTCGTATTCAATCCAATTTGTCCAAAAATAAAATTGTTGTATATGCGCGTGCCGTATGCAATATGCATAGATTAGTTTTAACATTGATCCACAATTCTATTATCCAAAAAAAGAATATGTTGAGTTATTATTATTCATATACAACAAGATTAAGGTATTTTGTTGGGTACATTTTGAAAAATTGTAAGATATAAAATTGGGAGGGAGTGTTTGGAGTTACATACAAAGGAAAGATTCGTCTTTCTTTAAAAAAAAAAAACCTATTCAATTATTTAATTGTTTAAGTTTTGGAAGTTTGCTAATTTTGTGAAATTGAGAAGAGAGGCTTTCGACGTGGGATCACGTGGACCCACGCGCCACCCTATATCACATGATCATGTGTTGTCTGAATAACAATGACTTTCCAGCCAACAATCACCATTTTTTGTATCATCTACGAATAATCAAGTATATAGTATTTTATAATATAAGACTGAAGATGGGCTCAAATAGCATGTTTAAGCAAAAAAATAAGTGCACATAGTAACAATATTGCACATGCCTTAAACAAATGTAAGAACGACGGTTGCAGTTTAATGTGTGTTGCTTCTCTTTGTTGTGTATAGTCATGTGTGTCTATAAACTCTAAGTTCAAGATTTTGATAGAGACTTACAAAAATTTATTAAATTAGTACTTTTGAGAACCCCGCGACCATTATATTGCAAAGAGTAAATGTACAAAGAAAGTTTATATTAACTAATTTAAATTCGAACAACATAACTAGAGAGACGTTGTCATGAGTGCAGATTTCGCGAGTTTAAATGGGTCATTTTTTGTGTGTGAAAAATCCGTTTAAATCCATTCAACAATTTGAAATAAATAGATTTATCTAGTTAGATCCGTAGAATAAAAAAAAATTCAATCAAAATAAACGAGACCCGTTTAAATTTGTTTACACTTGTTTTAGTTTAACTTTTCTTTTTACTAATATTATGACTTATGAGTATGAATTTGATTCAATCTGACTTCTCTTTAAATTATAAAATGAAAATTTTAATATTACTATGACTTATGAGTTTGGAGTTACATAACATAGTAACTTTTCTTCTGTTGAAACCATGAGTAAACAAATGCACGTATAGTTACGTTCTTTTGTAAACTAATGACTATTAATTTAAATATAAGATATCATCAATCAGCATTAGAATTAGAACAAAAGAAATGTAGATATGAAAAGAAAGGTTTTGGAGTGGCAACCGACAAAAGGAACCAAAAGCTAATGATGATTATCCGGAATGTACGGGAATCACTTCATGTTGCGATTCGATGTATGTATTGTGACATACTAACTTAACATTACATCATCTCATGATGTCGAATTTATGTGCCCATTTGTCTCTTCGATTTGGACTTAAAGTATCTAACCGTATAATAACATTACATCATCTCACCTCAATTCATGTGTTTCTCCAAAACAAAACAAAAAATTGATTTGTCTTTAACCGTATAATAATCGAATGATTTTTGCTGGATTCGATTCCTCTTTGTTTTTGGTCGAATTAAAATGTTGATTGATTCTGGAGAGAGCCTCAAGCGAGTGAGATGGAGGCGGCGCGTGGGATCCAAATTCGGTAAGCTCGAGTGAGGTATAAGACAGTGCGGCTATAAGACACTTCTGATCTAAAATCCATATCCATCCTCTCGTTAACATAACACTTCTGATCTAAAATCCATAGCCGCACGTGTGTGCTTAGAGTTGCATATACATACATCATGTATTACATATATATGTATGATACATGCAATAAACTCAAATCATGTATTAAAAGGATATGGAGTTAGCAAGAGTTTTAAGGATACATATATATGTATGGTACATGAGTTTCTGAGTTCGAGCAATCAAACCCTTCACTGGGGTATTCTTTAAGTAAATCAAAATTGTTCCCAGAGCTTGATGGGTCCATTATATCGGAGAAAACCAGAAGATTTAAAGGTGATTTGGCGGTAAATGAATGTATCACCGATCTTCTAATCATCGTCGGTACCAAAATATCGGTCTCCAAACTCACCCATACCGGGAATGACACGGAACTCTTCGTTTAGCCCGTTTTCAATCTCGGATGTTACTATCTTTAATCTTGGAAACTTCTTGCAGACCACATGAACACCTTGAGGTGCCTGGTTAAACAAAACAAAAAACAAGATATAATCTTTAGGGGATAACGAGGGTGTAGAAAAGATATGTGAAGAAGGGCCATGCGCTATTTCTTACGCTTATAAGGTTTAGAAAAATGATGTTTCCCTCAGGTACACCTTTGCTTATAAGAAGATTGATAGCTTGAACTGCTGAGTTTCCTGGAAAATGCAAGTTACAAAACTGAGTTATTACCACTTAACCAAGAAGGAAGGTAATGTATTTTTAGGTGGAAAAGAAAGGTTGGGAACCTGTGCCGAGGATAGGATCCAACAGGAGGACGTGCCTTTCCGAGATATCATTAGGCAGTTTCTCATAAACAAGCTACAGTACAGTGTTATTAGAGACCTAAACAGCAGATCTAGAAAACTGGCCACTGACATAGTTGCTTATTATTTATTACCTGTTGACCGTTGTCGCCTTCCCTGTGAATTAGGATCTTCCCTATTTTGATACCTTTGCAGCATGCTCGCAACGCATTCTCCATGCTCTCACCACTATGATTATATCATAATAACCGTAAAGTAGATATGAGAGCGGAACAGGTAAGTATGTGGAAGTTTATCTTTAATAGACTTAAGATAGTAGAAGAAAATACCTCCTAATCACGGAGACACCACATAACCGTTTACAGAAATCCACACCAGAATATACAGATCCTGATACAAGAAACCGAAGATATCTCTTAATTGTGGAATATAACCGTGATACCTCTACATTAATGCTAGTGAATTCACTAAAAGAATTGCAAAAAACATACTTACCGGTTGGAGTGATGACCTGCATTTCAGTAAAAGGCAGATGTCCAAGACCATGCTCTACAACCTACAAAAAAACGCAAACTAAATCAGATGACGGAAATGAGACACGTATAAGGAAAAAATCCATCAACTGTTCGTGAGAATTTAATCCTACCAGCCGAATCAACCGATCAGAATAAAAGACAAAATCATGTTTCGTTGTCTGGGAATCACGTATAAGTGTGTGCATCCCTCGGATCTGAAAGAGAACAACCAACATAAGTTTTGTTGGTGGCTAAAAGACGTGATCGTAACCGTGACTAGTTTTACAATGAGCTGCTGTATTATTACCTGAAATGTTGATTGTATAACATATAAATTCGGGTATATTTTACAGAGATCATGCTGACCCAGCTTGGTGCAAATATGTTGCACGATTAAGTCAATAGCTACATGATTATCCCCACCACGAGGAATTATGATATCTGCATACTTCTTCGTTGGAAGAATGAAGTCATCAAAAGCAGGCTTCACAAACTTTGAGTACTGCACGAGACGGTTTACTTCAGAAACAGACATATATAGCTATCGATAGTGTTGAAGAAACTCCTGGGCTAACCTGATCGAGTACTGTGCCAATATCTCTATCATTTTGGGAAGTATCTCGTTTTATCCTTCTTGCCAAGCGCACATCAGCATCTGCACAGAAAAAGAAAGTCAATGTGAAATTTCGTAATGCTAGATTTCACAAATTTATCCAGAGAAGAGATGATATGAAAGATTGACCTGTATCCACAAAAATCTTCATGTTCATTAATCCTCGGACTCGTGGATCATGGAATAGAAGTATCCCCTCAAGTAATATTACATCCGAAGGGTTTACCTGCCAGATCATTTTCCAAACTCAAAGCATCTTTAACAAACATAAGGCATAATATATATCTTGTTAAATCCTCAACTAAATTGCCATAGTATGCATTGCTAACACATAGTCTAAATTTCATACCCAAAACAAGCTAAATCCCTTGAAAACATACAATCTAATAGATCCAATAAGCACAATCCTGCACAAAATCAACTCATTGCTCTTATTACGTTGGGAATCTAAAATCCAGCTTTGCGAGCAAAACTGAAAAATAAGAGCTGCAATTATCATTAGCTTCTTAGTTCATAATATATATCTTGTTAAATCCTCAACCAGATAGAAGCTAGTGATGACAGTAAGGAACGTACTATCATTACAAGGAGAAACAAAGAAAGGAAGTAGGCTTCTCAAGTATTTTTGATATCTCTTGAAATTATTAACGTCCACTGACAACACGGTTTTGAGCCTTCAAATTCTGTCTCATAATGCAATAGTAAGAAGGAAAATGGTACCCTTCTGGAAACAGTGCTTTTATAAGTTTTGTAGTCGTATTTTGGAATATCCACAGCTTGTCCTTGCCTCAGTTTCTCCATACAAGACAACAAATGGTCCGTGTCATATGCGTCTACAGGAAGACAACAACACATCATTATAATCAAGAACACAAAAAATTACCCGAGGATGTGAAGACAGAGCTACATAAAAGAGAAAAAAGCATTCACGAAACTGTCACTAAATAATGTGTTTGTTTATGACTTACTAATCTAATGGAAGACACAGAAAAGTATCTGCTCTGATGAATATACTAGTGGCATTACGTATTTACACCAGTATATTATAGAAAATCAGCAACATCCCAAAGATATACTCACCTGGATGGTCAAAGTTGTATTCATGAACTCTAGCAAGTTCTTCTTCAGTCAAACTATGGTAGAACGAATCCTGCCAAATCATTCATTTCTATTTGTGGGTTATCATGACGGACAAAGCATTTAAACTATATCCAACTTTGAATATAGGTGTTTTTATAAAAGTTATTGCTGGTTAATTCTACTAACATTACTCCGGAAACATGGCACTACAGAAATCTGAATCGATGAAACAAAATGTTTACCTGGTTAACAAGTACAACGCGCTGATCATGCAATTGCTGAATTATCATATCACAAACAGAAGTCTTTCCTGATGCGGCGCCTCCAGCAACACCTAGCCAACACAAAATCAAACAGTAAACATCTCAAAATCAAAGACCATCCGTAAAAACTTCTCTTTGCCGATTGTTCAGTAAACATTTTTACTAAGCAGAGATATTGGAAAAGCAGAACTGACCTATTACAAAAGGCTGCCTTTGAATGTCTGGTGATGCAGAAGTGGTTTCCTGTAAAGCACTTGGTTCCATGTGACCGTTCATGTGGAAACCAGAATAATGAACCTTGGAAGAGGCTTTTATCATGTCAACAACCGACTTAGAACCCATCTCGTGTCAACCCTACGACAAGAGTTCTTGTTAAAGAAACCTATGTATTCGCTCGCGCACATAAAACAAACTTCAAAAATAAAATGAGAACTGAATTAACACCATCCTCTCAAAACCAAACCCTGATTATTCAGAACCCTTCAACTAAAATTGCCATAGTATGCATTATTCACACATAGTCTAAACTTCATACCCAACAAAACATGCTAAATCCCTTATAAACTTCATACCCAACAAACACACAATCTTCTACAAAATCAACTCATTGCTGCAATTATCATCAGCTTGTTAGTTCATAGATCAGCCAATGCAAAACTACCCAGATCACCTAAACCCACTAAATCGATAGTTGCATGTGAAAAATTGAAATTAAGAACAAATTCAGATTCCGATTTTGAAAACTGAGATTCGATGTTTACCAGATTCAGCACACGAGCTGAAAGGATCTCTGCAATCATCAAAGAGTAAAAAAAGAAGAAGGAAGTATACTTACTTGATCTGGAATCAATCCAGACAAAAAGGAAAGGGACACTGTTTAATTTTGATTAAACAATTGACCTAATTTTTGATTAAAATATCGGGAAAAACAATAAGCTGGATTCGGACCCTGATTGATTCAGTGTTGTTCTTATATAGTGGAAATCGAAGGTGAAAACGAAGACGAAGCTTGAATCATGTATTTGTGAAAAGAGCCGAATACTTTATAAATTATCAGAATCAACCCCATCCTATCACTGGTTGGTTTGAATCTTAGTGGACTTTCTCAATCACCCACTATGATTGTGCTCTTTCAGCAACTCCGGTTTAATTGATGTTTCGAATTTCAATATCGGTTAAACCAAGTACCGCTTTACGACGTCGTTCCTTTTCGTCGTCGTCGTCGTCGTCGTCGTCGTCGCTCTCTTTGAAAGCTTCACGTTGAATGATGGCAACCGATATCTTCCTCTTGCTACGCTTTATCGATTCGTTTATTCCCCATTCAAAAGGAATTTGATTTCCGCTCAATATCTGGCGAAAATCCTAACTTTTTCGCCGCCAAATCCACCGGAAGCTCTCTCATTTCGTCGCACTATTATCACCTTCCAGAAAATAGCAACCAGAATTGTTCATCCTCCTCCTCCTCCTGCATCGGCTTCATCATCTCCATCGAGCTTTAACGACCTCCAATCGATTGAAGAGCTTCCTCAGAAGGCCAAAGGCCAAGTACGAGCAGCTGCTGTTCTACGCCAAAAAAACCCTGAAACCGATTGATTCCAAAATTTAAATCGAGGGAGAATAAAGTAGAAGGATGTTTTTTCTCAGGTATGGGTTAGGGCTTTTCTAGATGAGGAACGTAATGTTGTGTACGAAGCTGATTCCGATTCGGTTCTCACCAAAGGGTTAGCTGCTCTTCTAGTTCTAGTTTTTTTCTGGGAGTCCCGTGCCGGAGGTTTTGCGAGTTTCGCCGGATTTCGCGGTTCTGCTCGGTTTGCAGCAGAGCCTGACCCCATCTCGAAACAATGGGTTCCTTAACATGCTAAAAATGATGCAGAAGAAGGCCTTGAAGCTGGCAGTGGAAGCTGTGATGAATAAAGATAGCTCTGGTGATACAATTGACGAAACAAGTGTTCTTGATTCCAGTTCTTGCACCGATGCTGGTGTAAAGGAGGATTTGGTATCAGAAGCGATTGAGAGAATTCTGAAAATGAGTCGGATTTTGTTGCTCTAGGAAGCAGAGGGATAAGGATAAAGGAGATATTGGAGAGGGAAGTTAGTCCTGTTGAGTTAGAAGTTGAAGATGTTTCGTATCAGCACGCAGGACAAGCTGCTGTTAGGGGTAGTGGTGATGAAGGGGAAACACGTTTCAACTTGCGAGTTGTTTCTGATGCTTTCCAAGGCAAAAGTTTGGTGAAGAGACATAGGTTGATATATGGCATGTTGCAACAGGAGCTTGAGAGTGGATTGCATGCTTTCTCTATCAATGCAAAGACTCCGGCCGAGGTTTGAGGGAGTAGCAAGGGAAATAAAACAGGTCCAGATTATTTTTCTTCAAAGCAGGTTCATGCTGTGGTTTATGTTTCTCTAAGATTTTTGTGAAGTCATGTTGGTGATGCAAAAGCATTGCATATGTGTGAATATGTACAATGATATTGCTATGTTCGCTAGTATCTGGTGTATACAAGCTCCCAATTGTCCATCTTCCTAGTTATTTATTGAGATGAGATAAAAGTATCTGTGGTTGCTAGATGAAGTATTGAGGAACGATGTTGAGCATTGAATGGTATACTAGGTGATTAGTCCTTCAATTATTACTTACGTCAAGGTCAAGGTTTTCTGGTATGGTGTCTTGTGTTGAGATGGCTATGGGTTTCAGTTCGTCGAAATCTGAATTGTAGAGTGAGATAAATAGCATGGTGATATAAAAAAAGTCCAAGATTGTTACTTCATATGGCTAAGCCGGAATCACGGAAACATCACATTTATGAACATGAAAGAGTGAGAATTGATATGATGGAGTGCAGAGACAGTAAGAATTTGGTTACTATTTTATTTTCTTACACAAAATTAAAAATGTGAAAGAAGTCATTGTTGATCCCTGTTTCAGTCTACCACCAGACATTTCATGTTCCTCAAGTCCCCAATGTTAGGTCCTTTTTTTCTTTTGCTTTTGTCTCAGGATTTTTCTGAGACTCTTTATCATACAATCAACTCTACATGTCTGTCTTGGCTAACTAAGCTTTCTGTGCTTTAGCCAATCAGTTCTTGCTGAGCTTTTCTCTCTGCCACTGACGCTGCTACTGTTGTATTCAATTCCTGAAGTTTCCTGGGAAAAAGTATTGATTAAGTTGGGATTTTGAATTAAAAAAAACTCCATCTTGAGTGGTGTTATGAGATGAGTGTGCTTTCTTTTTCTTTGGATCCAATACTTTTGATTACTTAAAACCCTAAAAGGAACCAACATGGGAATCTACTGTCTGATGCCTCTGTTGTTCTTGGGACTTTAGTCTTTTC
Organism: Eutrema japonicum; assembly: GCA_030161315.1. NCBI lineage: Eukaryota > Viridiplantae > Streptophyta > Magnoliopsida > Brassicales > Brassicaceae > Eutrema > Eutrema japonicum. The sequence continues at coordinate 42,582,431 of BSQW01000005.1, forward strand.
TTCTTTGAGTTTGTGTCTTGTGGATCAAATATGGAATCAGATTTTTGTAATCTTGAAGCAAGATATGAATCAGGGATTGGAATCTGTAGCCTCAGAAAACATTTCACTTTGATTCATTTGACTACCAAACTTACTAGATCTGTCTTTACAATATAGAACAGACTCTTATCTCGGTCCTTGCATAGAGTCCATTGAATCTTGGTTCGTTTTTACATCTTGTGAGTGGGCAAAAGAAAGATATATGCTTGAAGAACACAGATAAAGCTATAGACACTTTGAAGATGACCTGTGTTCTTCACCATCTTTTTGTAGTGCAGTTCCGAGAAACTAAGTTGCCGGTTGGTGGACTGCTCAGTTGAAGTTGGCAATTCCCATGCAGCGAATAAGAATAATGTATAATCCCAAAAATAGCTTTCACTTTGAATAAACTTCTGATTTCGTAGTCTATCTTGTTGGTCATGACCTGTCTTTTGAGCTCCACTAAGTGATTTACAGGCAGGAAGACCAAATTCGAGATTAACCGAATCGCTTCTAGCCTAGTCTTGCCATTTCTTTGCGAAAACGGCAAGACAACTTGGCTGGCGATCCTTGTGTTGGAGAACCAGAGCTCTACCCGAAGATGCTCAAACCTCACATCTAGTTTCTTGCTTGGGTTGGTGAAATTCACCAGCAACAACATATCACCATTGAAGTACACCGGTGACTCGAAGTAGATTGTGTTGAGCTTCGCATTAGAGATGTCGAAAATAGGGGTTCTCGGTCTGACGGCGAGAAAGAGAATCAAAGTAGCAATCCCAAAGAATATCAGAAATACGCTGAAGATAAAACACAACGCTGCACCACACCATATCCATGGATTCGTCCGGCTAGTTCTTAGCTGCAAGAGAATCATTGTATTGTTTAAAGGCTCTGATTTGATACCCTCGTCTAGTTTAGGCGTTGCAGGGCTCTTCTGAGACAAAGGTGATTTGGACACAATCACTTCGGTAAGAGCTACTGGTGTTGTTGGAGTTGGAGTTGAGTGTGTGCTTCTTGGTGTTGTTCTCCATGGTGTGTTGATTGGAGTGTACCATTTGGAAGATGGAGTGTCCCATGGCGGCGTGTCAGGCGGTTGGGACTGCGATTGAGGCGGTGGAGAAACAGGAAGTTGATTAGACATGGGTTTTTTTTTTTATGTCTAGATGGTTGAAGAAGTAGAAGAAGAAGGAAGAATCTTTCTCTTTTTTGAGTTTCTTGGTGGCGTGAGAACTAAATGTGTGTTTAATTGAAGGAAAATTTGTGAATGTGTAATGGTGTTTGGTTAAATAGAAAAAGAAAAAGTTTTTATAACTTTGAAAAAAGAGATTGTGAGTGGAAAAAGGAGGGAGCTTTTGCTTAATGGGATGGGTTTTGTTTTGTAGAGATGAGAGTGGGACCTTGCGTGTTGTTTTGAGGAATTGGAAAAACAAATCTCGCTCGCTTTTATGTTGAAAACAAGTCCTGGGCATTCTGGTCGGTAGGGCTGGGCAAAATATCCGTTATATCCGCTTCGATCCGGTATTCGTCTTGATTCGATTCGAAAAATCCGGATATCCGTAAATGTTTGGAGCAAAGCAAATAGCAAAATGTAGTATCCGTAAAAAACGGAGCAAATCGCAAATATCTTTTTTTTAAAAGCTGGATATCCGCTCCGCTCCATAATTATATATTTATATATGTCGGTAGTGGATAAGAAATGATTAAAAGAGTGCAAAGGCTCTGCAGAAGCGAAGGGTCTCTATTATGTTTATTAAGTTGTTATGCTTTTATTAAAGTGATGTCGTTTTGTAAACATTTTCCTTTATCAAATAATTAATCAAACAATTCACAAACTCTCTCATCTCTCTCGTCTTCTTCTTCTATCTTATCATCTCATTTCTTCGGAATTCTCATCTATTTCTTTAATTCTCTTTTCACCCACCTCTATCTTCTTCTTGATAGATCCACAATCTATCATCATCGTTCTTCACTTCTTCTATAGCGCCGATCTCCTTCGCCGCCGGCCTCTAGCTAGCAGCTCCCGAACTTCTGGAAAATAATGAAACGAGTCGCCGTTTGTATCCGCCACCACGCCGCCTCGCCACACCACAACACCACCGAAGAGAAGAAACTTGTTACTTCGATTACTCTTTGCAACCACCACTATCATGGAGAGCAGCTACAACAAAAGGGAGGGCTCCTCGCGGCACCGATAATGAACGCCGGCAACCGGAGAAGCCCAAGCGGAGGAAACGAGGAAGCCTTCGAGAGAGAAAAAATGTGGAGCGCGTGAGATCTACTCTCTTCCTTCGTTAATACAACTTTTCTTTTTATCTAATTTTCTGAAATTGATGTTTTTAATTTTTTTTTTTAACGGATCGGATCGGATATTCGCGGATATATATTGAAATTCCGGATATCCGCATTTACGGATATCCGATAATTTTCGGATCGAAGCGAATCGAAAACGCAAATATCCGGACGGAGCGGAGCGGAGCGGATCGCAAATACCAAAAAAATCCATGATATTTGCTCCGTGCCCACCCCTACTGGTCGGTTCCTGGTCTTTCATGTAGAAGGATTTTGGACCTATTTAAGAACCGATAAAGTTTTGGGTTGATTTTGGTTCGGTTCCGAGATTTAAGAACCGGTAAAAACCCGATTTTTTTTGGATTTTAATCGGTTCATGTATTTATTATCCGAAATGCCTAAAATATATATGAAAATCCGAAAATATATCTGAAAACCCAAAAAACTAAAGAAAATATACCCGTAATATTAAAAATATACCTGAAAACCCGTAATATATTTAATATTTTTATATATAATTATAATTTGGGTAATTCGGATACCCGATCGGATATTGGTTCGGTTCTGGTTATTACCCGATATCCACATGTATCAATAAAGAAAAACCATCAGATATTTTAGGCATAACTGATATCAATCGGTTCCAATTATTTCAGATCGATTCCGGTTCAGATTTTTGATTCTGATTTTTATGCGCATGCCTAAATGAAAACTACATGCATTCCCTTCTTTTAATCAAATAATGTATCACTATTTTGTTTTTCTCTCCTAGGAGGTTGCTTTTTTGTATATTAAACAAAAAAAGAGCATATTTTATTGAAGGGAGAGTATTTAGCAGGTGGCTTTTGCTCCAAATAAATTAGCAATTGAATACAGCTGACTCTAGGGCATTGGGCATATAATCGTTACATAATAATAATATGAAAAGATAAAAAGAGTTGGTCGATAATCGGTGCTCTTCTGTGTATAAGATTTCATATTTTAGTTTAAAAAAAAAATTAGAGCAAAAAAATAGAAGGGAATCATATGAAATTAGAAATTACAATTGATAGACCTTAACACAATAAAATTAAAGGGTTATGATTCTTCAGTGGAAATATATAAAGATTGGAACTTAGTGACGATTTGATTTTTAAATTGGAAAACATATTACTTCCTTTTTTAAAAAACAAATTTTATTTTATTTTAAAATTACATATAAGATATATACCGACTAGCTATTCGACTAATACAATTGTTCAATAACAAAAACAGATAGACTAATATAATTGATTTAATTATGTGAAAAGTATAAGTTTGGATATTCCGAAGAAGAGATCATTTAAGTTATGCAATCAGAATACAAATTTGCTTCTTTGCTGCTTTTGAGTTTCAGTCCAAGTTTATAACTCCTACACTGTTTCCTTATTTCCTTTTTTCTAGTATTAATTAAGTTCTTTCTCCTTTTTGGTCATGTTTGTGAGATTGTGTTTGTGTGGCTCCCTAAACACTTCATGACTAAGGAAAACCTTTTTCTAGTATATATAAAGTTTCGTAATCCCTTTATTGTCCTTTCAACAATGATTTCATGTTTTCATGTCTTGTTTCTTTTTAAAAAATCTAATATAAAGTTTTTAGACGTTGTAAATTAGAGTATTATTCATAGTAACAAACCTAAAACTATAGTCAATATAACTGAAACTGTAAATCTGTTGCCATACAACTTTAAGTATTTGGGAGTATATAGTTTATTTATTTTTATGTAATTATGAGTTTGAAAAAAATATGTTCAATCGAATTCGATGTTCAATAATCGCTAAAAACTTGCGTATAGAGACAGATACCAGATACGGTGTACTAGTGAGTTGCCTTTTAGGTTCAAACTTTCATATGATATAATCCTCTGACAATCTGAAGTCTAAACCATAGTTTACTTGGTAGTGGAAACAGTATTTAAGATTTTTATAATCATTCATTTAAGACAATTATTTTTCATAAACAGTGCAATTAGTTCAAGAAAAGCAAATAGATTCTGTAAAAACAAAATTCTTATCTGACTCCTGATGCTAATTTGCATTTTTTGTTGTGTGTTTGTTTGTTAACCCACTAATTCGGATGCTGGAAAACAAATAGCTGGTGGTATTAATAGTTAAAGACGCTGGTGAAGGTACCGTTTTGAACTCTTGTATATGTGTATGATGACAGAATGAGAATACGTACTGATCAATGATCGTCAAAAGTAAATAAATACTCACAAAGTTCCAAGAGTCAAATCAAACAAAGAGAAAAACTCTTCGATCTCCATGCATCATCCATATCCGTTTATGACTTTTTTTTTTTTGGGGGCTGTGCTCAAGTCCATTTATGACTATTAACTCTATATATATGCATGGTGAGAGGAGCAAAAGCATGTACATGAAATGGAGGTTTCAAACACTATATACTGTAGTCATTACAATAATAAACAGCTGATTCTTCTGGTCGGGGAAGGGGACTTCTCCTTTTCTTTATGTCTAGCCAAAGCCTTTGGTTCGGCTACTAACATCACTGCAACTTCTCTTGATACTCGAGGTATATATATATACATATATGGAATCTAGAACTTAAACAAGTTTCATTGATGTTTTTTAAATGACGATTAGAATATTCTAACTTGCGTTTAAAACAATCATACTTGTTTTTAGAGGAGTTAGAAGGGAAGTACAAGGATGCGAAGAAGAACGTAGAAGAGTTGGAGAGACGTGGGTGCACCGTGGTCCACGGTGTTAACGTGCACTCCATGAACACAGATTGCCGCGTAGTCCTATCGATTCTATATGATAGAATCATCTTCAATTTTCCTCATGCAGGGTTTCATTTTGGTCGCGAGCATGAGAGTCACACCATCATGTATGTAAATCTTTTTTTCTTTCTTATTTTTTGTTGGGTATATATACTTTTGTTGATTAGTGTTTTCGGTGTATTTAACAAATGTATGTGTATATACGTGTGAATGAGGACACAGGAAACACCGAGAAGTGGTGTTAGGGTTTTTGAGGAGTGCTAGTGAGATGGTTAAATTAGGCGGAATTGGCGAAATTCATGTAACTCATAAAACGGCATATCCATTTTCCAGTTGGAATGTCAAGCTTCTAAGAAGAGGCTTCTATTGTTACAAGGAAGTGGAATTTGAACCGTTGAGCTATCCGGGATACTCCAATTCAAGAGAGGAAGTGGAAGTGATTGTGACTCTAGCTTCCCTGTTGTAGAATCTTCTACTTTCATGTTTTGGCAACAGTGGTGGTAATATACTAAAAAGGAGTGTTCATATGAAACTACTCTTTTCTATAAATCATATCTTTAAGTTTGTTCTTGGGCTGGTTCATGTGAGTTTTTTCATTTATCATCTAAGTTTGTATGTGGGCTATAAACTCTCTTTCTATTTTTCTGAATTTTCAGTATGGAATACCCTTTATCAACAGAAATAAGCATTTAAATCGATAAACCGTGAGTTTTTGTTTATCCACCGGGCCAAATCAAATTGATGAGATTCCTTGTCATCTCTATATGTTCATTTCTGAATACTTAAAAAAACAAAATGTAAGATTTTTTAGTATTTATGAATTTTAGAATGTACATAATTTTTTTTATTAATTTGATTAAAACCAGTTTATGTAACTGTACTTCCAAAATTTGAAAGAGAAACTTAAACATTGCACGCAAAATAACATTTTTAAATATCTATCAATACGAATCGTTTAATATAAATATAATTATATAAAAAATTTAAAATCATTTATGTTAATGTTTGTAGAAACAACAAACTTATTTTATCAAGTGATATAAAACATAAATATTACCAAATATAATTTTTTCTTTGAAAAAGCAAGGAAGAAACGGTATTGACGACCATCATATGACATTTTATCTCAGAAAAAATCCCTTCCAGATTCAGGTACCGTGAAAAAATCTCCTTATAAGCTTTAATATTCACTATTAACATAATCATACATATGATTAAATACCAATGGGAACTTACCACCACCCAAAAATTAATGTAAATAAGCCAAATAAACATCAGCAAATGTAAAATATGTAAACATAACACCCTTGACATTACAACATGTTTGGTAAGCATGATTTACCCACCGAAACAAGTGTATTGTGCCATAAATATAAACTTTAGTCAATTTTTTTTGTGCATACATATTTAATATTTATAAACTTTAGTCCATTTTTCTTCACACTTTTTAGTGCCAATTTTTTTGTTATCTTGCACTTGTTCACTTTCCGACACTTATCTCTTTTCACTCACATATAAAAGATTGGAAAGTGAATTGATTTTCAACTTATTGTAGAACTATTTTCTCCTTTTCATCTTCATACACTATATTTTCTCTTATCAGTTGCATAAACTTTTTTCTGATTTGAGCGTCAAAAATTTTTATTGGCGATACCCATTTTTCGTGGCGGGAATGTTCTCACCTATTGTGATGCACTTCAAATATGCTTATTAAATATCGATTTTTATCTTTGAACCTGTTTATATCCACCATACATCATATTTCATCGTCATACCTTGCACTCTAACCTTACTATTTAAAAAAAAAAACAAAAATGATCTCATGATATAATTTTTTTATCTATATTATATTAATATTTTAGCTACACATAATTTTTTATTGTTATTTTCTTAAAATGTGTAACTTGTTGCAAAAAAAATTAACTTATAAACTCATTAAAAAGTCTAAATTTTTCTTGAAAAATAATTATTCTTATTTTGAGTAAAAACAATTTAAATCTTGTATTTACTATTATAATTAACTTGTAATTTTTCATTATCCTAAATAATTTGTAACTATTAGAAAAATGTTTTTTGATCCATTTAATATATTTTAATGTGATAATTGTTTTTCTTATTTCTTAAAAAGTAATTGATGCTCTATTAACTCTATGTTAATATATAATTATATAATTTTATATTCATCCAATCTCTATTCATTTTTTTATTGTGTTGTATTTTACTCGTTTTTATTTTTTTATTTTTTAATCTTTTAATTTTTTTGTAATTTTGTTTTGATGTAAAATAATAATTATAAAAATCTGTGAATTAATTGAGTCATTAACTTTAAGGGGAAATTTCAAAAATACAATTTTTATGATACTACTTTTCAAAAGTACACTTCATTGATGTATATTTTCAAAAATACCAAATTTATAAAGGTTTATAAAATTCAAATTTATAAACGTTTATAGAAATTCAAATTTATAAGGGTTTATAAACCTTATAAAACCTTATAAAACTCTATAAAACATGTTTTATAAACCCTTATAAATTTGAATTTTTATAAACAAATTTATGATGTTGTATTTTTGAAAATAAATATCATAGAATTGTACTTTTGAAAAGCGGTATCATCAAAGTGGTATATTTTAAAATTTCTCTAACTTTAATTAGTGTAAGTGTTCTTCTCTTTTTTTTTATTGAAAATAATAATAATTACAAAGTGTGTGAATTAATTGAATCATTAACTTTAGTTTTTTTTTTTTAGTTTTAGTTTTTTTTTTATTTTTTTGATGTGGACACCCTAGATGAAAAGAGAACTCTTCTATTATATTATAGACTAGGTGATTACCCGCGCGTATGCGCGAGTTTTGTTTTTAACACTTAAAAAAAATGTAATTTCATCTCGAACGAATTTTATATAATATATTAATGGTAATATGCTAATAACTTTAATTATTTTTTAATATTACGAATTATGATATACTAGACATACATAAAGTAAACAGTGAATTTTTCATTCATGTTCCATTTTTTCAAGCGTAAAGTTTTCTCAGAACTGACTTTACATTACATGGTGTTGAAGAACCGTAAACTGGTAAAACAATCAAATGCAGTTTTTATTTTTTACTACCATCGAATTTAACGCATTGCATAACAACTTACAGTAAAATATTTTTGTTTTGTGATTTTGTCAAATCATATTTTCTTGTTGCGAATATCAATCCCAATATTTTTTTTTTTAAAAAGAATCAATCCCATTATTGTCTTCATTTAAAATGTTTTAGGTCTGAATTTTTTCGGATGATCAAATGCTAAATAAATACGTTGTTTTAGTATATTAAAAGTTGAATAATTTTGTTACACTATTTTGGAACATAGATTACAATATATTTGGATAAAAACATTTTTTTTTTGGGATAAAAACATGATAACTGGATCCGTCCAATATTTTTGTGTAAAAAACATTTATCATTGTGCGGTAACAATTTTTATTAGTGTATGAGAAATTATGAACTAATATGCATGCCTCATTTTTGTGTCGATCTTTATAGCATTTGAATTTTTTTGTCTTCTCATATTTTGGTATATGCCAAATTATTATTTTTTGTCAAGCAATTCAAACATGTTGCAATAAATCAAACATTAAACATAATTATTTTGATTTTTGACCAAAACGAAAAAACATAATAATATAATTGAATCTCAAGTTCTCAACCATAGGATTATTTTTGACACAATCGAAGTTAAAAAACAGTATTAGTAATCAGAATGGGAGACTATTTTCAAACCTTGATAAGTGAAGGCTGATATAACTTTTGATATTTAGCTTCTAATGTTCTCTTCTACACACACACACACACACAAATTGCTTCTCTTTCATCATATTAGTTCTGCCGAGTTTAAAGGAAAATGAATAAAAAAACATCATATTCCACAAAATCCCCATCAAGACGAACTCCAACTAATTCAGTCCAAATGCTCATACGAAAATAAAAAAGCTGGAAGCAGACTATAGCAAACCAGTACTCTGGGCACTACCAACCAAAATAAACATTTGCATAAGGATAAAAATCCTGAGTATATATAGACGGATATCTTTTTCTCCGATTTTCTCCCATGAAGTCTCAAAAACTCCCCGTAAGACAATTAACAAGTCCTCCTTGTTAAGAGGTACAACATAAAAAAAAAAAAATTAAGTTAATCTGAAGAATACAGAATACGTGCGACAGAAAATAAAGTTGACATCATTAACAAGCCTTCCTCTAGCATCCTCGTTAACGTTAAGAGCTACAACGCTAGAAATTTCCCATTGATAAACTCATTTAGAAGCTAACATCATTTCCATAAGCTTATCTCAGCAAGAGCAAGCAAATACCGAAAAGTTTTGATCTTGCAATCAAGGAAAGTCCATGAATCTATGAAGCTAGAATTGAAATTATCTAACAATTTAGAAAAGTATTAGGAGGAATTACCCAAACGTATGAGGAAAAGAGTTAGTGTGAGGACCCACAAAACCTTCATCCGATAACAACTATGTTTCTTCCTCTTTTACATTTTCCAGATTTTTGTCTACAATCTATCTCCTGCAAGTTCATAAACTCAAATACAATCAAGAAATCGTTGTAAATTCCCATTTCTAATCCAAATTCGACAAACCCATAAAAGGGATATTATAAATTTCAAACCACATTTCATGAGTGGAATAATATGTAAATGTATAACCAGATCATTTGAAACGCGTACTTAAACCCAAAAGAACCAAAAATATTATTTGAATTTACATTCTCATCTGAAGATTTGGAGAAAGGATAAGCTTACAAGCTCGGAATGCCGTTATGCAATTATCATTGCAGCGAAGGACTTTCGTTAAAGCACCCTGATGATATTCGGTTCCCTTGGGCAGCAAAGATGAATCCGGTTTCCAGGAACCTCTACCGAGCAACGGAACCAGAATACTTAGAGGATGGGACTCCGAAGGTAACAATTCCACAAAACCTTCTGTTAAGAGGTCTAGAGAATCAGAAAGAGTACATTCTAGGCCAGTTTTATAGATGTTCGCCTCCTCCTGATGGACTAATATATGCAGTCTTCAATAAGTTATGGGGGAGGAAATGCAGAATCACCATTAGGAAACTTGGTGAATCGAACTATCTTTTCCATATACCAGACGAATTAACTAGGATGTGGGTTCTTCAAAGGGGCTTATGGCATGTTGACGACTGTCTGATGTTTGTTGCATCGTGGACTCCGGATGCAACTTTAGCGATCCCGGAGATCAAAACTATTCCAGTATGGGTTACTTTAAAAAAAATACCCAACATTTTGTATTCAATCCCCGGAATAAGCCACATAGCTTCAGGTTTAGGGGCTCCAATGGCAACTCACAAGCCTCGATTAGACCCTATTCTCATGGGTGAGGCAAAGATTCTGGTCGAGGTTGAATTGAGCAAAGCTTTCCCAACAAGCGGTTTTATTTCTATGGTTGATGTGGATTACGCTTGGTTGCCTACTAAATGTAGTAAGTGTGGTCAACTTGGTCACAAAATCAAACGTTGCATGCAAATAGGAACTGGTTCAGAAGTTGTAGTCACTGCCACAGAGATTGTCACAGGAAATGTCTCGGATGTTGGCATTGTGTCACAGGAAATGTCACAAGTTGTAGTCACTGCCACGGAGGTTGGCATTGTGATGGGATCAGACTCTACCTCTGTTCTAACCGATGCACTGCAATCTTCCAATTTCATCGGCTGTTACAAGTCCTGAGGTACTTCCTTTGAAAACCATTGTCTTGCCAATTAATGAATCATTCCCCATTGATTCAACTTCAGATAATATTGTTGAAGACGAACATCCAACCGTACGGACGGATACGTCTATTCTAGAAACTGTTGAATCTCCTCTTCAGGAGATTGCTCAAAATTTATCGTCCCATACACCTATTCGTGATCTTGCCACTGTCCAAAGGGAGAGTGCAATTCAAACCGAGCCTTGTCTTGGTTCCAACCATTTTGCCTCCTTCGCTTCTACGGATGGAGGAGAAGATTTGATAGATGAGGACAAGGAGTTCGATTCGATGGATTTTATGACTCATTCGGGTAAAAGAATCCTTCGAGAAAGACCGGTAAAACCGTCAACCAAAGCTAAGGAAATGGACTGGCAAATCATAGGCGGTGGTGGACGGGGAAGTCGCGGTCGTGGAAAACGAGGTGGTCGTGGCTAGACAGTTACATTATTTTGTTCTCTTAATTGAAGCGGAAGATTCGATTGCATATGGTACACTAGTTGTATTCTAAACTATTTAACTTCTTGTAATCTCTCTTTAAAAAAACTGTATGACTCGGAGTCATGGCTAGTAACGCTAAACCGATGAATAAAATGAAGTTTAAGAAAAAAATAATAATAAAAAATAACTACCAATCAAAATTCCCATAGCGAATCATGCTTTAACTATTTAAGACGTTGCCAAATATATTAAATCCAGAAAAAAGAAACACACAAATGCCAAAGAGCAATAGCTCACCCACACGGAAATCGACTTCCGGATGTAGTGGTCTTAATCGTGGCCGCGTGATCGAAATCTGGAACAACAATTGCATGTTTTCGACAAGGCACCTAATAATCGCAAATGCAATGTGAGTCTGATTTCTCTGTAGAGACTGAAAATTACTTGATTTTATTACATTCAAGAAAGAGACATCAGACGCAGGGGCGTGGTGGTAGTGGATGTCTTCATCGTGTTGATGATTTCGAAAGTTTTATTTTCTTAAGGATTCCGACAGTCTAACGGAGATGAACGAAAGGTGGAGGCCAATCCCGAACCGAAAAGGAAAAGAGAAGTTGGAACGGCTTGTGGTCATGGCTCTTAAGTAGCCGGTGGTGAGTTGGAACCCTAATTAAATGAGTCACAAATATTTTGTCAACGACTGAGAGAGAGAAACCCAATCAACTGAACACGTGTCATTTTCTCAAATGATGACGTGGCGCATTGCTGGAGAGTGCTCACCAACTTTTATATATTAGATTTGACATATACAGTATATATGAAGAACTCAAAAAGGTAAATACATATACTAGTTAAGAACATATCATCAATACAACCTTTATCCTAAATTGAATGCTCCTCGAGATACATAAATTAATCCCGCGCCATATCTAGTCAAATTTACTCATAAATGGTGATACATGCATGATGCATTGACTGATTGACACTATTATAATGAAAACTATAGGTTACAAATTCGATTGGTTTAAATACGCAAGATTAAAAAATTATTAAAGAAAAATATTAAAGTTGCTAATCAACTCAGAAGGGTAGAAGAATGGGTAAGAACAAATTCTTTAATAATATTAAAGTTGCTAATCAACTCAGAAGGGTAGAAGAATGGGTAAGAACAAATCAATTAATACAGTAAAACCTCTATAAATTAATACTCGATAAATTAATAATCATCATATAATAATAATTTTTTTTTGGTCCTGAATTGGGTCAGTATAAAATCCATAAAATTTGATAAGTTAATAAGATAATAAGTTTTTTGAAATCTCTACGTAAATATATGGTTTCAACAAAAGAATAAATTAATAATTATAAATCTTAGACAAATATACCTAAGATAATTTAGTGAAATATGACTATTGTTGTCATGGGCGAAGCTAGATAGGGATGAGGGGGTGCACATACACCCATATTTTTTAAAAAAATTCATATATTTTTTACCTAATTTTTTATATGCATCCATGATAATTTGGAACTTGCACCCATTATAAATTAGATAAAGCCCAAAAGAAGAAATAAAACAAATTAAATCTATTTAACAAAATTTAAACAACTTAGCAAATAGTATAACATAAACTTTAAAGCTTATTTATGTTCTATAAAATAATAAATTTTCAAAGTCTCAACATTATTAATTTATAGAAGTCATTTATGCTAAATTGCAAGTAATTGGTATGGTATATTTGTACCCAATTGAAAACAAAAGAGGGCCGTCAAAAATGGTGCATGGATACAATATTGAATGCTCTTCGAAGTAAATAAATAATCACATAGTCCGAGGAGTCAGATAGCAAAACCAAACATTTAACGGTAATCTCTTAATTTGAGTCATGCATCCATATTTGATGTATATATATGTGTGAAAATGATAAAAACATTAAGATGAAATGAAAACCAAAAGGTTAAAACATTACAATAACAAACAAAAAATACTTTTGGTTGGAGAAGGAGATTTCTCCTTTTCTCTATCTTTAGCTAGAGCCTTTGGTTCTGCAACAAACCTCACTGCAACCTCTCTCGATACTCGAGGTAAATCAATCACCTCATATAATTTTTTTTGATCTAAGTTATCTTGGATTATGGGATCGAAGGAGGTATCTTGACGAAATATAACTAGGGTTAAAACTTTCGGCTATTTGTATGATTTAAGAGAAACCATATATCATATGATATTGGTGATTAATGTTTGAAATACGAATACTGCAGAGGAGCTAGAGCTTAAGTATAGCAATGGGAAAGCTAACGTAGAAGAGTTAGAGAGACTCGGCTGCACCGTGTACCATGGAGTTAACGTGCACTCCATGACCAAAAAGCTCAGGCTTCGTCGACAACAGTCAGAGCTTTACGATAGAATCGTATTCAATTTTCCTCATTCGGGGTTTGGTTTTGGCCGAGAGCACCAGAGATCCTACATATTGTAATGTATTTATAAACATATATTTAGCTTTTGCATTTTTTTGGGTTATTTTTGATTTTTGGTTTATTGAAAATGTGTTTAAGTGTATTAATTCACAGGTTACACCAAGAGATAGTGAGAGGATTTTTGAAGAGCGCGAAAAAGATGGTGAAAGATAAAGGTGGAGAGATTCACATTACTCATAAGACGGCTCATCCATTTAACGAGTGGAAGATAGAGACTCTGGCTGAAGAAAATGGTTTGTGTTTGACAGAAGAGATGGATTTTAACAAATTAGATTTTCCTGGTTACTTAAATAAGAGAGGAAATGGACCTCGCTGTAACAATAGCTTCCCTGTCGGAAAGTCTTCTACTTTCATTTTTAAGAAGCGGTTAATTAGGTAATTTCAAGGTCTTTGGCACGGCTATCTAATGAAACACTTCTACTAAACATATTTTAAGCGAATTTTGCAGATTCTGTCTGATTGGATCTTACAGTATGTTTTGGCTAACCTTAAAAGCTCAACTAAAAATCATTGCTATAATTTTTAACTTGTAAGATGTTTATAACGTAAATGAATTAAGTGGTTCATTATTGATAAGTTCCTGCTCATTTGTATATGCTAATTTGATGGTAAATGAATCAAGTGGCTTTTTGCATGGGTGATCACTTATTTTAATTTTCATTAGCATATTAACAATTTTTGAAAATGTAATAAAAAATATCACTTTTTGCTATTGTTCAACCAAAAAATGCTACTGAATAGTACGGTGTATACGATAATGGACGGTACACGATGTAGCAATAACAAGCGTGTACGATAATGGACAAAACACTATTTTTTTAAAAAATGCTACTTTCTACTACAATTTCAAAAATGCTAATATGTTAATGAAAATTAGAATAAATGATATGCAGTGCAAATATCTCATGAATTAATGGGTAAGTGTAAAAAAAAAATTGATACCGCCTCCAAGCTAAAAATTGGCATGGTACACTGGAAGTTCCGAAATTGTATTTTTTGTTGTTGTTGTTCTTTACATTCAAAGTAAATAATCCAACTAGCGAATTGAAAAAAAAAAAAAAATCTAATCCAGAATTGTGTAGTGCGCCAATGCAAATGACAGTCTCGGAGTAGTATTCTTCTTTTTATAGCGCCAATCTGTTCAATGTAAATGTTTTAAAAAAAAAAAGCATGTAGAATTTTCGATATTTTAAGCATCTCATTTATTACACATAATATATGATTTTCATCCAAGTAATTGTAAAAAGGGTAAATGTGTGTGTTTTTGAGCAAAAACAAAAAAAGTGTTATTGTGTTAACGGATGCATTATCACTATCGTCAATGTTGGAACTGCAGTTGTGTATACAATATACTCTGGGCAAGAAAGAAGGTCTATACAAGGATACATGAACAGAATATTGAATGCTTTTCTGTTACAAAAAAAAAAAAAAAATATTGAATGCTTTTCGAATTACATAAATACACACAAAGTTCGAAGAGCCAAGATTAATACCTATATAGTAGGCAAACAAAACTAAACATTTAAGTCTTCTTTGACCCATGCATCCATATATACAGATGTATACATGCTTATATGTATATATATATATACATATGTATACATGCTAATTATATGTATATATATACATATGTATAGATGCTTATATGTATATATATACATATGTATACATGCTAATTATATGTATACATGCTTATATATATGGTGTGAGAAGCAAAAGTACGCACAGATGAAATGGAGGTCAAAGAAACTAAAAGGTTAAAACATTACAATAACAAACAAAAAATACTTCTGGTTGGAGAAGGAGACTTCTCCTTTTCTCTGTCTCTAGCCAGAGCCTTTGGTTCCGCAACAAACCTCACTGCGACCTCTCTCGATACTCAAGGTAAATCAAAATCTAATATTAAAATATCTTAATTTCGATATTGTGATGATCTAATTATAGAAACAACCTTTATTATATATAAGGTTTACATGGGTTTAATCTTTTTACAAATACTTCGATATGAGATGGTCTTTTCACTCTTTTGCGTAATAATGGCTTAAAACATTTTGGTATGTTAGGTACATGAGTCACAAAATTTCATAGATCTTATGCTAATTGTTGATTAGTGTTTGAATAACGAATGTTGTAGGGGATCTAGAGCGCAACTACAAGAATGGGAAAGCGAACGTAGAAGAGTTGGAGACACTCGGGTGCAACGTTGTCTATGGAGTTAATGTTCACTCCATGACCACAAAGCCTAGCGTTGCAGGTGGTTCCGCGATATACGATAGAGTCATCTTCAATTTCCCTCACGCAGGATTCGACTATGGTCGTGAGCACGAAATCAAAACAATCATGTATGTATAATGTATTATACATCACTTGCATTTATTTTTTTTCCCTTGATACTTTTTTTTTTTACGTAGAATATCTTTTTTTTTGTATATTTGGCCAATTGACTCAAATACTTTTTGGATAATAGTGAACCTAGACGGGTCTAATGAGGCAGATTTTGGTTTCTTTCACTTTAAAAGTTTTTCGTCGAATTCAATGTTTACCGGATTTCAGGAGACACCAAGAACTTGTGAGAGGGTTTATGAAGAGTGCAAGAGTGTTGGTGAAAGACGAAGACGACGGAGGAGAGATTCATGTGATTCATAAGACAGAGTATCCATTTAGTGAGTGGAAGCTAAAGACTCTGGGTGAGAAAGAAGGTTTAGATTTGATTCGTGAGATCGAGTTTTCCTTAAGTCAATATCCTGGTTATTCAAACAAGAGAGGAAGTGGAGGTTACAGTGACTCTAGCTTCCCTATTGGAAAATCATCTACTTTCATGTTTAATAAACAGTTCTTTTATTAGGGTTTTTTTTAATCAATACTCAATTGTATTGCGGTGTTTCATGTTTTCAATATCTTATTTTTATTTTTGCTGACCCAAGAGATTTCAGTTTACAGTTTTTTTTAGATTTGATGAGACCTGCCTCTAATAATATGATTGTAGCGGAATCATAGAACATATGTATGTTCATGTTTATACGATCGATTGTGGACTACAAAATTTAATCGAAAACACTTTAATTAATCAATGATTATGTCTACACTACAAGAAAACATGTTAGATTTTGATCACAAATACAGTCGAAAAATGGTCAAAAACACCTGATTTTGACCATTTTTTGACCAAAACGCGGTTGTCGATAATCGATGGTCGATAATGGATCTTGGTAAAAAATAGTCAAAAACTTTTGACCAAATAAAATGGTCAAAACCTTTTTGACCAAATAAAGGGGTCAAAATATTTCGAACTTTTATTTGGTAGAAACTTTTCGACCAAATAAAAGGTCGAAATATTTTGACCAAATAAATTGGTCGAAAATTTATGATCAACTAAATTGGTCGAAAACTTTTGACCAATTATGGACCATGTATTTTCAATTTTCAATTTTTAACCAGCAAAATAATGAAAATAAATTACGTAAAATAATAAATTATAATAAAAAGTATATTAAAAATCATGTAAATCATGTATATTTTGACCAACAAAATAAGATTTATACAATATGTTTTTACAAAATTAGCCACAATTAGGCACATATTAATCTGTGGCTTTTTAGGAAAAATAAATAAATAAACAAAATAAACGCATCCACCGACGGCGAAGCCAACGAAACGGAGCCGCCAACCGCACCGCGTCATCTCCACTGTCAATCCATCGCGAAGCTGTACCACGCAGGTTAGACGAAGTGCGTGGCCTCAAGACCCCCCTCTCCACTCCGATTTTAGACGCTTCCGCCATCCTCAACGCGGAGCCGGGTGCACGCGCCGTCATCCTCAACGCGGAGCCGGGTGCACACGCCGCTAACAGAGCATCTGCCTTCCGCCGAGACGCCGGTCTTCCTCTCCGTGTCGTCTCCACAGCGCCGCAGAGGAAAGTACAGCTGAAACCTCCTCCTTCAAATCGACATACCTTAGCCGGAAGTGAAGCTCATCCTAGATCTACTAACCTACGGTCCCTCTCACGGCGGCGGCGACCGGAAAGGCCACCGGAGAGGGAAGAAACGGAAGAAAGATGGCGCTAGACGGTGGGATTAAGAGAAGAAGAAAAAAAAAGAAGTGAGAGGGAATAAAGAGGGAAGAAACGGAAGAAGAACTGAGAGAGATTTTTAGTTTTTTTTATGTAATCAAAACAATTTAATTTTAGATCTGATGTTACTGAAGATCTGGTCAAGTTTCCCCAGATCTGTGTGCGTTCTTCTTCCGTTTAAGGTGGATTAAGAAAAGAAGAAAATGTTTTAAATCAATGGTGGATTAAGAAAATAATAAAAAAGAAGTAGAAGATTTATGTGCGTTCGATTTATTTTAATCAATGGTGGAGGATGAAATATAGTTGATCCTCGCCATTATTGAGTAACCAATGAGTATGCTAAGTCTTCGATAATTCCTCAGTAATTTTGATTATTTATCGTCAGAAATGAATGGTCAAAAACATTTCGACCGTTTTTTGACTAAAATTTGAATCGGTTAAAATTTGGTCGAAAATAACTAACAAATTTTTAACTAATATGAAACGGATATAGACAGCTATATTATTGGTCGATAATTGGTCAGTCATTTTCGATTAATTTTCCTCTGATAAAGGTCGTCATAAGTTTTCGACCAAAATTTGACTGTTTCAGTCGACGGTCGCAAAATGGTCAACAAATTTTGACCAAATCTAAACCATATTTTTGGTCGAAAATTTTTGACCAAATATCGACCGATTAAATATCAGTCGTTTATTGATCTACAATTAGTCGATAAATTTTCGACCAAAAAAATATTGGTCAAAATTCGACTTGTTTTCTTGTAGTGCTAGTGTAATTTTGAGTCGCTAAAATCTCAAGATATGCCCTGAATGGTAACTATGTTTTGGATTTTCTAAACCAACATACTAACTTGTTTCTAGTCTTCCAAAAACTGGTTATGGTGTTTTCAAATATTAATTTGGTTGGCTAAAAACTGTGACTTTTTTCACATTGTTGAAGCTATTGATCAGGTGCAAAACTGCGATTATTGTGCAAAACTGTGATTATTATGCAAAACTGTGATTATTATGCTATTGATCAGTATAACGAATCTTCAACCGTTATATATTAATTTGTAAATATATTTTATGTTTGGTTAGTGACAATAACAAAAAAAAAAAATTCATTTTCAGGCACCATATAATTTCAATATGAATATGCGGATTCTCAAGTTTATTTTTATTGATCTTAATACAAAGAACATACAACAAGGTTCTGTATATCTTCACACTGATGAAGATCGAAGAACTCACAAAATTTCACAAACTTATAATACTTAACAAACATACCACACGCATCACAACAGAGGCAAAAATTTGAAAAGAGCAAAACATAAACACATACTCTTAAGAAAAGAGATGTGTTGTAATTACCTGTTTACTCAATGGCACTAAACTCCTCGATTAAACTCTTCTTCATACCACGATTATTCATAATCGCGTGGACCTTCGAGCAATTACAAGGCATGACCATACA
Source organism: Eutrema japonicum (assembly GCA_030161315.1). Classification (NCBI taxonomy): domain Eukaryota; kingdom Viridiplantae; phylum Streptophyta; class Magnoliopsida; order Brassicales; family Brassicaceae; genus Eutrema; species Eutrema japonicum. Next base: position 42,601,707 of record BSQW01000005.1, read on the forward strand.
CCGTCCGATCTGGCTACTACGGGCCTCACTCGAGCCACCGAGCTTACGTGCGATCACCACCGAGTTAACCACATCATCAGAAGGATGATAAATGGTCAACACCTCAAACCCTTTAAGATCACAAGAGTCAACGATTGGATACAAGAAAGCTCTAAGACCATGAGCACTCCTTAGCATCAACACAGCTCCTGGAGCCATATGCTTCTCCAAATGCTCGATAGCTTTGACCTTTGACTCTTTATCCATCCCAACAAGAGCCGCCAAGAAAACGACGTCGTATTGGTCTAAACCTTCCTTAGCGTTTAACACATCAGTTGTGTGGAAAATCATGCGTTTCGAGAGGTCGGGATCGCGAGAGACGAGGTTTGAAGCGAGTGTGTTAGCATGTGAGTCGATGTCGAAGTTGTGGATCGTTGTGTTGGGAAGGTGAAATTTGGCCAAGACGATGGATGTAAGTGGCATCGGACCCGAACCGATAAAAGCGATTTTGGTAGGGACATGGCTTGAGTGTTGAGCTAGGAGATCGAATTCGAGTTTGCTTAGTTTGAGGTAGTTGTTGTAATAAGGAAAGATGTGTAAATGGTTAAGAGGGTTGTCTTCAAAAGAGCCTATGATTGTGGAGAAGTGTTGCTCTAGGTATCCTTCGGCTTCACCACAAAGCTTAATGAGATGAGATCTCATGTCTTTGACTTTTTGATCGTGTATCTTTTTGACATCGATGTTTGTGTCCGTGGGTAAGCACGTGGACACGAGTTGTCCGAACAAAGTGTCGACATTCTTGCATGGTTTTAAGCTCTCGAGGTTTGAGATTTGGCTGTATAAGTCCATGATTTGCTTCACAACGAGGTTGTTTTCGCAAGCCATGTCGACACTATGAAGAGAGAGAGAAAGAGTAATGTTTTAAAGACTTGGAAAAAAGCTTTGTGTTGTGTGGCCTTAACCCTCGCAAGGGGTCGTTATTTATTGACACTCGTGGGGTCCATTCTCGGCTAAATCTTGTAAGTTATTTGTTTTTTTATTCGATCATTCCATTCATATAGAGGTTATAAATACTTCCTCCATTTCATTCTAATCTATGTTTTTAGCATTTTATTATTTCAGAAAGTGATATTTCAAAAATAGATGAATAGATCTACTCAAAAATCAAAATCTATAAATATATGAGCTGATAAAATTAAAGAGGGATAGATCAGTTGTATTAATTAATTAAAATACACAAACTAAGCCTCATAATAGATGAATTTAACTACCCAAATTATGAATCTACATTATACTCAATACTTTCCCATTTAATACATAAAATTATAGACAAATGTGCACGAAAATTCATAAACCCTAAGAGATGCATGCTTTTTAAGTATATTAAACATTTCAATAATATTTTAATGAATAAGCGCAAAGGCAAAAAAAAAAAAAAATTATTAAACGTTGGGTTTTTTTTATTTTAATTTTTTTTTTTAAAACGTTGGGTTACACTAAAGTGTATTATACAAAGAGTTATACAAATTGCATTAGTGATGTGTGCGTGTACGTATGCCGCTGCTTGTGATGATATATGTATATATTAATCTCACTGTTACACATGAATGGAATCAAAAGGAAAATACTACGATTTAGTCTTAATGCGTGTTCGTGTGTTTCATTTTGATTTTTCAATAGTATCCATTCATGCATGAAAAATAAATGATAAACGACTGTACGAGATAACGTATGGTTAGAGTTGGTAAATTAGGCATGTCTCATAACATTGTTAAGTCGCCACGAAGATGTAATGTACCATATTTCTATACTATATAAGAAATAAATATGATCTAGTTGGATATACATATTATATATCGTTGAATTATAAACAGTCATCGAAATATTAGATTCCGTTCACTCACATGTTTTCTTGGGAATAAATCTCAATCCTTCTGGGTTCATTCACCCAATCCTTCTGGGTTAAACCCGAGTGGAGATGACACTATACTATAATTAATACAAAGTTACAAACCATTAGTAGACGACTATATATCCTGATCGAATACACAAATATCATTTAGTAAAACCTTTTGGATTAGGTCAGATACTGCTATGAACAAAATATGTGAGAATAATAAAGTCATGCTATAAGAAACAAAAGAATTGCCACAATACTTAATTTTTAATAAACAGTATCTATTATATAAAGACTCAGTGAGTCTCACAAGAGCTTGACACGTCAGCTCTCCCCCTTATGACACCTCAGCTTTCAAGAATTTAAAATAAAAAATCTATTACAAATTACTTCAATCGTTCTCTCTATCTCCCTCGATCTCGGCTGATTCCTTCACTTCTTCCTTTTCTCTCTTAAGCTCTTTTTCTTCTTCTTCAATGCAACGACCCACATCCATGATGCTCTCTGCTTCTTCCTCTTGCTGTTATAGCCCGATGTCGGCGTTGTAGGAATAGAGCCTGGGTCTAAAGCATCGTAGAAATAATTTGGCTCGGCCGAAGATGTTTCAGTACAAATAGGAAACATCGATTGGCTTCGTCGATCAATTTGAGTCTTCCTCCGACGGAAAATCCTGGGCTGGATCCGTTATTCCTCACCGCTCCGGTGTAAAATCATCTGATTTATGGTAGATTTGAAGAGGAGGAGAAGCAATCGGCGAAGACTGAGAGTGACCCTAAGGTACATTCATTGCACAAAAAAACAATTACGGAATCATCTTGGGATATAGAATCATAGATTCGATTTCAGAAAAAAAAAACAAATTCTGGGGAAAATTTATAGAAAAATAATTATCAATGATGTGAAGATTATACATTTTGAAGGATTTAGTCTGAATTTGAATTTTGGGATTGAAAGTAAGCTACTCACTTTCTTGCTCATTTCGGTAAGAAAAATTGCAGAACATAGATATATGTTTGTTTTTGATGATGAAAAAAAACAGTTTACTTGAGCCATTTGGATAATATTCAGCATTTCTTTGCGCTTTCGAATTTCATGATGAAGAATGCTTTCTTCCCATTTGGATAATACATTTGGATAATATTCAGCATTTCTTTGCGCTTTCGAATGCTATGTGAGTATTGTCCATAGGTACATTTTTTAGTATCTGTTAATTTGAACTGCTGGGCACAGGAGGAGAATGAAGTGAAGCCTCAGGGATGGAGAACTGCACATGTTAGGAAAAAGCAAGAGTGGCAAAACAAACTGAAAAACTTGAGAATTGGGAAGAAAGGAGTCGAAGATCAAGAAAAGGTTGAGGATTCAACCATGGCTGCCCCTTTCTATGACAAAAATGTATTCATTCTTAAAGCAAAGCAAGAACAAGAAGCCAAGGTATTACGGGTCCACTTTTTCAGATCACTTTTGCTGCTACGGGCACTTCCAAAGCATGCTATTTGCCTGTAGTCAATATTTTGTTTGCTTCTCCACGGTTACATGATTATATTTTCTTCAAATACCAATTTATAGGCATCTGATGTCGGCAACTTGGTAGAATCTCTAATTTCCGTTGATGTGAACTGTATTCCTCGGGCATCCATTGTGAAGCAGCTGGCTTTAGCCATCGAGTGAGTCTTGATACGAACGTTTTAACACAGTTTAAATCTTTCCTTTTTTCTTTTTTCATGTAGTTTCTGGCTATAAAGTTTTCAAAAGGTTCAATTATACTCACTGAGGTTTGAATTTGTAATAATCCATGAGGCTAAAGCATTTTGCGATGTTTCACTCTTCTTTCTCATTATGTCCTTATGGCTTCTTTTCTTTTTTCAGAGCGGGGAAAAGGGTTAAGACTGTGAAAGACTTTGTTGCATCGTCGGGAAGTACTTCAATTCAGGTAACTGTGCACGTAAAGGGAAAGGTATATCATGACCACCACTCCAACTAAGGTTTGTATTGGTTTCCATATTTTTTGTGAATCTTGGAGAAAACATATATATAATTTTAGGTAGAAAACATTAACTGTTTTTCTTAAAATATATGGTCAATAACAACTATGAAAAAGTAGAAATTTAGATTAAAACAACTATAAAATTTAGAGTTGTGTTTCCATTTAAATAAATAAAACTAAAAACATAACCAAAACTACAACGATGGAGAGCCCAACAACAAAGGTATAATATAATCTCAAACAATAATCACTAATATTTAATTGAAAAATACTTATACAAATTAAAACTACGTAGGATACCACAAAGAAAAGAGGAGATAATGTCTTTCATGAAAAGCTTGACATGGAGAAGATTAAACAAGAAGGTGGAGTCAACTCTCCCAACTTTGAAGAGGGTATTGAACATCAAGCGAAAAAGAAACGTTTGATGTGATTGCCAACCATAGAGGCGAACGCTAACAAGAAGTTACCATATTTCTGTTTTACAACATATATTTTTGTTTAAAAAAACACTTTTCTTTGTTTTTTAAACACATCTCAAACTTTTTATAAATTTTAAGTAGTCTCAAACAATATCTAAACGTTATCTCAATTTTTTTTTTTTAAGTCGAAACACAATTTCAAATACTATATTCTATGTAATAGCATTTTATAATATAAACATGAATTGATGATCTATTACATTCGACGCTTGTAGAGTTGACGAAACTTCAAATTTGGATAGTTTTGTTCATCATGAAAATTATTATTAAAACAACAAACGAAACAATTAATGTTAACAATACGGGAAATTCATAAATGGTACGTGGACTCCATCTCATCACACATGTAGTATGTAATTAAAGCATAACTGTATATTTTATTTTATAACTTACATTTCCACATTAAAAACAAACTAAAAGTTGTTGACAAAAAAAAAACAAACTAAAAGTCCCGACTAATAAAAACAAAAACCTTCTATTTAACTCGTAAACGGTAGATCAGTTCATCACAAAAATACATGAAAACATGAAATAACTTTTTTGATTGGAAAATAAGAAAAAATACAATTTTGGTTTACTGACAGGAAACAAAATTTTTCGTTTTTGGCGGGAAAACGAAAAATACATATTTTGGCGGAAAAAACAAAATTTTATGTTTTTGGTGAGAAAACAAAAATTTACAATTTTGGCAGAAAATAAAATTTTCGTTTTTGGCGGAAAAACAAAATATACATTTTATTATTTATTATTTAGGTGTAAACGGGTTTAAACGGGGTCCGTTTATTTTGATTGAAAACCTTTTTATTATACGGGTCTAAATGGGTAAACCCGTTTAAACCCATTTATTTAAAACTGTTAAATGGGTTTAAACGAGTTTTTTTTTTAAAACAAGACCCATTTAGATTCACAAAATCTGTACACATGACAACATCCCTAATTTGCATGTAAGAACTTAATTTAGTCGTAATAGTAAGTAATTGCATTAGAAATGTTTCGCTTAATTTTTTGAATTCTGTACTGTTTTTTTTTTTGGGGTTTGATAAATTAAGTCCCTTACTTAATATTTAATATCACTTATAATTTGTCATAAGGCAAAAACAAAGAAAACCTTTAAAGACAACCATGTTCCACCTTCTAACTTATTTAAGAAAAAAAAAACTTTTCAACTTACTTACAATAATTACACATTTAAAGACAAATACATTGAATTTTAAAGTCACCAAAAACTTCAAAGAGCAACAACATTACAATATCCATTATTCTAGAAAAAAACAGAGAAACATAAGAGATCTAACCAAAAAAATGTCGACAAGTTAGAAGAAATTTCAAGATTCAAAAGTAAGTTATTTCAGGTCAATTGGATTTTAACGAAAAGTTACTAATTCGTTCACAAACGTACACTATTCAAATCGGTTGTTATTTAACGAAAAGTTATTAAACGTACACGAAAAGTTATTTCAGGTCAATTGTTATTTTCTAACTTTTCATGGACTTATTCAAATTCTAGATTATTTTTTCCCCAAATTTTCATGCCGAATGTATGCTTTTGTACCAAAAATACTTCGTATACTATTCAAATATCTGTTATTTTCCAACTTTTCATAGACTTATATGAAATCTATATTATATTGTTGCCAAGTTTCTATGTCCAACATATGTTTTTGTACAAATCATACTTTTTCCCTTTATTTTAAAATTCAGAAAAACACAAGACTTCGTAACTATTTGATATATGCATACATGTTTAAAATATAAACTCTATATCTGATTTTCATACATGTTTCAGTTTTGTCTGTTTTGTTGAATGTATTGTTTTTGACAATGGATGTATGCTTTGGATGTCCCCATAGTCGATTATGAGATATATAATTCCACATATATAATACTACACAAAATACAAGTTAAGAAAATATATATAAAATATACAAACCCGCGTGTATACGCGGGTCTTCACCTAGTTTTATTTAAAAAGACGGTTACAATGCTCTGATCCATACAATGAATATCAAAAGTTTTGAGAGAGAGAAAAAGTATGAAGGATATATGTAAACCGAAAACAAGTTTGATAGAGAAACAACCAAATCAAAAAGAGGAGAAGAGGACTAGCTAGTCTCGTCTCCACGGCCTCTTCGTCCTCCACATGGTTCCCATAGCATCCACCAAAAGTTGCAGAAAGCAACTTCCTGAACCAGTCTATTTTCGTAATTAAGTTTATTTTTTATAATAATTTGTTATTCCATTCTGCAATTTTCTTTTGTTATCTTCACCATTCTATGATTCTCCATTAGTTTCTAGTCAACAATTTTATCTTAATTGAGAAAACACAAATTTATTATTATTATTATTTTGTCATTGAACAGAACACATATTGTAGCTCTGGAGAACTGTGTGATTTTTAAAAACCGGTAAATAACAATATCTAGTTATCAATTTAACTCACAATAAGGATAATTTAATAGAAACCTCTGTTTCAAAACATGTTTTAACACTGAATTATTCTGAATTTAATGTAAATGTAAATATTAATGCCAAAATAACAAATCTCTTTTATGTTGCCCCCAAAAAATATAGGGTGTACAATTGATTGATGTTACTTAATTATACATTTATTAATGTTAGTGCCTCTTGCATAAAACGAAAGGGCCCTAAAATGAATGGCCAATATACGTAACCTCTCAACATACGTTAAACGATCATATAAAAGAAAGAAGCGAGTTTGTTTTCAGATTTCAAAATCAACTATACTAATACTATAGTAAGATTTACTCTATAGATATGGACTATAGTAAGTGCGTACATGGTCTTGTTGAGTTTGAGTGCGACGTAATATGATTTGAAAATAAAATCTCGCAAGCCATATGATATAGTGATACGGTATCAAGATTCAAGATTCCAGGAGATGTATGAACTTTACAACTTTAAACTTTAAAGATAAGGAAATATTGCTGGCGAGATTGTCATGTCGATCGGTCCTCTACAATTAATTATCTTTAGACCGGTTCAAACGTTTTGAATTTTACTAAATAAACTTCATCTAAAAGTTTCCATTGTCACATTCACTACAAGCTGAAGCTCTCGGAACCGGCCCGGACAAGAAAGTGGTACATTGTCTCTGATGAGCTCTTCGGTGAAGCGGCATTGTATTGATCTATCCTTTGCAACGGAAGCCGAACATTGTCATTCGTCGTCGGCTTACCTTGACGCGGACATGCTTAATGCGGCATCCACATTATTATTATTTTTTTTTGAATCGCCGAGGTTCCGGGCCCGTAGGCCCATACATACTCGGAACGGGGCCCAAACTATGTTAAAGTCATTCTTTCGGAGGAGACCCCTCCCAACGGGAATCGAACCCATAACCGGTAGAAAAAGCACATACCCACTCTTCTTTAACCATTTTGTCAATTCAACATTACTCCACATTACTCCATTAAAATGCGGCATCCACATTACTCCATTAAAATTACTCCTTTACACATTTAACAAAACATTATTGGATTATGAGAATCTTTTGCTTTTGAAAGGAAAATGTGAAAATCAAAATGCTTTATAAAGGTGAATACTTATTTAATATCTTCTCTCATACTTCAACATTAACACTGGTTCACTCTAGGATCATATGTCGAAGCCGAATCTAACCGATATCGTCAGATAAAGACTAAAACCTGAACCGAAATCTAACCAATATTGGATATTGGCCTTTCACCCTTCAATATGTGTAGCTAGAACCTGGTTTGGACCAAATAAATATTCGTACATCGAATATCAGTTAGGTTTGGTTTAGGATGAATTTCAGCTCCACTTCGTACGTGATCACAATTCAAAATCATAAGTTATAGACTAAAGATTAAAAATTGTAGACTATGGATTAAAAATTGTAAAATTATAGACTATGGATTAAATTTTAGACTACAATTTAGAAAATGTAGACATTTTAGACTATGGATTAAAATTGTAGACTAATTAAAATTTTAGACATATCTGATTACACGAGAGACTCGAGTCATAAGACAAGAGACGAACTCTGAGTAACGGATAACCGTATGAACTAGTCGTGTTGAAGATCGTGATAGCCGTGTTGATAGCTATGGGATCTGATAGGTTCCAGGTAAAGGGAGCATAAACGGCACTACCTGGCCTCGGGCTCAACCACTGTTAGGAATCCTATCGCCCCCCACAACCACCGTATTGGCCGTCACGACCGTCGTATTGACAGTCATCACGGTTAAACGATTCGCTCATCGAACGCACGAGATAAACAGAATCAATAGAGAGTGATCACCCAACCCATGAGAGAGAGAAAGCTACAGAGCTTATGACATCTCGTAGAGAAGTCTGAAAACTAGAGAGAGTTTTTAGTGATTCATAGAGAGAGAAAACTAGAGAGAGGTTTTTAAGGGAAAAATGAGATGATATTTCACAAGGGGGTACACACATATTTATAGGAGGTTTAGAGCGCTGACATAAGCGCTTACCTCAGCAATGACATCATTGCTTACATCACACCTATCTACTTTATTTATTGCGATGACATCATCGCTTACATCACACCTAATTGCGATTACATCATCGCTTACATCACACTTTATTATACATTATTTATTGCGATTTATATATATATCGCTTACACACATAATTATACATAATTAGATTATTAAGACGAATCTTAATGATCTATCTCGAACTCGGTGATGTGTTCCTCGCAGCAGCCGTAATAGTCATCTGGACACTTGAACTCGATTTCTGGTTCGGCGAAATCTTCTAGAGGCTCGTCTTTGTTTAAACCGAACTTCTTCCCGATCTCGTCTATATTCATCGAATCGTCTGTGGACTGTGCATCTTGGAAGTATTCTGGCAGAACCGCCGTTGGTTCTGGATCTGGTGTCTTCTTCTGCTGGATTAGCTTATGAGCTGGCTTGCTTTCGAAGTACTGTAGGTCTTCGTCTAGACTCATTTGGTAATCAATTGGATAGTAGCTCCAATTTAGGTTGAAGGGAATAGGGAACTTCTGCGTAGCACTATTGAGGCGAAACGCATGGTTCTGGAATTCTTCGAACCCTTTGGTTTCATAGACGTTGAAGTCTGGTCGCATGCCTTTGTTGTAGTCGTCGTGGTGGATCAGCGTCGGCAACGCATGCATCTTGTTGCTTTTGATATTGACTTGTATGGGGGCGGTGGAAGAAGTATATCGTATGAGGATTAAAGAAAGGGTTGAGACACCCTTGTCCTTTTAGCCTTTTGTACGATATGTTCACCGTCTTTGCTGACCGTCTAAGTTTACCACTCCAGGCGCTTAGTGGCGCGAACCAAGTTAGAAACGTTGAGAGGCAGTCCTTTTGACCTTGTCGCGAGTTGACGAACTGGTAGAGCCAGTGGATGTCGAAGGTGACGCCAATGGTGTATACAGAACATATATACCAAAGGAAACAGAGGACTTCCTCTGGCATATTAGTGCTCTCTATTCTGTAGAGATGGGCGTACGGGTGATCTGGATGTATGCCAAGTGGCGCGATGTGTTGACATCGGACACCGTACTTTGATAGGATGATTGACTGGTACCGGAAGATCCTTTCTTTGAGATGCTCGTGGATGATCTTCATGTTGACAAGCTGGTGAGCATCTTCTGGCATGTTGGCACCGAAGTCATAGTATTCTTTTTCGGTTGCCGATGAGCTTGCCATCATCTGTATCTCCCTCAGCGGGCTCCGGCTTAGCATGTCGGCAAGGATGTTCTTTGTGCCCTTTAAATAGAAGGATACGAAGTCGTATTTTGAGAACCATTCGCTCCATCTTAGCAACTGTTGATGTGGGACCATCTTTTGCTTGAATTGTAACATCTTCGGGAAGGATGACATGTCCATCTCGATGCGAAATTTGTGTCCAATCAAATGGAACTCAAATTTCTCGATGGCCTTCTTTACAGCTAAGATCTCTTTGAACGTGGAGTGATAGTGGAGTTCGGAATCTTTAAAGCGTCCGCTTTTATATCCACAGATTTGACGTTTCCCGTCAATCTCTTCGAACAGTATTGAACCCCAATACTTATCACTTGCGTCTGTTTGTAGAACACGCGTGCCTTCGCAGGGAATCTTTAAAGGTGGCAGCTTTATTATCTCCAACTTTAGTCTTTTGACTGCATCCGTTTGTCTGGTAGTCCATAAAGGGGGATTCTTGGACAGCATCTTTTGTAGTGGACGCGTCAGCTGCGACAATTGCGGAATAAAGTCACTGAGGTAATTAATTACCCCAAGGAACTGTTGGACTTGTCTCTTCGAGAGGTCGCTGTCTGGAAACTCCAGAAGCGTCGTGGCCAGATGGGCCTGAGGGGTGAATTGCCCATTAGCAATATCCATTCCAAGGAAATCGATGTTGGGCTGGGCTATGATCATTTTTCGGGCCGATAGCATTATTCCATGATCCTTCACGATGTTCTGGAACTGTTGTAGAGTTCGAACATGATCTTCGTGACTTGACGAGAATAGAAGGATATCGTCTATGTAGATTAGTGCTGTATGAAGCAGGGGCTTGAATATCTTTAGCATAGCCTGTTGGAATAGCGATGGCGCCGTCTTGAGGCCGAACGGTAGGACATTCCATTGTAGATGTCGGTTGGGCAGACAGAAAGCTGTCTTGTATCTTTCTTCTGGTGCAATACCGATTTGCCAGAAACCGGATTTTAGGTCGAACTTTGAGAACAGAGTCGCACCTTGTAGATGTTGAAACAGCGCCCTTTTGTTTGGCAATGGGAACTCGACATCTTGGAGGTACTGGTTCAGCGGCTTATAGTCAATGACTAGCCTTAGTTTTCCTCGTGCTTGTTCAGCTCTATTATTGACATAAAATGCCTTGCATGCCCACGGAGAATTTGTTGGTGAGACTACCTTTTGGCTGACTAGCTGGTCACATTCTTCGTTTGCTTGTTTGAGCAACACTGGGGGCATTCCTGCGTGACTTGCCTTTGTAGGTGTCGTGTGGATATTCTCCTTGAATGGCAGTGACACGAAGAATTCCTCGTTTAACCACAGTGGGTTTTTGCATATACGTATGAACTCCGTATGAGAGTTTGCGCATGAACTCGCAGTGATTTCCTCTTTTATTTTGTTGAAATCATGGGACTGAAGCTCTTCAATCGCGAACATTCTAGGTATCGTTGTGAACGCTTTGAAATAAGATTTCCATCTTATACCTCTTGGTTCGATTGAGATGTCGAAGCTCTTCTTCAGCTCGTAATACGAGTCCCATCCTAGAATAATGTCCTTTCCAGGAGCGGAGGACCCTAGGACTTCCGTAGTTATTTTACAACCCGGAAAGAGCTCTATAGTGATCGGCTTCGATTTGAGCTTGATTGATAACGATCCTGAATTTGCTACCCTGAACTCTTGCTGGTACGGGTGCCACATGGTAGAGGAAAGTACCTTGGGATTCATTATCGTTGTATGAGCTCCCGTGTCTATGAAAGCGATAGCATGGACTGGTTCCTCTTTCTTTGCAGGATCAAAGATTGTCACTGGTAGGTGAGGAGATTGTATCTCTTCTTGTTGAGGCGTTTGAGCAATCTTGAAACAGCATTCTTCCTCATCGTCGGATTATGAGGTGTCAGAATCTGAGTAGCCACAAATGGCATCTTGTTCGTCGCTGTCATAAGACAACACCGATTCGAGATCATGATTGTCAAGATCAATATCTTTTGCCAGCTTTGATATTGAACTGATGAGATATTGTCGTTTCTTCTTTGAACTGTTAGGACAGTTTTTGGCGAAGTGCCCTTCTTTGTTGCATAGAAAGCACTTTGTCTCCTTTTTGAAGGATTGTTTCCTTCTGAAGAACCGTCTGCGTCTGAACTTCTTGAATCGGAACTTATTTGTTTTTTTGGAACGGCGAGCCTCGCCTTTTCCTTTACACGTGCAGCCTTTCTTGGACTTTGAACATTTAATCGACAAATCTGGTCTTGCACAGACTTTGGATAAATGCTTTGAGTTATCCATGAACTCAGTCCAGAATTCCTTTTGCTTGCATAGTTTGTCCAACGTCCTGAAGACGTATTGTTGGATTTGTCCGATGGAGATTTCTTCTACCGTCTGGCCTTGCTCTTTGATATTGAGTTTTGTTTGTTGGCTCAGATAATCATCAATAGATGATAAGTAGACTTGCTTCAGGCTCGGGTTATTGAGACCGTTTAGCGCATAGTATCTCCGTGTTTGTTGCTCGAAATGTTTCGCAAGATCTCTCTTCTTAAGCGAACAACATTTTGCTGCGAAGAAATCCTCTTGTAATTGATCTTTGAGGTGTTTCGGGGTGCCTATGAATTCCCGATGAATTTCTCCGAGTAGTAATAGTATGGTGGTCTGATAGACTTGCTGCTGTCTGTATTCGCCAAGCGAATTCCACCATTCTTTGAGTGCACCTGAGAACCGTGCAGTGAATTGTTGTATGACGAGGTGTGAGGTTGAGGTGATAACCTCAGAATTCATCCATGCGTGGAATTCGTCTAAACGATCATTCCATCTTTCGAAGGGAATATCGTCAAACGTAAACGTCACGATTTTTGAGGCGAACTGCTTCGCTGGCCTTTCTTGTTCTTGAATGGGTGTTCCATTCATCTCGTCGTCAGAGAGCACTTCGTCTATGTCTGGCTCTGTCTTTGATGGTTCTCCAATAGCAAACTGCTTTGGTAGTGATTCATCTTCAGAGTCAGTCTTGTAAGATGAGCTTGAGCTCGACTCTGAGAGGTTAATAATCACCGGTGTTGGATGAGACGTTTTTGCCGGTGGTATTTGTGATTGAGCGGACTCTGGCTCTTTTGCTCTTTCGTCTTGTTCCGCTAGTTGATTTAGCAGACTAGACATCGTAAACTCCGTAGACTCTGTAGACTCGATTATGCCTATCTCCTTTCCTTTTCTTCTATCGCGATCAGGAGACTCTTGACTAGAGTGTGAGGAGGCAGATCTATGAGTCGTTGTTGGATTGACACGGAATTCAGATTCCTTTTGCCTTCTTGCCCTTTCTCGTACGGGTCGTGGTCTGAACTCGCCGACAGGAGGAGTTACAGCATATCTTGATGTGAACGCTTCATCAGACGATAGGAAACCAGGAACTGGATTTCTTGTCGTCCCATATTGTTCTCCTGAGAGAAACCCTTGAGAGTACGATCCTGGGTATATGGGCATCGTTGATGACATGCTCCCGAGATGCGGATGGTATGGTCTTTGCTGGTTCTGGACCATACTTTCGAGGCACTTTTGAAGGTCTTTTAGTTGAAACCTGAGATTGATCATCTCAGCTTCTTTGCCTTGAAATTGAGTGGTGTTGACCATCATATGTTTGGCCATAGACATCATCTCTTTGTGGAGGGTATTTAACCGACTCTCGATTTCCGAGATCGAGTTTTGAAGACCACTCAATCTCTTTGAATATTCTGCAAACTGATCGATTTTGTGATTGATCGTAGTAAGCAGTCGGTTTTGTGCCATGGCATTTTCAGTTTGCCAATTGAGCACCTTTTCTCCTTGACTTAATTGACTCGGTCCTGAAGGACTGATTGCACTTGAAAGTACTTTTGGAGAGTGGGATATGTTGTCGGTGATGAAGTCCTCTGGTGGAGGAAAGTTGTCGTCTTCCATCATCATGATTTCCGGCACGGATGACTCCTTTTGATTAGAGTATTCGACTATGAAGTCGTATCTTCCGTTGCCTTCTCCGAGAGGACCTACTGTAGGATCTCCGTCTAGATATCTTTTGTACAGGGGATCCTTTTTCTTTCTGCGCCGTTGGCGGATTTCGTCATCAGACTCATAATAATTTTCTGTGCAAGCCGAGCAAGAACAGACATCAAAATATTGATGGCCGTTTTCATCCTTGAAAGGATATACGACTTGTCCGTATTGTCCGAAGGAGACCGGCTTTGGATTTTGGTCTCGGTATGGTCCGTGGAATTCGTGTTCATCAATTTGGATTGCAAATTGTGTGAACAGTTGTTTCCGAGCTGATGAAGATCTCGGTTTGTCGAATATGATTTCCGTTGTTCCATCACTTCGCGAATGGAATCTGGCTTCGGATGTTTGGACCGGTGCTTGAGTCGCTTGATGTAGCTTCTCATAGCTTGTTACCCATGACTCTGGTATTTTCTTTATTAATTCCTCTCGAGAGATCTGTCGAGGAATTTGCGTTGTGCTTGGCGCTTGCGAAGCCGATGTGACTTCTAGATATAGCGCTTCGTCAGAGGAGGGTAGGACGAGGTCAAGAGCATGGTCTTGAACACGATATACAATTTGGTGATGTAGTGTTGCGATAACACTCTTCTCTTGCATAGGAAGTCCGATCAGCTGAAGCTGGACCTTGAGCGTCTTGAGTAGGTTCGGATCTTGCAAAGAGACGTTGAAGTTGGGAAACAGCGTTATGAATACTGTTCCGACGTTTAATGTTGTCTGAACCGTACCGATGCAGGCCTGTTGATATGACTTTAGCCGAGAGTCGACTAGAGCGATTCTTGCGATAACCGGCAGACCTTTACGGGCGTGTAGGGTTAGCCCGATACGCACCACTCCAAAGTGGAGATGGGTGTATCCTTGTTGACGCCATAATCGTGGAAGCACTTCTGGGATGTTGAGAGAAATGAATTGCTCCTCTTCCGTGGCTGGGACTTGGCAAGATGAGAACTTGCTGGATTGAACGTATTCCCGGACTCTTCGGCTTGCCGAAGGTTGTATGAGCTCACGGACGTTCTTTATCGAGAAAACACTGGGTTTTCTGGCAAAGAACTCGTATGGATTCACCAGTGGAAGTGTTGTTTCAGGCAGACGATCGCCTGGAACATATTCTATTTCGTAAAGAGAATTTATATCGGAACTATTTTTTTGGTTTTTTGGTTTTTGTAAAGTAGAAATTGCAAACTGAGAATCTATAGCTAAAGGATTTGAAATTGACATTTTTGAGAATTAGTTTTCAGAACATTCAAAACAATTCGTCATAAACAAAGCTTCTTTCCCTCAAACATAGGTTGTTAGGCTCTGATACCAATATCTGATTACACGAGAGACTCGAGTCATAAGACAAGAGACGAACTCTGAGTAACGGATAACCGTATGAACTAGTCGTGTTGAAGATCGTGATAGCCGTGTTGATAGCTATGGGATCTGATAGGTTCCAGGTAAAGGGAGCATAAACGGCACTACCTGGCCTCGGGCTCAACCACTGTTAGGAATCCTATCGCCCCCCACAACCACCGTATTGGCCGTCACGACCGTCGTATTGACAGTCATCACGGTTAAACGATTCGCTCATCGAACGCACGAGATAAACAGAATCAATAGAGAGTGATCACCCAACCCATGAGAGAGAGAAAGCTACAGAGCTTATGACATCTCGTAGAGAAGTCTGAAAACTAGAGAGAGTTTTTAGTGATTCATAGAGAGAAAACTAGAGAGAGGTTTTTAAGGGGAAAATGAGATGATATTTCACAAGGGGGTACACACATATTTATAGGAGGTTTAGAGCGCTGACATAAGCGCTTACCTCAGCAATGACATCATTGCTTACATCACACCTATCTACTTTATTTATTGCGATTACATCATCGCTTACATCACACCTAATTGCGATTACATCATCGCTTACATCACACTTTATTATACATTATTTATTGCGATTTATATATATATCGCTTACACACATAATTATACATAATTAGATTATTAAGACGAATCTTAATGATCTATCTCGAACTCGGTGATGTGTTCCTCGCAGCAGCCGTAATAGTCATCTGGACACTTGAACTCGATTTCTGGTTCGGCGAAATCTTCTAGAGGCTCGTCTTTGTTTAAACCGAACTTCTTCCCGATCTCGTCTATATTCATCGAATCGTCTGTGGACTGTGCATCTTGGAAGTATTCTGGCAGAACCGCCGTTGGTTCTGGATCTGGTGTCTTCTTCTGCTGGATTAGCTTATGAGCTGGCTTGCTTTCGAAGTACTGTAGGTCTTCGTCTAGACTCATTTGGTAATCAATTGGATAGTAGCTCCAATTTAGGTTGAAGGGAATAGGGAACTTCTGCGTAGCACTATTGAGGCGAAACGCATGGTTCTGGAATTCTTCGAACCCTTTGGTTTCATAGACGTTGAAGTCTGGTCGCATGCCTTTGTTGTAGTCGTCGTGGTGGATCAGCGTCGGCAACGCATGCATCTTGTTGCTTTTGATATTGACTTGTATGGGGGCGGTGGAAGAAGTATATCGTATGAGGATTAAAGAAAGGGTTGAGACACCCTTGTCCTTTTAGCCTTTTGTACGATATGTTCACCGTCTTTGCTGACCGTCTAAGTTTACCACTCCAGGCGCTTAGTGGCGCGAACCAAGTTAGAAACGTTGAGAGGCAGTCCTTTTGACCTTGTCGCGAGTTGACGAACTGGTAGAGCCAGTGGATGTCGAAGGTGACGCCAATGGTGTATACAGAACATATATACCAAAGGAAACAGAGGACTTCCTCTGGCATATTAGTGCTCTCTATTCTGTAGAGATGGGCGTACGGGTGATCTGGATGTATGCCAAGTGGCGCGATGTGTTGACATCGGACACCGTACTTTGATAGGATGATTGACTGGTACCGGAAGATCCTTTCTTTGAGATGCTCGTGGATGATCTTCATGTTGACAAGCTGGTGAGCATCTTCTGGCATGTTGGCACCGAAGTCATAGTATTCTTTTTCGGTTGCCGATGAGCTTGCCATCATCTGTATCTCCCTCAGCGGGCTCCGGCTTAGCATGTCGGCAAGGATGTTCTTTGTGCCCTTTAAATAGAAGGATACGAAGTCGTATTTTGAGAACCATTCGCTCCATCTTAGCAACTGTTGATGTGGGACCATCTTTTGCTTGAATTGTAACATCTTCGGGAAGGATGACATGTCCCTCTCGATGCGAAATTTGTGTCCAATCAACTGGAACTCAAATTTCTCGATGGCCTTCTTTACAGCTAAGATCTCTTTGAACGTGGAGTGATAGTGGAGTTCGGAATCTTTAAAGCGTCCGCTTTTATATCCACAGATTTGACGTTTCCCGTCAATCTCTTCGAACAGTATTGAACCCCAATACTTATCACTTGCGTCTGTTTGTAGAACACGCGTGCCTTCGCAGGGAATCTTTAAAGGTGGCAGCTTTATTATCTCCAACTTTAGTCTTTTGACTGCATCCGTTTGTCTGGTAGTCCATAAAGGTGGATTCTTGGACAGCATCTTTTGTAGTGGACGCGTCAGCTGCGACAATTGCGGAATAAAGTCACTGAGGTAATTAATTACCCCAAGGAACTGTTGGACTTGTCTCTTCGAGAGGTCGCTGTCTGGAAACTCCAGAAGCGTCGTGGCCAGATGGGCCTGAGGGGTGAATTGCCCATTAGCAATATCCATTCCAAGGAAATCGATGTTGGGCTGGGCTATGATCATTTTTCGGGCCGATAGCATTATTCCATGATCCTTCACGATGTTCTGGAACTGTTGTAGAGTTCGAACATGATCTTCGTGACTTGACGAGAATAGAAGGATATCGTCTATGTAGATTAGTGCTGTATGAAGCAGGGGCTTGAATATCTTTAGCATAGCCTGTTGGAATAGCGATGGCGCCGTCTTGAGGCCGAACGGTAGGACATTCCATTGTAGATGTCGGTTGGGCAGACAGAAAGCTGTCTTGTATCTTTCTTCTGGTGCAATACCGATTTGCCAGAAACCGGATTTTAGGTCGAACTTTGAGAACAGAGTCGCACCTTGTAGATGTTGAAACAGCGCCCTTTTGTTTGGCAATGGGAACTCGACATCTTGGAGGTACTGGTTCAGCGGCTTATAGTCAATGACTAGCCTTAGTTTTCCTCGTGCTTGTTCAGCTCTATTATTGACATAAAATGCCTTGCATGCCCACGGAGAATTTGTTGGTGAGACTACCTTTTGGCTGACTAGCTGGTCACATTCTTCGTTTGCTTGTTTGAGCAACACTGGGGGCATTCCTGCGTGACTTGCCTTTGTAGGTGTCGTGTGGATATTCTCCTTGAATGGCAGTGACACGAAGAATTCCTCGTTTAACCACAGTGGGTTTTTGCATATACGTATGAACTCCGTATGAGAGTTTGCGCATGAACTCGCAGTGATTTCCTCTTTTATTTTGTTGAAATCATGGGACTGAAGCTCTTCAATCGCGAACATTCTAGGTATCGTTGTGAACGCTTTGAAATAAGATTTCCATCTTATACCTCTTGGTTCGATTGAGATGTCGAAGCTCTTCTTCAGCTCGTAATACGAGTCCCATCCTAGAATAATGTCCTTTCCAGGAGCGGAGGACCCTAGGACTTCCGTAGTTATTTTACAACCCGGAAAGAGCTCTATAGTGATCGGCTTCGATTTGAGCTTGATTGATAACGATCCTGAATTTGCTACCCTGAACTCTTGCTGGTACGGGTGCCACATGGTAGAGGAAAGTACCTTGGGATTCATTATCGTTGTATGAGCTCCCGTGTCTATGAAAGCGATAGCATGGACTGGTTCCTCTTTCTTTGCAGGATCAAAGATTGTCACTGGTAGGTGAGGAGATTGTATCTCTTCTTGTTGAGGCGTTTGAGCAATCTTGAAACAGCATTCTTCCTCATCGTCGGATTATGAGGTGTCAGAATCTGAGTAGCCACAAATGGCATCTTGTTCGTCGCTGTCATAAGACAACACCGATTCGAGATCATGATTGTCAAGATCAATATCTTTTGCCAGCTTTGATATTGAGCTGATGAGATATTGTCGTTTCTTCTTTGAACTGTTAGGACAGTTTTTGGCGAAGTGCCCTTCTTTGTTGCATAGAAAGCACTTTGTCTCCTTTTTGAAGGATTGTTTCCTTCTGAAGAACCGTCTGCGTCTGAACTTCTTGAATCGGAACTTATTTGCTTTTTTGGAACGGCGAGCCTCGCCTTTTCCTTTACACGTGCAGCCTTTCTTGGACTTTGAACATTTAATCGACAAATCTGGTCTTGCACAGACTTTGGATAAATGCTTTGAGTTATCCATGAACTCAGTCCAGAATTCCTTTTGCTTGCATAGTTTGTCCAACGTCCTGAAGACGTATTGTTGGATTTGTCCGATGGAGATTTCTTCTACCGTCTGGCCTTGCTCTTTGATATTGAGTTTTGTTTGTTGGCTCAGATAATCATCAATAGATGATAAGTAGACTTGCTTCAGGCTCGGGTTATTGAGACCGTTTAGCGCATAGTATCTCCGTGTTTGTTGCTCGAAATGTTTCGCAAGATCTCTCTTCTTAAGCGAACAACATTTTGCTGCGAAGAAATCCTCTTGTAATTGATCTTTGAGGTGTTTCGGGGTGCCTATGAATTCCCGATGAATTTCTCCGAGTAGTAATGGTATGGTGGTCTGATAGACTTGCTGCTGTCTGTATTCGCCAAGCGAATTCCACCATTCTTTGAGTGCACCTGAGAACCGTGCAGTGAATTGTTGTATGACGAGGTGTGAGGTTGAGGTGATAACCTCAGAATTCATCCATGCGTGGAATTCGTCTAAACGATCATTCCATCTTTCGAAGGGAATATCGTCAAACGTAAACGTCACGATTTTTGAGGCGAACTGCTTCGCTGGCCTTTCTTGTTCTTGAATGGGTGTTCCATTCATCTCGTCGTCAGAGAGCACTTCGTCTATGTCTGGCTCTGTCTTTGATGGTTCTCCAATAGCAAACTGCTTTGGTAGTGATTCATCTTCAGAGTCAGTCTTGTAAGATGAGCTTGAGCTCGACTCTGAGAGGTTAATAATCACCGGTGTTGGATGAGACGTTTTTGCCGGTGGTATTTGTGATTGAGCGGACTCTGGCTCTTTTGCTCTTTCGTCTTGTTCCGCTAGTTGATTTAGCAGACTAGACATCGTAAACTCCGTAGACTCTGTAGACTCGATTATGCCTATCTCCTTTCCTTTTCTTCTATCGCGATCAGGAGACTCTTGACTAGAGTGTGAGGAGGCAGATCTATGAGTCGTTGTTGGATTGACACGGAATTCAGATTCCTTTTGCCTTCTTGCCCTTTCTCGTACGGGTCGTGGTCTGAACTCGCCGACAGGAGGAGTTACAGCATATCTTGATGTGAACGCTTCATCAGACGATAGGAAACCAGGAACTGGATTTCTTGTCGTCCCATATTGTTCTCCTGAGAGAAACCCTTGAGAGTACGATCCTGGGTATATGGGCATCGTTGATGACATGCTCCCGAGATGCGGATGGTATGGTCTTTGCTGGTTCTGGACCATACTTTCGAGGCACTTTTGAAGGTCTTTTAGTTGAAACCTGAGATTGATCATCTCAGCTTCTTTGCCTTGAAATTGAGTGGTGTTGACCATCATATGTTTGGCCATAGACATCATCTCTTTGTGGAGGGTATTTAACCGACTCTCGATTTCCGAGATCGAGTTTTGAAGACCACTCAATCTCTTTGAATATTCTGCAAACTGATCGATTTTGTGATTGATCGTAGTAAGCAGTCGGTTTTGTGCCATGGCATTTTCCGTTTGCCAATTGAGCACCTTTTCTCCTTGACTTAATTGACTCGGTCCTGAAGGACTGATTGCACTTGAAAGTACTTTTGGAGAGTGGGATATGTTGTCGGTGATGAAGTCCTCTGGTGGAGGAAAGTTGTCGTCTTCCATCATCATGATTTCCGGCACGGATGACTCTTTTTGATTAGAGTATTCGACTATGAAGTCGTATCTTCCGTTGCCTTCTCCGAGAGGACCTACTGTAGGATCTCCGTCTAGATATCTTTTGTACAGGGGATCCTTTTTCTTTCTGCGCCGTTGGCGGATTTCGTCATCGGACTCATAATAATTTTCTGTGTAAGCCGAGCAAGAACAGACATCAAAATATTGATGGCCGTTTTCATCCTTGAAAGGATATACGACTTGTCCGTATTGTCCGAAGGAGACCGGCTTTGGATTTTGGTCTCGGTATGGTCCGTGGAATTCGTGTTCATCAATTTGGATTGCAAATTGTGTGAACAGTTGTTTCCGAGCTGATGAAGATCTCGGTTTGTCGAATATGATTTCCGTTGTTCCATCACTTCGCGAATGGAATCTGGCTTCGGATGTTTGGACCGGTGCTTGAGTCGCTTGATGTAGCTTCTCATAGCTTGTTACCCATGACTCTGGTATTTTCTTTATTAATTCCTCTCGAGAGATCTGTCGAGGAATTTGCGTTGTGCTTGGCGCTTGCGAAGCCGATGTGACTTCTAGATATAGCGCTTCGTCAGAGGAGGGTAGGACGAGGTCAAGAGCATGGTCTTGAACACGATATACAATTTGGTGATGTAGTGTTGCGATAACACTCTTCTCTTGCATAGGAAGTCCGATCAGCTGAAGCTGGACCTTGAGCGTCTTGAGTAGGTTCGGATCTTGCAAAGAGACGCTGAAGTTGGGAAACAGCGTTATGAATACTGTTCCGGCGTTTAATGTTGTCTGAACCGTACCGATGCAGGCCTGTTGATATGACTTTAGCCGAGAGTCGACTAGAGCGATTCTTGCGATAACCGGCAGACCTTTACGGGCGTGTAGGGTTAGCCCGATACGCACCACTCCAAAGTGGAGATGGGTGTATCCTTGTTGACGCCATAATCGTGGAAGCACTTCTGGGATGTTGAGAGAAATGAATTGCTCCTCTTCCGTGGCTGGGACTTGGCAAGATGAGAACTTGCTGGATTGAACGTATTCCCGGACTCTTCGGCTTGCCGAAGGTTGTATGAGCTCACGGACGTTCTTTATCGAGAAAACACTGGGTTTTCTGGCAAAGAACTCGTATGGATTCACCAGTGGAAGTGTTGTTTCAGGCAGACGATCGCCTGGAACATATTCTATTTCGTAAAGAGAATTTATATCGGAACTATTTTTTTGGTTTTTTGGTTTTTGTAAAGTAGAAATTGCAAACTGAGAATCTATAGCTAAAGGATTTGAAATTGACATTTTTGAGAATTAGTTTTCAGAACTAGTCGTGTTGAAGATCGTGATAGCCGTGTTGATAGCTATGGGATCTGATAGGTTCCAGGTAAAGGGAGCATAAACGGCACTACCTGGCCTCGGGCTCAATCAGATATTGGTATCAGAGCCTAACAACCTATGTTTGAGGGAAAGAAGCTTTGTTTATGACGAATTGTTTTGAATGTTCTGAAAACTAATTCTCAAAAATGTCAATTTCAAATCCTTTAGCTATAGATTCTCAGTTTGCAATTTCTACTTTACAAAAACCAAAAAACCAAAAAAATAGTTCCGATATAAATTCTCTTTACGAAATAGAATAAGTTCCAGGCGATCGTCTGCCTGAAACAACACTTCCACTGGTGAATCCATACGAGTTCTTTGCCAGAAAACCCAGTGTTTTCTCGATAAAGAACGTCCGTGAGCTCATACAACCTTCGGCAAGCCGAAGAGTCCGGGAATACGTTCAATCCAGCAAGTTCTCATCTTGCCAAGTCCCAGCCACGGAAGAGGAGCAATTCATTTCTCTCAACATCCCAGAAGTGCTTCCACGATTATGGCGTCAACAAGGATACACCCATCTCCACTTTGGAGTGGTGCGTATCGGGCTAACCCTACACGCCCGTAAAGGTCTGCCGGTTATCGCAAGAATCGCTCTAGTCGACTCTCGGCTAAAGTCATATCAACAGGCCTGCATCGGTACGGTTCAGACAACACTAAACGCCGGAACAGTATTCATAACGCTGTTTCCCAACTTCAACGTCTCTTTGCAAGATCCGAACCTACTCAAGACGCTCAAGGTCCAGCTTCAGCTGATCGGACTTCCTATGCAAGAGAAGAGTGTTATCGCAACACTACATCACCAAATTGTATATCGTGTTCAAGACCATGCTCTTGACCTCGTCCTACCCTCCTCTGACGAAGCGCTATATCTAGAAGTCACATCGGCTTCGCAAGCGCCAAGCACAACGCAAATTCCTCGACAGATCTCTCGAGAGGAATTAATAAAGAAAATACCAGAGTCATGGGTAACAAGCTATGAGAAGCTACATCAAGCGACTCAAGCACCGGTCCAAACATCCGAAGCCAGATTCCATTCGCGAAGTGATGGAACAACGGAAATCATATTCGACAAACCGAGATCTTCATCAGCTCGGAAACAACTGTTCACACAATTTGCAATCCAAATTGATGAACACGAATTCCACGGACCATACCGAGACCAAAATCCAAAGCCGGTCTCCTTCGGACAATACGGACAAGTCGTATATCCTTTCAAGGATGAAAACGGCCATCAATATTTTGATGTCTGTTCTTGCTCGGCTTGCACAGAAAATTATTATGAGTCCGATGACGAAATCCGCCAACGGCGCAGAAAGAAAAAGGATCCCCTGTACAAAAGATATCTAGACGGAGATCCTACAGTAGGTCCTCTCGGAGAAGGCAACGGAAGATACGACTTCATAGTCGAATACTCTAATCAAAAGGAGTCATCCGTGCCGGAAATCATGATGATGGAAGACGACAACTTTCCTCCACCAGAGGACTTCATCACCGACAACATATCCCACTCTCCAAAAGTACTTTCAAGTGCAATCAGTCCTTCAGGACCGAGTCAATTAAGTCAAGGAGAAAAGGTGCTCAATTGGCAAACGGAAAATGCCATGGCACAAAACCGACTGCTTACTACGATCAATCACAAAATCGATCAGTTTGCAGAATATTCAAAGAGATTGAGTGGTCTTCAAAACTCGATCTCGGAAATCGAGAGTCGGTTAAATACCCTCCACAAAGAGATGATGTCTATGGCCAAACATATGATGGTCAACACCACTCAATTTCAAGGCAAAGAAGCTGAGATGATCAATCTCAGGTTTCAACTAAAAGACCTTCAAAAGTGCCTCGAAAGTATGGTCCAGAACCAGCAAAGACCATACCATCCGCATCTCGGGAGCATGTCATCAACGATGCCCATATACCCAGGATCGTACTCTCAAGGGTTTCTCTCAGGAGAACAATATGGGACGACAAGAAATCCAGTTCCTGGTTTCCTATCGTCTGATGAAGCGTTCACATCAAGATATGCTGTAACTCCTCCTGTCGGCGAGTTCAGACCACGACCCGTACGAGAAAGGGCAAGAAGGCAAAAGGAATCCGAATTCCGTGTCAATCCAACAACGACTCATAGATCTGCCTCCTCACACTCTAGTCAAGAGTCTCCTGATCGCGATAGAAGAAAAGAAAAGGAGATAGGCATAATCGAGTCTACAGAGTCTACGGAGTTTACGATGTCTAGTCTGCTAAATCAACTAGCGGAACAAGACGAAAGAGCAAAAGAGCCAGAGTCCGCTCAATCACAAATACCACCGGCAAAAACGTCTCATCCAACACCGGTGATTATTAACCTCTCAGAGTCGAGCTCAAGCTCATCTTACAAGACTGACTCTGAAGATGAATCACTACCAAAGCAGTTTGCTATTGGAGAACCATCAAAGACAGAGCCAGACATAGACGAAGTGCTCTCTGACGACGAGATGAATGGAACACCCATTCCAGAACAAGAAAGGCCAGCGAAGCAGTTCGCCTCAAAAATCGTGACGTTTACGTTTGACGATATTCCCTTCGAAAGATGGAATGATCGTTTAGACGAATTCCACGCATGGATGAATTCTGAGGTTATCACCTCAACCTCACACCTCGTCATACAACAATTCACTGCACGGTTCTCAGGTGCACTCAAAGAATGGTGGAATTCGCTTGGCGAATACAGACAGCAGCAAGTCTATCAGACCACCATACCATTACTACTCGGAGAAATTCATCGGGAATTCATAGGCACCCCGAAACACCTCAAAGATCAATTACAAGAGGATTTCTTCGCAGCAAAATGTTGTTCGCTTAAGAAGAGAGATCTTGCGAAACATTTCGAGCAACAAACACGGAGATACTATGCGCTAAACGGTCTCAATAACCCGAGCCTGAAGCAAGTCTACTTATCATCTATTGATGATTATCTGAGCCAACAAACAAAACTCAATATCAAAGAGCAAGGCCAGACGGTAGAAGAAATCTCCATCGGACAAATCCAACAATACGTCTTCAGGACGTTGGACAAACTATGCAAGCAAAAGGAATTCTGGACTGAGTTCATGGATAACTCAAAGCATTTATCCAAAGTCTGTGCAAGACCAGATTTGTCGATTAAATGTTCAAAGTCCAAGAAAGGCTGCACGTGTAAAGGAAAAGGCGAGGCTCGCCGTTCCAAAAAAGCAAATAAGTTCCGATTCAAGAAGTTCAGACGCAGACGGTTCTTCAGAAGGAAACAATCCTTCAAAAAGGAGACAAAGTGCTTTCTATGCAACAAAGAAGGGCACTTCGCCAAAAACTGTCCTAACAGTTCAAAGAAGAAACGACAATATCTCATCAGCTCAATATCAAAGCTGGCAAAAGATATTGATCTTGACAATCATGATCTCGAATCGGTGTTGTCTTATGACAGCGACGAACAAGATGCCATTTGTGGCTACTCAGATTCTGACACCTCAGAATCCGACGATGAGGAAGAATGCTGTTTCAAGATTGCTCAAACGCCTCAACAAGAAGAGATACAATCTCCTCACCTACCAGTGACAATCTTTGATCCTGCAAAGAAAGAGGAACCAGTCCATGCTATCGCTTTCATAGACACGGGAGCTCATACAACGATAATGAATCCCAAGGTACTTTCCTCTACCATGTGGCACCCGTACCAGCAAGAGTTCAGGGTAGCAAATTCAGGATCGTTATCAATCAAGCTCAAATCGAAGCCGATCACTATAGAGCTCTTTCCGGGTTGTAAAATAACTACGGAAGTCCTAGGGTCCTCCGCTCCTGGAAAGGACATTATTCTAGGATGGGACTCGTATTACGAGCTGAAGAAGAGCTTCGACATCTCAATCGAACCAAGAGGTATAAGATGGAAATCTTATTTCAAAGCGTTCACAACGATACCTAGAATGTTCGCGATTGAAGAGCTTCAGTCCCATGATTTCAACAAAATAAAAGAGGAAATCACTGCGAGTTCATGCGCAAACTCTCATACGGAGTTCCTACGTATATGCAAAAACCCACTGTGGTTAAACGAGGAATTCTTCGTGTCACTGCCATTCAAGGAGAATATCCACACGACACCTACAAAGGCAAGTCACGCAGGAATGCCCCCAGTGTTGCTCAAACAAGCAAACGAAGAATGTGACCAGCTAGTCAGCCAAAAGGTAGTCTCACCAACAAATTCTCCGTGGGCATGCAAGGCATTTTATGTCAATAATAGAGCTGAACAAGCACGAGGAAAACTAAGGCTAGTCATTGACTATAAGCCGCTGAACCAGTACCTCCAAGATGTCAAGTTCCCATTGCCAAACAAAAGGGCGCTGTTTCAACATCTACAAGGTGCGACTCTGTTCTCAAAGTTTGACCTAAAATCCGGTTTCTGGCAAATCGGTATTGCACCAGAAGAAAGATACAAGACAGCTTTCTGTCTGCCCAACCGACATCTACAATGGAATGTCCTACCGTTCGGCCTCAAGACGGCGCCATCGCTATTCCAACAGGCTATGCTAAAGATATTCAAGCCCCTGCTTCATACAGCACTAATCTACATAGACGATATCCTTCTATTCTCGTCAAGTCACGAAGATCATGTTCGAACTCTACAACAGTTCCAGAACATCGTGAAGGATCATGGAATAATGCTATCGGCCCGAAAAATGATCATAGCCCAGCCCAACATCGATTTCCTTGGAATGGATATTGCTAATGGGCAATTCACCCCTCAGGCCCATCTGGCCACGACGCTTCTGGAGTTTCCAGACAGCGACCTCTCGAAGAGACAAGTCCAACAGTTCCTTGGGGTAATTAATTACCTCAGTGACTTTATTCCGCAATTGTCGCAGCTGACGCGTCCACTACAAAAGATGCTGTCCAAGAATCCCCCTTTATGGACTACCAGACAAACGGATGCAGTCAAAAGACTAAAGTTGGAGATAATAAAGCTGCCACCTTTAAAGATTCCCTGCGAAGGCACGCGTGTTCTACAAACAGACGCAAGTGATAAGTATTGGGGTTCAATACTGTTCGAAGAGATTGACGGGAAACGTCAAATCTGTGGATATAAAAGCGAACGCTTTAAAGATTCCGAACTCCACTATCACTCCACGTTCAAAGAGATCTTAGCTGTAAAGAAGGCCATCGAGAAATTTGAGTTCCATTTGATTGGACACAAATTTCGCATCGAGATGGACATGTCATCCTTCCCGAAGATGTTACAATTCAAGCAAAAGATGGTCCCACATCAACAGTTGCTAAGATGGAGCGAATGGTTCTCAAAATACGACTTCGTATCCTTCTATTTAAAGGGCACAAAGAACATCCTTGCCGACATGCTAAGCCGGAGCCCGCTGAAGGAGATACAGATGATGGCAAGCTCATCGGCAACCGAAAAAGAATACTATGACTTCGGTGCCAACATGCCAGAAGATGCTCACCAGCTTGTCAACATGAAGATCATCCACGAGCATCTCAAAGAAAGGATCTTCCGGTACCAGTCAATCATCCTATCAAAGTACGGTGTCCGATGTCAACACATCGCGCCACTTGGCATACATCCAGATCACCCGTACGCCCATCTCTACAGAATAGAGAGCACTAATATGCCAGAGGAAGTCCTCTGTTTCCTTTGGTATATATGTTCTGTATACACCATTGGCGTCACCTTCGACATCCACTGGCTCTACCAGTTCGTCAACTCGCGACAAGGTCAAAAGGACTGCCTCTCAACGTTTCTAACTTGGTTCGCGCCACTAAGCGCCTGGAGTGGTAAACTTAGACGGTCAGCAAAGACGGTGAACATATCGTACAAAAGGCTAAAAGGACAAGGGTGTCTCAACCCTTTCTTTAATCCTCATACGATATACTTCTTCCACCGCCCCATACAAGTCAATATCAAAAGCAACAAGATGCATGCGTTGCCGACGCTGATCCACCACGACGACTACAACAAAGGCATGCGACCAGACTTCAACGTCTATGAAACCAAAGGGTTCGAAGAATTCCAGAACCATGCGTTTCGCCTCAATAGTGCTACGCAGAAGTTCCCTATTCCCTTCAACCTAAATTGGAGCTACTATCCAATTGATTACCAAATGAGTCTAGACGAAGACCTACAGTACTTCGAAAGCAAGCCAGCTCATAAGCTAATCCAGCAGAAGAAGACACCAGATCCAGAACCAACGGCGGTTCTGCCAGAATACTTCCAAGATGCACAGTCCACAGACGATTCGATGAATATAGACGAGATCGGGAAGAAGTTCGGTTTAAACAAAGACGAGCCTCTAGAAGATTTCGCCGAACCAGAAATCGAGTTCAAGTGTCCAGATGACTATTACGGCTGCTGCGAGGAACACATCACCGAGTTCGAGATAGATCATTAAGATTCGTCTTAATAATCTAATTATGTATAATTATGTGTGTAAGCGATATATATATAAATCGCAATAAATAATGTATAATAAAGTGTGATGTAAGCGATGATGTAATCGCAATTAGGTGTGATGTAAGCGATGATGTCATCGCAATAAATAAAGTAGATAGGTGTGATGTAAGCAATGATGTCATTGCTGAGGTAAGCGCTTATGTCAGCGCTCTAAACCTCCTATAAATATGTGTGTACCCCCTTGTGAAATATCATCTCATTTTTCCCCTTAAAAACCTCTCTCTAGTTTTCTCTCTCTATGAATCACTAAAAACTCTCTCTAGTTTTCAGACTTCTCTACGAGATGTCATAAGCTCTGTAGCTTTCTCTCTCTCATGGGTTGGGTGATCACTCTCTATTGATTCTGTTTATCTCGTGCGTTCGATGAGCGAATCGTTTAACCGTGATGACTGTCAATACGACGGTCGTGACGGCCAATACGGTGGTTGTGGGGGGCGATAGGATTCCTAACAGTGGTTGAGCCCGAGGCCAGGTAGTGCCGTTTATGCTCCCTTTACCTGGAACCTATCAGATCCCATAGCTATCAACACGGCTATCACGATCTTCAACACGACTAGTTCATACGGTTATCCGTTACTCAGAGTTCGTCTCTTGTCTTATGACTCGAGTCTCTCGTGTAATCAGATATTGGTATCAGAGCCTAACAACCTATGTTTGAGGGAAAGAAGCTTTGTTTATGACGAATTGTTTTGAATGTTCTGAAAACTAATTCTCAAAAATGTCAATTTCAAATCCTTTAGCTATAGATTCTCAGTTTGCAATTTCTACTTTACAAAAACCAAAAAACCAAAAAAATAGTTCCGATATAAATTCTCTTTACGAAATAGAATATGTTCCAGGCGATCGTCTGCCTGAAACAACACTTCCACTGGTGAATCCATACGAGTTCTTTGCCAGAAAACCCAGTGTTTTCTCGATAAAGAACGTCCGTGAGCTCATACAACCTTCGGCAAGCCGAAGAGTCCGGGAATACGTTCAATCCAGCAAGTTCTCATCTTGCCAAGTCCCAGCCACGGAAGAGGAGCAATTCATTTCTCTCAACATCCCAGAAGTGCTTCCACGATTATGGCGTCAACAAGGATACACCCATCTCCACTTTGGAGTGGT
This sequence comes from Eutrema japonicum, assembly GCA_030161315.1. Classification (NCBI taxonomy): domain Eukaryota; kingdom Viridiplantae; phylum Streptophyta; class Magnoliopsida; order Brassicales; family Brassicaceae; genus Eutrema; species Eutrema japonicum. Next base: position 42,631,658 of record BSQW01000005.1, read on the forward strand.
GCGTATCGGGCTAACCCTACACGCCCGTAAAGGTCTGCCGGTTATCGCAAGAATCGCTCTAGTCGACTCTCGGCTAAAGTCATATCAACAGGCCTGCATCGGTACGGTTCAGACAACATTAAACGTCGGAACAGTATTCATAACGCTGTTTCCCAACTTCAACGTCTCTTTGCAAGATCCGAACCTACTCAAGACGCTCAAGGTCCAGCTTCAGCTGATCGGACTTCCTATGCAAGAGAAGAGTGTTATCGCAACACTACATCACCAAATTGTATATCGTGTTCAAGACCATGCTCTTGACCTCGTCCTACCCTCCTCTGACGAAGCGCTATATCTAGAAGTCACATCGGCTTCGCAAGCGCCAAGCACAACGCAAATTCCTCGACAGATCTCTCGAGAGGAATTAATAAAGAAAATACCAGAGTCATGGGTAACAAGCTATGAGAAGCTACATCAAGCGACTCAAGCACCGGTCCAAACATCCGAAGCCAGATTCCATTCGCGAAGTGATGGAACAACGGAAATCATATTCGACAAACCGAGATCTTCATCAGCTCGGAAACAACTGTTCACACAATTTGCAATCCAAATTGATGAACACGAATTCCACGGACCATACCGAGACCAAAATCCAAAGCCGGTCTCCTTCGGACAATACGGACAAGTCGTATATCCTTTCAAGGATGAAAACGGCCATCAATATTTTGATGTCTGTTCTTGCTCGGCTTGCACAGAAAATTATTATGAGTCTGATGACGAAATCCGCCAACGGCGCAGAAAGAAAAAGGATCCCCTGTACAAAAGATATCTAGACGGAGATCCTACAGTAGGTCCTCTCGGAGAAGGCAACGGAAGATACGACTTCATAGTCGAATACTCTAATCAAAAGGAGTCATCCGTGCCGGAAATCATGATGATGGAAGACGACAACTTTCCTCCACCAGAGGACTTCATCACCGACAACATATCCCACTCTCCAAAAGTACTTTCAAGTGCAATCAGTCCTTCAGGACCGAGTCAATTAAGTCAAGGAGAAAAGGTGCTCAATTGGCAAACGGAAAATGCCATGGCACAAAACCGACTGCTTACTACGATCAATCACAAAATCGATCAGTTTGCAGAATATTCAAAGAGATTGAGTGGTCTTCAAAACTCGATCTCGGAAATCGAGAGTCGGTTAAATACCCTCCACAAAGAGATGATGTCTATGGCCAAACATATGATGGTCAACACCACTCAATTTCAAGGCAAAGAAGCTGAGATGATCAATCTCAGGTTTCAACTAAAAGACCTTCAAAAGTGCCTCGAAAGTATGGTCCAGAACCAGCAAAGACCATACCATCCGCATCTCGGGAGCATGTCATCAACGATGCCTATATACCCAGGATCGTACTCTCAAGGGTTTCTCTCAGGAGAACAATATGGGACGACAAGAAATCCAGTTCCTGGTTTCCTATCGTCTGATGAAGCGTTCACATCAAGATATGCTGTAACTCCTCCTGTCGGCGAGTTCAGACCACGACCCGTACGAGAAAGGGCAAGAAGGCAAAAGGAATCCGAATTCCGTGTCAATCCAACAACGACTCATAGATCTGCCTCCTCACACTCTAGTCAAGAGTCTCCTGATCGCGATAGAAGAAAAGAAAAGGAGATAGGCATAATCGAGTCTACAGAGTCTACGGAGTTTACGATGTCTAGTCTGCTAAATCAACTAGCGGAACAAGACGAAAGAGCAAAAGAGCCAGAGTCCGCTCAATCACAAATACCACCGGCAAAAACGTCTCATCCAACACCGGTGATTATTAACCTCTCAGAGTCGAGCTCAAGCTCATCTTACAAGACTGACTCTGAAGATGAATCACTACCAAAGCAGTTTGCTATTGGAGAACCATCAAAGACAGAGCCAGACATAGACGAAGTGCTCTCTGACGACGAGATGAATGGAACACCCATTCAAGAACAAGAAAGGCCAGCGAAGCAGTTCGCCTCAAAAATCGTGACGTTTACGTTTGACGATATTCCCTTCGAAAGATGGAATGATCGTTTAGACGAATTCCACGCATGGATGAATTCTGAGGTTATCACCTCAACCTCACACCTCGTCATACAACAATTCACTGCACGGTTCTCAGGTGCACTCAAAGAATGGTGGAATTCGCTTGGCGAATACAGACAGCAGCAAGTCTATCAGACCACCATACCATTACTACTCGGAGAAATTCATCGGGAATTCATAGGCACCCCGAAACACCTCAAAGATCAATTACAAGAGGATTTCTTCGCAGCAAAATGTTGTTCGCTTAAGAAGAGAGATCTTGCGAAACATTTCGAGCAACAAACACGGAGATACTATGCGCTAAACGGTCTCAATAACCCGAGCCTGAAGCAAGTCTACTTATCATCTATTGATGATTATCTGAGCCAACAAACAAAACTCAATATCAAAGAGCAAGGCCAGACGGTAGAAGAAATCTCCATCGGACAAATCCAACAATACGTCTTCAGGACGTTGGACAAACTATGCAAGCAAAAGGAATTCTGGACTGAGTTCATGGATAACTCAAAGCATTTATCCAAAGTCTGTGCAAGACCAGATTTGTCGATTAAATGTTCAAAGTCCAAGAAAGGCTGCACGTGTAAAGGAAAAGGCGAGGCTCGCCGTTCCAAAAAAGCAAATAAGTTCCGATTCAAGAAGTTCAGACGCAGACGGTTCTTCAGAAGGAAACAATCCTTCAAAAAGGAGACAAAGTGCTTTCTATGCAACAAAGAAGGGCACTTCGCCAAAAACTGTCCTAACAGTTCAAAGAAGAAACGACAATATCTCATCAGCTCAATATCAAAGCTGGCAAAAGATATTGATCTTGACAATCATGATCTCGAATCGGTGTTGTCTTATGACAGCGACGAACAAGATGCCATTTGTGGCTACTCAGATTCTGACACCTCAGAATCCGACGATGAGGAAGAATGCTGTTTCAAGATTGCTCAAACGCCTCAACAAGAAGAGATACAATCTCCTCACCTACCAGTGACAATCTTTGATCCTGCAAAGAAAGAGGAACCAGTCCATGCTATCGCTTTCATAGACACGGGAGCTCATACAACGATAATGAATCCCAAGGTACTTTCCTCTACCATGTGGCACCCGTACCAGCAAGAGTTCAGGGTAGCAAATTCAGGATCGTTATCAATCAAGCTCAAATCGAAGCCGATCACTATAGAGCTCTTTCCGGGTTGTAAAATAACTACGGAAGTCCTAGGGTCCTCCGCTCCTGGAAAGGACATTATTCTAGGATGGGACTCGTATTACGAGCTGAAGAAGAGCTTCGACATCTCAATCGAACCAAGAGGTATAAGATGGAAATCTTATTTCAAAGCGTTCACAACGATACCTAGAATGTTCGCGATTGAAGAGCTTCAGTCCCATGATTTCAACAAAATAAAAGAGGAAATCACTGCGAGTTCATGCGCAAACTCTCATACGGAGTTCCTACGTATATGCAAAAACCCACTGTGGTTAAACGAGGAATTCTTCGTGTCACTGCCATTCAAGGAGAATATCCACACGACACCTACAAAGGCAAGTCACGCAGGAATGCCCCCAGTGTTGCTCAAACAAGCAAACGAAGAATGTGACCAGCTAGTCAGCCAAAAGGTAGTCTCACCAACAAATTCTCCGTGGGCATGCAAGGCATTTTATGTCAATAATAGAGCTGAACAAGCACGAGGAAAACTAAGGCTAGTCATTGACTATAAGCCGCTGAACCAGTACCTCCAAGATGTCAAGTTCCCATTGCCAAACAAAAGGGCGCTGTTTCAACATCTACAAGGTGCGACTCTGTTCTCAAAGTTCGACCTAAAATCCGGTTTCTGGCAAATCGGTATTGCACCAGAAGAAAGATACAAGACAGCTTTCTGTCTGCCCAACCGACATCTACAATGGAATGTCCTACCGTTCGGCCTCAAGACGGCGCCATCGCTATTCCAACAGGCTATGCTAAAGATATTCAAGCCCCTGCTTCATACAGCACTAATCTACATAGACGATATCCTTCTATTCTCGTCAAGTCACGAAGATCATGTTCGAACTCTACAACAGTTCCAGAACATCGTGAAGGATCATGGAATAATGCTATCGGCCCGAAAAATGATCATAGCCCAGCCCAACATCGATTTCCTTGGAATGGATATTGCTAATGGGCAATTCACCCCTCAGGCCCATCTGGCCACGACGCTTCTGGAGTTTCCAGACAGCGACCTCTCGAAGAGACAAGTCCAACAGTTCCTTGGGGTAATTAATTACCTCAGTGACTTTATTCCGCAATTGTCGCAGCTGACGCGTCCACTACAAAAGATGCTGTCCAAGAATCCCCCTTTATGGACTACCAGACAAACGGATGCAGTCAAAAGACTAAAGTTGGAGATAATAAAGCTGCCACCTTTAAAGATTCCCTGCGAAGGCACGCGTGTTCTACAAACAGACGCAAGTGATAAGTATTGGGGTTCAATACTATTCGAAGAGATTGACGGGAAACGTCAAATCTGTGGATATAAAAGCGGACGCTTTAAAGATTCCGAACTCCACTATCACTCCACGTTCAAAGAGATCTTAGCTGTAAAGAAGGCCATCGAGAAATTTGAGTTCCATTTGATTGGACACAAATTTCGCATCGAGATGGACATGTCATCCTTCCCGAAGATGTTACAATTCAAGCAAAAGATGGTCCCACATCAACAGTTGCTAAGATGGAGCGAATGGTTCTCAAAATACGACTTCGTATCCTTCTATTTAAAGGGCACAAAGAACATCCTTGCCGACATGCTAAGCCGGAGCCCGCTGAAGGAGATACAGATGATGGCAAGCTCATCGGCAACCGAAAAAGAATACTATGACTTCAGTGCCAACATGCCAGAAGATGCTCACCAGCTTGTCAACATGAAGATCATCCACGAGCACCTCAAAGAAAGGATCTTCCGGTACCAGTCAATCATCCTATCAAAGTACGGTGTCCGATGTCAACACATCGCGCCACTTGGCATACATCCAGATCACCCGTACGCCCATCTCTACAGAATAGAGAGCACTAATATGCCAGAGGAAGTCCTCTGTTTCCTTTGGTATATATGTTCTGTATACACCATTGGCGTCACCTTCGACATCCACTGGCTCTACCAGTTCGTCAACTCGCGACAAGGTCAAAAGGACTGCCTCTAAACGTTTCTAACTTGGTTCGCGCCACTAAGCGCCTGGAGTGGTAAACTTAGACGGTCAGCAAAGACGGTGAACATATCGTACAAAAGGCTAAAAGGACAAGGGTGTCTCAACCCTTTCTTTAATCCTCATACGATATACTTCTTCCACCGCCCCATACAAGTCAATATCAAAAGCAACAAGATGCATGCGTTGCCGACGCTGATCCACCACGACGACTACAACAAAGGCATGCGACCAGACTTCAACGTCTATGAAACCAAAGGGTTCGAAGAATTCCAGAACCATGCGTTTCGCCTCAATAGTGCTACGCAGAAGTTCCCTATTCCCTTCAACCTAAATTGGAGCTACTATCCAATTGATTACCAAATGAGTCTAGACGAAGACCTACAGTACTTCGAAAGCAAGCCAGCTCATAAGCTAATCCAGCAGAAGAAGACACCAGATCCAAAACCAACGGCGGTTCTGCCAGAATACTTCCAAGATGCACAGTCCACAGACGATTCGATGAATATAGACGAGATCGGGAAGAAGTTCGGTTTAAACAAAGACGAGCCTCTAGAAGATTTCGCCGAACCAGAAATCGAGTTCAAGTGTCCAGATGACTATTACGGCTGCTGCGAGGAACACATCACCGAGTTCGAGATAGATCATTAAGATTCGTCTTAATAATCTAATTATGTATAATTATGTGTGTAAGCGATATATATATAAATCGCAATAAATAATGTATAATAAAGTGTGATGTAAGCGATGATGTAATCGCAATTAGGTGTGATGTAAGCGATGATGTCATCGCAATAAATAAAGTAGATAGGTGTGATGTAAGCAATGATGTCATTGCTGAGGTAAGCGCTTATGTCAGCGCTCTAAACCTCCTATAAATATGTGTGTACCCCCTTGTGAAATATCATCTCATTTTTCCCCTTAAAAACCTCTCTCTAGTTTTCTCTCTCTATGAATCACTAAAAACTCTCTCTAGTTTTCAGACTTCTCTACGAGATGTCATAAGCTCTGTAGCTTTCTCTCTCTCATGGGTTGGGTGATCACTCTCTATTGATTCTGTTTATCTCGTGCGTTCGATGAGCGAATCGTTTAACCGTGATGACTGTCAATACGACGGTCGTGACGGCCAATACGGTGGTTGTGGGGGGCGATAGGATTCCTAACAGTGGTTGAGCCCGAGGCCAGGTAGTGCCGTTTATGCTCCCTTTACCTGGAACCTATCAGATCCCATAGCTATCAACACGGCTATCACGATCTTCAACACGACTAGTTCATACGGTTATCCGTTACTCAGAGTTCGTCTCTTGTCTTATGTTTGAGGGAAAGAAGCTTTGTTTATGACGAATTGTTTTGAATGTTCTGAAAACTAATTCTCAAAAATGTCAATTTCAAATCCTTTAGCTATAGATTCTCAGTTTGCAATTTCTACTTTACAAAAACCAAAAAACCAAAAAAATAGTTCCGATATAAATTCTCTTTACGAAATAGAATATGTTCCAGGCGATCGTCTGCCTGAAACAACACTTCCACTGGTGAATCCATACGAGTTCTTTGCCAGAAAACCCAGTGTTTTCTCGATAAAGAACGTCCGTGAGCTCATACAACCTTCGGCAAGCCGAAGAGTCCGGGAATACGTTCAATCCAGCAAGTTCTCATCTTGCCAAGTCCCAGCCACGGAAGAGGAGCAATTCATTTCTCTCAACATCCCAGAAGTGCTTCCACGATTATGGCGTCAACAAGGATACACCCATCTCCACTTTGGAGTGGTGCGTATCGGGCTCAACCACTGTCTGATTACACGAGAGACTCGAGTCATAAGACAAGAGACGAACTCTGAGTAACGGATAACCGTATGAACTAGTCGTGTTGAAGATCGTGATAGCCGTGTTGATAGCTATGGGATCTGATAGGTTCCAGGTAAAGGGAGCATAAACGGCACTACCTGGCCTCGGGCTCAACCACTGTTAGGAATCCTATCGCCCCCCACAACCACCGTATTGGCCGTCACGACCGTCGTATTGACAGTCATCACGGTTAAACGATTCGCTCATCGAACGCACGAGATAAACAGAATCAATAGAGAGTGATCACCCAACCCATGAGAGAGAGAAAGCTACAGAGCTTATGACATCTCGTAGAGAAGTCTGAAAACTAGAGAGAGTTTTTAGTGATTCATAGAGAGAGAAAACTAGAGAGAGGTTTTTAAGGGGAAAATGAGATGATATTTCACAAGGGGGTACACACATATTTATAGGAGGTTTAGAGCGCTGACATAAGCGCTTACCTCAGCAATGACATCATTGCTTACATCACACCTATCTACTTTATTTATTGCGATGACATCATCGCTTACATCACACCTAATTGCGATTACATCATCGCTTACATCACACTTTATTATACATTATTTATTGCGATTTATATATATATCGCTTACACACATAATTATACATAATTAGATTATTAAGACGAATCTTAATGATCTATCTCGAACTCGGTGATGTGTTCCTCGCAGCAGCCGTAATAGTCATCTGGACACTTGAACTCGATTTCTGGTTCGGCGAAATCTTCTAGAGGCTCGTCTTTGTTTAAACCGAACTTCTTCCCGATCTCGTCTATATTCATCGAATCGTCTGTGGACTGTGCATCTTGGAAGTATTCTGGCAGAACCGCCGTTGGTTCTGGATCTGGTGTCTTCTTCTGCTGGATTAGCTTATGAGCTGGCTTGCTTTCGAAGTACTGTAGGTCTTCGTCTAGACTCATTTGGTAATCAATTGGATAGTAGCTCCAATTTAGGTTGAAGGGAATAGGGAACTTCTGCGTAGCACTATTGAGGCGAAACGCATGGTTCTGGAATTCTTCGAACCCTTTGGTTTCATAGACGTTGAAGTTTGGTCGCATGCCTTTGTTGTAGTCGTCGTGGTGGATCAGCGTCGGCAACGCATGCATCTTGTTGCTTTTGATATTGACTTGTATGGGGCGGTGGAAGAAGTATATCGTATGAGGATTAAAGAAAGGGTTGAGACACCCTTGTCCTTTTAGCCTTTTGTACGATATGTTCACCGTCTTTGCTGACCGTCTAAGTTTACCACTCCAGGCGCTTAGTGGCGCGAACCAAGTTAGAAACGTTGAGAGGCAGTCCTTTTGACCTTGTCGCGAGTTGACGAACTGGTAGAGCCAGTGGATGTCGAAGGTGACGCCAATGGTGTATACAGAACATATATACCAAAGGAAACAGAGGACTTCCTCTGGCATATTAGTGCTCTCTATTCTGTAGAGATGGGCGTACGGGTGATCTGGATGTATGCCAAGTGGCGCGATGTGTTGACATCGGACACCGTACTTTGATAGGATGATTGACTGGTACCGGAAGATCCTTTCTTTGAGATGCTCGTGGATGATCTTCATGTTGACAAGCTGGTGAGCATCTTCTGGCATGTTGGCACCGAAGTCATAGTATTCTTTTTCGGTTGCCGATGAGCTTGCCATCATCTGTATCTCCTTCAGCGGGCTCCGGCTTAGCATGTCGGCAAGGATGTTCTTTGTGCCCTTTAAATAGAAGGATACGAAGTCGTATTTTGAGAACCATTCGCTCCATCTTAGCAATTGTTGATGTGGGACCATCTTTTGCTTGAATTGTAACATCTTCGGGAAGGATGACATGTCCATCTCGATGCGAAATTTGTGTCCAATCAAATGGAACTCAAATTTCTCGATGGCCTTCTTTACAGCTAAGATCTCTTTGAACGTGGAGTGATAGTGGAGTTCGGAATCTTTAAAGCGTCCGCTTTTATATCCACAGATTTGACGTTTCCCGTCAATCTCTTCGAACAGTATTGAACCCCAATACTTATCACTTGCGTCTGTTTGTAGAACACGCGTGCCTTCGCAGGGAATCTTTAAAGGTGGCAGCTTTATTATCTCCAACTTTAGTCTTTTGACTGCATCCGTTTGTCTGGTAGTCCATAAAGGGGGATTCTTGGACAGCATCTTTTGTAGTGGACGCGTCAGCTGCGACAATTGCGGAATAAAGTCACTGAGGTAATTAATTACCCCAAGGAACTGTTGGACTTGTCTCTTCGAGAGGTCGCTGTCTGGAAACTCCAGAAGCGTCGTGGCCAGATGGGCCTGAGGGGTGAATTGCCCATTAGCAATATCCATTCCAAGGAAATCGATGTTGGGCTGGGCTATGATCATTTTTCGGGCCGATAGCATTATTCCATGATCCTTCACGATGTTCTGGAACTGTTGTAGAGTTCGAACATGATCTTCGTGATTTGACGAGAATAGAAGGATATCGTCTATGTAGATTAGTGCTGTATGAAGCAGGGGCTTGAATATCTTTAGCATAGCCTGTTGGAATAGCGATGGCGCCGTCTTGAGGCCGAACGGTAGGACATTCCATTGTAGATGTCGGTTGGGCAGACAGAAAGCTGTCTTGTATCTTTCTTCTGGTGCAATACCGATTTGCCAGAAACCGGATTTTAGGTCGAACTTTGAGAACAGAGTCGCACCTTGTAGATGTTGAAACAGCGCCCTTTTGTTTGGCAATGGGAACTTGACATCTTGGAGGTACTGGTTCAGCGGCTTATAGTCAATGACTAGCCTTAGTTTTCCTCGTGCTTGTTCAGCTCTATTATTGACATAAAATGCCTTGCATGCCCACGGAGAATTTGTTGGTGAGACTACCTTTTGGCTGACTAGCTGGTCACATTCTTCGTTTGCTTGTTTGAGCAACACTGGGGGCATTCCTGCGTGACTTGCCTTTGTAGGTGTCGTGTGGATATTCTCCTTGAATGGCAGTGACACGAAGAATTCCTCGTTTAACCACAGTGGGTTTTTGCATATACGTAGGAACTCCGTATGAGAGTTTGCGCATGAACTCGCAGTGATTTCCTCTTTTATTTTGTTGAAATCATGGGACTGAAGCTCTTCAATCGCGAACATTCTAGGTATCGTTGTGAACGCTTTGAAATAAGATTTCCATCTTATACCTCTTGGTTCGATTGAGATGTCGAAGCTCTTCTTCAGCTCGTAATACGAGTCCCATCCTAGAATAATGTCCTTTCCAGGAGCGGAGGACCCTAGGACTTCCGTAGTTATTTTACAACCCGGAAAGAGCTCTATAGTGATCGGCTTCGATTTGAGCTTGATTGATAACGATCCTGAATTTGCTACCCTGAACTCTTGCTGGTACGGGTGCCACATGGTAGAGGAAAGTACCTTGGGATTCATTATCGTTGTATGAGCTCCCGTGTCTATGAAAGCGATAGCATGGACTGGTTCCTCTTTCTTTGCAGGATCAAAGATTGTCACTGGTAGGTGAGGAGATTGTATCTCTTCTTGTTGAGGCGTTTGAGCAATCTTGAAACAGCATTCTTCCTCATCGTCGGATTCTGAGGTGTCAGAATCTGAGTAGCCACAAATGGCATCTTGTTCGTCGCTGTCATAAGACAACACCGATTCGAGATCATGATTGTCAAGATCAATATCTTTTGCCAGCTTTGATATTGAGCTGATGAGATATTGTCGTTTCTTCATTGAACTGTTAGGACAGTTTTTGGCGAAGTGCCCTTCTTTGTTGCATAGAAAGCACTTTGTCTCCTTTTTGAAGGATTGTTTCCTTCTGAAGAACCGTCTGCGTCTGAACTTCTTGAATCGGAACTTATTTGCTTTTTTGGAACGGCGAGCCTCGCCTTTTCCTTTACACGTGCAGCCTTTCTTGGACTTTGAACATTTAATCGACAAATCTGGTCTTGCACAGACTTTGGATAAATGCTTTGAGTTATCCATGAACTCAGTCCAGAATTCCTTTTGCTTGCATAGTTTGTCCAACGTCCTGAAGACGTATTGTTGGATTTGTCCGATGGAGATTTCTTCTACCGTCTGGCCTTGCTCTTTGATATTGAGTTTTGTTTGTTGGCTCAGATAATCATCAATAGATGATAAGTAGACTTGCTTCAGGCTCGGGTTATTGAGACCGTTTAGCGCATAGTATCTCCGTGTTTGTTGCTCGAAATGTTTCGCAAGATCTCTCTTCTTAAGCGAACAACATTTTGCTGCGAAGAAATCCTCTTGTAATTGATCTTTGAGGTGTTTCGGGGTGCCTATGAATTCCCGATGAATTTCTCCGAGTAGTAATGGTATGGTGGTCTGATAGACTTGCTGCTGTCTGTATTCGCCAAGCGAATTCCACCATTCTTTGAGCGCACCTGAGAACCGTGCAGTGAATTGTTGTATGACGAGGTGTGAGGTTGAGGTGATAACCTCAGAATTCATCCATGCGTGGAATTCGTCTAAACGATCATTCCATCTTTCGAAGGGAATATCGTCAAACGTAAACGTCACGATTTTTGAGGCGAACTGCTTCGCTGGCCTTTCTTGTTCTGGAATGGGTGTTCCATTCATCTCGTCGTCAGAGAGCACTTCGTCTATGTCTGGCTCTGTCTTTGATGGTTCTCCAATAGCAAACTGCTTTGGTAGTGATTCATCTTCAGAGTCAGTCTTGTAAGATGAGCTTGAGCTCGACTCTGAGAGGTTAATAATCACCGGTGTTGGATGAGACGTTTTTGCCGGTGGTATTTGTGATTGAGCGGACTCTGGCTCTTTTGCTCTTTCGTCTTGTTCCGCTAGTTGATTTAGCAGACTAGACATCGTAAACTCCGTAGACTCTGTAGACTCGATTATGCCTATCTCCTTTCCTTTTCTTCTATATCGATCAGGAGACTCTTGACTAGAGTGTGAGGAGGCAGATCTATGAGTCGTTGTTGGATTGACACGGAATTCGGATTCCTTTTGCCTTCTTGCCCTTTCTCGTACGGGTCGTGGTCTGAACTCGCCGACAGGAGGAGTTACAGCATATCTTGATGTGAACGCTTCATCAGACGATAGGAAACCAGGAACTGGATTTCTTGTCGTCCCATATTGTTCTCCTGAGAGAAACCCTTGAGAGTACGATCCTGGGTATATGGGCATCGTTGATGACATGCTCCCGAGATGCGGATGGTATGGTCTTTGCTGGTTCTGGACCATACTTTCGAGGCACTTTTGAAGGTCTTTTAGTTGAAACCTGAGATTGATCATCTCAGCTTCTTTGCCTTGAAATTGAGTGGTGTTGACCATCATATGTTTGGCCATAGACATCATCTCTTTGTGGAGGGTATTTAACCGACTCTCGATTTCCGAGATCGAGTTTTGAAGACCACTCAATCTCTTTGAATATTCTGCAAACTGATCGATTTTGTGATTGATCGTAGTAAGCAGTCGGTTTTGTGCCATGGCATTTTCCGTTTGCCAATTGAGCACCTTTTCTCCTTGACTTAATTGACTCGGTCCTGAAGGACTGATTGCACTTGAAAGTACTTTTGGAGAGTGGGATATGTTGTCGGTGATGAAGTCCTCTGGTGGAGGAAAGTTGTCGTCTTCCATCATCATGATTTCCGGCACGGATGACTCTTTTTGATTAGAGTATTCGACTATGAAGTCGTATCTTCCGTTGCCTTCTCCGAGAGGACCTACTGTAGGATCTCCGTCTAGATATCTTTTGTACAGGGGATCCCTTTTCTTTCTGCGCCGTTGGCGGATTTCGTCATCGGACTCATAATAATTTTCTGTGCAAGCCGAGCAAGAACAGACATCAAAATATTGATGGCCGTTTTCATCCTTGAAAGGATATACGACTTGTCCGTATTGTCCGAAGGAGACCGGCTTTGGATTTTGGTCTCGGTATGGTCCGTGGAATTCGTGTTCATCAATTTGGATTGCAAATTGTGTGAACAGTTGTTTCCGAGCTGATGAAGATCTCGGTTTGTCGAATATGATTTCCGTTGTTCCATCACTTCGCGAATGGAATCTGGCTTCGGATGTTTGGACCGGTGCTTGAGTCGCTTGATGTAGCTTCTCATAGCTTGTTACCCATGACTCTGGTATTTTCTTTATTAATTCCTCTCGAGAGATCTGTCGAGGAATTTGCGTTGTGCTTGGCGCTTGCGAAGCCGATGTGACTTCTAGATATAGCGCTTCGTCAGAGGAGGGTAGGACGAGGTCAAGAGCATGGTCTTGAACACGATATACAATTTGGTGATGTAGTGTTGCGATAACACTCTTCTCTTGCATAGGAAGTCCGATCAGCTGAAGCTGGACCTTGAGCGTCTTGAGTAGGTTCGGATCTTGCAAAGAGACGTTGAAGTTGGGAAACAGCGTTATGAATACTGTTCCGGCGTTTAATGTTGTCTGAACCGTACCGATGCAGGCCTGTTGATATGACTTTAGCCGAGAGTCGACTAGAGCGATTCTTGCGATAACCGGCAGACCTTTACGGGCGTGTAGGGTTAGCCCGATACGCACCACTCCAAAGTGGAGATGGGTGTATCCTTGTTGACGCCATAATCGTGGAAGCACTTCTGGGATGTTGAGAGAAATGAATTGCTCCTCTTCCGTGGCTGGGACTTGGCAAGATGAGAACTTGCTGGATTGAACGTATTCCCGGACTCTTCGGCTTGCCGAAGGTTGTATGAGCTCACGGACGTTCTTTATCGAGAAAACACTGGGTTTTCTGGCAAAGAACTCGTATGGATTCACCACTGGGTTTTCTGGCAGACGATCGCCTGGAACATATTCTATTTCGTAAAGAGAACATAGCTAAAATTGTAGACTACATAACTATGGATTAAAATTTTAGACAATTTAGAATACATTTTAGACTATGGATTAAATTGTAAAATTGTAGATTTCTGTCCTTAACTTGGTTTTCTAATCAATTCATGATTTTCTTAAGTTTTTCAAAAAGGAGAAGAAAAAAATGTTAGATGAGATCCGATCTCATTACACTGTCATTTTACATTTTGAGGAATAAACGGAGAAAATCGAAGATAATTTGGACCTGATCATCTATATTGGGCTTGGACCAAAGACAATTTCATCCGAAAACTTATATACTTGGGCCTAATCCAGATTGGGCTTCTCTATGCGTTTCAAGAAATCAAAATAAAGCAAGCGGAGCGGCAATGTAAAAAAGAATAAAAACCGGGAAAATCCCTAAAACAAAATAAAAAAATTCCGAGAGAATCAATTTCACACAGTGTTCGTGTAGATCGAGAGTCACACAAATCGAGCAAAACAAAGAATATGGAGAGAAGCACGATTCAGGTCGAAGATCTCGAGGAATCAGATGATTTCCTTCTGGAACTGGCAGCAATAGAAGCAGAAGCAGAAGCGGCGTTGGCGAAACGCCCTAGGGTCGCTGCTATCCCGGAGGGACCTTATATGGCGGCTCTAAAGGGTAGCAAAAGCGAGCAGTGGCAGCTCAGCCCGCTCAATCCCGCCTCCAGATCTCGCGGCGGTTTTCAAGGCGTCTCCGTGAATTCTACTAACCCGGCCGCAAATTATGGATCAGAGGCCGGCGAGCAGGATTTCCCGGAGAAGAACTGTCCATGTGGGGTTGGTGTCTGTTTGATTCTCACATCAAACACACAGAAGAATCCAGGCCGAAAATTCTACAAATGCCCCAATAGAGAGGTTCTTAATGTTTATTTCTTAGTGTTGGGATCCAAGAATTGGCTTTAACGTTACTCATCTCTGCTTCCTAGGTGTTCGATAAAATGCCAATGATAATAGTTTCATTCATTGAATAAGATTGTACAGTGGCTTGGCTTGTTGTAACTTTTTGCTTATTTGTTGTTGGAATTGATAAAAGCTACATTTCACCAGGAAAACGGAGGTTGTGGGTTTTTCCAGTGGTGTGACGCGGTTCAGTCCTCCGGAACTCAGCCAGGAACTCATCATAGTTATGGAAACACTAACGAATCCAAGTCCCCGGATCATCAGTGTCCCTGCGGTGCTGGATTGTGCCGTGTTCTCACTGCAAAAACTGGGGAAAACATTGGCCGACAGTTTTATCGCTGTCCTGTTTTCGAGGTATGTGTATCAATCAGTCTCTATGGTTTTCGATTATCTACCTGGCCTTGACATTGTAATCTGTTGTTTTTCATTTTATGCCATCTCTCGTTTTTCAACTTATACTCGGGGCTTACTTGTTTTGCAACAAGTATACATATATCAATTAGCAAGAAATTCTGTGCACTTCAATAGTTTATCAAATAAGCTGAAAACGGTAGATCATAGAAACAGAGTGACAACTTGGCATACAACTATGTTAGCAAAAATAAGACGAGTTTGTAGATTCTTGGCATACAGCTACTGCCAAGAACCATCACCCGGAATAAGTGAAAAAGTAATGTAGTATCTTGCTTAGCTCTGATTGTCTGTGTAATAACATGGCTTCCTCTTAATGGCAGGGCTCTTGTGGTTTCTTTAAATGGTGCAATGATGACGCAGCCAGCTCTCCTACAACGTATAGCGTTACCAAAAACAGCAGCTTCGGTGAATCAGATACCAGAGGATATCAAACTGCAAAAACAGGCACACCCTGTTATAAATGTGGGAAGGAAGGACACTGGGCAAGAGACTGCACTGCTCAATATGTTAATCCGCTCTCTGAAACTGGACCGGTAAAGTCTTCCTCTGCAGCTGGAGATTGTTATAAATGCGGAAAGCAAGGGCACTGGGCGAGAGACTGCACCGCTCAATCTGGTAATCTGAATGCTCAATCTGGTAATCTGAATTCTGAATCAGGGCAAGTGAGGCCCTCCTCTTCTGGTGGAGATTGTTACAAATGTCAGAAGCCTGGACATTGGGCGAGAGACTGCACCGCTCAATCTGGTAATCAACAGTTTCAATCAGGGCAAGGAAAGCCTGTCTCCTCGGGTGGAGATTGTTACAAATGTGGAAAACCTGGACATTGGGCAAGAGATTGCACTTTGGCTGGTCAAACCACAAGCGTTCAAGGCAAAAGACAGAGGCAGTACTAGGTCAGGCTTTCTGGTTCTGAATCTGATCTGTCTTCTACAAGTCTTAGGGTTTCTCTAGTGTAGTTAACCACAACTTTGTCATGGCCCATGGGTGTGCCTCAAATTCGAAACCTTTGTTTTGTCTTACTACTGCATGAAACTACCTTGTCACATTTTTTGTGTGTGAAGGTTTGCTTTGGTACTGCACCTGCACTAAGGTCAATACCTTTTGCTTGATGTTGATAAATACCTTTTGCTTTTTTTTCTTAACTTTTGCTCTTCTCAACTGTAAGAGTCTCGTTGGGAGATTATTAAAAAGATCAGTAAAACTGTAAGAGTGAAAAATACTAAAATTGAGAAAAAGAATACAAAGTTTTTCTTCAGGTTTCATTTCTAAGTTTTTCTTAAATAGTTATTTCTATTTTAAGATTGTTCTTTTAGCTATGCTATTTAGTATGGCAAAGTGAAAGAAAAAAAGAAAGATAAACGAGACAGAAATTCAAATTCTCCTTTAGAACAATTTTTTTATATATATAAATACTCACATGGAATAAAATAATCAATTGCAAGAAAATATCTCTGAAATCTCTAAAATTAGAAATATGATAAAATACAATTTGGAAGCTAAGCTAGTGTTTTTAGTTTGTTAAAGTGAAGAAAAAAAGGACAGCTTTCCCCTGCAACACGTAAGAGGAGGGTACGTAGAAGTTAGGTTGTTAGAATAAATCGGTAGACTCCAGAATTAGCTCATATGTAACGCTTACTCTCTCTCTCTCTCAATCTCCAAATCCATTTCGCTTTATCTTATCATCTTCTTCTCTCTCCATTTATGGCTAACCTACAAAAAACCTTTTCTTTTTCTCTCTTTAAAAAATCAAAAGTATCATTTTTAACATTTTGCAATGCCCACTCTGCTTCTAACAGCTCCAATGTCTGAGTCTGAATCACCACGGTCTTCTTTGGTTTTCGCCTACTACGTTACTGGCCATGGCTTTGGCCACGCCACTCGTGTCGTCGAGGTTAGATTTCTCGAATATATATTGCCTGAGATCATAACATTTTTGAGCCCTTAAATTCCCCTCTCTGCCCCAAATAGGTGGTTCGGCATCTGATATCGTCTGGACATCGAGTTCATGTTGTCTCTGCTGCTCCAGAGTTTGTTTTCACCATGGAGATTCACTCACCCAACCTCTTTATCCGAAAGGTTTGTAATTTTCATAGAAAGTGAGGGGATTGATTGTTTTGAGTTTCACTCCCTGATTGATCTCCAATTTACCATTATGGAGGCGATGTTAGATACTATTGGACAGTGGATCCGTACAATCTGATGCTTTAACCGTGGATCGTCGTGCTTCCTTGGAGAAGGTCTCTTCCAGTAATCTCTCTCTCAGATGTTTCCTCCTTCTCCTTTGGTTCTCAGATACTTCATCAATTTTCCTTTTGTCAAAATTTGCAGTATTGCGAGATTGCGGTTGAACCTCGGGACTCTATTTTAGCCACAGAGGTTGAGTGGCTAAAGTCAATCAAAGCCAACCTTGTGGTACTTCCAAAAATGCATTCAATGTTCTATATATCTGAGTGTGTGTGGCTTCATTGTTAATTAAGAAAGATATTGTCAAAACAGGTCTCAGATGTTGTCCCCATCGCTTGCCGTGCTGCAGCAAATGCCGGAATCCGCTCTATTTGCGTCACCAACTTCAGGTCAGTGAAAGTCTCTGTGCTAATTTACTGGTAGAGATGGCTTAAGTTCTGTGGCTCAAGAAAGTTATGTTTTTTGTGATCATTGCAGTTGGGACTTTATATATGCAGAATATGTGATGGCAGCGGGACATCATCACCGATCCATTGTTTGGCAGGTAAAACTCTCAGCTGATATATAAGCTTAGATGTGATTTTCTCGATTCATCGGTTTCTTGATGGTGAATTACTTCAGATAGCTGAGGATTATTCGCACTGCGAGTTTCTGATTCGCCTCCCTGGATACTGTCCTAGTAAGTTCTTGTTGGAGGCAACAGATATATCTGTTAATTTTTTGGTTATAATATACCAAAAACAAACCCATCTTCTTCTTCTACAGTGCCTGCTTTCCATGATGTTATTGATATTCCCCTTGTTGTGAGGCCATTGCATAAATCTAGAGAAGAGGTTTGAGAAAAAAAAAAAACTTTTTCAGTTTTCTTAATAATAGACACTGTCTTTTGTCAGAACTTTAACCTGTCCAATTTTTCATTTCAGGTTAGGAGAGAGCTTGGAGTTCCATACAATGTGAAACTACTCATCTTTAACTTTGGTGGGCAAGTAAGCAAATCCTCTTATAGCTTTTCAACCTCAATATTCAAGATGTTCTTACATCTCTCGAAATTCCAGTTAATATTTTACAATACTGCTGATGTAATTTGCAGCCAACTGGTTGGAAACTAGAGGAGGAATATCTTCCAGCTGGTTGGCTATGCCTGGTACGTAATATCGAGATTGGTTCTGTTATGTAACTTGGCCTGGATGATTGATTTTAAAATAAGATTTCTTGCAATATATTTAGGTATGTGGAGCTTCTGCGAAACAGGAGCTTCCTCGGAATTTCATAGCACTTCCAAAAGATGTTTATACTCCTGATGTGATTGCTGCTTCAGACTGCATGCTCGGTATCATCGGTTCCTCTAATGTGTATGAGTCTTTCACCATAACATTGTGCTGATTAACTAATTCATGGCGATTTCAGGAAAAATTGGATATGGAACTGTGAGTGAAGCACTTGCATACAAGTTACGGTTCATTTTTGTACGAAGGGATTACTTCAATGAAGAACCATTCTTGAGAAAGATGCTTGAGGTGAGAGAGCATATATATATACACACACAGTCTGCATATGTTTTTCTTAAAATGTTTATTCTCTTGAGAAATTCTTCTTTTCTGCATAAAAGTATTACCAAGGAGGAGTTGAAATGATCAGAAGAGATCTTCTGGCTGGATGTTGGGCGCCTTATCTCGAGCGTGCGGTTACATTGAAACCGTGTTACGATGGAGGCATTGATGGTGGCGAGGTAGACCGTGCAAACTCTTCATATTACAGGACAATTTCCCCTGTTGATGATGTCATCGCTCCTCCTCGTTTCTGAATTCAGGTGGCGGCTAAAATACTGCAGGACACAGCAATGGGGAAAAAACGTTCTAAGCTCAATGTGAGTGATACAAGCAAGATAATACTAATTGTTACTTTAGATTATGTTGAGAGATTCAGATGTATGGAGTTACGTGCATAGTGATTGATTTATATAGACAAACATCATATTTGTTTGCGATTCATCTGTTATGCCAATCCAATGGTACGCACCTACCTAACGGAAACAATGATAATGTAGCTTAGCGGGGCGAGGAGACTCCGGGATGCAATAATACTAGGCTTCCAGCTACAGAGAGCTCCAGGGAGAAATATTTCAGTTCCAGAATGGTATCAAGTCGCTGGAAACGAAGATGGGATTCCTTCGGTTGATCAGACGCAGAAATCCTCCAAGTGTGTTTCCTTGGGGACTTTGAATCTTTCAAATTAGGAATCTTTTTGACTAACCTCTTATGAGTTTTTTTTTTAACAGGTTTGTAGAAGGCTTTGAAATTCTTCATGGAGATCACCTTGGCCTTTCAGATACAATCGGTTTCTTGGATAGTTTAGCAACATTAGCTAAAATAGGAGGGCATCATCAAGAAAGGGAACATTTGGCGGCTGCCGCACTTTTCAACTGGGAGGTTTGTTTCATTATTGGATTCAAGCTTTCTATGAAGTTTGTGTGTGTTTGAGGAACAAATGAAGTTTGTGTGACCATTCAGGAGGATATTGTTGTGGCAAGAGCACCCGGTAGACTTGATGTAATGGGAGGCATTGCTGATTACTCTGGAAGTCTTGTCTTGCTGGTTAAATTCCCTCTTCAAGACCAAATTTACTTTCATCTTTTTATCCACATTATTCATCTTTTACAGAAGAGTGTTTTTGCTATCGGTTAGATGCCTACGAGAGAGGCGTGCCATGCCGCTGTCCAGAGGAATCATCCCAGTAAACAGAAACTCTGGAAGCACGCTGAAGCACGGCATCATTCAAGAGACACTCCCATACTTGAAATTGTATGTTCTGTTTTCTTCTGACTTTACCATTTGCTTTCCTCTAAAACTTATTTGAAACTTCAGGTTTCATTTGGATCGGAGTTGAGCAACAGAGGGCCAACTTTTGATATGGACTTGTCTGATTTTATGGAAGAAGATGGGAAACCAATATCCTATGAGAAAGCCTACCATTACTTTTCCCGGGATCCATCTCAGAAGTTGGTTCATCTTTTCTCCCCATTTTCAGATACTTAATTAAAAATCTTCAACATAAGCTTTATGATATATATGGAGTCCATTTTCTAGGTGGGCAGCCTATGTTGCAGGTACAATTCTGGTACTTATGAGAGAGATGGACGTTAGATTTGAAGACAGCATTAGCATACTGGTAACAAAACTATACTGAGTTTCATGAACTGCCAATGTATCTAGGAGTCTAACTTCAGCCCTGATCCGTTTTCAGGTTTCTTCAACGGTTCCTGAAGGCAAAGGAGTATCTTCCTCTGCTTCAGTTGAAGTTGCTACCATGTCTGCTATCGCTGCTGCTCATGGTTAGTACAAACTTCTCCGCAATAACTAACGAGTAGATGATTCATTTTGAGGCCTTGAGCTAAATCTTCAGGTCTTGAAATATCTCCGCGGGATGTGGCTTTGCTTTGCCAAAAGGTGGAGAATTATGTTGTTGGGGCACCTTGTGGAGTGATGGATCAAATGGCTTCTGCTTGTGGAGAAGCTAACATGCTTCTGGCTATGATCTGTCAGGTACTTTTCTCTCTTCATGTCCATCAAAACTTGATTTTCGTGTAATAACCGGGTTAGTTTCTACTCGCTGCAGCCGGCTGAGATACTAGGACTTGTTGAAATACCTTCTCACATTCGATTCTGGGGAATCGATTCTGGAATACGACACAGGTGCTGTGTATATTCTTTACTTGAGTCTAACATTGGTGTGCAAAGAAAGTCTTACATTTTTGTTCTCAACACAAATGGTTTTTTTAACATACTTTTACTCTGCAGTGTTGGTGGTTCAGACTATGGTTCTGTGAGGATAGGAGCTTTTATTGGTAAGACAATGATAAGATATTTTGCATCTTCTTCTTCTTCTTTTGCTGAAACCAACTCAGAAGAGGCTGAAGAGGAGAGCTCGGAGTTGACTGAATCGGATACTTCTTTGGATTACTTATGCAACCTTTCACCTCATAGGTAAATCCTTCATTTGTGTAACCCAATTAGAAGATGATAATGATATGTTTTGTTTTGTGCAGATTTCAATCTCTTTACGCAAGTAAGATCCCACAGTCTATCACTGGAGAAGAATTCATCGAAAAGTATGGTGATCACGGGGATTCTGTGACAACCATTGACAGAAAAGGTACATACGACATAATGGCGCCGACTAAACATCCAATTTATGAGAATTTCCGTGTTCAGGTTAGCTAATGTAATTGTATATATATAATCATAACTCTTTTTTTGTTTTTGGTGGAGTTGTAAGAAGAATGATGGAAACTGATCTCTTTATCAGGCTTTCAAAGCATTGTTGACAGCAACTCCCTCAGAAGAACAAGTCATTGGTCTTGGGGAGCTCATGTACCAGGTGAATCCTAGTTTACAAACGAGGCTCTTACGGTCCAAATACTCAGATTTTATACTTCCTAACTGCGTTGATAAGAGTAGAAAGTGTTATGGTATATATAGAGATAGAAATACATTAAGATGAATACAAATGTTAAATAGCATCTTTCTTGATCTCTGTAACCTCTGCTGGTTGATTTCGGTCGATCTCAATTAGTCATCTCTTACTTGGCAGTGCCACGAAAGCTACAGCGCGTGTGGGCTTGGCTCTGATGGTACAGACAGATTAGTGAGATTAGTGCAGAGTATGGAGATGTTGAAGCACTCTAAAACTGAGAACGGGACTCTCTACGGGGCCAAGATCACAGGAGGTGGCAGCGGAGGAACAGTCTGCGTTATTGGAATGAGCAGTTTGAGAAGCAGTGAACAGATTCTTCAGGTCAAAAGAATCAAAACTTTAGATATGATTCTTGAGCTACAACTTTATATATATATATATAGGTAATAATGATTGAAGATGTTTTTTTTCTTCTTATGATTATGTGAAATTGCAGATTCAGAGAAAGTATAAGGAAGCAACAGGGTTTATGCCGTATGTGTTTGAAGGTTCATCTCCAGGAGCTGGCAAGTTTGGATATTTGAAGATACGCAAGAACTCTGCTCCTCCTTCTACTTAACATTTCTTCTCTTTTTTTCTGCTTTAAAGACTATATATTGTGTCACTGCCTGGTAACATTTAATTATGTAAACATGTTGTTTCCTATTTAAAAAAAAACTATTTACATTTTAAGAATTCACACAAAAATCTACTATCAAATTAGAGAAAAAAAAATGTTCATCATAATTTTGTTTTATCATAAACCTACCAATACAATCTTAATATCATGAAGTTAAAATTCTATTTTACATATATAGCTCTGCAATTTACACTTATTGTTTCCAGTTTTCGTTCAAAACACCGTGCCGTTTGTTTAGCTAACATCAAAACACCATGTCGTTTGTTTATCTGGCCATTGTCGGAATTGCAGAAGGAGGATTGATTTGCCGTCTGTCTTTTTTCCTCTGAACGCAAAACCTTACTTAAACCCTAGTGAGAGAGAGAGAGAGAGATACGCAGACAGAGAGATGTTTCGGGCGGTGGGATCTGTTCTGAGGAGGAACAAGGAGGCGTTTAACGGAATCGCTCGAGGATCCACCACGTCGTCACATCGCGTTTTCACCTCTAAAATTACAGTAACTTCTGCTTCGTCTTCTCCTCTAGCTGGAAACTCCTTCTATGGCTTGCGATCGTTGCTCAAAGTAAATTTCTGCCTTCATTTCCTCTTCATGTTCTTATTCGATTTCTAGCTGAGAACGGTTTCCTTAGGGATTGAAGTTTTGGTCTCTGATAGACGATTCTGAGATTTATCTAGTTGCTTTGATTAAATGTTTCTTGAGCTGGGCTTGATCAAGATTCTGTTTTTGTAGGGTCAAAACGTTTCATTGTTTAGGAATATGTCAACTGTAGCGTCGATTAGCTCAGGGAGTAAAGAGGGATTGAAGCTACTTGTCTCTGGAGGACCTCAAGCTCGGAAATGGGTCGGAATATGGCTTTTCGGCTCCGCGTCTTGGGTTTTCAGCATGGTGGTTTTAGGCGGAGTAACCCGATTAACTCGGTCTGGTTTATCCATGACTGATTGGAAATTCACCGGTGAATTCCCTCCTCTATCAGATGAAGCATGGGCTAAGGAGTTTGAGAAATATAAGCACTCCCCTGAATATAAACGGTCAGTAAACGATTTTGGGTTGCTCTAGCTGCTCCTTGCATTGCGTTTTCCGTCTTTGGAAGAACTCTTGATCTTGAATTTTTTTGCTCTTGTGTTTTCCTATTGGTGATTGTAGTGTGAACAAAGGGATGAACCTTGAAGATTTTAAGTTCATATATTGGATGGAGTATGCTCATCGAATGTGGGGAAGAGGATTAGGAATCATGTTTGCTTTGCCGTTTTCGTATTTTCTGCGTAAAGGGTATATTACTCTACGTCTTGGAGTTCAGCTCTCTGGTTTATTTGCACTTGGTGCTGGACAAGGCTTCATTGGTTGGTGGATGGTTAAAAGTGGCTTGGAGGTACGGATTGGGAACTGTTGAAGATCATCTTAATGGATCAAGTCCAGAATATCGTGTAACCAGTGATCACTTTTTGTCCTGTAGGAGCCGCCGTCTGAATATTCTCAACCGAGGGTTAGCCCATACCGTCTTGCAGCTCACCTAACCTCAGCTTTCGCCATATATTGTGGACTTTTCTGGACCGCTCTCTCTGTCGTTATGCCCGAACCACCAGCTGAGTCACTGGCTTGGGTTCGCGGAGCAGCTAAAGTTAAGAAGCTTGCTTTACCAGTAAGCTTGATTGTTGGTATTACTGCGATCTCAGGAGCTTTTGTTGCTGGAAATGATGCTGTAAGAAAACTAAGAAACCTGGATATAAGTTTCTATTTTTCTTGGTTACATAAATAAATCTTGAGTATTTAGATCTCTCTACTTGTGAATTACAGGGTCGTGCATTTAACACATTCCCGAAAATGGGCGATACATGGATCCCAGATGATATATTTGAGATGAAGCCACTTTTACGCAACTTTTTCGAGAACACATCAACTGTTCAGGTACACCATTGAAACAAAGCTTTCTCATTTTGCTTCAAAGGTCCCAAAAAGACTGAAACTTTACTCAATTTCAGCTCGATCATCGCCTTCTCGCGACCACAACACTAATCTCAATTGGAACAATGTGGTGGTTCACAAGGAAGCTAGACATACATCCAGCCGTCAAAGCTTTGATTGGAAGCACTGTCGGAATGACTGCTGTTCAGGTGAATTAGTCTTGTCCTGAAACAGAAACTTTGCATTTTCATGGAAACTAAAATTAAAGCCATTGATGGGAGGTTTTCGTTTTTTGCAGGTGACATTAGGTATATCAACGCTTCTGAGTTATGTTCCTGTTTCACTAGGAAGTGCACACCAAGCAGGAGCTTTAACACTTCTCACTTTGATGCTACTACTCAATCACACTCTTCGGAGGCCATCACCTTCTCTTCTCAAATCTCTTCCACAAGTCGCTAAGTCAAATTTCAGCTAAGCCTTCTTCACCAAATCTTCCCTTTTTCTTCATTCATTTACTAAAAGAAAGAAAACGATTCTTTTGCTTACATTATAATTAGAATAGCAACTTTCAATCGAATCCTTCGTCAATTATGTTGTATTATCAATCCGTGATTCGAAAAATAAAGTATGAAAACAATTAACAAATTTCATATGAATCCCAGAATTTTGAGGGTTTTTCTTAATCGGTGTTTTGATTCAGTTTGTTCAGTCTAAAATCTTTTTTATACTATTCGGTTCAAAGCTACACTTGAGTTCGGTTTTGGTTTAGATATGATTCGGTAATTTCAGTCCGGTACAAATCCGTAAGCCTTTGTGGATAACGTTCAGAGAACATAGTTTTTGGCGATTTGGGTTTACAAGACTAGTCGTGTCATAAAGCTGTAGCTTTATCATCATCCACGTGTCAATAGCCGCCCACCATCTTCCTTTGTATATGGCCATGCTACAAAACTCTCAAGTCCTTCTAACTTGAGACCACTGCTATGGAGAATCCTGAAGGAAGAAGAAGAGATATAGCCATAAGGCCCATAACCGATGGAGAGAAGACGACCGGTTCTTCGGTTGTGGTTGCAACCGTAGCATCCGTGGCAGTGGTCGGACCGCTTCTGGGTCTGATGAGTTTCAGCCTCGTTGCGACGGTGACTCTGTTTCTGATCGTTTCTCCAATGATGCTGATATTTGTTCCGGTTTTGATGGTGACGGTGGCCATTCTTGTGGCGGCTATGGTTGGTGTTGGTGTGGCTACAGCCATGTGGTTGATGGGGATTGCCGCTTTGGTTTGTTGTGGACGAGAGATTGGTGTTGGAACCGGAGTGGCTGGGAGGATGGTTGAGTCGGTGGTGAGAGAGTTGGGTTATTATGGTCGGAGTCGTTACTTGGGAGACAAGTCAGAGGATGATGGTTCTTTTTTTTAGGCTTACTCTTCTTCCTAGTTCAAAGTTGGAAAATGCTTCTTTTCTTTTTATTTTTCTTGATGCGTATTATTAATGAGTTTCTTTCTGTCATGATTCAAGAAAATCTGAAGAATATGGTGAAGAAAGAAAAAAAAAACTGAGAGATGGCTATGATAAAGAAAAAATAAAGTAGAATTTTCCGAGTGAAAAACGAGTCTTTTGCGTCGGGAGACACTAGGGGTGTATTGAATTGTGGATTTTAAAAGATTTTTAGATTTTTTTAAAATATTTTGTTATTCAACTAAGGATTTTAAAATATTTTTTCAAATCTAGTGTTATTGAACATGAGTATTATTGAATAGGAAGACGGGATCGGGAGTTGGAAAATGTTTCTTTTTATTTTTTTTGATGCGTATTATTAATGAGTTTCTTTTTGTCATGATTCAAGAAAATCTGAAGAATATGGTGAAGAAAGAAAAAAAAACTGAGAGATGGCTATGATAAAGAAAAAATAAAGTAGAATTTTCCGAGTAAAAAACAAGTCTTGCTTCGGGAGACACTAGGGGTGTATTGAATTGTGGATTTTAAAAGATTTTTAGATTTTCTTAAAATCTCTTGTTATTCAACTAAGGATTTTAAAATATTTTTTTAAATCTAGTGTTATTGAACATGAGTATTATTGAATAGGAAGACAGGATCGGGAGTTGGAAAATGCTTCTTTTTATTTTTCTTGATGCGTATTATTAATGAGTTTCTTTTTGTCATGATTCAAGAAAATCTGAAGAATATGGTGAAGAAAGAAAAAAAAAACTGAGAGATGGCTATGATAAAGAAAAAATAAAGTAGAATTTTCCGAGTGAAAAATGAGTTTTTTGCGTCAGGAGACAATAGAGGTGTATTGAATTGTGGATATTAATTTTTTTTTAGATTTTCTTAAAATCTCTTGTTATTCAATTAAGGATTTTAAAATATTTTCCTAAATCTAGAGTTATTGAATATGAATATTATTGAATAGGAAGATGGGATCGGGAGTTGGAAAATGCTTCTTTTTATTTTTCTTGATGCGTATTATTAATAAGTTTCTTTCTGTCATGATTCAAAGAAATCTGAAGAATATGGTGAAGAAAGAAAAAAAAACTGAGAGATGGCTATGATAAAGAAAAAATAAAGTAAAATTTTCCGAGTGAAAAACGAGTCTTTTGCGTCGGGAGACACTAGGAATGTATTGAATTGTGGATTTTAAAAGATTTTTAGATTTTCTTAAAATCTCTTGTTATTCAACTAAGAATTTTAAAATATCTTACCAAATCTAGTGTTATTGAACATGAGTATTATTGAATAGGAAGACGGGATCGGGAGTTGGAAAATGCTTCTTTTTATTTTTCTTGATGCGTATTATTAATGAATTTTTTTCTGTCATGATTCAAGAAAATCTGAAGAATATGGTGAATAAAGAACAAAAAAAACTGAGAGATGGCTATGATAAAGAAAAAATTAAGTAGAATTTTCCGAGTGAAAAACTCTGTAAAATCTTTTAATACGAATTAACCAACTAAACTGGGAATCTCAACTTGAAGGCAAAAGAACTACGAAACTAGAAGTCGTCGAGCAAGATGAATCGCATGGGGAAGACATATAAGATCAATGTGAGATAAGAAGCACTTTGAGCCATTGCAATTCGCTAGTAACAACAAAGGATATTCGTTATCCATATTTTGATATCAGATTAAAAATTTTGATTAATATTTTTGTTTTTGTGCTTGTGCTTGTATATATTTTGGATGCCATTACATATTTACGGAAAGAAAAAAAAAACTGACTTAAGTGGGGTCCCCATTTGTCTAAAAACAAAAGGTGTAAGTAAGTTCGTACGCAAAAGAGACAAAAGCAAACGGTACTTGTCTAAGATTCTGTGTGTGTTTCACGAATGCTCATTAATGCACACGAACTCCTTCCAGATATTCTCGGTACAAAAATAAAGGAAAAGAAAAAGGTTTTGTTATTAATCTATAATAACTCAATTTATATTCATATTTCAAATCCTATTTTTTTCATACAAATCGTTCTACCGCCAAAAGTTATAGTTTGCATTTGCATAGATAACATCAGAAATTAAAAAAACCAATTCACGTTGCAATATATATATATATATATATTTTTTTTTTTTGAACTAAGTTTTCTTTTTTGGGTGAAATTCGATAAATACTATATGAAATTTCAAAAAGAAAAAAAAAATTCAAAAAGAATGATGAAAATGGATGTACAAAGGAGTTGACCAAGCGTAGATTGGGTGACCTACCGGCCAAAGGGAATCACACGCTCTGTAGCGTTGAATTCTTTAAAGAGTTTAATCACTTCATGCACATTTGATGCTAACTTTATCGTTTCAATTTTCTTAAGAAAAAATTATTATATATATATATATTCATACATTTCCTTTCTTCTTTTACAATTTAAAAGCCTCGATTACAAGAAAGGAAAGAAATCAAAGTTTGACAGTTTTAAATATTTTGGGCAATCTTTGATTTGTATTTTGTTTTTCATTTCTTAACCAAATTTTTATTTTATTTTCTCGTGGGTAAATTAACTAAAGAGATATTGATCAAGCAAGAGATAATAAAAAGATAGCAAGAAAGAAAAGAATGGGTCGGATTCCATGTTGTGAAAAGGAGAATGTGAAGAGAGGACAATGGACTCCTGAAGAAGACAACAAATTGGCTTCTTACATAGCTCAACATGGTACTCGTAATTGGCGCCTCATCCCAAAAAACGCTGGTAATTTCAAATTTTCCAACTTTTTTCTTCTTAAGAAAATGCTTTCTTTAATCAAGTAATAACAGTCCTATAAATGATATCATCCATCGCTCTATATATTGGTCCATGTCAAGATATAAACGTTGTTTGTTAAAGGTAAATATGTTTTTGTAATGTATTTAATGGACCGGTGAAAACTGGTTTTTATAGGATTGCAGAGATGCGGGAAGAGTTGTAGGCTACGATGGACGAATTATTTGCGTCCTGACCTGAAACATGGACAGTTTTCTGACGCTGAAGAACATATCATTGTCAAGTTTCACTCTGTTCTTGGTAACCGGTATGACTTCTTTATATACCAGATCTCCTCATCATTAGGTTTTAAATCTTTTTCATACGTTCGATTTTCTTGAAATGATTTCTTTAGGGTGTATATATATATACATATATATATAATCACAGATGAACTCAAAAATGGCGGGTTTGTTTCCTTTTTGTTATGGAATTTTGATGCTGATCACTTGCTGTTGATAATATTCTATATGAACTTGTCCACAAATTTCTTGGGAAATAAGAAATTAAATAAAGCCTTGTCACCAGATCTAACTATATACAATATCTTTTGAGAAGTTCGATTTTGTTCAAATGAGTTATTTCTTTCTTTACGCGAATTTGACTCACAAATATCGATCGGGAACTGTTTCATAAATTTTATATTTTCATGAACAAGTTTATTGAATAAAGACGTAAACTTAACTTTAATATATTTCGTTCAGGTGGTCGTTGATTGCGGCGCAGCTCCCTGGTCGAACAGACAACGATGTGAAAAACTATTGGAACACGAAGCTGAAAAAGAAGTTGTCAGGAATGGGAATAGATCCGGTGACTCACAAGCCTTTCTCTCACCTAATGGCAGAGATCACCACTACTCTCAACCCTCCTCAGGTCTCTCACCTCGCCGAAGCTGCCCTCGGTTGTTTCAAGGACGAGATGCTTCACTTGCTCACCAAGAAACGTGTTGACCTAAACCAAATCAACTTCTCAAACCCTAACCCTATCTCTAACAACTTTAACCAAATTGTTGATAACGAAGCTGGTAAGATGAAAATGGTTGGTTTGGAGAATGGGAATGGGATAATGAAGCTATGGGACATGGGTAATGGATTCTCGTATGGATCTTCTTCTTCGTCCTTTGGAAATGATGAAAGGAATGATGGATCTGCATCTCCTGCGGTTGCGGCATGGAGGGGTCACGGTGGAATACGTACAGCAGTGGCTGAAACCGCGGCAGCGGAGGAGGAGGAGAGGAGGAAGTTGAAGGGAGAAGTGATGGATCAAGATCAGGAGATTGGATCTGAAGGTGGAAGAAGGGATGGGATGATGGTGATGAGGAGCCATCATCATCATCAGCAGCATCAGCATCAACATCATGTGTTTAATGTGGATAATGTCTTGTGGGATTTACAAGCTGATGATCTCGTCAATCATATGGTTTGATTTATATTTGGTTCAAAGTTTTTTTTCTTAGATTTAACATTTGGTTATGATTAATTAGGTGTTTTCTATTTTTAAGAGATCAATAAGTTTTGCTTTTCTAAAGCATTATTTAATAATGAAGAATTGTAAATAATGAATTTTTATTATTTTCATCTCTTAGAAATTCAATTCAGCCCAGACAATACAATTACAAACTATATTGATGTTGGCTTGTGCGTAGAAGTCTACGAAATCTCAAAGACGTCAATCCCGATATTTTGCAAAAAAAAATTTCAATCCTGAATAGTGATATTTTATTAAGAGAATCAAAATATCAAAGAGTTTACAAAAACCATAAAAATAACATCCATTAATAGTGATTCGAAGTAAATAACGACATCTTTTTACGTATATATATCTTTAAAAAATTAGATGAATTGCTTTATTTTTATTTTTGAAATGATTAAATCTCCACTAAGATAATCTTCATAGAAAATTAGAAATTCAATACTTTGCATAGCTGTTTTTATTTTTGACTACAAAAAAATAACTAGTTTCCAAAAATATTTGTTTTAATTTTTTCAATAAAATTCAAAATTAAAAACGGCACTATTATAATACTAAAATAGAATTATTCAATGATCAAATAAAACAACAAAATTGTGCCTAGAAAAATATATAAACAAACGTTACTGTTGAAACCAGAATTTTGATTTAATTATTTATTCTTTTAATAATTAAGAAAAATTGAAATCATTATAAAAATATGCAAACCAGTAAATACATATCTACTGTAAAATAAAAATAATCTATCTCTAAGTATTGCTATACAAAATTTACCACGTTTTTATAAGTTTTGGTGGAATAATGGAATCATCGAGCCAAGCTAGAATGATGATCGAGTTTGGGCCAATTCAAACTAAAATTCATATTGCAAATCATTCAGCCCACTATAGGCCCAAATATTGGTCATGAACGTTGTTGGAAAAGAAGATATAGCCGTTACAGCGGGAGAAAGTCGCGTACAAGTATCGGAACAGTAACAATGAAACGTAAAGGAACAAAAAAAAAATAAGACCGTTGTACATATAGCCGTTAAAGAACAACAATTTAAATACCTGAAATCTTAGTTTCGATCTACACAGAAAAGGCAACCTTACCCAAAACAGAAACAAAAAAACGAACTCAGTCTTCTTCTCTGCAAATTTAATCAATTCTCTATCTTCTTCTTATTCTTAGATTCCATTTCCGATCTCTGTTTCTTCATAAAGTATCGCTCTTCTTCCTTTTTTTTCCCATTAACTCTCGTTGCTTTCCATTTCTGGGTCTCTGTTTCTTCATAAAGTATCAATCTTTTTATCATTTTTGCTATGGCCGGAACTAAAGATTCTCATATAGTGGAAATTCCAGTAGACGAAGAGCATAAGGAGAGGCAACAAGAACAACAGTTGGTTACGGTCTCGAATCCGGGAATGGGAATACTCAGGGTGATTCAGCAGCATCCGTTGTCTGAAATCTCAGAGAGTCCAGGACATTTGTTGCTTTTGAAGCTATGGCAGAGAGAGGAAGATCTGTTCTGTCGCCGTGTCCTCCTAAAAGAATCTAGGCTCGAGTCAATCAAAAGAGAGATCTTTCAGCTCTGCTGTTTCTTCCTCATCTTCCACGGTTTCTTCTTCACAATTGTCTACTCTTCTTCTTGTTCTGATGATGACGACGTGATGAAAAGCAATGCGGTCTGCAAGAAATGGTGGATACCTTCTGCAGTGTCGCTAGCCACTTCACTGGTTCTGGTGTTTCTGGTTCAGGCTAAGCTGTTCATGTTCTGGAAAGTTTTCAGAGGAGTTCACAGGGAGAGGAATGATAACAGAACGCTTACACGGTGTGTTTTGGAGCTGAGGATGAAAGGGTCGAGCTTTGATTTGTCAAAGGAGCCAATGAGTGGGAAGAGGATGAAGAGCTCAAGCGTTGAGATCAAGTGGAAACCTGTTACTTGGTTCTCTCAGTATTTGATCACCATTGTTCTTCTTTGCTTTGCAGGGTTGTTCTTCCCGGTCTCAAAGTTCATCCTTGTTAGAGGGGGATTTAGCACTCCCCCGGTTTAACCCGGTTTGAATAGAAATCAGCCCAACAATCAACTTCAAGTCCCATCGAAACCGATCTACGTAATTAAAGGAAAATTTCCTTTAATTAATAAAGAGAAGATTTCCTTTATTTGGATAAAGGCAAATCCCGGAAAAAAAGGAGATTATCCTTATCAGCTTCAAGGAAAAAGGATAATTGCCAATACAAAGTCAAGAAGGAAAAAGAAGAGCTAAGGACTTCAAGACTTATAAATAAGGAGGCCATCGCCTCATTCTTAATCATCTCA
Organism: Eutrema japonicum; assembly: GCA_030161315.1. NCBI lineage: Eukaryota > Viridiplantae > Streptophyta > Magnoliopsida > Brassicales > Brassicaceae > Eutrema > Eutrema japonicum. Next base: position 42,664,022 of record BSQW01000005.1, read on the forward strand.
AAATCCCATCACATCCTTTGTAACAAGAACTACGTTTTGGCTTGATCCCTATTTGAAGGGTACGTAGGCAGCCTTCAAGGCACAGCTATAAATCTAATAAAAATAATTCTCCTAAACTCTAAACTGAATTCGCCAATCTACGATGTGTGCGAATTCTGGTTCCTTCAATTGGCGCTAGAAGGAGGGGGCAAGAAAAATCTGGTGTTTATGGAGAATTATTTTAAAACCCTAGAAATCCGACAAAGCCTCCGACTCTTCTCGCCATGATGAACCCGCCGATCTCACCATGAACGAGCTCGCCGAAGAAGAAGAACGAGCTCAACAAAGATGGTTCTGGCCGAGCACGACACGCCGAGCTCACTCCCACGAGCTTACAAACGCCGAGTTCGCACATGACGAGACGACCTTGCGGAACACGCCGACCTCGCCGCACATGCCGACCTCGGCAAACACACCGAACTCATCAGACCGCAGCCATTGAACACGCCGAGCTCGCGGAGGCAAACTTATCGTACCGCCGATCTCGAACTCAACGTGACGAACTCACTTGCCGAGCATGAAAACCACCATGACCAGAGAAGATGTAACTTGCATGCCGACCAGGAAGCACCCGATGCTGACCTCACTCACCATCACCGCCGACATGAAAGAAGATCAGATTTCTCTTTTTTGTTGGGCTTGCTCCAACGTAGTCAAAAAAAAAAAAAAAAAAGGACATCCACTGATAGATCCAGCTCGTCACTTATCGATTATAGCTCGTCTACAGAGCTCCCTAAAATTCAGGTATTTTTTATCAAATTTTTTACTTGTTATTCGAAGATATTTTCTTTTCAGATTATATCATAGGATCCGTTCCTTCAAGCCGAACTTAAGCAGTTCGCCGAACTCGTACAGTTCGTATCATCAAGCCGAACTTAAGCAGTTCGCCGAACTCGTACAGTTCGTATCATCAGGCCGAACTTAAGCAGTTCGCCGAACTCGTACAGTTCGTATCATCAAGCCAAACTCAAGCAGTTCACCTACCTCCCAATCGAACATATCGCCTACTTCGCAGTAAAGCAGCTCGTGGTCGTAGCTCGACGATCCGACAGTAAGGTAGCTAGCGGTCGCAGCTCGTCGGTCTAACAGTTAGGTAGCTCAGTCGCAACTTACTCATCATGCAGTCACAGTTCGCCGATCTCGCAGCCCCACCTAACTCACGGCCACAGCTCGCCAACCCCCTGCTCGCCAAACTCACGATCGCAGTTCTCCGACCGCACAGCTCGCTGACCCCGCAGTATGGCAACTCGTAATCGTAATTCACCGATCTAAACAATTGGGTAGCTCGCAATCACAGCTCGCCGACCTCACTGTCCCGCACGAACTATCGAAACCGAACTTGGAAAAGCCGAGACCGACCTCGCACCTAACTAACAAACGCCGAGCTCAGTCTCGAGCTCAATCTCTCGTCTTTAGTAATTTTTGCAGGAACAAAGACGAACAACGTCTAAAAGGAAATTCGACCAGATGCTGATTTCAATTCCAATCGGGCTAAAGAAATCCGCCGAACTCGAACACTCCTTCGCCGAACTGAGGGGGGGACTAATTGTTAGAGGGGGATTTAGCACTCCCCCGGTTTAACCCGGTTTGAATAGAAATCAGCCCAACAATCAACTTCAAGGCCCATCGAAACCGATCTACGTAATTAAAGGGAAATTTCCTTTAATTAATAAAGAGAAGATTTCCTTTATTTGGATAAAGGCAAATCCCGGAAAGAAAGGAGATTATCCTTATCAGCTTCAAGGAAAAAGGATAATTGCCAATACAAAGTCAAGAAGGAAAAGGAAGAGCTAAGGACTTCAAGACTTATAAATAAGGAGGTCATCGCCTCATTCTTAATCATCTCAAAATCCCATCACATCCTTTGTAACAAGAACTACGTTTTGGCTTGATCCCTATTTGAAGGGTACGTAGGCAGCCTTCAACGGCACAGCTATAAATCTAATAAAAACAATTCTCCTAAACTCTAAACTGAATTCGCCAATCTACGATGTGTGCGAATTCTGGTTCCTTCAATCCTCTGCGGATTTTGACAGATCAGACAACCTCTCACTATTCATTGTTTTTTTTTTTGGGTAAGCAAAATAGTCAGCTCTTGTTCTTTACTAATCCAAATCTGGACTCTCAGTGATAAATGTCTTATATTTCTCAGGATTCTGCATTCTTTCTTCAACCTCCGTTGTGGGGATGAAGCTTTTGGTCCGATCTTTGCAAAAAGCTTATCACTGGCCTTTTGTATCAGCTTGAGAGAGTTGCTGTCAAATCTCCCAGACTCAAGAATCCCCGGGGTCCAAGAACAGCCTGTAACTTTAAGCAGCAATACGCTCACACATAGAGATCATATGTCTGACGCTAGATAAGATTATATGTAACTCGGAATCAGAATTCTGATCTTGATCATAAAGTTTCATTCTTTATTTATTTTTTATAATAAAGAGCACAGCTTGTGTAGTAAACCCATTTTTGCAGCAAATAAAAATGCCAGATTCATATAAAATCAGGACTAAAAACTTTCCATGTAACATTCGTAAGATTCCAACTTGATCATACTGTTAATACATAATTAGTAGCGCACAAGGCACATAAACTTTTTCCGATTCACCAACAGTCGAGCAGGCTTATCATGTTTCCAGATGCGGTGTACTGTTCCTACGAGCTATCAAAACCAAATACCCGGAAAACACCTGCAAAGAGATCCAGAGAGTTTGTTGTCATTGTTCATTTTCTGCAGCCAATTTTAAGAGTTTGTATCACTCAGCAGTACCTTCATCAGTATACTTATTCTTGTCATCACCAGCATATGCAAGTAAATTGTATTTGGGATTCCACTCGACGCTGTTCATGGCAGCCCGACATGGAATCTGATGCACCGTCCTCCCAGTTTGGACATTAGCCTGTTTAATGCTCAGATATGAGGCACTAATCTCACATCGAGGATACTATATAGTAACAAGCAGTGTTTACGTCTGTGAAAAGTAACTTACAATATCTATAAATAAATCCTCACTGGCTGAAGCAATGTATTCTCCTGAATAATTGAAGCTTATTGTCCTGACCGGCGACCTGTGAGAGAAAGTAATAATTTACTAACATGAGACAGAAATTAAACCTTTTAATCTGAAATATCAGGCTGACTAAGGATCCACACTCTTAAAGGCTGAGACTCACTCAAGTTTGGTAAATGTTCTCAAACAAAGCATGTCTGAGATATCCCAAAGGCTGACTAAGGAATCCGCACTCCCAACAGCAAAGTATCTGTTAAGGTAAACGGGAGAGGAATTGGATGCAACCGGAAAAATTATAATCATTTGTGTCTCAGGAGGTAAAGACAATGAATGCGAACATTTCTTACCTTCTTTTAGGATCAATTGCAATGCAATAGCACCCGGCTGTGTGGGCTGTGAGAGTGTCAAGTGGGCCAAGATCTGGATATGAAAGAACTTCAACAGTGCCTGAACAGAAGAACATACGAAAGTAACATTCCAATAAGATCATTTTCTCAAGTTCAAGAACAAAGAAAACTAAGCTAGGGAATCGTGTGCAGGAAAGGACAGAATTTAAATCCTCACCAAGTCCAGTAGTCAAGAAGAAAAGATCTCCTGACATGTTCCAAGCAATCTCATTTACCTATTACAAGAAAATGAAAGCTAAGGAAACATTCCATACAGCGCCATAAAATTATTTTCTCCGCTATGGTGCATATTCTAAAGCATGAACTCATTTTTACAACCAAGATGATGGTTACATGAAGAAGGAAGTTAGGTGAAATATAACCGAGCTTGAAATAGAACAGACCAAAAAGAAAGCCATTAACAAAGATTAACATGAGTCTGAGCTTTCGTTACCTCATATGAGAATTCGCGCTTGTGTAGAGGTTTATTAAACTTACGGACATCCAGAATGGTAAGCTCATCATCCTACATTGGCCAGTAAGAGAAAGAACAACCACAGATAAAGGGACCCATCAAGCAATGCATAAAACAGTCTAGTAAGGAACGATGCAAGTGTAAAGACATGGGGCTCGAGACAATACCCTATTACCAACAGCTACATGTGTCCCGTCAGGTTTGTAGGTGATGTTTATATTCTCCCCACTAAGTTCTGCCTGCTGTGTGCATTTTCCACCTGTGTAACTCGAAGAAGACATATCTCAGCAAATTTATTTTGATACTAAAACACACAATAGTAGCTACATAACGAAAACCTGTTTAAATTTCTCTATTATCGAATCTGGCTAAATAACTAATTTATCATTCTTAAAAACTTATATCTAATCATATTCTCACCAATCAATAGTTTCCACGAAATAACTCAAGAGCAAAAGCCAAGATTGCGAGAAAAATTTGTGAATGACACAGCTCATCCATTAGAAAAAAAAACACAGATTTCTAAACCAAGAAGCTCAAGCCTTTTACATTTTCCAGAGACAAAGCCAATCCATTAAGAGAATAAAACTTACTGCGAGCATCCCAGAGACGAACGCTCTTATCACCAGAAGCAGTAGCAACCAGATCTGAATGTTTGGGGTCCCAACATAGCTGATCCACACTGTCAGTATGGCCCTTTAGTTCAAGGTCCTTAACCTTACTCTGTATCCACACACCCATAAATCATCAAATTACAAAGAGTAGATAACTCGAAGTGACAATGACAAAGATGATAATCGATTTGAAACTGAATCTGCATCATCCGTGGAAACTACACTAAAAGCAAACACCAAAAGGGAAAAAAAAACTGAATCAAAGGAAGTCTGATTTGAATCAGAACTACCATAAATTTAAAAACTTCAGCACTTGTCCATATGTAAAATCACAGACACAGAAACGTTTCAAGGTCAAAGGCAAAGAAATTACATGACCGTGAGGTTCGATGTTCCAAATACGAGCTGTTTGATCAACAGAACCCGAAGCAAGCTTTGTCCCGTTAGAATTCCATGCCACCGAATGTACCTTTCAATCCAAAACCCCACCAAATTAAGCAATTCGTAACCAGATAAACTGAGTAAAAAAGCTAGGGTTTTTTAAACTACAGAAGATCAGATGAGGATCGACAGAAAAAAAAATCGAAAAAACCTTCTTCTTGTGACCTTGATATTCCCTGCTATGTAAACTCTTGAAAGGAATCGTCTCCTCCATTTTTTTTTGTTCAACTCTTCTTCTCGCGGCTCACTGAATGTACAGAGCTTTCGCTTCGCTTCGCTTTGCTTTCCTAAACGCAACGTTTTGTTATTCCGGTATAACTCTGCCGAATCGAATTTCAGTAAACCGGGTATTAAACCTTCTAGATGATCTAAGAGGCTTCTGAAAGAAACCAACAAGAGCGGTAAAAAAAAAAACAGCTAAGCAAGTAATCATTTTATACAACAACAACAGTCTTGTCTATAAAATGTCCCCTAGAATCCACCGACGTTAGAGACAACAAATTCTGATCTTTACTCCGCCGCTTCATCTTCCGATCTCCGGTGGCTCTGCTCTAATTCCTTGTGAACGTTCCGTCGCGATGATGATGATGACTTCGTCGCTCGGTGGTGGTGGTGGAGGAGGTGGAGTTGGTGGCGGCGGCGGCGGCGGAGGGAGGTTTATGACGTATTCGTCGTCTCTTTCGGTTCCTCCTTCTGCTCCTCAGTCTCCTAACTTCTCCGGTGTTCTTAGATCACAGTCTTCCGTCTTCGTTGAGCAGGAGAAGTAATTGAATATCAGTTTTCATCATCTTCTTCTTCTTCTTCTTTTATTTTCTTTGTTTGTTTGTTTCCTTTTATTTTGTGAATCTTATTGTGGCTGATGTATCTGTTGATCTTTGTTTTAATCCTTAGATCTCAATAGTTCATCGCAAATCTGGAAATTACTTGATCGGGTTTTCTGTGTTTTTATTTTTCTTCTGCTTATATTATTATCTATGTTTCTATCCTGATGCTTTTTATTGAATTTCAATATTTGGGAACTAAAAATATGTTTTTCTTTCTTTCTAAGCTCAATCTACTTCAGATTTGTCTCAGTCCAGTTCACTTTTTTTTTTTGTGCCTCGTTTAAGCATCAGTTTTTTAGTGTTATGGTGGATTTATAGATCATTGGTTATTCCTTCTGTTATTGTTGATTTGTGTTCTTGACTGCTGAAACTGTTAAAACTCACATTTGACTAGATCCACTTCACTAAAAGAATGGAAATTTGAATCAGATTTAAAATTTTGTATTGGTTTCTTGATCATGATGAGCTTTTTGAGTGGATCTTCCCGTAAGTTTGCTGTGTCTTTAACTTGGATATTATTGCAATGGCAGGTATCTTTCAGAGTTACTTGCAGAGCGTCATAAGCTTACACCATTCTTGCCCGTTCTTCCACATGCATGTCGGCTACTAAACCAGGGTGAGCATTGCTGTTTGTCTTGTTTATTACATGTATTTTCAGCACACTGAATATGTCATTCCTTACTTCACAACTATGAAGCTCTCGTAGACACTTAATCCCTGCTGCTATAAGAGACCGTATCGCTAGTGGCTGGAAACTATATAACAGTTCTTACTAACCACAGAGAGACTATTGTCTTCCTTCCCTTCAAAAGTACTACAAGTTAGAACTAGAACACAAAATGACAGTGCTAAGGTGAAATTTGGTTCCCAGAACATGTTGACGTTTGACTTAGAATTCAGTATTTTTGAAATTTCTATACTGACTTCTGTCATTCTATTTAACTAGAGTGAGGGCAAAGTATACTATTCTTTCTAACTCAATTAACTGTGCTGTCTCTCCATTCATTGGTGTCCTGCTGACTGATTTTACTGACTAATTCTAACTGGTGCGTCTTACTCTTGGAAATTGACATTTTTGGAACAGAGATTTTGCGTGTAACCACACTTTTGGAGAATGCCACAGTTTTAAGTCAGAGTGGGCTAGACCACCCTAGCGCTCTGTCCTCGGGAGGGATATATCAGAATGCAAGAGCTGACCTGAGCGGATGGGCCTCACAGTTTCCATCAGAAGTATGACTTACTAACCATTAACATAACTCTTTTTCATCTAATTCATATTATTACAATAAAAGCTTTATTGACTTAAGTTGTGCTGACATAACATATTCGACCACTTTTACTCGTAGTTTATCATGACAGGTAGCTTTGGCTAACACTAGATACCTGTAATGTCTGTACAGGATCTTGTCTTAATTATACCAACACTAACTAGACACTCCAGTATCCTGGCGAGCAGGATTGAAATGATGCTGTGATTGCTATAATCTGCTCATATAAATGCGATTACTCTATGCATATTATTAGGATATAGCAGTTACAGGTTGCAATGCTCATTTCCATGGAAAGGAAGTTTCACTATTATTTTTCTACTGATGTTGCTACTGTATGTCGATTAACATGTGATTATGCTTTAAGGTTGATATGGCATCTAATTAGTTGATCTTTTGTAGAGATCTGTTCCATCGTCTCCAGGACCAAACTGGCTTAACTCACCTGGTAGTCCCTCTGGTCTGATTGCCAAGCGAACAATCAGGGTCGATATTCCAGTCGAAAATTACCCAAATGTATGAACTCTCATTTCTACACTGAGTTTATTTTTAAATATACTATCCGGTCGGTGTAGAACTCTAAGTTTTTGATATGACAGTACAATTTTGTTGGTCGCCTCCTGGGCCCTAGAGGAAACTCTCTGAAGCGAGTTGAAGCGAGTACTGATTGCCGTGTTCTTATAAGAGGAAGAGGCAGTATAAAAGATCCAATTAAGGTGTTTGTCATTTCTCCTTTACAACTTCATTTGTATATCCATATTCCAATGTTTGTTCAATGCCTTAATATTTTTCTTCTTGTAGGAGGAAATGATGAGAGGAAAACCGGGATTTGAGCACTTAAATGAGCCACTTCATATCTTAGTCGAAGCAGAATTACCGATTGAAATAGTCGATGCACAACTCATGCAAGCTCGCGAAATACTCGACGATCTTCTTACTCCTATGGTTTGTTTCAGCTCTCTCCCCTTTGCCTTTAAACTCGGCTAATAATAGTATCGTTTATAAAGTTTTCACACTATCGGGTTCTGTTTTTAGGAGGAAACCCATGATTTCTACAAGAAACAGCAGTTGCGCGAGCTAGCATTGCTCAATGGAACTCTTCGTGAAGAAGGATCTCCAATGTCTGGTTCTGTTTCTCCTTACAATAGCCTCGGCATGAAGAGAGCCAAAACAAGAGAAGGGTAATAAATCAAATGCATTAAATCAAAGTTTTTGTTGTGGTCTCTCACATCTTAAACCGGTCCAATTCGACACAAGAAGGCCATACCACTCTTGAGTACACGGTACTGTTCTCTTGTCCCTGGAATAGAATTGTTGTATATATGATTATGAATGTGTTTGTCTATTTATCATTGTCCCGGAGAGAGACCAGATGACAGCATTTCAAGGAAACTACAAGGCATGATGAGTCTCTGTCTCTCTCCGAGACTTTGGGCTTGTTTTTATTTTATTTTTCTCTTTAAGAGGAAAGTTGGATTCCAATTCCCAAGGGAATTTTATAAGCTTCGTATTTTTAGAGTGAAAAATAAACATAAAAAATCATGATGGTATTGGTATGTGTCTGGTAATGATAATATGTTTTGGGATACATAAACGTCAAAGTAAAGTTTGTTTCGTTATAATATTCTGTTCTATTTTCAAAATCGACATTTTTTTATTACTGAAATCGACATTTTTTTTTGTCACATGTCAACTCTATTTTCAAAATTGACAAGAGTAGTCGGTTAAATAGTCGCCAATCAGTTTTAAACGGATTTGATATCTTAGATAAATGTGTAGATCTATCAATAAATCATTCGGTTTAGTTACTATGAACCGTTGGGTTTAACGATCAATACATAGTCGAAATGCAAAGAATGAGAGAACTTAGAGCTGTTATAATGTAGATACAGTCCTTGTTAATCTATAAACCCACAGAAAAACCCCAGTTTCTTGTAATGCAAGGCAGCTTCTTCAAAACTCAAAAGTCAAGAGGGGGATATTGAGAGCTAACAAAGGCTTGTACTGTTTTGTTCCATACGGGTCTTATGAACTGGCATGATGAGAGAGACATTTCAATGGGTAAATTTGGCTACTTGCACGGCATCATTGCAGTTGTTTGCCACATTCTTCTTATTTCACGTCGAAGGGGTTGGTAAAATGGTGCAGCTATGGTTGAAGATAACTGTAAAACTTGGGCGGCCATCAAATATTAATTTCCAGTAGAAAGAGAAGGACAGATGGTTCAAGATGGTTACTGACTTACTGTTGAATACCAAAGTGCTTGGTCCCTCAAGTTGCTTGAAGAATAGTCTGTACCAATTAAGTAAAACTATATAAAAATATATCTTGATTAAAGGTTCATAGAAACTAAAATCTGTCGAAACCAGAAAAGCCTATACAGAAATGAGTTATGGAGGAAAAGAATAAGTCAGAGTTTGACAAAATGAATGATTGCTTCTAACTGGATATAGTTTAAACATAGTTTTACAGTAGTTGTGAGACTGATGATTAAATGTCATTGTCTCGTAAAAATTTGATTAAATGTAAAATTCAAAAATAGACGACATTTCCAATAAAAAAAATTATTTCCAACAGCATATATATATATATATATATATCAAAGAACATAGCCAAATTCCCATCGTAACTAACCATGTTCGCCCACAACTAATGTAATTGCCGGTTTAGGCAACGATTTTTCCAAACCTTTCACCACTCTCCAACACCTCTGCTTTGGATCATACGCTCTTAACCCGTTCTTGTAAACATCGTAATAGTACAATAAGTCGCGCTCTTGACGCATGGTTCCAATTTTTAGAATTCGGGCATCTCGTCCAATTCCCATTTACTTTCCTTTGGCCCATAAACAAAGCTATTCTTAGAATCTCTCACGTAAATCTTATCCTCCATCACCACACAGCATCAGGCCACATGCATGTGACCTAGCTCCATGTCTGGCATTTAAGTTTCTGTATTCAACACCATGACTCTCTTCCTCCACCACATATTCCTACTCACCTTGTCATCACACGTTACATAAATCTTCCCGTCGATGATGCCAGCGACCTTATCATACATGGGCTTAGGAATCTGAGAGATGACATATTGACTCATAGGGGGTTATTGGTTCTTGCATTTTAATGCATTTGGAAATCCAAACCAAATCAAGTGTTATTGGTTCTATAATTTTGAAATCCATATTCAAATCTTGTGTTATTGGTTCTATGATTTTAAAATCCATGTTAAAATCAAGTGTTATTCAATAATAATGATTTTCATAAGGATTTGATTTTAATTTGGATTTGAATGGATTTACAAGTATTTTTAAGAGTAAAATACAAAAGAGCAAATATCGAATAAAACCTTGTTATTTGGTTGGATTTGGATTTACAAGTGTTTTTTTTTTCAAGATGAAACTACTACGTAGAATTAAAAATAGAAAAACATCTATCAATTAATTTGTAGAAAAAGAGACAATAAATAAATTCACGTAACATTAAACTACTACATGTTACAAGGCTAGTTTCTAAGTGGATAAGTAACATCTACTACATGTTGGACACGATGCTAGCTAGTTTCTAAGTGGAGGTTCAAAACACTGCCCGTGAGACCTCTCAGGTTTCATGTAATAATTGTCTGCTAATGTACAAACAAAGATTGTGATTGTTAATAACAATGATGAAGAAATTCTTGGAACCCAAGATTAAGAAAGAGAACATACCAATCAATTGAGAGCAATAATTGCGACACATATGTGGACAGATTCTATACTTTAGGAGAATACTAGATGATTAGTGAAAGAAAAAGAACGAATTTTTTTTTTGGTTTTTTTTTTTGATTTTCTTATAATACTAAAATTCTTGTAAATCTATTTGGTTGATTTACAATAATCCATTTATTTGATTTTGAAATCCAATTATTTAACTTTGAAATCCACTTCTCTGATTTTATAATCAATGAATTCATTAGGATTTCTAAATCTGAGAAATCCATTAAAATGCAAGAACCAATAACCCCCACGAGTTACATATCTAGTGTAAAATTCATGATTTTTGAATGTTCGAGTATTAAATTGGGTGTAAGAAATAGTCTGTGTATTTTTTGGGAGTCAAAATAGTTCGTGATTTTTTCTACCAAATTTTATATAGTTCATGTATTTTTTTTTTAAATTCCATTAATACAAACAACGCTTTTTAACTTTCGTTCGACGAGTTAACGGATCCGATGTAAAACCCACAATTTTTGAATGTTAATGTATTAAGCTGGGAGTTATAAGTAGTTTTTTGTATTTTTTTGGAGAGTCAAAATTGTTCTTTTATTTTTAAGATTTTTTTCCATTTGCGCATGTAAAGTTACGAACCGACCCGCATCGATGTAAAAAGGAAATGGGCTCGATTACTATAATATTGGGCCTTATAATGGGCCCGTTTTGGAATCCGGATCGCTACGTGGCAAAGCTTCACCGCTCGAATGAGGAATCTATTTAAAGCGTATCGACTGCTCCACTTCATCTTCGAAACAACCCCTTGAGATTTCCGAAGATCAAATCAAAACCCTAAGAAAGGTAGGTCGAAATTAGATTGGATCATCTTTTCTTCTTCTTAGGGTTTATTCGTTTCCCAATTCCCGATCTTCGTCGTTGTTCCATCATCTATTCCTTTCTCTTCTGTTCTCTCTCTCTCGGTTTTTTTCCTTTCGGAATATTTTGCGTCGATCTCGTGTTTCTAGAATGTTCTCGTACCGTAACGTTTCTCTGATGCGTAATTTCTGTATACGTTTCTGAATTGTTCGATGATTTGCCTCTGTTTGATCGAAATCAGTAACTTACTTAATAACCTCTCTGATCGGCTTCTTTGCTGGGTTTGAATTCATCTAATAACATCTTAATTTAGATTCTGAATGCATTGTCCGTACGGTTTCGATAGTTTCCTGATTGGTTTCTTCTGGCCGCGCATCATCGGCTAATTGACAAACTTGCATGAGTCTTTTTATATTATTTTCTTTAGTTGTTTCATATCTCTCGTTTAACTTATTCGCATAAATAATCTTCTTTACTGATAATCATAATTTTGTAGTGCTTGTGCTTCTTCTATACATGTAAAAGTATGGAAATTTCTTTTCTTGATCAGACTTCCACTGTTTGTAGCTAGAAGCAGCGAGGATAATTCAAGCTATGGCTTCCAAAAGAATTAACAAGGAGCTTAGGGACTTGCAAAGGGATCCTCCAGTGTCATGCAGTGCGGGTGAGTATGGTGTTGTTTTTCACCGTTTATCATATAATCTATGAACGATCTTTTGTGGAATTTAAAGCACACCACTTTAACACTTGGGTTTATATAATTAGTATCAATATTCAGATCTTCTGTACTTACTAATTAGACACTCCTAGAGAGATTCAGTAGCTGATTGATTTAGCAAACTCTGTATCAGTTTTAAGATAATGAATGGTTTTATTGAAAAGTTACAGTATGAGATGTTTATACTCTAATGTTGGTGATGTGATTAGGTCCTGTGGGTGATGATATGTTCCACTGGCAAGCAACTATTATGGGTCCAGCAGATAGCCCATTTGCCGGAGGTGTATTTCTTGTTTCCATTCACTTCCCACCAGATTACCCCTTCAAGCCACCAAAGGTAACGATTTTTTTCATTTTATTTGCTTGTTATGTGTATTTGTGGAGCTTATTGAATTAGTTTATCATCCACCCTTGTGCGAAGAGCGAGTGATCAACCAAGTAGGCTTTTTCTGTGGCAATCATCAATGATTGTTTTATGATGTAGGTTTCTTTCCGCACCAAGGTTTATCACCCGAATATCAACAGTAATGGCAGCATCTGTCTTGACATTCTGAAAGAGCAGTGGAGCCCTGCACTTACCATATCAAAGGTGATAAAATTGTTTCACTTCCATATACTTGGTTCTATCTCATCAGTCTGTTCTCCACCACACTTTCTTGCGTTCATGTCTTGGTTATGGTCATGTCTTTGTCCATTCTCTCTGGTTTGATTATCTGATTTGACCAACCTCTTGTTGTATGAACAAACATCCCAATCCCTTGGGTCTAGTCAAGGCCTTATATCATATAGATTGAACCGATATTTGGGGTCCTGGTGTAAATGTCGTGATAATGGCATTAGTCAATTAAATTCTCGTAGAGCGATCTCTTTTATCAGGAGTTGCCTCATGTTATAATGGTCAAGGCCTTCGTGACATGATATCTGGATTTTCATTTTATATTGTTTAAATATTGTTCATTAGCGAGTTGCTTGAAGATACTTTCTTCAAGAAAAATGATGTTCTTTTATTCGCATAACAGCTAAAATGCTAAAAAGTTGGTCTGCATTTTCCACAGGTTCTTCTGTCGATATGCTCACTGCTGACAGATCCAAACCCTGATGATCCTCTGGTTCCTGAAATAGCTCACATCTACAAGACAGACCGCACCAAGTACGAGACCACTGCACGATCCTGGACCCAGAAGTATGCAATGGGATGATGATTGGCAGTAATACCCGCACCAGTACATTGCATGCGCGTTGTCTAAGAAAAGGAGAAAAAAAGAAAAACCTGAGTTTGCCTTGTGCTTGGTTGCTTTTACTTTTATTAGTTTGATATCTTAAGCCGTGTGTTGGGGTGTGTACATGAGCTTTGTTATGCCTTATTGAGACAATTGAGATCTTCCAATGGCGGCCAATAGTTGGCTATTATTAATGAGTCACTCTCTTGCTAGTGTTGAAGAATACACACAAGCTTGCAAATAAAAACAATATTTAAACAGTGGAATTATATTGGACCAACACCAATCTTGATGATCTTAACAGGGTGTTGGATTGTTATTGGTTCGAAGTCTTTTTAGGATTAGAAAAGTCTCGAGTAAAACAACTGAATAAGACTTTTTTTCAATATGTACGGTTCCCTCTGACCAATTCAATATGATACATAATGTATTCGGTGTTAAGCCACCATTAGATTAGTTTTTGGGGTTTTTATGTTATCTTAAAATTTCACTAACCAAAAAGAAGCTGAATTAAATCTAAGTTGGTTTGTTTTTTTTATATTTTGAATCAAAAATTTGGTAATATTGGCCTGCACACGTTTTCTTCTAGAGGTTTTTGTCATCGCGTGTATATATGCTTTATTTCGCATTAACTGTTGTTTACCTAAAAGCGTTAGCGTTTCTTAAATGTCATATACGAAATAAAGCATATACACGCCATGGCAAAAAGAAAACGTGTGCAGGCGAATATTACCAAATTGAACAAAAACGACGTCGAATTTGTATATCAAAGCCAAACGGCGTCGGATCTGTTTATTTAAAAAAAAGGTGTGGAAGGAGTTAAATTGCGACGAATGAGACATGTCGGCCATTTCTTGGTTGAATTGAAGAAAGAAACAGAGCGACTTTTAAAAAAGTAACCTTTTTTTGTTTTTTTGTTCTTTTCCAAAACTCAAAATCTTTCGAGATCGGAGAAACTGTGGATTATTGAAACTTTTTTTTATTTCCTCTACAGATCTCTTTCTAGGTATATAACCGTCGTTCAATTTTCGCTGTTTTTTTTTTTGTAATTGGGTACATATGTTCTCTTTTACACCTTTTGTTACTATTTTAAAAATCTGTCTAGAGCTCGACCTCCTTGCGTTAACTCTTGAATGATTCATTAGGGTTTTGTAACGTTTTATCACGCCTTCTTCTGCATTGCTTTTTCCCCCCCGAGGAATTTATTAGGGTTTTGAATTTCGACTTTGTGTTTTTGATTTCTTGCGTTTGACTAACTTACGCAATTCTGTGTCAGGTTGAGACGTTTTGACTGATTCTGAAGATGTCAGGTTAGTGTTCGAAAATGAAACTAGTTTCTTATCATCTCTGTTTTTGTTCTTGTATGAAGGTGTGTTTGTGTGTATGAATATGAATAATATTGAGACGTTTTGACTGATTCTGAATATGAATAATATTTGCAGGTTGTGAAAATACAAGAGAGAAGTTATCAGATTCTGAGTGCAATGAGGATGAACGACGGCGTTCTAGAATGGGGAGCCTGAGAAAGAAGGCGATTAGCTGTTCGAGTAAACTTACACACCCGTTGAAGCGGAAAGGCAAACGGATAATCGACTACCAAATTCCTTTTATTGAAGACGTTAGGGACGAGAGAGAGGACAGGATTGTTCTTGAGTTGCGTCAAGAACTTGTCAAGAAAGATTTGTTGCCTCCAAGGCATGATGATTATCATATGCTGTTGAGGTAATGTAGACCATTTTTTATTCAGCCTTTATTCTTTCTTATTAATAAATTTTGAACGCTTTTGTTGTGTCTCTCTAATCTGTTAACTAAGGTTTCTGAAGAATATGGAATTTAACATCGAGAAAACTGTTGCCGTATGGGAAGAGATGCTCAAATGGAGGAAAGAGTTTGGCACAGATCGAATAATACAGGTAAGGTTTATGTTTCTTCAGCTGTTTCTTTGGGGTTACAGAAAGGAGTACGTAGTAGTAATGTTGGCTAATTTGACTAAAACCAAAATTAGTTTTGGTGTCTTGCTCTTTGGGGGTCTAACAGCAATTCACAACTCGATCAAATAGGATTTCAATTTCAAAGAGTTGGACAAGGTCATACGGCACTATCCTCAGGGGTATCATGGAGTTGATAAAGATGGTAGACCTATCTATATCGAGAGACTCGGAAAAGCTCACCCCGGTAAGCTTATGGATGTTACCACGATAGAGAGATACTTGAAGTACCATGTACAAGAATTTGAGAGGGCCCTTCAAGAGAAGCTCCCTGCATGTTCAGTTGCAGCAAAGCGGCGAGTCACAACAACAACCACAATACTAGATGTTGAAGGACTGGTATGGTAAACTCCTATAGATTCTCTTATAAGTGATCACACGGTTTTTCTTGATTTATAACATCGCTCTAGTTGTAACTCAGGGTATGAAGAACTTCTCTCCCACAGCTGCGAATCTCCTGGCCTCCATTGCTAAAGTAGATTGCAATTATTACCCTGAGGTACCTATCTCTTTGAAGAATACACTTTCTGTAACTACTCTACTCCAAGCATAAAAGGAGGGGAGATTTTTTCTTGGACCCAATGAGCCGAGTGGGCATGGATATTTCGGCTGCTCTAAAAGTTTGTAATCATGGTCTCTGACTCTTGCAGACTTTGCACCGAATGTTCATTGTCAATGCAGGAATTGGATTCAGGAATTTGCTTTGGCCTGCTGCCCAGAAGTTTCTTGATCCGATGACTATTGCAAAGATACAAGTAACGATTATCTGTCTGGTTCTAAGCACATATTCTTCTGTTTATTGTCAGTAGCCACACTCATTACTTGTATTACTCAGGTTTTGGAGTCAAAGTCCTTGTCAAAGTTACTTGAAGCAATTGATTCCAGGTTAATTTGTTATAGCTCACTTCATAAGTTTGTGTTTTTATAGATAATCTCATTCAAGTTTTTGTTACAACATATACTAACGTTATCATTCACTGCTTTTATTTTTCGCTGCACACAGTCAACTTCCAGAATTCTTGGGAGGCTTATGCAAATGTCCAAACGAAGGAGGGTGCTTAAGGTCTAACAAAGGACCATGGAATGATCCTGAAATAGTTGAGGCATGTTTCCTTTTTTTTTTTTGTTAATATTCTGGAATCACATGAGGGGTAATCATAATTTGAGCTAATATTACCGGTGTCTCGTTTTGCAGCTCGTACTTCACATGGAAGTAAACCCTGTACCGCAAACTACAAGAGCGCCTCTTCATATTAGATATTATGATTCCGCTACTAGCATGAACCCGCCTCAAGTGAGCTCCATTAATTTTGGAGGTTTTATTTTTATGTTCCTCGTACAATGTTGTAACTTGAATTCTTGTCAGGAAAGGTGTATCAAAACTTTAAAAGAAGAGCCAGATTCTGAAGAACATTACTCTTCCACTGTGTCAAGATCTTCAATGCACAGTTTAGTTGCTCCACTCTCTGATAAGGTGCTTATCAGATCCGACATTTCTTCTCGACCTGTTTGTTTGTCAAAACATATTATTTCAGTTGGTTTTTTTGGGCTAAGCCTCTTTTGTGCAGGCTAGTACATCAGACGGTGATAAATTGATTACCACCGTGGAATCTGCAGAATCGGGTCAAGGAGAATGGTCTCAAGCCCAGATACTTAACACGAACACTGGAAACTCTTCTTCTGCGAATACATCAAGAAGAGAAGGTGGTTTCTATTTCTACGTGCCTTGTTATGGAGCTCTGTTAATGTTCTGTTCATATAGATTGTAACCGCTACTGTATAACTCATTCTAATGATCATTGTCACATTTCAGGTGGTCAGATTCTACGGTTTAGTGCTCTTAGAGAGAAAATCAAAGGCGAGAACATCATTCACTTGGTGACGATAGTAATAGCCTTCCCACTGAAGCTATTTGCTCTCTTTAGTTTCTTATTACCTGGAAACTGGCAAAGACAGAATTGTGTACATGTCCCAGATTCATCGATAAACAACCAGATGATTATTCAGTGTTTAGATCGTCTTAAGAAGCTGGAGAAAGAATTCACAGAGATAAGTAGAATCCCTGTAAAAATCCCGGAAGCAAACGAGAAGCAATTAACGGAATCTCTCGAGAGGATCAAGTCTCTAGAACTTGATCTCGACAAAACCAAATCAGTACGTTACACTCTCGACCTTGACTTTATATTATTAGTAAGCTATAGTATTATAGGGAATTTATGTCTTGTTTTGTGTGTGTTTATTCAGGTATTACATTTAACGTTAACAAAACAGCTTCAGATCACAGAACAGCTCGAGTCTGGTTACCAAGAAGTAAGCCTTTATTTTTTGTTTTCACGTAGTAAACTTATCATAAATGGAAATTGAATAAGTCGAGTTAAAACCCGATTTGATTTTCTATGTTTGCAGCCAAGAAAGCGATGTTGTATCTGAAGCTTTTGGTCATAACGAAACCGTGAAAACGGAGAGACTTGTTCATTTACAGAAATTGAGGGTCTTTTTTTTCTTTCTGAACAGCAGCAGTATACAAAAAAATCTATACGCAGACCTTTGTGATTTTTTTTTTGTTGCTTCCATCCTTGTAAAAATCATTTAAATTTTTGTGTGTGGAACTAATATAAGTATAACGAATATGTTTGAAACTCTTCTTTTTTTTTAGAACAAAAAACCATTCGTGTTTGCAACCGACGTAAAAAAATATTATTTTTCGAATTTTGGACAGTTCGCATTATGTAGATTGCGTCGTTAATTCGTTATGCATGAATCATAGCTATGTACGTATCCTAAACAAGTATACATCCGACTAAATATATATGATCAGACTTCAGCATCGGCCTAAACAGACGTTTACGTAGAAAAGAAAGCCCTATCTTCTGTTTTTAATTATAGCAACATTCGTTATCATATAACCTGGACCATCGTCTAGTATACCACTCTTCCCAGATTTTAATCACAAATCTCCCTCTCTGGTAAAATGTCGATTTTACCCTTAATGAATGGTTATAGAGGTTAAATAAAATTAAATCGGTAAGAGGATAACGAAAAACACGGAAGCTCAGTGGTTGCGAGCTCCACGCGCATCACCTGCGCTCGCGCGACCAGGGTTCGAACCCCTTCTGCGTGGTATCATCTGGTAATGGTTAAAAATTCCCAAATAGTGATATTCTAGGAGATAATCCATATAACCTTGCTAGAGATAGAATCTCCGTTTTAAATATTTATTGTCTGTTTTTGGCTTTTAACCGTATATTGTTTGTGTGCAGCCAAAAAGAAAGTCACAAGTTATTTATTGTACACTACTCCCTTCTCTAGTCTCTATCATCATATTGATAGTAAAAATGGTGGAATACGCAAAATGAACCGTGAAAAAAATGTAGTAGTTGTAAAGAATAGTATACCATTTCTCACCATAATATGTTAGTTTAGTAAACAATTTTTTTGTTGTAATGAATTAATTACTGTCTTCAAAATGACAAATACATATATATGCTATGTTCAAAAAATCGGCCGCTTAGGTGATTAATCGGTCGTTTAGGCGCTAGACGGCGGTCCACCGTTCCGATTTGTGTTTAAGCGGGCAAAAAGTCGGTCAACGGATTTTTTTCCGATTTCAATGCTTTTTAAAAAAATCGGCGATTAATCACTGATTATTTTATTTAATTTATATTAAAAAAATTAATATATGATGTTAAATATTGAGTTTTTTGTTGGATTTGGATCCATTTCAATTTTATAATTATATTTAATATCATATATTTAATTTTCAATATAAAGTAAATAAAATAATATTAAAATACAATATATTAGTATTATTAATACATATTTCTTCATATAATAATACATATTTAACATTATATATTAATTTTTAATATAAATTAAATAAAATAATATTAAAAATTAATTACTGATTAATCGTTGATTTTTGGATTAGACGCTAGGCGGAACCCGACCGACTGACTAGCGCCAAGCGATGTTTTGAACATTGTATATATGTAACAAATTTGACAAATATATTAAAAAAAAAAAAAATATGAAGACAATTAAACGTCATCGTTTTGGCAGTGAAGAATCCAGACAGGGTCGCAAGTTTCCGCGTTCTTCTAGGCTGTAATCCAATGTTAAATATATGTCTTATACTATTACTTTATATCTTTATTATATTTTCATTTTCATTTTCATTCCCTCTCTCTTTCTTTTTTCTCTCTCGATCTTCGTGGTTCGCCATAGCTCTAGTCTTCAAAGTCGTCTTGTTTTATCAGATCTCTTCGTCACTTCTGTAACCAAAGCATCATGGAGCTCAACTTCATCTCTAGAGCTCTCTTCTTCTTTCTTCTTCTCACTATTCTTTCAATCTTCTCATCCGCAAGTGTCATCTCAGGTACACTTTCTTCTTCTTTTCTTCCTTCTAAAACATGTTCGAATAATGTTCAACTTCCTCGATGAGATTATTCGATTTGGTTTGATGCCTCCTCGACTTTCTTGTCCTTTTTCTTTTAATTGCAGATGGTGTGTTCGAATCTCAGACTTTGGTTATTGGACGAAACCTACTTCAGGCCAAGAAAAGTATGTTCTTTTAAATCTCTGTTTCCTCAACTTATTACTGCTTTGATCATTTCATTTGATTCCAGTAATTGATTGATTATCTTTGTTGTATGAAGATCTTAGTAAGAGTTCCATTTATGTATCCCAATGTGTTTAAATATAAACACAAACAGATCCAGATTTAGCTAGTAACGATTCCCGCATCAAATAAACTATACAGCTTCATTGACCAAATATTTGGGTTACAATCTTGATTCTTGATTATGAATCTGACTCAGGAATTTCTGTGTTTTGTGCTTATAAAGTTCTTTACTTTTGGTCCTGTTTTTATGATCTAGCCTGATGATGATCTTCAAACCTCTACAAATGTTGCTATTGATTCTTCATAACTCTTTGCCTCTCGATCATGGCATTCGCCGTTTTACGAATATCTAACTCGCGAGTCTGTAGCGATTCTTTGTGCATTTTGCTTCATCGGGATGCAGCTGATATTCTTTTTTTGCTTTTTAATGGAAACAGCATGTCCCGTGAACTTTGAGTTTATGAACTATGATATCCTAAAAAGCAAATGCAAAGGTCCCAAATTCCCACCAAAGGAATGTTGTGCCGCCTTCAAGGACTTTGCGTGTCCTTACTCCGAACAGATCAACGACCCGAGCAACGATTGTGCAACCACTATGTTTAGTTACATCAATATCTATGGAAAATACCCACCTGGACTTTTCGCTAACCAGTGTAAAGAAGGTAAAGAGGGTCTCGAATGTCCCGCTTTGCCTCCCGATTCCGTAGCAGACATAAACGCAGCCACCACCGCTTCTTCTGGTCTTTGGCTGACCGTTTCCGTAGCTTTGTTGGTGTTTGTTAAGTTGTTCTGAGGCCGAGAAAGCCGGATGTCCGTAATGTACTTGTAACAACCTGAGGAAGCGAGCGTCTGTATATCCACGATTTGTTTTACTTGTACTGTCTCATTCTTTTGATTTTAGGAACTTCAAAAAATTCTAAATGATTGTGTATTGACTTTTGTGTGTATCATTGTCTCTTCATCTATAAATCGACCAATGAAGTAAGTACTGATTACAAGATAGTGAAAGGATTAATGTATATATATAAATCATCAAGAGGTTTCAACTTTCACCAAGCTCTTTTAAGTACACTATGTATATGAAAAGGTAACAACTTGTTCATAATGGTTTTCGCTAATTATTGTTTTCTATGGCTTTGGAGTGCAATCGATCATGATATCACTATACATACAGACTTATATAAAGGCATGTAGAGTACCTTAGAACTAACTGTTACGTACCTCTCTCTCACTAACCGAATAGCTCGGTCTTTGCAAAGGTAGGAGAAGTAAGAACCTGAGAGATTCACCACATTAGTCTTGACTTGCGACGGAACTGCTTCCTTGAGATACACCAAGGACCAGGAAAGGTGCTTAACTGCGCATAGTAATTAGTAAAAATGCAGTTGAGCAAGGCTCACAAGACCGGAAAAAAAGTGAATCTCATGGCAGAATTGGAGTGTGGAAAAGGGACTTTATGCATCTTTAGTGCCAATCCCACACTGCTTATTTCACCAAAATGTGCACTGTGTGTATATAAATATCAAAGGTAGGTTTCAGATAGTAGCACTTGAGAAATAATCTGTTGGTATTAAACTGCTACGGAAGTTGAGAAAGAGGGTTCTGACACTTAATAATAGGCTAATGTATATGAATAACAAAATAATTTATCAACTTACGTTACTGATAAGCTTTGCCCCATGCCAGGCTGTGTCCACGCCATAAGGAGGAGGGATTACTCTGACTCCATTGCATATAGATGAAGGAAGGTAGTCCTGCAGTTCTTTCTCTAGCCTTTCTGGATGCAGCTCACATAAGAAAAACCGCATCAGTCATGTATCTTTTGGATTGATTTTCAAAGATCTTTCAAGTTGTATGCAAGAAGTACTGATTTCTACTTATTTCCCGAGTAAATCCATGGCATTACAAAAGTAAAATTGAACAAAAAAAGAGGTAATATTATTGTACCTGCAAGTCCTGGCAAACACGCGCTTCCTCCGGCCAATACTACAGTCTTGAACCAGCTATCATCACCTGTAAGTCCTGCTGCATCACAGTGGTCCATACAGAGCGTGACTGCCTGCTGCAAACTCATTGCACGCCTGTTTTCACAATGACAAAAAACAATCAAAGAATATATTTTAAAATGGCCAATATTTGGAGATTTTTCACAGGAACACAACCTAGGCATAAGATGCATGCAGCTTTATCACAATACAGTTATAATTTTAAGGGGGAAATATAGGAGTCATTATCAAAATAGTGGAACTTACTAACAAATTTCTGCACTATACTCTATGGTCAGATGATATCATTCTTAGTTTCAGAACTAGTTCAGATTGCATCTCTTAGAGAGACTTCAAGGTTTTATCTTCATTAATCACTGGTGGTAATAACTAATAAGTAGCGTAGGCCTTACATTCCAGCAAGACGTGGTTGGAATAATATCTCCCCTGTTTGAAAACGCTCCTTTGACAGAGTAACCCATCCTTCACCCGCGACTTCCATTGAAGCTTGTGTGTCTCTTGAAAGTTCAGCTTTATAATCCAGAGCCACATAGCAAAGGTTCTACGTTCGCATAACAAAAAAGCATCATGTAAATTCGATTTAATACAAAGAACTATAGTCAGTTACTATTAATTTCTAACGTTTAATGAACTAATGCTTGTGCATGAGTTGCACATATTCAAAGCCTTTTAAGGATATTTCAGTAACTATAAGTAATTAGTAATACCTCTTTTAGAGTACGAACAGTGTAGAGCGATTGGAAGGTAATGTTGTTCTCTTGCATCTTCTCCTTAAGGAAGCCCGTGAGTTTCAATGCTCCAAAACCAATGACTTCTACACCTATCTGGCGCATCACCTTGCCATGAAAAACTGCAGAACACCAGCAAAAGTAAATTGCTAAAACACCAGTGAATGGTGCAGAGAGAATCAGAGGGATACACAAAGACTTTTTTCAACAATTTGAAATGTTCATCTTATTGACACAACTAATCAGTTTCAGTACCAGGTCGCTAAAAATCATCTGAGAGGAACAAAAAGAGTTGATTCATAGAAAAAGAAACAGCTTACTTGGAAGGATGGTTATGACTTGGAAACCAATGTTAACAACAATTCCAGATGTCCGTCGTGCAGCATATAGAGCTAAAATAGCCTGAAGATACAGCACAGATCATCCATAATTGGCTAATGAATGTAATGGTAACAAAACCAATCATTTGACAAGGAATGCATAAAACTACCTCTAGTTAATGGTGATCTAATGTATCAAATTCCGAAAAAATAAAAATCAATTTCTCGCCAATACATTCAACTAGTTCTACTGGGTTTTAATTGTGGAAAATGTGGCTATAGAGATGGAGAATGAATCTATCTGAGAGAAACACTACTCTGAATCACCAGAAAGCAATTAAGAGTGACCAAAGACTCACCTGATTGACTGCACATACTGCAGGAACATTCATGTCAAACAAGACATTAAGGATAGCAGTCTTAAGTTGCCGCCTTGATGCTTTGGCTGATTCAGTATCTGAAAACAAAATTTAATAAAACCTTAACAAACGAGATGTAATCCTGAAGATAAACAAGTAAAGCTGTAGCTAACCATCAAAATGGCAGAGGGGTAGTGACACCACTATTGGCTGCATAGAGGGCTTTACATGCATCCTGTAAGAAAACTATCACATAAGAAACTCGAATACGGTTATCCACATGTTCTTAGAAGCCGTATATACAATCGAAAATCATTTCGCTGTCAGTATAACAAAATGACAAAAAAAAAAAACAAACCTGGTGAAAAAGGTTGCAAAGAACTGTTGAAGCCTAGCGTATATTGGTGACTCGATGTTGCCAAATTCCTGGCGATCAAACTAGTAAGAACTATCTTGTGTGCAAGAGAGAAGGAGGCAAGCTTATTATCTTTTGTAATAAGAAAATACCGAACTGCTTTTATTACAAAGAATTAACTCACCAGAAAAGTCGCAGAACGTCCAGAAGGTGAAGCATACTTGCTCCAGCCAAACTTGCAATATCCAGAACCACCTAAATGACAAAAAAGCAGTTAACACATTCACAGAACAATTATAAGAAAGACAAAAACTAAGTACACGCAAATGCAACAAGGAACATACCATCAATAATTACAGAACCAGGAACTTGTGCCCTCTGACCATAAATGCGCATGAACGACGACAATTCCCCTGATTGACTAGAAAGCATTCTGCAAAAAAGATAAAACCTTGAATCATCTACAGTGATTCCATAGCTCAACCGATTCGAAAACTCACCGGAGAGGATATCCGGAACGCAAACTTGTCTCGGCGAAGAAAATGGAGTCCCATGGCTCTTGCGAACACTGGAGATAGAATATCCAGAGGCGATTACCGCCAGCCAAAAATTTCCAGGCTTTGCACGCTAAGATCAATTTCACAGCATCTCTTGGCTCAATCAACATCAGTATCTGGACTATAATATCTATCGGTAGCTGATCAAACGCGCCAAGAGACGACGGAGACAACATAGGAACCTGAATCGCCGAATCCTTGCAACTATTCGATCGGCTCCACACCGATCCCCATACTTTCCTCAGAATCATTGCCGAATTCCCCCCGACGCCGTTTTTTCTTTTTATTTTCTCGGACAAGAAAATCAGAAATTTTCCCGAGAAAACGAATCACGAAATTTTCTCTTTTTTTTTAATTTAAAAACAAAAAAAAAAGTTGGAGAGACGAGAGCCTAATGTGTGACGTGGACTGTTCATGATTATGACACGTGTCCACTCGCGCGCTAGGGTTCTGTTATTACACGCGCGAAGTTTAGATTTTCTAGATGGAAGTGGTGGACTCACAGTCACCGACTCACAGTCACCGACTCACATCATAACGATATTTTGTGAGCCCAATAATGGGGAAAAAATCGAAGTGGTCAAGACCACGTGCTCGTGTTTCATTTTATTTGAGGTTGTATATTATTTTTTTATGTTTCCAGATTTTGTGAGCTATTTAAGAATATTTCCCGAAAATTGTTAGCTTATCTTTTAATAGATGCAGTAAACAACAAATATATATACAGTTTCTTGCAGAAGTACAGCCAAAAGTATATGATTCTGCAAAAAGTTCGTGAATTTTATAATTATTTAGGAAAATTCACTCCTATTTTATCTTGTGTGAATTACATAACTAAGAAAACACTTGGCAATCGAATAACACTTGCAAAATAAAATATACGTATTATATTAATTTAAGGTTGTTTTTGGGATTAATTAGAAGAATTTACGAATGTTACCGAGAATTAACCAAGTGGTGGTCTCCCAAATGGTTGAGTATGTGTTTGCCATCTGGTCATGGGGTTCAACTCCGTTCGGCCACCAGATACGTTTGAAATTTTTTTGGCATAGACCCCGACTGCTGAAAATTAGTTTGGACATAGAAAATTTAGGATCACTCCAATTTTTTTTTTATTTTTAAACAATGTTACCGAGAATTGTTAACTTAATTTTCAATATACTATATGAAATCATAAAAAAAACAAAATTGTTAATATTGGTTTAACTTGGAAGATGTAGGTGAATGCGTGGTGATTATTTATTGGATACTAAACTGCTGATGTGGATATTATAAAGTCTTTTGAGACGCTGTGTATATAAATTCGATCCTCAGATCCGGTGATTACCTAATTCGCGTCAATTCTCAACCAGTTTCGGGTATCCGATTCTCTTCCCATTTGTTTAATTTTCTGATTATTTTTATTCCCTGGCGAGACGAAATTAGGGTTTTCTGGGTTCATGACGATGATCTAATCGAATTCATATCTATCTTTCCTGTTTTATGAGATCGAAAATTATTGATCTTTAGTTTCGGCTGTTAGGGTCTATCTGCTTGTGCGTGTTACGTTGGAATTTCAATTGAATTTCCGGGGATTTCTGGAGAAGTGAAAATCGAATCTGTCCCTCCCTTCTTGGAAGTTGCGGTAAGCGTGATTTTGAACTTTGGAATCCGAATTTTTCATGGGAGGCTTATTATTATGCTCACAGAGTTAGAAATTTCGTAATTCGCGGTGAGAAATGATCTTACAAATAGAATTAGGATTGTTTTCTGTTGCGTGAATTTTGATATTCAAAAATTATGATCAGAGATTGTGTGGTTGTATTTTACTATTGCAGGTTGGAAGCTGGATTCGGGTGGTTTAGAGGTCGAAATGGCTGACTTTGGTTTGTTCTGTTTCCCTTGTTTAATGGAAGTTGTTTCATCTCTGTGATTGAGAATTTTCCACTATTGATCTCACCATGTCTGATTACAATGGTGATGAACCTGAAGATGAATATATGGCTGATGAATACGACATGGATGATCTGGAGGATGATATGAATGCAGAGTTTGATGGACGGGATATCGATGCATCTGATTCCGAAGTTGAAGATTTCGACCAATTAGTTTGTTTTCCTCTGTTTCTCTTTTTTTTTATTCTTCTTCTTCTGATTGACTTGAGTATATTCTTAACACGCAATTACGTATCTCAGAACAAGGCCGCAGATACTTCTGCTGCTCAAGCTCGGAATGGAAAGGACATTCAGGGTATACCGTGGGATAGACTTAGCGTTACTAGAAAAGAGTACAGGAAAACTAGGCTAGAACAGTATAAAAACTATGAAAATATCCCCAATTCGGGCGAGGCATCTGTGAAGGTGAGTTACATTTCATGCTTCTCCAAGGTTATCTATTAGAAGATATACCTATGTTGTCCTTTTCTCACTATAGTCTTCCCTATTGGAAAGCAGAATTGCACGGATACTGAGAAAGGCGGCTCTTTCTATACGTTCAGGACGAATTCTAGATCTGTTAGATCAACCATTCTTCATTTTCAGGTTTGTCAAGTGCACCATTACACTTAACCCCTGTCTCTGGTAGTTGTTTTTTACATTGTGTGATGCGTGAAATTCAAATGTAGACCTCCCCTGTGCTAGTATTGCTGATGGAACCATAGTCTCATGGAAAGCTGATCATTGTTAGGCTAAATTATTTTCTATTCTTTATTGCAGCTTAGGAATTTGGTCTGGGCGACATCAAAACATGATGTTTACCTGTTGTCCAACTACTCTATTAGCCACTGGTCTTCTTTGACAGGTTGCAGGAATGAAATTCTTAATGTTAAAGGTCATGTGGCTCCGTCTGAGGTGCGATTTTCAAGCCTTATCCAAACCATCTAATTAGTTTTGACTCTGGGTTTCTTTTCGTCACTGTTTGGTTTATCTAACACCGATGTTCCATTTTTTTCAGAAACATCCCGAGAGTTTGCTGGAAGGATTTACAGAGACTCAAGTTAGCACTCTTGCAGTAAAAGAAAGGCTGCTAGTTGCTGGTGGTTTTCAGGGAGAACTCATTTGCAAGGTTAGTTTAGAAGCTTTGAATGGATATTAAGGATAATAGCACATCGCTGTGTTTCCACTAACTGCTTTGAATTTCCTTTCCATTGATTTAAAATGCCAACATTACTTATTCATGTTCTTTTATTTTGTGCATTTTTTGTTTCTCCTGCACAGCATCTTGATAGACCTGGTGTGAGCTTCTGCTCACGCACAACTTACACCGAAAACGCTATCACCAATGCAGTAGATATATACAGAAACTCGAGGTACCTCTTTGCCTTTCATATCAATTTGGTGGTTCTGGACTTCTGATTTTAGACGATAGGACGAACAGAAACTGAAACTAGTTATATGGTCCTATTAGTGGCGCACTTCATTTCATGGCCTCAAATAATGACTGTGGAGTCAGAGACTTTGATATGGAGAAATATCAGCTTGTCCAACTCTTCCGTTATCTCTGGCCAGTCAATGTAAGCTCACTTAATTTCTCGTTTTTTTTGGATCACCTGCGGATAAATAAAACTCGGATCTTACAAAATTCTAATTTTGTAAAATTTAACAGCATAGCTCCCTTAGTCCTGATGGAAAACTAGTAGCAGTGGTTGGAGATGACCCAGATGGTCTATTGGTAGACTCAAGCAACGGACAGGTACTTAACATTCTTCGTCCTGGTACTGTTAATTTTACTTCGGTTAGGTCTTGGAGCGTTATGGTTTTGAATATTGTTTGCAGACGGTCGGGACGCTGAAAGGTCACTTGGATTATTCATTTGCATCGGCTTGGCATCCGAACGGTGTAACATTTGCCACAGGAAACCAAGACAAGACCTGTCGTATTTGGGACACAAGGAATCTCTCGGAATCAGTCGCCGTACTAAAAGGTAACCTTGGAGCGGTCCGGTCCATTAGGTTCACAACAGACGGGCAGTACATTGCAATGGCCGAGCCAGCAGATTTTGTTCATATCTATGATACAAAAGCAGGTTACAAAAAGGAGCAAGAGATTGATTTCTTTGGAGAGATTTCTGGGATTTCGTTTAGCCCAGATACTGAATCTCTCTTCATCGGTGTTTGGGACCGGACTTATGGAAGTCTCTTGGAGTATGGTCGAACCAGAGACTACTATTATCTCGATTCATTACTTTGATAAAAAACAATTTTTAAAAAAATACTTACATAAAATAATCTGTTATATGCCGTCTTGGTTAGGTTTCATAATCATACCGGCAAAAAAAAAAAGAGAGAGAGAGACTACGGTTCGATTCAGAAGCTGTTCTTTTGTGTAATTTGCTTTGTTGTAATATTAAAAATGTACATTTTCCACGGACTTGGGAATTGCCTTGAGATCATAAGTCGAAACAATCCCTTCGAAGATCTTCTAGATGTGGTTCGAAGATTTTATTCCAAAAAACAAAACAAAACAAATGGTCATAAATTTAGATATATTTATGGCCTAAGTTGAGCATCGTTTGTTTATCGTTAGAAGAATATTCTCCTAATTATGAAAGAATATATATAAACTATAAACTATAAAATAGCTGGTTTGCTTTGAATTTTACATATTTTTACTTGTCGAAAAATGTGTTTTTCATGGTTTCTTACAGAAAATTTAGGTCTTAAGTCGATCTATTCTGTTTAGATTTTTTGTTTTTGTTTGTGTGAGGAAAGATCAACAAATAAGTTAAAATAACTGTGTTAAGTCGATCTTAACATCTCCTACAAGTTGTCAAGCATTGATTGTAAAGATGATTTTTTTTTTCTTTCTATTAACTCACCGATCCTCTTTTTTATTATTATTGACAAAAATTTTATTATTATATTTTAAACGTTTAAATCTCTCTCAACTTGAATGACTAGTAGGATTTAGAAGAAAAAAAAAAAATGACTAGTAGGAGTGGCCCTCCACTAAAGTTTTTGGCCACAAATTAATTATCAACTCTAAATTTGGCACAAAATCTAATGATAGTAATTACTACCTCCGTTTTTTTAATAAGTCGTTTTAGAGTTGATTTTTTTACTTAATTTGGAAAAAAATCAACTCTAAGACAATATATAAAAAAATAGAGGAATACTATTTACTTACCGGTGAATACAACAACTTACTAGATGACCTGTAGGCCTTCTACCTCCATGCGGCCTTGCTCCATTAAGTTTTTGTTCATTTCTCCACTGTTGTTTTTCGTAGGAGTTTGGGCTGTTTTTTTGTTTAAAAAAGAATCTTAATAATTATGAAAATTAATTATGTACAAAAAGGTTTGAAACAATTAATTTGAATTTATCTTATGGATTTCTTTTTTTATATAGATAATTGAATTAATTGAATGAGATATGCATACATGTAAGACTGCATAAATACTTACCTTCCTTTCTAACTGACAAATACCAAAAGTCTCACTTTGTTAATGTTATATGAAAACATTTATATTATATTTATCTAACAGTAAACAGATTTTTACATGTGTTTCTATTACAACTTTTTATTTTTATTGAAATATTGAATAAAAATGGAAAATAAAATAAATAGGTTTCAAATGGTAAAAGTAGATAAGAGACCAAAAAATAAATTCAAATGACTGAAACAAATTGGAAAAAAGTATTGATTTTCTGGGAAATATATTTTTATTAGATCTTTTAAGATTTTGAAGTATCTGTTGTTTATTTCAATGGTATAAAGATATTATACTAATATGTGTCAATAGAAATGCTTTATACTATTTTTTTTAGATATATGTTATTTACTTCTTTTTTTTGACATCATATGTTATTTAATTATTCTTCGCATCTTGCACAATGCACGTAACTCGAACTGTAAAATTTATGTTGTTGACTGTATTTTTAATGATAAAGTTTTACAACTCTTCAAACTTGTTTAATTCTAATACAAAATATATAATTTGAATTAAAGTGCAGAAGTTTGAGATAAAATATAGAAGTGCTTTTAGCAACAAAAATAAATAAATTAGAAGTGTTTAGTTTGGATAAACAACAATGACTCAAAACATTTCATTCAAAAAAAAAAATGACTCAAAACATATTTCAAAGTTGAACGAATCTGTTATTTCATATTTGGTGAAAATGGTTTCTAATTTATCTGTTGACCAACAAAAAAAAAATTATCCAAAAAAGCCGAAAATAAAAACCAAACCGGAAAAGAAAAAAGTAATTGATTTCACAAAAAAAAGACGTGACCTAATAACGAAAATAATAAATTTAGGGATTGATAGAAAATGAAAATGAATATGATAAAGCATGTATAGTATAACTCTAACAGGAGGTATGAATTTGAGGATCGTGATATTGCAGAAGCGCGTGGGGCCAAAAAAATTAAGAACCCTAATTTTTGAAGACTTAAATTGGATTTAAAGAGATAAGTATTGAAACAATATTACTTCTTTCATTGGCCAAAAAAAAAACAATTTATTTCTTTTTTTTTCCTGTCTTGATAAAAAAAAAACCTTTGGAATCCCAATCAAAGATTTTCTTTTGATGCAAAGGGATATCTCAAATAATAAATAATAAATGAAAAAAATCCAAATAAAATCTTGATTTAACTGCCATAAATTGCAATGCCCACGAAAAAATAAATGGAAATTAATCACCTATTACTCTTCCGTAATCCCTAATGCACGATCATCGATTACGACGTGTTTGGTTCCAAACCCAAAACGTGAACTCAACTTTATTATGCTTAAACACACACAAAAAACCACGTTCCGCGTTTGGTAAACTAGGAAACTCAATATACCCTTTGAATATACCCAAAAGAAATATGGTAATACTATTAAATCCAAAATATGTTAAATAAAATATTAGTCTTTGCTTACTCATTTACCATAAAAACAGTGTTTACTAGTCAAATACTTTAGCGATTGAGTTTTGTATAAACAGTCAAACACGACCTTAAGTAGGTTAAAGTCATATCTTGTATGGTTTGGTAACTGGCTAAGTGCTACAAGGAGGAGATACGATACACAACTATCTATAACATTTAATTAATTAAACTTAAAGAACAAAAGCTATATATATATATTTATATATCAATCAATAAAATAAATAGAGACTATTCATCCAAAAACGTGAGGCACAATACAGACTCTTCTTCACTCTCGTGGCAATAGCCTCTTATTTTCTCTCTATTGCCTCTTCTTCCTCTTCAACTTCTTCTTCAGCTCTTCCTTCGATTCTCTTTTCGATTTTTTATATCTTTGAGATTTTGTTGAGTTTCAGAGAGCTGTGAGAGATTGTCTTCTTCACTAAGTTAGGGTATCTACAGAAGAAAAAAAACTCTATTTAAAATTATATATGAGCTGGTGAGATCTGTGTCTCAGCTTCAATATTCTGAGCTTGGTTTTTGTGTGGATTCAAGCTTCGAAAGAAATGGAACAATTACGTGGATACAAAACCAACTGTGGATTCTCACTTGGGAGACCCAGATTCGGATCTATTAAGGTTAAAATTCCTAACTTCCAACCTTTCATAGCTGGAAAAGGAAAAGACATAGAAGAAGATCAAATTGAAGAAGAAGAAGAAGAAGAAGAAGAAATGGAAGCTAAAAGTATCGGTCTCGGGGAAGAAGAAGAAGAAGAAGATGATGGAGCTAATAAGTGTATGGATCTCGAAGAAGGAGATGTGGAAGAAGAAGACAAGAAGCATATATGTTGTGAATGTGGTAAAAGGTTTAAGTCAGGTAAGGCTTTAGGAGGTCATAAACGAATACATGTTCTCGAAACTCGGAAATTCGCTATGGTGAGACCAAAGACGGAGTCTGGTGTGGTTAGTAGATCTGAGAGAGGTGAATTAGAAGTTGATTGTTGTGTTTGTCATAAGAAGTTTACATCAATGAAGGCTTTATATGGACACATGAGGTTTCATCCAGACAGAGGATGGAAAGGAGTTTTGCCTCCTCCTCCTCATCCCCAGCATCATCCTCATCCACTTGGTTATTCGTCGTCTTCTACACTCTCTATTGATGATGATCATGATGGTGAGTTTATAAGCTCGGATTATGATGATTATGATGATGATGAGAACTCGGAGTTATGGGATCATCATTGGGAATTGGAAAAGGTTGTTGACCTTAAAGAATCGATTAAAGGATGGCCCGCGACAGGGAAGAGAGGAAGGAGAAGTGTTTTGAAGGCTGATGAATCAGATTTGAAGGATCCACCATCAGAAGATATGAAGGATATTGTTGCTAAGGATCTATTGTTCTTAGCTACTACTGCAGAAGCTGCTAATCTCGATGTTGCAGAGACTTCTGATTCGCATTCCGTTGAAGAGATGATGAAGAAGAGGAAGAAGAAGAAGAAGAAAAAATTGTCTGAGATGGAGAAAGAATCATCATCAGCTCATGATCATCATCAGCCTGAGGTTGTTGTCGCTGCAGCTGAGGAAGGTGGTGGTGGTGCACGTGAGAAGCACGTGTGTGTGACTTGCAACAAGTCGTTTACTTCTTATCAAGCTTTAGGAGGTCATAGAGCAAGTCACAACAAGGTCAAGATAATGGAGAATCATCAAGCTAGGGCAAACGATGAAGCTTTATTACTTGGAACAGAAGCAATAATAACCGGTTTAGCTAGTGCTCAAGGATCAAACACATCTTTAAGCAGAAGCAATAATGGAGATCACGTTTGCAACATTTGTCATAAAAGCTTCCCAACAGGTCAAGCTCTTGGAGGTCACAAGAGATGTCATTGGACTGGACCAGTTTATAGTGAGGCGGCTGCAACCGCAGCTCCAACCGCTTCAACCGCTCCAGCAGCAGCGTATACTAGTCAAGTAACAGAGACAATGATGCAAGAGGTGAAGAAATTGAAGAGAACGTTTTTGGAGTTTGACTTGAATGAGTTGCCACCTAACGAAGAATAAGAAGAAGAAAGAGTCTAAGAAACGTATATATGCAAGCAAGATTTTTAATTTAAAAACCAAAAAAAAAAACTGAAATTAGGGAGTAATGATGGTAAAAAGAGTTGTTGACATTGTAGTCTAAGAAAAGAGAGAAAGGTACTTTTGGTTCTTGGTTCTTGGTTCTTGGTTCTTGAGGTTCTTGGTGTTTGGCTTTTAATCTAATTTGGTGGG
This sequence comes from Eutrema japonicum, assembly GCA_030161315.1. NCBI lineage: Eukaryota > Viridiplantae > Streptophyta > Magnoliopsida > Brassicales > Brassicaceae > Eutrema > Eutrema japonicum. The sequence continues at coordinate 42,697,604 of BSQW01000005.1, forward strand.
GTCTTTTGTTCATTTGATGAGAGATATATACTATTTTGTATATTTCTCTCAAGCTTTGAATTTTTCTTTCTTTCTTTATTGTGCTTTTGGATTCACATAAAGCATGATGGTTTAAATTGACCAAAGTTCCATAAAGTAAACCATCTGATTCATCTCACCATCTTATCTTTCTTTTTTCTTCTTTTCAAACAAATGGTTTCTCCTTATATATTTTGGATAATCGGATTTTTTTTTGGGACGAATTGATCATTAATAGTAGAACTTGCTGCCTTTAATTGGAATACCGAACTATAGACAAACCAAAGTTTACATTTTGTAATCTATAATTTGTAGAATATTGGGTCTCTAAGCAAAGCCATATTACACATTTTTACTAGAAGCTTTTGCATATAAGGTCATTTATTTAAAATTTCTAAAAAAATTTAGTATTTTTTGAACTTATTTAAGAAAGTAACATTTATTTTACTATTCGCGATAATTTAACCTATTTACAATACGGTATGTACGTATGTGGACGGTACATAGATAAACATATATGAATATTTTCGTCATTTACACGCTAAAAAAAATGTTAAGTTACTAATGAAAATTGAAATATATGACCTTACAAACAATTATGTTTTTCCACTAAAAGAAAATGCTATGATCTTATAGTTCAAGTTTGTACATATTAGAGAATTTTCTACATACTACGGTAATTTTGTTTTTACAGTATCTTAACATATATTTACATACCACAAACACACCAAAGCTAGGCTAGATAGAAAGAAAGAAAGAAAAATCAAATCTCTATATTTAAATGTAATAATTCTCTATATCTCATTTTTACCAAACTTTGGTAGGTACAAAGTTGTAAATTTTTTTGGAGGTTTACAAATCCAAAGATCATCAAGAAGACACCTATGAGTCTAGATGAATCATTTAGTTAGATACAAAAGTATATTGTTTATTCATTGTTGGTTTGGTCTAAAACTCTTGAAGACGTGGGCATTGTTAATTTCTATTTATGTGTGTTCGAACAAACCAACATTAAGATGGCTGTTTACAGTCAAAAATGTCAAAGTCTCCCACTTGCAGCTAATGACATAAGACCAATTCTTTAGTGGCATCAGAAACACCACATAATATTCACACAATTAAATTGAATCGGTCATATTTATATATTCTTAAGAGCTAAGATTGTTTTTTTTGGGTCAAGAGCTTCTACTTTGTCGCATCCGACTAAATTAGATACGACAGGAAAATTATTCTAAACCCTTGTTTAGTTTCAAACTAAAACCAATACAGTAAAATCGATGATAAAGTGGACTATTTTGATCTGATTTGGTCTCCGGACTCCGGTGCAACGAAATTAAAGCTCAGAATTTTATGGTTACACAAAAAGTCGATGATAATTATTCAGACACAAATAACTAAAACTCTAAACTGCTCCTTAAACCAGGTTAACCATATGGAATATAAAGATCAATGTGAATGTGCTTATTTTCACTTGTGTGTATATATATAACTTATCTTCTACTTATTTTTTAAAAAAAGAGCTTATGGAAAATGATGGCAAAGTTGACAAAAAGACAACAATATATAACATACACACCGACGTCATGCCATTGCAGCACACAGAAAAACAAAGAAGATGCAAAGAGGAGTTGGTCTGTTGGAGTCAAAAAGGATATGTTACAATATATGTAGTAAATATATTATTAAGAAAACAAAAAAAGGTGACCAAGAAAATAATAACAAAAAAAAATCAAACATATTCCTTGAAAGAAAAATTGATCATGTGGGTACAGCAATCTCTGATTCTGGCATTAACTGGAAATTAAACAGCATAAACAGCAAGCCTAACTGTAGAAGAAGACATGAAGTGGTCTTAAACACACCCTTCTTGAAACTCTTCACTTCTTGGATCTCTGTGATCTCTACACACTGGTTTTGTAAATCTTGAGCTTGATTCTTTAGAATCTCAGCTTTGGTTTCTGCTTCTCCAAGCTTTGACAGCGTCTTATGAGCTTCATTCTCAGCCAATGTCTTCTCTTCTTCAATCAGTTTGATCTGTCCTTTTAAGTTTTCCACTGACCTTGAGAATATAAGATGTTCAATCTCTGCCTCCATCTTTTGCTGGAAAATCTCTTCGATTCCGATCTCTGTTCCTCGATTACCCGGCTCTGAAACGCTTATGGTGGATTTCAGTTCACGGATATGTGATTCTTTAACCTCGAGGATAGACCTTGTTTCTTTTAGTTTGATCTCCAGATGCTCTACATTGTTCACCAGGTTTTGTATCTCGGATTCTAGAGAAGTTGATCCCAGTTCTCCCATATTTTCAGACCCAAACCGGCGAGAGGAACTTGCTTCACTAGCTCGTTCATGTCCCGCGTGTATGCAGCTGCTGCTTTCTGCTCCACCATGCAGTGATGACACAGGTTCTTTCCCAAGCTCTTGAAATTTTTCAAGCTCTAAAAATCGGAAAGGAACCAGAAGTTCATGTAAACAATCATGTTAATATTTAAAAGGAACTATAAGGAACCAGTGATAGAGTTATTCAAGTTTTAGTTAATAAGGACTATCTACAATGCAGCAACCATCAAAATCCAAATGAAACACCATGAATCATGAAATTGTTACCTTTTTTAAGGACTTCCTGCAAATTGTGGAAACTGTTGAAGGCCTCAGTTAATGGATCCAGATTGTCTGAGGAACCATTGTTCTTGATTTGGGATTCTTCCACAGAGTCTCCTTGTGAATAATCTTCGGTTTCTTCTTCATCTTCCTCTCTAGCGTTATCTTTATGGTTCGAAGTATGTGCCTCATGATCACTATTTTCTTCGTTGTAATCCATCATTCTTCTTCCGCCCTGTTCTCTGCTACTCAAACTATAGGAAGCACCCTGCATAAACACAAAGTTGGAGCTTCTTGAGTCAGCATATTCCATACTGGAATGAGAGTTTTCCTTCTCGATTTTGATCCTTTCTCCTCTAACTTTCTTACTCTTCTCTACACTAGTCTTCCTTTGTTGAACACTACCACCCCAGCTAACCACACTCTTTCCACCCATATACTTGGCGCTCTGTTTGCCCCAAGAATGACCCGTTTTCCTCTCGTACCTAACCTTGGGACCGCTGGCTGCAGTCGAGGACTTGCTACTTGGATCCTCACTGTTATCCGAATCCATACCAGTTGAAAAAGCAAGACCAGCGCCATGACTAGACCCAGATATCGCAAAACCAGCCACGTTATTCACCGAGCCAAGGCTATCTTGTTTGACTTCCGGTGACGGAAAATGCATTTGTTTAGCATGCGGATCTGCAGCTCCCGAGAACACCCTCTTCAAAATTTTACTGTTGTCCATATTCACAAAGGAATCATCCTTAACAAGACCTCTCCTTACACTCCTCCTCCTCCATTTCCTTAAACCAAACCCCTTTGAAATAGGAGGAGAAGTCTCAACATTCGACTGTTTATGGTTATCAGCTTCTACAGTAGTAGTAGAAGCAGAGACAAGTTTATCCCCAAGAGTCTCAACTTCATTATCTTCAAGAGCAGAGCTTTCACTCTCCAAATCCATGACGCTACAAACCCTACTAATATCTCATCCTCCAAATTCACATGGGATCAAAATATCAAGAGCAGCAACAACCATCATTCCAGCAGGAACCAGACGAAAATTCAATAAACCAGAATAGAAAAAGAAAAATCAAATTAAATCATACGTCGAATTCAACTCAATTTCCAAATTCAAATTAAACGTTATTCCCGATTAAATGCAATAGAAACCGATCACAATTCGGAAGAAGAGCCAATGATTGGATAATCAAATCCAATTGAGCCGAAATTTCGAGCTGACGTACCTAAAACGGGACGCAAAACCTCAAAGGTGATTCCTTTACAGAGAGACCGAAACGAAATTAGAAGATGGTGGAAAAAACCCTAATTCGATGAACGATTCGCAGATTGAATGTTGAAAGTTTCGCTGCGAAAAAACGTTAAATTTCTTTTTCCTCCGCTCACAATCAATCAAAATTCTTTCTTTTTTTTTTTAGTTTTTAGATAGCGAAAATACGAACGTGTGGGCGACTTGGTCGGGACACGTGGCGAAACCGCTGGCAACTGCAGCAACGAGTCGGACGTTTTATGACCGTTCGATTCGACGTGATCTTATCTGGTCCGATCTAGAATTCGATGGTTTGTTAGGAATGAAATCTGATGTTTTGTAATTTACTAATTTACCCCTCGTCTCCCAACTTCTTCTACCGGTTTTGACGTTTACATCTTTAGTATGAACAATGGTTGCTGTTTTATAAATAAGAAAACAACGAGAAGTTTCCTTCAGCGTTAGATCAACGCTTCGACGTCTGGAAACCTACTAACCAAACTAACAAGAAGTAAATAAACCGTTAATACCTTGAAAAGAAAAAAAAACCAATCTTGTTTTGTTCATACGTCACACACTCCAAGATTTTAATGGTAATTTTTGTTTTTCTATAAATGGTGAAAATGTGTGGGGTAAATAATACAAAGTCACAAGTGCACTGGTCTTGGACCAGTTCCCTTTGCGAATCAGATTTCAAATGTGTTGTGTCAGTGTACACACATACATACTAAATTAAAAAGAGAAATCTATTTGTAGTTAATTATTTGAAGTTTTATCTTACTCTCCAGCAAACTTTTGATTTCTGGAGTTTGGAACACACATTTAACAATGGAAACAAGGTTGCGGAAGCGATCGCACTGAGCGTAACTCGGGACAATAGACATCAATCCTATATCGCAAGACAAGGGCCTAGATGGCTGAATGAAGTGATCTCCATCATGCGGCAATGGCTGTTTGAAGACTCTGTACCCTACAATTATGTGGCCTAGCTAATGTGGTAACCATTGTTACTGTTTCAGATAAAAAAAATTTCTTCCTTTCCTTTCCTCTCTTCTTATATAAGATGCCTACTGGTATCATCCTTGTTTTTCCCCTGAATTTGGTTTTAATATTTCTGTATTCTGTTGGTGATTTGTTATAGAAGTAATTAAGCGTTAAAAAAAAACCAACTTTAACAATTTATCACTTTATTTAAAATAAAAAAGAACTTAATAGAATTTAAAAACACAATAGAACAAAATCAAAATTAAATTCTATTGCGTTCTTTTAAAAAGTTAGTCGATTCAGCAAAACATGTAGCTGTAAGTATCAGTGTGGTTTTACCAATTAAGTTTTCAGCTACCATTCTAGATTTAGTTCTAATAATCCTTATAATTATAATGTTCAGAATGCGGGGTTGTGTGCGTTGCCACCTGAAGCTCGGCAATATTATGGTGTCTTTCCTATTAAAGAAAAAATATTGAATGTAAAAAATGTAAAGCCCTTTTAAGATTGCAGAGAACACCGAACTTGGCAACATCAAAACAATTCTTGGACTACACAATAACGAGAACTTTGAGTCACTCATATATGGTCGTGTTATGATCATGACGGATCATGTTTTATATATTATTTTTACCCTCAGTGCATTCATAATATCTTATAGTTCTTGACATTAGAAAGATGTTAATAACTTAACATCCTGAACATATCAGGCTACGAACAACAACACTAAAGAAGTTCGGCCATTTTAATTAATGCATGAGTACAAATGCCATTTTGAGCTAGGACGTTGGTTTTGAAGAGGTTGTCGAGCCGGTTTTTTAGTCGACAGAGCTGAAATTTTTGCGGCTAATGTGGGTATCTTTGTCGAAACCACAATCGAATTTAAAAATGATCAAAATCGTAATGTTCTAAAAATATTTTCTATTTGCTCTAATTTCGCACTAATTATCTGTTTTCATTTTGTTTTAATTGTAATGCTGCCTCATGAATAATAAGAAGAAAAAAAAGGTGTTAAATGCATGTATGTACATGTGCCTATTTGTATATATATATATATATATATATATATATATATATATATATATAGACACACATATAGAGATGAATTTAAAGGAAATATGTTTTTAAAAAATAAATAAATTTAAATGAGGCCGATAATAGCTTAGCTTTAATTTTACTACTATGTGGGTTATATCCATTCTTGTTCCTTCTGAATTTTCTGATAAGTAGAAATAGTATTTCAACCACTTATAAAATTTCAATTTTTTCCTCCATAGTGGTTGTAGTTATAATCCTATTCATATATATCTTATTTCAACCCCCTTTTATATATATATATATATGAATATGATTATAACTACGATTATCTTTAGAATTACATTTATAATATTATTTTAGAAGTACATTTTTAAATGGTGAATTTAATAGATAACTTTCAATACTTGCAAAATTAGTTTTCTAGCTATATATAACTTAAAATTAATTTTGCAAAAAGTATTATGCAGATTTTGACCAAAATACCCTTACAAATATTGCAAACAAAAAAGTGGATTTCAGGGTCTGATTATCAAGATAACTCATATTTACATATATCTATTTGATTATCAAGATAACTCATATTTGATCATCGATATTTATTCGATTATCAAGATAACTCACATCGATAATTCTTAATATCAAGATTTTGATCAACAAATATCAATCTTGAAAGATCTTTGGTTCCTGCCCCTCCTATGTCATCTATAAACTTTGATATGTTAATAGAGATGAACAATGAATCCATTTTTCTTCTTAACCAACTTTTTTTGTTTCTAGCATGTGTCAGATAATTTGTTTATTGTGCTTTTAGAGTAGAAGAATTAATTATTGAATATGGTCATTTAGGCGCAATTGACCCTGTTTATGAATCATTATGTGCCATTTAGGCGCAATTGAAGTCACCTAAGGCAATCTCGGTTCAGTTTGTACATTTTTGTAAATCTTGGAAAAATGCACAAAATATAGTAGTTCAATTTTTCATTTTTCAATTTGTTGTTTAGTCTTTTTTTAGTCAAGTTATTCATCTTAACTTATGGTAACAAAAAACCTTTACCCTACAATTTTTTTTAATTTAAATCAAATTAACGATTACATAATTTAGTTATCTTTTATAATTTAACGTTTTTATGTATTACAAATTAACATAATTTTCAATGTTTAATATGGATTGAACTGAAAAAAACTTTCTTTAACAACATTGAAATTTCTCTAAATGATAGTAAATCGTGACAATATATTTTCACTTTGTTTTTTGTCACAATATATTTTCACTGACGTTTCTTTATCAATGTAGACTGTAGAGGGAAGAAATATTAAGTTTCTTTGCCCAAAAAGAAGATTTTTGTAAACTGCGAAATACTAGTTTTCTACTATTTATTTTATGTTCAAGTTAATTTTGTATTTTTGTTTTGAAACAATATTGTTAACTTTTTAGTAAGTAAGAAATAATATACCAAAATAATTATATGTGAAAAAAGAATGCAATGGTATAAATGGTTGCAGCAGACGAACGAATTATTAATCCACTAACAAATTAGAGCGTATATTTTTTTAGTATAGACAATATTCTCGTGCGAAAAAAAAATATTGTTGCATTTTTACGGATAAAACCATATTCTCTATTTTTCGGACAAATATATATATATATATATATATATATATATATATATATATATATAAATGATTAGAGTTGATGAAGATCATAAATTGTTATGGACGAGTTTCGGGACAACAGCTAAATGTCTTAAAATCGTCCATACTCTTCGAAAACAAAGTGGCTCCAGAGATAAAGGCTAAGCTCAAACGGACGCTAGGTATCTCGAAAGAAGGAGGTATGGATATGTATATGGGTCTACCCGAAAGGATTTGTGGCTCCAAAAAACAGGTCTTCGCCTTTATTCAGGAGCGTTTAAACAGCAGAATTAACTCATGGTCAGCAAAGTTCCTATCGAAAGGAGGAAATGAAGTTCTTATCAAATCGGTTGCCCAAGCTCTTCCGACTTATGTTATGTCATGTTTTCTCTTACCCCAGGAGATCATCAATAAACTTATAAGCGCCATCTCGAAATTCTGGTGGAGTACCAAGCAAAATAATCGGAGCCTCCATTGGATAGCATGGAATAAAATTTGCATCCCTCTGGATAAGGGCGGCATGGGCTTTCGAGACCTAAAGAACTTTAATCTCGCACTCCTTGCGAAGCAACTCTGGCGATTAATACAATTCCCGTCTTCACTCCTCGCCCGAGTTCTTAAATGAAGGTATTTTTGTTATTCAACCCCGATGGAAGTGGGTAAAGCGAATTCCCCATCTTATGAGTGGCGAAGTATAATGGCTTTTCGTAGCCTCCTCCAAGTTGGTTTAAAGAAATCAATAGGATCGGGTTTCAATACAAGAGTATGGCATGACCAATGGATTCCTACAGTCCCGTCTAGACCAGCCTTAGGAAATGGTGTCTTCCGAGACCCATCCCTCTATGTTGGACACCTGATCGATCAAAACACCAAGGAGTGGAAATTTGAGACTTTGCAGCTCCTAATAGCCCGTGAGGATATCCCGCTAATTCGGAATATTAAGCCGAGCCGCATCTATAAAGCATACACCTATTGCTGGAATCATACGAAGTCATACATCTATTCGGTAAAATAAGGCTATGCACTCGCGACTCAACTAAAAGAAGAAGAGGGTCCCCAACAGATCCTAGAACCAAGCCTCATACCGCTAAAAAGAAAAGTATGGACTTTGAAAACAGCTAGGAATATCAAACATTTCCTCTGCCAGGCAGTGTCGGGGTGTGTTCCGGTGTGCAACAATCTGGCAGATCGCCACTGTGGTACAGACCGATTCTGCCCGAGACGTGGAACAGATTTTGAAACAATCAATCATCTTCTCTTTGAATGCCCTCCAGCCCTCCAAACCTGGGCAATTTCAGGAATTATGTCTACTCCGGGCTCTTTCCCGAGGGAGTCCATTTATAGGAACTTCGATTATCTCCTTTGGCGTGCAAAGGAAGGTGGTGCAATGGAGAAACCTCTAGAGGCATTCCCATGGATAATTTGGTATATCTGGAAGGCCATGAATGATAAAGCCTCAACGGTAAGGAAACATCCCCTATCGATACCCTTTAAATCGCTACCCATGAAGCAGAAAATTGGAAAGTTGCACAAGTGGTCTCACAAATAGGAGAAGAGTGTCCCACCCCTCCAGCCCCCTCCCAAGAAATTGTACGAGACATACCAAGACTTCGATGCCAAACAGATGCCTCATGGGTTTGCAATGACGACTGGTTTGGTGGTGGCTGCGTAATAGAGTTAGCGAACAGACGACGTACTTTTGGCTCTTTTGCGAATGAACGAACTTTATCCTCCATTCATGCCGAATTCAGTACCTTATTATGGGCCATGAAGACCGTCCTAATGCTAGGAGAAGTGTCGATGAATTTTGAATCAGATTGCCTCCAATTGGTTAAGGTGATCACCGAAGATGAAGAATGGCCTGCTCTGGCCTCGGAAATTGATGAGCTCTATCATTTACGTTCGACTTTTGTTCATTTTGATATTTCCTACATCCCTCGTAATTCCAATGTACGTGCCAATACCCTTGCAAAAAGAGCTCGAGCCCGAAGTTTTAGCTTTTCCCATGTAGACTCTTTGGTTCCGTCTTGGATGGCCTCAGAGACTAACCTAATTGAATCATCGTAATAATATATGGAAATTTTGATAAAAAAAAAATATATATATATATATATATATATATATAAGAGACCAACCTAATTTAATAATCGTAATAATATATGGAGATTTTGATATCAAAAAAAAAAAAATATATATATATATATATATATATATATAATGACCTTGTCACACAAATGGATTAATTCGTAACGTAACGTTTTCTGCAACCGTTTAAGGTTTAACACCTATATATAACCCAAAAAGTATGCATTTTAGTTTTTACATTAAATCTAAAGCGTACATATTCTCTTGGTATTTTCTCCTATTAATTACAGCAAAAGATGGTGTTATATATTCTGATAAATATCGTAATGTACAATGTCTTGGAGTTTTCTATACACCATAAAATACAAAGACTAAAAGACAAATTGAAAATGGTTCCTTTACTTCACAATGCAACCTCTTTTCTTTTAAGCTCAAAGTTCAATGTCTTAAAAACTGATTCGGACTATTTAATTCTCTTAAATTCCATGTTAGATCCCTAATTAATGAGTCGATGTTAGATCTTAAAATCCAGCTCTTCTTGGCAAACTAAACACAAATAATTTCCAGAAAATCAATGAGAGAAATGAAATAGAGGAGAATCCAAGATTATAAAATCGAGTAAATTATAAAAGGTTATTGATTAGTGGGTGATCATTATAAAATAACATTGGTACATGTTTAGACATTAACCCTCTCCAGGCTGCTCCTCTTAACCATTTCTTTAATCACTATTTTATAAAATAAGCTCCATAAGCACTTTCAGATCCAACTCAGAAATCCAGATTCTTCTCCCTCTTCATTATCACAATCTGCTCTTCCTGAAAAAAAGACACATTGAAGCAGAGAGAGAGAGAGAGAGAGAGAGAGAGAGAGGTTTGTAATGAAAAATATGCAGGGGAAGTGACACGTCTTTTGCCTTGTGTCTGAAAAAGATCAAACAAAGGGTAAGTCTTTGAAAATCATCTTTAAAGATTTGACTAAGATGTTGCTTTTCTTTTTTGGGGTTCCTATTCGTTTTTGGTTCTGGCTTTAATTCAAATGAGATAAAAAAAAAAAAAAGATTCAATCTTGATGATGATGAAGACCACAGTCATTGTAAAGCAATGGTTTTTCTTCTGACCCATGACCTCCATTGTTGCAGAGACTGAAACTGGCCTTGGTTTTGGTCAAATCTGAGCTAAGAGGAGGAGTAATAAAAAAAAAAAAAAGGAGAAAAAACAATTTGGTCTTCAACAGTGTTGAGAAGAACAGGACCCCACAAAATGGAAGAGTTAGATACATCTGTTGGAACTAATTTTTTGTCAAAGCCTGAGGGTTTGATAAAATTATGTTAGTGTGAAAAGAAATGAGTTAAGCTCTTTCTAATGAAATGTTTTCATTAACCGAGAAATGTTTTCTCGTGTATATATTGGAATGGTTGTGTCTTAAATGAACAACATGAGAGAAGAAAAGCCATACGTGCGACGTTCGCATCTTGGGCCTTGATTGGGCCCGTGGACTTTTTGAGGTATCGATCGATACCCCTTGGCATCGATCGATACCCAGCGGGCCGACTTAAAAAATCGCAGCCGCCTAGGTTATTCTAGAAATATTCCTTTTCTGTCATGGAAAAACCCTAGCCTCTCTCCTATATATACAACACGATTTTCACCTAAAAAATCATCCTCTGATACACAATAAACACTTACTAAAAGTTCTAGCAATCGTTTCTTCAATTCCCTACTGCTTAGAGTAAGTTTTTAATTTCGAGAGTATCGTAGAATAATGGTCGATAGACATGAATCATGGTGTTGATGATTCAGTTAAACTTTGGTTGTATCCTGGGACTCATGGATCTATAAAACCCCGTCACACTACGGGAGATTCTTAGAGTTAAGGAAAGAGATTTATCTCGCCTCCTCAGATCTTGTATTGCTTTATCGCTTATAAATCGTCTGTTCCTTAAACTGTTTATTTACATATTACTGTGATTAAATCTTTCCTGTCTGTAGTGTAAATTTTGGTCCTACAATCTTAACTCTAAGAAGATCCAATTTCTGTTTTTATACTTCAATTGGATCTTTAATCACGAGTAAATAAACGTTTTCAAACGGTTTTTAAACGATTCTTCTACTGCTGATGATACTCAAACGTTGTCAAAAAGCTTTTAGCAAATTGAAACGTGTAGTAGAGGCAATCTTCATCTCTCTCTATTTTTTAAGAAGATGTTCTTCTGCTAGTGATACTCAAACGTTAATCAAACAGCTGTTTAGCAACTTGAAACGTGTAGTAAAAGCAGATCTGCTTAAACATCTTCTAAAAAACCGTCTTTAATTGCGATTAAAGAACGGTATAATCAACGAACACACATCTGTTCTTGATAGGTTCGATTCAGATCGAGGCCTTGTGAGTATCGATCGACACCCTATGGTATCGGTCGATACTGGACTAAATAGTATCGGTCGACACTTAAGTGTATCGATCGATACCATGCAAACAGTGTATCGGTCGGCACCTCAGTGTATCGATCGATACTTTGCATCGACCAAGTTGGTCTATGTCGATCGATACTGTGTATAAGACACAGGTATCGATCGACACTGGTGCTATGATCGATCCTGTGAAACTCACTTGTATCGATCGACACCCAGGGTATATCAATTGATACTAAGCCTGTATCGATCGATACCAGGTTGCTTCGAATGACACAGTATGTGCATCGAGCTTCAATCGGAACCCAGGGTGTATCGATCGATACTCAATGTGTATCGATCGACACCAAGATGCTTCGATTAACACAGTATGTGCATCGAGCATCGATCGACACCTACGGTGCATCGATCGACACCATACGGGTGTATCGATAGACATTGTGTGTATCGATCGATACTAAGGAGTATCGATCGACACCAATGCGATTCAGTTCGATATCAGCCTTAGAATTGCGATTCTTGAGTTTATATATCGGTACTAACTGAAAGTTGTGTTCTCATTAGCTTAAAATGACAAACAACGTTGACAACAACTCTGGAACTATGGAGAAAACCAGTGACAAAGAGGATCAAACGACTACGAGTCTGATCAAAACAGTGAAAGCTCAAGCGAACTTGACAGAAGCTGACATGTGTGCTGTGGTCACTGAGGCCAATGTTGCAGAGAGCCATCCAAAGACTTGGTGGTTCGACAGTGGTGCAACCAGACACATCTGTATGGATCGCGAGATGTTCTCGACATACACAAAGAACAAGAGTGGTGATAAACTCTTGATGGGAAATTCCGCCTCGTCGACAGTTGATGGTCACGGGAAGGTTGTTCTGAAGCTCACCTCTGGACAGGAACTAGTTCTCACGAACGTCATCCATGTACCAGATATGCGCAAGAATCTGATCTCTGGATCGCTTATAAGTAAGCATGGATTCTCTGTGAAGCTGGAAGGCGATAAGCTAATCCTAACGAAAAATGGGATGTATTTGGGTAAGGGTTCTATATGTGATAATCTGTGTAAGATATCTGTTGAGAAAGTAATCCTAAAGGATAATGTAACCGAGGCATCCACCTCGTAGAACCCTAAGATTAATGATAAGAAACCATTTGCTTATCTCGCTAAGTCTTTTAATATTTGGCATGAACGATTAGGACATGTTAATTTCAAATCTATGAGTAGATCAATGAACATGAACATGATTCCTAAATGCAAATTAAGCAAAGACAAATGTGAGGTTTGTGTCCAAGCCAAACTCACTAAAACGCCATCACCCAGCGTTCAAAGAACAACAGAACCTCTAGGTTTAATTCACACAGAGTTATGTGATTTGAAATATATTCAAACCAGAGGAGGCAATAAATATTTCATGGCATTCATAGACGATTGCACGAGATATTGATACATCTTTCTACTGCGGAGTAAAGATAAAGCCTTGGACAAAATTTAAAGACGTGTAGCTCAATATTATGTGTCCAAAAATTTACGAATTTTGGAATAATTAATTGAAATTCAATTAAATATTGGAGGCTGATTTAATTTGAATAATTAAATCATTGGACTTTTGAGGTATCGATCGATACTCATTGGTATCAATCGATACTCAACAGGCCTCTTGCGATTCTTGATATGAGTTCAAGAATACTAATACAATTCGATATTGTATTAGGTTTATTAAATTCTAGAAATTGAATTTAATTTTACCCTTTAACTTGAGAGTTGGGTATTGGTTAGTATATTAATTTGGTTTGATTCTCTTGAACAAAATCAAATTTCAATATGACTAATAACACCGATGTGATCATTGTTAGATCTGGTGGTGTAAAAAATAATGGAATGGCTGAAGCCAATTTAGTCGAGATAGACATGTGTAATGTCATCCTCGGAGTCAATATGGTTAAGCATAACCCAAATGAGTGGTGGTATTATACCAATGTAATAGCTCATATATGCGTTGATATGGGAATGTTTCCCTCCTACCATAAATAATGACAAGAATTTATTCATCGTGCTGAAGTTGACTTTTCAAAGAAGCTCACTCTCACTGATGTAAAGCATGTGCTAAAGATGCATAAAAATCTTATTTAGGGCACAATGCTAATTAAGCACGTATTGACAAATAATGTTGTCTATATTAAGGACAGACTGGTCCAAATTAACGTTGAGACAGTCGGACTTAAAATCAATGTAACCAATGGTGTTGACATTAAATGAGAAAGAATCATTTGCTTATGGTACAGAATCTCTTAGTATTTGATCTGAATGTTTCAGTCACATTATATTCGAATCTCTGCGTAGATTGAATGAGATCCTGAAATACAAAATAAGCAAAGATGAGTGTGAGGTTTGCGTTCTAACCAAACTCACTAAAACACCACAATCGAGCGAACCTCTTGGTTTGACTTATACAAAAGGTGGTGAAAAATATTTTGTGACTTTCGTTGAGGATTGTACGAAATATTGTTATGTCTATTTGCTAAGAAGCAAATACGAGACCTTGGAAAACTCAAGGAGTTTAAACTCGAGGTTGAAAACTAACTCGAAAGAACTATCAACATAGTTTGAAGTGATAGAGGACATGAGCATGATATTATCCATCAAACGATTGATCCCTATTCACTGGAATCTAATGGAGTCTCATAACAAATTACCGAATTATTTGATGAACTCATTATTCCTAAAAAAATCTGGGTTAGTCCAGAAATGTGGGGGGAAGCATTGCTTACCACAAGTTATATCCTGAACTAAATACTACACAAAGTCACTGGAAATGTTTCATGCGAACTTTGGAAAAGTAATGTGTTTTTATACAAATACATGAAAGTGTGGGGGTGCCTAGCAACCACCTAATAAGCTGACAATCGGACCAAAAACGGTGGATTGTATCTTCATTGAATATGCACACAATGTAGTGCTGATTGCTTTATGGTGTATAAATGAGATATACCAGACATCCAAGTAAAGGATAAGCTCTAAGCGAGCAATTGATCTCTTGGGCTCTTACGCTTTTAGAGGTATCGATCGATACACCTTGGTATCGATCGATGCTTGACGGGCATTGGACCTAGATCGAGCAATTCTGGTTCTTCTGTAAAGAAGCAGAAGAGGCTAAAGTTGAAATTAGTCGTATGCTGATTGGAATTACAGCAATATGAGATCTTGTAATCCATCAAATGGATGTAAAATCTGCCTTTCTAAACGACCATTTAGAAGAGGAGATTTACATGAAACAACCCGAGGGTTATGTCACTCCTGAACAAGGAAAGAAAATAAGTAGACTTGCAAAGTCCTTATACGAGCTTAAGTTAGCTCCTAAGCAATAGCTTGGAAAGTTTGACAACAAAGTGATGTCAAATAGCTTCAAAATCACTTAAGGTGATATTCATCAAAAGTACTCCACATGGATACGTTTTGTTATAAGATGACACGTTCATCATGGAAGCAAGAAGGACATAATCCAACACACTAAGAAAGTGTTTAGTGGGAAGTTTGATAGACATAAGATTAGTGGATAATCTTGTCTCAAGATCCTAGAACGTTTTGAGAACTACTCAAACAAGATTGCAATAAATCCAATTGTGATAAAGTTGTATCACAAGTGATGTATGCAAGAATTATCGGAAGTCTCACGTACTTAATGAATCGTACTAGATCCGATCTAGCGTATTCAAGTCGCTACATGAGTAATCCAGGTCATACTCTGTGGAAAACCATAACTAGAATGTTGAATTATCCATCGTTATATGTCGTCTCGTTTTACATCAAATTCTGGGGGTTCAAGACATTATGTTCACCTCTTGGTCTCGTAAACCTGACAGATATTATAAGTGGATAATATTTTGGTGATGCAGCAGTATCCTAAAAATCTTCCAAACAAGCACTCTTGGCCTAATTAACCAAGGAGTCAAAGTTTATAGCTTTAGATAAAGCTGCAGAGGAAGCAAAATCGCTTCGAAATTCTCTGGAAGATATCCCGATGTGGGAGAAAAATCAGTGCCATCGTTATGTGTACACTGTGAGAGTTAGTGAGATATCTCTTAGGCACTGAGTAATCTATATAATGGCAAGTCTCGTCATATAAGAAGACGACATAAGACCATTAGACAATTGATCTCAACTGGTGTAATAACGATAGATTACATCAAGTAGGCTGATAACCTAGCGGATCCGTTTACCAAAGGTTTGCCGCGAGATCAAATTGTAAAATCATCAAAAGGAATGGGTTTAAAGCCTATAGAAAAAGATGACGTTTGACAGATACCCAACCTATGTGACTGGAGATCCCAAGATCTAGGTTCAAAGGGAAACAAAATTAAACTGATTCGAGTTGAGCACTGTGAGACTATGTCTCTGCCCAGTTCCTAGGATGATATAACAGTGCTACCTGTGGATAGTAAGGATAAGCGTTGGCTTTTAATGATTGCATAGCTGTGTAGATAGTGGAGTGTGACAGGACACTTTTGAAAGCAAGCTAATAAAATATCACCTTGTGAAGTGTGAAATGGGGCCGTTTCTAGGAGAATGAAGGATAAGGCTATATTCTCCAAATTCACTCACGAATACCAGGATTGTTCAAGGCCAAAATGAACCCAATAGAGAACAAAGTTCTACGAGAAAATGTCGCTGTGCGATATCTGTTGTATCAGTTTACATCAAAATCCGGGTGGTTCAAGACATCATGTTCACCTCCTGGCCGAGTAAACGCAATAGATATTAAAATTGTTTGGTTCAAAGCTGAAAAACGCTACCATTCAGTGACAGTTACATTTTCGTATACTCTCGAAAGTCTGTCTACGTCTAGATGAGTCTAGTCAAGTATGTCTAGTAAAGTCTAGTCTGTACAATTTTCATATGTTCTAGAGTCATTTCTATTCATGTGGGGGATTGTTGGAACTAATTTTTTGTCAAAGCCTGAGGGTTTGATAAAATTATGTTAGTGTGAAAAGAAATGAGTTAAGCTCTTTCTAATGAAATGTTTTCATTAACCGAGAAATGTTTTCTCGTGTATATATTGGAATGGTTGTGTCTTAAATGAACAACATGAGAGAAGAAAAGCCATACGTGCGACGTTCGCATCTTGGGCCTTGATTGGGCCCGTGGACTTTTTGAGGTATCGATCGATACCCCTTGGCATCGATCGATACCCAGCGGGCCGACTTAAAAAATCGCCAATCTCCTTGAACAACATCAACTGTTGCATTCATGTTCTGACTCATCTCCTCACAGTCCCACTCACTTCAATATAATCTGTCAGAGAAGACCACAATGATTTAGACCAAGTTATAGAGATAAAGACATAACCTTTTAAGCCGAGAGCTTCTTTTTGGGTTTAATTAGGGTTTGGTGAGGAAGTAAGAAGAAGGAACAGCAAAAATGAGGGGAGAAGAAGAACCAGAAGAAGCAAGTTTAGTTAGATTAACCATAAGAACATCATCACCAGCAAGCTCTTCAAGTAAGAAAGGTAAAGATCTTCACACAGATAATGCTTCAGATTCATCACCAAGTATCAAAAACTCTCCTTTCAATTCACCTTCTCTTGTGTCCCCACCATCTTCTGCTTTTGTTTCCGCTTTACAATCTCCTTATATATCCCCAAGAGCCACACAACCCATTACCACCACTCACAAGCCATC
Organism: Eutrema japonicum; assembly: GCA_030161315.1. Lineage (NCBI taxonomy): Eukaryota > Viridiplantae > Streptophyta > Magnoliopsida > Brassicales > Brassicaceae > Eutrema > Eutrema japonicum. Next base: position 42,715,308 of record BSQW01000005.1, read on the forward strand.
ACCGCCTGTTTCTTACAAAGGCTCACAATCTGAAGATGTACCAAGCAGCTCCTACACTCCTCCTTCTGACCAGTACGAGTTTTCCGATGACCCATCAGATCGGAAGCTCAAGTTATCAGCTTGTACTCCAGATCCTGCTCCTCCAAGGATCTCATTCTCTTTCCCTGTTCCTAGGGTTTCCTTAGCTAAAGTCTCTGTTTCTTCACCTGCAACTAACACCAAGCTCAGGAGCTCTGATGTCTTCATAGGGTTCCATGGGCAAAATCCGAACTTGGTGAGATTCTGCAAATGGTTAAAGTCAGAGCTTGAGCTTCAGGGAATCGCTTGTTTCGTTGCTGACAGAGCTAAGTATTCGGACACGCAGAGTCATGAGATCGCTGACAGAGTTATCTGCTCTGTTACTTATGGGATTGTGGTTGTCTCTTGTTCGAGCTTGCTCAACTACCTTAGCTTGGAGGAAGTTAGGTTCTTCGCTCAAAAGAAGAACTTGATTCCAATTTTCTATGGAACTGGACCGTCTGAGATAATGGGTCTTCTCAACTGTAATGCCATAGATAAAGAGTGCAAAGAAGCCATTGATGGGTTGATTAAGTCCCATGAGTTTAAACTCGAAGCTAATGAGAGTAATTGGAGAAGCTGTGTGGGAAAGACCGCGACCATTCTCAGGGGAAAGCTTGGGAGGAAGAGTGTGGTTGATAAAGAGACAGTGGATAGGATTGACGAACTTCCTTTTCAGAGAAATAGATCTTTTCTTGGCAGAGAGAAAGAGATAATGGAAATGGAGATTGCTTTCTTTGGAAAAGGAGAGTATATAGAGTCTACAACACCAAGCACTATAGGTGAAGCAAGTGGACAATCTGAAGGGCTTGCAGATGAGGAATCAGATGTTGTATCAACTCAAAATGGGAAATTTATCAGCTTGGAGCTTGGAAAATGCTCAGAGCCAAGGAGTGAGGCTTGGAGTGATCCAAATGGTGGAAAAAACTCGCTTAAAAGACTGTTGAAGACTAAAAAATATAGAAACAGTAGTAACTGCAAAGGTAGCACAAGCGTTGTTTGCCTAAATGGAGTTCCTGGGATTGGGAAGACAGAGTTGGCTCTTGAATTCGCTTACCGGTATTCTCAGAGGTATAAGATGGTGTTGTGGGTCGGAGGGGAAGCTCGATACTTCAGACAGAACCTGTTGAATCTGTCATTTAGTTTGGGGCTTGATGTGAGCGCGGATGCTGAGAAGGAAAGAGGTAGACTACGGAGCTTCGATGAACAAGAGTTTGAAGCTTTTAAGAGGATAAAGCGCGAGCTTTTCAGAGACATGCCTTATCTATTGGTCATTGATAATCTTGAGATAGAGAAGGATTGGTGGGAAGGGAAAGATCTGAATGATCTGATTCCGAGAAACACCGGAGGTATTCATGTCTTGATCACTACCAGACTTCCTAAAGTCATGACCTTTGATACAGTGCAGCTTTCTGTATTGCCTTCGTCTGACGCAATGGTGTTATTGAGAGGAAGAAGAAAGAAAGATTACCCGGCTGAGGAGGTTGAGATCCTCAAGCTTTTCGAAGAGAAACTGGGACGGTTGAGCTACGGTCTTTGGGTGATAGGATCATTGCTTTCAGAGCTTGCAATTCCGCCTTCTGCGCTCTTTGAAGCTGTGAACAAAGTTCAAATCGAAGAACGTTCAGCCTCGCCTTTTGTAAACTTAAACGATGAGCAATATTGCAAATCCAATCCTTTCGTTGCAAAGGTCTTAGCTTTCGTTTTGGCTGTTTTGGAGCAAGCTGAAGGTAACAGAAACCTTCTCTCACTGAAAATGCTACTCGTGGGAGCTTGGTTTGCTCCAGTCCCCATCCCTGTTAACTTGTTAGCTGCAGCGGCTAAGAACATGCCCACAGGTGGAAATCGGTTTAGCAAATGGAACAAATGTTTGAGTCACACATTTGCTTGGTGCGGTGGTTGTGGTCTAGGACGCAGAAGCGAAGAGGATGCTGCATTTTTACTAGTCAGATTAGGACTAGCGAGGATGACTAATAGACAACCTGGGTGTTGGATTCAGTTCCATCCAATAACTCAAATTTTCACGAGGAGAAGAGACTACATACTTGCACCCAAGGCAACAGTTCAAGGCGTGAGGAAAATCGATAACCCGTTGTTGAATCTTGATCACCTATGGGCTTCAGCATTCTTAGTATTCGGATTCAAATCAGAACCTCCTTTGGTCCAACTACAAGCCATGGATATGGTACTTTACATCAAGAGAACAGCTCTTCCTTTAGCAATCACAGCTTTCACAAAGTTTTCGAGGTGCAACTCCGCGCTGGAGCTCCTCAAAGTATGCACCAACGTGTTAGAGGAAGTGGAGAAATCGTTTGTGTCTCAGATACAAGATTGGCGCCAAGGCTCACTCTGTTGGAAGAAGAAGACCAACAAGAAGGTGAATGAATACGTGTGGCAGGATGTCACATTGTTGAAAGCTTTATTGCTAGAGACCAGAGCGAAGCTGCTGCTACGAGGCGGGCATTTCGATAGTGGAGAAGAACTTTGCAGGACTTGTATCAGTATCAGGACAGTGATGCTTGGCCATAACCATGAGCTCACTTTGGCTGCTCAAGAAACACTAGCAAAGGTAGTCAGAATGAGAAGCAAGATATGAAACACACACGTAAACATTTCTCCTGGCTGTTTCCACAATTACTCTTAAGCTCAGTTTTGTTGAAGACAAATCATGTAACGGTTACTTTAAAACCAGTTAAGAACAATCTTATTCCTATGTACATTACCAACTTCCTTTATTGATCCTAATCTCTTCCTTAAAATCAATTGATCATTGCAACTTATTTGAGTTCTTCATAGGGTGTAGATGAATCAAATGGCTACTAAGAGACCTCAAGCAAAACAACATTCAATGCATTGGATTCTCAAGCCGAATCCTTTACCACAGATCTAAGGAACAAACAGAATTGAAATAAAGGACAAAATGCTCCTCCTGTAAGAAGTGGGACCAAAGACAAAACACAGAAAAATAGGTATGGGTTTTGCCAACAAGTGTCACTCTCCCCCCTCTCCTGTTTCTGGTCCCAACGTTCACTGCCCAATTTTGTTTCCTTTTCAAAAGACTAAAAAAATCTGAGTTGTCATACAAATTGAGCTAGTTTAATTTATCTGGTTTTGGTTATTCCCAAGTTAGTCAGAATCAACACAAAAGCAGATTATTGAATTGACAATCAAAGAGAACTATAAGATATGACTAATATCAGAACTTACTCAATTTATGCCATTTGGGTCCCTTAATTCTCTTAAAAGCCTTTAGATTTAATAATTAACAGTGACTGTAAAAGACTACAAGTTCTACTCTAAACAAGTTGACCTCAAATCCTTTCCTTTTTTTTTTCATGAGAGTCTCGAGTTTCATGACAAAACTGAACAGCTGTTGTGAAAATATGATACATTGTATTTGTAAATCAGAAGTAACACGTGTGAAGAAAATGGATAGAGCAAGTTGGTTTCTTCATTGTGAGAACCAATCAAACAAGAAATGATTATTCTTTTCTTTTGATTACAATCCGTTAACAAAGGTTCTAAGAAGAAAAACAAAAAAATCTGAATGATCACCGGAGATTAGACCACACTCAAATCAAAAGAAATCAAACAAAGAAGTTACGATTAGGACAAGAGCGATGAGAAAATATCACCGGAGATTAGACCCGATCAAGCCTCCGGTAACAGCATCGTCTTCCTCAAGGAAAAGCTCGTCGGAGTTCCTAAGAACGGAGTGAATGGTGCACAATAGCAATCCAACGCTGACATCTACAGCCAAGCTCACGGCGGAGCTAGTGAACCATATGGTCCACACGGAGGCAAGGACCAGATACAGCACCACCGTCCGATCGCCGACCTGAAATCCCCATAGAATAAGTGGGTCTTCCCTGAAGAAGTGAAAGAGAAGCCACAAGGCGATGATCGTGCCCACGACGACTAGCGCGACGGGACTGGCGGTGTTGAGAGCGAACCGCTCCGGGAAGCAGAAAGCGCCGGAAAAGACGAGCTCGGACCAGGGACGGTGGCGAGAGATAGCGGAAGTGAGATTATGGATTAATCGGGAGATGTGTAGGTTGGTGTCGTCGTCGGAGCCATATTCTCCGTTAAGAGGATTTCTTCCGGCGAATTTACCAATATAGTAAATTCCGATTTGACCCGACCCTACCCGAAATGCCACCGGGCTATCTCCGTGGTGAGAAAAATATAGAGAAACTGAGAAATAGGGGTGGCCAATCTAAGTTTTGGGTTGGATTTTTCATGTTTTGGATTGGGTTTTGGTTATTTGGTTTGAGAATTATTTGACGAAATTCGATCTACGTAAAATTTGGATCAGGTTTTTTAGGTTTTGGGTTGGGTTTGGATTGTTTGGTTTGAAAATTGTTTGACCAAATTCGATCTACATAAAATTTGGATCATGTTTTATAGGTTTTATATCAGGTTTAGGTTGTTTAGATCGTATATAATTTGAATAAAATATTTTGTATTAGGTTTGGTTATTGAATATTTATATAAAAAAAAAATTACAATAACATCTAAAATAAATTCTTAACGCCAATTGTAATAAATAAAATAATTTAGAAAATTTAGAAAAAAAAATATTATCCTTGATATTATAAAATATAAAATCCAGAAATAAAACAAAAACATTATTCTTGATATTGTAAAATACTTAAGTCTAACAAAAAAAACCAATAATAAACTAGAACTCTAGAATCGTTGGAAGAAAATCATTAGAAACTTATAGCAAAACCTGCAAAATAAACTGAACATGTACATACAATAAATATTAAATTATCAATACTCCATAACGAATAATTTTATATAAAATTACTAGTTTTAGTTTTGTTAATTTTACATCTATCTTTAAATTTTAGTTAAATTTAAACCGTTAAAAAAATTTTAAAGTCAGGATGTCTATTATTATTAGTCAAATTAGTTAATTTTACATATATCTTTAAATTGTATAGTAAATTACTAGTTTTAGTTTTGTTAATTTTAAATTTATGTTTATTAATGTATATACTATATAAATAATATATGTAAAAACAAGATTAGATTTTATTTGGGTTTTTTAGTTATCTAAAGACCAATTCAAATAATCCAAACTCAAATTAGTAAAAGTTATTAGATCCAAATAGGTTTTTATAGAAATCTATATCCAAATTAAATGAAATTTTTTGGATTGGATTGAATTGAGTTGGATTGGGTTGCGAATTGGCCATCCCAAATGAGAAAGGTGTCCAACGACTTTTTAGTCAACTACTACTAAATCATTCCGTGCACCAACCAAAAAAATGTTGCCAGCTCATCGAATCTAATTTTTAATTGATTTTAAAACCTAACTTTTAATGTCTTGTCTTGTTCAATGGCTGATTAAAACCTTTTGTTTAAACCTAACTTTGGTTCAGGATGTTTTATCTCAGTATGGAACGATCTTTGAATACCATCCTTTCGGTCGAGGTCAGCATTATGCAAAGAGTATAATTATTACCCGAACCTTATGGTTAATCATCTGATTGACCCATCGACAAGAATATGGAACGTGGGATTGATAAATGCAATCATCGACCCAGCAGATGTGACGATTATTCGAAGTATGCCCATAAACAGTATTTATAAACCAGATACCCTGGGATGGCATTATACGAAAACGGAAAGATATACGGTTAAGTCAGGATATCATGTCGAACATCAAAGTATATATGACGACACATATATCTTCTATGGTCCGGATGTGAAGAAATTGCATGCACATACATGGAAGTTGCGATGTTCACTGAAATTACCACATTTCATTTGGCAAGCAATATCGGGATGTCTATCGGTCACAGCAAATCTAAGGTCCAGAGGGATTAATTGCGATACACAATGTGTGCGGTGTGGAGCAGAGGGGGAAACGATTAATCATGTTCTTTTTTAATGTCCCCCTGCTTTACAAACATGGGCCCTTTCGTAGATACCATCACCCCCGGGGGTTTTCCCATCGCCATCGGTTTATTCTAACTTTGATTATCTTTTCTGGAGACTCCCAAAATAATATCAGAATAAGAATTTCCCTTGGATTATGTGGTACTATGGAAAACAAGGAATGACAAAGTTTTTTCGAATATAGATCGAGATCCACAAGAAACTTTGCAACTCGCGGAATCTGAGGTAACATTCTGGGAAGAGGCACAAAGTAGCGAACAAGCTATGGCACCACAAAATTTTGGCCCATCAACGGTGAACTCACATTACGACGGATGGAAGTGCTATATTGATGGATCGTGGAAGGATACCGATAATTTTTCAGGACTAGGATGGCATTGCTTAAAGGAAGGAGTGGAAGAATATCAGTCGTAGGAGCAAGGAATTTAAGACGAAGTCTCTCTCCTTTGCACGCAGAACTAGAAGCACTCATTTGGGCCATGCATTGTATGATTGCAAACCAGAAGACCGCAATAGCCTTTGCAACATACTGCTCTGATCTGGTGAAGATGGTGTCTAAACCCGCGGAGTGGCCGGCTTTCGCATTACATTTGGAGGAATTCGTGAGGAGTAAGGAGGTGTTCACTTTCTTCTCTATCTCTATCGTTCCACGCGCAAATAACACAATGGCGGACAAGCTATCAAGGAGTGCACGCGTCTACCCTGTAGATATTACATATGTAAACTCAGTACCTCCGGTTTGGATTTCTGAACCGTTCTAAATACTTAGGCTGTTGACAAAAAAAAAAAAAAATCTCTTATGTCATATAGTCATTGATTTTAAGTTTTTAACAATTTGTTTTTTTTTGTAAAATAGTTCTAATCAAAATACAAAATAATAATAACTAGGATTTAACCCGCGCTAATTATAGCGCAGAGTAATTTTCTTAAAAGAAATTGTTTTGAAATTTAAGAAAAAATATTTTTATTTGAATTTTATAATGTGTAACTCATGATTATAGATAAAGTTGTCAAATGGAATAATTTGTCTATTTAACCCGTTTTGTAGTGATTATTCGGGCTAACCTGTTAAACCTATAATCTTAAAAACATAACTCTATTATGCACCGTTTAATGAATCTAGTTTTGTGGTTAGTTCACGAACTCTTTAAAAAAATTAATTTTATTGTGTCTAACTTTTTATAAAATTAGTAAAATATTTTTTAACTTTTATTTTGATATAAATTCAAATAAAATATAATAAACTATATTGAAAAATATATCAAGATTTTGAATGAATTTTTTTCTTTGAATATATATGGATTGATTATTATTTAAAAATATATAGTAGATAACATATTTAATGCAAAATAAATATTTTCCATATTCTTATGACTAATTATAAAAGACAATTATATCTTTTGTATTTCAATTATTCTTTGTTATTTGTAATGACATTTCATGTAATAACTTACAAAACAAAGTTCATTTTCAAAAATGTGTTCTTAAATAATATTATAGAGATTATACAAATCAATAAACTGTTTAACCCTTTAAAAATATTAATTGGATTTTTTTGTTCTTGAGTTGTTTAAGCAATTCGATTTGTAAATTAGTTTTCAGTACGATTTAAATTTAGTTAAACCATAATGTTTTAGAAAATTTTGGTGGCAGTGGAAGCCTAAATTTACTTATCTTTGATTGTTTTTTATAACTGAACATTCCGAATCCACACTAAATCTCCAGAGTTTGTGGAATATTCAGGTGTTCCTACTACAATGGCTTAATCTTCAAGATGAACTAAAAGTTTGTAACTTTTTTGAGACAACTTTGGTGGCAATGAAAGCCTAAAGTTACTTATCTTCTACAGAATGTTTGTTATTTTCAAGTGTTTGCTTTTCTTTTTTGTAAACCGTAAGAGCATCATTATCGGTGACCCCTACACACGGGGTCATCCGATTTTTTTTAATTTTTTTTTTTTTTTTTTTTTTTGGACAAATGAAGAAGCGACACGTGGATGAACTGGGTGTCTGTGTGTCTCTGCGGTGACACCCGCGCGCGCCGTGTCATCCGATTTGTGATGACGTGTCGCTTCCTGATTCGTCGCGGTATTAAAAAAAAATTTTTTTTTTTTTTTTTTTTAAAAATTAATAAAAAATTAAAAAAAAAAAAAAAAAAAAAATCGGATGACCCCGTGTGTAGGGGTCACCGATAATGATGCTCTAACTACACAACGTCTCTGCAGAAAGAGATAAAGCATACAAAATGCCGTACAACATTCGAAATCTACCTTAAAACCCAACGTTCGATGATCGGTTTTCAAAGGGAACCCACTTCTCGGTTTCTTCTTAAGTTGCATAAAGGTCGAAACTTGAAACTTTACGACGACTAGCTCCGAGAAAAGTACCTTACATGATCAAAATTGATTCTGAATGCTGAAGCTTGTGTTTGTGCTTGTGCTTGTGCTTTTGGTGTCTGTGGTTGATCTGTTGACTCGAAACTGTTTCTTAAATAGAGACCTGTGTCGAAGTATAAGCCGGTTCCAGCACAGGGAGGAGGATCAAGAAACTGCGGGGTTGGTTTTAAGCTAGCCCGAGATGCTTTTTCGTTGTCTGCTTCTCCTTGGTTCATGACCATCAAGTCTTTTCCCATTAACCGCAAAACCGGGTTAGAAGGACTTGGAGGCACAGCGCCATTGATATTCGCTCTGTTGGAGAATTTACTCTGAAGATTTACATCTCGCTGGATCATGTATGGTGACTGCTCAAATGGATGATTTGGATCCAAACCTGTGGACGATTTGGTTAAGTTCATGGCGATTGTCGAAGAAGCTGCTCTTCGCTGCAGTAGCTGAGATGCTTGATGATTCAAGGTAATGCCCTCGGAGTTTCTCTCTTTTCTTTTGCAACAACAAGACTCGTGATCGATGTTCCTAATTCTGGAAGGTGTTGTCTTGTCAACAGTTATTGGCTCAGCCTGGCCGATTGTCCCATGATGAGATGGAACACAAAAGCTCATCGGGGTTGTCGAGTACGAAGCAGGAATGTCCGGGGAGAAATTTTCTCGGAAAGAGGAAGATAACTCTGTGGGAAAATTCAATCTACCAGCTGCAAAGTTTGAAACTGCAGAAACAGGTGATTCAGATGAGTTTCTGTCAAGCTGATCCATGGAAGATTGGACCTGGCTCGTGATAACCGACGAATTTCCAATATTTTCATCAAAACCCATATCCCGGGGACTTGGTAAAAATGATCCCGGAGGTCCTGGAATGGGAATGGTATCAACCTCTACAAATAAGCTTCCTTGTCCTACCTCAGAATCAAACCTCACATCCTCCTCGCAAACGGTTTGCCCGTAAATCATATTCCCAACTTCTTCGGAGTAATACATTGCTCTCTCGCTAGGTATGATTTCATTAGATGGTGGACTGTCTGACTGGTAGAACTCAGTACCCATATCATCGGTTTTGCCCATCACATTGGCTCTTTTGTTATTATCTTCCTCCTCTTCACTACTTTCTTCGTCATCATCATCATAATCACCGTAACCACTGGATGAAGGTTTTGATCTCCGTAAGACCTCATTTATTTTTCCATTATCACCAGAAACATAATCATCATCTGATAGTTCACGTTCTTGTGTCATTTCAGATTCCCATTTCCCAGTTTCTTCTTCATCTTCTTCCTCCGTCAAGTCCAACTGAGCTTTCTTTTGCTCCACAGGCAGAGATGGTCGTCTCCAGGCATTTGCTACAAATGGTGGGGACAAATTTCTCATGCTACTTGCATGAGGAGACGCATCTGAAACCTCTCTGGCATTTGAGCAGAAATTCTTTCCAGGTGGATACTTATCTTCTTGAATCGAAAGAAGGCTCTTCTTCACTTGGACGGTGTTTAAATGAACTCCTGCAAGTGATTTCTCCTCCTTTTCACTCGTCCGAACTCTAAATGAACGACTTTGAGCTCTTTTACTCCCAAACAAAGTCTTATTCCGTCCAGCAACTTCGCTCCGCAGCTTCTGTTTATTTATAGGAGAATAATCAGTACCTCTCAACACAAGAGGATCTCCTCCTGACCTTGAATCATCATCATTCTCAGATGGCTGATCTCGCAAAGCATAAAACTTATGTCCTTTCTCATTTAGCTTCTTTGATATCAGACCACGCTTTGCTAACATCCGCTGATTATAGATTCTACGATGACACGTGCTGCTACCTTCTCCAGAAAACCCTCTTTGATACTCCGGTATCTGCTGTACAAAGCAATATACTGTTATTTTATGAATCTTACTACAGAAAACAACCATGAATATGCAAAAACAAAAAACAAAAAAAAAATGACAGGAACTTATGGCATTACCTCTGAAGCACTGACTTTGTGATTGGTTAGTTTAAGATGCTTGTGATGTTTCTTTCCCCGACGTCTTTTCCTCGAGCTTTTACTGTTTTCTTTACTACCTTGGCTTAAACTTTTCTTTTCACTACTACAATATTCGTGCTGCTCTCTCGATGGAGTAGTAGAAGTCTTCTTCTCGCTGAACTCTGTTAAAATCCGCAATTTTTGACCCTTAGCATCAATATAAACAGGACCAACGCCAACAGGCGAAACTTTCCGCTTCTTGGACACTTCAGACTTATCAGCAACAACCCGATTTGTATAACTCAAAATCGACGCCCACTTTGTTCCATTTCTTTTATCAAGATCTTCTAATGTGCATCCTTTTGCAGCCGCGTAAATATCAACCATCGTTTTAACTTTCATCCGTGGCTTAACTCTAGGCTTGTTTGGCTTACTGATAACCGGTGGCACCGCTGAGTCAGCAGACAGACACTGATCGATGTGAGCATTCAAAGTAGTGTTAGAAGCCGAAGAGAAGGTTTTGCAAATAGGACATGTTTTTGAAGCCATGATTGATTCAGAAGTCGTCACAAGGCCACCACAACTATCATCTTTGGATTTCACCATTCCTCGCCCACACTTTTTACTGTGGTTGTTCTTGTTATTACTTGTAGCAGCTACTACTATCTCTACCTTAGACTTTGAAACACTTGTGCTCGTAAACAAACCATTGTCGATGATCATCGATTGGCTACAAACTCCTTTTCTAGTCTCTGCTATTGTCTGATTTAGCCCAAGTTTAGCCAAATCTCTTCCTTGGTGGACATAGGATGCGATTTGCTTCGCTGACGATGAACAAGCCGTGCTCTCAAACTGGTTTCTTACGGTAGAAAATTTCTGAAACGGTGGCAAAGGATCAGTCACTCCATGAGTTGAAAAAAGCTGGAGACTTTTTGAGGAAAATGGCCAGTTGTTCTTGATGTTCCTCTTCCGGTTACTATATGCGTAATCTCTGCAAGCATCAAACATAGATAAAACCAAGTTAATTACTTTCAAAAACTCCAAAGATAAGAGTTAAAGTTTCTTAAAACTTAAAACAAAGCATATTTAAGGAAATTTTGAAAGAAGGGAAAATCACAGAAGGTGGAAGAACAAATATGAACTTTTGAAATCTGACCCATTAATCACTACAAGGGAGAGAGGAAGAAAGATCAAAGCTTTTGATATAACTATGAGGATGAGCTATAGCTATGATCTGACACTGACGGACTGACCCATCATGAAATCCAGAGACTTTTTTGTTTTTGTTTTTGCCAAAACCATATTGGCGAAGAAACCCAGAAAACAGAAAAAGTAAATAGATTCAGAGGAAGAAAACAAAAAGGAGGGGTTTTTAAATTTACCTGATGGAGAAATTTTGGAGATGGGATTGACCTAACTCATCGGAAGAAGTGGTGAGATGTAAGAAATTGGAAGAAGAAGAAAGTGGGTCATTTGGTGGGTTCTCAGTGGATAAGAACATTTGATTCTTCCACTGTTACTATTTGCCTCTTCGCTTCCCAAATACTTCCGCATAACACCAGATCTTTATCATCACCAGCCAATTCCGACTCCTGCTAAACAACACAACATCAACGATTCAGAAACTATTTTCAGATTCACAAATTTGAAGAAACCCACAAAAGAGGGAAAAGTGACATTATTTCATGTGAAAAAAATTCAAAATATAAGGATTAGTGGCTATTAAAGATTATTTTAAAGTTTATGTATGTGATTTGATGAAGTGAAATCACAAAGAGGAACAATTATTCGCACGGTGGTTTTTTATTTTATTTTATTTTGTGTGTTTCAGTTTCCAATCTGATTCGAGAGCTTATTTTATGTTGAAGGGATCATAAGAAAATGAAGTAAGAAGCTACAAAATAGATCAAAGTTAAGAAGAACTCAACAAACTGACGGTGTTCATAAACTAAAGATCATATGAGAGCATTTATGTAAACTCAAAGAAAATTCAAGACATGGGGAAGATTCTTGATCAGCTAACCAAACAAAAAAAAGGAAAAACTTGATCTGAGAGGAACAAATTAAATGAGATCAACAACTTAAGATGAGATTTACACACAGAGAGAGAAATCTGAAAAACTTGAAATCAGAACCCAAAACTAAAATTATTTGGAAGTCAATATGTCAGAAAAGAAAAGAAAAAAATGACTTTGAAAATAGTGATATTTACTCATAAATCTAGCTATAAACACACACATACCCATCAGAAAGATTTCAAGATTTGGGATCTTGAGATTGGATAGAAGAATAGAAGATCAGACAGAAGGAAAAGAAGAATAAACCAGATTCACAAACTTTAGACCAAGAAGAAGAACTCAGTAGAGATGGATTTGAGAAACGATTTACAAACCTTAGATGGGTTTTCTTGGCAAAAGAAAAAAAAATGGCTTCTTAGAGAGAGAAAGAGAGCATTGAAGAAAGAGAGAGAGAGAAGAACGAAGCACTAAAATGATTTTTGGTGTTCCATATAAGTCCACATACGTATTATCGCTAAATGTGAATAAAATAAAGAAAAAAAACAAATGAGTGCAAGAGGAAAAAAAATGAAAGTGTCCACACTAACTTCAATTATTTATCACACTCCACCATCTTTATTTTTATTATTTTCTATTTTATAGATTTGGTTTAGCTACATTTTTAAAAGTTTTGTTAATTTGCTACATTCTCTTATTCCGAGAAATGTAAATATTTGGTGTTGCCGTTCCAAGTAAAAGGAGTTATTATTTTATTTACCCAAAGGACTTCTTCCAAATTTATAACCTCATATATTTATAACCTAAAGATAAAATTATATATCATATATCAACTGAAAAGATAAAATTATATATTCATATATCAACTGAAAAGATAAAGATAAAATTATATATCATATATCATATATCATATATCAACTGAAAAGATAAAATTATATATTCATATATCACATAAAGATAAAATTATAACCTCAGATCAGATTGTCATTCCAAAGAAATAAGAAAAACTAAAACTAAGATATATGCAATAAAAACCTGAAATTGAGATCCTTAAAAGAAACTTATGTTATTGGATCATGAATTTGGAAAGACTTTTAAGTGACACTTGGAAGAATTTCAATTGAAAAGTATCATAATAAATTATCTAAATTCATCCAAAATCGATCAAAACTAAAACAAGATTCGTCTATCAATTGTAAGATCATTTCATAATAGATTCCAAGAAATTGGCTGAAACACTAGTTGTAGACGAGAAAGCATGGTCCATCTTTAGACAATTTTGCTCAAAGATTTGCTCTCTTCTTGAGGATTATAATATACTATAATGTTCAATCCGAAAAAAAAGAATGGAATGGCAAATCGAGTAGCGAATGTGGCTCTTTTTTTATGAACTATGTTTTCAAATTTTAATCTTTTTGTACCAAATTGGATTTTATAGTATCAACTTGATTTAAGTTGAAATGAATCAACTGGATATGGAACCCACCAAGCAGACAAGCAAGAGACACGTCGCAATCACGTCAATCTATACAAAAAATATTGGGGCCGTTGTTCCTCCACTCTCTCTATAAATTAGTTTTTTAAGTGTTTTACTATTTTTACTTTTTTAACCAAAACGAAATCATTCGTACGTCGATGAAATCTTATTTACGAAACACGTACAAACGCACGCCCACACGCGCTTAGATATTTCAACCCAGTTACACGCTCCCACGCGCGTCTACATATAATATGTATATATATTTCGCATATGTTCCTACCTCCAAAATAATATCATATAAGAGTTAAAATTTAAATCTAATAAACCTATAGTAAAAAACTCCGATGAAATCAAATAAGTCAAACAAGCTCAAATGAGCAACCAAGTAATAGGTTGAAGTGAAAAGTTCATCGGAATGAACATATACATTCAAAGGGAATTAAATATAGAATCATTAATCAATTATGCTGATGCCAAAAACTCGTTTAAATTGGTGAGTTAAGTCACATAAACGTAATGGTCGGAGCCTCAGACTTAAAGATCATTCATAACGAATCAAACAGAGTAAACGAAAACGTTAAACACGATTTATGAGTATAAAACAATAACAAATAGCAAAAGACCAGATTTCAACTCTCGACACCATTCTCAACTACAATTTAGATTTAGATTCAAACACTTGTTTTTTCTTTGTTTTTGTTCTTGTAAATCTCTCATATGAATCGAAATAGTAATCCAGTTTACTTCTAAAAAATCTTATCCAAAACGTTCTCGAATTCTGTATGTTTTCGTCGAACACCAAACTCTTTTTTTATCGCTCGATATTCCCTCATTTTTTTTAAAGATAAGTAGAAAAACCCTATATTTTTATTATTTACAAATTTTAACCGTTATATTTCTAGTTATAAAAAATATAAAACCTTATTATTTTTTATGTTGTAGTTTTGCCCCCTTTTTTATCAAACTTTTTTTTTCTTGCTTAACTTTATTTAAATTATTTCTAATTAAAAAAACTCGAACATCGAATATGAAGTTTTTATTATTCATATTATCGTCCGAGGATTTTTCATAGAAACTATGAATTTTAATAAATTCGAAAGATTAAAGCAAACATGTGGGGAAAAAAGCATGAACGCAGAAATATACTAAAAAAGTATGAATATGCAAAAGTGGTGTATACAAATTAGCTTATATGTCGATTCGACGTGGACGGAAGAGATTAACCCAAATCGTACTGTCATGCATGCATGCATGTGCACAATCTTTTAAATTATTTCATCCATACCGTACACGACTGTACATACATCCATAATCCATATATGTATACACTGTATCTATATCCCTATATTTCTATAATATTATTTAAGAAGCCATTTAAAAAAATAAACTTTGTTTTGTAAATTATTACATGAAATGCCATTACAAATAACAAAAAATAAAAAATAAAAAAAGATATAATAGTTTTTTAAAATTATTGATTAAAATATAGAAAATAAATATTTTGTATTAAAGATGTTATTTATTATTTAATTTCTTATTTTTTTAATATTATATATTTTAAAATAATAATCAATTCATATATATTCAAAAAAATATATATATTCAAAATTTTGCTATATTTTTCACTATAGATTATTATATTTTACTTGAATATATATCAAAACAAAAGTTAAAAAATATTTTACTAATTTTATAAAAAGTTAGACACAAGAAAACTATTTTTTTTAAGAGTTCGTAGACTAACCACAAAAACTAGAATCATTTAACGGTGAATATTATAATTATGTTTTCAAGATTATAAGTTTTTGCGGATTAACCCGAATAATATTTTAGTTCACTGCAAAACGGGTTAAATAGATAAATTATTACAAATAGGCAGATTTATCTATAATCATTAGTTAACTATATTGTAAAATCCAGATAAAAGCAATTTTCTTAAATTTCAAAACAATTTAAAAAACAAAAATTACTACGCACTATAATTAACGCGGATTAAATCCTAGTATAAAGATTATAATCAATCTTTGATTTATAATATATATGCCTCGCTTGATCTCAATATATATATATATATATATACTTTTTGTTAATTGCTGTGAAAAGTAGGATAAAATGTCACGATTCTGTTTTGCGGTAAATAAAGATGGATTAACTGAGGCTTCGAATGGTGACAGCGGTTTGAGCGGTGCGGAACAAGCGGTTTAGGAGGTGCGGTGCGGTTTTAATGCGGTGCGGGTGGAAGAAACGCATCATGCGGAACAAGTGCGGTTACTGCGGAACAAGCGGTGCGGAACAATATATGAATGGTGAAAAAAACAATATACGGTGCGGTTCAAATGTGTGAATGGTGAAAATGTAAAAAGCGGTGCGAGATATATATTTTTTAAAATAATTTATAAATAAAATAGATTAATGATATTAATATAATTATAAATTAAAATTATTAATTTGTTAATGATCAAGTCTTTTTCATAAATTAATTACGAACCATAACTAAATAATTATTAAAATTTAATAAATTTGTTTGACATTTTACAACAATATATTTATTGCTCAAAAAAAAAAATACATCCACAAAAACTAAGTAAAATCATATAATATTATCGAGTACGTTGATTTTCCCATGTTCTTTTAGGTGTCTATATTTTTTACTTATATGGGTTCAAACACTAGTCCAACCCCACGTTGGCAATGACATTTTTTATTTTTTTCAAATAGAATTTTGTTTTTTGATAAAGTTAACATATATGATTTATTTCAAAATTTTCTGAGCTTTAAAACATATATATATGTAAAATTATAAAACTAAAAAACTATTAGCGTGTGTCTTAAAGCTAATAACATCAGTTAGACAAAGACAATAATAATTTTCAAAGGTATAATCCAAATATTTTTATTTTTTTTTGAATTAAAATAACTATATAAAATGAAATATTATATGATACATATATACATAAGTCAACTGTAAACCACACCTAACCGTTGACAGAAAAAAAAAAAAAACCACACCTAACCGCACCTATTTTGATTCTTTTGCAACAGCACGTGCGTTTCATGTTTTCTTTCTGTTTCTGAAACGCACCCAGCTGTTTTTCAGAACCGCAACCACACCTAACCGCACCTGCGTTTGAACGGTGAATGGTGACATATTTTGTAAAACACACGGTGTTTAGAAGAAACGTACCAAACATTCAAGGCCTGAGCTGTGTTTTCTGGCAAAAAAAAAAAAACTGAGCTGTGTTATGTGTGTTAGAAGAGATATTCGTCTTAAATTCAATTCTAATTAATGACTCTTTGGTTCACAGTGTAACCAAACAAATTGTTTGGCCATATGGTACAGAAACAAGCAGAAACAAGATGTTTGTTTTACCTATTGAATTGATAATCATACATGCATGTGGATGAGAACGCCATAATAACATCTTAAACCATGTGGCCTCGTGTAATGCCATTGGTCACAATCTGTATTCCGACCATACGTTAACAATCATTTGTAAATTTTACATTTTTGCAATATAACTAATACTGGGAACCTTGGTAAAAAAAAAACTAACATTGGGAACCTTTTTTTTTTTTTTTTTTTCATTGGTCTATATAGTTAATCAGATTTGGCACAAGCCGTCAATTATATATGCCTGGTAATGGCTACACAAAATCAAAATTTGATTTAATATCCCAAAAAATATATATTTTGAAAACTAACTCCTCTTTTAAATTTTTTGAAAACTAACTTTTTTATTAGGTAAAAGAAAATTATATCCATTATAAATTTTTGAGAATAAACAAATACAATAATTGTTTTTTTTTACTTTCAGAATAAATATATATCATAAATTAAATAATCAACAATAATATTATTTATAGATATATATATATATATATCTATATTTCGAAAGAACAAAATAAATTATTTTAATTAAAATTTATATTAGATGTAAACAATTTTGTTAGATATACACAAATCTATTATTATATTTATTATTAACATACTCAAAATCTATATATACATCTTCATCGAACAACAAAATTATACAAAAACACGTTTGTGAAACCGTAAGTTCATACGAACTGCTCTGTTATTAAATTGTTATTTAAGTTTTCACGCACAAAATCTAGATATGATCGACATTTTTTACATCCATATTTTTATTAATTTTTAAATTAATCAAAAATAAATAATTAGAATTTAAGAAAATTCATATGTTTGGTTTATTTTAAACTTTTTGATAATTTTAGATGGTAAAAAGGTTAGTTTTCAAAAAATTCTAAAAATGGATTAGTTTTCAAAATATATATATTTTTAGATTATTAAACCAAATCTCCCAAATCAAAATCCATACTTTTAAGTGCAACACCGTATTCTTTAAAGAATATATATATATTCTTTAAATGATTTAATAAAATCCATTGTAAATATGTACAAGGAATCATCAAGGATTGACTAAATTTATTTTTTCCAGTACCGATAAAATTATGGGTTTTCCATCTATACTATTTTCATATCGGAAACTATGTCGCTGCAAAGACTCAAAATGGGAATTTCCCATTGCTAAATTTTAACATCATAAACAAATTATTACTTCAACGGGAACTAATTAGTCCAATAAGTTTTATGTGCATATTCCTCGAACACTTGAATTTCTTAAGTTTTATGGACTAATAAATTATAAAGGATAATGTGGAACTCACGAAAGAGAAAAAAAAATATTACTACTCTCTCCAAGCTAATTGTAGCAGTGAAAATCCTGACCCAAATAAACTAATGATAAAATAGCCGATGAAGTCAAAGATATTGTCGAGATGACGAACCGGACTAAAAGACTTACCATAATGAACCATAATTAAATTTACAGTCAAATGAGAATAAATACAATTTTGTTAGTCAACTCCGAGGAGACCCAAACTTCATTCAAATTGGTGAACCATTCATGACGAATCAGGCAGAGATAATGACAACATTAAACACGAACTAGCTCGGAGTATAAAGCAATGACGAGAGTATAGAGCAACACAACTTCTTTTATATGCAACTAACTCTACACTTAAACACTTAGCAATTCTTTTTTTTGTCTTGTAAAATCACTTTTGAAAACAAATTACTAATTATCCCAGTTTACTCCACAATTCTTGTTCAAAATCGCTATTTGATCAATTTTGATCTCCTAGAACAATATACTTTTTGTTTATTGTTCAAAAGTCTCTCAAATCTTTTGTTATTAAAAATAAACTAAAATATTTCGTTTATTTCTATTTACAAATTTTAACTGTTGTAATTTCAGCTACAACACTAATCACCAAATTAATTTATTCTTTTTGCGATAAATGTTTTTTTTGTGAAGTTGATTACTTGACCAAAAATATTAACTTAATGGCTACTAATCGTGCACCAAATTATATAGTATTAAAGTCGTATATCATGTCGTGTTTTTAAAACTATTAGAACAATACTTCTCTATACTATTAAAATAAAAACACTTTTAGAATTTGTTTCTAAACATTCCTTATTTTTTTTTAAAAAAATTGAACATATTGCCAAACAAATATTAAACATGCTGCCAAACATTTCTTAAATTTATATAATTTTACATATTTGTTATTTCGGACATGGAGTGAAATTTGTTAAAAGATAAATGTGAGAATTTTTGTCAATTATTGTTTACTAAAGTCCTTGGCGGATTGATTTGTCAAAATATACAAGACAACATGCTGATTCGAGACATATTAGCTTATTTTAACACTCATAAATATATAATTTGTGAAATTTGATTTTAATAAAACAAATGGTTGTGTGGTAATCTAAATTCACGTAATAACAAAATTTACATCGAAGTATATTTAACTAACTCATACTCATATTCTACTAGTATCCACCATGTGATAACATCATATAATTTTTATAACAATTTTGTTTTTTGTTATATAGCAAACTTTGTTATTATTTAAGGTTACATAAATCACATAATCATGATTAAAATTTAAATCAAACAATTTTTGTTATTGTTTGCTTAATATAAATTTCACAAAAAGTAATGTATAAAAATTATTATTCTGCACACAACGCGAATTAGAATCTAAATATTTCATAGCACGAATTTAAAATATGATATAAATATCAAAACACATATTACACAATAAAACAATAAAATATTATAAATTAGTTTTTATTTTTTATTTCATCTTTTGTATATTTTAAATTTTAGTTTACAAAAAAAGTTATCCAAAATATAGTTTATAATTGTATAAAGCTACTACTAATGGAGGACCAAAACCAAAATTTCGTCTCTTGTTTAATTTGCGATTTTCACGCCAAAATAAAAATCCCGCTAAGTGGGCCCGGTTTAGATGACATCAACATAAATGCTATAAAAAAAATAAGAGGAAATAATAATACTAATAACATGCATTCCAATCAAGTAACGCTATTGTCAAAAATAAAGTAATCAAACACAATTTTTCCCTTGCAACTAAAACTTAAATATTTAGTCACGTCGAACTACAAAAATTGAAAAAAATTGTTTATTTGGACATACGACTGGTGCGTTCGTACAAGATTGTTAGTTTTTTTTTTTTTTTTTTTGACTAAAACAAGATTGTTAGTTCTTAAATTATTTTTATAGATATGTCTAAATGTATATATTAATATATAAATCGGAACTTTTGTTTTCTACAAAAAAGTAAATGATCTTTTATTTGATTTTGCACAATTTTTTCAAATAAATTAAGTATTTTTGAGACACGTATCGTATTATCATGTATTTATTTAAGCTTTTTAGGGGTCTCTGTGCATAAGCTAGATAAATATCAAAATCTTGCATTTTGGATTTGTTTGTATTGTTTTTTTTGGTCGAAATGATTTGTTTGTATATATTGTGGTTTCGTATCACTAATTAATGATTGTTTTTACTAATTAAATTCCTCCACTATTCGAAAAGGATCAATTTTTATAAGATTAACACAAATCTCTTTTAACAAAAAATACAAAATGATTTTAGATTCCAAAAGTAACAATTGCCTCTGGCATGTAACTGTAACAATTGCCTCTAGCATGTAAATTTTTTCGGTATTGTTACTTTGCTAATTCTTCTAAATTTAAAATAATTTTATTTTTAATTGAATGTCAAATTAATTCAAACCAAAAATACTTTTTTACAATATTATGCAGTTTTCTTAGAGTTTATAAGAAGAGATTGAACTAATAGCTAAAGGAATTACATATGAATTTAAGTTTTTATTTTGAAGCAAATCGTGCCTTCAATCCGTCTTTGTATCTTGTGTCTCCTATGGCCCGTATTGATATCAATTAGTTGAGGGAGCTGTGATTAAAAATGAACATTAGAAATGTCTTGTTATATTTTTGAGAAATATATTTCATTCTCTTTTTTTTTTTCATGATGAATTTATTGCTCATGTCGACTAAATTTTCTCTCATTAGAAGTTAGATAACAACCTAATATTCATTATTATTTTGTCGGCGCCTAATTTAAATTAATAAGTATATACAAAATCTGATCTAATTTTTTTTGTTTTAAAGAATCGTCAAGTTTTAAGACATGCACTTATGTAATGTTTTTATATATGGACTTTTATAGTGTCGTAGGTATCACAAAAACTTAAATCTATCAAACTAGATCTAATTTTTTTTTTTCCGTCAACTGTAAATGCTTTTAAATGTTGACGAAAATGCTTTACAATATTCACTAATGTCAACTTTCAACTAGTCGTTTTATCAACAAAAAAAAAAACATTCATGATAATAACTTTTTCCAAACGGTCAAACGTTGTCACAAGTTGTAATTATTTAGGAGTTAGTGGTAATTTCACAAATAAAATAATTGAACTTGGGAGTTAAAAACAAAAAAGCCAATTCAGAGATTAGGACCAAACCAATATTGCCTTTTTGTAAGAGTGGACAATTGGGCATGCATGTATTCTTCTTCTTCAAAAAAAAAGACACCTCTTCTGATGTAAGAGTCTCTCTCTCTAAAAAAACTTATATTTCTGAACTTATCAATTTGTTTGTGGGTAACCATTATAAGTTACAACGAGGTAGAAGTTCTGATATCAAACTTTGATACATCGAGTCAGTCTTTTGAATAATCATTCTTCAGGCTTTAGATAAACGAAGAACGTAATAATCATGCCCACATGGACGTGGTCGAGTGGTAGTGAAGAGGTTGGATTGTTCCACCAACGGAGAACCCGGGTTCGATTCCTCATTTGCGCTGGTGCTCGAAATATTAATCACGACCATGTGTGGAAGTTGGCACTGGGCTTCGACCCAGTTGAAAACCCGTGAGGAGGCTTTGTCAGTTGGGCCAACTCACTCTAGGCAATAGTCGGAAGGCGCGAAGTCTTACTGGTTTGGCATGTGGTAGCCAGTCCCCATCTCTCCGGTAGGATGTTGACCGGACAGCCTAAATTATCTAAAAAAAAATAATCATTCTTTTTTGCAAACCCTTTGTCAAAAATAAATAAATCTTTATTTTGAATAATCATTCTCATGTCTCTCTATAAACAGAAACTAAATTTAAATCTCAAACACTATTCTAAGTAGTTGAATTGCCGATGCATTGATCATTTATATGTACAAAAGGGCCTACTAAGGTCTAAGGAGGCAGCTAAGTCACATAACTCCGGTTAAAACGTTTAAAACAAAATAAATGTAAGGAAGTGTTATAAAAATAAAATAAAACTAATACGATAATAGTTGGCAAATCTTTGCTTATTCACTCCATATATATCATACTTCCGACCATTTTCTTTATAATTTTTTTTTATAATTTTATACCTCCGAGGATAATAATTTATAGGCCCGCCACTATATACATTATGTATATTTGCAAATGTGTACATACATTATACATATACAAGTGCATCAACTAACATGCAAAAACAAAATAAGACATGGAGTGAGAAGTGATAACGAGCATGCAATATAGCCGTTGTAGTTTGTACTCATCATCTCTATATTCTCCATATTTTATTTTAATTTTCTTGTAATAAGAAACACAGCTCATCTTCGCCAAATGCAACTCTCTTTTTGGTTGTTATGTATAAAAATTCTTTCTCCATCATCTAATTTTGACATTGTTTACACTCAATAGAAGTTTGTATCTATGTATATAATAAAGTTTATATGTTTTCACTCTAAAATAAGGAATTAGTGAGGGGACATAAGAAAATGAATTGCGTATACATAATGTATGTCATGACGTTGACTATGATCTTGACTACCTCATATGATTTCAACCATATAAATATAGAGAGAGAAGAATCATGGTGTTAGCTCATTATATAATATACTTTATTTAAAATTCGTTTTCATAACATTATAATAATAACTTTCATTTTTATATTTCACCCCTTTGTAACCAGATTAAAGTAACAAAAGTGGGGTCCTTTACCTTAGTGGAGTTCTCAATATTCTATGAATGTAGGTAGATTCAAAGAGACTTATATATATCATCACCATTTCTTCAAAGCAGCCTCTTGAGATTCTTCTCAACCTCTTTATTAGAGAATCATGAAATGATCTTGAGGTTGAATGTTGAGGAGAAAACTTCTCATGAGATCTCAAGCATAGGAATGTAGAAGCTTGGAGAAATGTAGAGGTCTTGATTTGAATTTTTTTCATGGAATGACGTTGTAGAAGCTTGCGCTGTTGTCGAAATACAAACCGCTTCCACCATAAGGACGATGAAGAAGATGAACAGGAGGAGACATTTGTTGTGTCTTAGAAAGAGCTAGAAACTGAGAGGTTGGTTTTAGACTTGAATCTCCTTGTGAGGTCTCTTCTCTTTGGTTAACAACCATCAAATCCTTTCCCATTAGCCGCAACACCGGGTTGGAATTTGAAGGAACCGCGAGAACAGACTTACTCAAGAGGTCCAAATCTTGCTGGATCATGTGTGGTGCTGGTTCCCCAATTAATGTTGTATCTTCAAAAGCCTTCTCCTTCCTTTGGCAACAACATGACTGATCATTGTCTCTAAATCTGGAAGGTCTCTTGTCAGTGGTGATTATGTTATGAAGACTGAATGTCTGCGTTTCAGGAGCTGCAAAGTTTGAAATTGCTGAAACAGGTGATTCCGATGAATTTCTGTCAGCGAGATCAAGCTGATCCTGGGAAGATTGGACCTGGCTTGTGATAACTGAAGAGTTTCCATGATTTTCAATGGCATCAGTTCCCATATCCCAAGGACTCTGTAGAAATGACCCTGGAGGTCCTGGAATAGGAATGGGATCAACCTCCATGAATGATGAGCTTCCTCGTTCTGCAGTTTCGCAACCAGTTTTCTCATAAATCATACTTTCAAACTCAGCATCTGCATCATCGGTTTTGTCCAACATATCATCCTCTCCTTTGCTGTTACCAGTCTCTTCGTAGCTTTGATAATCATTGTCTTCGCCACTAATTGAAGGATTTGAGCTTAGTAAGACCTTATCAGTTTCTTCATTGTCATCCCAATCATCATAATCTGTCAGTTCACGTTCTTGAGTCATTTCAGACTCCCATCTCCCTGAATCTTCATCTTCATCTTCATTCTCCGAGAAATCCAACCGAGCTTTCTTCAACTTCATAACGCCCTTTGTCTCGGATGCAAACACCTTGACCACAGGTATTGAACATCTTAAGTGACTTGCTCCAAATGATGCACTTTTAGTGCTTTTCCTCCTCGAAAAAGCCCAGCTCTTTCCAGTGACTTGGCTCTCCCCACTAATTCTCCATGAGTTTTCACTGTTTAAAGGAGAAGAAACTGTACTCACATGACTTGGACCTCTTAACATAAGAGGATCTTCTAACAATGAATGCTCATTCCTTGAAAGACGACGTTTTGTTCGCATCCGCTGGTTGAAAATCCTACGCTGAGTTGTACCTGGAGTTTCTGACCCCTCCATGCATCTACCTTCTTCAGAATATCCTTTTCGATACTCCGGTATCTGTTACACAAGTGACCTTTGTTAAGCAATCTGGTGTTACATTAAGAATCTAGCAACAAAATCAAGAATGAATCATGGAAATGCATAAATTACCGCAAAAACTATAAGAGGTCGAATGAGAACATACCTCTGAAGCATCAGTGAGTTTTCTGGTTTGAGGAACAACTTTACAATGCTTGTAATATTTCTTTCCCTGAAGTCTTTTCCTAAAGCTTTTGTAATTCCCTTTACCTTCACTAGAAGATTTCTTCTCACTGACATCTTCGTGCTCTCTTGATGGATCAGAAGCTTTCTCATTAAACTCAGATAAAATCCGCAGTTTTTGGCCCTTAGCATCAATGTAAACAGGTCCAATGCCAGCATCGTCTTCATCAATGCGAACACGCAACATGCTCCGCTTCTTCCCTTTGTTGGACACTTCAGGCTTATTATCAGAGACAACCCGGTTAGAGTAGCTCGAAATCACAGCCCACTTTGTTCCATTTCTTTTATCAAGATCTTCTAATGTGCATCCTTTTGCAGCAGCGTAAATATCAATCATCGATTTAACTTTCAGCCGTGGCTTATTCCTAGGCTTGTTTGGCTTACTAATTGGCTGCTGTCCCGAGTCAACAGACAGACATTGATCAATGTGCGCATTTAAAGTGGTGTTAGAAGCAGACGAGAAGGTTTTGCAGATGGGACAAGTTCTCAAGGCCATAGTAGAGTCAGAAGCCGCAAAGTGACAACTGTGATCTTCTTTCGATCCACTATCCACACAAGCTCCAGGTTTCACTATTAACCGACACTTCTTTCTGGGATTCTTGTTAACCATAGCAACTTGTATTTTGGATTTCGAACCACTCGCCAAAAAAACATTCTCTGCTAATGTATGATTGGAGCCAAGTTTTTCTAACTTTCTCTTGTAGCTTATCGCTTCGTCACGAGTTAAGTTTGGCGTCTTCAATGGCGAAGCTTCAGGAGGATGCACCGTGGGGCTTATCACAGAGCCAAGAAGCTGAATCGGTGGCAATAAATCACTTAAGCCATGTTTCAAACACAGTTGCAAACTTGTTGAGGAAAAAGGCCAACTTTTCTTGATGTCCTTGGTCCGGTGACTAAATACATAATCTCTGCAAAACCAAATTCTCAAGTTATTAGTATTAACAACCAGACAAAACAAAGGTACATACTTTATAAAGAAAAACTTATGAGAGACAAGACACAACAAAGAAAAGTTTGTTTCTTTGATGATACTGAGCCTCCTCGTTCAGATCGACTTCACATGGTATGGACCAATGGATCAAAGAAAAATAAAGATATAGTCAAAACTCAATACCATTTAAAATCCACATAATCCGAGAAGGTGAAAGAGAAAGAGAAAAAAGGAAAACTTTTTGTTTTTGAATCTGACCCATTAAGCAAATTGAGTGGATGAGAAGAAAAGATCTATCTACTATGATCAGACTCATCAAGAAAACTAAAGACTTTGCCTAAAACAATGGTGAAGAATGAAACTGTTGACTTCTTCTTCATAAAAAAAACCCCAAACAAATGGAAAATACTTTACCTGATGGAGAAACTGGAAAGATGTGATTGACCTAACTCATCTCTAGAGTTGGTCAGATGTAAGAAATTGGAAGAAGATGATGGATTATTTGGAGAGCTTTGATCAGTGGATGATAAGAACATTTGATTCTTCCACTGTTACTATTCACCTCCCTGCTCTTCTGCATAACACCAGATCTTATAATACAAAATCTGTGAGAGCCAATGAAAACCTGAAAGAGATGACTTTTTTTAGTCTTTGATTTGAAGAAAACACCATAAGAGGAAAGTGTAAAACCCAGAAACTTGGGAAGATCCTTCTAGAAAATAAATATCATTTCATGTGAAGAAGACAAAACAGAGAATAAAATTAGGATTAGTGGGTGAGATTTTGAAGTATCTGAGTCCGATTGGTGAAGGAAATCACAAACAGAAACAGTTAAAAACAGTGAGTTTTTTTCATCTTACAGATTTTTGCAATTTCCTCAAAACATCAGTTTCCAATCTGATTGGAGTGTTATTTTATGCGAGGAATCATGAAATTTTAAGACATCAAGACAAATAGACTGATAGATCAAGATTGTATACAACCCACAGTAGAAGTTAAACAAACATCTTGTGATCATAAACCAAAGATCATTGGGATTTTTTCAGAAGCTATTGAGAAAAACAAAAACAAAAAAAAAATCTTGAACACTGAAAAAGAAAAAAAAAGAAAAAATTTCCATAGCAAGAGTCTCTATTTGCGGATGAATTAAGAAGAAGAAAAACCACAGAAACATGAAATCTAACAAGAAATCTGGGAAGAAAAAACAACTTTTCATAATGCATGAACAGAAAAGAATTTGGATCATACAATACCAAAACTTGCAGAGAAGTATATGTATATGTATATACATGCATACCTGTTTCGAAAAATATAAGTTTGGATCTTTGAAATCAACAAAGATTCAAAGCAAAGTAAGAACAAGAAACTGTAAATCGGAGATACGATACAAAAACATAGAAGTAGAAGAAGAATAAGAAAAAGAAGAGAGTTGGTCAAATAGTTTTTTCGAAGATCAAAATAAACACAGAAAATAATTTCACTATAAACACACAAACCTTTAGAGGATTGATTATTTCAAAAGTTTTTTCTTGGCCGAAGAAAATATTTTCTTAGAGAGAGAGAGAAAGATGAACAAGAACCACGCACTAACACATCAAAGTGGTATCAGGTTCCCTAAGTAAAATAATAAACCAAATTGTTTAAGTTAAAGTAAAAAAATAAAAATTGAAATAAAAATGTTAAAATAGAAAAAATGAAAAAATAGTTTTTTTTTTCGTCGTTGCTGTTCCTTTTGTCTGTCTGTAAGTGAGCTGTGTGAATTCCTAAATAGTTTTGAATTTTAAAACCATTTTTTTATGCATTGGTCCTAAGTCCTAACTACGAGAGACCCCACTAGAGGCTACTGTTTCTTTTATTGTGTGTTTAACGAGTGGTTTCTATCATTGTTTGTTGTGATACAAAATGTAATTATTTTCAAATTTTAACTTACACTAAGATATTAAGAATACTCTTTCTTCAATTATTAATAATGTTTGGGCCAAAATTATCCTTATGAATAGAAGTAAAATTTGGAAAGATTATGAGTAATTAAGATGTGGGTTGACTAGCATCAGCATCAGTTTTGGGGATGAAATCTTTAAAGGAAGTTAATCAGATTAGGGAAAGTTCCACAAGGACGAGACAGTTTGTGAACCAATGGTCGCTCATAAGCAAGCATTGTTAGGTATTGGCTCCTCGTGACCTTAAGAGTTAAGACTAAGGTTTTCGTGATCTCATCGAGAAATATAGAAAGCTAAGATTGTAAAAATCATCCACCTGAATTCGAATCCTAGCAACTACAACACAAACTCGCGGGTGTCACGGGTTTTCATATGGTTCCCCGTGGCTCCGGGATTAGTCGGCGCTCATGGCCCGTTGACCCAAGAATCAGCTAGGGAGAAAAGTCTCCGCGACCTGATTCGGAGCTCATGGGATTCCGTTAACTCGGATTATCCGAATTATCAAAAAAAAAAAAAAACTAGAGAGGATATTCGAAGTACTATACGGTATACCATAGTGGAAGCATTATATGTGGAACAAACGAATCGTCATGATATATTCAGAATGAAATGGAGATGTCGTCCCACAAATTCTCCAATACTCAAATCATAACAAAATTATGTAACTGGTTGAATAATTTGGAATCAAGAAGATAACGAAAGGGCAATTTTTATTGAGGTGGGTTACATGATAATGCACGATTCAGTAGATTGTTTAGTATGCTTTCTTGAAAATGCATAAGAACGAGGTGTCCAACTATTGTAGAGAGTAAATCAAAGTCTTAAAGAAAAATAAATTCTTCATGTCATCTCTCTGTGTCATTGCTCGCTTTGCACCGACAATATTAGGGTGATTCCAATCTCGCGGGATCAGTATGTTCGGATTCACTTTGACTAATTGTTGTTGCTGGTCTTGATTGTCGAGTATTAGGTGAAGTTTGTGTGGTGAAGCTTCAATGGAGAAGCGTCTAGGACGTTTTTGCATCTAGGACGCTTCTGCGTCTAGGACGCTCATGCGTTTTGTTCTATATGTTTTTGGGGGAGTTAGTAAGGCTTTTGAATTATGGTTTGCTTGGTTCTGTGCTGGCCGACATCGGATAATGATTTGGCAGAGTGAGTGAGCTTTGCACGGTTCTTCAGAATATTGTAGTTTCGTTAAGTGTATGTTCTCATATGAGTTGGATGAGCCTCGATCAGGTGACATTGGGGGCGGTCTACGATCAATGGCTTTGAAGGTTTTTTTAGTTATTGTTGATCCGTAAATCACACAAAAAGGGGTAAAACAGTACTTTTAGTCGGAATCTCGTTTATTGATCTAAGTCGGCGATTACAACAGAGTTTAAGTAAGAAGGCAAAGACAAAAGACTTGAGATCGGTAATGAGCTTTCTCTTGTATTCTCTGTCTCTGCGGAAGTTGTGGATGTCTCGAACGAATGAGCCTCCTCCTTTATTTATAGTGTCTTTGAGGCGTTTGAAAGGAAGATTTCCTTTTCCGAATTCAATTAGGAAAAGGAAATCTTCCGGTTTTCTCTCCGAGATAAGGATAAGTTCCTGATATCTCGAAGAGTCGACCGAAGAGAATATTTCCTTTTCCGAGGTCGGTGGGAAAAGGGAAATATCCCGGTTTCATCTGTTGTAACGGACTGGGCTTGTGATGGGCCTAGATCGGTAGCCGGGATGGGCTTTTAGCGAGATTCCGAGCTCGGCCCAACGTTTTTCGGGCCGACTTGTCTTTGATCCGAACCATCGTAAACCGGTTTTGATCGAACCGATCTCGGTTCGAACCGAGTTAAACCAGGGGGTGCTAATCCCCCCTCTAACAATTGGTCCCCCCCTCAGTTCGGCGAGGGAGTTTATGAGTTCGGCGAATTTTTGGGGAGTATTCTTTAGCTCGGTTAAAACTGAGATCGGTATGGTCTGATCAGATTCTGTTTCGAGTTCGGTGGATTCCTTTTAGGATCGGGATTTGAGTCGATTTTTACGAACTTACGAGTTCGGTAATCTGTTTCGCGATTGTTCCCAAGTTTGGAATCTCAAATTCGGAATATTCGACTCGTGGATCTTGATATCGATCCTGGATGTTTTGCCTTCGGTAGGTTTTTCTTGGGAACGGGGTGTCGTTTCATCTTCTTCAGCCGTGGAGCTCGAAGAGTCGCGTGTCGATTCGTTTTCTTTGCTCGCAGATTTCGAGGAATCGTCATCATTGTTTTTTTTTCTTCTATAAATATCGCTCGAACCTCTTTCTTTTTTTTTTTTTTTACTTCTGCTTTCTTCCTTCACAGAAAAAGGTACTTTCTCTCTCTAAACGCTCTCCCTTCTCTCTAGGATTTTAT
The DNA here is from genome assembly GCA_030161315.1 of Eutrema japonicum. Classification (NCBI taxonomy): domain Eukaryota; kingdom Viridiplantae; phylum Streptophyta; class Magnoliopsida; order Brassicales; family Brassicaceae; genus Eutrema; species Eutrema japonicum. Next base: position 42,745,495 of record BSQW01000005.1, read on the forward strand.
CTATTTTCCTTTCTCCGATCGTCTCCTCCGCCGTGATTTCTCCGATCTGTTCGAAGATCTTCAAACTTTCTGGCCGATCTTCAACTGTTCTTCATCAGTTTTTAAGTTGTTCTTCATCGATTATTTCTTCCGATCGAGATGACCTCCGAAGGTGACTCTATTTCTGTTGATAACCGATCTCCGAATCAAGACTTTCCAGACCTTAGACGTTTTATGGATGATTCCGTTTCGAGTTCGGACATGCAAGATTTATTCAGGCATAACTCGCGTCGTGGTGGAGCAGGTGGTTCCAGGGTTGCTGATGCCGGGCCGAGTAGTCCTAGGGTTACGATCGAAGTCCCGCATCTCCTCGATGAAGATCTGCCCGAGGAAACGGCTGCTGAGTCGTTTGATCAAGTTCGGGCAGATGCCGAATTTGCTGCTCGGCTTGCCGAGGACGAGGATGCGGCCGATCTCGACGACTGCCCTGTCTCTTCAGCAGTTCGTCCTGACGTAGAGGGCGATAGTCCCGTGTCGGTTGCCAGACGGGTAGTTGAGAGGCCCGCCAGTATCGGACCGTCTCGTTCCACTGCGGAGACGATCCAGATTACCCTGTAACGGTGCGGTGCTCCGAACGATCTTCTATTCAAAACCCCGAAGGCTACTGATCGCCCGTGGGATGCTCCTGACGGCTATATTTGCGTCTACGAGGAGCATTTTAGAAGTTGCGGGCTTCGGTTTCCCATCCCGGAACTCGTTTATAAATACTGTAAGAGGCGGCACGTCGCAATCTCTCAGTTGATGCCGGCCACGGTGATTAATCTTATGGGTCTTCTTTCACGGCGAAGATTTTTGAAAGACTATTCCGGGTGAATTTGTCGAAGGCGAAGCCTTGGTTTTTATCGGCAAACGCAAAGCCTGAAGCCGATCTTGTTACCGGGAACAAACCGAGCAAGGTTAATAATTGGAACGCCCGGTATTTCTTCGTGAAGATCGACGAATTTTCCGTTGAGTACTCGGGAGGGAGTTACCGAACTCAGTGGAGGACTCCTATTGGTAGATACTTGTTCTTGATTTCACCTTAGTGCCTTATTTTGCCTAAATTATATTTTTCTTTTCTGTTTTCAGCTCGTCATCCTCCAAGCTTCCTTATCACCACGCCAGGATTCACTTTTGCTCACGCTAAGCAGCTGAGTGCGGCTGGAAAAGTTCGGTGGCCTGAAGCTTACCAGGACAAGCTCGATTTGAAGGCGAAGAGAGTTCTCCGAGGTTGGTCGGTTGAATTTTTTTTTTTTTTTTTTTTTTTTTTTTTTGTAGTTCGCCGATACCGATCTCTTAGTCCCCTTTGTTTTTACCTATCGTTCTTTTCTTTTACAGCAAAGTCATCTCGTCGTCGGAAGATGAAGTTCGATGATATACCCGATCTCTCCACCGAGATGGATGGCGATGAAATGGACGCGGAAATTCCTTTGGCTGCCGACCAGATGGATCCCGGAAATTCGGTTGTTGAAGAAACCGGCCAGGACGAGGTTCCTGTAATTCGGTTGTTGAAGAAACCGGCCGAACCTGATGGTCCGGCTGAAGAGATCGGTCAGGACGAAGTTCCTACTGGGGAACACACTTCTCTTCCGGCCGAAAAGAAGAGGAGAAAAAAGACAAAGAAGGGGTCTCGGCAGGCTGCTGATTCAACTGCTAGGGTCGGTACCGAGCATACCGAAGGTGGCGAAGGCGGCGAGGGGAGTACCGAACCCCAAATTGCTGAAGGAGAAACAGTTGTCTTATCGGATGACTCTCCAGCGCCAAAGAGGCATCGGGCGTCCGATCCTGAGGCCAATTCTTGGGATTACGTCGAATCGTATCGGCGCTTGAGTTTCGGCCCGGACTTCCTTCCGCCGATTGATTGCCTTCGCCAATCTGAGGCCTATAAAAAAACTGGCCCAGACTACTGCCGAGGTAAACCCTTCTCTCCTTTAATTCCTGAGTTCGTCGTTCCTTGTTTTTTCTTTTTTCTAAGGTTCGTTGTTTTGACAGATGGTTGCCCAGACGAATGAGATCGTCGGGTCTTATGACCGTGAGCTCGGGGCCTCCCGTCGTCAGGCTTCTGAAGCGAGGGTTCAAGTGGTGGAGCTTCGTAAGGAGCTGAATGTGTCCGAAGACAGGGTGGAGGCGGGTGATCGCGCGGTAGCCGAGCTGACCCGCGAGATTGCTGCCTTGAAGAGATCCAACGCTGAGCTGGAGTTGGAAAAGGATGCGCTTGCGATGAAGTTATTCGCGGAGACTTCTCGATTGAGGGCTGGTCGTGCTCAACAAATCTCGAAGAGGAAGGTGGTTACCGAGAAGTGTCAAGTTCGGCTGCAGAAGGTAAAGGATCATCTGTCGGCGATTGATCAGGCGAAGAAGCCATTTCTTGCTATCAGCCAACTCCAGGGAATGCTCGGTTTTTGTGAGATCCTCAACAAGAAGCACGGTATTATCGTCCCGCCCTCTCGTATCGAAAGACTCGAGAAGCTCAAGGCAGAAAAGTCTGCGGAGTACGCTGCGATCGATCTCCGCGAGTTGGAAGACGCGGATCTGGTTGTCTCGCCATTTAGTGATCCAGTGCACCCGGAGGTCTCGACTTCGATGGGTAACGAGGTCCCACCTGGTCTTGACGAGTTTGGATCCAACCGGGCCTCGATGTCGGCGGATCGGGCTGATGCGATGCGGAAGCAAAATGTCTGAATCGTTTTTTTTTTGTAATATGACTAGTTTTTCCTTTGCCCGAATGGGCTTAAAACCTGACCTCTTGGACCGGAGGGTTTTTAAAGTCCGGTATTCGTTTTGCCCGAGGGGCTTTTCTGAATGAATCTTTCGATATTTTGTTTGACTTTTTATATTTAGTCTTTTTTTTTTTTTGTTTAAATCGTGTCTTGATATATTTGAAGTCGTAGTTTATACGAACTTCTCAAACTTGTCGTACATAGTGGTGCCGTAAATAGTACGGTTTTAGCCGGGTGAAGAGGACAAGTTTGACTGAACCTGTTCGAGGTCGGCAATCCATATTGTAGATCGGCTTATCGATTTTGCGATTGTTGAGAAACCGGCTTACTGGTTTTGCGATTGTTGAGAAAACGGCTTACTAGTTTTGCGATTGTTGAGAAATCGGCTTGGATTTGCGAGGAAAGACGTTCGGCTTGGCCCTAGAGTTTAGTTTTAAGAGTACGTGAACAGCTCATCTTAATATGCTCTAGGTTTCTCACATTGAATCTGAGTGTGCGAGACGGGCTCGGCTTATTTGGCTCGGATAATCTGAGAAGTTGGTGCGAGACTGATCTCGACTTTGAATGTGGAAAGTGTATTATCCATTGCACCATGAGGATGCGTGCGAGCTAAGCTCGGCTTTATTAGATCGTCTGGCCAGGACGTTGATATGTAACCGTTGTGGTTGAGAATGCGAACTGTTGAAGTTCGGCAAACGTAAAGTTTGATTTGGAAGATACGAACTGTTGGAGTTCGGCAAACGAAAAGTTTGACTTAGAAAATACGAACTGTTGGAGTTCGGCAAACTAAAAGTTTGACTTAGAAGATACGAACTGTTGGAGTTCGGCAAACTAAAAGTTTGTTTTAGAAGATACGAACTGTTGGAGTTCGGCAAACTAAAAGTTTGACTTTAGAAGATACGAACTTGGAGTTCGGTTGCAATGCCTTTGCGTAATAAAGTTTTATTAATATTATAGCTGCGCCTTGTGAGGGCTGCCTACGTACCTTCGAAAGAAGGATCAAGCCATTCATAGTTCATATTACATATTAGAATCGAGCGTATGTGTAATAGCTCGGTGATCTCTTTTTTTTTTTTTTTTTTTTTTTTTTTTTTTGGCGCTCGAGTGTTGGCCTAGATGTAGTACCGCTTGAGGTTCATGGAATTCCACGAACGGGGAATGGGGGTTCCGTCTAGCTTCATGAGCTCGTAGACGCCTGGTTTGACTACCCTCATGACCTGATAAGGTCCTTCCCAGTTTGTGCCGAGCTTGCCGGCATTCTTTTCTTCGGTGCCTTCGAAGACTTTTCTCAGAACAAGATCGCCATCGGTGAAATGACGTCCGCGGACCTTTTTGTTGTAGTAGCGTGCTGCCAAGTTCTGATAATTTTGAATCCGAAGTAAGGCTTGATCGCGTTGTTCCTCGAGATTGTCGAGGTTGTCGAGCATGATTTCGTCGTTAAGATCAGGATTTTGTACGAGCATCGTCCGACGGATAGTCGGGATGGTGAGTTCGGCGGGGCATAGGGCTTCCACGCCATAGGCGATGTAGAAGGGGGATTGCCCCGTTGACGATCTTGGGGTCGTTCGGTATGACCATAAGACTCCGTCGAGTTTATCTGACCATGTCCCTTTATGAGTATCCAATCGTTTCTTGAGGCCGGCTATGATTGTTTTGTTTGTTGCTTCGGCCTGACCGTTGCTCGGCGGGTATCTTGGTGTGGAAAAACTTAGTCGAATTTTCCACTTAGCGCAGAAGTCGTTGAATAGTGTTGATATGAATTGGGGACCGTTATCGGTGATAATCTCGTACGGAATTCCATGTCGGCAGATAATGAATTTCCAGACGAATTTCTGAACGCCAGAGGCGAGGATGATGGGATATGCCTCGGCTTCTACCCATTTGGTAAAGTAATCCGTCATGACGAGGATGAACTTTTTCTGCGTAGTGGATCGTCTGAAATGACCGATGATGTCCATCCCCCATCGCATGAATGGATACGGAGCTGTCGAAGTGGTTAGCAGCTCGGTAGGAAGATGTATCATTGGGCCATGTCTTTGGCATTTGTCGCACTTCGCGACGAACCTCTCGCAGTCTGCTTGCATACTTGGCTAATAATAGCTTGCTCTCTTGATTTTCAGGGCTAGAGATCGGCCGCCGGAGTGATTGCCGCCATCGCCTTCGTGTATTTTTTTCATGACTTCCTGAATTTCATCGCCTGAGATGCATTTAAGGAGGATTCCTGCTGCACTCCAACGAAACAGTCCGTCTTTGATAAGTATGTAGCGAGCGGCTCGCATTTTGAGTCGTCGAGCGGCCCATCTATCGGCCGGAATTTCGCCATCGATGATGTACATTTTATCTCCAGTGTCCAATTGGCGGGAGTCTGCTCGTCGGACTGTTCGAGGTCTATTGGCTCGTGAAGTCCGTCCGTCTGTTCCTCTGTTTCATCGTCTGATCGGGCCGATTCGTCGACTTGCAGCGTGTCGTTGTTGCCTTCGGCGGTACTAGAGTGTTCGGGCTCGGTGTCTTGATCGGGCTCGATGGTTGGAGTCCGTCTCTGTCGACGTAAGACAGGTTCAGTCGCAGGATTTTCCTCGTAATCCCGTCTACGAGTCGTGACGATGCATTGTTCTGTGCTTCCGATACTAGGTTCCGATATACTTTCCACCGGGATCGTTCGTTTGAGGTGAGGGTCGGAGCTCGAAGCCAAAGCAGCGAGTGCGTCGGCTGGAGCGTTTTCGCCCCGCGGAATCTTGGTAAGTTCGAACGAATCGAATTCGGCAACGAGTCGTTTGACGAGCTTGAGGTATGCGTCCATTCGATCATTCTTGGCGTCATACTCCCCGCTGAACTGACTTGCGACGAGCTGTGAGTCGCAGTAGGCGTGAATGCGTGTATCGCCGATGGCTTTGGCCAAACGTAGTCCGGCAATTAGCGCTTCGTATTCTGCCTCGTTGTTAGACGCGTTGAACGTCAGGCGGAAAGATTGCTCCAAGATTTCTCCCGTTGGAGATTTGAGGCGAATGCCTATTCCAGAGCCTCGGTGAGACGACGACCCATCGACGTGACAGATCCATTGTTCGGAGGTTATGACATCAGTGTTGACGTATTCCGGAGATAGTTCAATGAGGAAATCGGCGAGGACTTGTGATTTGATGCTTGTCCGGCTTTTGTAATCGATGTCGTACTCGCTGAGTTCGATAGCCCATTTAGCCAACCGACCGGACTGGCTTGGGCTATGTAGGATTGTCCGGAGTGGTTGATCGGTTAGCACGGTGACTGAGTGTGATTGGAAATAAGGGCGCAATTTCCGAGCTGAAACAACAACGGCGAGGGCCAGCTTTTCGAGAGTCGGATATCGCCCTTCAGCTCCATCTAGTGATTTGCTGATATAGAAGATCGGTTTTTGTTCGCCCTGGTCTTCCCGAACGAGGACCCCGCTGATCGCCGAGGTTGAGATCGCGATGTAGAGATAGAGGGTCTCGCCGTCTTCAGGTTTTGCCAAAACTGGTGGTGTTGATAAGTATTCTTTGAGCTGCTTGAATGCTTCCTCGCACTTATCATCCCACTCAAGATTTTTGTTTCCGCGCAGCAATTGGTAGAAAGGGAGACACTTATCGGTGGACCGGGAGATAAACCGGTTGAGTGCGGTGATGCGTCCTGTGAGTCTTTGCACCTCCCTTCTCGTTGTTGGAGATGGTAAGTCAAGGATTGCTGAGATCTGTTTAGGATTGGCTTCGATTCCCCTTTGAGTCACGATATACCCGAGGAATTCTCCGGAGGTTACACCGAATGTGCATTTGGTCGGGTTAAGCTTCATGCCGTACTCGTTTAGGATGTCGAAACAGGTGTTAAGATGTCCGGCGTGATCCTTTGCAACCATTGATTTGACGAGCATGTCGTCGATGTAAACCTCCATTGTTTTGCCGAGCTGGCTAGCGAACATCCGATTAACGAGGCGTTGGTAGGTAGCACCGGCGTTTTTTAGGCCGAACGGCATCACTTTGTAGCAATAGATACCGCGATCGGTAATGAATGATGTCTTCTCGCGATCGTCCGGGTGCATGAGTATCTGATTGTAGCCTGAAAAGGCGTCCATGAATGAGAGGAGTTCGTTCCCGGCGGTGGCTTCGACGAGTCTGTCGATATGTGGGAGTGGGAAACTATCCTTTGGGCAGGCTTTGTTCAGGTCGGTAAAGTCGACGCATATCCTCCACTTTCCGTTCTTCTTCTTCACAACGACCGGGTTTGCCAACCAGTCGGGATACCGAACTTCTGTAATCGATCCTGCGCTAAGTAATCTTTCGACTTCATCGTTTACAGCTCGGGCTTTCTCGGGACCGAGCTTGCGTCGTTTCTGTTTGATCGGTTTGAAGGTGGGGTCGATGTTGAGTTCATGGCGTATTATCTTTGGGTTGATTCCGGGCATATCTGTGATTGACCAGGCGAAGGTCGAAACGTTTCTTTTGAGGAGTCGGATTAAATCCTCTTTGATGTCTTTGTCGAGCTCGGCTCCGATTCCTACGCATTTTTCCGGATTGAAATCATCGATATTGACTTGGACGATCGTTTCGCGTCGCGGCAGATCGAGATCGTTTGGGATTTTCTTCTTATTGATCACGCAGGTGCGGGGAGTGGTCCTCAGTTTGCATTCGTTTATGAAACACGTTCGGGACATCACCTGGTCGCCTCTAAGGGTGAAAACTCCGGAAGGTGTCGGGAACTTGACGCATTGATGATACGTTGACACGACTGCTTTCATCGAGAATATCCACGGCGTGCCGAGTATTACGTTGTAGATCGCGGGTTTGTTTAGCACCAAGAACTTGACCATTCGACATATTCCCCCGGTATACATAGGAATTTTGACCGTTCCTGCTGTCATGGTTTGCTCGCTTGAGAATCCGGTGAGTGGTTCGATGTTCGGTCTGATTTGGTTGTCGGGAAAATCCATATTTTTCAGCGTATCCTTGAAAATCAAGTTAACCGAGCTCCCAGTGTCGACCAAAATTCGCCCGATTACGACATCACCGATGAGTGTCTCGACGACTAACGGGTCGTTATGCGGCATATGAAGTCCTTCCGTGTCGGCCTCAGAGAAGGTGATCGGCGTTCCGCAGGGTGTAGTCTGATGTGACTGTTTTGCGGCCACTGCTTTCTTACTGTATGTCCTCAGAGCTCGGACGGAGTAGTTGCATGTTTCCAATGCACCCATGATCATGTTGACACGTTTTCGAACCTGCAGAGGTTGTTGAGTTTCCACGTTGTCCTCCCGATCCCGTTTCGGTTGTTCGTCGTCGGTTTTGTCTTTCTTTTGCTCGGCAGGCTTGTTCGGTTTGGAGTTACGTCTCCTACCGTTATCGTTACGGCGCGGTCTGTTCGAGGGTTGGAAGGCTCCTTCGACTGGAACTTCCCCCTTTTTGTACTTCATCATCAGGAACTCCTGTAGATGTCGGCACTCTTCGGTCGAATGGTTTCCATACCGGTTATGGAAATTGCAGTACGGTACGGATCCAGTGGTGTCGGGCTCTTTTGGCTCATCCAACCGAACCCAAGTGTTTGACCAGGATTGCTGAGTTTGGACCGTATTGACGGGTTGTTTCGGGGGAACGTACAGTTTGTCCTTAGTGGCGGGCTGTTTCGTGATTGCGTATCGCCTATCTTTCTCGGATCTTTCCTCCTCTTCCATGATGAAGATATGTGCCCTGTGCAGGATGTCCTCCAATGTCTTTGGATTATTGCGTTTGATCTCCCTGTGAAAGTCCGATTCGTACCAGGTGGCTTTGTAAAGAGCCTCGATTGCGGCTTCGTCGTCGATCGTGCAATGGTATACAACCGCTTTGAAACGTTCCATGAAGTTGCGTAGGGGCTCGTCCTGCTTCTGCTCGAGGGCACAGAGTTCGGCGTTCTTTGTTTTCTGCTTGATAAACATGGTGAAGCGTTTGAGGAATTTGGTAGTGAGCTCGTTATAGCTGTTTACCGAACTTGGCTCGAGCGTTGAAAACCAATCGAGCGCGGCTCCGGATAAGTTCTCCACGAATAGTTGGCACATGGCTGCGTCCTTCTCGTTTTCCGAGCCGAAACGAAATCGGTTCATTGTGATGACAAACGAGGTCAAGAAGTGTTTAGGATCGGTAAACCCGTCGTATGATGTGATCTTGACTCTTTTCAATCGTCGGACTGGAGTGTTGACGACTTTGTCGGTAAACGGCGTCCTCTGTGACTCTTGAATTACTCGGTCGATCTCCGGCGCCGAACTCGTAGCCTGATGGACTTTGGTCCGCATATCTTGTAGTTGGGCCTGGACCTTGGCGAATTCCAAATTCACGGCGGCTTGGTCCGTGATGTTGATTTCCGAACCGGTCGCGGAGGATCTTCTTGTCGGCGGATCGATCGTGCCTGGGGGTTGAGCGTCGGTTAAGTCGGACATGATATTTCGGCGTAACGTGTTTTCGTTGGCGGGGGTGACCGGGTTTGGATCGAGGATACCGATCTGATTTCGGCGCTCAAAATGGGATGCTATGAGAGACGCGATCCGCTCTTCGTTCTTTTTGTTAATTTCGGCGAACTGCGCTGTCATAGCTTCTATGAAGACGGTCGGATCCGTGAATATCGAAGCAGCCGGAGGCTGTGGAAGAGTCCGAGATGGATTGACCTGATTGTCTTCTCCAACAGGTATGGTCGGAGGGGGTCTTCCTCCGGTTGTCTGTAGTTCGGTATCGATAGGATTGAGCTCGTCGATCCGTGGGTTTTGATCATCGGTTTCTGAGCTGTTGACGGGGGCTGCGGTGGTATCGACTGGAAGAACCATTGCCGAACTTCAATCAAACGATATCCGAAAGTACTGTTCTATCTGTCCCCACAGTCGGCGCCAATTGTTGATCCGTAAATCACACAAAAAGGGGTAAAACAGTACTTTTAGTCGGAATCTCGTTTATTGATCTAAGTCGGCGATTACAACAGAGTTTAAGTAAGAAGGCAAAGACAAAAGACTTGAGATCGGTAATGAGCTTTCTCTTGTATTCTCTGTCTCTGCGGAAGTTGTGGATGTCTCGAACGAATGAGCCTCCTCCTTTATTTATAGTGTCTTTGAGGCGTTTGAAAGGAAGATTTCCTTTTCCGAATTCAATTAGGAAAAGGAAATCTTCCGGTTTTCTCTCCGAGATAAGGATAAGTTCCTGATATCTCGAAGAGTCGACCGAAGAGAATATTTCCTTTTCCGAGGTCGGTGGGAAAAGGTAAATATCCCGGTTTCATCTGTTGTAACGGACTGGGCTTGTGATGGGCCTAGATCGGTAGCCGGGATGGGCTTTTAGCGAGATTCCGAGCTCGGCCCAACGTTTTTCGGGCCGACTTGTCTTTGATCCGAACCATCGTAAACCGGTTTTGATCGAACCGATCTCGGTTCGAACCGAGTTAAACCAGGGGGTGCTAATCCCCCCTCTAACAGTTATGTTTTTGTTTCTTCGGGCTGCCAATAAAAGAGCTTTTCAGTCCTTCTAGTTGTTATCCGTTCATGTTTATATTTCGGATATCTTTTGTTCCTCGGGTTTTTAAGATCGTTATCGTTTCATCTTGACACCGTGAGCTGGAAAGTTTAAGGTTATGTCGAAGGATATAAGTTTGAGTTCAAGGGAAAACATTCGAACCCAGATTAAACGAAACCCCAAATAAAACAACCATACGAGAATTGTAAAATTTTGTCAATCAACTATCCTTCACAATAACCAGCACAACAAGAGATCGGAAGGAACGAAAGACAAAACCGATAGACGCCATCGAATCGGATCTTCAAATCTGCTCGTCCTCACTTGAGAATAAAGTGTCTTCATAAGTTTTGAGACTTGATTTACCTTAGGTCGGCAAGACGGAACCGCGCGAAGGTCTTGAAACCTCCATATATGCCAGAGCCGATGAAAGCGGTAAACAAATTACCTAGAACCGGAGAGAAGGAACCAAGAACATAACATATCAAGTCCTAATCTGTTTGTAATAGCGATTGGAGGAAGCTAAAAGAAGCCGCCTAAACCGGATCACCACCCACAAGAGACCGTAGATGACGATTTGGGCGAAAGGTTGATAGGCCGAAGAGAGTGCTAGCGAAGGTACAAGGAGAGCAAGTAACAAAACTACAATCCAAGGCAAAGAAAGACACCCCAAGACGCATCAACCGTAGATGTCAAGACCATAGATCCAAAAACCCATAGATCCCACATACCGGAAACGCCATGAAAAAGACCAACCAGAATATGAACATATAGACAAAATCCCGACCGGCGCCATGGCTATGGAAGTCCACCATCGCCGGCCGGAGACACAAGCTTCAGGCAAGAACGAGTCTCAGAGGAAGAAAAGAAAGAGGGGACAAAGACCAAAACCCTAGCCGCCGTGCATAAAGTGCAATTTTTGTTTTCAACCTTATTCATGTGAGGTTATATGTAAAACCTAAATAAACATTTCATTTTTAATTATATTTACAATTTAGTAAAAAGAAAAACAAATTCAAGGCTTGAAAATCTGACCAAAATGCTTGTGTGTTGGATATTGTGGAAAATAATAATGGGATATTTATAGAGTTTACCTGATCCAAGTTTGTGTTTTGGGTTGCCTGACCCTAACATGTAGATTCTCAAGTAAGTAAATCATGACAACAATTGTTGTTACTCGAGGTTCGATCGTAAGAGTTACTAGAGGAAATTCGGCTCATCAGTATCATGAGGAGTCTATATCATGGTGTGGCGTGGTGTGTAACTTATCTGACTTGTATTTGATAAGCCTATGACATTACGTCAACTGTCGGTAGAAGTTTGAGCTTCATGATACCCCGTTTGTTGGTTCATGCTAGCAGTTTCTCTATGGTTGTGTGTGCGAAAGACTAAAGTCTGCCCGACTATCCGTCCACACATATATAGTGTTCGTGTTTGTTAAAGTCACCCTAACAATTATAATGTTATATTCATTACTTTGGTATTATTATTATTTGTTTTTTTTCATGTTTTATATAGCTATATAATAAATCTACGTGTTGATTCTATCGAGATATCTATCTATCTATCTATATATATAAAAGAGAATGATTCAAAATAATCAAAAAAGAGAATGATTCAAAGTTAGTAACTCGCAAGATCGCGACACGTGTCGAGCTAATCCATTAGATTTTGACACATGTCGAGTTAATATAAAAGTTGTTTTTAGATTAAGAAAATAACTTAAAATTAAAAGCTAGATTTTACGTTAAGAAAAATGAAAGAACAAAAAGAGACTTAATCCTAAAAGTAAATTTAGCAAAAACAAAAAGGAAAACAAAAAAATAGAAGATAGACTTAATCATAAATGTAAAGTTAGCAGAAAAAAGAAAAGAAAAGTTATTTTTAGATTAAGGAAATTTAACTTAAAATTAAAAGCTATAGTTTAAGTTAAGAAAAAGGAAAAACAAAAAAAGACTTAATCTTAACCAATTTGATAGTTTCTCAATTTTACAACCCAAAAAATATTGAGAAGAGAGATACAAAAACCAAACGCAAAACATATTACTAAGAGGTAATTTTTGTGTAATTATGAAATATGTACGTTATTATATATACAAACGCTTATTATGATGGGTTTCCAGAACGATCACTTTGTTATCCGTGACAAATATGTTGTACGTTAATGCATATAGAGGTGGTGCATAATATTAGATTTTTTGTTTTTTAGTTTAGATTACTATGCTGAAAAATATATGTTGTACATTATAGTTTCTCAATATTTTGTAGTCAATATCTTAACATACCCACATATAAAGGTGGTGTATAAAACAAAAATAATGCGGGTATGTTATTGGTGTATAAAACAAAAAAAAAGAAAAGAAATTATGATGTACGTTAATGCAATTTTTTTATTTTTTTACAGAAATATCAAAAGAGAAACAATAAATGCTGAAATTCTAAATAACAATAGAGACTATTTAATATTATATAGCTTAAACATGAAACGGTCCTATCGTCGTACCGTAGTTCGTCTAATCAGAAAATGGGAGGCAAGAAAATTGAAAATAAACAATGCGCTCATAGGAATGAAGTTACTCTTACTTGATGAGAAGGTCAGTATATGTTTTAACATAAGAAATTAAAATTCTTTTCCTTTTATTATTAAATTTCTTAAACTAAATGGAAATACTAAAGAATATATATATTAATTTTACTTTTTATGATAATTTTTTTTTTTTTTAAAATTTTTAATTTTTTCACCAAATTTTTCTTTCAAAGTATATATTTATTTCATCGTAAACTTGGTTTCTAAATTTATGTATTATATATTTTCACAGGTGATCTAATTTTGATTTCCATTTTTTTCGTTTTTAATTTTTTTTAATGAGTTTTAAAACATTAAATTACAAATACGCATATATGCAGGTAATTATCTAGTTATTTGATAAAAGTAGAAACAAAACAAGCTCTTCATTTGAAAGCAGATAGAATCCATAAAATTATAAACAATCAGATATCTAAGTATACTGTTCTTTGTTAACGCGTGTGGTAGTTAGCACCCAGAATTATCGTTATCATCACAATTATTAGAGAAAAATAGTTTTATTTTATATTAAAAAAATGGAGTACTATTTTGTGGAAACGTAAGGGCTAAAAATGAGGATTTTAGTCAAACATCATTTTCCTCATAAGTCATTGTGGGTTCAAAATCATGGTATGACTTAATTGAGTCTAATAAACATATGGTAAAAATATTAGGTAAAATAAAAAAACCAAATGAGATCAAATGAGTAACGAGGTGATGGACCAAATTGAAATGCCCATCGGAATGAACAACTATGGTCAAAAAGGATTAAATATAGAATCGTCAGTCAACCCCGCTGAGATCAAAAACTCGTTCAATCCAGTGAATTAAGTCGTATAAACGTAACGGCCAGAGTCTCAGACTTAAAGATTATTCATGACGAATCATGCGGAATAAACAGAGACGTTAAACGCGATCTCGGAGTATAAAACAAGGACAAGGGCAAGGAGCCATAGAGGAGATTCTAACTCTATACACCACTCTCAACTACAATTTAGTTGTAGACTTAAACACTTGATTTTTCTTTGTTCTTGTTTTTATTCTTGTAAATCTCTCCTAAGAATCGAAAAACTAATCCAGTTTACTTTTCAAAAATCTTATCGAAATCGTTCTCAAATTTTGTATGTTCTTATCAAAAAATAAATTTTCTGTTTATTGCTCTGTAATCTCTCAATTCTTTTTCTCTTAAAAATAAACTAAAAATTCTTCTATTTTTATTATTTATAAATTTTGACCTTTATATTTTCAACTAAAATAGTTATATTCCATGCTCTATGGACTTATGAAGGTCCCCATGCTTCCTTCGCTACACGACACTTTTTTAATCGGCATGATGAATAATAAGAACAGACGTTTTAGCTCTAGATTAAAATAACTTCCATTAAGTTATGTTTCAAAAAAAAAAAATTTACTTCAAAAGTTCTTAAAAATAGAATGAGAAACGCATGGCCAAAAAAAAAAATATATATAGAGTGAGAAATAAGCCGTCGAGGTAATTAGATTCGTGTTTAATTGGAATCAATTATAATTTGTATATGTATGGTGTAGAATTTACTTATTTTATTCATCCAGAATACACAAAATTTGAACAATAGTTTTAGATACCATGTAAATGAAAAAAAAAACAAAGGAGTGTTAGAGAAAATATGAAATGTCCACAAAGGTCAAATTATCACTGGCATTGTGATGGTGTGGTCTGTCTAACTTTTTTATAATGCTTTTATTTTTTTTGTGACAGAACATAAATACATATTTTTTTAATATAAAAATTATTTTTAGACAAAAAAAAAGTAATTGTATTTTTTCTTAGCCTTGAATATACTACTTTTTAATATATAAATTATTATTCTTTACACCGCTCTTGGGAAACACCAATTTTATTTTATTTGTATAAAGGGGGAACACCGATTTTCCGTACGGTTTTCGGTGTGTGTTGGTCCAAAAAAAATGAGTGAACCGAAATTAACGTGACAAAATAAATCTGAAATTATTATTATTTTTAGATGGAATTTAATTTACAAAATCATGCGGCATGATTTCGTTTTAATTTCAACATTAATTATAATCGATGATCGAATATTTACCTCCTCTTAGCTCTGCGGGCATATGATGACTTACTGCCTCTTATTGAGGAATGTTTTCGAAGTTCCGACCATCCATTTTTTTTAGTACATTACTACTATTTGATAATTTAAAAAGGTCAATTGCTGTTTTTCTTCTACGTTTAAGAATATAGTTGTTAGTATAAGTATTCAAGATATATTGGAAATAGCAAAAATCCTGGCATAATGCAATTTGTTAACCGAAATGCAATTTTTTTTAGGCAATTGTGTATTTTATTTTATTTTTAGCAAAAATATGTGTTGTGTATACACACGTTTTGACTTATTTATCTCTTTACTATTTAATGAAAGCTCTTCGACGAAAACATTTAGATTATTTAATTTTAAACCAACTTTTCCTTACCATATACATATCTAATCCCACGATTCACGTCTTTTCAAAATTAAAGAACTGAAAAGAGAAGTTACACAGAAATGTTACACAATAATATTAAAAACAATATCCATCCGTACAGTAGATGCAAAACCTAGCCAAATTATTAGGAATTGGAGATAAACCAGCTGGGTCCACGAAATTCTCTTCTCTTGGCGCATCAATCAAACCTTCTGAATCAAACGGAGAGTTCGGTCTTGGAGATCAAGATACCATCACTATCAGCATAAAGCCACTCTCCATCTCTAATCAAAGTTCCACCTATATAAACCGGCACATTCTTCTCACCATGACCTTTCTTACTAGACTTCAATGGGTTAGAACCTAATGCCCTAACCCCAACATCACAGTCATTGATCTCATCCACATCTCTAACGCATCCGTTCACCACAATCCCCGCCCACCCGTTGTTCTGAGCTAACTGTCCAAGGTTTCCTCCAACAAGCGCGCATCTCATGCTTCCACCACCGTCTATAACTAAGACTCCGCCTTCTCCTTTTGTCTCTAGTTGGTTTCTGACTAGGACATTGTCTTCAAAGACCTTGAGTGTCACGATTGGTCCTGAGAAGCATCTTCTTTGGCCATAGATCTTGAAGATTGGGTGGAGAGCGCGTAGGTCTCCGTTTGATATTAGTGCTGCGTTGCTGTCACACGCTTCTGCGGTTGCAAATGCAGCCATGGGAGATTTTGTGTGTGTGTGTGTTCTGCATTTGGAATCACAAGAATGTGTACTTTTTATAAGACGGATTATAATAGGCATGAAAATAGTAAAACAAACAAACCTAGACAAGGGTTCTCATTTGCTTAAAGTATCAATATACAGTTTGGAATTTCGTCCTTCAACATGAACAATTCACCATGTGATTCAAGATGCCAAAGGTATAATTTTGTTACTAACTCGAGAACAAAGGCACTTCAAAGCTGATGACATGATTTAGCGAAACAAAAATACTACACAAAGACTCAAATATGAGTTCAAGAGAAGCGTTCAATTAGCCATAACAACGAATATGGTTTCTAAACTAATACATGAGAAACTTTTCGCACATAAACGGTGTTAAAGCCAGACCTAGAAGAGGCTGACATTTGGATCAAATCCTAAGGCTCAAGAAAGCAGAGCAAGACTCAACTTACGAAATGCAATGCCCTAAAGATTCCTAATAAGTGACACATCTAGAAT
Organism: Eutrema japonicum; assembly: GCA_030161315.1. NCBI lineage: Eukaryota > Viridiplantae > Streptophyta > Magnoliopsida > Brassicales > Brassicaceae > Eutrema > Eutrema japonicum. The sequence goes on from BSQW01000005.1 coordinate 42,761,944, forward strand.
CAATTGCATTGAATGAATTGATGACTTCCTGCTTGAAGACAAAAAATACATGCTTTCCAGATACGAGGCGGGAATAGTACTAACAACAACTAAATCCAAAGGAAACTTCTTAGATTTCCAAAAATAGATTTTAAAAAATTCGAAGCAAACTCGATTTCACTTTTGTAAGAAAGGAAAGAGAAGCAGCAGAGAAGACCAGTTTCTCTGGAGCAAAACGTCAAACACTTGGCATTCATCACAATCAGAAAACGAATCGGGATTACAACAAAACCGAATTGTTCACACCGAGATAAGCACACGACCGTTAAGAGCTAATAACTGTACAAGGGATGAAAAAAAGAAGAAGCACAAGTAGGAAAAATTACCGATGAGAGAGATGAAAAGTTCCAAAGCTTTAGGCTTTTTGCAACGGATCGAATTCTCAGCGACGATACTTACATGTATGTATGTATATACAGCGACCAAAGCAACGGGTAAGATCAGCTTCCTCGTGTCAGGCGATCAGTATCCTCGTAGAACCTTGTGCCATTAGAGCCACTTGGTCTCCTAATCGTAAACTTGTCGGTGCGGGTATTTGACTTTCGGTTAATTCATCGGGTCAAACCCAACTATTTTATTTAATTCAAGTATAAATGGGCCTAATGGGCCGAGTGATGTAGAGCTTTTAAACCCAAGTTTTTCCTTTACATTCATGTGGGTCCATATCACACTATGGGGCCTACTACAGATGGAAAAAAACTGACAAGAAATCAGAGCCGTCGATCCTCTGTCCTTTCAAAAGTTCGTTTTGCGGGCCCCACTGAACAAAAAAAATATCTGTAAGAAGAAGAAGAAAAGAAAAGTACACCACGCCACAACCGTGCTTTGGCTGTCACATGAGTGTTGAGTCACAGCCCTGTAACGTGATCATTTGCGGCTCTTTAAGGAACTAAAGGGAAAAAATAAAATTAAAGGCTTGGTCAATGTTTCTTTTTTGACCGGGTTTTTTGGGCATATTCGATTTAAGGCATAATTAAAAACGCATTCTATTTTATTTAATGTTTGCATTGTATTTAAATTACAATCTTCCTTATTATGTAACCCTTAACGTACGTTAATTAGTCTCTTTTTTTTGTTCTCTTATCTCATTCCATATCAATATATTTGTCCGAAGTTGGTTTTCTAATCAAAAATAGATGGAGTATTAGATTTCATCTATTTTTGAATAATTTATTTAAAGTACGATTAGATCAGGTATAACTAGTAAGATAAATTATATAATCCTTCTATTTAATTTTCTCTATGCAAGCAAGTGAACAACATCTGAAAGTTACAATGGATCTAAACGTATCTCCTATATTGTAATTTAGGTTGATACGCTTCATCTAAAACGTCTCGTGTAAATCACATGCATGCATGTAAAAGACCAATATGAACATAAAAAAATCACATGCATGTATGAGAACTTGTCAAATTCAAAATAAAATAGTTATACGTCTTATATCGATTGAAGTCGAAAGATCTGGTTTCCATATAGATCGATCCCTATAGGTGTTGCGTCTCAACTTTCACATATTAGTTTGAACTTCGACTAAACGATAATTTGGGTACGTACAAATCTAATATATCCGAGATAACTAACTAAGTTAAATCACATTATAATACATCTCATTTATGTTTAAATTGCTCATTGTTTGTAACTGACTTTTGGATGTAAATATATTACACGTAACAAGTGACAGATTTTCTAGTCTATTATTAATCCATAACTTGCCTTAGGATGAAAGTTGCTGATTATTAATTTCAAAATAATAACTATGAAACCAACATTTGTGACAATATAATTCGACAAACAAAAGTTAGACTTAGTATTTATTATTAGGGTTTAATTGTTATAATTTTGAAAATTTTCTCCCTGTTACTGATTTTCTTGCATAGTTAAATAGTTATACATACATAGACTATAAATAGCTTTGCAGATATTAGATTTTCTGTTCCACACATTTCTAACCAATGTGACCCTTATAGTAAAAACAACAACCTGCTTTATAATTAACTTTTAGTATTTGTTATTGTCCACAAATGATAATAATTCAGTTTTTTTTGGAATTTCATATGAATCGAACCAGTATTATAAGACTATGTTCACTGTAATAATAGAGTAATAATTAGTTTTTTTTCTTCTTAATCCGACATGTGGCAGAATAGGAACTTTTAGCAATAATTTCCCTTTTTTATATAGTAATAAATCTTATTCCTATTAATAACCAAACCCGCAAAAAATGAATTTGGAAGAGAAATAAATGTGAAAAGTTGGCACATAAAGAGATCACCTGCGATACGCCTCACGGTATCGCTCGTTGATCTCAGCCGACGATCTAATTCTGTTACTTTGATTATTCCACGTGGCATCTTATGATACGAGAATTTAGTGTAGATAAAAAAAACGCTTTGTGTATGTTAGAACACGAATCACCATCTTCTTCACCATTCTCTGCAAAAACTTTATTCCTCCTCCTCCTCCTTCTCAGTAACAATCAGAAAAATCGATCAAAATGGTTTCATAATTCTCTCTCTATCTTTTTTTTCTTTCAAAGATTCCTGTTTGTTTTTCAGATTAATTTAGTTTTTAACTTGGAATCATAACATTCTCAAAGAATTATTTTTTTTTTCGTTTCGCTGGTGAGAAAGTCACAGTGATTAATCTAATCATACTGTGGAAATCTCTTTTTGTTTTTTGTCAATAACTATCATCATTTTGTTCTGGGTAAAAGGAGAAAAATATTTGTTTTTCTCGTTTAGGAGAGAGAAGCTGTACAGAAAATTTGTATTTTTCTGGGTTTGTTGTGAAACCCAGAAGAACAGAGAAGAGAAGGAGGAGAAGGGATAGAGGAAATTTATACCTTTGCCGCTTCAAAAAACTATCTTTCTCCAGTGCTAAATTCGGATCCGGGTGGGTTTTCGTTTTTGGTGTCGGATCAGAGTCCAGTTGGATGTTAGCGGCGGAACTGGCGATTTCCGTTTGCGGCTGCGGCGGCTGTGACGGTGTTTGTGGTTCAATCAATCAGGTAAAAGGTCTCCATCGATTTTGCTTTTTTCCATATTTTGTGATTTGAATTTCATACGTTAAAAACAAAAAAATGTTTTGTCTTTAACTTAAATTCTGGATTTTTGATATGATGAAAAAACCATGATTTGTTTAATCACTTCCTAACGTTTTTTGCTTACCGTCTGGTTTAAGCTATAATTTGACGTTGCCTTGTTTTTAATCTCCTTGATTCGATCATTTCCAAATTTTCTCCAGCTAATTTCGTTCGTATCTAAAATCATACGTGAGATTCCATAAAAGTAGATTAACGTGTGAAAGAGCAAAAGTTCTTGTTGTTCTTAATTCTTCATTTCCTTCCATTTTTCTTTTGTCTACTACGATAAATTATATATTTTTTTGGTCGACTCTGAAAAAAAAAAGGTTTAAACTTTGACGACAAATATGTATGACTGATATGAGTTTTTAAGCTCACTGGCTCAGTTACAATTGTCTCAAATCAAATCTACTTTGTGTTACTTAGCCAGATTATTATTGTTTGATTCTACAAATTCCGAGGTTTGTGATTGTGACTGCTTTTAATTAATTATAATGTTTCAGGAATCTCATCTGAGGTTGAGCAAAGACTTAGTCAGATTCGTGGATCTTAAATGGCTGGTTTTGATGAAAACGTTGCTGTAATGGGAGAATGGGTGCCTCGTAGTCCTAGTCCCGGGACACTTTTCTCCTCTGCGATTGGACAAGAGAGAAGCTCGAAACGTGTTCTCGAAAGAGAGCTTTCTTTGAATCATGGTCAAGTTATTGGTTTAGAAGAAGACACTACTGGTAATTATAACAAGGATTCTTCACAAACCAACGTTTTACGAGGTGGTTTAAGCGAAAGAATTGCTGCTCGAGCTGGTTTTAATGCTCTGAGGTTAAACACCGAGAATATCCGCTCTAATACCGACTTTTCCATCGACTCTAGTCTTCGGTCTCCTTGCTTAACCATCTCTTCTCCTGGCCTTAGCCCTGCAACACTCTTGGAATCTCCGGTCTTTCTTTCTAACCCATTGGTAAGCTTGCAAGTTGTTTGCTTTCGTTGTTTTGTTTTCCATGTTATTTTCGAGCTCTTTTTCTGAAAATATATGTGACCTTGCAGGCTCAACCATCTCCAACTACTGGGAAATTTCCATTTCTTCCCGGTGTTAACAGTAATTCATTTTCTTCTGCTGCTTGTGATAAAGCTAAAGACGAGTTCTTTGATGACATTGGAGCATCATTCACCTTCCATCCCGTTTCAAGATCCTCTTCCTTATTCTTCCAAGGTACAACAGAGATGATGTCAGTTGACTACAACAACGGATCTTCTCATCAATCCCCAGAAGAAGATGTAAAACCCGGTTCTCAAAACATAGAAAGCTCTAATCTTTATGGGATTGAAACTGAACAAAGTGGCCAGAAGAGGAAGACATCTGATGCCACAACAGTTGATCATCAAGAAGAAGTAGAAGGAGAAGAGCAAAGACGCGGTGATTCGATGGTTGGTGGTGCACCTGCAGATGATGGATATAACTGGAGGAAATACGGACAAAAGTTAGTCAAAGGAAGTGAGTATCCACGAAGCTATTACAAATGCACAAACCCGAATTGTCAGGTGAAGAAGAAAGTCGAGAGATCAAGGGAAGGTCACATTACTGAGATTATATACAAAGGAGCTCATAATCACTCCAAGCCTCCACCTAATCGACGCTCGGGAATGCAAGTAGACGGAACTGAACAAGCTGAACAACAACAACAGCAGCAGAGAGATTCCGCTGCAATGTGGGTTAATTGCAATAACACTCAACAACAAGGTGGCAGCAATGAGAACAATATCGAAGAGGGATCTGAATATGGAAACCAATCTGGATCGATTCAAGCTCAAACCAGAGGTCAATATGAGTCAGGTGATGCTGCTGTGGTTGTGGTTGATGCTTCATCGACATTCTCTAACGATGAAGACGAAGATGATCGAGGGACACACGGTAGTGTTTCTTTGGGTTATGATGTTGGTGGAGGAGGAGGAGGAGAAGGAGATGAAACTGAGTCGAAAAGAAGGTTTTTTAGCAATCGAAGCACTGAAAAGATTTGATCAATCAGTAAAAGTGTGAGTATTTTGACTCAAAAACGTTGTGATTTTTCAGGAAACTTGAAGCTTATGCAGCAGAGATGAGTGGAGCAACAAGAGCAATACGTGAGCCAAGAGTCGTTGTGCAGACAACAAGTGATGTTGACATTCTTGATGATGGTTATCGCTGGCGAAAATATGGTCAGAAAGTTGTCAAAGGAAATCCAAATCCGAGGTATAAATCGTTTTTGTTTCTCCTCTCTCCAAGGTCAATTGATATTTCGGTTCGGTTTCGGTTTGAGTTGGTCATCGCTATGATATAGACCAAACCAATTCTTAATATATAATAGAAAATGTTATTTTTTTGTTTGCAGGAGTTACTACAAATGCACAGCTCCTGGATGTACAGTGAGAAAACATGTAGAGAGAGCTTCTCATGATCTCAAATCCGTTATAACCACTTACGAAGGCAAACACAACCACGACGTCCCCGCCGCACGCAACAGCAGCCACGGCGGCGGTTCAGGCGGTGGAAACGGTAACAGCGGCGTTTCAGCCGCTCAGACTCACCATTACAACACCGGACATCACTCAGAGCAGCCACGTGGCAGATTCGACAGACAAGTCACGACGACTAACCAATCTCCGTTTGGCCGTCCGTTTAGCTTCCAGCCGCATTTGGGTCCACCTTCCGGGTTTTCGTTCGGTTTAGGACAAACCGGTATGGCTAATCTTTCAATGCCTGGTTTAGCGTTTGGTCAAGGGAAATTACCGGTTTTGCCTCACCCCTATTTGACTCAACCGGTTGGGATGAGTGAAGCGATGATGATGCAGAGAGGGATGGAGCCAAAGGTTGAACCGGTTTCGGAAACAGGACAATCGGTATATAACCAGATTATGAGTAGATTACCTCAGATTTGAAAATTTACTCTTTTCTTCTGCATTCGATCGGTGCTTATAATAACTTTTAATCTCTCTGTTTCTTTTTCTTTCATTTATTAATTTGAAACTATTGGCTGTTTCTTTTTTTTGTTTTTTTTTATCGGTTTGATTTTATCTTAACAAGCAATATAGTTAAGTCAAGAAAAAAGAGTAAAAATAATTCTATTAGAGAGACAAAATTATATGACAACAATGTTTAGCAAAAATGATATCAAATACAAATTTTATAATTGGATATCAGCAAACATCCTTTTTTCTTAATATTTTTTTTAAGTAGCTATGTTAAACACGTGCACGCACGTGTATATATATATATATATATATATATATATATTAACGATATCTATACTATTAAAACATGGTAACATTTTGTAACCAAACAGATTTTAGTCTAATCCTATTCCGGATATCTACTATCCCTTCTTTTTAATTCTGTTTCCAAACAACTTTTTTTTAAGTCGATTTCCTAATTAATAATTTTGGATATTAAATTAAAAAATATTCTTTAGTACGGTTCAATCATTTAAGAAAATTTAACATTATGCATACATTTGTTTAAATAATTCCTTCTTTTTTCTCCTACTATCTCTACATCCAAACACAATTACTCTCTTTAAATAGTTTTATCAATTAATTTGGATTTAATTAATTCCATTAAATCCTCAATTATGGAATTTATATTGTACACATTAAAAATAAATGTAATTGTCATCGTTCACAGCAAAATAAATAATTGAACACTACTTAAATATGTAACGATCAAGAAACAAAAAAAAATATCATGTATTATTGAGGATTTAAATTTTGCAAAATTTAGTAAATGCACACAAATTTATTTAAAAACGTAGAACTACTAAAATAAGTTAATCATAATTATTTTTAATACGTTTAGCTATACATAAAATATTTTATAACTATTTATCTATTCTAGAATTATAATTATTATAATAATAATAACATGTATTTATTTTGCATCAATTTGAAGTTTTAAATAATAACATGTAATTATTTTGCAAGAATTTGAATATGGAGATGATATCTCGAAATTGGAATAAACAATAGTGGAGGGAAATGAAATTTTCGAATGTGGGAATGTACTATATCAATTATCAAATATTTTCGGGACTAACTAATTCCTTAAACTCCAATGGATATTCCATTTCCGTTACAACAATAATCGTTCCAAAAACAAATCTTACACAAATCTAATCGTACCATATATTCGTTAAATCTCGAAATCTTACCATATATTTATTACGTGATTTGCGCTTTTTTTAGTATCTTTCAGCTATGATTTTGGTAAATAATAACTACATTCAAAATTTTGTATTTATCTTTTTAATTTATAATATTACTTTTCCCTTTTATTTGATTTTATATTTATTTATTATCAAAACTTCTTAAAGAAGTTCTACTAAATCTAAGCCCATATAAGAATTTCATCGGTTTCTTTCATCTTCGATGATCTCATAGTTATATATTTATTTTTTTGCGTTTCTTAAGATTTAATGCTAATTGAGTTTTTTTTGTTCTTCTCTAATCAGTTTGCACACAGAGATTAAATACAATGTTGGTGCAACGAGAAAGAAAACAAAAGCTAAGATTTGGTTAAACCGGTGTCGTCGACTTTGCTTTTAATAACTACGGCGCCAGGATATCGGAAGTTGATATTATCCATGCCCCTGCAACACCAACAAAAGCTAAGTACAAGTAGTTTCATTGTAGTAAACAATGCTTTTTTAATCATTTTTTTTTTAAGTTTAAGAATCATTAAATATCTGTTACATAGTTGTGTTAGACACGGGTATTACCAAACCCACCTCTATGACGCTTCTATGTAATTGTGTGTTAATTTTTCGGTATTGTTTTTTGCTTTATACTTGAGTGTTGCTATTGATGTTCCTGTAGAGGAGACGTATCATCTCCACCAGAGGTAATTTATTTTTCGAATGAATCAATTGTGGTTTTCCTTTCAGTACTATGAGTTCGACACACATCATGATCTTTGTACGGTATATATTCAGATAGTACCATATAAGTTCATATATGAAATATTGTCAACTAAAATTGAAATTCGTCTTGCAAAAGACGATTTGTTCACATTGGCCTCTCTCTTGAACATGTCAAAAAGCCTTTGGTGTTGCCAAAGCCAAATGCCTCATCAGGTTTGCTACCTTTTTCTTATTTAGTTTCATTTGATGAGATTACTTACTGTCTCTTGACATGTGAATCTTATGCTGTTTTGTATGATGGTGTAGAGGTCAACGTATTCATCTTCTAAAAAAATAAAGGACTGGGACAAGCTGGAAGATGAAATGAAGAAACTGGTATGTCTCATGCGATAATAATACTTTAACCTAGGCTATTTAATGCGATAATATGTTGACTAACGGATCAAGATGGCCCTGCCACAAATTGAAAACTCAATTCAACAAGTTTGCTAATACTTTTCTTTGTTTTGAATTAGCAACTTAAAAGATTAAACATGATACAAAGGTAATATTATCTTCATTAATTTGTTTCTCTCTTATGATTGCATATTCGAACGATATTTTAATTTATACTAATGTGTTTTAGTTTAATTTATTTCTTCAGAAGTGGAATTTGCGGGAATCTCAAAGAAGAATGGAATCTTCTCCATGTCTCTGTTGACATTGATGAAGAGTTTCTTAATAAGTAAGTTCATGTCTATCTTTTTGAAAAAAATGGTTCGGTCTAGATTGGTTGTGTAAATATTTTAATCATGACAGATACGACATCAAATGGAATCATTCAATTTTCGCATACGACAAACATTTGCCGATGTAAGTGATTTCTTCGTTTTCTTTCCAAAAAAAAACTTCAACGTAAGGAAAATCTTTACTCCGTCTTTTTAACCTTGATTATTATTGAAGTTTGGGAAGAATACAATTCGGAGGAAACTCTGCTACTCGATCCTTAGACGGTCCCAAGCCCTTGAAAATTGATTTGATAAAGCCTTCATTTTTTACAAGTTTTGTGCTTGATTTGTCCATATGTTTTTCCCCATATGTTAGGAAAGTTTCTGATCAATAATTTGCAGACATAAATGCATTTAAAAAAGTAACGAGCTAAAGATTAGTTGTGAATGTAAGTTGAATTGAGTCTCTGCTTTCTATATTCCCTTCAATATACTTAATACATTACTTTGTTGTTGTTTCTTTTTGGATTTTGGTCTCAATTTTATTAGCTTTTTTTTATTTTTGTCTTTAGATTCCTGGATTTATTTTGGAATATTTTTGGTCTCAATATGACTTCCACATTTGGATTATATTTTGTTGCTTCGTTAGTTTGGGGGTTTGTTTTGTTTTGTTTCCAAGAGTTTTCTTGGATAAATACCCAAAAATATACTACTATTATTTTCTTAGCACACACTTCGATTAGTATCTCATAATCAATTGTACTCATCAAAGCTTTAACTTCTCTTTTTAATGCTTGGATGCTATACTCAGTTATTTTTGTAGATAAAAGATTGAGAGCGGATGAATTAACCATATGGTTTCCTCATTACAAGTACATATGGGAAGAAAAATATGAAATTATTCTGAGGAACTAGGTTATAGATTAAAAAGGTAACATCATCTCTGAATTTTAACATTAACTTTCTTTTTCTGAATTTATAGGAGAATGCAAAGAGAGTGGTAATCAAGAACACATGCCTTGAATTTGGAGAACATGTTGAGAATTTGAAGAATATCCAACGAGTTCCTCCAACACTAAAATATTTTTCGACTCTAAGAGAACTTGTTGTATTTTTTCTCTTTACATTTATTATTAGGGATGATCTATCTTTGTTATTGAAAATATAATAACAGAAACTGTATAAAAGATAAAACGGAAACAATATAACGGATGAATGGATATGTCATTGATGTGAATTTATTATTTTCTAAGTCGTATGATTCAAATTAAACTAATTAATTCCGTAATTCATTTATTTACTATCTAACTACAAAATTAAAATCTAGAAAGGAAAGCATATAAATCGGATTGGAAAGCACTTCCTATAATTAAATTTAAAATATATTCCAAGATATCACTCATATTTGTTGGAAAATTCCATTAATTGATTTGTTTAGCCGATTAAAAGTAAGTATTTTTCATATTTCACTATAATTTTGTTTTCTGTTTTTATATAAGTTAAATATCTATAGCCATTTTGCGGTAAACCTATTTAACTTATATATCGGTTTTATATTTATTTTGTTACTAAATATAAAACCCTGAATAACACAAATTATATATAAACACAAAAATCATAATTAAACATATAACCATATTACAAAAATAAAATGTACAAATTTATTTTAATCTAAACACAAAAATAAATATGTGTCTCATATTTATTATCTAATATAAACCTACAAAAAACAAATTATATATAAATATAAAAATAAAAACAAATTATATATAAATATAAAAATAAACACAAATTATATTGAAATTTTTGATTAAAAAAATGAAAAAAATCCCATCTCGGACGCACGGGTTAAGAAATGTTTAGATTTTTTTGTTAAGAAATTAATGCATTTGTATTGCTCAGCAAGCTTAAGTTTTATCTAAAAAATTATAGCTAATAATTCCAACCTTACAATCTTTATAAATACACTTTCGAAAACCTCAAGTATTATTCATTTTCTAGAATTTTTTTTTTTTGAGCTATTGATTTTTGTTTTAATCTCAATGTTTGTTCTGACAATTTGTATGGCATTTTATTCTTTATACAACATGAAAAATGGAAACGATCACCTGCCTCTGAAATCAATTAAGTTCGAGTATGTCTCAATCGCTGCTGCATATGAATTCATCATTCTCCTCTGGACCGAATACAAATCTGAGAAGCAGTTTCGACATCTGCAAGGAATAATATAGATTCGTCTATCTCTCAGGTTTTTAGCTTTTTTCTTTCTTTTTAACCATTTTGAGAATTATTTTGGATTTAAACACATTCATTTTGGGTCGTTTGTAATCATATTATAGGAATTACAATGCAATCATATGGTAACTCCATCGACGAAGAGGATCAACACAGTAATGATATATTTTAGATTAACAAAATTGTACTGCGTTTTATTTTTGTTCTTTTTGTTTACTAACTATAAATAGATAAACAAGCAAATCAGAAGAAAAAAAGATGACACATGTGTAGAAAATGAGCAACACACTCAAGATATGTGTTTTCAAGAATGTTGGCTACTCTATTTTTATATATATTTAATAATTATTGTATCATATCTTATAATTGTTATAATTTCATGTTAGATATTTGATATTTGATACAATGACAACGAAGAAAACAGTGAAGAATAAGATGAAGCTTGGCAAGCCGCAAAACCATCTGTATGTATAAAGTTATCTACACGGTTCAAAAATCAACGTCTTTACAAATTTATATCGTATACTAAATAAACGATTCCATTCTACTTCTTTTTTAATACCAATTAAGTCATGTCGCTTATTAGAAAAATATTATTTATTTACAGATCGTTTTTGTTTTTGAAGAGATCAAAGGATGGAACTCTCCAACGAAATTGTATATTTAATAAACATAATATTTTTTTAAAAAACTTACCCCCGTTCTATGTCGGATTAGAAAAAGATTATGTCAACACAATGAACTCCCGATCTATGGGGGATTAGAAAAAATTAATTATATCTAAACACCAAAATAATTTTGTGTCTCATATGAAATTTTTTTTTTTAAAAAATTATATCTAAACACCAAAAACACAATATATATTACAAAATTTGATTAAAAAAAATAAAAATTTCCGTGCGGGCGCACGGATTTTTTATTGATATTTTTGGAACTTATCAATAAATTTCCGTTCCTAAATATTTTATTTACAATATGTTAACTAATCTAATTAATCACAAATCTCTATCAATATCTTAATTTTATGAAGTTTTTCAACTATTGGAAAGATTTTGTTGGTCATTATGATTAATTATTATATTCAAAACTAAAATATCGCAAACCCTATAATTTAGTCTTCTTCTCCTATAAATATTACAAATTCCCTTGGCCAATCTCACACTACAAATTCCATTCAAAGATCGATTACTCTTTCAAACGAATATTACTACTTTCATAATAGATTCTAATGGTTTTGTTATATGTTATAGGCTGTTTCACAGTCTCAATCCATCCAAATATGAATAGCGGTTCCATATGAATTGAAGTTACTACTAATTTCAAAACTTAAAAACTCTAACTCCAATCGTTGTTCATAAATGTTGTTTTTGTTATAATTATGTTTGAAATATCAATATATGTCATTTTCAGTTGCAGGTCCAAGAATTCAATTATTTCAACTACGTTAAATGATCTTTCAAATTGGTCAAGACTTTCCAGCCTATGGCGACCAACAATGAAAGAATCTGGTGCTGCACCGCCTGGACAAATGAAGTGAGTAAAGAAGTTTATTCAATTATAAAAATGATAAATTATATTACAAAGTTTCATAAACAAAAAAAAAGTACAAAAACAAAAATCATATTACAAAAATTAAATCTAAAAAAAAATTACATCTAAACACAAAAATAAACACAAGTTATATTACAAAGTTTCATAAACCAAAAAAAACATTTAGACAAAAAAAAGCAGTAAAGATAGCGAGAAATGAACGATTTAGATATAAGAGAGAGAGGGATGACAAAAGTGAGTTGAGATTTTGAACGATTCAAATGTATAATAACAATACTGATAAAAGTCTAAGCGAAAATTTTCGAGCTTGATTCAAAAATATTTTGATGATGTGTCATTACCACAATTATTCTCAGCTGGATGTTCCTCGATCTGATAGAAAGATGATTAGTATGGACTTTAATTTTATATTATTAATGTATTTCAAAAAAATATATTGAAGATAATTTGACTTTAAATTAATAGGTAGAGATTTAAAAGAAAAAATAAGGTTGGATTTTGTTGGTTCTTTAAAAATAAACCATGGTAGGAACAAAAAGACAAAGTTAAACTGTGTGAATTTTTAGAAAAATTTAACGGGTTTTAAATGTGTTAAACATTAACTGGATTAATTAGAACTTTAACGATAATTTAAAATAAAGTAAAAGTTTATAAAATCTCATAATTAAAGTAAAATAAAAGTATTCAAATTTCACATTGAAAAAGCATTAAAGATTGCAAGAAATGAAGGATTTAGATATGAGATTACGAATGAAAAACCAATAAGATTGAGTTTAAACCCGAGTATAAGAGGGAGAGGGATGACAAAAGTTGAGTTGAGATTTTAAACGATTCGAATGTATAATCAAAATACGGATAAAATTTTAAGCGACAATTTTGAGTTTGATTCAAAAATGTTTTGCTGATGTGTCATTTTCACAATTATTCTCAGCTGGATGTTCCTCGATATGATAGAGAGGTGATTAGTATGAACTTTAATTTTAGGTTATTAATATATTTGAAACACTATGTTGTAGATAATTTGACTTTAAATTAATAGGTAGCGATTTAAAAGAAAAAATTAAGGTTTATTTTGTTGGTTTTTTTTAAAATTAACCATGGTAGGAACAAAAAAACAAAGTTAAACTGTGTGAATTTTTAGTAGAACTTTAAAGATTTTATAAGTGTTAAACTTTGATTGGATCAATTAAATCTTTAAAAATTATAAAATAAATAAAAATTTCTAAAATCTCGCACTTAAAATAAAATAAAACTTGAAAGCCAGAGACGGAAAAACAGTAAAAGATATGATATGGCTAGAAAAGAACGATCTAGATATGAGAATTTAAATGATAAACTGATAAGATGGAGTTTGAGTAGAAAACAGAGTATAAGCAAGAGACGGATGACAATAGTTGAGTTGATATTTGAACGGTTCTAATGTATAATCACAATACAGTTAAAATAAAATAAAAGTTTTCAATTGTTCACATAGAAAAACAGAAAAATGAACGATTTAGACAAGAAATTACAAATGAAAAAACCGATAAGATTGAGTTTGAGTAGAAAACCGAGTATAAGCAAGAGACGAATGACAATAGTTGAGTTGACATTTTGAACGGTTTTAATGTATAATCACAATACAGTTAAAATAAAGTAAAAGTTTTTAAAGTCTCATAGAAAAACAGTAAAGATAGCAAAATTGATCCCGCTTTAGACATAAAATTACAAATAAAAAACTGATAAAATTGAGTTTGAGTAGAGAACTGAGAATAAGCAAGAGACAGATGACAATAGTTGAGTTGAAAATGGTACCTACAAAAAAAATTAGATATCTAAACACCAATATTACCCGTAACCTCTTACAATAAATAAACAGCTTTTAAAAACTAAACCCACAAAAGATTTTTTATGCCTAATCAGGAATTGTTGTGTTTCATATTACGAAAATTATATATACAAAAACAAAGTATTGTTAAACCCAAAATAAATCTGTCTCATATTACAACCCGTTCGTCCGCAACACCAATTATACTAAACACAATAAAGACTATATTACAAAATTTCATAAACCAAATAAATAAAAAAATTCCGTGCGGACGCATGCGTTATAATCTAGTAAACTTGTTAAAGATCAAACATGAGTTTTCACAGAGAACCAGAAGCTTCTTATAGATAGAAACAATGCAGAAGACAAGTCTTGCTTCCTAGGCTTGTTTGGTCTCTGAAACTTTGTTATGCCGTCTGAGTTATCGATTCTCTCAGAGGCAAAGTTTAAAAAAAAGGTTTCAGGAACCAAAGAGAAGATCTTTTACAACTTGAATCGCTGGAAAGAATTTTTTACATGAACGCAGTTCTTCCACCTCTTCTAGTGTTTCTGTCATACGCAGTGTTGAATTTGTCGACCATCTCGTTCATGGTGCTGCAGATTGAACAAAAAAGCAATTGACAGATGAAACAGAGTTATCAGTCTGATGAAAACCATACCTTTCACAGTTCCTAGGTTATCACTAATTAACTAAGGATGCTAATAGAGCATAAAGGCATAGCATGATTGCAATGTTTATAAACATTGGCTTGCCTATTACTCTGCAGTCCAATACTTTATATAGAATGTCACATAGGGTACAAACCTGGAGCAATTCGTAATCATTGCTAGGTAATTTATCAGTAATTTGTCGTTGTACTCCTGGGAAAGGAAAGAACGGCATAAGTTTGACAGATATATAAGAAAATAAGCTATACTGAAAAGAGTAAAATGCAAATCTAACTCACCATCAAGAAATCATCTTGAAACCTCTCTGATTCCATGGCAGGCAACCTTCTTAGTAGGCTAGATACTTGTCTCAGAAGTGAGTTTTCACAAGGAATATCACCTAGGCATAAGATCCCACGAGTCATTATCCGTGGCACCTAAAGCACTAGCCTACACAACTTTTACCATCTTCCATCTAGAATCCTGGACTGGTGACACGAAACCACAGTGGTGAGACTGGAAACTGGGACAAGAATGGAAAATACCTTTCTGCATTGCGGCAAGATATTGGTAGAGCACTCTGATTCTGCTATTAAGCATCTTGATGGCACTATGTATCCCAGTAAGATGAGCAGCCACTGCATGCCAACGAGTACTCAGCCAAAGTCAGTGCGACTGAAAGTATGATAAGTATGAGAGACATAAGGCTCACACTGGGTTGCTGCTGAGCCTCCATCAGATGGTTTGAGATGTGCAACATGATCGACTGATATCCGTTCAGCTTCAACTGTCTGTTTGGGTTAACATCTCAAGAGTTTTAGTCAAGTTCCACTTTCATAACATAGATTAACTACAGAATCAAACCTAAGCACAGACCTCGATTGTGTAGCTTGTATGAGCAAAAATTAGCTGTGGGATTCCATCGATGACATGCAGCTCTTCAAGTAATGAAGATCAATCAATGGAAAAATAGAAAAGTTAGGATCTTAAAATCTGGAATTCAATAATGATCAAGACTTGGTAAGATTAGATATCTAGAAAATCTGAAACACACATGTTCCTATACGAGCATGCTAACATGTCAGAAACCATTAATGTCTAGCCACAGAACCTTGTGCCATTACATAATCACATCTGTATTGTCTAGATCAGTAATGAAAGAAGAGTAAAAGTCATTGAAAACATACCACTTTCATAAATAGTCACTGGGAGATCTTTCTGTGTGTGATTGATCGCGGGGTTTAGAAGGACATAAACAGGAGATTCATTAATATCCATCAGCTGTCACCATGAGCAGACACGAAAATCACACTTTTCAGTACAGAGAGACCAAATCTCAATCATACAAAACACTATAGAGTACTCACGGCTTTGTGGATATGCATATCAGCTTCCTCAGCGTCATTGCCCGTAGAGTACCATCCCAAAATATAGAAGTCAGGGAATACCTTCTTGTCTATTAAACAAGAAATCCAGAAGAGTCAATCAAAACCCATGATTTTTTTTCAAAAGACAACAGAAAAAATCAAGAAAGATTCACCAAAAAAGGTACGAAAACCTCTTATCCACACTTTATTTTATGACTGCAGCAATAATTGAGAGGAAAAGGGAGAGAGTGAGCTTACAGAGCTCTTGCTTCTTCTCGAGGAAGGATCTATCGAGGGTTTGAGTGGAAGGATCGTATATAAGCTCAAAGCTGTTGAAGATCTCAACCGTACGTCCTCTCTGGACACCGATCACACATCCGTAAACCCTAGGGTTCTGCTGGAACATTGCTTCGCCGTTGTTGGAGCCATTCCCGCTTGCACAGACTGAAGCCGGAGGATTAAGCTGAGTCTTAACCCTAGTGTAGTGATCCGATATGTTGACGATTACTAGAGGATGCAGCTTGAAGGTCAAACCGCTCGACGACGAAGGCGCCATTGTTGTCACTCTCGTCGGTCTCTCTTTGGATGATTTCTTCTTTTTTGCTTTTTAGTTTTGAAGATTTTTTTAATTCAAATCAATCTAAATTTGGATCCGAGAGACATCGAACCGGGTCAATGAAATGAATATGGTTTTTTCCATATGGGCCGAGCTTACCCACGTAGGAATTATAGGCCTCATGAGTCATTAACTTTTATTTTCTTCTCCAATTTTTATTAGTTTTGTCATTTTGTGAATTAGTTCTTCTACACAAACTAATTCACATTTCCACTTTTTTTTTCTCATTTTGTGAATTTGCCATCATCCAGTTCCCAGTGGTTAATCAAAATGTTAATAATTTTATATTAAATACAAGATTCGATTACTAGAAACGACAAATTATTGCAAATTAATAAAAATCATTTTTTCGAAAATTTTAAGCATTCTGGATATAAAATTATTCATTATGATTTTGTGTATTAAATATATAATTGTTTATCATAAACGTAATGCTAATAAAACCGTTTATTATGAGTTTTTACACTTAATGTAAAACAAGTCGTCTATAAATTATTTTTGAACTTTTTTAGCAATACATTAAATTTTTTTGGTTACATTAGTAATAGATAACCGGATAAACGAACCAAACCCAAATAGGTTTGGTTTGGGAAACTAAACCAGTTACAATTGAAAATGAAAAATCGAGCTAAACCGAAAGAAGGAAACCGGAGAGAACTAGAGCTCGCAACCCTAATCGCCATGAAGAACCGCTGCCTACACTCAACTCCTAGCTCCACCATTCGCCACCAGTCAAAAACCCTCGCCAGACACTCCTCAAAACCCACCACAAATCTGAATTGACCACATAACCACCCACCAGTCTCAACGACACCACAACCACCACCAGGCGAAATTCTCACAAACCTCAACACCACCAGAGCTGGACCTCCGGCGGGCTGCAACAGAACATCAAGCCTCTAATACTAAGCTCCTTCTCCGAGACAGCCCAGGCGGCACAAGAACACCGCCAGAGACGAGGCAAAACCAAGGAACCACGCCACCTCACTAGCTCTGAAAAGACAAGGGCACCGCACAACTAACCAAAACCACATGCGCGATGAGAGGCAAGGGAGGAAGGCCGTTAGAGGGAGATTCACCGAGAAAACTCCACCCCTTTGCTTCGCCACCATCCCTGAGTGCCTCCGCTACCACTAGCAGCGACATCCGACAAAGCCACTCGCCGCTAGCCCTCTTGCCAACCACCGACCTAAAGCTCCAGAACCACCACGTCAATGCGACACCTCCAGATACCTCCGCAAGAGCACCAAGAAAGGATCCCTCGCCGAACTTTATCCTCGAGATCCAGGTCAGAAAAACCCTACCGCCGTACCACAAAAACAAACCAGCCTCGCCACCACAGAGCAATAATCATTTCCAACCTTCACCGGAGCAGCCCCCAAACTACGAGTGAAGCGCCGTCGGTCCAAAAATGGGGATGGTTCCCTCACGGCGCTGGTATCACCGAAGAGAACCATCGGGAGGAGAAGGCTTGCGGACAAAACGAGGAGAGAGGTGGGAAAGAAAGTAATGGGCAAGTGAGAATTTTTTGTGTGTGTTCATCTTGAATGATAAAAGAGTAATTGCAAGATCTAGTATTTCTTAACTTCAAAATTAAGTCCCTTTTTTGCAAATGTGCGAGAGCTTCTGTTCACATAGAAAAGACTTTCCAATCCCTATATTTGTGTGAAAGGTAGTAGATGGTGGGTAGCTTGATTACGCAGAAGTGGTGGCCCCTTGGTGGAAACCATGTGCAGAGGTAATCTTCTATATATTATGTTTTTTTTTTTCATCCTCATCTTCTTTCTATTCATCCTTATCTTCTCTCTGCATCCCATAAAGACAATCATAAATTTGTGAAAAATCAAGATCAAAATTTCGTGTAAAAGATCCACTCTTAAGCTCAAAAAACAAAAACACAAGAAGAATAAGAAGAAGCAGAAGATTGAGATTTTCATTTTATGTAATGGAAGGTTCGTGCTTTTGTTCATAGCTCTTTTCAAATTTCTTTTTATCTCCGTCTGAGCAAACCCTAAATTTTCCGAATTCTCTCTCGCTTTGACTTGAATTTGCTTCTCCAGAACTGGATTTCACACTAATTTATTAAACCTTACTCGTGGTTCGTCTTGGAAGCAGCATTTATCGTATTGTTGATTTGTCGTTGGAGTTCACCGGAACGGCGGTTACGCCGTCGAATGATATGAAACCAGCACCGGAAGCTAAGGCGACGAAGCCAGACGCAACTATAAAAAACTTTATTAATTTGTTTTGTGTTTTTCTGGTGTCCGTATAATAATTACTTTATTTTTTTATTAAAAAATATTTTTTGTAATATTGTTAACGATGTCAACATGTTAACGTTGTTATATGTTAAATTGAATTGTTAACTTGACTTGTTAAAAGATGTGAACATGTTAACTTCACTTGTTAACGATGTTATATGTTAAATTGAATTGTTAGTTTGACTTGTTAACGATGTTTATAATTGAAAACCCACAAAACCCACAAAGATTCAATCTTTCACATCTATTTTTCATTACCCAAAACCCATCTAGTGTTCATCATCATCCAGTTTTAAAGATTGATGATGATGGATTTTAGATATGACGTTCCTTGTGGGTTTTGGGATATCATTATGATGAATTTTAGATCAATCTTTCGCGATATCATTACCCAAAACCCTGTGATTTTAGATTCAGATACTCGTCGTGGTCGTTAAGATAGATATCCGTGTCGATCGTCGGTGATTTATTGAAGGTTAAAAGGCGACGCCGGTGATTATTCTTTGAGCTATCGGGATCTCTTTCTTTTGGTGGTTCGGCGACGATGTTAACTTTGTTAACATTTAGTATACAAACCTTTCATGTCTCAAGATTCTATTAACATGGCAAATGATTTGTTCTCTTGACAAACCCATTGCAACTTCAGAATACAATTCATGATATGTTAACGATATTATACGTTAACTTGACTTGTTAACGATGTCTACATGTTAACTTTTCTTGGTAACGATGTTATACGTTAACTTGAATTGTTAACTTGACTTGTTAATAATGTTATACGTTAACTCATATTAGTTAGCATGTTAACCACGTATCAAATGTTAATGTTAGCACATTATAAGTATTCAGATATTATTGTTAGCACGTTAACATTCTATATAATATGTTGTTATAATTGTTATCATGTTATTTACGTCAGAAAATACAAATATTTTTATTGAACTTATATATACATAAAGAAAAAACGTTAATTCACGATTTAAATTTAAATTTATATATTTTGTATGATTTAGTAACTAGGTTAACACGATAAACATAAACTTAACGCGATATGATAATTGAGCTAACACGATAGCCAAATTAATGAATGATATCACCGATAACTGTGCTAACTCGTTTAGCGGCGAAATATATGCTACAGCATCAATGCATTTAATGTTGCGACATAGCACTTAATACACTCAACTCAACTTGCTTTCCTCTTTCATGTATGTGTCAGAGCATTTAATGTTTCTTGATAAATATAACTTGCTGACATCAACTGAGATAAAGACAAAACGAGTAAGAAATCTCGTGGTCAGCAAAAATAACTAATTTGTCATTTTCAAATTAACATTGTCCTAATTTTTTAGTCAACTAACCATATCCACTTAATTTACCCATGATAAAAACATATAATACGATTAAAAATTGGCTCATCTTCGGTACAAATATTTAAGTTTATAAAACACAACTTAAAGTAAAATGTGTTTTTTTTTTTCGTAAAATTAAAATGAATAAAAACTTGTTGGTGAGCCTAAAAATGTGTGTGGTGTGGATAATATATAAATATGTAAATCCGTTTTTACGAAGCAGTGGAATAAAAATAAAAACACCGCCACGAGAGAAACTATAGATTGGGATATTTGGGAGGTGATCAGAGGACGGAGGAACCAATACACTAATTAGACTCCACGACGGTTGTTGCGGCGGAGTAAAAACGCATTGAAACATGGCGATGAGAGACCTTGTCAACGGCGGAGCCGCCTGCGCGGTTCCCGGCTCTTCTTCCTCTTCCAACAACCCTCTCGGAGCTCTCACCAACGCGCTACTTGGTTCGTCTTCCAAAACTCAGGTTAGCTTCGTGGTCAAATTTTCGTGTTTGAAACAAGTCTCCTGATTCATTCTGGCCATCACTCCAACTAGATCTCATCCTTCGGAGTTTTCGTTTTCTTCTTCCCTAGTGAAGAAATTTTGTTGATAATTGCTGATTTGGTGGGCAGGAAAGGCTCAAGGAGATACCTAATGCCACCCTTTCAGGTCCTGGGCCACAATTTTACTCTGAAGATCAACATCTAACGTCACTTCCTGGTTCTGAGTTTGATCAGCCAATTCTGCAACCGGGTGCTCAGGTTAATGCTGTGCAAAGTTTTAATTTTCTTACAGTTTTAGTTTGATCAGCTCGTATTGACTCTGATTATCTAGCCTTTGTGATGGCTAATGGGTTTGCCAATTTTTTCATCAGGGGACAGAGTTCTTCCGTGGCTTCCGCTCTGTAGATCAGAATGGTCTGGGTGCGGCTTGGGATGAAGTACAGCGTGGTGGACCTATGCCTCCATTGGGACCTATGTATGAGCCAGTTCAGCCTACATTCGAAGGTTTGTGATCTGATTTCACTCATACTACTCGACCACATTTATTTAGTACAAAATGAAGAGATATTGTGGTTTTGATGTCGAATAAGTGGTCGAGAAGTAAACAACATTTTTTTTTGTAGGAAAAAAAGCAGTGAAAGTGTTAATTAGTAAATACATTTAAATAAATTGTTAGTTAGTATAGCTACATGAAATAAGTAGCTCGGTCATAATTGAAGCAACTTCTTCTCCATCCGTTCCTTCAGTTTCTCCCAGATGGACTTTTTCGTGTTTATTTCATAGCTATGTCTTTTTTTTTATTGCAAATGTCGAGGCGAGCTGTTCTCTTGTGCTTGCTTGATTTTTTTTTTCCATTGCTTATTTGTTGCAGGACCCCCACAGAGAGTCTTGTCGAACTTTCTGCATTCATTTGTTGAGAGCAGCCGTGGTGGCATTCCCTTTCGTCCAGCACCTGTCCCTGTGCTGGGATTGTCACAAAGTGACAAACAATGCATACGTGATCGTAGTAGCATCATGGCCCGGCATTTTTTTGCCGATAGGGGAGAGGAATTTATCAATGCTCAGGTTTGCTGTCTATCTGATAGTTTCCTGTAGCTGCATCATTTGTGTTGTATGCCTCAACTTGGGTTTTAAGGGTCAATTCGAGCTATACGATATGTACTTAATGTTTTGGCGTTGTTTAGGTCCTAAATTTGCTTTTAAAGCTTACATTTTAGAATGAAAAATGAGGTAGGACTGTCATTATCATATATCACAATCATATGGGGGTCAGGGCTTTTTGTTGTGAACCATTGCTGTTGTTTTACTTGGTACGTCTTCCTATCTAGTGTGGGTTTTTTCAAGAGCACGACCTGGTATGTTTAAGCCTTTTTTATGTTTCCGATATGCCTAAGCCTTTTAATGTTATCTTTTTGTGTTTGTTTGCAGCTTCTTTTCTCAATGACGTTGGCTGAATATATTGTTCTCGGTTGTTTTATTTAGGTAAATGCATTATTGTCATCTTTAGATATCGATGATGGCATTCAAGCTAGAGGTCATATTCCTGGGAGATTTCGGGAGCTAGATGATTATTGGAATGAGTCTCAAGCTGTTATGAAACCTGGTTTACATCCTGCGGATAGTTGGGCGGCTGAATTTAACCAACATGGGAGGGATCATGGTGGTCCTGATGCATGGGTCCAGTCTTTTGAGCAACAACATGGTGTGAATGGGTGGGCCACCGAGTTTGAGCAGGTATATGATATATATTTTTTCCTTCAATTGTCTGATATATTCTATTTGAATGCCCACACCAGACACATGTTTGAAAAGCTTTCAATGACTATGAGTATCATAGAATATCTAGGGCTTATATTTTTGGTAGAGTATAGACTGTGATTTGCTAGTTCCCAGGGCATAGTTGTTCAAAAGCCTGATCTGTTGCGACTTCTTTTGTGATGTATCGGTCATCAGGGTTTAACTCAAATTTAATTGGCCAACACCTTGGCTCTCTGATAATTTGTCACGTTCTTTTGAAAATCTTTGGCGTCTCATCTTTTTCCATTTTTCTTGATTTTTTCGAAGGGTCAATCTCAATTGATGTCAAACCAAATGAGAAATATGGATATGCAAAATTTAGCTGCAATGGAGCAGACTCGTAAGCTTGCCCATACACTGTCTCAGGATAGCAATCCGAAATTTCAGGTTGGTGTAACCTACCAGTAATAATCATTTGCTTTCAAAGTAAACTTCTTCATTTCTAAACAGCCTTTGATCGTCGTTCAGTATGTGAGTTTGCAGTAAACTGTACCGTAGGGCGACATATTTTTTTTTTTCAAGGCTGTTCTGATCCCTTCTTTTCATTGCTGAGAACTTTTACTGCACATGGAAAATGTTTCTGCTGGGCTGATGTGCTGGTTTATGTTCTAGACTTTGAAGATCTCTGATATTTTAATCACAAAATTTTCATTTTCTTTTAAGGATGTTATGGTGAGCTGTTCTTTTGAAATTTATCTAAAAGCTTGGCAATATGTTTGGTGAATGCAGAATTCAAGATTCCTCCAATTTGTTTCAAAGATGAGCCGCGGTGAACTCATTATTGATGAGAATGAGGTCAAGCCAGGACCAGCCCCTGGAGAATGGGCTACTGAATATGAACAGCAGTATCTGGGGCCGCCAAGTTGGGCTGATCAATTTGCAAATGAGAAAGTATGTAGTTGTTAATAAGTATGTGTTCGCTCTAGGGTCTCAATCGCTACTGATAGCATGCTAGTGTGATTGATTTACTGTCATACCTTTCTTGCATAATCTTTATTTCTGTAATTAAGCTCATGATGATAGGTTTAGCTATTGTAGTTGATCTCCTGCATTTTCTGTCTTAGAAATGTATCCATATTGGAAAGGCGTCAGCTTAGATCTCTCTGTTCACATTTTTTCAGTGAAATTGTTCCTTATACTTGCAGAATATGAAGTCTGACATGGTAGAAAGTTTAGTGACAATATATCGTCTCTTTTCTTTTCAATTAGAAGCCTCACCTTGCATTTACCTCAAGCTTTCTAATTTGGTGTGTGTAGCTTTCACATGGACCAGAACAGTGGGCTGATGAGTTTTCTTCCGGGAGAGGACAGCAAGAATCGGCTGAAGACCAGTGGGTTAATGAGTTTTCGAAGTTGAATGTTGATGACTGGGTAGATGAATTTGCTGAAGGGCCCGTGGGTGAGAGTTCAGCTGATGCATGGGCAAATGCTTATGATGAGTAAGTTCACTATTATTTAATTGATCTATTATAAGTTATCTTTTTCATTGTGCTTTATGCGTTCACGAACTTTAAGAATCAAGTAATTTTATGGTCCATGTCCAATTCCATTCGGTAATCCTCTTAACTCAGTTGTTACTTTTCTCCTGTGCATTTTTCTCTGGTTCCTTAATTTTTCCTTTGACGAAATCTTGCAACTGTGAAGCTCTTTTCTACCACTAAATTTCAGATTTCATTTTACCATTGATGCTTTGCCTGTTTAGTCAAGGGATTATTTAATTTTTTTTTTTTTTTTTTGGGTCGAAAAGGATTATTTGATTACCTCCTAGTTTTTATCTATGAAGACATGAACAATGTTTAACCAACATGCATCTTCGACTTTCAAGTCCATCTAACAAAAGTCTCTGCCTCTCCAGATTTCTGACTGAAAGAAATGCTGAAAAACAAACTAGTGGTGTCTACGTCTTCTCTGACATGAATCCTTATGTGGGTCACCCTGAACCTATGAAAGAAGGTCTGGAATTGTTTCGCAAAGGACTTCTGAGCGAAGCAGCGCTGGCACTAGAAGCTGAGGTTATAAAAAACCCTGAAAACGCTGAAGGTTGGAGATTACTTGGGGTCACACACGCAGAGAACGATGATGATCAACAGGTTACGTAGATTAATTTGCATGAACCATTAATTTACCTATAACTTATCAAAAAAAAAGAAGATGAGATTACTCTCAATTTTTTATAATTTTTATTTATCGTTGTGGATGCAGGCAATAGCTGCAATGATGCGGGCACAGGAGGCCAATCCCTCAAATCTAGAGGTGCTTCTTGCGCTTGGTGTGAGCCATACCAACGGTCAGTGCATGAAATCTAGCAATATGTGTTTGTTTTGTGACATTAGTCACATTATCTTGTTGCTCAATATGGTAACTCGTGGCCATACGTTTTTGGAATTAGATAGGTGACTAATATCTTGTTCTCTGTAATTACAGAGTTGGAGCAAGCAACTGCTCTGAAATATTTATATGGATGGCTGCGGAATCACCCAAAGTATGGAGCAATCGCGCCTCCAGAGCTTGCTGATTCTCTATACCATGCTGATGTAAGTGCTCTTCCTGTTGTAAATCCTTTGCAGTTGAATCTCATCTCATAGTTGTATTGAAACTTTATTCCTTCTCTATGTATAAACAGATTGCTAGATTATTCACTGAAGCTTCTCAGATGAATCCTGAGGACGCCGATGTGCATATAGTGTTAGGCGTTCTCTACAATTTGTCAAGGGAATTCGATAGAGCAATTACTTCCTTCCAAACAGCATTGAAACTAAAACCAAACGATTATTCTCTTTGGAATAAGCTTGGTGCAACACAAGCCAACAGTGTCCAGAGTGCTGATGCCATATCTGCTTATCAACAGGTACTGTTATAAGCACAGGAATCAAAACTTCTCTAAGTTTCTCATTGTTTCTGTTTCTGTCTGACTGTCGGGTTCTATTTTTTTACTGGCAGGCTCTAGATTTAAAGCCTAATTATGTTCGTGCTTGGGCAAACATGGGAATCAGTTACGCAAACCAGGTTCGAGAACTTGTTTCTTTTACCTGTGTTAGAAGCAAATATCTGACTTATGATGATTGTTCTAGACTGGAACTAACTGAAATTTGGTATTCTATTGTGTGTTTCTAATTGTAACAGGGGATGTACAAAGAATCAATCCCTTATTATGTTCGTGCCCTTGCGATGAATCCTAAGGCCGATAACGCATGGCAATACTTGAGGCTCTCGTTAAGGTATGTATAAAGCTTGTGAACAAGAAAAATCCATCAAATCGATCAATGTGGTTGAAATTGTTTCTACACGTTTGTTAACTTTCTGCAGTTGTGCCTCAAGGCAAGACCTGATTGAAGCTTGTGAGTCAAGGAATCTCGATCTCTTGCAAAAAGAATTCCCGCTATGAGTAGAGAAGCAAGACGATTTAAACCCTAAATTCCGAGTGGTCCTTACCGGTTAAACGATCGATTTGTTTTATGAGAAGTTGCAAATGAAAATCTTACAAGGGAGGGAGGTACATCATTTTTTTTTGGGCAATTCTACAAAATAGCACCAAAAAACATAAAGTTCAATAATTTAGCACAGAAGGGTGAAAATCCTAAAACTAGCATTCATTAAAAAGAAAAAAGACTAAACTATCCTCTATTATACTGTAAAATCAATCATCCCAAACGGAGCTTGTGACGAGATCCATGGCGGCGATTTCTACTTTCTTCCTTCTCTTCCTCATTCCCCTTGTCCCACTCTCGCTTTTCGTTATCTTGGCTTTAATCGTACGTACGCCCTCGTCCCATCCGAATCCCCATCAAGTCACGTCTTCTTCTTCATCACCGGCGGTAAGCTGAAGAACGGAACCGTCTTTGCTAAACCTGACTCTCTCTACTTTACTTTTCTTCACCGCGTTTAGAAACTCGATGTACCGCCATTGCGATCCCTCCGGAAGATCCGATGATGATTGGGCTTTCGGATTAGGCGTCGTAATCGTCTGGGTCTCACTGAACGGCGACGGCGACGTCGACGGCTTCACTGCTTGAGCTTCAGCAACGACAGTTTGTGTAGCGCTAACCGGTTCGTCCAAAGCTAAAGCTCCTCGCGGCGACGAAGAAATTGATGAGAACAGAATAGCTGCTAAAGCTACTCGCGACGGCAATGACTTTATGGGTTTTCCATTGTCTTCGATTCGCAGAGCCGATCGAGTACTTCCACGGGAGATTAAGGAGAAGGAAAACTCTGATTCTTCACTATATCAACAAGAGGAAAACTGGAAAAAGCCATATAAGGCCGACCTTATATGGAAAAACTGGAAAAAGACAAATACAGGATACTGATACATCCTATAATCTGATACCCTTTTTATTTATTTATAATAAAATCTTAATGGTTTCTGAAATTTGATACTGCAAACACATAGTTGTCATCGACCTGAATCTGCAGGAGCTAGCAACCGTACTTCAAACATGAGAACTTATAGAAGCTTGTTTTTTTTTGCAGGGACTGTTTGGTCTCCAAGATCGAATGTTGCAGAACTTGAACACAACTATGTTGTGGCGGTAGAGCTACCAGGGGTCAGTATCAATGATATAAGAGTGGAGGTTGACAACACAAAGTAATTATTACGCATCTTGACACATGTTTACTTTACTTAATACGCATTGTGTAACAAAGGTACTTACCCGTGCTGCTGCAGCTTGTCTGTGACAGGGAGGCGCACATCTATCTGTCAAAAAGTTGATGCAGGCACCAAAGATTCAATCTTTGGATATCACAAGCAAGAAATACTACAAGGACCATTCAAAGTTTCATGGCCACTCCCCAGCAATGTGAACAAGGATAATGTTTCCGCTGAATTTATGTAAGTAGAAACTATACTTCTCTAAACCCCAACGTTATGATTAGTGGGTTTATAGCTAGTGCACACCTAAAAAGTAGGTTTTAGATTCCAATTTGAACTCTTAGCCAGTCACTAGCATGAATTAGATATCTAGAATATGGCAAGTTTTATAGAGAGATTGTGAGTTTCTTGGAGAGATTGTGTTTGTTTAAGCCTATTAAGACCTGTTGTATTGATTAGACGAGTGACTGATGTTTGGTATAATTTATCAGCTTGCAAAGAGGACTTTTGATGATGTCTACAAGTACCCAATGCGAATCCGAGAGAAGGTTTAAGAGAGTTTAGGCAAAGAATAATTGTTGTAATGCACAAATGATCGATCTCTTTGTCTTGAATTTTCCATATAAAAGACAATTTATATAACGTATAAATGAGAATTTTTGTGTTCATTTATATAACTTCTCAAATTTAGGAAGTTGTCCTACACATTTAGGAAAACCTTTCTAAACATGTGTAAATGAGAACTTTTGTGTCCATCTATACAAAACTCAAATTTAAGAAGTCATAATACACATTTAGGAACATATATAATGTATTTAGGAAAGTCTTCCTAAATACGTTTTCTGTTGATTTCCATGCGTAAATGAAGCATCATAACAAATGTGTTGTTGTTTTGTCTACACAAAAAAATAAAGAAAGATTCAAATGATGAAAACTGATCCTTTCTTGAAAATGAAACGTATTTAGGAATATATATAACGTATTTCAGAAAGTCTTCCGAAATGAACAAAAATATAAAACAATATTTTCTGTTGATTTTCATGCGTAAATGAAGCATCAGAACAAATGTGTTGTTGTTTTGTCTACACAAAGAAATAAATAAAGATTCAAATAATGAAAACTGATCATTTCTTGAAAATGAAACGTATTTAAGAACATATATAACGTGTTCTTGTTTCTTCTACATTTATAGTTTTTTCTTAAAATGAATCATATTTTGGATCATATATAACGTATTTCGGAAAGACTTCCTAAATGAACAAATGATGAAAAATGATCCTTTCTTGAAAATGAATCGTATTTAGGAACATATATAACGTATTTCGGAAATATTTCCTAAATGAACAAATGATGAAAACTGATCCTCTCTTGAAAATGAAACGTATTTAGGAACATATATAACGTATTTCGGAAAGTCTTCTGAAATGAACAAAAACAGAAAACGATATTTCATGTTGATTTCCATGCGTAAATGAAGCATCAGAACAAATGTGTTGTTGTTTTGTCTACACAAAGAAATAAAGAAAGATTCAAATGATGAAAACTGATCATTTCTTGAAAATAAAACGTATTTAGGAACATATATAACGTGTTCTTCTTTCTTCTACATTTATAGCTTTTTCTTAAAATGAATCGTATTTAGGAACATATATAACGTATTTCGGAAAGACTTCGTAAATGAACAAATGAGGAAAAATGATCATTTCTTGAAAATGAATCATATTTAGGAACATATATAACGTATTTCGGAAAGACTTCCTAAATGAACAAATGATAAAAACTGATCATTTCTTGAAAATGAAACAAATTTAGGAACATATATAATGTATTTCGGAAAGTCTTCCGAAATGAACAAAAACAGAAAACGATATTTCATGTTGATTTCCATGCGTAAATGAAGCATCAGAACAAATGTGTTGTTGTTTTGTCTACACAAAGAAATAAAGAAAGATTCAAATGATGAAAAATGATCCTTTCTTGAAAATGAAACGTATTTAGGAACATATATAACGTATTTCGGAAAGTCTTCCGAAATGAACAAAAACATAAAACGATATTTCCTGTTGATTTCCATGCGTAAATGAAGCATCATAACAAATGTGTTGTTGTGTCGTCTACACAAAGAAATAAAGAAAGATTCAAATGATGAAAACTGATCATTTCTTGAAAATGAAACATATTTAGGAACATATATAATGTATTTCGGAAAGTCTTCCGAAATGAACAAAAACAGAAAACGATATTTCATGTTGATTTCCATGTGTAAATGAAGCATCAAAATAAATGTGTTGTTGTTTTGTCTACACAAAGAAATAAAGAAAGATTCAAATGATGAAAACTGATCATTTCTTGAAAATGAAACGTATTTAAGAACATATATAGCGTATTTCGGAAAGTCTTCTAGAAATGAACAAATGATGAAAAATGATCCTTTCTTGAAAATGAATCGTATTTAGGAACATATATAACGTATTTCGGAAAGACTTCCTAAATGAACAAATGATTAGGAAAGATTTCCTAAATGTGTAAATGAGAACTTTTGTGTCCATTTATACAAAACTCAAATTTAAGAAGCCATAATACACATTTAGGAATTTATACAATGTAAATAGATTTAACAATTTTTCAAACACAATCCAACAAATATTTTTCAGATTTGTTCATGTGATGACAGTAAACTCTAAATTCCAAATAACCTCTCATTATTCAACAGATAATTAAAAATCCTTTTAATAGAGGTTTAATTGGAGGAAACGTAAACAGAATGGTCAAGGATTAAAGAATAAAAATAATTGAGGTTGCCACAAGACCCTTAATAAAGTAATAGTTGAATCCTCAGGAAGAAGCTCGTATCGAAGACTATACACCAAAGTTTGAAGTGATTACTTTGTATAAACCCTCGTGAAATAACATGTTAGAATATTAAAAGCCCAATCATAATTGCTAGCATCACCTGCACAAACACACCTCTCAACTTTACAAAAAGCTTCCACCTTTCTCAATGGATTGGTTTTCAAATATGATCATAAAGCCAAATCAGAGAAACTTGATTGGAATAAAGAGAAAGTTCAAACAAGAAGAAGTGATCAAATCTAACCATTATAGCGAGGCGAACAACAAAGACACTGTAGTAAGATGACAAACAGTGGCTACTTGCGTACTGAAACTGTTCTTGTTCGACATCTCCACGCAAAACCCTCCTCTCTCTTGGCATCTCTGACTTACTTCTCCAAGGGCTAACCCATTCAGTCATTTTATCGAACATCTTGCTCATCTTCTTCCTCGAATTTGGCCAGAGGGAATGTTTAGAAGGTAAAATGGCCAATACGGATATTTGGCTTCATGTCCACTGATAAAAAACCGAGAATGTACGAAACTAAGAATTTTCCAAGGAAGATGCCCATTTATACACTGAAAGCAATGAAAACCAAAGAGTTAGCTAGCATCTATCGATTTCTCCACTTTCTACTTAAATTCATTGACCCAAAAAAAACAATTATGTAGCCAACTCAGACTATTATAGGCTTAAAGTTCAAGATTCGTCTTCATCAATTAGGTCATCACCAATTACAAATGAGGCCCTTTGTGACCTAAGACTAGCCGGAAATGTTCATATCTGCAATTCCACTTATCCATGGATTGATAATACATTACGAGAAATTTGTGAATCAAAGAAGAAGAGAGTTAACCTGATAGATTGGTTTCTTGAGTGGCTCGGAGCAAGTAAGACAATCAAGAACATCCGAACTCTTCAGGGTTACGGATTGTTGTGGTGAAGAAGAACTCGGGCTACTGCTTACGGATCTTCGCGATTGTGCCTCCGTTATCACATCCTCAGGGTCGTTACCAATAGTCGCCATTCTCATTCCACCAACATCTTTTGCGATTGCACCTTCTTCTTCTCGTATCTCTTCCTCCTCGACACTTGCGGCGTCGGAATCCTCGCTGCCGTCTTCTTCTTCATCCTTCGAGACACCTGCGGCGTTGTAATCCTCGTCGTCTTCTTCATCATCTTCATCGGCAGAAGGAAACCGTTGCGTCGATGAATCATATCGAACTTGTAAATGGATTAGGTTGCGTCGAAGGCGAAAAACGGAAAGATCCCGGCGAAGAGGAATCGTTGATGGCTGATGATAATCGATGATACCTTTTTTTTTTTTTGGAATATTGGACAACATAAGAAGTATGGGCAAAATGGACATTTGTCTCTTTAATAAATGCTAAAAAAGAGACTTTTTTATTAGGGTGCTAATTTGGTCAGAAAGTTTTCAAAAAGTGCTATTTTGATCAATTTCTCTTTTTTTTTTTCATTAGTGTAAAATTAAACTATAATTTGAAAAAACGAAAAACTTGAAATAAAAAAAATGTTACATTGTTACTACGATTTCTCTATAAATTATTTCAAATACATCAAGACTAGTGTTTCTATATAAAGTGGTGAAAGAACAATATGACCATAAAAACTAATAATTTAAAGCAATAAACAGAGAGGCGATAAAGTTGTCAATGAAGAGATATATGTATATACTGTACAAGTGGTTTCAAATAATTTTCTTCAAGGACCCAATATCAATGAGCTCGATCTATTCTAGCTAATTAGAATTTTTTTTTCATATCTAATTTTTATTCGAATGGAATTTTATGTTTAGAGAAAACCTGTTATAACACTCCCTACTATTGTTATTAGTTCTTTTCCATAGATTTAAAGGTCTAATACTATGAATTAAGTAATTGAGAACAATGTCATAAATGAAGAAGACCATGTATTATTATACTTGTGTACTAGGTAGTTATCCGTGATTTACGTGGAGTGTGATATCTATAAAATAAGTGTGATATCTATAAAATATAAATTTTTGTAATACCGAGTTTAAATGATAATATGGAATATAAAAAAAAATAAAAATTATGAATCAAAATATATATGTCTTTTGTAAACCATTTGAGCCACGATGATATAATACTTTGTTTAAATTTGATGGGGTTTGTGTGTTAATGTTATTGTGTAATTCATGAATTAAATGATTATGCAATATAGTGTTATATAGTGCTCAAATTAAGGGTTTTCCACTTATTAAGAATATATGAATGAAAATTCAAAATCAAATGTCTCTTCAATCATTTAACGTAATTTTGTATTTAGTTTTAAATTATATATTTTTCCACAAAAATTACTAATAGCGAAAATCATTCTCTTGCCACAAAAATCTCTCTTTCCATGAAAATCTCATTTTTATTGCGATTTGATTTGTAAATTACAATTTATTATGATTTGAATATGAAATTTAATATGATTTGAATTTGAATATGTAAAAATAAATGGTAATCTCAAAATAATTTAATCTATTTTGAATTCGAATTTCAAATTCATCACGTGAATATACATTAGTACGTGTGTTTGATGAGACCATCAGCATCAAATTATATTATACTATTTATATCTCAATAATCATTTATGTGTGTGAACTATAATATTCACTTTATATCTCAATAATCATAACAAAATATGAAAGCTAGATATCATATTATAATTTGAATTTGAATATGCAAAATTTTGTATGAAATGAAATATAACTTCGAGATTTTGCAAAAATAAATAAATTAAATTGAGCAAGTAAACATAAAACTTGTAAGAATAATATTTGTCACAATAAAAAAAAAGAAATCTCGAAAATAAAACTTATAACCCTATGAAATGAAGCAATATAATTCGAAAATAAAAAAAAACTCGGAGATAAAAATTTTATTTTAGAAAATGAAATAAGTTAGAAACTAATATTGATTTAACAGTGTATATAAAATCTCATAATGAAATTTATATGATTATGCATAAGTTTAATGTGAATGATATGAATGTAATTATTCTAGTAAGTTAAACATTTTTTATAAATGTCTTGAGAAGCTATATGATGATGACCATCAGCATGAGATAATTGTAAATCACATATCAATTTTTTAACAATTATTTTCAATTAATATATAAGAGATTTTTGAGCGGGCATAAAACATTAACCTATAGATAAGATACTGTTTTTTCTCAACAAATTTAAAATATATGTTTGGATGTACCAATATAAACATTTTTTAAAAAGTCATTATTATGGGGGATTCTTTGTTAATTTGTCATTTTTTCAAAACTTTCTTAGTTTTTTAGCACTTTCCAAAAAGTGTTTAAGGATCTAGCACTTTGTGGACAGTACATCTCTTGACTTTCCAATCAAATTCCTGTACAGTACTGCGCAAAAATAAAGGGTGTATTGTACACGTGTGTATCAACAGAAGATAAAATGATCATTTTGCAAAAGAAAATGTTAAATCATTTTTGACAGTACACAAAATGTCAGAAAACTAAAAGAGTTTTGGGAAAGTGAATGTGTAGGCAAATACTTTTTATTATAGAGACAACTATAATGCTGCATTGAGGAAAGCCAAAAAGGGAAGAGCACGATGGACCATATGCACAATATTACTCGGACCTTAGTTCATTTTTAGTATCTTTTTTCACGAGAAGGAATGAAAAGCGATGATACTTATTATTGAGTTGACAAAAGAAAAGTAATGGTCAAATTTTCTTTTGTTTGGGGATTGTTTTTTTAATTATCTATTTTTCTAGCCTTATCTGTTTAATGAGTTGTACATAAAATTTACTAAAAAAATTAAGAACGATAAATATTTTAAATTGATGAAAATTACAATATAAGATAACATATATCTTTAACTAGCAAGCTTTTCTTTGAAATATACATATTAAAAATTTATAGTAATAATTAAAAAAAAAAAATCTATTATATAATAGGAGAGTTTTCTCTCAATTTAGGGTGTCCACCTCATCACTTCATTTACACAAAAAATTTAACATTAAAATATATTTAAAACATTCATTTAATACATATATATTATATTATCATTATTTTTATTTAATACAAATTACAAAAATACAAAACTTTGTGTAACAAAATAGAAAAGTCATAATTCGATATTAAGAATCAAAAAAATTGTAATACTAATTGGATAAAAAAAAATATTTTCTTGAAAATGATATATTGTTAGATTTTCTACCCAAAACATTAATTTAATATTTATCATATTTAAAATGTTAGAATGTGATTATGAAATTAAGAATGTAAAATAGATTTTACTACATATAATAAAAAAACATTATTCCATTTTTCTCCGAGAATATATAATTTTTTATAATAAAATTTACATCACTTGAAAGTCACAAAATACTATAAATTTGTGGTAAATATAAGTTTTTACAATTAATTTAACAAAGTCGAGAATATGTAAAATAGGACAAAGATAAGAACAAATAAATAAAATTATAGATAAATGATAGTAGAGAAAATAATCATCTTATTATATAAAGTAGAATCTATTATATAATAGGAGAGTTTTCTCTCAATATAAACTATCCACATCATCACTACAATCCTCTATTAATGGACACCACTTATGTAAAACTCTAATATGTACTAATTAAAGTTTCAATATAAGTATAATCATTACTATAGAACTCCAAAACACACAATTACACCAACTAACGAGAAATATATATAATATTAATTGAGAGTCACAAAAATATATAAATTTGTGGTAAATATAAATTTTTACAATTAATTTAACAAAGTCGAGAATATGTAAAATATGACAAAGATAAAAACAAATAAATAAAATTATAGATAAATGATAGTAGAGAAAATAAGCATCTTATTATATAAAGTAGAATCTATTATATAATATGAGAGTTTTCTCTCAATATAAACTATCCACATCATCACTACAATCCTGTATTAATGGACACCACTTATGTAAGACTCTAATATGTACTAATTAAAGTTTCAATATAAGTATAATTATTACTATAGAACTCCAAAACACACAATTACACCAACTAACGAGAAATATATATAATATTAATTATGATTTAAAATTTGAACCGGCTATTAACAAAATCAGTATATGCGAATGCATCATTTTGGAAAAAAATAATGAAATGAAATAAGTGAAAATGACCATATAGTAAGTTCATATTTGAAAATAAAATATTAAGATAAACTACTAAATTTATAGATAACCAACTACAGTTCAACGTAAAATACATATAAAATGAGTTTATTATCATAATTAACAGTATAACATCTATAAATTGATACTCAATAAATTAATATCTCGACAAATCAATACATTTTTTCGGATCCGAATTTGTTTCTCGGACAAATAAATATATCGAGGATTTTCAAAACCAAAACTTAGCCATTTACTAAATGATAGTCATAAATCTTGAAATGCTTATTACCCAATTTTTGTTAATTGAAGAGACTAAATACCATTGAAGCCAATATAATAGACTCTGAGAATAGTTCAAATATTCTTGAAATAAGAAAGATGGAGAAGTTAAACCAACTCTTGCAATAACTTCACTCCAAGTTCTGGTGTCCTAAGAATTATCTTTGAAACCATTGAGGTTCCTATTAATCTACTTCTTCCCTCATTGTTCACAGATGAAATGGACTAAAGATCATAAAGATATAATTTTAAACTCTCAAATATGTACTAAAATCATTTATAATAAAATGTAAGTGGTTTGTTTAGTTAATGTGTACATGGACTGATGAAGTTATAATTGACCTCAATATAAACTATAGATTCCAGAACATAAATGTAATATTATACGTTCAACTAAATATGTAACTTATGAGAGATTTGAAATGGTGTTAAGAAAATATATATAAAACTATAATTAAAATCACACAGTAGTCAAATACTACATATAAACACATGAAAAAGAAGAATATTTCAACATAAGTAAACAACATAATTAAAAGAAAAAACCGTTGTTCTATATACAAACACTAATAAGGAGAAATAACAAAACACATGCATATACACACAATGCAACTATTAACATAAACCGACTATTAAACTAAAATTTAAAATTAAAAAAAAAATTGTTTCCTAAAAAATACCCCCTCTATTTTTTTTTATAAGGGGTTTTCCCTAAAAGCACATGAATTAAGAAAAAAAAAATTGGCTTGAAATATTAATCACTACCGTAACAGCATTTAGTTATCCAATTAGGAAGAGTATTAATGTTTCATGATAGTACCGAGACTACTAATGAGTATAATTAATTAAATTTTGCATGAGAATGTGAGAAACTATTATAAAAAATAACAAAACAAAATGTTTAAAACCTCTTATAAAAAAAACGGAGAAAGTAGCATATAAACAAATTTATATAACATAAATGTAAAATAAGCCCGCGTTTCGCGGAGGTCAATCCCTAGTAATATACAACCACATATCATTAGGTTAAATATAATAACATAGTGCAAAAAACCAGCGAAAGCAAAATGATATTCTCACTACACTCGTGTATGTATTTACTTACGGCACTTGAATCTGCAAAAGACCTAAGAGAAACACTTGTCAAGAGTTTTAAACACATAGCCAACTAAACTATCAACATTGTAACAACTGTGATTTTTTTTTTTTTTTAATTTAACGTAATACTTATCTCGAATGAACCGACTCATGGGAAGAGATTAAAATATTGAAAACTATGTATCTTTATGGGATATTAGATTCTCTATGGACCTAAGAAGACCGTAGAGGTAACAATCATCAAAAGTAGGTAGAAGGAAGATGGTAGGAGACCATAAACATAACGTAAATAATAATAGGGTAGGTTTTCATATATATAAGACGTAGCAGAAGCTATAACAAGCTTTGCTTTTGAGTGGAAAGAGACGTCCAAATATTATATAGATATATGTACTCGAATTGGCTTGTATGAAAATGGAGTCTCTCGGACACCACAACGATATGTCATCGTCTCAAACCTAAGAAAACGTTATTAATTTTTACCCCTTCGATACCTCCTTTGTGAGAGGCTGAGAGCTGCATATATATAGATATATGTACGTTAACGTTGGTCAACTTTTTTAGTTGACATTTGATCATCATATTCGTAGTGCTCGACTATATACTATATGAGTAGTATGTTCTGATCCGGTAAAGAACAAAATGTTTCTCCGGTAAAGAGTTCCCACAAATTTACTTTCAGACAAGTTTAGCAACAAGAAAAAAATATATATATACTTTCAGATAAATGGTTGTGTCGAATTCTGAAATTGGGTAGTTCAAATAGATTACGAGTTCATGCAAAGTAAATAAAATTTTGCGGAGTACCGAGTATGTCATATCTCAGGAAAGCTACTGATGGCATGGTGCAAATGATTATATATAATTAAGAGAATAAAATAGGGTGGAATTAAACTTTCTTTTGAAAATTTATAGTACTATTATAGTGAAAACATATTGAAAAGAGTTTTATGAGACGACTATAGTATACTACCCCTTAATATACAATTTTTTCTATATACATTCCAGATTTTTTGTCTCTTTGCTACATGTTCCCAAACAATTTTTTGTTTTGACAAACACCACGGACTATTCAATGTCTTATAATTACACTATACCTTAATAATCTCGTAATTGTGTTTAGAAAACCAACAAATCACGTTTAAAAAACCACGATTAAACCTGATTCGACTGTGAGCGAAACCCGACTCAAAATTCAAAATCGATTTGGGAAAGAAAAAAAAAGAGGTTGTTTTTGGTCGATTGAAAAACAAAAAAAAAATCAGAAAGTGAATCGTATAGAAGGATTGCATGGTGGAGAGGGATTATTCGTTCGAGTGAAAATGAAGTAAGTAATTTTCTCTTGTAATCTCCTCTTTTTCTAACATTATTACATCCCTAGTTCTCTTTAGTTTAGGAGATTAAGCGGTTATAAGGAAAATGAGATTACGTACTCCATTTCTTTCACTCGAACTGAAAAACCTCTCTCTACTATGCAATATTTCTCTTCAATTCACTCTTTGTCTTTTTTTGTTCCTCAATCGGCAAAAACCCCTAATTTTTTGCCCCAAATCGATTTTGGATTTTAATTAAGGGTGGGTTGGGATTTTGAGTCGGGTTTCGCTCACAATCAGATCAGATTAGGTTAATCGTAGTTTTTCAAACGCGATTTATCGGTTTTCTAAACACAAGCACAAAGTCCTGGGCGTTCGGATGTCCATTCGGGTTCGGTTCGGTTTATTTGGTTGTTCGGTTATTCGGGTGTAGAGGTCTAGGGTCCATTTGGATATTATTGATGTTCGGTTCGGGTTCGGTTCGGATGTGTTCGGGTTCGGTTCGGTTTCCTAAGTGTATGTAAAATCCAATTGTAACCGAAATATCAATGGATTCGGTTTCGGTTCGGTTATTTCCAACCGAAGTACATGTTTGCAACTAAAATAACCAAAAATCCGAAGTTAAACATAGCAAGTTCATCAGATCTGGTAATAAAAAGAGAGTCTGTGACATCAAAGAACGATTTATCTTCAGAATAAGAGAGAACCAAGAGGCAAGAACCTTCAGAATCAGACCTGTGACATCAAACAAGGTTTACAACAAAGCATATTGAAAGCAAGACAGAAATAAGACAATTGAAACAATGTAAAAACGAATGACAAGGAAGAAAAACGAAGCTTATAAGCTATGCAATGCAAGTGACAAGGAAGAAAAACGAATGAGTTGATGAATCCATCTGAAAACAATACACAACAGAGGCATATTGAAAGTTAGAACATGAAAAGAACAAAAAAGATAACAAAAAAGAACATATACAATACGAAAAATTCAGAGAATCATAGTTAATCTAGTTCAGTTCGGCCATCGCAATATCCGAGACACGAGAATCAGAGTTATTCTCCAAAGTTGTAGGGGGAAACCAATTTGACGCAGGGGAGATAGAGATTTAAAAAAAAACTCAAAATCAAAAGCAAATCCATGAAGTTATTATGAATATACGGTAAAACAGCCACATAAAAACACAGATCGAACAAGTCAATCATGAAATATACCTTAATCGAGAAAATCAAAATCCCTAAAATTAGCTCGAACAAATCAAGAGGTAAAGAGAGATGAAGGAGGAGAAGGAAAGCTCG
Organism: Eutrema japonicum; assembly: GCA_030161315.1. Classification (NCBI taxonomy): domain Eukaryota; kingdom Viridiplantae; phylum Streptophyta; class Magnoliopsida; order Brassicales; family Brassicaceae; genus Eutrema; species Eutrema japonicum. The sequence continues at coordinate 42,801,381 of BSQW01000005.1, forward strand.
AAGTCATACCTGAGATCGATTTCTAGAAATCTCAGAAGGAGGAGAAGGAAAGTTCGAAGATGATGAAGGATCTAAAGTGCTTTGTTATTATTTTTTTGGGTTTTAGTAGTTGGGTAAGGAAAACGATGAAGAAACTCAATCGACAAAGTGTATTATGCCCTATTGGTTATAATCGATGGTTCGGTTATTGTTCGGTTATATGGTTTTAACCGAACCGAACCATATCCAAAGTAACTTGAGATCAAAACCCGATCGGTTATATCACTACAACCGAAGTAGTATATGGTTCGGTTTATTCGGTTCGGGTTCGGGTATGGACTTCGGTTATGGACAGAACGCCCAGGGCTGACAACATTATTACGGTACGGCGTAATTATAAGATGTTGAATAAGTTGTGGTGTTTGTCAAAGCAAAAAAAAATATTTGGAGATGCGTAATAAAAAGGTAAAAAGTTTGGAATTCATGTATATCGAAGAAAATGTATACTAAGAATAGTGTACCAGAGTCGACCCAAGTTTTATTGATTCTACTGGAAAATAATTAGTTGTGAACAAAATTCATGCAAAATGAGTGAAAAATATTCCTCAATTATTTCCATTCCATTTCTTTTAATTCCACTAATTCCTCCCATATGTACGAGTAAGACCATTAAATAGACATGCACTTCGGTAGATAACCTCCTCACTTTCGGATAAGTCGATTTTACAAAAAAAAAAAAAAATCAATGGAGAAAGGATTTTTTTTTGTTTTGTAAATATGAACAGTAAAAATCAAAGGAGCTGTTTCTCTATACATATATCCGAATGAAGTTTTTTTTGTTTTGTAAATATGAATATGAAAGGAGCTGTTTCTCTATACATATATCCGAATCATTCGGTTCGAGAATGCATAGTTATGTGCATGCATGCAGGCTTTTACCTGTTTGTTAGATGCGAAACTTTCGTGTGAAATCTACACAGTTAAATATTATTTTATTTTCTCTTTGTAAATACCCATATGAGAGATTTTCAGTGGATGTGTTCTTATACGGCAAACATGGTACGTTTTACTAGTCACATTTTTTTTCTGGCATCATTTTTTTTTTTTGATGTTTTTCGATTCCCGGAAGTAATATTAAGCCCAAACAGGCCCAGACTAATCTCCCGGGTGGGAGTGACACAGTCTACTTATAATGCTCCACTTGACCAAGTGCTTGTCCTGGTAATTTCGTTCCTGCGGAAAATCGATCCCTGGCCTAAACTAACAGGACCAACACTCACCGTCGGAAGAGAACCATCCGACCACCAATTTATATATAATTGTTATAATTTTGTTTCAATGAATATTCAAATATAAAAGATGTACGTATGCCACAATAGGCATGTTGTAGTTGTTGTGTTATAAATGCATGATTTCTACGATACAGCAAACTGAATAATTGCACTAAATAACAGAATTAAAAATACAGTACAACCGATACCCAAGAACCCATGAATGAGAAAAAGTTGGTGTGGAAGCGAGACGCTCTTAATTATCTTAATTCATTAAGTGACACTAGTAGTGTGACAGATTGATGTAATCAACATCCCAGAATATAATCAAGAACATTTGTTTGTTCCGTAGTATTCGAGAACATTTGTAATGTGACATTTGACACTTAGTCAAATTTCTAAGCTTTACAAACCTTACATATATACCAATTTCGGATTTTAATTCATTCAAACCAATTCTAATTTTGACATATAAGTAAATTTAAACCAAAAAATAATATAAGTATACTATTTTATAGTGTTTATAGCGATGACTTCATCGTACCTAACTCCGGTCATTAATTCTGCCAAATGTCTCTGTCGAAAACCCATCAGAAAAATGGTGAAACCACTTCGTCAAAAACAAATTTTAAACATGTGTATGCTCGTTCGCACCAGCTCCTAGACACGAGCACTATCCCATGCTTAAGCGTACCCACAAGCCATTGACAACAAACACCACGGTAGGCAATCGCCATACCGACACACTTATTCCACATAAATTGCATTAATATTTGTTTTCTAAATGAAAAATGTGTACATATTGATTTACACAAAATTTGTTTTAACAATATTTTGGTCAGTTATATTTTTATTGTGCTGATTTTGATCACTCTAAACAATATAACATTTTGTGTAAATTATGATATTTGCACCATATATTGTTTGTTATGTTTTGTTTGTTTGATTTTTTAAAAGATTAATATATTGAACGTTGACAAAAAAAAACGTTAATATATTGAACTGAAATTCTAACTTTACAGAGGAATATGGAGTTTGGGGGTTTGACGGCTTTTGGGTCAATACAAGAAAACATAGAACATTAAGAGGATACACATTACAAGATGCTTTGGAAAGTCCTCTAAGTAACCATTCGTTCTGTTAATTCTGCTATTTCTTTTATTCGGCTCCAAGCATATAAGTTTTACATAACTAATTAGTGCATTTATTTATATTTTTCTTTTTATATTCTTCTATGGAACTATAGGTCTTCTGTTTTGTCACAGTTTTCAGACCAAACTTTCACCAAATCGAAGACAACCGATCTCATACAAAACCGAACGGAAGTAGCTGTCCCAATAATAGCCAATGAACGATAACTAGTATAGTAGTGTGTTACAGTATGGTTCTGACTTCTGACCAATTGTTCATCACGTGCTTCGTAGGGTTTTAACTATTTAACACTGCTCTCTAGCCATCCCAGTCTCACTCTATACCTATAGCTGATGAGAGTACGTAGCTACAATTCCTTGAATAACTTTATTATTTTCCTACATTTTAATATAAATATTTATTACTTTGTGATTAGTGGTTGTTCTTTCAGCACGCAATTCAATCACCTACACAAGAAAATAGAATATAGTTTTCTCATGTAAAAGTCTCACTTTATCAGAGATATGCGGATATATATTTGTTAAAGATTTGTTTTTGTGGTATCAAGAATGGGACATGAACTTGGTTTTCAATTACTATACATATGAATAAAAAGAGAACTCGAAATCTCAAATATCTGTTTATTGGTTCATATCATATGTGGTGTAAAGTGATTGAAAATGTCCTTTTTTTATATACAAGTTTCATGGTTTTGAGTTCTAATTATATATATGGTGACATTGTTAAGTTATATGACTATGTAATTTATAATGGTGATAAGAAAGTATATATGACAAACAATAAAATTTCATGAATTTAATATTTGATAAATTAATATACACGAAAAAATAATAAATTTTGTAGGTTTTGAGTTGAGCAAATGTAAAACAAATAACAAAATTTGATCCCAATAATATAAACAAATAGCAAATGTAAACTTCTATGTAAATATATAATCCCAATAGTATAAATTAATAATTATGTACATTTATTCATATATAACTAAGATTTTTTTTGCCTCATGTATAACTAAGATAATATACTAAAAATATAAAGCTAGTATTTTTGTTTTTAATTTCAAATTGAAATTTCATTGGAGCTCATCTCTAATTTTACATACTGCATCAAAAACACTTAATGTTATCTGTTCGATTTGTATCCAAAACTTGTGAAAAGTTCTATATATAATATATATTTTTTTACGTGTAACTGCTTTCGTACAATAAGTCTTCAACTTCATCACTAACATTAAGGATAGTAACAAAAATTCCTTCTAAATGTAGAAATTATGAACATGTATTACTTTCACACGGATAGTATCCATTCTATTGTGATAGTCAAAATTATTTGTGAATGTTATTTTTAGAAGTGAACTCATTTAAATTCTTAGTATTATATCATTCAAAGGAAAAAATTAGAAATGATGGACTAAAAACAATTTTATTCTATATATTAATATTTCTATAAATTAATATATTTTCAAAATATCTAACATTATTAATAAATAGAAAGTTTAATGTAATGAATTATAGAATAGTGATTATCAAAATACCAAGGTTGAAGATATGGCCGCAATATGATGGTCCAATCAAATTATAATTGGAAACATGTATATACATCCGTTATATATATATATACTAGGATTTAACACGCGTTAATTATAGCGCGGAATAATTTTTTTAAAAGAAATTGTTTTGAAATTTAATAAAATTACTTTTATCTGAATTTTAAAATATAGCTAACTAATATAAATAAATATGTCAATTTGTAATAATTTGTCTATTTAACCCGTTTTGCAGTGAACTAAAATATTATTCGGGTTAACCTGCAAAAAATTTATAATCTTGAAAACATAACTCTAATATGCACCGTTAATGACTCTAGTTTTTGTGATTAGTGTACGAACTCTTAAATAAAATATAGTTTTCTTGTATCTAAATTTTTATAAAATTAGTAAAATATTTTTGAGTTTTTGTTTTGATATATATTCAAATAAAATATAATAAATTATAGTAAAAAATTTAGCAAGATTTTGAATATATATATATATATATATATTTTGAATTCATTTGTAATATCAAGATTTTGAATATGAATTGATTATTATTTTAAAATATATAGTATTAAATAATAAATAACCTCTTTAATGCAAAATATATATTTTCCATATTCTAATCAATAATTTTAAAAAAACTATTATATCATTTCCTATTTCAATTATTTTTTGTTATTTGTAATGGCAATTCATGTAATAACTTACAAAACAAAATTTATTTTTAAAAATATCATTTTAAATAATATTATAGAGATATATATAATGTAGTCTTCGTGTATAATATAATATTATAGAATTTGGAACACTATGTCCTACGCACATGATATCTGAGTAGGACATATATTGATAGACTCCCCTAACATTTTATTCCATGTTATTATATTTCGACTCAATTTGGTTGAAAATTAGTTTTAGTTTCCGGTCCCCCCCTCCCCCTATCGGAAGTTAGTTTTAGTTGAAAGACACTTTCATATAAAAGTATAGAAGAATTGAAGACTTAATATTTTGTTAACTTGATTCTCAATTGTTTTCTAAATTTCGGTGTCTATAGTTTATTGAATCCAATAGTCAAAATTTAAATTTTACCCTAATTAAGGGAGAAACTTTTTTAAAAATGTGTAAACGTTGACAGTTTATTTTCACTTAACCAATTTTACTAGACCAATTTATCATCTGTCTAACCTATATATGAGGCGGTCATCGAATAACCGATCAATTTAAAAAGGATAACCAGTTTCAAGAGTTATACTGTTATAGGATGTAGACTACATATATATGTTAGTGATCATTCTGCATTCAACCAGGTAAGGCTTATTAGTGATCATTCTGCATAAAGCTTAACTTTTGTGGTTCCCATTTGATATTATTTGATTATAATGATTATATTATATATGTTAAATTAAGAAGAGCATGGTAAAACGGTAGGGATCAGTCATGGATCTAAACCGGTCCACTACGCCTTTAGTGTTCCGTTCCCACCTCGGAAAAAAACGAATCACTTGACTTTGATGTGATAGAGAGTCTTTTCCTTTTGATGTAATTAACATGTTTCTAATCTCTATTTTCAATCTCTATTTTCAATTACATCATAATTTGTTTGGATAGCATTTCAAGTTGTGACCAAAATGTTCTTAATTAGATATCACAATAGGTATATACACTCATGTGAGTTTTTATATTCTATAATCGGATTTTTTAATAGATCTCATAACTGGAACACGTAATCGTCATTGCTGTGTCTCTTTCTAGTGAAATTCAATTCTTGATGTACCGAAGTTTATATATGGACTATAATATTCGACCAAGTGATTAAAGATCTTTTGTTAGATATTTTGAAGTATATATTTTTCTAAACCTACATATGTTCTCTAAATTTTGGAAAAATTAAGGATGCTACTAATGACGTTATACTGCATCGGTATAATGTTTACAGTATTAGTATAACCATTCAATGAAACAGATCTGAAATGGTGAATGCAAAACTGAAAAATAGCTTATACAAAAGTGCTTAAATGACGCATACACAGATATATGGATGTGTGTGAATTATTTATAATAAAAAGAAAGTCGTTAATTTAGGTCAGAGATCATTAATTTTCTATAAATTTCATCCTTTTGTTTGTATAAAGTTATTCCCTTAGCATACGATACTATCATCTTTCACTTCACTGAAATTTAACCTGGCGATGTTCAGCTCCGGCTCAACATTATTTGGGGCTTTAGGGCAAAAAAAAATTTTTAGACCTTTTAAATTTATTTATTAAAGTTTTTTACTATTTGTTCTTAATAAAATTAATTTGTGTAATGTCTTTATAGAATTTTTTATTAAAAAAATACTTATAAAATATTTATGGACTTTTTTCACTCTAATATTTTGTATTATTATTATTTTTTTTAATAAAAATATATATAAAAAAAAAACGGGCCCTTAATTATTAAGACACGGATCGGAGCCCTGAGGCCGTCGTACCCTCACCCTTGCTACTGAGCCGGAGCTGGCGATATTGAGCGGAACAAAAATATTTGATGAACGTAAGTGTGGGGTTTAAGATCTTTATGTTAAATGTACATTTTATTATCTTAAAGTGCTTTCAATTAGGGTGGGCATTTCGGTTTAATTTTGATTTCTGTTCGATTCGGTTAATTTGGGCTTAATAAAACTTTAACCGAATTTAACCAAAATAAGTTTGGTTTAGTTTGTGTTCGGTTTGGATTTAGTTCGATTTTGTTGTAATTTTATTTGATTTTAGTTCGGTTCAAAAAAAAAATCAACTTATACCAATTAATGTAGACGCATATTTTTTACCAAAATTTAAATAATAGAATAACAGAATAACAAATGAGCAGATTTTTGATAATCCAATCAACGTAGGAAAGACTTGTAAACGTTCCAAAAACATCGAACTCAATTCTCAAAAAGCTAAAACATTTAACTAAAATATCATTAGCATATTTTTGCTAATGATCATAAAAGACCTGTTAGAATTTTATGTTCGAGAATCTATATAGAATTAACAAGGAATGAGAAGGAGATGAGACTTTAGCCGCTTAAGTATAAGAGTTCTTAGGGTTTTTTTTTTTTTATCCTTAGGTAATTGGGTTAGAGAATATAAATAATTGAATTAGCTATATATTAATCGTATTGAGAAATGAAATGAAAATAGTGAAAGTTAAAAAAGAAAGAAAACATGGGTTTAGTTGAAGATTCCACAATATATTCATATTTTTAATATAATTAATTAATTAACAAAATAAACACATTGATTTATCGGTTCGGTGAACCATTCGGATTGAGAAAAACTTTAACCGATTAGATTATGTATAGAATATGGTTTGGTTTGAATTGATTTAAATTCATTTGAGTCGGTTTGGTTCGGTTTGGTTTTTTTGCCCACCCTCTTCAATAAATAAGGCTGTGTCATGTCAAAGTCATTAGAAGTGCTCACATAGGGTTATACAATATTTCTATTGAAAAATTTGGTGGAAGCAAGTGGGAATTCGGACCATATACATAGATTAAAAAGAGGACATTGACATCTCTTAACCCTCTCTATATAAAGGACCACTTCACCCTCTAAAACCTCCATCCGAAGTCAAAGGTCCATTTTCTGTAAAAGTTGTTTTATGCCAAGTCCCTTAACTTTAATTTCTCTTTAGGTATTGATTTGTACTGATGGTTGCGTTTACGATCAATTTTTTTTATATCCAAACCGAAAATCAAACTGGAAAGTCTTTCGGATCACCAGATCGTTCTGGACCAACTGCGACTCAATGAATTAATGAACTTTAATCTAAAATTGTCTCCATTTTCAATTAAGATCATCAAACCAAAAACAGTTTTTTTTTTATAATGTCCGAAATAAAATTTAAAACAGCGAGATAATGATTAAACATATCCACTAGTCAAACGCAATTATATTTTATCTTCATGAGAAGACAAAGTACACTCCACCCCAACTTCTATGAACTGGAAAGCGAACATAGACACAGAATATACCAAGCCAGAGTTTCTAAAGTACAAAATATTTTCGGTGAAACAGAGAATGCAATTTGTCTTCTAAAATTGATTTTAATATAGACAATATATATGTTATAAAGTTTCAATGATGATGAAAAAACGATGTCGAAGTCGTGAGAGGCGACAAGGTTTATAGACACAAAATCTAAAATAAGAGAGTAAATAAGTTTAACCTCAAGGTATGAGATCAAGAAGTCGCAAGTACTAGTGTTCGTGTCAAAAAAGTTCATAAAGTATGAATGCATGTGTGTGTATATATATAATATTCATATGATTATCAATGAGCTAAATAAAATACATATTAATTAATCGATATAATTGTATGTATTATCACTTAATTTAACTTTCATTAATATTATGATATTTTTTAAAAATGTTAAAAATATTTGTCAATTTCAAATAACAAAAACTAATAAATCTTCAAATAAGTGACAATTCTTGCAAAATTTCTTAATTAATTTTAAAAACAAAAGACAGTGAACGGTAGATGTAAAACATCAACTACCCACGTACCATTCAAAAGTTCAAAACCTTCCTAACTCGAACTTTTATATTTTGTTACTCGACCAACCAAAAAAAAATTCCAATGGATACCACTCTACTTAATTAGTTTCTGCCATACCAGTATTATAAAGAGATGATTTTGAGTACGTTTTAACAAACTCAAGATCAGCTCAATAACAGCTCAAGCTAAGAAATGAGTCGAGACAGACGAAGTTGTTGAATGTGGATCTATTCTCATTAATCAATCTAAATTGTATATGTTTTCCATATATACAAAGTATGTACTATGCTATTATAAGCTTACATATATATGCTAACATGAGCCATGAGTAAAATACTCATAACTCATAATACACCCCCGCAAGCCTTTCAATCCGGACATGGTGAAGGAGTGTAAAGGCTTGACATAGACATACGACCAAGAATAGCGTTGAAAGGCCCTCGATGCATCGGTTTGGTCAATATGTCAGCCAATTGATTGTCACTTGTAACATGAAGGGCTTTGAGATTGCCTTGTTTGAGCTGGTTGCGGACCGTGTGACAATCAATTTCAATGTGTTTCGTGCGCTCATGAAAGACAAGGTTAGAAGCAATGTGAATTGCGGTCTTGTTATCGCAAAACAGTTTAGCCGTGTTGGTGACCGTGATTTTGAAGTCTAGGAGCAACTGTTGCAGCCAAATGATCTCACGAGTCACATCAGCTAAACTCATATACTCTGCTTCTGTGCTGCTGCGACTAATAACATTATGTTTCTGTGATCGCCAACAAATGAGAGAAGTTCTAAGATAAACACAGAAACCAGTGGTTGATTTTCTAGAATCAGGGCATGAAGCCCAATCAGCATCAGCAAAGGCATTTAAGCACAAATCAGTATCAAGAGAGTAAAAAAGACCCAGATCTGGGTTACCCTTAAGGTATTTGAGGATCCTATGAGCAGCATGTAAGTGAATATCCGTTGGAGCTTGAAAAACCTGGTTGAGCTTATGTACAGCAAACGTGATATCAGGTCGTGTGATAGTCAGATATAACAAGCGTCCAATCAATTCTCTATATGGCTTGGCTGACTCCAAAAGGTTGCCTTTGTCTTTGCTGAGCTGAGTGTAAGGATCCACCGGGATAGAACTTGGTTTACAAGCTAGAAGACCATCATCTTCTAGTAAGTTCAGTGTATACTTTCTCTGACATACAGAGATCCCTGTTGATGATCCTGAAATCTCCAAGCCAAGGAAGAATCTCATAAGTCCAAGATCCTTTATATTGAAAGCATTTGATAAAACTGCCTTAAGAGATGCTAGATCAGCATAATTATTACTGGCAATAGCTATGTCATCCACATAGACAAGTAAAGCAATGAAGCTATGTGTTGTTTGTTTGATAAACAAGGAGGCGCCAGCCTCAGATTGTATGAATCCATCCTTCAAATTTACTGAGATAAAAGTGTGATTCCATTGGCGAGATGCTTGTTTTAGACCATATAAGCTCTTATGAAGGCGGCAGACAGCATTAGAGGATAAAACTTCATTGTTACATGGAGTATAGCCTTGTGGTAGGCTCATATAAATCTCCTCATCAAGTTCACTGTGCAAAAAGGGGTTGGACACATCCATATGTGTTAGTTCCCAGCCTTTATTTGCAGCCAAACCCAGCATAAGCTTCACACTGGTTAGCTTAGCCACTGGAGAGAAGGTTTCATTGAAATCCACACCTTCTTGTTGAGTGAAACCTTTAGCCACTAGGTGAGTTTTATATCTTTCAACTGTCCCATCAGAATTATATTTGATGGTGAACACCCATTTGTAGCCAACTATATTCTTTCCACGAGGTAAAGATGTAACACTCCATGTTTTGTTGAGTTCCATAGCATGAAGCTCCTCATTCACGGCCTTGTTCCATACCTCAGATGTTATAGCTTGTTTGAAAGTTTTAGGTTCTGTTTCGAGTGAGTATGAAAGAAGATAGGAACAATATGGCATTTGGAATTTATGATATCAAAGGACAGAGAAAAGTGGATATGGTGTAGTGTAATGATCAGGGAGAGAAGGTGATGACTGAAGGAGAGCACAGTGATAATTAGATAAGTAACTAGGGGTTTTAGTGTGACGTTTTGGTCTCCCACTAGGTAGAAAAATCAAAGTATCATCTGAAACAACTATTTCAGTTGGCAAAGGTACATTCCTAGGATGATGTGATGATGATGTTATGTTTGAGCTATCAAATGCAGATGGAATAGACGATGTAGCAGATGGAATTGGGTAAGGATCACAATGAGCAGGTAAATCATTAGGCAATGGATTAGTGAATGGTAAAATAGTATGTGAGAAGAAATATGGAAATGTAGATGCATCAGATTTAAAAGGGAATATGGTTTCATGAAAAACTACATGTCTAGAAATAGACACAGTATGATTGTCCAAATATAGTAATTTGTAACCCTTATATCTAGATGGATAGCCAAGAAACATACAAGGCCTAGCTCTAGGGGAGAATTTATGCCTATCCTTTTGAAGTGTGCTAACATAAGCTAAACAACCAAAAGATTGCATTAAGAAGTAATCAGGTTTCTTATGAAGCATCATCTCAAAAGGACTAAGATTATTTAGCAATGGGGATGGAGTCCTATTTATGATGAATGTAGCAGTGAGGACACAATCACTCCAATATGTCAAAGGAATATTTGACTGAAAAAGAAGTGCTCTAGCTACCTTCAGCAAATGTTGATGTTTTCTTTCAACAACAGAATTCTGTTGAGGTGTATAAGCACAAGAAAAATAGTGAGTCATGCCCTGTTCTTTAACTATGTCATTAAAACTCAGTTCATGAGCATTGTCAGTTCTAAGTGCTTTAACTTTTGCATTATACTGTGTTGAAATATTCTTGAGAAACATCGGAAAGATAGTTGAAACATCACTTTTATTTCTTAACAAGTAAATCCAAGTAACACGGGTACAATCATCTACTATGGTAAGGAAGTATCTATAACCTTCAACAGACTCTTGAGAAAAAGGACCCCATATATCTAAATGTATCAATGCAAATGGAGTGGAAGACATATGATTATGAAAAGGAAAATTGATTCCCAGCTACACGAAGTATACCATAATGCATGGCTACACATCCGAAGTAAAATAATGTTCTAAAAACTACATCAACAATTGATATAGCATAGCCAACTATACGAATTAACGATAATGCATGGCTACACATCCAAAGTAAAACAATGTTCTAAAAACTATATCAACAATTGATAAAGTATAGCCAGATACACGATAACCATCCGAACAAACATGAGTCATATGTGTAACACCATAACCATATATTTCCGGTAAACCATTCATCGAGCTCCGGCGTTGACTCGGATTTTATACAATAAAACCCAGCCTAATTTAACCCGACTTGACTTAATCCGACCCGAATATTACCACTCGTGCTATGTACGGACACAAATATATATACATTTTATAAAATTAAAAAAATATTAACTGAAATTTCTTGATTTATTAAATCAAATTTAATTAAATTGATTTGAGTATTTAAAACCAGCAAAATATAATTGAAAACATAACATAAAAAAACGAACGATTAGACACATATTCTATACACTACATAATGAAGAAAAATTGTTTTTTTCAATCATCCCTCGCTATGTATACTTCATTTTCTTTCTCGTACTTTAGTTTTCTTAAAGCTATACTTGTTTCCACAAATTTATTTCTGAGAGAATCTACAAATTTGGTAAAACTGTTTAAAACAACAAAATCAAGGTATATATTGATATGAAACCAAAGAAAAATAATAGCTAGACATAGTCTTGATCTAGACATGGAATCATACACGCATTTCCCTACCACCCGAGTTTCTTAGGTCCATGTTCGTTGTCTTCAAAGAAGAAGAGAAAATGTGATTGACCTACTTTATTTACTTTTATAATTGTTACTCGTAAATATTTTCTTAATTTTATAAAAATGTATATATATATATGTGTGTGTGTCCGTGCGTAGCACGGGTGGTAATATTCATGTCGGTTTAAGTCGGGCCGGGTTAAATTTGGATGGATTTTATTGTTTAAAATTTGAGTCAACGCCGGAGCTACACATATTACTCATATTTTTTTGGATGGTTATCGTGTAGCTGGTTATGCTATATCAATTGTTGATGTCGTTTTTAGAACATTGTTTTACTTTGGATGTGTAGCCATGCATTATCGTTATTTCGTGTGGCTGGCTATGCTATATCAATTGTTGATGTAGTTTTTAGAACATTGCTTTACTTCGGATGTGTAGCCATGCATTATGGTATATATCGTGTAGCTGGGAATCAATTTTCCTTATGAAAAGGAAAAGACAGACGTTTTTGTTTAGCTAATGGACAAATAGAACAGTGAGTATCTAGAGACAGACCTGACTTAGGAAGAGACAAGGCATCATCTAAAACTTGTAACTTGGCAGGAGAGGGATGACCAAGGCGGGAATGCCAGATAGTCCCATCAACTGACAAGGATCTAGTGAATGCAGTAGTCAAAGCAGGTGGTGAGACATCAAGGATGTAAAGATTATGCAAGAGTTCACCCTTCGCAATCATCAAGTCCTGAGAAAGTGCATGAATGAAACATGAAGTAGGATAAAAATGAGCTGAACATTGACTATCTCGTAAAAGGGAACTAACACTAATGAGATTAAAATGAAAATATAGAACATGCAGAACATCATGAAGAATTAAAGAATCAGAGAGATGTATAGTGCCTATATGAGTAATGGGTAATCTAGTACCATTTGGCAAAGAAACTGTTATTCCAGATGCTAAGAAAATTTCTCTAAACAGTAAAATATCAGAACATACATGACTAGTACCCCCAAATTCAATGATCCAAGAACCAAGTGGTAAAGAGGAATGTAGAGTGGAAAGACACGTATGTTGAAAAGTGAAAGTGTGATTCTCATAACGAAGATTAGATGAAAGAGGAAATACTATACCAGAAGATGATTGAGGATCCATAACACCTGTTTCAGTTATGGAAGAAGTAGAACAAGGGGCCGCATTCTCTGGAACTCTAACATGTGTGCTCAATTATTGAATGAGAGACTGAATTTGATTCGGAGTGAACTGAGTCATATCCAAGCTTGTTGCAGTCATAGCAGGTGGAGGAAGATATGGCATGGAACCATTAGAAGTCACACCAGTGAAGATATTTGCAACAGCTCTTTGTTGAGATGATGAATTAAAATTCTGAATTTGTGGTTTGGGATTGTAAGAATTCTGACCCCGAGGAACAAAGTTATTGTTCGTAGATGGTCTGACTGAAGAATTTCCTGAAGCTGGAGTTTTGTAGCCAGGAGGATAGCCATGAACCCGATAACACTTGTGTACAGTATGGTCAAGTTGACCACAATAGGTGCATAAAGGTCTGTTCCCTCTAGGCCTGTAAGTATTATAGGCTGCAGCATATGCATGCTGGTCAGAAAAATGAATATCATTCCCACTGTAAGACTCAGTTGCCTGAAAAACCACATTCTCAGGTTTGACCACAGGCTTAACCATCTGCTGTCTTTCATCTTGAGCCACCATGTTGAAAGCCTCTTCAATGCTAAGAATTGGCTTAAGCATCAGAATGTGACGTCGGATCGGTTCATACGTTTCATTTAGCCCCATCAAAAGTTTTGTAACTCTGCTTCTTTGTTGGAGTTGTTCCCAAAGTGAAGCTGCATTGCATTCACACTTTCCACATGTACAAATAGGTAACTCAACGTAGTTTTTGTACTCTTCCCATAAGGTTATAAGCTCGGTGTAATAAGCACTAACGTCCATGGAACCTTGCTGTATAGTACTCAACCTTTGTTCTATCTCATATACTCTAGGAGCATTATTTTGTTTGAATCGAGACATCAAACTTTTCTAAATAGATTCAGCCGTAGACATATACAGCAAACTCTGACCTATTTTCTTAGAGACATAATTCATCAACCATGTAGCCACCATATCATTACAGCGCGACCACGAACCAGAATCTCTATGATTATCAAGAGGTTTTGAGATCGTACCATCAACGAAGCCCAATTTGTTACGGACATTGAGTGCCATACGATGAGAACGTCTCCAAGAGTGAAAATCCGCACCAGAAGACAAACGGTCAGTAACGAGTTGCAATCCAGCATGATCCGTGCTGTGAAGGAAGAAAGGATTATCGTAATGGTCAGTTGTTGCAGAAGCGGAAGTAGGAGGAGGAGTCACCATCGCAGAATTTGACAAAGAAATCGATATCCACCGAAGAAAGTGAAACAAAATTCGTCAAAGAAATGAGTAATTTCTCCGAATAAACAAGAGATTACGTCGATTTTGATGAAGAAAACAAGAATCAAACGTAGTTAGGTCAAAGAAAGAATGAATGAAATAGAATGAAAAATCACGATGATGATTCGGGATATGAAATCAACAATCGGAAGAATGAATTGAATGAGAAACAGATTCGATCGAGAAACACTCATGATCGTGTTGCTCTGATACCATAACAAACTCAAGATCAGTTCAAGAACAGCTCAAGCTAAGAAATGAGTCGAGAGAGACGAAGTTGTTGAATGTGGATCTATTCTCATTAATCAATCTAAATCGTATATGTTTTCCATATATACAAAGTATGTACTATGATATTATAAGCTTACATATATATGCTAACATGAGCCATGAGTAAAATACTCATAACTCATAATACGTATCATTCAGTTTATGTGCTAAATTAACATATAGGGAAAACAAATTATATTTATAGTGCTATGTAGTAGATAAGATTTTTTTTTTTTTTTTTTTTAGTAAAATGTAAATATTATATTACCAATTTTCAAGTTTTTGACAGAAGTTACAAGGAAAACTAAGAAAGCAGATTAACCGGAAAAAAAACTACTGACAACGACAAAAAAACCAACAAACAACACCGAATGGCTAAGAAAACGACTAGTGAGACAAAAAAAAAGCAAAAACCAAAACAAAACCAGACGAGAAATCAGTAATCACACGCCAAAACGCGGACCATCCCGTTTTTGCCACAGCTCAAAAGAACTAGAGTTCTCATCCTTGTTGCCACGAGCATCATCCCGAGGCCAGCCCTCAAACCTCAGAAATGAGATGCCTACAACATCTCCGAGAACTAACGGGATTTCCCGGATCCGTAACGGACTAATTTGCAACCGTCGAGAAGGGAGTCCGAGTGGGCAATCGAAGAGTCACATCCGACCGCCATTCCCGAGAAAACGAATCTCCTCAGGAACCAACCCCACACAGCTACAAGCTAGCCGCAACAACAAACCGGCGCCTCAACATCTCACGTCCGGAGTCGCTCTACTATCTACACCGGACCACTCCCGGAGCCAACACTAGTCGAGACCTCAAGCACAAACATGGAGCTGTCGTACCTTTGCCGGGAACACGCAGCAGGGCGAAACGAGGAGCCACTACGACGACTATCAAAGGGACTAGAGCCGGAAAGAGAACAACGCGAAATCTGAAGTTGAATATGAACACCTCGGGGAAGCAATGCCACCGGGTAGCCTTGAGAAACATCCACCCGAACCAGCCACCATCTCTAGACCACCGGTCAAGATCCACCACCACCGGAGAGAGATCAGAACCAAATTGATGCCGCCACTACTCCGACGCGACGAAGAAGATAGGAACCCCAAAAGTCAGCACCGCCAACACAAATCCCGTCCTCAAGAATCCCACTTGCCAATGTGAAAACCGGAAATTCCAGATCTACCTTCACCACTGCCTGTCCAACCGCTGAAGACAAGACCAGACAAACGAGCAAGAGCAGAAACCGCCGGTGGTCAAGAAACACACCCACGAACCCTTCACCGGAGCTGAAGCCGATTGCCACCCCTCACCACCAGAGGAAGGCCCTGCTTGTGCCGCCGGAGGAAACCAGAGATCGCCAATCCCAATTCTTAAACAAAGAGTAAAGCTCCTGTCGAGATTGAAAAAGACAGAGGAGACACCGCGAAGAAAAAAAAGATAAGGAAGAGGGGAGGGCCGGCGCCGGCGCTAGAGGAACCACCAGCCACCGGCCCAAAATCAGATTTAGATTTGTTAGGGTTTGTTGCCGCCGTTGGGTTGGAAAAGAAAGGAAGGAGAGAGAAACCTCGAATGTAGTAGATAAGATCATAAGACGTCCACGAAATCTTTATTCTACTTATGTTAATAATATATCCATTACAATACCCAATATCTATAGAAGGTTAATTCATAGATAAAGTGACGAAGATAGATAAGGAAGGGATAAATAAAGACTTAGATCTCTTTCTAGAAGAATAAAGATAAACCTTAAAAGATAGGAACTTTTTTTTCGTCGTATAAAGTAATTAAATGAGGAAAAGAATCTAGAGCAGAGAGACAAAGACATTCATAAATAACGCTACATATACAATGTCAAACGTAACTGCCCATTTCTTTTACAATAAACATTGACCACGACGTGTATATGTATATATATGAAATAATAATATCACATAAGTCTCAAAGAAAATATTAATTCGTTAGTTAATGGGACCCTTAGTTAATTACGTGGAAGACATTCATAGTGTCTATAGTAGAAAATTTTGCTAAATAAAAATTTCTCTTAAGGGCATTAATAATTGTGATAGTTAAATTCTTAAATGCATTTAATAAATATATATTCGGCAATTGAAGATTTTTGTTTCTGAAACTAAGGGCTTGATTGGAAAGAGTTTTAGAGGCTGCACACAGCCATATTTATTTTTACAGCTAATTTTTGTTTCCAATCATGATTTCTACAGATTTTTAAACCTATAGCCTTTTGTATTTTTTTTTTGCTGTAGAGAACTATATTTCCACAGCTTATATTTCTTCTCTTTCACTTTTTAAAAAACCACAGCCAAAATCCTATAGCTAAAAAACCTACAGCAAAAAAACTATAGCATAAAACCGAAAGCTACATATGTTACCAATCAGGCCCTAAATAAAATGGTCCACAATTTGCTATAGCTTATTGATATACTCATATATTGCATGTTTTAGCATGCATTTCATTTAGAGTTTTGTGTAATTCGCATGCATGATCATGGTCTTGTCTTGCATTTAGGTCTCATTTAGAGTAATAGGTGTTTGCATTAGGCCTTAGTGAGTTTTGCATACATTTGGAGTGTTTCTAGGTGTCTTGGAGACAATTGATGATGTTTGGAGTTATGGAGCATAAGAGGAATGCAAAGCCCATCTGAGATGCCGGAAAGATATAGCTGGAAGAAGGTCCTCCGTTATGAATCACCCTCAACGATCTTCATAGGAGTTGTAGAGGAGTGAGTCATCTGTCTACGGGAGTTAGATTCAGGCCATTTAGACATTTGGTTGAGGAGTTATCGCAGATTTACTGAAGACGTCTCTACCTGGCCGAGGAGCTTTCTCTTGTAGATGGGAGATGGTATCGATGCGTGACATCGGGTTGTGGCCGACCGATGGGAAACTCACAAGATCGACGACAAGAATGGCATCGGTTCGCCAGACACCGATGCAACCGTCGGATGGAAATGTTGAAAGTCTGAGGAAGCATCGATGCGTGGCATCGGGCTGTGGCCGACCGGTGGGAAGCTAACAAGATCGACGACAAGAATGGCATCGGTACGCCAGACACTGATGCAACCGTCCGATGGAAATGCTGCGAAACTAGAAGTGCATCGATGCGTGGCATTGGGCTGTGGCCGACCGATGGGACCTGTTGAATACCCAATTCGACCGGGTCAATACCCGGTTTGTCCCGGATTGACCCGGTTCGACCCAAACTTCTTTAAATAGTGAAAACCCTAATTATTAGATCTAAGCTTTCTTTTCTCTAGAGTTGGGTTCTCTCTCAAACTCTTCTTATGATGATTTTGGATGGATCTTCATCATTCATGCCATTCTAGTGAAGGATTCTTCAACCTATCTTTATATTATGTTTATTTAATCCTTGTTCTTTATCTTTATGTCTCTTTTTCTCTTGTGTTCTTCCTTATTCTTCATGTTTAGGCTTTAGACCTCTTTTTGTTGGATTTTGGATTTAGCTTGATTTGGATGGTTTGATGATTGATTGTTGATGCTTAAGACTAGATAAACATTTGTTCTCATGTTAGGAAGGATATTAATGCTAGGATTGAATTGAAAACTCATTTCTAGAACTTAGACATTTCATGCACACAAGGTGTTCGATGAAATGTCTAGAAAACTTCTAAGCATGCTTTTCATTCTAAGTGATCGGTATATGCTGACTTTAGGATGAATTGTTGACTAAAATGTACTTGTGGTAAATCATGGATTATCTAAGTGATTGGTGGATGCTGACTTTAGATGATTCGTACAAAGATTAGTGTCATGAGAGTAAACTAATATACTTGAAAGTGTTCATGTCATAAGAATAAATGTGCATTGAATGTTTAGGCATCGTTAGTCAATTGTCTTGATGGTTAGATGATGATGATTTAGGTTGCATCTTGTTAGATCCTTCACTTAGGTTAGCTCTTAATGTTAGTTTTGGATTGAGAGATCAAAGCTAGAGGTTAAACATTTCACACACGATAGGTATTCGATGAAATGCTTGAACCAAACCTTTTGTGAGATTTTCTTGCCTAGCCAACCAGAGTTGATGTCTAGGGTGATTAGTGAATTAAGTGGGATTGGAGATTAATGCTTGTTAATCATCTTATCACAAACGATGGTTTGTTCTTGATTTGGTGATTAACAAGGTGATTAGTGCCACGAGAGTGGATTAGTCATGATTGTGAATTCTATGTTCTAGAATAGTGTTTAATTCAACATTTATCATCATTGTTTGTTCATTAATCATCTTCTTGATAGTTAATTCATTTTCCAACACTTCTATCTTTTGTTTTCTTTCTTGCATTTGTTTCTTTTCCCAAAAATATAAACCCAAAAACATTTGCTCTAACTTAGGAAGATTCATGTATTCTTGGTGTTTCAATCTTAACCTCCTTGGTTCGATATATTAAATACTACAAAGACATGAGTGAGATTTGAGTAATTGATTAGTAAAAATCCTACTATCACTTATCAAAAGAAAAATCACCTTAATTACTATAACTGTACTCATAACGACTTTTTATATAATTTATTAACTAAGATTTAACCCGCGCTAATTATACCGCGGAGTAATTTTTTTTTAAAGAAATTGTTTTGAAATTTAAGAAAATTATTTTTATCTGAATTTTACAATATAACTAACTAATGATTATAGATAAATTTTTCAATTTATAATAATTTGTCTATTTAATCCGTTTTACAGTGAACTAAAATATTATTCGGGCTAATCCGCAAAATTTATAATCTTGAAAACATAACTCTAATATTCACCGTTAAATGACTCTAATTTTTGTGGTTAGTCTACAACCTTTTTTTAAGAAATAGTTTTCTTCTGTCTATCTTTTTATAAAATTAGTAAAATATTTTTCAACTTTTGTTTTGATATATATTCAAATAAAATATAATAAATTATAGTGAAAAATATAGTAAAATTTTAATTTTTTTAAAAAAATATATATATATACATTGATTATTATTTTAAAATATATAGTATTAAAAATAATTAAGAAATTAAATAATAAATAATAAATAACCTTTTTAATGCAAAATATATACTTTTCATATTCTAATCAATAATTTTAAAAGACTATTATATCGTTTCCTATTTCAATTATTCTTTGTTATTTGTAATGACATTTCATGTAATCTCTATAATCTTTATAATATTATTTAAGAAGACATTTTTAAAATTGAACTTTGTTTTGTAAGTTATTACATAAAATGTCATTACAAATAACAAATAATAATAGAAATAGGAAAGGATATAATAGTTTTTAAAAATTATTTATTAGAATATGGAAAGTATATATTTTGCATTAAAGAAGTTATTTATTATTTCATTTCTTAATTATTTTTAATACTATATATTTAAAAATAATAATCAATTCATATATATTCAAAACAAAAATCTATTCAAAATCTTGTAATATTTTTCACTATAATTTATTATATTTTATTTGAATATATATCAAAACACAAGTTGAAAAATATTTTACTAATTTTATAAAAAGTTAGACACAAAAAACTATTTTTTAAGAGTTCGTAAACTCACCACAAAAACTAGAGTCATTTAACGATGCATATTAGAGTTATGTTTTTAGGATTATAAGTTTTTGCGGGTTAGCCCGAATAATATTTCAATTCAATGCAAAACGGGTCAAATAGACAAATTATTACAAATTGACAGCTTTATCTATAATCAGTAGTTAGCTATATTATAAAATTCAAATAAAACAATTTATTTTAAAAAAATTACTCCGTGCTATAAGTAGCGCATATTAAATTTTAGTAACTTACAAAACAAAGTTCATTTTTCAAAATGTCTTCTTAAATAATATTATAGAGATGATGCATGTACCAATATTTTTCTGAGATGGACGATGAAATGAATATTGGTGAAAATAAAATAAAATACAATGTCTTAACAACAATATTATTTTAGGTCCAACCAATAATGAACGAATTTACAGAAAAAGCTATAAAATGTTTTAAAATATTAAAACAAAAAACAATTACCTCTTCTGTTTCACAAAGAGTGTCATTTTGACATATTTCACACATATTAATAAAATTATTAAAAGTTTCATATTATCTTTTATTAATACCTTTAAACGACACTCTTTATAAAACTAATGGAGTATAAACTAATGGCATCTCATTTACGCTAATTTACGTTTTTCAGAAACATAAAAACCACTCATTATCACACACACAAAACAAAAAATCTTATATTTTTATATTTGTTCCGAACTGCTCATTCAATTTCATCCATTTATTATGTATTAATCACATTTGTTTCGTCCGTGGCGGCTTTTCCATTTATTCGTCACCATATATTAATTTTCATGTTGTCGCCATTCAAATTTTTACAAATACCAATAATCTTTTTTTGCTAGAATTAATGAAACCGTCAAATCTCACAATTATCTTTGGAAATACAATATATATATATATACTAGTATGTGATCCGCACTACGCGCGGACGTGAACACAATTTAATTAATGGATTTGTCTCTATTAGCTTAAAAAATGTATATTGTTTATTCTTAAGTATTTTTTTCCTTTCTTAATTTTATGTTTATTTATGTATTTGTTTAGTGAGTGATCCACAATTTGAATTTTTTTTAGTTGATTATTTATTCAATTAGTTGGTTTTTAAAAGTTAAGTTTTTGTCATTTTAAAGTTTAGAGAATTGTATATTTTTTAACCCAACTGAATACTAATAAAATAAATACTTCGAAATAGGGTTAGTTTTGTATAGTCCGAAAGTTACTTCGAATACTAATAAAAGAAAAGTTAGTTTTGTGAATTTAGAATTCTTCGAACTTTAAAAAAAATACTTCAAAATAAGTCACTGTATTTTTATCTATTTTTACCTAAAACCGAATACTAATAAAATGTTCAGAATTTACTATTATTCATCTTCGATGATCCAGTGTTGGTGACTACAAAATGAATATAATTTTATTTGAAAAACGATTTAATTTTTATCACTAATTTACTATCAAAATTATCGTAGATGTATAGGTTAATGGGAACATTTGAGATAATATGAACCGATTTGGAAAAATATAAAAAATATGGGGTCGAACGTCGATCCAAACATTTAAAGAGAGAGAGAGAGAGAGTTCTTGTGAATAGGATTATCCTGTAAAAAAACATTATCCACTACTCTAAAACCCTCGTCTTCTCCGATATCTTCCCCCACCGCCGGTGAGATTTCACTTTCAATTTCAAACAAAAAGGGTGTGATACGCGCAGACGTGGTAAACAATTTTTTTAATCTAATGGTATTTTATTTTATTTGGTCTCGTAGTTAATTTAATTATCTCTATCAACTTAAGATATGTGTATTTATTTATTGTTTTTTAAATTATGATCATCTATGTGTTTATTTATTGGATGGTACACATTTTTACCTCTTTTTTTGGTAATCAATTTTATGCAATTAGTTGAGTTTTTTAAAAGGAAGATATTTACATTTTAAAGGGAAGATATTTACATTTTAAAGTTACATAATAATTTTTTTATTTTGTTTCATGTGAAGTTATTATTTTTGGAGTGTTTCATGTATGATTTTAACCCTATTTATGTGTGCAGTATGTTTGTGATTCCTAAATATATTTTTCTTTTATTTTTGTTGAAAAAGATTTCCATATATAACTGATTGTTTGAAGTCACAACATTTGTTTGATTTTATTTAGAATAAATATAATCCATAATTTATAAACACTAAATTCTATAGTTTTTCTAAATTATATAAATAAACTGATAAAAGTAAATTATTAAATTAAAATTTCTTTAGATTAATTCAATATAATATATCTTCTATTAAGTAAGTGTCTTTTCAAATTATAGGGAAAACTATTGTATTAATGGATGATAATTATTATGAGAATTGAAATATATTTACATCACATGATATATATTTTGCATATACAAAACTTTTATTTTTTTCTCCTGTTGTAGTTACATTTATTTTTGTTTTTTTTTGTTAAAAATAATATTACAAAACACAATGATCTTAAATTTTTAAACTTAATTTATATTTTTGTGTAAATACTTTTAATATGTTTCTTAATTTTTTTGGCTCTTATTCTCTTTTTCATAGTTATGTATAATTGTAATTATTATGTTAAGTATATCTTAGTTTTATTTATTTGTCTCTTTATTAGATGTAAAACTTGCCAACTTATATTTTGCTTTATGAATTTAGTCACATATTTAACTTATTTGTTTAATTGTTAGGACTTGTTTGATATTTTAGTTTTTTATAATATTTGCGATACAACTTAACCTAATTGAATATTTATAAAAATTGAAATATATTATGATAACCAAATTTATTAAACCTGTTATTATTTCAAAGAATGATATTCATATAAGTTTATTATTATTTTCTTGTTTAATTTAGAATATGAATAATGCATTTTCAAATTCTTTTCATAATATTAAAACCAAATTTATAATTAATATATGTATTTAGTATGTCTATTAAATTTTTGGGATGCTGAGGTGGCAGCATGAGAAGAGAGAAAAGCTTACTTTATATATATAGATAATGTCTTTTCAAATTCTTTTCATAATATTAAGACTAAATTTATAATTAATATATGTATTTAGTATGTTTATTAAATTTTTGGGATGCTGAGGTGGCACCGTGAGAAGAGATAAAAACTTACTTTATATATATATATTCTTTTGAAAAAAATCCCATACAATTGAAATGATACATCTATACTATTAAAATATGAGTATTTTTAAAATCTGTTTCTAAATATTTTTTTATTTTTTTCAAATAAATTGAATATGTTGTCAAACATTTATTAAATTTATTATAAACTTAAAAATTAAAAATTAAACATATTTAAATCAATAACACTTAAATTAGTTCTTATTCGTTATTTTATATTTTATATAATACAAAAAATATTATTCCGCACTGATTTAAAACCTAGTAAAATGTTAATTAGCATGGTCTTTGTACTAAGATGACACAATCAAATTAAAAAAAAATGGTACAATTTTTTTTTTAAAATACAACATATGTATGTATATGCACACCAATACATGCATATTTTCGATAACTAAAACCTACAAGAATGACTGTATATGTTTGTAAAATGTAATTAACCATTCACCAACCCCAATAACAAAAAAGAGAAAATCAATATGCATATGAATGTGTGTGTACGTATGTCAATATGTATATATGCGCGTTGAGTATAAATACAAAGCCTCATATAAGCTTTGTAACTCCAAAACCAAATTCTTTCTCTCTTTTTTTCTTCCTCTTTTACAAATATCCAATAGAAAGAAAGAAAAAACATTAATCAATGGAGTCACCAAGCCTTCCGATGACGGCAAAAGACTGGACCACCACCAGTCTCCACCGTGTACTATGTATGCAAGGCGGCGAAGGTGACGTGAGCTATGTCAACAACTCCGATTGCCAAGCTTTGGCTATAACCTTAAGCAAACCAATCCTTATCTCATCTCTCCAATCCATCAAACTCTTCTTCTCGGACGACGACCACACCTCTCCGATCATCAGAATAGCCGACCTTGGCTGCGCCACCGGCTCCAACGCTTTCTCTACTGTCGATACGGTGGTGGAGACTCTAAGCCGGCGATACACGGCGGTGTACGGTGGTAGATTGCTGGAGTTTGAGGCTTTCTTCTGTGATTTGCCTTCTAATGACTTCAACATGTTGTTTAGATTGTTGACTGAGAAACAGAAAGTTGATTCGTCCAAGTATTTCGCCGGTGGCGTCGCTGGCTCGTTCTATGATCGGCTTTTTCCAAGAGGAACGATCCATGTCGCTGTGAGCTTAAATGCTTTACATTGGCTCTCTCAGGTCTAATACATACTGATAATTCTTAGTTTCAAAACAAAAACCCTTTAACAAAAACAAAAATGTTTAAAAACAAGAACATAACACCATATATCAAAACCGTTTCTATTGTGTGTATTGACAAATAGATAGATTTTCATATGGATTTGGATATTGTAGATACCGGAGAAAGTATTGGAGAAAGGATCAAGAACGTGGAACAAAGGGAAAACGTGGATCGAAGGAGCGAAGATAGAAGTCATTGATGCATTCGCAGAGCAATCAGACAAAGATTTGGATGATTTCTTGAAGTGTCGGAAAGAAGAAATGGTGGAAGGAGGAGCGTTGTTTGTGTTAATGGGTGGTCGTCCTTCAGGCTCGAGTAGTCAATTTGGAGACCAAGATACTCGAGCCAAACATCCGTTCACAACTACCATGGAACAAGCCTGGCAAGATTTAATAGATGAGGTAATTCATTCATGTTTTCGTTACACAACCGTTCAAGAGATGCCGTCTCACATTACATAACCGTTAACTAATGGACCGTTTCTGACTTTCGCATTTATTAACTAGTCAATGGTAACGACGAGTTGGTGTATATTTTTTTGGAATTTTTTTGGTTTTTTCTTATACTTTTTTAGTTGAGAGTTTTGGCTTTTTTAGCTTTTCTTTTCACTTTTTTTTTCCTGCTAAAACGCCACTTTCAAATTTTTGTATTTTTTTATCAACACGTAAAATTACAAAACGGAAAGAGAAAGAAAAAAAAATCTTTTAAGCCTTTCTCAAAAAAAAAAAAAAAAAAAACCTTTTTTACCACCCGTGTCTATTAAAAAAAATACTCAACCTTTTTTTTCATAGGTTTTATTCTCAAATCATCTAAATTCGTTGGCTAGTACCAATCAAAGTTATAGTTTTATGTTTGTGTGGATAAAATAGTTTGATACTACACCGCTAAAAGCCTAAAATACCAGTTTCAACTTTTATACTTTCTCTGTTTCACATAATGCCATTTTGACACAATTCACGAAGATTAAAAAACTTTTAAAATATACAAATATATCTTTATTTAATACTTTCTTTGTTTTTTTTATAAGGGGTTTTAGACATTTTGTTTTTTTTTTATAAGAGCTTCTCACATTCCCATGCAAAATTTAATTAATTATACTCATTAATAGTCTCGGTACTATCATAAAACATTAATACTCTTCTTCTTAATTGAATAATTAAATGCTTTTATGCTAGTGTTTAATGTTTCAAGCAAAAAAAAAGAGATTTTTTTAATTCCTGTGATTTTATGGAAAACCCTTTATAAAAAAAACAGAGAGAGTATGTTAGTAATTAAATTAGAAGATTGTTATCTTTGTGAATTGTGTATGAAAAATAATATTAGGAACATAAAACGACGATGGTACTCGCATATAAATATGCTAACACGTAGAATCTTGAAAACGCGGATTTGTTTTTTCCTTACCAAAAAGCCAACTTATACTAATTATGTTTTTGTTTTCTTCACAAATTAATTAGCTAAAATATTATGTTGGCTAATACCACTCAAATTAAACGCTTATGATTTATTTGGATAAAAGGGTTTGATAGATGAAGAGACAAGAGACGGATTCAACATTCCGGCGTACATGAGAAGTCCGGAGGAAGTGGCGGCCGGAATTGACCGTATCGGTGGTTTCAAGATAGAGAAAATGGAATACATGAAAATAGTTGAACATTCCGAAGAGAAAAAAGAAGAGTGGAAGAAAGATCCGGTTTCGTACGGACGAGCCAGGACCAATATGGTTCAATCTGCTATTCGTCCTATGGTCGAGGCCTATCTTGGACCGGACTTATGCGGAGAGCTCTTCAAAAGATATGAAAACCGGGTTTCGTCGACCCAAGAGTTTCTCCATATAACTTGTTTCTATGGAGTCGTCGTGTTTTCCGCCATCCGAATTTGATTATGATATATATTTATGACTGAAACCTAAGTGTGTGTTGTTCGTATTTATCTAAGGCTTGTGGGTAGTTTCAACTTTCAATAGGTGTGTTGCGTTTACTTGCTGGAGTACATGTATATGAGAAGTCTAGTGTCATTGTGAAAGTCTCATTGGCCCCAAGAAATCGGATTTCGAATCCCAGAAAATGCGATTTATTATCATTTAGAATCTTGGATGTAACAATTCTCTCATAATTTGTAATAGAATAATAAAACAGTGTAAAAATAAAAATCTAGTTTCATTAAAACTCGATTTTCCACATTATCGTCCAACGATAGGAGAATGTGGCAACGAATCACTACATTGAGATGGCAGCTACAGCCACCGATCGGTCCGAACATTCGCCGAATATCCAATGTCTCGGGCATAAACTGGTTCGTTTCCTCTCTGAAAATCCATGGAACCAACCTCAAAACATTAAAGCAAGCTCATTGTTCCATGATCACAACCGGTTTAAACAGAGACAACCTCATCGTTGCCAAATTCGTCGATGCGTGTTCAATTGCTGGAAATCTGCGATATGCTTACACTGTATTTACCCACCAACAATCACCCAATACTTATCTCCACAACACCATGATCAGAGCGTTGTCTCTCGTCGACGAACCCAATGCGCACGCAATTGCGGTCACTGTTTACAAAAAGTTATGGGCTTTATGCTCGAAGCCTGACACGTTTACTTTCCCGTTTGTGTTGAAGATCGTTGTTCGGTTATCTGATGTTTGGTTTGGGAGACAGGTTCATTGCCAAACGGTGGTTTTCGGATTTGATTCCAGTGCCCATGTTGTCACAAGTTTGATTCAGATGTATGGTATGTGTGGCGGTTTGGGAGATGCACATAAGGTGTTCGATGAAATGCGTGTGAGGGACGTGACTGTTTGGAATGCGTTATTAGCCGGGTATGGAAAGGTCGGTAAGATGGATGAAGCAAGGAGTTTGCTGGAGATGATGCCTTGTTGGGTAAGGAATGCGGTTTCTTGGACTTGTGTGATCTCTGGATATGCTAAGATCGGGCGAGCTAGAGAAGCCATTGAAGTGTTTCAGGGAATGCTGATGGATAATGTTGAGCCAGATGAAGTCACGCTTTTGGCAGCACTCTCAGCTTGTGCTGATCTTGGTTCACTTGAGTTGGGTGAAAGAATATGTAGCTACGTTGATCACCGAGGGATGAGCAGAGCGGTTTCATTGAACAATGCGCTCATCGATATGTATGCGAAATCAGGGAATATAATAAAGGCATTGGTGGAGTTTGAGAGTTTTAATGAGAGAGATGTGGTTACTTGGACGACTATAATTACTGGATTGGCTACGCACGGGCTCGGAGCTGAAGCCTTGGCGATGTTTAACCGTATGGTTAAAGCTGGCGTGAAACCGAACGATGTTACTTTCATTGCAGTCCTTTCAGCTTGCAGCCATGTCGGTTGGGTCGATCTTGGAAAATGTTTGTTCACCTCAATGAGATCTAAGTACGGGATTCGACCGAACATTGAGCATTACGGATGCATGATTGATTTGCTAGGACGAGCAGGTAAACTCGGAGAAGCGGAAGAAGTTTCTAAAAGCATGCCCTTTGAGGCTAATGCTGCAATATGGGGATCTCTTCTTGCAGCCTCAAATGTTCATCATGATCTTGAGCGTGGAGAAAGAGCTTTGAATCAGCTTATTAAGTTAGAACCGAATAACAGCGGTAACTATATGCTTCTAGCCAATTTATATGCGGAGTTAGGAAAGTGGGACGAGTCGAGGATGATGAGGAAGATGATGAAAGGGACTGGTGTGAAGAAGATGGCTGGTGAAAGCTCCATAGAAGTTGAAAACAGAGTATATAGATTCATGTCAGGGGATTTCTCGCATCCTCAGGTTGAAAAGATTCATCAACTTCTACAAGAGATGGAATTGCAAATACAGAGCAACGAAATTTGAGAAAAAAAAGGATTTGAAAATTTTGATCAGAGTAAGGATCAACAATGGCTTCTCTAATTCTGAGACGTTAAATTAGAGAAGCATTGATGCATACGGTGGCGAAAGAGAAGCTGATGGTTCTGGAGGTTAATTCCGATTCCTGTTAAGGGGAAAACAGAAATTTGAAGAGGAGAGATATCGTTATGGCGCGTAAATGAACGGCTGTGATGTGGGCTCAGGCTTCTTCTTCTTCTTCTTCTTTTCTGGAGGGTTTCGATATTTGGGCTCACGCTTTGGCCCAACTAGAAGCCTTATATTTTAATCGCGACTCTAGTTTCTTTAGAGTCTATATACTCAAATTATTAATCCAATAAAATCAAGATGTTTACCTTATTTTCTTATTAATCTTTAGATGAATAACGATAAGAAAAAAATAATCATAATGACTTTAACAAAAACAAATAGTGAAATAAAGTTATGGATCCGAAATGTACGGGTCATTTAAAGTAATACGAGGGGTGGGTTTGTCCAAACTTGAGCACATTTAATGTCCAAACCTCATCAAATTTTATGTTAGTTTCAGACATTGGAATTCCCAAAACACGAAAATAAATATTACTAAAATAATATTCCCTCTCATTCACACAAAGTGTTATTTTACAGTTTTTCACATATATTAAACAAAACTTATTCAAAAATTTGCATTAAAAATAAGAGATAAACTAAAGGTTACGAATGATTCTCTAAGGACGTGGAAGGAGTCGAGTTCAGAAGTAAATGCGGGCCAATCCGCCTGGTCCTCTATCATGTTTACCAAATCCGAGCAATCCATATCAAAATGTATCGAGGAAAATTGTCTTTCTCTTAGGCATTCCATAGCCCATAGGAGACCGTCCATCTCAGTATGTAAAACCGAAAGGCTTCTGCGACAACCTTTCTGTCCGAAGAACTCGTACTCCATGTTTTTAAACCACCAACCTAATCCACTAACTGGTCCATAATCGATCCAAGAGGGATCTATGTGACAAGTCGGAGGCCATGGGTCCAACAAGGGGTTACCCGAGACGATAGGGTCTTGTGGGATCAACGCCTCATCTTCTTCATCTTCCTTTTGTTTTGCGACTACATTTATCTATTTGGTGATAATATATCACAAATTTACTAATTTCTCACGATGGAAACATTCACTGCATCGCTCATTTTTTTTTTTTTTTGATAAACCCTATCAGCTGATCCGGTCAGCTTCGGTAGGAACGCACCGAGGTGCTATGAAGTGGACTACTCTCAGTGGTTCAACGGTTCAACGGACACCATGAGCTCCACAGCTTTGATGGGTTGTCAACGGGCCATGAGATCCATGAGATTCATATGGGCCACCACACCGTCTGTCCAGAGTTTGAATGCTTTCCGACTAATGCCAGGGGTAGCCCGGCCGCCTACATTTCGGACTACCATGTAAACCAGTTGGATCAAGGTCCAACTGACAGACTTCCTAACAAAAGGTATTTAATAGCTAGGGAGGATAATCGAACCCAGATTTAAAAGTTGTACCATTTGCTAGACCCGTCCTATCACTAGTCCACTACCTTTATTTTTATTTTTTGGTAGATAATGTACATGAAGAAGACTATTTTGATTTAAACACTCATTAAATATTTTCAAACTAATAGTAACGAGTTTTACACGTGATTACACTTTTTTGAAATAGCTCATGATAACTAACAAATGTTTTTTTTCTTCCTTGAACTGTGATGCTTTATTCATCTTTTGGGACAAATGTTATACATGCGTGTGGGACTAAAAGCAACTTTTTCTAGCCTCTCTTTATCAAGACATAATTATAGAGAACCATACGAATCATAAAGATTATAATTACAACCAATATATAAGAATGTGATGCTTTTTAATTTCCGTCAGTTTTTGGTTGTTGAACAATAAAATAATCGTGTGTATTATATATTAAGGATAATCATCTATTAAAATTCTTATAAAATTGTTCTCTATGACTTATTTCTATGATTCTCTTTAATTATTATATAATTTTGTAGTTTTACTATATATAGCTTTGTAATTTTCTATCATATAAAACAATATAATACAATATTCTTATATTCAATATGGTATAAGAGCGGGTTATACTCGAGTTTCAATTCTTAAGCCTAAGAGTTTCAACATTTTTTTCTTTTTCTTTCTTTAAACCATTAGCGTCTATCTTTTTCTTTCAAAGTTTAAACCATCGTGGCTTCGCTTTCAAAAATCAAAGCTATAATGCTTCTTGTTTTGTTCCTTTCTTTAAAGCCATAGAATTTCTTCTTTAAAAAAAAATTCTTCTTGTTAGAGACTTCTCGGTTTTAACCAAAGTTTCAAGCGAAAATGTTTTTGTTTTTGTGTTTCAAGTTTTCAAGCGAAGTGTTTATTGTTCAAGAGAAACATTGAACATTTCTTTTATCTTTATGGTTATATTTCAATCAAAAGAAAAAAGATTATTGTTTTTTTTCTTCATTTTCTCTAATTTTCTTAGCCCAACCGTCGATCAATGTTGTTCCTGATCCAAGTTGACTATACGTTTTAAGTCATCAAAGACTTCTTCTAAGCTAAATGATTCCTTCAGTCTCCATCTCTTCTAAGATATATGCTTTCAAACGATTAATATCGTTCCAACCTCCACAAACGTGTTATCCAAGGTGCTTTCATTTTCCATTGAACATTGGCATGTTACGGTAGATTCGTCCAACCGCATGATTTAAACGCAATGCTTCTTCTTCATTCCTATCAGATTTGTCATGGATTAATCAATCTCAAGCCAGTGTTTTCGTCTTCATTTCGTCTTCGCCTTGAGCTTGAGGGGACGTATTAAGGATAATCATCTATCAATATCCATATGATTACTCTCTACAATTATTTCATATGATTTATCTCTATGATTCTCTTATTTATTATATGATTTTGTAACTTTACTATATATAGCTGTGTAATTTTCATCATATGAAATAATATAATATAATATTTTTATATTCAATATTATATGCATAGAATTGGATGTTGTCGTCAAGTTGTGATATTGAAGCTGTAAAGTATTGAACTTTTGGTGATTTAAGCTGTAAAGGGAAGAACAGTCGAATGATTATCAAATTAAAAAAACATTCGAATGATTGTGTAACGCTAATTTTTGGTATATATTGACAAATAACATGGAGTATAATAACTTTGCATAAGAAAATTTCTCATCATTAATTAACTACACTATCCTAAAAGGACTCGAGAAAAAAAAATATGAAATGCTCATGTAACTCATTTACAAGATTGATTGATTTTTGTTATCGACTATGACCGGTCGAAATCATATTTATCGCAGTTCAATTGTCATTTGAAAATTAAATTTATAGGTTAAAAATGTTATTGGTGAAAATCGGTTTGTGACTTTGTTGGATTATATATTTGTCAATACACTAACACAAATGTTGATTTTAGTATGTTAATCATTACTCCATCCGTTTCATATTAATTATCGTTTTAGAACTTAAATTTAGTTTCATATTAGTTGTCGTTTTAGAATTTCAATGCAAATGTTTGATAATATTTTCAATTTTATATCTAATCTTTTAGCTTATTAATTAATGTATTATATCTACTCTTTTAGCTTTTCTGTCATATATAAGGGGTAAAACAGAAAATTGAATTGTTTTCTTAATTTACGTAAAACAACCTAAAACGATAATTAATATGAAACGGAAAGAATATTTGAAATAAATTGATTATAATAGTGTGTAAACATATTACATAGTGGATTCTGAACTCTCTAGTAAAAAAATGGCTCATTATTGATAAAATAATTATTCCATTTCTAATACTTTTTTTTGTCAACTTTCAGTACACTCACTTCATCTAATATTAATATGTAACATACGGATTCAAACTAAGAATATGCATATAGTCTGGTTAAAGCAACATACTGTAATGCGTTTGCTAACGAGTTCTATTGGTTATTTATTTTAACGAGTTTTCTTGTTCTAATATTCCACAAGTTATTTTTCTAATTTAATTTGGTTATAGAAACGTGGGAAACAATTAATTGTTAATGAAGGGTTAATATACGCTCTATGAGCAAATCTTAAGTTAGACGATTTGTGTCACATGAACGCCATTCAATTTTATTTCATGTGTATTTATGTTTTAAATTTAATTTTTCTTTGTACTGAAAAAATGTTATTTCCAGTTGCACGGAACAGTCGCCGAAAGTCAGGCTTTGATTCCATTTTCAGATAATAAATGCAAGTGCCCAAGAATATATCTTCTTTCTTTTTTGTTGTCAACGGCCCAAGGATATATATCTAGGGTTCGAAACTTGGAGTGGTAATACTAATAATCAAAGAACGTTATTTTGGCATGAACAACAATATCTTTTAGACTAAATTTAATTTTCATATAATTATTTTTCCTGCGGACAAAATTTGTTTTTCTATCACAGAAAAGCATGTAAATAATGTAAAATAAATGGTTTATTCATCCTAACCGGTATCACCATTAGATTTACCAGAACCACAAAAGGATATATATCCTTGGATTTTATGGTACATTTGGAAAGCAAGAAACGATAAGGTCTTCAACGGAAAAGAGATTTCTCCGGAAGATACTCTTCATCACGCGACACTGGAAGCGGAAAGTTGGAAGATCGCAAATCAAAAGGAAGATGAAGAGGAGGTAGTGGCAACACAAGAACTTATTGTCACGAGGGCTCCTTCTTTGGACCTCCGAATCTCGACCTGTTAGATAGATGCCTCATGGATCGATCATGGACCGGTTAGTAGAGTAGGATTGTGCTTTAAGGACAACAGGGGTTACAAGTTTTTTGGACAGCAAGGATGTCGCAGAAGCCTCTCGGCCTTACATGCTGAGATGGATGGTCTTCTCTGGGCTATGGCATGCCTAAGAGAAAGACAGTCTTTTTCGATGCACTTTGAAACTGATTGCTCGGACTTGGTAAGCATGATCGAGAATCCCGCGGATTGGCCAATGTTTATGTCAGAACTAGACTCATTCCATCTTCTTAGAGAGTCATTCGAAGATTTAGTTTATCTCTCATCCCTCAAGTTTTAAACGTCCGCACCGATACTCTTGCAAAAAGGGCTCGAGCACGAGGCTTTTTATTTTCCCATGTAGGTCATACCGAGCCAGTTGTGGATACTCCACGGAACATCCCTCCTAACCACATGTGATGTAATAGATGGGTAGCTGACCAAAAAAAAAAAAAACAGATATCACCATTCAAAGTTTACATTAGGGATCAATTGACGCCGACCCGTCATCCTAACCGAGTCTCACCTTACATATATAAATGATAATAATAAGCGAGACGAAGTAATCCATTTACGGATTCAGCCACTCTGTTTTTAGAATGAGTAACAATTCATTTGACCAATTTTATTTTTACATAAACACTAGATCTGAAACAATGCTGTTTTTTTTTGTCTGCATAAATAATAGAGATCAAATTGTATGACCGAAGAACCAAAAGCGGTCCTGTCTATAATTATAATTTTTTCCGTTATAAAAATAATTGTTCTAACTAAGATTAATTCAATCAAATAGGCATATATAAACTATTATTTCTAGATATAGATACTTACTGGATATTCATGTTTGTAGATATTTAATTACTTGTATATTTATATAGTGGATGAAAAGATTCGTCAACCAAGCGAAAAACGACTAAGCCTAAAAGATTGTTTTGGTCGGTGTTCTTTGCACTTTTTTAATTTCTTTCTTTATCATGGCTTTCTTTGTTTTATACTTTCTGTTATGTAATATGCTAATGCTTTTGTTCTTGCTTTCTTTTTTCTGTTTACTTTGGAAAAAGTAGTTGAATGTGAGCATATGTTCTGTTCCTGCGGTTTTCAGTTAATAACTTTATAAGAATATAGAAACAGCTACCCAAACCTTGTTTTTGAAGCTCTGTATGAATATGATTTTGAAATTAATTTGACCATACTTCCTTAGGCTTTACTTATGACACTAACAAAATGTAAAGAGTTTATGTTGATACGTTCGTATGACATAAATATAATAACATGGTGTCAGGTAAAAATACATTTTTCTATACATATTCCTCAATTAATATCGTATAAGAAATTGGAGTAATTTTTTATGTTGGTATTAATTGGCATAGGTTTGAGAAAAGTGTAACAAACCTATTATATGATCGATAACTTTGTCTTATCTTTATTTATTTTTAAAGTAATGCTTTTTTGAATTCAAACTCATTGTTAAAACTAATGAAGTTTTTGGATTAAACAAAAAAATCTCTAAAGACATTGATCATCATTGAGTTTCTCTAGACACAGATCGATCATCGTTAGATGCACGTTTTCAGAAACTACAAAATTTAGATAACTGTTGTAAAATCCAAAAATGCATTCTTGATTTCCATCTAAATCTCCGGTCAAAATAAATTATTTTATATTTTCAATGTATCCATCTCTGTGGACTTTGGAATTAGAAATACAGAAGGTCAAATGGTCAACTTAGCTAATATGAGGTACTCTCGATGCTGCTTGCTCGTTCCAAAATTCAAGCTTATTAAAATAAAAATATTCACATTCCCTTAATGAAATCCCAAAAAAAAAAACATATTAATCCCAAGTAGCGCACATCTAGCTATTTATTACGTTTCATTGCATAATAAAAAATATGTGTCTAAATTCAAAGCTTTCATATAAAGCATTTGTTAGGATATCATTTCATTTCTCCAACTTTTCAATATTATTAAACAAAACATATAAATTCCCTTGAAAAAATATAGAGCACAAATGTTTAATGAGATGGCCATAATGAGATGAGCACAAAAAAAAAAAATTATCACACAAACTGAACTTCATATAATTTTCGGTTTGGTATTCTGAAATATTGTTTCAAAAAGAATTTATTTTCATTTCTAATGCAAACATTTAGATAATTTTATTTTTTATTATTAAATATACTATAGCAAATAAATAGATGAATAATAGAATATTATTTGAAAACGATTTAATAAGTTATCAATTATATTGTTAAGAAATTGTAAACAAATGGTGAAAGTACATTTTTGGTGAACATATATAACATAAAAAATATTGACTGGAACTTAATAACTCAATATTTTAATTCTGCTTGTGCTTTAATTTAGTGGAATTAGATCATACTCATATACTCCTTCATTGTTAAATGGATTTAATAGATCCATACAAAAATATTAAAATGGATTTAATAGATCCATTAACAAAAATTAATTTTTTATGATTTAAACAGATAAAAATCAATTGCAAGTGTTATATTAAAAAAATAAAATAAAAAGTGTTTAAACAGATAAAAGTCAATTGCAAGTGTTATATTAATTTGGATTTAATAGATCCATAAAAAATCAAGTGCAAAATACTAATATACTTATTTTCATTTACAGAGATTTCTATATATAACCATCCATCTCCTCACAACCTACCACATAAACCCTTTCTTCTCCTTTAACCTCAGTACACATTTTGGTTTTTACAAAAAACTCACTACATTTTTTTGTTGTGGTTCCTTTTTTCTTCTCCAAGACATTGTAAGCTTCAATCTTCCACAGTCTCTCTTTTCCTCCATCTTCCTCATTCTTACATGAACACACACACACACACATATCTCTGTTTCGATTTAACTTATGATTAAGTTTTCTTATGCAGAAAAAAGCAAAGAAAATGGAGATTTTTGGAAAATTGTTAATGTCATTGAGTCTTATGATGATGGTGATGTGGAAGAGTGTCGATGGTTACAGTAGTGGTTGGGTCAGTGCTCGAGCCACATTCTATGGAGGTGCTGATGCTTCTGCCACCATGGGTAATTAAATTACTTACTCTTCTCTCACACTAATAATAGTATTATTCATATTTTTCTCCAACTTAATTCAAACTTAAAACCTTTGACGAATCTTTTTCAAAATAGTCTCAATTTAATACTATTGAATAATATACTTATGCCTTTTTTTGTTTTATAAAACTCTTATATACTTAGATCTAAACTACTAATTTATTAATTTCTCAAAAACTCATTTTCTGTTGGTGGTATTTTGTTTTTGGGATCAGGCGGCGCGTGTGGCTACGGGAATTTATACAGTCAAGGTTACGGCACAAACACGGCGGCGCTAAGCACGGCTCTATTCAACGGCGGCCAAAGCTGCGGCGCTTGTTTTCAGATAAAATGCGTAAACGATCCAAAATGGTGTCTCCGAGGAACAATCACCGTCACGGGAACAAACTTTTGTCCGCCGAACTTTGCTCAGGCCAACGACGCCGGAGGTTGGTGTAATCCTCCCCAACATCACTTCGATTTGGCTCAGCCCATCTTTCTCCGGATCGCTCAATACAAAGCCGGCGTCGTCCCTGTCCAATACCGGAGGTCCGTTTTCCGGTCTCGATTTAGCTCGGTTCTCTGACATCTAAGACTAAAGTGTCATTACACCTTTTAACTTTGATAATTTTTTTAATTTCGAGTCCAGAAATCCGACACATGCTTGATCAGATTCAGACAAAAATATAAATTCCAAGAAAGTTGGCAGAGATTTAATTAACCTTCTTGTATGCTCTGTTTTTAATGGAAACAGAGTGGCTTGCCGGAGAAAAGGAGGGATGCGATTCACGATCAACGGACACTCATACTTCAACCTCGTACTCGTAACCAACGTGGCCGGCGCCGGAGATGTTGTCTCCGTCTTCATCAAAGGAACAAGGACAGGTTGGCAAAGCATGTCGAGAAACTGGGGACAGAACTGGCAAAGCAACGCAAATCTCGACGGTCAATCTCTCTCCTTCAAAGTAACAACCAGCGATGGCCGCACAGTCGTTTCCAATAACGCTACTCCTCGTAACTGGAGCTTCGGTCAGACTTATACCGGAAAACAGTTCCGGTCTCAGAGGTGATGACGTGGACTGAACACTTTATAGAAAAGTTTTTACTTTTTACTGATTTTGGAATTTCTTAGTTTTGCATAGTTTGCAAAAAGTTTCGGAATTTACCTAATTAACCCAAAAGAGAAACTTAATTAAATAATCAAATGGAGTTGTTTTTTTTCACCGGTGAGGCTGAGGTGAAAAGAAAGGGAAGAAAAGAGCTTTGTGTTTTCACCCGCCGCCTGAGCAATTGCGTTTCCTTTTTCTTTATGTTTTTTTTTGGCTTCAAGGATGTTCGATGGTCTGTTTCTTTAAGGCATTGTCTATAATTTTATATGTTTAGTGTTTCTATTTTTTTATCAGCGATGCACAACACATCGACACAAACTATTAAACTACAAATTATGGTCATATGTTTTGTTTCTTTGATTTGTTGATTGTAAGTTCTAAAGCTTGGCCGACAAGATATCTAATTCTTAGCAATATATTTTTGACAACTTGTATATTAATTTTAAGCCAAGAAAATGTAATGTTGCAGCAGATATATCAAAAAAATTATGTATGGAATCTCTTTCCAGAGATAAACAGTTATGATTTATTGTAAAAACATAAAACTTTTTGATACAAAGCTTCAGAGTCCCACATCGAAAAGCTTAGAGAGTTTAATAGTGAAAAATTAAATATAAATACACCTCACTCTCACTCTAATAACGACGCAGCCATGTGGTGAGCACAAAGCGAACTATTCTTTCGCCTTTTACTAAAGAATACCGTGTGATCTCCACGCCAAGTGGCATACGCCTTTTTTTTGGAGGGTTTCTGCTTTCGAGTGGACCCAGCATTTTCTAGTTTAAGTATTTTATTCATCTGTCAATATTGGTAAGAAATTGGCTTGCTTATTTCCGGTTAAGGCTAATTTTGGTTCGGTTAAGTCTTCCCTGCTTCGTCGGTTAAATAATTTGTGCTTTTAAGTGTTTTTCTGGTCGTTGAATAGAAAAGAGAAAATTAGCGGAGGGGTTTTAGGTATTTGCTTGATTCTGTGAGTTTCTTCTGATTCTCCTCTTACTTGTTTGATTTTCCAAGGAGCGAGTTCATGAGAAATGTAACTTTTTAGCGCTCGATACGAGTCTTGATTTCGTTTTCGTCCATTTATATGTGTAACTCGCTAGGGTTTCGTTTGAAACCTGGATTGCTTATGCCACTTTGTTTCATTGTTTGGGTCCTGTGAAATTCACACTTATAATTCTCATTTACGCTATTTTTCCAGGGTTGTTCAGTGTTGGGGGAGAGGACAAATAAAAGGGTTCCATTTTTTTTTATCATTTCGTTTCGGATTTCTGACATTGACGGAGAAATGTGTGAAAGGTGAAAGCTTTTTTTGTTTTTGATAAGTGAAAGGTGAAAGCTTTGGAATTTGAAAAAGGGTTTTTAGCTTTGGAATTTGAAAAAGGGTTTTTAGCTCTTGACTATGAATAGGATAAGTCAATTGCCTGATGAGCTTCTCTTGAAGATATTGTCGTTACTGCCAACGAAAGATGTTGTGGCCACAATGCTCTTGTCAAAACGATGGCAGTTTCTGTGGATGTTGGTGCCAATACTCGTATACAATGATAGCTATCAGAATCCCGAGTATGGAAGATTTTCGCAGTTTGTAGACAGGTCTTTGTTTATGAACGAGGCTCCAGTTATTGAAACTTTGCGTTTCAAACTTGGTCAGATCTGTGGTAGTGGAGATATTCAAGTGTGGATTAGAGCTGCACATAAATGCTGTGTGCGTGAGCTGATTATCGAGATTGTTACTTATCCTATTAGCAAATCTCCAGTCACACTTCCTAGGAGCTTGTATACGTGCTGCAGAATGCTTGTGACATTGAAACTAAGTAACGCGATTCTTGTGGATGATGTTTCTTCCTCGGGTTCTTTCCCATCCCTCAAGAAATTGAGTCTTGTATCTATTAAGTACCCAGGTGATGAATTCGTGAAGAGGCTTTTATCCAGTTGTCTTGTTCTTGAAGACTTGGTTGTTACTCGAAGTCCCGGTGACAATGTGGCCACTTTCAACATTATAGTGCCTTCTCTAAAGAGATTAGTCGTGCATGAATCATGGGACATATTTGTAGCCAAGGCTCATGGGTTTGTGATAGATGCTCCTTCTTTGGAGTTGTTGGATGTTTTTGATGATACAAACGCGTTTTTCGTCCTTAGGAGTAACATGCCTAAGATTGTGGAGGCAAATGTTGTAATTTCTTGTGACCATCCTGAGCAAATTCTGGGTTCTATTACTTCAGTCAAGCGCCTCTGTTTATGTGTAAAGGTAAAATGCTGTTTCCGCCATCTGCATTTCTTCATTTTCTTGTAGGAATGACAATCAACCGTGGATTTTTTTGTGATCGAATCTGTTGCCACTATATTGCATTGTGTACTTAATGCCGTCTCTTATGCAGGACGCATATCCTGCTGGTAGTATCTTCTGCTGTCTGTTGTCATTAAAGATATGCACATGCGAGGAAAAATGGTTGAATCTACTTATGCATGTGCTCAGAGATTCCCCTAAATTACGAACTCTCAAATTTGAAAAGGTACAAGAATTTCAACCCAAATTAGTATGATGATCTAATGAACTTATACTTCTCATCTTGTTTATCTCAGTGCCGTGGACCTGAGGCTGTTGAACCGTGCCAGGGCTGGATTGAACCAAGTTCAGTTCCTGAATGTCTGTTATCGAGCCTTGAAACCGTGGAATGGGTGAAGTATAAAGGAACAGAAGAAGAGAAAGAAGTGTTAGCATTTATCTTAAGAAGCGGAAGCTGTTTAAAGAAAGTAACTATAAACCCTCAATCCACCAGCCACCGCAAGAAATTTGAAATGATCAAAGAGTTATCGTTTTCGCCCAGGCGTTCGCCTACTTGCCGGCTTGCGTTTGACTGATGTTACAGGTCCAGCTCTGAAGGAGAAGACAT
The DNA here is from genome assembly GCA_030161315.1 of Eutrema japonicum. Classification (NCBI taxonomy): domain Eukaryota; kingdom Viridiplantae; phylum Streptophyta; class Magnoliopsida; order Brassicales; family Brassicaceae; genus Eutrema; species Eutrema japonicum. Next base: position 42,841,997 of record BSQW01000005.1, read on the forward strand.
CTTCAACAGTCAATTAAGTTACTGTCATCTTGGTTGGTGTTTGTGGTCTGAGATGTTAGAAGCCCTTAGTACTTGTTCTGTCTTCTTTTTCCAAACAACTTTGTTATTTATTTTTTTGGCTCTGTATCTTTGCGTAGTATGAAGAACGAGTATGAGTAAAGAGTATGGTTGGTTTTTGAATCTGAATCTTGGACAAGAAATCACAACTTGTTAACTATGTTTTTATTTCTACATTTATGGCTCACTGAATTTGAAACCGCTTGGTTTGATTATCTGCTGCAGCAAATGAATTGATAGACTTTATCCAAAAAAAAGTTTGTCGCTTTTCTTTTAGAGAAAATCCAATAGAATTGATAGACTTGAAATAATCATCTTGTTCTCTGTTTTTGGATGAAAGAGAGCGACTTCTCTCTTCAAATAAAATTGCATCATATGCATCGTGTTCGTTTATGTGTACAACTTGTTATATAACAATTAAACTAGGATTTAATCCGCGCTAATTATAGCGCGGAGTAATTTTTAAAAAAAAAATTGTTTTAAAATTTAAAAAAATTGTTTTTATCTGAATTTTACAATATAGCTAAATAATGATTATAGATAAAACTGTCAATTTGTAATAATTTGTCTATTTAACCCGTTTTGCAATGAACTAAAATATTATTCGGGATAACCCGCCAAAATTTATAATCTTAAAATAAATCTTAAAAAGATAACTCTAATATGCACCGTTAAATGACTCTAGTTTTTGTGGTTAGTCTACGAACTCTTAAAAAAAATAGTTTTCTTGTGGCTAACTTTTTTATAAAATTAGTAAAATATTTTTCAACTTTTGTTTTGATATATATTCAAATAAAATATAATAAATTATAGTGAAAAATATAGAAGGATTTTGAATATATATATATATCTTTTTTGAATATATATGAATTGATTATTATTTTAAAGTATATAGTATTAAAAATAATTAAGAAATAAAATAATAAATAACCTCTTTAATGCAAAATACATATTTTCCATATCCATATTCTAATCAATAATTTCAAAAAACTACTATATCATTTTCTATTTCAATTATTCTTTGTTATTTGTAATGGCATTTCATGTAATAACTTACAAAACAAAATTTATTTTAAAAAATGTCTTCTTAAATGAATGCCTATCACATAACATCTACTACATACAAGTAACATTTCATACAAATAACATAATCTCGTAGTAAATTCATATATCTTACTACTATTATATTCTCCCTATAAAAAGAGATAATTCTCTCTATGAAATATATAAGAATTAGGATTCAATCTGTGCTAGCTATATAGCGCGGAGTAATTTTTGTTTAAAAATTGTTTTGAAATTTAAGAAAATATTAGTTTTATCTGAATTTTAAAATATGTTAAACTAATGATTATAGATAGAACTGTCAACCTGAACTAACATGTCTATTTAATCCGTTTTGCAATAAACTAAAATATTATTCGGGTTAACCCGCAAAAACTTATAATATTAAAAACATAACTCTAACATGCCCCGCTTAATCACTATGATTTTTGTGGTCAATTCACAAAATTTAAAAAAAATCAATTTTCTCGTGTCTAAATTTTTATAAAATTAATAAAATATTTTATAATAATTATAGTGAAATATATTGCAAGATTTCGAATATATTTTTTCTTTAAATTTGTATGGATTGATTATTATTTAATTTTCCTTGATCAGTATATATGTTGTTCTAATCCACTCAACTTTTATCAATGCCATAACATTCAGACTAGGGATGTTGTCATGGGTAAACCCACCCCATTTAGACCCACCCCATTTAGACCCATACTCGTTTAAACCCATACCTGTTTAAACCCATTTAGTTTTTGGGTCTAATAGGGTTACCCATTTAAACCCATCAAAGTTGTTCTTACCCATTTAGACCAATTTAAACCCATTTAGACCCCATTTAAACATATTTATAACTATATGTGTGTTTTTCATTACACATTTCTAAATACTTTTGTTGTAAATGATATATAGTTTTAATTATCTTGTTTAACCAATGAAAAAACATATTTTTAACTTTAATTTTCGATTTAATTATTTTTGTTATAAACAATATTTATATATGTTTATAATTTAAATAGAAGTTAGATTAAAAAAAATTGTAATAACATTTAAAAATACACTAATAAAAAGATTTACCTTTTTAGCAGTGAAAACATGAAATAACGCTTTTGATTGGAAAATAAGAAACAATACAAATTTTCTTTACTGACAGAAAACAAGATTTTACGTTTTTGGCGGGAAAACGGAATATACATTTTTGGCGAGAAAAACAAATTTTTTTTTTTGGGTGGGAAAACGAAATATAAGTTTTTTTATTTTTATTTTTATTTTTATTATTTATTATTTATTATTTATTATTTATTATTTATAATTTATAATTTATAATTTATAATTTATTATTTATTATTTATTATTTATTATTTATTATTTATTATTTATTATTTATTATTTATTATTTATTATTTATTATTTATTATTTATTATTTATTATTTATTATTTATTATTTATTATTTATTATTTATTATTTATTATTTATTATTTATTATTTATTATTTATTATTTATTATTTATTATTTATTATTTATTATTTATTATTTATTATTTATTATTTATTATTTATTATTTATTATTTATTATTTATTATTTATTATTTATTATTTATAATTTATAATTTATAATTTATAATTTATAATTTATAATTTATAATTTATTATTTATAATTTATTATTTATAATTTATTATTTATAATTTATTATTTATTATTTATAATTTATTATTTATAATTTATTATTTATTATTTATAATTTATTATTTATTATTTATTATTTATTATTTATTATTTATTATTTATTATTTATTATTTATTATTTATTATTTATTATTTATTATTTATTATTTATTATTTATTATTTATTATTTATTATTTATTATTTATGTGTAAACGGGTTTAAACGGGGACCCGTTTATTTTGATTGAAAACCTTTTTATTATACGGGTCTAAATGGGTAAACCCATTTATTTCAAACTGTTAAATAGGTTTAAATTGGTTTTTTTTTTAACACATGACCCATTTAGACCCACAAAATCTATATCCATGATAACATCCCTAATTAAGACTCACGAGCTGCCACTGCGCCCGTGCTGGAGTGAACCGAGTTCAGTTCCTAGATGTCGTATGTTATCAAGCCTTGAAACTTTTGAATGGGTACTATATGAAGGAGCAAAAGAAGAGAAAGAAGTAGCAGCATTTATCTTAAGAAATGCAAACTGTTTAAAGAAGGCAACTATTATCTCCTCTAAATACACTCATCGCGACAAGAAACTTGAGATGCTCAAAGAGTTGGCATCGTGGCCAAGGTGTTCACGTACATGTCAGCTTCTATTTGATTGAAGTTATGGTCAATTTCAGCACCGGCTCAATATTTTTAGGGGCCCTGGTGCATAATGTGTTTTTTTTTGTCCTTGAATAAGGAAAAAAAATTCAGGCCCCCGTTTGGGCAATGAAAAAATTTTCAGAGCTCCAGTGCAATTGAACAAAAAAAAAAGATGCAGGCCCTAGAGCAGTCGCACTGCTGGCCCCCCTTAGTTAAGCCGGGACGTACTGGTCAATTTATCAAGTAACATCGCTATTAGGAAGTTATTATGTTTTATCTTTTCCAAACTTAGCATCTTTGATTTTCTTATGTTTTTGCTCTACAGAAAGATACGAAAGAACTAACATTTTTCTTCAGCATCTAATCATCGGTTTTTTTTGTGTTCTCTTAGGTAAGATTTTATAGTTAAACTGCGTTTCGTTTTCTTTTCTTTCGACAAGGAGGAGATGCAGAAGGAGAAGGATGTTACTTTTACAATATGAATCACTTAAAAGAGTTATATTAAAATCTACGCGATTAAATATGGTTTTGGATCCTACCGTATTCACAAATCAAAATTAGAGGAATGACATTAACCAAAAAAAATTAGAGGAATTAGTTTAAACCTAAAGATGCAAATCATAAGTCTGTATCAATGCTTTTACTCCCAATAGTCTTATACTGTTTTACTAATTTTATTTCATTCATGCGTTACCCATTCTCACTGGTTTTTAATCACGGTTTAGCTCGGTTTGGTTTAATCAAGGCAAGAGTGAAACCAAACCGATTGGTTCGGTTATCTTATGGAGCAAATGCAGTTAACGTAGAAGCCAGTTTATAACTTTCTCTTTTGGAGAAAATCCAATGGAATTGATAGGCTTTAAAACAATCTTCTTGTGCTCTGATTTTGGATGAAAGAGAGGGATCATTTACTATTTGTTGGATGGAGCTTTGCGTAGAATGTCACTTATTTTTTATATTGTTTATGACAAATTTACTTCATCTACAGTACGACGTCTACGATACACATAAGTTCGAGTACGATATAGATTCAGAGGGGTATAATCGGCATTTCATGCGAAAAGTGACAAATTTTTTTAACACTTTTAAAAAGTGACAAAATCCTAATAAAATTTAAAATAAGTGACATCTTGCGCAAATATATCTTTGTTGAATTTTTCATCCTTTTAACAAAAGTGACATCCGTTTTAAGGAATTTATCATATTCTTCATTCTTTTTACAAAAAGTATCTTTTTTGACTTTTGATACATATCTCACACATTTTTTTTACTTTACTATATTAATATGTTCATGTTTTAATATGTCAATAATTAGATGGTAATTTTAAATTCAAAGATAATTATAACACTTTTAAGATATTTTTCTTTGTTGTTAAAAAGAAATCACGGGAGATATTCTAGGTATTTGCTTATTCTGTTATTTTTTATGATTCTCGTCCTCTTAGTGATTTCGAAAGAGTAAGTTGATAAGACCATCTCCAACGGGAGATTTTTAAAGGGGTTCTAAGGTTTTTGATGTATTTAAAATAAATGAAAAACAAATTAAAACTTAAGAGTCGGTTCTAAAAAATCTAGTTTAAGAACCGATTCTTAAAAACAGGTGGTTTGATTTTATTGGTTTATTTTTTTTTGGGTCAAAAACAATTTTCCTTGGCGACGTTCTCTCTCCTCATTTTTTTCTGGTTCTTCGTTGGTGTCGCCTTCGGCGAAACCTATGGCGATTTTGTTTTTGTTTTTTTATTTGAGTGAAGGAATCGAAAGCTATGGCGGGAGGATCAGCTTCTCAATCATAAGATGACGTTCCATGGCTCCAAGTTTGGAGTAGTCACCGACCCTTTTCCCTTTCTCCACAGACTCGTCTTCTTCGATCCCATGCTTTTTCCAATCTGAGCCATGCCTCAATGAGTCTCTAGGTTCTCTCATAAGATGCTCAGAAATCAATTATGAGGTATGCGTTTATCTTCTTATGTATGTGTATAATGTATTTAATTAATATATGTAAACCCATCAAATTTGTTTAGCAGTTTGTGGCCTTTGTTGAATTCAAGCATGTCTAATAAGAGATGAAACCTGTAAAATTGTCATCTGTAGAGCCTTGTACGTATTGTTACCATCTATGATTGCTCCAAATTTAATTATGTTTATGGTTACATTGCAGAGGCAGGGAACGGTTAAGGATGAGTAAGATAATTTGGCTCATGGAGCTTCGTAAGATTATATCGAACAGCAGAGAGTGTATTTTGCAGAGGTCGATGCATTTGAGCTTACACCATCACCAGGTATCACATGATTCTCTTGTGTTTTTTATGTAAAACGATTTACAGTTGTTAGTTTAAAATTGAATGGTATTGGTGGTGATTAGACAGTGTATCAATGCTTGGTAGTGGTTGGTTTAAAGTAGAAAGTTAATCAACGGTGAAGTTTTATGTCATTTTGTGTTCAATGCTTGGTAGTTTTAAGTTAGGTAAAAACTTTAGTTTGACATTGAATGATAACAACACAAACTGAAGATTGCTTGTCTAACTTAAACCTAACCTTATATATTAAAGCCTAAATTGTTTTTTTAACATAACCCAAACCCCTTCAGTTTTCTCTTTCATTCTCCTTTAAGCACCCTCAGAAGTAGAATATGGATTCTCCGAATCCATTTAGTGAGCATTCAGGCTTCATGGACCTCTTAACTAGCCAGCAAAGAACCCACAGCCTTGAACCCAATCCTTATGAGAGTGTTTCACCAAGTAATACTTGGTGAATCAGAAGTTCATGTGTTTGGTACCCAATGGTGTGACGCTCCAAGTCAAGGTGAATGCACAACCAAATACCGTAGATCAAGAAGGAAATGGACTCCCACAGAAGATGTTGTGCTCATCAGTGCATGGCTAAACACAAGCAAGGATCCAATAGTTGGGAATGAGCAAAAAGCTGAAGCATTTTGGAAACGAATTGCCGCTTACTTTGCCTCAAGTCCAAAGCTTGCCGGTCTGGAAAAGAGAGAGCCAGGTAATTGTAAGCAAAGGTGGGGGAAGATAAATGAGCTAGTTTGCAAGTTTGTCGGGTGCTATGAGGCTGCATCATCTCAGAAATCTAGTGGGCAAAATGACAATGATGTGATAAATATGGCACTCGATATATACTTCAATGATCACAAGTCTAAGTTCACCCTGGAGCCTGCTTGGAGAGAGCTTCGACATGATCAGAAATGGTGTCAAAAAGAAGGAAGTGGAATGTCAAAAAGAAGAAGGACTAAGGAGGGTTCCACTCAGTCTTCAAGCTCACACCCACTTACCCATGGAGATGATGAAGCAATGCATCGTCCTTCTGGTATTAAAGCATCAAAGGGTAAAGGCAAAAAGAATGTTACCAATGCTTCGGCTGTGGAAGGAGATGGGAAGTCGCTGTTGGAGTTTAAGACCATGTGGGAGATAAAACAAAAGGACTTTGCTTTGAAAGAGAAGCATAGTAATCATAAGTTGTTGGAGTATCTACTTGCAAAAACAGAGCTACTTAGTGATATAGAAACGGCTTTGAAGAACAAGCTAATAACTGACATGCTTGAAGCTTAGATCTGGTTTTGGTCTTGTATGTTATTCTCTTTCTGGTTTTGTTGAAGCTTTGTTCTGGTTCTGTTTCATTCTCGGTCTTGTATGTTCTTCTCTTTCTGGTTTTGTTGAAGCTTTGTTCTGGTTCTGTTTCATTCTCGGTCTTGTATGTTATTGTGGTTCTATTTCATTATCGGTCTTGTATGATATTGTGGTTTGTTCTGGTTCTGTTATTCTGAGATTCTTGTATGTTATTATGGTTCTGGTTTTGTTGAAGCTTAGTTCTGGTTTTTGCTGAACATGCATGATGCTTAGTTCTGTTTTTGCATTTACAGGTAAATTTGGTTTCAAGCACATGTGCTTAACACCCTATTACACTAAAGAAGTATCCTGGCAGTCTTGTGATGATATTATTCTTTACGGTTAGTACAAAAACTGAAGTATACATTTTCTTTAAAGACACACTTCAGAAGTCTGTTTTTGCATTTACAGGTAAAGAAGTATTTTTTACCAAGTTTTCGATCAAGCATTCGAAAATCTTTTCGTTGATCATGGTGATCGTCAAGAAGCAACCAAGAAAAAAGAGCCTATATTGAAAGAAGTCGTGAAGAAGGACACAACCGCTTATGGAACGATTATTTCAGAGAAGATGCAACATACCCTCATTATATATTTCGACGCCGTTTTAGAATGAACAAACTTTTGTTCATGCGTATTGTTGATCGACTCTACAATGAAGTTCCATTCTTTCAACAAAGAAGAGATGCTACCAGAAGGTTAGGTCTCTCTGGACTACAAAAGTCTACGGCAGCAATTCGTATGATGGCATATGGTTGTGCGGCTGATGCGGTTGACGAATACCTCCGGCTTGGTGAAAGCACTGCGATTTCATGCTTGGAACATTTTGTTGAAGGAATCATATATTTGTTTGGAGATGAGTATCTAAGAAGACACACACCAGAAGATCTTCAACGACTACTCGATATTGGAGAGATACGCGGATTTCCCGGAATGATAGGAAGCATCGATTGTATGCATTGGGAGTGGAAGAATTGCCCCACCGCTTGGAAAGGGCAATACACACGTGGATCTGGAAAACCGACAATCGTTTTAGAGGCTGTAGCTTCACAAGATCTTTGGATATGACACGCGTTTTTTGGACCTCCAGGTACCTTAAACGATATCAATATTCTTGATCGCTCACCAGTTTTTGATGATATATTACAAGGTAAAGCTCCAAAAGTGAATTACTTTGTCAACGGACACGAGTATCATTTGGCTTACTATCTCACCGATGGAATTTATCATAAATGGGCAACAATTATCCAATCTATTTCAATTCCACAAGGTCCGAAAGCATCCTTATTTGCTACATATCAAGAAGCTGCCCGTAAAGATGTCGAGCGTGCTTTTGGAGTCTTGCAAGCTCGCTTTGCCATTGTCAAAAATCCAGCTCTTATTTGGGATAAGGTAAAAATAGGAAAGATTATACGAGCATTAATAATACTTCACAATATGATAGTGGAAGACGAACGAGATGGGTACACTCAGTTTGATGTATCCGAATTCGCACAAGCAGGAGCAAACAGAACTTCACAAGTGGATTTCACGTATTCTACAAATATGCCTTCAAATCTCGGAAATATGATGGGCATTCGAAATCGAGTCCGTGATCGAACAATTCATCAACAATTGAAATCTGATTTGGTTGAGTATATATGGCACAAATTTGGCACAAATCAAGATTATAACTAATCGTTTTTCCGGTTTCTGATTTGCACATCTATTTTTTATATGCTTTTATGTCATGTATGTTTAAAATTTTATGAAATGCAATAATATTTAGTTATAAAATGTTTATTAAACAAAATAAATTATACTTCAAATATTATAATTTAAAAAAAAATATTTTTTTAAAAAAATCTCATTTGGGTTCTACCATTGGAAGAGAGAAAAATTATAAACTCTTAATGAAGTTTTTAAGTTAAAAAAATTCAAAATTATTATTATAAATAATGGTAAGAACCCCAATTGTATTGGGGTTCTACCTTTGGAGATGCTCTAAATAATCTTTACTGTATTACTTTGACCGCTCGGTGAGTTTGGATTTCATGTGCTTCTCTTTCTCTCTGTACCTGGCTAGGGTTTTGCTTTGACCCTACATCGATCGTTGCTTATGACCATTTGTTTGGCTCCTGAGAATCTCATATACCTTGTTCTTCGTGTTTTTATTTAATGTTCTCAGGCTTTCGTCTCTGATTTCAGATTTCCGCGGAAGCTGAAAGCAATTTGGACTATAAAAAAAAGGGTTAGTTCTTAACTATGGAAATTATGGACAGTATAGATCATTTGCCTGATGAGATTCTCTTGAAAATATTGTCATTAAGTCCTACTGCTAAGGATGTTGTGTCCACAATGGTTCTGTCAAAACGTTGGAAGTTTCTTTGGATGTTAACGCCAAGACTCGTATTCGATGATGGCTATGAGAACCCCGAGCATGGAATATATTCGCGGTCTGTAGATAGATCTTTGTGTCTGCACAAGGCTCCAGTTATAGAAACTTTGCATTTCAAAATTGGTAAGATCTGTGGTACTGGAGATATTGAAGCGTGGATCAGAGCTGCAGAGAAACGCTGTGTGCATGAGCTGATCATTGAGATCAATAAGACTCCTAGTATTAATACTCCAGTCACACTTCCAGGGATCTTGTATACATGCTTCAGAATGCTCATGACCTTGAAACTAAGTAACGCGGTTCTCGTGGATGTGAATTCTCCAATTTCTTTCCCATCTCTCAAGAAATTGAGTCTTAAAACCGTGAAGCACGGAGGTGATGAATTCGTCAACAAGCTTTTATCAAGTTGTCCTGTTCTTGAAGACTTGACAGTGGAGCAATGTGAAGATGACAATGTGACCATTATGAGCGTTAGAGTGCCTTCCCTAAAGAGATTAGTTTTGCATAGATTCGATAGCATATTTAAAATCCCGTCTCATGGGTTTGTGATAGATGCTCCTTCTTTGGAGTTCTTGGACATTTATCATACGTGTGGGTTTTGTGTCATTGAGACTAAGATGACTAAGATCGTGGAAGCAAATATTGTCACTAATATTTGGCATCCTTGGAAGAAGTTGGGTTCTATTACTTCATTCAAGCGCTTTTATCTGTGCGTACCATCCTCAAAGGTAATATATTCTTCTGCCATATTCATTATTGGTTTTCTCTTTGAGACTAATCTATTGATACGATCTCTAATCCACTTCGAAAAGCGGGTTCTCTTGTGATCAAAGCTATTGACACTACATTTGTTCATGCACTAATTAATGCTATCTTGTTGTATTCAGGATGTGTATCCTGCTGGTAGTGTCTTCTGCAGTCTTGTACGTTTAACGCTATGCACATGTGAGACACAGTGGCTAAACCTACTTATGTGTGTGCTCAGAGATTCCCCTAATTTACGAGCTCTCAAACTTGACCAGGTATATATATATTTAATGTCTTAAATTTGACAAGGTTATATATTATATGAGTATGATTGATCTAGTGCATTGTGTACTATAATCAGTGCCATACCCTTCGACCTGGAGACCAGCGCCCGTGCTGGAACCCGTGCTGGAATGAACCGAGTTCAGTTCCAGAATGTTTGTTATCAAGTCTTGAAACTTTCAAATGGGTATGCTATCAAGGAACAGAAGAAGAGAAAGAAGCAGTAGCGTTTATTTTTAGAGGCGCAAAGTGTTTAAAGAAGGCAACTATTAAAATATCCTCTAAATCTATTGAGAGTGACAAGAAACTTGAGGTGATCAAGGAGTTGTTCTCGTCTTCGAGGCGTTCACCAGCCTGTCAGCTTGTATTCCCCTGAAGGTTATGAGTAAAGAGTATGGTTTGGTTCGGTTGTTGTTTATTGGATTCTAGGGTTTGTTTATTGGATTCATCTAGGGTTTTCCTTATTTCCAATCATTTTTTTTTTATACACTTTGTTTTTTCATTAGTTTGATGAGTAACAATCGATAGCACACAACTTATCTTATTTATATACTAGAGAACAAACATCTTCTTATAAATCGGTTCTACAAGTACATCTTGAATTTTTAACTTTGCATTTTTCTTTCGTATTTATTCCTAAGGGCAAATTATATTATAATAGCCAAAATAAGACTGTGATGTACATATTGTATCACAGATAAATTCAGAAATGAAATTTAATTATTATATGATATACTGTTAGAGTATATAGATATGTGACATTGTATTTACGTAAATGTGTACATATAGATTCTCTACAAGTTACTTACAATCACATCATATGCCTTGTGTTTGTTTATGTACACAACTCTATGTTCTTCATCTAGAACACGTTTTTAGGTAAGGAGCCCAAATATTGAAGTAAGGTATTTCCACTTATTTTCATCTCTCTTTCTTCAAGACATAGCATAAGAAAATGAAGATATCATCAATTGGATGCGTCTTTCTCCTTATCTTCGTCACTATTACCATTGTTTCGAGTGCACCACCAGGTGGAGAAGTTGGTAAGCTATATATATAAATTATTGTGTTTTTTTTTTTGAATAGAAACATGTTTTTCATTGTCGTATATATATAACAAAAATAACAATTGAATCGGGAGGTTCGATCGAATAGAGGACGAAACGGAGTTTAGCTACGAGACGCAAGGAAAGAAAGGGCCAGCGAAATGGGGAACACTAAAGGCAGAGTGGAAAATGTGTGGAACAGGAAAAATGCAATCTCCGATTGATATTACGGACAAAAATGTCGTAGTTACTCATAAACTTGGATCTATTCGTAGCCATTATTTACCTTCCAATACCACCATTAAGAATAGAGGCCATGATATCATGGTAAATCAACTATTATTACCTTTTCCATTATGTGTTTTACTCTTTAACTAAATTTTCTCATTTTTATATAACTTCCCAATTCCATGCATTGGTAATAGAAAATCGAAAATATATAGTTTATATAATTCTTATTGATTTAACTGCTAAAAGTCATAATATGATGAATACTTTTTTATATATATATAAAAAAATCAAAATTACTAAGAGAAAAAATATAAACCATATTTTGGTAATGTTATAAGCCACAATTATAAACTAAAATATTTTTTTTTTATGCTCCAGTCAAAATAGTTTATGGATCTGCCACTGTTTAAAACGTTTACAGTGGCTAAAGAAGGATCCAACAATTAATAGAGATCTATAATTGGTGGGATTTGATCTACGGCCTGAAACCATGAATTTTTAACCATTCAATAAATTACATTTTTGGTCATACTAATGGTATTTGTTGTTTCCTTTGTTAATGTGACAGTTGAAATTTAAAGGAGGAAATAGAGGTTTAGGTATCACTATCGGTAATACTAAATATAAACTTCAACAGCTTCATTGGCACTCTCCTTCCGAACACACAATCAATGGCAAAAGGTATATCTACTCACGTATATATAGACTTATATTCTACCATATCTTAATAATGTAATGATTGTTAATTATCTCACTGTTAAAAACAATCTAAGAAAGGCTAACCTAGTCTATCGTGACCAACAAGGATTAGTACGTGACGACTACGCCTTTTGACATGATCTTAGGCCGTTTAGGACAATACATTTCTTTTCTGCAGATTAATTCTGGACGTAAAATAATGATTCCAGTATATATATATATGTGAGCGATCGTAATGCCAAAGTACTATTTGAGTTATACTTGTAGAATTGGTTTTGCAAATAAAAAAACTACGAGCATGAAAAGTGTGAATAATACACTATAATAGACACAATTAAAATAGGTTTGCTCTTGAGGAACACTTGGTTCATGAGAGCAAAACTGGAAGTTACGCTGTTGTCGCTTTCTTATACAATGTGGGAACACCTGACGCTTTTCTCCTTTCGGTATTTCCTAATCATTGCTACTACCAATTAATTTACGCTTTCAACAACAAAAAAGATAGTATAATTCAGTTTTTTTTTAAAATTATTATTGATTATTAGTTGGAAAAACATTTGAAGAAGATAACTGATGCACATAAGTCCGAGGAATATGTCGGAAGGATTGATCCCAAAAAAATAACTTTTGAATCGAAACAGTATTATAGATATTCCGGATCACTTACAGCTCCTCCCTGTTCTGAAAATGTTATTTGGTCCATTTCCAAACAGGTAACTTACTTCAGTTCATCTTATTATTATTATGTTCTTTGCTCTTTATCACCTAATCAATAGCAATGTCTTATCCTTTAATAAACTTTCAGATTAGGACCGTGACAAGTCAGCAAGTGAAGCTTCTCCGCGTGGCTGTACACGATGTAAGTTTCCTTTTTGTTTAGTTTTTCATTAGTTTTCCATACACACGTACATGTGTTACAATCATCATGAACATGACTTTAACTATCATATTATAAATCATATATAGACTCATAGTACTTACATGCATATCTGAATTGCATATTTCTCGAGATATAAGTCTGTGTTTGGAAATATGGTCTATAGAATATATTGAAGACAAGACCATGCATGATCAGTCTAAATAAAAACCGACGTAGAAAGCCTTTTTTTTGTGTAGTCTGATGTTTTGTCATCCAAATTGATTCATTCCTTTTCAATACTTCAATTCCAAATTATCGCGTAAATTATGTTTTAAACAATATTTTACAGGCTTCAAATACGAATGCGAGGCCGCTTCAACCAATCAATAAGCGCTTGGTGTACTTACAAACCAAAATGAAGAAATAGTAAGGTTTTACTAATCTTTAATTCTTCATGTAAACATTATAAACTATATATTATATATTCGCTACTTGTATATCATATTAATTTGAACACGTCTGACTATGACTTAATAGTCTAATGATTCATGTTAGATTGCGTTATTATCCAAATTCAAATTCACATAATGCATATTATTGAAAAAAATTGAACTCATCTCATAAACTAATATTAATCCACCAAATTATGACATATGTCAAATGGTAGCTTTTAAATTTCTAAATTTACAAAAACTAGATGGTAGCTTTTAAATCTATGAACATATTTTAAAACATCAAATGAAATATTCATGGACACAGTTATGCACAGCGGAATTTACCATAACTTAAGAAAGTTAGATACTTAAGATAAATAATAGGCTTTTGAGCCTGATCACAAATAATATTAGAGGAACATGCATTAATTAGGATTACAAATCAGAATAAGAAGTGAGTACATCTTAACCAAGGTGGATGTGGCTAGAAATCATTCTACCCTAAGAACTTAAGTCAACCGAAGCGGAAGATTTGATCATATATAGTTTATTTATTTGTACTCCAAACTTCATTTTTTGTAACCATTTTCCAAAATTTGTATGATTTCGGTCATGGTTTGTAACCGTTTTAAAAATAAATAAATATAATATAAGTTAAAGAAAAAAAAAGGCGAAATATCCGGATTTCTACAAATCTCGTGGGTTAGTTTTAGTTTCAGTCTATAATTTACCCCAATTATTAAAAAAAAAAGAGGAATTAAGTAATTTATCGTGTTTTTTGTTTCTTTTGCTAAAAGTGAATGTATCGTGTTTGATAGTCTAAGTGTTTATTAAACATATACACATACGTGTGTCAGTATAATGCGTCTTCATAAACACATGACTTAATCCGCAGTTAGATTTGAGGTTTCCTCCACACCCTTAATATGCTTTTGGATCACATTAGTGTCAAACCTCTCAGCTTCATATGCTCAATTGCATCCCTCCCAGTTTGTCGGCCCAAACACTAAAAAGCCCATATTAAGCAATGCAGTATTTTACAATGATCCCTTAAATGCTATTAATCTTTGTCTTTTTTTTTTTTTGTTTTTTTTCTTCTTTTGTTCTTTTCTCATGCTTCTAAATTTATTTGGTCTGAATCCACTATTCTGCAATTAGTTCAACTCATTAGAGGTGATATTTTCGCTCGCCAAGTTTAACTATGGCATTTTATCTGAGACCATTGATTTTCATTTATTTAACATTGGGAGTAAATGATTTTTTTTTTTTAATACTGATACAAATTATGAAAACTATTACAAGGATAATTTTATAATGGACAATTTGTACCCATTCCACTAGGAACTACGACTACGATGAACGGTTCTACTTGCACCACAATAAATATTTTATTATAAATTTGTCTTTATTAATTTATAGAAATTGTATCATTTGTAATTAAATGATTTTATCTTGTTCAAAACTCATATATATATATACATATATTATGAATTAATTGATTCTACATTTATACTTAAGCAGAGTAAACGTTTTGTATTTCTCGAATATATAATGTGATTAGTTTGTGAACACCAAAATAGTTTGTTAACACATTAATCAAGAATGTAATTGATACACTCGGTCCAATTCCGTCAAAAAGAAGTTATCTAAATTCCGTGAAAGTTATGTCAATTAAACGAAAGTTCACGCGTCTATAAACTTTGGAAAAAAAAAATATTATACTAATCTGAAAAGTCTACATCAAACGAATATTTACATACATTTTACATAGTAGATAGATTATATACTCTTGCAACTAGCATATATAGTAGTCATCATAATATGACAAAACAAATAACATGGAAACGTAATGAAACGGAGACCACAGGCAGCTACTGATAAATTAGTAATAAACCCCCAAAATTTTGTGAGGAAAGACTATAATTAACAAAAGTCTTAAATTTGATTATTAATATTAAATTAATAATCAAAGCTGATAAATGTTAATTAAGAAAAGGACATAAAGTAAGAGGAAACAAGGAACGAGTTGGGTTAGAGCATCTCCAATGTATTTTTTCATTTTTATATTAAAAATGAAGTAACTCCAAAATAGAGTTGGATTTCTCTCCAATGTATTCCTCCATTTTTTTTTCCAAAAAGAATATTCTTAGTATATTCATCATTTTTTATTTTATTATTAATTGTTAAAAATACACTTTATCTATAAAATTTACAAATTAATTCATTATTTTTTTTCTTTCAAACTTACAAAAATTATGATATTATTTAAATTTAACCATTACAATATCATTAAAAAAATAACAAAACAAAGCACATTTTAATTTAAACATCACCATTTGAATATTCCCTCTATTTGATAAAACTAAACTGTGTAAATAAGATTTTTCTATTGAATACTCCCTCTATTTTTTTTAATAATAGATGTTTTAGAAAAAAAATTGTTTAAAAAAATTAGATGTTTTATATTTCTTAAGTATAGTTATTGTTCTTTTTAAAAAAAATTTACTCTTATTATTTTAATTATTTAAAGTAAATAACTAAAGTATTAATTAATAAAAATAAGGATCTAACAATTAGAAACAACGAGTATTAAGTTCGTATAAGCAAAAACTTAAGTGATGTGGACATATGACCTAGTACTATTGGGCAAATTGAGTTCACGATATCGTTAACGTACATTTTTTTAAAAAATATAAAATATGAAAGACTAAATTATAAATAAAAAAGTTCAACTCCATTTTGGAGTTTAAAATGGAGTTACTCCATATTTGGAGGAAAAAATGGCATTCCTCTATTTTGCAGTAAAAAATGGAGTAGGGTCGAAGATAATTTTATTGTAAAATGGCATTTGAAGTAGAAAATGGAGTAGGGTTGGAGATGGTCATAGAAGATGACGTGGTTGGGTTGTTTTGTTTTCCCCTTCCACTCCTTTCTTCTTCATTTCCTCTTTTTGTTTTTCTTCTTCTCCATTTCTCAAATTGAGCTTCTTTGGGGTTTAATTTCTCCAGAAGAATCAAAAGAAGGAAGAACATATTTGAATTTTCTTGGGTGGACTTTTAAAGGTATGTTATGTTGCGATTTCTCTATGGGTATCGAAATTTCTGCGTTTTTCTTTCATGGATTTTAGACTCTCTTTTTTATTTTCGTGATAAAAAAAATATGTCAAAGGAGGACAAAAGTAAGAAATTTGTTTCCTTTTTCGAGATTTTTTTTTCTTTCTCTTTGATCTTTTTACAAGATTCTGGGTTCTTCAGTTTTTTTTTTTGTTTGGTTGGGTTTAATTTCTTTGTGGGTTTTGGATTTTATCCAAATTTGTGTAAGAAGCTTGGCTTTTCCTCTCCTTTTCAAAGATGTTCTTGTCTGAATCTTGTAATTTATTGGTCAAAATCATTAAAGTTTGGACATTGATGACAAAGTTTCCTCATTTAATAAGATGGATGTACTAGTGTAAAGCTAGAAACTTTTAGGGATACGATTCTCTTGTCTTAGATCTGAATTAAAAAAACAGAATTGGAAGATGATAGGCAAATAACAGATTTCTAGGGTTTCATTGTGTGTTCTTCTTGTTTGCAGAATCTTAGAGATTTGGGTGAGGTGAAGGAGGAGACATGGAGGAAACAATGGCGGCTAGGTATTGGTGTCACTTGTGTTCACAAATGGTGAACCCGATAATGGAATCTGAGATCAAATGTCCCTTTTGCCAAAGCGGATTCGTGGAAGAAATGAGCCGTAATGGTGGTGGTGGAGGAGGCATAAGAGACGTTCAAGACCCAGAAACCGATTTCGGAACAGACCGTGCAATGTCATTATGGGCTCCAATCTTGCTTGGAATGATGAGCAGCCCTCGGAGACGAAGAAGGTTTAGGAGAGCAGAGTTTGGTGAAGAGAATGATGATGATGATGATGATAATAATGGTGACGAATCAACTAACGCTGATGGAAATGATGGTAGCAACAATAATGTGTATCGTCATCATCGGGCTAGGCGACACGGTGGAGAGATTGATTTGGATAGAGAGTTTGAATCTATCTTGAGGAGAAGACGAAGAAGCTCGGGGAATATATTGCAGTTGCTTCAAGGGATTCGTGCAGGGATTGCTTCTGAGTATGAAAGCTCTGATAATAACTGGGATAATCGAGAGAGGGATAATAACAGCAATAGAGTTATAATGATCAATCCGTTTAATCAATCGCTCGTTGTTCAGGGATCTTCGAATCAGACTCAGAACCATTCTGCATTGACTTCACTTGGAGATTACTTCATTGGACCCGGTTTAGATCTTTTGCTTCAGCATTTGGCTGAGAATGATCCTAACAGGCAAGGAACTCCACCTGCTCGCAAAGAAGCGGTTGAAGCTTTACCAACGGTTAAGATTATGGAACCGTTGCAATGTTCGGTTTGTTTGGATGATTTTGAGAAAGGAACGGAGGCTAAAGAGATGCCTTGTAAGCACAAGTTTCATATCCCCTGTATTGTCCCGTGGCTTGAGCTTCATAGTTCGTGTCCCGTGTGTCGATTCGAGCTTCCTTCTGCGAATGATGATGATGATGAGATTAAGGTTGAATCCGACAGACCAACGAGAACAAGAGCTCTTCCGGAAATCAATAACAGAAACGTTGTTGAGAATGTGGGAAATGCGGAAAGAGGAAGAGAGGATGATGCGAGGAGCGGGAACGGGAACGGAAGAAGGTTTTCGTTTCCATGGCCATTCAGTGGATTATTCTCTTCTTCTTCTTCGTCTTCTTCATCCTCTGGATCTTCTGGTTCTTCTCGCTGATAAAGAATCAGAGAACAAAACATCCAAAAACTAAAAATCTTGGTTTTGTTCTTGTTCTTTCTTTTGTCAATCTCTCGATTTTCTCATTTTCTAGCTTTTGAATTTGTTTTGTTCTCTGCATTTCATTCTCAGCTTTTATGTACATAATAATGATGTTCTCTCACTCAGATTGTTAATCCATGGAGCCCCTGGAGGTATTATATGTTTTTCTTTGTTTCGAGTCTTCTTTCATTGTTGCTGTACAGAGATGATCAAATTCGGTTTGTGTTTCTATAAATAATTGTGTCTTTTTAAATATGAAATAAATACGTCAATTGATGTCCAAATAATGATGAAAAAATGTTACAAAATAGAGAGAATGATTACATCTTTGTCGGAATGATTTTTGTATGGGCGATGATCACTCAATCTTTCATGTACAGCGATGATAAAATTTTGTTTCCAAATTTTTGAGCGTTTTAAATATACATAATTCAGTTGAAGCCCAAATAATGATGAAAATTTTAGAAAACTAGAGAGAGTGATTTTATTGTCGGAATGATTTTTGCATGCGCTGTCTCTGTTTTTTTTCTTTTTGTCTTCATGCTGTCTTTCAAAGAATAAGAGCATGAAATATAATCAAATTCACCATCAAAGAATTAGTTTTAAAAAAAAAAGAAAAGAAATCATGATAATAGGTACGTTTATGATGATCCATTAGTTCCATACATGAGACAACCAATAATAATCCAAAAAAGTAACGTAAGTGGATTCACTGGTCACCACAGAAGTGTAATTAGCAAGAAAGAGAACTTGAGTTTTCTAATCTCAAGATTTTAATCACATT
Source organism: Eutrema japonicum (assembly GCA_030161315.1). Classification (NCBI taxonomy): domain Eukaryota; kingdom Viridiplantae; phylum Streptophyta; class Magnoliopsida; order Brassicales; family Brassicaceae; genus Eutrema; species Eutrema japonicum. The sequence goes on from BSQW01000005.1 coordinate 42,861,319, forward strand.
CTTGAATAAGTTCATAATAAACGCTTATAGTTGCGTTGCGTTCCCAAAACGCCAAAAACGGGATTTATTAAAGATCGGGATCATCACTTGACGGTCAAGATCTTGATAACGGAAGCATTACCAACTCGGAGTAGAGCAACAACGGAGTCTCCAGTCTTACACAGCTCTTTCTCTTTCCCGTACTGAGTCGCAAACTCAATAGCTTCTTCTGTTGATTCATCGTGCGAGGCTCTCGCAGACCCTGCGTAGAGTACCGGGATCAGACCGCGGAAGATAAGGCTGTGTCTCGCGGGTGACTCGTCGCTGCAAGACCAGTCGAAGAAGTCGGTTTTTATCTCAGGAACAACGACAGACAAAATAGGCATTCCTGGTCTGTACTTAGCCACAAGCCTCGCTGTGCTTCCTCCCCTGGTTAGGACCATGATAAGAGTGGCTCTAGCTGAGTTAGCAGTTCTAACCGCTGAGGACGCCAGTGACTCTAGCGGGCTCATTGGAACCGGAGAGTACTGCATGATCCTTTTGAAGACATCTCCGTAGTCAAGCGTGCTCTCGGCTTCAACGCATATCTTAGCCATTGTACGGACAGCTAGTTCTGGGTAAGCTCCAGCTGCAGTTTCTCCACTGAGCATGACACAGTCTGTACCGTCAAGGACCGCGTTTGCTACGTCTGTTGCTTCAGCTCTTGTGGGTCGAGGAGATTTGATCATGGACTCGAGCATCTGAGTCGCTGTGACCACAGGTTTTCCCTGGATGTTGCATTTGTAGATCATAACTTTCTGAGCTAAGAATATCTTCTCAATTGGGATTTCCATGCCGAGATCTCCTCTTGCAATCATAAACGCGTCGGAATTGACCAAAATGTCATCGAAATTCGCCACACCTTCTTGGTTTTCAACCTAATCCATCAAAACAAAGATAACACAATACCATCACAATCTAACAATTTGTTCCTGTAGTTTCTGAAACTGAAAAGAGAGCTTTGGTTTAACATACCTTTGACATCAGAAGAATGTTCTTCGCGTGCTTTCCGAGTAGTTTCCGGACCTGAACCAAGTCTGAACCTTTTCTGACAAAAGACAGAGCGATCATGTCGATTTGATTCGGGACTCCCCATTGCATGATGTCTTCTTTGTCTTTCTCAGTTAGAGTTGGGAGATCCACGACGACACCTGGGAGATTGACGTTCTTTCTCTCACCGAGCATCGCAGAGTTCTCGCAGCGGCAACGGACTGTACCATTCTCTTTGTCACAAGAGAGGACCAGTAACGAGATGGTACCATCGGCACACAGTATGACCATCCCTGGATTGACATCTACAGCCAACTTTTTGTAGCTCATGCAAATCGTGTTCTCGTCACCCTTCAAGTCGTAGTCAGTTGAAATGGTGATCTCTTGGCCCTGTTTCAACTGGATTGGTTTCCCATCTTTCAAGAACCCGGTTCGGATTTCTGGACCCTTTATAAGAGAAAATACGAAACCATTCTTTAGGGTGATCAGAAAACCAAATAGATCTGCCACAATTTAAACATACATGAAGCAGGTGTAACATTTACATATACAAGAAATGAGTTGACAAGAGAAACCATCAATTGAAACACCAATCGAGTTGAGAGCATGAATTGAAAATTTGGCTATTTCTTCTACCTCATACACTAATTACAGCCTCTAGTAAAAAAATCATAATCCAGTCCAGAGAGCAATTCAAGAACATTGTCTATCAACACTATCTTCTTCTAACTTGACAATTGTAATTGTGGACATGACTGCCTTAATCTAAACATACATGAAGCAGGTGTGACATTTACGTTTACAAGAAACAAGTCCAGGGAAGAGATGTAAATTAAACACCAATCTTAGTTGCATCTTGGCTATAAGTTATAACTTGTATAACACTAATTAACTTCTCTGGCCACAGAACCCATAATCACAGACCAGAGAGAATAATTCTGGAACATCGTTTATTGCCACTCTCCACAATTACAGGCTTCTCAATATCATCTATCAAAATTAGCAGAGCTGAAACAGAAAAGAGTCTACCAAAGAAAATGGCATAAACAGATAAAACAGAAAACATTTACCAAACATAGATGAGTACAAAAGAGGCATAAAACACAATCAACAGAAGCAAAAAGAAAAACACACGCGTCAGTGTTGCAGATCGAAAAGTGGAAATAAACCAATTAGAAGATAAACCCATAAATCTCACAAACCCTAGAAATAAATCCAGATCACAATCGAATCCGTGTCAAATTGGAATCAGAAACAGACGCGAAGATAGACAAAAAAAAACATGGAAGTAAGTAAGTGAGGCGATTCACTCACCTTGGTGTCGAGCATGACGGCGCAAAGGATCCCAGTGTTGAGCATAGCTTGATGGAGATTATCGAGAGTCTCTTGGTGATACTCATGAGAACCATGGGAGAAGTTAAACCGAGCGACGTTCATACCCGCCCTGAGAAGCTTCTCGACCATCGGAACGGATCTGGAAGCCGGACCCAGAGTACACACAATCTTCGTCTTCGGCCTTTGCTCTATCATCGCCATCGAAAGACAGATACAAGCTAGGATCGCAGATGCTAGTAAAGACACAGAGATGAAGAGAGAGATTTATGGAGAGAGATCTGGCTTGGAGAACAAGGAAAATCGAGAGAGAGAGAGAATCTGTGGGTTATCGAGAGTCTCTTCTCTTGAGGTCAAAAAAATGAAATTATAGGTCTCTGGTTTAGATTGGGTCAACAATTGACTAATACATTAATTGCTTGTTACCGGTTTAGGAGTGGGTCAATAAAAGACCGATACCCTTTGCTTACCACCGGTTTACAAAAGGAGCGACGCACATTGTTTATTAGTATTCCTTTCGTTTTACCCTTTTCTGCCTTCTCGATCACGGTTTTCCAAAAATAAATATCTCAGATTGATATTTCAAGTCAAACAAATAGTTATTATACATGTTTTTCGATTCATTTTGATTTAATCTGCTTTTTTCTTTTTATAAAATTTTAATTTATATAAGTTAAAAATGAGAAATTTGTATTTTGGTTAAATTTTTTTTTTAATCTAGCTTTGATATTGATTTTGAATGTAGAGTTAAATGCAATAATTTGTTTCCATGTATTAAAAAAGGGTATTTTTAAAAGTAAAGTTATGAGAAATTTTAAAATATCTATCTTATAAAGAGAGAAGGGGCTCTCCAGCGTCGACACATGTACCCCCTTTATTGGTTATTTGTTTTTTTCATTTTAAAAAAATAAAAAGTGATTCAATTTTCATTAACTCTATTTGTCTTTATTTGATCACGTGACTACTAAAATTTAATTAATCATAATAATTGCATACTAATACTAGAAGCATAAAATTTACAATTTTCATAGCAACTTTAATAACTCGATTTGTCTTTATTTGATTACGTGACTACTAAGATTTAATTAATCATAATAATTGCATACTAATACTAGAAGCATAAAATTTACACGTTATGTTATGCAATTTAAAAAGATCCCCAAGCATACCGTGAAATACGTGATATTAACCACCAATCAATCATAATTTCACAATCATCATCTAGGTCTTATAGAAAAATAATTCTAAACAACTAGCTATATTAAGCAATAAAATTAATGTGTTGCTTAAGTCTATCAAAATAGAAAAGATGATAAATTATGATTCAAAGTTGCTTGAAGAAATTCAAAGTCTAACTAAAGAATGAAGGGAGCTCTCCAGCGTCGACACGTCAGCCCCCCCTTATTAATTTTAAAAATAATAATTAATGTAATAAATTAATTAATTACACAAAATGAAAAAAGAAAAATAAATGACTAAAATCGTGTTTTGTGGCTTTCTCCGAGACGTCGCCGCTGGAAAACCCATCCGAATTGGTGGTGAGCACGGATCGGCGAGGAAAGTGAGCACAGAGCCGCCGATGAGCCTCGGAGCGGAGCGGCGAGGACGGGAGCGATGAGCACAGAACCGGCGGTGAGCATCGGAACTGGATCTGAAAAAAAGAGTTAGATCTGAAGAAGATGAGGAGGAGGAGAAGAAGAGAAGGAAGGAGACGACGTGGAGAAGAAGAAGCAGATGAAGGAGCGGCGAGGACGGGAGCAGTGAGCACATAACCTCTTGCGTCGTCAAGTGCGGAGGAGAAGATGTTGTTGACGGCAGCAAGATCTGAAAATAAGGGGATTAGATCTGAAGAAGAAGAAGAGGGAGAAGAGGAGGAAGGAGAAGAGATAAACAAATTGTTTAAGAGAAAAAAGAAGAAGATTTGTGTCCGTTATATTCAATGTTATCAACGGTGGAGGATAAAATGTATGTTGTATTCTCTCAGTAGTCTTAGATGGTAGTAAGTTATTCATGGACATTCATCGGCGTTTGAGACAATGATTGTGAAAGATGAGCTGAACGGTGACGTTATCATGGATCTCGATCGGTTCGTTAGAAGGAAAGAGATTTTTACACGAGAGTATGCAAAACTTAGAAGATGGGTAAAATTATGTAAGGAACGCTTGATCGTTGGATGCAAACATTCCATTACATTTTATAGTAGTTTCAAGTATATTCAATGAGATAGATGTATGTTCTCCTATTTTCCTTGGTAATAAATGAGAAAGACAACAAATAGTACATTTTTGACTTATAAGTTATAACAATGCTTTTTAATTTGCAGTGTCCATGCAAATTTATATTATTATATATCTGAGAGAATAATTATTAATTAAGTACTGTTGTCTATGTGATGTCAAATGCCCATTAAAATACAGTTTCAAACATGTTAAAAGTTATAAATAATTATCCAACTTCATTATTTGAGATTGCGGATATGTCTAGAAACAATAAATATTATTTTTGTTATACCAATCAAAGGGTACTCACCTAGTTATGATAAAAAGACAAAACCGAACCAAACGTACCACATGTTAAAAACTACTTTCTGAAAGTGAACTTTGAAATGTTTGATAAGATACCTTCATATTAACGAGTTCCAAATTTATCACGAATCATTTTACGACTCGAAAAGCCAGGCCCGGCCCAGAGGCTAGGCAGGCTAGGCCAAAGCCTTGGACCACTCTTTTTTTTAGTTTTTGATGGGCCACAAAATTGATGTTTCCATTTTTTATAAGGCCACCAAAAACATTTTATACTTATCCTTTTTTATATGAAGTTATTTTATTTCTTGTTTTTTCCAATGATTTTCAAATTAAATTTGAATATGCCTTAAAACTTTTATTTTATACATTTTATAAAGGACCACATTTTTTTTTTTGTCTCGGACCACCATTTTTATTGGGCCGGGCCTGCGAAAAACTAGAAAGGTGTAGTCATTCTTCATGTTTATATATAAGAATTGTTCTTTGCGCTTAACCAAAATTTGAACAATGTCTAAAATACTGTCGATAAATAGAACCTCCATTGAACCAAATGAGGCATATCATTCTCTTCCGACCAAAAAAACGTCTCTGTTCATAGTTTTTTTTTTTTTTTTTGGGGTCCTCTTGACGTTCGAGATTGAGCAAGTTAGTAGACTAACTGACACAAATATATGTGGTGCGCATCAGGTAAGAATTATTTCAGGTGAACACGATCAGAGTTCGTCGTGATTCTGAGGTTGGTCTTGGTTCATCATCTTCTCGAGCTTTTGTTGTAATTCCTATTAAAAGAACCGGGTTTAGGGAATGTTAACGAGTGTAGGTATGCTTTGAGATATGAGATGAACACAAAAACTTACTCTAAGTTTGTCTTCCAAACACCGAGCTGGAGTAGATAAGACCGCTGCATATCTGCAACAAGAAAGTAATGAATTAGCGGGAAAAAAAGGATATACCGGAGATAAAAGGCGGTGACTTGAGAGACTGTGAGAGGCAAAGACTTAGACAAGAGCTTACTCGCAACGGCTTGGTTCATCGACATCCATAAGCTCATTTTTCAACCCACATCTAAGCTTAATCTGCATGTCAAGAATTAGTCAAGCTTTTTATATTTCATGTCTCTGTGGTCTTTGCAAGCCCAAAACTCAGCTCTCAGATAGTAGTCTTTTGATAGTTGGAGCTAATTATATTTGAACAATTTCTTAACTTTAACGATATCCAAAAACCTACCTTTAGGCTTCTATCGGGACCGTTCCAGCACTTATCTCCGTTTGTATATGTCATGAACTGGTAGGAGTTCTCAAATTTTTCCCATTCCCTATGTAGCAAATCACATTAAACGAAACAAAAGAGCATAAAACGATAAATACAAACACAGAGATAAAATAGTTCTGATTGTCAATTTTGAACTAATTCCTCGTTATATTAGCTTTATATATATATCATGAAAGAGATCAGTATGCACGGAAAAGATACAGTGGCAGCGACACTTACCCTAACCGAGTTTTCGAATAGCCCTCCTCTTGTGTTGCTTCTTTATATGCGCAGACTTTGTAAGTATATCTAGACATTATTACGGTAATAACATATAAGATAAACGTAATTGTAATCCCTGAAAATGTTAATAAAGAAAGGAAGAGGATAATGAATTGCTTAATTTTTTCCTTACTTGCCCTGTTTGCTCTCAAAACAACGACCATGGAATGAATAGAACTCTTTCTCCGGTCCTGTAGTAAAAATATATCAAAGACTAACTCAAAGAAAGGTAAACGTAAGTAAAGGCTAAGGAGTCTTATCATACAGACCAAAGTCTTGTTTAAGCTTCTTTTCTAAGCTCGATACCCTTGACTGTATTTTATTCAGTTTTGAGCTCGACTCATCGTATTCCTTGCGTACCCGATCAGCCTCTGCATATACCAGAACGCAACAGATGGATCACTGCCGAGTCTTGCTTTTACTATTAGTGGAAGAGCTATACTGTACTATTAGTTTACCCGATTTGTCCACTGGGGTGGTTTGGAACAAATTCACAGCCTGTAAAATGTTCTTGACAGTCTTTTGTATCTTCTCCAACCAAGTAGGATTTGAGATTGTCTCTATACGTGACAAAATGGAATCATGTCATACTTACAATGATAGATGATTAGCATCTTTAAAGAATGCAAATATCTGTGGTAATAGTGCAAACCTGAAAAATCGACATCCTCATCTGCATCAGATTTGTAGGACGAACTAGAATCATGGCGAAACTCCTCTTCATAGGAATCATCTTCGGGATCATGGTCGCTGTATTTCCCATCATCGCCGGTATCCTCATCACCATCTGAAACAAATCCATCATCTTCATCTACTTCATGTGAAGTGATGGGTGTATGCTCATGGTTTTCCTGATCATCAGTTTGGGGGCTCTCATCTGCATCAGTTGGCTTATCAGATTTCTCTCCTGTCCAACGAGAAGCAACAAGACGCCCCAACTCCTCCTTTGACAACTCTTCCTTCTTCTCGGATACAAGATCCTCCTATAGATAGAACGTAGAGTACTTGGATGTCAAGATAAAGTTAGAAATTCAATAATCTACGAGATATAACTCAAAACTGGTAGATTTATTGAAAAGAATGCAACAGACAAGCCTCAAAAAGAGTTAATCTCATCATGGACGTTGAAAGAGCTATACTCAGATTTCTGACAATATTTTGTAAGCACTTGGCCAGAAATTGAAAGTAAATTACCACTTTCTTCACCTCGTCTGATTCCTCCTTTTTGGTACTACCATCATTTTGAGATCCATCTGTGATGGAATCCTCAGATGAGGGAGATTCCTCCTTCGTCTCCACAACATGCTGCATTGTATACAACATTATATCATCATCTAACTTCCAAGTAACAAATTGCTCCACTTCTGGAAAGAGCATATGAACGAATAGTTTTTCAAACCTCGTCTGATGGATTAGTGTGAGTAGCCTCTTCCAATATACTTGCTGATTCAGCTTCAGCTGCTGGCTCCTGAAATTTAAGTCTAATTCAGTACCCGCGTGAAAGACACAACAATTGTGAAATCAACACATATAAAAGGCGCTGAAGGTATTGACATCATAGTCATGTGAATGAGTTCAAGATAGCCTAGGTATTGATGTCAATGAGTAAATGATAGTTTTGAAGTCATGTATTGAAACTTTCATATCTTATTTCATGACCTCATGAATGAGCAGGAGATCCAAAGGGGGCCAGAATATTGGTGAATGGTCTGATAAGCTTTTCTTTCATGGTTTGACTCCTTAACTTGTTGAAAAAGCAAAATAAACAAAAACACAACGATGAAAGCTTGCAAATCTATTTCAGTTTACTAGAGAAGAACTAACCTCATCTGAAGGAAAATCCTTGTAATTACCAATCTCATCATGATGTGCGCTTTCATTGGGATTTTCATCATGCTGTGAAACTCCCGGCACCCCTTCATCATTTGTGTTTCCTTCAACTTTTTCATTGCCATCTGTCTTCTCCTCACCGTCCCCCTTTCCTGGATGGGCTGCTAATTCAGCCTCTTTTCTTTCCTTCTCCTCCTTTTCTTTCTGTAGACGCTCCTTCTCCTCTACTTTCTCAATTTGTTCTTTACGCTCTACAGAAGAAGTAATCCGAGGGAAATGTAGAATATGTCAAGCTTTTTAATTGATAATGCCAACAATGTTGAAGACACAGGTCCTTCTTTATCATACGTAGTCATCACAGCAAGTTATAATGAAAGAGAAAGAAGTTGATGATAATCCTATCAGCTTCCACTACGTCAACTACAGATCATATCTATTCTTACTTTCTTCCTTCCCTTTTGGTGGTAAGTGAAAAGTTTAAGAACTGATCCAGAGGCAATACAGGCATCTAACTACACTTATATGCAGGGTTCCGCTTTCCCATTCCAATACACTGATTATCTCATGGTACTAACATATGTCTGTATAAGTTTCTCTAAGAGGAAATCTAAATCTAAATCTCAACTCTCATGCCATTTGCAAAATCAGCCAACCAAAAGATCACATACTGCATCAAAAGAAAGAACTAGAGACCTTTCAGCTGTTCAACAAGGCCTTTCAAAATTTTCTCCTCGCTTTTCAGCTTCTTCAGTTCTGCTTCATCTTTCTCCAGACCCACTTTCGCCTGTTCGATTTCCTTCCTCCTAATTACAAGCCCTTGATTATATGTTTCGATTTTTTTCTTCAGGTTTTCTCGAGCAGCTTTTCCAGCCTCCCAGCATGTATTTGGGCATGTCACTTTACCATCATACTCATCACTTCCATCACAACAATCTGCGAAACAAACCATAAGTACTACTGATAGGCTAAACATTTCTTCCTCCGTATAGCATTTGAAAGCACATAACTTTAACATAAGAGGTTCAACAGAAAATAAATGTAACGAATTGTATAGATTGAGTAACATACCACAGATACCATCATTGACTCTGGAAGAAAATAAAACTAATGGAGAGTGGCCTGCGTTCCGACAATAGAACTTTCCATTTGGACAAGCTGAGGTACCTGGAGGTTAAACATATAGAGCAAAGTCAGTAGATGATATATCATATATACAATCCATAAATGAAAACTACATTCCACTGAAAAAAAGAGAGCAGAACTTCAACAATCTGTTTGAATTCACAGTTTTGTTCAACAGAGAAGAACTTTCCAATAGAAAACCAAGTACTATGAAAGGAACCTGGCTCGTCAGTTCCATCTGGACAATCACAGAAATCGTCATTAAGTTGAGCTCTCGTGAATTTCTTTGATCCATCCTTACACTTTATCTCCGAATATGACTTGTAATACTTCTCATCTACACATCCGCAGAAACGAAACCAATCAAACGAAAAACAGCAGCAACCAACGAGAAAAAGGTGAAAATGAAAGATCAAATCGGAGAATCGATGGCGAAGATCTCTAGCAGAACGAATCGGATCTTCAATAAGCAGTGAGGAGAAAGAGAAAACAAACCTTGAGGAGAAATGCCGAGAAACGGATCGTTCAACGGAGACGAGCTCGATCTAAAAGCAGAAGCAACGAGAAGAAGAAAGGATAGTTGCAAAGAGACGGAGACAGAGGAGGATACTACTACTACTCTCATCTTCTTCGAGGATCGAAACCGGAGAAGAATGGAGGACAGATTTGGTCACGGTGGAAACAAATCAAGTGTAGTGTCTGAGAGAGAACAAGTTTAACAAAACGACGCAGTTTCGGCTATTCATCCGGATGGGAATAACTGTAGTAAGTATACGTTTTATAGTTAGATTTAGATATCGTAGCAAATCGGCCCATTAGCTCAGTTGGTTAGAGCGTCGTGCTAATAACGCGAAGGTCGCAGGTTCGAAACCTGCATGGGCCATCAGTTTTCTCATTGCAAGTCCTAGCCGAAACGACGTCGTTTACTTCCTTGCTCTGCTTTTTAGTAATAATCTCCTACTTGTAGCAAGCCGAGCTAAGAAGCTACAAAAAGGCCTAATTGCTTCACTATAATAACGGGCTTATCATAATGGGCCTATGACGGCTTTTCGTTACGCTTAAGAACTAGGGTTTTCGAAGTCCACCGCTTCATCACTGTATATATATACAACTCTTATCACTTACATCAAATCAACTTATTCTTCTTTCTGCGGCACAAATTTTTTTCTAGTCAACAACTCATATACGATAAACGATTTTTTTCTGTATTTTTTTTTATTGATTTTGGAAACAAAGGCCTGATTTGCAATTGATTGATCTACAAATTCTTGTAATGGATCAATGAATCTATCGTTAGGCAAAAGAGATGATGGTTTTTGATTTTTCCGGTAAGCTTACGTACCTCCGTGAGCTTGCTCTGCCTCCTAATCTCCGAGTTTTTTTTTTTTTTTTTTTTAAAAGGATCTTCGGTGACTAGGCGCAGATACATCTATCAATCTCTGAATCGTGTTCTTGTATTTTTTAAAATATTCACTTGGTTTTTAGATAATTATATCTATTCTTCTCCTTAATTTATGAATTTTTTTTTGAGAAATCTGTATATTGATGATGGTGAGGGTGATGAAAAAAAATCATTCGGATTCCCATTGATTTCCTCCCGGAAAGATGTGATTATTTTACCAGCTACTTTTGACTCGATCATCATCAATTCTCTTTGTTTTTCTTGATTTATCGAATTTTTAAGTTTTTTTTAAAAATCGATTAAATATTTTTTGTTTGGCCGGTGATGTAATTAAAATATTTGCTACTCTTGATGAAGATATTCTTCTGTGATGATTCTTTATCCACCAAGATCTCTGAGGCCTTTTTTATTTATTTAGTCATTACATCTAAATATAGAATATTCAAGTTTTAATGCATAATTGCAATGAAAAGCTGTGTCGCAGTATTAGTCTCAAAAGAAGATTTGAATTTCAAGTTTAAAGCTATTGAACATGAACTATTGAACATGATAGTCTATGTTATATCCAACCACACATTTGATTTTGTTACGAAAACTAAGAAAGTATCACATGTTCAGACTTTGCGTCTTCTAATTACTTGATTGACATGAGACAAGTACTTATATGTTGCACATGGCAACCATACTAAAATGTTTTGTAATCGAATTGAGTACGCTATAATGATTTTTTCAAAAAATTTATGGCAATCTTGGGTACTAAGATTAATCGGAAGATTTCATTATAATTACTATCTGTAATTAGTTTATATCAATTTTAAGCCGACCATGGTTTCGATAAACGGGGAAAGGGTGCTATTTTCTATCTAAAGTATAACAAAATTCAAATTACCTAATCTAACTATTTAATCAAAGCTAAATCCTATCTTGACTATTAATCCGTTAGTCAACCATCACGGAAATAAAAACGACGTCGTTTTAATCTGTCTAAGTAAAAAAAAACAAAAACAAAAAACGTCGTCGTTTTAATTTGGGTTTTAGAAGAAGAATCCCACGAATCAGACCTATTAATTGAACTGGTCGGTTCGTAATTTATGTGAACCAAAAAAAAAATTACTCGTATTAGTTATCATGAATCCAAAATTATTGATTAAGAACAATAATAATTGATCATACTATATATTTTGTATACAGTGCGGAGAAAATAACATGAAATGAGATCTGAGTGAAACTATTTTATAGAAAGAAACGATGATATGATGAAATCTTTTTAACTTGCGAGAGAGAAATACGAAAAGCGTCCAACTCGTTGCATTTCTCTCCTATAATAAATGTATAAAAACAAAAAAGCTTTTTCAGAAAAAGAAGAAAAATAGGGTCTAGCTAAGGAGGCAGGTGCTAGCTCGTGTAACCGAGTTTTTGCTACCTTATCTCCACGCGTATTTTATGCAACGACGACCGAGTTGGACGCTTTTCGTATTTCTCTCTCGCAAGTTGAAAAGATTTCATCATATCATCGTTTCTTTCTATAAAGTAGTTTCACCCAGATCTCATTTCATGTTATTTTCTCCACACTGTTATTTTTTTCTATTAATTTGTAGCATGCAATCATGGTATACAAAATACATAGTATGATCAATTATTATTGTTCTTAATCAATAATTTTGGATTCATGATAACTAATACGAGTAATTTTTATAGATGGATTATTATTGTTCTTAATCAGATTTTTGGTGTCTGATTGATTTTAGATGGAACCGCCGGAGATTAGTGGCGGTTTGTATTCCGATGGCTCGACGTTGGAGACGGCGAAGAGGATAATACTTCGGTGGGACTCGGCGGCGTCTGAGGAAACGAGGGGGAAGATGCTTTTCCAGAGTGATCGTGATGAGGTGGATCAGTTCCTGAGAGCCGTTGATGAAATCCAACGGTCCTTGTCTTCTCTCTCCTTCTCTTCTCCCTCCTCTCCTTCTCTTCTCCCTTCTCCTCTGCCACCGCCGCCATGGCTAGGGACAATGGTCAATAGTGCTGCGATTTTCAGAATATAAGATCCATCCAGATTGCTTACAAATCTGCCAAGTCAATTCGAAGAAAAAAAACCCATAAACGAAGGAAGAAACACAAATCAAACAATTTGAACAAATACAGATCATCGAGAAGATGAGAGAAAGAGAGAAGCTCTACTGTTCTTTGAGATGCTTGTTTGGATTCAGAGTCGAATCCATCAAAACTCGATAGACAGAGAGAACAAAAAAAACTCAACTCTCGTGAGTAGTTCGAGTTCATTCGGCTTTTTTTTTTGTTCACATAAATTACGAACCGGCCGGTTCAATTAATAGGTCTGATTCGTGGGATTTTTCTTCTAACCCAAATTAAAACGACGACGTTTTTTGTTTTTTTATAGTTAAACAGGTTAAAACGACGTCGTTTTTGTTTCCGTGATGGTTGACTAACGGAGTAATAGTCAATGTAGGATTTAGCTATGATTCGATAGTTGGGATATGTAATTTTAAATTTTGTTGTAGTTTAGGTAGGAAATAGCATCTTATTTTAGTTTGGGTTTTTTTTGGGACACCGATTTTAGTATAGGTTGGTTTTGACCCTTTTCCCTTCGATAAACACACCAATAATAATTTTGTAATAATTTTGATTTATCTGTAGTCGTCAGATATGACATGCATTACCAGTTGAATTGATACGAAATTCAACCCTGTGTGCAAAGCCGTGGTTATCGTCACATGATCCACAACGAGTTTAAAAATTAGGATCCATGATATTTGAACAAAAATATCAATAATTATTAGAAATTTAAAATTAATTTCAACAAAAAATTTCTAAATTTTTCTGATATAATTGCCATCCAAGTTGGTGTTCGAATCCAACCATAATTGATTTATATTTAACCACTATCTTTTTAAGTAAAAGTTGGACCCTTAAAAATTTTATATATTTGGGGCCATAAACAAATGTTTTTTTTTTACATGGTAGGCACGGTTCTAAAATTTTAAAAATATGAATCAAAATAATTAATTTATTAATAAAATTATGAGAGGTGGAGAAGAAACTATAACCGAAGAACCGAATTAAATCAAACCAAAATAAATGTTTTTGTTTGGTTATGGTTTGACCTAAATGCATATTTAGTTATCATTTTATTGTTATCATCCTCTGGTCACTGCTGGATCCATAGTCAAGAAGAGAACTTCGAAGGTGTTTTGCATCGATTGTGAAACTTAAAGCGCACGTTTCGGTCCAAAAGATTATAAATAATTGTAGAAAATCTAATTATGACATGCCTTTGATTTAATAGCGATTCTCGTTTCCATACGCGTTTATGATCAATTCCACTTTGAAACCACAACTTGTTTTTTTTTCCAACAGTTTCTCACAATTTTCTCACGATTCTTGTTTTGCATCGATTGAGACAATTCACCTTATTGTTCTGCCCAAAACTTTTTTTTTTCTGCCCAAAACTTAATCCTTTTTAATCAACCAAATATTTTATTGTGTATTATCTTCACTAGTTGTTAGTATTTTTTTGTTTAACAACAAGAATCCCTATATTAATGAATTGGTTTGATTAACTAAACTAAAAAACCGAGTTTACAAAACTGAAATCACAAGAGATATTAACAAATTTGCCGTTTTTCTAATTAAATTAATTATCATTGCCATTTGGCTAATTTTCCAAAATGAAACCACTATGATTTGACTCGAGGAAAAAGTCTTCCAGAAAAGTGAAAAACCATATCTAGGGTGGAGAATGTAATCCATATGTGATAAATACTAGATTTTATGAAAGACAATTAAAGTTTTGTTATAAAGTAAACACCTTGGCCTATAAAAAAGTTAACCGAACCGATAACAAAAATATAGCAATCACCAGAGAATAAAAACAACAAACACTACGTACACATGACGAAGATCAGTTTTTAAAATAAACTAGGATTATACCTGGTGCGTAAAGTTACCTATAAATTTCATGTGATTAATTTAACACTAAATTATTATTAAATTTTGTATTTAAATCCTTATGTGGCTTGTTACAGTACAGCCTAACTATTGGTAAAATAAAAATGATTCAATCCAAAAAACAAAAAAAACATATTACATGGCCGTTAATTTGAAGAAGGTGACGTTATAAAACAATCAAACAAAAAAATCAGATACAAACTTACGTTTCTAAATATTGGGGTGGCTTGCTGTTAACTCTTTGGTTTGCATGTTACATTAAGTATCTCGTCAAACTGCCCAACTACGCTTTGCAAAACATATTTTGAAAGAAAACAAAAATAGTTATAAACGATGAGAGATTCTAGACGACCGTGTACAAAAAGGCAAATAGACAGAATAAATTCTCGTACAAAAAGGCAAATAGACATTGTGTCTTGCGGACCATCCACAGCGGAGGACTTTTGTCTTCCGCAAGACACAATGTATTGACAAAAGGTGATGACGTGATTCGTCGCGACAATAAAATAATAATTTAAAAAAAAAAAAAAAAAAAAAACGGAATACATCAAATTGATGTCTGCAATGTGGATGATCTTAAGATCATAACTCCGTAGAAGTGGAGGATGTAGGTAGTTTTTGTTTTTCATAAAAATCGGATAAAATTGATATTTTTGACATATTCGTTTTTTTTTAATTGGACAAGTGATTTATGCTTTAGTATGTAATTTTTTTAATTTAATTAATTAATTTTATAATTTAATAATATTATTTTAATATTTTTTAACTATTTTAGGTGGATCCAAATCCGGATACCGCGGATATTAGCGGATCCGGAACACACTGAAATTCTAGGGTATCTGTCGGTGCCCAGCGTACACGTCTATATAAATGCTACAATAACAACATCATAAACAATAAATCAGAGAACATAATCACATCGATAATGGACGGCTTACCCGGGCATCTCCTAGAGAAGGTTCTCTTCGGGATAGATCTTAGATCTCTAGCAATTATGCGATGCACAAATATATATCTCAAATCGCATATATACGACCCGTATTTTGAATCTGACTACTTTTCTCGGATCGGATCTGGTTTGCTTCATATCTCCACCTATGGCTCAAGCTTGCTCTGCTACCACCCTCACGGCGATTCTAGGTCACTGAGAATCATAGATACCTTAATGAAGGGTCATATTTTGGGCTCTTGCTCTGGCCTTCTTCTACTCTTCATGGATGATAACCTATGCGTCACAAATCCCCTTACGAAGAAGTTTCGATTCTTGAATCAATATTTTTCCATGATTTACGCTAGGGCAGTGAGTATTCGTCGGAACAACACAAAGCACATCGGGTTCGCAGTTAATCAAATTGATCGGACCACCCAGAGTTTCAAAATCGTTTACATGATCGAGGGTGAAGGGAGGTATAGGTTTGATATTAACGCCGGAAATTCATGGAGACGTTCGGAAACGACGATTACTTGCGACTTAAGCGAACTCGATCACTGTATGAGAAACCCTGTTTACTTCGACGGGTCTCTTCACTGGCTAAGAAACGACGGAAGCATCGTAGCTTTCAACCCTGAGACAGAGCAAGCACTGCTGATTCCGATCAAATTCCCCCAGGGATTGAGTCTGAAAAAGCTCTTCGCCGCTGGCCATGTTAGCCTAACTTTGATATCGGCGACGGAGGAAGTCATTTACGTTTATGCCCTCGAGAATATTCTCAGTGATCCCAAGTGGGTCCTCGTTACGCAGATCCGGAACGGAGTGCTAGACGAAAAGAGGCTTGATTATTGGAACTTAGTGGCTTACGACGGGAAGCGTTTAGTGTTGAGGGAGGATAGGAAGAAGAAAGACGATTACGACCGAGTGCTTCATGTCTACGACTTGAGTGCTAACAAGTGGCTAGTTATGGGTTCGGTCCCAGGGTGGTCCGATGCAAATCGAGATATATTTCAGTTTACACCGTCCTTGTCTTCTGTGCTAGGACTTGATCAGATATTGGCTAGTGTTGATAAGCGCATATCCTCTCTAAGCTCGATTATGGGACTGATTGATGGAATCTCCTCAGAAAAAGTGGAAAAGCAACTTAGAAAAAGATGGCTTGAAGCACAAGATAAGATATTAATGTTGGTGAAGTAGATGAAGCTTTCGTCCAAGTTTTTGTATCAGCAAAGAACTATCAATAAAAGAAGCTGGGAATCGAATCCGGACAAATTCGTATCGTGTGAGGAACATGTGTGTCTTTTGGTTAATGATCACTGGATTCTAAATATAAAGTTTTTTGTAATATAAGAATTTAAGTGTTATTGATTTAAATATGTTTAATTTGTAATTTTTAAATTTATAATATATTTAATAAATATTTGACAATATATTTAATATTTGTTTGGTAACAGTTCAATTTATTTAAAAAATAAGCAGGTGTTTGCAAACAGATGCCCAATTTTTTTGTTTGGAAATTTTTAGGGCCCATATTTGTTTGTTTCATTTTTTATTAGAGTCCATATTTGTCATTATTATATTTTTAATCAGGTAAATTAATTCGAGAATGTTCACTATTCTACCGTAAAAAAAAATATTATCTTCAGAAATCTTAATTGATTTCTTTTTTCTTTTTTGGCAATCACCTAAAACAACAATTTTTTTTTTAAGAATACACAGTGGACAAAAAAAAGATTATACAATTTTACAAAGGGAAAATTGTCAAAAAAATAAACTTTTAAATTTTGTTATTTCAAAACATGAACTATCGCGTAGACAGTTTAAATAATTAATTTACGTTAAATTTAAATTTAAATCACAAATTTCTATTGACTGAGCCAAATTAGATACGATATTAAGTCGATAAACGGAACTGATAAACGATATTGAAAAACCGTTGTAAATCACGGTTAATTGATAAGACGACGCCATTTCTTATTTCTTTTTAAAACTCTCAAAAAGATGGTTGAGATTTTTCGTGATTTGAAGTTTTAAAAAGAAATGGCGAATAAAAATTTATGATGTGATTTAGAGTTTTAATCCCGTATGATTGAGTAATTTGTCTAGCTAATTAATCATGTTGCATTCTTCACATGCTTAATTTATGTTTTGTTTTTTTTGTCGTTTGAATGACGAATGTGGAAGGTGGTTATTAATTCTTGCATCTGCATAGTAAGCGACATGAATAGAGTTCGAGAGAAATATCAAATATTTCTCAATGTTTTTTTCTTCTCCTAAATCAAAGCTACTACATTTCTCAATGTTGAAGCCTCATTACACCTTCTTTGTCTATTTTTCAAATGTCTAAGCTAATTACCCAAAGTCTTTCATACTATTTTGACATGATATATCAGTTATCACATTCAGACATTCTTAGCAGTTCTAATTTATCAGCTACTACATATGCCCTTTGTTTATTACTTAAATAATTGATCTCGACAGTGAAAACTGTTTAAAGCTCAATCTTTCTAGGAAAGAAAGTTACACACTTCACTTATTTGTAGTTTAGTTTAATTTTCGTGCTTAAGGCAAAAAAAACTTAAGAAAATGAGGGGAGACAATTTAAATTAGGATATCTATAGAGGCGTGATAAAAGCAGCTGAACTTCTTTCCCATAAAATATGGGCTTTCCTTATATTGGAATTATTTACTTAAATAATTGAAAGTTTGTGATTTGCTAAAATTTGAAAGTTTATGTTTTTTTTGTTGACAATTTTCCCTATGTAAAATTGTATATTCTTTTTTGTCGACTTTGTATTTTCTTAAAAAAGGAAATTGTTGTTTTAGTTTTAGGTGATTGCCAAAAAAAAGAAATCAATTAAGATTTCTGAATTTTTTTTTTTTTTAACGGTAGAATAGTGAACATCGAAGATGAAAAACAATCCTTCGAATCAAAAACACTTTCCACGTGTTAAATAAACATGTATTAGAGCATCATTATTGGGAGAAACCCAAATGGGTTTAATTATAAATTTGGGTTTCTTAACTAATGGAGTTTCTTAACTAATATTTCTTAACTAATATTTAATTATAAATATTAAATATTATTTAATTATAAATTTGGAGTTTCTTAACTAATATTTAATTATAAATTTGAAGTTAAGAAACTCCGTTAAGAAACTTCTGTTTTTGCTGTTTTATTGGTAGAATCCTATTAGGGGTTCTTAAAAAAAATTAATAATTTTGTTTTATTTTAAATAGAGTTTATTTTTTAATTAAACATAATTGACTAATATTTAATTATAAATTTGAAGTTAAATGGAGTTAAATGAAGTTAAATAGAGTTTATGTTTAATTAACTAAAACATAATTAAACATAATTTGAAGTTAAATGAAGTTAAATTTGAAGTTAAATTTGAATAATAAATTGATTCAAATTTATTTTTTAATCAAACATAATTGAACCCAAATGGAGTTTCTTAACTAATATTTAATTACAAATTTGAAGTTAAGAAACTTCTGTTTTTGCTGTTTTATTGGTAGAATCCTATTAGGGGTTCTTAAAAAAAAAATTAATAATTTTATTTTATTTTAAATAGAATTTTTTTTTAATTAAACATAATTGACATAAAAACATAACATTTTAAACATAGATTTTGAAAAAAAAATGCAAAAGAACGCTCAATTTGGTTTTTTTATGATCTTGTCTATGAATCGCTTCATGCTCACCCACCGAATGATTCCAATTCATTAATATGTAAAAAAAAGTTTAATATGTAAAGATTCAAATTCATTATGTAAAGATTCTAATTCATTAATATGTAAAAAAAAGTTTAGAATTTTAAAGTTGAAGTTAGGAAAAAGTTTCAAAAAAAAAAGATAAGAATTTTTTTTTAAGTTAAAGTTAAGAAAAAGTAAAAAAAATAAAAATTTGGCAAAAAAAAAAAATTCGGCGAATCAGGAGTTGACACGTGGCTAAGAACAGTGTAAGAACCCCCTTAAGAACCGGTTCTTAAAACTTTTATTTAAAAACCGGTTCTTACACTGTTCATAAATTTATTTATTTATTTATTTATTTTTTGGGTTAAAAATCCCTTAAAAACCCCCAATAATAATGCTCTTAGCCAATAGCCCACATAACTCTTATATAAATAAGGTCCCTTAAAATAGTTAATTTGCCAAATAGCATCTTTGTGACCAAAAGCCATTGCCACAAAAACACCTTACGCATGTTCTTCTTGGTTAGATAATTTAGTAGAAGAGATGCAATCAAACAAAAATCCAGATTACATTCGATTTTTCCACCATAATTAATAAAGAATATCTGCTAGTTGTTGACGCTTAAGGGGAACATTCACCTCCTTTAGTCTCTGACCATTTCTTATGATAAACTTCACAAGCTCTTCCTCCTCTTGAGTCCCTTTATAACTTCTCCACTCAAAGGTTTTCAGATTGGATGAGACACATTCAGGAACAGAACTTGGCTGATTCCAAGCAGGTCGAGCGGTACTCGCCGCCACATGATCCTATGTGATGAAATTAGGATATAAAAACACAATTAATTAGAATCTCAGTGTGGACACTTTTGAACATGAACAAAATTGGACTTGTATATCAAGGAAACTGCATCATTAATTTGAGTTTAGGAATGAAAAAAAAAGGTGTAATATTACCAATTTGAGTTTGAGAACTTGTATGAATCTTGCAATTTAGCAAATTTTGTTGGGTTATATAGGTTAACAGTGTAAGGCTCAAAGAACACTGAAAACTAACATCAAACTCCAAAACAAAGGAAAAACTCAAAAAAAAAGGAGTTGCAGACACTAACTGTTACTTTTAAAGAACAGACTAAGATAAAATGCTGCAGATAAATTTAGCCAAAAGAACACGAGAACAAGACTTGTTGAGAAGCATCTGAACAGGTTTTGTGCCTGAGAGTGATCAGCATGAACTTTCAGTTGAATACAAGCTCACATATAGATGAAACCCTTCGTGACAAGGATAGGTCCTGGAGCATTTGCAGTTTCTTCTTGGGATCATAGGATTTAGCTTCGAAACTTGCTTTCTTTAAACAAACTGCGGTTTTTAAGATATAGGTCGAAAGTTCTTTCTCTTCTTGTGTTCCTTCATAGTTTAACCACCCCAAAGTTTCAAGGTTTGAGGACAAACAACTTGGAACAGAGCCCGGTTGATTCCACTGAGGCCGGGGATTGTTAATAGGATGGCACTGAGAATCAATAGGGTTGCAATTAAGATTTATATTCAACATGCATACAAATATGATCAAGTACTAGACTAATCATAAAACACACCTGATTGATTTTGATAACCTTTAAGCTAGGGGAATCTTTGAGCAAACGCATAAATAGATCCAGCCACTCTGATTTGCATGTACATACTTCCAAACGTTTGAGTCTGCGGAAGCAACTACCAACATGATACACAACCTGCATAAAATGGTTAGGAGACACGATAAACATACGAGCAATGGGGGTTTTCAGCCTGAAAGAAGAATAACTAAGAGACCAAACAAAACCACCTCTGAAGCTGATAAACATAAACGAATACGCTCGACTGAAGCAAGAGAATGCAGAAGCTTTTCGGGACGCTCTAGAATAACATCAACATCGGCCTCCACCACCTCCTGGATGTTAATACTCTCGCTAAATGAAAGGCTACCCGACCGATCTACAATGTGCAAGTATTTCAAAGAAGGAGCATCTAACACAATCCCCGTGATTCCAGAGTCTTCAAATGAGTAAAGCTTAAGCAAGGATAATTTCTTCAAGGAAGGCACTACAATCTTGAAAATCAGAACGGGGTAGGTTTGTTCTACGAACAACTCCTCAAGAACAGGACAATTGGGTAAAAGTCTAAGGAGAGAAGTGGCGTGATAGAACTTGATACATTTGAGGGATAAAGTTTTGAGAGACCTAAGACAAACAAGATCAGGAACATCCAAACCAACACCTTTGAGTTTCAAAACCACAAGTGTATCGCAAGTATACAGGCTTTTCGGCACAATGATAATACCCAAAGAATATAGTACCAGCTCCATTAGACCACGTTTCACCGCAGTTCCAACCCAAAATGCGATATCTCCATCTGTACATTTTAGATATACTCTGAGATACAAACTTTGTAGAACCTGGCCTTCGCGTGACATCAAACATCTGTCCACAAACCGCCAAAATTTCCAATGTTCAGACTCTTGAGTTCTC
Organism: Eutrema japonicum; assembly: GCA_030161315.1. NCBI lineage: Eukaryota > Viridiplantae > Streptophyta > Magnoliopsida > Brassicales > Brassicaceae > Eutrema > Eutrema japonicum. The sequence continues at coordinate 42,883,171 of BSQW01000005.1, forward strand.
CAATATTCAGGTTCGGGAAAGTGAGTCTTATCATCAAACTCAAGTCTTGGTACCATCATCCAGAGAGATTTCCAGCGTTTAGACAAAAGCATAGTTCGCGTAACATCTTTCGTCCGAAGAAATGACAATATCTTCAATATGGTTTCGTCAGGTAAGTGACTGATTCTATCCATTAGAGTCTGGAAACGGGATCACGAAGGGAATCTCACTACTTTCTCGATTTCGTTAGATCTTCTCGGGAAATCAAGTACATGGGCATATAAACCCTACACATGATAAGAAACGAGACAATACCCCATTAAAGAGATTCGAAGATGATACAACTCCCAATTACTGCAGCAAAATAGTAACAAAATAGGATTTTTCCAAGTGATTCGTTCCAAAAGCGACGAATAAGAAGAGAGAGATAACAACTACAAGGGAAGAAAATTACTTTCTATGTTCCTTAAGCTCAAACTCTCATATGAACCCTAATGACTTTAGGGACGGCGCAATTTTTTTTTTTTTTTTTCCTCGTGTAGATATTAAATATTGCCTCTAAACAAAAACATTACATGTATTAGTATACGATTATTTCCGAAGTTTAAGTTGCTTAAGCCATTCGAGAAAAGCGATTCTTTCCGTTGACCGGCACGCGGCGGCTCCTTTAGCGTCGGTGTCGGGGTTACAGCTCGTATTGTCTCTTTTTTTTTTAGCTTTGTTTGTGTCCTTATGGCTTGGGTCTTGTTCGGCGAAGTGAAGGGTTGTGGTTTCGACCATGGTTGTGGGAAATTACAGATCTAGATTTAGTTTGATTTATCATATCTAATAGTTGCTTAGCTAGCTCTGTCTTGTTGATGGGTGGCGAAGTTTCTTTTGCTGGTGACTTAGGCGAGTTGAATTCTAAATCCAGATTTGTATGTCTCTTATTTCTTCTCTCGTTTTTTTTTTGTTTTAGTTGTTGTTGGTGTTGGACCTTCTGGTTCTTCTGGTTATTAGGGGTTCTTGGCTCACGAAATCAGTTTTAGCTTCCTCCTTTCTCTGCGTTTTCCCTGCCTTCAGATGTGCCATCGTTTCCCTTGGCCTTAACCGATTGACCAGTACGTTCTCATTTCCGGGGTGGGGTGTGACGCGGTTAGGCGGCCTTTCGGTTTCCTCCAACAAGATTTCAAGACCAGATCTGGGTCTAGATCTGACGATTTCTGTTTCAACTCAACCAAGTTTGTGATGTCTAGTTCTGTTTCATCCCAAGACAGGGTCTGGGTCATGATCCGAGTAATCTCGACATCAATGGTGTCGGCAAGTTTGCGGTGGTTCCAACGCTTCATGATTGAAGCCCCATCGAGCCGGAGTTTGCAAGCAGGTGTTTATATTTTCTCAAGTCGACTAAGCTCTAAGCGAGGATGAGATGAGAGATGGTAGATTTTAGGCGAAAGGTTTCACTGAGTAAGTTTATTGGGAGTCGATTTCTTTGGTTTCGTTTTGTCGTTTTGGTTTGTTTCCCCGATTTGGGGACTTTGTTTTTGGGAGTTTTCGGTACTCGCCAACCTAGTTTTCGAAGAGAATCATTGTCTGTCGGCTTTGTGTTTTTACCTTGTATTTCTCCTTTGGTTTGAAGAAAAACTACTATGAGTGTTAAAAAAAAAGTTGCTTAAGCAAAATTCCAGAAAGTGAACCGGAACTGAACTGAATTATCCGAACGGTTATTCTTATTAAACATTTCGGATATCTAAACCGAATCGGAACCGAACCAAAACCTGAACGGATATCCGAAATATACGAAATATAATTATATATCTAAAAATATTATGTATTTTTAGTTTTGAAATAACCAAAATACTCAAAATTATAATTATACTCTGAATATATTAGTTATGTTTAGAACGAAATAACCAAAATACTCGAAATATTCGAAAATCTTTAGTTATATTTGTCAAAATAAAATATTTTTTGCAAAATTTAATCAAAATTTATCTAAATTAAACAATTTTTTTAGTTTTTTCGAGAATTGGGATAAATTTCGGATATCCAAAACCCGAACCCGGACGGAACCGAACCGAACCCAATCCAAAAAAAAAATACCCGTATGGGTCCTACACTTCTAAAATTGGGATACATTTCGGATACCCAAAACTCGAAAGAACCGACCCGATTCCGAACGAATACCCGAATGCCCAGATCTACTTAAGACATGTTACATTGTACTAATGAATTTACTTCAAACACTTTTTAGCATCAAGATCAAATATCACCAACTAATGTGACCAACAATACTTTCCCAATATATGTCACAATTTCTTTTGAAATTAACTTCGTAAAAGAACAAATTTGAAAAAAAATTATAATGTATCTAGACGGACAACTCTAGTGCAAAGATTGCAAGGTTCAAACCCTCAATTCCACAATTATGCCATTAAATAAGACCATAAGAAGAAACCAACAAGAGTTTTTTTAACCGGGAGCAACCAAATGTTACCTATATCTTGGAACTTGACCATAACTCTCTGTGAATGCAATCTCCAAAATCTAAAAAGTAACTATTTATTCTGAAACTAGACATCCAAAACAGGAAACTTTAGAAGAAGAAATTGTGATTACAACCCTAAACTTAGGATCAAACCGCGATTGACCGTTGAACTTAGTCTTTTCACTCTGAGACAGGATAGTAATTCTCATGAAATTCAAGCTGGCAGATTGAAGAACTCCTTGGTGACATTGACAACTCCATGAGCCTCTGGAGATTCTCTATAGGATCTGTTGATTTGGGGTAGAAAGTTGCCACTTTTAAATGACAAGAGTTTCTTAAGATGAATGTTGCGACTTCTTTCTCTTCTTCTCTTCCTTCGTATTGCCTCCAGTCAAAATATTCAAGACTAGACAATAGACATTCAGGAACATGACTCGGTTCGTTCCAGCACGAGCGCGGATCTTCAGTTTTAATGCCATGAAACTTAGATTGAAAAGGGAAGAGAAGTATAGTCGAGTTAGAACATCAAACAGAAAAAGAAAATTTTTAATTGGTCAAAGATTGGATCTTTGCAGCATTTTGGGTTTTGAGTATATGTACCTGTTCAAGCACAATAAACCTTAGTTTAGGGGAAGCTTTGAGTAGACGCATAAGTAGATCCAACCACACGGTGTCGCAAGTACATAGTTTCAACTGTTCAAGCTGGCTAAATATTGTTCCATCGAAATATGCATCCTATATAAGATATATAGGATTGATGTAAACTATGACAGATCCGATATAAAGAAAACCAACAATTTGTGTTGGATCAGAGATCATTCACAGGTTGATCCAGTTTACTCTCAATAGAGAAGTAGAAGGATAAAAAAAAGTTTTTAGAGAGGAAGGCATTACCATTGAAGTTGCTAAACATAATGAAAGCTGCACGACTGAAGTAAGGGAACCAAGAAGCTGCTGAGTATGACTATAAGTCACATCAAGATGGGCCTCTGCAATCTTAGGCATACTATTCTCAATGACACAAAACCCAACTGTATGATCAACAATGTCCAAGAACTCCAAAGAAGGAGCATCGATCACTAACCCCTGATGGTACAATTCTGATGATGATTTACGCACGGCTAAAACCTTTAAAGAAGGCACTTTAATTACCAAAACGGCCAAATTGTCACCGTGGCATTGTCTCACAAACAAGTCTTCAAGAACATGACAATTGGACAAAAGCTTGCAGAAAAATTCATCACCTGGGTACTTCATTGATAAAAGGCTCAGAGTTTTGAGGGATGGGAAAGAAACCGACGAAGACACATCCACAAAAACCGCATTTTTTAGTGTCAAAGTCACAAGCATTCTACAGCCTGTATACAAGCATCTTGGAAGTATGCCTGGAGTCTCAGTAGAAGTAAGAATCTCGATATTCAGCTCACGCACACAGCGGTTAATAGCAGGTTTAACACATGCTCCAATATCTATAGCACCAGACTTTTGACCAAGTTTTAAAGACAAGCTTTCTAGAACCGGAGCCTCGTGCAACAGCAAAGAACTGTAAACAAACCGCAAGAACCTTCCGTCTTCACCATCTTGATACATACTATGATCATATTCAAGTCTTGACACCAACATCCAAAGAAACTGCCATCGTTTTGACAAAACCATCGTGGGCACAGCTTTTTCTGTAGGCATTAACGACAGTATCTTCAAAAGCAGCGCATCAGGCAACTCACTTATCTTATCCTTACGATTCGACTCCATTATAATCAAAGTTCTCAGCTTCCACAGACATACGAAACTGCTGTCAATTCAAAAAAGTAAGACGAAATGATTAGAAGAAATTCTCCAAAATACCCTGAATCCTTAAAATCCCAAGCTATCATCAACTTTCCCACAGACACGAAATTATAAGAAATTAGGTTTAGCTATCATCTCTCTGAATAATTAGAGAAAAACAAACAAACACATCTAAAATTGATCAGTTTATTCTTTCCCAAGCGACACGAGAACCAAGCCTAACCCTAGCGCGAAAACAGAAACCAACCATATATAGAAAATCGATGCGAAACAACACTAGTAGCAGTCGATTCCAAAAAGTGATCGATGGATTTTGTGAATCTACTACTTTCAAATCCAAAACAATTAGACGAAAAATGTGATGAACAAAAAGTTGAAAGAAAAAATACCCATGGCGTAATATTTTACGTTTATTTAAAATTTTAAAATGTAAGTTTAATTAGGATTCAACCTTTGTTACAAATTATTTTGAAATTAAAGAAAAAATAAATTTATCTCAATTTTATAATATTTCTAATTAATGATTCTATATAAAACTGTCAACTCGTACTAACCCATTTTGTAATGAACTAAAATATTATTCGGGATAGTCCGCAAAAACTTATAATCTTGAAAACATAACCCTGATATGCACCGCTTAATAACTATGATTTTGTGGCCAGTCCACAAACTCTTAAAAAAAATTAATTTTTTCATGTCTAATTCTTTAACAAATTAGTAAAATATTTTTTTAAATTTTTGTTTTCATATATATTCAAATAAAATATAATAATCATAATAAAAAATATTGCAAGATCTTGAATATATTTTATTTGAATATATAAGTATTGATTATTATTTAATAATATCATAATAATTAAGAAACTAAATAATAAATAACTTTTTAATGAGAAATAAATACTTTCTATATTTTCATCAATAATTTTAAAAGATAATTATATCATTTTATATTTCAATTATCTTTTCTTATTTGTAATGACATTTCATGTAATAATTTACAAAACAACATTCATTTTCAAAAATGTTTCTAAAATAATATTATAGAGATTATCATAGTATTGTGTTACATTAGTTCTAAACACATTTCCTCTAGTTTTAGGTTCAGAGCCACGATATATTTAACGGTCCAAAACCATCGTTAGTGAGGATTAAATTATGAAAACATCATTCTTCTAATTGTCGGAAGAATATACACATCTAAGGAGAAAAGAACACAAAGGTTTTTAAGAACGTGCGAATACACAATCGAATATTGTCAAAAGATTAAAACTTGACCAACATGAGTTGCTGGGGAAAACTAATCTCCTTTAGAAGAGAAAACACAAGTTCTAAGCGCCTCAAACATGTCTAAGATTCAGGAAAAACACAAACCGACTTGCATTGCATTTCAAAGTGAATAAAAAAGGGTAAATCCAAAGTTCAAAAAACAAAATAGGTGGCATTGGCATTGAGTTTCGATATAAAACCCGATCAAATATGTATATCTAATCTGCTTCTGGGGGTCATAGAGGCCAACTCATACAAAAACTTTGTCCTCTTTAACTCATAATCAATTTGCTTGGCCTGCAACATCTTGAACTTCTCTTCAAGCTTCTTCTTGGTCTCAACCGGCAAGAAGCTCCATCTTTGTTTCACATAAAACTCATCAACACCAAAACGCGCAAACGATGGAACTAGAAAAGAGTTTACGAACAAATCAGGTTTCTTCACAGGAACCGAGGACAACTTTTGCTTCAAAGAGTCAGGCTTCTTCGTCTTCCGACTCTTTTTCGATAGCCGGTCATATATGCACAATTTGAAAGATTTCTGATTATGAGCCTTCGTAAAAGTACCCATCTACTTCTTCTTCAAACTCCTAAGCGTCAAAGCAAAACCTTAGCGAGGTACAGAACAATCCAAAAAAAGTGAAAGAGAATCGCATGATTCATGAACTAAACAAAATCAGACAAGTAGGACTGAGAAATGGCAAATACCTGAAGTTCTTGTTCAGCGGAGAAGAGGAGCAACTTCTTTGTTAATAACACAATCCTCTTTAAATAGGAACCCTAAGTGATTTGAGTGGTGCAACTTCCAAGATTTTATCAATCGATTCATATTCCATAGACAGAGAGAAATAATAACCAATGACGCTTCAAATCTATTAGTTCGTTTCCACGCGCATATTTCTAACGTTTATATTACGCGCCAGAATATTAAGCCCCAATTTCACGGTTTGGAGAATCCGAGCGTGTGTGAGGCACCTCAAATATCTTTACTATTTGAATTTCATATTTCTGAATTTCGACAGTCATAGATCCAACGGTCCGGATGAAGTTCCCGTTTCATCTTCTATTTTATTCTTTGTCAAATTTCTAAACTAAGATTGCCCAATTAAACCGAACCAATATCAAACCAAAAGAGGCTAAACCGGAAATCAGTAGTTTCAGTTGAACTTAAACTTAAAATGTAATAACTGTTTAAAGCACCAACAGAGAGAACAAACCCGGTTTAAGGAAGATAAAGTGACAAATTAACAGCACACTTTTTAACCACAAATCTTAGCTAATCAATAGACAAAAATGGTGGGAGACCATAGAAATTCTACCATAAAGGGCCAAAAAAAAAAAAAAAAAAAAAAAAAAACAGCGTAAAGCTATCCATAGCGATCGCTATACGCTATTTAAAACCCAGGATGACAGTGACTTCAGTCGAATGTAAGATGACAGGTACATGAACACCTTGACAGAAATGACAACTCTTTCAGCATCTCAAGCTTCTTGACGGGATCCGTAGATGTAGAGGAGATAGTTGCCTTCTTTAGACATCTTGCATTTCTAAATATATACGCTACTACTTCTTTCTCTTCTTCTGTTCCTTCATAGTTTACCCATTCCAGAATTTCAAGACTCGATAACAGACATTCAGGAACTGAGCTCGGCGCACTCCACCACAGGCGCGGTTCACAAGGTCGAATGGGATGGTACTGAGATGTAGAAGAACAGCGCATTATGTCATCACACTGGAAAATAACCTGATCAAAGAAGCTGAATAGTTTGGCTTTAAAATATACAGTACCTGTTGAAATTTGAGAAATTGTAATTTTGGAGAATCTCTGAGCAGACACAAAAGTAGATTCAACCACTCTGGCTCACATGTGCATAGCATTAGATGTACAAGATTGTGGAAGACAGTACCAACGGGATATTCCTGCATAACAATTACGCAAGCAATATAATGCCAACAGGTTATATCTAAAACAAACCCCACTCTTTGCAGAAATGTAGTGCCAATAGATTTGATTGATCACATTGGTTCCAGAAGGAAAACCAAGAGTGAAGATGGTAAAACGATATAAACAACAGCACGTGTAGTTAACAAGAGATATTATTACCTTTGAGGATGCTAAACATAAAGCGAGCTGCTTGGCTGAAGAAATAGAACCCAAAATCTTCCAGGGATGCGAATAATTAATGTCCATATTTGCATACACAATCTCAGGCATATTATTCTCGATGACACAAAATCCACCGCTATGATCAAGAATGTCAAAGCTCCCCAAAGAAGGAGCATCTACCTCAAACCCACAAGCATCGTCTTCATCTATGTCTGTTGATTTTCGCAAGGATAAATTCTTGAGAGATGGTATTTTAACAGTGAGAACGGTCACATTGTCATCAGGACATTGTTCCACAGCCAAGTCCTCGAGAACAGGACAATTAGATAGAAATTCCTTGACAAATTCCTCACTCGGGTACTTGATGTGCACAAGGCTCAATTTTTTTAGGGATGGCAAAGAAGCTGGCAAGGAAAAAGCATAGTCATGTTGCTTAGTTTCAAGGTCACAAGCATTTTACATCCCCCCCCCGGTATACAAGCTCCATGGAAGTATGACCGGAGTTGAAATGGAACGATTATTAATATCGATATCCAACTCACGCACACCGCGTTTAACAGCAGTTCTAACCCATACTCCAATATCTAGAGCACCAGACTTCCGATCAAGTTTTAAACGAAGACTCTGTAGAATTGGAGCCTCGTGTAACAGCAAAGAACTGTAAACAAACCGCGAGAACCTACTGCCTACACCATCTTTATACATAGCATGATCATATTCAAGTCTTGGCACCAACATCCAAATAAGCTTCCATCGTTTAGACAAAACCATTGTGACTACGACATCTTTCGCATGCAGCAACAACAGTATTTTCAAGAGCAACTCCTCAGGCAAGTGACTTATCCTATCCGTATGATGAGCCATTCCCTTTCAAATCCCAAGCTTTCAGCTTTCACAGATTTCTTTGTCAATACCAGAAACTCGAATCCAGAGAAAAGAACCTTGTTTCTGATGACCTTTCCCGATTCTGAAACTATTGAGCTGTTTTCTCTTCCGAATCTCACTGGATTTTTCGCTCGAACCAAACAAATAATCGTAAGTAGCCCAGAATCAAACCCTAACAATTACAGAAAGGGGATAAAAAGAAATCAAAACTCACAGGAAACTGCAGAATCATCAGCGGACACGTTTAGCATGAAAAGTAATCGAACGGATTCTTGTGTATGGACTGATTCATTTCAGATCAAACAAATTAAGACGAACAATCAGAATATCTTCACAGAATCGAGGAACCCCTGAAACTACAGTACTCTTGGCTAAACTGAATGGAGAACTGGTTTGCATCAACTCTATTCTTACATTGTGGTTCAGTTCAATAGAGGAGTAGAAGTGAAAAATCCACAGCTGGGAGATTTGCTAAGCCATATAACAGCCAAGAAGAGACCATCTTTTACTTGAAATGAATAGCATGGAAAATACTTATGTCCCATTCTCACAGTGCTGCTTTGAATGGCTACTTTAGATATGCAACACAAGAGAAAACATATACAAAAAAAAGGTTACAGAATTAACAGTACCTTGTCATCCTCATAAACCACAGTGGATGGAATTTTCTTGGCTGATGATCTTGTCAAATCTGCATGTTCCAGCATAAAAAAAAACAATTCATGTCTTCCAATAAAAGATAATAATAGTAGCTCCTCAATAGAAGAAAACGAAATCATGAAAAAAGCAGAGAGAATCTCTATGACTTGGGCAACAGTTTCACTCTTCTATGCACAAAACGACAATTAGTCTACTCCATCAAATATACCTTACTGCTCATCTCGTCTTAACTTTCTGAAAACAGAGACAGAGCTACAACAAGACTAAACTTATGATCCTCCTTTGCTTTTAAACTGTGATACCAAGAAAGACAAAGCAAGATTCAAATTCAGCAAACCTCATATGTCCAAAAGGAAACATCATTCCATCAATCACAAAAAGAGCTTTTCACAGAAAAGTTCACAGAAAAGTCCACACACATATGTAAATGGTTTTCACTCTGCAAATTTTAACTAGTATTGGTAGTAGAGGAATAAAACTCACAAGGAAGGCAATAGTCGAACTTCTTAACACGATCTTCCTTCAAATGTTTGAGAGCAGATCTGCAGATAATGAACAAAGCTAAATGAGTACACCAAAACTGATAGATTCAAACAATTACTATATGTATAATAAGACTACAGATTTGCAATGGCGAAAGACATGCACCCTTTTTTTTCAAACGTCTTTCTTATTAATTTCAGAACAGGTAAACCATACATTCAAACAGTTACTATATGTATAATCATACTCATACATACTTACTCTAGAATCTAAACATTTTCTTCTTCCTATGCATATGCAGAAAAGTGTTTACTGAGGAACTTGGTTAAAACTTAAAAGTCTCCAGCACAAAATAAGCTAATCTTCTACATTTGCTGCCCAAACAGCTGACCTATCATGCCTACTACGAACAAGGATGCAAACTAAACTAATCTTTTAAAGCAAAACAATCTTCCACTGGATAAGAATCCTTCTTCCTAGAACAGATCATAGAAGAGTTTCAAGATACGTAAGCAACAGAAGAGCAAACAGATTTAGATAAACGTTTATTATTGGTGCATTGGAAGAATCTTGCAATTATAAGAACATAGCTTAGTCCATTCAGATGCTCTTCCTTACAATTATAAGAACAGACGTATATCAAATGAACCATTTTGCCGCATAGTGGAAAAATCCCATGTAACAAAACGCATCGAAATATGTGAATTGACCACATATATTACAAACACACAAACCTTTAACAGAGAGGAACATTTTATTCATTCCTCAAGCTTTAAGAAAAATTTCAATCAGGCTTCGAGCAAAGAGGAAACGGAATCAGGAGCGAGATACACATTGAGGGGCAAAACACAAAGCACCTACGGGCACGAGAGTTCACTTACCCGAGAGTGGTAAGAATCAACAAGTAAACCCAGAAGCCGCCGGAGTGAGAAGCAGGTCGCCGGAGTGAATGAGTCGGAGAAGAGAGTTGTCGATTTTAGAACTAGGTTTTTTAGAGTGGTAAGAATCAACAAGTACACCCCAGAAGCCGCCGGAATGAGAAGCAGCTCGCCGGAGTGAATGAGTCGGAGAAGAGAGTTGTCGATTTTAGAACTAGGTTTTTTAGAGTGGTAAGAATCAACAAGTAAACCCCAGAAGCCGCCGGAATGAGAAGCAGCTCGCTGGAGTGAATGAGTCGGAGAAGAGAGTTGTCGATTTTAGAACTAGGTTTTTTAGAGTGGTAAGAATCAACAAGTAAACCCAGAAGCCGCCGGAATGAGAAGCAGCTCGCCGGAGTGAATGAGTCGGAGAAGAGAGTTGTCGATTTTAGAACTAGGTTTTTTTATTGTAATTTTTGTCATGGTGGACACATCTCATCTATTAAAACATACTGCTATTTTGTGTCCAAACACAAAAAATTGAAAATAAATCTATTTTTATCTTACATAATTTTTAAACTTTAGATTTTTATGGATAAATATTCTCTGTTTCCAAAAAGTTAAATTTTGTTCAATTAAAAATTCATTTAATTAATCTGATTCAATTAAAAATTCATTAATTTAATTAATTATATATTAATTAATCTCATTATATATATATATATATTAATTTTAATTCGTAATTATAAAAAATTAAACTATGCCAAAAAATTAAATTAAATATTTAAAATTATAAATAAAATCGATTATTTCAAAAATATGTAAATTAAATATTTCAAAAATAATTTAAATTTTTATTATTATTTTGTTACGAAAATAGTATTAGTTATTTTGAATTTTGATTATGCCAAATAATTTAATAATCAAAATTTTTTGAATGATACATATTCAAAATTAAAAATTTTTATTGAAAGATAATATTAAATTTTAAATTTAATGTAGATTTTCTGAGATTTTATCAACAGTTACAAACAAAATAGTCAAAATTAATAACACAATATGTTTACTTATAAATTTAAATCTTATTAATACAATCAGATTTATAATTAAATATTTTTCAAACTGAAAAATGAATATATTATTAATTAGATTTGCACAACCATAAATTTGATTATGCATATAGACAACATTCGGTTACGAATACAGATTCAATATTTGTTATTTACGTATATAAAATGATTAATATTTTAAGAATCACACAATTTTAGAAATGGTTAATTTAGAGTTAAATTCGGAATGCAAATCTAATTAATCTTGGTAAGATTGTCCAGATAATGTTAATATTCTTTTATGATAATAAAATTTATTAAAAAAATTATTATCATAAAATCTAAACCATAAATGGTTATTCTATTCAAATTCAAAATTAAGAATTCTACCACAAATAAAATTAAAACATATACATTTTTTGTCCAAACATGAAAACCTTAATATTAGGCTATTCTTTACTTGGATAACTACTATTCAAATTGCCAAACAAGTCAATTTAGTACAATATTAATAAAAATTTTATTTTTATTTATATTTAAAAATAATTTCAAATTTTCAAATTTTAATTTAGATTAGTTTGGTTTTCCACAAATAAATGTTAGATTAATTATCAAAAATCACAAAACCAATTGTTTCTTTACAAAAATAATAAACCGGATATTAATTTAGATTTAATTTAAATATTCAAATTTAAATAATATTCTCATAATGATGGACATGATAAACGATGTGTTATTGTATATTTTTTTATCATAATCAATTAGCCTAAAATTTTAAATATTTGAAATTAGTAAATATATATATTATACGGTAATATGAACGGGCGGGTTAGAATTATGTTTCTATAATCGCGTTCATTCTCGGATTAATATGAATGGACGAGTTAGAATTATGTTTTTATAATCACGGTCATATTTAATACTAGAAAAACTTAAATCTACAAAAACAAATTATATCTAAACACAAAAATAAATTTTTGTCACTTATTAGAAAAATTATATCTATAAAACAAATTATATCTAAATACAAAAAAAATATTACAAAATTTGGTAAACAGAAAAAAAGAAAAATTCACGTGCGGACGCACGGGGTAGAATCTAGTTTCGGGTTAATTTTGGATTTGGTTCAGGTGATTCAATTGAATAAAACTAGATCTGTCAATATGAGTCATTACCCATGGACCCACCCCATTAATTGCTACTTGGTATCGTTTTCTTTTTCCTCTAAATTTTCAATTTCCTTTGCTTCCTCTGAGGATGAAAGAGATTCAAGTAAACAACATACATTTTAAACATAATCACTAGCGATACAGAATTACAGAAGTGGAGCAAAGACTAAGATGATGAAGGCTGAAGATTAAATACCAAGTGAGATAACAGTTCTTATGTTTCTTTCTTTCTAATGGTAAACAGAGAGGTAGAGCAAGAACATAAGAAAGTCAAAGAGCTAGATAATATGGAAAAGAAAACCATATTAAAATGTAATGGCTTATCTAAGATTCAGATCAAACAACAACCAGATGTTACTTCATTTGAATACAAGCTTACAGGTAGGTGAACGCCTGACGGACAAGGACAACTCCTTGAGCATCTCAAGTTTGTCGTCGGAGTCGGTGGATTTATTAGTGATAATAGTTACTTTCTTCAAACAGCTTCCGCTTCTTAAAATGAATGATGCTACTTCTTTCTCTTCTTCTGTTCCATTATATTTTACCCATTCGAGAGTGTCAAGACTCGATAACAAACATTCAGGAATTGAACTTGGATCAGTCCAGCTCGGGCGCGGTTCATGAGGCCGAAGGGGATGGCACTGAGATATAAGCGCGATACATTATCATCATACTTTTACTGTACTGGAAAATATGCTGATCAAAGAAACCGAATAATTCAGATTTAGATCTGCGTACCTGATCAAGTTTGAGGGCTCGTAATTTAGGGGAATCTCTGAGCACACACATAAGTAGATTCAGCCACTCTGTCTCACACGTGCATAGCGTAAAACGTACAAGACAGTGGAAGACACTACCAACAGGATATGCATTCTGCATAGGAGACACATAACATAAGTAATTTGATTACAAGAGAACCAGCAATTCACAGTGGACTAGTGATTGTTTCAACTGCCGTTCATAAATTTGTTCTAACAGAAACCAAGAATATATGCAGCTAGCAGAATTATGGAAACGGCAGCTTGTAGATTAGCAACATATTACCTTTGAGGATGGTACACATAAATTGAGATGCTCGACTGAAGAAATAGAACCCAAGAGCTGCTCAGTATGACCAGCACTAGTGGAAACATTTGCCTCCACAATCTTAGTCATATTATTCTCAATGCCACAAAACCCAAACGAATATATAATGTCCAAGCTCTCCAAATTCGGAGCATCTATAAAAAAACCGCAATCTACATCCGAATAATTTTCCAAATTACGCAAGACTAAACACTTTAGAGAAGGCACTCCTCTAACAGTGAAAAGAGTCACATTGTCATTGGGACATCGTTTCACAACCAAGCCTTCAAGAACAGGACAGTTGGATAAAAGCATCTTGACAAATTCATCACCTGGATACTTCATGGATACAAGACTCAAATTCTTGAGGGATGGGAAAGAAGCCGAGGAGGATGTAACATCCACAAGAATCGCGTTACTTAGTTTCAAGGTCACAAGCATTCTACATCCACCACTATACAAGCTCCTTGGAAGTGTGACTGGAGCTTTCCTACTAGAAGAAGTATCAATCTCGATAATCAGCTCACGCACGCAGCATTTATCTGCGGCTCTAATCCACACTCGAATATCTCCACTACCACAGGTTTCACCAAGCTTGAAATGCAAAGTCTCTATAACCGGAGCCTCGTGCAGAAACAATGATCTGTCTACAAACCGCGAGAAGCTTACATATTTGGGATTCTGATAGCTATCATCGAATACGAGCTTTGGCACGAACAACCACAGAAACTGCCATCGTTTGGACAAAACCATTGTGGCCACGACATCTTTAGCAGTAGGCAGTGACGACAGTATTTTCAAGAGTAGTGCATCAGGCAATTGACTTATCATATCCATACAAGCTACTCCTTGGAACCCCAAAAAGCTTCAGTAGTTTTTCTTTATCAAACGTCAGAAACCCAAACAACCAGAACCTGGGTTTGCTTTTCCCAACACTGTAAACAATGATGAAAAGAAAATCAGGAGTGTGAAATCCTTATAGTTTGGTTTTCTCAGGAACCATTGACTCAGTAAGACTGATTACATCCAGTAAGTAGGAAAATGATGAAAAATCAAATGAAGACGAAGACGAAGCAGTGAAGAAGTTTGAACCGGACCTCGAAAAAACACTTTGTCTGAGTTATGAAATATTGATGTCGTTTCCCGATTCTTTGACAGGAACCAAACAGAAGCAGCCGAGAATCAACAAAACAACAAACGAGCCCTAACAAGTACATATAAAGAGAGTAAAAAGAAAATCGAATTTCACCTGACGCTACCGGCGGAGATGTTTACTATGAGATAGTAATCGAACTGATAATTCCTTTCAGATCAAACAAATTAATTGACAAAATCGGAAGAAGAAAAAAATCCTAAACCCGCCGGTACGAATCTGTAAAATTACAATTAGAAAAGCCACCTAACTTGGTTTATGTAATGAAATGATTCAATTCTCCTGAAATATAATGGTCTTCAACTCTTGTCTCTTTTTTATTTGGAATATCCGTAATTTGATCTTCATCGGAACCGGTAATTGACTTTTGTTTCCATCTGACTCAAAACTTTCTCCTATTCGTGTTTTCTGATCTCAATCTGGTCTAAGTCCGATCAAGTTTTTTTTTTGGGTAAAAAGGTTAAAATTTATTACCAATTTTTGATTTTTGGCAGACGATTACATAGATAACTAGAAGCAGAAAAGACTTTAAAAGTCGTCAGTCAAAAATCAAAAATTGGTAATAAATCTTCTGTCAAAAATTGGTAAGCACTCGGTTTCTATACTTTATGTTCAACGCGGTTTCTTAACGCGAGTTCTTAAGGTTTTTAGGCAAAAATTAAATCAAAATTAAAACAATAAGCAAGAACTGATTCTTAATTAAGACCCGTAAGAATCGGTTCTTACGAGGCACGTGTCATTGCGTTATTGGAGCAATGAAATGAGAAGAAAAATATTTTGTTTATTCTTCTTTCTTCTTCGAGCAAAATTTTTTTCTTCGACTCATCGATATCTCCGTGGCTATGCATGTCTCTTCCGGCCGCCGATGGAAATCGATCTCTTCTCTGTATCCGCTCTCTTCGTGAAATCAAAGAGTATGGAGGAATCAGAGTTTCAGGTTCTCTCTCTTCTCTGTATTTCTTTTTTGTTTGTTTTGATTGATTCGCTTTTTTTGGTATAAGTCGAACGTAATCGCTTGCGTTGTGAATTTGTATTCTTTGCTTTTTCTTTGTCTCTCTATTCGATTTTGATCTGATGGTTTTGAATTTTAGGGTTTAGTTCCATTTCACTCCTGATTTTGTTTAGGGATCGGCTAGCATGATTGATATATTTGAAGGATAGTGCTTATGTAGAAGAGAAGTTTATCTAGTGAACACGAATGCGCTGAATTGATATGTTATTGTTTTACGGTTGAGGAATTGTGTTGCTTGTTATCTTTCAATTGTTTGCTTGAATTTCCAAGTTTCTTTACTTGTTGAATGTCATAGGATTCTTTGCTAATTATGTGTGTTTTTTCTATGCAAATTCTGAGCTGAGAGTGGGGTGTTTTCGTGTTACAAAGCTACGGATCCAACAAAAGGCAACGAACATCAATAGCTACAAGCATTTCCTCTTCACTTTGCAAGCTGTTCAGGTATGTTTTCACATCTTTTCGATGGTAATAAATGCATCTTAGTGTTAGATAATGTTTGTGTTAGGTAGTAAATGAATTTATTAGATAGGTGATGAATGGTTAGATAGGTGATTAATTCTATATCTACTTGTTAGATATATGTCAAGTTGATGTGGTTGATAGGTGATGAATGATCCAAAGCTTTTTTTCTTTGCTTCTTCTCTTCCTCTGTTTTCTATAAAAACAAATGCTTCTTCTCTTTCATTTCATCTTCTAAACAGATTCCTTTTTCTCTTCCTCTGTTTTCTTTCTCTCTTCTTTGACCTTTATGGATTTCTCTTCTACGAATCCATATACTTAGTCCTCCAATTTCGTTGAACTGTTGAACAGGCAACAAGAACATACCCTTCATGATCCCTTTCCTGCTCTCGACCAAGTCCCTCTCTTTAGTAGTCAATGCACAGAAGCCTCAAGCTACGGTGAAGACACGCTTGCAGAGCGTAGAGAAATAAGGAAGTGGACCCCTACAGATGATGTCTTGCTCATCAGTTCATGGTTAAACACGAGCAAGGACCCTGTTGTAGCCAATGAGCAAAAGTCAGGTGCGTTCTGGAAACGCATTGCAGCATACTTTACCGCAAGTCCCAAGGCTGCAGGTAGAGAAACCCGTGAGGCAAGTCACTGTAAGCAACGGTGGCAGAAGATTAATGACCTGGTTTGCAAGTTTTGTGGATCCTACGAGGCTGCAACAAGAGAGAAAGCTAGTGGACAGAATGAGAATGATGTCCTTAAACTCGCACATGAAATCTTCTACAATGACCATAAGAAGAAATTCACCCTTGACCATGCATGGAAGGAGTTGCGCAATGACCAGAAGTGGTGTGACCTTTCTACTAACAAAACTAAAGGAAGCTCTAAAAGGAGAAGAAGTGAGGATGGTGCACAATCATCAAGCTCTCACGCAGAGGAAAGAAACACTGTCGAAGATGATCAAGGAACCAACCGTCCTCCTGGTGTTAAGGCTGCAAAAGGCAGAAGTAAGAGGACAACGGTAGAGGGCAAGGCTTTGTCGGAGTTTCAGAGCATGTGGTTGATTAAAAAGAAGAACTTGGCGATGAAAGAAAGACTGTCAAAGATGGGACTAATTGACAACCTCATTGCAAAAAAGAACCATTATTTGAGTATGAAGAAGCTCTAAAGAAGAAGCTCATTACAGACATGTTGTCTGATTAGTGATCAACTCTCTTTTATTTGAATCCTTGAAGTTGTGTTATAGCTTAAGTTATCTAATTAGTGATCTCATCTCTTTAGTGATCTCATCTTAAGTTGTTGTTTGTTTTATTTTAATTGTTTGTGTTATAACTTTGTATGTTTCATGTTATGTTTTAATGTAATGAAACGCTTTGGTTAAGGGCAATGTCTTATATTTGTTGTATCAACTCTCTCTTTTAGCAGATATCATTCGGTTTGTATAACATTTTGAGTGATAGAAAATTGTGTTTGTGTTTGTGGTACAGCTTTGAGTTCTCGGATGGAGGCAAAGCCAGAAGATTCTCGGATGGGGGCAAAGCCAGAAGATTCTCGGACCACAAACGTTTTTTTGTTGGAATATGATTTGGGTTTTGTTTTTTTGCTATGTAAAATTTGAGACCACAAATGTTATGTTTATTTTGACACCACAAATTTTATTCATTGTATCATGCCTCTTCTATTTATGAAAATTTTGATCAATATTTTGATCAAGTATTTGATCAAACATTCGAGAATATGTTCATTAATTTTTTTTTATATATATATATATATTTTTTTAAAAATCTCTAATGGGATTCTACCAATGGAGCATACAAAATCTAAGTTTTTTAAGAAAGGTTCTAAACTTAAAATTTATAATTAAATATTCATTAAAAACTCTATTAGGAGTTCTACCATTAAACATTCTCTTAATAAATCTTCTGTCGAAAATTGGTAATCAAAGATAACTCGGAATCTTTCTCTCTGTCGAATCGACAATAGTCATCAAACCGTTTAATTGGGTTTAATGGTCTAAATCTATAGTGGGCCAAGGTGGTCTAGGCCTGGGCCTCGGCCGAACTTTAGATGAAACTTTTTAAATTTTTTGTTCAAAAATTAAGATGAAACTATTTCTTTATTTTTAGCATTTTAATAGTCACAATACCCAATAATTTGATTTTAAATTTCTTGTTCGTAGTTTCATATAGTTCAATTTAAATTTTTTGGGCAATGTTTTTAATTCAGTTTACCGTAACCCAGAAACGGAATGAAAAAAAAAACTCTCTTTTTATTAAAGACTTAGAGCATGTTCAATGGGGGTTCTAAATAGAAGATTTCTAAAAAATTATAATGATATATAATTGATAAATATTGGAGAGGTTCTAAAAAGAAGAGAGAAGGGTTCTAAAGTTAGAACTTTTAGATACAGATTCTAAAAATTAACATACAAAATGTTGGGGTTCTAAAAGGTGAGGTTCTAAAAATTTTAGATACCCATTTTTAGAACCTCACCATTGGACATGCTCTTAGATGGCAAGGCACCTCTGTATATACATCAAAAATATATCTCTTTCAAAGCTAATGATCTGAATCCTCTGTGAATACGAGGTTGCATGTGGTTGAACCACGAGACAAAATACCAACTCCTTCACCATCTTAAGCTTCCTTTGAAGATCCATTCCTGACCCAATCGAGAATCTTGCAGTCTTTAATCGGAGAGAGTTTCTCAAGATATAAGTCGCCATATCTCTCCCTTTTACGCTTACATGGTAACCTGTCAACTCGAAAGTTTGGAGACTCGACAACAAACATTGAGGAACACTAATCAGTTGTTTCCAGCAAACCATCCATACAATCACGTACAAAATGTTCCTTAGATTAAAAAAAAATGTGAGTTAGATTAAACGATACAGTGAATTGTTAGACCAAAACTAATAAAGTCTATCCGATAAACTTACATTGAACTCCAAGTATTGTAGTTTGGGAGAACCTTTGAGCAACCAGAAAAGTAACTTCGACCAATATTTGTCATATATACTAAACTCGAGACGAGCAAGATCATTAAAGACTATATCGATATCATCACCATATACAGCCTGCACAAAGGAATGTTTAGTATTCTAAATGATATAGTGAGATTGAAGACTTGAAGTAGTTAGTCAATGGATTCAAATTACCTCTGCCTCGTTCGCTTCTATGTGTAATGAAAGACGCTTGACAGATGTGACAGATTCGAGAAGCTTCTTGCTATTGTGGTATCCAAGAACTGTGATATATGCCTCCTCCAGCTTAGGCATATTCACAATCAAACAGGAGAAGAAGTCTCACTAAAATCCCTAGATTTGAAATACTTCAATGGAGTATCTATCACATACCCATCGGAAGTACATCCAAGAGCAACCTCAAAGATTAAACTAAGCAATGACGGTCACGGGATGATAATAGCCAACTTTCTCACATGCATTGTCACCTTTGCATCGTTGATCATTTCAAAATCAGATCTTCGAGAACAGATCAGCTATTGGATAAAAGTCGTTGAAGAAATACTTCATCTGCGTATGTCACATTTTGAAGGTGCAAATTTTTCAAAGAGGGCAAGCATACAACATGAGGAACGTCCACGAGAACCCTACCTTGCAGTTTCAATGTGACAAGAGATTTGCATGTAAACAAACTGCTTGGCAGTAATGCATTAGGTTCGCCCTTGGAACGTTTATAGCCAACACTTAGCTCACGCACAGAGCGTGAAACTGCAAGCACATAGCGTATTGCAGACAAACCGTGGTTGATCTTGAGTGACTTTAACCAGACTCTTGACCCAACTGATGCATCCACAGGTGGCTCTCGGATTAAAGGAGGAATGGAGGAATTCAGAAAATGCTTACTCAGCTCTAGTATTTTTGATCTTCCATATAGAGGCCACCACTACACCTGGTGGAATAACCAAGCTGAAAATCCAATCGCAAGGAAGATTGATCGGATTCTTATTAATGATAAGTGGCTCTTGGCCTTCCCTTTGTCATTTGGTTATTTTGGCGATATGGAATTCTCAGATCACTGTCCAAGCTGTGTGAAGATTGAAAATCTGAATGGTAGCAAACGCAAACCTTTCAAGCTCTCTAATTTTCTGATGTTTCATCCAGATTTCTTCACGAAAATTAGAGAAACTTGGGAAAGGTTAATTTTTCAAGGAACCTCCATGTTTGTCTTATCTAAGAAACTTAAATTTCTCAAGAAGACGATTAGGAGTTTCAACAAGGATAACTATTCTGATATAGAGAAGAGAGTTCAACTTGCGTTTCAAAATCTGATGACCTGCCAGAATAATCTCCTTTCATCCCCATCGCCGCAGCTAGCCCATCTTGAGAAGGAGGCACATAAAATATGGTTGGAACTAGTTGTTGCAGAAGAGAGGTTCATATGTCAGAAGTCAAGGGTAAACTGACTCAGATGTGGAGACTTAAACATTGCTTTTTTCCACTTAATGGTAGCAACCAGAAGATCCCTAAACCAGATGCACTATCTTCTTGACCAAAGTGGTCGTAAGATTGAAAACGTGGATGAATTGCAAAATCATTGTGTGGAGTTCTTCACGGATCTGTTTGGAAGTAGTGCAAATCATATTTCCAGTGAGAGTAGGGACAGAATTCACTCCCTTTCCCAGTTCAGGTGCGATGATGGTATGAGAGCTCTGTTAGAAGCACCAGTTTCAAATGCGGATATAAAGGCTGAATTCTTTAACCTCCCATCCAACAAGACTCCAGGGCCCGATGGGTTTACATCAGAATTCTACAAACATGCTTGGACGATAGTAGGACAACACCTATCTGATGCAGTGAAGGAGTTTTTTTCCACAGGGCAGATATTGAAACAATGGAATAGCACAACTATCTCACTGATACCGAAGAAGTCCAATGCTGAAAAAATCACTGATTTCAGGCCAATCTCCTGCTGCAATGTGCTTTATAAGGCCATCTCGAAGATCTTAACTCGTAGACTTGAGACAATTCTCCCTCTTTGGATATCTCCTTCGCAATCAGCATTTGTTAAGGGCTGGCTGTTAACTGAAAATGTACTTCTCGCCACAGAATTGGTTCAGGGTTTTGGTCAAAAGATCATTTCTAGAAGAGGTGTGTTAAAGGTGGATCTCAGGAAAGCATTTGATACGGTGGGTTGGGATTTCATTCTGGAGGTCCTAAGTGCTGCAAACATTCCTGAAAATATGTTAAATTGGGTCAAGGAATGTATTACAACAACTCGTTTCTCCATCAATGTCAATGGTTCTCTATGTAGCTACTTCAAAGGCGTAAAGGGGTTGAGACAAGGTGACCCATTATCCCCTTCTCTCTTTGTGATTGCTATGGAAATATTATCTCGCTATTTGGAGGCCAAGTTTGTTGATGGGACTATTGGTTACCATCCAAGAGCCAAAGACTTGAAGATCTCGAGCCTAGCCTTCGCAGATGACCTGATGATTTTTTATGATGGTAAACCTTCATCTCTTCAGGGTATTACTTATGTCCTTGACTCATTCAAAGCTTTATCTGGTTTAGAGATGAACAAAGAAAAATCAGGGGTGTATACGGCTGGTTTGAACCCTCTTGAATCTGCTGAAACCGCATCGTTTGGATTTGTCAATGGCACATTCCCTTTCCGTTATCTAGGTCTTCCATTGCAGAATCGGAAGCTTAGGAAATATGAGTTTTCGCCGCTTATTGACCAGATTTCAGCTAGATTCAACAACTGGGCTTCAAGGACTCTCTCTTTTGCTGGCAGGCTGCAATTATAATCTCTTCAGTTATCTACAGTACTGTGAATTTCTGGCTGTCCTCGTTTATGTTCCCTAAATGCTGCCTTAAGACCATTGAGCAACTCTGCAATAGGTTTCTCTGGTCTGGTGACATATCGAAGCAAGGAGGTATCAAAGTTTCATGGCAGCAAGTGTGTTTCCCGAAAGATGAAGAAGGACTTGATTTACGAAACTTCTGGATCTGGAACAAAGTATTGAACCTCAGGCTCATCTGGATGATCTTTGCTAACAGAGCCTCTCTTTGGGTTGCTTGGAATCGCTTTCACCGCCTCAGACACAATAATTTCTGGAACGCTGAGTCCGTAGAGAATCACTCTTGGATATGGAAATCTCTTTTGTCATTGCGACCTATTGCTAAGCGTTTCCTGAGAAGTTCAATTGCTGATGGAATAGATACTATTTATTGGTATGATCACTGGACCAACCTTGGTTCCCTTATTGACCATATTGGTCCTGCAGGTCCTCTGCTTACCGGAATATGTGACTCCGCCAGTGTGAGAGAAGGTGCTGCCTCAGCTGAATGGATCCTCCCGTCTTCTCGCACTAGGAACCCAGCTCTAGCTTCTCTAAGATCAATTCTTTTAGATACCCCTGTACCAGATAGCTCTAGGGGTGGTGACACTTATTCATGGTTCATTGATGGTGCAACCACCTCTAATTTCTCCACGAAGCTCACCTGGGAACAACTTAGACCAGCCCGTAATCCCGAGCAATGGACGAAGTCGGTTTGGTTTAAAGGCTGCATTCCTAAGCATGCCTTTACCTTTTGGGTGTCTCACTTGGACCGCCTTCCGGTAAGAGAAAGACTTGTATCTTGGGGCTTGAATGTTCTTGCCACATGCTGCATTTGTCAAAGAGATGTTGAATCGCGGGACCATCTTCTATTGCACTGTGAGTACAACTCTCTCATCTGGAAATTGGTTCTCACTCGCTTAGGACATTCATTGTTGCACTTTGTGAACTGGGCTGATATGATAGAGTGGATCTCCTCCTCAGCGGGTCCGATAAGCCGTACTCTCAAAAGACTTGCAATCCAGAACGTGATATTCCATCTTTGGAAAGAGAGAAACAACCGACTTCACACCTCGGTCTCTACTTGCCACTCAGTCATATTCAAACAGATTGATCGAAGCATTCGCGACAGCATTCTCGCTCGAATCCACCGGAAAGCGTTCAAGGAATTGTTATCACAATGGTTCACATTTGAATAGATTTCTTCGTTAATTTGGATCGAAGTCCTTCACTGGTTATCATCTAGGCTTTTTTATTTTTTTTTGGGCCTTTTATAACTTCTTAGCTCCGCCGAGCAGATTGTAAAGAATCCGTTCCAATTTTTGGTAATTAAAATTCACATTTTATCAAAAAAAAAAAAAAGTACAACCCACGATTTGATATCTTCAGGTTGAAATGGTGCAGTGAGAAAG
Source organism: Eutrema japonicum (assembly GCA_030161315.1). Classification (NCBI taxonomy): domain Eukaryota; kingdom Viridiplantae; phylum Streptophyta; class Magnoliopsida; order Brassicales; family Brassicaceae; genus Eutrema; species Eutrema japonicum. Next base: position 42,906,776 of record BSQW01000005.1, read on the forward strand.
TTGAGACGGAAGCTCTCTATGACTTGAGCTCTATGTAATGGCAGATTCGTGTAAATAAAACTCCGAATCCTTCTTTTCAACAGTGAAAAAACTGTTCTTCTTTTACTTTTCTTAAGGAGCCTACATTGATTTTGAATATAAATGCTAGTGTCGTCGTACTCAAGTTTCGGCACCCGCATCCAAAGAAACCTCCATTGTTTTGACAAAATACTCGTGCTTACAGCAACTTTTGTTTGAAGAAACGATATGATCTTCACCAGCAACTCATCATCAGAAATCCCACTGATCTTGTCCATTAATTTCTTAAACAAATCCCCCAAATTCCATTACCTTCACCGTAGTAGGGTAAGGGGCAAGGCAGATGCAGAGAATAATAAAAAGAGATTAGTGGAGCGAAACCCTAGAAAATCTTCAAATTGTCAAAACCCTAGGAACGGAAGTCAAAGGATGACTACTCTTTCTATAAAACGGCTCTAACATATAATAAGAGGCCCAAGGAAATTGTATGTTCTTATTACGGATATGAGTGATAAGGAAACACAATCACACATATCACGTTGATTCATCAATCACTGTAATTAGACTGGTCAATTACTTACATAATATTCCTTTGTAATTAATTATAGGATATCATACTCAATAAGATATTGTAACTTTCACAATCTATATTGCATCAATTCTAAAACCAAAAAAAAAATTATTTCCAATTTCTTTGGCTATAGCGTCATCATGTCTATCTCTTCCGGGTACGTACGTTTCTCCAACCCAAACAGAAACCATCACCACAAACACACACAGGCTCCTCAATATCAAAATTTCAAACGTATCAAGACTCACCACCACCAACTACTTCATGTGGAGTCTTCAAATGCATGCTCTTCTTGATGGTTATGCCCCTCGCCGGTCATTTAGATGGATATATGATACGATATTAGAAAATCCGCCGAGACAAACTAATTTACAGTACATTCCTCGGTACGATCTCAACCTCCTTTGAGCCTTACGCAATAAGATATAACATTCACGATCGATAGTTTTAATCTTAGGTTTTTTATTTAATTATGTTACATATTAGAGGAGGCCCTAGGTAGGATAAATAAGCAAAAGGACCGGATCCATCGACATCATCATATTCATATATTCGAATGTCTCCAACATCCTATACATGATGTGCTTTCAATATTCAACACAGATCTAGTTCTCTTTTATTCGTTCACAAGACAACTCCATTTTATATCTGACTCCCTTACAACAATTGTAGTAGGAGGCAAAGACAGCCACAAAGTATTAAAAATTATCATATAACTTGGGTCCATATAACAATATTATCTGTTTTTTTTTCTTCTTAGACAATAAAAAGAAACAAGTTATTTGTGGAAAGCATGATTTCATAGTTGAAGACAAACCATAAGAGTCCAAGCACAGAGCATAACTGAAAAATTGTATGATCAAATCCTCAATCAAACATGAGTTGGCATGTTGTTGAAGCTCTGGAAGAAAGTGCCAATTCCTTTATCATCTCAAGTTTCGGAACATGACATTCTTCAGACGAGATTGTTGTAGTCTTTAAGTGAGTAGCGTTTTTCAAGATATAAACCGCAAGATCTCTCTCTTCTGGTGCTCCTGTGTATACTGACCAGTTGAAATCTTGTAGACTCGACAACATACATCGAGGAACAGTAGTTGGTTGATTCCAGGTAATCATACCATTATAGTAATGATCCTAAGATCAAGCAGAATAATTAGATTAAAACCATATTTAATTTGCAATAGACAACAAAAAAATAGTTTAACGAAGAAACTTACATCATCCATTTCATAAAGGTCTAGTTTTCGTAAGTTAGGAGAATCTTTCAGCAGTGAGACAAGTAGATTCGACGAAAACTCTTTGCATCTACATTGCTTCAGATGTTCAAGCTGGCTGAAGACAACACCTTCATCATACACAGCCTGCATGCGCATAATATTTATTAAAGTTATTAAAAAATAAGATTTTTTAAAATGAATTGGTAGAAACTGATTACCTCTGAACATATTGCAAGACGCTTGACAGATGTGATTGATCCAATAAGACTCTTGATATCAGGGAATTCAACATCGACATATGCCTCGATCAGGTTAGGCATATTATCAATCAAACAATAGTGATTCTTATCATTATGATCCTTAAGTTTTAAATACTTTAGAGAAGGAGTTTTTATCACAAACCCATCTATCTCATAATGATAGGGTATGTAGAGTGATAAACTCTGCAAAGTTGGGACAATAACAGTGAACTTTTTCATATTGTCATCTTCCCATATATCCACCAGTAGTTCTTCAAGAACAGGGCAATTAGATAGAAGTCGTTGAAGAGATTCTACATTGAAGTATGCCACGCCTTGAAGCTGCAAAGTTTTCAGAGAGGGAAGACAAACCATACGGGGAACATCCAAGAGAATCCCATCATCAAGTTTCAAAATCACAAGAGATTTGCTGGTAAACAAGTTGGTCGGCAATATGTTTGACTTTTTAGGATAAGAAGAATAATGAATATCCAGCTCACGTACGTTGCGAGAAACGGCAATCGCAACCAACAGTTTGATATCTTCAGGTTTAAAATGCGAATTACTTAACTTGAGACGCAAGCTTTCGATAGCGGGAGCTCTATGTAATGGCAGGCTTCTGACAAGGAAACAACGTAACATCTTGCATTCAGACTCTGAATAATTTCGGTCATCGTACTCGAGTTTTGGCAGCCATTTCCAAATATGCTCCCATCGTTTTGATAAAATGCTAGTGGACACAGCAACTTTTGTTGGAAGGAATAACAATATCTTCTCTAGCAATTCATCAGACAGCCCACTGATCTTGTCCATATCTTCTCAGACGAAAGCACCAAAAGATGCTTGTCTTTAACAAGCTAAACCAAATTGGAAAAAGAGAAACTCGGTAAAACGCTGGAAAATGCTCGAATTATCAAAGGTGGGAGATGAGACTTTTCAACTAGTTACATTCATCACATATATACAGCGACATAAATGTAAAGAGATTTCAAACGGTGTTTATTTATTTAGCAAGTTAATGTTTTGGTCAAATTCTTTGTATTCAATCTTTTAATAGTCTTCCTTACCTTTTGTGAGAACAAAATTTTTAAGACGACTAGGTTCATCTACTCATGTTATTTCCTTGACATTTCATTGATTAGAATTAATTTTATTTCTACGCACGCGTCGTTTCATGAAACGAAGGTTCTGAATGGTGATCATTAATTAGAGGAACAATAGGAACGCAGAAAACAAGAATGAATATAAATAAATAAAAAGAATATTTGTTTCCTCATTGTTCCTTCTCAAATTTGATAAAGAATATTTTGTTTTGTTGTTCCCCAAAAAAGAAGAAATAAAAAAGAATCATATATATACAAAAAATTATTCATAAATAGTGTATTTTTTAGGAATAAAGAGAAATTTATTATTCTTCATTATATACAAATGGTGTAATTTTTAAGAATGAAGATGAATTCATTGTTCCTCCTCGTTCATTTGGTCACCATTCAGAGCCGTTGAATCAATTTATAAGGTTGGGTTCATTAATCAAATGTTTTTCCTCATTTTTGTTCGACACCATCCGCCATATGTTTTGTATCCACATAATTATATTGTGGATAGGTCTTTTCTTTTCATCAATAACGTGCACTATAGGATCTTAGACGCTCTTATTAAATCTCAACATTTTGCCTGAAACTAGTAAATTAACATATTTACAAAAAAAATATCTAGATCTAATTAAAAAATAATAATTATCAAAATACATTAAAAAGACAAATAATAATTCAATTCAGTGACTTTAATATATATAAATATTAATGAGTTTATTTTAAGTTTACGTTTCATATGCAGGATATATTTTCCGGCCCGAAGAAGACAAGCATTAATCATATTCATACCGAACAAACCCAATCCAAACTTAGTGTGTTGGCAAGATAAAGAAAGAAAAGGTTTGATCTTTCATAAGAATATGTCACCCGTGGAAGGTGTAAAGTTTTGAAGGAGGGGAGACAAACCATACACGGAACTCTTTCAATTGTGTTGATGATATTCACGTTTTTTCACAATCAGTATCTTCAAGAAAAAGGCAATTGTATAGAAGTTGTTGAAGAGAGTTTTCCTTTTTTTAAGCATGTCAGCCGCAAAAATCTCGTCATGGAGTTTCATGGTCGCAAGAAATTTTGCAGGTATACGCAGGGCGAGGCCAAGCAAGTCAATCATGGACTTGCGGTCTTTATTTTTATATAAAAAATACTGGTTCTAATTTTTTTTAAAAATCTTCTTAAGCTAATGATAAAGTGTAGGTGTTTAGCACCACATGTTATGAATTTGATTATCATGAAATGGTTCTGTTTTTTTTTTAATAAACCAATTAAAACCAATATAATTATAAAACGGTCCATTTTTTTCTCTAGCTTGCGGTGCCTTAAAACTCAAGGCCGGTTCAGGGTATACAAGTTACCCGGTAATATCTTTAGGTTGGAATGGAAAAGCTTTTTATCTTACTTGGGACGCAAGCTTTTTATGATCGGAGCTCTATGTAATGGAAAATTCCTTAAAATAAAACGGCGTAACCTATGGCACTTAGAAGACGGTTTAGTTTAACGGTCGTCGTGGTCAAGATTTGTCATCCACTTCCAAAGAAATGGTAACCATAATTTTGACAAAACACTTTGTGGTTACAGCAATTTTTGTTGGAAAAAACGGTAGTATTTTCAACAGAAATTTATTAATCAACCCACTGATCTTGTCCATGTCTTCTCAAACCCAAAGATTCTGTTACGTTGAAAAAAACAACGGCCTTCGAAGAAATTGATTTTGTCTGGAGTTACCAAGAAGAATAGTGACAAGCAAGAACATAGCCGAAGAACAAAAACAGAGGAGCGGAACAAAGCCCTAGAGAATGAGAATCTTTCTATAGAGAAAAACGAGGACTCGAGGAGTAAAAAACAAAGATTGAGATTTTTCTTCTTTAAATTTTAGTCTGGTTTTAAAGATTTTTTGGTATCTTACTTGACTGAATTAGTAAACCGGATACACCGATATTACCAATTTTTTTTTTGTGGGAAAAAGTGACTAAATTAACTAAAATTTATGACAAACACAAAAAACATTTTATTTATTAATTAAAATTCAACCTTTTTTGACATTACAAAAAAAAAAAGTGTAAACCGAAACATTCATCCAACGTGGTCGGCAGATAAAAGACGATATAATCCAAATATTTGAAAGCATGTCAAATGATTAAAATCTTCAATCAACTGCGAGTTTGCATGTTGGTGAAGCTCGGAACATAATACTGAAGTCATACATCATCTCCTCCTTTTCCTGACGACCAAAATATGGTATTGCCACCATTGTTGCAGTCTTTAAGAAACAAGCACTGTTCAAGATGAATCTCACTATATCTCTCTGTTCTGATGTTCCTTCGTATCCCGTCCACTTGAAAGTTTTAAGACTAATCAAGAAACATTCAGGTACATACATCTCCCGATTCCGGAAAGACCGTACATGCCAACGATCTGGCTCATGTTCCTATGATCAAACCAGAGATAAATTCAGTATATGTAACTGATACAGGCAAATATAGTCCCAATAAAAAAAAAATCCGGCGACAAGAACATATTGAACATATCAAATATTATGATTACTAAAAGCTCTCACAGGACTTTTAATAAGTTTGAGACCAAATAATATAGAGGAAACTGTATATGGGTTAACTTACATCTTTGACGTAGAGCTCAAGGTGTTGTAGTTTACGAGAATCTCTGAGAAATCGGAAAAGTAAGTTGGACCAATCTATATCACATGTACATAGCTTCAGATGTTCAAGCTTATCGAAGATAATACAACGACCCACAGGCTGCACATAGGATTTAAAACCGGTTAGTGTTGTAATTGATATAATGAAAATTAAAATAAATTGAAAACAAAGTTACCTTTGGAATGCCGACTGTTAAGCATAACGAAAGACGCTCGACAGATGTAACAGGATAGACAAATTTCCGAATATTCCAGAACTTAACATCAATATCTGCCTCTTCAAGCATATACATAGCATCGATAAATCGTAACGAATGACGACTACTTTGATCTATCACTTTGAAATACTTCAAAGATGGAGATTTTATCACAATCTTACCAGAATCACGCTCTTCGGGAAGCTTGATGTTTAATCTCTGCAAAGACGGGATGATAACAGACAACTCTCCAGCGTTGTCATCGACACGTTGTTCCACAGTCAGATCTTCAAGAACAGGGCAGTTGGATAGAAGTTGTTGAAGAGATTTATCGCTTTGGTATTCCACAAGTCGAAGGAGCAAAGTTTTCAACAAGGGGAAACAAACAGAGTGAGGAACGTCCACGGAAACCCTATCCTCCAATTTCAAGGAAACAAGAGATTTGCAAGTATACAAGCTGCTTGGCAATATGGTAATTAGATAGTCCGAAGTAGGTGAATAGGCAATACTCAACTCATGTACCCCGCGAGAAAGTGCAATTTCAATCCACGATTCGATATCTTCAGGTTGAAATGGATTAGTACTAAACTTGAGATGCAAGCTCTCTAGGACAGGAGCTTGATGTAATGGTAGATTCCTTTGAATAAAACGCCGTAGCCTCTTCTGCCATTTATTGGACGGCTTAGTATCGATGTTACTGAACTCAAGTTTTATTTGGCACCCGCTTCCAAAGATACTTCCACCGTTTCGACAAAACGCTCGTGCTTACAGCAACTTTTGTAGGAACAGACGATAGTATCTTCACCAGCAATTCATCATCAGACAGCCCACTGATCTTTTCCATATCTTGAAAATTCTGGACCTTCCGGTAGATAGAGAACGTTTCAACGTTTCATCTTCCTTTTTCCTCTTGAAATTAACCTGAAAAAAACATCGTACGAAACATAGGGTTTGTCTAAAGTTAGCCCAAAAATAGTAAAAATTGAAAACAGAGCAACCAAATTATATAGAGGAACGAAACAAAACCCAAAAGCTCGGATTGTCTACTGTTAGGGACGAATTGTTTCAATCTTCCATCATCATCCTTTTAATATATATATAAGAATGTGCGACTCTTCGAGAGTGTTCAACGTCGTTTTCATTTATTTTGGTCAAAGTTTGTATTCAATATCCTTTAATTCCTTTAATCATGTTCCTTGCTATTTACGAAATCAAAAGAAAGTTATTGAGATTATTTTAATTTAGTCTTCTTCCACCAGAAATTGATTGGTTCCATTCCCAACACAAATCCATAACTGATATAGGTCGAAATCAAATCCATAGCAGATCGTTTACATGATGGTTTTGTCCTGTGCTTAGTTAGGGTTTAAAGCTTTTGTAGATGATAAAGCTTGTTGATTATTACTGATTATAGAGATTAGATTGGAAGTTGGAACACTTTAGGAATCTATTATATAAAGACTGACTGAGTTTCACAAGAGACTGACACGTCAGCTCTTCTCCTTATGACAGCTCAGCTTAAAAAAAACTCAATGGGCTTCCTCTCTACTTTAACAATGCTCCGAATTGGGCTTTACAAAAACTCAGAGACCCAAGAACATTGACAAAAATATTGGCTTAATATTAATCGATGTTCTCTTCGAGCTATTCAATTTCGGCGGTTCCTCTCACTCTTCAACGATTCCCGGGAAGAAGCTCCCGAGGAAACAATCGAACCCTAGACATTGCTCCGTTGAGACTTCTGCCAACGTCGCGCAGTTCGTACAATAAGAAATCGGCGCCGGAGAAGAGGGAGAGGAGAAGAAGCGTAGCAGAAGCCGACGGCGTGGATGAGGAATAGAAAGGAGAGAAGGATCTGGTTGGGTTTTCGAGGAGCGAAGTGACAGTAGTCGACACTATCTTCAAGATCTAGAAAGCTGAGAAACTGGTTTTTCGTAGGAGAAACGTGTGGAAAGTGAGGGACAAGAAGGGTAAATCGTGGGTTGTCTCTTCGAAGAAGAAGGCAATGAAGAAGAAGAAGAAGAAGAAGAAGAAGAAGAAGAAGAAGAAGAAGAAGAAGAAGAAGAAGAAGAAGAAGAAGAAGAAGAAGAAGAAGAAGAAGAAGAAGAAGAAGAAGAAGAAGAAGAAGAAGAAGAAGAAGAAGAAGAAGAAGAAGAAGAAGAAGAAGAAGAAGAAGAAGAAGAAGAAGAAAGAAGAAGAAGAAGAAGAAGAAGAAGAAGAAGAAGAAGAAGAAGAAGAAGAAGAAGAAGAAGAAGAAGAAGAAGAAGAAGAAGAAGAAGAAGAAGAAGAAGAAGAAGAAGAAGAAGAAGAAGAAGAAGAAGAAGAAGAAGAAGAAGAAGAAGAAGAAGAAGAAGAAGAAGAAGAAGAAGAAGAAGAAGAAGAAGAAGAAGAAGAAGAAGAAGAAGAAGAAGAAGAAGAAGAAGAAGAAGAAGAAGAAGAAGAAGAAGAAGAAGAAGAAGAAGAAGAAGAAGAAGAAGAAGAAGAAGAAGAAGAAGAAGAAGAAGAAGAAGAAGAAGAAGAAGAAGAAGAAGAAGAAGAAGAAGAAGAAGAAGAAGAAGAAGAAGAAGAAGAAGAAGAAGAAGAAGAAGAAGAAGAAGAAGAAGAAGAAGAAGAAGAAGAAGAAGAAGAAGAAGAAGAAGAAGAAGAAGAAGAAGAAGAAGAAGAAGAAGAAGAAGAAGAAGAAGAAGAAGAAGAAGAAGAAGAAGAAGAAGAAGAAGAAGAAGAAGAAGAAGAAGAAGAAGAAGAAGAAGAAGAAGAAGAAGAAGAAGAAGAAGAAGAAGAAGAAATGCGACGTCGACGATGGTGAAATCTTTGGGAAATGCAAAAAGATGAAAATTTCAGGATCAGTTCCAGACAATGTGAGTAACCATTTTTGCCCAATGTCCTTAAATTTGATCATGAATATTGCAAATTCGATATCTTGACCGTAATTAGTATGATGCTTTGATTTAGTCGTAACATTGAGCTTGATCGACCTTAAGAGCATTGGACATTGTTTTTATTTGTGTGTTTGATGTTTGGTTTGATTATTGTGGAATTTTGAAGAAGCAGCGTTTTGATGTCGTTTATGCTATGATTATACTTTTGTTGTGTACCTGTTTTCTTAAAATATTATTTGTTGTGTACCAAAACTTTAAATTTGTAACATCAACTTGTAAGTCGACATAGCCAACAAAAGAACTTATTTGTGAGCTAAAAAGCCTATAAAGAAACAAACAAAAACGTAAAATCCAAACTAACACTAATAGAATGGGAGGTGAAAAAAATACCACTTGGGAGGTGAAAAAAATACCACTTAAACTTAAATCGGGTTTGACAAAACTAATTCTATGATGACCTTTGTAATCAATCATCCAAAGCATTAAATTTACGATCAATTGAAATATCGGAAGTGGTAATACTATATGCCTTGTAGTGTGAAGTGACTTTTAAACGTTTGGTGTTGAATGCGATTCACACTCTTGCGTGAGCGTGCAAGAAAATACTTTCCGTATACATCTACTCCTTCTCTACACGTGGAATTTTTTTATTTGTTTCAAAAAACAAAACAAATTTTTTTTTTGGCGTTAAAGCTTATTAGTGTGAACATTTCAAAATGATGTTAAAGGAAACAGAACCAGATTTCTTATTTGTATATACGATTTCAAATGGCAATGTTCTTTTTAGTCGGTTGTCTATTTTTTAATATAATTTTGCATGCAGATAAAAAAAAAAATGTTCACACTAATATAGTATTTTTGTCTTGTTTGATACGTTCACAGTTTAAACGTAAAATAGAACAGATTCCTTTAAATCATTTACTCGTTTATATAGACACACTAGGCCAAAATCTTAGGCGTAGATATATTATCAAACCTAAAAATATAAGGTATACGAGTCGAGGTCAACATTATCACAAAGATCTAACTATATATTATGCCCGACTAATATAGTTTTGAGTAGCGACTAATCAATATTTTTCATATAAGATTACGAAATAATTAGCATGTGGAATGGTTGGTTGAGGAAACAAAAAATGTTAACATCAAATAATAAATAACACATGAATTAATTTTGACAAAGAAATTGCAGCATGGCAAACAATTTAGTCATGTCGCTACTTGCTATACTTGCAACGTCAGCCGATACAAATTATTTTCTTTGACTTATTTTGTTCTCAACCATTACAATATCTAAACAATTATTTTGTCATGTTGCTTTGAACTTGTATGGATTGAGTTCATTTCTCCAAACCAAAAAAAAAAAAGACTTGATTTGTAAGAACTAAACTATTAAACGGATAATAGTACGAGTAGTTAAGGTTTAAAATAAAGCCCTAATACTACAGCAGTATAAGTGAACAATGATTACTAATTAATATAAGAAATTTTCGTTTCCCTGACACTTAGACGATATAATAAAATTGTGTATCATGACTATACCAAAAAGTTAAAAATTTAAAATATATAATCACTAATACGTTGGGAGTAAAATAAATCTAGGAACAAATATAAAAGTAGTAGATATATATACTCCAATTGGTAAGAAAAAATATAAAATTAAACGATGAAATAGAATAAGCAAATAAATTGGAACCTTAATAAAATTAAGCCATTCAAAACAAATATACGGAATATAAGCGTTACAAATCACTTATCACCAAAAATATTAATTTAATTGACTCTTCTAAAATAATTTACTTGTTAAAACTTGTTTAACCTAAATCAATTTTATGACAATTAATATACCGAAAATCATTATTTGAAACCTTAATATAATTAGGTCATCCAATGAAAAAATACGGAATATAAGCGTTACAAATCACTTATCACCAAAATATTAATTTTATTGACTCTTCTAGTTTAACTTGTTAAAACTTGTTTAACCTAAATCAATTTTATGACGATTAATGTACCGAATATCATTATTTGTAATCTTAATATAATTAGGTCATTCAAACGAAAAATACGAAGTATAAGCGTTACAAATCACTTATCACCAAAATATTAATTTCATTGACTCTTATAGAATAATTTACTTATTAAAACTTTTTTTAACCTAAATAAATTTTATGACAGTTAATGTACCGAAGATTATTATTTGGAATCTTAATATAATTAGGCCATTCAAACGAAAAATACAGAATATAAGCGTTACAAAATGTTTATCACCAAAAATATTAATTTAATTGACTTTTCTAGAATAATTTACTTGTTAAAACTTGTTTAACCTAAATCAATTTTAGGACAATTAATGTACCGAATATCATTATTTGGAACCTTAATATTATTAGGTCCTTCAAACGAAAAATACGGAATATAAGCGTTACAAATCACTTATCACCAAAATATTAATTTTATTGATTCTTCTAGAATAATTTACTTGTTAAAACTTGTTGTGTACCTTTTTATTTTACATCATATAATATTTTATTTTCAAAACATATAAGACTATCCTATCTCTCAAAATAAGTTATATTTGTTAGGGTATTTTTCCAACAAATAAAAACTTAACTCCAAAGATATATAACAAATATATCATACTATACTCACCATTTTTTTAAAAAATATAAAATATACAAACCCGCGTCTTCACCCGGTGTTCATAACAACTTTGAAGGATATTTTTTTTTCCATTTAATCTGATTTTATAATCCGCAACACAGAGGATAAACCCAAATGCATATCAAAAACTTTCAAAGGTTCTACTAATTTTCAGATCAATGAAGTCAACAATACAAATGATGCTTTGCTAAACATGTACTAACAAAGATTTATCACGACAGATTTAAGTTCCCTGATTTTTTCTTTCAGTCGAACAAGAGCTCGCATGTACTGGAACCACGCGGCGCGGATGACAACTTCTTGAGCATCTCATGTTTCTCTTGCAGAGTACTGGTGGGCTTGGGAGAGATAATCGCTGTCTTCAATCGAATAGCGTGTTTTAAGATGAACATCGCCACTTCCTTCTGCTTTTGTGATCCTTCGTATAACTCCCACTTGAAGGTCTCAAGATGAAATAACAAACCCTTGGGAAGAGAAACAGGTTGCTTCCAACTAGACCAGGGACTAGGGGCACGTCGAAGATGTTTCTGAGATGAAAGTTGGGTAAAGAGCTATAAGAACTCCAATTCTCTGTACAATTATAACTGAAACCGAACATGAAACTAACCGATAACAGAAACTGGGTTTGAGTTAATGTACCTGGCGGAGTTTAAGAACTCGTAGTTTAGGTGAATCTTCAATCAGTCGGGTAAGTAAATCCCACCACCGTGGCGCACATGTGCATAGTTCTAGATGAACAAGCTGAGAGAAGATAGTACCAGCGGGATAAACAGCCTGCATTTAAGAACATCAAGTACAATAAATCAAATCACAAGAAACCGACTTTTTTGTTGTTCAGGTAATAGAAAGAGAGATTACATCTGAAGTGATCAAACATAGTGCTAGACGCTTGACCGTGGTGAGAGATCCCAGAAGTTTTTCGGTGTTTTTATAAATAACGTCGACATTTGCCTCTACCACCTCAAGCATGTTCTCGATGTAACAAAACCCACCCCAATAGTCTTCAATATCTAGGCGCTTCAATTTAGGGGCAACTATCAAGAACCCATCATCGTCTCCTTCAAAAGCCGGTGACGATTTATGTAAAGAGAGAGTTCTTAAGCACAACGCAGTAAAAGAGACGATTTTAACATTGTCACCGGGGCACCTTTGCACAACCAAATCTTCGAGACTAGAGCAGCTGGATAAAATCTGAGGAAGTGATCGGTCATCTAAGTACTTCACATCTAGAAGGTGCAAAGTCTTGAGGGATGGAAAGCAAACATAAGAAGAGGCATCAACAAGGCTTGTGTTTTCGAGTTTCAGGACCACAAGCGTTCTACAAGTAAACAGGCACTTAGGCAATCTTATAGGCTCTTCACCGGAACAATAGCTAATATTTAGCTCACGCACGCAGCGGTCTACGGCAATTCTAACCCATACCCGTACATCTACATCTGCGTTAATACATTTCGAACCAATCTTGATATGCAAACTCTCCAAATTTGGGGCCTTGTGTAGTAACAAAGACCTGTCGACAAACTTTGTAAACTTTGGGCATGTATTATCGTGAAGCTTGAGATCATAGTTGAGCCTGGGGACCAATGTCCAAAGAAACCGCCATCGTCTTGACAAAAGACTCGTCGCCAAGACATCTTTTGTTGGAAGCCATGACAAAATCTGTAAGAGGAAATCATCTGGCAACCGACTGATCCTATCCCTATAATCATCCATTTTTAAATTACACAAACTTTCAGCTCTATGACTGATTTTCACAATCGGCTCTGATTCCTGCAAAAGAAATGGGAATACGAAAGAAAAAAAGTTATGGGTATCACAAATTCATTAAGATGCTAAAGAACACAACCATATGCAAACATTGGGTTTCGCAGAAGATGCAGGAAGAAGAAAGCCCCTCAAAGATTCACCCTATGATGCAGTCTAGACAAGTTCGGCAAAGGTGCGATTTTTCAAATGATTTGACCAAGAATCACTATAAAAACTGACTCGTTCGCAATTGGGTTCAAATCATCAAGAAAATTTCGGCAGAAAACAATGATTGTTTGAAAACCCACAAAGACGCGAAGAAATTAACAAAAAAAAACTTACGATTTACAGCAAAATCATTGCTTCAGTGACGGAATGTGTCTACTCGCGATTCTGTAGGATTTCTCTATATCTCTCTAAAAGTTGAGCCGATAATAAGACGTAAATAAATTAGTAAAGACTAAAAGAGTAAAAGTCCAAATAAGGAATCGAATCTGCTAGTTTTAATTTTGCTGGTTCGGTTCGGTTCGGTTCCCTTACGGGCCGGTTTGGTTAAGCATGATGTTTATAGTTCTTATGTATTCATATCTTGGAATCGTTGCATTCCTATCTGTGATCTGTCAGCACTATAACATAATGTATTCATATGTCAAAAACATAGTTAGTTTGAATGAGAAATTGAATATCTAAAGTAGGTTGTTTGATAAATATAAAATAGAACAAATGTAATTTGTCCCACATTATAAATTGGAGATGAAACATTCTTGTATATATAGTGGAGAAGTCCTAATTCCTAACAAGGTCCAAAACCTTAGAAACATTATAAAAAAGAGAAAAATGAATTCATGCTAAACCACATGCGCACGCACCGAGATGAGTCGGTACGGGTTTGGGTGTGAATTCAGGTAAATGTACATTGGTCCACCAACTTATTTTTTTATCAAGTTTTTTATTTATGTAATTGATCACTACATGGATATTAAACTTGAAGATTATGGATTTTAGTAACGACTTCTTACGGTTGATCAAGGCGAATATCGACGCTACTTTTGATCACCCTGCTAATTTGATGGAATGTCTAACCTCAGTTCGACATCTTTCTCTGTGTTGTGCCACTTATCAGGTAAAAAACTCCATCAAGTCCAATCATGCTTAGTTTTAAAAAGTGTGCTTTAATTGCGCCTATGCGCTCGTAGGCGATGGGTGGATCACCTGGAGTACACAAGTCTAGGCGGTTTCTCAAAGGCGAGCGCCTTGTGCCGCCTGGTCTGAAGCATCGAAGCTATGAGGCGAGTGCATTTTGGATTTATGTGCTAGAAGTTGGAATTAGATTTTTAAAACTAAGGATGCGATGTGTTTTTTTTTTTTTTAATGTAAGATTGACTTTTTGAAAAGAATCATTCTTGGTTTGAACCACTTTATTCACCCCTCTTTTTCTATCCAATCAAAATATGTCATCTAACTAATTTAAACAAAATAAAAACTAATATTAGTGGAACCGTAACTTCTTTTTTAGTTTCCTACCAAATATAAAACTTTAAATTATTAAAAAAATTGAGAGATTACTTAAAAGACATAAACCCTAAACCCTCAACTCTAAACTATAAACCATAAACCCTAAAGCTTAACCCTAAATCTAAACCCCAAATCCTAAACCGTAAACCTTAAACCCTAAACCATAAACCATAAACCATAAACCATAAACTCTAAACCCTAAAACCATAAAACCTAAACCCTAAAACCTAAAACCCTAAAACCTTAAAACCCTAAACCCTAAACATAAATTAAAAGTTATAATATACATAATCACCACCATAACTTTTATTAAGAAAATATTAATTTTTATTTTGTTTAAATAAATTAGATGACATATTTTAATTGGTTAGAAAAATAAATAAATAAATAAGTTCACTTCTAGGGGTGAACCCAAGAATTTTTCTTTTGAAAACTCTAATACAAATAAAATCTTTGAGAATAAAAATAAGCTTCTCTAAATATTTTATTAGAAACTCTTCAGGGCAACAAATTTCGCTCATGTTCGAGGATTCAAAAGGTTTTCTCAAAGATTCTCTTCTCTTATAAGCTCTCAACATGTCTAAATCGCAATCGGATACTGGAAGAAAATATGGAACGCCAGAAGCTACTAATAAAAACAATCGGAAGTGTGCTTTTTGTTCTAGAGTGCTTAAGGGAGGAATCTTCCGTCTCAAACAACACTTGGTCAGAGGCTTTAAGAATGCGATTAAATGTCCAACTTGTCGAGTGCATGTGAGGGCGGAAGTGAAGAACTTCATGATTAAAAAAACAGAAGCAAAAGCTTAGAAATTTGAGTTTGTTTTTGGACTTTTTGATGCTTTATTATATAAGTTTTATTCTAAATTTCATAATATTTATTTATGAAGAGTAACATAAAAAGAGTAAATGACAAATTTCATAATATAAGTTTTATTAAGCGCCTTGTTTCTCAAAGGCGAGTGCCTTGTGGCGCCTAGGCGTGAGGCGAGAATCATCACCACGTCGGCGCCTATCACAATTTAAAACTAAGCAATCATGTCATAAAGATCTTTGTGTCCTTTTGTTTGTTTCATTACATTATCCTGATTATTTGCTTTGATATATTGACAGAGTTTAAATCCTTCTGGCACTTTCTTCCTCCGATCCGTCTTGAACATCTAGAGCTATGTATATGCACCCTCACATGGTGTAAAATACTTCTGCATTGACTCAAACACGGTCTGAGACTTCGAGTTCTCAAGCTCAAAAGGGTATATATGTTATGTTTGCAGTTTGTTTTCAACTTGTTTTTGGACAGACTAATATTACCATTTTGTGCATGTCATCATGTTTTTTTTCTTTCAGTTTTATCATCTACGTCATTATACCGGATGCAAAGAACTGGAGAATTGGTGTACCCAACCGAGCTCTGTTCCCGAATGTTTGTTGTCACATCTCGCGATCTTTGAGTGGAGATATTACATAGGGACAGAGCAAGAGAGAAATATGACCAAGTACATTCTAGCAAACACGATCGAGTCGTTTAAAGATGGCGACATTCGCTTCAAATTCTGCTGAGAAACATCAAATGTTCAAGAATATTGGATCTTTTCCCATAGGTATAAAAGCATGTCAGCTTGTGTTTGAGTGAATTTATCTATGAAGCTTTTTAGTTCTTAGATTTGGCTTGGAAACATTTAATTCTTTACATTTGGAGTCTCGTTTTGGGGTATTTTTAATCTGATTTCAAGTTTTAAGATACCCAAAACTTTCAGATGCTAATAAGACCAAATGCAAGAGAATGAGAAAATCTTTATTTAAATCAAAACATTACAACCTTAATTCTTTACTCTACTTGTCGCAATCGAGTCCAAACGCTAACATCCTCTTTTTTTTCTTTTCTAACTAACAACTTCATAAGTCGAACACAAGTCTGCATGTCTTTGAACCTATATATTGAGAGTACAGAAGCTAAGACCTCGACCATCTGATGCATTTCTTCCACGCACTTGGATTCATTTGGGGTTATTTTCACCGTCCTTAAACACAGAGAATGCTTCAGGAGATAACTCATAATATCCTTATCTATTTCTCTCCCTAAGTATCCTCTCCACTCTAGTGTTTCAAGACTGATTATCTTAATTGGTGAATTTTTTTCTTCACATTCTTTTTTGTTTTATAATTTTTTCTTGTTTATGTTTATCTCGTTTAAAATTATTCTGTATCGCAAAGTTGATAACATCATTTGTTTTATCTTTACATTGACCAGAACCAACTTTTAACAATAAACCTTACTAAACGTCCAACTTTTAACACTAAATCTTACTAAACCAGAAGATTTATTTTTAAAAGATAAATTTTTTAAAAAAAATCACATATATTATAAAAAAATTAATGTTCACTCATAAATGTATAAAAATTTTACACTAAATGTTGAGATTGATGAGAGTTTATGATTGGAAAAATTGTATATTTAATCTCATAAGAATAACTATTAGGATTACATTCATATTTATACTAAAGATCTTTCCTAAACTAGATATATACAAATCTCTATAATATCTAAATAATAACTATACAATATTTACTAATAATATTATGGATCTTCTAGAACCTTTTATACGCTCCCTCAAACTCAAGGCGGTAATGGAGATATGACGGAATGAACGGCTTGAGATTGACAATAGAATATGAATGTAGAACGTGATTAGCCGTGAGTAGACGGTGCGTTGGAAGTGTAAAATAGACACACGGCGGAAGTTGAGAAGCGTGGGCAAAGCGTGAAGCTTGGACTTTGGTGGTGATGATGGCAAAGCATGACGATGAAGCTGCGGAGAGGAAAAGAAGCGGAGATGCACTTAAGATCAAGGATCTCACATGGTGACATGGACGTTAAGAAGAATACATTTTGTTTTTTTGTTTTAATTCAAACTCAAATAAAAGAACAACGTAGAAAAAGATGAGATCAATGAAGAAATAAAAAGATAAAGATGTCAAATTGTGTGTGACACATTGATAATCGTGTGTAATACAGAAAACGTTGCAAGAGAAAGCAATATTCGAGGGATTGTATGATAGATTCAGAGGCACTTAGGTTTGAATTGTGGAAGCACTAGGCTTAGATTTAGAAATCTATGATAGATTTGAATAAGTAGAAACTCGGTGGCTTAGATTCAGAGGCACTTAGGCTTGAATAGAAAGCTTGATGGCTTAGTTTCAGAGGTTCATGATGAACTTGAATTTTGGAAGCACTTGACTTAAAAGGAAAAAAAAAACTCGATGGCTTAAAAGAAAAGCGAAAAGAAGCTTCGGAGCAAACCTGCTCTGATACCATATTGAGATTGATGAGAGTTTATGATTGGAAGAATTCTATATTTACTCTCATAAGAATAACTACATTCATATTTATACTAAAAATATTTCATGTTAAATCTCTAAATAATAGCTATACAATATTTACTAATAATATTATGGATCTTCTCGATCTTTCTATACTAAACAAATTTTTATGACTCTAAACCAATAGTAATTCAAGAAATCAAATATTTTCAATAAATGCTTCTTGAATTTTAAAATTTATTACCATTGATTAGTAAAACAATGCATAGAAAATTGAGAACATTAATTCATCTTTTTGAAACAATTTTTTAAAAAAAAACATTTATTAATAAAAAACATTTATTAATAAAAAAACAGAGGGATAATATAACTATATATGCGTGTGCCTGAGTGATAGCAAAACAATGACAAAAACTATCCAAAACAAACCATAACATACAGAGATGTGTTATTTAAAATGTCAATAATCTGTAGTATAGCATTAGACTTTGAGACAAGCCGAAGAGAGAAGATTGACAACTTAATAGGAGAACAAACGAGTTCCAAAAATATCAAGCATTAACTGTTAATACTGCTCAAATCTTAGCTCTCAATTAACAGCCAATAATTTGTAGTAAAGCCACTAGCTTTGAGACAGAACAGAGGAAATAAGATTGGAAACTTAATTAAGAGGAGAATGAAAGCTGACATTTGCTAGAACTCCTCGGCATGGACTCTAACTCCATCCGCATTGGGTTTTTCTCTAACTCGGTAGATAGTGAGAATCTAATACTCATCGTCTCTAAGAGGCTTCCATTCTCTAATAAATACATCAGCACACATTTCTCTTCTTGTGTTCCTTTGTACCCAACCCACTCAACAGATTCGAGACTCAACATCAAACATTCAGGAACACAACTCGGTTGCTCCCACTTAGTAGGGACATTTTTGGAGTTCCTGCAGCTGGATTCTCTCTGAGATCAAACAGTTAATAACAAACAAAAGAGTTGCAATTAATACATCACCGGCCAGATTATATATATTGAAGATGCAACATCATTCCGCTTTGGATCAAAACTTACTGATATTTTGAATCTGAGGAGTCGGAGTTTAGGAGAATGTCTGAGCATAAGATTCAACCAATTTAAGGAGCACATAACACATAGCTCTAGAGACACGAGCTGATCAAAGTCGCATTTAGGATATGAATCCTGCAAAAGTGGCAGAAACTAGATGTAATAATAAAAAAAAGAATCTTAATCATCACAGGAGAGAACAGATACTTTTTAGCTGAGGTAAGAGATCCCAGAAGCTCCTCAGAATCACTGTGGCTAAGAGCATCCTCAACGGTTTAGAAACTCAGTTGAGTTTCTAAAAATTAAAATAAAGCAAAATTAAATTGTTTTTAAAACTGATAACTAAAAACAAGACACGTGTACAAAGGTTCTAAGAATCGTTTAAGAATCGCTTCTAAAGTTTCTAAGTTTAGAACCCCAAACCTCTAAGTTTCTAAAGTTTTATTTTTTTATTATTATTTTTTAGAACCCCTACTTCTTTAGAACCCCCATTAAACATGCTCTAAGGTGGATTTTTGCTTCCACCTTCTCGGTCATATTAACTAATGAGCAAAATCCACTAAAATGATCGATAATCTCTAAATACTTTAAAGAAGGAGCGTTGATCACAAATCCATGATCAACCCTTGCATCTTGATAACCTCCAACTGAGCTCTCGATCTGTAAGCGCTGCAACGACGGCACACAAATTGCGAAAGTCTTCACCTTTTTGCAGACCCATCGATGTACGTCCAATGTTTCAAGAACAGGGCAACAAGACAGAAACCAATCGACAGTTTTATCGCTTGAGAAGATCACATTTATAAGAGACAAAGTCTTGAGGCACCGGAAAGAAGTTGTTGAAGGAACATCCTCAATGAGCGCTTTTATGAGGCGTAAAACCACAAGGGTTTCATGTGTGTACAAGCTCATAGGCAACGGTAGGGGACTTAAGTAGGAGCGATTCCGAAGAAGCTCTACATGACGCACATTGCGAGAAACTGCAACATTAACCCATTTTTCATAATCTTCAGGCGCATAATCTCGCTCGAGTCTGAGATGCAAAGTTTCTAGAAACGGAGCATTGTTCAGCTGCAAAAACTTGTCAATAAACAACTGTGAAGCTGTGGCAGTACTGTTGTATGAATCGTCATACTCGAGCTTCGGCACTAGTTTCCAAACATAACGCCATCGTTTGGAAAGAAGAGACGTGGCTACAACATCTTTCGTTGGAGTCAATAAAAATATCTTCACCAGCAAATCGCTAGGCAACTCACTGATATTTCCCATATTGAATCAAATTTTGAAGACGGTGACGTACGGTGTTTGCTTCTGGATACACTCGAAAATCGAAAAAAATAAACTTTGAAATCATATACGATCACCCAGAAAAGAAATTGCAAGAGAAATTCCTAACCTTTTTTTTTTTTTGTTATTTCTCTGTTACTGCCAAGAACGCTCCTCTGCTTGGGTCAAAACCCTAACTAAAGACTTAGGGCTTCTCTTTCGTCTATAGTTTGACATCTTATTAGGTCACAGTATTTGCAATTAAAGCTAGGGGTCGATGGTGGTGGACAGTGGCGGATCCAAGATTAAATTTTAGTGGGGGCATAAATATTTTTTTGACATATTTATATTATATTTTATAAGAAAAACATATTTTTACATTATTTTTTATTTGTATATGTTTATTGCTTATATTACAGTAAATATATCAAATAAAATCTTAAGATAACCTTTTTTTAATGAAATATAATATCCAAATAAATTTATTATATATTTTTAATATCTTCTAGTATGGCTGGATGTATTATCTAATTAAGATATAAATGTCATATGAATTTTAAAAATATTATAGTTTCTAAAAATAAATAGATATTGATAAAAATGTCATATGAATTTTCATAATATACTCACTATATTTACTTGTTGTTTTCTTTTTACAATTAACAAGTGACATCAAATTGATTACAAGAGACAACCAATTAAGTACCCTTCACCATAGTCGCATAAGAACACACTCACATTCAAAATAACAAAGATAGTATAAACTAAAAGAACACACGCATTCCTAAATACAAATGATATAACCAAACGAACACACACATTCAAACCTTGTGACGCATTGATCAAACAGTGGCAGCAAGAACCTTCACTACTTCAAATGAAGGGATTGAACGCACTTGATCAAACCACTCGATTTTCCCCCAAAATTCACAACTTTTGCGCTTTTCAAGCGTAATCTCCTCACACCAAATCATCTTCCTAAGGGAGTAATAAGTATAAGGCAATTTCTCATCCCACAAAACCGCCATCTTTCCACTATAATCAGCCAATCTAGTTCCTTTTTTTATCACGAGGGAACTTAGGTAGTCCTACCAAACCCTTCAACTCTCTCCAGTTGCTTATCTTAGTGTCATACCATCTGAACTCTCCGTCATGGACAGAGTACAAAACATTCTCTATCTCGCAATAAGAATCTGAAACCATATAAAAACCCATCCGTTCTCCAACCATGTCCCATCTACCTTCCTTGGAATTGTAAGCAATAAGAATCTGAAATCATATATAAAGGGAGAGAAGGTTCAACGTTAAGGAACCGAAGAGAAACACGAGGCATTCCCTATATAAAAGGAGAGAATGTTTAACATATATAAAGGAACCGAAGAAAAAAAAAGAGCAACCCTAAGAGAGAGACTAAGAAGAGAATAGAGACGATCTAGGTCTTGGTTCTTCACCAATTACGAATTCTGTGTTTGTCTTAATTCTTTGTTAATTGCTCTTTAATTTACTTATTCAAATAAAGAAGATATCCTTGATTCCATGTTTTCCGTAGACTTGGAACCAGATTGCGTTATGATATTCTCATAAGTTAAAGTACATGTTGCACTAATTAAGTGATTCACCCAAAGATATCAAACTTTGACATCGAAAGTTTTTGTTCAAAGAAATCATGTGGACAAAGTTTAAGAAATATTTTGAAGAAAATATTTTAGAAATCAACTAAGATAAGCTTTCGATCGTTAAGGAAATAAGAAAAATCGACTGGATTTACCATCAATTCGGAATGAGTTTAGGGATTCGAAATCTCCTTCTTATTCGACAACTTTCAGTTGATCTCCGTTGTTTTATTTCTAGTTTGCTTAACTTTGTTTTTTTATTTGTTGTGTTATCATTTTTAATATTACAGACAATAAAATTAAGTTTAAAATTTTACATTATATATTATAATATTTTAATAAATTACACATTGACAACATTTTCATATATATTAAATAATGTTTTCTGTTATTGGTTGTATTATGTATTTTGTTTTAAACAACTATTATGGTGTATTATCTTACATGAATAAGTTTTAGTGACGTCAAAAAAAGAATAAGTTTTAGTGGAATATTAGCTTTTATTTAGTTATTTACAGGAAAAAGAATTTGAAACAAATGCAATGTTGGTATTGGCCGCTGAAAAATGATTTTCATTATGTTATGCTAGTTTTTGTAAAAAAACAAAAAGTATCTGAGAAACCCATATCATGTGGTGAAAATTCATTAGTCATGGATAACTAATGTATGCTGACAATTTTGTAGCCAATATATAGTTTCATTGGGTTATTAAAAAAAACCTGACGTTAATGGTATATTTATGTTTTATTTTCTAAACATACATAACTGGAAATATAATTTAGGAATAAAACTGTTATTCTTCGAAGTTCATGCACCATTATTTAATATTGTCTCCACTCTTCACTGCCAGTATTTTTTCCTAATAAAAACATAGAAAGTAAGAAACGGAAAAAAGTAATTAAGGAAAATACACAATTTTTATTTAGCAATGGTAAAAAGAAACAAATGTAGTAAAGTGTACAGCTGGAGAGTGCAAGTACAATGTCTATGAAAGGAATGTCATTACATTGTAACGGTCAATTTAACAACAAAAAAGATTAGTTTAAAATTAATTAAAACTTGGAATACAAAAAGAGTAAACTCAAGATAGTTGGATAAAGAACCATATCTTTTGAAGAAAACTATGAATGTAAAGTAGTTTGTATGGTTTCAATTTACCCTCAAAGATTTTATACTTTAAGAGTTAAATTAACCATAATGAATCCTCTCAATAAATAGCGTCTTCCTTTCTCTGAATCCAACACAAAAGAGATAAGACATCACTCTAACTCCAACCAAAGTTTTACAAAACAAATTGTTAACCAAGCTATGTCTTCTTCAAACTCCTTCGCACCAAAACCTGATCAGAAACTCAAAGCTATTGTTGTGGCCGTGGAGGAAAAAAATAAAATATTGAACAATCCGAAACAAGGGTACTCTCCCCAAGAGGTTGTGCCTGAAAGGACGATCACTGAGGTTGTCTCTGAAAGGAAGAGCACTGAGAGGCATAGTTTCGGATTAGAGGATTATGTCCGAGCAGAAAAAATTATGATGAAAAAATATCCATTAAGGGAGAATTATGTCCTTACTTGCAACATCTGCAACATAGGGTTCCCAAGCGCTAATGCCCTATTCATTCACCAAATAACCCACAAGCTTGACCAAGAGTTGGAGAGGCAGCTGAAGAATTTGGAGCCAAGCTATTGTCATGGACAAGGCTTTTTGATGAATCCTTATAACCAAGGCACGTCTAACTCGGTCTTTGGTGGGTATTCACAAGATGGTCTTTTATCAAATGATAAGATCTCTTTTGGTCCATTTGAATCCATAGGAGGCGTCCGCAGCAACGTCAATAGCGGATTCACAAGAGGTATCACGGACACGGGCATGTCCATGGGTTATCCTGTGACTCCGTACCGTTCCTTCATCAGGGACACTAGCTATGATTTTTCCTCAGGGACTCCCTTACTTTCCCCCATCTATATATAACCACCATAATGTATCAAATGCTAATCATCTTGGGCTCTCTTTTGGTCCTTTTAAGTATGGAGGAGGTGGTAGCAGCCGTGACTACCCATCGATGTTCAATGGTGGAATCCCCATGGTTCCTCCTACGACTCCATACCGTTCTATCAATGGGAACACTAGCTATGGTTCATCTTCAAGAGATTCGTTACCATCTTACAGGTACAACCCACATGCTTTATCACTTGAGCTCTCTCTTGGTCGACCAACTAATCCCATAAGAAGCAGCAACAACAACAAGAGTAGCTCGCGTGGTTTATCATCACTTGAGCTCTCTCTTGGTCCATCTAAGCTCACAGGAGGCAGCAACAATAACAGCAGCATTTACCCATCGTTGAATGTCGGAGTCACTGGAGGAGGAACCACGGACCTGAACATGCGTGTGCGTCGCCTCGTGTGTCTCGATACCATTATAATAGCTATCACCCGCTTGATTCAATCACTAGAAATGTTCCTCTTGCTCATCCTCCTCCTCCAACCACCAATCTTTCTAATGATGAGAATGTTTCGGGTTCTAGTTACTTGAAGAAGCTCATCTCAGGCGTAAAAGGAAAAAACAAAATCGGAGTGCTTGGAGATCATGATGAGGATATCAGCCGGAAGAAATTGAAGCTTTAGGGTCGTGATTTTTCCTTTTTCCTTTGAGTACGTTTTTTCAGTTTTCTATTCATTGTTTAGTATTTGGTTTTCATTTTCGAGGTTATCATGAGGCCTTTCTTCACCTCATTTTGTCTCTATGAAATTATCTTTCTCTTTTCTTTTGTTTTATTTTCCTTGTTGTCTTTAAAATGTTATATTTTACGTTTTGATTAATTCCTTAATCCGTTTCTTTTTTTTTTCAATGCCTATATATATATCGTAATTGTTCTATAAATTCAACAACACTCAAAAGCCATAAATATTCAAAGGCGAATTTCAGGTTTCAAAGGTTAAACAGATTCTGCGTTTTGTTCGAATTCCTTTGTTGAAAAGACATCAAATCTATGTAGAATTTCAATCGTTTGCATTGGAAAATTGACAACAAAAAAAAGTAGGAGAAATATTAGGGTCTTTCATCACTGAGTAGTGATGTAACCGAGTAACCTACTCAGTGATAACCTCCCAATGTGTTTTACAGGTGTCATCATCTTTCATGATTTTTTGGCGAAAATAAAAATACTTATCTTTATTTATATATTTTGTTTTGATGTGGAATTAAAAAAACATGTGATTGTATCACACTCACAATTCACAATTTACATGGCACGCACCATATATAGAAGATGAAAACAAATTTTACAGTTAGCGTATGCATCAAACGAATTAAATTAAGCTTGAAAACTAGAACATAAAACGATGGAAAATGAATCTTATTAACTTAGGATAGAGAAGGTTAAAATACTTTGGAAAGTTGTGTAGGTAACAAAAAAAATCTGGAAAGTTTTTACAATGGACTGCTTTAAATATTCTGGAAAGTGTTTTACAATGGGCTAGTTGTTTGGCCCGTCATTGAGTCTTTACCCGTTTTGTCACGTGTTAGAGAACTCATTTTTCTTTAGAGGTTACTAGGTGGTGAATACCTGCGCATACGCGCAAATTTTTGTTGGACATGCTTTTTCACAAATCGTTATTTAACAAATTATTCATATAAAAGAAGTGAAGAAGGTACACATGTATACTGATAAGTCTTAATTAGTGAGATAGATTAAATCTCTTATGCTTAAGGAAGCAAAATATTGCATAAGCTTAAGCATTTTCATCAAAAGAGGTAAATTCAAAGCTTATAAGGTTACGATCCACCGTTCTAGCAGGGCGCCTTAAGAGGGGAGACACCGGGTGCGACGTCTCGAGATCCAATCCCGTGTTCCAATAAATAAAGAGCCCATTTTTTAAATATTTTTAAAAATATAAAAACAAATTAGATAAAATAAAAGATAAGATAAAAAAATCAATTAAAATGTATATGTACTTTTTCATAACAAAACTTACATAATTAATAAACAAAAAAAACTATATGTAAATGTATATGTATCTAATTTTGTATATGTATTTAAAATGTGTATGTATATAAAATGTATACATATATGTAAATAGAAAATGTATATGTATTAAGAAAATTATTTAGGAAAAAACTCCGAAAATCCAAGTTATAAGACCAAAAAAGAATTTCGCCCTAAGACTCATAAAAATATTGAGTCGGGCCTGCATGTACTGTCCTTATATTCTTCACCAACTTGTCATATCCCGAATATTTGTCTTGGGGACAGCCTTCATCAACATCCATTTCTCCACTCTTATATTTGTGCTTTACGTCCAAACCCCATGCAATCATTCTTTTATTCATTAATATCATCTTCAGTTCTTCACCCATGATTGCACTTGCCTCCTCCATCTTTTCCTTAAAATAGCAGTGAAGTATTTCTAAGAACTAACAAAACCCAAGTATGCCTCTGCTTGGGTCAAAACCCTAACTAAAGACTTAGGGCTTCTCTTTCGTCTATAGATTGACATCTTATTAGGTCACAGTATTTGCGATTAAAGCTAGGGGTTAATGCAAGGTGGTGGATCCGCTGTTAAATAAATTACTTTTAAATAGTAAATAGGGTAATATTTTTATTTACGTAAGATATCTTCTTTTCTAATATGATTTTTAATTTTTCATAAAATATTCTCTATATTTAGTTTTTTTTTTTTAACAATTAACAAGTGTCAAATTGATTAGAAGTGAAACAAGAGACAATCATAGTCGCATAAGAACACACACATTCCAAATAACTGTGGCATTTGTCGGAGGTTAAAAAAAAATGTTGGTAGGGCAAAAAAAAAAATGGACCCTAAAAAAACAATTTGGTTCAAAAAAAAAAAAATGTGGACCCGGGCAAATGCACCGGTTGCACCTAGGCCTGGGCATTCGGGTTCGGGTTCGGTTCGGTTCTTCCGGGTTTCGTGTACCCAAATTTTAGAAGTCTATGACCCATTCGGGTATTTTATATTTTTGGATCGGGTTCGGTTCCGCCCGGGTTTGGGTCGGGTTTCGGGTATCCGGAATTTATCCCAATTCTCTAAAAAACTATAAAAATTGTTTAATTTAAATAAAATTTGGTTAAAATTTGTAAAAAATATCTAATTTTGACAAATATAACTAAAGATTTTTTAATATTTTGAGTATTTTGGTTATTTCGGTTTAAACATAATTAATATATTCAGTTTATAATTGTAATTTTTAGTATTTTGGCTATTTGAAAACTAAAAATACATAATATTTTTATTTTTTAGATATATAATTGTATTTCGTATATTTCGGGTACCCGTTCGGGTTTCGGTCGATTCCGGTACCCGAAATATTTTATAAAAGGAACCATTTGGGTATTCGTAATTATTCGGTTCGGTACCTTCTAATTCGGTTCGATTCGGGTTCGGTTTTTCGGTTCCGGGTATTTTGCTCAGGCCTAGTTGCACCCCCTCAGAACCACCACTGCACGTGCATATGTTACACATTTGTTTGGATGGCCTAATTAAACTCATTGAGACGGAGATTATGTCACGCGCTATTCTTTCTTATATTTTGGATGTTTAATTTTGCTCTGTTCTTCTTGCAGAGACAGACAAGTCGATAGGATGAACTCTCAAATCTTTAGCTTGGTCTGTACGCAGAGGAGGTAAGAAACATGTGTCAGATGACTTAAAATTACTTGATGAGTAGTCTTATACAGATGGTAATTGTTTGAATCTACCAGTTCTGGTGTACTCAGTTTTAGCTTTGTACATTATCTGCAGATCTGCTCTCAGACATTTGAAGGAAGATCGTGTCAAGAAGTTCGAGTATTGCCTTACTTAAGCTTGTGAGTGTTTTTTCCTCTACTACCAATACTAGTTAAAATTTTGTAGAGTGAAAACCATTTATAGCACATGGCAGGCTGTTGGCAGTGGATTATCTGTATGGTTTTTTTGTTTGATTTGCAGTTTTTTATGACCCATTTAAGGAAGATGAACTTGAACAGAGTACTTTGGTCGATATATTGTTCCCCTCTGAACCGCCGGTAAGTTTTCTGGCATGCAATGAAGGCTGTTAGGGGCATATTGTTTTGGGTATTTTCTTTATAATCAAGCTTTAATTTCATTTCTTTTCTGTAACCATAAAAACTTAAGCTACTTCTTCCATAGTTCCATTTGGTTCAAGAGAGACTTAACCCTAACAATGCTGAAAACGAATGCAATATCTTCAAAGTTATTCGTTTCAAAGTGAACCATATATAACAGTAAAGTCAATTCTTTAAGGGTCTCTTCAAAGCTACAAATTTATCCGCTTATCTATATATATAAAAGAGAATGATTCAAAGTTAGTAACTCGCAAGATCGCGACACGTGTCGAGCTAATCCATTAGATTTTGACACATGTCGAGTTAATATAAAAGTTGTTTTTAGATTAAGGAAATAACTTAAAATTAAAAGCTAGAGTTTAAGTTAAGAAAAAGGAAAGAACAAAAAGAGACTTAATCCTAAAAGTAAATTTAGCAAAAACAAAAAGGAAAACAAAAAAAATAGAAGATAGACTTAGAACAAAAAGAGACTTAATCCTAAAAATAAATTTAGCAAAAACAAAAAGGAAAACAAAAAAAATAGAAGATAGACTTAATCATAAATGTAAAGTTAGCAGAAAAAAAGAAAATAAAAATTGTTTTTAGATTAAGGAAATTTAACTTAAAATTAAAAGCTATAGTTTAAGTTAAGAAAAATGAAAAACAAAAAAAGACTTAATCTTAACCAATTTGATAGTTTCTCAATTTTACAACCCAAAAAATATTGAGAATAGAGATACAAAAACCAAACGCAAAACATATTACTAAGAGGTAATTTTTTGTGTAATTATGAAATATGTACGTTATTATATATACAAACGCTTATTATGATGGGTTTCCAGAACGATCACTTTGTTATCCGTGACAAATATGTTGTACGTTAATGCATATAGAGGTGGTGCATAATATTAGATTTTTTGTTTTTTAGTTTAGATTACTATGCTGAAAAATATATGTTGTACGTTATAGTTTCTCAATATTTTGTAGTCAATATCTTAACATACCCACATATAAAAGTGGTGTATAAAACAAAAATAATGCGGTTATGTTATTGGTGTATAAAACAAAAAAAAGAAAAGAAATTATGATGTACGTTAATGCAATTTTTTTTATTTTTTTACAGAAATATCAAAAGAGAAACAATAAATGCTGAAATTCTAAATAACAATAGAGATTATTTAACATTTTATAGCTTAAACATGAAACGGTCTTATCGTCGTACCGTAGTTCGTCTAATCAGAAAGTGGGAGGCAAGAAATTTGAAAATAAACAATGCGCTCATAGGAATGAAGTTACTCTTACTTGATGAGAAGATCAGTATATTTTTTTAACATAAGAAATTAAAATTCTTTTCCTTTTATTATTAATTTTCTTAAACTAAATGGAAATATTAAAGAATGTATATATATATATATATTTTATATATTAATTTTACTTTTTAGGATAAATTTAATTTTTTAATTTTTTTTTTAATCTTTTCACCAAATTTTTCTTTCAATGTATATATTTATTTCATCGTAAACTTTGTTTCTAAATTTATGTATTATATATTTTCACAGGTGATCTAATTTTGATTTTCATTTTTTCCGTTTTTAATTTTTTTTAACGGGTTTTAAAACATTAAATTACAAATCCGCATATATGCGGGTACTTATCTAGTAATATATATAGTTTAGCTAAGTCTCTTCAAAACAACATAACTACTGATGATATGCTCTATGAATAAAAACGACTAGACTTCTATATCTCTGAGTTCCGACGAAACATCAGGTGAATGAAACCCGACATTTGCTAGAACTCCTCCGCATAGACGACAGCTCTTGCAGCATCTAGTGTTTCTTTTCTAAATTGGTTGATTTTAAGGGTCTAATTGCCATTGCCTTTAGCTGTCCAGAGTTCTCCAACAAATACACAACCACTTTTTTCTCTGCTTCTGTTCCTTTGTAACCAATCCACTCAACAGTTTCGAGGCTCGAAATCAAACATTGAGGAACAGAACTCGGCCACTCCCACTGTGTCTGGACATCTCCTGAACTGTTGCAATATCTCTTAACATTAGTTAGGTTCGGAAGCAATTTTTCTTGAAGTTGGAATCTGAGAGCTCGGAGTTTAGGGGTATGTCTGAGTATAAGACGGAACCAATCTGAAGAGCATGTACAGAGGTTTAGATACACGAGCTGATAGAAGACGCCTATAGGATATGATTCCTGAAAGTGGCAATCATAAGTTAATATATGTATTCACAAAGAGAGTAATATTATAAAAAAATAAAAAGCACATAGATTGTACCATTGGTTGTTTTACACATAAGGAAAGGAGTTTGGCTGAGGTAAGACAACCGAGAAGCTTCTTAGAATCACCATGTGGAAGCTTGATGTTAGCCTTCACGAGCTTTGGCATATTCACTAATGAACAAAACTGGTTATTAATCGTCAACGAATTTAAAGAAGGAGCTTTGATCACAGACTCAAAATCATCTCCTGGAACTTGATCACCAAATTTCAAGTCCAGGACTTGTAATCTCTGCAATGAAGGAACCATGATTGTGAAAGTTTTCACGTTGTCATTGCCGCGTCTAATCACTTTAAGGTCTTCAAGAACAGGGCAACCAGATAAGAGCCTATGAACGGTTTCATCGCTTGAAAAGTTCACAAATGCAAGTAACAAAGTCCTAAGTGACCGGAAACACATTGTTAAAGGAACATCCACAATGATCGCGTAATGTAGGCTTAAAGTCACAAGGGATTCACATGTATACAGACTCCTAGGCAACCGTATATTGGGCCCTAAACTGGGTACATACTGGCCAACCAAAAGATCGCGCACACCACGAG
Source organism: Eutrema japonicum (assembly GCA_030161315.1). Classification (NCBI taxonomy): domain Eukaryota; kingdom Viridiplantae; phylum Streptophyta; class Magnoliopsida; order Brassicales; family Brassicaceae; genus Eutrema; species Eutrema japonicum. The sequence goes on from BSQW01000005.1 coordinate 42,937,717, forward strand.
CAATTGCAATTCGAATCCATGTTTCAATATCTGTAGGACGACAATTTCGGCTAAGCCTGAGATGTAGAGTTTCTAGGACAGGAGCCTTGTGTAGTAGCAAAAAATTGTGAACAAAACTGGAAGCTCGCCATTGCTCAGTGTCTATCTTTGAATCACAATACTCAAGCCTTGGCACATGTTTCCAAAGATCACTCCAACGTTTTGACAAAAGGCTTGTGGTTACAGCTACTTTCGTTGGAGCGAACGACAATATCTTCAAGATCACATCATCTGACAATAGACTGACCCTATCCATAGTGAACAGTATAATTCCTCAAAATTTTGTCTCAGTAGATAGATCTTGTTGCCGATGCCAAGAAAACAGTTAGAAAAAAAAGGTTGAAAGGTTAAAGCATCTTTTGCTTTTTCTCAAGATCGTAGTAAATTTCTTAAACAGAGAAACCAAAAACAAACACTAGCAGTGATGAAAACGCACTAGTCTCAAATCAAACCCTAACACCATGAGAGGATCTAGGTTAGAAATTAAAATATATATAACTTTAAAGAAAATTGACCCCCATCAAATCATTCCTTTTTTGTTTATGTTTTAATTTGAAAATTAATTTTTCAAATAGGAAACTAATCCTCTAGATGTTGCACATTGCCTTATTACTTACATGAGCATTTACTATTCTATTTATTATTTAGAGACAATATGCCAAAGTACAAGAACCATCTGACAACAGACTGATCCTGTCCAGTGAAATCAAACCCTTGTAGATTTTTTTATGTTGATTCTGGAAGACAGTAAGAATAAGTTTAAAGAATTTTGCTTATAACCCAAAAAAACCTTAGCAATGATGAGAACGTAAGCAGTTTCTTTGAAGTGGTTCGTTTCAAATTGAAACCTTTTAGTATCAGACTTTATTGATGATCAAATTTTATCGATTCTCTATATAACCGAGCTATTTTTGTTTGAGTATATATCTAAAATATTGACAACATATTCAATCGAAATTCTGAAAACTGAGTTTGCGTTCTCATGATCATAATGACACCAATAACTTTAGACACAAGAAAGGACAGTATCTTGATGAGAAAAGTAATGAGAATCAGACGAGTGATCAAATTGATTGATTAAAAATAAAGCCCTTCCCTTCAATGTTAGTCAAAAAAAAACATTAAGTACTAATGATATGTATGCTCTAAGAATAAAAACGACTAGACTTGTAGATCCCTGAGATCCGACGAAACTTCAGGTGAACAAAAGCCGACATTTGCTAGAAATCCTCGGTGTAGATGATAGCTCTTGCAGCATCTTGTGTCTATCTTCCAAAATGGTTGATTTTATATGTCTAATAGCCATCGTCTTCAGCTGTCCAGAGTTCTCTAACAAATACATCACCACTTTTTTCTCTGCTTCTCTTCCTCTGTAATCAATCCACTCCACAGTTTCGAGACTCGAAATCAAACATTGAGGAACAGAACTCGGTCGCTCCCACTGAGTATGGACAAATCCGCAATAGCTGTAACATCTCTCAAGATTATTTAGGCTACTTGGAAGCAATTTTACTTGAAGTTCGAATCGGAGAACTCGGAGTTTAGGGGTATGTCTGAGTATATGGCGGAACCAATCTGAAGAGCATGTACAGAGTTTTAGAGACACGAGCTGGTAGAAGACGCCTATCCGATATGAATCCTGCAAAATAGCATCATAAGTTAATGGAACTAATAATATGTATTCACAGTCACAAAGAGAATATAATATCATCACAAAAAGCACAGAGATTTACCATTGGTGGTTTTATACATAAGGAAAGGTGTTTGGCTGAGGTAAGACATCCGAGTAGATTCTTAGAATAACCATGTCGAAGCTTGATGTTAGCCTTCTCGAGCTTTGGCATATTCACTAATGAACAAACCCAAGTTAACCGGTTAACAATCGTTAACGACTTTAAAGAAGGACATTTGATCACAATCCCAACACCATCTCCTGGAACTTGTGAACCAGATTTCGAGTCTATGACTAGTAAGCTCTGCAATGAAGGAACCGCGATTGTGATAGTTTTCACGTTGCCACAGCTGCATAGAACCATTTCCAGTGCTTCAAGGACAGGGCAACCGGATAAAAGCCTATGAATGATTTCATCGCTAGAGATATACACACCTGCAAGCAACAACAACTTGAGTAACCGGAAACAAATTGTCAAAGGAACATCCACAATGATCGCGTGATGTAGGCGTAAAGTCACAAGGGATTCACATGTACACAGGCTCCTAAGCAACCTTATGGTGGTGTAACAGGGTCTATGTTGATGAAATTGAATACTGCGCACACCACGAGAAACTGCAATACCAATCCATGTTTCAATATCTGTAGGACGACAATTTCGACTAAGTGAGAGATGCAGAGTTTCTAGGACAGGGGCCTTGTCGTGTAGTAACAAAAACTTATCAACAAAACGTGAAGCTCTCCAGTACTCACTGTCAACACATGGATCAGAATACCAAAGCTTTGGCACATGTTTCCAAAGATCACGCCAACGTTTTGACAAAAGGCTTGTGGTCACTGCATCTTTGGATGGAACCATAGACAGTATATTCAAGATCAAATCATCTGGCAACACACTGATCCTATCCATTGCTAGCCTAACCCCTTCAAAGCCTCTAGATTTTCGTTGGGAACAAAAAAAAAGGTTAAAAAAGCATCTTGCTTTTCTCAAGCTCGTAAACCCTAGCAATGATTTTAAATTAAATTTTTAATTAACAAAATTTTAAAAAAACTTAAGATTTGGTTTTTAATTACGATTAGATATAAAATTACAAGAACATATTTAATATAATATTTATACGTATTATATATATAATTTAAAAAAAACATATTTAATATAATATATATACGAAGAAAAATGAAAATCAAAGAGAAAGGTTTATTTCCAGTGTGAGTGTCATAATATGGTTCAAAAACCTTAAGATTTGGCACAGAGTAGTCTCTGAACACAGTAAGAGAAGGCGTAAGTTAGTTACTCTGTTTCAGGCCCCAATCTATATGACCAACATAGCTTTTCAGACTCTTTAACCTAATCCTGCATCTCAAGCTAATCAGATTTTCTACCGAACCAGACAAATAGACACAAGTAACAGGAAACTAGAAAGCACTGAAGAAATTGATACTGCAAATTTTTAGTGTACGAAGCCAGAAAGTTTTGAAGTGATTCGTTTCAGATAATCATAAGAAATTCACAGAGTATGAAAAACGGCTAACCTTTGTAGCGTATTCACATTGGTGATTGACGAAATACTTAGAATGGTCACCGTCACCGATACATCATTGGCGGATGAATCCTGAAGCTGATTTTTTTAAAAGCAGCACTCGTTGAAGGCATGTCCTTTACATATACACACACCTATCATAAACCATCCAACTTCAAAATGAAATAGAGAGAGATCAAAAAGAAATGAGAGAGCAAGAACAATGATTCGTTTTGTCAAACAAAACAAAAAATTATGCCTGGCAGTAGGCAACTTTCAAGGGCTTCAACACAGCAAAAACATATAAGCAGTTTCATTAAGAGATCTCATCATCTCTTTGCAACAAAAAACATACTGTTTTACGTAATTGCACCGGATAACTGAACAGCAGCTCACCTAAATTCGGGTCCATACCAACCGCATCCTCTGAATCTTGTGTGGGAGTTGTCTTGATGCTTTCTGACTGGGAAGAACAGCGGAAAGCTTGCAGCAAACAGAGTATAAATTCCACATTATCTGTGTTAAAAGGCGAAACTTTCGCACTTTATCTTGGACACGCTCAAATTGACTACTTTCTTGTATCTAAAAAGCTAGAGTAGATCAAAGTTCTTCTACTATCTCTTTAAACCTTTGTTCTTGTCCATAATTAAAACTCAGATTGATGACAAAATTTATAAAAGAAAAAATGCAATACTTGGGCTCAGACCAATCCATGTCTTTTATTTACAAAATAGATTCCTTCTTTTTTTTTTCCCTCATACACACAAAGTCTATAACAAGAAGAAAAGAATCAAGATGCATAGTGTTCCAGCCAAATCCTCAAAACCGAATAATATGGAAAACCAATATCATCACCTAAATCTTTCTCTCTACATATGTCTGCGTGTTAACCTGTTGTATCAAAACGAAGTTATTATTCCTCTTCTGACTCTAATGCGGATTCACAGGGTTACCTCTCAGCTTGTTGTCCTTAGATCCCTCCCCAATTCAAAAACTTCTTCACTTCGTCATACAAAACCAAGATTGCAGCCGAACCCGTGCTCCTAAACATATTCGAGAGTGCTCCACGGTAAAAGGAAGTCAACCCTTCACTCCTATATATCTTCTTCCAACAATCCAGTGTGCTACGGTACATCGGATGCTCGATACCAGATTGCATCATTATCCGCCTACGAACTGTATCCAACGGGTAAGAAGCCAATCCAGAAGATGTAGTCACAGCCTGAGCCAAAACCCATCTCTTCCACAACGCCAGTTCCGGTTTTGTATCCTCTGAGAAGATATCCTTAACCGTATCGAAACCTCCAAAGTATAACCCACGATGAATGATCACACCATGTAGAGACGCAGGCAGGCCTCTGTAGATTCCTCTAACACCATCTTTCTTGTGAATCGTCGATAAGAAATGATGGATTCCTCTGAATTGACGAGCTTCAGGCTTTCCAATGTCAGCAGCTAGACGCGTGTGCGCGATATCAAGCGGGTAAACTACAATCAAAGCAGTACATCCAGCTGCGGAACCAGCAACGAAATTAGCTATCGCACCAGAGAAGATATGATTCTCTTGCGAGCTGCTGTTTCGAAGAATGCTTCTGTATAGATCCTTGAGAGAGAAATTGAGAGCAACGGAAGGATAATAACGAAGGACGCTGCTTCCATTGCCTCTCCATAAGGACAAAACCCCTTCTTCCCTGACCGTACGGAAGATGAAATCGAGCATTCCTTTAAACCTTCTCTTCCCTGCGCGGCCTTCGTCTCCGACGATCGCGATGTTGCTCTCTTGGGTTTGCAATAGAAGCTTCGCTCTCTCGATTGGAGCCACGATCGTGTGAACGACGCCTCCCATTACCGCACCGGCGAGCAAATCTCTGTGGAAATGCTTCAGAGTTTGCGGAAGCGATAATGGTGATTGGTTCCTTCGATTTCTTAATGGATCATCGGGATCTTCGTCGCCGCCGTCTTCTCTACTCGAAATGCACATCTCGAAAATGCAATCAACACAACAGAGAAAGGTGACACAAGTCTCGATCTTTTTTAACGAGCGGAGAAACAGGCTCCTTGAAAGAAAGAAAAAAACGATTTTTTTACGAAATTCCCAAGTGGGTCGATTTCGATTTTCTTCAATCTGGCATTATATCAGGAACATAAACAAGAACTCAGAGATTCCAAATAAACAGGGGAAACCAAGAAAAAAAACCCTAGAAATTCTGAAAACTCCGCCCATAAAGAAAAAAAGTGAGAAAGGAAATCCAAAACCCAAGCGACGGTTTAGAATCACACCGAAAAAGAAACAGATATATTTCTTGGAGTTGGAGATTGATTAGGTCCGTTGCGTGGATTCGAACTCAAGCCACAACGAGATAAAAACTAAAAAAGGAAGACGAAACAGTGAAAGGTTGCAAAAGATAGAATTAGAATCATAGAACTGAGACTGAGAATTGAGATACATAAAATATGGGCTTGGGCTCAACGTCTAATGGCCCAAGATAGAATAACTAGTTCGACACATTTTGGGTTTTGGATATGGCATATACATTTTTGGAAATTCTTCATGTGATGGGAAACTATGTCTTACATATGAGTTTTTGTCTTGTCTGATGCAATATTTCAGCTTGTTCTGATTCTGGATCATTCATGTTGGATATTGTTGTTGCTGGTGATGAACAAGGTTTGGCGTCTGTCGATGATGACCATGTTTGACAAGGTTATACATTTTGTCAACTATCAAATGAGACTAAATATTTTAGAGAGAAAAAAAGTTCTGTATAAAAAAAAATCTGTGGGATTAGCAGGAATATTTAGGTTCTGGTAGTATCAGAAGCAGCTACTAGAATCTCAATGACAAACCTTATTAATGATTTGAATTACTATTTAAATAAAATTAACCAGCATGCAAAATCTACTGTTTAATTGTTATATATGTATATATAGATGTTGAAAAAGAGTAGCCAACACTCTGTTTCCATTATCTTTTGAGCTACTTGGAAACAACATGTAAGAGCAATAACATAAAGTTGCTATATATAATAGCTTCCCAACACATCTAGCTTTCAGACCAAATGCTTCTAGCTAGGTTTTCTTGGGACAGACTATGCAATTTTTTAACAATCCAAGAGAAGCTGACATGACTTTGAAGCCCTATGCAAAGAAGCCAACTCCTTGAGTATCCGAGCTCCCTCTTCTGAAACCAATCTCCACGCAGAGATTTTCGCAGTCTTTAACCGTTTTGCGTTTCTTAGGATGTAAGCCACCATTTTCTTCTCTGCCCGTCTTCCATTGTAATACTTCCATTCGAAAGTATTGAGATGGAACAGCAAGCATTCAGGAACGGAACTCGGTTGTCCCCAACGACCTTTAATGGGCTTTTCCTCAAACCTATGTGCTTTACACTAACAGGATAAAAAATGACAGTGTATTAGATCATGAAACTGAATCCATCGGGTTGGGTTGAATGTACCTTGTGGAGCTTGAGAACTTGTAGTTTAGGAGAACTTTCGAGCATCCAAGTAAGTAGATCCCACCACCTTTTCACACATGGACATAGTTGCAGATGAACAAGCTGGTAAAACACAATACGATGTTGAATCTGCACAGAGAAACTCAGAAAACATAAGCACAGGAGTATGACAGAATTTTGGATCACAAGAATACACTGGTTTTCGTTTTGCTTACCATTGAAGTGGATAAACATAAAGAGAGACGTTTGACTGATGTAAGAGATCCCATTAGCGTCTCAGGACTTTTGTAAACGACATTAACATTTGCCTCAACCATCTCTGGCATATTCTCGCTCAAGCACAAGAGACCATAGTCATAGGTATCTACAATGTTCAAGTACTTCAACGACGGAGCATTTATCACAATTGTTACTATGGAATCGTCTTGCCCTTCTTCACTCGTATCAATGATAGATAATCTCTGTAAGGAAGGCACTACGACATAGAATGGCAGAGAGCTGGCTTCACTTTTATCCAACACCAGCTCCTCAAGAACAGGACAGCCAGATAAAAGCCTACGATGAGATTGTTCGTTTACAGACACCAGGTGTAAAGATTTCAAGGACGAAAGACAAACCGCCATGGGAACATCAAGAACAATCGATTTGTAAAGTTTCAATACCACGAGCTTTTCAAATGTATACAGACACTGTGGCAAACTGAAATCTTCATGCTCACTATAACGGTAAATTTCAAGTTCACGCACACGGCGAACAATTGCAATTCTGATCCATGTTGCCATATCATCGGTAACAGATGACCAGCCAAGGCTGAATTCCAAAGATTCAAGAACCGGAGACTTATTCAATACCATAATCCTGTCAACATATTGCCGAAATCTCGTAAAATCATCTTCATCATAGTTATTGCGGTAAGAATCATCATCAAAATCGAGTTTTGAAACCATCGTCCAAAGAAACTTCCATCGCTTCGACAAAACCATAGTGGCAACGACATCTTTGGTATGAAGTGAGGACAAAATCTTCAGCAGCAAATCATCGGACAGTTGGCTAATCATGTCCATATGGAAGAACCATAAATAAACCCCTTTCAACTCCAAGACAAATGTGTGGCACTACTTCCAAAACACCAGAGACTTTACGAGATTCAAGGTGCACGGATTCATTACTCTCTAAGGAATTTCTCTGGAAACAAAGAAATACCCATGGAATCAAACAAAACCTAACACGCTCAAATCGCAGCTGTGAGGAGAACGTGGAGAAGAGAAGAAAACCAAAAACCTAGGGATGAAGTCCATGCGGTTGCTTCTGTTTCTTCATGCTTTGAAGCTGGACCACGCCGAATGGAAACACCATCTCAAGGTTTGAAGAGAGAAACGAGAGACTCTCTCTATGAGCAAGATTAGTTCAGTGAGTGAGAGAGAGAGAGAAAACAAACTTTGCAGATTAAAAGGGCTTTGGGCTCATCGTGTATGGCCCAAAACGTTACTATTTAGTAGATTATGGCCCATATTAAATTATAACTCGTTATTAATCTATCAATATATTGAGAAACATTTTCTCTCTTCTCATTATGCCACCTCAGCATCCTAAAAATTTAATACACATACTAAATACATATATTAATTATAAATTTGGTTTTAACATTATGAAAAGAATTTGAAAAGACATTATTCATATTCTAAATTAAACCAGAAAATAATAAACTCAACTAAATAGAGTTCTTTGAAATAATAATTTGTTTAATAAATTTGGTTATCATAATATATTTCAACTTTTATAAATATTTAATTAGGTTAAGTTGTATCGCAAATATTATCAAAAAAAACTAAAATATCAAACAAGTCATAACAATTAAACAAATAAGTTAAATATGTAACTAAATTCATAAAGCAAAATATAAATTGGCAAGTTTTACATCTAATAAAGAGATAAATAAATAAAATTTAGGTATACTTAACATAATAATTGCAATTATACATAACTATGAAAAAGAGAATAAAAGCCAAAAAAAATAAGAAACATATTAAAAGTATTTACACAAAAATATAAATTAAATTCGAAAATTTAAAATCGTTGTGTTTTGTGATATTATTATTATTTTTTTTTTAAATGTAACTACAACAGGAGAAAAAAAAGCTTTGTATATGCAAAATATATATCATGTGATGTAAATACATTTCAATTCTCATAATAATTGCCATCCATTAATAAAATAGTTTTCCCTAGAATTTAAAAAGACATTTACTTAAAGATAGATTATATCGAATTAATCTAAAGAAATTTCAATTTAATAATTTAATTTTATCAGTTTATTTATATATTTTAGAAAACCTATATAATTTAGTGTTTATAAATGATGGATTAGATTTTTTCTAAATAAAATCAAACAAATGTTGTTACTTCAAATAATCAGTTATATATGGAAATATTTTTCAACAAAAATAAAAGAAAAATAGATTTAAGAATCACAAACATATTGCACACATAAATAGGGTTAAAATCATACATGAAACACTCCAAAAATAATAATTTCACATGAAACAAAATAAAAAAAATATTATGCAACTTTAAAATGTAAATATCTTCCTTTTAAAAAACTCAACTAATTGCATAAAATTGATCAGCAAAGAAAAAAAAAGAGGTAAAAATGTGTACCATCCAATAAATAAACACATAGATGATCATAAATTTAAAAAAAAAACAAAAACAAATACACAGATCTTAAGCTGGTAGAGATAATTAAATTAACTACGAGATCAAATAAAATAAAATACCATTAGATTAAAATATTTGTTTGCCACGTCCGCGCGGAGCACACTTTTTGTGATTGAAATTGAAAGTGAAATCTCACCTGCGATGGGGAAGATATCGGAAAAGACGAGGGTTTTAGAGCAGTAGATAATGTTTTTTTACAGGATAACCCTATTCACAAGAACTCTCTCTCTCTCTCTCTCTAAATGTTTGAATCGACGCTCGACCCCATATTTCTTATATTTTTATAAATCGGCCCATATTATCTCAAATGTTTCCATTAACTTATACATCTATGATGATTTTGATAGTAAATTAGTGATAGAAATTAAATCGTTTTTCAAATAAAATTAGATTCATTTTGTAGTCACTAACACTGGATCATCGAAGATGAATAATAGTAAATTTTGAACATTTTATTAGTATTTGGTTTTAGGTAAAAATAGATAAAAATACAGTGACTTATTTCGAAGTATTTATTTTTTAAAGTTCGGAGAATTATAAATTCACAAAACTAAATTTCCTTTTATTAGTATTCAAAGTAACTTTTGGACTATACAAAACTAACTATATTTCGAAGTATTTATTTTATTAGTATTCAGTTGGGTTAAAAAATATACAATTCTCTAAACTTTAAAATGACAAAAACTTAACTTTTAAAAACCAACTAATTGAACAAATAGTCAACCAAAAAAAAATTTCAAATTGTGGATCACTCACTAAACAAATACATAAATAAACGCAAAATTAAAGAAGGAAAAGAAAACTTAAGAATAAACAATCCACATTTCTTAAGCTAATAGAGACAAATCCATTACCAATCATACTAATAAAACTAAAATAATATTATACCAAATTTTTTAAAAACAAAATTGTGTTCACGTCCGCGCGTAGCGCATATCACACACTAGTTAATTATATAAAACAAATTTTGGATGGAAGAAGAAAGTTTTGATTTCTCAATAAATAGTTCGGGTAATACTACCAGGCGTGGTTGGAAAATCTGGTACAATCTATGTGATTGTGTCTATTCTTGAGTACACATTCAGTCATATTTCTACAATATGACAAATCATGTGCATTAGTCAAGCTAATTAAGATTTTAAGTATACATCGAAAATAGATATTAGGTTGATGTTTCAATTGAAATACGTGATACATCAATTGATATGCGGTTTTTAACTTTTTAGATTGATTTTTGTCAAATATTTCTCAAGTAGTAATAGTCTGCGCTTCTGCGGGTCAATACTCTCTACTACTAGAAAAAATGGAGTATGTTCAAAGCATAGCATTTGGAAAAATAGTGAAAATTTTCTTTTCATTGATTCATATATATATACTACAAAATCCAATAGGTATCGCAGAAATAGGTTTTTATTTCGGAGATATTGCATGACATAAATTCATTTTTATGGTTTTATAGTGCAGCCATCTTGATCTGTCTCATGGTTATATATAAACTTATAACTTGAAAGCTTGAGAAATTTGCCATCACCTTCTTAGCCATTCTAATCTCGCGGAGTTCGTCATGACTGATAGGATTGTAGAGCCGCACGGGTGTTCGGCATCCACAAACTCACTTGGAGGTTCTAAATATGTATCCATTGGTCCTAACTCCTAAGAAAAACGATCGATGCGATCGAAATTCTTTCAGTTGCTTCTTTGCATTGCACTCTATATATGCTTCACATTGCACAACCTTCCATTGCTCCATATCGTAGCCATGTCTCCAAAGTTGACAACAAACGAATTTGGCAACGGATTTACGGGAAAGAAAGTTCCTGAAGAAATAGAAATGTCGAGGACTTCAAGTCCACCAACATCTTGATCATCTTGAAGAATCGTCATAAATCCAGAATTCGTGTGTAACAACACACCAAATTTCCCATTTTTTTCCGGTTTAAAATGATAATTGTTAACCTGAAATTGGGTTGGCCATCCTCTAGAAAAATCGGTCTCAAACAGCCCATAACTCATTGCTAATCTCTTTGTTAAATTCTTTGCAAGATCATCAATAGCTTTTGCATACTTTATCAGAATGTCCATGTCCCTGCAAATCCAAAACCCATCAAAACATAAAGGGAGCTTTGCAAAATTTAGTCATTTAAAAAAGTTTTCTTAGTTATTAAAACTTTCTAAAAATATTTGCAAAACTAACATTTTTGATAATGTATATGCACGATTTTTCCGATTTTGATTTTCAACATTACGATGTACCGCATTATGTACAGTATACGGACCAACTAGAGGTGGGGGCAAAATCATTTTTTTAATCAAATAAAAATAAATAAATAAAGTGCTGCAAACTAAGAAAATTTTAATATAGTGACTTATCTATGCAAATATCTCAAGCATAACTTAATGTTCCATCATAAAACTCCACTATAACCAAATGGTTATTACACGAACCTTTGTTCAGCAAAACACGTCGAGTTGATCACAAAAAAAGTGTTGATAACATGAGGAGAGGTCAAGTCATGTATACATACGTTAATGTGCAAGAGAATAATGAAATTACAGATGAGATGTGCTTCAAGCCTTCAACATATATATACCAGTTATATATCCATTATTGATATACTCATATATTGCATGTTTTAGCATGCATTTCATTTATAGTTTTATGTAGATTACATGCATAATCATGGTCTTGTCTTGCATTTAGGTCTCATTTAGATATTAGGGCATTTTCACTAGGTCTAGTGTGTTCTTGCATGTTTTGGAGTATTTCCTAGGTAATTGGAGGCAATTGGGCGTATTTGGAGAGTTGGACCTAAGTGGAGTACAAAGTCCATCCAAGACGCCGGAACGATGTGTCTAGACGAAGGCGCTTCGATCCGAATCAGCCTTGACAACCTTCATGAAAGTTGTAGAGGAGTGAATCCGGTTTACACAGGAGTTTGAATCGGGTTATTTGGACGTATGTATAGGGAGATAAGACGGATTTACTGAAAGTATGTCCGTCTGGCCGAGAGAAGATGACACCGTCCAAAGAACCGGAAAAACGAAGGCCTTCCGATATGAATCAACTCAAACGGTCTTCATAAGAGTTGTATAGGGACGAGATAGATATCTACAGGAGTTGGATTCAAGTCATTCGGATGTCAGGTTCAGAAGTTATGACTGATTCACTGAAGACATATCGAAGTTTCGGCCGGGTCAATACCCGGTTTGTCCTGGGTTGACCCGGGTCCGACCCAACTCAGCAAACACCTTTTTATATTTTAGAGATCTGATTTTTAGATCTATCTCCTTTTTTATGTTTTTTCTCTCAAGAACAAAAACCTCTCTTTTTAGGGTTTTTGGGATTTTTCCCAATGATCTTTTGATTTATGAAAGTTTGAGTTTAGTTCTTGTGTTCTTTCTCTAATCCTTCATCTTCCTAATCTCTAATCATGATTAACATCACCTCTTTCACAAGATTTGGCGTGTTCTTCATGATTAGTGAGTAGTTTTTTAGGATTTGAGGATTTGGTAGATTTAAGGTGATTTGATGCATGATTAATGATATCTAGGATTAGATTATATGATTTCCCTTCTTGATTAGTGGTTTTAAAGCTAGATCTAGCTTGAGAAAGTGGATATAGATCATAAGGCATTTCATGCACACAAGGTGTTCGATGAAATGCCTTGATGAACTAATCAAGAGATATTCATTTCTAGCCTAAGAGATTAGTTGTCTAGAGTGATTATTTGGTTGATCTTGAATGTTTAGACTTAAAGCTTGCTAATTAGTGATTCACAAATGAGAATTTGATTTTGAATTAGTGATTAGCAAAGTAATTAATGCCTTGAGAAAGGATTAGTTAAGATTAGTGATTTTTGCCTAGGGATTAGTCTTCATTAAGCATTGGACATCATTAATTAGCCATTGAATTGCCTTATCTCAATTACCTTATCCTTGAATTCGCCTTTTATCATTGTTTTATTCACCGTTTAGTGTCTTTAGCTCTTGCCACTTGTCTTTTAATTAATAGTTCACTAGCTTAATAACCAAAACCACTTTGTTTGCTTGAATTAAGGAGTGTCTTGTATTCTTGTTGCATTGAACTAGACCATAGATTGGATTGACACCTAAAACACTACAATGACATGTGTATTTAGGATTGATTCTTGAGTAGGATAAAATTCTATCTATCAATTGGCGCCGTTGCCAATTTGGGGTTCTAGTTTAGTCAATAGGATTTAGATTCTTTTTGAGATCAAGCTTTTATTTACATTATGTTAATGCACATCACTAAGAGCATGCATCTCATCGATATGATGAATTTTCTCTTGTACATTGTCACTAACTTGTCTTCCTTAGTTCTCTTGTGCTTTCAAAGGTACCAAATCAAAAAAAGGAGCAATGGAAAGACAAGATCACTTGAAGTATTGGATACATACGATCAAAGAGGGTACCAAGTCCAAAGGAAAAGTGATGGAGAGACAAGGTCACTTTAGGTGTTGGAGATGGACTACCAAATTAACATTCTTCAAGCCCCACAACCTCAAGAAATGCCACAACCTCAAGAATTGGCATCAATACCACGACTTGTTCCTCAACCTTCTCCTTGCTAACAACCATCAATTCTTTATATTTAGAGCCGTGGAGGACTTCCTCATTCTCTATTAGAGACTCTTCATTCTCATCAATCAATCCACTTGGCTCCCATTACTTATTCCTTCGAGATTCTCCATGTGTTTACTTGAAAGGGAACGTCCTTGAGCATTTTGATGATCTAGATGCATGATCCTAGAAGATAGGGCTCCAACCTTTCGGTGTAAATCATCATAAGAGCAATCAACCTTGTCATGAATCTCGGCCGCCATCTTATTCAACTCATTTGCTCTATTAGCTTGCCCGGTTAGGAGTTGTTGAAGCATACCTTTCATTTCAAGGTCTTGTTGTATACCCAAATCCACATTATCCTCCTCAAACCGTGTAGTGGCATCAAAATCTCCATCAAAGTGAGCGGATTTTAGAGAGGCATTGATGAGCTTGTCTATCAATGTGGATTGCTTGTCCACTCTTTCGTTTAGAGCCTTCATTTCCTTAGTTCTCCTTTGCTCCTCATTATCACTCGTGGTCCTTGTAGCCCTAGCATACTCATCACCATAGTTCTCTTCGCTTTGGGCAAAGTTCTCCACTAGTAGCTCTCCTTGTTCCACGGTGAGGTTTGTAAAACGCCCATTGCTAGCCCCATCCAAGGTCCATTTGTGTTCTTGATCAACTCCCAAATAGAAGATGCTAAGGATGGCTTCTTTCTTGAACCCGTGATGGGGACAATCTCGAGTATATCCTTTAAGTCTTCCCCATGCCCTATGAAAGTTTTCATGCATGCTTTGCTTGAAATTCGAGATGTCCCTTCTAGTTTGGACCGTTCTTTGTGTGGAGTAGAACTTGTTGAGAAAAATCTCCTTACAATCATCCCAAGAATTTACCAAGTGAGATGGCAACGTTCTCTCCCATTGGCTTGCTCTTTCTCCAAGAGAAAACGGAAACGAGATGAGCTTGATGCTATCATGGGGCACTCCTCCGGTTCTAAACGTGTCACACAACCTCTCAAAGGAATCTAAGTGATCATAAGGGTTTTCCACCTTTGTCCCAAGAATCTAGACTCTTGAATCAACATAACAAAGCTTGTCTTGATCTCATATGCCTCGGCTTCGATTGGTGGTGGGTGAATTCCATATCTTGATCCATGGTAACATGTAGTGTCAAAACACCCAACCGTTGGTTTCTCTTTTGGAACTTGGATTGGGTTTGATGCCAATTCTTGAGATTGTGGCATTTCTTGAGGTTGTGGGGCTTGAAGAATGTTAATTTGGTAGTCCATCTCCAACACCTCAAGTGATCTTGTCTCTCCATCACTTTTCCTTTGGACTTGGTACCCTCTTTGATCGTCCGTATCCAATACTTCAAGTGATCTTGTCTTTCCATTGCTCCTTTTTTTTTATTTGGTACCTTTGAAAGCACAAGAGAACTAAGGAAGACAAGTTAGTGACAATGTACAAGAGAAAATTCATCATCTCGATGAGATGCATGCTCTTAGTGATGTGCATTAACATAATGTAAATAAAAGCTTGATCTCAAAAAGAATCTAAATCCTATTGACTAAACTAGAACCCCAAATTGGCAACGGCGCCAATTGATAGATAGAATTTTATCCTACTCAAGAATCAATCCTAAATACACATGTCATTGTAGTGTTTTAGGTGTCAATCCAATCTATGGTCTAGTTCAATGCAACAAGAATACAAGACACTCCTTAATTCAAGCAAACAAAGTGGTTTTGGTTATTAAGCTAGTGAACTATTAATTAAAAGACAAGTGACAAGAGCTAAAGACACTAAACGGTGAATAAAACAATGATAAAAGGCGAATTCAAGGATAAGGTAATTGAGATAAGGCAATCCAATGGCTAATTAATGATGTCCAATGTTTAATGAAGACTAATCCCTAGGCAAAAATCACTAATCTTAACTAATCATTTCTCAATGCATTAATTACTTTGCTAATCACTAATTCAAGATCAAATTCTCATTTGTGAATCACTAATTAGCAAGCTTTAAGTCTAAACATTCAAGATCAACCAAATAATCACTCTAGACAACTAATCTCTTAGGCTAGAAATGAATATCTCTTGATTAGTTCATCAAGGCATTTCATCGAACACCTTGTGTGCATGAAATGCCTTATGATCTAGATCCACTTTCTCAAGCTAGATCTAGCTTTAAAACCACTAATCAAGAAGGGAAATCATATAATCTAATCCTAGACATCATTAATCATGCATCAAATCACCTTAAATCTACCAAATCCTCAAATCCTAAAAAACTACTCACTAATCATGAAGAACACACCAAATCTTGTGAAAGAGGTGATGTTAATCATGATTAGAGATTAGGAAGATGAAGGATTAGAGAAAGAACACAAGAACTAAACTCAAACTTTCATAAATCAAAAGATCCTTGGGAAAAATCCCAAAAACCCTAAAAAGAGAGGTTTTTGTTCTTGAGAGGAAAAGCATAAAAAAGGAGATAGATCTAAAAATCAGATCTCTAAAATATAAAAAGGTGTTTGCTGAGTTGGGTCGGACCCAGGTCAACCCAGGACAAACCGGGTATTGACCCGGCCGAAACTTCGATATGTCTTCAGTGAATCAGTCATAACTTCTGAACCTGACATCCGAATGACTTGAATCCAACTCCTGTAGATATCTATCTCGTCCCTATACAACTCTTATGAAGACCGTTTGAGTTGATTCATATCGGAAGGCCTTCGTTTTTCCGGTTCTTTGGACGGTGTCATATTCTCTCGGCCAGACGGACATACTTTCAGTAAATCCGTCTTATCTCCCTATCCATTCGTCCAAATAACCCGATTCAAACTCCTGTGTAAACCGGATTCACTCCTCTACAACTTTCATGAAGGTTGTCAAGGCTGATTCGGATCGAAGCGCCTTCGTCTAGACACATCTTTCCGGCGTCTTGGATGGACTTTGTACTCCACTTAGGTCCAACTCTCCAAATACGCCCAATTGCCTCCAATTACCTAGAAAATACTCCAAAACATGCAAGAACACACTAGACCTAGTGAAAATGCCCTAATATCTAAATGAGACCTAAATGCAAGACAAGACCGTGATTATGCATGTAATCTACACAAAACTATAAATAAAATGCATGCTGAAACATGCAATATATGAGTATATCAATTATACAAATCAAATCAAGATGATCTATAACAAAAATGTCTAAATTTATTATTATGGTCACTATTATAAAAGTTTTCATATTAATTAATAGGATCAAATAATGTATATGTTTATTAAAAAACTAGTTAATTTACTAAGTCAGGATTTATAAAGTAATTACTTATTTATAACAATATGAAGTTAATTCAAAATTAATATCATTATTCTAAAAAACATAGTTTAGTATTTATATAGTTTCTTTAAGTTATAGAAAGGGGAAAATGCAATAAATTCTGAAAACAAATTGTGTATTTTTAGGCATAGTTAAACTTGCAAAACAGTTAGAGGTTTTTTCTTTTCATTTTCCATAAATTGAAGTTAAATTTGCCAAAAAAAGAAAACTTTGAGGTTTTTTGTATTTTTTTTAACTTGGTTTTTTGCATTTTTGCCTCTAAAATGATGGATTTTGGATTTTATAATATTTTATCGAGTTTAAGTGTTTCAACATTTTGTTTTAAGAAAATAGTTATAAACTAAAATAACTATTTATTTAACATATAAATTAAAATGTCCTTTGAATTTTTTTTACATTTTTAAGTTTTAACAGTATTAATTAAATATTTACAAACATTGATATATATGTCCACGACCACTTTGACATATTTATTTATTTATGTATATATTTTAATTTTTTATATTTTATTTCCCGGACAATTAACTTATTTATCCTCAAAACCAAAAAAAAGCTTATTGATATCTCAACTCTCGAGTATCTGCTTGAAAAAATGCTTCCAGAGAAAATAACGTATTTCTTATAAAAATTTAAACAGTTAACAGTTATTTAAGAAAATAACCGTTTCTTCTCTTGAATTCCTTCGTTTCACCGTCTGTGTTTTGGGCCGCCGGCGGTTGTCGGCGGCTCTCTTCCCTTTCATATATTTTTTATAGCAATAATTAAATAAAAGTAATTGGTGGATCTATGGTTAAAGATGAAAAAAAGATGAAGAGAAAGTTTCTATGGAAATTTCAGAGAGTTTGGTTTGGATCTCTGATCGACGGGCTGTGGATCCTCTTCCATTTCATCGCTTTCTACAATTCAAACCTCGATTCATCTATGCAGCCTTGCAATTGCTCATGTGTAGATTACATATCCGGCAATTTCGCTTCAGTGGTTTGTCGGCGTCTTTCTTATTACTTAGAACGTCTCACTTCGGAGCAATTCCGGCGGCCATCCAACAATAATTTTCCGGAATGTCGTTGGTCTCTTCCGTCTACGTGGGATGTGTCTGGGAAGTTTGTGTTCAAGCCCTCTTCTCGAGGTTTCCTTTCTCTGCCTACACATCAGAGAGTAGTCATTCGGTGGACTTTCGTATGGTGTATCCATATCGGAGGTGCATGCGTTCAAATCTGTCTAATTTGGGATCCGGGAATAGCAATTGGGGAAAGACAAACGCACGAAAACAATCGGAGTCAAATCAGGAGTAATATAAAGTCTACATTATTCACAAGGACGCGAATACGGACTAATTGGTATAGTGTCGACATTCCAAAGCATGTAACGAATGCAATGACCTTTTCTTATACGATTTGGAAAGCAAAAAAAGCATTTCCAATAAGGCATACATATCGTATCAGAGTAAGACGAAGAGAGAAGAAGAAAAATAACATATGTTTGTTAGCGTGTAAGGCTTACCTCGAAAGGAAGCAGCGTCAAATTTCTTTTTTTAATTATTTGTCTTTAGCATATGGCGCATATTACTACTTATGCAATAATTTGTATTTCGATGTTTTGTTTTCGACTTTGTAACCATGTTTTGTACTTTGGGTTTTTAATGAAAGTAATTTAGTCAGAAAAAAAACAGTTATTTAAGAAAATAATAAAAGTAATTTCAATTTATTCCTTTCTTTTACCAAAACAAAAAAAAGAATAAATTTATTCTTTTTGCATATATTTTTCATTTTTGTGTGATCTCGATTGTATTTATTTTATCCCCCTGCCTTACCTTGCATAGAAGGGAAACAAACAAAATTGCTTTTTTAGGTAATAGATTTCAAATTTGGATGTTTCTCTCAATTTCAAAATCTTCATTAATTTGATTGTTTCAGTACAGATTTGGATTTAGATTTATCTGATCAATCCTGGTTTGCCGCCGCCAAACCGAACATTCTATTGCACTCAACAAGTCAACATGAAGTCAATTGTTTGTAGCTTCAAATACTTTTTTTTAATATTGAACAAATTATGAGAACTATTACAAAGATAATTTTACAACGAACAAAGCTATCTGCTCCACAACGATCTGTAATCACGATGAACAGCTCTATTTGCACCACGCTGAAGATTTCCTTATAAACTTCCCTCCATTAATCTGCATAAATTATGTCATCTGGAAATTGAAACTCAGACTTCCTGATGTATAAACATTAATGAACTCTTGGTCAACCACTAAACTAAGAGATTTCCACAAATATGTATCGAAGAAATTCTTAGCTTTTGTTCATTATTTTCAGTAATAGCATTGACTATTATTGATGATGCAACTGTAATAATTCTACACTTTATCTTAAAACATTATAATCCACTCTGTTCGTTTAGCTTAGCAGAGTAACCGGCTAACTAGTTGAACAAATGACATTCTTTTTATGATATGAGAACAAATGACATTTAGGTCCTGTTCGTTTCATCATCTGGACGAAGATGAGAATTGATGTTCGTTTAAATGCTTTTTACTTTCATTCAGATGAATCATTTGGATGGACCATCTGAATGAGTTTAAAAATTATGAACAAATTTTGGAATCTATCTGACTGATCCAAATTGGATCATCTGAATGGATCTGGTTCAGTCAAAAAAACAAAAAAACAAAAATACCCCTGAAAAAATAAAAAAATTACAATCAGAAAACCTAAATCTAATCGCGAGGTTTTTCACTCTCTTCTCCGACTCTTCTCTTCTCTCACTCTCTTCTTCGACATTCATCTCTCAATCGCCGGCGAGATGCTTCTCTCTCCGGTGACTTCTCCCTCCAGCGAGCTGCTTCTCTCTCCGGCGACTTCTCCCTCCGGCGAGCTGCTTCTCTCTCCGGCTTCACACAGGCGAGCTTCTCCTCTCTTTTTTCAACTTTCTCTTAGCTCTTAACTATGTAACTCACTCTTCTGGGTTTACTAGATTTCAACTTATGCTTCTATTAAACACTTGTATGTGTGTTTTGATTTACAGTTATTCTCGAGAAGGAGAAACCCACTCTCTGGTAAGTGAACTCTCTTCCCCTTAGGTGCTTTGTGTTTTGCCCTTAGGTACTTTGTGTTTTGCCCTTGGGTGCTCAATCTGTGTTCGTGGGTTCCCATCCTTGCTCATCCTGTTAAATCCATTGGTCTCTTGAAAATGTATTGGTTAAGTGTGTTACTGTGTTTTCTTCTTGTTCAGCTTCATTATTGGCTGTCATTGCAACGTGTTATGAATTTTCATTTGCCAAATATAACCAATGGGTATTACCATCAACAACAAAGGAAAAAACCACCATGAGGGTCATTGCATTTTTTGCATCTTGACTTATGTCTCTACAGTTCAATCCTTTGTGCATCTTATGACTTATGTCCTTATGTCCTCCAAGTCAATAGCTTGAGGGATATTGTTGCTTTGTGCTGCCTTTATTTCTTTGAGCTCTCGAGTCAATTCGGCAATCTGCTTATGTATTTTGGCTCCTCCATCTGGTAACTTTGAGACCATACTCTGTCAAAACAGAGACTTAGATAAGCTTCAAGCTTTTTCTCGTTTATTACAAGAATTGATGTCTTTACCTTCCAGTACAAAAGATAGAATCAATTTGGACACATTTGGTTTGGTTTGGGCACGTTTGGTTTGACTTAGTACACGTGTGATAGTGATAAGCAAAAGGAACAGGTCGGCTATAAAGACTTTTGGTTTGACTTAGTACACGTAGTCATAGTCATCCTATGCTACAAGTAAAGAATATTTTTACTTGAATTGATGTCATATAAATATTATTCATTTGGATTCTTGAACTTGTGTTTCCCTTTTTTTAACTGTTGCTACTCTTGAAATACTTAGAGTGTGATTTCTTTGGCAAGCTCTTATGGCGTATATTTTTTAACAGTATGTTCTTACTTGTAAATAGTTGCTGGCACTTCTCCAGAGACACAATGACATCCATCATTGGTTTTGATGTGAGTATATGCCCCTCTAAACTCATATTTTACTGAATGTTTTTCTAAATTTTAGATTGATTTTGTTACAAAAATATTTGTTGGTATCTTCAATTAAGAATCTTGCGTGGAGTGATGAGCAAACCCGTTTCTATCTTCAACTGAGAATTGATGAGAAACTGAAAGGAAACAATATGTTTATAAGCATGCAATATGTTTTTTATAAATAAAATCCTTTTTTATCATGGTATTCTACCGGATTTTAATCTGGATAGTGATAATGCCACTGTAATACTAATAAATACCACTCGTACAAGCAGCAGTGGAACCACTAAATTAGAAATCTTGGTCTTCTAAAAAAAAAAAAAAATTGAGTATAAATTATTTATGTTCAATATGTGATTCAGCATACAAATATGGATTTTTGGTCCTAACTGGCGTCCGGTGATTAAAATGTGAAGAAATAGTTTCTTTTGACTAAAATGAAATAGAAAGGATAAAAGAACAAGTGGGTGTGGAATGTCTGTCTATTATAGCCACTTTCCTTCCATCCACGAATCAGAGAACTTTTATTTCTTCTGTAACCTAAAGTATTTAGAAAATTTGCTATTAGTTGAGAAGAAAATAAACCAGAAATTTCAAGCCTCACACCTGGAGGAGATAAAAAGAAACAAACTAGTAGTGGGTGTTGAATTATATATATCTCTTGTTGAAGCAACTTTCGCTACCACTTTATTATTATTGCATTCACACACATCTGGTTTCTTGCTTTCAATGAGTAAACTTCAAAATAATATGAATTAAAATAATCTCATTACTTCAGCTTCACTCTCTCAAAGCATACAATCATTTTTTTGGTTAACCTAAGCATACAATCATATTAACATACAAGTACAGTATGATTTGGTATAACATATCTAGGGCCTCGTTATCACACGTTTAGTGCTCACCATTTCTTTCTTCGTTTTTTTTGGTTGGATTATGAATTTCATGTAATTATATTATATATAAGAAAACGTTAAAATAATTTATTTAACATGAAATTTTAATTCTGATATACTTTTGTCCACAATGTTATATATCAATATAACAATAATTAATAAATATAAAGGGTAAATATGCGTGATGATATATATAAAGGAAAACTTATATCTGAGTGGAACATTAATCTTGTGCGTTTGTATATTTGAATAGAAAATTAGTGTATATAATTAACAGTATGTTAGGTAAGGTGTCTATGGGATATATTGATTTAATTATATTAGTTGATGCTAATCAATTATTCACATCAAATTTATCCACTAATCTCTTTTCCAATTCTACAAGTAATTTTTACCTTTTAGATAACATTATTTGAGAAGAATTAACGTAATATTTTTATATAAAAGTATCCACTTATATAACCATTTAATATATATATAAGTAAGATAAACTAAGACAGTTTCCGAAGTTCGAATAAATAATAACGATAACTGAGGTTTTTGTATAAAAAAGAAAAACAAATACGGACTTTGAATCTATTGCATATCTGCATGAAGAAATAAGTATACACAATACAATTAAATTGCTTTGATAATAGGATGAAATTTTCGTATTATTTGTTTTACGTAAATAGTTCAATAGACAGCTCTGCTTGTGAGTAATGACCATATCCGTTTTTGTATAAATTAGCCGATATAAAATGTTGAGTCACTTTGTGAAATTAGGAATATTGCATCGAAGGTCATTTAATAGAAACATAGTTTGTATTCTAACACTTTTTAAATTCTTAAAAAATAATTAACATTTTCTCTTGTTAAAAAATGATTTTGCTTATATTTATTATTGGTATATGTACTATACACGATTGATACGCACATTATTATACATGGATACGATTGGAAAATCAACGTGTGAACAGTACACAAAGTGTTACTTATTTTTCTAGTTTTTATAAAATATTAGTACATAAACAATGTTTTCATAAAATGACCGTACACACAAAAATTCCCTGAAATTATGCACCAACATAATATTCAATTAAAATGAAATGTGAACGACGCCGAAAAAGAAAGAAATGTGAACACAAAATTTTATTGATAACAAACAAAAAACTGAAAAGAGCATTTACAACCCAATCTTTAAAACACTGTTTACTTTATTTTTTAGTCCCTTCAATTATATATCTTCTCAGTAAACATATTTTTTGTTTTTGTTTTTTCATTTTAGATTATATAATTAAATATTTTTTAAATGTAAATATATTCTTATAATTTTAATTATCACATATAAAAATCAAATAAATACATTAAATTTAAAATCAAAATTACCAATATAGAATAAACATTACATAGCATTTTTATAAATAAACATGATACAAATACATCAACACACAAAAGTAAATCAACACAAGAAGTTAAAATTACAAAAACACATAAATATTACATAAAATAAAATATGTACTACAATACTAATAATTTGGTAAGTTTGATCCCAAACCTTCAAAATCACAAAAAATTGTCCATAAAATTTTAGTGTAATCGAAGGTTGTTGTTGTTCTTGAGTTTTTTTTTGTATGATTCTTGCTTGTTTAACTTAAAGAAATTCACATGTATTTTTTTATGAGCATTATATTTATTTATGAAAGTTTTATCATCATAATTAATAAGTGTTAATATTGAAGACAATAATGTAATATACAAATTTTTCTAAAAAAAAGTTTGAAAATTTACGATTGGAGGAATGCATTTTCAAACTTTCGTTTTAAGGATTTGTCAACTTCGAAATAAAGGTCTTGGTTGCTCTAAAAAAAAGAATTGGGAAAGACAAAGGCGCACGCTTAGACAAAGAGAAAGCGATCGAGAGGGAAAAAAATATATATAAAAAGAACAAGAAACAAAAAAAAGTAAAAAAACATTCAACAAATCAAATAAAACCAAATTCTTGGTTTAGTGTGGATTTGATTTTTTCCTGGTTCAACATTGAAGTTAGTTTAAATCAGTTTTTTTTTTCTTTCCAAATAGCGTAGTTTTAGAGAAAGTTTAATTCTGAGTTGAGCCTAATGTATGTAATAAACTGAAGAAATTAAAATTCGGTATAGAACCATCAGAAACTAAACCAACGAAAATTATAACCAGACCGGAGCAGACCAGAACATATCAGACCGAAGTGGACTGATTTGCTTTTTTTTCCTGACTCTGAGTTGATTTGTCAGTCAGTGGAAAAGAGAGAAAGAGAAGTGGGGCCCATCTCCGCCATAGCCAAAGACCTCTTTCTCTCCCACCTCATAGCTCTGTACCCATCATTGCCACAAAGAATCTCTCTCTCTCTCTCTCTCTCTCTCTCTCAAAGGAGAAACATTTTCTTAGTGTGTCTATCTTGGAGTCCATCATCTCTTTACCTTTTGGTTCTTCGAAAAAGAGAAAATGGAGAAAGAAAGAAACCCAGAAGAAGAGAAATTCTAAGAATAGAAATTGAGAGCTAGGTTTTTCTTTATGGGCATGAATTTGTAACTTACAAGAGATAGTAAAATTGGGTTTTAAAAAAAAAAAATTCATTTCTCAATAAATATAGTAATATTTTCTTCTTCTTCTTCTTATTCTTTTGGTGTGTGTGTGTTGTTTGGGAATAATGGGTAACTGTTTGTGTAGACTTGATCCCTTTAATCACAAAGTTTCTGCAAACGCTAAATCAGGTTTCTATTTTTTACCTCTTCTTCTTTCTTAATTTGGTGTTTTTTTCTCTATGGAAAATTTTGATTATTTTCCTCCTGAAATTACGAGATTTACTTGTGGGTTTTATCCGCAAAAGCTTGCGCAAACTATGAAATATCTGTCGGTTAATTCCAAAATTATTCAATGGACTGTTCTTTTACTTTCCTGGTTTACTCTGATTATGCTCTGTTTATATTCCTTTTTTTTTGTTTAAAGTTAGGAATTTTATTCAGATAAGCTAAATTCGTTTCTCTCTATATTCTATAAGTTTGGACTCATTTGTTTATAATTTTGACTAATCTGCTGTTTTCTTTGTTCTATGGTCTCCTTCCATTTCATCTCTCTCTCTCTCTCTCTTCTTTTTCTCTGTGGTTTATGCTTTTGTAATCTTCTAGATTGGTCCCTGCAAAAGTCACATTTTTTAAAATATACATTCTATGTTCTTGGATTTTAGACCCTTTAGAAGAATATTTCCAAAATCAATAAGTTCCACATCAGTTTCACATATCTGTCAAGTAGAATCTTCAATTCTATCCACAGAATTCAAAAAATTGAATCTTTTTGTTTTTTACAGAGTCACCTAAAGAACAGAGTCCAACAGAAGATGTTAAAGAAGTTCAAAAGCTGCCATCGAATCCAAAAGAAGTAGAAGATCTAAGACGTGACTCTGCAGCGAATCCTTTGATAGCTTTCACATACGATGAGCTTAAGAACATTACAAGTAATTTCAGACAAGACAGAGTTCTCGGTGGTGGTGGATTCGGAAGTGTCTACAAAGGTTTTATAAAAGAGGATTTGGGTGCTCAAGAAGTTCCTCAACCTCTTCCTGTAGCAGTTAAAGTTCACGACGGCGATAATAGCTATCAGGGTCACAGAGAATGGCTGGTTAGTCTCTGTCTTTTGCTTGTCTTCCAAGTTTCACCATCAACCACGAGTCTTTGCAGTTGACAGATATGGGCATTGTGGAATGCTATTTTCATGTGGACTAAACATACTTGTCTTGATTAAGCTTATTTATAGCTATATAACGGTCTCAGATCAAAATGGGTCCTTAGTTTGCAGCAGTGTCTTAAGAGACACAGATCGAGGCTAGAATGGACTGAGATTCTTATCTATTGTCTTCGATGTTTTGTAGGCAGAGGTGATATTCTTGGGGCAGCTTTCGCATCCGAACTTAGTGAAATTGATCGGTTATTGCTGTGAGGATAATCACCGGGTGCTAATCTATGAGTACATGGCTCGTGGTAGCGTCGAAAATAATCTTTTCTCAAGTGAGTTTTAGAGTTCTTACACTCATTTGTCTTATCTTGTTTTGAATGGATAAGGAATTCTTAGTTATGTGTATCCTTTGGTAGGAGTGTTGCTTCCTCTTTCATGGGCAATTAGAATGAAGATTGCTTTTGGAGCAGCAAAAGGACTCGCCTTTCTTCACGAAGCAAAGAAACCAGTCATTTATCGCGATTTCAAGACCTCCAACATTCTTCTAGATATGGTTTGTGCTAGCCGTAGTAGTAGTAGCATTACATCAAGCTCTTCTCTGTTTTGAACAATTACAACTGTGGAGGTTTCATATAAGTGTTGTAACAGGATTACAATGCCAAATTATCCGACTTTGGACTCGCTAAAGACGGTCCTGTAGGAGATAAATCGCACGTTTCCACCCGTGTAATGGGAACTTATGGCTATGCAGCTCCCGAATACATCATGACAGGCAAGTTTCTACAATGTATTATGCAATCTTCTAAGAGATACCATTTTTGTTCTGTGATATCTAATCTTCTCCAAGTTTGAAACTTTTAGCCATAAGTAGCTTAAAGGACAACACTTTGTTTAGCTTGTTAAGCCATGAAAGAGTTTTCACCGCAAAGATGCTTTCCGATATGCAGTGAGATTGTTGTGTTTGGATTATATTTGATATATGCGACAATGTTCTTGGTGACAGGCCATTTGACGCCAGGGAGTGATGTGTACAGCTTCGGTGTAGTTCTGTTAGAGCTTCTGACGGGAAGAAAATCATTAGACAAATCAAGGCCTACGCGTGAGCAGAACCTCATAGATTGGGCTCTTCCATTGCTGAAAGAGAAGAAGAAAGTGTTGAACATCGTAGACCCGAGAATGAACTGTGAATACCCGGTTAAATCGGTTCAAAAGGCTGCAATGTTAGCTTACCATTGCCTTAACCGGAACCCAAAGGCTCGGCCTCTAATGCGGGACATTGTAGATTCTTTGGAGCCTCTTCAGGCCACCGAAGAGGAGGCTTTACTCGTCCCAACTGTTCAGAAAGCAGTAATTACCATTATCGACGAAATGCCTAAGAATGGGTTGAAGAAAGTTGAAGAGTTGAAGAAAGCTGAAGAGTTGAAGAAGGTTACTGAAGATGAAGATAATTATTCACATTGAAAATTATTGACATTGTAATTGATCACTTGGTTTCTTTTGTTTGTTTTTCTTGATATACGATCTGAAAACTACATTGTGTTGTGTGTATTTTGACAAAGTACAAGGTTAAGAGAGAGGTATACAAAGGTTTATGAAATTTCTTCTTTTATTGAGATACAAATCAAGGCCTACTCTGTGTGTTCTAAGGCCACAGCCACAGATTTCATAGAACAGTAGCATGTTGGTATCAGCAGCAGGCTTTACGGATCGGTCTCTTAATTCGTAGGCTTCAAAGGCCCAACAATTGATGGGCCGTAAAATCGTCGCTTATTGCGAGATAGACTTGACTAGACCAGTTTGAGAACCATTTTTGGGGGTGGGATGGTCGATGTGAATATTTAAGGTAAAGTTCAATTTCAGAATATTGTAGCCAAACGAGAAACCATGTGGCATTTATTTCACTCATAAAAACCCGAGTAATAGAGGTCTACAAAAGTCTCCCTCTAATTTTCAAACAATTGTTGTCGTCTTATGTTTAAGGTCTTAGATGACATGTTTATGGTAAGTCCAATTTCATCATATCACTTTCATAAGAGTAAAGTAACTATGTGATGCAATTACCCTAAAAAGCCCCAATAATATAGCTAGGTCCAATTTCAAATTAAGACCTCTCAATTTCATTTAATGATTTGATTTCTTTTTTTCTTTGTAGAATTATATTGAGATCATGTGATGTCATATACTAATATATACCACAAAAGCTCAAGTTACAGGTAGCTCTTAATATCTATTTAATAATACCATGTGATGATATATAGAACTTTCGGTAATATATAAATGAAACGATGCCCAAACATTTCCCTTGCAATTAAAAAAGTTTCTAACGAAATGGCATTTTGGCTAAGTTTGATCTTTTGTTTTCTCACATTCGCTTCCTCAACTCCACCGGAAGATCCGGTCAAGTGTGAGTCCGGAAACACAACGTGCACGGTGACTAACTCGTACGGAGCCTTTCCCGACCGCTCTATATGCGAAGCTGCAAAGGTTGTGTACCCAGTAACCGAGGCTGAGCTCGTCTCTGTGGTGGCTGCAGCCACTAGAGCCGGCCAAAAAATGCAGGTCGTGACTAGGTACTCTCACAGCATCCCAAAGCTGGTTTGCACGGACGGCAAGGACGGGTTACTCATAAGCACCAAATTTCTAAACCACGTGGTGCAAACCGATCCCAAGGCCAAGACTTTGACGGTTGAGAGCGGCGTGACGCTAAGGCAGGTGATCGGAGAAGCGGCTAAGTTGGAGCTGGCTTTGCCATCCGCACCGTATTGGTGGGGACTTACGGTTGGAGGATTGATGGGGACAGGTGCTCACGGAAGTTCGCTTTGGGGTAAATGAAGTGCGGTTCATGATTACGTGACCGAGATAAGAATGGTGAGTCCTGGTTCGGTTTCTGATGGGTATGCGAAGGTTCGGGTTCTTAGTGAGACTATGAATCCTGAATAATTTAACGCAGCCAAAGTTTCTCTAGGCGTTCTTGGTGTTATCTCTCAGGTATGTATTTATATAGATCGATAATAGATTATATTTTCTTGTTTGTGCTACAAAAGTATTTATTGTTTTGTATATTTGGAAAGGTAACTTTCAAATTGCAACCGATGTTCAAGAGATCGTTGACGTATGTGATCAAGCCGTGATTTTTGGGGAAAAACACGAGTTTGCGGATTTCGTATAGTTACCGAGCCAAGGCAAAGTGGTGTATCGAATTGATGACCGAGTTCCGGCCAACGCTTCAGGCAATGGCTTGTTCAATTTCTTCCCATTCCGTTCACAACTCTCTGTGGCCGTAGCCATCATCAGATCCTTAGGTTCATATTCTTTCTTTCTCAAGATATACATATCTATGATTTGCATGGTTATAATGTTTTTTTTTTTGGGTTCATGATATGAAGAGGAGAGTGAAGAGTTGTCTGGAGATGCAAGCAGAAAGTGTGTGAGAGCAAGACAATTATCATCCATTTTGTTTGGAATCTCATTCGGTGTGACCAATAATGGTAATTGACCTCTCTTGATCATTATTTGTTTCAATGTAAGATTTTCTAATTATGTTTTACGTACGTATTCATTGTGATTTCCACTGTGCAGGTTTTATATTCACAGGCTATCCGGTTATAGGAAGCCAAGACCGTATGATGTCGTCCGGTACGTGTCTAGACAGTCATCGGAACGGATTGATCACGGCTTGTCCGTGGTATCCACGCATAAAAGGCGAGTTTTTTCACCAAACAACATTCAGTATCCCGCTCACACAAGTCAAAGATTTCATCAACGACATCAAAGCACTTGTGAAGATCGAACCGGAATCTCTCTGCGGCCTTGAACTCAACTATGGTATTCTCATCCGCTATGTCATACCCTCTCCTGCTTTTCTCGGGAATGAAGAAAAAGCTTTAGACTTTGACCTAACTTACTACAGAAGCAAAGATGATCCTTTGACACCGCGTCTATACGAGGATTATATCGAAGAGATTGAGCAAATGGCGCTCTTGAAGTACAATGCTTTGCCACATTGGGGGAAGAATAGGAACTTAGCGTTTGATGGTGCCATTAGAAAGTACAAGAACGCAAACGCGTTTTTGAAGGTAAAGGAGAGATTGGATCCGTCGGGGTTGTTTTCTACATAATGGACAGATCAGATTATAGGTTTAAAAGGAAACGTAACGATTGTGAAACAAGGATGTGTAGGACCAAAATTTCGCACAATAGACATGATAGAATTTAATCACGATTATATAAATAAACAGTAAGGAACAGACGATTCATAAAACGATAAAACAATAAATAAATCTAAGGAGGCGAGATGAATCTCTTTCCTTAACTCAAAGAATCTTCCGTAGTGCGACGGATTATAATAGATTCATGAGTCCCAGGATACAACCAAAGGAATTTGTATCATCTACACTTGATATCAGATCTGTCGAACATTATAACTACGATACTCTCGAATAAAGACTTACTCTAAGCTGTAGAGAATTGAATGAACTTTTTCTTTTGTAAGTGTGTTTTCTGTGTGTGATTGGATACCTTTCTCTCAAGAGAGGCGATCCTATATATAGGAGAAGATCATAGAGAAAATTATTTCCAACTAGCGATGTGGAACTTTTTACATGTCCCTCACTTTTCTTTTTTTTAGGGTTTTTTTTTTTTTTTTTAGGTTTTTCCTTTTCTTAAGGCTTTTCCTTTTTCTGTAGGATTTTCCTTTTTTAAGGCTTTTCTTTTTTTAAGGTTTTTCCTTTTTACATTCACAATGCTTTTTTACTTAGCCCAAATGTCTCATTTCAATTCACACATACACATATTTATAAAGCCCTCATGCTCTTATAAATTGTGTTCCAACAATCCCCCACATGAATAGAAATGACTCTAAACATATGAAAATTGAACATACTAGACTTTACTAGACATACTTGACTAGACTCATCTAGACGTAGACAGACTTTCGAGAGTATACGAAAATGTAACTGTATCTGAGAGGTAGCATTTTCCAGCTTTGAACCAAACATTTTTAATATCTGTCGAGTTTACTCGGCCAGGAGGTGAACATGATGTCTTGAACCGCCCGGATTTTTATGTAAACTTAGACAAC
The DNA here is from genome assembly GCA_030161315.1 of Eutrema japonicum. Taxonomy (NCBI): domain Eukaryota; kingdom Viridiplantae; phylum Streptophyta; class Magnoliopsida; order Brassicales; family Brassicaceae; genus Eutrema; species Eutrema japonicum. The sequence continues at coordinate 42,968,716 of BSQW01000005.1, forward strand.
AGGTATCGCACAGAGACATCTTCTCGTAAAACTTTGTTCTCTATTGTGTTCATTTTGGCCTTGAACATTCCTGGTATTCGTGAGTGAATTTGCAGAATATAGCCTTCTCTTTCATTCTCCTAGAAACGGCTCCATTTCACACTTCACTAGGTGATCTTTTATTAGCTTGTTTTTCAGAAGTGTCCTGTCACACTCCACTATCTACATAGCTATGCAATCATTAAAAGACAACGCTTATCCTTACTATCCGCAGGTAGCACTGTTATATCATCCTAGGAACTGGGCAGAGACATAGTCTCACAGTGCTCAATTCGAATCAGTTTAATTTTGTTTCCCTTTGAACCTAGATCTTGGGATCTCCAGTCACATAGGTGGGGTATCTGTCAAACATCATCTTTTTCTATAGGCTTTAAACCCATTCCTTTTGATGATTATACAATTTGATCTCGCGGCAAACCTTTGGTAAACGGATCCGCTAGGTTATCAACCGACTTGATGTAATCTATCGTTATTACACCAGTTGAGATCAATTGTCTAATGGTCTTATGTCGTCTTCTTATATGACGAGACTTGCCATTATATAGATTACTCAGTGCCCGAGAGATAGCCGACTGACTATCACAGTGTACACGTAATGCTGGCACTGGTTTCTCCCACATCGGGATATCTTCCAAAAAGTTTCGAAGCCATTCTGCTTCCTCAGCAGGTTTGTCTAAAGTTACAAACTCTGACTCCATGGTTGATCTGGCCAGGAGTGTTTGTTTGGAAGATTTCCAGGATATTGCTGCACCAGCAAGAGTAAAGACATATCCACTCGTGGATTTGGAGTTTCTTGAATCTGAAATCCAATTGGCATCACTGTACCCTTCCAGCACTGCTGGTTCTTTACCGAAGTGCAGCCCATAACTTTTGGTGTATCTTAGATAATTTAATACCCTAGTTATGGCTCTCCAATGGGTATGACATGGATTGCTCGTGTAACGACTTAGTACGTTTACCGAGTGTGCTAAATCGGGTTTAGTACAATTTGTTAAGTACATTAGACTCCCGATGACTCTTGCATACTCCACTTGTAACACTGCTTCACCTAAATTCTTTGTCAAGTGAAGATGATGATCAAGTGGAGTTTTTGCAGTCCCATTGGAGTAGGTCTTAAACCTCTCTAGGATTTTTGTAGCGTAATGATCTTGAGACATAATTATTCCTTTTGAATTTCGAATAATCTTAATCCCTAGAATTACATAAGTTAATCTCATGTCTTTCATATCAAACTTTCCACTTAGCATGTTCTTTGTTTGAATGATTATATCTTTGTTGCTTCCCATGATTAGCATGTCATCTACGTACAAACACAACAACACATAACCTTGTGAAGTACTTTTGATATAGATGCACTTATCACATTCATTGATGTGAAAGCCATTTGACATCATTACACTGTCAAATTTTTCATGCCATTGCTTCGGAGCTTGCTTTAGTCCATATAGCGATTTGACAAGTCTACAGACTTTCTTCTCTTGTCCGGGAGCAACATAACCCTCAGGTTTATTCATATAGATCTCTTCCTCTAAATCTCCGTTTAGAAAAGCAGTCTTAACATCCATCTGATGTATTTCAAGGTTTCTTAAAGCTGCGATTCCAATCAACATGCGAATCGAAGTAATTCTCGTCACTGGAGAATAAATGTCAAAGAAGTCCAATCCTTCCTTTTGACGAAATCCTTGTACCACAAGCCTGGCCTTATATTTGTCTATAGAGCCATCGATTTTTAGCTTAGTGGTGAAGACCCATTTACAGCCCAGAGGTTTACAACCTTGAGGTAGGTCTACCAACTCATAAGTATGATTTTGCATAATTGAGTTGATTTCACTGTTAGATGCCTCCCTCCAGAAAGGTGCATCAGGTGTAGACATCGCTTCCTTGAAAGTTCTTGGACCACTTTCCGCTAGGAATGCCATTATGAACTCAGAGCCAAATGTCTTCTCCTTACGAGCTCTCTTGCTTCGTCTCGGTTCAGCTTCTTCTACTTCTGTAGAAGTGCCTGAAGTGCTTGCCTCATTGCTAGCATCTCGTTCGTCATGAGTTCGTTTAGGATTTCCTCTATCCTTACATGGAAACACATTTTCGAAGAAGTATACATTCATTGACTCCATTATTGTGTTTACATAAATGTCTGGTATATCTGATTTATGTACCAAAAATCGATAGGCACTACTATTGTGCGCGTATCCGATGAAAATGCAATCTACCGTTTTAGGTCCGATGGTGACCTTTTTCGGAAGTGGTACTGCAACTTTTGCCAGGCACCCCCACACTTTCAGGTATACATACGAAGGTACATTACCTTTCCAAAGTTCATAAGGAGTTTTTCTTGTGACTTTGTGTGGAATTTTGTTCATGATATAATTATAGGTAAGCAGAACTTCCCCCCACATGTTCTGGGCTAACCCAGATTCATGCAACATTGCATTCATCATTTCCTTGAGATTTCTATTTTTTCTTTCAGCAACTCAATTGGATTTCGGTGAGTAGGGAGCAGTTGTTTGATGAATAATGCCATGTGCTCTACAGAATGCATCAAATGGTTCACTATATTCACCACCCCTATCACTTCTGACCTTTTTTATGGTCTTGCCGAGTTGGTTTTCAACTTCCAGCTTGGATTCATTAAATTTGTCTAAGGCTTCATCTTTACTTCGCAGTAGAAAGATGTAACAATATCTCGTGCAATCATCTATGAAAGTCACGAAATATTTCTTGCCTCCTCTGGGTTTGAATATATTTCAAATCACATAAATCTGTGTGAATTAAACCTAGAGGTTCTGTTGTTCTTTGAATGCTGGGTGATGGCGTTTTAGTGAGTTTGGCTTGGACATAAACCTCACATTTGTCTTTGCTTAATTTGCATTTAGGAATCATGTTCATGTTCATTAATCTACTCATAGACTTGAAATTAGCATGTCCTAATCGTTCATGCCAAATATTAAAAGACTCAGCGAGATAAGCAATTGGTTTCTTATCATTAATCTTAGGGTTCTTCGAGGTGGAAGCCTCGGTTACATTATCCTTTCGGATTACTGCCTCAACAGACATCTTAAACAGATTATCACAAACAAAACCCTTACCCAAATACATCCCATTCTTCGTTAGGATCAGCTTATCACCTTCCAGCTTCACAGAGAATCCATGCTTACTTATGAGCGATCCAGAGATCAGATTCTTGCGCATATCTGGTACATGGACGACGTTCGTGAGAACCAGTTCCTGTCCAGAGGTGAGCTTCAGAACAACCTTCCCGTGACCATCAATTGTCGACGAGGCTGAATTACCCATTAAGAGTTTTTCACCATTCTTGGTCTTTGTGTATATGGAGAACATCTCTCGATCCATACAGATGTGTCTGGTTGCACCAGTATCGAACCACCAAGTCTTTGGATGGCTTTCAGCAACATTGGCCTCAGTGACCACAGCACACATGTCAACTTCTGTCAAGTTGGCTTGAGCCTTCTTGCTACGACAATCGACGGATTTGTGTCCTTGCTTCCCACAGAAGTTACACAATCCTAAGAACCTTTGAGAAGTCTGACCATTCTGACCACTCTTATTCTTGAACTTTTGGAAGTTCTTTGGTGGTATCTTCCCTTTGCCTTTGTTAAGGTGACATTTGTTCTGCCACTTGCCTTGATTGGGGTTTTGGTGTTCAACCATGTTCGCATTGTGTTCGTGAATTTTCAAACCTACATTGATCTGTTGTTCCTGATTCGTAGACTCTACGCGGACCTTAACAATCAGATCTTCAAGGCTCATCTTCTTTTTCTTCAGCCTGGGGTAGTTCTTGAAGTCCGTCCAACCAGGAGGTAGCTTCTCAATGATGCAGCAACCTTGATAGGTTTCACACAGCCGCATTCCCTCAGCAAAGATGTCGTGTAGGAGCCTCTGCACCTCATCGACTTGTTCCATTAGTGGTCTTGAATCCACCATCTTGTACTGATCGAACTTCGCCACAGTGAATTTCTGAGTACCAGAATCTTCAATGCGGTACTTCTTGTCTAAGGAATCCCACAGATCCTTAGATGTCTCAGCATTTTCGTACACCCCAAACAGAGAGTCCGAAAGGCTATTCTGAATATAGCTCTTGCACAAGAAGTCAGCATGTTCCCAGGCGTGGACACTCGCAAGCGCACGTGGATCAGTGTTATCTTCTGGGAGAACAGGTTTCACCTCATTGGTGTATTTCTGTAGATTCAATGTTGTCAGATAGAAGAACATCTTCCTTTTCCACATCTTGAATGCTGTCCCATCAAACTTGGTTGGAGGAGCGACATGGTTCCCAGATGGAACTTTGACCGTCTCGATATGACTCGCAGTCGATTAAACCTTCTCACTGGTTTTCTCCACCAATCCAGAGTTGTTTTCCACATCAATTGTCATTCTGTTAATACAAAAGAAACAACTTTCAATTAGTATCGATATATAAACTTTAAGAATCGCAATTCTAATATCGAACTAAATCGCATTGGTGTCGATCGATACTCCTTGGTATCGATCGATACACACACAATGTCTATCGATACACCCATATGGTGTCGATCGATGCACTCAGTGTCGATCGATACACACACAATGTCTATCGATACACCCATATGGTGTCGATCGATGCACTCAGTGTCGATCGATACACCCTTGGTGATGATCGATGTACGTGAGTTTTGCATAAGATCGATCGATACACCTCGGTGTCGATCGATGCTTAGCTTGTGTCGATCGATACACATATAGTGTCGATCGATGCAAGTGAATTTTTACACATGATCGATCGATAAACCACAGTGTCGATCGATACATGTTAATATTACACAGTATCGATCAACATAGACCCAACTAGGTCGATGCACAGTATCGATCGATACACCGCAGTGTCGATCGATACAACTCGATGCAAAGTATCAATAGATGCACCTTAGTGTCATCTAATACGACTGTTTGCATGGTATCGATCGATGCACCTAAGTGTCGACCGATACAATTTTGTCTAGTATCGATCAATACTCACAAGGCTTCGATCGCAATCGAACCTATCAAGAACATGATTTGTGTTCGTTGATTCTACCGTTCATTAATCGCAATTAACGATGGTTTTTTAGAAGATGTTTAAAGCAGTACTGCTTCTACTACACGTTTCAAGTTGCTAAACAGCTTTTTATAACATTTGAGTATCACTAGCAGATTAACATCTTCTTAAAAATAGAATAGATGGAGATTGCCTCTCTACTACACGTTTCAAGTTGCTAAGAAGCTTTTTGATAACGTTTGAGTATCATCTGCAGTAGAAGAATCGTTTTAGAAAACCGTTTGAAAACGTTTATTTACTCGTGATTAAAGATCTAATTGAAGTAATAACAAAAATTGGATCTTCTTTGAGTTAAGATTGTATGACCAAAATTTCGCACAATAGACATGATAGAATTTAATCACGATTATATAAATAAACAGTAAGGAACAGACGATTCATAAAACGATAAAGCAATAAATAAATCTAAGGAGGCGAAATGAATTTCTTTCCTTAACTCAAAGAATCTTCCGTAGTGCGACGGATTATAATAGATCCATGAGTCCTAGGATACAACCAAAGGAATCTGTATCATCTACACTTGATATCAGATCCGTCGAACATTATAACTATGATACTCTCGAATAAAGACTTACTCTAAGCTGTAGAGAATTGAAGGAACTTTTTCTTTTGTAAGTGTGTTTTCTGTGTGTGATTGGATACCTTTCTCTCAAGAGAGACGATCCTATATATAGGAGGAGATCATAGAGGAAATTATTTCCAACTAACGATGTGGGACTTTTTACATGTCCCTCAATTTTCCTTTTTTAGGTTTTTTCTTTTTTTAAGGTTTTTCTTTTTCTTAAGACTTTCCTTTTTTGTAGGTTTTTCCTTTTTTAAGGCTTTTCCTTTTTTTAAGGTTTTTCCTTTTTACATTCAAAAAGCTTTTTTACCTAGCCTAAATATCTCATTTCAATTCACACATACACATATTTATAAAGTCCTCGAGCTCTTATAAATTTTGTTCAACAAGATGTGCTTTAGAAAGACTGTGTATTTGTTCGGAGGATTCTCATTGTGCTCCAAACAAAGGTTATATGTGTCGACCAGGTAAAGTCTATAGAGAAGCTAGGGTTTGTACTCGAGTAAGCGCTTGAGAGTGGTTATTTCCAAACTACTAAAATAAAAAGAATCATACGAAATCATATATAAAAGTACCGTCTCGAAAGCTTTCAGAATTTCTTCAAATTATGAACACTCGTAATCGCTTTTGATTATTCCTCCTCTTCTTCATAACGGATCATTCTCCGTTTGCTTTTCCTTGTGGTGAATTACCCACCTCAGATTTACTCGCACGAGGCATGAGGGTCGATAGTATCTTTCTATGAAAAAGGCTATTCTAATAGAATAAGTGTCGAGATATTTGCACATGATTTCATTTTATTTAAATTTCATTTGTATTCTATTACTTTTGAAAAGTGTTAAAAATAGTTGTTACTTTTTTGTGTGAAAATACGATTTTACTCCTGTTATTGTTATATCGTGTACCGTACACGCAGTACTGTATAAGGGTATAATTGGGTTGAACAATGAAATAAGTGTTAGATTTTGAAATACTTTTCAAAAGTGCTAGAATACAAATGAAACTTAAATAAAGTGACACCCCATGCAAAAATCCCATAAATGTTTTTGAAAACATATTTTTTATTGAGATATTGTTTATTGACTAAGACTATGTATGGTTTTTTTTTTTCAACACCTTTTTTTTTCTTTTAACATTCCACATCATCTTCTCTCTCTTCCACCTAATAATTCAACACCCACTAATTTTTACCCTCTACAATAGTTTTGTTTAATAAATTTCAACATTCTACCCCACTATTTTTACTTCATATTTTTCTTTTCTTTTATGTTTTTATCTTTTGATTATAAATTAATAATAATTCTCAATAAAATCAAATTAAAATACTTAAATTAAAAAAAAAAATTGAAAAAAAATCTTTCATATTTTACATCTTGAAAAAAAAACGAGAAATAGAAATAGTTATTATTAAAACAAATAACATTATGAAAAACTTAAAATGCAATACAATACAAGAGTAAGCACATGACACAACTTAATAAAACACACCTAACTTAATTTATTGGAGGGTTATTATTGGGATTTATTTCACTAAAAAGATGATTTTTTTGGAAGTTAATAGGAAAAATATAGTAAAAAATATGAGTTTTTTTTGCTGTGTCCAAATTAAGTGAAACAAATATTTATTTATAGAGTATAAAAAATGATGAATTTTGATATAAAATAAAATATAATGTTTTATGAAATAATTGATCTTAAATGATTCAAAAGAAAAAAAATATCAAGAATCTCACGTGTCTCTATCTATATATTAATTAAAAACTTTTTTCGCTCAATCAGTGAACGCCCCATGTCATGTTTTGTCCCCTCCTTTACGAGTTCAACGTGTTTAATCCATGTCATTTTTTTCTTCTTCTTTCAACTTGCCATTGCAATTAGTTGAATTTTTTAATTCAATACACCATTGTAACTAGTCATAGCATGTACCAGCAATAAGATAGAAAATAGGGATGGTCTTCAAATAACTAGTGCATTTCTTACACTTTTTTTTATCACCCATACAACCATAATTAGACAATCAATTTTTAAATAGACAAAGAAATTCACATTATCTTATTCATGATGCTTCATCAATCATCATGGCACCGGGAACTAGGTAACCTGAAAATAAAAAACCACAAGCCAATCAAAGGCATAATCTATAAGATATCATAAAACATACCTACTAATGATATTCTAATTTTTTTTTGGTTAATCGATAGTAGTAACATAATTTTGATGTTAATTTGGGACAACTAGCGATATGGTGATAATACATATACTTATGGATTTTAATGTTAGGCCTTGAATAGTGTTTTGGATTCGTTTACCATTCATAATTTTTTCTTTCTATAGTAGTGCGCTAGATTAAAAAAAAAAATTGTTTTTCGTGTCCGACGTGAGACCGGGGGAATAAAAAAAAAAACAAGTGGGTTACGTTAGGACTTACTTCCACATTGTGAATGAGGAGCAAGAGGACGGCCACAATCAGTGGCGACCTTGACGAGCTTTTGCATATCGATGGTAGCTTCGATTTCCTTATTGATGACTTCACAGACGCATTTCATTCCGATAAGTCGGACAAGAGTGCAACAACCTTCGGATGGTGTCGGAGGAGATGGAAGCTTCTTGTCGATAGAGTATGGACATCCTCTCAGAACTTCAATACCTGATTCATTACAAATCTCTCCCTGAATTTGAGATGACCACAACAACATCATTACGACTAGAAACTGACACAAGATTTGGTCTTTCATTATTTTTATTTATTTTTCTTCTCTCCTTTACAGTCCCCTCTTTTACGCATCTGTGCATAACAATATATACGGAATGTTAAATACAGAAATGAGATCAGAGACTTCACAGAATTTGCTTATTTTGGCAATAGATCAATATATATAATATTATCTTATTTTGGCAATATATCAATATATATATATAATATTATCTTATTTTGGCAATATATCAATATATATATATATATATATATATAATATTATCTTATTTTGGCAATATATCAATATATATATAATATTATCTGTAGATATATATCTTTCTTTCTTTACCTCTGTAGATATCTATGTATATAGTACTATATACTAATACTATGACATATTTGCAGAGGTTAACATTTAATTCAAATTTCTTTATAAATTTAGCACTTAATTAATTTTTTTTTTAGTCGTTTAGCGTGTAAATGACGAAAATACATCTCCCTCTATCTACATGTGTATCGTCCACAAACGTACACGCCGTACTGTACATGAGCTAAATTATCATAAATAGTAACAAAAGTGCTAAAAAAATATGAACAATAATTTAAGTGCTAAAAAAACTATCAAAAATTTAGAAAGTGCTAATTCTTGCAAAACATCGTAATACTATTATAATTTCTTTCCTTATATAAAGAATATAGTAATAGTAATACTATATATATATGTGAAGAAAGAGATTATAAGAAAATTAGATAGGTTACTCTGTATAAAGAAATAATATATTTATCTTCCTTAAATATGTGGATGATTTCGCTATTTTATTATTCAGCTATTCTGTGATTTTGCTATTCAATTGACATATCAATCAAGTCCAAAGTAAAACAATGAAATACATTCATTTCTTCATTTCATTAGTAGACTAGATGGAAAAAATTGAGTGAAAGATAATGCACCTGTAATCTGAAAACCATCTCTACTTTTATTGTATTGTTGATAGAGTTTATTAAATAAATGACTATACATGAAGGTTTATTTAAGTAAATGACAAGTGGTTGGATTGCTATTAGAAAGTAGAAACTACCAAAACGATACCAACCAAAAAAATGAGGTGAACATATAGCGCCTAATGATGAATATGTAGATTTGGTCAATTTTTTATTTAAATTGTTAAATTTATTCAATTAACAGAAATAATATTTATGTATATTGTATTTGAATGTCAATAAAGAGATTATATGAAAACGTTTTATAAAGATTTTTTTTAAAAAAATTACCTTAGATAAGTCATATGTGGCAGACAGACCAAAAAAAAAAGTGTAAAAATGACCATATCATGTTGACATGTAAACGTTTTACGACCGTTAAAGTGAAAACCACTAGATACAATCATTTCTACATTTCATCATTTCATCATTTCATTAGTAGAGAGTAGGTGAAAAAAAAACACAAGTGTATGAAAATGCATCAGCAATTAATTTGAATACCATCTCTACTTTTAGTGTATTGTCGATAGGTAAAAATTAGGAGTCGACATTTCGGTTTAATTTTGAGTTTGGTTCGGGTTTGGTTTGGTTGATTTAGGTTGAATAAAATTTTAGCCGAACTCAACCAAAATAAGTTTGGTTCGGATTCGGTTTGTGTTTGGTTTGGGTTTAGTTCGGTTTGGTTTAATTCGGTTCAGTTACAATTTGGTTTGATTTGGTTTTAGTTTGGTTTTTAAAAAATCAACTTATAAAAACAAAAATTATAACGAAACGTAAACAAAACGAATCCATTAAAAAAACCATTCACTAAAATTTTAAAACCAAACTAAAATTAATCCATTTAATCAAAATAAAAAAATGAAAAAATCAATGGTTTTGTCTTTCCCATTCCACTAAAATGAACATGCAACAAGTCAATAATTTAAATATAAATTAATTATACAAGCCAATAATTTAAAGGGTTTAGGACCTTTAGTCTAAAAGCTTTAGGTGAAGAACCGAAAATCTTACCATATGTGTTTATATTTTTAATATTATTAATTAACTAATTAACCAAAAAACACATTGATTTATCGGTTCGGTTTTAAACCGAACCATTCCAGTTGAAAAATACTTCAACTGATTATGTTATATATAGAATATGGTTTGGTTTGGGTTGGTTTAAGTTCGGTTAGTTCGGTTTTTAGCCCACCCCTAGTAAAAATGACAAGAAACGACAATTTATTTAGATACAGAGATAAATGACAAGTGTTTAGACCATCTCCAATGTATATCTCCATTTTTTACTCCAAAATGGAGCAACTCCAAAATAGAGTTGTGTTTTGCTCTAATGTATAACTCCATTTTTTACTCCAAAAAAGAATATTCTAAATAGATTATTTTTGTATTTTATTAATAATGCTTTTTATTTCTAAAAGTTACAAATTAACCCGTTTTATTGCAAAACTTTTATAAATTATGAATTTAATAAAATTTAATACTTATTAAATAAAGAAAATTACATAATATCATTAAAGATCTCCGACACTAAATTTTTTCCACAAATGATCAATTAGTGCAGTTCGAAGTGAAAAATGAGCTTCTTTATCTTTGATTGCACAAAGTCAAGACCATTTGGAGATTCAACATAAGAACTATGCTTTGAAAGAGCTGAAGATGGAAAACAAAATGGTATTTTATGACATTGATTCCATATCGGATCCAAATATTCGTGCATATATTCATGGTGAACAAGCTAAAATTTTACAAAATCGGAATGCTCAACAACAAGATCAACAAATTCCTCCTCCATCAACTTCGTTTGGACAATTTTTTAGTGATCTCGGTGGATCAGAAAGCGGTTTAGGGGAATATTAAATTTATCGTATTTGTTGTGTTAAATTTGTTTATGTTGCTTATCTTTAATTTCAACACTTGTTATGTATTTTTAAGTTTATTTTACTTTGCAATCTTTTTAAATAAATTTTTTATTGTTTAAATAATTATGATAGTCAAATACATTTTATGCATTTAATTATTAGTAGTGTCACATGCATATATGTTGATAGTTGATAATATGTACGATAAATACATTGCTAAATTAATAAAAAATAAAAAATATAAATATTTAATATTTAAATGATCAATTTTCAATTAAAAAATTTCAACTTCATAATGGAGTATAATATAGAGTTACTCCAAATATAGAGTAAAATATGGAGAAACTCCATTTTGGAGTGGAAAATGGAGTGAAATTGGAGAGAAATTTACTTCAAAATAGAGTTTGAAATAAAAAATAGAGTTTAAAATAGAAAATAGAGTGAAGTTGGAGATGCTCTTACATTCCAAAAATGCTAAACATGTGAAATGTAACGCATCATGATGGATATGTTGAACATTGGCTTATAGTCCATAATAATGGGCCTGTTTTTTATTTTTTAAAAAGCCAATATAGCCCATCTCCGTGTCTGCTAGTAAAAAATTCAAACCCGGAATTTGGTAGAGCTACCACAAAGACACGAACTTCTTGTTTACAATTTTTTTTTTTTAAAAAAAACACAGAGAAACATACACGAATTTAAAAATTTTAAACTTAACCAAACCATCCTATATCTATGTATAGCCTATAGGTAACCAAACCAGCCGACCTATAATAAACCGGAATACACATTCTGAAAGTTAACTTGAGATTTCCAATCGGAAAGAGAAGGAGACGGTCATTGCATTGCTTCTTTACTAACGACGCCGTTTGGTTTGGAAGACGAAACGACAACATTATGTGTCGTATATATGAGAACAGAGACAGCGTCTATTCATTATGATTAAAGTGTTTTTGTTTACATTACAAGTAGCTCGCTCGTACGTGTAGTGTGTAGAGTGGAGTTGGTAGGTTTAGGGTTTTAAGTTCTAGAGACTTCCAAATTTCAACGGCTCAGATTCAACCAGAAACCTTGAACTATACACTTTGACCGTTTATACTCTGCACTCGTATTGAATAATAAAAGAAAAAAAACCATAACTTTCCAGTCGCATAAAAACCCCTCTCATTTGCTAAAACCCTTGACTCTCTCTCTTGATCGCTTCTCTGTAAGAGTGTTGAGTTTTAATCATCTTTTCATTTTCGATATTTATTTTGTTCGACTGCAGGTAGGTCGGAAAGCTGTTTGCTTTCAGATACCCTTTTTGATTTGCTCTTCGATGATTACAAAGTTCAATAGTCTTCTGATTTGATTTGGGTCTTTAGGGTTTCTTAGATCACTGAAACAAACAAAAAAAGCTATGATTTTGATGTGTTTGTGTTATGGTTTTTGCAGGAGAGTGAATCATCATGGCTTCAACCTTTAGCGCAACGACTTCAATGGGCTCATCCTTGGCTCCTCCTTCGAATCGATTATCATCTCTTGTTTCGATCTCATCAAACTCTTTTGGAAAGTGTCAGAGTATTGCGCAGAGGAAAGCAAGGTTTCCCAAAATCTATGCGGCTAAGCAATTGCATTTCAACAAGGACGGGACTGCGATTAAGAAGCTTCAAGTGAGTCGAATGATATGTTTTTTTCGATTCCACCCTTTTATTGGTTTCTGATTCCATATTGAATGACATATCATTTCATCGTGTAGGCTGGTGTGAATAAACTTGCGGATCTAGTCGGAGTTACTCTAGGTCCTAAAGGCAGAAATGTTGTTCTTGAAAGCAAATACGGTTCCCCGAGAATCGTTAATGACGGTGTAACAGTTGCTAGAGAGGTAATGGTGTTGCCTTATGTTAGTAGCCGTCGCTATGTTTATCTTTGCTTTTGTAGATTTGAAGATTTTGCTTCTTTTTTTTTTGGTTAGGTTGAGCTTGAGGATCCAGTTGAGAACATTGGTGCTAAGCTAGTGAGACAAGCTGCCTCCAAGACTAATGACTTAGCCGGTGATGGAACAACGACTTCGGTTGTTCTTGCGCAAGGTCTCATCGCTGAAGGTGTAAAGGTTTGTAATTTTTAAGGCACCAACCAATCTTTTTGAATTGAACAGATCATTGTTTGGATGAAATGTGATATGTAAATTGAAATATGCAGGTGGTGGCTGCTGGTGCAAATCCGGTTTTGATTACCAGAGGAATTGAGAAAACCACCAAGGCTCTTGTTGCCGAGTTGAAGAAAATGTCAAAGGAGGTATATTTTTAATTTATTATCAGATTCTTTTGGTCATGGCTCTGTTCATTGTGCTTAAAAGGATTGCTCTTTTTTTTTATTGCAGGTCGAAGATAGTGAACTTGCAGATGTTGCAGCGGTTAGTGCAGGAAACAATTACGAAGTAGGCAATATGATTGCGGAAGCAATGGCAAAAGTTGGCCGTAAAGGCGTTGTCACTCTCGAGGAAGGAAAAAGCGCTGAGAATAGCCTTTACGTTGTTGAAGGAATGCAATTTGATCGTGGCTATATATCTCCTTACTTTGTCACCGACAGTGAGAAAATGTGTGCAGAATACGAAAACTGCAAGGTATTATTAGTAGTTAAATCCTATCATCTGTTAAAAACCCGCCTGATTTTTAAACTTTGTGTCTCTTCTTGTTTTTGTAGTTGTTTCTTGTTGATAAGAAAATAACAAATGCTAGAGACATTATCAACATTCTAGAAGATGCGATTAAAGGTGGATACCCGCTTTTGATCATTGCTGAAGATATCGAGCAAGAGCCATTGGCGACTCTTGTTGTCAATAAGCTTCGTGGTACTATAAAAGTTGCTGCTTTGAAGGCTCCTGGATTTGGAGAGAGGAAAAGCCAGTATCTTGATGACATTGCTACTCTTACAGGAGGTTAGACCAGAATACTAAATGTTCTTTTTTATTACTGTTTCTTTATGCAAAAAAAAAATGTTTAGTTCTAAAGTTGGGGCGTTTGTTTTCCTCTTTGTAGCTACTGTAATTAGGGAAGAAGTTGGACTTCAGTTGGAGAAAGTTGGACCAGAAGTTTTGGGTAATGCTGGTAAAGTGGTTCTCACAAAAGACACTACAACAATCGTTGGTGACGGAAGTACTGAAGAAGTTGTGAAGAAGAGAGTTGAACAGATCAAGAATCTTATCGAGGTACATCTAAAAAAAACAATGAAATTTCTCAATAAATTGGTTTATTTTGCGGCTATGTGAAGTTTTCGGGATTCGTGTAGGCTGCTGAACAAGACTATGAGAAGGAAAAGCTTAATGAGAGGATCGCTAAACTATCAGGTGGTGTTGCTGTAATTCAGGTGAGATAATAAGAAGTAAATCACATTGATGCAAAACATTTAATAATAGGTAGTAATAATAATAGTCCATTCTTTAGGTTGGAGCACAAACTGAGACAGAGCTTAAGGAAAAGAAATTGAGAGTTGAAGATGCTCTTAATGCTACAAAGGTAACAACATCTCTACGCAAAGAGTGTAAAAATGTTTTCACATATTAAACCGTTGAAACCTTCAAACTATATTTCAGGCGGCTGTGGAAGAAGGTATTGTTGTTGGAGGAGGATGTACTCTGCTAAGACTTGCATCGAAAGTGGATGCCATTAAAGAGAGTTTAGCAAACGATGAAGAAAAGGTTAGTCCAGGAGAGTTTCACGGTAGAAAAAGAAAACAAATGAATGAGTTCTTGGCTTATAACACTGTTTTTGGGACTATCTTAACCTTCAGGTTGGTGCTGACATTGTTAAGAAAGCATTAAGCTACCCGTTGAAGTTAATTGCTAAGAACGCTGGTGTTAATGGTAGCGTTGTTAGCGAAAAGGTAAAAAATATGAAGATCATCTTATTATACAGATTGCAGGTTTGAGTCTTTGAGATAGAAACTAAGTGATTGGCTTTTTTCGGTTGACAGGTACTCTCTAGCTCCGACCCAAAACACGGTTACAATGCTGCCACTGGCAAATACGAAGATCTAATGGCTGCAGGAATCATTGATCCAACCAAAGTGAGCAAAGTTCCTTGCTTTTTTCGCAGACTGAAATCTTCTGTCTCGTGTGCTAACCGAGTTTTTGTTCTTAAGGTTGTGAGATGTTGCTTAGAGCATGCTTCATCTGTGGCTAAGACTTTTTTGATGTCCGATTGTGTGGTTGTGGAGATCAAGGAGCCTGAATCAGCAGCTCCTACTGGTAACCCTATGGACAATTCAGGTTTGTCTTAGTTCTTTTTTCTCAAATCCTTTGAATCATCAGCGAATCTGCAACATTTTGTTATGATTCTCTGTTGATTTTCAGGTTACGGCTTCTAAGTTAGCAATGAGAGAACAGAGTGATCTCTGAGGAAGCAAAAACCACGACCAAGTTCTTTATTTCCTGATCTGAAACATCATTAATTATATGTTTTTCCGATGACCTGAAGAACATAGAATTTGGTTTTTTGTGTTCTCTGAATCAAGAAAAAGTCTGAGAATATGAAAACTTCAATGAAGTGTTTTTTTTATAGCTTTTACTATCACATTTTCATTAATCCCTTTATACCCCTAGGCTTCTTACTCCTTCGTATATAACCAATATAACTAGCAAAGATTACTCTATTGTGTAAGAGAATCAATAGATAAATTGACCATATCTATTAATATATTAATTTTATTGATATAATATTATACAGAAAAATATAGTGAGTGATATTGTAAATGATTTCATTTTTGACAGTATTCTGTCAAAAATAGTATTTTGTCAAAAAATGACAGTTTTTGACAATTTTTGACAGAATACTGTAAAAAATGAAGCTATTTACGCTATCACTCATTTGTATAATATTATATCAATTAAAATTAATATATTTATCAATATGCTCAATTTATCTATTGATTGTTTCTGACACAAAATCTATAATATTTATAGAGTAATCTTTGCTATTTATACGTAAGGGTTAAGGGCGTATGGGTATATATATGCATTAATAAAAGTGTAATAGTGGTTCAAACAATACTTTGTCATTTACCTAATTATGGTCAAAATCTTTGTTATGGCGTGCAATTTTCTCAATCTTTGATATTCTTATGTGTGTTTAATATTGGTTTTTCAAACGAATAAACACCTTTTTGTAAAACTTTTTATTGAACACACAACATTTTGTAATCTCTGTAAAGCAAAAAAAAAGAGAAATTGCAAATCGATTTGCCTAGTTCGAGAATTCTCATTACCTGAGTATAGACGAAGAATACTGTAGATTATACATTAATATCTACACAGAAGAGTTCCCTAAAAACTAAAAAGAGTACAAATAAACATTTTTAAAGCTGATGAAGAGGTATTAACTATTAAGGGGTTTTTCTAGATATTTATTTGTTTGTTTTATTCTTCAATTCTATAATTTAACAAAAAATTGGTTATTGATAAAAGAATGTTTCTTCAAATTTTAGAGCAAATAAAAATCAACCATACTTTTAAAAAATTGAGAATACTTAAAACTCACAACCCTCATAGAGTGTTGAATATTGAAACCAATGTACATAGTCTTATGAGAGTAAAAAAGAGAGATACACATTTTTTTGTTGTCAACACTCAACAGTAGAGAAATTCCTTTTGTCACATATTTATTACTCCTAGGATTTTTTATGTTTCATAAAGATATAGTTGTAATTAGTTTTTCTATGAATTTTTTTATTAATTAATGATAATGAATTGTAATTTTTAATAAATATTAATTGAACTTATTGAATTGTTATTGGTTTAGAATTATGAGAAATTATTTACTAACAAAATATGATGCATTTATAATCAAGTATTAATTTTTTCGTGATATATGTGAAAATTCTTTAAAAATATATCAATTTGAAATAGATGGAGTATATGTTATAGTCTACATGTTATAAATATTTTATAAGTAATAAAAATGATATTAGTTGTTATATCTCTCAATCACTCTTATATTTTTGCAGATTTTATTAAGTGTCAAACCGTCATAATGCATGTTGTTGACAAAAAAAAAAATTACTTGATAGGTAAAAAAATAAGAAAGAGACATATACCACTTGTCATATTAAGGAAATATATTTGTATCACCTATCATTAGTTGTTAAGTTATTTCGGGTCGGCGATCTATTAATTCCCCCACGAGAACTATCATATAGCATCATATGTCTCATAAACTTAGATGTCGTTCTATATCTCCACGAATACAAAGTTAAAGATCTTAATCTTCCGAAAAAAGTTCAAAATATAAATACCCCCAAAATAATAGTTCGATATCTCATAACCTATAGACCTTGGTTTACTTATTTTTTAAACAATTGTTAATCACTTAAAACCGAAATTAAACTGGATTAACCCGATTACACCTAAAATTAGACCCACAAATAATTGTGTTCTTTGTCTCCTTCGCTCCGATCATGTGGATGATTCAAAGCCAGAATCGAAAATCCCAAATTCTTATTTCTTCCCAGAATCAAAAATCCCCCCCCCCCCCCAAAGTCGTGTCTTCTCTCCTTCGCTCTAATCTCGTTCTGCTTCTTACTTATTCTCATGTCTTGATTGGTAGATCATTTAAAAAAATATTAAGTTTTTTATCAACCAATTAATAAAATATCTAAGAAAACATTTAGAATCTGCAGATTGTCCTCCCTCTATACTTTCATATAGAGGTTTTGGTAAAGTATTAATCAATAAAATATCAAAAAAAAAATGAAAATAATTTTATATAACTAATTTATTTTATTAAATAATATCAAAAAGTTATGTTTATATTAAAGTGTAAATTTTATGCTTTTAAAACCAATATTGACCATTATTTTATTTTTTATTAATTTTTAAATAAAAAATTAAATATGATATAATAAATACAATTGAAATATGAAAAAAATATTAAAAATTATATTATAAATATATATATAACTATAGATATAGTACTTAAGAATAAATATATTAAATAATTTTTTATATAATCTTTTATATTTTTATCAATCACTTAAAATGTATATATTAATCAGAGCATACAGTTTTAGGAGCTGGTTGTTTTATTTTTTTTGTTATAATTCTCAATTAAGTGTAAACAATTGTGTTCTCAAACATTAATTAAATGTTTTCGCGATTGAGTATAGGTTCCGCAAACGAGGCTTTGCAAATGGCTTTGCGTTTATGTTGTTCTGAATTTAGATTAGACTGAATCTCTAAACAACCAATTGGAAAAATTGAATCAAACCCAATATCTCCTTAGTCTTCACAATCTTTGAAGGTAAAAGCGTTTGATGAATGTTTGGCAAAACTCCATTACAATACGTGTCAGATCGGATCGAATCAGAACGAGATTCAAACCAGACAAAATTCGAAATCAAAATTTGCTTAGCCTCATATTTAAATAATTGTAAAAAGAAACAGACACCATAAAAAGAAACAATACAAAGATTTCGTTTTTATATTCTAGAATCACAATATAAACCTAGTTAATTATAATTTTGGTTTTTTCCCCGGTTTAGTCTCGATTTCGATTTCTCTTATAATTTGGTTTAGTTTCCCAAATCGGACCCATCTGGTTTATTATTGTGTAGCAAAAACAAAAACCACAAAAAAAACATGCAAAATTTTGGTATATAAAAAAAAACCCTGGTTAAATCTTTGTGCAAAAGTCGAATAAGCGTTTGTAGAAATATACGTTATAACACGTGTATAGATGTGTACATATTTACGTGTATGTATGTATAGAGAGAGAGGAGAAGAAACAGAGGTATTAATGAAAAGAAAGAAAAAAGGGACAGAAACGTACCAAAAGAAGTAAGAGAGAGACTTATGAGTTGTAACCAAAACTATCATAAAAGACCTTTCCATTTTCATGCATCCTATTTTATTATTATTTCTCATCACCTTCCCTCCCTATTTTTTTTATTTTTTGTCTATTTTCTTCCCATTTAATGTAATCTTCTCATAAATATAAAATCAAAAAGATCCGATTTTTTCAATAATTTAATTATCTTTTTTTTTTTTACTTTTAAATTTTTGTTATGAAATGAAATAAAAAAAAAGGCTTCAAGCTTTTTACTCCGACTCTCTCTATATTTCTCCTTCTTCTTCACGCCGCCTACCAAATATAAACACTCTCTCTATCTCTCGCACTCTCTTTGCATTTTCCTCTGAACTTTCCCAGGAAATTCTATTTTTGCTTCAGATTTTTAATCTTTCATTATTCTCTCTTCTTTTTTTTCCTCTTCCGAAACAAAAATTGTTTCTTTTTCTTTCCTGGTTTTTAATCTCTCTTTTATTTCCTTTTCTCTCTTTGCGTGTGTGAGATTTTTGTTCCCCATCATCACCTTTTGCCGATTGGTGATTTTATATGTTAATGTAGCTTCTTCAACCTCACTGGTATTCTTCTCTCTCTCTCCTATACAATTTCTCTCGCATTGTCACTGAGATTTTTCTGCAGTGGGTTTCGTCGTCGAGATTTGATCGGAAGAAAATATAGGCTTTTTTCCTTCTGTGATTGTGAGTTTTTTTTTCTTTCTTCTCTCGCCTTTCTTGGTCTTTGATCGCCAGTACATTATCTTCTTTCTAAAAAAATGGTTTCTTTTCTAAGATTTGTGTGTGATCGTAGAGATTTTTTCCTCTGATTTGGTCCGTACATTTTACGGACTAGGATCAAATCTGATGCTTGTTCGTGTCTTGTTTCTTTTGCTTTGTGTTAGGACTCATGATTTCATGTTAATAGTGTTTGATCTCACAATGCCGCTACCAAAGATTTATATGTAAATGATTTTGTTTTGTGTGATTTCAGGTTCTAGTGACACTGAAATTATCTTGAGATAAAAAAAAAAGTAATGGGAAAGTTAATGTCTTGTTGCTGATTAGTGGTGGATTCTTATCCCAATGTTTGTTTGTTCTTATGTTTTTTGATGTATTTAAGAACGTACCAATGAGTTTTTTAGGTCTTCTTCTTTTTTTGTTTTTGTGCAAAGCTTTTATAAGGTCCTCTTGAATAAGAATAAGAACAACAACTTGTTACACGAAGATCTTTTGTCTGTTTCTTCCGTCTAACTTTCACATAGTTTCTTTGGTGTTTGTCTTAAGCTTAAGTGTTCTTGTTTTACAGCTGTCAGGAGTATTATTCTTTGATCATCATAATTTGGAGTTGAAAGTTTGGATTTTTTTCCTCTGTTGAGTGTATTAAATCATCGATCTTGAGATGGATCAGAGAAGCATTGAGCCAGAGTTTGATGAATTTGAGAAGCTTCTTGGAGAGATTCCGAAAGTTACTTCAGGAAATGATTATAGCCGTTTCCCTATATGTTTGAGCTCAACCATCAAGAAGGCGGCTCGATTCGAAGAAGAAAATCTTCCTGATGACCGCGCATTTACCTCTGCATTTGCTGAGGGAAACTTCAACTTTGGAATCCCAAATCAAACTCCGGAAAATCCCCAACTTATGTTCATTCCTTCTTACCACTCTGCTAATAGCTCACCTTGTGTATATGACAAATTTGATCCAAGAAAACTCGATCCGCAAATGTTCAGGAAACTGCAACATGTTGGCTGCTTTCCAAATATCTCTTCCGGGATCTCACCTGCTCAGCCGCAGCAATACTTACCATCCTCGCAGTCTCGCTATCAAGCTTTGGATCAATCTCATATCAATTTGAGGAATATCGGAGAAGGAAACTTTCAGAGGCTGAATCTGCAAGAAGAACAGTACATGCCTGTTAACCCTCATTTCCTCTATCTTTATAATAATAGCCAAAGCATGGATACTGCTCCAAGACAGGAGCATTTTGATTATCGCCGAGCTGAACAGTCTAACAGAAACTTGTTTTGTAATGGAGAAGATGAAAGTGTGAGGAGTTTGGATGGGGTAAGGAAAATGTGCTATCCAGAGAAGATTTTAATGAGACCACAGCTCAGTTTAAACACCGCTAAAGTCATAAAGTACGGTGTTGGAGACGATTCACAAAACAGAAGACTTTGGTTGCAGAAACAACTCAATGAAGATCTCGCATTGAACCTCAACAATCTGACATTGCAGCAGCCTCCAAAGTATAACTCTCTTGCTGAGGCGAGAGGGAAGATATATTACATGGCGAAGGATCAACACGGATGTCGGTTCCTGCAGAGGAAATTTGCTGAGAAAGATGGGAATGATATCGAAATGATCTTTAATGAGATCATTGACTATATCAGTGAGCTTATGATAGATCCGTTTGGGAATTATCTAGTTCAAAAGCTGCTTGAAGTATGCAGGGAAGATCAGAGAATGCAGATTATACATTCCATAACTAGAAAGCCAGGAGTTCTTATCAACATCTCTTGTGATGTGCACGGGTAAAACCGTAAAAGCTTTCTTTCAATAAGAATGTGTTTCGTTCTTTACCTGACGTGATATTTTTTCGTTTAAACAGGACTAGAGCTGTTCAAAAGATCGTTGAAACGGTTAAGAGACAAGAGGAGATTTCAATCATCATTTCTGCTTTGAAGCATGGCATTGTGACTTTGATAAAGAATGTAAACGGTACTCACGTTGTTCAACGATGCTTGCAGCATTTGTTACCTCACTGCGGAAAGGTAACAACTTTCTTTACAGTTTTTCAATTAAAATGATTCACTCTAATTTGACTGTTATGCAAATGTGATCCATTTTCTTTTTTTGTCTCTTGACAGTTTCTTTTCGAAGCTGCGATTACGCATTGTGTTGAGCTTGCAACTGATCGACATGGATGTGTTGTGCTTCAAAAATGTCTTGGCTGTTTCGAAGGAGAGCAAAAGGATCACTTAGTCTCTGAAATTGCCTCCAATGCTCTACTCCTCTCTCAAGACCCTTTTGGGTATAAATTTTTCGTTCTCTTTGAGCTTTTGAAACCAATGCTTGTAAAATAATGGAGAAAAGATGCAAACTTTTTTCTTTTGTTGTTGCAGGAACTATGTTCTTCAATATGTGTTTGAGCTACAACTTCAATGGGCAATCAACGAAATCCTCGAGCAATTAGAAGGAAACTACACGGAGTTATCGATGCAGAAATGTAGCAGCAATGTAGTTGAGAAATGTCTGAAACTAGCTGATGACAAACACCGAGCTCGAATCATTAGAGAACTCATAAACCATGGTCGTCTTGATCAAGTGATGTTGGATCCTTATGGAAATTATGTCATTCAAGCAGCTCTAAAACAATCCAAGGTAAAACAAAGACCAAATCACAATTGTTGATTGATTTAGATTTCAGTGCCTAGAGAATAAGATTGTTTCAAATATAGTACCTAAAGATCAGATTGTTGCAGGGGAATCTTCATAGCCTTTTGGTTGATGCCATTAAGCTTCATATCTCGTCTCTTCGTACCAATCCTTACGGTAAAAAAGTCTTCTCTGCACTTAGCTCGAAGAAGTAAATCAGCAGGTAATATATCCGAAAAAAAATCGAAACTTTTTTCTCTCTCGAGATGTGACCGTTAATTCGTTTCCTTTTGTCTTGGCAGTTGCAGAGATCTGTAGCAAATGTTGCTGTTTGTTGTTGGTAAAGTTACCTTGTAAATGTGATGTAATAAAGAGCATATTTCGCAGGTTTTTGGTTTATATTCAGAGACACAAAAGATTCAAATAATGGCTTTCATCTAATCTACAATTCCTCACTGTTTCGACGACTCATCTCTTTGTACAATTTGAAAGACCATATTAAATTCCTTTACCATATATAAAAAAAGTAAAATCGGTTATGACCGCAAATATCAAAATTATTTATCAAACTTAGGGTTATTAAGTTGCTGGCTGACCTGCTGTGTTTCTTTCTTTTGTTGTGTGAGTTGGTTTCTTGTGATAGAAGTAAATGGTTTAAAAAAAAAAAAAAAAACAGGAGCAATGAATAAAGGTCAAAACAAAAGACAGTCATGGGTTTTTTATACGTGTTGGTTATTCACTATTTTTGAAAAAAACAAAAGTGTAACGATCGTGTCAAACAAGATGAATTGATTGTGACTAGAATATAGTAAAGTGTTAAATATTGAAACCCCCACATCTTATGGGCGATGATGATTGAGTCAACGTGTCAAAATCACAGAGGGTTAAGAGTCAAAGCTTTATTACAACAAGTAGAGTAGAGTGTTTTAATCTTGGTTCGTTTGGTTTAGAAATTATAGTAACTAAAATAAAATTATTAAAATTCAGGAATGAATAAAATGGTTTCGTTTCTAATTCATATTGGATTTTTAAATCAATTTAATTAATAATTGTTTACATAAATATTTCTTTATTCGATTTTGGACTTTTATAAGCAGAAAACTATCTCTTTTATATCATTACGGTTTTTTGATGATAATAAAAATATATGATTTCAATTTTTAACAAATATGTCATTAACTGTTTTTAGATTAAATTTCGCATCATTATATTGGGTTTGATTTTGAAATTCGTTTACATAAGAACCGAATTGGTTTTTTTTTTTTTTTTAATCCGAATTGGTTTGTTAGGTAACTATTTATAACCAAATTGGTTTGCTTTCAAATTGGGTCTCAATCGAATCGGTAAAAATCTGATCTTCAGGACCGAATCATGGAAAAAATCCAACTTTTATTTTTCTTAAAGTAAAGAGACATGGTGTTCCGCGGCGACACGGTGATGTCCGTAGCCCATCTATCGGCGGAGATTACTCAGCGGTTGCGGTGGATTCCGCCTTCGGATCGAATCAGCAGCGGCGAGATGTTGCAACTCGTCTGCTGTTTTCCGCTTCAACAATTGGGTCGATTCGTCTTGTGGTTCTGGAATTGCATCTGTGTTCCACCACCGGAGATTTTATATTTTGATGATGATGATGATGATGGTGGTGATCGTGATAACGATGATGTTTATGGACCATTTTCGTCCTCTTTGATCGTTACACATCATAATTACCATAATCTTCATTTGGAGTGATCGTCTGGGTTTGCTTGTAAAGTTTGGGTTTTTATCTTCCTCTGGAGATTCTTGGGATTGTTGGATAAATCGGAGTGTGTTTCTTAATCCTTGTTTATAGAATCAGGATATCTTGATCATTTAGTGATGCGAATAGCTTAGATTTCATCATTTTAGTAGTCAAAGGAGCTTGTTTAGATCGATTAATTACTTGTGTCCGAATCCTTGTCCTTTAAATCAGCTCTTGAATCTTTGATTGATGGAGATCATCAAGTTATTCGAGTTTATTCTGTTTTCGCAAATATCGGTTTTGATCTAAGAATGTTTAGTTAGTTGGTTGAGCATCATCAATGTGTTTAATCTAGCTCTTCATTGATAGAGATTATCAGGCAATTCAAGATTATTTTGTTTTCGGAAAATCGGTTTGATCTATAAATGTTTCAAAAATCAGGAGATTTATGATGCAATTAGGAGGGTAAAGATTAAGGATCTAGAGAGCTCATCAAGCTTAATTCTAGCTAAGAATTTTCGGTAGATCAGTCTTTTGTCGATAATTTCTATTATTCGTGAAGGGCCCTATAAGGTTACATTACATGGCATAATCCGTAGATGTGATCTATGGTAATGCATACTTTTACGTTATCAGAAACTATAGTGGATGATCAAGTTCAAGTAATTGTCTTCTTGTGTGTTTCTTCGAGATCATTTGTTGCAGTGGAGTGGTCTCAGGATAAAGGAAGGTACATTTTTATCAAATCTTCGAACTCTCTTAGTATGTTCTTTGAGATTGAGATCTATTTGGGTCGATTTTCTTCTGTTAAAGTTTGAACCTTTTTGTGTGTGTATGATATAATGTGTTGTCCTTGAGATCTCCTCCTCATTAGTTCTTGCTGTGCTTTTCTTCAGGTTTGAGAAGTTAAACGGAATCCAATTCAAGATTTTTCTAGGGAAGAAAGGACAATCTATGGAATCCAATATGTGACTTCTTTTATATTCCTTCCTTTTCTTTAGTTAAGGTGTTTTTTTTTAGAATTTGTTTTTGTTTTACACAAATAAAAATATGTAGATTTTTCTATTTTTCTTAAATGTAAAATGAATGTTTTATTTCCTAATTTATATACATAGCAGTTATAACTGTTAAAATCAATAATATAAATTAGTAAAATTAATTAAACTAAATTGAGTTCACGATGGAACATTACGGGAATTGAGTTCGGGATGGAAATCGGTAAACAAAATTACTTGTTCCATTTTAGTCTCATTTCAAAATTCAAGATGGGAAAGGATGAGACGAGATAAAAAAAAAAATACAAATTTCCACAACTAAAAATATGTTTTTAACGAATTCAGATTTTGTTTTGCTTGGAGGATGCCAATAATTTCTCGTTCAGCATTTGAAATGATGAAACACATACCGCAACTCCAGGAGCATTAGAAGCTCTCATGGTTAAGAAAACAGACTCATGAAAATGATGAAACACATACCTTAACCATAACATCCCTTGATTGTGCAATGACGAATCACAGCAAATTTCAGTCTCAAAGATCTACAAAATTTAGCTGATGTAAGAACATTGCATATATGGATATGGCCAATCTACCTTGTAATATTATATCACTGTTGTTATAAAATAGGCCATTAATCCACTTAATTAGACGTTTGTCCAAAATGGTAAAGGAAAACAAGTTGAGTTATTAAAAGAATACGCCATCTAGACATTTTCCATAAATGCCTCAACATTTTTTAAGCGGTGTAGTTAACATTTTCCATAAATGCCTCAACATTAAAAGAATATGCCACCTACACATTTTCCACCACAATAGTAGAATACCATTTCATTTTTGGAAAGATAGTTAACATTTTTTAAGTATCTTTAAATTTGAAATTGTTCAATAAGTGAATAGAAATTTTTATCGACAAGATGAACTTATTAATTTTTTTAGAAACTAGATTAAGACCGCATATACGCGGGTTTATAGTTTACTATTTTATAACCCATAAAAAAACTATAAACGAAAAAATGAAAAACAAAATTAAATCTTTCATAAAAATTAATAATATAAGCTTGAGACTGTCAATGCGAAACTATCTATAAAGAAACCTAACAATTATATATTTATTTTGATTTTCCTATTTTTATTATATTATTTAGTTTTTAATTAAGTTTTGTCACATATTTCCAAATATTTAATTTTTCATATTTATATTCTTATTCGAATGAGATTTATTTTGTATAATTTAAACACTCGTATATTTATTTTTCCATACAAAATCAAAATGAATTTTTATTATATTTTATTAAATTTGCCTTTTAAGATAAATATAATTTTTTTATTTTTGTTTAGTAACTTGACATTTAAAATTACAAATTGGTTATAAAATTTTCCAATTTTTATTTTATTTATTTTAATTTATTTGGGTTGTTATGATAAATTTACATTTTTTTTCTTTTTTGTTTAGTATCTAAACTTTATAGGATTATGATTCAATTATAAAATTTTCTATTTGTTGTTAATAATATATGTCAAAATCTAATTGGAAATTGTTTTTATATGTGTTAAAATCTGATCGATTAATCTGGCAAATGTCATGATCATGTGAGTTAACAACTTTAAAACACATTCAATTTTATATAATAAGATTTTTATAGACAAGATGAGTATATAATTCTGTTTTTAAGCGGTGTAGTTTATATCTAGACACCAGAATACCAGATGCATCCAATGATCAAACAGTCCGATTAGCATCGAATAGTTATCTTTAATCGTTGATGGTTATTTGGGACTAGATTAATCGCCTTTGTCTGATTAATAGTGCACGCACGTTATAATTTAAAAGTAAAATATTTTTAAAACTAGAAAATGTTGATCCCGTGGACCACTAAGTGTGTTTAAAGAATGATTAGGAGATGGGAGGTGAGATTTTCGTTAATAGAGCAATTTAACCACGTTTAAGACAGGTCGGGAGAAATATGAGTAGGCCGGGGCCGTGTTTCGCTTTATTGATGAGAGAGAAGTAAACGCTTTAGAATTACGAACTGGTTCCGAAGGACGTCCAGTTCGGCGTTCTAAAGTGTTGTCTTGCTACAAAGAGAGAGGTCGGGTAGCTTATAGTCTGTTCTAGAGTCAAAATCCGAGAGACTTTCATTAATGACATATGAGGGGTATATATAGTCGGGGTCGGCTTCCTGCTCCCCGGGATCTCGGGCCACGTGTCACCTGCGGCCTCTTTTGCGGGTAAGGTGGCCTAGGAGGCGTGTCCCGGCTTTCGAGGAGAGAGGTCATGATGAGCTCGGCGTGGCGTGTTGCAGAGCAGTGCACTGTTTTACCAACTCTGCTCCACCTGCTCCTTCCTGCCCTTGTCAGCTCTGTAGAGTTGGTGGGACGTCGGGCCGAAGGCACATCCCTACGCGGGTAGGGTACTGCCTTACCAACTCCCACTCGCCTATTCTTCTGACACTCCCTGTTCTGGCGGGGCATCAGCGCGGGCCCGGGGTACGTTGCTTTCAGGTCGGCTACCGAGCTGAAGAGCGGTCTTGCAGGTCGGTGACATTAAGCCCGGCTACCGTGCTGAAGAGCGGCCTTTCCTAAGATGGGCCTAACTAATTGGGGGTGCTAGGCCCACCTCCAACAATAGGCCCTCCCCCAGTTCGGTATCGCGAGGCGAAGTGAGGGTGCCGAAGTTGATCTAATGTTAGTTCGGCGCATCTTAGGACGGTCCTTCCGGGCTCAACTGTGTTTACCTTTTCCGAAAAACCCGTAGGAGGTTGGCGCGTGCTCACCACGTGGGACGACAAAGGACGCTTCGTTTTTCGCGTGGACTGCCCACGCGCGGCGTGTGAAAGACGCTTCGCGTTTATCGAGGCGTCCTTTGCTTTTTGGCGTGGGGAAACGAAGAGACGTCATCATTAGGTTTTTTGGGCAGCCGTGCTTCTTTTGACACGTGTCCAGGCGTCGCTTCACTGTCCCCCTTCCTCTATTTAATCCTTCTTCCTCCTACTGTTAAAACCTTCTGCGCATACTCCTAAGGTAACCTCCTTTCTCCGATTTCCTTCTTCTCTTCCTACTTTCTTCCTGTCTTTTCGATCTCCTCCTCTCCGTGCAATGGCTCCGATGTTAGACGGTATCAGAGTTGAGTCGAGCGAAGAATCGGCGTCCCGTGGTGGCGGTAACGATTCTCCGAGTTCCTCCGCTGGTGACTCCGAACATGCCTCTTCTCCGCGACAAGGGGCAGACAGTGGGGAACAGTTGGCCCCCTCGACTTCGGGGGCCGCCCCGTTGCTCCCGGGGACCCGTCTCCGGCCGAAGACGGTGGTTAGATCCTCTGGCGGTCGCGGTGTTGGCCAAGCTGAGGGTGGAACCGGGCGTCTGGGCGATCGTGGTGGCCGTCAGGGCGGCCGTGGAGGCGGAGCTCGAGTGGCCAGGGTGAGGTCCCCCCTGGTCCTCTACGAGCAGGGAGGGTCACCGACCTGGAGCACAGCGGAGTCGGTGACCCTCCTGGGGAATCTGTGTGGTTTTTCCGCCGGCGTTGAGCTCAGGGTACCCAGGGCGGAGGAGCGCCCGTGGACTCCTCGGCCGGGCTTTGTCTGCTTGTACGAGTCGTTCTTCCAGAGGTGCGGCCTGCGCCTTCCTCTCCCCGAGCTGTTCGTCCAGTATTGCCGGGCGCGGGGCTTGGCCTTCTCGCAGGTCTGCCCGTCCACGGTCCAGGGGATGATCGTGCTGCTGACCCTAGGGCACGAATGCGACGTGGAGGTGACGTTGCCTATGTTCGAGGCGTTCACCCAGCAGAAGGCAAACCCCGGGATTCCTGGGACCTTCTATGCTGCTTTCAAGCCCGCGGCGAACGTTCTGGAGGCACCCAGCTCGGGGTCTAGGGCGAGCAAGCTGTCGAAGGTCGAGGACTGGTCTCGCAGCTACTTCTACGTCCGGGCTACCGCCGTGGCTGGGCTCGATCCGTTGGCGAGATACACCCGGGATTGGAATTTTTCCCCGGGTAGGGATTTGCAGGTCGAGCTGACTTCTCCTCTTTGGTTGTCTGACTGATGATTTTTTTTGTCTTGTTCTTCAGGCCCTCACTCCTCCAGATTCAAGCTACCGGACTACGCAGGTCTACTTGCCGTGCTCAGGACAGTGCGTCAGAGAGAGTGGAAGTCCTTCACCGCTGCGAGAATCGAAGCTGCAATGACCGGAGGTGGGTTTTTTTTTTTTTTTTTTTTTTTTTTTTTTTTTTTTTTTTTGGGCCGAATTAACGGTTCTTCCTTCGCAGGTAGAGCGAGGTTTGCCAATCCGCAGTACGCGGACTCGTTTGTTGCACCGCCGCCGCCGATACCCGAGGTGCCGGTCAGCCGAGACCGGGCACCACGGGTTGCGGGGGATTCCTCCGCGGCGACTCCCTCGAAGAGGAGGGAAGACCGGGCTTCCGGTGGGGAGACCGGCAGAAAGAAGAGGAGGACGGGAGAGTCCTCTTCCGGGGGTCGGGAGGTCATCCGGCCTACACTGCCCGGGCCGGAGCCCGAGGTGCCTTTGGCCGTCGTGCCGGCAGGGGGGGTCGATGAGACCCGGGCTCGAGGGGGCGATGGTGTCGGCGAGACGACCGTCGTCGCGGAGGATCCTGCTGCTGTGCAGGAGGCCGCGGGTCGCAGCGCCGAAGTGGGCGGCGCCTCGGGAGGTTCCGACGATGGGCCTCGGGACTACAGCTTCTCCTTTACCCACGAGGATGGAAGCAACCAGGTAATCGTCGATCCGGACGAGTGCGCCGAGCTGGCGCAGGCCATGATGTTCGGGCAGAGGTACCCGCACTTCGTTCCGCTGGAGATGGCGGAGTCCGACACCTTCCGTCAGGTGGCGCGATCCGCAGCTCGGGTAAGCTCCTGCTCTGGTCTAACTGTTTTTAGCTAGACTCGTTGCGCGTCTTTGTTAACAATTTGCTTAATGCAGACGATGGCCCTTAGTGCCTTTCTGGCGGAGGCCTACGAGAAGAGGCTCGCCGAGCAGGCCGCCTCGATTAACTTCCTCCGGGAGTGCCGGGAGTCCAGCTCGCAGATCCAGTCTACCCGTCTCCACGGGTTCGAGAAGGAGCTGAGAGATGAGAGGGCCCGATCTGCGGCGCTGGAAGAGGAGGCGGTGCGGTTAAGAGCCCGGGCGGTCGAGGTGGCCAGTCTGCAGTCTGCACTAGAGGCCGAGAGGGACCGTGCTGCAGCTGGGTGGGATCGGGCGTCGGGGCTCGAGGAGGAGAACGGGCTCCTGAAGGGGGAGCGGGAGACACTCCGCTCCAGGGTGAAGGGGCTGGAATCCGCCATAGGCCGGGCCAAGGTGGCCGTGGCTGCGGAGAGTGATCGGGTGTCAGCCCGGTGGGAAGCGCGGAACCGGAAGTGGTCCGCGAAGATGGAGAAGATCCGCGCCCACCTGGACGGGCGCCGCCGGGCCTTAGAGCCTCACCTTCTGTACAGCCAGGTGACTGGCGTAAAGGCCTGCCTCAAGAGGATGGAAGCAGAGGACGGGGTGTCGGTACCGTTCTACCGGTATCAGAAGCTGGACGAGGACGAGGCGGCATTCGGTGCCGTACTGGACGGGATGGACTTTCCGGATTTGACCCCGGAGGATCTGGAAATCCCTCTGGACCGTGCTCACGGCGTTCTGCTTGAGCACGTTATACCTGTCGCTCCTTCTAGCACCCCCGTGGTGGATCTGACCTTGGAGGCTCCGCTGGCTGCTGAGGACGCTCTTGCGGTCGCTGAGACCGTCCAAGCAGATCCCTCGATCCCGTCTGCTGACGAGGGAGTCCCCGAAGCTGCTGGGATTGTGCAAGCAGATCCCTCGGTCCTGTCCGCCGCTGAGGCCGACACGGATGCGCCGTCCGGTGAGACCGGAACCGACGTGCCACCCGGTGGAGGCGTGGTTGAGGAAGAGGAGTCTGGGCAGCCCTTCGTTGGCGAGTACGGGACCAACGCGAGGATGGTGGCCCCGGCTGATTTAGATGGTACCCGTGCTGACGGGAGGGAAGACCGACCGGCCGATGCGGCCTTGTAAAAACTTTTTTCCTTTTTGTTTTCTTTTTGTAGACTGGGCCGTAGGCCGTTTCTTTTTGTAAGGACTGGGCCGTAGGCCGTTTATGCAAAGAGCAGGCCGTTGGCCCCTCTCTTTTTGTAAGTGCCGTTTCGAGGCTTTTGTAACGACTAGGCCGTGGGCCATTTTTATAACAGACGAGGCCGTTGGCCCTTTTGTGATAATCGAGGCCGTTGGCCCTTTCTTCTTTTGTGTAAATGCCATTTCGAGGCTTTTTTGATCGGTAGAGTAGGTCGTAAACCGTACTCTGTCAAGTAAGCAGGTCGTGGACCGTGCTCTTGTATTGGGTGCGAGGTAATCTCGGCTTAAGGCACTTATTGCTTGTGTACCTTGTTTTTTTGGTGCGGGTAGCGAGCCCGGCTTAGAGACACTTAATGCTTGTGTGTCTAGTAGAGGTGCGAGCCCTGGGGCCCGGCTTTGGCACTTATAACTTGTGTGCCGGGGAGAGCGAGCACCGGAGCTCGGTCCCCTTTTTTTTTTGTAGTGCGAGCGTTTGGAGCTCGGCTTATTATTTTTTTTTTTTTTTTGTAGTGCGAGCGTTTGGAGCTCGGTTTTTTTTTTTTTTTTTTTTAGTGCGGGCGTTTGGGGCTCGGTTTTTTTTTTTTTTTTTTTTTTTTTTTTTTTTTTTTTTTTTTTTTTTTTTTTTTTGTAGTGGCGTTTGGAGCTCGGTTTTTTTTTTTTTTTTTTTTTTTTCTCTTTTTTTTTTTTTTTTTTTTTTTTTTTTTTTTTTTTTTTTTTTTTTTTTTTGCAGTGCGAGCGCTTGGAGCTCGGGAGCGTTTGAGCGTTTGGAGCTCGGCTCTTGTGCGCAGGTCGGGGACCGTTTTCCTTTGTCTAAAAGGTTTTATTAGATTAATAGCTGAGCCCTGGTTAGGGGTTGCCTACGTACCCTTTAGTAGAAGGGATCAAGCCAATCGTAGTTCGTTTGTTTACAAAAGCGGAGAGCGGATTGGAGCCCGGGGGCTTAATAGTAGAACCGTTTGAGGTTGATCGAGTTCCATGAGCGCGGGATGGCGTCGCCGTTCATCGTGACTAGCTCGTAGACGCCTGGTTTTACGACCTTGGAGATGAGGTAGGGGCCCTCCCAATTGGCACCCAGCTTGCCTGCGTTTAGCTCGGCGGTGTTTTCGAAGACCTTGCGGAGGACCAGGTCGCCCTCGGCGAAGAACCGGCCTCGAACCTTCTTGTTGTAATATTTGGAGGCGAGCTGCTGGTAGTTCTGGATTCGGAGTAGGGAATGGTCCCGTTGCTCTTCAAGGAAATCCAGCTCGCTGAGTAGGACGGCGTTGTTCAGTGCGGGTTGCTGGGTGAGCATAGCGCGGCGAGGAGTGGGGAGCCCGACTTCGGATGGGGCCATTGCTTCCATGCCGTGGGAGAGGTTGAACGGTGTTCGGCCAGTCGATGTCTTTGGTGTTGTGCGGTGGGACCAGAGGACTCCATCGAGCTCGTCGGCCCAGGACCCTTTCTTGTCGTCTAGTCGCTTTTTGAGGCCGTCGAGGATGGTCTTGTTGGTGGCCTCGGCTTGTCCGTTCCCCTGGGGGTACCTCGGAGTGGACTTACTTAGTCTGATTTTCCACTTCGCGCAGAAATCTTCGAAGAGGGCCGATGTGAACTGGGGACCGTTGTCGGTGACGATCTCGTACGGGAGCCCGTGCCGGCAGATGATGAACTTCCAGACGAACTTTCGGACGTCCTCTGCCTTGATCTTGGCGTATGATTCGGCCTCGACCCACTTGGTGAAGTAATCGGTCATGACCAAGAGGAAGCGCTTTTGGCGAGATCGGGGAAGGGGCCCGACTATGTCCATGGCCCATCGCATGAAGGGGTAGGGTGCCACCGCAGTGGTGAGGAGCTCGGTTGGACTATGAATGAGGGGACCGTGGCGCTGGCACTTCTCGCACCGGGCTGCGAATTTGTCGCAGTCTTGGAGCATTGTCGGCCAGTAGTGGCCTTGGTTTCGTATTCTCAGGGCGAGAGCTCGGCCACCGGAATGGTTGCCGTCGGCGCCCTCGTGCATTTCCTTCATCACGTCGATGGTTTCCTGCCCGTGGAGGCAGGCGAGCAGGGTTCCCGAGGCGCTCCATCGGAACAGATTGCCGTCCAGCATTGTATATTGGGCACACTTCTTTCTTAGCCGCCGGGCGGCCCATCGGTCTGGGGGGCGAATGCCGTCTGCGATGTATAGCAGCAGATCGATTCGCCAGTCCGGCAGTTCGGGCTCGGCCGGGGGCGGTGGTAGGTTCTCGGGAGGTTGGGCGTCTTCGTCAGGATCCGCGACCTGGGGACCGATCAGATAGGCTCCCTTTGGCAGCTCGATGCTGGGGAGGTCGATACTTTCCACCGGGATCACCCGTCGTTGCTCTGGGGCCGAGGTGGAGGCTAGTGCTGCGAGGGCGTCTGCGGAAGTGTTATCGCCTCGGGGGATTTTTGTCAGGGTGAACTCGGAGAAGTCTGCGGCCATGCCTTGAGTCACCTTGAGGTAGGCGTCCATGCGATCATTCTTGGCCTCGTACTCCCCGCTGAATTGATTGGCGACGAGCTGGGAGTCGCAGTAAGCCCGGATTTTCTTTGCGCCGACCTCTTTGGCCAGGCGCAGGCCGGCAATCAAAGCTTCGTACTCGGCCTCGTTGTTCGATGCCGGGAAGGCTAGGCGGAAGGACTGTTCGAGGATCCCCTTGGTCGGGGATTCGAGGCGTATGCCGACGCCGGACCCGTGCTTGGAGGCCGATCCGTCGACGTGCAGAGTCCACACTTCGGACACCTCGCTGACTGCCAGCTCGGGTGCTAACTCAACTAGGAAGTCGGCCAGCGCTTGAGATTTGATCGCGGTCCGACCCCGGTACTCGATGTCGTATTCGCTCAGCTCGACAGCCCACTTCATTATCCGGCCGGACCGGCTCGGGCTGTGGAGGATGGTTCTGAGGGGGTACGTACTTAGGACGGCTATCGTATGGGATTGGAAGTAAGGCCGGAGCTTCCTGGCTGCGACGACCACTGCCAGGGCGAGCTTCTCCAGAGTCGGGTACCTGCTCTCCGCGTCGTCTAAGGACTTGCTGATGTAGGAGATGGGTTTTTGGTCACCCCGGTCTTCCCGCACTAGTATGCCGCTGACCGCTGACGTGGAGATGGCGACGTAGAGGTAGAGGAGTTCGCCTTCTTCTGGCTTGGACAGGACGGGGGGAGTGGATATGTACTCCTTCAGCTGTCGGAGGGCGTCCTCGCATTTGTCGTCCCACTCAAACCGCTTGTTAGCCCGGAGTAGTTGGTGGAACGGGAGACACTTGTCGGTAGAGCGGGAGATGAATCGATTTAGTGCGGCGATTCTCCCGGTGAGTCGTTGTACTTGACGCGTGCTCTCCGGGGACTTGAGCTCAATGATAGCTCGGATCTGCTTGGGGTCGGCCTCGATTCCGCGCTGGGTGATGATGTACCCGAGGAATTCGCCCGATGTGACGCCGAAGGAGCACTTGGCCGGGTTTAGCTTCATGTTGTATTCGTTCAGCGTGCGGAAGCAGGACCGGAGGTGTGTGACGTGGTCGGTTGCCACCAGAGACTTTACCAGCATGTCATCTATGTATACCTCCATAGTGCGGCCGATTTGGTCGGCGAACATCCGGTTGACGAGCCGTTGGTAGGTGGCCCCGGCGTTTTTTAGTCCGAAGGGCATTACTTTGTAGCAGTAAATGCCTCGGTCCGTGATGAACACGGTCTTCTCCTGATCATCAGGGTGCATGGGGATTTGGTTATACCCCGAGAAGGCATCCATGAAGGAGAGGAGCTCGTTTCCCGCGGTGGCTTCAACGACCTGGTCGATTCGGGGGAGGGGGAAGCTGTCCTTAGGGCATGCCTTATTGAGGTCGGTGAAATCCACGCAGACCCTCCATTTTCCGTTCTTCTTCTTGACTACCACTGGGTTGGCTAACCAGTCCGGGTATTTCACCTCGGTGATCGAGCCGGCCGCGGTAAGCCTCTCTACCTCATCATTGACCGCTTGGGCGCGCTCCGGGCCAAGCTTCCGCCGCTTCTGCTTGACCGGCCTGCAGGTTGGATCCACGTTGAGCTCGTGGCTGCACGTGTTCGGGTCAATGCCGGGCAGGTCGCCAGTTGACCAGGCGAAGGTGGAGACGTTCTGCCTTAGGAACTCGACCAGCTTTTGCTTGATGCTTTCGTCGAGGTCGGTGCCGATGCCGACGCAGCGGGCGGGGTCGCGTGGGTCGATGTTGACCTGGGTGACAAGGTCCCGCCCGGGAAGATCCTGGGCGCCGAGCTCGCCGGGCTGAAGCGCATTGATGGCCAGGCAGGCCGGCGCGGCGCGGCGCAGCTTGTGCTCGATGGCGAAGCAGGCGCGGGAGACCCTCTGGTTACTCCTAAGAGTGTATGTGCCGGCCTGGTTGGGGAACTTGAGGCACTGATGGTACGTCGACGTGACCGCCTTCATCGAGTGCAGCCAGGGGGTTCCGAGGATGATGTTGTAGATCGGGGTGGTGTCGAAGACCACGAACTTGACGATTTTCGTGACCCGACCTACGTAGACCGGTAATTCGATGGTGCCGATTCCGTTGACGGTGTCCCCGGCGAAGCCGGTTAGCGGGATGGAGTGCGGCTTGATCTCGACCCCGTTCAGGTTCATCCTGGCGAGGGTATCCTTGAAGATGAGGTCGACCGAGCTGCCCGTATCGACGAGGACTCGGTTAACGTCGCAGTCGGCTACGCGGACTTGTACGACGAGGGGGTCGTTGTGGGGCTGGTGGACCCCGGCCGCATCGGCCTCAGTGAAACATACCCCCCTCTTGCTCGTGTCCTGGGCGTCGATCTCCGGCCCGGAGTGCCACTTCAGGGATGCGTCGGTCCTCCTCTCGTGACGCTTGATGGACCGCACTGAGTCGTTGCACGAGAGGAGACCTCCCATGATCATCCCAATCAGAGTGCGGGCCGGGGGAGGCGATCTACCTGTTTCCCGGTCTCGCGAGGGAGATCGTCGCCGCCGGTCGTCGTTCTGGGCGCGGTGGTAGGGCCTAGTCCGGTTATCCGCGCGACCTTGGTTGTCGCGGGGTTGATCGTGATCGCCGTCCCGAGCATGCGGTCGCAGCCGCTCTGGGACGCTGATTTCTCCCCGCTGAAATTGCTTCAGCAGGACCTCTTGAAGGGCGCGGCAGTGAGAGGTCGGATGCCCCTTTCGCCGGTGGAAGTCGCAGAAGGCCGTCCTGTCGTATGGCTCATCTGGTCGGAACTCCCTATCGCTCGGCTCGTCGGGACGCCGATCCTGCTGGCGGGGATCCCGTACGTATTTGTTCCAAGGCAACCCTGGGGCGGGGGTGGGGGGAAGTACGGGATCGTGTAGGCGGAGGCCGGAGGGCGGTCCGTTGACAAGGAATGCAGCGGCCTGCTTTCCCTTGCTGCGATGGTACTCGTCGTCGTAATGTTGGCGGGGCTCCTGATACCTTTCCTGGGGCCGCTCCTTTGGGGCCGGGGCCTTGTGAGAGGCACTGTTTCTTGATTCAGCCGCCTTCTCTTCTTCGAGCTCAACGAAGAGTCCAGCGCGGTGCAAGGCGTCTTCCAGAGAGTGCGGCCTGTTGAGCTTCATATCGTCCTTGAAGGCCGAATCGGCCCGCAGTCCTTTTCTCAGAGCGGGGAGCGCTGACTCGTCAGTCACGTTGCTCTGGGAGGCCGTGGCCTTGAAGCGCTCGATGAAGGACCTTAGCGACTCCTTTGCTCCCTGATTCATTGCCCAGAGGTCCGCGTTGGATGCGGACTGGCGGATGTAGATGGAGTAATGCTCGAGGAAGGTGGTCGACAGGTCCCTGAAGCTGTCGATGGAGTGCGTCTTTAGCCGAGAGAACCACGTGAGGGCCGGGCCGGTGAGGTTTTCCACGAAAAGCTGGCAGTGAGCGGCTTCGCGCTCGTCTGGTGAGAAGTGGGCGCGACCCATGGCGATGGTGAACGCCGTGAGATACTGGGCCGGGTCGGTGGTGCCCGCGTAGGGCTGTAGCTTGAGCTTTCCGAGGTGCTGGAGTGGGACGGAGGCGATCCGGCGGGTGAACGGCGTGTTCTGCGTCTCTCTGAGGACGCGATCGATTTCTGGGGCCGCGCTGGTGGCTTGGTGGATTTTGGAGGACATCGCACGGATGGTCTCCTTCATAGCCTCGAACTCCGCGTCTCTTGAGCGCTCCGCGCTGGATCGGAGATGGTGGGCTTCGTCGCCCGGGTGGCTTCCTATGGCCGGGACGAAACGTCCGTCCGGCCTTTCGGATCCAGACGGCGAGTCGCTCGGTCGGCTTGTCCGGAAGCGGGGGGTTTCTTCCCGAGAGACCGGTTCTCTGGGATGGACGTCGGGGGACCCGACATTGTCCGACCGGTCACGGGAGGCCCCTAACGTGGCGAACCGCTGGTCGGTGGCTCGCGTTAGCTCATCGATCCGGGCGAGCAGGGTCTGCATCATGACGGACGGCGTGGGCTGGTCTTCCGGTGCTCGTGGCGCGTTGTGGGCGGCGGAGCCGTCGGAATGGGCGGGTGCTGACGCCGGGGTCGGGGCCCTGGAGAATTGCTCTCGAGGAATCGCCTGATCGGCAGCTGCTTGGGCTGATGACGGAATGGTCGCCGTCGTTCGAGTCGTTGGCGGGGCCGTTGTCGGGGCCTGGGCCGTTGTTTGGGCCGGAGTGTCCTGGTCTGACAACACTCTTGGGGTCGGGATTGCCATCGTTGCTTTGGTCGTGTCGGTGGTTGAACTGCTCCTTGCGTGTAGAAGAATCTCGCCCCTCAAAAAAAAAAAAAAAAAAAAAAAAAAAAAAAAAAAAAAAAACCCACCTCCGGTCATTGCAGCTTCGATTCTCGCAGCGGTGAAGGACTTCCACTCTCTCTGACGCACTGTCCTGAGCACGGCAAGTAGACCTGCGTAGTCCGGTAGCTTGAATCTGGAGGAGTGAGGGCCTGAAGAACAAGACAAAAAAAATCATCAGTCAGACAACCAAAGAGGAGAAGTCAGCTCGACCTGCAAATCCCTACCCGGGGAAAAATTCCAATCCCGGGTGTATCTCGCCAACGGATCGAGCCCAGCCACGGCGGTAGCCCGGACGTAGAAGTAGCTGCGAGACCAGTCCTCGACCTTCGACAGCTTGCTCGCCCTAGACCCCGAGCTGGGTGCCTCCAGAACGTTCGCCGCGGGCTTGAAAGCAGCATAGAAGGTCCCAGGAATCCCGGGGTTTGCCTTCTGCTGGGTGAACGCCTCGAACATAGGCAACGTCACCTCCACGTCGCATTCGTGCCCTAGGGTCAGCAGCACGATCATCCCCTGGACCGTGGACGGGCAGACCTGCGAGAAGGCCAAGCCCCGCGCCCGGCAATACTGGACGAACAGCTCGGGGAGAGGAAGGCGCAGGCCGCACCTCTGGAAGAACGACTCGTACAAGCAGACAAAGCCCGGCCGAGGAGTCCACGGGCGCTCCTCCGCCCTGGGTACCCTGAGCTCAACGCCGGCGGAAAAACCACACAGATTCCCCAGGAGGGTCACCGACTCCGCTGTGCTCCAGGTCGGTGACCCTCCCTGCTCGTAGAGGACCAGGGGGGACCTCACCCTGGCCACTCGAGCTCCGCCTCCACGGCCGCCCTGACGGCCACCACGATCGCCCAGACGCCCGGTTCCACCCTCAGCTTGGCCAACACCGCGACCGCCAGAGGATCTAACCACCGTCTTCGGCCGGAGACGGGTCCCCGGGAGCAACGGGGCGGCCCCCGAAGTCGAGGGGGCCAACTGTTCCCCACTGTCTGCCCCTTGTCGCGGAGAAGAGGCATGTTCGGAGTCACCAGCGGAGGAACTCGGAGAATCGTTACCGCCACCACGGGACGCCGATTCTTCGCTCGACTCAACTCTGATACCGTCTAACATCGGAGCCATTGCACGGAGAGGAGGAGATCGAAAAGACAGGAAGAAAGTAGGAAGAGAAGAAGGAAATCGGAGAAAGGAGGTTACCTTAGGAGTATGCGCAGAAGGTTTTAACAGTAGGAGGAAGAAGGATTAAATAGAGGAAGGGGGACAGTGAAGCGACGCCTGGACACGTGTCAAAAGAAGCACGGCTGCCCAAAAAACCTAATGATGACGTCTCTTCGTTTCCCCACGCCAAAAAGCAAAGGACGCCTCGATAAACGCGAAGCGTCTTTCACACGCCGCGCGTGGGCAGTCCACGCGAAAAACGAAGCGTCCTTTGTCGTCCCACGTGGTGAGCACGCGCCAACCTCCTACGGGTTTTTCGGAAAAGGTAAACACAGTTGAGCCCGGAAGGACCGTCCTAAGATGCGCCGAACTAACATTAGATCAACTTCGGCACCCTCACTTCGCCTCGCGATACCGAACTGGGGGAGGGCCTATTGTTGGAGGTGGGCCTAGCACCCCCAATTAGTTAGGCCCATCTTAGGAAAGGCCGCTCTTCAGCACGGTAGCCGGGCTTAATGTCACCGACCTGCAAGACCGCTCTTCAGCTCGGTAGCCGACCTGAAAGCAACGTACCCCGGGCCCGCGCTGATGCCCCGCCAGAACAGGGAGTGTCAGAAGAATAGGCGAGTGGGAGTTGGTAAGGCAGTACCCTACCCGCGTAGGGATGTGCCTTCGGCCCGACGTCCCACCAACTCTACAGAGCTGACAAGGGCAGGAAGGAGCAGGTGGAGCAGAGTTGGTAAAACAGTGCACTGCTCTGCAACACGCCACGCCGAGCTCATCATGACCTCTCTCCTCGAAAGCCGGGACACGCCTCCTAGGCCACCTTACCCGCAAAAGAGGCCGCAGGCGACACGTGGCCCGAGATCCCGGGGAGCAGGAAGCCGACCCCGACTATATATACCCCTCATATGTCATTAATGAAAGTCTCTCGGATTTTGACTCTAGAACAGACTATAAGCTACCCGACCTCTCTCTTTGTAGCAAGACAACACTTTAGAACGCCGAACTGGACGTCCTTCGGAACCAGTTCGTAATTCTAAAGCGTTTACTTCTCTCTCATCAATAAAGCGAAACACGGCCCCGGCCTACTCATATTTCTCCCGACCTGTCTTAAACGTGGTTAAATTGCTCTATTAACGAAAATCTCACCTCCCATCTCCTAATCATTCTTTAAACACACTTAGTGGTCCACGGGATCAACATTTTCTAGTTTTAAAAATATTTTACTTTTAAATTATAACGTGCGTGCACTATTAATCAGACAAAGGCGATTAATCTAGTCCCAAATAACCATCAACGATTAAAGATAACTATTCGATGCTAATCGGACTGTTTGATCATTGGATGCATCTGGTATTCTGGTGTCTAGATATAAACTACACCGCTTAAAAACAGAATTATATACTCATCTTGTCTATAAAAATCTTATTATATAAAATTGAATGTGTTTTAAAGTTGTTAACTCACATGATCATGACATTTGCCAGATTAATCGATCAGATTTTAACACATATAAAAACAATTTCCAATTAGATTTTGACATATATTATTAACAACAAATAGAAAATTTTATAATTGAATCATAATCCTATAAAGTTTAGATACTAAACAAAAAAGAAAAAAAATGTAAATTTATCATAACAACCCAAATAAATTAAAATAAATAAAATAAAAATTGGAAAATTTTATAACCAATTTGTAATTTTAAATGTCAAGTTACTAAACAAAAATAAAAAAATTATATTTATCTTAAAAGGCAAATTTAATAAAATATAATAAAAATTCATTTTGATTTTGTATGGAAAAATAAATATACGAGTGTTTAAATTATACAAAATAAATCTCATTCGAATAAGAATATAAATATGAAAAATTAAATATTTGGAAATATGTGACAAAACTTAATTAAAAACTAAATAATATAATAAAAATAGGAAAATCAAAATAAATATATAATTGTTAGGTTTCTTTATAGATAGTTTCGCATTGACAGTCTCAAGCTTATATTATTAATTTTTATGAAAGATTTAATTTTGTTTTTCATTTTTTCGTTTATAGTTTTTTTATGGGTTATAAAATAGTAAACTATAAACCCGCGTATATGCGGTCTTAATCTAGTTTCTAAAAAAATTAATAAGTTCATCTTGTCGATAAAAATTTCTATTCACTTATTGAACAATTTCAAATTTAAAGATACTTAAAAAATGTTAACTATCTTTCCAAAAATGAAATGGTATTCTACTATTGTGGTGGAAAATGTGTAGGTGGCATATTCTTTTAATGTTGAGGCATTTATGGAAAATGTTAACTACACCGCTTAAAAAATGTTGAGGCATTTATGGAAAATGTCTAGATGGCGTATTCTTTTAATAACTCAACTTGTTTTCCTTTACCATTTTGGACAAACGTCTAATTAAGTGGATTAATGGCCTATTTTATAACAACAGTGATATAATATTACAAGGTAGATTGGCCATATCCATATATGCAATGTTCTTACATCAGCTAAATTTTGTAGATCTTTGAGACTGAAATTTGCTGTGATTCGTCATTGCACAATCAAGGGATGTTATGGTTAAGGTATGTGTTTCATCATTTTCATGAGTCTGTTTTCTTAACCATGAGAGCTTCTAATGCTCCTGGAGTTGCGGTATGTGTTTCATCATTTCAAATGCTGAACGAGAAATTATTGGCATCCTCCAAGCAAAACAAAATCTGAATTCGTTAAAAACATATTTTTAGTTGTGGAAATTTGTATTTTTTTTTTTATCTCGTCTCATCCTTTCCCATCTTGAATTTTGAAATGAGACTAAAATGGAACAAGTAATTTTGTTTACCGATTTCCATCCCGAACTCAATTCCCGTAATGTTCCATCGTGAACTCAATTTAGTTTAATTAATTTTACTAATTTATATTATTGATTTTAACAGTTATAACTGCTATGTATATAAATTAGGAAATAAAACATTCATTTTACATTTAAGAAAAATAGAAAAATCTACATATTTTTATTTGTGTAAAACAAAAACAAATTCTAAAAAAAAACACCTTAACTAAAGAAAAGGAAGGAATATAAAAGAAGTCACATATTGGATTCCATAGATTGTCCTTTCTTCCCTAGAAAAATCTTGAATTGGATTCCGTTTAACTTCTCAAACCTGAAGAAAAGCACAGCAAGAACTAATGAGGAGGAGATCTCAAGGACAACACATTATATCATACACACACAAAAAGGTTCAAACTTTAACAGAAGAAAATCGACCCAAATAGATCTCAATCTCAAAGAACATACTAAGAGAGTTCGAAGATTTGATAAAAATGTACCTTCCTTTATCCTGAGACCACTCCACTGCAACAAATGATCTCGAAGAAACACACAAGAAGACAATTACTTGAACTTGATCATCCACTATAGTTTCTGATAACGTAAAAGTATGCATTACCATAGATCACATCTACGGATTATGCCATGTAATGTAACCTTATAGGGCCCTTCACGAATAATAGAAATTATCGACAAAAGACTGATCTACCGAAAATTCTTAGCTAGAATTAAGCTTGATGAGCTCTCTAGATCCTTAATCTTTACCCTCCTAATTGCATCATAAATCTCCTGATTTTTGAAACATTTATAGATCAAACCGATTTTCCGAAAACAAAATAATCTTGAATTGCCTGATAATCTCTATCAATGAAGAGCTAGATTAAACACATTGATGATGCTCAACCAACTAACTAAACATTCTTAGATCAAAACCGATATTTGCGAAAACAGAATAAACTCGAATAACTTGATGATCTCCATCAATCAAAGATTCAAGAGCTGATTTAA
Organism: Eutrema japonicum; assembly: GCA_030161315.1. Lineage (NCBI taxonomy): Eukaryota > Viridiplantae > Streptophyta > Magnoliopsida > Brassicales > Brassicaceae > Eutrema > Eutrema japonicum. Next base: position 43,011,665 of record BSQW01000005.1, read on the forward strand.
AGGACAAGGATTCGGACACAAGTAATTAATCGATCTAAACAAGCTCCTTTGACTACTAAAATGATGAAATCTAAGCTATTCGCATCACTAAATGATCAAGATATCCTGATTCTATAAACAAGGATTAAGAAACACACTCCGATTTATCCAACAATCCCAAGAATCTCCAGAGGAAGATAAAAACCCAAACTTTACAAGCAAACCCAGACGATCACTCCAAATGAAGATTATGGTAATTATGATGTGTAACGATCAAAGAGGACGAAAATGGTCCATAAACATCATCGTTATCACGATCACCACCATCATCATCATCATCATCAAAATATAAAATCTCCGGTGGTGGAACACAGATGCAATTCCAGAACCACAAGACGAATCGACCCAATTGTTGAAGCGGAAAACAGCAGACGAGTTGCAACATCTCGCCGCTGCTGATTCGATCCGAAGGCGGAATCCACCGCAACCGCTGAGTAATCTCCGCCGATAGATGGGCTACGGACATCACCGTGTCGCCGCGGAACACCATGTCTCTTTACTTTAAGAAAAATAAAAGTTGGATTTTTTCCATGATTCGGTCCTGAAGATCAGATTTTTACCGATTCGATTGAGACCCAATTTGAAAGCAAACCAATTTGGTTATAAATAGTTACCTAACAAACCAATTCGGATTAAAAAAAAAAAAAAAACCAATTCGGTTCTTATGTAAACGAATTTCAAAATCAAACCCAATATAATGATGCGAAATTTAATCTAAAAACAGTTAATGACATATTTGTTAAAAATTGAAATCATATATTTTTATTATCATCAAAAAACCGTAATGATATAAAAGAGATAGTTTTCTGCTTATAAAAGTCCAAAATCGAATAAAGAAATATTTATGTAAACAATTATTAATTAAATTGATTTAAAAATCCAATATGAATTAGAAACGAAACCATTTTATTCATTCCTGAATTTTAATAATTTTATTTTAGTTACTATAATTTCTAAACCAAACGAACCAAGATTAAAACACTCTACTCTACTTGTTGTAATAAAGCTTTGACTCTTAACCCTCTGTGATTTTGACACGTTGACTCAATCATCATCGCCCATAAGATGTGGGGGTTTCAATATTTAACACTTTACTATATTCTAGTCACAATCAATTCATCTTGTTTGACACGATCGTTACACTTTTGTTTTTTTCAAAAATAGTGAATAACCAACACGTATAAAAAACCCATGACTGTCTTTTGTTTTGACCTTTATTCATTGCTCCTGTTTTTTTTTTTTTTTTTAAACCATTTACTTCTATCACAAGAAACCAACTCACACAACAAAAGAAAGAAACACAGCAGGTCAGCCAGCAACTTAATAACCCTAAGTTTGATAAATAATTTTGATATTTGCGGTCATAACCGATTTTACTTTTTTTATATATGGTAAAGGAATTTAATATGGTCTTTCAAATTGTACAAAGAGATGAGTCGTCGAAACAGTGAGGAATTGTAGATTAGATGAAAGCCATTATTTGAATCTTTTGTGTCTCTGAATATAAACCAAAAACCTGCGAAATATGCTCTTTATTACATCACATTTACAAGGTAACTTTACCAACAACAAACAGCAACATTTGCTACAGATCTCTGCAACTGCCAAGACAAAAGGAAACGAATTAACGGTCACATCTCGAGAGAGAAAAAAGTTTCGATTTTTTTTCGGATATATTACCTGCTGATTTACTTCTTCGAGCTAAGTGCAGAGAAGACTTTTTTACCGTAAGGATTGGTACGAAGAGACGAGATATGAAGCTTAATGGCATCAACCAAAAGGCTATGAAGATTCCCCTGCAACAATCTGATCTTTAGGTACTATATTTGAAACAATCTTATTCTCTAGGCACTGAAATCTAAATCAATCAACAATTGTGATTTGGTCTTTGTTTTACCTTGGATTGTTTTAGAGCTGCTTGAATGACATAATTTCCATAAGGATCCAACATCACTTGATCAAGACGACCATGGTTTATGAGTTCTCTAATGATTCGAGCTCGGTGTTTGTCATCAGCTAGTTTCAGACATTTCTCAACTACATTGCTGCTACATTTCTGCATCGATAACTCCGTGTAGTTTCCTTCTAATTGCTCGAGGATTTCGTTGATTGCCCATTGAAGTTGTAGCTCAAACACATATTGAAGAACATAGTTCCTGCAACAACAAAAGAAAAAAGTTTGCATCTTTTCTCCATTATTTTACAAGCATTGGTTTCAAAAGCTCAAAGAGAACGAAAAATTTATACCCAAAAGGGTCTTGAGAGAGGAGTAGAGCATTGGAGGCAATTTCAGAGACTAAGTGATCCTTTTGCTCTCCTTCGAAACAGCCAAGACATTTTTGAAGCACAACACATCCATGTCGATCAGTTGCAAGCTCAACACAATGCGTAATCGCAGCTTCGAAAAGAAACTGTCAAGAGACAAAAAAAGAAAATGGATCACATTTGCATAACAGTCAAATTAGAGTGAATCATTTTAATTGAAAAACTGTAAAGAAAGTTGTTACCTTTCCGCAGTGAGGTAACAAATGCTGCAAGCATCGTTGAACAACGTGAGTACCGTTTACATTCTTTATCAAAGTCACAATGCCATGCTTCAAAGCAGAAATGATGATTGAAATCTCCTCTTGTCTCTTAACCGTTTCAACGATCTTTTGAACAGCTCTAGTCCTGTTTAAACGAAAAAATATCACGTCAGGTAAAGAACGAAACACATTCTTATTGAAAGAAAGCTTTTACGGTTTTACCCGTGCACATCACAAGAGATGTTGATAAGAACTCCTGGCTTTCTAGTTATGGAATGTATAATCTGCATTCTCTGATCTTCCCTGCATACTTCAAGCAGCTTTTGAACTAGATAATTCCCAAACGGATCTATCATAAGCTCACTGATATAGTCAATGATCTCATTAAAGATCATTTCGATATCATTCCCATCTTTCTCAGCAAATTTCCTCTGCAGGAACCGACATCCGTGTTGATCCTTCGCCATGTAATATATCTTCCCTCTCGCCTCAGCAAGAGAGTTATACTTTGGAGGCTGCTGCAATGTCAGATTGTTGAGGTTCAATGCGAGATCTTCATTGAGTTGTTTCTGCAACCAAAGTCTTCTGTTTTGTGAATCGTCTCCAACACCGTACTTTATGACTTTAGCGGTGTTTAAACTGAGCTGTGGTCTCATTAAAATCTTCTCTGGATAGCACATTTTCCTTACCCCATCCAAACTCCTCACACTTTCATCTTCTCCATTACAAAACAAGTTTCTGTTAGACTGTTCAGCTCGGCGATAATCAAAATGCTCCTGTCTTGGAGCAGTATCCATGCTTTGGCTATTATTATAAAGATAGAGGAAATGAGGGTTAACAGGCATGTACTGTTCTTCTTGCAGATTCAGCCTCTGAAAGTTTCCTTCTCCGATATTCCTCAAATTGATATGAGATTGATCCAAAGCTTGATAGCGAGACTGCGAGGATGGTAAGTATTGCTGCGGCTGAGCAGGTGAGATCCCGGAAGAGATATTTGGAAAGCAGCCAACATGTTGCAGTTTCCTGAACATTTGCGGATCGAGTTTTCTTGGATCAAATTTGTCATATACACAAGGTGAGCTATTAGCAGAGTGGTAAGAAGGAATGAACATAAGTTGGGGATTTTCCGGAGTTTGATTTGGGATTCCAAAGTTGAAGTTTCCCTCAGCAAATGCAGAGGTAAATGCGCGGTCATCAGGAAGATTTTCTTCTTCGAATCGAGCCGCCTTCTTGATGGTTGAGCTCAAACATATAGGGAAACGGCTATAATCATTTCCTGAAGTAACTTTCGGAATCTCTCCAAGAAGCTTCTCAAATTCATCAAACTCTGGCTCAATGCTTCTCTGATCCATCTCAAGATCGATGATTTAATACACTCAACAGAGGAAAAAAATCCAAACTTTCAACTCCAAATTATGATGATCAAAGAATAATACTCCTGACAGCTGTAAAACAAGAACACTTAAGCTTAAGACAAACACCAAAGAAACTATGTGAAAGTTAGACGGAAGAAACAGACAAAAGATCTTCGTGTAACAAGTTGTTGTTCTTATTCTTATTCAAGAGGACCTTATAAAAGCTTTGCACAAAAACAAAAAAAGAAGAAGACCTAAAAAACTCATTGGTACGTTCTTAAATACATCAAAAAACATAAGAACAAACAAACATTGGGATAAGAATCCACCACTAATCAGCAACAAGACATTAACTTTCCCATTACTTTTTTTTTTATCTCAAGATAATTTCAGTGTCACTAGAACCTGAAATCACACAAAACAAAATCATTTACATATAAATCTTTGGTAGCGGCATTGTGAGATCAAACACTATTAACATGAAATCATGAGTCCTAACACAAAGCAAAAGAAACAAGACACGAACAAGCATCAGATTTGATCCTAGTCCGTAAAATGTACGGACCAAATCAGAGGAAAAAATCTCTACGATCACACACAAATCTTAGAAAAGAAACCATTTTTTTAGAAAGAAGATAATGTACTGGCGATCAAAGACCAAGAAAGGCGAGAGAAGAAAGAAAAAAAAACTCACAATCACAGAAGGAAAAAAGCCTATATTTTCTTCCGATCAAATCTCGACGACGAAACCCACTGCAGAAAAATCTCAGTGACAATGCGAGAGAAATTGTATAGGAGAGAGAGAGAAGAATACCAGTGAGGTTGAAGAAGCTACATTAACATATAAAATCACCAATCGGCAAAAGGTGATGATGGGGAACAAAAATCTCACACACGCAAAGAGAGAAAAGGAAATAAAAGAGAGATTAAAAACCAGGAAAGAAAAAGAAACAATTTTTGTTTCGGAAGAGGAAAAAAAAGAAGAGAGAATAATGAAAGATTAAAAATCTGAAGCAAAAATAGAATTTCCTGGGAAAGTTCAGAGGAAAATGCAAAGAGAGTGCGAGAGATAGAGAGAGTGTTTATATTTGGTAGGCGGCGTGAAGAAGAAGGAGAAATATAGAGAGAGTCGGAGTAAAAAGCTTGAAGCCTTTTTTTTTATTTCATTTCATAACAAAAATTTAAAAGTAAAAAAAAAAAAGATAATTAAATTATTGAAAAAATCGGATCTTTTTGATTTTATATTTATGAGAAGATTACATTAAATGGGAAGAAAATAGACAAAAAATAAAAAAAATAGGGAGGGAAGGTGATGAGAAATAATAATAAAATAGGATGCATGAAAATGGAAAGGTCTTTTATGATAGTTTTGGTTACAACTCATAAGTCTCTCTCTTACTTCTTTTGGTACGTTTCTGTCCCTTTTTTCTTTCTTTTCATTAATACCTCTGTTTCTTCTCCTCTCTCTCTATACATACATACACGTAAATATGTACACATCTATACACGTGTTATAACGTATATTTCTACAAACGCTTATTCGACTTTTGCACAAAGATTTAACCAGGGTTTTTTTTTATATACCAAAATTTTGCATGTTTTTTTTGTGGTTTTTGTTTTTGCTACACAATAATAAACCAGATGGGTCCGATTTGGGAAACTAAACCAAATTATAAGAGAAATCGAAATCGAGACTAAACCGGGGAAAAAACCAAAATTATAATTAACTAGGTTTATATTGTGATTCTAGAATATAAAAACGAAATCTTTGTATTGTTTCTTTTTATGGTGTCTGTTTCTTTTTACAATTATTTAAATATGAGGCTAAGCAAATTTTGATTTCGAATTTTGTCTGGTTTGAATCTCGTTCTGATTCGATCCGATCTGACACGTATTGTAATGGAGTTTTGCCAAACATTCATCAAACGCTTTTACCTTCAAAGATTGTGAAGACTAAGGAGATATTGGGTTTGATTCAATTTTTCCAATTGGTTGTTTAGAGATTCAGTCTAATCTAAATTCAGAACAACATAAACGCAAAGCCATTTGCAAAGCCTCGTTTGCGGAACCTATACTCAATCGCGAAAACATTTAATTAATGTTTGAGAACACAATTGTTTACACTTAATTGAGAATTATAACAAAAAAAATAAAACAACCAGCTCCTAAAACTGTATGCTCTGATTAATATATACATTTTAAGTGATTGATAAAAATATAAAAGATTATATAAAAAATTATTTAATATATTTATTCTTAAGTACTATATCTATAGTTATATATATATTTATAATATAATTTTTAATATTTTTTTCATATTTCAATTGTATTTATTATATCATATTTAATTTTTTATTTAAAAATTAATAAAAAATAAAATAATGGTCAATATTGGTTTTAAAAGCATAAAATTTACACTTTAATATAAACATAACTTTTTGATATTATTTAATAAAATAAATTAGTTATATAAAATTATTTTCATTTTTTTTTTGATATTTTATTGATTAATACTTTACCAAAACCTCTATATGAAAGTATAGAGGGAGGACAATCTGCAGATTCTAAATGTTTTCTTAGATATTTTATTAATTGGTTGATAAAAAACTTAATATTTTTTTAAATGATCTACCAATCAAGACATGAGAATAAGTAAGAAGCAGAACGAGATTAGAGCGAAGGAGAGAAGACACGACTTTGGGGGGGGGGGGGATTTTTGATTCTGGGAAGAAATAAGAATTTGGGATTTTCGATTCTGGCTTTGAATCATCCACATGATCGGAGCGAAGGAGACAAAGAACACAATTATTTGTGGGTCTAATTTTAGGTGTAATCGGGTTAATCCAGTTTAATTTCGGTTTTAAGTGATTAACAATTGTTTAAAAAATAAGTAAACCAAGGTCTATAGGTTATGAGATATCGAACTATTATTTTGGGGGTATTTATATTTTGAACTTTTTTCGGAAGATTAAGATCTTTAACTTTGTATTCGTGGAGATATAGAACGACATCTAAGTTTATGAGACATATGATGCTATATGATAGTTCTCGTGGGGGAATTAATAGATCGCCGACCCGAAATAACTTAACAACTAATGATAGGTGATACAAATATATTTCCTTAATATGACAAGTGGTATATGTCTCTTTCTTATTTTTTTACCTATCAAGTAATTTTTTTTTTTGTCAACAACATGCATTATGACGGTTTGACACTTAATAAAATCTGCAAAAATATAAGAGTGATTGAGAGATATAACAACTAATATCATTTTTATTACTTATAAAATATTTATAACATGTAGACTATAACATATACTCCATCTATTTCAAATTGATATATTTTTAAAGAATTTTCACATATATCACGAAAAAATTAATACTTGATTATAAATGCATCATATTTTGTTAGTAAATAATTTCTCATAATTCTAAACCAATAACAATTCAATAAGTTCAATTAATATTTATTAAAAATTACAATTCATTATCATTAATTAATAAAAAAATTCATAGAAAAACTAATTACAACTATATCTTTATGAAACATAAAAAATCCTAGGAGTAATAAATATGTGACAAAAGGAATTTCTCTACTGTTGAGTGTTGACAACAAAAAAATGTGTATCTCTCTTTTTTACTCTCATAAGACTATGTACATTGGTTTCAATATTCAACACTCTATGAGGGTTGTGAGTTTTAAGTATTCTCAATTTTTTAAAAGTATGGTTGATTTTTATTTGCTCTAAAATTTGAAGAAACATTCTTTTATCAATAACCAATTTTTTGTTAAATTATAGAATTGAAGAATAAAACAAACAAATAAATATCTAGAAAAACCCCTTAATAGTTAATACCTCTTCATCAGCTTTAAAAATGTTTATTTGTACTCTTTTTAGTTTTTAGGGAACTCTTCTGTGTAGATATTAATGTATAATCTACAGTATTCTTCGTCTATACTCAGGTAATGAGAATTCTCGAACTAGGCAAATCGATTTGCAATTTCTCTTTTTTTTTGCTTTACAGAGATTACAAAATGTTGTGTGTTCAATAAAAAGTTTTACAAAAAGGTGTTTATTCGTTTGAAAAACCAATATTAAACACACATAAGAATATCAAAGATTGAGAAAATTGCACGCCATAACAAAGATTTTGACCATAATTAGGTAAATGACAAAGTATTGTTTGAACCACTATTACACTTTTATTAATGCATATATATACCCATACGCCCTTAACCCTTACGTATAAATAGCAAAGATTACTCTATAAATATTATAGATTTTGTGTCAGAAACAATCAATAGATAAATTGAGCATATTGATAAATATATTAATTTTAATTGATATAATATTATACAAATGAGTGATAGCGTAAATAGCTTCATTTTTTACAGTATTCTGTCAAAAATTGTCAAAAACTGTCATTTTTTGACAAAATACTATTTTTGACAGAATACTGTCAAAAATGAAATCATTTACAATATCACTCACTATATTTTTCTGTATAATATTATATCAATAAAATTAATATATTAATAGATATGGTCAATTTATCTATTGATTCTCTTACACAATAGAGTAATCTTTGCTAGTTATATTGGTTATATACGAAGGAGTAAGAAGCCTAGGGGTATAAAGGGATTAATGAAAATGTGATAGTAAAAGCTATAAAAAAAACACTTCATTGAAGTTTTCATATTCTCAGACTTTTTCTTGATTCAGAGAACACAAAAAACCAAATTCTATGTTCTTCAGGTCATCGGAAAAACATATAATTAATGATGTTTCAGATCAGGAAATAAAGAACTTGGTCGTGGTTTTTGCTTCCTCAGAGATCACTCTGTTCTCTCATTGCTAACTTAGAAGCCGTAACCTGAAAATCAACAGAGAATCATAACAAAATGTTGCAGATTCGCTGATGATTCAAAGGATTTGAGAAAAAAGAACTAAGACAAACCTGAATTGTCCATAGGGTTACCAGTAGGAGCTGCTGATTCAGGCTCCTTGATCTCCACAACCACACAATCGGACATCAAAAAAGTCTTAGCCACAGATGAAGCATGCTCTAAGCAACATCTCACAACCTTAAGAACAAAAACTCGGTTAGCACACGAGACAGAAGATTTCAGTCTGCGAAAAAAGCAAGGAACTTTGCTCACTTTGGTTGGATCAATGATTCCTGCAGCCATTAGATCTTCGTATTTGCCAGTGGCAGCATTGTAACCGTGTTTTGGGTCGGAGCTAGAGAGTACCTGTCAACCGAAAAAAGCCAATCACTTAGTTTCTATCTCAAAGACTCAAACCTGCAATCTGTATAATAAGATGATCTTCATATTTTTTACCTTTTCGCTAACAACGCTACCATTAACACCAGCGTTCTTAGCAATTAACTTCAACGGGTAGCTTAATGCTTTCTTAACAATGTCAGCACCAACCTGAAGGTTAAGATAGTCCCAAAAACAGTGTTATAAGCCAAGAACTCATTCATTTGTTTTCTTTTTCTACCGTGAAACTCTCCTGGACTAACCTTTTCTTCATCGTTTGCTAAACTCTCTTTAATGGCATCCACTTTCGATGCAAGTCTTAGCAGAGTACATCCTCCTCCAACAACAATACCTTCTTCCACAGCCGCCTGAAATATAGTTTGAAGGTTTCAACGGTTTAATATGTGAAAACATTTTTACACTCTTTGCGTAGAGATGTTGTTACCTTTGTAGCATTAAGAGCATCTTCAACTCTCAATTTCTTTTCCTTAAGCTCTGTCTCAGTTTGTGCTCCAACCTAAAGAATGGACTATTATTATTACTACCTATTATTAAATGTTTTGCATCAATGTGATTTACTTCTTATTATCTCACCTGAATTACAGCAACACCACCTGATAGTTTAGCGATCCTCTCATTAAGCTTTTCCTTCTCATAGTCTTGTTCAGCAGCCTACACGAATCCCGAAAACTTCACATAGCCGCAAAATAAACCAATTTATTGAGAAATTTCATTGTTTTTTTTAGATGTACCTCGATAAGATTCTTGATCTGTTCAACTCTCTTCTTCACAACTTCTTCAGTACTTCCGTCACCAACGATTGTTGTAGTGTCTTTTGTGAGAACCACTTTACCAGCATTACCCAAAACTTCTGGTCCAACTTTCTCCAACTGAAGTCCAACTTCTTCCCTAATTACAGTAGCTACAAAGAGGAAAACAAACGCCCCAACTTTAGAACTAAACATTTTTTTTTTGCATAAAGAAACAGTAATAAAAAAGAACATTTAGTATTCTGGTCTAACCTCCTGTAAGAGTAGCAATGTCATCAAGATACTGGCTTTTCCTCTCTCCAAATCCAGGAGCCTTCAAAGCAGCAACTTTTATAGTACCACGAAGCTTATTGACAACAAGAGTCGCCAATGGCTCTTGCTCGATATCTTCAGCAATGATCAAAAGCGGGTATCCACCTTTAATCGCATCTTCTAGAATGTTGATAATGTCTCTAGCATTTGTTATTTTCTTATCAACAAGAAACAACTACAAAAACAAGAAGAGACACAAAGTTTAAAAATCAGGCGGGTTTTTAACAGATGATAGGATTTAACTACTAATAATACCTTGCAGTTTTCGTATTCTGCACACATTTTCTCACTGTCGGTGACAAAGTAAGGAGATATATAGCCACGATCAAATTGCATTCCTTCAACAACGTAAAGGCTATTCTCAGCGCTTTTTCCTTCCTCGAGAGTGACAACGCCTTTACGGCCAACTTTTGCCATTGCTTCCGCAATCATATTGCCTACTTCGTAATTGTTTCCTGCACTAACCGCTGCAACATCTGCAAGTTCACTATCTTCGACCTGCAATAAAAAAAAAGAGCAATCCTTTTAAGCACAATGAACAGAGCCATGACCAAAAGAATCTGATAATAAATTAAAAATATACCTCCTTTGACATTTTCTTCAACTCGGCAACAAGAGCCTTGGTGGTTTTCTCAATTCCTCTGGTAATCAAAACCGGATTTGCACCAGCAGCCACCACCTGCATATTTCAATTTACATATCACATTTCATCCAAACAATGATCTGTTCAATTCAAAAAGATTGGTTGGTGCCTTAAAAATTACAAACCTTTACACCTTCAGCGATGAGACCTTGCGCAAGAACAACCGAAGTCGTTGTTCCATCACCGGCTAAGTCATTAGTCTTGGAGGCAGCTTGTCTCACTAGCTTAGCACCAATGTTCTCAACTGGATCCTCAAGCTCAACCTAACCAAAAAAAAAAGAAGCAAAATCTTCAAATCTACAAAAGCAAAGATAAACATAGCGACGGCTACTAACATAAGGCAACACCATTACCTCTCTAGCAACTGTTACACCGTCATTAACGATTCTCGGGGAACCGTATTTGCTTTCAAGAACAACATTTCTGCCTTTAGGACCTAGAGTAACTCCGACTAGATCCGCAAGTTTATTCACACCAGCCTACACGATGAAATGATATGTCATTCAATATGGAATCAGAAACCAATAAAAGGGTGGAATCGAAAAAAACATATCATTCGACTCACTTGAAGCTTCTTAATCGCAGTCCCGTCCTTGTTGAAATGCAATTGCTTAGCCGCATAGATTTTGGGAAACCTTGCTTTCCTCTGCGCAATACTCTGACACTTTCCAAAAGAGTTTGATGAGATCGAAACAAGAGATGATAATCGATTCGAAGGAGGAGCCAAGGATGAGCCCATTGAAGTCGTTGCGCTAAAGGTTGAAGCCATGATGATTCACTCTCCTGCAAAAACCATAACACAAACACATCAAAATCATAGCTTTTTTTGTTTGTTTCAGTGATCTAAGAAACCCTAAAGACCCAAATCAAATCAGAAGACTATTGAACTTTGTAATCATCGAAGAGCAAATCAAAAAGGGTATCTGAAAGCAAACAGCTTTCCGACCTACCTGCAGTCGAACAAAATAAATATCGAAAATGAAAAGATGATTAAAACTCAACACTCTTACAGAGAAGCGATCAAGAGAGAGAGTCAAGGGTTTTAGCAAATGAGAGGGGTTTTTATGCGACTGGAAAGTTATGGTTTTTTTTCTTTTATTATTCAATACGAGTGCAGAGTATAAACGGTCAAAGTGTATAGTTCAAGGTTTCTGGTTGAATCTGAGCCGTTGAAATTTGGAAGTCTCTAGAACTTAAAACCCTAAACCTACCAACTCCACTCTACACACTACACGTACGAGCGAGCTACTTGTAATGTAAACAAAAACACTTTAATCATAATGAATAGACGCTGTCTCTGTTCTCATATATACGACACATAATGTTGTCGTTTCGTCTTCCAAACCAAACGGCGTCGTTAGTAAAGAAGCAATGCAATGACCGTCTCCTTCTCTTTCCGATTGGAAATCTCAAGTTAACTTTCAGAATGTGTATTCCGGTTTATTATAGGTCGGCTGGTTTGGTTACCTATAGGCTATACATAGATATAGGATGGTTTGGTTAAGTTTAAAATTTTTAAATTCGTGTATGTTTCTCTGTGTTTTTTTTAAAAAAAAAAAATTGTAAACAAGAAGTTCGTGTCTTTGTGGTAGCTCTACCAAATTCCGGGTTTGAATTTTTTACTAGCAGACACGGAGATGGGCTATATTGGCTTTTTAAAAAATAAAAAACAGGCCCATTATTATGGACTATAAGCCAATGTTCAACATATCCATCATGATGCGTTACATTTCACATGTTTAGCATTTTTGGAATGTAAGAGCATCTCCAACTTCACTCTATTTTCTATTTTAAATTCTATTTTTTATTTCAAACTCTATTTTGAAGTAAATTTCTCTCCAATTTCACTCCATTTTCCACTCCAAAATGGAGTTTCTCCATATTTTACTCTATATTTGGAGTAACTCTATATTATACTCCATTATGAAGTTGAAATTTTTTAATTGAAAATTGATCATTTAAATATTAAATATTTATATTTTTTATTTTTTATTAATTTAGCAATGTATTTATCGTACATATTATCAACTATCAACATATATGCATGTGACACTACTAATAATTAAATGCATAAAATGTATTTGACTATCATAATTATTTAAACAATAAAAAATTTATTTAAAAAGATTGCAAAGTAAAATAAACTTAAAAATACATAACAAGTGTTGAAATTAAAGATAAGCAACATAAACAAATTTAACACAACAAATACGATAAATTTAATATTCCCCTAAACCGCTTTCTGATCCACCGAGATCACTAAAAAATTGTCCAAACGAAGTTGATGGAGGAGGAATTTGTTGATCTTGTTGTTGAGCATTCCGATTTTGTAAAATTTTAGCTTGTTCACCATGAATATATGCACGAATATTTGGATCCGATATGGAATCAATGTCATAAAATACCATTTTGTTTTCCATCTTCAGCTCTTTCAAAGCATAGTTCTTATGTTGAATCTCCAAATGGTCTTGACTTTGTGCAATCAAAGATAAAGAAGCTCATTTTTCACTTCGAACTGCACTAATTGATCATTTGTGGAAAAAATTTAGTGTCGGAGATCTTTAATGATATTATGTAATTTTCTTTATTTAATAAGTATTAAATTTTATTAAATTCATAATTTATAAAAGTTTTGCAATAAAACGGGTTAATTTGTAACTTTTAGAAATAAAAAGCATTATTAATAAAATACAAAAATAATCTATTTAGAATATTCTTTTTTGGAGTAAAAAATGGAGTTATACATTAGAGCAAAACACAACTCTATTTTGGAGTTGCTCCATTTTGGAGTAAAAAATGGAGATATACATTGGAGATGGTCTAAACACTTGTCATTTATCTCTGTATCTAAATAAATTGTCGTTTCTTGTCATTTTTACTAGGGGTGGGCTAAAAACCGAACTAACCGAACTTAAACCAACCCAAACCAAACCATATTCTATATATAACATAATCAGTTGAAGTATTTTTCAACTGGAATGGTTCGGTTTAAAACCGAACCGATAAATCAATGTGTTTTTTGGTTAATTAGTTAATTAATAATATTAAAAATATAAACACATATGGTAAGATTTTCGGTTCTTCACCTAAAGCTTTTAGACTAAAGGTCCTAAACCCTTTAAATTATTGGCTTGTATAATTAATTTATATTTAAATTATTGACTTGTTGCATGTTCATTTTAGTGGAATGGGAAAGACAAAACCATTGATTTTTTCATTTTTTTATTTTGATTAAATGGATTAATTTTAGTTTGGTTTTAAAATTTTAGTGAATGGTTTTTTTAATGGATTCGTTTTGTTTACGTTTCGTTATAATTTTTGTTTTTATAAGTTGATTTTTTAAAAACCAAACTAAAACCAAATCAAACCAAATTGTAACTGAACCGAATTAAACCAAACCGAACTAAACCCAAACCAAACACAAACCGAATCCGAACCAAACTTATTTTGGTTGAGTTCGGCTAAAATTTTATTCAACCTAAATCAACCAAACCAAACCCGAACCAAACTCAAAATTAAACCGAAATGTCGACTCCTAATTTTTACCTATCGACAATACACTAAAAGTAGAGATGGTATTCAAATTAATTGCTGATGCATTTTCATACACTTGTGTTTTTTTTTCACCTACTCTCTACTAATGAAATGATGAAATGTAGAAATGATTGTATCTAGTGGTTTTCACTTTAACGGTCGTAAAACGTTTACATGTCAACATGATATGGTCATTTTTACACTTTTTTTTTTGGTCTGTCTGCCACATATGACTTATCTAAGGTAATTTTTTTAAAAAAAATCTTTATAAAACGTTTTCATATAATCTCTTTATTGACATTCAAATACAATATACATAAATATTATTTCTGTTAATTGAATAAATTTAACAATTTAAATAAAAAATTGACCAAATCTACATATTCATCATTAGGCGCTATATGTTCACCTCATTTTTTTGGTTGGTATCGTTTTGGTAGTTTCTACTTTCTAATAGCAATCCAACCACTTGTCATTTACTTAAATAAACCTTCATGTATAGTCATTTATTTAATAAACTCTATCAACAATACAATAAAAGTAGAGATGGTTTTCAGATTACAGGTGCATTATCTTTCACTCAATTTTTTCCATCTAGTCTACTAATGAAATGAAGAAATGAATGTATTTCATTGTTTTACTTTGGACTTGATTGATATGTCAATTGAATAGCAAAATCACAGAATAGCTGAATAATAAAATAGCGAAATCATCCACATATTTAAGGAAGATAAATATATTATTTCTTTATACAGAGTAACCTATCTAATTTTCTTATAATCTCTTTCTTCACATATATATATAGTATTACTATTACTATATTCTTTATATAAGGAAAGAAATTATAATAGTATTACGATGTTTTGCAAGAATTAGCACTTTCTAAATTTTTGATAGTTTTTTTAGCACTTAAATTATTGTTCATATTTTTTTAGCACTTTTGTTACTATTTATGATAATTTAGCTCATGTACAGTACGGCGTGTACGTTTGTGGACGATACACATGTAGATAGAGGGAGATGTATTTTCGTCATTTACACGCTAAACGACTAAAAAAAAAATTAATTAAGTGCTAAATTTATAAAGAAATTTGAATTAAATGTTAACCTCTGCAAATATGTCATAGTATTAGTATATAGTACTATATACATAGATATCTACAGAGGTAAAGAAAGAAAGATATATATCTACAGATAATATTATATATATATTGATATATTGCCAAAATAAGATAATATTATATATATATATATATATATATATTGATATATTGCCAAAATAAGATAATATTATATATATATATTGATATATTGCCAAAATAAGATAATATTATATATATTGATCTATTGCCAAAATAAGCAAATTCTGTGAAGTCTCTGATCTCATTTCTGTATTTAACATTCCGTATATATTGTTATGCACAGATGCGTAAAAGAGGGGACTGTAAAGGAGAGAAGAAAAATAAATAAAAATAATGAAAGACCAAATCTTGTGTCAGTTTCTAGTCGTAATGATGTTGTTGTGGTCATCTCAAATTCAGGGAGAGATTTGTAATGAATCAGGTATTGAAGTTCTGAGAGGATGTCCATACTCTATCGACAAGAAGCTTCCATCTCCTCCGACACCATCCGAAGGTTGTTGCACTCTTGTCCGACTTATCGGAATGAAATGCGTCTGTGAAGTCATCAATAAGGAAATCGAAGCTACCATCGATATGCAAAAGCTCGTCAAGGTCGCCACTGATTGTGGCCGTCCTCTTGCTCCTCATTCACAATGTGGAAGTAAGTCCTAACGTAACCCACTTGTTTTTTTTTTTATTCCCCCGGTCTCACGTCGGACACGAAAAACAATTTTTTTTTTTAATCTAGCGCACTACTATAGAAAGAAAAAATTATGAATGGTAAACGAATCCAAAACACTATTCAAGGCCTAACATTAAAATCCATAAGTATATGTATTATCACCATATCGCTAGTTGTCCCAAATTAACATCAAAATTATGTTACTACTATCGATTAACCAAAAAAAATTAGAATATCATTAGTAGGTATGTTTTATGATATCTTATAGATTATGCCTTTGATTGGCTTGTGGTTTTTTATTTTCAGGTTACCTAGTTCCCGGTGCCATGATGATTGATGAAGCATCATGAATAAGATAATGTGAATTTCTTTGTCTATTTAAAAATTGATTGTCTAATTATGGTTGTATGGGTGATAAAAAAAAGTGTAAGAAATGCACTAGTTATTTGAAGACCATCCCTATTTTCTATCTTATTGCTGGTACATGCTATGACTAGTTACAATGGTGTATTGAATTAAAAAATTCAACTAATTGCAATGGCAAGTTGAAAGAAGAAGAAAAAAATGACATGGATTAAACACGTTGAACTCGTAAAGGAGGGGACAAAACATGACATGGGGCGTTCACTGATTGAGCGAAAAAAGTTTTTAATTAATATATAGATAGAGACACGTGAGATTCTTGATATTTTTTTTCTTTTGAATCATTTAAGATCAATTATTTCATAAAACATTATATTTTATTTTATATCAAAATTCATCATTTTTTATACTCTATAAATAAATATTTGTTTCACTTAATTTGGACACAGCAAAAAAAACTCATATTTTTTACTATATTTTTCCTATTAACTTCCAAAAAAATCATCTTTTTAGTGAAATAAATCCCAATAATAACCCTCCAATAAATTAAGTTAGGTGTGTTTTATTAAGTTGTGTCATGTGCTTACTCTTGTATTGTATTGCATTTTAAGTTTTTCATAATGTTATTTGTTTTAATAATAACTATTTCTATTTCTCGTTTTTTTTTCAAGATGTAAAATATGAAAGATTTTTTTTCAATTTTTTTTTTTAATTTAAGTATTTTAATTTGATTTTATTGAGAATTATTATTAATTTATAATCAAAAGATAAAAACATAAAAGAAAAGAAAAATATGAAGTAAAAATAGTGGGGTAGAATGTTGAAATTTATTAAACAAAACTATTGTAGAGGGTAAAAATTAGTGGGTGTTGAATTATTAGGTGGAAGAGAGAGAAGATGATGTGGAATGTTAAAAGAAAAAAAAAGGTGTTGAAAAAAAAAAACCATACATAGTCTTAGTCAATAAACAATATCTCAATAAAAAATATGTTTTCAAAAACATTTATGGGATTTTTGCATGGGGTGTCACTTTATTTAAGTTTCATTTGTATTCTAGCACTTTTGAAAAGTATTTCAAAATCTAACACTTATTTCATTGTTCAACCCAATTATACCCTTATACAGTACTGCGTGTACGGTACACGATATAACAATAACAGGAGTAAAATCGTATTTTCACACAAAAAAGTAACAACTATTTTTAACACTTTTCAAAAGTAATAGAATATAAATGAAATTTAAATAAAATGAAATCATGTGCAAATATCTCGACACTTATTCTATTAGAATAGCCTTTTTCATAGAAAGATACTATCGACCCTCATGCCTCGTGCGAGTAAATCTGAGGTGGGTAATTCACCACAAGGAAAAGCAAACGGAGAATGATCCGTTATGAAGAAGAGGAGGAATAATCAAAAGCGATTACGAGTGTTCATAATTTGAAGAAATTCTGAAAGCTTTCGAGACGGTACTTTTATATATGATTTCGTATGATTCTTTTTATTTTAGTAGTTTGGAAATAACCACTCTCAAGCGCTTACTCGAGTACAAACCCTAGCTTCTCTATAGACTTTACCTGGTCGACACATATAACCTTTGTTTGGAGCACAATGAGAATCCTCCGAACAAATACACAGTCTTTCTAAAGCACATCTTGTTGAACAAAATTTATAAGAGCTCGAGGACTTTATAAATATGTGTATGTGTGAATTGAAATGAGATATTTAGGCTAGGTAAAAAAGCTTTTTGAATGTAAAAAGGAAAAACCTTAAAAAAAGGAAAAGCCTTAAAAAAGGAAAAACCTACAAAAAAGGAAAGTCTTAAGAAAAAGAAAAACCTTAAAAAAAGAAAAAACCTAAAAAAGGAAAATTGAGGGACATGTAAAAAGTCCCACATCGTTAGTTGGAAATAATTTCCTCTATGATCTCCTCCTATATATAGGATCGTCTCTCTTGAGAGAAAGGTATCCAATCACACACAGAAAACACACTTACAAAAGAAAAAGTTCCTTCAATTCTCTACAGCTTAGAGTAAGTCTTTATTCGAGAGTATCATAGTTATAATGTTCGACGGATCTGATATCAAGTGTAGATGATACAGATTCCTTTGGTTGTATCCTAGGACTCATGGATCTATTATAATCCGTCGCACTACGGAAGATTCTTTGAGTTAAGGAAAGAAATTCATTTCGCCTCCTTAGATTTATTTATTGCTTTATCGTTTTATGAATCGTCTGTTCCTTACTGTTTATTTATATAATCGTGATTAAATTCTATCATGTCTATTGTGCGAAATTTTGGTCATACAATCTTAACTCAAAGAAGATCCAATTTTTGTTATTACTTCAATTAGATCTTTAATCACGAGTAAATAAACGTTTTCAAACGGTTTTCTAAAACGATTCTTCTACTGCAGATGATACTCAAACGTTATCAAAAAGCTTCTTAGCAACTTGAAACGTGTAGTAGAGAGGCAATCTCCATCTATTCTATTTTTAAGAAGATGTTAATCTGCTAGTGATACTCAAATGTTATAAAAAGCTGTTTAGCAACTTGAAACGTGTAGTAGAAGCAGTACTGCTTTAAACATCTTCTAAAAAACCATCGTTAATTGCGATTAATGAACGGTAGAATCAACGAACACAAATCATGTTCTTGATAGGTTCGATTGCGATCGAAGCCTTGTGAGTATTGATCGATACTAGACAAAATTGTATCGGTCGACACTTAGGTGCATCGATCGATACCATGCAAACAGTCGTATTAGATGACACTAAGGTGCATCTATTGATACTTTGCATCGAGTTGTATCGATCGACACTGCGGTGTATCGATCGATACTGTGCATCGACCTAGTTGGGTCTATGTTGATCGATACTGTGTAATATTAACATGTATCGATCGACACTGTGGTTTATCGATCGATCATGTGTAAAAATTCACTTGCATCGATCGACACTATATGTGTATCGATCGACACAAGCTAAGCATCGATCGACACCGAGGTGTATCGATCGATCTTATGCAAAACTCACGTACATCGATCATCACCAAGGGTGTATCGATCGACACTGAGTGCATCGATCGACACCATATGGGTGTATCGATAGACATTGTGTGTGTATCGATCGACACTGAGTGCATCGATCGACACCATATGGGTGTATCGATAGACATTGTGTGTGTATCGATCGATACCAAGGAGTATCGATCGACACCAATGCGATTTAGTTCGATATTAGAATTGCGATTCTTAAAGTTTATATATCGATACTAATTGAAAGTTGTTTCTTTTGTATTAACAGAATGACAATTGATGTGGAAAACAACTCTGGATTGGTGGAGAAAACCAGTGAGAAGGTTTAATCGACTGCGAGTCATATCGAGACGGTCAAAGTTCCATCTGGGAACCATGTCGCTCCTCCAACCAAGTTTGATGGGACAGCATTCAAGATGTGGAAAAGGAAGATGTTCTTCTATCTGACAACATTGAATCTACAGAAATACACCAATGAGGTGAAACCTGTTCTCCCAGAAGATAACACTGATCCACGTGCGCTTGCGAGTGTCCACGCTTGGGAACATGCTGACTTCTTGTGCAAGAGCTATATTCAGAATAGCCTTTCGGACTCTCTGTTTGGGGTGTACGAAAATGCTGAGACATCTAAGGATCTGTGGGATTCCTTAGACAAGAAGTACCGCATTGAAGATTCTGGTACTCAGAAATTCACTGTGGCGAAGTTCGATCAGTACAAGATGGTGGATTCAAGACCACTAATGGAACAAGTCGATGAGGTGCAGAGGCTCCTACACGACATCTTTGCTGAGGGAATGCGGCTGTGTGAAACCTATCAAGGTTGCTGCATCATTGAGAAGCTACCTCCTGGTTGGACGGACTTCAAGAACTACCCCAGGCTGAAGAAAAAGAAGATGAGCCTTGAAGATCTTATTGTTAAGGTCCGCGTAGAGTCTACGAATCAGGAACAACAGATCAATGTAGGTTTGAAAATTCACGAACACAATGCGAACATGGTTGAACACCAAAACCCCAATCAAGGCAAGTGGCAGAACAAATGTCACCTTAACAAAGGCAAAGGGAAGATACCACCAAAGAACTTCCAAAAGTTCAAGAATAAGAGTGGTCAGAATGGTCAGACTTCTCAAAGGTTCTTAGGATTGTGTAACTTCTGTGGGAAGCAAGGACACAAATCCGTCGATTGTCGTAGCAAGAAGGCTCAAGCCAACTTGACAGAAGTTGACATGTGTGCTGTGGTCACTGAGGCCAATGTTGCTGAAAGCCATCCAAAGACTTGGTGGTTCGATACTGGTGCAACCAGACACATCTGTATGGATCGAGAGATGTTCTCCATATACACAAAGACCAAGAATGGTGAAAAACTCTTAATGGGTAATTCAGCCTCGTCGACAATTGATGGTCACGGGAAGGTTGTTCTGAAGCTCACCTCTGGACAGGAACTGGTTCTCACGAACGTCGTCCATGTACCAGATATGCGCAAGAATCTGATCTCTGGATCGCTCATAAGTAAGCATGGATTCTCTGTGAAGCTGGAAGGTGATAAGCTGATCCTAACGAAGAATGGGATGTATTTGGGTAAGGGTTTTGTTTGTGATAATCTGTTTAAGATGTCTGTTGAGGCAGTAATCCGAAAGGATAATGTAACCGAGGCTTCCACCTCGAAGAACCCTAAGATTAATGATAAGAAACCAATTGCTTATCTCGCTGAGTCTTTTAATATTTGGCATGAACGATTAGGACATGCTAATTTCAAGTCTATGAGTAGATTAATGAACATGAACATGATTCCTAAATGCAAATTAAGCAAAGACAAATGTGAGGTTTATGTCCAAGCCAAACTCACTAAAACGCCATCACCCAGCATTCAAAGAACAACAGAACCTCTAGGTTTAATTCACACAGATTTATGTGATTTGAAATATATTCAAACCCAGAGGAGGCAAGAAATATTTCGTGACTTTCATAGATGATTGCACGAGATATTGTTACATCTTTCTACTGCGAAGTAAAGATGAAGCCTTAGACAAATTTAATGAATCCAAGCTGGAAGTTGAAAACCAACTCGGCAAGACCATAAAAAAGGTCAGAAGTGATAGGGGTGGTGAATATAGTGAACCATTTGATGCATTCTGTAGAGCACATGGCATTATTCATCAAACAACTGCTCCCTACTCACCGAAATCCAATTGAGTTGCTGAAAGAAAAAATAGAAATCTCAAGGAAATGATGAATGCAATGTTGCATGAATCTGGGTTAGCCCAGAACATGTGGGGGGAAGTTCTGCTTACCTATAATTATATCATGAACAAAATTCCACACAAAGTCACAAGAAAAACTCCTTATGAACTTTGGAAAGGTAATGTACCTTCGTATGTATACCTGAAAGTGTGGGGGTGCCTGGCAAAAGTTGCAGTACCACTTCCGAAAAAGGTCACCATCGGACCTAAAACGGTAGATTGCATTTTCATCGGATACGCGCACAATAGTAGTGCCTATCGATTTTTGGTACATAAATCAGATATACCAGACATTTATGTAAACACAATAATGGAGTCAATGAATGTATACTTCTTCGAAAATGTGTTTCCATGTAAGGATAGAGGAAATCCTAAACGAACTCATGACGAACGAGATGCTAGCAATGAGGCAAGCACTTCAGGCACTTCTACAGAAGTAGAAGAAGCTGAACCGAGACGAAGCAAGAGAGCTCGTAAGGAGAAGACATTTGGCTCTGAGTTCATAATGGCATTCCTAGCGGAAAGTGGTCCAAGAACTTTCAAGGAAGCGATGTCTACACCTGATGCACCTTTCTGGAGGGAGGCATCTAACAGTGAAATCAACTCAATTATGCAAAATCATACTTATGAGTTGGTAGACCTACCTCAAGGTTGTAAACCTCTGGGCTGTAAATGGGTCTTCACCACTAAGCTAAAAATCGATGGCTCTATAGACAAATATAAGGCCAGGCTTGTGGTACAAGGATTTCGTCAAAAGGAAGGATTGGACTTCTTTGACATTTATTCTCCAGTGACGAGAATTACTTCGATTCGCATGTTGATTGGAATCGCAGCTTTAAGAAACCTTGAAATACATCAGATGGATGTTAAGACTGCTTTTCTAAACGGAGATTTAGAGGAAGAGATCTATATGAATAAACCTGAGGGTTATGTTGCTCCCGGACAAGAGAAGAAAGTCTGTAGACTTGTCAAATCGCTATATGGACTAAAGCAAGCTCCGAAGCAATGGCATGAAAAATTTGACAGTGTAATGATGTCAAATGGCTTTCACATCAATGAATGTGATAAGTGCATCTATATCAAAAGTACTTCACAAGGTTATGTGTTGTTGTGTTTGTACGTAGATGACATGCTAATCATGGGAAGCAACAAAGATATAATCATTCAAACAAAGAACATGCTAAGTGGAAAGTTTGATATGAAAGACATGAGATTAACTTATGTAATTCTAGGGATTAAGATTATTCGAAATTCAAAAGGAATAATTATGTCTCAAGATCATTACGCTACAAAAATCCTAGAGAGGTTTAAGACCTACTCCAATGGGACTGCAAAAACTCCACTTGATCATCATCTTCACTTGACAAAGAATTTAGGTGAAGCAGTGTTACAAGTGGAGTATGCAAGAGTCATCGGGAGTCTAATGTACTTAACAAATTGTACTAAACCCGATTTAGCACACTCGGTAAACGTACTAAGTCGTTACACGAGCAATCCATGTCATACCCATTGGAGAGCCATAACTAGGGTATTAAATTATCTAAGATACACCAAAAGTTATGGGCTGCACTTCGGTAAAGAACCAGCAGTGCTGGAAGGGTACAGTGATGCCAATTGGATTTCAGATTCAAGAAACTCCAAATCCACGAGTGGATATGTCTTTACTCTTGCTGGTGCAGCAATATCCTGGAAATCTTCCAAACAAACACTCCTGGCCAGATCAACCATGGAGTCAGAGTTTGTAACTTTAGACAAACCTGCTGAGGAAGCAGAATGGCTTCGAAACTTTTTGGAAGATATCCCGATGTGGGAGAAACCAGTGCCAGCATTACGTGTACACTGTGATAGTCAGTCGGCTATCTCTCGGGCACTGAGTAATCTATATAATGGCAAGTCTCGTCATATAAGAAGACGACATAAGACCATTAGACAATTGATCTCAACTGGTGTAATAACGATAGATTACATCAAGTCGGTTGATAACCTAGCGGATCCGTTTACCAAAGGTTTGCCGCGAGATCAAATTGTATAATCATCAAAAGGAATGGGTTTAAAGCCTATAGAAAAAGATGATGTTTGACAGATACCCCACCTATGTGACTGGAGATCCCAAGATCTAGGTTCAAAGGGAAACAAAATTAAACTGATTCGAATTGAGCACTGTGAGACTATGTCTCTGCCCAGTTCCTAGGATGATATAACAGTGCTACCTGCGGATAGTAAGGATAAGCGTTGTCTTTTAATGATTGCATAGCTATGTAGATAGTGGAGTGTGACAGGACACTTCTGAAAAACAAGCTAATAAAAGATCACCTAGTGAAGTGTGAAATGGAGCCGTTTCTAGGAGAATGAAAGAGAAGGCTATATTCTGCAAATTCACTCACGAATACCAGGAATGTTCAAGGCCAAAATGAACACAATAGAGAACAAAGTTTTACGAGAAGATGTCTCTGTGCGATACCTGTTGTCTAAGTTTACATAAAAATCCGGGCGGTTCAAGACATCATGTTCACCTCCTGGCCGAGTAAACTCGACAGATATTAAAAATGTTTGGTTCAAAGCTGGAAAATGCTACCTCTCAGATACAGTTACATTTTCGTATACTCTCGAAAGTCTGTCTACGTCTAGATGAGTCTAGTCAAGTATGTCTAGTAAAGTCTAGTATGTTCAATTTTCATATGTTTAGAGTCATTTCTATTCATGTGGGGGATTGTTGGAACACAATTTATAAGAGCATGAGGGCTTTATAAATATGTGTATGTGTGAATTGAAATGAGACATTTGGGCTAAGTAAAAAAGCATTGTGAATGTAAAAAGGAAAAACCTTAAAAAAAGAAAAGCCTTAAAAAAGGAAAATCCTACAGAAAAAGGAAAAGCCTTAAGAAAAGGAAAAACCTAAAAAAAAAAAAAAAACCCTAAAAAAAAGAAAAGTGAGGGACATGTAAAAAGTTCCACATCGCTAGTTGGAAATAATTTTCTCTATGATCTTCTCCTATATATAGGATCGCCTCTCTTGAGAGAAAGGTATCCAATCACACACAGAAAACACACTTACAAAAGAAAAAGTTCATTCAATTCTCTACAGCTTAGAGTAAGTCTTTATTCGAGAGTATCGTAGTTATAATGTTCGACAGATCTGATATCAAGTGTAGATGATACAAATTCCTTTGGTTGTATCCTGGGACTCATGAATCTATTATAATCCGTCGCACTACGGAAGATTCTTTGAGTTAAGGAAAGAGATTCATCTCGCCTCCTTAGATTTATTTATTGTTTTATCGTTTTATGAATCGTCTGTTCCTTACTGTTTATTTATATAATCGTGATTAAATTCTATCATGTCTATTGTGCGAAATTTTGGTCCTACACATCCTTGTTTCACAATCGTTACGTTTCCTTTTAAACCTATAATCTGATCTGTCCATTATGTAGAAAACAACCCCGACGGATCCAATCTCTCCTTTACCTTCAAAAACGCGTTTGCGTTCTTGTACTTTCTAATGGCACCATCAAACGCTAAGTTCCTATTCTTCCCCCAATGTGGCAAAGCATTGTACTTCAAGAGCGCCATTTGCTCAATCTCTTCGATATAATCCTCGTATAGACGCGGTGTCAAAGGATCATCTTTGCTTCTGTAGTAAGTTAGGTCAAAGTCTAAAGCTTTTTCTTCATTCCCGAGAAAAGCAGGAGAGGGTATGACATAGCGGATGAGAATACCATAGTTGAGTTCAAGGCCGCAGAGAGATTCCGGTTCGATCTTCACAAGTGCTTTGATGTCGTTGATGAAATCTTTGACTTGTGTGAGCGGGATACTGAATGTTGTTTGGTGAAAAAACTCGCCTTTTATGCGTGGATACCACGGACAAGCCGTGATCAATCCGTTCCGATGACTGTCTAGACACGTACCGGACGACATCATACGGTCTTGGCTTCCTATAACCGGATAGCCTGTGAATATAAAACCTGCACAGTGGAAATCACAATGAATACGTACGTAAAACATAATTAGAAAATCTTACATTGAAACAAATAATGATCAAGAGAGGTCAATTACCATTATTGGTCACACCGAATGAGATTCCAAACAAAATGGATGATAATTGTCTTGCTCTCACACACTTTCTGCTTGCATCTCCAGACAACTCTTCACTCTCCTCTTCATATCATGAACCCAAAAAAAAAAACATTATAACCATGCAAATCATAGATATGTATATCTTGAGAAAGAAAGAATATGAACCTAAGGATCTGATGATGGCTACGGCCACAGAGAGTTGTGAACGGAATGGGAAGAAATTGAACAAGCCATTGCCTGAAGCGTTGGCCGGAACTCGGTCATCAATTCGATACACCACTTTGCCTTGGCTCGGTAACTATACGAAATCCGCAAACTCGTGTTTTTCCCCAAAAATCACGGCTTGATCACATACGTCAACGATCTCTTGAACATCGGTTGCAATTTGAAAGTTACCTTTCCAAATATACAAAACAATAAATACTTTTGTAGCACAAACAAGAAAATATAATCTATTATCGATCTATATAAATACATACCTGAGAGATAACACCAAGAACGCCTAGAGAAACTTTGGCTGCGTTAAATTATTCAGGATTCATAGTCTCACTAAGAACCCGAACCTTCGCATACCCATCAGAAACCGAACCAGGACTCACCATTCTTATCTCGGTCACGTAATCATGAACCGCACTTCATTTACCCCAAAGCGAACTTCCGTGAGCACCTGTCCCCATCAATCCTCCAACCGTAAGTCCCCACCAATACGGTGCGGATGGCAAAGCCAGCTCCAACTTAGCCGCTTCTCCGATCACCTGCCTTAGCGTCACGCCGCTCTCAACCGTCAAAGTCTTGGCCTTGGGATCGGTTTGCACCACGTGGTTTAGAAATTTGGTGCTTATGAGTAACCCGTCCTTGCCGTCCGTGCAAACCAGCTTTGGGATGCTGTGAGAGTACCTAGTCACGACCTGCATTTTTTGGCCGGCTCTAGTGGCTGCAGCCACCACAGAGACGAGCTCAGCCTCGGTTACTGGGTACACAACCTTTGCAGCTTCGCATATAGAGCGGTCGGGAAAGGCTCCGTACGAGTTAGTCACCGTGCACGTTGTGTTTCCGGACTCACACTTGACCGGATCTTCCGGTGGAGTTGAGGAAGCGAATGTGAGAAAACAAAAGATCAAACTTAGCCAAAATGCCATTTCGTTAGAAACTTTTTTAATTGCAAGGGAAATGTTTGGGCATCGTTTCATTTATATATTACCGAAAGTTCTATATATCATCACATGGTATTATTAAATAGATATTAAGAGCTACCTGTAACTTGAGCTTTTGTGGTATATATTAGTATATGACATCACATGATCTCATCTCGCAAACACTCGACAAGATAAGTACCGAGCCTAGCCTCGTACTTAAGCTTAAGAGTCAGCAAAGCCGAGCTCATCTCGCAAACACTCGACAAGATAAGTACCGAGCCTAGCCTCGTACTTAAGCTTAAGAGTCAGCAAAACCGAGCTCATCTCGCAAACACTCGACAAGATAAGTACCGAGCCTAGCCTCGTACTTAAGCTTAAGAGTCAGCAAAGCCGAGCTCATCTCGCAAACACTCGACAAGATAAGTGCCGAGCCCAGCCTCGTACTTAAGCTTAAGAGTCAGCAAAGCCGAGCTCATCTCGCAAACAACACGATCAACAAGTGCCGAGCCTAGTCTCGCACTTGCACATAAAATTTTTAACTCTAATCAAGTTCACCCTTACTTGCAGGTTAACATATACCGAGCTAAGACTTGTTTCGTCCGCCGACTTCGACACTCATTCGCCGAACTTGGGGGAGGGCTATTGTGGGTGTGGTGATGAGCACACCCCTTTTTTTAGCACATTCCAAAGCAAAAGGCCCAACACCGAAGGCCCAACATCCACTATGCAGATACGGTTACTGTTCCCGACCTGCTCCGCACTGTTCATGACGTGCCGGTACTGTTCACGACCTGCCGGTTACTGTTCCCGACCTGCTCCACACTGTTCACGACATGCCGGTACTGTTCACGACCTGCCGGTTACTGTTCCCGACCTGCTCCGCACTGTTCACGACATGACGGTACTGTTCACGACCTGCCGGTTACTGTTCCCGACCTGCTCGGCACTGTTCACGACATGCCGGTACTGTTCACGACCTGCCGGTTACTGTTCCCAACCTGCTCCGCACTGTTCACGACGTGACGGTACTGTTCACGACCTGCCGGTTACTGTTCCCGACCTGCTCGGCACTGTTCACGACGTGACGGGTACTGTTCACGACGTGACGGGTACTGTTCACGAACCATCACGTCGTCCCTAAAAACCGGAGAGCTGTCTGCTCAACTCCCACTATAAATACCCCCTTTGGTATTCATTATCAAGACAGACAAAAAAACTCTGATCCTCTCTCTCTAAATAACTTTCCCTCTCTAAAAGGAGCTCTGGGCAGCTCTCGGCAGCTCTCCCAGCTCGGTGCAGCTCTCTGCAGCTCTCCCAGCTCTCCGCAGCTCTCTCAGCTCGGTGCAGCTCTCCCCAGCTCTCTGCAGCTCTCCCAGTTCTCCCCAACTCTCTGCAGCTCTCCCAGCTCTCCCCAGCTCTCTGCAGCGCTCCCAGCTCTCCGCAGCTCTCCCAGCTCTCCGCTCTCTGCAGCTCTCCGCAGCTCTGATGAGCTCCCAGCTCTCCCGACAACCCGACCTGACGACCCGACCTGGCGACCCGACCTGACAGTCGACCGACGACTCGACCTGACGGTCGACCGACGACCCGACCTGACGGTCGACCGACGACCCGACCTGGCGACCCGACCTGACAGTCGACGGACGACCCGATCTGACGGTCGACCGACGACCCAACCTGACGACCCGACCTGACGGTCGACCAGCGACCGACGACCTAACAGTCGACCGACGACCGACGACCCGACCTGACGGTCGACCGACGACCCGACCTGACAGTCGACCTGACTAGCTCTCAGCTCTCCAGTTCTCTCCTACCCGCCTCAGCAACGAACTACGAATGGCTTGATCCCCAATACGGGGTACGTAGGCAGCCCTCCGGGCACAGCTATAAATCACCTCCTCCTCCTCCTCCTCATTTGCCGACCGGAACGCAACCGGCTCTATCTTAACAGAAAATCCCCGAACCTCCCCGATACAAATTGATTTGTAGGAGACGTGCTCATTCCCGTTCCAACAGAAAAGACAAAGGTGGTGAACTGGTGATTAACGAGGATGATGGAGTACTAAAAGTTAAAAAGAATCAGAAAGAAACATGTAAAGTCTCAAACCTACATGACCATTCGCATTGCAGACATAATGTCTGTGTCTTCAGCTTTTTTTTTTATTTTTTAAATTGAATTTTTTATATCACGACGAATCACGTCGTGACACATAATCAATATTTTGGGAAGATTTGTATCTTCCGGAAGATCCATATCTCGGATGCTGATGCTAACTAACCAAAAAAATATATATAGAAAATTGGAAAAATAGTCAAATTTACTTAATTATTGTCCTATTAAACATTTCTTATTAAACATTCTCCAATTATAATTTATAATAACGTAAATCCAATTTTACCCTTAAATAATGTAAATAAATATTTTTGTAAACTTAAAAAAAACTAATCCAAATTACTTTAAACAAATAAAAAAACAAATTACTTTGATCAAATAAAAAAGCATGTGAAACCTAATTGAAAGAAAAATAGAGAAAAAGATTTTCATACCACATGTAACATAAATATGCATATTAACAGAGAAGAAGAAAAAAAGAAACAAAGAAAAAAAAGAAAAAGAGATAAACGGAGAAGAGAAGAGAAGAAGCCTAAAAGAATAAGAAAACGTAAAAGAAGAAAATTTTCTAAAAAAAACATTAAAAAGATTAAAAAGTACAAGAATATTTAATTTTTGTAGATCCTAGATTTTTTCATATTTTTTTAACTAACTAGGCAGAAGATAGATTTTAAATTTTGTAGAACAAAGAGAAAGCGGCGGAACTTATATTCTACAATATGTAGAATATAGACAAAAAAAATTAGAAGATGTATTCAAAACTTAGTAGAATCTAGAGAAAATATTAGAAAGCGTGTTCTAAATTTGGTTGATTATAGAGCAAACAGCATAACACATATTCAACATTAGCGTAGAACATGAATTCTAGATTTCCGTAGAACACGATAAAAACACTTTTTAAATATTATTTTTTTCAAAAACGGATATTTCTTTCATTTTTTGAAATTTTCATAGTTTTTTCAATTTTAAAAATATTTATTTTACTTTTTTAACATTTAATTAATGATAATTTAGTCAAAAAATGACAAAAATCAAGAAAGATTTAATGGCAACTCGGTCTCATTTTCCCAATTCTCCCCAAAAAACAAAAATTAAGATTTTAACTGCATCTTATAAATTTCGTTCTTCTTACGTATTAGTTACTGTTGACTTTTATTGTGGACTAGAAGTATAAAGTTTTAGCATTAGAACATCACCAAAGGTAGAACTTCTCATAGGGTTCTTACCAATATTTTAATTATAAATTTTAAGAACCTCTAGTTAAGAACCCCTAAAAAAATTCTTAAATAAGAACTTTAAGAACGTTTTTTTTTAAAGTTAAATACCTCTCTAATATTTATTATTATTTGTCATTATAAAATTTTAAGAACCTCTCCTTTAAAAATCCCTATTGGAGATGGTCTTATCGTCGTCATAATTATAAATTGTTGATCTCACGGATCACTAAGTGTGTTTAAAGAATGATTAGGAGACGGGAGGTGAGATTTTCGTTAATGGAGCAATTTAACCACAATTAAGACAGGTCGGGAGAAATATGAGTAGGCCGGGGGCCGTGTTTCGTTTTATTGATGAAAGAGAAGCAAACGCTTTTGAATTACGAACTGGTTCCGAAGGACGTCCAGTTCGGCGTTCTAAAGTGTTGTCTCGTTACAAAGATAGAGAGGTCGGGTGACTTGTGATAGGTGAGAGAGTAAAAATCCCCGTCCCTCTCATTAATGACATATGAGGGGTATATATAGTCGGGGTCGGCTTCCTGCTCCCCGGGATCTCGGGCCACGTGTCGTCTACGGCCTCTTTTGCGGGTAAGGTGGCCTAGGAGACGTGTCCCGGCTTTCGAGGAGAGAGGTCATGATGAGCTCGGCGTGGCGTGTTGCAGAGCAATGCACTGTTTCACCAACTCTGCTCCACCTGCTCCCTCCTGCCCTTGTCAGCTCTGCAGGGTTGGTGGGACGTCGGGTCGAAGGCACGTCCCTACGCGGGTAGGGTACTGCCTTACCAACTCCCACGCGCCTACTCTTCTGACACTTCCTGCTCTGGCGGGGCATCAGCGCGGGCCCGGGGTACGTTGCTCTCAGGTCGGCTACCGAGCTGAAGAGTGGTCTTGCAGGTCGGTGATATTAAGTCCGGTGACCGCACCGAAGAACGGCCTTTCCTAAGATAGGCCTAACTAATTGGGGGTGCTAGGCCCACCTCCAACAATAGGCCCTCCCCCAGTTCGGTGTCGCGAGGCGAAGTGAGCGTGCCGAAGTTGATCTAATGTTAGTTCGGCGCATCTTAGGACGGTTTTTCCGTGCTCAACTGTGTTTGCCTTTTTCAAAAAATCCGCAGAAGGTTGGCGCGTGTCCGCCACGCGGGGGATCGAAAGGTTGCCTCGTTTTTCGCGCGAGATGCCCACGCGCGGCGTGTGACAGACGCTTCGTGGGCATCGAGGCACCCCCTGCTTTTTGGCGTGGGAGATCGAGGAGTCGTCATCATTAGGTTTTTTGGGCAGCCGTGCTTCTTTTGACACGCGTCCAGGCGTCGCTTCACTGTCCCCCTTCCTCTATTTAAACATTCTTCCTCGTACTGTTAAAACCTTCTGCGCATACTCTTAAGGTAACCTCCTTTCTCCGATTTCCTCCTTCTCTTCCTACTTTCTTCCTGTCTTTTCGATTTCCTCCTCTCCGTGTAATGGCTCCGATGTTAGACGGTATCAGAGTTGAGTCGAGCAAAGAATCGGCGTCCCGTGGTGGCGGTAACGATTCTCCGAATTCCTCCTCCGGTGATTCCGAACATGCCTCTTCTCCGCGACGAGGGGCAGACAGTGGGGAACAGTTGGCCCCCTCGACTTCGGGGGCCGCCCCGTTGCTCCCGGGGACCCGTCTTCGGCCGAAGACGGTGGTTAGATCCTCTGGCGGTCGCGGTGTTGGCCAAGCTGAGGGTAGAACCGGGCATCTGGGCGACCGTGGTGGTCGTCAGGGCGGCCGTGGAGGCGGAGCTCGAGTGGCCAGGGTGAGGTCCCCCCTGGTCCCTTACGAGCAGGGAGGGTCACCGACCTGGAGCACAGCGGAGTCGGTGACCCTCCTAGGGAATCTGTGTGGTTTTTCCGCCGGCGTTGAGCTCAGGGTACCCAGGGCGGAGGAGCGCCCGTGGACTCCTCGGCCGGGCTTCGTCTGCTTGTACGAGTCATTCTTCCAGAAGCGCGGCTTGCGCCTTCCTCTCCCCGAGCTGTTCGTCCAGTATTGCTGGGCGCGGGGCTTGGCCTTCTCGCAGGTCTGCCCGTCCACGGTCCAGGGGATGATCGTGCTGCTGACCTTGGGGCACGAATGCTACATGGAGGTGACGTTGCCTATGTTCGAGGCGTTCACCCAGCAGAAGGCAAACCCCGGGAATCCTGGGACCTTCTATGCCGCTTTCAAGCCCGCGGCGAACGTTCTGGAGGCACCCAGCTCGGGGTCTAGGGCGAGCAAGCTGTCGAAGGTCGAGGACTGGTCTCGCAGCTACTTCTACGTCCGGGCTACCGCCGTGGCTGGGCTCGATCCGTTGGCGAGATACACCCGGGATTGGAATTTTTCCCCGGGTAGGGATTTGCAGGTCGAGCTGACTTCTCCTCTTTGGTTGTCTGACTGATGATTTTTTTTTTTGTCTTGCTCTTCAGGCCCTCACTCCTCCAGATTCAAGCTACCGGACTACACAGGTCTACTTGCCGTGCTCAGGACAGTGCGTCGGAGAGAGTGGAAGTCCTTCACCGCTGCGAGAATCGAAGCTGCAATGACCGGAGGTGGTTTTTTTTTTTTTTTTTTTTTTTTTTTTTTTTTTGCCGAACTAACGGTGCTTCCTTCGCAGGTAGAGCAAGGTTTGCCAATCCGCAGTACGCGGACTCGTTTGTTGCACCGCCGCCGCTGATACCCGAGGTGCCGGTCAGGCGAGACCCGGCACCACGGGTTGCGGGGGATTCCTCCACGGCGACTCCCTTGAAGAGGAGGGAAGACCGGGCTGCTGGTGGGGAGACCGGCAGAAAGAAGAGGAGGACGGGAGAGTCCTCTTCCTGAGGTCGGGAGGTCATCCGGCCTACACTGCCCGGGCCGGAGCCCGAGGTGCCTGTGGCCGTCGTGCCGGCAGGGGGGGGTCGATGAGACCCGGGCCCAGGGGGGCGATGGGGTCGGCGAGACGATCGTCGTCGTGGAGGATCCTGCTGCTGTGCAGGAGGCCGAGGGTCGCAGCGTCGAAGTGGCCGGCGCCTCGGGAGGTTCCGACGATGGGCCTCGGGACTACAGCTTCTCCTTTACCCACGAGGATGGAAGCAGCCAGGTCATCGTCGATCCGGACGAGTGCGCCGAGCTGGCACAGGCCATGATGTTCGGGCAGAGTCCGCACTTTGTCCCGCTGGAGATGGCGGAGGCCGATACCTTCCGCCAGGTGGCGCGATCCGCAGCTCGGGTAAGCCTTTGTTCTGATCTAACTGCTTTTAGCTGGACTTGTTGTGCGTCTTTGCTAACGACTTGTTTAATGCAGACGATGGCCCTTAGTGCCTTTCTGGCGGAGGCCTATGAGAAGAGGCTCGCCGAGCAGGCCGCCTCGATTAACTTCCTCCAGGGGTGCCGGGAGTCCAGCTCGCAGATCCAGTCTACCCGTCTCCACGGGCTCGAGAAGGAGCTGAGAGATGAGAAGGCCCGATCTGCGGCGTTGGAAGAGGAGGCGGTGGGGTTAAGAGCCCGGGCGGTCGAGGTGGCCAGTCTGCAGTCTGCACTAGAGGCCGAAAGGGACCGTGCTGCAGCTGGGTGGGATCGGGCGTCGGGGCTCGAGGAGGAGAACGGGCTCCTGAAGGGGGAGCGGGAGACACTCCGCTCCAGGGTGAAGGGGCTGGAATCCGCCATAGGCCGGGCCAAGGTGGCCGTGGCTGCGGAGAGCGATCGGGTGTCAGCCCGGTGGGACGCGCGGAACCGGAAGTGGTCCGCGAAGATGGAGAAGATCCGCGCCCACCTGGACGGGCGCCGCCGGGCCTTAGAGCCTCACCTTCTGTACAGCCAGGTGACCGGCGTAAAGGCCTGCCTCAAGAGGATGGAAGCAGAGGACGGGGTGTCGGTACCGTTCTACCGGTATCAGAAGCTGGACGAGGACGAGGCGGCATTCGGTGCCGTACTGGACGGGATGGACTTTCCGGATTTGACCTCGGAGGATCTGGAAATCCCTCTGGACCGTGCTCACGGCGTTCTGCTTGAGCACATTATACCCGTCGCTCCCTCTAGCACCCCCGTGGTGGATCTGACCCTGGAGGCTCCGCCGGCTGCTGAGGACGTTCTTGCGGTCGCTGAGACCGTCCAAGCAGATCCCTCGATCCCGTCTGCTGACGAGGGAGTCCCCGAAGCTGCTGGGATTGTGCAAGCAGATCCCTCGGTCCTGTCTGCCGTGGAGGCCGGTACGGACGCGCCGTCCAGTGAGACCGGAACCGACGTGCCACCCGGTGGAGCCGTGGTTGGGGAAGAGGGGGCTGGGCAGCCCTTCCTTGGTGAGTACGGGACCAACGCGAGGATGGTGGCCCCGGCTGATTTAGATGGTACCCGTGCTGACGGGAGTGAAGACCGACCGGCCGATGCGGCCTTGTAAAAATTTTTCCTTTTTGTTTTCTTCTTTTTGTAGAGACTGGGCCGTAGGCCGTTTATGTAATGACTAGGCCGTGGGCCCTTTTAATGATGACAAGGCCGTTGGCCCTTTCTTTCTTCTTTGTAAGTGCCGTTTCGAGGCTGTTGTAATGACTAGGCCGTGGGCCCTTTTTAATAATATCGAGGCCGTTGGCCCTCTTTTTTTTTTTTTTTTTTTTTTGGTATAAGTGCCATTTCGAGGCTTTTTTGATTGGTAGAGTAGGTCGTAGACCGTACTCTGTCAAGTAAGCAGGTCGTGGACCGTGCTCTTGTATTGGGTGCGAGGTAATCTCGGCTTAAGGCACTTATTGCTTGTGTACCTTGTTTTTTTGGTGCGGGTAGCGAGCCCGGCTTTAGAGACACTTAATGCTTGTGTGTCTAGTAGAAGTGCGGGCCCTGGGGCCCGGCTTTGGCACTTATAACTTGTGTGCCGGGGAGAGCGAGCACCGGAGCTCGGTCCCCTTTTTTTTTGTAGTGCGAGCATTTGGGGCCCGGCTTCCCCTTTTTTTTTTTTTTTGTAGTGCGAGCGTTTGGAGCTCGGCTTGTTTTTTTTTTTTTTTTTGTAGTGCGAGCGTTTGGAGCTCGGCTTCTTTTTTTTTTTTTTTTTTGTAGTGCGAGCTTTTGGAGCCCGGCTTCGTTTTTTTTTTTTTTTTTTTTTTGTAGTGCGAGTGTTTGGAGCTCGGCTTTTTTTTTTTTTTTTTTTTTTTTTTTTTTTTGTAGCTCGGGAGCGTCTTCCTTTGTAAAAAAGGTTTTATTAGGTTGATAGCTGAGCCCTGGTTAGGGGTTGCCTACGTACCCTTTAGTATAAGGGATCAAGCCAGTCGTAGTTCGATTGTTTACAAAAGCGGAGAGCGGAATGGAGGCCGGGGTCTTAATAGTAGAAGCGCTTGAGGTTGATCGAGTTCCATGAGCGCGGGATGGCGTCGCCGTTCATCGTGACTAGCTCGTAGACGCCGGGTTTTACGACCTTGGAGATAAGGTAGGGGCCCTCCCAATTGGCACCGAGCTTGCCTGCGTTTAGCTCGGCGGTGTTTTCGAAGACCTTGCGGAGGACCAGGTCACCCTCGGCGAGAAACCGGCCTTGAACCTTCTTGTTGTAATATTTGGAGGCGAGCTGCTGGTAGTTCTGGATTCGGAGTAGGGAATGGTCCCGCTGCTCTTCAAGGAAATCCAGCTCGCTGAGTAGGATGGCGTTGTTCAGTGCGGGTTGCTGGGTGAGCATAGCGCGGCGAGGAGTGGGGAGCCCGACTTCGGATGGGGCCATTGCTTCCATGCCGTGGGAGAGGTTGAACGGTGTTCGGCCAGTCGATGTCTTTGGTGTTGTGCGGTGGGACCAGAGGACTCCATCGAGCTCGTCGGCCCAGGACCCTTTCTTGTTATCTAGTCGCTTTTTCAGGCCGTCGAGGATGGTCTTGTTGGTGGCCTCGGCTTGTCCGTTCCCCTGGGGGTACCTCGGAGTGGACTTACTTAGTCTGATTTTCCACTTCGCGCAGAAGTCTTCGAAGAGAGCCGATGTGAACTGGGCACCGTTGTCGGTGACGATCTCGTACGGGAGCCCGTGCCGGCAGATGATGAACTTCCAGACGAACTTTCGGACGTCCTCTGCCTTGATCTTGGCGTATGATTCGGCCTCGACCCATTTGGTGAAGTAGTCGTTCATGATTAAGAGGAAGCGCTTTTGGCGAGATCGGAGAAGGGGCCCGACTATGTCCATGGCCCATTGCATGAAGGGGTAGGGTGCCACCGCAGTGGCGAGGAGCTCGGTTGGACAGTGAATGAGGGGACCGTGGCGCTGGCACTTCTCGCACCGGGCTGCGAATTTTTCGCAGTCTTGGAGCATTGTCGGCCAGTAGTGGCCTTGGTTCCGTATTCTCAGGGCGAGAGCCCGGCCACCGGAATGGTTTCCGTCGGCGCCTTCGTGCATTTCCTTCATCACGTCGATGGTTTCCTGCCCGTGGAGGCAGGCGAGCAGGGTTCCCGAAGCGCTCCATCGGAACAGATTGCCGTCCAGCATCGTATATTGGGCACACTTCTTTCTTAGCCGCCGGGCGGCCCATCGGTCTGGGGGTGAATGCCGTCTGCGATGTATAGCAGTAGGTCGACTCGCCAGTCTGGCAGTTTGGGCTCGACCGGGGGTGGTGGTAGAACTTCGGGAGGTGGTGCTCCTTCGTCCGCGGCCTGGGGGTTGATCAAGTAGGCCCCCTTTGGCAGCTCGATGCTGGGGAAATCGATGATATCGACCGGGATCACTCGTCGTTGGGCCGGGGCCGAGGTGGATCCTAACGCGGCGAGGGCATCTGCGGAAGTGTTATCGCCTCGGGGGATCTTTGTCAGGGTGAACTCGGCAAAGTCTGCGGCCAAGCCTTGGGTCACCGTGAGGTAGGCATCCATGCGATCGTTCTTGGTCTCGTACTCCCCGCTGAACTGATTGGCGACGAGCTGGGAGTCGCAGTAAGCCCGGATTTTCTTCGCGCCGACCTCCTTTGCTAGGCGCAGGCCGGCGATCAGAGCTTCGTATTCTGCCTCGTTGTTTGATGCCGGGAAGGCCAGGCGGAAAGACTGCTCGAGGATCTCCTTGGTTGGGGTTTCGAGGCGTATGCCAACGCCGGACCCGTGCTTGGAAGCCGATCCGTCGACATGCAGAGTCCACACCTCGGGCACTTCGCTGACTGCCAGCTCGGGTGCCAACTCGACTAGGAAATCGGCCAGGGCCTGAGATTTGATCGCGGTCCGACCTCGGTACTCGATTTCATACTCGCTCAGCTCAACGGCCCACTTCATTATCCGGCCCGATCGGCTCGGGCTGTGGAGGATGGTTCTGAGGGGGTAGGTGCTTAGGACGGCAATCGCATGGGATTGAAAGTAAGGCCGGAGCTTTCTAGCTGCGACGACCACTGCCAAGGCGAGCTTCTCAAGAGTCGGGTACCTGCTCTCCGCGTCGTCAAGGAATTTGCTGATGTAGGAGATGGGTTTTTGGTCACCCCGGTCTTCCCGCACTAGCACGCCGCTGACTGCTGACGTGGAGATGGCGACGTAGAGGTAGAGGATTTCGCCTTCTTCTGGCTTGGACAGGACGGGGGGAGTGGATATGTACTCCTTCAGCTGTCGGAGGGCGTCCTCGCATTTGTCGTCCCACTCAAACCGCTTGTTAGCCCGGAGCAGTTGGTAGAACGGGAGACACTTGTCGGTAGAGCGGGAGATGAACCGATTTAGTGCGGCGATTCTCCCGGTGAGTCGTTGTACTTGACGCGTGCTCTCCGGGGATTTGAGCTCGATGATAGCTCGGATCTGCTTGGGGTCGGCCTCGATCCCGCGCTGGGTGATGATGTACCCGAGGAATTCGCCCGATGTGAAGCCGAAGGAACACTTGGCCGGGTTCAGCTTCATGTTGTATTCGTTCAGCGTTCGGAAGCAGGACCGGAGGTGAGTTACGTGGTCGGTTGCCACCAGAGACTTCACCAGCATGTCATCTATGTATACCTCCATAGTGCGGCCTATTTGGTCGGCGAACATCCGGTTGACGAGCCGTTGGTAGGTGGCCCCGGCGTTTTTTAGTCCGAAGGGCATTACCTTGTAGCAGTAAATGCCTCGGTCCGTGATGAACGCGGTCTTCTCCTGATCATCGGGGTGCATGGGGATTTGGTTATACCCCGAGAAGGCATCCATGAAGGAGAGTAGCTCGTTTCCTGCGGTGGCTTCGACGACCTGGTCGATTCGGGGGAGGGGGAAGCTGTCCTTAGGGCATGCCTTATTGAGGTCGGTGAAATCCACGCAGACCCTCCATTTTCCGCTCTTCTTCTTGACTACCACTGGGTTGGCTAACCAGTCCGGGTATCTCACCTCGGTGATCGAGCCGGCCGCGGTGAGCCTCTCTACCTCATCGTTGACCGCTTGGGCGCGCTCCGAGCCAAGCTTCCGCCGCTTCTGCTTGACCGGCCTGCAGGTTGGATCCACGTTGAGCTCGTGGCTGCACGTGTTCGGGTCAATGCCGGGCATGTCGCCAGTTGACCAGGCGAAGGTGGAGACGTTCTGCCCTAGGAACTCGACCAGCTCTTGCTTGATGCTCTCGTCGAGGTCGGTGCCGATGCCGACGCAGCGGGCGGGGTCGCGTGGGTCGATGTTGACCTGGGTGACAAGGTCCCGCCCGGGGAGGTCCTGGGCGCCGAGCTCGCCGGGCTGAAGCGCATTGATGGTTAAGCAGGCCGGCGCGGCGCGGCGCAGCTTGTGCTCGATGGCGAAGCAGGCGCGGGAGACCCTCTGGTTACTCCTAAGAGTGTATGTGTCGGCCTGGTTGGGGAACTTGAGGCACTGATGGTACGTCGACGTGACCGCCTTCATCGAGTGCAGCCAGGGGGTTCCAAGGATGATGTTGTAGATCGGGGTGGTGTCGAAGACCACGAACTTGACGATTTTCGTCACCCGACCTACGTAGACCGGCAATTCGATGGTGCCGATTCCGTCGACGGTGTCCCCGGCGAAGCCGGTTAGCGGGATGGAGTGCGGCTTGATCTCGACCCCGTTCAGGTTCATCCTGGCGAGGGTATCCTTGAAGATGAGGTCGACCGAGCTGCCCGTATCGACGAGGACTCGGTTAACGTCGCAGTCGGCTACGCGGACTTGTACGACGAGGGGGTCGTTGTGGGGCTGGTGGACCCCGGCCGCATCGGCCTCAGTGAAACATATCCCCCTCTTGCTCGTGTCCTGGGCGTCGATCTCCGGCCCGGAGTGCCACTTCAGGGATGCGTCGGTCCTCCTCTCGTGACGCTTGATGGACCGCACTGAGTCGTTACACGAGAGGAGGCCTCCCATGATCATCCCTATCAGAGTGCGGGCCGGGGGAGGCGATCTACCTGTTTCCCGGTCTCGCGAGGGAGATCGTCGCCGCCGGTCGTCGTTCTGGGCGCGGTGGTAGGGCCTAGCCCGGTTATCCTCGCGACCTTGGTTGTCGCGGGGTTGATCGTGATCGCCGTCCCGAGCATGCGGTCGCAGCCGCTCTGGGACGCTGATTTCTCCCCGCTGAAATTGTTTCAGCAGGACCTCTTGGAGGGCGCGGCAGTGAGAGGTCGGATGCCCCTTTCGCCGGTGGAAGTCGCAGAAGGCCGTCCTGTCGTAGGGCTCATCTGGTCGGAACT
Source organism: Eutrema japonicum (assembly GCA_030161315.1). Classification (NCBI taxonomy): domain Eukaryota; kingdom Viridiplantae; phylum Streptophyta; class Magnoliopsida; order Brassicales; family Brassicaceae; genus Eutrema; species Eutrema japonicum. Next base: position 43,051,625 of record BSQW01000005.1, read on the forward strand.
CCCTATCGCTCGGCTCGTCGGGACGCCGATCCTGCTGGTCGGGATCCCGTACGTATTTGTTCCAAGGCAACCCTGGCGCGGGGCCGGTGGGAAATATGGGACCGCGCAGACGGGGGCCGGAGGGCGGTCCGCCGACCAGGAATGCGGCGGCCTGCTTTCCCTTGCTGCGCTGGTACTCGTCATCGTAGTGTTGACGAGGCTCCTGGTACCTTTCCTGAGGCCGCTCCTTTGGGACCGGGGCCTTGTGAGGGGTGCTGTTTCTCGACTCAGCCGCCTTCCCCTCCTCGAGCTCGACGAAAAGTCCAGCGCGGTGCAAGGCGTCTTCCAGCGAGCGCGGCCTGTTAAGCTTCATGTCGTCTTTGAAGGCCGAATCGGCCCGCAGTCCCTTTCTCAGAGCGGGGAGCGCTGACTCGTCAGTCACGTTGCTCTGGGAGGCCGTGGCCTTGAAGCGCTCGATGAAGGACCTGAGCGATTCCTTTGCTCCCTGGTTCATTGCCCAGAGGTCCGCGCTGGATGCGGACTGGCGGATGTAGATGGAGTAATGCTCGAGGAAGGTGGTCGACAGGTCCCTGAAGCTGTCGATGGAGTGCGTCTTTAGCCGAGAGAACCACGTGAGGGCCGGGCCGGTGAGGTTCTCCACGAAAAGCTGGCAGTGAGCGGCTTCGCGCTCGTCTGGTGAGAAGTGGCCGCGGCCCATGGCGATGGTGAACGCCGTCAGATACTGGGCCGGGTCGGTGGTGCCCGCGTAGGGCTGTAGCTTGAGCTTTCCGAGGTGCTGGAGTGGGACGGAGGCGATCCGGCGGGTGAACGGCGTGTTCTGCGTCTCTCTGAGGACGCGATCGATTTCCGGGGCCGCGCTGGTGGCTTGGTGGATTTTGGAGGACATCACACGGATGGTCTCCTTCATAGCCTCGAACTCCGCGTCTCTTGAGCGCTCCGCGCTGGATCGGAGATGGTGGGCTTCGTCGCCCGGGTGGCTTCCTACGGCCGGGACGAAACGTCCGTCCGGCCCTTCGGATCCAGACGGCGAGTCGCTCGGTCGGCTTGTCCGGAAGCGGGGGGTTTCTTCCCGAGAGACCGGTTCTCTGGGATGGACGTCGGGGTACCCGACATTGTCCGACCGGTCACGGGAGGCCCCTAACGTGGCGAACCGTTGGTCGGTGGCTCGCGTTAGCTCATCGATCCGGGCGAGCAGGGTCTGCATCACGACGGACGGCGTGGGCTGGTCTTCCGATGCTCGTGGCGCGTTGTGGGCGGCGGAGCCGTCGGAATGAGCGGGTGCTGAAGCCGGGGGCGGGGCCCTGGAGAATTGCTCTCGAGGAATCGCCTGGTTGGCAGCTGCTCGGGCTGACGACGGAATGGTCGCCGTCGTTCGAGTCGTTGGCGGGGCCGTTGTCGGGGCCTGGGCCGTTGTTTGGGCCGGAGTGTCCTGGTCTGACAACACTCTTGGGGTCGGAATTGCCATCTTGGGGGCGGTGGTGGTTGAACTGCTCCGTGCGTATAGAAGAATCTCTGCCCCTCCTTCTAGCGCCAATTGTTGATCCCACGGATCACTAAGTGTGTTTAAAGAATGATTAGGAGACGGGAGGTGAGATTTTCGTTAATGGAGCAATTTAACCACAATTAAGACAGGTCGGGAGAAATATGAGTAGGCCGGGGGCCGTGTTTCGTTTTATTGATGAAAGAGAAGCAAACGCTTTTGAATTACGAACTGGTTCCGAAGGACGTCCAGTTCGGCGTTCTAAAGTGTTGTCTCGTTACAAAGATAGAGAGGTCGGGTGACTTGTGATAGGTGAGAGAGTAAAAATCCCCGTCCCTCTCATTAATGACATATGAGGGGTATATATAGTCGGGGTCGGCTTCCTGCTCCCCGGGATCTCGGGCCACGTGTCGTCTACGGCCTCTTTTGCGGGTAAGGTGGCCTAGGAGGCGTGTCCCGGCTTTCGAGGAGAGAGGTCATGATGAGCTCGGCGTGGCGTGTTGCAGAGCAATGCACTGTTTCACCAACTCTGCTCCACCTGCTCCCTCCTGCCCTTGTCAGCTCTGCAGGGTTGGTGGGACGTCGGGTCGAAGGCACGTCCCTACGCGGGTAGGGTACTGCCTTACCAACTCCCACGCGCCTACTCTTCTGACACTTCCTGCTCTGGCGGGGCATCAGCGCGGGCCCGGGGTACGTTGCTCTCAGGTCGGCTACCGAGCGGAAGAGTGGTCTTGCAGGTCGGTGATATTAAGTCCGGTGACCGCACCGAAGAACGGCCTTTCCTAAGATGGGCCTAACTAATTGGGGGTGCTAGGCCCACCTCCAACATAAATAGAGATGTTTTTGAAAATTAATTGCTTCAGTTCCTATAAAAAATTTGCATGAGGGAACTCGAAAAGACTTCTGATATTAGCTCCTATTTTTCTTGTTTTTTCATGACTTCAGAGTTAAATATTAATTTCAAGAATTCTGTAAGTTTTATTATTTTTAAAAGGGTCATTTAGGTGTATATTAATAGTTGATTAGAAAATTAGGTAGATAATTGAAATTAGGTGGTTATGAAAGAAAAAGAAAATGTATTCCATATTTATCCTTCGATTTTATGTTAATTATGAAAATGCCATTCATCACAAAATTTTCTTTTCTGAAGTTGGGTTGATCCAGTTAACGCAATTATCAATAATATTTGGCATGTTATCATGGTTATCATTTAATAATCGATATCATTGTTATCAATCATTAACATGATATCATGTTATCGATATCATGGTAATCATCGATATCATGGTTATCGATATCATGGTTATCGATATCATGGTTATCAGTTAATCATTGATATCATAGTTATCAGTTATTAGTATCGATGATATCATGGTTATCATGATATCATTGTTATCAGCTAATCAACGATATCATTGTTATTGATCCTTAGTATCGATGATATCATGGTTATCATGATTCCATATGGATCGATACATGTGGAGAGAGAAAGCGAGAGAGGCGGAGATAGAGAGCGAAAGAGGCGGAGAGAGAGATCGATACTTCGTCGCCGGCGTCGGCTTCTTCTTCTTCTTCTTCTCACCGTCGTCGCCGACGTCACTTCCGTCGGAGTCTTTTATGCCGTTACTGCCGTCCTCGCCTCCGTCGCCGGCGTCCTCGCCTCCGTCGCCGGCGTCGACTTCTTCTTTTTATTTTCTTCTTCTTTTCTTCTCTTTCTTCTCCTTTTTCTTCTTTTTTTTTTCTTTTCTTCTCCTTCTCCTTCTCCTTCTCCTCCTTTTTCTTATTTTTCTTCGGCAACAACGGAAGAGAGAGAATAAACACAAAAATAATTAGATGAAGGGGATGAGGGTGAGAAAGTCTTTTTTAGAATGAATAGTACAAGTAAAAAAAATGACTTAATTTTGACATTATTAGTTGTCATTATGTACAATTACCCTTTTTAAAAAAGCCTTTTTAATTTATTTACCAAAATCTCTTTTTGTGGAATCTCATAATGATGCTCTGTTTGACTCATTGGGTTCCCCACTGTTAGTTGGATTTTTTTCTACATTGTTCCGTCTTTATTCTTCGTCGATAATATACGCTACGCACCGTACACGTGTATAGCGGTTTATCGATCGTAACGAGATGACGCCGTTAGAATATAAACGGCGATTGGCAATATCTCTCCATTTCCCTTGTTAACTAACGGCGAGCAAACCCGAAACAGAAGAGAGACCAACAGCTCCATCGGGAGACAGAATCTTGTGTCTTGACTGAAACTATTTGCAAACAAACAAAAGACAACATTATTATTACATGGCAACTCTTACTAACGATATTTATTCCAATTTCTCAAATTACACCACTACCATTGTTTACGATTTTTGTTTTAGTAGTAGATCATAAAATTTTCATTGATTTTCGGCAGTTATTTTCCAGGTTTAAAAAAAAATAAAAAATTTGGATATCATTTGATTTTATGTAAAATCGCAAATTTAAATTTAATACGAATCACGGGTTTTTTGTTTAGTATATCCTTAAGTTTAAAAACTCTAATTTCATTTATTAGTTTTTGAAAAAACAAATTTGTAGAGCTAAAGTTTTGTGAAATTTTTAGATCAATATCCATATTATCCATCATTTAAAATAAAAAATAAGCGAACCCGATACAAATAATTTAAGTACATTCAATAAATATCGACAACCTAAACTAAATAAAACGATAATCAGTGATTTATCAGATTATTATTGTTTAGTTTGTTGTAATTTTATAAATTATAATTTTATAAGTTAATCAAATAGAAATGATCAATTTTTAAAAAAAATACAAATAAGCTGTTGTATTTGTTTCATTTCTTTATAGCTACCACCCTAAATTATCATTTTAACGGCAACATCCATCTTAACTTTGTATTAGTTATCTATTTAGTGATAACAAAAACTATGTATTAGTTGTTAATTATGTAAGTAACAAAAAGTAATAATGTATTCAACCAGCACTGTAGTATGATGGGTCAAGTTGACAAAAAAAAGTATGATGGGTCAAAACGATATTTTTTAAAAAATACTGATAAAGGTGACACTTTTGCAGAACTTTGTTCTCTTTTTTTTTATCTTATCTTTATTGACATCGTTAGATACGATGTTTTATAATTTATTCGTTCCAAAAACCTATACAATAGAATTTTTATAATCTGTTTTCAAACATTTTTTAAAAATAAATAAATTAAACAAGTTGTTAAATAAATATTAAATATGTTGTCAAATATTTATTAAATTTATTAAATAAGTATTAAATATGTTATCAAATATTTATTATAAATTTAAAAATTATGAATTAAACATATTTAAATTAATAATATTTAAATTAATTTTTATTCTTCATTTTATATTTTATATATCATAAAAAAATTATTTTGCTTAGACATTCTGAATTAAAATCTAGTTATAATTAATAAAAAAAGAAACACAAATATAAGGAGGAATATATGTTTGAAAAGTAGGCAAATCTTTTTTTTTTTTGAGAAAAAGTATCCAAATATTTAATTGGGTAATAGCAACAGATGACAATTAATAACTACAAACTTAAGTCTACTTTTTGATTTATCTCTGTTCACATTAAAAATATTATTTAATCTATATTTTGTACCATTAATTATCTGTGTTTTCTCTTTTTTCAAACTTGCTCACGGCGAAAGAAGAAGAAAGAAGAAGAAAGAAGAAGAAAAAGAAGAAGAAGAAGAAAAAAGAAGAAGAAGAGGAGTTTGTAAACGAGATCGGCGGTGACAACGGAGAAGACCATGACGGTGGCGAAGACAGTGACGTCGGCGTCGATGGTGATACCGGTGACGATACCGGTCGGTGGTGGTGGTGGTGGTCGGTGAGAGTAACTGTGTCGGTAGACAGCGACCGTGTCGATGACGGTGGTGGCGACGACGCTGGCGGTGGTCATGGTGGTGGTTTTCAATTTTTTTTTTTTTTTGCTGATTTTTATGTGGTATTTACGTTGTAGTATATCAATAACAAAGTTATCTAATAGGTTATCAACATACCTTTGTGATGATAACAAAGTTAGATACACAATAACACATAGATGTTATGATATGATAATCAGATTATCATAATAATTTTTATATTTTGCATATTTTACATTGTCTCTGCGAAATGATAACTTGATTAACACGATAATTTATCATATGATAACTGGTTTAACATGACAATTACATAAAAATGAACATTATAACTGGGTTAACATGACAATGTTAACGATACTAACTATATGTTAACGATGCTAACATGATAATTGGGTTAACATGATAATGTTAACGATGTCAAATATATGTTTTCCGATTATGAATAGTGACATCGACTTTTGATGAATAGTAATCGCCGCCGCTGATGAACAATGTCACCGGAATCTTGTATCAGAAGATGATTTTCTGATTACGGCATTTCAGTAATTATTGAAAAAGCAAAGTATATTTTAGATTTTTCTCTTCTTCCACCTAATTTCCAAATCAACACCTAATTAATTGGTCAACCATTAATATTCACCTAAATCACCCTATTTAATTTTGGAGATTTCATGTTTTTCTCAACGTTAATACTAAAAGGAACACTAAATTACCAAACTAAGAGCATCTCCAATGGGAGAACCCCTCATGAGGTTCTTACCAATATTTTAATTATAAATTTTAAGAACCTCCTGCTAAGAACCCCTAGAAAAGTTCTTAAATAAGAACTTAAAAAACCTTTTTTTCAAAGTTAAGAACCTCTCTAATATTTATTATTATTTGTCATTATAAAATTTTAAGAACCTCTCCTCTAAAAACCCCCATTGGAAGTGGTCTAATAAGTTGGTTAGACGCAGTTTAATGCAAGGATCATTTTGGTTCGTTGCTCTTTGGAGCTCGTGAAATTTTAGGAGTACGTCGACTAACTCACCATGACTCGTGGGCTCCACTCGCATCTTATGTAAATTTATTTTGACAGTTACAAAACTTATGATAGTATTATCATCATCATATAGTAAGTGATTTTTGGCTTTTGAGGTTTTTCATTTGATATTAGCATAGTTAATTATTGTCTTGTTCTTCATTAAAAAAATTGGTTAATACCTTTTTAATCTTTTAGTCGGTTTGGCAATATGTTACTTTAACCCATTTGTTATTGTTATGGTTCGCTGCAAATCTACGCAAATTAATTGGGCTAAATTCTCTCTAATATCAATGACATATATGTGTTTCGGGTCGGACACCGTTTTAGTTGGTATTGGGTATTTGCATATCAAAATATGAGAGAAACCTTAGCTTTGTTTTGGGTTATAAATATGTTAATTTCTGCTGTAATTAGTGTAGGACCAAAATTTAGCACTATAGACAGGATAAGATTTAATCACGATTATATAAATAAACAGTAAGGAACAAACGATTTATAAAACGATAAAGCAATAAAATAAATCTAAGGAGGCGAGATGAATCTCTTTCCTTAACTCTAAGAATCTCTCGTAGTGCGACGGGTTTTAATAGATCCATGAGTCCCATGATACAACCAAAGTAATCTGTATCATCTACACTTGATATCAGATCTGTCGAACATTATACTACGATACTCTCGAATAGAAACTTACTCTAAACAGTAGGGAATTGAAGAAACTTTTGCTAGAACTTTTAGAATGTGTTTTTAGTGTATCGGAGGATGATTTTTAAGGTGAAAATCGGACTGTATATATAGGAGAGAGGTTAGGGTTTTTCCCAGACAGAAAAGGAACATTCCTCAGAATATTCTAGCGGCTGCAATTTTTAAGTCGGCATGTTGAGTATCGATCGATACCTCTAAAAGTCCACGAGCCCAACAAGGCCCAATGTGCGATCGACGCACGTGTGGTCTTTTCTTCTCTCATGTTGTTCATTATTTAAATTAATGACACAACTATTCAAAAATATATACACGAGAAAACATTTCTCGGTCAATGAAAACATTTCATTAGAATGAGCTTAACTCGTTTCTTTTCACACTAACACAATTTTATCAAGCCCTCAAGCTTTGACAAAAAATTAGTTCCAACAATCCTCCACATGAATAGAAATGACTCTAAACAAATGAAAAATTGTACAGACTAGACTTTACTAGACATACTTGACTAGACTCATCTAGACGTAGACAGACTTTCGAGAGTATACGAAAATGTAACTGTATCTGAGAGGTAGCATTTCCAGCTTTGAACCAAACATTTTTAATATCTGTCGAGTTTACTCGGCCAGGAGGTGAACATGATGTCTGGAACCGCCCGGATTTTTATGTAAACTTAGACAACATGTATCTACTAGGTGATATATTCAGGTATCGACAGGTATCTCCTAGAAACGGCCCCATTTAACACTTCACTAGGTGATATATTTATTAGCTTGTTTTCAGAAATATCCTGTCACACTCCACTATCTACACAGCTATGCAATCATTAAAAGCCAACACTTATCCTTACTATCCACAGGTCGCACTGTTTTATCATCCTAGAAATTGGGCAGAGACATAGTCTCACAGTGCTCAAATTCGAATCAGTTTAATTTTGTTTCCCTTTGAACCTAGATCTTGGGATCTCCAGTCACATAGGTGGGGTATCTGTCAAACGTCATCTTTTTCTATAGGCTTTAAACCCATTCCTTTTGATGATTTTACAATTTGATCTCGCGGTAAACCTTTGGTAAACGGATCCGCTAGGTTATCAGCCGACTTGATGTAATCTATCGTTATTACACCAGTTGAGATCAATTGTCTAATGGTCTTATGTCGTCTTCTTATATGACGCGACTTGCCATTATATAGATTACTCAGTGCCCGAGAGATAGCCGACTGACTATCACAGTGTACACGTAATGCTGGCGCTGGTTTCTCCCACATCGGGATATCTTCCAAAAAGTTTCGAAGCCATTCTGCTTCCTCAGCAGCTTTATCTAAAGCTATAAACTCTGACTCCATGGTTGATCTGGCCAGGAGTGTTTGTTTGGAAGATTTCCAGGATATTGCTGCACCAACAAGAGTAAAGACATATCCACTCGTGGATTTGGAGTTTCTTGAATCTGAAATCCAATTGGCATCACTATACCCTTCCAGCACTGCTGGTTCTTTACCGAAGTGCAGCCCATAACTTTTGGTGTATCTTAGATAATTTAATACCCTAGTTATGGCTCTCCAATGGGTATGACATGGATTACTCGTGTAACGACGTAGTACGTTTACCGAGTGTGCTAAATCGGGTCTAGTACAATTTGTTAAGTACATTAGACTCCCGATGACTCTTGCATATTCCACTTGTAACACTGCTTCACCTGAATTCTTTGTCAAGTGAAGTTGAGGATCAAGCGGAGTTTCTGCAGTCTCATTGGAGTAGGTCTTAAACCTCTCTAGGATTTTTGTAGCTTAATGATCTTGAAACATAATTATTCCTTTTGAATTTCGAATAATCTTAATCCCTAGAATTACATCAGCTAATCCCATGTCTTTCATATCAAACTTTCCACTTAACATGTTCTTTGTTTGAATGATTATATCTTTGTTGCTTCCCATGATTAGCATGTCATCTACGTACAAACACAACAACACATAACCTTGTGAAATACTTTTGATATAGATGCATTTATCACATTCATTGATGTGAAAGCCATTTGACATCATTACACTGTCAAACTTTTCATGCCATTGCTTTGGAGCTTGCTTGAGTCCATATAGCGATTTGACAAGTCTACAAACTTTCTTCTCTTGTCCGGGAGCAACATAACCCTCAGGGTGATTCATATAGATCTTTTCCTCTAAATCTCCGTTTAGGAAATCAGTCTTAACATCCATCTGATGTATTTCAAGGTTTCTTAAAGCTGCGATTCCAATCAAAATGCGAATCGAAGTAATTCTCGTCACTGGAGAATAAGTGTCAAAGAAGTCCAATCCTTCCTTTTGACGAAATCCTTGTACAACAAGCTTGCCCTTATATTTGTCTATAGAGCCATCGATTTTTAGCTTAGTGGTGAAGACCCATTTACAACCTAGAGGTTTGCAACCTTGAGGTAGGTCTACCAACTCATAAGTATGATTTTGCATAATTGAGTTGATTTCACTGTTAGATGCCTCCCTCCAGAAAGGTGCATCAGGTGTAGACATCGCTTCCATGAAAGTTCATGGACCACTTTCCGCTAGGAATGCCATTATGAACTCAGAGCCAAATGTCTTCTCCTTACGAGCTTTCTTGATTCGTCTAGGTTCAACTTCTTCTTCTTCTGCAGAACTGCCTGAAGTGCTTGCCTCATTGCTAGCATCTCGTTCGTCACGAGGTCGTTTAGGATTTCCTCTATCCTTACATGGAAACACATTTTCGAAGAAGGATGCATTCCTTGACTCCATTATTGTGTTTACATGAATGTCTGGTATATCTGATTTATGTACCAGAAATCGATAGGCACTACTGTTGTGCGCATATCCGATGAAAATGCAATATACCGTTTTAGGTCCAATGGTGACTTTTTTCGGAAGTGGTACTGCAACTTTTGCCAGACACCCCCACACTTTCAGGTATACATACGAAGGTACATTACCTTTACAAAGTTCATAAGGAGTTTTTCCTGTGACTTTGTGTGGAATTTTGTTCATGATATAATTTGAGGTAAGCAGAGCTTCCCCCCCACATGTTCTGGGCTAACCCAGATTCCTGCAACATTGCATTCATCATTTCCTTGAGAGTACTGTTTTTTCTTTCAGCAACTCCGTTGGATTCAGGTGTGTGAATTAAACCTAGAGGTTCTGTTGTTCTTTGAACGCTGGGTGATGGCGTTTTAGTGAGTTTGGCTTGGACACAAACTTCACATTTGTCTTTGCTTAATTTTCATTTAGGAATCATGTTCATGTTCATTAATCTACTCATAGACTTGAAATTAACATGTCCTAATCGTTCATGCCAAATATTAAAAGACTCAGCGAGATAAGCAATTGGTTTCTTATCATTAATCTTAGGGTTCTTCGAGGTGGAAGCCTCGGTTACATTATCCTTTCGGATTACTGCCTCAACAGACATCTTAAACAGATTATCACAAACAAAACCCTTACCCAAATACATCCCATTCTTCGTTAGGATCAGCTTATCACCTTCCAGCTTCACAGAGAATCCATGCTTACTTATGAGCGATCCAGAGGTCAGATTCTTGCGCATATCTCGTACATGGACGACGTTCGTGAGAACCAGTTCCTGTCCAGAGGTGAGCTTCAGAACAACCTTCCCGTGACCATCAATTGTCGACGAGGCTGAATTACCCATTAAGAGTTTTTCACCATTCTTGGTCTTTGTGTATGTGGAGAACAACTCTCGATCCATACAAATGTGTCTGGTTGCACCAGTATCAAACCACCAAGTCTTTGGATGGCTTTCTGTAACGTTGGCCTCAGTGACCACATCACACATGTCAGCTTCTGTCAAGTTGGCTTAAGCCTTCTTGCTGCGACAATCGAATGATTTGTGTCCTTGTTTTCCACAGAAGTTACACACTCCTGAGAACCTTTGAGAAGTCTGACCATTCTGACCACTCTTGTTCTTGAACTTCTGGAAGTTCTTTGGTGGAATCTTCCTTTTGCCTTTGTTTAGGGGTCCTTTGTTCTGCCACTTGCCTTGATTGGGGTTTTGGTGTTCAACTATGTTCGCATTGTGTTCGCGAATTTTCACACCTACATTGATCTGTTGTTCCCGATTCGTAGACTCTACGCGGAGCTTAACAATCATATCTTCAAGACTCATCTTCTTTTTCTTCAGCCTGAGGTTGTTCTTGAAGTCCGTCCAACCAAGAGGTAGCTTCTCGATGATGCAGCAACCTTGATAGGTTTCACACAGCCGCATTCCCTCAGCATGGATGTCGTGTAGGAGCCTCTGCACCTCATCGACTTGTTCCATTAGTGGTCTTGAATCCACCATCTGGTACTGCATGAATTTTTCTACAGTGAATTTCTGAGTACCATAATCTTCAATGCGATACTTCTTGTCTAAGGATTCCCACAGATCCTTAGATGTTTCAGCGTTTTCGTACACCCCAAACAGAGAGTCCGAAAGGCTATTCTGAATATAGCCCTTGCACAAGAAATCAGCATGTTCCCAAGCGTGTACACTCGCAAGTGCACGTGGATCAGTGTTATCTTCTGGGAGAACAAGCTTCACCTCACTAGTGTACTTCTGCAGATTCAATGTAGTCAGATAGAAGAACAACTTCATTTTCCACATCTTGAATGCTGTCCCATCAAACTTGGTCGGAGGAGCGACATGGTTCCCAGATGGAACTTTGACCGTCTCGATCTGACACGCAGTCGTCTCAACCTTCTCATCGGTTTTCTCCACCAATCCAGAGTTCTTTTCTACATCAATTGTCATTCTGTTAAGACAAAAAGAAACACAGCTTTCAAATTAGTATCGATATATAAACTAAAGAATCGCAATTCTAATATCGAACTAAATCGCATTGGTTTCGATCGATACTCCTTGGTATCGATCGATACACACAATGTCTATCGATACACCCATATGGTGTCGATCGATGCACTCAGTGTCGATCGATACACCCTTGGTGATGATCGATGCACGTGAGTTTTGCATAAGATCGATCGATACACCTCGGTGTCGATCGATAATCAGCTTGTATTGATCCATACACCTCAGTGTCGATCGATGCTTAGCTTGTGTCGATCGATACACATATAGTGTCGATCGATGCACCCTGGGTGTCGATCGATGCAAGTGAATTTTTACACATGATCGATCGATATACCACAATGTCGATCGATACATGTTAATATTACACAGTATCGATCAACATAGACCCAACTAGGTCGATGCACAGTATCGATCGATACACCTCAGTGTCGATCGATACAACTCGATGCAAAGTATCGATAGATGCACCTTAGTGTCATATGATACAACTGTTTGCATAGTATCGATCGATGCACCTCAGTGTCGACCGATACAATTTTTGTCTAGTATCGATCGATACCATAGGTTGTCGATCGATACTCACAAGGCTTCGATCGCAATCGAACCTATCAAGAACATGATTTGTGTTCGTTGATTCTACCGTTCATTAATCTCAATTAAAGACGGTTTTTAGAAGATGTTTAAAGCAGTACTGCTTCTACTACACGTTTCAAGTTGCTGAACAACTTTTTGATAACGTTTGAGTATCACTAGCAGATGAACATCTTCTTTAAAAAATAGAATAGATGGAGATTGCCTCTACTACACGTTTCAAGTTGCTAAGAAGCTTTTTGATAACGTTTGAGTATCATCAGCAGTAGAAGAATCGTTTTAAAAAATCGTTTGAAAACGTTTATTTACTCGTGATTAAATATCCAATTGAAGTAATAAAACAAAAATTGGATCTTCTTAGAGTTAAGATTGTAGGACCAAAATTTAGCACTATAGACATGATAAGATTTAATCACGATTATATAAATAAACAGTAAGGAACAGACGATTCATAAAACGATAAAGCAATAAAATAAATCTAAGGAGGCGAGATGAATTTCTTTCCTTAACTCTAAGAATCTCCCGTAGTGCGACGAGTTTTAATGGATCCATGAGTCCTAGGATACAGCCAAAGTAATCTGTATCATCTACACTTGATATCAGATCTTTCGAACATTATACTACGATACTCTCGAATAGAAACTTACTCTAAAAAGTAGGGAATTGAAGAAACTTTTGCTAGAACTTTTAGAATGTGTTTTTAGTGTATAAGAGGATGATTTTTAAGGTGAAAATCGGACTGTATATATAGGAGAGAGGCTAGGGTTTTTCCAAGACAGAAAAGGAATATTCCTCAGAATATTCTAGCGGCTGCGATTTTTAAGTCGGCCTGTGAGTATCGATCGATACCAAGGGGTATCGATCGATACCTCTAAAAGTCTACGAGCCCAACAAGGCCCAATGTGCGATCGACGCACGTGTGGTCTTTTCTTCTCTCATGTTGTTCATTATTTAAATTAATGACACAACTATTCCAAAATATATACACGAGAAAACATTTCTCGGTCAATGAAAACATTTCATTAGAATGAGCTTAACTCATTTCTTTTCACACTAACACAATTTTATCAAGCCCTCAAGCTTTGACAAAAAATTAGTTCCAACAATTAGGGCATCCCGAGAGTGTATTTTTTTCTTAGCTTTACGTTTTTAGGGTTTTTGATATTTTGCCGTCTTTTGTACATTTTTTGTTTTGATCGTTGTTCTTCGTCGTTGATAGATCGACTGAATTTTTTTTTTGTAGGTGGATCTAATTAGTGAGGTGTTTACTTGGTGTGTGCATCATTTATTCTCTGTAGAGGTATACGTTTCGTGTGAATCACATTTGCGAGTTTGAATGTTTTTTTCTTTTGTTTTGTTTTGCTTTTATCTCTATGTGAATGTTTTAATTGCTTTTATCGTTTGTATTGATCTAATGATCTGCTGCTTTTTTGGTTCTGATAAGCCGACTACTTTGCGTTTTTGTATGCGTAGGTGGATCTACTTCTATATGTGTTTATCCGGTTTGTGCATCTTTGCTGTTCTTTTGAGGTATATATTTTATGTGTATCACGTTGACGAGTTTATGTTTTTTTTTTTTAGTTTTGTTCTGATTTACACTCTATGTGATTGTTTTTATATTTTATTGTTGTGTTTCTATTTTGTTTTGTTTTTCTTTGGGGATTTGCGTACATCTAGCTTTTCCGTTGTTGCGTTTTAGGGGTTTTTGGTAATGTTTTGGGTCTTCCGTGAGATCAGTTTTTGTGGTGCTTGCCTTTTATCTTGCTTTTCGGTGTTGTTCTTCGGTTTGTGTTTTTAATTTTTTTAATTTTACGCTTTCGGTTATGGCTTAAACTAATTTACCATTGTTTTTAATGTGTTATTTGTTTTTCTGCGTGTAGAATTGATTAGATGATTTTATTTTGTACGTCATACATGTGATTTTGCTAACTATTACATCTGTTTCTTTGTGGTTGTTTCAATTATGTCTGTGTTCGCATGCTAATTTAAAAGGAAACAAAAAAGAATAAACTGAGGTAACTTTTCAGACCTAATTTAATCTTCTCAAACCATGATTTTTTTTTTTAATAGATGTCCCCTTATTTTCACTATGTTCCTATATAATTTTTGAGACAAAAGATTCATTGGTGAATAAGAAAAAGGTAAGTTTTACGATCTTTTGTTTATGACATTTCGTTTCTTCAAAACTGATGGAAACTCCCCGCGATCTAAGAAATAAAAACGACCATTTTATCTGTATTTTTAACCGTTTCTAGTAATGATCAGTTGATAAAATTATACCCATCATTCATGCATTTTTAAGTTACGAATGATTCGTTTTATACATGTATACTTGTTACCTTTTTATGTTTTTATCATTAAACAAATAATTACTAGGATTTAACCCGCGCTATAATTAGCGCGAAGTATTTTTTTCTAAAAAATATTGTTTTAAAATTTAAGAAAATTATTTTTATCTGAATTTTACAATATGACTAACTAATGATTATAGATAAAGTTGTCAATTTGTAATAATTTGTCTATTTAGCCCGTTTTGCAGTGAACTAAAATATTGTTCGGGCTAACCTACAAAAACTTATAATCATGAAAACATAATTCTAATATGCACCGTTGAATGACTCTAGTTTTTGTGGTTAATCTACGAATTCTTTAAAAAAATAATTTTCTTGTGAATTTTTATAAAATTAGTAAAAAAAAATTCAACTTTTGTTTTGATATATATATATATATATATATATATATTCAAATAAATTATAGTGAAAAATATAGCAAGATTTTGAATAGATATTTTTTTGACTATATATGAATTATTTATTATTTTGAAATAGATAATATTAAAAATAATTAAGAAATTAAATAATAAACAACATGTTTAATGCAAAATATATATTTTTCATATTCTAATCAATAATTTTAAAAGACTATTATATATTTTTCTATTTAAATTATTCTTAATTATTTGTAATGACATTTGATGTAATAACTTACAAAACAAAGTTCATTTTTAAAAATGTTTTCTTAAATAATATTATAGATATTTGAATACCCATTAAACAAATAATCATTTGAATACCCCATTAAAGAAAGTTTGGGGGGGTTTTCCATATGATTTTTATAGACGGTTTCGTTTTCGTAATTATTTGTTTTTGGGTGGCCGTAAAACATAATTTCAACAGATTAACGTTACTAATTAATTACTCAGAAAGTAGTAGTAAAAAAAACAAATTACTCAGAAAGGTGTAATTAAAGGATAATTAAAAGTAGGAGAGAGAATGTGACTAAAAAGAGAGAGTGCGAGAGAGAGAAACAAAAAGTGGAGTCTTTTTTTCATCATCAAACGAGAGAGAGAGACCCACTTCAATGTCGCTGCAGAATCACTAGTGTTAGTGGTGGGTTACAGAGGAAGTTGAAAGAAGAAGAAGATAAATAAAGGCGTAAGCTTTTTTCAAAAACTTCACCAAATAAAGGGCTTTCTTAGATAAGTGAGAAGCATACCCAAATCTTCTTCTTCTCTCTCTCTTTCTCTTTCTCTTTCTTCTTGTTGGCTTTAGACTTAAGGGTGAGAAAGATGGTTGCTGCTGCGCATTTTAGCAATGAGAGGGTTTTCAGAGGGTTTCTGGTTTGGTTCTGCTTTTGGGGATTGCTCTCTCTAACATGCGCTGGGAGGCTCAGTGTTTCAAGGCAGAATTTCGAAGTGCACAAGCACTTGAAGCGATTGAATAAACCAGCCGTTAAAAGCATTCAGGTTTTGGAATATTTTTTCCTCAGCTCCATTTTCAATTTTTGTTTTGTTTTTGTTTATTTGTTTTTGTTGATTTCTGAGAAAGTAGAAGAAAAGATATTTGTCTGTTACCAACCTAATTATTCAGCAGTATAGTTTCTGAGTCGGAGATGATTACTAAAAAGCCCTAAATCTTGGCTTAGACCTTTTACTTTCCTGGAAAGTTCCTGTTTTTTTTTCCTAGAAACTTTGGTTCCATCGTCTAGTTGTTAATTAGTAAGAAAATGTAGGGAGAAAGTTGGATACTTTTGATTACTATGTGAAAATTTAACCCCAAATTGATATACAATTGTCTCTTGTGTGTGTGATATTTCAAACAGAGTCCAGATGGTGACATAATAGACTGTGTTCACATATCCAAGCAACCAGCTTTTGATCATCCTTTCCTCAAAGATCACAAGATTCAGGTAATTTGTTTCAGCATTTGCCTCAAATTCACACTCTTTTTCTTTCAATTTTTGCCTATATATGCCTTAACATATAATGGTTTTTTCAATCAGATGAATCCTAGTTCCATCCCAGAATGGCTGTTTGAAGAGAACAAAGTGTCTGAGAAACCAAAAGAGAGAATCAGTCCAGTCACTCAGTTATGGCACCAGAGTGGAGTGTGTTCTGAAGGGACAATACCAGTGAGGAGGACAAAGAAAGAGGATGTTTTGAGGGCAAGTTCTGCGAAAAGGTATGGAAAGAAGAAGCACCGTACAGTTCCCCTGCCGAGATCTGCTGATCCTGATCTCATCAACCAAAGTGGTCATCAGGTATATTTTGATTCTTTACCTACATTCCAATCCATTGTCTGAATTTCTTGGTCTAAAAGTTCTCTTTTGTATGTGCATTTGGTCTTGGATCTTATGGGCGAACTAGCACGCAATAGCTTATGTGGAAGGAGGCAAGTTTTACGGGGCTAAGGCGACCATAAATGTATGGGAACCCAAAGTACAAAGCCCCAATGAGTTCAGCTTGTCTCAGCTATGGATTCTTGGAGGTGCTTTTGGTCAAGATCTCAACAGCATTGAAGCTGGTTGGCAGGTAGCCACCAATATAAAGTCATACCAGTTTAACTTGTTTTCAATAACATGTATGATCTTAGCTTCTTTGCTATATATATATTCAAATCAGGTCAGTCCGGATTTATATGGGGATAACAACACAAGGCTATTCACATACTGGACGGTAAGCTCAAGAAAACTGTTAACTTTTCTTCAGTTTCTGATGATCCTTACTGTCGGTAGTATGTCTTTTGGGCTGATAAGGTTTTATTGTTTATTTGATTTCTCTATTCGGAACAAACAACAGAGCGATGCTTATCAAGCTACCGGCTGCTACAATCTCCTTTGTTCGGGTTTTATACAGATCAACAGCCAAATAGCAATGGGGGCCAGTATTTCTCCGGTATCTGGCTTCCATAACCCGCAATACGATATCAGCATTACCATTTGGAAGGTAAAAGCCAGTTTCCATTTGTTTAAGCTCCTCTCAAAGAACCAGTCTCAGCATTTTTACCTCGAAGATGAGAACTTTATGTACAGTGATTATGTCCGATGAATCAAAACTGGTTGTCATTTGTGAAACTCCTCTCACGAACGATTTCTTTTCAGGGCATTCTTAAAAGTCTCAACTTTCTTATACTCTTACGAATCAAACCGGTTTTCATTTGTTAATCTCCTCTCAAGAAAACCATTTCTTTTCATGGAACTCTTAAATATAGCACCTTTTTGTCCTCAAAGATGCTAACTTAATGGATCAGTGATTGTGTCTGATGATTCAAACCTGTAACTCGGGAACATTTTTCTTGTAGGATCCAAAGGAAGGGCACTGGTGGATGCAGTTTGGGAACGGGTATGTGTTGGGATACTGGCCAAGCTTTCTATTCTCATACTTAGCGGATAATGCATCGATGGTAGAATGGGGCGGAGAAGTAGTGAACATGGAAGAAGACGGTCACCACACAACCACACAAATGGGAAGTGGTCAGTTTCCGAATGAAGGGTTCACGAAAGCGAGTTACTTTCGGAATATTCAAGTCGTCGATAGCTCTAATAATCTGAAAGAACCAAAGGGGCTCAACACTTTCACTGAGAAATCGAATTGCTATGATGTTGAGGTTAATAAGAATGATGATTGGGGACATTACTTTTACTATGGAGGTCCTGGAAGAAACCCTAATTGTCAGTAGAGGATGAACACAAGAAAGAAGATGATGAAGATGAAAAATGTAGAGGAACACTTGTACTGGATTCTTACTTATGTTTATGTGAAGTGTGAAAATATCGTTTTTGTTGGTTTTTTCTTACACTTTACTAAATGTTTTTTCCCCTGGACATTGTTCTGTATTTTTATTTCTAGGTTTTGGTTAGGTTTTAGTTTTGGTTTTGGTGTTTTTATTTGTTTATTTGGGTTGTAAGAGAACAAGTTTGTCTGTAGTTTGGAAGTGTGAAAGAGAGAATTTAGTAGTCTCTCTCTCGTTTTGTAACCTTTAAGATAAGAAGGTTCCGGACCTTTGGATTGCGTTAGAGTCTTTCCTTCGTTCCATTTGCCTATGAATTATGATGGAGCTTTGATTCATTATACCAACTAATTATTCTCTTAATCAATGAAATATCATCATTTAAATTTTCAACCATAAGTGGTGTGATTTTTTTTTTCTTTTTCTTTTGACATTACATAAAGTAAAAAAAGGCATAAGGGGAAATGATAACTAAGCGATTAAACTCAAGTAATGCTAAACGAGTAATCTTAGATTCAAAATGCCAATATTTTATTAGCAGTGTATTATGTGATTCATGTTAGATCGTCTATGTATAATATATACATACATCTATCTATTGTTGATAAAACAAAATTTAAGTTGTAAGATGTATGATATAAATTATACACAGTGTGAAAGAATATGCTAAAAAACTGAATTATTGGATTGGATGAATGATGAATCTACGATAATTATGTAACTAAGGTTATGATGAGAAGCATGTAATACTTATGATGATATAAAATAATTTACATTTTCAATAATTACTTAATAATGTTGGAGTTAAATATTGATACGCCGAATAATAAACGAAAAATTGATACGCCGAATCATATATCAAAGTCGATTAAAGGGAAATAAAGAGAGAACAAAATTGGATGATGGTTATGCACAATTGGATTCGAGAGATATGGTTTTGGATGAATAAATTTGACGAAGTACGTTTCGTCTGGGTCCGAAGAAATTTTAACATGGTAGCTGATATTTTAGCAAAAAAGAACTTGCCCGAAGACGTAGATTTTATATTTCACTTCTATGTTCCTCCTGACATAACAAATACTCTCCATTGTGATTTTGTAAACTCTCGATCTATATAAAAGTTGATGACAAAAAAAAAAAAAAGAGAACAAAAAAATTAAAGAAATATATGGGTTAGGCCAAATCATGTTACTTGGGAGCACATGGATAACCATCATCCAATTTCCATCTTCTTTACCTATAATTAAGAAACAACTTAACAGCTCATTGCTTCTCTCATATCTACTCATTTCACACACACAAAAACATATTATAAATGTATTAATCACTTTCTTATGGACAAATCCCATACAGATGAAGTGTACAAAGAGAAGCAAAAAAAAACATTCATTTTTTTTGTTGTTGAAATGTTTAAACAAAAAACATTCATTGAATGAGAACACAATGAAAGCCGTCAAAAAGAAAAGAACACAATGAAAATTTGAAACCCAACTCTTCACCAACAAACAAACTAAAAATAACAAAAAGAAAGATATAAAGATTATTTATATATTTGTGTCACTTAACCAAAACATGATTTGTGTTCTAACATTTTCCAAATTCTAAAAAAATAAGTTATATTTTCTCTGTTGAAAATATGATTTTACTCATGCTTATTATTGGTATGCGTACTGTATACCGTTAATTCGCGTACATGACTACAATTAGAAAACCAATACATGAACAACACACAAAATATTATTTATTTTTCCAGTTTTTATTAAGTATTGTATTTTGTTTACATATATTCCCCTCCGTAACTGTTGTATTCTTCTTCAATTAGCTTTTAGATTTTTTTATGATGTGTAATAAGTTGTTTCAACATTATAAACGAAAATGGTTATAAATCTTAACATTTTGACCAAAAATAAAATAAAAGAAGCAATGGTATTTCGATGCACTAGATCTGATAAATTAACTTCTTTGTGACTTTTTTTGAAAACGAAATTAAAATAAATACAATGACAATATAATAGAAGATAAATTTGCCGTCATTGATAATAAATAATACAAATACAAATCCAAAATAGTGCGCATTGCTCTTTCCAACTATGTCTTCCATATTTTCAGCTATTTATATACATAGTTGATGAACTAAAAACCTTTACGTGTCATAAATCAATTCAATAGTAAAACATAACACATTTCTTAAGATTAAATTAAAATTTATTGTGGGTTAAATAATAAAGTATGAAAAACATGAAAATTAAATTATTCAATGCGTTGGTGTAAAGTGCTTGGCCTTACATGCGTACTCGTGTATATAAACACTAACAAATGTAGTTCACAAGTCACACATCAAAAACAAGAATACAACAATAATCACCAGAAACCCTTTTTTTCTTCTCTTCATTTGCTCTCTCTAAGTCTCAAATCCAAAAATACTAACAATGGAGGCAATGAAGATGAAGCTTTTCATGGCGGTTCTGGTTGCAATGATAGCGTTCTCTGCGGTTGAACAGACGGCTGCAGCGGTTGAGGCTCCGGCGCCGAGCCCTACCTCTGATGCTTCCTCGTCTATCCCTACTTTCTTCGCCTCCGCTGCGGTTTTGGCCTTTGGATTGCTCTTTTAAGAAGTATTTTGCTTACTTATGTTTAATTGAATTAAATAAAATCACTTAATTGATGTTTAATTAAGTCTGGTCTTGTGTTGTCTCTCTTTGAGTTCTTGTAGTTTATTTTTATTTGTTAAGTTTGATCTATTTCTCTCTCTCGCTCTATGTATTGTTGTTGAAATTGACTCATCCTAATTTCAATAGTATTTGTTATTTTAATTTTCCTCTTTTAATATTTTAATTTATTTAGTTAAAATCTAAAAGTGCAGATATGATGCATACAGCAACCGATCTAATATATGTGGTTTTGTTTAGTCACTTTAATCCAATGCTAATTGGAATCTTCATCTGAAAGCAATTTAAAGCTGCTAATATGCTTCCTTTTTTTTGAGTGAGAGCGGACAAAAAGTAAACACCTTTGAAGTTTTCACATTTAAGCAAATGTAATTAATTGAATCTGTCCCAAAAAAGAGTTTCCAATTTGTTTGGTATTTGACGCAGAGTGTATTTAATCCTCTACCAAAACATTTATTCTATTTTCACTGAATATCAAGTTAGAGGGAAGAGAAGGTATGTTTTAATAAATAAGTTTATTCTGGCACACTAAAAACTAGAGAGATTTGAAAGATGAGTACATATGGCAAAACAAACCGTTTAATACGACGTCGTTTGAAGCAACTGACCCTCTTACCTCTTTAGAAACCTTGTCGTAGATCAAGCCACCAATATTAGAGTGCTGCAAACAAAGTAAGAAAGTTTCCGATTTCTTCTTCGTATTCGTCCTTAACTAATACTTCGCCCAAAACCCTAGCGCTTAGGTCATGTAATTTTGGAAACAGAGTAAGAGTAACTTGTCTCTCTCTCTCTCTCTCTCTCTCTCTCTCACACACACACACACACACACACACACATACTTGTTCAGGATTTCAAAAAGAGAAAAATACTTGATCCAAGGGGTCGATAAGAGTTCCACCAATAATGTAAATAAAATTGTGAAGAATATCATATTCTGCAGACATTGAGCCAGTAATAGTCTCAAGAAACTTGATCACCGCAGTGAGAAAATGCTCCCCGGATGAGGACTAAGGACATTGTTCTGCATAAACCTATCTTGAAGTATATTTTGTAAAATTCTGGAATAGTATGTGTTAAACCAGAATTCGCACACATCGTAGATTGGCGAATTCAGTTTAGAGTTTAGGAGAATTATTTTTATTAGATTTATAGCTGTGCCGTTGAAGGCTGCCTACGTACCCTTCAAATAGGGATCAAGCCAAAACGTAGTTCTTGTTACAAAGGATGTGATGGGATTTTTTAGATGGTTAAGAATGAGGCGATGGCCTCCTTATTTATAAGTCTTGAAGTCCTTAGCTCTTCCTTTTCCTTCTTGACTTTGTATTGGCAATTATCCTTTTTCCTTGAAGCTGATAAGGATAATCTCCTTTCTTTCCGGGATTTGCCTTTATCCAAATAAAGGAAATCTTCTCTTTATTAATTAAAGGAAATTTCCCTTTAATTACGTAGATCGGTTTCGATGGGCCTTGAAGTTGATTGTTGGGCTGATTTCTATTCAAACCGGGTTAAACCGGGGGAGTGCTAAATCCCCCTCTAACAATTAGTCCCCCCCTCAGTTCGGCGAAGGAGTGTTCGAGTTCGGCGGATTTCTTTAGCCCGATTGGAATTGAAATCAGCATCTGGTCGAATTTCCTTTTAGACGTTGTTCGTCTTTGTTCCTGCAAAAATTACTAAAGACGAGAGATTGAGCTCGAGACTGAGCTCGGCGTTTGTTAGTTAGGTGCGAGGTCGGTCTCGGCTTTTCCAAGTTCGGTTTCGATAGTTCGTGCGGGACTGTGAGGTCGGCGAGCTGTGATTGCGAGCTGCCCAATTGTTTAGATCGGTGAATTACGATTACGAGTTGCCATACTGCGGGGTCAGCGAGCTGTGCGGTCGGAGAACTGCGATCGTGAGTTTGGCGAGCAGGGGGTTGGCGAGCTGTGGCCGTGAGTTAGGTGGGGCTGCGAGATCGGCGAACTGTGACTGCATGATGAGTAAGTTGCGACTGAGCTACCTAACTGTTAGACCGACGAGCTGCGACCGCTAGCTACCTTACTGTCGGATCGTCGAGCTACGACCACGAGCTGCTTTACTGCGAAGTAGGCGATATGTTCGATTGGGAGGTAGGTGAACTGCTTGAGTTTGGCTTGATGATACGAACTGTACGAGTTCGGCGAAATGCTTAAGTTCGGCCTGATGATACGAACTGTACGAGTTCGGCGAACTGCTTAAGTTCGGCTTGATGATACGAACTGTACGAGTTCGGCGAACTGCTTAAGTTCGGCTTGAAGGAACGGATCTTATGATATAATCTGAAAAGAAAATATCTTCGAATAACAAGTAAAAAATTTGATAAAAAATACCTGAATTTTAGGGAGCTCTGTAGACGAGCTATAATCGATAAGTGACGAGCTGGATCTATCAGTGGATGTCCTTTTTTTTTTTTTTTTTTTTTTTTTTACCGAATTTGACTACGTTGGAGCTGCATCGTTGAGAATGACGTCTTTGGGCTTTTAAATCCTTGCATTATTTTGGGCCGAAATTTGGGTCTAATATCTTGTGATATTTGAATGGGCCAAAAACTTTACCAAGCCCAACAAAAAAGAGAAATCTGATCTTCTTTCATGTCGGCGGTGATGGTGAGTGAGGTCAGCATCGGGTGCTTCCTGGTCGGCATGCAAGTTGCATCTTCTCTGGTCATGGTGGTTTTCATGCTCGGCAAGTGAGTTCGTCACGTTGAGTTCGAGATCGGCGGTACGATAAGTTTGCCTCCGCGAGCTCGGCGTGTTCAATGGCTGCGGTCTGATGAGTTCGGTGTGTTTGCCGAGGTCGGCGTGTTCCGCAAGGTCGTCTCGTCATGTGCGAACTCGGCGTTTGTAAGCTCGTGGGAGTGAGCTCGGCGTGTCGTGCTCGGCCAGAACCATCTTTGTTGAGCTCGTTCTTCTTCTTCGGCGAGCTCGTTCATGGTGAGTTTGAGATCGGCGGGTTCATCATGGCGAGAATCAGATCGTGAGTTCGTCATTGTTTGTCGTTTCCCTCGCGTACTCCTCCTTGTCACGATCACGTTACTTGGCACGTCTTCTTCATACCATGTTGCTTGGCATACACGTCACGCTTGTTTCCTCATCTTGCTCATGGCGTTGAGCTGGTTGTTATTGTTTTTATCTCGGATTGAGCTGGCGTTGAACATGACGAGAAGAGTCGGAGGCTTTGTCGGATTTCTAGGGTTTTAAAATAATTCTCCATAAACACCAGATTTTTCTTGCCCCCTCCTTCTAGCGCCAATTGTTAAACCAGAATTCGCACACATCGTAGATTGGCGAATTCAGTTTAGAGTTTAGGAGAATTATTTTTATTAGATTTATAGCTGTGCCGTTGAAGGCTGCCTACGTACCCTTCAAATAGGGATCAAGCCAAAACGTAGTTCTTGTTACAAAGTATGTGATGGGATTTTTTAGATGGTTAAGAATGAGGCGATGGCCTCCTTATTTATAAGTCTTGAAGTCCTTAGCTCTTCCTTTTCCTTCTTGACTTTGTATTGGCAATTATCCTTTTTCCTTGAAGCTGATAAGGATAATCTCCTTTCTTTCCGGGATTTGCTTTTATCCAAATAAAGGAAATCTTCTCTTTATTAATTAAAGGAAATTTCCCTTTAATTACGTAGATCGGTTTCGATGGGCCTTGAAGTTGATTGTTGGGCTGATTTCTATTCAAACCGGGTTAAACCGGGGAGTGCTAAATCCCCCTCTAACAGTATGGGCCGGTGCTAATAGTATAGTATGATCTTTTTCTGAGTGCCTTTGTACATTGTTACTACTTGCAGAGGCTAGTATACTTACTATACCATTGGGCAGAGCAATCAATCTAATAAGTGCACTTGCTTGATAGAGTCAGCAACAATCTCGTTATAATTAAGTTGTAAGAATCAATAAAGTAGACGAAATTCAGTTACAAATTAAGGTTTTCAAAATTAATAATAGGAACTCAAAACTCAATAGTGTGAATATAAAAGGCTCTCAATTATTTTTTTTTTTTCTCTTTGGGGACGGTTTTTTTTTTATCGATGTTAGAAGAATAATCTACCACGAAGTTGTCATAATTTAAAAACACCTTTTGTAACTATTCAATCAGAATCGATAGCTCGACTGGATATGTACTCTAGGTTTATCCCAAAGATCACATGATCGAATGGTAGCTCTGACATGTAAAATTAGAGATGTCAATTTAGGACTAAAGCTCGGCCCGACCCAGTTTTGAAAATTATCGAGCTCGGACCTAGAAATATAAACCCAAAAATATCATGTCTTTCGGGCTTAGCCCGGCCGGGTTCGGACTGGTCTGAAAAACCTAAAAATAAACATGTTGATGGAGTTAGATGTTTTGTTTAACAATTTAACTTTTTAAAATATGAAGTATTTCCAATATTTTTTCATTGATCGAAAATCTTAATTTCCTAGTTGTGTCTTACTATAAATCTCATAGTTTACATTTAGTATTTGTGCGCATGTCTTGAACAACTATAGAAATCATCTTTTATCTAGACACGTTGAAACATTGATTTGTACACGCATTTGGTTGGATGAATTTACGCTTCGTGATCCAAATTACATTATCATTCATTCATGTTTACTTCATATTTTTAAAATCATCATCTATAGACTTTTAGTGATATTTCTATACGATTTATACATGTCAAAGAAAAGTCTGGAATAGTCCTATAGCTCTGCTCGGAGCGGGCCGGACTCAAATATATGCGGGTTTTACAGGTTTCGGGTCGGGTCGGGCCGAACCAGTCCGATTGACATCCCTAGGTAAAATATTAAAGGCTGGTCCAGGCTTAGAGGAATATACGGATTTCGGCCCAAAATCTCTTAGTTATTAAAAAAAAAGGGTTTTCTGCAAAAAAAACCGGTCACCTGGTTCGGATTTGCAACTTAATCATTCACCTCAGAAAAATGCAAGTCAATCATTCACCTCAAAATCAACCTGCAATATCACCTTTGTGTATTTCACCGTATAAGACTCCGTATATTTTTATTGGACACTCTAAAACTACGTCGTTTTAGAAACAAAATTAAAAAAAATATAACAAAAAGAGGACTCGAACCATTGACCTCACCAAGATAAAAGAACAACTTAACCAATTAACCAATTGACCATATCGATCAATTTTCTCCGAGAAGTGCAGAAGCGCCAATACTTTTCTTTGATTGTCGAAATTTCGGTGAATGTTCTGGGAGAAGTCTGAAGTCATCGATCTGAAAGATCGCCACCACTCAGATTGTTGTTATTAACAGAGAATAGTATTGGCGCGACTTGTGCTTCTAATTTCTTGATGATGTGTATTAGAGTAAACCAATGTATTATAACCGGACTTAACCGGATTATGTTGTTCATATAAAAACTCATTTCAACTAATCAATAACAGAAAGTTTTCTTCTTTCATCGTCTTCTTCCTCACGAATCCTTGTTCACTTACAACGTGCACTAATTTTTTTCCTCTAGCTTGCGACCTGAGTGTCTATGGTGTTTACTTGTTGCAGAAGTTACCCGACTGAAACAACTGAAGTCACAGTTTAACTGTTTCGTCTCTTGCTTGTTGGGAAGTTACTAATTGTTCTGTTTTTTTTTTTGTAATCTAGAACAGTCTAATTGAGAACAACCGCGGTTGGAGAAGTAAATCGGCAGCCATGGAAGCTGTAAGTCGCGATTCTAACATGGAGAAAGGCATAGATAAGTTTATGTTCTTTCTCTGTTTTTGTATACTTATGTTGAGGTTCTGGAACAGGAGGATGAATTCAATGTTGAGCCATTGGTTGCTGCCTCCTCTCGAAAATTTGGCGATTACCGATGGTGCTCTCCCTCTTCTCCCCTTTAATATTGGTTTGATTCAATGCAAATAAATCTCCTTTCTTTTATGCTTACTTATGTTCTTTCTCTCCCTACGTACTTTTGTTTTGCAGTAACAAGCTATGGACCTCTGCTCCAAGATTAAAGGAAAGGATCCTGAAGCTGTTGTTCAGGTCGGTTTCTCAAGAAATCGGAGCTTTGTGTAGTAAACACTTGGATTCTTGTTTATGACGTTTTCTTTGTAGGACCTTATGAACAATCTCTCAAACTCTGAGATGGTAGAATCATGTTCAGTAGCGACAAGATTTGTCAACGTTGTACTCTTGCTGTTAAAAGAGCTCTAGTTGATTTTTCCTCCCCTAATATCGCCAAGGAAATGCAAGTTGGCCATCTACGATCAACTATTATCGGTGACACCATAGCTCGCATGCTCGAGTACTTGAATGTTGAAGTTCTACGCAGAAACCATGTTGGTGACTGGAGAACACATGTAGCTAGAACACAGGCATTTTTTTTTTTTGATTTTGTTTTGTTTTTTGTTATGCTGTTGCTTGCTAATGATACAAAAGCCTCGTTTATTTTGCAGTTTGGCATGCTAATTGAGTACATGTTTGATAAGTTTTCTGACCAAAAGCGTGCAACAGAGCTAACAGTTGGAGAACTTCAGGTGAGAATTGTCTTCTATCACACGTCCCTTCAAGGTTGGCACTTGGCAGTGTGTCTTATTTTAAAGAAGCAAAGCAACTCGATTTCTCTAACTTCAAATTTTGATCCCAACAGGCATTTTACAAAGAATCACAAGTTAGATTTAAATGGGAACCTGACTTCAAGGACAAGGCACAGAAAGGTGTGGTCCGTCTACAGGTAATTAACCAATTTCTACACATCATATTAGTGAGCCAAAATGAAAAAAAAGAAAACTGATAAATGGATGGGTTGTAACTTAACAGGGAGAAAGCTTTACAATCCTTATATCCCTCAAGTTATTCACTTGTTCAGTTGCTATTTATAATGTGAAAATATATTCAACCTTGAGATTGACTCTCTGTGCAGCTAAGGACAAAAATATAAAGTGGACTCCTGAGGAGCTGGACCAAACAGCCGAGACAGTTGGATATGGTGCTGTGAAGTAAATGTTTGGTTTCTATACAGCTGAAACTACTAAGCATCTTTTGTTTTCCGAGATTTTTTGGATTCAAGGATGTACAAAATTGTAACAGGGCCCGGCCCATTTGAGAAAGGCTTAAATGAATTAATTTGGCTACCTATGTCACCAAAGTGCACTTACCTTTTTCGATCACTTGCCCGAAAGAACTCCAGAGTTAAGCGTGCTTGAGCTGGAGTAGTCTAAGGATGGGTGATCTTCCGGGAAGTGATTCGCGGTAGCGTGTGAGTGAGGACAAAAAATAACGCACCGAACGTCGGACAGGGGTGGGCCCACGAGCCCGATAGAGGGATGGGTGACTCACCGGTAGGGCGGACGGGGCGTTACAAAAATGGTGTGATATAGTGAGAATTTATAAATCTTCTTTGAAGGTATGCTGATCTGAAAAACAACAGATCGAAAAATTATAAATTCAACGCCGATCAGATGCTTAATGACAAGGTAAGTGAAGTGAAACCATCTTAGATCTTTGCATATTAAGAAAACTATGGGCTCATTGATAAAAAAAATGTCATGCTCATGCTCGGATCTGTTCAATCATCGGAAAGTCTGGCAAAGACATAGATGAGCTTAAGAAGGTACCAGGCCCGGCCCAATAAAAATGGTGGTCCGAGACAAAAAAAAAAAAAATGTGGTCCTTTATAAAATGTATAAAATAAAAATTTTAAGGCATAATTCAAATTTAATTTGAAAATCATTGGAAAAAATAAGAAATAAAATAATTTCATATAAAAAAGATAAGTATAAAATGTTTTTGGTGGCCTTATAAAAATAGGAAACATCAATTTTGTGGCCCATCAAAAACTAAAAAAAATAGTGGTCCAAGGCCTTGGCCTAGCCTCTGGGCCGGGCCTGGAAGGTACCCTTTTTTTTTTGCTGCATAATCTCAAATCACTTCACTTGTATAGATCCTTAGCTTCTATATTGTTCTTTCTCTTGAAATGCATTTGTTTCAACATCTTCTCTGTTTTGTTTACAGACAGGAAAGCTAGTGTTGGATCATGCGGATGAACTAGAACTAACGCATGATCGATATCAGTCAATAGGCTCTCTCTTTTGTTTTTGATGAAAAGATCATATACGATTAGATCAATGTTGTGAACGATTTTGTAGAGGGTTGAGGAAGCATGTACCAACTTGTTACCGAACGTATTGTGCAAGTACCTCTACAGCTTATCCGAATACTAGAACAAATTCCACTCAAACCCAAATTGTCAGGTACAATTTTAATTTGTTTTTTTCTTGCATAATCAAACCATCAATGCTCTGATCTTCATCACTTGAACAGTGTTTCCATTACAAAACTTTCTCAGGTTATCGGTTCGGAACATCCATAGTTATGCGGAAATGCTTCCACCTTCTTGGAATCACTCCTGTTGACAAACTAACGAGCTAAATGCCCCCAAAAAAGTGTATAAACAAAGTCTATTTAACTTTTCTACACAAATAAGATACTGGAATCTCTCTTACAGACTTAAAAATTAAGGTGAAGATGTTTTTATTTCTTTTATTGGTTATGTTACTGAAACCGATTTGGGTGAATCGTAAACAAAGGGTTAAAAACAAAATTTAAAAAGAAAACTAATGTCTTGTTCTGGATAGGCAAGAGAGAGCAGAAGAAGTTGTTCTTGTGGCTTTCTTGGAGATTGTAGCTTTAGGGTTATAAACCCTTTTGTAGCTTTGATCTATTATCCCTCCCGTGCTCCTACATGCCTTTCTTCTTGCTCCATAATTTCGGTTTTTAAACCCTCTCTTCATAAGATCCTCAAGGCTTTTAACATTTGCTAGTGATGTGAATGATTGAGATTTCCCTTCATAGAACTTTGACAATCCCCTCCTGAGATTAACAGAGAGAGAGAACAACTTTTTGTTATTACCAGAAAACAAAGATCAATCAAACAAAAACTCTTTGTGAAAAGAAATCTTTAGATCCATTTATTTTTTTGTTGGGTATTATTATTAAACCCCAAATACAAAGCTTGAGAAAGAAGTTTTTAAGAGATCAGAGAATGATTTCTTACTTGATTGGGAGGTGTGACATGAGGTCGGAGAGATCTTCAAGAGGTCCATTTGAAGAAGACGAAGAAGCATCATCATCATCATCATCATCTGTTAAATCAGATGAAGAGCACATGGAAGATAATGAACAAGATGATGAGTCTTGTTCTTCCTCCGAGAATGTTTCAGCTGCTAACATCGATCTTGAAACTCCTTCAATAATGTCTTCTTCTTCTTCGGTCCTCCTTGAATCTTCATAGATCATGTTGCCCATGTGCTTCAGATTCAGATTCAAATGAAGATTCATCTTTGAAATGAAGATACAAATTAAAAACACAAGAAAAAAACAGGATTCTTGAAACAGGATAGAAAAAAGAAAAACAGAACAAAGAGATGTTCGTTCTTTTGTCAAGATGTGTGTTGTTGTTGTTCTACAATTGGAAACACAGAAACATGAGTTCTATTTACAGATAGACATCTACATTTATATATAATATGGATATGTGAAGAGGTTCCAGTTATTATTATTTTAAATTTTTAAAAGGGAAAGAAATAAAAAAAAAAAGAGGATAAATATATGTGTGGGTATTACTTACGTGCAAGCCGTGGATAACGTTGACCCTTTTAATTAATTTCACTTTTTATCAAATCAAAATATTTTTTGGCCTTTTTGTGTTATCTGTAAATAATCTATCGCTCGCATGTGTTAATTGCTATTATTGTGTTTCTGATATGCGGTTCTCCTTCTATGGGCCTTCACTGTCATATCCCGCTTTTTTTGTTTTCCTTTAATTTGTCATTTATGAGATAATAATCTTTTTCTTTATATCATTAATTAATGACTGAAAAAATCGATAAAAATTAAAAAACAATAATTTTTATAGTATAAAAAAATAACTATACAATTCTTTCTAATTATTTCCCGGTGAAATATACGAAAGAAAGTATAAACAAAAAGTTTAACTAGATAGTGGTGTCGATTTTAGAATTCATGAACAGTGATTTTTTCTGAGTTCGATTCCTAATAATAAAAAAATAATGTAAATGAAATATGAAGCTAATGTCTAGATTTTATTTACAAATTTAGATATAAGCTTAGTTTGTTGGTAATATGTTTATAAGAAATTAGTCTGATTTTCTTTATGAATATGGTATTTATCCCTAAGAAAGAAAAAAAAAATAAA
The DNA here is from genome assembly GCA_030161315.1 of Eutrema japonicum. Taxonomy (NCBI): domain Eukaryota; kingdom Viridiplantae; phylum Streptophyta; class Magnoliopsida; order Brassicales; family Brassicaceae; genus Eutrema; species Eutrema japonicum. The sequence goes on from BSQW01000005.1 coordinate 43,082,990, forward strand.
CAGAGAGATTGGATCTAATTAAAGCTTGCACACGCAGATGATAAAAATAAAAAAAAATGAAAAAAAGTCGGTTTGTATATTGTGTAGTATTGATTAGATAGTGTTTATGGTTTAGATTTGTTTAGGAGTTTTCAATTCCCAATGGGGAAAAGAGGATAAGAACCATTCTTTTTATACATATCCGTTTCATGTCCTCGTCACCACTATCCTTTACCCTTTTTCAAATACTATTAATTTTCTGATTTTGTGTTAATTGGACCGAAACATTTTAGTTCCCATCACCATTAACGACTTTATCCTCAAAATAATGTATATTGACAATTTTGTGTATATATTGATAATTACGCTATATCCTTAAAACAAGAATCTTGTCCGGCTTCAAACAGCTTTTTCCCGACACATAAAGTAAAGAAAACATTTTTTTTTCTCTCTTAAAATATTGATTTTCGAGAATCTGGAGGATAATATCAACTAGCCCTGGGTAAAATAACTAAAACCGAAATATTGGAATTGGAACTGAACTGAAATATTCAAACCGGAATCGAATCGAAATTATCAAAATACCTATTAGATCCTATACATTAATATCCATGGATATCGGATAGAACCGGAACTGAACCAAAAATATTTTGGGTACCTAAATACCCGAAATATAATTATATATCCAAAAATATTAAATATATATCAGGTTTTTAGATATATTTTTTTTTGTTTTCGAGTATATTTTCGGGGTTTCGGATATAATTTTGGGTTTTCAGGTATATTTTTGGTATTTCGGGTATATGTTCCTTATAACTTTTTGGATTTTCGGGTAAAATTTCGGGTTTTCGCATATATTTCGGATTTCGGATATATTTTAGGTATTTCGGGTAAAAAATATCCAGATAGTTCGGGTATATTTCGGTTCTTAAACCTTTCTACTCGAAATATCCGGAACCGAACCAAAACTGAACCGAAATCATTTCGATACCTATATGGATCCTAAACCTTTATACCCGAAATATCTGGAACCGAACCGAAATCATTTCGATACCTATATAGATCCTAAACCTTTGTATCCGAAATATCTGGAACCGAACCGGAACTGAAAATGTCTAGGAGTAATATCAAGAAGTTTCAAATGAATTTATATTATGAAGAATAAAATTCAAACTAAAATCTTTGATACTTTGAATATTCAGATTGCAAATTGAATATTTGAGAATGTATATTAATTGCGATGCACATTCTCTCTATATTTATTCCTTACAGATTATTTTTAAATTTATATAACCATTGCTACAATTCTCCTTTTAATGTTTTGAACAAATAATATTCATAGCAAAGAGAGAATAAATAAAAAGTACTCGCTTTTCACTTTCCTTCTTTTTTCACTTTTATTTGAAGCTCCAATATTATTGCATCAGATTTCAAAATAAAAGCACTATCTATGGATCCACCTAAACTGGCCCAATCCAACAAAAACATAAATTTACTCTGCGTAAGATAAAACGATACCGCATTAGGAGAGTTATATAAATTTTCACTCGAGTTAGGGTTTTTTAAAACTCAAGCGAAACTCTAGACAAAAAAAAAATGGAGGAACCGAGCCTCAATGAGTTGCCAGATGAATTGATCTTCAAGATATTCTCATTGCTTCCGATGTTTAAAGAGTCCGTTGCAACACATCTCATATCAAAACGTTGGGTAGATCCTTGGAAACTGGTGCCAGATGTCATGTTGATTGATGAACCATATGAGAGTTTTGTGACTTTGATGAGTTTTGTTTACGGATCTTTGTTGTTTAACAAGGATCAAGTTCTAGAGAGATTGCATCTCAAGCTTAGCCGGAACTATTCGGCTTTAGACATCAATTTTTTGGTTTAAATCGCGGTTAATCGATCTGTGAGAAAGCTGAGAATCCAACTGTTTGGAAAAACCCTAGAATTGCCGAGTTGCTTGAGTACTTGCGTAACCCTAAAGTCATTAATACTCCATGAAGTACGTATCAAGGTTGGTTCGCCTTGGTTTCGTTTTCCATCTCTCAAAAGTCTACACCTTTTATCGGTTAATTTCTCGGGCGATGAATCTGTTGCAAAGTTTTTAGAAAGTTGTGCTGCGGTTCTTGATGATTTGGTTGTAAACCAAACCAGAGATGACAATGTGATGATATTCAATATCAATGTGCCTTCTTTGAGGAGCTTATCTATCGATAACTCGAAAGGGAAACGCGCCTACGTTGAGGAGAATCATGGATTTGTGATAAATGCTCCTTCTTTGGAGAAATTGGAGTTTAAAGATACATTCAGTAACTATCTAAAGTTTGAACATATGCCCGAGGTGATCATGGCAAATATCGAGGTTATTTGTGACAAATCTGACAAGTTCATAGGATCTCTTACCTCAATCCAACATCTTTCTCTATGTTCTCTAACTTCAGAGGTAAACAGTTTCTTACTTTAATAATCTCTCCTTTTATTATTCTCATTACAGTAAATAATATAATATTATCCAATTGCAGACTCCATATCCTAGAGGCACTTTCTTCTTCTTTCTTGAATATCTAGAGCTATGTACATGTTCTGCGGGATGGGCGAATCTACTTGCTTGTATACTCAATGACGCTCCAAGACTTCGATCTGTCAAGCTTAAGTCGGTATGTTGTTTGCAACTTTTTTTGTTCGATGAACATTATAATAACACATAATACTCGAAAATCAAAAGGCAGAAACACGTTGTTATTTTTTTCTCCTAGTGATATTCTTTTACACGTTCACTAGTAGCAGAATAATTTTTCAAGAACGTGAAAACTTTATCAATGTTCTGATTTCTGAATGATATATGTTTTTCTTTTGCATAATCACGTTTTTGAACGTAGAAAGATTATAGCAGTCAAATCATATTTGTGTTTCCTTTTCTTTGTTTAACGATCTATAATACTAACACACGTAATGTTTCTCTCTTTTTTTCGTCTCAGCAACATAGGGACCATTACAACGATCCGATGAACCTCTGGAACGAACCAACAGTTGTTCCTGAATGTTTATCGACGCATCTCGAGATCTTGGAATGGAAACAATATGAAGGCACAGCGCAAGAGAGGAAAGTGGCTGCGTACATACTAGCAAACGCTACTTGTCTAAAGATGGCGACATTCTCAACCAAATGTAGAAACAAATATCATAGCATGCTCAAGAAGTTAAAGAAACTGAAGAGAGTTTCAGAGACATGCCAGTTAGTGTTTGAATAAACTTTTATGTGATGGTGATTGTCTCTCTAGGACGAACATGCTTAGATTAGCTCTCTCTTCTCCTGGCTTTTTTTGTTTTCCAATCTCCGGATCTTCTTTAATTTTGTGGGAACAGAGCAGTTTAGGTTTACCATTTTGAAACAAAAACATTACACTACATTGCATTTCAAGAGGAAAATCATTATGAAAATCAGAACAAAAAAAGGGATTCATTCAAAAATAAAAAATTGATGTGACTATCCAAAACTTATAAATATGAAAGACCTATGTAAGTATTGTTAGTGTTGATCAATAGTTATAAATTTATTGGTATACAGCTAATTATTTGACTAATGAGTACATGAATGGGTCTTTGTAGTATGGTGAAGACTATATGGACCCATGAGTGTCCATGACTCATCTCCACCACAAGTTATTCTCCGTAGATAGGATCTCAAGTCAAGACTATATAGTATATTCTTTCTTATCCTTCGATTTGGCCTTCATGAAATGTCATAGTTTTGGAAAAAGAATAATTGACCGAGTCTATTAAATCAAATACTCAACAAAAACCTTGTACATTGCATTTTAAAGGGAGATAACAATGAATAATAAAAACCTCATTCAATTTTCATCATCAAGTAATATTCTTTAGAGACACATTACACATCATGTATCTTATCATATCATACACCAAATACAATAGGTAAGAAGCGGAGGACTTACTTATCTAAGGTAATTAACTGGTGGTTCCAAAGTGCCAACAAGTATCCCAAGATCAATGTCCTTGTCCTCAAACTTTTTGATGAACGGATGACTCTGAGAACATGAAGAAAAAATCTTAAGAGTGTTTCATCAAAGATCCTAAAGGATGTTACGAGGACAGAGAGAGATAGAGAGTGGTGAGTAAGAATTACTTACCAAGAGGTCCAGAGATGATGATCTTGCTGGAGGATCTTTTTGTATGCTGTTTAAAATGTAAGTAAGAAGTATTTGAACCATTAGTATCAAATCTTTCTTTGTTTCTATGCAAAAAAAAATGTGCATAATGAGACACCACTTACCAGGATGATACAAAGGAGCAGAATTCAGGTGAGAATTGATCAGAAGGAGCAGTAGGTGGTGGACTCTCTACGATTGCTGCCAAGAGTTCATAAAAGCTAGGCGGGTTTTGCTGATCTTCAGATTCTAAGTAAGGGAATCTTCCTATCGCACATTCCAACACTGACATGCCCAAACTCCAGATGTCGCTACTGTAGTCATATGTGCTTCCACTGATCCTCTCAGGCTGTGAAGTAAAGACGTAAAAAGAGACATGGTTATGTCTGTTCTACAATACTGCAACATCAAGAAATTTGTGTAGCAAGTGTTTCCAATGTAGTGATTTTGGAATGCTTTCGTACCGACATATAGTTGTAGGTTCCAACGAATGTGTCCCTCTGTCCCATGGAGCTAGCAAGACTTGCACTGACACCAAAATCTGAAATTTTCACTTCTCCTTTATGGTTCACAAGAAGGTTTGATGGTTTGATGTCTCTGTGTATGACATGTCTTTCGTTGTGCAGGTACACAAGGCCTTGCAAAACCTGTTTACAAGGGGAAAATATATAAACTCATGAGAATGAGGGAAGTCTCATTAGGAATGCTTTGAATTTTATAGGAAGTTCGATCTACCTGTTTACAGACAACAGCAAGATAAGGTTCAAGAATAGTCTTCACTTGTCTTATCACATCCGCAAGAGATCCACGGTCCATGTATTCGAGCACAAGGGAAAACGCTCCATTGTGATAGAAAGAATGGTAGCAGACTACTACATGTGGACATTGTGATGATGCTTGGTTTATTTTGAGCTCCTGGACAATTTGCTTGCGGATTTCTTCCTGTATATTCATCTGTATGACCTGTAATTCATAAAATAAACAAACTCAAACCCCAAATATTCTTGAATCTCAAGTCCTGTTTGTCATTCCCCAGCATTACAGAACAAATAATGAATTCCATGTGAAATCCTTCTAACCAGTTGATTATAATTATCAAAAGAGCAAAACTTTCCTACTTCCTATGTTATAAATCCCTGAGGCAACGCCGCATAAACTCCAACTTTCATAAACTCTTGAAGATTCAAATAGAGAACAAGTACTTATCTTGAATCGGCTATTAATCAAAAAACGTACCTTCATAGCAAATAATTTGCCAACCCATTTATGTCGAACTAATTGTACAACTCCACCACTGCCTTTTCCGATGACTTTCACTGTCTCTAAGTCTTCAGCAGTGATCTCGAAATCAAGCTCCTTGCTATCAGATTGCTATAATGGAAGACAAGAAATTGCCTAAATTGCTTCTTCTCTAGAACATTGGTCTCTTAAAAGGATTAGGTGAGTGAAATTACCCTTGATTGCTTCTCATCTGACATCAGCCTTAACCCCTTCTGGTTTAGAAGAAAATCTCCATCGTGAAAAGTTCCACTTGCAGTCCTGTAAGGCATTAACCAATTACCAAATCAAGACGATTAAGTTCTTCTTTTTTGGGTTGTAATTTCAATTACCCAGAAGCAGGATCAGAAAATGGTTCAAAATCCCGCGAAACAAAACAGATCGTAGAACAATCGGAAAATTCAGATTAACCCAACAAAAAATCGAGGGAAAAGATAATCTAATCTGATTTCTTTGTAGCACCATAAGATGTACGATTTCTATGAATTCCAGAGACCAAAAGGAGAATCGCGAAAACTTACAAGAAGGAAGAGATTGGGGTTTCTTGAGCTGGGACGGAGAGCTTAAGCTGCTTCAAGTTCGATTTGATTTTCATCTTCTTTTTTCTCTATTGGGATTATCGCTCTCTCTCTCTCTAGGGTTTCTAAATAAGCAACTTCAAGAATGAGAGAGAAACTGGGAAGTGGAGAGAAGACGACGATTTTCGTCGTAACGGACTAATAATTTTGAACGCGAGAGACCGGGAAAACAAATATTATATTAATTAAGAAATAAGAAGAAAAAATTTGAATGAAATGGGCTGTAAGATTTAAATGGGCCCTAAATCGACCCATTAGTGTAAGGACGGTTCGAAATTATTCCTGAACCATTCCATCGGTTATCTCCAGTATGTCTGGCAAAAAAAAAGAATAAAAGCTTAATTGATTTATAAGAGTTTATGTATATTAGAATATATTGCTATAAGATAAGCAAATATTTGTGATCGAATTTATTATCTTCTTTAGAGCGTATCCAAAGCTCACAAAACTTAAATTACAACATGGGGCCGTTTGTTTTCTTTTTTTTTTTGCTCATATGGGACCGGTTTTACTTTATAATGGGGTGCCTTTTGAGAATACACAAAGAATGGGGGAAGAAAGAAAAGTTGGAAAACTCTCAAAGCTAAGCGGAATCCAGACAATTCTATCAAATCGAGTTTATTATACAGCCTGATGCCCGGTTCGATCCCGACCAGTGTTCAACTTCTGACAGGAAAAAAACTAAACTACTTTCCCACTCCCGGCGGAGAGAGAGAGAGAGAGAGAGAGAGAGAGCATTTCACATAAGAGAGAAGAAGCTCGAAGAAGAAGGAAAGAAAAAGCTTCCTTCTTTCGAGTAAAGGAAGCAAGATCCTGCAGTTATCAACTTATCATCAATGGCGAGACATTTTACGCTCATCTTCGCCATTTCTCTCCTGCTTCTGCTTCTGGGTTTGCTTCTCTCTCTTATCTCTTTCTATCTCTCTATTATTCACTAGAGCCACTGACCAAATGATTCTCCACTTCAAAGAGCTTTCTGAGACTCTGTTCTGCTAAACATTCATTAGTTTTCCACTCATTTTCAATAGAAATTTGATAGTTTCCATTACTTTCCTGTATTCTACTGTAGAACTTGTACAATTGCAGCTCTTGGAACCCTCATTCCTATTTTACGTATCTCTGATTTTTAATCGAATCCCAAAAGGCAAATTTGGTCAGACAAAAACCAATTGATTCTGTCTTTTTGCAGGCTGTTGCTACGGTGGCAAGGTCGGAGTTTGTTACGGACGAAGCGCCGACGATCTTCCGACACCGGAAAAAGTTGTTCAATTGATTAAACAGCATAACATCCAATACGTTCGTATCTATGATTACAATTCCCAAGTCCTCAAAGCATTTGGAAACACGAGCATTGAGCTTATGATCGGAGTTCCAAACTCCGATCTCAGGGCTTTCTCTCAGTTCCAATCAAATGTAGACACGTGGCTAAAGAACAGCGTCTTGCCATACTATCCAACGACCAAGATCACTTACATAACCGTCGGAGCTGAATCCACAGACGATCCACACATCAATGCTTCATCTTTCGTTGTCCCCGCGATGCAGAACGTGTTAACCGCTCTGCGGAAAGTCGGTTTGAGCAGAAGAATCAAGGTTTCGACTACGCTCTCGCTCGGGGTTCTCTCTAGATCTTTCCCTTCTTCCGCCGGAGCATTCAACAGCAGCTACGCGTATTTCTTGAGGCCAATGCTTGATTTCCTCGCAGAGCATCAGTCTCCTTTCATGATCAATCTTTATCCCTACTACGCTTACAGGGATTCCCCGAACAATGTGTCTTTGGATTATGTGTTGTTTGAGTCTTCCTCTGAAGTGATTGACCCGAACACGGGTTTACTTTACAAGAACATGTTTGATGCTCAAGTTGATGCTCTCTATTACGCCCTCATGGCTTTGAACTTCAGGACAATCAAGATTATGGTTACCGAGACTGGATGGCCAACCAAAGGTTCACCGAAGGAGAAAGCAGCTGCGTCCCCTGACAACGCAGAGACATACAACACAAACATAATCCGCCATACGGTTACCAACCAAGGCACACCTGCAAAGCCAGGAGAGGCGATGAACGTTTATATATTCTCATTGTTCAACGAGAACCGGAAATCAGGTTTAGATTCAGAGAGAAACTGGGGATTGTTCTACCCTGACCAGACAAGCGTTTATCAGTTGGATTTCACGGGGAAGAACAACGGGTTTCGGTCGAATTCGAGTGGTACAAACTCGAGTGGGAGTAGTAATAGCTGGTGCATTGCTTCTTCTAAAGCTTCAGAGAGAGATCTGAAAGGTGCTTTGGATTGGGCTTGTGGTCCTGGAAATGTCGACTGCACGGCTATTCAACCGAGCCAGCCTTGTTTCCAACCAGATACGTTGGTTTCTCATGCTTCTTTTGTGTTCAATAGCTATTTCCAGCAAAACAGAGCTACAGACGTTGCTTGTAGCTTTGGAGGAGCTGGTGTTAAGGTCAACAAGGACCCTAGTAAGTAAACAAAATCTCCAGCTTTCGCTTCTGCAAAATCACAGATCAAAAGTCTTGGTTTAACTCTAATCTGATTCAATGTTGTCACAGGTTATGACAAATGCATATACATAGCTGCAGGCGGGTATGTCATAAAGACGGCTAATTTGTTTCAAATTTGCAAACTGAAGAACAATATTCTTACCGATTTGTTAAAATCTTCTGCAGGACCAAAAACAAGGCTACGAATGCAACTGCACTGACCTCTTCTGCTTCAACTTCGCGTGGAAACGAGCTGCCCAGATGGATTTTGAGACTCTGTCTCGTAATCTCGTTGTTGTTCGGTTTGCAAACTCTGAATTCACAAGCACTGTGACTCAAAATCCGAAAGAAACTTGAGTCAGTGTTTTAGCAAGAATGTAGCAATAGCAAGAAAAGTAAGATTTGTTCCTGAACGGTTTGGTCAAGAATTTATGACCGTTTAGATTTTGTCTTTCCTCCTGCAGTGGAATTGTTGTACAGACATTCTATCTGAAAACTTGTCTGAAATCACTTGTGTCCATAAACCTTGTGATCTGAATCAATCCTCACGGCAATTCACAAAAATTTCAATCTGCAGAACCATTCATAAACTCTAAAAAAGCTATGTTACCACACTGCCATTCACTAAAAAAATTCAACTTTGACACAAATGAAGACAATACCATATTGTTTTAGAATCATACAACCCCAGGATCCATCACATGGTAGGTAATACACAATCGGACAATTGAATGATCGATCACATTCGATATATAAATAGTTTTTCTCTCATGACACGACTAGAAGATTACATGCGCGACAGGAATATAGCAACAGCTTGGGTTTCAGAGCCCCGATTCAATCAGGTAGTCACCGAGCCTTTCCACGACCATATTGCACTGTCCAGGAGCCATTGGTTCTTCATAGATACCAAAAACCAAGGCTTGGGTGGTCTTCTTGATGGTAACACCACCAGCTCCCTACAATGAAGCAAAAGTAACATTGGTTCATAAAACCAAGTAGCAAGTGAAAAAAGGTTCATCAAAATCAGACAACAACCAAACAGTAGTCAAGCTACCTTCTTTCCTCGAATGACAGCATTTGGCTCTCCTTGGATTACCATGTACTTTTTGCCACCGATGAACAATCCCGTTGGGGCAAGGGTTCCAGGTTCAGCAAAATCTGTGTTGATTCCGCTGATTTCCTCAGGCTTCAACTAAATCAAAACCAATACTAAAACCGTAAGAGACTCGAGGACAAGGCAAATTCAATTTCTCATAAGATTCCATAACAGCAAACTACAAACTACATAACCAGCATAAATGCTGATTGCTGAACATCCGATTTTCAGAAACAGCATTTCTTATACAAATAAATATCAGCTAAAACCTCACAAAACCCATGAACTTGTGAATCAGGAAACCAAACTCAACCACAAAGAACTTGTCCATTTCCAAAAGTCACAACTTTCTGCTTAAAAAGGTTTAAACTTTCGATAGAGAAATTCAATGAGAACTCCGTAGACATCACTAATCAAACGCATGAGCTGATAAATCAGATATTTCTATACATTCCATCAATATATCCAATTCAAAAATCGTTTAGAGAAGGCAATTAAGGCGAAGAACTAAACTGATCACTCAAACTTAAAAACAATAAAGGACCAAAAAGGGATGCAGGTTCCAAACACCAGATCCAACAGCAAAGTCTCTGGCGAATCAAACGCGCGCAGCCAAAAAGAATCAGCTTTGGCTGAAGAAACAAACCCTAACCTGAGGGAAATTGGCGCTCTGAGCCCAGACACTACCGTCTTGGCCGAGAATTGCGGCGGAGGTGAGGCGGTTGCCTTCAACGTCGCACATCAAGTGATCGTCGACGTAAGTCTGCCACGACATCTTCGTATTCTTCTTCTTTCTCCCTCGGCTCTGCTTCTTCTGTGGCTAATCGGAATGTTCTAGAGATAGCGTCGAAACTACGAGTGTGTGTAACATTTACGCAAAATATATAGATTTATACATGAACGACACGTGCCAGTATACCTTTATTAAAAAATATTGTTATTTTGACGTGTGTAAAGAAAAAAACTACAGTATATTTTAATTTTACATGTAATTAATGATAATGGCAATAAAAATAAATGAAAAAGAGGATAGAAATTAATAAATGGAAAACTCAACCAATTAAAAGGGAATATTTGTTTAAGGAAAAATAAAATATTATAATCAAATTTTAACTTTTTTCTTGAACAGATCTTTTCATTTTCATATAACTACCATATTTTGAAGGGAAAAAAAATCCTCTAACATTAAAGTAAAGTAGATTGAATTAATCAATTATAATGAAATGTTTTAAAATACCATCAATCTTCTTGATATAAAATTAAAAGCCTATTTTTCACTAGGACATTTTCCTTAAACATTTATGTAAAAGCACATTACTACATGAAATCTTGGAAAAATAATTATCTTAATAGGGTGACAAAAATGGGAAAATGTTTTTTTTTTTTTAATTCTTGTTGTGGTTTTCTCTTTAAACATTTGTGTAAAAGCACAATTAATCTATTAAAATAAAGTGCTATTTTGTGTCCAAACATAAAAAAAAAAATCTATTTTTATCATGGATAAATTTTAAACTTTAGATTTTTGTGGATAACAATCCATGTTTCCAAACATAATAATTTTGTTCAATTAAAAATTCATTTAATTCAATTAAAGACTAGTTTAATTAATTAATCTAAGTATATATATATATATTTAATTTTAATTCATAATTAAGAAAATTCAGATTATGCCAGAAATTAAATTAAATATTTAAAATTATAAATAAATAGATTATTTCAAAATTATGTAAATTAAATATTTCAAAAATAACTTAAATTTTTATTATTATTTTGTTACGAAAATAATATTAGTTATTTTGAATTTTTGAATTTAGATTATTCAAAATATTTTAATAATCAAATTTTTTTGAATGATATAGATTCAAAATTAACAATTTTCATTGAAATATAATATTAAATTTTGAATTTAATGTTGATTTTCTGATATTTCATCAACAATTACAAGCAAAATATTCAAAATTAATAACAAAATATGTTTATTTTGAAATTTAAATCTTATTAATACAATCAGATTTATAATTGAATATTTTTCAAACTGAAAAAGAATATATTATTAATTAGATTTGCACAACCATAAATTTGATTATGCATATGGACAACATTCAGTTACTAATACATATTCAATATTTTTAGTTTACATATATTAAAAAAAAAATTTAAATTACAGATTCAATATTTTTTCATTTACATATATAAAATAAAAATATTTAAAAATTACAGATTCATATTTTAAAAATATATTTGTTTCTTTACAAAAATAATAAACCGGATATTAATTTAGATTTAATATAAATATTCAAATTTAAATAATATTATCATAATGACGTACACGATAAACGATATGTTATTATATATTTTTATCATAATCAATCAGTCAAAAAATTTAAATATTTGAAATTAGTAAATATTTATATTATACGGTGATATGAACGGGCCGGTTAGAATTATGTTTTTATAATCGCGGACATTCTCGGATCAATATGAATGAACGGATTATAATTATGTTTTTATAATCACTGTCATATTTCATACTAGAAACAATTAAATCTACAAAAAACTATATCTAAACACAAAAATAAATCTTTGTCACTTATTAAAAAAAAAATTTATAAAACAAATTATATCTAAATACAAAAAATTATTACAAAATTTGATAAAAACAAAAAACAAAAATTCTCGTGCGTCCGGATGCATGGGGTAGAATCTAGTTGCTACAGTAAAGTATAGTAGATTGAATAAAAACAATTATAATAGTATAATCAGTAAAAGTCATTTTTTGGTTTAAAAAACTTAAATTCAAAATTTTATAGTTTTGTACATTTGTTATATTTTATTTTGATTCCTTTGTTTAATTTAAAATTTTATAAAACAAAATTAACGCACTAAAATGTTTTAGAAGATATATTTTACAAAACTATGTAGTTCTTGAAAATTAGATAGAAATTGGGCAATTGTCTGTAAATATCTCACGTCAGTCAATTCAGAGATAGCAATGATCAGATCTCTCCTTTTATGGGCCTGCTAGATCTCTAAATGGGCCTTAATATGTCATTCGTAAAGGAGGGTGATTTTGTAAATATGTCTGATACAAAACATTTTGGGTTGAAATTCTTTTGAGTTTGACGGATAAATCACTAGAATGACCTTAATGGTCTAAACCAAATTCACCTCTAACCCTTTTTTTCTCCATAACCTTATAACCTTACTAACATGTGTTATTCCCATTTTATTTTTACAATAAAATATTAAACAAATTAAATAAAACGAAAAAAGAAAAAGAAATCTAGAAAAAGAAAAAAAAATCAACCAATCAGAAGAAGAGCTTCCTTCTTCTTCGCGTTCTTCTTCGCGTTCTGCTCGATTCCGACGTCCGGCTCCGTCGTCTTCCTCAGCATACCGGCTCCGACTTGGTATTCATGTGAGTTTTTGCCTCTTTTCTTTCTCTCTTTTTGTGTCACATTGATCTGAATCATTGATGATCAATTTAGGGATTGAAATTGAAACTGGGTATTCAATCAAATTGGGTATTCAATTAGGGGATTTCCAAATAATACTGAATAACCCAAGAATATATATACGAGTAAACTTGTTTTCGTAGTCTAAGAGAAGCTTATGTTGATAATGTATGAATTTGTAGAGATTTAGAAGCTCTAAATCTGAATCGGAGCTGGTAATGTGTCTGGTATGAATAGTATACTGGTATTACTAGTTTACTGGTATTACTAGCTAATGTTTTTTATTTCGTACATCTGGTATGACTAGTCACTAGTATTACTAGCTAATATTTTTAATTTCGTACAACTGGTATTACTAGTCACTGGTATGACTAGTTAATTTGGTACAACTGGTAAGACTAGTCAATAGTATGACTATTTAATTTGGTAATATATACTAATGTTGTTAAATTTTTCTTTTTTCAGGGCACAATGAATATGAGTAAGTTTACAGTCATAGATTTTGATTATGTGGGATATTATTCAGGCGGACAATGGATTCTAGGAGAAGATCCCAACTATACTTTATTGATGAAAGAATCGTTGGAGGAGTTAACTTTTTGTGGGTTGGTTAGTAGAATATGCAGGAAGATTAATGTTGATGAAGATACGACGAAGCTGAAGCTAGCTTACATTCCATTTAGAGCGGATCAGAATAAGGCTAGTATATCATAGGACAATTTATCCAGTGCCTCATATGTCTGAATGAAATGTTCCCGAGGAAGTTAAAGCATCTTGCGTCATACCTCCTCCTTATACCAAAACAAAAGGAAGAAATAGAGTAAATCGATACCCATCAGTTGGAGAACCTCAAAGAAAAAGAAAGCGTAGTGGGGTACTTCAAGGTTTATTTGGTGATAATCCTGGAACCAGTACCTAACTCGTTTGTGTAATTCCTTTGTGTAACTCGTTTGTGTTGTTGGATGTTAATTTCTGTTTCGGGACAACTACGTAAAACTGATTTTATATATGTTATACTAGTACCTTTGAGAATACTAGGTAACACTGGTAATTCTGGTTTAGTGTTATTATGGAATTTTAATTTTAATTGAAAAATTCACAAAAAAAGAACAACAAATACGAAATAGTAAAATTTACGTTACAGGAGTAACTATTAAATGTTAAAAAAATGTGTATTAGGTTTATAAAATACGTTTATACCATAATGATTTGTTATTAGAATATTTACACAAGAACCACCTTATACTATTAGGATCACTTTGTTAATATGAACCACCTTATGATGTGAAATATAATTAAAAAGAGTTTTATGTAATATTAATGCACAAAGTCCTTGGAAACATACTTTACTTGACTAAAATCAACTGTAAAACTAGAAAACACATTTTAAGGGCTTGGTAATACTAAATTATTTTGAAAACACCCAAAAGTACAACTATTTGCAAATTAGTAATACTAGATAACTAGTAGGATAACTATGTGTAAATTTTCGCGGGCCCAATTTTTTTGAACTTTTTCTCATTTTTTTCGCGGGCCCAAATTTTCGCGGGCCCAAATTTTTATGAAATATTTTTATTTTTTTCTCATTTTTTTCTGATCCACACCCAAAACCAAACCAGTTTTTCTCATTTTTTTCCCTTTCTCTCTCTTCCCCTTCCCTTCCTCTCGACGACGACTTCTTCTCCATTGCAGCGACTTCTAGTTTTGGTAACACATCAAGTAGCTGTTTGTGGTATGAATTTACATTGTTCTTCAGGGTTCAAGTGCAACAGCTCGGTTTGGCGAGCCGTAGGGTTGGTAAACCCTAAAAAAGAGAAGAATGGATGGATTAAACCACTCGGCCACCATGGGTTTAGGGATTCATGTTTGATTTTCTTGGGTTTGTTTAGGGTTTGTGGATTCTGGATTCATGTTAGAATCGATATAGGGATTCATGTTAGAATCATGTTAGAATCGATATAGGGATTCAATTTTCTGAATTTCGGGATTCGATTTTCTGGGTAATACTGAACATAGTAATACTTAGTAATACTGAACATAGTAATACTTAGTAATACTAAACCAAGTTTGTTTCCATGTTACATATATGGACCCGAACTATAGTGCCGATAAGCGGAACAAGAGTCTAATCGAGAGGCTTTACCACCTAGTCGACGCGGACATGGACATTCCGGCAAGATGTCTATGTGGTGGACCAATCATTGAGGTGACATTTGAAGAAGAGGTTGCTAATTTAAGGAGGGAGGTTGATGAACATCGCGAGAAGATTCGAAGCATGCGTATGGAGCTGAACAACAATGCTGAAGAGATTGTAAGGCTGAAGGATTTATTGGTGCGTGTTGTGGATTAAGCAAATGTTAAACTTTTGTTTTGTAAGACTTATTTGTTTAACTTATTTATATCTTTGACTTTCGAACCTTGCATTCCAAAACCGAAATACTAAGTATTACTAAGAATCGATATAGGGATTCCATTTTCTGAATTTCAGGATTCGATTTCCTGGGTAATACTGAACATAGTAATACATAGCAATACATAGTAATATATAGAATATTGAACATAGTAATACATAGTTCCGGCAGTTTAATCCCGAGATAAGGGCATGCTCCCTTAGACTGTAACGGATGGGCACACCATTCATGACGGTGTATATAGTTTCATCTTCGAAATCCTGCAAGACATATGTATATAGTGTTACTTTTTGTCTTAGAAATTTTTGGTCCGGTATTACTGGTCCAGTATTACTAGTCCAATATTACTGGCCTAGTATTACTAGTTCACTATTACTAATCCAGTATTACTAGTCCAGTATTACTAAAAACCCAGAAAATTACAAGTGCTGCAAATCGAATCGCGAAAAACCCAGAAAATTACAAGTATTATGATTTGATTTTGTGGGAAAGGAAGGATTTTGGTGGGACAAATCGCTGGAATCAAACTGTAAAATCGTGAAAAAAGAAGAAGGTAAGTTACGGGGATGAGTTACGGCACTGAAGAAAATCGTGAAAAAAAAAGTTTAGTTTTAGATTATTTTTTTTTTTTTTTTTCGGGTCGGGTTGAATCCGAATAGAGTGGATTTGGGTGGATAGATACTGGTTGGGTCGTAAATCTTTTATACTCTCATAGACAAATTTGTTATTTAACCCCTTTCATTTTAAAAAAAAAATGAATAACAAATTCAATTTTAAAACATGTTATTCTGGCATTGTTTTATTGTTTTGTAAGTTGAAGGTCATCGCAGCGATTGATCCGAGTTTGACCACTCACTCCTTTTTCCGGCAATGATCGATGAAACGGAGGAGGAAGATGACGAGACGCATCGATCATCCCGAGAAGACGCCATTTCGAAGAAGAAGAAGAGGAAGAAGGGTGATAAAGCAAAGAGAGCTCTAATCGGAGCAGGAGGTCGGATCCTGTTTTACCCGACTCTTTTGTACATCCTCGTCCGCTTCAAACTCCAGTCTCAGTTCCGGTGGTGGGATCAAATCGATGAGGTACTTTTTTTGTTCATCTTAAATTTCTCTTCACCTTCGTGTTTGATTGCTGAGAAAGCTAGCAAAATGTCAGATCACTTAGATTCTACTACCCTTTTTCCTTGTCGTGCTAAGTAATGAGATTATTAAAACCCTTTTTTATGGCATAATCGCGATAGGGTTTCTGTTTGATATTTGAAGGCGACCATAACTTTGTGAATTTTTTGGATCCTATAGAGGGGAGATGTGTATTGCTTTTTTCGTTTGGAGCAGCTGAAATTTCAATTCTTCTTGCAAAGGAATTAGCTTCTCGAGCTTGACCGTGTCTTAGCTATAAGACCAGGTCTTAGCTTCATCGTTGTGGGTGTGACTTTTTCCTCAACCATATCTGAAACATTTTCACACTATCTAAAAGTCTGTATAATTATGCTGTAGACTGCTAAAATATGAGCTCTTTCTCAAGTATCATTTGTTCATTTGGTTAAGAGGAAGCTAGTTATTTCGAGTCTATGCAGCATTTTGCTAATGCAGAAAGCTTTTTTTTTTTGCAGTATCTTCTGATGGGAGCAGTTCCATTTCGTAAGGATGTTCCGCCACTAAAACAGTTAGGCGTTGGTGGCGTAATCACTCTTAATGAACCTTATGAGACTTTGGTACCATCCTATTTGTACAATGTAGGATCAATATCCCCAATCTTGTGTTCCAAATCTTCTGTCTACTTGTGGAGTATTTGATAAATCGCAAATTGTATTAGGCTTATGGAATGTAGCATCTAGTGATACCAACACGGGATTACCTGTTTGCTCCTTCCATTGGAGACATAACCCGAGCTGTAAACTTCATTCACAGTAAGTGATGTTGTCCTTTCTTTTACCCGTATATGCATTTACTCTTTCTGTTGGTGATTATACGTTCCCTTGTTTCTCCTCCTGTAACAGAGAATGCTTTGCTTGGTAAGACCACTTATGTCCATTGCAAGGCTGGTCGCGGAAGAAGTACAACCGTTGTTCTTTGCTATCTGGCAAGTCCATAGATTAGTCGGTTTTAAATCATGTCGGTTGAATTAAATTGCATTGCTCCGTCAAGGAATTTCCTTCTCACTGTTATATCTCTCTGTGTTTTTTAGATTGAGCATAAGAGTATGACCGTAGCTGCAGCTTTTGAACATGTGCGCTCGATAAGACCACGGGTTTTGCTGCATCCTTCACAGAGGAAGGTAAATCTTGCCGGCTTTATCGATACGCTTGATCTATGAGAGAGATCATGAAGCTGAAAAACATGATCTTTTTGTGTGTGATCCTTCAATACAAAGTCTAGGATTGTGTTTTCTGAAAGACTGTGATTTCATGTGTAACTAGGTTGTTGAGGAATTTAACAGACTACAATCTCCTTTGAGCGAATGAGCGTTCATCGCAACTTCTGATGTAGTAAGTTAATGGCAGAGATCATAGCTCAGCATCTCCGGCCAGAACGACTTCTCTGCTTCCTTTTGGTTCGGTTAAAATCTCCGGTTTTGACCATCTGACTCGGCTTGGTTCCTGCGAAATTGTGTTGTGACCGCTCATTGTCTCAATTATCTCCAAAAGAAAACAATTTAATTACAAGATTGAGGCCCTTTTGACCTGATTTTTCGAATAACAAACTAAATGACTATTTGATTAACAAGTGTTTATAATATAATTGTATTTACGATATATGTTAATTTTGGTTCTACCAGAAGGGTGGAAACGTTAACCAGTCTGCATTTTGCTGTGGAATTGTTTCTAAATTTTCCTGCAAATTTACACATTTGTAAGTGACCTTATTTGTTAGAAACTGTTGACAAAACAAAAAAAAAATTAATAGAAACTTACGTCTTCTGTGCAAGTAGCTGTGCAACCCATAATTAAGTCTTCTAATCCCGAACCAGATGATCGACCCCTTAATTGCTGCTGCTGCTGTCATTATTATTAAAAAAAAATACTTTATAACAAAAAGAAAAAAAATTCACATCCCATCAACAAAATATATATAGCAATTTAAAGATCATATAAGTATGTGGTAGTTTGAATATATAAACATTTCCACTACCCATGAATACTTTACTTGTTACTTTTTCTTCTTTTTATAAATGGGAGAGTCACATGCCGAAGTTCAGACTAATCTCCCCGAGGACCGAGCAATTACCCTTTTCTTTTTCTATTTAGGATTAATCCTAGACACTTTTGGTGGCCAAGAGTTAAATGTGATAATTCTGTTTTCACGGATATAGCGACTCTTCTAACGAGAGGAAATCACTCCACTACAAGCTTTTGGTTACTTTACTTGTTAATTTCTTTTGCAAGCTAAATTGCTTTTTATACGAATATGAACAAGATTGAGTTTGTGATATATTGCATGATTTACTTTTTGC
Organism: Eutrema japonicum; assembly: GCA_030161315.1. Lineage (NCBI taxonomy): Eukaryota > Viridiplantae > Streptophyta > Magnoliopsida > Brassicales > Brassicaceae > Eutrema > Eutrema japonicum. The sequence continues at coordinate 43,101,906 of BSQW01000005.1, forward strand.
ATGAGCATATAGATCCAAAATCATTAGTTTTTATTTAAATGAGTTGTTATTGTTAAATGTCCAAGAAGACAAGAAACACTACTATATATAATTATATATCCATGCACGTTCGCGTGCATTGACTTCAAATTTGAGCTTATTTATGGGTGATATTAATGTATAGCCTCATAAATAAGCAAGTAGTATTTAATGACTGAAAATTAGTTTTTAGAAAAAGTAATCACTACAAGAAAACAGGTGGAAATCCGACGGAAATTCCGACGGCAATAATTCCGTCGGAAATTTCCGACGACTTTCCGACGGATTTCCGACTAACTTCTCATCCGTCGGAAATCCGTTGGAATTCCGTCGGAAATATTAACCCGTCGGAAATCCGTCGGAAATTCCGACGGATTTCCGACGACAATAATCCGTCGGACACTTTTCGACAGATTTCCGACGACTTTTTGACGCATTCTGATGTTGCCGACATACTGCCGACGGATTTCCGACGACGTTCATCCGTCGGAAATTTCCGACGGATTTCCGACGGATTGCCGACGGATTTCCGACGGATTTCCGACAGATGCCGACAGATGCTGACATGGTTGCCGACATGGTTGCCGACATCGATAATATCTACTTTATATCCGTCGGAAATCCGTCGGAAATCCGTCGGAAAATGGACAAAATTTTCCTTATAAAAACGTTTCCACCCTTCATTTATAATCACAACAAAAAAAAATCTCTGTTATCTAATTCCTTACGAAAATGTCTTCTTCAAATCCTTATAATTATTTTCGAACATGGATGGACAAGCCTCATCAAATTCCGGACACGGGCCTAGTTACGGAGGAATTCAAAAAAGGTCTACAGGAATTCATGGCATTTGCGGGTATGCAGAAGAAAGCAAAAAAAACCGGTAAAATCTATTGCCCTTGTACCAATTGTGGGAATCGTAGATTTATCGTGATAGATGAAGTATGGTCACACTTGTATTGTCATGGGTTTATGCCGGGTTACAAGATTTGGTATTATCATGGAGAAAATGATACAATGGTGGATAATTATCCTAGTACTAGTGAACATTATATTGGGGATAACACTAGCTTAGAAGAACCTGCAATGGAAGAACAAAGTACTGTAGGTCATGTTCAGATGGTGAACGATGCATTTCGTGAAAGTATACCATCGGTTGCTGAGTATGGAGATAGGGGAGAAGAACCTAATTTAGAAGCTCGGAGATTCTTTGATATGTTAGACGCTGCTAAACATCCGTTATATGATGGGTGTAGAGGTGAACATTCCCCTTTATCAACTGCAACAAGGATGATGGGTATAAAGACGGATTTCAATTTGAGTGAGGAGTGCGTGGATGCAATCGCTGAATTTGTGAAAGAAATTTTGCCAGAAGATAATCTTGCACCGGCATCATACTATGAGATACAGAAACTTGTTCAAGGTCTAGGATTGCCGTATCAGATGATAGATGTATGCATAGACAACTGTATGCTCTACTGGAGAGAGGACGCAGATCGTACGACATGTCGTTTTTGTCGCAAACCTCGGTATAAGGAAACAGGTGGAAGAGTGCCAGTGCCATATAAACGGATGTGGTATTTACCGTTAATAGAGAGATTGAAGAGGTTATATCAGTCAGAGCGCACAGCAGGAGCAATGAGATGGCATGCAGAGCATACAACAGATGGACAAATCGCCCATCCGTCAGATGCAGGAGCATGGAAACATTTTCAATCCATTTATCCCAGCTTTGCGTTTGAGGCAAGGAACGTATACCTTGGATTATGTACCGATGGTTTCAGCCCTTTTGGGAAGCACGGCAGAAAATATTCTTTGTGGCCAGTAATTGTAACACCTTACAATTTGCCGCCATCTTTGTGCATGCGAAGGGAGTTCTTGTTCCTTAGCATTCTCGTTCCTGGACCAGAGCATCCGAAGAGATCACTTGATGTGTTTTTGCAACCATTGATATATGAGCTGCGAATGTTATGGGACCAAGGTATTGAAGCGTTTGATGTTTCTTGTCACCAAAATTTCATCATGCGGTCGGTACTTTTGTGGACTATTAGCGATTTTCCAGCATATGGCATGTTATCAGGATGGACAACGCACGGAAGGTTATCGTGCCCGTACTGTCAAGATAACACTGATGCGTTCCAATTGAAGCACGGACGGAAAACGTCTTGGTTTGATTGTCATAGGCGATACCTACCTAGCGATCATCCTTATCGTCGGAGCACCACATTGTTTAGGAATAACCGGAAAGTATTTGACGGTCCTCCTCCTGAGTTAGATGGTGAGTATTTGTTGACTCAGTTCAGAGATTTTGGTGCAGAGAGGACCGTTGATTGTGGTGGTAACGGACATCATCCTGTTGATGGTTGTGGCAACGTTCATAATTGGCACAAGAGGAGCATTTTCTGGGATTTGCCTTATTGGAAGAACCATCTTTTGAGGCATAATCTGGATGTCATGCACATTGAGAAGAATTTTTTCGACAACATTATGAACACCGTTCTCAATGTCAAAGGGAAGACGAAGGACAATCTGAAGTCTAGATTGGACTTGCCAGACATTTGTTCTCGTAGAGCACTACATGTGACAGAGAACGGGAAGCCTCCGGTCCCGGCTTTTCGTTTCGATGAACCTTCAAAGGCCGAGTTTTTTGACTGGATTACCGAAAGTGTTAGATTCCCGGACGGATACGCATCTAACCTTCGGAACTGCGTTGATCATGGAGAAGGGAAGTTTACTGGGATGAAGAGTCATGATTGTCATGTGGTGATGCAGCGCCTCCTTCCATTTGCCTTTGCATGTCTTCTACCACGTAATGTCCACGAAGCAATTGCAGGTACAATCATGAAATTATTTATTTACTACTTTATACAATATATACTTCATTATTTAATTATTCATTTGTTATCCATATATTGCAGGGATTGGTGCCTTTTTCCGAGATATATGTTCTCGCTCTCTTACATCAGACGGTATCCGAAATCTTGGGGCTAATATACCTGTAATCCTTTGCAATTTGGAGAAGATATTTCCTCCTTCATTCTTTGATGTTATGGAACATTTAACAATTCATCTCCCTCGAGAAGCAGAGCTTGGGGGCCCGGTTCAGTACCGTTGGATGTATCCTTTCGAACGGTATATGTTACATCTAAAGAAGAAGGTGAAAAATTTGAGTAGAGTGGAGGGTTCTATCGTCGCACAGACCATCAATGAAGAAACCTCACATTTTGCCGAGTCCTACTTTCCATCACAAGTCAAAACAAAGAGTCGTAGAGCAGCTCGACATGATGACGGAGGCGTCCTACCTTTCTATCCGGTCGATGTACCTCATATATTTTTACAGATTGGACGACTTAGTGGAAAAGGCAAGAAGAGGAGACTTTCACCACAAGAGCGAGAGCATTTGCATATGTATATTCTCACAAACTGCGACGGAGTTGATGAATATGAGAGGTATTATATATTGAACATAATTATTAATTACGTATTGGGTTTTTGATTATATATATATATATGTACTAACGTGATAATTGTTTCAATCTCACAGGATGTATATGGCTTATCAACGTTTTTCATTTCCTGACAAAACAGAGGACGAGCTAATCGAGCTCAAACAGGAAGAGTTCGGACGTTGGTTAAGAGATTATGTAAGTCTTTTAATTGCCTTGTTTTTAGCATTCATCATATGTAATGAAAGATTTAATTATTTGAAGTATTTTTATTTTAATTGTGCAGGTGACGACAGAGAAGGCTAACGGACAAACATTTCCCACGTGGTTAGAAGAAATTGTGAGATTTCCACTAGCAACCGTGCAGTCACATGTGATGTATAGCACACGGGGGTACGCTTTCAAGATTCTTCGGGATGATAGGAGTGCGACAACATCAGATTACGGTGTATCAACTCAGTCAGGTGATCTTGTATACTATGGTGTCGTACGTGAGATTTTCGATGTTCAGTACCCGGGAATGCTCGGTCTAAGATGTGTTGCATTTTTATGCGACTGGAACGACCCATTAGTAGGAAGCGGTGTGCGACACGACCAATTTGGTGTTACATCATTACATAGCAGAAGAAAACTCCAGAGATACGAGCCATTTGTACTTGCATCACAAGCAGACCAGGTTTGTATTTCTTTTATGTTAATTTTTAATTAAGTTTTGTTGCATTCCCGTGGTTAAATTTGTACATGGTGTAGGTATGCTACATTCCCTATCCGCGGGTGACAAACAAGCAAGACCCGTGGGTTACAGTCACATCGATAAACCCGAGAGGTAGAGTTCATGGGATGTCTGATCATGAACCCCTCCAACAAAGCTCCGTAGGTTTGGGTTCAATCGAGCATTCCCTTGAGGTCGACCTTGTCGTTGATTTCACCATACAGTCAGACGATCGAGTATTTGAGGATTCAGAAGAAGAATTTGACGAATTTGGGGAACCTTCCGATTCAGGAGAATCTGATTACTCATCATCGGATTGACAGTAGTTTTAATTATAAAATTTGCACCGTAAAATATGTACATATATTTGAACTAGAAGTGTAATGTGTAATATATCAGTTATGTCGAAGTTTTATAAAGTTAGACATTTGATTAAGTGTAACAAAATTGGAATTTTGCAACAAAAAAAATATTATAACTTCTATATAAATTCTATATAACACATTTTCTTGATGTATATACAAGGTTACCTTTTTATATACATCATACAAGTGTTTGTAAACTTTTGCCAAAAAAAAAACCTATACCCTAAACAAGATTTTTAAATATCCGTCGGAAACCCGTCGGAAATTTCCGACGGATTTCCGACGGATTGAGTTGAATCTGGGTTATATCTGAGGGATAGATTTTTAGCCGATGCAACTGAATCCGTCGGAAATCCGTCGGAAATTTCCGACGGATTTCCGACGGTTTGAGGTGAATCCGTCGGAAATCCGTCGGAAATTTCCGACGGATTTCCGACGGATTCAGTTGCATCGGCTAAAAAATCGATCCCTCGGCTAAAAATCCGTCGGAAATCCGTCGGAAATTTCCGACGGATTTCCGACGGATATTTAAAAATCTTGTTTAGGGTATAGGGTATAGGTTTTTTTTTTTGGCAAAAGTTTACAAACACTTGTATGATGTATATAAAATAGGTTAACCTTGTATATACATCAAGAAAATGTGTTATATAGATTTTTAAAAATTTGATGGAAGTGTTTGTATAAGTTATAGTATAAGATATAGTTGATTTATGTGAAACGATATGTTTTGATGTTGTATAATTTTTAAACTAATGCAAACCCTTTAATATTGATGAACTTAATATATTTATTGAATGAAACATGTAAATAACATGTCCCTAAATCATATAAAGAAACCCTAAACCCTAAACCCCAAATATACCCTAAATCCGTCGGAAATCCGTCGGAAATTTCCGACGGATTTCCGACGGATATGAAAAATAGACACGTGTTTGTTGACTGACCAATCGAAAAACATGCAAGGAATATACCTTATCCGTCGGAAATCCGTCGGAAATTTCCGACGGATTTCCGACGGATTTAGATATTTTCGAGACCGCGGGAATATCAACCGCGTAAATGAACTTATTTTTCGAAATCCGACGGATTTCCGACGGATTTCCGACGGCCATCGAATTATATCGAAGAAACGTAAGTTTTTTTCCTTATTTCTCTCTTCTTCCTCTCTCTCTTCCATCGCTTCTTCTTCCTCTTCTCTCAACATTTCCCTACTTCAAAAATCTCTTCTTCTCCCTTTTATCTTCAATTAATCAACTCCTCTTCTTCAATTCCTCAATTCTTCTCCAACAAAACCAATGTAAGTTTAATCAATTCCTTTAATTTTGTTTTATATCATTTTAGTTTTAGGGAATATATTAGTTAGGTTGTTAGAATTTTATCGAAAAACGTTTTTATAATATGTGTATATATTAAAATCCTTTATAATATTTTATAACTAATAAAAACGTTTTTCAAATATTTCTATATATTTAAAAAATTGGTAAAATATTTTTTTAATTTGAAAAACGTTTTTATAATATGTGTATATATTAAAATCCTTTATAATATTTTATAACTAATAAAAACGTTTTTCAAATATTTCTATATATTTAAAAAATTGGTAAAATATTTTTTTAATTTGAAAAACGTTTTTATAATATGTGTATATATTAAAATCCTTTATAATATTTTATAACTAATAAAAACGTTTTTCAAATATTTCTATATATTTAAAAAATTGTTAAAATATTTTTTTAATTTGAAAAACGTTTTTATAATATGTGTATATATTAAAATCCTTTATAATATTTTATAACTAATAAAAACGTTTTTCAAATATTTCTATATATTTAAGTTGATGTTAAAATATTTTTTTAATAATACAAACCTTTTTCAAATATTATTTTAAAAATAAAATCGTTTTAAATATTTTTTATAGTAATAAAACGTTTTCTAAATATTTTTATATATTAAAACTGATTTAAAAATATTTTAGCAAATTTTGAAATTTTTTGAAATATTTGAATTTTTAGTAAACTTTGAATTTTTCGGAAACTTTGAATTTCCGGAAAATTTGAATTTTTCCTAAATTTTTTTCCGGAACTTTTGAATATATTGTTAATTTACTAACAAATTTACCGTTTTCCGCAGGGAGCACGACGATGTTCTTCAGTTGGGAGGCGGCAACCAAGGACGCCGTTCTCGGAGTTCTCGGTGTACGCCTCCTCCGGGACCAACGAGCTCGGGACCAACGAGCCACATTGAGATCGATGAGCTAGTCCGGCAGCCTAACCGGGGCCATTGCATTCGACTCGACCCGAAGTTTGAGGATGGCACTTGGTAAGAAATTTTTGGTACATTATTTCAATTTATTTAGATTTTTAAACTTAACATATTTATATCTTTTCATAATGTTTTCAGGTTTAAGCTGTCGACTCAGATCAACAAGGCGATATTACGGATGCTCCACAACATGTTGGACAAACCGTACGAGAGGTATTCGGAAATGCCTACCGAGGAGAAAGACGTGTGGCACCGGACTTTCGCGGTACGTGATTTATTGATATATTATTTAATTTGAATTTCATTTTGTCAATTTTTCTTTTTGATATGTAACAAATTTTTTTTTTAAATTGTAGCAAGAGTTCACGTGGGACTCTCATCATACGCGCAAAGTCATTGAAACCTTCGACAAGTATGCCGCAAACTCGTACTCGAAGCACATGTACGAGTGGAAACAGAAGTGGAAGCAGAACAAAGACAAGCCGAAGGACCTTGACGACGACGTCTGGAGAGGCTTCTGTGAATACTGGAGTAGGCCTGCGACGAAAAAGACCTCCGAGCAACAGTCGAAGAACCGAACTAGCCAACGAGGCGGGAAAGGGGTCTACATCCACAACGCGGGCGCAAAGACCATCGAACGGGAAGCGATGGAAATGGTAAGTTTAATTTAAATTTTTTATTGTTAATTCTGTTTTTTTATTTATTTAACTTATCAAATTTTCGCAGGCGAGAGCATCTGGTTCCGAACCCGATTATCTTCAACTCATCGAGAATAGACACACCAACAAGAAAACCGGTCAGATACAGGACTTGGGGATGCGGGATGTGGTCGAGAAGAGCAAGAAGGCGAAGCTGGATCGTGAACTATCAGCATCGCAGCTCAGTCTCGAAGGATCGACGTCCTCGACCGCTTTGTCCCGGGAAGAGATAAACCAGATTGTACTTGAGGTAAGTTTTAATTTCATTTCGTTTTTTTTTAATTTTCGTTATTTATTAATTATCGGTTTTAATTATTCGCAGCAAACCCGGCAAGTGAAAGGTCGATTCGCTGGGTTAGGCACCCTTCCGACCCAGGAATCTTCTTCCTCGCTTCCTCGTTATCCTTCGGAGTACCGGGTAGAAATCGATAGGCTCACCCAAACGGTGCAAGAGCGTGACCGGCAGGTTGAAGAGCTACGGACGGAGCAAAAGACTACCACCAAGAAGCTCTCCTGCTTGGAGAAGATGATGGAAAAATGCTTCCCGCATATGTTTCGGGATAATAATCCCGACGACGGAGATTCTCCAACCGTTTAAATATTTGCTTTTAATGCTTTTTTTTGAACACTTTATTTTAATGTGTAATGACTTTTTTTATTTTGTTTAATGAATTTATATATTTATTATTTCTATTTTTAATTTATATTTCAAATTTCTATAATTTTAATATATAAATTTCCAAAAAATAAATAATTACATAAAATTCAAAATACCAATTCTGTCGGAAAACCGTCGGAATAAGTTACTGTAACATCTCGATTTCTTGTATATGCGGAGAGGCTTATAAGAATTGATTTGGCGTTATAGACACCAAAGTGCACTTAGCTTTTCCGATCACTTGCTCGAAAGAACTCCAGAGTTAAGCGTGCTTGAGCTGGAGTAGTCTAAGGATGGGTGACATTCCGGGAAGTTATTCGCGGTATCGTGTGAGTGAGGACAAAACACGGGGAAAGATCACGTGGTGATTGCAGGGTCAGTAAACAAGTATTACAAGCCTCCCGGATTAACGCACCGGCCGTCGGACAAGGGTGGGGCCCACGGGCCGAGATAAGGCATGGGCCCACGGGCCGAGAGCAGGCATGGGGCCCACAGGTATGGGTGGTCGTGGCGTTATAGTTACCGTCGTAAATCCTTCGGAACCTATTTCCGACGAAGAACCGACGGACTTCCGAGACAACTTCCGATCAAATTATCCGTCGAAAATAGTTACCGTCGGATGTCCGACGGCATTTATCCGTCGGAGTATCCGTCGGAAATCCGTCGGAAATTTATCCGTCGGAAATCCGTCGGAAATTTCCGACGGATTTCCGACGGCATTTACGACTTAATATCCGTCGGAGTATCCGTCGGAAATCCGTCGGTAATATATCCGTCGGAAATCCGTCGGAAATTTCCGACGGATGTCCGACGGATTTACGACTGAATATCCGTCGGAGTATCCGTCGGAAATCCGTCGGTAATATATCCGTCGGAAATCCGTCGGAAATTTCCGACGGATTTCCGACGGCATTTACGACTGAATATCCGTCGGAGTATCCGTCGGAAGTCCGTCGAATATCCGTCGGAACGTACGCGGTCGGAAATCCGTCGGAAATGTCTGACGGCGTTCCGACGGCATAAATCCGTCGGAAATTTCCGACGGATTCCGACGGAAACCGCATTTCCGACGAACTGTAACCGACAGCTTAAATCCGTCGGAAATCCGTCGGAAAGACCCTTTCCGACGGATTTCCGACGGATTTGACCGTCGGAAATAGCCCTGTTTTCTTGTAGTGAATGTGATGATTCAGACGAAAATATTCCTACTAATAATAAAATTATATTTTTATATATATCTATTTGATTACCACGATAATTTATATTAAACTCATATTTGATTATCAAGATAACTCTTGATATTTATTTGATTATCAAAATAACTCATATTGATAATTCTTATTATCAAGATAACTCATATTTGATTATAGATATCTATTTGATTATCAAGATACCTTATATTGATAATTCATATTATCAAGATAACTCAAATTGACTCTTCTAAATCGAAAACAATAAACCATAAAATCTTAAATCATAAACTTGAACATTGAACCATAACCTCATATTAATATATAGAGAATATATAGAGAAGTTATATATGAATTACTGATATTTGAATAACAATTTCAACTAAAAAGATATGCGGATAACTATATACGAATAACAATTTATTATCCAGACAAGTAGATATGAGGAATTTATATGACATTTCATTTGTGAACAGTATTCAAACTTAAAAACTAATTTTCAGATTATTGAGGACCTTGCATTGCTATTACTCCTTATTTATCTATATATCTAAGAAATTTATTCAGAATTAAATTTTGGGTTTCATTATCAAGAAAAATTAAGTAACTAGAGCTTTACCTGAAATGGCACAGTTCTTGTAATATTGAAGACTGACTCATGCTGATATGATGACGAAGATGGTATGTGAATTTCTCTTCTATCTCCGATTTGATGATGTTGATTATGATCATGGATCATTTGATGAGATGATGTTGATGATGGTCCTATGATCCCATCATGTACTTCCTCGCACGTGCCAGACACACGCCGGTTTTCTCTTCCCTTCGAAGCTTCGGCTGTCCCCTTAATTACATACAGGTTAATTACCACACACAAAAAATGTTTGTCAAACTCTCATTGTTGCATTAAGATACCACAATGTTTCTATTTATTTTTATGTAAAAGTTTTTTTTTTTGGCAAAAGAAATTAATTGAATTAAATTAAATGAGAAGAAAATAGACAAAAAAAAAATATATATATATAATATAGGGAGTGAAGGTGATGAGAAATAATAAAATAGGATGCATGAAAATGGAAAGATCTTTTATGATATAAGTCTCTCTCTTACTTCTTTTGGTACGAAAAAGTTGAGCATTAGAGAAGAAATATATCGGACAATTCGAGAAAAGAGTAATCTATATATAGTTTATGCATAGGCAGGGCCGGAGCAATGTCACATAAAACATTGGCATTGGTCCCCATTTTTTTTTTCATTTTTTTGGCCCAAATTTTTTTTTTTTTTTGGTCCCTAAATATTTTTTTAAAAATTTTTGGCCATAAAAAAAACAAAACCTTAAAATTGGTTTTGAACTCCCAAAATTTCAGGGCCGGTCATGTGCATACGAATATATCATATACCTCATCGAAGGCTCTTGTAAAGGAATTCGTATTCACCCTAGAAACGACGTCACCGGAGCCAAGACTCTGCAAAGCAGCAGCAACGCCGGAGATCTCATCTCCGGCACCAATTCCGATCAAGTCCTTGGAACTACCATGATGATCCGACCAATTAATATTACCAGTACTTTGTCTAGGCTGTGTTTGAAAAAAGATCTTTGAGACCACAAGCTCTCCTTCTCTTTCTTCTTCGTTAATCCCTAAATGATATTGATGCATCACCCAATTTGTTTTTTCCGGTCGTCGATTCTTGCCAAAGTTTGTGTAAAGTACTAATATCTTCTTGCATCCTCTTTGTCGACCGTTGATCATAACCGGTCTTGTTTTGCCGGTTTTGTGCCATCTCGTTTCTGATGATGATCCGGTTAACTCGGAGCCCTGATCGGTTTGGATGATTTTGCGTCGTTTTCTTGTTCCGGTTGTGTAAGCTCTTGATGGTTTGTGGAAGAAGTGTTTGCTTAAGCCATCTTTTGTTACCCCTAATTAATTGCAAGAAACATTAAATGTGACGTGAACTGGATTTCTAGAAAAATAATATAAGAGGAACACGTTTTTTTTTTTTTTTAACAAAGAGGAACAAGGTTTTTTGTTTTTTTTTTTGGTTTTAATGTTAAGAAAAGAGGAACAAGTAATTACGAAGAAAATGTGAATTTTTTTTTCTTTCAAAGTTAGGTTACCAAACATTATCCAAGAGCTCAATATTACTACTTGCATGCACATTCATTGCTACATAATATGCATAAACTAAGAAGTTATCCAAGAAAAATGAAATTACCAAGTTCATTAAAGAGTCGATATATTGTTGTTGATAATTTTAAATTAGTTAAAACGCATCACATCCTTTTATTTCAGAATAGGTTTCGTTTAAAGTGTTTTTTTTTAACACAAAACATATCGATTCCCATTCAATGTAGATTTTTTTCAAAAGAAATCTTTATCCTTTTCAATTCATTATTAATAAAACTATATAATCTACATATTTAACTAAAATATCAAAATTAGCACACTTAAATTAAACACATAGAATGAGCCAAATAAAAAAGGAAACACATAGAATATGTGAATAAAATTTCCCTAAAGTTTCATAGTAATAGTTATGTAAGAATAATTAGGATATACATATATATATATATATATATATATATATATATAAATTTCAAAAAAAATCATGTTTTTTTTTCTTCTTTTTATATAACTTAATAGAGTTTGTTGTATCAAAAAGAGATATTGAACCTGGAAGCTTCTGAGGATGAGTGTAACAGATCCCATCTTCTCCATCAATGGTTGGGATAAACTCATCTATCAGTGGATGAGACGACGACGACCATTTCTTATTTTGTTCTGTTCCCTTCACTTTTGCTTCTAAATGCTCTATAAGTTCTTGATCCGTCGGATCGAATTTCACTCCCGCCGGCAATCCAACCCAATTCTAAAAGAAAAAAAAAAGAGAAAAAAAAAGAGGATGAATGATGACGAGCAAATTTAAAGAAAGTAAAAGTTAAAGGAGAATATATATCTTTTGTTTTTATTTCTGGGTTCTGATGAGTTTATGTATATGTGTTATGGAATAGGAATATTACTGGTGTAGTAGCAGCTTGAATCATGCGACCACATCCTGGACAATGCTTTGATCCGCAAAGATGATGATGTTCTTCGAGCTTTGAATCTATGAGGTTACATTTGCTATTCTTCATTTCTGTTTGATCGATAGCTAAAATGATTGATCTCGATTGTATGAGAGATTGATATCATATAAAAAAAACTTTCAAATATATTGCTTGATGCATATATATACATACACACGCATATATATATATATATATATATAATATTCCAAGCGCTAAAAAGGACAAATAGTAAATAAATATCAAGATTATCAGATTTATACGAGATCTAACCGAAACTGAAAGTGAAAAGAAATAAATTGATTAGATGAGATTGATCTAGATATATATATATATATATATATATAGAAAGAGAGAGAGAGAGAGAGAGATGGAGATTGATAATCACATATGCAAAGAAAAACATGACAAAAAGGGTCAAAACCAAATATCAATATATATAACAAGAGAGATTTTATAATCTGTAATTTATTTGCAAGTATATTTATGCTTTGAATAAAGTTTGATTATTATAATTATTGTTACTATTGTTATTATTATCTCTCTTTGGTTCCAGAAGAAACACATGTAGATACGACTTTAAGTAATAGTGAAAAAATCTATGTCAAGTAGATAAAGAAATGAAGAAGAAAGGAGGAAGAAGAAGAGTAAAGGAAATAAAAGGAGTTGAGACTGAAAAGGTTAAAACCCTAATTTTACTCTCTCTTGTCTTGTGTGAGACTTCAGTGTCTTGACCAAACCTTTTATGTCTTTTCTATCTGTTTTTTTTTTTCTTAATTAAGTAAAGTGTATATATTCATACATTCCAAGGCGGTATTGTACAAAAAGATATACCAATGCTTTTGTACAAACAATATTAGTATTTTACACACTTATGCATATCAGACCATATCAAACCATTTTTAAATTTGCGAGGAGATTGTGAACAACATCTTATAGATTGATTAAGTTTTATATGGTGTAATATGATAATTCAGAAAATATTGATTAGGTTTATTTTAAATATTAATTTCAAAATTTCTTGTGTAACAAATAATAAAATTATTTTAGACGAAAATAGTATAGAATTAAATGACTGAATTAGATTTTGCTGCATTCTAGTTTCTATAATCTATTTTTAACATCGTAAACGTTCTCTTCTATTTTCTACAATATATTTCTAACCTCGTAAATGTGTGACAGGTTTCCCAGAATATTGGGATTAATATGTAAATTTGTATATTTTCTGTAGAAAACTAAAAATGTAGAAATCAATAGCACATTTAGGATTTATTCATTCAGACATATATAATCCGCCGCAACTTTATTAATTATTAATTATTCGGTTACAAAAAAAAAAAAAAAACTTTATTAATTATTGGGGACATTGAGGGTTTCTTCTCATTTACGTGTCTACGTGGAATTAAATATATTAGGCCATTTTTAATTAAATCATTTGAAGTATCTGACCCCCCAAAAAATATAAATAATTGGAAGTCGCGAACTTTTGAACATAATTACGGGTTAATTTAGCATACACAGCATACTATTTTTTGAAAAAATAAAGAACGCAGATAAAGAACATAGGAAAAAAGCATTTAAGGATAATCTCTTTGAATTATAGGGCAAACACATGTTTTAAGAATCTTTTTCTTTTTACTTTTATTCACATTATACTATATCTAATGTAATTAAGTTTTGTACGTTGGGACCAAACATTGATGTGGGTCCAATGATGATGTCGGAATATGGGGCCTAGCCGTAGATTTGTTTGAACAACAGATCAAACGGTCATGATTTTGATCTAATGATTATTCTTTGAAAAGCGGAAAGAAATCAGAAATACAAAAATTCCGCTGAGTGAACGGTAGGCATGACCAAAATGAAACCGTAATCGTATTTTAGATCGTAACTGTACTGTTTTTAAACTGTAATCAGACCGTAATTATGTTAGACGGTTAAAAACTATAACCGTTAACCGTAAAAATATATTAGTTATGGTTAAAAAAATTATTAACTGTAACCATTAATTAACCGTAACCGTTAATTAACTGTACCCGTTAATTAACTGTAACCGTATCAAAACCGTTGGTTAACTTCAAGGTTAAACCATAAAATTTTAACCGTAACCGTTTTAAAAATAAAATTATATATACTAATAATTATAATTAGTTCTGTAAAATTAAAAATTCAAAGAAAATTATATATAATCAATTTATCAATAGCAAATGCAAATCTAAGAAATAGAAATATTAATTAAAACTTAAATGTGCTAGACTAATTAATATTTTTCTAACAAATATACAAAATATTTTAACAAAACAGTTTTATGAAGAAATATACTCCCTCTGTTTCATAATGTTTGATTTTCTGAATATTGCACATGAAATAAGAAGCAATAAATACTCAATTATTTGTTGTTTGATTTCTATAAAAGAGTTTATTATCTTCTTCTCGATTACATTTTTCTCTCACGTTCTTAACAAAAAAATCATCAATAACCATAAGAGATTTAAGCAAAACAAGAAAAAATACATAGAAAAACAAAGGAAAAATATAAACAAACCAACAAAAAATTAGAAAAATAATATTAATAAATTTTTTATTTTTTATTATTCTAGTTTATCAAATTTATAATTATTTAATTATAAATCATGACATTAACCATTTATTGTCATCAAATAACCGTAACCGTATCTAATCGTAACCGTATTAACCGGACTCGTATTTAACCATAACCGTATTTAACCAATCTACATATTCGACTGGACTATAATAATTTTTTTTGCGTGCAAATACTAATGTTAGGTAACTTTTTATATACGAAAAATCATAATTAATATGCATAAAAACTGCATCTTTGTGTTTTCCGCGGGAGATTAGCGAGAGTCATATGAAAGTAACATAATTAATACAACTTTACTACTTTTATTCTGATTCGAAATCGACAGTACAATACGCATTATCTTCTGTTTTACCGTCGATCAAGAGATATTTCCAGAACACTACACTAAAGAATCATACGATTACACGTGTATAGTTTTATTTAACAATACGCCGAGCTGTTTTCAAACAAAAATATAATATATAGTTTTTTTATAATTTAATTCGGCTAAGCAAGTATGTCATCTGATCGCATTATATGAACTTTGTCAACTATTTTTGTTCATTTGTAAAATATATTCTATCTTGTTCTCTCTTTGTAACCAGCAAATAGTTGCATGACACCGAGACAAAAACAAAAAATGGATTTGTCTTTCTTTCTTTCTTTAAGAGGTTCTTTTATTTTTAAAACTGTCGGAATATTCCTCAAGATCTCAATGTTGAAATGTTTACAAAAGTAATTTCAAAAAAAAAATTGAAAGGAAAAATCATTTTTACAAAGTAAATTTAAATTACTTGTTTTGCAAGGCCCAACTAATAGGTTTCACATAAATGGAAAGTTGCAATTAATGAATAAGTCTTGTTCTAGAAGAATGTGAATCATCTTCTCCAAGTTTCAAAGTTGGTTCTTTTTTTTTATTATTATTTACCTCCGTGATCATCACCTTTACATATATATATTAACACGAGAATCCTGCACCGAAGTACATATACATGTATATGTGTATGTATATATTTATTCTCTTACGTAAATTTTGGTAAGGTGAAAATTCTTTGATGCCCACCACCTGTTTGATCATATTCCCCATCCAAAAAAGCGAGAAAAGTTCTTCGTCTCTCTCTCACTCTCTTATCTCTTCTGATTTTTTTAATCTGACTCAAATTTCCAACTCCTACAAAAATGGGTCGCCTTGTATTCCATTGACGGGTTTGATTCGTTTCAGAAATTGGTTTTTTTTTTGTTTGTTCTTCCTCTCATCCAAAGTAGTTTCTGTCGTGGAGAGAGTTTATCTGATTTCATCGTCGTTATGTCTAGTCCGAAAAGTATTAAGCCGAAGATCGTCAACGGTCCTGCTGGTTATATACTACAGGACGTTCCTCACCTCATCGATTATCTTCCGGATCTTCCTGTACGTTGCACTTGATCTCTCTGATTGTTGCTAAATTGATATGAATATTTGAAGGAATAATGTCCATCTTCACAAAGAGATCGAATCTGATAAAGGATGAATCTTTTGCTCTGGGTTCCAATGTTTTGATCTGTGTTATTTGCAGACTTATCCGAATCCATTACAAGACAATCCAGCTTACTCAGTCGTTAAGTAAGTATTTTTCAGCTATTTCAGACGTTTCCATTGTTTAGGGTTCATAGTTTTGATTTTGTTTACATGAGTTTTTGTTTTTGTTTTTTCAGGCAATACTTTGTCGATGCAGATGATAGTGTTCCTGAAAAGGTAAATTCACCAAGCATAATCATTCTTTACCCCGAATTGTTTGAAGAATGGTGTTAGATGATTATGTCTTACGCAGAAACTGAAAACTCACAGCAAAATGTTACTATATTCAGATTGTTGTCCACAAGGATGGTCCAAGAGGAATCCATTTCAGACGCGCTGGACCACGCCAAAAGGTTTACTTTGAGTCTGATGAAGTCCATGCTTGCATAGTTACATGTGGAGGTCTCTGTCCCGGTCTCAACACCGTGATTAGAGAAATCGTGAGCAGCTTATCATACATGTATGGAGTAAAGAGAATACTTGGAATCGATGTAAGTTTTTGTGAAACATAATTAATCTCTTTATTTACAGTTTGATTTTTCCTTATGACTCTCATCTTACAGGGTGGATACAGGGGATTCTATGCCAAGAATACTATCCCCTTAAACTCTAAAGCCGTGAACGATATCCATAAACGCGGAGGAACAATCCTCGGGACTTCACGAGGTGGACATGATACCACAAAGATAGTTGATAGCATCCAAGATCGGGGAATTAATCAGGTTTACATTATTGGCGGAGATGGAACCCAGCGAGGAGCTTCAGTAATATTTGAGGTAATGCCATTGTGATACGTCAGATATTGGTTATAAGTTTTAACAATCAACAGCTGAATTTTGATTATAAACAATGTAGGAAATTAGAAGACGGGGACTTAAAGTTGCCGTGGTTGGAATTCCGAAAACGATTGATAACGATATACCGGTAATAGATAAATCTTTTGGGTTTGACACTGCTGTAGAGGAAGCTCAACGAGCGATCAATGCAGCACATGTTGAGGCTGAGAGTAATGAGAATGGTATTGGTTTTGTTAAGCTCATGGGTCGTTACAGTGGTAAGTTTTTCTCTTCTTGTGTTTTTGCTTTGAACATTAAACTTAAAAAGCCTTTTCAGCTGTTACTGAGTAAAGGCTATGCGGTGATTTACTACAGGGTTCATAGCAATGTATGCTACATTAGCCAGCAGAGATGTTGATTGCTGCTTGATTCCCGAGTCACCATTTTACCTCGAAGGAGAAGGTGGACTCCTGGAATTCATAGAGAAACGGCTCAAGGAGAATGGTCACATGGTGATTGTTCTTGCTGAAGGAGCAGGACAAGATTTGATGTCCAAAAGCATGGAATCTAATACTCTTAAGGATGCGTCTGGCAACAAACTTCTTAAAGATGTCGGTTTGTGGCTATCACAAAGCATCAAGGTAAATAAAAAGACTCGAACTTTCTCGTATGCCATTACAGAAAACTCATCATAGTGTTTTGTACCTTTTCCCTGGTGATAGGATTATTTTAAGAAGAATAAGATGGTGATGAATCTCAAATACATTGGTAACAAAATCATAACCCTTTTTTCCCCCATTTTTTAAACTATTTGGATTTTACGTTTCTTCTAAACTCATATCTCGTTTCTTGCTTTTAGATCCTACATACATGATCCGGGCTGTTCCAAGCAATGCATCAGACAATGTTTACTGTACACTTCTTGCTCAGAGCGCGGTTCATGGTGCAATGGCTGGTTACACTGGCTACACTAGTGGTCTTGTCAATGGGAGACAAACATACATCCCTTACTACGTAAGTTACTGATACAGATTGGATTTGTTTTCGCTTTTAATCCGAGTTTCGACTTGCGGGAAGGATCTGAATTGTGGTTAGGGAGTCTGGTTCGACCTGTCAGAGCCCGATGTCTTGCGGGATGGTTCTGATTTGATCTTTATTTTTTGGTTGTTGTTGTTGCAGAGAATAACAGAGAAACAGAACAATGTGGTGATTACGGATAGAATGTGGGCAAGGCTATTGTCTTCTACGAATCAGCCAAGTTTCTTGGGCCCTAAGGATATATCTGAGGAGAAACAAGCGATGGCAGAGACGCCGCTTCTTGACGGTGCAAATGGTGACGGAGCTGTCGATATTCCTCCGGTGACTAAAGAGATAACTGAGTGAAAGTAAAAGCTTTGGTCAGACAACTTAAAGGCATATATATATATACTCAGGGGTTTCGGAAGACGATGTCGTTTTAGGCGAAAGTGAAATAATTGTTTGTTATGGCGATTTTGCCCTTATGTTGGCAAACACAATGTTTTTTTAGTTTCTTTTAGAAGTTCAATTTTGTACTCCCTTTTTTGGCAACTTTTTTTTTTTATATATAACCAGAGAGGGTCCCAAGCCGAAAACCAGACTAATCTCCCCGAGACTCGAGTAAACACCTTTTTTATCCTACCTAAGATTAATCCTAGACACCCTCGATGGCTAAAAGTTAAATGTGATAATTTTGCTCTCACGAATAATCAATTCCTGACTTGAACCAATAGAACGATTCTTTCAACGAACGAGAACCACTCCACTGCACTACAAACTTTTGGTTTTTTTTTGCACCTTCCACCATCATATTATTTATTGGATATGATTTCTACACTAAAACTATGAAGAATATATAGGGTTTAAGAGAGATTGCACAAGTCATTATTACTGAATAGCTACGTCATTATTACCTAATAGTTTTTTTTTGTGTGTGAACTTTTCGAATAGTTAAACCATTGACATCGAGTAAAGGTAAATTATATATAATCCCTTATAATAATTATCTCGAAAATTTGAGAACAAAGGATAATATTATTTTTTATTAATAATCGGAGAGACGGGATACAAGCAATATTTTGTATCAACATTAGCTAATGCTAATGTGATAATAACTGGGCAGTAATAATGCTTTCCATTGCTTAAACGACTACTAATCATCATGCTTAAACTTTCTGGACGCCATGATGATGCAGTTTCACCACCTCAAATTTTCCGGGAAATACTGAAAATCGAAAACAGAGTTATATATTGAATTTTATCAGAATGCTGTAATCCTTTCTCTCTTTTTTTTAATATCAATAGTACCGATCTATATAATCCTTTTGTTCAACCAAAATTCTCTTTAAAAACTAAAGTTTATCGAATTAAATTAGTTAAAGTTATCCTTACTTTCTTGATAATAGACATGTAGTACGGTTTGACCTTGTCGACATCGACGTGTACTTTGCTCTTGCTGTATAAGTCGTAATTGCTGTATTATAAACACAATTTAAGAATTGAGATCTTATCATTAATTAGAATGAATTCAAGTTAAATTAGGATATAGTTTTATTTAAAGAAATAAATTACTTACTTGAAAACATGGAGCCATTTGAGGTTTTCCTTGTCTTCCTCATTCATAAGGTGAGTGTAAGCTCCAGCCTTGTGCAATGCTACATATATTAATCACATATAAATGCTAATTAATTGTTCAAATCATGTTACTAATTAAGTGTTTAGTATGTTATTTATATAAAAAAAAATTATGCTTACGATAAAAGGAATGGTATCGGATGATGAACATTCCAGGAGATGGCAAGGTGCTTCCATTCTCTTTGGCCACCTATGAACATAATTACATTTAAATCAGAATTGATTATAATACTTAATAAATTATAGTAATGAGTTAAAAAAATATTACCAGATACATGTAGTCATCATGTCCCCATGACATAAAAACATTTTCCAGTCCACATCCTTCAGAATAAATTCCAGCTTTGGTATTATAAAGTGGATTGTCAAAATCAGGATTTTCCGTAAAATACTGCAACATAAAAGAAAAGATAGGTTAAATCTAAATCACATGTTTAGTAATATTTAAAAAGACTCTAAATACTAGTAATATGTTATTTTTTAAAATCAACTAATTAGCAAAATGTTGAGATTGATATGTATACCTTATGGTGTACGTTAGATTCATCAAATGCACATCCAACAGGAAATGAGTCACCTGCAAATTTTGATAGGGAATTCATAAGTTACTCAAAATTGATAAGTTTAATAATAATCAATCACGGAAACATAATTAATTAATTATATTCATTTGATAATCACGGAAACACAAATATTTAGACTTACCAACAACTGCCCATTGAGGAAGCCCTCCAAACTGTGGAAGAGTAAGAACCTTCCCAAGATCTGGAAAGTCACTCTGTTTTTTAGTATTTTTTTATTTATGAAAATTTTGATTTCTAACTATAGACTATAGTCATAAGCATTATTTTGTCATATAATAAACGATTTACCATGGATAAGAGCAGTGAGATGAAGCCAATCTTCGTTAGGATAATCTTTACGAATTGCTTCTGCAGATTGAAGCAAATGCTGAATTTGTGGTTCTTCAAGATCAGGATCACTCTCGTCCACCACTTCGTTAAGGAGTTCACAACATTCCCAAATGTTCATCACCATCTTGTCTAATTTTCCATACTCACTTCTCATTTTCTTTACCTACAAAAAGTTAACCATATTTTATATATTATAAAACAACAATAAAACCCAAAAAAAAAAAAATCCTAATCAGTAATTCACAAATCACAATCATGCAAACTATATATAGAACTCAACTTTTATGCAAAATATATAGGGGTATATACATCCACACAAACTAATAAACCCTAAATTGTAAAGTAGATAAGAGAGATCTTACGAAGTCTAAAGTTTGGTTAGTGTGTTGCGTTTTGTAGAACTCCTCGACGCTCTTCTGCCTCTCGTTGTTTGCATCGTCGTAGTCTCTAAAATGTACATCGATCAAATCTTTTTTCTTCATTTAATTATTTGAAAAATGCTTATATTATATATTAAAAAACAAAAAAAACCTGAACTGACGACCAAATGCGTTCACCTCAGGAGCCAAAAACACAACATCTTCAGATGATTCCTTCGACATTGGAATTATGTTGTCCAATTGTAACTCTTCGGTCTTCAATATTGTAATTTGATGGAGACACAAATGGGTATTTGTAGTGGTGATGGGTTTGAAGACGATAAGTCCTTTCCTCTATATTTAGAGAGAAATCCAACTATAATTTGACCACGAGTTATTAAGCAACCAAGATTTATCCACCCCTCAAAAAGACAAAAATCATTAATTAAAATAACATATTTTCTTTTTTTAACTCAAAAATAAAATCTGACCAACATAAATATGACCGTATGTCAAAACAAAAATATTTATTAAACTTTATATCAAGTCAAGTCAACATTTGTTTAAACGTACGTTAGTTTGTCTATCCAATATTAATTATACCAAACTTTGTTGTAGATTCTAAATTTACAAAACAAAAAAAATTGAAAACATATAGATCGTCTTCCTTTTTCGGATTTGGCAATGTGTCATGTTCAGAAATATAGTAGCAAATACAATTAACACATGTCATATTTTTCTTTATAAAAAAAACGTACATATATGTCCATCAGATTCTTACTTTTTTCACCATTCTTATATTTCTTACTTTTTTATTACTGTCTTTAATTATTTCATTTTAATATTTTGTAGGGAAAAAAAGTTTAAAAATACACAAACTCAACATAATTTGGACGTTTAATACACAAACTATTTTAACACCCAGAAAAATACACAGACTAACGTTAGCATCCATTTTAATACTCCAACTCTCAAAATTCATAGCTTTAACACCGATTCCGTTAGGTCCGTTAATCCGTCGAACAGATGTTAAAAAACTCCGTTTAAATTAAAAAAACGTGAGTTTTTCATAGATGAAAAAACCATTTATGCCCTTGGTTTATGATTTTTTTTTTTTTTTTTGAAGAGAAGCTTGAAACGCATCATGCCATGAATCTAATCCACATGGAGAAAATCACTTTCACACATCTAAGATCCAGAGATAATTTATATAATAAAATGTTGGGAAAAAAAAACCATCTTCTTCTCGACAACTCGATCCTTAATTCCCCAGAAATCAAAAATTAAGAATGCCTAGATGGGTATGTGATTATCAAGATAAACAATTCAATAAATTTTTAACCACTCGTGAATCAAATTCCGAAACCTAACTAGAAACCGGAAAGTGATAATTCCGAAATCACAACCACATGAAATTCAAATTCCCAGAGAAAATCAGTAAGATTACATCAATATCCTAGAAAAATCCGTCCAAAAGACACCCAAATCCGTCCAAAAAACACCCAGCGAAAATCAGTAAGATTACCCCACCAAGCTCTGGATTCGGAGTTTCTCTTTCCTCAAGCCTAGAATGGTACGGCCATCGCCAATGGCTTTTCTCCCTCCTCCGCCACTGTTATTTGCAGAAGCAACATCCATTGAAATTTTCTCAATATCCTCAACATCCATTGAACTCCCTCGACACTTGTGCTCTTCATTGAAGACTATAACGACGATAGCGACAATCTCCTTGTCTCTTCAAATCTCCGCCGTTAATAACCACCAACAGAGTAATCGGAGCTCTTGGCCTCGAGATTCGGCAATCTTCTTGTCTCTTCGAATCTACAACGACGATAGCGGCAAGCTTCAAAAAAAAAAAATCCTGCAAATAAACCAAGGGCATAAATGGTATTTTCACCTATGAAAAACCCACGTTTTTTTTAATATAAACGGAGATTTTTAACATCTGTTCGACGGATTAACGGGGCTAACGGAATCGGTATTAAAGTTACGAATTTTGAGAGTTGAAGTATTAAGATGAGTGTCAACTTTAATCTGTGTATTTTTTTGAGTGTCAAAATAGTTTGTGTATTAAACATCTAACTTTTGTTGAGTTTGTGTATTTTTAAGCTTTTTTCCATATTTTGTACCTCCCGCTATTTTTGAAAATTTTCTATATATAATTTTTTATATTTATTCATTTTATAACGTATAGTTGTTTCTTGGATTTTGAACAATATTATGGATTTTGGACATGTGCTATTTAAATAACCATTTGTTTTACTACAGGTACTCACCTAATTAATGTGGAAATCAAGATCGAGAGAGTAACAAATAGCCAAGACACTCGTGGTCTAGTGGTACCTCTTCTTTTGGGAGTGGGAGTCCATGGGTTCGAGTCTCTTGGTGGGAAAAATATTTTCTAGCTTACAAAGTGGTGGGCGAGTGGTAGGGCGAGCTGCGGACGGGATTAATTACCTTCACCCGTGTTCAATCTTCCTCCCTCGCTAATAAACACTGCTTTGTGGGAAGTTCGGGCTTGGACCGAAGGCCCATACAATTTACATGGTGACAAGTAATGGGCTAGCTGGTCACCCGCTGACGCTGGTCACCCGCTGACACTTAGTCGGAAGACACTCAACTCGAATTAGTAGTCGTTCACTTTGTGCGATCTTAACTTGGGGCTGACCGGATAGCCGATGGCGTATATCAAAAAAAAAAACAATAAGAAATAGTGTAATCGTGACAATCAAAGACAGCCGAGATTACGATCAATATCGTTCCAGTGACAAAGGAAGACGATATATATAGAATCCACAACTAATATAAGAAGTTCCATCAGTTGATTGCTTTGCCAATCTCGAAGTCCAGTTCAAGTTCTTCAACTTATCACCTAAGGTTGGTGGAAGCTTGGGACGAACCTATAGAGCCGACTTCAAGAATCCTGCCAAACCGCGAGTTGAAATGCCAGTGGTTGGTGGTGAAGAGAGCTTCAAGACCTCATCTCTTCTCTCTTTTGATTGTTAATCATGCATTTGAAAGAACTAAGTGTTATTGTTCAACAATGTGAAGCTGAACAACACAACAGTGGCACATTGAGAGTGGTGACAGAAAGAAAAAAGTGTGACTGACACCAAATGGAGGCTGCTATTGCAGATAGAAACATATGTAAGTTGCTACACAAGAAAAGGAGCATATGAGACTCAAATCGGGATACTTTGGAGTATCCATCGGTTAATAACAAGCTTTATGTTTTTTTTAGGGGTAAAATATAAAGATTATATTACAAATTTTCGATTTTTGATAGAAAGTAACAAAAAACGGAAAATACCGAGAAGAACTGAAGCAAACTAAAACAAACTTTATGTTTGGAGGCTATGCTATATAAAGCATTTGCGATTCTCAAATTAGGTTAGCTTTTTCGTGAATTTTCTTCCTCTGATATGAACAAAAGTGTACAGGCTTAAAAGGATTATTGGTGAGTGATTATAAGAGATACATAGTTGTTGATGTGATAACTTGAATAGATTATGAATAGATTCAAGAACAAATCACTTGGTGGTGATGCTGTGTAATTCTGATTAAACCGATTGTAAAAATCTGTTTAAATTATTCTTAATAAGAGCAAAGGTTTTGCTATTCGTGTTCAAAGTTCGTATTATCTTGGTCTCTAGTTATTTCAACATTTTCTCTGAATAATCATCATCATCGATCGAAAAATATTATATCGAGTCTTCGACTGAATATGCAACTATGGACATTTTCACGTGGGGGATTTTTCAGAATATTGGAAAAGATTCAGTCAAAGTTCAAAAACTTTGGTTAAAGAAAGAATAATGGCAGTGCAGCTTCTGCTAGAGATTAAAGTATTACTAATTGCAATGTAATACCAAGCTAATTGCAATTGCTTCTGTTCGAGTTATTACAATGGGCCTAAATGACCATATTTGGCCCATTAATAATCGGGCTTTGTGGTCTCGTTTCACTCTCATTTGTATTGACTGGCGCATCAGTTTAATCAGAAATTCGTCGTCTTCTTCCTCCGACCTCCATGGCTCTAAACAACTTTTTGCTCTTCAGTTTGACTCTCCAACTTCTCCTTCTACTTAGTGTTTCATCAGAATCTTCATGGAGCACCGGCGATGTGTCTCGAATCCCGATGAAGTTCCTCGAATTCGCGAAGAGTCCGGAGATTTTCGATTGGATGGTGAGAATCAGAAGGAAAATCCACGAGAATCCGGAGCTGGGCTACGAGGAATTCGAGACCAGTAAACTCATTAGGTCGGAGCTGGACCTCATCGGAGTTAAGTACAGATATCCGGTTGCTATCACCGGCGTTGTCGGATATATCGGCACCGGAGAACCGCCGTTCGTCGCGTTGAGAGCCGATATGGATGCTTTAAATATGCAGGTGTAGTATCATTTCGGAAAATTCCTTTTGACTGGTTCAGGAAAATGTGAATTTGAATATCAAGTGTATCGATTCGAGAGTTTAGTCTTTGATCTTAGTGCTATTAGTATGAAACTTGATCGAATTTGATTCAACGATTGCCTGATTATACCAAACTCAAACCAATCTCCTAGGCGATTATGATAATGGCATTTGAATGGAGGATTGTGACAGATTTTGATTGATTTCGAATTTCCAGGAAGCTGTTGAGTGGGAGCACAAGAGTAAAGTTCCTGGTAAAATGCACGCTTGTGGACACGATGGTCATGTTGCTATGCTTCTTGGTGCTGCAAAGATGCTTCAAGAACACCGCCACGATTTGCAGGTCTATGCATTTTCTGCATTGCCCTTTTCTAAAAGACTGCAATCCTTTTACTTTCATCAGTAACATTTGACTTAAACACATATGCACAATCCTTTCTTTGTTAGGGAACTGTGGTGCTTATCTTTCAGCCAGCTGAGGAAGGTTTGGCCGGAGCGAAGAAGATGATAGAAGAAGGAGCGTTGAAGCACGTTGAAGCCATTTTCGGGTTTCATCTTACCAACCGGTTTCCCTTTGGGAAAACCGCTTCACGTGCGGGTTCCATGCTGGCTGGAGCTGGATTCTTCGAGGCTGTAATAACTGGGAAAGGAGGTCACGCTGCCATCCCACAACATACAATAGACCCAGTTGTTGCAGCTTCAAGCATTGTCCTCAGTCTTCAACACCTGGTTTCGCGTGAAACCGACCCTTTGGATTCAAAGGTTCCTTTCTTATTTCCCTTAAAGCTCAGATACCTTGGTCTTGGGCTTTTCTTCTAACACAACTCATTCGGGTTGCTTCTGCAGGTGGTTACAGTTTCTAAGGTTCATGGAGGCAGTGCCTTGAATGTCATCCCTGATTCAGTCACCATAGGAGGAACTCTCCAAGCCTTTACCGGTTTTTCTCAGCTTCAACAGAGACTCACGGAGGTGATGTGATTCAAGATTGCACCTTTTTAGATTTTCCGGTATCATTGCTTCTTTCCCTAAACCAAACCCCGGTTTCATATTTTGAGCCCAGGTTATTACCAAGCAAGCAACAGTTCACCAGTGCAATGCATCCGTGAATCTAACACCAAACGGTAAAGAACCGCTCCCACCAACTGTTAACGACAAGGACTTATACAAGCAGTTCAAGAACATGGTCGGAGATTTGTTGGGTGAAGAATCTTTCGTGGAAGCATCGCCTATAATGGGAGGAGAAGACTTCTCCTACTTTGCAGAAGCAATCCCTGGTCATTTCTCTTTCCTGGGAATGCAAGATGAAACCAAAGGTTATGCTTTGGCTCATTCATCGCTCTATAGAGTCAACGAGGATGTGCTTCCGTACGGTGCTGCAATCCATGCGACAATGGCCATACAGTACCTTAAAGACAAAGCCCCTAAAGGCTCTCACGACGAACTATGAAGCCACCAAGTCTTGTTTTACACTTGCATACATTAGTTGAAGAACCTCAAAACCACAGTTTCTTGGATATTTCCATTACCCATAAATAGAACCATATTACTCGCACAACCCTTGTCGGGGTATATTGGTTTTAGTATTCAAACGAACTGTCGAAATCAAAAAGATTATAGCTTGGTATAAACTTGTAGGCTAAAATCTTACTATGTGTTTAAAAATGAGAATCAGAAGTAGAAAAGTTGTATTTCAAAGCATAGAATCAAAACATATAAGTTTAGTGCCAAAGAAATATGACTAACAAAACGAAGTAAAATTACCAAAGTTACAAAATAGCCATGAGACGAAGCTTCTTTCACAGAAGCGCATCTCTTTCAAGCATCTATCTTCTACTTCTCAGAAGAGTTAGGTCCTCTCTTCTTACCGAAACCAACAACTGCAAAGATCCATTAACGCAGATATATCAATGCAAGAGCAATCAAGCATTCTCTGTTAACCAAAGAGCTATCATCTATAAACATTCGAACCCAGAAGTTGATTCAAAATGTTGTGTAGATTAGTCCTAATACATTCAATTTCGAGTGATCACTGAATTCTAATCCAAAATGAACAATCTAAGAGAGTGTCAATATCTCACAATTTTATCTGTTCAAATCAGCAAAGTATCTAAATCCCTACTCTCAAGGGCAAGGAGCTGAGATATTACCGGCGGTAACGAAACGGCGATTGTGCTGCATACGCTTGTGAGCACGTCCTCTGGGTTTCTTCTTCTTATCTTGCTTCGCCACCTTCGGTGTCTGTCCTCTAACCTTACCGGCACGAGCCAAAGATCCATGAACTTTCCCTGAAATCGACACACACTTACCGTTAAAAAATGATCTCACCAAATCAAACGATTCGATTTTCAACAATACACTCTAGTGAAAAAAACTCTAGAAGCTCTAAGGACTACCCATGGCGGATTTGCTTTGCTTCTCTCCTTTTTTTCTTCCGACGGCTGCAAGATGCTGAAAACGTGAGCTCAGAATTAGGGTTTCCGAGCTGATGGTATGTATTTATATATATGACAACGAAATTTATTGGGCCTTATTGTAAGCAATTACTATTGGGCATATCAAGCCCATAAGTGACAATCTATGAAACTTGGATCAATTTTTGGAAGATCTATTTCATTCGCATAATATAACTAAAGATTATGGGCTATCATATATCTGATATAAGATTTTTTTCTAAACTTTCTATAAATAGTTTTCGAAAAATAACTATCTTTATACGAATAAAAGATTCCATCTCCTCCGTTAGAATCTTTGGTTTGTCAGTTTCCAATTTTACCCCTAGAGAATTTCTCAAAATCAAACCACATATAAATGCGAAAAGATGCATCGGTTAGCCTCACTTTAGACATCCAAGAGAAACCTCTTTTAGGGTTTTCATCCCCGAACTCATCACTAACTCAAGCTTTCGAACAATGGGCGATGATATTCCGCCGCCGGCAGATCAATTAGCCGCCGTCTCCTTGGGCAACGATGTAGCCTCGTCTTCGACGGTGCAGAAAGCCCGGTTTTCGGATCGGGTCCGTATTCGATCGATTTTGGGTCGCTCCGACGGCGGAGCCGGACTCGCCGGTCAGAAGGTTCGAATCAGCGGGTGGGTTAAAACGGGAAGGGAGCAAGGAAAAGGGACTTTTGCTTTTCTTGAGGTCAACGATGGATCCTGCCCAGCGAATCTTCAGGTTATGGTGGAGGCTTCTGTATCAGATCTCTCCAAGTTGGTTGCGACGGGAACTTGTGTGACCGTTGATGGATGTTTGAAGATTCCTCCAGAAGGTAAAGGTACTAAGCAGAAAATTGAACTTAGCGTCCAGAGTGTGATTCATGTGGGAACGGTGGATCCGGCTACGTACCCGATTCCTAAGACGAAGCTGACTCTAGAGCATTTGAGAGAGTTTCTTCATCTTCGTGCAAGGACCAACTCGGTAAAAGCTTTCATCGTTCTTGCTTTTGCCCATTCGATTCCGAGCGAAATTATTACCGACTTCAAAAGTCTATCTTACGTTTGAGTGGAGTCTTGTAATTGCTATATTTGTTTGCCTGTGATTTATTTCAGATCGCATCAGTTGTAAGAATCCGAGATGAGGGTTCTTTTGCGACCCACAGTTTCTTTCGAGAAGAAGGTCTTAGGTACATTCACACTCCTATCATCACAACAAGTGATTGCGAAGGTGCTGGTGAAATGTTCCAAGTAACAACCTTGATCAGCCTATCTGAGAAGGTGGAGAGGGATCTCATTCAGAACCCTCCGCCCACCGAGGCTGACATTGAAGCTGCCAAGCTAATTGTCAAGGAGAGAGGTGAAGCTGTAGCGCAACTCAAAGCTGCCAAAGCAAGCAAGCAAGAGATCACTGCTTCCGTTGCTGAACTCAATGTAGCAAAGGAGGGTTTAGCTGGGCTTCAAGAGAGGTCAAAGCTTAAGCCTGGATTACCTAAAAAAGATGGAAAAACTGATTATTCCCAAGATTTCTTTGGTCGTCAAGCTTTCTTGACGGTTTCTGGTCAGTTACAAGCGGAAACCTATGCTTGCGGTATAAGCGACGTGTATACATTTGGCCCGACTTTCCGGGCAGAGAACTCTCACACCTCAAGGCATCTTGCTGAATTCTGGATGGTTGAGCCTGAAATAGCTTTTGCTGATCTAGAGGTAATACACATTTGACTTTCTTCTTTGTTGCAATATAGCCACAGTTTCTTAAGAAAAACGGCTTTAATTTTTTTGTGTGTAGGACCTTATGAACTGCGCAGAGGCATATGTGAAATACATGTGCAAGTGGTTTCTTGAAAATTGTTACGATGACTTGGAAGTTATGGCTAAGAATTTCGACAAAGGCTGCATTGACAGGCTGAAATTGGTTGCCTCGACTCCGTTTGGTCGTGTAACATACACAGAAGCAATAAAGCTACTTGAGGAAGCTGTGGCTCAAGGAAAGGAATTCGAGAACCAAGTGGAGTGGGGGATCGACTTAGCATCTGAGCATGAAAGGTTTTTTCTTCTATAATCCTTAAACTATTTTTCAACTTAAAACACTTGGAAGAAAAGGGTTACTAATTGTTGTCTCCTATCTTGCAATTACAGATACTTGACAGAGGTTGTGTTTCAAAAGCCTCTTATTGTCTATAACTACCCGAAAGAAATCAAAGCTTTCTACATGAGACTTAACGATGATGGAAAGACGGTTGCTGCCATGGATGTCCTTGTTCCAAAGGTAATACAGAGTTGAATCCTTTTTTCCCCTTTTTGTGCGCGATTCGATTCATCAAAGAATACACATTAATGGCGTCTTTTGTTATCCTTTTTGTCTCTCTGTAAGGTTGGAGAACTCATTGGTGGAAGCCAGAGGGAAGAACGGATTGACGTCATCATAAAAAGGTTTGTGAAAGTGAAACCAATTTTGGCCATTTTTTCTTATGTTCTTCTTTCGATATATCATCTCTCATGAAGCAAAATATGGTGGTTTTATGAACAGGATCGAGGAGATGGGACTACCAATTGAGCCATACGAGTGGTACCTTGACTTGCGACGTTATGGAACAGCGAAGCATTCTGGATTCGGACTGGGATTCGAACGTATGCTTCTCTTCGCTACAGGAATCGACAACATCAGAGACGTTATTCCCTTCCCTCGCTATCCCGGAAGAGCTGATCTTTGATTCCATCATTTCCAAACACAAAAAAATCTATGTTTTTTTATTTGCTGGTCTTGTTTTGAGAACCGATTTCGTTTTACTTTCGTTTTAATTTGTTGGTTAATGAATCAAGTGGATTTCTGATATTGTTTTGTTCGGTTATCGGAATTATACCACAAACCGGATAATGTGAATTCCGAATTATATCACAATACCAGACGGTCGGCCGTGGGCCGTAAGTAGTAGCACAGAATAAATATTAGTTGAAAATATCGTGTGGCCTTTATGGAACGTAGAACCGTAAGATATTTTAAGTGATATTACAATTTAAAGGAGATAAGAATAAGTAAAAGTCGATATGTCCGAGTGGTTAAGGAGATTGACTCGAAATCAATTGGGTTCTGCCCGCGCAGGTTCGAATCCTGCTGTCGACGTTATTTTTTTGTTATATTAATAAAATGAAGTGTTTTCAAATTGCAATCATTTTAGTTTTTTTTTTTGGTTGGTAAAAACAATCATTTTAGTTTGTCAGATTATTGTTAGTTAATCTAAGATAGTAGAAGCGTAAGATTTTTTTTTGGTCATCTAATATTTATATATGCAAGCAAAATGGATTACAAGCAGCTACAACTACTCGAAAAACTTTAAAAACAACAATTTTCAAGATCTTACTCCTACACTGGGCCACCTCTATAAAATATGAGACTTTACAAAAAATTGAGCAAGTAACCACTTATACGATCACAAAAAACCATCAGGTAGAGGATCGAACCTTCTCATTCTCAAACAACCCATTAAACCAGCATAGGTGACTTGTAGCTACATATGATTGTAACCGAAAGTCTTGAGTAACGATTTGAGCAATGAGACGAGCTCCTCTATTAGATGAATGACCCTCTAGTTCCCATTTCCACTCCTGGATCGACCTAAAAGAAGGCCAAACTTGAGATCTATTCACAGCTCCAACCAACTTTGAAGCTTCCAACGCAAAGATAACTATGTTCACTTTGTGACTTATCATACTCTCTAAAGCCCAAGTAACACTGATAAACTTAGCTTCTTCACAATTCCGAATGTTAGTGAAGGCTATTCGACTATATATGTAACAAAACCACACCACAATCATCTCTCAGAACCCAAGCACAACCTGCAATTCCGTTTCTTTTAGGCCAAGATGTTTCGATATTGCATTTCAACCATGACTTCGAAAGAGCTTTCCAATTCATATTAGAAGCGTAAGATATGTGTTCATTTTAGTTTCGCCCAAAAAAAAAATTGTTCATTTCAGTTTAGTTTTCTCGAAAACCCATTAATATTACTCCATTTTTACATGTGTTGATTGAACTCTGTGTGTGTGTGTTTTTTTTTAAAACTCATCTTGAAAACAAAACACATTATAACACCTTTTGTGTGACATCAATTAACCAAAAGACTTAGAATCATGAAACTTCAAAATACAGTATTTTTTTATAAATTAATAATATTGAGACTGTTACTTTAATAAATGCAGTTTTTAGATGCAATTCGACAAGATAATTTTAAAATTTTCTCCTAAATTTTTTAAACAATAAGAAAAACTAGAGATGAAATCATTTAGAAAAAAAACATAAACAATACTAAACTCATATTTTAGTTATGTTCTAAATAAGTTTTATGTACGCTAATTATTAATTTATAATATTAGTGGGACATACATTTATTAAAAAATTATTATCTTGTCAAATTGTGCGATATTTTAAACCAATATAACTCAGAACCAAAGATTATCATGTTTATTAATATATAGATTCTACTTTCATCTACGAATTTTTAAAACTATTGTTTGTAGTTCAATGTTAAGGTTGTGCACTTGACAACTCTTTATAAGAATCAATATGCGAGCTTTGTGGGAATAGCATTCTTTACAAATCTTATAAAAAATTGCTGAGTTAACCCTAGTTGATTTATGTTAGGGCATGTCCATTTTGGGATGGGAAACTCGTCCCAATCCATATCTATCTCAAATTTTCCATCTCATTCATGACATCGTTTAAATAATTACTCGTTGAAACTGTTTATTTTATTCTAACGGATATAGAAAAAATACGGGAAATGAACGAGAATAAGATGGAGTACCCAAATTGACTTGAATTATCGGAAATATCTTTCCAAAGTTGATCCGTACATAAATTATTGAGAATTTGGAAAATGATTTAGCTATCCAAATTTTCCAAATCGGCTAACCAAATTTTCAGTCACATTTTTTTGTTATTGGAAACATTTTGGATAATATTTTTCAATACCCAAATTACGTGTTGCCATCATTTCTCTGTTCCGATTCCTTTAATGAACAAGTTTAAGTGAATTGGTGTTTTGGTGGGCTGTATAAAAATAATGGACTTTTGAATTTGGTCGTTAGGCCCATATCTTTGGTCACATGGTAGATGAGAATTAGGGAAACTAAAACGAAACGTTAGGCAGAACTGTTTGCAGAAGGAACTCAGATTCAGCTTGAGTATCACTAAGATTGATCTCTGTAAAAGTAAGACTTAAGAAAAATCCAGAAGATAAGAGCATAACAAGATTCATCTTACGGTATTCAAGAAGAAAATGCATCAGGCAATTTATGTCACACTACAAAGAAAGACGTTTTGATTGAAACAACAAGAAATAAATTAAAAACTCCCAAAACTTGTCTTAGTGACAGACTAGTCCCTTCTCAATCCTCCTCTTCAATGACCTTCGTGCCAAGTCCACTGAGTCCTTCTGCAGGGATTTCAGCAACAGTGACAAGTGAGAAAAACTCTTCCTTTGCGTCCTCGTCATCGTTTCTCTTACGCGCAACACGGACCCTAATCCTCCTTGGAGGACCTCTGATTCCTCTGCTCCATATTTGCTTGTTCAATTTCACGTCCACTCTAACGTCCTTCGTCCCCATGGCTTTCTCGGCAAACTTCCTGATCTCCTTAATGGCTTTTGGTGCCTTCTTCTTAAAGGTGCTGTTCCAAGTTAATTATATATTAGCAAGTGACCTTAAATCTCATAACAACAGAAAAAACCAGTACCACAAATCAAACCTAAACTTCATTTGGGTGGTTAAATTTTATGTTCTTAAGAAATGAAGTATAGCATTTCATTAGATGATCATGTTTTTGATAAATTGAATCCAAACCAAACCAAAGATTCAGTGTTCGTTTAATTTATTATGCTTCAAGAAACCCCAAAACAGCAGCAACGAGCTAATCAACATTTCCCTATGAATTCAATTTCATCATGAATTTTAAAAGATGTCCTTTAAGGCCTAAACGTATGATAACACTTAGAAAAAGACAATCTTGAGACACTAATCAAATAACCCACAAGTCTAAGAATCTTGCTACTACAATATGGCAGAAACAGACTATTTCATTACAACGACATGAAAATTGAACCATGAAGCAGCTAAAACATGAACACAAAAGAGTAAAGAACAGAAACTAAGGTTTGAGAAAGCTCACCAGCTGTGAAGGCGTCTGTGGAGGTTGATGGTGTACTCTCTGGTGACCACTTCCTCTTTCCTTCCCTTCTTCTCAGACATCTTACTCTTTGTCTGTGACTTACTTCTTCAACCTCTTTACCTGCGATTATCCATAAGCAAGATCACTTCAAATTAGATTCTCTTATCGGAAACTAAACAGATCTGTTCACTGCTACATCATTACGACCAAAGGGATGAAGAATTGATCAGTACCTTTTGGCTCGAAGAACGTCGAGAGACAGAAAGGCGACGACTGTGGAGAAGTAAGCATATATATGCGACACTGAATTAACCCTAGATTCTTTATTTGGGCTTTAATGGGCTGATTGCTTCTGCCATTATCG
This sequence comes from Eutrema japonicum, assembly GCA_030161315.1. NCBI lineage: Eukaryota > Viridiplantae > Streptophyta > Magnoliopsida > Brassicales > Brassicaceae > Eutrema > Eutrema japonicum. The sequence goes on from BSQW01000005.1 coordinate 43,136,531, forward strand.
TTGGCATTAACCTCTTACGCCCTCGGAACTGCTGAGCCCATTAAAGACCCAATTTACCAATAAACAAAACTGAAATGTTTAAACTGAAACCAAACCAAATATAGTTATAAACCGATTGGTTTTATTAGTTGAAAAACTGAAAACTCGAACCCGATTTTAGTTTACGGGAACCAAAATGAACTGGATAAACCGAAATTTCAAATTATATATTAAAATAATTATAATTATAATTTTATGTCACTTTTACTAAACCGAACCAAATTACGAATAGTTTTATTTCGTTTATTATTTTTTATAAACCGAGCAAAAACCAAAACACAAACCGAACTGTCCACCTTTGAATTATAAATTTCTCATAGTAATAATAATAATAAAAAGTTATTATGAAAAAAAGAAAAGGTTTGCGGATCTTTACTCGGCGACGCTTCTTTACATAGATTCCTTGTCTAAGTTGTATGATTTAGATTTTTGTAAGACGAAGTTTTGTAAGTATCAGGTTATGTCCTCTTATAAGCTTTACATAGATTCATTTTCTCTTCTTGGTTTCTTTAGCTTCTATAAATTAAACTTTGGAAAGCATGAACAAACCCATTCGTTGCTTGATTATATTTTACTCGTAAGAAATGGATCTCGTTGGAGAAGAAACTGATTATACTTTTGTGATTCAGAAAACTTTGGTTTTATTGTTATGTGTTGCTTTGTCATGGAAAATGATAATATACATGTGCAATTTGTTAAATATTGAGAAAGAACCTTTAAGGGTTCTGGTTACTGGTGCAGCAGGTAAAGTCATCTACGTACTAAGTTTATGTTTATTTTTGCTTTTGAAATCGTTTTTTTTTAGTGAATAATCGTATAACTTGATTTTCAAAACTAAAACCAAACAAAACTACTTGTAATTCAGTTTGATTTCGCTTCGCTTTATGCAATTTCAACTTGATTTGAGTTATAACGAATTCTATTACTGAGCAGGAAACATAGGATATGCAATTGCTCCAATGATTGCAAGAGGTATGATGCTAGGTCCAGATCAACCCTTGATTCTGCATTTACTTGATATAGAGCCAGCTTCAAAATCACTAGAAGCTGTGAAAATGGAGCTTCAAGATTCAGCCTTCCCTCTTCTCCAAGGCGTTATCGCAACAACAAATGTTGTCGAAGCTTGTAAAGATGTGAATGTCGCGATAATGATAGGCGGTTTCGCAAGAAAAGAAGGCATGGAAAGAAAAGATGTGATGTCGAAAAACGTAGTGATCTATAAAGCTCAAGCTTCAGCTTTAGAGCGATATGCATCAGAGGATTGCAAGGTTCTTGTGGTAGCAAACCCTGCAAACACAAATGCTCTGGTTTTAAAAGAGTTTGCACCGTCGATCCCGGAAGAAAACATCACTTGCTTGACACGGCTCGATCATAATCGAGCTCAAGCTAGGCTTGCGGATAAGCTAAGTGTCCCCGTGAGCAGCGTGAAGAAGGTGATCGTATGGGGAAACCATTCTTCAACTCAATATCCAGACACCAATCATGCAACGGTCTCTACAAAAACCGGAGACCAACCGATAAAAGAACTTGTCGCTGATCACAAATGGCTGAAGAACGAGTTTATTACACAAGTTCAGCAACGTGGTGCAGCAATATTAAGCGCACGAAAACAATCGAGTGCGTTATCCGCTGCTAGCGCAGCTTGTGACCATATTCATGATTGGTTTCTTGGAACACCTAAAGGAAATTGGGTTTCTATGGGCGTTTGTTCGGATGGCTCTTACGGTATACCACCCGGTTTGGTTTACTCGTTTCCGGTTATCTGTGAGAAAGGGAGTTGGAAGATTGTACAAGGACTCAGTATAGACGGGTTTTCGAGGGAGAAAATGGATGAATCTGCGAGAGAGCTAGCCGAAGAGAAGGCTTTGGCTTATTCATGTCTCAATGTTTAGACCAAAAGTTGGAAAATTATGGCACATCAAAAATGTAGGCAACAAATAAGTTTCTGTTTCTAAATTCCTTGTAAACATATATGAGAACTGATATAATAAAACGCTGAGGTTCACTGATGCATTTAAAATCTCTGAAATTTTGGAGTTAAAAAAGAGAGATCAGACTTCTACTTGCGAGAGTATCTCCAGATGCTAAAAACAATAACAGCCAGACCAGCAATGCCCGCCAAAACCTGGTAAACAAAGAGACACAATTCATATATTAATGATCCATTTGTTACATTTACGTAGACAACACAAAGAACAGATGAAGACTGACCTTGGTGTCACGGATATAGCAGGTCTCGGGCCGAGAAACAAAGATAGAGGAAAGAAATCCAAAACGTGATCTCTGAGGCATGAGAATCACAGCAGTGTACTGTTTCTTGCAAGGGTGAGGAAGGATTCGCTGTAATGCCGCTTGTGCTGTTTGTGGTGCAAGTGACTCTCTCATTCGCAAACGCCCTTCTTCTAGAATCTAATAACCACAGAGTTTTTATCCCTTTTCATAAGACTGTTTGTTTATCTAGTACGATCCAAACCTCCTGACTAGAAAAAAGGTTTTCTATCTTATTTTTAAAACTGACCTGGCAAGAGGCGCCCAAATCGCCAGCGTAGACCCTTGACTGGTAGCCACGTAGAATTCTGTCTAACCAGTAATAATTTTCCTGAACAAGACAAGACAAGACAAAAAAGTCCGTTTTGTTACCGCAGCAAAATATGGTTTGGGTGTGATGGATTTGTAATTGTGAATAATAATACACAGAGAAAAAAACCTGCAGGCCATTTTCGTGAGCTCTTTGTTCTATTTCAAGGATGGCTGAAATGTCTTCCTGCGAAGGGCCTTCCTCTTGAAGCCGTACAATTTCTTCCAAAGCTAGATCAACCTGAAAGACAAAGAGGTGGCTTTGGTGACCAAAAGGCAGCCAAAGATATAGAGAAACCGTTATAGGATCATGTGAAAACAATAACATACCAGTTTAGAGGAGATTTCTGGATCACAGGAAAAATTTACACTGATGTCACCACGCAAATCCGCAGTTCTAGAAGGTTTATTCCCGCCAAGAAACACTGAGACCTCAGCGGAATATATCTGCTTAAATAGGAAAGTTAGGTCACTAAAGGTTGGTGTGATCATCATAGAAAACTGACACGAATGGCAGAATATACCTGCCCATGCGTGAACCTGAGAAATTGGATTATCTTGGTCTCTAGAAGTTTGCCTAAAAAGCCGATACAGTGGATTTCTTCTATCTATCATTCAAATCAGTGGTATGAAACAAATGCGTTCATATTCTTAGTAAAGGCAAGAAGAAAATATCATCAATGTAATCAGCGTGGGTTATGATTCAGAAGACAAAGCAGAATTCACTTACCATTGTTCCGTTTGTTAACTGAACAGGAAAGCATAACTGAACTGAACATTGGGCCTCCACCATCGGACTTCGTACGAATTCTCTGTAATATTCACACACCTTTACAGTCAATATGGGATTATCAAGGGAAATTAAAAGGTAATATTCACACATCAGAATCCTAACTGATATCACTGCATTCAAAATTTAACTTCAATTTTTGGATATGATTTAACTGCAACCAATCGCCAAATTTTTAATCAAGATTTTGGAAAAGCATCTAATCGTATACAGTGGCGATATTGAAGCTAAACAAATATATACCACACTGTTGAACTTCGATGATGACAAGATTAATATACAGCTTACCTTGTTATCTTCGTAGGGAAAGTGAATGGTAAGCCCTTAAGGTCATCACGGTTGAAGTTGAGAACCGGTTGAGGAGGCTTAGGTATTCCACCCTGCATGGAAGGAACACAAGAATGCAGTCAATTCCAAGCTTAATTTTCTGTATCATCAGTGGTGTGATCCAACTTACCAAGTACTGAAGAATTAGAGGAAGGGCAATAGTAGGATCAAGGTTCCCTACAATCACAACTGTGAAAGTTGATGGATCCCTAAAGCAACTGTTGAAGTATTCGCAAGCCTTCAGCGGGTCAACTTTTCTGAGTTCACTTATCCGAATGGGCTACACATCAGAGACTACAGTTAGTAATGGTTGGGCGTTCACCGAGCAATAATTAGTCATTTAGCCGATAGAAGATATCATACCCTAAAGAAATAAGAATTTCCATAGTTGAGTTCCTTCACCCTGTTAGCGAAGACAGTGTAAGGGTCTCTTTCTCGAGCACGGACTGCTTCTTCGGCCATTTGCATCACTATTCCAACCTCTTCTTCTTGTGGCATCACGTTTGTATTAAAAAGTTGATAAACAAGCTGGAAAGAAGTATTAATAAGTTCAACCCTGAGGCCAAGATAATGCCAGTTCAATATAAAGAGTAAAAAATTATTAGAGAAAAAGAAGAAAGAAGGCACAACGGTGTATAGAAGCGCATGAATATGTTCTTCAATAAGTTCAATTTTCATCATTCAGATGTTAGCAAAGCTAATACAATACACCTAACTGCAAATCAGAGAGTTGTGCTTCATGAAGCCCACTGCTATGTTTCAGCAAAACATTTTTTAAAAAAGCGTGAGATTAACCTGGAAGAACTTAGAAAACAAACGTTTATATGCACGAGGAAGAAGACAAACCTGCAAAGCAGTTTCAAGGTCTGTGGGTGAACAATCACAAGAAAATGTTCTCATGTATGGCCCAAGTCTTGCGCTAACTTCAACTCTCTTACCAGCAAGCATATCCATAAGCACTGATGGCTTATAACCAAACATACCAATTTCACCAGCAATTGTTGATCCCATCGAACATGAAATGTAATCACTCTCAGGGAGTTCAGAAAGTCCTCCATACGAGAACCCTGTAAAAAGAACCTGTAAGGAAAACAAACAAAGGACAACCATAAAGTTACAGAACACTAACTACAGAAAGAAGCTTAATCCATTGCCAACTATGCATAGACATATACACACATGCAGAATTCCAAAATAAGGTAGCTCTCAGTTAATATTGCACCTGATCATCCAAGAAGTTTGTGGACTTGTAGCAAATTTGCATTCCATTTGATAATGTCAATTCTGTAACCCCAACTTCTGGATATTCAAGCTGGTGGGTAACATCCCTTCATTGAACATTAGTCGAGGGTGAGATATAAGAAATGAAAACAACATTTTAGGCAACGTGTTTCACACCCGTCAGTGAGCTCTGCCTACTTTTAGCTTAACAAAAGAGCCATTTAGTTTAGTAAAAGACTTAGAGATAGGATCTTATCAAGGTTCTTCAGATAAATCTTGCTAACCAGTCAGCTTTTCTAAGAAATAGATAGTAGCACAAAGGCATCAAACTTTTAGGACCTATATTTTCCGCCCAGAGAATCTCTGAAAACTAAAGCCAATAGAGCCGATATGCAAAAGTGAAGAAGCTATTAAATTTGGGTGATCTTGGTTATCTTTGTCAGCAAACCTATAGTTATAATTCAAAACTTTACCCTGGAGTTGGTTTTTCATTGACAACTTCTTCTGGAATCTTTTCCTCATCCCACGGAGCAATCTTCTTTTCTTCCTCAAGACTATTAACCGTTGAGACAACATTTCTCATATCATCAATTGTTGCAGCAGATCTAGGTTCCATTGTCTTGATCACACAACCGCATGATGTTCTTAACTTTTCAGAGTATTTGGATACATCTGAAGCTGATATTTCTGCATCAGACAGGAACCAGTATAATTTATACGAGTTACATAATCAAAGCTGAAGTATACTACATTATAAGCAGAGTATGCATGTTCTCACGGGGTAGAAGAGTTTTCTGAAGTTGCGCCTCGTATTCAATCCCAATAACAGGTTCCTTGTGAAGGAAATGCTGCAAGATAAAACACATATAAACAAGATTTCTGTAGAGGGGAAAGGCAGAAAGCTGGACAATAAAATACATCACAGACTTTACCTGTATATATTCATCCCGCAAGCTAGTTGATTGGGCTTGATCACGTTCCAGATAAGCAGATTCAATCTCTGACATCATGAGAGCTCGAACAACGGATATTTCACGCTCTGAGAACCCATGAAGTCGTACCCTAGCAACCTAAAACACAATAGAACCAATGAAGGGGAGGGAAGAGAAAATGACAAAGACTCGGAGAGAGGGAAAGGAGAAGAGACCTCAAGAAGCATAGACTCTAGGGATGCCAGAGTTCCTTTCTCTTTACAAGAAGAGCTCATTATATAGGCCTTCAATGGGCTCACCAGGACATCAGCAGCAACAGAGCACGCAAAAAATGGAGGGTCCTTTTTACGAGATATTTTGAAGAGTCTCTGGTTAAGAGCATGTAGAAACATTGATTCTGCAAGCATATCCCTGTAATCTTTCACCGTCTTCAGATCACTTACGGGCATCTTATAGCTAATCATTACTGCAGACTACAAGCCAGACCAGGAAAGAAGCTTAGGAGTTTGGAAATTGACATCAGGATAATATTGGAAAGTTTGAAGAATTAAAGTTGACTAACCCCAGCTGCCTCTGACTCAACAAAGCAAGAGAATCGTGTCTCTACATGAGAAGGAACAGGAAAGACTGGTATCTCTGGAGGATTGCTACTTGATCTTTTATCCTCGAAGTGTGTCTTTATCAAATCAACTACAGTCTAGAAAAAATTCAGGAAAGGTAATCATAAATGCTTGAGTAGCCAAAAAACAAAAGTAATATCACAGTCACAAAAATAAAATAGTAGTACCTTTGTATCTGGAAAATCTCCAACAGCCACAACTGCCATATTGCATAAATGATACCACTTCTGGTAAAATTGCTTCACAGTTGCAGCAGGAACAGACCGAATCACTTTCTCCAACCCAATAGGTAAACGTTCAGCATACTGCAGTGAAATGAAAGTCTTTTAAGAACACATTGGAGTTTCTCTTAAACTGCAAAAATGATTAAGAAAAAAAAAAGCCTCACATACCTTTGAACCTTCCATCATCAACTGCCAATGCGAATCTTGCATCCTTCCAGTAGCATTTCGGTTCCCTCGGTACTCATCCATAACAGCCCCTCTTTCTTTGTCCAAATCTTCCTTTGAGACTCGAATCTAAACAAACCGTTTACAGATTTCTTATGGACTAAAAAACAAAATAAAAAAAATAAAAAAAGATGAAACAGAGTCACAGAGACAATTACCTCGGAGCTGAACTCTGCTAAAATGGAAATAGCCTGAGATAGCAATTCAGGCTTATCAACGGGGACAAACAACTCATATATGGTCTCATCCGCTGTAGTCATTGCGTTTTGACAGGGCCCAAACTCTGCTCCAATGCTCTCTAAGAACTTAACGATATCATGATTTGTATACCTCGTTGTAGCACTAAATGCAAGATGCTCTACAATATGAGCAACTCCACGCTGATCCTCCTCTTCCAAAACTGAACTGCCAATAAACCAAAAGGTGTGTCAGCATATAACCCATTTCCGGTATAATGAGATAAATACCAGATATATCAAAGAAAGTAGGCATACACTACGAATATATTCATGCATGTCATAAATCTGTTCACAAAAAGTCACCAGAAGATTCATCAATCAAATCAAACTTGGATCAACACAGCAGAGAACAGACTAATCACCAATTCGACTAAAACCCTAAACTCAAGTACGAGTAAACCAAATTCACCAACAAACAACAAATCAAAACCAAGTTTGTACACAAAATGTCGCCAAAATCGAAAAAGAAGAAGACCTACCCGACTTTAACGGCGAGAGCTAGACCGGCTCTCATTCTGGGCTTGGAGTTTCGTCGAACGTAGTAGGTGAGACCATTGTCGAGTCTACCATAGTCAGCACCGAAGGGCTCAGGCTCGTTTCCGAGTTCCTGTTCCATATCCACACTCATCAGTTTCAGCGATCTAAATCCCTGTTTCCTCAAAACCTTAGAGCTCTCTCCGGCTATCAAATCCATCTCTCTCTCTCTCCCTCACTCTGTCAAAATCAAAATCGTTTCTCAACGGAACACGAAACAAATTCTTTCTCCCTCTGGTGACGCACCTTCAAGATTTTGTTCTTCTTATGTTTTTATTTTGCCTTGACAAGTAAATTTGGTTCGACCAGTATCGGTTTCTTCGAACCGGATTCCCGGTATTTGCTAAATTTCGATCGGAATATTCCAATTAGCGATATTACTAATTAGTTAACTCAACATCATACCCGTACGAAACCTTAAACCGGAACTACATTAGTTCCATGACAGATTGGTACAAAACGAATACAAACAGATTGTCGTTTTAAAGATCACGGAGTTTGATCGCTCAACAAAAAAAGCTTCTGATAAAATCTCTCACGAAGTTTTTATAGTAGTCGAATCAGGTTTTCAAACTTTTGGGCAAATCCTAGAGACTTTCTCAGCAACCAACTTGATCTCCCGAATCCTTTCCTCAACCAATTGCTTCAACTGCTGCTCTTGATCCGGTTTGTTTTCATCAACTTGAACATTGCTATTAGCTTCTTCTCCATTGAGAGACTTGAAAACCACAAACGATGCTTCTGGCTCGAACGAGCTCGGAATATCAACAACCTGTTTCTTTGGAGTTTCTATGTCTTTCCCAAGAATATCGGTTCTCACATGGTTCGTGATGACAGATGTGTAATCCTCCATGTACTTGTCGATGGGATCAAGCGCGAGATATATCAAGATCTCCCAGCATTTGAGAAACTGTTTCTTGTTGATCTTCAGATTTTCACGGACTTTCTCAATGGCATTCAAAGGCGGAGTGAATCGAGGTATCTGAGCTTTCTTTGATAGCTTACCTTTTGTGAGAGTCTGAACGGCTGAATCAATGGCTGGTTTGATTGGATCAAAATCTCGCAAGAGGTTTATGTCTATGCAAGTGCGAATGTGTTGGAACTTTTCCGATGGCTCTTCCACTGTCAGATCATAAACGTTTTCGGTTATGGCCACTTTGTTAACTACCTCCATGAGATAGCTTCCAAATCCTTTTCCTTGGAAGGAAGGCAGGACCAAGATCTGGAATCAAAATGAAGAAACAGCATAAACATTCAAATCGAAAAGAATGCAACAAGGATTGAGACCTTTGAGGTGTTTATATTATACCTGGCTGAGTCGCATCCGTAACCTATCGGGATAACGATAGAATTTATAAATTGCAGTAAAGCCCACAATTCGATACATAGGCTCCTCCTTTTCCTCTTTCTTTTGAATTAAGAGATATAAATGCCAGTCAGGGTCAGTGACATCAATCGGGTTGCTGCCTGATATAATGGACCAATGTCTGGTTATTACTAACAAGAGAAAGTAAAAGTTCAAGATGCCTTACAAGAGCAATGGTGATTACCATCGACAAAAAGAAGAACAAGGGGTACCAATCGGCTATTGAGGAGTCCAGCATTTGGAGAACCAATTTCCATCCGTAAAACCTGAAGAAAATCAACCCATTATATGTTATTTCTTAAACAAATCTGCAGCTTCACTGCTTGTCTTGATAAAAGTATCTCAAACTAATTTGCTCCATTAAGATTAAAATATACATGAAACATATATTGCGAAAATTACCTGGAGATCTGAAGGAGCCACTTGAGCATTAATGCTGCTTCCATCTATCACTCCGGAATGCATTACCTCTCCGTTTGCGACCATATTTCTAAAACAATCAATGACAACGTTAAACAATCAATGACTATAAAGAGAAACCTATCTTAAAGAATACAGGAACAAGTTCGAGGAAGTATGAGAGCATCCAGTAGGTATGCACCTGATAAAATCTCTCTCTGACGAAAAGGTTTGCAGAAATTCATCCTTGTTATCAACAATGGTCTCAGCAAATATGTTCTGGGTGCAATGAAGTGGTCAATCAGAGAGAAGAAAAAAAAAGAGCTAAAAATTGCTGGGGCATAAGATAAGATGAGACATGGAAGTTAATCAGTACCTGTAAAGCAGATTTGAGGTCCGTGATGCCTTTGTCTCCCTTGGAACAAATAACAAAAGATAACAGGAAATGATGCTACAAGGTCAATTTTCATTCTAAAAAGGCCGTATATAAACAATCCAATGTACTTACATTGGTAGTGCTCTGGTATGTAATATCAGCATATGAATGTAATGAGATGCTATTGATCCATACATTTATCTGACAAAAATGAAATTGACAGCACGATTTTGTCAAAACATAACCATAATAGTGGAAAGCAGAAAAGAGCAATATTATCTCATCATGGTAGGAAAACATTACCTTGAGACCTTGGTAACCATATATCTTTCCATCCCCATCAAAGAAATCATTCAAGTCAACTGGATTGACACAAGAAATTTCAGGGGAACCCACTTCCTCTTTGCTGGAAACTAGAAAATAACACACCACGAAAAGAGACGTCACAACAACCCGAGAAACTTTATACAGAGAAGAGAATACTTGTATGACACATTGATAACCCGAGAATACTTGTTAGAAAATCGCAAACTCACAATCACACATCGAAACAATTCATCTCATGGTGTTCAAATTGCCGGGGAAACAAAAAATTACAAACATGGATGTCAGACCATCTAATTGCACCAAAAAGGCGAAAGCAGGAAACGTAACCCTAATTCCGTACGAAAACAAACCCCCAAAAATCACCCTGAAATGATCCACACTGAATACGCACCGAGGTAAATTTTGATGCACTCGTTGGCCTCCACACCAGTATCTGCTCAGAACAAAATTACCAGATTAAAGAAAAAAATACGAAAAAGCGTAGTAAAACAACAGGAACAGAAATTACTCACCGGCGGGAGAAAATCCGACACGGCGACGCTTCTTAGGCTCGGGGCCTGGAGCGGCGGTGGCTTGCTGCTTCTGAACCATGGATTATCCGGCGAGTAGAGGGATTTCTGAGGCGGGAGACAAAGGCGGGAAAATGTGGAGAGCCGATACTCAGTAAGCTTAGGGATCTTCTTTATGTATTAACTCTTTTCGAGAAGAAGCACACGGAGAAATTGACACCGCATGATCCGCACGTGACTTCTATCAAAACTAAACAAGGCGGCCCAAATAAACAATTTAGATCATATAATACAGATATAATCAACGAGGGCGTTTGGTCTAGTGGTATGATTCTCGCTTTGGGTGCGAGAGGTCCCGAGTTCGATTCTCGGAACGCCCCCATATTTTTCATTTATTTTTTAATGTTCGAGTGGTTTTCGGCCAAATTAGTCAGCAAAATGGACTGATTTTTTGAAAACTGAGGCCTGTTTTTGAAAACATTTTAGTTTTGCTGGAGGCTTACTTTTTGATATTGAGATTTTTCCCACAAATCTTTATACATTTTTCAAAATTTCAAGTTTTTTTTTTTTTTTGATTATTGTGACTTGTTGTGATATATTATTATTGGGTTTTTGACCGTTCGTGTGTCATGTTACGACTACCGGCGTCTATGGAGAAATCACCGCAAATTTTAAAGAGAGAGAGTAAACGAAGAAAAAAAGAAAAAAAAATCGGTTCTTTTTCCAGAGAGGTCTTAGGAGAGAGGAGAGAGGAGAGAGGAGAGAGGAGAGAGAAGGAATCGCTTTGTATATAAGCTAAGAAAAGCCAAAACATCTAGAGGTTGGGAGAGAAAGAGGAGAGCTTCTGTTGTTATCCGGCGACGACGACGACGACGGCGGAAACGGGGGAGCTTTTGTTGCCAATGGCGGAGTCTAACGGCTCCGTTTCCGTCGACGTTGGAACGATCTATCTTGGTGGCAAGGTTCATCATTCTATTAACTTCCCATTTTCAATTGATTAACTTATTATTGCAATTGCCTTGTTTCTGGTTTCTTGAAATCGGATCCGAATAAAGCTTGGATTTTTTATTTCTGGGTTTATCTTAAATCTTTCTGGGTCAATCTTCCTATGAAATTGGGGAAGAACATACATTTTTGATTTTTCTACTGATTGATTGAGAAGCTCATAAGCTTGCTTCTTACTTTTTTGTTCTTGGAAAATTCTTTGCTTGTGGATTTGTGAAACTTCTTTTTTTGTTTATGATTCTTTCCAGATGGGATTATTCTTGGGATCTTCTTCTCTATTCAAAGATATCTTCTTCTTTTGTATTCCCTTATTCTTGTTTTATTGCCTTTTGATTTTTTTTGTTTTTATTAAAAAGAAAACTCCAGCTGTTTTTGTCTACCTTTAACCCTTTGTTTAAGACTAATCCTTCTTTATTAACACTCATAGTCTTCCATCTCTAAGCTCCTCTTTTTACACTGTCATTCCCTTTTTATAAAACAAAAAATATCCCACAATGATTAGAATTAGGCCATCCTTTGGATGATGATGAAGTTTTGATCTTGTTTTTGGCCCTTAAAGTAGAAAGCTGCACATGGAAAATTTCTTTAGTGTTTGTTTCCACCTAAAGTAAGTTGTCATATTCTTTACTTTAGTGTACAAAACTACAAATACAAAAGATGAATTGTTTACTTTACTGAAGATAAACAAAACACATACATAAGACAATGGTAATGGGATATTGTATGGTTACAAGTTTAGTTTTCTGTTGGTTTCGTGATCCTTTGGTGGTTGTTACTTTTGTTAAAACTTGCTGGTTTCTTGTGTTTAGGAGCATCGTGTTAAAACTGCGTGTGGTGTTGTGTCTGTCATTGTCTATGGAGACCGAGAAAAGCCAGCATTGATTACTTATCCCGATCTGGCCCTTAACCGTAAGTCTAAAGAATCTCACCTAAATTACAGGATCCTTTGTCTATTTTGCTGAACTTTTAAGGTTTGTTGCTTCTTCTTCAGATATGTCATGCTTCCAAGGATTATTCTTTTGCCCTGAAGCAGCTTCCTTGCTGCTACATAACTTCTGCATTTATCATATCAGTCCACCTGGGCATGAGGTCCATATTTTAGTTTCTCTTTTAAGTTATTTTGGTTGTTTAATTTTGCCATATGCTTTGCTTGGCGTGATTACTCACATGAGTTCTCTGTTTCCTTGCATTTTCACCAAGAGTTCTTGCAGTTAGGAGCTGCTCCGATTTTTCCCAATGATTCAGTCCCTTCTGCTGAAGATTTGGCGGATCAGATCCTTGAAGTTCTCAACTTTTTCAGGTAATGATTGAAGTTGCAGCCATGAAAAAGCTGCTTTTTTTTTTCTGTAATGAAAATTTTGTAACTAATGACGTATAAGCTTTTGTTCAGACTTGGTGCTGTGATGTGTATGGGAGTGACTGCTGGTGCTTACATACTCACCTTATTCGCGGTATGTTCCTATTTATTTTACTCTTCTCACAATCTGTTTCCTCAGACAGACAGTGTGTTTATTATCTGTTCTATGTTTCAAAACTTTTCAGATGAAACATAGAGAAAGGGTTCTCGGTTTGATTCTTGTCTCACCGCTATGCAAGGCGCCGTCTTGGTCTGAATGGTTTTATAACAAGGTTATCTCAAACTTGTTGCATTTCTACGGAATGTGTGGAGTGGTAAAAGAATTTTTGCTTCAGAGATACTTTGGTAAGGTGTGTTAACTGTTGTTACCATTGCTCTATACTTGTTGGACTGACTCTTCTCTTATTAAAACCGGTTGTAAAAAGTCGCTTCTACTTGCAACAGGAAGTCCGTGGTAACGTCGATATTCCAGAGTCAGATATAGTGCAAGCTTGCAGAAGAGTCAGTGTTTTACTCTCTTATTTTTTACCTGATTCATCAATATATAGATCTCTCTGTATATCAAATAATTTACACTGTTACGCTTTTGGTAATGTCCTCAGCTGCTTGATGAGAGGCAAAGCGTAAACGTTATGCGGTTTCTTGATGCTATTGATCGGTAATACAACAAACACATGTATTCCTTATATAACTGGTATCCGTCAAGGTCAAACATTGACTTCTTAACTTGATGGAAACCAAACATTTGCTCTTGCAGGAGACCTGACATCTCTAGTGGATTGAAGAAACTAAAATGCAGGACACTTATCTTCATTGGAGATCAATCACCTTTCTACTCAGAAGCTGTTCATATGGCAGCAAATTTGGATAGAGGATACTGTGCTTTGGTCGAGGTTTGAGAAAACAAAATCCTTACCCTTCTTTCCTCGACATACCAAAACATTTGGTTTTCACATTGGTTGTTTCACACTGATCAACATTTGGGGTATAAAAAATTGCAGGTTCAGGCTTGTGGTTCAATGGTAACAGAGGAGGAACCACATGCAATGTTGATCCCAATGGAATATTTCTTGATGGGTTATGGATTATACAGACCATCTTGTTTCACAGAGAGCCCAAGAAGTCCACTTAGCCCTTCTTGCATTTCACCTGAGCTTCTCTCTCCTGAAAGCATGGGATTAAAGCTTAAGCCTATCAAAACTCGAGTTTCGGCTTAAGTGCAGAACCCAACAGATTCATTAGTTCTAGTTTTGCTGAGGAGAAATCTTAGGGCTTTTGTAGATATAGAACACCTAGGGAGATTTGAGAAGGAGAAGAAGAAGAAGAAAAATTCAACCACGCCTTTTATAACACATTCTTTTGTAGTCAGCCATGATAAAGACGCGAAATGTTGTTTATTTATTTCATTTTTTTATATCTATGTAAATTTTGTTGTTGTTATGACATTGTAACAATTTGTTTTGTGATGAGACTCTATCAAGTTGAATAAATAACAATTGTTGTGACATAGTAACCATTGTTTTGTGATGGGACTGTGCATTGGAAGACGAAGAAAATCATAATGAGTTGGGCAAAAAAATCTATAAATCAAAAACTCGTATGATGCAGAGTAACCAGATTATTTCAACTAGCCATGGATGATGCAATGTAGCTCCTGTTAACTCGATGAAGGAGAAGAGGTAGTAAACTCTTGCTCGATGACTAATGATCAAATTAAGCCCCTTATTATATTGTATTGAACATCCTAGTACAGTTTATAAATCCAACAAAGCTCGCTCAGACATTCTCATCAAAACACACTTACCTCGCAATCTCTACAAGCTATTTGTTCGAAAGGTTTTCGCTTTCAAGATCATAAGCTTCAAATAATGTAATCTGACCATTCCGATATGAAGGAAGTGTGATCCATCGATTCTCCGGGACATTCCTCATCATGAATCGTCGGCTTCTCTTTCCCTCCGACGAGTCTCGCCGGGTTTCCCACCGCCGTAGCTCGCGGAGGCACGTCGATCAGGACTACAGATCCAGCACCTACTTTAGCCCCTGCACCGATCTTCACGTTCCCGAGAATAGTCGCTCCAGCTCCGATCAAGCACCCGTCACCGATCTTCGGATGTCTGTCTCCGCAAGCTTTACCGGTTCCACCGAGCGTCACGTGGTGGAGGATTGAAACGTTGTTCCCTATCACGGCCGTTTCTCCGATGACAACTCCGGTTGCGTGGTCGAGAAGTATCCCTTTTCCGATCTTCGCTGCTGGATGGATATCGACGGCGAACACGTCGGAGATTCTTGAGTGAAGAGCTAAGGCTAATGGCTTCCGCGATTGCGTCCATAGCTTGTGCGAGACACGATGCGCCTGATTCAAATTCAACAAAACCAAATTAACTCCACTTCATTCAGACAAAACAAAATCGCATGATGCAGATTAACCAGATTGAAGAAACCAAATCAATCACGAAAGAATCATCATTAAATTGGGCAAAAATACTAATCGGAAGATGCAGATTCACCTGAATTGCTAGGAAGCCTTTATAATTGAGAAGGCAGTGGGAGAAGGAGATGCAGGCAGGATCACGAACGCGAGCAGCACGCAGATCTGCGACGGTTGCGTTGCGCAGAGAAGGATCGGAGGTGAAGGTGTTTAAGAATAGGTCGTATAAAAGTGTGGAGAGGAGCGTCGACGAGCAGAGCTTGTTTCCTAAGTGAAACGAGATAGATCGCTCCAGAGACGAATGAGAGAGAATCGTCGAGTATAGATAGCTAGCTAACGCCGGCTCCGCCTCAGCGTCACGGCGAGCTTCCGCCTTGATCTCTGTCCATAACCCCGCTGCCTCCGCATCCGCAGCTGCCGCAGAAATCTCTGCTGCTTCAGCGGATTGATTTCCGGTCGATTGTTTCTCTTCTGACGGAGATTGATGTCGGAGTTCTCCGGCCGGCGGCATCTTTACGACGGCGATGATACAAAGATTTGTTCTCCTTCCTGTAAATTTCCTATCTTCGAGAATTTAAACCATACAATTAAAGATAATGATAGTCCACGTGGCGTGTGATTAACGTGAAATGTCGAAAACAAATCGGAGCCGTCCATTATTATCAGCAGCCGTCTAACGTCCAGATTTGTGTCTAGTCGGAGGAAGAAAGTCGGTCAACGGATTTTTTTTCTGATTTCAACGTTTTTTATTAAATCGGTGATTAATCCCTGATTATTTTATTTAATTTATATTAAAAAATAATATATGATGTTAAATATTGAGTTCTTGTTAGATTTGGATCAATTTCAATTTTATAATTATATTTAATATTATATATTTAATTTTCAATATAAATTAAATAAACTAGTATTAAAATATAATATATTAATATTTTTAATACATATTTTTCCACATAATAATACATATTTAATATCATATATTAGTTTTTAATATAAATTAAATATAATAATATTAAAAACTAATCATTTATTAATCACTGATTTTTGAATTAAGCGCTAAACGAAACTTGGCCGGGATTACCCCCAACAGGTTACACATGTACGTGTATACGGTCTTGCGGAAGACACATCAGATTGCCCCAACCTGGCTGGGATTGCCCCAAACGCCTAGCGATTTTTTTAAGATTGATTATACTTTATTAAACAGGTTAGACCATCTATAGCGGAGAATCTGTGTCTTCCGCAAGACACAATGTTTTGGCAAAATGTGATGACATGTCGCGACAATAAAAAAAACAATTTTTTTTTTCTTTTTTTTTTGAAAAAAAACCGAAGACATCTGCAATGTAGATGGTCTTACTGGTTTTATGACAAGGATATTTCTGCAGACAGTTCTGACCAAACTTGCTAACTGTAGAAGAGAACACCTCATTGATTTGATTTAAATAATACAAATTAATAATTGATAAGTTATTCGGTACAGAAAATCGGTACAACAAACAAACAAACAAAAGCGGTTTGATACAAACAATTCCGGTTAGGTGACAAAGAACTTAACCAAGTCATGAAGGGCTGATTCTCATTCCCTTATGCTCTTCACATCGTTTACGTCCTTTTACCGGAGATCTCTCACAGATCAACCCATGACACACTTTAACACCGCACGTTACTTGTTTTCCGGACACCGGATAAGCATTTACGGGCGAGCTATCGCAGGAAGGTTTCTCCGTATGTTGCCAACACCTTTTGCTTCCTTTAGGAGAACTTCTTGTGCAAGGTAAGCCATTCTTTGTTATAGCTTCACAGAAGCGAGTCGAAGCTTCTTCTTTATTTATGTCGTCGGTATGCGATTCAGGATCAGATTTCTCGTCTTTGACGGTTCTCTCACGATCTGTCCGGTTAAGAAGAAAGAGGAAAGCGTTTATCCTCATGCCTTTGTGATCCTCGCATCGTTTCCTTCCTGAAACAGATCTCTTAGTGCAAGGTTCCATGTTAGGTAAGATCACTCCACAAATAACATCAGAGTCTTCGTGATTGTGAACTTTCCCGGTGAAAATCTCGGGCTGTGGTGGTTTGTGTTTTTCAGGGGAAACACGGCAAATTCTCTGCCCTTTATGTTCTATGCATCTCTTTCTTCCTTTGACTGGAATTCTATCGCAACAAACACCATTTTCAAGTATGACTCCACAAGCAGAATCAGAACAAGAACCATCAGTCTCATCAAATCTGTCTGAAACCAGTTGAGGTCTCGATAGGGAGAGTTTGAGTATCGCAGTGAGGAAATTATTACTCTTCTTCTCTTCATCAACATCACAGCTTAGCTTTCTCTCTTCTTTAAGCACATGTTTCTCTCCTTTGATTCTGATACCAACTTGGTTTCGAAGAAAAGGAAACAGCACTCGTGATATCCCAGACTGTCTCTTGCTCAAAAACTCGCGATCACCGAGCTTCTCAAGTAAATCAAGCTGGCGCCGTTCCCCGTTACTTCCTTTGTTCCACGCATAGTCAAATGTGCACAAAAGCATCCCTTCTGTTGCCTCAGCTTCCCTCTTAGATCCCATCTGATAGAAGCAGATTAGATAGGATCAAATTTATTTATGCTTAGCAGAGCTATAGAGAAGACAAGAAGGCATGTATTTACCGGAGCCCATCTATATAATATCGAGCCTTGTTTCGAGTATATGTCCTCGAACAAACCCGCCTTCACGGCCTTCTTATCTGGAGATTGAATGATTTCACAGTCGTTAAGGTTGTTAACATTGCGCAAATGAGCACCGGATCTTCCATAACGCTGGAGTCTAGATCTAACGCTTTCAGCTTGTCCTAGATAAGCAGCAAGAACTTCATCCGAGTCAAGCTTCCGGCCTTGGTCTCGACCGATGACTGCTACACCGAGCTCATACAGACCCGGACAAGATTTACTGGGTAAGTTCTGGACTCTGTATCTACCTACACCGTCTTTTCCATTCTTGAAATCCTCCCAATCGTTGGATCCTATCAGAACCTGTGTATACACATTAGTATCAAACATCACACAATCAGACATACTTCAAGTTGCAAACTAAGCAGAATGAGCTAATTAGGTCTAAAAGTGAGAAACTTTAACAGAAATCCAGAGAAGTGGAAACATGAATTGTGCGAAACCGTAATAACCCATGACACAAAATTATTCAGAATTTCTCGACAGAGACGATGCAAGTGACCAAAGCTTAGATTATTTCAAGCATCTGGGGAAATCACGGGACAAAGCAATTGGGATATTTGCATCGAACTACAGGAAATCGAAGATCAGTTTATCTCAATTCCATCGAAAATCAGAGGATACAACACAAGATCGAGCAAAAACCCCCAAATTGCAGAAACTTTGATTTCAATAGACAAATCGAAATTGAAGGAGAGGGAGAGGACCTTCCACTTGGAGAAAACGGCGTCGTGTTTGGTCCGCTTATAGTCTTCTCTCTTGTACACAGTGGGGACGACGGCGAATGAAACGCCATCGCCGAAATTCATTCCGATGATACACTATTACCGCTAAGTTAGGGCCCTTTTGATAGTTCGAACTCACAACTGATCAAGATAAGAAAAGTTTTTGTTTTTGTGTCAAGACGGTAAAGTTGTTCATGTTACCGTTGGAACGGCGAAGCTTTCTTTGTACGGTTTATGGATTAGTTACCGTTCTCTCTCAGTCAATGCTCACAACGTAGTTAGCATAAATGTAACATTTTTCCATTGAAATAATTAAATAAATTATTGGTTAAATTGTCTTCCCTCGATGAAATTATTATCCGAGATCCAAGATTCGTTCCAAAAATCCGGATATCCGAAAGGGTTGGGATTCAGATAATTAAATTATAAGGTCTGGATATCTGGATCCGGATCTTCTAAATATATTAAAAATTATATTTTATTGAGATTTATATATATATATATAATTTAAATAAAATTTAAATATTTTTATAATAACAGTTTTTTTTTTACAAAATTTTAACATTTTAATATTTTTATTTTATTTTTTACATATTCGGATCCGGATATCTGCGGATATCTTAATTTATAGGTGGATATTTGGAAGCTCCGAATACGGATCCGGATATTCCAAAAAAATTCGGATATCCGATCCGTCCCACCCTTACCCTCGATATCTGGGATTTCTATCACCCACCTTTCTTAAATTCCAAATAAATAAATAACAAATCTATCACCATTCACCAAAGAGCCTTTAATACACTTTACTGACGAAAACTCAAAAATTATCCATGTTACTCGATTAGAATAAAAGAGAGAATGGTCTAGGAATGTGTCCTAGCATTGTGAGCCGATCATGTGGTGGGACAAAGGCCTATAATGAAACAGTTTCTCATATCTTCTCTAAAAATGCGCGATGGAGTTGTGCCTTGGTGTATGCGACGATCTCGCTCTTTCCAAACCTTATAAGCTTTCTAAGTGAGAAGAATGGTTATCTGCTTTAGCTTTATCGTTTGATGCATTAGGAAGCTAAACTAATATTTTGGTCCATGAGTAGAGGAGCGCCTTGGAAATGGAGTTTTACATTTAGAGGTTTTCACTGCCGAGTGGACCTCAAGCTTGAAACTATAGTGTCCAATTGAATTGTATGACTTGGAATTTCCTTATCCAAACCAATTGTGAACCTTAAAATTGAGTGAATAGAGCCACGATCCAAGTAAGTGTGTTCCCTCACCCCAATATTAATGGCTTGTAACTCTGCCGCCGCCAGTGGTATATATCAAACATGATTCACCTTGATCCCTAATAGAATCCTCCTGAATCTCTCTTATAATCTAGCCAGCTTTTTGATTTGCAAAACCCATCTACAAAACTCCGATCATAATTACCCTTTAAACCAATTCTCCCATGGTTGTTCTCATGATTTCCTTAACACTTAAATTCAAGTTTTGTTAAGTTTTGAGTAACACAAGTAAATTAATAGAATTCAGTTTGAAAAGGTATATTGGAAATGTAAAACGTTATTTGAAGAAGAAATACGCATAACTTTAAAATGACATTATTTGTGAAATTAAAGGAATAATATTTTCGTTAATTGTAGAAAATTGAAGATAAATTTGTATTGGTTACTTATTACAATATTAATTTATTATATTTTCGTTAAAGTATTACAATATTTTCTATAAATACGGTTTTAGTTTATTTTGACAAATTAGAACTATAATATAATGAACATTATCAATTCAACATTCACCAACAAGTCTTAATTTTGCAATCATTAGTTTTAGAAACAAAGAATGCCAAAAGTGAACAATTAACATTCTTGTAATTGATTAGTGTAATTTCATTCATGCTGCCATTAAATCCAAATTTTGGTTTTCATTCATCCTTTTTTTCACTTTGTTTCTAATCATGAGATTTTAATTTTATTCAGTTCTAAAATGACACATGATATATTCGATTACATCAGTAGACTCGATTTATTGGAGCACCTTTCATGCTTTATAATAAAGTACAAATCATCTTTACCCAACTTTGTTCACTTTCTCCACTGAAATAAACAAAGCAACATGAAAAGCATGCAAGTGCAACGTTCTACTCCTTAATTATGTAGTACCATTTTTACTTTTCTTATATTCTTTTTTTGAACGAATTATGAGAACCGATTCTATAATGCTCTTTGTCATAAAGGATAAAAACTTGGCCATAACTTGACAATGAAGAAAGAAACGGTCTTATTTGTTTAAATTAGAGCTGGGATTATTAACCGAACCGAGCTAACCGAACCGAACCAAAATTTTGTAAATTTGGTTATGGTTCGGTCATTTTCTGCAATATTCGGCCGAATCGATCGGTTAATCAAAATTAATTTATTTTTTAAAGTTTTTTTTTTCGAAAATAAACGAAAATACCCAAAATACATAAAAATTACCTGAAAATAACCGAAATAACCAAAAATAATCGAAACTATCCAAATTAAACTGAATTTGCCAATATTTCGGTTATTTTCGGTTATAAAAAATAACCGAACTACCCGATAACCGAACCGATATTTTATTCGGCTATTTTCGGCATAATTTTTGAAAACCAAACTAACCAAAAAACTGAACTATCCGAACCGAATGATCCGAAGTAACCAAATTTCCAGCCCTAATTTAAATCAAGAAAATTGAAAAAAAAAAGTGTTATAAGGAATTAAGGATTTTCCTTTGGCACAGCTCAATTGGATTCTTTTTGCTCTCTTTAGAATAAAGCAGAGTCCTTTGTGAATATTTCTTTAGAATAAAGCAGAGTCCTTTGTAAAATAAATAAATGCAGAGACAAAATAGAGAAAGAGGAAGAAGAAAGAAACTCCAATCATCTACTAATAAGTGCCATTGTCTCTTCCTTCAAACAGTTTGAGCTACAAATCCAAAATACTTCTTATTTGTCTTTTACTCAGATTTTATTTTAAATCTTCCTTTTGGAGCTTTCCTTTTCTCTCCAACCAGATTCTTCTGATTTTGTGGAAGAGATTAGTGTTGAAAATCCAAAACTCTGACTTACATCATCTAGCTTTGGCCCACCAACGAAGGATGAGCACATTTTTTCTTGTTTTCTACAACAAAGCAATGCTCACACCATTTTCGTGGAGCTTAAAAGTCTTCAAAACCCAAACAAAGCTTTGAAATTTCTCAGAAAGAAAGAGAGAGGGAGATATCTAAATTTAGAGTCTAGGGATTGGCTATTAAGAGAGAGAGAGAGAGTACTATTGGTACTTGTGCTGTTGTGTTTTGTGCATCTGTTCTTGGGTTTCTCAGATTTTAAAAATAGTTTCAGACATTGAATCTAACACATTCACACACGCGTAAATTTCTCAACTTTATCTTATTTTTTGGGGCTTCTGGGGTCACTTCTGAAAGCATCTTGGATTGCGTGATACTTCTACTTTCTCATTTCAAGAAAAAATGGGTTTAGATTAAGTGGAAGTGCCAAAAGTGTGTGTAAGCAAAGGTTGAAGAGGAAGAAGTTTGAGGGTTTAGGGTTTGTGATTTCTCTATCTATCTTTGAGAATGAAGCAGAAGGGTTGTAGAGAGAGAGGTGTTGTAGTGGGGAAGAAAGTAATGGTTGCTGTTAGGGCTTCAAAGGAAATCCCAAAAGCAGCTTTGTTATGGACTTTAACTCATGTTGTTCAACCTGGAGATCGAATTAGGCTTCTTGTTGTTGTTCCTTCCAATTATACAAGTAATCATCTTTTTCTCTTCCTTTCTTTCTTTCTAATTCACAATCTGTTGTTTTTTAACTTTCTTGGCCTTGAGTGGTGATAAATTTTGTCTCTCTGGAGCTAAAGGATCTAGTTAGAAAGGCAGAATTTTTGTTTGAAATGGCTCACTGGTTTTGTCTGGTTATATTGACTTTTAAGACAAAGATTTGATCCTTTTTTCTTGGTTTTTCAGGTAAAAAGATTTGGGGGTTTTCGAGATTTACCAGCGACTGTGCCTCAGGTTATGGAAGATTTCTTGCTGGAACGAATTCGGATAGGAAAGATGATATTCATGAGTCTTGTTCTCAGATAATGTTCCAGTTACACAATGTTTATGATGCAGAGAAGGTAAAAGACTCACTTTTATTCATGTAGATTAAAAGATAACAGCTTTCTCTTGGTTAATCTAATCGGATCCATAAAAAGTTTCATTTGCTTTAATAATGCAGATAAATGTCAGAATTAAAATTGTTTTTGCTTCACCTGATGGAGTTATTGCTGCTGAAGCCAAGAAATCCAACTCAAATTGGGTGATTTTAGACAGGTAAACACTATACATATATGTGTGTTGCAAATGCATAGTTTTTGAATTGTGATTTACCTTTTGCCTCTGAAAATTCTTAAACAGGGGTCTGAAGTATGAGAAGAAATGCTGTATTGAGCAATTGGAGTGCAATCTTGTGGTAATTAAGAAGTCACAGCCAAAGGTTATTCGTCTCAATTTGGTGAAAAATGCAGATACAGAGCATCCAGAAGCTATTGCGAGGTTAGCCTCTAAGTCTGTCGACTCCCGAAGAAGCTCAAGACCCGGAAAAAAGCTGAGGGAACCGTTTGTGACTCCGGCTAGCAGTCCAGACCAAGAAGGTTCTTCACAGACCACAACTGATATGGGGACCTCATCAATATCTAGCTCTGATGCAGGAGCTTCACCATTTTTAGCTTCTCGAATCTTTGAGGGCCTCAATAAAGAGAATCCGTGGGTCAGTGATGGAAACAAGAGTTTATTTGAATCTGATTCTGACTCGGATGGCGAAAAGTGGAGTCCTTTATCAATGGCCTCCTCATCTTCTCATCCTGTGACAACAGCTAATATTCTGAGTCCTAGTGGGGATTTGTCGAAAGCTCATACCGAAACTCCAAGAAAATCAAGATTTTCCGTTCTAAGGCTGGGTTCATCGAAGAAAGAACCTGACGCGGGAAAGGACATCCGTAAATCTGATACATGCTTAAACAAAAGCGTGAGGGAAGTGGTTTCTTTATCCAGAAAGCCAGCTCCTGGACCTCCTCCACTATGTTCCATATGTCAACACAAGGCACCTAAATTTGGAAACCCTCCAAGATGGTTCACTTATGGCGAGCTGGAGACCGCAACAAAAGGTTTTTCTAAAGGTAGTTTCTTGGCTGAAGGTGGGTTTGGTTCGGTTCACCGAGGATCTTTACCAGATGGTCAAATCATTGCCGTCAAACAATATAAGATTGCTAGTACACAAGGTGACCGAGAATTTTGCTCTGAAGTTGAGGTCTTGAGCTGTGCACAACATCGGAATGTTGTAATGCTCATTGGACTATGTGTGGAGGATGGGAAAAGATTGCTCGTTTATGAGTATATCTGCAATGGATCCTTGCATTCTCATCTTTATGGTAAAACTTTCTACTTTTGGTATACAAAGAACATTCTTGTTTTTCCTGAAAAATGGCTAATAAAGAAAAGTTCCGTAGGTTTGGGGAGAGAGCCGTTAGGATGGTCAGCGCGGCAAAAGATTGCGGTTGGAGCAGCTCGTGGATTGAGATACCTTCATGAAGAATGCAGAGTTGGTTGCATCGTTCATAGGGATATGCGTCCTAACAATATTCTCCTCACTCATGATTTCGAGCCTTTGGTAAATAATCATCTTTACTTTTTCTCAAGCTCCCTCTGTTCTTTTTTAAAACTTTATAACACTCTCGTTATGCTTTTTATCCAGGTTGGAGATTTCGGGCTAGCGAGATGGCAACCAGAAGGAGATAAAGGGGTGGAAACCCGAGTGATTGGAACTTTCGGGTACTGTTATGCCATAATCATTGAGATATTCTTCTTCTTGATTACTTTTCGAACACAATAATCAAGAAGGAAATGTTCTGTTTTCTTCAGGTATTTGGCTCCTGAATACGCACAAAGCGGACAGATTACAGAGAAAGCCGATGTTTACTCCTTTGGGGTTGTCTTAGTCGAGCTTATCACAGGAAGAAAAGCTATGGACATTAAACGTCCTAAAGGCCAACAATGTCTCACCGAATGGGTAAAACCAAAAACAAACTATGTCAAAGTTTCAGTCTTTAAAGCACTGACGCTTACTACAAAGAAGAAACATTTTTTGTTTTCTTTTCAGGCAAGACCGTTGTTGCAGAAACAAGCCATTAAAGAACTTCTTGATCCGCGTCTAATGAATTGTTACTGTGAGCAAGAAGTTTATTGTATGGCGCTTTGTGCTTATCTCTGCATTCGCCGTGACCCTAACTCGAGGCCAAGAATGTCTCAGGTTTGATGCCATAACTCATCTCAAAAACACTTTAAAGATAAAAACTTCAATCAAAATTTTCGAATGTTTGATTTTTTTTAATCTCTGGAATCTGTGTCTCCTCAATGAAGGTGTTGCGGATGTTAGAAGGAGACGTTGTCATGAATCCAATTTAGAAGCTTCAAAGGGAGAGGTCTTCTTAGAGTTGTTACAGCTTTCTCTTTAATGAGTTTTGTTTTGTATATGTAAAAGTTTGTTAATGAGACAAAGATTCAAGTCAAGTTTTTTTGTTTTTCTTTTTTTTTGTTGAGAATTTTGTGTAGGCGATCAGTGAAGTTTGTAATTTTGTAATATATATGTACGTATTTTATAAGACAAAGATCCAAAACAGGTGTTAGATTTTTATTTTGTTTCATAAAAATATTTACTTTTTTTTTGTAGATACATGTTTTTGAGAGTTCTTATGGACATGTTTAGTCAGTTGACAGATGATTTACTCATCAAGATACTTTCCTTTGTCCCAACCAAAGTTGCCGTGGCTATGAGCATTTTGTCAAAACGATGGCTGTCTCTTTGGACAGTGGTGCCAAGACTTAACTTTGAAGATTGCTGGGAGGATGTTGAGGAGACCAATGAAGTTCTCTGAAGAGTGTTGCCTTCACATTTTGTCTCCGGGACTTTGCTACTACATAAGTCACCAGTTCTAGAAAGTTTTCATCTCAGCAGAGCTATTCAGTGTAGCGCTTCCGAAATTGATTTATGGGTTAGGATTGCAGTTGATCGTTTTCTGCGTGATCTGAAGATAAGTTTTGTTGATTTTCATTGCCTCAGCCGCATGTCAACTTGTAATCGAGTTTTAAAACTTTTTCCAGCCTTTTTCCATTAGAGTTATCATACTTCTCTCGGTCTGAAACAGAGGATTTTCGTTTATTCGTTGACAAAAGGAAAACAGGGGAGTTTCTTTTCCGATCATATGAATCCTAAGAAAATATCAGAAGCTATTATAGCTTTCTAGCTTCTTTATCATTGCTCTGCAAATACTATACTGTTAGAGGGGGGATTAGCACCCCCTAGTTTAACTCGGTTCGAACCGAGATCGGTTCAATCAATACCGGTTTACGATGGTTCGGATCGAGGATAAGTCGGCCCGAAAACATTGGGACCGAGCCCGAAATCTCGCTGAAAGCCCACCTCGGCTACCGATCTAGGCCCATCACAAGCCCAGTCCGTTACAACAGATAAAAACGGAATATTTCCCTTTCCCCGCCGATCTCGGAAAAGGAAATATTCTCTTCGGTTGATTCATCGAGATATCAGGAATTTATCCTTATCTCGGCGAGAAAACCGGAAGATTTCCTTTCCCTAATCGAACTCGGAAAAGGAGAAGTCCTCCTGTCAACCGCCTCAAAAACACTATAAATAAGGAGGCCATCGCCTCATTCTAGGGGGGAGAACTTCCGCATAGACAGAGAATACAAGAGAGAGCTCATTACCGATCTCAAGTCTTTTGTCTTTGCTTTCTTACTTAAACTCTGTTGTAAACCGCCGACTTAGATCAATAAACGAGATTCCGACCAAAAGTACTGTTTTACCCCTTTTTGTGTGATTTACGGATCAACAATTGGCGCCGACTGTGGGGACAAATAGAACAGTACTTTCGGATATCGTTTGATTGAAGTTCGGCAATGGTTCTTCCAGTCGATACCACCACAGCCCTCGTCAACGGCTCAGAAACCGATGATCAAAACCCACGGATCGACGAGCTCAATCCTGTCAATACCGAACTACAGACAACCAGAGGAGGACCCCCTCCGACCATACCTGTCGGAGAAGACAACCAGGACCATCCACCTGGGACTCTTCCACAGCCTCCGGCTGCTTCGATACTCATAGATCCGACCGTCTTCATGGAAGCCATGGCGGCACAGTTCGCCGAGATCAACAAAAAGAACGAAGAGCGGATCACCTCACTGATAGCATCCCACTTCGAACGTCGAAACCAGATCGGCACCCTCGATCCAAACCTGATCACACCCGCCGGAGAAAACACGTTACGCCGAAACCTCTTGTCCGACTTAACCGACGCTCAACCCCCAGGCACGATCGACCCGCCGACAAGAAGATCCTCCGCGACCGATTCGGAAATCAACATCACGGACCAAGCCGCCGTGAACTTGGAATTCGCCAAGTTCCAGGCCCAACTACAAGATATGCGGACCAAAGTCCATCAGGCTACAAGTTCGGCGCCGGAGATTGACCGGGTAATTCAAGAGTCACAGAGGACGCCGTTTACCGACAAAGTCGTCAACACTCCAGTCCGACGATTGGAAAGAGTCAAGATCACATCATACGACGGGTTTACCGATCCTAAACACTTCTTGACCTCGTTTGTCATCACAATGAACCGATTTCGTTTCGGCTCGGAAACCGAGAAGGACGCAGCCATGTGCCAACTATTCGTGGAGAACTTATCCGGAGCCGCGCTCGATTGGTTTTCAACGCTCGAGCCAAGTTCGGTAAACAGCTATAACGAGCTCACTACCAAATTCCTCAAACGCTTCACCATGTTTATCAAGCAGAAAACAAAGAATGCCGAACTCTGTGCCCTCGAGCAGAAGCAGGACGAGCCCCTACGCAACTTCATGGAACGTTTTAAAGCGGTTGTATCCCATTGCACGATCGACGACGAAGCCGCAATCGAGGCTCTTTACAAAGCCACCTGGTACGAATCGGATTTTCACAGGGAGATCAAACGCAATAATCCAAAGACGCTGGAGGACATCCTGCACAGGGCGCATATCTTCATCATGGAGGAGGAGGAAAGATCCGAGAAAGATAGGCGACACGCTATCACGAAACAGCCCGCCACTAAGGACAAACTGTACGTTCCCCCGAGACAACCCGTCAATACGGTCCAAACTCAGCAATCCAGGTCAAACACTTGGGTTCGGTCGGATGAGCCAAACGAGCCCGACACCACTGAATCCGCATCGTACTGCAATTTCCATAACCGGTATGGAAACCATTCGACCGAAGAGTGCCGACATCTACAGGAGTTCCTGATGATGAAGTACAAAAAGGGGGAAGTTCCAGTCGAAGGAGCCTTCCAACCCTCGAATAGACCGCGCCGTAACGATAACGGTAGGAGACACAACTCCAAACCGAATAAGCCTGCCGAGCAAAAGAAAGACAAAACCGACGACGAACAACCGAAACGAGATCGGGAGGACAACGTGGAAACTCAACAACCTCCGCAGGTTCGAAAACGTATCAACATGATCATGGGTGCGTTGGAAACATGCAACTACTCCGTCCGAGCTCTGAAGACATACAGCAAAGAAGCAGTGGCCGCAAAACAGTCACATCAGACTACACCCTGCGGAACGCCGATCACCTTCTCTGAGGCCGACACGGAAGGACTTCATATGCCGCATAACGACCCGTTAGTCGTCGAGACACTCATCGGTGATGTCGTAGTCGGGCGAATTTTGATCGACACTGGGAGCTCGGTTAACGTGATTTTCAAGGATACGCTGAAAAATATGGATTTTCCCGACAACCAAATCAGACCGAACATCGAACCACTCACCGGATTCTCAAGCGAGCAAACCATGACAGCAGGAACGGTCAAAATTCCTATGTATACCGGGGGAATGTGTCGAATGGTCAAGTTCTTGGTGCTAAACAAACCCGCGATCTACAACGTAATACTCGGCACGCCGTGGATATTCTCGATGAAAGCAGTTCGTATTTTCTAAGTCAAACTTTATGTTTGCCGAACTCCAGCAGTTCGTATTTTCTAAGTCAAACTTTCAGTTTGCCGAACTCCAACAGTTCGTATTTTCTAAGCCAAACTTTATGTTTGCCGAACTCCAGCAGTTCGTATTTTCTAAGTCAAACTTTCAGTTTGCCGAACTCCAACAGTTCGTATTTTAAAAGCCAAACTTTATGTTTGCCGAACTCCAACAGTTCGTATTTTCTAAGCCAAACTTTATGTTTGCCGAACTCCAGCAGTTCGTATTTTCTAAGTCAAACTTTCAGTTTGCCGAACTCCAACAGTTCGTATTTTAAAAGCCAAACTTTATGTTTGCCGAACTCCAACAGTTCGTATTTTCTAAGTCAAACTTTTAGTTTGCCGAACTCCAACAGTTCGTATTTTACAAGTCAAACTTTTAATTTGCCGAACTCCAACAGTTCGTATCTTCTAAAGCCAAACTTTTAGTTTGCCGAACTACAACAGTTCGTATTTTCTAAAGTCAAACTTTTCGTTTGCCGAACTCTAACTGTTCGTATTTTCTAAGTCAAACTTTATGTTTGCCGAACTCCAGCAGTTCGTATTTTCTAAGTCAAACTTTCAGTTTGCCGAACTCCAACAGTTCGTATTTTAAAAGCCAAACTTTATGTTTGCCGAACTCCAACAGTTCGTATCTTCTAAAGCCAAACTTTTAGTTTGCCGAACTACAACAGTTCGTATTTTCTAAAGTCAAACTTTTCGTTTGCCGAACTCTAACTGTTCGTATTTTCTAAGTCAAACTTTACGTTTGCCGAACTTCAACAGTTCGCATTTTCAACCACCAACGGTTCCCATTTCAACGTCCTGGCCAGACGATCTGATAAAGCCGAGCTTAGCTCGCACGCATCCTCATGGTGCAATGGATAATACACTTTCCACATTCAAAGCCGAGATCAGTCTCGCACCAACTTCTCAGATTATCCGAGCCAAATAAGCCAAGTCCGTCTCGCACACTCGGATTCAATGTGAGAAACCTAGAGCATATTAAGATGAGCTGTTCACGTACTCTTAAAACTAAACTCTAGGGTCAAGCCGAACGTCCTTCCTCGCAAACCGATCCCTATTTGAAGGGTACGTAGGCAGCCTTCAACGGCACAGCTATAAATCTAATAAAAATAATTCTCCTAAACTCTAAACTGAATTCGCCAATCTACGATGTGTGCGAATTCTGGTTCCTTCAAATTGTTAGAGGGGGATTTAGCACTCCCCCGGTTTAACCCGGTTTGAATAGAAATCAGCCCAACAATCAACTTCAAGGCCCATCGAAACCGATCTACGTAATTAAAGGGAAATTTCCTTTAATTAATAAAGAGAAGATTTCCTTTATTTGGATAAAGGCAAATCCCGGAAAGAAAGGAGATTATCCTTATCAGCTTCAAGGAAAAAGGATAATTGCCAATACAAAGTCAATAAGGAAAAAGAAGAGCTAAGGACTTCAAGACTTATAAATAAGGAGGTCATCGCCTCATTCTTAAGGATCTGAAAATCCCATCACATCCTTTGTAACAAGAACTACGTTTTGGCTTGATCCCTATTTGAAGGGTACGTAGGCAGCCTTCAACGGCACAGCTATAAATCTAATAAAAATAATTCTCCTAAACTCTAAACTGAATTCGCCAATCTACGATGTGTGCGAATTCTGGTTCCTTCAATTGGCGCTAGAAGGAGGGGGCAAGAAAAATCTGGTGTTTATGGAGAATTATTTTAAAACCCTAGAAATCCGACAAACAATGACGAACTCACGATCTGATTCTCGCCATGATGAACCCGCCGATCTCAAACTCACCATGAACGAGCTCGCCGAAGAAGAAGAACGAGCTCAACAAAGATGGTTCTGGCCGAGCACGACACGCCGAGCTCACTCCCACGAGCTTACAAACGCCGAGTTCGCACATGACGAGACGACCTTGCGGAACACGCCGACCTCGGCAAACACACCGAACTCATCAGACCGCAGCCATTGAACACGCCGAGCTCGCGGAGGCAAACTTATCGTACCGCCGATCTCGAACTCAACGTGACGAACTCACTTGCCGAGCATGAAAACCACCATGACCAGAGAAGATGTAACTTGCATGCCGACCAGGAAGCACCCGATGCTGACCTCACTCACCATCACCGCCGACATGAAAGAAGATCAGATTTCTCTTTTTTGTTGGGCTTGCTCCAACGTAGTCAGATTCGGTAAAAAAAAAAAAAAAAAAAAAAAAAAAAAAAGGACATCCACTGATAGATCCAGCTCGTCACTTATCGATTATAGCTCGTCTACAGAGCTCCCTAAAATTCAGGTATTTTTTATCAAATTTTTTACTTGTTATTCGAAGATATTTTCTTTTCAGGTTATATCATAGGATCCGTTCCTTCAAGCCGAACTTAAGCAGTTCGCCGAACTCGTACAGTTCGTATCATCAAGCCGAACTTAAGCAGTTCGCCGAACTCGTACAGTTCGTATCATCAGGCCGAACTTAAGCAGTTCGCCGAACTCGTACAGTTCGTATCATCAAGCCAAACTCAAGCAGTTCACCTACCTCCCAATCGAACATATCGCCTACTTCGCAGTAAAGCAGCTCGTGGTCGTAGCTCGACGATCCGACAGTAAGGTAGCTAGCGGTCGCAGCTCGTCGGTCTAACAGTTAGGTAGCTCAGTCGCAACTTACTCATCATGCAGTCACAGTTCGCCGATCTCGCAGCCCCACCTAACTCACGGCCACAGCTCGCCAACCCCCTGCTCGCCAAACTCACGATCGCAGTTCTCCGACCGCACAGCTCGCTGACCCCGCAGTATGGCAACTCGTAATCGTAATTCACCGATCTAAACAATTGGGCAGCTCGCAATCACAGCTCGCCGACCTCACAGTCCCGCACGAACTATCGAAACCGAACTTGGAAAAGCCGAGACCGACCTCGCACCTAACTAACAAACGCCGAGCTCAGTCTCGAGCTCAATCTCTCGTCTTTAGTAATTTTTGCAGGAACAAAGACGAACAACGTCTAAAAGGAAATTCGACCAGATGCTGATTTCAACTCCAATCGGGCTAAAGAAATCCGCCGAACTCGAACACTCCTTCGCCGAACTGAGGGGGGGACTAATTGTTAGAGGGGGATTTAGCACTCCCCCGGTTTAACCCGGTTTGAATAGAAATCAGCCCAACAATCAACTTCAAGGCCCATCGAAACCGATCTATGTAATTAAAGGGAAATTTCCTTTAATTAATAAAGAGAAGATTTCCTTTATTTGGATAAAGGCAAATCCCGGAAAGAAAGGAGATTATCCTTATCAGCTTCAAGGAAAAAGGATAATTGCCAATACAAAGTCAATAAGGAAAAAGAAGAGCTAAGGACTTCAAGACTTATAAATAAGGAGGTCATCGCCTCATTCTTAAGGATCTGAAAATCCCATCACATCCTTTGTAACAAGAACTACGTTTTGGCTTGATCCCTATTTGAAGGGTACGTAGGCAGCCTTCAACGGCACAGCTATAAATCTAATAAAAATAATTCTCCTAAACTCTAAACTGAATTCGCCAATCTACGATATGTGCGAATTCTGGTTCCTTCATATACCCAAGCAGGAGAAAGACAACAACGTTGTAGATTGCGTTTGTGTGTGTTTTTTTAAAAAGTTTTGTCTTGTTCAAGGTTTAACAGAGCCTGAAACAGAGAAAAGAAGAAAAACTTTATTTTCCTGCTGCCTTCTTGTGGGTTTTGTATTGTATGGTTTATTTTTTTAAACATTTGTTCGATAAAAGTTAGTTAAATGCAGATATGTTTCTCCACTTAGCTCATGGAGGAAATGAACGACTTCACCGGCTTTATTAGCAAAGTGGGAGAAGGATTCTCGATCGCGAAGGTCTATTACTAACAACTTCAATGAAATACTATTTCAAAAACTTTGGTGTTTAAATTTTCAATGAGATTGGTAGAGTATTTTTTTGGCAAAAAAATGGAAAGTTGAATACTTTTTTGGTTTTTTCCCATTATTTTATGCAGTAAAAATTGGAACTTTTAAGTTTTAGATTCCAGCACATATTAAAAAAAAAATTGGAACTTTTAAGTTTTAGATTCCAGCACTTTTAAGTCTAGTTTCAGAGTTTTTTTTGGGGGCTATGAAAGCTGCAAAATTGGGAATTGAAGATGTTACATTCTCGGATAGGATCAGTCATTTACCTGACGATTTGCTCTTCCGAATCCTCTCATTAGTCCCAATAAGCGATGCAATGAAGACAAGCTTACTGTCTAAACGATGGAAATCTTTGTGGAAGATGATGCCAATGCTTAAGTACGATGAAAACTCTTGTCCCAACATTGGTTCCCTTGGATTTGTCGAATTTTGTAGAAGGTCATTGCAATTACATGAAGCTCCTGTTCTCAAAACCCTAAATCTCAAACTTAGGGAACACTCTCGTTCTTCTCTAAAATTCCCAAGTTTCCAAAATAACCTTAGAGTCTTCCAAAAACTCGTCGTCCTGAAACTCCACGCGATTTTTCTTGATTTTGCTGATTCACCGGTTTGTTTCCGGTCCCTCAAAAGTTTGCACCTCAAACATGTGACGTTCAAGGGCGAAAAATCTTTCTGCAGACTAATATCGGCTTGTCCTGTTCTTGAAGATCTCTTCTTAAGTCTTAGAAGTACCGACAGCTGTTCTTTGTTCACAATATCAGTCCCTTCTCTACAGAGACTCGAGATATATGATTTTTCTATGACTCTCTGTCACTCGAGATTCAAGATAAATGCTCCTTCTTTGAAGTACTTAAAGGTCAATGATTTAAATGGCCGTTTCAAATTTACTGAGGATATGCCTAAATTGGTGGAGGCTACTGTCGCAGTTCTTGATTCTCAAACTGATAAGTTTCTCAGATTTCTTACCTCAGTCGAGTTTTTTTCGATACATTTACGTGCTTCGGAGGTAAAATCCTTGAAACTCCGCTATTTCGGCCCTGTTTTATTTGAAAAATGGCATTCATATGATTTCTGATTCTTGCGGATATAATTTCTCAGCGGCTTCTTCATCTGGAACTATGTATCTACGGCAAAATTCATCTTAATCTGCTTCTGCATTTGCTCAAACATTCCCCTAAACTACAAATTCTCAAGCTTCAGGAAGTACATTTCAGAATAGAACCGTCTGCTTTTCCGAATCGTTTGGCTAAAGTCCGAGAGTTCAAGGATCAACCACTTTCAATCTGTAACCCGATCTCGGTTCCTGAATGCTTGTCCTTCCATCTTGAAACCCTTCAATGGAGATGGTACAAAGGAACAGAGGAAGAGAAAGAGGTCGTGGTTTACATCCTGCAGAACGCTCGTTGTTTAAAAACCGCTGCTATCTCTATATATCCGAAAGGCCGGGAAAATTATCTAATGATGATCAAGGAGTTGAAATCTATGCCTAAGGCTTCAACTTCATGTCGGCTTGTAACTCAACAACGGTTTTAACTCTACTCAAACTACATTTTGTCACTATTCGTAGTAAATTTGTTTTAACTCTCACTCAAAACTACATTTTGATGTGAATCTAAAGATGCAATGTTCTTATTATGTGAAACTGAATTTTTAATTAATTATTGTTGGAATCTCTTTTCTTTGTTGACAGATAGAAAACAGAGGAGCTTCTTCGGTTTCTAAGAAAATATTCAGTTTTTGTCTTGTTCATGGTTTAAACCTTCAAACAGAGAAAGAGAGACTTTTGTCAGAACAACACTTGCATTAAAAAAAGAGAGGGAGGATTACATTATTTTATGCTGTGAAATGTCAACTTGTTCTTATTGACAGAGTCCAAGATTAAAAAGATTTGACCAATTTGGTTTCATCTCTCTGTCCAATCTGAAGATCTTGTTCATTTTATTTCTTCTTGTGATCCGACAACCACGCTCTTTCCAATCTCTGGGGGGTTCATCTAATTTATGGGCGATGTTTACATATTCAGATAGGATCAGTCAGTTGTCTGACGATTTGGTCCTCCGGATCCTCTCATTAATTCCGGTAAGCGATGCAATGTCCACAAGTTTATTGTCTAAACGATGGAAATCTCTGTGGAAGATGATGCACAAGCTAGAGTATGATGAAAACGCTTGTCTCAACATTGGTTCCATTGGATTTGACAAGATTTGTGGCAGATGCTTGCAAATTACACGAAGCTCCTCTTCTTAAAACCTTGAATCTCAAACTTCGTAGACACTCTGATTCCATAGATTCTCTATCGTTCCACGCTCCTCGAGATCACAATCACATCTTCTTCCAATCCTTTTTATTACACTCCTATCAGATTCTCTTCTAACCCTAATGTCTTCCAAGCACTCGTCGTGATGAAACTCCAAGACAAGATTCTTGTGGATGTTTTTGTTGATTCTCCTGTTTGTTTCCGGTCCCTGAAAGCCTTGCACCTCACACGTGTGAAGTACTCGTGCGATCAATCTCTCTGCAGGCTTTTATCAGCTTGTCCTGTTCTTGAATATCTCTTCCTCGAAAGACTTTGCCGTGCTGATAAGTTGTTAACCATATCAGTCCCTTCCTTAAAGAGATTATTCATCAATAAACAAGAAGGATCTTTTCTTAACAATGGCCCGATATTCGATATAAATGTTCCTTCTTTGATTTACTTAATGATCGATGATCGCGAAGGTATTTTCGATTTCACCGGGGATATGCCTCAATTGGTGGAGGCAAATGTTGCAGTTTGTCAGTCTAAAAGTGGGAAGCTTTTGAAATCTCTTGCTTCAGTTGAGCGTTTTTCGATAAATCTATTCATTTCAATGGTAAAGACCCTAAAAATGTATCTTTTTCCCCTCGCAACCTCATATATTTTAATGTTGCAATAAATAATGTTTTCTCGCGTGCAGGTTCTGCATCTTACCGGTAGATTCTACTATAACCGGCTTCTTCATCTGGAACTACACATTCACCAAAACTTCCGGTCAAATCTGCTCCTGCGTTTGCTCCAAGATTCCCCTAAACTGCAAATTCTTAAGCTTGACCAGGTACTAATAAATCCCTTATTAGTAACATGTTTCCAGAGCAATAAACTGGTCTAATCTAATTAATGCCTTTATGTTTCTCAGAGACATTGGGTTTCGTTCGGATATATTGAGGAACACCCGTGTTTTATCTCCGAACCGAGCTCTGTTCCTGAATGCTTGAGCTTCCATCTCGAAACTCTTCAGTGGATAGGCTATGGTGGAAGTGAAACAGAGGAAGAGAAAGAAGCCGCCGTTTACATTTTGAAAAACGCTCGTCGTTTAAAGAGTGCTTTGATCTCTCTACACTTTACGGGCATGATGAATGATATGATCAAGGAGTTGGAATCTATGTCTCCTCATGTCAGCTTGTAATTCAACTTCCCAACTTTTCCTAGAAAATTTGTTTTTAACTCTCCCTCTAAACTACATATTGAAACTATTGTATTGGCGATGCGATGTTCTTATTGTACGAATTTGAATTTACATGACTTTCCCTGAAACAGAGTACTTTTGTTACCTTCTAGATGTTATGTAACCCTGAAACAGAGTTTTTTTTATTCATTCTAGAATCTCTGTTTTCTCATAAACAGAGATTTTTCTTCAACCCTAGGAATTCAATGAAAATATTGATTTTTGTGAAAAGGAGGGAGAATATACAGAGATACACAGTTTGATTTGAAACCTTCAAGATTGATATGAGCTTATTATTGGAATCTAAATTTGCGTTATAATTATCAGACTTCTTTCGGTTATTGAAGAGTACTATAAGTCTATAAGCATTTTAAATCTAAAGAGGAGTTTCTCTTTCTTTCTTTTTTTTTTTTCCGATGACAACAAGAAAACACTGGAGTTTCTTTGATCGTACGCCTATCTTGTTCGGGAAAATAGTCAAAATCAACCTGAACTAAATTTGATGTACCGAAAAAAACATTAACTAAAATACGGTGCAATTTTCTACCTTTCAGATATAAAAATTCAAATTTCATATCCAAACTATTAAATCTAAGTCAAATCCAGCATTGGCCGCAAATCTGTTAGTCAACCCGTTAACAGCGCTGACTCAGCAGTCTGAGTCAGCCGCCACGTCAGCTAAATCGTCTACTGTTGCTGAGTCAGCTTCGCCGTGTGAAGTACTCGAGCAACGAGTCTCTCTCTGATCTTTTATCTAATTTACCGAGTCTCGAAGATTTGATTTTGGATCGATGTCACTACAAGAAAACATTGTTTTTGCGACTACATTTAGCGACTACATAATTAGTCGCTAAATTAGCGACTAATTAGCGACTTTTTGGCGACTATTCGGCGACTAAGATAAATTAGTCGTAATTGAGTCGCTATTTTACGACCAAATAACATAGTCGCTAAAATAGTCGCTATTTTACGACTAATTTACGACTACATTTCAGACGGAAAGAAAACATCGCACAGTAGTCGGTAATCAGTCGCTAAATTAGCGACTAATTTGCGACTATTTCGACACATCGCACATTAGTCGGTAATCAGTCGCTAATTTAGCGACTAATTTGCGACTATTTCTGCACATCGCACATTAGTCGGTAATCAGTCGTTAAGTTAGCGACTATTATGCGACTACTGTGCAATATGCCGAAATAGTCGCATATTAGTCGCTAATCAGTCGTAATATATATATATATATATATATATATATATGACTTATATATACATGATGATATTGCAAACAGCCTCGCAAGCGGATCAATTTCAGTGTAATTTTTCGTCTTCTGATGAAAAACTAGATGACGAAGAACTTACTAATTAAATATGTTACTTATGTCATAATGTTAATTATGTTATTTATGTCAAATTTAAAAACAATTTTTTTAAAAATTTGTCTTTTACGTTATGGTCATAAATTAAAATATGTTTGTGGTGAATAAATTAAAATTTGTCTTCCTATTTCTCTTGAAAAGCCTAAATTAAAATTTATTTGTGGTGAATAAATTTTAACAAATAATTGATCTATAAATGCATTATAATTTTACTCCCGCATAGGATCGAGATTTGCGAGACTCTGAAAAGGAAATCACTGAATATCACGATTCATAAGGATATCAAAAATTAGAAAAGGAAATAGATAATTACATACATATATTTCTTTCACAATTCGTTTAGATCTAGGATTTTTTTTTTTTTTTTGGGGTCAAAATCTAGTATTTAATATTGAAAATATGTAAAAAAAGAAAATACAACTAAATTACATCCTCTCTTCTCTATCTCGTCGATTTTGGATCTAGATCTAGATCTACAAAAACTCTTTATCTTTCTTTCTTCTTCTCTGCGAGTTTATTCTTCTCTCTTGCCATCCTCTCTTCTCTCTCTCTCGTCGATTTTCTTCTCCTCCACCGTTGCGACCACACCACCATCACATCCTCCCCGCCGCCGTTGTCTTTTTCCCCTTCTCCTCCCCTCCGCGATCCCTTCTTCCCTTCTCCTTCTCGGCCGAGACCACCACCTCGCTCTAAAACCCCAAAATCGGTCGTAACACCACCACCGTGAGCCACCACCAGCGGCCGATCTCTCTTCCCTCAGCTGTGACCGCAGCTCCACCTCACCAAGCAGACTAGTTTCTCACCCCCTCTTCTTCCTTCGATTTTGTTCTAACTTTTTTTTGTTTCCAGGTTTTTTCTTCTTCTTTTTCCAGATTCAGCCGCCGGCGAGGAGGTGCAGATTGGGATGCACCGCGAGGAGGAGCAGATCGGAATGCGCCGGCGAGGAGGAGCAGATCGGGATGCGCCGGCGAGAGCTAGGATGAGCAGATCGGCGGTGAAGGGTGAAGAAGAAATCGAAGATCTATTTTTTTTTCTTTTTTCTGTAATTAAATATTTTAATAAAGAAAAATATTTTTTTTGTTTTTTTTAATTATTTTTTTAAGGTAGTCGCTAAATAGTCGGTAAATAATTACAAGTAGTGGCAAAATAGTCGGTATATTTTACGATTACTTTACGACTAAATTTTACGACTATTGTTTGTATTTTAGCGACTAAAGATTAGCGACTACCTGATTTAATCGCTATTTAGTCGCAATTTGCGTTTTAGCGACTAAAAAATGATTAATATTGTAGTCGCTAAAACGCTGTTTTTTTGTAGTGTGTTTGAGTGTTGTTAAACCCACAACAACTCTATCTATCGCGGTGCCTTGTTTGCGGAGATTAACAGTTCTTAGATGTCCTCATTCATGTCGAAACCATTTTATGATGTTGATTGTTAATGCACCTTCTTTGAAATACTTGCAAGTTGAAGATTATTGGAGAAACGTTTCTTTTCTGATGAGAATATGGAAGAGCTCGTAGAAGCAGATGTCATTGCTACTTATATCGATACCGAGAAGCTTCTGAGAACTATCATATCCGTCAAACGCCTTTCCTTATGTTTAGTCACTTCAAAGGTGATGATCATTCTAATCGAATTAAGATTGCAGTAAAAAAGGGTTTTTTTTCTTTCTTTAAATGATTCATGTGATTCACATTCTCTGTTTTGTCATTGTGTAGATTCCGCGGGTTAATTTCTTCTTTGATCAACTTGTTCGTTTGGAGATATGTGTGAGTAACCCAATTCAAGTCACGAAGTCGACAGCCCAAGAGAAGAAAACAGGCCCAATTGTGAAGCCCACTATGACTCAGCTGAACAAGACAAACGTCAAAACCTTTGAACCTGCAAAAGACGTTACAGAGAGGAAGAAGAATATTCTTCATAACAAATTTGATAATATTCTTCATAAAAGATTTGATACTCTCCAATCTGTCTACAACGACTAAATATCTTTCCAGCTGTATAGTTTTAGATAAGAATGGCCAATGTTCTGGATTGTTCCAAGAACCCTATATAAGCCATTGTAAGCTCATTGTGTAAAATTCATCCGAAATAAGAATAGTTAAAAAAACAAAGCAAAGCATTTCATCTTCACTCTTTCACATGGTATCAGAGCCATTGTAAACCTTAACAGGTGCTTCAATGGCCGATCCTCTCAATCCTTATCCGTTCCCCAGTAATGTCCACGTCCTGAGCTCTGTCACCTTGAAGCTCAACGATATCAACTACTTGCTATGGAAAACCCAATTTGAGTCTCTCCTGTCCAGTCAGAAACTCATAGGCTTTGTCAATGGAGGTGTCACGCCTCCGGCAGCCACGAGAACCGTCGTCAACAACAATATCAGATCAGATGATCCCAATCCGATGTACGAGCACTGGTTCTGCACAGATCAGCTCGTCCGCTCATGGTTATTCGGCACATTATCTGAAGAAGTGCTTGGTTCAGTTCACAATCTCCTCACCTCACGAGATATCTGGGTCTCTTTGGCCGAAAATTTCAACAAATGCTCAATTGCACGGGAGTTCTCTCTTCATCGAAACCTGCAACTTCTCACCAAAAAAGATAAGACCTTTGCGGTCTACTGTCGGGATTTCAAAGCTATATGTGACTCTCTCAGCTCCATAGGCAAACCCATTGCTGAATCAATGAAAATCTTTGGGTTCCTCAACGGTTTGGGCAGAGAGTACGATTCCATCACTACGGTGATTCAGAGCTCCCTCACGAGGCTTCCAACTCCGATCTTCAACGATGTCGTCTCTGAGGTCCAAGGTTTCGACTCTAAGCTTCAGTCATACGAGGAAACCACAGTCACACCT
Organism: Eutrema japonicum; assembly: GCA_030161315.1. Taxonomy (NCBI): domain Eukaryota; kingdom Viridiplantae; phylum Streptophyta; class Magnoliopsida; order Brassicales; family Brassicaceae; genus Eutrema; species Eutrema japonicum. The sequence goes on from BSQW01000005.1 coordinate 43,177,128, forward strand.
CATGTAGCCTTTCAGACCCAACAAACAAGCTCCAACTACTATGGTCAGAACCAGGGAGGAAGAGGACGATTTGGACAGAATCGCGGAAGAGGTGGCTACTCCACCAGAGGAAGAGGCTTTCCTCAGCATCAGAACAGTCAGGGTAACACAGGAACACGCCCAACTTGTCAGATATGCGGTAGAACTGGTCATACAGCTTTAAAGTGCTATAACAGGTTTGATAACAACTTCCAAAACTCTAACACAGTTCAAGCCTTCAACTCTATGCGTATCTCAGACGACAATGGTAAGGAATGGTACCCAGACTCTGGTGCTTCGGCTCATGTCACTGCCGATCCCAACTCACTCCAGTCTGCAACACCGTATGAAGGCAACGACACCATTCTGGTTGCAGATGGAACTTACCTCCCCATTACGCATGTTGGTTCCACTACCCTTACATCACCTTCAGGTACACTACCACTAAATGAGATCCTGGTCTGTCCTGCAATACATAAATCATTACTATCAGTGTCCAAACTTTGTGATGATTATCCGTGTGGAGTGTTTTTTGATGCTAACAAGGTGTGTGTGATTGACCTAAAAACTCAGAAAGTGGTGTCAAAGGGACCTCGGCGTAATGGACTCTATGTGTTGGAGAATCAAGAATTCACTGCCCTTTATTCTAATCGTCATTGTGCAGCTACAGAAGCCATTTGGCATCAGAGACTGGGTCATTCAAATTCAAAAATTCTCCAACATCTCAAGAACAACAAGGAAATAGAAGTCAATAAGAGCAACACCACCCCTGTTTGTGAGCCTTGCCAGATGGGGAAAAGTTCTAGATTACAGTTTTTTTCTTCTCAGTCAAAAGCATTACATCCTTTAGATCGAATACACTGTGATCTTTGGGGGCCTTCACCGGTTGTATCAAACCAAGGGTTTAAATATTATGCTGTGTTTGTGGATGATTACTCTCGGTTTTCATGGTTCTATCCTCTCAAAATCAAATCTGAGTTCAATTCTGTGTTCATTGCATTCCAAAAAATGGTGGAAAATCAGTTCAATACAAAAATAAAGACATTCCAAAGTGATGGAGGAGGAGAGTTTACCAGCAATCTATTACAACAACATCTAATCAACTGTGGAATCAAACATTTCCTGTCCTGCCCTTACACGCCACAACAAAATGGGATCGCTGAAAGAAAGCATCGTCATCTGGTGGAGCTTGGACTCTCTATGATGTTTCACAGTCACACTCCTCTGAAATACTGGGTAGAAGCCTTCAATACAGCAAACTTCATCGGGAATATGCTTCCATCATCAGTTTTGGATAACTGCAGTCCCTCTGAAATTCTGCTCAACAAAAAACCAGACTACTCAATGCTTAGGGTCTTTGGAACTGCGTGTTATCCATATCTCAGGCCAATGGCAGATCATAAATTTGAACCAAGGTCTCTTCAATGTGTCTTTCTTGGATATAGCTCTCAATACAAGGGGTATCGGTGCCTGTTTCCACCAACAGGGAAAGTCTACATCTCCAGACATGTAGTCTTTGATGAAGAAAATGTCCCATTCCGAGCAAAATATCAGTCTCTGGTTCCAACATATCAAGGTTCTCTTCTCAAGGCATGGCAATCCATTACATCTCCTCCTCTGCCACAAGATGAACCACAAGTCTCTAGAGTCTTGGTTCCCCCATCAGCAGCTACTAGTCCAACAATTGTCACACCTACTCCAGCACCTGCAACAACAACAGTCACTGTTGATACGATTATTCCAGACTTTGAGAGTGCTCAAGAAGAAACAGTGGCACCACAAGTAGAAGAGCCACAAGATAATTCTCATCCCATGACAACAAGAGCTAAGGCAGGCATTCATAAACCCAATTCAAGGTACATACTTCTAGCCTCCAAATTCAACACAGAAGAACCTAAATCTATTGTTGCTGCACTAAAACATCCGGGCTGGAATGAAGCAGTTTTTAATGAAATGCGTACGATTCATATGCTTCATACGTGGTCTCTGGTTCCACCTACTGAAGACATGAACATTCTGGGATGCAAATGGGTATTCAAAACTAAGCTAAGACCAGACGGTTCGGTAGACAAACTCAAGGCCAGACTCGTAGCAAAGGGTTTTGACCAAGAAGAAGGCCTGGATTACCTGGAAACATTCAGTCCTGTCGTAAGAACAGCCACCATACGCATGGTTCTTGACGTCGCAACATCCAAGGATTGGATCATCAAACAACTAGATGTCTCCAATGCCTTCCTTCACGGTGAGCTGCAAGAACCAGTCTTCATGCTACAGCCGCCTGGCTTTGTGGATCCCAACAAATCCTCTCATGTCTGCAGGTTAACTAAAGCTCTCTATGGTTTAAAACAGGCTCCTCGAGCTTGGTTTGACACATTCAGTCACTACCTGATTGACTTCGGATTCACCTGCAGTAAATCTGATCCATCTCTCTTCACATTCAGACAAAATGGGAAATCTATGGTACTACTGCTCTATGTTGATGACATACTTCTTACCAGTAGTGATGATGCACTTCTACAAGACTTACTTGGCTCTCTCAACAGACGGTTCTCTATGAAAGATCTTGGACCTCCGCGATACTTTCTGGGCATCGAGATAGAGTCACACTCGAATGGACTCTTTCTGCATCAAAAGGCTTATGCAACTGACATTCTGCACCAAGCGTCAATGTCGGACTGCAATTCAATGCCTACACCACTGCCTCAACGTCTTGAGAACCTCAATAATGATCCATTTCCAGAACCAACTTACTTCCGAAGCCTGGCAGGAAAGCTTCAGTATCTCACTATCACAAGGCCAGATATTCAGTATGCGGTCAACTTCGTCTGCCAAAGAATGCACTCGCCAACAATCTCAGACTTTGGGCTTCTCAAACGAATACTCCGCTATCTCAAAGGCACACTTCATCTTGGACTCCACATCCGACGAAGCTCAGACCTATCTCTCACCGCTTATAGCGACAGTGACTGGGCCGGATGCAAGGAGACGCGTCGCTCCACAACTGGTTTTTGCACTCTTCTAGGACCCAATCTCATTTCCTGGTCTGCAAAAAGACAGCCGACAGTGTCCAAATCTTCTACCGAGGCGGAATACAGAGCTCTCACAGCAGTAGCCCAGGAAATTACTTGGCTCTCCTCTCTGCTCCGCGACCTCGGAATTCAGCAATCTAAGTCCACATTGCTGCAATGTGATAATCTTTCTGCTGTATATCTCAGCGCCAATCCGGCTCTCCACAATCGATCGAAACACTTCGACACGGATTATCACTACATTCGCGAACAAGTCGCCTTGGGACTCATTGAAACAAAGCACATTCCGGCGAGCCTTCAATTAGCTGACATTTTCACTAAACCACTTCCCCGGCGATCCTTTGTCGCGCTTCGGACCAAACTCGGTGTCGATGAGCCATCCACACCAAGTTTGAGGGGGGATGTGAGTAACCCAATTCAAGTCACGAAGTCGACAGCCCAAGAGAAGAAAACATGCCCAATTGTGAAGCCCACTATGACTCAGCTGAACAAGACAAACGTCAAAACCTTTGAACCTGCAAAAGACGTTACAGAGAGGAAGAAGAATATTCTTCATAACAAATTTGATAATATTCTTCATAACAGATTTGATACTCTCCAATCTGTCTACAACGACTAAATATCTTTCCAGCTGTATAGTTTTAGATAAGAATGGCCAATGTTCTGGATTGTTCCAAGAACCCTATATAAACCATTGTAAGCTCATTGTGTAAAATTCATCCGAAATAAGAATAGTTAAAAAAACAAAGCAAAGCATTTCATCTTCACTCTTTCACAATATGTACATTCCAACAAGAATGGTGGAATATTCTTGAGGGAGTCTTGTTGGATTCACCTAAACTACGCGTTCTCAAGCTTCATCAGAAACATTCTTTTGGGATTATAGATTCCACGGTTAGATGGAAAGAACCGAGTTCTGTTCCTGAATGTTTTGCTTCTCATCTTGAAACATTCGAGTGGAGAGGTTACGAAGGAACAGAAGATGAGAAAAAATTAGCGAGTTACATCCTAAGAAATGCTAGGAGATTGAAGATTGCAACGTTAATTCTATCCACTGATCTCACACCCGGATAACAGAAACTTTATGTGCAAAGAGTAGAATCTTTCTCGGTCTTTGTTCACTTGTAATCTTGTTTTCAAATGAGCAAATGGTGTAAATAAGAAGAAAATTTAGTCATTCTCTTTGCTTAGATTTTATTTGGGGATTTTTGTTTTTTTCTCTCTCTTAGTTTGAGGATTCCTCAAAATCAAGTAAGATGCATGTCGAATTCGAGTTGTGTTATGCAACTTTTAAAATTTTGAACAGAATATAACTCCATAAAGTGAGACAGAAACATCATCTAAGAACAATTTTCAGCATCAATGATTCATAATATGAGGCATAAACAATCTTGCTTCTACAGTATATCTTCATCATCTGAGTTATTACTGATTCTGGCCATTGCCATATGTTTAATCTGTAAAAAAAAAAATTCGTTTTTCTTATATCTTGTGAGGAACATAAGTTATATAACCTATAGTTATATATGTCTAGAATATATGTGTGTGGATATATCTATTGACGTGCCTTGCAAGTCAAGTTTCTTATAGGGGAACAGAGAACCAGCTCTGCTTTGGAACCAGAACAGCAATGTATGTATATGTGTTTGCGATTTAAGTCTCGCATGGTTGATCACTCCATTTGCAAGTTTCATGAGAAAATCATTCGCAGGAAACACACACGATTTCAACTCAGGTTTCGTTCCCGTTCGTAGTATCGATGGGTTTAGGAATAAACTTGGTTCTCTTATTATAGTTCATCTTATGATTTTGATTTTTGAGGTTCTCCACGTTTAGGTTTTTAATATAAATATATTGTTTGATACTAGTTAATGTTATTCTTAATTACTTTTTAGATTAATCAAAAGCAAAATCATTTTACAAACCGTAAAACCTAAAAAAAAACACGATTCAAATCTAAACAAATTTCAACTAACTAACATAATATATATATATATATATATATATATATATATTTTAAGTACAATATTGTCTCGCTTTTCATTACCCTTTGATAAATAATAATTATATAGTAAAAAAATAAATATATATCTTATCTTTTCTCTCTATTATTTAAAAGAAAACTAAGTGTGATAATTTGTGGGTCAAAATTAAATAAATAAAAAACCAATATAATATATAAAAGCAAACCCTGATAAAAGACTATGCAACCCCTCATTTACTTTTTTATTTATATTATATTGTTACAGATCATCACATTCTCTCACCTCTTTTTTCTTACACACCCCACATTTTAACCATTATTTAAAAAAAAAATATATATAGAAAAGCTCTTTTATCATCTAAATTTTTTTATCAGATCTCTCTCTCCTACTCTCTTTCTCTCTTTCTCTCTTTCTCTCTTTCTCTCTTTCTCTCTTTCTCTCTTTCTCTCTTTCTCTCTTTCTCTCCACTTTTTATCTTCTCTTTTTTTTTGAACATCATCCCACTTTTATCTTCTCAAAATCTAAAAACCATAGAGCATAAACAAAAATAGCTAATTTTTCTGAACTATAAAGTATTATATTCTCAAGGAAATAGATAACTACTTAGTAAGAATTTGTCGTCATATTCTCAAACCTAAATCTTTTTTATTCGTTTGTGTATTAGCTGCATTGTAGATATCATATTCTCAAGAAAAATACGATGTGATAATATATTGTTTATCCCTATTAATAAGTATTCTTCTTCATTACTGCTTTACATCAATCAATAGCAAAACAATTTTACCAAGCAAATCGCCAAAAGGTAAACAAACAATTTTATAAACCCTAAAACTAGGGGTGGGCATTTTAACCGAACCGAACCAACCGAACCAAACCGAACTCAAACCGATCCAAACCAAACCATAGTTAATATCCAACCATTTGGTTCAAGTTTTTCTCAACCCGAACGGTTCGGTTTGGTTCGGTTTAAAACCGAACCGAACCGATAAACCAATGTGTTTTTTTAATTAGTTAATTAATAATACTAAAAATAATAACACATATGGTGATAGTTTTATATTAATGATATAAGCCTATAATGACTCATATAAGAGATGAATAAACATTAACTTGTATAATTAACTTATATTTAAGTTATTGACTTGTTGTATATTCATTTTAGTGGCATGGAAAGACGAAACCATAATTTTTTTTTTTTTAATTTTGATTAAGTGGAATACTTTCAGTTTGGTTTTAAAATTTTAGGGAATGGTTTTTTTATGACTTCGTTTTGTTTACGTTTCGTTAGGATTTTTGTTTTTATAAGTTGATTTTTTTTAAACCGAACTAAAACCAAACCAAAGTACAACCGAACCGAACTAAACCAAACCGAACTAAACCCAAACCGAACACAAACCGAACCAAACTTATTTCGGTTGAGTTCGGCTAAAGTTTTATTCAACCCGAATTAACCGAACCGAACCGAACCGAACCCGAACCGAACCCGAAATTAAACCGAAATGCCCACCCCTACCTAAAACCTAAATAAACCCAGATTCGAATCAGAATAAAATCGGGAAAATCGCATTTTAAACCTTTAGAAATAAAAAATGTAACACTTTAAACCTTCAGACTTTTGCACTATCACTTTAAACCATCAAGTTAAGGAAACTAACACATTAAACCTTCAATGTGGCTACTTTGTTCGCGTTGGTATAAAACGTAACGGTATAGTTAACTCCGTTAACGGAAATCTTAACTCCGTCAGAATCATTTAAAACGTGTTGATTTTTTATTATTTCTGAAATTAAAAAAAAACTTTAAGTTAAATAAAAACAAAAACAAAAACAAAACAAAAGAAATCCCGACAAAAAAAAAACAAAAGAAATCCCAAATCAATTTGGGGATTTAGGATTCTTGAGAGAAAACCCAGAAAATCTAGGAAGAAGAGCGCAATTCGAGGAAATCGAAGGTTATTGCTGTTTGGATTCGGTGTTGGATTTCATTTAAAGCCAAAGACAAGCCAGACGAGGAGATGATAGCGACGGAGAAGAGTCTAACGAGGATGAGAAGGAAACCTTTATGGAATCATCCTACTCTGGAGCAATGAATGAGAAACTTAAGAACTCAACTCTTGAGAAGAGCTTTGAACATGTGAATCAACATTCTTCTAAGCAAAACGAGGTAATTTTTCCATAACCATATTGGAGCCATTTTGTTATGTAGATTGTTGTGAACTTAAGAGCTTTAATGATATTTATGTGCATCTGCAGGAATCATCAAAGACTTCAGAGGAGAAGGACGACGAATTTACACCAATTGACGGTGATTTCAACCTTGTTAAGAACCTTCTTGAATCATACTCTTCACAACAAGGACTTCCTGGTCCTGCTTCCAATTTACTCGGCCTCATGGGTTTGCAACTTCCAAAGGATTCCAACGACAAACAATGAAGTTAAAGCTTGTTGTTACAAAAGCGTGTACATATATACTACTCCGTAGGAGCGGATGAATACCTTTGGTGCGGCGCAGCATTATAGCCCTTAGAACAGCTTGAAGCTTCTTGTAACCACGAAGAGGATTCTTGGTCAGTGGGGCCTTGATTGTTTGGAGAAATGAATCGTACATGGCATACGGATGATATCTAAGAAACCTGAAATAGCTATAAAGATCGTCGATTTTGTTCTGTATGGGAGTCCCAGATAAACACCATCTCCTTTTGGCTCTAAGACTGAAACAGCCTCTTGCAACTTGCGTTTTACGGTTCTTAATTGTCTGAGCTTCATCTAATACTACTCTCAGCCACATAACCCTTGCTAGTGCACCGGAACAACAAGATCTTTCAGTGCTCTCTCTACCTCTCTTTCAGTGTTCAAAAGCGTGTACAAACAGTGAAGTTAAAGCTTTGTGTCTGTTCATAAGCGTATGTGATAGTTGCATAATTTAGCCCATTTTAACATACATTTTAGTTAGCATTTTGTGACTTATTGCATTCATTTCTTTGTTTTTGGTATAGTTTGCATCCATTTTAGAGTTAGTGAGTCTTAGGTTAGTTTTTGCATATGTTTGTGTGCTATGGAGTCTTTTAGGTACCATTTGGAGCTTATGGAAGCTTTTTGGAGCTTGGAGGAAGATCACGGACTAGGAGGAACGTACCCGAAGAACGGAGAAGGCAAACGAAAGAAGAAGAAAAATCCGCAGAGGCAAAATCGGCCGGAGGCATCGGCCGCAGGAGACCGATACAGAACGAAGAACTGAGGCAGAAGTCCATCGGCCAGCCTCCCACCGATACATCCGACCGATGCGAAGTTCTGGAAATCCGAGAGTTCCATCGGTGCGATGTATCGACCGCAGGACACCGATATGCCCGCTGAAAAACTCAACCCGATGGGTTGACCCGACCCGACCTGTATTTACTTAAGCAAATTAAGCCTAATTAGGCAAAAGACTCTTGTTTTTAGACTTAAGCAAAAACGTTTTTGAGAGCTTTGAAGGAGATTGCAAGAGATTCTTGAGTGATTTATGCAAGTTCTTATTGGATTATATCATCTATCTATTTTCTTATCATCTTTTATGATTCTCAACACTTCCTTTATGGGATTTGTGGAGAAAACCATTTGTTGTGAGTAGTTTTCTAGGGTTCTTGGGTAAAGTAGATTAGGGTGATTTTAGGTTTGTTCTTGATGTTTAAGAGCTAGATTAGTTGATATCCTTTCTCATTGAGTGTTATTAATGCTGGATTAGCCTTGACAAAGTTGATTTAGATCATAGGGAATTTCTCGCCCGGAAGGTGTTCGATGAAATTCCCCAACCAATTCAATGAGTGCTTTTCATATCTTAGCCAACGGGAGTTGATGTCTAAGGTGAATTGTGGCTAAGTGGACTTGTTATTAATGCTTGTTAGTCATAGAATCGCGAACGGAAGTTTATGACGATTGATGACTAAGAAAGGGATTAATACCATTGACGTGGATTAATCTTTAGTAGTGTATCTAGGGCCTACGGAGGCAATTGATTGAATGTTTGAGTGTCTAGAATGGAGTGAGAATCACCCGAGTCGATTGCTTTACCCGAGAATTCGCTTGTTTAATTTTGCTATTTAACGTTTGAGCTTGTCTTGTTGCTCGTTTTAGTTTGCTAAACTACTTGTTTATTTTTCTGTTTTTGTATATTTCAAATTGTCCGATAAAAACCAAAACCCGATATTTGCTTAGATTAGATAGCGTCCTGTATTCTTAGTGCGTCGTTCTTATTTCCCTGTGGATTCGATCCCAAAGTGCTACAATGACATGCCATTAGATTGAGGCAGTGTGCACAATGGGTTAATTGTGCGAACCGTAAAAAGTTCATTATCAATTTGGCGCCGTTGCCGGGGAGATTAGCAATAGCCATTAGGATTTGGATGCTATTTGAGACTAAGGTCTTGACTTCTACTAACTTTTTATTTTCTTCTTTTTTGCTTCTTAGAGTCGATGGCCATGGATTACAATGATTGGCCACAAGAAGAGGATGCCACATTTGATGAAAGCATTGATGATGAACCATATGTGGAGCCACCATTTGATGAAAGTGTACTCACATCAGAACAAAAAGTAGAGTTGGATGAGCTTTGCAAAGAAAACCCGACATTGACAAGGAGTAATCTCGCGATTATGATCCGTTTGAACCTCATGTCACGTCGGGCAGCGCTTGAGGGAAGGGAGCTCACATTTATTGAGATAAAGATAGCTCATGCACTCGAAGAGGTAATTTATTGGGTTCCACCATGCCAACTAGAAGGTATTTTTGACACAACCTTTGAAATCGTTGATTATGAGGATAGTCACTTGCCTTGCATTGAAGATGTAGCTTCTAGTTCACATGCTCTCAAGCTCATTAATGAATGCTGTGATTTAATATGTGAGTCTCAAATACTAGAAACCTTAAGAGTAGAAAAGCTTGCTAGTGATTATCATGAAGTATGTTTTGATATTAATTATCTATGTGCTTTGAATGATCATGATATCGAGTTTAAGCTTTCAATGCCTGAGGAATCTAGTTCTCTTCTTGAAAAATCTTACCTAGGGGATGTGCTTGATGTAGATAAGATCTTGAATGAGATAGATGACCCTAAGGTTGAGATGAAATCTAGGAAAGAGGATGTGTTTTACATGATTGATGGAGATGAAGTTGACTCGTTTAAACATGAAATCGACTTTATTTTTCCTTCAAATGCATTTGGTCCTCGTGAACATCTCATCATCAAGGAAAATTCCAAGATGTATGCTATATTTTTAGTAACCTTTCTTGATGTGAGTTATGCCTCTTTGCCATGGATAGTCGTGTGCCATGTTGCATATTTTGTTTCTTGTCTTGACAAGAGAAGGACCAAAGGTGCATTGGCTCAACCTTTTGATTCTCATGATTAACAGTTGAAACGTCAAGCTTAGCGACGTAAAACAAGCGCTCTTGGGAGGCATTCCCATGACTATCTTTGTATATATTTTCGTTCTTTCTTGTTCCTTTTGATGTTTTTGTTTGATGTTTATAGTTTTCTTGGGTCCAAGGTCGTGGTGCTTAATGCATGAATGGGTAGAGCTACAGCACGTCACACTCCTCTCCAATCCAAAGGTATGATCCAAACTCCATTTCATTGTACATACTTTTGCATATTTTTACCTTCTCTTTGATTTGTGTTGCACCGAGACGTTGCAATTCAAGTTCGGGGGAAGGATTTGTGTCTTTTGATATTGTGTTTTGTGATCTTATTTTTCTTTTCGCATATTTGAGTCTCATTCATTCATATAAGTGCATATAAAAACCAAAAAAAAAAATATTTAGTTGCATTTTGCATGTTTAAGATTGAGTCTAGATGCATATAGGTTTGCATTCACTTGCATTGGGAGAATTATCCATGTAGAATATAAACTTAAGAGCTTGAATTAATGCCCTCGTTAGGAGTTCTTTGATGCATTTGAGCGATCACGAAGTTAAGGATGATCCATGCTTTGATTTTGCGGTTTGAATGTTTTTGTCTTGGTTGAAGCATGCTTTGAATTGAATCTAACTCTATTTACATGAACTCTAATCTTGACTTGAAATTATCATGCTTGTACATTGAAAAGTTGAACTCATGGATGTCATATACATATTTGAGCTATCTTACCCCTTTTTACCACTCTCTTGTTAGCTCAAATAGCTGATTCCCATATTTGGAACGGTTAACCACACCCTTAACTAAGCCTTTCCTTCAAGCCTTCATCTCTTGTGTGTGTCGTGAGGCCTAATTTTGAATGAACTTAGCAAAAAGTGTTGAGTTTGGAACGACAAGGAGTTGATAGATAGGTTGGTGATTTGGGTGTTGATGTAAAGAAAAGAAAGTGTGGAGAAAGGAAAAGATTGAGAAAAAGGATAGGGGAAAGTAAAAAGTTTGGATTGGTTGGTATGAAAATGTGGAATAGCTCTAGGGGTTGCAAGTATAAGTCTCTATGTGTGTAGAAGAAAGAAAGAGCCAAAAGAAAAAAAAATATATATATATATGGCTAAGGCATCTAAATGATGATTGAGAGACTAGTTATGAAAGTGAAAAAGAGCTAAAAGAAAAAAGATGAAGAACCAATCCATTTGTTGAAAGAGAAGAAGAAAAGAAATGTGGTCTAAGAAGGCAAAATGCCTTGTGATATGGGTAGTTTAGAATGGATCTTGATGAGTTTAGAAATAGGAGTGGAGTTCATATTGGGGCATTGGGTAGACGGATGTCATCCTTGTACGCATCAATTGTTCTTTACTCTTAGCATTTTGCCAAAGTTCATTCTTTCGTGAGAGATCTCATTGCATTGGAATACCCACATGATTGAGATTATTTTCATCTCAAAACCTTTTCCCTAAGCCAAATGAGTTCACTTGATTTTTATTAAGCATGATTCACCATTGTACTTAATGAATGTTAAAGAGTTAGAGGATATGATTACTTGCAGATGCTAAGGCTTATACCAAATTCGTGTAGCGACGAGTATGGCTAAATCTTTTGAAGTAGAGGTTGTTTGTGCATCACATAACTACTACCAAGGGCATTGAATTGAATTCTTTTGTTAATATTCTCGGATATGATATCCCGCATTCCAACCTCTTCTTCGATTTGTTCTTGTTTGTTTGCTTGCGGACAAGCAAAAGGCAAGTTCGGGGGAGTTGATAGTTGCATAATTTAGCCCATTTTAGCATACATTTTAGTTAGCATTTTGTGACTTATTGCATTCATTTCTTTGTTTTTGGTATAGTTTGCATCCATTTTAGAGTTAGTGAGTCTTAGGTTAGTTTTTGCATATGTTTGTGTGCTATGGAGTCTTTTAGGTACCATTTGGAGCTTATGGAAGCTTTTTGGAGCTTGGAGGAAGATCACGGACTAGGAGGAACGTACCCGAAGAACGGAGAAGGCAAACGAAAGAAGAAGAAAAATCCGCAGAGGCAAAATCGGCCGGAGGCATCGGCCGCAGGAGACCGATACAGAACGAAGAACTGAGGCAGAAGTCCATCGGCCAGCCTCCCACCGATACACCCGACCGATGCGAAGTTCTGGAAATCCGAGAGTTCCATCGGTGCGATGTATCGACCGCAGGACACCGATATGCCCGCTGAAAAACTCAACCCGATGGGTTGACCCGACCCGACCTGTATTTACTTAAGCAAATTAAGCCTAATTAGGCAAAAGACTCTTGTTTTTAGATTTAAGCAAAAACGTTTTTGAGAGCTTTGAAGGAGATTCCAAGAGATTCTTGAGTGATTTATGCAAGTTCTTGTTGGATTATATCATCTATCTATTTTCTTATCATCTTTTATGATTCTCAACACTTCCTTTATGGGATTTGTGGAGAAAACCATGTGTTGTGAGTAGTTTTCTAGGGTTCTTGAGTAAAGTAGATTAGGGTGATTTTAGGTTTGTTCTTGATGTTTAAGAGCTAGATTAGTTGATATCCTTTCTCATTGAGTGTTATTAATGCTGGATTAGCCTTGACAAAGTTGATTTAGATCATAGGGAATTTCTCGCCCGGAAGGTGTTCGATGAAATTCCCCAACCAATTCAATGAGTGCTTTTCATATCTTAGCCAACGGGAGTTGATGTCTAAGGTGAATTGTGGCTAAGTGGACTTGTTATTAATGCTTGTTAGTCATAGAATCGCGAACGGAAGTTTATGACGATTGATGACTAAGAAAGGGATTAATACCATTGACGTGGATTAATCTTTAGTAGTGTATCTAGGGCCTACGGAGGCAATTGATTGAATGTTTGAATGTCTAGAATGGAGTGAGAATCACCCGAGTCGATTGCTTTACCCGAGAATTCGCTTGTTTAATTTTGCTATTTAACGTTTGAGCTTGTCTTGTTGCTCGTTTTAGTTTGCTAAACTACTTGTTTATTTTTCTGTTTTTGTATATTTCAAATTGTCCGATAAAAACCAAAACTCGATATTTGCTTAGATTAGATAGCGTTCTGTATTCTTAGTGCGTCGTTCTTATTTCCCTGTGGATTCGATCCCAAAGTGCTACAATGACATGCCATTAGATTGAGGCATTGTGCACAATGGGTTAATTGTGCGAACCGTAAAAAGTTCATTATCAGTATGCAACATGTTTGAGTTTACTTTGTTTAATCTTTATGAAATTGATGATTTTGCCAAGTTGACGTGTACAACGTTGGGGGTTCTTGTGTTGTCGAAAGCAAACACATGACATGTGAATAAGAAAGAAAATTAAAACAGAAACTTATGTACTTGTACACTATTACACATCATCGACCACAAAAGAACAAAAGATAATTCTATTTTTTTTTTCAAACCCAATAATCTCGACCACAGACGTAAGGAAGCAGAAAACACTTTCACTTCAAACACCCACATGAAAAATATCCAATACTCAAAATCATAACATATCAATTCATCTTTGTGTTGCTAAGTCTCCATCACCATCATCTCTGTCCATTAGTAGATTCTTGAGAGATGACTTGATGTTTTGATACCTTCAGCATCGCTTCAAGCTTGCAGAAGTCAGCAAACAGCTTGATGTTTTGAGACTTTCGAATATACGACACCTAAACCCAACTCTCCATTGTAGTTGTAATATTCGCCTTCTTTTTTCATATATCCACCATAATGGACTGTGAGTTTTACAGTTGAATTGTCACTGTAAAGTAAAAATGTGAAACCTCAAATGTCAAATACCAGAAATCTCACAAAATTTGGATGAATTATATCTCAAAAGAATATATCAAATATAGAAGATGAAAGAAGAAATATAGAAATGAAAGAAGAAATCTACTGAGAAATCGCAGAAGAGAACTGGAAGGATGAAACACGAAACTCTAAACCCATAAATCAAACCCCAAAACCCGAAACCCAGAAATTGGTATGGAATTCGATATGGAAATAGAACCCCGAAACCCAGAGAAATCGCAGAAGAATGAAGAAACACGAAACCCAAAAATCAAACCCCGGAACCCTGAAACCCAAAACCCATAAATCAAACATTAAGGAAGAAGTTGAACAACATAAGGAGGAAGAAAACATTCTTACCCCATTTCGACTACAATTCATTCGACTCGACTCCCTTCGATTTCCTCGAATTTCTCTCAAGAACCCTAAATCACCAAATTGATTTGGGGATTTCTTTTGTTTTTTTTTTGTCGGGGTAAGGTTTTTGTTTTTATTTAACTTATGATTTTTTTTTTTTTAATTTCAGAAAAAAAAAAATCAATACGTTTTAAATGATTCCGACGGAGTTAACATTTCCGCTAACGGAGTTAACTATTCCGTTACGTTTTATGCCGGCACGAACAAAGTAGCCACATTGAAGGTTTAATGTGTTAGTTTCCTTAGTTTGATGGTTTAAAGTGATAGTGCAAAACTCTGAAGGTTTAAAGTGCTACATTTTTTATCCCTGAAGGTTTAAAATGCGATTTTCCCGAATAAAATCTTAACTAACTTAACATTAATTTTTTGAATAAAAGAAAAACAGTGTCTCGCTTTTAATAATCATCTACTTAAAATACCTTTTTTCCTTTTTTTGTTCCGTTTCTTAATCGAAATTTGTGACCTTTTTCGTTTTCGTTCACGTTCTTGTGCAAAAAAATAGGGTTATGAATATAGAATCTCTGCTCTTGACAATTGTCTAGTATATGCGCAGTGATTCTGGGGTGTTCTCAGTAATTTGATACAATCAGGTATATATACTACCGATTTCCTTTTAAAAACTCGATTTTTTTCCTTTTTGATTTGTTATCATCTACTGAAATCGTTGTTTGAATTGATTTATTTGTTATAACCACATACAACTGTGATTTGATATATTTCATATTTGTTGACGTGCTTAATTTGCAATTCAAATTTCTTGTAAAGAAACAGAGAACTAGCTCTGTTTTTGGAACCTGTACAATAATGTGTTTGAACTTATGTTGAGTGAGATGCCTTGCGATTTAAGTCTCTCATGTTTTAGGTTTCTGCTTGGTTCCTCTTGCATTTTCAATTCAGATTTCGTTCGTGTTCGAATTATTATCGGATTCAGGAATAAACTAGGTTAAGAAATATATCTTCTTTCATTTTTTGGCTTCTCTTAGGTTTTTGGGTCCTTAAATCTTCCCTTTTTTTGTACCCAACGTGATCTTTTGCTGAAATCTTGAACCTATTATTGAGATATGGATCCATATTTCCACTAAGAGTTAAGGATTTTTGTGTATATATAATTTTTCTTTGCCCACAATACTTTCTGACTCATGGAATAAAAATCTGATTTTTGATTCAAGGCTTATGACGACGGTTTTTGTTCCTTTGTTTGATGGGAATCATTATGAGTGCTGGAGTTTAAAAATGAAAACGTTTTTGAAGACTATCGATCTATGGGATGTCGTGGAGACAGGAATTGAGAAAGAACTGATGTATGAGAAGACTTCATCATCGACATCTAATGATTTCGACGGAGAAAGTTCAGCGGCTGAGTACTATTCAGCCTGGTGGAAACAATGGATGGAAACGAAAGACGTGAACGCGCTTTATATAATCCAAACTGCATTAAGCCATGAGATTCTTCCATGGATTGCTTCTGCTACATCATCTAAGGAAGCATGGGATATTTTGTTAGTGAGATCACTAGGTGGTCCTATATTTCAAGATAGAAAACTGTTTGATCTCAAGAACGAGTATAAGGATATGACAATGAAGGATTCAGAAACGATTCGTGAATTCACTGGGAAACTAATGGACCTTGTGTTTCGTATGAAGTCTTGTGGGTGGAAGGTTGAAGATAAAGAGGTGGTGAAGAAGATTCTTTCCTCTTTGCCTCCAAGATTTGATCAAGTTTTGGTGGACATTGCGGAAACACTTTCTATTAGTGTCCTTATCGATTGCTTGCTAGTTCATGAATACAACAATATGAGACGTATGGGACGGATTCAAGAGTCTTTGGAAGAATCAGCCATTGAAAGTGTTGTTGTGGAAGAAAGTCTTCAAGAAGAAGCTGAAATATTGTACTCTTTGAATGAGATCACTCAAAGCCAAGTGGAATCCCTGGAAAGACAAGGAGAAGTGTTGTCATTAGTGCAGCAGAATCAAAAGATGCTTATGCAGATGCAGAAACAAATGGTGGCTTTAATGCAACATACACTCTGACATAACTTGAAGAGGAAGTAGTTGTAAGGACTTCGTTTTGGTTTTGGTTTTGGTTTTTCTTTTTCTTTTTTTTTTCTTCTATATAAGATTATATATCCTTGGCTCTTACTTCTTATTAAGTTGGATATTAATTTTTGAAACTTAGAAGTTTTTAATTTTTGAATTGTGATAATTAATATTAATTTAAGATGTCAAAGTAGTGAAGAGGCTCCATAGTAGTGACAACAAATTTTTAATTTTTGAATTGTGATAATTAATATTATAGAGAGAATAATACAAGTATACATATAGGTATATGAGAGTTAATGGAGCTATGCCAATATATATTAGATATAGATCACAAGGGCTATAAACTATAGGAGATAATGAAGGAGTGAATGGTGGAGATGATTG
This sequence comes from Eutrema japonicum, assembly GCA_030161315.1. Lineage (NCBI taxonomy): Eukaryota > Viridiplantae > Streptophyta > Magnoliopsida > Brassicales > Brassicaceae > Eutrema > Eutrema japonicum. The sequence goes on from BSQW01000005.1 coordinate 43,194,165, forward strand.
AGGTGGCCTCCTTTATACACAGTTCAGTTTCCTAAATCTAAGGAAGTAGAAAGATTACATGAGATACTCAATTGACTAAAATAAACGTGTGCAACTGGTCAATAGATGTTAGTGCTCCAATAGTCCAATACATTATTTGAATGTATATATAACAGAGTAAAATCACACTGGGGTCGACACAAACTCAAGTTAGTAATCTCCAATTTTGCCAAGGCTTACGAGGTGATGCAGCGCATCCTTAATTAGTTTTGGTGTTCTTCGTTTACTTTTTTATTTATTACTTTCTATATTTGCTACTTCCTTTTTGTGTTAGGAATTAGGAGATTTTCCTATTTCTAATTGGTTTGGTTTTTCATCGAAACATAAACTGTCTTTTTGTGTTTGAAGACAGTTTTTCAAATTTCTATTGTAGTTTTGATAACAAGAAGCAGTTCCCGCGTGATTCATTGCGTGAATTACACGGTTGAGCTAGGTTTCACATCGGTACGACTGCGCTACAAGGTCATGTCAAAAGTTCTTACAAAAACCAAGTCCTAATTTCTTGATGCTCTTGAATCTTGGTAAAATCTCCCTAGTTTACTGGTATTCTCTAAGTTACTTGTTCACAAACCAAAACAATCGATTTTGAGTTTTGGGTCTCGATATCTTCTGATCTCGTTGAAATCTGACCCACTTTCGAAGATTTTCATGAAATCTTGGAGTTGCCATTTTTTCTTTAATCTATTTACGGTTAACTGGTTTTAGGATTTATGGTTTTAAGGATTATTTATATTTTTGTCCATTAGGGTTGGTAGTTTAGGTTTTGGGTATCTAGGTTTAGAATTATAAGGATTGATTTATTTTTATTTTTTTTGTAGACTCGAACTTAGAAGAGCTAGGGTTGTTAATTTTGTTGATTTGTAGACTGGTATTATTACTGAGGAGGTTCTTGCCTTCATCTTGTAGCTATGGAGGCTCAAATGCAGATGCAAATTCCGTTGTTTAATGGCGACGACCATGAGATTTGGAGCATAAAGATGAGGACTCTTCTGATGGCTCGTGACCTGTGGGATGTTGTAGAGAGTGGAGTCCCGGACGAAAAGCCATACCAGCATATGGGAGAATTGGCTAGTAGACAGAAAGATCTGAGAATCAAGGACATGACGGCTCTTCATATGTTGCAAATGTCGGTAACCGACTCGATCTTTCTCCGGATAGGAAGAGCTACATCGTCCAAGCAAGCATGGGAACTTCTCAAGGCAGACTTTGGAGATACCGGTGAGATTCTGGCTAGGAAAGTGATGGAACTTGAATGGGAGTATAGTCTCATGGTTATGAAGAACGGAGAAAGCGTTCATGAGTTCATTAACAAGTTTATTGAGCTTGTAAACCGGTTAAAGTTCTATGGAGACCTCCGTCCTGATTATGTGTTCATCCGTGAGATTCTTCACAAATTGGCTCCAGCATGGTTTGAAAAGGACACTGTATTTTACATTCTTTGTCACGAAAAACATACACTCATTGAAGTTTTGTGCATCTTGCGAGAAGCCAAATCTCGCAATGAGTTTGAGAAACGTTATGAAGCTTTGCCCAACCACAACAAGAGAGGAAGACGATAGAGAGCTTTTTCTACCTATGCTTTTCCACTGAAAAATAATTGAGGAAGTAAGTAGAAAAACTAAAAATAAAGAGTGAGATGTGTTGTTCTGTAGATGAAGAAGAAACGCTCACAGAACGTTCTATTTTGGTAGTTATATTTTTGCTCTTAAATCTTAATTTATAAATATTGAGATGTTTTCTTTATGAGTTAAATGTTGAAATCAAACCACGATTTGGAGAATTGTGCGTTAGGTAGACTTTGATTCTTATAACAGAGATAAGAAACAGAGACTCGGCAAAAGAAGTAAAAACATAGAATTTTTTTTAATCTTTTCTTCCTCTTAGAACAGTGAAGAACAGAGTAATAAGTAATCGATTTCGCACCGACACAAACTCAAGATCGTATTTCCGCTTATTCCTAAAGCTATACGAGTTCTCTCAGTGGCACACCCATGTAATTTTAACTTACAAACACAGGTTCTTTAAGTTCTTGACAATCTCAAATCCTGTCCATCGTTGACTAGAAATCTCTAGGTTTGCTGGGTAAAAAGAAAAAGAAAATTGAGTTTTTGAGCTCAGTCTCTTCTGATCTTGTTGAAATCTTATCCCCTTTTTAATAGAATCTCATGATATTAAGGATTTTGGCTTTTAAGGTTTAGGGTCTTTAGGATTTTTTTTGTAGTTTTGAATAGAAAATGAGAGAGGTGTGTGTAATTTTGTCGATTTGTTGTTGCTTATGACGATTTTTTGGTCTTCATCTTCATTTGTACCTTTTCATTAAGAGCTAACTCAGAAACAACAAGAACAAGAAAGAAGCATAGAAGTCTTCACCAAAATATAAAATATGAAAATATAACAAAAAAAGAAATATTAAATGTATTAATAAAAATAAACAAACTGTGAATAGATAGATCATGGACTTGGTGTAAAAAAAATGATAATAGATCATAAACCTTTTTGATCCAATTTTAAAACATACAAAAAAAGATTATGGGCATTGGACCTAGGGAGGTCGCCCCTCTCGACATGGGTCAGAGCCGGGACTGCAGGCTATGGAGGCTCAAACGCAGATGCGACAGCTTGTTCCGGTGTTCATTGGAGACATTGGAGACGACAATGAGCTTTGGAGTATCAAAATGAGGAGTTTAACGATGTCCCGTGACCTATGGGATGCTATAGAGAGTAAAATCTCTGATCGGCTTCTGGAAGAAGAATTGGTTAAGAGACAGAAAGATCTAAGAATCAAGGATATGTCGGCTCTTTATATGGGATAAATATTCCTGATTATGCTGACACCTTTAAGATTTTTAAAACTAGAAAGGAAGACGATACAGAGGTCAGGTGTTTTATCGATGTTTTTCACGTAAAAACTTGCAAAGAAATCAAGAAGATTCCTTGGACATGTACATAATTTTAGAGATCAAAAGAGTGTAACTGTGGATGAAATTCACTCGCATAATGTTCTAATTTGGTTGTTTTATTTTTTCCTTCAAATTTATACAATTTGTTGTAATCTAAGATGGCAACATTGACAAGACCAACAGCGCAGCGACTAATCCACCTCATTGACAAGACCATGAAGAATTGGTTTAACTCCATTCGGAAATTGGGCGATCACAGATACGAAGAAGGTTCCCAATTTTTGCTAGCTTCTAGACCAAACAATTAGAGTTTATCTTTAGATGTTTTTGGTCCTTATTGAGTTCGCAAATATAAAAAATTTCTAGCATTTTCAAAGTTAGTTCGCATCACAGATGTAAAAACGTTTTTTTTGGTCGAATAAATTTAACATTCATTCAAAAAAAAATAAGATGGCAACATTTTTCGATTATTTTTATTACTTTAAAAATTAAAACATTGACCTACCTCACTAAAGAAAATTTCATTGGACTAGAATATAAGTAACCGTATTATATGTTGGTAGGATAAATCAACCTTAATTAATGGAGTACTATATGATAAAAATCATGAATCCCCATCACTATCCACATATGAATCAACAGTTTAATATTTGAAAAAATAAAAAAGGGAATCAACATTACAATATTATTTTGTATGATAGATATGAATCCATGACATATATCTCTATATGCAATAGAAGATAGAATCAACATTAATAGATTATTTATATTATCAACATGAATCCCTCATCATATCATATTATATGTTTGTTGGATAGAATCAACATCAATAGATAACTATAGGATCAACATGAATCCACATTAAGTGTATAAATTATATTTAAGCCTGTAACCTATAATTAACTTTAGTTAATACATATTTTGTCACAATTAACATATTTATATGATGAATATGAGCCCCCGTTAAATATTTATATTTGTTTTTAGATGAAGTTAAAATATATATATATATATATATATATATATATATCTGTTGTGAATTCGGATAAATAAACTCGATGAACTAAAGCAAAATAAGAGCTAATCGCATATTTCCACTCTCACCTGATTGGGATGACCATCCAGAATTACTCATCCTCACAAAATTTAATTCCTCCTCCGACGTTGGTTTGAGTCTGTTACAAGCCTCATAACATTGCTCTGTTCTTACCAAGTTTTTTAAATTGCTTTTCCTTACTCTTTATTCTTGCATTCTTTGTACATAATTTTTTTGTTGGTCAATAAATTTTTAATTTTAACAAAGAATAATAACTTTAAGGCAAATACTCTTTTTCTAGGGGTTTTTAATTAAACTTGGAATAATAATTAAAAACTCATCAAATGTCGATAACTCTATTGAAAAAATATTATGTGATAATCATAAAATAATCCAAGAGGTCACAAGATCGAATGGCTGTTGGAACAAATAAAAATATTAAAAACTAGCCCAAAACAACATAGTTAAACAGCCTAAAGGAATGTACGGAGTTAAACCTAGAACTAATTACTAACTCGACATTCCGAACTTAGCAATAGAATCTCTATATTGCGACCAATTCTAACCATAAACAATAAAGAGTTACTACTTGCAAGTTTTCACAGATTTCTGTGTTCGTGAAATCCCCTTTAGTGGCAGAGGGAATCGCTTTACGAGCTGCTCTTTCCCAGGCAGTCTCAATTGGAATAAAGACTTTGTCGGTAGAAACCGACTCCTTACAACTTATCAGAGTCGTTAACTCAGGCTCGACCATTTTGGATCTTCACGGAGTGTTGGCGGATATCGCAATACTCGATCTCTAGAAGTTTTGATTTCTTATCTTTCAAGTTTATCCCAAAAGCAGCAAACTCTATCGCTGACTCCCTAGCTAAAACAGCTTTGTATGCTTACTCTGTTGAAATAGTTTAAATATATGAAAGCTCTATGTTGCCCAAAAAAAAAAAAACAATAAAGAGTTAAATGCATGTTGGGTAGTAGTGCTTTGTCTACTATTGATTAATAATGTTATCGACTACAATATTTGAGCAAATCAGACAATAAAATATGTGTATGGACTATTCCGCCAACTTATATTTTGGAAAAACATAAGATCCAAATTATATTCTATCAAACAAAACCAAGGTTCGAAAAGTCGCTAGGCGCTAAGCGGGCGGCCGGGTAATGATTTGCGCCTAGGCCGAAAAGCGGTGATTAATCACCGATTAATCAGCGATTAATTTTGAACATTTTTTTTTTAATTTTAAAGTTTATATGTATATAAGTTATAAATTATGAATATATGAATCAAAACAAATATGAAATAAGTTTTTTGATTATCAAAGTAACAAAACATTATGAAATTAAGTTCAAATTCACATCTAAATTCCAAAAACAAAAAAGAATTACAAACATATGATGCAAAAAAATATATTTGTCGTGATATTGAGAGACAAAAAAAAGTACAAAGAGAGAAAAATCGTCATCATCTTCTTCAATGATCAAATTATCATGTGTGTTGTACTTCTAGATGTATTTCCAAAACTTTGTAACACACTATATGTCCGTCACAAAAAAAAAAAATTGACTTTTTGAAAAAATCGTTGACATTTTCAAAAAATCGTTTGACCGCCTAATTCACCGCTTAGACACTAATCGTAGCGGTGCACCGCCGACTAGCGTCTAGACGGCTAGGCGACCGCTTTTTAGAACATGGAACAAAACCAATAAATATATAAGACTTGTCTTTTTCAAATAAATTAGACCAGCTAGTTTGTCATTTTTTCTATTTTACAAAATAGGAAATTAATTTTAGTTTTCTGTTTTATTTGTCCACATTTTATTAGCTCATCCAACTTCGTACCTACCTCCCCAAAACTATTGGAGGATCAAAGTCTTCTCTCTCTCAAGCACAAAGCTATATTTCTTTTGCAAAAGGATATAGCCTTTATAATTTTATAAATACATATAGATTCCATTCTAGTTATGGCTAACTATCTCGTTCTCTTTTCAAATCACAGATTCTATGAAACACATATATATGAAGAAGATTATATATATAAATAAAAGACTACGTGAAAGATTAATCAAGATTTCATTTTTATGAGCACAAATCAATTAGATTAGAATCTACATTTGAGTCCATATTAATGAAAAAAACCCAATGATAAAGACATATTTCCCCCCCTTTTGTTTTCTAGCGTAAACTCGTCTGTTTATTGGCTAAAAATTGGAAAACACCAACTTGGACTACATAATTTAAATTATAAAACCCTCCAATAGTAAATAAAATTGATCTATCCAATCATCTTCTCTCTCTATGCTCTCCACCATTTTACATAAACCCCAAAATCTCTCTTCATCATCACCATCATCTCTCTGTCTCTCTCTTTCCCTCCTTTCTCTCTTTCACATTCATTGCAATGGGCAGAAGATGCTCACACTGTGGAAACGTAGGACATAACTCAAGAACATGTTCTTCTTACAGAACAAGAGTCATTAGGCTCTTTGGTGTTCATCTAGACACTACAGGCTCTTCTCCGCCACCACCTCCTCCTCCGCCGTCAATTTTGGCCACCGAAATGAAGAAAAGCTTTAGCATGGATTACTTGCCGGCATGTTCCTCCTCTTCCTCTTCCTTCTGTGGTTATCTCTCCGATGGTCTCCCCCACAAAACACCCGACCGCAAAAAAGGTTGCAACTCTGACATATTTTTCCATTCTTGTTTGTGTTTTTCAATTATATTATGATTGGTCTTGACGTGTTTTAAAGTTGTCGAATATCTTATTGTATAAATTTAAACTCTTCTCATAAAAGTACGACATGTGACAGAATTCAAATTAACTTTTCCGATCCATGTCAATTAATCGATTAGATTTTGAACAATAAGTTTATACTAAATTTCAGACTTTACCAAAAGCATATGCAACCCCTATCTATCTATATGATGCATCTATAAATCGATCTTTGGCCTCGGTTTCTGTTAAGTTTTTTTTTTTATTTAACGGATTATGATTTTGTTTTGTTGATGATTAGGGGTTCCTTGGACGGAGGAAGAGCACCGGACTTTTCTAATTGGATTAGAGAAGCTTGGAAAAGGAGATTGGAGAGGAATCTCTAGAAACTTCGTCGTCACAAAATCGCCGACACAAGTGGCAAGTCATGCTCAAAAATACTTCCTCCGGCAAGCCACCACTCTCCATCACAAGAGACGCCGTACAAGCCTCTTCGATATGGCAAGTTCCAATCTTTTTTTTATACATAACAAAAATATAATTTAAAAACTCAATTTTTTGAAACTTTGCAAAAAAAAAATTAAAAAATCATTTTTTTAAAGGAAACTCCATATCAGAAATCACATCTTCAAATTTTCAAAAAGAATTTTTATGTTGTTTTAGTCAGAAAAAATTCTCAAATTTTTTTACCATTTGAAATGTCAAGATTATATAAACTAAAAAGTCGAGTTTTCACTTTAATCTAAGCTTTATATTATATATAGTAAGTATATGAATCAGACGAAACAAAAATCTTGAATTGTCAATTTATATATTCAACAGATTTCGGCCAGCAACGTTGAAGAAAATAGTACTGTTCCATGTAATGATCATATTGGGTCGACCACAGATGTTGTTTGGGAACACGGATTAGTCAATCATCGTCTTGGATATCCAGATCCGGAAATATCCGGGTCGGGTAACTCCGGTGGACTCGATCTTGAGTTGAAGCTTGCGTCGCTTCACTCTTCCGAATCGAATATTAGACCTATCAGCGTTACGTGAAAATACATATAACACGTTAAATAATGGTTTTAATTCGTATAATCAAAATGTTTACATATATAATCATCGATCCTATCTAATTTAAGTTTGTTCCATCTTAGTTACTTTGATAATTTGGTGAATATTTTTTTAGCATTTTTCAGATGTTTTTGCCTTGGATCATTTATGTTTACTATAAAAAAATTCAGAATAAATTAATATTGTTGATTTTTTTGTTTAACATTTTTTGTAGTCAAACAGGTTCATTAAATATTTTTCTATAATTTATATATACTATTAAACATATCATCAAACACCAATTATTTTATAGAAAAAATTAGAAAATAAAAAATTCTGAAAAATATTAAATCATATTAGATTTTAAAAATTTTAAGTTGGAAATATCAAACGAGGTTGTTTAAATTATGCTAGATTTTTTCTGATTTTAATTTAAATCATAATAATATCAAATCATACTAGATTTTTGAAATTTAAGTTGGAAATATCAAATTTTATACATTTAAAAAAATATTAAATATATATAAAAAGAAACAATTACACTGGAAGGCACTTTATCACTTACCAATTACAAGATAAGGCACATTTGACTTTTAAGACACTTTTTCTACTTGAACTGACCATTCTACCCTGTGTAACTCACATCTCTCTCTTTTACTCTCACCTTAAAAACTTATTTATTTTCTATTTTTTTTTTCATCTCTCTCACATCTCTCTCTTTTACATCTCGACTTAAACCAATAAACCATCTCTCTCACATCTCTCTCTTTTACCCCACCTGATTTGTTTTCTATTTTGTATAATGTGAAAGACATAAAACAATTTATTTGGTAACAATGAATGATAATTTTTTATTCTACATTTTAATATCTATTTTGATATAGTTTTGATTAAAAAAAAACAAGAAACATAAACATATGAAATCGAGATCGATGTGGACATGAAAACGTGGACAATTGTGTGACATATAAGAATCTCGTATTGTTAGTGTGGATGGTCATGTGTGGATAATACTTTACTGATGGTCATATGTGGATGGTCATGTGTAGATATAGTTCTTGATATTTACAAGTAGATTTCTTGTTTCACATCAAAACTATAGCAAAATGGATATTAAAATGTTGGAAAAATAGAATTATCATATATTGTTTCCAGAAAATTGTTTTGTGTCTTTCACATTATAAAAAAAATAGAAAACAAATTAAGTGGGTTAATAATTATAGTACTCTAATTTTTGATTTTCTAGTGTGGATGGTCATGTGTGGATAATACTTTACTGATGGTCATGTGTGGATGGTCATGTGTAGATGTAGTTCTTGATATTTACAAATAGATTTCATGTTTCACATCAAAGTTATAGCAAAATGGAACTTAAAATGTTGGAAAATAGAATTATCATATATTTTGTTTCCAGAAAATTGTTTTATGTCTTTCACATTATGATAAAAATAGAAAACAAATCAAGTGGGGTAATATTTATTTTACTCTAATTTTTGATTTTCTAGTGTGTATGGTAATGTGTGGATAATACTTTACTGATGATCATGTGTAGATGTAGTTCTTGATATTTACAAGTAGATTTCTTGTTTCACATCAAAACTACAGCAAAATGGATCTTAAAATGTTGGAAAAATATAATTATCATATATTGTTTACAGAAAATTGTTTTATGTCTTTCAAATTATAAAAAAAATAGAAAACAAATCAAGTGGGGTAAAAGAGAGAGATGTGAGAGAGATGATTTATTGGTTTAAGAGGAGATGTAAAAGAGAGAGATGTGAGAGAGAAAAAAAGAGAGGTGTAAGAGAAAAAGAGAGATTAAGAAGAAGCAAAATAAAAAAGAAAATTAATATAAGGATAAAATTGGGTTTTCATACCCATAAACAGGACAAAAAGTGTTTTAAGAATCATAAATGTCTTATTTATAACAAAATATTGGCAAAGTGTATTCTGTTGTAAATGACCCTAAAAAAAAAAATACTCCTCGTGAGTTAGAATAACTTTAAGAATCGTGTAGAGCTTAATAATATTTATATTGAACCCACTTTATTACAAAAACGAGTGTATTTTTGAGAATCGAAATAATTTTGTTGTTGGGGGAAATATAATAGGTCACAATTTAAACATGTCTATATTTAGTGCAAGTTGTGTTAATAGCGACACCTACAATTGGAAAGGAAACAAAGTGATTGGAGGACAAAATGTTCTCCTTTTTATGTCATCGACTTAGATATATAAAAATTTAGGTTTCCTTGTATTGGTTGAGATTTTGGATATTGGGATACCCATTTGAAACAAGATAATATAATGACTACATATTAATGAAACCATTAGTTTAGAGATTTTGTTTTGTCTTAAAGTTTAGCAAGTTTGAATTATTTATTGTCGTGAATACAGAGCAATAGAAGAGTGCATCAAAAATTTGATGCCTGAATTTATTCATTTCATAATATAGTTTTTTTTTAATAGTGTGTTGGGTTGTTTGGAGAGTGTATTATCGCCATTCATCGAAAGATAATAAATTATAGTTTATATAATTTCATATACAGTTAAATGGTTAAAATCATCATGACGTCATCATGCATGCAATTGGTTTTTTTTTCAAATGGAGAGTATTTATCATCGCCGTGCATAAAAAATGAATGATGCTTCATAAAAATTAGAAAAATACGTTTATCATCAAGATTTTCACTGTAAAAAATATTTATTGAAACTGGCATTGTTCATGTGTAACTCTACGTGGAAATTTTTGATTTTATCCTCTTTTATTAGTTTATCTTTTAACTTTATAATTAAAAACTTGTAGCGACAATGATTTTTTACATCAAATATAAATCTTAGCTCAGTTTTAATTCATTCTCTTTCTTTGTTAATGGTGCTAGTTGTGATAGTTTATATTGTTCTTTAAAAAATAATAGTTTATTTAGTTTATCCACAAAAACAAAACAAAATGGAAATTGAAAAACCCTCACCTAAAAACCTCCAAATTTGACAGTCCAATATGAACTCGAATCAAATTATATAGGTAAATATATTCATGCATTTCGTATTAGTTTAAAATAGGTATATTTGTTTCTCCAAGGGGAACCATTGGTTGATATTGAAGAAGTTTGAAAATAAATTAATATTGGTGGTCCTTTGCTTATCAATGTATACACCAATAGTCACTTTTAAGTTACAAAGACATTTCACCCGACCCCTTTTGGGGGTCCTTTGCTTATCAATGACTATGTATATGATGAGGCTTCAATTTTTTTCCTTTTACTCAATAATAATATAAAATTCTGTATAGCTTGACAAAGATCCAAATCATGTGGTCGATAATATTAATGTCTATAAAAATATATAAATAAAAATATCCTTATCTAGATTTTGTTTTACATATATATATGCTTGGTTTCTATATCATACAAGTTATCTAATATATCTCGTGTTTTCTTATATATAATATATCTCATATATATTGTAAGAAAGGAACTTTAAGCATGGTCTGCACGACCGTAGTCGAGTGGTTAAGGAAATATGAGAATGTGTTGATAGCATTCTCTCTGGGTTCGAATCTTCCTCGAAACAAAGAAGTTTGGGTCTGGGCCGGTAGCTTATTTGGTAGTTCGGTAACAGACGATCCGGTTATTGTAGGACCAAAATTTACACTACAGACAGGAAAGATTTAATCACAGTAATATGTAAATAAACAGTTTAAGGAACAGACGATTTATAAGCGATAAAGCAATACAAGATCTGAGGAGGCGAGATAAATCTCTTTCCTTAACTCTAAGAATCTCCCGTAGTGTGACGGGGTTTTATAGATCCATGAGTCCCAGGATACAACCAAAGTTTAACTGAATCATCAACACCATGATTCATGTCTATCGACCATTATTCTACGATACTCTCGAAATTAAAACTTACTCTAAGCAGTAGGGAATTGAAGAAACGATTGCTAGAACTTTTAGTAAGTGTTTATTGTGTATCAGAGGATGATTTTTTAGGTGAAAATCGTGTTGTATATATAGGAGAGAGGCTAGGGTTTTTCCATGACAGAAAAGGAATATTTCTAGAATAACCTAGGCGGCTGCGATTTTTTAAGTCGGCCCGCTGGGTATCGATCGATACCAAGGGGTATCGATCGATACCTCAAAAAGTCCACGGGCCCAATCAAGGCCCAAGATGCGAACGTCGCACGTATGGCTTTTCTTCTCTCATGTTGTTCATTTAAGACACAACCATTCCAACATATATACACGAGAAAACATTTCTCGGTTAATGAAAACATTTCATTAGAAAGAGCTTAACTCATTTCTTTTCACACTAACACAATTTTATCAAACCCTCAGGCTTTGACAAAAAATTAGTTCCAACAATCCCCCACATGAATAGAAATGACTCTAGAACATATGAAAATTGTACAGACTAGACTTTACTAGACATACTTGACTAGACTCATCTAGACGTAGACAGACTTTCGAGAGTATACGAAAATGTAACTGTATCTGAGAGGTAGCATTTTCCAGCTTTGAACCAAACATTTTTAATATCTGTCGAGTTTACTCGGCCAGGAGGTGAACATGATGTCTTGAACCGCCCGGATTTTTATGTAAACTTAGACAACAGGTATCGCACAGAGACATCTTCTCGTAGAACTTTGTTCTCTATTGTGTTCATTTTGGCCTTGAACATTCCTGGTATTCGTGAGTGAATTTGGAGAATATAGCCTTCTCTTTCATTCTCCTAGAAACGGCCCCATTTCACACTTCACTAGGTGATCTTTTATTAGCTTGTTTTTCAGAAGTGTCCTGTCACACTCTACTATCTACATAGCTATGCAATCATTAAAAGCCAACGCTTATCCTTACTATCCACAGGTAGCACTGTTATATCATCCTAGGAACTGGGCAGAGACATAGTCTCACAGTGCTCAATTCGAATCAGTTTAATTTTGTTTCCCTTTGAACCTAGATCTTGGGATCTCCAGTCACATAGGTGGGGTATCTGTCAAACATCATCTTTTTCTATAGGCTTTAAACCCATTCCTTTTGATGATTTTACAATTTGATCTCGCGGCAAACCTTTGGTAAACGGATCCGCTAGGTTATCAGCCGACTTGATGTAATCTATCGTTATTACACCAGTTGAGATCAATTGTCTAATGGTCTTATGTCGTCTTCTTATGTGACGAGACTTGCCATTATATAGATTACTCAGTGCCCGAGAGATAGCCGACTGACTATCACAGTGTACACGTAATGCTGGCACTGGATTCTCCCACATTGGGATATCTTCCAAAAAATTTCGAAGCCATTCTGCTTCCTCAGCAGCTTTGTCTAAAGCTACAAACTCTGACTCCATGGTTGATCTGGCCAGGAGTGTTTGTTTGGAAGATTTCCAGGATATTGCTGCACCAGCAAGAGTAAAGACATATCCACTCGTGGATTTGGAGTTTCTTGAATCTGAAATCCAATTGGCATCACTGTACCCTTCCAGCACTGCTGGTTCTTTACCAAAGTGCAGCCCATAACTTTCGGTGTATCTTAGATAATTTAATACCCTAGTTATGGCTCTCCAATGGGTATGACCTGGATTGCTCGTGTAACGACTTAGTACGTTTACCGAGTGTGCTAAATCGGGTCTAGTACAATTCGTTAAGTACATTAGACTCCCGATGACTCTTGCATACTCCACTTGTAACACTGCTTCACCTGAATTCTTTGTCAAGTGAAGATGAGGATCAAGTGGAGTTTTTGCAGTCCCATTGGAGTAGGTCTTAAACCTCTCTAGGATTTTTGTAGCGTAATGATCTTGAGACAGAATTATTCCTTTTGAATTTCGAATAATCTTAATCCCTAGAATTACATCAGCTAATCCCATGTCTTTCATATCAAACTTTCCACTTAGCATGTTCTTTGTTTGAAAGATTATATCTTTGTTGCTTCCCATGATTAGCATGTCATCTACGTACAAACACAACAACACATAACCTTGTGAAGTACTTTTGATATAGATGCACTTATCACATTCATTGATGTGAAAGCCATTTGACATCATTACACTGTCGAATTTTTCATGCCATTGCTTCGGAGCTTGCTTGAGTCCATATAGCGATTTGACAAGTCTACAGACTTTCTTCTCTTGTCCGGGAGCAACATAACCCTCAGGTTGATTCATATAGATCTCTTCCTCTAAATCTCCGTTTAGAAAAGCAGTCTTAACATCCATCTGATGTATTTCAAGGTTTCTTAAAGCTGCGATTCCAATCAACATGCGAATCGAAGTAATTCTCGTCACTGGAGAATAAGTGTCAAAGAAGTCCAATCCTTCCTTTTGACGAAATCCTTGTACCACAAGCCTGGCCTTATATTTGTCTATAGAGCCATCGATTTTTAGCTTAGTGGTGAAGACCCATTTACAACCCAGAGGTTTACAACCTTGAGGTAGGTCTACCAACTCATAAGTATGATTTTGCATAATTGAGTTGATTTCACTGTTAGATGCCTCCCTCCAGAAAGGTGCATCAGGTGTAGACATCGCTTCCATGAAAGTTCTTGGACCACTTTCCGCTAGGAATGCCATTATGAACTCAGAGCCAAATGTCTTCTCCTTACGAGCTCTCTTGCTTCGTCTCGGTTCAGCTTCTTCTACTTCTGTAGACGTGCCTGAAGTGCTTGCCTCATTGCTAGCATCTCGTTCGTCACGAGTTCGTTTAGGATTTCCTCTATCCTTACATGGAAACACATTTTCGAAGAAGTATGCATTCCTTGACTCCATTATTGTGTTTACATGAATGTCTGGTATATCTGATTTATGTACCAGAAATCGATAGGCACTACTATTGTGCGCGTATCCGATGAAAATGCAATCTACCGTTTTAGGTCCGATGGTGACCTTTTTCGGAAGTGGTACTGCAACTTTTGCCAGGCACCCCCACACTTTCAGGTATACATACGAAGGTACATTACCTTTCCAAAGTTCATAAGGAGTTTTTCCTGTGACTTTGTGTGGAATTTTGTTCAGGATATAATTAGAGGTAAGCAGAGCTTCCCCCCACATGTTCTGGGCTAACCCAGATTCCTGCAACATTGCATTCATCATTTCCTTGAGAGTTCTGTTTTTTCTTTCAGCAACTCCATTGGATTCCGGTGAGTAGGGAGCAGTTGTTTGATGAATAATGCCATGTGCTCTACAGAATGCATCAAATGGTTCACTATATTCACCACCCCTATCACTTCTGACCTTTTTTATGGTCTTGCCGAGTTGGTTTTCAACTTCCAGCTTGTATTCTTTAAATTTGTCCAAGGCTTCATCTTTACTTCGCAGTAGAAAGATGTAACAATATCTCGTGCAATCATCTATGAAAGTCACGAAATATTTCTTGCCTCCTCTGGTTTGAATATATTTCAAATCACATAAATCTGTGTGAATTAAACCTAGAGGTTCTGTTGTTCTTTGAACGCTGGGTGATGGCGTTTTAGTGAGTTTGGCTTGGACACAAACCTCACATCTGTCTTTGCTTAATTTGCATTTAGGAATCATGTTCATGTTCATTAATCTACTCATAGACTTGAAATTAACATGTCCTAGTCGTTCATGCCAAATATTAAAAGACTCAGCGAGATAAGCAATTGATTTCTTATCATTAATCTTAGGGTTCTTCGAGGTGGAAGCCTCGGTTACATTATCCTTTCGGATTACTGCCTCAACAGACATCTTAAACAGATTATCACAAACAAAACCCTTACCCAAATACATCCCATTCTTCGTTAGGATCAGCTTATCACCTTCCAGCTTCACAGAGAATCCATGCTTACTTATGAGCGATCCAGAGATCAGATTCTTGCGTATATCTGGTACATGGACGACGTTCGTGAGAACAAGTTCTTGTCCAGAGGTGAGCTTCAGAACAACCTTCCCGTGACCATCAATTGTCGACGAGGCTGAATTACCCATTAAGAGTTTTTCACCATTCTTGGTCTTTGTGTATGTGGAGAACATCTCTCGATCCATACAGATGTGTCTGGTTGCACCAGTATCGAACCACCAAGTCTTTGGATGGCTTTCAGCAACATTGGCCTCAGTGACCACAGCACACATGTCAGCTTCTGTCAAGTTGGCTTGAGCCTTCTTGCTACGACAATCAACGGATTTGTGTCCTTGCTTCCCACAGAAGTTACACAATCCTAAGAACCTTTGAGAAGTCTGGCCATTCTGACCACTCTTGTTCTTGAACTTTTGGAAGTTCTTTGGTGGCATCTTCCCTTTGCCTTTGTTAAGGCGACCTTTGTTATGCCACTTGCCTTGATTGGGGTTTAGGTGTTCAACCATGTTCGCATTGTGTTCGCGAATTTTCACACCTACATTGATCTGTTGTTCCCGATTCGTAGACTCTACGCGGAGCTTAACAATCAGATCTTCAAGGCTCATCTTCTTTTTCTTCAGCCTGAGGTAGTTCTTGAAGTCCGTCCAACCAGGAGGTAGCTTCTCAATGATGCAGCAACCTTGATAGGTTTCACACAACCGCATTCCCTCAGCAAAGATATCGTGTAGGAGCCTCTGCACCTCATCGACTTGTTCCATTAGTGGTCTTGAATCCACCATCTTGTACTGCTCGAACTTCGCCACAGTGAATTTCTGAGTACCAGAATCTTCAATGCGGTACTTCTTGTCTAAGGAATCCCACAGATCCTTAGATGTCTCAGCATTTTCGTACACCCCAAACAGAGAGTCCGAAAGGCTATTCTGAATATAGCCCTTGCACAAGAAGTCAGCATGTTCCCAGGCGTGGACACTCGCAAGCGCACGTGGATCAGTGTTATCTTCTGGGAGAGCAGGTTTCACCTCACTGGTGTATTTCTGCAGGTTCAATGTTGTCAGATAGAAGAACATCTTCCTTTTCCACATCTTGAATGCTGTCCCATCAAACTTGGTTGGAGGAGCGACGTGATTCCCAGATGGAACTTTGACCGTCTCGATCTGACTCGCAGTCGATTCAACCTTCTCACTGGTTTTCTCCACCAATCCAGAGTTGTTTTCCACATCAATTGTCATTCTGTGAAGACAAAAGAGACACAACTTTCAATTAGTACCGATATATTTAAGAATCGCAATTCAAAATACTGATATCGAACTAAATCGCATTGGTGTCGATCGATACTCTTTGGTATCGATCGATACACATCCAATGTCTATCGATGCACCCATATGGTGTCGATCGATGCTCCTGTGTGTCGATCGATGCAAGTGAATTACACAGGATCGACCGATAAACCACAGTGTCGATCGATGCTCGATGCACATACTGTGTCTATCGAAGCATCCTGGTGTCGATCGATACACGCTTAGTGTCGATCGATACACCCTAGATTCCGATCGACGCTCGATGCACATACTGTGTCATTCGAAGCATCATGGTGTTAATCGATACACGATAAGTGTCGATCGATACACCCTGGGTGTCGATCGATACAAGTGAATTTCACAGGATCGATCATAGCACCACGGTGTCGATCGATACCTGTGTCTTATACACAGTATCGATCGACATAGACCAACTTGGTCGATGCAAAGTATCGATCGATACACTGAGGTGCCGACCGATACACTGTTTGCATGGTATCGATCGATACACTTGAGTGTCAACCGATACAATTTAGTCCAGTATCGACCGATACCATAGGGTGTCGATCGATACTCACAAGGCCTCGATCTGAATCGAACCTATCAAGAACATATGTGTGTTCGTTGATTATACCGTTCTTTAATCGCAATTAAAGACGGTTTTTTAGAAGATGTTTAAAGCAGATCTGCTTCTACTACACGTTTCAAGTTGCTAAACAGCTGTTTGATAACGTTTGAGTATCACTAGCAGAAGAACATCTTCTTAAAATAGAGAGAGAGATGAAGATTGCCTCTACTACACGTTTCAATTTGCTAAAAGCTTTTTGACAACGTTTGAGTATCATCAGCAGTAGAAGAATCGTTTAAAAAACCGTTTGAAAACGTTTATTTACTCGTGATTAAAGATCCAATTGAAGTATTAACAAAAATTGGATCTTCTTAGAGTTAAGATTGTAGGACCAAAATTTACACTACAGACAGGAAAGATTTAATCACAGTAATATGTAAATAAACAGTTTAAGGAACAGACGATTTATAAGCGATAAAGCAATACAAGATCTGAGGAGGCGAGATAAATCTCTTTCCTTAACTCTAAGAATCTCCCGTAGTGTGACGGGGTTTTATAGATCCATGAGTCCCAGGATACAACCAAAGTTTAACTGAATCATCAACACCATGATTCATGTCTATCGACCATTATTCTACGATACTCTCGAAATTAAAACTTACTCTAAGCAGTAGGGAATTGAAGAAACGATTGCTAGAACTTTTAGTAAGTGTTTATTGTGTATCAGAGGATGATTTTTTAGGTGAAAATCGTGTTGTATATATAGGAGAGAGGCTAGGGTTTTTCCATGACAGAAAAGGAATATTTCTAGAATAACCTAGGCGGCTGCGATTTTTTAAGTCGGCCCGCTGGGTATCGATCGATACCAAGGGGTATCGATCGATACCTCAAAAAGTCCACGGGCCCAATCAAGGCCCAAGATGCGAACGTCGCACGTATGGCTTTTCTTCTCTCATGTTGTTCATTTAAGACACAACCATTCCAACATATATACACGAGAAAACATTTCTCGGTTAATGAAAACATTTCATTAGAAAGAGCTTAACTCATTTCTTTTCACACTAACACAATTTTATCAAACCCTCAGGCTTTGACAAAAAATTAGTTCCAACAGTTATATCATTGGCACTAGTCGAAGGCATTCCAAACTCGGGACAGATGTAGTGGTGGCCCATTGGATCTCATGGATCTCATATCATGTTGATCCGAGCCCAATTCGGAGCTTATAGTATCCGTTGAACCTGTGAGTAGTCCACTTTGTAACACTTTGGTACGTTCATACCGAAGCTGACCGGATCAGCCGATAGGATATTAAAAAAAAAAAATCTTTGAGCATGCTATGTTACGTGACAAAAAAAAATGCGAAATTTTTTAATTTACAGATAGAGGCGGATCTAGGATTTTTTTTAGTATGGGGCACAAATTTTGTTCTCTTATAAATTTGATTATCATAAATTTTGTAATGTCTAAAATTTAAAGTATAAAATTCAGTTTAAGAGAAATTAAGTAGAAGCGAAATGATAAATTAATATGAAAGGACAACTTATAGAGGAGGACTCGACCAAAAGAGCTAAATAAACTTATTTAATTGCTTGTACAAGAACAATTTGATAAAATCAGCATGAGGCACTTGACACACCCCCATCTAAAGTAGATCCGCCCCTGCTTACAGAGCTAAATTTTTATAGATTTGGAGATTATAAAATATTTATAAATCATCAAATATCTGGTAGGAACTCCAACTGAGACTTTTTTTGGGTCATAGAATGAGACTCTAACATGTGACGTAGATCGATAATTATGGTTCCTGTGTCCTAGGAGAATGTATTATTTCTTTAGCATTTTCCTTATAAATTAATTATACTATTGAATCTTGGCTCTAAGTCTTCAAGTTTCTAGACAACCTCCAAATGTGACTAAGAAACTCTCTTTGCCAATATATTTTTAGGGGTTAAAATTCTGATCCAGTAAATTACATCCAACAAACCTATGATAAAAAAGTTTAATGAAGTTAAAGAAGTCAAACGAGATCAAATGAGTAACGAGATAACGGGCCGAGCTGAAAAGCCTATCGAAATGAACATCTATGATCAAAGAGAATTAAATGTTAAATCGTTAGTCAACCCCGCCGAGATCAAAGACTCGTTCAAACCGGTGAATTAAGCCGTCCATACATTCATGGTAAATCAGGCGGGGTAAACGGAGACATTAAACACGATCTCGGAGTATAAAATAAGGACAAGGGCAAGGAGCCAAATACCAGATTCCGACTCTCTACACTACTCTCAACTGCAATTTAGCTCTTGACTCAAACACTTGTCTTTTCTTTGTTCTTGTTCTTGTTCTTGTAAATATCTCATGAGACTCGAAATATTAATCCAGTTTAATTCCCAAAACCATTGTACAAAAAAGTTTTCGAATCATGTATATTCTCATCGAGCAACAAACTTTTTGTTTATTGTTTGATAGTCCTTTGGTTATTCTTTTCTTAAAGATAAGCCAAAAATCCATCTATTTTCATTATTTACAAATTTTAACCATTGTATTTCCAACTACAACGGTATCAATATTAATGTTATATATTGCCCATTATCAAAAAAAAAGTTATTTTCATATATATTAAAGAAGCTATTATATACATTAAAGAATCTATTATATATAATACACATTATACACTATTGTTATTAAATTATCTCTAAAACGTAACTAAAAATAATTAAAAAAAAAAGCATTGAAAAAGTTATAAAAAACACATCATTTTGTAAGATAAAATTAAAATCCCTATTGATTATGTCTAGTCCTGGCTCTTTCCCCGAGTGAGTCTCTATACATAAATTTTGATTATTTCCTTTGGCGTGCAAAGGAAGAAGGGGCAATGGAAAAGTCTCTACAAGCTTTTTCGTGGATAATCTGGTATATTTGGAAGGTTAGAAATGACAAAAAAATTAATTGTAAGGAGATCTCTCCCATTGACACCATGTAACTCGCTATCCATGAAGCAGAAAACTGGAAAGTAGCACAAATGGTCTCGCAAATAAGTGAAGAAACTGATCATCAATCGGATACCCTCCGAGGTGAAGGAAGTAGCGGATAAATACCTTGTTGCCAAATAGATATCTCTTGGGTAGGCGATGATGCTAATTTTGGCGGCGGTTGTGTTATAGAGTTTGTGAATGGAAGTCGAAGTTTTGGCTCTTTTGCGAAAGAACGCATTTTATCTCTCCTTCATGCTGAATTAAATACTCTTTTGTGGTCCATGAAACCCGTCCTACTTCTGGGAGAATCGTCTATGTCCTTGAATCCAACTGCCTTCAGATGGTTAAGTTGATCGATGAAGAGGAAGAATGGTTCGCTTTGGCTTCAGACATTAATGAGTTCTATCATCTTCGTTCCACTTTTATTTATTTTAATATATTTTATATTTCTCGTGTGCTAAATGTATGTGTTATTATTTTTTTTGCGAAAGAGATCCGAGCACGCGATATTTTTTTTTTCCATATACACTCTTTGATTACTAAAGAGTACTAACTGGATGGATTTCGAGTCCAGCCTATTTAAATCATCGACGTCAAAAACAAAAAACAAAAAACAAAAAAAAAGTAAAATCCTAGAACGAACTAGATGCAATATTAAACAAGTTATCTTCGAGAACATAATAAAAAAAATTGGGTAGACTAAGAAAACAATGTGGGCTATTTCTTAACGGGCCTTCTTTTAGTATGGACCGAGCTTATTTACGGAACCTTATTGGTTCACCCGAATGTCCAGAAACCAGAACCGTCAGTTTTTTTTTATATATACTCTGATTTACTATTCATTGTATTAATTTCGACGCAACAACATAATATATGTTTCTCACATTTATCCAAATATTTATGTTTCATCGACGGCATCCGGAAGAATAAGGAAAAAAAAAACATCATTAACCCTAAGTCCTAACCATGAACTCTTGTTTCAACTATGGCATACTCAATCATCAAAGCTTAAAGCTTTTAAAAAATTAAAAAACTTGTTCGCCTAGCTATAAGCATATTTTTGAAAACTCTTATGTGCAATAGTAATTATATTACCGTCTGTTTTATAAAAGTATTGATCCAATATTATAAAGAGAAATACCCTAAAATAGCACAAATTTTACTTTTGTTCCAAAACTAACATTCTAAATTTAACATTCTAAAAATAGCATAAATAATTATGTAAAAAATATTTGTTTACCCAAAATAAAATTAAACATAAAATTTTTTTTATATATATTTGGGTTCACTATTTCTAATTTAGGGTTTTAATTTTTTCTCATTAGAAAATGATTTTATGTCATTTTAATATTAAATTTGTGCTATTATTGTCAAAATTTGTGTTATTATTGTCATTTTCAATTAGTGATGCTAAGTTTGGAACAAAAGTTTTTAAATGTGCTAGTTTGATCAATTAATATTGCCCATTTGTAAACTATTATTACAATCTGGTTTGAATAGATTTTGATCCAATACTACTACAGTCTGGGTTTAACTCTAACCATATTTTTGTTTCAACTGTGTAATCAATATACTGTAGCAAAAAAAAAACTGTGTAATCAATCATCAAGCTTTGTAGTTTTTTTATCGTCTCTATGCATATCATCGAAAACTATTGTGCAATAATAAATCTTTTACAGTCTGGTTTTAAAAAGAACTGATCCAATAGTACCATCTCAAATGCAGTTTTGGCTCATCTGCAGAATGTATCAAAGAAGGAAAGAAATATCAGGGAAAGCTTATAGCACAAGGAACCTACTTTAAGTTCCTTCCATAACAAGAAATAAAACAAAATCCATAACAAGAAATAGAAAAACATTCAAAAAGGCTTCAAATTTCTGCAGAACACAAACCTGTTTAAGTTCATTGCCGTGTCAAAAACACCAAGCCTGCAAAACCCGCCACAATCAATGCACGCATCACCTGAAAATTACGAAAAATATGATGAAAAGATTTGATCTTTTTCGGTTTATCAATAAGCCGTGAAACATGTCTGTTCTATAAACCCACCTGCCCAACAGGTCCTCTTGAACTTTCTGAATCTGCAGATGTCTCAGACTTCTGTTTCTTTGATCTCTCAATGTTCTTCCACTTCTTGTTGCTATTCAATTTCGCGATGCTTCTGCAGCTGAATCCCCTCTGAAAACGTTTCGAGCAAACGCAGGATCTGAGATATATCATACAAGTATTGTAAAAACCACCAAGGCCACTGCTTTTGTACCTCACAGATGTTTTCCCTGGTGGATTCTTCTCTCTTCTTCTGTAATAAATTTACTTCTGCCAGATCCAAATGTCTTGTTCCAAAATCTGTTTCGCAAGACAAATCTTTTGCCTCGTCTGGAAATATCCAGAGACGTGATCCTCGCGCATTTTCAAGTTGAGAATCTTTCAAACGCACAGACTTGTGCGGTTTCTTCTCATCATTCCTTACTTGTACCACCGAACTTCTTTTTCGCCTCTGCTTACTTAACGAGTCACTTCTTCTAGTGCTCTGTTCAAGACTCTTCTCCTCTATAACTACTGTCCTTTCATCTCTTGAAACCATTACTAAATCATTACATCTCTCCATGTTATCTCCACACACTGTCTTCTCCATATCCTCAGAGCTTATCTTCCTTTCTTCCGGTTTCTCTATATTCACAGAGCTCTCCGGTTGTGACTGCGCCTTAGTTTTCTCCTCCACATCTTTACAAGATTCAGTTTGATTCTTCGCTGTCTGAAGTTTTGTATCCTGTCAGAAACATCTAGAGAATCTTAATTAAACAAGTTTTTAAAGATTTTGATCACAAGATTCATACTCAAAACCCCAAAAGAAAAACCTGAGTCACTTTAAACTCAAAGGTGCTAATCATTTTGCGCACATTGCTCAAGTTTGTCTCTGACATACTCCGCCTCATTGAATTCCGTTTAGGAATTCTTTCCGGTTTGCTCAAACCTTTATCTTCTTGCTTCACTAACGATACACTCTTGGGTTCCTTAACCTCCGAAAGCTTCTTGCTTGAAGACTTCTTGATTGAAGAAACATCTGAAGAAGATGGTTGATTTTTCGTCTTCTCAACTACTTCCTTTACTTCAGGCTTCCCCATTATAAGATTTGACGAAGCTGGTTCTCTATCTGCACTAATCTAGATCAGGTGATACAATCAGTTGCCAAAGAAGAAATCTTTTGAAATTTGTATAAGCGAAAAGCGGTATCAAAGTGACTATTAATCATACTTTAAGCTCAGTTTCTTGAGAAAGACCAAGATTTGTCTTTGGACTAGCAGCAGCCACGGTGTCTCGGGTTTGCATTGGACTTAAAGAAGACAGATCTCTCATAACATCAAGAGCAAGAAAATCCAGAGAAAAGAACAAACATTTAGAAACACAAAGTTAACAATGTAAAACCACACACGCAAAAAAAGAGAGTAAAATTCCTATTTCTTTTCATAGATTAACCTGAAGCAATGCTTTTAGGTTTGGTAAAAAAACTGCCACTGACAAGCTCCTCGTGTTTCTTTCTCAATGCAGATTGTCTCTTTCAAAGCAATAAATAACCAATGGATTCATCAAGATTGTAATCTTGCAGAGCTCAATGAACAAAAACAGAACAAAAGAATGAATTGTGGTACCAGAAAACGTATGCGATTACGATCTTCTTCACTAAGAACAAACTGCATTTTCAATTGGACATCACCATAGCCATTGAATGAAAGTTTCTCTTCCAATAAGCCACTCTCTATTATCATTCTGGTCTCTATCTCTACCTCCAAAAAATCTCCAAATTCAGAAATCAAATTGATCTGATAAAACCAGCTTGATCGCTAGGGTTTTAAGAAAGTTACCTCTGTGTAATATTCCGTTTCCATTGACATCTAACAGACTAACAATCAAATTTTCTCGGAGCCTCGTAACTGGACTGGTGCCACATTGAGTCAAAGAAACAAGAAAGTAATGTCACAATTTAGAAAAAAATTGAAATTCAAAAGGATCAAACTTCAAAGTAGAGAAATTACAAAATGTAATCTCCTGAATCCGAAGTTCGATACTCTAGCTTCCCCATAGCAACTGATACAAGAAGACAGGGAAAAAAATGATTTTTTTTAGTGTTCGTTGATAAAGGAACTTAGGAATCGATTTATGAAATAGAATAAAGTTAAGACCTTTAATGGAAGTGTTTGAAGAGCCTGGAGAAGAAGATGTATGAACATCAATAAGACCCAGAACTGAGGATTTGAACAAGACAAATTTCCATTAGTGCTAAAACATATGCCTAAAAAAAGAGTTTTTGCCCAAAATCAAAAGTTGATGTTACCTGAAACTTGTATAGTTCCTGGCATTTACCGAATGTATACACACGCAGGATTCCAATTTCGATTCGTTAAATTTGATTGTTGTGGAAGAAGAGAAAGAGTGAGGGAAAAATCAAAAAATGGAGGATTAGATGGAAATATATGTTTGTGGTTGAAATTTGATTTTGAATGTTGAGGGAACGGAGAGGGACCCACTACTTGTTTTTTTTCTTTTTCTTGATGAGTTTACTCTAAACTAACCTTCTCTAAATGCCAATTTTATGCTTTTTGTCTCATTCCAACAGTTTAGGTTAATTTTAATTATCTAACAGATTTTAAATAGTGCATGATTTTGTTAGATATGTTTGTCATATCTACTGCACTAATACTCTCTTTTTTTTAACTGCATTAATTAATATTCATTTAGAAATTCTAATTTTAAAATGTTGGTTATATTTGAACAAACAAAATATGTGGTTTATGAAATAAACCCATATATACGAAACATGTAAATAAATAATGTACATCATTAGCACTAGAAATATAGATCAGTCATTAAACTAAATAATATTTCCTATGTTTCACAAATAGTGTCATTTTGACACATTTCACACATATTAAAAAAACTATTAAAAGTTTCATATTATCCCTTATTAATACACTAAACAATTTACTCTCTCTAATTAATACATGAAAACAATAAGGTTAAAACTAGAATTTTGTTCAAAATTATACATTGAAAGCATAAAACGATAATCTTTGTGAAACAAAAATAAAACTTTAAAATGACATTCTTTGTGAAACGGAGAGAGTACAAGACTAAATTGATATTTCTTTTACAAAAAAAAAATGTATTTTGTCAAAAACTGATATTTAGAAACTTATAAGCTAGGTCTTTAAATTAGTAGTATTCCTGATTAGAGACAATTTATCGGTCTTAACATTTAAATTAAATTATATAGAAAATTTACAAAATAAGAATTATCAAAACAATTGGATTTCACACTTTACACTTCGGATATATATACATCCATCCAATCAGAGCCGTGCCTAGAGATTTTGGGGCCCAAAACAAATAAGATAGTATTTTATTTTGAGATTATATAATTAATATGGTTTTATATAAAATATTTTTTAAAAAAATAAACTGTATAAGAAGAGAATTATAGAAGAAAATAGATTGAAAAAAGTATGTTAAAAACAATAGTAAGAAATTGTTTGTAATATACATAAATAATAAAAATATAAAAAAACAGTGAACCCGTGAATGAGAAGAAGAATTGAGAACATATATAAGAATATAAACATTTATTGGGCTCCGAAATTTGATTATGAACAATGTAACCATATCAAAAAATACTAAAAGTATGGGAGGGAAATTGAAACTAGGTTTAAAACTCTATAACAAACTATATATTACCAAAAAATCACAAAATATTTTAAGTAATTGGGGCCCCAAAATTTTAAATAGAATTAGGGACCCTAGGCAAATGTTTTATTTTTTGTGCATTAGGCACGACTCTGCATCCAATTATCCATGTTTGGCATGGCAACGTACGTATCATACCAACAGGGGCGGATTTAGGAATTTTTTTAGTACGGGGCACAAATTTTGTTTTATCTTATAAATTTGATTATAATAAATTTTGTAATGTCTAAAATTTAAAGTAGAAAATTCAGTTTAAAAAATAACAAAAAAATAAGTAGAACCGAAATGATAAATTAATATGAAGGACAATTCATAGAGGACTCGACCAAAAAAGCTAAATAAACTTATTTAATTGCTTATACAAGAACAATTTGATAAAATCAGCATGGGGCACTTGCCACACCCCCATCTAACGTAGATCCGCCCCTGCATACCAATGAACTTAATTAAATCATAATGAAGCTGGAGATAAATTACATGCGAGGAAAAAAAACACTTCTTTCGAAATAAGACAACGGTGAACCTCATATATGTTTTTGAGAAACTAAATAAAGGGAACTAGAAATTAATCCGCGCTAATTATAGCGTGGAGTAATTTTTTTAAAAGAAATTGTTTTGAAATTTAAGAAAATTATTTTTATCTGAATTTTACAACATAGATAACTAATGATTATAGATAAAACTGTCAATTTGTAATATTTTTTCTATTTAACCCGTTTTGCAATGAACTAAAATATTATTCGGGCTAACCCGCAAAAAACTTATAATCTTGAAATTATAATTCTAATATGAACCGTTAAATGACTCTAGTTTGACCCCAAAAAAATGATTCTAGTTTTTGTGGTTGGTTTACGAACTCTTTTTAAAAAAATAGTTTTTTGTGTCTAACTTTTTATAAAATTAGTAAAATATTTTTCAACTTTTGTTTTGATATATATTTAAATAAAATCTAATAAATTATAGTAAAAAGCATAGCAAAATTTTGGATATATATATATATATTTGAATATATATGAATTGATTATTATTTTAAATATATATAGTATTAAAAATAATTAAGAAATTAAATAGTAAATAACTTCTTTAATGCAAAATATATATTTTTCATATTGTAATCAACAATTTTAAAAGACTATTATATAATTTTCTATTTTAATTATTTTTTGTTATTTGTAATAATATTTCATGTAATAAATTACAAAATAAAGTTCATTTTTAAAATGTCTTTTTAAATAATATTATAGAGATTAGTAAGATAATTTTATGGAAAAAAAATAGAAGAAAAAATATGTGGGCTTGCAAAATTTTGAAGATCTCTTTTAACTTGATATGGCGTCGCCTTAAAATGCAACACAAACGCATTATCTTCTTCACACATGATCTCTTGTCTTATACATACACTCTTATGTTCTTATATCAGTCATCTTTGCCCTCACCTCATCCACTTATATATCTTTCTTTCTTTTTATGCTTAATATATCACTTATATATATATATTCTGTGTGCAGTATATTTTCACTTACGATTAAATCCAATTAATATTCAATTCTAAACCTTTTAAGAAAATTGAATTGCTTGGTTATGTCAAATAATTATTATGAGCTCCGAGATTTTTTTATATATTTAACTTCTGAATGATAACAACTATTCTTAATGTCGGTCATCAATTTATGATTGGTCTAAATTGTGATGACATGCATAAATATAAAAGATAAATAAAAAAATACTCTTAATTAATTATATATAAATCCTAAAATCACGTTACACGATATAAAGATGTAAATGAACAAAAACACCCACATTATCGGGTGATTACTGTTCCATCGGGAAAAAACGCAACATAAACCCTAAACCAAAATCTCACAAAACATATATATATAGAGCTATTAATTATTATATTAAACTCTCACACACTCTTATTATATAAAATGTTTCGACTTCTCATCTTAGACCAGCTGCAAAAAAGACATTAATCACTCAAAGATTTAACACTCATTATTATGATTACTATGGTATATATAACTATAAAAATAAACCTCTTTTTGTAATCAGAAGATATTGTAACTATCTTATCAACCATGAACCATTCCATACGACAGAGCCATGAGCAAAATAGCAGCTTCCTTCTCATCTTGTGGGAACACTTGTTGATAAGCTGAGCTTTTGCTCAACATTATCGTCAAGTCATCGAAGCAAAGTTTGTTCGACGAAATTGAAGAATCAGAAGAAGTTGTTGATTTGCTGATCTCCGAATCTCCGGCAACCGTCGCCTCCTCTTCTTCTTCTATGATCTTGCACTTTTTTGCTTTGGCCACCACCGGAGGAGAGAGATTGTATTTGTCTCCTCCATTAGATCGCTTTTTCTTGTTTTGCAACTTTTTTTTTACCGGTAATTGTTGCAGCCGCGCCGCCACCATCTCTTGATCGCCCGCAGCTGCGGCTGCAGCCATTGCGGCTCGCCTCGCCTTTCTTTGTCTTATGCCACATGCGTTACAAAGAGACTGTAATAAAATAAAATAAAAAGTGAAAATTAATTTGCATATGTGATCAGTTGTAATTGATAAACAAAAAACAATCAAACAAATGAAAAATAATATTTTCACATAATATTGGACTCGTATGTGTATCATTAAGGATAAAAGGGTCATTGTGTTTAAAGAAGCATTAGGCTTGAATAAATCAAATATCCTCTGCGTTCTTGAAACATAACTTTTACAAATTAAATTAAGGTATATATGTAATATATATATATATATGAGATGTAAAATCAAGAAAATTCGATTAATTTACCTTGGGACCTCGAGGCCCGCTTCGCCAGAGAGGAGTCTTGGTGGTGTTGCAATCGGAGCAAACCCTAATCACGCCATTGTTATTACCATAACCATTCTCGTTGATTGTATTGTAGCGATTTTCCGTTGCCACGGCCGTGGTTGTCCTGGTCGAGACTTTCTTGAGATCTTCATCGTGATCTTCTTCGAAACTAGTCTTATGATTTAAAGGGTAGTGACCTTCTTTATGATTATTACTATTATTAGTGTGATCAGTGGGCTGTTTATTGTTTGTGATTGATTTCTTGATCAACCGCATCTTTGGGGACATGAGCCACTTGTCGGAGTTTGAATTGAGCTTTGTCGGGTTTTGTTGAAGAAAGTCGGTTTGGTCTTCGTGATGATCTTTTTTCCTTATCGTTAGTTTCAGTCTTGTCTCCTTCTTTGGCACCATGTGATCGTATGATGATGATGATCCACCGTTAAAGATATTGGCCTGATTTATATAATGAACGACCAAGGTTTATGATTAATAAAACAAAATAATGATTTACATGGTTTCTTAAGATTCCCCCTATTTATTTGATCATCTAAATTTCTTTTATGTAAAATTTTCTCAATACAAATTCAAAAATAAAGATTCGTTGTATGAATTTTACATGATCATGCATAATTTCAACAACTAAATTAATGGAAAAAAAGAAAGATCATTCAAGATTATAATTTATACACACAATTAAGGTTGATATATGAATATATGATTATAAACACCGATATACCTTGAGGGGTTGAGAAAGATGGAGATGATCAGCGTGATAAGTGTTGTTGTAGGCAACATGTTGATCTTCTTGAGAGTTGATCAAGAAAGGGAGGTAAGAGGATAGAGGCGAAATAGAAGAGGATGAAGATGAAGAAGATGAAGGAACTTGATGATGATGATGATGATGATGAACAAGAGACGCAGATGATCCAAGAGGATAGAAAAAGGGCTGTTCTTGATGGTTTTGATCTTCGTTAAGATCTATAGAGTAATGAAAATTCGAACCCATTGATGAGAAAGAGAGATGAAAACACAAAGAGAGATAGAGAGAGCTAAGATGAGAGATGGAGAGAGATCATAGACGGCAAAAAGAGTCCAAGCTATACTATGTTTGATCCTTTTTAAAGGCCATGAGTTGAGACACGAGCCAAACACACATGGTATCTATTATATATATATATATATATATATATATAAATTTAATATATGGTTTATATGAGTCTAGAACTTTAGTTATTTCTATGTATACATCAACTTGTACAGTGAATTTTAGAAGACATGGATACAAATACAATTGTTAAATCCTACGCTCGGACCCGTCCGATCGTACCCACGACAGATTTTAGTTCGAATTATATTTTATATTACAAGTTTTTAAATATATTATTAAAAGCAAAAAAAAAAATTAAAACTAAGAAAAAACAATTAAAAGGGTAAATAAAGGCATATATAGCCATAAACCTTATAAAGATTCGACAAAATCGGTCCAACTTTTCTGGATGTTTTATCTAAGGTGAAAAAAGTGTGTCCTTTGCATAAAACTCTAAAATAAATTTCCTAAATTTTGATCATATAATATGAGTCTGAATGTCTGGCTTCCTTTATCTATGATATCGTTTGGACATGTGATTCAATACGGTACTGATAGGATTATTTATAGATAATTTGGATTATTTCTTTGGTTGGTTTAAGACAAATGGATAATTGAACTGATTAATAGTGGTCGTCATTAAAATGTATAGAGAAATAGAAAATATATTTATAAATATATGTAATTAATTTAGAGGTTCACGTGAGTCCATAGCGCCCATACGAAACAAAACACATGAGACAAACTGTGTGTATCAGTGTATGTGGAATGGTACTGAGCGACCCCATTCAGAACAAACCCTATCTGTAATTTCCTTACCCCACTAGAGAGACAGAGAAAATTAAAAATAAAACATATAAAGATTTGGAGGGTGAGAGCCACACAAATCATGATAATAAGTGAAACAATATAAGATCATTTTACTTGTAGTCTTTTCAAATCTAGGGTTTCCTAGATCTCAAGGTTCTATATATAATAGAAGAAAAAAAAGTCAAAATTTGGATTTCTCATGTTCTTTTGATACCCCTTAAACTAAAAAAACATATTGTATCAAAGAAGCACTAAAAAGGTTAGCTATAATATCAACTTGGTGATTTTTTTTGTACTTTATGATTGTTTTCATTAAAACGTATCAGTAGAAAACAGTTTATAATACATTTGTTAAAAAAAAAAAAAATGTTATTCAATATTTCCTTTATGTAAATACAAAAAAAAAAATCAATTAGTATTTGTTTTCTTATAAGATAAAAACATCGACAAAACTAATATTTTCCAATCGAAATGACAAAGGGAATTAGTGTTATCTATCTTTCAAACAAAAAAAAAGGTCTGTGGATCTACTTTAACCCCTAGTAGTAGTACTAGTTATAGACTTATAGTACCTAAGATTATAGATTTTGTTGTAACGGCCATCAATCCTAGCATGACTTGCTAAATATCCAATAAATTCAACATTGCTTATTTTGTTTTATTTAGTAATAATCAAAGTTGACTCAGTGGACAAAACAAATTCAAGATCTCTTGAAACCCAAGTATACAAAATGTAGCTCGTGATCCTTTCAACTGCATGTGATTCATCAATAATCCATCCCAGAGGAGAGAGAACGAGAGGATCCATGATTTGAGAGAGAGAGAGAGAGAGAGAGAGAGAGAGAGAGAGAGAGAGAGAGAGAGAGAGAGAGAGAGAGAGAGAGAGAGAGAGAGAGAGAGAGAGAGGAACAGAAGAGAAGAGATAGGTTTAGAATGGTAAAGGAAGAAAAGATCCCCACCTTAGTATTGCCAATCTCATCAGATTTTACAGATCATGCACTGAGGACCCCCACACACAAAGAGACAGTGGCCATTTTTATTTTTCAAATTTTAAAATTAGCATCAATTTAATTTGTATTAGGATTTAACTCGCGCTAATTATAGCGCGGAGTACTTTTTTTAGAGATTTTTTTGAAATTTAATAAAATTGATTTTATCTAAATTTTAAAATATAGCTAACTAATAATTATATATAAATATGTCAATTTGTAATAATTTGTCTATATAACCCATTTTGCATTGAATTAAAATATTATTTGGACTAACCCACAAAAAACTTATAATTTTAAAAACAAAACTTTAATATGCATAGTTAATGACTCTAGTTTTTGTGATTAGTCTACAAACTCTTAAAAAATATAGTTTTGTTGTGTCTAGCTTTTTATAAAATTAGTAAAATATTTTTCAGCTTTTGTTTTGATATATATTCAAATAAATTATAGTGAAACATTTAGCAAGATTTTGAATAGATTTTTTTCTTTGAATTTATTTGTAATAGCAAGATTTTGAATAAGAATTGATTATTATTTTAAAATATATAGTATTAAAAATAATTAAGAATTAAATAATAAATAACTTTTTAAATGCAAAATATATACTTTCCATATTCTAATCAATAATTTTAAAATACTATTATATCATTTCCTATTTCAATTATTATTTGTTATTTGTAATAGCATTTCATGTAATAATTTACAAAACAAAGTTCATTTTTAAAAATGTATTCTTAAATAATATTATAGAGATATATCAATAATCCCTAGCCTCATGATCAAAGAAAATCAATGATCTACTACTAAGTAGTTTTTTATATGGACTGTGAATATATGATCTATTAATACTCTCTATTTTTACCAATAAATTCAAGGTTTTTTGTCTGTATATCTTATCAGATCCGAGGTCATATACAATGGAGATCTATTACTTAATTAGCTGAACTAGTTCAAAAATATTTGTTCAGTATCTCGGAATACAAGTTCAAGTGAAATTTTATATTGTTGTGCCCTCAATAGCAAAATGATTAAAATCATATGGGTGTCAATAAATCTCATAGATCTCGTTTATATTAGTATGGGGAAAAAATTCAAAGCAAACTGGAAAAAAAATGTTAGGAATTTCACATTTGACATAAAAAAATTTAGAGTCTGACAAAAAATTTGTGTTAGAAACTCATAAAACTTAAGATGTAACATACGCTGATCAGTCGGTCCAACCCAAACTTAACTGAATTCGATTTAATATTAAATTGTTCCGATCCGATCAATTGATGCAACATAGATTTGACCCAAAATTGATGCAACTGATTCTACTCGAAATTGATTTTATAATATCAAGATGAATGTATTAAGGATCAATCATATCTATGATTGAGACAATCAAATATATGATTGAGACAATCATCGATCGACTTATGCTAATGAATATATTGTCATTAAATAGCATTGCAATACCCTAGCTCCTTCCCTGTATATATTCACATACTCTATATTGTAATATTCACTACTTCAATATAAAGTTACATATATAGTATCAAGAGCCATCGATCTCTAAAACCACTTTAAAAATTTTCTTTCTCTCAAATTGTTTTCTTTTCTAAGACTCGTCATGAGTTTTTCAGACAATTTGTCTCCTGCAGCTGTCTTCAATATAAAGTTACAGAATGGATAGAAAAATTATTATATTAAATGGGCGTGTCAAAAATCCTACATTTGAAATAAGATATAACCTGAAACCATTTTTTAAAAATATGGTTAATCAGTTCTTGTCAATAAGTTTTAAATTGAACGCTTGTATATATAATTATTTTTTTCAGATGATAATTTTCGCATTTGAGAGTTTTCCTTGGCTCCAACTTGCTGGACATGGGGTGTTAATTATTAGATAGCAGTGCTCACATGCCAAAAAAAAAGTCGTTTGTTTTCTTTTGCGTAGATTACTATTGGCATAGTTAAACGGTAAACGGTGTTGACCAACAGAAAACAAAAAAAAACAGCATACAGTAATATGTAAATCTTACAATTCCCTTTTACATGACTTTGTATTAGTCATGGACATTCGGGTCCACGGGTTGGATTCGGATCGGTTTTTCGGTTTTTGGATACCCATAACTGAAGCGGATAGACCCCTTTTAGGATCCGAGAAAATTTTGGTTCGGGTTTTGTCGGATTCATGTTAATTTTAGAATTTTAAATAAAACCTGATATGGAACCGAAAATAAATTCGGGTCGGTTTTGAACCCAAATTATCTAAAAAAATGTATACGAATAACCTGAAATAACCCGAATATATATATATTATATGCATATGTATATATAATATATACATAATATGATATATTTGTAATTTTTCGGATATCTAATCGGAATTCAAATTATATCCAAAAACTGAATTAGATTTACACAAAAACCCCAATATTTCAAATCGGAATCGGGTCTGGGTTTTATGTCCAGCTCTATTAGTTGTCAGTCTTGCACTCTTTTGTTAGCTTTTCAGCCAAATTTTCATTTCTTGCCAATTGGGTCAGTCCATTAATCAAAATATGTAATAAAGCATAAAGCACAAACTTCTTTTTCCGAAATCACTTTATCAATATGTCTAGAATTTTACTTACTTTTTTTCGAGGCACAAAATTAAATATGCTAGTTCTAATTGATAATGAAGATTGAAGAATCATATAACGGTAACACGATTTCCTAATATTCTTGCTATTAAATTTTAGAAATTATGTGAAAATGGGGTTTTTTCAGTTATTGAACTATATATATTTATTTTTCCGTTAATTAATTAGCAAACAAAATATTCATTCCATAATGTTTAATTAAATTATTTGCACTTGGCGACTCTATCATTTATTTAGTAATTTTTTGTGTTTTAGTGTCTAATAAATTCAGAACATAATTTTCCGTAAATAAATTTTAAGCATAATTTGATGTAAATGTGATCATGATGCATCATATATACTGATTTTTTTTATAAATTTGCATAGCATCCATAATCTTCAAAAAGAGTTGTGTATGAAAAATAAATTCTGTAATTGGTATAAAAACATTAAACATGTGATCTACTGTTAGACAAAGACGTTTCCACTATTGTGCATGTTACCATTTTACTTCCAATACTTACAAAATCAAAGGTTTTCATAAAAAATACAAACCAAAGGTAGTTAGACTAATTCTCTCTCACCTATAATATTATAATGTTTGACTAGTTTTCTTTTGTATCGGGTTCGTGGAAAGCGAACTAATAAGAGCCGTTGGATCACGGAGCGATTTACGGCGATCGATGTGAGAAGAGAATGAGCCATAGAGGGAAAGACAGAGATCTAGTAGACCTAAATAGGCATCTAGCTAAGCTAGCTTCTCTGAGCTCTTGAGGGTTTTGTTCTTTCACACTAAAAAAAAAAAAGACATCATGCGATCTATCAATCTCCCTCAGCGTTATGTTTAAAAATATATTTTACACATGTACCTGGAGATATTTTATAAATCAAACGTTATCTTATAAATCAAACGTTACGCTATGCTAAGTTAAAATTATATCTCATTTTAGTTTGATTTTTAAACTCTTAAGCCGAGACACCTAGAGAAGCCAATCTCACTGCACAAAGTGTTACCTGTGAAAACCGTTGTCAATCTTATGTAGCTAGTAGCCATCCGGCTTGGCTAAATCAGATTTTTGTTGATGAGAAGGTTCAATCCTCAGTCTGATTAATCCATCCATCCTTATTTTGGTTCTTAGGATGAGACTTTTGGGTTTGTAGTTCGGTTGTGATATTGTCAGGAGGATAGTTTTTGTGGCTTGTTCAACCTAGCCTTTGTCTCTACGGTTTAAAATGGTTGTGACCTTTGTAGAGAATGTTGTAAGTTTCTCATTCAATATCAATGCAATACTCAGTTGACAAAAAAAAAAAAATCCACCTTACCTATATGTATCAACCAGCCATTCTGTTAAATGAGATTAATTTTGAGTTTTTTTAACGGAATGGTTGGTTGATATATGTAGGTAAGGGTTGAAAATGGATTTAACACCTTACTTATATGTATTAACCAGTCATTCCGTAAAAAATCTCAAAATTAATATCACTTAAAGTATTATTTTCAGAAGGAAAAAAATCCTAAGGGAATAATATATTTCAATGGATTTCACTCTCATTTCACCTTGAAAAAATGGAAATGCCATCAGCATGTTTCACTCTTACAAATAGGAAGAAAATAAAAATAAAATAATACACCTAGCTCCTCTCTAAAATAACGTTTTACTAAACTCCAATATTTTGAAAACATAAATATGTTGAAAATATAAAACGCAGTGCATTGAACCATTCATGTACATCTTTAATATATACTAGTTGAGTTCCCGCGCTAATACGCGTGTATTTTTATATATATAGCACGAGGATCAACCTAAATTCAGATTTTTTTTAAAAAATTAAAGCTCCCACTATCTAAATTTCGCAGTAATCAAAGCTGAGATTATTAAAATTTATGGTTGCTGGATAATCAAATCTCACAAAAATTAATCACTTTCCCACACCTACATAACTATGACTACTAAACTACCATCGCTTAGTTTAAATTTTTAATTTTTTGAGATACATAACATTCTTTTGTCAGGGAAATCAGTTGTTTCTTCCATAATAAGGCTTGAGATGTCAATGGATCTTTGATTATTGGTCGTTCACAACAGTCTTCAGTTATTCCATATAGGCATTTTTTTTTTTTGGGAGTATAGATAAAGTTCGATTGAAGCAGACGAGTTAATCCTTAAAACCTAGCTACAAAATTTTGTAATACACGTTTATACCTTATTTCGCTCGTAGTTGATTCTCTCGAAGACTAGCCAATACAAAGAAGAATTGTTTTTTTGTTTAAATAATTATCTTCCTGTTTTTAAATAGTGACGTTTCTTAGAGTTTTTACACATATTAAAAACAATATTAATGCTTAATTATAAATATATTATTTTATATGAACTAATTTCTCATAACTCTAAACTAATAATAATTAACTAAATTCAATTATTTTCAGTCTATATTTTTTGAAGTTTACAATTTATCGTTATTAATTAATTAAAAATTCATTAGAAACTGAAAAATATATCTTTATAAACAAAACAAAAAGTTGAAAAAACTTTTTAAGAGAGAATACTAATTAAAAAACTTTGCCGTAAGTAAAAATGAATTTGTCTAATGGTAGTAATTTTAAAAGAAATAAGGTAAATGACAACGATGTGACATATTACTTTTAAATATTATTTAACTGTTACGAGAATCATGATTTTTTCGTAACATATATTTTATTCAGTAACATGTTATCTTTTATATTAACGTCTAATTTATCGCATGTGTATTAACAAAACTAAAAAAAAACATAATTTGTTACGAGAAAAACATAATTTCTATGACAATTAAATAAAACTAAAATCTTCTAGAAAATATTCAAATCACATCATTGTTATTTACTGTGTATTCAATCTAGTATTTGGAGAGATTTGTATTTAAATCACAAATCATATGTTATTCAAACATGAATTTTTTAAAAAAATTAAAATTTCATGTTATTGAACTAGTGATTTTTAAATGAACCTTCAAATCCACTGTTATTGGAAATATTTGAAGTAATGAGTTTTAAGAGATTTTTAGTGATTTGAAGATGTTTTGGTGGAGTTTCTTAGTTAAAAAAATAAAATCTAAATCTCATGGTTTTAGGTGAGATTTCAAAGTTATTTAAAAACAAATCACAAAAACTTTTTTAAATCAATCAAATCATCTAAAAACTCACTAAAACTCAAATCTCTGCAAATCCTCATAAATATCATATTGAATA
Organism: Eutrema japonicum; assembly: GCA_030161315.1. NCBI lineage: Eukaryota > Viridiplantae > Streptophyta > Magnoliopsida > Brassicales > Brassicaceae > Eutrema > Eutrema japonicum. The sequence continues at coordinate 43,231,817 of BSQW01000005.1, forward strand.
CATTATTTTTAAAATTTTGTCATCCCTCCTAATTAGTCTACAAAATAATTTACAACGCTTCGATTTTTGCATACATCACAAACCTAAGTAATCTCGACATAAAAAAATCGAGAAACCGTTACTTAAGAAAGAAAGTTATATATGAACTGAATATTTTATATAGATAGATGTATCTTGAAATGAAAAGAAGACGCTAGAAAGTTTATTAACCAAAAAAAGTATATAAAATATTTGAATTTAATAAGATTACAAAAACAGGACTGAGAAACAAGTTAGAAAGTAAGACAGTGGGTGGCCGCCATATAGTCATATAAGGTTCACAGGCAATGATGAATTGCCGAGAGAGTTTTTGTTCCTTCCTTCATATAGATTCCCGATTTATTTTAAATGGACAGATAATAAGTTATAATGAATAAATATTGATATTTTAATTAAAAATATCCACACGAAGTGCCAAGAAGATCACACATGACAAGTTGTAAATAACGAGATTTGAGTATTATTATTATTTATCTGAATCAGAAGCAATATGGGCTATATGGAGCATACGAATCCAACTCTCCTAACAATTTTTCTTGTCTCTTTTCCCAAATAAACATGATCTTATATTTGGAAAGTACACGCGCTTCTCTTTACCGACAATCGTTAACTTAGCTCCAACTTAAAATCATACAGGCCACCCAAAGCAACGAATTGGAGAACAGTTGAGAAAGAGGAATAAACGTATTATTCAGAAAAAAATAGATAGCATGCTTTTTTTCTTTAGTTTTAAAATATACTACTAAAAACAAAAACAAAAAAAAACTTTTACATAAGGTTTTATAAAGAAATATTTTATAGAATATTTTACCAATGGTTTTTAAAATGAAAATATTATGTCAAAAAACTTGACCGAAATATCATTTTTTGATAAAAGGTTTACTCTTTTATTTTGTTCAAATCATACTTTATGTTTTTTTTTTCGAAATTACAACCAAGATTACAAACAAAAATTAAAACATTTTGTCATGTAAAGTTCTATAACATTTTGTCATGGAAAGTTGATATATATATGTGTGTGTGTTGATTGTGGTATTGGTTTTAAATATTGATCCTAACCGGATAAGCTAGGTTAATATACCGGTATTGTATATCGACCAACGAATCACTTACCGGTTAAGGGTGACCGTCTAATCTAAAAAGATTGGTAACTATAATAGAGTATTCCGGCCGGGTCGGTTCCATTTGGTGCACATCAAGTAAGCCCTAATTAATTGCACCCAATTGAAACATATTTTTGACAAAATAGTCAATTCGTAGAGATTATGATACAAAGGATCACAATATTATAAAAACCTATATATATATATATGCATACATATAACAAAAGATTGAGATCCAAACAAAATAAACGATAGAGAGATGGGCTACGTATGCGGCTTATGGATCACAATCTCCAAGGAAGTAAACACTTTTGGAAGCAACAAGGCAGAGATATGTACATATGGATATGTATATGAGTATTATGATGAATGATGTCAATTTTAAGTGTCAGTACAAATGGAGTTATGTCCAACATTTTGGTACTTTTCATGACTCGTCTTTTTTGTTTCTTCCCAATAAACTTTCCCCAAAGGGACCATTGATCTATTCTCTCTCTCTCTCTCTAATTTTCGTTACCGTATCCTCTGTCTTGTGACAGATTGATTTGTGTGATGTAAAACCCTCTCCCTCTCTCTGGATCGAATGATTCGTTTATTATCACAGATTGATTATTAGTACTTCATTCAATTTCCATCATCATATCATATATGCCTCTTGCATAGAGAAACAAAATATCTGAATATATTATGATATAATTAACATGGTGACAAATTGACAATAATATCGGCTGTTTGAGCGTTGGAGATAAATCTAAAGGAGTTTGTTTGGGTAACATTTAAGCGTTATTAATTGATAGTGCAACCAACAACTTATGCCTAAAATTAGAGGTTTAAAAGTAAGCAGTAGGATAAGACAATGTAAATAAACAAAATTTTGGTTTGAAAACGATTTTTAAAAAGTCTAAACTACTGAAGCTGTAAAAAATCAGTTTACAAATAAGCACTAAGATTACTAATATTATTTTTTAATTTGTTTTTAAAAAATTATAATATTTTTATTTGATTATATCATACTTAAAATATTGCCGATCGATCATTAATATGTCTCATCGCTATTTATTATAATACCAACATATTTTACTGCTATATATTTTTGTTATCATTCGCCTAATTTGCACTGTATCATATACAAAGCAAAAGAGAATAAAAAAGCTCTTTGCACACAAATAAAAAAAAAGAATGAAAAAGCTCAAAATAGGAGACGAAAAGAGACATAAAATAGCATTTTTCATTAAACTGCTGGTAAAAAAAAATCTCTAACAATCACTTCCCTTTTTTTTTTTTTTTTGTAACAATCATTTCCCATTCTTCTTATTTATTTTCTACTCTAAGTCTCTAATTGCAACAGAGGTCACACCTAGGACATGTTTGTTTCTTCATTCAGCTGGATCATCTGGCTGAATATGCCAACTGATGTTTGTTTTTTTGCTTAAAATGATAATCATTCAGATGATCCATCTGACTAAGTTTTAAAACCTATGAACAAAAATTAAAACTCAGCTGGCTACTTCAGATTGGCTCAGCTGGATGAATCAGCTCAGTCAAAAAAGAAAATGACAAAAGTACCCCTGACAAAAAACCTAGATCTAACGCGATTTTCTCTTCTCCGATTCTTCTCTTCTCCGGCTCTTCTCTTCTCCGACTCTCGACTCCGGCAGCTTCTCTCCGGCGGCTTCTCTTGGGCGGCTTCTCTCCGGCTACTTCTCAGGTGAGCTTATTCTCTCTTTCTCTCTTTTCCTTCAACTTTCTCTTAGCTCTTAGAAACTCTTTTACATGAGACTATTGCTTTCTTCTTCGAATTTACTCTTCTGGGTTTGCTCTTTAGTGGATGTGTTCTGTGTCTATTGATTGTTTTGTTCTCTGGAACTTCTAGATGCTACTGGATTTGCTTCTTTTTTGTTCTCTTGTCCATGAATATGTATGTTTGATTCCCTTTTTGTATGTGTTTGATCGATTGCTTCGTCTAGGTTAATAAAACTGGTAGCAAACAGAAATGGAAGCTTTCTAGAACCCTCTTCGTCAGTATGTTTCGATATGTCAGTTTTTTTTTTTTTGAAAGTGATACGCGTTTCTGGAATTTCCAATTGTTCTGCATTTGGATGAGTCAATTATCCTAAGGCATTGTTGTTTGATTAAGCTAGAAATAGATAGTTAGGAATAAAGGCATGAATGATTCAACTGCTGCTTCAAATGGTCTAGTTATGGATATGAATGGTGAGTTAGCTGAATCTGAAGCCCTTTAACTTTTTGACATGGAAGGCTGATGTGAGATCCTTATGGTTCTCACTCTGAAATGAGAGTAGCGTGAACCAGGTTGAAATGATAACCTGGGATTAGGCTTTCAATGAATTACTGAGCTTAGATCAATTCTCTAAATAGGTTTCCTTGTTATACGACTCTATGACTGCTTTAGAAAATGTCACATGGTTACAATTCTATATTTCCCAGCTTAATAATATTGTTTGAAATTTAGGTAAGCTTTACGCAATATAGCGGTTATCTCATAAGACAATGTGTAAGGCCTTATCTTGTGATTCACACTTAAAAAGCTCGAGTTTGGCTCCTCGTGGGAACATGGTAATGCCTCGGACTTGTTACTGGTGGATTGCTATCTAAAACTGGTATGGATGCTTTATTTTTTTTCATTTGCATACAAGAAACTTGAAGCTTTTGGATGAAGAAGAACCAGAGTAACTTTCACCGTCTTTTCCTGCTTTCATTGTGTGAGAGTTGACGAGCATTCCTGCATTGGAAACGTAAAGAAACTGTTAGTGTGATACAGATGATCGATTATGCAAACCAATATGTGTGTATAATACATATATATATATATATATATATATATATATATATATATATACATTTGTTTTGTTACAATCTTGTGTTGGGAATCATTTGAGTTGTTTGAGATCAAATATGATCTCACAAGCCCATATATGAATCATATTTGTATTTTTTGGTGATTTCAAATTTTTATGTATTTATGATGAATTCAAATTTTATGAATTTATACTTTTTATCAATTATAATATAATTAAGATCATGATTAAATAAGAAACATGAGCAATTTAGACATTTTTTATTAATAATGAAAATGTACATTTACATTAAAATGAACAAACAAACATAGATTCATCTAGATGAATCATCCAAATGAATAACAAAAATAGAAACAAACATCATCTAGATGAATCATTTAAATGCATCATTTGGATGCTTATGTCAAATGGACGACCAAACAGGGTCTTATAAGTTTAAATTTTGATTCATTAAAGTTTACTGAATATTCCCTTAACTAATTTCATTTAGATTTACTAATTTGTTTTTACATATTTCAGTTTTCTAAATTTAAATTTAAACGCTTAAAGAAACTAAAAAATATGATGTAGAATGGACAAAAGTTATAGATATTATATTGAATGTGATTGGACAAAATTCAAAGATATTAAATTTCATGGTTTATTTTTAAGTAAGTAGTAAATATGCATACTTGTACCGAAATGATGGTTCACATAATCATCTGGACTGGTGTTCTCACAAAGTTTGCGAGGTCATAAAAATCATCGGGCTCAATAAAAGACAACGTTTTCAGGGAAGGCCGAATTGAAAGCCCAATTAGTTATAAGCCTAATCATCTTTCATGGTCCAAGAACAATAGTGGACACTTCGATAAATACAGAGAGTCAACAATTCCTTTATCCTCATCAGTGAGCAATGTAGACTTAGCGTTTTCATTCGAGACAGAGAAATTTCTATTGCTCTGTATTAAATATTTAACTGCTCTCCATTGTGTCTTTGTTACGTCCAAGCAGGCTTTGGAGGATGCGTGGTGTTGGAGGGTGGGTTTCACACCTCTTCTTAGTGCCCTTCCCAAATTAAGTTCGGCCCATTTAACGATTTCCAAACCCAGTAATCGGCCCATCAATTGATCAAAACCCATCAAGCCCGCTCAGCTCGGCCGTATGACCTATACGAAAATGAGATGGAATGCCACCAAGGCTACCAAAGAGAGATCGGCCAACCCGCTCTGCCCAATCCATTGACATGTCCTACCCAGTCGTACGACCTACGATTTAATATCTCTAATTCATCGTCTTTATATTCATATAAATAGAGATGTACCCTTATTAAGAACATGATCTGTAATTTGAAATAAATGTTGTGACAATATTTACCAACCTTAAACCACCGATCTACTTTGTTATTACTTCAACCGATCTATTTTGTAATTATAACCGATTTATTCCTTCATTATCTTAACCGATCTACTTCATCATCAAATCAACCGACCAACATCGTTATTTGCTATTTACCGATCTACGACTTTAAACATAATTTAAGTTCTCTGAGCCTTTTCTTCGAATTCATACACACATTACTAGGTTACTCTAACCGATACAACACGTGGGAAGTCAAAAACCAGAAGCACAATCTATTAGCGTTATACACTATTACTGTACACGTATATATATGAGAACACATTTTTTTCTATTTTTATAGGGGTTTATGCGTTTACAATCACTTTTAAATTTTTTTTTTTTAGTTTTAGGCACTTTTTGAAGGTTTATAATTTTTTGCATTTTACTCACTGTTAATTACAATTTCGTCAATGTTATAGTAAGATGCGTACGTTTTACACGTTACACGGAAAATAACATGAGAAGTAAAATCATCTTTTTATCTAAAAAAATGAAAAAAAAAAATGAAAAAAATGCTAAAAACTAGAGAAATTTAAAATAAGTGATCTATGATGCAAATATCTCATTTTTATATGAGGATACATTTCAATACAATTATAATTCATTTTGATCTCTAACCACTACATAATTATTCCACATAAGATGAATGTTCGCCATATGTTCAAGTACTATTTTGTCAGATGTCTTAGAAGTTTTTTTATTTTATTTTATTTTTATTTTCAATTTTTTTATGCAGAAGTTAAGTTTGTTTGATATTCCGTGACAATTTGTTTTCTAAAATATTTTTTTATTATTGGTTAATTTATTTGAACTGAGTATTAAATGGTTTTTGATGTAGAAAATGTATAATTTTAAAATTTTACTGATGTTTGTCTTTTAAAATTAAAAATTATGTATAATTTAACTTAGGGGAGTATATATATTTTGGTTTATTAACGTGGCTTTTAGTTTCAAATCAGCTTAATATTTTACTATATAAAATTATAAAGTTTGATGATACGCTTCACTTCGAATATAATTAAATTTTTTTTTTGTTAAAGAATCTTCATATTAAAAAAAACATTATATCAAATCGAGGTTTTAGAAAGTATTTAGAAATAGGTGCTATATAACTATAAAACACCAAAGCCTTGTGGATAGATCTATCAAAAATATTGTCGACAAATTTCTCGAACTTGAACAAGCTTGGACTCAACATTTCATTTTCAACAATAAAAAAAACAATCAGTTATCCACAAAACCATTGGATAAGATTAGTTTATTCACTATAATTATCCGAAAAATAATAATTAAGAGTCAATTTCGTATGATTTATTTTAAATAATTATGTGGATATATTAAAAAAAAATTGCTAGAAGGCTAACGGATATATAATGTTATGAAGGTTAACCAAAAAAAGAAGAGAGAGAGAGATAAATGTTATGATTACGAAAGGAAATTAAAGAGATGTGTCGTATGTTCTTATCCTTGAAAGAAAGCAATAAGATGATAAAGATATACGTGGATTTCATTAATAACACACGATTAACTAACTCATTCACAATCACATCACATCACACCTACACTAACAAGAAACAACGACAACTGGTTGTTTTCTTCAGTCATCAATCATGTTCATATCATGCGATCTTCAAGATTGATATAAGTTGAAAATATGATCGCTGCAAAATTAGATTTTTCATAGGTAATTGACTCCTTTCATTTTCAATTGATTTGCACTATTATTCATCTAGATGACTTTGACGACTAATACCCGATATCAATACGTCCGCGAACGAAATGTAATCACCCCTCTTGCCCAGGAAATTACTTTGGACTCCAATTATTTTTTTAACTTTCATGTATATAAATGTTTGTTGTTATTTAAGACCTATTTTTTCAGGTTTAAATATGTTTTGACTTTTAAAAGATTGGCACCTTATCTCTTAATTATTTATTTGTGTACATTCAATTGGGCCTGGGCCCAACCATATGGATAAATAAACCTCAAACCAACCACTAAGCTAAGAGGATTTCCTTTAACAGAACAAAAAAAGGTTAATGGATTTTTCACACCAGTCACAGAAAGGTTAATGGGATTTTCACACATAAGGTAAGTGGACATGTTTAGTTAAGTATGGTTAATGCATAATGGGTTAGGTAACTTTAGGTGCGTGTGGTGTAGTTTGGTCAAATAAAAATTTGAGCCATGTTGTTGAACCAAAGTTGGACTGTAGTTGTGGATGTGGCCATGAACCATTGGCTCTGTGGTTTATACGTGTTTAGTTCAATTAATCGATCCAACTAACTAAACGTACAACACTTTTTTGAGCCCCATATATTTTCCTTACATAACAATTCACAAGACTTTATGTGCTCGTAATTTAAAAATTTATAAGGTGATATAGAGGAATGAACATATATTATTTAGGCAGGATTAATTTGTTTTAAAATTAGCTTGGTTGGAAAATTAGTTAGCAATTCATAAAACAATTCAAGACCGTGTGGTTTCACTTTGTTGCTATGACTCGTCGAAATTACAAAATCTTCTTTCAAGAGGCTTACAATCTAGAGGATCGGAGTCTTTTAGTTTTTGTCACCACTTTCCAACTTTCAAATTAATTTGTATCATGTTTTAATGTCGATTTTTTGAAGAAAAAAAAATACAAAACTTTATGTATAACATACATTTTGAAATTGTAACATGTAGCTTTTCAATTCCAATAAGATTTATGATTTTTTTGTAACTTATTCTTTAAAATTATTTAGAGACATTTGTATTAGGACTAAGCAATAAATAAAATATGAGAAATGCAGTACGCTAACGTAAAAAAAATGTTCCATTTTCTAAAAATTAATCTATTACGTTATATGGAATATAATATCTAAATAATTTGATTCGAGTACAATTTCATTTGGCCATATAGTTTTCTCATTAATTCGGCAGAAAACAATATAATTTCGTTTTACTAGGGATTGACCTCCGCGCTTCGCGCGAGCTTATTTTACATTCATATTTTATAAATTTGTTTATATGCTATTTTTTAGGAAACAATTTTTTTTTAATTTTGAATTTTAGTTTAATAGTCGATTTATGTTTATAGTTGCATTGTGTGTATATGTGTGTGTTTTGTTATTTCTCCTTATTAGTGTTTGTATATAATAACGGTTTTTCTTTTAATTATGTTGTTTACTTATGTTGAATTTTTTTTTTTTTTCATATGTTTATATGTAGTATTTGACTACTGTGTGATTCTAATTATAGTTTTATATATATATTCTTAACACCATTTCAAATCTCTCATAAGTTACATATTAGTTGAACGTATAATATTACATTTCTGTTCCGGAATCTATAGTTTATATTGTGGCCAATTATAACCTCATCAGCCCATGTACACATTAACTAAACAAACTACTTACATTTGATTATAAATGATTTTAGTACATATTTGAGAGTTTAAAATTATCTCTTTATGTATGTATAGTTTTAAGTTGTTTTTAATTACGCTCTCTAATAGAGATTTTTTTCTAATGTTTTGGCATTTATGCTAATAGATATTTTGGTCCAAGTATTGCTTTCTTCGTGAAAGACCGCTGACAAAAGATCTGTGATTTTTTCCTTTTTCCCCATCTCCGAAGAACATATCCTCTCTCGGTTCTAAAAATCCAACAAATCCCACTCACATAGCTTATCCTCGATGGCCGCCATGACTTTCAACGAATTCGGTAGCCATGGTTCTGCTTCTCACATATGTTTCCGCCATTTTGACTCCTTCATCGATGCTCGCACCTACCTCAAGGTCTGATTTCAGAATTCGAAATTTTATGTATCTTATCATTATCAGATTCGAGTGTTCAAATTTTGAAATCTTGCGTGTTGTTTTGGATTTATAGGAGGGGAAATATTGCGATATATGTGGCGTTGTGATTGCAGATGGAGCTGATGCGATCAACGAACATCCTTTCAAAAGAAACACATCGTTTGTTCTGGGTAATGAGGTAAAAATCAATCAAATTTTCACAAAATCTTAGAGTTTTAACAATTTTGTGAAGTTAGAATAGCGATCATTCTTCATGATCTTTAATCCATTTCATCCGTGAACAATGCGGGAAGAAGTAGATTAATAGGAACCTCAATGATTTCAAAGATAATTCTTAGGACACCAGAACTTGGAGTGAAGCTATTACAAGAGTTGGTTTAACTTCTCCATATTTCTTATTTCAAGAATATGTGAACGATTCTCAGAGTCTATTATATTGGCTTCAATGGTACTTAGTCTCTTCCATTAACAAAAATTGGGTAATAAGCATTTCAAGATTTATTACGATCATTTAGTAAATGGCTAAGTTTTGGCTTTGAAAATCCTCGATATATTTATTTGTCCGAGAAACCAATTCGGGTCCGAAAAAATGTATTGATTTGTCGAGATATTAATTTATCGAGTATCAATTTATAGATGTTATACTGTTAATTACGATAATAAACTCATTTTATATAAATTTTCCGTTGAATTATAGTTGGTTATCTATAAATTAAGCAGTTTTTCTTAATATTTTATTTTCAAAAATGAACTTACTATATGGTCATTTTTCACTTATTTTATTTCATTATTTTTTTCCAAACTTATGCATTCGCATATACTAATTTTGTTAATAGCCGGTTCAAATTTTAAATCATAATTAATATTATATATTTTTCTCGTTAGTTGGTGTAATTGTGTGTTTTGGAGTTGTATAGTAATAATTATACTTATGTTGAAGCTTTAATTAGTACATATTAGAGTTTTACATAAGTGGTGTCCATTAATAGAGGATTGTAGTGATTATGTGGATTGTTTATATTGAGAGAAAACTCTCCTATTATATAATAGATTCTACTTTATATAATAATATGCTTATTTTCTCTACTATCATATATCTATAATTTTATTTATTTGTTTTTATCTTTGTCCTATTTTACATATTCTCAACTTTGTTAAATTAATTATAAAAACTTATATTTACCACAAATTTATAGTATTTTTGTGACTCTCAAATGATGTAAATTTTATTATAAAAATTATATATTCTCGAAGCAAAATTGAATAAATTATTTTTTCATTATATGTAGTAAAATCTATTTTACATTCTTAATTTCATAATCACATTCTAACATTTTAAATATGATAAATATTAAATTAAAGTTTTTGGTTGAAAATCTAACAATATATTATTTTCAAGAAAATATTTCATTATTTTTTTATCCAATTAGTATTACAATTTTTTGATTCTTAATATCGAATTATCACTTTTCTATTTTGTTACACAAAGTTTTGTATTTTCGTAATTTGTATTAAATAAAAATAATGATAAATATAATAGACATGTATTAAATGAATGTTTTAAATATATTTTAAATGTTTAAAAAAATTTGTATAAATGAGGTGATAAGATGGACAACCTAAATTAAAAGAAAACTCTCCTATTATATAATAGATTTAGCTTCAATTACTCCGGCTTTTGATTACTTGCTTTGCATACTCTACTTAAATTAAACGATGACTCTCAGTTTAAAATGCCAAAGACGTATAATAATTTGAACGTTATAGTTCAATGGGGTTACCATATTGATCGAAGTTGTAAATCAGTTTTAGTAAAATACAAAATAAATGTATATAATAATTTAAACATATATATACTGACCATGGGCGGAACTAGCTTGAGAGGAGGGGGTCAGCTGATCCCGCCTAATTTTGATAAATATTTGCTTTTTATTTAAAGAAAAATATATTTACCATATTAAAAAAAAAAATTTGACTCCAGTTTTTTTCTAACTCAAACTTGGGCTCATAATAAGTTGAAACCCAACTTAAATACACTAATAAATAATCTCAATTATGTATTAGTTAATTTTTTTTTATTTTAGAAAACAAAAAAAAACTTAATTTTTTTTTCTTTTATCGTCTTCGTCTTCCACAAAGAGACTCAAATGAAGTGCAACAATAAACAACAACAAAATTTTGCTTTCCCAATGGTTCACCAACTCCTAAATTTCAAGGATGCAACTCATGTTTCTCGTTTAGTTTCTACTGGATGTTAAATTTTTTGGGCCATTGAAGTTGTATGTTTTATGGTAAAACATGTAATCGAATTCTTGTTCCTTTTTTGATAATAAATTCACATTTTATCAACAAAAAAATAAAATTGATGAATTAAGGTTAGATTTCTTTCGTATATTTTTTAATATTTTATTTTAATATGTTTAATTAGATTCTAAGTGTTTATTAATTTAGAGATGATATATTTTGAATTCATAGAAAATTTAGGTTTATGTTCATAATCTATTAATTGAATATCTTTAACTTTTAGTTTTGTAATTTGATATTAACTAATTTATTTTTTACTAAATAAGTAATGGATCGATTTCTGAAAAAAAAATCTCCATCAACAGATGATAATGGCTGAATTTTATCCTGATGATTTTAGTCTTGTGGAGTGCATATCTTTTGAGCAGCAACTTGACATTTATATTGATAATGTACGAGAATATGAAAAGTTTGCTGGTTTGAGAAACATTGGAGACTTAGCACGAGTGATGGTAGAAACCAAGAAGCATATTTCTCATCATTTGGTTTATAGGCTTTTGAAGTTAACTTTGACTTTGCATGTAGTTACCGCAACCGTAGAGAGATGTTTTTCAGGAATGAATATTGTCAAGACAGTATTACGGAATTGCATCAGTGATCAGTTTCTAAGTGATTGTCTCATTTGTTTTATCCAAAAAAATATTTGCAGAAGTAACAAATGAAACCGTGATAAAAAAAGATTTCAGATTATGGGTGAACGTCGAGTACATTTATAGGTTTTTTTTTGGTAATTTATAAACTACATTTTTCATTTAAAATAATTATGCTCTCGGTAAGAAAAAGTTCTGGTTCCGCAAGTGATACCGACTATATATCCATAATCAAACTTTATTTCAGCCAAAATAACAATAATAAAATATCATGATTCTTAACTCTGACGGTCTAATTTCAGTCAAAATCTACACAATTTTTTTCATATATAGTAAAATACTGTGAAGTGTGAACGGTTGATACTTACGTTTTGCATTAAGAGGAAACATCAACCATGCATTGATGTGTGTGTGATAACAGAATATCGCTTTCATATTGGGAGAAGTTTAGTGACCGAAGAAACCCATTAGTTGAAACTTAACTTACAACAATCAATGATTGTCAAACATTATGTTTAAGTAAGAAGACTTATATGTCACTAGTTAACTAATTAATTATGAAACCACTCAATTAATTAAGATAAAACAAGTTAGTTTTATCTATCTCGTTGGTATAATTAATTGAATAATATAACAAGTGAAAATGGCTATCCACAGCCGCCTGAAAGAGACACCATGCAACATACGACTCAAGATTTGACCTTTTATATTATTTTGGGGACAACGACATTTTAATCACTTTTATAAACTTTTATATATATCCGGAAACAAGAATTATATTCTTTATTTGGTGTATTACATTAATCAGAATGTTTTGTCTCATATAGTATAACCTTCAATAGAAACGAGATCCTCTTCTTATTATTATTATTTTTTATGCCTTTCGGCCTCCGGGAGTAATCCCAATCTCAAAAACCCAGATTAATCTTTTGGGTGGGAGTAACACAGCCCACTTATAATGTCCCACTTGATTAAGTGTTTGTCCTGGTAATTCCGCTTCCACGGAGAATCGATCCCTGACCTAGACCAACAGGACCGACACTCACCGCAAAAAAGGAACCACCTGACCACTAACAACTTGGTTCGATCCTCTTCTTATTCAAAAGAGATCACTTAGAATCTTATCATTTTCAACACACACGCATACAATATATGCTTTACGTGAAATAATAATTAATTACCAATTATAAATTATCATTATACTCCATAGTCCACAACCTTGAAGTTCACAATATCAACTTGTAACCTTTTAGTTTTTTTTTGTTTCCCCCAACCTTTGACAAAAATTGTGCTAATTTTATAAAACGTAAGGGATCTATCTTCGAACAAGATTTGAAAAAAAAAAAATTGGACTATTTTTTTATTTGTGCGTATTATCCTTGCTCAGAAACCATGCTAATTTTCTTTATATCGTTCCAATTTTATCGAATGTCTTGAAACGACAAAATAATTAAAGTTTTTTATTACAAATATATACTAACATCCGATTATTTGCGAATATAGACTATATATTGACGTATAAGTGTAGCCTAAATTTTTAAAAATGGGAGCCAAATTTTAAAGTTTTTTTGTCCTTTCACAAATTTTTTAAATATAGTCGGTGGTCGAGTTTGTTACGTAACTATCATTTTCTTTTAATATTTTGTAACTTGTTCCTCTAAGTTTTATAGATAAACATCGTAATTCATTCGTTATATATAGAATACAAGATTTGGTGGTTGATTATGACATCGAAGATTGAAATTGATATATATATATATATGTGTATACACGTTGAAATTGAAATATGGAGCGAGACGCTTGGGGTCGTCCATTAAAACATATTTATCTAATTTAGGTAACGAAATACTCCACTCGGACGAAACATTTGCGTGACGTGTCTAACTAATCTACTTGGCGGAAGAATCGAATGAAAGACAAAAATATCCGTATGGAACCAGAAAGGTTAAATAGTAAAGGCTTATATTTATTATTACGCACATAACATACACCGAGGTTTGTTTTTGTCTGAATCGTAACTGTAATTATACGGGTCCCATTTTAAACCTGACGTGGAATTACCGTCGGATAGATCTAGATAGTGTAGTAAAACTGTTCTTTTTGTGGGAGTAAAAAAAAAGAAAAGTATCTATTCTTTTGTTAACCAACCGGTGAGGAGATTCGAGACGGCCATCTCAATTATCATAAGACAACAAAAGAGTCAACCGATTCTGATTATTATTAATTACATTTAGCTATCTGCATGGAAAATCTTAGACACATGACTTACATTATTAGTCTTACTTTAATTGAAAAGCAGGATATAACTTAGTTTTCAAGCCATCGTTTTGTTAACAACAACTACGAACTTTGTTTTTTATTCTTTCGTATAACTCCATAAAGTTTTTTTTTTGTTGCTATATTGAAAATATTAAAAGATCGGTTAAATTATAAAATAATTAAGTGGTGATGGTCTAATGGTAAAAATTTAGAGGTGTAAACTCGCTTTTTTCTAAATTCGAGATTTACTGATAACACTATTTGGCCAGTTAAAATAGAGAACCATGTAAATGCATTACTCAATAAGCTACACTCATTCTAAAAATATTCATCAGACCTTGGTCCAAAACTTACTGATTAACAAAATAACAAAAACATAATAGGTTTATAATAATTTTAAGTGTATGAGATATGAAGAGGCAACTTTTACAAATTAGCATTTTGTGTGCAGTTCATCATTTTCTCATTTCAATTAAGGGTGGGACGGATCCGGTTCCGAATTTTAATTTTCCGGATTCGGATCTGTGATCTCTGGATATCTGTTTAGATATTAAAGATATATGCGGATATTCGGATTCGTAAAAAAACAAAAAAGAAAATATTAATATTAATAATAATGATAAAATTAAAATGTTATATAATATTTTGTAAAAAAAAATTGTTATTATAAAAAAATATTATTTATATATAAAAATCTTAATATATTAAAAATTATTAATAAAATAAAAATATATATTTAAAGGATCTATATCTAGATATATGGACCTTATAATTGTATTATACGGATCCGGATCTGGTTTTGACGGATCCCCTCAGGTGTCCCAATTTTTGGAGCGGATCCCAGATCGGATCTCGGATCCCGGATAATAGTTTCACCCCTAATTTTAGTGTATAAGAAAATTACATAAATATATATATATATATACACACATATTCTTGTATATATCCGGTTAAGATATATATATATATATATATATTACCCATCGTCCACCAATGTTTGTTTGTCCAATGTCTAAAAACACTGATAGTTTTCTATCCCAAAAAATACTACAAACTAAACAAAAGAGTAAACATAATACAAATTTGGGTTTTGCTTCTTCAAATATAATTAGCAAAAAAATTTATAAGAGGTTGTTATATAGTCTCCAATGATTGACAAAAAAAGAAAAAGAGGTTATAGTCTCCTAAATATTATGGAACGAGATTACCATGATATGTAACATAATAATTTGCATTAGTGACAATTACCATCCGTGTTTAAACCCACAAATTACCAGAACAAAAATATTATGTAACGAGATATGATGGTAATTAGAGTCGCATGTATTTGTAATTTATATAGGCCAAGTCCCGTGGAAGGTAGAGATTTAATTACGTCATGAATGCGGCAACTTGGCTTGACTTTCTTTCTCAAGACGAAACCAAAGAGCAAAGATGTGGACTAATAAATCTCATCACATTACTACTTCTTCTTTTTTGATAAATCAGATTGATACTAGGTTGGGGTGGGCGTTCGGATTTTCGGATCGGGTTCGGATCGGGTATTTTGGATTTCGAGTATTTTGGGTTTAGGGATTTAGATACCGATCAGGTATTTTAAAAATTCGGATCGGGTTCGGTTCGGGTTCGGATCGGATCGGGTCTTTTTTTTAAGATCCGAAAATTTTCGGATATGTTCGGATCCGGATTCGAAAGTATCCAAAAGTATCCAAAGGTATCCACAATACCCGAAAAAACCCGAATAACCCGAAATCCGAGACAAAACACAAAAACATGAATATTCATTTCAATAAAACCAATATATTTTCAAACCAAAAGTATCCAAAATACCTAAAAATTTCAGGAAAAATAAAATAGTTGTATTCGATATACCCATAATATCGAAAATATACCTAAAATACCCAAAACATAATTAATATATTCGGGTTTATAGTTGTAATTTTGGGTATTTGGGTTATATCAAGTCTAAATATAATTAATATATTTGGGTATATAATTACATTTCGGGTATTTCGGGTACCCATTTGGTTCTCGGTTCGGTACCGGTTCGGGTTCGGTTCTTCGGGTATAGGAATTTAGGATCCGATCGGGTATTTTAAAAATTCGGATCGGGTTCGGTTTGGGTATTTTCGGTTCGGTACCGGTTCTGATTTTTGGATCCAGATAATTTGCCCAGCCCTAATCCTAGGCTTTCTAGGCCTAGACTAATTTCTGGCGGCCCAACTCCGGGATTCACGACAGGAATATGCTGATTTAAATGTGGATGAGTGACCAAAAAAATTCAAAACCAGAAGACGGGACACATATCCACGCCAGCAAATTCGCTGCTACCACTGACCCTCGGTTATATTACTACGATCTTACATTATGAAGAAAACAAACGCTTCAACATAAGAAAGTACACAATGCCTTTTTGTTTACAAAGAAAAAGAAGCTCCGGTTTGTACCCTTCAAAACTTTTTATATGAATCAAAATGAAGTTTACAAATATAAGTTATATCAGATTTAAATTGTTTATTTTTGTCGACAACATGCATAATTAATTAATTATCTATCATTTTGTAGCTTATGTATATTAATTTTCAATAAGGAATCTAATATGAACTTAATTAAAAGCACAACTATTTCACTGTATTTAGCCATAGGCACGGGGCGGGTATCCGCTTATTTTGGCCGACTTGCTACTTGACCCGCCCCGTACGGATAGTAAAAATATTGGGTTGGACGAGTCGGGTACCCGGTTTTACGGGCCTTGGACTTGTCCCGTTACTTGCAAGTAGTTGCTTAACTCACCTTGATACTTGGGTTGGACGAGTCGGGTACCCGGTTTTACGGACCGAGTACGAGTCGGGTACCCGGTTTTACGGACCGAGTACGAGACGGGTCGAGTGGGTCGGGCGGGTAACGAGTACTGATGCCCAGGACTAGTATTTTGACATAATTGTTACTCTTGATTCTTTCTCTTGAAATTCAAATTTGCTATTTTCATCATCAAAAAGATCTATATCAGCAAAATTATATTTCCAATTTTTTCACTATCTTTTAAAATCTCCTAACTCTATTCACATAAATTATTTATCACTCCATAAAACATTTGATATTTATTACTTTTGAAATTAATGATTTTCAGATTTAAATTGTTTCTTTTTGTCGACAACATTCATAATTAATTAATTATCTATCATTTTTAGCTTATGTATATTAATTTTCAAAATAAAGAATCTAATATGAATTTAATTAAAAGCACAACTATTTCACTGTATTTTGACATAATTGTTACTCTTGATTCTTTCTCTTGAAATTCAAATTTGCTATTTTCATCATCAAAAAGATCTATATCATCAAAATTATATTTCCATTTTTTTCATTATCTTTTAAAATCTCCTAACTCTATTCACATAAATTATTTATCACTCCATAAAACATTTGATATTTATTACTTTTGAAATAAATGATTTTCAGAAAAAAAATTTCAAATATTTGTTACTCCCCCCCCCCCCCCCCCCCCCTCATATTATGGGTGAGCTACCTAGCCAATAACAAGAAACACACAAAAAAAATGAAAAATAATTAAATCAAACAGTTGATGTCAAAAAAAAAAAAAAAAATTAAATCAGATAGTAGGTTGTGACGTTTCAAAGTCACCCGCAGGAAGCAAAGAGATTAGACAGACTCAAAATAAGTTCTATCTTTAATCTTTCTTCTCAGAATAGAGAAAATATATACACTCCATAAACCTATATAAACATACATCACCTTATATGTATCACCATCTCTCTCTCTCCATATATATAACTCCAAAACAATCATTGATCCAAACCCAAAACCCCATTTAACAGAATTTTCTTTTAGTGGAATCTTTCTTTGTCTGTAAAATCAAAAGAAATGGGATTAAGTTTCAGAGATAAAGCCTGGATTTTTGTGGCGATTCTTTGCTTTTCATCATTGAGTTTCTCAGTAAAGGCTTCAGTTTCTTATGATCGTAAAGCTTTGATCATCAATGGACAAAGGAGAATCCTTCTCTCTGGTTCCATTCACTATCCACGAAGCACCCCTGAGGTATAATATTTATATACAAACCAATCAATTTCTTTTTAATTCAGTGTTTCTTCTGCAAAACCTAAATGTGAAATTTTCACTTTCAATGGATTTTTATAACTTCTGATTAAAGTTTCCTTCTTTCTCTCTGTTTTCTGAAATTGATTGGCTTAATTTGTTCTTGTGCATTGTGGGTTTTTTTTTCCAAGCATTTCCCTTGACATGGTTTTTTTGCTTATCATCTACATAATCTATTAAGAAATTTGTTTTTTTATATCCAAAACAATAAATGCACGATTCATTGAATGCTCTGTTCTGTATAGATGTGGCCTGGTCTTATACAGAAAGCCAAAGAAGGAGGTTTGGATGTTATAGAGACTTATGTTTTTTGGAATGGCCACGAACCTTCTCCTGGAAATGTACTTAAAATATATTAAACCTTTTATTACTTAATTTTCTTCTTTCACAAGTCACATATCTTATAATTTGTTTTTCTATATTATTTGTTGTTGTCCAGTATTATTTTGGAGACAGGTATGATTTGGTTAAGTTTATAAAGTTGGTGCACCAAGCTGGTCTCTATGTTAATCTCAGAATTGGCCCTTATGTCTGCGCTGAATGGAATTTCGGGTAAATACAATTTTAATTATTTCCCTATAAATGATTGGTTATCAAAATTTCATATTTATATTATTTTTTTATAATGGTTTTCTAGGGGATTTCCGGTTTGGCTCAAATTTGTTCCTGGTATGGCATTTAGGACGGATAATGAACCCTTCAAGGTTTAAACTCTAAATAAAAACTCACTTTTACCCTCTCATAATTTTTAAATCTTCTTATTTTATGATTGACTATAATTGATATTGAAAAGGCGGCAATGAAAAAATTCACTGAAAAGATTGTATGGATGATGAAAGCAGAAAAGTTGTTTCAAACACAAGGAGGACCCATCATTCTTGCACAGGTATGTTTATATATATTGTTTGTTAAATTAAATTTAATCATTAACCAATTATTTAGACATGGAAGGCTCAAATTAAAACACTTTTTTAATTATGTAAAATGAAAAAAAAAAAAAATGGGACAGATTGAGAATGAGTATGGACCAGTGGAATGGGAGATTGGAGCACCAGGAAAGGCTTACACAAAATGGGTAGCTCAAATGGCATTAGGACTCTCGACAGGTGTTCCATGGATTATGTGCAAGCAAGAAGATGCTCCTTCTCCTATAGTACGTTCTTTCCTTTTCCTTCTTTCTAATTATAGGCCTGGACAAAATACTCAGAGCCGAACCGATTAGGAAGAATCGAACCTGAACCGAAACCTATAAAAATACACGATAGATCCTAAACTCTTATATCCAAAGAATCGCAACCGAACCGGAATCGAACCGAAAACCGATCGGATACCCGAAATATCCGAAGTATAATTATATATCCATAAATATTAGTTAATTTTTCGGTTATATTTTTGGTTTTACGGACATATTTTCTTTAGTTTTTTTGGGGGTTTGGATATATTTTCGGGTTTTCGGATATATTTTGAATATTTCGGATAAAAAATACTCGAACCGAACCATATCCAAAAAAACTTGGCGTATTTATCGGTTCCCAAAATTAAGACCCGAAAGACCCGGAACCGAACCAACACCCTATCGGTTCCTATATAGATCCAAAGTCCTTCTACCCGAAAGACCCGAAACCGAACCGAATATCCGAACGCTCAGACCTAGTTGAATTCCTCTTTTTTACCCTTTTTATGATATGATTTTTTCTTTAATCCAAATTATAGATAGACACATGCAATGGTTATTACTGTGAGAATTTCAAACCAAACTCAAGCAACAAGCCGAAGATGTGGACAGAGAATTGGACTGGTTGGTAAGTCACAACATCAACATGCCTAGAAAATCAAATTATTATTTTCAATTAAATACAAAGTACAGATTTGTAAAGCACTTTTTAAAACTACTAAAACTGTAAATTAAATCTCAGGTACACAGAGTTTGGAGGTGCTTTACCATACAGACCAGTCGAAGATATTGCATATTCCGTTGCACGTTTCATACAAAACGGAGGTTCCTTCATCAATTACTATATGGTAAATAGAATAAAACGAGTTACAAATGAAACCACATCCATTTTTGGTTCGGTTTTTAGATAAAATTTCCGGCCAAATTGTGTATATAGTATCATGGAGGGACGAATTTTGACAGAACAGCCGGTGAGTTCATGGCCTCAAGCTATGACTACGACGCTCCTCTCGATGAATACGGTACTAACCAAAACTCATCAAAAACGCTATAAAATCAGTCTGAATAACTGACTGACTAATCTGTTTTTGTTTACTTTAAAAAGGTTTGCCAAGAGAACCAAAGTATAGTCACTTGAAAGCGTTGCATAAAGTCATCAAACTCAGCGAGCCAGCTTTGGTTTCTGCTGATGCAACCGTCACATGGCTTGGAGCTAAACAAGAAGTAAAGATCAAAGCTTTTTTTTAACTTGTGGTTATGTTTATATATCAGTTGAGAAAGAAACCTACTCTGATCATTTGAATGTTGCTTTCAGGCTCATGTGTTCTGGTCTAAATCCTCTTGTGCTGCGTTTTTATCGAACAACGATGAGAATTCTGCAGCGAGAGTTATGTTCCGTGGATTCCCTTATAATTTGCCTCCTTGGTCAGTCAGTATTCTACCTGATTGCAAAACAGAATATTACAACACCGCAAAGGTAAAGAAAAACAAAACTTATTTTGTCAAAAGAAAGTTAGTAACCTTCTTGATCTTTAGATTGAATTGACCTTTGTGTTGTTGAATAAAACAGGTTAACGCACCAAGCGTACATAGGAATATGGTTCCAACTGGTAGCAAATTCTCTTGGGAATCATACAACGAAGCGACTCCTTCTGCGAATGAAGCTGGTACGTTTGCAAGAAATGGGCTTGTGGAACAGATAAGCATGACTTGGGACAAGTCTGACTATTTCTGGTATCTGACAGAGTAAGCATAACTTTGAAACTATCTCGACTTGCGTCAATCTCTAAAATCCTCCCGAGGAAACAAACTCACGGTTTGTTTGCTTGCGGGATATTTTTTACTCAGCATTACAATCGGTGCTGGAGAGAGTTTTTTGAAGACTGGTGATTACCCTCTTCTTACAATTTGGTCAGCTGGACATGCACTTCATGTGTTTGTCAATGGCCAGCTTGCAGGTAACTATAAGAGAAACGATCGAAGCCTTCTCTTCTCTTGTCTAGTCTTGTAACTTGACAACATTGTTGGTATTTCTCTGTTTCCAGGAAGTGCTTATGGAGGACTTAGCCACCCTAAACTAACTTTTAGCCAGAAGATCAAACTACATGCAGGTGTTAACAAGCTTGCTCTGTTGAGTGTTGCAGTGGGTCTACCGGTCAGTTCCTGATGCGATAATCAAGCTCTTTTTTTTGTCCCCAGAAGATAATTAGATTTTCTGAGCTTTGTGGTTCTTGGTTTGGTTGCAGAATGTCGGTACGCACTTTGAGAAGTGGAATAAAGGGGTTCTTGGACCGGTCACACTGAAGGGAGTTAACTCGGGAACATGGGACATGTCGAAATGGAAATGGTCCTATAAGGTCCTCCCTGAAATTCAAAACCAACTCTAAGTTTTTGAGTTTCCTGGTAACAACAAACCAATCATAACAATGGATTTAAATGTGATTTGAACAGGTTGGTGTTAAGGGCGAAGCTTTGAGTCTTCATACCGACAGTTCCTCTGTGAGATGGACTCAAGGATCATTAGTGGTCAAGAAGCAACCATTGACCTGGTACAAGGTAAGAGAAAGCAAAAGCATCAATAAACAAAATTAGATTTGATACAATGAACAAATGAAAAACCTCTCTCTCTCTCTCTATTGCAGTCTACTTTTGCCACACCGGCAGGAAACGAACCATTGGCTTTGGACATGAACACAATGGGGAAAGGTCAAGTTTGGATAAACGGTCGAAACATTGGACGTCATTGGCCTGCTTATAAAGCTCAAGGAAACTGTGGGCGTTGCAACTACGCTGGAACTTTCGACGCAAAGAAATGTCTGAGTAATTGCGGCGAAGCTTCTCAAAGATGGTGAGAGAAAGAAAAAAACAGTTTCTTCTTTGTCTTTCCGTCTATTTAGTCCCAAATCTTGATTCATCTCTCTCTCTCTTTTTGTAGGTACCATGTACCTCGTTCATGGCTCAAGTCTCAGAACCTTATAGTTGTGTTTGAAGAGTGGGGTGGTGATCCTAATGGAATCTCCCTCGTTAAAAGAACATGAAGCTTCCTTCTGATTTCCGAGTTTACAGGACAGAAAGAAAGCTGTTTGATTGCTTTGTCTCTCTGCCTCTACTTTGAAGATAAGAGACAGAGCTAGACAAAAAAAAAAAAAAAATTGTGCAGTTATTACAACAATCATATATACAACATGTATATTACTACTGGTTATTCAATTAGCCAAATAAAATTACAAATGAGGGTTTAAATTTACATTACTGGTTATTCGCTTTAGTGCTTCAAATTTGAATCATCTCTTGAATTTGAACCCTTTATACATCTCGATCTTCCCAATCGAAAACCTAAGCTAAATATTTGTTGGACTTTCCCGCCACAGTAAAACCCGGATTAAAATGATGGTTATTGGGCCTTTATCTAGGCCCAATTAAATAGATCCATAAATTAGTAATCCCCTAGTTTATCCTCTAATCGGCGTACATTAGATGATGATGATAACAGGCAAATATAAGGATTCATTTGTAAAATAAATCATTCATTTACTTTCACGGGAGGGTTATAATAGTTTCGAAATTCACAAAACTAGCCCCCTAAACCTAGTGCCGAAATTACCAAAATGGTCACATTAACTACATAGCTACTAACTAGTCCAAGTTCACTTTACTACCCATTTACTGATTTTCCATTTTTTTTTCTTCTTCCTATTAACAACGTGTAAAAATCATTTTCCACTTAATTACTACCGTTCAGCGAAATGACCAAAACAACCCCAAGTATTTAGCTTTCTCCGCAAGACGACAGATTGGTCAAACACAGTCTTCGCCTAGAAACCTCGCCAGCAAATCGTCGTCCCACTCATACTCACTCGCCCCCACCTCGCTTGTACTCCACGCGCTACCTTTCTCTCCGTTGAAATCGAAACAGCAACCGAACAGACCACTTGCGTCGACACTAGCCATGGCGGAAGCGTCGCTGTCTGAAAACGACGGACCACAGCTCTCCTCGTTGACGTTGATCGTGATGTAACCGGAAGACGACTGAACAACCACCGGAATCGCGTACGGATCGTCGATAAACCTCACTCTGAAACTCGCCTCGCCGGGAAAGTTAGTTCCCTCGATCTTCGCCGTCGGTGAAGAAGATTCAACGAGCTTCATGATTTCGTCCGGAGTATACTCGTCCTCGTGATCGTCCTCCCCGGCGACTACCATCGTCGTCGTCGTCACGTCCTTCGCCGTCGTATCTCCTCCGTTCACGTCTGCTTTCTTCCTGGTTTCTTCCATTTTCTCTCAACTCTTTAACAAGAGAGAGAGAGAGAGAAAAGGAGACCGTACGATTTTGTAATATTTGTTGTGATCTTCGTCTTGCACAGTTATATATACATAATACGTATATAAATATAACATTTTATGACAATATCCATGAATACAGTGAATTGGGTGTAAATGGGTCCGAATCAGTATGAAATTATGTCTAAATCAAATCAATTATCAGCTGTCTGTATAAAGCTTTAAACTCTTTTTTTGTTTGAAATATGTTGTACGTTTTTATTTTAATAATTTAACTTTAGAATTTATTTTAGTTATAAAAAAAAAATAAAA
This sequence comes from Eutrema japonicum, assembly GCA_030161315.1. Taxonomy (NCBI): domain Eukaryota; kingdom Viridiplantae; phylum Streptophyta; class Magnoliopsida; order Brassicales; family Brassicaceae; genus Eutrema; species Eutrema japonicum. The sequence continues at coordinate 43,255,997 of BSQW01000005.1, forward strand.
GACAAAAGAAAAAAGTGTCGAATTTTCTTTTGACATAGAACTCGTGAGGAAATAATTTCAATGGTTTTGTTACTGCTAATAACCATTTCATAGTTCATATTTGCTCGATTTTTTTTTTATGTATAGTTTTAAGAAGAAAATCAAATCCAGAAAAGGGTTGGAAAAGTTAATGAGGAGTTACCAAATTTAGGAAGGTGGTCGGTGAGTAATTTTCAAAATATAAAAAAAAACTGAACTTTTCTTTGATAAATCCAAAGTGGGTGGATTCTTTTCTTTAATGTCTCCATAGAAAAGAAAAAAGAAGAAGACAAAACTAGTGATGTGAAAAGACGTTAATACGCATTGAATTAGTTTGAAATATACAGGGATGTGCCATCTGGTTTGGGCAGTGTGTAGAAAGAGATTCGGACTATTTATTTTTCGTCTCTCTCTCTTCCCAATTATTCTCCTTTTTAGCACCATTTATTATTACATAAATTTAAATAAAAATAGGAAGATTGAGGTAAATATTAACAATTGACCATATTATTAGTAATCTAGTAATGGATAAATGAATATTAAGTAACTAGAAAAGAGAAAAAAAAATCAACCCAGAAATATCCTTTTTATTTTAAATAATTACGAAATTGACATTGATATGAACATTCATTTTCCGATGAGATGAATCGTCCACACTGTTCACCGGTAATAGTGGTATCACGATAATTTTATGTTTATCGTGATCATAATTATCATGATAACAATTATAATAACAAGTTATATAAATGTTAACGTGCTAACCATAATATAGGATACTTGTAACTTGAATAACGAGATAACTTTTTAGTTAGCGAGTTAAAATACTGAGTATATCAAATAATATTTAAATTAACTGTTAATTTATCAACTATCATGATACATATCCTGGAATGACAGATTAGTTATATCGATAACTTGAATAACGAGATAATTTTACGTGTTAACGCGTTAAGATACTAAATATATTGTATAACATTTACATTAACCCGATAACTTATCACTTAACAGAGAACAACACATAATTAAATTAAAAATTTGAAAGATTCAATTGAAACACAAGAGAAGATATGTGAAATTGAAGAACATAATCTTATTTCTCAACAAAATTCTTCTTTAATTGGGGGGGGGGGGGGGGGGGTAGGAGTGAGATTTGAGAACGTGGTTAAGAAACAATTAGAACCAAAGAAAAGAATTAAATTCAATCAAAGATGCGAGAAGAACTTGGTGGCTGAAACATATGCCGAGCGAACCTCTTTTTCTACCATCTTCTTCTCAGAAATCAATTGATGCAGAGATAAAGCGGCGGAGAAAGATATTGTTTCGTCGGAGAAGAAAGAGATATGATAAATGAGTGCTTTTGTATTTAAGGAGTTAAACGTAATTTTCTTTGATAAAACACCGTATAAAAAGTGGTCAAATTTATTCATCTAATTTTAGAATTATTGGTTACCATGTATTGGTATTTCTCCATAAAAATATGTGTTGATCTTGTATATTACTCCCTCCGTTTTTTTTTATAAATAATTTTAGAGATTTTTTTTTGTTTTAAAATCTAAGTTGTTTTCAAAGTTTAAAGTAAAAAAGTAATAATATTTAATTAAAAATTAAAAAGTAATAGTATTTCTTTTCTTTTTTTAATTGATTTAAAAAAAAATGTGAAAAACAACATTTGTCTTAATCAACGCTCTTTTATTTAAAACTACTTATAAAAAAAAACGGAGAAAGTATATGATGATCAGAATATGAATAGCTTTATGAGCCATTTTACCTTTCGTTTAAGACTTATCTTAAACTCGTTTAATTGGTCTAAATTGAATAGAGACTGTTGAACCGGTCTGTACCGGAACTGTAAAGTAAAGGTGTCTGCTTATTATGCCTTTTGCGTTTAAAACGTGATATGTACATTCAAATTAGTCTTTTTTTAACACTGAATCTCTCTTGTTTCTTCTAAGATACAAATATCTCTTCAACTAACTATTGAACCGGTAATGATTATCTCTCCAATTCTGCTTAACCGGTTTCCAGGAGGTAAAGAGTCGCTTCTAGCACAAGGCACCACCTTTCTTTCCTTTCGTTTTTTTAACTTCAAAGGGCAATCAAAAGCTCCAATGTTCTGTAACCGGCAAAAAGACCGTTCAACGCGAACCAGATCGTAACATGAGCGATGATGATCCGTGCTCGCTCAAGCTTCCCGTAGATAATCTCCTCATCTTTTGCCAGAACCCCTTGCCTCGACCCGAGGCCAAGGGACCCGAGTTAGACTCTCTCTCTAACCTCCCAGAACCGGTGAACATTTCCGACACAGAAAGTCCTCTCTCCGTGTCAGGCTCAGAGTCGTAATTCGGAAGCAACGGATACCGAGCCATCCTCCCCGAGCCGTCGCCACCACAAGAGCTCTCAGCTCGAGTGTCATCTCTCAGATCGTCTTGACTAATTGATGTTATAGAGTTAAGTTCCTTAGCTTCATCGCATTCGTTGCTGACCAGTTTCAAAGCTTGCACTACTTCTCCCATGAAAGGACGGTGCGATACTTCCGGTTGCACGCACATCGAAGCTATTGCTGCAACTTTAGCTATGCTATCGAATGGAATCTCGGGTTGTCCTAAAGACTGATCTATAATAGCTTCAAGCCCTTCTCTGCTCGTGAGAAGAGACCGAGTCCATGAAACTAAATTCTCTTGTCCGGGTGGCTGAGACATATCCACCGGTTTCCGCCCCGTAAGTAGCTCGAGAAGCACTACTCCATAGCTGTACACATCGCTCTTCACCAAAAGATGCCCTGTCATTGCGTATTCCGGGGCCACATACCTATCAAAAATCAATTTATAAGTTAAATCGGAACAGGAAAAAACAACAGTTTGAAGGGGTTTGTTTCGGTTCTGGTTTTCATTGTCTTACCCGAAAGTTCCCATTACGCGTGTTGATATATGTCTGTTATCTTCATCATCAAGGGCATTTCGAGCCAGTCCAAAGTCCGAGACTTTAGGTGTGAAATCGTGTTCAAGCAAGATGTTACTGGACTTGAAGTCTCTGTGTATAACTCGCGGGCTCGAGTCTTCGTGTAAATAGGCTAATCCACGGGCTGCACCAAGAGCTATCTTCAAACGAGCATCCCAATCTAAAGGTGAAGACTCTTTATCGATCCCTAAACAAGAAACAAAAAGAAAACAAGATATTAGTTTCAAAGATTAACAATCTGAACCAAACAAAAACTATACTGAATTAACCGAATTACGATCAAAGAAACTAAGTCGCTTTCATTTTTACAATCTCCAAACAAACTGTAACCGAAACAGAAGCGAAAAATATACCAAAACCTCAATTTCTTTGGAAATTCTTTAAACTAAAGTATGTTTTGCTTAAAAATGAATCCATACCGAAAGTCCGAAACCATAGCTCACCAAACCAAACCGAATGATATTCAGTTGCCATTTACCTTTCGATATTTTATAGAACCAAAAATCTGAATATCAGAGACCGTATTGAGGCATTTAAGGTCTGCAAACATACCGTGGAGGTGCGATTCAACGCTGCCATTTGGTATAAGTTCATAAACCAAGGAACGGTTACGATCTTCGATACAGATACCAATCAAATTCACCAAGTTTCTGTGATGAAGACGGCTAAGCATTTCAACTTCAGCCAAGAACTCTCGGCTACCTTGCTGGTCATCTCTCTTCAGTACTTTAACTGCTACTTTAGTTCCGTCATCGAAAAGACCTTCATAAACCCGTCCAAATCCGCCTTCACCAAGAACCCTCGATTCTGCAAAGTTATTTGTGGCTTTCGCTATTTCGCTTGCGGTAAATGTCTTTGCAGAGAGAGTAAACGGAGCAATGCTAGATTCAAATGACAATGAAGTTGAGCTAAACCGGCTTCCGGTTAAAGATCTCACAGAACCTGCAAATTCCACTTCAAATTAATCATATGTTCTCTAAGAGCCACATCTGAACTGAAACCGAACCAAAACTGATGTCGCATCGAACCAAAATATTAAAAAACAAAAAGTCCAAAGGGAAAACCAAATTGGGTGATAAAATTACTGTTTTTACCTGATGGTTTCGAGAGAGAAGGCAGCGAAGGCCGAGCAAGTGGGGCTCTTTTAGAAAGCCGCTGATCTCTTCGTCGCCGGAAAACCAAGAACCAAATGATGACGAAACATAAACCAATAAAAGCAGCCGCCGACAAAACAATCACAGCAATACTTCCAGCATTAAGCTCTTTCTTGCGCAGATTCTTTGGAACATCAACTCCGAGCGGTTTTATCGCCCTACCGTTATTATTGCCGGAGTACGGTCCTTGATCTATAATGGTCATACCGGAAATTGGCGGAGAAGCCGGTAAACCGGGATAACGCACGTAAATCACGTCGTATTCGCCAAAGATCGGTACATCTATATAGATTTTTTTACTCCAGAATCTCTGGTAAGTAAGCATTGCTGTCATGTTATCAAATTTCTCTCCGAGTGGGACTAAATCGATAAGAACAATAGATTTCTCGGGTTGTTCACTAGCCGCGTTAGCTCCCATAATACGGACTTGACTCTGTTTCATGAAAACTCCAGCGCTGATTTCCCGAGCGAATTCTGAAACCATCGGGAAGAAGTCGTAAAGCGCCATGCTAAGCCGAAGCTCAACCTGAATAGGCCAGACACAGCCACATGGAGATCCCGGAGGTGTGTTTGTGTACGGTTCCAAGCAAACGGTTGATGAACAATCTGCAGAAAACAGCAACAAATAGTGGTTTCACACTGAAACAAGAACCCGAAAAGGCAGTTTTATTCCCAAACTAACTGAAAAGAAAATCTCTATAAACCTGAATTAGGGGGAGGAGGAGGAAATGCTTGAAGAGGTGGACCGAGTGGGAATTTCCGAGATTTTGAAGGTCTTGAAGAGGACCGGAGAGGAAAAACTTAGGAGAAATAAACAGATTTTAGGATTTCACATCAAGCAAAGAGGGTAAAAAGAGATTTTGCCAATTTGTTGTTGGAAAAATTATGAGTGGAGGAATCAAACCTTGGATCGGAGAAGGTGCTGGAGCTATGGAGATGCGGTGCATTGAGGAAGAGATCGGAGCGTGAGCAGGAGAAATCAAAGAAGCAGGAATGGGAGGAGAAGGAGCATGGTGTGATGATGGAGGAGGTGTCATTGAACCTATAACAACAAAACATAGGAAACAGAGAGAAGTAAGATCACAAGAAGCATGATGACTGGCTAATCTAAGTATCTCAAAGGCTATGGTAAAGTGGAAACCTTTACGGTTGGACTTCTTTGGAGATATGAGATGCGGTGGTGGTGGTGGTGGTAAAGGAGCTGGACTATTTGTGATCTTCTTTCGGTCTTGATGATGTCGATGGTATGAAGGTGGAGGAGGAGATAATGACGAAGAATGGCGGTGTACATTACTCGGAGTAGAATGTGGCGGTGGAGTAGTAGATGGAGATGTATGATGAGAGTGTCCGTTGAATTTTGGGGCTGAGGGGGCAATCGAAGGAGGAGAAGCTGCAATGAAATAATAACATGAATTTAGTCTTCTTGATACCGGAAAAATAGTAACTTATATGATTGACGCCCTAAAAATCAAACCTTTATGTGGAAAGACAGGCAAGGGTTTAGCAGTTTCATTTGACGGTGCAGCAACCGGACTTTTGTTATCATCTCCATTATCGCTGGGCGGTGGATGTTTTACTGGATTCGCAGCATGATCTAGAAAAGAAGAGCAAATGTTTATATTTTGGATACGGTTTTTACGAATACACACATTCGAAAGCTGAGCAAACCTGGTGGGATGGCAGGAGATTCAATGGGGAAAACCGGGTGGGTAATTGGGGAATTTCTTCTCGGAGATCCTTTTGTTGGAGTCGAGGTGGGTACTGGACGGTTTGAGAGAGAGAGTGCAGGGGATAAACAGAGACATTTTCGTAACAATCTGAGGAAAATAAATACAGACTAAGTAATTCCGCAAGCGCATACCAGGTGAGCTAGAGGGTGTTAACTTTGGTATGACGGGATGGACTGGTGGTGAAATGTCAATCGATATTGTTGGTGGCGATGAAGCTGATTCAGAGACCACAAATGAGTTTATGGCATAAAAAGTGAAACATGTACCGAGTAAGAGGAGTAAAACATGGTACTATACCAGGAGCAATAGGCTTTTCGATAGGAGGCTTGTGATTGTTAGAAGCATTTCTAGGAGGTACAATGCTCGGTGTAGGCGGAGGCAGAGCCACTAATGGAAATGGACGTATATCCGAAACAGGGGATGAAACCGGGCCTGCAGATTAGAGAGCATTACAGGTTAAAGATTCAAGATTTATGCAAATCAGAGAACATTTCAAGTTAAAGATTCAAGATTTATGGAAATCAGAGAACATTTAAAGCTAAAGATTCAAGATTTCAATTGGTATATATCAAGAAATTTCCACTGTGTAAGGGTAAACCACATTATATTGACATACCCGGAGTTACTCTTCCTGAAAAAGGAGGCTCTTTTGGTGCATCACTTGGAATGAATTGAGGTGGTGAAGCAATCGGTGTAATAACAGGTTGAACCGGAGGCGATTTTCCGGGCAAATCCTTCACGGGTATTGTAGCTGGAGCTGAAGAAGAATCAAAAACCCCCACAAAAATTGAATTCAATACACAATTCTAGTTCTCAAGAGTGCCTGCCAAGTGTTCGATTAATTGTCTGTGAGAGAATCAACATTTCGACACAAGTAAAGAGATTTACATACCTGGAGCATTAGGAACCAAGACAATTGGCTCGCCAGCCGGTGCTTTAACCCCGCCGGAATCTGACGGCGGAGGAGCTGTCACGTCAGCTAAAGGAGGAAGAGACGGTGGCGCATTGCCGGGTTTGTGAGGTTCAGGTGAACTAATCGGTGCTTGACCAAACCCTTTTGAAGTTTCCGGTAATGGAGACGGTGGTGATGATAACGGAGATAACAAATCCAATCCTAAAATCAACAATTAAACAAATCGCGAAATCATAAACAAATCAAACATCTTTGAAATTCAAATCCATTAAAGATTGCGTGATAATTGGATTTTTACTTTACACGAAATCAAAAATATAGACATTAAAATTAGTCGCATTTTCATCAACGGAAAAACAATTAATCGTTTTTTTTTCTTTCTTCCCCAATTGGGTTATTCCAAAACAACATTTTCCACAAGTGGAGTTACTACAAGCTCGTTGTTGGTAATAAAAACCCAGAATTAGAGTTTGGTGATTGAACATATAATAAAACCGAAAAAGACAACAAATTTAGCTAATTGTTCCATCTGGGTCTAATCGGAATCTACTCAAACAATGAAAAAACGATTGCTTTTTAATTTTAGGGCAGATTAAATCAAACTTACCTGAGGAAGAGACAGCAACTAAAACCGACGAAACTTGACAGATCCTTAGGAGGAAAATCAAAATCTCCATTCCATAGAAGAGATCAGCTTCCTCGATGATCACGAGGAAGATGGGTAACCTTAAGCTCCAAGTTTAAAGCTGAGAGAAAAATCGAAGTGGCAGAAGGAGCGAAATGGCTTAAAACGCAAGAAGAAGGACAGAGATAGAGAGAGAGCAGGAAGAAGAAAGTAACAGTGAGAAAGAAGCAAAGGAATGATATTTTTTATTCTTTTTATGAGATTTTAATGCTCACAACCAAAAAAAAAAGATATTAAAAACAGAAACGAGTTTGGTGTAAGAGAACGGTAGAAATCAAAAGGGGATGCAATTAATCTTTGATCTCCATGTTTGAACAAAAACGTTTTTTTCTTCTGGTTTCTGCTCCCAATTGGTCGAGAGAGAGAGAGAGAAATCAAGAGTTATGTTGGTGGGATTTTGAAGGTAGTGGGATAGTGTCAATGGAGGAAACTAGTGTGTGTGTGTGTGTGTGTGTGTGTGTGTGTGTGTCTGAGAGAGCCTAGTGGGTTTTGAACCATTTGTTTATTGCCCTTTTTCTCCGTTTAGGTTGAAGAAGTTAATTTAATTTTAAATTCTCTATTCATGTAGTTTTATTTTTGTTAGATTCATTGGTTTGAGAATATAGAAGTGTTTCCCAAATATAAATTTAGTAACTTACACAAAATTTTACATGCTTTATGTTTAAAATCTAAAATTGTAGTCAGACAAAAAAAACTATAAGTTAAGGAATTATAAGTTATTTTGTCCACGCATTTTAATCCTTAAGATTGCTTAACCAACCATGTCTATTAGATTTATACAGCTAAACCCACCTTTTAGGATACTTATTTGTCACTTTTGAAACATATTAACAACATACAATAAATGACATGATTCCTATCATTATCGTTTTCTTTCGTGTAAATCATTATTAGTTATTAAAAAGATCTCATAATGAATGGACTGAAATTTGTTGGATGTAAATAAAAAGGAATCCAATGAGAAGACAAATCAACCCGATCATATACCGTTAATCCAACATCACAAAAAAAAAAAAAACGAAACTTTAGTGTGGATTATCTTTTGAAACCGATTTAACGTATATCATATTAAGGTATGGCATACTATTACCATAACGTAACGTAACGTCCTATATATGTTTCATTCAAATCCGAATAACACAATCAATCCTTCTTGATTTCAGGGTATCAGTTTCGTATATTCTTTATTTGTTTATTGTTCATTCCCTCCACAACGTTGTTTTCATATCTTACTTTGTTTGCTTTGGTAAATAAAAAGAAAGATAAAAATCACATGGTTGTGAGACCGCTAGGAACAATTCACTTTAATTGATAGGCACATCAATAGCACCGACGTAACATCTTGTATATATTTGCCTTAAATCTAGAAGCAAGTATATATATATATATATATATATTATTAAATTTGTTAACTCATTTTGATATTTCCGTTGTGCAATCAATAATTAAAATGCAAATATGTCAAAAATTAGGTCCACAAATAAATTGATCACATGTTGACCAAAATGTAAAGTATACTGTATAGTGATCATATTATTTTAATAACCATTTCCCAAGTGGATGAAGACCTTTCGGGAAAATTAAAAGAGAAAATATACTAGTTAAGACTAAATGGTACCTTGAGATATAAGTATTACTAGTATTTACTAGTATCGGCTTTCGTGAAAGACATATTTTTAATTGAAAACGTATTGTTAGTAACTGAGTTGGTGAAAAATTATCATAAAGAAGAACTGTTTTTGAGATGCGCTATGAAAATAGATATATCAAAAACTTTTGATTCGGTTCAATGGTCTTTTCTGTTTAACACATTGACGGCATTCAACTTCCCTGCAAAGTTTATACATTGGATTAAGCTCTGTATTACTACGGCCTCGTTCTCAGTCCAAGTTAATGGATAACTAGCGGAATTTTTTATTAGTGAAAGAGGACTGCGACAGGGGTGTTCTCTATCTCCATACCTTTTTGTGATCAGCATGAATGTCCTCTCAAAACTTCTGGATAAGGCAGCACGGGATTATCACATTGGATATCATCCATTGTGTAAGAACATTGACCTTACACATTTATGCTTCGCCGATGATTTACTAGTTTTCGCAGACAGAAAATTAAGGTCCTTATACTGTATCATAACGGTATTTGAAGAGTTTGCAACGATGTCGGGATTGAAAATCAGTCTAGAAAAATCAACTTTGTACTTGACAGGAATCCCACCCCTGATTCGTTCGGCTATTACCGAGAGGTTCCCATTGGAGGTAAGATATCTACCAGTACGTTATTTGGGTTTGCCGTTAACTACAAAGCGGATGACAAGCTCAGACTATCTACCTCTGCTTGAAAAAAATCGAACCCGCATCAGTTCTTGGAGAGGCCGATTCCTGTCTTATGCCTGAAGATTACAATTAATCAAATCAGTCATTGTCAACCTCACAAACTTTTGGTTAGCAGCTTTCTGCCTTCCCAGAAAATGTATTATTGAGATTGAAAAACTTTGTGCATCATTTCTGTGGTCAAGTCCAGAGTTAAACCCGTGCAAAGCAAAACTTGCATGGACAGAAATATGCAAGCTCAAAGAAGAAGGAGGGCTGGGTCTTAGGCCGATTAGAGAGGTGAATAAAGTTTGCTGTCTGAAATTGATTTGGAGAATTATAGGTTCTCAGTCCTCTTTATGGGCTAAATGGGTAAGGATGTATCTTATACGGAGCAACTCATTCTGGTCTCTAAAGGAAAACACAGCGACATGTTCGTGGATATGGAGAAAACTATTAAAGCATCGGGAGGAGGCAAGCCAATATTGTCGGATGGAGGTGGGAAACGGATTCTCGACCTCTTTTTGGAACTGGTCTCCTTTAGGCCGATTGATTGAATTAACGGGCACCAGCGGCTTCATTGGACTCGGAATTAAAATGCATGACACAGTTGGGATTTGTTCTGGATACTCACCGGAGGAAGAACCATCGAACGAGCTTGTTCAATGACATAGAGGACGTCATTGAAGCTCAGCGCCGAACTCAAAATACAGGAGAAGATAGAGCACGGTGGCGGGGCAGTAATAACAAATTCAAATTGCTATTCTCAGCCCATGATACTTGGCTTCAGATCAGATGCGAGCAAAGTTGAGTCGAATGGTATGGAGGAGTATGGTTCTCGTACGCGACTCCCAAATACTCTTTCCTCGTTTGGCTTGCAATCCACAATCGCCTTTCAACAAAAGATCGCATGGTGAGTTGGAATTCTACAATCAATACTGAGTGTGTTCTATGCAAAGATCCAATGGAAACAATGGACCATCTATTATTCTCTTGCCGATTCACGGAGGAAATATTGGCTAACTTAGTCAAAACGCTGCTGGGAGATCGTTTTACGATGGTATGGGAAGATATTGTAGCACTACTCGCTGACTCAGGACAAAGCTCAACCCATCTCTTCTTATTCAGATATGCTTTTCAAGCTGCTGTGCATTCCATTTGGCGTGAACGAAATAGGATGTGTCACGGTGAACAAACCGTCTACCGCAACCCTCCTCACTCGCTTAATCGATAAGACTATCCGCAATCGTGTTTCTTCCATCAGGAAGTTGAGTCACGATAAACTTGAAGATGGACTAAGGTGGTGGTTCGCCACAAAATGAAATTTCTTCAAAATCTTATAAATGTAATAGATTGAATTAAAAGATCAACAATAGGAAGCAATCATTGTAAAAACGTTTTTTTGGTGAATAAATTTTATATTTTTCAAAAAAAAAAAAAAAAAAAAAGTTGCATAAACCCAAAAAGAGACTGACTTTTGAAGACAATCTAGGATGGATGTATCTCAATACATCTCCGTAGTTGAAGTCAAATAAAATTGGGCTCCAATTAGTTAAATGGAATGAAACTTGCTGGAAATTTGATGAATTTATGGAAGTTTTACTGTATTAATTTTGTTTGTTTAGTTACTTAAAGCATAGATAAATAAGTCGTGATTTATTATATTAAATACACCAAAACGGGGCTGAGTTTATTAATCACAAGATTGTATTCATTAAGCAGAGTAAAACCCAAGCAAAACCAGCTCTTTAGTAAACGTTGCAAAACACGTGGTGAAAGAATCAGTTCCGTTGTCACTAATCAAAGACTATTAAAGTCTAATAAAACAAAATATAATTCTGATTGACTATTATTTTCATCACAATAATATATATGTTTTTAAATATCGTTTCAATGCACCGACAAAAACCCAGAGTATTCTTCATTCACACAACCAAAAATAAAAAAGAGATGAATAGTGGAATTGCGAGAAGGGAGTGGCGAAAATTGCAGATCGTAATGTTAGTATCTTGTGTGGGGACAATACGATCGATACGACCAGATTCGAGTTTGGATTTTGTCGTTTAAATTGCAAGAAGTGATCGCAGACAACGACGCCAAGTCTTTTGTTCCATTACTGTTCAAACAAATAATATATTCTTTGAATCATATAAAACAGTCCATCATAATATGTTTCGTATGATGATGAGATTTGTTTCCGAGTTTTCGTATGATGATCCGGAAAAACATTGTCGAGCCTCGTGACATTTAAATACTAAAGACCCACCGAAATAAATAAAATATTCGACTCTGAACTGGATCCGACTAAGAGTAAGAGCCATGTGCTTAGACAGAATCTATAAGCCTTTTATAGGAGGGTTTGGTTGGTTACTTAAGAGTCTTTACCAGTTGATGAAGCTTTTCTTTTGTTTCCTTTACTCTTTTTACTAAAGCTGCAACAACATCAACAACAACAAGAAAACTTAAGTTAACCTGTAAAGATGAAGAGATCATCTCTCTCTCTCTCTTTTTTTAACATGTCACATGTGTTAACCTCTTTCTCAAGGTACCATCCTTCAGATGCAGAGGTTGAATCTGATTCACTAAAAACCAGCCTCACTTTCACTGTTTCGACAAAAACGGTTTCACCAAGTGATCAGAGATTGACGCTGAAACCACATGTTTCAGATACTGCCTGTTTTTTGGTTTATATGTCTATGGAGAAGCTTGGATTTTTTATAGTATCTTGGCTAAAAATGATAGAGATTACTGTAAAGTAAGAAGCAAGTTTTTTTTTTTTACCAACCAGCAAGAAAAATAAAAAGCATCTAGGATAACGACTGGTTTAGGTGAAAACAGGTCCAGCGGGTGCTCACTCTTCTATAAAAACAGTAATATGTCAAATACAGTGTTTACAAGAAAAAAGTAACATTAACAAGGAAAATACTAAGGGAACTGATGGAATAGTGTTAGCTTTTAATTAGCCAAAATAAAGAACACTGTTGATGAACCTGTTTCTAAAGATGAAGAGACAAACGAAGCTTTCGATGACAATGCATCGCATGATTCAGCTTCCGACCTTGAGAAAAATATTAAGTCTAAAGGCGGTTAGCATGAAGCCTAATTATTAAAAGATGATGGAAGTCCTTAGGGCATCTCCAACCCATCTCTATTTTTGGCTCCAAACTCTATTTTAGAGTCAATTCTTCTCCAACCCAACTCTATTTTAGAGCCAAAAATAGAGTTTTTAATATTTGGCTCTATATTTAGAGTCAACTCTATTTTTTTTGTTCATGACTCTATTTTTAACTCTAAAATAGAGTGGCATTGGAGTAAAACTCAACTCTATTTTGGAGTAAAAAATAGAGCAATACATTGGAGATGGTCTTAGAAATTTGGTATTAAGTTGGAACAGCGGCAGAATACCTGAGTGCACTGGACACTGAGTTAAGCTTGATTCATGCGCACAAGATAACATCTAATCTTAACTTTTGTTCAGTAAGGTTATTGGCAAGGGTCAAATTCTTGAAATTGTTTCTTGAATTCTTCAGCCAGCTTTGCCTCCTCTTCTTGGCTAATCTTACAGTTTCTCCAGTCGGCCCTGTCTGGGATCTTTAGCAACCCTGCTAGAACCTGTAAAGTCCCAAGTCATTTTCTAGACAACAAAATAGACCGGATAATCTGGATTATTACTTTCTCATTCTTAAAATTTATGGGAGTGGATGTTATCTATCTAATCGAATCCAAAACTTCAAATACTATGGTCAGAGCATGTAAGTTCTTTTGTTGATGACCTCTCTGTATAACATCGAATATATGGTTGACAGTAAGTGGAAGATCTGATCTATGGAAATAGACAGAAGAAACTACATGCCTTTTGACTCTTATGTTATCGTTGGAATTTCTTAAAAGTATAATATCACAGTCGCATGGTAATACATAAAATAGCTTTACCTCACGTCCAAATTGTGCAGGGAATACTTCGTTCTCTTCCAGGGTGTGTGATAACACAGTTCCATCAGGAAGTTCCACATAGAAGAGCCCCAAAGCTTCATTGTATTCCTTCTGCAGATATTTTCTGCCCTCAGAACTATCACTAACTGCAATGAAGGCAGCATATATTTAGTACTAAAAGCAACTTAGAATGGAATGGAAAGAACGCAACTATAATCTGAGTTATAAAGGAAGGGTCCATTGATTAGATAAGATAAAGAAGAGAAACAGCATAAATTTTAGCTTACACTTTTTTGTCACAAGCTTAAAGCCCAGTTTTTCAGCGGCCAGACTAAAGATATTAGGAAGAAGACGAGCTCTGGATGATGGAACAGGAACGACCTATAGAAAGTAGAAAAAAATAAATTCAAAAGCAAGAGGAACTTTGCAATAGGATCTACCTGATTTGCAATAGGAACTTTTCTTACCTGGAGGTTAGCATGAGAAACACGTTTAGAGACCAATTCAAAGTAAACTGCATCATTTCCTTGACTCTTATAACAATTTCTCAGACCATTTTGGTATCTACCAAGCTCTGATTCACCTTCAGGAGATAAAACCAGAGTATTGGGCAAATGTTCGATCGGGATTATCAATATGTGGTCATCAACTAGTGAACCTTTGGGTAGAGCACAATAAAAACTTTCCCCAACACTGACGATCAAATGTGACTCCACACTCGGGCTTGATATACAAAACCAGCATTCTCTCGACCTGAGAAAAGCAAATTTGAAAAAACAATTACTTTCTCAACAAAATGGCATCTATTTTGCAAGAAAAATGGCCAGAAGATAAATCAGTAAATACCTGTTAGCATTTTCAGATCTGGGCTTCCTTTGTATACTTTCATCTTGAAACTCATGCTTGTAGCTGCACTCTGGGCCTTTTTCACACTTACCTTTGGTAATATGATCGAGACAAACACCTCTACGACACTGTTCTCTTGCTTCAGCGTTGTGTTGGAAATGGCAACTTTCCCCACGAGGACAGGACCCTGAGCATACAAACAGAGCTTTTCCCCTTCAGATCCATTCTTTTGCCGCTTTGAGACATCATACCTCCAATATTGTGAATCCGAGGCACTTTCGTTTGACCTCTTCTTCGTCTCAGTAGCTCCCTCTTGTAAATTATAAGGACATAGTGTAGTGTTTGGAGGCTTTGCACTAAGCTCTGATGGTGACATGATAGACGTTGGTGTAGGTGAGAGTGCATGAAGGAATTTCTGCATACAGGAAAAAGGGAGTAACACTGGTCAAGACAAAAACCTGCAGAAAACGCGTAAAAAGAATGTTCATGTTCTTGCGAAAATTCTGCATTCAAAGTATTTCCATAGGAGGAGCCATTGATACAGTTAAGAGTACCAATTGATAGCAATGGATAGTTGTCAGAAAATTTCAGGAGGCAAGTGACCAAGCAGAAGAACAAAAATCTACAGGCCAAAATAATGAGATGCCAAACTCGTCTGACAGGAATTATTGAAGAACACACCTGTTTGTTTTTGTTTCCAACTTGAGCAAGACCAAGAAAACGAGTAACATGATTAGAATCAGCGTTTAGGTAAGGTTCACGGGCATAAAATACCCCCATAGAACCTGCAATGTGATAGCTGCCAAAAAAGACAACATAAACAACAAATAAGTTCCCGACTTATCGATAATTCCCAGTAACAACAATACAAGAACCGAAAACCACTTACCGGGGTTTAACTTCCTTTACCAATTCAGAAACAGTGAAATCACTACAAGATGAATCAGAAACGTCTGCAGGAATATCAGAAGCCACAGCTCTGTTCGTGACTCCCGCAGGCCATTCATTAGTATACACTAATTAAGGAGGACAAATACTAAAACATTTCACAGAAAGCCTGAAACATAGAGAATGCATCCACAGTTCCAATTCCATCGAGTAATACAAAAAGGATATGTCAAGAATAAATCAACCACTCCAGATTCCTCAGCAAGTGCACGAAGAGCATCAACATCATCTTGACTGTATTTCCCAAATTGGCTTTCAGATGATTGCCTACCAGATAAGTAAGCAACAGACAGACCTAAACAAAAGCAAGCAATATTAGTAAACAAAGGTTTGCTACAAAAACTGAATATCAAAAAACCTTTACCATGAAGAGTGAACTTCCCACTTCCTCTTAACCAAAACAAATTGTGGGAAACCTCGAGTCCGCCAATATTAAACCCTTGATTCTCAGCTTTCCTCGAGGTCGCCGACAGGATTTTGGGGGCGGCGACGCCATAGTCGCCGGTGAAGTAAGTAGGAATCGGAACCTGAGCTCGGCCTTCGACGTAATCCAAAAACTCATCTAGAAGCTCCGGAGAATCGGGAAAAAACTGTCCGACGCAAAAAATAGCGTCAAATGGACCTGCCGATTTGCTAACCTGCAAAAATTGGACTTCGATTAAAACCCTAGGAGATACAGAATCAGAAGGAGACAGATAGTGATAGAGAGAGAGAAAGACCGATTGAACACGCTTGAAGAGCTGACTGAGACGTCCAAGAGGATCACCGCATAGTAGAATTCTGGGCGCCATGAGTGATGATGAGTGAGAGAGATGGTTTGATGGAGGAGGCAACGACGGAGACTTAGAGGAGTTTTGGGCTATTTGGGCCTTATGTCACAAACTTAATGGGCTTTTGCTAAAACAATCGTAAAGGTCGTATTAGCTCATTTATATCATGATCCTTATCCTTGTGACGATAACCAGACAAAAATCTTAAGTTCCGCAATGGTTTTTGTAGAGAGATTGAGCACAGCTTTTGCAAGGACGATACTAACGTGTAATTGTGTATAAAACTTGCGTTGGCAGTAAAATGTGATATGAATATTCCAAGAAAATTGTACAGAAACCGAGGTATAACTACTTATGATATATATTAAAGTCTCTTAATA
Organism: Eutrema japonicum; assembly: GCA_030161315.1. Lineage (NCBI taxonomy): Eukaryota > Viridiplantae > Streptophyta > Magnoliopsida > Brassicales > Brassicaceae > Eutrema > Eutrema japonicum. The sequence goes on from BSQW01000005.1 coordinate 43,272,641, forward strand.
TCTTAGAGTACCATTAGCGGGGTTTCTCTCCAAGTCTCTCACATTAAAATATATATAAAAAGAAATAGTTATCATAAATAAAAATATAAGAATCGATTGTCATATGAGAGACTATGAGAGACTCTTGAGAAATCTTTTTATGGAAGACATGTCTTGTTTTAAGTGGTTTACATTTTGTGAAATAAACTAAATACACCATATTTTATAATACTAATTAAATAAGTTGTATTGTTTTTTTTTCCTATAAATCATAAAATAAATTTTTCTTTCTCTCAAGTTCCATTATGCATGAGTATAAATTATATATATATATATATATATTATGTTATCATCAATATTAGTTAAAATTAATACAATAAACTTAAAATTGTATTGTTTTTAGTTAAAAATTATAGAATTTTTTTATAAAAATATCTGAGATTTTAAAAATTAAAATTTATATTTTTTCTGAGATTTTTTAAAAAATCTGTATAATTTTTTTCTATATAAAGACTTCATAACTTCATGTTATCATTCACAACAATCTTTCTTATTTCCTTTCTTTCACCACTAAATTATGGATTCTTTTTCTTTTGTTTCAAACTCTAGCCAAATGAATTTCCAAGAAATTCCACAATATAGTACCCAATATAGTCATAGAGAAACAAGACACAAATGGAATCCAGCTGAAGAATTGTTCTTATTAGTGCATGGTTAAATACTAGCAAGGATCCAATTGTGGGTAATGAACAAAAAGCCGATGCTTTTTGGAAAAGAATTGCTGGGTATTATTCAAGAAGCTCTGCAGTGGTAAACATGTCAAAGCGAGAATGGAATAATTGCAAGCAAAGATGGCAAAAAATAAATGATAATGTCTGCAAATTTGTTGAATGCTATGATCATGCTTTGAGTCAACGAAGTAGTGGCCAATCTGAAGATGATATTGTCCAAGTTGCATACCAATTCTACTACAATGATTACAAGACTAACTTCACATTTGAGCATGCATGGAGGGAGCTCCGAAATGATCAAAAATGGTGTAGTTCTTATTACATCTCTCAAAGCTCTAAGGGTAGTGGAAACTCAAAAAAAACAAAGTTGAATGAAGGTAACACATATTCTTCAAGCTCTAATCCAGAGAGTCCTATACATCTAGATGTAGAGGAGCAACCTATGGGTCGTCCTCTTGGTGTGAAATCATCAAAACAGAAAGGAAAGAAGGTTGCTACTAAAACGACGCATGAAGAAAAGGAGGCAAATTCTCTATCAAGGCTTGAGAACTTGTGGGAGCTAAAGAAGAAAGACATAGCAGAGAGAAATAAACTTTTAAGAATGGAACTGCTTAGAAGTCTTCTTGCAAAAACAGAACTTTCAGAGAAAGAAGAAGCTTTGAAGAACAAGCTCATTGATGAGATGCTCTAATCTTGATAAATTACTTGTTATGTAAGTTATCTTATTGTCTTTGTCTTAAAGTCTGCATCTTTCTCTTAAGGTAGTTGCAGATTTGTGGTTGTTTATCAGAAATGAAGTTGATTATTAGAAATTTGTTTAACCTTCAAAGCGAGCGAAGTCCACAACGGAAAATAGTATTTACGGCACCGGAAGTAAATATCAAATCATGAAAATTTCAATTCAAAATAATTAAACGAATCTCTGCTAAAGTAAATATCAAATCCTGAAAATTTCAATTCAAAATAATTAAACGAATCTCTGCTAAAGTAAATATAAAAGATCAAATCGTTTGAAAAAGTATGAAACTTAAAAGGAATCTTTGCAAAAGGACAAACAAAATCTCTGATAAATCGAATATATGCCAAAGAAATCTCTGTAAAAGAAACATCAAATCCTCTGCAAACACCGAATATATACTAAAGGAATCTTTCTATTTCTCTCACAAAATCTCTTCTCCTCGTTACAAAGGGTTACCATATCGTATGATTCCAACTAATAGTTTATTATCTTTTTCTATTCTGTAAATCCCTTTGTTATCTTTTTCATGGAAGGGACAATATTCGCGTGGAAGTGGAAAACCGACAATCGTTTTGGAGGCTGTAGTTTCACATGATCTTTGGATTTGGCATGCATTTTTTGAACCTCCAAGTGCATTGAATGATATCAATGTTCTTGCCCGCTCACCTGTTTTTGATGATATTTTACAAGGTCAAGCTCCGAAAGTGAATTCATTTGTCAATGTGCACCAATATCATATGGGATACTATCTCCCAGATGGTATATATCCAAAATGGGCCACATTTATCCAATCAATCCGGCTTCCTCAAGATCCTAAAGCGTCATTATTTGTTCAATGTCAAGAAGCCGTACGAAAGGATGTTGAGCATGCCTTTGGAGTCTTACAAGCTAGATTTGCCATTATTAAAAATCCAGCTCTTTTTTGGGATAAGAAGAAAATAGGGAAGATAATGAGAGCATGTATAATATTGCACAACATGATCGTAGAAGATGAACGAGATAAATTCACTCAATATGATGTATCCCAATTCCAACAAGTCGAAGGAAATGGGAGTGCACAAGTGGATTTTACATACTCTACAAATACACCTACTAATCTGAGCAACATTCTCGACAATCGAAATCGACTTCGTGACAAAGGTATACACCAACAATTAAAAGATGATTTGGTTGAGCATATATGACAAAAATTTGGCACATCATCAAATGAAGATTAGAGCCAATTAACGATAATGATTTTATATTTTGTATAAGTTTATGCTATGCTATTGTATGTTTAGTTGTTGTTTTTAATAAAATACAACTCTATGATTGTATTTTTAATGTATTACATTATTAATATTTTATGATTTTATAAAATTTAATATTAAAGATTATATAAATAAATATAAAATATATACAAATTATTATATTTTCAGATGTAATTTATTATGTTTAAAAAATATTAATGAAAGATTCTATAATTTAAGATAAAATTGAAAATAAGTTTTTAAATTAAACCATTTTAAAAATATTAATTTATTATGAAAATATTAATATTATATTAGTGAGAAACTTAACTAGGTATCTTACCAATGAGGTGAAAATTTAGGGAGAGTTTCTCAAATTAAACAATATTAAAATTATTAATATTATATTCTTGAGAAACCCATATAGTCTCTCACCACTAATGATGCTCTTAGAATATCTCCAATCTGAATATTTAACGTTAGTATATCAACTTCTTAGAAAATAAATTACTATTATTATGTTGAGTTAACGAGGACTTAATCCGTACTATAATTAACGTGGAGTAAATTTTTTTAAAGATTTTGTTTTGAAATTTAAGAAAAATTATTTTTATTTGAATTTGATAATATGTCTAACTCATGATTATAGATAAGAGTTGTCAAACGGAATAATTTGTCTATTTAACCCGTTTTGCAGCGGACTAAAATATTATTCGAGTTAACCCGTAAAACCTATAATCTTGAAAGCATAACTCTATTATGCAATGTTTAGTGACTCTAGTTTTGCGGTTAGTTCATGAACTCTTAAAAAATCAATTTTTTGAGTCTAACTTTTAATAAAATTAGTAAAATATTTTTCAACTTTTATTTTGATATAAATTCAAATAAATATAATAAACTATAGTGAAAATATATCAAGATTTCGAATAGATTTTTTTTCTTTGAATATATATGGATTCATTATTATTTAAAAATATATAGGAGATAACATCTTTAATGCAAAATAAATATTTTCCATATTCTTATCACCAGTTGTAAAAGACAATTATATCATTTTATATTTCAATTATTTTTTTTATTTGTAATGGCATTTCATGTAATAACAAAACAAAGTTCATTCTAATTTTTTTTATTTAACCCGTTTTGCAGTGAATTAAAATATTATTTGGGCTAATCCGTAAAACCTATAATCTTGAAAACATAACTATATTATGCACCGTTTAATGAATCTAGTTTTGTGGTTAGTTTACGAACTCTTAAAAAAATCAATTTTTTGTGTCTAACTTTTTATAAAATTAGTAAAATATTTTTTAACTTTTATTTTGATATAAATTTAAATAAAATATAATAAACTATAGTGAAAAATATATCAAGATTTCAAATAGATTTTTTTTTTTTGGAATATATATAAATTGATTATTATTTTAAAATATATAGTAGATAACATATTTAATGTAAAAGATTTCGAGATATATCAACTTTCCATATTCTTATCACTAATTGTAAAAGATAATTATATAATTTCTTATTTTAATTATTCTTTGTTATTTGTAATGGCATTTCATATAATAACTTAGAAAACAAAATTTATTTTCAAAAATGTATTTTTAAATAATATTATAGGGATATTTCAAATAGTTGAAAACTTACCCAAAAATATTTCAAATGAGATACCCATGTTAGATACTATTGTCAAAATAAACAATGGTGACATAACGAGTGGGGACAAAGCATTAGTTGAACATATGATAAGTCAATACTTTCGATGTATGATGTTGAGTGCGTTAGTGTTTTGTTGTTATATAGATAAACCACCTATAATAGTCTTTGCTCGAGCTAGTCCTGAAGATGATGCAGTCCTCTTTGTATTCAATCGAACCGGAACCGGTCTTGGTCAATCCCTTGTTATGATATGTTTGTTACGTAAGTGAAAAGTAAACCAATCCCTTGTTGACACTTTTGGTCAAAATTGTTGGAGGTGGGTCTAGCACCCCCAATTAGTTAGGTCCATCTTAGGAAAAGCCCCTCTTCAGTTCGGTCGCCGACCTGGAAGCCCCGCGCTCGCATCTGTCCGGAATTCCTGAGCTCCTGAGGACGCACCTCGGGTCCGTGCTGACACTTCGGCGAAACGAAAACGTCATACGGAAAGGGGACACGTGGGAGTTGGTCGAACAGTGTGCTATCTGAGTAGAGGTATGATCTGACCTCGACGTCCCACCAACCCAGCAGAGTAAGCGAGGAAGAGAAAGACACGTGGAGGAGAGTTGGTTAAACAGTGCACTACGCTGCAGAGGTATGGCGTCGAGCTCATTATGACCTCTCTCACCAACCTTGCAGATTTGACAAAGGAGAGAAAGACACGTGGAGGAGAGTTGGTTAAACAGTGTACTACGCTGCAGAGGTATGGCGCCGAGCTCATCATGACCTCCCTCCCCGAAGGTCGGAACACGCCTCCTAGGCCGCCTTACCCGCAAAACTGGCTTAAGACGCCACGTGACCCCGGAATCCCGGGGAGCAGGAAGACAACTCCCAGTATATATATCCCTCAGTGTTCATTAATGAGGGGACTTTGGGATTTTGGTATTTCACCTACCACAAATAGACCCTCTCTCTCTCTCTCTTTGTAACCGAGTAGCACGTTTAGAACGCCGAACTGGACGTCCGTCGGAACCAGTTCGTAAATCTAAACTGCTCACTTCCTTCCATTATCAATAAAAGAATACGGCCCACGGCCTGCTTATCAATATTCCCGACCTGGCTTAAATCGTGGTTGACTCGCTCTAATTAACGAAAATCTCGCCTCTCTCTCCCTAATCAATCTCTTAAACATCATTAGTGATCCCCGGGATCAACAAAAACGACCAAGGAAAATGACGTGATCAACTTAATTATGGATTTTGTTTTTGGAATCGTTGTGATTTTGGGATTGAGTGGGAGAAATTTGATTGCTTTTTCAATCTATGTGACCCATATGATGGAGCACCACCAATCAGTGGGACAAACAGAGCAATGCGTGACGCTCCATGTCTAGTATTAAGAGTTTTTAACGTAGGGTGATGGGTTTCAAGCCAAGTTTTAAGAGCTTTCTCATAATCAAGTTACTTGTATCAGAATTTTATATAGGTAGAGAATAAACAAAATATAAACACTCGTATGTTATGTATTTTTCTTTATCACTTTAATACAAATTACGTTATGGAAATGTGATTAGATATCCATAGGGTCTTGAAACAAACAAAAAATGAAAGTAAAAATGAGATGGTAAAATATTAAAAATGCGCTGTCCAACTACATGATCTGTGGCATGAGAACCATAAAAAAAAGCTGGGACAAAACTGCAAGATTTCTTCAGGACACATGATAAAGAGCAGGAAAAACAGATATACTTACCCGCAACAACGCTAACTCGATCAGTCGAAAAACGGAGAGTATACAGGCAAGTCGGGTTATCTCCCTTCATTTTTGGTTCATTAAAATAATCATGCTTGAGGGAATCCATATATGTTGTCAACAAGCGGAGACGGTTAACCACATTTTGTTTACCTACCAATATAATCAAGCGACATGGAGAATGATCAATATCCCATCAAATGGACTCCACCATCTAACAGAGGATCTTGAAAGCAATGTGAAATCACCTTGAGCCTCAATATCAAACTACACTTGAATTATGAAAATCCAATGCTAAGATTTTAGTTTGAGACTTTTATAAATCAAAAGACTAGAAATACGAATATATGTCTTAAAAATTGACAAATTCAGGTTATCTTAAACATTGACAAAAACAAGCTCCTAAATAGAAAAGTCAAATAATAAATTGTCTTAAACACTAAAATTTCTATCACATTTTCAAGCCTCATCGCGTTTCTTCTTTGGTGGGGTAGTGCACTTCAATAATTACCGAGCATCTGTGTAAGACCCTAATCCGATTTTTAAATTTTTAGCCAACACTTATACATTTTAGCCAGATTAGAATGTACTAGATTTTTAACTTTTTCACATTTTGGTTCGGCTAGACTTAGTCATTTTCGATCATAAATAGATTAATACAGAAAACTTGAATTAATAAACGAGGTTCAAGTAAACATGCGAGTTTGCTAATAAGCTATTACATGAATTACTAGACCGAATCTACCCAACATAACCATCCGTCCGTTCCAGCCTTTGTCCCGCGAACTGATCAGCCATCAAATGTACCGTCTCGGCTAAAATCAGAATCTGCATCCAAAAAGGAGGCATAAGCAACATAAACGCTTAGTGAGAACGGTCATCCCAACTCACTTAGCCAAAGCATGAAATCGCAACAAGAATAGAGCAGAACCAATCAGATGCTTATAAGAAAACAGAACCTAGCCGAGAGATTATATACACTCACCGGCTAAAACTCAGTCTAGTTCGCCAATAAGGTAAATAATCCCACGGATAGCCAGCAGAACATGAATATATGATAAACATCGTATTCATAAGACAAACAGAATACAATCTACTCAAGAAACGATCAGACTTAAGGCCACGGTCACGAACTCACCTTCGTTTCCTTCGGATTCGATTCGGATCGAACAGACAATATCCTTCTCTCGGCTAAAACTCTTCGCGATCAACTTTCCTCGGATAAACTGAATTCTCCCTCGGCTAAAATCAGATTCCCTCCGAAAATTCTCTCGATCTTTCAGAGTTCTTTTTGGTCGCGCAAAGGAGGAGAATTAAGCCAAAAGACTTAGTAAAATAAACCAAGGTCCGATTTCCTCGCGAATAACTGTTCCCACGGTTATTTTGATCGGCTAAAACCAAAACTGCTCTCACACGTGCCTTTTTCCCGAGAAACTGCCGACTGTTTTCACTTTTGATACGCTTTATTCGGCTAAAATGTAAACGGTTACATTTTTATTCACGCTTGCTCGGCTAAAATGTAAACAGTTACATTTTTATTCACGCTTGCTCGGCTAAAATATAAACAGTTACATTTTTATTCAGTTTGATCGGCTAAAATGTAAACGGTTACATTTTTGATAAGGTTCCTCGGCTAAAACCGATCTTACTCGAATAATTTCGCAGATGGTAGACTTTCTCTTCGACAACTGCTTAACAACCCTGTCTGAAACCGACACACGCTGTCTGAATTCCGACCAAGTCTCGAAAAATTCGGCCAGCTCAATTTAGCTCGGCTAAATTCCCGAAATTTACGGCCAGCTGGTTTTTAGCTCGGCTATAACTTAATCAGTTTGGAAATCACCCGATCTAATTGAATTTACTCAACTAAACTCAATTCTGCCTTAGCCAAATTCTCTCGTTTGGCAGAATTGCGGAACACGGGCGTTACAACTCTCCCCCGATCTAAGTCCCGAAAAATTCGGCCAGCTCAATTTAGCTCGGCTAAATTCCCGAAATTTACGGCCAGCTGGTTTTTAGCTCGGCTAAAACTTAATCAGTTTGGAAATCACCCGATCTAATTGAATTTCCTCAGCTAAACTCAATTCTGCCTTAGCCAAATTCTCTCGTTTGGCAGAATTGCGGAACACGGGCGTTACTAGATTTTTTAACTTTTTCACATTTTGGTTCGGCTAGACTTAGTCATTTTCGATCATAAGTAGATTAATACAGAAAACTTGAATTAATAAACGAGGTTCAAGTAAACATGCGAGTTTGCTAATAAGCTATTACGTGAATTACTAGACCGAATCTACCCAACATAACCATCCGTCCGTTCCAGCCTTTGTCCCGCGAACTAATCAGCCATCAAATGTACCGTCTCGGCTAAAATCAGATTCTGCATCCAAAAAGGAGGCATAAGCAACATAAACGCTTAGTGAGAACAGTCATCCCGTCTCACTTAGCCAAAGCATGAAATAGCAACAAGAATAGACCAGAACCAATCAGATGCTTATCAGAAAACAGAACCTAGCCGAGAGATTATATACACTCACCGGCTAAAACTCAGTCTAGTTCGCCAATAAGGTAAATAATCCCACGGATAGCCAGCAGAACATGAATATATGATAAACATCGTATTCATCAGACAAACATAATACAATCTACTCAAAAAACGATCAGACTTAAGGCCACGGTCACGAACTCACCTTCGTTTCCTTCGGATTCGATTCGGATCGAACAGACAATCTCCTTCTCTCGGCAAGAATTTCTTCCTCGGACCCGGAATAGATTCTCTCTCGGCTAAAACTCTACGCGATCAACTTTCCTCGGATAAACTGAATTCTCCCTCGGCTAAAATCAGATTCCCTCGGAAAATTCTCTCGATCTTTCAGAGTTCTTTTTGGTCGCGCAAAGGAGGAGAATTAAGCCAAAAGACTTAGTAAAATAAACCAAGGTCCGATTTCCTCGCGAATAACTGTTCCCACGGTTATTTTGATGGGCTAAAACCAAAACTGCTCTCACACGTGCCTTTTTCCCGAGAAACTGCCGACGGTTTTCACTTTTGATACGCTTTATTCGGCTAAAATGTAAACGGTTACATTTTTATTCACGCTTGCTCGGCTAAAATGTAAACAGTTACATTTTTATTCACGCTTGCTCGGCTAAAATATAAACAGTTACATTTTTATTCAGTTTGATCGGCTAAAATGTAAACGGTTATATTTTTGATAAGGTTCCTCGGCTAAAACCGATCTTACTCGAATAATTTCGCAGATGGTAGACTTTCTCTTCGACAACTGCTTAACAACCCTGTCTGAAGCCGACACACGCTGTCTGAATTCCGAACAAGTCCCGAAAAATTCGGCCAGCTCAATTTAGCTCGGCTAAATTCCCGAAATTTACGGCCAGCTGGTTTTTAGCTCGGCTAAAACTTAATCAGTTTGGAAATCACCCGATCTAATTGAATTTCCTCAGCTAAACTCAATTCTGCCTTAGCCAAATTCTTTCGTTTGGCAGAATTGCGGAACACGGGCGTTACAATATGCCTCTCTTTGTTTGAAGTCTTTGTCATACATACATTTTTAGAACAAAAGCCAAATCTATTTTCTAAAATTTTTAGAACAAAAAAAGTTAAGACCTAGACTATTATAGCTAAGAACAAAAATTGTGCAATCTTCACAAAAATAAACCAAAATATACTAAATAGTTAGAAAACTCTTAATGAAAAAAATATTTTAAAAGGAATACTAAAACCAGAAACATTAACCATACAGAACAAAGACAATTATAAAACAATAATAACTTAAATGAAGAGAAAAAGATTAAACCTTCTCTATTACCAGAAATTAGGGTTGAAGATTTTAACCAACAACGTAAGCAAACCTAGATGAAACACTAAAAAAAAAAAAATGGAAGAAAATGTGATGGCATTGACTCTCTTTGCAAACTCCTGTCTATACCTCTGTTTCTCTTCAGATTCACGTTGATAGTGCAGATGTTACTCTTCAGATTCACGTCTGATCCAAACATCAGTCTATACCTCTGTTTCTATTGTAACTGAACAAAAAAAAAACAAATGACATCATTCCCCGGCTATTGGTTTTGGATCTCTTCAATATACTCTTTTGTTCGGAACACATACGCAAATCCTCCATCTCCTCAAGACTCCCCCCATGAATTTTGAATAATCTAATATGGTCTTGTAAGAATACTTCGGTATTAATACACTCGTATTAATGTGTGGCCGATGTGTATCCGGTTTAACAATATGGTTAAGTCAACATTTAAGTTATAGTTCTAATACATGTATGACGAAACCGTGATGGTTCGGTCTCGATTTATGAGTATTAGAATGGGTGTGTAAGATAACCCTCTTCCCTTGCCACATATGTATTTATGTTCTTAATGTGTATGTGTATAAGTAGTGATTTAATTATACACATACATATAGCTATGAATGAAAGGTTGTGATTAAATTAAAGGGTACAATTTGGTGTCTTTCCATCCCCAATTTCGTCCATATATATGTAGGGGATGGAGACATTATGATGGAGATGGTTTTTTCCTAACATCCTTTAACACAACATAAAAGAAAATCAATTCATAAAGGGAAGAACAAGTTCTGGGATCCTCTCCATCAAAGATCCAATATACGCAAAGGTTAAGGGAAGAAGACATCTACAGATTTCAGAATCCGAATCATGGCTACGGATATTGGTTAGTAGCATTCTTCTCTTTCTCGTTCATATAATTACCAAACATTGAATAATATATGGATCAAACACGAACTAGAACGGTCTTGGAAATGATCTTGTAATAAAGATTAATGTAGATTGAATCTACAGGTCTTCCATTGTAATCCTCAAATCAAACTATGAGGACATCATGCAATACGGGGTTGATTACATTAGTCGAGCGGTCGTATTGATAAAGCCACTACAAAAGTTAAAAAAACATACATCAAAGTCAAACTATATGCAACTTGGAGGATTAATAAAAAAAACATTATATCAATAAAAAATCAACTTACATTGTTGCCGAAACCGGTATAAGCTGATAACGCATTGGTAAACGAAATGAGAGCCACAAGAGATTGTCTCCTAACAATGCTTTCAAGATCAACATCTTCAATGATAGAGAAATGCAGAACATCGAAAAGCTCCAAAATAAAATCATGAGCATAATAAAGTAAGCCTAACAGAAGAGGGAGTTAAACAATCTCTTCCTGATCGACTATAGCTTTGTCATTTGTCATTCGTCATTCACCTAATTATATCGTATAGTTTTCTAGCTAACTAATTCTAAAACAAGACTATTGTTGATAAAACAAGACTTTGTATAGTTGATTGAACTGGTTGAGGGTATATGTCCGACCTGCTTCATATTCAGCTCGAGCCTAGTTTAGTCGTGATTTCAAGATTAAGATCGCATTAACCTGATTGATACGAAGAAAAAATAGAGAATAACGGGCTTGTTTCGGCCCATCAGACCCCTTGTCGGCTGGTTGTTTTTATTATTTATTATGTTTCAGAAGATGGATTAAACACAAGTTTCTTGAATATTCTTCAGAAAAGAAACGTTTCTTTTCTTCTCCCATTCGTTGCGATTATCCCAGAGAAGGTGCTTTAGGGTTCCGATCATGGCGGACTCTGTTTTGACGGAGCTTAACTGTCGCCCTCGTAAGATTCGGAAGTTGCACGAAGCTTGCAAAGGATCGAAATCGTCTTCGAACCAGCGCGTGCTCCCGTACGGAGATTGGGAAGATGATGAGTTTCTACGACAGTACTTACTGTTTCACTATCAGTTCGAGAAAACCCAGGTAAAATCAATCTCTAGTTTCCTCTGTCCTTAAAATTAGGGTTTGATTCGGAATCTGATCTGAAATCTTTGGCTTAATTAGGGTTTCACGATAAATTGGGAGCAGTTTGATTACATATTCCGTACAAGATCTTTCGATGACTTATATCCTCTTAGCGAGACAAAAAGCAATGCCGAATTGATCCGTGAGGCTACACTCACTGCCATTGAGAAACACAACGAAGCTGAGGTCAGTGTTTGGATCCTTCCTTTATACATGTTGTTGAACTATCACCAATTAATTTGCTTCTTGGAGAATTAACCCTCGAATTTGTATTCATTCAGCGAACAAAACTTGTGTTTGTCGAACACATAATGGCAAATTTCCAAGCTGCCTCTGGTCTTCTCTGTTGGTTAACATTCTGGGCTAGAGACATGTCTTCATCCAGTCCAGAGTCGAAAATCTATCAAGCAAAAGTGTGGCGCCGTGGAAAACAGTTTAAAATTTACATTTTCAGGCTCAAGCCGACGGATGAAGGTGATTTCTTTTTTTGTCTGGATTGGTTTCTGCTTTAGTGTTTCTTTTGGCTGCAACCTACTCAGATGTTAATTTACTGTGATGCAGAGATTGAGTCTGTGGAAGTGCAACCTCCCTCTCCCATGCGTTATGACTTTGGTACTGCTTCTTGCTCTTTCATTTACGCCATTCTGTGACCTAAGTTGAATTAATATGAGTTTTGCTTTATTAACCAAAACAAACAATGGGTGATATCACAAGGCATTACTCACTACTTTTATCGTATGATATTGAATGCATTGTGATTTTGTTTTTATGTAGATAAACCACCTATAGCATTTGTCCAAGCTGCTCCTGAAGATGGAGTCCCCTTTGTCTTTGATCGAACTGGAGCTGGTGTTCCGAGTTGGTCCTGAAGATGCACCCTTTTGTCTTTGATCGAATAGAGCCGGTCTTGATCCTGATGCAAGGGATTCCTCGGTGACAAAATCTGTAACATTGACTAGTATTTCCTATTTAAGTCGTCACTTAAGAAACTTTGACTTTGTTTTATACGTTTTATCGTGTCTTAGTCATATTTATTGTATTGGATACTTTGTTGTTTGTTGTCGACTGTTCTAAACTATCTATATCCCGTGCTCTAAAAGAGTTTCCCATCTCATCTTAATTAGTTCTTGATAACTTATTTGCAATAGGCCATAACACAAGCAATGCAGCACAACAAAACTCGAGTCAAAGCTTCAGACATTTATGAACATGAAAATATTATTCAATGAACCCCAATAGAAACACACTTTCACCCAGTTTATCAAATCACAACCAAAATCGCTTCAAACAGTGACATAAAATAGAGATATATCAAAACATTAATTAGGTTTTTTTTTTTTTTTGGGTAACTCAGAGTAATCCTAAGTCTATGGAGGGGCCCAGACTAATCTCTGGGGGAAGGGCAATCCACGGATAGGCTTCCTTACGGGTTTTCAAATGGACCATAAGCAATGGGCCCATATCCGTGTGGGTGTCCCGGAAAATGTGATTTAGTTTCCCGCAGCAGGTGGATCGAACCCGAAGTGTGGTGACACCCCGATCCCGTCCCCAACCACCCGACCACAAGCTCCCGGACAACATTAATTAGGTTTTCACGTTGGCATAATTTGTGTTTCTTCAATTTGCCTTTACCAAAAGCAAGAATGCAAACGACACTGGTGTATCATTTCCCGTTCTCTCCTCCCAAGTCCTAACCTTCCAAGATGGAAATCCAAACTATCAATAGGGCGAGTGCGAATCGAAATATTTTCCCCCGCGGATTACCCGCAATTTTTTTGAAAAAATTAATAAATAATATGTATATACTAAATACTATTAAAATATTGAAATATTTTGTAACATATATAAATTAATTAATTATTTTGTTTACTTTTTTAAAAAAATTGTGATTTTATACTAAAAAACATTATAAGTTTTTTTTATTATTTAAATATTTGCTGGTTACCTGTGGGTACCCACGAATTTAGGTAGGAGCGGGTGCGAGTCGAAAATTTTGTGTTAATGAGTTTGGCGGGACGGGTCGAAACGGATCGGAAAAAATGTTAACCCGCGCGAACGGATTTGACCCGTTTGAGAGGCCTATTTATGGTGGTTTCTTCAAATTGTTTTTCTAAGTCTTTCGAACCTCTTAGTCTCCTTAACCTAGTACTTAGCTTCATTATTGGTGTGACATTTTTATGTTTGACAAGTTTTAGATTATCATATCACTATATCAGTCTCTAATGAAATCAGCATATCTACACAATGAAATCAGCAAATCAGCAGAATCTCACCGGTATTTATGTAGCATTAAAAAGTCTTCGTTATGGTAATCAAAAGATAACTAAAACATACTCTAAAAAGATCATTGATAGTGCAGTTTTTACTCTTTATGTTCATGATCCAAACATCAGTCTATATCTATGTTTCTATTGTAACTAAACAAAAAAATAAATTACATCATCATCCGGCTTTTGGTTTTGGATCTCTAGGATATCCTCTTTTGTTCGGAACAAAGACTGCCGCAAACTGAGATTGTGATCGCCCACGTACGGTCTGGCGGTACACATACGCAAATCCCCTGTCTCCCCAAGACTCTCCCCATGAATTTTGAATAATCCAATATGGTCTTCCATTGTAATCTCCATATCCAACTATGAGGACATCATGCAATACGGAGTTGATTCCATCAGTCGAGCGGTCGTGTTGATAAAGCCACTGTAAAAGTTAAAAAAAACAGACATCAAAGTCAAACTATATGCAACTTGGAGAAAAATTTATAAGAAAACATTAAATAAAATAAAAAATCAACTTACATTGTTGCCAAAGCCGGTATAATATAATAACGCATTGGTAAATGGAATGAGAGCCACGACAGGTTGTCTCCTAACAATGCTTTCAAGATCAACATCTTCAATCTCCTCAGTCAAGGGAGTGAAACTATCGACGGTGTAGCGATTGACCTGAAAACAATATGAATAAAATGCAATCAAAACTAAATGATCGATAGATAGAAAGAAAACACACACATATATCTATATATTACTCACCTCCTCTTTATGAGAGCAGTTTCTCTTCTTAATTTCTCCACGATGATGGCACTGACTCTCTTTGCAAACTCCAATTTTTTTCATGAAATTGAGAGCTGTTTTGATGTTGTTAATGCCCAAATCACAATCATACTTCACAAGGTTGACAATATGTTGAATAGACAACTCTTCCTGCATCTGTATGGCAACGCCTATGTTTAGCAGTGCTTGAACAGCTCGCACCACCGCGACGGCCCAACAGGTAGCTGCATAAAAGATCATCAAATAAAATTAGAACAAAATTTAAGAACCGAAAAACGTCTCACTAAAAACCAGTCATCCCTAAAACCTTTAATGAACAAGAATACAAGATAATGATCTTATCTCAAAGCCTATTGACCATTCGCTGATAAATGAGCATTGGGCAATAAACCCATATGCCTTTTATGAGTTCTTGGAGCCTAACAATCAGATAATTCAATTTGCTTTTTCAAAATGCCAAACCTGGGATGTAGAATCTGCAAACCCTTACTTTCAATATGTTGCTGATCATCATCTTTTCTCTGCATTTTATGCATCTTTTTGGGATGCGCAGCAGATTCATATTACTCACCAATTCAAACTGGTTAGATCTCTCAAGCTATTGAAACCGGTGCTCCGTAGGGAGAAATTGCAAACTCTTCTATCGACTGAGGAAAAAATTCAAAGACAGAAGTCTCGGGTTAGATGGCTTAAACTTGGAGACAGGAATACGGCCTTCTTTCACAAGACTGTTGTCCAAAGAAATTCTTCCAACCATATCAACTTACTCAAGGATTCAAATGGCAGAACAATACATCCATTTTTCTCATTCCTAAGGTTCCTGAAGTTTCATCTCTTACATACTTCAGACCAATAAGCTGCTGCAATCTGGTTTCAAGGTGATCTCTAAGCTTATATATAATCGGTTCAAACCAGTTATCTTGGAGTGTGTCTCGCCGAATTAGGCAGCTTTCCTCAAGGGGCGTAGTCTTAGACTAGAATGCGTTATTAGCATCAGAACTGATCCGCAAATACAGCAAGCTGGGAAGCCCTAAAGCGTCAATGCTTAAGGTGGACCTCTGGAAAGCTTATGACACAGTCTCGTGGAACTTTGTCTCTTTTTTTTTTTGAATTGAATGTAAAATTATATTCAGGCCCAAAAAAAACGTTGTTACAACCGATGTGTGACTTTTTCTAGAGTAATTGAAATAAACTTTGTCTTTAAGATTGTTGAAAGTGATTAATCTGCCTCCTCTGTTCTGTACTTGGGTTGAAAACTGTATCTGCTCGCTGAGATTTTCAGTGTCCATTAATGAAAAACCGGCTGGTTTTTTTCTATGGCACAAAAGGTTTGAGACAAGGGGACCCCTGTCTCCTTTTCTCTTCATCATGGTTATGGAAATTCTATCTAAGATGCTTGATTCAGCAGCAGTGGAAGATCATTTAACCCTTCATCCGCAATGCTCCTCTTCTATGATCTCTTGACCTTTGCGGATGATCTCTTGGTGTTCTCTTATGGCTCTCGTGAATCTCTCACTGGAATTTTAGAGGTTTTTGTTAAGTTACATAGGCTTCCAACTCAAAACCAATTGGCAATGAGTGGATTGGTCCATGTCCCTTATATAATACTTAGGATCCCTTCCAACTTCCGATGTGGGATAATATTCTCTAATACGCCCCCTCGAGATGATGGCTCTTTGCCTATCAATCTTGATATGTTCGGGCATGGATCGATGGACCAACTTTGGGTCGGATCGATAATGGATCGGGTTGGACAGTATGGATTGGGCTCTGATACCATGTTAAGTTACATGGGCTTCCAACTCAAAACCAATTGGCAATGAGTGGATTGTTCCATGTCCCTTATATAATACTTAGGATCCCTTCCAACTTCCGATGTGGGATAATATTCCCTAATAGTTTTGAGGCAGTGAAAGACTTATTATGGTATAGATATGAATTCTCAGAAATCTGATATTTTGCTAAGCAAGTTCAGAGGCAGAAGCAAATGAGCTAAGTGGGGAAATAGGGGTTAAGTTTGGGACTTTCCCTACCAGGTCCCTCAGACTTCCTCTAAATATCTCCAAGTTAAACTACTAGGCTCTGCAGACTTTCCTCGAGCAAATTACTTCTAAGCTTCATTCATGGACTTCTAAGTTTTTATCTTATCCGGGAAATATCAAGCTTATTCCTCAATGGTCTATGGGATGGTAATATTTTGGAGCCAAGTATTTGTCTTACCGAAGGCTTTCTACACCAAAGTAGATTCACTATGCTCGGCTTTTCTTTGGATTGACTCAACTTCTTCTGCTGCAGGTGCAAAGGTTTCATGGGCTGATATCTGCAGACCTCTTCGAGAATGTGGTCTTGGTTTAAGGAAACTTGAGGATCTTCATATTATGTTCAAGTTGAAACAGGATGGTGCTCGAGTTTCTTTTTGGTTTGATAAATGGACGGAGTTTGGGCCTTTGATTGATTTCATTGGTGAATTTGGGCTCGGGTTTCTGATGCAACACGGCAAGGAGAATGTGCCCTTCCCAGAGCTCAGTCTTGCTACAACCTCCCATCCCTCGGTTGATTTAGTTGTTGATGTCTTTCTTTGGAGAAAATCATATGACATTTTCTCCACTGTGTTTGACTTTAAGGGTACTTGGAACAATCTACGAGCTGTGTCACCTATGGTTCCTTGGTACACGACGGTTTGGTTCAAAGAAGCTACCCCAAAATTCTCCTTTATTCATTGGCTTGCGATTCAGGAAAGACTTCCAACTCAAGACCAGCTCATCAGTTTGGGAATGGTTGTCTCTCCTACATGTGTACTATGCCAGACAGGTTTGGAATCTCACAGCCACCTCTTCTTTGAATGTCCATTCTCAGTTGCTCTCTGGTTATCTTTTACAACAACAGTTTGTCCTCATGCCACTACAAGCAGGTCAGCAATCTCAAGCTGGATTTTACAGCCTCCAGATTGACCTAACTCCTATTGTTCCAAAGTACTTAAGCTCTATCTACTTTCTCTTTGGTGTGAACGCAACTCTTGGATCTTCACTGACAAATTCTCCGGCGATGAGCGCATTAGACAGTCCATTGACCGCACCATGCGGGACAGGATGCTCTCCCTTCCTTCCTCAGATACGGATTCATCTACTCCGGTTGTATCTAGTTAATAGCTATTCATCTATATCTTTTGTAACCGTCTCGTTTGATGAATAGTTAATAGCTATTCATCAAATTTTTATCTATGGACATTATCAAAAAAAATTATCTCTGTATAGAAATATTGAATTGTAGTTTTTACATTAATTAATTTTGAGAATTCTCTGTCTTTCAATTTGAAGCATACCTTGTGATCCTTGATCCACTACAGGTCCGAGAACACCTGGGTGAAGCCTCCAGTCCCAGGAATAGATTTCCTACATATACAAAATAATAATAGTTACTAAAATATAAATAAACTCACGTCAAATTCAATCGAAATATATAACCATTGATCAAACTCTAAACAAAATGATATTACCTCCTCGTCTTCATAATCCGCTAATGTGACCACTCTTACATGTTCGGTGTTTGACGCTTCTACTAGAACCTATAAAAATTAGAAAATGAATATCGTGATATGTATCGAACCAATTGAGAACTATTCATATAAACAAAAGTCATCAATTAATATACTATATGAATCTGAGCAACTTGTCCAATATTTTCCGAATAAATTTCCACTAATTTCTACAAAAAAATCAATAAAATAATTCTTTAAAGAAATTGTAGCTATATAAAAGAAAATAAATAGATATAAAAAATACTTTGGTCTAGTGTAGAGAAAAAAAACTCAAAACTCAAAAACCAGAAAATGGCATATGATAAACTAGTCAAAAACTTATTGGGCTACCTTGGAAGCCCATTTAAAACAAAAGAATGGGCTTCCAAAACAAAACAAAAGAATGGAAGCCCATTCAAAACTAGTTGATTAAAAACAATTAGGGCTTAAATGAGAAATAAAATCCTGGTTATAATATAAATAAAAGAATAAGAATTCAAACCTGTCTTGAGAATTCATAAATAATATTATACCTGTTTTTCTTCGTTTTCTTCCGCATGCCTAGATGTACTAGCTTTTCCTTTTATTACCTATGTAAACATATACCAGTAACAAATTAATTAATATTTTACGTTTTGCTATATATATTTTTTTTAAACAAATAGATGATAAAGAAATGTAATTATATAACTGCTCCTAAACGAATTTTGTTAACACATCTTTACCAATAAAAAATTATTGTCGAGATCGTTATCTAGAATATATCAAGATGGAGCTCCTAATTATGTATGAGCCACTAAGAGATAAATTAAGCATGATAGTGACCATTCAAAAGAGTTGTAGCTCTGGAAAATAAAACGTACTATAGAAGAAAAAAAGATTTGGGTCTAGGGTTTAAGAAATGCAAAAAAATAAAAAAATAAAACCGAAAAACTCAAAATAAAACCTTACATTGGCTGAAGGAACTTCTTCTTCTTCATCTAACAGTTTTCCTTTTCCTTTATCTTTGTCAAAACTGAAAGCAATAGATACAGACAATGCCCAAATCAGAAGAAGATTCAATCAGGATTTGTTACAAGAAAAGAAAAGAAAAAGAGTTAAAGGATAAACAGCTGAAATTATCATAATCTCAAAAAACAACAACTCCGAGTTTTGTATTACGTTAGAGATTCAAGCAAATACTCGCAGAAAATAAATTTCACAAAATCTCAGAGATACGCAGAGCAGAAAGAGTCCATATCTCGTACATACTCAAAACTGAAGCAATAGACCGATACAGAAAATGCCCAAATCATAAGAAAACTTAATCAGGATTTGCTTCCCAGGAAAAGGAGAATCAAAAAACATTTCTCGACGCCTTTTGGCGGAAACCATGAAACGAATTGGGTGAATAAGCGTAGAGAAAACCGATTGAGTGAAATCAAATCAACGAAATCTGGGGCTTAACAAGTTAACATTAGGGTTCAAAGCTTACCTCGCCATGAGGAGAAAACCGAGAGAGAGAGAGAGAGAGAGAGAGAGAGAGAGAGAGAGAGAGAGAGAGAGAGAGAGAGAGAGAGAGAGAGAGAGAGAGAGAGAGAGAGAGAGAGAGAGAGAGAGAGAGAGAGAGAGAGACGAAGTTTTGAGGTTAAAATGGACTGTAGAGTGGACGCGTAAAGACGACAAGGATCGTACGTTCCGGAACCTAAGCTTCGAGGAATGCTTTTCAAGAAAACAATTGACGTAACTCAGCTTCGGGCAACACTTGTCTTCACTGACCTTGACTATGAGATTGCTTCGGTTACGAGCCCTAGCGTCCGAACCACTTGGGAGCTTCGGGAATCGAGCTCAACGGCACATTTTGTAAATATCTTATTTATGTAGGGCCACACTACCTTACTCACCAAGCCAAAATAAACACACATATATACCCTAATTTCGTGTTCATTTATGATTTTAAGAAGCAAAAAGTTGAGACAACAAACAACTTACCAAGTGAAATTATACGTTTATATTTAAATTTATATAATGGAATACGATCAATGTGAAAATATACGTTTATCAAGTTTGTTTTTTTCTTTCTTTCTAAAATTAGTAAGGCATTAATGGGTGCTAATTAAAGAAAGAAAGATTAGCTTTTTATTTAGTTTAGAAAATGATTTCATTAAATGGGCCACAAAAGTTATAGAGACAATGAGTGATGAAGTTTGTTCTCTTCTCAATATATAATAATAAGTAGTATAATTCTGATTTGATCTTTGAAAAAAATGAAGACTCTGATTTGCATTTAAAAAAAGAAAATCATAAAGATGATTGTTTGTCGGGCTATTAAAATACATGTCAGATGTTGCAAGGGGGTTTTCAAAGATTGAAAAGAAGGCATTAATAACTCCTATTGTTATATATAAAAACACACATAAAATATTTGGGTCTAGATAGTTTAAGAATTGCAACAAAAAAAAAGACTGAATTAAAACCTTATCCTTCTTCATCGATGAGTTTTCCTTTTCCTTTATCCATCTATATAGTCCGTTTGTGATTTGATCTTTGAAAAAAAGAAGACTATGATTTGCACTAAAAAAACATAAAATCATAAAGATGATTTTTTGTTGGGCTACAAAAATACAGTGTCAGGTGTTGCAGGGGTTTTCAATTTTGTACCCTTCAATATTAATGTGCCTAAACGGCTCAACACATTTATTTTGTTTGTTAATTCCCTCATTTATAAAACAATATCATGACTAAAATAGTCTCATTTGATCATTTGATCATTTGATCTATCATGTGCATGGTCCCATACCATACAATACGATGTTGTTTAGGCCACACACAAATTAATGTGTGAAAGATATTTACCTTTCCAATAAAAAATGTTTCGAAAAGAAAAAGACAAATTATAACTACAAGTCTACACACCAGCTCAAAACGTTGTCAGCTTTAAACAATACGGATAACTTGCTAACATGCGCATATGTAAAACCAAAAAATATATATGCGCATATGGTATATTGTCAGATGTCAATGTCACTATATATATATATATATGTAATCAATATCTGATACTTTTTTGTTGCCCTAAATAATTATTACTGGAAATTAAAATTTCAATTTAAATAGTATCTTTTAATTTCTTCACAATTAAGATATTTTGGATTATAAATTAACACATCAAATTTTTAAGAAAAATATATATATATTAACATCCAAAACTTTATTAGAGTCTTTCATATGCTTTTTTCTAGATAATATCATGCATTGGTCTTAAAACATAGGCACTTGATACAAGAAAAGAAAAACATAATTGCCTATTACAACACAGTGTTACAATGTACATTTGTCCATGGGCAGACACATGTCCGTGGGCAGTAATGTTTTTCTCAAGAACATTATATAATGCCTTTTTCTAGATAAAATAATTTTATAATTATATTTGGTTTTTATATTCGATTTTGAATAATATTTTAATATTAATTTATTAATTTTAATAGGATTTTTTAAAAAATTATTAAATTTTCAAGACTCGTCGGAAATTCCTCGAGATAAAACATCTGTCGGGATTCAGTCAAAAAATTGCAGTTGGGAAATGGCGGTCAAGATTCGGTCGAAAAAACGGTGGTCGGGATTCAATCGGGAAAATTGCAGTCGGGAAAGGACGGTCAGGATCCAGTCAGGAAAACGGTCGTTGGGATTCCGTCGGCCATTTTACCGGCGAGTAAATCCTCGGTCTTTGGTCGGAATTTCTAGACCAATGATACTAGTCGGGAAACCGTAAGAAATTGTGATTTCTGGATATTTCGTCGAGCGTTTTTGTTTTTTGGAAATCCGTCGAAAATTACCGAAAGATTTTTGATAGATTTTAGTTTCCGACGATATAGACCCAATAATTCAAATCCGTCGGAAATCTTTTGGAATACGTTTTTTTCGACGGATTCTCAACCGTTCCAACGATCCAGAATCGGCTGTTTTCTTGTAATGTATATATAATTATTATCGGTATAGTTAACAAAATGTTGCATGGTATTTTATATTTTAAACCTTAATATATTTATCATAATAATTAAGATTAAATTAGACATAGTTTGTATTTAAAACAAAAATTAACTATTGCAAGAAAATGTAAAACAAATTAAATGATCAATAGCCTGAATATATAATTTCACCTTTCTTATATATATTTTTTTATAAGACTTTTATGATACTAAATTCATACTCCGAAAACAGACAATATACATATACGGTACATCTAATATTATCATCGATACTTTTTTTTTGGTCGTCATTAAATTATCATCAATACATGGTATAGAATGTTGTCTGAATTTTAACATAAAAAAGATTATTTGAAGTGAATTAAGAGGGACCGGCATCAGTGATTTGCCTATTCTTCTTAATATGTGTAGTTTTTTATTTGTTTTTCTTTACTCTAATTACTAAATTATTAAATATTAATTGAATTTCCAAATTTTAATAACATCCAATATCTAATATTTTATTCACTTTTTATATATTTCTATATCTCCAAACCTTAAACGTACGTAAGATCATTATTATCATTCTTGTTTGCTCATAAATCTTATTTTTCAAACTTTAATTGTGAAGAGTTATGTTTCAGAACTATAAAAGAAAATTTAAAACTAATAAATTATCAATAAAATAGATTTGTGAAAAACATAAGTGTCTTTATTTAAATTGACATATCAATTTTTTTTTAATTTCTTTAGAAAGTTCTGAAAATCGATTTACAAATTTCAAAATTTATAAGTGATAAAATCAATCAATCAATCAACCACGTCAATTAAAAAAAAATGATATGTCAATTTATTTATCATGGCCACCTCTTCTAAGTTGTCTAGTCAAAGTTGTTATATATCCAAAAATACTCACCAAAAAGGAAACTAACCAGCCATGAAACTTTATGCTCCAATTCACTTTCTAATTTTGATCATAATTTTTTGAAAAGCCAAAGAAAAGTGTCCACTTATCGAGAATAGTACTTTTATGTATTTTTATATTTTTTTTATAAAAGAAAACAAAACAAAATTTTCTTCATCCATCTTCTTGTGAATTTTATACATTTGTAAATGTTAAAAAAAAAAAAAAAATTATACATTTGTAACACATATATTTTAAAAATATTAAGCGAAAAATATCTAGTGGCTAGCGACACGTGATATATATTACTTGCACATACTCCAAATGACACAGAGGGTTTGCTCTTCCCGCCAAATAAACACCATGGAAAGGAACTGAATCATGCCCTATATATTTGACTCGCTCGAATCGCTTCATTATTAGAATATTTATTTAAATACTTATCTCACAAGAAATTAAAGCTTTAAAATTGAGAAACGTAAAAAAAAAGTTAGAAAGAAACAAAAAAATCGAACCGGGTGTTGCTGAATTAATGCCTAAACGGCTCAAGACATTTATTTTGTTTGTTAATTCCCTCAATTATAAAACAATATAATGACAAAAATAGTCTCACGTGATCATTTGATCTATTATGTGCATGGTCCCATACAATACCATGTTGTTTAGGCCACACACGAATTCATGTGTGAAAGATATTTATTCTTCCAATAAAAATGTTTCGAATATAAAAGAGTAATATCACCGCAGGGCTTTCAATAACCAAAAAATTAGTTTTGTGATTTCGACACTATTCCTAGCTACTGTTGACATACAAATTATCAATTTAACTCCTATATTGTCAATTCAATTTTAATAAACCATCACCATTATCTTCTCATTTTTCCTCATCTGTTAGAGGAGGATTTAGCACCCTCCGGTTTATCTTGGTTCGAACCGAAACTGACATCGGTTTATGACGGTTCGGATAAAAGGAAGATAGGCTTTACGTTAACGGGCCGAACTCCGAAAATCCCAAAAGACAAACCCGCTCGCTTTCGTTACTGTGATTTGGCCAATTTCCGGTTTACTGGTTATACGGCAGACTAGATCACATTCTGGGCTAGAGACATGTCTTCCCCTTGTCCTGAGTCGAAACTCTATCAAACTAAAATATTAGGACGTTTTGGTTCGTATCAGTTTCCCATCTTCAGGGTCAAACCGACAAACGAAGGTGACTTCATTCCTAGTTTCTTTCGGACCTTTGTACAGACTACATCTCGTGGCTCAAATAACTGATGAACTAGGCAATAACAGAGTGTGATCAGCTTTCAATACTTGCTTAGGCTATATGTGTATATACACAATGCTAATTAGATCTTAAATATAATTTGTTGTTTCTACTGGGTATATTTGATGTTAAGCTGCATTTTTCTGCTTCTTGATGTGTCGTTCGCGTGAAAACTCCACTTCCCATGCATCATGACATAGGTGCTGCTTCTTCCACTTCATTTGCACTTGTGTTAATAGAAGTTAAGGTTTTGTAATCAAGATAATTTGAAAAGAGTGAACTAGAGAGGAGCAATACATTAGATTGATGATGTAGCTCCAGTGCCATCTAATCTGATATTTTTGGTTGTTTCTTGGCAATGCCGATAAACTCTCAGTTATCTTCCGTCGAGCTGGTTCTGGAGAGGATCCCGTGCCAGGAACCCCCTTTGTTTTCAGTCGAGATGGCGGGGAATTTGATTATGACACAGAGTCAGACGAAGATGAATGGAAATACTAGATGCATCAAGAACAATAGGATCAATCAAGTAAAGTTGTTCTTGCATGACATTAAAGTGTTTAGTTATTTTAATTATTGTATGCAACCCATCAAAAGCTACAAGCCTTATCTACTTTTGTGTGTATCCTTTCCTTATTCTATGTGGAATCCTACATCTTCAAAAAACCACTCTTAGCAGTAATATAGGATTAATTTCAGTCAATTGTTTAATGATCCGTTTCTGTGATAAAATTGCAGTGGAGAATACCAAATATATTTTTATTAGGATTTAAGCTGGTCATTTTGCCAAGCAAAAATTTGTTTTATTTATTTATTTATTGATAGTTTCCTCATTTTGTTATAACTCAAAAAGTATATTTGTTAACATGTATGAAACATGCGAGAAAGTGTAACTTTTAATTCTGTGTAAAAGATAAGTCGAGTAAGGCAATCTCTCCAGCTCGATTTCAATCAGTCGTGTGTGATCTTGTGCAGAAGAAGTTAAAGAAGTCATCTCTGTTTGATCTGCTAGACCTTCAGAGACCACACCATAGAAGTCAGTTTTATGTGCAGTTCTTGGATCAGTCTTGTCGATAAACTCATTCAGAAGCTGACCGCATTCCCAAATGCTGATCTCAGTTCGGTTTAGCTTCCCATACTCATCTTCCTCACGAAATCAACGGTTTGGCCAATGTGATTTGGCTCGATCTATAGAATTCCTCCACACCTCGTCTTTGCCCATGTTAGTGAGAAGACATTGTGTGATGGTAAATCTGATGAGTTATTTATTGGTGTGCTTTACTGGCTTACATTATGGGCTAGGGATTTGGACTCATCGAGTTATGTGATCTTTTATATCTTCAGGCTTAAACCAAGAAACTCCGTTTTTCATCAATTTACTACTCTCAACATTTATTGACACTAGTTTGTGATAGTCGCAACATGAAAGAGTGTGCCTGCTTTTAGAATACACTTCTTTTGCATGTGCAGTATCGTCGGAATTTTAGTGATTGATGCTGCACTTTTTGAAAAGTTGAGGCTTTCTTTTGTCTGATGATTATTAACTTTATAAGTGTTGGATATTTGCCTGAGTTGATGATGGACTCTTAGAATACTTCGTTGGCTATGGTTTCGTTAGTATTTAGTGTTCTCAATGTGTTGTGCACATCTCAAAACTTTGAGGTTTCTTTTGCTTTAATTAGGATAGGGTTCATATATTGATTCTGATAATTAAACTTGAATGTATTGCAGTCTTAAATGATGATGATCCAGGAGGATCCTTAGTCTTCTTGGTTTAGAGTTCCATATTTGGGTTATTTATACACGCATTTGGAAGTATATATAGAGATAACATCGTACTTTGTTTCAAGTTATTTGCCTCTTTTCCTAATTGGGGTGTTTCTCGGACCAATAAAAAAAACGAGTTTCTCGAATATTCTTATTTAAGTCGTCAGTTAAGAAACTTTTTTTTTTTTAAACTAATTTCCATTCATCATTCCCAAAAATGGGCATCATTTTGAGTGTTACAACAGAGCAAGGATAAGAATTTATAAACTTAAATTACAAAGATGAATATTGAAACTCTTTTGAAACAACCGAAACAAGGAGCATCAAGACTATTTATGGACGTTAGAACTGAATGTACCTAAACCAAGTGGAGAGATATGATTCTGAGGAGGATGGAGCAACAATAGTGAAGCGTGAGTTAATAATTTTTTGTCGGTCTAGACCAACCAGCTTGGCTCGTAAGAGCTTCTGAATGTCTTTTACCAAAGAATGAGCAGGCCGAATCACAGCATTATGCAATCTTGAGTTCCTTTCCTTCCAAAGATAATAAGATATGGAGTGGAGAATTAATCTGCAAATAGCCCTCAGCTTTGAGATGTTGGGGATACCATGATCCCATTGTAGAAGGCCATGAACAGACGAAGGAGGAGATAAGTCACCGTGCCTAAAGAAAGCTGATCAGATTTCCAAAGCAAATGGACAATCAAAGAAGATATGAGATGTACTTTCCGGCGTAGAATCACAGAGGAGACAACCTGCAGGAACATTCAAACCCCACCGAAGCAATCTATCTCTAGTAGGAAGTCTTGCAAGCATGATAATCCAAAGCAGGAAAGCATGTCTGGGGATAGCTTGCTTGAACCAAACAAAATGGTGCCAATGACCCATAGGCAGAGATGGATGAAGGGATAGCCAAGTTTTTGAAGTTGAGAAATTACCTGGATCTTCATGACTATTATTCTGCCAAAGGAAGAAATCTGGTTCCAATGGATCAAAGCTTGGAGGATGGACAGGTAGACAAGCTCTAAGAAGGGTGAGAATGGGGTGGCGTCTTGTAGATATCAACCATTGTCCGTTAGAGAACACCTCCGAAACTGTAGCCATATTTGAAACTCCAGCAACAAGGAGACCATTAGGACCAGTCATATCAATTAGAGGCCCAAGAGAAGACCAATTGTCGTGCCAATAAAGTGTTGTTCTTCCTGATTTTACCTTGCATACCAGATAAGGTCTTGCCAGAGCCCTCAACTTCATCAATCTCTTCCAAATCCATGAGCCAGATCTACTGAAATCTGATTCCCAAAAAAGTCTTCCTTTGATGACATGTTTATTCAACCAGGAAACCCATAGAGAACCTCCACCAGCAAACAAAAGCCATATTAGCTTTAAGCCATACACCTGATTAAGCGGCTCCAACCTCCTCAGACCTAACCCATAGAGAACCTCCACCAGTTAAGAAACTTTGTCTTTGTTTTATACGTTTTATCGCGTCTCAGATATATTTATTATATTGGATACATTGTTGATTGTTGTTGATTGTTCTAAACCGTCTATATCCAATGCTCTAAAAGTTGTTACCATCTCATCTTAGTCCTTACTAACTTATTTGCAATAAGCACAAGCAATGCAACACAAAACTCGAGTCAAAGACTCAAAACTTCATTGACATTTACGAACATGAAAATAGAGATATATTTCAAAACCTTAATTGGGTTTTCACGTTGTCAGATTTTGTGTTTGCTCAATTTACCTTTACCAAAAGCAAAAATGCAAACGACAATGGTGTATCATTTCCCGTTCTCTCCTCCTAAGTCCTAACCTTCCAAGTTCAAAAATTGTTCAAACCTTTTTTCTTTTCCTTTATCTTTGTCCATATGTAGCTTTAGGAATAAAAAAAATAGCATACATGAGTGTAATAATAGAAACTATACATCAACGATTTTCTAGAAAGAAAAAAAATCCTCATATGGTTGAATGGCGATCAAGGCATGACCAACCTGAAAATTGGCCTCTATTTCGAACCTCTGTAAACAAAGTCGTACATGATACACTTGAGGAGTTCTTTCCAAGACATCATGTACCATACACAAAGAGTAGTGGGGTATCTTTAAAAAGTCTTCGCGTGTTTGGTTTGCCGGGGTATAAATGACAAGAGTCGTGAACCCATCACTTTTCAATACTTCTATTTCGTTGGTGTAACCGACATCACATGACATCAAGACCGTAACAGGTGAAGAATCAGCCGTTTGGATATATTTGGTCATGATTCTTTTTATATCCAGATCAAGAGACTAGTCTCCTTTTATCATTTCCTTAGGAAGAAAGGTAACAACTTCTACATTACCACTCTTTAACCTCTTGAAGATTTTTGGAGTGAATGAGTCTTCCACGGAGTAGACTGTTATTGATATATTTCCTCTGTATCCTAACTTCTTCAAAGAAGATTCTATGGCTAGACCACATCGCAGTGGGTCAAAGTCTGAAAGTGCTTTGACACTCTCCAAATCCCACATGACAGAGATATCACTCCTAGCATGATGCTCGTGCAAACTTGGAACATAAACACAATTTGAAACATCTTTTCAGCTCATCCAAATATCCTCTAACTATACCCTGTCAGTTTAAAAATCAGCAACATACTTAGTTGCATGTGCAACTTGCTGGTAAATACAAATAGAGATTACTCAGAAATAAAATTTGCTTAGAGTACTCACCGTGTTCATGCAGTCATTAATAAGAAAATTTAACATTTTTTTTTAAAAAAACACTATCAAATCAGTGAAAAACTCATGATTTTTTGCAGAGAAATGATTTTTTTTTTAATTTAAATGAGAAAAAACAAATGAAATAACGGAAATGAAAATGAAAGAAGACAACATCCATATATCAAATCAGATTTTTTATCCAACAAATCCTTTATCTAAAAACAGCTTAAATCTAAAGGAAATCAAGAAACTTAACAAATATAGATGTTCATACCAAATCTCACCGTTTATTTAACATACGTTAATGTTTTGCAGATCTTAGCACATCGCTAAATCCAGAGAGAAAGAGAGAATGAATAGGGTTTACAAGATGAACCTAGGGAGAGAAGAGAAATGCATGTACTGAGAGAGAGACACTATATCATCTGTTTGTGATTCATGTATTTCTCTTTTTGTCTTCAAGAAATGATTTTTTTATTTTTTTTTATTTTTACAATTTTAATTTTTTTTATTGACCGGAATACTTTTACTACTATGTGTTGAGAATTTAAGATCATAACTTCTTAAAACTGAACTTTGGAAATTCCACATTAGGTCCAAGGATCTAGTAAAACTAATGTTAGTTAGGTTGGCCCTTTGGCTTTTTGAATGCATCAAACATATTATTAGCTACCGGCACATTCATGCATAAATGTTTAGGAGGTAATATGATAAATTTTCATCCGAGAAAATATGTTCTAGATTGTCCCATTTTTTTGTGTGTATTACAGTTATGTCGTAGAAATAATGTCAGTTTGTTAATGAATTTTAAGGTGGATCAACCCTCGAATTTGTATTCATTCAGGGAACAAAACTTGTGTTTGTCGAGCACATAATGGCAAATTACCAATTTGCTTCTGGTCTTCTCTGTTGGTTAACATTCTGGGATAGAGACATGTCTTCATCCAGTCCAGAGTCGAAAATCCACGGTTTAAAATTTACATTTTCAGGCTCAAGCAGACGGACGAAGGTAATTTTTAAAAAAAATTTATCTGGATTGGTTTCTGCTTTAAGTCTTTTGGCTGCAACCTACTTTAAATGTTAATTGATTTGGACTCATCGAGTTCCGACCCCAAAATTTATCAAACAAAATGTCGTTTCTTTATATCTTCAGGCTTAAACCCACGAATGAAGGTAGTTTCTTTTCCACCAAGAAACTCCTTTTTGCATCAATTTACTACTCTCAGCATTCATTGACACTAGTTTGTGATAGTTGCAACACAAAATAGCGAGTGTCTTTTAATTAATTAATTTTGGTGTTTTTTCCTTTTTCACATTAGATTTAAGTTTTGAGATTTTTCCTTTTTACAATACGATTATAATTTTGGTGTTTTTCCTTTCTCTTAAATTTAGCTTTTAAGTATCTTTTTTTTTTGGTTTAGGGATATTGATTGTATCGTGCCTATATAAAGGGTTCTTATGATCAATAAAGAATTATCTTCCAACAATTAACCTTATTCTCAAAAGAGACTAGGGTTAAGAGGAAGTTTAAACTAAATATCTCTTTTGCTTTCAATCATAGCGACAGATTATTCGGGTCCGATTACGCGAGCTAAAGCTAGATCTTTGGCTCATATCAATTTGGTATTAGAGCCAGGCTCTGATTGCTTTGGCTCAACCTCCCACGTTGCAGCTTCCAACACCGTCTGTTGAGCAGTATTCTTCTCTTGAAGACCCCCTAGCGAGGATTGCATTGCTTGGACCATCTTCATTAGTTTCGCGAGTTGCTCTAGAACAGAGCGAGTCTGCGTCATAATAGAATCAAAATCTCCCATCGAATCGTTCGGCTCTGATACCAAATTGATATGAGCCAAATTGAAATGAGCCAAAGATAATAGGAATACAAAAACCTACAACATTCACTATCATGGTTCTAAAAGTCAGGCTAGGCGCCGAATAGTCGTCCACATTGTCCAAGCGCCGCAATTTTCTTATAATCGTTGTAATTAATCGGTGGTTTGGTTCAGGCGTTCAGTTCGGACAAAAATCGGTCTAGACGCTCTAATCGTCTGGTTTAGGTACTGGTTTAAGTTTTAAAATATGTAGGTGCCTAAAAGAAGAGAGATAGTAATAAAATTTTAAAAGAAAAATGAAAGTAAAAAGAGAGTTAAGTCGTGTAGGAACCATGCCCCTTCTTAATTCTCCGATTCTTCTCTAAATAACGTGATCATTCTATCTCTGTTTATTTTCTTCTTTTTTCTATTCACGTTAATTTTATTTAGTGTATTAGTCTTGTAAATTGCTTTACTATTTGCGATTTTATCGTTGTTTCTCATAGATTTTTAACTTTCTTCTATATATGTGACTTTGGTATAAAAAACATACTATATAAAATATTTAATAAATTAATAAAAAAATTCGTTAACGCTTAAACCTCGCCTAGGTTCCGATTAATCCGCCTAGGCGCTAGTCCCCATCACACGCCTAGCTACCGCCTAGCGATTTTTTGAACATTGTTCACTATACATAACAACAAAAACCTTTTTAAAGGAATACAAAAAAAACAAAATATTTTGTCATTCACCTAATTAATTTTTTTATGTCATTCACCTAATTATACCTTCTTGTTTTCTAACTAATTGATTCTAAAAAAAAAAACTATTGTTGATAATTATTTTTGGATTTTATGGATACCTTGTCCGACCTGCTTCATATTCACTTATTCAGCGTGATTTCAAGATTAAGGTCGCATTAACCTGATTGATAAAGAAAAAAAAAAGAGAATAACGGGGTTGTTTCGGCCCATCAGACCCCTTAACGGGCTTTTATGCTTTTTAGGTAAACGTTTATTTTTTTTTACAGGTCGGCTGGTTGTTTTTATTTATTATGTTTGAGAAGATGGATTAAACACAAGTTTCGCGAATATTCTTCAGAAAAGAAACGTTTCTTCTCTTCTCCCATTCGTTCCGATTATCTCCGAGAAGGTGCTTTAGGGTTCCGATCATGGCGGACTCTGTTTTGACGGAGCTTAACGACCGCCCTCGTAAGATTCCGAAGTTGCACCAAGCTTTCGATGACTTATAAATTGGGAGCAGTTCGATTACTCAAGCCGACGGACGAAGGTGATTTCTTTTTTTTTTTATCTGGATTGGTTTCTGCTTTAGTGTTTCTTTTGGCTGCAACCTACTCAGATGTTAATTTACTTTGATGTAGAGATTGAGTCTGTGGAAGTGCAACCTCCCTCTCCCATGCGTTCTGACTTTGGTATTGCCTCTTGCTCTTTCATTTACGCCATTCTGTGACCTAAGTCGAATTAATCTGAGTTTTGCTTTATTAACCAAAGCAAGCAATGGGTGATATGACAAGGCATTAGTCACTTACTTTTATCGTATGATATTGAATGCATTGTGTTTTTGTTGTTATAGATAAACCACCTATAGCATTTGTCCGAGCTGCTCC
Organism: Eutrema japonicum; assembly: GCA_030161315.1. Lineage (NCBI taxonomy): Eukaryota > Viridiplantae > Streptophyta > Magnoliopsida > Brassicales > Brassicaceae > Eutrema > Eutrema japonicum. Next base: position 43,305,143 of record BSQW01000005.1, read on the forward strand.
TGAAGATGGAGTCCCCTTTGTCTTTGATCGAACTGGAGCTGGTGTTCCGAGTTGGTCCTGAAGATGCACCCTTTTGTCTTCAATCCAATAGAGCCGGTCTTGATCCTGATGCAAGGGATTCCTCGGTGACAAAATCTGTAACATTGACTAGTATTTCCTATTTAAGTCGTCACTTAAGAAACTTTGACTTTGTTTTATACGTTTTATCGTGTCTCAGACATATTTATTGTCTTGGATACTTTGTTGTTTGTTGTCGACTGTTCTAAACTATCTATATCCAGTGCTCTAAAAGAGTTTCCCATCTCATCTTAATTAGTTCTTGATAACTTATTTGCAATAGGCCATAACACAAGCAATGCAACACAACAAAACTCGAGTCAAAGCTTCAGACATTTATGAACATGAAAATATTATTCAATGAACCCCAATAGAAACACACTTTCACCCAGTTTATCAAATCACAACCAAAATCGCCTCAAACAGTGGTGACATAAAATAGAGATATATCAAAACATTAATTAGGTTTTTTTTTTTTTTTTGGTAATTCAGGGTAATCCTAGGTCTATGGAGGGGCCAGACTAATCTCTGGGGGAAGGGCAATCTACGGATAGGCCTCCTCCCGGGTTTTCAAATGGACCATAAGCAATGGGACCATATCCATGTGGGTGTCCAGGAAAATGTGATTTAGTTTCCCGCAGCAGGTGGATCGAACCCGAAGTGTGGTGACACCCCGATCCCGTCCCCAACCACCCGACCACAAGCTCCCGGACAACATTAATTAGGTTTTCACGTTGGCATAATTTGTGTTTGCTCAATTTGCCTTTACCAAAACCAAGAATGCAAACGACACTGGTGTATCATTTCCCGTTCTCTCCTCCCAAGTCCTAACCTTCCAAGATGGAAATCAAAACGATCAATAGGGCGAGTGCGAGTCGAAATATTTTCCCCCGCGGATTATCTGCAATTTTTTTGAAAAAATTAATAAATAATATGTATATACTAAATACTATTAAAATGTTGAAATATTTTGTAACATATATAAATTAATTAATTATTTTGTTTACTTTTTTAAGAAAATTGTGATTTTATACTAAAACACATTATAAGTTTTCTATTAACCAAAACAAACAATGGGTGATATGACAAGGCATTAGTCACTTACTTTTATCGTATGATATTGAATGCATTGTATTTTGTTGTTATGTAGATAAACCACCTATAGCGTTTGTCCGAGCTGGTCCTGAAGATGGAGTCCCCTTTGTCTTTGATCGAACTGGAGCTGGTGTGGATCATGATAGGTTTTTTCCGCGTTGGTCTCGAAGATGATGCACCCTTTGTCTTCAACCCAACTGGATCTGGTTTTGATCCTGATAGAGGCTCGTTCCATAAAGGAAAAGTATATCAATCCCTTGGTGTCAAATTTTTTAACATTTATGTTATTGAGGCAGAGGAAGATGAATGCAAATAGTTGCATAATGACAAAATGATAAGCGTATGTCCATATATTCGATTATACTAGATTGGTCTCCATTTGAAAAACCCAAAATTAATTAGAAAAGAAGTGATGACGCTCTTACCTAGAGGACTGGATTTTTCACAGCCTCAAAAGCGACGAATTTAGTCATGGAACTCACTCTCTGTTCCACAATTAAGCCACAGGTCGAAAAAGAATAAGAAGAAGGAGAAGTACGTCGATATTACATCTGGACGTATGTCTTTACCTAGCCAAGTCGGCATGTTACTCCAGTTCGATATATATATGCATTAATAAAAGCCTGGTCATACACCAAATATATTTTTTCTCTGAAAAGTTGGATTTCTCAACTTTGTTAAGTTGGGTTTAGTAGACATCATGAAATATTTATTTTCATCTGTTGAATTGTTCTCTTGTTATGGGGAAGAAACTTGTCTTGTGTTGCAAGTAAAGTATGTGTTTAGTAGAAATTAAAAAAAAACTTTCAATTTGTTTAATTGTTCTCTTGTTATGGAGACGATACTTATGTGTATACAATTTGTGTGGGCAGTAAAATGAGATGAAAATTCGGAAAAAGTTGTGAAGAAACCAAGGTCTAAATAGTTTTTTTTTTAACATGTATCTTTATTAATATGAAAATCAAGTTACATAAAATTAAACATACAAAGCAATAAAATAATGTAACGATTTGTTTTTCCAAATTTTTCTTGTTGGAGTGTCTACACTTTCTTTCCACATAATCGCATTTGATATGTTATGATTTTTTTTGACTATGATCTATTTTTTTCCGGTTGTATGTCATTGACACATTCTCAAGTAAGAATTAAAAATATTCTTCGAAAAAGAACCTAATTTATTGATTTTCTCGATAGAAAAAAACTTGAGATTGCCAATTTTCAACGACTGTACGAATGTCGCCATACAACAAAGAAATTGCATCTTCCGCTTCAACTGTACGAATGTCAGTTGGAAAATTGTCCTTATAATTGTTCTTCTAAATTGTAATAAAAAAAGTTTCAGACAAAAAAAAAAAAGTAACAATTTTATTTCTCACCTTTATATAAACAATAATTTGGTAGTATGTCAATTACACACCAAAAAATTAAAAGTCCAATAATCGTATCCAAAGATATTTACTACATATGGTTCACCAAAATTTTCTTTCAATGTATATATTTATTTCATCGGAAAGTTTGTTTCTAAATTTATGTATTATATATTTTTACGGATGATCTAATTTTGTTTTCAAATTTTTCATTTTTAGTTTTTTTTTTTCACAGATTATAAAATATTAAATTATAAATCCGTATATATGCGGGTACCTATCTAGTATGATATGAAGCCTTATACTCAATATCCATATTTTTAAAGTCAAAATAGTGAAACACATCAAAAACCGAGCCAAAGTGTTGTGATGCGTATAGATTCTCAAGAATAGAGAAATGCAGAACACCGAAAAGCTCCAAAATAAAATCATGAGCATAATAAAGTAAGCCTAACAGAAGAGAGAGTTAAACAATCATTTGTCATTCACCTAATTATATCCTATAGTTTTCTAGCTAACTAATTCTAAAACAAGACTATTGTTGATAAAACAAGACTTTGTATAGTTGATTGAACTGGTTGAGGGTATATGTCCGACCTGCTTCATATTCAGCTCGAGCCTAGTTTAGTCGTGATTTCAAGATTAAGATCGCATTAACCTGATTGATACGAAGAAAAAATAGAGAATAACGGGCTTGTTTCGGCCCATCAGACCCCTTGTCGGCTGGTTGTTTTTATTATTTATTATGTTTCAGAAGATGGATTAAACACAAGTTTCTTGAATATTCTTCAGAAAAGAAACGTTTCTTTTCTTCTCCCATTCGTTGCGATTATCCCAGAGAAGGTGCTTTAGGGTTCCGATCATGGCGGACTCTGTTTTGACGGAGCTTAACTGTCGCCCTCGTAAGATTCGGAAGTTGCACGAAGCTTGCAAAGGATCGAAATCGTCTTCGAACCAGCGCGTGCTCCCGTACGGAGATTGGGAAGATGATGAGTTTCTACGACAGTACTTACTGTTTCACTATCAGTTCGAGAAAACCCAGGTAAAATCAATCTCTAGTTTCCTCTGTCCTTAAAATTAGGGTTTGATTCGGAATCTGATCTGAAATCTTTGGCTTAATTAGGGTTTCACGATAAATTGGGAGCAGTTTGATTACATATTCCGTACAAGATCTTTCGATGACTTATATCCTCTTAGCGAGACAAAAAGCAATGCCGAATTGATCCGTGAGGCTACACTCACTGCCATTGAGAAACACAACGAAGCTGAGGTCAGTGTTTGGATCCTTCCTTTATACATGTTGTTGAACTATCACCAATTAATTTGCTTCTTGGAGAATTAACCCTCGAATTTGTATTCATTCAGGGAACAAAACTTGTGTTTGTCGAACACATAATGGCAAATTTCCAAGCTGCCTCTGGTCTTCTCTGTTGGTTAACATTCTGGGCTAGAGACATGTCTTCATCCAGTCCAGAGTCGAAAATCTATCAAGCAAAAGTGTGGCGCCGTGGAAAACAGTTTAAAATTTACATTTTCAGGCTCAAGCCGACGGATGAAGGTGATTTCTTTTTTTGTCTGGATTGGTTTCTGCTTTAGTGTTTCTTTTGGCTGCAACCTACTCAGATGTTAATTTACTGTGATGCAGAGATTGAGTCTGTGGAAGTGCAACCTCCCTCTCCCATGCGTTATGACTTTGGTACTGCTTCTTGCTCTTTCATTTACGCCATTCTGTGACCTAAGTTGAATTAATATGAGTTTTGCTTTATTAACCAAAACAAACAATGGGTGATATCACAAGGCATTACTCACTACTTTTATCGTATGATATTGAATGCATTGTGATTTTGTTTTTATGTAGATAAACCACCTATAGCATTTGTCCAAGCTGCTCCTGAAGATGGAGTCCCCTTTGTCTTTGATCGAACTGGAGCTGGTGTTCCGAGTTGGTCCTGAAGATGCACCCTTTTGTCTTTGATCGAATAGAGCCGGTCTTGATCCTGATGCAAGGGATTCCTCGGTGACAAAATCTGTAACATTGACTAGTATTTCCTATTTAAGTCGTCACTTAAGAAACTTTGACTTTGTTTTATACGTTTTATCGTGTCTTAGTCATATTTATTGTATTGGATACTTTGTTGTTTGTTGTCGACTGTTCTAAACTATCTATATCCCGTGCTCTAAAAGAGTTTCTCATCTTAATTAGTTCTTGATAACTTATTTGCAATAGGCCATAACACAAGCAATGCAACACAACAAAACTCGAGTCAAAGCTTCAGACATTTATGAACATGAAAATATTATTCAATGAACCCCAATAGAAACACACTTTCACCCAGTTTATCAAATCACAACCAAAATCGCCTCAAACAGTGGCATAAAATAGAGATATATCAAAACATTAATTAGGTTTTTTTTTTTTTTTGGGTAACTCAGAGTAATCCTAAGTCTATGGAGGGGTCCAGACTAATCTCTGGGGGAAGGGCAATCCACGGATAGGCTTCCTTCCGGGTTTTCAAATGGACCATAAGCAATGAGCCCATATCCGTGTGGGTGTCCAGGAAAATGTGATTTAGTTTCCCGCAGCAGGTGGATCGAACCCGAAGTGTGGTGACACCCCGATCCCGTCCCCAACCACCCGACCACAAGCTCCCGGACAACATTAATTAGGTTTTCACGTTGGCATAATTTGTGTTTGCTCAATTTGCCTTTACCAAAAGCAAGAATGCAAACGACACTGGTGTATAATTTCCCGTTCTCTCCTCCCAAGTCCTAACCTTCCAAGATGGAAATCCAAACTATCAATAGGGCGAGTGCGAGTCGAAATATTTTCCCCCGCGGATTACCCGCAATTTTTTTGAAAAAATTAATAAATAATATGTATATACTAAATACTATTAAAATATTGAAATATTTTGTAACATATATAAATTAATTAATTATTTTGTTTACTTTTTTAAGAAAATTGTGATTTTATACTAAAAAACATTATAAGTTTTTTTTATTATTTAAATATTTGCTGGTTACCTGTGGGTACCCACGAATTTAGGTAGGAGCGGGTGCGAGTCGAAAATTTTGTGTTAATGAGTTTGGCGGGACGGGTCGAAACGGATCGGAAAAAATGTTAACCCGCGCGAACGGATTTGACCCGTTTGAGAGGCCTATTTATGGTGGTTTCTTCAAATTGTTTTTCTAAGTCTTTCGAACCTCTTAGTCTCCTTAACCTGGTACTTAGCTTCATTATTGGTGTGACATTTTTATGTTTGACAAGTTTTAGATTATCATATCACTATATCAGTCTCTAATGAAATCAGCATATCTACACAATGAAATCAGCAAATCAGCAGAATCTCACAGGTATTTATGTAGCATTAAAAAGTCTTCGTTATGGTAATCAAAAGATAACTAAAACATACTCTAAAAAGATCATTGATAGTGCAGTTTTTACTCTTTATGTTCATGATCCAAACATCAGTCTATATCTATGTTTCTATTGTAACTAAACAAAAAAATAAATTACATCATCATCCGGCTTTTGGTCTTGGATCTCTAGGATATCCTCTTTTGTTCGGAACAAAGACTGCCGCAAACTGAGATTGTGATCGCCCACGTACGGTCTGGCGGTACACATACGCAAATCCCCTGTCTCCCCAAGACTCTCCCCATGAATTTTGAATAATCCAATATGGTCTTCCATTGTAATCTCCATATCCAACTATGAGGACATCATGCAATACGGAGTTGATTCCATCAGTCGAGCGGTCGTGTTGATAAAGCCACTGTAAAAGTTAAAAAAAACAGACATCAAAGTCAAACTATATGCAACTTGGAGAAAAATTTATAAGAAAACATTAAATAAAATAAAAAATCAACTTACATTGTTGCCAAAGCCGGTATAATATAATAACGCATTGGTAAATGGAATGAGAGCCACGACAGGTTGTCTCCTAACAATGCTTTCAAGATCAACATCTTCAATCTCCTCAGTCAAGGGAGTGAAACTATCGACGGTGTAGCGATTGACCTGAAAACAATATGAATAAAATGCAATCAAAACTAAATGATCGATAGATAGAAAGAAAACACACACATATATCTATATATTACTCACCTCCTCTTTATGAGAGCATTTTCTCTTCTTAATTTCTCCACGATGATGGCACTGACTCTCTTTGCAAACTCCAATTCTTTTCATGAAATTGAGAGCTGTTTTGATGTTGTTAATGCCCAAATCACAATCATACTTCACAAGGTTGACAATATGTTGAATAGACAACTCTTCCTGCATCTGTATGGCAACGCCTATGTTTAGCAGTGCTTGAACAGCTCGCACCACCGCGACGGCCCAACAGGTAGCTGCATAAAAGATCATCAAATAAAATTAGAACAAAATTTAAGAACCGAAAAACGTCTCACTAAAAACCAGTCATCCCTAAAACCTTTAATGAACAAGAATACAAGATAATGATCTTATCTCAAAGCCTATTGACCATTCGCTGATAAATGAGCATTGGGCAATAAACCCATATGCCTTTTATGAGTTCTTGGAGCCTAACAATCAGATAATTCAATTTGCTTTTTCAAAATGCCAAACCTGGGATGTAGAATCTGCAAACCCTTACTTTCAATATGTTGCTGATCATCATCTTTTCTCTGCATTTTATGCATCTTTTTGGGATGCGCAGCAGATTCATATTACTCACCAATTCAAACTGGTTAGATCTCTCAAGCTATTGAAACCGGTGCTCCGTAGGGAGAAATTGCAAACTCTTCTATCGACTGAGGAAAAAATTCAAAGACAGAAGTCTCGGGTTAGATGGCTTAAACTTGGAGACAGGAATACGGCCTTCTTTCACAAGACTGTTGTCCAAAGAAATTCTTCCAACCATATCAACTTACTCAAGGATTCAAATGGCAGAACAATACATCCATTTTTCTCATTCCTAAGGTTCCTGAAGTTTCATCTCTTACAGACTTCAGACCAATAAGCTGCTGCAATCTGGTTTCAAGGTGATCTCTAAGCTTATATATAATCGGTTCAAACCAGTTATCTTGGAGTGTGTCTCGCCGAATTAGGCAGCTTTCCTCAAGGGGCGTAGTCTTAGACTAGAATGCGTTATTAGCATCAGAACTGATCCGCAAATACAGCAAGCTGGGAAGCCCTAAAGCGTCAATGCTTAAGGTGGACCTCTGGAAAGCTTATGACACAGTCTCGTGGAACTTTGTCTCTTTTTTTTTTTGAATTGAATGTAAAATTATATTCAGGCCCAAAAAAAACGTTGTTACAACCGATGTGTGACTTTTTCTAGAGTAATTGAAATAAACTTTGTCTTTAAGATTGTTGAAAGTGATTAATCTGCCTCCTCTGTTCTGTACTTGGGTTGAAAACTGTATCTGCTCGCTGAGATTTTCATTGTCCATTAATGAAAAACCGGCTGGTTTTTTTCTATGGCACAAAAGGTTTGAGACAAGGGGACCCCTGTCTCCTTTTCTCTTCATCATGGTTATGGAAATTCTATCTAAGATGCTTGATTCAGCAGCAGTGGAAGATCATTTAACCCTTCATCCGCAATGCTCCTCTTCTATGATCTCTTGACCTTTGCGGATGATCTCTTGGTGTTCTCTTATGGCTCTCGTGAATCTCTCACTGGAATTTTAGAGGTTTTTGTTAAGTTACATAGGCTTCCAACTCAAAACCAATTGGCAATGAGTGGATTGGTCCATGTCCCTTATATAATACTTAGGATCCCTTCCAACTTCCGATGTGGGATAATATTCTCTAATACGCCCCCTCGAGATGATGGCTCTTTGCCTATCAATCTTGATATGTTCGGGCATGGATCGATGGACCAACTTTGGGTCGGATCGATAATGGATCGGGTTGGACAGTATGGATTGGGCTCTGATACCATGTTAAGTTACATGGGCTTCCAACTCAAAACCAATTGGCAATGAGTGGATTGTTCCATGTCCCTTATATAATACTTAGGATCCCTTCCAACTTCCGATGTGGGATAATATTCCCTAATAGTTTTGAGGCAGTGAAAGACTTATTATGGTATAGATATGAATTCTCAGAAATCTGATATTTTGCTAAGCAAGTTCAGAGGCAGAAGCAAATGAGCTAAGTGGGGAAATAGGGGTTAAGTTTGGGACTTTCCCTACCAGGTACCTCGGACTTCCTCTAAATATCTCCAAGTTAAACTACTAGGCTCTGCAGACTTTCCTCGAGCAAATTACTTCTAAGCTTCATTCATGGACTTCTAAGTTTTTATCTTATCCGGGAAATATCAAGCTTATTCCTCAATGGTCTATGGGATGGTAATATTTTGGAGCCAAGTATTTGTCTTACCGAAGGCTTTCTACACCAAAGTAGATTCACTATGCTCGGCTTTTCTTTGGATTGACTCAACTTCTTCTGCTGCAGGTGCAAAGGTTTCATGGGCTGATATCTGCAGACCTCTTCGAGAATGTGGTCTTGGTTTAAGGAAACTTGAGGATCTTCATATTATGTTCAAGTTGAAACAGGATGGTGCTCGAGTTTCTTTTTGGTTTGATAATTGGACGGAGTTTGGGCCTTTGATTGATTTCATTGGTGAATTTGGGCTCGGGTTTCTGATGCAACACGGCAAGGAGAATGTGCCCTTCCCAGAGCTCAGTCTTGCTACAACCTCCCATCCCTCGGTTGATTTAGTTGTTGATGTCTTTCTTTGGAGAAAATCATATGACATTTTCTCCACTGTTTTTGACTTTAAGGGTACTTGGAACAATCTACGAGCTGTGTCACCTATGGTTCCTTGGTACACGACGGTTTGGTTCAAAGAAGCTACCCCAAAATTCTCCTTTATTCATTGGCTTGCGATTCAGGAAAGACTTCCAACTCAAGACCAGCTCATCAGTTTGGGAATGGTTGTCTCTCCTACATGTGTACTATGCCAGACAGGTTTGGAATCTCACAGCCACCTCTTCTTTAAATGTCCATTCTCAGTTGCTCTCTGGTTATCTTTTACAACAACATTTTGTCCTCAGGCCACTACAAGCAGGTCAGCAATCTCAAGCTGGATTTTACAGCCTCCAGGTTGACCTAACTCCTATTGTTCCAAAGTACTTAAGCTCTATCTACTTTCTCTTTGGTGTGAACGCAACTCTTGGATCTTCACTGACAAATTCTCCGGCGATGAGCGCATTAGACAGTCCATTGACCGCACCATGCGGGACAGGATGCTCTCCCTTCCTTCCTCAGATACGGATTCATCTACTCCGGTTGTATCTAGTTAATAGCTATTCATCTATATCTTTTGTAACCGTCTCGTTTGATGAATAGTTAATAGCTATTCATCAAATTTTTATCTATGGACATTATCAAAAAAATTTATCTCTGTATAGAAATATTGAATTGTAGTTTTTACATTAATTAATTTTGAGAATTCTCTGTCTTTCAATTTGAAGCATACCTTGTGATCCTTGATCCACTACAGGTCCGAGAACACCTGGGTGAAGCCTCCAGTCCCAGGAATAGATTTCCTACATATACAAAATAATAATAGTTACTAAAATATAAATAAACTCACGTCAAATTCAATCGAAATATATAACCATTGATCAAACTCTAAACAAAATGATATTACCTCCTCGTCTTCATAATCCGCTAATGTGACCACTCTTACATGTTCGGTGTTTGACGCTTCTACTAGAACCTATAAAAATTAGAAAATGAATATCGTGATATGTATCGAACCAATTGAGAACTATTCATATAAACAAAAGTCATCAATTAATATACTATATGAATCTGAGCAACTTGTCCAATATTTTCCGAATAAATTTCCACTAATTTCTACAAAAAAATCAATAAAATAATTCTTTAAAGAAATTGTAGCTATATAAAAGAAAATAAATAGATATAAAAAATACTTTGGTCTAGTGTAGAGAAAAAAAACTCAAAACTCAAAAACCAGAAAATGGCATATGATAAACTAGTCAAAAACTTATTGGGCTACCTTGGAAGCCCATTTAAAACAAAAGAATGGGCTTCCAAAACAAAACAAAAGAATGGAAGCCCATTCAAAACTAGTTGATTAAAAACAATTAGGGCTTAAATGAGAAATAAAATCCTGGTTATAATATAAATAAAAGAATAAGAATTCAAACCTGTCTTGAGAATTCATAAATAATATTATACCTGTTTTTCTTCGTTTTCTTCCGCATGCCTAGATGTACTAGCTTTTCCTTTTATTACCTATGTAAACATATACCAGTAACAAATTAATTAATATTTTACGTTTTGCTATATATATTTTTTTAAACAAATAGATGATAAAGAAATGTAATTATATAACTGCTCCTAAACGAATTTTGTTAACACATCTTTACCAATAAAAAATTATTGTCGAGATCGTTATCTAGAATATATCAAGATGGAGCTCCTAATTATGTATGAGCCACTAAGAGATAAATTAAGCATGATAGTGACCATTCAAAAGAGTTGTAGCTCTGGAAAATAAAACGTACTATAGAAGAAAAAAAAGATTTGGTTTAAGAAATGCAAAAAAAAAAAAAAAAAATATATATATGCGCATATGGTATATTGTCAGATGTCAATGTCACTATATATATATATATATATATGTAATCAATATCTGATACTTTTTTGTTGCCCTAAATAATTATTACTGGGAATTAAAATTTCAATTTAAATAGTATCTTTTAATTTCTTCACAATTAAGATATTTTGGATTATAAATTAACACATCAAATTTTTAAGAAAAATATATATATATTAACATCCAAAACTTTATTAGAGTCTTTCATATGCTTTTTTCTAGATAAAATCATGCATTGGTCTTAAAACATAGGCACTTGATACAAGAAAAGAAAAACATAATTGCCTATTACAACACAGTGTTACAATGTACATTTGTCCATGGGCAGACACATGTCCGTGGGCAGTAATGTTTTTCTCAAGAACATTATATAATGCCTTTTTCTAGATAAAATAATTTTATAATTATATTTGGTTTTTATATTCGATTTTGAATAATATTTTAATATTAATTTATTAATTTTAATAGGATTTTTTTTAAAATTATTAAATTTTCAAGACTCGTCGAAAATCCCTCGAGATAAAACATCTGTCAGGATTCAATCAAGAAATTTGCAGTTGGGAAAGGGCGGTCAGGATTCGGTCGAGTAAACGGCGGTCGGGATTCAGTCGGAAAAATTGCAGTCGGGAAAGGGCGGTCAGGATTCAGTCAGAAAAACGGTTGTTGGGATTCCGTCGGCCATTTTACCGGCGAGTAAATCCTCGGTCTTTGGTCGGAATTTCTAGACCAACGATACCAGTCGGGAAACTGTAAGAAATTGTGATTTCTGGATATTCCGTCGAGCGTTTTTGTTCTTTGGGAATCTGTCGAAAATTACAGAAAGATTTTTGACAGATTTTAGTTTCCGACGATATAGACCCAACAATTCAAATTTGTCATAAATTTTTTGGAATACGCCTTTTCCGACGGATTCCCAACCGTTCTAACGATCCGAAATCGGTTGTTTTCTTATAATGTATATATAATTATTATCGGTATAGTTAACAAAATGTTGCATGGTATTTTATATTTTAAACCTTAATATATATAGCATACTAATTAAGATTAAATTAGATATAGTGTGTATTTAAAACAAAAATTAACTATTGCAAGAAAATGTAAAACAAATTAAATGATCAATAGCCTGAATATATAATTTCACCTTTCTTATATATTTTTTTTTATAAGACTTTTATGATACTAAATTCATACTCCGAAAACAGACAATATACATATACGGTACATCTAATATTATCATCAATACTTTTTTTTGGTCGTCATTAAATTATCATCAATACATGGTATAGAATGTTGTCTGAATCTTAACATAAAAAAGATTATTTGAAGTGAATTAAGAGGGACCGGCATCAGTGATTTGCCTATTCTTCTTAATATGTGTAGTTTTTTATTTGTTTTTCTTTACTATAATTACTAAATTATTAAATATTAATTGAATTTCCAAATTTTAATAACATCCAATATCTAATATTTTATTCACTTTTTATATATTTCTATATCTCCAAACCTTAAACGTACGTAAGATCATTATTATCATTCTTGTTTGCTCATAAATCTTATTTTTCAAACTTTAATTGTGAAGAGTTATGTTTCAGAACTATAAAAGAAAATTTAAAACTAATAAATTATCAATAAAATAGATTTGTGAAAAACATAAGTGTCTTTATTTAAATTGACATATCAATTTTTTTTTAATTTTTTTAGAAAGTTCTGAAAATCGATTTACAAATTTCAAAATTTATAAGTGATAAAATCAATCAATCAATCAACCACGTCAATTAAAAAAAAATGATATGTCAATTTATTTATCATGGCCACCTCTTCTAAGTTGTCTAGTCAAAGTTGTTATATATCCAAAAATACTCACCAAAAAGGAAACTAACCAGCCATGAAACTTTATGCTCCAATCCACTTTCTAATTTTGATCATAATTTTTTAAAAAGCCAAAGAAAAGTGTCCACTTATCGAGAATAGTACTTTTATGTATTTTTATATTTTTTTATAAAAGAAAACAAAACAAAAGTTTCTTCATCCATCTTCTTGTGAATTTTATACATTTGTAAATGTTCAAAAAAAAAAAAAAATTTATACATTTGTAACACATATATTTTAAAAATATTAAGCGAAAAATATCTAGTGACTAGCGGCACGTGATATATATTACTTGCACATACTCCAAATGACACAGAGGGTTTGCTCTTCCCGCCAAATAAACACCATGGAAAGGAACTGAATCATGCCCTATTTGACTCGCTCGAATCGCTTCGTTATTAGAATATTTATTTAAATACTTATCTCACAAGAAATTAAAGCTTTAAATTTGAGAAACGTAAAAAAAAAGTTAGAAAGAAACAAAAAAATCGAACCGGGTGTTGCTGAATTAATGCCTAAACGGCTCAAGACATTTATTTTGTTTGTTAATTCCCTCAATTATAAAACAATATCATGACAAAAATAGTCTCACGTGATCATTTGATCTATTATGTGCATGGTCCCATACAATACCATGTTGTTTAGGCCACACACGAATTCATGTGTGAAAGATATTTATTCTTCCAATAAAAATGTTTCGAATATAAAAGAGTAATATCACTGCAGGGCTTTCAATAACCTAAAAATTAGTTTTGTGATTTCGACACTATTTCTAGCTACTATTGACATATAAATTGTCAATTTAACCCCTATATTGTCAATTCAATTTCAATAAACCATCACCATTATCTTCTCATTCTTCCTCATCTGTTAGAGGAGGATTTAGCGCCCTCCGATTTATCTCGGTTCAAACCGAAACTGGCATCGGGTTACGACGGTTGAGACAAAAGAAGGATATGCTTTACGTTAACGGGCCAAACTCCGAAAATCCCAAAAGACAAACCCGCTCGCTTTCGTTACTGTGATTTGGCCAATTTCCGGTTTACTGGTTATACGGCAGACTAGATCACATTCTGGGCTAGAGATGAAGCTGGTCATTTGGGATGCAAACCATCGAATATTCCAATGGACCCAAGCTTAAAACTGAGTCAACACAATAATGAACCAATTCTTGAAAAACCAGAATCTTATAGACGTTTAGTTGGGAAGTTAATGTACCTCACATTAACTCGTCCTGATATTACTCATGCGGTTTACAAACTATGTCAGTTTTCATCATCTCCTAAGGCATCTCATCTCAAGGCTGCTCAGAGAGTTCTTCATTATCTCAAATGTACAGCTGGATTAGGACTTTTCTACCCTTCCAAATCTGATTTACAGCTAAAGGGTTTTACAGATGCTGACTGGGGTTCGTGTCCAGACACAAGACGTTCTACCTCAGGTTACTGTATGTTTCTGGGTAATTCTCTCATATCATGGAAATCCAAGAAACAACAGGTTGTATCTCGGTCCTCTGCTGAATCTGAATACAGAGCAATGCAATTAGCTGTCGCTGAAATTGAATGGCTGGTTAATCTGCTTGGAGAGTTACATACACCACAGCACATTGCGGTTCCTCTGTTTTGTGATTCTACTGCAGCTATACACATATCTAACAATGCTGTCTTCCACGAAAGAACAAAACATGTGGAGATGGATTGTCATATTGTTCGAGAACGTGTAGAAAGTGGTTTGATAAAAACTCTGCATGTTCGCACCAACAACCAGCTAGCTGATGTTTTCACGAAAGCTCTATACCCTGCTCCTTTTCAATCTCTCATTGGCAAGATGGGTCTACTTTCTATCTTCGAACCATCTTGAGGGGGAATAATAGAGTTAACCAGAGTTGGTTTAATGTAATATTATGGTTAAGTATAAACCAATCTTAATTCCCTCTGTATATAAAGGGATTAGATCATTGTAAATGAAGAAGAAGAGTAATAATATCAGAAACGGTCACTTTCTCTTCCCATAACAAACTCTCAACTAATAGATCAGTTTCCCATCTTCAGGGTCAAACCGACAAACGAAGGTGACTTCATTCCTAGTTTCTTTCGGACCTTTGTACAGACTACATCTCGTGGCTCAAATAACTGATGAACTAGGCAATAACAGAGTGTGATCAGCTTTCAATACTTGCTTAGGCTATATGTGTATATACACAATGCTAATTAGTTCTTAAATATAATTTGTTGTTTCTACTGGGTATATTTGATGTTAAGATGCATTTTTCTGCTTCTTGATGTGTCGTTCGCGTGAAAACTCCACTTCCCATGCATCATGACATAGGTGCTGCTTCTTCCACTTCATTTGCACTTGTGTTAATAGAAGTTAAGGTTTTGTAATCAAGATAATTTGAAAAGAGTGAACTAGAGAGGAGCAATACATTAGATTGATGCTGTAGCTCCAGTGCCATCTAATCTGATATTTTTGGTTGTTTCTTGGCAATGCCGATAAACTCTCAGTTATCTTCCGTCGAGCTGGTTCTGGAGAGGATCCCGTGCCAGGAACCCCCTTTGTTTTCAGTCGAGATGGCGGGGAATTTGATTATGACACAGAGTCAGACGAAGATGAATGGAGATACTAGATGCATCAAGAACAATATGATCAATCAAGTAAAGTTGTTCTTGCATGACATTAAAGTGTTTAGTTATTTTAATTATTGTATGCAACCCATCAAAAGCTACAAGCCTTATCTACTTTTGTGTGTATCCTTTCCTTATTCTATGTGGAATCCTACATCTTCAAAAAACCACTCTTAGCAGTAATATAGGATTAATTTCAGTCAATTGTTTAATGATCCGTTTCTGTGATAAAATTGCAGTGGAGAATACCAAATATATTTTTATTAGGATTTAAACTGGTCATTTTGCCAAGCAAAAATTTGTTTTATTTATTTATTTATTTATTGATAGTTTCCTCATTTTGTTATAACTCAAAAAGTATATTTGTTAACATGTATGAAACATGCGAGAAAGTGTAACTTTTAATTCTGTGTAAAAGATAAGTCGAGTAAGGCAATCTCTCCAGCTCGATTTCAATCAGTCGTGTGTGATCTTGTGCAGAAGAAGTTAAAGAAGTCATCTCTGTTTGATCTGCTAGACCTTCAGAGACCACACCATAGAAGTCAGTTTTATGTGCAGTTCTTGGATCAGTCTTGTCGATAAACTCATTCAGAAGCTGACCGCATTCCCAAATGCTGATCTCAGTTCGGTTTAGCTTCCCATACTCATCTTCCTCACGAAATCAACGGTTTGGCCAATGTGATTTGGCTCGATCTATAGAATTCCTCCACACCTCGTCTTTGCCCACTTTCAGCATGCTATATATTATTTTTATGACAACAACAACACAAGCAAATACCAATTTAATTACGATCTTGCAATCAATGAGCCGAGTCCATGACTCTATGAATATGATGATACTTACTCCAATAGAACCACCAAATCTGTTTCTCGCCTAACAAATAACATCTATCTTTTACATTCCCTTGATTCGTCTTTACAATCTGATCTCCTCCATCTTCGGAAACTCAAATATCAATAACAAAATCGATCATAATCTCAGTTTTGATCCAAATCCGAGAAAACACAAAAGGGAAATCATAACTGGAAACCACAAGTCAAATACTAAAATGTTAAAACATTAATATATAAAAAAACTCATTCGCTCTTCAAGCTCCATGACGTCTCGGATAATGAACTTCGGTGAATAGTGAACCCCTGTTTCCTTTCGTCTGGCGGTACACAAACCCAAATCCTCCTTCGAATCCCCAACCTGTACCCCACGAGTTTTGAATAATCCAGTAGGGTCTTCCGTTATGATTTCCATATCCAACAACAAGAACGGCGTGAAAACCTCGAGGTATACGTGGGTTAGGTTGTGAGTCATAGATTCTCTGGAAAAAAAAATCATGTTTTTTAATGTTGAATATTGAATAGGTCTTCCGTTATGTTTTTTTAATGTTGAATAGCACCTACAAAATTAAATTAGGTTTTGTAATGTTGAATATATTTATGTTTGGATAGAACACATAAAAAATTGAGAACTCATTAGTTTCTACTTTCTACATGATTCTCATGATGACAATCTGACTTATGCACCCTGTTTGGGTGTGCTTGTTTACATTGACTTGTTGTGCAAACTCCGTCTTTTTTAATATAGGCAAGAGCTTTTCTGGTGTTACCGATTCCATCTTTTATGTCAAAGTTTACTTTGTTCACCAAATGTTGAACTGAGAGTGAACGGTGGTAGCATTGGAGACCAAGACCGATGTTTTAAAGGGCTTCAACCGATCTCACCACCGAGCAAGCCCAATAAGTAGCTACATGTTAAAGTAATGATTAGTCTATTTATATGATCAAATTTTTGGTTTTCAACAAGCATATAATAAACTAACCAAAAGTGTTGAAATATAATTCAGCGTTAAAAACTTCAAATTTTTTTGTTGGGGGGGGGGGGGGGGGGGGATTTTTAATACAAAACAGAATAGTATGATAATATGAAGGATCACTCATTTACCGTGGGATAGTTCTCATCTGAACTCATCAAACGATGTGATATCAATCAAATTTCTTTTGTTACTATATTGTTTCTCAAATAAAATTGGTTTCATAGTTCTTTAACAAAAAATAGGTCAATAGTGTGTCGAAAGATTTTCCATGGTATCTTTGGTAAGAACACCTTCAGTTTTATTTTATTTTTGTGTCATTCCTTTTAAATTTTTATTTTCGCCTCCATAAGATTGATCGTCTTCCATTGAAGAAATTTTTTTTTTATAAAAGCGAATGAGAAATGTATTTTAAGAAAATGGGGAGAACAACAGTGTATTTGGGTGTTTTTGCATCTTACATAGAGAACATCTCATTTTTTCACAGTTACAATTTTTTTTATCACAATGGAGTTAAGACATAATAAATAATTTTGCACATAAATTTATATTTCTCAAAATGGCATGTTTCACAAATGTATATATTTATAATAAAAAAGTGAACCAAATATCAATAAATTAGAACAGTGAAAAGTAGAGTTTTCTCTTAAGAAATGAGGTTGTATAATAAATTCCAAAAACGTTGTTTTCATTTGGCACCTTTTATAGATGAAAAACTAATAACTAATATATTCTTTTACAATCTAGTAAATTATATATATAATTAATTTTGAATTTTCATGAATTCATGAAAGACATTTCATCTATTTTAAAATATTTTGTGTCACTCCTTTAATAGGGCCCCAAGAAAAGAAAAAAACGACAAAACTTATGTAGAATTGAAATTCTTCTATGTTAAAACTACAGTGTACATATATATGTTTAATTAAGGAAAACTGAAAAAAATATGATTTGAAAAATGCATTATGAATAGTGAATACCTCGATTTCCTTGGTCTGTGACTTTTCTCAGAACGCAGGTAGTCTCACTCCAATCTTTCAAATAATATTTACCATTTCCAACATCCTAAAAACATTAGATAATGAGAATATATTCGATTAGTGCAAGTTTATAAATATGAACATTAAATACAAATCAGAAAAAGTGTAATAATATGAAGGATCACTCACTTACCGTGGAATTGTTCTCATCTGAACTCGTCAAACACTGTAATATCAATCAAATTTCTTTTGTTACTAGTATATTTGTTTCACAAATAAAATTGGTTTAAGTGTGTCGAAATATTTACCATGATATCTTTTGTAGGAATACCTCCAGTTCTTTTTGTTGTCACTCCTTTTAACTTTTTGTTGTCACCTCCATAAGATTGGTTATCTTCCATTAAAAAAAAAAATTCTAAGAAAAAAGGAGATGTGAAGGAGAGAGAGACAATAGATGTTTCTGCTTTTCCGAAGGAGAGTGGGCGAGATGATTCTTCATTTGTCTCTTTGTGATGGTAAATAGGTCAGTCTACATCACAAATCAAACTACACACCAGCCAAAAATGTGGCAATGTAGAGCACACGGCAACAAGTGTCTAATTTTTTCATCAGATTAATCTGTTCGACTAAAAGATGGGAACCATACAAACTAAGTAAAAGCTAGAACAACTAGCACTTAGTCAGTAAAGCTTGTTTCTTTTATATTTCCAAAAAAAATTCACCAAAAAGGAAACTTTCTTCTCTAACCATGGGTTCAATATACTTATGTGGTTTAAAAAAGTTTTTTAAATAGTCATAGATGCTAATTTCCCTTGGATTAAAACTAAAAAATGACGTTCTCTACTACACGTGGAAATTGAATCAGACCGTGTTTGACTAGCTCGAATCATTTCCTTATTCATACATCAATGAAAATTTAATTATTTTAAAAAAAAAAATATTTAGTTATTTACATTTACATTTATCATCTAAACCTCACAACTCACAAGAAAGTAGACCTTTAAATACTAATCATCCGTCACATCTACCGGCAGTATATCCTTTGTCGCCAAAAAAAAAAAAAAAGATCAGTTTTTGCCATGGCTGAAGCTCGACAAGAACTCGAGAATCTTGGAAGGTATGTTCCCTGAGTTTCTGGTTACACTCGTGATAACATCGCCCTTATTTACAGCTTCTGCGGGATCATTTGTGCGCCTCTCAACTTTAGCGGATTCGAATTCTGCTGCGAGTTTCATGGTTGAGTTTAGAGAACTTTGAATGTGTGAATTTGTCGTTGTCTTGAGATTTCTACTACTTGCTGATTCTTGAGGCTCTTGATTCAGAGCTTTGTGTTCCTCTGATGCAAATGATAAGAAACTAATTTCTTTTGGAGGCACCATAGGAACAGAGCTTCTCTGTTGTGACTGCTTCAAGCTCTGACTATCACAGTTCTGCGTGTTTTGCTTGGACCCAAGGGACGGTTTCACGGTATCCTCTTGTGAGGTTTTGTCGAAAGAGAGAAAACTCATACCCTTTGGAGCGATGGATGGTCTTCTCAAAGGAGGAATCTGTGGAGGTGTTACATGTTCATTGATCTTTGGAGATGACGAATCAGATGAGTTTCTTTGTTTAGATTGACTCGAGGGCTTCAAAAATGCAGCTGGGATTGACACTCTTGCTTGGATCGCCGGTAATTTGGCTATGGCCTCTCTCACAGTTTGTTTATTTGATTTCTGAGGCGAGAAAGACGCTGCAGTAATGTTAGTTGATGAGGCTGTTACATTTGCACTTGGTGTATCTGAAGCAGCTTGTGGAGTACCCTGTAAAGTGAAGATTGGTAAATTAGGATCTAAAGATCAATATATGATTAGACTCGGAAGAAGTATCAAGAGATGATCGAGATTGGTTTTTTACCTTGTGCGAAAACAAACAATTATCACCCCTGTGGCAGACACCTTTGGTAATGAAATTATTGCAAGGGTATTTGGAGAGATCGTGGTCGTACGGACAATCATCTCCTTTCATACATGACTGGGTTGCAAAGTAGCAGCAAGGCTGAAACAACAAGAAGACATGAGTATGAGTAGAGAACAGTGAGAAAAAAATATGTATATATGATTCAGTTTTTGTCTAGATGATTGGTGTTATATAAAGTTCACAAGAGTAGTATGTGTCTTGAGACAGTAAATCATACCGAAGATTTGGTTTCCGGAATTGTATCGTGTGAAAATTTGCAATTTTCTCCCTGAAAAACATGAAGAAAAACTCCATCAGCAACAAGAAAACAATATTTTTAGATTCCAAAGAATTTTGTAGAATCCAGAGCCATTGTGCATACTGATATATCATGGTTTTTACCCTATTTAGGCCATGATATAAGTCCTTTTATAGAGTCTTTTCTTGTGTTTTGGAGTCTTTTAGAGTCTTTCACAGGTTATAGCACGTCTGGAGCTTAATTGGAATTATTGGAGCTTTTCTGGAGCATTCTGGAGCGAGACTGAAGTCTGATGACTAAGAGCCCGATCTGAGCACCGAGCATCGATCGATACCCCCTGGTATCGATCGATACCCATCGAAGCAGATTTCAAAGTCGCGACTTAATGAAGTTTGAAGAATTGCAAAAAGCACCCAGAAGACTTTGATAATTACAAGAAGGCCCCAAATCGTGATTTAGGTTATAAATAGGATTTTACAGCCATTGTTTAGGCTATGCTTTATTTTTGCTTAGGTTTAAGAGAGATTTTGGTGAGAGACAAGTCTGGTTTCCCTTCGTCCGAGATCAGATCTCAAAACCTTGTTTCTCTTTCTGATTTAATATAAGAGTATTTATTCAACATGTTTATTAATTTAATATCCATGTCTGAGTAGATCACCTGTTAGGTTTAGGGTTTTCTCATAGGGATTTCTTTGAATGCTAGGTTGATTATCTGTTAGGATTCACTATCTAAATTAGTTCTTCGCCTTAGGTTGTTCTCAAAGCTAATTCTAGGTTGACGAATCTGGAACTTAGATCTTAGGATAATTAATTAGGCACGAGAGTGCGATTAATTACCTGATAGAACCTTAGGTGAGCAAATTGATTATTCGCAAAGAGATTTGGTTTAATTGATTTGTGAACATATCAAACCTGATTTTAAAGCTGATTTAGATTTTAGGATTCGCAAAGAGATTTGGAATTTCTAGGATTTAGATTTAGATAGTTTTCGCAACGAGAGTTGGTTAACTATATTTTAGTGATTTGAGTTCTAGAACAGTGCTTAATCTGGATCCTGTTAGCTAACTTAGCTGCATTCATTGATTTCCTGAGAAATACCCTAAGCCTACATTCCCCTAATTGAATTTACAAACGTTTTACTTGCAACCCTGTTTTTTCAATTACATCATCTGGTTTAGCTTGTTTCTGATCTATAGAATCTATTGAGTGATTCTTGAGTTCTTGTGTTCGACCCCTGATTTACTGCAGCAACTGCTTTAGTACTTTTTAGGGTATTAAATTGAGCATATCAATTTTGGCGCCGTTGCCGGGGACTCAATTCGCCGCTAGATTTTAGCTAGGAAATTCGTCTAAATCGCCCGAGTATCGATCGATACCCTTGAGTATCGGTCGATACCCGTCGTAAATTTCAGTTACTTACGCTCTTTACTTGTGATTTCAGGTGCATGCATAATCTTGAAACCAGAAGCAAAAAGAGCACTCCGCTAGTTGATCTATCACTGGAACAGCTAGCACAAGTGGAACGCACAAACAGGAAAGCAAAGAAGTCAGCTAAGATGAACAACAATCAAGTTGGGTTAGTTCGTGATGCTGCTGGAGCTTACAGGGACCAACAGGGTCGGTTGTGCAATGAGCAAGGACAACGTCTGGATGGAGAGGGGATTGTCATTCCACCTGCTCCTGTTGTCGCTGAGAATGCTGCTAGGGACGCAAGGGATGCTGTAGTTAATCGTGGTAGAACGATTGGTGAACACAACAGGCCAGAGCAATTTTTCGCCAATCGCTCTGCGATTCGTCCCCCTGCGTATGAGCGGAATGACTTTGAGCTGAAGCCTGCTTACTACACTCTAGTAGGACAGCATCTCTTCCATGGTTTGCCTCATGAGCATCCAATGGATCATGTAGAGAAATTCGAGGACTTGGTCACTAGCATCAAGAGCAATGGAGTGTCCTACGATTATCTCTTCTGCAAGCTCTTCCCATACTCTCTTGATGGGGAAGCTACTTACTGGCTGAGGCAGCTACCTCCTGGATCACTGACTAATTGGGAAGACACCAAGAGAGCCTTCCTAATTAACTTCTATGATGATGGACGATCTGAAGATCTGAGGAATAAGATCTCCACTTTTTCTCAAGGACCTACTGAGGCGTTCAAGGCTGCTTGGACAAGATTCAGATCGTACCAAAGAGACTGTCCACACCATGGATACTCTGATGTGCAGCTGCTAGGTATCTTCTTCAGAGGAGTAGATTGGAGGTATCAGATGGCTCTGGACTCTTCAAGCAATGGAAACTTCAACACCAACTATCCTGAGGACGCCTATGTGTTGATTGAGAATTTTGCATCTAGCAGCAGCACAAAGAGTGCAGATTTCGAGCGCAAGAAGCTGGCTGGTAATCAAGATGGATCGCAGATCGCTGAGTTTAAGGCTCAACTAGATTCTATGCACAGTCTTCTGCTGGGAAAGACAACAAAAGCTGTCCATTTTGCTGAGGATGTTGAGGTTTTCAATGAGAATGAAGCAGAAGACGTGAACTACATTGGTGGTTCTGGCTTTCAGGGACAGAGGAACCAGTTCAACAACAATCGGAGCTTCAACAACAACTTCCAGCAAGGAGGATTCAACCAGAAACCTGCCCAGATCAGTGGTTACACCAGGAACTACAGAAGTCCTTCTTACGAGCCTGTGACTGCTAAGACATCAGAGAACAAGATTGAAGCCATGCTTGAAACACTCGTTCAAGGACAGCAGCAGATTACAGTGACCTTCAATGGTAAGATGGACGCCATGTACAAAGATCTGAGTGGAAGGATCGATTCTCTGGGTATTGGTCAGAGGAAGCTGGAAACTCAGGTAGCTCAGACTTCAGAGAGTTCAAGAAGACAAGAAGGTTTTCTACCAGGAAAGGGAGAGAACCCAAGGGCACACATCAACGCCATTACCTTGAGAAGTGGTAAGGAGGTCAAATCAGGGGCAAAAGTGGATCAGCCTACTGTAAATTTCGAGATGTCTGACGATGAAGACACTGAAATCGCTAAGGCATCGATCGACACTACTCAGCATCGATCGACACCGATCGCGATTCTCAGACGGGAAGACTCAAATTCCCGTGTATCGATCGATACCCTCCCTGTATCGATCGATACCGAACCTGAAGACGATGCAGAAGTTGAGGTTGTGAAGGAGAAGCCTAAAGCAGCACCAGAGAGGGTCTACATCCCGAGGGTACCCTATCCCAGAGCTCTTGGAAAGACTAAGAAGGAAGTAGAGGATGCTAAATGCAAGGAAATTTTGGACAAGCTGGTTGTTGAACTTCCCTTCATCGATGCTATCAAGACCTCTGTAGCTTTCAAGAGGTATGTCAAGAAGATGGTGTCCAGCAATGTGAACCTTGAAGAAGGCTGTCTGATGATCACTCATGAGTGCAGTACAATCCTAAGCAACAGGATCCCAACGAAACTTCCAGATCCAGGGAGCTTTGTCTTGGATTGCACAATCGCTACTGACAGGTTTGAGCGCTCTCTCTGTGACCTTGGCTCAAGTGTCAACCTCATGCCATACTCGGTTGCTAAGAGGATGGGAATGACAGACTTCACTGCTACTAGAATCTCGCTGATTCTCGCTGATCGTTCAATTAGACTTCCAGAAGGATTGCTAGAGGATGTTCCGATTGTGATTGGGAACTGCTTAATCCCAACTGATTTCATTGTCTTGGAGTATGATTCGGAACCCAGAGATCCTCTCATCTTGGGAAGGCCATTCCTAGCAACAGCTGGTGCTCTGATTGATTGCAGGAATGGGAAGATATCTCTTAACATTGGTGAGTTGGTCATGACTTTTAACATGGAGAAGATGATGAAGAGACCAACCATCGATGGGCGGACTTTCTTCGTTGATACCTTCTGTGATATTGCTGAGGAGTACTTCTTAGAGATGCATCCTGAGGACCCATTGGAGAGAGCATTAGCCTGCTCGGTTGAGTCAGAGGTTAAGCCACACGATGCTGCTGCTGATTACGGAAGGATACTCGATTCAGCACGACCAGTATCGATCGATACTCTGATGGTATCGATCGATACCCTACGGCCAGAAAGAAGTTTGGCCGAAAGAACTATGCAAGCTGCTGGGCTTGGAGATTGGAGCGAGGAGAACGCTCCTAAAGTGGAACTCAAACCACTTCCTGCGAATCTAAGGTATGGTTTTCTTGGTCCTAACTCCACGTACCCTGTAATCCTTAATTCTTCTTTGAACAACGCAGAGGTCACTTTACTGCTAAGCAAGCTGCGCAAGTATCGCAAAGCTCTTGGCTATTCTCTTGATGACATTTCAGGTATTTCACCGAACCTGTGCATGCATAGGATTCATCTTGAGGACGAGTCAAAGGCTTCAGTTCAGCATCAAAGGAGGCTAAATCCAAACCTGAAAGAGGTGGTTAAGAAAGAGGTCATGAAACTCTTGGATGCATGAGTTATCTATGCCATCTCAGATAGCTCTTGGGTCAGTCCAGTGCACGTTGTTCCTAAGAAAGGAGGGATAACTGTGGTGAAGAACAACAGGGATGAGATGATTCCCACAAGGACTATCACTGGACATCGAATGTGCATTGATTACAGGAAGTTAAATGCGGCCACACGGAAAGATCACTTCCCATTGCCATTCATTGACCAGATGTTGGAGAGGTTGGCCAGTCATCCCTACTACTGCTTCCTTGATGGATATTCAGGTTTCTTCCAGATTCCTATCCATCCAGATGACCAAGGATATACCACTTTCACGTGTCCCTATGGCACGTTCGCATACAGGAGAATGCCATTTGGATTGTGCAACGCTCCAGCCACTTTTCAGAGGTGCATGATGTCTATCTTCACAGACATGATCGAGGATTTCATGGAGGTGTTCATGGATGATTTTTCAGTATATGGGTCATCATTCAAGATCTGTTTGGCTAATCTATGCAAGGTGCTACAGAGGTGTGAAGAGAAACACTTGGTCCTTAACTGGGAAAAGTGTCATTTTATGGTTCAGGATGGCATTGTACTTGGGCACAAGGTCTCTGAAGCTGGAATCGAAGTTGACAAAGCCAAGATTCAGGTCATGACAAGTCTCCAACCACCTACTTCTGTGAAGGATATTCGGAGTTTCCTTGGTCATGCAGGGTTTTACAGGAGGTTCATCAAGGATTTCTCCAAGATAGCACGTCCACTCACTGCTCTGCTGTGCAAAGAGATCAAATTTGATTTCACAACTGATTGTCTTGCAGCCTTTGAGGAGATCAAAAAGGCTTTAGTGAGTGCTCCTGTTGTGCAACCTCCTGATTGGACTCTGCCTTTCGAGATCATGTGTGATGCCAGTGACTTTGCTGTGGGGTCAGTTCTGGGTCAGAGGAAAGACAGGAAGCTGCACGTCATCTACTATGCCAGCAGGACTTTGGATGATGCTCAGAGGAATTACAGCACCACAGAGAAGGAGCTACTTGCTGTTGTCTTCTCTTTTGAGAAATTCCGATCTTACTTGATTGGGAGCAAGGTGGTTGTTCATACTGATCATGCTGCTCTCAAGTATCTGATGAATAACAAGGATCTCAAGCCTCGTCTCTGTCGTTGGGTTCTTTTGCTACAAGGGTTTGACATTGAGGTTAAGGACAAGAAAGGCATAGAGAATGGAGTTGCTGACCATCTCTCGCGGATGCGGATCGATGAAGACGTCCCCATTGATGATCAACTACCTGAGGAAGCCATCTACTTCATTGAAACTGGGTTTCAGATGAATCTGGCCGAGAATCAGCAATTTTCACGAGTTGCAGGTTTCGGTATCGATCGATACCATTATGGTATCGGTCGATACCCTGACGATTCAGAAGCTGTTTTCATCATCGATCGTTCAGTCGCTTCTAACCACCATCTCGTCGCTGCAACAGATTCTGATACTCCATGGTACGCTGATATTGCCAATTATCTCGCTGCAGATGCAAAGCCAAACCACCTCAAGAAGTATGACAAGAAGAAGTTCATGCGCGACATAAGGAGATTCTTTTGGGATGAACCTTACTTGTACAAGCATTGTTCTGATGGCATATACAGGAGATGCATTGCTGAGTCAGAGGTTTCAGATGTTTTGTTTCATTGCCATGGATCAGACTATGCTGGACACTTTGCCACCTTCAAGACAGTATCCAAGGCTCTTCAAGCAGGCTTCTGGTGGCCTACCCTGTTCAAGGATGCTCACACTTTCGTCTCACAGTGCGACACTTGTCAGAGGAGAGGGAAGATCAGTAAGAGACATGAGATGCCACAAAATTTCATCCTTGAGGTTGAAGTTTTTGATTGCTGGGGCATTGACTTTATGGGTCCTTTCCCATCTTCACACAAGAAGAACTACATCCTGGTTGCTGTGGACTATGTGTCCAAATGGGTGGAAGCGATAGCTAGTGAGAAGAATGACTCTGCGGTGGTTCTTAAGCTGTTTAAGACCATCATTTTCCCTCGCTTTGGAGTACCTCGAATTGTGATAAGTGATGGTGGCTCTCACTTTATCAACAAGGTGTTCGAGAGGTTGTTGAAGAAGTATGGTGTAAACCATCGTGTGGCTACTCCATATCACCCTCAGACAAGTGGGCAAGTTGAAGTCTCCAACAGGCAGATCAAGGAGATCTTGGAGAAGACAGTGAATGCTTCTAGGAATAATTGGTCTACAAAGCTGGATGATGCACTTTGGGCATACAGGACTGCCTTCAAGACACCGCTGGGTACTACACCTTTCCAAATGCTGTATGGGAAAGCATGCCACCTTCCAGTGGAGATTGAGCACAAGGCTGCATGGGCAACAAAGATGCTGAACTTCGACATCAAGCCTGCTGCTGAGAGGAGGTTGATTCAGCTGAACGAGCTGGATGAGATCAGGCACCATGCTTATGAGAACTCGAGGCTGTACAAGGAGAGAACCAAAGCTTATCATGATAAGAAGATCATCTCCAGACACTTCGAGCCGAACGACCAGGTACTTCTGTATAACTCTCGTTTGCAATTGTTTCCTGGTAAACTGCGTTCACGTTGGTCAGGTCCCTTCACAATCAAAGAGGTCAGACCACATGGTGCTGTCGTGCTGATAAATCGCAAAGGCGAGGAATTCACTGTCAATGGACAAAGAGTGAAACACTATTGGGCGCAAGCCGGGATTCCAACAGGGCAGATAATGCCTCTGGATGATGCACCAACAGCCTGAATGGCGTTACAGTCAAGCTATTGACGTTAAACGAGCGCTTGGTGGGAGGCAACCCACTGGTGAGTCTGTCCTTGAGTCGTTTTTCCTTTTAATTTTTCGTTTGTTTTGAATCTGTGTCAGGATGAACAAGGAGCAACTCGAAATCGCCTAAGTATCGATCGATACCCCATTGGTATCGATCGACACCAATCGCGGATGAAAGTTCACCAAGTCGATCTAAGCGTGGTATCGATCGATACCATGCTGTGTGTCGATCGACACTCGGTATTCCAGGAAGGTAATTTCTTGTTTCTCTTCATTCTATCCTTTTCTTTTGTTTCTTCTACCTACTCTAGGCTAGATAACACTGGGGACAGTGTTGTTCAAGTCTGGGGGAGGTGTCTGCTGACAACGTTTTTGTTTTTCTTAGAGTCAGTCATTTTATAGAGTCAAAACTGTTTTATTGAGTCAAAATTTGTTGGAGATTATGATCCTATGCTTGAACCTATTGATGTGATTTTGTTTTTGAGTGCACAGTGTTACAGGATCAGTTCTAGATCGACTAATGAAAAATCCAAAGACTGACCAGTTGACTAGAAAACATTCATGTCTCCAGCAGAGTTCTTCTGAAGCCTGAGCCAAATTTTTGCACTTCATCAATGTGGTTAGTGTTCATAGAGCTTGATTCATCATTCATATCTGATAAAGGAACCCGTGTGTTTAGGATTATGGTATCTCTCTCCCCTGAAATAAGTTGATAGATTAAGAGCATAAAAGATTGAAATGATTTTCCTCTGAGTAGAGGGTTAGGAAAATTTCCAGCGATCCCATTATTCTACTTAAGAGGGGATGATCACACAAAGGATTGGAAGCGAGGCTAGGATTTTCCTATGATGCCATTATTCGCCTACATCCTTTGATACATAGAGAGGGAAGAACCGGGGATTTGGTGGCAAACACCATCAATACTCGCGTCTCCTACCTTGATATGTATATGCTAAGCTGAAAAAAAAAAATAATAAAAAAAAATATAATAATAATAAGGATATAATAAGAAATAAGTCTGGGGGAGAGAAATTGATACAAAAGAAGTGTGAAAAGGGTGGTTCCTTTGTCAAGATATTGTCTGGTAAAGAGTCTAGAAGGTTCTTTAAAATTAGCTGCAGAGATGAAACTGGCGATGAGGGCTTTACTTGAATAATGCTGTGGGATTTTGTGTGGAGTCTGGAAAAGCTGCAAATGTCTACGGAGAAGTACATGGTGGTTAGATCGAAAGCTGATCAGGTGACATTTGGGTACTTGGGAAAAGGGTCTTTTCGATGGTTCAGGAACAGGTGAGTCTCTACGTTTTCAAACCTCTTTTTCTGGTTTAGTCTTCTATTTGCTTGAGGGCAAGCAAAAGGCTAAGTCTGGGGGAGTTGATATATCATGGTTTTTACCCTATTTAGGCCATGATATAAGTCCTTTTATAGAGTCTTTTCTTGTGTTTTGGAGTCTTTTAGAGTCTTTCACAGGTTATAGCACGTCTGGAGCTTAATTGGAATTATTGGAGCTTTTCTGGAGCATTCTGGAGCGAGACTGAAGTCTGATGACTAAGAGCCCGATCTGAGCACCGAGCATCGATCGATACCCCCTGGTATCGATCGATACCCATCGAAGCAGATTTCAAAGTCGCGACTTAATGAAGTTTGAAGAATTGCAAAAAGCACCCAGAAGACTTTGATAATTACAAGAAGGCCCCAAATCGTGATTTAGGTTATAAATAGGATTTTACAGCCATTGTTTAGGCTATGCTTTATTTTTGCTTAGGTTTAAGAGAGATTTTGGTGAGAGACAAGTCTGGTTTCCCTTCGTCCGAGATCAGATCTCAAAACCTTGTTTCTCTTTCTGATTTAATATAAGAGTATTTATTCAACATGTTTATTAATTTAATATCCATGTCTGAGTAGATCACCTGTTAGGTTTAGGGTTTTCTCATAGGGATTTCTTTGAATGCTAGGTTGATTATCTGTTAGGATTCACTATCTAAATTAGTTCTTCGCCTTAGGTTGTTCTCAAAGCTAATTCTAGGTTGACGAATCTGGAACTTAGATCTTAGGATAATTAATTAGGCACGAGAGTGCGATTAATTACCTGATAGAACCTTAGGTGAGCAAATTGATTATTCGCAAAGAGATTTGGTTTAATTGATTTGTGAACATATCAAACCTGATTTTAAAGCTGATTTAGATTTTAGGATTCGCAAAGAGATTTGGAATTTCTAGGATTTAGATTTAGATAGTTTTCGCAACGAGAGTTGGTTAACTATATTTTAGTGATTTGAGTTCTAGAACAGTGCTTAATCTGGATCCTGTTAGCTAACTTAGCTGCATTCATTGATTTCCTGAGAAATACCCTAAGCCTACATTCCCCTAATTGAATTTACAAACGTTTTACTTGCAACCCTGTTTTTTCAATTACATCATCTGGTTTAGCTTGTTTCTGATCTATAGAATCTATTGAGTGATTCTTGAGTTCTTGTGTTCGACCCCTGATTTACTGCAGCAACTGCTTTAGTACTTTTTAGGGTATTAAATTGAGCATATCACATACCTCATGGCACCGTCCCTTGAGATAGTGTCGACAATATTTTATAGGCTTTGGTTTCGGAGCTACTGGTTTAAGTTTCAGCTTTTTCACGCCAAGGGCTATACGCTCTTGAGCTCTTTTCTTCCGAGATTTTGCCTGCATAAAATAGCTTTTCAATAAGCAAACATCATATTCACACAAAAACTGATTGCAAGATATTCCCATGATATGTTACCTTCTTTCTAGCTTTTGCTTCTTTTGAAGGCGCAGACCTTTTCTTTATGCAAGTTCCAGAAGCCATCTGCAGATAAAAAGTAAAAACACAAGTGAGATTTTGTAAACAGCCATATACGAGACCATAACAACATTCCATTTTTTTATATTCCGGATACCTTTTCTTGGTTTTTGGAAGTTTGATCCTTCTCCTTTACTTCATTTTCTACATTCAATACCTCAACACCAAAAAGGAGATTAGAACAAGAACTCTTACTCGTCCCTTCTCCTCTTTTATCCAATACCTCTTGCGAGTCCTCGTGCCTTTTGACTGGTAGGTCATCTCCTATAAGCATATTATCATTGTATTTTCTCGCTCAAGACTCCCCCCATGAATTTTGAATAATCTAATATGGTCTTCCATTGTAATCCTCAAATCAAACTATGAGGACATCATGCAATACGGGGTTGATTACATTAGTCGAGCGGTCGTATTGATAAAGCCACTACAAAAGTTAAAAAAACATACATCAAAGTCAAACTATATGCAACTTGGAGGATTAATAAAAAAAACATTATATCAATAAAAAATCAAGTTACATTGTTGCCGAAACCGGTATAAGCTGATAACGCATTGGTAAACGAAATGAGAGCCACAAGAGATTGTCTCCTAACAATGCTTTCAAGATCAACATCTTCAATGATAGAGAAATGCAGAACATCGAAAAGCTCCAAAATAAAATCATGAGCATAATAAAGTAAGCCTAACAGAAGAGGGAGTTAAACAATCTCTTCCTGATCGACTATAGCTTTGTCATTTGTCATTTGTCATTTGTCATTTGTCATTTGTCATTTGTCATTCACCTAATTATATCCTATAGTTTTCTAGCTAACTAATTCTAAAACAAGACTATTGTTGATAAAACAAGACTTTGTATAGTTGATTGAACTGGTTGAGGGTATATGTCCGACCTGCTTCATATTCAGCTCGAGCCTAGTTTAGTCGTGATTTCAAGATTAAGGTCGCATTAACCTGATTGATACGAAGAAAAAATAGAGAATAACGGGCTTGTTTCGGCCCATCAGACCCCTTGTCAGCTGGTTGTTTTTATTATTTATTATGTTTCAGAAGATGGATTAAACACAAATTTCTTGAATATTCTTCAGAAAAGAAACGTTTCTTCTCTTCTCCCATTCGTTGCGATTATCCCAGAGAAGGTGCTTTAGGGTTCCGATCATGGCGGACTCTGTTTTGACGGAGCTTAACTTTCGCCCTCGTAAGATTCGGAAGTTGCACGAGGCTTGAAAAGGATCGAAAACGTCTTCGAACCAGCGCGTGCTCCCGTACGGAGATGGGGAAGATGATGAGTATCTACGACAGTACTTACTGTTTCACTATCAGTTCGAGAAAACCCAGGTAAAATCAATCTCTAGATTCCTCTGTCCTTCAAAGTTAGGGTTTGATCCGGAATCTGATATGAAATTTTTGGCTTAATTAGGGTTTCAAGATAAATTGGGAGCAATTTGATTACCTGCTATATAGTAGACCTTTGGATGACGCACCTCCTGTTAGCCAGACACGCAGCAATGCCGAAATGATCCGTGAGGCTACACTCTTTGCCATTGAGAAACACAACGAAGCTGAGGTCAGTGTTTGGATCTTTCCTTCACCACAAGAAAACATCCCGATTTCCGATCACATTTCCGACCACATATCGATGACATTCTGATTAAAACACACCCGTCGAAAATTGGTCGGTAATTCTCGACAATTTTAAGTTGGTCGGAAATATGGTCGGAAATCCCGACGGATTTCCGACGTATTGGAGACCGACTAACAATCGTCGGAAATTGGTCGGTATTACAGACCAATTTCCGACTGTTTTCCGACGAGATATATACGTTAATATACCCGTTGCATTAGCCGTTTATAGCCGTTGGCGAATATTAGTATGGTCGGAAATTGGTCGGAAATTGAATTAAATTTCCGACCAATTTCCGACCAGTAAGGAAACCGACTAAATTCCGACGAAATATATACGTTAATCTGCCCGTTGCACTAGCCGTTTCATAGCCGTTTGAATTTTTTACAATGGTCGGAAATTGGTCGGGAATCCGCGGAAATTTTAATTATAAATACAACACCACCCTCATTCACAATTTACACCAAAAAAAAATAATAGAAAATGTCTTCTTCAAATCCAAACACTAGAGATTATTTTCGATCGTGGATGGATAGACCACGTCAAGATCCAGCGACGAATTTACTGACGGATGAGTATGCACAAGGTGTTGAGGAATTCATGACATTTGCGACAAGCAATAGCATGACGTCGGAATACGGCAAATTGTATTGTCCTTATCCTAAATGTCGGAATCATAGATTAATCTCTGTTAGGGAAGTATAGAAACATCTTTATAGGAATGGGTTAATGCCGAGTTATAAGATTTGGTATACGCATGGAGAAACTGATGCAATGGTGCAACATAATTGTAGTGGTTTTAATTATTCAGGTAGAATAGAGGAACCAACACCGGAAGTAGATGCAAACGTTCAGATGGTGAATAATGCGTATCGCGAAAACGTAGCATCGTATGTTCCGGATGGTATTAGAATAGAGGAACCTATTTAAGAAGCTCGGAAGTTTTTTGATATGCTAGATGCAGCTAAGCATCCACTATACGAAGGATGTAGAGAGGGAATATCGCCTTTATCAACTACAAGCAAGTTGATGACAATAAAGACCGATTTCAACTTGGCAGAGGATTGTGTGGATGTGATAGCTGATTTTGTGAAAGATATTTTACCTGAAGATAATCTCTCACCGGCTTCATACTACGAGGTTCAGAAACTTGTAGCTGGTCTTGGATTGCCGTATCAGATGACAGATGTGTGCATCGACAATTGTATGATATACTGGAGAAAGGACGAAAACCATCGCAAGTGTCGTTTTTGTGGGAAACCTCGGTATCAGAAAACGGGTGGAAGAGTACCAGTTCCACATAAACAGATGTGGTATTTGCCGTTAACAGATAGGTTGAAGAGGTTTTATCAATCCGAGCGCTCGGCAGGAGCTATGAGATGGCATGCAGAACATAACTCATATGGAGAGATTGCGCATCCTTCAGATGCCGAAGCGTGGAAACATTTTCAAGAGGTGTATTCTAGTTTTGCGGCTGAGCCAAGTAACGTATACCTCGGGTTATCTACAGATGGATTCAACCCTTTTGGAAAACATAGGAGGCAATATTCATTGTGGCCAGTAATCATCACACCTTACAATTTGCCGCCTAGTTTGTGCATGAAACGAGAGTTTTTGTTCCTCACGATTTTTGTCCCCGGACCGGAGCATCCTAAGAGATCCCTTGATATTTTCTTGCAGCCATTAATTTATGAGTTGAAAATGTTATGGAAAGATGGTGTTCTATTGCGATTTTGTCTACTACGGAATACTCCGCGAAATATTAGAAGTCAAATATCCAGGAATGATTGGTTTGAAGTGCATTGTGTTCTATTGCGATTGGTATGATCCAGTGGAAGGTCTACGTCAGGACGAATTCGGTGTGACATCTGTTCACGGAGGCAAGCGACATCGGAAATACGATCCATTTATTCTTGCTTCACAAGCAGACCAGGTTTCCTACATTCGATACCCCCGGGTTAGGAACAAGCAAGATCTGTGGATTGCAGTAACATCGATACAACCAAAAGGAATGATATCTGGTGTTTCCGAGCATGACCCTTTACAGGAAATGCCAATTGGTAATTTAGGTGAAATCGAGCATTCTCTAGAGGTTGACCTTGTGGTTGACTTCACCGGCATGGGCGAACTATTTGAGGATTCTGAAGAAGAGAGGAGAATTTGATGAGGATTCCGATTCAGCTTCTTCAGATTATTCATCGGACTCAGAATAGATTTTTGTAAAAAATATTTTATATGCATTTATTTTTAAGTAACAAATTTATGAAACTTTTTTCACATGCTTTAATTAGTTGTACGAATATTTTTAATTAATAAGGATTCCGATACATCTGTTTCATTTTATTCATCAGTTTCAGAACAAATTTGTAACAATGTTTTTTCATATGCATCTATTTTAAATCAAAAAAATTTTCAAAAAATTTCAAATGCTTAAATATGGTGTACGGATTTTTTTAATACATTTAATTCTATATTCCGACCATTTTTCGACCGGACACGAGGATCGGTCGGAAAATGGTCGGAAAGAATTGAATTATATTTGCCCCGACTAAAACTTTAGCCGGGACAATTCTTTGTTTGGTCGGAAA
Organism: Eutrema japonicum; assembly: GCA_030161315.1. NCBI lineage: Eukaryota > Viridiplantae > Streptophyta > Magnoliopsida > Brassicales > Brassicaceae > Eutrema > Eutrema japonicum. The sequence goes on from BSQW01000005.1 coordinate 43,340,008, forward strand.
ATGGTCGGAAAGTTCTAGGAATTCCGACCATTTTCCGACCATTTAACCTCATACTATAAACGTGCTAAAAATATCAAAGAACGTGTGGTTTATTAGTTGGTCTGAATGTGGTCGGAATTCCTCGTAAATTCCGACCAAATTCTGACCATTTGAGGTTTCGAAACCTCAAACGGTATAAATTTGATTTGGACTATGTTTAATATGGTTAAATATGATCTTTTGAAATAATTAAATGTCCATAAAGCTTACGTAAAACAATTTTGGGGCATATAATAAAAAACCTACAAGAAACCGAAAAGTATAAGTATAAGGTCAATGTTTCGTTATGAAATGTTTAACTCAATCTACTTTCAATTTATAAAAACATCATATACTCTATTAAATGTTTATTTTGCCATATATTTGTTAGACATAAGATGTTTACATGTTTTTTAAACAGTATACAGTTTGAAAATTAAGAATTTTAAACCCTAACCCCTATATGGTCGGAAATTGGTCGGAACTTTCAAGGAATTTCCGACCAATTTCCGACCAATATGAATAAATAGTCGGAAATTGGTCGGAAATTACAAGGAAATTCTAAAGTTTTATGTTGGATTTATAAACCCTAAACCGTATATGAAATACTAATTTTTATCTTAAGAATCAATATTTTTGAACATCTAATCCAAACCTTACAAGAAAACGAATAATGTAAGTATAAGTTATATGTTTCGTTAAGAGAGGTTAAACCCGTTCTCTTATCGATTCATTAAAATCGTCATATACTCTATTTATGTTTACCTTGCCATATTGTTTTCATACCTAAGATATTTAGATGTTTTATATGGTATTCAAATTTAGGATTTCATACCCTATACCCTCTCTGGTCGGAAATTGGTCGGAAATTTCCGACTAATTTCCGACCAATGTATTTTTTTTTGAAAAAAATGCCAAGTGTTAACAATATATCAACCCGAGACATGCAATATTATGAATAAATACTCAGTATGGTCGGAATATATCGTGTCGGAAATACCGACCGATTTCCGACCATACTGAAATAAAATCCGCGAAAATTAACCGCTAAATGAAATATTTAGACGGTTTTGTATTTTTCGAATTCCGACCGAATTCCGACCATTCCGACCGAATGCCGCATCGTCTTCTTCATTTGGTCGATCTCTCTTCTCTCACTCCGATTCTCTCTCTCCGCTGACCATCACCGCCGTCGCTCTCGCCGGTAAGTGTCACTCTTCCTTCTCTTCTCTCCCTCTTCCTCTTCCTTCTCTTCTCTCCCTCTTCTCTTCCTCTTTTCTTCTCCTAATTGTTTTTCCTTCTCTTGATTTGTAGATCGCCTGAGCCTGACCCGTCCGCCGGAGCCGCCGTCCCTCCTCCGCCGCCGACATCTTCTCACCATGTAAGTATTTTTGAGATATGTGGTTGTTGTTGTTGGGATTTGAAGATTAGGATGTTAGTTATTTTAGCTTGAGTTTTGTGGGTAGATTGGAGATTAGGATGTTAGTTCTTATGATTTGTGGTTAGATTTGTGAGATTTGTGGGTTAGATTTGTAGGATTTGTTGTTAGATTATAATTTTTGGATTTGTTGTTTACACATAGTGTTTTTCGAAGTTTTTTGGATTTTTTGGTTTAATTAGATTTTTTGTATTTATGAAAAACGTTTTACACAATTGGATTTTTGGATTTTTTGGATTTTTGTTATGAATATAAAACTTTAATAGATAATTTTTAGATTAAAAATACAAAAATATATTTTTTAAATGTTATAAAAATCATGTATATAAAATGTTTTTAAATCTAAGATATTTTTAAGATTTCTTGGATTTTTTTTAGTTTTATCATTTGTATAAAAAATGTTTTCATTACTTTTGCATAATTAATAAATTTATTATTACTCTTTTTCATAAATTTCTTATAATTTTATGAATTTTTGAAATTTTCATAAAAACCGCTTTGATAATTTTCATAATTTTTTCGGGTTTTTTGTAATATTTTTGGTTTTTGGTAATTGTTACGGTTTTTGGTAATTGTTTCGCGTTTTTCTGAATATTTTCATAGTAATCGTTTTTTCTTTTGCGTTTTATTTATAGTTTGCGTTTTATTTATAGTTTGCGTTTGCGTTTAATATCTAACAAATTTTGCGTTTTTTTTCCAGGTCGTACGAGGGTTTCGCGAACATGCGCATCAGTGGTTCTTCTCAAGGGATGCAACAACCTTCACGTAGCGGTGGTTCGACTCGAGGGGCAGAACCACCAAGTCCGGCCGCATCGACTATCCCAGAGTCGCAGAGTCAAGCTCCTCGAATCATGACCATCGAGGAGTTAGTCCAACAACCGGGCCGGGACTTGCACATCCGTCTTGATCCACATCGAGTTGGAAGATCGACATGGTAAAAACCCTTAGTTCATATATATATATATATATATATATATATATATATATATATATATATATATATATATATATATATATTTAATATCAAGTTTATAGTTTATCTTTTTTTGTAGATTTGGTATATCGAACAACGGGATTAGCAAGGCTATTATGAGGATGTTCCATTCGATCTTCGACAAACCGTACAAGAAGTTTTCAGAAGTCCCGTATGATGAGAAGCAAATTTGGTTTAGACAATTTGCGGTAAGTTGTCAATTTCTATATTTTTCCTATATTTATAAGTATTTTTTTAATATTTTGCTAAGCATTTTTATTTATGTTTTCATAGCAAGAGTTTACATGGCATCCCTTTGTCACGGTGGAAAAGTTATTTATGAAGGAAGCGAGTACGCAGTTCAAGAGACACATGAACGAGTGGAAGAAAAAGTGGAGGAAAGGGGCAGACAAGTCGAAATGCTTGAATTTGGAGGCTTGGAATAACTACGGACCATATTGGCAACAACCGGAGACAGAAAAACTCTCGAAGACTAATTCGGGAAACCGAAAGAGTGAGCGCAACGGGAAGGGCCAATACATCCACAACTTCGGTTCGAGCAGCTTCCAGACCCGAGAAATTCAAATGGTAATCTTTTATTGTTGACATTGTTTTCTCTCTTTAATTAATTATTAAATTATTTATTCATATTTAAATTTATTCGTTTTTATAGACTAATGAGGGCGGAGGTGTGCGTCCGAATCACTTGGACTTAATGAACATGTGCCACACGAACAAGACAACCGGGCTTATTCAGGATCCCCTCATAAGGGAGATCTACGAGAACGTGACGAAGCAGAAGACCGACATCGAGCTGACCCAACAGTCACAAGGTGACTCCTCCTCCTTCGAGATGTCGCGGGAAGCGGTCAACCATCTCGTTATGAACGTAAGTTTTTTTTTCTTATAGTTTTACATTATAATTTTATTATATTCTAATTTATTTATATTTTATACAGGAATTTCCCTTTGATAAAAAAGGGCGGCATCGCGGGGGTTTGGTTACGATCCCGTTTATGGACGACGGGTCTTCTTCTGGTTCTTTTTTCTCTGAAGATCTCATCCAGCAGAATGAAGAGCTCAAGTCCAAAGTAGAAGCTTTGGAGGCAGCGAAATCGGACACCGAATTCAAGTTTGGTGCTACGCAAGATGAGCTTTCGGAGGCGGGGTCAGATATCGCTAGCATGTCGTCTTGGATGAGAACGAAGTTTTCGGATTACCCGGGAACGGGATCCGGATCCGGATCCGCAAATGTTTAATAATGTTAATGTTTAATGTTTTAAAAACACTTTTTCTTATTTCTAAACTATTTTATTTTCAAATATTTTAATGTTTAATATTAATTTTAATGTTTAATATTAATTTTCATTTTCATTTTCATTTTTGAATAAATTTATTTTCAATTAAATTAAATTAATCAATATTCATTATTTTTAAAATAATTTCAAAATAATATATTTTGTTGGAATTTGGTCGGAAATTAGAAATGTCGGAATTTGGTCGGAAATTAGAAACGTCAGCATTTGGTCGGAAATGAGGTCATCGGAGTTTTGTCGGTAAATCGTCGGGTATTATTATGGTCGGAATTTGGTCGGAACTTAGTCTGGTCGGTATTTAGTCGGTAATGGGCGCATCGGACTTTTGTCGGCAAATCGTCGGATATTATTATGGTCGGAATCTGGTCGGGACTTAGTCTAGTCGGTATTTGGTCGGGAATGGGTGCATCGGACTTTTGTCGGTAAACCCGACGATATTTAGCGTCGGTAAATGGTCGGGAATGCGCTGGTAGGGAATCCGTCGGGAATTACCGACTAATCTCCAATCATTTCTGATTTCCGACGCGATAGTTCCGCCGGGCCAAATTAGTCGGAAATTCGTCCGGAAAGACATTTTCCAACCGTTTTCCGACCAATATACCCGTCAGAAATCGAGTGCATTCTTGTAGTGCTTTATACATGTTGTTGAATTATCACTAATTAATTTGCTTCTGGAGAATTAACCCTCGAATTTGTATTCATTCAGGGAACAAAACTTGTGTTTGTAGAGCACATAATGGCAAATTTCCGATTTGCTAATGGTCTTCTCTATTGGTTAACATTCTGGGCTATAGATATGAATTCATCTAGTCCAGAATCGAAAATCTAACAAAGATTCCGAAGTTGCACGAAGCTTGCGAAGGATCGAAATCGTCTTCGAACCAGCGCGTGCTCAAGGGTGGAGAAGGGGAAGATGATGAGTATCTACGACAGTACTTGCTGTTTCATTATCAGTTCGAGAAAACTCAGGTAAAATCAATCTCTAGATTCCTCTGCCCTTCATAATTAGGGTTTTATCCGGAATCTGATATGAAATCTTTGGCTTAATTAGGGGTTCACGATAAATTGGGAGCAGTTTGATTACATATTTCGTACCAGATCTTTCGATGACTTATATCCTCTTAGCGAAACAAAAAGCAATGCCGAATTGATCCGTGAGGCTACACTCACTGCCATTGAGAAACACAACGAAGCTGAGGTCAGTGTTTGGATCCTTCCTTTATACATGTTGTTGAACTATCACTAATTAATTTGCTTCTTGGAGAATTAACCCTCGAATTTGTATTCATTCAGGGAACAAAACTTGTGTTTGTCGAACACATAATGGCAAATTTCCAAGCTGCCTCTGGTCTTCTCTGTTGGTTAACATTCTGGGATAGAGACATGTCTTCGTCCTGTCCAGAGTCGAAAATCTATCAAGCAAAAGTGTGGCGCTGTGGAAAACAGTTTAAAATTTACATTTTCAGGCTCAAGCCGACGGACGAAGGTGATTTCTTTTTATTTATCTGGATTGGTTTCTGCTTTAGTGTTTCTTTTGGCTGCAACCTACTCAGATGTTAATTTACTTTGATGTAGAGATTGAGTCTGTGGAAGTGCAACCTCCCTCTCCCATGCGTTCTGACTTTGGTATTGCCTCTTGCTCTTTCATTTATGCCATTATGTGACCTAAGTTGAATTAATATGAGTTTTGCTCTATTACCCAAAACAAACAATGGGTGATATGACAAGGCATTAGTCACTACTTTTATCGTATGATATTGAATGCATTGTATTTTGTTGTTATGTAGATAAACCACCTATAGCGTTTGTCCGAGCTGGTCCTGAAGATGGAGTCCCCTTTGTCTTTGATCGAACTGGAGCTGGTGTGGATCATGATAGGTTTTTTCCGCGTTGGTCTCGAAGATGATGCACCCTTTGTCTTCAACCCAACTGGATCTGGTTTTGATCCTGATAGAGGCTCGTTCCATAAAGGAAAAGTATATCAATCCCTTGGTGTCAAATTTTTTAACATTTATGTTATTGAGGCAGAGGAAGATGAATGCAAATAGTTGCATAATGACAAAATGATAAGCGTATGTCCATATATTCGATTATACTAGATTGGTCTCCATTTGAAAAACCCAAAATTAATTAGAAAAGAAGTGATGACGCTCTTACCTAGAGGACTGGATTTTTCACAGCCTCAAAAGCGACGAATTTAGTCATGGAACTCACTCTCTGTTCCACAATTAAGCCACAGGTCGAAAAAGAATAAGAAGAAGGAGAAGTACGTCGATATTACATCTGGACGTATGTCTTTACCTAGCCAAGTCGGCATGTTACTCCAGTTCGATATATATATGCATTAATAAAAGCCTGGTCATACACCAAATATATTTTTTCTCTGAAAAGTTGGATTTCTCAACTTTGTTAAGTTGGGTTTAGTAGACATCATGAAATATTTATTTTCATCTGTTGAATTGTTCTCTTGTTATGGGGAAGAAACTTGTCTTGTGTTGCAAGTAAAGTATGTGTTTAGTAGAAATTAAAAAAAAACTTTCAATTTGTTTAATTGTTCTCTTGTTATGGAGACGATACTTATGTGTATACAATTTGTGTGGGCAGTAAAATGAGATGAAAATTCGGAAAAAGTTGTGAAGAAACCAAGGTCTAAATAGTTTTTTTTTTAACATGTATCTTTATTAATATGAAAATCAATTTACATAAAATTAAACATACAAAGCAATAAAATAATGTAACGATTTGTTTTTCCAAATTTTTCTTGTTGGAGTGTCTACACTTTCTTTCCACATAATCGCATTTGATATGTTATGATTTTTTTTGACTATGATCTATTTTTTTCCGGTTGTATGTCATTGACACATTCTCAAGTAAGAATTAAAAATATTCTTCGAAAAAGAACCTAATTTATTGATTTTCTGATCTTAAATCTTTGGCTTAATTAGGGTTTCACGATAAATTGGGAGCAGTTTGATTACATATTCCGTACAAGATCTTTCGATGACTTATATCCTCTTAGCGAGACAAAAAGCAATGCCGAATTGATCCGTGAGGCTACACTCACTGCCATTGAGAAACACAACGAAGCTGAGGTCAGTGTTTGGATCCTTCCTTTATACATGTTGTTGAACTATCACCAATTAATTTGCTTCTTGGAGAATTAACCCTCGAATTTGTATTCATTCAGGGAACAAAACTTGTGTTTGTCGAACACATAATGGCAAATTTCCAAGCTGCCTCTGGTCTTCTCTGTTGGTTAACATTCTGGGCTAGAGACATGTCTTCATCCAGTCCAGAGTCGAAAATCTATCAAGCAAAAGTGTGGCGCCGTGGAAAACAGTTTAAAATTTACATTTTCAGGCTCAAGCCGACGGATGAAGGTGATTTCTTTTTTTGTCTGGATTGGTTTCTGCTTTAGTGTTTCTTTTGGCTGCAACCTACTCAGATGTTAATTTACTGTGATGCAGAGATTGAGTCTGTGGAAGTGCAACCTCCCTCTCCCATGCGTTATGACTTTGGTACTGCTTCTTGCTCTTTCATTTACGCCATTCTGTGACCTAAGTTGAATTAATATGAGTTTTGCTTTATTAACCAAAACAAACAATGGGTGATATCACAAGGCATTACTCACTACTTTTATCGTATGATATTGAATGCATTGTGATTTTGTTTTTATGTAGATAAACCACCTATAGCATTTGTCCAAGCTGCTCCTGAAGATGGAGTCCCCTTTGTCTTTGATCGAACTGGAGCTGGTGTTCCGAGTTGGTCCTGAAGATGCACCCTTTTGTCTTTGATCGAATAGAGCCGGTCTTGATCCTGATGCAAGGGATTCCTCGGTGACAAAATCTGTAACATTGACTAGTATTTCCTATTTAAGTCGTCACTTAAGAAACTTTGACTTTGTTTTATACGTTTTATCGTGTCTTAGTCATATTTATTGTATTGGATACTTTGTTGTTTGTTGTCGACTGTTCTAAACTATCTATATCCCGTGCTCTAAAAGAGTTTCTCATCTTAATTAGTTCTTGATAACTTATTTGCAATAGGCCATAACACAAGCAATGCAACACAACAAAACTCGAGTCAAAGCTTCAGACAATTATGAACATGAAAATATTATTCAATGAACCCCAATAGAAACACACTTTCACCCAGTTTATCAAATCACAACCAAAATCGCCTCAAACAGTGGCATAAAATAGAGATATATCAAAACATTAATTAGGTTTTTTTTTTTTTTTGGGTAACTCAGAGTAATCCTAAGTCTATGGAGGGGTCCAGACTAATCTCTGGGGGAAGGGCAATCCACGGATAGGCTTCCTTCCGGGTTTTCAAATGGACCATAAGCAATGAGCCCATATCCGTGTGGGTGTCCAGGAAAATGTGATTTAGTTTCCCGCAGCAGGTGGATCGAACCCGAAGTGTGGTGACACCCCGATCCCGTCCCCAACCACCCGACCACAAGCTCCCGGACAACATTAATTAGGTTTTCACGTTGGCATAATTTTTGTTTGCTCAATTTGCCTTTACCAAAAGCAAGAATGCAAACGACACTGGTGTATCATTTCCCGTTCTCTCCTCCCAAGTCCTAACCTTCCAAGATGGAAATCCAAACTATCAATAGGGCAAGTGCGAGTCGAAATATTTTCCCCCGCGGATTACCCGCAATTTTTTTGAAAAAATTAATAAATAATATGTATATACTAAAATACTATTAAAATGTTGAAATATTTTGTAACATATATAAATTAATTAATTATTTTGTTTACTTTTTTAAGAAAATTGTGATTTTATACTAAAAACATTATAAGTTTTTTTTTATTATTTAAATATTTGCTGGTTACCTGTGGGTACCCACGAATTTAAGTTGGAGCGGGTGCGGGTCGAAAATTTTGTGTTAATGAGTTTGGCGGGACGGGTCGAAACGGATCGGAAAAAATGTTAACCCGCGCTAAAGGATTTGACCCGTTTGAGAGGCCTATTTATGGTGGTTTCTTCAAATTGTTTTTCTAAGTCTTTCGAACCTCTTAGTCTCCTTAACCTGGTACTTAGCTTCATTATTGGTGTGATATTTTTATGTTTGACAAGTTTTAGATTATCATATCACTATATCAGTCTCTAATGAAATCAGCATATCTACACAATGAAATCAGCAAATCAGCAGAATCTCACAGGCATTTATGTAGCATTAAAAAGTCTTCGTTATGGTTATCAAAAGATAACTAAAACATACTCTAAAAAGATCATTGATAGTGCAGTTTTTACTCTTTATGTTCATGATCCAAACATCAGTTTATATCTATGTTTCTATTGTAACTAAACAAAAAAATAAATTACATCATCATCCGGCTTTTGGTTTTGGATCTCTAGGATATCCTCTTTTGTTCGGAACAAAGACTGCCGCAAACTGAGATTGTGATCGCCCACGTACGGTCTGGCGGTACACATACGCAAATCCCCTGTCTCCCCAAGACTCTCCCCATGAATTTTGAATAATCCAATATGGTCTTCCATTGTAATCTCCATATCCAACTATGAGGACATCATGCAATACGGAGTTGATTCCATCAGTCGAGCGGTCGTGTTGATAAAGCCACTGTAAAAGTTAAAAAAAACAGACATCAAAGTCAAACTATATGCAACTTGGAGAAAAATTTATAAGAAAACATTAAATAAAATAAAAAATCAACTTACATTGTTGCCAAAGCTGGTATAATCTAATAACGCATTGGTATATGGAATGAGAGCCACGACAGGTTGTCTCCTAACAATGCTTTCAAGATCAACATCTTCAATCTCCTCAGTCAAGGGAGTGAAACTATCGACGGTGTAGCGATTGACCTGAAAACAATATGAATAAAATGCAATCAAAACTAAATGATCGATAGATAGAAAGAAAACACACATATATCTATATATTACTCACCTCCTCTTTATGAGAGCATTTTCTCTTCTTAATTTCTCCACGATGATGGCACTGACTCTCTTTGCAAACTCCAATTCTTTTCATGAAATTGAGAGCTGTTTTGATGTTGTTAATGCCCAAATCACAATCATACTTCACAAGGTTGACAATATGTTGAATAGACAACTCTTCCTGCATCTGTATGGCAACGCCTATGTTTAGCAGTGCTTGAACAGCTCGCACCACCGCGACGGCACAACAGGTAGCTGCATAAAAGATCATCAAATAAAATTAGAACAAAATTTAAGAACCGAAAAACGTCTCACTAAAAACCAGTCATCCCTAAAACCTTTAATGAACAAGAATACAAGATAATGATCTTATCTCAAAGCCTATTGACCATTCGCTGATAAATGAGCATTGGGAAATAAACCCATATGCCTTTTATGAGTTCTTGGAGCCTAACAATCAGATAATTCAATTTGCTTTTTCAAAATGCCAAACCTGGGATGTAGAATCTGCAAACCCTTACTTTCAATATGTTGCTGATCATCATCTTTTCTCTGCATTTTATGCATCTTTTTGGGATGCGCAGCAGATTCATATTACTCAAAATTCAGACTGGTTAGATCTCTCAAGCTATTGAAACCGGTGCTCCGTAGGGAGAAATTGCAAACTCTTCTATCGACTGAGGAAAAAATTCAAAGACAGAAGTCTCGGGTTAGATGGCTTAAACTTGGAGACAGGAATACGGCCTTCTTTCACAAGACTGTTGTCCAAAGAAATTCTTCCAACCATATCAACTTACTCAAGGATTCAAATGGCAGAACAATACATCCATTTTTCTCATTCCTAAGGTTCCTGAAGTTTCATCTCTTACAGACTTCAGACCAATAAGCTGCTGCAATCTGGTTTCAAGGTGATCTCTAAGCTTATATCTAATCGGTTCAAACCAGTTATCTTGGAGTGTGTCTCGCCGAATTAGGCAGCTTTCCTCAAGGGGCGTAGTCTTAGACTAGAATGCGTTATTAGCATCAGAACTGATCCGCAAATACATCAAGCTGGGAAGCCCTAAAGCGTCAATGCTTAAGGTGGACCTCTGGAAAGCTTATGACACAGTCTCGTGGAATTTTGTCTTTTTTTTTTTTTGAATTGAATGTAAAATTATATTCAGGCCCAAAAAAACGTTGTTACAACCGATGTGTGACTTTTGCTAGAGTAATTGAAATAAACTTTGTCTTTAAGATTGTTGAAAGTGATTAATCTGCCTCCTCTGTTCTGTACTTGGGTTGAAAACTGTATCTGCTCGCTGAGATTTTCAGTGTCCATTAATGAAAAACCGGCTGGTTTTTTTCTATGGCACAAAAGTTTTGAGACAAGGGGACCCCTGTCTCCTTTTCTCTTCATCATGGTTATGGAAATTCTATCTAAGATGATTGATTCAGCAGCAGTGGAAGATCATTTAACCCTTCATCCGCAATGCTCCTCTTCTATGATCTCTTGACCTTTGCGGATGATCTCTTGGTGTTCTCTTATGGCTCTCGTGGATCTCTCACTGGAATTTTAGAGGTTTTTGTTAAGTTACATAGGCTTCCAACTCAAAACCAATTGGCAATGAGTGGATTGGTCCATGTCCCTTATATAATACTTAGGATCCCTTCCAACTTCCGATGTGGGATAATATTCTCTAATACGCCCCCTCGAGATGATGGCTCTTTGCCTATCAATCTTGATATGTTCGGGCATGGATCGATGGACCAACTTTGGGTCGGATCGATAATGGATCGGGTTGGACAGTATGGATTGGGCTCTGATACCATGTTAAGTTACATGGGCTTCCAACTCAAAACCAATTGGCAATGAGTGGATTGTTCCATGTCCCTTATATAATACTTAGGATCCCTTCCAACTTCCGATGTGGGATAATATTCCCTAATAGTTTTGAGGCAGTGAAAGACTTATTATGGTATAGATATGAATTCTCAGAAATCTGATATTTTGCTAAGCAAGCTCAGAGGCAGAAGCAAATGAGCTAAGTGGGGAAATAGGGGTTAAGTTTGGGACTTTCCCTACCAGGTACCTCGGACTTCCTCTAAATATCTCCAAGTTAAACTACTAGGCTCTGCAGACTTTCCTCGAGCAAATTGCTTCTAAGCTTCATTCATGGACTTCTAAGTTTTTATCTTATCCGAGAAATATCAAGCTTATTCCTCAATGGTCTATGGGATGGTAATATTTTGGAGCCAAGTATTTGTCTTACCAAAGGCTTTCTACACCAAAGTAGATTCACTATGCTCGGCTTTTCTTTGGATTGACTCAACTTCTTCTGCTGCGGGTGCAAAGGTTTCATGGGCTGATATCTGCAGACCTCTTCGAGAATGTGGTCTCGGTTTAAGGAAACTTGAGGATCTTCATATTATGTTCAAGTTGAAACAGGATGGTGCTCGAGTTTCTTTTTGGTTTGATAATTGGACGGAGTTTGGGCCTTTGATTGATTTCATTGGTGAATTTGGGCTCGGGTTTCTGATGCAACACGGCAAGGAGAATGTGCCCTTCCCAGAGCTCAGTCTTGCTACAACCTCCCATCCCTTGGTTGATTTAGTTGTTGATGTCTTTCTTTGGAGAAAATCATATGACATTTTCTCCACTGTTTTTGACTTTAAGGGTACTTGGAACAATCTACGAGCTGTGTCACCTATGGTTCCTTGGTACACGACGGTTTGGTTCAAAGAAGCTACCCCAAAATTCTCCTTTATTCATTGGCTTGCGATTCAGGAAAGGCTTCCAACTCAAGACCAGCTCATCAGTTTGGGAATGGTTGTCTCTCCGACATGTGTACTATGCCAGACAGGTTTGGAATCTCACAGCCACCTCTTCTTTGAATGTCCATTCTCAGTTGCTCTCTGGTTATCTTTTACAACAACAGTTTGTCCTCAGGCCACTACAAGCAGGTCAGCAATCTCAAGCTGGATTTTACAGCCTCCAGGTTGACCTAACTCCTATTGTTCCAAAGTACTTAAGCTCTATCTACTTTCTCTTTGGTGTGAACGCAACTCTTGGATCTTCACTGACAAATTCTCCGGCGATGAGCGCATTAGACAGTCCATTGACCGCACCATGCGGGACAGGATGCTCTCCCTTCCTTCCTCAGATACGGATTCATCTACTCCGGTTGTATCTAGTTAATAGCTATTCATCTATATCTTTTGTAACCGTCTCGTTTGATGAATAGTTAATAGCTATTCATCAAATTTTTATCTATGGACATTATCAAAAAAATTTATCTCTGTATAGAAATATTGAATTGTAGTTTTTACATTAATTAATTTTGAGAATTCTCTGTCTTTCAATTTGAAGCATACCTTGTGATCCTTGATCCACTACAGGTCCGAGAACACCTGGGTGAAGCCTCCAGTCCCAGGAATAGATTTCCTACATATACAAAATAATAATAGTTACTAAAATATAAATAAACTCACGTCAAATTCAATCGAAATATATAACCATTGATCAAACTCTAAACAAAATGATATTACCTCCTCGTCTTCATAATCCGCTAATGTGACCACTCTTACATGTTCGGTGTTTGACGCTTCTACTAGAACCTATAAAAATTAGAAAATGAATATCGTGATATGTATCGAACCAATTGAGAACTATTCATATAAACAAAAGTCATCAATTAATATACTATATGAATCTGAGCAACTTGTCCAATATTTTCCGAATAAATTTCCACTAATTTCTACAAAAAAATCAATAAAATAATTCTTTAAAGAAATTGTAGCTATATAAAAGAAAATAAATAGATATAAAAAATACTTTGGTCTAGTGTAGAGAAAAAAAACTCAAAACTCAAAAACCAGAAAATGGCATATGATAAACTAGTCAAAAACTTATTGGGCTACCTTGGAAGCCCATTTAAAACAAAAGAATGGGCTTCCAAAACAAAACAAAAGAATGGAAGCCCATTCAAAACTAGTTGATTAAAAACAATTAGGGCTTAAATGAGAAATAAAATCCTGGTTATAATATAAATAAAAGAATAAGAATTCAAACCTGTCTTGAGAATTCATAAATAATATTATACCTGTTTTTCTTCGTTTTCTTCCGCATGCCTAGATGTACTAGCTTTTCCTTTTATTACCTATGTAAACATATACCAGTAACAAATTAATTAATATTTTACGTTTTGCTATATATATTTTTTTAAACAAATAGATGATAAAGAAATGTAATTATATAACTGCTCCTAAACGAATTTTGTTAACACATCTTTACCAATAAAAAATTATTGTCGAGATCGTTATCTAGAATATATCAAGATGGAGCTCCTAATTATGTATGAGCCACTAAGAGATAAATTAAGCATGATAGTGACCATTCAAAAGAGTTGTAGCTCTGGAAAATAAAACGTACTATAGAAGAAAAAAAGATTTGGGTCTAGGGTTTAAGAAATGCAAAAAAATAAAAAAATAAAACCGAAAAACTCAAAATAAAACCTTACATTGGCTGAAGGAACTTCTTCTTCTTCATCTAACAGTTTTCCTTTTCCTTTATCTTTGTCAAAACTGAAAGCAATAGATACAGACAATGCCCAAATCAGAAGAAGATTCAATCAGGATTTGTTACAAGAAAAGAAAAGAAAAAGAGTTAAAGGATAAACAGCTGAAATTATCATAATCTCAAAAAACAACAACTCCGAGTTTTGTATTACGTTAGAGATTCAAGCAAATACTCGCAGAAAATAAATTTCACAAAATCTCAGAGATACGCAGAGCAGAAAGAGTCCATATCTCGTACATACTCAAAACTGAAGCAATAGACCGATACAGAAAATGCCCAAATCATAAGAAAACTTAATCAGGATTTGCTTCCCAGGAAAAGGAGAATCAAAAAACATTTCTCGACGCCTTTTGGCGGAAACCATGAAACGAATTGGGTGAATAAGCGTAGAGAAAACCGATTGAGTGAAATCAAATCAACGAAATCTGGGGCTTAACAAGTTAACATTAGGGTTCAAAGCTTACCTCGCCATGAGGAGAAAACCGAGAGAGAGAGAGAGAGAGAGAGAGAGAGAGAGAGAGAGAGAGAGAGAGAGAGAGAGAGAGAGAGAGAGAGAGAGAGAGACGAAGTTTTGAGGTTAAAATGGACTGTAGAGTGGACGCGTAAAGACGACAAGGATCGTACGTTCCGGAACCTAAGCTTCGAGGAATGCTTTTCAAGAAAACAATTGACGTAACTCAGCTTCGGGCAACACTTGTCTTCACTGACCTTGACTATGAGATTGCTTCGGTTACGAGCCCTAGCGTCCGAACCACTTGGGAGCTTCGGGAATCGAGCTCAACGGCACATTTTGTAAATATCTTATTTATGTAGGGCCACACTACCTTACTCACCAAGCCAAAATAAACACACATATATACCCTAATTTCGTGTTCATTTATGATTTTAAGAAGCAAAAAGTTGAGACAACAAACAACTTACCAAGTGAAATTATACGTTTATATTTAAATTTATATAATGGAATACGATCAATGTGAAAATATACGTTTATCAAGTTTGTTTTTTTCTTTCTTTCTAAAATTAGTAAGGCATTAATGGGTGCTAATTAAAGAAAGAAAGATTAGCTTTTTATTTAGTTTAGAAAATGATTTCATTAAATGGGCCACAAAAGTTATAGAGACAATGAGTGATGAAGTTTGTTCTCTTCTCAATATATAATAATAAGTAGTATAATTCTGATTTGATCTTTGAAAAAAATGAAGACTCTGATTTGCATTTAAAAAAAGAAAATCATAAAGATGATTGTTTGTCGGGCTATTAAAATACATGTCAGATGTTGCAAGGGGGTTTTCAAAGATTGAAAAGAAGGCATTAATAACTCCTATTGTTATATATAAAAACACACATAAAATATTTGGGTCTAGATAGTTTAAGAATTGCAACAAAAAAAAAGACTGAATTAAAACCTTATCCTTCTTCATCGATGAGTTTTCCTTTTCCTTTATCCATCTATATAGTCCGTTTGTGATTTGATCTTTGAAAAAAAGAAGACTATGATTTGCACTAAAAAAACATAAAATCATAAAGATGATTTTTTGTTGGGCTACAAAAATACAGTGTCAGGTGTTGCAGGGGTTTTCAATTTTGTACCCTTCAATATTAATGTGCCTAAACGGCTCAACACATTTATTTTGTTTGTTAATTCCCTCATTTATAAAACAATATCATGACTAAAATAGTCTCATTTGATCATTTGATCATTTGATCTATCATGTGCATGGTCCCATACCATACAATACGATGTTGTTTAGGCCACACACAAATTAATGTGTGAAAGATATTTACCTTTCCAATAAAAAATGTTTCGAAAAGAAAAAGACAAATTATAACTACAAGTCTACACACCAGCTCAAAACGTTGTCAGCTTTAAACAATACGGATAACTTGCTAACATGCGCATATGTAAAACCAAAAAATATATATGCGCATATGGTATATTGTCAGATGTCAATGTCACTATATATATATATATGTAATCAATATCTGATACTTTTTTGTTGCCCTAAATAATTATTACTGGAAATTAAAATTTCAATTTAAATAGTATCTTTTAATTTCTTCACAATTAAGATATTTTGGATTATAAATTAACACATCAAATTTTTAAGAAAAATATATATATATTAACATCCAAAACTTTATTAGAGTCTTTCATATGCTTTTTTCTAGATAATATCATGCATTGGTCTTAAAACATAGGCACTTGGTCGGAAATTCCTCGAGATAAAACATCTGTCGGGATTCAGTCAAAAAAATTGCAGTTGGGAAATGGCGGTCAAGATTCGGTCGAAAAAACGGCGGTCGGGATTCAATCGGGAAAATTGCAGTCGGGAAAGGATGGTCAGGATCCAGTCAGGAAAACGGTTGTTGGGATTCCGTCGGCCATTTTACCGGCGAGTAAATCCTCGGTCTTTGGTCGGAATTTCTAGACCAATGATACTAGTCGGGAAACCGTAAGAAATTGTGATTTCTGAATATTTCGTCGAGCGTTTTTGTTTTTTGAGAATCCGTCGAAAATTACCGAAAGATTTTTGATAGATTTTAGTTTCCGACGATATAGACCCAATAATTCAAATCCGTCGGAAATTTTTTGGAATACGTTTTTTTCGACGGATTCTCAACTGTTCCAACGATCCAGAATCGGCTGTTTTCTTGTAATGTATATATAATTATTATCGGTATAGTTAACAAAATGTTGCATGGTATTTTATATTTTAAACCTTAATATATTTAGCATACTAATTAAGATTAAATTAGACATAGTGTGTATTTAAAACAAAAATTAACTATTGCAAGAAAATGTAAAACAAATTAAATGATCAATAGCCTGAATATATAATTTCACCTTTCTTATATATATTTTTTATAAGACTTTTATGATACTAAATTCATACTCCGAAAACAGACAATATACATATACGGTACATCTAATATTATCATCAATACTTTTTTTTTGGTCGTCATTAAATTATCATCAATACATGGTATAGAATGTTGTCTGAATTTTAACATAAAAAAGATTATTTGAAGTGAATTAAGAGGGACCGGCATCAGTGATTTGCCTATTCTTCTTAATATGTGTATAGTTTTTTATTTGTTTTTCTTTACTATAATTACTAAATTATTAAATATTAATTGAATTTCCAAATTTTAATAACATCCAATATCTAATATTTTATTCACTTTTTATATATTTCTATATCTCCAAACCTTAAACGTACGTAAGATCATTATTATCATTCTTGTTTGCTCATAAATCTTATTTTTCAAACTTTAATTGTGAAGAGTTATGTTTCAGAACTATAAAAGAAAATTTAAAACTAATAAATTATCAATAAAATAGATTTGTGAAAAACATAATTGTCTTTATTTAAATTGACAAATTAATTTTTTTTTTATTTCTTTAGAAAGTTCTGAAAATCGATTTACAAATTTCAAAATTTATAAGTGATAAAATCAATCAATCAATCAACCACGTCAATTAAAAAAAAATGATATGTCAATTTATTTATCATGGCCACCTCTTCTAAGTTGTCTAGTCAAAGTTATTATATATCCAAAAACACTCACCAAAAAGGAAACTAACCAGCCATAAAACTTTATGCTCCAATCCACTTTCTAATTTTGATCATAATTTTTTGAAAAGCCAAAGAAAAGTGTCCACTTATCGAGAATAGTACTTTTATGTATTTTTATATTTTTTTTATAAAAGAAAACAAAACAAAATTTTCTTCACCCATCTTCTTGTGAATTTTATACATTTGTAAATGTTCAAAAAAAAAAAAAATTATACATTTGTAACATATATATTTTAAAAATATTAAGCGAAAAATATCTAGTGGCTAGCGGCACGTGATATATATTACTTGCACATACTCCAAATGACACAGAGGGTTTGCTCTTCCCGCCAAATAAACACCATGGAAAGGAACTGAATCATGCCCTATTTGACTCGCTCGAATCGCTTCGTTATTAGAATATTTATTTAAATACTTATCTCACAAGAAATTAAAGCTTTAAATTTGAGAAACGTAAAAAAAAAGTTAGAAAGAAACAAAAAAATCGAACCGGGTGTTGCTGAATTAATGCCTAAACGGCTCAAGACATTTATTTTGTTTGTTAATTCCCTCAATTATAAAACAATATCATGACAAAAATAGTCTCACGTGATCATTTGATCTATTATGTGCATGGTCCCATACAATACCATGTTGTTTAGGCCACACACGAATTCATGTGTGAAAGATATTTATTCTTCCAATAAAAATGTTTCGAATATAAAAGAGTAATATCACCGCAGGGCTTTCAATAACCAAAAAATTAGTTTTGTGATTTCGACACTATTCCTAGCTACTGTTGACATACAAATTATCAATTTAACTCCTATATTGTCAATTCAATTTTAATAAACCATCACCATTATCTTCTCATTTTTCCTCATCTGTTAGAGGAGGATTTAGCACCCTCCGGTTTATCTTGGTTCGAACCGAAACTGACATCGGTTTATGACGGTTCGGATAAAAGGAAGATAGGCTTTACGTTAACGGGCCGAACTCCGAAAATCCCAAAAGACAAACCCGCTCGCTTTCGTTACTGTGATTTGGCCAATTTCCGGTTTACTGGTTATACGGCAGACTAGATCACATTCTGGGCTAGAGACATGTCTTCCCCTTGTCCTGAGTCGAAACTCTATCAAACTAAAATATTAGGACGTTTTGGTTCGTATCAGTTTCCCATCTTCAGGGTCAAACCGACAAACGAAGGTGACTTCATTCCTAGTTTCTTTCGGACCTTTGTACAGACTACATCTCGTGGCTCAAATAACTGATGAACTAGGCAATAACAGAGTGTGGTCAGCTTTCAATACTTGCTTAGGCTATATGTGTATATACACAATGCTAATTAGATCTTAAATATAATTTGTTGTTTCTACTGGGTATATTTGATGTTAAGCTGCATTTTTCTGCTTCTTGATGTGTCGTTCGCGTGAAAACTCCACTTCCCATGCATCATGACATAGGTGCTGCTTCTTCCACTTCATTTGCACTTGTGTTAATAGAAGTTAAGGTTTTGTAATCAAGATAATTTGAAAAGAGTGAACTAGAGAGGAGCAATACATTAGATTGATGCTGTAGCTCCAGTGCCATCTAATCTGATATTTTTGGTTGTTTCTTGGCAATGCCGATAAACTCTCAGTTATCTTCCGTCGAGCTGGTTCTGGAGAGGATCCCGTGCCAGGAACCCCCTTTGTTTTCAGTCGAGATGGCGGGGAATTTGATTATGACACAGAGTCAGACGAAGATGAATGGAAATACTAGATGCATCAAGAACAATAGGATCAATCAAGTAAAGTTGTTCTTGCATGACATTAAAGTGTTTAGTTATTTTAATTATTGTATGCAACCCATCAAAAGCTACAAGCCTTATCTACTTTTGTGTGTATCCTTTCCTTATTCTATGTGGAATCCTACATCTTCAAAAACCCACTTTTAGCAGTAATATAGGATTAATTTCAGTCAATTGTTTAATGATCCGTTTCTGTGATAAAATTGCAGTGGAGAATACCAAATATATTTTTATTAGGATTTAAGCTGGTCAATTTGCCAAGCAAAAATTTGTTTTATTTATTTATTTATTTATTTATTTATTGATAGTTTCCTCATTTTGTTATAACTCAAAAATTATATTTGTTAACATGTATGAAACATGCGAGAAAGTGTAACTTTTAATTCTGTGTAAAAGATAAGTCGAGTAAGGCAATCTCTCCAGCTCGATTTCAATCAGTCGTGTGTGATCTTGTGCAGAAGAAGTTAAAGAAGTCATCTCTGTTTGATCTGCTAGACCTTCAGAGACCACACCATAGAAGTCAGTTTTATGTGCAGTTCTTGGATCTGTCTTGTCGATAAACTCATTCAGAAGCTGACCGCATTCCCAAATGCTGATCTCAGTTCGGTTTAGCTTCCCATACTCATCTTCCTCACGAAATCAACGGTTTGGCCAATGTGATTTGGCTCGATCTATAGAATTCCTCCACACCTCGTCTTTGCCCACTTTCAACATGCTATATATTATTTTTATGACAACAACAACACAAGCAAATACCAATTTAATTACGATCTTGCAATCAATGAGCCGAGTCCATGACTCTATGAATATGATGATACTTACTCCAATAGAACCACCAAATCTGTTTCTCGCCTAACAAATAACATCTATCTTTTACATTCCCTTGATTCGTCTTTACAATCTGATCTCCTCCATCTTCGGAAACTCAAATATCAATAACAAAATCGATCATAATCTCAGTTTTGATCCAAATCCGAGAAAACACAAAAGGGAAATCATAACTGGAAACCACAAGTCAAATACTAAAATGTTAAAACATTAATATATAAAAAAACTCATTCGCTCTTCAAGCTCCATGACGTCTCGGATAATGAACTTCGGTGAATAGTGAACCCCTGTTTCCTTTCGTCTGGCGATACACAAACCCAAATCCTCCTTCGAATCCCCAACCTGTACCCCACGAGTTTTGAATAATCCAGTAGGGTCTTCCGTTATGATTTCCATATCCAACAACAAGAACGGCGTGAAAACCTCGAGGTATACGTGGGTTAGGTTGTGAGTCATAGATTCTCTGGAAAAAAAAAATCATGTTTTTTAATGTTAAATATTGAATAGGTCTTCCGTTATGTTTTTTAATGTTGAATAGCACCTACAAAATTAAATTAGGTTTTGTAATGTTGAATATATTTATGTTTGGATAGAACACATAAAAAAACTGAGAACTCATTAGTTTCTATTTTCTACATGATTCTCATGATGACAATCTGACTTATGCACCCTGTTTGGCTGTGCTTGTTTACATTGACTTGTTGTGCAAACTTCGTCTTTTTTAATATAGGCAAGAGCTTTTCTGGTGTTACCGATTCCATCCTTTATGTCAAAGTTTACTTTGTTCACCAAATGTTGAACTGAGAGTGAACGGTGGTAGCGTTGGAGACCAAGACCGATGTTGTAAAGGGCTTCAACCGATCTCACCACCGAGCAAGCCCAACAAGTAGCTACATGTTAAAGTAATGATTAGTCTATTTATATGATCAAATTTTTGGTTTTCAACAAGCATATAATAAACTAACCAAAAGTGTTGAAATATAATTCAGCGTTAAAAACTTCAAATTTTTTTGTTGGGGGGGGGGGGGGGGGATTTTTAATACAAAACAGAATAGTATGATAATATGAAGGATCACTCATTTACCGTGGGATAGTTCTCATCTGAACTCATCAAACGATGTGATATCAATCAAATTTCTTTTGTTACTATATTGTTTCTCAAATAAAATTGGTTTCATAGTTCTTTAACAAAAAATAGGTCAATAGTGTGTCGAAAGATTTTCCATGGTATCTTTGGTAAGAACACCTTCAGTTTTATTTTATTTTTGTGTCATTCCTTTTAAATTTTTATTTTCGCCTCCATAAGATTGATCGTCTTCCATTGAAGAAATTTTTTTTTTATAAAAGCGAATGAGAAATGTATTTTAAGAAAATGGGGAGAACAACAGTGTATTTGGGTGTTTTTGCATCTTACATAGAGAACATCTCATTTTTTCACAGTTACAATTTTTTTTATCACAATGGAGTTAAGACATAATAAATAATTTTGCACATAAATTTATATTTCTCAAAATGGCATGTTTCACAAATGTATATATTTATAATAAAAAAGTGAACCAAATATCAATAAATTAGAACAGTGAAAAGTAGAGTTTTCTCTTAAGAAATGAGGTTGTATAATAAATTCCAAAAACGTTGTTTTCATTTGGCACCTTTTATAGATGAAAAACTAATAACTAATATATTCTTTTACAATCTAGTAAATTATATATATAATTAATTTTGAATTTTCATGAATTCATGAAAGACATTTCATCTATTTTAAAATATTTTGTGTCACTCCTTTAATAGGGCCCCAAGAAAAGAAAAAAACGACAAAACTTATGTAGAATTGAAATTCTTCTATGTTAAAACTACAGTGTACATATATATGTTTAATTAAGGAAAACTGAAAAAAATATGATTTGAAAAATGCATTATGAATAGTGAATACCTCGATTTCCTTGGTCTGTGACTTTTCTCAGAACGCAGGTAGTCTCACTCCAATCTTTCAAATAATATTTACCATTTCCAACATCCTAAAAACATTAGATAATGAGAATATATTCGATTAGTGCAAGTTTATAAATATGAACATTAAATACAAATCAGAAAAAGTGTAATAATATGAAGGATCACTCACTTACCGTGGAATTGTTCTCATCTGAACTCGTCAAACACTGTAATATCAATCAAATTTCTTTTGTTACTAGTATATTTGTTTCACAAATAAAATTGGTTTAAGTGTGTCGAAATATTTACCATGATATCTTTTGTAGGAATACCTCCAGTTCTTTTTGTTGTCACTCCTTTTAACTTTTTGTTGTCACCTCCATAAGATTGGTTATCTTCCATTAAAAAAAAAAATTCTAAGAAAAAAGGAGATGTGAAGGAGAGAGAGACAATAGATGTTTCTGCTTTTCCGAAGGAGAGTGGGCGAGATGATTCTTCATTTGTCTCTTTGTGATGGTAAATAGGTCAGTCTACATCACAAATCAAACTACACACCAGCCAAAAATGTGGCAATGTAGAGCACACGGCAACAAGTGTCTAATTTTTTCATCAGATTAATCTGTTCGACTAAAAGATGGGAACCATACAAACTAAGTAAAAGCTAGAACAACTAGCACTTAGTCAGTAAAGCTTGTTTCTTTTATATTTCCAAAAAAAATTCACCAAAAAGGAAACTTTCTTCTCTAACCATGGGTTCAATATACTTATGTGGTTTAAAAAAGTTTTTTAAATAGTCATAGATGCTAATTTCCCTTGGATTAAAACTAAAAAATGACGTTCTCTACTACACGTGGAAATTGAATCAGACCGTGTTTGACTAGCTCGAATCATTTCCTTATTCATACATCAATGAAAATTTAATTATTTTAAAAAAAAAAATATTTAGTTATTTACATTTACATTTATCATCTAAACCTCACAACTCACAAGAAAGTAGACCTTTAAATACTAATCATCCGTCACATCTACCGGCAGTATATCCTTTGTCGCCAAAAAAAAAAAAAAAGATCAGTTTTTGCCATGGCTGAAGCTCGACAAGAACTCGAGAATCTTGGAAGGTATGTTCCCTGAGTTTCTGGTTACACTCGTGATAACATCGCCCTTATTTACAGCTTCTGCGGGATCATTTGTGCGCCTCTCAACTTTAGCGGATTCGAATTCTGCTGCGAGTTTCATGGTTGAGTTTAGAGAACTTTGAATGTGTGAATTTGTCGTTGTCTTGAGATTTCTACTACTTGCTGATTCTTGAGGCTCTTGATTCAGAGCTTTGTGTTCCTCTGATGCAAATGATAAGAAACTAATTTCTTTTGGAGGCACCATAGGAACAGAGCTTCTCTGTTGTGACTGCTTCAAGCTCTGACTATCACAGTTCTGCGTGTTTTGCTTGGACCCAAGGGACGGTTTCACGGTATCCTCTTGTGAGGTTTTGTCGAAAGAGAGAAAACTCATACCCTTTGGAGCGATGGATGGTCTTCTCAAAGGAGGAATCTGTGGAGGTGTTACATGTTCATTGATCTTTGGAGATGACGAATCAGATGAGTTTCTTTGTTTAGATTGACTCGAGGGCTTCAAAAATGCAGCTGGGATTGACACTCTTGCTTGGATCGCCGGTAATTTGGCTATGGCCTCTCTCACAGTTTGTTTATTTGATTTCTGAGGCGAGAAAGACGCTGCAGTAATGTTAGTTGATGAGGCTGTTACATTTGCACTTGGTGTATCTGAAGCAGCTTGTGGAGTACCCTGTAAAGTGAAGATTGGTAAATTAGGATCTAAAGATCAATATATGATTAGACTCGGAAGAAGTATCAAGAGATGATCGAGATTGGTTTTTTACCTTGTGCGAAAACAAACAATTATCACCCCTGTGGCAGACACCTTTGGTAATGAAATTATTGCAAGGGTATTTGGAGAGATCGTGGTCGTACGGACAATCATCTCCTTTCATACATGACTGGGTTGCAAAGTAGCAGCAAGGCTGAAACAACAAGAAGACATGAGTATGAGTAGAGAACAGTGAGAAAAAAATATGTATATATGATTCAGTTTTTGTCTAGATGATTGGTGTTATATAAAGTTCACAAGAGTAGTATGTGTCTTGAGACAGTAAATCATACCGAAGATTTGGTTTCCGGAATTGTATCGTGTGAAAATTTGCAATTTTCTCCCTGAAAAACATGAAGAAAAACTCCATCAGCAACAAGAAAACAATATTTTTAGATTCCAAAGAATTTTGTAGAATCCAGAGCCATTGTGCATACCTCATGGCACCGTCCCTTGAGATAGTGTCGACAATATTTTATAGGCTTTGGTTTCGGAGCTACTGGTTTAAGTTTCAGCTTTTTCACGCCAAGGGCTATACGCTCTTGAGCTCTTTTCTTCCGAGATTTTGCCTGCATAAAATAGCTTTTCAATAAGCAAACATCATATTCACACAAAAACTGATTGCAAGATATTCCCATGATATGTTACCTTCTTTCTAGCTTTTGCTTCTTTTGAAGGCGCAGACCTTTTCTTTATGCAAGTTCCAGAAGCCATCTGCAGATAAAAAGTAAAAACACAAGTGAGATTTTGTAAACAGCCATATACGAGACCATAACAACATTCCATTTTTTTATATTCCGGATACCTTTTCTTGGTTTTTGGAAGTTTGATCCTTCTCCTTTACTTCATTTTCTACATTCAATACCTCAACACCAAAAAGGAGATTAGAACAAGAACTCTTACTCGTCCCTTCTCCTCTTTTATCCAATACCTCTTGCGAGTCCTCGTGCCTTTTGACTGGTAGGTCATCTCCTATAAGCATATTATCATTATCATCCCCAGATATCTCTCCTTCTTCAACATCCTCATCTTCAACCATCTGAGAAATAGAAGCTGCCACGACCTGACTACTATCAACAGGTTTCTCTGATTCCATCTCTCTAGCAAGTGTTTCATTATTAGTCTCCAAAACTCCAGAACTTATAACTTCATTAGATTCAGCTAATCTCAGAACTTCCTCTGCCTTACTCCTAATAATTTCAGAAACCTTCTTATCACCTTCTACTAAATCAACTTGAAGCTCAGCTGCAGTATTGTTCTGCTTCTCCGCGACACTTTGAACGAGATCGAGAGCCTGTTTCGCCATACCATCATCATCATAGTCATTCACATCCAACGCCTCAAAGAGATTCGCACAACTTTCTGGAACAAAGTCTTCACTGTCATTCATCATAAGCTCAAAGTCATCGAAAAAATCTTTGTGTCGACTACCAACAGATGCATCTTGCAAGTCAATTCCGTCAAAAACATCTCCAAGCATCAAACTCTTTTCCTGTGGAATCGTTTCCACCTTCTCAGCTCTTGACTCACCAGACCCTCCATCGGAACTTGGTTCCAGTATCGATAGATTCTCCGGCAGCTTTTCGTCAGTACATATTTCTCCAGGTTCGAAAGTTTCTCCCGGAGACACCTGAGCAATTTCTTTTTCAGAAAACACAAAAGCATCAGAAACAGGATCATACTATTCAAACTATACTACACTGAGATTAGGCTGATAGTTTCTGGCAAATCATCATATCACAAAATCGAAACCATAATCAAAGACACTAGAAGAAATTCAATTCTACTCGAACTCACCTGTTCTTAACACCAGCTCCTGAAGAACAGCCGGTGTGGCAAGAGAAGCTTGGGGCTCTCGATCGAAACTCGAGCAGAGATGATGAAGCAAAGAGCGATAAGTCCGATTCGGCAGATGCGAGCGTCGATGAGGAAGCGGAGCGACAGAAGATTCCATTGTCGCCTCCGGAAAACAATCTCAATTAGGTGACGGTACGTTCACCTTCCTCTCGCCGTCGCAGGAGAAAGGCCGTCTTGTGGGGGTGGAGCGATTAATATAAATCCTCTTGTTCAAACATATATATGAAAACGCCGTCTTGATTATCTTAACGGCGCCGTGAGAACTTCACAAATAAAAGACGGTTTTGACTCGTTAAAGCGGACGTCATTAAAACGGCGTCGTTTAAAGACACAACTCCGTTGAAAAAAAACCCTGAACCCTAAAATCTTAATCGATCTCAAGTTTCGTATCTCAGTCTCTCTCTCTCTCCCACTATCCAAAATCGAATTATCCGGCTTTGATCATTCTGCAGTTTCGCCAACGGAAGAGAAACATGGTTGTACGGCTCCGATTATCGAGACTTGGATGCAAAAATCGACCATTTTTTCGGGTTATGGCCGCTGATAGCAGATCCCCCAGAGACGGGAAGCATCTCGAGGTCTTAGGTTACTTCAATCCTTTGCCAGGTGATAAAGAAGAAAGTGTACTCTGTGTTCGTAGGATATCGATTGCTCTCGTAGTTGGTTCTTACACGATCTCGGTGTTTCGGTTGTGTGTGCAGGCCAGGACGGTGGTAAGAGAATGGGTCTGAAGTTTGATCGGATAAAGTATGTTCTTCTGATCTATTCTTTGGTTTCTGGAACGTGTTGATGATTCCTTATGGAGCTTTTCGGTTGAATTTACTCAGAAAGATGTCTTTAAAGGGTGCCTATTAGTTTCTGGAAAATTCCATTTTTCACATTTGGATTTGTGAATGGAGCTGGAAAACAAAATTAGGCTACTTTATTCGGAAGCAGTCTTAATTTGATTATATTACATTTTAATTTTGGGAAAGAATGTTCTTTGTTCGATTTAGAGGAACAATGCGTTTTTAAGATGTCGTATCTTGCAATTGTCTTCTACTTACTTGAATCACTGTTCTGAACTTCTGGGTTTCTGCATTTGAAGTGTTTTGGTTAGTTGAAGCTATAAAGGGGTTTATGTAGGTAGGCGCTCTAGATATCAGTCAGGGTTTAGCTGCCTCTAGTAATCGTAGTACATTGTTTCATAGTCGCATTCCGCTATATTTAACTGTCATTCGATCTAATACAAACGAGCTGAGTTCAGTCTTGAATGGTTTTCATCATCGAAAGTTGTATGTGCATATTTCCCATGGTCTGGTTTGGATCATTTTCTTGTCTTGTCTTGTCATGTTATTTAACCGTTAGTTGAAGCAATGTTATACCTCGTTGAATTCCAATCAATCATTAATTTAAAGGGGAAAATAACTCAAATGTTTGTGAAAACTCGTCCAAACACATTTTGCTATATTTGAAATGAAACTCCTCCACCAGTCTTGAGTCTTTCTGTGGAACTTTTGCTCTGAGCTCTGAAATTACTTCCTATTACTGTGAGATGAATAACCTATTGATTTTTTTATTCGTATACATACTTACATTCCTAAACATTCACCCTCTATACAACCTAAGTTTATGGTCATGTAGCTTTGGAACCTTGTCATGCTCTTTTGCATCATTTAAAATTAACTTTATGACGTCCGGATAGTAGCAGAACACATGCCAAGATTACATAGAATTTGAACAAAAGATGCATGTAGTTTTTGATTAATGGACATTTTGTTTGTTTGTTTGTTTTTTTGCTGTACAGGTACTGGTTATCTGTTGGTGCTCAGCCATCAGACCCAGTTCAACGTCTCCTTTTCAGATCAGGTTTACTTCCTCCTCCTCCAATGGTGGCTATGGGACTTAAAGGTGGAGCAAGAGACACTCGCCCGGTTGATCCAATGACAGGTCGCTATGTGGGTGCAGAGAAAAAACTACCTGTTAGCGATAACCAGCCTAAGGAAGAAGACAATGCAGAAGACAAGAGTCCGTGATTCATTAGCCCAAGGAAGACAAGAGTCCATGAATTAACGCTTTAGCCTTTGTCGTTGTAGCTTCTAACTTCAGTATGTTACTTTTGTGTAATGCACATTTCTGCTTTGCCTGTTCCTTGTTTGGAAATAAACGGCAAGGTGTTTAGCAGCGTTTTGTGAAACCAGCATGCGTTTTGCATTAAGATTATCAATTGGTAATTAAATTTCACAATTTTCTTAATACTTAATACGTACGTAAAACATAATTCGATGGATATTTAACATTTTAGGCATATTTAATTAATAATTATATTCTTTGGAAAGTTAAAAGTAAAAAAAAAAAGGGAAAATGAAAAATGCCAGCGAGGGAAATTAAAATTAAAAATGTGTTTATTATATAAAGGAAGCCACGTCGTTTTGTGTTTAGTCGCCACCCAGAAACCCTCGTCTTCTCTTCTTCCTCAATCTCTCCACCACTTTCAATCCACAGTCTCCGATTCCTCTTCTTTTCTGAAATATTTCAATTTTGATCTCCAGATTTTTCAGGAATGAGCAATGATAAGGACAGTTTCAACGTCAGCGATCTCACTGCTGGTAGTTTATCTTTCCGATTTGCTCCGGTCCCATTGGCTTTGCTTCTTCTTGGTCCAAGTTTTCTTAGTCGAGATTTCTCAGTATGTTTTAGAAGTTTAGTTTATTTGCTTTTTGTTTGCAGCTCTGAAAGATGAGGATCGAGCAGGCCTTGTCAACGCTCTTAAGGTGAGTTTTTCTATCTGCTATGTTATTTCTGTATCGTTATAGAATTAAAAGAATGTGCGATTTGGAGGTTTCGTTTCCTGAGGTTTTCAATGACATTTCCGTGTTTTTTTAGAATAGCTTTGTGCTCTATATTTGAGCTTCTCTGGAGATTTGTTGTAATTGTTATATGTTTGATTCACAGAACAAGCTGCAGAATCTGGCTGGGCAGCATTCTGATGTGCTCGAGAATCTGACTCCTAAAATCAGAAGGCGTGTTGAGGTCTTGAGGGAGATTCAGGTTAGGAAAATCTTCATTGCCATTTTACAAGTTCAAGGTTTATGATGTGCTATTGTACAATGTGGGTTGGTGTAGATTAATATAGTTTTTTTTGTGAATATGATCTTGAATGTATCTTTGTACCCTTTTTATCATATGAGATTTATCTTCCTTGCTTATGATTAATGTCAATTTGAAAAGCAATGTGCACCCTTTTGATTATACCTGATAATCCTTCCCATATAGGGCAAACATGATGAAATAGAGACAAAATTCCGCGAGGAGAGAGCTGCCCTTGAAGCCAAGTATCAAAAGCTGTATCAGCCTTTGTATACCAAGGTAATTGGTAGTGAGGAGATCAAACTATTTTGAAAATTTCTACTAACCACTCTATCCAAATCAGAAACCATTTAATCAAAACAGATGAAAATAGTTGGAGGCTTGTATTTGTTATACTGTATATTCTTTATTTGCAGCTGTCTTGTCTATATTTCTTTTCGAATTTGTCTTGAAACTTGCTTGACACCTGGAATGTGCAGCGTTATGACATTGTGAATGGAACTACCGAAGTTGAAGGAGCTCCAGAGGATGCTAAGATGGACCAAGGAGAGGAGAAAGCTGCAGAAGGTATTGTCTCTCTCTCTCTCTCTTTACTTTTGTAACATTCTTGGAAAAAAAAACAATTTGTTTATTTCACTGTGTTGGATTGCAGAGAAAGGAGTCCCTAGTTTCTGGCTGACCGCCCTAAAAAACAATGATGTTATATCTGAGGAGGTTGGTGTTGCAGCTTCATTTAGAGTTACTCCACTCATTAGCATGGAAAATGACCAGAGTTTTAATTTCCTTTCGATATCAGATCACAGAGCGTGATGAAGGAGCCCTCATGTATCTTAAAGATATTAAGTGGTGCAAGATTGAGGAACCAAAGGGATTCAAACTTGAGTTTTTCTTCGACCAGAACGCTTACTTTAAAAACACCCTTTTAACAAAGGCATATCATATGATTGATGAAGATGAGCCTCTGCTTGAGAAGGCTATTGGGTAATTGTTGATACTATCTTGTATTGTTCCTTAGCATATTTCTTTCTGAGATGCAGCAGAATCTTATACTCCAACATGGGTTCTGTTTCTTTGTTCTTTCTCTCAGGACAGAGATTGATTGGTATCCTGGAAAATGCTTAACTCAGAAGATTCTTAAGAAGAAGCCTAAGAAAGGTGCAAAGAATGCCAAGCCGATTACGAAAACTGAAGACTGTGAAAGCTTCTTCAATTTCTTCAACCCTCCCCAAATTCCTGATGATGATGAAGACATTGACGAGGACAGAGTACGATATCATCTGGTTTCGAGACATGCCCTATTTTGACTATTTTTAATTAAACTTTGTACTAACGGTTTTTGTCCTTGGTGCAGGCTGAGGAACTTCAGAATCTGATGGAACAAGATTATGACATTGGGTTTGTCTTCTTCTGAACATAAACTCTGTCGATCTATACATTTGGGTCTATATGGAAGCTCTAGTTAGCATCCTTTATTGTGAAGCTATACATTTTTTTAATATCTGATTCAAGTATGCATTGCTTCATGCAGTTCTACAATCCGGGAGAAGATTATACCTCATGCTGTCTCATGGTTTACTGGTGAGGCTATTGAAGGAGAGGAGTTTGACATAGACAATGACGACGATGATGATATTGATGAGGACGAAGATGAGGATGAAGAAGAGGATGAGGATGAGGATGAGGAAGAAGACGATGACGAAGATGAGGAGGAAGAAGTAAGCAAGACCAAAAAGAAGGTATTGAAGTCCTCCATTTATTGTAGTAAGCAATACCTTTTTTTATTTAGTTTGATTACTAATTTTTTGAAATTGGTTAATTGTTTATGCAGCCGTCAATCCTACACAAGGTACATAACAAGTTTCCTCCTTCATAATAGTATTGGTCTGAGTTAAACCTTTAGTGTCTTCTGTCAAATAATCCGACACCAATGAATCATAGAAGTCATAAACTATTTGGGTCGACCATGATCACAAAATGAGAGAACCTGACCCATGTCTTAGAGATAGCTGAAATAACTGGTCAAGGGCATTAATGCATGAATCTGTGAATCATAGAAACTTGAGCACTTATATTGACTAAAACTGAATTATAAGTAGACAGAAATATAAATAAAGCTTTCTAGAATCAGTCTCATGCATATATATAAAGCTTAGTCTAAATCTGGTATGTACATAATGAAATAGGTTAATATGTACATAAATTCTTTTGAAAATCAAATTGCAGAAAGGAGGCAGACCTCAGCATAACGACGGGCAACAAGGGGAGAGGCCTCCTGAATGCAAGCAACAGTAAACAAAATCTAAAAATCGGGAAAAACAAAAATATGTTTTGGGTTTTGAGTGAAGTTTCATGGCTTAGTTTTGCTTCCATTTGAGGCAAAATGTTTTGAGGACTGCTCAATAGAAGTTTCGCTATAGGCAAAAAGATTGTGCTCTCTCATGGGGAGATATTTGATAAATTATTTTGTGTTCATTAATTATATCCGTTTACCACTTGATTTTAGTCTCTTTTGGTTTTATTACTTTTTTATTAATATTATTGTTTTGGTTTTGGGTGCTCATGTTTTTATAATAATAACGTAATTTCGATTTTACATATTTTTAAGATAAAACTTTATTTTTCATGAAAATTCTTGTTGAACCTTTTTTTTTGTATGAGTCGATTAGTGTTCAATATGAGTCAAAAGTCAGCTTATTCCCCCATGACTAATTGCATTAACGAGTATCGTTTCTCGTTAATAAATCAACTAATTGAGTGATAGACGAAAGGGATTCATTGTTAAATACACGATTATTAGTAGGCATCACCAAAATGGAATCGTAACTGTATTTTGAACCGTAACCGTATTTTGGACCGTAACCGTACCGTTTTTAAACTGTAACCAGACCGTAACCGTGCAAGACGGTTAAAAACCATAACCGTTAACCGTAAAAATATATTAGTTATGGTTAAAAAAAATATTAACCGTAACCGTTAATTAACCGTAACCATATCAAAACCGTTGATTAACCGCAAAGTTAAACCCTTAACCATAACCGTTTTAAAAATAAAATTATATATACTAATAATTATAATTAGTTCTGTAAAAAGAAAATGAGATTTATTATCAAACACCAATTTCAAATCTAATTAACAAATTAGATTAATTAAAACTAAAATTGGAATGTGTTA
The DNA here is from genome assembly GCA_030161315.1 of Eutrema japonicum. Classification (NCBI taxonomy): domain Eukaryota; kingdom Viridiplantae; phylum Streptophyta; class Magnoliopsida; order Brassicales; family Brassicaceae; genus Eutrema; species Eutrema japonicum. The sequence continues at coordinate 43,372,311 of BSQW01000005.1, forward strand.
AACAATTTGATATTTTTTTCTAACAAATATAACGGGAAATTGCTCATTTAATTCCTGAACTATTTTCGCTGGCTTAATTTATTCCTCAACTATCGCTTGCTCAAAATAATTCTCCAAGTTGTAGTTGACTGCGCAAAATCGGGATTAAAAAAGTCAAACGTTAATTACTAAATATATACAAGTCCACTAAATCGGCTGTAACTCATTCAATACAACCTTGAATGAGTTGAAATGACTTCCATTGGAAATCTAACTCAATTGCCTATAACTTTCATGAAGAGAGCCATATCTAATTTCAAAGAGAAGACTTCCATCCGAGTCGATCTTCTAAATACATATTCTTGATACAAGATTGACTCGGATGGAAGCCTTCCCTTTGGATTTAGCTTTGGAGCTCTTCATCAAAGGTATAGGAAATTGAGTGAGCTTTCTAATGGAAATAGTTTCAACTCATTCAGAGTTGTATTGAAGGAGTTACAACTACTAAATGGATATATGTCCACTAAATCGGCTCTAACTCCTTCAATACAACCCCTAATGAGTTAAAACTACTCCCATTGGAAATCTCACTCAATTTTATGTAACGTTGAAGAAGAGCTCCAAAGGTAAATCTAAAGGAAAGGGTTCTATCCGAATCAATCTTGTATCAAGAATATGTGTCTATAAGATCGACTCGGATGGAAGTATTCCCTTTGAATTTAGATATAGCGCTCTTCATGAAAGTTATAGACAATTGAGTTAGATTTCCAATAGAAGTAGTTTCAACCCATTTGGGATTGAATTGAAGGAGTTATAACCGATTTAGTGTACTTATATTCATTTAATAATTAGCGTTTGACTTTGTTAATCCTAATTTTGCGCAGTAAACTACAACTTGGGGAATTATTATGAGCAAGCGATAGTTAAGAAATAAATTGAGCTAGAGGAAATAGTTCAGGAATTAAATGAGCAATTTCCCCAAATATAACTAATTTTCAAGCAAAACTGTTTTATAATGAAACAAATATTTTTTTTTAAATGTGTCATCGTGGGATAAAACACACAACCTAGCCAGTTTGTCAAGCAAGACATATAAACAAATCATATTTTTTTACGCTAACTATTTTTTAATATTTAGTGAGTCTCTTAATATTCTTTCATGTATATAACTATATTTTAATGGCTAAAGATATATATCGACTATAACAAAATTTTGGAGGCAAACAAAAAATTTGGAGGCAAAATGTTTTTTTCAAATCTAATGTTCACATATATACAAAAAAACTTATAGAACTAAATCTCATAATGAAGCCAAATAAAAATAAATTCAAACGTGTTTTAAAATGATAAAACATAGTGGTCATCATCAAAATAGATAGTTTTTATTTTATATTATTATAGTTTATAAGAATATATAATTATTTAATTATAAATTGTGATATTAACCGTTTATTGTTATTAAGTAACCGTAATTGTGTCTAATCGTAACCGTATTAACCGGACACATATTTAACCGTAACCATTTTAACCGTATATTAAATGGTTAAAGTTACGGTTAAAAAAATTCTAACCGTAACCGATGATTAAAAAATCTTAACCGTATTAATCGTAACCGTGATCATGCCTAATTATTAGTATATATGATTGTTTTTATTGTCAATAGTTTGATTTTGACTCCAAATAGTATGTACTGGTTCTACAAACAACGATTTTTAGTGGACTAATATTTTTAGTGGACTAGTATTTTTAGTGGCCGTGTGAATTGTGTGATACTCTTTATAACAGCTTTACTAGAATGAATTAACCAGAAAAAAATTGAGGCATGTAGTGGACTAATAATAGTCTATAAAGTTATGTTCCCTCACAAGTCACAGCCTAACAAAAGATGGACTGAAACTACGTAACATTTAAATAATCAATCATTATCTTTTGACAAATGTATCTGTAACTGTATGTCAAATTATTCAATCAATGGATACTAATCAAAAAGGCTCACTTGGACAATATTCAGCACTTTAATTTGATCTCATTTAAATTCCAATTTTCTTACAGGAGCTGACTTTTTAGAAGTAAAAGTATTCAAAATTATCAGGTATGAGTTAATGACAAACAAATCACCTCTTTTTTGTAAGAGAACAAACAATAGTTCTATGATATGATTGCTGAGAATTTAACATAATATTTATTAAAATGATGTGTATATACTGTATTATTCATTTTTTGTTGGTACAATTCATATTAACAAAAACAATTATATTGTTTCATCCAAATTATAATATATCTAACTGTATGCGTTTTTTCATGGTCATACAAACAGCCTATAAAACTGACTTTCCTTAAAAGACAATCTATGTCCAAAATTTTAATAATATGATGTTTTTGATTAAAAAAGGAAAAGAAAGAAAAGATATACATGGGTCATAAGAAAAATCTTATATAAAACAAACAGTTTAGTATTATTTTAATACAATGAGGCAAAGTTATAAGACATTTTAACTAAGATTTTGAGTTTCTCACCTTTTCCATTAAAATAGTCAACATTAATCTTTTAATCTTTAAGTAATTAGAAGCATAGTCTTCAAAAGTTCCACGTGTTTAAGTGTTAATTTAGTCTTATAAATGCAGTGTATATAGAAGTTTCTCAATATATAGAATATCGTAAAGGTTATTTTAATAGCTTATTATCGAGCTGAGTTAAAAATAAATAAATAGCTTTACGAGATTCGGGAGAGGATTTCCCTAGAAAGTACTTCCTTAATCTTAATTGGGTCAAAACTGCCGTCTTCCAAAATAAGTTCTGAAATTTCTGCACACTGCCCCAACTTTCTGTTTTGTGACACTTAGACCCACACACCCTCGTTTCTTGGCAATTACTCCATCTGTTTCATAATAAGTGTCATTTTGATACTTTACACACAAATTAATAAAATATATTAAAAATTCAATTACACCTTTCAAATATATAATAACTCTTGGAACTTTTCATTAAAACTGAGGTTAAATTAGATATTTTATGCCAAAACTTGCATTTAAAATCTAAAGTGACACTCTTTATATAACAAAAAGAAATGCTAGAATGACATTATTTTTAAAACGGAGGGAGTATGTTTTTTCTTGTAGGAAAATCAAATGATGTTTTTATTGGGATTTTGTATTCACACTAATAAAATCGTGAATCGGATTTTTTAAATTTTTTTTATCTAATAACGTGCATTATTTATCAAACCATTATGTATTAAGAGAACATTTTTTCCGTTTAAAAAAAATTATACGTGAAACCACACTTTTTGAACCAAAACTTAATTTAGACCGACACTTGGAGCATTATATTTTCATAGAAATGAACAAACACCAATCCATTTACGTGATCACGAAGTATAAAATTCTAATTTTCATGAAAAAAAAAATGAAGTAGCATTTTTCATTGAATTTTATACGTTATGAATGGTATTGCTTGCACACTCGGTCAAAAAAAATGAGTATTGTCAATTATTGAGCTAAGTCCGAAAAACACACTAGTCTGAAATGCTTGATTTTTTTGAGTTTATATTTTTAGGTCCGAACCTGCTGTTTTTCAGGACCAAACCGCTCATCGGGCTTTGATTCTAATTGACACCCCTACGGTATTGTTCATTGGAATTAATATCGTTTCTATAATGGAAAATAATCTCTTTGAAGGTATTTCTCTTATTTGAATTTGGTAAGAAACTAGGTAAGTTCCTTAAATGGAATTAATCAATATGTCGTCAATTTTCTTGAATTTTCTTTTTCTATCTAGAGATGTCCTTATATCGTTTGCCTTCTCCATTTAGCAAAAGGTTCAGTCAATTTGGGCGACAAAAGAATATTAAACTTAGCCACATAAATTTTGGAGAGAATATATATATAACACAACTAAAAATTGTATATGTTTTAACATTATAATTTTAGAGCGCATAATAATAATCTCTACAGCTTATTAAACAAACAAAAATCAAAATTTACAAGTTGAAATGGTACGGACAAAAGGTACAATTCTTGACTATCAAATTATACGAGGACCCATCAATCATAAAAATCCAAAGAAAATTAAACTAGTATATATAACAGCCCTTTTTAAAAAGGAAAAACTACAACAATTTGTATAGAGAGATAAATATTGTCTATTACAACAACAACAACAAAAAGAAATAAATATTGCCTAGTCCAAAATTATATGGTATAAACCAAAAAAATGGAAGGAAATAAACGGTCGAGATTGATTCACGAAATAGGGAAGAACGGCTGAAACAGTCCACAGTAATAAGAACAAGAGGAGGACCATCGAAAAGCTATAGGAGCCGCCACACGTCAGAGTAATTAAATAGACTTTTGATAAATAATAGTATAATTTATATCAATTTAAAATTAATTTGTAAGTGTAAAGGAGGAATAGAAACTGAGTATTTTAATTATAAGAATAAATATATGGTTAGGAAATAATAATCAAACTTGTTGTCAGTGAGCCAAGTCAGCAACAACTCTTCTGACTGCTTCTTGGAAGGCTGATTCGTCCCATTCACCCTACAAAACAATAATAATTCCAAATCTTGTAACGACGTTTTTTTTTCCCCAATGACTAATAAACCTTTTAGTCAAAGACCAAACTAGTGGTTATCTACTTATCGTATCAAAAATCATACATAATTATTTAGATACTATCAAATAAATTTATGTGGCAGAGGTAATTCGATTTTTAAAAATAAAATAAAATGAATGTATATATCACCTAACAAATATATAATTAATCCAACCAATCAATGCATTTCCTTGAATAAAACGCATTAATTTGTTACATACGAAGTTTGCAATATTTGCAAACTTCATTTTGATATGTTTTATGTAAATTATCACATACATATATGCCAACCTTAACTAATTAACAAATGACAAGTAAATCTCAAATATATACTTAACAGAAACCAATTTAATAAAATCAAGATTGTTATTTACCTCAATCTTGAGCCTTAAGCTCACGAGAAGAACCGAAGTATATCGCCATCTTCTCTAGCTCGAGTTCGAGCTTCGATTGATACTAAACTCACATTGTTGATTTGCTTCAAGAATTCGAGAAGCCTTATCAACAAATCATCAGCCCTAATGTTGTCTTCTCTGAGAACAACTCTTAGATCAAAAATCCTCTCTCTAGATGTCGATTCGGGTATATGTCTTAAACGAACGTTAAACCTCTCATCGGGTCGTAAATCATTTTCCATCTCTCCATCTCCGGCTAGTTTCGCCTCTAGCTCCCGATTCCTCTCTAGTAGTTTCGAAATCTCGCCTTGCAAAGAAGTTAGTTGCTCCCTTGCAATGGTGAGGACCGATGCTTTATCTTTCTGCATGTTCAAAAAGTTTTAGCCATAACATTAGCTCCATTTTCATGGTTGAATCTTATAGTATATAATGTTTGCGTTTGCGTTTGCATTTACACGTTCAAATATTATGATCATCATTGAAAAGAAACAATCTTGGCCAAAGTGTACTTCATAAAAGATTTCTTATTAAATCATGATAAAGAAAGAAAAAAGAATCTACCACATACCTTAGTTCCCGGAGGAAGGAGAGATCTCAATGCTTGAAAGCTCTCATTAAGCTTCTCTCGACGTTTCCTCTCCGATATCATATGATGCAACTGCGTTGCGGTTGGCCCGCGCCCGCCGCCGCCCGTTGTAGCGTTTTCCCTTGCAAAACGTTCTCTACGGTAAATGTTATTGTAAAACGAAACCGCTCTTTTCGTCATACTTTGCTTCCGTACACTCGGCGGTGGCGCTCTACCGCTCCCACGGCTAACCACACAGTAATATCTCTTAAAAGCGGTGGCGTTTCCTTTTCGCTGCGGCGAGGAAGAGGTAGACGGAGGACTTGACGACGCCGTTAAAACCGCTAAGATAGCTTGCGTCATTGCTTCCTCCTCACGTTCACGGTTACGGAACAAAGGCTCTTGTTGTTGTTGGCCGATCATACTGCTCGTTGTTGTTGTGGTGACCGGAGGTAACAGCGGATGTAACGGAACGTTAACGGGGTCAGTCGTCGTTGAAGGTTTAGGGACGAGTGGGAATAAGAGAGAGGGATATTCTGAGACGTTTTGGGGGCTGTCTAGTGATATATGAGACGAAGAAGAGGAAGACGGAGGAGGCGGTGGCCGGAGATAGTCGGAGTTGACCGGAGAAGACTTTCTATTGAAATCTTCAGGGAACCATTCTCGAAGACTTGCTTCTATTTTCATCTGTCGTTGGGTCAATATGTACATATGTTGAGTGAAATACAGAGACATGAATTTAATATATCTCTAAGTAATAAATGCTTAATATTATGGTTTTATTAAATTAATATTATACGTTTGGATTCGTACATTTGCAGCGTCATACGTCAATCCGAGTTCGATCTCTCCGCTCCGGCAACCCATGAATATCACCGTCTGGTTATAAGACACATTTACGTTTAGTCGAAATGTATATGCTATTAAATTTGGTTGAAAAAAAAAATTCAAATGAAATAATGTACCTGAATCCTGGCTTCCTGCGATAGTTAATGAAACGAAATGAAGAATTGATTTATCAGTGGATAACAATGAAATCAAATGGTATTAGAATTAGTAGTTAGGGATTAGAATTGATAATGACCTGATAGAAGAGACGTTTGTGCGTCGTTGTAAACAAGTCTTTGAATATCCTGCGGTCGTATCTCTAAGTATGGGAGATTATTCATGAACGCCATGCTTGGTATATGTCTTTATTGAAAAAAAATCAAAACATTTCGATTATATATATTACACATCTATATATTTAAGAACTCAAACATTCCATTAGTGAATATTTTTACCCGTTTTGGAGAGGGATAAAGGATTGTCGATACTCATGGAACAAGCTTCTAGCTAAACTTCCAGTAGAAGTAGAAGGATCTTGAGATGCTTCATTGTAATATCCATCCAATGATATCAAATAGCTGCAGCTCAAAATGCAAATCCGTCATGTGATTATAAACATTATAGAGATGGATGAACATATACGTGTAATGTGTATATATGTTAAGATCGAGAATGAAGAAGATGTGAGATTATTACTTGGAAGGTCGAGGGAAATAATAGGACCAGAGACAAACGTAAACGCATCCGAAAGATTGAGCTAGCAACCCGATTAACTGTTTCCGGGTATTAGGATCATCCGTTAAGAAGATTGCGTCCACCATGTAGGATGATCACACGAGTCACTTTTCTCGCAACAGAATGAAAGATTATGAGAACCGAAGATGATGATGATGAAGAAGAAGAAGAGATGATTAGAGTTTCATTGCATACCTTCTGTGATAGAGAGAGAGCTGGAGAGGGAGGGAAAATTATTCGTTCTATTTTTATTATCTTATTTGAAAAAAATAAAAAGGAAATTATGAAAGTGGAGTTTAGTAGAGAGAGAAGAAGCAGCCAAAGGAGAGAGAGAAAATATTTCAGAAAGAGAGAGTCAAAGTCGTATGGTACAAAGTTCTCAAAGTCGGTCAAGAGAGGATGGCAAATTGATATATATATATACATTTCTTTCTTTTTTTATCAGGCTCAAATAATCTTATTATAAAAAACTATGTAAATGTTGTTTTTTTTAATTAATAAGCTGTTGGGTGAATTGTGTGATAGTAATTTACCTTTTCCATTTTAAGCTAAAAACTAGGTTACTGTTTTGCCAATTATAGGTTTATATTAACTTTTTAGGAACTAATTTTAGTTTTAAAACTTAGGAATATAATTAGTAAATTATAGGTTTATATTAAGTTTTGCTGTGGCTCATACTTTCGTTGATACATTGGTATTACTTTTTTTCTTTAATGAATTTCAGACGAATAAAATATATATATTATTTGGTTATAGTTTCCAAGATTTTTTTTCAATCTCTTAATCAATGCACCATGAATAAATATCCATGTCAACAAGATTGACAAAAAAAAACGACGTCTCAGGCTATCTTTAATTATTTTTAAGTACTAATAATTTATCAAAGCCATTAAAATGAAAAAGATTGTACAGAGTTCCATAACTATTTGTCGATTGTTGAAGAATCTTTACACTATAACCACAAAAAGTATAATCATGTGATTTTTTACTCTCTTCCCTTTTCTGCGTAAATATATATATATTCCTATTCCTTGTTACATGATCGCCTCTAGATTAATCTTTCTGAATATTTTAATACATGTGTCCTTCCCAGAAAATATACAATCCTACCTAATATAAAATCCAAGCTTCTAGAACTTATAACCAACTGTTTTCTAAACTATAGTATATATACATATTGACGTCAAAAAATAAATAAATATATGTACTCATTTTGATAGTCTGTTTCAGTTTTCTTATGATTGGAGAATTAAGAATTTCAGAGATTGATATTCAGAATATATAATTGTATTGATCTAATGTATTCAAGAAGAAGATATGTTCAGTAAAAATCAAATCTGGTTTCGAACAAAAAAAGACACGACTAAAAATCAAATCTGGTCTTTAGAAAAGAAAAAAAATCAAATCTGGTTTTTTTTGTTATAACTTTAAACATTGAAAAAAGAAAAATAACTTCTTTACAAGTTAGAATCTGAAGAAGAAAACAGCAAGGCAATTTCGATTTTTTGTTTCTTCGTAAAGAAATTATTTCATTTTTCAAAGAAAATATTGAAAAGTATGTGACTTAACAAAAACAAAGCAAAGAAAATATTGAAACGTATGTGGGGACCATAACGATTTGAAATTAATCATAGCCAAGTAATATATTGGATTTATATTTCTTGTGGTACATATCGGCTTTGATTGGTAATATGAGTTACATTGATTTAACTTGAATAATAGGTCTAATTCAAAGATAATTCAAAAATGATACCAATCATTAATTAATTTGACTTTTAAGAATTTGAAGTTAAGTTACAATCTGTTATGATTGATTTAAAATTTTGAGTTATGCCTTTTGTAAAATTGTTAACTTGAAATCATGGAAAATGGCATGAATGTCCTCATTTAAATTTGGACCCTTTCAATGATTCTATCGAGTTCGGGTATCTGATTTCCTTTTAAGAAATTTTGACCATCTTCTCTTGCGTGTAAAAGAAGCAGGGGAGAGTTCTCTGATTGTTTTCCTTTGGATAATTTGGTATATATGAAAAATGAGGAACGACAAAGTTTTTAACAGTAAATAGATCACTCCTTTAGACACTATACATCTCGCTACTCACGAAGCTGAAAGTAGCACAACTAAAATCAATTGCAGGAGAGGAAAGTGAAGTTCAACCGCCGATCCCCCACCTTGAGGACAACTAGGGGAAAAGACCTCATTGCCAAATGGATGCATCTTGGGTAAGTGAAGCTATCATCTATGGAGGAGGGTGCGTTATTGAGATGGAGGATGGTAGAAGATGGTATGGTTTGTTTGCGAAGGAAAGGACTTTGTTTCCACTTCTTGCTGAATTTAACACGCTATTATGTGCTGTAAAAATCATTGTGAAGTTGGGTGTGACTTCGATGTATTTTGAATCGGATTATCTCCAGATGGTGAAGCTTATTGAAGAAGAGGAAGAGTGGCCTTCATTGGCCTCCGAAATTAATAAATTCTTTCATCTTCATTCCACTTTTAATTCTTTTGAAAATTCATTTATTTATCGTGTTTTAAATGTTCGTGCTGACTCTGTTGCAAAAGGAGTTCGATCACATGGTCTAGTTCATTTCCATGTAGATTATTTGATTCCAAATTGGACAGTCTCCGAGACCAATTAATTATTTATACAAATTTATTATTAAATTTAGAATTTTTCTTATTATTTTTTTATTATTATTAATTTTCTTATTATTATTATTATTAATTTTGTTTTTTTTTAAATAACTCATACTACAACATATACATCAGAAAAGTTATCAGTAAGTTGTTTTGACAAAACTGAACAAAACTGATAACTTGTATTTTTACAGCAAACTAACCACATAAACCTACAGTTTATACTACATAATTTAAACAGCAAGTTACAACAAATTCGAACATATACTGCAACTCAACTACAATAATGCATATTACCAATCGGAGCCATCATTTAGATTTCAATTTATTGATGGAAATGCACTTAGCTATTAACATTTTGACATGTATGTACATACACGGCTGCTATATATGATCAAAGCGGTTAATATGAATGAAGTGTTGCAGTCAATAAAGTGTAAGCTATATATATATTTGTATATATATTTATATATAATTTTTTATTATGTATACATATATATAAAACTGGTAGAAAGACTGAAAGTAAAGACTGAACACCAAAACTGTGGAACCGGTAAGAAACTCGGAAATCACATCATTATTATTTGAATTCATATAAGAAGAAAAAACATGCTCGCTCACCTCACATCGATTGGAATCTATTGGACCGATCTTGATTTAAACTGGGTTAAACCAGAGGTGCGGAGCTTACTGCAACTCTGTATAGTATGTTACAATATTCTGTCATGCTTCTTCTCCTTCTTCTTTTTTCTCCCCTTTTTGTTTTTTGTTCTTTTCCAAAAACCAAATATGTAAATATTTATAGTATAATATAATTCATGCTATTCGTATGAAGTAAATGTTATAGTAAATCGTATAGTATGCCACTATTCTATTCTATGTGTATCTATATAGACTGATGTGTTTTTCATTAGTAACATTATTCACCTGTTTAAAAAAAATTGTCTGTAGTGTTTCAAAATTTAATCGATTTTAAGTGTAAGATTAACAAGGTAAACAAAAACAAATGGTGTAAGTATATTTTAATTTTAAACCGAATAGTACAGACAAATACAGTACAATACAAATCACTTTCTCTCTAATTCTCCTACTCTCTCAACGACTTTAGGGGGTAAAAATATCAAAAATATTATTTGGTTATTGACTATATTGTCAGAATATGGTGACTATATTCTTCGATACTTTCCCCAATATAGTTAGAAGTGCAAATCACCCTATTGAGAATGGCTTATTACACACACACACACACACACACACACAAAAAGAGAAATTTGACAGTTTGCCACTTGCTTTCTTTCGTTTCATTCCTGATAACGAAGAGCGTGTGAATAATATTGAGCAAAACAGCACGTAGTTGGTAATGTGTACATCAGTCAACATTAGGCCCAGATCTCGACATATTTGGTCCAAATATTAGAGGCCCATATAGGCAAACATTTCTAAAGTCGCCTTTTTTTGGCCTTTTCTTTTGGTTCTTTCTGTCTTTTATTATTTTTACACAATTTACGAATTTTACTACAATACCAAATATAATCTTATTAATTTAATTGAAATTTACATTCTACTAATTTTTACTGGCATGGGTGAAATTAAAAATATGTTATTTATTTTACATAGAAAATTGAAAATATTTGTGAAACAAAATAAAAACTTAAGCTCTTTAAATTAAAGAAACGGAGTGAGTAAGATCGTATTTCACACTTTCTAGTTATATATTTCACATTTATTTTCAAAATTATAATAAAAATGAAAATTATGATAAACCAATTTTGGATGGCAATAACACGACAAAGGATAAAATATGCAAGGGAATCTCATGATTATATTTTCAGTAATGATGCAATGAAATTTCGCATTATAATATATTTATATAGCAATCTTTAAACGTTTCGACTTTTTCACGTAATATAAAGTTTATATATACTAATATACATAATATACTATATATATAATATTTGGTACTTACTATGAAAAATGAGGTTGGAGAATCCTTCCGATCACAGTGCCAACGGCTGCAGTTTTCATCATATGCTTTCCACTTTTCACGACGTTTTTGTCGTTTTCATATTTTACTTAATGAATTAATCGCATTTTTACAGGAAGTAAAATAGAAAATAGTTGAAGCAATGTATTTATAAATGTAGACTATGTAGTGACTATTATAATTTGATTATTATCATATATTTTAAGTGATTTTAAAAATTATAATAGAGAATGGCGAATCTAATAATATCTATGTAAAATTATTAACCAATGACTTTGATAAATACTTTGGCAATATGTCTAACATAAATTAAACAATCGAGAAAAGAATCGTTACAATTAATTGACCGATATAAACATTAGAAGCCAAGAAAAAAAAGCGAGAATGAAAAATATTTGATTCTAATCTAACCAAAATTATAGGTGGATTTTGTTCGACCAAGATCTTCAAAGTACAGAAAATAATATATTAAAAATATTAAGCAAAAGAAGAAAAAAAAAAGACAGAAAGGAGGCAAGAAGTGTGGATGTCTCCTGCTTTCCCGCAGACTGTAACCAAAAAGGTTTGGGGACATTTCTCAGACATAATTATTTAGTATTCGTTTAATTAAATGTTTAATATGTATGTTAAGTTTTTATTTACAAAACAAAAGATATGTTTCACATTTAGACTTACTTTCGAATCTTATTATGATCATGTCCTTCACTTACCTATGCTATCAATTCCACTTTCTAATTACTATCATTATGCTTTTATTTTATTTTCTTAAAACCAAAAATCCCCCATCGAAATATAGATTTTTTAAAAACAAGTTTTTCTTTTTTAAACATCTAATATATTGATTTCATCTTGAGTTTACAGAAACATTATACAGAACCATGATGCAAATCATTGCATATATTACAATTACATGAAACAATTTAACTAAAGAAACGAATATTGATGATGTTGTCCAACGAAAAGCCTTACTCGCTAACAGATTAGATCTGTTATTTTCTTCCTTCGTAATCGATTCCAAACAAATGCAAATTATGTGTTTGGCTATCACCTTCTTGATGAAACTCCAAAAAGCACCACGCAAATCCCAAAACACTTTTTTGGTGATGGATCTGATACTTTCATATCCTGATACCAAATATATTGTATCAGAATATGAATAGTGATAAATTCTTCATTCGTAGTCGAAATCAAACTGCAATCTTCGGTCTCCAAACCCTTTTCGGCGTATTAATTCCATAAGAGTTTCCGTGGCGGTCGTCGTTTCCACCAGAAGCACTTGGATCAGGATTCAACATAGTTAGGCTGGTTGATTGGTATAGAAAGGATCCTTCTCTATTTTGATATCCATAGATCCATATAAGCCACCATTGATTGGATGTTGTGTCATCGATCGTGGATATGGCCACGCCGGAGATTGCAGTGTCGAAGTGGAGGGAGTCAGAATTAACACCAAAGTCGACATAAGTAGATCTTATAATCTTCCCAATTAAAGAGAAGAAGATAACACACAATAACCGCTTTGAGGAAAGATCCCGAGAAGCCATTAACGAAGAGAAGCTATTGATTGTGAGATGTGGAAGATTTATGTAGAAATCAGAAGAAGAAGAAAAAGTATGGCCGAAACCGACCAACGAAGTTGCAAAAACGGTTTGGGAAAATCTCTTCGAAGATCGCCTTTTTAAAAAAGAGGTTATTCAAGTAGAATGTGTAGCATATTTTGCACAATTAATATTATATATTTTTATTTTTTTCAAAAGTTAATATAACAATCAGAATCAATGAAAAGCATGGCCTAACACAAGTTTATTTATTGAAATATATTTTGTCCCGGCGACAATATCATTTTAGGATCATATCTATATTTTCTCTCTATAAAAATATTCCACCTCGGACCAAAATGTCTAACCCATCCTTCTTGTGATGAATAATAAGGAAGATATTGTATAACCCCCATTTTATCATCCTCACAAAACTTTAATACTTCCATATTTTCTTTCTCATAATCCTCCCAATTGTCAAAATTCGCCGATCGTAGAAACCCTACAGCGTAAAAGACATCTTCTTCGGGTATAACAGTCGACATCCGATCATTCCACCTAAAACAAAACTCCAACATTTAGTCACTTAAAATATCTCGAATTTGAAAACTTTGATGAAAAATGTAGATAATAATCGCTATATCGATTTTTAACTTACTTGTTGCGATACATGGGATAAACAAGAAGGGGACCGGTAGTGATGTTATTTCTAAGGATTATACCCTTAAAAACACCATCATCAAATTTTGAAATCTGAGATTTTGGTACGAAGAGATTAAGCCATGGATGTGGAACATCCCATTGGCCTTTGGATTTCAATTTTAGCTCTCCGGTTCTAACCCGGTTTAAGAAATCTTTATAGGTCACATCTTTCTCATACATAAACCCTCTTACATAGTTTAAACTCTCGCTTAACTCCTCCATTTCCTGCATAATTTTAAATAATTGAATAAATTATAAAATTAATATAACATTTAATTATGAAAGAGAGTTGCTTAATTAATTATGAGTAAAGATCCTAATTATACGTGTATAATTGTGTATGTGTACGGACCTCGTTGACCGTACGTTGAGAAGTTTCGTCGTAATACTTGACGACTTCGAGGCAGTAGACTACACGATGTCGTTTGACCATTGAGACGATCCTCAGGTGATCGGACGGTGGATAATAAGTGGATCTCCAGTTATCAGGTGGGCCATGATCCAGCATAACGGAACCTTCCAAGAAATCTAGACCGTCCGTTTCTGATATCAATCGTTCTTGATCTCTTGTGAATTCGGAGAAATCAGTGTATAGAAACCGTAACCATTTAACCTGAAATTTTTCCAAAAATACAGACATGATTAACCATATATTTGATCGAATTTTCTTTAGTTACATAACATACAAATTATTGCATAATTTACAAACTTGACATACCCTTTTCGGAGCTAATTCGAGTTTAATTCTGGCTCTTTTTATGATTCCGAATTGACCCAAACCTCCTAACGCGGCGAAGAAAAGATCCGAGTTCATGTCTCTGGAACAAGTTGCAATCTCTCCTTTTCCTATAAAATGCCAGGAAAAAAATAGAATTGACCCAATTAGGATGTTTAGTCTTAAATTATTTTAACAAATTTGGTCCGTTATATAAAAATATACAAAGACTATCATAATTTATGGTTTATGCAACAATGCAACGAGTTTCAGATAAAACTATCGTTGTTTTGAGCCTAAAGCGTTAAAGTCGGTCTCATTAATTTATATTATTTCCTAACCAAACAATGGAACTAGGAAGTCTTCATGAACTATACTTGAGACATATATATATATGTATATATATATATACATAATTATGGATGCATATGTGGACATAATGGGTACAGCTGTAATTAGAAAATTGACTGCTACTTAAATCCGTTACACCTGGTTATGACTTAGGACCTTACGTTATGAACTTTTGAGTTTTGTCCTTATGCCACAAGAAACCTCGTGAAAAACCATGCGCGTGGGACCATTTTTGGTTGATTTTGTTTTTTTATTATTATCACCGGGTTTTATGAACAGTTACACAATATTAATAACATGTAAGAAATTATAAAAGTTAGATTTTCAGAAACAGTTTAGTTAGTTAACCTCGTAATATAATGTGTTAATAAAATCGAAAAAGACATCAAAATCACAATTCTAGTTGTGTTTTAAGTAAAAACTATATACTATAATTAGTCTATAATCACAAGTATACTACCAGATTTTTTTCTTTCTTTTCACGATTTTAATGATGAAATCTTCTGTTGTTTTTTTTTTGTTTTTTTATGATTCAGGGATAAATCCTAAACTCATGGAGAGACCCAAACTAATTTTCTGGGGATATACCACCAACGGGTTAAGCGTACATCCGAATTTACAAATGAGACTTATACATTAGCCTCATATCCCATTTGGTCACAAAAGAGAAAGTTTGTTTTTAGGAACCTTCAAATTCATAGGGAAAGCTGTCAACTACTACTGGACCACCACCCTTATGGTTAAAGATCTGTTGTTAAAACACCAATAATGCTAAATCATCTATTGCTAAATCTTATGACACGATTTCAATGAAGAAATAGCCTTATTATACAAGAAAAAACTTTTGTAATTACAACTACCTATTTTAAACCTAGTCTGTGTTTTTTTTCTACTTCTAGACAAAAAAAAAAGTGATTAGATGGATGTGTGAAAAGAAGAAAAGCTATCAACAAGTTCGAGAACAAAAAAAACAAAGAGACAAACAAAACAAGAGCATAAACATACGTGACTGCGCAGATCTAAAAGAAAAGACGAAAAACGTACGAATTTTTTTATTTTTATCTTTGTCGCCAAACGTACGAAGTTAAAGCCCATTAATAACATATATGTAAAAAAAAAATCATGGTACGTACCAGTAATAACATCCATCTCTAGAACATTACTGATCTGTGGACCGTACCGAAACGTTTGTCCACTTATTCCGCCGTTAGATAACGTTCCCCCGACCGTTAAATACAAATAATCCGTCCACGAAACCGGCGTTAACCCTAACTCCAACGTTTTATTCAACACCTCTATCCATAGCCACGCACTGTCCACATCGGCATATAAGCCGGTCCTAGACACCTTGATGCCTCGGTCACGGTTTACCATTGACCGCATGTTGACCACGACTCCGTCTTTAGCCGCGGCTTGCCCACGGAGGCTGTGTCCATGGCCACGAGCGGCTAAAGGAAAAGAGGGTTGAGAGTCAAAAGAAAGTTTTATGAGAACGGTGATGTCTTCGACGGAGGAAGGGTTTAAGACGGCTAAGGGAAAGATTTTTGTGACGTGGCCGAAATCGGTGGCGGCTGATTCAACGGAGGATGAGGCGGTGGTGAGTTTTCCGGCGAAGTCGTTGTGGGAAAGGATATCCCATGGTTGTGATGTGTTGGTTGTGATCGGAGTTAAAAAAGTTATGATGATTAGTAGTGTTATTACTAGAAGATGAATTTGTGATGGAAAATTATTACTCGCCATATTTTGTTTGCTGAGAAATAATTGATTTTTTTTTTTATGAACACTTTAGTTTGATTCTATCAATAAGAGTAGTAGATGTATATTTATAGCCACGAATGGAGACACATGTATTGTACGGGGGTATTTGTAAGTTATCTTCTGTGCATTATCACTACAAAAACTGCCATTTTACAACTAACAAAATCGTCGTAAATTGGTCGTAAAACATGGTTTATGACGGATTAGCGACGAATAACAATTCGCCGTAATATGATCGTCGTTAATCGGAAATCGTCGTAAATTGGTCGTAACATTAAGAAGGACTAAAAATCGTCGTAAAATCGTCGTATATTATTCGTCGTAAAATCGATGTAAATTTACATCGATTTTACATCGATATCACGATGAAACATTACATCGATTTTACATCGAATTATACAATTTTTTTTCGACAATCCATCGTCAATTCGTCGTATTAGGATGAAACATTACATCGATTTTACATCGAATTATACAATTTTTGTTTTGACAATTCGTCGTAATAGGTAGCTGTAAATGCGTTGGTAAATCGATGTAAAATATTCGATGTAAATTCGTCGTAAATTATTGAACGATGTAAAATCGATGTAAATGTTGAGTCGATGTAAACTCGATGTAATACATATATATATATATATATATATATATAAAATATATATTATTTCTTTTTCAATTAAAATTACAAATATAATTAATAAAATTATATTTATAAATTAAAATTTTATAAATCTATTCAAAATTTAAAATAAAATTTAAAATACAAAATAAAATTCTTAATATAACTATTCGGGAGCCGTCGCGGATCTAACCGATCTAAAGAATCATGCCCCGGCGACTGCAAAATATATTCGACAGTCAATCCCGCATACAACAAAGACGGTCGAGCACCTGCTTCTAGAGGCGGTGCTGGTTCGGAAAAAGATTCCGGAACAGCGGACGGTGTCGCAGAAGATGACGGGAGTTGCAAATTAGCACTCGGTCCCGTCTCGAGAAACTGCCGATAGTGTGTCTTACGTGGCGCCATATCTAAAAAAGTATTTAAAAAATAACTCAATTCCAATATAATATAATTCCATTCCTAACTAATAATTCCAATCCTAACTAATAAAAATTACAATCCTAACTAACAATTCAAAATCCTCACAAACAATAATATAATTTAAAAAACCAAAAAATATTTTTTTTACCTTTTTTCGTAGGTAGAGAGAGGTGAGAGCGTTTTAGAGAGAGAGTGAGTTTGTGAGGGAGGAAAAATCTGGTCACATATATATAGATTTTGTGGTCATCGTAAAATCATTGGTAATTTACGACGATTTTACGACGATTCCGTCGTAAAATCGTAGTAGTATTAAAACCGAAAATTCAACCTATCGAAATTTTCCCCCCATGCGGTAAATTAAAT
This sequence comes from Eutrema japonicum, assembly GCA_030161315.1. Taxonomy (NCBI): domain Eukaryota; kingdom Viridiplantae; phylum Streptophyta; class Magnoliopsida; order Brassicales; family Brassicaceae; genus Eutrema; species Eutrema japonicum. Next base: position 43,390,498 of record BSQW01000005.1, read on the forward strand.
ATTTCGATTTCCAACGAAATTACGACGGATTCGGTCGTAAAATCGTTGTAATTTTTACAACGAATTTACGACGAATCCGTCGTAAATTCGTTGTAAAATATTAAATATATACCCTAAACCCTAAATCGCAATACACATATCCTGGAAGTAAGAACGAAGTATATTTGTGCATCTACTACTTCTAATATTTAACAACAGATTCAATAACGACGATTGAATCTATATCGTCACCAATTTCCTTATCTTACATAATAATGTATAGCATTCGTTCTTATAAGTATATATTCATAACATGCATGACTTAAATAATGTAAATAATTTTGTAAAAACTTAAACTTGTTTATACTATGATTAGAACTTACGTAAAACAAGATATAAGATAAAAAAAACTAAACATGTAAATCAAACCCTAAACCCTAAATTTTAAGTATTACAACGAAATTACGACGGATTCGTCGTAAAATCGTTGTAACTTTTACAACGAATTTACGACGAAATCCGTCGTAATTTCGTTGTAATCGATTAAATATATACCCTAAACCCTAAATCACAATACACATATCCTGGAAGTAAAAACGAAGTATATTTGTGCATCTAATACTTCTAATATTTAACAACATATTCAATAACGACGATTGAATCTATATCGTCACCGATTTCCTTATCTTACATAATAATGTATAGAATTCGTTCTTATAAGTATATATTCGTAACATGCATGACTTAAATAATGTAAATAATTTTGTAAAAACTTAAACTTGTTTATACTATGATTAGAACTTACGTAAAACAAGATATAAGATAAAAAAACTAAACATGTAAATCAAACCCTAACCCTAAATTTTAAGTATTACAACGAAATTACGACGGATTCGTCGTAAAATCGTTGTAACTTTTACAACGAATTTACGACGAATCCATCGTAATTTCGTTGTAATAGATTAAATATATATCCTAAACCCTAAATAACAATACACATATCCTGGAAGTAAGAACAAAGTATATTTGTGCATCTAATACCTTTAATATTTAACAACAGATTCAACAACGACGATTATACGATGGATTATCATGTTTATTGTAACGCCCGCGTTCCAGAAGAATTGATTATTGGGGAAAATAATTGATTCGAGTTTGTTCTGGGGCGGTATCGATCGATACCAGGATTGGATCTTAGCATCGATCGATACCAGCCGGGATTTCTCCTTTAAGTCTCTTCCTCTTTTCTTCCTGCGGGTGGAAAACCCTTCTTTTGGGAAAGGAAGTCTTGGCCGCGAGAGAGAGAGAGAGAGAGAGAAGGAGAGCGTGAGAGAGGTGGAAGCTTGGTGAAGCTTGGATCTTGCGAGATCGAGGGAGATTCGAGCTTGGGAGAAGCTTGAAGAAGAGATCGGAAGAGTTTGGTCGTGGGGAACTAGAGGGAAGCGTGGGAGGTCTTCTAGAGCTCGATCCGTCCGATTTAAGGTGAGTTGGGACCAAAGGTTAGCAAATAAGCTTGTGTGGTGCTTAGTTAAGCTTGATTGTTGAGTTTGGGGTTTTGCCTTGGTTTGTGGCGATTTCTGGGTTTAGATCTCGCGGAAGGTTGGGATTTGCAGGTGGGTATCGATCGATACCATGTGTGTGTCGATCGATACTAGGCTCTTGTCGGTGGACTCGAGTCGTGCAGGCATCGGTCGATACCAGGGGTGTATCGATCGATACCAGCTGTTGCCTGTGGGCATGTGTTGCTTGGCATCGATCGATACCAGGGGTGTATCGATCGATACCAGCTGTTGCCTGTGGGCATGTGTTGCTTGGCATCGATCGATACCAGGGGTGTATCGATCGATACCGGTTGTTGCCTGAGGGCATGTGTTTGGGTATCGCTCGATACCAAGGAGGTATCGATCGATACTGGTCGTGGGTTGTGCCTTGAAGGCGTGTTGTGTGTTGCCTTTCAGGCTGTGTGTCTAGCAGTTCTTGGGATGAATTGTTAGGCGTTGGTATAGTTTCTTGGTGATGAATTGCTATTGTGTTAGAAGTTTAATTGGTGTTAATTAATTCTTCGCATTGATAATTGTTGTTGATTGTGCTTATTTGTTTAGCCTGTTGTTGGGATGATCTCTCACTCAGCGTTTGGTTAGCCAAATGTTGATGCATCACTTTTGTCGATGCAGGTAAAGATAAAGTGTGAGCGTGGAATCGAGGCAGTGAAGAGAGGATGATTAGGACCCGGGGTTTTATTTATTGTTGTTGCTTTTGCTGTTAGAACTGCTGGCTTGTGTAAGCTGTAGAACTTGGATTGTTCTGGTGTTTGTGTTATTCCGCGTTGTTAATTATGACTGTTTATTTATTTATGTTGCAAAAAAAAAAAGAGTGCGGTCGTTTCAATTTGGTATCAGAGCCCTTACGGTTCTAGGAGCCTAGGTGGTTCTAGAATAGATTGGGTGTTGTGTGGGGTCTTAGAATCATCCTCTTCGAGCCTTGTGAGATTCCACGGTGAGTATCTTTATTGTGAGGATTGTTGTTGGTTTCTTAGCTTGTGCTTCTGCACGTGTGCAGATGGCTAGAGGGCGTGGTAGAGGTCGTGGCCGTGGTAGGGGTCGTGGCCGTGTGCCGGCGGAGCAGGTCGAGGATTCGCGTGCGAGTCAGGTTGGGTCTGAGGGTGCGGCCGGAGCGAGTGCCGTTGGGGCTGGCGTGAGCGCCAGTGTGGCTGGTGTTCCAGCAGGTGCTGCAGGTGTAGCAGCGGGTGATGCTCAGGCCCGAGACGATCGCATAGCGGATCTGTTGACGAGGTTGTTGGAGCGGTTACCAGAGAGGGTACCGGCTCAGGCTCATGTGGTTCCGGTAGTGGTGGAGGCTCAGCCTCAGGTGGCAGCTGTGGTTGCTGAGGAGCTCCCATCCTATCTGAGGATGATGGAGCAGATGCTGAGGATTGGCACGGGGTTCTTTTCTGGAGGTGCTAATCCTGAGGACGCTGATGCGTGGTTGAGGAGGTTAGAGAGGAATTTCCTCTCGAGTAGGTGTCCCGCGGGATACCAGGTGGACATTGCGGTCCATTATCTGGAGGGTGATGCACATCTCTGGTGGAGGGGTGTGGCAGCACGGAGAGTTCAGGCCGCGATGGCTTGGGCGGATTTTGTGGAGGAGTTTAACTCCAAGTTCTTTCCTCAGGAGGCGTTCAACCGGTTAGGGTCGAGGCTTGCGAGTTTGACTCAGGGGGATCGGTCGGTACGCGAGTATGAGGTGGAGTTCATCCGGCTCGGGTCTTATGTTAGACGAGCGGGTGAGAGTGAGTCGGCCCGTGTGCAGAGATTCTTGATGGGTCTTCGGGTTGACTTGAGGAACCGTTGCATGGTGAGGTCTTTTTGCACGGTTGATGAGTTGGTTGAGACTGCGGCTTTGCTTGAGGAGGGTCTGAAGGACGAGGTGGTAGTGGCTACACCGCGTTTTCAGGCGAGATCTGTGCAGCAGCAGTCCGGTCCGAGCAGAGGCAGTAGTAAGCCGATGCAAGGACAGAAGCGGAAGCGGGAGAGCTCTTCGAGTAGTAGTCGGGGTGGTCCGGGTTGCTTTGGTTGCGGGAGCATGGATCACCGAGTGGCGAGCTGTCCTCAGAAGGGCGGAGCGCGAGTGGATTCTCGAGTGTGCTATCACTGCAAGGAGGCGGGGCACATCAGGCCTCAGTGTCCCCAGTTGCGGCAGAGTGAGACCACGGTGGTGCAGCCTCTCAGGCAGGTGGCATCAGCGCCTCGAGTGTACTCCATCACCGAGACCGGCGAGCCGAGTTCCAGGCCGATCACAGGTATTTTCTTAGACTCATCTAAGTTTAATTCTGTGTTGGGGAATGTCGTGTTTGTCGGGGTGTTAAGGTTCTCGGCACATGTATATGTGCAGGGACCTTGTGTGTTGGGGGTGTAGAGTGTCATGTGTTGTTTGACACGGGAGCATCGCATTGCTTCGTTTCCCCGGAGTTAGCCGAGAAGGCTAATCTGCGGAGCGAGCCCGGTGTGAGTTTGGGTTTCGTGGAGGTTGCCGGAGGGAAGCTCCTGAGGATTCACGGTCGGGTGCGAGACGTGGATGTTCAGGTAGCAGGAGAGTCCATGGCTGCCGATTTGATTATCTGCTCAGTGGAGCTGTACGATGTCATCTTGGGCATGGATTGGCTCGGGAAGTTCAGGGCGCATCTGGACTGTCACCGAGGGCGAGTCGAGTTCGACCAGGGGAAGGGGAGGTTGGTGTATCAGGGCGTGAGACCGACTTCCGGGAGTCTCGTAATCTCGGTTGTGCACGCGGAGCGTCTGATCGAGAGGGGTTGCGAGGCGTATTTGGCTACCATTTCATTGCCGGAGGCTGTCGGAGAGGCTAGGGTTCAGGATATTCGGGTGGCTCGTGAGTTCCAGGATGTGTTCCAGTCGTTGCAGGGGTTGCCACCATCTAGGTCGGATCCTTTCACGATCGAGTTGGAACCAGGGACGGCACCGATATCCAGGGCTCCTTATAGGATGGCTCCCGCAGAGATGGCAGAGCTGAAGAAGCAGCTGGAGGAGTTGTTGGGCAAAGGGTTTATTCGTCCGAGTTCTTCGCCGTGGGGAGCGCCAGTGTTGTTCGTGAAGAAGAAGGACGGGAGTTTTCGGTTGTGTATTGATTATCGGGGACTTAACCGAGTCACAGTGAAGAACAGGTATCCTCTTCCTCGGATTGATGAGTTGTTGGATCAGTTGAGAGGGGCTACTTGGTTCTCCAAGATTGACTTGGCGTCGGGATATCATCAGATTCCCATCGATGAGGTAGATATCCGGAAGACGGCTTTCAGATCTCGTTATGGCCACTACGAGTTTGTGGTGATGCCATTCGGGTTGACGAATGCACCGGCTGCATTTATGAGATTGATGAACAGCGTTTTCCAGGAGTATCTAGATGAGTTCGTGATCATCTTTATCGATGACATCTTGGTGTATTCGAGGAGCCGGGAGGAGCATGAGGTGCATCTGCGTGTGGTTCTTTCGAAGCTGCGGGAACAGAAGTTGTTTGCTAAGTTGAGCAAGTGTAGCTTCTGGCAGCGGGAGATCGGTTTTCTGGGTCACATTGTCTCTGCGGAGGGAGTGTCGGTAGATCCGGAGAAGATCCAGGCCATTAGTACTTGGCCGAGGCCGAGGAATGCCACTGAGATTCGGAGTTTTCTTGGGTTGGCAGGGTATTATCGGCGGTTCGTCAAGGGTTTCGCGAGTTTGGCTAAATCTATGACGAAGCTGACAGGGAAGGATGTTCCTTTCGTGTGGTCCTCAGAGTGTGAGAAGAGTTTCGCAGGGCTGAAGGCCATGTTGACTAGTACTCCAGTATTGGCGTTGCCTGAGTCGGGTGAGCCTTACGTGGTGTATACCGATGCGTCGGGAGTGGGTCTTGGTTGTGTGTTGATGCAGCAGGGGAAGGTTATTGCCTATGCGTCGCGGCAGCTGCGAAAGCATGAGGGCAACTACCCTACCCATGACTTGGAGATGGCTGCAGTGGTTTTTGCATTAAAGATTTGGAGATCTTATCTTTATGGCGGAAAGGTCCAGGTGTTCACAGATCATAAGAGCTTGAAGTACATTTTCACTCAGCCTGAGTTGAATTTGAGGCAGAGGCGCTGGATGGAGCTAGTGGCCGATTATGATCTTGAGATAGCTTACCATCCTGGTAAGGCTAATCTGGTTGCGGATGCGTTGAGTCGGAAGCGGGTGGCTTTGGCTCGGGAGCTCGAGGTAGAGTCCTTGGTGAGCGAGATTAGCACATTGCGCTTATGTGTTGTATCTCAGGAACCTTTGGGCTTAGAGGCGGCTAACCAGGCAGATCTTTTGAGCAGGGTTCGGTTGGCTCAGGGAAAAGATGAGGGTTTGGTTAAGGCTTCGAGAGCAGAGGGTTCTGAGTATCAGGTATCTGCGAACGGCACTATCCTTGTTAGTGGGAGGGTATGCGTACCTTTGGATGAGGATTTGCGGCGAGAGATCCTGAGTGAGGCTCATTCGAGTATGTTCGCGATTCATCCAGGAGCGACTAAGATGTACCGCGATCTCAAGCGCTATTATCATTGGGTCGGGATGAAGAAGGATGTGGCTAACTGGGTTGCTTCGTGCAACGTGTGCCAGTTAGTGAAGGCGGAGCACCAGGTCCCGAGTGGTTTGTTGCGGAGTTTACCCATTCCAGAGTGGAAGTGGGATATGATCACGATGGATTTCGTGGTGGGTTTACCAGTTTCTCGGACCAAGGATGCTGTTTGGGTCATCGTCGATCGATTGACCAAGTGTGCGCGTTTTCTGGCCATTAAGAAGACCGATGGGGCGGCAGTTTTGGCTAGGAAGTACGTGCAGGAGATTGTGAGACTGTATGGAGTACCGGTGAGTATTGTTTCGGACCGGGATCCTAAGTTCACATCGGAGTTCTGGAGTGCGTTTCAGGCAGAGATGGGCACGAAGGTGCACTTGAGCACGGCGTATCATCCTCAGACAGATGGGCAGTCCGAGCGGACCATTCAGACTTTGGAGGATTTGTTGAGGATGTGCGTGCTGGATTGGGGTGGTCACTGGGTGGATCACTTGAGCTTGGTTGAGTTTGCGTATAACAATAGTTACCAGGCAAGTATTGGGATGGCTCCATATGAGGCTCTGTATGGGAGGCCATGTCGTACCCCGTTGTGTTGGACACAAGTGGGGGAGAGGAGCACTTTGGGTGCGAGTTTTGTTCAGGAAACTACGGAGAAGATCCGGGTTTTGAAGCTGAATATGAAAGAGGCCCAAGATCGGCAGAAGAGTTATGCTGATAAGAGGCGGAAAGAGCTTGTGTTTGAGGTGGGAGATAGTGTGTATCTCAAGATGGCTTTACTGAGAGGTCCGAACAGGTCCATTGTTGCGACTAAGTTGAGTCCGAGGTATATGGGACCGTTCCGGATTGTGGAGCGTGTTGGACCGGTAGCGTATCGGTTGGAGTTACCCGCGGTTATGCAAGCATTTCATAAGGTATTCCATGTGTCGATGCTGAAGAAGTGTTTGCATAGGGGTGACGAGGTATTGGCTGAGATTCCGTCAGATCTCCAGCCCAATATGACCGTTGAGGCGAGACCTTTGAGAGTTCTCGAGCGGAGGGTCAAGGAGCTTCGTCGGAAGAGGATTCCGATGATGCGAGTTCTGTGGGACTGTGACGGGGTGCAGGAGGAAACTTGGGAGCCAGAGGCTAGGATGGAAGCGAGGTTCCAGAAGTGGTTCCAGAAGCAAGCTGCGGCTTGAGTTCCATCGAGAGGTTCCAGTTTCGGTTATAGCTGTGTGCTATGTGTGTTTCATTTTGTATTGCCGTTGTGTAGAACGATGTTACATTTGATGTGTAATAAGATGAGTATTTCTTATTGGTGACTTGCGAGTCACGGTTTCGCATTTCGTTTGGGGTAAGAAACGTTAATGCGAGAGAGTGATAAGATGGATGTTCTTATGGCTGTTGTGAGCGTTGCGTGTTTCAGTTAAGCTTGTTCAGGAAAATGAGTCGAGTGACGAGACCGGGTTATTTCACTTAGCGGTTCTATGTGGTGGGTCGGATTGCAGGCGTATGGTACTTGTTTGTTTTATTACGTTTGTATTGAAGACCTACTGCAGAGAGTTGTTGGGTGTTAAAGGTAGCTTAGTCATAGTTGTCTTGACAAGTCTTTCTAAAGCAAGCTGACACTGGAAGGTGCGCAAGGGAGGTGCGATGGCCGGGTTATTGGTCATGCACGGCAGATATTCCGGGTATGGAATATGGGTGAGGCCGGTGTTGCCTTGCGAGGATTTACACGGATCACGGGAGGTAGTTCAGTCGAGATGCTTAGAGATATGTGATTTATTGCTCGTGGAGAGGACTGGTTCCTCTGGTGCCGATAGCTCGCAGGACTGTGTGTCTTGGGAGTGTGAGTGGCGATGTACCCAGACTCGGGAGGTTTATAGCCTAGAGTGATACGTGATACCGTGGATTCGTAAGGAGTATGTCCCAGACGTGGGATATATTGCCTAGAATTGAGTGGTATGGGGTATTGAGACTCTTGTAGGTTATATTACTGAGTGGAGTGGTACGGCATATACCTAGAACTCGGAGATGCTGCGGTGTCTTGGGTAATATGGTATGGTGGATATCCTGCGGGATATGGCTGATGCTCGGAACTCAGAGATGCTGCGGTGTCTTGAGTAATGGGGTTGGCTGGTGTTTGAGCAATAAATACTTACAATGCCGCGGTGTTATAAGCATAGGGACTGAGTGGGAAACCTCGGAGGTTGGTATTGGACCTCGTGTGAGTATTGAGATGGCCGGGTTGGCCAAGGATTGTGTAATCGTTGCGACAATTGAGGTTCATAGGAAATGAACGGTTCATGGGAGATGAACGGTAACGAAGATTCGAGGACGAATCTAAGTTAGTGGGGGAGAATTGTAACGCCCGCGTTCCAGAAGAATTGATTATTGGGGAAAATAATTGATTCGAGTTTGTTCTGGGGCGGTATCGATCGATACCAGGATTGGATCTTAGCATCGATCGATACCAGCCGGGATTTCTCCTTTAAGTCTCTTCCTCTTTTCTTCCTGCGGGTGGAAAACCCTTCTTTTGGGAAAGGAAGTCTTGGCCGCGAGAGAGAGAGAGAGAGAGAGAGAAGGAGAGCGTGAGAGAGGTGGAAGCTTGGTGAAGCTTGGATCTTGCGAGATCGAGGGAGATTCGAGCTTGGGAGAAGCTTGAAGAAGAGATCGGAAGAGTTTGGTCGTGGGGAACTAGAGGGAAGCGTGGGAGGTCTTCTAGAGCTCGATCCGTCCGATTTAAGGTGAGTTGGGACCAAAGGTTAGCAAATAAGCTTGTGTGGTGCTTAGTTAAGCTTGATTGTTGAGTTTGGGGTTTTGCCTTGGTTTGTGGCGATTTCTGGGTTTAGATCTCGCGGAAGGTTGGGATTTGCAGGTGGGTATCGATCGATACCATGTGTGTGTCGATCGATACTAGGCTCTTGTCGGTGGACTCGAGTCGTGCAGGCATCGGTCGATACCAGGGGTGTATCGATCGATACCAGCTGTTGCCTGTGGGCATGTGTTGCTTGGCATCGATCGATACCAGGGGTGTATCGATCGATACCAGCTGTTGCCTGTGGGCATGTGTTGCTTGGCATCGATCGATACCAGGGGTGTATCGATCGATACCGGTTGTTGCCTGAGGGCATGTGTTTGGGTATCGCTCGATACCAAGGAGGTATCGATCGATACTGGTCGTGGGTTGTGCCTTGAAGGCGTGTTGTGTGTTGCCTTTCAGGCTGTGTGTCTAGCAGTTCTTGGGATGAATTGTTAGGCGTTGGTATAGTTTCTTGGTGATGAATTGCTATTGTGTTAGAAGTTTAATTGGTGTTAATTAATTCTTCGCATTGATAATTGTTGTTGATTGTGCTTATTTGTTTAGCCTGTTGTTGGGATGATCTCTCACTCAGCGTTTGGTTAGCCAAATGTTGATGCATCACTTTTGTCGATGCAGGTAAAGATAAAGTGTGAGCGTGGAATCGAGGCAGTGAAGAGAGGATGATTAGGACCCGGGGTTTTATTTATTGTTGTTGCTTTTGCTGTTAGAACTGCTGGCTTGTGTAAGCTGTAGAACTTGGATTGTTCTGGTGTTTGTGTTATTCCGCGTTGTTAATTATGACTGTTTATTTATTTATGTTGCAAAAAAAAAAAGAGTGCGGTCGTTTCATTTATACTATGATTAGAAGTTACGTAAAACATGATATACGTTGATAAACCAAACATGTAAATTAAAACTAAATCGTCGTAAATTCGTCGTAGTTTTACGACGATGTTACGACGTAAATAGTGACATCGGTATCACGACGATTTCACGTCGACTCTGAGAGTTTGGTAAAACACGGTTTCTTATAGGTCACCTAATTATTTACATCAAATATTTTCGACGTAATTTCGTCGTATATTCGATGTAAAATCGTTGTAATGCTATTCGATGTAAAACCGTTGTAAATTTTCGTTGCAAATCCGTTGGTAGTTTCTAGAAAATTTCTATAAATACCTTCCACACCTTCAATGGTAACTCAAAAAAAAAAACACACTAAATATATACATATCCACGTTTCCTTGGGTTCTTATGCTGATCATTGTGTTCCCACTTCTTGATGATCTTGCCAACAAAGAATCATGTGGGATCTTGTTTTCATGTAAAGACAGTCATCATTACTACCATAGGTGAATGATTCATAGAATTGGACATCTATGTAAATCGTAATATAAGGATGTCCAATTCTATGTATCTTTCACTTATGGTGGTTGGTCTTTATGAATGTAGAAAACTAGACCCCTAGAGTTCTTTGTTGGCCAGATCATCAGAAGTGGGAATACAACGGTCTGCTCCTTAACCCAAGACGACATTACGACGATATTACGTCGTAATATCAACGTAATATGCAGAAGCCATATATTTACGACGATTTTACATCGAACACATATTTCGTCGTAATGTCGATGTAAAGTTACATCGATTTAAAACGGTCGTAAATTTTCGTTAGAAATGGACAGTTTTCTTGTAGTGTATTAACTAACTAATTCAATTAACCCATTTTCATTTATTTGAATTTTTGTTATTAACTAATTTTTATTTTCAAAATATTAATTTTATTGACTGTACTTATTGATTCGGTTGACCCGATATTTCAAACTATTATCTGATATAATTATATAATGCACGTTCGCTTGTTCGGACGGTGGTTGGCTAGTAGTAAATTGATTTGGGTTTTGTATGTTTTGTGTTGTGCATTCGGGTTCGATTCCCACCCAATGGAATGCTTAAATGCTCCATATTTAACTAGCATTAGGATGTTTAAGGGCTCCACGCCGGCTCAAATTCCACTCGAAATTAGTTTTGAAGTCTAGAAAATTGATGGAATTTTCTCGATTAAAATAATATATATATATATATATATGCTTATGATATAATTTCTGTAATTAATACATGGAATATACAGTCAATGTGTTATTATTTTAAAAAGAAATCCACAATAAATTATCTCAGTCACGTGAGAATCTTAGAAAACCACTGGTTTCAACTTTGAATAGACTAGTATTTAGCTTCTTGAACACATGCCGCTCGCTAGTCAAATGGTTTTACAAAAATATTCCAGAGTCCATTTTGTACATTACTACATTGATAATTTCTATAGTAATTTCATACATGTGACAATTGTTTTTTTTTGTTTTTTTTAGCTAAAATGTGACATTCGAATTTTTGAGTATTCATATTTCAAAAATAAAATCTACGTTTTTATTATCGGGTCATATGCAGTTTGGACGCCATGAATAAAAATCCAGATTTAGGTTTCATAAAAAAAAAGGTACTCAAATATATACATACCAAGAATTAATATCAATTGTCAACCAACCACTAAAATATCCACTAATACTGTAGATGAAACTAATTAGTTTAATCAACTGATGATACTCCCTCCGTTTTATAATAAGTGTCGTTTTAGACTTATTTTTTTGTTTTAAAAAGAGTGTCATTCTACAATTCTAATGTGATTTTGTATACATAATTCCTGTTTTATCCCTCATTAAAATATTATAACCTTTGAATTTAAAGCATTCACACTTAACTATTAGTATATTAATTAGGGATATATTTATATATTTTATGATTTTTTTAATTTATGTGAAAATTGTCAGAATGACATTTTTTTTTAAACAGTAGGAATAATAGATAAAATTAACATAATATTGTAATATGTCATCATCACCACCAACACCATAATCATAACCGTGATTAGTTGTAAAAAGCAAAAAGAGTTAATGGGCATGTACCATACTCATCATAGGGATTGGAAATTGGCCTTAGATCACAATGTGCAAATATTTCCCCACGGACAACGAATCCTGACCCTCGGATCGATCACAATTATATTAGAACGTGACTAAATTTTATTGTTAAAATTGCCTTCGCATCAATACAAAAAAACAAATGATGCTTTCTAAATATATATATAAGAAAAAGGGATCTGAATTTAAAGATATAATCCATTATTGAGCCGGTGAACGAAATTCTTACCATTTTGTTAAAATTATGACCAATCGAATGTTTTATGCTTTGCATAAATTGATTTTCTTTTTGGAGAATATTTCTCATTAATAACCCTACTAGATTAGGTCATCATCAAAAGATCTCTAAGATCTTCTTCCTCTGTGGTCCGAATAATTTAGGACATCTTCTCTAACCCCACTCTATTTCTCACTCTAAAATAGAGTAATTTTAGTTTTTACTTTATTTTGAGAGTAACTCTATTTCTCACTCTATTTTAAAATTGAACTTTTTTATTTATAGAATGGTCCTTTAATTTTTATATTTTTGTAATTATAACTGAAACAAATAATAAAAATAATATTTAAATAAAAAAAATTAATTTTACATTTAAATTACTTTATTATAATATTTTTTAAAGTTAAAAGACCAGTACATTTTTGGAAAAAAGAGGTGCTACATGATATAATGACTACATGTATAATTTTACATAATATGATAATCGAGGATGAACGTGATCTCGATGCACCAATTGAAGTTGGAAGAGAAATTCTACCTCCAAAAGTCCAAATAGCAGAGGATAATGATATTCGGTTCGAAGAATGTTTTGGTCGATTTAGAAAAATCAAAGATAGAGAAGCTCATTTTTTTATTCGAAATGCATTAATTGATCATTTATGGGAAAAATACAATAATGGTGATGTTTAAACCAAAGTCCTATATGTTTTATTATTTTTATATGATGTAATGTAATTTTTCTTATGTAATAAATTTTTAATTTAAATAAAATCATAATTTATGGAAGTTTTTGAAAGAAAAAAATAAGTGGGGTTAAGTTGTAATTTCTTACAAATAAATGATATTTATAATAAAATAAAAATAGAATATACCATAGAATATTCTTTTTTAAAATGAAAAATAGAGTAATACATTGGAGCAAAACCCAACTCTATTTTAGAATTACTCTATTTTAAAGTAAAAAATAGAGTAATACATTGGAGATGGTCCTATAACCTTTCTTCCTTGCCGCTATCGAAAAGTGTTGTTAATTATAATATTATAATATTAAAAAATAATATATATTTAATTTCATAAAAAGAACAATTGTAGGCTAAACTTCGTAGATTCTTGATTATTAATCATTGTGCCGTAAATAAACAATAAAAAGCAAGACATGGAATATCCTCAAGATTTCGTTCTGTTTGCTTCTTTTGCCACATGTTAACTTGTTGTCGCTACAAAAACAAATGTTACTTTGATGAATGATTATTGTAATCTAATAGTGAATTAAAATATTACCATAAATTTTACTTTTTGTTTCAAATCTAACACACTAAATTTAAAATTCAAAAATTCTAATTATGTGAAAATATATATTTATCCAAAATAAATTTAAAATAAAATTAAAACATTATGTTTAGATTCATTATTTCCTATTTAATGTTTAGTTTTTTTTCATTATAAAAGAATTTTGGGTTATTTTAATATTAAATTTATGATATTAATATCAATTTTAACTAATAATGCTAAATTTGGAAATTTAGAACAAAAGTTTTAAGATGTGCTATTTAGGACAATTGCCCTTAAAATATTTTAAGCAATTATATAACAAGAGAAGACGAGTATATTAGGAGTGATACAAAATAGTTGAGTGGGAATTGAAATACTGAATCGTTTAGTTCAATTTGATATATAATTTTATCACACATTTTATTCTTATATGTCATTTTCTTTAACAGCCTCATTGCCAATTTTTTTTTGAAGTCACTATATTTTTATATGTCATTTTTGTATTTGATCTTAAGCAATCATATAACGAGTTTTTCGTCTTTACTTTATTTTTTTCATTCACAACGACTTTACTGATGTTTACGTCAAAAAAAAAATAATAAAAAATAATAAACATTTTTAAGCTTCATTCACTAACAAATGAGCATGCTATCTTGATTTTTAGTTTCCGCTAAAAACAGCGTGTCCAAAACAATTATGGATTTATAACCCTACAAATAACTAATATATATCCAACCACATTGGAAATTTATAAAACTAAAAATTATAGAAGAACAATTATGTGCTCTTTTCCATACATATCTTATTTCCTGATAGAATAGTTAATTCTTATAGATTGTATTAGTAATAAGAAAAGCTTCAAGACATTGTAACCGGACAGCAATACCGTGCTAGGTGCACGTGTAGTTGTCATTTTCTTTCCTTTACAACTTTGTGTCGCGAAACAATTTATCAACGATGATTTAAGAAAATAATTTATGAACGACGACCAAAACGAGCAAGTGATTAACGGTGCTAAAATCAACTTGTTTAAAAGTTAATTATGACACCCCAATAAGGTGGCCCCGTAATTGAAACCTGCAAATTTAGAAGATCTTTACTCTTTTTTTTTCTTTTTTTTTTCTTTGTCAGCAACCTTCGCTAAATTTTATATACTGTAATTGTATCTCACGATGCAAAAAAAAAAGAAAAAAAAAAGAAGATCATTAAAAGTTCGTGAGCTGTATTTCAAATTAGGGTAATGATTTCAATTCGTGGGCACATTTTGTTATATTCGTATGTCTTTATATTTAAATTTTTTTTTTGACGACAAAGTCTTTATATTTAATTAAATAGCTACTATTTGAGTTGTCTTAAACCTTTATTTGGCCATGCATCATGATGCTCCATATATGTTCCCTTCGTTTATATTATCCATTCATCATTGTAAGATTTAACACGCATGTGCGCAGCATCTCAAATCTCAATAAGTTAAATGTACTTTTGTTCGTTTTATCTATGGGTTGGCGAAAAAACGGATTCGCATAATTGACAAACTTTATTGCGATCTAAGTAAATTTAGAATGCACGTCAAAAAAGAAGACAGTAAATTTAGAGCCTGTAGACTTTATTTCTTGCGGCCGTGTGCAAGTGCAACTAATCCATTTTAAATATTTGGTTGTGAAACTTTTAAAACCTGATTTTGTGAAAACAAAAAAAAGTAACCAAAAAATTAGTGTTATTATAAAATATACATATGTATATTTATAAGAGATATGAGCCTATTCACGTATTACTAATTGGATTAGAGTTGAAAATCTATAATTTTAAATGATATCATCGTCCAACAAATTCAAATGAATACAACCAGAATTAAAAAAAAGCTAGATTTAGTATGAGACGAATGATTCAAAAGAGTTATCATATTGAAGAGGTATGTTAGAATATATCTCACATTCAAAATGGAAATGATTCAACACTAATATATAAGAATTATAGTATATCTGGTTATTGTCAATTGATTTTGAGTTAGAAATTTATAATCTCAAATGGTATATGAGTTCAACAAACTTAAACGGATACAAGTTGATTAAAAAAAATGTGATTCCGTCCCTGATGAATGAAACAACAAAAATAATCATTTTGAAAAATCATGTTAGAATACTCCACATTGAAAGTTGAAATGATTAAATACTAGCCTATAAATACATGAATAATTTTATTTATTATTAATTAATTTTGAGTTGAAAATCTATAATATCACATCTATAGATAAGCACAATAGAGAAACACATATATAGACAATGCATGTTAATGCATGTTCGTGTGAGTAAAAATTTGCTGATATATAGATTGTTGTGTTTGTAATATCATAACATCATTCATTAATACTTTTGAGAAATTCCTAACACTTCTTATGTTAGTATTCTTGAAATTCAATTACGATCATTAGAGTTTAAGGGGAAGAGTGGAATGAAGCAATGATATGGCTTACGTGGCATATGAATGGATATATATTAGTGTAGATGTGATCAGAAGCATAATGAAGATTTGAAAACCCCCAATTAAAGCGGTTTAAACTTGCCACGTGGCTAACCAGTGACTGTTAAGTTTTTTTTTTTTACGAACTGCTATGTGTTTATTTACCAAACAAAAGTGCGGATTAATTAATATTTAGAGTATACACAAGATTTTAATCTAACAAGTCATCCCGACAACCACGTTTTCAACATTAATTACAACAACGAATTATCATAGCCGACCAAATTGTGACGATTAATACATACTAAAAGAAAGTATTAACCACACGTACCAAAAACGTTATACGTAAGTCAGAAAACAAAGGCATACGCATATACATTTTTATGTTTAGGAAGATAAATGTAACTAATCACAAAGTTGAAAATTCCGAGTGATTGAGAAGTGTGGTAGCAGTGGTACCATCGACAGTTATCAATATGTTGTATTATGCGAGTTTTATCAAAATTCACATTTCTATGATTTTGTTTTGAAAAATAGTTTTTTTAAACTTGCAGAGACTGTGAAATATCTTTTGGTATAATTATAAAATAAAACTACGTACACTCTACTTTTTTTTTGTCAAGAAAACTAGAATCTACTATACACGGTGAATTAATACTGTCATAACCAATCAAAAATTATTTGACATCGTCATCAAAGTCATTCATCATATCTTAAAAATACTAAAAGCAAACAACTCAAAACATAACCCTGGCTTTACGCGTTTTATTTCAAAAGATTTCAGGATTTTTTATATTATTTATAAATGATATTTCATTAATGTAGACATATTTTGATCAAGTTACATAAATGAAAATACATGAGTTTCATATTAGTGAAAGTCCTTAATTGTTTTGAAATTATTAACTGGTGAAAGTAAATCTAAAAACAAATTACGAGTTTCGAGTTACAAAAACGCAAACTGAGTTGTGATGTGGATGTGGAAATTGAATCCATACGATTATAATAATTCGGTTTGGTAATAAAAGGAAAAAGGAAAGTGAAGGTGGGGTGGGGTGGGGTCTAAGGAAATCCATGCAGATCTTCGTAGGGATTCTAAATTTCTAAGTATAGTGGACCACTTCTTCGTTGTACATAGTTTTCATTGAAATGGTTTAAAACAAAATATCCCATTTTAAAAGTCGAGATATCTATCTATTAACTTATTATATTAGTGGGTTTTTAGTCTAATGGTTGATCAATGGTTTACTAATGCTTATCCACCAGAAGATTTGGAGTTTGAATCCCAGAGATTGTGATTTATATTGGAATATCATGTTAAGTTTCATGTGTTTCCAACTCAAAACCAATTGGCAATGAGTGGATTGACTAAAGTCTCTTATATATTAGTCAATGTCTCTTCCCACTTCCGATGTGGGATAATCTTCACACACTCCCTAGAGATTAAGGTCTATGGCCCATTAATCTCTACATAATCCCAATAATTTATTATCATTTATGCAGATTAATACAGACAAAATTACATGGGATATTTAACGTGATGCAGGTAAAACCGTTTGGCGTGGATGCTCATAAAGCAATAGAATTATCTGTTGTATCGCCGATGTAATAGTTCTCATAAATTATGATAGAATAATAAATAAGTGTTAAAGTATATTATATAAGGAAACAAATAATATTCAGATTTCTACTCTTTATTTATTTTAAAATTATAACATGTAATGGTTGTTCGAACATCTTGTTAAGTGGTATAGGCTTTGGATGTGATTCAATAGAGAATAAAAATGAAGATACAAATGGTCGGGTAAATGGATAATTTTTTAGGCTTTTATCTTGAGGTGGTAAAGAGGTATTCATAAAATTAGTAGCAACGACATTATCAGCATACGTAATGTCATGCTTTTGGTACGGTTATCAAAATTAGTAACAAATAAATTAATAAGTTTGGTGGCAGAATTTTTGATGGAGCACAAATAGGGAACAAAGAGGTTTACACTGGATGGCTTGAAAAAATTGTGTCGTGATAAATTAGTAGGAGGAATTGGCTTTCGGGTAATCGAGGATTTCAATTCTGCCATATTAGCAAAACAACTATGACAGTTAATGGATAATCCGGATTTACTTTTTGCAAAGGTTTTCAAAGGTCGATATTTCCGTAATACGGATCCGATGGACCAAGTTAAATCGTATAGATGGAGGAGTATTGTCTCAGCTAGGCCTCTGATACAAAAATGGCTAATCCGTGTAGAATGACCCCTGGATACCAGCTCATTGCCAAATGCCAACAATATGTAAAGGATACAACTATTACACAAACGTAAAAGTAAATCATCTGGTTGACCCAGTGACACGGTCGTGGAATTTACTGCTTTTAAATGCAATAATATACCCTATTGATATTACACTCATTTGGAGCGTGCCAATAAGTACCACTTATAGACCTAATAATCTAAAATGACACTTTACGAAAACGGAGAGATACATGGTTAAATTGGGATATCATACAGAAGATGAATTTCCATCTAGTTTTATGGACCATATGTAACTAAATTACATGCACATGTATGGAAGCAAAAATGTCTGCCAAAATCACGATATTTTATATGGCTTAGCCATATCATAATGCCTTTCGATTTTAGCAAAGCGAAAAAGAGGAATTAATTATGATACACAATGTGCTCGTTGCGGAGTGGAAGGAAAAACAATAAATCACGTCTTGTTTGAGTGTCATCCGGCTTTACAAACTCGGGTTATCACTCCGATCCCATCGCCTCTAGAGGGATTCCCAACTTCATCGATTTTCACAAATTTTGATTACCTTTTGGCGAATACCGCAAGATGATCAACTAGAATTTTTCCTTGGTTAATATGATATATTTGGAAAGATATAAATGATAAGGTCTTCTCTAATGTCGATAAAAGCCAGCAAAAAATTCTTAAGATTACAGTCTGAGACAACTATATGGAAAACGACACATCATATCGATCTAAATGGGATTCCCCATAATACGGTTACCACGATGATGCGGCCGGAAATCGAAAAGTGGTGAATGAACGCTACTAGAAGCAAGGAATCTATGTAGAACTCTATCTCCATTAGACGCATAACTAGAAGCATTTATATGGGCAATTCACTGTATGATTGCTTTACATAAGACGGCGATAACTTTCGTAACATATTTTTTCGAGCTAGTGAAGTTGGTGTATGCACCAAATGAATTGCATCCATTCTCACTACATCTAGAGGAATTCAGGAGGATCAAGAAGGTTTTTTTTCCTTTCTATATCTCACTTTTTCCACGCGCAAGTAACACAAGGGTAGATAAGTTAGCACGAAGTGCTCGTATCTACCCTTCTGATATTTTGTATGTAAATTCGATACCATCGATTTGGATCTCCGAACTATTCTAAGTGTATTATCTGTTGACTAAAAAATGGTTGTGCAATTATATGAATACTATAGGATGGAATGAAATATTTGTATGTACTCAGCTATTCCTCCATCGTTTATATTACATTAATCCATCACTCATGTTTATTTATTGATTCCTCATTTCCTTTTTATATCAATACGAGTAAATATTTTGTTCTTTTTGATTATGTAAAATTTGCACCATTTCAAGAATAATAGGAATGATAGGGAAAAAGAATGAAAAAAAAATCATATGGAACAAATTAAAAGGAATCAGCGTAAAGAGGGAATAGAACAAATTGCCACGATGAATGTTAACCAAAAAAAGGAATGAATATCTTAAAATAATAAATATTCAATAATTAATATTTCAGAAGAAGAAAAATAAAAACGTTTTCTTGGATATAATTGAGCCTTGTTGTATACAACTTTAGTGTATCTATCCCTCCCATAATGTATCTCATAACTACAACATAAAAGTTTGCATCATTGATCCACAAAATAATATCCAACTACTAACTCTTAGAACATAATTTCAAAAAATTATAGTAATTATTTGTTAAACACATTTTACCAAGCATTAAGAGTTTTTGTTTTCTTAGAACATTGAGCTCTTAATATATTTAAGAGCTTGTATTATATAAAACAGTTAATATAATATAGTAGAGAAGACACGAACCTTTTGGAGAACAAAGTAAAAATTGTTCGTGTGTTGCAAATTTTTCCATAATTAAGTTTAGCATTCACTGCTTCGTGTATAAACATGTTCGTGTGTAGCAAATTTTTATATTTTTTGCATTTACATGTAAATTTGTTCGTGTGTTACAAATTTTTTTATGTTTAGCATTTACAGAATGTCAATTTTCTATAAGTTTATTGTTAATATATACATAAAATATATTCTTATACCAATTGTTATTGTTTTTCTTTATGTTCTTTGTCAAATTTGATGAGGAATATATTTGTTCTATAATTCCTCATATAAGAAGGAATGACGAAGAATTATATGTAACAAATATTCCATTTAAATAGTAAAATAATTAGAATTTAACCCGCGTTAATTATAGTGCGCAATAATTTTTTTTTAAAGAAATTGTTTTGAAATTTAAGAAAATTAGTTTTATCTGAAATTTATAATATAGCTAACTGTTAAATATAATAGAATGGAATATATTATTGAGTTGT
Source organism: Eutrema japonicum (assembly GCA_030161315.1). Lineage (NCBI taxonomy): Eukaryota > Viridiplantae > Streptophyta > Magnoliopsida > Brassicales > Brassicaceae > Eutrema > Eutrema japonicum. The sequence goes on from BSQW01000005.1 coordinate 43,410,858, forward strand.
GTTTTGATACAAGATCATAAGACACATATATATAGTGTATAACATTGACATATTGATAACACCAAATAATGTAAATCTTCATAATCCTTATCAATAGGATATCTATGAGAATATTTTCCGGTTAGGTTCACGGGCTTCACTTCATAACCGGGCTCTTATGGCCCACAATACTTGGTTCGCATCTTGCTCCCCAAGATATTTCCAATACTCCCCCGTACGACAAAGGTGGGATGCGAAACACGAAATCCGCAATCACAAAGCAAAACACCTTTGTTGTGGTCACTTGTCGAGGACGGATAAAACATGTCAACTGACTCCTCCGGATTAAACTTCAATCTTCAAAAAAATAGGGATGGAACTTTAGCTCGTCTTCGGTCTTGAAAAAGGGAATAATAACATCCTGTGGGTGCAAATCATGCAACTCCACAAATAATCGTCCTTGTCTCGGACAATCCATAAATCGGACAAGAAAAAAATGACCTAAAACATGAGTGTTCCATAAAATTCCCTAAAACCATAACCAACTCCCCCGTAATAGAAGAAGCCAAAACATATAAACCCTGAGACATTCTAAACTTAAGAATAAATCTCAGGAAAAAAAAATAGATAAAAAATAAGTGAAAGCCACAACCCTTAAACACCATTAAAAACTCTCGACAATTCTTTCACTCACTAAAACCAAACTATAAAAGCTTATTCAAAACCCCTTTGACTTAAATTAAACAAAGTCCCAAAAAGAAAGAAAACCTAAATTTAGAAGTCAAACTCCCAACTTAAGAGAAAAAGGAAATTAATAAAAATTGTGTAACAACCCGACCAACTCATCTTCATTGTCGGCGTCCTCACCGTCTTCACCGTCTTCAACGCCAAAGGTCACCATCTCCATCGTGAAAGTGTAAGACTTGAAACGCGGAAACTTTAACTTTGATCCACAAGAATCGCCTGCTCTGATACCATGTTAAATATAATAGAATAGAATATATTATTGAGTTGTGTTTTGATACAAGATCATAAGACACATATATATAGTGTTTAACATTGACATATTGATAACACCAAATTATGTAAATCTTCCTAATCCTTATCAATATGATATCTATGAGAATATTCTCCGGTTGGGTTCACGGGCTTCACTTCATAACCGGGCTCTTATGGCCCACAACACTTGGTTCGCATTTTGCTTTCCAAGATATCTCCAATAATAACTAATGATTATAGATAAAACTGTCAAATTGTAATAATTTATCTATTTATTCTGTTTTGCAGTGAACTAAAATATTATTCGGGCTAATCCGTAAAAACTTATAATCTCAAAAAGATGACTCTAATATGCACTGTTAAATGCCTCTAGTTTTTGTGGTTAGTCTACGAACTCTTTTAAAAAAATAGTTTTCTTGTGTCTAATTTTTTATAAAATTAGTAAAGTATTTTTCAATTTTTGTTTTGATATATATTGAAATAAAATATAATAAATTATAGTGAAAATATAGCAAGATTTTGAATATATATGAATTGATCATTATTTAAAAATATATAGTATTAAAAATAATTAAATAATAAATATCTCTTTAATGCAAAATATATAATTTTCTATTTTAATCAATAATTTAAAAAAATTATTATATTCTTTCCTATTTCAATTATTCTTTATTATTAATAATGACATTTCATATAATAACTTACAAAACAAAGTTCTTTTTAAAAAATATCTTGTTAAATAATAATATAGAGATTTAGGAATGGAGAGGAATGTTATGTTCCTTATCATTCATTTCCTCAATTATGGTCACCATTTGGAGCCTAACATTTTGTTTATAAAGACCACACAGTTATTTTCAGCAACTCCATTCTTTCTTTCATAAAGAATTATAGAATATCTCACTAAAAACGACGAAGACGAAAAACAAAGCATTAAAAATTGTAAAAAAAAATCTTTGTCAAAAAAAAAAATTGTAAAAAAAAAACTAAAATGATCGTTTGGTTGTTAGCTTCCAAAAGCTAAGGAGATACTCGGTTAGATTTTTTGATACCATTCAATATTAACATTTTGTTATATTCCTACATGTTTCTATTCCGTTTTTTTGTTAAAAATTATCAGATAAGCCATGTTTGTTTGGATATCGCTGCGATAAAAGCCAATAACACAAATTTTAAAGGAAAAGAAGAAGGAAAAGAGGAAGAAAAACTCTACCGATGGAGAAAAAAAGAGTAGAGAAGAAAGACATCTCCGTTTTTCAGTCCAACTATGGTGGAGAAGAAAATTCTAGAGGAATTTTCAATCACTTTTCTGGTTTTAACTTATCAGTTAATCTTATTTCTTCTCAGTATTTTTAACGTAACAGTTGATTATTTTAGTTTATAACAATAATATCTAAATATCAGTTAATCATTTTTATTTTTCATTCGAATTGTTCATCAATTGATCACAAGTTAAAATCATAATTTATCCATTTTTTTTTAAATTGATATATACTATAGACCAAACTAAAATATGGTAGTTTTATATTTGTCGGATATGAATCCAAAACATACTATATTTGAAGATTATATATATATTTTCCGTCAATTACCTATTTATGAAAAAAAAAATTCGATTTTGATGATACGACAAGTTCAAAGCTACAATTTTTCACTTTTAAGAATAAAACATGAGTGGTGTTAAAAAAATAAAACATTAGTTAAGATATTGGAAGATTCATGGATAGTATAACGGAAAAATTCATGATAATACATCAACTAAATTTCTATTATCATTTTAATACATCAATTTTTGAATACCCAGAACAATACATTAACTATTATTTTCTATTTTAATTCATTGAATTTTAACCGTTTATCCATTTTACGACATAATACGAGTTGTAGGAGATTCTTTAAGATAAAACCCTTCTCAGGGTCCTTTGACACAAAACTCTTCTCAAATTCCTCCAACATGACTCTCTTCTTGGGATCAAAAATAGTGTTTGTTGTATGCTTTTTTTTTTTAAAAATCGTGTGCTCTATTGTAAAATAGATAGACGATAAATTAAAATGGAAACAAAAAATAGTTAGTGTATTACTTTAGATACGCAAAAAATTGATGTATTAAAAAAAAATTGGTGTATTACTATGGAATTTTCCAAGAATAAAACTGGTTCGCATGGATAATAATTGTGGCAATATCTTTGTTGGAAACGTAGTAATGGTTTAAAAATGGTACTCTTATTTAACTCTAAATCATCAATACATTAAACAAATTGTTGTTATTGTTTAATACTTCATTCGTTTCAAAATAGTTATTGTTTAAAGTATTTACACACATATTCAGTTTTTTTTTTAAATAAGAACATTATTTAATGTCAAAAAAATATTTATTATCTACCTAAACACAATTCAAATTTAACTCTAAATTAGGGGTGGGCATTTCAGTTTAATTTCGGGTTCGGTTCGGTTCGGTTGATACGGGTTGTTTAAAACTTTAGCCGAACTCAACCAAAATAAGTTTGGTTCGGTTTGTGTTCGGTTTGGGTTTAGTTCGGTTTGGTTTAGATCGGTTCGGTTATAATTTGGTCTGGTTTTAGTTCGATTTTAAAAAAATCAACTTATAAAAACAAGAATTTTAACGAAACGTAAACTAAACAAAACCATTAAAAAAAAAGATTATCTAAAAATCATTTATCTTAACAAAAAAACATTATCTAAAAATCATTTATCTTAGCAAAACGAGTTAATAATTTAAATATAAGTTAATTTTACAAACCAATGTTTATTCATCTTTTATATGAGCCATTATAGGCTTATAGCATTAATGTAGAACTATTATAAAAAACCATTTATCTTAGCAAAACTTAAAAAAAAATGGAAATTGAAAACAAAAAAGGAAAACGTGGGTTTAGAATCTTTATCCTAAATGCTTTAGGTGAAGAACCGAAGATCTCACCATATGTGTTTATATTTTTAATATTATTAATTAACTAATTAAAAAAATACATTGGGTTATCGGTTCGGTTTGGTTTTAAACCGAACCAAACCGAACCGTTCGTGTTGAAAAAAACTTCAACCGATTAGGTTATATATAAAATATGGTTTGGTTTGGGTCGGTTGGTTCGGTTCGGTTTGGTTTTTTTGTCCACCCCTACTCTAAATCATCAATACATTAAACAAATTGTTGTTGTTGTTTAATACTTCATTCGTTTCAAAATAGTTATTGTTTAAAGTATTTACACACAAATTAAAAAAAATTTAAAAAATAAGAACATTATTTAATGTCAAAAAAATATTTATTATCTATCTAAACACAATTCAAATAATAATAAAACAAACACTTACGATTTCAGACAATTTATTGTTTATTGAAACAAACATTATTTAATGTCAAAAATATATTTATTATCTACCTAAACATAATACAAATAGTCATAAAACATAAAATGTATTGAAAGTTAAAAACATCATACAATTTGAGACAATTTATTTTCTCTAAAATTATTAATTATTTTGAAACCAATGGGGTAGGTCTGATTCAAAGCCTTGGAAAGATTATGGTTTTAACTTTTAAGTTTTAACTTTTCATCGGGCTAAACCATTGATTCTAAAATCATTACATCCTGTAAAAATCAACCTCCTCGATTAACAAGAACCATAAATCGGAGTAGACCATTATTGATTTTAACGCTAATTCTCACGGAAAGTATACATGGTTCCATATTTCAGTCAACGAGTAAACAACACTTACGATTATCTAACATGGTGTGTCTAATCTATACTTTGACCTCCCAAAAAAAAAAAAACCAATATCGCGTACATACACGAAAACACACACATTACACATAAGGCATAACAAAAGACATATATACAGATACAATTAAACAGTCGTGGATATGAACAAAACGAGACACGTTGGGCATGCTTTATACGACTGTGAAATGTGTCGGAAGAGAATGTGACATTAATTAGACATTGGCAGGATCCTACCACAAAATCAACTCGATCTTCGACCAAATCAAAGTCTCTTTAGAGAAAAAAACAGGTAAGATTTTGAAAAACATTATAAGGGGAATCTTGAAGGTGGGTCCAAGATCTTGGAAATTTCTTCCCGGCTCTTTTCCATGGAACCAAAAGATTTCACTCTGATTCTCTTCCATTATTCATATATTTCGATCTCTCCCTTTTTTCTTCTTCTCTTTTGACGGACGTGATTGATTTGGTACGATATACTTTCTCACAAACTAAGATCTTATCGTAAAAAACAAAGAAAAATCCAATTTTGATTGTGAAAAATAAGTGTATAGTTCTAATTTTGATTAAAAAAATAGTTTTGTTGACCCAAAAAAAACAAAAGTTTTGGTGTTTTCGTTAAATTGCGACATATGCTATCAATCACAGTTTTTGTTTTGTGTACAACCAATCAATCACTGATATATGGTCTAAAGACTAAAATACTATAAATGTTTAAATTTAAAACTAAGATCTTATCGTAAAAAACAATGATAAATAATTTTATAATTCTAATTTTCATTGAAAAATTAAAATTGCAACATATGCTATCAATCACTGTTTTTTGTTTTTGTTTTTATAACCGATCCATCACTGAAATATGGTCTAAAAGTACTAAAAATGTTTGAATTTAAAGCTTTAAGTTTTGTTAGTTATGAAAACGAGTAAAAAACGAGTTTGTTGAAACATATATAGTTGAAATCGAGTCATATTCTCCATCTTTTATTTTCTTCGTTATCAAATATATATAGTTGAAATTTAGACATTTATGTTCTATAATTTGGTTTCGGCTCCATTGGGTTGAAACAGTGGTTTCGAGTGGTGTATGTTTCACATGCTTCTCTGCGGTGGTGCTTATGGGCTTCGAGGACAGGTTCTGGCGCCGGCGAATATAGGGGGTGTGGCTTGCTCGAACCACCACAGACTTGTTGCAAATGTCTTCGACAAGCTCATGTTTTCTCCATCGACGTGTTGTGTCTTGGGCGGCGGTCTAGTGAAATGGTTAAGCTCGGTGTGGGCCCCCTATGCTACCGTCGACGGCAAGGCTTCATCGACAATTAGAATTTCATAGCTTTTTCTCTTCGTTGTTTACATATTGTTTCTTCTCAGATCTCTTTTGGTCTCCGGTGTGGCCCTTTCAACATCCTCTGATGCATGTTTGTAATTTTTGGCTTCGTTCGAAGGTTCATGGAGCGGCCCAAAGTTTCGGTAGGAACCTGCTCTGTTGAAAGCTTTGATGGTGACCCGGTGTCGAATAGAGGCGGCAAGTATGTTTGCCGACTAACTTCACATTCGTGGGAGATGGTTCTTGTAGCTTTCGTAAGCTCGGGAATGGCGGCCGGAGGCGGCTTCTCTGGCTGCCCGAAGAGGCTCCAGTGTCGCCGGTTGTGGAGTTGTCCGTTGAAGCGGTTCTTTTTATGTTTTTCCTCAGAGAAGCTGTAGGCGCTACTACTTGCGAAGTTTGAGGACTAGCCTTATGTGGGAGTTGCTCGTGGCAACGACGATGAGGACTTGAGTTCAAAAAAACTGCAGCAACAACGCAAATGCCCGAACTTAGGTGTTCGGAATTGGTGTTTCTTCGTCGGGGATCTTCTGGGTATGCTAAGACGTGTGCCTAGCTTGTTCGACTCAGAGCCGGCTCACAACTGTTGTGGGCCCTTGGGCTAAAAAAATTTTTGGACCCTAAAAGAAAAAAAAAAAATTTGAGCCATTAAACATATTTTTTTTTAAGTTTTGAAATATATTTGGGCCTATTAAAAATATATATATATTTTTAGTTAAAGTTAATATTATATATATATATATCAAAACTAAAAACAAAACCTGCAGCGTAACAAATCGATCTCTAAATTTTTTTTAATGGACTCCTTATACCCGTGGGCCCTGGGATGGTCGCCCTGCTCGCCCTTGTGGTTAAGCTGGCCCTGGTTCGACTTCTTTGTTTTCTTGTTATAGTTTTGCCATTGTTTGTATTTTTTGATATTTTTGTTTTTTTAGTTGTATCGGTAACCGATACCACAAATCATAAAATGGTATGTTTTGTAAAACAAGAGATTAAATATTTAAACTGTCATAAAATGGTATGTTTTAACATTTAAATCCAAAAAAAAAAAATCTGTTATGTTTTGTAAAACAAGAGATTAAATATTTACCCTCACTCTTTTTTTACCAAAAAAAAAACATAAAAAAACAAGAGATAGCGATGCTTTGATACGGTGACGTATTATCTTTTTGGAAGTAAACTTTACTTGGAAGTCAAGTGGGAGAGTTGTACGTAATCGGCCTATGAACGTCCGATCGAATCTAGGAATATCTTATCAGATTTTCAATGTGTGGACCCACAATATCTAACAAGCATCGAGAACCGGGAATTTAACGTAACCGGCCGGACATTTTCGTACCTTATACTTTCAACCGGTTTTGGTTTGTTCCGGTACAGTTTGTCCCTAATAAGCTACCCTTTTTCACTGTTTGATATATTATTTCATATGATAAGTACCAAACGAACGCAGTAAGTAACCCAATTTGTAACAACCAAATCATATTTTAGTTTCGCTAAATTAGTTTAAGTTTTATATTTTTTCATATCAAAAACTGAGACTAAATTATAATTTTGAAGAAAAGTCTTCAACATTATATTTTGATATGTTCGAATATGATATAAATCTTACAACTGAAGTAAAATGAGACATAAACTAGTTCACATTAGAGAGTGGTGGACGCGAAGGTGAATGGGCTATGGCCTGGCTGTCTCTAATTCTTAGTGTTATAATTGGGCCTTCTATTTTCGCCTCATAAGTTCATATCATCATCTAAGAAATTATGATTGGGGGGAGCAAACAAAAAGAAAAAAATAAAAAATAAATGTCTGAGCCCGGGTTCGAACCGGGGACCTCTAGTGTGTGAGACTAGCGTGATAACCGACTACACCACCCAGACGTTGATGTTCATAACAATGGCAGAGTTTACTAGTCACGTTTAGCAAATGTTTTCCTCTTTTTTTGTCAAAGTATGTTTTCCTTTTTTTTTTCGTTGAAATTAGTTTAGGAAAATAACGATGGAAAAACGTTAAACAATGATAATAGCAATAAAAACGAAAGATACTTTAATATTTTGTTGTTGTTAAAATATTTGTAATTTTCTTAAGAGAGCTCTATTATAATAGAAAAACCTGTTTTTTAATTCAGCACAGAGCTGTAAAATAAATGAAGAAAATATTTAAGTATTCAATTAGAAAGGATATATATATATATATATAGAAAAATGGGAGAAGGAAACGAAATTGAATTGAACTTTGAAACTGTTTTGTTAACAAACAAAAAAAGAAGTAAACTAAAGAGATAGGGATGATGTGATGATTAAGGTGCAGATTAATTTAATCAGGAAATGACCAAAAAAAAAAGTCTTTTTCGAGCCACGAGTAAAACATAAAAAATTCCAGGTCCTAATTTCGTGTCCAAGAATGGTTGGGTGGGTTTTGATTCGGATCACTTGATTTCTAAACCCTAATTATTACGAGGCCTTATCTTACAAGTTTTGATTTGTTGAACCAATTATCAAGTCTATCCCATAGTCAATGAAAATGTAAGAACGTATAACAAAGGAAAATAAACAATGTACATTATTAATATAGTCCTAAGATTTCTGAAAAAATCAGATACTAAAAGATATTTAAGATTGGCATTTGTACTCATATGTTTTGTTTTTGGTTTTTATTTCCACTTTTTGGTTAAAGAGTTTTTATTTCCACTTAAACGTTGTTTAATAGTTATTGCTTTATACAAAAATTTTAGTTTAGAAACAGTACAATTGATCTGTTCGGTTTCAGTCATGTATATTCAGTGAACATTACGTACGGTAATTAAACATACATGTGTATATTAAATGAATCATTTAATGTTCTTAAGCTCGACCTTAGATATTTTATTTGGCATTGTGCGGCGAAGAGTGATATACTGATATTGATATGTTGCTTTTGCTTATAGCAAATAGCAAGTAATTTTGTTATTGACCCCCAAAACAAAAACTTCTTTTAATATGGCAAGTAATTATAACTCCCCTAACATCATTTTATAAGGGGCACTTAATGATCAAAACAGTTTCATATTATAGATTTCTTGAAAAATATTGTTTGTTGACATTGTGCATATAACTACTTTCATTAGTAATCCGGACACTAACGAAACAACGAAAAAGAAAAAAGAATTTCAAACACGGTTATGTACAAAATTCATTACAATCACATGTATAATGGCATAAATCTGACAACGAATGAACAATAATATCGGTCACTTATATAATCTTTTTATTTGTGTGTTAACAGATCACGTATAATCTTAAAATTGTGTTACAGAATAAGCCTTAACAGAATATATAGTTGGAGAAATTACGAAGATGTTTTTTTTTAAGACCCCGAAAATATCATGGCAGGAAAACAATTTTCGTAGACTTATAAGTGTTAATCATAATTGGTTAATACGAGCTTTGAAAACATTCAAAGTTCAGTTTAGTTTATACTGTATAATATCAAAGTTTAGTTTATACTGTATAATATCCTTTTTGTTAGCACTAAGGAATGAGATGGTTGCACACAAAATTAATGTGCAACACAAGATATATGATTTGACACGTAAAGTTAAAACAAAGCGTGTGTGACGTAGCGAAAGATTAGTGGAGCTGAAGATACAAGATGTATCTGAATCGATAATCTCAAATCTAAGAAAAAGAAGATTTGGAGATATCACAAATTGGAAACAAATATTCTCTATGACGTGAGTTGGAGAATATTTAAGGCGGAGGAGCCGCTAGGCTTTCGGTATCCAAAAAACAGAGACGTCGCGTGGTACGTGCTCACAGGGTTTTGGTGAGAGAACAGAGAGTCCTTGTAAGAACAGAGAGTTCTTGTATTGGTTGAGATTTAGAACGGGTGAACAAGAGTGTTTAAGGGTTCTTGAGTAGATTAGAAATTGCTCAGTGGCAAGTCAATTTGTGACGTTGCGTAAATCTGATTAAACAACTTGTGAGAAGTGTGTTTAAATGATTTCTAATAAAGCAAATAGAGAATTTGCAGAATCTGTCCAATCGTTCTTTGTTGTCTTTGTGCTCTTGGTTTTAACAATTGGTATCAGAGCGGGGCACCTAACCGAAGGAGTACGCTTCGAACACAGGTGAGATCCTGAGAAGAACATGGAGACAATAGCCGTTCGACGAACTCTTATGCTCGATGAGAACAATTTTGGTCACTGGAAGGTGCGTATGAAGCATAGAATCAGTTCGATCGACGAGGATGCGTGGACTGCTGTGGAAATTGGTTGGCAAGAACCATATGTTCTTGATAAATCAGGAGAAAAGAAGCCTAAACCAAAGGATAAATGGACTGAAGCGGATAAAGAGGCATCGGAATTCAATTCTAAGGCAATCAGTGAGATTTTTGCAGCTATTGAACTTGACAAGTTCAAACTGGTTCAAGGTTGTGTCGCTGCTAAGGATGCTTGGGAAGTGTTGGTTAATTTCTATGAAGGAACATCCAGTGTCAAGAGAACAAGGATAGATCATCTAGCGTCTCAGTTTGAAAATCTTCGAATGGAAAGTGACGAATCCATCTCAAGTTTTGGATCCAAACTCAGCTCTATAGCGAATGAAGCATCGGTGCTTGGAAAAACTTATAAGGATAAGAAGCTGGTTAAAAAGATGTTAAGATGCCTACCTCCAAAGTATGGAGCTCAAAAGGCTGTTCTAAAGATGGCTATGAACACCGATGACATGAAATTCTCTCAGTTGCTGGGAATGTTGAAAGCTGAGGAGATGGAGGCAGATGTAGACCAACCTAAAAGTGTCAAAGATTTAGCGTTTACTGCGAATAAGAAATCAGATCCGATGCAGAAGATGGAAGAAGCCATGAACAAGAAATTTGATGAAAATATGGGATTGATGGCCAGAAAATTCAAGAAGGCGCTGAAGAGAATTGAAAAGGGTCAAGAAGGTGGAAAAACGAGCAGGAGAAGCGACATACAGTGTCACGAATGTGAAGGATATGGGCATTTCAAATCAGATTGTCCACTCGCAAAAATCAGAGAACTCAAGTGTCATGAGTGCAAGGGATTTGGTCATGTAAAGAGTGAATGTCCGAGTCTACATAAGAAGCATGACAAATAATTCTTGAGCTTCAGCGAAACTGAGTCTGAAGAGAGCGATGAGAAAGGTGGCGTGCTGAACTTTGTGGCATTTGTAGGCGAGAAATCAGATGAAGAATCTGATGCTGAATCAGAATCGGATGACGATGTTGAATTTGATGCAAAGGCTGAATATCGATCATTGTATGACAACTGGGTGAAACTGAGTCATGAAAACCTGCACTTGTTGAAAGATAAAGCGATTTTGGAAGCAAAAGTCAACATTCTTGAGGTTGAAAACAAACCAACGAAGGAGAGTTTCGATGGTAGTATAGCAGATGCAGCAGGTGTGTTACACACAATTTCATCTGTGTCACACGCAGAATCGAATCAAAAGGAGACAAAACATGAAATTGAAGGTGGCCTCAAAGAGTCTGCTAATTCTGAAAAGAAAGACGAGCCAGACAAGGAGAAAGTTGAAGTGCTGAAGGATGAAGCAACTGATGTTGGGTTTTATGATGATGCTGAGAATTCAGAAAAGGAGAGCTTAAATGTTTTGGAATTGGAAGTCAAAATGGTTAAAATGCAGGAACTGCTTGCTCAGGAGAAAGAAAATAGCAGGAGTGTTGAACATGATTTGTCTGAGAATTACAAGAAAATCAGAATGTTGAACAATGGAGCTGACAAGTTAGATCACTTGCTGACAATGGGAAAAACTGACAAGCAGAATTGGGGACTGGATTTTAATGGTCGCTATCAGCCAAGTCAAAGTTATGTGGAACCAAGTTATCAAAACATGAATAACTTTGTTCAAGGTAAACACGATAGGGTAAAGGAAGGCAAAAATATCCAGGTGAAAATGAGAAAGATCGATATTCCAACACCCCAGAGGATGACACCAAAGAAAGAAGTCGTCAAGCCAAGAAAAGCTTGTTATTTTTGCGAGAAAAGTGGGCATATCAAGAGGAACTGTTTTGATCTAAAGAAGAAAATCAGGGAGGCTTGGAGAAACAACAACTGCCACATCGAGAGAAGGTGCTTTGGAAATGTGTGGATAGCTAAGAAGCATATGTATTCAAGACAATCAAGGGAGAACAAGACCACATTGATGCAGAGAACACAAGCACATGAAACTGAAAAAACTGCAGACATGTGTGTTGCACAACCAGAGATTGTGTGCAATATGGTCCTTCCAGAGATTGATGAAACTCACGAGGAAATTCATGAAACAAGAGATGAACATGCATTTGGGAAGGATGGTTGTGAACCAATAAATCTGGTGACAAGGTTCAAGATACAGACAAGCCAAGAAGCTAGAACCCCAATGAGTACCACTGCCAAGTTTTCAAGAGACACAGAGGGAATAAATGTTGATGAAAGAATTCCTTGTGCTGTTCGTGTTAATTTTCTCTCAGAGTGCACTCAAGCAGGGGGAGAATAGGAGGACTGGGCGAATCCAGACGGCGTAAGAAGAGAAGAGAGAGACTGAGGATGCAAGAAGCTTGAGGTGTCACACTCATACAAAAAGGGGGAAATTGTTAGCACCAAGGAATGAGGTGGTTGCACACAAAATCAATGTGTAACACAAGATATCTGATTTGACACGTAAAGTTAAAACAAAGCGTGTGTGATGTGGCGAAAGATTAGTGGAGCTGAAGATACAAGATGTATCTGAATCGATAATCTCAAATCTAAGAAAAAGAAAGATTTGGAGATATCACAAATAGGAAACAAATATTCTCTATGACGTGAGTTGGAGAATATTTAAGGCGGAGGAGCCGCTAGGCTTTCGGTATCCAAAAACAGAGACGTCGCGTGGTACGTGCTCAAAGAGTTTTGGTGAGAGAACAGAGAGTCCTTGTAAGAGCAGAGAGTTCTTGTATTGGTTGAGATTTAGAACGGGTGAACAAAGAGTGTTTAAGGGTTCTTGGGTAGATTAGAAATTGGTCAGTGGCAAGTCAAGTTGTGACGTTGCGTAAATCTGATTAAACAACTTGTGAGAAGTGTGTTTAAGTGATTTCTAATAAAGCAAATAGAGAATTTGCAGAATTTGTCCAATCGTTCTTTGTTGTCTTTTTGCTCTTGGTTTTAACAATAATAAACCAACCCGGCAAACAAAAAATATATATTTTTGTTAAAAAGGAGAGGAAGAAGAAGAAGAAGAAGAAGAAAAATCTAGGAAACATACTCCTCTGATTTCGTCCTCCCGATTATATGGTGGTGCTCCCTTTGGGTCTATTTCGAGCTCCTTGTTTATGGCACATTTCCGGTGTTTACTTCTTTGGAAAGTTGTTGAATTGGTTGTTCTCAGATTTCAGTTTAAATTCTTTTGTTATTTAGTTTTTGCTCCTCTGGTTTTGGTTAAGTAGTGCAAACTCAGAGAATTAGATTATTATCCTTTCTTAGTAATCTCTAATGTTTTTAAAATTGTATCTAATGTTTTTAAAGTTGTATCTTCTGTTTTTGTTGAACGTGGTTCTCAACTAAGTTAAATAAGTAACAAAATAAAAATCGGAATTTTGTTTTATTAAGTGTTTCGAGAAAGTATAAGGATATTTGTAGAACGGTTTTAGACTAATGCCATGATCGAGAGGCAAAGAGAATGGTGTTTTCACATTTTAGCAATGTTGACTTTGGGAGTGTCTTATACTCGCCGTTTTCTGTCTTTAGAAAAGATTTGTCCCTTGCCGGTTTGGTGAATATTAAAACCGAATCTATCAATGAAAAAACTTTAGACCAAAAAAAAGAGAGGGAAACGTACTAAACATCTCGAAAACTGAAGTGGACGAACAATAGAATTAGGACGCAAAACAACGTCCAGATCCATAAATAACGCCACACTTCGCTAAGCAAACTACGTTATATGACTAAAACAATAAATCCACATAACTAATAGTAAATTACTCAAATATCCTCAACATTCAGGGGCATTATCGGTAATTCAGATATTGTCCAGTTCTGTATCTCCTCTGTGAAAACGGCGGCGACGAGGAGATTTAAGCATTTGGTAATAATATTACAATCTCCACCGAAGGGTAATTAAGTAATTCTGTTTCAATTGGCCTTGAGCATCTCCTTGTACCTCAGAATCGAATCGAGTCTCTGTAGCTTCAGCTGCTGCTTGAATTTGTTGATGAAATCTGAAGCTTTCGCGTCGACGCAATCTTCGCCGTCGCCGATCGACGTCGATCTCTCGACTCTCGTCGTATCTGGTCTCCTCCGTTCGATGGATCCCACCGTCTCCGCCGCCTCCTGGCTTCCGATGTAACCAAAACCCGATTTCTCGCTCGCTGATTTCGTCATCTTCCCCGTCGCTTTCTTCTTCTTCTTCACCGGTTTCTTCGATTCTGATTTGCTCCTGACGTGCTTGTGGTCTTCGTGTATAACCGAATTCGGATCCGGATTTTGATCGGAGCGGATATCCGGGTCGGATCTGTAGAATGAGGGTAGTTTGATGGATTTGACCCGTTCTAATATAGACGGAGCCCGAGTTAGACTGGGCGGGTTAATTGGATTATCGAATCTGGGTCCAGTCGGTTGGTCTTCCTCCGGTATCCTGAATTTTGAGATATCAATCGGATCAACCCGACCCATACGGGTCGGAATTTTTTCGAACCGGGTCGATTCCGTGTGATTAGCATAATCACTCTCCTCCTCCGGGTTATACTGCTGAAATTTGAAATATGACATGTTGATGGATTTGACCCGATCCAGAAGAGAAGGAGCGCGTTGTAACGGAGCTGGATTCGGGTTTGGATTATCCGGGTGAGAGTGAGAGTGAAGATCCGACCCGGTTATGTCGTGCGGGAACTTAAAATATGACATGTTGATGGATTTGACCCGATCCAAGAGAGAAGGAGCGCGTTGTAGCGGTGCCGGATTCGGGTCCGGATACACGTGAAGATCCGACCCGATTACGTCGTGGTGGGTCGTCATAGAGAAAAGCTCTGTTTCTGGATAAGGAAATTTGTAGAGATGAAAATTGATGGACTTGACTCGGTCGATAATCGACGGAGCTCTGGTTAACGGAGCCGCAGCATGACCCGATCCAAACCCATCGTGATGCGGGTGGTGTTTCCTTGAACCCGACCCGAGACGAGAAGTGATAACGATTGTGCCGATCATAAGATTGAGGAGGAGGAAAAGAGTTGTCGGAGTGAACCAGCTAGCCACCGTCGATATTAACTCCATTTTTTGTTGTATGTTTGTGTTTTATGTTGTTGTCGGAAGGAGAAATGAACATAACGACTATATTTATATTTGGATTTTTTTTTTTTTTTTTGAGCTTTGCGTTTATTTGAATAAATATTTCCTGATTTGCTACTTTTTTTTTACAGTTATTTTTTGGGTCATTTTTAATGGTTTTTGTTTTGTATTTGGAAACGTCGGAAATATTTAAAACTAATGTGTTCACATGAGACGCACGTGTTATATATATATATTTTTTTCTTCTATTCATATTTCGGCATGTTATTTAAATTAAAAAGTGTTATTTTTAACACAAATTCACAAGAACAGCTCATTAATAGTCAGGCTAATTTTTATTTTTATTTGAGGATTGAGATAATAGTTATATTTATTTATTGATTACTCCATGAAAATCACTACACGTTAATGCAAACTTTCCATCACACACAGTACAAAGTTAGATTTGTCTTTGTTTTCTTTGGAATTCGGGAGGTGGGACCTTTTAAATAATTAAATAAAAATGTTGAATAATTTACTAACGAAATTCAAGATCCTAACTTTATCCTACAAGACTTAAAAATGTTTAGTTTCGGTTTGGCCCAAAAAAAATTTCAGTTTTTTTTTCTCAGCATAAAACCACTTTTCAAAGTATACATGTTTTTTTTTTTGGGTAAAAATATTAAATTTTATACCATTTTACAATTTTGACAGAAATTATAGATATATAACTAAAAAAGTAGATTAATCGAAAATAAAAAACTATAAACAAAATGAAACAACGACAAAGAATACACCAAATAACATCGAAAGGTTAAGGAATCGGAAAACGAGACATGAAAGTATATATACATGTTACTCCTTCTATAATTGTTATGCATAGTAAAAACTTATTCATACAGTTAATAATTTAAAGCATCTTTAAATGCGGTAAAACAACAACAAAAAAGCTATGGTAAAATGTAATGGAAAAGAGCTGGAAACAAGTAAGATATAGATGCTCTTTCTTTGACTGAAGAAAGTCATGTGTAGGGCTCATCTTACTGTACAATCATAAAAGTTCCAAAATTATTGTCACATTACATTAGAGACACATCCTCAATATAAATACATAGACCAGAGCTACAAGTATCTAACTCTTTCAGTATTATCCATTTCACCACGTTTTTTTTATCAAAATATATATTACAAGCTACAAGTAACTAACTCTTTCTTATTTATAATATGCTTTACGCGTAAATATTTATCTATCTTCACTTTAGGGTTTCCTGGTATGGTCTCAAATCTAATGATTCTTGAGCTTAGCTACTTGAACGATACAACGTTCCATTTATGGAAGCAACGAAGTTATATGATATAATTTTTTTTTTTATGTTGATTGTGACAATATACCAAATTTATTACATTTATATTAATAATGCAATGCAATTTGAATTAATTGAAATTTCAAACCCGGTGATGATAAATTACGAATTAGTATATACAAATATTCTTGATTAGTTATTTCAACTGTTTTTAATAACTAATGCGCACACTTATAATAGCATGTAAATATCTTATTATCTAATAGGAAGTGGAGCGATGATTGAATTTATAAAAAAAATCTTCTCTTGTTCACAAACTTTGCTCGAATTCTTTGGACGGGAAAATTAAAGTTATGTTGAGATTTGCAATCTGATTGCATATTGTAATTACGTGGAACACACCAAATTTTAGATTTTATTTTTTTGGGAGTCAACATGAAATTTTATAAATAAGATTGAGTGGGTACAAATAGTAATTTTGATTTTAAAATTGTTCGATTTTTTAAAAGCAATCTCAACCAATTATGTTAAATTTAGCTGCGAGCCTGCGACAAAGGTAGTGTACTGTTAAATCATTCATGAAATTTATAGACTATTCCAAGTTGAACGTAAAAGAACAATAAGGTGATTACATCGTTGATACTTTATTTATGTAGAAGTGTGGGATATGGACCATATCATATGGTCACTAGATCGAGATGTAGAGTGGTAACTTGACATGCAATGAACTATATAAGAAGACAACATTTACTCAACATGTGGATTCGAAGATATCGCGTGGGTGCTAGCTGCAACGCCGACCTTTTACGGTTGACTTTGATTTCTTAAGAAAATAATTTGAAAATATATTATTATAAAAAAATATATTATCATAGTTACACGTCTTTCAAAGTGATTGCATACTTGCATGTATCTGGCTATATCCACATGGGTCGCCGTTGCAGCATTTACTATATAACTCTATAACGATGGATAACGAACAAATAATACATTTTTTAACATGTATGGACTTCATTGTAATTCAATCAGTAGATTTCAAGATTGTGACTTTTCGAATTAATATTATTATGAGGATGGTACGGATTAAATATGTTGTGGAGGAATAGTTTATATGTAGATCTGGATTATAACTTTTTCTATTCAATCCGAGTTCTGTATTGAGTTTGAGAAAATGTTTTCAAATTAATTAGGACAATTTTTTTTTTTTTAGTTTTTCTCATCGGTCAGAATTTTTTTTCTCAGTTGTATACATAAAACCTACAAATTCAAATTCCAAAACCAAAATATGTTTTATAGTCTCGTCCCAAATATCACTCGATTTTATGTCATTCTATCAACCATAGGTTTTCCATTCATATTTTTTTTAACTATATATTACACCTTATAATCCTTTCATCTACAGGAATTTATTTTAGCTCTTGTCCCTACAATTATTGTTGCCAGGGCCGGCCCTGAAATTATGGGGGGCTTGAAACAAAAAAAAAATTTGGGGCCATTAATCAAATCATAAAAATTTAATAAAATAAAAATTCGTATGAAAAGAAGTTTCAAGAAAAAAAAAGTGTTAAACTGCTAATGAAACACAAGTTTTCCAACAATCTATGGATTTCGAAAAATACTTCTTCTTGCATTTTTTTCGGCAAAATCATTCATCAGACTTTGATAGTCAAGCTTTCCAACCATATCTCTCTCAATTGACAACATCGTCAAGCCATTTAGTCTCTCTTCTGACATACTAAGTAAGACTTTATCAACTTTAACTTGAAAAAATTTCTTTCGGCCGAGGCGACTGAAACTGGAACCGTTAGCATCACTTTATATGCAAGCCATGTATTTGGATAACAATGACCTTCATATATTTTCAAAAAATCTAACACTTCAATAGATTTCTTGATCTCGCTTGGTAAAACTTCTCTTAAAACTCTGATCTCTAGGAATAAATGATTTCCATCGATGTCTGAAATCTCACCATGTTTAAAAGAAGTTTCAAGGTTGATACATGTTGCCTTTAAATCATCATCTGTTGCCGATTTGAGCTTATGTAGATCAAACAAAAAACCAAATATTTTTCCATACTCTTCAAACTGTTCAAACCTCACCTGAAGAGATACTATAGCTATCCACGATTCTCATGAAAAAATCGATTTTAAACTTCTCTTCCTCGCTGAACATCTCAGATTCATCATCTCTTTCCACCGCTTCATCAAAATGCCTTTTCCTTTTAATAATGCGCTTTCGTTTCACAGGAAATTCTGCCTTGATATCCATAGACTCTGCAATAATCTTAGCTTCGGCTTTTGCTTTTTCAAATCCAGTTTCTCTGTAGTTTTTCAGAAACGAAACTAACCCTTTCAATTGAACAAGAGCATTATCAATATCAATATGCTCTGATTGCATCGCCTTACTTACCGTATTGACGGTAAATAGAAGATCATACCAAGTAACCATACCAAATAAGAACTCAAATCCTCCAATTCCATGAGTTTCACTTGTAGCAAGAGATTCAGCATCGCTGCGAGCTCCAGGATCATCACAGTTTTCTGCCAAGTAATCCAACACATCTCTTATTTTTAGAGCCTGAAATCGAATGGCTCGAACACTTTAAACACGACTTTCCCAGCGAGTCTCTGATAATGACTTAAGTGTGAGACCTCCTACCATCTCCTTAAATACCTCCCACCTATTTGTAGATGATGAAAACAAACAATATATCCGTTGAATAATTCCAAAGAAAGCAATCGCTTTTGTAGATGATTTGGCCATATCAAAAAGTGCCAAGTTAAGACTATGGCAACCACAAGGCGTATAAAATGCTCTCGAATTGAAATCAAGCAATCTTTTTTGTACTCCTTTGTGTTTTACCTTCATATTAGATCCATTGTCATAGCCTTGCCCTCTCACATCATCAATACTCAAATTGAAACCAGTCAACGTATCACAAAGCAACTCAAAAAGTCCTTCTCCAGATTTATCTGCAACTTCTAAGAATGTCACAAAAAATTCTTGAACTTGTGTTTTAGCCATGGAGAAATCCACACACCTGATAATAAGACTCATTTGTTCTTTATGACTCTTATCAAGAGTGCAATCGAGAATAACTGAAAAATATTTCGCCTCTTGAATTTTCTTGATGATCATAAGTTGGACCTCATACCCTAGCATAGCAATCAACTCATCCTGAATTATGTGGCTTAAATAATGATAGTGAGTCTCACCTTCCTTAACACGTCTGATATGCTCTCGTATGACTGGATCAAACTCCCCGAATGATTCAACAAAACTCAAAAAGTTTCCATTGTTTTTTTGACCAAGCTTCTCATTAGTCCCGCGAAATGCTAAATTCTGTTTAGCAAGAGTTGTCACCAATGAAAATATTCTCAACAAAACCTCCCTCCAATGGTTTTTCTCTTTATTGATTTCTTCTTGGAGACACTTATCAATGGTCTGATTCTTCTTTAACCTCAATTCTGATCTATTATCTTCCAGTTTGCAGGATCAGTTTTATCCAAAATCCCCTCTTGTTCTCTAGTATTCAAATCATCTTCTTTAGGTATCTTTTCGTTTTCCTCTTTCTCACACTTATCTGTAATTTCCTCTGCCTTATCATTCTCTATTCAGTAGGAGTTTCATCACCAACTCCACCACACTCATTAGTTTGAAGAGTTTTTGATCGTTTTACATACCTCAACATAGAATTTGCTAGAGACTTCTCCAATTCTTTTTTTTTTTCTCTCTTAGCTTTTGGGCTCCTGATTTACACTTTGATTTTCGTGTTGAAATTCCTATAAATTTCATGTCAAGTAAAATATAGTAAGAATTAACTTTTAGCAATCTCAGAATACAATTATATTGTTTGAAAAATTACCTGACATGGCTATATTTTAATAGAGATTAGAACAGAAACAATTGAGAAAAGATGGTTTGGTGATTTGGTTGAGTCTCTCTCGTGACCAGGCCTGCTCAGATAATCAGATTCGTGAGGAGGTGTGGAGAGAAGAAGAAGCGTAAGAGGCAAAAGTTTTTTTTTTTTCTTTTTTCTTTTTTAGTTTATGGATTTTTTGTTATAAATTTATAATTGATTGGGCTTCTCTTTTTTTGTCCCAGACATTTTATTGGGCTTATGTATAAGTAATAATATATATATATATATATGGGTTTCTATATTGGATCTGCGAAAATTGGAGGCCAAAACAATTGTTTCACTGGGCTTGGCCCAGGGCCGGTCCTGGTTGTTGCTGGTCTTTCTACATGTGTTGCACCTATATATACCCACTGTGACAACTGTAGCTGCTGCACCTGAGGCCAATCTAGGGGGTGACATCTTAGCTAACTAGCTCTGTCTCCACTTCTCAAAGTATTTTTCCTATCATTACTAATGATGTATTTGTTAGACATGAGCCTGAAATTAGTAAAACTGCGGATAAGGTTATCCATGGTGGTTGGTATCGGAGACACTCTTTTTGCTCATTCGGATTCTTCAGTGGAAAAAATGTTTATTCAGGTGCAAGCTCAGACGATGAATCTGAGCAAGATGTAGACCAATATAATTGATAGCCTTTGCTCAGAGGATCTTGAGAGACCGTCCTGTTAAATCTTCACAAAAAGTACAAGAAATGCTCTTTCCTCCTTTTAGTAGTGGTCGTGGGATCCAAAGACGTGGAGGTCGAATGTAATCTCTTTTATATGCTCTTTCCTCCAGTCCCTTAAATTCTACATGTCCTTTGTTATATGCCTTATATTTTGGGTAGGTTAACCTCTTTTATCAAACTCTCACTTCTAAATTGTTTAAACCTCGTTATGTTTTAGTGTTACTAAACTTTGTAATTTTCTGTATGTTGCAAGGATCATAACATGTAAAGTTTTTATTATCCTTTATTAATTAATGAAAACCTCTAAAAAAGATTTTCTAACTTTAGGTTTATTTACTTCATTTGAAAAATTATAGAGCTGAAAGGGTCTTATCAAATTTCAGTTTAGTTGATTTGATTCGATTTCAATGTCTATTGAACTCGGTTCAAATGCATGTATCATTGAGTTTTTTTTTTGTTTTAATTGATAGTGACTTGGCTACTAGCTTAGTCTACTAGAACCATCGGTTGAGATCATAATATCATCTAATATAGTAATATGTATCCTATTACAAATATTCTAAATTCAAATTTGAAAAGTGATATATTATATAGTTTAGAGTCCGTACGTGGATTGTATGTTAATTGTTAACCATGAACATCAACATATAGGTACGCAGTCTCGCTTGGAGTTGGACTCACTACTTCGTCTCATCCTACTGCGCAATATTTGTTGGGATCATCTTATAACCTTTTTATTCTTCATTTGTATTTTGTAACACAATAATGTTATCTATACATATTGTGTGAATATATATATATTTTTTTTTGTCAATATCCCATCAAATTAAATCAAGTTATGGCCGATACAAAGATGAATATATGTGTCACGAATATTATATATATGTTATATTGACCCTTAGGAAGGTTGCAAAGGTTAGAGCATCTCCATTAGTGAACTCCTATGAGGGGTTCTTAGCTATTTTTTAATAATAAATTATGATTATTTAAAAAGTTTAGAATCCCTTGAGTTTTTCACCTCCAATGGTGAATCTCATTGGGGTTCTTTAAAAAAAATGTTTCTCTTGAAGCTTTGAAAAGAAGAAGATACAAATGTTTCTCTTGAAGCTTTGAAACATTTATTTGAACTTTCCCTACCAGCATTTGCATCTCCTATTAAGCAATTGCATCTATGCCACCTAGTTTAAGTTCCAGGGAAAATCCCACATCCCTAACCGAGTACTGAAGCAGGTGATTATTGATTGAAGAATCTGGAGCTGCCATGTGAAACACCACCTCCGCTCCATGAAAAGTTGTTCCAATGATCCATCATCAGAACCATTTTCTCCTAGAATCTGACATTCCGGGAAAATGAAACAGTTGAGGGAGAAAGAACAAAAACCTTTAACGACTTGTGTCTCACATTCTCAAGTTCCTTGTACGCTTCCTGAGCTGCCTTTTGTCTAGCACCATCGGTTTTGTTCCGTGCCTGCATACACCAATGCGATTTTCACTTAGTTCTATCCAATTTCAACAATCCCTAAGACTAAGACTGACTCTCTATTTTTCTTATATGAAAACAAGGGAGAAATTTGAATGCAAACTGTAAAGTACCAAGAGGAAAGCAGACTGTGGCTCCAAGCATCACATTCCGCGCACTGCCACATTTTGATTAGAGATAATGACACGGTAAAGTAAGCATCTTGCATCTAATAAGCCATAAGTCCGAAGGAGGATGCAGAGAGTACTGATTAGGTCCAAATACTGCTGCAGTTGCTGAACCAGCTCCTACGACATTGAACACATCATCTACTCCTCTCGTCTCAGCTAAAACGTTTTGTAGACTAAAGAATGAGGCAGTATTTAGGGAGCCACAGGTGAATCTTTTCTCCATTGCATCTCGCATCAATCTGTGTTGTTCTCGCTCATCATGTGTACTACCCATATTCAACATCACTTGTGCATCCTTGCTCTGTTTCAAAACCGCGGAACATCATATCAGCAATGGAGAGAGATTCAGCAAAAGCCATAAACTTTGATATCTTATGGGTTCAGTTTGATACCAGAAATCAATAGGTTACACAAAGATAGTAGAACCGAAACATTAAAACCTCAAGGAAATTTGTATGTTTAGGCTTTTATATCATGAAGAGGATCCAATCCAAAATGCAACTAAAGGAACCTCCTTTGGAATTGAAATGTAGACATACCACAGAAGCAGAAGCATATTTGCTCCCTCCATAGAGCAAATAACCCAACAACAGCAATCAAACATCAAGTAAACCCTAAAACCAAACTTGAGTCTTTAATTCTGCTCTAGATACTTAAATGGCAATCATAAAGAATACACTCAAAAACAACGACTAGTCAAAGCCTTACCACTAGTAAGCAACAAAAATCGAAAAAGACAAGATATTTCAACCTCTCACTCATCGAATACCATCTCAGTCTCTGCACGATCACCAATTTTCACCAAGGATGACAATACGCATATGTAATTTCCATCGCCGATCGGATTTCCTTTGATTTTCCTCGATTTGGTCTGCATGAACTTCACCCTCTCGATTTCTCCTTCGCTCTCTCTCTATTTCTCCGTCGACAGAACAACGATTTGGGGAGATGAAGCGAAATTGTTTTTGCCCAAAACCGAAACCAATGATATGAGGCCACGTGTGTTTAAGGAGCGGTTCTTAAACAAGATTTTTAAGGAGCGGTTCTTACCAAAAAATTACATTTTCATTTATTTTAAATACCTTTAATACTTAAGAACCCCACTATCAACCCTGCGTTGGAGATGGTCTTACAGCACATGCTAACTCCAAAGCACACACGAACATTACACCAGAAAAAGGAAGACTATTCAGCAAACTGAAAGAGAACACTGTTTTAAATTATGGAGTTTGGTCAGTAGTCCAATCCTTCCCAAATTTTCTTGAAGAAGAAAATCATTTTAATTTATAATTTTTTTAATATAAATACAATAATCTAATATCACCACTAAGATACTATTATTATATTTTCTAATATAAATACAACCGAAATAAGATACTATTATATTATTATATATTTACAATCTTTTACATCATGATCAATTGTCGATTTGTATGCTCAATTGTTCATCCTCGTTCGACTGCCTTCAATACTAGCTAGCATATGTACATAGAATTCTTTTTTAAAAACATGCTATTCATCCGAGACATATATACTATAATTCTTGCACATTTATGGTTAACCATAAAAAAGATTAAAAATATCCAAAATCAAGCGGCTCACACACAATGTTTGCAAATTACAACCACCAATTTACCTTTTAAATGTCTTTTCTACATAACCTATTATTAATCTGATTGAATACACATACGTAAATCTGATCGTACAGAGACTCCATATCTTATTATATAAAATTGAATGCGTTTGACGTTAACGTGACACATAATAATTATAAGAAGATAAGAAGAGCCGCAATTTGTAGAGACACTACGGACCCCAAACATCACAGTGAATGAGAGAAAAAATTGCTTCTGCTTTATTATCACTTTCTGAAAAAGATAAACGAGGATGTTTCGCCCGAACACAAATGTCACAGGGACCAGTAGAAACATCACTAGAAACATCAAAACTAATCAAAGAAGACAACTTAGATGTCGAAGACATCGCAGGATGACCCAACCGTTGATGCCAAAGTTCACGTCCACAAATCTGCTTAGCAGCATTAGCTTGAACCTCAACAGCTTCACGGAAATAGTAGACCCCATCACACTCATTACCGGCTACAAAAAGCATCCTCGTAAACCGGTCCTGCAAATAACACAACTTATCAGAAAAAATTGCAATGCATGGTTTTTCTTTCAACAAACAAGCCACAGAGAGAAGTGTGTTGGTCAAGTAAGGGACAAATAAAACCAAAGACAAAACGACAGAGCCTCCAAGGCACAATTTGCCACGACGAGTTGCCATAGTAATGGTACCATTCGGAAGACCAATAGGGCACGGAATAATGTCATAAAGATCAAACAATAAATCAAGCTTTCCCGTCATATGATGAGAAGCTCCCGTGTCCATTACTATACCCGAAAGACGGTCAGAGAATGGTGGTTTGTCCTTTGTCAACAAATTGAGCAATTGACCCCACTGAGCATCGTTGAGAGGAAGCCCTTGACGATCAGCGTCAGTGATGGTGTTTTGTTGTCCAGCATTGTTGGAGTACTCCCGAATTTGTATGTTGTTTGCACGGCCATATCCTGAGTTGTTGGGATGACCACGATTAGAATTCGAACCACCACGACCTCGGCCGCCTCCTCCAAACTGTGAGGAAACACCACGACCACAGCCAATAATACCAGTCGGGAAAACCATGAAGTTGATAACAACGATTCACTTCATGACCCATTTTTCCACAATGAGAGCATTGAAAAATAGAACGCCCTCGACTCGAAGAAGATCCCACTTGTACCGAGAAACCAACACCTTCTGGACGAGCATCAGCAACGCGAGTCACGGTCTAATGATGTTCTTCCTGCACCTCCATGGCGAACACGCTATCAAGGGTCGGAGATGGTTGCATACACAATATGTTTGAACGTGTTGTTCCAAAACGAGTATTGTCCAAACCCATAAGAAACTGAGATTTACGGGAACGTTCACGTTTAGCCAAAATTTCTTTCTGCTTCTCACAAGTGACAGATCCACAACAACAATCATAAATCGAATCATAATCTTCCAAGTCATCCCACATCAATTTCAGTTTTCCAAAGTAATCCTGAACAGACTGACCATCTTGTTTACAAGCAGCAACCTCAGCTTGCAATTCATAAATGCTGGCCTCGTTTCCAACCGAGAAACGACCGCGAAGACCTTCCCATAACTCATATGTTGTATCCGTGCAAGAGATAGAAGTCCGAAGCTTTGGTTCGATCGTATTGAGTATCCAAGCGACCAACATAGAGTTGACAATTCCCCCAAAGCTTGGTCTTATCTGCATCGGAAGTTCGTGGTTTGGTCACCGTGCCGATGATGAATCCAAGTTTGTTCTTGGCTTTGAGAGAATTTCGCATCAATTTAGCCCATCTCTCATAATTTGAACCAATAAGAGCAGATGATGTTGCCCGGATCAGCAGAGGAATTCAAGTAGTAATCATTCAAAACAGTAGACTTTGTAGTCCCTGTAACAGTGGAGCGATTAACGCTTTCTTCATCACCAGCCATTATGAAAAACGGAGACGAGAAGAAAACCAAAAAACAGAGAAAAGACAAAGACGAAGAACCAAGGAGAAGAGAAAAGATAGAGAACAAAACAAAGGAATCGGAAAAACAAAGGAATCGGAAAAAAAAAATTAGGAACTTGTCTCTGATACCATGTCAGAATAGCTAGCGGAATTGCTCTCTTTTCATTGAACGCCCATATACACAAATATATAGTACATGACATTTAGGTTAATCACAAACACTAAACTAATGGACTTGGGCTAGTAACATCTAGCCCAATAACACTTGCAATAAATTAAAATATCCAAGTAAAGAACACATAAGCGGCGAAACCTTGCGTACGAGAGTAGTTGTAATTACGTAGTAAGAAGAAATAGAGAGATAGTTAAACGTTTTGGCTTTCACGGAGAGGATTCAGGCGACGAGACATACTCAACTTCAGCAGGGATCCGAATGAAGGTAACGTTGGGTATGGAGTCCACCAACAAGATAACGAATTGAGAAATATTTAACATAAAGGCACTGAAGTTCTTTTTAAAATGTGAAAAGAACAAGCTTTAGTCTGTTAAGGTAACAATTTTTAGTACCCTACAAATCAACAAACTTATTGAAACTAAAAACCAAATTATATCATGATCATCATCAATCACATGAATCATTCAATCTTTTTTATCACCGCCCCAAGGAGCACAAATCTTTTCCAGACCCTTTCCAAGAGAGCATCCGAATCCAGCTTTTTCCTTCTCTGGTGAGACTGACCGGGAACGCAAAGGCGAATCAGAACGCTTACGTGATTCAGAACGCAATGGCGAATCAGAACCGTCAGTCTCTTTCTTCTTGGGATGGATGGTGTCGATGACGGCCTCGATCTCTTCCTTGGCTCTCTCGAAAACATTGGGAGCCTTCACTTCATCCACCGGGGTGTTCTCATCGATATCATCACTCTTTCCGTGAGTTTCTTTGTGATGATGAAAATGACGATGAGGTTTCTCCTTGGAATGGAATAAAGATTTGATCTCCTCCTTTGCCTTTCTTATCATATTCGGTTTTTTCTTTCCATCCTCTGTCGATGCAAGCCATGTGAAACAAAATTAAGTCTTGAACAGAAATGATCACATTTGTGTCCACGTTAAGTCATAAACTCAGTAATAACAAGCGTAGAGTTGCTATCCGAAACAAACGTAAAATAATTTGATGCTGAGAGAAAAAATTGAACCTGGTTTCTCGGATTTGAATTCCATCTTATCAGATTCGTCCCTGAAACAGGATTTATAACATGTTAGCAAAATTCCTGTCAACACGCTCACTGATGATAACATAAGCATTGCATAATCAAAATGCTTGAAATTCTCCTTTGTCATAGCACTAGACACAGGGAAGCTTTTAAGACTTGTCACAGACGTGTATCAGAAGAAAGAATGAAACAAACCTCGAATTCTTGTGTTGATGGATAGCTCCAATAACAGCCTCGAACTCCTCTTTTGCTCGTTCGAACATGTTTGGCGCTTTGACTTTACTCTCATCGATGTCAGCATATATCTTCTTGTCCGAACGATCCTCATCACCTAAACACACACACACACACACACAAATTTCATATAATATACGAGATACACACAACTCATCCACATTGCTGTTCAACATTACATAACACATCCAACAAGCATAACTAATTTCCCAGAACATAAACATAAATCATCGTTAATAATGTGGATGAGAAGCTTAATTGTATGGATTGACCTTAACAAATCACCAGTAAACCCTAGAAATGGCTTCTAAGAATCTCAAGAGCTAAACGAGATTCATGATAAATTCGAGAAATCTAGATTCTTTTCACCCAAAGCAATCAAACGCACAAGAGAAATCAATCGTTTGATTTGTCGTTGAATATCCTCAATAAATCACCATTAAACCCCAGAAACAAAATCTGCGATGATAATCAACAAATTGGCTTCTAAGAATCATCAATTTCGAGATTCATACATCTTCCCTGCTCCTTGGTAAAAAAATCGAGTTCAAATCGAAATTCATCGCATCGATTTGATAAAAAGCAAGAACAAATCAACTAAGTGCGAGAGTCATCATCACATCAATACGAGTCATATGGACTATGAAGAACATAAACCTCGAGAAATTTTTACCCGAAACTGTGTTGACACCAGTCATCTTCTTGCTCGGATGATGAGAAAATGGGAGAATCGATGGGACTTAGGGTTTATCGATTTCTGGGAATATCCGTTGAAGGAATTTCGTTTGCATGATCTCCATAAGGCAACATAGAATTGGTCTATTTGAAAACAACCGCAAGAGCCAGACTGGATTAGCATAACTATGTTTTAGGCTAATTATAAGTAATTAATCATTATTTTGTCCTCGTTTCTTAATTTAGACCGCCACATAACCATCTTCTGGTGGGCCTTCATTCATACCAAAAATATTGGGCCTTTACAAGTATCAAGGGTCTGACTATCATCAAGATCTCTATAGACGCAAGGGGTTTGAGAAATTGCAATTTTTTTTGTTTCTACAATTCACAGTATATAAATACGTTTTATTCAAGAGTAAATATTTCATAAAACTGATCAACAAAAAAAAAATCAAATAATATTTTGAGTGCCATTTATTCAGTTTGCAAAAATTTATTTTTAGAAAAAGATCATAACTAATCGGGGTTTAGGTTGATTCCGGTTTGCAACAAAGTAAATTAAAACAAAATGGAATTGGGAAATCTCGTTTTATTAGCAAATTTCGGCGAATTACAAGAATTAGGTCGTCGGGATTTAACCGGAAAAAGTACTAGCGAAACTAAGAATTTTATCTGGAAAACTCGGAGCTAAATCCCTTAGGTCTCGCGGAAAATTTGTGATATTGTGTGAATGAAGTGGACTCTCTATTTATAAGATTTCGAATCGGTCCGATTTCCTTATTTCATGCGGGCTTCGATAAGAAAAACTTCTTTTTTTGGCCGGAATCTTCTCTTTCTTTTTCAGAGATCGGCACCAGCTCTGGCTGATCGAATTTAATGGGCCCGGAGGTTGATAAATGGTCTATGAAATACTAATCAGTTTACACTCTACCTCTATAAGTTGTGTCTCTGGTTTATCGATGCGCAATTTCAGACATCCAATTTCAAACTTTGACCTCTTGGTCGTGGGTCAAGCCTAGACAAAAGAGAAGAATGACCATATAATATAATTTACTCATGATACATATGAAATCGACATTGAGAAATGTGGCCAGTTCGTCGACAAAAGAGAATAATTAATGATCATATGTAATAGAATAACTCGTAATATAAAATCAATATCGAAAATGTGAATGTCTAGTATTTTCCATATTTATATAATCTGTAATATTTTAGACTTAAGGCTAACGCATTATGTAGTTTTTTTCACCAATGCGAGACCATTAAAATCTCAACAACAGAAAAACAACAAAAAAGTAAACAAGAATATTCAAATCGAAACACACGTAATTACGGTCTTACTTGTTGACGAATGTTGTAAGTTATATGATCCATTACTTGGGATGGTGTTTTACTTGGTAAGTTAGTACGCATAACGTTATACCCAAACCCTTTTATTACGCGTCGCCTCAGTAGAGTCTTCTCAATGCCCACAATCAAATATAAAAAAACATTTTAATATAGGAAAAATTCCATAAAAACACACCAACTTTATTTCGATAAGCTTTTTAATACCCGAACTATTTTTGTATCCAGTAAAGTACCTAAACTATTTTTTGTACCTAAATTATTACGTGAAAATAGTACATAAAAATAGTTCGTGAAAATAGTTTGGGTATTTTTACGTAATAATTTGAGCTATTTTTAATTCTAATTGTAGTTTACTACGTGATAAGCTCAAATGTAACACCTTAAAGTACTAAAAACTTTGTCGATTGTAGTATTTAGGGGTCAAATCCACAAAGACTCAAGAATCACACAATAGATTAAATAGGTTCGAATTAAGTTAAGTAATTCAATAAAACATGAAGCAATAATGTAAATCAAAGGGTTGTAAATTCAATAGAGGAAGATAGGTTCATGATATTTCTCAGGAAATCAGAGAACGCAGATAAACTAGCTAGTTAGGGTTCAGATTAAGCGTGGTTCTTGAACTCAAATCACTAAACTATAATTAACCAATTGTCGTTGCGAGAATTATCTAAGTCTAAATCTCAGAATTCCAAATTTATTTGCAAATTCTAAAGTCTAAACCATCATTAAGTTCAAGTTTGTTTTGTTCACAAAACAACTAAACCAAATCTCTTTGCAGACAGTTATTTTGCTCACCATAGGTTCTATCAGATTATCAATTGCACTGTCGTGCCTAATCATTAACCTAAGATCTAAGTTTCAGGTGATTAAAGTCTTCTGGGCCAAAGTGTAGAATCTTCAAACTTGTAAAAAGTCGCGATCATTCTCTTCATACGATCAGTATCGACCGATACCATAAGTGGTATTGATCGATACACAGCGTCTGTGTCGACTTCAACTTGATCCTTCAGTTGCATGATCTTGCTTGGCTCCAAAATGTTCCAATGTCTTCAATTTAGCTCCAAACGTACCTAAACTTGTAAAGATTCGAAAAGACTCCAAAAATACTAGAAAGACTCTATAAATAAGACATATATCATGGTCAAAAACGGGTTAAAACCATGATATATCACTACGTTTGGAACCTAAACCAAAAAAAATTGAGAAATAATCTTGAAATAGCACAAAAACTTCAACATCGCATGAATATACAAGAAAAATGAAAATAATTTTTTTTACAACTAGCAAAATGTTTAATTTTGTATGCATTATCATAATAGTATATATCAACACATACGTACTGTTTCAGTGTTTGTTTTGTGTCGTATAAAAGGTGAGCAAGTGAGAAAAAAAAAAAAAAGGTCAACAACTTTGAACTAACACGTACGCTATACAAACTAGTAGAACACAATGAGAAGAAACCCTTTTACGAAAACCCAAAATGTAAAGGGACTTGACCGCAATTGGTTGACTCTTCATTTACACCTTACATACGACCCCGAACCGGTTCTGGTGCTCTCCTGTCTTTATCACATTCGTATATGGTTGCTTTCTTTGACCGCCATAAATCATAATTCTTATTTTATTAACGTTGTAGTGTTAATTAAATGAATTTATAAAGAATGTCTGGACCACTGAAATCGACTAATAATACCGTATTTTATTCATATTGGCTTTACACTATCATAATCGTAATCATATTATTTAAAGTTGTTATATCATCAGGTATATGCTAAGTGTCCCGCACCGCGTTTTCCACCAAACTCGAATGTTATAGATTTGATTTGACTTGTGTGAAATTCTTTAACCAAAAGAACGATAAACTATCCCCACGATCGAGGACACGAAGACCGACATTTCTTTTACACGTTTTCGTTTACTAGTTTTCACGATCTTATATAGTAATAGAAACAAGGATGGATTATTGTTATTGTATAAAACACCACTATACGTCTACCGTCATAACAGTGAAATAACACTTTACAATCATTTATGTGGATATTTAAGCTGTACAAAGTTATTATATTCTAAATCAGCATTATATTAAAAATAGAACTCATAGCTCATACTTCAATTTGAATACGGCGTAATTAAAACAAATATCTTATAACCTGTTGAAATAACTGTACAAATGTAATCTAATTAAGCATAACTTATGAATATCTACAGTGTGATGTCAACAAAAGAAAACATACTATATTTTTTTGTTATAGATTTGATGAACTGTTTGTCTCAATGGAAAAAGGCGCACAGACCACTAATATTTAATACCCTCTATCCAAAATAGGAATAGAACGAATCCGTTGACCAAAAAAAAGAAGGTAACTACAGAATTTGTTTTTTGTCTAGTTTAAAAGTATCTACAGAATCAGAACATATGAGAATCCCCACTAACCCCAACTTCAATTTAAGGAAAAATCTACGAATTTACGAATTTTATTTGAAATCTACATGTTATAGTTTTAGATCAGTGTATTTTACAAAGATTTTTAGATTTTTTATTTATTAAAATACAAAATAACTTCACTAAGAGTTGGGGCATATATAACTAGTTAATGATCGGGGCCGAGAATTATCAAATGCATATAAGTTTTTTTTTTTTTTTTTTTTTTTTTGGGTAAAATGTAAAGATTATATTACCAATTTTCAAGTTTTTGACAGAAGTTACAAGGAAAACTAAGAAAGCAGATTAACCGGAAAAAAAAAAACTACTGACAACGACAAAAATCCAACAAACAACACCGAATGGCTAAGAAAACGACTAGTGAGAGAAGAAAAAGCAAAAAACCAAAACAAAACCAGACGAGAAAGCAGCAATCACACGTCAAAACGCGGACCATCCCGTTTTTTCCGCAGCTCAAAAGAACTAGAGTTCTCATCCTTGTTGCCACGAGCATCATCCCGAGGCCAGTCCTCAAACCTCAGAAATGAGATGCCTACAGCTTCTCCGAGAACTAACGGGATTTCCGGAATCCGTAACGGACTAACTTTCAACTGTCGACAAGGGAGTCCGAGCGGGCAATCGAAGAGTCACCTCCGACCGCCATTCCCGAGAAAACGAATCTCCTCAGGAACCAACCCCACACAGCTACAAGGTAGCCGCAACAACAAACCGGCGCCTCAACATCTCACGTCCGGAGTCGCTCTACCATCTACACCGGACCACTCCCGGAGCCAACACTAGCCGAGACCTCAAACACAAACACGAAGCTGTCGTACCTTTGCCGGGAACACACAGCAGGGCGAAACGAGGAGCCACTACGACGACTATCAAAGGGACTAGAGCCGGAAAGAGAACAATGCGAACTCTGAAGTTAAACATGAACACCACGGGGAAGCAACGCCGCCGGGTAACCTTGAGAAACATCCACCAGAACCAGCCACCATCTCTAGACCACCGCCCAAGATCCACCACCACCGGAGAGAGATCAGAACCAAACTGACCAAACTGATGCCGCCACTACTCCGCCGCGACGAAGAAGATAGGAACCCCAAAAGTCAGCACCGACAACACGAATCCCGTCCTCAAGAATTCCACTTGCCAATGTGAAAACCGGAAATGCCATATCTACCTTTACCACCGCCTGTCCAACCGCTGAAGACAAGACCAGACAAACGAGCAAGAACAGAAACCGCCGGTGGTCAAGAAACACACCCAACGAGCCCTTCACCGGAGCCGAAGCCGATTGCCACCCCTCACCACCGGAGGAAGGCCCTGCTCGTGCCGCCGGAGGAAACCAGAGGTCGCCAATCGCAACTCTTAAACAAAGAACAAAGCTCCTGTCGAGATTGAAAAAGACAGAGGAGACACCGCGAAGAGAAAAAAAAGACAAGGAAGAGGGGAGGGTCGGCACCGGCGCTAGAGGAGCCACCGGCTCCCGGCCCAAATCAGATCTAGATTTGTTAGGGTTTGTTGCCGCCGCTGGGTTGGGAGAGAAAGGAAAAAAAATCTGCTTTTCCCTCTCGGGATCACCTAATCTCCTTGAGTTTTCAAATGCATATAAGTTGGGAACTTGGGACTTGGGACTTGAAGTACGACGACGTATTCAAAGATTCCACGATCCATACGTAACGCCGTGCGTATATCTATCAGTCTTATCACATTTTTCATATGTTGTAATATAAGTGATATTTAAGATTTTTGCATACAAATTAAAGATTTATTTATTTTTTTTTTATAATAAAAACATTATTTATTATCTATTTAAACATAATTCAACTAATAAAAAAACAATCTGCAGAATATAAATAGTTAAAAATAATAAAAAAATATTTAATTTTGTATTGAAAACTACAAACATCACTTATTTAAAAAAAAAAAAAACTCTTAAAACATTTTTTTTTAAGAAGGGAGAGAATATTTAATTTAAGGTAGTATATATATGCATACAACTTCCAACACTATTATCAAAAATGTAGATTAGTTGTCATCAAGTCCGGTTTTCAAGATGTGAAAATGTACATGGCCCATAATTTTTTTTTTTGTACAGCTAAAATTTTTTTTGAACATGACTCATATTTTTATGGGACAATTGGCCAAATAACCAATTTTCAATAAACCATTAAGAAAATAGCCATGGATAATCATAAATTAAGTAAATAACAAAAGGGTTGTTTTTCGGATGATTTTGCCTTCCTCTGCACTCGGTGTAGATCGTCTATACTATTTTGATATTGTTCTATTTGACAGTTCATATTGTTTCCCCATATATTTTGTTTTTTTCCGTTATTCGCATCCTATGAATTGATTCAATTTTGTAAAACCACAAAAAAAAAAACACATATTTTTTTTCACAGCAAACATGATTTCAATTTTTTTAAACTAACAAGATTTTTTTTTCTAGCTGTGAATAGTGTTTCCAATAAGGTAACAAGTCTATTTTTATTAATAACATAACAAGTCTATTTTTATATCAAAACCGTAGCAAATTTATCAATAACATAACAAGTTTATTTTTTTCCAGACATTTCATCTCTTAAGTGTCTCATCAATAATTTACAAAATTGCAAAAAAGATAGACGTTCTACACACACATAAATTTTAGTCTCCATTAATTTCCGATCGTCTCTCGTCCACTACGTCAAAGTCACCATCTTTCTCCAACGACGAAATATTGGGTAGTGTTGCGAAGTAATAAAACCAACAATTGAATTAACAAAAACCAAATATATAACCTCCACCATGAAGCCAAATATATAGACAGTTTATGTGTTCTATATAGACCGATGCTTTTTAACTCATTACATATCAGGGTTTGAATTGAAAATTACATATCTTTACATTGAAAATTACGAACTCAACATGTTTTAGTGTCAATGTGCCTCCCGAAAGTTATCGCCGTAAATCCACAAGTCGTTGCGTCACTCAACGGAAACTAAATCAGATTCAAACAATTGTAAAATTTCAACACCAACCCTAGTTCGAGATTGTTCCAATCAATTAATAGCTAGAGGCTCACGCAAATAACAAAATTACAAAAATAGACGTTCTATACACACATAGACCTGAATTCACAAGATTTGTTACAAAATTCAAACTTTCACCTTAAATCAAGTAATCCCGGGATGAATAGTTCGAGATTGCTCCAATCAAGTTTGAGATTTCTCCAATCAAGTAATCCCAGGATGAATAGTAATCTCGGGATTACGGAATCTCGGGATGAATAGTAATCCCGAGATTATGGAGTCTCTAGATGAATAGTAATCTCATGATGAATAGTAACCACCGAGAAGAACCAACCTCGTCTAAGCTAAAGGATAATATTCTGAGTGAATAGTAGTCTCATGATGAATAGTGTCCCAGGATGAATAGTTATTTGGGTACCAATTCGGTTCTCGGTTCGGTTTCGGTTCTTCGGATATATGAATTTAGGATCCGATATGGTATTTTAAAAATTCGGATCGGATTTTCGGCGCCGAATTTTGAAAATGGAGATGACTGTTGGTTTGCGATGGCGGAGCGTTTTCCAGTTGTTGTTGATACCGGCTAGGTGAAACCAAAGGAAGAGGAGACGTGAAAGAGAAAAAAAGAAAAACAAAAAAGAAAAAAAGGAGAGAAAATAAAAATAAAAATAAAAAAGAAATAGAAAGGTTAAAAAGAAAATTAATACATATTACATACCGAATATCATTCCTTTTTTTTTTTTTTTAGTTTGTTAATTATAATTTTTTTTTTGTTATTAGATGCAATTTCCCTATTTTTATTGAGTCGCCCTGGTTGTGAGTACGATTACACAATCGATAGTCGATACGACGACGTATTCAAATATGCCACACACCCTCCATACGCCATACGTAACGCCGTGCGTATATTACAAACGCTTGCATATGTAAGTCAGTATGTAAATGAAATAAATATGTCAACAACTCCTATAAGTGTTATAAAAGTGTAGATAAGTTGTGAGTACGATTATATAATCAAATACAACGACGTATTCAAATATGCCCCACACGCTCTCACGCGCTAGTATTAACAAATAGTGTAAAATTGAAAATCAAAGAGCTCGCGTGGTTTGATTTTTGTATGTTTTAAATCGGAGGAAAACGTAAAACCTTTGAATTAAGACTCAAAGAAAAATCTACCGTATCACAAGGTCTAATACGAAATTTGTTCTCAAGAAATATCTAATAATTACGTCATAGTTTATATATCGTTATTATATATATATATATATATAAATAGACGACAGATGGGCAAAGAAAACACATTACAAGAACATAGTTCTTCTTTTGTCTTTAAGAGGTCTCTCTGGTTTTTTATGCCCCCTCAAAAAAAAAAAAACAACATTCGACGAAACTTCTCAGATCGTAACAGTGTAAGTATCTTCCTAAATCTTTGGATTTTTTGACCGAAACCAGTTTTCCTTTCTTTATCTCTTGTCTGAATCATTACTTTGAATTTTTACAGGTAAACTTTAATGGCTCTATCTTTTGGTTACTTACAAAGAGACAACAGTTTCAAGAAAGATTCTAAAGAGTGTGAAACACCAAGAATTCTGAAAGCCCCAGTAAATATGTATCTGGAGAAGACTTTATCGTTCAAGGATTTGGTCGATCAGGGGAATAAATACAGAGATGAAATTCTTGGGGTGAAAACGAGAAAAGGGATAAACTTGAAGGGTCCGAAGCCAGATAACATGATTCTTGAGAGGAGTCTCTCGTTCACGAGTCTAATCCAGGTGGAGCACAGAGAAGAAGAAGACGAAAGAGGCTCGTCTCCGAAACGAAGGAACAGGGGCAAAATGGGAATCTTAGGGAATTTAACGGCGTTAAGTGTACCTGCACCGACGCCGTTTTGGTCTCCGAGACCGTCGACGGAGCTTGACGCTGCCGCCGTTACGTTGCAAAAGGTTTACAAAAGTTATCGAACGCGTCGAAATCTCGCTGACTGTGCAGTAGTTGCTGAAGAGTTATGGTACGCTAAGTTCTAACTATTATGAAAAATGCCCCATCAATCTTACTTTTATTAGATTTAACCCCTAATTAGAAAATCGGTGTGTTCCTGACCAAAACGAACCTTTAAAAGGGTGTTGATAGAAAATGCTAAAAAACAAAAATCGAAAACATTTGCATTGGGAGTTTTACATTTGGACTAAAGTTGGAAATAATCTCAACAAGTTAATCTTTACACAAACCGGATATGTGATATGAAACTATATGTGTGTCGTGAGTGTGGTTTAGGTGGAAAGAATTGGCAGCGTCAGAACCGAACCGAACCAACGAGAAACCAGAGACGGCTGTGTCGAGATGGGCAAGAGCTGGAACAAAAGCAGCAAAGGTAAATTAAAAGGAAATTGGACAAATAAATGAACTTTTTTTATAAATAATACATTATCATAATTTGATTGTATATTTTTATAGGTAGGGAAAGGATTGTTGAAAGATGATAAAGCCCAGAAATTGGCATTGCGACATTGGTTAGAAGCCGTAAGTTTCGGCTTTATTAATTTTACATTAGTATATTACTTTGATATATATAATAACGTTTTGTTTATTTTATTGTTTTATGTAGATTGATCCACGTCATAGGTACGGACATAATTTACACTTATACTATGATGTTTGGTCAGAGAGCGCGAGTACTCAGCCTTTTTTCTTCTGGTAAATAATATACGACAAACTTAGTCAAAGTTTATTTCGAATTTTTGTTTTCTCTCAATTAGTTGAGCTGATTCGATGGAAAACCTTTTGAATGATACCAAAGGTTAGACATTGGAGATGGCAAGGAAGTGAATCTCACCAAATGTCCAAGAACTCTTCTTCAACGCCAATGCATCAATTACCTTGGTCCGGTATGTATTCGTTGTAATTCGGTTAATTCCGGCTATCAAATAACAAATCCGATTTTAATTATGGTTCTGTTAACAGAAAGAGAGACAAGCGTACGAAGTGGTAGTGGAAGGAGGGAAACTAGTCAACCGACAAAACAAGAACCTCGTGGAGACCATCGAAGGAACCAAATGGATATTCGTGTTGAGCACGACAAGAAAACTGTACATCGGTAAGAAGCAAAAAGGTCGGTTTCAACATTCGAGTTTTCTCTCCGGCGCCGCCATTACCGCCGCCGGTAGAATTGTCTCTCACGGCGGAGTTGTAGAAGCTGTGTGGCCGTACAGTGGTCATTACCTTCCGACGGAGGAGAATTTCCGAGAATTTATCGGTTTCTTAAGAGAGAACAACGTGGATCTCACTAACGTAAAGGTGATTATTAAAATGAAAGGATACCACCAATCTCTTCAAGTTTTGCTTAACTACAGATTATTGATGGTTAAAACATTGTTCTCAGTTGAATGCGATTGACGACGACAATCATCTGGGCTCCAACGACGGAAGCACTAAGCCGTCGAAATCTGACGTTCGAGATGAAGCTAAGGCCGTCGCGGTTGATCCTACGGCGAAGGATTTCAGAGAAAAGAAACGCTTTTCGTGCAAGTGGAGTACCGGAAATGGGCCTAGGATTGGGTGTGTGCGGGACTACCCCATGGATCTGCAGACGCGTGCGCTTGAGCAAGTCAATCTTTCTCCTCGTGTGGTCAACGGAACGAAGGGAATATATGGCCCAATTCCTTCGCCACGGCCCAGCCCAAAGATTCGTGTCTCTCCTAGGATATCTTGCATGGGTCTTTCAAGTCCGAGGAACTAATAATTTTCCATTTTTTTCCTAATCTGATCATTCAAATTTTTATTTTTTGTTTCTCCCCTGTTTATGGGTGATTCTTTAATTAGGGTACAACTTGTACCCATCAAAATTTCAAATAATTTAATTTTACATTTTTTAGGGTTATAATACCCTTTTATTTACTTTGTAACAACCGTTTCAATAATCACGATTTTTGTTCAAACAATAATAATAGAATCACCTAGAATATAACGAAATTTTCCTCGTGTGTAAGTAAACACAGTTTACACGTAAAAAAAACATAAAAGCATACACGTTACGGTTTGATTATTTGGTCCAGGAAAACAGTTATTTATTTCGACCGACCACTGTACAATTAATTAAATCTCCTCCTCGTACAAACGTATGATTAGAATTTTAGACCAGAAAAGTCAAAATACGGAGGAAAAAAACGAGCCACGTGCGGATTACGTTTAGTGTTTTTGACTCATTAGACGGATGTAAGTCACGTGACAAACGATCTTTACCGCACACCAACGGTACGCGTAGCTCTCACGCTTGGTCACCCATTTCTCTCTCGTAGCCAATCCAAGTTAGGTTTTTTTTTTTTTAACTCTACGCGTGTTGTACGTTCAACCGAAGTAAACCGTAATAAAGTCAAAGAACCGATACGTAATTAATATGTGTTGAGATTTTGAAATTCAAAATAACCAATCATTAATCATTTGATTGCAAATACTAAATGAATGATACTGGGTTTAACATAACGTATGGTAAGGTTTGAAAATTGATAATACTTATAGCCAATGGTTAACCGATAGTTTTCGGTTTAAATCGAACCGGGATATTTGGAACCGTGCAGCTGAGAGCGTAATTACCCGTCAGGAAAGAGAAGAGAAAAACAAAAGACCCAAACTTTGAGAAACACCTTCATTCTCTTCCCATCAAAGCTTCCTTTTTCAATTCGCGTGAAGAGATAGAGAGAGAGAGAGAGAGAGAGAGAGAGATAAAGCAAAGGAGAGAATCGACATTCGTAGATCGCCAGGAAGAACGAAGATGACTATTGGGTTTTTCTGTTTTTCCCTGTTTCAGCCCTAGTTTCGGAGAAATTGGATCTTTCCTAATTTTGTTCCGGGAGAATATTTCTGGGTCTGCGCTGCTGATTCTGGTGGATTAAAGGGTTTTCTTTTCTTGTTTTGTTTTGAAAGAGAATACATTTCCCCCTTTTGAGTCGGCGTTGGGGTTGAGATTATTATAGTTAGGGTTTTGGAATCTGAATCGCGATTATCGATGGAGTCTCGTGTGGGAAACAAATTTCGTCTCGGTCGGAAAATCGGAAGCGGTTCTTTTGGAGAGATCTTTCTCGGTTCGTCTTTTCTCAGTTGATTCATTTACTGTTCAATATGTTCTTCAGGTTTTCTGGGTTTGTAATTAGAGTTATTCTAAATCCCTAACATTGTCCTTGGATTGTTGTTTCTTTAGGTACTCATATTCAAACGAATGAAGAAGTCGCAATCAAGCTTGTGAGTTCTTGCTGCTATTTTTTTTTTGTTTCTTGAGGCATTATGTGAAGATTTTAATTGCAGATAGAGACAATGTTTGTTGTTTACTATAAAAAGGACAATTGCTAGAGCTTTAAAAACATTTATTAAGTTACTTGAAACAGATCAAACATTGAAGATAATCTGGTACAAAAGTCTAAATCAAAGCTTCTTTTAGAAACATTTGTTTTTGCTAGTAGCCTTTTGAGAGTTATTATGTCTTTTCTTTTTGCAGGAAAATGTGAAGACAAAGCATCCCCAGCTGCTCTATGAATCGAAGTTATACAGAATTCTACAGGGAGGAAGTAAAAATTCATTTCTGATAAACAATCTCATGGTTCTTTGTTTTTGTTTTTTTGTTTTCCATCTGCTCTTTTATAACCATGTCCTTAATCTCTTATGAACCTTTAATTTTGGCAGCTGGTGTTCCAAATGTCAAGTGGTTTGGTGTTGAAGGTGACTACAATGTTCTGGTAATGGATTTACTTGGGCCTAGTCTTGAAGACTTGTTCAATTTCTGTAGCAGGAAACTTTCCTTGAAGTCGGTCCTCATGCTTGCAGATCAAATGGTAGATCTCTCTTGTCTCTATGTGACTCCTTTTCCTTAGGCTTGTTTACTGATTGAATCTTTTGGTTTTTAATCTTTAGATCAACCGTGTTGAGTTTTTCCATTCAAAATCTTTCCTTCACCGAGATCTCAAGCCAGACAACTTTCTCATGGGTTTAGGAAGACGCGCAAACCAGGTTTCCTTCACCGCGCAAATCTTTGATTTTGTTCTCATATTACTTTTGTATTATATCAGAAATAACCCTTTTTCGTTTCTAAAGGTGTACATCATTGACTTTGGTCTTGCTAAGAAATACCGGGATAATACTACCCATCAGCACATTCCCTACAGGTCAGATTTATCGAATCAGTCTGCGTTTCTTCTTCATACTTACAATTCTAAATTCATCCGTCATTTCCTATTCTTTAGGGAAAATAAGAATCTCACTGGAACTGCAAGATATGCTAGCATGAACACTCACTTGGGAATTGGTAAGTTTAACAAAAACCTGCTTTAGTTTTTTCGTGTTGTAATGCTCTAGACACTGTCCTTATGACAATACCTTTTTTTCTTTCATATAGAACAAAGCCGACGGGATGACCTAGAATCTCTTGGTTACATTCTCATGTATTTCCTTAAAGGAAGGTGAGTATTATTTACCTACATGCCCGTCGTTTCACTTTGTTCTTCACATTCCTTATTAGAATGGTATTTTTTAGTCTTCCATGGCAAGGACTTAAAGCTGGAACCAAGAAACAAAAGTATGAGAGAATCAGCGAAAAGAAAGTATCTACATCAATTGAGGTAAAGTCTCAATCAGAAAGTTCGATTCTTTATTTCAATCTTCTACTTTTATTTTTGTTCATTAACAATTTGCCCATCTTCCTGCAGTCCTTATGCCGTGGTTACCCATCTGAATTCGCATCTTACTTCCATTACTGTCGCTCGCTTCGGTTTGATG
The DNA here is from genome assembly GCA_030161315.1 of Eutrema japonicum. NCBI lineage: Eukaryota > Viridiplantae > Streptophyta > Magnoliopsida > Brassicales > Brassicaceae > Eutrema > Eutrema japonicum. The sequence goes on from BSQW01000005.1 coordinate 43,452,913, forward strand.
ATAAACCAGATTACGGTTATCTCAAAAGAATATTCCGGGATCTCTTTATCCGCGAAGGTTTTGAAGCTTTATTCTTTCCTTCAAATCCGCATGTTTTTCCCAAGTCCGCACTTTCTTACATTTCTTTATCACAGGTTTTCAATTCGATTATGTCTTTGACTGGACCATATTGAAGTATCAGCAGTCCCAACTAACCGCTCCTCCGACCCGTGGCCTCGTATCTCCTGCGGCTGGAACCAGTGCGGGTTTGCCTCCAGGATTGACCAGTATCGATAGATATGGAGGTGAGGTTTTAAAAACCGAAGAGCACTTTGATCAATCGAATGTTTAAAGCTTAGAAAGTTTAAAGCTTTGTTTGTTTCTTGAAGGCGAAGAAGACGGAGGGAGACCACCGATGGATTCATCAAGAAGGAGAACGTCAGGAGCTCTTGATAACTCTGGGAACATATCAACAGCGGCTATTAAAGCCCCAATGGTATGAAAAATTGCTCTGTTTTCTTCTTTTTCTCTCTCTACACGAACAAAGCTACAAACTTTTAGCAATCTAATAGCTCTTTACTGTTCCAAATTGTAAAACCATTCTTTGGGAGATTTTTTCATTAGCTTTAATAACAATCTTCCGTTTGGAATTTGAAGTTAATAATCCTCCCACCCCCAGAAAAAAAAAAGAAAAGAAGGAAGAACCAAAAATACTGAAAAATGGCGATTTCAATTTAACAAAAAGAAATTAGGGTTTTTACTTATTTCGTAAATTAAAAAGCTTCATAAATTGGCAGCATTCGAAATCAAATATAGGTTTGGTATTTATAACTTTCGGCTTCCAACAAAATGAGTCTCAGCTTTCAACTGTGAAAATGAATTTTTTTTTAAAAAAAAAACGAACCCAAAACTAGCTTAAAAGATCTGATTTTTTTTTCTGGGAAAGAGTAAATAATTTTTCTTTAAGAGGGGACTTGAAAACCATTTGTATAAATAAATATATCTGTTCTTTTCATATTTTGATGTGTGATTCTTGTGATGGGGTTCTAAAATATTTTTAAGATAATGTGATTCTTGTGTGAAAGTAAATATAAATTTTTTAGTAAAATTTATGTTTCATTTGTTCTCAGATGCCAAGCTCGTCGCTGTTCGCACAATCAGCAGGATCGTCGGAGGAGGTACAGAGATGCCGTACTAGCGGCGGATTAAGAAACTCTCCGGTGGTTTCAACGTCGGAAGGGAAGAGATCTTCTTCCACCAGAAAACATTATGATTCTGCGATCAAAGGCATCGAGACTCTCCAAGTCTCCGACGAAAGGTTTCATCACCATTGATCCATCCCACTTAGAAAAAAACGATGTTCAGAGATTAATTATATAAAAGCTTCGACTCTATATTGGAGAAACGAGAAAAATTTGCTGATTTTGTTTTTGTTATTTTGTTATTTTGCTTTTTTAATCTTTTCTAAACTTTACTTGTGGGTTTTTCGTTTTGTTTTACTAGGAAGGGAAATTAAATTCAGTGTTTGGAGATCGTATATATAATTAAGTTCATGCTTTTAGAAATAATTGAAATATCTTTTTCCAGCCAAAAAAAAAAATGTCAACCTTCAATTCTCGTCGGAGAAGTTTCACGACCTTTAAACTGATCACCGGTTGAGATATACATTCGACCTTAATACATACTTGTAATTCATGCACAATAGTAATATTTTTTTGGATTGAATATAAAATTTATCTAGGAACATTTATTTCACATCAAATATGGTATCGAATACATACGTCGCTAAAACAGAGTCAACCGATCATATGTTGAGCTGTGTATATGCGATACAATCCGTAGAGTATCCGTGTCGACAGAGTTTATGAATGAGAGATTATCCCATATTGGAATATAAAGAACATGTGGTTTCCTTCGTGGTCCTGCATAAAATGCACTCTAATTTTTGTCTCGAGTTCCATTTCTTTGTGCGATCGTCGATTTGTTCATAAAGAATGAGAGTACTTGAGGATTGTTTTTGTACAATAGTAATTATAATCAATTAAAATACTGCTGAGGACTTTGAGTGGCAAGTATCAATTAAAAAACAAATGACAGCGTAGAAACATCTGGGGTTAAATCAAAATAAAAAGGAAATTAGAGGGTGCAAAATGCAATACACTTGAAGAATAAGATTTATTATCCGGCCATTACTTCATACCTCACACCTCACGCCCATCGTCTTTCCTTATTCTTTCTCCTCTCAGAAGAGTTTACTCCGTTCTGGAACCCTAATCTCGTTCATTTCGAATCCGATAAATCGTTCCAGAGATCTGACTGCTCTTTTTCGAGGATCTGGTTTCGGTGAGAATCTGCGGTCGGGCAAAATCGGTGAGTCTTAAATCTTCAGCTCCTTTTTCCCCCGTTTGATCTTAGTATCGTAAGATCTGATCGGTCGTTGGTCTAATTACTTGATTCTTCTTCCGTTAAACCCAAGGAAATGAAAATTATTTTGACATGTATTTGTTAGATTCAAGTGTGGTTTTGCTGTCTTGAGTTCGATCTCGGCATGTTAGGCATACGGATGTGATATTTTTGAATTATTTTATAGAAATGCATTGGTGATTTTTTCCTTTGATGTTTTGGTTTAGGAACTTTATTAAGCCTAGTTTGTTTGCTTTACTCGTTAGTTTTCTGGAACTTAGCTCTTAAAGTACTGTAATCGTAGGAAATGGCAGACAACAATTCACCACCTGGCTCTGCAGAAGAGAAAGCAGATCAAATCGTTGAAGCTAACGCATTAGTCAAAGACGATACTTCACTGGAAACGATTGTTCGAAGGTTCCAGGATTCAATGTCAGATGCAAAGACCCACAAGTTCTGGGAGACTCAGCCCGTTGGGCAGTTCAAGGATATCGGGGACACCAGTTTGCCCGAAGGCCCAATTGAGCCCGCAACTCCGTTATCTGAGGTCAAGCAAGAGCCCTACAACCTTCCATCTGTTTACGAATGGACTACTTGCGATATGAACTCTGATTATATTTGGTCAGAGGTATACAACCTTCTCAAGAACAATTATGTTGAGGATGATGAGAATATGTTCAGGTTCAATTACTCCAAGGAGTTTCTTAGGTGGGCACTTCGCCCTCCTGGTTACTATCAGAGCTGGCACATTGGAGTCCGTGCCAAGACCTCAAAGAAGCTCGTTGCTTTCATCAGCGGTGTACCAGCAAGAATCAGGGTGCGTGACGAGGTTGTTAAAATGGCAGAGATCAATTTCCTGTGTGTTCACAAGAAGCTCAGGTCGAAGAGACTTGCTCCTGTCATGATCAAGGAGGTAACTAGAAGGGTTCACTTGGAGAATATATGGCAAGCAGCTTATACCGCAGGAGTTATACTTCCTACACCGATCACCACCTGCCAATACTGGCACAGGTCACTGAACCCGAAGAAGCTAATCGATGTTGGGTTTTCAAGGCTTGGTGCAAGAATGACAATGAGCAGAACCATAAAACTCTACAAGTTACCTGATGCACCGGTCACTCCGGGATTTAGGAAAATGGAACCACGCGATGTCCCAGCTGTTACACGGTTGCTTAGGAACTACCTCAGCCAGTTCGGAGTCGCCACTGAATTTGATGAGAATGACGTCGAGCATTGGCTACTCCCGAGAGAAGATGTTGTGGACAGTTACTTGGTAGAAAGTCCTGAAACTCATGATGTCACCGATTTCTGCAGTTTCTACACTCTCCCTTCAACTATCCTCGGTAACCCGAACTACACAACATTGAAAGCTGCTTATTCTTACTACAATGTCGCCACACAGACCTCGTTTCTTCAGCTGATGAATGATGCGCTGATCGTCTCTAAGCAAAAGGGTTTCGACGTGTTCAACGCGTTGAATGTGATGCACAATGAGAGTTTCTTGAAAGAGTTAAAGTTTGGTCCAGGAGATGGTCAGCTTCACTACTATCTCTATAATTACCGTTTGAGAAGTGCTTTGAAGCCTGCAGAACTTGGGCTTGTTCTCTTATAAGCTCTTCAATTACTTGCTTTGATGGTACTTGAAATTTGGTTTTTTTTTTAATCTGAACTACTACTTCCTTGAATTACTGAAACTGGGTTTAATTCTTTTGGCAATGCGATTTTGAATTTTCTGGAAGTGTGATTTTGTTACTTGTGTGCATCTTCTTCACTTGTGTTAAAGAGATAAGGGGAGAGTTGACCCTGACAGCTAAAGTCAACGCTGATATGCAGCAGATGAACAAATTCTTATGATACCTCTAAATCTTAGGTTTTAGTTTCAATGGACTATGTCTCGGCTCAATCGCACTTAGGTAATCCTTAAAGCTCTGTGACGTAACCTTGGCTCATCCCAAGCTCGTTTCTTTCCCTTCTCTCAAAGTTATCCATCTAGATATAGTTCAGTTACTTTGTAGAGAGCTCAACAATCCTCAAGAAACTCATACTATGCTTAGGTAATTTCGGAGTCAATGAAGAGTCTGCCATCGTCAAGGAACTCCTTATCATTCCAAGACTCTCTACCGCATGCCAAGTTTGTCTTTGAGTACGTTATTAAAATGTGAACTCTATGTTTCTTCTTCGTCTTGTAATAGAATCCAGGGCTGTGCTTAATGTTTTAGAAAAAAGGCAAATGCCCCACTTCACATTTTAAAATTTGGGGCCCAAACTTCCATATTTTTACAATTTTACTAGTCTCAATTGGTTGAAAAAATATTTATGCCTTTTTATTTTAGTTTTGATTTTCGGTAATAATGTTTTACAAATTTATTTGGGTTAATCTCTTTCATGTCATGTGTTTCTATAGGGTGTAGAATTGAAATACTCACTCATTTGATATTATATTATTATATAAATTTCTAACTTTACAATTACAGTTAATGTATTTTAGTTAACATAAATGATGAATATGTGTAAAATATTTTAATAAATAGAATACTATTATTTAATTTTTGATCTGTTAAATTGTGTTGTCTCCACATCCAAATCATATATAGTATTACATAAAAATAGTAAAAGTATTTTTCCGCTATATTGAATTGCTTTTATAAATGCCACATTTTCTAATATCACTTTAAGCCCCATTAGAGAAATGCGAGATTTAATGTCGTTTCATGTGTTAAAGGGTACATAATTTATTGCCCATAATAAGAGCTTTATTAAACGACGTCGCTTACTGAAAGAACGGACGGCAAAACAATACACGTTGTGTTGTCCTTTTTGCTCTACACGTGTCTTTGTAGAAGAAGGACTTTCACCAATGAAATAATTACACGTGGCGAATATAGGCCCATCGTAGCCGTGGTTCTATCCTCTCCTTATCGTCCTCTCGTCTTTAAGGCTCTTTTCCCAGTCTTTGTGAGCAAAAATTGTTTGCCGAAAAAGAAATATTACAAAGGAAACAAAGCTCAATAGAACAGCAACAATGGTGTGAGAGATTTTCGGATTTTTCGTCTTTTTGTTTTTGTTTTTCTGAGGAGGAAAATGGAGTGTGTTGGTGCTCGGAATTTCGCTGCAATGGCGGTTCCCTCTTGGAGCTCCCGGAGGAATTTTCCGGTGGTTAAGAGATACAGCTTTAATAATTTTCGGTGCGGTTTTTGTAGAGTCAGAGCTAGTGGCGGCGGAGCAGGTTCCGGTAGTGAGAGCTGCGTGGCGGTGAGAGAGGATTTCGCCGACGAGGAAGATTTCGTGAAGGCTGGTGGCTCAGAGATTCTATTCGTTCAAATGCAGCAGAACAAAGACATGGATGAACAGTCTAAGCTTGTCGATAAGGTCAGTCTATGTTTGCCTTTACTTGTTTTGGAAGAAACTGAACTGTTCTTACATTGCTTGAGAAAGGGAACATTTGATTTCATGTTTGGTTTTTGAAGTTTATGTGTGTTTTTACAGTTACCTCCTATATCAGTTGGTGATGGGGCTTTGGACCTAGTGGTTATTGGTTGTGGTCCTGCTGGTTTAGCCTTGGCTGCAGAATCAGCTAAGCTAGGACTAAAAGTTGGACTCATTGGTCCAGATCTTCCTTTCACAAACAATTACGGTGTTTGGGAAGATGAATTCAACGGTACAAAACAAATCTCAAAGATCCATTCATTATCTTTCATGGTTAATTTACTAACTAGTTTTTGTGTTGATATGTAAGACCTCGGGCTGCAAAAATGTATTGAGCATGTTTGGAGAGATACTATTGTGTATCTGGACGATGACAATCCCATTACCATTGGCCGTGCTTATGGAAGAGTTAGTCGACGTTTACTCCACGAAGAGCTCTTGAGGAGGTAAAAAAGAATGGTTCCACTCTGCACCTTTGGACTTATTGTTCACCTCCTGACTTTGAAATGTTCATATACATAATCCTTTATTAATTCCTCCTAGGTGTGTCGAGTCAGGTGTCTCGTATCTTAGCTCCAAAGTCGAGAGCATAACAGAGGCTTCTGATGGCCTTAGACTTGTTGCCTGTGAAGACAATGTCGTCATTCCGTGCAGGTACAGGACTGGAATCTGAGATGGTACTATTCTAGTTTTTATAAAACGTGTTGCACCAATGTAAAGGTTCTTATTTCTTGCAAATGCAGGCTTGCCACTGTTGCTTCTGGAGCAGCTTCGGGGAAGCTCTTGCAATACGAAGTCGGGGGACCTAGAGTCTCTGTCCAAACTGCATACGGTGTGGAGGTTGAGGTATAGTATGGATATATGATATTCCAGTGTAATATCCATTCCTGGAGAAATTAATGAATCTTTTGAGACTGTTCCATTCGTTCACTTTAGGTGGAAAACAGTCCATATGATCCAGAGCAGATGGTTTTCATGGATTACAGAGATTATACAAACCAGAAAGTTCGGAGCTTAGAAGCTGAGTATCCAACGTTTCTGTACGCCATGCCTATGACAAAGACAAGAGTATTCTTTGAGGTTCTCTCTGTTGTTCCCTCCTTGTATCTTAATCGTGATCGCAAAAAGTCTATTGCTCATCAGCTGGAATTCCCTGCAGGAGACGTGTTTGGCCTCGAAAGATGTCATGCCTTTTGATTTGCTAAAAATGAAGCTCATGTTAAGATTAGATACACTCGGTATTCGAGTTCTAAAGACTTACGAAGAGGTAATATAATACATAGAAGAGAGTTTAACTCCATTGATTGTAAAGCTTCACTTGTTGAACAGCATAAAAACTTCCGTGTTTGCTTTGTTTGCAGGAATGGTCTTATATCCCTGTTGGTGGTTCTTTGCCAAACACTGAACAAAAGAATCTCGCTTTTGGTGCTGCCGCTAGTATGGTACATCCCGCAACAGGTAGTAAAAGCAAGCCTTAAGCAATAAACCTTTTGTTCTGGCTTTTCACATCTTGAGTCTTTACCATCTCTGACTCTACTTTCTCTCATTTAAACAGGCTATTCAGTTGTGAGATCTTTGTCTGAAGCTCCAAACTACGCTTCAGTGATCGCGAATATACTAAAACAAGAGACTACTTCCTTCACCAAACACATCAACAGTAATATTTCAAGACAAGGTGAGCTATGATTAACCACAGAGTTAGTTAACTATGCTTTCAGAGAATGATAAACCTTCCATTTTTTTTGCAGCTTGGGATACTTTGTGGCCACAAGAAAGAAAACGGCAAAGAGCATTCTTTCTCTTTGGTCTTGCACTCATACTTCAACTCGATATCGAAGGCATTAGAAGCTTCTTCCACACTTTCTTTCGCCTTCCAAAATGGTAAGCAACACATTTGAACATCTTCAGGTTAGAATTCCCATAAAGCAAGAAAAGAAAGAAACTGATTTTGTTTCTTTCATTTCACTTACGCAGGATGTGGCAAGGGTTTCTAGGATCAACATTAACATCAGGAGACCTCGTTCTCTTTGCTTTCTACATGTTCATCATTGCACCAAATAATTTGAGAAAAGGTCTCATTAATCATCTCGTCTCTGATCCAACTGGAGCAACCATGATTCGAACCTATCTCAGAGTATGATCCTCTCCTCCACTCTTGGGTTTGTAAATAATCGATCGAAGAACGGTATGTGGGTTACTAGGACAAGTGGAAACAAATGTGTATAGAATCTAAGGGATGATGGAAACGGAAAAGAGAATAAAAAAAAACCAGTCTTGTTTTGTGGTAAGTGACTTTGTGAATTGTGTGATAGTCTTCAATTCTGATTGTTTATGGTACTCAGTAACTCACTTTATTAAGAGTTAGATCCTTCAAAGTTATGTCAAATCACTAGTCATCAATTTCTAAACCTGAGTTAAATATTCTTCTGGTTTGTCTATGAGTACATACATAATGGTTGAATGATGATCAATAATCATGAAAACTCTATGAATGTTATTAAGCAAAATTAATTTGTAAACGTGAACAAATGGCATCCATTTATCTCCAATGTCTATAAAAAAAATTACTAAATCTTCCAATGGTGGAAGGAATAATCTATACACTTTTTTTTTTCCCCGGAAACTGTGAATATTGGATATTGCAAGTGGTTTGTGTGCCGTCTTGGAACATTTATTTATATGAAACAAAAACAGAGAAAATGTATATGTTCGTTGCATCACATACAGAATCTTAGAACAAGCAAAATATATATATTTATCTTAATTAAAATTAATAAATCCGAATTCTCCTCAACCCTCCCCCCCTTTATAGACTAGTTACTAAAAAAAACATTTATTTAAATTCGCTATTTGCACATTTATTCAAAATGTATTATATATACATCTTTGCTAATGTCAACCCTTACGACTTACTAGAACACCGAACATTCTTTTTAACGATTGTTTTCCAATAATATCAATACTAGCCTTGAATATTTATCCTTTATTCAAGTGTAACTATCAATTTATTAAACGTAATTTGTTAAATTAAAAAGTAAAGTTACATATCTTAGATGTCAACTGAAGGTATTCCCCACCTTGAAAAACCTTCAAATTCCAAAAAAAAAAAAAAATTGATCCAAAATAGAAGCCTAATAAGTAATAACTTCAAAATAGAATAGATAAAAAAAACTTCGCAAAATCATGTGTTGAAGAATCATAAGGGGTGGAACTTAAGGGTTAATCAATAGTTCTACATTTAGGAGGTCTGGATTTCGATTCCCAGAAAATGCTATTTATGCAGGTTAAAAGAGGTAAGCTTAAAAAATGAATTCTTCGTGGTCCCAATCTGCGGAGATTCTTATGGAACGAATAAATTGCCAGTTGAAAAATTATATTTGTAATTATTCTCATAATTTGTGATAAAAATCTCTATAATATTATTTAAGAAGACGTTTTTAAAAATGAACTTTGTTTTGTAAGTTATTACATAAAATGTCATTACAAATAACAAAGAATAGTTGAAATAAGAAATGATATAATAGTCTTTTAAAATTATTGATTAGAATATGAAAAGTATATATTTTGCATTAAAGAGGTTATTTATTATTTAATTTCTTAATTATTTTTAATATTATATATTTTTAAATAATAATCAATTCATATATATTAAAAAAAAATATTCAAAATCTTGTTGTATTTTTCACTATAATTTATTATATTTTATTTGAATATATATCAAAACAAAAGTTGAAAAATAATTTACTAATTTTATAAAAAGTTAGACACAAAAAAACTATTTTTTTAAAGAGTTCGTAGACTAATCACAAAAACTAGAGTCATTTAACGGTCCATATTAGAGTTATGTTTTCAAGATTATAAGTTTTGACGGGTTAGCCCGAATAATATTTTATTTCACTGCAAAACGGATTAAATAGACAAATTATTACAAATTAACACTTTATTTATAATCATTAGTTAGCTATACTGTAAAATTAAGATAAAAGCAATTTTTTTAAATTTCAAAATATTTTTTTTTTTAAATTACTCCGCGGGTGAAATCCTAGTAAAAAAAATAAAAGAGGAATCATCAAGGGTGTCGCCTATCAAAATCAAAAACTAAGTGGACAGATCTTGAATTTCACCTAAAATAGAAGCCCCAATAGAACCAAAACAAAAATTTCGAAAAAAGACTTTTCTAATAAAGTAGGCGCTTTACAGATTTCACGAGTGAATAAATACATGACCCACTTTTCTGTTTTTCCATCAAGTCAACTTACGCTTTCGCGGTCTCTCCAAAAACCCATTCCTCTCAATCTCATCTTCATGGTGGTGATGACAAACAAGTTCTTCGAATTGATCGGCGGAGCTCCGTCGTATTCTTCGGTAGCCGTCGCCGTTAAAGGATCCGTCGGCGACGCCGTTGGAGGAGCTGCTAGCCGTCGCGCTCTTCGTTGGGCCGTCGAAAATCTCCTCCCCAAAATCGATCGGTTGGTTCTAGTTCACGTCATGCCTACCGTCACCAGTATTCCATCTCCTTGTAAGTTGGTTTTTTTCTTTCCGGATTTCGTTTAAATCAGTCTCACCCATTTCGCGATTTCACGAGATTTTGTTTTGTTTTGCAGCTGGATCGAAGATTCCAGTGGGGGAATTGGAGGAGAGTGTTGTTTCGATGTATAAACGAGATTTGAGAAAGGAATTCGAACAGGTTTTTGTGCCGTTTAAGAAGATCTGCAAATCCAACAAAGTGAGCTTCTTGTTTCATCCCTCTTTCCTTCAGCTGATTCATACGGATTTTGTAACTTTGGGTTTGGTCAATCTTAGGTTGAGACTTTGTTGCTGGAACATCATGATCCCGCAAAGGCACTAGTGAATTACATATCAGAAAGTGAGGTCGAGTGTTTAGTCATTGGGTCTTGCTCTTCAAATTTCCTCACAAGGTAATGAGATTTTCAGAAAGTTATATATCTTGATTACATGGTCTCTCTCGATTTGTGTATTTGCTCTAAGATTAAGTGATCAGAACTGTTTGTTTGTATATGGCATGATATTGCTCAAACGTTTGGCTTGCTTTTGCCAGGAAAAAAGGACAAGAAATGCCATTAACGGTACTTGGAGAAGCTCCAGAGGCATGTGAGATATATGTTATTTGCAAAGATAGAATATTAACCAAATCAACCAATCAGTTATCTTCAGGTATATTTATATACATCAGTCCCTAGAATTTCACTTTCAATGATCTTAAATGTGAATCTAAGATGGAAAAGGAAAATATGTTTTTTATTGATCCCCTAGTGGTTTATGTTTCTCTGTGAAATCTTCAACAGATTCATCATCTAGTTTCCGTATACCCGAAGGAGCAGAAGCTTATACAGAATCTTTCAGCCGCACACGCTCAGATAGGACAGGCTTGTCTGCTTCATCCATATCATCCTCAGGCAGGAAGCAAATTCGAAGGCCTGCCTCTTTGCCGCATAGTAATCCAACCTCTCGAGTGTTTTCTGATGCACAATCTTCAACTGATATCGGTTTGGTCAATGACGAACACATTCGTTCTATCCTTAGACACAGTATTGTCTCCAGTAGTAAAATGCAGTTGAATCCTGGAGCTAACAAAAAAACACCAAAGGTTAAGCATTTGATATTTAACCCCTTGTTGTGTTATTCTCTGTTACACGAAAATTTGATCTCAATATCTGTTTTTGCAGTCAGATGTTCAGTCTGAGGTAGAGCAGCTAAGGAAAGAAGTGCAAACCACGCTTTCCATGTACATGCAAGCTTGTGAAGAGCTAGTTCATAAACAAACACAGGTCGGAGTTACTGTAAATCTTTTCGACGGTCCTTTGTCTTTTTTCATCTAACGGATTTTCATAAACTCAACTAAACCAAATTGTGATCTCAGGTCCAGTCTCTTTCCTCTGAGTGTATTAAAGAAACGAAAAGGGTCATAACTGCTCTGGAAAAAGAAGAAATGTTGAGAAAAGCAGCAGCAGAAGAGAAAGAAAAGCATCTAAAAGCCGTAAAAGAAGTCGAAGAAGCAAAAACAATGCTAGCCAAAGAGTTCTGCGAGAGGCAATTAGCCGAGCTAGATGCTCTCAAACAATCCATAGAGAAACAGAAAGTCATTGACCAGCTCTTCTTGAGAGACGGGCGGTACAGAAAGTATACAAAAGAAGAAATAACTGCAGCTACAGATAATTTCTCTTCCCGTAAAATAATCGGCGAAGGAGGATACGGTAAGGTATACAAATGCAGCCTCGATCATACCCCCGTAGCTCTTAAAGTTCTGAAGCCTGATTCAATCGAAAAGAAAGAAGAATTCTTAAGAGAGGTAAATTACTAAGTAATCTCAGGTTCTAATAACAATAGTAGCCTTTTAACTCTCTGAGATCTGAAATCAACCGTACAATTTTACTTTGCAGATCTCAGTCTTAAGCCAGCTTCGTCATCCTCACGTTGTTCTTCTTCTTGGTGCTTGTCCTGAAAATGGCTGTCTTGTTTATGAGTACATGGAGAACGGTAGCTTAGATGCTCATATCTCTCCCAAAAAGGGGAAACCATCTCTCTCATGGTTCATCAGATTCAGAATCATCTACGAAACCGCATGTGGCTTAGCTTTTCTCCACAACTCAAAACCCGAGCCCATCGTTCACCGCGACCTCAAGCCAGGAAACATTCTCTTAGACAGAAACTTCGTTAGCAAAATCGGCGACGTAGGACTGGCCAAACTCATGTCAGAAGAGGCACCAGACAGTGTCACGGTTTACAGAAACTCGATTATCGCCGGTACACTCTACTACATGGATCCGGAATACCAAAGAACCGGCACAATCAGACCAAAATCAGATCTCTACGCATTTGGAATCATAATTCTCCAGCTTTTAACCGCTCGACATCCCAACGGTCTTCTTTTCTGCGTTGAGGACGCAGTAAAGAGAGGCTGTTTTGGAGATATGTTAGATGGATCAGTCAGAGATTGGCCCATGGAGGAAACGAAAGAACTAGCTCGTATCGCAATCAAGTGTTCGCAGCTCAAATGCAGAGACAGACCGGATCTTGATACACAAGTCTTGCCCGCTCTCAAACGGATTCTTGAATCTGCAAATAATAGACTCAAGACAAAACAAGCTAACGTACGACCACCAACTCACTATTACTGTCCAATTCTTAAGGTAAACCGAAAATCGACCACAACGACTACAATTTTTTAATGGTTGGGGTTTAAGAATGTTTGATTGGATTGATTGCAGGAAATAATGGAAGATCCACAGATAGCAGCAGATGGATTCACTTACGAAGGAAAAGCGATAAAAGCTTGGATTCAAAAACATCAAAGTGTGTCTCCTGTGACTAAGCATCGGCTCAAACATTCCGATCTCACGCCGAACCACACTCTCAAATCGGCTATACAAGAGTGGCGATCTCGTTCACCCTTAGACCTCTCCACTACTCTTGGCTCCTTTTGATCACAAATATATATATATATATATATCTATACTTATAGTCTAATTTGTACATAGTAAATACCGTGAACTTGTTTGAATCATCATGTGACATGTCTGTAGCTTCAACAAACGAGTTTCTTTGATCTCTTATTTATTGTGGTAAAAAAAAAGAGAGAGTACAAACAATAACTATTTTACAGTTGTGGTTTTGTGTTTTTTTGTTTGTCTACAACTCACACATGAATACTACCGGATTTGAATATTGGATTATGAACTCACTATCATTCCTATCTTTAACTTGAACATTCGAGAGAAATTTTGTTTGGTTTGGTTTGATTGGTAATGTTCAGCTAAAGCCAATAAACATGAAAGTAGGATGCGTAAATCAAAAACACAATTTGGAGGTAAGACACGAATAGTATCAAGTATCTACAACTTATATCCATCAAGAATCAAACTTGCGTAAACTCAAGAGCGTTTGCGTCTGGATCACGAGTGAATATCGCTGGCCTCCCTGACCTACTCATCGTATACTCAATCCCTACAAACAAACAGAAAAAGCATCTTCTTCGTTTAAGTAAAAAACAAGAAAGAAAAAGATGCAAAATGTTTACATACCAGCTTTGTCCAAAATCTCTTTCAGATTAGAAACATCACGGATTGCGATACAAGCATGTCGATCCCGGCCTCCGTGCTCGGGTCTACCTGTTAATGGGTCTGGATTTGGAAGCTCCATTAAATGAATCATCTCTGAACCTACCCATAACCATGCTCCTCTATACGGAAGCTTATCGTGTGGCCTTGCCTCGTTGATCTCAAGACCTAGAATGTTCTGGTAAAACTCGAGTGACCGTTCTAGGTTTTCGCAGAGCAGACCTACGTGATGAACCCCAACAACCCCGTAATCTACAATCAAACCGATTCAAATTACGGTCTACATAATGGTGACATTTGCTTAATATTATATGTTGTAACCAGAAATGCTGATTCCAATTTGTAAATGAGAAACCTTTTTGGCAGACAGACAAAATTAATCCGAGCTTAAGGTCTAGATAATGGTGACATTTGCTTATCTTATTACCAATTGTGTCTTTAATCCGAAAACGAAAAAAAGGCGGGATCGGTTTAATTACCGGTTTTGTTGTTAGCCTCTTTCTCTTCCACCACACTAATCCCTTCGATGGATCCTTGTGCTTTATTAGCCTTGAAGCCACGTAACCTAACATTGAGCCTTTCTTTTCTCAGACTCTTCTTCTGAAACTCAATTCGTTCTTTCGTACAGAGACTCGTGCAAGTAACCTTCCAAATACCAAAAACAAGCCTTCATCACTAATCGAACGAAAATAATCGAGTTTGAATAATACCCAAATTCCTAATTTCTATCTCTTCTCAGCTTCTCAATTTCAATTTCTTGAAAACTACAACAACAAAACCCTAAAAAATTCCAACTTCACAAGATTAGCGACTAATACCATCTCGATTTCTGGAATTCGAGTAACCAAGTCTATGAGTGAGTGATGAAGCTTAATTGTTACCTTTGGTCGTAGATCAAGTGAAATTGAAGGTCTGAAAATAGACGCCATGTAAGAGAAACTTTGTTGTCTGTTTTTTTAGGCTCAACACATGAGCAAGAGGTTCGTGTCTCTGCAAAATTAAAATTATTTTTTGATTTGATTTTTTTTTGGTCAAGAAAATGAAGGAGCAAAAAAATATTAAACAAAACAAAATCTAAGCCACAGATCAAAGGTAAGTTAAGTGAGAACTGAGAAGAATTTGACGTCTGTGTTGATTTGTTCGTTTTGTATTTGTCGACAAAATATAATATTCTCGATTTTATTTCGTACATTGATGGATGTGATTTAATTTCGTACTGTTTACACAAAATCTGTCAATCATCACATGGTAAAATCAATTTCGTATTGTGTACAGAAATTTAATTGTTTCAACAAAAACAGAAAAAATCAGACTTTGAAACTTTTATTACTAAAAGCATGTGATGTGGTGGCATAAGTCAAACTTTTATTTAATATATAAAATAAAAAGGAAAAAAAGGTTGAACGTTATCAGAGATATGGATGGGCCAAGCCCAGTCCAAATGGTAATTCACAGATTGCCTTTTTTATATAGCTTTCTCAAATGACACATAAATCGATATAATAAAATCTATTTAAAATCTGAACCAATCAAATTAAAACAATAATACATCTCGGCTAACATCACATCATATATTTAGAGTGGATTTTATCATATCAAACTTCATGATTTAGATCATCTTTGTAGACCTTAATTATATTCAGATCCAATGTTAGAATAAGAAACAGTTTTTATATATATTGTATAATCCGTTGTAATCAACTTCATAAAGTATAATTCATCGAAAATCATCAGCTTCAATCCAATCATATACAATTTCTACAGAAGAAACAATTCGTAGACTCCATTTCATCTTTCTACTACAGAAAACCAAAACCTTAAAACCATTTCATTTTGAATAAGAGAGTCTTCCTTTCGAGATTTTGATTTTCTTTGCAAATACAGATATATTCTCCGTCACAAGCTGGTGACGGTAACAAATGTTCTGTTGGTGCCACGTGTGATTAGATTTTCTTGAGGTGGATCTCATTCAGATTATTCAAAATCTAACAATTTTCCACTTCTCCCTTAACAATTTGTTAAACACTTTTAAATTATTTACTTGCCCTTCATCTTCTTTTATTATTGCAACTTAGATCTAAAAGCTTCTAATTTTACAGCTTAAGCCTCTTTATGTTTAACGTTTTGGTTTAGGGTAAAATAAATATAATCCTAAATCTGCGGGATAACAAAGTTAAAAGAAATACCATAAACTTATCTTTTATTATAATTGAATGTAAAAATGAAACAAGAAAAAAAGTGTCAAATCCATATAGATTTACTTTTAGAAATTACATTAATTTCTTTATCATATGATTGATGGTAATCAGTACTATAAAAATAAAATGAGTTTCTTCAAATTTTTTGGATAATGTGACATTAACAATCACCAAAAAACTCAACTAATTTAAACATTTGAAATAATACATGTCACTTTATATTTTTACGGGTAAACGATCTATTTCCCCCTCGGAAGTTTCATATAATAACAGATCCCCCTGAAGTTTGAGCTTAGTGTTATTTCCCCACCGAATCAAAGTTAAATACCTGTATCCCCCCGTAATCAAAGTTTAAAACTTATTTCCCCCCCAAATCAAATTTAATCGGTTTGTTATCGGTTTATAACGTAAACCGTAAACCATCCCTTTTACACCCGAAATGAAACCGATCTAAAAAACCAAACCCGACCCTAGATCCGACCCAGATAACAAGACCCTTAAACGAAACCGCGTGAAATATATTTGAAACCCAGAAAAATCCCCAAATCGATCTAAGAACCCTAAACATCGTTATTTCAAAATCGAAACTGGTGAAAGCGAATTTTGGTCATTGTTTAGGTTTTGATTCGAGGGGAGGAGGATGAGCAATGTATCTGGAGCATCGAGTGGAGCATCAACTGGCCGAGATCGAGCAAGAGTTAAGGGTGTTCCGACGAGATGTTGGTGTGGGGAGCAAATCTTGGCAAAGATCTCCAAATCCGAGAACAATCCGTACCGGCGATACTATAGGTGTGATTATGCTTATGCACAGAAGGTAAAAACAATGTATTTTGATTCTAATTCCTCTATGTTTTCTTTTGAACCCATTTTGATTACGGTAGATATGAATGGTTGTAGCTAAGGAATGACAATCATGCTTGGAAGTGGATTGATGAGGCTTTGATAGATGAGATAGAGGCATTGGGTATTCGAGCAGAAAGACTTGAATACGAGTTGAAAGAGATTTCAAGTTCACGAATGGAGCTTGAGAAAATTGCCTATGCGAAGATGGAAATGAAGCTAGAGAAAGATATCTTTGAGAGAGTGGAAGAAGTAATCGTTGAAACCGAATCGAAGATGAAGAAAATGATGGTTCTTGTGATCTTTGGGTGTGTGGTCATTGTCGGGTCTAGTATGCTATTAGGGTGATCATTGTGTGTTTATCGTTGAGACTGAATCGAAGATGAAGAAAATGATGTTTGTTGTTAGTTTTTTTGTGTCTTTGATGACATTTGTTGTCTCTTTTGTTATCTCGTTGTTGACATTTGTTAAGTTTTTTCAATAGAATCTCGGGATCTCGTGTTTTCAATCAATGGACCATGACCACAAACCTTTTTTAAGTCCTGTTTTAAGACAAATCTATTTTGGATTGTTCCTAATGTACATAACCTGTTTTAAAACCTGTTTTAAAATAAATCCGAGACACATAAGAAATTGTCTTAAAACGAAAAAGCCAAATCCGAGATGCATAAGTAATAGTCTTAATACAAAAGAGACAAATCCGATGCTACTTCCGAGAACATAACCAAAAAAGCTTCTTAAACAGAGTTGCAAACAGAGCTTCTTCAATCACCAAGCTGTGTGAGAGTGCCTTGAGAAGACTCAACCTGAGAAGGCTCAACCTGAGAAGGCTCAACATGAGAAGTATCAACCTGAGACGATTCACCACAATCCTGAAAAAAATACAACAAACATTAATCTCTTACCCACAAACCTGCAAAAAACACAGCCAACAAAACCACACCAAACAAAGCATTAACCTGAGAAAAACACACCAAACAAACCATAACAAACATTAACCACAAACCTGTTTCTTTTTCTTGTTATGAAACCTTGAGTTATGGTTAGCTGCCCCACAAATCCCACAGTGCATTACTCTCTTCAAAAGTATCGGTGCCTTCTTCACCGGAGATTCATTTTTTCCTTTCTTCCTTTCCTTATCCTTCTTACTAACTCTATACGTTTCTCCTTTCTTCCGGCCAGGCTGTGGTGGCACTGGAGGTTGATGCACAGGTGGTTCTTCTCCAACAGGCCAAAATCTAGCACCTCTCATTGGCACTAGACCGTCCGTGTATGTCCTTCTCCATATAGATGTCCTAAACCAGTGGCACACATAATCTTCAGCCTCGAGCTTCTTGTGGAGAATCAGAGCATACGCATGCTCACAAGGAATACCTGTGATCTCCCACCTTCTACAAGTACAAGTCCTATCAACCAATCTCACACGATATGAACAACCACTAATTTTAACATCCCATGTTGAATTTGTGGACATATAGACCTGACACTCTGAAGCTCTCTTATGCTCTACGGCTAGATAGTCAATCACATACGGTGTGCACACACTTTGCCAGTCCAAAGCTTTGCAACTTCTTTTTGCAATACGTACCATCGCCATCCTTGCAATTGTCTCTAGCATCGGGACAAATGGTTTCTCTCTGGCTTTTGCTATAGAAGCGTTCCATGACTCCGTTGAATTATTCTCCACATCTTCACAGTAATTGCCTATCTTGTGGAAGGCTCTACACCAAGTCTCTGGTTTTGTCTTCATCAAATCTGCATACACAGCTGAGTCATAGCAGAAGATCTTGTCCTTGTTCTCATCAAATTCTGTCTTATTGTAGCTCCATGCAAGATGCCAAATCAACTTCTTCATCTCCGGCTTCTTACCATGCAATGCTCTCATGTTAGCATAGATGTGTCTCACACATTTCCTATGCTCTATCTTCGGAACCTCTAGCTCAACAGCTGCTATTAGTCCCTATATATAAACAAAGAAACCAAATAAAAAACACCAAAGACAGTTAATGAAAAATTTGAGCAAAACACCAAAAAACAGTTCATGAAAAACACCAAAAAACCAAATCTAGCTCAACAGTGTCTATCCGAGACAGTTAACAGCAAAGACAGTTAATGAAAAACACCAAAAAACAACTAAAACACACTTACCCTATGTCTATCCGAGATCATGATATATCCATCTCCATCTTTCAAATCCAAATCAGCTTTGAGCATCTTCACAAACCACAACCAATTGTCCTTGTTCTCAGCTTGTACAACCGCCCATGCTATTGGATAAATAGCATTATCTGCATCTCGGCCCATAGCAACCAATAACTGACCCTTCATCTTTGATTTCAAGTGGCATCCATCAAGTCCTATAAGCGGCCTACAAGTTTCTTTCCATGATCTCCTAATCGCATCAAAACAGACATAGAACCTGTTGAATACATCTAAACCTTGCTCGTTTGTAGAACATTCAATTCTCACAGTAGAGTTTTTATTTGAGTCTAATATCTCACGACCGTAATCACGAAGACGCGCAAACTGTTCATCATACTCTCTCTGAATCCATCTCTGAGCTTTGTTCCTTGCCGATTGGCACTGAGGCCTTGAGACATTGATCTTCCAATTTTCCATGATCAACTCTTCAATCTTCATTGGCATAAAATACTCTGGTTCTTCTCGGATTTTATCGAGAAAGAGACGTGCAATCACAAGAACCTTTATCATCTCGCAAGCACCATTGGGAATACAGCTATGCACATTTTTAAACCCCTTAACCTGCCACTTTACCGTCTTTCCTGTCGTGGAACAGTAAATCCTCCAAGAACAATCTTCACTACCTTCACACTTATAGACAAGTTTATCTTTGTCATACCTGGTCTGCTTGATGTTTCGGCCAGTTTTCAAAGCATAATCGAGGACTGCCTCCTTGAACGCTACTGCATTGAAGAACACTTGACCTTCAAACAAGTTTCCTTCACCTCTTTGAACGTACGTGCGCCTCTTAACCTTCGTGTATTGAGTTCCAGTGTCCTCGTCATCCGTATCAGGGTACACATTGTGAAGAACTGGATCTTCATCAACAAACTCCATCAAAGCTTTCTCGATGTTGTAATCATTTCGTTCTCTTCGATCTTCTCCGTCGGAATCCTCTTCACGAAATTCGGGAACTTCTCTCCACTCAGGGACTTCTCTCCACTCTGCTAACTCCATTATCGATTTCTCAGTCTTCGGGGAATTCGATTTCAATTTTTGGGTTCTGGGTTCGCGATATAGGGTTCTAAGATTTTTGGGGATTTTGGGTGTACAGTACTCGGGTTTAAATTTTGGCGGATTTAGTTTCGGATGTGGGTTAATTAATCGGGTAATCGGGTTAAATGGGTTCAAATTAGGTTAATTATGGTTATCATTGGTATTTATTTGTTAAACGGTTTATTGGTACACAGTAAACCGATTTAATTCGTGGTCTAGGGGGAAATAGATTTCGAACTTTGATTTGGGGGGGAAATAAGTTTTAAACTTTGATTACGGGGGGATACATGTATTTAACTTTGATTCGGTGGGGAAATAACACTAAGCTCAAACTTCAGGGGGATCTGTTATTATATGAAACTTCCGAGGGGGAAATAGATCGTTTACCCTATTTTTACACATCAGCTTTAAATGATTACAAAAACTAGACATGTCATATAAAAACAGCAGATGAGAAGAAAAAGTAGGAGTCTCTTCCCGTTTTTCTATCCGACTTTGCGGTTTGGAAAATCGAGCTTCGTCGGAGTCTAATTCGAAAAAAATTCAGATGCAGAGCCGTCCGTGAGAAAGCCAAAGAGATCGAGAAAGAGAACTTTTCGTCTTCTCCGCCGAAGAAGTTACGAAGAAATATGGACTCGAAGTTGTCTATGGAAGGTGTTTTCTTTCTTCCTCCATGTTCGTTTTTTTTTCAATTTTTTCTGGTTTTTGCTTTTCGTTCTTTATATATACCAGACGAATCGAAATTGGTAAAAGCAATACGTAATCTGAACGATATTGGTTATTAATCATCTCTATATGTTAGAATTTTGGGGGTTGTTGTATGAATATATGAGCATATGAGCAGATATAAGGATGAAAAAATCGATGGAGAGAAGAAGAAGAAGAAGTAATCAAAGACAGATGAGGCTAAAGAGTTACTTGCTAAGTATGGTGGTGCTTATCTTGCTACATCCATTACTCTTTCCCTCATTTCATTCTCATTCAAGCTCTTCTTCTCAAGGTTTCATTCACTTCTTGTTCATACTAAATTTATGTTTTTTGCTTGAGGTGATTGAGTAAATGCTGATTTGGGTATTGGGGTTGATGTTTTTGACTTTTTGGTGATTGGAGTGAAAGGTAATTTGGATATTTTTGGTTTTTAAGGTTGGGATTTCGACGAATGAGAAAGTAGGAGCCTTTGCTCTGGCTTACGCGGCGCAGAAAGTTGCATCCCCGATAAGGTTTCCGCCTATCGTGGCTCTGACTCCTATTGTAGCTAATTGGATTGGGAAGAAAGTGGAGAAGGAGAAGGATGATTACTCTTTTCCCTTAGCTTATTTGGAGGTATTGAAATGTAGATGTTATAATCACTATATACAGATCCTACACATTGGAAACATTCATGAATCCTCACGTCTCTCTACTTTCTATGTACAATAGTTCACAAGTTCATAAGATACAGAACCAAAGAATGGAAGAATCCAAGTTGTGAGATAGCTTTAGACGCGTCCAAGTGAGATCTGGTTGGTCTTGTTAGGCATCTGATAAGAGGCAATTAGTCTTTATCCACTTGAATTTACATGAAAATATGTGATCCAACATATGACTTGGATGCAGTTTGACAAACCCGACGAATAAAAAAGAGCGAAAAACTTGGAAACGAATTGGTAAAAGCTATTGAATCATCTAATAGTGTGGAAATAAAAAAGCAGGCAATTTTACACTCAACCTTGTGGTCCAATATACACAACATTGCTCAAGTTAGAGTCTCCAATACTGTTATGCTTTTGTGTTGGCTTCTTAGCCCACCAAAATTTGTTGTCCTGATGCTAAATTGCTCATCTTGCTTCTTCTACATTGACGATAATCACCACTAGCTTCTTCTGAGTCTGACTTATTTGACTGATTTAAAACACATGCCATGTGAATCATATTGAATTTAATCTACAGAAAACGGTGATCCCATGATGCTTTCTTCGGGCCAAAGCTATTGGCCTGATGCCAATCATTGATCAGGTTAGAAAAAAATAACATCCTTGAATGTTTGTGTCATCTAATGTCCTTATAAAAGCAAAATAAATTGACAACAAATTGATCTTTATGACATCTAAACTTGGTTTTATGACATCTAATTTGCAGCAAAACTAATATATGTCATCCAAAAGAAAAGTATGACTCTGATTTAAATTTAAATAGAAAATAGTATCCGATTTGATCATTTTCTATTGTTTTTCAAAGTTTTTTTGTTAGGACGTTCAACGTTTTCTTTGTCTCCTAATGTAAAGTTAGCCAAAATGTATACTTTTGAGAATATACTTTTTAGAGTATTTATGTGAAAAAACTATAACATTATGTAGTTAATATAAAGATTTGACATAGTAAAAGGATGGTCAAAAATATAAGGAATGAAGAGTTCCAACATAAAAAAAAAAAATTTGTTCAGGAAGGTATAAGGAAGACCAAAGTAAAGAGTGAAATTACGATCTTTTAGATACTCCAGTTTTGCGGAGTCATTGGGTGACAAAGAGTGAATGAGATAAGAAAAATGAAGCCAAAGTTGGGGGTGCATTGCTTTCCTAAAACATGCATAACTCCTAATGCAAATCTAGATTTGTTACATTATATATTCTTCAGGCCGAATAATAGTTTGTTATTTTATTGTTGACAATGTGATATTTTACTCCTACAATTTTTGGAATCGTTTATCCTCAAAATGTAGAAAATATTTATTTCTTTTTATTTATTTTCGGAATTTTATTTTATTTTTTATCTAACGATATAAAAAAAAAAATTCACGAAACATATATACTACCATTTTTAAAAATTTGTTTTCATTAATTTTATTAAACTTGAAACTACATACAAAATTATAATAAATTAGGAATATAAAATCTTAATAAAGCACTACCCGCGGCGTAGCGCGGACATTAACCTAGTTCTACATAAAAATAGAACTAATATCATTAGTTTAGGAGTAGATGTTAAAAAAAAACATTAGTTTAGGGGTTAACAACATATTTCCTCTTTAAAAGTATCATATAATAACAATTTTTTTGGGTTTGGTTCTTGGTGTCGCAAATTTTTTTTTTAGGGATTTGGAGGTTTTTGGGGTTTAAATGTCTGGTTTACCCGTTTTAATTGGGTCTTAATGCGATTTAGTTTTGTTTTTAATTGGTTAAACTTCGTTTGGTAAACAGTAAACGAAGTTAATTATGGTCTATGTAGATTTTAGTTTCGAACTTTTGTTTCGTGTGTAAATATGTTTCGAATTTACAATATGTAAATACATATGTTTTTAACTTTCAAATCCTGAGAACTAAGATGAAATTGTAACTTTATGTGTATCTGTTGTTATATAATATTTCGGAGAGATAATAAGTTAACTCAGTAATACACATAACTTTGTGAGTAGACAAAACAAAAATATAACATAACTTTATGAATTGTTAGTACTCCTCTTTCCTCTTAAGGAATTTACATGTTTTAAACTTCTGTATACAAATCAAGAAATATAATCTAAATTTTTATTTATAAATTTAATTAGTTTTACAATTTATATCATATCTGTTAAAATTAACTACATGACATTAAGTTTTTCTATGTTTTTATATGTTATGTGACCACAACTTTACACTGCATTTTTTTAGCAGATCCGTGTGGCAATTGATTATCTCCAAATTTGTGACACATATATAATATGAATTGATTTTGTTCTTTTCTTATACCAAATTATGCAATATGATAATGTATTTATTTATTTTTGAATGAATTTTTTAAAAGTTAAATAAGTCTATCTACGTACATCCCAAAAAAAAAAACGACTCGTTTCCAATTATCCATTAAAATATGTTGTTTCATCAAATCATACAAAACATAAATTTTATATGTACGTTTATATATATATATTTATGATTGGTTCATTGAATTTGATATATGAATTGGGTATTTTGTTTTTTGCCCATCCAAAAGCCACTTTCATTCACATATCATTAGGTGATCCAATGATGATGTAACACGTGGAATAAAAACTATAGTGCAATACTATTATTTTCCTAAAAATAAATTTAATAGACAAAAACATAACAACAACAAAAAAAAAAAAAAGGGAAAGAAACAACACAAGATATTTACGTAAGTTAAAGAGGCTGTCTTTGTCAGTGCAATGAACCTCTTCCGCATCTTTCCCGCCACCCCAACTAACAGATCTCTCACCGTACACGTCATCCTCTTTTTGCTCACCAAATCTATGACTATCTCTCTGTCTACGTGGCTACCATCCGTTTATTTCTCGACAGAAGTAGGACCCACTTGATTGTTATTCATATAGTATTATTTATTCAAAATGATTTTAATTACTACTGTTGGGAAAAAGAATCATCGGCTGACAACACATCATACTTCTTTCGTTGATTCTCTTCTGTTTTTGGTTCAACCGGAATGTCATTTTATGATTTTGAAGTCTATACATAAATGTAATTTTTTTTTTATTACATTGGAATCACAAAATTATTCTGTTTAAGCGTATGAGTTTAATTGGTAACTTTATATCACTACGCTACAAGATATATCGCTTTAATAGTTACCACCACAAAATGTGTTATGTGAAATAGGGTTGGACACGAGTTGGGTATCCTTGAATTTCGGAGTATCCTTTACTCGATTTTTAGGTTACGAGTATTCTTTTTTTAGACGGGTATGAATCGAATAACGGATCGAAAACGGGTAACGAATATTAGTGCCTAGCCCTACTGTGCAGATGGCTCCCTCCTCTTTATTTGTCTCCCTCTAATTGTCTCTTTAAATATAATTGTATCTTCCTTTTATTAGTGAAAGATTTTTAACCAAAAAAAAAGTAGTATAAAAATCATTACTGGTTGGAGTGGATTGGTGTTCTGATTTGATCTAAGACGAACCCGTTATCTCCGTTAAATGATTTTTCATCTTTCATGATGCTCGTTATTTACAATTCCGATTAATGGAAAGGATTGAGTCTAAATCCCAAAGAGACATATGGTGCCTCGATCTGCGAATATGGGATTCGGGTATAATATATTCATGGAGAATCGACGAATCAATGCAAGAGAAGATACTCAATATTACCAATAATATTAGACGACTATGGAGTTTCATCCAAGAGATGATAGCCAAGAACGACGATCTCATTGTTTTGGGATTGATTCTGGAGAAGGAAAGAATTGGGTTTAATAACCTGTTGGCGAGTAAGGCTTCGGTATCCAAAACATCGTGGAAATTCACTTCTTCATCGTTTTTCTTAATGTTTGGTTATGTAATTGTGAATGTGTATTTGGTTTTGCTCATTATTGATGTATTATTGATATATCAACTTTTGTATACGATTTGAAATTAATGAATCAGAAATTTTTTAAAAAAAAACATTACACTCATTTTTTTATACTATTACCATTAGTTCTTACAATTTTGAAGTAAAAAATTGGCTGTAAAATGAGATCATTTTTTAAATTGGCTTTAAAATGAGATCGCCTCAGGAGAATTTTATTTAATTTTGACATATCTGAATTTTTATATTAGACTGAATTTTTTTGGCTGTAAAAATTATTAAATATCTAAACCAAAACTTTTTAAAAATTGGCATGAGCCCTGGGGCATCGCCCCCTTGCCCCCTAGTTAAGCCGGCCCTGCCTTCAAACTAATTTATATGTATGAAAAATGTTTATGAAATGCTTGGATGTTCGGTTTGGAGTTTCTGGATGTGTTACGGGAACTTTGGGTTGAATGTTTGACTGCACATCAGTAGTATAACCAACCAATCCATCAATAATTGAGAATGTTTAAAATGTGGTTAAATTAAATAAATAATTTTCAAATAAAAAAAAGTCCTTCTAATATAAAATAATACTTACATGTAGCCCTAAGACTTCATATCTGGGATTTGGCATCTGCTCCGCTCCGCTCCGGAAAATAGGATATCCGATATGGGCGGAGGCGGAGGCGGATAATGATTTTACGGATCCGGCCGGAGGTGGAGGCAAAGACGGATGGTAAAATAAGTCATTGCCAGAGCTCCGCACATCCGGCTCTTTTTTTTTTTTTTAAATGGTTCGTCTTCTTCCACCAGACCTTCTGATCCGACCTGTCAAGGTCATCCCGTGATAAGATCTGGTGTAGATCTTATCTGTCTTAAGAAAAAAGTAAGAAATTCAGAAGAAAGGAGATGAGAAACAGAAGAAACGAGGAAGAAGAAGAAAAGAATCGAGAAGAGAAGAAACAAAAAAAGTCGGGTCAGGTGCGGGTCGAGTTTTTTTTTTTAAGCGGGGCGGGTGTGGGTCGAGGGTTTTACAATGCGGGTCGGTGCGGGTCGAAAGTTTTAGAACCGCGGGTTTGCGGGTTGAAAGTTTTAGAACCGTGGATTTGCGTTTTAGAACCGAAAGTTTTAGAACCGCGGGTTCGTCGAGCATGAATCTAGAATTTTTTTTTTTTTTCAATGAAAAAAAAACCGGATTATCCGCGGATATCCGAATTTTTAAGCAGATATTCGGATTTCCGGGTTTTCAGAGGCGGAGACGGATAACATAGTTGCACATCCAACCAGAAGCGGAGACAGATGCGGATATCCTCATTTTGGCCGGATATCCGGCTCCGTCTCAGGGCTGGGCTACTTACATGTGTAGCGTAAGATATATCCAACAATTAATTTCCAAACGTTTTTTAATATTTTTGGCTATAGAAAACTGATAAACATCTGTATTCAAAAACTACGATAAAGATACACAATAATTGAGGGATGACACGATAGTAAATGTATATTTCTTCTAATGTTCTTCTATAAAGAAATAATAAATATATACTTTTTTTGTTTCCATAGAGGCAAGTTCAAAGTAAAATGTCTTTCCAAGTTATATTTTTCTTGACTGAAACATCTCTCTGTAATAATAAATAAAGAAGACCTCTCTCTCTCTCTCTCTCTCTCTCTCTCTCTCAAATGTCATATGGGGCAGATTTAAAACCGACTTCTGCCTAAACTTTTTGTTTCTGGAGAGAACACACACACACACAAAATCTGGAAATTGTTTCCGTTGGAAAGTAATTGAGGAGAGAGATGTCACCGAATCTCTAAATGGTTGAAACGAATTGCCCAGAATCCAGGAAACTCTGATTGGAAAAAGAAAAAAAAAGAAATTCTGGGTGGTGGTTTCTCGGGAAAAATTTGCTCTTTTTTTTGTTTGTTGCTTTTGCTTTATATGGCATCTCTATCTATTTCATGTGCTAGCTAAGGTTGTCTCACTTTCCTCTTCTGAGTCATGAGTTTCTTGTCTTCATCTTTCTCTAATAAAGTTAATAGTCTCTTAAATTTTGCTGTAGAAATCTGTCGACTTTTCGTTTTTCTTACTCTGAACCGTTTTTAAAACTCAACCATAAATTAGAAAAAACAAAAATCATAAACCCAATTCATAAATTTTGGCACATCTCTCTTCAAAATTCGTTGATTTCTGATTTGGGGTCTTTGCGAGAGATATCAAGCAATTAGGTTTTTGATCAATGGACGATGTTTCTCCTGCAGTCGCTGTCCCATTCAGACCGTTCGCTGAGCCTCCACACGGAGTTAGAGGCTATTGCAACGGTTCGTTGTCGGAAAGTTCGTGTTCCGGTTCTGGGTCTTTAATTTCCGGCGAAGAATCAATGAAAGATTCGTCCTTTGGGATCAACTCGAGACAGGATTCGTCATCATCCTCGTTATCATCTGCTGCGGCAGGTGTACCAGACGTTATCGTGGATAGCTCCGCCGGAGAAGAGATCAACGGCTCAGATGAGTTTGATCCGGGATCGCCGAGTCAGAGCGAGAAGAAAGTAATCAGTAGAACAGAGAGCAGAAGTCTGTTTGAGTTCAAGAGTGTACCTTTATATGGAGTGACTTCGATTTGTGGAAGACGACCAGAGATGGAAGATTCTGTCTCAACGATTCCTAGATTCCTTCAAGTTTCGTCAAATTCGTTGCTCGATGGTCGAGTCACTAACGGATTTAACCCTCACTCGAGTGCTCATTTCTTCGGTGTTTATGATGGCCATGGTGGTTCTCAGGTAAAGCCAGTTAAACCAATTCGATTCGGTTGTAAGTCATTAGTGTTGTGATCGTAGCAAACTGCAAAATCTGGGTTTGAGATCTGATTTCTTCTTCTTTGATCGGTTTCTGTGTGTAGGTAGCGAATTATTGCCGTGAGAGGATGCATTTGGCTTTGACGGAGGAGATAACGAAGGAGAAGCCGGAGTTTTGCGACGGTGACACGTGGCAAGAGAAGTGGAAGAGAGCTTTGTTCAACTCTTTTATGAAAGTTGACTCAGAGATCGACTTTGTCCCGGAAACGGTGGGGTCCACTTCGGTGGTTGCCATTGTTTTTTCGACACATGTTTTCGTCGCTAATTGTGGCGACTCGAGAGCGGTTCTGTGCCGCGGCAAAACGCCACTCGCATTGTCGGTCGATCACAAAGTAAGTATAGTAATTCTTTGCGAATATAGTGACCAAAATCAATATAGTAATGTCATTCAGCGATTTCTTAAGCTAACAAAACCAATCAGAGCCTATAATCTATTAGATTGGTCAAACGTTCTTATAGTGTTTGGCTCTACATTTATGTATAGCCGGATAGAGAAGATGAAGCGGCGAGGATAGAAGCAGCTGGAGGGAAAGTAATCCAGTGGAATGGGGCTCGTGTTTTCGGTGTGCTCGCCATGTCAAGATCAATTGGTATGCTTACTTTCTCCGGAAAATATCCATTGGTTTTGGTTCTTTTTGATAGTTCCCTTACATCATAAACCGTTGCCAACAGGCGATAGATACCTAAAACCGTCGGTCATTCCGGATCCAGACGTGACTTCTGTCAGACGAGTCAAAGAAGATGACTGTCTCATCTTAGCGAGCGATGGTCTTTGGGATGTGATGACGAACGAAGAAGTGTGCGATATGGCTCGTAAACGGATTTTATTATGGCACAAGAAGAATGCCATGGCCGGAGATGCTTTGCTTCCGGCGGAGAAAAGAGGAGAAGGAAAAGATCCGGCGGCAATGTCGGCGGCAGAGTATTTGTCGAAGATGGCTTTGCAAAGAGGAAGCAAAGACAACATAAGTGTGGTAGTGGTTGACTTGAAGGGAATAAGGAAATTCAAGAGCAAATCCATGAACTAAAGAAGAAGGTTTGGAATAAAAAAATGAAGAAAAAAAAGTTTTGATGGTGGGTAATCACTTTATTATATAAAAAAACAGGTAATAATAATATTATTAATTGTCTGTAATATTAATTTCCTGCTTAAATTTTATTTATTTATTTACTTTCCCACCATTATTTAATCTTTTTTTATATACTAACATGAATATGTATATGAGATAATGCAAGCTTCCAAAAAAGTCCCCTTCTTTTTTTATTCTTGGGGTTAATTGTAATATGACTGAACTCGTATAAGTTAAGATCTAATGTTGATATTTGATGTTTTATTACCTTCTTTTTAAAAATCTTTGTAATAAGGTCTAATTGTTGCATTCGAACATAGTCTTAGTTCAGAAACTGAATACTTTATATATATGTATTAATATTGGGATCCCAATATTTTTTATAAAAAGTAGTATTTTAATATTAAAAAAAATTACTCTTTTCGTTTCATATTAGTTGTCGTTTAGGTTGTTTTACGTAGATAAAAAAAATAATTTAATTTTTTATTTTACCCCTCATTAATATATTATATACTATGATCACACTAATTAATAAGCTAAATAAATAAAGATAAAAATGGAAATATTATCAAACATTTGAATTGAAATTCTAAAACGACAACTAATACAAACGACAACTAATACAAAACGACAACTAATACAAAACGGATGTAGTATTGCATAGAAGATTCAAATAGTTTGAGTCTATTGACTAATTTAATGGTGTTTTTGATTGCAAAGTGTTGTGTACGACAATTTTTTTTTTAA
Source organism: Eutrema japonicum (assembly GCA_030161315.1). Taxonomy (NCBI): domain Eukaryota; kingdom Viridiplantae; phylum Streptophyta; class Magnoliopsida; order Brassicales; family Brassicaceae; genus Eutrema; species Eutrema japonicum. The sequence continues at coordinate 43,483,003 of BSQW01000005.1, forward strand.
TCTATCTTTATTAATACGAAAATCAAGTTACATAAAAAACAAAAATACATAAAAAGAAACATACAAAGTAATAAAACAACGAGAATATATTTGAATGAATTTTTTCTCCGAGTTTTTCTCGCCGGAGTGTCCACACTTTCTTTCCTCATAATCGTATTTAATCTGATACAATTTTCTTTGGTTATGATACATCATTTCTCATGTGTACCGTAGCTTTTATCCATTTTTAAAAATCTTTTCTTCACATCAACAATTAAACAGAGAAGTAAAGTGGGAAAATAAAAACAAATACAAAAAAAGGATATAGTGCATTTTAACATCGTATTAAAATTTTAAAAAATCGATATTTAATCTTAATCTCTTCAAATAGCATTTGTTTTCCAGACAAATAACATGTTCTTTCCAGACAAAAAAAAAAAAAAAAAAGAAAGAAAGAGAGTTGTTTTTATGTTTTTAGTCTAAAACAAACAAATAAACATAAAGCTGTTTGGTTGGTAAAAGAGTTTCAGTTTCTTCTTCAGCTTTGTACGCATTTAAAGCGCCGACGAAGTTGAAAAAGACGAAGAAGAAGTGGAAGAGACACGATTCTCGCTGACTTATCAGTTTCAGATTCGTTTAGTTACCAGATTCATCTCGGTGAGTTATCTTTGGTCTTTCGTTTCTCTTTTCTTCCAGAGCAATTTCCGGTATTAGATGAACACTGGATCGACGAGTGTGGTTGATTGCTAGGGCTAATCTTGTAGAAACTGATCTTCAGTTTTCAATTTATTCGAGAACGAATCGTATCTTCGTTTTTTGTTCTATTCACGGTTCTTGATCCGGAGATTTCAAATTATAGCGAGGTTTAGGGTTGCGGCTAAGGTCTCGCTTGAAGCATACTTGAATTTTAGTCTTTGTTGATTAGAATCTATCATTTGGTTTTGATTACTGTTTGTGAAATTCAGAGGGTTTCATTGTCAATGCAGGGGAATTGAAGTTCTGGTCACAAGAAAGAGCTAAAAGCATGGACGAAAGTAAACTATTAATTATCTTCTTGTCTCTCTTATGAACAATTTTGTCCTCTTAACTCTTCAATTTTGTTGTTTTTGGTTACTTTTAGTGGAATATAGAAGAATCAATGAGCATCATACATATCTAGGAACAGAGTAGTTTTGTTAGTGCAAATTATATGTTTTTCCAAGTTTGAGGCATTTGAGTTGTGATTTGGTATGCACATATAGCATTTTTCTGAAGTGAGATTTGAGATCATGAGAAAACGTTGTTTTTCCCTGTCCATGATGCTGTCCGAGTGAATTCGCAAGTGTTGGAATCTACTGCAAAGTTCTTAGAGGAGGAGATTTATATCTATTGCATTAGGGATTTTTAGGATGTAGACGACTTCATCCATACCATACATGTGTAAGTAAATATTTGCATCTTTATCGCTGCAGGTACTAAATTTGTATCCGGAAATGGTAGAACCGAGCTGGTAAAATTCATTGCTGATAGGCATGCCAATCTCATGAAACCAGCCGTTCGATATTATTCCGCACTTAAAGGTAAGGATCCCAACCCGCTTTTAAATCCATTACCGCCTGCGCCTAGTCTTGTCATGCGTAGAAGTCCTGCATTTTTAATTTGACTCTTCTTAACTTCTTATTTATATAGATGTTATGGTTCGTGGGAAAAGAAGATATACGCTTGTAAAAGATGTAGGCGACATGGAAACAGGAGTATATGACAAACCTCTTCCATGCTTTGGTTGTGGAATCGGATGGTTCTCGTGAGTATTGTTCTCCTGTTAATTATGTGTTATCGGTCTTAAGACCAATGCTGATTTGATAATCTTCACGTACCTTCTGATTTCATCTCTTTAATAACAAACAGATTTCTCCTCGGATTTGTGTTCCCGCTTTTGTGGTACTATGCTACATTTCTTTACTTCGGGAACTATTACCGCAAAGATCCTAGAGAAAGAGCCGGTCTTGCTGCTTCCGCAATCACTGTAAGTACTTATATTGTCCATAGTCATAATAAATTAATAATGTTGTTGTAGATTAGTCGAAATGACTGTTGATTCTATGTTAAATTGGTGCAGGCGATGGGATTCTCTCTTGTGTTACTCGTGATTTTGGCTTTATGGTGGTTTTAATATCTTCAGATACATAAAGTAACTATGTAAGTATGCATACATTCTTATAAGTTCCGTGCTCATCAAGGAATAGTTACGGGAACTCGGTCTCATGTACATTCAAATAAAACCCTATGATTTTACTTCAATCTTTTTTTTTAAAGTTGTGTATAACTTTTTGTTCCCAACTTACAGAGTTTGTATACAAAGGACAAAAAAAAACACAAATCAATTGTTGTAGCTCATTTTTTGCGCGGTAATTATTCTCGTCTGAATAAGTCGGAGAGTTTGGATGATTAGTTTATTACCATTTTTTAACAGAATTTTCATGTCGTGGCCCTTCTCTAATGATTCTGTCTAGAATTTACTTTAGCCTTGCAGGACATTTTTTCCCCCGTTCTAGTGGGCTGATTTGGGCTGGTCCATTTAGTTGTGGATTGTTTAGCTGAAAATAATTATTTAAAGTTTAAAATATTTCTAATCCGAATAACTATGTTTCTACGGTTATGTCTTTAAGTCTTAATCTCTTTTCTGTACTTTTTCGTACACAACCGCTAATTTTATTAAAGGTTATACCTCTTTTAAGTTCTACGGTTATGTTTTTTAGTCACAATTTTTTCGCTTGTTTTTTTTCGTTTATAATCGCTTATTTTTATCAAATGTTGTTTATAACACTTATGTCTTTACAAATTTAATTTATATTGTTCCGTACATCTTTTATTTACCTAACTCATAATTTTGAAAAACAACACCGTATACATCAATTTAATATTGAAGAACTATAAACTATTTTAGAACTACTAAAAAAATAAAGTTCACATGAAATAAATGATTATTAATATGGAGTTTCAAGAAAACATGTTTACTAGATAGTTAGCCATAAATAAAAAAGAATTTAAAGCGGAGGATGCGACAGAATAAGCATTTTGACTGGATTCGATCATATCAGAGGACAGACTGATGCAAATAAGTTTGCATGGGGGGTCAATAGAGAAGATGTGCACATGGACATTGAATGTGCTCTTTCGATTTAATTGGTGAACCGGCTAAAATATTCCAGATAACACGAAACATAAACGACCAGACTGCCATAGTTTTTCAAGATTTGGATCCGTGCTGCTATCGAATTAATTCTTGATAAAATCCAATTTTTCAGACCACTAAATTTGAAAAAAAAAACTATATCATGGACACAAGTCACACAGCGATTCATCAATTTTATATTTTAAATCATAACTCAATTAAATATACATATAACATATTTAACAAGTTCATAACTCAATTAAATATATACATATAACATAAAACCGGTATATATATTAAAAAGCCTTTGAGAGGCGTGTTTCCTCTCTCACAAAACCCTAGCGCCGCCAAGTCAAAATTTTCCGATCTCCCTTTCCAGGGAGCGGTGTCCCTCACCGTCGCCGGAAAAGGGACCCCCTTTGTCGCTTTGCCTCCCTCGGTTACTAGTTCTCGGAGGTTGTTAGGTGTTGGACAGAGATCTGGTTTTAGATTTGCTTTGCGGTGGTGTTTGGGTCGCCGGTGGTTTTGGCTCTCCGTCTTGGTGCTCTGGGTTCACAGCTCGTCTCTCTGGCTCTCCCTTCGTTAGATGCTCGAGGACAATGTCTATGGGTTCAGTTAGGGGGCTCGAGCTTCTCCTAAAGCTTTGTGGTGGCCTCTCCGCCGGCGGTCTGTTCTCCGATTAGTACCTGCGTTGGTTGGTTTCTGGGTTGGATGGGGGTGGACCATTTTGGTCTTGTTCTGCTCTGCTCGTGGATGGTGGTCAGTTATTCGCCTTTGCTGCTCCTCCTCCTCTCTGCCTCGTCGCCGTCATCTGTAGCGAGCCCGAGCCTCGTCGCTGCTAAGTTTTTCGCTTTGACTTTGTCTCTCGCCTCTCCGGTCCTGGTTAGTGTGTATCTCTGTTATGCTTCCCTGGATTTGGCTCGGTTGCTCTGGTTTCTGGTTTTGGTTGTGGTTTGATTGTGGTCAAGGTTCCGTGTCCTCTTCTCCCCGTCTAGATGCTTCTTCCTTCTCCTCTCTGCATCTCATGGGGTTTAGTTGTTGCGGTTTGTGGCTTTCGGGGTCCTGGTTTTGTGGCAGTTGAGGCTCCTCTTTCTCTTCTCATGCCTTGCTGCTCTGAAGCTTCCTGTTTGTTGCTTCCTCGGGAACAACTCCCTGCTTTGTGCCGGTTAATTACTCTGGTGGAGCTTTCCAGTTTCAGCCTGGTGTGTGAGCTGGTGGAGTCGGGCTTTTGGTTCGTGCTCCTTGGGTAGTGTCTCCTACCTCCTCTCTGCTTCTTGAGGGGTGCTTGTCGAGTGCTTTCTCTCCTTCCTCCGCTCACTTGTTGACAGGTTTGTGCTGGTTAACGGCATTTTGGTTTGCTAGTTGCAATCTGAGCCAAGTCATTGTTGCGCTTGTGTTGCTGTTGTGTTGCGTGAGTTGATTTTGTGTTGCGAGAGTTGGTTCTTTGGCTAGATTTGGTGCTGTTTGGTTGTTTGTGTTTTCGTTTCTGTGGCTAGTGAGGTATGACATTGCCTTGGTTCTGTGTTGTGGTCTCGGGGAGCTCTAGTTGGTATAGAAGGATTGCGTGGAGTTCTGGATTTGCTCTCTTGTCTCGGGCTGGTGGTTGTCTCAGCATTGTCAGCTCCTTGTCTGATCTCGGGTGTTAGATCCGCCGTTGTTATTCCTATTGCCGCCATTCCTGCTCAGAGTTTCGCCGCAAGGCTTCCCACTATTTTCTTGAGGCTCGTCAAGGCTTCTTGTTTTCAAGACTCGTCTTCTTCAATATGCCTTTTAGTATCCTTATTGCGGTCTTTAATCTTTTTTTGCGCATTATAGTATTCTCGTTGTTGTTCTTATTTCGTATTTTTATCATCTTGTAACATTTCCATATGCAATTTAAATTGAATACCCTTTACCAAAAAAAACCGTATATTGGTTGATTCCATACATAATATTAGCTACATTTCCATACTTTACTTAAATAGTTCGACAGTTCATTTAATATGATTGCAAAAAATCAACCAATAGACCGGTTAATTGCCCTACCGGCCAATTTAATATGATTGACAAATTTTTCAAAACGAAACGAAAGTGTTTTTCAGTCGTAGGGTAGTGGACTACACTCCAAACTGTTTTGTGCGGTCATCAAAACTTCAAGACGGCGTGATGTGCTTCTCTCCGGAATGTTAAACGGAGCGATGTTTCCAATGATAGGTACTTATCATCAAAGAGAGAGTTTGATTGATTCGATTACTCTCTCAATCGCTAAAAGCTTCCAATAGGTTAATGCCACGACAAACGTGTGTATCCCTTCCATTTTATTAATAAGTAATAATTGAATCATTTAAAATATTTAAATGAATTTTAAAATCAATACTACTAATAAGACGACATGTACGTAATATACGATTAGATGTGGTAAATCGCACGTGTGGGAGACAGGCTGTGTATCTGGAAGATAGCTGTTTGAAGAAGAAACTTAGACGATACTTCCGATTCATCTAGCGGCTCTTTTTTCCCAGCCTGTCTCCTTCTCATCTTTCTTTTTTCCTTGTTTAAAAAGTTGATAATATAATATATATATATATATTATTCTTTATAAATATTATATATATTATTCTTTTAAAATAAAAACAACAAATTCTTTATACTTTATTTAGCAACAAACAAGGGAAAAAAAACAGAAATTTTAGACTCTTCGATCTTATAACCTTTGAAATCGAGTTTGAATAAATGGTAGCTGATCAACACTATGATAGTTAGTAATAATCTTTATGTTTTATAAAAAGTATTTTCTCTGTTTTTTATATAAGGGGTTTTAGACATTTTGTTTTGTTTTTTTTATAAGAAGTTTTCTCATTTTTTGTCTTGATACTATCATGAAACATTAATAATGAATCAAAATAATGTAAACAGTCCAATAAACAATTCTTTTTAACAGCAGCATTTAATGTTTTAAGCAAAAAAAAAAAAATTCTTAATTTCCGTGCTTTTAAGGAAAACCCTTTATAAAAAAAACATAAGGAGTATCATTTTGACACATATTAAAAAAACTATTAAAAGTTTAATATTATATTTTATTAATATACTAAATAATTTTTCTCTCTCTAATAAATACACTAAAACAATAAGGGTAAAACTGGATTTTTGTTCAAAATTATATATTGAAAACATAAAAATATAATCTTTATAAAACAAAAATAAAATTTTAAAATGACATTTTTTGTGATACAGTATTAAAGATAGTTTATTTCAAAATCACGTATTGATTCAATCCACAAACGCATGATACAGTAGTAGTTTGTGTTACAATGTTTGGTGGATTTGTCACATATTTATTATCTGAAATTAATTTCGATACTATTGATTCGATGGCTCAACAGTTTTTTGGTTGGATATATAATAAACTTTTGATATATCTTTTTTTTTAACTTTTGATATATCACTTTTTCTGTCACTAACTTTTACCCACGTAAATCAGTACATGATTATTGATTAATTAATAAGATCTTAGAGAACCTTGTATGATTCTCCCGAAACCGATTCTCTTACTCCTTGTGGAGTATAATATAAGTCAAATTATTTTCTTTATACGTAAATCGCTGTCCTCCTTTTCTTGGTTAAGAGTTTTATATGTTTTTAGCTAATGCCTACTTTTCTTTCTTTGGTCTTTAGGTTTACTAGTGGGACACTGAATGAGAAAGATAAGAGCCAATTTTCAAAATATCACATTTAGTTCGTTTTCAAAGACAGAAAGCTGGTGGCGATGGCCATAATTTTAGGACTATCAAATTTAAAATTTTCAAGTATAAATGTGTTCTTAACTTGTAATCCTTATATTTTAATAGTTTTTGGGATTTTCTTAACGTCAACATGTTACGGAAATAATTTACAAGAAACTAAAAGATCACGTATAAGTTATAACGTTTGATCCCTTTTAATGTGTTCCAAAACAAAATATAAAATAAATCTGGAAATGGTGGTGGTCGAGTGTACAACACATTATCGATAAGGTGGAACGTTACACAACCCAAAAATCAGGGTTTAGTTTATTCATTTATCATTAATTCACTTGTAAGTAATATTAGGTTGAGAAGATTTTTAAACTAACACTTTTAATTTGAAATATTCGTTCTCTACTAAACTACAAAAACGTTAAAAGGGTTTATAAGAAATTAAAGATGAGTTTAAAGGGTTGTGATTGGATGCTGGTCCCCCTTTTCTTTTTCTTCACCTTTTATTGGATGTTTTTTTTTAATCAACTTTTTCGCTCCTTACACTTATCGAATGTGACAATATTGTAACAAATAACGAAGAAATTATGGTGCATAGAAGCTCCATAATGCTACCAATCGACATCTGATTTCAATATCGTTTGATCGACTATTATAAAGCCATCAGGATGTGTTTCTCTGGTCCACCTCTGCTGGTTCAGCGTCAACCAGGTTCTATTCTAAACTTACTTGGGGGCTCTCCACCCGCCTCTTCTTCTCGTACCTTGGAAGAATTCGGTTTGATTTGCAGGGGTGATTCCCAGATTTTCTTTCTTGGTTTGGGTATCGATTCGGGATAGGCTTCCAACGAGAGACATACTGCGTTCGTGGGGTATCCAGGTTCCTTCGACTTGCTTGCTTTGTGGGATTGAGATCGAGAATAGAAACCACCTGTTCTTTTCTTGTGATTACTCTCAGGGAATTTGGCAATACTTCATCAACAATGTCCAACATCTTCTACGAACCACAAGATCTCCTTAGTTTGCAAACTCTACTTACAAGCGGCTATATACTACATATGGAAACAAAGGAATGCTAGACTTCATCGGAATGAATCCCGCCCCTTCACGTCTATAATTCGAGACATAGACCAAGTAATTAGAGCGAATCTGACCGGCCTGGATCGGGAAGCTTCCTCTCTTCCATTTACAATCGCTCAACATGGTGATACTTTTCTTACCACTTGGTTTCGGATAACGCAAAGCTCACAATTCTCTCCGCATCGGCTTTTAGGGAGTAATTCCACTTCTGCTTAATCTCTTCAAATGGTTTACTCGTATTTTGTACAGCGGTTCGTAATTATTAGTTTTAGTTCGTAGTAGTTTTCAGATCAGGCACTGTATGGCACATGTGCTTTGTATCAACTTTATTCGGATATTCAAATTAACCATTAGCAAAAAAAAAAAAAAAAAAAAGCCACCCAACAAAAATATTATAAAGTATTAATATGGTACTTTAAACTTTAAACTCTCTATATAGAATACAACGAGTTTACGCATACATATATTTTTGTAAACGATTCTTGAATTTTTCAGACCAGTAATGTAACTAACACTATAATACAACGAGTTTACGCATACATATATATGAATTTTGTTTGTTATCTAAAAAGTTTCGAAATTTGTATCCCTAGTTTTTGTAAGTTCAGTATTAACCATTGATAACATATGCGAGTGCGTATAAATATAATTAATCATCTTTCTATATGCAAAACACCGAGGGAAAAAAAAAAACTGCACCACACGACATCGAAATACTGATCTTAAAAGTAAAAACGATTTTTACGAATGAAGATTCATTTCATCATATATCTATAATCTATTTGACTTCTTTAGAAAAAACTTATGTGGCAAAAGCGTAATCATAATGCTATAGAGGGTAGATTTGTGTGTAAATTTTAATTTACTTTTTTTGTTTCTTTTTATAAACGAATAATTGTAAAAATAAAAAATTGTGTTGTTTAAGCAGAGACAGCTCGACAAAAGTCGCGGAGGTTTGGGTTGGGGTGTAGCGAGAAAAGGGTAAGTAAACACTTTACAATGATGATAACCACGCTCCAATTATTTCTATCAACAGATCATGAGCATCCTCTAAAGTTATTTTCCAAATTTATATGTACGAGATTCAAAACTATACGTGGACTATTTTAGTACAAGCAAATATCGTACATTACTTTTTAAAAAATCATCATAGGATTTGTGTGTAGTAGTAGTAATATTTTGCGTGAATGATGTATTAATTATGGAAACGATGAAACACGTTTTATCGTACATGGAGCGATAAAACACAATTATGATTTACGACGTGATCATGAAAGTGTTTTTGTGGAAGTAATACTGTTTAACAAAATGTAAAAACAGTATTTCACGAAGAAGTGTTTGTAAACATTTTTTGTTTTTGCGAAAAAAATCCTGACTTTGAATGCAATACCCAAAAAAACAAAAAACAAAACAGTGTGATGTTGTATTTTGTTGGGTATTTCGTAAGTTAAAGCAAATCCACATCTAAATTTTATCCCACAGAATGTACTTTTGCCTCTATTGTTCCATTTTGAAAACGGTATCTAGTGGATTTGCAATTGCAATTATGATTATACAGTTCCAAATCATTATTTACGTCCAAAAATGACCCAGTTATTATTTTATTTTTTTGTTCAACTCTTTCTTCATTAAATTAAAACTAAAACGTATAAAGAGAGAGAATTAAGCATCCTCTTAGAACATTACAAACTAAAGTCAAAGCAATAAAACGAAGTGCAGATAGATCATCATTTTGAAAGATGGACAGAGAATTTGAGGCAATGCTCAAATGCCTCAAAATCCTCACGGCAAAGTCGGAAAATTTGAGAATCGTCACAAGTGACTTTGAGGGCGAACCTCTACCTCCGAAATTCGTAGAAACGAACTCGTATGTCTCTTCAGGCCACGTACAGACCGCTACGCAAGAGAACATGTCGGTAAAGACGTTCTTTAGGTTTCCCGGCACAAGGCTCGGGAGGTAGCCACCTCTCAAGGAGAGGGGAGATGTTGTAATCTTCAATCCCAACCAAGAAATACGCGCGACTATCTTGACGAAACGACCAAGAGAGCCAACATAAGTTTTAGTCCTGAGGGAGGCGGATAAGGGAGACAGCTTTTGACGATGGCTGAACCGAAGAGGTAACAGGGAGGCAGTTGGAGGCGGTAGCCTTTTCCGATAGCTTAATCGAATGAAGAGAGGGATAAGGAAGCGGGTAGATGCAACAGCTTTTTACGGTGGCTGGACCGAAATACTGCTAGAATATCACTTCCAATAAGGAAGGAAGATGAGCAGAAAATACCCTCATGGTTGAATTTTTCCAAAACAGCTCGAGTGTAGATACAGTTTTTGTTGAAACAAATAAATCTTCTAGTTAAACTTATATACGAATCCACATGGGCCAAGCCCAACTCATCAAGAAGTTGAAAATTACTTTCGTCGGGGAAGACAAAAGATGACGATATCGAGCGTAGATGATGTTGAGTCACCGGTGGATCGATGAAGCTAATGTCGGCGGCGTGCATCTGACCGGAAACCACCACGCTGAAGCAGCAACTCCTGCCGGCGAGGCAGAGCACGCCTGAGACGGAGGGATTGGCTCTAGATCTCGGCGAAAATCTTGGAATCAGCAGACCCTGAGCAGGAGGCGGCGGATCTGGGTGGATATGCGACTCTGGAGGCGCCGGCGAGAACATCACCCGGAGATGAGAACGGAAACTAGTCCGAAAAGACTGAACCGGCGGTGAAGAAACAGCGAACCGAAAAGTCATCGACGAAGCAAGTGGCGACATCGCCATAGAGAACAAGGAGCAGTGGGGAGAGAGAGACTCGAGCAGATCTGCCGTAGCCGGCCAACTGGCATTCAAAGGATGAGTCTTAAACTCCATGGAACAGAGGAGGAGAAGCAGCAGAAACGAAGCTTTGACCAGCCGTCCTCGAGCTGAGCAGGACCATAGACAACGGCCGCGACGCATCCCGCACCAGGAGCTTGCGACACGAGCAGGGAAAACCAGAAAACCAGCGGCAAACCCAAGGAAAACGGCGGTTAATCTCTCACGGAGGTTTGAGCGAAAACTCCTAACCAACACCAACGGGAGCCACCGTCCTCCAGCAGCAGACGAAAGTAGTGGTAAGTGAGCCATCGCCGCAGCCACACAATCACTAACGTCGACGATCCCAAACGAGAAGAAACCCCAACACCTCCAACAAACACGACTGGAGAAACCAAAAAAACTAACAGACAAAAGGAAAGAAAAGGTAAAAGGGGGTCCCTCCCACAGTGGCGGTGAGGGAACCCGACCACCGGAGAGGGAAATCGGAAACGAAAGGTGGATGCGGCACTTGGGCGAACTCAGGGAAACGAGAGAATTTTTTTTTAGATTGTTCGACCCATTAACTTATAACCAATTTTTCTTTTTCTTTTCTGTTGTTAGTCTTTTTTGTTGGTCGAAAGCTTAAACTTTAATAATCAAATCAAAGAATTCAATTTTTTTTTATGAGCTTCCTTAGCAATCGAATCAGCCACAACATTAACTAATCGAGAGGTGAAGTTAAAAGAGATAGAATTGAAATATATCGCCAATTGGCGAATATCATTAATAATGGCAAAGATTTCCATGTGGGTATCGGTAGAATTGAAGAGTTTGATGATGGACAAAGAATCCGAAAGCACAAACAGCTCATTGATATCCTTATCGGTTGCTTGAATCAGAGCTTCAAGGATAGTCCAAACTTCCACATCAAGAGCAGATAGGGCCGGATCTGAAAATTTGGGGACTTGAAAAAAAAACAAAAATGGGAGCCACTAATTTATTTCATACAAAAAAAAATTTCAAATGTAAGAGTCTGGAAAAAAAAAGGGAAGCGTGGTCTTTAAAAAAAAATGGAAGCATGATTTTTTTTTTGTTTTTTTTTTAAATAAAGGAAACGTGATCAAAGGTTTTGTTTTTTAGTTTTATAAAAAAAAATTATTGATATATTCTATGGGGGCTAAAACAAATGTTTCATTAGGATTTGTCCAGATCCGGCCCTGAAAGCATATGAGGCACTCTGTGTTGTTAGTCTTATTTAAAACCTTTTTTTCCTTTCAGATTTGAATGTTAATAAAAACAAGATATTTGTGTAAAAATAATGATTTGAAAATATAAACCCGACTTAATATGAAATTAGTTTTGTAACTTCTGTGAATAAAATCCCGAGGTTTTGGACCTCAAATTATATATTAATTTCAGGAAATCAAATACAAATCCAAGAGATCCAATTTTGGAAAACAAAAGTCTCTTATTAGTCCCTGATCGAATGTAGGGATGTCAATCGGGTTAGCTCGGCTCGGCTCGGCCCGAAACTCATAAAACTCGCATATATTTGAGTCCGTCCCGAAAAACAATCGGGCCTATATTCTAAAGTCCGGCCCACACAGGGTTTTTCAGGTTTTTTCTGGCTTTTTTTTTACATACACAAAAATTCACAATTCTCAAATGAATAATTAAAAAAAATATATTTATAAAAATAAATCTAAATTGAAATGTATTATATCAAATCCAATTAAATTTAAAAACAAAAGTTTGACAAAAAAACAAATAAAATTCAAATAAATTATATTCCTAAATAAAACCTAAAATCAAAACACTTTAAATCTAGGTAGTAAAGTTTATATTAGAATATCATTCATCGTATTCTAAATCATTATCACCATCAAGATGTACATATAAAATAAATAAATAAAATATTAAGTTTTGATATGTATAAATCATATAGAAATGTCATTAAAAGTCTATAGATAATGATTCTAAAAAAATGAAGTAAATATGTATGAATGATAATGGTAACTGGATCACGAAATTTATAGAAATATGTCAAATTATTATTTTTAGAACGATAAATGTTGAAATAAAATCTCTAATTAATTAAAATGTAAAGTTCCGGGCTTTTCGGGCTAGTCCAAACCCGTTTGGACTAAGCCCGAAAACACATTAGCCCGAATGGACTTAACCCAAGCATACTGTTTTTCAGGGATGGACCAAACCAGTCCTTGGGCTTTAGTCCTAATTGACATCTCTAATCGAATGTTAGGTCGTGTTATTCTGGAAAACAAAAATCACAATAAAAGAAGACTTTTAATATTATTATGTTGACTTATAAAGCCTAAACTAGGCATTGTTTGTTGTAATAAAAGTGGAAGTCTCACTTTTAGTATGATTTTTTTTTTCTTGCGTAGCTATAGCCTAGAGTAAAATCTCGCGGTATAATAGAAATCTTGTTGAAATATGATCTTGCTAAACAATATTGTATTTGGTATGTCAACATATTTTCGATTATGCATTACTTGCATGATTAGTAGGGGTGGGCATTTCGGTTTAATTTCGGGTTCGGTTCGGGTTCGATTCGGTTCGGTTAATTCGGGTTGAATAAAACTCTAGCCGAACTCAACCGAAATAAGTTTGGTTCGGTTTGTGTTCGGTTTGGGTTTAGTTCGGTTTGGTTTAGTTCGGTTCGGTTGTACTTTGATTTGGTTTTAGTTCGGTTTTTAAAAAAATCAACTTATAAAAACAAGAATCCTAACGAAACGTAAATAAAACGAAGTTATAAAAAAAATCATTCCCTAAAATTTAAAAACCAAACTGAAAGTATTCCACTTAATCAAAATTAAAAAAAAAAAATTTATGGTTTCGTCTTTCCATGCCACTAAAATGAATATACAACAAGTCAATAACTTAAATATAAGTTAATTATACAAGTTAATGTTTATTCATCTCTTATATGAGTCATTATAGGCTTATATCATTAATATAAAACTATCACCATATGTGTTATTATTTTTAGTATTATTAATTAACTAATTAACAAAAACACATTGGTTTATCGGTTCGGTTCGGTTTTAAACCGAACCAAACCGAACCGTTCGGGTTGAGAAAAACTTGAACCAAATGGTTGGGTATTAACTATGGTTTGGTTTGGATCGGTTTGAGTTCGGTTTGATTCGGTTGGTTCGGTTCGGTTCGGTTAAAATGCCCACCCCTAATGATTAGTGTAACGTTTGGTAAGCAAAAGTATATTTTTATTTTGGTCGACGACTCGACGTTGCTTGTAATCAAGGGTTATCCAAAACGGGCCTTGATGGCAACATCCTCAACAATTTAAAATGGAATTAATATATCAATCATTTAAATAAAATATCATTGACTAATTATTATTTGTTAAATAAATCATGCTACAAATCCGGATTAATTAGACTATGCAATATACAATATTGAAAAACTAATTGGACGGCTATGAGAAAATAACATATCAATCTTTCCTTTTTAATTTCATTATCACATGATGCGAAACAATTTTTAGATATATATATATATATATATATATATATATATATATATATATATAAACTTTTAAAAAAATCATAAAAAAGAAAATTACAATCTTTTCTAGAATAATTGTTTGATTTTTTTTTCTCTAATAACATTGATGAACTTAGTTTACAAAATCACAATGTAATACAACAGAAATTAATCTAGGAACATAGAAATGAAACATATAAGATTGATTTTCCGGGATATTTGCCTTAGCCATTAGATCTGCGGCCTTGTTGTTATCTCTCTTAACCCATACAAATTCAGCTTCGTCAAACCTTTTTTGTCAAGATCTGATTTCACGAATCCAATTATGAACTCTCAAACTCAGTTTTCGACCACAAATTAGATCCACCAGATTTTTATTATCCCCTTCAAATGTCACCTTCCTGTAACCTTTACTCCAACAATGCTGCATTGCAAAAATCAGAGCTTGAATTTCGCTTTCCAGAGCATTTGAAGAAACTCCACCTCGTGCTTGCCCAGCCCCAATATAAGAACCTTTATCATATCTTATGATCCATCCAGCTTTTGGTTGAATGTTACCTTGAACAAAGGACGCATCATAGTTACACTTTATCCAGCCTTGCTATGCCTGTGTCCAACGAGAACTGTTTGTAGGAGTCTGGTAGTTCATATTATCTTGATTATGATCATCAATATATTCTTCCGCATTCATCCATTCAGCAGCATCCGATCGAGCAAATCCCAAGTTAACTCCCCATTGAATGTGTTTCTGTTGAAAAATTAGAGAGTTGCGACTCCTCCATAATCTCCACAAAACCCATAGGAGAATCTGCCTAGTGTGTTTAAGTTGAGCCGATAGATTGAAAGAAAAGATTGCTTGCAATTTTTCCTCCAAAGTACCAGTTAAATCAAATAAAATAGAGTTGGTGAAGGAACCAGAATTCGCACAGATCGTAGATTGGCGAATTCAGTTTAGAGTTTAGGAGAATTATTTTTATTAGATTTATAGCTGTGCCGTTGAAGGCTGCCTACGTACCCTTCAAATAGGGATCAAGCCAAAACGTAGTTCTTGTTACAAAGGATGTGATGGGATTTTTTGATGATTAAGAATGAGGCGATGGCCTCCTTATTTATAAGTCTTGAAGTCCTTAGCTCTTCCTTTTCCTTCTTGACTTTGTATTGGCAATTATCCTTTTTCCTTGAAGCTGATAAGGATAATCTCCTTTCTTTCCGGGATTTGCCTTTATCCAAATAAAGGAAATCTTATCTTTATTAATTAAAGGAAATTTCCCTTTAATTACGTAGATCGGTTTCGATGGGCCTTGAAGTTGATTGTTGGGCTGATTTCTATTCAAACCGGGTTAAACCGGGGGAGTGCTAAATCCCCCTCTAACAATTAGTCCCCCCCTCAGTTCGGCGAAGGAGTGTTCGAGTTCGGCGGATTTCTTTAGCCCGATTGGAGTTGAAATCAGCATCTGGTCGAATTTCCTTTTAGACGTTGTTCGTCTTTGTTCCTGCAAAAATTACTAAAGACGAGAGATTGAGCTCGAGACTGAGCTCGGCGTTTGTTAGTTAGGTGCGAGGTCGGTCTCGGCTTTTCCAAGTTCGGTTTCGATAGTTCGTGCGGGACTGTGAGGTCGACGAGCTGTGATTGCGAGCTGCCCAATTGTTTAGATCGGTGAATTACGATTACGAGTTGCCATACTGCGGGGTCAGCGAGCTGTGCGGTCGGAGAACTGCGATCGTGAGTTTGGCGAGCAGGGGGTTGGCGAGCTGTGGCCGTGAGTTAGGTGGGGCTGCGAGATCGGCGAACCGTGACTGCATGATGAGTAAGTTGCGACTGAGCTACCTAACTGTTAGACCGACGAGCTGCGACCGCTAGCTACCTTACTGTCGGATCGTCGAGCTACGACCACGAGCTGCTTTACTGCGAAGTAGGCGATATGTTCGATTGGGAGTTCGGCGAACTGCTTAAGTTCGACTTGATGATACGAACTGTACGAGTTCGGCGAACTGCTTAAGTTCGGCTTGATGATTCGAACTGTACGAGTTCGGAAAACTGCTTAAGTTCGGCTTGATGATACGAACTGTACGAGTTCGGCGAACTGCTTAAGTTCGGCTTGAAGGAACGGATCCTGTGATATAATCTGAAAAGAAAATATCTTCGAATAACAAGTAAAAAATTTGATAAAAAATACCTTAATTTTTATAACTCGGTTGACGAGCTGTGATACTGGTTTTGATAGATCGGTAATTTCGAGCTGGAACGTGATCGTTTTTTTTTTTTTTTTCTTTTAATCTCAACTTTTCTTTGCCGGTTCGGTTTTGTCGCAGGTCGGGGTGAGAGTGAGTGAGGTCAGCGTCGTGTGCTTCGTGGTCGGCATGCATGTTGCTTAGCATGCAAGTCACAATCGTCATGGTTGTCTTTCGTTGCGTTTTCTCATGTTGGTCGTCTCCTCTTCACGTGGTCGTCATGTTGCATGGTGGTGCATGCACATTATGATCGTGCACGTTGCTCCTCATGAGCTTGTCACGAACTCGTTTTCTTGATGAGTTCGTCATCCTCCACGAGCTCGGTCTCGGTAAGTTTGTTGTCTCCCACGAGCTCGGTCTCGGTGAGTTCGGTGGATCTTTGTTGTGGTTTTGAGCTCGGCATATCATGATTATGAGCTCGGCATGTCGAGTTCGGCGAGCTCGTTAAGCTCGGTTCTCTCTCGACGAGCTCGTGGGCATTTGTTTCTCCTCCTCGGCAAGCTCGTTTATGGTGAGTTTCTCCTCGTCACGTGCTTCGTGAGCTCGTTCTCCCGTCATGCTCTCTTTGCTCGTTATTGGCCGTATGAGAACGTGATCTCTCATGTTCGGCGTGTCTAGTTCGGTACGTCTCCATGCTAGACATGTCTTCATGTTCGGCATGTACCATGTTCGGCATGTACCGCGAGTTCGGAGTGTACCGCGAGTTCGGCGCGTACCGCGAGTTCGGCGTGGTCTCATGTTCGTCTTGAACGTGAATAGGCTCATGATCTCTTTATCGTGATCGTGAGCTCGGCGGGTGCGAACTCGGTGTTTGTGGGCTCATGGGAGTGAGCTCGGCGTGTTGTGTTCGGCAACTCGTTCTATTCCGCAACGTAGTCCGTCACAGTGATTTTTTTTTTTTTTTTTTTTTTTTTTTTTTGAATTATTTTGGTAAGATCGGATGCCCATGTCGGTGGTTGGAGAATTGTTGAACATGACGAGAAGAGTCGGAGATTTTGTCGGATTTCTAGGGTTTTAAAATAATTCTTCATAAACACCAGATTTTTCTTGGCCCCTCCTTCTAGCGCCAATTGAAGGAACCAGAATTCGCACAGATCGTAGATTGGCGAATTCAGTTTAGAGTTTAGGAGAATTATTTTTATTAGATTTATAGCTGTGCCGTTGAATGCTGCCTACGTACCCTTCAAATAGGGATCAAGCCAAAACGTAGTTCTTGTTACAAAAGATGTGATGGGATTTTTTGATGATTAAGAATGAGGCGATGGCCTCCTTATTTATAAGTCTTGAAGTCCTTAGCTCTTCCTTTTCCTTCTTGACTTTGTATTGGCAATTATCCTTTTTCCTTGAAGCTGATAAGGATAATCTCCTTTCTTTCCGGGATTTGCCTTTATCAAAATAAAGGAAATCTTCTCTTTATTAATTAAAGGAAATTTCCCTTTAATTACGTAGATCGGTTTCGATGGGCCTTGAAGTTGATTGTTGGGCTGATTTCTATTCAAACCGGGTTAAACCGGGGGAGTGCTAAATCTCCCTCTAACAGTTGGGAATACCAGAAGCTCTCCACGAAGCTTGGGCATAATCACAGTCAAAGAATAGATGTTTTGTTGTCTCTTCATCTTTGCAGCACCTCTTACACCGAGAATTCTGGTTAATATGTCTTCTCTGTAATGTTTCTCCTGTAGCTAAGATCCCAGTTGTCATCTTCAATAAGAAATGTTTGATTTTTGGCGCTGTTTTCAACTTCCAAATCATACTTTTTAGTTGTTGATTATCAAGAGGAGGCTCTATAGGATTCAAATCTGGTAGATGTGTTGATAACCAATATCCAGATTTCACAGTATACATTCCATCTTCATTATAGTGCCATCCCAGCAGATCTCTATTTGCTTTAGCACACACCTTAATACCAAGAACGTGTTGCACGTCTTCAACTTCAACAAAATCCTGAACTTTTTCTTCGTTCCAATCATTTCCATATTGATTAATCAGCTCACATACCTTTACAACATTATTTAGTATTCCATTGGAACAAGGAGGTCTTGGTGGATGAGTAGGAAGCCATGGATCCTCACATGTGTTGGTAATTTTACCATCTCCAATAACAAATCGTAAACCATTTCTCAATAAGTTCCTTCCTTGTAGTAAGGATTTCCAACCGAATGAGCTTTTAGATCCTATATTTGCAGTTAGTACATTGTCATCCGCAAAGTATCTTCCTCTTTAAACTCTTGCCATCAAACAATCAGGATTATGTAATATCCTCCACACTTGTTTTCCAAGTAAAGCCAGATTAAAATGCTCCAGCTCCCGAAATCCCAGACCTCCCTCTTTCTTTGGTAAACTCAATCTTTTCCATGATATCCAATGCATTCCTTTTCGCTCATCACATGAGTTCCACCAAAATTTAGCCAACAATGTATTGATGTCTTCACAGGTTTCTTTTGGGACTTTGAAGATATTCATTGCATAAATGGGCATAGCCAGAGCTACAGACTTGAGCAATATTTCCTTTCCTCGGTGAGATAAAAACGTTTTTTCCAACCTTGGGTTCTTTCTTTGACTTTTTCTGTAATGAATTGAAACATCTCTGTCTTCTTTGAACCAAACTGTATTGGTAAACCAAGATACTTATTTCCTCCGCCTTAATTGTGTATCCCTAAGATATTTTTCATCCTAGTTTTCGTTGTAGATTGCACTTTAGCACCAAAACAGATGGAAGATTTCCGAAGGTTAACTGCTTGCCCTGAGACATCTTTGTATTGCCTTAGTAATCGTTGGATTGTCCGGCAAGATCTTGCATTAGCTAGAGAAAAGAATAATGAATCATCAGCATAAAGTAGATGGCTGATGACTGGACCTCTGTTGCTGATATTAATTCCTTGAAGATTCCTGTCCTTAGTAGCTTTATTCATCATATGAGATAATACCGCATCACACAGAATGAAAAGATACGGTGAGAGAGGACCCCCTTGTCGAATTCCACGTTCATGTTTAATAAAACCAAAAGTAGATCCGTTGACGAGAACAGAGAAACTAACTTTGGAGACACAACTCATAATCTACTGTATCCATTTAGGTGCAAAACCTATGTTCTTCATCGTTTCCTCGAGAAATTTCCATTTTAGGCGATCATAAGCTTTTGTAATGTCAGTCATGATTACCATATATGACTTGACTTGTCTCTTTCTGGATTTCAAACTATGAAATACCTCATGTGCAATGATGATATTATCTGTAATCATCCTCCCAGGTATAAAAGCTGCTTGGTTTTCAGAGATTATGCTAGCCAAATGCTTCTTCAATCGGTTTACTAAGATCTTGGATATGATCTTGTACAGGGGCGGATCTACGTTCTGATATATGTGGCACGTGCCACATACTGTTTTGAAAAAAAAAATATTAACTAAAGTGGAACTCCATAACTGGCTCTCCAAGTAAATATATGGGTCACTTTGTGATATAAAGCCAGGTTATAAGCCCAGTTTATAATTTAATTATATTTTAGTTGTTAGCTGAATTTTAATAGGGTAGTGATATAATATATGAGGAATAAGTAATCTGACTTTTAACAAAAAAAAAAAGTAATCAATAATTATTTAACATGAAAATAGTGGTTTCTAGCCTTCAATATTTTACTTCAAATTGGAGGAACACATGATGTAATCCAATGTAAATTATTGTATAACTTAAGAGTTCTACGACCTTCAAAATTCGTTTTTTAGAATTTTTGCCATTAAAATAATTTAACTTGAAATAATATTGTGCAAATCATTTTGCAGCAAATGATGTAAAGTGAAAAAGGATTCTAAAAATATAGAGGAATATAGGATAAATTTGTATGATTTTTTTTTAATTATCTTACACTTTATTTTTTAGTCATTCCAAAAATAATTATTTATATATTTTTCTTACAATAAAACTATTTTATAATATTGTGCCACATATTAAAAAAGTTTCTGGATCCGCCCCTGAACTTGTATGCAACATTACAGAGGGCAATCGGCCTGGAATCAACCATGGAAACTGGAGGTTGGACCTTCGGAATAAGACATATGTTAGTATGATTATGTATTGGATCCAAGGTTCATGTCTCAAAAAATTGTGTGACTTCTTGAACAATATCAGATTTGATGATCTCCCAAAAATTTGGTAGAAATCCCCTGTAAACCCGTCACGACCTTGAGCTCTGTGTGGACCAATCTCAAAGACAGCCTTCTGGATCTCAGCTTCAGTTACTTCTCTAGTCAGATCGTGGTTCATATCGTCTGTTACCGTTCTCTAAAAATCTAAAAAAACTTCAGCCAGCAAATTATCATCACTTATAGAGGAAGTGAATAACTGTCAAAAGTATTGTTCTGCCACGATTCCAATATCTCTAGATCCTTTCTGAACAATGCCATTATCGTCTATAATTGAGGCGAGTTTGTTCTTTGCCCTTCTGATTTTTGTGATAGTGTGAAAATATCGCGTATTGTGATCCTATGCGTTAAGCCAAAGTATCCTAATCTTCTATTTCCAAAATATTTCCTAATTTATGTAAGTTTGGTTTAAATCCTTTCTGAGTTTAGTCCTTTCTATAGGATTAAGAGTTCCAGTAGATATGGTCTTGTCTAATTTTCCCTTTAGAACAGCTATTTTTTCCTCAGCGTTATATCGGTGTCTTCTTCTCCATAACGAAATTTTTTGTTTTTATTGTTGACAAAAGAAAAGGGATTAAGCGAAGTAATTCGACGAAAATTCCAACTTAATTGAGTCTAATATTATATTAACAGTAATTGGCGCGACATTGTTCAATACCATGACAACAATTCCTTTCCGTGTCCGTATGACTAAAATCTTAATCATAGTTTTATTTTCCCTAAAATTAAGTTTGATAACTTACTTAATTAATATTATTTATTACTAATCTCTCCGACACATAATTAGCACTATATATTCGGTTACTCATTAATGTACTGTAATCGAATCGGCAAGTCTCTCTCTCTCTCTCTCTCTCTCTCTCTCTATTCAAATTATGGAGATTAACGGCGAACAGCCACCGCTGATCTGGCCGCAGTTTGAATCTACTGGATATACTCGCCGACGATCACTGATTCCGACGATGTTAGGCCCGGCGACAATCGGAGTGATTTCAGCGGCTATTTTTCTTCTGTTTATGACCTACGTCTTCCCTCCGTTTCTCGCGATCACATCTCAGATTCTTCAGCCAGCTTCGGTGAAGAGAGGATGGGATTCCATCAACGTCGTTTTAGTAGTTTTCGCGATTCTCTGCGGCGTACTCGCCAGAAACAATCCGTCGTCACCGTCTTCACACGGCGAAGAAGAAGAAGCAGCTGTCGCGAATGGTGAAATGACCGTCGGTGAGGATAGCAAAATCTCTTCATCTTCAGTTAATTCGCAGCAGTGGTTTGATGACGTGTACGACGCTGATAGGCTTAAGATCTACGAGAGCTTGAGTAACCGGAGTTTCTCGCCTGGATTACCGGTAACCGGAACTTTACCGTTGAGGCGTAGTAGTAGCTCGTATCCTGATCTGAGAAATGGAGTTTTCAGGGAAACAGCCGATCGCCGGTTCCGGTTTTACGATGATTTCGAAATCGACAAGTACCGATCGCACGATTCGCGTTCTTACGAACAGTTTCCGAATCCTTCCAAAATTGAAATCGAAGAATCCGAGCCTAAAGAAATTGCGGTTGACAAATTTGTTGTAAGGCCGTCTTCTCCACCGTCGCCGCCGCAACAACCACCGGCACCACCACCTCCTCCTCCACGATCATCGCCGGTTGAAATTTCGCAGAAACCGAGAAGGACACATCGTTCTCTTAGAAACAGAGATATACAAGAAAAGTCTAAACGCAGTGACACTAATTCTGACTCCACCAGATTTAAACGAGCGTTTCAGCCTCCGCCGTCACCGCCTCCACCTCCACCGCCCCCGCCCCCGCCTCCGTTAATAACCGCCACGCCACCAAGGAAACAGGGGACTCTTCAGCGAAGAAAGAGCAATGCGGCGAAAGAGATTAAAATGGTTTTCGCTTCTCTGTATAATCAAGGAAAGAGAAAGAAGAAACTTCAGAAACCAAAGAGAAAGGAGAGAAGCGAATCTCCGGTGGTTGTGGCAACAGAACCGCCGCAATACCATTTCGCATTTCCACCACCGTCTCCTCCTCCGCCACCTCCTCCGCCTCCTCCGCCTCTGCCGCGACCGTCGCAGTCAGTCTTCTACGGATTGTTCAAGAAGGGAGTAAAGAGCAAAAAGATACACTCTGTTCCGGCGCCGCCTCCACCTCCACCGCCGAGGAAGATCCAATTTGATCATCAGACACCACCACGGAGACTGAAATCCGGAAGACCTCCGCGTCCGACGAAACCGACAAATTTAAACGAAGATAGCTACGTCAACAACGGTCAAGCATCTCCGTTAATCCAAACCACGCGTCCTCCACCCCCGCCGCCTCCGTTTAGGGTTCCACCGCTAAGATTCGTGGTGAGTGGGGATTTCGCGAAGATACGGAGCAACCAGAGCTCCAGATGTAGCTCCCCTGAGCGAGAAGTGATCGACCTCGGCTGGGGACTAGAACTCACACAATCTGACGGCGGAGTTGAGACCATCGTCGCCGTCGGGACGGGATTCTGTCCAAGCCCGGACGTCAACACGAAAGCCGACAATTTCATCGCCAGGCTCAGAGACGAGTGGAGGCTCGATAAGATCAACTCCGTCAAGGGGAAAAAGAAACAGAGCTCTGTGTAAAGCCCAATATAAGGCCCATGACGTAGTATTCTTCCTCTCAGATTTCGCTTGCTCAAAAGCAAGTGGGTAAAAATGGTTTATATGGATTCTAAGCAATGTGCAGACACAATCACTGGAATTGAAGTTACGGGTAATATTGGTATTACCGGTATTCGGTAGAGTAAATCGGTTATAACCGGCTGGTATAATTTTTTTGAGTTTAATCGGTGGCGGTCCGTTTGTTTGGTTGGTGTGTGTGGTTTCTCGGTTTGGGGTTTCCGATAAAAAGGTGTTAGAAATGTTGGTAGTTGGTATGGAATATTGATGTATGTATGGCCCGTGATATGGATATATAGTTGTGGGCTCTGAATTTTGTTGGGCCTATCTCTTGTCACCTTTCCTCTTTTTTTTTTTTTTTTTTTTTTAAACTTTTATTCAATTTTGAGTTTGGGGATTCTCATTTGTCAATATTTGCTTCCTGTTTAGGTATCTAAAGACTAAAAGCTTTTAGATTCTAGTTATTTTTTCTTTCTCTCTTTAAATTTATGTGATAACAAACATGGATAAAGTTTAAAACCAGCAAAATAAAACACACAGATAAAGTTTGTTTTTTTCTCCACTAATTGTTGTATTCGCTTCTTGGCCTTCGCAATCGACATTTATCTTTGTAATGTGATTTTGGTGAGAAACAACCAAGTTAGATGGACGTCAAATTCGTTCCTTATCATTATCATGGAACGACAGTTGGACAAATCAGCTTCACAAAGTTCTTTGTAGAAGTCCATAACAAAAGCCCAATAGAGATAGTTAAGGCCTTATTTTGGGCTCTATATAAACAATACAAACTATTATTTTTTTCTTATTAGGTGATTTTACTTGAGGTAAGATCTTATCCTTTTTTTCGCAAGATCTTGTGCTTCATCTTTATGCGATATTTTTTTTCCAGTATTTCTCCTTCTTTGTGTTATAGATATTGAAGCACATAATAAGCCCAACATATATGATATTGTGGAAGCCCATACAAGCCCAATCAAAGCTTTTAAAGGTTCATTAGGCCCAATCAAAGCGGCGTGATGAATACGTCGACGCAATATGAAAATACGACAATTAAATATGGAAGGAGAATCATTATTCATCCGGTCCAATTGCCAATGTCCTTGACCCTAATTAATAATTAAAAAATCATTAAGATTTCAAATGAAAAAAAAAAAAAAAACATTATCTTGTGGCGAACTTGTAAGTTTCCTTTACAAAACTACAAAGGTCTACAATTATATTATTATCTTCCTTATCAAAAATCAGAATGTTAATTATTTTCTTCCTGATCTAACATCAGATCTTTAAAGGAACTGCAGATCGCTCTGAAAGTGTTGTTAGATGCTCAATACCATGTGCATGCATCAACCTTCGCCGTGTCAATAGCTTACACAATTTCTTTTCTTTTTTTAACTAACAAAACTGGTTTGTTTACAATTTAAAATATCCGAATTTACCATCTTCTACTTGTATATAATTTGCGTGTGAAAACTGAAAAGTGGTGTTACTTACACGTACACGTGGATCCATCCAATCCAAGTATCTAACTATATTTTCAGAATCTAAACATTTGCGTAAATATAATCTTACAAAGCATTTAATTTGACTTCAAATACTATTATACACCACGGGACAGAAGGGAAACCAATCTTCCTTATCCCAAGACAAGATTCCCTGTTTCTCTTCCATAGTTATATTAACGGCTTCTTGCAGAAACAAAACTATTCCCTCCGTTTCTTTTTATAAATAGTTTTAGTTAAAAACACAAAAATTAAGAAACTCATCTTTTACCAAAAAATATCATTTAATATATAAATTAAAAATAATCTAGCCAATTATAAAAAAAAACTTCATAATATTATTGGTCACACAGTATTCGATAAAAATAAAAGTTGCATAGAAACATGAAAACAACTTATATTGTAAAACAAAACAAAATCTCTAAAACTACTTATAAAAAAAAAACGGAGGGAGTATAATAATACTGAGGATACATGTGCACAGGAGCAAAATATCTAGAGTGAAAAATACTAATTACAGCTACTATGTAATTAGTATGTGATTTGAGTAACATATATCATGTTTTCAATTCAATTATGTGATCTCGTGATTTGAGTAACATAAATAATACGTATCATGTAACACTTGTATTTCTGATTTTTTTTTCGTGGACATACACCTACTAGTGTTTGTTTACTATGATTAAATCTGATCATTCACATTTTTTTTTATCAACTTCCAATTCAAAAATTTCAAAACTCTTAATGGATATATTGTTTATTCGACGATATAATTAAGGGGACTACTTTATTAATTTGGATCCCTAATCTGTTGACAAAAAAAGGATTATAAAAGAAAAAACAAAAATTAGTACTCCACTTCTAAACTAAAATGGATTAAATGACTTGACATGAACTTCCAAATAATTTTTTGTCTATGTACATAAGTAGAAGTAGAAAGTCCTCGAGGATTTACCAAAGTCTAAATTCACTTAATAAAATTGTCAACTTGTTTTTGGAAATCGGTTTTGGTTTATATTTTGTTTGATATTCAAATGTCAAACAAACCTATATGGTTATAATTCAAACACGAATCCCATTACTCTATTCTAAGAAAAAGAAGAAAAAAAACAACTATATAATTAACACAAACAACATTAATTAATATTGACTCAAGGAACTTCACTTCCTCCATAAATACCTTATACCACCCCACAAACTGATCTCTCTCTCTCTCCATCTCTCATATCTCTCTTCTCGCCGGAAATAAATCAAAATGATCACCGGCAAAGATATGTACGACGTACTAGCGGCGATGGTGCCGCTATACGTAGCTATGATACTAGCCTACGGTTCGGTACGGTGGTGGGGAATATTCACGCCGGACCAATGTTCCGGTATAAACCGGTTCGTGGCGGTTTTCGCGGTTCCTCTTCTCTCTTTCCATTTCATCTCCTCCAATGATCCTTATGCCATGAACTACCATTTCCTCGCCGCCGATTCTCTTCAGAAAGTCGTTATCCTCGCCGCACTTTTTCTTTGGCAGGCCTGACTCTTATAATAACCTCCATAATATATATATGCATCATATAGTCATTTTATCACACTACTTTACAAGCCCATAATCTATATATCTTCATTTTTTTTTGTTTTTCACTACATTTTTTGTGCTTAAATAAGTGATGGTCTAGTAATATGATTGCTGAAAACTAGAAATAGATATTTACTAGACGTATTATTAGGTTATAAAATAAAAACACGTAATACACTATACTAGACGTTGACCGACATAGTTACTAGCTAAAACGGGTAGAACTTAGTTAAATTATGACGTTTTTGGTCTTTAACTCGTACATTTTTATTTTTTCCGGCAAGCATATATCAATTAAAAAAACTAGTATTTGACTGGAATCAAGTAATGTCTCCAAATTCGAATTAGGATCCAACAATTTTAAAATATCTTCTCTAATCGTTTGACCGTATTTGGGTTGGTCAACTACTTTTGAGATTGATGAGTAAGTATTTGGTTTTTTTCACTCTTTATATATGTTTTCAAAATTTAGTCTTTAGATCCGAATGATTAATTAATGAAATATAAGCAACTGATCAAGGGTATATCTAGTGGTTGTATAGTTCAACTTCACATCGGTTTCAATAATGATTGGTTATTGTGTATACGTAAGTCTTAAATGGCAATAATATTATATAGTGCTTTGGATATAAGTCTAGCTTTCAGTCTGGCATCCACCGTTAACAAAAAAAAAAAATCACATAATTAGCTAGACATTAAGAGTAGAGACATGAAACTTTGTTTTAGCATTCTCAGGTCTGTATTAATAATATATATTGTGATAATATTTCAGGCGTTTAGCCGCAGAGGAAGCCTAGAATGGATGATAACTCTCTTCTCACTATCAACGCTACCGAACACTTTGGTGATGGGAATCCCGTTGCTCCGGGCAATGTACGGCGACTTTTCCGGCAACCTAATGGTGCAGATTGTGGTGCTTCAGAGCATCATTTGGTATACATTAATGCTCTTCTTGTTTGAATTCCGTGGCGCTAAGCTTCTCATCTCCGAGCAGTTCCCGGAAACCGCCGGTTCCATTACTTCTTTCCGAGTTGATTCTGATGTTATCTCTCTCAATGGCCGTGAGCCTCTCCAGGTATGTATATTTTTTGTTTATAAAATAGCCTTTATACATGTTGGCTCAAATGAATGTTTTAAAAATCGCTAGACGTTAGTCGGAGGGTAAGGTTGGAAATTAACAGGCCGACCGAAGTAAACTGATTATATAAAGTACTTTTTATGTTGTTTTTCTTTTTATGCCATCTTATAACCTCTCGCATATGCGCATTCTCAAATTTGAATGGGATTATAAATTTATAACACAACAATGACAATATGTCGTTTGGATTTCCTTTTTTAGTTTTAGTTATGAGTTATATATACCGTATGAATTCAACCAAATTAATATATCAACCCGGGTTTATATGTTTGTTTCATTTTTCATTTGTTATGCTTTTTGGAAGTCAGCCTCAGCCCAGATTATTTCGGTTAAAACTGAACTTGGTTTAAGTAAAAAAACAGGAAACTTCCTACAAAATAAAATGAAATTAAAAACCCGGTTCCATTACTGGTTCGGTTATATCCGGTTCACTTCTCAAAATAATTACCTACAAATATGTTTTTGTTATTAATCAGACCGACGCGGAGATAGGTGACGACGGAAAGCTTCACGTGGTGGTCCGGAGATCAAGCGCCGCCTCATCGATGATCTCATCGTTCAACAAATCCCACGGCGGAGGACTTAACTCCTCCATGATAACGCCGCGAGCTTCAAATCTCACCGGCGTCGAGATTTATTCCGTTCAGTCGTCGCGAGAGCCGACGCCGAGAGCATCGAGCTTTAATCAGACAGATTTCTACGCTATGTTCAACGCAAGCAAAGCTCCGAGCCCTCGTCACGGCTACACCAATAGCTACGGCGGCGCCGGGTCTGGTCCAGGCGGAGATGTTTACTCGCTTCAGTCATCTAAAGGAGTGACGCCGAGAACGTCGAATTATGATGAGGAAGTTATGAAGCCGAAGAAAGGAGGAAGAGGAGGGCGAAGCATGAGTGGTGAATTATACAACAATAATAGTGGTATGAATATATATAATTCATATGAAGCTTTCCATTTTTTTTTTGTGCATTTTATACAATTTATTCAGAAGTCACCGATGATTTTAAATTGGGTTATCTTTAGGTGTTTTATAAAAAAAAATACCAAATATTTTCTTTTATCTTATTTTTTCCAAAAATACCACAAAATATGTGTGTTTTTAAATGCTTTCTAATTATGTTTTTATTTTCTATGATATTTTGTGTATATAGTAGTACGTAGAATGTAAATTGTTTTGAAGCTCAATTTTCTGCCATGATTAATTAATAATTTATCAAATAATATGTATTAGTTCCGTCGTACCCACCACCGAACCCGATGTTCACGGGGTCAACGAGCGGAGCAAGTGGAGCCAAGAAAAAGGAAAGTGGTGGAGGAGGAGGACAGAACAAGGAGATGAACATGTTTGTGTGGAGTTCGAGTGCATCTCCGGTGTCGGAAGCAAACGCGAGGAACGCAATGACAAGAGGTGCCTCCACTGATTTATACACCGACCCAAAAGCTTCTCTTCCTCCTCACGACAACCTCGCTTCCAAAGGTTCATTAATCTTCCACTTTAATGCTTTTTTAATACGTAACTAGAGTGATATTATTCAAATCTTGATATTTCTAATCACTTATATACAAAATATAAGTTTATTTTCTATGAAATTTATTTTTTTATTCAAATCTTGATGATGACAGCGATGCAGAATCTGATAGAGAACATGACACCGGGAAGAAAAGGGCATGTGGAAATGGACCAAGACGGTAATAACGAGGGGAAGTCAGGGGTAAATTCGTCACCTTACACGGGGAAGAAAGGCAGTGACGTGGAAGACGGTGGTCCCGGCGGTCCGAGGAAGCAGCAGATGCCGCCGGCGAGCGTGATGACGAGACTGATACTGATAATGGTTTGGAGAAAGCTTATTCGGAACCCTAACACCTACTCTAGTCTCGTTGGCCTTGCTTGGTCACTCGTCTCCTACAAGTAAGTAAACATTCAGACGGATGCTAAATTTTAAAAGCATTTTTTTTTTAAGAATTTTTTTTTATAATTACTATTTTCTATCGGATATTTTTATAATGTTTTTTACCGGGATGTTACGTTCTATGAAGTATTTAAAAGCATAATTTCAAAAAATTTGGCGTATTATTTTGATGTTTAAAAAAAAAAAAACCACTAAATTTTCAATATTGAAACTATTAATCAAATATAATACTATTAATTTGGGCAATATCGAGGGTAAACTAGATATATTGTTTTAGCCGTTTTGCATAGATATTATGTGGTTTTCTTGATGTTTTTTTTTGTTGTTAAATGGTTTTTTTACATAGAAAGGGTAAGAATGGTTTTCTTGAAGTTGATTATATATACTATGATTTTATGGGACAGGTGGAATATAAAGATGCCAACGATAATGAGTGGATCGATTTCGATATTATCTGATGCTGGTCTTGGCATGGCTATGTTTAGTCTTGGTATAAACATTTATTATTCCTCTTCATACATTCTTTTCCTTCTACATTTATGTATCTTATTTTAGTTTTTGTGACGTTTACATAATTGTTGATATATACATATATAGGTCTATTTATGGCATTGCAACCAAAGATAATAGCTTGCGGAAAATCAGTAGCTGTCTTCGCGATGGCCGTAAGGTTCTTGACCGGACCGGCCGTAATCGCAGCCACTTCAATTGCAATTGGTCTTCGAGGCAATCTCCTCCATATCGCCATCGTTCAGGTTAATCTTTAATTAATTTATATTTCAATTGAAGATTTAGTGATGTTGAACTTCTTACAATGTATTATTATATATACACTATTATTGATAACAAGAATTATATTTTTTCGAAGGCTGCTCTTCCTCAAGGAATCGTTCCTTTTGTTTTCGCCAAGGAATATAACGTCCATCCTGATATTCTCAGCACTGCGTAAGTTTTTTTATTTTTCTCTAGTTAAAGTTGCTCGACTTCTGAATATATATATATATATTACATTTGATGATTAATCCATTTTTGTAGAAAAATTAATATTTCTTAGTAAAATATTCCATAATTCGAAATGTTACGTTTTCCCTTCCTTCTTCTGAAATATTTTATTTGCAAAAATTCTCAAACTTCATTTCAAAACTATTATGATATTTTTTTGTCCTCAAATTATAAGATATTAAATTCCCTAAAAATAGCTAAGCAAAAATTTCATATTTTAACTTTATATATATATATATTGTTTTGCAGGGTTATATTCGGAATGCTGGTTGCTTTGCCTGTAACAGTACTCTACTACGTTCTTTTGGGGATTTAAGTTATAATGAAAACGTAATGGCGAATCAAAGGCGATACGACCAAAGGTGAATTTAAATTAAAAAGAAATTACAAAGAAAAAGAAGACTAATACCAGGTCAGGCTTAGGTGGATGGACCATTCAGTGTCGCATTAATTAAGTTATAGCATATGATAGTAGAGAATTTAGCTAGTTTTGTATAATTTATACGCACATGCATGTACGTGACTCTGTGTAATTTTTGTTACATTTATTATATTTTTGGGATGTGCGTCCAATATATTTTTTAATTTATTTATATATCTGTTTATATATCGGTGGTCGTGAAGTGTGTTGTTAAATTTTAACAAAAAACAAAAAAACAAAAAAAGTGTTATTAAATCGTAATAATAATTCAATCATATACTAGATCGCGCGAAGGGTGTTTAGATTAGATCTTGTGCTTTTGTAGATCTCTATATATACCATTTTTTCATTTTATTATGGATCAAATGCACTATTCCTTCCAAATTAAGCCTTTTTATTATTATTATTATTTTTTTGATAATCGTGAGAATCCCAAAAATGCTTTTTAGATCCAAAGACTAATCCCATGAGGTCCGTGGACACTCCATATTTTCTTGTCACTTAAAGTGTCTCCGGATGGCCAAACGCACTCGAACCCGGATGGATTTCATTTCTTTTATCTTATATCGTACGCATGTGGAGTGGAGTGGAATTGTGAACGGAATATTCGGTTTATGATAGTCGCATTTTAATTCGTTGAGTAATTTATATGCGACTAGGTGACATCCGCGTCCATACGCGGAGTAAAATTATTATTAAAAAAACTTATATAATTTATATACATATTTATTTATTATAGTTACTGGTAAAATTATTATTCGATCCGCTTGTATATGCTTAAACATGTAATAATTTTTATCAACGTAATAATTATTTTAATTATTTTTAAATTTACGATTACTTTATATATTCGAATTAGTGATCATTAAAACTAGTTAAAATACTTAACAACTTCACTTTTTTATAGCTTAACAAAATTTTTAAAATACTTAACACTTTAACTTTCCTACTCTTATCATTTTTTATTATTTTTGTCATTTTAATCATATTAGCCCCACACAAAAAAAATTAATACATACTTTTTAACACATAAAGTGGGTAATTCGATGGTTTTAAAAAGTTAAATTACATCATATGCAAACAAAATCTGCCTTTTTTTTAATTATGTTGATGATGTTATGATTTTTTTTTTTTTACAAAGATGTAATAAAAAAATGATATGAGAAATATAATGATATGAGGAATATAAATAATTAATATGGTATAATTAGAAGACAAAATAGGAAGAGAGAGAGAGTATAATTGATTTATTTTATGATTAATTTAATTAGATATATAAATGATTCTCAAACAATTTAATGTGAGTGACATAAAATGTAATTATTTTAATAAATTAAACTTATTTTTATAATTTTTTGAGAAGTTTTGACACATCAGCATGACATCTTTGTAAATAACAAGTCAATACAAGATTAGATTCTAATAATGTTTCTCAATTAATATATAAGTGATTTTTTCTATAAAGAGTATATAAAATTAGTTATGAGGTTACAGTTAATACAATGTATCGATCATGTATGTATGAGGTGATAAATAAAATTATACACAACAACATATATAACTGTATTTGTAACTTGTAACTATATCCATAATGGAGTGTCTCTATTAAACAAAATAAAAAATTACAAAAAGAAGAGAGAGAGACATGACACTTACAAAAAAAATGAGACACTCTAATGATATGTCATATTGTGATTGGTTCAAATTTTTTAATTTTTTTCAATTATTTAATTTTAAAAAAATAAAAAATTTGGGGGGTGAGAATGTGGATGCTCAAGATGTCACACCTAGGGTTCTTCGAATCGTAGAGGATTCGAGTGGATAAAGTGTATTTGAACGTAAAAGAGAACCAAATTGTTCTGGGGCTTTTGGAATACACAACAACGCGCGCTTGCCTGTGCAACATGGAAACGATCACGTGGGATAATGGAACTCGCTCTCTGGTCGGAACGTACATTGAACGAACACCAACACATGAAATTCAATAACCATTCTTCTCTAAATAGTTGTCCTGACGAATCTGACAATAGATCTTTTAGTTTTTACGCGTAAAATATTAAATGCGCAAGAAGAGAATAACATATTTACACTAGGAGCAAAATATTTATAATGTTTTGAAGTTTACAGAAGTTTTTTGTGCTGAGTAGGAGACAACATCTGCTCAGTGACAGCTCTTGTCTCTCTAGGCACCTTTATTATTATAAATAATGTCTCAAATTTTGTTTTTGGGGGTTCTTGAATCTTTTCTTGTATAATTTAATTAATGTTGACACTGTTTCAATTTGATATATGATCAGGCACGAGCATTTTATAGTCACCAAATCTGTTTTTATCTAAAAACATAAGAAGACTGATTACTTGCGGGATAACTATAGTACACTATCGTTCAATTGATTGAGGTTAAAGAACTATTTTCGTCGATAATATTGTTATAGTAGTTGTCTAAACTACGTTACGTATTCCCTATTATAGTCTAGTTTTGATTTAGAAATTTCTAGTTTTAAGAAAATGATGGAGCGAAACACACAAATCTCAGTGCATATACTATCAAATTATAAATCTCATTACTAAGAGCGAAACACACAAATCTCAAATTTTAAAGCCAAGTTTCTCTTCCATACATCTTATTCTTCCTCGTTTATAACAAAAAATCGAAATTTCCTGCTCACATAGCAGATCAAAAAAAAAAAAAACTATTTGGTAATTTCAAGGTTAGGAGTCTTTTTAAGAGGAGATAAATATGAAGAGAGTACCTGAACATAAGAGAGAGGGAGAAGGATAGTGAGTGAAACTAATTTCAGTTATTTTCCCCTTTTTGCTTAAGAGTAATCTTATCTCCAAGACTAAGAGCAATCCCTTGTGTCTTGCTTCGGATCCTTATGTAACCGCTAAGCTTTTCATCCATCTGTTTCTCGATACTCACATTCACCAAAGCGTCTTCTCCAAACACACTCTTGGCGTATAAGTTAGCTGACAGAAACCCACACTCGCCTTCTAACACAGATCTGATAAAACAGAGGAGAATAATCCAGTGAGAAGAAACCCGCACACTAATAATAACAAAGGCCATCGAGTAGAAGCGGGACTTACGTTGGAGTCAGGCACTTCATGTTTGTCGATTTGATAATGTGATCAAGAAACTCTTTCTCGTCTTGGATCATAGTGTTTACAGCAACCTAGAAACAAAAGACCAAATTTGGTTCGAGTAATTAAAACAAAGCTTTTAAGTACGAAGGAAAATTTCGGTTTAAGTTATACCTTGTTTTCCCATTCGAATTCTGCCCACATGGACCTGAATGCAGAATCTGAACACACAGCAGGAGAGATATAATCCATTATATCGATATGTATGTCGTTAAGGACCACAACGTTTCGCTCCATGACATTTGAAGTCTCGTATACAATGTTCCCGAAGATGACCCCAGTTTCAGTAGAGGAAACCTTGATGTTGGCTTTTATCTTCTTCTTTGATTCCGGTGCAAGTGTGTAATTCTGAGGACGTTCGACGAGCTTTAGATCTCCCATGGTCGCCAATTCCAAACACAAATTCTGGAGAGTTTCCTTAGTACGGTTAATAACCGTGACATCGAGGACTATGTCATAGTGGTGGGCTGTCACGTATGCTTCAGCATAGACTGGGTCGCTGAATCCTGTGAGTTGAAGAATCCGGTTAAGCTTGTTTGCATCATTTTCATCCTTGGTGAATTCACCGGTTGCACGTTTTAGGTCGTCTTGTACTTGGTCTTCTAACTCAAGTACACTCATACCCTGAGAGAGTTTTCCACAAGTAGAATGATAATCCGACCAATACAACATACATCTAACAATAAGATAATGCCATATTATATATATATATATATATATATATATATATTTATAATAAAAGATGACGAACTTGGGATTTCATTACCTTTCGGCTTTTCAGATGGAAGAAATCAATTAGATCATCAGGTTGAGCGTTAGATATCTGGGCCTTGGCTTTAAGTTCCTCTAGTTCACGTAGCTGTTTCTCAGAGAGCATTTTGACAAAACTCTGGCGACAGGATTCCAACCATATCTTCTTCATCTCATCACTCGTGTGGCAAATTAATTTTATGCACAGCACAATCCTCTCATAAGAGTCAGGATCAATTGAATGCGGAACCACATGAGATTGTCCTAGTTGCAACATAGAAACCATGACAAGTAATGTTTGTGCCTTTGCCTTGTTAACCTCAGTTTTTGATGACTGCACTTCCTCCAATCTGAGAACAAGTTTAGTCAATGTGCAAGCCACCACTGCTCCGAGGAAAAAATCACCAGTTAAGATAAGAGATCTCAAATTTCCAGAAGCCAATGACCCCTGAGCAACTGTTGACGGGGAGAATACGGTTTCAGAGGCAGCACTTTGGGTAGCATAAGTCCCATCAGCAAGAATGGCAGGTCTTCTAGAAGAAACTATAGCAGAGGTGTTCTGCGGAGTTTTGCTTGAGGAATCATTTGACTCTAACTCCTCGGATACAGAGTAAAATGGCATCTCACCGAGGCATTGCTTGATGGTTGCTATGCCACTCTCAACTTCAGAGAGTGATAAGCAATATTCCCCAACAATCCAAAGCGCAAATGGGAAAACCTTTGCAGCCCGGATCTGATAAAAGGTGTCTAACAAGCAGGTTATGATTGAAACCCTCAATTTGGGATTTGATTCTATGATCTCTCTGACAAAAACAGCCACATCAAGAGCTGAAGCCACGTTGGTGTCACCCAAGAAATCCATCAAAAGATGGACCACTGCGCTTGCCACTTCAGGGAACTTGACTGCACAAGCGTGAATGGCTTGGACGAGCATCTGTCTATAATCACCATTCTTCTCAAGCTCTCCACTTTGTGTCTTTACAACTTCTTTCTTCAGAGTTTGCACGACCTCATTGACATTCCGATGAGTAACCAATTCAAGAACAATATCAAGTGTCTTCCTGCGAATGTCAAGATTCGGACTAGAGAGTGCTCTTAGCACATCCATGATCATCTCAACCATGATCTCCCTATGAGAGGCTTTGAGCTCATACAACCTATCGAGCACAATAAGCTTCACATTGTTGTCACTCTGAGAAAGAAGAAGCTGGCAGTAGGTGTTGGCAGCTGCTCTAATGGCAGTAGGAGCAGATGACAGAGAAACGAGTGTTTGAGCACATTCATAAGTAACTGCAGATGAAGG
The DNA here is from genome assembly GCA_030161315.1 of Eutrema japonicum. NCBI lineage: Eukaryota > Viridiplantae > Streptophyta > Magnoliopsida > Brassicales > Brassicaceae > Eutrema > Eutrema japonicum. Next base: position 43,518,997 of record BSQW01000005.1, read on the forward strand.
TGCATTTAACAAAGAGATAATGATCTTAATGTACTTCCCCTTTTCTGATGGCTTGGTCCTACAAACCTTCCTGATTAATTCCAGAACCACCATCTGAAGCAATTCATTCCACTCGGAAACTCTATCAACATTACTCAGAAGATAATTAACAGCTCGGTCTTGATCGCAATTGAAGAGCATAAGAAATGCGTTTCGTTTGGCAGAGGGATCTTGTTCGGACGACAGAACTTTCTCAATTGTTTCAGGTGCATCTACCAAGAGCTGATCACCTTGCGGGAGCTTATATATTGACATAATAGCCAAAATCGCATTCCTACGGGCAAACGGATGGCGATGCTCCAAGTTTTGCAACACTGACGGAATAAGAGGCTCCATAACTTCAATCTCCCTCAATCGGCTAAGGAACCGCAAGCTAACTCCACGGATGTACTCATTCGGATGTTGAAGGTTGTTTCTCAGATTCTGACATATCAATATCATTTCAGGTACCACTTTCCCTTTAGCATCGGTTTTCTCGATTGTCTCCAAGTAAAGCAGCAATAGCTTCTGGATCGTGTGGTCCTCGGATGTCAAAACATATCTGATAATAGTGATGAAAAGATGAGGCAGAGTTTCACCATTAAGCAAAAGCATGATTGCTTTCTTCAAGGCATCGATTTTTGCAGGTAAATCGTTCCCTTCAAGAGCTTCTTTGATCTCGTTCGCGCTTGTAGGAGTTCCTTTGTCATAGTGAATGAGCAACGTACATGATTTCTCCATCTTTTTCCTGTAAAAGAGTTTGCAAGTTCAAAGATAAAAGATAAGCTCAGTAGAAAAATAACTAAAGCTAGATCTAAAAAGAGAAGGAAGCCACAAGCGCATTGAAAAGAGTGAAAATCTGCAAATGTTTCAGGATCGAGCCGCCGAATAAGATGCAAAATTTCGATAGATTTGAGTTACAAAACCGTGTCAAGCATGCATTTCATCTCACGATTTCAATTGTTCAGTACTATTGGAAAAATCAAAGGAGATTTACAGATCCGATCCGCGAACTGGATTCAAACGAACAAAATCACATCAAAGTCCGAAATCGATCACCAGTGATTCCGATCTACTCAGCAAACCAAAGCATCGGAAAACGGAAGGAAAAAAACAAAATGCGTATGCAGAATTCGCGGCGGTGGAGGGAAAAAAAAACAGAGAAAGAGAAAATTAACTTACCGGAGATGAGAAGAAGGAGGAGATGCGATTCCCAAAAATTAAAGATTAGATGTGGAAGCGTACGACTCTGAGTGGGAAGCGATTGTTTTTAAATCGGAAGCGTGATCTGTTTCTTCCTCTCGCCGGTGGTTTCTTCAATCAAGATGCAGATCCAAAAGGTCATTTGAGGAAGACGATTGCCCAAGTGGTTTTTTACTTCCCTTTTTTTAACGATTTTTTCCATATTTTTGGGCTTTTAAGTTTTTGACCCCTGGCCCAATCTTCTTTTGTCACCTAAGCCCAATTTAATTTAATGATTTCACGATGTAAAGTCAAATTTTGTTTAGTCAACCAATTTTTCAGAATTATGAAAATACATTTCGATTTCTTTTTTTTAAACAAGAATATTTACTGATTACCCTTTTTTAGTCATTCTATATACTAGATAAGTGATCCGCGCGTTGCGCGGAATTAAAATTATATCAAAATTTTATTTGTTATTTTAAAATTTCATTTTAAATATTTTTTTACGCTTTTAGTCTCGTTTAATGTTTTGGTTGGTCACTAATAATATAATTAAATAAATTCAATATTTGTATTTTTTTAAGTTTTTATATATTTGTTTTTGGCATAAAGTACATATTATTTTCCTTATATTTATGGTTAAAAAATACATTATATTTGCCATCATTTTTAAGATAGTAAATGTACCGTATTTCTTTGTGTCTGTGATATCAATATTGTTTGACAAAATTTTTTTGTGCCACAATTGTTTTTCACTTTTTTATACTTTGTTTATATTGATTACACGTTAATAGTACCTGGCTAATAAGAAATTGGAACTAACTCAACATATTAAATACCAAAATAGCTCGATATAGGTTTTGATTTGATTCTGTTTTACTAAAAATTATCTTTTTAAAAAATTGTATGATCTTATGTCCTTGTGCTCTTAGATACTTAAAAAAGAAAAAATTGTTGTAGTGTTATTCATCATAATATTTGGCACATACAACAACACCAACGACATACAATCTATTTTTTTTTATTAAAAAATGTTTAATTGTGGACTTCATCCACAAATTTTTCTTCACAAAACATATCATGTTTTAAATATTTCGCTTCTTCGAATCCATTAAACTATTATAATTTGATACGAAAAAAGAATTCTCAACCCTGTGTTTCTCTTGAATTATATGGTGTAGAATCGCATTTCCACTCGCGATATGGTACAAAATAACTTGTATCACTCTTTACATGTATGTTTTGTTGCGGTAGTGTTTGAACATTCTCAAACTTTTTTTTTTTACTATTTTAGGTTTGAAATTTATATATATATATATATAGATATATTTAAAAAAAAACAAAATATCATAACATTTTAAAATTTCAAGCCATGTAAAAAATATCATGATTTTTTATATGGTTCCAAAGAAATTTCTTGTAAATACTCGACTTCCATCTATGGTATATGTAAGAAAAGAAAAACAAATATTTTTGACTTAATTTCTCATTTTTAGAACAAATTTTTAGAGAAATTTTCGAAAAACTTAATTATCCTTGATTTTATTTTGAATTTAATCTCATAACACTCATTTGTTATTTAGTTCTGACTATTTATAATCATTTAGTCCCTTTTTAGTTCTATTTTTTTATTTTCTCTTCTATCGTTTATCCATAATTTTATTTATTTTTTCTTATCTTTGTCCTATTTTACATATTTTTCGCTTTGTAAAATTAATTATAAAAATTTATATTTACCAATTTATAGTATTTTGTGTCTATCAAATGATGTAAATTTTATTATAAAACAAATAATATGTTTTCAACCAAAATTGAAGAAATTGTTTTTTTTCACTATATGTAGTAAAATCTATTTTATATTTTTAATTTCATAATCACATTCTAACATTTTAAATATGATAAATCTTCAATTCAAGTGTTTGGTTGAATATCTATTAATATATCGTTTTCAATAAAATATTTTATTATTTTTTATCCATTTAGTATTACAATTTTCTTTGATTCTTAATATTGAATTATCACTTTTTCTATTTACTTACACTAAATTTTTTATTTTTGTAATTTGTATTAAATAAAAATAATGATAAATATAAATAGACATGTATTAAATAAATATTTTAAATATGTGTTAATGTTAAAAAAAACTGGTATTGATGAGGTGGACCCGTTCTTGTTTTGTTATTTTTCCTTATTATTGTTTGTATATAATAACGGTTTTTTCTTTTAATTATGTTGTTTACTTATGTTGAAATATTATTCTTTTTTCATGTGTTTTATATGTAGTATTTGACTACTGTGTGATTCTAATTATAGTTATATATATATTTTCTTAACACCATTTCAAATCTCTCATAAGTTACATATTTAGTTGAACATATAATATTACATTTCTGTTCCGGAATCTATAGTTTATGTTGAGGCCAATTATAACTTCATCATCCCATGTACACATTAACTAAACAAACCACTTACATTTGATTATAAATGATTTTAGTACATATTTGAGAGTTTAAAATTATATCTTTATGTATATATAGTTTTAAGTTGTTTTTAGTTACGTCCTCTAGTAGAGATTTTTTTCTAATGTTATGGAATTTTTGCTAATAGATATTTTGGCCCAAGTATTGCTTTCTTCGTGAAAAACCGCTAACAAAAGATCTGTGATTTTTTTCCGTGTTCCACATCTCCGAAGAACATATCCTCTCTCGGTTCTAAAAATCCAACAAATCACACTCACATAGCTGATCCTCGATGGCCGCCGTGAATTTCAAAGCCTTTGGTAGCCATGGTTCCACTTCTCACATCTGTTTCCGCCATTTTCACTCCTTGATCGATGCTCGCACCTACCTCAAGATCTGATTTCAAAATTCAAAATTTTATGTATCTTATCATTACCAGATTCGGGTGTTCAAAATTTGAAATCTTGCGTGTTGTTTTGGATTTATAGGAAGGGAAATATTGTGATATATGTGGCGTTGTGATTGCATATGGAGCTGATGCGATCAACGAACATCCTTTCAAAAGAAACACATCGTTTGTTCTGGGTAATGAGGTAAAAATCAATCAAATTTTCACAAAATCTTAAAGTTTTAGCAATTTTGTGAAGTTAGAATAGCGATCATTCTTCATGATCTTTAGTCCATTTCATCTGTGAACAATGAAGGAAGAAGTAGATTAATAAGAACCTCAATGGTTTTAAAGATAATTCTTAGGACACCAGAACTTGGAGTGATGTTATTGCAAGAGTTGGTTCAACTTCTCCATCATTCTTATTTCAAGAATATTTGAACGATTCTCAGAGTTTATTATATTGGCTTCAATGGTACTTAGTCTCTTTTATTAACAAAAATTGGGTAATAAGCATTTAAAGATTTATGACGATCATTTAGTAAATGGCTAAGTTTTGGTTTTGAAAATCCTCGATATATTTATTTGTCCGAGAAACCAATTCGGATCCGAAAAAATGTATTGATTTGTAGAGATATTAATTTATCGAGTATCAATTTATAGATGTTATACTGTTAATTATGATAATAAACTCATTTTATATGTATTTTAATTGCAGTTGGTTATCTATAAATTTAGTAGTTTATCTTAATATTTTATTTTCAAATATGAACTTACTATATGGTCATATTTCACTTATTTTATTTCATTATTTTTTCCAAACTAATGCATTCGCATATACTAATTTTATTAATAGTAGGTTCAAATTTTAAATCATAATTAATATTATATATTTTTCTCATTAGTTGGTGTAATTGTGTGTTTTGGAGTTGTATAGTAATAATTATACTTATGTTGAAACTTTAATTAGTACATATTATAATTTTACATAAGTTGTGTCCATTAATATAGGATTGTAGTGATGATGTGGATAGTTTATATTGAGAGAAAACTCTCCTATTATATAATAGATTCTACTTTATATAATAAGATGCTTATTTTCTCTACTATCATTTATATATAATTTTATTTATTTGTTCTTATCTTTTTTATATTTTAAATATTCTCGACTTTGTAAAATTAATTGTAAAAACTTATATTTACCACAAATTTATAGTATTTTGTGACTCTCAAATGATGTAAATTTTATTATAAAAAATTATATATTCTCGGATCAAAATTGAATAATTTTTTTTTATTATTATATGTAGTAAAATCTATTTTACATTCTTAATTTCATAATCACATTTTAACATTTTAAATATGATAAATATTAAATTAAAATTTTGGGTTGAAAATCTAACAAGATATCATTTTCAAAAAAATATTTCATTATTTTTTTATCCAATTAGTATTACAATGTTTTTGATTCTTAATATCAAATTATGACTTTTCTATTTTGTTACACAAAATTTTGTATTTTTGTAATTTGTATTAAACAAAAATAATAATAAATAGAATAGAAATGTATTAAATGAATGTTTTAAATATATTTTAATGTTAAATTTTTTTGTGTAAATGAAGTGATGAGATGGACACTCTAAATTGAGAGAAAACTCTTCTATTATATAATAGATTTTTTTAATTGGAAAGATGTTAGTCTTGCACACACAAAAAAGGAAAGATGTTACTCTAATTTTTTTTTTGTCAAAAAAATATATCAATCATACGTGCTTTTTTTTTGATGAATTAGAGTTGGAGACGATTGTGCTCGACTGACGGAACAGATACACATGAAGATGATGGTCTAAATTTTTGATTTCGAACGTTATAATTTTTATCTTTAATTGAGTTACTTAATATTTTTATTAAATTTTGGATTTGTGCTGTTTACAAACTCTATTTTTTATATATGATTTTATGTTTAATGTTTATTAAATATATATGCTTCCAATACGTATATACTTCTTATTGTTTTCTAAACGCTTCTGCTTTCGCGAACCCGTTTCTGATTCCATGCAGCTTAGGGTTTCATCAATTTCATCTTATTTATATTTCTGAACAATCTAATAATTTTACTTTCCTTACACTAATCACATAGATTATATTTCTTATACTAGTTTTAATCACGATTAAAAAAACGAATTAGGCCTCAAGCTGGCACATTTTAATAAGTTATTAACTCAGCCCATAAGGCCTAGATCAATTACATAACATTAGTTTAAATTGCTTTTTTTGTCAACCTAGTTTCAAACTTATATTTTGTTAGAGTCTCATCTTCTTCTTTTTAACATCTAGATTTTATTACTCCTTTTTTTTGTAAAATCTTTATTTTGTTTGACTAATATATATATATATATATATATATATATATATATATATATATATATTCAATTTTCTATGCAGAGTTAATGTATAATTTCCTAATTTATTATTTATCTATACTAATTATAGTCAATAGAATATGCCTTTGAATTAAATTGATAAATTCAATTAATAAAAGGAAAAAACCCAAAAAATACCCGAACTTCACAAAATTTAGAATACACGAACTATTTTGAAACCCAAAAAAATACATAGATTAACTATCGAACTCAATTTAATACACAAACTTTCAAAGTTCGTAAGTTTAACACCGGTTGTGTCAACTCCGTTAATACATCGAACGGATATTAGAAAACGCCGTTTATAATTTAAAAAACGTGGGTTTAATACAAATGAAAAGACCATTCTGCCCTTGTCTTCTTCAGGCAAACCCGAATAGAAACAGCATTCTCGCTCATCCTCGAGGTAATTTCTCAGATGCCACTTTTTTAAAGAAAAAATTCTACCATGCCACGTACTAATCTACATGCCACCCAATATATAGAATGTCGATTATATCCTTAATGATATTTGTTTTTTTTTTTAAAACAAAAAAAAAGCTAGAAAAGAAAAAAAAACGCTTACCTTCTTCCCGTGAGCTCCTCCTCTTCCTCGCCATTGTTGCTCAAATCGAGCTTTTTCAACCACGTCCGCCATCCCCTCCGGCGAGTTCACCGTTCTTGTTGTCATCGGTTTCTTCTCCTTTCTCCATCGGGTTTGGTGAGTTCATTGATAGGGGATTTGGGGATTTGTTAGATTTAGGGATTTGAAATTAAATTTGGTTGTTTTGGTAGCACATTTGGTTTGTAATCATGTTTAATGGGAAGAATAGCTATTTCCATAGGTTATTTATCGAATTTAGCTGTTGAATGGTGTTGAATTTGTGGTAAATTTAGAGGAAACCCCCATTTAGAATCGATCCCAAATCTGAAAATCTGCAGATATAGGACAACTGGAACAAATAGTATAACTGAGAGATAGTAGGACAACTGATTCAAATGGTATAAGTGAGAGATAGTAGGACAACTGGTTCAAATGGTATAACTGAGAGATATTAGGACAATTGGTACAAATGAAATAATTTTGACAAATTATGTAATTCGTAATTTGTGTTTTTATCCTATTTCTAGGAGGCGATGAGGAATAGGCACACAAACGTCCATTTTGACTATGGAGGGTACTATACAGAAGAGCATGAATGAGTTTCAATAAATTTCGTATACGCTATATCGTTTAAGACCGCATCTATGGAAAATATAACTTATTCGATGTTAGTACATAAGATATGCATTATGTGGAGAACGAGCTGCACACACGATGTGCAACTGCATCGCATTTATTGGTGACTGAGCTAAATAGCTTCCAGCTTGAATACAACGTTATGGGACGCGATGGGAAGAGATATTTGGTGGACCTGAAAATGAAAAGTTGTTCTTGCAGATGTTTTGATATAGACAAATATCCTTGTGTCCACGCAATAGCCGCAACGAGAAACCTCATGAGGAAGGATGGGAGAACCGCGAATTTCCAAATCTATGTTTCTTATATTACTTGATTGATACATGGGCGTTGGCATATTACAAAATAATTTATGTCGTCCCGCATGAGTCTAAGTGGATGGTTCATGCTGAAATTGAAGAATTGTTCACCTTACCGCCGTAATACACAAAAAGATCAGGAAGAAATCAGGAAACGCGGTTTCCATCTACCGGAGAAGGTAGCCGAAAGAGGAGAAACAAGTCTGTTCCTGGCACTAACTTGGAGATGTGGTTGCAGACCGAAAGTCATGATGAGTAAACATATTTTCTTCTTTGTAATTATCGGATTTGTACAACCAAATTTAACTAAGTACTACTAAGAACATGTATGTACCAGTATTTCTCGGATTTGTACAATCAGGTTCAACTGAGTACAAATAAAAACATGTATGTATCAGTATTTCTCGGATTTGTACAACCATGTTCAACTAAGTACAAATAAGTTCAACTAAGTACAAATAAGAACATGTATGTTGCTGTATTTATCGGATTTGTACAACCAGGTTCAACTAGTACAACTACGAACAAAATAATTATACAATCAAAATTATTAATATAATATCCAACTAATATTAAAAATGGTAAATTAAGGTGTAAAATAATTCATAATACATAAAAAACGATTATTAATCAATAAAAACAAATTAAACATTTTTCTAATACATATGCTTGTTCCCACATGAAGTACTCCTTATAGTATAAGGAAAACTTTGTTAATATTCACTTTTTATGATGGAAAAGAGGTGAAAAATACGATTTCGTGCAAATTATCTTATGAAAACCTCCTAAATAGCACATAACTGTGGGAAATCACGTGGACAACAACAACATAATCATTTATACTAAGGTCCAACTTAAAATACGTAAATATCGTCAAAAGTACAACTATGATGTGTGGTGTACGACTGTACATCTAGGTATAACTATGTACAAAATTGACGGCGCACATGTTAATTTGACTGCACACATGTCCTATTTTTCGGCGCACATGTCCTATTTTGCGGCGCACATGTCCTTTTTATTATTTTAACTGTAATTGTAATTTATATAGGTGTACTAGTTGTATCCAGTTGTACCGAATAACTTACACAGTATAATCAGTTTACCAAATTGAACTTAATAAATCCAGTTGTACTGAAAACTTAAATTAAAAAAAAAATGGTCTAGTTTATTTTGATAACAAACCCAATTAACATCAATTCACTTTTACTTCAAAGTACCAAAAATAAAAAAACAAACCAGTCTTCAAATCAAAAACAAGCCAGTATTCAAATAAAAAAACAAACTAATATTTTTTTGTATAATTATAGACAAAATGTACATTTTGCAATTTACTTACACACACGATCAAATAAAAGGAGCATATTTTGTTTCTAATCGCTTGCAAGTGGGAATAACACTTGGTGAGTTATCATGGTTTGGCTAACGGACGAGTGTTGTTCCATAGCCATTGCCGAGTAGTGCCTTCTTCTAGTAATGCCTTCTTCCAATAATGGTGAAACCTGCCAAAGAAACATAAATCTGTATGTAAAGACCTTTGATCTATTGCACTAAGAGGAAAAACAAATCCATGTTTCCTTCATGTGTTGATATGATCTCGCTTGCTTTCAAGGCACATGCATGCATTGGAATCCACTTGGTTTTTGGAGAAGATAATGGTGAAAGCCAAAGTATTTTGTGGACTAACTTTTTTCAGACTTCAGTGTGATAATTATTAAGCCAGTGATCAATCTTAGCATGAGAGAGTAAAGAAACGTCAACCATTTTTGTCTGCATAGTTTTAGTAAGAGGCAAGTGTGTGAGATAAAAACCCAAGAAAATCGAGAAGCTAGAAGAATACCGAAATGCTCTTCTGACCAGAAGAATAAGAGTTAAATCAGAGACGAATGATTTATCAGTAGTACATGAATGGAGAAAAATGTAAGCTTCTCAAATCCAAGGTATTTACAACCACCAAAACGGTTCGGTGTTTCAGCATCTTTTACATGAAGGAGATTCTGCAAAAGCAAGCCATATAATTGTTAATTGATCTGATGTATCTTATAACGACTATCATGGACTGGTGACCAAGCCGCACCTCAATCCTGATTCCAAAAGCATGGTCTTCATAATATCCAGGTTTATTGCTTATTATCATACCATTCTGAAGAGGGGTCATGTTTCCATACCGAAAGCTAATACTTTGAGGATCTTCATGCACATTGAGGGAATTGCATCACATACACCGTGTCATGCATGTCCCTGTTAAGCAGAAAAATGGATCAACATGAATTCTTTCAAAAAAATTGTTCTGTGAAGAAATGTCAATGTGCATAAATATCATTATAAATGGAGCTGAGAGTTCGACAGAAGGAGAGAGAGGAGGATGAGAGAGCCGTGACCAGAGATAATCTAGAGGGATCCATGTGTTTCCCTGGCAACAGATTTCCTCCAGTGTTGTGCATACAATCCGAGTCCATCTCACCATCCACGACACCCCCAATAGGTTAGGTCAACGGAAAATCTTCTGCCGGTGAACTAATCAGCCGATTTCCCGGTGACAATGAATTGGAGAGGGGAGAGAGGAGAGCGAGTAAAACGGAGAAGAGAAGACATAGAAACGAGATGATTGGAGTGGTGGAGAAGAAGAAAAGGTTGAAGAAGAGGACGATAGCAGATGAAGAAGAGAAAAGTTCGCGGTGGCTCACTACCGTCTCCGACACCGGAGGAGAATGCATATCACGGATAAAAATTTCTCCTTTTTAAATGAATTTTGTGAAATTATGGTATAATTATTTAGGTATAAGATATATATGGATCAGATCTGAATCGGGTCATCGAATATGGGTGGGTAAATTGTGGTTGGATTAGTAATATTATTGATGTATAAGGAAAATCAAGATATTTTCACAATTTTTAGTATTAAAACAAAATCAAAATAAAATTAATTATCATAAAGGTGCCATATGAGAATAACCTTAAAAAAAAGTGGCTTTCCAGCAATTGTTCCCTCATCCTCCTCCTCCGTAAACATCCAAACGCAACAATCGATCCTTCTACTTTATCAATCATCTGAAACGGATTATGATCGAATCCGTAATCGAGTCTCTCCGGCGGAGTCTTCACATCCGTGTCGCCGGATTCTCCTCCGCCACGATCGACATCGGAAACCGCCGTTATCTCCATTGGTGGTGGTGGAGCATCCATCAGAGTTATCGAGGCGTCTAGGAGTGAAGAGTCCATCGCTGGTGGATCCGATGCGAAAGCGTCATGTAGAATGTTTGCTTAACGATTCTTTGATTCGATGTTAGTGTATCTCTGATTTGGAGTTGGAATTCTAGTTTTAGTGAAGCATGTATCTCTGATTCGATGTTAGTGTATCTCCGATTTCAAATTATTGATTGTGATGGGCTCTGTTTTGCAGCATCTGTTGCTGGCTTGATCCTTCAATAAGGTCTCGTTGCACCTAAATGTGCTCTCATATGGAAATAACAACATATTATAAAAAGCAAAATGGGTCCTCTTTTCTGATAATTTGGAGTGTATGCTTTTTCCTGTGTTATAACATTTGAGAAAGACAAATGTCTACATTGAAGATATGAAACCACAAAGCCCCAGAAAATAACCAGAATTTATTCAGCTTCATCGCAAATATGCGGTAACAAACTTAGAAACTATCACAATGTCTTGAATCTTGGTGATTTCTCACTTTTCTTCAGGTGCGAGTTTATCAATGAATGTCTTCTTTATCCAATCAAATGGCTGTGATGATAAAGATACAAAACAAAATGAGTTTTGAAGGAAAGATTACAGAAAAGGGTCAGGACGAGCTTAAAGCACTAAATATGTGTCAGTTTGCGATTCTATCCTCCTAAACATGTTGTGACTAAGTGAAGCTAACGATTGTAGAACCTTGAAGGAAAGCATTTAAACAGGAGATTAATCTGAATGAAATTGAAATCAAAAGTTGGACATGGAAAAAGAGATGAAGAAGTTTGATCACCAATTCGACTATAGATATTACGACAAAAGAGACGTTTTTTATAAAACCGAATCAAGCCTTTCATGAAATGCAACGATGCAGTGGTGCCCAGAAAATTACCGCATTTAGGGAACAACATCTAACGAGATCGATGCAAGTGCAAATTTTGAAAGTGTTCATGAGTTATAAAAAACTCATATTTCGTCCAAATCAAGCTAGCAATTGCACCAGAAGAAATCACATAAGCTACGGATAGATCCCAGATCAGGAACATATAATCTGAAACCCAATTCAAAGGCATAGATAGCTAAGAGATCCAGAGAAAGAAGCACATGGCTTACTTGGACGAGCTAGATGGCGCCGGCAGCGGCGGGGACGCCCCATCATGTGGCGGCCTGAATATTGACCGATTGGATCTTTGGCATAATTTCTCCTCCTACCTCGCAATCAGAATCGATCCTATTCGATCACCAAAGAACAATTGAACATAAAATCTTAACCAACTCCAATCCCCTGCTTGATCTTGTTAGCAGCAAAATAAACTCTTGGAGTGCGAGATCTCTTTCATTTGCTGGACGCCTTCTCCTCTTGAATACTGTCATTGCAGGTATCACGAACTTTTGGACAGCCACCTTTGTTTTGCCTAAAGCTTGCATCTCAAAGATTAACTCTTTATGCAATGCCTATCTCTGGAAAGGAACAACTGAGGGCCATCATTCTACCTGAGTTTCTTGGGAGACTACTACGCTTTCGAAAGAAGAAGGAGGACTTGGGTGCAGAGATCTCCTTACCTGGAATAGAGCCTGCATTTTGAAGCTGGTATGGCTACTATTCTGCAACTCAGGATCTATCTGGGTTGCCTGGTTCAAAAAGGAGGTTTTGAATGGTTCGCTGAGCAACTTCTGGATCCTGAAAACAAAGAATAAGCATTCGTGGTTAGCTAATAAGCTCTTGAAGATTCGAAAAACAGCCTATAACTGGATCAAATTGCGTGTTGGTTGTGGTATACAAGTCAGATTCTGGACAGACAATTGGTCTCCTTATGGGAAGCTTCAAGACTTTCTAAATCCAGGTATCACATCTAGAATGGGCATTGCTATGAATTCAACTCTCAGCCAATTATTTACTCAAGGTCACTGGGGAATTAGAGCCGCTAGGTCTGAGAATCAGGTTTTAATCCAATCCCATCTCTCTACTCTTCAGTTGAATGAAAGTCAGGATTACTATGAATGGGTAGTGGATGATCAACCTTGGAAGAAGTATAGTACTGGTGCAGTTTATAATATGTTAAAGAAGCACGAGGCTGTCGTACCTTGGAGGATTGCAGTATGGAACTCAGGAGGAATTCTGAAGCATAGCTTTCTCACTTGGTTGTTTGTACTCAATCGTTGCCCTACGAAAGATAGAATTGCAGGCTGGGGACTATCAGTGGATCTTAACTGCATCCTCTGTAATCAAGCGATTGAATCCAGAGACCACTTACTGTTTGATTGCAATTTTAGCTGGGCAATTTGGGATAGTGTTGGCCGCCGCTGCTCCATTACTCCTTCCCGATCTTGGTCTGCAACACTACTTGAAATGCAGCTTCTTCAGGGCTCGACTGCAAAGAAGAAATTAGCACGTCTTGCTTGGCAATGTGCGATCTACTCGATATGGATTGAGAGAAATTCAAGGATCCACCAACAGCGGTTTCAAACTTCATCCTCTATCCTTCTCTCCATTGATTTGATTACCTGAAATCGAATTACTAGCCTTCGTGACTCCAACCCTGTGCAAGCTTCGCAGATGATGCAATTATGGCTAGCTTCCACTACTACTTGATCGGTGTCGGTGTTGCTCTTGATCGTTGACCTCTTCTCCTCTGTTACTAATTCTTCCAGCGAGGTTGAGACTCTTCATCTTCCTTGAGGGCTTTTCTTTTTTCACTTATTGTTTGGGCTTTAATTGATATTTGATTCCTAATATATGTGGTTTTAAGTTAACAATTGGGCTAGTCCCTAAACACTAAGGTCTTGGCTAGGTTTGTATTATTTTTTCTCTTGCTTTAATTTGAAAAATCTAGTTCAACAAAAAAAAAACTCCAATCGAAGTGGTTTGGGGTAAAAATCGGTTCGTGTATTTGCCTGAAGAAGACAAGGGCATAATAGTCTTTTCATTTGTATTAAACCCACATTTTTTAAAGTATAAACGGAGTTTTTTAACATCTGTTCGATGTATTAACGGAACTGATGGAACCAGTGTTAAACCTACGAATTTTAAAAGTTTGTGTATTAAAATAAGTTTGATAGTTAGTTTGTGTATTTTTCTGTATTAAACGTCTAAATTTTGTGGAATTCGTGTATTTTTAAGTTTTTTTATGTTAGATTTGGTATTGCAACTATTTTTGTAAAATTTGTTTACAAAAAAAATTCATTACATTTAAATCTATTCAGCACAAATACATCTCCAAAAATTGAAAAAAACGTAACAATTCGAGGACAAAAGAAAACAATTGTTTATTTTCAGGGATAAAAAATTAGAAATTAGAATCGACACAGAAAAAGAAAACAAAAAGTTGAAACTAGAATCTAATAAGTAGTAGCGAACGTGGAATAAATTAATTAAAACTATACTAGAAAATATTTGAAAATATGTTCAAAAACTAAGACTAAACCGCTTCGGAGCCGTAAGGTTCAAGATTCTTGTCATCTTTAAGATCACTGAATCTTGACTTCTTGTCTGAAGGAGAAGAAGAAGACGACGAAACCTTAAGAGATTGACCTCTCGTGTTAAGGTAAGTATATAACGAAGTCCCCATAATCGCAACAATCGCACCGCAAACGCTAATCGCACCACTATTCGATCCGAAAATGTAGAAGTTTCCAAGGAGGAGGACGCAGGTCTTGAATTGTCCTAGAACCACGTGCGTAATTGCAGAAGTTGCTCTGAAAAAAAATGGACAAAACGGACTTGAGCAACATAAGTCTTGTGTACCGACCACAAACCAAACAACAACAAAAAATCTGGTTCCAAATAGGCTATATGAAAGCTTCAAACTAATATATATATATATATGAACGTTTACTTACCCGAGAGCTAAGGCTCCGGACCATTGAAGAAAAAATCCAAGAAAAGCTGAAAAAAGGATGGCGGATGTATTTGCAAAACTCCAATCGAACAATAAAGCGCCTGGCGGATCCAAGAATGGAATCATCGATACTAGAAACAACAGAGTGATTGGCGTCGTCTTCCACATCAACCTGTTATCAAGAAAACAAAAAGAAAGACGGTATTGAGAGATGTAGATACTGCGAGAATGTATGAGCGGAAATTGAAAACTATCAAAGAATCTGATTCACATACGCTAAAGCGGTCCAGTTCTCTCGTTGTTGCATATTGGACCACAAGATCTTGTTGGTTGCGCTCGGTATGATCCATGCTAATGCCACACAAGCACCAAACAGACTAAACTGTAAATCTGTTACAGTCGCAACCGCAACTCCCACAGATACAACTGTAAGAGCAACCACCTGAAAAAAAAACATCAGCCGCAACGTTACTATGCCAAAGTGTTTTTCTCTTTCGTAGTTATATAAACTCTAGTCCTGATGGATCAATTCAAATCCAATCGAGTACAAAACATTTGGATTTAACCATTATGCGACAGAGAAGGAAAATCTCAGTTACCTTCATGAAAGAAACTCTCTTTCTATACCACAAGAACTCTGCAAACACAATAGAAGGCGTAACTGCGATTTTCGCCATCTGGTAGAATCCAACACTAAGAACAAATACAAGGAACAATACCACGGTGAGAAACGCAATGAGACCGAGCAATATATGATAGCCAGAGGAGATAAGAGAATTTTTTTCACAAACCTGTTATACTTAAGGCTAACATTAGCGAGTCCTGTAGAGAGTGACATCACAATGCCAAGAGTGTAGAGCGAAATAGACGATGATTTCGAGGAAGGCGGTGCAGCAGGAAGAAGCGAAAAGGATTTGAGAAGAGCCATTAGTAGATAAGCTACAATGTAGTGGATAAATGTGAGGAACACTGGAAACTCAAAGCCTAAGTTTTTAAGCACCTGAAAAAAAAAACTGATTACTTTTGATGAAATCTCACTAACGAAGAAGATTATGAGCTTAAGAAAGAGTTAAAAAGTTAAATTACCCATTTGTTCATGAAGATAATGCTGATTGCAACGAAGAAATTGAATGTGAGAGCAACAGTTGGACCACATATACGGTGTGTCTGTTGTTGCTGCTGTCTCTTTGGAGTTTCCGGTGAACGGAATCTGTTGAATAAAGATGCTCTTAAGTCCTCGAGAGCTTTTCCTGAATCGAGAATCATTGTTACAAAATTAGTATACGCAACTCAACTCTCAGATTCTTCTTTCTTTCACGATGAAACCCTAATCTAAAAATTCGGGGGCTTTTACATGATAAGATGGATAATCCTGAAAGGAATAGGAGATCTTTCCAAGAGAATTATAATAATCCAACATGATTAAGGAATTCGAAATTGAAGTACAAAAATAGCTACTTTTATATTGTTTCAGTTACCTTTTTCACCAGCATCACTGTCTTTGCGTTTGAGAATCTTCTTGACATCTTTTCGAAGCCAAGAACTAATCATCTTAGGTGTTAATAACATTGTTCCTTGTGTCGAAGCTTATGTTTTCAGATTCGGAAATCACGCGCCAAGAGGAGAGAAATCAGCACTGACCCACATCTCTGTTTCGATTGTTGGGAGTTTATAGTTCGTTCGACTCTCAGATTAAGATTTTAGAGAGAAGACGACAAGAGACAAAAAAAAAAAAAAGGAAAGAGAGAAATACGTGGCGGTAATAACGGGAAGATGGAGATTGAGAATTGAGATTGAGAATTGAGAATTGAGAATTGAGAATTGAGAATTGAGGGCTTTTTAGTTTTTGTTTGTCCTGATTAGAGCAAATCACGGTGATGTCTTGAGTAAAGAAGGTGAGTAGAGTAGTAATGAGTAAACGCGCTCTAGTCTCTCTACAGTCTTTTGTTCTTTCACGCGTGAATTTTTTAACCCTTTTTTCTTTCTTTCTCCGCGTTCCTTTATTTTTAAAACAAATTATATACTGGTGATTGTGTAAGCGCCCATAGTGCAGTGTAGCCCTAGACGATCGGATTCGGTTCGGATCCATTAGGGTTTTTGGATTTTTGGATTTAAGATTTATTATCCATTCGTATATTTTAAAATTTTTGTTCGAGTTTGGTTCAATCCATTCGGTTCGGTTCGGTTTTTAATATCCGAAAAATCATAAAAATAAAATCAAAATTAGTTAAATTTGATTAAATTTAAATAAAATTTGGATAAATTTAAATAAAATTTGGATAAAACTTAACAAATATAACTAAAAACTTCGTCTATTTTGATTATTTTGAGTCTCTTAATTATTTTGATATAAAAACAACTCATATCTTCGGATTTATAATTGTAATAATTTTGGGTTATCAAGTCTAAATATAATTAATATTTTAGGTATATAATTGTATTTCAGGTATTCATTTCTTTCTCGGTTCTCGGTTCGGTTCGGATTCGGTTCTTCGGATATAATCTAGGATATGTTCGGGTATTTTATCAGTTTCAGTTCCTCTTTTTCGGATCGATTTTGGTTAATTTTTTTGGATCCGTATATTATGTCCATGGCTAGTCCAGTGATTGACTAAAAAGTTAATTAATGCTTCTACTCCAGGTTTAATTCTCATAAAATACGATTTCTGAAGGTTAATGTAAAAAAATTTACAAATAAAATCTTGTGTTATTGTCCTAATATGCGTTAATTTTTATGGAACGGTATATTGTCAGTTGAAAAATTATCTTATAATTGTTATCCTTATTTATAATAAAAAATATAGACGGCTAAAAAGAAATATTATATACGTCGACTGAATTAAAAAAAATAAACAGATTTAGTCGACATAATCAAAAAAATGAAAAAGAAAAAAAAATCAGTCGACAGAAAAGCAAAGACCGACACCGACTGGCTTCTTTGGCTTATCACTGAGTGATATCCGTATCCGATAATAAATCTTATTACGTGGCGAGAACTGACGAAGATGTGGGACTTATTTTACGGTTTCTGTTAACGGTTCGTTAACGTCCGTTTTTATTTGAAATCGTTATCTATAGCAGTGGACATGGAGCAATTCTATATCATCTTATTTAATTATTCGCTCTATTCTACTCAAATTGATACTTTTTTTGTTTTTTTGGCTTTGCCCCGTGACTAACTGGATATCCGTTAATATCTAGATATTTAGTTAGATATCCACTTTGATCTGTACAAGTTTAAAAATCAATTTAAAATATTTTTTTATAAAATTCAAAATTAAACCCAAAATAGCAAAATATTGTTAGAATATGCAGAATATGAGACTAGAGATTAAAGGGAGAAATAGAAACTAATAGAAGAAATAGCTAGAGATTTAAGAGAGAATATAGAAGAAGAGAATGTTTCGATTGATCTGAAAACAATGTGAATTACATCCTTTAAATAAAAAAACAAGTGGTAAATGATCAAAGCAAGGAGAGGAAATCATGGAGGAAAAAGGAGTAGGAAAACACAAAAGTCAAAAAGAGGAGGAAATCATAGAGCATTAGAGGTGGAGATTTCTAGAAGATTCTTTATGATTATTTTACTTAATCAATACTCCCCCTCAAGCTTAGCCGTAGAGACACCGAAGACTAAACTTGGAACATGAGGAACATCACCTCATTAAAAAAACTTTAACATAGAAAATCCACTTGGGAGAAAACTATGTTAAGAGAAAAATAATGTGATGTCCATGGATTAGAGAACATGAGATCAAGGGTGTGAAAGATCTACAATCCCGAGTTTGCTATGTATGTGAGTGCAAACTTTCAGACTTGCAGCCTTGGTGAAGATATCCGCTAGTTGATCTTCATTTCGAGTGTAGCATGGGAGTATCATGCCTTCTTCAATCTTTTCTCGAACTTTATAGCAATCCACTTCAATATGCTTGGTCTTTTCATGGAAGACCGAGTTGGTTGCAATGTGAATTGCGGCTTGGTTATCACAATGCATGGTGATGGGGCTAGAAGACTCAATGCCGAGATCTTTAAGAAGAGCTTTGAGCCAAGTCAGCTCATTTGTTAGCTTCCTCATTGCCCGATACTCTGCTTCCGCACTAGAACACGACACCACCTTTTGCTTCTTCGATTTCCAAGTCACCAAATTTCCTCCAATGAAGGTGCAATAACCGGATGTTGACTTTCTATCCAGCCTATCTCCAGCATAATCAACATCACAATATCCTACTATCTCGGTGTTAGCGTTTCTCCCCATCCAAATGCCTTGGCTCGGGCTACCTTTGAGGTATCTAAGAATTCGCTCCACCACACTCCAATGGTATAAGCTAGGGGTTTGTATGTGTTGACTGACATGATTCACAGCATAACAAAGATCAGGCCTTGTGATAGTCAAATAGATCATCTTACCTACAAGACGTCAATATTGGGAGACGTCTTCAAATGGCTCGTCTTCTTTCACCCCCTTTCGATTGACCTCGTAGCCATCCTCAAGCGGTGTCTTTGCTGGTTTTGCTCCAAGTTTACCTGTCTCATTAAACAAATCAAGTGTGTACTTCCTTTGTGAAAGAAATAAGTCTTCCGGAGAACGGCAAACTTCAATCCCTAGGAAGTACTTTAGCTCACCTAGGTCTTTAATATCGAAAACAGATTTAAGAAAGGTTTTAGTTGATTGGATACCTTCCTTATCATCGCCGGAGATGATAAGATCATCTACATAGATGAGAACTATAATGATACCTTGAGAGCTTTGGAGTGTGAATAAGGTATGATCAGCTTCGGATCTCTTGAAGCCTCGATCGTTGAGTGTGGAGTTCAACTTGTGGTACCAAGCCCTTGGTGATTGCTTCAGTCCATAGATAGCTTTCCTAAGCCTCAAAACCTTTCCGGGAGCAATGAAGTCTCTAAGACCGGGAGGAGGAGTCATGTAAACTTCTTCCTCAAGCTCGCCTTGTAGAAATGCATTCTTAACATCGATCTGCCATAACTCCCAATAAAGGTTAGTAGCCAAAGAAAGAACAACTCTTACCGTATTAAGTTTGGCTACGGGAGCAAAGGTATCTGTGTAGTTATCTCCATAGGTTTGTGTGAAACCTCTTGCCACCAAGCGAGCTTTGTACCGTTCAATGTCTTCATTGCTTAAGTATTTGATAGTGAAGACCCACTTGGAGCTAACCGCCTTTTTCCCGGGAGGAAGATCCGCTTCATCCCATGTGTGATTGCGAGTCATAGCACTGGTCTCGTCATCCACTGCATCCAACCATTCTTTACTTTTCTTAGCCTCCTCATAGCTTTGCGGTATCCAGTGTAGCTCTATTTTACCAAGAAATGCTTAATGATCGGTTGGCAAAAGGGAAAGAGAACAAACAGCTTGGATGGGATGAGCAATGGCTTGATTATTGTAGTAGACTGGGGTGTAAGCCTCCAAATGGGATGGAGGATTTTGCTGCATAGTGTTGCGCCTAAGTGGAGGAGGGAGATCTCCTATATCCACGTTTTCTTCCTCATCCGGTGCAAGCTCCTCATTAGGAGTCATTTGCTCTTCTACATCCGGATCACCCGATCATTGAACTTGGCTTTGGGTTGATTCCTTATGTTGAGTTTGGTCACTCAAAGGTGGCGTGCTTGTTCTCTCTATTTCTATATTCCTAGGTGTCTCTTGTGCCTTTAGTGTAGTGGGGTCCGTATTTCTGAGATGTTTCAAAAAGAACTTCAAGGTAGCGGCCCGATCCGAAGTGGAGTGGGAGAGATCCTTTAGGCTTGCCCAATCTTTCTTCTCATAGTACCCTTGCTCCTCAAGAAATTTCACATCCCGGGACACATACATGAGGCTATTTGACGGGTCATAGGACTTGTACCCCTTTTGGGTTGTTGAATATCCAATGAACATGCATCTAGTACTTTTTGCATCAAGCTTGCTCATTTGCTCACCTGGTATTAATACAAAGCAGACACACCCAAAAACTCGTAAGTGATCTAAATATGGTTTGGTTTTTTTTAGTACCTCAAATGGTGATACATCTTTCAAGACTTTGGTCGGAGTTAAGTTGATAAGGTAGCATGCCATCATTACCGCATCTCCCCAAAACCTTTTGGTGACATTCTTATGGAACATCATTGATCTTGCAACCTCCATGTGTTGTCGATTCTTCCTTTCTGCCACTCCATTTTGTTGTGGTTTGTATGAGCAGCTTGTTTGGTGTATAATACCATGCTTATTTAGATGTTCTTTGAATTTGTGGCTTGTGTATTCTCCTCCATTATTCGATCTCAACACTTTAATCTTATAATTAAATTGATTAGTAACATAATTTTGAAAATTAATGAATGCATCAATCACACGATCTTTAGATGGGATTAAAGTGATCCAAGTATATTTTGATTTTTCATCGATAAATGACACAAAATATTTGTTATTATCCCTAGATACGCATGGTGATGTCCAAACATCCGAATGCACTAAATCAAAGCAATTCTCAAAGATAGTCGAAGACTTAGGAAAAATAGATTTGCAATGCTTTCCTATAATACAAGCTTCACATTTCGAGTGATCAAAAGTGAATTTAGGCAACATCAATTCAAATGCACGAGAATGAGGGTGACCTAATCTAGCATGCCACACCTCATTAGAACTAATAGCAATACACGATTTAAAAGAAAACGAAGTAGCATCGCTTAGTAATGCTTTATCAAGGACATAAAGATCATATTTCGCCTTTCCTTCTCCAAGAATCTTTCCGGTTTCAATATCCTGAAAATAAACTTCATTAGGTCCAAATATCGTATAGCAATTTAAATCACAAGTAGCCCTTTTTACCTATAAGATGTTTGATGTAAACGTGGGCATAAAGAAAGCTTTGGAATTGTTATCAAATAATTTTAAATTCCCTACACCTTTTACGGGAATCCGATCACCATTAGCTATAATAACATTACCCTTAGCCGGTTTTATATTGTCAATGAGATTCGGGGTACTAATCATATGGTGAGAAGCACCTGAATCAATGACAAGTGTTTTACTTGGTTTAGAGGCAAAGAGAGTGGTACCGGAATCCTTTAAGGAGACGATGGATCGGATGAAGGCTTCCACGTCTGATTTCCTCACAACATCATTGTTGAATGCAACCATGGCCAGCTCCTCTTCTTGCTTGGATGTACCGGTTTGTCCGTGTTCATCGGAGGTTTCGTGAGAAAGGTTGGCTTTGAACTTGCTTGGTTTAAGGTGAGGATGAAAATCCAACATTTGTCCTTGGAATGCCTTTTCTTCTTACAATGATCGCAGATCCATACCTTTCTTTCTTCACGCTTGTAAGTCCCCTTATTCGCCATGAGGAGTTCCCCTTTTTCGCTAAAGAGGCCGAGACACCCTTGTTCTTTTTGTACTTGGGAACATACCTCATCAAGATTTGGGAGCTTGTCGGCTCTTAGGAGATGTTTGATGAGGTCATTGTAGGTAGGGTTTAAGGTAAGCAAGAGGCCAAAGACCTTGTCTTGCTCTCTTCTTTCATTGAGTACGGCCGGATCCGTGGTGCTTGGCCGGAGCATCTCAAGTTCAGCCCATAAACTCTGAAACTATCTGAAATGCTTGGTGAACTCTAAGTCTTCTTGACTTAGGTTATTGATGGTCTTTTTTACCTCAAACACTCGGGTTAAGTTTGAGATATTTCCATATACAATCTTGAGAGTTTCCCATAACTCTTTAATGGTTTCACAATAAGAGTACGCTTCCAGAATGGGAGCTTCAAGTGAACTTTGAAGAATGGCTAGAACGGCTTGATCTTCTTGGAACCATTTTCCTTCCTTCTCGAGATCAACCTCTTCTCCTTTTTCTTTGGTGGCTTCCTTTGGAGCTTGAGCCTCTTCGACATGGCTCCAAAGTCCGCGGCCACAAAGCGCGGTCCTTGTGGTTCTAGACCACAACAAATAGTTTGCTCCCTTGAGAACAACCGGAATCATACCGAGTTTTGAATTTTCCATGGTGAAAGAAAGTTCAAGAAATACACAAATCTAGCTTTTCACAACTCAAGAATCAATGATTTTGAGGACTTAGTCTCATATTGAAAAGACTTAGAAAGATGTATTGCAAGAAAAAAAATTGAAGGGAGAATAAGAGCGTAACGATTTTGGAGAATGATTTTGAGATTTTGAGAATAAAAGAGTCAAGAACAAGATTCAATTAAGAACCCGCTCTGATACCATGTTAGAATATGCGGAATATGAGACTAGAGATTAAAGGGATAAATGGAGACTAATAGAAGAACTAGCTAGAGATTTAAGAGAGAATATAGAAGAAGAGAATGTTTCGATTGATCTGAAAACAATGTGAGTTACATCTTTTAAATAGAGAAACAAGTGGTGAATGATCAAAGCAAGGAGAGGAAATCATAGAGGAAAAATGAGTAGGAAAACACAAAAGTCAAAAAGAGGAGGAAATCATTGAATGCTAGAGGTGGAGATTTCTAGAAGGTTCTTTATGATTATTTTACTTGATCAATAAATATTTCATTCAAAAAAGGTTTTTTTTTGTTAATTTGTTAAAATTTAATATTGAAATAATTAGTTTGATAGTGTAATTTATATATGAAATTATGTATATAAATATATATACGTATATCAAAGCAGAATGAATATCTATTTTTTTTTTTTTTAATGTTTTGTGATTTGCTTTGTTTTTAACAGACTTTGATTTTTAAGTATTTGCTTACGGATATCTTTGTATCAAATCGAAACAGATCGAATAGAACTGATATTTAGCCAGACTGAGAGAACGTGTTTATCCGCCGCGTAGAGTCTATCCTAACGATCCAGAGTTTGGACCAGTCTAATATAGGGCCTACCTACAGGCCTCAAAATCATTAATAATTCCGTTCTTTTTAAAAAAATAAAATGTAAAAATAATTAACGAAATTGAAATCTCGAGTAAAAGATCGAATATTTTAACTATGAGAGGACAGATGACACAATACAACGACATTAACTGTCGAGCTGAGACTAGGACATTAACACCATCACGCATTTTGCCCGTAACAAAACAAAAGCGCTTTGTGAATTTTGATACTTCTTGGCTAAAATCTTCACCAGTAAAAATTCCAAAGGTAATCAATCATATTACAAAAAAAATAACCAAAAAGAAAAACCAGAAATCCAAACTTGCCCGCATCGAAAAACTGTACTTTCGGAAAATATCAATTAATCCATACCAAACCAAACGTTGTTTTTTTGTTAGTCCTAAAGTAGCACTCACGACTGTCTTGATATAATAAACCAGCCTCCAAATCAAAGTGAACCTGGGACAAAGAACAAATTATTATTACTTAAAGATACCAAATTTGGTCAAAAGGTAAGGGAACAAAAACCAAACCCAACTCTTCTTATGAATTTTTATTATTAGTTTGTATAATATCAAAGATTGATTAAATCACAAGGCTGCAAGTGTAAGTTGTTACCTTCTCCAGATGATTTTTTCTTGCCCCAGCATTTTAGTGCTGAGAGTTTGTTGCTGAGAGGAGTTTTTGGCACCGGAATGAATTTCCCCACGAGAGCAAGAGGCCAACTGCTCAAATTACAAAGGTTCGACTTAAACATTAGAGCGCTATGTTTCAACGAGCATTGCACACATATATAAATATGTATCAACATGTATAAATGTATAATAATAAGACTGACCCGATCACACCGATTGCCGCGCATATTAGCCATTGTTTCCAGTTCAGTTTCGTCGTTGAAGCGAATTTGCCGAGGAACTCAACAATGATAACCTGACAAACCAAAAATTAAGACATGTTGATTTAATGTGCGAGGAATAAAAGGTTATATGATGCAAATTAGAATATGTTTTTGTGATGGACCAATTTATTTACCTGGAGGACGAGAGTTATGAGTATTATTCCCATGAAGAGACGATTCTTGATAATGCCTTTGAAAATGTTCTTCTCGTCTGGTTTTCGAGCATTGAACTCGTTGAAAGCCTGTTAACCCCCCCAAACAAAAAAAAAAGTTAAACATATGCGGTTTACATTCTGGTTTTATACGGTCAAAGAAGAGACTTGATTTAATTAACTCACTTGGCAAAGAACAAAGGCGTTGAAGATAATTGTGTTCTTCACTCTGATGGCGTGTGCAGGAACTTCATGCTCAAGGCCAAGTATGCTTATGCCTCGGAAATTGAGAACTAACAATACACTCACTTGATAGGTAGCCTATAAGATTTATATTTCAACTTTTTATTAATAAGGGTTGATTTCATATATGCAGAGACTTTATTCATCGATTTTTTTTTACCTGAATCAGCAAGTTTCTCCACATGATGTTGGTAATAAGAGGTTCTCTGAAAAAAGAAGTCAAAGCAAATAAACACATGGAACAAAACCAAATGTCTTATTTAATTTGAATGTGAGAGACCAAAAGCTGAAAAACAATACTTTCTGCCAACGGGAGGCCTCCCCATGAGATGATCAGTGGGTGGCTCAGTAGCCAAAGCCAATGCTCCAAGAGTGTCCATAATAAGATTAACCCAGAGAAGCTGTATGTTTAAGGAAACACCAAATGTATAAACAAAACTACATACATATAGTTTGAGAGAGAGATAATAAAAGAGCCAAATGCAACAGAAACTCAAACCTGCACAGCGGTAAGTGGAACGTCGCCACTTGATATAGCAGCTACAACATTAATGACGAGAGCGGCGACATTGACTGTGAGCTGAAACTGGATGAATTTCTGAATGTTGGCGTAGACTGATCGTCCCCAGCGAACAACCTATATATCAGAACCCACCCCAAGTTTAAAGGTTGGATCAATTGCGAAAAACACCTTCTGGATTTTGCCCCAAATATAAATATACATGGATTCATAATATTATGTGTTTTGCAGACATTGAGACAACTAAGGAGACTATGATGAGGAAAAGAGTGTATTTGAACAAACCTTGACAACTGAAGCAAAGTTGTCATCCAAGATGATGATGTCCGAACTTTCCTTAGCCACTTCTGTTCCTGCTATTCCCATAGCAAGACCAATATCTGCCTGTCAATCCACTCAAAAAGTCCAACACCAAATCAGAAAAAGATTGGCACTCTGAATAAGCATAGACAAAATACTTGGCAAAGCGAGCTTTCAGAAGTTATAGACTTCGACATAATCAGTTAAAATTTAGTAAATTTCTTCCAATTCTTTACCTCATGCAATGCAGGAGCATCATTTGTCCCATCTCCGGTGACAGCAACAACATGCCCACGTCTTCTCAGAGATTGTACCAGCAGAAGCTTGTCATTAGGCGACGATCGGCCCATAACCTTCACACGTGAAGCAACCAAGTCAATTTCAGTTTAGGCTGTTACTACTACATCATATTACTATAACTGATGCATCCGCTGTGCAAGGAGAATATCAGTATTAGGTGAAGCCTGAAGACAGGTCAAACCTCTACATAGAACGAGAATAAGAGATTCAAATTACCTACCAACACATTCAAAGTTAAGATTTGGAAAAACGTGTTGTGAACAGTACCGATATTTTGTCGCTAATCTTGTCCCTTTCTGAATCGGTCAAGGCGCGGAATGATTTTCCTTCAATGAGAGTAGGCTCGGAGTCATCTGCATCTGAAGTTAATATTCCACACTCCAGGGCAATAGCCCTGGCAGTTTGGACGTTGTCACCAGTAACCATACGCACCTGAACATCAACAAATATCATGAAGTAATCATGCAGCGTTATTAGCAGGCTAAAAAAGAATAATTTCGCAATGTGCCTTTCTGGCTTTTTTTTAATCAAATCGAACTAAAGGAGCACCTTGACACCGGCATTCTGACACAGCTGAACTGAATCTTTGACTCCTGGTCTACATGGATCCTGTGTAGATTTCAAACATTTCCATAAGAAACACTACCAAAAAATATTGCAGGACATGACATGCGGGTTGTCTGAAATATAACAAAAAAGTGTCTGCAAAAATATATATGGAATACTGAAAGCGATCTCTAAGGAAGAGAGCCACCACACTACCACATGTTAAAAGTAAAATGTACATAAATAAACCAAATTAATCCTCACCTTTATGCCTACTATAGCTAGTAAAATAAGGTCATCCTCTGGGAGTACCCACTTTTCTAGTTCTTCGCCTGTTGGGACCTTTTCAGCCTCATAGGTTCTAAAGGCCAGTGCGACACATCGTAAGGTTCTTCTAGCCATCTCTTCAATACCATTCTTGAAATACAATGCCTGGAAACATTGGGCAAAGTGTCATGACAACCCAAAGGGTAATCGCAGAATCATACAGATACGCCCAATTTTAGAGGGTTGATAAAACTTTTTACAAACCTTGTCTTCAGTCATTGGTGCCACATTACCATCCTCATCGATGTAGCTTTTGCACGATGCCAGGACAATTTCAGAAGCTCCTTTCCAGTGAACATGAACTTCGCCATCAGCCTGAAAAGTAATATCAGAAACAGAAACAGAAAAGGTCAAATAAAAAAACTGAATTGTGCTTATAGAGAACTGAGAGAGCCAAATCACTTTTAACTGCATCAATATTATTTTCAATGTATAGTAGACCTCGCAGGCTTATTTTTTATCAAGCAACCTTACCAAAATAGGGTACAAAAATTCACAAGACGAGAGAGGAATCAAGAAAAGTGATGTGATTCCTCATAAACTCAGAGTATCTATATTATAGCAGCAGACATGTTACCGTTTTTACAGCGACACCACCACGTTTCTTCTCTGAGTTAAACGGAAAAGCATGAAGAATAGAAGACTGCGACCTGGTTGTCTCGAAATTCATTCCCAGCTGAAAGAGAGAGAACATACAAATCACTCTTCAACTCATAGGTATAAAACTGTGTTTGAACTAGAAAACAATTAAAAGCTTAAGAAATAAACCTTAATTCCCCAGCCAAGAATGGCTTTTTCGGTTGGTGAACCAGATAACTCTAAATCACCGCCGCCCTGTCAGAAAATAAAATCCCATGAGCCTTGTCTTCTCTAACAAGAAGCAGTGTTAAGGAAATTATCTAGAAAGTCTGATTCTTTAGTCAAAGTATCAAAGCTACTTACCTCTGGGACGAAAATACTACCAGTTGTGTTTTGAGCTATTCCTTCAACGCATAACGAAGTGATAGTTGCTGGCAATTGTTCAGTTTCTGTTTTCTTGCTCCCGGCATAAGACTCAACCACTGTCATCTAATTTTTTTTAGGAAAAGAAAAACATTTAGAAACATCAAGTGACGAAACTGTTCACTCGAGTCTATTACTCTAACATAGAGCAAGAACCCAGATTTGTAAACACAAAACACACCTGATTCAAAGTTAGTGTTCCAGTTTTATCGCTGCATATAGTGGTGGCAGAACCCATTGTCTCACAAGCAGATAGCCTCCGCACCTGCACATGAGCTTTTTGTCATGCTATACAATAGAACTGCTAAAAGAATCATATAACGTTCACTGCCATCACACAGGAGAGATAGAAAGAAGGTAAAATAATCATACCAAAGCCTTATCTGCCATCATTTTCCTCATTGAATAGGCAAGGCTGAAACGAAACAAAATAGGAGAAAAGCAGATATAATCAGCAGAGAGAAGTGAACTCTCTAAACTATGAAACTACGACAAAAAATTAGTTGAAAATAGAGAATACATACGTTAAAGTAACAGCCAATGGAAGACCCTCAGGCACTGCCACTACGACAATTGTAACCTGCAGCAATAGTAGAGTATTAGCATTTCTAAAGAATATCAAAGACTTTTTAGTGCCAGCCCCCTATTAGACTAAGATGGACAAGTAGGAAACATACCGCTACGGTAATAACTTTGATCACATCATCAACTACATGACCGATTTTTGTCTTTCCTTTAACAAATTGAGGACCCCCACGAATGTCTTTAGTGTGACCGGTAAAATATCTGTAAAACAAAGAGGAAAACATACAGAATTGTTCTCATTCAGTGATGACGATATGGACTTCCAAAATAATATCCAGCAAAGACAATATCCATACCGAACCAGAAGAATCACTAGCACAGAAGCAGCAACCGCTAAGCCAATGGAACCAATAAAAGTAGCTACCCCATTTAAGCGCACCTGGTTCAAGCTCGTCAAAGATTAGCTCTATTTGTAAAACTTACAAGATTCGATTAACAATGATCTAAGAAATCTACCTGTAAGGGAGTTTCTTCACCATTGTCTTCAGAAATACTGGCCATCAGCAATCCCCATTCAGTGTTGACTCCAACACCAGTAACCTTGCAAAAAGAAAAGAGCACACATATCATAAAAAATGGAAGAGTATTTTAACTCTCGATTTTTCTATTAGCTATTTTCTGCAATGGGACAAGAAAATTAGGGAGGAATCCTACCAGCATAACACCATTTCCATCTGCCACTTTACAGCCAGACATTAGAAATGGGTCTTTGTTAGCGTCTTTGTTAACCTAAAAAGAAGAGGGAAGTAAACTGTTAGGAGTTGTACCAAAAAGAAACAAGAAAATCAACAACTTCACAATGATAGGAAACAAAAACATACGATTTTGCTCTCTCCAGTCATGCTAGACTCATCAATCGCAACAGAGTGGCCAGCTATCAGCACTCCATCTGCAGGAACCTAAAGATAATTTCCAATTTCAATTAGACACATGGTAGTATAGACGAAAACAAAATTAAAAGGAGAAGAATAAATCACTTACCTGATTGCCAATGTTTAGGGGTATGACATCACCAACCACAAGGTCATAGATTGAAACGTCCACACGTCTTCCACCTCTTATCACCTGTGCAGCAATCAACAGAAAGTGTAGTGTAACTAAGAAGGAAACAAGAAAAAGAGAGTATTACAATATTTACATTAGTGCAAATTCATACCTCCAGATGTATGTTTCTCTTTTCATCATTCAAGTTCTGAAACTGGAGCGACTGTTTGTAGTCACTGACAGCTGCAGAGGAGAAAGCATCAGAAAAAAAACACTACAAAAGTCATTCCCTAAATAATTAATTGAAATAGGTTAGAATTACCTGTCACAACAATCACAAGTATCACTGCAAATGCAATGCTTCCTCCATCATACCATCCTTCTTTGATACCCTGTCAATGATTGTTATCCAAAATAAACAAGATTATGTAAGACAAAAGTTAAATTATAGTTGACATTACACTTTTGAAAGAGGGAAGAGCAGATTTAATTAATTTTATCAACAAACCTCTGTTTTTATCCCAAGCGCTAAAGACGCTACTGCAGCCACCATCAAAATGATCAAAGTGAGATCATGGCAAGCATCCCAGAGAAACCTCTGCGATAAAAAATAAACAAGAAACCAGCAGGCTTTATGAGAACGTGAGCAGGGAAAACCTAACTTGAAGCAACACAGAACAAATAATAAATATGTATCTTCGTACCAGAAACCCTTTCCCTTTCTTGCGAGGATAGGTGTTTGAACCATAAGTGGTCTTGCGCTTTAGCAAGTCATCATCATCTCCACTGATACCTTTATCTGTATTTGTCTTGAGCAATTCTGACAATCCTTGAGCCTGATGCAATTTCCCACCAGTAAATTCGTGCATACCAATAAGATAAAGTACAGACCAGCAACAACGAGAGCAGACAGTTCAAGACTGAGATCTTACCCCTCCATATTGCTGCAGGGAAGTAATGTTGTGTTCCTTTGACATCCCCACAAGCTCTTCAGGTCCAATCCCAAAATCACCAGTTGGAGTTGCAGGAGCTGTTGGTTTTTCAACTCCTGAAGAGAAAGAAGACCACACCAATTAATATTAAGACTTTCTTCTCCACATTCAGAACCAGATTGTGCACAGCACCAAAGCATACAGTTTGCAAACATTACCTTGCACACGCCCCATATCAATGAAACGATTTGCAGCCTAACAAGGAAACAAAAGAGACTAATGAGTTAAAAAAAAAATCGCTCAATTATCACACAAAAACCATGATTCAACAGCCGCAAAATAAATTTACCAAAAGAGCATGAGCGTGACTTCTGATCTTGTGTCTCATTTCTCTCGTTTCTTGCTCCTTCTTCAAGTCCAAGGTGTAACGGAATCTCCGTGAGGCATTGAGCACCAGCGCAGCTTTCTGCGATAAAGACCACCATTCATTGTTGGCCCAAACATAAAGAACAAAACATATAACGACAATACTGATTGCAGATAAACAAGCACCTAATCCAAAAGCCCTATAACAAGTGTGCAAAGAAGAAGGAGTCGTTCTTACTCTCCACTGTTGGAGTCGCTGGACGGAAGCATTCTTGGAAGGGATGTAGAACGTGTCGGAGTCGGAGTCGGCGTTTTCACTTTTGCCGGACTCCAAATCGCCTCCCCGGCGCCTTCCCGGCGATGGCTTGAAGGGACTAGTCATCGTAGTCGCAGGAGAGAAAACGCGTGAAAGTGAAGAACCCACTCAATCCCTAAATCCAAGGGAAAAAGATAAGTAAGTTTAAAGGTTGCTTCTGCTTTCGACAACCACGTGAAATAGCAAGCACGCAAAAAGGCAATTTCTCCCGGAAACAAAAAAAAGTAAACTATCTCTTGGAAACAAAGTATCTTCAGGAAAATTATATAAATTTGTGCGACGAAACCAGAGAAACAAAATTAAGCAAAGAGAAATTCTCAGAAACTCCTTGACATTAGCCTTTTGATTCACAACAATATCATGAAAAAATCCAACATATAATAAAAACAAAAATCGATGAACACGATGTCTCTCCGACCACGAGAAAATACGCTCAAAGCGGTTACTCGATTAGTCAACAAAAATTCAAAACAAGTAAGACTTAAAGAAGAACAACAAAGGAGACAAAGCGACCCAAAAAAAAAAAATATGTTGAAGAAATTTACTTAATTAAGCTTTTTTTTTTGTTTATCGAAATACGAAACTCGGTTCCCAAGTCGGTTTAAACGAATATCGAGAACGAGAACAACTCGGTTTTTACCTGGAGAGAAAATGCCGGTAAGGTCGCCGGAAAACGTTACTTGTTCTCGCCGTATTCAACTTTCTCGGTGGAGAGAAGAGGTTGAGAAAATCTTTATAAAGTTGGATTATTAATAGAACAGTGGCAAATATATGTATAGATCTAGGGTTTAATGAGTAATCTCTTAACATTACACTATGAAATAAGAGAAGATCTCTTGGGCCGTTATGGGTTTTTTTACTTTCCATTTTCTTGGCAACTACGCAACGTGGCACGCGCTAAATAAATGCTCGGAGTGGAATAAATTTACCATATTATTATTACTTTTTACTTTTTAGTATAATAATAAAAATCTCCGTATTATTCCCTTAATCAAACCGAATCTATCTGATAATAGGTAAGTTTAACCAACCAAAATATTCCTCCAAAAGAAAACCATTTCCCATTTTGAAATATGTGTTAGTCTAAAACTGATTAATAAATTTCAATAACTAGAAATCTAGAACGTGCGTCACCTAATCATCAATAACATTTCAAAAAAAAAAAAAAAATTCATTAATTTTACATAAGAAAATTTTAAATCAAATTTAATAAAAAAAATTAATTAGTAGATCTTTAGAAATGTTAAAAATATATTTTCTGAATAACGAAAACACTAGTAAAAGAAAGGATGGATGTTGAACAAAACAATTTCTCCAAAATCATTAAGCCATTAGATTCAAAACGTTCGTAAAAATTAAATTAATCAATAAATCTTATTATTCAAAAGATATTCCACAAACTAAAAATGTTAAAATATAATCAACTACCACTTATCTATATAAAATCACTAGATTAGGTCCCGCGTGATACGCAGATAAAAAAAATAAAAGATTTAGATACTAAAATTGATAATATGCTTAATTATGACATGTATAATTATATTTTAAATTAAAACTCCATTTAGTTATCGTGAATTACGTTTATTAATTCGTATTTAAAAAAACTCAAAATTAATTCATATAACCCATAAGTCTTATAAACATTTCCTTTAAATGAATGAGAGGGCTACCAAACACACGATAACAAATTTTTCGTCTAATTAATTTTATATATTATATTTAACATTTTTTATTTGGTATTTTTTATTTTTTCTCTTACGATACTTTTTCAATGTTATTAGTTTTCATTATATAAAACACAATTATTGTTTTTAGTTATTTTTATTTGGTAGTTTTTATTTATTTTTTAAAAAAAAATACAAATAACTAACAATCGGAAAGTTTTATTATTATTTTTACACATGTCGTGATTATATCAAACACAATTATTTTTCATTTTTGTTATTTTTATTTGGTAGTTTTTATTTTTTTCTCTTTCTTTACTTTTTCAATGTTATTAGTTTCTATAATATAAAACACATTTTTTTCCTTTTTGTTATTTTTGTTATTTTTTTATTTTAAAAAATTAAATAACTAACAATTGTAAAGTTTATATTATTATTTTGACACATGTCGCGATCTAAATTAACAACGTCACATGTCACGATCTTGTGAATAAAAATTATTCATTGTGTCATGTTCAGGTTAAGAAATCCAGTTTTATATAATAAGATTTTATGTTTCCTTTTTATATAGATTACTTTTTTCTTTTTTTTAGTTATCATAATTTTTAACTTATTTTAACCAATGATACTTATCATAATATTTCTCTACAAATCTAAACCACTAAAATCTTATCGCAATCAAATTTCTATAAAGAGTATCTTTCAGGTTCAGGTTTCATAATTAAACTTTAATGGCCCATAATGTTATTTATTTTTTGCTAAAACGACGGCCCATAATCTATGTTTTAAAAAGCGGCTGCGGCCGTATAGTCGCAAGTCAGAGATTCACCGTTTTGATTAGTGTTTGTACAGGTAATTCGGCAGTCAACCACTTTTTAACAAAAATCAACGCTTTTTAAAAAAATTGGCGATTAATCAATAATTATTTTATTTAATTTATATTTAAAAATTAATATATGATGTTAAATATTTAGTTTTTGTTAGATTTGGATCCATTTCAATTTTATAATTATATTTAATATCATATATTTAATTTTCAATATAAATTAAATAAAATAATATTAAAATACAATATATTAATATTATTAATACATATTTCACCACATAATAATGTATATTTAATATTATATATTAATTCTTAATATAAATAAAATAAAATAATATTAAAAACTAATCACTGATTAATCGCTGATTTTTGGGTTATGCGCTAGACGGAACCCGACCGTCCGACTAGCGAATTTTTGAACATTACCCATAATAGTTAGTCAGTAAAATACATATTTTTGTCTTCAAAAAATATCTTCAATAAACAATACTCCCTCTATTCTGAATTAAGTGGTGTTTTAGTAATATGCACACAAATTAAGGAAACAATTAATTTTTGTTTTTTCTATACTAAAACATTATTTATTATTCATCTGAACCAATGAACAAATAGTCTATAAAATGTAATTGGTCAAAAATAATTAAAAATTATTTAATTTTATATTGGTAAATGAGAATATTATTTATTGTGAACAAAAAAACTTTCTAAGACATCAGTTAATTTAGAACGGAAAGAGTATTATTTTGTATGGAACCTTCATTCTTTAAAGGTTTATTTGATTTGACATTTTCTTTTTGGCTGAGTCTTAATTTAATGGGAGCTTCATATTTGGCAATGTTTTTTTGTTGATAAAAATTTCAAAAATCACATCGTACAATTAAATTGCATTTGCTTTCACTCAACTTGACCTTAGATGCAACTTTAGTCCCTTCAGGAGTGTTTGATCCTTATTGCTGACCCCAAAAAGATAGTGTTCTTATCTAGATTAAATATCTAAATTATGAATTTATGAGCCGGCATAAAGATGGAAATGTGATGCAACTGCAATTGGACAAGGGCTAAACCAACGGTCAAACCGAATGAAGAAACCAAATCCAAGATATTAATTTAATTGATTGGTTTAGCCGGTTCAATTATATCTTTTATTTCGTTTATGTTTTGCAAGTAACAGATAAGTGACTTAAGTCTTCTGGGTTGTAGGAAAACATGTCCAACTCTCTCACATTTATTTCCCTCAACTTCATGTACGGATTTGTTTCCTGTTTTGTAGGAACTAAAGTTCCAATTTCCTTATTTAATCAATGAGAAAACCTGAAACAGGGGAGGAGAAAATTGGTTAAGTAAAATTGTGTCTATTGTTCATGTTGTGATCAACATTGATATCCTATAATCTGGGACTTATCAAAATGACTGTATGGTCAAAACATTATCTATTTATAATATACATTTGAGTATGTATTGATGGAGCCTTGGTATAATAAAGCGACTACAAACTCTTTGTCGTGATGCACCGACTGCTTGAATAGAGAGCAAAAATTTCAAATAATTCTATTCTCAAGATTCATGACACGATCGAAAAACAGATTAATAAATCTATTAGTCACCATTAACATTAATTATTTTATTTATCTCGAACTTGATTGTCCAAATAATAGACGGCCAAAATAATAATAATAATAGGCGACAAAAAATGTGTTTAAAAAACGCGTAAACACGGCGAGTAAACACTGTTTCTGTTTCTGTTTCTGTTTCTGTTTCTGTTTCTGTTTCGTAGTTAGAGTGACGAATAACTGTTTGTATGTTTGAGAGATTCGTACTCAACATCTTCTACGTGGCATACTCAACATCTTCTCCATGCCACGTATGTGGAACAATTATTCTAAAAGCTTAATTACTAATTTAACTGTTGTTCTTCTATTTAAATAAAATAATCATAACGAAGAATATCTTACGGGGTCCCTTTTGTTCTTTGATATACGCGTAGAGAGTTCTGTAAAGCTCATGAAACCCCACTAGGAGCACCTGTAAAGTATAGATTAGATTTGTGATGGAAATGGAACGTCTCATATTTTTAATTCGAATAATATGAGATATTATTAGTTAACTAACCATGATAATTGAGTGTGTGAAATATAATAATAATAATCAATATGTGTACAGAAGAAGTACAGACAGGCACAGTTTATTGGTAAATTGTAACGTCTATATATATCTTTTCTTTTCTAAAAATCTGACGTCTGATGCTCTTTTGTCCTTCTGGAGGACGTGTCGATTTACAGGAAAACTATTTCTTACGTGTCAGTTAAATAGCCGATTAAGAATTACGTTCTGTTGACTAATTGACTAATTGACTAATTGTGTTGCTAAATATCAGTTTAATTATTTAACTTTTTTTATCTACTGAACAAAAAAAAGTAGTATCTGTTTTTATTTTTTGCCAAGAAAATTTTTTTTATCTGGTTTTAGATTGTTTCTAAGTTTTGAAAACTATCGAACGTGAGAATAATGAAAAGTATTTACGAAAAGGACATATACCATGCAGTCTAATTAAAACCTATAAATATGGGTGTCAAAATAGATCAAATGGGTGATTCATGACTCATGACCATAATGGGTCATATGTAAATGGGTTATGATCCATGGGTTATGGATCATGAGTGATGGATCATGGATGATCCATAACCCATCTAATTAGATGGATCATTGGTCAAATGGATGATCCACAAAAAATAAATATTTATTTAAATAAATATTATTAATAATTTTTAAAAATGAGAAAATTAAAATAATAAATAAAATTATATTATATTTATATTATGAATTGACAAATTTTCTTTAATTATCGTAAATTGTTAATTAATTCGTAGAACCATTTTTTGGAGGGAAAACAGGAAATCACGTTTTTGGGGGGGGGGGGGGGGGGAAACGCGGAATCGTGTTTTTGGCGAAAAAACATGGAATCTTGTTTTTGGCGGAAAAACGCGGAATCGTGTTTTTGGTGGGAAAACGCGAAATCGCGTTTTTTGGTGGGAAATCTTGGAATCACGTTTTAGGCGGAAAAACGCGGAATCGCGATTTCGGCGGGAAAAGGCGGAATCGTGTTTTTGGCGGGAAAACGCAAAATCACGTTTTGGGGGGTGGAAATCTCATAATCACGTTTTTGGGAGGAAACGCGGAATCGCGTTTTTGGCGAAAAAATGTGAAATCACGTTTTTGACGAAAATATGTGAAATCGCGTTTTTGCGGGAAAATGTGAAATCGCGTTTTTGCGGGAAAATGTGAAATCACGTTTTTGGCGGAAAAATGTGAAATCGCGTTTTTGACGGAAAAATGATGGATTATTGTTTTTTGAGAAAAAAATAATGGTATTATAGGTAATATTATTATGATGTCATAATAATGTATTGATGATGTCATAATAATGTGTGATGATGTCATAATTATGTATGATAATGTCATGATGATGGGTCAATTGGATCACCCATTTGATCCATGATCCATTAAAAATTGACTTATTTGATCCATGACCCATTTGACTTACCAACCCATTAGAATCAAAAAAATTGATCCACTAAGATTATAGGTCAAATTGGATAGATCTATGATCCATTTTGACACACCAACCTACAAAGGTAGGTCGTAATTCTTAAATATGAAATACCATCGAGATCATTGGAGACATCACTTCATTAGTTAAGTACATTAGTTTTTTGTTAACTTGATTAGTTAAGTACATATGTGGCCATAGTTGATTGCCCCATACTGTGGTAATCTTTAAAAGGTCATCACCAGCTAAACCTGGTTCAAACTCTAATATGAAAGTGAAAAGTGGTTAATGTACCACTAGACTAAGATGACAAAAGAAAATAAAAGTTAAACACAGATTACTTTTTAGTTTAAATACAAAGAAAGCAAGAAATTTAGGAAGAATTTTATCAACTTTACACGGATTTTTTTTTTTTTCATTTATTTCACGCGCAAATAAGATAAAAACAAATAAATTAGTATGAAATGCTCGTATTTTATTGGTTTTAATGTCTCATTTAGCCAAATGCTAATATGATAATTTCGATTCCATAAAAACTTAATCCCTAGCCTGAACCAGCAAGACGATTCTTCCAACGAATAGGGAACTATCCCACTACAATCACTTAGTTGAAACCATAGTCATCAAACGGTAAATATTAAAGTTATGTTTTCAAGATTATAAGTTTTTGTGAATTATCTCGAATAATATTTTAGTTCATTGTAAAATGGATTAAGTTGACATATTAGTCTGGATTACAGTTCTATATAATCATTAGTTAGATATATTATAAAATTCAAATAAATTTATTATTTCTTAATTTTTTTAAAAAAATATATAAATTTTTTTTATCTCATAACTATATAGCTAGCGCGAATTGAATTCTAATACACTCTACTCCTAACAACTTTCTCTATTTTCAGATATTTCTTCGTCGTTCATCTAATCTTTAATCTTAATCTACTGTCATTATAATACTACTTTGATCGAAGAGAAAAAGCGGGGGTTGAATTCGTAATTTGGAAAAAAATATAGGTGGGATGTGATATTACTAAACACATCCATTTACTAAAAAAATGTGATAGACCTTTTTTTTGGGGACCATATAGTTCACACTCAAAAAATACTTTAAAAACAAAAATTTGTATGTCGACGATATTTTTTTTAACATTTTTAATCTGTGTTTTAGAAAATATCAGATTTTTCACCCCATATTTTTTGTGTTTTATCTTCGTTCACAAGATAAATAAAAATGATAATCTATTAGATTATTTTTTTATTATTATTTTGGATAAACCAGAGTGATCCTAAACTTTCTAAACCTATATTTTTTTTGGCGGTCCAACACCGGGATTCACGACAGCAATGTACTGATTTAAACGTGAATGAATGGCCAAAGGGATTCAAAACCAGAGGACGGGAGCACATACCCACGCCAACGAATCCGCTGCTACCACTTGCCCACGAGCCCTTGGTTTAATCTAATCTATCAGATTATCATATGATTAAATTGCTTCAACTCAAACATGTTTAATTCTGAAATTTTGTCGGAATAGATTACTCCCATCAAATGTGCATTGATCTAATGCATATACTTTGATCAGACAATAAAATGATCAGAAATTCAATTGTGTTTTTCATTTAGAAAAAAGTTTAATTATCGTCTGTCTAATATAGTTCTGATCTTTCTTTTTTTGGGGGGGGGGGGGGGATTTTGTTTTGATCTAAAAGACATTGTTTTCCTGCTATTAATTATACTTTTCAAGTTTCAACGATAGCTTCCTTTTGTTTTCAAACCATACGTTATAAGAATGTCATAATTCAATTTATCTTTAGATGTAAACATTATCACAGTTTTGGAATTAAGTTTGGGATACATAAAAAGATAGCCTTGCCTGAGGCTCAACAAAGGACAAACAAAAAAACCTAATTACTAGAGCTTCATTAATGATATTTACCAATTATGCAAGAGAAAATACAGCTTAGGAAATAACGGGAGTTTGAGGAAAAATATTAACTAACAACACAACTAATAAATCTTACAAAAATAACACAACTTCAAGCATTGGTTGCTTTTTTATGTAATTCAAAACATCATACCTACAAGTATTACAAGTATTGGCTAACAAAAAGAACCGACCGACACATAAAAAATGATTCGAATAACAACTTTCAGTGATTAACTAATGAGATTGATATAAAGGAAAACACTCACACTTTGCATAACCAAAACGCAAGACACCATAATAAAGATACTCCTATTTACTTTATTTTTCTCCAATACTTTCTACTAAATTTGATTAGAAAGTATAGAATAGAATAAAGCACAATTCACAAATCAAATCATTAGCAATAAGTTAGTAAACGTATTACAACAAAAAACATATGCTTTTAATATGAGAAAACTATTTGATTGCAATATTAGATTAAATTGATTAGAAAGCAAAGAGGAAAAAATATCTCAACACATTTACCAAGTACAACAAACATAAAAAAAGAAAAGAAAAAAAAAGTACAACAAACATGTATATGTCGGCTTAAATAGATTCCTTTGGTGACTAGAAACTTTATGAGAAAAAAGAAAAATTCTGTGAACAGAGAAAAATAATTGACTCAAGGATTTGTCCGAAACTCGTAAGATTTAAGACAACCTGTATATATTTTTGTTAAAACTCGCAACTCATGGACTTCAAACCTTATTTCTTTTGTTTATCACAAAACTCATCTCTAAAACTAGGCCAAAATGCGCCAAAATCCACTAATATATAGGCCCAAAGCCCGGCCCAAAGCACAGTGAAGCGTATATAACTGAACAAAGAAACTGAAACTGAAACTGAAATTATTGCACATGAGCTGCTTCATGCTCTGAATTCTAATAGTAAATGCGCAGAGGAATTTATTGCGATTAAAACTGACATCTCCAAAGTCTATGATCCAGTTGAATGGTCTTTTTTGAAGATAACACTCAAGGCTCTAGGTTTTGCAGAGAGCTGGATTGATTTGGTCATGTCATGTGTAACCTCAGTGACTTATCAAGTGCTTATTAATGGTCAGCCCTATGGAGAAATCAAACCCACCAGAGGTATAAGTCAAGGTGACCCCTTTCACCATACCTTTTCGTTATATGCACTGAAATTCTGGTGAGAATGCTTAGACAAACTGAAAAGGAAGAGAAAATCACGGGATTAAAAGTGGCTAGGACTGCTCCTTCAGTGTCACACTGGTTGTTTGCTGATGATAGTATGTTTTATTGCAAGGAGAAAGAAGAAGAGTTAGAGTAAATTAACAGGATTTTGGAGGAGTATAGCCTCATCTCTGGGCAGCGTATATAAACTATCAAAAATCAAGTATCTACTTTGGAAAGAAGATACCTGCCCATAGAAGAGAAGAGATCACGAGCTGCTTTTGAGATCATATAGGTGGTCGTGGCCAAAAAGTTGCTGTTGAACCCCAAAAAGAAACAAACTGAAACTGAAATTGTTAATCATGTTCTTACAAGTTTCAAATGAAACAGACAAAACTTGAACCCTTCTTCGGGTATTTAGATTCGAATGGTTTTACATATTGAAAAATGTAAAGCAAAAGAAAAATATGATAAATCAAAAAGAGAAGCAAAGGAAAACAATGGAAAAAGGTAGTGTGTTGCTTATCAATCAATCATCATCATTCTTCATCTGAGTAATCAAACTTAATCGAATGTGACTGAAGATCGATCTCTCCTCCTCTGTAGCTTCCTCGTTTCTTCTTAGTCTTCTCATGTCGGAAACCCCTAAAACAAAAACAATTCAGAGATCAAGACATGAAACCTAAAAGTTTCTCCATTTTAGTACCAAACAAACCAAACCTAAACCAAATTTAGTGTAATCAAATCAAATAAACCAAAATAAAAATAGAAATAAATTCTTGTTGTTTTAAAATCATCTGTTTCTTTGTACTTGAAGCTACTTTTTACCCTAAACCTAACCCAGCCAAATCAGAACGAACCAGAAATATTTGGTTATACTTTGGTTCTGATTTTTCAAACCCGAAATAAGCACTCCGAACCAAACATAGTAACCAAATCAACAACCCTAATTGTCAATGCCTAACTCAGATTAAGAAGTCCAAAGTGACTTTAGTTATGAACCTTCAAACCCGAAATAACTAAACCAAACCAAATCTAATAACCGAATAAACACCCCAAAGACCCTAGTTGTCGATGCGTAACTCCTATATATAACAAAGTCCAAAGGTGAGGAGCTTTACCTTCCTCTGACTTGCCCTAGAACCTCTTGAGCTTTAGCACCATAACCCGAATCAGCACCGT
This sequence comes from Eutrema japonicum, assembly GCA_030161315.1. Lineage (NCBI taxonomy): Eukaryota > Viridiplantae > Streptophyta > Magnoliopsida > Brassicales > Brassicaceae > Eutrema > Eutrema japonicum. Next base: position 43,560,634 of record BSQW01000005.1, read on the forward strand.
GCTATAAGATACAAAGATGTAAACTTCAATAAAGGCATTGATAAAACAAAGATTCATATAGAAGGAGAAATGGAGATTATATAGTACCTTTGCCCAATAAGAGTTGTCTTTAAGCCTATCGTCAGTGAACACAACTTCTTCAACGTTCACTCTCTGAAACGGTTTCTTAGGCTGTAAATCAATGTTAAAAGACACATCAGTACACGATCACTTAGCCCAAAGAAATCAATTGATGCAAACCCGGTTACCTCTTTTGAGTTAGAAAGCCCTTTTCCTGACTTTTTATTTGTTGTTTTTGTTTCGCTTTTCTCTACGTTACCGTTTTCCTGAACGTCAGTCTGCTTAACAGGTGTTTCTTGAACACCCTCGTCGTCTTCTACTACATTCTCGTCCTTCTTCCTACGTTTTGATTCTTCATCATCCTCAGTCTGTTCTTTTGCCTCTTCGGGCTCTGATCTTTTCCTTTTCTTGGAAACTTTCTCCTTATCATCGTCACCCAAAGACTCAGCCTCACTAGATTTCGACTTGTTTTTCTTCTTCTTCTTTTTTTTCAATCCATCTTTGATCTCAGCATCAGTCTCTTTGACCTCCTCCTCGGTTGCCTCCAACTTTGTTTCCTTCTTTTTCTTCTTTTTATCCTTCTTTACTTTCACTACGCCTTCCATTGCATTCGCCTCAGTAATTCCATTCACCGCAACTTCTTTCTTCTTGTCCGTTTTATCAGTTTCCTGATCATCGGATGCATTCTCATCTACACTTCCTGCCTCCTTCTTCCCATTGGCGTTCTCATCATCACCGGATCCATCTTTCAGCTCCACAGCTTCGAGGTGGCTATATAATACATAACAAGAACAGGGAAAAGCCAGATTGATAAAGGTTTCAACATGAATCAACCAGTAAACCCCTAAACTTATATCTTCCGAACATGAAAAAAAAAAAAAATTCTAAAAAGGAACATCTTTGTTATTTATGAAATAAGCGACACAAGCTTACCTCTTCTTCAAATACTTGCAGTAAATTTCCTCTAGATCCGGTAGTAAAGTACTGTTCAGTTCCTTCTTCTGAAACAATAACAAAAGAGCACATTCACAGTAAGAATCCTATGCTATATCACGAATGGATCGATTCTGCAGCTAGTCCATTTCTAAAAACAGCAAAAGAAAAGTCTCTGAAAAATCGAAAATTGACTGTCACCCAAATATAATCGAATGTGCAAACCTCGATTTCGGCTTCGGAGAGCAATTTCTTGAAGCATTTAGAAAACCCACATCGCTCCAAGTACTGAGCTATCGAGCGGAGAAGAAGAACCTTCTGTTCCGATTTTAAGTTCAAGGTTTTGCTCTCTTTCCCCATAACTGGTCTAGAGATCAACACTTGACGAGGCTTGAGAGCTAAGAGGGCTGGGTTTCAGGTGACTGGAGAAGGTTCCGCTGCTAGGGTTTTGGGCACATGTATGAAGCTCGTGTCGGAACTCGCGTCTCAATTTGAGCTTAGGAAAAACTGCTTGGAACTGAGGCGGATAAATGGAAAAATATGAAGAAGACAAAGGATTTAGGGGAAATTAGGGTTTTTCTAGGTGCGTGCAAAATTAAACCTGACCCGATTGTGTAACTCGGCCCGTTTCATACTATGGACCATTTACGAAATAAGTTTATGAAGAGATGTTTGATCATTCATGGAGCCATCTTTCTTTTTTTTATTGACGACTTAAAGAAACTATCGGCCCAAAACTTTAGAAGCCAAAGTATATCCAACACACAAAATTTGTCTATGCCTAAACCCAACCAATATCGGCCCAAACATTGTACTAAACATTTGGTTAAAGTTTCAAATAGGGGATTCATTTGTTTTCAAATATTTGTGCTAGAGACTTAGATGTATGTTCTATACTTACTCACTTATAAATACAAGTTTTAATCATTGTTTTTTATTTTCAACAATATGTATTAGGTATGGGCGTTCGGATACCCGTTCAGATCTGGTATTTCGGATTTTCGGGTTTAGGCTCAGAGGCCCCGTTCGGGTATTTTAAACCATCGGGTCGGTTTCGGATCAGGACTTACCGGGTTCAGTTCGAGTTTAGTAAACTGATTAGAATCCGCCCTTACCCGAATAATATTTCGGATCCAATTACATCGGGTATTTTGTAACCAAAGTAACTCTGGGTTCGGATAAGTTCGGGTATGTTTTAGTATTTTTACCCATAATATGATCAAAACCCGAAATAGTTTAACATAATTCAACCAGCACAAACAAGTTTTTTTGATCGAGTTAATCGAAATATATATTAAAAAAAAAACTTCGATTTTACTTTGGATTTGTTCGAATTTACTTCGAATTTATTTCGAATTACGGGTTATATCCAAACACGACCTCATATCCGATATACTAAGCATAAAAATCTATTCATGTATTTTAGAGGATCTGAACCCGCTACTTTGGGTCGGGTTCGGATAACGGGTTCAGTTACAAATGCCCATGTTTAACATGTATTATACAAATTTAAATCCAAGTGATAATACAACGACGACACTATCACAATACATTATGCTACATAAACATATTTGGATCCGGTAATTCTAGGAAATTGTCTCGATTTCTCAACAGCCTAAAATCATCGTTTTGTGGCATCAGTCATCAGAACATGAAATTTGGTTGTCAAGGCTGCGCTCTAAGCAGCGCTCTAAAGCAGCCGTATCTCCAAGCCTCAGATTATTGAACATATTCTCTGATTAGCCTCGTATATTTTTTCAGTTTTAATGATGTGACCAATGAATTGAAGGGTCTTCTTCATGACATTAAAAACTTGAGTTTAGCTTTTCAGTCAAGCTGTTTTATGTTTAATTCGTGTTTGGGTAATGTCTTAGTGGATTCACTAGCTAAATCGGCTCTATCTCTGTTAAACACTTCCTCCACTTATGAAGAATAACAAGTAATGGAAATTTCAGGTTGCAAAAAAGGGACCAGTTATAATTGAATTCGCAGTTGCGTTTTTGATTTTTTTTTTTAAAAAGCATACTAATAAGTCTTCCCGGCAATATAAAATTCGCATTGTTTATGATATTTTTTTAAACGAAAAAATTGTATAAAGATTTAAAATTGATGGACAACTCCTCTGGTCGTCAATGTCAAATATTTTTCTTCTTCCTTCTTCTACTTTGTATCGTTATTTATATAATATAATTTTGGTATACCTTTTTCACATGTGAATTTGATAATAATGTATAACATTCTAAAAGCATAATAGTATCTGAACACCTTTTTATCAGAGATTCTTCACAAATTTCTCAACACCCTATATCAAGAAATTCTCTTCTAGAAGTATACTTCGAAAGAATATATGAAAATTGAAATTGTGGTTGAAAAAAAAACTATATATATACAATTTTTTTTCAAGCTAACCATGATATTATTTTTAGATCTAATTAATAAAATTAATTTAATGATGATTGGATAAAGACTTTATTAATATTACATTATTTGTCGACAAAAAAAAGATTACATGATTTTATAATACTTATAATTGTTTTGAGTTTCCAGTTTTATTTTAATATAGATATAATAATTTTCTTATACCAAAATACTGTATTAAATTTTTAAAATAATATATTAGCTGTATTCGGACCATTGTTCAAAATTGTGTTAAGTGTTAATTGGACGTAAATATATAGACCTAACGCCTAACATAAAAATTCGAAGATATAACGAGACTAGTTTTCATATTAGTTTCATATTAAAAAAAGTAGATTAGTCCGGTGGTAGGAATAATTTTAATGCATCTCTAGTCAATTCAGATGGAATTGTTCCTCCTGTTCTCCAAAGATCAACGTGAATTGCGTCCAAATGGGTGTTTCAAAAAAATAGTGCAATGAAAACTAAATTATGGAATTACACTCGTCTTCTTTTAAAATCCATCGCTAATCCTTTTTCTTTACGTTTTTTATTTTTATCAATTTTATTGTTTTATGTATTGATTATAGCAAAATATAGTAGATTTACCAAATAACTATTGATGTCTAACATATTTTCTGATTATTTAACTAAAAATAGGATAATTTCAGCGACTTTCGACCGCCAAACGCTTTGTTGTCGTAGAATCAGCTTATTTGGCCGAGTTTTCAAACAAAAGTTTGGGCAAATAAATAGTATAAACAAAACTATGAATCAGAAATTTTACATAGATTTAAAAAAACAAAAACGAAACTAAACCAAGATTGATAATAAATTGCAGAAATTAATATTGTAAACAGTATACTGTTTTTTTTTTGTCACACAGTTTACTTTGGGGTCAATTTTTTTGCTTAATGTGATTAACTTAAGTTAAATTACTACATTAGTGCTAATTGTGTATGCAGGCCTTTTACAACCAGCCTATCAAAACTATAAATCAATTCTTCTTTTTTATAATCTTCAAAATTATAAAGTATTTGACGGCCAAAAAAGAAAGGGAACTGATTTTTTTTTTTTTTATGGATAATCTAAAATGGATCGTTTACTGAATTTTCTTGTTGCGGCTACGAAGTAATATAATTGTACACGTCTCCTAAATAAATACGACTTTGGCCCACGAACGTATATAGTTTCTTCTATCTAATTTTGTCAAATCTTTAACATGCTTTGTTTTTAAAATTTTGAATAGTTCAGGATAATTTTCTTAATAATAATATTTTCATTATAAAATATATAATTAAAAACAAAAGTGAAATGGAAATAATACTTTAAGATATGGAAATGTTGTTTTAATGTTGTGGACTTGAATTTAAATCCGGTTATAATCGGTAATTTAATTTTTGTAGAACTGGGATAAACATTTTATAGAACCAATACAAGAAAACTGTCTATTTCCAACGAAAATTTACGACCGTTTTAAATCGATGTAACTTTACGTCGACTTTACGACAAATTTACGACGAAATATGTGTTCGATGCAAAATCGTCGTAAATATGTGTCGTCGTAATTTCGATGTAAATTTACGACTAGTTTACGACGACATTACGACGACAACTTAATTCGTCGTAATATCGTCGTAAAATTACATCGATATTACGACGAATATTTCTTCTGTATATTACGTTGATATTACGACGATTTGACGTCACATGTTCCCGGTTAGGTAGACCACGTTTTTAATATGTCCACCTACTAAATTTACATCGAATTTACATCGTAAAATTCGTCGTAAATCCGTTGGAAAATCGTTGGTAATTCTGAAAAAATTTCTATAAATACAGCGTAACTTCAAACTAAAGAATAAAAAAAAAAAAAAAACAAACAGAAAAATATATATATATATATATATAAATGTTTATATACGAACTACGAAAATGGATGTATACGCAAAAGGATTCAGAGGGAGATTTGACGGAAGAATTCAAAGAAGGGCTTGAAATATTCATGTATCAGGCGGGAAATATGCAAACAACCCTGGAAAGTGGTAAGATGTTCTGTCTTTGTCGTAAATGCAAGAATACGAGATATATGTTTATTGAGACGGTGTGGAATCATTTACTAAATAGAGGGTTTATGCCGCAATATTATGTTTGGTATCAACATGGAGAGGGTTTTGAAAGAACTCAAGCAACGGATAGTAGTTGTAATTATCAAGGTCAAGTAGAATCAAATTATCAAGGTAGTTATGATCATGGTCAACATCAATTTGATCAGGGTGCAGATCATGATAGGATGCATGCCATAGTTAATGATGCATTTCATAAAACAAATGCTGATAATAGTACTGTTGAGGAACCCAACGTAGATGCGAAGCGATTTTATGATATGCTAGACGCTGCAAACCAGCCATTCTACGATGGATGTAGAGAAGGTCAGTCTAAATTGTCGTTAGCTGCTAGGATGATGACAATTAAAACTGATCATAACTTAGCTGAGGTTTGCATGGATGATTGGGCTGATCTTATTAAAGAGTATTTGCCAGAGGATAATTTGGCTGCCGAAACATACTATGAGATACAGAAGTTGGTGTTTAGTCTTGGGTTGCCTTCTGAGATGATAGATGTATGTGTTGACAATTGTATGCTTTTTTGGAAAGATGATGATAAGCTGCAGGAATGTCGATTTTGCCAAAAACCAAGATTTAGGCCCCAAACAACTGGGCGTAAAAAGATACCATACCAACGGATGTGGTATCTTCCTATAACTGATAGGTTGAAACGATTGTATCAATCTGAAAGGACAGCTGCATCGATGAGGTGGCATGCAGAACATTCACAGAGAGAAGGAGAAGTGACTCACCCGTCAGATGCAAAAGCTTGGAAACACTTTAACACGGTACACCCTGATTTTGCTAACTCTAAGCGAAATGTGTATCTTGGTCTTTGCACTGATGGATTTAGTCCATTCGGTATGTCTGGTAGGCAATATTCTTTGTGGCCAGTTATCGTAACTCCTTATAACCTTCCCTCAGATATGTGCATGCAAAGGGAATTTCTTTTCCTGAATATTTTAGTCCCTGGTCCCAATCATCCGAAGCGGTCCCTTGATGTATTTTTGCAGCCTCTCATTCATGAGTTGAAACAGTTGTGGTATACAGGAGTGCGGACATATGATTGTTCGAGGAAAAAAAATTTTACGATGCGTGCGGTGCTTATGTGGACAATAAGCGACTTCCATGCATACGGAATGCTATCAGGTTGGACGACGCATGAGAGGTTATCTTGTCCTTATTGCCTCGATCGGACAGATGCGTTTCAACTGAAACATGGTCGAAAAACATGCTGGTTTGATTGTCACCGCCGGTTTTTACCAATCAATCATCCATATAGGAAAAACAGGCGGTTGTTTAGGAAGAACAAAATCGTGCGTGTCCCCCACCAGTGTATCTATCTGGGGAAGATCTAGAAGCGCAAATAGATCATTTTGGGGGACTAGAAACTGTGAATCGTGGGGGAAATTGGCACACTCCAGCTAATATGCCTGATGGATACGGGGTTAATCACAATTGGCACAAGAAAAGCATTTTTTGGGATCTTCCGTACTGGAAAAATCATCTATTGAGACACAATCTTGATGTCATGCACATTGAGAAAAACTTTTTTGATAACATCATGCATACAGTGTTAAACGTGAAAGGAAGAACCAAAGACAGCGGAAAGTCAAGGTTGGACTTGCCAGATATTTGCAACAGAAATGAGTTGCATATAATGAGCAATGGAAAATCACCAGTTCCTATATTTCGGTTGGGTGCAGAACAAAAGGCATCGTTGTTCATTTGGGTTTCATCTGACGTGAAGTTTCCTGATGGGTATGTATCCAATCTTGCTAAATCTGTTGAGAAAGGAGAAAAGTTTTCAGGGATGAAGAGTCATGACTGCCACGTGTTTATGCAACGTTTACTTCCTTTCGCATTTGCCGAACTCCTTCCAGAAAATGTTCATGAAGCAATTGGAGGTAAGATATTTCATCACATATAAAATTATTGAGATTAATTATATATATATATATATATATATATATGTTACAATGTATATAATTTTGTCTTTGCAGGCATCAGAGCGTTTTTCCGGGATCTTAGTACACGGACGTTGTCAGAAGATGTAATTGCACAACTGGCTGCTAATATTCCAATCTTGTTGTGCAATTTGGAGAAGATATTCCCCCCTGCGTTTTTTGATGTTATGGAACATCTTCCCATTCATCTCCCCTACGAAGCAGAACTAGGAGGCCCTGTTCAGTTTAGGTGGATGTACCCATTCGAGCGCATCATGAAACATTTAAAGGGAAAGGCAAAAAATCTAGCAAGGGTTGAAGGATCAATTGTTGCGGGAAGTTTGACAGAAGAAACTTCACACTTCACTTCATATTATTTCGCTCCAAAAGTCCGTACACGCAAACGGGCTCCCCGACGATACGATGATGGCGGTGTGGGACGAATTTATGCAGTAGAGGGTGTCCCAGATATATTCTCACCAATTGGTCGTCTTAGTGGAAAATTGAAGGAAGTTTGGTGGGATAACGAGCATGACAGACACAGCGCACATACGTACATCCTCCTAAACTGTGATGAAGTGATCAGTCCTTTCGAAAGGTATAATAACAAAACTATTTAATTAATCAGTCATTAATAATTAATAATTAATATAATTATAATTAAATGTGTTAATTTTTATGTCTATATATGTATTTTGAAGCTTATTTGATATCCAGGTACGAGAATGCATTGAAGGGGTTTCAGATGATGAAATAAACGACCGTAAAGATCGTCACTTTGTTGAGTGGTTGAAGACGCAAGTAAGTTAATATAGTTATAAATATTTCATTTAATTATATCGGCTTTCAATCTAACTTTTACACTTATCATAGGTTGATCATGGCGATCCCGCATATCCATTTTGGTTTCATGAGTTACTCCTAGGCCCCATCGGGAAGATAACGACCGCACCCATGTATTTTACCCGTGGTTATGTGTTTCATACATACAAGTATGGCGTTCGTCGAGCAACTACCAACTACGGAGTATGTGTTAGGGGTGAAATAGATTTTTATGGGGTTTTGCAGGAAATAATTGAAGTGGAGTACCCCGGACTGGTTAGGTTGAAATGCGTTCTCTTCAAATGTGATTGGTTCGATCCAACAGTCGGTCGAGGGGTGCGAATTAACAAATTTGGTGTGGTTGACGTCAACAAAGCACGACGTTACAACAAGTTTGAGTCATTCATCCTAGCATCACAAGCAGAACAAGTAACGTTCGTTCCATATCCGCGAGTTCGAAGAACATCTGGGATCTCATGGTTATCGGTTATTAAAATAGCTCCAAGGGGTAAAATTGTTGGTGTTGATGATCTTCCAATGCAACAAGATTCTTACCTTGATATTACAGAACCAGAGATTACGGAGAACGTTCTTTTAATTGATCCACGAAATAGGCAACTTGAATATCTACCTAACGACACAGAAGAAGAAGGCGATTCCGACGAGTTTGAAGAAACTGACGATGATGATGGACCTGAAGATGATGAACCCAATCAAGATGATGAACCCAACGAAGATGATGATTCTGATTGAAAGCTTATATATATATAGGTAATTTTCGGTTTGTTAGATGTTTAAGTTTTTGTTGTAAAATTATATATTAAACGAAATTACGACGTATTCGGCGATTAAATTCATGATTTTCCCCAAGAAATGCCTGATGCCAAAATAATTCATCCAGACCGCACCGAAACACAGACACCACTTCACTATTTCGGCGATTTCTCGGGTACCAGAGACGATCAAGGAAGGATCAATAGAAAGAAATCACAAGAAGGTTACCTTTGCTCGACGAATGAATCGCGTTATTGCGGGGCCGTAGCTCCATCGCACCCAAAATCGCAAAATCAAGGAAAGATGAAATATTAGGGTTTATCAATCGTCGCTCTATCTTTCCAGAGGTATTAGTTACGAGGGCGTGACTGGGGCGTGACTGGTGCGCAACTGTCAAAGTCGGATTTTCTGTGGTAGAATTGTTTATAGATTTATTTTATAACAACGAAATTACGACGTATTCTTCGTAACTTCGTTGTAAACTTACAACAATTTTACGACGAATACGTCGTAATTTCGTCGTAATGCCCAAAATATTTTAATTTACCCGCGTGGGGGAAATTTCGATAGGTTGAATTTTTGGTTACAGTTTTACGACGATTTTACGACGAATTCGTCGTAAAATCGTTGTAAATGACCAACGATTTTAAGACGAATCCGTTGTAATATTGTATTCCCGCTTCTGATGATCTGGCCAACAAAGAATTTTGGAGATCAAGTTTTCTATATTCATAAAGACCAACCACCATAAGTGAAAGATACATAGAATTGGACATCCTTATATTACGAAGGATTTATATAGATGTCCAATTCTATGAATCATTCACCTATGGTAGTTGAAGACTGTCTTTACTTGAAAACAAGATCCTACAAGATTATTTGTTGGCCATATCATCAAGAAGTAGGAACACAATGATCAGCGTAAAAACTCAAGGAAAAGGGGATATGTATATTTTTTTTTTTGAGTTTGCATTGAAGGTGTGGAAGGTATTTATAGAAATTTTTTAGAAATTACCAACGGATTTGCAACAAAAATTTACAACGAATTTACATCGAATAGCATTACAACGATTTTACATCGGATATGCGACGAAATTACGTCGACAAAATGCGATGTAAATAATTAGGTGACCTATAAAAATCCGTGTTTTACCAAACTCTACCGATGTCACTTATTTTACGACTTATTTACGACGATTTAGAAATTACCAACGGATTTACATCGATTATCATTACAACGATTTTACATCGATTAAAATTACAACTATTTTACATCGATTAGCATTACAACGATTTTACATCGACTAGCATTACAACGATTTTACATCGATTATCATTACAACGATTTTACATCTTGTTTAACGTAAGTTCTTTATCTTATATCTTGTTTGGTTTGATTTACTTGAATCTATTGTTAAATATTAGAAGTATTAGATGCACAAATATATTTCGTTCTTACGTCCAGGATATGTGTATTGTGATTTCGGGTTTAGGGTATAGATTTTATCTATTACAACGAATTTACGACGGATTCGTCGTAAATTCGTTGTAATACCTAAAATATAGGGTTTAGGGTTTGATGTACTTGTTTAGTTTTTTTTTAGTTTTTTTTATCTTATATCTTGTTTTACGTAAGTTCTAATCATAGTTTAAACAAATTTATGTTTTTACAAAATCATTTACATTATTTAAGTCATGCATGTTACGAATATACTTATAAGAACGAATGCTATACATTATTATGTAAAATAAGGAAATCGACGACGATATAGATTCAATCGTCGTTATTGAATCTATTGTTAAATATTAGAAGTATTAGATGCACAAATATACTTCGTTCTTACGTCCAGGATATGTGTATTGTGATTTAGGGTTTAGGGTATAGATTTTAGGTATTACGACGATTTTACGACGGATTCGTCGTAACATCGTCGTAAACTTACAACGCTTTTACGACGATTCCGTCGTAAACTCGTTGTAATACCTCAATATTTAATTTACCGCGTGGAGGAAAATTTGCGATAGGTTGAATTTTTGGTTACAGTTTTACGACGATTTTACGACCAAGTCGTCGTAAAATCGTCGTAAAGTGCCAACGGTTTTACGACGACATTAAAATCTATATATACACGAACGATTTTTTCCCCTGCCTCACAACTCTCAAATCTCTCTCTCTCTCTAGAAAATCTCTCAACTCTCTCTCTCTAAAATCTCTGCCCTCTCTCTAAAACAAAAGGTAACATTTTTTTTTTTTTTATAAATTATATTATCGTTTTAAGAATTTTGAATTGTTAGTTAGGATTGTAATATTTATTAGTTAGGATTGGAATTATTAGTTAGGAATGGAATTATATGATACTAAAATTAAGTTATTATTAAATATTTTGTAGATATGGCGCCACGTAAGTCACACTATCGACAGTTTATCGAGACGGGACCTAGTGAAAATCAGCAACTCCCGTCATCTTCTGCGACACAGTCCGCTGTTCCGGATTCTTTTTCCGGACCAGCGCCGCCTCCAGATGCAGTTGCTCGACCGCCGTTGTTGTATGCAGGATTGACGGTCGAAGATATTTTGCAGTCTCCGGGGCATGATTCTTTAGACCGGTTAGATCCGCGACGGATCCCGAATACTTTTTGGTACGTACCTAAAATTTTTTTTTTTTAATTACATTATGAATTTGTTTTTTTTACTAATATTTTTTGTTTTATTTCTCAGGTTTAAGGAAGATAACAAAGTTGGACGGAGTGTGGCTGACACCATTAAAGCCTATTTCATGGAGCCTCACCGCAATTGGTCTTCGGTTCCGGAAGACGTTGTCGAGACATGGTTTAAATGTTTCGCGGTAAATTTTTTTTTTTTTAATTCAATATTATTTTGTAGAATTCTTTATCTTTAATATATTGTTTCTAATTATTAATTTTTTTTTATAGCAAAAATGGCATTGGGACGTTACGATCAACGGGACGGTGAAAGCGGAATTCAAAAAGAAGGGAAAATTCCGGCTCAACAATACCATTTCCGATTGGAAGAGGAAGTGGGAGGTTAAAGGCGATCATGGAAAGCCGCCATACATGTCTTCCGATGTTTGGAACGGCTTGACGGCATACTGGAGAGATCCACATGCGCAGCAAGTGGCCGCTAAGTGTTCGGCTTCTCGAAACACTATGGGTCCAGATGGTCTTCCAGCGCTTATGCCTCATACGTCGGGTCAAACATCTTTTGCGGGAAGACGCCTTCAAATGGTAATAATTTTTTCCCTTATAATTTTATTTATGTAATTTTAATTTGTTATTAATTTATATTATCCATCAACGTTTTGATTTCTTTTTTAATGTCTTTTTTGTTAGGCAAATGGAGGCGAACTTCCTCCAATGACCCGAGTTTTTGCGGAAACTCACAAGAAAAAAGACGGATCTTTTGTAGATCCTCGAGCTGAGGCAATCTACAATGACGCGCATGCAAGGATCGGCGAGCGTCAAACTCAGCTTTCTCAGCAGCTATCACCTGGCGGTAGTTCGATCAAATCCACTGCGACTTTGACGGTTGCCCAGATGGACGACATATACGCAGAGGTACTTTTACGGTTTTTTTTTACAAATGTTAATGTTTTTATACAATTTATTAAATTTTTCGTTTCTTTTTTAAAAGGTTGCCCCGAAGAAAAAGGGCAGAGTTTTAGGGATGGGATTGATCGTAGATAGTGCCGCCGCGTCGTCCCGTCGTCAGCTTTTCGACGATCCGGTTATTTTGCGAACGGAGTTAAACAACGCCAACTCCGAGGTCAACAATTTGCGGGAGAAGCAGGTGATATACGATGAGAAGATCCAAGGATACGATCAAACGATCCTAGGATACAATAAAACAATCCAAGGATACAACACTCTCTTCGATATTATTGCCCTGAGTAACCCGGATTTGGCGGCTGCACTAAGGCAGCAGGGAGGATCGACATCGGGCCAGCCAACTGATCCGCTCGCGCAAGAACGAGCAAATATGGAGCATAATGGATCAGACGACGAACTTTTTGATAATTTACGTTTTTCGGCTAGGAATTAGTTTGTAATAAAAAATTTATTTTGTATTTTAAATTTTATTTTATATTTTGAATTTATTTATAAAATTTAATTTTTAAATATAATTTTTTAAATATAATTTTTTAATTTTTTTTTTAATTTTTTTTAATTTATATAAAATAATTTAAATTACGACGAATTTACATCGAATAGTTTACATCGATTTTACATCGTTCAATAATTTACATCGATTTTACATCAATAGTTTTACATCGATTTTACATCGTTCATTAGTTACGACGAATTTACATCGAATATTTTACATCGATTTACCAACGTATTTACATCTACGTATTACGACGAATTTACGACGAATTCTTAAAAACAGAAATTTTATAATTCGTTGTAAATTCGATGTAATAATGTTTAATCATATTACGACGCATTTACGACGATTTGTCGGAAAAAAAATTGTATAATTCGATGTAAAATCGATGTAAATTTTTATCGTTATATCGATGTAAAATCGATGTAACATATTCGTCGTAAAATCGATGTAACATATTCGTCGTACATTCGATGTAAATATACAACGATTTTACGACGAATATATTACATCGATTTTACGACGATTTCTTGTCCTCCTTAATATTACGACCAATTTACGACGATTTGCGATTAACGACGATCAAATTACGACGAATTGTTAATCGTCGCTAATCCGTCGTAAATCAAGTTTTACGACCGATTTACGACGATTCTGTTTGTTATAAAAAGGCAGTTTTCTTGTAGTGAACTTGGTACGAATCAGAAACCTATAATTTTATAGTTAGTCAGAAAATAAAAGAATTGATATAAGCTATCAGTTACATAATCAGATAAACTATAGATAAGAGCTGTTTCTTTTTGTTTTCTCACTAGATAAAAGAGCTGTTTGTATTACCCAAACAAACAAAAAACAAGAGCTGTTCTTTCGTTTTCTCTGTATTTATTTTCTTTTGAAATGTTCAGAAAATACAGTTTCAGTTCTGACTAAAAAACAGCATGTCATAGTTGCATGTGACCGAATCAGTTGTGATCTTTTTCTCTCTGCGCTTCATAAATAAGTCACGAGCAAGTATTGCATAAGCATCACAAGTGAATCTTATTTTGTTTTTTAAAAACTATTTTCATTTAATTATCACTTTATCAGATTCGTACCGATCATTAACTAGACCAACTAATGATGTGACGCTCACGCTACTATCGTATTATCAACGTAGTAGCAATGATGTTTAGAATGCCCATATATAATCTTTAATTATGGACCTCGAAACAACGTTTAAAGATTAACATCAATAATCAAACTTGTTCCGTGATCGGTAGTATATACTGTTTTAACTGATTAAATTATTTAATTAGCTTGACCAACATTTACGCATTTCTTGCTATGAACCACTTGAGAAAAAGGATTGAGATATTTGCATCCAATGTTAATTTTTCAAACTTTTTAAAATTTTTTTTATCACTTTCTGTTTTTTGTTTTTTTTTTGTGTGTATTTTGTTCCTGTTTTCTATTGGTCTGCGTATTATACAAAATTGATTCGTGTAGTATTGTTCAAAAATACGATTGGAAAGTCAATACGTATACCGTACAAAAAAATATTAGTTTCTTAATTAAATAAAAAAAACACTAAAATCTTTATAATTTTGTTCAAAAAATAACTAAATAGCCGAGAATCCCAAAAAAATTGGGCTAGGCAAACATAGTTATGTCCGATTTTGCCTGGACTAGACTATTTTGAAAATCTTTGAATAATAAATCATTAAATTAAAGGTGGGAATGGAGTAATTTGCTGTAAAACATTAATAATATTTAATGCTATCAACGTCCAATTCAATATTTTGGACCCCAAAATTAAGCCTACATTTATTTATTTCTGTCATCATTAAGCTCATATGATGTTCAAAAAGTTTTTTCTTATCGGGATTTTTGCTTCCACGCTACAAAAACCAACTGGACCGGTCTAAAACCCTTATCGAATTGAGATCAGGACCGATTGACACCCGTATTTGCATGCAAAATTATTATTAGTATATTTTTTTTATCTAACGGTATATATCAAATTACACGACCGAAAATAAAATGTATATAATTGCAAGATCGTCGAGACTATAGAGCATATATATATTGCAGGTAGGTTCGAACATTTGATCGTAATGATGTAGAAAAGAAGCATTGCCACACTTAATTACACCAAACTTGAAATTAATCATTACATTAAAAAACACAATTACATACTACAATATAAAATATATATTAATTGTGGACCGGCTTAAGAAGACACTCGAAGACAAAAGAAAAGTACATATCATACTTGACCATCTTCATCATCAAGATAGTTCTAACTTCTAAAGATCAATGTCGGTTTACACGACGACATAGATATACTAAAACGTACCAAAAACCACCGACTAAAATGATTTCCCTTGAGTAAAACGCTAATTAATTTACTTTTATTATCATTAAAAAGGAAATCAAGAAATAAAATTTAATGATACAAAACGAGACGGCGATCGCAAGAAGAACACAGATACTTCCTCTTGATCTTGAAACAGAGAGGAACGAAACAAAACATCCATTTTCTTTCGACATCAAGCATTTGCACTTTACCTCCACAATACGGACACGATCCAGGCGCCTGTTGTCTCCCTAACTCTGTCTCTTCCTCATCGCATAAACACACCAAACACATTGTTTTTCTCAGATCTGATTCTTCTCTCTTTCTGTTTTTTTTTTTCTGGGGTAGTTTTAGTTTTTGTACAAATATGTTTGGTTGATCAAAGAAAATTCTGGGCTTTTGGGGGAAATTCAACAATTTATCGGGGATAAATATTTTTTTCTCACTGTTTCTGAGAAACTTCTTACGGAGGCTTTTATTGAAGAGAAAATTTGAAGTATTTTTTTTTGTTTTTAATGTCCCGAATATTGGATTTTTAGTTGGTGCATGAACGAGACTTTATAGAGAAAAGAGGAAAAAAACGGCTTCGCCTTATTTAGCCGTTTTATTACTTTACTCCTTTTACTGTTTTACAACGAGACATTTGCTGACTCAATTATGACAGATTTGGTCATTTACTTTTAATTTTTAAAGCAAAGTAATAAATAAATTGAGTATAATCAGCTGGAATATGCTTTATTCTTGTCACTAACTCATCTTTTCTTTGAGTAATTTTGATTGAATCGAATGCATACAACAGTTATTTCACGAAAACTATATTCTTTTTTTTCTTCTTCTTATAATCCAGTTCAGAAACCTAATGTTGAAAACAAAAAATGTGAGTGATGGTAACGATGATTTCACGTTAGCTAACGTGCTGTTTTTCTCAAACATTTCATTAGATTCAACTTTTTTTCTTTCTTTTCATTTAGCTGCTTTTCTGATAAACTGGCTAATTTGATGGTTTTTTGTGATTTGTTGACTTTTTTAGTTGATTTTCTTAACTTATTAACTAAAAATTAAAAGTAACTTCTTGATAATAAATAATAAATTTTATTTTCAAAGTAAATATATATTTTAAAGTAATATTTTTTGTTTCAAACAAAAATCACATATATGTAGGAAGTCGTCTGGGCCGAATGCCCATACAGTTCACCTGATAATCTGGTAACAGGCGATCCGGTTATCTCTGACATTAGTCGGAAGATATTCCAAATTCGGGACACATGGTGTGGTGGTCCAATGGATCTCATGGCCCGTTGACATGAGCCCAGCTCGGAGCTCATGATGGCCCGTTGACCTGAGCCCAGTTCGGAGCTCATGATGGCCCGTTGACCGGAGCCCAGCTCGGAACTCATGATGTCCGTTGAATCGTTGAATCTAAGGAGTAATCCACTCGGTGCGTTTCTACCGAAACTGACCGGATCAATCGATATGATATATCAAAAAAAAATACATAAATATGTTCATCCACATATCTACATATATAATTATCAGATATGAACACTAAGAAAATAGCGAATATCGACCCAAGCCCGGCTTAAGTAGGGGACAAGAGGTGCGACCGTCCTAGGGTCCAACCCTGTGTCCTAATAATTAATGGCCTCGATTTTTTTTTTGATATATTTTTTTTAATAAAAAATAAATAAAATAATAAAATTTAGATTAAAAAGAATCCATACAATTATTTTATATGTATTTTTCATTAAATAATTCTACAAAAACATTACACAAAAATGTTTTTAAAAAAAAAAAATTAGTATAACACATTTTAAAAAAAATTTAAAGGTCAAAAAATTATTTTTGCCCTAAAATCCATAATAATATTGAGTCGGCCCTGTACCACCGATCTGTGTTCGAATAGCGTACTATGTTGTTTTCTAGGAAACTACTCTTTGATCGATCTACATTATGGAAACTTCAGCTCCCAAACTTTTCAGTTTATACGACAATTAATAAAGAACGAACGAAACATTAGGCGCAACTATACCAAAACAAAAAACTATACAAATAAAAACATTCACTGTTATAGCCATACAAGACATGCATGCTTTTGATATATGTGACATGCGCATACTGCATATGCTATTTAACCACGCTAAGATTATTAACATCATATCCCGTCTTTCAAAATCATACTGTTGCAAATTGTATATTTAATATTAATTATAAAATTTTAGGTTTTGGTCAATGTTTTTTTTTTAAACAAAATTAAACCAGTTTTGATGATATGGGACATATTCAGAAACGATAAGGGAGTCATAAATTAATACATAGTTGCAATTATTTAAATGTGGAAACCACCCGTGCGTGTTGGATTGAAAATTGAGTACAATTGAGATCAAAAGGGAAAACAGTTTGGAACGGAACCATTTAAAATGTTCTGGTGCCGGTTTGGGGATGTACAGGCTATGCCCAAAATCTCCTGATAATTAAAAAAAAAAAGAAGGAAAACAGCGTAAGCTAAAATTATACATTTAAGAGCAAACAAAAATGATTACGTTAATGGCGGGGCTCGTGTGTTCGTAATCTATATATATAAAGTAAGTTTTTATCTCTTTTCATGTTGCCACCTCAGCATCCTATAAAATTAATACACATATTAAATATATATATTAATTATAAATTTGGTTATAACATTATGAAAAGAATTTGAAAAGATATTATTCATATTCTAAATTAAACCAGAAAATAATAAACTTATACGAATATAGTTCTTTCAAATAATAACATGTTTAATAAATTTGGTTATCACTTCAACTTTTATAAATATTTAATTAGGTTAAGTTGTATAACAAATATTATTAAAAAAAATTAAAACATCAAACAAGTCCTAACAATTAAACAAATAAGTTAAATATGTAATTAAATTCATAAAGCAAAATATAAGTTGGAAAGTTTTACATCTAATAAAGAGACAAATAAATAAAATTAAGATATATTTAACATAATAATTGTAATTATACATAACTATGAAAAAAGAGAATAAGAGCCAAAAAATTAAGAAACATATTAAAAGTATTTACACGAAAATATAAATTAAGTTTGAAAATTTAAGATCGTTGTGTTTTGTGATATTATTTTTAACAAAAAAATAAAAAATAAATGTAACTACAACAGGAGAAGAAAATAAAAGTTTTGTATATGCAAAATATATATCATGTAAATATATTTCAATTCTCATAATAATTACCATCCATTAATATAATAGTTTTCCCTAGAATTTGAAAAGATATTTACTTAATAGAAGATAGATTATATTGAATTAATCTAAGAAAATTTCAATTTAATAATTTACTTTTATCAGTTTATTTATATAGTTTAGAAAAACTATAGAATTTAATGTTTATAAATTATGGATTATATTTATTCTAAATAAAATCAAATGAATGTTGTGACTTCAAACAATCAATTATATATGGAAATGTTTTCAACAAAAATAAAAGAAAAATAGATTTAGGAATCACAAACATAAATAGGGTTAAAATCATACACGAAATACTCCAAAATAATAACTTCACATGAAACAAAATTAAAAAAAAATATTATGCAACTTTAAAATGTAAATATCCTCCCTTTAAAATGTAAATATCTTCCTTTTAAAAAACTCAACTAATTGCATAAAATTGATCACAAAAAAAAAAAGAGGTAAAAATGTGTAGCATCCAATAAATAAACACATAGATGATAATAAATTAAAAAAACAAAAACAAATACACAGATCTTAAGCTGATAGAGATAATTAAATTAACTACGAGACCAAATAAAATAAAATACCATTAGATTAAAAATATTGTTTACCACGTCTGCGCGGATCACATCCTTTGTGATTGAAATTGAAAGTGAAATATCACCGGCGATGGGGATGATATCGGAGGAGGCGAGGGTTTTCGAGCAGTGTATATTTTTTTACAGGATAATCATATTCACAAGAACTCTCTCTCTCTCTCTCTAAATGTTTGAAACGATATTCAACCCCATATTTCTTATATTTTTCCAAATCGGACCATATTATCTCAAATGTTCCCATTAACCTATACATCTACGATGATTTTTGACATTAAATTAGTGATAGAAATTAAATCATTTTTCAAATAAAATTAAATTTATTTTGTAGTCACCAACACTGGATCATCGAATATGAATAATAGTAAATTCTGAACATTTTATTAGTATTCGGTATTAGGTAAAAATAGATAAAAATACAGTGACTTATTTCGAAGTATTTTTATTTTTTAAGTTCGGAGAATTCTAAATTCACAAAACTAACTTTCTTTTTATTAGTATTCGAAGTAACTTTCGGACTATACAAAACTAACCCTATTTCAAAGTATTTATTTTATTAGTATTCAGTTGGATTAAAAATATACAATTTCTTAAACTTTAAAATGACAAAAATTTAATTTTTAAAAACCAACTAATTGAATAAATAGTCAACCAAAAAAAAAATCAAATTGTGGATCACTTACTAAACAAATACATAAATAAACATAAAATTAAGAAATGACAAACAAACTTAAGAATAAATAATCCACATTTCTTAAGCTAATAGAGACAAATTCATTAACAATCATACTAATAAAACTAAAATAATATTATACCAAAAATTTTAAAAACAAAATTGTGTTTATCTACGCGCGTAGCAGGGATCACACACTAGTATAATAACATAATTACGTTAAAGAGGTTAGAAAAAAAGACTACAATGCATTACTACATTGTTGTCTTATTGTCTACAACCCCACAAGTTTACAAGACGACAATGTTCTGCGTTAGCTTTTACTTTGATTTCATCGCCTATTGTTAACTTTTTATATAGGGTGAATTGCGAATATTAATAGAAAAATATTGAGTAAGTGTCAACAGCGTTTAAAATACTAAAAAACTAATTAGAGGGGATATTTTTTGTTTTCTTTCTAGTTTCACACTTTTCCTTTTAACTGGAGATGATATATAACTTGGGAAATGATGGCCGGAGAAGACATTTAAACAGTGGTTTCGACGAGCTGATGTTGAGTCGTGGTGAGCAATTGCATGGGATGTTGGTTTTGTTTGGTATCATCGACAGTTCGACCCTAAATTAGAGAAGGTCTTGAATAACAAAAGTTTTTTTCTTATATGATATATCGTAGTGGCTTTGATAGGTTCAGAAGTGAAATACCAGAACAACTTAACGAATAAGAACCTCAGGTTGTTTATATTGTTATTAAAATGGTTGAACGCAAAAGTGAAATAAAATTCGTAATTCTATTCAATTACAAAATTACTAAATTAGTAAACACTAAAAATTCGCCTTATTATTTGCTATTCTACGCCAACTAATTTTAGTATATGTGCTAAAGAAACATTTGAGATCTCAAAAGATAGGAAGAAAATTAAAAAGCTGAAGATGGTAAGCTAAGTTCGAAGCAAATGAATCATGACCGTTAGATCAGCATCTATACACGTGGATCTCGGGGATACAACAAGAAAATCGACGGCTCAAATTACTATGGACGCATTCGCCATAAAAATTAGTAACGTACCCCCCTCTCCTCTTGTATTTACAAGCCAACAGAATCTCTAGCCCAAGGTTTTACGACGAACCAGAAGTTTTCTTTGGTTAGATAATTTTTTTCTTTCTAAGTTTTGTTTTGCTTACGAAAACGTATAACATCACTACTTTTAAACTATATGTACACCTTTCTAAAACTTCAAGCAACTTTTAAAAATCTCATGTGATACAAACCCTTACAAAAAATATCTCGTGTGCTAAGAATTTTTTGACAAAAGAGAAAGAATACAGCCAAAACCAGGGGCAAATCTACATTATACACTATGGCTGCAAGTGCACCCACTATTTTTTTCAAAAATTTTGTTTTACAAAGAAAACTATTTAAATTTTGACCAAAATTCAGCTAAAATTTATCAATGCACCCATTAATTTTTGTAGTTTGCCCCCTTAGTTTCATAAGTTTATAATTGGTTTTTTTATTGTTTTTATATTTACCAAAATGTTCCCCCACTAATGAAATGTTCTAGATTCGCCCTTGGCCAAAACGATTCATTCATAACTTGGAATTTTCTTTTTGATCCGTAGCAAAAGTACGTAGGGATTGTTTTGCTAGCTAGTGAGTCAGCCAACATATTGGCTTCTCTTAGTACATAAACGAAAGTTACATCATTGAAAAGAAAAGTGAGAAATATATCCTGCAAATTTTGAGAAGAAAAGTTGAAAATATCCTGCCGGATCCCAAAGATCTCCCAAAATAACGTTGTAGGATATTTAGTTTCGCGTTGTGATAGAATGGTTTAGTCATAGGACAGAAGCTGATCCTTCAGTTTTATCGATTTTGTGACAGAAAACATGTTTGGCGAATATCACTATCGGGCGTGAAGATTATGGAATTGCAATTCTCCATACCATATAAACGATCATCCTAAGTATGAGCTTAAAGAGATAGGCCCGAGTTTTTATTTTATTTTGCGAGTACATATATGGCAGCGACGAGTGATTTAGAGGGAAAAAAAAAACAGTTAGTTTTAGTTCTTAATAAAATTTCTACCTTCTCTTTTTTTTTTCCCCTCTCATCATATCTCATAAAATATAAAAAAAATTACTCTCTCATTGATTTGTGTCCCCATGTGTTGTTTACAATTTGGACTTATTGACGAAGTACGAACTCATAATGTCGACAAGTAAAATTCAAATAATGGACAGTGTAAAGGACACGAGTTAACTCATGGCTAGTAAGTCTAGTACATATATTTTCGTGTTTTTTTCCTAGGGTTTGTACATTTAAAGTCTTTGCCTAACGACAAACAATAGAAAATTATTGCATCAAAATTAATATTTTGTGACTAGTAACAAAGCTTACTCATGTATCATACGGTCATACGGACGATATATGAGAATGACCGATTTGATGATTCAAGTCGAGTTTTGTGAGGAATTGGGTAAAGACGTGTTCGGGTTATGATAATATCTTAAGTTTATTGAACTTTCAACTCAAAATTAATTGGTAATGAGTGGATTGACCCAAATCTCTTATATATTAGTTCAAATACCTTCCCACTTCCAATGTGGGGTATATTCTTCACACGCCCTCTCGAGACAATGACCCGCCTATCCATTAATCTCGACAATGTTTCATTATAGGATTAATTTCAGATTAAATCGATCGGACCTCTTTCGATGGTTTAACGTGGTATCAGAGACATGTTTGTTGACCCAAATAGGGTGACCTAAGAAGAGTTTATTATCAGTCCTAAAGTGCGATTCGGTTCGAGATGGGCCGATAAGAGTCATCATCTCGAGGAGGCGTGTTAAGATCCCACATCAGAAATATAAAAAGGATCAACACTAATATATAAGAGATATGAGTCAATCCAATTATTTCTAATTAGTTTTGAGTTGTCAGCACATAAGTTATATTTAACAAGTTTCGCTTATGCGAATAAAAGATATGGGCTTGATCACTGTTTTTTTTACCCATATGTCCAATCCATTATCGAATGTCTTTGGAAAGTCGGACCAGGCCTTGAACCACATAATGTGCTATTTTAATCATCCAGTCATCGAGATTGGATGATTAGCATTTTTTCTTTTTGTCGACAATTATATTCCAATGTAATAGTCGAGAGGTGTTTTGGTTTCTTTTTTAGTCTTTTGGATATATAAAAAAAAATGTGAACAAACAAAAGAAAACTTAAAAAATCTTTGTTACAGACCCGGTCGGTTAACTTGATCAGGTGGGTCATAAACATAACCCATGCATGAAAATGGGCCTTAAATACACTCCATGAAAATGGACCTTAAGACAGCCCAAACTCCTAATATTCTGATAGTCAAAACTAGTTTTTTTTCTTTTTCTGGGGTCATCTTAGGTTGAATATGCATATCTATAAGATTTTGAGATTTTTTTTTTTTTTTTTTTTTTTTTTGTAACAAGGGTTAAAATTTGAGATTTTTTTTGCCATTTGATTATTATTATTATTATTATTGTTATTATTATTTTAATTGAAGTGTCCAAAGGCTGTCTAGACCCAAGACTAATCTTTAGCGGTCCAGCTAGGCCTGGGCATAATAACCGAACCGAATGAAACCGAACCGAACCGAACCGAAATTAATGGTTTGGTTAGGTTATGGTTACTTCATAATAACCGAATGGTTTTTATTTTTGATATCCATTAGTTATGATAACCGAATGGTTATTAACCGATAACCAATGGGTATCCATGAATATCAAAAAAAAAAATTTATGTTTATTTTCCCTAATTAACCAAAATAACCGAAATATAACCGAAATAACCGAACCGAAATAACCGAAACTAACCGAAATAACTGAAACTAACCGAAATATTTCCGAAATTTAACCGAAATAACCAAAATATTTTAAAATTTAACCGAAAATAATCGAAAATATTTTAAATTTAACCGAAAATAACCAAAAATAACCGAAAATAACCAAAACCATTCGGTTAACCGAAAATAACCGAAATATTTCGGTTACCAAACGGTTATTAATTTTGATAACCATACCGAACCGAACCGAATGGTAACCGAACCGAATGGTAACCGAACCGAAAACTGTTACTAACCGAATGGATAGTAAAAGACATAACCGAACGTAACCGAAAACCGAAATAACCGAACCAAACCGAACCGAACCGAATAACCATTTGTCCATCCCTAGGTCCAGCATTCGGAGTCCGCGCTTTTAATGAAGCTAACGTCTGGTGGCAAAGAGGACTCGAATCCAAATAGAAAAGGGCACATACCCATTCTTTTCCACTGGCCAATGTCAATTTGGTTTTTTTTTTGCCACTTGATACATTACGGATGGCCAAACGATGCTGTAAAGTAATATCACGTTAATTCGTTTCGTGGCATAAACACATAATCAATTTCAAACAAAACGAAATCAATCGTCCACTTACTTGGTTAATATGGTTATATATTAAATTGGCCAAACAATACTTTGAGATAATTTGACGTTTGAAGGAATTCATTCTCAGGCATGAACACATGATAAATTTCGAACTAAACGAAATCACTCGTCAACTTATTTGGTTAATATGCTTATACAAATATTGAAATAAAAATATAATCGAGTGATTTATGTTGGTATCGTTGATATATTATCACTATAAAAAAAAATTTCGACGATCTCTATAATATTATTTAAGAAGATATTTTTGAAAATAAACTTTGTTTTGTAAATTATTATATATTATGCCATTACAAATAATAAAATATAATTGAAATGGGAAATAATATAATTGTCTTTTAAAATTATTGATGAGAATATTAAAAATATTGATTTATCACTAAATAGGTTATTTACTAATTAGTTTCTTAATTATTATTAATATTATATATTTTTATTAATAATCAATCCATATATATTCAAAGAAAAAAAAATATTCGAAATCTTACTATTTTCACTATAATTTATTATATTTTATTTGAATACATATCAAAATAAAAATTGAAAATATTTTACTAATTTTATAAAAATATGACACAAGAATTTTTTTTTTAAAGAGTTCGTGAACTAACCACAAAAATAAAGTCATTAAACGGTGCATATTAGAATTATTTTTTCAAGATTATATGTTTAGCGAGTTAGCCCAAATAATATTTTAGTCAACTGGAAAACAAGTTAAATAGACAAATTATTCTGTTTAACAACTCTATATATAATCATGAATTAGATATATTATAAAATTCAAATAATTTCAATTTTTCTTAAATTTCAAAATAATTTTTTTAAAAAACTTTTCGCGCTAATTAGATTAAATCTTAGTTACTTACATTTAAATTCGCATTATGTATGTTGTTATATATTTAACTAGTGTGTGATCCGCGCTACGCGCGGACGTGATAATTATTTTTATAAACTTTATTATTAGTAAAGTAGTTAATGAATTTGTCTGTATTAGTTTAAGAAATGTGGATTGTTTTTTGTTTTAATTTCTTAAATTTAAGTTTATTTATGTGTTTGTTTAATCAAATTTCTTGGCTAGTATCGGAATCACTGTCTTTATTTCAGTAATATGTAAATAAAAAATTTTCCTTTTTCTTTTGTTAAAATTATTGGTGATTGTAGGAGAAAACTGAAGTTTGATAATAGATATTTGCAGTTATCGACTGGTATTTGTTTTTTGGCTTAAGGCGGAGGCATGCCGAGACAGGGGAATATAAAACATATGTGCCGAAGGGATTGTTTTTTTGTTTTAATTTCTTAAATTTAAGTTTATTTATGTGTTTGTTTAATTAAAATTTTTGGCTAGTATCGGAATCACTGTCTCTATTTCAGTAATATGTAAATAATTTTTTTTTTTTGGTTAAAATTATTGGTGATTGTAGGAAAAGACTGAAATTTGATAATAGATCTTTGCAGTTATCGACTGGTGTTTTTTTTTTGGCTTAAGGCGGAGGCATGCCGAGACAGGGGAATATAAAACATATGTGCCGAGTGGTGAGTTTGTTGTCGATTTAAGGTCAAATATTGTGCGTAGGGATGAAGATAGTTGCAGTGAATATAAGGATCGTTAATCCAACGATGGCTCAGCATTATTGTGAGCCCTAGGACAAAAAAATGGACACTTACTTTTTTTAAAAGGTTTTTTGCTAAATTATTTTTGAAAATATTGTTTTTTGTGTATCTTTTGTAGAGTTTATTACGAAAAATGACTTATATAATATTTATGGGCCATTTTCAATCTAATTTTTATTATTTATAATATTTTAGTTTTTAAATGGGGCTCTTAATTATTATGACGCATGGTCAGGGCCGTCGCACCGCTCGTCGTCCCTACTGAGCTGGTCTTGCGTTAATCTCGTCTTACTCGATTAATATCTTGTTTTTGTTCTCGTCTCGTCTTACTCGATTTGAATTCTTTTTATTGTTTTTAATTTTTCTTGTATTATGAAGTCTAACTTTTTTTTATATAATATGTATATCTATATATATTGTACATGAAAATGGCAATTTGTTTGTTACGGCCGAATGCCAACTTCACTATGGGTAAAAACCAATAGGGTATCCTAAATTCATATTTAATTTTGAACCCATTACGTTGTTTTCTAATTAAAAACAAAAATAAAAAGTGTTTGAAACGGCTGGCTATCATAAATTCAATTTACCCTATCGGATTTTATTGTACGATGGGGTTTTAACCAAAATAATTTATAACCAGATACCTCTCAATTCATCAGCTTCGGCCTCGCTTCTCGAGAGCTGTTACATTCTTTGATCGCAAGATGAGGGGATTCTTTGCTAATTTGTCATTTTTTCAATTTTTTTTTAGTTTTTAGCACTTTCCAAAAAGTGCTTAAGGTTCTAGCACTTTGTGCACTGTATACCCCTTAATTTTTCAGTCAAACTCATGTACAGTATCGCGCGGAAGCAAGGGGTGTACTGTACACGCGTGTATCAACAGAGGGGTAAAATGATCATTTTGCAAGAGAAAGTGTTAGATCATTTTGGACAGTACACAAAGTGTTAGAAAACTAAAAGAGTTTTGGGAAAGTGATTGTGTACGCAAATACTTCCAATATGAGTTCTGAATATTCAACTTTGTTAGCTCTCACTGCTCTAGATTTTGATTCTTGAGTTTTAAGTGTTTTCTCGATGAGTATAGAATTTGTAAATAAGTTAATTAAGAGCAACCAATTTAAGTGAATGTGTGATTATATATGATGAGAATAATTCAGAATGGACCTTTTATTTGAAGCCCATATTTTTTCATAGTGGGTTATATTTGGAGGTAGATTGACCAAAATTGTAAGATAAGATTTGTAAGTTTTTTTGGGGATTAAAAAATGTTTACCTATGTGGATGCTGATGTGGCGAAAGAAGAAGAAAGCAAAGGTTATATATATAGATACCTCTCAATTCATCAGCTTCGGCCTCGCTTCTCGAGAGCTGTTACATTCTTTGATCGCAAGATGAGGGGATTCTTTGCTAATTTGTCACTTTTTCAAAGCCTTTTTAGGTTTTTAGCACTTTCCAAAAAGTGCTTAAGGATCTAGCCCTTTGTGCACTGTATACCCTTTGACTTTCCAGTCAAACTCATGTACAGTATCGCGCGGAAGCAAGGGGTGTACTGTACACGCATGTATCAACAGAGGGGTAAAATGGTCATTTTGCAAGAGAAAGTGTTAGATCATTTTGGATAGTACACAAAGTGTTAGAAAACTAAAAGAGTTTTGGGAAAGTGATTGTGTACGCAAATACTTCTAAGATGAGTTCTGAATATTCAACTTTGTTAGCTCTCACTGCTCTAGACTTTGATTCTTGAGTTTTAAGTGTTTTTTCGATGAGTATAGAATTTGTAAATAAGTTAATTAAGAGCAACTAATTTAAGTGAATGTGTGATTATATATGATGAGAATAATTCAGAATGGACCTTCTATTTGAAGCCCATATTTTTTTATAGTGGGTTATGTTTGGTGGTAGATTGACCAAAATTGTAAGATAAAATTTATAAGTTTTTTTGGGGATTAAAAAATGCTTACCTATGTGGATGCTGATGTGGCGGAATGAGAAGAGAGCAAATGTTATTTTATATATATAGATTAAGACAAACTATAAATATCAACGGCAATAAGTTGAACTTCTGATCGTGAATTTCATTTGCAAAAAAAAAAAAAAAGTTACGATTTCATTTGCATAAACTGATAATAGATACATAAAAGTATTAATTAAAATATTCATAGGAACAAAAACAAAGAGACATTCCTACTACAAACCCTACACAAAAAAAGGGAATGAAACAAAAGTTGACTGTGTGGCCCATTCACACCTCATCTGCAATGATGACGAAACAGAGTGGGAACCTAAAAAAGTTGGCTTTTTTAAAGTTATTTTATATTTTTGGCTAATTAATAATATCTAAAAAAGTGATTATTCACTCTTCCCCCATGCAATACACTCCAAAAGACTCGATAGATAGATAGATCGTTCGTACCCCAACAAAAAAATAATAATCAATTTATAAAGACACATCGATGTACATTAAAGTTTTTATTCTATGGTTTTGCATATCATGTCATTAACCCTACTTATCGAATTTCCGTATATATTCCACCGAAAATACAAATCATTTACGAAACTGGCTATACTTTTAGTTGGCTTTCTCTCCATTGTCGTCTTAATATTTTTGTTGGACATCCTTTGTCATTTTAATTATTCTTATTCAATCCTTAGGTCATGATTAGCCTAGTCATGACCAACCGAATTATGAAAATGATTTGTTTTGTTATTCTAAGCGTGGATAATATGTCCACTCGGAAGTAGTGAGAAAAAAAAAAACGATGGTGAAGATAATGAATGATATGAAAACAGAATCTACTATCTTTTCCTTCTTTTTGTGTTGAATTTTTATAATTGTGATACAAAGTGATGGGTTTTAGACTAGCAAAGAGAATCCATGTTGGGTGCTTTAAAAGGCGAGCCATCAAGAGAGAGAGAGAGAGAGAATATTTCACTAAGTGTAGGCTTTGGTCTTTAACTTAAAAAAAAAAAAACTGTAGGCTTTGGTGTATGTGAAGTGTCTTTGTGTTTTTTGGTAAATTTTGTTGTGTCAGCTTGATAGGGCACGCGTTTGTTCAAACTCCCAAGAAATGTTAAAGAAAAAGAAGAAGAGGACATTTGTCACATTGTTCTCTCCCTATTGCACACTGATCACGAGAGCTGAAAACCTTCTGTCTGAAACAGAATGTTTGATTCCCCATGCGATTGAATATCCTTCTATCTAATTACGCCAGAGAGTATGATTCTCACGTTTCCTTTTGGACTCTTCTAAGTTCCTTAGTCCTCCTTTCCAAAATATTTTATACTGCGCAATCCTATAAAGTGTCATTATCCAAATGAATTCTCTGCTATCTACTATATATTCTAAATAGATTCAACTCGAACTGAGATGTTGAGTCTAGTTCGAGAACTGAGATGTTGAGTCTAGTTCGAGACGTTGAGTCTCTTTCGTAAGTGTGAGTATATTCATGCAGTATATTTATTTTCTATAATTATATGAGAAGATAGGAGAAGTTTTATGGTTTCGACCCATATGTTTTTACAGGTTATGAGCAAGACATTGAACTTAATAATTTTTTTTTCGGGAGATTCATTTGCAAGGTAACCAAACTTCAAACTAAATCAGAGAGTTAATAACCTTTCAATGAATTAATAACTGGCCAAATATGTGTATGTACATATTAAAAATTTGAATTCGGTAACATAACAAAATACTTAGACTAAAATTATACCGTTATTAAGGACGTAAATTTTTAATAGCCAACTTTGACATAATTATTATGTGCGTGTTAAGTTTTCATAAATTCTTTAGATTAGTACAAAGAAAAACATAAAAGCTTGCTTCAAAATAATCATAACACAATAAACTCATACAATACTCTATTTCTCGTTTTAATTTTGAGCTCATGAGAGCATATGCATTGGGGTGTCATAATGAGACACCCTTCATTAAACAAATCACAAAAAAAAAAAAATAAGAGAGAAGGTTGAAAGTGTCTCATTTGAGAAAAAAAAAAAAAATTTTGAGACACCCAATTCGCACATACCACTTTATTATTGGTCTAATTTTTTTTTTTTTAAAACTTAATTATTTAATTAAAAAAATAAAATAAAAATATTTTTTTAAAATGAGACTCTCAAAAGTATCTCAAAAGAAACCAAAATCGAATATACGTATTTTTTCTTGATACGATGCAAAATCCAATAAATTTTTTAAATAATAAAAAAGGATAAATATTTTTTTTAATTCCTTTATAAATCCAATGACGCAAAAAAGATGACGAGTAGGAAAAAAAACCTTGTTGACTGCAATAGGGGAATGTACACAGTACAATAGTAACTTTTTACACTTAGGCTGTCAATGTTTACTGTCTTTAAACCAAACACTGGATGGTTTAATATTCAAGTCACCATTCACGTTTCAAACAACAAGTTGATATGTGATAAAAAAAAAATGGTGGATAGTGGTTATAGACCGGTTCCACACTTCAAGTAGAAAAGCAGGTGAGTGGGTGTGTTTTCATTGTGGTTCGCTCATTTTGTTTTTTTGTTTTTGTTTTAATTCAAAATAACAACGTTATAAAATTCCACTACTTCTATAAATCAATCTCAACTAGCCTTTGTCTCCAAACGTAAACAATCCCAAAATATTTTCTCCAAATTTTTTTTCCAAAACACAGTCTCCAAAAATTCTCCAATTCTTTTGCACCAAGTAAGCAAATTTTTTTCCAGAATATGCAATTTTTTTTATAAACATATGTTAGATAATACATATATACATATATATATATATATATATATATATATATATATATATATATATGATTAACATTATAATGCAACATTTAAAATTTTAAAAAATTGTAAAACTCTTCACTCCCAAACTTTTAAAAAATTGTAAAACTCTTCACTCCCAAACTCTTCACTCTTAAAAAAATAGTAGTAAGTTAAGTTGATGTTTTTAGGAAATACATAGTAGCAATTTTAAAATTTTAAATAATTAGATTAGGTTTGAAAATTTAGTGCTGTAAATTATAACTACAAGTAAAATATGGTTATAATAATTGATGTCAAATATTTATATCACTTTTTATAATTGATGTAAAACATGTATTTATAAATAACTACAATTAGATGATAAATAATTTTTGTACTTTTTCTTGTTTTTAAAAATAATAATAATAATTTTTGTAGTTTTTATTTAAAAAGATGTAAATATGTTTGTAACACTCCTACTTTACTAATTAACTTAAACTTTATATCTAATTAAAATATTTATAAAGTTTATTTTGATTGTATGTAAATATGTTAGTGTCCATCTTAAACAAATAATCAAGAGTAATGGGTTATATAGGAGAATAGTTTTCTATATTTCATATTTTGTTCCTTATGTGGGACAATAATATTATCTCATCAGAAAATCTTGCAATTTCTAACGCATATAAAAAACAAGTTTTTACTGATAATTAAAATGATAGATTTTTATGTTAATAAAAATAGAAAAAACTTCTTATGAACTCGTTATTAATATATATTAAAAGAATAGTTTCACTAACAAAATATTTTAATTATAATATTTTATCTATTATAATTACTTTATAATTATTTGTACGTCTCTAACAAATAGTTATGCTTTTGCATCTACTGAAAAAACAAAATTGCTGCATTTATGTTTGTAACTTTTTTTGTACCAATTTGTTTTTGCCATGTGGTCATTAGGTCATCAAAATCCGCTATATAAATTTATGGTTTCGGTGACCAAAATAATCGTTTTATTTACGACTACAATATTCAATTTGATTTTGTTCCGTTTTAACTATTGTTCACATTAAAAGATATATATATATAAGAGTAAATGTTTATTATGATTGTATTAGATATATAATTTATGGGTAAATAAAATCACATGTCAACGACAAATTTAAAAAAGTTATGATTATATTAGATATATAATTTATGTTTCAATTTATTCCCGTGAAGTGAAATGATCATTGATAAATTAAATATATGTTATTTTATATAACAATGAAAAACCAATGTTATGAATAAAATTGTATTATAATATCTTAGTGATTTAATTATTTATGGTATTGTATTGTTAAATGCAGATATGTCATCTAGGGGTCGATCAAACACAAATTCTTCCGGTCAAAGAGACACAAATGCTCCCTCTGAAACAACAGCAAGAGTAAAATTTTTATTATATTTTTTTTAGCAAAGACATTTTACTATATAAGTTATAGTTTTTGAAAAATAGATTAAACTAACTCTACAAATTTTTAAAATTTGTAGAGCACACCGAGGCATAAATGGACGAATGAACAAGAAAAAACTTTGATTGAGTTGTTTGATCATGCAATTTCCATGAATAATTACACTCTCAAGGATCCGTCGCACCTTGGTCGAGAGTACATGGTTGATAAATTCAACTTAGCATTTAACATGAATATAAAATACGGGTTTTTTAAAAACAAATTAGATGATTTCAAAAAAATGTATAAAAAGTGGAAGGAACTTATGGGTTTCACCGGGATCTCGGTTGATTCTGAGACATTCGAGATTCATGCATCTGACGAGTGGTGGAAAGCTCGTGAGTTGGTAATAAGTCCTAATCCTTTTTTGTAAATTTATTAATACTAACATAATCACACGAACACACACAAATAATATATATTTTGTATTATAGGGGTGCAAATTAACTATTAAGTTCAACCGAAAACCGCCTGAGTTTTGGGATGTGATGCAACACTGTTTTGTATTACATGATGTTTCTTCGCAACCACAACATTCCTCACGACAAAGAAGAGAAGAGATAATGAATGAGAGACGGATAGATGATGTCAGCCATGGTTACTCAGACATCGATGGTGGTGACATGCCTCAAACTCAAGTTCATGAGGCCCAAGAAGATGAAGTGTATCGTGTTAACCTTGATGATGATGGACACACTTCGAATGAGTTCAGTCGTGATACATTACGAAACCCTGTTGGAAGAGGTGAGCAAAGGAGGAGACAAAATTCTCAGTCAAGTGTCAGGCGGGGGAGTAGTTCGCATAGATCTGGAGGTAGCTCAGGAGGTCGTAGAAGACAATCTTTTGAGACAACCATACAAGACACCATTACTGGCTATAGAGAGTTCCAACGACAAAGTTTGCAACAACTTTGCCCAGGTAGTTTTGACCAAGATGATTACGATGAATTCAAAAAGGCGGAAGCGATATTCCTTGAGTTGGAGCTTCCAAAGAACACCAGATTTTATTGGGCACGCATTGATTCACTTAAAGAGCTAAAATTTTGGCGTAAGTATTTCATAGATATAACTGGAGGTACCGAAGAGGATAAGATACAACTGTTGGAAGCTATGACTAGTGTTTCACGGAACGATCAAGATTTGCCAAAAAGGTTGAGCTCGGGCCACTTATATGGGAGTCAACATTTAGGACAATGGGGTACACCACCAACTGCCGGACAATGGGGCACACCACCAATTGCCGGACAGTGGGGCACACCACCAACTGCCGGACAGTGGGGCACACCACCAACTGCCGGACAGTGGGGCACACCACCAACTGCCGGAAAATGGGGCACACCACCAACTGCCGGAAAATGGGGCACACCACCAACTGCCGGACAATGGAGCACACCACCAACTGCCGGACAATTGGGCACACCACCAACTGCCGGACAATTGGGCACACCACCAACTGCTGGACAATGGGGCAAACCACCAACTGCCGGACAATGGGGCACACCACCAACTGCCGGACAATGGGGCACACCACCAACTGCCGGACAATGGGGCACACCACCAACTGCCGGACAATGGGGCACACCACCAACTGCCGGACAATGGGGCACACCACCAAATGTCGGACAATGGGGCACACCACCAACGGCTGCACAGTGGGGGCTTCCACCAAACGTTCAACCCTGGGGTTCGCCATCCAACTTTCACGCAGTGCACCAGACACCAAATTTTCAACAAGGCGGATCATCGGGAACGACTCCAACAAATGTTCAATATGAATTTTTAGTGGGAGAACAAGAAGGAAGTATGAGGAATACTGAACAAGAAGTTTCACATGCTGCACCAGTAGGGGCTTCACAAAATGTTGAACATGCATCATCACCCGGTCTCGGTTTCACAAATTATTTTGAAACTTCTCATGTTTCACAAACTCCTAGACCAGGAGGTCTATTCAATATTTGGGGAACCTCAGAAGGAATAAATGCAAGTACAAATGAAGATCATCAAAGTGATTCAGGAGACGAGAATTAGTTTCCTATGGTTTATCATTATCGTTTATGTTTGAAATTTTTTTTTTTTTTCAGTAGTCTATCTATGCATACTGTGTAATTGTTTTTATGAATAATTATATTTTAAGGATAAGTGTATTTTATGTTATTGTTTAATGGTAGTTTATATTTGGCTGATGATTTTTTTTCTTTTTTTTGCTTATAAAATTTCAGGCTTTTCGTATATGCCAGTTGCGATCACAAGTCATCCACAGTCTAAGTTACGAAGAGAGAATTGAATTGTGGAATTTGGAAAATGAGCAATTTGAGGAGTTAGTAATTCAACCAGCTTTGAGTTATTATGATCAACATTTCCAAAGAGCACCATCCCTAACTGATAGAGGTTTGGGATGGACGAATATTTGGCGTCGATTACAACAAGATGATGCTGCTTGTCTTCAGTTACTACGAATGTCACTTCCATGTTTTACAACATTGTGTAACATTCTACAAACGAATTACGGGCTACAACCAACATTAAATATAAGCATTGAAGAAAGTGTTGCTATGTTTCTACGGATATGTGGACACAATGAAGTTCAAAGAGATGTTGGTTTAAGGTTTGGACGAAATCAGGAGACTGTGAAGAGAAAATTTAGTGAAGTTCTAACGGCAATTGAACTACTTGCATGTGATTATATTAGAACTCCGACAATTCAAAAACTCCAACGTATTCTTGAAAGGCTTCAAATAGACCGATTATATTATCCATATTTTAGTGGATGCGTTGGAGCTATGGATGGGACTCATGTTTGCGTCAAAGTGAAACCTGAATTACAAGGAATATATTGGAATCGACATGATAATGCATCCTTGAATATCATGGCAATATGTGATTTAAATATGTTATTCACATATATTTGGAATGGAGCCCCGGGGTCATGTCACGACACAGCCGTTTTGGCCATGGCACAACGAAGTGATTCTGAGTTCCCTATGCCTCCTTTCGATAAGTATTATACGTCGTTGATTCTGGCTATCCAAACAAGCAAGGGTTCTTGGCTCCCTATAAATCAACACGTAATAAAGTTGTGAGATATCATATGTCACAGTTCAACTCTGGTCCTCCTCCGAGGAATAAAGAAGAATTGTTCAATCGACGTCATGCTTCTTTACGTTCTGTTATTGAGAGGACTTTTGGAGTCTGGAAGAAGAAATGGAGGATCCTTTCTGATTTTTTAAGATACAACATTCACGTACAAAAAAGAGTGATAATGGCTGCTATGGGATTACATAATTTTATTAAAATTTCAAACTTCTCAGATGCAGACTTTGCAGAAATAATGACAGAGACGAGAATAAACAACACAGATCGGGAGCCTGATTTAGATGACATGGGAGCAACTGATGTAGAAGATGGAGCAGATGGAGGATATATGACACGACTAAGGGACAATATAGCAAATATGTTATGGGCAAATCAAAATAGTCGATAATTTTTGTTATGTATTGTATTATACTTAATATTTTGAATTTAATGTAATTCTTAACAACAAATATAGTTTGTTATATTTATAAATTAAAACTTTAACTTTAAAAATAATTTTATTATGGCTATATTGTATTATATTATTTTACTTGGTTTTTTGGATGTATTTTTTAATTTTATTTTAGCAATAAATATATTATTTTAAAATGCCAAACAAATTTATTAAAATTTTAATAATTATTTACTTATGGTTCGTAATTAATTTATGTAAAAGATGTTAAATATACATAAATTATAGCATTCCTTTAATCGAATATAAAACATGTAATATTTACAAATCAGATCCATAATCATGTGAATTACAAAGAAAATGTTTTAAATTTGGAAGTATAGTTGACCAAACTGAGGTTAACTGTTTTTAATGTATTTTCAATTTTATTTTAGCAATAAATAAATTATTGTAAAATACCAAATAAATTTATTAAAAATTTAAAAATGATTTAATTATGTTTTGTAATTAATTTATGAAAAAGACTTGATCATTAACAAATTAATAATTTTAATTTATAATCATATTAATATCATTAATGTTGTGAATAAAAGAGAAAGAGGAAATTGTTGTGTCTTATTCCATGAATAAATAGAGGTATATATAGGTTTACATAGACTTGGAGAGCAAGCTGAATAATGAGAATAAAGAAACCGAGAATATTCTAAACCTCCTAGAATATAAGCCTTATAATGGGCATCCATATAATTAATTCATAACAATTAATCTATTTTTATTTATAAAATATTTATCTAAAATATATATTCCGCAACGCTTTTTATATTTTCACCATTCACACATTTGGACCGCACCGCATGTTGTTTTTTTCACCATTCATATATTGTCCCGCACCGCTTGTTCCGCAGTAACCGCACTTGTTCCGCATGATGCGTTTCTTCCAACCGCACCGCACCTCCTAAACCGCTTGTTTTGCACCGCTCAAATCGCTGTCACTATTCAAAACCTTAATAAAATGGCATCTAAAAGCCTTTTTTCTTGCCTCAAAGTTACAGCCAGATGTTTTTTTTTTTTTAACAAATTAGATTCAGGTCTATTTAGCCGTTGTCTTGTCTTTACTCTTCAATTTGTTTACGTCAAATTATTTTATTTTATTTTTTTCAGTTTTTTTACTCAAATTGATTCCTTAAAAGTAATAGAAAAACTAACGTTTGAAAGAAGTCTTTTTTAAATGAAGATTATTAGTCTTTTTATTTATATAAACAACATTATTAGTCTTTACAAAGACATGATGTCTTTATAGAAGAAATACGTATATAAACGTATATATTAAAAAAAAAGACATAAACTCTATTATATTGATTTGGGATTTCATTTTTGAAATGCTTTTGCTTTGTTTTGTGTATGCTGTCATTTATTTTGTCATGTCGGGTATTTCTTGTGTTTCACCAACAAACATATAAATACAACTTTCAAAAAAAAAAAATATATATATATATATGTATAGTATGTGGTCTTTGGAAAATTTCTACCTATGCACTCACTATTTACGTAGGGAATGCTTTTTGAGTCACGTCAATCATTTACAAACTTTAGCATCCGAATACGATTAATGTTTGGGTTAATAAAGTTACCTGAACATATGAATCAGAGCTTCTGCAATACATGAATAATCTGTAAGCATCACGAATATTAATGAAAACAATCTCAATCAAATAAAATTACATCTTGAAGCTTAGTTTTGTTTGTTTGTTTAACATACATCTTAAATTTTAGTTTAGAAGAAATAATTCATCAAGCGTTGTTTGCAATATTATTCCATAAAAAAACAAAATTCGTCGTTAATGACCAAAACAATTTGTTTAGAAACTTATAGAATCAGAAAGAAATGTAGTATATATTATCTCAATTGAAATTAATGAATTCAGCTACCTAGTACACTATGGTCTAAAGCTTTTTTTCTTGGTTCTTCATAAATTCGAATGTATATATACTTTGAACACTCTAATATTCATCTGGAAATTGTAAATTTACGATTGGTTTGAGATTTGATAAGAATATTGACTTGATTATCGAAAAACTTTGGTTTAGTTTGGTTTTTATTTTCTACAGTTTCACTCATTTATGATAATCTTCTTCTCAGACAAACAAGAATCTAAGACTACAAACTATTGGCTTTGATATATGAGGTTTTATAAAACAAATTTAAAAGAGCAGAGAGAGACAACCAAATGGTGATTTCTCCATTCCTCGAATCTGTCACTATTTGAGATTAGAAGCGTCATATATATATCATACACGAGTATGTTTAATCCAACTGTCTCTGTGTAAGCTTTCGTCCATCAAATCAATTCTAAAAGCCACTGCATAAAATCTGACAATGCGCTCAGAAAAAATATTTTATGATATCCTTGTTGTACAAATTTGTTTGGTGTACATGGTTATATAGATATATCGATTAATATTTGTAATAAATATTACAATGTCTTGATCGATCAGTTATAACTTATAAGTAGCAAGTGTAGACTACACAGCTCTGCCTCTGCATTGAAAGCTGAGGGACCATGGCTCGAAGATAATCAAGGAAGGCATACTCTTGATCGAGAGGAAGGTTTCAAGACAAAGAATGAAAATAAAGAAGCTATATATCAAACAAGAAGGTCTGAAGAAAGGAAGAATAAGCAGTTGGGCTTCGCAAAAATATGTTCAAGAAAGGCCATAGCGAAATCACACATCATCATCGTTCTTCGTACACACACATGAGATATAGAACAATTTGGGGACATATATATTGACAACAAAATCGACCAAGAAAAATTAAACTATATCATGACAATATAAAGAATTGTTGCGCCTATCGATTCTTTGCAAATGCTTAGAGCCTTAGAGAGGTTCGAATTTACTATAAGAATCAATGTTATAATTAAATTAAAGTAATAAAATTCGTTCCGAAAAAATTATATCACTTTTTTGTTTTGCGTTTGCGTTTGCATGTTATTGATTAGGATATGACAACATGAAAACGTAGTCACAAACGTAAATGTAAAGAAACATTATAGTCTTAATTAATCAATGCATAATTCACATTATGATTGTGTCGTTTTAAACTAATCTTGTTTCATCCTAAGAATTCATATTAAAATGATATTTATCTATATGCTTGATCACTGATTAGATTATACAATGTCAATTAATTAAACTTTGTAAATTACTATTGAAAGATCGTTTGTTTATCAAACTAAAAGGTAATCAAGAACACGTATTTTCTTGCGCATATAGTTTTACTTTTAATTAATTCTCTCTTTTTATCCTTTTAAGTTCTGTTTTGGAGTTTCTCAACTATTCTCAAAAGATCAAACCCTCTTTTTGTTCCGGTGGGTTCAATTCTTATAAAAGGTTGATCGATCAAGATTCATCCTTCATTGGGATTAGAGAAAAAAGAGAGAGTAATGATGTATAATTTCTTTATCTTTTCATGCAAAAGAAGAAAAGCATTAACATTTGAAAGAAAAGGCAAAGAAAATAATTAACACACTTTATTTTTGCCTTTTTTTTATCCCTTCGATTTAACCTTCTCTCTTTACTTTTCTTCCCCTTCTCCTTTAATACTTTAATGATCACTCCTCTCTCCTTTAGATCCGATCAACACCAAAATGCCCTTTTCATATAAAATTAACATGCGTTTTTCTTTTATCATTTCATATTTATACAATCTCATACCTAATCTCTATTTGGATAAGTTTATTATGGATTTTAAACTCAAAACTAATTGATAATGAGTAGATTGACTCAAGTCCCTACTACTCAATATATTATTCTCAACTTTCGAGTTCTGATGTAGGATATTCTCACATTATTATAAACATATCCTCTTTGTTTTTGAGTCAGATTATGAACACATACTAATCTCGAAATTTATATGTAGATTTTTTTTTAAAAATAAAATATATTATATTAACTTTATCCCAAACTGGGAATTGGAACTGGTTTACAAAAAGATAACGAGGTAATATTTGAACCGACTACATCATCTTAACCTAAAGAAGGTAAACGTCGAATAAAAGAAAAACAGAGTAAAACAGGGCCACCGCCGCATCGTCTACGAGCTCACCAGCAGTTACAAGTAGGCATGGGCATTCGGGTCCACGGGTCGGGTTCTCGGGTACCTGAAGTCGGAGAAGATAGGAACCGAATAGGACCCGACAAAAATTCGGTTCTGTTCGGTTCAGTTTGGGTCTTGTCGGGATCGGATCGGTTTTAGAATTTTAAATGAAACCCGGTATAGAACCGAAAAAAAAATTGGGTCGGTTCGGGTCGGTTTTGAACCTGAATTACCCGAAATAAATGTAACCGAATAACCCGAAAAACTCGAAATAACCCGAAAATCCCGAATTAAATGTATCCGAATAATCTGAAATAACCCGAATAATCCAAAAATACCCGAATATATATATATATTTTTTTTCAGAGTAATTTTTCGGGTACCCGATCGGGTCTCGTGTAAAACCCGAACCGACCCGAGAACCAAAAATAATTTAGGGCAGAACCGTTCAGGTTTTAGGGGGAAACCGAAACCGACCCGAACCCGATTTTTTGGGTCGGTTCGGTTCAGGTTTTTTGGGTCCGGGTTATATGCCTAGACCTAGTTACAAATATTGACTTTGCGGCTCACTGTCGTTACTCGTTTCCATCAGCTAGCGCACTGGAGAACCGACCCCAGTCGCCTCTTCCAAAAACTGGCAACTTACCTGATCCCCGCCACTACCTTCCGGCGAAGTCGAAACTAGATCGGAGTTACCCTCTCGGCCAATAACCGGAGAATCACCGTGAGAGAAAGAATCGAACCATGAAACCACCACATTCGATGAGCGATTTACCTTCAAAGATCCAACGAACAAGCCGAGCATGTCCACCGAGTCCTTAATCCGGTCAAGGAAGATCACTCTCCCTCAACTCGTGATGCCACCCACCGAACCACCACGTCGATTTCCGCCACGCCGCTGCAGCTTCTTCTCCGACCCCCGATTAACCTCCTCCTAGCTCTCGCCGCCCTCCTCTAGCATAATCGGAGCACTGGAGAAGATACAAAGGTCTCGTCGTAAGAGTCCGCCACTGCACCGCCTCGCCACCGCGATTACCCCACGCCTCAACACCGCCGGAGAGAAAAACCTCGAAACCACTCTGCAACCAGCTCTCAGAGATGAAGCACTACTTTTGTCGAGCAAGAAATGCCCTCTCACGTCGCCGGCTAGTAACTCCGAAAGACGGCGAGGCTAGGAGATCAGATCTGATTTGTCGGCTAGGGTTTTCTTGAGAGAGAAAAAATTGGAACGATTGTCCTCCTAGCCCAAACCCCAAGTTACGTACGTAGAAAAAATTGGAACGATTGTCCTCCTAGCCCAAACCCCAGAAAATATAG
Organism: Eutrema japonicum; assembly: GCA_030161315.1. Lineage (NCBI taxonomy): Eukaryota > Viridiplantae > Streptophyta > Magnoliopsida > Brassicales > Brassicaceae > Eutrema > Eutrema japonicum. Next base: position 43,601,844 of record BSQW01000005.1, read on the forward strand.
TTTTCTTTTGTCTAACATTTTATAAAATTAGTAAAATATTTTTTAACTTTTGTTTTGATATATATTCAAATAAAATATAATAAATTATAGTGAAAAATATAGCAAGATTTTGAATATATTTGTTTCTTTGAATATATATGAATTGATTATTATTTTAAAATAAATAGTATTAAAAATAATTAAGAAATTAAATAATAAATAACCTCTTTAATGCAAAATATATATTTTTCATATTTTAATCAAGGGATTACTGCAAAAAAATCCTCAACTTTTATTGTTTTTGCAAGAATAACCCTCACATTAAAAAAAATGCAAGTCAACCCCCCCCCCCCCCCCCCCCCCCCCCCCACCTGCAAAGTCACCCGCAAAACAGCCCCTGGTCATGTATAGATATTTCAAACCCTATATACCCGTGTATCAATGAGCAAAACGATGTCGTTTTAACTTTTTTAAAACCAGAAGATGCAAAATCATGATTCAAACTATCATGACCTCTTATACAATTGACACATCTGCATTACCATTGTGCAAAGATCGTTTTTGTTGTACTAACCAATATAATTATATTTATATATATTAAAATGATGTGTTTTGTCCTTTGAATATTTTTGTCGGTTGTCCTCAGATTTCGCGGTTTTGACGGAAAACGTGATTTTGCGGTTTTGAAACCAAAATAATGTTTTTCCGTCAGAACCGCGAAATCATGTTTTCTCGCTAAAACCGCAAAATCACCTTATCCCGCCAAAACCGCAAAATCATATTTTTCCGCCAAAACCACAATATCACGTTTTCCCGCCAAAATCGCAAAATACGGGAAAACCGTAAAATCACATTTTCCCTCAAAAACATCAAAACCACGTGTTTATGGGAAAACATGAAGCGGAAAAGCGTGATTTTGACGGAAAAACGTGATTTTACGGTTCTGGCCGGAAAACGTGATTTTGCAGTTTTGGCGGGAAAACGTGATTTTGCGGTTTTGGCAGAAAAACGAGATTTTGCGGATTTGACAGGAAAACATGATTTTGCGATTTTGACAGGAAAACATGATTTTGCGGTTTTGGCGGGAAAATGTGATTTTACGGTTTTCCGTATTTTGCGGTTTTGGCGTGTAAACGTGATATTGCGGTTTTGGTGGGTAAACGTGATTTTGCGGTTTTGACGGAAAACGTGATTTTGCGGTTTTGACGAAAAACGTGATTTTGCGGTTTTGGCGGGATAACGTGATTTTGCGGTTTTGGCGAGAAAACATGATTTTGCGGTTTTGACGGAAAACATGATTTTGGTTTCAAAACCGCAAAATCACATTTTTCCGTCAAAACCGCGAAAACCGAGGACAACCGGCAAAAAATATTCACAGGACAAAACACATCATTTTAATATATATAAATATAATTATATTGGTTAGTACAAAAATAACGATCCTGACACAATGGTAATGCATATGTGTTAATTGTATAAGAGGTCATGAGTTTGAATCATGATTTTGCATTTTCTGGTTTTTTTAAAAAAAAGTCAAAACGACGTCATTTTGCTCATTGATACACATGTATATAAGGTTTGAAAAACTTATACACAACCATGAGCTGTTTTGCGGGTGACTTTGCAGGTGGGGGATTGACTTGCATTTTTTTGATGTGAGGGTTATTCTTGCAAAAACAATAAAGATCGAGGGTTTTTTGCAGTAATCTCTTTAATCAGTAATTTTAAAAGAATATTGTATTTTTTTCTATTTCAATTATTTTTTATTATTTGTAATGATATTTTATGTAATAACTTATAAAATATAGTTTATTTTTAAAAACATTTTTTAAATAATATTATAGAGATATGCGGTAACTTTTTCTAGATACAAAAGAATATAACAAAGTGATGTGTTAAATCCACATTTAAAGTTCATTTATGCACTGATGTGTCAACACTATTATTATAGCTATAGAGATACATTAATTTTTTCATGACATATCAATATATATATATATATATACTTTATTTTTTATTTAATTTTACAGGGTATTAAATATCGTTTTACAAACATATTACCAAATTATTTATATTAAAAAACACATATCATCCACACAATAGTGTGATCGTTTTGTAAATTGAACTATGATTCAACCTGCGCTAGCTATATAGCGCAGAGTAATTTTTGTTTAAAAATTATTTTGAAATTTAAGAAAAATTGTTTATATCTAAATTTTAAAATATGTTTAACTAATGATTATATATAGAACTGTCAACCCAGACTAACCTGTCTACTTAACCCGTTTTGCAATAAATTAAAATATTATTCGGGCTAACTCCCAAAAACCTATAATCTTGAAAACATAACTCTAATATGTATCGCTTAATGATTATGATTTTTGTGGCCAATCCACAAACTTTTTAAAAAATTAATTTTCTTGTGTCTAACTCTTTATAAAATTAGTAAAATATTTTATAATAATTATAGTGAAAAATATTACAAGATTTTGAATATATTTTTTCTTTAAATATGTATGGATTGATTATTATTTAATAATATCATAATAATAAAAAACTAAATAGTAAATAACCTCTTTAATTGGAAATAACTACTTTCTATATTCTCATCAATAAATTAAAAAGACAATTATATCATTTCTTATTTCAATTATGTTTTCTTATTTGTAATGTCATTTCATTTTATGTAATAACTTAAAAAAATAAAGTTAATTTTCAAAAATGTCTTCTGAAATAATATTATAGAGATGTTAATTTTACTATAAAATCAAACTTTACGGAATCAACTATTTTAATAGACATAAAAATTGAAGGAGAGAAGAAAAATATTTTCTCAGGTTTTGTTTTCATGGTAAAGGAGAGAAATATATGTTGGAGGTTAGGATTCTTCGTAAGTCTTACACACTCTCCACTTTTAACTAGAAGCATTAGTATAGATCATAACATGTATCTTACAATCGATTGTTCGGAATGAATAAAGCTGACATATATTTCTCTACTGATTGGTTTGTTTTTATAACGCATATGTATAAAATTTGTGAGAATTAAATGCTTTTTTCTCTTTCTTATATTTTCGTATTTTAAAATTTAATATAGACTGTTTACCCCGCATCAGAATAACACATCTAAACTTTCGTAGTTTTAATTTATTATGTAAAGATGACTAAAAAAAAACCTAAGAACATATATATGCTTTGTGAAAATTACATTCGAATATTGGTGGTCGGGTGGTTCCCTTTTTGCGGTGAGTGTCGGCCCTGTTGGTCTAGGCTAGGGATCGATTTCTCGCGGGACCGAAATCACCAGGACAAGCACTTGGCCAAGTGGGCATTATAAGTGGGTTGTGTCACTCCCACCCGGGAAATTAGTCTTGGCCTTTAGACTTAAGATTACTCCCGGGGGCCGAAAGGCATAAAAAAAAAAAAAAAAAAAAATTACATTCGAAGGAAGACAAAGCTAATTAGTAGAGAATCTAGAAATGATTTTTATCCGGGATATAAATCAAATTATTAAATAGGATCTTACAAAATCCTTAAACAATTAAGTTAAGTTTGAGAAAATCATGGGTGGCAAGTGCCCCTCCCAAAACCTCTGTACCTCTCCTCCCCTGAAGCTGATGATATTTTTTCTTTGAGACAGAAATATTTTAACATGAGTATTTACTATCTAGCTAACTGATTGTTTAAGACAAATTTACATTTCATATCAGTTATATATATATGTATGCTGCTCTGATAAGAAGTAAGTAATAATATATTGCAGAAACTAGAAAAGGTGCGCCTTTTATTCGTTGATGCAATAAAAAATTTGTGGAAACCGTATAAAATGGAACCTAAAGTTATGTGCTTTCATTTTCGCTCCCATGCATTTTCACCCTTTTCAAAAAAAAAAAGAGAGCTCTTTCTCGTTGTCATTTTCTTCGCCAATCCAACCAAAAACAATCAATAAACCGTGTTTTAATTTGGCAATATTGGTTTGATCTTTACGCTAATTAACTAACCTAAACGTGTTTTTAACTTTCATAATCTTTCTTAATGAATAATGATTATAATATATCTAACAAGTTTGTTAAATGTTGGATTTCTTAAAACACCTGCTAGAATGACATGTTTTTTTCTTTCTATCTTTGTGTGACTACCCAAGTTTGATATCATATAATAGCATACAACTATCAAAACAAATTCCGCCTAATTATATAAAAACAATAGTGGTCAAAAGCACTGTATATACACGAAACGGAATCGATTATGACAACTCATGGGTTCTTAGTCTAACGATTGTATATAATGATTGATGATAAATTGATAAGAGTAAAAACACAAAAATATTTAGAAATAATTATTATTTGATTTTCATGAGAATAATTGTATAAATTACATTTTTTTATATGAGATGAAATATACTTAAGTTTCCTAAATTAAGATAAACATAAATGTAAATAATATATTTAAAGATAATGTAATAAACTTCATAAATTAAGATATCGATGTATATCAACAATTTTCTAGAGTTTTCTTGATCTTCGTGATTTTCATAATCTCGATATGATCGATTTCATCGATATCCTAATAATAATTGATCTTCGAATTAGTATAAATTTTGGTTGTCGATGAAGTTGCTAATCTCTATAATATTATTTAAGAAGACATTTTTAAAAATGAACTTTGTTTTGTAAGTTATTACATGAAATGTCATTACAAATAACAAAGAATCACTACAAGAAAACATGCATTTTGCAATGAATTTTTGCGACGATTTTATTTCGTTGCAAATTGCAATCGTTTTTACGACGACTTTACGACGATTCTTAAAGACGTCGTAAAATCGTCGCAAAATTGGGACGAGAATTTTCGTTGTAAAATCGTCGCTAATTAGCGACGATTTTACAACGATTACCGACGACGTTACGACGATTATCAAAATCGTCTTAAAATCGTTGTAACTTAGTGACGATTTACCGAGGTTTATATAAAACGTTGTAATATCGTCGTAAAATTACCCACAAATTAGCAATGATTATTATAAGTTGAACTTTACATCGATTTCCCAACGATTAATCAGTTAGGTGAGCACGTTTTAAGTTCACGGTGTTCGGTTAGGTAAACATGTTTAATGTCGTTGTAAAGTCGATGTAAACATTTTTAGATTCGTTGTAAAATCGATGTGAAATCGATGTAAAATCGTAGGTAATTCGACGGTAATGAAAATAAAAATCTATATATAGTGGCCAACTTCATAATAAAAATTTCATATTCAAAAATATTTACTTCTTTCTGACCAACAAAAAATGTCAATATACGAAATTAGAAGATGGATGTATAATCGTCTTGATTCAGAGGGATAGCTAACAAAGGAGTTCAGTGATGGGGTGGAGGGATTCATGCATCAGGCATAAAGTATACATAATACGATTATCAGTGGTAAGATGTACTATCCTTGTGCCAGATGCTTGAATAGGAAATTTATCATTATCTCAAAGGTGTGGTCGCATATATTAAATAGAGGGTTTATGCCGCATTACTATATATGGTATTATCATGGAGATGGTCATGGGGAAATGCAGCTAGTAGTAGTAGCAATTATCAAGCATCGAATTTTGATGAGTCAAATAATTTTAATCAATTTGATGATCATGCGGAGCAGCATGGTGAAGATAATGATAGGATTCATGACATGGTTACGGATGCATTTCATGAAACCGTAAGTACATTTGCACATGATCATCATGATGAGGAACCCAATCTAGATGCAAAATTTTTATATGATATGCTAGATGCTGCAAATCAGCCACTCTACGATGGATGTAGAGAATGACATTCTAAATTGTCGTTGGCGGCTAGGATGATGACTATTAAAACTGATCATAACTTAGCTGAGGTTTGCATGGATGATTGGGCTGATTTGATTAAAGAGTATTTGCCAGAGGACAATTTAGCTGCTGAAACTTACTATGAGATACAGAAGCTGGTTTATAGTCTTGGGTTGCCTTCTGAGATGATAGATGTCTGTGTTGACAATTGCATGCTTTTTTGGAAAGATGATGATAAGTTGCAGGAATGTCGATTTTGCCATAAGCCAAGATATAAACCGCAAGGTACTGGTCGGAGTAAGGTACCGTTCCAGCGGATGTTGTACCTTCCTATAACTGATAGATTAAAAAGAATGTATCAGTCTGAGAGGACAGCTTCATCGATGAGATGGCATGCAGATCATTTGCAAACAGATGAGGAGGTTACTCATCCTTCAGATGCAAAAGCGTGGAAACACTTTAAGACGGTACATCCAGACTTTGCTAGAGAGAAACGTAATGTGTATCTTGGTCTTTGCAAAGATGGATTTAGTACATTTGGTATGTCTGGTAGGCAATATTCTTTATGGTCAGTAATCCTAACGCCTTACAACCTTCCTCCAGATATGTGCATGCAAAGGGAATTTTTATTCTTAAGTATTTTAGTACCAGGTTCGAAGCATCCGAAGCGTTCCCTTGATGTGTTTTTTCAGCCTCTGATAGAGGAATTGGAGCAGTTGTGGTATACCGGGGTTCAGACATATGATTTTGCAAGGAAATTTTTTTTTACAATGCGTGCGGTGATTATGTGGACAATAAGCGACTTCCCGGCTTACGAGATGTTATCAGGTTGGACTACGCATGGGCGATTGTCTTGTCCATATTGTCTCAATCGGACAAATGCGTTTCAATTGAAACATGGACGGAAAACAAGTTGGTTTGATTGTTACCGCCGATTTCTACCGATTCATCATGCATATCGAAGAAATAAGCGGTTGTTTAGAAAGAACAAAACTGTTTGTGTTCTTCCTCCTGTTTATATTTCCGGGGAAGATCTAGAAGCAGAAATTGATCATTATAGTGCATTGGAAACAGTCAATCGTGGTGAAAATTGGCACACTCCAGCTAATATGCCGGATGGATATGGGGAGCATCACAATTGGCATAAGAAAAGTATATTCTGGAAGCTTCCGTATTGGAAGGCTCATTTGCTTAGACACAATTTGGATGTCATGCACATTGAAAAAAACTTTTTTGATAACATCATGCATACATTGTTAAACGTGCGTGGAAGGACTAAAGACAGCGGTAAGTCAAGGTTAGACTTGCCTGATCTTTGTTGTCGGAATGAGTTACATATTACAAGCAATGGGAAAGCACCTGTCCCAATATTTCGAGTGGGTGCGGAAGAAAAGTCAGCTTTGTTCAAATGGGCGACATCTGATGTGAAGTTCCCGGACGGGTACGTATCTAATTTAGCTAAATGTGTTGAGAATGGCCAAAAGTTTTCCGAGATGAAGAGTCATGACTGTCACGTCTTTATGCAACGACTACTTCGTTTTGCATTTGCTGAACTTCTACCAGGAAATGTACACGAAGCAATTGCAGGTATATAAATTTAAACTAATCACATATTAATTGCGAATTTAAGATTTTATATAATTAATATATATATATATATATATGAAATGAAAAATTAACATTATTACCTTATATATCATGTGATTGTTATTGTAGGCATTGGAGCGTTTTTTCGGGATCTTTGTACCCGTACTTTGTCAGAAGATGTTATTGCACAACATGATGCTAGTATTCCTATTTTGTTGTGCAACATGGAGAAAATATTTCCCCAGTCTTTTTTGATGTTATGGAACATCTACCTATTCATCTCCCTCACGAAGCAGAACTTGGGGGACCTGTGCAGTATCGATGGATGTACCCATTCGAGCGATTCATGGGACATTTGAAGCGGAAGGCTAAAAATCTAGCCAAAGTTGAAGGCTCAATAGTAGCAGGAAGTTAAACAGAAGAAACTTCTCACTTCACAGGGTACTATTTTGGCTCGAAGGTTCGCACACGGAAAAGGGCAGCACGGCGATATGATGATGGAGGTGTAGGCCGAACATATGCTAATGAAGGTTTCCCAGATATCTTTTTTTCAATCGGTCGATTATGTGGAAGAGTGAAGTCAGTTTGGTTTGCCAATGAAAAAGACCATCATATTGCACAAACGTATATCCTCTTAAATTGCGAAGAAGTTAGTTAATTTGAGACGTAAGTGTATAGACATACGTCTTATATATGGCTAAATTATATATATGCTAGCTTTATACCAATTACGATATATATCTTAATTACAATTGTAAATACTTTTGTATGCAGTGAATTTGTTAGATAAGTCCGAGAAGTCATTGAAGGAATCTCAGACGATGAAATCAACAAGCATAAAGATCAATATTTTGCCCCGTGGTTGAAGACGCAAGTACGTAAAATTTTAAGTGATCTGATTAATTACTAACTTGGACAATTAACCTAATACATATTTTGATTACTTTTTTAATTAAATTAATTAATGATATAGGTCGAGTATGGGGATACCGCATATCCACTCTGGTTTCATGAGTTAATAAAAGGCCCCATATCGAAGATAACGAGTGCACCCATGTATTGCACACGCGGATATATATTTCATACATTCAAATACGGAAATCAAAGAGCTACTGCCAACTACGGGGTATGTGTGCGGGGCGAAATAGTTTTTTATGGAGTGTTGTAAGACATAATTGAAGTTGAGTACCCTGGTTGCTTAGGTTTGTAATGCGTTCTGTTCAAATGCGACAGGTTCGATCCAACAGTTGATCGAGGCGTCCGTAAAAACAAATTTGGTGCAGTAGATGTAAACCAATCACGACGTTACAATAAGTATGAGCCATTTATCCTAGCATCACAAGCAGAACAAGCCAGCTTTGTTCCATATCCGCGAGTTCGCACCACCCGTATCTCATGGTTATCAGTTATAAAAGTTTCTCCGAGGGGTCGAATTGTGGGGGTTGATGAGAAACTACCAATGCAGTAAGATCATTGCTTTGATATGCCAGAACTAAATGAGAGCAATGAAGACATCCTTTTGATAGATCCTCAAAACATGCAAGTTGAATATCTCCCAGACGATACAGAGGAAGAAGATGAGGAAGATGAGTTCGAAGAAAGTGATGAACCAGATGATCAAGAAACAGATGTGTACTACTCTTCGTCCGAAAATGAATCAGAGTGACCGCGCTAGTTAGTAATTATTGTGAATTTAATGTATTAATATAATATTGTGATCGAGTAATTATTGTGAAATTTAAGTGATATGATTTCTATGAAATCCCCTAAACCCCAAACTAAATTCCATCTCCGTTCTCCACTCATTTTCCGCCGTAGGTGCGGCGATTAATAAATTACGAGACATATGTGTCTATGTATCTTGTAATTTATTAATTGCCCCAACAACGGTGGGAAATGAGTGGTGATCGGAAATGGGATTTAGTTTGGGGTTTAGGGGATTTCAAAGGAATCGTCGCTAAATCGTCGCTAATTGTGATTGTCACAAAATCGTTGCAACATTTGCGACGATTTAGCAACGAATTATGACTAATCGTGGCTAAATCGTCGCAAAATATGAATGTCACAAAATCGATCCAAATTTGCGACGATTTAGCCACGATTCGTCCATAAACCCTAAACCCTAAACCCTTTGCCCTAAACCCTAAACCCTAATTAACCTATTACCATCTCATTGTATTATGCATCTTTCAATGAAATTGATCGTGACTTTAGAGAATTATTCGAAAATGAAAACTCGGTCAATCACAGTAATATCCACAAACTGAATCATTGTATTAATAATCTAACATGTACGCAAACTCTCTGTTTTACTTATTTTTCAATCTCGATGAACTTATTGATAATTTCAAGATTTTGGATATACGGTAAACATGTAAAGTTGTTTCTGGAATGTTGCAATCGACGTTACAGTTTTTTACCTATACCCTAAACTCTAAAACATATTTTACAAATTTCCTCACTAATTCGTTTCAACATTTGCGACGATTTGGCAACGAATTATGACTAATCGTGGCTAAATCGTCACAAAATATGAATGTCACAAAATCGATGCAAATTTGCGACGATTTAGCCACGATTCGTCTATAAACCCTAAACCCTTTGCCCTAAACCCTAAACCATAATTAACCTATTACCATCTCATTGTATTATGCATCTTTCACTGAAATTGATCGTGACTTTAGAGAATTGTTCAAAAATGGAACTCGGTCAATCGCAGTAATATCCACAAACTGAATCATTGTATTAATAATCTAACATGTACGCAAACTCTCTGTTTTGCTTATTTTTCAATCTCGATGAACTTATTAATAATTTCATGATTTTGGATTTACGGTAAACATGTAAAGTTGTTTCTGGAATGTTGCAATCGACGTTACAGTTTTGTACCTATACCCTAAACCCTAAAAACGATTTTACAAATTTCCTCACTAATTCGTTGCAACATTTGCGACGATTTGAGAACGAATTATGACTAATCGTGGCTAAATCGTCGCAAAATATGAATGTCACAAAATCGATGCAAATTTGCGACGATTTAGCCACGATTCGTCCATAAACCCTAAACCCTAAACCCTTTGCCCTAAACCCTAAACCATAATTAACCTATTACCATCTCATGGTATTATGCATCTTTCAATGAAATTAATCGTGATTTTAGAGAATTGTTCAAAAATGGAAACTCGGTCAATCACAGTAATATCCACAAACTGAATCATTGTATTAATAATCTAACATGTACGCAAACTTTCTGTTTTACTTATTTTTCAATCACGATGAACTTATTGATAATTTCATGATTTTGGATTTACGGTAAACATGTAAAGCTGTTTCTGGAATGTTGCAATCAACGTTACAGTTTTGTACCTATACCCTAAACCCTAAAACAAATTTTACAAATTTCCTCACTAATTTGTTGCAACATTTGCGACGATTTGGCGATGAATCGTCATAAATTATGAATTTAATTTACCGCGTGGCGGTCAATTAAACTCCCGCGTGTGGGTCAACGAATCGTCACAAAATCGTTGCAAAGTTAGCGAAGAATTAGCCACGGTTTGATTGCCTCGATTTAGCGACGACAACTAATCCTATATATTACACGCTCATAATTTCTTCATTCACTTTCAAATTTCTATCTTGCTCTTGCTCGAACATTCCTCCGGAATTCCTTGTGAAAAAGGTAAATTTTTTTTTAATGTTTTTAATTAGTTAGTATAGATAGGAATGGAACAATTTAGGTCGGTAGAAACGGAATCAAATTAAGAAAAATAGCAGACTGCCCGAATGTTTATAGATAGTAATTTTTTTCATTTTTATGCAGATGGGCCAGCGTCGTTCACATTACGCTCAGTTTTTGAGAGAGATTGGTGATGTTTCGGGTACCGGATTGCCCGTGTCTTCTGAGGCTACAGAGACGGATTTCGTCCCGGCGACGCAAAAACAGAGTGCTCCGCCGCCACAACCACCTCAGATTCCGCAACCTGGAGGCTGTGCCCCGGCCCCATATGCACACATGACGGTTCTTGATTTGCTTGCACAGCCGGGCCGTCATAGGCTTACGAGATTAGATCCGGATCATACTGATCGGTCGGAATGGTAATATATATATTTATTTATTTTAAATTTATTATCACATATTTATATTTATTTCTAAAAAATCATAATTTTACAATTTTTTGTTTAAGGTTTGGAGTTGAATCCAAAGTTGGACGCACCGTTTCTGAAATCATCAAGTCCTATTTTATCGAGCCTCATACCAATTTTACCCAGCTCCCGCCACACGTCAAGGAGACATGGTTCAAGATGTTTGCGGTACGGATGAAAAAATATTTTTTTCTCCCATAATTATTTTAATTATATTTAAATATATATTTAATTTAATTTTATAAAATATGTAATAATTTTTGTTTCTCATGCAGCAAAAATATAACTGGGATCTTTCGATTCATGGCGAGGTTGAAACTTTGTTTCTCGAGAGGGTGAAGTTTCGTATCCAAGGCGTGGTTGGTGAATGGAAGAAAGCATGAAAGATTTCTGGCGATTTAGCAAATCCCCTGCACATGGATAAAGCCGTTTGGGACGGCTTGGTGCGGTATTGGATGGATCCGAAGTCCATCATAACTGCTGAGAAGTGTTCGGCTTCCCGCAACACCGTTGGTTCGGACGGGAAACTCAAGGCTTTGCCTCATATAGCTGGGCAAACACCTTTTGCGGGTGTTCGTCTACAGATGGTAATTAAATTTATTTAAATTAATTTATTTATTTAATTTACTTCGTCAATAACATAGTTTTTTTCTTTAGGCCGCCGAAGACGGAGGTGTACTCCCTCCGATGACCAAGGTTTTTGAGCGGACGCGCCGAAAGAAGGATGGTTCCTTTGTTTCCGAGACTGCCGAGCACATCTTCAATGAGGTGACTTCCAAGGTCACCGAACGAGAGACACAGCTCTCTCAACAGCTATCTCCAGGTGGTTCGTCGGTCATGTCTCGAGGGTTGACCACACCCGATATTGACCGGATCTTCGAGCAGGTATATAGAATAGTTAGTACTTATTAATTTTTAGTTTTTGATTTTTTAAAAATTTCTAATTGTAAATTTAAATATAGATTGCCCCTAAAAGAAAGAGGAAGGTTGTCGGGATGGGATTTATTCGAGATGTCTCGGCTGCTTCTTCATATTCTCCGCGACGACGATCGCCAGAAGATGATCCAGTCATGTTACGTGCCACGATTACGAGCCTTCAGGAGCGGGTTGAGACCGAGGCTACTCGGTCTACGGCATATCAGGCGAAGATTGCGAGTCTTCAGCAGCAGGTTGAACTGGATGCTACGCAGAATGACGAACTCTTCGACATCTTGGCAACAGGGAACCCGACAATGCAGGCCATGCTACGGAAAAAGCGAAGACTCCGAGCAGAGGCAGAGACAGCGGCAGCGGCAGAGGCAGCAGCAGGCACATCCGGTTCGTCGAGACGTCCCGAAGACGATGTGAATCTCGACGATTACGATATAGTTATTTAGATTTAGGATTTCGAATTCTAAATTTTGTTTTTTTTTTGTAACAGATTATAATATATTTTTTTCTAATAAAATATTATTATATATTATTTTTAAAATTTTTATTTTATAATTTCGAAATTAATAAAATTTCAAAAATAATAATAAAAATCATATATAGAATCGTCGTTAATTCGATGGTAAACAATAGTCCTCGTTGATTCGTTGCTAAATTAATCATCATAAAATCGTGGCTAATTTACAACGATTGTACGACGATTTATTAGTCCTCGTTGATTCGTTGCTAATTAATCGTCATAAAATCGTGGCTAATTTACAACGATTGTACGACGATTCATTAGCAACGATGTTGCGACGATTATTTAGCAACGATTTTATGACGATTAATTAGTAACGAATTAACGACGACAATTTTTTGCCATCGAATTAACAATGAAATATTTCCCTTCTAATTTCCATCGTTTTTACGACGTATTTATATTCGTCGTAATTTCAATGTAATATTTACGACGATTTTACTACGAAAATTTACCGACGAATTTTTGTCCCTCGTACTTTTCCGACGAATTTACGACGATTTGTGGTTTGCGACGATCAGTTAACGACAATCTTTTTTTCGTCGCAAATTCGATTCAAACCCTCTTTTGCAACGATTTTACAACGATATCGTTCGTTGCAAAAAGGGTGTTTTCTTGTAGTGAATAATTGAAATAGGAAAGAATATAATAACGATCTTTTTTCGTCGCAAATTCGATTCAAACCCTCTTTTGCAACGATTTTACAACGATATCGTTCGTTGCAAAAAGGGTGTTTTCTTGTAGTGAATAATTGAAATAGGAAAGAATATAATAGTCTTTTAAAATTATTGATTAGAATATAGAAAGTATATATTTTGCATTAAAGAGGTTATTTATTATTTAATATTATATATTTTAAAATAATAATCAATTCATATTCAAAATCTTGCTATTACCAATGAATTCAAAGAAAAAAAATGTATTCAAGATCTTGCTAAATTTTTCATTATAATTTATTATATTTTATTTGAATATATATCAAAACAAAAGCCCAAAAATATTTTACTAATTTTATAAAAAGTTAGACACAAAAAACTATATTTTATTTAAGAGTTCGTAGACTAATCACAAAAACTAGAGTCATTAACGGTGCATATTAGAGTTATGTTTTCAAAATTATAAGTTTTTTGCAGGTTAACCCGAATAATATTTTATTTCACTGCAAAATGGGTTAAATAGATAAATTATTACAAATTGACATATTTATCTATAATTATTAGTTAGCTATATTTTAAAATTCAGATAAAAGTAATTTTTTTTAAATTTCAAAACAATTTCTTTAAAAAAAATTATTTCGCGCTATAATTAGCGCGGATTAAATCCTAGTATAGCTTAGATTTTAAACTCAGTAAGTAAGATGCATTTGCAGTGACAGGGTCATCTTTATATTCCAACTATTGTTGGAAATATATAAGGAAAAATGCAAACCAAATCATTAGAACTCCCAAACTTTGCCACTATAGCTCCTTATCGCGTATTAAAGAAAACTTCGTTTTCATTTTTCTTCATCAATATCTTTCTCTAACAGTATATACTTTCCTTGCAAATAGAGTAGCCTCAATTAATTTATGTTTATATTTGGTCTTTTTCACGTCATGGGTCCTGTGGGAATATTATTCCCCAATGATTTGGACTCTCTCCACCATAACTAGACCCTTATTGGCCTTGATTACACAAAAGTTAGAAGTTATGATCATTACACTAAACAAAGAGAAAAGTGGTGCTCCAATATTCATTAGCTATATATCATGTAAAACCAAAATCTTTCTCCTTCTCTTTGCCTTTTACTTAATTCTTTTCTTTTGTGTGTTTGCTATTAATCATGAGGTATTCTACATATTATATATTGTAGCATAAAGCAACCCTTAATTGGTTATTCGTTTTGGCACGAATTAATTTCAACTCTAGACGATATTTTTGACTTAAGGTTAGAAAATGAGAGCTATTATGATATCATAAAACATGTCTTGATCATCTGCATTTGTTATGAAGTTATGATAGAATAATTTTGTTTTGCCATGGTTAGCTTTTTTTGTTGCTATGTGTTTTTTAAGAATCGTGAGGTAAAACTCTCATATCCCCAAAACTTCTAATAAATCAAATATTATTGGAGAAATTGCTCATTTAATTCTTGAACTATTTATGTGCGCTAAATTTATTCTTCAACTATCGCTTGCTCAAAATAATTCCTCAAGTTGTAGTTGACTGCGCAAAATCGGGATTAACAAAGTCAAACGCTAATTACTAAATGGATACAAGTCCACTAAATCGGCTGTAACTCCTTCAATACAACCTCAGATGAGTTGAAACCACTTCCATTGGAAAGCTAATTCAATTGGCTATAACTTTTATGAAGAGAGTCATATCTAAATTCATAGAGAAAACTTCAATCCGAGTCGATCTTATAGACACATATACTTGATGCAGATGCATTCCCTTTATATTTAACTTTGGAGCTCTTCATAAAAGTTATAGCAAATTGAGTAAGCTTTCCAATGGGAGTAGTTTCAACTCATTCGGGGTTGTAATATTGAAGGAGTTAGAGCCGATTTAGTGGATATATATCCATTAGAAACTCCTTCAATACAACCCCGAATGAGTTGAAACTACTCCCATTAGAAATCTCACTCAATTTTCTATAACTTTGATGAAGAGTTCCAAAATTAAATCCAAAGGGAAGGCTTCCATCCGAGTCAATCTTGTATCAAGAATATGTGTCTAGAAGATCGACTCGTATGGAAGTCTTTCCTTTAAGTTTAGTTATAGCACTCTTCATGAAAGTTATATGCAATTGAGTTAGATTTCCAATGGAACTAGTTTTAACTCATTCGGGGTTGTATTGAAGGAGTTACAACCGATTTAGTGGACTTATATCCATTTAGTAATTAGCGTTTGATTTTGTTAATCCCGATTTTACACAGTCAACTACAATTTGGAGAATTATTTTGAGCAAGCGATAGTTGAAGAATAAATTGAACGCACGGAAATAGTTCAGGAATTAAATGAACAATTTCCCGATATTATTGCTAGTTTTTTTGTTTTGTTTAAAGGTTAATTATATAATATAAAAATAAAATATACAGAGTTGTTTAAGACTTGTTTAGACCATCATCAGCCGAGTGTCTCGTGCGAGACATATGTCTCCCCCAAAAGGTGATGACGTGTCGCGACGTGATTTATCGCGACATAAAAAAAACAATTTTTTTTTCTTTTTTTTTAAAAGCGGAAGACCCAATGATTGGGTCTGCAATGGGGATGCTCTAAGAGATAGAAAATATAATATAGAAGAAATAAAGGAGATTGTGGCAAGATTTTCAAGAAACTTTCCATGTCGTCCTAGTAGAGCTGAAACCAGAATGTAAGTATCAGAGGTTGTTTGATAGTTTGTAATGAGTCCTAATAACTTTGATCGCATAGCTCAATTGATGTCTTTCGCGATGGAGGCTTGAGATCGAGAGGTGGATTTGAGATAACGAGAGTTTCGCTTCTTCCAAATAATATTATTGCTATAGTTAAAATGTTTTCTAACATATCTGTCGAAATTCAAAGTTTGTGACAATTTTCATTGAATGCACCTCTGCTTTTATAATTTTCACATCTTACTACAGATCTCTTGATTGAGCTTCGACCTCAAAAGATCTAACTATCACAAATACAAATATTTTGTGCCGTTTAAGTTAACTATGGCGAGAAATTGTAGGTTTTGCTTTAGAATTATATGTTTGTAGATCCACCAACTAAAATTATATATGCATTATTAAACTAATCTATTGTTATTGAAAGAACTCGACGAATAAGTGTATGCCTGCATGCGGAGGTTGTCGTTGGAGCTGAAGCAATTGGGAATATAATTACTCTGGCACGGCATTATGGAGATTTTTTTTGATAAGACGGCATTATGGAGATGATTTATGTTGATGGGAAATCATCATATAAAACATTATGGTGCATATCTTTCTTCTTCTTTTTTTTGCAACCATATATATGGTGCATATCTTAAGGCAAAAAATAGAGTTAAGATCTAACCAAAGAAACAAAAAAAATCTAAACGAATATTAGGTCAAAGAAAATCAAGGAGCGTAGGCGTTGAGGGACAAAGGGACAAGTGTGAAGATAGTGGCAGTGCGATGAATATGGAGAAGCATCTAACAAAGGTCTTCGTTGCTCTCTTGTGCATAGAAAACGATAGACGAGTGTTTGTGAAATTCTTAGTGCTACAAGATTCATAGTGATTTTAGGATTTTTTGTGTGCTAGAATAGAAATTGGTCGGCGGCAAACTTAAGTTTGTCTTAGTGTTGCTTGAATCCGATTGAATGTAGGAGTTTTCTACTAAAGTGTTTTGAACCTTGTGTGTTTCCTAATTGTGTAATAACTAGGATTTAAATAAATTATTTTGAAATTAAAAAAAAATTACTTTTATTTGAATTTTATAATATGCATAACTCATGATTAATTATAGATAGAATTGTCAAACAGAATAATTAGTTTATTTAACATGTTTTGCAGTATACTAAAATATTATTCGGGATAACCCGTAAAACATATAATCTTGAAAAAATAACTATATTAATTATTATGCACCGTTTAATGACTCTAATTTTGTGGTTAGTTCAGAAACTCTTTAAAAAAATTATTGTGTCTAACTTTTTATAAAATTGGTAAAATATTTTTCAACTTTTATTTTGATATAAATTCGAATAAAATATAATAAACTATAGTGAAAAATATATTAAGATTTTGAATAGATTTTTTTTCGTTGAATATAATATATAGATTGATTATTATTTAAAAATATATAGTAGATAACATCTTTAATGCAAAATAAATACTTTCCATATTTTTACCACTAATTGTAAAAGACAATTATACCATTTCCTATTTCAATTATTCTTTGTTATTTGTAATGACATTTTATGTAATAACTTACAAAACAAAGTTCATTTTCAAAAATGTCTTCTTAAATAATATTATAGAGATTGTTGTGATTTTGGTTTCTTTATACTTATACTTGAATGTCACAACAACAAAAAATCCTAAAGATCAAGCATGCATTATAAAGAAAGAAAGACCAAGCATGCATTTATCAAACTTTAAGCGTACAAATTTGGTTGGCAGAAAAAGAAATAACTAGTCCTGGATATGGAAATTTATTCTGGCCTTGAGACCGTTGGTAAAGTCTCTTCTTGGCCGTAACATTGGGGATGACAATTCTGTGAGCTTCTGGTTTGATAAATAGTTGGGAGTTTATTCGACTAGACGGTCCTAGTAAATGGGGTTTGATGGCGAATGTAAAAGTGGCTGATGCAAGAGGTATTCAAGGTTGGCGTTTGCCATCTTCAAGGACTAGGAATCAAGCAATCGTTACGATTTGGGACACTTTTACCACGACTCAACATGCTCGTCAATCTAGAGGTCAAAATTCCTACACTTGGGGTTTGGATGGATAACGATCTTCCTGTTTTTATATTAAAAAAACATGAGAATTCCTAAGACCTTTGGCTCAACCAATTTCTTGGGTTAAGGTTGTTTGGTTCAAGCATGATGTCCCTAAACACGCATTCACCTTCTGGATCTTCCATCTTGATAGACTTCCGGTAAGGTCAAAGCTTGTTGGATGGGGAATGAATATCCTATCTTCTGTTGTCTTTGCAGTTCTACATCAAAAACTCGAGACCACATGCTTCTCCATTGTGAGTTCTATGTTCAGGTATGGCGTCTAGTCATAGACTTGGGATTACTAGCAGTGTTCTTGCGGATTGGCCTAGTTTTATGAGTTGGCTTCTTTCTTGTTCACGGACCTCAGCTACACTGAAACGTCTTGTCGTTCATGCCAGTGTCTATCTCCTTTGGAAAGAGAGAAATAATAGGTTGCACACTAGCTGCTCCATTACGTCATACACAGTCTTCGCCCAAGTCGATCGATCGATTCATGACACTCTCCTTGCTCGGCTGCCTCGCAAAGGATGCCAAAAATTACTCTATCTATGGTTCACTCACTCCTAGCTCTGTTATCTGTAGTTACAAATTAGTTTCTTTCTGGTTTTTATCTTTTTTTGGCCATTGAAGTTCCTTGTTGTAACAGTTTTTGCAACTCATGTTCCTTTTGGTAATATATTCACATTTTATATAAAAAAAACAGTAGATCCTTTCAAGCATATTAAAATTGTTTTTAATTACTTAATAAGCGTTTCGAAGAACCACATCACATATGGAAAATGTAACAAATCGATCGTAGCCTTTTTTCCTTGTAATCAAGGAGCTTTGAATCTTCGACCCATAGATTGTTTGTATTTGAGATCAGAATATGTAAATTAAACTCCTCTCGGCTGTTGGTAGGATTTGAACCGAGGACCTGCAGGTCAAGCAAACCCTGATTTGAAATGAAGAATTACGTCTTTGAGACGTAATCTAAATTTAACACAAATCTTAAAACTCTTGTTATCCTCTTTAATATTTTTTTGTGAGTTCTTTTATCGGTCAAACAACATATGCTTGGTGGGGTTAAGCACAAAGTCCTTTTACCTCGTGGTTTTAAACTAAATTACATAATTATGCACATATATACATATATTTATATATGTTGAGGTAGAGAATATAATAAAGCCCTTTTACCATGAGGTTTCTTTTTCAAATTTTGACCAAAAAGAGATTCAATAAGATCCGTCACATAGTTGAGATATGTAAATTATGAAATAAAGCAAGAGTAGCTAGTGGAAGATAGTGTGCTTGCACAATAGTCGAGAGAGAAACACATTATTTTCATTTGAGTCTATTAACACCATGATCAAACCAATTACTAATCATTTTAAATATAATCATTCAAATTCAAGATGGATCACTATAATTTGCTAGCTTTTATAGTAATCACATTTGTGTTCGAATGTCCTTCAATTAACTCAAAATGTTTTTCGGTATTTCATATTAAAAGCTATACTAATAAGAACAAATACGACATGGAACTGCTATCTAAATATTGTAGTATTAGGAAAACCGATTTTCAATTTCTACCAGTGAAATGAACCACCGGACTATAAATAACTATCTAACTATTTAGAATAAAACTTCGATGGAGTTTTTGTCCATTATTTATTACAATTCGTTGATGAATGTTTTCACATGCAAACATATCTAATGTGGGCAAGCAAGAGATTGCTTGAAATAGACCAATCCTCGAGCGATATGCGGGCAACCATTTTATTTTAACCTTGGTCCCCTTAGCCGCTTTTTCAATCAAAATCTTTTAATTTTACTTTATTTCAAGAAATTAATAAATAGTTTGAATTTTTTGGAAAACTACAAAATATTTATAATTATAGTAGTTAGTTCGTCATCACCAATATGCAAAGTTCG
The DNA here is from genome assembly GCA_030161315.1 of Eutrema japonicum. NCBI lineage: Eukaryota > Viridiplantae > Streptophyta > Magnoliopsida > Brassicales > Brassicaceae > Eutrema > Eutrema japonicum. Next base: position 43,622,166 of record BSQW01000005.1, read on the forward strand.
AAACATATACTTAGCAAAAGATTATTCTAAAGCCATTTTTGGGCGGCATTCTTAGTTTTACTTCTTTTTATAGCTCTTTTTAGTTAGTGGGAAAAGAAGAATTAAAGTGGGTTGTTGGGATTTTTAAGGTAAAATATTGGGAGTTTTTGTATCAAGCAACTCGAAAATATATACTTCCTCCATTTCTTTAAACTAATAAACTGTATATATATACTTTGTATTTTTCATACATTTTAAAAAGGTTTTGTTGAAGTGTTAAATTTATTAATTGACAAAAATAAATGTTACATTATTTTAAAAAACTATTTGCAATACCAAATATAACTTTGCTTTATTAATTGAATTTACTAATTAAGATTTACACTATATTGAATTAATTGGTATGGAAAATTATAAAATGAAACATCTTAGTTAAAGAAACATGGATCGAGTATATATTGAAAGTAATTCAAAGAGATATGGCAGATGAATTTGATGGTGCCATATTTTTGGTTGATGTGTTTAGTCTGATTGAAGTGAAATCGTTAAAATGTTGAGCGGTTAAATAATTGAAAAGTGATAATTTCAACTAATTTTTTAATAGTGATGAAAATAATATTTTATATAAAATAAGTTGAGGTAATCATATCTCTATACTATGTTCGAAATCAAAATTTATGAACATATAACTTTTAATTATAAAGAAAATCTTTGAACGTTTTGATACCATCCAAATATCTCTCTTTCTATAATTAAATAGTAATAAAAATTGAGGTTAACCAAGTTGTTGGTGGTCGGGTGGTTTCCTTCCTGCGGTGAGTGTCGGCCCTGTTGGTCTAGGCCAGGGATCGATTCCCTGCGGGAGCGAAATTACCAGGACAAGCACTTGGCCAAGTGGGGCATTATAAGTGGGCTGTGTCACTCCCACCCGGAATATTAGTCTGGGCCTTTGGGCTTAGGATTACTTACAGGGGCCGAAAGGCATTAAAAAAAAAAATTGCGGTTGAGGCATTCTATAATTCAAAAAAATATACACTAACCGTTTTTCACCATTCATAATCAAAATGAAAGTTACTTAGAGCATTCACAAATTTAGTTGTGCCAATTAATTTTTCACTTACAAAAGAAAATGCGGTTTATGTATTCAAACTCACTAAAATACCAAACACCTTTTTACTTAAGACCAAACTTGATTGAAGTTTAGATAACTAAATAAATGACTTTATGAAATAAACAAAAGAGAAAGAGAGATGAGACAGAAGGTTGCTTTTGCAGTATTCCGGGAATGAAATGCTGTCTCTCTCCTAGGATTGGCGTGAGAGAGAGAGAGAGAGAGAGAGAGAGTCCATTCCTCTCTTTTGTCCTTCTTGTAATTAATTGATTTTCACTATTACAATAAAATTATACATTTTCAATAAATATTTATCATTTTAATATGCCTTTATTGGAGATTAAACAAATGAGACTCTAAATAACCTTTTTAGGGCCAACCTAAGATATACATAAAAAGATCGGGTAAGATATACATAAAAAGATCGGGAAGAAGATCTTTGTTGGTCACTCCTACGCACATCAATGCAAAAACCAGAGACTAAGGTCTGTTTAACCATGAAATAAATAAAAATTATCTTACAATGTTAATTTAATCCCATCCATATAATTACTAGTTTAATTTAATTCTTTCCAATTGAATCAGCAATTTAGCATGCATTATAGAAATTAAATACTTTTTTCAACGGGGTTTCTCATATCTCCAAAACATTTATAGAAAAATATTAACTTTATTTTTTTATAATAATAATAATAATAATAGGGTAAGTTCTCCACCAAAAATTATTAACCAAACATAATACTTCCTATAGATTAATATGAGCTGGTGGACATATATTAGCGTGTAGATTATTTTTGAAAAAAAGGCAGCTTTTCTATGCTCTTATTCCCTAATAATTACCAACAATTTTAAAGAGATATGATGAACAAAGTGGTACACTGAAGCTGCACTGTAACTGTAAATTAAGTGAGAGGAGAAATAAAGAAGAAAAAAAAGACAAAAAGTTGAGTGAAATGCAAAAATCAAAAGCATACAAAAGCTGCTCGTTTGTCCAAAAAGAAACCCATCATAAAGTAAAAGCATAATGAGATCAAAACCCCTTTAAAAATTAAAATAAATAAAAACGTTTTAAAAAATTTCAAAAATAATTCAAGAAGAGGAACAGAAAACCCAGCATGAAATAAGTATAAAGGAACCAGCTTGGTCTAATTTCCTTATCTGTCTAAAACTCTCTTAAACCTCTCTCTCTCTCTCTCTCCATTTTTTGTCTTGCTTATCTTCTTCTTCTCTAAGAACTGTTTATAGATCTGTTCCTCTCTTCTCTCTTCTTCTTCTTCTTCAGTCTCCAAACATAAGAAAGGGAACTCCTTTTCTTTTTCTGTTCTGTCTTGTTTCACTTGTGTTATATTTATTTGGGGTGTGGTTAAAGGAGGAATCATAAGTTTTTCAGTGAACACCAGAAAGCTTTCAAGAGAGGTTTTTCAATTTCAAAACGTGGGGGTGGGGGGTTAGGGTTAGGGTTTACAAGTTATGCGAACAGGTGGTTATACGATTCAACAGACACTCACTGCAGAGGCTGCTTCTGTCTTGAAGCAATCTCTCATTTTAGCTCGGAGAAGAGGCCATGCTCAGGTTTTTTAAAAATTGTTAAACTTTTTTCAATAAATCTTCCAACTATATTTTGTTTGATTCAAAGTTTTGATATTTTTTTTTTTAATGTTTATTTTGTTCAGGTCACTCCTCTCCATGTTGCAGCTACGTTATTGTCATCAAGGACAAGTCTTTTGAGAAGGGCCTGCATTAAATCTCACCCTGGTTTTTCAAATAATTACCAGTTTGCCCCTTCTCGTCTTCACCATAACCAAAACCATCCTCTTCAATGCAGAGCTCTCGAGCTTTGTTTCAATGTCGCACTCAACAGGCTTCCCACCGTTCCTGGCCCTATGTTCCATGGTCAGCCTTCTCTCGCAAACGCTCTCGTCGCTGCACTCAAAAGAGCTCAAGCTCACCAGAGACGAGGCTGCATCGAGCAACAACAACAACAGCAAACGCAAACTCAAACGCAGCAGACGCAGTTGCTTGCTGTTAAAGTGGAGCTTGAACAGTTGGTTATATCCATTCTCGATGACCCGAGTGTGAGTCGGGTCATGAGGGAAGCTGGATTTAACAGCACCGCCGTGAAAAACTGTGTCGAGGATTGCCCCGTTTCCTCCGTATTCTACGGCGGCTCCGTCGTGGGAGTTTTCTCTTCTCCAAATTCTCCCGATCAACAGCAACAACACCACAACAACATCAACCGATTTCACCACTACCAAAACCCTAAAGATTTCAACTTTATAAACCCTAGTTACGCTTTATGGCAAACCCATTTCTTAAACCAATCTCCCGACCAAAACCCACTTTCTATTTCCTCCTCCTCTCAACGCCTGAGAGAAATCGATTTGAAACTCGTTGTCGATGTTCTTCTGAGGCAGAAAACGAAGAAGAAGAATCCTGTGATTGTCGGAGACTCGGTTTCGTTCACTGAAGGTTTCGTCTCGGAGCTAATGGCGAAGATAGAAAGAGGAGAAGTCGATCAAACCGGGGATTTAAAGCAAACCCATTTCGTCAAGTTTCAGTTTTCACCAATGGCGTCAAAGTTTATGAGGAGAGAAGACGTAGAGACGAACATGAAGGAGTTAAGGAAGAAAGTCGTCTCTCTCACAACGAGTGGCAAAGATGTAATTATCTTCACTGGTGACTTAAAGTGGACAGTCAAAGAGATTAACAACAACAACAATGGCGGAACCGATGAGATTTCTTCGTCTTACAGTCCTTTAGATCATCTTGTTGAGGAAATTGGGAAGTTAATCGCTGAATATAACGACGAATTAGACGATGATGATTGTAAAATCAGAAAGGTTTGGGTAATGGGAACAGCTTCGTTTCAGACATACATGAGGTGTCAAATGAGACAACCTTCGCTAGAAACACTGTGGGCTCTTCATCCTGTTTCTGTCCCTTCTTCTGCTAATCTTGGCTTAAGCCTTCATGCGACAAGGTAAACTCTTTTTCTTACTTTTTACCATTAATTACTTTTATAAAAAAAGATAAAATTTTGAGTCATTTTTTTTCACAAAAGTGACATCCTTTTGTGATGTTGGTCAAAAATGTTTTGCGTAGATAGTGACACTAGCTAGTATATCTATGTTTAACTTACAAAAAAATCGAATCTTTATGTCTAGTTCAAAAATAATAATTAGATCATTTCTTTTTTGAAATGTTGTGTTTTTGCAGAGGTTACTTGAAAATGGTCCCTTTAGAGTCTGTCTTTGTTCTCTGACTTACTCAGATCAGTGTCTCATTGAAGCCAAAACCCTCTGTGTCTATGCCTGTCCATTCACACATTATACAGTCTCATTATATATATTTGTTTTTTTATAACTTGGACTTTCATAGGAGTCCACCTAAGTGTGGCTAAAGGGAGGTAAATTATAGATTTTTTTTTTTGTTACAGAAAATTATATAAGATATATTAAACTTTTGTATATTAGAATTTCAAGATGTGGAGATAGGTATGGGTTCTATAATCAGATATATGTATTTAGATGGTATGCTTAAGAGTATTTGATTAGGTGCTCATTATATTCAGATTCAATGGTCATTACTTGTAGACAAATTAATTTGAAAACATTCCTACAACAAGAAGAAAGTAATAAAGCTTGAAACTTTCGATTTTTTTTGTTTTTGTTTTTTTGTTTTGTAGCAATGTGTGGACGGTTTTACCCCCTTTACCACTTTGGTTCTCTTTTACCACTTTGGTTAATTAGTCTCAAGTTTTCTTTTATGTCTGAAAGCTAAGAGACCATCCTATATTAGGGAAACATCTTGTCTTCTTGTCTACAGGACTCTTTTAACAACAATCCAAAATCTCTTTTTTACTTTATTGGTTTTTTGAGACGTTATTTACGCGAACGCCACTGATCTCCTTTTTTTTTACCGTTTGTTTATTGCAGTGGACATGAGGCAAGGAACATGAGTAATGTTAATGCAACAAAGTCCTTTTCTACTTATAATAAAGCTGAGGAAGAAGAGACAATAAGCTCTGTTCTAAGTTGTTGTCCTGAGTGTGTTACTAGCTTTGAGAGAGAAGCAAAAGTCCTTAAAGCTAATCAAGAGAAGCTCTTGCCTTCTTGGCTCCAATCTCATGATGAAGACAATTCTCCACACAAGGTAGAATATTTGAGTTTAAATCTACCGTTAAATGATCGATTCAGCAATAAATTGGAGATCTAATTCCTGTTCTTGGTGTGGTGTATGTAGGATGGGTTAATGGGTTTGAAGAGAAAATGGAATAGGTTTTGTGAACATCTACACCAAGAGAGGACTAGTAATCAGACAGGACAAATGAGTTTGATGGGCAAAAACTACTCATATGGCTTGCCTTATGGATCATCAAACGAGTCGTCGAGATCAATGTCTTTGATTGATTCTTTGGGTTTAAAGCCGAATCAGCGAGTCACAAACTCGATTGCCAAATTCAGACGTCAGAATTCTTGCACTATGGAGTTTGATTTGGGTGGAAACGAATATGAGAAGGGTGAATCGATCAATGATGCTGAAGATGACAACGAAAACGTGAAGGTCACTCTCGATTTGGGGAGTTCTCTGTTCCGACCAAATTCCATAGCAGAGACGAGGAAGAAGATGGCTGCTCTGGTCAAAGCTTTGGAGGAGAGTATTCCATGGCAAACTGTGACAATGCGTTTGATCGCTGAGAGTTTAATGGATTGCTTGTTTAAGAAGAAAGACGGCTGGATTATAATAGAGGGCAGCGGCACAACGACAAAGAAGAGCATAGCTCGTACTGTATCTGAATCTGTTTTCGGGTCTTTCGAGTCTCTTGTTCATATTAACCTTAAGAAGAAAGGTAGCGAGTCAAAGGCAAGCTCGGAAAGGCTACTTTCTTGCGGATTGGAGAATCGTGAGAAGGTTGTGTTCTTAATCGAAGACATCGATTCGGCGGATTCCCGGTTCGTGAAACTCCTTGCTGATCGGTTAGAGGAGAATCGCAGGATTAAAACTGGAATCGATCATTGCCAAGCGATCTTTATTTTGACAAAGGAAGACAACGCGAAAAACAGTGACTCTGTTTTGCAAATTGGTTTGGAGATCACGGGACAGAGTCTGTGGAGAAAGAGAAAACCGGAGTCTGATTTATCGGTTAAGGAGGGTAAGAATTTTAAAGCGGCTGAGATGGAGGATGGGGTATGGATCAAGAAGGAAGTGTTCTCGAGGCAATCGAGTTTCAACAGCTCTTATCTCGATCTGAACATAAAAGCTGAAGAAGAAGAAGAAGAAGGAGACATCAGCCCAATTACAAGCGATTTAACCGGAGAGGAAGAGACGGAGATTTCCTCGAGCGATTTTCTTAACCGGATTCAGAACCGGTTTGTCCTAAACCGGCCATATCAGCCGGGAATCGAAAAAGCGATGATAACGGCGGCTTTCAGGGAGGTTTTCCCGGAGGGGGGAGAAGAAGCTGGGGGAGTTAGGTTTAGCGTGGATGAGAAGTTAGTGGAGGAGATTTGCGGCGGTGGTTACGTTCAAAACGGTGCGTTTGAAAGTTGGTTAAAGGAGGTTTTTCAAACGGGGCTACTAACGGTTAAAAAGGGCGGGAAAAAGGATACGGGTGTAATTAGGATGGTGTTTGGGGGTATAGTTGACAACAACAAACAATATGGTGGGGGTGTTGGTGGGTACATGGGTACATGTCTTCCGAACAAAGTCCAAGTTTTCATGTTCGAGTAGATCTTTCGTTTTTTTCGTTTTTTTCGTTTTTTCGTTCTTTTGAATGTAAAATTTCCATCACTAATGTGGGGGTTTGACTGGTGTAACTTGTTCTGTCTTTTTTTTCCGAATGTAATATAAACGCGTTTTAAATTTGCCAAAAAAAAGAAAAAAAATCTATTAAATTTGTTTGCATACAATGGACAAAATACTCGCCAATTAGTACGCAATCTAATGGGCTGTATGTGAAGCGAAAAAGCCCAATGGGCTTCAAAATGCCATTAATTGCGACTTGGAACCCACCAAACGCGCGCTATTTGCAAACAAACAAACTTCCAAATCAAAACTTTTATAGAAACTCGGGAGGATTCATGGATCTAGCGAAAGAGAGGATGAGTTCTGCAAACTGGAAGCACACTCTTCTCTACTTAACCCTAATTATCTCTCTTCTCTACATCGTCGAGACCCTAATCTCGCACAAATTGCACATCAACCACAACAAAATCCGCCTGAAAAGGTCTCCGAGTCTTCCTCTACGCTTCCGCGATGATGGCACCTTCAAGATCCTCCAGGTCGGTTATGTAGTTCGTGATGAAATTCGCTAGCGTTTGTATGGATTTTGATCGACATCGCTGGGTTATTATTTACAGGTCGCGGATATGCATTACGGAATGGGGAGTATTACTCGATGCAGAGATGTGTTGGATGCAGAATTCGAGTACTGTTCTGATCTCAATACCACACGGTTCCTTCGAAGGATGATTGAAGCTGAGAGACCCGATTTGATCGCCTTTACTGGTAATTTGTCTTTGCTTTAATAGCCTACTATATCTGTTGGTTCAAATTCTCCTCAATGCTTATATGTTCTGTGACAGGACGAGGGAGAAGTACTTGGTTGAATTGAGTATGTTTTTTTCTGTTCTTAAATATCTCCAAATATAGTAATAAGGAGGTATACAAATGTGGAGATTGTTGCACAAACTTTGGGTATTTCCTTCTTAGTCTTCTGTTAAATTTTCTTGTTTGCAAGTGAAAACCCTGTAAATGAACTTAATAGCTTGTAAGCTGATAATTGCGCTAAGAGCTCCACGTTTGGTTGTAGAAATATATGACTGATGAAGGAAATGCTTCTGTGTTTTTACTGATGATGAAACTTGAATGAGCAAACACATGCCATTCACGATTATCTTCCAATTCATTGAGAATCTTTTCACCAATTTTTGGATATTTCTTTGACTGCTGTGACACTTTTAAGGGATGATGTGTCAAGGAAGGGTACATCCAATTCGCTAAGTCTTGTTTGTTTATGTTATTGATGATTAGGGGATACTATATTTGGATCAAGCACTACCGATGCAGCGGAATCTCTTCTCCAAGCCATTGGTCCAGCCATTGAATATGGAATCCCATGGGCTGCCATTTTAGGAAATCATGACCAGGAATCCACTATGAACCGTGAAGAATTGATGACTTTCCTCTCGCTTATGGATTTTTCTGTCTCTCAAATCAATCCACCAGTCGAAGATGACTCGGATCAAGCTGAAAGAGGCGCATTGAGATCAATTGATGGATTTGGGAATTACCGCCTCAGAGTACACGGTGCACCTGGTTCAGTGCTGTCAAATAACACTATCTTTGACCTCTTTTTTCTTGACAGTGGAGATAGAGAAACAGTCCAAGGTAGACGAACATATGGATGGATCAAGGAATCTCAACTTTGTTGGCTTCAAGATACTTCCAAACAGGTAAAGAGATTAAGCGTTTCTTATTACAACTGGGGTAATACTCACATATGTAGATATTTGATCATGATTACACGTTGGTCAAGATTCATTAACCTCTAAAAAGACTCACTGACTAAACAGGGTCATAAGCAAAACGTAGTAAACTTTATCGGTGATCCTCCTTCAGCGCTAGCCTTTTTCCACATCCCAATCCCGGAAGTTCGTGATCTGTGGTACACACCCTTTATTGGCCAGTTTCAGGAAGGTGTAGCATGCTCCATCGTTCAATCAGGAGTCTTAAAGACCTTTGTGTCCATGGGAAATGTAAAAGCCACGTTCATAGGACACGACCATTTGAATGATTTCTGTGGAAATCTAAAAGGGGTATGGTTTTGTTACGGTGGAGGATTTGGATACCATGCTTATGGAAGACCCAATTGGCACAGAAGAGCAAGAGTCATAGAGGCTAAGCTCGGGAAAGGAAGAGAAACATGGACAGGAGTTGAACGTATCAAGACGTGGAAACGTCTAGACGATGAAGACTTGAGCAAGATAGACGAACAAGTCTTATGGGAAGCTTCCTACACGTTTCTGAAGTGACTAAGGGACAAGGCAAATAAGGTATTTATTTCGTTATTTCATGATTGTCTATCTTTTCATGTTTCGTGTGAGAAAATTCTGAGTCTCTGCGTTTAGGCTTGGGTTTATACGTGAACATAACGACATGCCTTGCGCTTGATACATAAAGGGTCTGTTGTCCTTGATAACGTTTTTCAGATGATCACCAAACGCGGATCCTAGAGACGTCATCTGTCGTTAGGACCATTCCTGCCGAAACATATGTGAAATGAAACACTGAATTTCGTTCGGGATTCTTTGAAACGGCTCTTTCGGCGGTGTGATCTCTTTGACTATTATATTCATTTTGTTAATTATGAAAATATTTAATTGACATTTAAAAAAAAAAAAAATTTGGATATTTTTTATTAGCTAATTAAGATCATATGATTCGATTTGTTGGGTATAGTCTAGTTACAAATATTTTGATTGTCAAATCAGTTACAAATTTGATTTTTAAAATTTTGATTAATTTTTTTTTTTTTAAGGGCAAATTTTCTTTAGTGCTCACACTGTAGATATTGACAACGGGAACCAGAATATTTGGACTATATGAATAAGCCCTCGTGTCGAATATCATGTCCTAAATATAGAAATTTTTTATTGGGCAATTATTGTGTACTAATAATTGACATTATTTTTCTCAGTAAGATACAACGCCGGTGTGTATTAACTGGAAATCTACGTTGTTGTCTCCCGAGACTTTGGTCTGTCTCATTCTCATTCTAATTCGCCTTCTCTATATAAAGCTCACAGGTCGAGAGGAGACAAGAGACACCACATAACCGATTTGTCTGAAAATGGAGAATATCGACCAAGAATTTAACAATTACTGGGAACCCAGTTCCTTCCTCCAAAACGAAGACTTTGAATACGACAGGTTCTTTCTTCTTTTCGTTGTCTCTCTCTATCTTTTTCTTGCTTACTTTCCCGGAAACACTTGAGATTTTGATATTTGTTTTTTTTTTAAAAGCTGGCCTTTGGAGGAAGCCATTTCTGGGTCGTATGATTCGAGTTCGCCTGACGGGGCGGCTTCGTCGCCGGCTTCTAAGAATATTGTGTCGGAGAGAAACAGAAGACAGAAACTTAACCAGAGACTCTTCGCTCTCCGATCAGTTGTTCCCAATATCACTAAGGTTCTTTTTGTTTTCCCTCTGTGAAACTCAAAACTATTTGTCTTCTAATTCCAGGATCCAAAGCTTATTATGGATTCTGTTTTTTTTTTCCTGGTAGATGGATAAAGCATCAATAATCAAAGATGCTATTAGTTACATAAAAGGGTTACAATATGAAGAAACGAAGCTCGAAGCTGAGATCAGAGAACTTGAATCTATACCAAAGAGTAGTCTGAGTTTCAGTAAAGATTTTGATCGTGATTTACTGGTTCCTGTCACATCCAAGAAGATGAAGCAGGTTGATTCTGGTTCTTCCCGTTCTCTCATCGAAGTTCTCGATGTAAGTCTCTTGGTTCCTACTTTTACCTGGGATCATAAATTAAAGTACGAATTTTCATTTACAAATTGTGGTTTTGGGTGGTTGAAGTTGAAGGTAACATTCATGAGAGAGAGAACGATGGTGGTGAATGTAACATGTAACAAGAGGAATGATACAATGGTGAAACTGTGTGAAGTCTTTGGGTCATTGAATCTCAAAATCCTCACTTCCAGTCTCACCTCTTTCTCTGGCATGATTTTCAACACTCTCTTTATTGAGGTCAGCATCTTTCTCTCTCTCTTCCATTAGGATTTAGTTAATTACTCCTAATTAGAAGTAATGATTGAAATTAGTCACGAAGTGGATAGTAAACTTTTCAAGAAAAAGTAAAAGGAAGCATTCAAATATACTAATATTATTACTTTAGCTAATTTTTCTTTTAAGTCTCCATCATCCAATGCTAATTATGTAAATCGCACGATATAATGTATCTCTTGTTTGTTTCTCAAATATTTCTTAAAACTTCCCACTGTGTGAAAATAGTTTTTTCTGTTTTTTTAGCTTTTGTAATTTCTTAATTTGGGTTAGTCGAATATTTTATACTAGATTTTGGAATATCATTTGTTTTTTTTAAAATGATTTTCTGTGGTTTAAGTCTCTGCTCGTGCCAAATTATTTTAACACCAAGTGTCTAATTCGTGACGCTGGCAATGAGCCATTGTGTTATTACTTTATTTGTTTACCTGAAATAATAAATTGTTAAGTTTTCTGAGTTTCCAACTCAAAATCAATTGGTAATGAGTGAATTGGTCCAAGTCTCTTATATATTACTTAATGTCTCTAGCCATTAATCTCGACAGACCATCAATCCTCGGGTCGGGGCGGTCAGGCCTTCTTCTGGGCCGGATTACGGACAGTGTGTGTTCGGGCTCTGATACCATGTTAAGTTTCTTGGGCTTCCAACTCAAAACTAATTGGCAATGAATGGATTGGCTCAAGTCCCTTATATATTACTCAATGTCTTTTTCCACTTTCGATGTGGGACAATTTTCACACATTCTTTAGAGATTAAGGCTCATGACTCATTAATCTCTACCTAATCCCAATATAAATACTTTCCAAAATGCAAGATTTCTTGATTTGATGAACGACATGGACCTTTTTGGTTGATTTAAAGCAAGATTTTATAGAGTAAACTAATGATTAAATTAAGAGAAATATTTGGGGTTGGTCGTGTGGTATAGTCAATACATTTTTTTGTTGGCCACTTAACTGTCTCCTAATTTGTAATTTTGGTCATCAAGTGAATTGCATGATAGTGAAAACTAAATATTAGTATATTCCTTATTCCATTCCACAGTCAAAAGCGTAAAATTTAAAAATGTTTAAGCTTTCTTTTGCACAAAATAAAATAAAACAAAACGTTTGACCTTTCTTCTCTAGTGGGAATAGTTCCAATTTTCTAATGGTAAGGTAAATGGTGCCATGTCGGAAGCTTCCGTTCTCGACCAAACATTTATTGGGTTCTGTCTTAATTTTTTTCGGGTCCCATTGGTCCATTTGGCTATTAAAAAGAAAATAATATTATCTCTGTGGTAAGCAGAATCTGATTGCTTTGATATGAATGAATATTGCTCAACCGCTCGAATTAAATAACAATGGGAAATAAATGATAAAATATAACTGATTCTGCCAAATACATCATATATATTGGCTGGACTTTACAACATATAGCTGATTCTATGAAAGGCCTCGTTGAAAAAATATAAATAAATAAATGAAGAGTCATGGGATCTTAGAGATAAGATTATGATCGCAATATCTAATTAAATAATACGTGACCACAATGGGACGTGTCGTCTCATTATGAAGTTTTTTCATTTGTACAGGCGGATGAAGAAGAACAAGAGGTGTTGAGGATAAAAATAGAAACAGGAATAGGAGCTTATAACGAAACTCAAAGCCCCTCTTTGAGCATCGACTCTCTTTACTAGTACTTTTTTTTTGCTTCTCTCTTTAGTCTTTACAATGAATAATATGGTCTCTTTTCAATTTCTTCTCTTTATTTTTGTTTTGTTTTGTTGGTCCATCTCGAATACTTCTTTTGCGTTTATATAATTGTCTATAATAATATTGTCCATATAGAAAAAGAAAAAGAAAAAGAAAGAGAAAAATAGAAGGAATGTAAATGAAGGATTAACAAAAAAAAAAAAATCTAATAAATAATAAAAGTTAAAACATAAGAGGAAAAGAGGAGAAATAAATAATCAAGGGCAATTGATCAAAATATCACATTTTCATTTTTTTTGTTCCAAACTTAGTATCACTAGTTAGTTAAAAATAACAATAATAGCATAAATTTTGATAATAATAGCATTAATTTAATATTAAAATTATCTACACTATTTTTAATGGACAAAAACTAAACCTTAAATTAGAAATAGTGAAACCAAACATAATATTTAATTTAATTTTAAATTTATTTTGGGGTAAATAATTATTTTTATATAATTATTTATGATATTTTTGGAATTTTAAATTTAAAGAGCTATTTTTGGAACAAAAGAAATTGTGCTATTTTAAGGTACTAGGGATTGACCCCCGCACACCTTATTTACATTCATGTTTTATATTTGTTTTTATGTAATTTATTTGGAAACCTTTTTTTTTAATTTCAAAATTTAGTTTAATATTCGCTTTATGTTTAAAGTTACATTATGTGTATGTGTGTTTTCTTTTTTCTCCTTATTATTGTTTGTATATAGTAACAGTTTTCTCTTACTTATGTTATTAACTTATGTTGAAATATTGTTTTTTTATGTGTTTATATTTTGTATTTTACTATTGTGTGATTTTAATTATAATTTTATATTTATTTTACATATTTACATTCATATTTTTAAATTTGTTTATATGCTATTATTTATGAATTATTTTCTAATATCACAATAAGATATCCGTTAGAAGACGTTTTTTCTAACCTCGTTTGATAAACCGACTTGAAAAATAGAAGTAAGAAGCGGTTGAGCGTGAGTTTGATAAACTGACGTCTCTTTTCTCCTAATAATTAATATTTATTTATAATTAAACTAAACTTATCAGTTATTTTTGAGAATACCCATAAGATACTTTAATCTTCTGGAAAATTCAGAAAACTCAACTCCACTTTTGACCACTGGGTTTCCCATAATTTCTTGTATCGGATTCCTTTGAATCTATCATCATTCTCTATCAGAATTGATATCCGAAATTGAGGTCTCAACTCGATTCTGTAGTTTTTTTCCTGTCTCGGATACTTCTAAATCGACTTCAGAACGAAGAAGATATTGATCATTCTGTTGTCTTTCTGATTCAATAACTTGATTCAGAACGAAGAAGATAATGATTTGACGTTATGATGGATTCGTATAAATTCTTTGCTAGGGTTTTTGGGGTAGAGTCTTCGGTGAAGAATCTCCATTTTCTGACGCATCTTATCGGCTGAAGCAGCTATTTTTTTGCATGATACGATGAAATTATAGAAATCCACTGTTGAGGTAGTACCAATTTTTGTTATGATGACTCCAAAAAAATCTTGTGGGAGTGCTTTTATGCGGCTGATTTCTTTTTAGTTTGGATTCATTGCAGGTTTTTTTGGTTGATTATTGTAACGTGGGTTGTGGTTTTGAGATTTACTGGTAATTTATTTAAATAGTAGAATAGTGGTAGTAGTAGCCTTTTGAACTTCATAACGTCCAAGTTAATTTGCTTTAATGTATCTATACTAATTAATCATTAAATTTTAGTATTGAAAATATCCCTATTTTTTGTGTTTTTAATTTTTTTGGGAAATTAATTTTGGTAGGATCTATTAATTAAGTAGTTTAATGCTGATGTGGACAGCCTATAATGAGAGAGAATTCTTTTATTATATTATAGATTTCTCAATAATCAATGTGAAAAGGCTTTGTTGACAATCCTTTTAAGTTTTATTTATATGATAGAAGCAACAAAGCACCTTTGTAAATGTTTTAATTTTCAATATTCGCTATCCTTAAATATCAGCGTGTGCAGTTTTTGAAAAATTTATGGTGCTTTGTTGCTTTTTTTTATCCATCTAATTTATTTACATGTAATTTTCGTTTATCAACTTTTTGTTTTTCATTTTCTCTACTTGCGCAGTCGGCACTAAGTAAATAATTCGTCAGATCTTTCCCTAATGCTTTTAGTAAAAATAGACAGCACATTGTCATAAGTATATATATATATATTTTTTTTGGACCACTCATTTATGATTGGCTACGTTTTCATTGAGACATACATATACGTAGACCAATGAATGATTTACGCTCTGTTAACAAAAGCTGATAACAAGCCAAATCTTTTTGACGCCAAGATAGCAAGTCATTTAACAAAAATATGATATTACATTTATAAAAAATTTGTAGGTGCTATGAATATGATTTGATGGACAAGTTTTAGTAGATTAGTTTTGATGGACAAGTACCAAAAGTACCAATTTTTAGCAGTGAAAATGGTAAATCCACAAGTGAAAGAAGGTAGAACGACTGAAAAAACCAAACAAAAAATTGATTAAAATTGCATACGATTAAAAAAGAAAACTCTTCGATATGACCAACGCACAAAGTAAATTATGGCCACAACAAAAGACAGACAATAAAGAGGATTTTAGAGTTACACAAACATACTCATTCTGTTTCATAATAAGTGTCATTTTGACACTTTGCACACAAATTAATAAAACATATTGAAAATTCAATTATACCTTTCAAATATATAATAACTCTTGGAATTCTTCATTAAACTAAGGTTAAATTAGATATTTTGTGCCAAAATTTGCATTGAAAATCTAAAGTGACACTCTTTATGTAACAAAAAAAAATGCTAAAATGACATTTTTTTTGAAACGGAAGGAGTATACATTAAGGAAGTCAAAGCTTCGCTACCTTGTCTGGAAACGGCAGCGTTTTATCAGTCTTTGAGCAATTCTCCTGCAACATCTCGGTAGCTGACTTTCTTTTTCTTTACCGGAGGAGGAATTGCGTCTGCCTCTCCCTCTGCGTTCACAGAAGTAGAATCAGTCTTGGCGCCGAGTTTTCTTTTCTCTGAAGACTCGCATTCACCAGAAACATTAGCCAATCTACCCTCCCCGGTGATTCGGTTTGATGTCTCTGTGTTTCTCAGACTGAGGCTCGGGATCATGTCCATCAACATAGCTTGTACTGGATCCTCATGCATTTGTAGCTTCTCTTTCGTGTCCATCTCGGTCTTTGCATTTCTAGAATCTTGTGAGGCCTCTTCAATTGCTACTGTGTTGTCTCTTTGCAGTGATTCTGTGTACTTTGCTATGTCAGGCTCTCGGGTTTCTTCGTTGTCTTCCACTGATCTACCAGCTGCATTACTCTTTTCCGCGTTTCCATATTCATTTTTTCTGTCATCAAAATCATCATTTTCCTCAGACCCATCTCCTCCTATCTTCGAAGGCTTCTTGCCTCTTTGTGATCTCTGTACTCTTTGGGTTTGTCTCACACGAGACTTTCCTCTCTTTGCCGATTTTCCTCTCCTAGAGTTTCTTTGAGCCTCACCTAACGAATCGGTCTTTTCTGCTATATCACTGAGTCTTGTTGAAACCTTTTCTTCATAAGTATCACCCTCCTCTGTTTCATCTCCGCCAATTTTAGAAGGCTGCTTGCCTCTGCGTCTCTGTACTCGTTGCAGTGAGTTTGTAGAAGACCTTCCCCTTTTACTAATAGCTCGAGTATTTGACCGTCCTCTTGAACTTATGATTGCCAATTTAGAGGAAGCTGGCTCATCGCTTTGAGCACTACCGGAAGCTACTTCCGTTGTATCATGTTCGGATTTACTGAAACAAACAGAGAAAAAAATCAGTGGAAGCTTTATCTATTAACACGCCCTAATATGGATGAGAGACTAATTTATATTTCATTTGTAGATAAGCACTCATCAAAAAGTGTTGTTGACTCACTCTGATTCTTCAGTATCACTCTTCCATATGCTTAGGCCTCAGAGTGTAGACGTCCTCACACAGTTTTTGCTCTCTTTGCAAGCTATCCTCTAACCAGTGCGAGCTAACAACATGCAGCCTTTTCTTCAACAAATGACGTTTCGCCATTTCGCTGAAACTATTAAAGAGAGACCAGAGAACAAAGCCTCAATCCTCATTACGATGCAGTAAAGTGAATGGCAGAACACACAGAAATTTTGGAATACCTTTTTGAAACTGACGTAAAATCCAAAGAGTCTTCTGCTATAGCAAGGACTACAAGGTGCGACGCATGAGTAAGATTATTGCTAACTTTACCACCACCCATTAAGACTTCAAGTGCTAATCTCTTAGCCATAATTCCCAACAGGGATTCCTCTTCACTGCTCCTTCAAGTACAAAAATGACACATTGAGGATGATGATGATGGGTATTGCTTTAGGTAACTGACATATTTAAACAACATAAGAATAAAACAAGAGAGGCCTTACAATGTTTGACTATACGGGTAAAAGTAAATGCAGCAGCCGAAGAGGCAGGACCATCTTTTCTCTGGACATAATTTTTTCTTGTAGTATTCAATGGATTTTGAGTCTTCTGATTGCTTGGCATTGCTTAAGACCTGGAAACGAAGAAAAAGATATTGCAACTCGATTGTATGATTTCAATAGATGATCTCAAGAAGTGATAGAATATTTTTTAGATGGCTAACTGAAAATACATACCTGTTTGAGACCTTCAAGGTCTAAATCCCAGAAATAAGAATCGGAAAATTCATCAATCTCATCCTGTAATTTTGTCCTTGAAGCATCAGTGAGATGTAGGAAGTACCTTCGAGAAGTGGGCGCTTTTTCATTAGACGAGACATCAATAGCACAAGAAACCTAAAGCACTTATGCCATACGAAAATGCTGCTAGGACTCACTTTGGCTGCAAAGGAAGCAGATTATTTCGTGAACAACAATCTAAGACCCATGAAAAGTGGATGACATCTCGCTGACGCTTTGCTGCCTGATACTTTATTCCTGAAATAGTTTCTCATTGTCATGCTCTTTGATCGAAATAGATTCAAAATGTAATCACATGTACAAAAAGAGTAAGAATGTGACGTACCACTGCTTTCCGCTGCAATGCAATGAGTCACTGAATTGTTTAAGTTCATTGAGAACTTCCCTCCATTCTCAACCACCATTTTGTGGAACATATCAAGGGAATGGGACCGAGGTAGGTTAACAAAATCTGTTAGATTTGTCAAAGAAATAACGAAGAGTGGAGTATGACAAATTTTGCAAGTTCAAGCAATTTCAGAACTTATCCATGTAAAAAGGTGTCCAATTACTGAAAATGCAATCAGTAAGAAAAGAGTGTTCAGGTGAGGATGGGCCAGAGAGAAGAAAATTCGATATAAAAACATGGTAAAGGATACAAAATATCATATTTGAGAATATTGAGGTCTTGCCCTTAATATCCGATACATCAGTTTGAGTAAACTGAGAGGGGACAAGAGAGACATTCTTTTTCTCTCCTCTCCTGGAGGATTTAATGGCTTTCGGATTGTCCTGTGTGTTTTCAGATTCCTTCTGTTTCTGTGTGGTGCCGTTACTCGAGTTCACCAATTCCACAAATGCTGCAAAGTCAACATCAGCAGGACGAATAAAGCGGATGGAAATTGGTTTTTTAGAACTTTCATGAAAATGGGAACCTTGGACAGTTTGTTTGATTCTTTTAATACTCACCCTGCACATCGAGACATTCATGCCAAGATTTGTCATATCTTACTTTATTAATACGAGGAAACCTCAGGCTGTAAGGTGCAACAAACACCTGAAGCAGAGTTTTACATGGAATACAGCATACGCATCATAAGTGACAAATCTGTATTGCCTGATACTGAATGAAAGACAAAACTATTAGAGGTTACTGACAAATCTTCACATTCTCACATCCTATGGACATACCTCAGACCTTATTGTCCTGATGTCACTAGTGATGGAAAGTATTATTGATCTGCAACAAACAGGAAAAATATTGAACGACTGGCTAAATATATATTCTTCTGCTTCAGTAGAGGAAAATTGGCTAAATGACAGGAAACTAACTTTTCGGGGCTTTCAATCCAAACATCTGGTCTCTCTTTTGAGTGATTTGTGACCTGATAAAAGCTTGGTGGAGCCTTCTTTGGGTGTTCATTTTTTCTGAAACACAAATAAAATATGTGATAACTGGTATAGAAAGCGGCAGTTTTCTCAATTGTCAAAATACTATACCAAAAAACCTTCTAGTTTTGATGTATACCAATAGCTGTTTCTTGTGAGCCACATCTTATAGTGGAGAATTTTTCTTACATCTTTTCCCCTTAAAATTGAATTTATCCCATATGTTATATATACTTTTTTGTTTAAATGAGATGAGAAAGACAGTAAATGATTCCGTATCTTACTTGAAATAAGGCTTCAGTTTGCTTACAACAGTGTCAAGCTCGTCATCAGAAAGTCCTGTGCCAACTCTACAAAAAGACATAAATCTGCAAGAATACAATACCTTATTATTGATAGTTAGTCCTGAAATGTCAAGGCAAACAACTAACAATTCTGATGACAAGAAAAGCTTTAAAGTTTTTATTGTGGCCCATGTTCTCTAAAGGCTGTTCCAGTAGTTTCTATTGATAATCTGATTTCATCTTCTATGGAAAATGTGACACCATAGAAATACTTACCGCCTGGGATACACATTCGCCTCCGCCCGGTCAGCCAATGCGACGAGAAACTGTGCTACCTCCCCTCCACGACGCCCAGATCCATAGTATCCTCCTGGTAAAGATGTAACAAATCCCCCTTAAGATCCAATGGGAGAACACCACCACTTTTGAACAAGGAAAAATACCAAACATATCGAGTGCACACCTATTATAAGAACATCTAGATCAGAACCAGCCCGAATATATTCAGGCTTCAACTTCAACCACTTGCCACTACGATCTCCAGGTTCCCACTTAGATCCCAGGTCTTTAAGTACAACTCCTTCATCTCTGACGACAAAGAAGAAACTGGATTAAAAAACTGGAACATACATCTGTGAAGAAAATCGTATTAAAAGTCTCTATTCTGACAAGCAAGTATCACTGTTCACATAAGGTCAAGAAGGCACCATCCAAACGTTTTGAAAAATTCATGAATAGTGGCAAAAGAAACTTTGGCTGGATTTAGAATAAAAAAAAAAACCTGTTTTCCACTGTTTCTTTGAAAAATCGCTCAACATCAGCTGCAGAATGAGTAACAATAGACCAACTAGGTTCCCCTGCAAAAAGTAATGTTCAACTAACCAGTTGTAAATGCGTTGTGGAGGAGGTACCATACAAAATTAAATAGTTGTTTTAAATGTAAAGAAACTCAAAATGATGCAAGACTCTAAAACTATAGCACATACTTCAGAAAAAACTCATCACTGATTGATCATTATTTTAACTCTGTCACACGTGAACTTTCCTGAGTAAGCTAGACTTAGTAGTCCTTACCTGAAGGGCGACGAACGTTTAGACCACCTTCAGGTACTAAAACTTCAAGTCGACCTTTTAAAGGCTTAACAACTTTCCACAGGAGTTCATACCGTTCTTTTAAACTCTGGTGGATGACGCTAGTATCGCCAACATAAAGAACATCAAAGGCAACATCTAGTACAAGGTCAAGGAAAAAATATCTCTAAAATGATTCCGTCATGAGATTCTGGAGTGTGGGAATTAGATCTCCTCGTAAGGATACAACATAACTGCATTAGCAAATACAAGAACATTAGAGTTTTTAAAGATCCTCAAAAAGTTGCACCATAAAAGCAGACAAAATGAACTTCACATATGAACCTGTCTATGGCTGTCAAGACCCTCCCTTGCTGCCTTTGCTGTGAAGAATAGGGAAGGTTGGATCAAATCTACTACAAGCAAGGCTAAATTTGTCAAAATAAGGATACTGATTAGATGCCAAACCTATTTCCTGATTTGAACCAAACTCAGCAAACCGATTAAGAGATGTATCCCAGACCAACATTTCACCATCAAGGATACACCTAGGATTATAAGAAAATAAATCGTATATGTCAAACTTCCAAACTCGCAAAACCTTTCAGAACCTAAATAAACAGCAACTGGATTCTTACTTGTCAGCCAATATGTTTTGTACAATAAGATCCGACATAGCGTGTGCATATTCAGAATGGTCAAGGAAGTTCCTGCAGCATCACTATAGAAAGTAAATTGCGAATTCCCTATCTGTGACACAAAGAGACCGGTAGAGAACTTGAAACAACTACAACATTAGACCAGAAAACTGTTTTCTAGACACCAAGTCATAAAGCCATATGCAGACAAAAAAATTTATAGCAGGGCAGACAAAAGAGATGTCGCTCACCTAGAGAAGTAATGTATCCCAGTCCCATTTTTGTGTATTTGAATGCGATCCCCATCAAATTTGCATTCAGCAACTACATCTTTCCCGTGTAGCTATAAATAGGAGGGAAAAGCTCACGCATTGGTTAAAGAAATAAAACACCAATAAAAGACATTATTTATAAAAAAAATACTGCACAGGAAAATGGAATAAGCTGACAATAGAGTTGATGGAATTTACCTTCTTCCAAGCAGCATTTACATCACCGATGCGCATAGCTAACTGGGGTCGTACGGCTTTTCCAACCTCTATATCCTACAAAGTAACAAACAAACAAGTCACCACCAGTAGAGAGAAAGTCAACACACCGAGCACTACGTGTGAGGAATATAACTCAATAAAAGGATGAGCAGCCAGAGACATGAGAAAAGACATATGCTTTGGCGAGCATGGAAATGAACAATAATCATCAACTGAGAGGCTATTATAAAACACACTCATCTATATGTTTATCAATTTAAGATAATTTCTATAGCTCAATTGTATCTCAAGGAAGTGTACAACAGTTAGCTTGAAGGTTGTCATTCAAGTATTTCTCATAGAAAAAACCTGGCGCTTGTGCCGTTCGTGTCGATCCCTAAGCTTTTCAGACTAGTTTCAAGTCGCATGTGACATTAAACAAGTCCTCAGCATCTGGATGGAACTCCTGAAAAATGCTCTTCTCGCTCATTCCCAATTTCAAATCTGTAAAGCAATCAACAACAAATCCGAATTTCTCATTGATCTCAGTACAAGATGGAAAGCAAAAAGATGGAAACAATGTATGAAGAAGAAGGAAAAGCCCCTCTACCTTTAAGAATGATCATAATTACCCACTTCATTTCCTGTGCATTCGTCTTCTGAATCAGAGTGGAAAGAACACAAGTTTTTTCCGCTCTATAGATTTCAAAACCAAAACACGATACGAGGATAAAAAATTACCAAGCAATTCAACCATCGAATCAAAAAGGGGAATGAAAATGTAAACTATCTTGAGACCTGTTCTCTCTCGAAGCTAAACGATCAAGTAAATCATTCAATTCCTTAATAGCCAACCCACCCGATGCCATTCCTTGCCTACGTTGCAGTACCTTGATGTTCGCCACACAAAAAAATATGTTCAAAAACCGAATCCTAAAACCCAGAAAGTCAAAGAAATGAAATCCTAACCTCAGCGGCAATTAGGGAAAAATTTCCGGCGTTGGCCCCAGCCTTGGCGGTTCCACCCTTGCGCCAATTGAGAAGGCGAACAGCATCGGGAGCCTCGCGAGAGATGCCGAGGGCGTCGATGAGACATGTGGCGAGCACTGATTCCTTGAGCCCGTAGCTGCCGCGTTCTCGATGAGGCGGACAGCGACGAAGTAATCGGAGGGTTTGCAGTACGTGTCGAGAAACTTGCGGAACTTAGAGCGCTTCTGAGAAGAAGTTTTGCTCTTCTGAATCCAGTTGAAGAGAGACACTAGAACACTGAATTTGAGGATCATCCTCAGGTATACCACTCTCCTGAAAATTTAATCACAAATTTCCCTTCCCTCTGCAGTGAAATGTCGATTTTACCCTTAACGAAGAGTTGTAAAGATTAAGTATAATTGAATTGGTAAAAAAACAACGAAATGCACGGGAGCTCAGTGGTTACGAGCTCCACGCGCATCACTTGCGTGCGCGCGACCGGGGTTCGAATCCCCCTACGCGGTAAGGGGTAATATTGGTGATATTTCATTTAAAACAGCTCAAGGGTATTTTCGTCTTTTCACTTAAAGAGAGGAGTATTTTGATTAAATGAGGGTAATGATGGTTAGAATTTTCCACATAGTAGTATTTGGGGTGATAATCCGTCAGAAAAAGGGTTTGATTCCCGTCGGAGAGACACTGAGCAGCGGCGCCAATAGCTTGCCGGAGAAGAAAGCCGCACGACCGAAATGGAACGAATTTATTATGGTTAGACTTAAAATTGACAGCAACTCTTCTCTCCCATTGATAGTTTATTTGGAATGACACATTTACCCTGAAACTTAATTAATCGATCAATTTAGTCCAATATGTAAGACAAATTATTTTCTGGAAAATCCAAAGCCTTCGATCAAATGACTGTGTAAGTCTCAGAATGCATGAGTTTGTTTAAGATCAAATGAGCATGTGCCCTAGTTAATTTATTCCTTTTGGGCTATAGTTGTTGTGTTAGTATATGACAGAATTATATCAGAAGTAATAACTAGTCCCAAAGGCAATTTAAACATGAAGATTAGATTGGCTTTAAGGGAGGTATAATTTATAAATCAAGCTCAAGATCTACAGCTATTGATATCAAGACACAAACACTTTTAATCCTAATTTCATTACAAGGTTGAATTCGCCTCTCCGTCCTCCTCGCTTGAATCCTGTGTGTTCAGAAAGTTGATCCGTTGAATCCAAAGAAAGGTCGCTGGAACAGAAAAAGAATAAAGATCCAAGAATTTAACATACTTTCTAATCATTGATACAAGTTATAAGACATCTTTGACATCCATCCAGAACATTGTGCTTTCAAGATTCTAGATTTAATCTAAATCAAGATAAGTCTATATCAATCCTTCATCATCTTTATATATTTCGTTTCATGTACGCAAGTAACATCTTTCTTAATGCAAAGCTAGCTTTTAGGCTTTTAGCATGAAGTAACTTACCGGGGAATCGTAGAATTTGATATAAAAGCGGGAGCTATCTATAGAGAGCTTAATTTGGAGAATCTCGGATATCGTCTCGCTAAGCTTTCCGTTTACGCCTGGTCCCAATCCCCCGATAGATATCAGTTCTCCATACGCAGCGGGTTCCTCGGTACCAGCAAATGCAATGGGCACTCCGCTGTTAAGCAGTATCATCACATACTGAAATAAACGAAGAAGAAGAAGAAGAAGAAGAGCAGACATTGTATAAGTGATGAACAGGCGAAATACAATTAAACGTAGCTCACAAGTTAAGACCACAAGACAAGAATCCTTTAGTGGTAATGTCAACATATCAAACCATATTATTGGTTTCAACAAAGGTCCATGAAATGGTAATTCAAACGTATTTCTCAATGATTCACACAGGAATTTCATCAAACACTTGGTCTGCATATATTATTTAGAAGCAGCAGCACGAAGTTAATCAACAACTGAAAAATTCCCAATCTACTCTGCTTTCATATAACCAAATACCCTAAACAGGAGGCAAAGCAAACAACAAAATTTGAATTCGCGTAGAAATGGCGGAAACAGAGGATTGAAGTTTGTTTACGGATTCAGGTTTGCCGATGATCTTAGCGACGGCCTTAGTAGCGTCCTTGAGGATGTCGGAGCATGTGACGGCGTCGACTGGTATATTTGTAAAGAGATTCAAAGTGGGCATCTTCTTGATTTTTCAGACAAAATCAAAAGCTATCTCGCAAACCACTGGCTTCCACCAGATTGTGGAAGTTTGAGATAACGGTATTTTTACTTCTATTTTTATTTATACAACAACAAAAATGAACATGAACCAATTAGTTGAATGGGCTAGTGGGCGGCCCACTAATAAAATTTCGAATAGGTAAAACGAAATAATTACAATTCCCACAAAACAACTTTTTTATTAACTCTTTCTTCTTTTACATTTTGGAGAGGACCAATATGATTCTGTCTTTCTTTCTTTCTTTTTTTTCGGGAATCAGAATTATGCAAAATCGCATAACTCTTTCACCTTTGCCTTTCCATGCTTCTGATAATCTTTGAACCTTTTAAGGATCCAATGAAAAAATTACGGAAAAAAAAAGAATAAAATATCGTTTGTTTTTAGGATAATTAAGTCGTATGAAATATTTTTTTGCATTAGATAAGTAAAAAATGAAACAAACAAAATTTCATTAAAGTAAAAAAAAATTACAAAAAACATTTATAATCCATCAAGATATGTAGCCCATCTTTAATCTTTTTTTTACCAGTAGTATTACTAAAACTCTGTTTTTCAGTATTTTGTAATTTCTGTGTCCTAAGCAGGTCTGGATATTCAGGTATCCGTTCAAGTTTGAGGTGGTTTTTTTGGATTTCGGATACCCAAATTTTAGAAGTTTATGACTCATTCGGATATTTCCTTTTTTAGATCGGGTTCGGTTCGGTTCCGTCCGAGTTCGGGTCGGGTTTCGGATACCCAAAATTTATTCCAATTCTCGAAAAAACTTTAAAAAATTGTTTAATTTAAATAAAATTTGGTTAAATTTTGCAAAAATTATTTAATTTTGACAAATATAACTGAAGATTTTCGAATATTTTGAGTATTTCGGTCTAAACATAACTAATATATTCAGTTTATAATTATAATTTTGGTTATTTCAAAACTAAAAATACATAATATTTTTAGATATATAATTATATTTCGTATATTTCGGGTATCCGTTCGGGTTTCGGTTCGGTTCCGGTTCAGTTCAGGTACCCGAAATATGTTATAAAATGAACCATTTAGATATTTATAATTATTCGGTTCGGTTTGATACCTTCTAATTTGGTTCGGTTTTTTGGCTTCGGGTATTTTGCCGAGGCCTAGTCCTAAGATAGAGTGAAGTCCCTAAGATCCCTATGCCATTGCGTTTGATACTTTAATCTAAGATATATGTTTCGGATTGTCTCTATTTTATCTAGTTGGTTAGTTATCTTGTTTGTTTGTTTTCCTTCTTTGGATCCTAAAGGTTACAACGTTTTATGATAAGTATGGAAGGCAAAAGATGAAAGAGTTATGCCATTGCATTATTATTACCCATGCTGATTCAAAAAAAAAAAAATAATTCGAAATTTAGACCAAGCGAAGCATAATTGTAATGGTCCCCTCCAATATGTAAGAGAAGGAGGAATTCTTCACTTGTTGTTTGTAACTATTTGGGTTACTCTTGAGCAATGACCCAATTGATGAACATTTCTAAGTTCACATTTACACATTCCACTTGGATTTTTTAATTGTTTTTTCATTTTACTTGATTTTCAAATTTTGCCGATTTAATCACCATTAAATTCATACTTACATAATATACCGAACTTATACCATGTCTATGTACATATGATTCTAACTCTCAATGTTAAAAAAGCTTCGTTAATTAATAACGATTTGATGTACATGAAATTCATGTTTGGAGATAAGCCTCTCTAAGTCTCTATGCTCCATACACAAACAATAACTTGACTTCAAAATCAGAATACCACGAGAATAATGAAGATACACTTGAGTCTGAGAGATACTAAGATATTATGTAGTGACTATGTCCCGTGAGATATTTTTGCAGTTTATGGTATCCAAATGAATTTATGGTTAAATGGGGTTTTATAAGATGGGATAAGTTTCTTCTACAACAAATATCTAATTTTCGTATATTTTCTCTATCGTGTGGTTTATGTTAACTTACAGAAGGGTGTATTCAGTATAGCATTTGGAGTGATTTGTATTAAAATCAATACAAATCATATGTTATTCAAACATGAATTTTTAAAAGTCTTTTCAAATCTCATGTTATTTAACTAGTGATTTTTAAATGAACATTCAAATCCATTGTTATTGGAAATATGTTAAGTAATGGGTTTTAGGGGATTTTTAGTGATTTAGAGATATTTTGGTGGATTTTTTAGTTAAAATAAAAATAAAAAATCTAAATCTCATGGTTTTAGTTGAGATTTCATAGTTATTTAAAAACAAATCATAACAATTTTCCTAGTTAACTCAAATCATCTAAAAATTCACTAAAACTCAAATTTTTCCAAAACTTCCTAAATATTATATTGGATACACCTCCACAGTGTAAGACCAAATTTGTCTAAGACTCATTAAATGTGGCCGAAATAACCACATGGTAAGATAACTGCAAACAAGTTTCCCCACAAGAACTGAGTTTCCAAATATAGTTTTGAATGTTTAGGAAATAAAAGAATCTTATAATTATTACATTTTAGGGCTTCAACGTATCCGCATCCTTTCTGATTACTTACATCTTGAATCTTGATTAAACTACGAATATGTGAATTATATAGATTGAAAACGACCGTTAAGGAATTAAAACTTTAATATCATTTTCTCTTTGATTTTAATATTTTCTTAGAGTGAAAGTGTGAAATAGATAAAAGTCAAAAAAAGAAGAAGATAAAAGTCAGTTTTATGATAAACGTGAGCGTTCCAAACCATATCCTAAACTAATCCTACGAGGTTTAGATCCATAAGACAAATTCTAACAATTACTGAACCTCCATAAAATAAGTCAATTCTTTTGCATCTATATTTCTTACAACCGTCGTGTTAACCATGTTATCTAAGACCATAATTTTTTTAAAGTCCACATAAATCACAACTCAAAAACGTTTCATCTTACTTTTTGCAAACAAGGGGAGTCACATATAGTTCTATTTTATTAATTAACCAAAAGACTAAACTTTTAAAAAATTAACGAAGTAAAATAGATTGAACAGACTCTCTCTAATGTCCTTTAAAAATGGGTTTAATTTCTATCCGGATATAAATAAACTTCAATCACACATGCTGTTGAAATTGAAATTATTCATATATATTTATCCCCAAAACTTTTACGGAAAAGGGTAGAGAATTAGTAAAAACAAAAAAAAGAGATGTCACATGTTGTCATAACTCATAAGAAAAGAATGTAACATAAGAACAAAACTTACTTTGGAGCAGTGCCATAACATGGGTTATCCTGTTTTTTTTTTCTTGAGGTTCAAATTCTCTCCAGTACACCCTCTTTAGATAAGAAAATTTCTCCAAATTTCATTTTTCCTATAGTTTTTTTTTTTGTCACCCGAATTTTGTTAAAGTATTTTTAACTCGGCTTTCAAGTTCTATTTCTGGTCCAAAAAGTTATATTTGAAGTTTTTTTTACTACAATAATTAATAAGTATGCATATGAACCAGATTGATCTGAAATAATTAGTCTGAAACAATATAACGTTAATTTAAAGATATATGATAAGCATTACTTTACAAGAAAGATCATGACAAAATCTAAGCAAATCGAAAAAGAAATATATATGCACCATCACGGGAACTATGAGTAAAACTATAGCTTATGAATGACAAATCATGTATATTTATGTTATATAAGAAGTTAATATTATATATTTTTGTCAATATGTTTGATTTTTTTTTTATCTAGATATCTATACCCAACTATATCAAGGAACGGGGACGAAACCGAGAAAGTATCAAATTACCCCGATTACTATAAAATATTGAAATCTGTAAACATTTTTTCCATCAAACTTTTTACCTCAAGACTCATGGCCAATAGATGAATTCTAAGAGAAAAATTATATAAGTAAAAGAGGAACATCCGAATTACACGGATGGTAATGAATATACTCAAGCATAGAGTTTTCAATGGATAACAGTACAAACTAAGTCTTTATGTATTTTTTTGGGTCGAAATCTGAACTTTATTGAACTAAATCAAAAAGTTCAAAAGGGCTCGAAAAACACCTTTTGTAATCAAATCAGCTTTAAAATTGGCCGAACGAAAAATTAGATGGACTTAGATTTCATCAAAGGTTTGAGTGTCTCCACTTAGACTTGCACCATTCCTTCGAGAGAATCATGGTCGAGATAGATTCCGAGTTCTTTGCCAATAGCTCGGAGATTGTTATCCGTACAGCAATGGAATGGTATTCCATGGATTCTTACCTAAAAGGGGGTCTTTCCGCAATTATTGGTTCCCATCGATGTAGAAAAAACATCCAACGTTTTGAAGTGAAAATGAGCTTCTTTTAGGACGGATTGGATATCATATTCTTTTTCAAAACGGAATTGAAACTTTTCGGGGCCTAGATCTCTCCCGGTGATCTTTCCTTCCAAACGCCAGACCGTTGCCATGAATCCAGGGAGGCGTAGTGGAGGCTCGCGGACCCATCACCTTGATCCCGCTACTGCTTTTCCCTTTTCTTCTCTTGTATAGCGACGATACATGGTTGACTTGAGCAAGACGTAAGGCAGAGAGGAAGACGAAGCATATCTTGAAAAAAAAACACACAAACGGGTTGTGAAACGGACGCAAACAAGCATAAAGGACTTTGAGGAGCACAGAGAGGAGCGGAGGAGCCATCGAGATCACGAGAGATGCCGGATCGGAGAGATCATAGGCGGTGTGAAAACCTTAGCAGAATCGCCCAAGAGGGAACCCTAGAGCGGCGCATCTTCTTTGGAAAAAAAAATATTTGGTGTTAAGTCTTGTGTATACAAGTTAATTTTATATTTAAATTTAAATACTTTATTTTGCAATTTTTTTTTGAATGTTTAGTTGTAAATTATCGCCTTTATAATCCTATAGCAAAAGTTTACTGTGATGATGTATGTTCGTAATGAGGAATAAAAGATAAAACGATAAATCATGCATTTTTCAAATATTTCTCGACTGTTTAAACATGGACTTTATCCTTATTTCTATCAAATCTCAAGATTTTTTTGTGTGGATAGATGTTTGCAAACTTAAAATATCCTATTTTGACGACAATCAAATAGATAAAATCTTAATAATATGGTTAGAATTTACTCATGATTTATCTAGAAACTTAGAAATGACAAATGATTTTCAAATATAGATTGAATTTGCGAAATTGAAGAAAAAACACAACTTTTTTTGGATATCCACTAATGCAACCTTTCAACGCCACATTCAAAGCTAGATGGATTGATCTTGACAATGATTAGATTTGGGATTACCGCCTAGTCTGCGTTTTCTACAAAATATCGCTTAAAAATGACTGAGAAGCATGTAGAGTGGTCCACGTTATTTCTTAGATAATTTGTTTTTTTCATAACTTTTTTTCCTATTTTTCTCTTGTTATATAATCAACAGTCTTTAAATAATAGTTCATATTGTTTAGTTCATAATGCCTGAATTGAAGATTTCAATTTCATTTTTGTAGACCTATTTTTCCGAAATTTTAACTGACCTCGTATATTAATTGATAGATCATCGTTGAAAAAAGAAACTATTGGTTATGTTAAGTTAAATGGGTTTCCAATTCAAAACCAATTTGTAATCAGTGGATTGGCCCATGTACCTTATATATTATTTAGGATCCATTCCAATTTTTGATGTGGGATAATATTTCTTAATACGCCTTCTCAAGATGATAGCTCTTTTCCTATCAATCTCTATATGTTCGGGCATGGATCGATGGACCAATTTTGGGTCAGATCGATAATGGATCGGGTTGGACTGTATAGATCGGACTCTAATAGCATGTTAAGTTATATGAGTTATCAATTGACAAATTTTATTATGTACAAATGTAGTCATAATGTTTGAATACAGTGTAAAGTCTTTGATAATATACGGATAACTCGTGGATATCATATCTCTCTGTACATATATAATGGATATGTATTTTCTAACATGATATAAATAAAATCCCCACATATAACGTAGAAAATCTAATATCTAATCAGGAGTCATTGAACGTAATGAGGTAAACGTAGGTTTAGCTTTCGCCACAAATTACTTCAAATGATACCAAAAAGGTTCCAATCATTTTTTCTCTCACATACACAATCCACTAGCCCACCACTTTCTCTCTCTCCACACTTTGGGATTAAAATAATGTATTAATGGAAAATTTAATTTTTTTGTATTTTTGTTTTTTTTTTGGTTAAATGTTAAATTTTATACTATTTTAATTTGTGACAGCGTTACTGAGATACAACGAATATAACAGAATAATTGAAAACTACAGACAGACTAAAACGACAAAAAACAACAGAAACACAAAAAAGCTAAGAAGACGGCAAGTGAGACCAAGAAGCTAAAAACGAAGCAAAACTAGACGAGAAAGCAGCAATCACGTGCCAAAGCACGGACCATCCCGTTTTTGCCACAGCTCAAAGAATTGGAGTTTTCATCCTAGTTGCCACAAGCATCCTTCTGAGGCTCGTCCTCTAACCGCCGGAAAGTGTGCCTACAGTTTCTCCGAGAACTAACGCAATTTCCGGAATGCGTTATGGACTAAATTGTAATCGGTGACAAGGAAGTCCGAGCGGTAATCGAAGAAGTATGACAATATTGTAAGCTTGCTTCTATATATAACACACGTCAAATATTATTATTATTTATGTCAACGTATATTATATGAACAGTTTTAAGTTAAATTTGGTGAAGAGAATATTAAATAAGCAAGTCCCGTACTTTAAATTAAAATTAATCAACCGAAAAAAAGAATTTAGACTTATCATGTATACATATACAAAAACAATCTGACACAAACTATAGATAAGAGTTATCGATATAGTAATCTGTGTGCTTTATGCTAAATCAGTAAATTTGTAAAGTCGGTTCTTAAGAACACGTGAAAACGACTCCGACCAGGCGACCACAATCAGTTAACAGAGAAAGCGCCACGTCATCGAAGAAATCTAGTAGAGCCAATGATGTTAGGCCACGTGAATGGATAAGGTGACCTTTTCTCGTTTTCTCTTTAAGATCCCAAAAAGATTTGCAGGTTGGGATGATGATGATGGGGTTTTGTAATTTTTTTTAAAAATAATCCAAAAGAGAAAACCATTGATTATTAGTCTCTAAACACACGGATTTAACTATTGAGCGTTAGCCTGGATAAACCATACTCTTTCTGTTTGGTAAAAATTGTTTTTTTAAAAAAAAAATGCGTACATAATTAAAAGAATTAATAATTAATTTTGTCTAATAATTTTATTTCATTAGTTTCTCATACTAAACACTTTTTCTTAATTATGAACCAATATTAATAAAATTTATTCAAATATTATCCATCATTCATTTTGAAATTTACCTTTTATTAACTGTAATTAATATAGAGTATGGAAAATGAAAACAAATTCTGAACACAATATAAAAATTTAATAAATCAATTTTCATGAATTGGAAAAAAACAAGAAAACAAATCAAATTCAAGATTCAACCAGAATTAAAAAAAGAAATAAATAAATACGTTCTTTTGTTTGTGAAAATTCTATAAATTAAATATTTACTCCGAAAAATCAATCAAAACTATACTGAAACCATATTATTAAATTGAAATTGAAATTCTATTTGACTTCTAGATATGACAAATTGAAAATTAGCCTAAACCAAAAACAAAAACCGGACTATATTTTTTAGTTTGATTAAATACTCAAATTCACTATTAAATTTTAAACACTAAACGTTTATACCAATGTTTTTAATATTTGTTTTGTTAATATGATAATTCCGGATTGAAACTTAAACTAAACATGTAAACTGAATATTTTGTATTGTACAATAACTAATAAGAGCTAAAAATAAATATTCAGCAATTTCGGGACATCAGAAGTAAAACTAATTCCCTTGCACAAACAACTCCTCTTAGGAATTCATAATTTTTCTCTGTTAGCATTTTTTTTTCGAGGAAATGTTATTTAATAAATGGGTTCTTTGCTAATTTGTTATTTTTTCAAAATTTTCTTAGTTTTTTTAGTATTTTCTAAAAAGTCCTTAATGATCTAGTACTTTGTGGACTGTACATCCTTTGACTTTCCAGTCAAACTCCTGTACAGTACGTCAGTACCACGTGAAAGTAATGGGTATACTGTATACACGTGTATCAAACGCGTGTATCAACAAAGGGTAAAATAATTATTTTACAAGAGAAAGTGTTAGATTATTTTTGATAGTACATAAAATATTAGAAAAATAAAATAGTTTTGGAAAAGTGAGTGTGTATGCAAATACTTCTTTAATAAGTATATTCTTATAAATTTGTATTCCCTTTTTTTCCTTAAATACATTAGTAAGCGTTTATTTTAGATACAGTTTCTACATGATAATCTAAACATTTTCAATAAAAAAAATTCCTTTTTAACTTTCGAAAGTTTCCAGTAAATAATATAAAATTCTTATTCTAGGAGTATCCATATCCATAAGAAAATATCGTATAATTTTCTTAAAAAATATATAATTTGATACAAAAGTGAAAATAAAATCCAGCAGTGGACCCCATACACTCAAGAACTGCCGATTGCGAGCTATCTTGTCCTTCTTTACCATATGCTCCTTCACTCTCTCGTCTTCTTCTTCCACCACTCTCTCCCTCTCTGTTTCGCCACATCTCAGTGAAATTACCCTTAGAAACCAAAAAAACACAATTTTATTTACAGAGCTCTTCGCAAAAACCCTAATCTTCTCTTCTTATATATCTCGTGACTCTTGTTTCTCCTCCAATCTCTCTCTCTCTCTTCAGACCAATTAGGTTCTTTCTGTAAAACTTCACTCGTTGGCCAATTTCTTTGGGTTTCATAAAAATCTCAGATTCCAATTGGTTTTTTTTTCTAGTATTTTCCTTTCTCTGCTCTTTCTTTAGAATAATCAACATTTGTAAGAATTTTTCTTTCCTCTTTCACTAAAGTCTTGACCTTTTTTTTATTTCTTCAATTTTGTATTTTCTCAGAGAGGGTTTAGGGTTTATCATCTTTAAATTAAACACAATTCAATATGATATAATCTCCTAAACAAAGGGAAACCTTAATTTCGTCACTCTCTCTCCTCCACACAAACAGTAGAGTTTCGTACTGTCTCAAAATTTTCCACTTCGAAAGTTTTGGTGTTTTAACTTGATTATTAGCTACTTACCGAGTTTTTTCTTTTGAATTCTCCACTCGAATTGAGTTAATCCGGCGGCTGTTTGTTTTCTAATTTTCTCGGGAAATGGCTCACTTTTTTCTCGGCCACGAAATGTCGGCTTGCTTAAGCACCGGCGGCGGAGCCGCCGCCGCCGCATATAGCTTCGAGTTAGAAAAGGTGAAATCGCCACCGTCAAGCTCAACCACGACGAGAGCTACTTCGCCGTCATCAACACTCTCCGAATCTTCCAATTCGCCGCTCGCAATCTCAACGAGAAAGCCAAGAACGCCGCGAAAACGACCTAACCAGACTTACAATGAAGCGGCGGCTCTTCTCTCCACCGCTTATCCAAACATCTTCTCTTCCTCCTCAAGCAGCAACAACAACTTGTGCGCTAAGAAGAAAATTCACTCGAATTCTCAGTTTTACGGATTTGTTAAATCTCCTCTTCTCAGTGATAACGACGAGGCTTCTGAGCTGCTTCTTCCCTTGGAATCAATCGAGGAGCCCGATTTTCTGTTTCATCCGACGATTCAAGCGAAATCGGATTTCTTCTTTGAGCAGAAGGAGGTGACTTCCGGAGGGAGTAACAATGGTGGTGGGGAAGGAGAAATCGACGAATCGGAGGTGAATCGGTTTGATTTTTCCGACGAATTCGATGCGGAGTCGATTCTGGATGAGGAGATTGAAGAGGGGATCGATAGTATAATGGGGAATGTCGAATCAAATTCCGGAGAGGTTCTCGAATCTAGGGTTTCGGGAATCAGTCGTGGCCACCGAATTGGCCGGTTAGAGCAGATTATGATGATGAATCCATGGAATCGAAGCTCTAAGGGATTCAAAATCGCCGGAAATTTTCCGCTGGAGCTTGGATTGAGAAGCGCTCTCAGAGAGAACGACGACGCAAGCTGGTGGAGATTTCACACCGTAGATTTCGAGCAGATCTCGCCGCGAATCCAAACCACCACAGCCGCAACCGCAACCGCAGTCGCAGTCGTCGATGAGGAGAAAACCGACGGTAAAAAGCCGATCGGAGAGAAGAGCAAGAAGAAGAAGAAGAAAGTTGCGGCGGCGGCGACGCCATTGACGGAATCGAAGAGCTCAGAATCGAGTAAAGAAGATACGGAGGAGAGATCAGGTCATCCGATGTTGAAGCTCGACTACGACGGCGTTATAGAAGCTTGGACTGATAAAGCGTCGCCGTTCTCCGATGAGAATCTGGGCTCGGAAGGTACAAGAGCCGACGTCAATGTATGTAACACTAATCTTCTCTAATCTCATCATCATTCCTCGCCGTCCAAGTTTTTAGTTTAATAATGGTAATTTTTGAATTAATTTCTCGTAACTGATAAACTACTAGTATGCTGCCACGTGTTCTTCTTACATGCTTTTAATAATCCTTAATAGTAGTAATTTATTAGTATTTGACTGACAAGAATTTATTAAATTTGTGGAAAGTTCTTTCTTAATAACCTTTTTAACAAAAAAAAAAGAATAATCAACCTCTGACTTTTGTAAATTTTCTTAAACAACCTTATAAATTTATAAAACATGTTTTTAATTAATTAACAAAAGAAAGTTTCTGCGAAAAAGGTTCTTTTTATTTATTCAAGGGGCTTTTGCACGTGAATTTTCACGAAG
This sequence comes from Eutrema japonicum, assembly GCA_030161315.1. NCBI lineage: Eukaryota > Viridiplantae > Streptophyta > Magnoliopsida > Brassicales > Brassicaceae > Eutrema > Eutrema japonicum. Next base: position 43,657,396 of record BSQW01000005.1, read on the forward strand.
TTTCAAAATTTTATTTTTGTATATATCCGCTTTCGTCGTATACTCCTTTTAGCATAAAGTCTAGAAACATTGACAATAAATGAAAACATCTTAGGCGTAAGAAATAGTGTAGGGAAATAAAAGGTGAGGTTGAACATATTATTCTTGAAGCCTCAATAAATGAGTTAATTGATGGGTTTTGGGGCAGGCCAGATTAGCTCAGATAGATTTGTTCGGAGACAGTGGAATGCGAGAAGCAAGTGTTTTGAGGTACAAAGAGAAACGTCGAACTCGACTCTTTTCCAAGAAAATTCGATACCAAGTTCGCAAACTCAACGCAGATCAACGTCCTCGAATGAAGGTATCTCACCCACCTTAATCCCTCGTTAACACACATGCAGGTTTTTTTTTTTAAGATTAGTTTGAGTTTTAAAGTTTTAGCAGAGGAGTTCTAGCTATAGGACTTAATTTGTTGTTAATTTTTTCAATTCATAGAAATAACATTTTCGAAGATGAAAAAACTTTCTATTGTGCATCTTTAATTCGACCGAGTCAAACCAACAGAAGCAAAAAAAAAAGAACTTAAATTCAATCCGAACCAAAAGATTTAAAACCAAACTTAAATATTTCAAACATTAAAGAAAAAAAAAAAAAAAAATTTCTTTTACTCCATAGAAAAGATGTTTTCCTACAATTACTTTTCTTTTTCTCTTATTACCACTCTATAAGAATTTTACCAGCCACTTGGACTTTTGTAACAAGACAAGAGCCTAAATATTAATGTTTCCTTCTTCTTTTTTTTGTGATGGGATGGGAACAGGGACGATTCGTGAGAAGGCCCAATGCGAGCACTCCAAGTGGACAAAGATAACAAACATTAAAAGGAGCCAAGATTCACTCCTTTCATCTTTTGTAATTTTTTTCTTCTTTCTATTTTGAAAATTTGCCACCCTCATTTTTGTTCCTTAATTTATGGTCCTTTTTGTTTATAATCCCCCCTAAAATAAAGATTATGAAGGAGATTTTAGTTGAGAGAAAGTGAGGGATCAAAACGAATAAAAGTTTTTGTTTTTGCACAAACAAAAATGTGTTGAACTCATTTATTGTATACATAAATACCCAAGAGATCGATATTGTTTGTTTGTATATATACAGTTGAGAGGTAAAGATTTTCAGGACAGTGTAAGTGTCCTTGTGGAGACACCTAGTTGCATTCCAACACTAACTAATGTCTCTAAGGACCTACCACTGTTAGCCAAGAGATCCTCATCGATCCGGATCGAGTCCTGCATTAAGTGAAAAAGGAAAGGTTGATGCAGATTGAAAAAATCCAGTGTTCTTAAGATTATTATAGATAGGCTAACCTTTTCGAAGACGCATATAACGGTGCTTCCACCAAACGAGAAGTAACCAAGCTGCATGCAAGTTAAGATGAAGTTAGAAGATATTTGTTTCTTGAGAAAATAAATGTCGAAACTACTTACTTCGTCCCCTTTCTTCACATGGTCCCCTTCCTTTCTGACAAAACTGATGCTACCAACCATTGTTGCACCGATTGCAACAAAAGCCACCTGTTACAGGTTGGCCTTGAAGTTATGTTTATTATTCTGATTCGTTTCAAAATATGGCTTTCTAGAATTTCTTAACTCGTTACAGCTTCCTAATCTCACATTAATAATTTCTAGTCATCCTATTTCATAACCCGCATATCAAGATAGAAAGCTTGGGAATACGAACCTTTCCAAACTCTGCTGTTGATATAATTACCACCGTTCGTTTATTTTCCGTGAATACGTTACAGTATTTGCTATTGACCGCTATCGGATTAACCTGAGAAGGGAAGGTAAATCAACAAATGGGAAACACAAGTGATTCTCATAAATCAGCATAGAGCAGTGATGAGAGGAAATCTTGACTACATACCGTATATAAGCTTCCAGAAACATCCACAAACTTTTCAATGACTCCAGAGACAGGGACATGAAAGCGATGATAATCCTGTAAACATTTGTCAAGAAATGTGTCCGTGTAACGGAGAAACCAAAAACGAAATATAAATATCGTATTTCAATAGGAAATATCCAGTCAGTCACCTGTGGTGCTAGTCGGAATATCACCAAAGATCCATCAAGGAAGGCATTTGGATTCACACTCTTCCCAAGGAGGCCTTGTTGGAACTAATTTTTTGTCAAAGCCTGAGGGTTTGATAAAATTATGTTAGTGTGAAAAGAAATGAGTTAAGCTCTTTCTAATGAAATGTTTTCATTAACCGAGAAATGTTTTCTCGTGTATATATTGGAATGGTTGTGTCTTAAATGAACAACATGAGAGAAGAAAAGCCATACGTGCGACGTTCGCATCTTGGGCCTTGATTGGGCCCGTGGACTTTTTGAGGTATCGATCGATACCCCTTGGTATCGATCGATACCCAGCGGGCCGACTTAAAAATCGCAGCCGCCTAGGTTATTCTAGAAATATTCCTTTTCTGTCATGGAAAACCCTAGCCTCTCTCCTATATATACAACACGATTTTCACCTAAAAAATCATCCTCTGATACACAATAAACACTTACTAAAAGTTCTAGCAATCGTTTCTTCAATTCCCTACTGTTTAGAGTAAGTTTTAATTTCGAGAGTATCGTAGAATAATGGTCGATAGACATGAATCATGGTGTTGATGATTCAGTTAAACTTTGGTTGTATCCTGGGACTCATGGATCTATAAAACCCCGTCACACTACGGGAGATTCTTAGAGTTAAGGAAAGAGATTTATCTCGCCTCCTCAGATCTTGTATTGCTTTATCGCTTATAAATCGTCTGTTCCTTAAACTGTTTATTTACATATTACTGTGATTAAATCTTTCCTGTCTGTAGTGTAAATTTTGGTCCTACAATCTTAACTCTAAGAAGATCCAATTTCTGTTTTAATACTTCAATTGGATCTTTAATCACGAGTAAATAAACGTTTTCAAACGGTTTTTAAACGATTCTTCTACTGCTGATGATACTCAAAACGTTGTCAAAAAGCTTTTAGCAAATTGAAACGTGTAGTAGAGGCAATCTTCATCTCTCTCTATTTTTTAAGAAGATGTTCTTCTGCTAGTGATACTCAAACGTTAATCAAACAGCTGTTTAGCAACTTGAAACGTGTAGTAAAAGCAGATCTGCTTAAACATCTTCTAAAAAACCGTCTTTAATTGCGATTAAAGAACGGTATAATCAACGAACACACATCTGTTCTTGATAGGTTCGATTCAGATCGAGGCCTTGTGAGTATCGATCGACACCCTATGGTATCGGTCGATATTGGACTAAATTGTATCGGTCGACACTTAAGTGTATCGATCGATACCATGCAAACAGTGTATCGGTCGGCACCTCAGTGTATCGATCGATACTTTGCATCGACCAAGTTGGTCTATGTCGATCGATACTGTGTATAAGACACAGGTATCGATCGACACTGTGGTGCTATGATCGATCCTGTGAAATTCACTTGTATCGATCGACACCCAGGGTGTATCGATCGACACTTATCGTGTATCGATTAACACCATGATGCTTCGAATGACACAGTATGTGCATTGAGCATCGATCGGAATCTAGGGTGTATCGATCGACACTAATCGTGTATCGATCGACACCAGGATGCTTCGATAGACACAATATGTGCATCGAGCATCGATCGACACTGTGGTTTATCGGTCGATCCTGTGTAATTCACTTGCATCGATCGACACACAGGAGCATCGATCGACACCATATGGGTGCATCGATAGACATTGGATGTGTATCGATCGATACCAAAGAGTATCGATCGACACTAATGCGATTTAGTTCGATATCAGTATTTTGAATTGCGATTCTTAAAATATATCGGTACTAATTGAAAGTTGTGTCTCTTTTGTCTTCACAGAATGACAATCGACGTTGACAACAACTCTGGAACTATGGAGAAAACCAGTGATAAAATGGATCAAACGACTGCGAGTCTGATCAAAACAGTGAAAGCTCAAGCGAACTTGACAGAAGCTGACATGTGTGCTGTGGTCACTGAGGCCAAAGTTGCAGAGAGCCATCCAAAGACTTGGTGGTTCGACAGTGGTGCAACCAGACACATCTGTATGGATCGCGAGATGTTCTCGACATACACAAAGAACAAGAGTGGTGATAAACTCTTGATGGGAAATTCCGCATCGTCGACAGTTGATGGTCACGGGAAGGTTATTCTGAAGCTCACCTCTGGACAGGAACTGGTTCTCACGAACGTCGTTCATGTACCAGATATGCGCAAGAATCTGATCTCTGGATCGCTTATAAGTAAGCATGGATTCTCTGTGAAGCTAGAAGGTGATAAGCTAATCCTAACGAAAAATGGGATGTATTTGGGTAAGGGTTCTGTATGTGATAATCTGTGTAAGATATCTGTTGAGGAAGTAATCCTAAAGGATAATGTAACCGAGGCATCCACCTCGTAGAACCCTAAGATTAATGATAAGAAACCATTTGCTTATCTCGCTAAGTCTTTAATATTTGGCATGAACGATTAGGACATGTTAATTTCAAATCTATGATTAGATTAATGAACATGAACATGATTCCTAAATGCAAATTAAGCAAAGACAAATGTGAGGTTTGTGTCCAAGCCAAACTCACTAAAACGCCATCACCCAGCGTTCAAAGAACAACAGAACCTCTAGGTTTAATTCACACAGAGTTATGTGATTTGAAATATATTCAAACCAGAGGAGGCAATACATATTTCATGGCATTCATAGACGATTGCACGAGATATTGATACATCTTTCTACTGCGGAGTAAAGATAAAGCCTTGGACAAAATTTAAAGACGTGTAGCTCAATATTATGTGTCCAAAAATTTGCGAATTTTGGAATAATTAATTGAAGTTCAATTAAATATTGGAGGCTGATTTAATTTGAATAATTAAATCTTTGAATTTTGAGGTATCGATCGATACTCATCGGTATCGATCGATACTCAACAGGCCTCTTGCGATTCTTGATATGAGTTCAAGAATACTAATACAATTCGATATTGTATTAAGTTTATTAAATTCTAGTAATTGAATTTAATTTTACCATTTAACTTGAGAGTTGGGTATTGGTTAGTATATTAATTTGGTTTGATTCTCTTGAACAAAATCAAATTTCAATATGACTAACAACACCGATGTGATCATTGTTAGATCTGGTGGTGTAAAAAATAATGGAATGGCTGAAGCCAATTTAGTCGAGATAGACATGTGTAATGTCATCCTCGGAGTCAATATGGTTAAGCATAACCCAAATGAGTGGTGGTATTATACCAATGTAATAGCTCATATATGCGTTGATATGGGAATGTTTCCCTCCTACCATAAATAATGACAAGAATTTATTCATAGTGCTGAAGTTGACTTTTCAAAGAAGCTCACTCTCACTGATGTAAAGCATGTGCTAAAGATGCATAAAAATCTTATTTAGGGCACAATGCTAATTAAGCATGTATTGACAAATAATGTTGTCTATATTAAGGACAGACTGGTCCAAATTAACGTTGAGACAGTCGGACTTAAAATCAATGTAACCAATGGTGTTGACATTAAATGAGAAAGAATCATTTGCTTATGGTACAGAATCTCTTAGTATTTGATCTGAATGTTTCAGTCACATTATATTCGAATCTATGCGTAGATTGAATGAGATCCTGAAATACAAAATAAGCAAAGATGAGTGTGAGGTTTGCGTTCTAACCAAACTCACTAAAACACCACAATCGAGCGAACCTCTTGGTTTGACTTATACAAAAGGTGGTGAAAAATATTTTGTGACTTTCGTTGAGGATTGTACGAAATATTGTCATGTCTATTTGCTAAGAAGCAAATACGAGACCTTGGAAAAACTCAAGGAGTTTAAACTCGAGGTTGAAAACCAACTCGAAAGAACTATCAACATAGTTTGAAGTGATAGAGGACATGAGCATGGTATTATCCATCAAACGATTGATCCCTATTCACTGGAATCTAATGGAGTCTCATAACAAATTACCGAATTATTTGATGAACTCATTATTCCTAAAAAATCTGGGTTAGTCCAGAAATGTGGGGGGAAGCATTGCTTACCACAAGTTATATCCTGAACTAAATACTACACAAAGTCACTGGAAATGTTTCATGCAAACTTTGGAAAAGTAATGTGTTTTTATACAAATACATGAAAGTGTGGGGGTGCCTAGCAACCACCTAATAAGCTGACAATCGGACCAAAAACGGTGGATTGTATCTTCATTGAATATGCACACAATGTAGTGCTGATTGCTTTATGGTGTATAAATGAGATATACCAGACATCCAAGTAAAGGATAAGCTCTAAGCGAGCAATTGATCTCTTGGGCTCTTACGCTTTTAGAGGTATCGATCGATACACCTTGGTATCGATCGATGCTTGACGGGCATTGGACCTAGATCGAGCAATTCTGGAACTTCTGTAAAAAAGCAGAAGAGGCTAAAGTTGAAATTAGTCGTATGCTGATTGGAATTACAGCAATATGAGATCTTGTAATCCATCAAATGGAGTAAAATATGCCTTTCTAAACGACCATTTAGAAGAGGAGATTTACATGAAACAACCCGAGGGTTATGTCACTCCTGAACAAGGAAAGAAAATAAGTAGACTTGCAAAGTCCTTATACGAGCTTAAGTTAGCTCCTAAGCAATAGCTTGGAAAGTTTGACAACAAAGTGATGTCAAATAGCTTCAAAATCACTTAAGGTGATATACATCAAAAGTACTCCACATGGATACGTTTTGTTATGTTTATAAGATGACACATTCATCATGGAAGCAAGAAGGACATAATCCAACACACTAAGAAAGTGTTTAGTGGGACGTTTGATAGACATAAGATTAGTGGATAATCTTGTCTCAAGATCCTAGAATGTTTTGAGAACTACTCAAACAAGATTGCAATAAATCCAATTGTGATAAAGTTGTATCACAAGTGGTGTATACAAGAATTATCGGAAGTCTAACGTACTTGATGAATCGTACTAGATCCGATTTAGCGCATTCAGTCGCTACATGAGTAATCCAGGTCATACTCTGTGGAAAGCCATAACTAGAATGTTGAATTATCCAGCGTTATATGTCGTCTCGATTTACATCAAAGTCTGGGGGTTCAAGACATTATGTTCACCTTTTGGCTTAGTAAACCTGACAGATATTATAAGTGGATAATAGTTTTTTTTCTTGGTGGTGCAGCAGTATCCTGGAAATCTTCCAAACAAGCACTCTTGGCCTAATTAACCAAGGAGTCAAAGTTTATAGCTTTAGATAAAGCTGCAAAGGAAGCAGAATGGCTTCGAAACTTCGTGGAAGATATCCCGATGTGGGAAAACCAGTGCCAGCATTATGTGTACACTATGAGAGTTAGTGAGCTATCTCTCAGGCACTGAGTAATCTATATAATGGCAAGTCTCGTCATATAAGAAGACGACATAAGACCATTAGACAATTGATCTCAACTGGTGTAATAACGATAGATTACATCAAGTAGGCTGATAACCTAGCGGATCCGTTTACCAAAGGTTTGCCGCGAGATCAAATTGTAAAATCATCAAAAGGAATGGGTTTAAAGCCTATAGAAAAAGATGACGTTTGACAGATACCCAACCTATGTGACTGGAGATCCCAAGATCTAGGTTCAAAGGGAAACAAAATTAAACTAATTCGAGTTGAGCACTGTGAGACTATGTCTCTGCCCAGTTCCTAGGATGATAAAACAGTGCTACCTGTGGATAGTAAGGATAAGCGTTGGCTTTTAATGATTGCATAGCTGTGTATATAGTGGAGTGTGACAGGACACTTCTGAAAACAAGCTAATAAAATATCACCTTGTGAAGTGTGAAATGGGGCCGTTTCTAGGAGAATGAAAGATAAGGCTATATTCTCCAAATTCACTCACGAATACCAGGATTGTTCAAGGCCAAAATGAACCCAATAGAGAACAAAGTTCTACGAGAAAATGTCGCTGTGCGATATCTGTTGTATCAGTTTACATCAAAATCCGGGTGGTTCAAGACATCATGTTCACCTCCTGGCCGAGTAAACGCAACAGATATTAAAATTGTTTGGTTCAAAGCTGAAAAACGCTACCATTCAGTGACAGTTACATTTTCGTATACTCTCGAAAGTCTGTCTACGTCTAGATGAGTCTAGTCAAGTATGTCTAGTAAAGTCTAGTCTGTACAATTTTCATATGTTCTAGAGTCATTTCTATTCATGTGGGGGATTGTTGGAACTAATTTTTTGTCAAAGCCTGAGGGTTTGATAAAATTATGTTAGTGTGAAAAGAAATGAGTTAAGCTCTTTCTAATGAAATGTTTTCATTAACCGAGAAATGTTTTCTCGTGTATATATTGGAATGGTTGTGTCTTAAATGAACAACATGAGAGAAGAAAAGCCATACGTGCGACGTTCGCATCTTGGGCCTTGATTGGGCCCGTGGACTTTTTGAGGTATCGATCGATACCCCTTGGTATCGATCGATACCCAGCGGGCCGACTTAAAAATCGCAGCCGCCTAGGTTATTCTAGAAATATTCCTTTTCTGTCATGGAAAAACCCTAGCCTCTCTCCTATATATACAACACGATTTTCACCTAAAAAATCATCCTCTGATACACAATAAACACTTACTAAAAGTTCTAGCAATCGTTTCTTCAATTCCCTACTGTTTAGAGTAAGTTTTAATTTCGAGAGTATCGTAGAATAATGGTCGATAGACATGAATCATGGTGTTGATGATTCAGTTAAACTTTGGTTGTATCCTGGGACTCATGGATCTATAAAACCCCGTCACACTACGGGAGATTCTTAGAGTTAAGGAAAGAGATTTATCTCGCCTCCTCAGATCTTGTATTGCTTTATCGCTTATAAATCGTCTGTTCCTTAAACTGTTTATTTACATATTACTGTGATTAAATCTTTCCTGTCTGTAGTGTAAATTTTGGTCCTACAGGCCTCTAATCGAAAACTTCCGACCCTATCGACGCAGAATCAGTACAGAACAAATTAGGATGTGTTGCAACATATCAGTTACATCATTTGTTTTGAGATCTTGCATAGTAATATTATCATGTAGTAAGAAGCTACTCAAGAAACCATTTTACCTTGATCCAGAATCGGGTGCTATCTTCCACCGACTGGAATGCCATTAATCGACAATCAGCGGCACATACAGCAACATCATCACGATTCATGTAAGCAATTGGTCTTGCACCAGGTTTCAACTCCCGGATGAAGAATTCATTGAACGTCTGCAAGTAAACAAAATCTTCAGCTGAATGGTTCTGTTATACTTAGTCACTTGCTAATATAGCTTTCAAAAGGAACTCATAGTGGGAGTCTAAGAACTAGACACATTTGAATCTAGTGTTGAGATCCCTTGCATACCTTAAAGTGCTGCAGAGGATACTTGACTTCAGCCATGTTTATTTGATCCTGCAACAGACAAAAGTCTCAAATCCAAACCCAACAATCAAAGAAACACATTATAGCTTAATAGGTAGTAACTTTCCATGCCTTAAAGAAGTCGAGAAAGCTTGGTATTTTTTGGGCGGATTCAGCTGAGCTCATTTTCTTCCCCTGCTTCTCAGAAAGTCTCTGCAGAATCTCCTTTGCCCCTGGATCAATAAAAGCATGCAATACCGTGTCAATTTGTCAGAATGGCGTGATGGAGAGGACGTCAAGCTTTTAGGCACAAGTGTAGTGACAATACAATATAGCTTATCACATAGGCTAGAAATGGTCATGTGCATTTGAGAGGTAAAAGTCCTAATTAGTTTACCTTGATCCATAAGTCGAAGCCCGATTCTTGACTGGTAAATAGCTCTCATGGACAGAACAATCTTTGAGTCGATCAACTCTTCCACGAGCCTTTTAGTCTTCCGGTCAATCACCTAAAGCAAGAAACAAAATGCCAAGAAAAACCGTTAGTAAAGTGGAATACAAAATTTATAGAACCAGATTGTTGGCCTCCACATTAGGTATTTTCATATTTGAACAAAAGAGGGCAGAAAGAAAAGAGTACCACAATATGTGAAGCACTTGAACCAGTATTCAAACCAACGTCATAAGTCGATAAGTGTGTCCATTCACTTAGTTTGAACATCCATCTGAACAAAACGTTGATAAATATGGAGTGTGCATTAAGCGGGGGAAGATTATTAATCTTAAAAGAAAGAGACTTCTCACCCATATGAAGCTTGTCTATCAGTCAAAAACCCTCCAGTCATCACTTGATTACCCGTTCCCTCGTCAAAACAGAGAGTCATATGAATCATCGCGTTGAGCTTGTCAGAGAGTTGAAGAGCCTCACCACACACCGGACAGTTGTTTATAATTGGCTCCCTGCATTAGAGAGAATTCACATTACTGGGATTCAAGGAGCTACAAACTGACTTGTTAAAAAACCAAGAATAACGAATATTTGAAGTGAATCATTACTTTTCTTGTTGAAGAGCAAGAAGCGCAGCTAACTCATCAATAGTCACAACACCGTCACCATTCAGGTCAGCAGCTCTGAACAACTCCTCTTTCTGGTAAATAAGTCAGTGAAAACATCAGCTCCACCTTCAGCCGAAATGAAGCAATCAATCTAGCATCTCGATCTGCTCAGCAGCACAACTTTATTATACTTGAGACTCTCAAAGACTAATTGCAAATGAGAGAAAAAAAAAACTCAAACACCCACTAATGACATACGTGACAACGATGCTTAAAGCCGTACCTTGTTAGCAGCCACTAAGTTTCCAAATGCACGTATTAGATCAGAGAACTCTGAAAACGAGAGTTGTCCATCTTCATTGTAGTCCTGCACTTTTTCAAAGAACTCCAACTATTGAATTTGTTTATTTCTAATACTCTACAGAAATTTGTTCAAGAGAAGCCATTGAAAAGAGATGCTGCAAGAAAAATTCTTCAACGAAAGAATCATTGCCTCAGACAAGATACAAACAAACACACAAGAGAGTCATTTGTATTCATAAAGATAGTTGAGAAATAAAAGAAAAATGATAGTTGACGGAACACAATTTTTTTAAAAATGCTACTTTCTACTACACTTTCAAAAATTGCTAATATGTTAATGAAAGTTAGAATAAGCGATATATAGTGCAAATATCTCTTAAAATAGATAAGATTGGGTAAAGCATACCACTACGGACAAGATACGCTTTGCAAACCGTTTCTCGGTTTCGACAGGATCCTGCAAATGTTAAGTAACAAAATGTCAGACACCGTTGCTCCTGCATTTTCTCAATTTTACTGTGTTACCTCAATAGCGCATGAAAGGAAAATGCTGCCGACAACTTTGGATGATGCAGGATCTAACAAGTCAAATGACTTACAAGCCGACTCAGGTTCCTGTATCAATCCCAAAGAAAGAAGAATAATCTTCTTATTTATTTGAAATATTATACTAGAACCCCAGAATTTATATTATCATATACAAAGACAAATTACCTGCACTACAAAATCGAAAACATCAAGCTCGCAATAACCGATGATCTTGTTCCTAGAGAGCTTATTGGTCTGCACCAAGAAAGGATGATCCTTTACAATCTAACTACTAATCAAAGAAGCAATATCATGACTACACTCAGAATCTGGATAAACCTCGAATACTGAGATCCTAGCGAGACTTGGTCCGTTTTTCTCCAAAAGAAGCTTCTTTTCCTATAATTAATTTACAGAGAATCACTAACCGGGTTTAGCAGAAGTGCAGAACCAAAAATAAAAACGGTCAGATTCAGACATGGTTTTGATCGACTTACCGAGTTCCAAACTGGCTTCTCCGTACTGAAAACTCAGCAGAAACAGAAACAAAAACAAAAACAAAACTATAAGAATTTTTCAAAATTCGAAAGCTAAGAATTTTCTGGCAGACTTACGTATCTGAGATTTCTGTTCTGAATGTCTGTTCACCGAACGAAACACAGGCGAGCCACTTGTCCTTAAACTTCATATCCGCCTAAAGAAAACAAGACAGCAAAAAACAAAGACTAACCATCACATCACTAAGCAGCGTAACGCAAAAAGAAAAAAAAAATCAAACGGTAAGACGAAGAAATCGTACGGCTATGAGAGTGAGAAGCGCAATGCCGGAGAAATCCTCGGCCGTCACAGCTCTCTGATTCAAAATTCCGGTGGCGTTTCGGGAGAAACGGCTACGTAGATGACGGTGACTGCGAAACCTCTGAAGCTTCTGCCGCAGCCTTGTCCGTCGCGATTCCTTCGCTTCCCTGGAGTTTCCGTTTCCCATAACTGCTCGATTTTTCAAGCCCTAACGCACCTGGAAAGGGTAACGGATTTGAGATTGAGGAAGACGAAGAAAACGTATAGAGAGAGAGAGAGAGATCACAGTTCCAATTTTCTCCATGCTTTTATATATTTTGCTCCAATGAATATTACGGTGACCGAAATCCGAAACGTGACTTCAAAATGGTCTGTTATGGACTTTGAGAAGGTGGACCCTTTTGTCTTCAAAACATTAAATAAAAATGGGAATGTTCAACGGAACAGAGCTTTTTTTGCAATTCTATTTTTTTTTCTTCAGCAACACGGTTTTGTAATTTTATATACTTTATGAGCATAAATAGAAATTCGAATACCATCTCTTTTAAGATTTTAAGATATATTGGTGCTTCCTTTGTAATAAAGTGTGTGATTCCTTTTAAGATTTTTTGTAATAACTGTGCTTTCTTGAATCCGATTCTGTTAGTGGTCAAAGCTGTCCATTGTTGATTGATTCTACCGAACAAAAGAAGAGATGAGAAAACGTTTCAAAACCATTATATAATGAAATAATTATATACTAGCGGGACTGAAAGTTGACCATAATTTTTTTTATTAAAATATGTGAATGTTATGTAAACAAATATAATTACAAAAAAATTTAGCTCATATTTGCAACTGCAAAACTATGTGCTGATGATTACGTAATTATAAATAATAGCTACAATTGCATTCATATTAGGGGTGAAACTATTATTCGGCATCTGAGATCCGATCCGAGATTCGCTCCGAAAATCTAGATATCCGAAGGGGTTGGATTCGGATAGTAAAATTTTGGATCCGTCAAAACCAGATCAGGATCAAGATAGTTAAATTATAAGATCTGGATCCTTTAGATATATTAAAAATTTATATTTTATTAATAAAATTTTAATATATTGAGATATATATATATAAATAATTTAAATATTTTTCTATAATAACATATTTTTTTTACAAAATATTATATAAAAATTTAACTTTATCATTATTTTTAATATTTTAATACTTTTTATTATTTTTTTACGGATCCGGATCCGAATATCCGCTGATATCTTAATATCTAGACGGATATCTGAACCACCATACATCTTCATATATTCATACCCTATGTGACTTTCAAGACACATATTTGGTCACCATTTGATTAATTTATTTTAGTTTTTAAAAATTCAAATTATAATATGTGTGAAAAAATGTAGATTTTTTTTTATTATATGGATGATGTGATGATTTAGTTTTTTTTTTGAAAATAAGATCAAACAAATATGAGAGAAACAATATAGTGTATAAGAAAATAATTAATATGATATACTAAATTTTCAATAAATATTTTGGTAGCAAATAAAAGCCTATTAATTTTATATTACATAACTTATTGGTATAAACTATTTTATATTACATAAATATTAAAATATCTTTATAAATTAAATGCTGAATATTACATAACTAATTGGTATAAACTATTTTTTAACCAAATTATTGTGAGTGACATAAATTGTAAGTAATCTAGTTATGTAAGCTTATTTTTATATTAGTCTTAGAAGCTCTGTTATGATGACACATCAACATGGTAGTATTGTAAATCACATGTCAAGGCAATGTTTATTTTTAACAATAATTCTCAATTAATATATAAGGGATGTGATCTAGATGAAATAACACTCATTCAATTGTTGAGCCTTATTTAACACTACTCAAATGAAACAGGGAACATGAAACATTTTTGTTACATATTATAGAACCCAAAACATATAAAACCCAAATGAAAGGTTTCAATAAGAAATGGACCAATAAGATGTCATGATGAGAGTAATTAACAAAACTCTGCCTTGATGGACAATGATATTGAGAGAATATTGTCATATATTGTAAATAGACAATATGCCTTATCTACTATCTAGAATATAGAAACCTATGACTTTCTCTATCGTGTGTCTATCTCTATAATATTATTTAAGAAAATATTTTTGAAAATAAATTTTGTTCTGTAAATTATTACATATTATGCCATTACAAATAAAAATATATAATTGAAATAAAAGATATAATTATTTTTAAAATTTATTGATGAGAATATGAAAAATATTTATTTATCATTAAAGAGTTTATTTACTATATAGTTTATTAATTATTATTAATATTATATATTTTAAAATAATAATCAATCCATATATATTCAAAGAAAAAATCTATTCGAAATTTTGCTATATTTTTCTCTATATCTTATTATATTTATTTGAATATATATCAAAATAAAAGTTGAAAAGATTTTACTAATTTTATAAAAAATTAGACAAAAGAAAATTGACTTTTTTTTTAAAAAAAAAGTTCGTGAACTAACCACAAAACTATAGTTATTAAACGGTGCATATTAGAGTTATGTTTTCAGGATTATAGGTTTTGCGGGTTAACCCGAATAATATTTTAGTCCACTGCAAAACGGGTTAAATAGACAAATTATTTTGTTTGACAACTCTATATATAATCATGAGTTAGACATATTATAAAATTTAAATAAAAGCATTTTTCTTAAATTTCAAAACAGTTTCTTAAAAACAATTTATCTCGCGCTATAATTATCTCGGATTAAGTCCTAGTATATATTTCATATTCTCATATCAATAAGATCATCTTCCGCTAAACACTTTGACAAATTAGTGTTTTTATTATTTTTTTGGCATTACATAAGTTTCATTCGTCGTAACTAATATCAATAAAACTCCATTCATAAAAGTAACTAAGAACACCACAAGAAGGAAAACCCTCAATATGTATTTTCATGCATATTGCTATAATCTCTAGAATAGCCTAATAAGCAGAGCAATTTTCGATTAGAGACACCAGTCCTTAATTTCTCTTTTGTCAAAACTTTATCGGATATGTCCTCGAAGGAACCGTCAGTCCTTAATTAACTTAACAGTTTCTAAAGAAAAAATAAAACAACAAAGCTTATGTCAGTATCATTACACCGTACGTACGTGTCTTCAAACACAGTAGAAATTCAAAGATGAAGGATGGAAAAATTCAATCAATTTGGACTAAGCCAAAACATATTCAAACTTGAACGCGACACAATAGTTCGATTCCAATGAGAGTGTTATAAACAGGGGCGAATCCAGAAAATAATTTAGTATGGGGCACATTATATTAAAATTTTACATCTTATTTTAAACAAAATTAATTGAAGTAAACTAAAAAAGAAAAACATTTTTTCCTATATATGCTAAATATTTATTTTGAGTAATATTAACATAAAATTGTATATTGCATATAATAATTTCATCTTATTTCTTGATTTTTTTTTTTTAATTTAAGTATTGAAAGAAAGAAAATGCAAAATTTATTTAAAAATAATAGTGAGAGTAAAACGTGAAAAGTTGTATTTTTGTACTTTGGAAAAACTATTACTAAAAAATAAGATAGAAAATCAATTGTAAAAATAAATAAAAGTTTGAGCAAAAACAAAGGAAAAAATGAGCTAATAAGTTCTATTTTAGAAAACTGAAAAAAGAAAAACCTAAGGCACTTTGGGAGTTTGATTCAGGTTGAATGGGGCACAATTATAGCCTTACACCAAAAGAGCTGATAAGTTTTATTTAAATTTATGTTGAAACAAATGGTTTATATCATTTAATATGTGGCACGTACCACACCACTTCCAAGCGTGGGTCCGCCTCTGGCTGCAACCAGCTAATTCCACCTATTTTTACAGAGCCAGCACCAACTCTCGATTGAAACTGAGCAACACCAAGTGTTTGTTAGAGCAACTTAGGTGGAATGTTAGCTCTCAAAATTAGAATGTTTCATGGTTCGCACCAAAAGGCAAATGCGACGAATGGAATGCATGCAGAAACTTTGGTTTGTGTAATGTACTTACCTCACCTCATTGCACCTGCCTCGTAGGATTCGAGTCGCGAGATAAGCACGATTGGGAGTTGGAAGATACATCAAAGGGATGTTTGAGGACATCAAACCTCAGTTGTGTTGAAGATGTATTTCTGAAGCTGACACATGTTAAATTACCGTCTGCTAGGTATGCATATATGTACCAAAGACTCGGAATGAATGAATGCATAACAAGTTGTTTGACCACTTGCGAGTGTATAGGATTTACTATGACGGATGTTGAAAGCAAATGATTGTGTTGTGTGATGTGGATGTATATGCTCCTGGGTATCCAGACTTATGCTGAAGGCGGTCATGATCTTTATTACAGAGTGCCGCCAACCAAACTCGAACATCAAGTGGAGAAGAGAAAAAAAAGGCAATCATCATAGCTTGTGCTGTTGGAGAAGTTAGCATTTTGCTTGTTGTGATCATCTTCATCATCTTCTTTCTAAGGAGGAGGAAACATTTTTTTCCTATATATGCTAAATATTTATTTTGGGTAATATTAACATAAAGTTGTATATTGCATATAATAATTTCATCTTATTTGTTGAAAATTTTATTTTAATCTAAGTATTGAAAGAAAGAAAATGCAAAATTTATTTAAAAATAATAGTGAGAGTAAAACGTGAAAAGTTGTATTTTTGTACTTTGGAAAAAACTATTACTAAAAAAAAGATAGAAAATCAATTATAAAAATAAATAAAATTTTGAGCAAAAACAAAGGAAAAAATGAGCTAATAAATTCTATTTTAGAAAACTGAAAAAAGAAAAACCTAAGGCACTTTGGGAGTTTGACTCACTGCATGTGGCACAATTATAGCCTTATACCAAAAGAACTGATATATAAGTTTTATTTAAATTTATATTCAAACAAATAGTTTATATCATTTAGTATGTGGTACGTACCACAACACCTCTAAGCATGGGTCCGTCCCTGGTTATAAACAATCAACAATTCATGTAAAGGATAATATAACAACTCGTCAAGGTTAATAGAAAAAAATAGTTGTGGAGAAAAAACCAAACCTTATAAATTTGTGGGGGAAAGATTAGGAGTGGGCAAAAAAACCGAACAGAATCGAACCAAACCGAACCAACCGAACTTAAACCGACCCAAACCAAACCATATTCTATATATAACCTAATCGGTTTAAGTTTTTTAAAACCCGAACTGATAACCCAATGTGTTTTTGTTAACGAGTTAATTAATAATATTAAAAATATAAACACATATGGTGCGATTTTCGGTTCTTCACCTAAAGCCTTTAGGATAAAGATCTTAAACCCACATTTTTCTTTTTTGTTTTCAACATCCATTTTTTTATAAGTTTTGCTAAGGTAAATAATTTTTTATAATAGTTTTATATTAATGCTACAAGCCTATAATGGCTCATATAAGAGATCAATAAACATTGGTTCGTATAATTAACTTATATTAAAATTATTAACTTGTTACATGTTCATTTTAGTGGTATGAAAGAGTTGAAGCCATGAATTTTTTATTTTTTTTATTTTGATTAAGTGAGATAATTTCAGTTTGGTTTTCAATTTTTAGGGAATGATTTTTTTTATGCTTTCGTTTTGTTTACGCTTCGTTAAGATTCTTGTTTTTATAAGTTAATTTTTTAAAACCAAACCAAATTACAACCGAACCGAATTAAACCAAACCGAACTAAACCCAAACCGAACACAAACCGAACCAAACTTATTTCGATTAAGTTCGGCTAGAGTTTTATACAACCCGAATCAACCGAACCGAACCGAACTCAAACCGAACCCGAAATTAAACCGAAATACCCACCCCTATGAAAGATCCGTAAAATTGGCAAATTGTACGTATATTGTGGGATAAGACTAGTTATGGATTCACCACCGTAGGATCTATTGAAAGCCTTGTGATATGCACCGTCCGATGAAGTACATTAACATAACCGTTATTTGGCGCTTTTTTTTATTCTTAGTTCAGAAATAAGGAAACATAAACACCCATCGATTAACTGGTTTTTTTTTTTTTTTTTTTTGTTTAATGGTTTTTTTTTCTTTTCTTTTGACGTTCCCTTTCAAATAATTGATTAGAAAATTAGTTTCTACGTAGAACTTATTACAACAACAACAAAAATTAGCACAACTTTATTTTTTTTTAATCTAAGATGATACCATAAAATAATAATTAATAAATCTGAGAGATCACCGTAATGATCTCGCGAATAATATTATTTATAATCCAGATCATAAATATTCTGTTACGCACGTTTTGAGGGTGAGGAAGAAGAAAGGCTGTTATCGTTTATTGTACATTATCATCTTCTTCTCTCTTTCTCAAATCGTCTTCGCTCCATTTTCACAGATCTTCTTCATCAAAGAACAAAAAGTGTAGCCCGATGGGAACGTTCACGAGCTTACGAAAAGCCTACGGAGCGCTCAAGGATTCCACCACCGTCGGTCTCGCTAAGGTCAACAGCGAATTCAAGGTCAGATATATCACCATTTGCTTTTTGAAATGTCACAAATTTGACGGATTCTCTTTAAAACGAAAGGTGTTTTTGGATTTTGGATCGTTATAGGATTTAGATATCGCGATCGTCAAGGCAACGAATCATGTTGAATCTCCTCCCAAAGAACGCCACGTTCGTAGTATGTTTTCTCTGCTATTTTCAAACCCTGAGAAATCGAATATATGCATGGATTTGATCAACCACGTACGTACGGGTTCATTAATATTTTGCTGCAGAAATATTCTCGGCGACATCTGTAATACAACCACGAGCCGATGTAGCTTACTGCATCCATGCATTATCAAAGAGATTATCCAAAACTCGCAATTGGGTTGTAAGTCTTTCTTCTGAGTTTTTGATCAAATCGCGTTTTTGATTTGCATGCGTTTAATTTGACAAACAAACGCACATGCAGGTTGCAATGAAGGTGTTAATAGTAATTCACAGAACATTGAGAGAAGGTGATCCTACTTTTAGAGAAGAGCTTCTGAATTACTCACACAGAAGACATATACTCAGAATTTCCAACTTCAAAGACGATACAAGTCCTCTTGGTGAATTCACTCTTTCTATATTCATGACTTCCTTTTTTGGTATACTTCACTTATCATAATTGTCTAATTTGATGCAGCTTGGGATTGCTCTGCTTGGGTTAGAACATACGCGCTCTTTCTAGAAGAGCGGCTTGAATGTTATCGGGTTTTAAAGTATGACATCGAGGCAGAGCGTTTGGCAAAAGGTTCAGCTGCAGCTTCCAAGGTTTGTGTCCTCATGACTGACTTCTCATCATGAAGAAATAGTCCAAAATTTAATCTTTGTGTGTTCTGTAGACGCATAGAACAAGGATGTTGTCTGGTGAAGATCTGTTGGAACAGTTACCTGCGTTGCAACAGCTTCTTTACCGGCTTATCGGATGTCAAGTAAAGTCATATATGCAAACTCAAAAAACAAAAACACAAAAAAAGGTTCTACTTCTTGTTTTTGCGATGGAGAAGGTTTCTTCTTATTTGTTTTCAGTTTTGCAGCCTGAAGGAGCAGCTTATAGCAACTATCTAATCCAGTATGCTCTTGCATTGGTGCTTAAAGAAAGCTTCAAAATCTATTGTGCCATTAATGATGGAATCATTAATCTTGTTGACATGGTTTGTAAAAAACAAAAAAAAAGAGTTTCATTTCCTGCTTTTGGCTCGCTCTACGCTTTCTATTCAAAGATTGTATATATCTCTGTGTCACTGTAGTTCTTTGAGATGACAAGACATGATGCTGTGAAAGCTCTAAACATATACAAACGAGCAGGTCAACAGGTGAGCCGCAGCTACAGTTTCTTCTTCTAACTCCAACAGATCTTGCTGATGCTTTTTCTTTGCATAGGCTGAAAATCTGGCTGAGTTTTATGATTACTGCAAGGGGCTAGAGCTGGCAAGGAACTTCCAATTCCCAACCTTAAGACAGGTTGGTTCTTAGCTTTTGGGATCGGGTTTATACATGTAAAAATTGTTGTGTAATTCAAGATGTTGTTACTTATCTCAAAACCGGTTTCAGCCTCCTCCATCGTTTCTAGCGACAATGGAAGAGTACATTAAAGAAGCGCCTCAGAGTGGTTCTGTACAGAAAAAACTGGTAAAAATTAATCATCATATTCTCAATTATTGGTTCCATTTAATGTTTGATGATCAACGTCTTCAGAGGATTTTGACGTTTTGCTCTGTTTTACTTAACAGGAGTATCAGGAAAAAGAGGAGGAAGAAGATCCACAAGAGAAAGAAGAGCCTGAAGAACCTGCAGAAGACGAAAACCAAAACGAAAACATCGAAAGTGATCAGCCACTTATCGAAGAAGAGGAAGAAGAGCCTAAAGAGGAGAAAGAAGCTAAACCTTCACCATTGATAGACACTGATGACTTACTGGTGAGTCTTCTTCATCTCTTACACATTGTAAAACCAAACCTCATAACTCAGTGACCCTTTTCCTTGGATTGGTGCAGGGTCTGAGTGAAATAAACCCAAAAGCAGCAGAGATAGAGCAAAGCAATGCATTTGCTCTCGCGATATATCCACCAGGTAGAGAAACAAACAAAAAAAGAAGCAAAAACCCATTTAGTAAAATCTAAACTTTCTCAAACATTTCTTCTGCAGGACATGAAACTTCAGTCCCATCTAATAGTCTAAGCTTAATAGAAGCCGGAGGAAGTGGTTGGGAGCTTGCACTTGTTACCCCACAGAACAACAACGACAATCCTCGTCGCGCAATAGCAACAAAACTAGTAAGTCTCTCATTCGAATTTGAACTCAATTGAAGAAAACTTTCTATTTCTACTCACATGGTGTCTCTGTTTATAGGGCGGAGGATTTGACAACCTTCTGCTAGACAGTCTCTACGAAGACGATACAGCAAGAAGACAGATCCAGTTAACCAATGCCGGTTACGGATTTGGAGCCACGGCTACAACCGGAGAACCAGCCTCATCGAATCCGAACCCGTTCGGGATGCAACAAGATCCTTTCGCAATGTCTAATAACATGGCTCCACCAACCAATGTTCAAATGGCAATGCAACAACAACAAATGATGATGATGAATAATCAAAATCCATATAACAACAACAACTATTCACCTTATCATCATCAACATCACTTGTCATCAAATCCTTCATCTTCTTCTTCTTCTCCTAATCCTTTTGGTGACCCTTTCCTCGCCCTCCCAGCTCCTCCTTCATCTACTACTCAGCAACAACACAACCATCATCATATGCTCCTGTAGAAATGGTCATCCTCCAATAACTCGTCTCTTGTTTTTTTTTAATTCAGGGTATTAATTCATTTATTCTTTTCTAGTATAAGACTCTTCTACTTTGTCGGGATTTTTCTTCTCCTTTTCCCATTAATTCTAATATTTGTTTCAGCTTATTCCTTTGTATTTTCCCTCTCTTCATGTTTTTGGAATATTCAGAAAATAGAAACCAAAAATTGAGTATCCAAATTTCTTGATTTCTGCAGAAACCCATATACTAAATTAGTTTCTTTTTCATATCCGGAAGACTCGTATGTTCTATCTATTTTTAGCAAATTATATCAACGGAAAGAATTTAAAAAAAAAACGAGGGAAAATTATAATTTAATGCACACTTGACTTCTCTTGTCATAATTGGCTATCCATGGGGCCACTAATGGATCTCACGGGAGCAAGAGGTGTGATCGATTTGGGGATTTTTGCCTATGCCGTGGTTTCCTCGGTTTTTGATACTCATCGACGAAGAAGACGAAGGGGGGGAGCTATTAAATCGTACTGAGGAGGAAATTCAATTGATGAAAGATAGACGCACTAATGAAGCGGATCGATCACTTTTGAGGTTAAAAAACGGGAATTACAAGACAAAATTCTATTCGAATGATACGTGGAAGCATATTCGGATAGAACATCCAAAATTGCAGTGGGCTAAGGGAGTGTGGTTCACGCATAGAACTCCAAAGTTTGTTTTTATTACTTGGCTTGCCATCCATAACCGATTGACAACAGGGGATAGAATGCAACTATGGAACTAGGGAATCTCGGCTGGGTGTGTACTGTGTACGAACCATGTTGAAACTCGAAATCATATGTTCTTCTCTTGTCCATACTCTCAAGAACTATGGAGGAACCTCGTTGGAACCCTCCTTCGGCGAAACTTCACATCAGACTGGGACTCCATCTTATCTATTATCTCCGAACCTCCAGGGTCGTATGTCGAGCGTTTTCTAATCCGCTATGTGTTTCAAGTCACATTCTCTTACATTTGGAAGGAACGAAACGACCGTCGTCATGGGGAATCGCCAAAATCATCACGACACCTACTCCGGACACCTACTCCAAACCGTCGATGAAACCTTGAAGAACAGAATCAAAACCATCGAAGCAAACGACTCGAGACTTGAAAGTGCTCACTCCACATGGCTCACCACTCGCATTTGAAGAAATCCAAATAGTTTAGCAATTTCTAGTTTGTTAAAAGAATGCTGTACTTTGATGTAAACGATGTTTTTTTTTTGTGTGAATATAATTTAACATTCCCTTCAAAAAAAAAAAATAAGAACCGTTAAAATTTAAAAATACCCGTTAGGTTTAGAAGAAACACAGGTCCCTTGTGCTAGAAGAAACCTAGATCTCTAATTCTATCACTGCTAAAAAAAAAAACCTCTTCAAAATTTCTAACATGTACAAAACAATTACACGCTCTCTCTCACACACACATACAGATACAAATGAATTTTCAAATTACAAAATGAAATTATGTAAGCCAAGTCTGCACTAAATTTTACATATCCGACAACAACATATTTCCAAGTCTACGAAGTTCTCTAAGAGATTCTTCAATTGTTAGTCTTCCGTTCTCAGTCATATTCTCCGGTGAACCTAACTCCAACACCGACTCTATCACCTGATACCAAAACATTCAAAAAAAGGGTCAATCATGTTTAATTTTGGTTCATAATAAATAAATCCGTTATTCGAACCGCCAAATTTTACCTTAATATGTTCAAGTATGGACTGTCCTGTATTCTTTAATGCATCTCCATTATCTGCAGTTGAATCCGAATTGGTCTTTTCGTCTTCAGGATCTATTGGTTTAACTTCAGGATCTACTGGTTTAGCTTCAGGATCTATCGGTTTAGCTTCAGGATCTACTGGTTTAGCTTCAGGATCTATCGGTTTAGCTTCAGGATCTATCGGTTTAGCTTCGTTCGTCCCAGAGGTCTCCTCGCCGGACAAGTTTCTGCCTAACCTCCATAGCCTCTGAAGCTTACCTGAAAAAATCTTCCTCTCCGCGAAGATACTCGTCCCTGATTTCGCCTCTGACTTTCTCTCAGGAACCGGAAGAGGCAAATCAGCGTAGTTCTCGCTTCTGCCTTTATCGGAATTGCTATCCTCACAATCCGCACTCGGTGATTCAGATACTGTAGATGAGCGTTCAATATCAATATCCGGGTTAAGGAACTCGGGAGGGTCAATCTCTCTTTCCCCTAGCTGCCGGGATAAATCATCGAGTAAACTACGTCTAATAGGCGGCTTGTTTCCGCTTTTATTTGCTTCAGCAGGTGATGGATCGGATTCGGTCCTCGAAAGCCTTTGCTTCACTCTGTCCGACCAACTCTTTTTCCCCGCTTTTGGTCTCTGCAACGCTTTTTTCTTCCGTTCCTCTTCTTCCGCGGTGTTTAAAACTCTCCACTTCTCTTCCCAGTAGCTCTCAGGTACTATTCCCACTGGAGAAGAAGAACCAAGTGAAATCGAATCAAACGATAAGCTGTGACCTCTCGTCGGTTTTCTCGAACCTTTTGCAATTAAATCACGACGAGCACTGATTTCCAGAGCAAGAGTCTGCAACGACTTAGCCTTTTCAATAACTTTACTCAGATCGATGTCCTCTGGAAAATTCAGTAACCTCTTGAGAGAAGAAGTTGCATTTTCAGTTGCTAGCAGCGATGATCTCAGATAGAGTATCATCGAAACCGCCATTCCTGCAACCAGAGCTCCCCGGGGAGAGCAAAGGATCCTGAATTCAAACCCTAAATAAGCCTCAACGCCTCTCTCTACCTCGGAATTGTCCGCCGAAAATATCTCATCCCACACGATCAAAAGATTATTCAGTGGAAACTCTCTCCCAAATAAAACCCGTAACCAACGGAGCGCAAAGTACTGCGGTTCAACACCGAGCTCAACTAGATGGCTGTGAAGAGAAGCGTCGACTAGAGACAGTAAATGATACAATGCCGCAGAAGCTTCTATCACAGGAGGCAGTCCCGTGACAGAATCATTTGGAGCAGAATACACGAAAAAATTCGCCACAGAAACCGAACCAAGGGAAGATCCACCGTACATGAGAGCGTCAAACATCGAGTATGCGTCGTGTTCCATGAATTTCTCAGAGAGGACAATTCCCAATTCACCTTCCGCTCCATACGCATCACTCAACAACACAGCGGTCTGTGTCTCGGTGTCAAGTTCATCGAAACTCTTTGGTTTTTTCTTCTTGGTGCTTCCAAAGGGTGGAGCATTTTCATCTCCTTCTTCTTCCATGGAATCATCCAAAACCTTTTTTATATCGAAATCGTAAGCAGCAGAATCACGTTCCTGAAACGCTAGTTCGTCAAACAAATCAATGAACTGATCTTCGTAGTTTGATCTCACTTCCGTGAGGTATTGCACATCCACTTGAAGAACATAAAGCAAAGGAGCCAATAATTCATGCATCCCTAAAAGAACATAATCACCCGATTAGAATCACATAACTTCTTTCGACAAATCAAGATTACCATCGAAATTTAAGTATCGAATTAACCTTGTCTATAACCAATCTCTGGATGCTTCAAACACCACAAGAGAAGTATCCGTCTTAGCATCCCTTGACATCCAGAGGATTGAAAGTAACTTCCATGTTCTGGATACAACCGTGAAAGATCTTGATCGAGTGTTTTCTCCAGCTCTGCGTTACGGAAGAATCTTCCCCAAGTACTATCTACACAACCACCCAGAGACTTATACATGATTACTACATTGGAGAAAATTGCAATTGAATGTATCTCAGTGAGAAGTAAGTATTGTACCAGGATTTTGTGATAAAGGATTATCAATCGTTAGATCTGGAGAATTGATTCCTTTCTTGGGCAAATGTGGATCAATTAAGAGTCTTCTTCTCAAAGCAGCATATCTAAGAAACAACATACATAAAGATCAAAACTTTACTTTTCCCAGAAACTATGAAATTTATCCGAGTCTGAATCTTAAGCTACCAAATTGCGAAGATACGCAAACCCTAAAAAAAACAAAATCTTCAATCGTTCTTCTAACTAATAAATGGTGAAAATGTAGGGAAAGTCAAAACCTTCTTCTGGAATCAGCGGTCACTCTGCGAAGCTCATCGATGGTGGAGGAAGGAGAAGACGGTAAAATTCCCAGGTTTATTCGCCATCGGACACCGCGAAGCTTCTCGAAACGGTGATCTCCGGACGGCGAGGCGTTAGAAGCGCATGGGTCTTGAGTTTTCGCTCTCTGGATCATGTTTTACACAACGCTCTTGCTTCATCCAATCTTCGATTTCGTGCAAACAAACAAAACAATTGGGTTTCAATGACGAAAACAAAGAATACAATTAAAATTGCAAAACTTTTGTCGCTTTTTTTTCTTTCGACAAATCGAATCAATTTGTGTATTCTTGTCTTCTTCGTTTTTGTGTGTCGTTGAGCTGGGAATCTGAGATTGGTTACTTTTGAGCTGAGAATGGTTTTCGTGAGGCATCTTCATTCGGCTATCCGTTCGGATTCGGATCTGATCTTTCGGATTTAAAGTACCCAAATTTTAGAAATTTATGATCCATTCGAATATTTCTTTTCTTAAGATCGGGTTCGATTCGGTTCAGCATGAGTTCGGATCAATTTCGGGTAACTGAAATCTATCACAATTCTCGAAAAACCTAAAAATGAATTGTTTAATTCAAATAATTTTTGCAAAAATTATTTAATTTTGACAAATATAACTAAAGATTTTCGAATATTTCGAGAATTTTGGTTATTTTAACATCTAAACATAATTAATATATTTGGTTTATAATTATAATTTTTGAGTATTTTAGTTATTTCAAAACTAAAGATACATAATACTTTTATATATATAATTATATTTCGTATACTTTGGACATCCATTCAGGTTTCTTTTCGGTTCCGATTCGGTTCGGGTATCCGAAATATTTTATAAGAGGAACATTCATGTATTTATAATTATTCGGTTCGGATCGGTATCTACTAATTTAGTTTGGTTCTAGTTAGGTTTTTTGATACTGGATATTTTATCCAGACCTAGTTTTGGTCCTACGAAAACGGCGTAGTTTCACGTTCAGAGGTTCGTTTTTATTTTTTTCTAAAAATGTATTTTGATTGGATATCGAGAAAGAGGGAGGATACAATTAGTAGACACATTGTTATTAGAGAAATTGCATCCTCTATGATTTAATAATATCAAAATTAACACTCGTTTTTGACAATGTACAACACCTACTATTCACATTAAAATGTCCAATTTATTTTTATACCTTCTAACTAATTACATATGACATTTTCTCTCTCATGATTAACTACTCTCGTCGGAGAAGAAAGAAGAACCAGAGGAAAGAGAAGAAGAAGAAAGAAGGAAGAAGATAACACAGGCAGGAGGCGATAACACCGGCGGGGATAATACCGGCGGGCGACGATAACACCAACAGCGGTGTTATGATAACACCGGCGGGCGACGATAACACCGACGATGTTAACTAGATTAACACGATAATTTATGATATGATAACTGGATTAACATGACAATTTCATAAAAATAAACTTGATAACTGGTTTAACATGACAATGTTAATGATACTAACTATATGTTAAAGATGCTAACAATGATAACTGGTTTAACATGACAATGTTAACGATACTAACTATATGTTAACGATGCTAACAATGATAACTGGTTTAACATGACAATGTTAACGATGCTAACAATATGTGTTTTCTGGTAATGAACAGTGGTCGTCGAGTTTTGATGAATAGTACCACCGGTCTTTTGATGAACATTGTCGCATGATTCTTCTGTCAGAAAATGAGTTGCAGACCAATGACATTTCTGTAAATATTAAAAAACACAAAGGATATTTTGGGTTTAATCATTTTTTCTCTTTCTTACTTACTTAATTTACAAAAAGTTAATAACACTTATCTAATATTTTGGTCAACCTACTATATACACTCAATTAACCATTGTTATTATTGAATTTACTATGCCACATTTCTCTTTTTAAACTTAGGTTTTGCAAGGATGATTTCTAAACAAAACTAAGAACCAAACAAAATTTATAAAGAATGTATCATTAAATTATATATTATATTTTTATTTAAAATAATAATAATGGGAAATATTAGTTTTAAAAGTATAAAATTTATACTTTAATATAAATATTAGTTTTGATATTATTTAACAAAATAAATTAGTTATATAAAATTATTTTAATTTTTTTTTATATTTAATGTTCTACCAAAAGTTTCATATGAAAGCATAGAGGGAAAGAGCATTTGGAGAGTATATGCAGTTTTTTATGTTTTTTAAATGCTTTATTAACAAAACGTTATTGGTTGATAAAAGACTTAATACTTTTTTAAATGCTCTACCAATCAATGACAAAATCTAAGATGATTGAGTGTAAAATGTTACAATTGTTTTGTTTCCCATATCGCTCATCAGTGGGCTTGACTGTATATTAACTGAATATCGGAATAGTTGAATAAAAAAATAGCATAATCAATAGGATGAGAAAACTTAAAACTGAATAAATTTAAAACACCAAAAACTACTATTTATTAGATGAATAAAGTTTTGTATAAACTAATTATAAATTTAAAACGTGCGAGATGGATTGAAAAATAATTTGTTAATTTTTACTTTTTATCATTTCGTGCTTATTATTATGAATGGTATGTACTCAACAAAATCATAAAAACGTGAAAAAATTACATACCATTCAAACTCATTTGTGTGGTTATTAGAGTTTGGGGAAACGGATGCATGGAGTTGGTAATATTTTTTTTTTGGTAAAAAAGTTGTTGGTAATACTTGTGTGACTAGTATATCACAATTGAATATTGGTGGAGTTAGGTGATAATATTATGAATTTACAAAGGAAAGATCGACAGAGTGATACCAATATATATATACTAAAACTGTTAAAGAAAATGTTATTTTTTTTTTTTTGTGTTCATTCAAATGCTGTAAACAGAACTACAGAAGTTTAGTTAATTTTCATTATAAATCTATGTTCATTGCATATTCGATTGGGTCGTTGGATCCTCGAGCCGTTCTACCACCAGTGAACCATTTAGTAGGTAAACTATACTGTTGACATGTCTGATATATATTTGGACAAATGAAGTAAACGTGAATGCTAGGCTTGTTAGTGTATGTGGATGCGAGAATCGTAGTGGGATTCGGGTCAAGATGATATCGATGCGATTAAGAGTTAAGAACAAAAACAAAAAAGGAGATTTATTAAAGAATAAAAATAACTGAATAGAAAGACAGAAATGAAATATGTGGTTCTTAGCGAGCGATCGAATAATCAACATCTCTTCTTCCTTATAATCTTTTGCTTTTATGGACATATGTGAAGTCCGACGTCAACATCGTATATGCTTCAGAAAATACGGCGTTGATGAAGTCGCACACGTACCTGTAACATTTTTTTAATATAGTGGCATGTGATATCCGAACATGTACCACATTTGATGCATTTGTTATTCTAAAGCCAGTGATTACAAAAATAAAAATAGCATTGTCGAAGCTTCAGATTTTTTATAATTAATCAAATACACAATAGTTGTTTGTATGTTGTTATTTTTTAATAAATCATAAATAAAATTATCTATAAAGTTCTATTATGTATGAGATTAAATTATACATTAATATTATTTTTAATTGATGTTAGTTAAGGTTAATACAATAATATTACATTAGTATTGTTTTAGTTACTACAGTAATATTAGATATTAGAAAAATATGAGATTTGAAAAATTAAAATTTTTATTTTGGCATTTTTTAACATCATGTATAAATATAGACTTCATATCTTCATTTATTATCTCCTTTCTTTCATCACTTAGATTATGGATTCAAACAATCCATTTCATTTCTCATCAAATTTCATGGATCTTAATACTCTACAAAAAAGGAAAAGTATTAAAGAGGGATTCTCTAGTTTAAGATAAAATTTAACATAAGGTTCTCAAATTAAATTACACTAAAAATATTAATATTATATTGATGAAAAATTTAATGGGTAAGGGTAATTCACCATTATGGAAATAAAAATTTATGATGTTCTTAAAATTAAAATACATTAAAATATTAATTTTATATTGATGAGGTATCTCACTAATGAGCTCTTATACAAGATCATCTTAGTGTTTTTGGAAAATCAGCGTGTTATGTTGTGATTCGTTTATTCTTAAGACGGTAAAAATTATCCCATAATGAATTATATAAGAATTACGAAAGAAAAGTGAAGTTAAATGTTTTAACCACACACGAGAAAAACAAATAAGTCTCTACTTGACCACAAATTGTCAATAAATTGGATATTCCCATAAAATACGGATATATACATATCACATTTTTGTTTTGTTAAAGATACATATCACATTTTCCTGACCACCACACGTTTTCTTATATTGTTAGTCACTATCTCTAAATCTTTTACCAACTACGGTAGGAATATTTCCCATATTTTAATCATTAAGAACTTTTTAGGTACAATAAGCGTTAGGAAAATAATAATTGATGAGAGAAAAAAAAACGTGGGTAAAAGTCTAAAGAGTGGAAATAGGGGAATTAAGATCAATAACCCAAAAAAAACAATTTTTTTTAGCTCAATAACCATAAAAAGATTTGGGTATGATTATTTATGGAGTATATACAATAGGGCAATTCTACAAAATAGCACCAAAAAACTTAAAGTTCAATAATTTAGCACCCAATGGTGAAAATCACAAACATAGCATTCATTAAAAGAAAATCACAAACATAGCATTTGTTTTTTAATTAAACAATACTCTCTCTATTTCTCATTTGGTCATCGTTCCAAGCCTCCAGTTCTCTGAAATTCGATCTTCTCGGCCCTGAGAATCAGACTTCGAGCCGGTAACTGCGAATGGACCCGAATCTCAGCCAGATAATGCGCCTGTAATTACGGACGAATGAACCCGAATCTCAGCAAAAATTTGGTGGTGATTACGGTTAGAGTGTTGAGAGAGAAGGAGAACTCCGCCGTCGTCGTCGCTTATTGGTCACTACTCCTTTTCAGAGCCTCCGACAATCCTCGCCATAGCTTTATTCACTAATCCATGGAGGAAGATGACGAGACTCGTTCACGGCCGTCGCCGGAAGATTCCCTAAAAGATAATCACTAAGCATTTGGAAATCTAATTAACTCATTTTGTAAAATGGGAATCTTCTGAGAAAGTGACGAAACGGAGAGAGTCTAGACAGGGAGCAGCAAGCAAACCCCCTGAGGGAGATGGAGGTAACAACCGACGATTTACTGCCGGAGGTAAACGCCGCGGTGGCGGAAAACCTTGATCCGAACGAGCTGGTGGAGGGGACGAACGCCGCCGTGCTCGCTGACGGAGTCTTGACGGCGGAGGAGAGGAAGATTGAAACGGATAATCGTGGAGAGAGGAAGACAGAGAGCGAGACGCCTCCAGATGATGATTGCTGCCCGATCTGTTTCAGTTCCTTTACGGTTCCGTGTCGAGGGAATTGTGGCCATTGGAATTGCGGTTAGTGTTTGATATTTCTTCTTCTCTTTTTTCCTCTCATGAATCTCTGAGCCATTGAAGTATCCCGCTTGCGTTTTTCTTTCTGCTCGCTAGAGGAAGATTAGTAGCTCTCTATTAAAATTGCTTTTCTGATATATCTATTAGGAACCTCATTTGTTGGGTTTGAAAATTGATTTAGGGTTCCAGTGTTGGGATTATTGGAAGAAGCGTTTTTTAGCAGTCAATAGTTTTTATGATCATTAAGTTTGCTGATTACTGCTGCCGCATTATATACAGGAAGTTGCATCTTGCAGTACTGGAGCTATGTTGCAGTATCTAGGCCTTGCAAGTGTCCCATGTGTGTTCGGCATATCACCAAGCTCTCACCAGAAGCATCCTTGCAACAGCGCCAGGAGCAAGAGGTGAAAGAGGTTCTTGCTAAGGTCCGTAGGTATAACCGTCTCTTTGTTGGAGGTCTAACCGGCTTTGTTCAGGTAATGTCTTTGAATCATGATTTTGTTTTCTTCACTTCAATGTTTTTGGTGTGCATTTCTTAGACAGTAAATGAGTCATATTTCTCTTTTTTATGACTTGACAAACCCCTCCATCTTTCGAATGTTTCAGAAGGTGCAGGAGCTGCCTTTGCTAATGAAGAGATTGGTGTGGCACATGATGGATCCAGATGCAAACACTCTGTATTTTCACGAAGTGCGCATCTTTGCAATTAAGAACATCTTACCCTGGTCATGCAAACTTGTTTTATTTTCCATCTTAGCTTGCAGTGTAATATCTGACATTTACTTTTCATAGTTTAGTGTTTAGTGATTATCTCTTAGGAAGTCTCCCGGCGACGGCCGTGAACGAGTCTTTTAGGGAATCTTTCCTAAATGATTCCTAAATGATGAAAAATGATGAAAACTGATCCTTTCTTGAAAATGAAACGTATTTAGGAACATATATAACATATTTCGAAAAGACTTCCTAAATGAACAAATGATGAAAACTGATCATTTCTTGAAAATGAATCGTATTTAGGAACATATATAACGTATTTAGGAAAGCTTTCCTAAATGATGAAAACTGATCCTTTCTTGAAAATGAAACGTATTTAGGAACATATATAACATATTTCGGAAAGACTTCCTAAATGAACAAATGATGAAAACTGATCCTTTCTTGAAAATGAATCGTATTTAGGAACATATATAACGTATTTAGGAAAGCTTTCCTAAATGATGAAAAATGATGAAAACTGATCCTTTCTTGAAAATGAATCGTATTTAGGAACATATATAACGTATTTAGGAAAGCTTTCCTAAATGATGAAAAATGATGAAAACTGATCCTTTCTTGAAAATGAAACGTATTTACGAACATATATAACATATTTCGGAAAGACTTCCTAAATGAACAAATGATGAAAACTGATCCTTTCTTGAAAATGAATCGTATTTAGGAACATATATAACGTATTTAGGAAAGCTTTCCTAAATGATGAAAAATGATGAAAACTGATACTTTCTTGAAAATGAAACGTATTTAGGAACATATATAACATATTTCGAAAAGACTTCCTAAATGAACAAATGATGAAAACTGATCCTTTCTTGAAAATGAATCGTATTTAGAAACATATATAACGTATTTAGGAAAGCTTTCCTAAATGATGAAAAATGATGAAAACTGATCCTTTCTTGAAAATGAAACGTATTTACGAACATATATAACATATTTCGGAAAGACTTCCTAAATGAACAAATGATGAAAACTGATCCTTTCTTGAAAATGAATCGTATTTAGGAACATATATAACGTATTTAGGAAAGCTTTCCTAAATGATGAAAAATGATGAAAACTGATACTTTCTTGAAAATGAAACGTATTTAGGAACATATATAACATATTTCGAAAAGACTTCCTAAATGAACAAATGATGAAAACTGATCCTTTCTTGAAAATGAATCGTATTTAGGAACATATATAACGTATTTAGGAAAGCTTTCCTAAATGATGAAAAATGATGAAAACTGATACTTTCTTGAAAATGAAACGTATTTAGGAACATATATAACATATTTCGGAAAGACTTCCTAAATGAACAAATGATGAAAACTGATCCTTTCTTGAAAATGGATCGTATTTAGGAACATATATAACGTATTTAGGAAAGCTTTCCTAAATGATGAAAAATGATGAAAACTGATCCTTTCTTGAAAATGAATCGTATTTAGGAACATATATAACATATTTCGGAAAGACTTCCTAAATGAACAAATGATGAAAACTGATCCTTTCTTGAAAATGAATCGTATTTAGGAACATATATAACGTATTTAGGAAAGCTTTCCTAAATGAACAAATGATGAAAACTGATCCTTTCTTGAAAATGAATCGTATTTAGGAACATATATAACGTATTTAGGAAAGCTTTCCTAAATGATGAAAAATGATGAAAACTGATACTTTCTTGAAAATGAAACGTATTTAGGAACATATATAACATATTTCGAAAAGACTTCCTAAATGAACAAATGATGAAAACTGATCCTTTCTTGAAAATGAATCGTATTTAGGAACATATATAACGTATTTCGGAAAGACTTCCTAAATGATGAAAAATGATGAAAACTGATACTTTCTTGAAAATGAAACGTATTTACGAACATATATAACATATTTCGGAAAGACTTCCTAAATGAACAAATGATGAAAACTGATCCTTTCTTGAAAATGAATCGTATTTAGGAACATATATAACGTATTTAGGAAAGCTTTCCTAAATGATGAAAACTGATCCTTTCTTGAAAATGAATCGTATTTAGGAACATATATAACGTATTTAGGAAAGCTTTCCTAAATGATGAAAAATGATGAAAACTGATACTTTCTTGAAAATGAAACGTATTTAGGAACATATATAACATATTTCGAAAAGACTTCCTAAATGAACAAATGATGAAAACTGATCCTTTCTTGAAAATGAATCGTATTTAGGAACATATATAACGTATTTAGGAAAGCTTTCCTAAATGATGAAAAATGATGAAAACTGATACTTTCTTGAAAATGAAACGTATTTAGGAACATATATAACATATTTCGGAAAGACTTCCTAAATGAACAAATGATGAAAACTGATCCTTTCTTGAAAATGAATCGTATTTAGGAACATATATAACGTATTTAGGAAAGCTTTCCTAAATGATGAAAACTGATCCTTTCTTGAAAATGAATCGTATTTAGGAACATATATAACGTATTTAGGAAAGCTTTCCTAAATGATGAAAAATGATGAAAACTGATACTTTCTTGAAAATGAAACGTATTTAGGAACATATATAACATATTTCGAAAAGACTTCCTAAATGAACAAATGATGAAAACTGATCCTTTCTTGAAAATGAATCGTATTTAGGAACATATATAACGTATTTAGGAAAGCTTTCCTAAATGATGAAAAATGATGAAAACTGATACTTTCTTGAAAATGAAACGTATTTAGGAACATATATAACATATTTCGGAAAGACTTCCTAAATGAACAAATGATGAAAACTGATCCTTTCTTGAAAATGAATCGTATTTAGGAACATATATAACGTATTTCGAAAAGACTTCCTAAATGATGAAAAATGATCCTTTCTGGAAATGAAACGTATTTAGTAACCATTTAGGAACATGTATAACGTATTTAGGAAAGTCTTCCTAAATGATAAAAAATGATACTTTATGGAAATGAAACGTATTTAGGAACATATATAACGTATTTAGGAAAGCTTTCCTAAATCATTCCTAAATGATGAAAAATGATGAAAACTGATCCTTTCTTGAAAATGAAACGTATTTAGGAACATATATAACATATTTCGGAAAGACTTCCTAAATGAACAAATGATGAAAACTGATCCTTTCTTGAAAATGAATTGTATTTAGGAACATATATAACGTATTTCGGAAAGACTTCCTAAATGATGAAAATGATGAAAACTGATCCTTTCTTGAAAATGAATCGTATTTATGAACATATATAACGTATTTCGTAAAGTTTTCTGAAATGAACAAATGATGAAAAATGATAATTTCTTGAAAATGAATGGTATTTAGGAACATATATAACGTATTTCGGAAAGACTTTCTAAATGAACAAATGATGAAACTGATTCTTTCTTGAAAATGAAACGTATTTAGGAACATATATAACGTATTTCGGAAAGTCTTCCGAAATGAACAAAAACAGAAAACTATATTTCCTGTTGATTTCCATTGGCAAATGAAGCATCAGAACAAATGTGTTGTTGTTTTGTCTACACAAAGAAATAAAGAAAGATTCAAATGACGAAAACTGATCATTTCTTGAAAATGAAACGTATTTAGGAACATATATAACATATTTCGGAAAGTCTTCTGAAATGAACAAAAACAGAAAACAATATTTTCTGTTGATTTTCATTCGTAAATGAAGCATCAGAACAAATGTGTTGTTGTTTTGTCTACACAAATAAATAAAGAAAGATTCAAATGATGAAAAGTTATTGTATGAATGGACACAAAAGTTCATATTACATGTTTAAGGATGAATTATTTGTACTTACTAAACATTCAAGTAAACATAAAACGATTATTTGTCATATTGTGTTGACATATTGTGTTTCCTATAAATGAATGTAAAAACCAAATCCATGGGGTTCTTCGCTCCACAATCCCAACGCACTTAACTCTCTCTCTCACACTTCTGCTTCTTCTTCTTCTCCCTCTCTTCTTCTTCACCGATGCCACATAACCCTAGATTATGCTTCTTCCTCATTGCCAACAAAACGAATTTCAGTTTATGTTAATTTTCATGATTTTTATCACAGAGCAGTGCAAGGCAATATCTATATCAAAATACGTAAATATCATGTTAAGTAATCCGAGGGAAATGTAGAATATGTCAAGCTTTTTAATTGATAATGCCAACAATGTTGAAGACACAAGTCCTTCTTTATCATAAATAGTCATCACAGTAAGTTATAATGAAAGAGAAAGAAGTTGATGATAATCCTATCAGCTTCCACTACGTCAACTACAGATCATATCTATTCTTACTATCTTCCTTCCCTTTTGGTGGTAAGTGAAAAGTTTAAGAACTGATCCAGAGGCAATACAGGCATCTAACTACACTTATATGCAGGGTTCCGCTTTCCCATTCCAATACACTGATTATCTCATGGTACTAACATATGTCCGTATAAGTTTCTCTAAGAGGAAATCTAAATCTAAATCTCAACTCTCATGCCATTTGCAAAATCAGCCAACCAAAAGATCACATACTGCATCAAAAGAAAGAACTAGAAACCTTTCAGCTGTTGAACAAGGCCTTTCAAATAATTAACTGAAAGAGAGTAGAAAGGGATATTCACGCCCCAATGTCACCGGAATAATTATTGAATTATTCCAATAATAATTATCGTCTGGTCCAATCCCTGATGACATTGGAAACTGCACGGAGCTTCAAAACCTCTACATGTACCAAAACTCAATCTCTGGATCGATTCCGGTGACATTGGGGCGTCTCAGGAAGCTTCAAAGTCTTCTCTTGTGGCAGAACAATCGCGTCGGTAAAATCCCGTTCGAGCTCGGAAACTGTCCGGAGCTTTTCCTCGTCGATTTGACGGAAAATCTCCTCACCGGAAACATCCCGAGAAGCTTCGGGAACCTTCCGAATCTCCAGGAGCTTCAGCTCAGCGTTAACCAGCTTTCGGGTACAATCCCTAAAGAACTAGCGAATTGCACGAAGCTGACGCATTTAGAGACCGACAACAACCAAATCTCCGGCGAGATTCCGCCGTTGATAGGCAAATTAACAAGCTTGACGATGTTCTTCGCCTGGTCGAATCAGTTAACCGGAGATAGGCAAATTAAAATAGTCTTTTGCCTCTTTAATCTTTAATGAATGCTAAAAATGAGGCTTTTTTATTAGGGTGCTAGTTTGGTGAGAAAGTTTTCAAAAAGTGCTATTTTGATCAATTTCTCTATACAATACTGTATTACCCTTATAGAATTTCTCACGCGAGTAGCTCATGTATCTTTTACAAATTAAGAGAAAAATTATAATGATAATTTTTTCAACTAATAATTTATCTGTTTCACAAAAATTTCATTAAAATTTTGTATAAGCTTGCCTCCATTAACATACATAAATCACATTTTTTGGTAATTGAACCTCATATTTCGTGGTGTAAAAACACTAATTAACCATTTGGTTAACCACTAGATCAAGGGATTTTTCACAA
Source organism: Eutrema japonicum (assembly GCA_030161315.1). Taxonomy (NCBI): domain Eukaryota; kingdom Viridiplantae; phylum Streptophyta; class Magnoliopsida; order Brassicales; family Brassicaceae; genus Eutrema; species Eutrema japonicum. The sequence continues at coordinate 43,694,674 of BSQW01000005.1, forward strand.
TATGTCTTTTTAAAATAAAATAAAATATTTTAGTTGTTTAATATGTTTTCCCCCTTCATATTTATTTCCTTTTTTTTTGGACTGATTATACAATTTATTATGACAACACATATGTTTACCCCAATGATTTTGTTTTTTGCATAATTCACATACTGGTAACTTGTTCAACCTTGTATTAGTACCCAAAAAACACTGATTTTATTTCACGTCTAACATGCTTTAAATTTTGAAAAACAAACCCGAATTTTTTTTATACGGCAATAATTACACCTATAACGTAGTAAGTCTATTTTTTTATCAATAACATAGCATGTATATTTTTTAAAATCAAAGACTTAACACATCTACCAACTAAAAAATACAGACCTTTCATACAGATTTGAGAAAAATAGTATAGAAGTCATTGTGCACTTTGCTCATCCATATATTAAATCATCATTTACAACATGTCAAAACATTCGTCTCCAACTGAGAAACATAGACTTTCCATACAATTGTTTTTGCAGACCTTCCATACCAAAAGAAAGGAAGCTCTCTCATCATCTTCGATGGTGTGCGATGGAATCGAGGGAAAATGTTTTGAGTGTAAACAATTTATGTGTTCTATGTAGACTAACGTTTTTTTACTACATTACATATCAATGTTAGAATAATTTTTACACTCAAAATTAGAGATCTTTATAATTTTAGCCGACATTGCAAATATAACTAAGGATCCAAAGTTTTTGTGTGTCTAGTAACAAAGCAATCAAAGCCGAGTTCGGTTGTCCTTGTGATGGAGCAGCTTTTGATTTCTTGGCTAGAGCGATGTTCGGGAAGAATCCACTTGATACAGAACTTGGATCTGATGCACCGAAGCTAATCACTAAATAGGTTTCCTTATAAAAAAAAATAGACGTTCTATACACACATAGGAATTAGCAAATAGAAAATACCAAAAGTGTAAGCAATGAAGTTGCAAATAACAAAATAGTCTCAATAACAAAGAAAAGGAAACTCAAACAAACTTCAAAATTATAAAAATAGACGTTCTATAGACACATAGAAAATAGTCTCTAATATTGAATACACTAAAATGATGAACACTCTTAATTAACACATAAAAATTAGTCTCCGACGATGTTCTATACAAATAGACGTTCTATACAAAATACTCTCAACACAAAAGGAAAGGAAGCTCAAGCAAATTGCAAAATTACAAAATATACGTTCTATACACACAGAAATTACAAAACAGACGTTCTATACATAAAAATTGGCTCAACCAAATTGCAAAATTACAAAAAGTAGACGTTCTATACACAAAGAAATTAGGTTCCAATATTGAAAACAAAAACAATAGACGTTCTACACTAATAGACGTTCTATACAAATAGAACGGCGAAGTACTGGGTAGTGTTGCGAAGTAATAAAACCAACAATCGAATTTAACAAAAGCCAAATATAGAACCTCCACCATAAAAGCCAAATAGACAGTCTATGTTCTATATATGGTTCGAAGAAAAATCAAGAACTAAACTATGGTTTGAAGAAAAATAGTACATCCATAAACTAAACACGGAAATAGTATATCCATAAAAATGATGACATAGATTCTGGTTTGAAGAAAAATAGCGAAATTGCCACAGAAATCGACTAGAGATTACAAGAGAATCGAATGGCGAAGACGAGATTACAAGAGCAAGTATAAAGCGTGAAGATCAAAATACCATCCCAAATTTGTGCAATTCGATCACAGTTTTCCAATTCCGTTCGCCGGAACTACTAAATCTAGAGACACCGATGATTAATGGTCGGCCTGGACATAGGATCCTCCGATCCGTTTCTTCGTGGTGTAAAAGCACTAATTAACTATTTGGTCAACCACTAGACTAAGGGACTTCCACAATGTGTCTTTTTAAAATAAAATAAAATATTTTAGTTGTTTAATATGTTTTCCCCCTTTATATTTATTTACTTTTTTTTTATGATTAGGAGGTTCAGAATCTATAGGTCCGTACATCCTCCAGGACCAGGCCCAAACCATGTAATTTAACTCTCCTTTGGAGAGCAGATCCCTCCCAACGTGAATTGAACCTGTGACCTCAATGTCCCTACGTTTTTGGTAACCTAAAGGCTTAACCATTAGGCCAACTCATCATTGGTTATTTATTTACTTTCAAGCTACTAACAAATAACACCATCATATAGAATACCCTCCTAACATATATTTCATTTCTTTTGAGTGACGATTTTCATTTTTAGACACACAAATAACTGACTTTCTTAATGTTCGGTTGTATAAAACTTTTATATAGAGCACCCTCATAACACATATTTCATTTCATTTCATTTCTATTGACTGGCGATTTCCATTTATGGATAGGAAAGTAACTAACTTTGTTCATGCTTTGTTGTTGAAATAAATATGCACATATCTACACTATATATTTTGTTTTGTTCTATTCCATATTGTTTATTTCTGAACGATATTTCTATTTTTTGCAGTATATTTTTTATTGTTCTATCTAGAACATACAAAAATAGAAATACTATACATGGCTTTTGTAAAGAACACATCATCTCCTTGTTTTCGCAGGCACGCGTTTATAAGGATAATTTTGTCCTTTCATAACCGAAATGGTTAGTTTTTTTATTTAAAAACGTAGTGTGTTATAAGCTTAATTTTTAGCTAATATATGAATATTGGGCTAATTGTCCCAAAAAGAAAAATATTGCCTCTTTAATGACATCCCATTTGTTCTACGTTTTGACATTCCATTTAATTTAGGTTTCAAAAATAATGAAATAGTATAAGTGATTTGACTGCAATAATTGAATCATGCAAGACTTATTACCACCATTGAGATTCAGATTGGTAAGTTATGGAACGGCATAATTGCGTTTTTAAATGCGATTTCGCAAAATTTTTATCAATAAAAAAATTTGCGGAAATGAAAAGTAAAAAAAACAAAAATATCATATGTGTTTTTGCTTAAAAAAAAATACAAAAAAATATCCATTAAACAGAAAATTGAGTTTTAAGTAGATTTATATGTGGAATTAGTTGAATTAAATAACTTTTCACATTATTTAATTATATAACTATTAATATTTGTGGAAATACGTTCGGTCCAGTGGTACAAATGTTTCATTAATGCTTCTATACGAGCATGTATGAAGTTTGATTCCCGGAAATGTAAATTAAAGGAAAAAAAATATAGGATATTTTCAGCGCGGTGCAAATAGAGCTATTCATTATCGTCCAACGTATCAAAAATAGGGTTGCTCGTGTTGCAAGCAGAACCATCGATCATGAATTATTATAGGTATGTAGAATTGTCCGTCGTAAAATCGTCTATGTAATTATTTTCATGATTTGTAATAGATAATATTATAGACAGAAAATAACTATTTATATTTTTTTTACTTCTTAAATAACTAATAATTTTTTATATTTTATTTGCTTACTATAAATATAAATATTTATGTAATGAATGAGATTTGGTTTCACAATATTATTAGTTTTTATGTATTATGAATATATTGAAAATAATTAAGAATTAATTACAATGAAAAATAATAAGTTTTTTAATAATATAGTGAAAAAAATATTTCAGATAATGTATTTGATAATGTAGATTTCATTACCAATCGGAGCCTACGCTTCAATTTTGGCCCACATAAGCCAATCTAAGATGGCGGGTCAATTTGATTATCTTCATCACAGCTGTGAACTTGAACAAAGAAGATATATCTTTGTTTTCTTTATCTTTGTTTGCGAAAAATCCATAGCAAAATTATAATCTCTTTTTTTCCACATCGAAAGTTTAAAGAAAACTAAGAGGAAATATCTAATATGTTAAAAGAGGAAATATATTTCAGTTTACAATTCAGTATTGACCAATTAATTTTGGGTAAACGACCTATTTTCCCTTTTAAAAATATCATATAGTATTGGATTCACACAAAGTTACAATTTCAGCTTAATTCTCTATCATTTAAAAGTTAAAAATTTATATCATCATATTTTAAAAGTTCAAAACGTATATATACATAAAGTCATTTTTGGGAACGAAATTACACACAAAATACGATTTATTTTGGTTTACTGTGTACCAGTCCAACTTTAACCAACTAAATACAAAATAAACCGAAATTAAACCCAATTACAATTTTAACCACTTTGAACCATCTTCTTCCTCTTCTTCTTCCCCTCTCGCATAACTCTATCCGTTTTTTATCTTCTAGATCCAGCTCAAACCGTCTTCTTCTCTCTTCATCTTCCAATTGGTTTTGAGTTGGAAGTCCATGTGACTTAATATAGTATCAGAATCCGATCTATTATCGATCCGACCCAAAGTTGGTCCATCGATCAATGCCTGAACATACCAAGATCGATGGACAAAAAGCCATCATCTCGAGAGGGCGTATTAGGGAATATTATCCCACATTGGAAGTTGGAAAAGATCCTAAATAATATATAAAGAACATAGACCAATCCACTCATTGCCAATTGATTTTGAGTTGAAAACGTATGTAACTTAAGAAACACATCGTCGCATGAGTTTTCGCCACTGCATCCATCGTCGTTATTCTCAAATGGCACAATTGATATATCTTCCAAGTGATATCCAAAATGATTCTACAACACAAAAAGCATTAAGAAAATGAAATCAAAAAACGAAATCGAATCCATGAGAACCAAAACTAAATTTGGATCTTCAGGAAAAACAAAAAAAGAGAGGAAGAAGGAGAAGAAGTAAAACTACTCTATTTTTCTCCGGGATTGAGAACTTTCTGCTCGATTCAAGCAAGAACAAACAAATTATAACGGAAAAATAAAACACAAATTTGGCAGAATCCAACAAGCAGAGATATATAAAAACCCATCATATCTGCAAAGTTTATAAACACGTTACCCACAAAATCAGAAACTCCCAAAAAGTGTTGAATCAAAACGGATACGAAATGGGAATCGAATATCAAAATCAGAATCTGTCTCCTTTAGATCAACCCAAGTACTAAAAGAAGAATGAACATAGCTCGGCACTTGAAATTGACACTTCTCATCGCCAATATATAAGTAATCGGTCTAAGATAACTTTAATCGAAACTCGAATTCTCAACTGATGCCAGTATCTAGCGGATTTAGGATCGTGAGTGAGAAATGAGAAAGAGGGATTAGATAGATAATAGGGAAGAAGAATAAGGTGATTAAAATTGGTTAAAACCGTTATTAGAATTAATTTCGGCTTAGATTGTTAAAATTGGATTGGTACACTGTAAACAGAGATAAATCGTGGTTTGTATATAAATATGTTTCGAATTTTCAAATTATAGGGATACAATTTTTTAACTTTCAAACGATGGGTAACTATGACGGGATTGTAATTTTGTGTAGATATATTATATGATATTTTTGAGGAAAAAAGAAGTTGTTCAGCCCTAGGTTTTTTCATTAAAGTATAGAGCCGATTTTATCTCTGGACAGCAAATCACTTTTTAGACAATATTAAAACAAACTAGCAAATCTAGCATCTCACTTTGACGTAAAATTCTTAAGAAAAAACTAATCCACTAAATTATTTATTATACACAATTAATTATATGACTTATGAGTTATGACCCATTAAAAATCAACTCTTTTTTTTGACGAGGTATAGAGTGGCGGGCGCTAGCCGATTGCATTATACATACCTAACTGAGACGTACAGTTTGAATTATTGCAGATTTTACGATTTATATATACTTTAGTAAACAACAACACTCTAGTTTTTTTTTGGTCAACTCTCTATGTTAAGAAATGAACATTCATCGTCACCTTCGATCCAACAGTTAATTATAATTATTGTATTTTAAACTTAACGAGCAGCCATGTTTGAGAAGTCATAAAGGGAGGCCTTGTAATTAATAGCTTGAAAGAAACTAGTGCCAGTGTAATCTTATGCAAGTGGATCAGTAACACCTATATTTCTTATCCGCTTTTGTTAATCGTTTTAAAATCAGAAATACAAGTGTTTCAAAATTCAGAAATTCGCAAAAACAAGAGTTATCGATTTGGAAGTTTTTGTTACAGTATTTATTTAACATCAGCTAAACTTGTTTCTAATAAAAAAAAACATCAGCTAAACTCCAAGGGTAGTATTTGTTAAAGGAATTTCAGTTATTAAATTATTATAATTTTGTAGGCATCATTTAAAAAAATAATTTCACATTAAAACCAAATCATCTTACATCTTATCTTGACATTTTGAAGGAGTTGCGAATGTCCACCTTTATCTTGTGGACCGTCATAATAAACCAAACATTACCATTCAAAAAACTAAGTTTCTCACTTTTTTGTTTTTTTTTCTGTCCAAACAAGTTATCACTTAAGAAGTTTGATTTAACATAATGTTCAATAAAAAGGAGAAAAAATATAATAAAATAAAAACTGAGTCAACGTTCAAACCATGCACTCTTTATTTTATTTTATTTTCCTTGATTTTATAATTAAACCAATCCATATATATATATATATACACACATAGACCACCAACCTTTATCAACCTTTGGGAGATAAACAAAGCATAACCAAACCAAAAAAAAAAAAACACAAAAATGGATTTCTTTTTGGTTTTATTGCCACTCGTATTGTTTCTCTTAGCTTACAAATTCATATTCTCATCCAAAACGGCGCGTTTTAATCTCCCGCCAGGACCTACTCCGTTTCCCATCGTCGGCAATCTCCACCTTGTGAAACCGCCGGTCCACCGTCTCTTTCGTCGCTTCGCAGAAAAATACGGTGAAATCTTCTCCCTCCGCTACGGCTCTCGCCAAGTCGTGGTGATCTCTTCTTTGCCCCTCGTCAGAGAATGCTTCACTGGTCAAAACGATATCGTTTTAACAAACCGGCCGCATTTTCTGACCGCCAAATACGTCGCCTACGATTACACCACGATTGGAACCGCCGCTTACGGCGACCATTGGCGTAATCTGCGCCGTATTTGTTCTCTCGAGATCCTTTCCACTAACCGTCTCACCGGCTTCCTCTCCGTCCGTAGAGACGAGATCCGACGGTTGCTCACAAGACTCTTACGTAACCATAATGGCCGTGTCGTTGAGCTTGAACCTCTTCTTGCCGACTTAACGTTCAATAATATTGTCCGTATGGTCACAGGGAGACGCTACTACGGAGACCAGGTTTGTTTAATTAAAATAAACATCTAATAACGTTTAATACGAATAAATTTACTAGTGTTCTTGTAGAAAATAGTAAATATTTACCTACCAATTGACATGCCGGCCGGCCCTGGGCTATGTGTGATAAAACACATTGTCCTCTGACCCCACCCTTTTTTTTTTTTGGCCCCAATTTTTTTTTTATATATAATTAGTCTTGAACCTCCAAAATTTCAGGGTCGACCCTATTAACATAGTCCTATAATGTATTTAATTTGTTTGTTCCTTACTTTTAATATATGCATATAAGAATTCGTTCGATGTTGATTATTTAGACTGATTAATTTTCTTTAATGACTATTTCTTAAAGGTTCACAACAAGGAAGAAGCGGATCTATTTAAGAGACTAGTGACACAGATCAACGACAATAGTGGTGCGAGCCATCCAGGAGATTATCTACCGATTCTGAAAGTGTTCGGACACAGCTACGAGAAGAAAGTGAAAGCACTCGGCGAAGCCATGGACACTTTCTTGCAGCGACTGCTCGACGATTGCCGAAGAGATGGAGAGAGCAACACAATGCTTAGTCATTTGTTGTCTTTACAACAAGACGAACCCAAGTATTACAGTGACGTCATCATCAAAGGCCTCATGCTCGTAAGTAATTCTCATACATACATAAACCTAAAAATCATATATATACAATGTAATGTCCTTTTTTCTTCGAATTAAACATTAATATTTTGTGTTTAAATTAAATTTTGAAAGAAGAGAGGTGGTTTGTGTAATATTACATATTATAATTACAAAAAAGATATGTATATATATATGTATAGATGAACTAACAAATTGTTGATGATTTGAATGTGTATATAATATAGAGTATGATGCTGGCGGGGACGGATACTGCAGCCGTGACGCTAGAATGGGCGATGGCCAATTTGTTGAAAAACCCTGAAGTGTTGAAAAAGGCGAAAGCTGAGATAGACGAGAAGATTGGACAAGAACGTTTGATCGATGAGCCGGACATTGTGAATCTCCCTTATCTCCAAAACATAGTTTCCGAGACATTTCGGTTGTGTCCGGCCGCACCGCTCCTTGTCCCGCGTACTCCTTCTGAAGACCTCAAGATTGGCGGGTACGACGTGCCACGTGGCACGATCGTACTAGTGAATTCTTGGGCCATCCATAGAGACCCGAAGCTCTGGGATGAGCCCGAGAGGTTCATGCCAGAACGGTTCGAAGACAAAGCAGCCGCGAACATTAATAAGCTTATGATGTTTGGGAACGGACGAAGGACGTGTCCCGGTGCGGCTTTGGGACAGAGGATGGTGTCATTGGCTTTAGGATCGTTGATTCAATGCTTTGACTGGGAAAAAGTCAACGGCGAGGAAATTGATATGACCGAGAATCCTGGAATGGCTATGCGTAAGCTCGTGCCGTTACGAGCCGTTTGCCATCAGCGTCCCATTATGACTAATCTCTTGGCTTAAAGATCACACACTATATATATATATATAGGTTCACCCTTTGAAGAAGATTGCCGGTTCAAACGTCTTTTCGGATCTCTTTTATAAAGTATAAACCTTTATTTATTTTGTAATGTTTGTAAATCAGATCCGAATCACGAAAGCAATAATCTGTTATACTTGTACTGGATAATACAAATAAGATAAAGAGTTGTCTACAGTAGTCTATCTATCGATATTATTTTATAAAATATATTTATAAAGTATTTTAAAATAATTTTTTTTTACTTGTCAAACTAATATGTCCGGTGAGAATAAATTATCATCATTTTTTTTTGGCTAGAAAAATAAAAAACTATCATCATATCAACTAAAATATGTTTTAATAAAATTATTATAGCCGTACGTGATTGTGAATATTTTTTTTTTTTTTTTTTGATAATCGGAGAGAGTCTCAGACCGAAGCCCAAACTAATTTTTCCGATGTTCGAGTAGACAGCCCTTTCTTTTTCTATCTAGGACTAGTCCTAAATAAAAAAATAAGACCAAGATGATTGTTAATTGGTACTTGTAAATTCTTGTGTGGTTGTGAATTGGATTTCGGTTGAGAAGATGAGTTTTGCAACTACATATGAATTTGATTATTTTTGTGTGTTGTCGATGACCACGATATATAAAATTAAAACTTTCTTGGAAAAAGGTCGATTTCTACCCAGACTATTCTAAATGGTGCGGATTCGTACTTGATAAATTCAAATATCCAATTTCATATTCAGATTATTCAAAATTTGAAAATTTATACATGGACTATTTTTTTTTTGACGAAAACAAACATTGACCAACTCTCCGCTAGTCAATTCCGTAACACCATTAACGATGATGGGTTACCTGCCACGTATGCTTCTCAGTTGGCACATAATCTTAGCAAAGAGAAATTTTTTACTTTAATTATTATAGTATTTTCGAAACTTTTACGAAACTTTTATGAAATTTATATGATATTTTCAATTTTTTAATTAAAATTCTCTTTGCTAAGATTTAATCCATAAAACAAAGAACTACAGATTATGAGATTATAAAATCACACACACAAAAAAACCAACAACAGAAACCCAAAGAAAACCCAAAACAATTCAAGTCTCTGAAGCAAACCATAAAACACCACTATCGAAGAAGCAGAGTTTCCAATTTCTCACTTTGCAGATTTTTGTCACTTCCTTCTTCAAGCTAGAGGAACCCAGAATATATATGTTACAGGAATTACGCTTTGCTTATCTATTTATATTGGTTTAGCTATTTCTCTTGGTTTAGTAGTTCAATTATGTAAACCGAACCGGTTTGATCTTCTACATATGTAAGCCTTCGGGCCATTTGAGAAGGTTAATCAAAACAAACATTTATCTTCTTCAATCTTTCTCTCTCTCACGATCATCTTCATCATCATCTATCATCATACGAATCAGGTGTCTCCGAGATGATCTCTTCTTCTTTCTGATCATCTTCTAGCCCAGATTCACTGATCTCCGGGTTTTCGGTAAACCTCTGGATCGGATTTTATCTCACTTGGTTTTCCTGTTTCATTGGTATCAGAGCATTCGAACTCTTCGGACCAAAATCAATGGCAATCACAGAAGAACAATGGATAATCAGGATGAATAAGCATGTGGAAGAGAAGCGCATGAGAAAGGAGAAGCGCATGAGAAAGGAGAAGCAGAAGCAAGCCTATACGACGCCCTGCGATTTGCAAATATGGAAGCGTTCATCTCGGAAGCTCCGTTCTCACAGATCCCACACCGGGTATCCAATCCATACTCATCTAGCACTCCGATAATGCCAGCAGAAGCACCTCGTCCACCGGATCCTCCAGATTTCAACAGATCGAGACAGATTTCAATCACTACGGATGCCCCTGAGATAGCTAAAGTTCCGACGGTTCCAAAAGAGAAGCTGCCTCGAGAGTATTCATGTGAAGAGGTGTATGAGAGAATGACAAACGGACTGTGTTTGTTTTGTGAAAAGCAAGATACCCCTGGTCATCATCAGTTGAAGCACAAGGGAATACAGATTTTCTTGACGGAATGTGATGATGATCAACTTTCCGAGGATACAGAGTTTGATGTAATTGCTGATGAATATGTGGATCAGCCACCAAAGTTTGAGCGTGACTCAATTTTGCAGGTTTTCGTTGCCTTGGATCGGAAAGAACCAGCTGTTAAAGGAATTGTTGATGATGATAAGATGAGTTTGAAACAAGCTGCTTCAATTTTTGAGAAGGAGACGATTCCCTCTAATACACATTCTGATGGTACAGAGACGAAGAACTCATACATGTTATATGCGGTTCAAGGAGCTGAAACAACTAGTGTTCCGCTCTTGCTTAATGGAGTGGTTACTCACGAAGCACAACCTCAACAATCACTAAGTGTCAATGACAACAAAATGGCACGCCAGTCGTTTGATCAAATGTCTCTAAGGGCAACATGTAAGAAGAAACAGAGAAAGTGTCTTAAGGCCTGGAGGTTCAAGTTCAAACACAAGAATTTGATTGGAGTCATGCCACAACTTGGACAGTATATACTCATGGAAAGAAGGAGCATGGCGTACAACAGTTCTTTCTCCAATATTCAGGTTGAACCAATGAGGATAGGGATCACATGGCAGCATTGGAGAATGGGTAAACGACAACAACCACCTCCGTTTTAGCTAAGCGCTGATAGCAGATCCTACATCGATGTTGTTCTGCCTATCTCGCTTCGAAACAAGGCCGAAGAGAAACAGTATATGGGTCTATCTCGGTCGGAACGTGTATGGGAACCAGGTGGGTTAGTGTGTATACAAGATCAGTGGGATTGGCTAAGTGAAGTTCAGAGTCCTGATATAATTATGAAGATATCCCAAATATTATATGGGACAAACTTAAGCTGTCTCATGAGGTTATCTCCACCATTAACATATTCTCAGAATTGGAAAAGAAAATTTGGTCTAGAAGAATGGATATGTGGGCTAGAAATCTATGATTGCAAGTATACGAAGCAGATGTTGCTGCTTGTGAAACAAACTTGTCATGTGTGGCATCGTTGGAAGAACAAGAATAAGATATTGCATGCGATTTCAGTTCTTATGACACGACAATTGGTGATTAAGATGTCTTTTCTGGATGTGAAGACGTTTAAGCACACAAACGTGGAGGATGTTGTTCAGCTTACAGAACATTTACTTCGGGGAGAGGTGAAAACGAGTTGTTATTGGGCAGAGTTGCGAATAGATACTCAGAAGTATGAAGCATGCTCGGTTAAGCAATTTAAGTTGCAACCAATTTTGGAAGAAAGAGATGCATTACAAATCCACATGCAGACACATCTGTTACAAAATAAGTTGGAGCTTTCATGGACGAGTAACAATATGTGTGGATGGTTGATTTGTGCTAAGGGAAAGAGGAAGCTGAGGAGCGTTGAAGCTGGAGCTAAGAAGCGAAAGAAGAATTTCTCGAGAAATGGTAAGATCATAATATTAGCTCTGACAATGAAAGAATATGTGGCTGATAAAGATGACGGATGGATTTGTGAACTTGAGTTTGGAGAGACACGCTTGTTTACTTTTCTCGTCAAGGATTATGGAGATGGAGAAGGAATTCCAGTGTTCCTCAGGCTCAATGATTCTGATATTTTGAATGGGCAAAGCGTTGATGAGATCATCTCACCACCACCTTTAGATTACACACCTCATCTCCAAGCTAGGTTTGCTATTTTTAAGAATTCATTTGCTGAATCTCGTGCTTATGAAGTGTTTCACTTACAAAGACCACCAAAAATATTATCAGACAAAGATACGCAAAGAAAAATGAGTGTTCTGCTTTTGGAATTGAACATAAGTATTTACCAAGATTTCTTCACTAAGTATTCTGAATTATCATCCTTGAGGGCAAGGATGTTGTCGACGAGGGAGTATTGTTACAGGAATTACGCTTTACTTATCTATTTATATTAGTTTAGCTATTTCTCTTGGTTTAGTAGTTCAATTATGTAAACTGAACCGGTTTGATCTTTTACATATGTAAGCCTTCGGGCCATTTGACAAGGTTAATCAAAACAAACATTTATCTTCTTCAATAGATTCTCTCTCTCACGATCATCTTCATCATCATCTATCATCATACGAATCAGGTGTCTCTGAGATGATCTCTTCTTCTTTCTGATCATCTTCTAGCCCAGATTCACCGATCTCCGGGTTTTCGGTAAACCTCTGGATCGGATTTTATCTCACTTGGTTTTCCTGTTTCAATATACTTGGCTTCCTCTGCAGTTTCGATTTGTAACAAACGATTCTGGTTCGAATCTTCGAGCAGTGAAAGCAAATCGGGAGAAGCAGCGAGCAACCTTCAGGTTTTATTATTTCTCCTCAAGAACTTTTGCATCGAAGTCTCTGCGTGTTCATTCAAATTTTCGTTCGCTCTAAAAGATAGAAGAAAGCGACAATCAATTTCTCTTCTTTCATAAGATCCCCCCACTCGTGACAAAAATATTTACACTCCTTTTACTATATTCTGGGTTCTTATTTGATGGGCGAAATTTGATTTCTTTATGCGTTTTAACTCGAAGTTTGAATACGTTTTTGGATAGTACCTGAGTGCTTTTGCATAGAGTTGTTCAGATCACATGATGTTGAATGCCCCAATGTTGTTTGATGAAATGCCTGAAAGAAAAATAATGTATTACAAAAATTCAGGATTAATAATGATGAGTTTGATCTTTGCATTGGCTTTGGTAATTGAAGGATTGAATCGTAACGCATCTGATTAGGGATTCAGAATTTGACAGGTTATCTTCTTGAGTATTGGTCTGTTTTCACCTGATTAGCAAAGTTGACTATCAGGACATTCAGCTGAGTCTGATACATTGTGGTTTGTTCAGATGGGAGATGCATCATTTCTCGATAGAATGCTTCTCCAGCTTCGTTCGACTTGCAAGTAATGAGTTTGAATTTGTTTGATTTTAATTCTATAACTTGCGATACCATAGAGACACAGCCAATCAAGAAGATGGGTTTCTTTTTGTCTGCTAAAATGAAGGTATTACAGCGGTTACCCTAAGGATCTCGGGCCATCGCGTGTTATCCATTTTACATCAGAAAGAGAGTTTGTCCAACTCCTTCACCAGGGCTATCCGGTGGTTGTCGCATTCACCATAAGGTAACTTAACTTTCCTCAGAAACCCCCTCCAAATTACGCTCCATTGCTATATTCCAACTCACGTGCTCTCTCATTCTATAAAACAGAAGTAACTACACACAACATCTTGATCGGATGATTGAGGAAGCTGCTGCTGAGTTCTATCCCAACATAAAATTTATGCGTGTGAGTTCCTATACAATATAGAAGAATTTAAAAGATAGACGGAAACTTTCTAAACCATCAAGTGACTGTTGTGTTTGGATTGTTTCAGGTTGAGTGCCCCAAGTATCCTGGGTTCTGCATAACCCGCCAGAAAAGCGAATATCCTTTCATTGAAATATTCCATAGCCCACAACAAGTATAGTTCTTTTTCTTGTATTTCCGGTATCTAACCCTGTTTAAACAATTTGGTTTATCTCGTAAAACAAAAATCCTTGTGATGCAGGCGGGTAATGAAGGAAAGGTACAGGATCCAAATATCACCCGGTATTTTGTGAAAGTCGTACCTGTAAGTTGGTTGAAGCATCACAAATTGTCTTTTCTATTACCTTTTTGTGAACAAAAACTCCGCCTTCTTGTTAAAACAATGCGACATCTATTGCAGAGTCTAAAGATTGGTTTCTTCTTCTTGCATGTTTGTTTCTTTTGGCAGTACAATTATGATATGAGCCCCTATGGATTCAGAGAATTCTTCAAGCGCCAGGGGGTTCGTACTTCTGATCCGAAATGAAGCAACTTGAAGGTCCGTGCGTAATCGAAGCTTTTGAGTGTATCAATTGCTTCTATGAGATACCAGTGACTGTTTTAAGAATTGATAGTAGTGCTAAGTTTCTCTTTTCCTTCAAAAGAAAGAAGGGATTAATTCTTTCTGACGTCTGAGAATGTTCCTAAGTTCTGCGATTTGCATGATCAATAAGTCAAATTAGAATGGTAAAAGGAAGAAGGGAATATATGTGACTTCATATACACATTGGTGAATTTTACTCGTAAAAGTTTAAAAGTCTTATACGTAAAATAACCGAGAAGAAGCAAACCATCTGGCTTCTTCACAAGGTTTTATAATCGTTCGCAGATAAGTCAACGCAGTGATTTACAGATTAACCAATTAAATGCGTTAAAAATATATATAAAATTGAATATGCACAAATGAAGGAAATTTTCGAAATTATTTTTACTTTACAGACAACAATACGAAATTGTAGGGATAAATTTAAATAGAGAGCTGATTAACAATACAAAATATCATATATTAAAAGTATATTACATATTATATATCCACCGCACAATGGATAGCTCTCCTTCTCTACTTGAAATCTATTTTGGTTGTTTTACGCATCCGTTATAATTGGCAATTAACGTTCTAATATTTCTCTCTTTTAGAAGCTAATTGTTAGTTATATTAGTATCTAAGTTTGTAATATTTATACTTTTTTAGTAATAAAATTTAACATTAAAACCAAAAAAAAGTATATAATTTTCATGTAAGTCTACTAAATACTCCCAAGTCCTAAACAATTAATGTCAGAATGAATTTAGTTGGGAACGTGTGATGTTTAGCTTTTAACTTATTAGAATCAGTGATGTTTTTGAGTTGTGATTACATTAAGGTCATCTGGTTATCCATCCATATCAGACTCGGCCTCTCATTCAGCACATTCCATTCGTGGTTTGCCCTGCTTTGCTGGACAGTGACTTCAGGTATATCCTCTCTTCGAATTCTAAGGAAATTGGTTTTGATGCCACTATTTTTCATTTTTGGAAGCAGAGGATTAACCGGCTTCACAACAACCTTTTGATCCCTCTGCAAATTATCTTCAAGGAGATCGACAGGGAGATTCGAAACACTATCACCGCAAGAAGGTATAGAAAAAATTTCGGAAATTTAATGTATTTTTAACTCGCTTGAGTGTAACCTTAGAATTATTATGTTTTGCCTTGTTTTTTAATTCTTTTTTTTACCAAGGCTTCAAGTATAAGGGGAAAAGTTTTTGTAATACCAATTTCCTTTATTTTTATATGATATTTACAGTTTATAAAATTAAAAAAAAAGAATCAGTGATGTAAGTAAGTCGTGTCATTGTCTATTTCTTCTAATAGGTCAACTATGATTATTCCTTTCGTTCCATGCCATGCGTAGGAAAAACCATTCTCCTTGCGTCAATCTTTTGTTCTTACTCCTTATTTTGTTAAAGAGAAAAAAAGTACCATTGTACCCAAATTAAAAACACATTATTCACTTTCTTTCTCATACATGTTCAAATAATAAAAGTTTGTGTGTAACAACTAAACAATATAATTGTATAGTGATATGTCTAAAATAAAGCAAGTTGTTGGTGGTAGGGTGGTTCCCTTCCTGCGGTGAGTGTCGGCCCTGTTGGTCTAGGCCAGGGATCGATTCCCCGCGGGAGCAAAATTACCAGGACAAGCACTTGGCCAAGTGGGGCATTATAAGTGGGCTGTGTCACTCCCACCCGGTAGATTAGTCTGGACCTTTGGGCTTAGGATTACTCCCGAGGGCCGAAAGGTATATAAAAAAAAAAAAGATATGTCTAAAATATGATATAACATTGTATTTACATATACTAATCTATTGTATTAGTCTTTGCTCAACAGAAAGTAATACATAAGAAAGTTGCATGATTGGCAAAAAAAGGAAAAATGCATGAATCTTTTGGGCCATTCCCTATCAGTCTATAAATAAACTCGGCCATGGTCGGTTCGATATATGGATCACATTAATGATACAAAGAAAATGTCAAACATGGATCTAACCACGACTGCTTCTTCCCCATATCACTATTAATGACTGCTTTGATCTCACCACGACTGCTTCTTCCCCATATCCCTATTAACTTATTGCTCGAATACTTGAATGTCCCCTTCGCATATTTGACTTTTTCTTTTTGTTTTTCATTGTTTATGGATTTGGGGGAATGGCGAAATATAATTTGAATCGTGAATTCGATTAAGAACTTGTTTTAACAAATGAATGTTGTTTTAATTTCGAACACACATATATCACGATCTCGTGATATATGTCGTTGTCAATTAATATCGCGATATGTGTCAAAATAATAAAGGAAATTGCAGTGCATAACCATAAAAAAATTACAATTCACTAACTAACCAAAAAAAAATTTGAACAAGATATTCTCTATATATTATATATTAATGCAATTTTACCCTTCACAATTTTTTTTTCCACTTCTCTCTCTCTCGCGTCTTTCTCAAACCTTCATCCTCACAAAATCTCTTTCCCTCTAATCTCTCGCAGCCAATCCACCGCCATATCCCGTCGATCTCCTCCTCCGTCGCAGCCTCTCTCGCCGACCCAATATCACCGAATAACCAAGGATCGAGAGAGGAGCCACTCAACAGAAACCATATCGCCGGCCACTAAAAACCCTTAATCGCCTTGATATCCGCTTCAGCCTGACAAGCCCCACCTCCGTCTCTGAGATCCTTTCCAAATTCCGATCCCTCACCGCCGATGGTAAAATCGAAGTCCTCGACGATCGCCGCCGCTCCTTCCTCCCCTCATCACAAGGCTTCGATCGATGGAATTGCTTCTGTATTCGTGGCTCCACCTGCTTCTATTTTGACACTAGAGCGACTGTTGGAGACAAGAAATCTGGAGGTATCAGGGGTTAGTGCAATGTCAGAAAGTAGTTTGGCAATACCTCGCTGTTGCCCACAACGAGCTCTCTCTATCTAACTATTTTCTCGAATTGCAGAGAAGCTTCTCTCTTTCTCTTTGATTTGATTCTCTCCCTCTGGGAATCACTCTTTACCCAGGAATGTATTTTGAGATTTTTGTGAATTTTGGTGATTTTGTATGGAAAGTCTATTTTTGTGTATAGAAAGTCTATTTTTCTATGTATAGAAGGGCTGTCACCCAATTGAACCTAATTTTTGGGATTTTATGTATAGAAAGTCTATTTCGTAGTTGGATAAGAATGTATTGGCAAGCTGTAAATGATGGTTTAATATATGAATTTTGTGTATAGAAAGTCTATTTCGCAGTTGGATAAAAATACCATAACAAGTCTATATAGAACACATAGACTGTATATTTGGCTTTCATGGTGGAGGTTCTATATTTGGCTTATGTTAATTCGATTGTTTGTTTTATTACTTCGCAACACTACCCAGTACTTCGCCGTTGGAGAAATATGTATTGGCACGTTGTAAATGATGGTTTAATATATGTAATTTTGCTATTTTCTATTTGCTAATTTCATGTGTATAGAACGTCTATTTCTGAAGGAAACCTATATAATGATTAGCTTCGGTGCATTGGATCCAAGCTTCGTATCATGTGGATTCTTCCCGTACATCGCTTTAACCAAGAAATCAAAATTTGCTCCCTCACCGGGACAACCGGACTCGGCTTTTCCGTTAACGGCGACCTCTTTCTCGAGCGAATCGAAAAGCTTCGAGTTAGTGGTTTCTTGGCGATGAAACCTCCATGAGGCACATTGACACAAAAACATGTTGGGTCTATTGTCTTCTACGTCGCCTTGTGAAAGAGAAGAGAGCATCTATTTGTTTAGAATGTCTATTAGTGTAGAACGTCTATTTTTAAAAAAAATTTGTATTGAAAGTCTATTTTTGGAGAAAAATGTATTGACACGTTGTAAATGATGGCTTAATATATGGATGAGCAAAGTTTACTAATTTCGGTACAATTTTTTTTTTGTATGGAATGTCTATATATATATGGATGAGCAAAGTTCACAAAAGTTTTTCATTTTCTCTTGTCTCAAATGCAATTTTGCTATTTTCTATTTGCTAATTTCTATGTGTATAGAACATATATATTTTTAAGGAAAACCATTTAGTGATTAGTTTCGATGCATCAGATCCAAGTTTCGTATTTGCTGGATTCTTTCTGTACATAGCTCTAGCCACAAAATCAAAAGTTGCTCCATCACCAGGACCACCAAAACTTGTTTATCCATTAACGGCAAACTCTTTTCGAGCGAATTAAAAAGCGCCGAGTAGGTGGATTTTCGGTTTTTCCGTCGAGTAACCCAACGAATTGTGGATTCTCGGTGATGAAACCTCTATGAGGTATGTATTGACATGTTGTAAATGATAGTTTAATATATGGATGAGCAAAGTGTACAAATGCTTCTATACTATCTTTTCACTTTGTATGAAAGGTCTGTATTTTTTAGTTAGTAGATTTGTTATGTCTTCGATTTTAAAAATTAGACTTGCTATGTTATTGAAAAAAATAGACTTTCTACGTTACAAGTGCCATTATTGACGTATGAAAAAAAAATTCGGGTTTGTTTTTCAATATTCAAATCATGTTAGACGTGAAATAAAATCAGTGTTTTTTTTGTACTAATACAAGGTTGAACCAGTTACCAGTATACGATTTATGAAAGAAAAAAAATCATTGGGGTAAACATATGTGGTGTCAAAATAAATCGTATAGTGAGTCTATTTTTTTGTTGGGTAAAACACTACACCCCTAAAGCTGCTTAGTCACAGGGACATAATGGTCACAAAAGCACACAGATGGTTACTTGCTTAATTGTTTTTATCTATGGCTATATTCTTCATACTTTATCCAAAATTGGTTATTTCACCAATTGTCCCAAATAATAATCAGAATAAAAGAAAAAAAAATTAAAATTAAAAATTAACTCACGAGATAGTGACATGTGTAAAAAAAAGAAGGGGAAATAACAATATAATAATATAAACTTTCTTATTGTTAATTATTTATTTGTTAAGAATACAAAATAACAAAAAAAAATTGTGTTTTATTTAAATGGAAACTAATAAAATCACAAAGATAGAGTAAGAGGTAAAATAGAAACTACAAAATCAAAAAAAAAATGTAAAATATAAAATTTATATAAGATTCATCATATATAAAATTAGATTAATAACAATTTGTAATCATGTTTGATAATTCATTTATAAAAATCAAATGACAAAATTCAGAAATATAAACTTTAAACATGAATGATTACATTAAAGCATAATTTTTAAACATGTTTGAACAATTAAAATTTTCAGAAGATAATACTTTTTAAAGAAAAAAAATTATTATCAATTTGATCCGGTTTTATGCTATATAAGATTTGAAATTTATTTTTGGAACTCTTTCATTCATATAGAGAAAATGTTTACCATGTTTATGGATAATATGAATTAATTTTGAAATTTCTTAATTGTGAATTACAAAACATAATTTCTAGATAACTAAATATGAGTATAGTTATTAATTTTGGAGTATAATATAGTTTACCTTCATTATGCGTATCATGCGAGACCTAATCAAGAAATTAGGAAATACTCACAATTAAGAAATTTCAAAATTAAGAAATACTCATATCATATATAGTAAAAGCGAAGTGAATTTTCGGAATGGAGCTCTCACGTTCACCCTTAACCGTAAAACTCGGTTTATCTTTTTTATATCGGTCTGATTTAAGTTTTTTCGTACCAATTATCGATCGTAATCTCGGAATAGATATTTTTTGGCCGTTTTTTTTAATTGGGTTGCGATATCCTTTTGCGATTTTCTTGGGATTCTCTTCTGCGATTTTTGGAAATTGTGTTGCGATTTTCTTCTGCGATTATCTATAATTGATTTTGATTTTTTGTTCCTTGCAATTATCTATAATTGGTTTTTGTAAAACCCTAAATTTTTGACTTTATATATATCACACGTTTATAATTTTTGTGAAACTCATTCAGTGCCATCGTCTCTTTGATCTGTCTAGATTTATTTGTTAGTACGTTAAACACCTGTGTCGAATATCTTAGTCCTTGTGTCGTCTAGCATTTTTTCTCTCCTTTTGACTTTATACGTATTTCTTTTGCGATTTTTATATTTTGTTCTGTTTTGTTTTGATTTCTTGGCATCGTCTTTGTTGTTTTTTTTTCCATCATATATAGTAAAATCGAAGTGAATTTTCGGAATGGAGCTCTCACGTTCACCCTTAACCGTAAAAGTCGGTTTATCTTTTTTATATCGGTCTGATTTAAGTTTTTTTCGTACCAATTATCGATCGTAATCTCGGAATAGATATTCTTTGGCCATTTTTTTATTGGGTTGCGATATTCTTTTGCGATTTTCTTGGGATTCTCTTCTGCGATTTTCGGAAATTGTGTTGCGATTTTCTTCTGCGATTTTCTATAATTGATTTTGATTTTTTGTTCCTTGCAATTATCTATAATTGGTTTTTGTAAAACCCTAAATTTTTGACTTTATATATATCACACGTTCATAATTTTTGTGAAACTCATTCAGTGCCATCGCCTCTTTGATCCGTCTAGATTTATTTGTTAGTACGTTAAACACCTGTGTCGAATATCTTAGTCCTTGTGTTGTCTAGCATTTTTTTTCTCTCCTTTTGACTTTATACGTATTTCTTTTGCGATTTTTATATTTTGTTCTGTTTTGTTTTGATTTCTTGGCATCGTCTTTGTTTGTTTTTTTTTTCATCGAAACTAATCAATATTTTTTTGTTTGTGAAGGTGCATGGTGATCTACCTATCGAAGGTAAGTTTCTCACTTTCTGATTTTTAACAATCAAACACATTTATGTTCTTCTTGTGCTTTGTTATCCTTGTGCTTTGATATCAAAATCGCTGTTCATTTAAGTTTGTTAGCCATCGTCTGTTTCTTTCGTTTATTGATCGTTATTACTAATTATTATTATTCTCTTTGCAATCTATTTTTTTTATTTTATTCGTTTTTGCAATCTATCTTTCGACGACAATGATATGATTCTTTCTGTAGATCCTGCGTCGAGTGTGTCTCAAGCTTTAGGATTTATTTATTGATTCCAGCCTTCTGTTTACGCAGGTCAAGGCGTTGATTCATCGAGGACGTATTACCGCGGCCAAAGGGATCCAGAATCAGGAATAGAGAAGCAAGGCAGCGATCCAAGAGCTCAACCACAACACCAAGAAAACCCGAAGCCTGGTTATGAAAATAACCGTGGGATGCAGAGCTTTGAAGGTCTTGAACAGAAGTTCATGGATGATATAACAAGACTAGCAAAGGATCAAATCGAAGCAGAGGATGCAGAGATTGCCAGACATCGAGAGGCTAGCAACAAATTGGAAAATTCTGCCATTGAAATACTATACTTTGTGGTTTTAGTTTGTTGATCTGAAAGCTGTTAACTCTGTATACAGAAAATAAACACCATTAATACTCGGTACGAAGAACAATTAGCTGCACTGAGGACGGCACACAGGTAAAAGAGAAGAGATCATGAGGAAAGAATCACAAGCTAGGCATCAACAATACAAGCAGCGAACCATGGGGATGATGGATCAGTACCATCCAAACACGGTTGGTGCTGCCAATCTAATGCCATCTGGTCATCCCCAGGGTTACATTGGCAATGCTCAAGATCCAGTGGCTGTGGCGGATGCACCATCCAGATCCTACGGCTTAGATCGATTCGAAGCATATGGAGAGAGGGCTAGGTTTCAGGGCGGAACCAGAGATCACGGGTTCGAGTCTAGGGGCCAGTACCCTGGTGGGACCGTCTACGACACAGTCTCACGGTTCTACTGATGTGATATTTACTTGGAATTGACTCCCACTTTGTTTTGGCTTTATTGATCAATTAAGCTTTTCAGAGTATCAAAATGAAATCAGGGCTTCTTCTTTTTATCCTGACGAGAGCATTTTGTAAATATACGTCCCAAGTTTTGTGTTTATAAGACCATCTCCAATGGTAGAACCCCTCATGGGGTTCTTACCAATATTTTAATTATAAATTTTAAGAACCTCTTTCTAAGAACCCCAAAAAAAGTTCTTAAATAAGAACTTTAAGAACCTTTTTTTTCAAAGTTAAGAACCTCTCTAATATTTATCATTATTTGTCATTATAAAATTTTAAGAACCTCTCCTCTAAGAACCCCCATTGGAGATGCTCTAATATCGTTAAGAAGAATGTAACCTTCCCAAATGACAAATCGTATGATAATATCACCTATAAAGTTTGCATACAGACCCAAAAGATGGTGTCTATAAGTAACTATGCGTATGAATCGTATGATATAGTATTTCTGCCCGTATTTTCGTATTTATACAGGCGTACAATAACAACTTATTAGCAAAAAATATCTTATGCAAAAAATATATTTCTGCCTATTTTCGTATTTTATTAGATTTAGAAAATTTGCTTATCAAAAAACAAACTGTATTTAGTGGAATTAGCCACGCAACATTGAGGTTATTATTAGGAAGGATCTTGGCAATAACCAAACGGAGATTTTGGTGGCAAAAATGCATATATGCCCGTATCTTTCATGTTTAGTTGGATTTATACAACTTTACTTAACAAAAACAAAATCTTTTTATTAGAATTTGGTATGTTCGGATGCCTTCAAAACAAAAGATTGGTTTATGGTCATATTTTAAAGTGAGATAATTATTGGTTTCCTTTTTTAAAGGAGGATATAGTTGTTATAAAAACTATAACATCCAAGCCCGAAATTTTAGTAATTCTATGGACAGGGAATTTGTTCATGAACTTCTACAGCTTTGTCTCATATCAGGTTCTTTATTTGTACTGAGCTGTTAAGATAGTTTTTGTTACAGTGTAAGTATAGTCTCAGAGTTAAGACATGTCTTAGTTACAGTGGTAGACTGGTACTTGTTGATATAGACTTGATAAAGATTATAATAAATTTATAGGCACAAAAACTTAATTTATGTTCGAACTCATTATAACATTTGAAAATGTCCGACTCTGTTTTGTTGTAACTTTTCCAATGAGAGCAACGAGGCATCGTTTTTGAAAAGTTGTGTATTGTAAATGTGTTTCATCAGATTTTGATTTTGATTGAATGAATCAAAGTCTTACAAAACCTCCATTAGAGGAAACAGTAATATAACAAAACATCGATGAAAAAAAACATGTTAGCCCACAATCTTACACTCTATTTCTTAATTTCACAAGAATTATTATAATACTTTTAATGAAATTGATTATGTACAAATCCATACAACTATCAATTATAATTCCTATTCAATATAAGAAGAAAAAAATGGAAGAAGAAGTCGAAGGAGACGAAGACACAGAAGAAAAATAAGTCGAAAAGATGAGGAATAAGACGAAGACAAAGACAAAGTCATATCAATTAAATCCGGAAGAAAAATAAAAACATGGATAACACAAAATAATGAAGAAGCATAAGGATACGAAGATGAGAAAGTTGAAGAAGAAGAACAAAACCGGAAGAACATGAATAAGTCATCGGAAAAGTTAGAGATGAAGAAAAAGAAGAAAACCAGAAGATGAAGAAAACGAAGTAGTAGAAGAAGAAAACCCGAAGATTATGTAGAAGAAGTTGAAAAAGGTGAAGATGAGGAAAGCGACGAAGAAAAACCAAAAGAATAAGAATTCAAATAAGAAAAAGAATATGAAAAACAAGAGGAAGAAAAGGAGGAGTAAAAAAAGTGGAAAAGAAGTCGGGGAATACGAATATGATGAAAAAGAAGTCAAAGACGATAAAAAAGAAGAAGAAAGATACGAGGAGGAAGATAAGAAAAGGAAGCAAATGAAGACGAAGCAAGCGAGATAAGTAAAAATAATTAAAAAAATGAAAAATCAGAAGAAATAAGACGAAGAAAAAGAAGCGAGATAAGTAATTTACTATTCATTTATTTATATGTACACACAATGAGCAATAGTCCAAGCGTTTTCAACTGGAATGCTAACATTTGGAAGGGGAAATTCTCCCCAAAAATTCGAGTCTTCATGTGGATGGTGATGCAAAAATCATTACCGGTGGGTGAAAATCTTCTTAACAGAGGACTCTTCGATAGGGCATGTTGCGTTCACTGTGGAGAGTTGGAAACTTCTGAACACTTGTTCTTCCATTGCGAATTTGCGCAACGTGTGTGGCGAAACGCACCTTTTGCTATAACCATCCTCTCAGCTAACTTTCCGGACCTCCTCACAGGATATAAAGCTTTAAAGGAATCGATATGCCTCCCACCAACAGGACTAGGATCAGGACCTCTGTTCCCGTGGCTCTACTGGTCCATTTGATCGGCTCGCAATTTTCTCCTCTTTGAAAACAGAGAGCTCAGCCCAGAGGAAACTTTGTTCAAAGCTATAGGTGCTGCAAGAGAATGGCAAGATGCCCAAATCTCAGCTATCATACCGACCTACCCTGCTGTGCCAGATGCTCCCCCCACCTATTCACCTGATATCACCATATGTCATTCTGATGCTGCGTGGAGAGAGGACACTCAAAATGCGGGTTTCGGTTGGATTTTCTTCGACGAGCAAGGTACTGAACTTTGCATGAATCACTCTGTAGAAAACTCAGTAGCCTCCCCTCTTATGGCTGAAGCGATCGCGATTCGAGGAGCTTTATCTCAAGCCATTGAGAAAGGGTATACCAAACTCTGCCTCAAATCTGATGCTCAGGACCTAGTTCGAGCAATCAAAAATCGGGATCAAATTAAAGAAATTTACGGTATTCTTTATGATATCTACTCCCTAGCAAACAATTTATTATCTCTTTCTTTTGCTTACATTCCATGACTCGCCAATATTTCGGCTGATGTCATAGCAAAAAAATCACTTTATGATTTCTCTATAAACTGTTCACGTCTGTAATCGCAGCTTCTTATTGCAATTGATGTTAAAAAAAAAAAAAAAAGTCCAAGCGTTTTCCTTGTAACCTCTATTTTATTATAGGTGAATCTCTTTGGAGATATTGTTCTATATATTAATAGCATCCACTGACTAAATTTAACATACCTCTTTACTTTCTTATTTTTTTTTCTATCATCATTAGAGTTCGATTCTCTCTGCGCTTATTTTGCTTCCAACAATCTTCAGAATCAACAACGTAAAAAAACTTAAAAAATTGCTTATTGTCGATCTTTAAAAAAAATCGCTTATTGTCGCTCTTATAATCGTATGGTATGTGTTAGGACATTAATTCTTGATATATTAGAATATTTATATGATTTATTCACTATATATGTGTATATATATACAGTAATACTTCATTGGGTTGTTTTGTGTGCAAAGGCAGAAGAAATGAGAAAACACGTTGTGTTGGCAAAGCCTTTCTCGTTGGAAGATGAGAAAGATTCCGAACACACAACTTCCAATCTCATCCAACGGATCCTAAGCCTTCTCAAAAACGTACGGCCAGGAACCGATCTCACTAACTTTGAGGTACGTAATTTTTTTTTTTTTGTCTTCACAATAACTCTTATTTCTATTTGTTTGTCACTTTTAGGTGATAAAAAGTGAAGTATGTATATTGAGAATCTTTGAAGATGTACTATATTTAGTATTTACCTTTTTTGGCTCTAAATCTGTATCATTCCACAGATTTCAACTACCAATAAAACAAACTATTTTTTGTTACAACCCGATCGTTTTTTTTTGTCTGTCTTGCTATTTTCCGAAGTACTTTTTTCCCCTTCATTGAAAATGGAGTTTTAGTTTCCATTTCCCCAAAAAAAATTATTTTCCATTTTAATTAAACTGTATATATACATAAATATTACTTTATGATGTAACTTTAGTTACTGAGTTATTAAATCATCCACTTAAAAAAGTAGAGTAACAAGGGGAAAATAATATTAAAAATTTAACAAGAAAGATAAAATAGGGAGTAGTTTTCTCAAAAAAAAAAAAGAAGAAGATAAAATAGTAAATTAGTAATAATAAGAAATATTTTCTACCAAGTTTTACATCCATAAACTAGTTAAGAGTTTTCCTCTTATCTCTGTTTTCATACTTTGATTTTTCTATGGAATATTAATTTGCAATATTTTGGTAACTAATCATAACCTAGTGTATAATCTCTCTAATGGATGTACTATTTTATTTATTGCTATATTATGATGAATTTTTAGTAGGTTTTGCTCTTTGATCTAAAAATAATAATAATACTCAATAATTGATTTGCTGTGAAAGCTTCCACCTCAACTGAACCTACCGAGATCACAGCTCCAATGCTATGGCGAGATGGTTTATAGTTTCAACGGTCAAGATTTACTCGGAGAGTGTGGTCGCCGTGACCTACCAATCGAACGGCTCAAATCGATGGTGACGTGGAACATCTCAACTCTCCGGCCATTGATCTTTGGCCTGGCTCCGTACAACCCTGTCGGCGAAACTCACCACGTGTCCAACGGTCACATCAACGTTCTCGTAGAGCAAGCATGTCTTTTTTTCTTTTTTTTACTATATTATATATCGTCAAATGTTTTACGAAATTTATTAAGTATATAATGTTTTGATTTTTGTTTTCAGATATCGCACCATCCACCAGTGTCTGCTCTTCATGCAACTCACGAGAAAGAAAACATAGACGTAATGTTTTGTCAATACTTCACACCTAAATTTCGTGGTATGTATGTTTACTTACACACATAAATCAAATTTATATCTTTTCTATTTTTATTGATTTCATCATCACATTCTTATTTGCTAAATTACTATGGAGATTATTTTGAAAGTAATTCTATACAAAGCATGTACGTAGTTCTGTGTTAGATTGTGAGATTCTTGGTTTTAAATTAAATTAAAATTAAAGGTGCTTACGTGGACGTCGAGGTCAAGGGTAAAAGAGTGGTGAAACTTCTAAATCGAAGAGAGACTTACGAAATGAACCAACCAAAACTTGTCATGACATTTCTGCCGGCGACGGGAGCTCACTGGGCCGGAAAAGTCCTGATAAAGTGCCCGGAGACTGGACTCGAAGCCGAACTGCAATTACTCCCCGATTCATTTTTGAGTAGATTCACAGGAAACAACAAGAGATCCATTAAAGGCAAGATCTTTGAATCTTCCTCCGGGAAACGACTCTATGAAATCTTTGGACATTGGGACAGGTAACCAAAAAAATAATAATCCATCTTTCAAATTTTTGTATTGCAGTTACAGAACATAGTTTACAGTAACATAATGTTTTCAGAACCGTTACCGCGAAAAATCTGAAGACTGGAGAGCTTGAAGTTATATACAAAGCAAGTCAGAACATTGCCAAGCTCAAAACTCCCATTGTCAAGAACCTGCAGGTTACTGTTAGAAACTTTCCAGGGAAATTATAATTTTGGATCGGTCTTCCTAATCCGGTTATTTCTGGTTTGCAGGAGGTGAGTGAGAGCGAGTCGGCGATGGTGTGGAGTGAAGTGAGTGGCGGAATCACGACGAAAGAGTGGGAGAAAGCAAGAGAAGGCAAAAGAGATGTGGAGGAGAAACAGAGGGAGTCTCTGAGGCAAAGAGAGGTTTCTGGACAATCATGGATTCCAAAGCATTTCTCCGTGGTTCGAGCTGGTAAGGACTGGGACTGTGTTCCTCTACAGCCAACGGTTCCTCGAGCTCCTATCATTGTTCCTCTCTGACTCACAACTAATTCTCTCTAGAGGTCCTACAAGAAGTACAAACACAAAGTTGTAAGAGATTCTCAAGCTCCGAAAACACAAGCAACGATATTTTTAACTTACCAGTTTATCTTACAGAAAAGCTGTTAATCAACCGCCAAACGTTGTTCCATTTCGAACCGATTAAATGTCTAACCACATCGGTAATCCAACCTAATAGCTATTCAATTGCAGCTAGTCTGTTCGAACCACTCAGATGATTTTGCTTTGGCTTTTGGTGGTTTGAGCAGTCAAGTAAGCATACCGACCTATCTAGGCATACAAGAGAGCACAGACATAACAAACTCATTAGCTTGCTTCAGCTTCCCACTGGAGCAGAGTGAGCTAACGGTTGAATGAAGGCTGTGAAAATCATGAATATAGCCTTCCTTCTTTACCTCTTTTTCACTAACACCATTCAAGAACTGCAACCTTTGACAAGAGCCCGAGTTTTTACCAGACAGATAGAACATGGAACTTATCTCATCTAGGATTTTAACAGCCTGAGGGACCCTTCCTTGTTCACACAGCTCAACGAGGAAGCCTCTGATCGATTCAGATTCAACTAATTCTGCATCAACTCTGTTAATCAGCTCAACAACAGGTTCTGAAACGAGCATTTCTCTTAGGACGCTCCTCGCTTCTTCCATTCGCCCTTTAGTGCACAAGCCTTTGATCAGAAACAGAAAACCCAAGAAATCGGCTGCGATGTTTTTACCCTTGAACTCAGCAAACACTCTGAGAGCTTCCTCCATGTCACCTTTTTTACTGTAACCTTTGATCAAAGAACTGACTGTGAATGCATCTGGTGTTACCCTTCCTACCATATTACAAGATAAAATTCTCATGGCGTCCTCTGTTCGCCCGAGCTTGCAATATCCGTCAATCATCGAATTGTAAATGAGAATGTTTGGTACAAGTCCCTTAGATACCATCGTGTCCAAAAAATCCTCAGCATCAAGAAACAACCCTTCTTTGCATAAACTGTCAATCAGAGTTCCATAACTGACCTCAGACGGAACCAAACCAATGTTCTCTAGCAAATCAAATAGACGAAGAGCTTCTACAAGACAACCTTGCTGGCAAAGCCCATATATGAGTGAGTTATATGTGATGATATTAAGAGAGATGCCTCTCTGCTTAGCAAAAGTGCACAAATCTAATGCATTTACCAAAAATCCTTCCTTGCAGAGACCATCGACGATGATTGTGTAATCGACAACATCCATGGAAGGCAGAGTACTTTCACCAGCATTTACAACAAGTGAATAAGCATCCAATGCTCTTAGATTGTCCACTAGTGCTTTTAGAAATGTCGAAGGAGATGTAACAGTTAAACCCTTTCTCCTCATAACCATATAAACTTCAATCGCAGCGTCGAAAGAACCTCTCTTGCATAAAAGCAATATAACATCATTGAACATCGCAAGACAGCTGTTCGAATTCAACTGCTCGAGTCTATAAACCAAACCGAGTATTCCTTTTTCACCTCCGCTAGCATGAATTGAATGTAACAAGGTACGAGATGTATGAATGTCCAAATACAAACCCTTTTCCCACAGCTCGATAAGAACCTCCGTGGCTGTTTCCAGCCTCCCTTTCTTGCAGAGTGCACCAATGATGCGATTATAACATACAGCTGAGGAAACCGAGCTTTTCCTCAACTCATCAAACATCTCAAGTGCCTCTTCGATCTGACCCGTTTTGCAGTAGCCCTCAGTCAGCGTTGAATACGTGACTGTGTCTGGAGTCAGATCCATTTCTGGCATCGCCCTGTAAAGTACGTCAGCTTCTCCATAAGCACCCACCAATAGAAATGCTTTCAGGAGAATGTTGCACATAACCAAGTCCATAGGGATTTTAGCTTCTACAAATCTATGCCTAATTTCTAAAACAGCATTAATATTCTCTTCCTTTATATAATTATCTAACAAAGTACTGTAAGTAATGACATCTCCCAAAACCCCTTTTGAAATCTCATCCGCCTCAGACACTCTCCCTGCCCTGCACAGTCCATTAATCACAGTGTTATAAGTAAGGATGCTTGGTTTAATCCCTCTCTGCTCCATATCTGCCAACAAAGAGAGAGCTCGATTCAAATATCCTTTCCTACAAAAACCATCGATCAAAGTTACATACACAAACTCATCCACTTCGATTCCCATACTTAGAACTCTATCGAACAACGCAATTGCCTCTTCTAGTTTACCCTTTTTGCAGAGTCCTCTCATAATAGCAGTAAAAGTGATCAAATTCGGTTGTATTCCCTCCTTTATCATCTTTCCCAATAACCCAAACACTTTTTTGATGTTTCCTTCCTTCGACAACCCATCTATTAGTATCGAATAGCTCACAGTATCTGGGTTTATTCCCTTCTCCACCATTTTCCTTTCTTGCATAAGTGCATCCATTAATGCACCCCCCTTGAGGTACCCATGAATCCAACTACTGTAGAAAACGCAATCAAATTCAAATCCTTCATCTTCCAGTCTCCTAACCAAATCCCTAACTTCATCAACCTTACCCAATTGACAAAGTGCGCTCACAGTCGTAGTATAAGTTACAAGATTTGGCACTAAAGCTCCAGAACCAACAGCAGTCTCGAAAAACCCTAACGCAAGTTCCGGTTTACCAATCTTACAAAACCCAGAAATCACAGCACTAGAAACGAAATTATCAAACGGATAGTTTACTTTTTGGTTCGTCATCATCTCTAAAACCTCGATAGCTTTATCCATCTCTCCTTTCTCAACGAAGCGATAAATCAGTGAAGAGAACGTAAAGGAAGAGGGAAACGCACCGTGATTCCGTAAGCAATCCCGGAGAACCGAAAGGGCCTAATCGGGATCAGCTCGTGTGACGCTGAATCCATGAATCAGAGAATCCAACATGTGCGTCCTGGGGAAAATCGAGGCTTTTGAAATCTGGGTGTTGATAAACTTCTCTGCGTCTTCGTATCTGTTCAAATTGAGGAATGCCCATGAAACGATGGAGTAAATCCTGTAATTAACGTGAAGTTGCTTCGAATCTAGCTGAGAGTAGAAGTGAAGGATGCAATTAAACTTCTGGCGACGGTAAGGATATCGAAGAAATCTGTCGATGGAGTTTAAGGTGAGAGAGAAGCCGCTTTTGAGGAGCGACTGGAGAGAAAAGAGTCCTGAAGAAGTACGAGGATGGAGCTTCATGGAAACGAAACTCGCAAAAGGATTCTCCTTTTATCTCTTGGGAGTTTAAGCTATTTCGTCATTTTCAGAATCACCTGGCAAAGACAGAGCACAGAAGTGGCTTGCGTCTCGCTTTTAAAACTGGACCGGTCTGGTTCTCATTACTCGGTTAACCATTATATTACTTGGTATAACCATCAAGTTTGCGTTCTAATCTGACCGCTGATCGTATCTTTATCTACTAAAGCACAAGTCACTTGGCCAATCGAATTCTGCCACATGGTTTGTGCTTCAATTAATTAAATAAACAAATTAAAATACCATGATCTATATAAAGCCAAAAATTAAAATACAATTTTTTTTTTTTCAATTAAAAAAAAGCTTTCATCTCTAACTGTTCTGTTCTCTGAAGCCACGATCTTCGCACAAAAAAAAAGAAAGAAACCATGATCTCCACAACTTTCATATAAACTGATTAGAACCGAATTTAACTGTACTCTTAAATAACCTCATGAACAATTTTCTTTAAGAACTTTTTCCAAACTGTTTCTCTGCGATCATCACTTACTTGATGAAGCAAAACAACTGATCCTTTCATCTCTCCTATAATTTCAATTTTGATCTCGACAATTTTCTTCTTCGAAAACTGAGAGCCTTTGAGAGGCGAAAAAGGAGACAAACAGTTCATCCTAGCCGCAAACTTTTTCTTTCAGATTTGGTATCTCTTGGTCGCCGATGTGGGGTCTCTTTTGCTTTCTTTGTTTCATCAGTCGACCAATCGAGCTTCAGCGCGGGTTAGCGGCTAGGCTAGGGTCTTTCGGCGAGGAAGATGAGTCGCATGCGGTGGCTCAAACTGGCATTTCTCGGCGAAATTGCATCGTTTCTATATCGGTGAGCCTGGAACTATGAGGACGGGATCCGGCAAGCAGAGGAGATCCCTCGGCGGTGTTCGTCATTGATGATCTTGGAAAGTGGTTTCGTTCTGCAGGGTTGGCTACGCGCGGAGTGGTCGGACCGAAGAGTGGTCTCGGAGTGGAGGATGAGAGTTTCGGTGAGGCCAACGGAGGTATCTTCTCTGAGACTCCAACCGCCAGAGGACAGTGGCGGATCTCGGGTGAATGAATCCCTTTATCCGGTGTGTAATATCTCTTCTCTTCTATGAGTAAGTTGCGAGGCGTGAATAGATTTTTTTTACTAACTTTTTATCGAGTTGCACTCAATCTCCAATATTTGGAAGCAGAAAATATTTATTTCAGTTACTATTATGCATCCAAAATATTGCATAAAAAATAGATTACATTTCCATATTGATATTAAGTTATGAGAAATCAAAGACAAGGTTGAAGACGAAGACGCAAAAACTCATGTGTTGTCGTGTGTTCATTAAAAGGTCAGATGCAAAACTTTTGACCATTCAGAAGTTGTAAAATATTGTGAAATTATTTTGCGTAATCTTTTCAAATAATCATAGAAAATTAGGGCTGTAAATCTCTTCTTCCCTTTCTTAAATGCTGTAAATTATTGTTTAACATAAGGTTGTCAAACTTTCGTACAAAATTAAGTGTTAACTCAAATTATTCTTAATTTGTAATCATTTTTCCGTGATTAACTTTGAAAATTCTCAAGTTTTCTTTTACTAATATAAGTAGTTTTAAAAATTATCTGAAAACAGAAAAGAGTTAAGATATTAGTCTCAGTTTTGCATCCTTTAAAAAAAAAATCTGATTATTCAAACTACTGCAAGAAAATTATATAACATTTCCAAATTTATATTAAGTTAATCTTATTTTTTGTTACCCGTACGTAGTACGGGCGGAATACTAGTTGGTTCATAAATGTCAATATTAGAGGCTTCATTCTGGTATCCATAATACGTTCTGATATATTTATTTGTTTGACATATCTTTTAATTCCTATTCACTTTAGAACTAACTAGCCTGATTTTCACATTCGAATATCCATTAAAATAATTTAGATAGGGTATGTTCGTTTGCTTATCGCATGAGGTTACAGATGCGGCTAAACGGTGTTCGTTTATCAGAAATTAAATGCAGCGTCCAACTGCTGTGATTTGTGTTCGAAATTTCTAGACGCTGAAGAAATTCAATGTTGCGTCTGAAACTATTCCAACTAGAGTTGTAAAAGATAACAATACTTTTATTATTATTGTAAATTACAAAAAAAAAAACAATTACCTTAAAATCAATCGAAGTCTCGATCTAGTTAATATGATTTTTGATTGGCTCTATAAAACATTTTGAACAATTTTTTTTGAAGGAAAAACTTGCTTATTAAAAATATTCAAAAGTTTCTAAAAATAAAATGCAATATTCATTCCAAATTACACATTAATTTCAGTAACATTACAGGACCATACTTCTTTGAGAGTCTACACAGAGACTAATGTGGTAATTCTCCGAGCTGGTGCATGTTGCCGATGATCGGTAAGCCTGGAGGAGACGGTGGTTGCCGCCACCGCTTAGTCTGTTTCACGGCGGCGAGAAGGATAGAGATGAGGAAGAGAAGTTGACATAGCTCTCCCTAGATCGAAACTCCAAGGCTGGTGAGCTGAAGGATAATCCTTGCAAGCTATTGCTCCAAGGCGTGGGGAATTATTGGTGTCGCACAAAGGTGGTGAAAAACCTCTGATATACCGTGGGAACTACTTAGGATATTACACACCTAATTAGATCACCAAGCTTAGATACTACACACTAAGCAGAATCAAAGAGATGAAGAACGATGAAGAACTCGTCTCTTAGAAACAAACGAAGGCTGCGCCTCAAAATATATTAAAAAGTAGGGTAATGTTTTCAGCGACATTACAAGAGTATATAAAGGGGAAAAACGAGCCCTTAAGTTTAAAGAATTGCAAAAATAAGCCAAAAGAAAAGAAAATAAAAGAAAGGCACAAAACAGAAGGTCTTTTGTGCAAATAAGATTAAAAAAAGGAAAGATAGAGATAGATGAGGCTATGCTTGTCGAGATTGTGCATCTTGAGCCTCAAGTGTGGCTAGTGAACTAGGTGTGGTGATCTATCCTTACCTCATGAAAAACCCAAGTGGGATAAAAACAAAGATAGGTAAAAAGAGTGCAAAGATAGACCACAAGCTCACTAGCCATCTTGTACTTGAATCAGGTTGATTGTTGGAGTTGTGGTGTTGTATTCTTGACTTAGATAGCTTGGTTGCTTCTGAATGTGGTTAAGAATGCCAGCAACAGCTTCCTTGAGCTCCTTAGCCCTTGCTCGTGTCATAGGACCAGTTGAGATGATCTTAGGCTCCTCGGCGACAAGCACCTCTTCTTCAAGTTCTTCTTGTGCTGATTCAAGCTTCTCGGCTACAAGTTCTTCATCTGTTGGTTCAATGCTATCTAGGATCACATCATCCCCTCCTTCTTGAAAAGGATTTAACCTCAAATCTGGTTCATATGCAAGAAAAGGAGCTAAGTCAGAAACGTTGAAACTATGACTGATGTTATACTTACCTTGAAGGTCCAGCTGGTAGGCATTGCCATTGATCCTCCTTGTGATCTTGAATGGACCGTCGACTCTAGGCATTAGTTTGGACTTCCTTTGTTCTGGGAATCGATCCTTCCTCAAGTGCACCCACATAAGGTCTCCTTCCTCAAAGATCATCTTGCGTCGCCCCTTTCTGGTATTCAGCATATTTTTCATTTTTGCTTCTATGTTGGTTCGAGCTTCTTCATGAATCCTCTTAACCAGCTCAGCTTTCTGTTTCCCATCTAAGCTTACTCTTTCACTCAAAGGCAGAGGGGTTAAATCCAAAGGAGATAAAGGACTAAAGCCATAAACAATCTGAAATGAGGAATACTTAGAAGCAGAATGCACAACATGATTGTATGCAAATTCTATATGCGGTAGAGAATCTTCCCAAGTTCTAATGTTCTTTTTAATTAGAGCATGCAGAAGAGTCCCTAGAGTTCTATTGACAACTTCTGTTTGTCCATCAGTTTGTGGGTGACATGCAGTAGAGAATAACAGTTTAGTTCCTAGCTTAGACCACAATGTTTTCCAGAAATAACTAAGAAACTTAGTGTCTCTATCAGATACAATGGTCCTAGGCATGCTTTGTTTTAAATGCAGTTTTCCATTCATCTCCCTCTTTCATCCTAATCTGGTGGTATCCACTTTTTAAATCTATCTTAGAAAACATCTTAGAGCCATGCAGTTCATCTAACATGTCATCTAGCCTAGGAATAGGGTGGCGATACTTCACCGTGATATTGTTTATGGCTCTGCAATCAACGCACATGCGCCAACTTCCATCCTTCTTGGGCACGAGCAGAACGGGTACAGCACATGGACTCATGCTCTCTCTGATGTGCCATTTCTCGATGAGCTCATCAACCTGTTTTTGTAACTCCTTAGTCTCCACAGGGTTGGTTCTGTATGCTGGACGGTTTGGTAGTGAAGCTCCAGGTATAAAATCAATCTGATGCTCGATGCCCCTAACTGGTGGCAGTCCCGTTGGGTTGTCTCCTGGAAATACATCTTCATAATCCTGCAAAAGAGTTTTCATTTCACTCGGTAGCACCGGTGCAAGATTAGTCAAGCTCGTAAGAGCTTCTCTAAAAACAAACAGGAGTAGAGGTTGTTTAGAAGCTACAGCTTGTTTGATATCACCTGATTTGGCCATGAGATTGGTTCGTTGCATATGATCTGAGCTCAGCTCTCGTTGTTGTATTTCTTGGGAACTTGTATCCTGCTTCATTCTCTGCTTGAGAGTCATCTGGTCTTGATGAACTTCTCTTGGTGCCAACGGAACCAGAACAGTCCTCTTACCCTTGTAATCAAATGAATGGCGATTCGTGAAACCATCATGTATCACTTTGCGATCAGATTGCCAAGGTCTCCCAAGTAGAATGTGTCCAGCAGCCATGGGAAGTACATCACACAGTATCTCATCTTCGTATGCACCAATGGTGATAGGAACCAATACTTGCTTGCTCACCTTCATCTCACCGTCTTCATTAAGCCATTGCAGCTTATAAGGCTTTGGGTGCTTCATAACTTTCAATCCGAGTTTACTAACCATTGTTTCACTTGCCAAGTTAGTACAGCTTCCTCCATCTATGATGAGGCTGCAAACCTTTCTTTGGACCAAGCATCTAGTGTGGAACAGGTTCTCTCTCTGTTCTTGTTCATTAATAGTAGCTTGCACACGTAGGGATCTCCTTGTAACTAGTAATTGTCCTTGTGCATGCTGCTCTTCACACTCAGATAAGTAATCAAGGTTTGTCTCTTCTTCATCTTCTGTTTCTATTTCTCCATTGTCTAACAAAACCATTACTCTCTTGTTGATGCACTCATTGGCATAGTGGCCTCTCTCTTGGCACTTAAAACACTTATAACATCACGGTTTCTGGTTGTTGTGGTTTCAACTTTGCCCTTGCCCTTGTTGTCTTGATTGATCATATAAGGCCTCATTTCTGGTCTTGGCGTCACTACTTGCTTGCCATCACGCTGAGAAGTGTTTGCCATGTCCTCCCTTTGATAGCTTGGTTTATAAACAGCATGTCCACTCCCATAGTTAAATCGTGATGGGCCTTTGCGTTTGAGCTATTGTTCTATCAGAATTGCCTTATGAAGCATATCCTCTAGCTCAACATAGTGTTGCATCTCCAATCTGTCTTGGATGTCTCGGTTTAACCCTCCTAAGAAACCTGACATGGTAGCTTCCCTATCTTTTGATATATCAGCACGAATCAGGAGTGACTCCATCTCTTGGTAATAGTCCTCTACGCTGCTGCTCCCTTGAGTGAGTTTTCTTAGCTTGATGTGCAGCTCACGGTGATGATGACTTGGGACAAATCTCTTTCTCAAGACTCTCTTCATCTCTGTCCAAGTACTCACTGGTTCTTCGTCATTACGTCTTCTAGAAGTGACAAGCTGATCCCACCAGCTGAGAGCATAATCACTGAATTCTGTTGCAGCTAGCCAGCTACTCTCATCTTGTTGATCTCTGTATAGTTTTGACAATTAAAGACCAGCTCTATCTTTTTCTCCCACTCCAAGTATGCATCAGGATCACTATTGCCATTGAAAGGTGGGATTCTGAGCTTAAGACCTCCAAAGCTGTCTCTACCTTCTCCACCACGTCTATGCCTCCTCTGGCTTCCTCTGGTTGAATCACTCTCTTCGCTGTAGTAGCTAGTTGTGCCATCGTCACCAGGCTGTTCTTGTTGGTGTCGACCCCCTCTACGAGCTCCCCTGGGCTGATTAACGCCTTGAACTGGCTGTTGTTGTTCTTGTCGAAGAGCATCGAGCTTGGCATCCATCATCTGGTCCATACGTGCTAGTATTGCATCCATTAGGAGTTTGTTGTTTCACATGTTGCTGGTCTCCTCTCCATCTTGCGACATCTTGACCTGGAAAACAGAAGTAAAAAACCACCAGTAACAGGTTCCTTGCAAAGATGAAACACAAAACAAAGCACACAAGCAAACAGGAAATAACAGGTTCTATGATGAAGTTAAACACGTTTTCTGGCCTTAGTAATGGTAATAACTGAGTCTAGGTGCTTAAACAACTCACTACAAGCAATTTTAACACAAAAATTTTCGACAGGCCTAAGAACACAAAAAGGAAAGTTTGATATTCCCCTAAGAACCCTAGGTGCGCCGTGCACAGCCTCTTCTTCTCTATGATATTTTTTTATTTTCTTTGCTTTCTGGATGAAATTAACTATCAAAACAGGTGGCTAATGCCAAACTAGCAATGGAACTTCAAGAAACAGAACTCCCTAAACGCAGAAAATCAAAGAAAACAGTGCTGCAAAAATCGACAGAGTTGGAAAGAAAGAAAAGATTAAGAACAAAGTTGGAACGAGATTACCAAGTTACTTAGAGCTTAGCTCTTATACCACATGACGTAGCTCTCCCTAGATCGAAACTCCAAGGCTGGTGAACTGAAGGCTAATCCTTTCAAGCTATTGTTCCAAGGCGTGGGGAATGATTGGTGTCGCACAAAGATGGTGAAAAACCTCTGATATACCGTGGGAACTACTTAGGATATTACACACCTAATTAGATCACCAAGCTTAGATACTACACACTAATCAGAATCAAAGAGATGAAGAACGATGAAGAACTCGTCTCTTAGAAACAAACGAAGGCTGCGCCTCAAAATATATTAAAAAGTAGGGTAATGTTTTCAGCGACATTACAAGAGTATATAAAGGGAAAAAACGAGCCCTTAAGTTTAAAGAATTGCAAAAATAAGCCAAAAGAAAATAAAATAAAAGAAAGGCACAAAACAGAAGGCCTTTTGTGCAAATAAGATAAAAAAGGAAAGATAGAGATAGATGAGGCTATGCTTGTCGAGATTGTGCATCTTGAGCCTCAGGTGTGGCTAGTGAACTAGGTGTGGTGATCTATCCTTGCCTCATTAAAAACCTATCTTTGAAAAACCTAAGTGGGATAAAAACAAAAATAGGGAAAAAGAGTGCAAAGATAGACCACAATCTCACTAGCCATCTTGTACTTGAATCAGGTTGATTGTTGGAGTTGTGGTGTTGTATTCTTGACTTAGATAGCTTGGTTGCTTCTGAATGTGGTTAAGAATGCCAGCAACAGTTTCCTTGAGCTCCTTAGCCCTTGCTCGTGTCATAGGACCAGTTGAGATGATCTTAGGCTCCTCAGCGACAAGTACCTCATCTTCAAGTTCTTCTTGTGCTGATTCAAGCTTCTCGGCTACAAGTTCTTCATCTGTTGGTTCAATGCTATCCAGGATCACATCAGAAGTGATAGAAGCCAAATCACACCCATAGTTTTAACACGTTTCACGTTTGTAAGTGATGATGAAGCAAAGCTCTTGTTTTTATGTACACACATTTTGTCACCAGCTTTGTAAAGACATATATATTACTTTCACTACTATTACTATGAACATCTCTAATGTATTTTTCTATTTTCATCTCCAAAATGGAGTTTGGAGTTGGGTTTCTCTCCAATGTATTTTTCCATTTTCTACTCCAAAAAGAATATACTAAGTATATTCTTTTCTTTTAATTTATTGTTAATTGCTAATAATACACTACATTTATAAAATTTACAAATAGATCTGTTAATTTTTTTTCTTTTAAAATTTCCATCAATTTTGATATAATTTAAATTTAATCATTATAATACAAAGAAAAACACATTACATCACCAAAAAATAACAAAACAAAGTAGATTTTAATTTAAACGTCACCATTTGAATATTTTCCCATAATTGATCAATTAAAGCAGCTCGAAGTGAGAAATGAACGCTTTTATCTTTGATTCCTCTGACACGAGCAAGAAAATTTTGGAACCGAATATTTTCGTCCTCAGCTAATTCTACCTCTGGAGGTGGAGCTTCTCTTCCAACTTCAATCGGAGCATCGAGATCACGCTCATTCTTCAATCGGAACTTCAGCTGTTATCAGTTCTTTAGAGGAAGGAAATAAGCAACTTTTGGAGCAATTTAAGAAGACAAGTGCTCAAAGACAACAACAGTTGGATATTCAAAGTAAAAATTACGCCTTGAAAGAATTTAAGGAAGAAAACAAATTTTTGTTCCAAGACTTGAACTCGATACAAGATCCGAATCTTCGTGCATATGTTCAGTTTGAACAAACACGGATTTATCGAAAAAGGGTCGAGCAATAACAATATCAACAAAATCTGCCTCAATATGGTTTAATTGGACAATACTTTAATGATCTTGGTGGATTCGGAAGTGGTTTACCAGATTATTATTAGTCATTGTTGCATCAAATTTATTTTATGTTGTTTCTAATTTAAGTATTTTCATGTATTTTTAAATTTATTATGAGTTTATGCTATTTTATTTTATGTTTTCAATTTTTAAATTTACTTATCATTTTTTTAAATTAAATATATATCATTATTTTTTATTATATTTTTCAAAACAAAAAGTAAATGGGGGTAAAAAATCAAAAGTATAAAATTTTGAAAAACTATATGATAAATAAAAAAGTTCAATTCCAAAATAGAGTAGAAAATAGAGTTACTCCATATTTAGAGAAAAAAATGGCATTTTTCCATTTTGGAGTTAAAAATAGAATTGAAATTGGAGAAAAAAATTGCATTTAGAATAAAAATAGAGTAAGGTTGAAAATGCTCTAACAATATAAATTATCAGTTTATCGACAGATCAATTGAATTCAGGGATCTAATAATTCGACGGGCAATTCTATAAAATAGCACCAAAAAACTTAAAGTTCAATAATTTAGCACCCAAGGGTGAAAATCCCAAAATTAGCATTCATTAAAAGGGAAAAAGACTTATGTATCCTCTATTATACTCTAAAATCAATCATTGATAACCCAAACAAAACAAAAAAAATCGAAGATGCTGATTCTCCTTGTTCACATTGACCGGTTCAGAGAGAAATCCTTAACCGAATTTTTGGATCGGTGGTTATCTCTATTGAGTGAAGGGAGCTTCACATCGGCGAGCTTGTGACGAGATCCATGGCGGCAATTTCTACGTTCTTCCTTCTCTTCCTCATACCCCTTGTCCCACTCTCGCTTCTCGTTATCTTGGCCTTAATCGTACGTACACCCTCGTCCCATCCGAATCCCAATAAAGTCACGTCACGTCTTCATCACCGGCGGATCTAGCGGCATAGGTCTTGCTCTCGCCCAACGCGCCGCTTCCGAGGGTCCTCGCGTCTCCATCCTCGCCCGATCCGCCGGAAAGCTCGAGGAGGCCAAACAATCTATCAAGCTCGCCACTGGTGTTGAAGTCGCCACGTTTTCCGCCGACGTTCGCGATTACGACGCCGTGTCGAAGGCGATTGACGAATCGGAGCCGATCGATGTGTTGATTGTAAATCAAGGCGTGTTTGTGGCGAAGGAGCTGGATAAGCATAGTCCAGAGGATCTGGATCTAAATAGCTAAGTTTGTCCCAATGTTGTTATCAAGGACATTTATTGAGTGTTATATAGCTGGTATTGAGATTACGTTTTTTTCCCATGATTTTCTTTTCAGGTTGTGATGGTTTCTGTGTTGTCTTTGTCTTCTTCTTTTATCGGAAGATTTCTTGGTGTTCGAATATATCTATTTATCATTTCAGGTAAATAACAAAGTTGAGTCGATGATCAAGCTTGTTGAAGATATTCTATTTAATGATCCAAAGTCGATTTGCCGACCTTTGTTCCCATCCCAACACCTTACTAAATCAACAAGAAACATAAAAAGTATGATTTCGCTTAAGTCATGAAGAGACGAACTATAAATGATTATATTACCTGTTGATTTTCATGCGTAAATGAAGCATCCGAACATGTGTTGTTGTTTGCCTACACAAAGAAAGAAAGATACAAATGTTGAAATAATTCTTTCTGGAAATTCAACGTATTTAGGAAACATTTAAGAACATATATAACATATTTAGGAAAGCCTTCCTCAATCAACAAGAAAGATAAAAAGTATGATTTCAAAGTCATGCAGAGATAAACTATAAAAGACTATATTACATATTGATTTTCATGCGTAAATGAAGCATCCGAACATATGTTGTTGTTTGCCTACACAAAGAAAGAAATATACAAATGTTGAAATGATCCTTTCTGGAAATGCAACATATTTAGGAAACATTTAGGAACATATATAACGTATTTAGGAAAGCCTTCCTAAATCAACAAGAAACAGAAAAAGTATGATTTCAAAGTCATGCAGAGACAAACTAAAAAAGACTATATTACATGTTGATTTTCATGCGTAAATGAAGCATCCAAACATGTGTTGTTGTTTGCCTACACAAATAAAGAAAGATACAAATGTTGAAATGATCATTTCTGGAAATGCAACGTATTTAGGAACCATTTAAGAACATATATAACGTATTTCGGAAAGATTTCCTAAATGAACAAATGATGAAAACTGATCATTTCTTGAAAATGAAACGTATTTAGGAACATATATAACGTATTTCAGAAAGTCTTCTGAAATGAACAAATGATGAAAAATGATCCTTTCTTGAAAATGAATCGTATTTAGGAACATATATAACGTGTTTCAGAAAGACTTCCTAAATGAACAAATGATGAAAACTGATCCTTTCTTGAAAATAAAATGTATTTAGTAACATATATAACGTATTTCTGAAAGACTTCCGAAATGAACAAATGATGAAAACTGATCATTTTTTGAAAATGAAACGTATTTAGGAACATATATAACGTATTTCGGAAAGTCTTCCGAAATGAACAAATGATGAAAAATGATCCTTTCTTGAAAATGAATCGTATTTAGGAACATATATAACGTATTTCGGAAAGACTTCCTAAATGAACAAATGATGAAAACTGGTCCTTTCTTGAAAATGAAACGTATTTAGGAACATATATAACGTATTTTGGAAAGTCTTCCGAAATAAATAAATGATGAAAAATTTAGGAACCATTTAGGAACCATTTAGGAACATATATAACGTATTTCGGAAAGACTTCCTAAATGAACAAATGATGAAAACTGATCATTTCTTGAAAATGAAATGTATTTAGGAACATATATAACGTATTTCTGAAAGACTTCCGAAATGAACAAATGATGAAAAATGATCCTTTTTGAAAATGAAACGTATTTAGGAACATATATAACGTATTTCAGAAAGTCTTCCGAAATGAACAAATGATGAAAAATGATCCTTTCTTGAAAATGAATCGTATTTAGGAACATATATAACGTATTTCGGAAAGACTTCCTAAATGAACAAATGATGAAAACTGATCATTTCTTGAAAATGAAATGTATTTAGGAACATATATAACGTATTTCTGAAAGACTTCCGAAATGAACAAATGATGAAAAATGATCCTTTTTTGAAAATGAAACGTATTTAGGAACATATATAACGTATTTCGGAAAGTCTTCCGAAATGAACAAATGATGAAAAAATGATCCTTTCTTGAAAATGAATCGTATTTAGGAACATATATAACGTATTTAGGAAAGCTTTCCTAAATGATGAAAAATGATCCTTTCTGGAAATGAAACGTATTTAGGAACCATTTAGGAACATTTATAACGTATTTAGGAAAGTCTTCCTAAATGATGAAAAATGATCCTTTCTGGAAATGAAACGTATTTAGGAACATATATAACGTATTTAGGAAAGCTTTCCTAAATGATGAAAAATGATCTTTTCTTGAAAATGAATCGTATTTAGGAAGATATATAACGTATTTCGGAAAGACTTCCTAAATGAACAAATGATTAAAACTGATCTTTTTTGAAAATGAAACGTATTTAGGAACATATATAACGTATTTCGGAAAGACTTCCTAAATGAACAAATGATGAAAAATGATCATTTCTTGAAAAAGAAATGTATTTAGGAACATATATAACGTATTTCTGAAAGACTTCCGAAATGAACAAATGATGAAAAATGATCCTTTTTTGAAAATGAAACGTATTTAGGAACATATATAACGTATTTCAGAAAGTCTTCCGAAATGAACAAATGATGAAAAATGATCCTTTCTTGAAAATGAATCGTATTTAGGAACATATATAACGTATTTCGGAAAGACTTCATAAATGAACAAATGATGAAAACTGGTCCTTTCTTGAAAATGAAATGTATTTAGGAACATATATAACGTATTTCTGAAAGACTTCCGAAATGAACAAAT
Source organism: Eutrema japonicum (assembly GCA_030161315.1). Taxonomy (NCBI): domain Eukaryota; kingdom Viridiplantae; phylum Streptophyta; class Magnoliopsida; order Brassicales; family Brassicaceae; genus Eutrema; species Eutrema japonicum. The sequence goes on from BSQW01000005.1 coordinate 43,738,667, forward strand.
GATGAAAAATGATCCTTTTTTGAAAATGAAACGTATTTAGGAACATATATAACGTATTTCGGAAAGTCTTCCGAAATGAACAAATGATGAAAAATGATCATTTCTTGAAAATGAATCGTATTTAGGAACATATATAACGTATTTAGGAAAGCTTTCCTAAATGATGAAAAATGATCCTTTCTGGAAATGAAACGTATTTAGGAACCATTTAGGAACATTTATAACGTATTTAGGAAAGTCTTCCTAAATGATGAAAAATGATCCTTTCTGGAAATGAAACGTATTTAGGAACATATATAACGTATTTAGGAAAGCTTTCCTAAATGATGAAAAATGATCTTTTCTTGAAAATGAATCGTATTTAGGAAGATATATAACGTATTTCGGAAAGACTTCCTAAATGAACAAATGATTAAAACTGATCTTTTTTTGAAAATGAAACGTATTTAGGAACATATATAACGTATTTCGGAAAGACTTCCTAAATGAACAAATGATGAAAAATGATATTTTCTTGAAAATGAATCGTATTTAGGAACATATATAACGTATTTCGGAAAGACTTTCTAAATGAATTAATGATTAAAATTGATCTTTTCTTGAAAATGAAACGTATTTAGGAATATATATAACGTATTCCGGAAAGACTTCCTAAATAAAAAAATGATTAAAACTGATCCTTTCTTGAAAATGAAACGTATTTAGGAACATATATAACGTATTTCGGAAAGTCTTCTGAAATTAACAAAAACAGAAAACGATATTTCCTGTAGATTTCCATGCTTAAATGAAGCTTCAGAACAAATGTGTTGTTGGTTTGTCTACACAAAGAAATAAAGAAATATTCAAATGATGAAAGCTGATAGATTGTAACATCAGAACAAATGTGTTGTTGTGTTGTTGTTTTGTCTACACAAAGAAATAAAGAAATATCTTCTTTTTGCCAACACTTTTGTATGTTAATACTACATTTGTTTGCTTATAGATTGTAGCAGCTACATATTCCAGAGTGACTAGGGAAATTGAGATTTAAACTTTTTATTTCTTCTGGTGAATTGATCATCTTAGTCCGGCTGGAGCTGTTAGACTGCCTTCTCATGGTCTTCCCATGGCTCTCTAGGCAAGAGTCCCATCGTAATCCTAAACCCAAACGTAAACCCAAACGTAAGTTCCATTTTAGCATGAATGAAGCCAACACAATGATCTCGAGTTTCTTTGTCAAAGCAAATTAGTGAAACCAAAACAAAAACAGCAAAGCCTCACGGATCTTTGAGATATAAGACAAAACCACCCACGCTAGTGTAGACCAATCACAGTACTCTTGTAGTCTTTGGAATTGGCCGTAAAATCTGAGGTAAAGAAAACTCTGAACAAGGCAATAAAAATAGAAAACAATAATGAGGAGCTTAAGCATACGAATCAGAACAAAATTCCCCTCGCAAGTCAAATCAAGGAAACTAAGAAAACGTCCATCACCAAAGACATCAAGGGCAGCCAATTCCACACCAATCGGAACAAATTCTAACAATAAGCATATGAATCATCCAACGATTCATCCGAACAACAGCGAGAAGAATCAATTTCAAACGACAAGAAAGGATTTTCACGCAAGCTGAAAAGAAGGGATCGAAAAACCTGAGAAGCTCGTAGCGAGAGAAACTGAGATGATAAAAGTGACTAACCATTGTTGAAAAGAGCCGAATCACACGTTCTCGTTCTGATAGACACGAATCTGTTTCACGAGAATCTCGTTCGTTTCAGCCATCGGAGAAGAAGATGATGACGACGGCGATGGTGAAGTGATTCTTTGAGTCGTGCCTGAAATAGATGATGATTGATGATGATCGAGAGATGATCGGTGATGATTGATGAGATCGCAAAATAGATGATCAACGATGATTGATGAGATCGCTAAATTCCCAGATCTTAGATCGGGAGAGAAAGAAAAAATTTTGGGTAAATTTCTTTTGTATTTTATTTTAATAATAAATACAAGTAAACTAAGGATAAAATGGTCTTTTGGGTCTTTAATGAATGCTAAAAATGGGGCTTTTTTATTAGGGTGTTAGTTTGGTCAGGAAGTTTTCAAAATGTGCTATTTTGATCAATTTCTCTAATTCGACAAACAATATGGTCCACTTTCTCATGCGGTATTTAAAAAAACGAATGTTGTTTTTATTATATGGAATAGAAGAAACACACAGTAAAAATTCTTAACTATTCGTGCTAAACAAACTACTATAAGCTCATATTACAACAACATAAACCGGTTCACACTACCCGAACCATGGCTAAAATGACAATAACCAATTCTCCTTGACCAAAAAATTTCTGCTTCATAACACTTTTCTTATACTAAAGAAAAGCAGAGTAACCTGTCCCATCAATGAGACACTAAATCCCAGAAATAAGAAGCATTTTTTTTCATATTCTTCAGAAAATGTACAGTAATCTGCGATCCAATTCGGTCCAGCTCGAGATAATCTGGAAGCGTTTCATTCCGGTTCCAAGAATCGTATGGTTCGGTTTCAAGAATTTGTGTCTGGCTTTATCTCTCTCAGACCACTGTGCTCGTGTAGTTTGGGAAGAGTCTGACCAGTTTATTAACAGAATCTGAGTGAAACTTCCTTGCGAATAGATAACATGGTCGTCTAATTCCGTTCCATGTACAAGGCCAATGCAGCTCTTCTCCACGCTAAGAAAAAGAAAACACAAAAGATAAATGAAGAAATACATTTCATATATTCAGTGTTTTTGAATGCAGTAAACGAGTAATGTACCTTGCCAACGCTTGTTACGTGTACACTCATGTCGTTGGACTGCAAGAAACCGAGGAGGGGAAGTATGTATCAAATAAAAAACGAGGAAACGAAAGAAAGGAGATAGGGAATTTGGATACTTTCTCACTGAATCTGTACAATGAATTTGGATACACCGCATTAAATGAACCACTTCTAACTGATTAGTAACAACCATCTTGTTGAGCTAACCGGTTAAACCGGATGATGACCGGTTTACTCTGTGATAGTATAAGATGTTTGATTGATGTGTTGAAAGGAGTGTTGTTGTGACATTACCGTGATATTTTTCAAGAACTTGAGTGAGACTTCACGAGCTCTGTATGTCTTTGGATGCCATCTACGCTCAGACCAATCAACATATGTGACTGACCAGTTTGAGATTCCTCCAGGATCAAGCATCTTTGAAGAAGAAGAAGAAGAAACATTTCATTAAGGGACTAGAATCAAAGTTGTATAAGAGAAAGAGAAAGAGAAAGAGAAAGAGAAAGAGAGAGTTGTTTAAATTGATCCACTCACATGGAAGAATGTAGGCAGGTAATGTTCATCTGCGATGCAGTTCTTATTTGCTTCTACCCCGGGCTGAAATAAGGACTTGCGATATTATTAGCAAGAGGCCAGCTTAAGATAAATCTAAGCTTGGTGACTTCTAATTATATAACTCAGTCATAAACAGTTAGGCGATAATGGCTAAAATATGCAAACGAGAACTGTGACACAAAAGAAAACCGAACTTACTCTGCAATACTCCCGGAATTTTGAGTAGTAGAGATTATCAGCCATCACTATCAAAGCGTGTTGACGCTTCATTGTGAACCACTGCACCAAAGGAGAAAAGTCGGAGTTACAGAATATCTTTCTCGCAGACTCTATACATATTTCGACATTTCCATAACCAAACAGAAACAATCCACAACTCAGGGATTAAGTTAAAGAGTATTTTACCTGTGCACCCTTTCTAAAATCTTGCCTGGGGATTTCAGGTAACATGTGATCCATGTGTCTGCCAGTCCCGTGAGGACCGCGATCCTCAAAACTTGAAAGAGAGAGAAACAGGCATTGGTAAATATTAATGGAGAGAAATCAAATTTAGTGGTAGAAAGATATTTAAGATTTCCGTGTCAATTTTTTTACCTGTCAATGAAGCTAACGTTTCCGTGTATCAAATATCTATAGGTGTAGTCAAACGTATGCAACGGTACGCAGCTGCAAAGTTAAAACAGAGCTGTAAAGAGAATGTAGCCGGAAAAAAAAAGTCATGTTTTGGTGCAAATTCAATAAGTTGATTGCTCACCTCTCTGAAAGAAGAACAAAGTGTTGGTTGTCAGGATCTTCAAGAGCATTTGCAAGAAGCCTCCTCTCAGCATCAACCATAGAAATCCTTCCCCATGTGACCTGATCGCTGTGAATTTCACGGTCTGAAAAGTGACGGCTGATGTGAACTGGTCGTAACCTTGATGGATGGATGTAAATTGAGAATCTCCCTTCTTGACCCTTGACAATATGGAACAAAACCGTCAAAACCATACCCCGGCAAATCAAAGAAATCAAGGATGTTTCAGAAGTTGTTGTAACCTGGAAAAATTTATGCCAGAGCTTCTCGAATGGCAAAGTACCAGGACTCAAGAACATGAAAGCTATCTTCGATTTAGCAGTGAGAGCAGGAGGAGTTCTCAGTATGTCTCTGATGACAACTCGAGCTGCGACCTCTGCGTCTGTGTATTTCCGCACATGAAGAGGGAGCCATCCCGAGAGCGACGCTTCACAGCCTCTGCTAGATAAACCCTCACAGGAAGAGGTCTTACTGTAGTGTTGTGGATACATGTAAGTGCAGACCAAGAGCACACTTATGATGCAGACTAATAGAACAATCAGTAAGGGCTTCTTTAGAGAAGACCGGTTTCGCAGAGGCAAGTGCAGGTTCTGTGTTTCACCCATTGAAGCTCGGAAAAAAAGATTGAATCTTTAACTCACTTTTTTACATTGAGCAAAGCCTGAAGAATTTCAACCAAACATGGAATAATTCAGAAACGACTGTATAGAAAACATGAATCTTTATCACTAACCAATGTGTTTGGTGTAATTCGAAGTCCCACACGTTTGGTGTAACAATTATACGGATTTGAAGAAAAAGAAACCCAAATTTAAGGGAGCAAATGCACGTTGTTCGTGTGATTGAAAAAGAGATTCTCACTTCTCACCCGCACGTACGACGCAATTAAGGACAAGTCTCCACACAAATGCCAAAATCCAAAGCTAACACACAAAGTAGAATTAATTTGCAGATACAGAAATTGTAAAGAAAGAGGAAAGACACACTGGACCAAAGGCATTTATCAGCGAAGCGAGTTTAGAGTTATTACAATACCTGTAAAATTCGAGCTGAATTCGAAATGAAATAAGACTAAAATAGAATCTTTGTCCGAACCCAGATCTCAAAAAATGAAAGCTTGAGCTTTAAAGATCTAGGGCTACAAAAAAATCAGAATGACAAGTAAAGACTTAACAAACGAGAGAGTGAGAGAGTAAATGTTATACTAATATATATATATATAAATCTGTGAAGAACATACAAGTATTTGTTTATCGAAGACGATTCAGATCCTCGATTTGTTTTCTCTTTCTTCGCTTTGAAATAAAGAAAAGTAATCAACCAAGTGTTTAAACTTGTTTACCAACCAAAAAAAAAAAAAAAAGTGTTTAAACTTTTCTTTTATTTATTTGGATCAGACATAACTCTTTTATTTATCTTTCTCCATCACTCCATTTTTTCCAATAATGGTGGAATCAGAAGAGACTAGAGATTAAAAAAAAAAAAAAATTTCTTTTATTTAATATTCTGTTAAATAAAAATATTATGTAAAACAATTCTCAAAGTTTCTAACTTTTTGTATTGGATTTAATTTTTTGGTTCACGCTCTGCAACTTCTTTTTCATAATTTTCATTTAAAAACAATTTATCCTTCACCAAAAAAAAAAAACAAATCTTGAAATTTAAAATGGCCTCTTTTTACACTCGCCGATCCTATGGACATAATTATATTTCTCCTCCACTTTATCCATAATGTTACACCTAACTTAACACAAAGAAGTCCATAACAAACAAAATATTACTATAATATGGTTCTTTTTTTATTTTTCTGGTGAACAACCTAAGGATTTTTGCATGTTCCGTCACTTTTTAATATTTTACTTTGTATTTTAACACTTTTTAAAAAGTTACGCAAAACTAATATTTTTTGTATTATACACGTCTTGACTTTCTAATCGTACACCTGTACAGTATCGCGTGTTTCAATTATAACCAGTATACGGACCAATAAAAAATATGAACAAAATTATTATCTCACACAAAAAAAAAACAAAAAAGGCAAAAACATAAATAAATTTCAAATAAGTAACTTCTTACGCAAATATCTCAACAATCTAATAAAAGTTGAAGTTTTTAGTTTGTGACATGCAGCCTGCAAGAAACAAGTTAGTACAATCAATTTTAGAGGAAATGTAAATCTAAATAAGTCATTAATTTTAAATTTAAACAAACAAAATTATATCGACGAATGAAAACAAACGAGAAACGTTATTTTCTAATCTAATCTCTAAAATTTTACATTTTGTAAGCTTACAGTATTCAAGCCATTGTTTAAAAAAAAAGAAAAGTAAGCTTACATATTCTGGGACTATAAGAGAATTGAGTTTATGCCCAAAAAGAAAAGGAATCCAACTTTTGTCAGTTAAAGCAAAATTGGAGCAACTAACTTAACCGGAAAGTCTGGAAAACCACACTGAAACTGATCTAGTTGGTTTAACCGGTCCGACCACGACCACCATCAAGCGGATTCTGCAAATACCCAAAAAATTAAAGTTTGGATTTTTTTTTGCCCTAAACCCTACAATGCTTCGACGCCGTTCGTTTGTTGTCTCTCCATCCTCTCCTCTCTTTCTCTTCCCCTAAACGCTCATAATGTCAAGTCGGCCTGAGTTGCTCGCGCCGCCGGAGATATTCTATGACGAATCCGAGGCTCGGAAGTATACTTCTTCATCCCGTATCGTGGAAATTCAGGTTTTTTAAATTGTTTCCCCGGAGAAATATCTCTCTGAGTAATACTCTCTTATATACAATTCCTCTGATTAAACATTTATGGCAATAGGCGAGGTTGTCAGAGAGAGCTTTGGAGCTCCTTGCTTTGCCCGATGATGGAGTCCCTAGATTCTTGCTCGACATTGGTAAAAATCCTTCTTGTCTGATCGTTTCCTAGAATTTGGTTTAGTACAAGTTGCTGCAGGTTTCATTTATTGGAAAATGGTTTCTTCAATTCGTCTGGAGAATAGTTTTGTTGGGGTCTTTTGTAAACTCCTCCTTGCGTATCACTGCACATATTTCGACATGTTTAGTTGAAATTTTGTATCTAAATCCGGTTAGCTGGTTTCTGGATAGTCAATGGAGCTAGTCGTATCCTAAGATTCCGTGTTTTAGATGATCGATAATGGAGTATCTTGTTACTTAGCGCACAAACTTATTGGTTTGGCTTTGTTGCAAAAAGTGGAGAATGACTAATCTCTAATTTTGGTTCAGGTTGTGGATCTGGCCTGAGTGGGGAAACACTCTCTGAAAACGGGCACCAATGGATTGGTCTCGACATTTCAGCCTCAATGCTTAGTAAGTTAATTATTAGTTTGATGACACACCTTTCTTTATGAGGGATTCTGCTCTTCGTTCCCTGTCTCTTAGCCAGTTTTATCTTTTGCTAACAATGTAGACGTTGCTGTGGAACGAGAAGTTGAGGGTGATCTCTTACTTGGTGACATGGGGCAGGTATGCATGCCTTCACTAGGATTTGTCTGTGGGTGGTGGATTTTTCGTAATTGGTTTGTCCATTTGGAGAGATGAATGTTGACATATTAGTAATTGCTTATCCGAGTATTACAATGTTTCAGGGATTAGGTCTTCGTGCAGGAGTTATCGACGGAGCCATCAGTATATCAGCTGTTCAGGTCTTACTTCTCAAACTACCTTATCATATCTCTTCTCATCCAAGAGATATGATTCTTTGTAGTATGTACGACATTGACCATAGTTTTTGTACTTGGGATCTATACTGCCTCATTTTTTTTTTTATCTCATTGTATGCTTATTTAGAATTTTATGTTTATTGTTTAAGCAGTTCTTACTTTTTTTTCCCCTGATTTCAGTGGTTATGCAATGCCGACAAGTCATCACATGAACCTCGTTTGAGGCTAAAGTATGTGTAAATCAATTTACTTTAGCTTGAATCAATAAGATACTGTGGCACAAAATTGATCTTTGACCTCTCAATTTCGCAAAGGGCTTTCTTTGGGTCACTATACCGATGCTTATCAAGAGGAGCAAGGGCAGTTTTCCAAGTGTACCCTGAGAATATTGCTCAGCGTGAATTGATTCTTCGCCAGGCCTTGCAAGCTGGGTTTGGCGGTGGACTTGTTGTTGACTACCCGCACAGGTACCTTCTTGGGGAAGCTATTTTTGTTTTTTAATCACATTTGACCGCGGAAACACACATTAACACTTGGGATGTTCTCTAAACTGCAGTACTAAGAAAAGAAAAGAGTTCTTGGTCCTCACATGTGGTTCTGTTCCAACCAGTATTAACGATGGGCATAAAGAGAGTTGCTCGGAGGATGATGATAGCGAAGATGAGGAGAACGGAATGGTAAATATCGAAGTCTCATTACCGTCTTATTACTTAATCGAAGTTCTTGTTTACCATTCTCGGTTTTGTTTGCGAAAAGGTATGTGTATCAGATAGGAATAGGCCGAGGAAAAAGCAGAGAACAAACAAGAAAGGAAAAGGAAGGGAATGGGTTTTGAAGAAGAAAGAGCAAAGTAGAAGAAAAGGAAACGATGTTCCTCATGATTCCAAGTACACTGCCAGAAAACGCAAGTCGCGTTTCTGATTTTCTTTACGATTCGTAAACGCTAATTTACAGCGTTTTGTCATTAAAAAGAAATACTGAACCATTGTTTCGACTTTTTTTGTGTGTACTCGAACTTAATGTGGCTAATGCTCGGATGCATCTTGTAATTTGCGTTAGCCTTGTCCTCTTGTCTTTTTTACGACTTTTAAATTAATAAATTTCTATTAGCCAATTTATTCAAAATATCATCTGATGAAGTATCTCGAGTTAGGAGATGCTTCAAAGGCGTTGCCAAGTTCCATGGCATAGTTAGCTATCGTGCAACGACTACAAGTTGTATCCTAATCTTCAAGAATTTTTTTTGGAATTGTGATGAGTTGATCCTCAGTTTTATACATTGACCATTCAATATCCTATGAATCCATTGATTGCCAAAGTATGTTTTCATCAGTTCTCGATTTTCTTTCCAATAATAATGGCGACACATCATGTTGGCATAAATATGATACCAGAAACAAACATATATTTCTGACATTACATTAGAGTCTCCTCACATAAAGTTCCATCTCAATTCAAAAAAACAACAACAAAATATTTGAGATAAAAAAACGTCAAAAACTAAAGCTTCAAAAGAGGTTTTTGTTCGTCTCTTAATCAAAGAGATCAAATCCAAAGTCTCCTTCTTCCTCTTCAGATTCTTCCTTTTTCTTCTCCTCCTCCTTTGTGGCTGCGGCGGCCTCACCACCTCCACCACCGCCTCCTCCAGCTGTTGCACCTCCTCCGGAGGCAAATCCTCCTCCCACAGCACCACCGATGATCACCTGCTTCATTTCATTTTCTATTAACACAAAGAATCCAATACGCATTTCAACAGTGAAATTTGTACATCAATAAGTTAAACTAGCATATCACCAAATTGAAAATGACTTCTTGTTATTGTTTAAGCAGAAACTGTAGTAATTAAAACATTGATTAGAGTAAACGACCATTGGATCTATACAAATACAGACAAGTAATTGAGAAACCTGGAAGCCAAACGGTTACAGATCTAGCTATCCACATTCTTTCATGTCGTCGATTTAACAGAAAATTTTGAGCAATCAGAGAGGAAGCAATTGAGAAACCTGGAAGACAGCTGAGGTAGGAGAGACGAGAGAGAAAGAAGACTGAACGCCGCCGGAGGAATCGGCGGAGAGAGCAGTCTGAACAAGCTTCCGCTGGAGATCGTAAGTGGAAGAAGCAGAGGCTTCAAGGTCACCCTCGTGTTGCTTCGCGGTCCATTCTCCGCCTTTGCTTTTGCACACGAAAGTGTAAACTCCCATCTTCTTCTTCTTCTTCTTCTTCTTCGTCTTCTTCTAACGGCGGCGAGATTTCTCAGCTGTGAAGATTAGTCTCACGGGAAAAAAATGCTTACTGCGTTTATATATGAATTGCTTTCACGACCCTAGGTCAGACAAAAAGCCCAGTAAGAGAGTAATGCTTTTCGGGCCCGGTAGAGAGCCCATTAAAAGCTTATTTTTTCATTTGGTCTCTTCTTGTCACACTTGGCAACTTAGACCATCTCCAACGGTAGGTTCAGAAGGAATTCTTAGGAATTTTTTATATTAAAATAAATGAGAAAAAGTGAAAAAAGGTTAGAACCGATCATTAACTAAGAGCATCTCCATCGCTGGGTTCAGGAGGGGTTCTTAACAATAAAATAAAATAAAAATAAATAGAAAACCATGAAATTGCTAAGAACCGTCTCTTAGATAAGGATTTTTAGAGACGGTTCTTAAAGCTACGTGTCCATTTCTCTTCTCTTCAAATCCCCAATTCGAGATTCGATTTCGGGATGACTGTTGGCGTCGGCGGCGAGATTCTACCGAAGATGGTGGAGATATGTGACGTAGTGGCTGTGGACATTCAAGCTCTGATTCGGGTTTTCGATCCCGTTGATGGAGCCGTGAAGCTCGTGAATCTGAAAGAAAGTGGGTTCCATCACATCTTGCATAGAATCGGTGTAGGATTTATCATAAGGATGATGAAACCGCGGTACCTCCGTTCCTGGCGAAGCAGGTGGATCCTACCGGCGCTGGAGACAGCTTCCTCGGAGGTTTGGTGGTTGGTCTGGTTGAGGGTTTGGATGGTCCTGATGCTGCATTGTTAGGGAACCTCTTCGGTTCCATTACTGTTGAGCACATTGGTCAGCCCAAGTTCGATTTGACGATGCTTCAGGTTCGATTTCGATTTTGATCTCGTTTATGTTTTGTCTTAGTTTATTTGTGAGAGATGACGATGCCAATTTGACGATTTTACGATGCTTCAGGTTCTGTTTTGAACTCAAAACGGATCGAACCCAAAACGGATCGAATCCATTCTTTCTTTCGGACTCAAATGGCGACGAACATTGGGATGATGGACAGTGCTTACTTTGTTGGAAGAAACGAGATTCTGGGTTGGATCAATGACAGGCTTCATCTCAATCTCTCTCGTATCGAAGAGGTATTTATCACATATGTATATTGGATTGTTTTGCTTCTGCATGTGGTGGATGTCTTCACTGTGTGCATTGTCAAGAGGACGATTGATTTTGAGGGCTTTTGGTTTGATAATGTCGGTGGCATATGACGATTGATTTTTGCCTGGATAAATTGGGGGAATATGGTTTGGAAGTCGGAGTTAATTAAGATTTGGGCTTGATTTTGTTCTCATGATTTTACAGATGTCTTGGTGTGTTGGATAAATTGGGGGAATATGGTTTTCTGATCTATACAACTAGTGGGTTGGGGAATTAGCTTTGACACTGTAAAGGAACACATTTTGTTATCTAAATCTTGGACAAAAAAAGCTGAACATGGTTTAGGTTTACCTTTGATATTGGTTGATACTTTTATGTCTTTGATATTGAAAAGGCTTCAAGGGCCATTAAGATGGTCATGAAATGTGTTAAAGCTGATTCTTTACTTTAGATATTGTTTGGTTTCAACTGATAGTCTTGCAAATAAGCATTGAAATTGTTCTCATGAAACGTGCAAATGACTTATTTTTCGCATTACACTAATATATTTCATGTACTTTGCTTCTTTATACTTTGCATGTTCTGTTTTCTTCTCTCAATTAGCTTGTGGTGGTAGAATATCTTTTGCTGTTCTTGATTGTTTCTTATTCACTGTCTCATTATTACTTTTCAGATGCAGATCAGGACAAGCAAGGCCAGATCAGGACAAGCAAGGACAAGCAAGGCCAGTTTGTGGTGGTAGAATATCTTCTCTCAAGCCCTGATTTTTGTTTTTGTTGTGATGCATTCAAATGTTGGTTTTTCCGTGATGTAATGAACATAAATTATTTAAAAAAATTTTAGAACCCCTAATGGAGTTCTCCATTGGAGCAAAGAAAACAAAATGTTTTTAATAAGGGTTCTTAATTTCAAATTATTATTTAAATAATGACTTAAGAACCCCATTAAGGGTTCACCATTGAGGAGTTTAAGGAGCGGTTCTTAGAAGCACGTGGCAGCTGATGATTGGCTTTAATGCTCCATCGAAACGGCAGCGTTTTCTCTCTTACGAGACGACACCGTTTTTTCTTCTCTCTCTCGTCGACCTATTCTCTGGTTCTTCGTTTGTGTCGCCGCAATATCAAAAGCGATTTGGGGGAGAGAAAGTCCTCTCCGTCCTTTTCCCCTTTCTCTCTCTCTCTCTCTATTTCCTTGGCTCTCCATCCTTTTCTCTGCTTCAGTTTCTCTTCCTAAGCAAGCAAAACCCAAAACGGATCGAACCCAAAACGGATCGAATCCATTCTTTCTTTCGGACTCAAATGGCGACGAACATTGGGATGATGGACAGTGCTTACTTTGTTGGAAGAAACGAGATTCTGGGTTGGATCAATGACAGGCTTCATCTCAATCTCTCTCGTATCGAAGAGGTATTTATCACATATGTATATTGGATTGTTTTGCTTCTGCATGTGGTGGATGTCTTCACTGTGTGCATTGTCAAGAGGACGATTGATTTTGAGGGCTTTTGGTTTGATAATGTCGGTGGCCTATGACGATTGATTTTTGAGAAATGTAGTGTTGATCTGGTGTAATTTGCCTGGATAAATTGGGGGAATATGGTTTGGAAGTCGGAGTTAATTAAGATTTGGGCTTGATTTTGTTCTCATGATTTTACAGATGTCTTGGTGTGTTGGATAAATTGGGGGAATATGGTTTTCTGATCTATACAACTAGTGGGTTGGGGAATTAGCTTTGACACTGTAAAGGAACACATTTTGTTATCTAAATCTTGGACAAAAAAAGCTGAACATGGTTTAGGTTTACCTTTGATATTGGTTGATACTTTTATGTCTTTGATATTGAAAAGGCTTCAAGGGCCATTAAGATGGTCATGAAATGTGTTAAAGCTGATTCTTTACTTTAGATATTGTTTGGTTTCAACTGATAGTCTTGCAAATAAGCATTGAAATTGTTCTCATGAAATGTGCAAATGACTTATTTTTCGCATTACACTAATATATTTCATGTACTTTGCTTCTTTATACTTTGCATGTTCTGTTTTCTTCTCTCAATTAGCTTGTGGTGGTAGAATATCTTTTGCTGTTCTTGATTGTTTCTTATTCACTGTCTCATTATTACTTTTCAGATGCAGATCAGGACAAGCAAGGCCAGATCAGGACAAGCAAGGACAAGCAAGGCCAGTTTGTGGTGGTAGAATATCTTCTCTCAAGCCCTGATTTTTGTTTTTGTTGTGATGCATTCACATGTTGGTTTTTCCGTGATGTAATGAACATAAATTATTAAAAAAAATTTTAGAACCCCTAATGGAGTTCTCCATTGGAGCAAAGAAAACAAAATGTTTTTAATAAGGGTTCTTAATTTCAAATTATTATTTAAATAATGACTTAAGAACCCCATTAAGGGTTCACCATTGAGGATGCTCTTAGAAGTTTTAGTTTTAAGTAATCTTATATAGTTCATTTGTAAATTACGTCTGCTAAGGATATTAAATTTGATTATAGTTTAAAAATCAACGAAATTTCCCATGGAAGTAAACCAACAATTATGAAGCAAATTCGCTCTTGGGCAGAGCTTTATTTGTATCTAAACTTGTACAATTTGGGTTTGGAACAGAGAAAATGCAGAACCAAAAGAGGAGAAAAAAGGGTCAGAGCTTAATGGCAGAGTGAATGGCGACAACTCCACCAACAAGGTTCTCGTACTCCACCTTCTCAAATCCTGCGTCTGCGATCATCGATGCAAATCGCTCCTGCATTCATTTTATGATTACAAACGTGCTTTATACTTAAAATTTCTTGTAGACCAAACGTCACCCCGATCAAACCGTCTTCATATAGTCCTAGCTATATGAACTTATCTTCTTACATGAATCTAGCATGTTGTTACTTAAGATTTGATCATGGCATGTTGTTACTTAAGAAACCCACAAGTTAAAACATCATGATGACTACACCATTTTATCCAAACCTTCTGAACCGTGCAGCAAAATAACGATATACATGAAAACTAAAAGTTCTACCATATATTCCCAAGAAAGGTAATAAAAAGTTAAATATTTGAACCTGAGGAGGAAATCGACGAACACTCTCAACCAAGTACTGATATGATTCCCGGTCACCGGCAATTACTTCCCCTAAGTTTGGAATCACCTGGAAAGAATACAAATCGTATCTGCAACACAAGAAACAAAGTGAGGTTATCAAAGAAACAAAAAAAAAAAGACTTGCAGACTTGCTTCCACAACATGTCTAATTATCAAAACTTACAGATCTTTGAAGACCGGAATGTCTACATGGCTGAGCTCAAGGCACAAGAATCTTCCTCCCCGTTTTAGTACCCTGACAGTGTGAAGAGTTTTATAAGATTATACATAAACACTGAAACAGGAAAATACACCCGAACTAATGCTTTTCCGACACACTAAAATCAAGACCAAGGCACCAAAGAAGGTGTAAATCTTTGTACCTATAAGCCTCTGCGAGAGCCTTTTCGATGTGTGTGACATTCCTTATTCCAAATGCAATAGTGTATCCATCCATTGAATTGTCATCGAAACTCAAGGCCTCTGCATCTCCTTCGACCCATACGAGTGACTTGTTATCTCTTAGACCTAATTAGATATAGTAAAAGAAGCCAAAGCTCACTCATAAGCAGCAATATAAACGGATCAAAGAGGATAGAGATTTGATGCATAAACAAACATCTGATGTTCCACCTCTCTCAGCAGCTCGTTGTTTCCCAACGTTTAACATGTTGGGATTAATGTCACATACGTATATTTGAGTTTCTTCAAGTGAAGCCTGATCAACTTTCTGCAATGCTCTTCGTTTGACACTGTAAACAGCATCATAGATCCTAAACGCAACATCACCTGCATATTAACACAATACCTTAACAATATCTATGACAAGAGTATAGAACATTTTCAACTACAAAATTCCAAGAGTAAAAAGAAAAGAAAAAAAATCAATTGGTTCGACTGACCTGTTCCACCGGCCACATCAAGATGCTTCATCCCTGCAAATGGACTCAGCTTACCAACGAGTCTGAAATCACAAGACCACCAAAAGTGTGTCAATATTTACACGAGCAATTCATAACACTTGTAATCAAAGTATCACGGGTTCTAACCTTTCCTTCCATAGCCTATGCAAGCCACCGCTCATCACATCGTTCATAACATCATAACTCGAAGCTACATTGGTGAAAACGTTACCAACCAATTTGCTTTTCTCTTCTTCCTTTACTTCTTGAAACCCTGAAATCATGCATTGAAGTTAAACTCACACTGTAAAACCCAAAGAGAAATCATAATCTTAATACAATTACGTTTAGCATGAAACAAAAGAATACTAAACAGCCAAATCAAGAGAGAAAGGACAGATTTTGAGAGTGATACCGAAACTTGTGGCATGAGAATGAAGCGAAGCAAAAGAGGAACGGTAACTGAAAATTCTGCTCCCAAGCCTCCTGCTTAGCGATCGAAGTGCCATAGCTTCTATAGAAATTATAATCCTCTACTTCGAATTTTGTTCCTGCAACCAAATCCCACAATTTTAACTGATTAAACCACTTCACCTACAAAATATTAAAACAGAGAAGAACACACCCAAGTCGCTCAATTTTCAGAAGCACGAAAAAAGAAAACTTAATTTGAGTTTCTGAGTCTTTTTCTTTTTCTTTACTACAGGAATCGTGAAGCTGCAAAATCAGTTCACCTACAAACCGGAAAGAAAACAAAAATCCTAATTTGAAATCTAACCTTCAAAATCAAGCTCGACGAAGATGGGATCTAGAGTCGAGAACTAACGACGAATCAAGAGCAATAACAATGAAATCTAATATAAGAAAATGCCCAAATTTCGTCGACTCAAAGCTCCGAGATCGAGTGGTGTGTTACACAATGCACGTGTTGTTCTTGCAGCACATATCGAGGAAGAAAGGCGAGTTTTGTTTTGACTCTCGCTCTCTCTAATCTCCACGGAGTACAGATTGGGCTTTTTGTAATTCAATATAGGCCCATTAAGTTTTGCTCCCGGCCCATATGACATCGGGATTGAATTGATGATAGAAGAAGAATCAGCGAAACACGAATTCGAAGAGGAAGTAGAAGAATCAAACCTTAAGAATCGAATGAATAAAAACGGGAAACACTTGAAACGTTGTCAATATTTATGAATAAAAATATATGTATATTTTTCTTTCCTCTTACGAATTGAATTATTAGCTTAATCTACTAATTAAAATATTGGATTAAAAACATCAAAATTTTGTTGATAAGTGTGTCTCTCCATTTGTTTTTGGAAGTGTAAACCTGAAATAGCGGCAAGTCTCACCACAAAGTTCGTTTTATTTTCTTCGGATCATCACATTTTCTTTTCCTCCTCTTTACCAATTTTTCCTTTCAAGAATTTTTTACAACTATGAACGCAGCATTACACGCTGTTCTTGACACAAATCTGTAAAAGGTATTCCTTTTTTGTTGTTGTTGTTGTAAATTTACAAAGATAATAACTATGATCATGCATGTAGTTTATCATCATGCATGTGGGTTCGATCGCCTTGAAACCAATCATTTTTTCTTACGAATCTGGCTGAATTTTCATCTTTGATATGATGAATCTACTTGCTCGTATTGGATTATCCTTAGGGTATTTTTGCTTCTTCTTTGTTGTTGTTTTCTGGCGAATATCCTCTGTTATTGTGTGGCTTTTGTCTGAAATTTGCAGCTCTTTTCCGAATCCTTTATTATGAATCTTCGTATCTCAATCACAATGGTTGTTTCAGCGATTCTTCTAGTACCAAACATCGTGTGCACCATTCAAGAGACTTCTCCTTTTGTTTTCAACTACATTGTGTAGATTAGAATATCTCATTTTGTTCACGCATTGAGATATCGAGAAGAACCTCTTTGTTTGCTTTATGGAAATCTGCATTACAACGTCATCCTCCGAGTTACAAACTCTCGTTAATGATCTTTGCAGGTTGGGTTTGTTTCTTGAAATCTAAGAAGCTAAGGAGAGTTTAAGCTTTGCATAAAACCAGGAATGACTTTTTCGATGAGAGATTTGGATCAGGCTCTCCAAGGATGTGGCCAGAAATCGTAACCTTCTCTCACTTTTAATGTTTTCCTTGCAATATTGCTTTTGATTCATCTGCATATTTTATATCTCCTGGTTGCATATACAGCGGGATTGAAATATGGCGCATCCAGAACTTCAAGCCTGTCACTGTTCCAAAAGAGTCTCATGGTAAATTTTTCACCGGGGATTCCTATATAGTCTTAAAGGTCGGTAGTCTTTCGTGTTTCTTCTCTGGTTGATAATATATATATACTTCTTGATAGTGTCTAAAACCTTCTTATCTCATGCCAGACCACAGCGTCAAGAAACGGTTCCCTGCATCACGATATTCACTACTGGCTCGGTAAAGATTCCAGTCAGGTAACAATCTCTTCAGATTCTCATTTTATTTTTGCGCCTTGTCTCAGGAAGTAAGAATCATTTGTGGTGTGTTGATGAAAACAGGATGAAGCAGGTGCTGTAGCCGTCATGACAGTTGAGTTAGATTCAGCCTTAGGTGGGCGTGCTGTTCAGTACCGAGAAGTGCAGGGTCACGAGACCGAGAAGTTCCTTTCCTACTTTAAACCTTGCATAATACCTCAAGAAGGTGGAGTTGCTTCCGGGTTCAACCACGTAAAGCCAGAGGAGCATCAGACGCGTCTGTATATCTGTAAAGGCAAACATGTCGTCCGTGTAAAAGAGGCAAGACAATTAGAAATGTCCTCAAATGTCTTTTTACTCAACTGGCCCTTTATGCTTCATCTTGGTTTGCATTCTTTTCTCATTTACAGGTTCCGTTTGCTCGATCGACTCTCAACCACGAAGACGTTTTCATTCTTGATACTGAATCTAAAATTTTTCAATTTAATGGTTCCAATTCGAGTATTCAAGAAAGAGCAAAAGCTCTTGAGGTTGTTCAGTACATTAAAGACACTTACCATGATGGAAAGTGCGATATCGCAGCTGTTGGTAAGTAAATTAAACTGTCTAAAACCATGGAGGCTAAAGTTTTTTTACCAGTGCTTTCCTTTATTGTAGAGGATGGGAGGATGATGGCTGATGCTGAAGCTGGAGAGTTTTGGGGTTTGTTTGGTGGGTTTGCTCCGCTTCCTAAGAAGCCAGCTGTCAATGATGACAAAACCGCTGAATCTGACGGGATCAAACTCTTCAGGTAGAACACCTTGGATCTTGATAAAAGTAATTATTGGAACAGTTGATTATTGTTGAGACATGTTTGGTCTTTCAAGTGTTGCGAAGGGACAGACAGAGCCCGTAGAGGCTGAGTCTTTGGAGAAAGAGCTTTTGGAAACTAACAAATGTTATATTCTTGATTGCGGTCTTGAATTGTTCGTTTGGAAGGGACGAAATACTTCAATCGACCAAAGAAAGAACGCAAGTGAAGCTGCAGAAGTACATTTCTTCTCATGCACCAAACGAATAGTCTTGTTTTGATGGGTTTTGTTCAATGTCATATCGTCATTCTTCGACTTTTCAGGAGTTTTTCCGTTCGTCTGAACCCCCAAAATCGAATCTGGTCAGTGTGATGGAAGGGTTTGAAACAGTGATGTTCCGATCTAAATTTGATTCATGGCCGGCTACGAGTACTGTAGCTGAGCCCCAGCAAGGCAGAGGCAAAGTTGCAGGTGTAGTAGACTAGTACTAATACTATTTGCATTGATCAAATTGCTGAAGTTTTAAACTATCAATTATGAGATACTTATACTCTGTTTGTTCCTTCACCAGCTCTTTTGCAACGGCAAGGAGTTAACGTTCAAGGCCTGGTTAAGACTTCTTCTTCTTCTAAAGACGAACCTAAGTCATACATTGATGGTACAGGAAATCTCCAGGTAGTGACTATATCTTTGTTGAATTGATGTGTTCGAATTAGTGAACATAATCAAAACATAGTCTTTTGATTGTTAACTATGAAATTTTGCAGGTGTGGCGAAACAATCACGAGGAAAAGATCCTTCTCGAAGCAGCGGAGCAATCGAAGTTCTATAGCGGAGATTGCTATATATTCCTGTACTCATATCCCGGAGAAGACAGAGAGGAATATCTAGTGGGTACTTGGTTAGGAAAGCAAAGCGTCGAGGTAAATTTCATCACATATATATATATATATATATATATATATAAAGATTCTTGCTCTCTATGTGTGCTCAGTGCTCACTGATGATGATATATATATATATAGGAAGACAGAGCATCTGCTATTTCCATGGCAAGCAAGATGGTTGAATCCATGAAGTTTATGCCGGCTCAGGTGCTTCTTCCCGCTGTTTCCGTTATAGATTCTAAGTTCAATATACATTTTCGATTTAACTTAATTACTCTTAATCCGCGCAGGCTCGCATTTATGAGGGAAAAGAACCGATTCAGTTTTTCGTGATCATGCAAAGCTTCATCACATTTAAGGTCTAATATCTAAGCTTTTTCTTCAAGTATTCGTATGTTTATTATGAAGTAATCTTTATCATAATCTCTACAACAAAATCGTTTATCTTTGTCTCAGGGTGGTCTAAGTGATGCTTTCAAAAAGTACGTAGCAGAGAACGAAGTCCCTGATACTACTTACGATGCAGAAGGTGTTGCGCTGTTTAGGGTTCAAGGTTCTGGACCCGAGAACATGCAAGCCATACAGATAGAAGCGGTACGTGTACTGAAAACCATAACCAACCAGCTTTCTTGTTCATCAGTTTAGTAGAGATGATTCAATTAGAATCTGGCTCCAACAGGTTTCCACAGGGTTAAATTCTTCACATTGTTATATATTACATGGTGATTCTACTGTTTTCACTTGGTGTGGGAATCTAACTTCCTCGGATGATCAAGAACTTATGGAGAGAATGTTGGATCTGATTAAGGTAATATTGAGCTTTGTTTTTGTATTTAGGAGCTTACCTTCTCAGATCTCTCATATCTCTGGTTATTGTTTTTTGTAATACAGCCAAATGAACACACCAAGGCACAAAAGGAAGGTTCAGAGTCTGAACAGTTTTGGGAATTATTAGGAGGAAAATCAGAATATTCGAGCCAAAAGATCAAAAAAGATGGAGAGAGTGATCCTCATCTCTTCTCTTGCACATTCTCAAACGGTAAAACCATTTGCCAGCATATGTTTTCACTTTATTTTCTCAATCCAAGAGTTTATCTAAATTTTCATTTGCAATTTCTGGTGGGTTTTGTTTATCCGGTGATACTCTTGCTATCTTACCAGAAAATCTGAAGGTAAACGTGTGGTTTTCATTTTTATAAGCCATGTTTATGTAACGATCCCACATCTCTAGAGGCTCTTCTTTCTTTTTATTCCCATATATAGGTCACAGAGATCTTTAACTTCACTCAAGATGATTTGATGACTGAAGATATCTACATTCTTGATTGTCACACTGAGATCTTTGTATGGGTGGGGCAACAAGTCGACCCAAAGAAGAAACCGCAAGTTTTAGCCATCGGAGAGGTACTCAAGATCCATCCACTTAGATCAACGTACAAAACTGCAAAATGTTCTAATAGTTCCTCTGCCTCGTTGTCTTCCTCAACAGAAATTCCTTAAGCATGATTTCCTTCTAGAGAATCTAGCAAGCGAAACACCGATATACATTGTAACGGAAGGAAACGAACCTCCATTTTTCACTCGGTTCTTCACCTGGGACTCTTCTAAATCTGCAGTAAGTGACTTCTCTCTCCAAAACTTGCTCGAAATTCGCTCCCCGGAATCTGACTCATATTAAGCAATTAAACTGCTTCATGCAGATGCATGGAAACTCTTTCCAGAGAAAGCTTGCAATCCTGACAAACAAAGGAAAGCCGCTTCTAGATGTAAAAGCTTTACCTCATCTGGTTTCATTTGTGCGAAATCAATCTCTGGATTTCTGTCTTTGATGTTGTGTCCTTTTTTGCTCAGAAACCTAAAAGGAGAGTACCCGTGTACAGCAGCCGGTCCAGTGTTCCAGACAAATCGCAGCCACGGTCAAGAAGTATGACCTTTAGTCCAGACAGAGCCCGTGTGAGGGGACGGTCTCCAGCTTTCAACGCGCTTGCTGCAAACTTTGAGAACATAAGCACAAGAAACCAATCAACTCCACCACCTATGGTTAGCCCAATGATCCGGAAGCTTTACCCGAAATCTCTTGCACCAGACCTCACAAAGCTTGCCCCCAAATCTGCAGCTATGGCTTCCCGCACAGCGCTTTTCGAGCAATCTCGGCCTACTCCTCAAGAACCACCAACTAGCCCCGGTTCATCTGAAGGTATGCAGAAAAAAAAAAAAACTTAACATTTGAACACCCCAAACTATCGATTTGATGAGAAAAGTAAAGATCTTGAGCTTACCCTTCTTTGATCTTTTTGATGTATGAAGCTACAAACGAAGTGGGGACAGCAAAGCCAACAACAGAGACAACCGAGGAAGAATCAATGAGCAGCATTCATGAAGATTCAAAAGAAGAAGAAACAGAAGAAGAAAGCAGCCTCCCTACCTTCCCATACGAACGCCTCAAAACCGACTCAGAGGATCCTGTTTCAGATATTGACCTCACTAGAAGAGAGGTCAGGTTCTTCAAAACACTTTTAACACATGTTATATAAAATTCTTTTATTAGGTTTGTGTTTAATGAAGACAGCTTCCCTTTCCAGGCATACATGACTTCAGCAGAATTCAAGGAGAAATTTGAGATGACAAAGAATGAGTTCTTTAAACTTCCTAAGTGGAAACAAAACAAGCTTAAAATGGATGCTAATTTATTCTGAACACTCTTTTCTCAAGAACTCACTCTTCTTCTTCATCATCATCTCAACCCAAAACCCGTAAGTTGATTCTTTTTCTCGGGTTTCGGTGCAATCTTACACCTATTGATAGACCAGGAGTTCCGGTTCAATTGATAACTCCGATTCTTGATCATGTTTGGATGCAATGTTTATCTATTGATACTAGATCAAGAAACCCCGTTTAGTATAGTCTTATCTTGTTAATATTTCTTCCTCGATCTTTTTATGCAGTACAAGAAAACACAAAGAGGGCTTCATCATACATTTATCTGCTGCATCTATTGAGCTGCTTACAAATATTTTTTTTTTTTTTTAAATCGTATATTCTATATTTTTTTATATATACATAATTCATAAAATGATTTATTTTTGTATTTGTTTGCTTTATTATCTCACTGATCTGTGTGGCTGTGAGATTTCTTTTTTTTTCCTGGACTTGAGTTTTCTCTGTTGCTTTATATTATTGAAGAAACAATGTAAATTAAATCTATCTTCAGTAATCTCCATTGATACATGTTTTTTTTTTAATTTTCTTTTTATCACTTTATGTTATAAACTAAAATAAAGAAAAACGGAGTAAAAATCAATGAAGAAATAAATATAATTAAAAGAAAACAGTACGCAGCCATAAGAGAGAGAGAGACGGTTCAAACAAAAACGGCAACAGATACCTTTTTCCCCCTTTTGCGTGAAGAAAAGAAAAAGGGAGTGAGAGAAGAAGAAGAGTAGAAACGACGGCGAATACGGGGGATTTCGATCTTGTTATTGATTCTGATAGTTTCTGTACTATCCATGGCGACGGAGCGTCCTCCTTTTGAGCTCGCCAAAGGCATCAATGGCCTCGACAAAATCGTCCTCCGCGAGTGTCGCAGCCGCTCCGCCGAGGTATTCTCCCGCCACGCCGCGGTTTTTTATCTCCTTTTTTTCACTCTATTTGTACATGCTCTTGCCCCTTCGCCGAGATTGATCTGAGATTTAGATCTTTTGTTTTGTTTTTAGATCGCTCTTCTCGTTTGATTGCGACTGTGAATCTCTTAGATCCTTGGGCTTTTTAGCTGTAGTGATTGTGTACTGTGTATCGTTTATGCATTTGCTAACGGAAGAACCGGATCTGCGCGTTTATCTTTGCTGATTCTTCGTTGAGGAATGTGTAAATGTATGTGTAATCTATGAATCTTTTGGGTAAGATGGAGTATCGAGAAATCATGGCCGATGATCCGTTGATTTTTCTTACAGAGATGGTTTGATTTTTAACTCATTAATCATCAAACAGAGTGAGCTCTCTGCAAAATTTAGTTACTGATGTTTGTTCATTAATCATCTTTGTTTAAATGTTTGTTCTGTATCATAACTTTGATCTTGAACGAATGCAGGTGTACTTGTATGGCGGTCATGTGACTTCTTGGAAGAATGAGAACGGAGAGGAGTTACTTTACCTCAGTAGCAAGGTACTGCAGATCTATACCTGATTTAAGATTGAGTTTCGTGTTGACGAAATGGAACATTTGGTTCATGAAAAAAACAAAAATGTTTCAAGCTCCATTAGCAATAGAATAAGGGTTCAAGATACTGCCCCTTTTTAACTTGGATTTGTGGAGAAAATAAAATGGTGCATAAAGAAGTTGAAATCGGATGCTAAACATTTATCGTTAGATGAATCTCATTTTGTTTCTTTGTTGGTTGTGTCTCTATAATTCAACGGAGTATTTATCTTTATATTTAAAGTGATTGGCTCAAGGAAGTTGATGAAAGATTTGAGAAAATTTTTGCCTAAATTTCATTCTTTACATCTATCCTTACTTTAAAATAAAGGAACTCCACTTAATGCTTAGCGTAATTTCCTAAAGAAGCATGTGAGATAATAGAGGACATTTGATTTTGAAGTCTAGTCATTTGCTCATGCTAGAGTGGTTTGTTTTGCCCGGTTGTGTGTATACGAGCTTCAAGCATTAGAGATCTGAAACCATGTGCTATGCATTGTGCAGGCTATATTCAAGCCTCCAAAACCAATCCGTGGAGGGATTCCACTATGCTTTCCACAAGTATGTGTTTATATTTCTTCCTTTGTTTGTTTCATTTTACTATTCAATATGATCATGAAATTATGTTAATGTACGTGCAGTTCAGTAACCTTGGTACACTCGAGTCACATGGATTCGCTAGAAACAGGATCTGGGAAGTTGATGCTAGCCCACCTCCTTTGCCATCGAATTCTTCTTCTAATGCCTTCGTTGACCTGATCCTAAGGCCAACTGAAGACGATCTGAAGATATGGCCTTACAAGTAAGATTCTTCAGAACTCGCTCTTTATATTTTCTTAGAACAGTATGCACGTATTAAGCTAGAAATGTCTACATAGAATCTTGGGTCTTTTTGCTTCATCAACTTTCACAACGAAGAGCTGCAAAAACGTTACTAACTTTCATCTCGGTGTATCCATTTCAGTTTTGAGTTCCGGCTGAGGGTAGCCTTGGGATCTGAAGGAGAATTGACACTGACATCTCGAATCAGGAACACCAACTCTGATGGAAAGCCGTTTACATTCACATTTGCTTATCACACCTATTTCTCTGTCTCGGACATCAGGTAATCTCATTGCATTCATGTATTTTCATGCCAACTTGGTGCGATTTTACTGGTAATCTCCATTGTTTTTAGTTTTCATTTTTCCCAAAGTATGGAGTTTATGTTGTATACTTGTATTAAATTCCTACATCTATCTTTCTGGGAAGGTTTAGAATATAAATACTGATATGCATCGGTTTGCTTGTGTTCAGTGAAGTACGGGTTGAAGGATTGGAGACGCTGGATTATCTAGACAACTTAAAGAACAGAGAACGTTTTACCGAACAAGGCGATGCTATAACTTTTGAATCCGAAGTAAGTTTGTGATTCCAATCTTCTCCTTTCTTTCTGAAATATCTATATGTCTAGTAGTATCATCACTCAAAAAAAAAAAAAAAAAAACTTGTTACTTGTTCAAAAAAATAGATTGACAAAATTTACCTAAGCACTCCTACAAAGATTGCTATTCTGGACCACGAGAAAAAAAGGACATTCGTTGTTCGCAAGGACGGGCTTGCTGATGCTGGTAAAACCCAAAACCCCGTCTTTTATCACTTATGAGAATCCAGGTTTTATACTATCACAAGGCAAAATGGAATCATTTGAAGTGATAATCATCTTGCAGTGGTGTGGAATCCTTGGGATAAGAAATCAAAGACGATCTCTGACTTGGGAGATGAAGACTATAAGCAAATGCTTTGTGTTGAAGCTGCAGCTGTGGAAAGACCAATCACATTGAAGCCCGGTGAAGAATGGAAAGGAAGACTCGAGCTCTCTGCGGTTCCTTCTAGTTACTCCAGTGGACAGCTTGACCCCAAGAAAGTCCTCCAGTGAATCTTTCAAACTTCAAAAAATCATCCTTCTTTCTCCTCTCTTTCTCTTAGTTAATTGCAGGTAATCTCAATTTACTCTTCATCAACACTTTTGCATGTTTCAAACTTCACAACATACAAATCTTTCCTTTAATTTAGATTTTCTGTCATTTCTTAAGAGAAATGTTTTCATTTTGTGGTATACTGTTATTTTTATTTTTGGTAAGATTTTCCAAAACTGTAGTGTTTGATAAAAATGAAATTACATTTGTTTGTGCAGTACTATGAAGAAACGAGTGAAGGAAGGCGTGACTGTGAGAGATGATCATCGAAATATACTATAAAAAGAAATTGAGATGGAATAAAAAAATGTTGCTTCCTAGTTCTCCTTTGTAACCACAGACCGTAACGATTTGCGGATAAGGACAAGAGACTAGCACCGGATTATATTATTTAATGATTTACGAAATAATATAGTTAGACCAATATCTGTGCTTGTGTCTAGCCTTTGTCCAAAGGTATGAGGAAAGAAGAAGAAAAATTATCAAATAAAATGAGTTTTTAATCCAATTACCAAGTACCAAAATCTAATCTTGATATTTCGGATCTGACCCTATTTTTTCTCGAATAGGATATGTTGTGTTCGTTATATAGTTGACGTCTCTGTCTTGAGTTGATACATCCACTTTGTCTAAATGACATCACATACAAGCATTAACTTTAAAATTAGCATTAAAAGTTGTTCGATATGGACATCAATTATTGAAGTGCCATAATAATTGATAAGTAACTCGATATCAAGTACATGATAAAAACTTAGACCAAAAAAAAGTACAAGATAAAAACGGACGATTATAGACCAACGTGGGATACTCTACTTAAAACTAGCAAAGATACTGATCTGTGAAAACGAAAAAAATTCAGAACAAAAAAAATACTAATATAAGTCAAAGGCATTTTTTTGGATCCACACAAGATTGCATATGACTCGAACATCAACAGATTCCCTAACTTTTGGATTAAAATATTTTTGATTATATAAAACTCAATGTTTCAAAGTTGATAACTCACGTGATTGTGACATGTGTCAAGTTAATCGATTATATTTTTTACAATATAATAAAAATTCATAATTAATTTATAATATTAAAAAATAAAGTTACTAGATAAAAAGAAAAATTCATAATCTTAAAAAATTAAACAAAAATTTACGAGTTATCAAATATTAAATTATAAATTTGTTTATATGTGAATCCTAATCTAGTTTTATATAAAAGCAGTTAATGGTGTTTTGTCGTTAATGCTTTTTATTGGTTGCCAAGTCATATTCTGCATCCGATTCATTGTATGTGGGAGCTGAGCTTGTCCTTAGTTTGTTCACTGTAAATACTATTATAAAAATATATAAAAAAAATATTTAAAATATCTCCGCAGTAAACATTGTACTCGTATATATTATAAAATGTTTAAAAAATCGCTAAGCACTAGTCGAGCGACTGGATTCCGCCTAGCTAAAAAATCAGCAATTAATCAATAATTAATCAGTGATTAATTTTTAATATTATTTTATGTTATTTATATTAAAAATTAATATATAATATTAAATATATAGAGAAATATGTATTAATAATACTAATATATTGTATTTTAATATTATTTTATTTAATTTATATTGAAAATTAAATATATGATATTAAATATAATTATAAAATTGAAATGGATCCAAATCCAACAAAAACTCAATATTTAACATCATATATTAATTTTTTAATATAAATTAAATAAAATAATCAATGATTAATCGCCGATTTTTTTTTAAAAAAGTTGACTTTTGTTAAAAAGCGGTTGACCGTCGAATTACCCGCACAAACACTAATCGGGACGGTGAGTTTCCGACTTGCGACTAGACGACCGCCTAGGCGACTAGACGGCCGCTTTTTAGAACATGGATATTATATAATGTAAGTATAATACACAAAAAAATGCTGACATTATATAAATAAATCTATTTTATTTGTAAGACTGCGAAAAACTAATATGTTGTCAATAAAATTACATAATTTCGGATTCGTTTTACTTAACTGATAATCGTTATTTATTTATTTTGTTTAAGAAAAAAATTAGGATCACTCCACCATAGTACGAGATATCAATAAATCTTAAGTTTTCCTAAATTGTTATTTTCAGCTGAATATGTCTATATATATGTAATATACTATAATCTCCAAAAGCAGGAAATATATAGTGAAGAAGATAAAGCTAATCTAATAGTTGAGTGACAAGTGGAGAAACTACACTTGAAAAATTAACCCACATGACGAAGGCCCACTTTAATTGTCCAGGTATCCGACACGTGTCTTTGGGACCCACAAATCGCTTGAGAAAACCTTAATGATGTCGTAATTATCTGAATTGGTATTTATTTATTTTTCATCAAGAAATATTACAGTATTTTCTTCTAAAGGGAAATTGTATTTTATTTATTTACTTATTATCCCATATTATTATTACTATTATATGAAAATGTTTAGCTTTTCTGATTTCAGTGAATATGACAACTTTCGGTCCGATCTTCTTCTTTTTCTACACTGATCTTTGGTCGGATCTTATATTTTTATAAATATTATTAAGAGTATTATTAATACCACCACAACTTTTTTATCCATATTTATACAAATATATTAACTGATGATCGATCTAAATACGCTTAATGCAAAACCAATTCATTTCATACAGTGATACAGAACACATGTAGTTAAACTTAAAATCACAATGTTTTTTTCTTACGTTCATGTATGAACTTTACAAATAAAAAGATAAATTAATCACGAAAGTTTCCATGTTAAGAGAAAGAAAAAATTTACAAAGAATAAATTAAATACTGTATATAAACGCAAATTTGCGTCTACATGTAACACAATCAGGATCGATTCTCAGTCCAAACAAAGTAAACATGTACTTGCGGTCCTCGTTTTTATATAAAATTTCAGCTCTCAAATATTTAAAAAATTTCTTAGGCTAATGATAAAATGTAGGTGTTTAGCATTACATATTCATGAATTTGATTCTCATGAAACAGTTTTGTTTTTCAATAAATTAACTAAAATCAAAAACTATTAAATGTAAACTAACATAAACCAATATAATTATAAACTAAAGCAATACAGTTATTAAACAATTAATATGACGAAAAGAATTATTAATTAAAACCTAAATTTCGAAATCCTAATCACCATCTTCCCCGACATGGTTTTATGGTCTCATAAAATTGTATCTACGGTTGACTATGTTACAAGAAAAATTGAATGAATTGTCGATGTTATCGATTGAAATGAGTATGACCGAAAAACTTGATTACACATATTTGATAAATGAGTTTGCAAAAAAAAACATATTTCAAAAATAATATATTGATTTCTTATGTTTTAAAATATTTTATAATTTTTATTTAACATATTGATGAATCACAACTTAAAAAATTATTATAAAATGATCTATTTTTTTCTATAAAATTCAGAACCGGTTCTGAAAACAATTATTACGATAATAAAGTAGTAATCTAAATACAGTAATAAATAGTATGTGGGATGTGTGTATAGTCACTGTAGTGGGGTAGGAGTAGGACCCACAGTGTATGTTAGAAAGGCTACAACGCGTGCTAACTCTTTGTATTATTAAATTAATCCTCAAATCTATTAACTCTCTCTCTCTGCTTCCACATGCCGTCACTTCACTTTAAGTCCCCTTATTATTATTTCTCTTTACATTATTCACATCAAATCATAATGACCAAATAACCCCCTTCTTTTCACTATTTATATTTTGGAGATAAGTTTTGTGAACTAGATTCTACAAAATCATACTAGGAACTAATAGGGTTTTAGTAAGGAGATAAAAACAAAAACAAAAAAAATATACTTTTAAAACGAAAACTTCATTAATATTATGTTAATCCAAATGCATTTATGTGTGTTATTTTAAATTTGAATATTTAGATTATTAGTTAGTTGTTTAGGTATAACAACAATACATAAATGTTATTTATGTTACTACAAAAAAAATGTTATACATATAGTTATTTAGGCTTGGGAACGGAGCGGATATCCAGGTTTTTCAAGATATCCGGATCCGTATTCATATCCACCGGATAATCAATTTCATTATCTGAATCTAGATCTGAAAGCTCTAGATATTCGGGTTCCGAATATCCGTTGAAAAACTCAGATATTCGCGGATATCCAGATCCGATCTATTTAATTAAAATTATAAAAATCTGAAACAGAAAACATCGATAATAAAAATATATCATAATAGCAAAAATTACAAGTAACAAATGTTCAAAAAGCATTCAAGTAGCAAAAAATTTAAATATAAAAAGAAAAAATAGTAAAAGAGAAGACAATGATGGAGATGGAGCAGCACAGGATCGCTGCAGGGAGAAAGAGAGAGAGAGGCAGCGAGAAATTGAAATTAGGGTAGGAGAGTTGTGATATTTGGTTTAGAGTAGTTGGGGTCAATGAACTTTGTGTTTCACAATTTCACAATCAAACCAAAAATAACATGAGTTTTTCTATAAAATTTTATAGAAAATAATATAAAAAGATATATGTTATCCGTTTTCGAATTTTTCTATTATCTGAATCCATATCCGGATCCGCCGGATACGTTATTTTATTATTCGTATATGTATCCGAATTATCTGAATATCCATTTTTCAGATCGAATCAGAACAGATGTCGAATCGGATACCGGATTTTAGATAATAATCCCAGCCCTATAGCCACCCATGTCTATTGTTATTCGTCTGTTCTTATAATATTAG
The DNA here is from genome assembly GCA_030161315.1 of Eutrema japonicum. NCBI lineage: Eukaryota > Viridiplantae > Streptophyta > Magnoliopsida > Brassicales > Brassicaceae > Eutrema > Eutrema japonicum. The sequence continues at coordinate 43,768,894 of BSQW01000005.1, forward strand.
ATAATGTGCGGCGGACAAATATAATTTGAGTATCTCTGAAAAAATAATTTCACGCAATACAATCGAATTGTTAGGTACAGGCGTAAAAGCTAACAGGAGTTGTTTTATTTTATTTTATTTTATTTTATTTTATTTTGTAACTAAAAGGAGATATTTAACAAACAAACAAACAAACAAAAAAAACAAAAAGGAGGTAAATACTAAAAAGTAGTAATAATTAAATACATTTATCTCGCCGACAAAAAAAAATACATTTATCTCAAACAAATATAGAAAAATATTCACATACAAAAACATTTGAAGTATATATACGTACAGAATCAACAGACAATAATTCATGTGATGTTACTATTAGAAATTTAGATGTTGACCTGCAGACTCAAACTTTGGAACTCTAAACAAATCTGATTTTATTTAAGCCAACCAATAAAAGCAATTATCGTGTCTCTAGTTAATTACTGTTAAGTATTGTACTTGATATCATGTTTTGATTGGGTTTAGTAGTACTTTACTAATGACTTTTTAAAAATTATCTTCTATAATCCTTCTAGTTTCCTCCTTGCTTCTCGTCTCACAATCTCACATGGCTCCGCCTAATCCAGCCAGCTCTTTTTCTCTACAATAATCACATTAAATTGTTTATTACAAATCATAAATTTAATAAACATACGCATGCATCCGCGGATGGAATCATTTGATTTTTCTATTACAAAATCCTGGAATTATATATTAGCCGCAGATCAATATATATATTTTTTAATATTGAGATACAGTAATCATTTTGGGATCTGGATTCAAGGATGGTAATAGCAAACCACGATGAGATGTGTTTCTTAATGCACCGGCACTTAGTTGAAACTTGAAAGATTGGTTAGATCTATGAACTCCAAATAAATTATTACTATATGTTTCACTTATCCGATTGTTATTAATGAGAATCACTAGAAAACATTTAAGCATCGTTACAATTTTTAGAGATGGATTACATATTGATGAACTTGAGACAAAATTAAGCGCGTTGATAAATTATTGTTTTGCTTCAAAATCTTTGGTAGTTTGTGATAACTTTATATTCAATATTTTTTTTTTATTATTAAATAGAGGAGCTTTTAATCAAAAATATTTTGTATGTAGTAATTACATTGGTTAATTATACACACACCTATACAATTATACGATATAACAACATTATTGATAAGACAGATACAATTATAGCAGGTTATTAATAAATTTACGAGTAATAATCATTAATATTATGATATTTTTAACTATATTAATTCAAATATAATTACGATAAGTCGGTGCGTATTCGAAGCCCCATGTTACACTACAAGAAAACAGGTGGAAATTCGACGGAAATTCCGACGGCAATAATTCCGTCGGAAATTTCCGACGACTTTCCGACGGATTTCCGACTAACTTCTCATCCGTCGGAAATCCGTCGGAATTCCGTCGGAAATATTAACCCGTCGGAAATCCGTCGGACACTTTTCGACAGATTTCCGACGACTTTTTGACGCATTCTGATGTTGCCGACATACTGCCGACGGATTTCCGACGACGTTCATCCGTCGGCAATTTCCGACGGATTTCCGACGGATTGCCAACGGATTTCCGACGGATTTCCGACAGATGCCGACAGATGCCGACATGGTTGCCGACATCGATAATATCTACTTTATATCCGTCGGAAATCCATCGGAAAATGGACAAAATTTTCCTTATAAAAACGTTTCCACCCTTCATTTATAATCACAACAAAAAAAAATCTCTGTTATCTAATTCCTTACGAAAATGTCTTCTTCAAATCCTTATAATTATTTTCGATCATGGATGGACAAGCCTCATCAAATTCCGGACACGGGCCTAGTTACGGAGGAATTCAAAAAAGGTCTACAGGAATTCATGGCATTTGCGGGTATGCAGAAGAAAGCAAAAAAAACCGGTAAAATCTATTGCCCTTGTACCAATTGTGGGAATCGTAGATTTATCGTGATAGATGAAGTATGGTCACATTTGTATTGTCATGGGTTTATGTCGAGTTACAAGATTTGGTATTACCATGGAGAAAATGATACAATGGTGGATAATTATGCTAGTACTAGTGAACATTATATTGGGGATAACACTTATAACGCCCCGACCGCCCCTACCTGTGGGCCCCATGCCCTCTCTCGGCCCGTCGGCCCCACCCTTGTCCGACGGCCGGTGCGTTAGTCCGGGAGGCTTGCAATACTTGTTTACTGACCCTGCAATCACCACGTGATCTTTCCCCGTGTTTTGTCCTCACTCACACGATACCGCGAATCACTTCCCGGTAGGTCACCCATCCTTAGACTACTCCAGCTCAAGCACGCTTAACTCTGGAGTTCTTTCGGGCAAGTTCCCGAAAAGATAAGTGCACTTTGGTGACATAGGTAGCCAAATCAATTCTTATAAGCCTCTCCGCATATACAAGAAATCGGGATGTTACAATCACCCACACTCATAGAGCGCAACGTCCTCGTTGCGCACCAGGATCGTCACCCTAGACGGTGTGGGCCCACCTGACTCCACACACGTGTTTGGGTTCGGCTCTGATACCACTTATAACGCCCCGACCGCCCCTACCTGTGGGCCCCATGCCCTATCTCGGCCCGTGGTCCCCACCCTTGTCCGACGGCCGGTGCGTTAGTCCGGGAGGCTTGTAATACTTGTTTACTGACCCTGCAATCACCACGTGATCTTTCCCCGTGTTTTGTCCTCACTCACACGATACCGCGAATCACTTCCCGGTAGGTCACCCATCCTTAAATTGCTCCAGCTCAAGCACGCTTAACTCTGGAGTTCTCTCTGGACAAGTGACCGAAAAGATAAGTGCACTTTGGTGACATAGGTAGCCAAATCAATTCTTATAAGCCTCTCCGCATATACAAGAAATCGGGATGTTACAATCACCTCCACTCATAGAGCGCAACGTCCTCGTTGCGCACCAGGCTCGTCACCCTAGACGGTGTGGGCCCACCTGACTCCACACACGTGTTTGGGTTCGTCTCTGATACCACTTATAACGCCCCGACCGCCCCTACCTGTGGGCCCCATGCCCTCTCTCGGCCAGTGGGCCCCACCCTTGTCCGACGGCCGGTGCGTTAGTCCGGGAGGCTTGTAATACTTGTTTACTGACCCTGTAATCACCACGTGATCTTTCCCCGTGTTTTGTCCTCACTCACACGATACCGCGAATCACTTCCCGGTAGGTCACCCATCCTTAAATTGCTCCAGCTCAAGCACGCTTAACTCTGGAGTTCTCTCTGGACAAGTTCCCGAAAAGATAAGTGCACTTTGGTGACATAGGTAGCCAAATCAATTCTTATAAGCCTCTCCGCATATACAAGAAATCGGGATGTTACAATCACCCCCACTCATAGAGCGCAACGTCCTCGTTGCGCACCAGGATCGTCACCCTAGACGGTGTGGGCCCACCTGACTCCACACACGTGTTTGGGTTCGGCTCTGATACCACTTATAACGCCCCGACCGCCCCTACCTGTGGGCCCCATGCCCTCTCTCGGCCCGTGGGCCCCACCCTTGTCCGACGGCCGGTGCGTTAGTCCGGGAGGCTTGCAATACTTGTTTACTGACCCTGCAATCACCACGTGATCTTTCCCCGTGTTTTGTCCTCACTCACACGATACCGCGAATCACTTCCCGGTAGGTCACCCATCCTTAGACTACTCCAGCTCAAGCACGCTTAACTCTGGAGTTCTCTCTGGACAAGTTCCCGAAAAGATAAGTGCACTTTGGTGACATAGGTAGCCAAATCAATTCTTATAAGCCTCTCCGCATATACAAGAAATCGGGATGTTACAATCACCCCCACTCATAGAGCGCAACGTCCTCGTTGCGCACCAGGATCGTCACCCTAGACGGTGTGGGCCCACCTGACTCCACACACGTGTTTGGGTTCGGCTCTGATACCACTTATAACGCCCCGACCGCCCCTACCTGTGGGCCCCATGCCCTCTCTCGGCCCGTGGGCCCCACCCTTGTCCGACGGCCGGTGCGTTAGTCCGGGAGGCTTGCAATACTTGTTTACTGACCCTGCAATCACCACGTGATCTTTCCCCGTGTTTTGTCCTCACTCACACGATACCGCGAATCACTTCCCGGTAGGTCACCCATCCTTAGACTACTCCAGCTCAAGCACGCTTAACTCTGGAGTTCTTTCGGGCAAGTTCCCGAAAAGATATGTGCACTTTGGTGACATAGGTAGCCAAATCAATTCTTATAAGCCTCTCCGCATATACAAGAAATCGGGATGTTACAACACTAGCTTAGAAGAACCCGCAATGGAAGAACAAAGTACTGTAGGTCATGTTCAGATGGTGAACGATGCATTTCGTGAAAATATACCATCGGTTGCTGAGTATGGAGATAGGGGAGAAGAACCTAATTTAGAAGCTCGGAGATTCTTTGATATGTTAGACGCTGCTAAACATCCGTTATATGATGGGTGTAGAGGTGAACATTCCCCTTTATCAACTGCAACAAGGATGATGGGTATAAAGATGGATTTCAATTTGAGTGAGGAGTGCGTGGATGCAATCGCTGATTTTGTGAAAGAAATTTTGCCAGAAGATAATCTTGCACCGGCATCATACTATGAGATACAGAAACTTGTTCAAGGTCTAGGATTGTCGTATCAGATGATAGATGTATGCATAGACAACTGTATGGTCTACTGGAGAGAGGACGCAGATCGTACGACATGTCGTTTTTGTTGCAAACCTCGGTATAAGGAAACAGGTGGAAGAGTGCCAGTGCCATATAAACGGATGTGGTATTTGCCGTTAATAGAGAGATTGAAGAGGTTATATCAGTCAGAGCGCACAGCAGGAGCAATGAGATGGCATGCAGAGCATACAACAGATGGACAAATCGCCCATCCGTCAGATGCAGGAGCATGGAAATATTTTCAATCCATTTATCCCAGCTTTGCGTTTGAGGCAAGGAACGTATACCTTGGATTATGTACCGATGGTTTCAGCCCTTTTGGGAAGCACGGCAGAAAATATTCTTTGTGGCCAGTAATTGTAACACCTTACAATTTGCCGCCATCTTTGTGCATGCGAAGGGAGTTCTTGTTCCTTAGCATTCTCGTTCCTGGACCAGAGCATCCGAAGAGATCACTTGATGTGTTTTTGCAACCATTGATTTATGAGCTGCGAATGTTATGGGACCAAGGTATTGAAGCGTTTGATGTTTCTTGTCACCAAAATTTCATCATGCGGTCGGTACTTTTGTGGACTATTAGCGATTTTCCAGCATATGGCATGTTATCAGGATGGACAACGCACGGAAGGTTATCGTGCCCGTACTGTCAAGATAACACTGATGCGTTCCAATTGAAGCACGGACGGAAAACGTCTTGGTTTGATTGTCATAGGCGATACCTACCTAGCGATCATCCTTATCGTCGGAGCACCACATTGTTTAGGAAGAACCGGAAAGTATTTGACGGTCCTCCTCCTGAGTTAGATGGTGAGTATTTGTTGACTCAGTTTAGAGATTTTGGTGCAGAGAGGACCGTTGATTGTGGTGGTAACGGACATCATCCTGTTGATGGTTGTGGCAACGTTCATAATTGGCATAAGAGGAGCATTTTCTGGGATTTGCCTTATTGGAAGAACCATCTTTTGAGGCATAATCTGGATGTCATGCACATTGAGAAGAATTTTTTCGACAACATTATGAACACCGTTCTCAATGTCAAAGGGAAGACGAAGGACAATATGAAGTCTAGATTGGACTTGCCAGACATTTGTTCTGGTAGAGCACTACATGTGACAGAGAACGGGAAGCCTCCGGTCCCGGCTTTTCGTTTCGATGAACCTTCAAAGGCCGAGTTTTTTTACTGGATTACCGAAAGTGTTAGATTCCCGGACGGATACGCATCTAACTTTCGGAACTGCGTTGATCATGGAGAAGGGAAGTTTACTGGGATGAAGAGTCATGATTGTCATGTGGTGATGCAGCGCCTCCTTCCATTTGCCTTTGCATGTCTTCTACCACGTAATGTCCACGAAGCAATTGCAGGTACAATCATGAAATTATTTATTTACTACTTTATACAATATATACTTCATTATTTAATTATTCATTTGTTATCCATATATTGCAGGGATTGGTGCCTTTTTCCGAGATATATGTTCTCGCTCTCTTACATCAGACGGTATCCGAAATCTTGGGGCTAATATACCTGTAATCCTTTGCAATTTGGAGAAGATATTTCCTCCTTCATTCTTTGGTGTTATGGAACATTTAACAATTCATCTCCCTCGAGAAGCAGAGCTTGGGGGCCCGGTTCAGTACCGTTGGATGTATCCTTTCGAACGGTATATGTTACATCTAAAGAAGAAGGTGAAAATTTTGAGTAGAGTGGAGGGTTCTATCGTCGCACAGACCATCAATGAAGAAACCTCACATTTTGCCGAGTCCTACTTTCCATCACAAGTCAAAACAAAGAGTCGTAGAGCAGCTCGACATGATGACGGAGGCGTCCTACCTTTCTATCCGGTCGATGTACCTCATATATTTTTACAGATTGGACGACTTAGTGGAAAAGGCAAGAAGAGGAGACTTTCACCACAAGAGCGAGAGCATTTGCATATGTATATTCTCACAAACTGCGACGGAGTTGATGAATATGAGAGGTATTATATATTGAACATAATTATTAATTACGTATTGGGTTTTTGATTATATATATATATGTACTAACGTGATAATTGTTTCAATCTCACAGGATGTATATGGCTTATCAACGTTTTGCATTTCCTGACAAAACAGAGGACGAGCTAATCGAGCTCAAACAGGAAAAGTTCGGACGTTGGTTAAGAGATTATGTAAGTCTTTTAATTGCCTTGTTTTTAGCAATCATCATATGTAATGAAAGATTTAATTATTTGAAGTATTTTTATTTTAATTGTGCAGGTGACGACAGAGAAGGCTAACGGACAAACATTTCCCACGTGGTTAGAAGAAATTGTGAGATTTCCACTAGCAACTGTGCAGTCACATGTGATGTATAGCACACGGGGGTACGCTTTTAAGATTCTTCGGGATGATAGGAGTGCGACAACTTCAGATTACGGTGTATCAACTCAGTCAGGTGATCTTGTATACTATGGTGTCGTACGTGAGATTTTCGATGTTCAGTACCCGGGAATGCTCGGTCTAAGATGTATTGCATTTTTATGCGACTGGAACGACCCATTAGTAGGAAGCGGTGTGCGACACGACCAATTTGGTGTTACATCATTACATAGCAGAAGAAAACTCCAGAGATACGAGCCATTTGTACTTGCATCACAAGCAGACCAGGTTTGTATTTCTTTTACGTTAATTTTTAATTAAGTTTTGTTGCATTCCCGTGGTTAAATTTGTACATGGTGTAGGTATGCTACATTCCCTATCTGCGGGTGACAAACAAGCAAGACCCGTGGGTTACAGTCACATCGATTAACCCGAGAGGTAGAGTTCATGGGATGTCTGATCATGAACCCCTCCAACAAAGCTCCGTAGGTTTGGGTTCAATCGAGCATTCCCTTGAGGTCGACCTTGTCGTTGATTTCACCATACAGTCAGACGATCGAGTATTTGAGGATTCAGAAGAAGAATTTGACGAATTTGGGGAACCTTCCGATTCAGGAGAATCAGATTACTCATCATCGGATTGACAGTAGTTTTAATTATAAAATTTGCACCGTAAAATATGTACATATATTTGAACTAGAATTGTAATGTGTAATATATCAGTTATGTCGAAGTTTTATAAAGTTAGACATTTGATTAAGTGTAACAAAATCGGAATTTTGCAACAAAAAAATATTATAACTTCTATATAAATTCTATATAACCTATTTTATATACATCATACAAGTGTTTGAAAACTTTTGCCACAAAAAAAAAACATATACCCTATACCCTAAACAAGATTTTTAAATATCCGTCGGAAATCCGTCGGAAATTTCCGACGGATTTCCGACGGATTAAGCTGCCTCGGATAAAACCTGGGTTATATCCGAGGGATTGATTTTTCAGCCGATGCAACTGAATCCGTAGGAAATCCGTCGGAAATAACTCAATCCGTCGGAAATAACTCAATCCGTCGGAAATCCGTCGGAAATTTCCGACGGATATTTAAAAATCTTGTTTAGGGTATAGGGTATAGGTTTTTTTGTGGCAAAAGTTTAAAAACACTTGTATGATGTATATAAAATAGGTTAACCTTGTATATACATCAAGAAAATGTGTTATATAGATTTTAAAAATTTTGATGGAAGTGTTTGTATAAGTTATAGTATAAGATATTGTTGATTTATGTGAAACGATATGTTTTGATGTTGTATAATTTTTAAACTAATGCAAACCCTGTAATATTGATGAACTTAATATATTTATTGAATGAAACATGTAAATAACATGTCCCTAAATCATATAAAGAAACCCTAAACCCTAAACCCCAAATATACCCTAAATCCGTCGGAAATCCGTCGGAAATTTCCGACGAATTTCCGACGGATATGAAAAATTAGACACGTGCTTGTTGACAGACTAATCGAGAATCCTTATCTTCTCCAATCCGTCGGAAATTTCCGACGGATTTCCGACGGACATTGATATTTTCGAGGAGACCGCGGGAATATCAACCGCGTAAATGAAATTATTTTTCAAAATCCGACGGATTTCCGACGGATTTCCGATGGCCATCGAATTATATCGACGAAACGTAAGTTTTTTTCCTTATTTCTCTCATCTTCCTCTCTCTCTTCCGTCGCTTCTTCTTCCTCTTCTCTCAAAATTTCCCTAAACGAAAATCTCTTCTTCTCCCTCTTTTCTTCTTCTTCTTCACAATTTCAGTTTTTATCTTCAATTCATCAACTCCTCATCTTCAATTCCTCAATTCTTCTCCAACAAAACCATGTAAGTTTAATTAATTCCTTTAATTTTGTTTTATATCATTTTAGTTTTAGGGAATATATTAGTTAGGTTGTTAGAATTTTGTTTATGTGAATTGTTAAGTGGTTATAATAGAATTTGTTATTTAGAATAATATTAGTGTTATGGTTTATGTGTTTAGATTGTTGATTTAGAATTGTTAGATCTAGATATTGTTTGAATTTTTTAAAATATTTGTATATATTAAAATCGTTTTTAAAATATTGTTTAAGTAATAAAAACGTTTAGAATATTGTTTAAGTAATAAAAATCGTTTTTAAAATATTTTTATATATTAAAAACGTTTTTAATACATTTGTTAAGTAATAAAAACGTTTTCATAATATTTGTATATATTAAAATTGTTTATAAATTTTTTTTTAGTAATAAAAACGTTTTTATAATATGTGTATATATTAAAATCATTTATAATATTTAAGTTGATGTTAAAATATTTTTTTAATTTGAAAAACGTTTTTATAATATGTGTATATATTAAAATCTTTTATAATATTTTATAACTAATAAAAACGTTTTTAAAATATTTCTATATATTTAAGTTGATGTTAAAATATTTTTTTAATAATAAAAACCTTTTTCAAATATTATTTTAGAAATAAAATTGTTTTAAATATTTTTTATAGTAATAAAACGTTTTCTAAATATTTTTATATATTAAAACTGATTTTAAAATATTTTAGCAAATTTTAAAAAATTTTGAAATATTTGAATTTTTAGTAAACTTTGAATTTTTCGGAAAATTTGAATTTCCAGAAAATTTGAATTTTTCCTAAATTTTTTTCCGGAAATTTCAAAAATGTTGGTAACTTTTGAATTTTTTGTTAATTTACTAACAATTTTACCGTTTTCCGCAGGGATCACGACGATGTTCTTCAGTTGGGAGGCGGCAACCAAGGACGCCGTTCTCGGAGTTCTCGGTGTACGCCTCCTCCGGGACCAACGAGCTCGGGAACTCACATCCCTGATTCCCAGCAATCCGCTGCTCGGAGCCACCTTGAGATCGAGGAGCTAGTCCGGCAGCCTAACCGGGGCCATTGCATTCGACTCGACCCGAAGTTTGAGGACGGCACTTGGTAAGAAAATTTGTGTACATTATTTCAATTTATTTAGATTTTTAAACTTAACATATTTATATATTTTCATAATGTTTTCAGGTTTAAGCTGTCGACTCAGATCACCAAGTCGATATTACGGATGCTCCACAACATGTTGGACAAACCGTACAAGAAGTATTCGGACATGCCTGCCGAGGAGAAAGACGTGTGGCACCGGACTTTCGCGGTACGTTCTTTATTGATATATTATTTATTTTGAATTTCATTTTGTCAATTTTTCTTTTTGATATGTAACAAATTTTTTTTTTAAATTGTAGCAAGAGTTCACGTGGGACTCTCATCATACGCGCGAAGTCATTGACACATTCGACAAGTATGCCGCAAACTCGTACTCGAAGCACATGTACGAGTGGAAACAGAAGTGGAAGCAGAACAAAGACAAGCCGAAGGACCTTGACGACGACGTCTGGAAAGGCTTCTGTGAGTACTGGAGTAGGCCTGCGACAAAAAAGACCTCCGAGCAACAGTCGAAGAACCGAAATAGCCAACGAGGCGGGAAAGGGGTCTACATCCACAACGCGGGCGCAAAGACCATCGAACGGGAAGCGATGGAAATGGTAAGTTTAATTTAAATTTTTTATTGTTAATTCTGTTTTTTATATTTATTTAACTTAACAAATTTTCGCAGGCGAGAGCATCTGGTTCCGAACCCGATTATCTTCAACTCATCGAGAATAGACACACCAACAAGAAAACCGGTCAGATACAGGACTTGGGGATGCGGGATGTTGTCGAGAAGAGCAAGAAGACGAAGCTGGACCGTGAACTATCATCGCAGCTCACTATCGAAGGATCGTCGTCCTCGAACTCTTTGTCCCGGGAAGAGATAAACCAGATTGTACTTGAGGTAAGTTTTAATTTCATTTCGTTTTTTTTTTTTTCGTTATTTATTTATTATCGGTTTTAATTATTCGCAGCAAACCCGGCAAGTGAAAGGTCGATTCGCTGGGTTAGGCACCCTTCCGACCCAGGAATCTTCTTCCTCGTTTCCTCGTTATCCTTCGGAGTACCGGGTAGAAATCGAGAGGCTCACCCAAACGGTGAAAGACCGTGACCAGCAGGTTGAAGAGCTACGGACGGAGCAACAGACTACCACCAAGAAGCTCTCCTGCTTGGAGAAGATGATGGAAAAATGCTTCCCGCATATGTTTCGGGATAATAATCCCGACGACGGAGATTCTCCAACCGTCTAAATATTTGCTTTTAATGCTTTTTTTTTGAACAATTTATTTTAATGTGTAATGACTTTTTTTAATTTTGTTTAATGAATTTATATATTTATTATTTCTATTTTTAATTTATATTTCAAATTTCTATAATTTTAATATATAAATTTCCAAAAAATAAATAATTAAATAAAATTCAAAATACCAATTCCGTCGGAAAACCGTCGGAATAAGTTCCTGTAACATCCCGATTTCTTGTATATGCGGAGAGGCTTATAAGAATTGATTTGGTTACCTATGACACCAAAGTGCACTTAGCTTTTCCGATCACTTGCCCGAAAGAACTCCAGAGTTAAGCGTGCTTGAGCTGGAGTAGTTTAAGGATGGGTGACATTCCGGGAAGTTATTCGCGGTATCGTGTGAGTGAGGACAAAACACGGGGAAAGATCACGTGGTGATTGCAGGGTCAGTAAACAAGTATTACAAGCCTCACGGATTAACGCACCGGCCGTCGGACAAGGGTGGGGCCCACAGACCGAGATAAGGCATGGGGCCCACGGGCCGAGAGAAGGCATGGGGCCCACGGGCCGAGAGAAGGCATGGGGCCCACGGGCCGAGAGAAGGCATGGGGCCCACGGGCCGAGAGAAGGCATGGGGCCCACAGGCATGGGTGGTCGGGGCGTTATAGTTACCGTCGTAAATCCTTCGAAACCTATTTCCGACGAAGAACCGACGGACTTCCGAGACAACTTCCGATCAAATTATCCGTCGTAACTCCGTCGAAAATAGTTACCGTCGGATATCCGTCAAAAATATCTTCCGACGGATTTACGACGGACTTCCGACAAATTCATTCGATAATCATCCGTCGGAAATTCTGTCGGTAATATATCCGTCGGAAATCCGTCGGAAATTTCCGACGGATTTCCGACGGCATTTACGACTGAAAACCCGTCGGAGTATCCGTCGGAAATCCGTCGGAAATTTCCGACGGATTTCCGACGGCATTTACGACTGAATATCCGTCGGAGTATCCGTCGGAAGTCCGTCGAATATCCGTCGGAACGGACGCGGTCGGAAATCCGTCGGAAATGTCTGACGGCTTTCCGACGGCAACAATCCGTCGGAAATTTCCGACGGATACCATATTTCCAACGAACTGTAACCGACAGCTTAAATCCGTCGGAAATCCGTCGGAAAAGGCTCTTTCCGACGGATTTCCGACGGCTTTGGCCGTCGGAAATACCCCTGTTTTCTTGTAGTGTTAGGACGAGATTTCTTTGAGAGGAGAAAACGAAACAAGTAGAAGACAAGCCAAATTTAAAAGATATAATTAATTATATTAAACTTTAAATGCCATTAAAATCATGTGCTGATATATTTTTTTTCTTTGAGGGGTTGTTTAATTTGGAATCTTACGAAGAAACTTAAATTCTAATTAATTCTAGGGTTTGTTATGGTCCCTCTTTTGTCATTGGCCATGGATTTTAAAACAAAAGCGAATCATTTTACATAAGTTTATATAATTTTAATTTATAATTAATTTAGATCAGTATTTGATAATCTAGGAGTCATAATTTTCCCCAATCATCTCCAATAATCAAGAAATAATATAGCTACATTATTTTTAACATGTTTTTATAGAAGCTTTAAGCAAAATTATCAACACCTTAAACATATTCGGTGTATCCAAAGTTCAATAACGTCAGCAAACATGTTTAAAAAAAAAAAAACGTATTCGGTGTTATTTTAAACATTTTTTTCTGTCAACAAACTTTAAAGTCTTATAACTGAAAAAAAATTATGCATTTTTCGTTATGAATTTCATTCGGACGTTATATATATAGGTCGGTCAGCCTATATGCATTTAGAAACTGGAGTAATTAATGGCCCGACAAAGTTATATGAATCTAGGTTTGATAGAAGCTCCGATCGAAAACATCAACCATATAATTCTATTTCCATTAAATATATACAAGTTTGTACGTACAAGAAAGTATTCATACGATGATATGTATGCAAGTTTTTTCAAAAAACTCAAGACAGGAAAAAGAAAATTGAAAAGTTATTATTCCATTTATAAGAATGCTAACAAGTGATATACTATAAGAGGATCTATCTTCATTAAACTTGGTGTCAGATACAAAAATGATAATCATGGGATTTTTTACCCAGTACGGATGATGATGGTGGAGAATATATACGTTTTTATTGATAAAAGAATATATAGAAAGAGGAATCATCTGAATTTCTATAAATAATACAGAAAACAAAACGACATATTTTGTTACAAAAAAAGAAGATAGAAGCTTTGTCTTCAACTGGTTGTTATTATAATTTTTTATATGGTTACATGCATATCTTGATCATGTTCAGTGAGGACTTGTCTGGAATGTATTGGCTAAAGAAATCAATTTTTTTGGCTTCATCATTTTTTCGATAATTTAACACATCCAATAATTTCATACCCCCGGTTACAAGAAAGTTATATATATATATATACACACATAATATACAGAATCTACTGTCATAAGACTTGATTCTATATTTTTTTATCAATAATACTCAATATAAGTAAATTCTTGGACATGTTAAATTATCCATCTATTGAGATAAAAAAAACTACAACATGGTGAAAACTTTTCTTTCACTATTTTATATTGTGGCATTTAAACTAATGAACAGAAGATCATCTTCTCAGAGAATAAAGGACTCTCGAGAGTAAGAGATTAAAATACTGTAATAGCTAGTAAATATTAAAAAAAGTAGCTATTGTTTTGTCTGTCTGTTAGAGAGAGAAGAATTAGATGGACATAAAAGCTAAGCATATATTAAAACTCTCAGCTTTTTCCTTGCCTCCTTCCTTCACAAATATATCACAGCCTGGCAAAATTAGCCTTTTAAAACTATTTAACTTCAATCACTATATATTAGTATTTGTTTATTAATCCTTATTTAATTTAAGCATTTCCTTAGCTGTGAATTCCCATTATCCCCCTCTCTCTCTCTCCCCCCATCTTCATCCATATCTCTATTTTCTCCTTCCACACTGCTTTAGCCCTATATTGATTGTTGACAAAATCCTAAAGTGATCTCTGAGATTTTAGATTATTTATTATGTTATGCTTTGGAGCAAATTGGTAAAGAAGCATATAGTAATTAAGGTGAGTGTGCGTCTTGAAGGGCTTCTCTTGGTGAGTTTTGTGTGATCAATGACCTTCTTTGGAGAGAATCACAGCTTGGCCACTCGTCTTTTCAGGTAATTTTATATACTTTTTATAATTCACACACACATATATATATTCATTTCTGTGGGGATTTTACTGATTGATGAAGGTGATGTACTATTTATAGAAAGGGTTCCTATACATGCATATGTGTGTGTGTGATTATATATGTCCATGGATCAGAGTCTGTATACTATAGTGGTACTTTCTACACACATCATGTATTATACGTATATACGTATGTGTATATATATATATGTTTGTGTGTGTTAAAAAAGAGTCACACATTGGCTTTATAAGTTGGTTTAAATTTCAAGACTTCGGTGAAAAGTATAGTTAATAATCAAATTTTGATAGCGAAATAGATATATTTTATTTAGCAAATTTGTTGTCCTTGTCTTATCCTATTAGGTATCTAATTTGGTTCTCTACAAATATAGATGAATAGACATGATCTGCTCCTGTCTTTTATGTCCTAACGCGCGTGTGTATAGATGTAAGTACACTCACGAGTCATATATATATATGTATTTATTGATATGATTTTGTGTGTAGACAACTTTTGTAAAACATTGAAGGAAACAAGTATAAGTGGAAACTTAGGTGATACAGTCCTCTTCGCATGAATGCAATAACATAGTGAACGATGTGACCAATTATACATTACGTATATAAATTTATATTTATTGATTTTAATGGAAACAAAACTTAGGTGATATTCGCATGATCATCAAGTTACAATAAACAGTAAAAATTCCTATTTATTGGTTTGAATTGACTGCTCGACAAAACTTAGTTTATTGTTACTTTTTTTTTTCCCATGTCTCTATCTATTTTATCTTAACCATTCTCATATTCTAAGTCATGCTTATCCAAATTGAAAAGGAAAAGACGTCAATAAAAAAAAAAATTGAAAAG
Source organism: Eutrema japonicum (assembly GCA_030161315.1). NCBI lineage: Eukaryota > Viridiplantae > Streptophyta > Magnoliopsida > Brassicales > Brassicaceae > Eutrema > Eutrema japonicum. The sequence goes on from BSQW01000005.1 coordinate 43,784,320, forward strand.
GCAAAAAATATCAACAACTTGCTCTCTTTTTTTTTTTTCTTCGTCCTTTGCCAACAACCTTTCACCACATATTTTCTGCTAATTGCAATTTTACTACTCGAATCATTCTATTTTAAACTTTAGTAGTGAAAATGATATTGTTGTACTAATTCGCATCAATTATTTCACCAATTATATAACAGAATATTATTTTCGAATCGTTTACCACATAAGATATATTATTTTTCATATTAATACTTTTTTCATGGATAATATATATATTACTATAAAAATGATAATTAAGATATTTTGCATTGGTTATGAAAGTAAGTAAATAAATTTTCATTTTTTAAAAAAATTTTAGTAACGTTATCTTATTGGTGGGACAAGTCGTGAGGGCACTAGTTATATACTGAAATAACGTTATCTTATTCAGCTCGGTTTAATTGTATTATTTGCTAATGTTTTGCTATATTATATCTGAAATAACGTATGAATTATATCACTATTTTTTTTCTTTGAAATGGCTAGAAAGTAATAAACAAACAAAACTGAATTGGAATAATTGCAAACAAAAATTAGCTTGCTCATTTTTTTGTCAGAAAATTAGCTTAAGTCATTTTCAATTAAAAAATAGTAAATCTTCTACTTCTATGATTACTAACCATTTATTTTTAATTATAAACTCAATAATTTGTAGTCTAACTGGTTCCATCCATTGATTCGGTGATCAAAAAGACATTTTGATTCGGTATTTAAAAATACTTGGCTTTAAGACAATAGACCATGAGAGAGAGAGAGAGAATCTAATCAAACTCACAAGTGTGTCCCACTAGTCAACCTTCTTTTGTCTATTAACCCTTCACTTCAAGAACTAGTGGCTTCTGACGGTTACTCCATCAACATCATAATCACATGTATACAAACACACTCACATATACAATTTAAGTGAGAGTTCTTTTGTGTGTTTTTATCAATCATCAAATGGTTATGAAGTGTGTGACTCTACGTTTCAGGCATGGGAACAAAGATCGTTGAGCGAATTACGACAAACTCACTTGGCTTAAAGAGTGTTGATCGTAGTGGATTAATCAGATTTGGTGTTAATGGTCAACGAAAATCTTCAAAAGAGACGTTGACAGACGACAAAGGGGAGGAAGAAGAAGGAGTTTTTGTTATAAGGTCAATGGATAGGTTTCTTGAAAAGCAAAATGCTGAATCCATCAGACATACAATGCAAGCCCAAGAAGATATTTTCAAGCAACAGGTACGTTATACTTACATATTTATACACATGCATATATATATATATATTGCATACATATAGATTTGTTTTTTCAATCCGGTTTCATGTTCAGTTTTGGTTTAGATTTTTCGTTTTTGTTTTTCAAAGTAACCAAACTAAAAAGTAAATATAGTATATATGGATCAGTGTGGAGTAGTGATTGAAATGCGATTTCTATTTATTAATGTAATTTGAAGGATTTAAGTTAATTAATGTCTTTCTATGAGTACAATTTCCCTTTTCGGTTTAATTCAACTTATAGGTTTTTGAGTATTAAAAAGGATAATTAACGAATTAAGAAAAAAATATAGTTCTCCAATCGTCTTTTTTAGATTGGGTTGGACAAGTTCAGTATATCCATTCCATATCATCATATAATATAAAACTGTCCACTTGGTTTGGATTGGATTGGGAGCAATTTGGTTTATCGACATCATTCTTTAAATTGTGGAGATAACCATATATATAACAAAGTGATCATCGCAGGTACGAGAGCTGCATAGAGTATATAATATACAGAAAATGATGATGGACCAACTCAAACATAGAAGCCAATATTGTACTACTATTAACAACAAAGACCAAGCCGGTCCAAGAGAGAGAACCGGAAGCTGTGCAGGCATAGACCTCGAAAATGTGGTTAGAGCCACAAACACGACGACGGATCGTATCGAAGAGAGCGAACTAGAGTTGACATTGAGCATTGGAATGTCTTCTACATCTACCAACAAAGACATGGATTACTCGTCGACGACGTCGTTTAGATCATCATCGGAAAATTGTAATAATCAGAGTAATAATAATGATAATAACCAAGAAAGTAGCGGACCAAACACACCTATGAGCAGCTCAAGTACAACGTCATTGGATCGAGAGAAGAAGAGACCTCATTGGCTCTTTCAAGGACTTAGTATTAACCGAACTTCTTGATTTTTGTTAATTCACTGACTCTTTTTTTTTTCCTTGGTCATCTTATTCTTGATTTTTTCTTTTGTATCTGATTTATTACTATTATTCTTATTTACCAGATTTACTGATTTCAGTTTTAACTCTAATTATTTTTCTTAGTTAACACTGATAAATCATTGGTAAAATAAACCATTAAGTAATTTGTTTTCTTTGTATTTGTTTGCATCAAAAGGAAAAAAAAAAACAAAATTCACTTGCTTTTGGAGCTCAATGGGGATAAATACCGAGAAGGATAGAAATTAAAATATCAAAGTATGAAAAAAAAACAGAGAAAATAGGTTAAATTTGAAATTTTGAGGTCTTAGTCTCTCGAGGTTCACAAACCGTCTTCTTGCATCATAATTTTGTACACAAAATCGTATACTTGACTATGTTATAATAACAATTTACATAAGCCTCTTTAATTTTATTCTTTCCCCTAATAGTCATCTTCGTCATTTCTTGATCGGAAAAAGTTTCTAGCCACGGCTGAAGCGGCTCCAAAAAACATGAAGAGAACGAGGAGGTCGAAGCCACCACCGGCACCAACTGCCACCGCAGGACCAGGGGAAAAATAGGAAAACGGTGACCATCCCCAACCGCCATAGCCATAGCCACCGATCAAAGGTGGTGCGACCCGAGGATTCACGTAGATATTGGTCCTGTGAAGAGAAAACTGCGTTAATGATATAAACGAACTGAAGTCTCGGTTTTCCAAACGCCAGTTTTTGTGTCCTGTGTTTGCTTTTACATTTCAAAAGTTCACAAATAAATTTGATTATCAGGCTAGAGGTTGTGATTTTATTTGGAAAACTACACATAAAACGCAAAACTAAACATATACAAACGGAAACAAACAATCTAGGCCTAAAAAACAATGTACTAAACCAAGTAATTAGTGTTGGTCGTTGGGTGTTTTGGATCCGAATTGATCATGGGGCTCTTAAAAGTATACAAGGGCCTTAAAGTTTAGTAATGTGGATATGACGCCGATATACATGAAGCCTCTTGTATTTGGCAAAAGAAAAAAAAAACAATTTTATTTTGACAAACAAAATACAAGATTTATTTTCAACGTCAAAAACAAATTTATATTACGCTTAAGATTATGTAACCAAATATAAATATTGAATAACTAAACTAAAATCGTGATAGAAAAATGTTACCTCGATTGGTTGTTAATTCTAGGAGGAGGCCGAGGAGCTGAAGACCGAAACGCTTGACCGCCGATTCTTCCGCCGCTCTTAGCCGCAGACGCATCCTCAACGGATCCCAAAACCAAAACGCTAACCGCTAGCGTCGCGATTGCGATTTTTGCCAGCTGATTCTCATTTTTCCTAATAAACATAAAATACCAAAAAATATTAACTGAATAAGAAGAGCAAACTCGAAATTAGATAGAAAAAGTCTTTCAAAAGTTTAAAAAAAAAAAATTACTTGGAAGAATCAGTTTCGTCCTCGTGGTGTGGAAATTTGCAACAGATTGAGTTGGGACGAGTGAGTTTGATATTGAATCTGGGTTTGAAACTGTGTCGGAAACTGAAAGAGTTTGGTAAAACAAAGCTTTGTCGTGAAGAAGCTATGGCGGCGAAATACATTTTTGTTTGTCTCTGTCTGTTATTTGTTCTAAGCTCTTCTTCTCTCGTTCTTCTCGGTTTCTTTTCTAGCTTTGGGTTTGTGATAAAGCGATTGCCACGTGGATTACAACTAGTGGCTTAGTCAAGAACACATGTATCCACGCTTATGATATCCGCTTTTGTGTATCTAATCGGTCTGAAGAAACAATCGAACCGCTAGTTGTCAAACCGGACCCCAATATGCTTTTGGACCAAAATAAATATGGGAATATGGATGCAAATATCACCGCAATAAATTAAATGATTGATTGCAAATAAAACTATATAAAGGGGGGAATTTAGATTTTTGTTAAGAGAATAGAAGATTGAATGATTTTATTGATCAAGAGATTGACTTAACTGAATTACAAAAGATGAATGAAAACTAAGTGTTTAGATCTTAATGATGAGCTCGGAGTGAATATATGTCATCCAGTACGTGCTCCGCCTTCTGCGTTGCCTAACTGCCACGTTCGGCGATTTTTGGATGACCTGGTGAGTTGATCAAGCGGTTAGGTCATCTCCGTTCCAATATTTGTGGGAAAGCTGAGACTTAGTCTTTTATCCTGGGCTTAAATGGGCTTTCTGAACATAGATGGGTCGAGCTCGGCAAAGTGAAACCCGACACCAACATGAAACATTATTCTATTCGTTTATTTTGATTGCCTTTTTTAATAGATTTTTTTTTTTTTTATGCTTTTCGGCCCTCGGGAGTAATCCCCAGCCCAAACTACTTTTCCGGGTGGGAGTGACACAACCCACTTATAATGCCTCATTTGGCTAAGTGTTTGTCCTGGTAATTCCGCTCCTACGGAGAATCGATCCCTGTCCTAGACCAGCAGGACCGACACTTACCGCAGAAAATGAACCACCCGACCACCAATTTTTTTTAATAGATTCTGTTCATACTTTAGAGAATCCATAAAATCTTATCGGTAGACAAATAAAAGTAATGCAATTTAAATATAATTATAAGAAAATTAAATGTCGCTGAATTTATTTTAAAAAAATCATGTAATCATTTCTATAAAACTTTGAAAAACGAAATTTAATACTTAGTAATTTTTTTTTTGATTTTATCTACATTGGAAAATCAAACAATTAAATATCGGAGAATCTTATGTTCGTATTATAACCATGCATGTTGCATATTATAGAACTTAATAGAAGACAATTGTATAAACCTAGGATATTATCTTATCTTTTGTCTCCAACACAGAGCAAACTGAAAACACAGTTATGTAATTAAGTCTAGAATCAAGGAAGAAGAAAAAAAACCCGAAGTTTAGAGGAATTTAACACAACATTAAAAACAAAAAAACCTTATTCCCTTTCCTCTTATAAAATCATTATCATCCGTTAAACAAACGATCTTCTTCTTCTTCTTCCTTAACCATCTTCTGGTTAAACGGTGTAGTGACCAGCCGTCTCAATGTCAAGTCCCTTCAGCTTCACCACTGACTCTACATGTCCTTTAAGCGTATGAAGCTCCCTAAGCCTTCAAGCAACAAAAACAACACACAAAAAGCCCTAACGTTAACTTGACTCACAAGGAACCTCAGCTTAGTTTTTTGTAACTGATGATTAGAAATTTAGAAATATTACCTTGCAATCTCTGCTCGTCTCTTGGCTTGCTCTGCGATCTCAGACAGTTCTCTGTAACCGCCTCTCTCCGGGAAAACATTATCCGTTTCGTTATTCTGAAGACCGTGTAAAGTCCTCTGTGCGTGAGCCCATTGTGCCTCTCTCTCCTCTATCCCATAATTTTGCTTAGTCGTAAACGCAGTCTGTTTTTTTTTTCCAATTCAGACAAGAAGAGATTTTGTTTTGTTGGTCTTAATACCACATTTCAGAAGAAGAAAGACGATCGATCGTTTAAAGAAGTACATAAGAAACGAAAACGTACCTTGTTGTCAATGAGATTGTTCCATGCGGTTCCGGCTAGTATGTAACGGGTTGCGAATTTCAGTACGTCTAATGGAAGGTAAAAGACAAAACTGTAAAGCCAGATAACTCCAGCCCATCCATATCCTATTCCTTTGATTCTCGCAAATTCCCAACTTCCATAAACCGCAATCAACGTTGCAGCCTACAAGACCAAGTTTATGAATCATTGAAGAGAATTTATGATCAAGAAAAAGAAGAAACAGAATCATGTTCTATGCTTACCAATTGTGCTATCCAGAAAGCGATGAGCAAGTACCATCCAGGTCGTTCTGAAAAAGACCAGCTTCTTGATCGTGTGACGAAGATAAGAGCTTGGCTTACAATACTGACTTGTAAGTACAAAGCAGACATCATTTCATGTTCATTGCCTCTCAAGTCTCTCACGTGGAAAGTTCTCTACGGAAAAAGAAAGAAAAGAAAACAGAGTGATGAGGAATTTGATTGAAGAGAGAGAGAGAGAGAGAGAGATTGTTTCTATGTTACATACCGGGAAGAAGTCGGTTGTGTAAGCAGCCCAGAAGAAAACGACGGTCATTAAAGCCATGTAGCCTCCAAGGACAATGCCGGTTGCGAATATTTCTTTGAGTTTCCAGCTATCTGGTGTAGGAGAAGGCACGACTCTGTCCTTTGAGATAGTCATGATTGTTCCTGTTGAGTAATTGAAAATGTTAGTTGTCTTCTCTTTTGAAGTAATTGGAGAAAGTTTTTAAAAAAGCTCACCGTCGTTTAATATAGCAATGATCAAAACCATGAATGGCGAAAAGTCGAACTTCCATATTAGAGCAATGAACATGAACCCAAACTGTAAAAAAAGGTTACAAAGACAGATCATTTGATTGATGATTATTCAAGATTCAAGAATATATACAAAGATTGATTACTTACCACAATACGAATGGTGATTGAGACTGCATAAATCTGTTAAAAGAGAAGAACCATCAGAACAAGTGAAATTGGTGAAAAGGTTGTATAAAAGCTATAGGAGCACACTCACCGTGTAGTTCTTCATTCTTTGGAAAATAGCTCGACTGGTTAAAACCGCGCTGATGATAACACTGAGACCAGGCTCAGTGAGAACGATATCAGATGCGCCTCGTGCAGCGTCTGTAGCATCAGCAACAGCGATACCAATATCGGCTTTCTTCAAAGCAGGAGCATCATTCACTCCATCACCAGTCATTCCACAAATATGCTTCAACTCTTGCAACTTCTTCACAATTTCGTACTTGTGCTCTGGCGGATTCAATATAGAAACATAAACAAAAGCGGCCTTGTAGAGAGCGAGAAAGAGAGCAAGTCTATGAACAAAAGAAAAGACTCTTAACCAACCTGGGAAGACACCAGCAAAGCCATCAGCTTTCTCAATCAACTCATCAACAGGAATTGCAGCTAGGCTTTCGTCTTTGTGATTGCCAAGTAGAGAAGCGGATGGATACATGTTTGCTCCCATCCCGAGCCTACGTCCAGTCTCTTTGGCAATAGCAAGCTGATCACCTGTAAAACCAACACAACATTAGGAAGAAATCCAAATGTTTTTGCATATTATATACTCAAAAGAGAAAAGTATAGATAATAAACCGGTAATCATCTTGACGTTGACACCGAGGTCTAGAGCTCTTCTAATGGTTTCTGCACTATCATGTCTTGGAGGATCAAACAAAGGCAACACACCAACAAATTCCCATGGATCACCCGAGCTTTCTTTTGTTTTCTCAGGTACAGTCTGATGGATTAAAGAAACACAATGATAAATTTGTCTTCAAATCTTTTTTTTTTTGTTTCTTTCTAAATTTGTTACAAGATGTGAGGTTTTTCTCACCTGTCTTGCAACAGCTAATGACCTGAGTCCACGCTCAGCGTACTTTTCGATTGCAGAGTGGACTCTCTTCCTCAGATCAGCTCTTGCGTTGCAGAGATCAAGAATCTGACTCATCATCAAAAGAATCGGTTAAATCATTGAAGAGAATTAATTAGAAACATTACTTAATCTTGAACTAAAGTTTAGTTACCTGCTCGGGAGCTCCTTTGCTTACTCGGTGCCAGTTTCCGTAACTGTCAATGTAAGTTAGCGCGGTTCGCTTGTCAACTGGATTGAATGGAAAGAAGTGAATCTCTCTAATACCAGCTCTTGCCTGAAACGAACAAACAAACAACAAATATTGGGTGGTTTTCTTGGAGAAAAGGAAAACAGATAATTGAAATTTAGATGACCTCTTTTGGATCAGCAAGCATTCCAACCATAGCAGCATCAATAGCATCTTGATTCTCGGTTCTTGAAGCTCTAGCAGCTAAAAGCAAAACTTCGTCTTTCTCAACGCCTCTAGCACAAACCTCAATGAGATTCTTGTCAACACTAAGCTTGTTGAGGGTCAGCGTCCCGGTTTTATCACTGCATAGAACATCCATACCAGCCATCTCTTCGATGGCGGTCATTCGTTTGGTGATAGCTCCTTGTTGAGACAACTTGTGGGAGCCAATAGCCATTGTTACAGAGAGGACAGTAGGCATTGCAATGGGGATACCACCAATCAAAAGCACCAGGAGGTTATCGATTCCGTCTCTGTATTTTCTGCGCTGGATCGGGTACATAACTATGAGCTCGATCAAAATACCAACCGCAATGGAACATATGCAGAAGTTTCCAATCGAGGTAAGGACTTTCTGAAAATGTCCAACTTGGTTTGTGCTGTCAACAAGATGAGCCGCTTTGCCGAAGAAGGTGTGGACTCCAGTGGCGATGACAACCGCTTCAATCTCACCTTGCTTGCAGGTAGAACCGGAGAAAACTTCTTCTCCTGGACCTTTTGTGGCCGGGAGTGATTCTCCTGTTAGAGCGGATTGATCAACTTTTAATGCGTCTCCTTCGAGAAGACGCGCATCAGCAGGAATGATGTCACCGAGCTTTATGCTCACGATATCACCGGGAACAAGAATAGAAGCTTCTTGCTCACTCCATTTGCCATCTCTTAGAACCTGCATAAGTAAAAAATTGTTTCCAAGATGTAAAACGTAAAGGATGAGAGAGATATGATGTGTAATTAGAAGAAAAGGGACCTTAGTTTTGGGAGCAAGACCAGCCATGAGAGCAGCAGCAGCATTTCCGGCATTGTTTTCTTCGATAAAACTGATAGTTGAGTTGATAACCAAAAGACAAACAATACCGACAAAATCTTGCCAATCCGGTGGCCTTCCATCGCCATTAGCTAACGCAATAGCCATGATTGCAGCTGCTTCCATGACCCAAGAGAGAGGGTTCCACATGAAACCCAAGAACTTAAGTATCTTGCTTTCCTGTTTTTTGTTCAGTTTAAGGACAAGTAAGTAAATCAGTCACTCCATTTATAAAACTAGATAGAAAGTTGTGGTTAAACCTTCTTCTCCTCCAGTTTGTTGGGGCCAAAGAGCTGGAGTCTGTTTTCTCCTTCTGCTCCAGATAATCCTTCTCTGCTGCATTTCAACTGCTGGAACACTTCTTCTATTGGGATTTTCTCCTGCAATATTAGTATTTCATTATCCAATTTTCTTCTTCTAATGTTTCTTTAAAAATAGTAACAGTTAACCATCAGAACAAAACAAACTGTACATATTATAAGTTTTTATCAAAAATAATTAATTAGCGATGAAAAGAAAAAAAATAGATTAGATAATAAAAAGCCCAAAGGCCCAATTGTTACGGAAGATAATGATAGGGACAAATCCGTCAATTTCACATGGGATCTTTTAACCGAGCCCAGAAAATCAGGTGCTGATTTTGAAATTTAGGCTCATCTAGGGAAGTTTTTAAACGGTTGATATTACGATTTCCCCTAAGTGTGAAAAAATCCAAAACTTACTACTCATTTAACTCCATTTTTTTTTACTAAGACTTCTTTATGAATTCTCAAATTAGGTAAACCCAAAAAGAATAATGTCAAAGTAAAGAGTCCTACTTAATAATACTACTGCTTTATTTGGTCATTTGTTTTTTTTCTAAAGCTATTTGGTAACTACTTATAACATATTCGTAACTAAATTCCAGTGATTCTTCGATTTGTATAGAGACCGTAAATCTAGTAGAAATAAAATAAATAACAAAATGTGAAACAACACGCCAGAAAATCTGAAATAAATCAATAATCATGAGCTTCTCATGGAATTTTTTTTTTTTTTTTTGTCATTGATCAAAAAATTAAAATCTCGAGCTAAACATGAAAATGAATAATCAACGATGGAATCGATTAAACAGAATTTTACAGTGTGAAAAGAAGAATAATCATACCAAATCAACAGTCTCGTTCTTAATATCCTCGAGGGAGCCACCAGGCGCCATATTTCCTTCTGCCTTCGTCAAAAAAACCAAAACATGCACACAAAATCGTTATAACTATTCACAAAAACGACAGAATAAAGTAACGATGATGAAGATATATATTTTCGAGATTACAAAAAAAAAAAAGGTAAAGAAGGACAGAGAGATTGATCAAATTGAAACGAACCAGATTCTTCGGAGAAAAGAGAGCAAGTGAAGGTGAACTACGTTGGCGGTTTGGTAGCTCTATTTATATCCCTCACGCAGTTAAACGATACCGTTTAGGTTTAGGTCTCCCGATTTTGTTTTTCTTTTAGTTAACTAAACTATTCTCGCTTTGTCAAAGAGATATATTTTTTTTAAAGATAAAATTATCACGTTGACATATATATATATTATACAGTTTATATTATCACTCTTTAACGTGTTTTTATGTTATCACTCGGTGAGATTTGACTATTTGAGAGACTTGTGGTTCCTATCCAGGGATTCGACTTTGTTGTTCTAGATCAAAGATCTAGTTTTTTTGGATATCAAATTAACTCTTGATTAAGTGGGGCATTATAAATGGGATATGTCACTTCATTCAGGAAAATTAGTCTGGGCCCGTTAAACTATCTCCATCGCACAAATAATTGAGTGTTTTAAAATTAAAAAATATTAAATCTCAGCAAAACAGTAAAGACCCGAGCAAAATTATATCTTCCGCAAGACCCTGTGTCTTTCCAAAAGTGATGATGTGTCGCGACATGATTCGTCGCGACAATAAAAAATCAATTTTAAAAAAAATAATAATAAAATAAATAAAGCAGAAGACACTCATCACCTAGGCCTGGGTATTCGGGTATTCGGTTCGGTTCCGGGTATTTCGGGTATGGAGGTTTAAGATCCATATAGATACCAAAATGGTTTTGGTTCGGTTCTGGTTCGGTACCAATCGGTTTCGGTTTGGTTCGGGTATAGAAGACTAAGAACCGTAAAATACCTGAAAAGTTTCGGTTCTCAAACGGTTCAGGTATCCAGTACCCAAAATACTTATATTATACCTGAAAAGTTTCGGTTCTCAAACGGTTCGGGTATCCAGTACCCGAAATGTAATAAAAAATACCCGAAATGTAAAGAAATACCCGTAATGTAAAAAACAAAAATGTAAAAAAAATACCCGAAATATAAAAATACCCGGAACCGAAATGTAAAAAATAAAAATTTGTATATATATGTTCGGGTATCCAGTACCCGAAATGTAAAAAATAAAAATACCCGAAATATAAAAATATCTGAAATGTAATGAACATACCCGAAATATGTAATTGCATATTTGTATATATATGTTCGGGTATTCGGTTAGTAATTTCGGTTCCGGGTATTACCAGGAACCGAACCGATATCCATGGATCTTCAATACAAGATCCAATGGGTATTTTGGCTAGAACCGGAACCGAACCGAACTGATAATTTCGAGTCGGTTCCGGTTTTCGATTCTGGTTTTAATGCCCAGGGCTATCATCACCCGTGTCTCCGCTGCATATGCTCTAAAGGATTTGAGATTATTTCTGAGTCTAATAAAAATAAATACTATTTGAGAGATTATACCTAATTAATTAATGTTTCTACACCAGGAAGTCTGGGTTTCAATTTCCAGAAAATGCGATTTCTGTAGGTTATTAATGGAGACAAGGTTATAAAGAAATTTTCAGAGTGCAAGGAGAGCTACTCAGTGTGGGCCCAGTCTGCGTAGATTCTTGTGAAACGGATATATTGTTAGTTGAAAAATTGTTTTTGTAATAGTTTTTCTAATCTGTAATAAAAAAATTTCAGACGGCAAAAAAAAAAGAGATCAAACCTAATTAATTCCATGAGAAAACAAAATCTGATTTAATTCACCTTTCAATTTTTATCCTTTAATAACATAATTTTCATGGAAAATACTATCTTATATAAATTTCTTTCAGGAATGTCATTAACGGATTAACATCCTCCTAAGATTGGATAATAACAGAATTTATGTGGATACTTTAACTGACAATTTCCAGATTTTAATTGGCTTTGACTATCATGAGATTAAAAAAAAAACCAAAATATTACATCATAGGATGTTTTTAACATATATAATAAAATAATATTTAGGTTTTCTTTTTAAAATCAACAGAAAAATATTTAGGTTATTGCAACTTTTTCCTAACAAAATTCAGAATATATCTCAAATCTAAATATAAATCAATAAAAAATCTAAACGGCTTATAGATGGTTGTTGCTGAAACAGTAACGACGTTACGGTGATGGTGCAATTGCTATCAACGGTAGTATAGCCGATCGTCTAATAATATCGTTTACACGAGTCGATTCCGTTAGCTAGTATCACCGAAATCGACTTGCAATAAGATTGTAGATTGTATTTTTTGTGTACCAGAAAAAAAGAGAGTTTACATTTACCTTTTTTTTTTTGTGAACAGTGTGAATAATAAGATTATCTGTATCCCATTTTTTTGTATAGAAAATTTGGTTTCTGATTTGATGAGTGAGTTATATTTTGGGGCACAAAACTGAGTTTAGTTTACAAGATCGACAATTTTGGCGGGAAAACGGTTAATTGTTGTCTCAATACGAACAAATGGTACCGATTAGTATCCGAACAATTTTGGTGTGCTAATTTATACGTGAACCATTAAAATTTTGAATATCTATACACATACTATTTTTTTTTTTGGCCGAAACATACATTGACCCGAATTTCGTTAGTCAACCGCGTTAAACCGTTAACGGTAATGACTCGGATGCCATGTGTATATCCCTGTTGGAACGAAATAGCAAACACGTTGTTTTGTGATTTTTTAAGTAGCAAAACGACGACGTTTTGTTAAGGTTCAATTTTTTTTTAAAAAAAATTGCTATTAGAAGAAAAACCATCTTCTTTATTGATTGATCGGGAAAATGGTCAAAATCGACCTAAACTAAATTCAGTGTGCCAAAAAAACACAAACTAAAATATGGTGCATTTTACTACCTATCATACATAAAAATTCAAATTTGCGATCTGAACTCTAATATATGTGTCAAAATCTTGACTAACTTTGACGTTAGTCAATTGTTAAAAAACGCTGACGAGGCATGACGGAGTATAACTTGGCATGACATGTTGTCACCTTACTAAAACGACGTCGTTTTCATTGTTTAAAAAATCTAAATTTTTTCCTCTTCCTTGGACACGAACCCGAGACACTGTAAACTGTAGACAAATATATGGACCAGTTGAACCATGATACATTTTTGATATTTCTTACAAACATATCTATATATAATTGATAAAAAACGTGAAATCGAGAGAGGATTACCGAAGGAGACAGAGAAGCTAAACGATGTCGTCTAGTTGGAGGCGGTAGAGGCGGTGGAGTTGATGTTGTTGCTGTTATCCATGGCTTGCCAATTTACCGAAGATCAAGATCGTGTTTAGGGATTTTGAATCTAACGAAGAGAAGGAAATTGGGGATTTTGAATCGAACAAAGAGAACGAAGCGAGGATTGTGGATCCGGATACGGGTCGGGTAATGGGTGTCAACTATTTATCAATAATATATAATGGATAGAATATTTCATATATAATATGATAGAATATTTCATTTATGCTTGTATGAGACTCGATCATTTAAATTTCTTCTTTTCTCACAATTGTTGTGAAATTAAAAACAGAAAGGTTTAAATTTTAGTTTGGTTTGATAAAAAATTTTATAGGAAATGTGTGTGTAGCCAATAAAAAGGAATTTGGATTTGACTGTGTAACGAGTTGATGAAAAATTGTGGTGTAAGAATTCCTTGTTGTAGAAAGGATTAAAACCTTCTTCTTTTTTTTCTGATGAAGTTGTCCACTAATCCTCCAACAGGTTTAATTTTTTATTTACTTGTTAGCCATAATCTTTTGTCCGCATCTCTCAACTTTGATAACTAATCATTTTTTTATTACATGTACAAATATGGAATCACTACATCGGAAAGTTATATATCAACTTTTCTTCTAATTTTTTTTTGTAGCTGTAAATTCTCAAGTTTTATAAGGATATAATAGTCTTATTATATGTTAGTTTTCAATTTATAATAAAATTTTAGATTATTAAACAAAAGCTACACTTTTTATACCTTTTTACATAAACTTATTATTAGTCAAACTCTTCCTAATTTCCCCCTCCCCTGTCAAACTCTTATTAATTCGTACAACCTCACGTACACAATCCACTAAACAGTGACGTAATTTCTTTGGACTTTGCCTGTGAATGATCTCATTCTCCGGGTCACACGATCCTACCTCTATTTTGGCTCACAAACTCATCTAGTGAAGGTTACTATGATTTTATTTGTTTCTTAAAAAAAGTTTACTAAGTTTTTGTAAATAATTACACACTCAAAAGTCTTTAAAAACTAGAATATAATTTTGTTTTTCATTCTCAAAACAGAGGTGAGGTGGTGAACATATGATGAAAAACTTATGAAAAATAAAAATATAATAAACAAGAGAAGGAGAAAAAAGAAAAAAAACGTGAGGTGGTGAACAAATGATGAAATCGAATCATACAAGGCTTGTATGATACAAGGTGAAAAAAAAAGAGAATCATATATACAAGGTGCTCGTTGGAAGATCGTTGGACCAACGCCGATTTTAATTTACAAAAGATAAACTATATAGCTTTATTGTTTTCTTTAGTAAATTACAATACGTGAATATCTGAAAGTTTCATGATTTTTATGGATTTTGTTTTCCACATTTTAAATAAAGAAAACGGAATAATATAGTGGGGGAATTTTAGCATCTCGTGGAAGATATGAATGAATTGAGAATGTTGCAAAAGTGTGTAAAGAAACGACCGACCAAACCCACTTGTTCTCTCACGTCCTTTTTCAATATTTGTTTGATAATATTCATCAAAACTAATTCTTTTCAATATATATTTTTTACAAGTATTTTTTGTAGTTTATCTCTTATAACGAAAAAATTATAGGAAAATGTATTCTTGGGGAAAAATTATAGCACTTACTTTCATAAAAAAAAAGTAGATTAAAAACTAAATTTACGTTAAAACTTAGTTCAATTCAATTTCATTACATATCAAGAACCATTAGAAAAAGGTTAGATCTGATAAAAAAATTCTTCACATATTCTCATTTATGGGCTTTTATTGTACCAGGCCCATAATGTTGGGAAGTAAAGATCAGCTTAAAAACTAAAAACCAACAGGCTTTTTGTATATTCGATCCGATAAAGAAAGTCGGATCCGGGTAAAACCGACCCGTTAAAACCCATTTTACTCATACGGCCGAGATTTCTCCACCAAAACTCGACGGTTACCACTCGTTCTTTCCACCATCTTCCCTCTCTCTCTCAAAGCCCAAAAATCCTCCTTTCACTGTTTTAACGCCGGTTGTTTTCAATCGCCGTTTTCATAATCTCCGGCGACCTGGTTTTCTCTATACTTCCTCCTGTTGTACCCCCTTAGAGGTTCATGGAGTGGGACAGTAGTTCCGATCTGAGCGCCGATGACGCTTCATCAGCGGCGGATGATGAGGAGGGAGGTCTTTTTCCCGGAGGCGGACCAATTCCATTTCCGGTTGGGAATCTTCTTCACACGGCGCCTTGTGGATTCGTTGTAACTGATGCCGTTGAGCTGGACCAGCCTATCATCTATGTCAACACCGTCTTCGAAATGGTTACTGGGTATCGAGCTGAGGAGGTTCTCGGAGGAAACTGGTTAGTCGTTTTTGTTATCTTTTGGATTTGGGTTCTAATTTCGTGCGAGGAATTTCGTTGATTTTGGTTATTGCTGTTTTTTTGTGTGTGTGTGTGGGGGGGGGGGGGGGGGGGGGAGTTTGATTAAGGAACGTGTGGTTTGAGTATAGCTGAAGAACGTTGAGTTGATTACTCAAAGCTACTTTCGTTGGAATTCATGTCAAATAGTTGTGAATTTAGAGATTGTGGTAATCTGAAGTTGCTTCTGAGGAAGCTGTTGCTAATTGATCACTTGATTTGGTCTCTTTAGTACGGAAGATTTTTGTGGAATGAGAACGAAGAGATGTCTTGTTGGCTAATTAGTGGCTACTATGCGGAATTGCAGCTAATTCTTTTTATAGAGATGGACACAATGGACTCTCTATGTGTGCCTCACTGCTATGCACTTAAGCGGTTCATATTGTCATTCAGTGATTGTTCTGTTGATATTAAAAGAGTTCTCATGGCTGTGGTTGAGCTGTTTCGGCTGCTCCCGAGATAAGCGAGCTATCCCTGTGTAGTTTCTCGGGGTCATAACACAACAAACTCTACACCAATGCAGATAATGGTTTCAGATGGCTGATGTGTTGTCAACCAATGACTAGTAGGTTCATCGTATACAGTTTCAAGTCCATTGCTTTTGGTTGTGACAATTAGTTTTCCATAGTGCTAGTAGCTTCCTTCTTTTCTCGGTATTGGTAAGCTTAGAACCCGACAGGGAGGAGCTGTTTCTTTCACATGATTAGAAGTCTATTCAGATTAGTTGCTACATGGTTATGTTTTAATTTAACCTATGCTTGTTTGGTGTTTTTCGGTTTTTTTTTTCTTTTCAGTCTTTATATGCTCAGCCAATTTTTCGTCCATTGCTTTTGTGCATCAGTAAGTCCAAGATAACTTTGTTTCTTGGTCTCATATTGTTTCTAATTTTTTTTACCAAATTCTGCAGCCGCTTCTTGCAATGTAGAGGACCGTTTGCTAAAAGAAGGCATCCATTAGTTGATTCTAGGGTGGTTTCCGAGATAAGAAGATGTATTGATGAGGGCATTGAGTTCCAAGGCGAGTTGTTGAACTTTAGGAAAGATGGATCTCCGCTGATGAATAGATTGCGGCTGACTCCAATTTATGGAGACGATGATACTATCACCCACATAATTGGAATCCAGTTCTTCTTGGAAACAGACATTGACCTTGGACCAGTTCTAGGTTCTTCAACAAAAGAAAAATCAATAGATGGGATATACTCAGCTTTAGCCGCTGGGGAGCGGAATGTTAGCAGAGGGATGTGCGGGTTATTCCAGCTGAGTGACGAGGTTGTGTCTATGAAGATATTGTCACGCCTGACACCAAGAGACGTTGCATCTGTTAGCTCGGTATGTCGCAGGCTATATGTGTTGACAAAGAACGAGGATCTTTGGCGAAGAGTTTGTCAGAATGCTTGGGGCAGCGAGACAACACGCGTATTAGAGACTGTTCCTGGTGCAAAAAGTTTCGGTTGGGGCCGTCTAGCCAGAGAACTGACCACCCTTGAAGCTGCAGCTTGGAGAAAACTTACTGTTGGAGGTGCTGTTGAGCCGTCTCGATGTAATTTTAGTGCTTGTGCTGTCGGGAACAGGGTGGTGCTCTTTGGAGGAGAAGGTGTGAATATGCAGCCTATGAACGATACCTTTGTTTTAGATCTGAATTCGGATTGCCCTGAATGGCAACATGTCAAAGTGAGCTCCCCTCCTCCGGGACGCTGGGGACACACGCTCACTTGCGTTAATGGCTCCAATCTGGTTGTATTTGGTGGTTGTGGACAGCAAGGTTTGTTAAACGATGTGTTTGTCTTGGATCTCGATGCGAAGCTGCCTACTTGGAGGGAGATTTCGGGTCTGGCACCGCCTTTACCAAGATCATGGCACAGCTCATGCACCCTTGACGGAAGCAAACTGATTGTCTCTGGAGGTTGTGCGGATTCTGGTGTTCTTCTCAGTGATACGTTTCTCCTCGACCTCTCAATGGAGAAACCAGTGTGGAGGGAGATTCCAGCTGCCTGGACTCCGCCTTCCCGGTTAGGCCATACATTATCGGTTTACGGAGGGAGAAAGATATTGATGTTCGGTGGTCTTGCCAAAAGCGGGCCTTTGAGATTCCGTTCAAGCGATGTCTTCACAATGGATCTAAGCGAAGAAGAGCCTTGTTGGAGGTGTGTGACCGGTAGCGGAATGCCCGGAGCAGGAAACCCAGGAGGAGTAGCACCACCACCGAGGCTGGATCACGTAGCCGTTAACCTCCCTGGAGGGAGGATCTTGATCTTTGGCGGTTCGGTGGCTGGGCTTCACTCAGCGTCTCAGCTATATCTACTTGACCCAACGGAAGAGAAGCCCACTTGGAGAATACTAAACATTCCGGGGAGACCACCGCGGTTTGCTTGGGGACATGGCACTTGTGTTGTGGGAGGAACACGAGCTATAGTGCTGGGTGGTCAGACCGGAGAAGAGTGGATGCTAAGTGAGCTACACGAGTTATCACTAGCGAGCTATCTCACGTAAAAGAAGAACCAAACAAGAGGCTATGAATCAAAGAGGTGCAGCCATAGAAAGAAGATGAAAGGTTTCTCTGTTTAGGATACTGAGCTTTAGAGAGAGCGACTCTGTGGTGGGACTTTGGTGCTGATCATATTTTTTGTAGTCCTTCTTCTTATTCTTCTTCTTCTTCTTCTTCTTCCTCTTTAGGACTTTTAGTGCTTTTTATATAAATAGTGAAATGTAATCTCTGTCTCTCTAGGGTTTGTTTCTGTTGTTCTCTTTGAAGTTTGATGCTTATGAGGAGTGCATTTGTGTTCATATTCTGTAAATTTTATTTATGATTTCACAAGTTTTAAATAAGATGCTCTCTCTTTATATGTATGTTACTGGACTAAATCGCAAAGTTTGAAACGTAGTTTTCAAATCCAATTCCAAATATTTAACCTTTAGCCCTGTTGGCTATTAACATTTAAATTATGCTAATCTAATCGGTTGCAAAAGGTTACAAAAATCACAATTGAGAAAAAAAAAACAAAAAAATCCAACTTCGCATATACTAGGGCTGGACGTTTTAACCGAACCCGACCTGAAAAACCCGATCCCAAATTCGATCCGAACTAGAAAAATACCCAAACGGGTTTTAGTGTCTAAGTACTTTGGGTTTCAAATATTACCCGAACCGAAATCCGAACTACAAACTCAAAGCCCGAACTACAAACCCAAAACCAATTACCCTTTGTTATACCGAATAAATCCGAAATCAAAAATATGCTTAGTAAAGTCGACATTTTTTTTAATATATTCATCAAAAAACTTGTTTGTTAATTTTTTTGGTTATTTATGATATGAGTTTTTGTTTTATATCACAAAAACTTTGAAATGTTTTTGTTTTATTTTACTCTATATCTTTAAGACTTTAATAATATGCTTTGGAATTTATGGATTTTATTTCTATGTTTCTTGTTTGAGTGTTTACAATTTAGGGACTTATAAACGTTTGTTGAATTATGATGACTTGTTTGAATTATTTCGGGTTTTTTTTATAGTATAGATAAAAATACTCGAACATAACCCGATTTTTTCCAAATTTACCCGAAACCATAGTTATTTTAGTTATAACCGAACCCAATTAATACCGAACAAAACCCAACTCGGGTACCCGAACGCCCAAATAGGATCAATCACTATAATGACCTTAATGGTCTAAACCAAATTCACCTCTAACCCTTTTTTTCTCCATAACCTTATAACCTTACTAACATGTGTTAATCCCATTTTACCCTTACAATAAAATATTAAACAAATTAAATAAAACAAAAAAAGAAAAAGAAATCTAGAAAAAACAAAAAAATTCAACCAATCAGGTCTCTTCTTCCATTCTTCTTCACGTTCTTCTGCTCCTTCCCCGTCGCGTTCTCCTGTCCGACGTCCAGCTCCTTCCCCGTCGTCTTCATCAGCTCCGTCGTCTTCATGGTCCTCTGACTTGGTATTCAGGTGAGTTTTTGCTCTTTTTTCTCTCTTTTTTGTGTCTTCTTCCATGCTACATTGATCTGAAAATTGATAATCAATTTGAAACACTAGATTGAAATTGAAATTGGGTATTCAATCAAATTCAAATTGGGTATTCAATTAGGGGATTTCCAAGTAATATTGAATAACCCAAGAGTATATATACGAGTAAATTTGTTTTCGTAGTCTAAGAGAAGCTTATGTTGATAATGTATGAATTTGTAAAGATTTAGAAGCTCTGAATCTGAATCGAAGCTGGTAATGTGTCTGGTATTACTAGTTTACTGGTATTACTAGTTTACTGGTATTACTAGCTAATGTTTTTAATTTCGTACATCTGGTATGACTAGTCACTGGTATTACTAGCTAATGTTTTTAATTTCGTACATCTGGTATGACTAGTCACTGGTATTACTAGCTAATATTTTTAATTTCGTACATCTGGTATTACTAGTCACTGGTATGACTAGTTCATTTGGTACATCTGGTAAGACTAGTCACTAGTATGACTATTTAATTTGGTACATCTGGTAAGACTAGTCACTAGTATGCCTATTTAATTTGGTATATCTGGTAAGACTAGTCACTAGTATGACTATTTAATTTGGTATTACTGGTATATCTGGGATTATTGAGTTGTAATAAATACTAATGTTGTTTAATTTTTCTTTTTTCAGGGCACAATGAATAGGAGTAATTTCACAGTCATAGATTTTGATTATGGGGGATATTATTCAGGCGGACAATGGATTGTAGGAGAAGATCCCAACTATACTTTATTGATGAAAGAATTGTTGGAGTAGTTAACTTTTTGTGGGTTGGTTAGTAGAATATGCAAGAAGATTAATGTTGATGAAGATACGACGAAGCTGAAGCTAACTTACATTCCATTTAGAGCGGATCAGAATAAGGCTAGTATAATCTTGGATGACGAAGATGTTATAGCATATGTAATGAGATACAAAGATGATTGTGCTAGTGTTTTGCATGTGGAACTCTTGGAAGGAGTCTCGCAAAACAAGAATTTTGAGAAACGTTCAAGAGAGGATCAAGGAAGTGGAGTTGATGTATGGAATGAGGAGATTGTGAGTGATGGTAGAGCTAATGATTGTATGATGATTTCTCATAACACAGAATCTGAACCAACAGAACAGTTGCTATTGGACAATGCTCCTCATGATGCAGATTGTGAAAATGATCAACATGAAGAAGTTGCTTACGATGTTGAAGTTACACCTAATGCACAAGCAAATGAGGTTGTCCATCATGAATGGGATGATGGTATTGACATGACTTTAGGTCAGGAGTTTGAGGGTAAACGAGCAGTGCAAGATTTAGTTGAGAGAGCTGTACATCTGAATTGTTTTGAGGTTGCTACAGTGAAGTCGACAACCGTATTATACGTGTTAAAATGTCGTGATGGTGCTTGTAAATGGTCTCTACGAGTTGCTAAGTATAAGAATTCAGATCGTTGGTCGGTTAGAACTTACAAGAAGAAGCATACATGTTCTCGGATAACTACAAGTACAAGCACCCAGTTTTCAAGAAAAGGCACACCGGGGTTGGTTGCATCTGTTGTACATCAGTTCTATCCAGGCCAATTCAACACTCCGAAACCTAAAAGTCTTGTAGGTTTGGTTCAAAGAGAACTTGGTGTTAATGTTTCTGTAACTACTGCGTGGAGAGGGAGACACAAAGCTATTAATGATTTGCGCGGAAGTCCGGATGAAAGTTTTACGAGGTTGCCTTCTTATTTACACATGTTGGAGGAGAAAAATCCTGGTACTGTAACATATGTGGAATGTGATGAGGAACAAACGTTTAAGTACCTATTTATCGCGTTGGGGGCGTGCATAGAAGGGTTTAGAGCTATGAGGAAAGTTATAATTCTGGATGGAACGCATCTTAGTTCAAAGCATCGTGGAGTGCTTATTGTTGTAATGGCTCAGGATCCAGACCGATCATTATCCCCTTGCTTTTGGGGTAGTTGATAGTGAGAATAATGCAAGTTGGAGTTGGTTTCTGAATAAGTTGAAAACAGTGGTGCCGGAGGATCCTGAAATTGTGTTTGTTTCTGATAGAAATCAGAGCATCATCAGGATGATAGGCGAAGTTTACGCGCAGTGTAAGCACGGGTATTGCATACAACATTTGTCCCAGAATGTCCAATCACACGTTTACGGTGTTAACAAAGAAGAAGTTACAGCGAAGTTCAGAGAGATGGCTCAGGTTTATACAGTTGGTGAGTTCACATCGCTCTATGATTCTTTTAGGAAGAGGTACCCTAAAGCAGTCGAGTATCTAGAGGAAAGTACAAGTGAGAACAAATGGGCAAGGTGTTATTTCCCAGGAGAAAGGTACAACATAGATTCCACGAATTGTGTTGAATCTATGAATAATGTTTTAAGAGAAGCAAGACAATACGCGTTATTACCGATGCTTGATGCTATTGTTGGGAAAATTGCGGAATGGTTTAATAAATATAGAAAACTTTCGTCTGAAGTTCCGGTGACAGAGATGCTGGTGCCTCGTGTTGCCAAGGAACTGCACCAAAGATGTCAGGATGCAAAGTTGTTACCGGTGACCGAGCTGAACTCGTTTACTCTTGTTTACACTGTGCTTGGACGTGATGGCAGAAATTATTTGGTGGATTTGACAAATAAAACATGCAGCTGCAATCATTTTGATATTGACAGGTACCCGTGTGTACATGCTATAGCGGCTGCTACCACGTACGCGAAGTCAGGGAAGCCACTCGAGTTGCATGAGTTATGCTCCGTCTATTATTTGATGGAGCAGTGGTCATTGGCATATCATAGGACAATTTATCCAGTGCCTCATATGTCTGAATGGAATGTTCCCGAGGAAGTTAAAGCATCTTGCGTCATACCTCCTCCTTATACCAAAACAAAAGGAAGAAATAGAGTAAATCGGTACCCATCAGTTGGAGAACCTCGAAGAAGAAGAAAGCGTGGTGGGATAATTCATGGCTTATTTGCTGATAATCCTGGAACCAGTACCTAACTCGTTTGTGTAATTCCTTTGTGTAACTTGTTTGAGTTGTTGGATGTTAATTTCTGTCTCGGTAACACTGGATAACACTGTATTTAACACTGGTATTTCTGGTTTAATGTTAATTTCGTTCTCGGTAACACTGGTAACACTGGGTAACACTGGTATTTCTGGTTTAATGTTAATTTCGGTCTCGGTAACACTGGGTAACACTGGTATTTCTGGTTTAGTGTTATTTTGGAATTTTAATTTGAATTGAAAAATTCACAAAAAAAAGAACAACAAATATAAAATAGTAAAATTTACGATACAGAAGTAACTATTAAATGTTAAAAAAATATGTATTAGGTTTATAAAATACATTTATACCATAATGATTTGTTATTAGAAAATTTACACAAGAACCACCTTATACTATTAGGATCACTTTGTTAATATGAACCACCTTATGATGTGAAATGAAATTAAAAAGAGTTTTATGTAATATTAATGCACAAAGTCATTGGAAACATACTTTAATTGACTAAAATAAACTGTAAAACTAGAAAACACATTTTAAGGGGTAGGTAATACTAAATTAATTTGAAAACACCCAAAAGTACAACTATTTACAAATTAGTAATACTAGATTACTAGGGGATAACTATGTGTTAATTTTTGCAGGCCCAATTTTTTTTCCCGGGCCCAATATTTCGTTTTCGCGGGTTTTAGAATTTTTTGGATTTTCCCGGGCCCAATTAGTAATACTAGATTGAATTTTTTGGATTTTCTCATTTTTTTTTCACTTTCTCTCTCTTCCCCTTCCCCCTCTCGACGGCGACTCCATTCCCGAAAAGTTTTCTCCCCTTTCTCTGTTTAGGGTTTCTAGATTCTGGATTCAGGTAACATCTTGTTTAGGGTTTGTAGATTCTTGATTAATGTTAGATTTTCTTGGGTTTGTAGATTCTGGATTCATGTTAGATTTTCTTGGGTTTGTAGATTCTGGATTTTTTAGGGTTTGTAGATTCTGGATTTGTTTTCCTTTGTTTAGGGTTTATGTTTGGTTAAAAAAGAGATTTATGTTTGATTTTCTTGGGTTTGTTTAGGGTTTGTAGATTCTAGATTCATGTTATAATCGATATAGGGATTCTATTTTCTGAATTTCGATTTCCTGGGTAATACTGAACATAGTAATACGTAGTAATACTGAACCAAGTTTGTTTCCATGTTAAAGATATGGACCCGAGTTATAGTGACGAGAAGCGGAGGAAGAAGGAAATCGACATGCTTTAATCGATATAGGGATTCCATTTTCTGAATTTCGATTTCCTGGGTAATACTGAACATAGTAATACGTAGTAATACTGAACCAAGTTTGTTTCCATGTTAAAGATATGGACCCGAGTTATAGTGACGAGAAGCGGAGGAAGAAGGAAATCGACATGCTTTAATCGATTTAGGGATTCCATTTTCTGAATTTCGATTTCCTGGGTAATACTGAACAAAGTAATACGTAGTAATACTGAACCAAGTTTGTTTCCATGTTAAAGATATGGACCCGAGTTATAGTGACGAGAAGCGGAGGAAGAAGGAAATCGACATGCTTTAATCGATATAGGGATTCCATTTTCTGAATTTCGATTTCCTGGGTAATACTGAACATAGTAATACGTAGTAATACTGAACCAAGTTTGTTTCCATGTTAAAGATATGGACCCGAGTTATAGTGACGAGAAGCGGAGGAAGAAGGATGCGTATGGAGCTGAACAACAATGCTGAAGAGATTGCAAGGCTGAAAGCATTAAGCAAATGTTAAACTTTTGTGCATTAAGCAAATGTTAAAAATCTTATTTGTTTTGTGGATTTAGCATCTTAGGGCGCTTGTTGTGGATTTAGCAAATGTTAAACTTTTGTTTTGTAAGACTTATTCGTTTAACTTATCTATATCTTTGACTTTCAAACCTTGCATTCCAAAACCGAAATACTAAGTATTACTAAGAATCGAATATAGTAATACATAGTAATATATTGAATATTGAATATTGAACATTGAACATAGTAATA
Organism: Eutrema japonicum; assembly: GCA_030161315.1. NCBI lineage: Eukaryota > Viridiplantae > Streptophyta > Magnoliopsida > Brassicales > Brassicaceae > Eutrema > Eutrema japonicum. The sequence goes on from BSQW01000005.1 coordinate 43,809,206, forward strand.
CCAAGTTTGTTTCCATATTACAGATATGGACCCGAGTTATAGTGACGATAAACGGAACCCTAATATGCTAATTCTTTGGCTTTTTGTCTGGCCACCTTCTGAAAGGAGTTGAGACATAGAGCTTGAGGGAAGGCGTCTGCTGAGGTTGTTCAGTAGCGGCGGCTTCTTCTAGGGAACTCACAATAGGCTCTTCACGTGGGCTTTGGTTGCTGATCTCCATGGGCTCTGGTTGCTGATCTCCTTCGATAGCCTCTGATTCTTTCTCCATGGGCTGAGGTTGTTGGTCTTCACGCTCCTCATTTTCATCAGCCTCCTTCATAGTCTCCATTCCAAAATAGAAATACAAAGTATTACTAAGAAATACTAAGTATTACTAAGAATATGTGACTTTCTTGTTTTTCAAAGAAAAAGTGTTTTTACCTCATCATGGTCCTCTGATACCTTCTCCATGGGCTCTGGTTGCTGAGGTTGTTGGTCTTCACGCTCCTCATTTTCATCAGCCTCATTCATAGTCTCCATTCCAAAACAGAAATACAAAGTATTACTAAGAAATACTAAGTATTACTAAGAATATGTGACTTTCTTGTTTTTCAAAGAAAAAATGTTTTTACCTCATCATGGTCCTCTGATACATTCTCTATGGGCTCTGGTTGCTGAGGTTGTTGGTCTTCACGCTCCTCATTTTCATCAGCCTCATTCATAGTCTCCATTCCAAAACAGAAATACAAAGTATTACTAAGAAATACTAAGTATTACTAAGAATATGTGACTTTCTTGTGACTTTCTTGTTTTTCAAAGAAAAAGTGTTTTTACCTCATCATGGTCCTCTGATACCTTCTCCATGGGCTCTGGTTGCTGAGGTTGTTGGTCTTCACGCTCCTCATTTTCATTAGCCTCCTTCGTAGTCTGCATTCCAAAATAGAAATACTACGTATTACTAAGAAATACTAAGCGTTTGATTCAACAGAAATACTAAGTATTACTTCGCTAGTCGCATCTTGCTCATCGGCATGAGCCTCTTTCGAACCCTGCATTCCAAAACCAAAATACTAAGTATTACTAAGAAATCCTAAGTATTACCGAAACAGAAATACTAAGTATTACCAAAATGTGACTTTCTTGTTTTTCAAAGAAAAAGTGTTTTTACCTCATCCTGGTGAGCCTCCTCATTTGATACCTGCTCAGGTTGTTGGTCTCCTCCGGCAGCCGCAGCTTCTTCTCTTGAATCCACAACGGTCTCCGTTGTTTGGTCTTTCGAACCCTGCATTCCAAAACAGAAATACTAAGTATTATTACGAATTACTAAACATTCCAAAACAGAAATACTTAGTATTACCGAAACATAAATACTAAGTATTACCTTATCTATTATGCCACCATCATTATCACCACCTATAACGTCTTGAGCCTCATAAGCATGATTGTCATTCAAATTATATTCCCGTATTACTGGACTAGTATTACTGGACTAGTAATACTGGACCAGTATTACTGGTCTAGTATTACTGGTCTAGTATTACTAGTCCAGTATTACTAGAAACCCATAAACTTACAAGTGCATAATCCCATAAATTTCAACTTCCGGTACTAACTAAAACGATTAGATTTACTTGTGTGCATCAACAGAGTCTGTTCCTAATCAATTTGAACCCAAATTCGATAATTGATTATGCACTAACAAAATGATGAGTTACATACCGGAATCCTACATACCGCCGTTGAATGTTCTTCAATTGCAACTATACGCTCGGATACAGTTTCTTCGTCACTGGAATCCGATTTTTCATTCTCTGAAACCGTCGGGGTCTCGTCTTCATAAACGATCCTCCTAGATGGTCTCTTCTCCTTCTCTGGAACCGTATCTGGAACCTCTTCTCCTAAACCGTAGTTTGCATTCTTTGTTCTTGCCATAGTGTTACCAAGTAATACAGAACTTAGTCGATTTTATCTGGGAAATAAAGGATTTTGGTGGGACAAGGAACTGCAAATCGCGAAAAAATATGAAGGTAAGTTACATGGGTACTGAATCGTCGTTTTAAAATTTTTAGGGTTTTTTTTCTTCTGTTTTCGGGTCGGGTTTAATCCGAATAGAGTGAATTTGGGTGGATCCAGATACTGGTTGGGTCGTAAATATGTTATACTTTGAGGTACAAAATTGTTGTTTATCGCTTTTTCGTTTAAAAAAAAATTGAATAACAAATTCAGTTTTATAAGGAGGTTATTCTGGCATTATTTTGCAAGCTCAAGGTCATCGTAGTGTTTGATCCGCCCAAATAACAAAGAAAACAATTGGGGAAAAATTAGAGTATCTCTCTGGGTGAAAGTTGCTTAAAACCCTGACACAACCACCGTCCTCACTGAGCGACATTCTCATATGCCACTTTTCTTTAAAAAAAATTCTACCATGCCATGTACTATTCTACATGCCATCATATATGTATAATGCCCATTTTAACCTTAATGAAATTTGTTAAAAAAAAAAAAAAAAAATTAAAACTGAAGAAAACTAGCGTCCCTCGACCCCGTCACCTCCCTCCTCCTCCCGAGCCGCCATTGTTGCTCAAACCGAGCTCCTTCAACCACGGCCTCCGTCACCTCCGGCGAGTTCTTCGTTCTCGTTGGTCTCGGTTTCTTCTCCTTTCTCCATCGGATTTGGTGAGTTCATTGATATGAGATTTGGGGATTTGTTAGATTTAGGGATTTGAAAAGAAATTTGGTTGTTTTGGTAGCACATTTGGTTCTATTTGGTTTGTAATGATGTTTGATGGTAAGAATAGCTATTTCCATAGGTTATTTATCGAATTTAGATGTTGAATGGTGGTAAATCTAGAGGAAACCACGATTTAGAATCGATCCCAAATCTGAAAATCTGCAGACTTATGACAACTAGAACATATGGTATAACTGAGAGATAGTAGGACAACTGGTTCAAATGGTATATAACTGAGAGATATTAGGACAACTGGAACAAATGGAATAACTATGACAAATTATGTAATTCGTAATTTGTGTTTTTTTTATCTTATTTCTAGGTTGCGATGAGGAAGAGGCACACAAACGTTCATTTTGACTATGGAGGGTACTATACAGAAGATCATGAATGGGTTTCAATAAATTCCGTATACGCTATATCGTTTAAGACCGCATCTATGGAAGAGATAACTTATTCGATGTTAGTAGAGAAAATATGCAGGAAGATTGCGTTAGATGAAACCCCGAGGAAGCTGAAATTGAGTTATAGCGTATCTAATGCTGCGAGAGAGTCATATATTGTAGATGACGAGGACGTTTTTGTTTATTTGACGACATCGGATGAAAAGGGACTTCGACATGTTATGCATGTGGAGTTGTCGAATGATGATTTGGGAAAAAGTCAGTGGGTCGATCAAATTTCAAGAGCGGGGCGAGGAAGTTCATTTGGTAAGAATTATGGGGAGCCGGCTTCAAATGGGAGAGTTGATGATGCAGATAATGGTGGAATCCTTACTATTTTCAGAGCTGGCGAAATATCAGAACAAAATAACGAGAATATCAATGAAGAGCCGATGAATGATGGTAATGAAGGTTGTGAGAATGATTCACGTAACGATTTTGAGGTTGTGGATAGCCCAGTGGATAACCATGTGGATGACGGTTTCGGTGGTAGGCATGAATATGTTGAGCTGCCACCTCCTGTACAAGATAGTCAGTATGTTGAAGAATGGGAAGATGGTACGGGTCTTGAAAAGGGTCAAGAATTTTGTTCAAAGGAGGCAGTGCAAGAACTGGTTCATAGAGCTGCAAATTTGAACTGTTTTGAGATTCGTACGGTTAAGTCGGATACGGAGCGACTTATGCTACGATGTGGTCAAGCTGCACAAGGTTGCAAATGGTATTTACGAGCTGCGAGAATTCAGAAATCAGAATTTTTCAGTGTCAGAGTACATAGAAAGATGCATAGTTGCTCTCGGGCTGTTGCGAGCACAAGCAGTTGTAAACAGAAAGGCACACCAGGAATGGTAGCAGCTCTTTTGCATGAAGACTATCCAGGTCTATTAGACACCCCGAGTCCTAAAAATCTCATGAGTATTGTTCAAGGAAGACTCAGCTTGCATTTGTCTTACGCTACGGCCTGGAGAGGAAAAAAACAACATGTAAGTGATGTGCGAGGGAGTCCTGAAAAAAGCTACAAGATGTTGTATTCCTATCTGTACATGTTAGAGAAGGTGAATCCTGGATCAGTAACAGCTGTGGAATTGGATGCAGAGAAAAGATTCAAGTACCTATTCATTGCTTTGGGAGCTAGCATTGAAGGGTTTAGGGCTATGAGAAAAGTGATAGTTGTAGATGCAACTTTTCTTAAGTCTGTATATGGTGGAATGCTGGTTTTCGCAACAGCTCAGGATCCCAATCATCACCATTACCCCATTGCGTTTGGTGTAATTGATAGTGAGAAAGATGCTAGCTGGACCTGGTTTTTCAAAATGCTGAAAACAGTTATACCGGATGTTCCTGGAATGGTTTTTATAAGCGACAGACATGCAAGCATCATCAAGGCAGTCTTTGAGGTGTACCCGAGCGCACTTCATGGACATTGTATCTGGCATTTGTCTCAAAACGTGAGAGGAAAGGTGAAGAAACAACACAAGGATCATGTCGCGATGAAATTCAGGGATTGTGCTCATATTTATACGGAGAGTGATTTCAACCGAGAGTATGCTGATTTTAGGAGTAGGTATCCTAAAGTCGCCGAATATCTCGATAAGAGCATAGAGCCGGATTAATGGGCAAGGTGCAAATTCCCAGGAGACAAGTACAACATAGACACCAGCAATTCCGCAGAGTCAATGAACAGTGTGTTTAGGGAAGCAAGGAAGTACTCTCTATTACCTATGATTGATGCGATTCTTGAAAAAAATTCTGAATGGTTTAACAAACATAGGAAAGAAGCTGGTGCTGCATCGGACCACAAGAGAGTGGTGCCTTTTGTGGAGAACGAGCTGCACACACGATGTGCAATTGCATCAAAATTAGTGGTGACTGAGCTAAACGGCTTCCAGCTTGAATACAACGTTATTGGACGCGATGGGAAGAGTTATTTGGTGGACCTGAAAATGAAAAGTTGTTCTTGCAGATGTTTTGATATAGACAAGTATCCGTGTGTCCACGCAATAGCCGCAACGAGAAACCTAATGAGGAAGGATGGGAGAACCGCGAATATCCAAATCTATGATCTCTGTTCTCAATATTACTTGATTGATACATGGGCGTTGGCATATTACTGAACGATTTATGTCGTCCCGCATGACTCTAACTGGATGGTTCCTGCTGAAATAGAAGAATTGTTCGCCTTACCGCCGCAATACACCAAACGATCTGGAAGAAATCAGGAAACGCGGTTTCCATCTACCGGAGAAGGTAGCAGGAAAAGGAGAAACAAGTCTGTCCCTGGCATTAACTTGGAGAGGTGGTTGCAGCCCGAAAGTCATGATGAGTAAACATATTTTCTTCTTTGTAATTCTCGAATTTACCTAAGAACATGTTTGTTACTAAGTACTACTAAGAACATGTATGTTGCTGTATTTCTCGGATCTTGACAACCAGGTTTAACTAAGTACTACTAAGAACATGTATGTTGCTATATGGCATCGGATTTGTACAACCAGGTCAAACTAAGTACAAATAAGAACATGTCTGTTCAGCAGTTCTCGAATTTGTACAACCAGGTTAAACTAAATACAAATAAGAACATGTATGTTCAGCAGTTCTCGAATTTGTACAACCAGGTTAAACTAAGTACAGATAAGAACATGTCTGTACTCGGATTTGTACAACGGAGTTCAACTAGTACAACTACGAACAAAATAATTATACAATCATAATTATTAATATAATATCCAACTAATATTAAAAATGGTAAATTAAGTTGTAAAATGATTCGTAATACCTTAAGAAACGATTTATAATCAATAAAAACGAATTAAACATTTTCCTAATACATATGCTTGTTCTCACATCAAATACTCCTTATAGTATAAGGAAGACTTTGTTAATACTCACCTCTTACGATGGAAAAGAGTCCAAAAATTCGATTTCGTGCAAATTGTCTTATGAAAACCTCCTAAATGATACATAAATGTGGGAAGTCACGTGGACAACTACAACATAATCATTTATATTAAGGTCCAACTTAAAATACGCAAATATCGCCAAAAACACAACTATGATGTTTGGTGAACAACTGTACATCTAGGGGACAACTATGTTTAAACTTCCCTCCTTTTTTCGGAACTTCCCTCCTATTTTCGGAACTTCCCTCCCTTCTTTTCCACTATTGGTTTATTTTTTTATTTATTTTTAATCAATATACCTTTTTGTCTCCTTTTTGTCGGCACACTCCTCTCACTCCACTCATTTCTCATTTCCGCGATTTCTAGGATTTGAGAGAAAAAGGGAAAAGTTCTCAAATTTCTGGAATTGGAAGGTGGAGTTTCAACAATCGACATCGGTAAGTTTTCTATTTCTGGGTATTAAGGACGTTTCGCGATTCTGGCTTTCGCGATTTTGGATTTTCTGGGTATTAAGGAGATTTCGATTCTAGATTTATGAGGTATTAAGGAGGTTTCGATTTTAGATTTATGAGGTATTAAGGAGGTTTTCGATTCGCGATTTATGAGGTATTAAGGAGGTTTTCGATTCGCGATTTCGATTTTGGATTTCTATTTTGGATTTCGCGATTTCTGGATATTAAGGAGGTTTCGATTTCTGGGTATATAGGATTTCGTTTCGATTTCTGTATAACTATTAATGAAAATGTTTTCCCGTTACAGTGACAATGCCAATAAGTGCAAGAGATACTGATTCCTCAGAAGAAAGTTACGACGATCTCTACGCAAGAGAGGACGCAAACTTCGGTATTCCTTCAAAGTGTTGGTGCGGTAAACAAGTGAGAGTCGACGTGGCTAAAACTCCGGGGGATGAAGGAAGAAGATACTACCATTGCACAGCGAGTGGTGGTGGAGACCTTTGTTATGGTGGAAATCACCTTTTTCAGTGGTGGGATCATGCAATCCAAGAGCAGTTTACAAGAGTAGAGCTCCGACTAGATGAGCAGAGAGCTTCGTCTCACAGTGCTTTCAAACTCCATTGTGAGCTGCGTATGGCCGTTGCCCAAATGCGTCAAGAAATTGATGAGATCAAGGAAAGCTTAGCCAAGAAGGACCACGAGATCCATATGCTGAGGGAAAAACTTTCGGGGAGAAGGAAGTGACTTTAGTTGTTCTGAAGTGACTTTAGTTTATGCGGCTGAAAGTCCTTTTGTATTACGAATCTTATGTTTTGAAAACCTTATGTTTATGTTTATGTTTAAGTTGAACCTATATAAACCAGTTGTTCCAAAAAACTCAATTCAGTTGAACCTATATAAACCAGTTGTTCTGAAGGAACTTAAATAAGTTGAACCTATATAAACCAGTTGTTCCAAAAAACTCAATTCAGTTGAACCTATATAAACCAGTTGTTCTGAAGGAACTTAAATAAGTTGAACCTATATAAACCAGTTGTTCCTAAAACTGAAATACATAAAAACGATAAGTAGTGTGTTTCCGCCCAAACAGTTCATAACCAAAGAACCAAACTACTACAAACCCCTACTTCTTCGCAGGCTTCTTCGCAGGCTTCTTCGCAGGCTTCTTCGCAGGCTTCTTCGCAGGCTTCTTCTCAGACTCCTGCTCAGGCTCCTGCTCAGGCTTCTTCTCATCAACCCACGGTGTCCTTAGATAGTCAGACTCTCCCCTTCTTCTCTTCACTCCGGTTGGTATTGGAGTGACACTGGGATCCTTCGCCTTCCTCTTCTTATTGTCTTTCTTTGCTTTTCCTTTCTTCTCTTTATGAGCCTCTACCTCAGCTGCATAAAAAAATAAAAAAAAGTTAAACACAACAAAGAAATCACCAAACCCAAAATCGTAAACCAAAAAAACTGACTTATATCCTCGATGATTGGTGGAGATGGGTCAGGGACTCCACTGAAAAGAACCACACCAGTTGCATTTGGAGTCTCATAAGCTCCACACTCACTTGTCTCCTCGATGATTGGTCGAGTTGGCTGATAGGATGGAGTCTCATAAGATCGACTCTCTCGATGTGTTGAGACAAAATTCTCAAGCTCTTTCAGTCTCCCATCCATCGCTTTCTCCAAGCCCATAGCCTTCTCTGTTATTTTCTCCGTGATCTTCTCAAACCTTTTCTCCAAGCCCATAGCTTTTTCCATCCATTTCTTCATCTTCCTCTCCAAGGCTTCTCCAGACTGTGCAGGTACATGCCCAGGTACCTGAGAAACTCTGTCAAGGCCAACATCAACTCTCGCAGTCTCAGGGATTGCATCACTCCGCGAAGCCACGTCCAAATCATAGAGATCTCTCCAAAATATCTTCTTCTTCTCAACAGTTAGACGCTCTCTCCAACTTTCAACAATGGGATCGATGAAACCTATCCCATCATCATAGTCATCGTCTATGATCCGGTCCAACAGATCATTCTCCTCTGAATATGGTTCCAAGATGCTAGAGATGTCCTGTAAAGATTAATAATTCGAACATCAAATGAAACTCTAAAAGATTACAAATATTACTAACTAACTATGTTCACAAACTCTTACCTTGCTGAGACCGACCGCTTCATTGATGTCATCCAAAGGATGACCTTTCATTAAACTTTCTGAGAATTTACTTTTACAACACCTTGAACATTCCTGCTCTGCGGGTACAGATTCCCGAAATCTTCGTCCAAGATTTGGAATCGCCTCATATGCCATAATCTACACATATCGTTATATTATCTCAGTGTTAAAATCTTTAAACTAATATTTAAAATCATAAATTACTCTTAAATATTAACCTCGAGAGGAAGAACAAAGCCACCAAACGCCGCTTGCTGTTTTGGTTTCACGACGCCTTTGAAGCTTTTCACAAAGCGTCGGATCTCTTTCATGGTTTCGTCGAATGTAAACCGACCCCAAGGAAATGTCTCACAAGCGTGGACATCATCAACAACACTCAGCAGCCACGAATCTATGTTACCATCAACCTTAGACTTGGCTTTCACTACCTTGCATAAGAAATACAAGATAGTGAGCTTCAACCTGTCTCCCAAGGTCTTCCTCACTGCTGAGGTCTTCTTCTTCACTCCTTCGGTCTTCTTCTTAAGTTCCTCAAGCTTCTCCTCCACATCTTTGATTGTTACCTTAAGGTCCTTACCAAACATCCGCTCAGCAAACTCCAAATCCCCCAACGCCTTATAGTTGTCGGGGTAATCGTGGCAGTCCAATCCAGTAAGGAGGGCGTGCTCTCTCAAAGAGTACCTGATAGGCACTCCGTTCACCACAAACCAGGCTTCTCTCTCCTTCTCCGTAGATGATGTCCGAAGGAGAAGCATCCACATGCCTTGAAGCATGTGGTTTGCTTCCTTAGGCATGTGGAACAGATGCTTGAATTGAGAATGATTTCGAAACCATTCCAACTCTTCATCAAGACCATCCTCAATGTACTCCACCGTCGATTTCAGCTTACACCTACTTCCGACCTTGCAAGTCTTGCTGTACTCGCTTGGACCAAAAAACATCTTCTCCGGCGGCAGTGGTTGGCTCTCATCATCATCATCTTCATCAGCATCACTATCGTAGTCCTGCAAATAAAAATAACACTTATTACGATCACTTATCCACAGTTGAACTCAGATGTTCCAGTTAGCCAGAGTTGTCCCTACATCAGTGTTGAACTAAGATGTTCCAGTTATCCATAGATGTCCCTACATCACAATTTAATACCTAAGAGGTTCCAGTTAGGCAGAGTTGTCCCTACATCACAGTTTCGATGTTCCAGTTAGCCAGAGTTGTCCTAACATCACTGTTTCAAACCTAAGATGTTCCAGTTAGACACATTTGTCCCTACATCACAGCTTCAAACCTAAAATGTTCCAGTTAGCCAGAGATGTCCCTACATCACAATTTCAAACCTAAGATGTTCCAGTTACCTCATTTTCCTCTTCTTCCTCCACAACATTGTCTTCTCCTGCGATTTCTTCAACGTTTTCAGCAACGTTTTCTTCGTCGTCAGCAACTGTTTCTTCCCTTTCATCCACGTTTTCTTCCTCTACTTACTTTCCTTCCATCCACGTTTTCTTCAACTAATTGCTCTTTAGTAACTTCTTCTTCTTCTCCTTCATTAACCGTCACTTTCGGATTGGTTTCATGACAATCCATTGCTAAAACAACCAAAACTAGATATAAGTTAGACAACACATCCACGTACCATTTGTGAATAATCCAAACTAATTCGAGAACAATTTCATATCAAAACCGAAAGGAGAGAAGTTAGGCATAATGGCGCTCATCGAAAATCGAAAACTAAGGCATCGAAACTAGCTTTGATTCCGTTACCTATTGCGAAGTCTGAGAGGAAGAATATGAAGAATCGCGTGGGTCTGAGGGAGGGCTCGAGATTTATGAGGGAGGGCTCGGGATTTTTGAGGGAGGGCTCGGGATTTCTTGGCAATCGACGAAATCGAAGACCAGAACGAATCGATCAGAGTCGCGATGATGTAGGGAACCGGAGTGGCTAAGCTCTTGTCGGATTTCGTGGTCGAAGGTCGGAATCAATCAGAACTTTCCTCAGGGAAGATCGATGGTCTCGTCGCGGGGAAGAGCAAACATGGGGAAGTGGGAGGTTTTTTTTGTTTTTCTGGTTTTTATTTTGTTTTTCAAATTTAAATTAACTAAATTTGGGTTTGGTTCTGGATTGTTGGGTCTGGGTGGGTATTTTATCAGATCCAAGTGGTTGGATCTGTAATTTTCTAGTTTTGATTTGGGGTTTTCGGTTTTTCCTTCAATTTTATTATAAAATTAATTATTTATTAAAAATACAAAAAAAAAATGGCATATGAGAATAATTTTTCAGAAATAGTGGCTTTCCAGCGATTGTTCCGTCCTCACTCGCATCACCACCATGTCAGAGCGAGACCGACGCGAGCGAGAGAGGGATAGGGACCGTGAACGCGACCGTGATAGACGCCGAGATAGAGACGACCGTGACCGTGACCGTGATCGAGACAGAGAGAGGGACCGTGACCGAGGGATTAGGAGCAAGAAGTCCCGATCTCGGACTCCAGACCACCACACTCGTCCTCCTCGCCACGTGCGTTCTCCGGAGAGGTATCGTTCTCGTTCCCGCTCGATTGACCGTCATCGACACCACAGGCGCAGGACTCCCTCTCCCGATGCGCCGTCGCGGAAACGGCCTCGCCAGGGTTCAGTGGACAAACGAGATGCGTCTGCCTCCGTCGACGAGATTTTGAAAGAGCCTGCTAAGAAGAAGGACAAACAACCAAGCGGTGGCAACGAAGCTGACAACGGCGAAACGGAGGAGGGAATGGATGTTAACGAGATTGAGATGATGAAGATGTTAGGCATTCCAACTGGATTTGACTCCACGAAAGGGAAGCCAGTTGCTGGTGCCGACGTCAGTGGGATTAGGGCTGTAACCAAGCGACAGCCAAGACAGTACATGAACCGTCGCGGAGGCTTTAACCGTCCTTTGCCGGAAGAGCGTAACCGCTAGTTTTCTCAAGGTTTGGCTTGCTTTCCCAATGGATTTTACTGATACAAACTTGGTGATTTGGTTTAGCTATTTTGTAGTATGATTGAATTTGCCAGGAATCAGCTTTAAGAAGATGAAGAATCAAACATCGTTTCTAGATGTTGAAATTTAACAACTTTGTCAACTAGTTAGTTAATCCAGAGCAGGTCTTGTGTTTTGCTTTAGTTCTTCGTTCTCATGCCTTTCACACATTTGAACCTCTGGTACCTTCTTACAAAGATCCCACCTTGGCGCTGGTTATAATTTACACATACTGTTGAATGTAGAAATTACTTGTCATTGGATGGGCATAGAGCTTCTTCTCCTTACTCTGAAGAGGCTAAGCCACTCGAGTTTTCATGATTGTTAACTAGAATCTTGGCTTTGCACCCAGTTGATGTTTTCGTATTAATGCCTCACCAATTTCCCTCTCCTTTAAACCTATCTTGCAGGTCCTTCTCACAAACACGAGTCAAAAGGATGAGGTTTCGAGCTGCATTTCGCCTGTAGTAGTATTTACTGCAATTCTTCCCCAGGCTCTGTTTTAATGTCCTTAAGAGAACAAACATGTACTCTCTAAATTCAGAAACATCTCATGAGTTGGGGATTTAGAATTGTTACTGTTATGTGTAATCTCTCGGCTCTAACTTTCAGACTATTGTTCATTTTGAGTTAATGGGCTATTCCTCATGTATTTTTAGTTTTGCTTTCGCTAGCATATTCGAGAAAAGTTGATTGCAATAGAAAACAGAAAGAACGAGGAGAAGACCGACGACAAGGCAAAGAAAGAGATGGAAGTCATGTTTGGTCGTAACCGGTGACAAGTCAGATTGCAAACAGTAGATGACACCATGTCAGTTCCGACTTCGTTGGAGGGGGAATTGTAAACTTTAGTTTTGGAAAACATGGGTTTCATTCAGAACCTAGAACCTATGCTTCCATTCCATCTTATATATCCGGTGTTTCGCAATTTATTCGTATTCTGAAAGTACACTTCCGCAACTGAAATTCAAGTCTCAGGCGAGTCTGGTGGTGAGACTTAAATCTCTGTTCATCATCATTCTTTAGTTAGCTAATCATGGTATTTGAAAATCTATATAGCTTAACGTTTCTCAAGTTATAGTTACATTTTTCAATTTTATATAGCTGAAACAAGAGATGAGTTGTAAATTCACAGATTGGAATTGATCTTTCTACTTTCCAGTTTCCCATATATGGCCGTTTCAGTTGCTTCATTCATTTTGTATAGTCGCTTTTGTTGACAAAAAATGATCTTATGGAGAAGGATGACAAACATATTTCAAATGACTAAAGTCGAGAATTCCAAATTTGTAAATTACTCATGTGTGCTGGCGGGGAAAAATAAATACCGGTTTCAATGTTTAATAACCAGCTTTGTTAGTTACTTAGACCATCTCCATCAGTGAACTCAGGGGTTCTTAGCTATTTTTTAATAATAAATTATGATTATTTAAAAAGTTTAGAACGCCTTGAGTTTTTCACCTCCAATGGTGAACTTCATTGGGGTTCTTAAAAAAAAATGTTTCTCTTGAAGCTTTGAAAAGAAGAAAATACAAATGTTTCTCTTGAAGTTTTTGAAGCTTTGAAAAGAAGAAGATACAAATGTTTTTCTTAAAGCTTTGAAACATTTATTTGAACTTTCCCTATCAGCTTTTGCATCTCCTATTAAGCAATTGCATCTATGCCACCTAGTTTAATCCAGAGAAAATCCCACATCCCTAACCGAGTACTGAAGCAGGTGATTATTGATTGAAAAATCTGGAGCTGCCATGTAAAACACCACCTCCGCTCCATGAAAAGCTGTTCCAATGATCCATCATCATAACCATTTTCTCCTAGAATCTGATATTCCGGGAAAATGAAACAGTTGAGGGAGAAAGAACAAAAACCTTTGACGACTTGTGTCTCACATTCTCAAGTTCCTTGTACGCTTCCTGAGCTGCCTTTTGTCTAGCACCATCGGTTTTGTTCCGTGCCTGCATACACCAATGCGGTTTTCACTTAGTTATATCCAATTTCAACAATTCCTAAGACTAAGACTGACTCTCTATTTTTCTTATATGAAAACAACTTGGAAGAAATGGCAATTGAATAGATTACTTTAGGCCAGCTAATTCTGCAGTGGCTCGTGATACAAGGAACATTAAACCCGGTCTCATCCTCTTACCACCAGCACCAAAAATTTGCTCAGCTGCAGATATCAAAACCGGATTTTCTGCACGGACAATCTATAATAGAAGAGCATTTACATTAGAAGGATAACCCTCTTTTACGAGACCAGAAGGAAATGTTGCCGAGATCTAACCGAGAAAAGATTGTCGTTCAAGCTCTGCAGATCATTAGCCACTATCTCAAACAGATTTTCCAAAGATATTGGCTTTCGTGACTCTTGCCTCAGATTGAACATCACTGTTTTATCTTGACCAAGACCTACACAATCATCATTATTCTCATCATAAGCATTACCCTCAGAGTTTCAAAAACTGAACTAAAGAATACACTCAAAAACAACGACTAGTCAAAGCCTTACCACTAGTAAGCAACGGAAATCGAAAAAGACAAGATATTTCAACCTCTCACCCATCGAATACCCTCTCAGCCTCTGCACGATCACCAATTTTCACCAAGGATGACAATACGCATATGTAATTTCCATCGCCGATCGGATTTCCTTCGATTTTCCTCGATTTGGTCTGCATGAACTTCACCCTCTCGATTTTTCCTTCGCTCTCTCTCTATTTCTCCGTCGACAGAACAACGATTTGGGGAGATGAAGCGAAATTGTTTTTGCCCAAAACCGAAACCAATGATATGAGGCCACGTGTGTTTAAGGAGCGGTTCTTAAACAAGATTTGTTAGAGCATGTTCAATGGGGGTTCTAAATAGAAGAGTTCTAAAAAATTATAATGATATATAATTGATAAATATTGGAGAGGTTCTAAAAAGAAGAGAGAAGGGTTCTAAAGTTAGAACTTTTAGATACAGATTCTAAAAATTAACATACAAAATGTTGGGGTTCTAAAAGGTGAGGTTCTAAAAATTTTAGATACCCATTTTTAGAACCTCACCATTGGACATGCTCTTAGTTGTCTATTTTTTTCGCAATCTTTTGTATTTTTTTTTTGTGTGGAATACAATTTGGCAGCAAATTATCTATGATTTTTTTTTTGTTATTATTCTGAGAAAAATGAAAGGTCATTAATTACCAAATAGCTCAATTTCCAAATGATTCAACAATTTTTTATTTTGTATTTACGAGTCCAAAAATAAAAATTAAATAGTTTACAGCGAAGAAAACTAGTCGTTCTATGAATAATAAATATATATCGATATAATCTTAATTGTAAACTTTGTTATTATATAAATTTAGATTACCACATAACTAATTATTTTATTAAAATTAAATTTCATAAATTATATATTTATAAATTATAAAATGGACTAACCCATCCTTTTAATCTGCCTCGAATCAAATTTGGATTAAAATCTTTTATGTTAGATACCAAAACAACCATATACAAACATATTTAATCTCTATAATCATGGATTAATTTTATTATATTTTAAATAATTTAATCAAAAAAATAGAAATTAAATGTAATTTAAAATATTATAATTAATTAGAATATTCATATCTAACAATAAATATATTATGTATATTATTTTTTATATGTTTGGTAACATGTATTTATAATCTTATACGTAGTTGAAATATCCATATAAATTATAATTTTATACGTATTTAATTTTTGTTTGAACACAAAAAGTGTTTCTGTTTTCAGTAGTATAGATACATATATGAACATTCTCTCGTATCGTATCCGATGAAAAGACCGATTTCAAAAGCGTTAATGCCAGAGCTTGAGGCAGATTCCAACAGGTTCAACACCAGTTGTTGACTTGAGGCTGATTTCAGCACCAGTTGTTGTTGTTGATGATTTCTTTCTCAGTATGCATTCTGAGAATGTATCCACAAGCTGTTGTCCCAAAGAGGACGGATCCTCCATGAATGTTTCAACAAAAAGCTTCACAACTCTAACTTCTCGGTGAGTAGCTCTTAAGCTATACCATGTCAAGAACCTTTCCCTAAAACTCTTGTCTATATGACCACCTTCCTCTAAACGTCTAATGGCCTTCACGATATGACCCAAGTCTTTATCTCCCACTCCACTCCCTAAACTGCTCTCAGGTTTCTCCTTCACCGTTGCTGTTGTTGATTTGGATCTTTTACTCCCTCCTTGCTTGCCCTTCAAAGCATCTCTCATGCAGGGTGTTACAAGCAACTCACTGTTAACTTTCCTTTTTACGATCCTCTCGTCGTCGAGCTCAGATTCTACTTCTCCTGCACCACGGTTCTCAATTGCTTTGCAGAAGCTTTTACAGACATTGTTAGATTCATCTTCGGGCAAAGATGGATTACGGACATTGTTAGATTCATCTTCGGGCAAAGATGGATTACTACAAACACCACTGCTAGAGTTTGTCAAAAAGCATTGCCGGTTCCCAGCTTCGTCCTTTGGCGTTGAGAACCGAATCTCAGACTCATCTAAATCACCTTCCTCGTTAAAGGCCACGACTCTGAGACAGAACTCGGTCTCAGGTTCAAGTCCTTGGATGGTAGACCTTTTCTGAGGTAGATAAACAGCACAAATCGCCTGAGACGAGCACTCTCCCTCCTTGGTCTTTCGACAAAACAATCTGAAACCTGTGGTCTGGTTTTGCGAAGAAGAAGAAGAAGAAGGCGGCTCCTCTTCGGAGTCTATTCTCACTGTGACTGATCTTGCTTGAACCTCTTCTACTCTCACGCTCATCTTGTCACCTAACAGGAACTACAGTCAACATCTTGGGACTTTAAAACAAAAGTAATTTGTGTGAATAGAAAAAAAACTAACCTCGTCGCGAAACAGGTTCTGATGATGGTGAGACCATTTTATCCAGAGCTTCCATCGCCAGAGAACACAGCTTCTGAGCCTGTGGTCCCGAAGAAAGTCTATTGACGATACCTCGAGCCATCTTCATCGCCCAACCCGATAACGGACCCACATCACCCTCGAGCTTCTTCACCGCCTCATCCATGAGTTCCAACAGTTTCCGATACCTCTTTGTACCTCTCAACAGCTTCTGTCCTAAAGAAACACGGTAACAAAGTACATCCACACGCCGAGTCTTTTTCGCCACCTTCACTTGTTTCCTCCAGCATCTGTAAAGTATATTATTACATTACATTCTCCAAATAATTGTTGATTGTAATATATCCATTGATTCATATCGATAATTAAAAACTTACCCGAGCAAGTCACTATCTTTGCCGCAAAACACGCAATAAAACCTACCATCAAGACTTCCAATCCCATACCTCTCTTGCTTCAAAGCACATTCCAAATGTAAAGACAATCCACAAGCCTCACAAGTAAGCCATAGACTCGGATCCTTCTTATCATCAAACTTATGGCAAATGCAGCAACAACATCTTCTACAAAAGGTGTCTTCTGTTCCGAGCGCAGCTCTGCATGCTAAATTATCGCAGCCAATGATGTAACTGGTCGTCTTCTGTTTCTTCCTCGAGTTTCTACGGTCAAAGCAAGAGGTCTCTCCGAGAGGACGAGACACAAGATTCAGTAGATTTTCTATGAGCTTTGGTTTGTTCAAACCAGTGTACTTCCTCTCTTTCCCCATCTCTGCACATATGATCTTCATTATCTCATTTCGGCTCCAAGAGTTTAAAAGCTCCGAAGCTTCTTCTGGCTGCTTCGACAACGCGTGTATCAGTTCTCTCTTTTCACTTACATTGAAACCGTTCCGTTTCGGAAACTCAGTGCATTCAACGCCTGCGAAAAACAAAGGACGATCCTTTAACCCTAAAACCTCCTGAAGATGAACGTATCCCCTGACGATGAGTGTATCGCCC
This sequence comes from Eutrema japonicum, assembly GCA_030161315.1. Classification (NCBI taxonomy): domain Eukaryota; kingdom Viridiplantae; phylum Streptophyta; class Magnoliopsida; order Brassicales; family Brassicaceae; genus Eutrema; species Eutrema japonicum. Next base: position 43,826,744 of record BSQW01000005.1, read on the forward strand.
GGAGCAAAAGTCTAAACGAATGAGGAAGAAGAAGAAAAAAAGGGAAAAAATCATTCAAAGTTTCAAACTTTATCAACGAAAACAATGCATCTCAACAACCCAGAACCAAAATTTCCACAATGACGAGGAATCCAAAGGCGTTATGTTCATATTCTAAAGAAACAGTTCCGACGAATAAAAACGATGTCGTGTTAACGACCTAATAAAGCATCGAATAAAGGACGCATGAAACAAACAGTGAAGAAGACGTTCACGTAGACAAGAAGATGAATATCGTACCTTGAAATGAAGAAGATGAAATCGTACCTTGAAATGAAGAATAATCTACGTTTTCTGGACCCACATTACTATCATAACGCCAGATCTTTGAGAGCTGCAGATCAGACAGATCTCACACAAACAAGGATAAAACAAAAGTTAAAAAAACGTAAAGTTATCAAGAAATATAAACAAAAAAACAACGATCTGAGATGAAAAAAAAATAATAATACAGACAGGAATGGATAAAAAAAAATGTTACATCGAAAAAAGACAAATCTTTAAACAACCAAAGAGAAAACCCATGATGAAGCTAGACGGAGATGCGAGGAGGTCAAGCTCTATATATATATATATGAGCGATGATGATACAAGAAAAAAAACATGGAGAATCTTGTTGAATTACAAATAATAAATACCCAGAGAATAAATAAAAAATATATGTAAATAAAATGAGGATTGGGTTCGTTATGAAAGCTAGTTTCAACCGCATAAACAAAGAAAAATATATTGACCGAAGCAGCTTACTAGATAAAAGAACAAAAATTACCGAAGAAGCTTGCATTTTTTTGTTCTTCTTCTTTCTCTGGTTTTTCTTTTTCTTTTCTTGCTAGAATATTTCTCTGGGATCTCCTCCGTTGGTTCTTATGACCTCCTTATCTTTTTCTAGATGTTTCTAACACAAACCCTCTTGATGAATCTTCTGCTCTAAAACCTTTTTTTTGTTTGTCAGTTCTCTAGTATTTATTATTTAAATATTTACAGCAAAAAAGTTGTAAATATCTTCACGTGCTTTCGAAGATATTATATATACACAAATGCTTTGATTTGACTGGTAGCCAATGCTGGACTTGGGACGATATATGTGTTATATTAATATCCCAAGATATTTAAGTACAACAATCCATGAAATAAAATAATCGATTACACCTGTAGAACAACCAGTTGAGATCCAAATAACATTAAACATTTAGTTAGTAAATATTTATATTTATGTCATGATGTGTTTTTTTTTTTTTTTTTTTGCTAAAATGTAATGAGCTGTTTAGCACCACTTTTGTAAATACATAAATTATTAATGTTATCAATATAAATTATACATAAATAAATGAGTTAAACCTACGTTCTGAAGTTTCTGTCATTAATCAAATATAAATATAGAAATTATTTTGGTACATATTTCAATAGATATCCAAGTTTCTGTCATTAATCAAATATAAACCAAAACAAAACCACATAATTCATATAGTGTAATTTTCATTTAAACCTTCTTAGAAAATCTTTTTTTTTTTAAACGCTTATCTCTACCGACATCATCGCAGATCAATTATCTAGTTGTACTTCAAATGATCAACAGTTAAACGTAAAATAAAAAACTTATCAATGGTCACATGGAAATGAGAAGTCCTTTTGAGCATCTTTAATAGGGATGTTTCGACGAGACACTTACAATTAAAAAAAAAAAAAAAAAGAGAAAAGACGGAATGAGATGAGATCATATTTCAACAAAAAAAATTTTCATAATTTTATAAAATTTAATCTTATAATTAATGTTAAATTAAAAAATAAAATTGAACAAATCATAAAATGACACGTATGAAAAGAGTGTTTCAACATTGGTGAGACACCTATAGAAAAGTGTCGCAAATGAAACACTCTTTACACTTTCTCTCATCAATGAGACACCCATTGCTTAGAACATCTACATTGGTAAGACACCTTTGAGAAGGGTGTTTCACCCCAAAAAATAATTATATCTTTTGTTTTTTAAATTAAATAATTAAATTAAAAAAAAAAAATTAGACCTATCACAATGCAACACTTCGATTTGGGTGTCTCAATTTTTTTTGTTTGGAATGTCATGTCTCTCTCTCTTCTTTTTGTCTCCTTTTCTCTTTTTTGTTTTTTTTTTAATAGAGGGATATCTCTTTAAGACACTACATTATAGAGCATCAACATTGGTGAGACACCCTAAAATGTGTCTCATCCAAAAAAAAAAATATTTGTTTAGTTAGATAATTAAATTGAAAAGAAAAAAATTTGAACAATAAAAACATGACACATATAAGAAAAATGTCTCAATTTTTTGACGGCTCAAATGAGACACCCATCTCAACCTTTCTCCTCTTTTTTTAATTTTTTCCAATTTTTTATTGTTAGACACCCTAATTTTTTGGGTGAGACACCCATCACTATGGGTGCTCTAAGAGCATCTACATCAGTGGGTGTCTCACAAAATAATGCAGAGTATCTCAGAATAAAAAAATAAAAAAATTGAAAAACAAGAAAAAGAGAAGGAGAGAGAGAGACGGTCTCTCAAATGAGACACCTTCCTTCGCGCTGACGCCGCAAGGGTATTGATCTTTTTTTTTGAGACACTCTATTGGATGTCTACCGCTGCAGATGCTATAAGTGTCTCAATTGAGACACTTAACAAAAATTTTTTTTGACACTGTATCATATGTGTCATTTTTTTATTAATCCAATTTTATCTTCTAATTTAAAATTTAATGAAATTATACTAAAAACAAAATAAATAAGATACCTTTAAAAATGTCTCACCAATACATGTGCTTTTAGATTTTTCTTTCTCAAAAATAAAATAAAATGAGAAGTCCCGTTAGAAATCTAAAACAAAAAAAAAACAATTCCACGAACAAAGAAGGAGAATTTGTATGTATTATGTATATTTTTGTATGTATAGACGGAGATTCGTTTAAAAAAAAAAACTCTCATCTCTACCGACATAGCAAATCAATCATCTGTACATAAAATGACCAACCATTAAACGTAAAATGAGAACTTATTAATGGTCACATAAAAATGAGAAGTCCCGTTAGAAAACTAAAAGAAGAAAAAACAATTCCACGAACAAAAAAGGAGAATTTGTGTTTCATGAACCAACACACTGCAAACGATTTACCATTTTTTTTTTTATCAAAGTACTGCGAACGATTTACTTACATAATCTATTGCGTTAGTTCATCTTTAAAATTTCTTCACTATATATTTCTTTCATTCTACAAATACTTTAACAGTTCACAATTTATCTATATATTAATACAAATAATAATATATTTGTTTCATAGATTTTTCATCTTTTTGGAAAAACTATTCATCCATACATGAAAGAACGCTTTAAGAGCCTAGAAAACATGATTATGGAGTGTTTTCCGATGGCTCTCCAACCAATAAAGAGAAAAGAGAAAGTTGGAAAACATGTTAAAATAATTAAGTGATTTTTGATCTGAAGAAAGATTGGATCCACAAAGTATCAGGAGTTTGTGAAGTGATTTCCAGTGATGGAGAATGGAGAAGGTGAAGGATTTAGGGTGATTCCGGCCAAGAAGCGTGTTCGGAGATTGCCAAAGAAACCGGGAAAAAATTCGTGTTTAGAGAGAAAAAATAATATTTGAGTGTGTAGTGGAAAATTAGGGTTCAAAAGGTTTGTACCCTAACTTCAGAGAGTATAAAGGCATTTATAGAGATTACATGATCCGTATCGTATACTGAATCATATTCCCGGGCATTGGGTCGAATTATGGATCCTATGAGCTAGAGTCTAGTACGACATGATTAAATACTCTTATGCGTCTCATCCTGCCATCAAACGGCTCTATCCCATGTTGAATCATTCGTACTATGTTTCAGCGGCTTTGGCGTTGGTCGGTCTACACGCCCCATGTTGAACACGCCTCTAGGCGCCTTGTCAAGTCGCTTTCATCCGTCTATGTGTGCATGAAACCGTGTAGTATGAATCTTTATTTAGTCTTAGGCACGAGTATTTCGAAATACGAAGTGTTGTTTATGGAGGGAAAGTAAAGTTATCCATGCGCATAGTATTATTCTTTACCTTCCCCGATAACCTTGTGAGGGGTATCGTTTGTTCTTACCTCTCCGGGTAGCTTAACCCAGGTATTCTGGATCTTATCTTCCTGGGCATTACTGCCCGGTTTATGTTGGTGTAGTCGGGGTGTCTACATGTCCCTGCATGGGTTACTCCTCTCCTTACTTCCCACTTCCGGATAGTCGAGAACGGTTTTGGGAAAGAGTAACTCCTCATATCATCGGGATCATTCATTTCCTTACTTCCCATCGTGTTTAAACGTCTCTGTTTACTCCGCTTGATTCGCCATGAATGGTCTTTAAGTCTAAGGCTCCGGTCATCATGTTTAGGCAGCTTAACTTACCGGTTTGAACGAGTCTTTAGTCTCGGCGAGGTTGACTAACGATTATGCATTTAATCCCCTTTGACCATATATGTTCACTCTGATGAGCCTTTTAGCTCGGTCTGTCACCTCGTTACACATTTGATCTTGTTTAGCTTCTTTGATTTCACCATACATTTTTACCATAGGATTATTGAGTCGAATTTATTGGACCGAGATTTTAACCCCCAATTAATATCCCATTAATTAAATGGTACTGACTTAAATCAAAATTTATTAGTGGGTTGGTAAGAAGTAAATTAGATATTTGGTTTGAAAATTTATATTGGAAATACGAAAGGAAAAAAAAATTAAAACAAAACAAAATAAAATACTTTACAAAGATTTTTTTTTATTTTTTTTGGGTAGATCAGGGGAGTGCATATTTAGATCTACGAAAATACAAGATCAAGCAGTATTGTTACGAACTTGAATTTATTTTTTATTTTTTTAAAAGGCAGTATTGTTTTTTTAGGTGACTAAAATGGCAGTATTGTAAAGAACAAACAAAAACCTTATTCATTTCCGTTACATACTTAGACCATCTTCAATGGTGAACACCATCATGGTTTTTATTAATTTTTTAATCATAAATTTTGATTATTTAAAAATTTAGAACCCCATAAGTTTTTGTGAACCTAATTAAGAGTTTAAAATAAAAAGTATAATATGTAAAAAAAAGTTTATAATTTTAAAGTTAAAGTTAACAAAATTTTTTTTTTTTTAAAGTTAAGACTTTTTTTTTAATTTAAAATTAAGAAAAAGTATAAAAACAAATCAGGCAAAAAAAAAATCCAGCGAATTAAGGGTTGACACGTGGCTAAGAACAGTGTAAAAACCCCCTTAAGAACCAGTTTTTAAAACTCTTGTTTAAGAACCGGTTCTTACACTGTTCATAATTTTTTTTTTTTTTTTGGTTAAGAACCCCATCATTGTTCCTAAGGGTCTCCCATTGGAGATGCTCTTACATGCTAAGAGCATCTCCAAAAGACACAGGGCCGGCTCAGATACGGGGCGAACAGTGCGACCGTCCCATGATCTACATGATTTTTTTTGTTTTTAACACTAAAAAGGGACTCCGATTTTGTAAAAAAAAATATATATATATTTTGTTACTAAAAATGGCCCAATTTTGTTTTTTATTAGCTTTAGGGCCTGCAATATTTTTTTGTCCCAAGACGCCCAACAATCTTGAGCCGGGGCTGTAAAGGCACTCTATATATTTATTTTTGAAGTATATTGTATTCTAAAACACACTTCAATACTTTAAATTTGAAGGTTCATATTAGTTTTTTTTTAATTTTGGTCCCTATAGTTATATACTTTCATAAACAATTCAATTAATTTTTGTTTATCACTTTAATCCACATATATAGTTTTAGTATTTCATATATATATATATATATATATATATATCTTTTTTTTTCAACTTTCCATTTCATTAAATCAAGTAGAGCCGATGAGGTAAAAATACATCACCAACCGGATCTAACTTATATGGTAATTGGGCCACAAAGGCCGACCCAGTAGTCAATCTCTTACATAAGAAAAATATCTTACCTAAGTGAGATACCGTCTTTAGGGGCCCATCGCGAAGGGAGAATCCCAACACGAGGGAGGGTGGATTCGAATCTCCACTCTGATGGCAAAGCAGCAAAGGATGGATGGTCACCATACTCCTTCCCGAAATTATTCCGCTGATACGAGGACCCCGAGGCAATTACGCCGTCCCGAGCCGTCTTAAAAACCTGAAAATAAACAACAGACACCTAATCGGGCTAGTAGGAAGGAGCTCCGTCGGACCGGTTAACTCCGCCGGAGCCGGAGATTTCGTCCAGCTACAAAGTCCCACAACGGATAGTGATGAGAGGCCGTTGAATACGAAGGAACGCCGCTAATAGAAACCTCCGTTTCATAGATCTGCCGTCTTCTGACTTCACATTTACAACAGACGGTTCGATCTGACGATCTTCAGATCTACAACCTCACGAAAATCACCACCACGGACCGCCGAAACTAAAAGAGAAAAACCGGTTTGGAAACTAAAACCAGACTTCAAGAAGGAGGCGGCATAAAACGAAGCTGCACCGGATCCGGAGATCGGTTCAAAACTAGAGCCCAAGAGAGATCCTAGCAACCGAATCGGAAAGAAATCCAAAGCTACCAAAGACTACGCCGACTCACGCCTGACCGCACTGCTCCGTCGAAGCTGACGGCAACCAGACCACCCTCGCTGCAGAAAACGGAACCGACACACAAAAGACTCCCGTCCCCTGACAAAACCAAAGCAAGCCGGAAAGACAAGGAGACAGCGCCGCGGACGGTGGAACAGGACCACCACCGCCCCACCAGAGACCGCAAGGCAGCAAAGAAAGCGAAAGGGAGCAGCATCCTCACCTCTTACACGAAGAGCACGCCGGAGGGGGGATATAGATTTTTGGAGAGGAGGACAAACACCGGGAAGTCACCGCCGACACAAAGCTCCGCCGTCCCCAAGCAGAACAATTCACGGGAGGAAACCAAACAAACCGGTGAGAGACTCATCCGCAAACTCAACCACCGTCGAGGCTCACCAGTAAATCAGATCCGGAAATTCCCCAAAAGCCCCCATTGCCACAGTGAGAGAGAACCATGCGGAGAACACCAATGCCGATTCACGACCACCCAGAGCCGGAGTTGGAGTCACCACCTGAACCATTCACCCCCTCACTACTCCGCCGGAGAAGACAGGTCTCGCCACCGAAGAGAAGCCGAAGAAGAACCCTCACTGGCAACAACAAAAACCACGGCCAAAAAGGCCGGAAAGACTATTAAACGAAAGAAAAGAAGCAGGGTCCCTTCTCCAGCGCCGGAGCGCCACACCACACGCCGGAGAAGGATATCGGAAAAGATTTTTTGTTGACGGTGCTAGGTTTAAGTTTTGAGAGGAGAGAGGCCTCTCAAAGGCGTTATATATATATATATATATATCTTTATACGTTTAATTTTTGTATAAAAATAAATAAACACCTTAAATAAAAATATTAATTTAGAAGAAATATTACATATCATTCAAAATAAATATTATACAACAACAATATTACATTAAAAAAAATTCATACAATATAAAATAAAAAAAGAAAGTAAAATTACATGAACACACATATATTACACAAAAAGTACAATAATATTAGTATTCTGGTAGATTTTATCCCGAACCTCCAAGATCACCAAAGTATTGTACATAGTAATTTGGTGTAACCTAATGTTAACATTCGTTCTTGTTTTTGTGCTCAAATTTCGTTCGTTGTGGCTCAAATTTCAAAGCCTTTTACTTTCATTATCTGGATGGTTTATGCCTCAGGCTCAGCAGAGTAATTGATTTCGAAGACGAGATTTGGAACGTAGAAAGATCTCTCGAGCAATTTCTTTGAGATTTGGAACGTAGAAAGATCCCGTGAGCAATTTATTTTCCGATCACGTTGCGACATATATAAATAACAAGCTTTACTTCATACATGCAAAACAAAAATAATCTGTCCCGTAAATATTGCATTCTGATAGACAATAATAATAATAGTAATAATACTAATAATAATAATAATAACAACAACAAAATAGGACGAGACCATGCCATGCAGACAATATCTAAATTACCGAAGATGGTTTATTGTTTCATTTATTCACATATCGTTCCATCTTCAATCATTCATATTGTCCACACAAAAAAAAAATTGCAAAAGAAAGAGTAGATAAAAGTTCTGAAAAGAGGAAAATGAGCCCATAAGGCCATTAACACGAAGAGTTAGTACCATCAGATCCCGCTAAATTCTTGGTCAGTAGACAAACATAAAAGTGAAAAACTTGAAATAATTTTCAAAAGAACTACTTAAACAATACTCCATTAAAGAAATTATAAAATTTCAACCATCGCATATTTTTCCTACATCTTTTTTGTTCTCACTAAGATAAGTTTGGGAGCTCATTCCAATCCAAAAACCGGTGTCTGCAAAACAGAGAGATTCGACTTTGCAGTTTGGTAAGAACTTGAAATGTTGTTATTAATCCAGTTTATGTTCCCACCATACCCTTCGTTACCGTTACCTATCGTTGTTGTCGAGGACAGCGGAATTGCCGAAACCGGACTCGATGCAGCGGAATGACTGTTATACTCTTCGGACTCGGAAAAACAACCACCAAAGTTGTTTCCTCCGTCTTGCATTACCGGCGTTATAGGAAAACCTGGAGAGGGATTGTGAAGATCAGACCCAAAAGTTGCTATTGGTTGGATCTCGGCTTTCGGATTTGGCTGGAATCCAAAAACGTTGGACCAATAATGATCAGCTGGGTCTTGTTTGATCGGTATTCCAGTGTGGAAAAAGGTTCCTCCATGGTCATGGACCGGTGTTGCCACATTGAAGGTGAGCGACGATGTGGTCAGAGACGGAGGAACAGATGGTGATAGATCAGCGGTTTTGTCGGGGGCTGCGGTTGCTGGGGACGGTTTAGGCATTAGCCCTCCCACGGGGAGATTACAGCTAGCGATCGATTTGACATCATAACGGCTGATATCAAAGTTGGTTACCGCATTTAGACCACGGAATTTAATCGCCGCTATATCATAAGCTTCTGCAGCCTCCTCTTGAGTGCCTGAAGTTTAATATCCCACCATGAGTTAGATAATATTTATAACAAAATGTTAAAAACAGATTCAACAAAATGTTTTAATATTGAAATGGGACTCACTAAATGTGCCAAGGTAAAGGTCTTTGTTTCCGGCAACTCTTCCAATTCGTGCCTGCCATCGACCATGCTGATGATGTCTGCATTGTTAATATAATAAAGTTCAATCATTTTATTAGGAACGTATATTAAATTGTTTCATGGAACAAAATAAACTTTACTGGAAGGATGGAGAAAAAGGAATAAAAAATATACTGTTCAAGAGTATAAACAGACCTAGTGACACCTCTGTACATGGAGGCACCCCTAGAGAATCCACTGCTTTTCCTTTAATTAAGTAAATAAAAATGTATTTTGGTTAGAACAATATATTTAATTTTCTTACAACAACAATAGGCAAAAAAACATATCTCAGATTAAATTATTACCGTCTTAGAGAAGCAACGAACTCTTGTCGAGTCATGTGTTTCATCTCTTCAAGTTCAGACTCGTAATTTGATATCTATTTACAAGTATTTCTCCGGAAATTAAAAAACAAATGAAAAAATTCTAATAAATAAAAAATAAGAAACAAAATTACCGGGAAATTAGTCGTAGTTGTAGGACCCCAATACTTAAGAGCTGCAAGGTCGTAAGCTCGAGCGGCTTTCTCTTCTTTGTCATAACCACCTGAACACAACAACAAATAATATATCTCAAAACTATATAAATATATATATGCACATCTAAATTTGAATGAGAATGACAACGTTTCAGAAGGGAATTTAAATTGACAACGAAGAAGAAAGAAGTATATATGAATATATGATGATGAAATAAAGTGTTCATGATAATTTATTGGAACTCACCTAAATAGACTGTAGAATTTCAGATCGTCCACGGATAATGATTTCACGTCAGAGAACCAAAACACAAAATATAAAAAAAGCGACGTTAGATTATGGCCGTGACCTCATAATAAGCAATAAGTAAAAAATATAAGTGAAAAAAGAAACGCGCATTATAGTAAACATCAACTGGATAACACTAACACGCGCATACGAAGCGCATTTTTAGACAAAGTGTACCTTGTCTTCCTTTTCTGCTTTGGCCTTCTCTTCGGCAACTATTATCCCATAGATGAGCTTCGTATCTTCCAGTCCATCTATGTCTGTTAAAATAATTAATAAGTCATCAATAATTAAATAAACACATGCATTTACACATATAAACACATACTTACGTACCAAAAATGTTACATGAATTATTGATTAAACGCACCTTGTGACTCCTCTATAAATCGAAGTACGTTGTCCAAAACTCTCTACATTTTTCTTTGGAGTCGGCGAAACTTCCGAGATAGCTAGAGGGTTATGTTGTTGCTTTTGTCCGCTAGAGACTTCCGATGAGCGTCCACCGGAATAGTTGCCGAGGAAGCTAGCAGCTATTGATTTGAGCTCAGAGTCGTAGATATCGGCGGCGGAGGGTGGATGATGTGGTGGCTGTAGTTCGGAAGAGAAGACAACGCCCCGGCCGAGAGATTGCACTTGTTGCATTGGTCTTGTCATCGTCGTTGTGGCTCCTCCGCCGCCGAGGAAATTTTCGAGTTTTGGACCGCCGGGGTAAATGGAAAGAGCCGCCGGGGCATCGCCTGTGGAAACTCCCGCTGACTCATCTTGCCGTTGGACTAAAAATTGGTTTCATTTACGAGGGTATTGTTGTAATTAATGTTTTACTTTGGAGGAGACAATAATATCTAGTGAAAGATTCTTTAGGAAAATAAATAGATATTCAATTTCTTTTCTTTTCTTTTTAACTAAGATCTAATTTAGTAGACTGGAGGATTTGATAGATTAGATTTGACTTATCCCAGCACACAAAACAAAAAAAAAATACTACTACTAGTTAAAAAGATAAAATAAAGCAAAGAATAAATATGCTACTGAATCAAAATAAGCAAAAATTTAATCAAACCAAAAAGGGTAAGGAAGTGGTCTTGGTGCAACAAAACACAAAGTTGGTCTGTCCTAATTCATACAAACTTTCAAAAGACAATAAACACAAAACAAAACCTCTAATTAGATTGAGAGAGAAGTAGGACCTGGACTTGTGGAGAAAGCTTGGAAGAGAGAGAGATGAGAAGGGTGAGGATGATCTGATGTGGAGGAAGTGAGATTAGGGTTTGAGGAAGAGTTGAAATTGTTGTTGTTGGAGAGAGAGAAAGAGAGCCAGTTTTGATGGGAAGAAGATAAAGAAGGAGACAAAGAAGAATCATAGCTAGAAGATGAAGAGGATTCGTTGTTATTGTTCTTCATCTTTGGAAATAAGGTTTTTTCTTTCTTTGGGGACTCGTGAATTCTTTTGGATGTGTGAGGAGAGAGAAAGAGAGATTTATCTGTGGTGATTTCACGACTTTGGAAATAGTGGAAGGTCTCGTCTTTTAACTCTCTCCTCTCTAGGGTTTGAGAGATAGATAGAGAGAGAAAAAAAGAGAGGACACGACACAGATATAGAGGTCAAGATGAGAGAGACGAGTGAGGAAATGTAAGAGAGAGAGAGAGCACGAGGATCGAGACTCTGTAGTCTATATTCGAAGCTAAAAAAAATAAAATTATTTTGATAATTTTGGTTAGAAAATCACATGCAGAGACCACGTATCATTATAAAACAATTAGAATGTCGGATGCATATATATAGCTAATGATAGATATTTTTTTACTTGTTATAGTATTAACACAAAAATTACTTTATTCTACATTCTCGCATTGCACCTTACATAAAAAATATAAATAAAAAATCAGTATACAAGGGAATATTGATTTTAATTAAAAAAAAATGAAATTTTAAACCAATGAATCAATTTCATAGTTGATCAACATTTTATCATAGGGTTATTTTGAGACTTTTTTAGGCTAATAAACACACAAGTGTTGTCACCAGCTGCTACAATTACAAAAGTCATACATTTACCAAATAAATGAATGATGAAAAAATAAATTGTTTTTAAGAAAAAAACAGTAAAAAGCAAAGAAAATAGTATGAGATAGAGAGAGAGGAAGACAGCAAAAGGGCAAGTGGAAGCTTTTGATGGGATGAACTGGGCGGCGACTGATCTCACGTCACTTTCGTTTTATTTTTATCGTTTCATTTATTTTATTTCTGTTTTGTGTTTCTTGTGACGTGGAAAGACGAACGGTCTACGTATAAACATACACATACGGTGAATGTTTGAGAAAATATATAAAAAAATATTAATAAATGTATGCAAGTTGGGAGCACTTCCAAAATAAAATTCAGATTTTATATAAACGGAGCATTATCAACAGTTTTTTTTTGTTTTTAATCAAGATCAAGCATTTTTGAAAGATAAATATTTTAAAATAGTATAATTTTTTTTCCAAAACTAATATTTTAAATTTTAAATTCTAAAAATAATAGAAATAATTTTGTATAAATACTTAATTATACAAAATAAAATAAAATATTATGTTTGTATTCACTATTTTCAATTTAAAATTCTATTAAAAAATTTTTTAAATTATTTTAATATTAAAAATATGTTATTATTATCAAAATTTATACTATTATTATTATTTTTATTTAGTGATGTTAAGTTTAAAATACAAATTTTAAAATATACTTTGATCAATCAACCTTCTTAATTAAAAAATCTATCTATTTATTTATATATGCTTAGGAAAAAAAACGAATTAAAGCTATCTTGAATACGAGTCTGATTGACTACCTTCGCTCATTATTGTCGATGATGATTAGAAATTTTATTTTTAAAAATTAGTGAAAAGAAGGTGGTATAATTGCTGATGGTCCAAAAAGGTGACGCGTGTCTCCTCGGTTCTGTATCCAATAATTACAAACTTCGGCCAATTTCTTAATCTTTTCGTCATTCTTTGACCACTCCAATACCTTTTGATATTTTCATTTCTTTTTCTAAATTATTTCTTTATATAAATTCAACAATTTATAAAAATATATAGAAAACAAAAATTAAAAGCGAAAAGAGGGACAGAACTCGCGCGCCATTTTCCATTCTTTAATTTCTTCTTTTTATTTGTAATGATGTCGTATTATTAGCATTTCGAAGATACGTGTATATTGATATTAAGAAATTACATCACTTTTTAACATAAATTACGGAAAATATACTTGTAAAAAGTAATAAACAGTTTCAACGGCAAACAAAGAGGCTACTCGATCGGTATACAACAAAATATGGTATTGGCATTTGGGGGTGGTTGTTTTGTTCATCTAATAACTGCATACACATATTACATACAATTTGTTTTTGTCAAATTAAAAATTGCATTTGAATGTAAAATTTAGATACAAAATAAAATATATCTATCTATATATATAAAAGAGAATTATTTAAAGTTAGTAACTCGTAAGATCGTGACACATATCGAGTTAATCAATTAGATTTTGACACGTGTCGAGTTAATATAACAGTTTTTTTTAGATTAAAGAAAGTTAATTTAAATTAAAAATTAGAGTTTAATTTAAAAAATAAAAATAAAAAGAGATTTAATTCTAAAAGTAAAATTAGCACAAAAAAATATAGATTTAATCCTAAATGTAAAGTTAGTATAAAAAAAGAAAATAAAAATTGTTTTTAGATTAAGAAAATTTATTTATTAAGTAAATTTAACTTAAAATTAAAAGCTAGAGTTTAATTTAAGAAAAAGAAAAAAAAGACTTAATCCTAAAAGTAAAGTTAACAAAAAATAAAAATAAAACATAGACTTAATCCTAAATGTAAAGTTACCAAAAAAAAAAAAATTTGATTTTAGATTACAGAAATTTATATATAAGAAAATTTATCTTAAAATTAAAAGCTAAAGTTTAATTTAATAAAAAGGAAAATATATGTGACTGACATATTATGTTGTATAATATTACTAGATAAGTACCCGTATATATGCGGGTTTGTAATTTAATATTTTATAACCCGTTAAAAAAAATTAAAGACGACAAAATGGAAATCAAAATTAGATCACCCGTGAAAATATATAATACCTAAATTTATCAACAAAGTTTACGATGAAATAAATATATACATTTAAAGAAAAATTTGGTGAAGAGATGCAGTAAATATTTTTGGATAAGATTATTGGACTTTTAATTTTTTGGTGTGTAATTAACACAGTACCAAATTGTGGTTTATATAAAGTTGAGAAATTATAATTTTTTTCCTTTTAAAATTAATTTTCTTAATCTAAATGGAAAAACTAAGAAATATTTTTTCTTTTTTTTATATTAATTTTACGGTTTAAGATAAATTTAATTTTTAACTTTTTAATTTTATTTTTTAGTAACTATATATTTTAAGATAAAATTTTTAACTTTGACTTCTCAAAATTTTTAAGTTTTTTTTATTAATCGATTTTAATTTTTTTAGTAAAGTAGTAAATTTGAAACCAATAAAAGTTAAGAAAATACACTTCTCGAAACGCAGTAACATAATCAAAATCACGATTCATAGAGAATTTAGTTCCAGAAAATGCCGACAAACAAAAAGAGTTAATTATATTGAATTATAATAGTATTTTTCTGTATTCAAAAATAATTTAGATTAAAGTTAGATAATAAGTTTATAAAATTAGGAATATATATATGTTAAAAAAATTACAAATATATTGACCTTCTCGTCAAGTAAGAGAAAATTCATTTATATGAGCTCATTGTTTTTTTTCAAATTTTTTGCCTTCCACTTTCTGATTAGATGAACTACGGTACGACAATAATAGTGCTTTCTGTTTAAGTTATCTAATGTTAAATAATCTCTATGGTTATTTAGAATTTCAGCATTCATTGTTTCTCTCTTGATATTCCTGTAAAAAAATTAAAAAATTGCATTAACGTACAACATAATTTTTTTTTTATATACACCAATAACGTACCCGCATTATTTTTGTTTTATACACCACCTCTATACGTAGGTATGTTAAGATATAGATTACAACATATTGAGATCCTATAATGTACATCATATTTTTCAACATAGTAATCTAAAAAATAAAAATAAAAACTAATATTATACACCACCTCTAAGATATTTGCCTAGATATAGTGTACAACATAATATGGACCCGTGCGTTGCTATTAACATATAGAGACTTGTAAAATTACACAAAAGATTACCTCTTAGTAATTTGTTTTGCGTTTTGTTTTTGTATCTCTCTTCTCAATATTTTTTTGGTTGTAAAATTGAGAAACTATCAAATTGGTTATATAGAGGTAAGAAATTATAAATCTTTTTACTTATATGATTGTATTCTTTTTTTTAATTTCCTTAATCAAAATAGAAAAATGTTTATCTCATTTTTTTAAAATTTAGTATTTATAGATAAATTTCTTTTATCTAAAACCAATTTATATTTTCAATTTTTTTGCTAACTTTACATTTAAGATTAAGTATATGTTCTATTTGTTTTCATTTCCTTTCTTTTTGGGGCTAAGTTTACTTTTAGGATGGATACTACCTTTTTTCTAAAGATATTTTTTTTGTTTTTCTAACTTTATTTTTAGGATTAAGTCTATTTTTTTCATTTTTCGTAAATTAAACTCTGGCTTTTAATTTTAAGATAAATTTCCTTATAATTTCCTTATAGAGAAATTTTTTTAATCTAAAATCAATTTTTATTTTCCTTTTTTTCTGGTAACTTTACATTTAGGATTAAGTCTATGTTCTATTTTTATTTTCTGCTAACTTTACTTTTATGATTAAGTCTTTTTTTCTTAAATTAAACTGTAGCTTTTAATTTTAAGTTAAATTTCATTAATAAATAAATTTCCTTAATCTAAAAACAATTTTTATTTTCTTTTTTTATGCTAACTTTACATTTAGGATTAAGTCTATGTTTTTTTTTGTGTGTGCTAACTTTACTTTTAGAATTAAGTCTTTTTTTCTTAAATTAAACTCTACTTTTTAATTTTAAGTTAACTTTCCTTAATCTAAAAAAAACTTTTATATTAACTCGACACGTGTCAAAATCTAATTGATTAACTCGACACATGTCGCGATCTTGCGAGTTACTAACTTTAAATAATTCTCTTTTATATATATAGATGTTGCACACCATATATAGGCAAATATCTTAGAGGTGATGTATAATATTAGTTTTTTATTATTTTTTAGATTACTATGCTGAAAAATATGTTGTACGTTATAGTTTCTCAATCTTTTGTAATCTATATCTTAATATACATATATATAGAAGTGGTATATAAAACAAAAATAATTCAGGTACGTTATTGGTGTATATAAAAAAAAAGAATTATGTTGTACATTAATGCAAATTATTTATTTTTTTTACAGGAATATCAAGAGAAAAAAAAATGAATGCTGAAATTCTAAATAACAATAGAGGCTATTTAACATTAGATAGCTTAAACATGAAGCGTTCTTATCGTCGTACCGTAGTTCGTCTAATCAAAAAGTGAAAGACAAGAAATTTGAAAAAAACAATGAGTTTATAGAAATGAAATTATTCTTATTTGATGAGAAGGTCAGTATATTTGTAATTTTTTTTAACAAATATATTATCCTAATTTTATAAACTTATTATCTAACTTTAATCTAAATAATTTTTGAATACATGAAAATACTATTATAATTTAATATAATTAACTCTTTTTGTTTGTCGGCATCTTCTGGAACTAAATTCTATATGAATCGTGATTTTGATTATGTTACTGCGTTTCGAGAAAGGTATTTTCTTAACTTTATTGGTTTCAAATTTACTAATTCACTAAAAAAATAAAAACCGATTAATAAAAAAGCTTAAAAAATCGTTTTCACGGGTGATCTCCTTTTTAAACTGTTTAAATAGAAGACTCTCTAGAACTAAATTGGTTTCATCATAAACGTTGTTGCTAAATTTATGTATTATATATTTTCACGGGTGATCTAATTTTGATTTCTATTTTATCGTCTTTAATTTTTTTTTAACTGGTTATAGAATATTAAATTACAAACCCGTATATATGCGGGTACTTATCTAATCTAAGATAATTAGATATTTTTTATACACTTAAAACTAAAGTTTGGATACACCAAAGTGCATCCAAAATTACAAAATTCTAAAATATCCTTATTTACAATCAAAATTTAAAATATTTATTCAACTACAAAATAAAATTTTAATTATTTAAACTTTAAATTACGCCATTGGCCGGCCCTGAAATTTTGGGGGCCAAAGACCAATTTTAAAGTTTTTATTTTTTTAGGTTAAAATGAAAAAAAAAATTTGGGAGGCCAAAAAATGAAGAAAAACAAAATATGGGGTCTAAAAGAATGAAAAAAAAAACTGGGGCCAAGGCAAATGTTTCAATGAGCTTGGCCCAGGACCGGCCCTGGTCCGGCCCTGCCATTATAACAGAATCGCAAAATTATACTAAAACTAAAAAATAGTGTTTCCCGTCAATACCGTAAAATAGATTTTTCCCGTAAAAACTACAAAATAACGGTTTTCCACTAAAACTGAAACCGCAAAATAGTGGTTTTTCGTAAAAATTTGATTTTCCGTAAAATAGCGGTTTTCTGCAAAATAGAGGTTTAATATAATTATTTCATTAAAATTGAATTTTAAAAGTTATTTAAAATTTAATTTTGATAATTATTTAGTTATAAATATATTTTAAATTAAACAAATTGTTATAAACATATAACTTGTCTTTTTTAATTATTTAGTTTTAAAATATATCCAAAATCAAATATGCAAACACACAAACAAACATAATTACATTCAAATATAATTTTTAAATATAAAAACTAAACACATAAATAAACTGCGTTTGAATGTTGCATTCATATATTGTATGACGCAGCACCTAGATATCCAAACAAACAGGACCTTGATATGTGCGACCGAATAACTGACGGGTCAAAAAATAAAATAAAACTATAACACATACAAATACAACAAGAGATTACCATTCATTAGGAAACTGATATTACCAGATAAATAAAATTAAACGCTATTTATTTTTACATATCAATTTAGCATGTTATTTGATTATTAAATATTTTATTTTTTCGTCATGATTATTTTGTTTGGCTGTTTTATTTTTCGTTATGAAACTCTAATAAATTTGAAAAGAATATTATTAGTTGTGATCCATATTTCATTACAATCTATCTAAATATGAGAAATTCTTTAAAATATCATTAAAATAAGTTTTTATTCTAAATATATTATCACTAATTTTTTTTCTTCAAAACTATCAATAAATGGTTTTTTTCTACAAATACTACAAACACTTATAAATGAATTTTAAGAATTTATAATTTAAATGTTTGGGTTCACTGTTTAGGATTTAGGGTTTATTTTTGAGGATTTAGTTTTGAGAGTTAAAAGTATAGTTTTAATTTTGTAGTATTTGTAATTTTTTTTAATGTTTATGATAGTTTAAAATAAAAATAAAAACTTATTTTAGTGCTATTTTAAAAAATTGCCCTCTAAACATCACAATATCACATGCATGATAAAAGAATATTATTGGTTGTGAACGCGTTCTATATAAACATTCCAAAAATATATATCACTCTGGTTGTAGTTTCTGATATTCATGTACATATTTGGATTTGCTTCTAACGTGGTTTCTTTTTACCAACACATCATGCACGTAAACAATATTGGTGCGTTTTCTGCGTTAATTTGCTGAAGCACCGACCATTCAATTGAAACCATAGCGTTTTAGATATTTAGCGTGCAGAGTTTTGAATCAAACGAGTGTGAATATAGATATGAATAAATTTACCGGTATGTGAGATTTGCGTAAAAAAACTTTTAAGCTAATTAATCTATTTACATGTTTTGGACCTAAAAAGAAGATTGACTGTTGTAATGGAGAGCACATGGTGGTTGCATGTAAGCCGCCCACACGTGTCTTCTGCATGCTGCGTTATCTCGTTGTCTATCTCCTCACCCTGCACCATTATCGTGTTTTTAACAATTATATGTTCCCTTTCAATTATTTATTTAAGAAATATTTTTTTTTTAATTATTTATAAATGTCTACTCCTTTTATATATATATATATATATATTTTCAACTTTCCATTTCATTAAATCAAGTAGAGCCGATGAGATAAAAAAACATCACCGATCGGATTTGACTTATATGGTAACTAGACCACAAAGGCCGATCCAGTAGCCAATCCCTTACATAAGAAAAATATGTTACCAAGGTGAGATACCATCTTGAGGGGCCCATCGCGAAAGGAAAAGCCCAACACGAGGGAGGGTGGATTCGAATCTCCACTCTGATGGGATAGCAGCAAATGACAGATGGTCACCATACTCCTTCCCAAAATGTTTCCGCTGTTACGAAGACCCCAAAGCAATGACACCGTCCCGAACTGTCTTAAAAACCTAAAAATAAACAACATACACCTAATTGGGCTTGTAGAAAGGAGCTCCGTCGAACCGGTTAACTCAACCGGAACCGGAGATTCCGTCCCGCTACAAAGTTAGTATAATCATCAGCATATTCAAATACAAAGTTAGTATTTTCAGATTCCGTCCCGCTACAAACCTGAAAATAAACAACATACTCCTTTTATATATATGTTCTATTGTTGTATATTATATCATCGAATTGCTTGTTTTATGTCATTGACAATAAAATTCAGTATAATCATCAGCATATTCTTTTTTTTTTTGGTTTTAATGTTAAACTTTATTACCCAAAAAAAAAAAATTACATACTAAATTATTAATATAGATAACCTATTAACTCACAAAGGAGAGATACATTGGAATGAATATACCAATTACAACGGATGCGAGAAACAACTAAAATAGAATTCAAGAAGAGAAGGAGAGCCATCCTTTGACGGAAATGAGAGGAGTCGATCACGCATAGTGCGGTCGATGCGAGCTTTAATAGAGATGGGAGTAAAGGATACCCTTTTAATTATTCTCATGTTCCGTTCACGCCAAATTGAGTTAGCCATAACTTATAAAAGGGGCTTTGCAACCGTTTTAGCGGAAGATCTTGGCTGCCGAGATGAGAGAGATCCAAGAAGTAATAGATAGAAGGTCAGATAGCAGATTGGGCCAAAGTCTCGTGGCTAAATCAAACCAGATGGAGCACTAAATGAACATCGGAAAAATAAATGATCATGTGTGTCTTCACCATTTGAGCATAAGGCGCAACAAAAGGCACAATCATTCACCAACGATGCATATTCGATATATACTTCCCATTGATATATACATGTATTATCGTTTTTGTAGAATTACAGCAAATTGCGTTAATCAATACTTTAAAATGTGTCGCCAGGTCAAATCGGTGAATCACATGTTAAATAATCTTAGTCTTTTCCTTATAATTATTTTTTTATTGTACAAAAAAAATATTTTAAAACATTTTATACATATTAAAAATTTATTAAAAGTTTAATATTATTATTTATTAATATATTAAACAATTTTTTTAATTAATACATTTAAACAATAAAATTAAAACTGAATTTTTATTCAAAATTATAAATTAAAAACATAAAATAACATTTTTTGTAAAACGAAAATAAAATTTTAAAATGATATTTTTATAAAACGGAAAGAATAATATATACATAAATACATTATTTATTATTTTATTCTACTATTTAGTAGTATATGTGCTGCTATTTTCATAGGAAACGCCGTTAATAAATAATTATAATTATAGGGTTAAAATTATAGTTTAGTAAATTAGAATAAGTAAACTTATAGTAAAAAGATTCGGTCAAATAGGGTTAAAGAAGCTAAACGAAATCAAATGAGTAATAAAATGATAGGTCAAACTGAAAAATCCATCAGAGTGAATATCTACAGTAAAAAAAAAGATTAAATTCAGAATCGATAGTCAATCCCGCCGAGATCAAAGACTCGTTCAAGTCGGTGAGTTAAACCGTCTAAACGTAATGACTAGAACCTAGACTTAAAGACCATTCATGTCAAATCAGACATAGTAAACGAAGACGTTAAACACGATCTCGGAATATAGAACAAGGTCAAAGGCAAGGAACAAGGACCATATTCCAACTCTCTGTACCATTCTCAACTACAATTTATCTCTAAACTCAAACATTTTTTTTGTATGTAAATCTCTCATGAGAATCGAAATACTAATCCAGTTTATTTTCCAAGAACCTTGTCCAAAACGCTTTCGGATCTTGTATATTATTATCGAACAACAAATTATTTATTTATTGCTCGATAGTCTTTCGTTTTTTTTTATTAAAGATAAATTAAAAAAAAATCTATTTTTCTGTTTATAAAGTTTAACCATTGTATTTTTAGCTATAATAATGATATTAATGGTCGAGATCTGGAGTTATTTAAAAAGGAATATCTAGTGAAAAAATTACGGTCAATCATACTATTATTTGTGAAGTCATAATCTTACGTGGCGACCTCAGAATAATCCTTTCTCATTCAATTTTTTTTTTGATTATTTGTCATAATTTCATTCGTTACTATCTGATGACATGTCCTCATCACTTAAATCAAACCGACGCTCGGTTTAACTAAATCGATTGATTTATTCCAAATTTCATGTCTTAATCTTGGTTTATCGGTTGATCACTTTTTGTTATTATTAGGGTTTAACAACCGGGGGATCGATCCGTCTTCTAATCGGTATATATGAATGATTTTTCATACCAAGCCGATTATTAGGTCCCATACCAACCCGGTCGGGTAGTAATCGACACTCAAATTTGTAGAACAAAAAAAAATCTAAATAATGTGTAAAAAACCAAAATAATTTGAATATGCTTCTAGACCAATCCAGGCGATTAACCAATGAGCAGTAGTAAACCAAGTAACGTTTATTTGGTTATGCATCGTATTTGTCACTTATAGTCGTCGCCCTTTGATGTTAATCCATGCAATTAACCTATGATGTTAATCAAGAAAGATAAAAAACCGATGGTTAACCGGTTTGTGTTCTTTTGAAAAAAACAAACCAAATATCTTATGTTATATTCGATAATTGTAAGTAAATATATTCTGTTAATATAATGCTAATGATAATGACAACCATCGACTTATATAAATTGGAAATTATACAATTTAAATGGCGCCTAGATAAGAAGAATATACTATTTCTTGGTTCAAATTTTTAATCTCCTAAACCCGGTTCGATGGGTTATTCTGTGTTTGGCTCAATTGGAACCGGTTCTCTTCTTTTAAAAAAACCGGAGCCGAGTTATTCATGTGGTACACTTTACGATTTCGATATGGTTCTTCCATTATGTGGTTATAAACCGTATGATTTGATTAGTCAAAATTTTTTTTTTTTTTTGAGCTGGACATTTTAGCCTATCAAGTATTCGATAGCATGTTGATAGCACTTTGGTTTGGTTAGATAGTTTTGTTTATTTTTTGATTCTTTGGATTGCACGGTATAATCAATTAATGTGGGTTAGATTTTGAAACTGTTAATGTTAGTTCATGTTAACAGTTGCAAACTTTCGGTCCGGGATCGGGTTATATTCGGGTGTTGAGTGTTTTTGCGTGGGTTGCGATAGGCCCAAAATAAGCAGAAATATATTTGAATCGTAAATGTTGATAAAAAGTAAAATTTTGGTTATATCGATAATTTTATAAAAGGAATTTTTATATTTTATCGATAATGATTAAGGTAAATCATGTCCATATCCAAAAAGTGGGTAGAGTCGTTCTTACAACCCGGTAATTTTGCATCCCAGCGTTGCTTGCGTATTTTGTTTAATTACATGTTCTCTATATTTTTTTCGGTTCTAATACATTTTTTGTGGCCTTTGGACAGGGCAACCTGTTTCACAGTGACGGTTTAATAACGATATGGATTATATGTTCCTGTGTTTTGTCTAGGTTTCTTTTGGGTTTGACATTTGGATTGATTGTTTGTTTATTTGTTGCTATTTATAATATTCCTCGCCTTTTGATTTTTTTCTTGGTTGGTTAGGTTCTTACAGTTTTTTCTGTCTTTTTTCAGCTCAATTTGCTTCCGTTGTTCATCTTGATATGCTCACGAATTCGTGTAAGTCTCTTCCTATTTGGTTGTATCGGCCTATATCGGGCACCAATGAGTTTTGTTGCCATGGAAGTATTTATCGTACCGCTTGCAATCCGTTGCGTTCATATAATGTTCCCTATGTCTTTCGTGAGGACAAAGACACATTTCATAGATTTTGTCTATTTTTATGGAATTCATTTCTTATCTGTTTTCGTGTTTATCGTGGAAATTGCTCATAAGTGTTTTTTTTTTGTGTAAAAATAAGTGTTTTTGTTATTTAAAATAAAATAAAATTGGATGTCATGCTATGCAGCACTCAGCTCGTGGGTTTTCTCTCGGAGATTCGCTGCTGATTTGGCGAGTTGCAGGTTCTTTAGTGACAGCTTTTTGTATTCAAAACTTTCACTTAAGTTTCTTTGGGATTTTTGATCGAATGAGTGGGTGGTTCGTCGACGAGTGTCGTAACATGTGCATTACGAGTGTCGTAACATGTGAAGAAGTTTTGTTTATAGAACTGTGTAGAATGATATTTTATTTTTAATTTTACAAAATGTTTTTTTATTGTGTGTTTGTTTTGTCTTGTGTTTTCCCCCATTCTAAAGGGAGTCTATGGAGTCAATGATCGTAACATGTGCATTACGTCAAATATTCGGTGCAACACCATCATGTTTCAAAGTTTTTGGTTTCGGTTTGTTGTATTCAAAACCGTCAACCAAATTTGAATGGGACGTTCGATCGGGTTAGTATGGATGGTTTGCCGGCGCGTGTCGGATATTAATGGTGATATATAAATTCCTTTGTTAGATTTTTTGTATATGGTTTTTTTATATATTTGTTTCCTTTTTTTTTTTTTTTTTTTCAAATTCACGCTTTTTATTTTTTAATTTTTTTTTTAAATATCAGAGGTGATGGTAATTAATGGTGGAGAGGGTGATACTCGTGGTGATGATATGGATGACCCTTTTGGTTGTGATGATGAGTCATATAGAGATGAGGATATGGTATAGGTGATCATGGCAGTGATATTACTGGCGGTGAGGGTGATCGTCGATGGTATTGGTGACCAGTGGCGGAGGTAAAACTTTTTTTACCGGGGGCAGAAAATATATATACTAAAATAATTATCTACAAATATATTTTACGTTTACTCATAACTAAAATTTGGTTTAATCACCGTTTCTTATGTTACATCTTTAAATAATATTTGTTAGATAAAATAAACGAGATAATCATTAAAAATCGATCAATGAAGCGATATTTGAATTTACAGTTTATAAATATAAACCCTAGATTTTTCAATGAATTTAATTTCTATAATCATTAATTTAACAAAAAGATAAGAGTATAATCTAAACATGTGAAAGTAAAATATAAAAAGACAAAAAAATATTAATTTGAAATTCAACAGAAAACTGATAGTTTAGTTTTTTGTTTTTGTTCATCGAAAAACTTAAAAAGGAACAAAGATAAAATGTTCCGTTTTATGATTTTTTTTATTTTGTGTTGGGAAAAAATAGATATATAATAGATAACATTTTTATTTAATTTAGGGATAAGCAATAAATCATTCATAAT
The DNA here is from genome assembly GCA_030161315.1 of Eutrema japonicum. Lineage (NCBI taxonomy): Eukaryota > Viridiplantae > Streptophyta > Magnoliopsida > Brassicales > Brassicaceae > Eutrema > Eutrema japonicum. The sequence goes on from BSQW01000005.1 coordinate 43,851,438, forward strand.
TGCATTTTAATTGAGTTTCAAACTAAACGTGAGCTCAACTAAACAAATAAATTAGGCTTTTTACTACTAAATTATTTTTTTTATGGGGTCAAACTTTTTTTTAAAAGTGGGGTCAGTTAAATTTATTTGAGGATATAACATAAAAACAAAAAAAAATCATAAGGGTAAGCTGACCCCACTATAGCCCAAGTAGCTCCGCCCCTGTTGGTGACCATATGAGTCCGATGACTGAGTCGGTGGCGTTTGAGGTTTGAGAAAAAGTTTGAGGCTAGAAATTATTTGGTTTTGTCTTTAAGAGAGATGATTGAGGCCATACCAATAGGCTATGTTCCTGTAGGTGGTTTAGCAGTTTCCACATCAGTGTTGATAATAATGTCGCACGTAGTTTGTACCTTATCAGTGAGTCTCCATAATAAATTTGGTTACGTGATAATGAAGTTTCTTCTTAGTCTTTAAGAATTTTTTTTTGAGGATTCATAACTTTATAAGGTAAAAATAGAGATTTGGTTCAAATTTTCTATGGATGTAAGCTTCATTCATTTGCTATATAATGTTTCATTATGTATCAGCTTTAAATTATACCCTTTTTGAATCTGAGCTGGTTTGATACTAATAAAAGAAGCAAAACACGATCATGAGGATTCACAAACTGGTCCTTATGTTAATCGACACGTTATGAAGAGTAATTCAGCACCTCTTATCTTTTAAGCTTATGATGATCCAAGTAACTTGGAGCAAGGTCTGCAATATAATTAAATTAACATCATATTCAAAAGATGAATATTTGTCTGTTTTTTTTCGGTTTAGGATGGTTTGTGGTTTTCTTCTTGGCTTCGGATTTTCTTTTGATTTCAATGTGTATATTATTTTAGAGAGTTTTGTTTGTGTATATACACGAAGTAGCATGATTTTTTTTTAGTTTGGTTAAAAGACTTGCATCTTTGTGCCAATGGTTCCATTACGTTGTACGAAAGCGCTGGCGAAGCTCCGATTCCTGCTCCGATTTCGGAATCGTCAAAAACAATAAAAAGTTATTTAATTTTGTATTGAAAACTGAAAACATCACTTATTTGAGAACAAAAAAACCTTAAAACATCACTTATTTAAGACAGATGGAGTAATATTTATATTATGTATTGGTATTTTGTTGTTTAAACTTTAAAACATTTTTTTTAAAATGATATTATGTTTAATACTAAAATGTCCAAAACAAAGCCAAATTATAAACCGGATTATCCATCTATAAATAAACAAATATATCAACTTTAAAAAATTTAGTTTATACCCGCACAAGGTGCGGAAGATGCAATTTCATCTCACGAGTAGTTGAGTGAATGTGATGAGATATCACAAGATGGGAAACAAAGATGCTAACACCGTGATCTCAAGGACATGTTGCTTCACACATTCCATATCAGTTCTTTAAAACTAGATTTTTAAAAGAAGAAGAAGAAAATAAAGCTACCGTTCGAGAGAAGCAAGACAAGTTTTATTCGATTGGTGGAATGTTCATTACAAGTGGCCTTACCCTACTGTAAGCCAAAAACACATTTTATGTTCATCGAGCTAACCATAATTACAATAATAGGAGTTAATCGTTAACGTAATCGTCTATGCCATCTAACCATAATTACAATAGTGGGAGTTAATCGTTAACATAACGTAATCGTCTCAGACATTACCACACATTTATTATGTTCTCTATATTCTTGGTTTGCTCTTTCTTACCTTCATTTATTATGTTTTTTCTCTCTATGTATGGTTTAGTTTGTTTGTTAAAATCTGTTGAGCAACAAGACATAGTAGTTAAACAATCCTTTGTTTCTTAATTTTCCTCTTTGGCTCGAAATTGATGCGAAGTGATGACGTGTATTTTTTGTTTTCGCAGCTATACACGTCATGTCAGTATCACTGATCAAAATCATTTTTTTTTAACTAACTTTGGTCTTGGTTTGAATCAAGAACCGAGTTTGAATATAAGCTTTGATGGAAACACTCTTGGGTATAGCCGGATCTCTGGCAACCAATACTTCACCAAACCGTTATAACTCTCCAATCGGATTCAATAGAGGCGATTCTGCTTACAACCGAGCAATAAATACTTGTGGGGAAACAAAACTGATTGTTTATGCTTCCTTCTCACTAGATACTCTTATAGAAGTTTATAAGGACTGATCATTAGGGTTCACCGTACTGGACCACTAGAAAATATATACTTCAGCACTTACGTTCCGGTGATGAGTAAGCATTGTTTTGAAACGTTGGAAGCATGTGTGTTGTGCTAAAGTGTGATAAGCCATTCGAAGGTAAGGTTATCGTATTTGGTAGAGATTTTAGACAAATATTGCCAGTTATCCGGGATGGATCTAGGGTGGAAACGGTTTTAGATGCTCTTAATTCATCAGTGCTTTGGAAGGGTTGTAAGGTTTTCATGCTTACAAGAAACATGAGGCTTCACGTGGGTCTTAGTGATCGTGATGCCGAAGATCTAAAATCTATTTTGGTGTTGATTCTGGACATCGAAGACGGTAAGGCCATTTTGAGCGAGTCTAACAGTGGTAAGTCTGAAATCAAGATTCATGAAGATTTGTTGATAATTGATTGCGACGATTCTGTTAGATCAATTGCGAGAGAGATCTACGGAGATTAGTTTGCCACGAGAACTGATCCTAAGTTCTTTAAGGAGAATGCTATATTGAGATGATTAATGATTAATTATATGCTACCGCAGTTACCAAGTAATAGTGTTTTGTTTCATGTCTTCTATTGTGTCATTAGTATTTATATATGTTTATGTGTTGCCTTAACCGTAACCATGTTTGTTCATTTGGTAAGTGATGAAAAAATTTATCTATGTTTTGATAGTATCGAAACTCCTTATAGAAGTACTACATATGACATGGTTTACACGCAAAAGTTCCTAAACAGTGTCAATACTTCTGGGTTTCCTAACCGTAAGTTGGCATTGAAGGTAGGTGCTATTATTATGTTTCTCAGAAACATTGATCCAAAAGGTATATTGTGCAATTGAACACGATTGATAGTTACTCAGATGGCTAATCATGTTATCGAACCTAGGGCTATTACAGGAAAGTTTAACCAAGGTCTCGATGATAGGGTCTTGATACCTAGGATGTTCGTTTCTCATATGGATACATGGTTCCCTTTTAGAATGCGACATCGACAATTTCTTATATCACTTGCATTTGCAATGACTATAAATAAAAGCCATGAAAAACTCTAGAAAGGGTGAGTTTGTTTTTACCAAGGCATGTCTTCTCTCATGGACATCTTTATGTTGTCGTTTCCAGGGTTACTTTGAGGAGTGGTTTGAAAATCCTCATCACGGACAAAAATAGAAAGTTACAAAAGAAAACCATTAATGTTGTCTACATAGAAGTTTTCGAAAACCAATTTAGTTTGGTTTGTCGTTTGTTTTTGTTTTGTTTTTTTATTTTTTTTATTTTGCTTTGTTCATTTGGGAAAACATGGATATGAGAATTCTTGTTGGTTTTGCTATGGTTATGGTTATCTATATACCAGGTTAGCGCAAAATATTAACTTTATGATCTAACTGAATGTTTTGACACACTAGCAAACAATATTTTTAATATCATCCAAAGAAAGCATGTAAACATGTAATTTACATGATCATGATGATTCTTAACAAAGTTTAAATCTCGCGGTATCAGGAGGATTCCTAACAAATTTACATGATCATAAACATGTAATTTAGACTTATGTATCAACATGTAACAAACTAAACAACCTCCTTTTGGTTGAAAGCATGTAAACAAAGTATCTTGCATTAACTTCACCATGCGAATTCTTAACAAAGTTTTAGCCTCAAGTCAACTACGACCTTATATTAGTATTTAAATGATATTTTCAGATTTCTAGCTCTTTAAAAGCATAGTTTTAAAAAACATACAATGCATGCAAAACAGAGTATGTGGGTGACCTCACAAAGACTTGAATTTTTTTGTAAGCACTTTAGGTGTACCTTAAACAGTTGTGGTAACGAGTAAAACATTCAATAAAAAGTTGTTGACCTTGGAGAAAACTTGAATCGCTAGGAGTATGATTTGGCAATAAATACATTTGGCGAAAATACTCATTTTTGGGCGGTCGTTTTAATATTTGTATCACCGCCAATATCGTCACCACCATCACAATTTCATCTATCTTGACTGATGGTTCCTTATAGCATGTGGACTCGGAAAGAAGCTAGCGTCTAACTGAGGCCAAAGGATCCATATTAGATAGCTATTAATTATGCTCTCTAGGTGGATATTAATAATAGTTGTTCCGGTACCACCTCATAAACATGAGCCAATCACATCCTTATTAAAAGATGTTTGCAAAAGATTAAGGCTACGAAATGCTCAAACATGAGAGTTATGATTGGCACATGTTTTTTATAGTGTTATGGAGGACTTTTGGAATAAAAGTGGTGAAGGATATCGTTTATAAAAAGGTCCACCGGGTTCATCCTTATCACATTTTTGGATATGTGCATCCTAATGTATAACATTTTTTTACTTCCTCTTCATCTATAGGTCGATTCGGATTTTCATTGTTGGATAACTAATTATGATAATCGATAAACAAGTTGTGGATAATGTATAATTTTAAAAACAAAATTAAACCCGGCAACAATACGTGATTTGAAGGTATTAATCAATAAACAAGTTGGTTTAATCCACTCTTTTGAATTATTGTTTTTTAAATACTGATTTTGAGATATTTTGTAGGTTTTTAGATATCGGTTTTCTTTCTGAGGAATCGGGGCGGTGGAATATGTTAGAACACTCCCAATCTTTTATTTCGCAATGAACTCCTTATAACGTTCCAAAAAACAAAAACAAAAATGTTTCGGTTATTAAAAACACATCAAACGAAAGCCAAAGAACAAATAACGAAAGACAAATAAAAAAGTGGCTGGGTATGACCTTCTCGGGGATTTGGTATAAAAGAGACGGGTATTGTAGGGGTATATATAGCCTCACAAAGACGCTAGGGTTTTGAAAATAATTTCCATTTTAAAACAAAAATCAGTAAAGATAAATATAGAAAATATTGAAGTATATCATATATATGATAATCATGAAAAACAAAATCGGTCCTTTGTCTATTAGGGCGGGGCCCACGGGTTTGGACTCAAATTGACATGCCTAACAGGAGCACGTCGGTCCTTTATCATATACAGAAAATTTTTATCGTGGTGTAAGCATAACCATTCATCGTGGATATTTATGGAGCGGAGAGAATTATCCGTTGTTGAATTATCTTGTAATAGTTTTGTAATTTGTTTGTAATTATTTTTAAAAAAAATAGAAATATGAAAAATACAACTGTATTACTACCAGAGTCCAGATATATAAACAAAATAAAAAATAGCGGATATTAATGGGTAGGATTTTGGAAAGCTACATCAAATCATTCCCCACGTTCGCTTTGCTATCCTACTATTTTGTTATAATTGCGAATTATGAATTATCGCATGATACTTTCCCTTTTTAATTCTTTTTAATACTATTAAATAATTAATATCAAACACACAACACGTTCAGTTTTATCTTTTTTTATTAATTTTTTTTTTTTATAATACCATTCGTCTTCGCTGCTTACTGGACAATGAAATAGGCGTTTGTTTTCTTTTGTTCATTTTATTGGGAGTTATCTCAGTTTTCCAAAATAACAAAAAAAAAATTGATGGCTGAAGAATATCCGACGGCTACAGTATCATGTTGTATGTTTGGTTCACCATACCAAGGTAGAAAAGTTAATTAGTGTCCCGATCAAGATCGTTGGTACTGATTACTAGCCGAACTAATGAGATGTGCTCAAACATACCTAAACTTTTAAATATTTGAATATCCATACATGAATTTTATTATTTTTGGCCAAATCATACATTGACCCGGATTCTGTCAGTCAACCCATTAAACCATTAACAGAGCTGACTCAGCTGCCACGGTAAAATCCCGTTGGAATGATAGTCAATACGACGTCGTTTTGAAAAAAAAAAACAATTTGTTCAACCAGCGATTTGAACCTGGATTGATCGATGTGCGAGCGAGAGAAATACCAACAAGCCAGAGTTATTTATTAGTATCTATCACACAAAAAGTGTTAAGTCGAGAAACAAAGGTTTAAAAAACAAAAAAAACTAGAAAACCAAACCTCCGACGACAATGTCGGCTGCAACATCCCCGTTCAAATCGAAGCAAGATCGGGCCTGTGTGACAGGAAATCCCTTTATCATTTGGATTAAATCGGTTTCGGTTCAATTATTTTTCTCTCGTTATATGTGTAAAGCGTTGGCCATTTTTACAATTAATCAATCAAACTATTTCTCATCTCTCTCTCTCTCTCGTCTTCTTCCTCATCTCATTTCTTCTGTTTCTCATCCTTATTTCTTCATTCTCTTCTTTCTGATAGATCCAAGATCTATCCAATTTATCGGTTACAGAGTTTCCCGTTACAGTATGTATCTACATCTTAAGTGCACTCAGCTACAAACCTTCCCACAAAAACACCACATTGTGCGGCGGCGGAAAGAGACATCACCGGCGGGAGAGAGAGGAGGAGAAGAAATTGAGAGATTTGAAGTTCTTCTGGCTTTATCTGCCACCATACTGGTTCCCTTGCCGTACCCGAATCTGCCGTCGTTGCCGACTCTACTGCCGCTTCTGTCTTTGCCTTTCCCTTTTCTTCCTTTCGGAAACCCTAATCAGCCGATTTGAAGTTCTTCTGGATTTTTTTTTATTTTACTGTCATCTTTCAGGCGGTTGCATCATCACAAGAGCCTGATTTGGTCGAACTTACACAACCGATGCAAGCAAGCAATGTCTAATTCACCAGTTCTATCTTTATATCTATGTCTTTATGCTAGATTATTTTTATAAAAATATAAAATGAAGGAATGTGCTAGATAATTTATCTATATCTATGTCTTTATGCTAGAATAAAGATTATTATTCAAATTATTAGTTCTGTCAGTTAGGCCTGGGATTATTATCCGGTATCCGTTATCCGATCCGATATCCGCTCCGATCCGATCCGAAAAAACGGATATCTGGTGGTTCGGATACGGATACGGATAATAATATAACGAATATCTCGGATACGGATACGGATACGGATAATGGTCAAAATTAAATTCGGATATCCGGTATCCGTTTTAACATTTTTATTAAAAAAAAAAATTAGATCCCAAAACCTTTCTTCGTCTATTAAAAGCAAACGGACAGGAACCAATTGGGTTGCAGAAGAGATACAAAAAAAGAGAGTTAAACAAATTGATCTCGGAGATCGTCATGATTCTTACAAGTAAGTAAGCTTCTCAATTTCAACCTCTTTTCTTTTCTTTTTTTGCTTTCTGGGTTGTTAAGCTTTAAAAAATTGGATCTTGTTGACAGACTAAGCTCATTTCTCGTTTTATTGAATCTGGATTTGTTTCTTCTTTTTTTCAATAGAAACTTTAGAGGAAAAAGTTTGGGTCTTTAGACGCTACGCTTTATTTCTCATTCTATTGAATCTGGATTTGTTTCCTTTTTCACTACAAGCTAAAAGAAAAGTTTGGGTATTGGATCAGTTTTTGCCTAGTTTCTGCTATAACACAACAGTTAAAAAGAGACTTTGCAAATGCTTGCCATTTAGAAAACCCAAGTTTGATAAGAAGTGGTTATTGTTCATCTTACAGAATGCTTGCCAATAATCTGTATCCATTAGACTCTGAAACCCTAGGTGGCTGCTTCTCTTGTTTTCATCCTCGAACCAAAGACATAAGAGTCGATAACTCGATATTGATACCGCTCGATGCCCAACCGATTCATCAACGGATTAATCAGGTTCTTTTCAATCCAAACCGATTCATCAACCGATTCATCAACTGATTCATCAGGTTCCTTGAAATCCAACTCTCGTTAACCAACCGATTCATCAGGTTCCTTTCAATCCCAGTCGAAAACTTTGTTCCATTTCTCTTGGCTGCTTCTCTTGTTCTTTCGTATTAGAAATGGTTTCCGGCAAGAAGTGAAGTCTTTAATATTGTGTCTTAATACAGTTTGTAGATGGATTCAACAGCAAACCATGATCCTGCGCCTGAAAGTCATCCGGAAACACATGGAGGAACTGAAGAGACTGTCTCTTCAACAACTTCTCGTGCATCAAAGAAAAGGTCTAAAGTCTGGCTCAATTTTGTGGATACCGACATTCCGAATAAAGCTAGGTGTATTCATTGCTCGGTACTGATTAGTTGTAGAACTAAAGATGGTTCCACAACTAGTGCAATGAAAAACCACAGTCAGACATGTCAATTGACTCCTAAAGAGGTAACTGATGAGAATAAAGATGGTAAAAAGATTAGGCAGTCGACTTTGTATAATCAGAATCAGGTAGATGGGAGTTTTGGGAGCAAAGTACCATCTTTCTTAGCTTTTAGCCAACCTGCTAGTCGTAAGGCATTAGTTGATAAACATTCATTGATGGATGAAATGTTTGATGATGCTGAGGAAAGTGAAGATTCTGCTTCAAAATCAGAGTTAGAGTATTATTTGGATGATATTCGAGAGGACCGAAAGAATCAAAGGTTTGATATATTACATTGGTGGAAGACTACGGGGTCTAAGTATACGATATTGTCACTTATGGCAAGAGACTTGTTAGCTATACCTGTGTCAACAGTTGCATCAGAATCTGCCTTTAGTACAGGTAGTCGAGTTCTAGATCGTTTCCGTAGCTCTTTGACACCAAGAACTGTGGAAGCTCTTATTTGTACTCAAGATTGGTATCGTGATGGTGAAAAAGATCTAAGAGTTAAAGAAATGCTTGCTGAAATTGAGGATATCGAATCAGGTAATTAGGCTTTGTTTTCTATGATCTAGTTTATGAATTGTTATAATTGTTTATGTACTCATGAATATTTTCATTTACAGAAGTTGCAACATTGGATATTCAAACATGAATTCAGAGGTGAAACTTGGATGAGGTAATGAATCCTAAATCTGATTATTCATATTTGTTCATGTTGTGTCTTTGTTGTGAAGTAGACAAAGAAGAAGAATAAAAAAGAAAAAGAGTTTTGGTTTTGATTATAAGTAAGCGTGTCTTTTTCTGTTAATTCAGGTTGTTTAAGATAAACTGAAGATGGACATGTCTTGAAGGTACATTTTCTCTTTTGTTATTTTATCTTATGTATTTCACATTCAGAATTGATGTTGTGTTACTTTGCTATTATATTTTATGTGAGATCTAAATTTTAAAATTGTAATCAACCTTCGGATCCGGATATTCGCGGATATCCGGTATTTTTACGGATATCCGAAAACCGGATATCCGGATATTTCAAATCCGAATACGGATAGTAAAACTGTATATCCGGCGGATACGGATACAGATACCTTTAAAAAACAGAGTATCCGTATCCGTTCCAGGCCTACTGTCAGTCAACCCCATTGAACAAAAATATATATAGGAAACATCTAAAAGAACATTAATCAATAATCTTTATCAAACAAAAAAAAACACATAAATGAATAATAATTTGAATACGTGAAAGCAAATAGAACAGTTTATCCATCAATTAAACCTAATAAAAAAATGTTAACCATGATATAAAGTTTGAAAGAGAAAAACTAATAAGACTTGGAAAAGTAGGAACGTTTATACAATAGTCTGATCATTTTCAACGTAATCTAATTCTGATACTAATTTTGTCTTTTTTTCTTTTTCTTGTTATATAATTAAGCTTTAATTTGGTACAAGACGATAATTCAAGAGAAAAACTCTTAACGAAAACCGGTATGACTGTTCCTTAAATTTCGAGATGGACAACCTCTAAACCATTGACGTGGTGAAGCTTTTATCAATCTCCGATCTTTCGAGGAAGATGACGATGAAGAAGAAGAAGAGCTCAACCTGTAACCCTCAGACTCCTCAAATCTCTCCAGTTCACCACAAGAACTTGAATCACCGTCACGAGCATTATTATAATCTGGTATATATATTGATCATACGTGCAAATGTTCATATAAGAGAATTTATTCACATAGATTTTTAACAAGTATACAACTTTACAGATATGTTATTTCTTGATATGCAAGATTTATTGACTAAAATACAATTCTGCAATTTCTATATGTGATTCGGATTCCGCATTTTAAGAGGATTAATGAAAAGGAATAAAATGCAACCTAATAATTTGTTTAATGACTCCGCTTTTCCATTTCGCATTTTGTTCTAACACATTCCTTCATTTCATATGGCTATAAGTCAAAACCTAGATTGAAAAATCAATATTCTATATATCTTGCTAATTATCCATGTGATAAAGAAATACTACAAACCAATATATAAAAGTTGTCATAAAAAAAAACGTAACGCTCAACTACCTCGACTAAGCATGTTTTGGCTTGACCATTTAGAGAAACATCTCTTACGAAGATTCTTCCATTTCCAAAGCTTAAGATTTGCCGGAAAAAGAGAATGTTTGTTAGATTCTCCGAGGGAGAGTTTAGTGAAGCTACGGCTGAGAAGCGCCGGAGGAGGAGTAATCGGAGGAACGATTTCTTCCGGCGGTGGAATGATCGGAGTTCCTGGCTGCATCTCCCACTTGAAAGGAACTCCGTCGTCGAGACTCCGATGATGGTAATAGTAGAAGATTCTAGAAGAAATTCCGACCGATGAGTTTCTTGAGATCTCTGATCCTCTCTTGCATAAATGATCTTCCATCAACAATAACGAAGTCTTTGGTGTTGGAGCTGTGCTATTCTGTTCTTGATTCATGATGAATGTTCGTTTGTAGAGATAGAGAGAAGGTATAGAGGAGAAGTGTGAGGTTTAATATTCTGCTCGATGAATCAGAGAAGTAGGAGATGTGTGAGATTTATGGAGGTGATATACAATGAAAATATGTGTATATATAACTAAGGAAAGGGAGATGTTTTTCCCGAGAAAATGGGGTTAAGAATGGATATAAATTGATTTTAAGGTTAGAAGAGTTGACTATGTGAATCTTAGACGCATATAATACATGTAACGAATTTGATAATGTGTTATCAAATTTAATAATTAGGGGTTTGACTTTATATTATTAAATTATTAAATTGATAATACATTAATATCAAACTCGTTACATGTAATATATATGCGTCTAAGATTTGCTTGTGCAGGAGAAGAAGTAAGTAAGATCAATTTTTATTTCTTATCATTATAACCGGGTTATATATTTAGAATACATCAAAAATTAATCGAAATAGTTGTAGTTAAGTGGTTTCATCGATTTAGTTGAAGGATAAGACCGATTTTTATTTAATGCACATTTAGTTGTTGTAGCATATAGCTAGCAAACCCAATATTTATTCTAAATCCAATATCAAACACATTTATTGTATATCTTTTGCCACAAGGAAATACTGCGGTAAATTTTTTTATAAAGAAAGTTTTAAATGATTTGTTTTTTTTTTTGTTTTGGGAATTATCCAAAGAAAATATTTGAATTCCTTATATGTATATATGTAGTTAGATATTAAAGGCCTATGTTTACTTTGATATGAAGCGCACGTTAATATAGTCCAAGGACGGTTGATCTATCATATGCGCATGTGAGAGGCAATGAATGACCAATCCCTTAAGAGACGCCAAACTTTGCGTACTCCTTAATTTCATAAAGAAAATAGATTATTTTCTCGAATCTGTTCTCTTTTAAGTCTTTAACCCATTTGTACGAACCATTTCAATAAATCACGCAATTACCACAACTGAGCCTATTATTACGAAACTATAGTTCTAACCTAAAACAAGTTATAATAATCACGAAACCACGCAACCAAGTAGAGTTAGAGCATCTGCATTGGTTGGCTGTGTCACCTAAAAAACTATTTTTTTTAATTAAATAATTAAGTTTAAAAAAAAATTTTGGATTAATAACAAATTGCTATGTGTGATTTTGGTGTCTTAATTTTTTTTTGGGTGTCCCTCTTTCTCTTTTTTGTGATTTATTTAATGGAGGGTGTTGAGACACCCCAATTCATATGCTCTTAGGTTGTTATGGTTGCAAAAATAAATTACTAATTATAAGTCTACGTTTGTTTTCTTTTGGCCAATATACTACGTTGGTTAAGTATCAATACAGATTTCTGGTTTTGGTTTATGAAATGAAGAAACAAAAAAGTAAATCGAGTTTAAGGGTGAGAAGTTCAAAATTTGAATCGGATTCATAGAAAGTTATTTCTTTTGTAAATAGTAAATCTCTACAATATTATTTAAGAAGACATTTTTAAAAATGAACTTTGTTTTGTAAATTATTATATAAAATGCCATTATAAATAATAAAGAATAATTGAAATAGGAAATGATATAATAGTTTTTTAAAATGATTGATTAGAATATGGAAAGTATATATTTTGCATTAAAGATGTTATTTATTATTTAATTTCTTAATTATTTTTAATACTATATATTTTAAAATAATAATCAATTCATATTCAAAATCTTGCTATTACAAATGAATTCAAAGAAAAAAAATCTATTCAAAATCTTACTAAATTTTTCACTATAATTTATTATATTTTACTTGAATATATATCAAAACAAAAGCTCAAAAATATTTTACTAATTTTATAAAAAAATAGACACAAGAATACTATATTTTATTATGGTGCATATTAGAGTTATGTTTTCAAGATTATAATTTTTTTGCGGGTTAACCCGAATAATATGTTAGTTCACTGCAAAACGGGTTAAATAGACAAATTATTACAAATTGACATATTTATCTATAATCATTAGTTAGTTATATTTTAAAATTCATATAAAAGTAATTTTATTAAATTTTAAAACAATTTATTTTTAAAAAATTATTTCGCGCTATAATTAGCACAGGTTAAATCCTAGTACGATTTAACCAAATTAACACTCCTGATATACATCACTAACACCTAGAGCTATAGAATTGCTTTGATCGGTCCAATATTAGATTGGACCGATCAAAACAAGATTGGACCGATCAAAACAATCAAATCACGAAATGGTTTGATTAGTTTGGCTGGAGCTAGGAACAAAGAACATGGTATCTCTTTGATTTACGGTGTGATTACTTACTTATTAGTAGATAATGATAATGGATACTGTCACATAAACTACCAATCTTGATTTCACAAACACTAGAGCCGATCATACATATAGTAATAAGATTCGGATATCCCAAAAGAGAAATGATCTCTGATTCTGACACAACTAAAAGTGTAATATACATAACTAGATTTCGAAGGAGAAGTTTGTTGATGGTGAATACAATACTAAGACTACATTTTTTTCTTCTTTGTGACGAATCTCTTTTAGCAACTTGGATCCATGGTTTTCGAGTTCCGATATTATCATACTCCCTGTGAATACATTGTACAAAAATTAAAAGCAACAGTCAAGGATCTTTAAAAGAAAAAAGAATGTAAAGGAGTCTATATACCTCAGCTTTCAATGGAACTAAGGTTTCCCTGCAACAAGTTTAGTAATTGTTATTTGTTTCGCATTATCGTCTTTGTTTAAACCAAAGAACTATGTGCTAGATTCAAAGATAAGATACTGTTACAAATAAATAAAAAGATAGGATAATATACCGTTGCTGCTCTGATTTTGGGAGATGTTTAGACATTATGGACTCCTGCAATAGAATAAAATATTATCATATCTTCTAAAACAAAAGTCAAAGACATTTCCAATAAATGCAGTGTTTCTCTCAAAACATCATAACGTAGAGAATGCGGAAAATATTCTGCTAGCCCTAAGTAAAGGAGATGAGAAGAGAGGACCTGTTCCTGGATTATGCTTCTTGCCTCGACAAGCTGAGCTTCAAGTTCAAGCTCTCTCTCTGTTGCTTCTGAAGTAACAGATGCTCCTTTAGGTCCATCTTGTAACTGGACCATGCGTTCCTTTATTTTACGTCCCAAGGGAAATAAGAATAAACAGAGCTAAGAAGTTAGCCATTGATAAAAGATCGGTATTGCATCAATGGATATGCCGGTAATGAAAACCTTTATGGAAGCCATCTTAGTGCGCAGACTTTCTTCTATTTGACCTCTACCCATCCGGAAAGGTAGATCAAAGACATCCTGTGTAATGGCTAGTTAGATACTGGGCAATCAATTATCTAACATAATAAACTAGAAACATTCAATTATCTAAGATTACAAACAAGACCCATTCAATTATCTAAGATTATTCATACCGTCTTTCCACCCAGTGGAGATTGTGAAGGATCAGCCTCACGTTTCTCATTGCCAGCCAATGAAGGATTAGCTGACCCGTTTGGAGCATTTAAGAAATCACGCATATCTGTCTGCAACAAAACCAAAGGAAAAAACTTTGTTTATGAATAAACATGTTTATATACTGAAGTTAAGCCAAGTGTGAAGAAAGAGCTTACCTGCATGGATCGAAGTAATGCTCTTAGATTAGTGTTCTCAGCCATTAATTCTTGGTTTTTCGCTTCATATGCATCCACCTGCAGGGACGATATTATTAAAGAAGTGCCTTTGAAACTCTGCGTAATGTTTTTGTTTTGTAGTTAGACTCGTACTATCTTTTTGTAGAAGTCAGTATCAGTCTTCTTGCCATTCCAGGTCCCACGCTGCCTCCCTTCTTTCTATTTAAGTACATCAGATTAACAGTCAGGTGGAGAGTCCAACATTCATCAATAAGGATTGGAAAACCCATATGGTAGTAAAGGACCTGTAGCAAATTCATAATATCCATTCCTGATCTTGATTCTTTCTTTTTTTCCATTAATACTTGATTCAACCGTTCCTGCGAGAGAAACAAACAAAAAAAGAAAATTAGCCATCATAATGCAGATCAAACAAGATACAGAAAAGTCACTTCCACGAGAGAAGACACACAACCTGCAACTTAATGTAATCCTTTTCCTTTTTCTTCATTTCATGTATCTGTTGTGCTTTGACTTGCTATTGAGAGATTGGAGAAACAAATGTAGGCAATCCATCAGGTAAAATTTCTCAAGATGAAGTAGTTAACCCAAGCAGCATAAACTAATCAGACCTGGTTACCGATCACCATCCTTTGAAATTCATCCCTCTCCTGCTGTAGCTTTTCAATCTGGGACTTCAAAGCTGCTGTGTTTTTGGCTTCCTGTCCAACGAGTGAATCCGTATTCAATCAAGAGTCTAAGCAAAAACCATATCAGCTGAAACTTGACACAAGACTCACCGTTCTGGTAATTGTTGCAATTTCCCTGTCCTTGTGTTGGAGTTGCGCATCAAGCCTCTCAACTTTAGCTTCAAGTCTAGCTATATCCGATTGTTGTCTATACACAAGTAAGGGAACTCACATAAATAAACATCAAGAATAAGATCCCGAATTGGAGGACAAATATTATCATAGCTGAAACACTAAATAAGTAAAACAATGGACTAATATGATCAGGTGGCTTTAAACGAAAATCACAGCCAATCTCCATACCAATTGTCAATCCTCTAAGTACGATTCAATAAACGCAATGCAAAGCAAATTGAAGAAAAAAAGAAGAAGAAAACATTCACCTCTGCCTCTGTTCATTAGCAGATTCTCTAAACTCTAAGTCACGGTGTCGCTGCTGCAGCAACGAGTACATACAATTGCAGGTCCTTGAGATGGAAACCTAATCAACAAAAACCCTAATTAAACTGTCCCCAAAATTGTCAGGATGTCGATAACAAACCCACCGGATCATTCGAAAAGAGATCGAGCGAGGCGGGAAATCCAAACGTAACCATCGTCTGGTTCAAGTACTTGGTACAATGCTCCAAGTTGTCCACATTTGCGAAGGTGTAATCCCTTGTCAAACCCAAAACACAAAATAAGAAACCCTATCCATACTCATAGGAGATTTTAAACTAATCGGAGCATAAATAAACCCTAGGGAGGAGGAGGAAGAAGAAAAACTAACCCCGTCGTAGACTGAGATAAAGCCTGTGAATCAGAAAGCAGAGAGTGAATGATTGAACTTGAATTTCGAGAGAGATATCGGAAAGAGTAATCTTACTTTGAGATCGAACTCAGCATCAGTCGCCGGCATTTTCGAACGGCGACGAGAACTCCTCCTCCGCCGTGAGCAACGAATAGATCTAATCGAGCAGAGAGAGAGCGAACAAAAAATTCAAAAAATCAAAATGCCGAAACGGAATGTTTCTGGAGAGAAGAGCGAAAAAAGTTTTAAAACCTCTCTTTCTCTCCTTGCTTTGTATGTCAGTAAAGTAATAATAATCAAAGGATTTTCTTTTTTGATAATGGTGGTGACTGTGATCCAGTGCGGACACACCCACCGGTTATAGTGCTCTTAAAGTAGAGCCCAACGTAAGGAGAAACATGGGCCCACACCGTGTCAATTAAGCCTCATAAGCGTAATTGGGCTTTTATGTAGAGCCCAAATTATTCATTGTTTGGTTAGAAACAGACCAAAACAGTGGGCAGTTGTTTCGATTGTTATTAAAAACCTTAATTCATTATCGGGGAGTGAAATAAGCAAACATTAACGTATGTCTGTAGAATCGAAAGAAAAAAACAAAAATCGAGACAAATTAATTAGAGGATTAAAATAAAATGAAATGTGTTCCGACTTAAAATCTATGAAACCGACGTAAGTTTTAAACATTTCCATGCCTCCCGAGTTTAGAATTAAATGTATGTTATCTACATTTATCACCATGATTATTAGTATCAAATACTTAAATTATTGCTTGCTTCAAACTTAAGAATACATGCTTCTTGTGCTTCGTTTTATGTCTTCTTGGGTTTGCTTAGTTAGCTCATTCACCTCTTGCTTGTTGGATTTGGATCCACCATTAATTTTTCATTCAACAGACAAAAAAGTCCCTAACATTATATCATAACTACTACGTATATTTGTTATTTCTCCTACAAAAATTATAAAAAACATGTATAGTCTGTATACTGTGCTTTAAATATATCTAAATTCTATTAATATATAGTGTCTAACTATTTTTTTGCTAGAATATTAATATAATGAACAGATTTTCTTTTATTTAACTTCAGATAATTCAGTGGAGAAAAATCTGTTCTGAAGAGTACATTGTTTGCATACACAATTACAATGATATATTTTTTTTGGGTAGGTGTATGTGCCATGGATGTATCAATTGATGTGTTTATGCATTTGTCTATATGACTTTGATGTGTTTATGTGCCCATGATGTATGAATTGATGTGTCTACTATGGATGTAGTTAATATGACATTGATGTGTGTGTGTGTTTAATTACTTTTTTTTTTTTTATAATAATAATTCTTCGTATGTTTGATCAATGTGTCACAGTGTATTGTATGAAAAAACAAAGATGACGTGGAGCTCCCGACCAGGCACGAGGCGTTCGGCGACGGCAGCGCGGTCGTCTCCGCAGCCCATGGCGTTAATTACAATTTACAAGATCTCTTTTTCTATACCTTTCTTTCATTATTTTAATTACTCATCACTCTATTAAGTCTTTGATTGATTTCTAGTTCATATTTCTTACTACATTATATCGACTCGTGTAATGTGTTTTTACGTTTTCCAACTTATGTTTTCCCGTCACCTTGCTTCTTGTCCACGTAAACCTTTCTATGTATTTTTATTTTTGAAAATCTTCATTTATATAGATGTCCACCACATAATGAATATTGAGTGAAAAAATTGTAGTTTTTAAGAAAACTGTTTGATGGTAAAAGTTACATTTTAATTTGTTGTTGTAAGGTTTCACTAAATTTCAAATGAGATCGATATTATCAACAAGCGCCTTCTTAAACTATGATAATATCAGTGATGGAGTATCATTTAATACAAATGCATAAGTGGCAACATTTCTACGTGAATCCAATTGTTCATTCACTAATTAAATTGACTGTTCATTACGGATCCATTGTTTAACGGGAAACCCAAAGAGCAGATGTACTTTAAAATTAAATGAAAAAATAATAAAAGACAGCTTTTGCCACACAACTTACGCCTTCTCTCTATATATTTATAAATACATACATTCACTTTCACCAGAATCTCATCAACACCAATATCAAACACAGTCTCTCTCCCTCTCTCTCTTTCTAAGATATATGAAACACACGACCTCTTTTGAGTTCCTTTTTCTTCTCTATAGGTTACAAAACCCTTAAAACCCTAATCTCATTATGAACAGTTTCGAACCACAAAGCCAAGACTCTATGAAAAGGAGGCTTCACCGAGACAACACAACCACACAACAACCTCGTGACACCACGACAATAACAACATCCCTCATGCCCAAACCACTTTCAAAAATCCCTAATAATAGCTCAAGCTCCGGAGCCGCCGGGAGATTCCCAGGGTTTGGTCTCAACGTCGACGACGATCTAGTTTCGTCTGTGGTTCCTCCTGTTACGGTTGTGCTCGAGGGACGTTCGATTTGCCAACGCATCAGCCTAGACAAGCATGGGAGTTATCAGAGCTTGGCTTTGGCTCTGAGGAAAATGTTTGTCGATGGGGCTGATTCGACTTCCAAGACGGACGATCTTGATCTTTCCAACGCCATTCCTGGCCATATTATTGCTTATGAAGATATGGAGAACGATCTCCTTCTCGCTGGTGATCTTAGTTGGAAGTAATATACCTCTTTTAACTCCCAAGAATCTCTTCTTTTATAATACTAGTTTAATAATTATACTTATTTGTTTGCATTCGTACGCATAGCCATCTCAAACTATTTCAAGGCGGTGTAAATTTTCTACAAAACATATATCTCATGACGTCTTGAAAGTTTTCTTTTTAAAAGTCGGAACCTATTCGACTGCACCATATTTATACATGGTAAAAGATAGTAATGCTCGTACATAGCGTTCATGCAAGATAAGGTTATGAGACTCCTTAGTACATAGCTACATACTCTTTCTCGAAAACTAAGATCCCTCAACGTTTGGTTTATTTAATCTTTTACGGTTTTTTTGCTTTTTTAAACAATTTTGTTCTATTAATATATAACTGAAAATATATAAATACTCATAATGAGAATTTTTGTTTGTGAGGACACAGGGACTTTGTTCGTGTAGCTAAGAGAATTCGAATCTTGCCGGTGAAAGAGAACACAAGAAATGTCAAAAGAAACGAGTAAGGAGAAAGACCGTTTTGCCAACGATGTCAGAAGATGTTTGTATCAACTAATTTCGTTGATTCCCAATGACATTATCATAAAATTACTATCAGATGTGTTTGCTTCTTTGTTCACTTGTCTTACCACGAAATGAAAACAACTAATCGTGTAGACATAATGAGTGAAAGAAAATACTCTCTATTTGATGGAATTGTTTATTTTTTAAAAATATAGTTGAGATACCAAATTTAACCCTTTATCTTAATTGTATTTAACGTTGAGAGAGGAGGCGTAACATTTCCAGAAATTTTCTTCTGGCCTGTAAGTAAATGGCGAGAGGGACATTTACCAACTCAGTTTTATTGATCTTTCTTCTTCATTTGTTTTGTCTATATAAACTGAGATGTGGTATCGGTTACACACACCAAAGACAACATATAATCAGATTTGAAATATATGAACAGGATATCAAAGTTTTCTAAGTTTGTCTCCTCCTCTTCCATCACTCCTCCGAAAGTCATTTTCGGGAGGGGTTTCTCCATGTGTTTGGTCGGATAATAACGGATGCAGCTCCATGTGGAACACAAGTTTGAGAGATAATAACTCAGAGTATCAAATGAAAAATCAGTGACATTGATTGTAACAAAAATAAATTGCACAATTTTTGCTCGCATCAATAGTTTTGTTTTGATATATAGTTATTCAAATGTGATTTATAGTCACACTATTTATATCACATATTCTCATCACTTAATTTCACTTGGTTTAAAGCATTATTTTTGCAAACTATTCCAATTTATAATCATGATTATATCTATATATTTCGAACAATATAATATGTATTATGACTACATGTATACGCTAAAAAAATTAGCCATAACAATTTTTTATGATGTAAAGATTTGCTATCACTTATTATCGTTATTTAATTAGACCAATACCTGCGCATACACGCTTTTTTCTTTCTTTCTAAAACACAATGTCTTCCTATTAACTTCATCAATATAAAACATTTCCAAGACATACAAACTAATTTGTCGTGTTGATTACTTTGTAAACTTAAGTATTAATAAATGGAAAATTGATTCTCAGCTACACGAAGTATACCATAATACATAGCTTCACATCCGAACTAAAACAATGTTCTAAAAACTATATCAACAATTGATATAGCATAGCCAACTACACAAAGTAACGATAATGCATGGCTACACATCCAAAGTAAAATAATGTTCTAAAAACTACATCAACAAGTGATATAACATAGCCAGCTACACGAAAACCATTCGAACAAACATGAGTCATATGTGTAACACCATAACCATATATTTCTGGTAAATCATTCATCGAGCTTCAGCGTTGACTCGAATTTTAAACAATAAAACTCACCAAAATTTAAACCGGCATGAATATTATCACCCGTGCTACGCACGGACACACACACACACACACACACATATATATATATATATATACATTTTATAAAATCAAGAATATATTTACAAGGAACAATTATAAAAGTAGATCAATCACATTTTCTCCTCTTCTTTGAAGACAACGAACATGGGCCTAAGAAGTTCGGGTGGTAGGGAAATGCGTGAATGATCTCATGTCTAGATCAAGACCATGTCTAGATATTATTTTTCTTTGGTTTCAGATCAATTTATATATCTTGATTTTGTTGTTTTTAAACAATTTTACCAAATTTGTAGCTTCTCTCATAAATAAGTTTGTGGAAACAAGTATAGCCTGAAAAGAACTAACAATAGTACGAGAACGAAAATAAAGTATACATAGCGAGGGATGATTGAAAAAACAATTTTTTTTCATTATGTAGTGTATAGAAGATGTGTCTAATCGTTCGTTTTTTTTATGTTGTGTTTTCAGTTATATTTTGCTGGTTTAAAATAGTCAAATCAATTTAACTAAATTTGATTTAATAAATCAAGGAGTTTCAGTTAATATTTTTTAATTTTATAAATTGTATATATATATAGATATATAGATATTGTGTCCGTCCGTAGCACGGGTGGTAACATTCGGGTCGGATTAAGTCAAGTCGGGTTAATTTTGGGTGGCTTTTATTATTTAAAATTCGAGTCAACGCCAGAGCTCGATGAATAGTTTACCGGAAATATATGGATATGGTGTTACACGTATGACTCATATTTGTTCGGATGGCTTTCGTGTAGCTGGCTATGCTATATCAATTGTTGATGTAGTTTTTAGAACATTTTTTTTATTTTGGATGTGTAGTCATGCATTATCGTTACTTCGTATAACTGGCTATGCTATATCAATTGTTGATGTAGTTTTTAGAACATTGTTTTAGTTCGGATGTGTAGCTATGTATTATGATATATTTCGTGTAGCTGTGAATCAATTTTCCTTAATAAATTATGTTTTTCTATCAAAAATACTTTGTTTACATCAAAATTCGGTTATATTATCAATTGGTTTGTATGGTTAGGCTAAATTTAGTACGTGCTAAACACACTAAGCCCTTTAATTTTAGTGGGTCATCTTTTTTTGCATTTATTACACTCTCACACTATTTTTCTAGTTTCTCCCTATTGTAATGTTTTTTTTTTTGATAAAAGGTTTACCCTATTGTCATGTTTGATGTTCTTTTTCGTTTGATAATCCAATTCTTATTTTTTTTCTTTCTAATTACTCTTGATTCCCTTGCTCACTTGCTTAACAACTTGCGTCTTTCTCCACCAATACATTTTATGTTGTTATATTTCATAATCACAACTCTTTTATTCCGTCTCTTTTTCCCACCTCCTTGAGTGCTTTTATCATTTTGTTCTTTTTTTGTTTTTTTGGAAATATTTTTCCTCCTTAATTATCTTTTTTCTTGGTAAATAATTTCATGTTCTACGCTTTCTTGGTTATTCCTTGTTTTTTTGTTCTTCTAATTTTTTTTTTCTTCAATTGTTTAAATTTTTCGTCACGTTTAAAACTCTTTTTTTTTCATTAATTGCAGCAGCTACTTCATATATAGGCACCTATTCACATTGTTTAGCTCCTATTCCCGCATTCCATCCATGAAACTTGACGTCTTCCCGATCCCTCTCTGTTTAGTACTCATAGTTATGATCTAACCGTAGAAGAATATGCTTTGAAGCAATATGTTAGCAACCAAAGTCAAAACATTGCATCAAATTTCTACAAATCCTCTTTCCCATCATCCTTTTGCTAATATATTTGCAAAGTTTTGTTCTTGGTCAGATCTAAGGTTTGTTCATAAACTTGAGGACTAAGGTACATATCCATCTCAATGAAATGAGTACGCAAGATGTGTTAAGAAGGAATGTGTTTTGGGCCTCCTTATAATTTTGGCTTTGTAGGGTTTAGAAGCGGAACAGCCTCGAGATAAGTAGGGGTCTAGCCACATAATTTTACCCAATCAGCTGAGCTGGTAAAGGCTCTGCCTACAAAAGCTTATAAAGCTAAAGTACGACCTCTTGATAATTGTATACATTTAGCAACAAGAAATAAATGTCGGGAGGAAGGATAATTTATAATAAGATTCTGGAAATGTTATATAGTCAAGCCTTCATGATATATAGTCAATCCTTCAACTTTTTGGTTTTTTATGTCACAATATATAAATATATCGTCACAAAATTTATATTGTGACGAAAGTGCCACAAATTCTAAAACATCACAATATAATCGTCACAAATCCATTTCAGTCACAAAATTTTGTGACGAATAACAACGGTAACAATTCGTCACCACTTGTGACGACATTAAAACAGTTACAATTCGTGTCGAAAAATACTGTCACAACTAGGCCACAAATTGTGTCGAAATATTGTCACAAGTTATTACTAAATTGTCACAAGTTTAACCAAAATAATGTCATAAATCCCCTCAAAATGAGTGACTAAATTATAGTCACGGAAATGACATAATTCGTGACGGACGATACTATCACAACTAGGCCACAATTTGTGACAAAAAACTTGTCACATTTTTATCACAAGTTATTACCATATTTAAGTCAACGATCCGTTATAAATTACGACCACAATAATGTCACAAACCCCGTCACAATTAGTGACTACATTATAACACATAATTGTCACAATTTGGTATATATTATGACATTTTTTCTTACTGAACTCGCTACAAATTTTTACAAAATTAGAAATGTGAAAAACCATTAAAATTTAGTCACAAAAGGTTACCAAATATTTCTATTTAATTGTAGTCACATTTTATTTTTAAAAAATAATAATTATACAATAAAACATTAAAAACCAAATATAATAAGCAAATGATAATATTACTTGACAAACTAACATCCAAAACAAAGTTAATACTTAATACACAAACACAATTTAAAGGAAATAGTCTTAATAAAAGATATAAGTAGATTGGGATCTACATATAACAAGAAGCAAATAAATGATTAGATTCTACCAAATACAAGGGCAGACTGATTCTTTAGATCCTTGAAATTGAAACTCCAAGCGCTTATGTATTCTTACTGCAGAAAAACAGGAAATATATATGATATCTGTAAGAATTATAATTGCTGATCAAACTTTACTACCAGAAGATGTCTCTTAATCCTTGTCTGTGATAAGTGAGCACTGTATTCAGATATGTTTTGCATAAGAAGATCAGCTTCGTTTGACTGAAAGAAAGACTTCACATATCAATACATAAAAAAAGATTGTTTAAGACAATATTGACACAAGTTCAATTGAAAAGAAAAGTTTCCTTTCGGTCAACAATATCCAGGAAGTGAAACAAAAAGACCTAAACTGAAGCAAGAACAAGGTCTTCATATAATAGTATAGATGAAATCCTACCCTTTCAAATGGAAACGCCTTGGAAATTGAACCAGTAATAGCGAGAGAGAGTAGCTTTTAGTTTTCCGTATGAAACTGAACCAACGTATCTTTGTTTGTCGCCAAAAAACAAAGGAACTCACTAACATGTAGATAGGGTGGCTTTTAATGAGAATGATTTGACCAAACATATATCAGAGAGCATTCCATAAATGCACCTAACAAGATATTATAATAATCACTCTCTCTCTGACCAGGCTCGGCCCAAGACTTACAAGAGCCCTAGGGCAATTTTTTGTTTTTTGGCCCCATTAGATCAATTTAACAGCAAAAATCAAAACGGGACTGTTTAAAAAAATCTTTTAAAAGTATGGGTCTTTTTAAAGAAAATCTTTTTAAAATATAAACTTTTTGAACGATTTTTTTAAAAATTTGGACCATTTTTAGATATTTTTTTCGAAATTTGGCCCTTTTTGTGAGATATTTTTTTCATAAATGTTCACGGCCCGGGGTCGTCGCACTTCTGCCCACCCCTCCTGGGCCAGGCCTGTCTCAGACCGTAAATCAAGTTTTTATAAATATAATTTGCTCGAGGGACGTTCGTTTTGCCAACGCATCAGCCTAGACAAGCATGGGAGTTATCAGAGCTTGGCTTTGGCTCTGAGGAAAATGTTTGTCGATGGGGCTGATTCGACTTCGAAGACGGACGATCTTGATCTTTCTAACGCCAATCCTGGCCATCTTATTGCTTAGAAGATATGGAGAACGATCTCCTTCTCGCTGGTGATATTAGTTGGAAGTAATATTCCTCTTTCAACTCCCAAGAATCTCTTCTTTTATAATACTAGTTTAATAATTATACTTATTTGTTTGATATCGTACGCATAGCCATCTCAAACTATTTCAAGGCGGTGTAAGTTTTCTACAAAACATATATCTCATGACGTCTTGAAAGTTTTATTTTTAGAAGTCGGAACCTATTCGAATGCACCATATTTATACATGGTAAAAGATAGTAATGCTCGTACATAGGCGTTCATGCAAGACAATCACATACTCTTTCTCAAAAACTAAGATCCCTCAACGTTTGGTTTATTTAATCTTTTACGATTTTTTGATTTTTTTAATCAATTTTGTTCTAGTAATATAACTGAAAATATATAAATACTTGAGAGCTTAATGAGAAATTTGGTTTGTGAGGACACATGGACTTTGTTCGTGTAGCTAAGAGAATTCAAATCTTGCCGGTGAAAGGGAACACAAGAAAGGTCAGAAGAAAGAGTAAGCAGAAAGACCGTTTTGCCAACGATGTCAGAAGATATTTTGTAACAGCTAATGTCGGTGATTCCCAAGGGCATTATCGTAGAATTATCACCGGATGTGTTTGCTTCTATGTTCACTTACCTTACCACGAAATGAAAACAACAAAAACGTTACAATCACTAATCGTGTAGCCATAATGATTGAAAGAAAATACTCCGGTGATAATTAGTGATTGTAACGTTTTTGTTGTTTTCATTTCGTGGTAAGGTAAGTGAACATAGAAGCAAACACATCCGGTGATAATTCTCTGACTCTATATTTGATGAAACTGTTTTTTATTAAAAAGTTGAAACACCAAATTTAACCCCTCTTCTTAATTGAATTATCAATATACAACTAAGACTAACATTCTATGGATTTTAATTGATATGTATAAAACATTAGAAAATAAAAACATTATTTATATTCAAAATCGAGAACATCAAAAAGAAAAAACCTAAAACCCTAACCTTTGAGAAACGGAGAGAAGATTAAGTTTAGGTTGTATTGTAATTTGTAAATGACACATGTTGGTGATGCGTAACGAAAGGAGATTCCAACCATAACGAAAGGAATCAGTTCAGCTACCGACAAAAACAAAAGCAGATGAGCCAACGTTGGGACTTGGGAGTAAGAGTTTGTACAATTTGTTTTTGTTTAAACGTTAAGGCAGTTTTTTTGTTTGGTCTCTTGTCATGTCACCACTTAGTTTCTATTTTGGCTTCAATAGCCAAAAATCATAACCCTTGACGACATAAAACCCCATTGATTTGTCATGTAAACGCCAAAACAAATAATATAATAAGACAAACAATCAAGCTTCTCACCGATTCATGATTTTGATTTGACTTCTTTATAATTACCTTGAAGAAGCTTGTGTATCGTTTAGTTTGAATCCTCGAATGGAGGCAAACCCCATTCCTCTAGTTTGAAATCGAGTAGAGAAGTTATGATTTGATCTGCAACTTCTTGGTAAGAGATATCTAGTCTAGGATCCGGCACCATCACCACGTTCCTGTAGAGAAGAATCAAGTTCCGGTTTAGTGTGTATACATAAACTTATTTGGTGTAGAATTATATACAACAATTGTCCCGGCTTTGGGCTGAAATTTATTTGGTTTACATGAGAGACTTCAGAAACCACTAGGAGAAAGCCACTTACATTCCGGCGTTTTTAGCAGCAAGAACTCCAGATGGAGCATCTTCAAACACCAGAACCTTTTGTGGATCCACAGGACCGTCCTAAGGAATCCCAGACGAAGAGGAAACATTAGTTTACAACTCATTCTAAAGCTTGAAACGGAGGACACAACCAAATCAGACGTCGTATCACCTTAAATCTCCTAGCAGCAGCGAGAAAGCCATCTGGGGCAGGCTTTCCTTGCTTCACCTCTGGATCATCACCGCGAACTATGTGATGCATCAATGAGAAAAGCTCTTTGTGTCTAAATCAAAGTGACGCGTGTGAGTACTGCAAGCATACATTCAAAGGTAAAAAGGCAGTTGAATATGAATATGCACACTCATCTGAAGAGAAACAGATGTGCTGATGAAGAAAACAGATACCCCGTAGCAACACAAATTGGGATATTTCTCGCATGGAGATGCTTGACGAGTCGGCTAGCCCCTGAAATAGTGGAAAAGAGTTGGTTCGCTAGGTAAAACTCGATATATGATTATAAAGACCTGCTGCTTGTATATTTCAGCGATTGTCAACTCATAGCTTAAATTGTCAGATTCAAGCGAATAAACCAATCCGGATGAACAAATATGAAATGAAACAGACTTTCTTTCTTTCATGGATGATTGTGATTTAAAGCAAAGGCAGTGCCTTTTTGTCGCCTTTGCAACTACCCACATCAAGCAGATACATATATACAGACATGTTACCTTCCCGTGAACCAAATGCCCGTGTGAACAGAAAGCAGGATTGTACCTGGCATTAGCTCACTAGTAGGGAAGAGGTCTTGCAACATTGACTCCCTCTCGATAAGGAAGTCCTCAGCGGAAAGAGAGTCGCTGATCCCGCTTTCTTCGACAAAGATCCTGGCAGCTTCTATAGCTTTTCTGCCCATCATCTTAGCCTTGAGAGACCAATCAAATGTTTTGTTGTATCTAGCAAGTATGAGCTCCTGGACCTCAGTGTAGAACTTCTCGGTGTCTGCAACAGAAACCAAATCAACATGAGTTTAATTTCAGTTTGTAAAAATTAAATTGATCATTAGATGCAAAACTACTGACATAAGTGGTTGTATCAGCTAAATTTTCATCGAGACTGTTAAACAAAATGCCAGGATTAGTCAATGAAGCTAAGAGGATTTGAAACACAGACAAAAAAAAAACAAATCCTTACACCCATTCATCAACCACAATTGTCAAATTTCCGATCAGAAATTAACCTAGTTCCTGACAATGAACTATCCAAACAATCAAGTACGCATCATCATGATGCCGCCACAAAAGGAATTGAAACTCCTAAGAAAATTCAGCACATTGTACAAAAACGACTTTTAGATTCAGTGGAAACTATAAACCCACTCTTAAAAATCATGAATTTAAATGAGAATAATGCAATCCAATAAACAAAGGATCGAAGATCAGATTCGTCGAAATTACCGAGAAGAAGACCGTCCATGTCGAAGATGACGCGAGTGATCGATCCTCTTCCGGCGATGGCGATGGCGACGGCGACAGCAGCGGGAGTCGACATTGATTTAACTGTACGATTTCGGTGGATCCCTGCTCGGGTCTACGATTAGATATCTCTGTGTCTCTGTGGAAACCGCGAAGAATTCTGAATCGAGAAGCTAAATGGTTTCTACTTTCATGGAGCGAATGAGTGAGTCTGAGTGACGACGAATCGAATCCAGTCGGAGTTAGTTATACGCTTAGAGTGACGTACATACGACGAACGGTCCTTGGACGTGGGCCGAGTCTTGTAAATGGGCCGGGTCACATAGAGGGCATTTTCTTATATATATATACCGAAATCTAAAACATTCCAAAAATGTAACGGATATAATGATCTTTCCTTGTACGATTTGGAAAACAAAAAAAAAGTAATACCAATATGACATATATATCGTATCAGAGTGAGACGAAGAAAAAAAAATAAAAATAACAGACTGCGATGTTTGTTAGCTTGTAGTAAGGCTTACCTCAAAAGGAAGTAACGTCAAAATTCTTTTTTTTTTACTATTTGTCTTCAACATATGACACATATAACTGTTTATGCGATAATTTGTATTCCGATGTTTTGTTTTCGACTTTGTAACCACACTGTTTTGTCATAAAGACGTTTATTTCATTGTTGTCCTATGTTCTTTTAAACTCTTGTAAACAATGACTATAACTTTGAAAATCAATAAAAATTTAAGTTAGCAACAAAAAAAAGTATGATCCGAATCTACAAAAACACTACACAAAAATTTAAAGAGTCCAATGTTTTTTTTTTTTGCTTTAAAACCCATAATAATGTTGAATCGACCCTGACCTCTTGTCAAGCTTCTTGAAATTTCTAAGGTTGGAAGCCGGCTTTTTCAATTTGATCTCGCATCGATTGAAATCTGGTCGTAGCCGATTTATGTAATCACTGAAAGACCGGTATCGAGTCTAAGGTAAAGTTATAGAAAACTGATTTGTAGCCCACGAATTTATTTTTTGCGTGTTACTATATGATCCTTAGAGCATCATTATCGGTGACCCCTACACACGGGGTCATCCGATTTTTTTTTTTTTTTTTTTTTAATTTTTTATTAATTTTTTAAAAAAAAAAAAAAAAAATTTTTTTTTAATACCGCGACGAATCAGGAAGCGACACGTCATCACAAATCGGATGACACGGCGCGCGCGGGTGTCACCGCAGAGACACACAGACACCCAGTTCATCCACGTGTCACTTCTTCATTTGTCCAAAAAAAAAAAAAAAAAAAAAATTAAAAAAAATCGGATGACCCCGTGTGTAGGGGTCACCGATAATGATGCTCTTATGACTCTCCTCGACCTCACTTATGTGTTAGGTAGAAAAGAGAAGGTTATAATGGTAACAATTTCGCAGAAAAGCTCCTTTTATTATTATGATAAAGGTTCCTTAAACCCTACGCGCTAGCTCTAAAATGTCTTCTCATCTCCTCCGACCTTAAACCCTTCGATCCCAAAAAGCTCCACAAGCACCAAATGGCCTCCGTCGCGCTACTACGGTCGCTTCGCCGCCGTGAAGTTCACGCGGCTTCCGTCTCTGCTTATAAATCCGTATGTATATTTGCCCTTGATCTCAATGTTTCCCTTAAGAAATCACGTTTAGGTTTTTCTTGTGAAAAAGTCGGGCGTTTCGTGTTTTCCGGATCTGAAATCGATGATACTTCTCCGAAATGGAATGTGATTTCAAATAACCGAGGGTCGATTGTCTGGGTTTTCGGTCTATATTTTCTTAAAAGTTTCCTACTTTTTGTTCTTTCTTATTCCTTTGTGAAGCGATCTACTTTGTTCCTTGTTGGTTTTCATTTGTTGACTCAGTAACCATTTGCTGAGGTTTTTCAGTGCGGGTTGTAGCTTACGCTGTTAGTGTTCAATCTGCAGATTTCTGCTAATGGAAACACGTCTTTGATCGGAAAATTGGGTTACTTGGCGAGGCCTTTCTGGTAACTTCAACCTCTCAGCTTTATGGTATAGCATGAACAAGCATCTCCCTTCAAGTGTTTTTCTCATCTTTTCGTATTGTTTGTTGTTCTGTAAATGCAGCTCCAGGCCTGTGGGGAATGATGTCATCGGTATTGATTTGGGTACCACCAATTCTTGTGTATCTGTGATGGAAGGAAAGGTGAACGCCCTTTTGGTTTCAATCCTGATATCGATTTCTCAGTTCTACAAGTATTGACTTTGATCTCGTTA
Organism: Eutrema japonicum; assembly: GCA_030161315.1. Classification (NCBI taxonomy): domain Eukaryota; kingdom Viridiplantae; phylum Streptophyta; class Magnoliopsida; order Brassicales; family Brassicaceae; genus Eutrema; species Eutrema japonicum. The sequence continues at coordinate 43,881,552 of BSQW01000005.1, forward strand.
TTGCAGACCCCTAGGGTTATTGAGAATGCGGAAGGAACTCGAACTACACCGTCTGTGGTTGCTATTAACCAAAAGGGGGAGCTCCTCGTTGGGACACCGGCTAAACGCCAGGCCGTGACAAATCCGACAAACACCTTTTTCGGTACCAAACGTTTGATTGGGAGACGTTATGAGGATCCGCAGACACAGAAGGAGATGAAAATGGTTCCTTACAAGATTGTCAAGGCACCTAATGGTGATGCTTGGGTCGAAGCAAATGGACAGAAGTTTTCTCCCAGCCAGATTGGAGCTAATGTCCTCACCAAAATGAAGGAAACCGCTGAAGCTTACCTCGGGAAAACCATTACCAAAGCTGTTGTTACTGTTCCAGCTTATTTCAATGATGCGCAGAGACAAGCCACAAAGGATGCTGGGAAAATCGCCGGTCTTGATGTCCAGAGGATCATCAACGAACCAACAGCTGCTGCTTTATCATATGGTATGAACAATAAGGAGGGTGTTATAGCTGTGTTCGATCTTGGAGGTGGAACCTTTGATGTTTCTATCTTGGAAATCTCAAGTGGTGTTTTTGAGGTAATGCCATGTTTTGTCTTCTGCTATGTTTTTTAATTTTTTCTTGATTTGTATATTTTTTTGTGTGGTTATATTAGATGACGGTTTCTCTTACTAGGTTAAAGCAACAAATGGAGATACCTTTTTGGGAGGAGAAGACTTTGACAACACTTTGTTGGAATATTTGGTTGATGAGTTCAAAAGAACAGATAATATTGATCTGACTAAGGACAAGCTTGCCCTCCAGAGGCTGAGAGAAGCTGCAGAGAAGGCGAAGATCGAGCTTTCGTCGACATCTCAGACCGAAATCAACCTGCCTTTCATTACCGCAGATGCTTCTGGAGCAAAGCATTTGAACATAACCTTAACCCGGTCAAAGTTTGAAGCTTTGGTCAGCAAGTTGATTGAGAGAACAAGATGCCCTTGCCAAAACTGCCTGAAGGATGCCGGAATCACGGTTAAAGAAGTTGATGAGGTTCTTCTTGTTGGTGGAATGACTCGTGTTCCTAAAGTGCAAGAGATAGTTTCTGCGATCTTTGGAAAGAGCCCTTGCAAAGGTGTGAACCCTGATGAAGCGGTTGCCATGGGAGCTGCTATTCAAGGTGGTATACTCCGTGGTGATGTCAAGGAGTTACTTCTTTTGGATGTGACTCCTCTTTCACTCGGTATCGAAACACTTGGTGGAATATTCACTAGGCTGATCAACCGAAACACCACCATTCCCACAAAGAAGTCTCAGGTAATGAATCTTGAAAAAGATAACAGTTTCAGATTGTATCTTAAACTTATTGATCTGACTAAGTTTGTGATTTTGCTTCCTAGGTTTTCTCCACAGCTGCAGACAACCAAATGCAAGTGGGAATCAAAGTTCTTCAGGGAGAGCGTGAAATGGCTGCTGACAACAAAATGCTTGGAGAATTTGAGCTCAGTGGGATCCCACCTGCACCCAGAGGAATGCCACAGATCGAAGTTACATTCGACATTGATGCAAATGGTATGGTAACTGTCTCAGCCAAAGACAAAGTAACAGCTAAAGAGCAGCAGATCACAATCAGATCTTCAGGTGGTCTATCAGACGATGAGATTAACAGAATGGTGAAAGAAGCTGAGCTTAACTCACACAAGGATCAAGAGAGAAAGCAACTTATTGACATTAGGAACAGTGCTGATACTACAATCTACAGTGTTGAGAAGAGCCTGAGTGAATACAGAGAGAAGATTCCTGCTGAGATTGCCTATGAGATCGAAGCTGCAGTGTCTGATCTCAGGACAGCAATGGCTGGTGAAGAAATTGAGGATATCAAGGCTAAGCTTGAAGCTGCGAACAAGGCAGTGTCAAAGATCGGAGAACACATGTCTAAGGGATCCGGATCCTCTGGTTCCTCTGGGAGCTCTGGTGATGGTACAAGTGGGACTGAGCAGACGCCTGAAGCTGAATTTGAAGAGGCGAGCGATTCAAAGAAGTGAGGTTGCTAACCGGTTCATACCGAGTCTGGTTATTTTTTCCAAATAAGTTCAACCAAAAAGACGTGGTCATGTTGTAGGCGTTGTCGTAAAAAGTTTTTTACGATGAGAAGCCTCGCAAAGGCGAAGGAAGGAGTAGATTCCTCATTGATCTTAGGGTCGACGATCTATTTTCCCACGGAAACTTTCATATAATAACAGATCTACACAAAGTTTGGCCATAGTTCTATTTTCCCATAAATTGAAAGTTAAAAATCAGTTTCCCTACGAAATCAAAGTTCGAAACTTACTTCCACACAAAATCAAAGTTCAAAACCCATAAACACATGAAACACGGTTTGACTCGGTTAACTGTGTATCAATCACGTTTTAACCAACTAAACAAAAGAGAAAACCAAATTTTACCCAATTGCAACCCGAATCAAATAATTAAACCGGTTTTAAACCCAATAATCCTCACCCGAAACTAATGGGTGTCGATCTATTTCCAAACCCCGAAACTAAAACCTAAAACCCCCAAAATCTCGAAGAACCCTAAAATTGATTTCCCCAAATCCCAGAAATCGAAAAATCGAGATTTGTTCCTGACTCGTGGTCGACAATGTCGTTAGTAGAGTGGCGCTAAGTTCCCGAATTTGGCGAGGAGGATTCTGATGGAGAAGATCGACGCGAACGAAACGATTACAACATCGAGCAAGCTATAATGGACTTTAATGATGAAGATCATGTTCGCCACAATGTGTATCCTGAGATGGATGATGATGACGACGATGTTCAAAAAACGGCTCAGAGGCGAAATGATGTGAAAAGAGGCGATGGGAACTTGTATGAAGGTCAAGTTTTCTTCAGTGGATTAACGTTTAAGGAGGCTGTCCTCGACTATGCTCTGAAAACGGGCCGAAACATCAAGCATTACAGGTATGACAAAGATAAGATAGGCTATATTTGTGAAGCAGAAGGTTGTTCTTGGAGGATTTACTGTGCAACGACTGGAAAAACTTTAAAGTGGCAGGTTAGAGTGTTTAAGAATCAGCATAGTTGTGTTCCTAATGGGTCCTGCGAAATGATAAAAGTCCCTGTGATTGCACGTCTATTTGTTGATAAAATCCGAGAGGAACCAGACTATTTTATGCCGATGAAGATTGAGGAATTAGTGATGGAAAAGTGGAAGATCAATGTGACAAGGCCTCAGTGCCAAGATGCTAGGAATAAAGCTGTGAGATTGATTCAGAGAGAGTACGATGAGTAGTTTTCACGTCTTCGTGATTATGCTCGTGAGATCAAACATTCAAACCCCAACTCTACTGTGGATATTGAATGTGTGACAAACGAGGAAGGTTTAGATGTCTTCAACAGGTTCTATGTCTGTTTTGATGTGATTAGAAGATCATGGAAAGCGACTTGTAGACCGCTTATAGGAGTTGATGGATGTCACTTAAGATCAAAGATGAAAGCTCAGTTACTAGTTGCTATGGATCGAGATGCGGATAATGCTATTTATCCAATAGCATGGGCGGTTGTGCAAGTAGAAAACAAACCAAATTGGTTGTGGTTTGTGTAGAAGATCAAAGCTGATTTGGATTTGGATGATGGTGATGGATATATTATGGTCTCGGATAGGCAAAGGGTAAATGTGTTTTTTTTTTGTTTTTGCAATGATTCTCATTTGGTTTTGCAATGTTTCTGATGTGGTTTTGCAATGATTCTGATGTGGTTTGTTTTTTTTTTTCAGGGACTGATCTCAGCTGTTGAATTAGAGCTTCCAAATATCGAGCATATACATTGTGTCAGACACATATATGCTAACTTGAAGACTAAACATGGAAAGAAGCCAGAGATGAAGCCTTTGATTTGGCATCTTGCGTGGAGCTACAATGTGGCAGAGTTTAATGAAAATATGAACAGGATTGAATGGTATGACTCGGCTGTGTTTGCGGATTTGAAGAAGACAAATCCAATGATTTGGTGTAGAGCATTCTACAAGATAGGCAACTACTGTGAAGATGTGGAGAATAATTCAACCGAATCATGGAACAGCTCTATAGTGAAAGCCAGAGAGAAACCATTTGTGCCAATGCTAGAGACAATTGCAAGATTGGCAATGGTTCGTATTGCCAAAAGAGATGTTAAAGCTATGGACTGGAAAAGTTTCTGCACACCCTATGTGAATGACTATCTCGCAGAAGAGCATCATAAAGCTTCGGAGTGTAAGGTAAGTATATCCACAAATAACATGTATGAAGCTAGAGTTAGTGGCTATGCATACCGTGTGAGCATGCATGACAGAACTTGTACATGCATGAGGTGGGAGATCACAGGCATTCCTTGTGAGCATGCCTATGCTGTAATACTGAGCAAGAAGCTTGAGCCACATGATTATGTGTGCCACTAGTTTAGGACATCAATGTGGAGAAAGACATATGCGGATGGTCTAGTGCCACTGAGAGGTGCAAGGTTTTGGCATGTTGGAGAAGAACCAGCAGTGCATCAACCTCCGGAGCCACCACAGCCTGGCCGGAAGAAAGGGCAAACATTTAAGGTTAGTAAGAAGGATAAGCAAAGGAAGAAAGGGAAAAATGAATCTCCTTTGAAGAAGAAACCAAAACATTTGAAGAGGGTAATGCATTGTGGAATTTGTGGAGCAGTTAATCATAACTCAAGGTTTCATAAAAAGAAAAAAAAACAGGTTGGGTTGATTAAAATGGATCTCCTTTCGTTACTGTCTCCTTTGGTTAATGTATTTTGTTTTGGTTTTCAATATGGCTCTGATTTTGAGTTAATGTGGCTCTGGCTTTGTGACTATTACAGGGTTCTTTAGGTGAATCTTCTCAAGTTGAACCTTCTCAAGGCACTGTCACACAACTAGGGGATTGACGTTTGTAGTTGGGGACTATTTTTGGTGGTACGTTTTGGAAGCTTGGCCTGTTGGGGTCTGTTTTTGGAAGCAGGTTTTGGAAGCTTGTTGTTGGGGTATGTTTGTTTTTCATTTAAGAACCTTATGGTTTCTCGGGTTTAGAAGTTTTTTTTGTGCAATATTATGGATTCTAATGTGTATCGGTTTAAGCAGCATTTGGATTTAAGAACCTTGTATGTTATTGGATGTTATTGGATGTTATTGTTATGACAAAGACAAAGCTTAAGAAAAGTGAAACAAAACATATTGTATTGGCCAAACATAAACACAACAAATGTCAACAAAGACACAACAAAACACAATGGCACTAGTGCTCAAGACACAAAGACACAACAATGGTACGGTGAAAACACAAAGACACAACAATGACACAACAAACACACAAACTAAACTCAACCTATTAGCTTATTACAAACAACAATGACAATACACCCAAAACATAGAAGAACCACCATTTTCTTCATGTTTGATTTGGTTTCATCCAACACTTCTTCCACTCTCTCAAAGATCTCTTTCTCTAGCTTTATTTGCATCTTCTCAAATACCATCTTCTCAACATCCATTCGTGCTCTTGAAATCTCTTTCAACTTGTCTTCAAGTCTTTTTGCTCGATAACCCAATGTCTCTATCTCATCTAGCAAAGCTTCATCAACTCACTTCCAAGCATGATTATCATTCTTTAGCTACAAACATTCATAGCATTAATGTCAATCAAAATTGGGTTCAAACCAAAACGTTTTAACAATGAGAATCAAAATAAGCATAAGCATAAGCACACCTATCGTATTTACCTTCTGTGAATAAGCATAAGCACACCTATAGTATCGCCGGTACGGATTGTTCTCGGATTTGGAGATCTTTGCCAAGATTTTTTCCCCACACCAACATCTCCTCGGAACACCAATTACTCTTCCTCGATCTCGGGCAGTTGATGCTCCACTCGATGCTCCAGATACATTGCTCATCTTCCTCACTGTCGAATCAAAACCTGCAACATTGATAATCCATCAACCGTGATTCAACCCAGAAAAATGAAAATAGTATAAAATCGTGAGATGAGACTAAGAAATGGAAGTATAAACCCACAAAATTCAAACATAACTATAGACATACAATTTCCGAAGATAATTCGCTTTAAGAACTATCAATTTGGAAAAATCAAGTTTTAGGGTTCTTAGATATCAAGAGATCGATTTGGGGGAATCCTGAGTTTAAAGGGTAATTGTTCGCGGGCAACGGGTCGGGTCGGGTTTTCTATATCGGTTTCTTTTCGGAGTATAATAGGTGTGGTTTAAGTTTTATGTTACAAACCGTTCAAACCCGACATTAAACCGATAAAACCGACATATGTGTGGAAATAAGTTTCGAACTTTGATTTCGTGGGGAAACTGGTTTTTAACTTTCAATTTATGGTAAAATAGAATTATGGCCAAACTTTGTGTAAATCTCTTATTATATGAAAGTTTCCGTGGGGAAATAGATCGTCGACCCATCATCTTATTAACAAACTCTGCTTATGCTGCTGCTAAAGAGTAAAGCTCTGATCTTTGCAATCTTCTCATTTCGCGGAGTTTTCAAAGATCAAAACCATATCTTTTTGAATAGGCGAAAATGTTATGTATCATTTTTATACAAAGCTACAAAATAAATCAAACTTGTAAAAACATAACAGACCCCAAAGAACGATTATCTGCTCTAGCAACAGCATTCTCTCCTAGGTGATGACCACAAAGCTAAGGACCCTAAAGCATTATACACGTATGTAACATAAAAATCCAAACTTTACTGTTTCATCTGTCGTCTCCCAGATATGATTCAACAGTTGTTCTAGCCTCAGCCTTAGCCTTAATCTCTCATTCTTGTCTAGGATCAGATTGCGATTTGATGCTCTCGAACTGCCATTCCTGATTCCCAGAAACACCGTCTCTATGGACTCCTTAGTCATCTCTCTGCCATTCCATGAAACAGAAAAGAATCAAAGGTCAAAAGATAGGAATAGATCTCTTGTTTCAAGTAAGAAACGAAGTAGTGTATGTTATTTTGGGCACTCCTTGAGGTATGCTGTACCTTTACAGTACATTTTGTGATTTTATTTATTTCATGGTTAGTTAGAAGTTAGAACCGAGAAATTTTAGACAGTTGATATATTAAACACTGAATTTTCTGAGTTCATATGGATCAAGTGAAGGCAAATACAAATACTATATCCACCAGAATGATTAACGCAACAAGTTCCATAAAGATATTACCGCCGCATTCCGAGTTCACTTCAGCAATTTACTCAAGAAAGGAAATAGTTGAAGATGGCAACCAAACGGGAAATTCCATTATGTCAAGGAAACAAATTCAGAACAAAGTGAGAAGCATGCAGTACACTTAGGAGGGGAAAAAATGCAGCCTTCCATTGCAAATCATTATCAAGATCATCAGAAGCCTGAGACTTGAAAGTAAATGTATATGAATCTTACAGAAAGCAATAGCATGAAGAATTCTTTATAGAATGCTTATAAACTAAAGACGATCAAAAAAGAGATTTTCTGTATGACATCTAAAAAAGAGGAGAAATATGAAAGAACCTGGCTTGCTGCAACCCATCTCCGGGATCCTTATGGACCTTATCCCTCTGGAATCTTCATAAATAATGCTCAAAAATCAAAGAACTCGTGATGCTTCGAATAAAAATTATCCTTTATAGCACCATGGATCACCTACACTAAACCTCACAAATCCCCTCTTGTGTGATCTTGAACTCGCAAGAAGAACCAGGCAAATGAGGTGAAAAAACAATCTCAAGACGTCTCTGAGCTCTTCTAGACACAAAACTCGGACCGTTTTCATCATTCTCGCTTATCTCTTTGCAGACGGTATCATCACTTCGTGAGATAAAAAATCTCGAGTTCACACAATTGGCCCAAGCCAACCCTAAAGCAGGAACAACTCGTCTCCCAGACGAATGCAAATACCTCAAATTCCCAATCCTCAACCCATTTAACCCATCAGAAGATTCCACCAAATCAGTGACCTGATTCGTAATCACCACAGCCAAATCAAACTTATTTGCCAACTGCTTCAATTTCCCTGATACCTTAAAAAACAAAGAAGCTCTCTTCCTGAGATCAGACGGGGTATTATCAAATTCTGATCTGAACAACGCCGCTACAGAATCAAGTACAATCAGCTTCAAAGGAAACCTAGTTTTCGAATTCCCGACAAAAGCATCTATCCTAGGAATTATGTCGAACAGGTGGTCTACAGAATGGACGTTTTGTACGAACACATGATCACATGGATTATCATTGTGATTCGCGTAAATGCTAGGGTTAGATTGATGAAACGAGCGCGAGAGCTGATGAAGACGGCGAAACGGAAAGGGAAACTCGGAATGGAGATAAAGAGCAGAACCGTCGAGTCCGCCGAGTGAAATCGGAAGTTGGGCACAGAGCGAGAGCTGAAGGCAGAGTTGTGTCTTTCCGCAGCCGCTCTCCGCCACGATTTCCGTCAGAGAATCGCAGGGAAATCCGCCGCGAAGACATCCGTCGATGATTTCACAGCCGGTGGTTAGCTTGCGGCTCGTCGGCGATTGTCGGACGAGATTCTGTGGCTTCATTTCCCATTTCGCATCTCACCGCCAAAAGCTATCGATTTCTCGAAAATTCAAAAAGATCATAAGACGGCATCGTTTCATCTTTAATATTGGGTTTTCTATTCAAACGACAGTTTTAGGCCCAATAAGGTAAGACACGATTAATGTAAGAAACGATATCGTTTCATGAATATCACTGCTTCACAGCGAAGATCTCCTTTCTCTTTCCCTTTTCGGCGATCCTTCTTCTTCTCAGATCTGATCGATTTTGATCCGATGATGCTCTGAATGGTTAATCGAATCGAGGCTACATCGAAATTGAACATTCGCGAGTTATAGAAGCTTCCAGATCAAATTCGAATCGCGATCATGTCGTGCTTAGCCCTAGCTCTGCAACCGACAAATGGATCTGACATCTTGCTCCAAACCAGAGAGTGGTTTCCGCCGGCAAGAGCCCTAATTGCTCTCTCGTATTTCCGCCAAACGCGTCAGGCATTCGCTTCCTCGAAGCAGCAGCAGCAGCAGACGAATCAGAAACAGAATCAAGCTTCTTCGTCTTCCTCCGCGGCGGATGCTGACGATGCGGCGGCGGCGGAATTCGTCGGTGACGATCCGCTTGCGGCTTCAAATGGACAGGTGATTGTTGGTGTAGAGAGCAAGTATCGGGTGGTTTATCGACTAGTGAACTCGATCTACATCCTCGGCGTCACCGTCGCGGATCACGACAACTCGATCAATGTCTTTGAGTGTATCCACATTGTGAATCAGGCTGTTAGCGTTATCGTCACCGCTTGCCGTGGAGTTGATGTGACTCCGGAGAAGCTTGGACGGAAATATGCTGAGGTTTACATGGCGCTAGACATCGTCTTACGCGGTGTCAGCAACATTCGTCTTGCCGCGATGCTAGGTGCTATGCACGGAGATGGAATCGCGAAGATGGTCCACTCGGCTTTAGACACCGAGAATAAGATCCGAGGAGCAGATAGCTGGACGTCGGTGGAATCGCACTCCGCGGAGCATCAGGCTTCTGTGCAGGCATTCTCCAATACAAGATTCGAATTGCCTCCAGAGACCATCGCTGCCGGAGACGAGTTAGCGGCGAGCCTGGCCCCAGTGGTGCAAGAATCAGAGCAATTGAAGGAAGAACCGGAACGGGAGAACAAGGATCCTTTTGCGGCAAGTGAAACGATCAACAAGGAGAAAGAACTCGTGGGTGGGTTCAAGAAGACAAAGGATCCTTCCTCAACGGACTTGACTTTGGCACTGGCTGGACTCGAGGTGACAACATTGCCTCCAGCTGAAGCAACACAGTCTACGCACATCAACGTGGAAGGATTCGAAGGGCAATACGGTGGTATTGAGTTCAGCAACGAACAGGCTACGATTGGAGAAACTTTTGAAGCGTTTAGTGATGCTTGGGGAGGTGGATTGGATCCTTCAGAGTTTATGGGACCGAAGAAGATTCAAAAGAAGGAAGGACTCGGCGGGCTTGAGCTGTTGCATACCAGTGATCCTAAGGCAGTGGAAGGCAAAGATGGAGCGGGAGGTAATCTCGATAACCTAGTTAAAAAGCCTGAGATGAAAGGTCCTGAAATGTATATCTCTGAGGAAATTAGAACCGAGTTTAGAGAATCCTTGCTTGCTAGGGTAGGACTAATGGGTGTGATCTATCTGAAAACAATGCCACCCAGAGGCTCTGGTGAAGAGAAAGAAGCCGAGTTCTCATTTCGTGTTGAGGGTACTAGTGCCGTTAAGAGATTCGCGATGCAGAGTTCCCGGATCAGTAGCTTAGGGAACGGTTTGTTTCACGTTAGAACCGCTCCATCAGAAGAACCAATCCCAATCCTGAAGTATAGCTTGCAACCTAAGCTAACCCCGTTGCCTCTTAGAGTCCGAATGGTGAAACGAACCAGCGGGACTTTACTCTCTCTAATGATACAGTACGTCTCAAACCCAGAACTACCTCAGCCTCTGAAAAACGTTGATTTTATTCTGAAACTCCCTGTTGATCCCACATTGCTTAAGGTTTCTCCTAAAGCAATACTAAACAGAAGTGATCGAGAACTGAAATGGCAAATCCCTGAGATTCCTCTGAATGGAAATCCTGGGAGATTAAGAGCGCGGATGCCTATCGATTCAGAGAACGGTGAGGAAGAACCAGAAATCATCTGCTATGTGAAGTTCTCGGTTGAGGGGAGTAGTTCATTGTCTGGTATCAGTCTACGTGCAGCTGCCGAGGGAAATACGGATTTCTATGAGGTAGATCACAGGTACGAAACTGGAGTCTATATGTGCAATTGATTAAATTTCTCTCAAAAGAGTTTCATTTGTTTATAAATTTCTCAAATGTTTTTTTTTTTTTTGGGTCATGTAAGGTTTTGTGTATCTTGACATCTCCTCATTGGTATGTTATGTGTGTTTTATCCGATTTGCTTTTACAATTAGTTTTAATATTTTTATTATTGAAATAAAGAATACAATTTTTAGTTTATCAAAATGCACTTCGCAAAATTCTTCCATTTTGTCAATCATTTGCCAACGGTGTTTGATAAAGGATATTTAAATAATTTTATTTTTTATTGAATAGAAAATCTATTTCATCCTGTAAAAACAAGGGCTTTAAAAATAAACACATAATTTTGAGAGTAGTTTATCTCTAAGTATCGTTTTTACATTACAAAACAAATCATGAACATTGACAGGAACATGATATAATAATCTAGTGTGTTTTGGACTCTTACGATCATATAATAATTTAGTGTGCGTGACATTTACTACTATAGGCTTTAACATTTTCCCTGGAATAAGGCTTCGTTAATGGGCCTTAACCCCATTAATGGTTTACATTTGTTTCTTTCTAAATATGTAAAGCACTTTTTTTTTGTCGTCGCACATTTTGTTTAACTTTAGTACTTTACATTACATCAGTTTTATTTTAAAAGTGGAATTGATTCTGCATAATTCATAACATAAAAACTTTCTCCTGCCAGTATATTGATGCATTAAAGTAGTCATATCAAATGCATTTTCAGTTGAGTATATTAAATTTAAAAATATTAATCTCGCACTATACCAGCCGAAATAAATCCATCAAACATGTTATTCTTAGGTCAAATATCCACTGACATTTCTTTATTTAAAAATAAGGATGTCATGTGGGTATTAAGCACCAAGTACAATCCGTCCTAACTACGGTGTGCAAATATAAAATATTAACAATAATTTACATATTTGTGTCTTATTGTAGAGTGGTATGTCTAGTGGCCAAGTTTTTTATAATAAGTCAATTGATTAATAACAGAATTTATATTACTATTATTTTTTAATTAAAAGTAAGTACAAGCTGTGGGATCCTAAACACAAACCTCTAAAGAAATGAAAAAGAGATTTTGAGCAACTTGGCCTACCAAATCGTCAACTTTAAGTCTTTAACACTTCACATTTTATTAAAAGAACATATAATTTGAGTGTTCATTGACATATATGAACGTATGCATAATATTAAAATGGAAGAATGATTCTAATCTCTAAACACCATACCTAAATACCTAATATATGACAGCGATATTGTCACCACGCAAAAGTACCAATTATAACATGCACAGTATTAATAAATGGCAAGTGCATGCCAATACCCATACACGAAGGTAGCAAGATGTTTGAAAAAGTTATAAGTATTCCATATCGTCTTTATCCGAGAATCATGAGTATTAGCGATTTAGAATTTTGGGTACTAAAATTATCAGTTTGATCCGTTTTCTTATATGAATAGACAATAGTAGTTATTGTATTTCTAATCTTTTATATATTAATTGAGAAAGAATGTTAGAAATAAACTTTGTCATCACATATGATTTACAATATTATTATGTTGACGTGCCATCATAAAAAAGCTTTTAAAACTAACTAGGATTTAACCCGCGTTAATTATAGCGCGGAGTATTTTTAAAAAAAAATTATTTTAAAATTTAAGAAAATTATTTTTTATCTGAATTTTACAATATAACTAACTAATAATTATAAATAAAACTATCAATTTGTAATAATTTGTCTATTTAATCCGTTTTGCAGTGAACTAAAATATTATTAAGGCTAACCCACAAAAATTTATAATATTGAAAACATAACTCTAATATGCACCGTTAAATGTTTCTAATTTTTGTGGTTAGTCTACGAACTCTTAAAAAAAAAATCTTGTGTCTGAATTTTTATAAAATTATTAAAAGATTTTTTAACTTTTGTTTTGATATATATTCAAATAAAATATAATAAATTATAGTGAAAAATATAGCAAGATTTTGAATAGATTTTTTTTCTTTAAATATATATGAATTGATTATTATTTTAAAATATATAATATTAAAAATAATTAAGAAATTAAATTAATAAATAACCTCTTTAATGCAAAATATATACTTTCCATATTGTAATCAATAATTTTAAAAGACTATTATATCTTTTTCTATTTCAATTATTCTTTATTATTTGTAATGGCATTTTATGTAATAACTTACAAAACAAAGTTCATTTTTTTAAATGTCTTCTTAAATAATACTCCCTCCGTTCCACTAAGATGTATGTTTTACCATTTTCATACACTTTAAGAGATAATTAAAAATATTAGTTTTAACCTCACAATAATATTATTATTACTCAATGAACTTGAAAAAAAAACAAAAAAACAAAACTTTAATAAGGGTAAAATAGGTAAATGATCATAAATTTTACATTGAAAATACAAAAACTGTATCTTTATGAAACAAATTTTTTTCTAAAACATATATCTTAGTGAAACGGACGGAGTATTATAGAGATATAAAAATAAGTCTAAGGGCCTGATTGGTAACAGTTGTAGCTTTCGGTTTTATGCTGTGGTTTTTTTGTTGTAGGTTTTTTAGCTGTAAGATTTTGGCTGTGGCTTTTTAAAAGTGAAAGAGAGGAAATATGGGATGTGGAAATATAGCTCTCTACAGCCAAAAAGGATATAAATGACTGTAGGTTTAAAAATCTGTAGAAATCATGATTGGAAAAAAAATTAGCTTTTAAAAATCTGTATAAATCATGATTGGAAAAAAAATTAGCTGTAGAAATAAATATGGCTGTATGCAGCCTCTAAAGCTCCTTCCAATCAAGCCCTAAGAGCAACCCCATCGGTAATTTTTGAAGGTGTCTCTAGAGACATTTCAACCAAAATATTATTTAAAAAATTTAAAAAGTATGAGAGATAATAAGATGGTGTCTCGTACGAGACACCCAAAAAAAAATACTACTTGAACAAAAAAAACATAAGACACTAAAAAAAAAACCTGAGACACTCTACATAAATTATATTAAAATAAATATTATTTTATTTTGGAGACTCTCTCACCGATGGAGATGGTCTAAGAGCATGTGCATTTGAGATACTTTTGAGTGGGTGTCTCAACTATTTGAGACATTCACTCAATATTTTATTATTTTAATTTTTGAGACACCCATGTTGAAACACCCATGTTGAGACACCCTTGATACACATGCTCTAGACTATTTATAATTTATGTCATTCACATTAATTTGGCTAGAAACAGTTTATACCAATTAGTTATTTAATTTTCAGCATTTTATTTATAAAAATATCTTATATCTTCCATTTGCTACCAAAATATTTATTGAAAATTTAGTATATCATATTAATTATTTCATTAAACACAATATTTTTTCTTTTCATAGTTGTTTGATCTTATTTTTGAAAAAAAACTAAATCATCACATCATCCATGTAATAAATAAATCTACATTTTTCACACATATTATAATTCCAATTTTTAAAAACGAACATAAATTACTCAAACTGTGAAGAAATATGTGTGTTTTGAAAATTACACATCATAATTAAAAATGTATGATGGTTCATAAATCTATTATACAAAGAACCAAAATGACAAGAAACTATAAGACACCTCATCTAACTTTTTTTCTTCCAAAAATCGGTTTAATATAGTTTTTCTATTGAGATGTATAGTTAAACTGAAAAAGATAAATATTTAAACTTGATAAATAGTTTAATATGATAAAAATATAAAAATATTTTTTAAAAAAATTAGTTTGATCAAAAGATTAATATATTATAAAAAAATTAATTCGATCAATTTTTTTAACTTGATCAAGAATAAACTCGGTTATAAAACCCTATAATCAGCCCGTATATTTACAATTGTGTAATTGTGTTATAATAAAAAATACAATTGTAGCTATTATTTGTAGTTACATAGTCAGAACTGGTCTTGAGTTTTTAAAAGCCGCAAGTTAAAGTAAAAATGTGGCCGGTTTGTACGTTTTCATAATAATAAAAAAACTTAACAAAAAAACATATGTGTGAAACAAAAACTTTGATTATAACTCCATTATTTCAAAGGTAAACAAAAAACGTGTCTATAACTAAATCAACGATCCGTTGTTTCAAAGGTAAACAAAAACGTTGATTATAAGGTAAAAAAAACAAAATTAAAACTTAAAAGGAATTTACATAGCTTGAACCCAGGGCTGGCCACATGACAAGAGGTTAGTAATACCACTAGACCAAAATCACATCTAATAATTTTTGGCCCGAAGCATTTAATAAATTTGTCGACCGCAAGATCATGCTTTCTTGGCTTCGCCCAAAGGCCGGCTCTGTACGTAGTCAACACATAATTTTGCAGTTACAAATATGAACTAAATTTTTTGCAGTTATATTTATGTACATAACATTCATTTATTTTAACTAAAAAATTAGGGTTCACCTTCACCCGCACCCACCAAGTAGTTTAGTAATTAAAGTTGAGTGTTTGAATATTTAAATCTTTGAATGTATTGGGAGATCGGCCATATCAAAATTATGGAAAACATGAAGTTCAAAAAGAATATGGATATTTACTAATATCTTAGATTAAGAAAATTAGCTTTATCTTAAATATAATATTTCCATATTAGTTTAAGAAATTAAGTTGATTTCATTTCTATATAAGTTTATGCACTTTGTAACATTATTCTTATGAGAGTTTAATAATAATTCTTCCTAAACACTTTTGTGTTCTTACTCTCATCAATTTATCATGGTATCAGAGACAAGATCCAATTCCTCTGGGTTAGGTTCTTTTCGTTTCCGCAATCATTATTTTGCTTAAATTTTATTCTATTGATTTCATTAAAAAAAAGTTTTTGTTTTATTCACGTTCTACTTGGCTTTTGAGCACACGATTGTGTTTGGTTTTTGAAGAAAAAACAAAAAACAAAAAAAAAGGAAAAGTCTTCACGACTTGTTCTTCCTCGAAAAAAAAAAAAGTCTACACGTTTTTTGAGCTCTCGTCCTCGCGAGTTGTGTTTCGATTTCTCAATCGCGAATTACTACGGTGTTTATGATGGATTTTCCATCGAACCAATTTGACTCTACGATCGGGTATAAATATCGTTGATGACCCGACAGCTGGGTATACATGTTGTTGAAAAACCCTACGATCGGATATAAACGTCGATTACCCGACGGCCGGGTGTTGCAGCCGATTTGACCCTACGACTGGGTATAAACGTCGTTGTACAAAGACTGGGTATTGTAGTCGATTTGATCCGACGGACGGGTATAACGCCAATATTTTGAAGATTTGTACAATCTCACACGTGTTACCACGTTTGAGCTTGCGGAAGGGTATTGGAAGATCGACTATATCGAGATTATGGAAAACATGAAGATCAAGAAGAATATGGATATTTACCAATATCTTAGATTAAGAAATTTAGCTTTATCTTAAATATAATATTTCCATATTAGTTTAGGAAATTAAGTTGATTTCATCTCTATATAAATTTATGCACCTTGTAACATTATTCTTATGAGAATCTAATAATAATTATTCCTAAACACTTTTGTGTTTTTACCCTCATCAATTTATCAGAATGGCTTAAAAAACTCAGATTTATGTCGATTTCGGTTTATGATGAACATGTTTATTCCAAAAAGATAAAAATTATTTAAACTAGATAACTTATGTATCAAAATGTTTAGAAGTTTGATTTTTTTTTTTATCAGACTATTCCAAACCTTGAGATCTTAAATATCTTAGACTAAGACCATAAACTTCCAAAATAAGAAATTTGAGTCGGCTGTTTCGGAATTAACCCAAAAATAAAGTTAAACGGACTTTACGTCTTGAATCTAAAACAACAATATCATACTAACGGAGAATTATATATTAATTAAAAAAGAAAAAAATAATCGTGTAATACTGTATTATTTAAATTATTGACCACACTATTTCAAAGAGTGATAGTTTGACAAATATTTGATCCAATACTATTTTATAATTAATAATGCTAATGGTACCCAATGAGATCCACCTTTTGCATTTCCCATTCCCCACAAACAAAATCCTCATCAGCCACTTGACTTTTTGACCATCTTTCTAACATTTTCTCTCACTTTCTTTTAGTTGAAAACTTTTATAATTCGAACACATTCTTGTTCACAGTTTCATCAACTTCTTCAAATTAACAAGTTTTTTATGTCAAAAAAATACTTTTTCCATCTTCTTTGAAAAATCTTCAAATACTTTAGTTTATATTTTATCCCTCATGTTTTAAATGTTTACGCTGATAAGAAGTTCGAGCACGCGTTTTTTTATTTTCCCAAATAGATCATACCGAACCAGTTAAAGATGCTTTACAGAACATTTTTCCTAGTCATATGTGATATAATAGATAGATAGTTGACAAAAAAAAAAAAAATTACAACTTATACCATTTTGTTCTACATTGTAAACTTGAAAACAAAACAAACAAAAAAACAACAAAAACACGTTTTTAATCTTCTCTAGTCTTTACAAATATTGTCTTCAAGCTCAATTTCTTCTTCATCATTATCCTCTTCTTCATTTTGACTATCTATAGCCCTCTTCTCTTCTTCCTCCACAATTTCTAATTCCGTAAGATTTCCACTTTGACCCCTGAATTTCCCATCTTTCACATTTCTGTCCCTTCTACTCTTCAAATCATCCAACAGCTCCCTAATCGCCTTCTCCTTATCCCTCCGATTCTTGATCAAAGCCTCGCTTACGTCAGCAGGCGTCATCTCCGCCTTCTCCACCACTCTCTCCATCTCCCTCAACACGTCGTCGTTAATATCTTCTTCCCCATACCCCAAATAATTCTTCAACAGAATCTTCAACGACGGGAAATTACAGAAACTCATGTATATACGCATATCCATTCTCCCACTTCTTAGCAATGCAGGATCAAGCTTCTCGATATGATTGGTCGTAAAGACGAAGATCCTCTCGCTCCCACAACAAGACCAAAGCCCGTCTGTAAAATTCAACAAACCCGACAACGTGATCGTGTTCCCATTACCAGATTCTTCCCCTGAACCCGACCCGTTTCGTGTTTCCGGGTCGTAATAGCTCCGTTGCGAAGTCGCGTTACTACTACTACTACTGCTCTTGTTCCGATTCGTCAAATTGATCGAACAGTCGATGTCTTCGATCACGATAATCGACTTTGAACTCGTCTTCATCAGCAGTTTCCTCAACTCGGAGTTGCTATGAACCTCCGTGAGCTCGAGATCGTAAATGTCGTAGCCGAGATAGTTGGCCATGGCTGCGATCATACTCGACTTACCAGTACCAGGAGGTCCGTAGAGCAAGTATCCTCTTTTCCAAGCCCGACCCGTTTTCTGATAAAACAATTGACCTTCCGCGAAATCCTTGAGATCGTCCATGATTTGTTGCTTCTTAATCGGATCCATGGCAAGAGTCTCGAAAGTGCTTGGATGCTTAAAAGGAACAGATTCCCATGGATGCCCTCTCGAATCTAAAGACCCACCTCGAGAATTCGTGTAAAGCAGCCGATCTTGGTTTTTCCGGCGGATCTCGTTGGCTCTCTCCATGATGTAATCCAGATACGAGTAGAGGATCAAGGTTTTGTCTTTCTTCTTGATTCGGAGAGTGAATCCACGTTTTTCCTCCGGTAACGCTCTCCAGGCGAAAGTCTGAGTCTGCCGTTGAGTAACGACGTGTTCCCATAGAACGGTGACGCCGTTAAAGGTGTCGACGATGGAATCGTTGTTGGAGAGACCGAAAGTGATGGAGGAAGAGTTGACGGCGCGAGTGAGGCTTAGACGGTTCCCGGCGATCGAAACGGAGGAGCTTAGGTAGAGCTGAACGGCGTTGTAGAGCTCGTTGGTGTTGACGCCGTCAATCTCCGTTATGTCGAAGTAGCAGTAAGAAGAGAAGAGGTGGAAGATTCTGTTGAAGAACTTCAGGAAAGCGAAACGGAGCTCCGGCGGGAAAATTGATTGCATTAAGCTCTGGCAAAAAGCTAAGACGCCGAGAAGTGAAGCTAATGATGTCCAATACTCTTTCATTTGTTTCTCTCTCTGTGAGATCCGATTGAAGCTTAAAAAGGAGAGGAGAAAACAGAGGATTGTTTGTTTTAGAAAGGTGTGAGCTTTACGGCTGAATCAAAGTGAGAAAACAGAGGAATTAAAAGTGGAAAGCTTTGAAATCAAGAATAGAGAAGAGATGGGTCTCTCTCAATTTATAAAAATGCAGAAGCTTTGAAAAGCTAATATAGGCTGGTGATGGTGAAAGAGGTAATAGGTGGGGACTTGAAAAGAGAACAAGTGTAAAAAGAGGAGAAAATGGAGTTGCTCAAAACATACTTTCCTTTTTTTTTCGTCTCTAATTAAATAATAATAATGGATTAGTTAGTCTCTAGACTCTTCCTTGTTTTTTCTTTTTCTTTTTCAAGTAACGTCTTTAGACTTTTTAGATAATTGACACACGAAAAACGACATTAATTTTTTTTTTTTTTTTTTTTTCCGACTAAATATTTTATTAATTTTGTAAATCATAGTCTTTGTTTACAGCCATATAGAGAAATTGAGGACATGAATTATACAAAGACCATTGTAATGGATTTAGAATTGCTTTTCTAGCTAACAAATCAGCACAAACGTTTGCCGTACGGTTCCTATATAAGAACTTGTTCCCCTCAAATTTGCTACTCCATTTGTTGATGTCCTCCAAGTAGTGTTGGAGTTTGAGATTAATCACATTGTTGTTGATAATGTGATTGATATTGAAATTATCTCCTTCGAATTCTACATTACGATATCCAAGAGACCATGCTGCTTGTATCGCCCAAATGAGAGATGTACACTCTGATTCTTCCGGTGTATACCGTTCATGGAACTTTCCCATTCCACAATCAAGGAAGAGACAATTGCTGTTTCGTATAATCCATCCAAGTCCAGAAGTCTGATCCCCATTATGATGAGATGCGTCGTAGTTACATTTCACCCAATCTCTAGTTGGCTTCTTCCACAATATTTGACCTGTCTGATTCCTTAGATACAATTGATTACCTTCCTGTTGGTTAGGTTGACTATCTATCCATTCTTTAACGTCTCTCGAAGCAAATTCTATAGCTTCAGCCGGCGTAATGGTTTTTTGACTGAAAAGGATTTCATTCCTATTTTTCCAAAGACGCCACAATAACCAGAAGGGAAGGTAGCGATTGTATTGAGATACGGTGTCGTCCTTATGTAGAGAGAAGAGGTATCTCATTTTGTCTTCAATTGTTGCATACCTTTGGCAAAGGATGTGTGTAGGAATTCCACTCAAACGCCAGACTTCCTTAGCATAGTGACAGGAAAAGAAAACATGGTCATTAGTTTCCGTATATGTACAACATCGAGCACAGAAACGGTCTACATTCATTCGTCGATGTCGGAGATTTTCATTGACCGCTAGAATTCGTGATGTTAGTCTCCATAGGAAGTGTTTAATCTTAGGAGTGACGTTAGAGGACCATATGTCTTTAGCGATATCTGGATGGTCTGCTAGAGGAGCTTGATGAATTTCATCGGCCGAAAGATTTTCCAGAATGAGTCGATAGCCTGTTTTAACTGTGTAGTTTCCATCTTTGGTATGCCTCCAAATCAAACTGTCTTGTGTAGGTACAGTCGGTAGGTAGATCTTTTTTATGAGATGGTGATCTTGTTGTTCAACTTTTTCTGTGAGTTTCCTCTCGTCCCATTGTAGCGTTGAATGATCAATTAGTTCATTCACCAATATTTCTGGATCTACATTTGGCATTAAGGTTGGTGTTCGCGGAGCCATTGTAGGTAGCCATGGGTCCATTCCGACTCTAGTTGAGGTACCATCACCGATGCTTATGTAGGATTCAGCTTTTAATAATTCGCAGCCAAAGAGCAATGATTGCCAACCATATGAAGACTGCGTACCCCGAGTTGCATGTAATAAATTTCCATTTCGAAAATATCGGCCTCTGAGTACTCGTTATAGAAGGCAATGTGGTCGTCGTATGAGTTTCCAAGCTTGGTTAGCTAGTAATGCTTGATTAAATTTATGTAGATCTTTGAATCCCAATCCACCATCTCTTTTCGATGTTGTCATCTTTTTCCATGACACCCATGACATTTTTCGTTTTTCCGGTGTAGTTCCCCACCAAAATCTTGCTATCATACTGTCAATTTCGGAACATAATTCAATTGGCAATTGAAAGCAGTTCATCGAGTATACCGGCATCGCAAAAGCCACCGATTTTATTAGAGTTTCCTTACCCGCTGTAGATAAGAATCTCGTCTGCCAACCATTAATCTTATGTAGGACTTTCTCCTTGATGTAGTTTAGCATTTCTTTTTTCTTTCTTCCAAACTGTTCCGGAAGCCCCAAATATTTACCCCCTCCACCAACATTTGGAATTTGTAGTATACTTTGTATGCCTTCTCGAGTATGTTGGTAGACTCTCTCTCCAAAGGTAATTGACGATTTATCGAGATTTATCAATTGACCTGATGCTTTCCCATAAGTTTCAAAGATCTTGAAAAGATTCCTACTATTCTTTCGGTCTGCTTTAATAAAGAATAGCGAGTCATCGGCAAATAAGAGATGAGATATCGGAGGACCACCAATACTTAGTCTAATGGGTTGTATACAGCCTTCTCGTGTTGCATTATTCATCAAGACACTTAGCACATCAGCACACAGGATAAATAGGTATGGAGATAAAGGATCACCTTGTCGGAGGCCTCTGGTGACATCAAAATTACCATATGGACTTCCATTGATTAATACAGAAAAGGAAACTGTTCGAACACATGCCATGACCCAATTTATCCAAGTTTCTGAGAAGCCCTTCCTTCGTAATACTTCTTCAAGGAAATTCCATTCAATGCGATCATAAGCTTTACTTATATCTGTTTTGACAGCCATATAGGAATTAGCACATCGGCGTCGTGCTCGTAAAGAGTGGAGAGCTTCGTGAGCGATGAGAGCATTGTCAGTGATATAACGACCCGGAATAAAAGCAGCTTGATGTTCTGACACTACTTCAGAGAGAACTGATTTTAGTCGGGCCACCAGTATTTTAGAAATAATCTTATACATAACGTTACATAGAGCGATAGGCCTGAAGTCTTTCATAGATTTCGGAATCTCAATCTTTGGGATCAGGCACAGGTTCGTGTGGTTCAATCCATGTTGCATCTCTCCTGTTGCAAAAAATCGTTTAACTTCTTCAACAATAGTAAGTGTTTTTCTTTCTTTCTTTCTGGTTTCGCATTTTTATAAGAAATAAAAGTAATTCACGCGATTTAAAATAAAATTTGTTAATTCTATGAGTTTTTTTTTGAGTACGCATTAAAGAAGGAACATTTTTGTTTTAGAATAAAATAAAGTAAACAAATTGTAGAAAAAAAAAACATATTATTATTATTATTATTAATTTATTTTTTTGGGTATAAATGTTAAGATTTATTTACCAGTTTTTTAGATTTTTGACAGAAATTACAGGGAAACTAAAAAAACATAATAACCAAAAAAAACTACTGACAACGACTAACATGCAACAACAACACAGAAATGCTATGAAAAACGGCTAGCGAGATAAAACAAAGCAAACCGAAACAAATCCAGACGCGAAAGCAGCAGTCACACGCCAAAACGCGGACCATCCCATTCTTGCCACAGCTCCGAAGAACTAGAGTTCTCATCCTTGTTGCTACGAGTATCATCCCGAGGCTCGTCCTCTAAGCACAAGGGAGACGCCTACAGCTTCTCCAAGAACTAACAGGATCTCCAATTTCTGTAACGGACTAACTTGCAGCCGTCGATAAGGGAGTCCGAGCGGGCAATCGAAGCGTCACCTCCGAGCGCCATTCCCGAAAAAGAGAAACTCCTCGGGAACCAGCTCCCACAGCTAGAAGCTAGCCGCGACAACAAACCGTTGCCTCGACATCTCACGTCCGGATCAGGTCCACCTCCTACACCAGACTAAATTCGGAGCCAACACTAACCGAGTCCTCTCGCACAGACGCGTTGCCGCCGCATCTAAGCCGGAACACGCACCGCCGAGAAACTCAGGCCACACTGATGGAAGACGACGCCAGAGCTTAACCGCCGAACGAGCCGAAGAAGCATCCGCCGAGCCACCTGCCTAAAGCCACCGCTAAGAGACACCGACGGTGGAGCCGCACCCGCCGAGAGAGACGAGAGCCACCACTCCGAGGCCAACCACGAGACCAAATCACCAAAGCCAAAAGACGGCGAGCGACCCGTCCTCTAGGCCCAACAACGCCATCGCCGGTAAAGGGGACTCAGATCTAGAAAAATTGGCACTTCCGCAACCTCCTAGACAAGATCTGAAACATAGATTTTAGAGAGTTCTTACTCGGCGGAGAGGTTGACTGCCACCACCCCACTACCGGAATAAGCCAGAGCGCACGCCTACGCAGCAGAAGACGAGCTCTGAAAGAAAAGCCGAACCCACCAGTGGGGAAACGTCGGAGAGCAAAACGAGGAAGGAGACATCGCCGGAGAAGGACGAGGCGAACGCCGGACAGAGCGCCGTCCACGAGGAAGCACCCAACCGCCACCGCAAACTCAATGACACCGCTGAGCTTGCTCCGCCGTCGAACGAGGAACCACCGTTGAGGCTCAACCCACGCCGCTACAACCGAAAACCGGAGGGAAACACCAAATCTGAAGCCAGACCGGAAAAGACAAGATAAGGAGGAGGAAGAGAGTCCGGCGCCGGTGCTGAGGGAGCTACCGGCGCCGGAAAGCAGATCTAGAAAAAAAGAAACCCTAGGCGGCGTAAAGAGGAAAAGCAGAGAGAGAAGCTTTTAAAAAAAAAAAAAAACATATTATGATTTCCATTCTACAAAACAAAACGTATTATTATTTCTACGAGGTGTGAATATAAAAAGGTAAAGAATTGATGTGATGATGTGATAGTTGAACTATCATCATAGTTCGCAAAAGTGAATAAGGTTCAAAGATTTTGGGGATGTTGCAGAGTGAAAGGTATGTTGGTTAGAGCATCACCAATGTTAGAATTTTTCATAGGATTTTTACCAATATTTTAATTATAAATTTTAAGAACCTCATGCTAAAAATTTTTAAAAAAGTTTTAAAATAAGAATCTTAAAGAACATTTTTTTCAAAGTTAAGAATCCCTCTAATATTTATTATTATTTGTCATTATAAAATTTTAAGAACCCCTATTCTAAAAACCCCGGATGGTGATGGTCTTAGAGCCCAAGTTATCCTAACTTTTCAGATAAAAGTTATTCGTTTTGATCACCGTAATTGATTGTAATTACAATAGAAACTCTACAAATTAATAGTATTGAAATTATGATATTTTATTAATTTATAGAGTTATTAATTTTTTTTTAAAAACAATTAAATTCATAATTTTCTAAAATATCTTTTTACCTAAAAGAAGAAAAACATTTTCTTTTATATTCTTACATTTTGTTTAAACTAAATAGACTTGTCGTTCGTCAATATCTATGTGTTCATTAAGATATTGAGTTTTTGGTTAAACAAATTTTTTTTTATCGAACATACATGTTTTAAAGCGTGTATACATTTTTTAGATGTAAGAGAACACCAAAAAATTTGAAACGATAAAAAAAAATGAGAGAGGAAACTTCATTTTAAAAATACAAACAACACTATAATCATATTTTAGTAAAAAAATGTAGTTATACTTATATAATTAAGTTTTATATATATTAATTATTCACTTTTGCGACCATATATTTATATAAGATTTTGATATTAGTGGGACCATATATTTATATAAGATTTTTCAAAAATTTATTATCTTATTATCTTATCGAATTATATAATATTTTGAACCGGCCCAATTCAAAACAAGAAAAATTTATTAAATTATAGTGTTATTAATGTAGCGAGTATTAATTTATAGAGTTTTTACTATATCTAATGTACGCGGATAATTAATATTTTAAAAATGATCTTAAATATTTGAAAATTCGTAAAATTATCCAGAATCACCCAATATTTTACAAAATTATCTATTTAAAAAAATCCAAAATTATCTAATTTGTTAAATATTATAAATCGAATAATGATTTTAACTCGAACTATATGAATTTTTATGTGTAATAAGAAACTAGATGAGTATACATTAACATTGACAAACAATGTATTTTTTTAGTTTTTACACAGAGATAGAAAAAAGTTTGAAATCAATAAAATAGGCAAACATTTCATGTGCGGCAGTTCAAAAAACAATGGCAAATATGTTGGAATAGAAAATTGGATAAGTACATGACACTTTGCCATAGGGGTGGACAAATGGTTATTCGGTTCGGTTCGGTTCGGTTATTTCGGTTTTCGGTTACGTTCGGTTATGTCTTTTACTATCCATTCGGTTAGTAACAGTTTTCGGTTCGGTTTCGGTTCGGTTCGGTATGGTTATCAAAATTAATAACCGTTTGGTAACCGAAATCTTTCGGTTATTTTCGGTTAACCGAATGGTTTCAGTTATTTTCGGTTATTTTCGGTTATTTTCAAATATTTTTGGTTATTTTCGGTTAAATTTCAAAATATTTCGGTTATTTCGGTTAAATTTCGGAAATATTTCGATTAGTTTCAGTTATTTCGGTTAGTTTCGGTTATTTCGGTTCGGTTATTTCGGTTATATTTTGGTTATTTTGGTTAATTAGGGGAAATAAACATAATTTTTTTTTTTTTTTGATATCCATGGATACCCATTGGTTATCGGTTAATAACCATTCGGTTATCATAACCAATGGATATCAAAAATAAAAACCATTCGGTTATTATGAAGTAACCATAACCTAACCGAACCATTAATTTCGGTTCGGTTCGGTTCGGTTTCATTCGGTTCGGTTATTATGCCCAGACCTAGTTTGCCAGATACTTTGAGAACATTGGATGGGTTGGACTAATGATATAACATTTGTCATTTGCAGATAATTCATTGGCACAAACAGTAATGTTACCTCCAAATTGTGATATTTGGATTTTTTTCATCATTTGTGTACTCCTAATTATCTCTTTTTAAAAAAAATAACTCTGTTCCAGATACATGTGTTCATTTAGTGAACAATCATTATAAATTGGTTCACTCCGACCGATTTGGAAGCCGCATTATGAGTTATGTCGAACTTTTAAGCTTCTAAGGCTCATACAAAAGGATTCGTTCTTCTCTCAATCAAAATTGACTACAATGTTTCTTTTTCTTTTTGTCAACACTACAATGTTTCGTATCAATTGAGTTTTCACGGTTGCACATACAGTCGTATTTTTTGCTTGATAAAGTCTGTTCATGAATGTTTCCCTTTACGATAACGGAGAATTGAGTCGCAACAACTCATGCATACTAAGCTTCAAATTTTCTTGGAAACCAACAAAACACTTCCTCGCAGATCCAAGTGTTAGCCACTACCTCTGCTACTTGACACTTCTAGGGCGAGCGAATGAATCGTTTTATCATATAGAATATACACTTTTTCGTTGTCTGGCCAGCAAAGTCACTCCCTCAATCCACTTAATGCTTCAGTGAGAAACAAGAACATAATGAGTTACACAACATTCCCCTCCAAGAAATTTAAGAATAAATCAAGTAAGAGTAAGCTACAACTTGAAATGGCAAAAGAGAGAAGAAATAGATACACTCTCGAATGCAACAGCAAACTGATATGCCACAGAGAGCTTACTTCAGGAAAAAGAAGTTGAATGGCGAAATTGTGAGAGAAGAAGAATTGCAGAGTTAGTCAACAGAGTTGACCACGCTTAAAGAATAAGGAATAAAAGAAAGACTCCAGCTCATTTAGAGTCTCTAGCTGATATAAATAAGTGTCTTTATCGTTTAGTTCAGACCATGCACTTGCTAAGTTTGGATTGTTGAACAATATACGTTCTTCAATGGAGCTCTTCTAAATTCGTTGATTTTCCGGTCTAGAACCTCTTATAATCGGGATTTCGTGGGATTCAGATTACAATATCAGTAAAGTGCATCTTATTCTCTCAGTTTACGTCTTAAATCATAACAAATTGGTGCGTGACTCGATCGAACAGTAGCGAATGGGTTCTACGGGTGAATCACTACAGATCGGTGATGAGTTGCAAGGAACGGTACAGGAGATGGCTCAGGAGCTCGATTTTATCAAAGGCGGTTGGGAGTTGCTTACTAAGGAGTATAAATTGTCGCAGGATCGTGTGACTTTGATCGAGACTCGTTTAGACTCTCTTGATCACCGTTTTGATTCCATGGATCACAACGTAGCACAGATTTCACAGGTCCTGTCGAGATTTGAAAATAGCTATATGGCGGAAAAGGCTCGGGGAAAGACGATCGCACAATCCTCGGACCCTCCTCCTCGTGTTCCTCCGACACCGATGGCGCAGGCTCACGGCGATGCTTCGTGGGGTGGTCCACAGGTTTCGCGAATGGTCGAGAATCGTGAGAGTTTACTGCGTAAAGTGGATATGCCTACTTTTGATGGATCACGTCCTTTTAGCTGGATTGCAAGGGTTGAACGCTTCTTTCGTTTGGGAAACTATATTGGTGAAGATCGTTTGAGTTTGGTTTCTGTGAGTCTTGGTGGTCCTGTTTTAAACTGGTTTAATGGAGAGATGGAAACTGCTCCTTTCACAAATTGGTTTGAGTTTAAGCGTCGATTGGTGGACAGGTTCAGTGGCAGTGTCGATGATGAGCCTGGGAAGCGCTTGTTTAGCATCAAGCAAGCTGGTTCCATTAGTGATTACGTTAACGAGTTTGAGGAGCTGGTTTCTGTTGTTCCGGGGATACCAGAGCCGAGGTCTGGTCGATGTGTTTTATAACGGGTTGAAACCCGAGATGAAGGAAGTCATTAAGATGAAAGAACCTAGGGGATTAACGCAACACAAAAATGCTGTTCTTAAGATGGACTCTAGTATTTTTTGCAGGCTGGTGGGATCTAATGATGGTTCTGAGGATGGGTCTCGCAGAATTTCTGGCGTTACCCCATGGAGATCTTCTGCTGCTTCTAATCCACAGAGGCAGTGGAGTGTTTCACCGGTCCAGAGCAAGCCTGTTTTTGCATCTTCCGGACATTCAGCTGTCAAAAATATTGTCGCTGGTGCTCAGCGACCTCGCCTTCGCCTGTCTGATGCAGAGCTGAATGAGAAACGTCGTAATGGGCTTTGTTTTAATTGTGATGCGAAGTGGAGCAAATCTCATCTCAGTGTGTGTCCAAATAGAGAGTTACAGATGCTCACTGTTGTCAACGGGTATGATTTGGAGGTCTTAGATGAAAATATGATGGAATTGGTTGAAGAGGAAGAAGACCCTTCAGGTCAGTTGATGGAGTTATCGTTAAACTCCTTCTTGGGGATTGACTGTCCCACCACAACCAAGTTTCGTGGGCATATTGGTGATTTAGAGGTCGTCATAATGATTGATAGCGGTGCTACTCACAATTTTGTGACTCCACAGGTGGTTTCGCAAGCTCGTATTCCATTGTTACGCAGCACGAATCTGCAGATCTTGTTGGGAAGAGGTGTCACAGCGTCTGGTTCAGGTGTTTGCAAGCAGGTGGAATTTTCTGCTCAAGGTTTGCAGTTCACCAGTGATTTTATTATTCTGGAATTGGGTGGCGTTGATGTAATCTTAGGGGTTAAGTGGCTGCGGACACTAGGGAAGTGTCTGGTGGATTGGGACCTTCATGAGTGGTATTTTAAGCATCACGACAAGATGGTGACATTACGGGGAGATCCTGATCTGCATTCCACTACCTTATCTCTGAAATCACTAGCTGCAACTTATCCGGTGAACACTATGGGTGAGGAAATGGAGTTATGTGCACAGAGTTTGGTGCAGCAGGTTGTTCCTTCTGAGATTGTGTCGTTTCTGGATCAGTTTTTTCGGGTATTTGAAGTTCCTGTGGGTTTACCTCCAGTCCGCAGTAGAGACCATGCCATTCATTTGCTTCCCGGGGTCACGGTTGTCTCTGTACGACCTTACCGTTATCCACACGCCAGCAAAGAGGCTATGGAATCGATGGTGACTGACATGTTGCATTCTGGAATTATCAGAACCAGCATTAGCCCCTTCTCGAGCCCGGTACTCTTCGTCAGGAAGAAAGACAATACATGGCGGTTCTGTGTCGATTACAGAGCACTTAATCGAGCAACGGTACCCGATAAGTATCCCATACCACTGATTGATCAGCTTCTGGATTAACTAAATGTGGCAGTGGTGTTCTCGAAGCTCGATCTCCGCTCTGGATACCATCAAATTCGTATGAGGGAATCTGATATTCACAAGACTGCATTTCGTACTCACGAGGGTCATTACGAGTTCTTGGTGATGCCCTTTGGCTTAACCAATGCTCCAGCAACATTTCAGTCCTTGATGAATGAAGTATTTAGACCATATTTGCGGAAATTCATACTGGTTTTTTTTATGACATATTAATCTACAGCCCTTCTTTGGACGAACATCAGAAACATCTGGTTGTGGTCCTACAGATTTTGGCTGATCAGCAACTGTTTTCAAATCAAAAGAAGTGTTTATTTGCTCTGTTGCAGGTAGAGTACTTGGGACACATTATTTCTCACAAAGGTGTGGCCACAGATCAGATCAAGACCGTTGCGATGCAAAATTGGCGTACACCATGGTCTGTGAAGGAACTACGGGGATTTTTGGGTCTTACGGGCTACTACAGGAAGTTTGTGAAAGGGTATGGAGGGTTAGCAAGACCTTTGACTGACTTGCTGCGTAAAGATCAGTTTGCATGGTCCAATGAAGCTCAACGGGCCTTTGAGCAATTGAAATCGGCTATGGTCTCAACTCCAGTTTTGGCTTTACCTGATTTTCAAGAGGTATTTATTCTGGAAACGGATGCTTCAGGACATGGGTTGGGAGCAGTTTTAATGCAGCAGAACAGGCCCATCGCTTATTTTAGCTACGGTTTATCAGCTAAAGAACAACTCAAGCCTATTTATGAACGCGAGCTGATGGCAATCGTGATGGCTGTCAATAAGTGGAAACATTATTTGATTGGTCATAAGTTTGTCGTTCATACGGATCAAAAGAGCTTGAAGTTTATGTTGGAACAGAAGGAGGTCTCTATGGAGTATCAAAAGTGGCTTACGAAACTACTGGGGTATCAATTTGAAATACTCTACAATCCCGGTATTGACAACAAAGCAGCATATGGTCTTTCTAGAGTGGTTCACGGGTCTGAGTCAGTGACTAGCGCACCTATGTTGGCACTTACGGTTCCCTCAGTTATCCAGCTTCACTAGTTGTTGACGGAAATCGAAAATGACACTTCGATACAACACCTTCTTCAGCAGTGTACCGCATGGGAATTGGGGAAACAGGGGTACGCTGTTGCGGACGGACGTCTTTGGTACAAGGGCAGGCTAGTGATTCCCTCCCATTCTTCATTCATTCCATTGATTATTTCTGAATGTCACGATGGTAAGTTAGGAGGACATTCAGGGGTTTTGAGAACACTGAAACGCATTCAACAGTGGTTCCATTGGAACGACATGCGGAAGCAAGTGCAATCATATGTTGCGGAATGTCAGGTGTGTCAAACACACAAATACTCGACACTGTCACCCGCGGGATTGCTCCAGCCTCTCCCTTTACCTTCCGCAATTTGGCAAGACATTAGCATGGACTTTATCGAGGGATTACCGTCTTCCCAAGGTGTTAACGTCATTCTGGTTGTAGTGGACCGCCTTAGCAAATACGGGCATTTTATTGGTTTGCGACACCCGTTTACGGCATCAGATGTGGCTGCGAAATTTATCCAGGAGGTGGTGAGACTTCACGTGTTTCCATCTTCTATTGTGTCTGATAGAGACAAGATATTTCTTAGTGCTTTCTGGACTAATTTATTCAAATTGGCAGGCACAAAGTTAAAATTCAGCTCAGCCTTCCACCCTCAAACGGATGGGCAAACTGAAGTTTTAAACCGCTGCTTGGAAACGTATCTGCGTTGTTTGGCCTCGGCTCACCCTCGTTCCTGGTTCAAGTATTTATGTTGGGCGGAGTTGTGGTACAACTCGTCTTATCACACTGCGTTGAAAACTACTCCGTTCAAGGTTGTTTATGGCAGGGATCCTCCGTCTCTGCTGCGTTTTGAACAAGGTTCCACCGCTAATTTTGAGCTGGAACGTATGTTGTTGGAGCGTGATGCAATGCTGGGACAAATTACAGAGCAATTGACTCACGCGCAGCAGTTGATGAAGAACAATGCCGACAAACACCGTCGGGACTTGGAATTCGAGGTGGGCTTATTCGTCTTTCTTAAGCTGCGCCCGTATCGCCAACATTCAGTCACAAAGAGGATCTGTCAGAAGCTGGCAGCGCGTTTCTACGGTCCCTTTGAGGTCTTGGAGAGGATTGGTAAGACTGCGTATCGCTTGCGACTTCCAAGTTCCTCAAAAATACATCCCGTGTTTCATGTGTCACAACTCAAACCAGTGTTGGGCTCGGGACATCAAGTTAACCCGCTTCCCACCACTTTCTCGGCGGCGGATGAATTTGTGGTGACACCGGGAAAAATACTGCAAACTAGATACAATGGCGAAGGGTACTTGGAGTTGTTAGTTCAATGGCAAGGATTGCCACCACATGAGTGTTCTTGGGTCAATTGTCGGGAGTTTAGCCGTGAGTTTTCGGAGTTTCCGCTTGAGGACAAGCTCAGTTTCGAGGGGGGCGGTATTGATATGCCACAGAGAGCTTACTTCAGGAAGAAGAAGTTGAATGGCGAAATTGTGAGGGAAGAAGAATTGCAGAGTTAGTCAACAGAGTTGACCACGCTTAAAGACTAAGGAATAAAAGAAAGACTTCAGCTCATTTAGAGTCTCTAGCTGATATAAATAAGTGTCTTTATCGTTTAGTTCAGACTATGCACTTGCTAAGTTTGGATTGTTGAACAATATACGTTCTTCAATGGAGCTCTTCTAGATTCGTTGATTTGCCGATCTAGAACCTCTTGTAATCGGGATTTCGTGGGATTCAGATTACAATATCAGTAAAGTGCATCTTATTCTCTCAGTTTACGTCTTAAATCGTAACACAAACAAAGCAAAACTCAGATCAAATAACCGAAACAAAATGAGATTTTATGTGAGATTTCATAGTTATTTAAAAACAAATCATAACAACTTTCCTAATTCACTCAAATATTAGTATACACCCCACTGGAGAATTGAGCTGTAACAAACAGTCTATAAAAATATAAAAGAATTCATTCAGTCTTTTATTTTTTTATATACCCTGATGGATTAGTTCAGGCAGGGCGGTGTCGTTTACAGATCCGATCAAATGAAACCAAAGTCAGAAAGAAACAAAAACAAGTTTCCATTTCAAAAAAGGTCGGGTTTTCTCACTCCCTTTTCTTTCGCATCACAGTGAAACACAAAAGTGATCTAATTAACCCTACAAACCTTCGTTTGGGGGAGGTTTTTAGCACTTGGTGAAGAAAAAATAAAATTGAATTGTTTTAATTTGTGTTCCAAACTGAGAGAGCTCTTTCTTCTTTTATGGTTTGAGGACTAGAGCTAGACCAAACCTCGGTGAAGAGGCCACAGCCTTTGAGTCATACTCAGCTGAGAAAGTTATGAGCGACTTCGGTCTCCATTCTCTCTGTGCTACCATCCCTGCTTTCCCGCTGGTCGATAATCTGGTCTTCACCGTTGTGAATGGATCCACAGAGTGAGAGCTTCCGATGGTGAAGCTGTTGTTATCATTGGAGAAGCGACGGATCAGTTCTGCACCAACGGATATGGTTGGGTTCACCGTGTGGACGTAAGTAGCTCTCAGACTCTCCCCTTTATCCTCCCTACAAATTTACAGTCTTTCAGTTCCATAAAAAAGCCAAAACCTGAAACCAGACTGAAAAATGGAGCGCATCATGTTGTTTACTTACAGTATGAGCGCAGCGGTGAAGTGCGGCTTGTTGAAACCGATTCCGGCATTGTACTTGGTTAGTGACGAGGAAGCTGTGTCGAAACCAACTTCACCACCAAGGCAAACAGACTGGCTTCCGATCGTTGCTGAGAGATCTAGCAGAGGAGTTGGGTTGAGGCCAATGCTGGAATTGAGCGTAGCATGAGGATGAACATAGTGCACATCCAACTGAAATATAGCAGAGAAACTGGTCAAGAGTACAAAAGAATGTGACTGACATTTCCACAAGACTGAGACTAATAATAGTCGTTCTTCATATGGGCTATGCATTCACCTTGCCAGACTTGTGATCAGGTATTTTGAAGCTGATAACAGCTTTAGCAGAAGGCATGATGTTTTTGACGGTTACTTTCGTCGACACCTGCATATATATGTTCAGTAATATGGTTTAGGACAGCTAAGGTGCAAAAGATCAGAACGCATGTATCATTGCATATATTTCCTTACACTTGAGTGGCTGTCAATTTTCATATCAACAATGGTGTTTTGACCTTTATACAGTGTGCTAATGTCGCCGAAAAAGAAGCCATCCTTCTTCAAACCTGTAGCCACAAATTCCTGTTGGAAATAAAATTTTATTATGCAGTATTGTTACATAGGTTCAAAGCCAAGCAGCGCCACTTAGATGATACAAGAATCACAACGAAATTTCTCCATCTTACGATACATCAAAAGCCATGTTTGGAAACCAAAGTATGTACATTAGCTGGATATACTAGCTATCAAAGATCATGCAAGCATGCAAGGCAAGTATTATTAAGTGGTCCCATTTTAAGTTGGGTTGATTTGCTACTCTCAATTATGGTATGTATCCCTAGCTTTGGTCCAGAAAAACATGTAGCAGTACAGATTCTATATTGTAGGCCTGATAATCTCAAAACAGGTCATGTAAGCAAATTATGTTTTCTATAAGATGGATTTAATCTATTCACGTTAAACGATCCAACATACCGTTCCTGTGGCACTCAGCATTGTCAGAGTAAACTTTTGGTCGAAAATATAATCCTTGTTTAAAAGATCTGCAGATTTTCAAATAGTCAATAAAATGGCCAACACCGAGAAACAATGGCAACCGCAAACACAGAGAGCATCACCAAAGCAATGCACAAGATCTGCTAACTCACCTTTGGCTTTCTTGCCAATATCTGGAAATGGAGCTGGACTGCTTCCCATCTTCAGATGTAGAAAAGAGACGCAGCAACACTGACAATTCACAAGCAAAGCAGAATCATAAGTCTGCCTGACAAGAGTATGGATATCAAAGGCAAATCTCCTCTATAAGAGAGAGTCACAACGAAAAATGAAACTGATCAGAATATGTCATCCTCAGTCACAGATATCCAACCACGTCTACCGAAACTATCTATGAAAGCAAACACACACACACACACACAACAAAAATGGCGAGAAAGAGATCGAGAGAATCGAATCGATCAAAAGCCAATCCCCAGAATCTATCATTCCCTTCACGCAATCACTCGTATAATCTCATTCAGAACTAGTACTTATGAATATTAGGATCTTAACTCCACCGGAAAAAAAAAAATCAAACTCGCACTACACCAAACATCAACAAGAGAATAGGAGGAAAGGTTCCTTACGCAAGTGGAAGATCGACGAATAGAATCAAAGAACGCTTCCCAGTCGCTTGATAAACCCTAACTGTTCCGTCGCCTCGTGGTGGAATCAGGCGACGGCGGCTTTTTTTCCTTTGAAGAAGACAGTAAGCAATAAAGTTATAAAAAAACAGGCCTCGAGAAACTCAAAGGGAAGGGAGACCAACGCTCTCGATGAGCAATGATAATGTCACTTGGCGCTGAGGTTTGATAGGGTCACGAGCTTGCATTTTCTTTTCTTAGAAAAAGCCTTTTGCTAATTCGTCTGTGATATAACTTCTGTCACAGGCACATTCGTGAAAATAGTTGTATTGTATCCAGTTCGTGAGGCCCATTCTGCTGTTTAAATATGACGAATTTACCCCGAAAATCGTTTGCACATGACCAAAATGGATTTTCGGCAAATTTCTCAAACCGAATAACGTAATTTGGTTCGGGTTAAGATAATCTGAATAATCCGAACGGACATATAACCATATTAATTCGGTTTTCGCTTCGATTCGGGAAATTTATCGAAAACCAAATTATCCGATCAGTTAACCGTAATTAAATGTCATAATAAGATTTAGGATTTTGTACGTTTAGTAATTATAGTTTTAGTTAATTAATAATATTCTTTAGTACCGTCTCAGGAAAAAAACTTTTTGTTTTAATTTAGCATATTTATTATTTGATTACTCTTCAGGGCCGACCCTGAAAATAGGGGGGCTCCAAACCAAAAAAAAAATTAGAGTCTTCGTTTTACATTGGCAAATAATTTTTTTTTTTTTTGGTAAAAAAAA
This sequence comes from Eutrema japonicum, assembly GCA_030161315.1. Lineage (NCBI taxonomy): Eukaryota > Viridiplantae > Streptophyta > Magnoliopsida > Brassicales > Brassicaceae > Eutrema > Eutrema japonicum. Next base: position 43,916,750 of record BSQW01000005.1, read on the forward strand.
AAAAACAGAGACTTAAATTTTTATTAAGAAAACGAGGGCTCTAGGCCCAGGCTTCAACTCATGCTGTCCAAGGCCGGCCTTGTTACTCTTCTATTGTTCTATGTTTTGCGAGGTCGCTTCGTCTCCGACGACCAAAAACTAAAGCCACCGTTTTCAGCGAGTAAGAGCTAACTCTAGCTAAACATCATAGCGTGATTCCAAGGTATTATTACTCCATAATCTTGGGTTCCAACTCTCTGTTCCATCTCTCCAACTCTTTGTTCTATCTTGTACGTCTCTCTAGATCTTACTTTCCAAAAACTTGTGCTCCAAGCGTTGTATACATACACATGCTTTTTATATCTCTTTCTATTTGTACATCCCCCAAGCCCGAGACCAGATCAATTGAAATGGTCCCGTCCCAAACGTCACTCGATCATGTAACCTCAAAGCTTCGCCCAATATATTTTTACCTGTCGAGTTGGTGACAGTTAAAATTTTTTTAATTATATTATTATTGATTTGTTTGATACTTTCATCCACAAAAGTAACAACCTTAGTAGCATTAATACCTAGTAGCAACTTGCATTTTCATTAGTGAAGATGATGCTTAGTTTCATTTAGTTAAGCAAATGAACTATTTTCAGCATCTCACGTATGTTTGGGACCATCTTTGTAAGCAAACTCTTTATTGATATACCACAAACATTTATATGGACAAATACCCTAATCACTATATTAGTTTTCAGATTTTTATAAGAAAATAGAATACTATAGAAAAAATAATCTCATAATTATTAGTATTTATTTACAAGATCACGCTTTTAAAATGGAAGCATAAAAACATACGAAATGTAATGTAAGTAAAACTATAGACTCTGGATCGCCAAAAAAAAAAAGAATTATAGACGTTGAACATTGCTTTATGGGCCACCATAAAAAAGCCCACGAATATTCTATTGACTATCGAGCATGTCTGAACAAAATCCCTACACATCCCACCCCAAAAAGGAAACAAAAAAAGTGAAAACCGATTATTAAATGACATTAACGATCACAAAACCAATCTTATAAAAACAATTTAAGTATAAAGTATAATACCCCGATAAAATAAAATAAAACTAACTACGGTATGTGGTATAATTTAGAAGGCTTAAGATTGCTAGTAACATTGAAAAAGTTCAACGTCCGTATCCACTTCTCTTGGTTCTTCAACAAATGAACCGCAATAGTATCAGGCCAAAGCTCATGTGTGCACCTAGTTGGTGGCTCTGGGAAATTATACATGGACCATTTAGCGTTAAACCGGTTTTTTCCTCGTCTTCCTTCTCGAATCCAATCGCCAAATACTTTGTCTTCAGGACCTTCTAGATGTTTCTTGGGAATTTCCGAGTCTTTGAGCCAAACCGCGATGTCCCATGAGACTAAGTAACCCATTCCTGACATGTAATGTACGAATGGGTCCATGCTTGGACATGGAATGACGTAGCCGTAGTAGAGATCTTCTCGAGGTAATGGTCTTAAAGATGCGACGAGGCTTTCTAGTCTTATGTATGTGTCGTCGTCGGCTTTCATTACGTAATGGTACGGTGGTTTTTTTGAATCGGTTTCGTTGAATAGGTCTGGTAAGCTTGAGAAGTAAGTGTAAGTCTTGCCTGTGGATATTTGGAAAATTTGAGTTAGTTGAAAATGCTACAATTATTCCAATTCGGTTACTTAAGCCGGTCCAAATCGAACTAAAACTTTGCTAAAGATTGAACCAAAGAAAAGATCGAGTTTGTGTTTCTCTATAGGAACAAATCGTAGAAAGTGAATCAAGAATTGTCTTGGCAAAACCTTAAAATAGACGATTTTTTTTTTCTTCAAATTGTGACAAAATTAAATCGAATTGGGTTCTATTTAAAACAGACAAACCCAAAGAAAACTTTTAAAAATGTATAGATTTAGCATTGAGTATTCGGATTTTGCTTAAGCATCCAACTAATTTTGAGAGTGAACATGCTTCTTATTCTTAACAAAGAGTTTTCATGTTAGGTTTTAAAGTTAAAAAAAAAAAAAAAGAGTTTTCAACAAATCTTTCACATATAAATTACATGACCAAAGCCTATGTGACGAAAATGACACATGCGGTGTTTACACAAAAAAACAAACCAAAGAATTACCAAGTTTCTTTATGATAATACCAAATCAAAACCAAGCCTGTATAAACCAAACCAAAATAAGAGCTGTTTGTTCTCAAACCAAACCGAACCGAATTTGACTTTAAACCGAGATAACCAATTTACCTTTGTTCATATTCTCGTTGCAATTGAGTATTATGATGTCATCATAACGCATGATCTCCAAAGCGACAAGCACTTTCTGGTCTTCTTTAGTCAAATTACAGAACACGAACTTGACGTCGATCTTAACGCCGTCGGGAACAGCCTGTGTCCCGCAGATCAGCCGGAGAAAATGCCGACGTGAGTACTGATCAGGAAGTGTAAGAATTCCGATAAGAATCCTAATTTCATCATCATCTGAAGAAGACAACAATGGAGTCTCCGATGAACCGTTATTCACCGGAACATTCGACAAAGCACATCGTCCAAAACTCAACAAGCTGTCGAATCTGATCTCGTTGATGAAAGCCAATACACATAGAGCTATGATGAAGAAGAAAGAAGGGATGATGAATTTTTTGCCTTCCGATCTCGGAGAATTTTTCATCTTCCTTCTTCAATGGAGCTAGAGAGATGTTGAAACGTCAGAGGAGCCAAGAAGAAGAAGAAACTAAATAAAAAGACGAAAGAATTTAACCTTAAAAGAAACGCATTTGGGTTTTTAGTTGTTATGGGGAATAAAAAAAAAAGAGCTTTAGAGAAGCTTAAGGAACGTGAGGTTCAAAGCAAAGCAGAGTTTGTAAACGAAGCAAGTGTAGTGCTTCAGTATTTCACGCCATTTATCATGCATTTGTCTTTTTATTTATTTATACAATATTATAGTGGATTCAGCATTATTTTTACTTTTTTGTGTAATCTATTTTTTTTTTAATTTTGTGTGTGTGGTCAGAATGTGATTTATTTCATGAATAATCCTTTTTGTTTATATATAGACTAATAATAATTAATCTAGTTGTAAATATCTTAGTACTGTAAGTGCATCCAGCCTAATAGTTGGTCAATACTCAATAGTTGAAAATATTCTACAACTAATTCAAAAACTCCAATACCAGAATATTAAATTAGAGTTTTTTCAGATTTATAGTTATGTAACTATGTTTAATTTGTGAATTATGAAAACTAAATTTAGATTATCATGGGATTATCATATTTTATTGCCTACAATCTTTCAACAAATATAAGTCAATTTAGTTCAACTTGAAAGGTCTTGTCGGTACTTATGAGATTTAGTTGGAAGCAAAAAGTGGTGGATCTAAGCCTAACGTCTGGCCAAGAATGTTTATATAAATAATTTGTTTTTTTTTCTAAATTAAAATGAATATAAATGTGTAGCTTGCAAAATTAAAAGTTGGAGTCAAATTAAAATTGGTAAAATAAAATTAAGAACGTGGTCGGCTTCGAATTTCGTGACCCGCAACAGTCTCATCTTGCCACTGACACTGTTCACTGTAGCACTTTGCCTCTTTATCTCTAGTTGCTTTAGATCTTTATGAATTACCTCATCTTTTCATATCTAGTGCTTTACGATTTTAGAGATATTATTCATAAGAAAATTTGACCTCTAGAATAAGTATTTTTAGAAAACTTATATGCTTATTTTCTTCATTGCCTTAATTATCAAAAGTCAAAACGAGATTAAAAAAAAAAGTATCTAGTGAAATTGGTTTATTACTTTCTTTTTTTTGTCAACGATGAAGTTGGTATTTGTGTGGGCCTAAAAGGGAAGGTTAACATAGCAATTTGCCAATACACGACCCATAAAAAAAGAACAAAAAAAGCCATTTGTCCATAAAGACCAATATTCAAAATCAGCCCAAGCAGGTCATATCCACTAGAAGAATGTACGCTAATAGACCACGACTCAACTGAAAAATTAAGACAAGAATACGATGATCGCAAGGAACTTATGCTGTAGGCTCCTTATGATTGTGCTTGAATATGATCGGATGCTCTCAGTAATAAATGAAATTTGAAAACGTCTTCGTACAACTTAGTTTTATCTCCAATTTTGCACCATGTGTGGTCTAGATAGTTACTGAAAAAGAATCTTATAGTTTTAATATGTGATGACAGACGACTATTTCAAAAAATATAAAATGTCAACACAAATTCGAATTCCAAGATTTTCAAACGAAAGCAAATAGTGCAATATAAAATATCAAATATAAATAACGTTAGCTACTTCTTATAGGCTTATAGCATTCAAAATGATTTTTTCTAAACATTATTGTTGTTAACCATATATTTTGATGAAAAGCTAGCTAGCAAATAAAAGCTTTTAATATGTTAGCAAGTAGCAACAAAAGCTTTAAATACTCAAATCGATCAAATGACATTACATCTTCACATTTTTTCTCTCATGAGATCATTACATTCATAAATTATCAAATGTAAATGAATAAATGTGACTCACAAATGAGTAATGACAATGGACAAGCATACCACGAAAAAAATAGCAGGCCCCATCATCAACTTAGACCCAATAAAATTTATAGGATCTTATTATTAATTACAATGAATGAACGAATGAATAAATAATGAAAACTTAAGGCGACCTGTAGTTGAAACTCTGATTATTAGCCAAGCAATATTTAAGTTTCAAAGAGATTTGTCTTTCAATCTTAAGCTGCTTGTAGAAATTAGCTATGAACATCTCAGCTTTCTTGTCTATGTCTTCGTCTGAAGATGGATCATAACTCCCGGCTCTATACAACGCTCCTCGTGAAGAGCCGGTTGAGTCCGGTTCATTCTCCTCGGTACAAGCCCCTGCTAAACCGGGTCTATCGTTGAAACTAAACCGAAGAGACGAAGAAGAAGAGGAAGAACCAAGCATCGGTACCAGGCCCCAGAGGCTGTTTAACTTGAAACTTAACACGAACTTCACTTTATTCACGGCTTGTCTCAACCGGTTTAGTAGCGAACCGTCTTTGCTCTTTGCCATGTCAGCAATACAATACCCTTTTTTTCTTGTTGAATAAATTGGTGCCGATGGAATTTTTGTGTGTGTGTGCGCTTTTTGAAATATGTTGGAATTGCATAAGTATGGGTCTTATATAGACACTGGTATAATGTCGGCTGCAGCCTTATGTTCTAAGCAAAATTTCAACGAAAACTGTATATAACATATAGTTTTTAATAGTATAATATATACATAGGATAGGAAACTGATTGGAAGTTTAGGTGCCAATATTGAGGCGTATCAATGTGGTATAGCGAGTGAAAATTCAATTTTCTTTTAAGACAAGTTGGGTGCATGTACATTCACAATTTCAAATGATCGTATATTATATGGTCTAGAACATTTTTTCTTTTTCTTTTATGGTTACTGATTTTTAAAAAAAAGTTTATTAGTTTTAATGGTTACTTGTTACAAATCATTTATTTTAAGCTCCTTGCATTGATTTCTTTTAACCTCACTCCATGGGAATTCGAACTCAAGCTAATCTGAGAGTGACATTTGAAGATTTAGCTCTGGACTATTTTTTTTTATAGCAGCACTGAACTAATTAACTATCATGTTTCTTAAATCTCAACTGATTCAACATCCAGAAATTAGGAGCCTCTCATTATATATATATATATATATATATATATATTGTTGCAAAATGTTATTTAATTAATCGAAAATAACTAAACAGAAAGGAAAAAAAAAAAAAAGAACGGGTCAGTCAACATTGCGGGCGAAGACTTAATTAGCTTTCTTAATCGCGTTATTAGTTTTATCGGATTTCTTGTACGACACGAAAAATGAGATCGAATGTTTTATATTTTATTTATTAACGGTCTTATATTAAAATTATGTTTTTAGTGTGAAATTTGTTTTGAAAAAAAAACTATATGGGATTTTCTAAATAGAATAAATATTACTCCCCTTTTTATAAGTAGTTTTGGCTAAAAACACAAAAATTAAGAAACTCATTTTTTAACAAAAAATATCATTTAATATATAAATTAAAAATAATCCAGCCAATTATAAAAAAAACTGCATAATATTATTGGTCACACAGTATTCGATAAAAGTAAAAGTTGCATCGAAACATGAAAACAACTTATATTGTGAAACAAAACAAAATCTCTAAAACTACTTATAAAAAGAAACGGAGGGAATAATAAATAAATTTTTGAACTTGTTGGATAAAAAAAAAGAATAAGTGGGATTCATCGAAGACAATCATTTCTTCGTTTCTAGTATATGTTTTTTGATAGTCTTTATTTTTCAGTCATATTATTTTTAGATGAAAGATTCAGAAATCTAATTAATATGGTAAACAAATTCTAATAAAACCAACAAAAAAATTTTAAATCTAAGTGCAAAAAAATAAAAAATAAAATAAACAATAAAGAGAAATGATAAAAAAAAACGCTTTAAAATGGAAAATACGAATTTAAGACATTAAAAATTATTTAGAATCGTGAATAATGATAACCAATCTTTTGAGCTTACCGTTAACCATAATCTCACTAATTCTCACTAATTCTGAATAATTCGCCTAAAAACAATATTTTTTATTTTTGGTTCTAGATCGATGCAAGACATGGCCAACACAATAGCTTCAATGTTCGAATTCAGAGAAGAAAATTAATTTTAATTTCGGATCAAATAAATTGATATTAATCAAATAGAACTAAGAAAATCAATTTGTAGTTTAATTATATCTTAATTTGTTTTTTATTTATTTTATCTATAGTCAATACTTAAAATCTAACTATAATCAAAATGAATAAAAATCTAACTATAATCAAAATGAAAATTTGCTTTTGGTATGTAAAATAAATTAATATTGATTAAGAAATTATTGTACTAAACAAAAACTCAGATCGCGTGAGCCGTTACTACAAAGCCCATTCCAATTAAGGCAGCCCGTCATTAAGTTGCCACAAGAGATCCAAAGGCTTATAGTTTCCAAAGGCTTATTATAGTTTTAAAAGTCGAAATGTCTATAATCTTTATACACTGTATCAATATCTTACTGTATCATTGTATAAAGTAATCGAAAAAAGTTGTAAGAAAATAACAATCGACTACAGATAATTGTTTCTGTTTTGCCGGATATACGGCCCTATGTTTGGTATGATTTACAATTCATGACATCATCACATACATTGTCAGTATATTGTTAATGACTGATCCAAAATATTAAAAAGCTAAAGATTATAACATCTCATAACCAAAAAAAAAAAAAAAAAAAAAGACGAAGAGCAATAGAATAAAATATAAATGACAAGACTTCAGTTTCATATTCACGCTTGCAACTTCAAATTGTCAACTTTGCTTCACTCTTTTGTCTGCCACCTTTTTCTTAATTCAACTTTTTTAAAAACAATTTTAAATGAAATGTATAACAACAATTCATATCCATTTTGATCTTCTTCTCCTCTTTTTTTTTTTTTTTTTTTTTGTCAAGGCCTCTTCGCCCACAGTTTCATTGATAATTCCAGCTAATCATTTATCCAATTAAACTAATAGTTTTTTTTTTAACACTCATAGAAGTTTTTATTCAAACCAAAGGAGAAATACTATGTACAAACACAAAGCCGACAGAGAATGAATCTCTTCGGAAACTAGGTTGGAGAGTACCGAAAACTCCCAAAAACAAAGTCCCCAAACCGGGGAAACAAACCAAATCGACAAAACGAAACCAAAGAAATCGACTCCCAATAAACTTACTCAGTGAAACCTTTCGCCTAAAATCTGCCATCTCTCATCTCATCCTCGCTTATAGCTTAGTCGACTTGAAAAAATAGAAACACCTGCTTGCAAACTCCGGCTCGATGGGGCTTCGATCATGAAGCGTTGGAAGCACCGCAAACTTGCCGACACCATTGATGTCGAGATTACTCGGATCATGACCCAGACCCTGTCTTGGGATGAAACAGAACTAGACATCGCAAACTTGGTTGAGTTGAAACAGAACTCGTCAGATCTAGACCTAGATCTTGTCTTGAAATCTTGTTGGAGGAAACCGAAAGGCCGCCTAACCGCGTCACACCCCACCCCGGAAATGAGAACGTGCTGGTCAATCGGTTAAGGCCAAGGGAAACGATGGCACATCTGAAGGCAGGGAAAACGCATAGAAAGGATGAAGCCAAAACTGATTTCGTGAGCCAAGGACCCCTAATAACCAGAAGAACCAGAAGAACCAGAAGGTCCAACACCAACAACAACTAAAACAAAAAGACGAGAGAAGAAATAAGAAACAAGAAATCTAGATTTAGAATTCAACTCGCCTAAGTCACCAGCAAAAGAAGCTTCGCCACCCATCAACAAGACAGAGCCAGCTAAGCAACTATTAGATATGATAAATCAAACTAAAGCTAGATTTGTAATTTCCCAAAACCATGGTCGAAACCACAGCCCTTCACTTCGCCGAACAAGACCCAAGCCATAAAGGCACATACAAAGCTAAAAAAAGAGACAGCACGAGTCGTAACCCCGAGTCCCCGACACCGGCGCTAAAGGAGCTGCCGCGTGCCGGTCAACGGAAGGAAGCGCTTTTCTCTCTAGGGTTTTTCGGAATTTTAGGTTTTGGTCCAAATTGTTTTATGAATTAAACTAATAGTTTATCATATACATATTATATGTTTATTATATAGCATGATTTATGAATTTCATGGTCATTTGGTTTCTTATGATACTATATTTTCATCAGAAGATGTTTACTATTGTTGTTAGGTTCTTAATTTTTCGTATGTGCTTTAACGCCTTTTCTAATGAATGCTTGTTCTGCAGTCTTTTGTTCTGTACAAAACAATACACAAAGACACTTTTTGAGGGTAATATGTTAAAATCATTGCAAATTTTCCAACAAATGTAGATTCAGTAACTTTCTAAATATGTATTACTGTATACATTACATGGAGTGTCTAATACTAAAACGTACAGATGAATCTAATTGCAGCTCAAATTATTTCTAAATGGACCCGTTGAAAAATGCACCAAAAGGTCCAAAACCATTATAATAAGCATTGTGCCAAACATTTCATATCACTAATCTGTCGCTATTTTCGATTGTTTAAGGATGTGTTAACTCTTGGTGGATAGAAATACAAGTTTTCAATATAAGACAAGACGCTAAAAGAAAATGACGTGGAGATTTGGATAAGAGCACAGTATAATAATGATGAACTGATGAGATTGCATTATGCATAGTATCCTCCTCTCTTTGTTAAGAATCTATATATAAAATATTTCGTTGTTCATAGATTTATCCACTAACTAGTTAAAGCTTATAACGATTGAAGCTTGTATAGTGACTTGCAAGATATGATACAGTTTTTTTTTTCTTTTCTCAAGTGAGTGTTGCTTTAGGTGGTCCATCGCAAAGTTCTTCGACTCTCTCGATTAAATTTCTAAGTTGAGATTCTGGGTCATGGACCTACCAATATCTATACAGGAAATGTTAATTGGCATATATAATCATACTGTGGAAATGTGATTTAACTTTTGCATTTAGCAATATACTTTAGCTTTGATCAGACAGAGTATCATCAACCACAACTTCTATGTTCTTGACTCGGTTTTGATTCGAATAGCGTTCCAAACAACGATTTATCATGTGCGAAGATAATGGAATGAAAGATGGCATCATCGAGGAAACCATCCTCCCTTTTTCCTCTCCCGGAAATAGAAAAATTGATATGTGATCGAATCACTGCCTCTCGCTATAAAGAGACTACATTGGTGGGAATTGTGAAATAAGTTTTTAAAAGTTTTGTAAATAAACATTTTTTGTTGATTCAATAAATTTATCATTTCAACAAGAAAAATCATGAAAACAATATAAAATGATTCTAGTATTTCTATCATAAAAGTGTTTTACTATCCCAAAATTTCAATGTTCATTTAGAATACTATTCACTATTAATGTGAACTAGGTAAGACCCGCGCGCATACGCGGATGACATAATTATTAAATAAATCCAATGTAGGTTTAGGTACAAAAATCTATCGTATTTATATGGGATCCGAAATCCGCTTGTGTATATCAAAACATGTAATGATCGGTATTTTTGTCAACTTAATGATTGTTTTTTCTATTTTATTTAAATTTTTAATTTTTGTATAAAAATGCGCTTCACCCGTTAAATCATTAATAGCAACAATTTTTTGTTTTACTTAAATAATCATATACATTATGAGACACTTATAATCTATAATACATTAAATATTTTAAAACAACCAATGTATTTTATTTATAAGACTTTGTATGAAATGTTTTGCAATATTGTATATAACTTGTAAAGAATAATGATTTAGTTAAAGTTGATGAGACAATGAGCATTTATTGTTTGATCTAGAAAAAATATATAAATAAAATATTTAATCGATTAATTTTTAAATTTTGATCAGTTATCTTAAGATTATATATAATTTTAGTTGATATTTATGATATTGTAACTTTTGATCATATAAAAATATTTATACTATATTAAAAACTTCATATATATTATTTTCTCTATGTTTTTCTATTATATGAATGATGTGATGATTTAATTTCTTACAAATATATAATAAAAAAAATGAAAGGGAGTATATAATTAAAATAATTAATGTAATATAATTAGAAAAGAGAGAAAGTATAATCGATTATGGTAAATATCTTTCTGACAAATGATTAGTGTGATACTTAATAGAGAGAAATATACTAATATATTTTCTGACAATTTAATATGAGTGACATACTATATAAATATTTTAGTAATTTAAACCTATTTTTAAATTTTCTTAGAGTTTTTCTGGAGTTGACAAGTCAGCATCGCATGAGTATAAATAACACATCAAATAAAAATTATTTTTTAACAATGTTTCTCAATTAATATATGGGATTTGGTTTAGAATTGGCGGTTGGACGCGAGCTACTTCGTCGGTTACTAATCATATGAGGAAGTGGGACATACGATTGAAACGAGCAATGGTCGCAGAAGGCGATTAGAAATTCAAAATAAGGCGGTTACATGCCGTCTAAAATAACATATGGTTTAACCGTCCATTTAGTAAATAAACAATTGGTTTTTTTTTAAAACAATTTTTGATCTTTGATAAATGTATTTGTGTTTATATTTTCTAGTGTTTTTAATGAAAACTAAGAAAATTTTAAAAGATAATTTACTTTTACTTATTATTATTTTTTTTTTTTTGAACATTATTTTACTTATTATTTTTTATAAACCACTTTTACCATTCAACCAATTATCACTAATTGTAATTATATATCGGTCAACCGCCAATTGTAACCGCTTAATGATTAAATGCTCTACCCACGCATTTATTTATAACTTCGGTAAAGTGATGGTTACCAACCAAACGCGACATGATTTTATATGTAGATAATCAAAATCAAAATAATATAAAAAATTTGAAGAAATTTATAGATGTTATATTCTTCTAGGTTGTATAGAAACAGAAGCATATACGTGGAAACGAAACATTTGGAAGCATGGAAGCGATTGTTTTAAGAAAATATTAAAATGTGAAAATGTTTTGAAACAACACAAATTCAATGCATAAATATTATTCCCTATGTTCTTAAAAAAAAAAAAATGTTATTAAAAATAAATGTTTATGCATTGAATTTGTGTTGTAAGTAACACAAATAAATGATGTTTTAAGAGTTTTTTTCTTAAATATTTGGTAAGTTCTTAAAAAAATGATGTTTTAAGAGTTTTTTTTGTTGTTCTCAAATAAGTGATGTTTTTGGTTTTTTTCAATACAAACTTAAATAATTTTTTATTATTTTTGATTATTTGTATTCTGCAGATTTATTTTTTATTGATAGAATTGTGTTTAAATAGATAATAAATAATGTTTTTATTATGAAAAAAATAAAAAATAAAAAAATCATTAATATCACTTATATTAGAACATAAGGAATATAACGCCAAATGTCAAAGACTTAGACCATCATTCTCACTGTTACCGGCTCCATCAAACATGATTAATACCTTACTTAATACTTATAGCCTCAGTTTTTCTTCTCGAGCTTTAGACTTCTAGGTCACTAGCTATGGAAAGAGAAAATGAATGATTCATATTCCTCAAACTAGTGTTTTGAATTTTTTTTATATAAAATATCAAATATATCCTTAAAATTCTGAATTAGTTACTTATTATGTTTCCAAATAAAAAGGCAAGATTTCATCGTGTTCGCAAAACGTAAACGGATTTCTCCATTGTGTTTCCAAATTGAGTTTTATAGGAATCACGTTTCTCTGATTATGTTTCCTTTGAATTTCCAAGAGTTTCCGATTCTACAACATTTATGAAATGAGAAACAAACTTCAAAGGAGTTTCATGCAACCTAGATACTCTCTATTTTCCTATAGTACAGTTATTATCTTAAGAAACTTAGATAACGTAGATGTAACTCTTTTATTTTTTTATTTTCTGATTAATAGTATTGAAGTTAAACGTGTATTAACTCTTCCACTATATAAGTGTATGAATCTTGTTGACAAAAAAATGCATTTTATACATTTGTCTTGGTGAATGAATAATAATATTTTCATAACACAAATGTGTTTTATTTCACATCACTCTAAGTCTCTATCATCCTGTATATATCATCTATTCTTAATATTGAATTTCTAGGGAGTGTTAGGATATGCAGTACTTTTAATGTTTTTCCCCACATATATTAATTAATATATAGTTAAAATCAATATTTCACCATTAAGTTACTACAGTGTTAATATGCGATCCAGTCTGCTATACAAGATCTCTATTTTACTACTCATCGTACTATTACTATAGCATACCATTCAAGAACACAAACCATGTGGATTTGATATTAAACTAATATATTGTTATTAGAAGTGGACAAGGGGAAAACATGTTCACAACCATTCCCGTCTAAGCTCTTTCAATGGATATATAAATACTACTAATATTCATAGATATACAAATCACAAACCAAATATTTGTTACAAAGTACAAAGACTATGCTTTGACTGATCATAGTATGTATATCGAATTATAATGTGTAATCTTTTTTTCCTAAAACTTATTTAGAATCTGTATAGAACTAATCAAGAAAATTAACATAAACATAGCAAATCTTGTTGTGTTGTGTCTGTATAAAAGAGACAAATGCTCAGCGCAAACATAGCCGACTGTTAAGATTATAATCCCACAATCATCTAATCATTCCCTTTTTCTTCATTTTAAATAAAAAATGGATTGTCGTCAAAAAAAAGAAAAGGATTCTGAATCTATTAATTTTATAGTGATCAGATCCGATTCTCCGATGCTTTCTTTTCGTTTTCTTTGTTTTTAATTTATTTTTGCTTCTATCTATTGATGGACCATTTTTCGTACTTGGACATAATGGGAGCGTTATGTGTCTCATTTTTCCATTTGGTTGAAGTCGTACGCCGAATTTACATATACCAATCAACTTGATGAATCTGTTTTTTAAATAATCAACAAAAATTACAAATTTATGAATTTGTTTTTCCTTAGCTTTATAATTCAGTCCCATTCAGGCATTCACTTCCCATGTGCCATCCTAAGTTGCTGCTACTTTGCTATAATTTTTTAATTAATATTTTTTTTTGTTAAAGTAGGCCCAAATTATTTAATTTTAATTATCAAGATACATATATATTTAACAAATAATATAATTGGTTCAACCTATTGTACCCCAAACTGTTATAATGTAAGAGCTTTCTTAACGAGGCATTTGTCTAGTTTGATATTCAACTTACATGGAAATTTAAGCTAACCAATTTTTTTCCCAATTAACATAATCCTAAAATTAGTTAAAAAAAAAGAAAGCATAATCCTAAAGTATTTAGATCTATGCAATTACATACATATATGTGTGGCCACTAGTTCAGCAAACTAGCACCGAAACAAGAGACAATGATTTAATCCATCTCCAATCAGTTATAATGTCATAGACAATAATAACAAAACTAAAAAAATTCATGAAATACCATTTTTGATGGACCACTAGGGCCGTTTCAAACTATTTTTTATATGTCTTGTTTATTTTTTTTATTAAAATTATATTTAATTTGAAAACAATATTTTTTATATTTAAAAATAAGCCTTAATTCATATATTTAGTTAAAAAATTCTTAAGACAAAAATTTGTTTTTAAATCGTAGTAAGTTCGATTGCTCAACTTGTATGAGAATAGAAAATGTGATTTTTTTCAAAAAATTCATAAAATAACATTACATTTTTATTTGTATGAGAATAGAAAATGTGAAGGTACATGCATAGTATTATTTGGATATTCTTGTCCAACAAAAGAATCATAATGGACGCAATCTATCGTATAATTTATCCGTCAGCGTTTTGTCCAATTACTTCCTTATAAACTACAAAGTAACAGTATATACATGTAATTATGTGTTGTAGACTAATCGTCATCATCATATATGCCATTATCTATTAAAAAAAGGCTCATATGTCCCTGGTAAAATGATAATTTTATCTTTAATGAAAGGGTTTAAGAGTTAAATGGAATTAAATCGGTAAGTGGACAACGAAAAACACGATAGTTCAGTGGTTGCGAGCTCTACGCGCGTCATCCGCGGACCCGCGTGACCAGGGTTCGAATCCTCTCTGCGTGGTATAATCTAGTAATACTAGGGTATAACCAGGGAATACCGGTAATACCAATAATACTGGTAATACTGGTACAAATAGGGTGATACTAAGGAATACCAGTAATACTGGTACAATTAGGATGATAATAGGGGATACTGGTAATACCAGCAATACCAGTAATACTGTAATAATACTAGGGGATACCGGTAATACTGGTATAACTATGATGATAATAGGGGATACTGGTAATACCAGTAATACCAACAATACCAGTAATACTGAGGTAATACTAGGGGATACCAGTAATACTTGTAAAACTGATGTTATAATTAGGGCATTTATATTTCATTAAAAAAATAATTAGGGATGTGATATTTAATTTAAAAAATCTCAAAAATATTTTCGTCGTTTCATAAAAATGAAGGGTTATAGAGATTAATCGGAGACAATAGTGATTTAAAAAGTCATCGACATATGAGACGATTACCCTCACATGAAGTATTAATGTCATCACATCGTAGGACAAATAGATTTGAGGTGGACAGCAACATAGTCCAACCATCTTTTTTTAATTTTATTTTGGTCGCCTCATCTTCCACGTCTCCTCATAATCAAATCACATAATTGCATTTCAGTTTCCATAACAGCAAAAAAAAAAAAAAGGAAGGAAGGAAAAACTATGCCGGGGTGTTATATTTCAAGTTTTGGTTTATATATTTCAAATAACTACTCTTTTTTACCAAATAAATAGGAAATGTTTATTTGATATGTATCGTGTCGAGAACACAAAGGCTGACACTCTAGCTAAACAGGCCATAACCTTATTCATTGTAAGTTCGGAAACAGTTTAGTTTGAATGAAATCCATCTTCTGACCCAAAAAAAAGGAAATGTTTGAAAATGCACCATACGAGCAGTCAGAAAATTGTGTTGATAGACTAGTTTTGTCGACGCTGTTTGGAATGCTTCTTCAGGAAAATGTAGTTTGGGCTGTAACTTAAGGAATTCTCCATGGCATAAGTAGTTTTTTTTTATAACCAGGGACGATCCGAGCTTTTACCACCCGACTAATCCCCATGACGAATGTAGTGGTTGAATAGTCCATTCACTGGATTTTCAAATGGGTCTAAAACATAACATCATTTTAACTGGTAAAATATGAGTGATTAGATAATTCTACACTTGCATATAATTTGTTTCTATCTCATTTTCTTTCATTCCTCGTTTTGTAGTTTTTATCTTGAGCTCTAATGTACTCACAAAAGATGTCCGTGTAAAAGGGGAAAAAGATTTAAAAAATGGAACATTCAAAGTAAAAAACTTTTAAGAAAATTAAAAATAAGTTACATATTTTTATCATAATAATCTCTCTTATACGACAAAAAAATCCAATATTTTACAACAACCCATTTAGTTTGAGTCGCACATGATGATTCTAAATTATACGACATTGGAACATCAGGTTTTTATGGTTATTATCTGTTTAGAAATCAATAATAAATAATTGATCGATCAAATTTCACTTGCCTGGTTAGCAAAGTACCATATATTCAAAAATCGATCGGACACAAAAGAAATTAATTAAAGAAAGCGAAACAAGGATGAGAGATTAGTACGAAAACGTAATCTCTCGCAATCTTTAAACGACAAAAGTCTTAATTTCTTAATGAAACATATGTACAAATGACATCGATTTGTCTTCATTGATCTAAAGTAATTTTGTATTGATTTGAAACAATTCAAACTGAAATGACTTCTACGATTGTAAACTCACGAAAGGCAAAACGTGATATATCGAAAGTGGTTTCACTGTGGCGCAGTCCACATCTTATCTGGTACGAACTCCTTGTGAACCGTTGGATGGAGAGATTGATCGTACGGTGGGCGATGATTTCAATTAATTGGGGGTTAACATCATCTTACATGTTTAAGCCGAGTCAAAAGGCTTTAGCACGGCAAGTGTTCATTGCCATTACTGGAAATTTGATAAGAGAGCTTTAATATTAAGTCTTTCATTTTTCATAAATTATTAAGTGAACCTAACAGCTGTTTTGATTGAAACTCTATTCATTTTATGTGTAGACAATTATACCCTTTTTACGATAACTTTTCTCTGAGTTGCATTTTATGATTTTGTTTACTACTCAAAAATTAAGGAAAAAATAATAATCCAACCTCTAAATACAATTTTTTTTAACGCCGATATCTTTATTTTATTATTATAATCTTGAAATATACAAAACCAGCGGACATAAGATTTCCCAAAAACAAAAACCGACATAAAACAATATTTTTTCAAAGATAAAAATCGGAGATATATGAAAAACTAAAAACATACAACCAAATACGCCTATGAAACTAAATTCATCGATGAAAAAGATAAACCGCTACAAAAAAAAACCTTGCGAAATCCCTTGCCGAAATTAAGATTTGTTAGATAGAGACTCAGTTTTAGATCCCATTACAAATCCCCAAAAACGATCGAAGACAAGAGATTACTAAAAAATCTCAACACCTAACTACTATCTGGAAAATTAAAACACTAGAAAAAGAGATTTTTTTTTTATAAAAATCTGGTAAAACGGCGACAAGAATGAAAACGCTACTCAATTACAAAAATGACAACGAAAGTAGCTATGCCACAACGTCAACAAATATGAAGATCTGTATATCTGGCGCATGCCTCTTCGTAAATCAAACTAATAACCCAAATTTTTAAAACCTAAACGATTACTCCCAATCGATTGACCTATATTCAAAAAAATTAAAAAATATTGAAAACCATAAGAATAAGCACCACAAACTAGCACAATTGGTGTACTTTCGCTCCATATTTGTCTTGACGAAATCCATTTCTGATGAAATACATATATTTCTAATAAATTTGCAAATCAACAACGACAAAAGCTCCCGATGTCGACGACGAAACACCGGACACCAGAGCTAAAATCTCATTTTTTTTCTTTCTTTCTGACGGCTAGGGCTCCTTACTTGATGGATTGATGTGTCCATAATTTGCATAGTTTAAGCATGCATATCATGTAGGTTTTTAGATCATTTACTTGAATCCTCATGACATTTCATACTTGTTTTGTCCCATTTAGAGTATTAGGAGTCCTAAGTTATGTCTTGCATGTTTTGGTTTGTTGGAGTGTCATTCTAGGTGCTTTTGGAGGCTACATGGAGTTAGAGGAAACCCGAGAGCGAGCGGAGCTTACGTGGAACGGAAAAGGCGAACAAGCAGGAGTCCATCGGTCGGCCACGGGCCGATGCAGGCGACCGATGGGATTTCAGGAGGATCCGAGATGATATCGGGCAGTGGTATCGGGCCGAAGCTGACCGATGCAAGACGAAGAAGCAACGACATAATCCCATCGGTGCGCCACGCACCGATGCAGTCGACCGATGCAATTTCAGGAAAATCCGAGTTTACATCGGGCAGTGGCATCGGTGCGTGGCTGACCGATGGGAAACTGTTGAAAACCAATCTTGACCGGGTCAATACCCGGTTTGTCCCGGGTTGACCCGGTTCGACCCTTATTGCTTTAAATACCAAATTTAACCTAATTTTAGGGGCTATCTTGTTTTTCTCTTGGCAAATACTTTCCTTTTGAGAGGATCTTGGGATTTGTAAGAGAGTTACCTTTAATTAATGCAATTTCTAGTTCTTTGATTCTAATCTCTCTTTCTTGCATATTCCTAAACATGAATCTTAGCAAACTTAACATATGCTTTGTTGGGATTAACATGATTAGTGAGTAATCTTTTAGAGTCTTTTGGGTGAGAAAGATTAGGATGATTTGGGGTTGATCCATGATGTTAGGGGTTTAGATAGTTTGATTTCCTTCCTAAATAAGTGTTCCTAAAGCTAGATTAGCCTTGATTAAGTTGATTTAGATCATAGGGGATTTCTCACCCGGAAGGTGTTTGATGAAATTCCCCAATGAACTTATTTAGGGATTTACACTCTTGGCCTATGAAAATAGTTGTCCAAGGTGTTTATTGGTTGATTAGACCTTGTGTTCAATGCTTGATGATTGCTTAATTACAAATGGAAGTTTGTTCTTAATTAGGTGTTTAGCAAGTGATTAATACCATGGAAGTGGATTAGTCTTGATTAGTGGCCTAAACCTAAGGATTAGTATTGGTTAAGTAAATTGACATCATGGATTGGTTCTAGATCACCCAAAATCAATTACCTCACCCTAAGATTCTCCCTTTAATATTACTTTAAGTTCAATTGAGTCTCTTGTTTAGTTTATTATCTTATCTTGTTTGAATCATTTCAATTGCTTAGATTTCTAGTCATTTGATAGAATTGAGTATTGAGACATTCAATTTCATTAGACAATTAGTAAAAATCCTCTTTGTTTAACTTAGATTTAGGAGTTTCGTGTATTCTTAGTGGCTTAATCTAATCCCTTTGGATTTGACATCTCTTATGCTATAACGATAAGCATAGAGGAATTGAAAAAGTCCTTTATCAATTTGGCGCCGTTGCCATTGGGGTTAAGCATTAATCATTAAGATTTCGATTCTTCTTGAGACTAAGTTTCTTTTTCTTTGGTTACTAATCTCCTCTACCTTGTTTACTATCTCAATCTCTAGGTGTGTATGAGCTTGCCGAACTTGCGAAGTCGTGGTCCAACGAACTTGGCAGATCGGGTTGACGACATTCGCGCTTTGGAAAGAGAGAACACAAGAGCTAGGAGAGAACGGGAAAGACTTGCTCAACAAGAACGGGTTGTGATGGAGAATATACAAGTGCCACCGGTTCAACATGGAGGAGCCGTTGGGATGATCATGGTCATGGGGATGGAGTCAATCATGGTCCACCAGGACCAAACCATCCACCACGAGCACAAAGATTGATAGGAGCGGGTGATGCATCGAACGCTCATGGAAACCGAACCGGGATTCTTCCACCGGCGGTTGCGAATAACAACTTCGAGATCAAAGCAGGGCTTATCCAAATGGTGCAAGGAAATAAGTTTCACGGTTTATCAATGGAAGATCCGCTAGACCACTTGGATCAATTCGATAGAATTTGCGGAATGACCAAGATCAACGGTGTTTCGGAAGACGGTTTCAAACTCCGTTTGTTCCCATTCTCACTCGGGGACAAAGCCCACCAATGGGAGAAGAACCTTCCTCAAGGTTCGGTTACTTCTTGGGACCAATGCAAGAAGGCATTCTTGTCTAAGTTTTTCTCCACTACGAGAACCTCCCGGTTAAGGAACGACATCTCAAGCTTCACACAAAAGAACAACGAAAGCTTTTGTGAAGCATGGGAGCGGTTTAAAAGCTACACAATGCAATGTCCAAACACGGTGAAGATCATGCTCCCAAACCAAGCTCTCACCGCGATTCAAGATCCAAGAAATATCCGGTTTTATCCGCTTAGAGATCAACTCTACAATCCCGCCATTCACCCAACGCTAGAGGTTATCCGAAAACCCGGTTCACGCAAAGATCGAGCTTCTTCACGGTCCGCCGAGAATGAAGAGCCATCATCTCCTCCAAGCACGGTTTATGGAAGTGAGCGCTACTACTTCCATCCATATGACGAGCCTCTTCCCGACACGGCCTCAAAGCAAGCTCATCACCAAATCAACCTCCTCCAAAGATGGAACAAATGGCAAGACAAGACAATAAGGAAGTTGGTGAAATCGGTGAAGGGTTTGAAAAGCCAAGCCAAAGAAATGAAGAGCCAAATCAAGGAGCTCATGGCAAAGGTCACCGGGGCAAGCTCATCCCGTGATCCATTTCAAGGAGAGGATGTCGAAAGATAAGGAACCGGGGAAAACGCTATGGAGGAGGAGAGGCGCCACTCATATGACGGAACCATGGTGCTTGCGAACCAAGAAGAACCGCCACGTGCTTCATCTCATGAACTGAGAAGGCGTAAGAGGAGGGCAATGAGATTGCCAACGCCGTGCTCAAGCAACATGTCCTACTCTGTGGACACTTCCTCCAACTCCGAAACATTCTAAGGTAACACTCCACCTTTGTAAATAATTTTCTTTTCTTTGAGTCTCATGCATTTTGTAGTTTTTCTTGTTTTGTTTTTGGTCTTTCCCTTAGGCTTCTTTTACACCGGGTCGGTGTGATTTAAGTTTGGGGGAGAGACCGGTATTTGACTTTGTGTTTTATGCTCTTATCTTCTCTTTTGCATTTGAGTCTCATGCATTTTCAATAAATTTTTAAATTTTTAGAACATTTAGGATTGCATATTCACTTGTAGGTGGTGTCTATTTGCATTTTAGCTTGCATTTGCATAAGTATGGAGTAATGACAACCTTGGAAACAAGCTTAATTAGCAATTGATTCAACGCCCGAGTTATTAGTTGTTTGATGCATTGAAGTTGAATCTGAAATCAAGGATGAACCATTTGCTAGAACGCATGCATCATTGTCCTTTCTTTGATTGAAGCAAGCTTGAATTGAACATAGCCTCATCTAAGTGATAGTCTAAATTGAATATATAATTATTGAGCTTGTGCAAAAATTTAAATAAAACCGCGGATCACTTATACATACTTAGGCATTCTTTCTTCCTTCTCACCACTCTTGCTTGCCTAAGTAGCCAAACTCCATTTTTGGATTGGTTTCCCCACCTTGCCCATAACCTTCTTTCTAGCCCCAAATCTTTTGTGTGTGCTTGTGAGGCCTTATTTGGAGTGAACTTGACAAAACGTGTTAGGAATAAGAGCGACAAGGAAGCACTCTTGTGTAGGATTAGTTCCAACATCAAGGAGCTAAACTAAGACTAGGCTAGATTAGGTGGGCGGTTTTAATTGTAACATGGGAAACGGTTAGAAATATTTTAGGGAATAGTTCGATTTGGTGTATATGGTGGAGTGAAAGAAGAAAGAAAGGACGATGAAGAGGGGTGTGCAAAATGATGGTTAGTTGGTGCAAAAATGATTAAAAGCAAAGCTCTAAGTGATAAAGAGAAGCCTCAAAAGACAAAGAAGAAAAGAAGGCCATAAAGCCAAAGCATCAAAAGATGAGAAGAGGCATGAACCAAAAAGAAGAAAAAGAAAGAGCTAAATGAAAGGAAAAGGAGCATCCAACAACAACCAAGGTGAAGAATAAACCCCCCATGAGAAGAGAAGGTGAAAATGAGAACAAAGAAGTGTGTTTGGGTATCCAAGGCAAAATGCCTTGTAGGAAAAAGGTAGGCTAGGATTCGGGAACAAGCAAAAAGGGGTAGATTGAGTTAAGGTTAGTAACATTCTAGACATTCGGGTAGACGAGAGTTTTTCCTTATATGCATAGATTGCTCTTTACCTTTAGCATTTTGTCGAAGTTTGCTTGTTCATTGAGAGATCCTTGTGTTTGATCACCCATGCATATTGATGAGATCACTTTCATCTCATCACCGGTCCTTTAGCCAAGCGGATTCATTTAATTTTGCATAAGCACAATTCACGGATACAATCATTAATGAATGTTAAGAGGCTAGAGGATAAGAGAGTTTGTCTAGGTTGAGTTTTGACTTTGTTGCATTTTGTGAAGGAAATGGCTAACTCCTTTTGAGTAGACAGCTTTGGTGCATTCTAAAACTCGTAAATTGGACGTTGAGTGCGATTGTTTCTTATGCTTTTTATAGGTTTGAGCTCCACTTGCATTGCATCTCTCATTCTTGACCTTGTTTGCTTGAGACAAGCAAATGTTTAAGTTTGGGGGAATTGATGTGTCCATAATTTGCATAGTTTAAGCATGCATATCATGTAGGTTTTTAGATCATTTACTTGAATCCTCATGACATTTCATACTTGTTTTGTCCCATTTAGAGTATTAGGAGTCCTAGGTTAGGTCTTGCATGTTTTGGTCTTGTTGGAGTGTCATTCTAGGTGCCTTTGGAGGCTACATGGAGTTAGAGGAAACCCGAGAGCGAGCGGAGCTTACGTGGAACGGAAAAGGCGAACAAGCAGGAGTCCATCGGTCGGCCACGGGCCGATGCAGGCGACCGATGGGATCTCAGGAGGATCCGACATGATATCGGGCAGTGGAATCGAGCCGAAGCTGACCGATGCAAGACGAAGAAGCAACGACATAATCCCATCGGTGCGCCACGCACCGATGCAATTTCAGGAAAATCCGAGTTTACATCGGGCAGTGGCATCGGTGCGTGGCTGGCCGATGGGAAACTGTTGAAAACCAATCTTGACCGGGTCAATACCCGGTTTGTCCCGGGTTGACCCGGTTCGACCCTTATTGCTTTAAATACCAAATTTAACCTAATTTTAGGGGCTATCTTGTTTTCTCTTGGCAAATACTTTCCTTTTGAGAGGATCTTGGGATTTGTAAGAGAGTTACCTTTAATTAATGCAATTTCTAGTTCTTTGATTCTAATCTCTATTTTTTGCATATTCCTAAACATGAATCTTAGCAAACTTAACATATGCTTTGTTAGGATTAACATGATTAGTGAGTAATCTTTTAGAGTCTTTTGGGTGAGATAGATTAGGATGATTTGGGGTTGATCCATGATGTTAGGGGTTTAGATAGTTTGATTTCCTTCCTAAATAAGTGTTCCTAAAGCTAGATTAGCCTTGATTAAGTTGATTTAGATCATATGGGATTTCTCACCCGGAAGGTGTTTGATGAAATTTCCCAATGAACTTATTTAGGGATTTACACTCTTGGCCTATGGAAATAGTTGTCCAAGGTGTTTATTGGTTGATTAGACCTTGTGTTCAATGCTTGATGATTGCTTAATTACAAATGAAAGTTTGTTCTTAATTAGGTGTTTAGACAATGATCAATACCATAGAAGTGGATTAGTCTTGATTAGTGGTCTAAACCTAAGGATTAGTATTGGTTAAGTAAATTGACATCATGGATTGGTTCTAGATCACCCAAAATCAATTACCTCACCCTAAAATTCGTCCTTTAATATTACTTTAAGTTCAATTGAGTCTCTTGTTTAGTTTATTATCTTATCTTGTTTGAATCGTTTCAATTGCTTAGATTGCTAGTCATTTGATAGAATTGAGTATTGAGACATTCAATTTAATTAGACAATTAGTAAAAACCCTTTTTATTTAATTTATATTTAGGAGTTTCGTGTATTTTTAGTGGCTTAATCTAATCCATTTAGATTTGACATATCTTATGCTATAACGATAAACATAGAGGAATTGAAAAAGTCCTTTATCATGGATTCCCTCTAAATACGAATTTATGAACTGCATTACTTATTTAAAAAATTAGGCGGACAAGTTTTTTTTCTTTTTTCAACGACGTATCATTAATCAAATAACTGCATGAATATAGTTGATAATTCATTTTGAACATGACATCATCGCAAACGATTGCTTAGCAAAGTCACATAAGTCGAATTTTCTGTTTCTATGATCATCGATCGTTATCTCATATTATTTTTGGTATGAATTTAAATTTCAACATAAATAGATTTCTTGGTTATGCTTAGAAAATTTTGGTATGAATGGAAAATTCTAAAGAATTTTCACATACCGAATATTCTATGCGTCAAAAGTAAATTAAGCAAATGTATGGTATAAATTAGTTCCAAGTAGAACAAGGCATAAAATTAACTACAATGCTCAATTAAAACTGTAATCTTATGTGTCTGGTCTGGTCTTAACAACTACCACATGGGTCATCATTTTTAAGGTGTTCAACACTCTAGAACGATACCATTAGCTAGATATAATAATATTTGCTCAAAAATAAATAAATAATAGTAATATATGTATTAGGGGTGGGTAATATATAAAATTCGGAGGAAAATAATATTAGATGGACCGACAAAGGGCTCAAAGGGTGCCATTAATGGAGGCGACAACACTCGGATCCCCACTGATTCTTTCAGCTTCCATGTCTCATCTCTCTCTCCCCCTCCATACTTTACAAGTCGAAGTTGTACCCAACATGAGTTTTGAGCAAACCTACGCACCTTTACACCTTAAATATAATGCCCCTCAAGGCCCAAACCCTTCAAACACACTTCTCTCTTCTCATCTCTCTTTCCTCCCTCTCTCTCTCTCTCTCTCTCTCTCTCTCTCTCTCTCTCTCTCTCTCTCTCTCTCTCTCTCTCTCTCTCTCTCTCTCTCTCTCTCTCTCTCTCTCTCTCTCTCTCTCTCTCTCTCTCTCTCTAAACATTTAGGTATGGACTTTCAGCCAAACACATCTCTACGTCTGAGCCTACCAAGTTACAAGAACCACCAACTAAACCTAGAACTTGTTCTCGAGCCTTCTTCTTCTTCTTCTTCCACGAACTCATCATCATGTTTGGAGCAGCCTAGGGTCTTCTCTTGTAACTATTGTCAAAGAAAGTTTTACAGCTCTCAAGCTCTTGGTGGTCATCAAAACGCTCATAAGCTTGAAAGAACCTTAGCCAAGAAGAGTCGTGAGCTCTTTAGATCCTCAACCACTGTTGATTCCGATCAGCCTTACCCGTTCTCCGGTCGGTTTGAGCTCTACGGCCGTGGCTACGAAGGATTTGTCGAAAGCGGCGGCTCGAGGAACTTCTCAGGCCGTCGTGTGCCGGATAGTAGTCGTGATCAGGATCAGGAGATGAGTCACCTTGACTTGTCGTTAAGGCTCTAAAATAATCTTCTAATTAGCCATGCTTTCTTATGTTATCGAGTTCACGTTGTAACTATAGTCCTTAATACCTATATTTTGTGTTATTATTTTTCCAGATTTTACGAAAATTAAGAAAAGTTTTTTTTTGGAATTAATTACAGTAGTAAAAAAAAACACGAAGGATGACATGAGTATTTCTCTGATATAGATGGTTATTTTAATTATACATAGTATGAGCACATATATTACTGCATTATAAAATGGACGAATGTCGCTTATATATCATATATTATTGATCAATATTACAATGTGCCCCGACAAGGAGACATGTGCTGCGAAACTATACTTAGTTAAGTAAATTTCTATATATATAACATTTATCCACATATGACATCAATAAATACATACCTATACGTATCTATCCGTATATTATAATCACTAATAATTCTATATTCCTCTGTTGAGCTTAGGTCTGGGATTATTATCCGGGATCCGGTATCCGATCCGACATCCGCTCCTATTCGATCCGAAAAAACGGATATCCGGATAGTTCGGATACGGATACGGATAATAAAATAACGTATCCGGCGAATCCGGATACGGATTCGGATAATAAAAAAATTCAAAAAAGGATAACGGATATCCGTTTATATTTTTTTTTAAAATCTTATAAGAAAGCCCAAAGCCATAAAGAGTAATATCAAACTCCTAACCTAATTTCATTTCCTCGCTGCCTCTCTCAGTCTCTCTCTCTTTCTCTCTGCGGCGTTCCTAGATTCAAAACAAAGGCTAGTCGGATTCGCAGATTTCCCAGATTCAAAACAAAGGTTGGTCTCCCTAACCTAATTTCTTTGCAAATTTCTTTTTAATTTAACGCTGAATTTGTTTGTATCTATGGATCCAACTTTTTATATATTTATCATAATTGCATAGTATTCATTCACCCCAATCAGAAAACAACATAATGCTGCACTTTTACTATTGGCTTCGATAGTTAGGCGTGGTCCAAGCATGGCATCACAAGTAGCTGGCAAATTTAATAATTTTAAGGGTTTCGAAAAACAACCCAAAACGATGAATTTGCAATGAGTTTTTATAATGAGTTTTTTTGGGTTTCATACAAAATATCGGCTTCGATAATTAGGCTTAATTATAATGAGTTTTTTTGGGTTTCATACTTTTTTTTGTTTTTGTTTTGTTTCACTCTCTTACTCTCACTCTCTGTTTATAATGAGTTTGTTTTCTTTGTTTAGATAGATTCTACAGAAGAGACTATAAATTCAACAGCCAATTATGATCATGCGGGTGAAAGTGATCAACCAGAGACGGATGAAAAAACGCAAGAGACTAATTCTTCAACAACCTCAAAGGTAATAAAGAAAAGATCTACAGTTTGGTTGACTTTTGTGGAGTCTGAAGATCCTGAAAATACTAGGTGTATTCATTGTTCTAAGTTGATTAAGTGTAGAACTAAAGATGGTGCTACAACTAGTGCAATGCTAAATCACCAGAAAATATGTAGTATGAAACCGGCAGATGCATCTGATGAGGATATTGGTGGTAAAAGGATAAAACAATCTACTTTATTTCATCACAATCAAGTAGATGAGAGTTTTGGGAGTAAGGTATCGCCTTTCTTAGGTTTTAGTCAACCTGCGACTCGTAAGGCATTAGCTGAGATGATTATCATGGATGAATTGCCTTTTAGATTTGTTGAACATAAGGGATTTAATCGATTCATGAGTGTTGCTCAACCTCGTTTTGAAATGCCTTGTCGTAAAACTGTGGCTAAATATTGTTTGGAGATTTATGAGGATGAAAGGAGCAAACTAAGAGTTTTTTTTAGGAACTACAAATGTAGTATTTCTCTTACTACAGACTGTTGGACGTCCATACAAAATATGTCTTACATGTGCCTTACTGCTCACTTTGTTGATGAGAATTGGAAGCTGCACAAAAAGGTCATCAATTTCTGCATAGTTGATAATTATGCTGGTGAAACAATAGGTAAAATGGTTGAGAAGTGCTTGGTTTTTTGGGGAATTAGTAAAGTGTTCACCATTACAGTAGATAATGTTAGTTCTAACGATCTTGCATTGAAGTACTTGAAGAAAAAGTTAACTTCATGGGGAACAACTATCTTGAATGGGGAATTTCTTCACATGCGTTGTGGTGCCCATATTTTGGGTTTGATTGTGAGAGACGGTCTATCAGAGATATATGGGGCAGTCTTAAGGATTCGATCAGCTGTCAGGTATATTAGATCTTCTCCTAGTAGGCTGAAAAGGTTTAAAGAATGTTTAGAGCATCAAAAGGTTTAAACAAATGCTGGTCTTTGCTTAGATGTTGAAACAAGATGGAATTCAACATTTTTAATGTTACAATCTGCTGTGTCTCTAAAGAAAGGGTTTGATATGCTTGAGTTAGAAGATGAAAAGTATGTTTCAGAACTTACTAGAATCTGTGAAGCTGTACCAAGTGAAAGTGATTGGGCTTATGCTAGTGCATTGTCTCCTATCTTACAGTATTTCTATGATGCTACTGTGAATATATATGGGTCTAAATATGTCACTGGAAATACATATATGAAAGAGATATTTGGAGTGGGTTGGATGATAGTACAAATGGATACAATGGGGGATGCACACAGAAAAGCTATGGCTCAGAAAATGAGGATCAAGTTCTATAAGTATTGGGGGAACTTTGATAATACAAATATGATGATCTATGTTGCTGCAGTTCTTGATCCTCGATACAAAATGAGATGGGTAAGGTGGATGATTGAAGGAACTTACCCTAAATCTGAGGCTGGTCGTTTGCTTGACATGATCACCGATGCTTTGAACAAGTTATTTGAATATTATACATCTGTGCAGTCCCAAGATTCAGTGGTATCTCCTCAAGAGAAGAGAAATGTAAGCTCGTGTTCTAAGGAAAAAGAGAAGAAACATTCATTGATGGATGCAATGTTTGATGATGCTGAGGAAAGTGAAGAGGCTGCTATTTCAAAATCAGAGGTAGAGTATTATTTGGATGATATTCGAGAGAACCGAAAGAATCCAAGTTTCGACATCTTACATTGGTGGAAGACAACGGGGTCTAAGTACAAGATTTTGTCACTTATGGCGAGAGACTTGTTAGCTATACCTGTGTCAACAGTTGCATCAGAATCTGCCTTTAGTACAAGTACTCGGGTACTTGATCGTTTCTGTAGTTCTTTGATACCAAGAACCGTGGAAGCTCTTATTTGCACCCAAGATTGGTATCGTGATGATGAAGAAGATTTAAGAGTATAAGAATTGATTGTTGAACTTGAGAATATCGAATCAGGTATTTATGCTTTGATTTTTATCTTCTAGTTTATAGATTTTAATAACTGTTTTACGTACTAATGATTATTATCATTTACAGAAGTGAACACATTAAATATCCAGCCATGATCAGATTAAGTGTGAAGTTTGGATGAGGTAAGAATCAGTTTAGAAATCATTGGACATGCATTCATTTTAACCTTATAAAGCCAATCTTACGTTTCAAATACGTTTGAAAGTTGTTGTTTTTGAAACTCATATTGCATGATAGTTTTCTGTTTCAGATTGTGAGGGAAGAACATGAAGATGGATGACATGAAGATAAATCAACTTTCTCTTTTACTACTTAAACTTTTTGCTATTTGTATGCTTCTTAAACCTTTGATATTTGTAATTTTTGTTATAATGATACATTTTTATTATCTATGTTTTTTGTTTCAAATTTTTAAAATTTTAATTAAATAGGCCGGATCGGATCCGGATATCCACGAATATCCTAGTTTTTCAACGGATATTCGGAACCCTGATATCCGGAGCTTTCGGATCCGGATTCGGATAATGAATTTGATTATCCGGCGGATACGGATACAGATACCTTCAAAAAACCAGATATCCGCTCCGTTCCCATGCCTAGTTGAGCTCATTACGTCATCTAGTCATAAGTTTTTTCCCCTCATATATCACTAGTATTTTAATGAATATCAGAATATCCGAGGTTTGGTATTTTCTTTTCTATACATTTACTAGATGAGCATTTTAACCATGTTCGGATTATATATCATG
Source organism: Eutrema japonicum (assembly GCA_030161315.1). NCBI lineage: Eukaryota > Viridiplantae > Streptophyta > Magnoliopsida > Brassicales > Brassicaceae > Eutrema > Eutrema japonicum. The sequence continues at coordinate 43,946,100 of BSQW01000005.1, forward strand.
TTTAGGAATGTTTTGAAAAGCTCAAATTTTCAGGGTTAGCTCTGGCCGTGCAAATATATTAAAGCCATGACTCAGTTTTTTGTATTTAAAATTCATGGACCCTGTTTTTTTGTATTTAAAATTCATGGGCCCTGCTTTTTTGTATTTAAAATTCATGGGCTCATAAAAGGCTGGGTTAGTAAACTCCAGAGTTAAAATAATTGGCCCTGATTTTGTGAAAGTTTTGTTTTCATTCTCATTAAATAAAACGATGTCGTTTTCTGCCAAAAATATAAAAAACAATAAAACGTAAAATCTGTTTTTTTTCCCAAAACGTATATTTTCCGCCAAAAACGTAAAATTTCGTTTTCCCGCCAAAAACGTAAACTCCAGCTTTTTCGTCAAAAACGTAAAATTCCGTTTTCCCACCAAAAACGTAAAATCTTGTTTTTCCGCCAAAAACGTAAAATTATGTTTTCCCGCCAAAACGTAAAATCTCGTTTTCTCGTCAAAAACCTAAAATTCCGTTTCCCTGCCAAGAACGTAAAATCTCGTTTTCCTGCCAAAAACGTAAAATTCTGTTTTCTCGCAAAAAACATAAAATTCTTTTTTCTCGCCAAAACGTAAAATCCCGTTTTCCCGCCAAAAACGTAAAAATTTTTTTTCCCCCCAAAAAAGTAAAATCCCATTTTCCCGCCAAAACGTATATTCTGTTTTCCCGCCGAAAACGTAAAATCTCATTTTCTCGTCAAAAACGTAAAATTCTGTTTTCCTGCCGAAAACATAAAATCTCGTTTTCCCACCAAAAAGGTAAAATCCCGTTTTCCCGCCAAAAATGTAAAATCCTGTTTTCCCGCCAAAAACGTAAAATCCCGTTTTCACGCCAAAAAGTTAAAATCTTGTTTTCCCGCCAAAAACGTAAAATCCCGTTTTTCTTCCAAAAACGTAAAATCCATTTTTTTGCCAAAACGTATATCTCGTTTTCCCTCCAAAAACGAAAATTTCATTTTTCAACCAAAATGTAAAATTTTGTTTTTTCGCAAAAAATCTAAAATGTTATTTCGTATTTTAATTGGTAAAAAAGTAAATCATTTTTTATTAGTGTATTTTTAAATTTTAGAAAAAAATTTACATGACTAGTGAAGGGTTCAAGGCTAATTTTTTTTATCTACAGTTTACAGGGTTATAACAGAGCCGGGTTAGCGCATGACCGGGCTAACGCAGGGCCGAGCTAACACAGAACTCAAACCCTGTTGACAACATCCCTAATCATGTTTGATATATCAAAACTTCTAAATAATATAAAGTTAATTTACATAATTGACAGTATTTACTTTTAGATGTTATTTACTCTAAATTTCAAAAACAATTGATGTGGAATTGAAAAGGATAAGTCTAAATTTTAAATAATCAAATAAATAACATCTTAGATCTATATAATTTTAATTACTGACAGAAAATTGAAATATAGCATGGGAAGATTTATTTGATTTTTTTATAAAAAATATTGTATATAACATTCTCTGACTTTCAATTGCCTTCACTCAAAGGTTTCGTTAAGTACACACCCAAAGAAAAAGAAAAAATCCAAAGTCGATAGACCAAAGTTTTGTATCCTAAAACAAATTGCTTTGTTAAATTTTAATAAATGTTCTATATTAAAATACGTTTGAGCTGCTATTATTTATTTCTTGCTTATTCTATTTATTATAATTATATTACAACTGTTTACATAAACTGTTTTGGGATCACCATAAATTGTGCCGTTCTAAAAGTAAATTAAATAAGAGGGGATTTATCACGAAAAAAGGTTGTTGACGTATCGTTATTTGTTGAATTGTAAAAGTTTTCAGCCTCCTAATGAGGAAATCTAGTTTTGTAAAGTTATTACTTGTACTTGGTACTTTATTATTCATCATACATTTGCTTCTTATTTTTAAGCATATGACAGCCGGCGATACCATAGTTTACAGTGCCATATTAAATTAATAAAAATACTTGCAAAATAAAAAAAATTAATCTGGAAGAACGTTAAGAAAATACTTCAAAAGAACATTACATAAGGTGAAAATAATAATTTGCCTTTGTATACAATTGGACATACATACATATATATATATATACATATATATATATATGTTTTGATTTAATTTGGTTAACCGGTAATTAATGTGAGTGTAATAAAAATTGATTTAAATTAAGAAACTAAAAACAGACCCAAGTGAAGGTATATCTAGTGGCGTGTATGAGACGAGATAATGCACGAAATTAAAAATATGACTTTTAGATTCAATAATTCAATGTCTGAATTGAGCAAGTCACGATGATCACTTCCTTGAGATAATGTTTCCCTTCTTCATGGCCCAACAAGTAAGTAATGTTAATTTGAACACAAGAAAAATTCACAAAGAAAATGAAAAAGCTAATGCCCTATATCTTTAAATAAAATTATAGGACCGAAATCTAAAACCGAATAGTAGAATATATCGATTGTTAACAACTTGTACTTAAACCAAACTTAGCTATGACAAAACGATGGTTTAAAGTTTTTTCATAATTTGTTCGAATGAATTCATTGTAAATTGTAACAAACTATGATTTATCCCGCATTATAAATTGTAAAAAACTATGATTTATCCCGCATAATTTGTTCGAATGAATTCATTGTAAATTGTAAATTGTAACAAACTATGATAGAGATGTCAAACCGATTATTAAGTAATATTTTCTTAAATTTTGTTTTGAAATTTTTTTAAAAAAATATTTTGATATGTTCGAAATTTTATAATATGTCTAACTAATAATTATAGATAGAGCTGTCAAACCGGACTAACCTGTTTACTTAACCTGTTTTGCAGTGTACTAAAATATAAACTTAAACTTCACATACTCAAATAAAAATATAACAAACTATAGTTAACTATTAAAAAATTCATATTATTTAGTAAATTGAGTATACCATCTATCTTTAAAACTAAAAACTAATATTTTGACTTGCGAGACCCGATTTTGTGGGTATTTGAAATTAGAATCATAACTCGTCAATGACGGGCTAACCCGCTTACTTAACCCATTTTGCAATGAACTAAAATATTATTCGGGATAAACCTGAAAGAACTACAATCTTGAAACGCCAACTCTAATATGCACTGCTTAATGACTATGAAATTTGTGGTCATTCCACGAACTCTACCAAAATCAATTTTACTGTGCCTAACTCTTTATAAAAATACTAAAATATTTTTCAACTTTTGTTTCGATATATATTCAAATAAAATAATATAAATTATAGTGAAAATATTATAAGATCTCGAATTTTTTTTTAATATATGTAGATTGATTATTATTTAAAAATATAGAATTAATAAACTAAATAGTATATACCCTCATTAATGGAAAACAAATACTTTCCATATTTTATTCAATCATTTTTAAAAAATATATATATCTTTATCTATTTTAATTATATTTTCTTATTTGTAATGACATAATATGTAATAACTTACAAAATAAAATTTATTTTCCTAAATATCTTCTTAAATAATACTCCCTCCGTTCTAAATTAAATAAAGTTTTAGATTATTTGTTCATTGGTTCAGATGAATAATAAATGAGGTTTTAGTATAGAAAAAAACAAAAATTATTTGTTTCCTTAATTTGTGTGCATACTAGTAAAATATCACTTAATTCAGAAGAGAGAGAGTATTATAGAGATGTAAGCAATGTATGTTTAAAAAAACTTCTACTATTTTTTGTACGGTCAACAATCAAAATAGTTTCAAACCGGTTTATCGTTAAAATACTTATCATCTCTTTCACGTCGGAATCGATACATGGAATCTAGATAGCCTTTGTTGACATGTGATTGAAGAGATGAGTGTTATCGTCCAAACAAAAATGCAACCTTCTAAACTTTATTAGTTACCAATCTTGTCCATCATTTACAAGAGACCAACAAGTTTTCTAATGGAACTTCCTTTGTCATTATCTCATTTTTATCGATCTTCGTTTTATTTTGCTTGTTCTATATTATACCGAATAAGAGTTTTAGACGTAATGAACTAACAAGTGGGTCCAAAACGGTGTCATATCAATTAAAGTTTTTTTTCTATTACCCTAGATAGAAGTATAACCATGATGGTTTTCAACTTGTATTATAAAAGAAAGAGAGATTAGACATGAGTTAGAGTAATTCTACTACAATGATTATGTTCTGTTTTATTATCAATCAGACGTCAGAAATTATAAATTTTATGTATGTGAGTTTTAAAACGATTATATAGTTGAATTATCAGTGACATGAAAAGTCAATCATTGATGACTTATTTTACATTTTAAGGAAAAAAATCAAGTATTTACATTTTTTGAATTTATTAATATTCTGATTTTTTTAGCATGCACGCGGGTTAGAAGTAAAATAATACAATTTTATAAATGGAGTCCATTAAAAAAAAATGAAAAGTTACAGCTTGGACGGTCTTGATATTATTATTATCCATGGGAAAGCAAAGCTCCACCAAAAAACTTCATATTGTAATTAAATATCAATGATTTAGTCATCCTGTTGGTTTGTGGTTTCGGTTTAATCCTGGTTTCAGACATATTCAACTGGTTTGAGTTTAAGTGAACCACAAGTTTGCTGACGGGCTTATATTTATGTGTTGAAAAGCCCAAGGCCCATGTGAATAAAAATAACAGAGAAATCTGATTCTTTACTTTGTTCTGTTTTCATAACAGAATACTCTGTTTTTGCTCTGTGTTATGACATAAAACTCTGTTCTTTGCTCTATTCTCAGGTTGGTCTGGTTAGATTCGAATCAAATTTTATTATATTTTTTAGAAATGAAAAAGAAATCAACAATGTAACCGTAAAATGAATTATTAATTACCCAAATAAGGGAAACAAATCATAGAAACTCAAAAGAATAACCAAATCATGAGGTCAAATTAGAAAGAAAGAAAGAAAAAGAGAAAGTGCATCAAGTGCTTGAATTTTCTCGGTAACACAATCAGCCGAGGTTGCATTCCGTGAGAAAACCTTGAGGTAACCTCTTGAAATCAGTACAATAGTTATAGATCATGTACTCATCTTGCACCCACTTCATCTGTCCGAGCTGATTGGAGTTGAGTGTAGTCCACATCCACGAGTTGCTATTCGCATTACACGTAACCCAATTCCATATCGAGGTCCGGCTACAGCAATCAACATCGTTGAAACTCCTGTAGGAAGCGCTGAACGGAGCGTTGGTCCAGTCGGTCTTGACTCTACCGCCCTGCGTGGCCCAATCATCAGCTTCCCATAGACTCGAGTAGATCTTCATCGGCTGGCTCTTCGGGTAAGCCACACCGTGAGCCTCGTTGTTCTTGAACACTCGGATTGGGATTCCGTCCACTAGAAAGCTTTTGAGATCCCAAGAAAAAGAAAAGACATAAAATCAAGAAGGGTGATGGATTGGATCAAGCTTCTAGATAATGGCTGCCGCCACAAGGCCAACAAGTATATTCAAAATGGCTTAGAAAATCGTTTAAAATAAGAAAAGTAAGATATGTTGATCGGTCTAAATGGCGAATAATATAATTTCTAAACATTATTTTCTGAACGTCCAAACTAATATTTTGAACAACATTACTTACATGATGTTGAGAGGGTTCCAAAGGACGGTGTAGGTGTGGAAATCCGCAGTGGGATCGAACCAGAGATAAAACTGCATCTCACGGTTACCTTTACCTCCGGTGAACACGTTTGTATGTAGAACATAAGGCTGTCCGGTAGCATTACCCAAGAACTCGAAATCGATCTCATCCCATGTCTCGCCTTTAGACGAAAGCTGTGAAAAACATTCTTTATATGATCAGATTCAAACTCATACAGTCAATGCCACGAAAATTCATAAGAAAAAAACGGAGATAGATGTTGTTTTACGTACGTAGGAAGCAGTGACTGTTCCGGCTGAGTTTCCAGCGACAAGTTTCATCTTCATATCAATCTTTCCGAATAAATACTCTTTTTCGATTGAAAACCCGAACCGGAGATCTTGTCGAGAGTGCAAGTCAAGAGCTGTCCAGTCTCAAATATGTTGGCACGACCATCACCCCATGTGATATCGAAGTTGTCGTAGAAACTTCCGGTGGATACGCCGATCAAGAGCACAAGAGACGACAACAACAACAACATAGACTGTTTGGTCGCAAAAGCTGCCATATTTTTTCTCTGTTGCTGTTGTTTAAGAGTAATTGTTGTCCTGATGGTTTGAATATGATCGGAGATTGGTGTTTATATAGAGAGAAATTTTAGAAAACGAGTGCATTAGATGTTCGTGGAGTTCCATTATCGACGTGGTAGTAGTACACTAACGATTTTTAATAAATTATTATATAAATGAATTATGTCAACTTATAAGCATATATTAGTCGTTCAACTTACATATAAACTATACATGTAGCCATGTAGGTGATGTTGTTTTTTTTCCTTTCTCAAATTTACCATTTAGCATTTAGCAATTTTTTTTTTATCATTTAGCTAGATTTTTTTTTGTTGGTCATGCATTTAGCTCAAATTTATAAGTTTGGTTCATATAACAAATTTTATTAAAAAAATGTTTCTAAACAGATCGGTTAGCATTTTTAATTTAGTTACTTTGTACAATTAATTAAAGCAATAACTCGAAATATAAAACTTGTTACAAAATAAAATAAAATAATAATAACTCGAAATATTTTATTTTGTTTTGGTTTTTGGTAAAATGGACCGACATGTTTAAAACGGACATGTCAGCCACATATTTAAGAATTGTCACGCATATAAGACACTACGTGAATTTTTTTTTTTTTGGCAACTACGTGAATCATTCTTCGAGTCTCTCCCATTTTTTGCATAATAATCAAACAGAGTTCAAAATATTCATTTCAGGTGGATAACTAATCTCAGTCAATCATAGTCAAAAGTTCAAAACACTCGATAGTTTATTATGGAATAAAAAAATACCGATAAAAATAAATCAACTCATTGTAGTCTAATGGTAGTTGTTCTTGAAATTTGTTGGTTCTTCTTTGAATTCAATTCCCTACTGAAAAGAATCATATGTGAATTGGCCAATCTAAGATGGTGCCACACTTTAAATCCATTTAAAAAACCCATGAGTAGACTAATCGACAATATCACTCATCTAAAAGATTAGTCGGGTTTAGGTACGGATTACCTTTTATTATCAAAAAAAAGAAAGATTAAAACCATCTATATACCATCTCCTTTCTTATTACTTTGCTTCCGTTTTGGCTATAACCAGATTGGGCTCAAAGTTGGCAATCATACATCTACACGTCTTGAGCTGGAAACTTTTTTTTATAGTAATATAATTCTAATATTGAAATTCTATTTCACGGTCTTAAGTTTGGGGATAGCTCAAACTAACACAAGATAGTACATGAAAATCAGACATGTAAACACAGAAAGGCGTATTTTCTGGTAAAGCAAGATATGGTTGAGAAATTAGCTTTGAGATTCTAAGAGAAATGGATTTGACCAGTCGATGAAAGTGTGTTTTTCTATATAGATTGGTAATTTATTTTGATTTAATTAGAGTCGACTTTTTTTCTTACATAGGGAGTCGACTATTTTGTTTATAACAATCGACTAAAACAAGTAAAACCATAAACTAACACAACCATACTTTACTTAGGAGATCGATGTTGAGTACCTTAGAGAAGGTGCTAATCTAGAGGTTTAGATATATATAGAGAGAGTTTTAATGATTGTGAAATGCACAAGTTGAAAGTGTTTTCTTCCTGTTGTGCAGATATTGAAAGATAAGAAACTAAAGACTCAACTTGCTTCACAAGAAAAGTTATATGGGAAATCTGCAAAAACTGCTGCTAAAATCGACAAGGTAAATTTTACTCTTTTCGAAGTCGAGCATCCGCTTTTATTCTTGTGTTCTTGATAGTGTAGCTTGTTTCGATTCTTGATTATTGTTTTGTGATTAATGTAGTGGCTCTTGCTGGCTGCGGCAGGCTACTTGGAGACTGATGGTCTAGAGAAAACATGGCGTGTCAACCAGACAGGTTATTGCCAGAGAAGTAGATATATTCAGCTCAAGAAACCAATATGATAAGTCGGAACTGGATCGTTTGTTCAGGTTTTAGGAGATTCACAAAGCTATAGTAGATACATGAACCACTCGATGGTGAAAGGCTATCAGATGGAGAAGCTTATGTTCAGGCCATATGAGGATGTTCTCGGAATTGGTCACTCGATGGGTTGGTCTAGCATTCTCATTCCAGGGTCTGGAGAAGCCAATTTCGATTCTTGGGTGGCTAATCCATTTGAAACATCGAAACAGAGACGGGAGAAGGAAGTCCATTTGCTTCTTGATAAACTTCCACCTGAGACAATCATGCTCGATCCTTCAAAGATTGGTGCGATGAGACCATCTATGAGGAAAGAGAAGCCATCAAGAGTAGAGATAGAAGCTGAGAAGGAGGTGGCCATAGAAGCAGCAAATATCACTGAGCTGAAGAATAAGACGAAAGGAAGGAATAAACCGAGCAAGCGGACCAAGAAGAAGAAAGAGATGGTGGAGAGCGCAAAGTGAACGTTCCCTGAGCAGACCGGCGAGTCGGGGCTGCCGTGGGGGAGCTACCGGCGAGTTTGAAGAGGTTTGCACGGAAAAACTGAATGGTGGTTCAATCTGAGCGTTAGGTTGTTATTCTCTTCAGTTTGCATTTCTTTGGGAGTTGTTTTGTTTGTAGACAGATTATCGAACACAGATGATACATATTGTTGAGATAAACCCATATTAACTCATAATTGACACCCATTTTATTATGAATATATACACAGAAACAGGGGAATTTCGTTTAACATAGACTCTTAAATACACATTATAAGATATACACCAAATATATGCAATTACTTCTCATGTATGTGTATTTACTTCCTGTATATTTCCTTACCTTCTTCGACTCTTCTCTCTTGTATAAAGCCTCTACTCTCTGTTAATAAGAACCATCCAATTTCATATCATAATATGGTATCAGAGCCATAACAGGCAGAATTTCCCTAATTTCTCTCTTCTTCTTCTTGGGTCTTCTATTCTTCTTCTCCTACGATCCCACCCTTCTTCCCTTGCCGTTGATCTTTTTTTTTTCTTTTCCAGCAACCATGTCTCTCGAAACTTCTTCTGCTGAGAACACTACTATCTACAACTCTGAAAATCCTTCAAGCAACCCAATCTCCATTAACATATCGAACATCACCAAGCTCACAAATCTCAATTATATCATGTGGAGTCGGCAGATTCGCGCACTGCTCGAAGGGCACGAACTACATGGGTTCCTTGAGGAAACCAACACCACGCCAGCTCCGACAATCACCGTCAATGGTCAAACGGCACCTAATCCAGCATTTGCTCCATGGAGGCGCCAAGATCGGCTCCTCTACAGTGCTCTAATCGGAGCGATTTCACAATCGGTTCAATCCGTCGTATCCACTGCAACAACAACCTGTGAAATCTGGACCCTCTTGAAAACGACATTTGGAAAACCAATGCGTGGTCACATCCGACAGCTGAAATACCAGATCAAAACGACCACCAAAGGTACCAAATCAATCCATGAATATCTTCGTTTAATCAAAGGGAAAGCAGATGACTTGGCCTTGTTGGGCAAGCCCTACGATCCAGATGATCTCACAGAGGATATTCTTGCTGGCTTGAGCGAGGACTATAAACCTGAAATTGATGCTGTTAATGGACGAGATAGTTCAATATCCTTTTCTGAGCTCCATGAGCGACTTCTCAACAGAGAAGCGATGATTCTATGCAAAGGAGAAACTGCTCCAACTGGTCCAATCACAGCCAATGATGCGGATGCTCGCCCACGACAACAAAATCAGACCATGCATTGGAGAGCCAACAACAACAGAAACAACAACTCGCACTTCCATCATAATCCAAACAACAACAACCGCTCCTCACGACAGTATCTGGGGCGTTGTCAAGCATGTGGAACACAAGGTCACAGTGCCAAATATTGTCCTGAGTTTCGTATGGTTCGTGGTTCGACACCACAGTGGCAAACTCTATCACAAACTCAGTCATGGCAGCCAAGAGCAAACGTAGCCATAACATCTGGATCAGATCCCTCAACATGGCTTGTGGACAGTGGTGCTTCCCACCATATGACATCAGACCTTGCCAATCTTTCTCTCCACACACCATACAACGGTGGTGATGATGTCCTCCTTGGTGATGGATCGGGTCAACCAATCTCTCATACTGGTTCTTTATCTCTTCCTTCTCTTAATAATCCATTCTTTCTAAATGATGTTCTTTGTGTTCCATCCTTTGATAAGAATCTGATATCTGTTTTTCAATTATGTTCTACTAATGGGGTTGCTGTTACCTTTACACCAACATATTTCCAGGTCCGCGATCTGACTACGGGGGCGCTTCGTTTGGAAGGCAAACCTAAGGATGGCACTTATGTGTGGCCTAAACAACTATCACGACACCCTCCTTCTCTTGCTTATGCTTCGGCTATTAAGACATCCATGTCGGATTGGCACTCTAGATTAGGCCATCCGGCATTACCTATTTTACAAACTACTATTTCCAGTTTTAATTTACCGTTGTCTTCAAAAGTTTTGTTGAACAAGCCTTGTAATGCTTGTTCTATTAATAAAATGCACAAGCTTCCTTTTTCTACATCAACGCTTATTTCCTCACAACCTCTTGCTATAGTTTTCTGATGTTTGGACATCTCCTATGGTTTCCATCGATGGTTTTAAGTACTACGTTATTTTCGTTGATCATTTTACAAGGCATACTTGGTTATATCCGTTAAAACAAAAATCTCAGGTCTTTGATGTTTTTCAAAAGTTTAAAGCGTTGGTTGAAAATTGATTTCAATCAAAGCTAAGAACTCTTTATACGGATAATGGTGGAGAATTTGTTGCACTCGCCGCTTTCTTATCTTCTAACGGTATTTCTCATTTCACAACACCGCCTCACACGCCGGAGCACAATGGCATAGCCGAGCGTCGACATCGTCATATTGTCGAAACCGGTCTTGCCCTCTTGTCTCATGCGTCAATGCCTAAGTCATATTGGACTTATGCACTAGCCACGGCCGTTTATCTCATAAATCGTATGCCAACTCAAAATCTTTCTCGACAATCACCTTTTCAATGCCTTTTTGGTCAAACTCCTAATTATTCAAAATTAAGAATTTTTGGTTGCTTATGTTTTCCATGGCTTAAACCATATGCATCGCATAAATTAGATTCTAGATCAACTCCTTGCGTCTTTTTGGGTTATTCAACCACGCAAAGTGAATATTTTTGTTTGGATCAAACTACATCGAGAATATATACCTCACGACATGTTGTATTTCATGAATATGTGTTTCCATTCTCAATGTCTAATCCTATAACTCATGTTTCTTCATATGTGACTGATAGTGCAGAATCTTCTAACGCAAACAGTCCCATGATCTCCACTGTTCGTATCTTCCCTTCTCCGCTGTCTCGTTCGTGTCTCTCCCCAATCGTTGACTCTTCTTCAGTTCCTCCACAGCCAGCAGAAACACCAACGGCACATCCAAATAGTGGAACAGAGGCCCAATTACAGGCAGGGGCCCAGCCTGAATTATTGGCCCAACAACAAGCTTTTCCATCTACTAACGCTGCTGCAACGGAGCCACCACAACCAGAAGCACCTGCAACAGTTGCTGCCCCAACGTTAGCTCCGCCACCAGCACCAGTTCGAGCTTCCACGAGACAACGAAAGCCAGTCCAAAAGCTTAACCTCAGCGAATCTGTTACACAAATCTCCGAAGTCGAACCTCGGACAGTGGCACAAGCTCTTCGAGATCCAGGATGGCGAAAAGCGATGAGTGTCGAAATGGAAAATCAGATTCGAGAACACACATGGGATTTGGTATCGCCAATCACCGCAGCTAATATTGTTGGTTGTAAGTGGGTATTTACGATTAAACGACATGCTGATGGATCCATTGACAGGTTCAAGGCGAGACTTGTAGCGAGAGGATTCAATCAACGTCCTGGCATCGATTATCATGATACTTTCAGCCCAGTAATCAAACCGGCTTCCATCAGACTTGTGCTCAGCATCTCCATCTCCAAAAATTGGCAGATTCGACAGTTTGACGTAAACCACGCGTTTCTTCAAGGGAAGCTTCACGATGAAGTCTACATGACACAACCACCTGGCTTTGTGGACAAAGATAATCCCCATGCAGTATGCAAGCTCCTAAAGGCGATCTATGGACTAAAACAAGCTCCGAGGGCTTGGTACAACGAATTGAAAACATTCTTGCTTCAATCCGGGTTCATTAATTCATTAGCTGATGCTAGCCTCTTCATCTACAATAAGAATGGCGTTCTCCTCTACATGCTAGTCTATGTGGATGATATCATCCTCACGGGAAATAATCACCACCATCTCAATCTCTTTATCAATTCACTTTCACATAGATTTTCACTCAAAGATTTGGGAACTCTTTCTTATTTTTTAGGTATCGAAGCTCTTCATTCTTCCAAGGGTCTATTGCTAACTCAGCGTCGTTATATTGCAGATTTACTTTACAAGACAAAGATGACGGACTGCAAATCAGTAACCACACCGATGTGTCCCACCACAACAATTACGCTCGCAAGTGGTGTTCCAATGGAGGATCCAACCCAGTACCGAGCAGTCGTATGGAGCCTTCAATATCTCTCTCTCTGACTCGACCAGACATATCATACGCGGTGAACAAAATGTCTCAATTCATGCACAAACCTACAGAAGAACATTGGCACGCGGTGAAGCGGATACTGCGATATCTCTCGGGAACACAATCATGTGGAGTTTTCTACCCCAAAGCCAACACACCTACTCTACATGCATTTACCGATGCGGATTGGGCAGGCGATAAAGATGACTATACTTCCACGGGAGCATACATCGTCTATTATGGAAGACACCCAATTGCTTGGTCATCAAAGAAACAAAAGGGTGTAGCGAGATCATCAACCGAAGCAGAATATCGAGCCATAACATCAACTGCTTCTGAGGTTTGCTGGATAACGTCTTTACTATCAGAATTAGGCCTCAAGCACACAACCACACCACCAATATATTGCGACAATATTGGAGCAACGTACTTAGCCGCGAACCCGGTATTTCACTCACGCATGAAACATCTAGCTCTTGAATATCATTTTGTGCGCAATCTTGTACAATCAGGACAGGTCCGTGTTACACACGTCAGTTCCGCTGATCAACTAGCGGATGCTCTTACGAAGTCCCTACCAAGAACACGGTTCCAACAGCTATCGGACAAGATCGGACTCGCTACTGACGATCCGTCTTGCGGGGGCGTATAAGATATACACCAAATATATGCAATTACTTCTCATATATGTGTATTTACTTCCTGTATATTTCCTTACCTTCCTCGACTCTTCTCTCTTGTATAAAGCCTCTACTCTCTGTTAATAAGAACCATCCAATTCCATATCATAATACACATAACATTACATACATAATTTGGACGAACCTACATACATACATACTACTAGCTTAGGAGGTTTGGACCAAACATCAATTTAACTAGAAAAGTTCCCAAAGCTAGAGAAGACTACACTCCTTTGGAAATCCTTGAGGAAACCTTTTGGAGTCCGTACAATAGTTATAGACCATGAACTTTCTCTGCACCGCTCTCATCTTATCTGCCGCCGTTAGATCAAGCCCCTGGGAGAGCCATCTTGGTGAGCCCGCGGAGCAGGATGATCTTCCGGCTGAGGAGACACACGCGTCCGCTCTAAAGTTTCTGTAAGAAGCGGTGAATGGTGCTTTGGACCAGTCGGTCTTAACAAGACCTCCTCTTGTAGCCCACTGGTCCGCGTTCCATAGACTCGAGTAGAGCCTCATCGGCTGCGTTTTCGGATACGGAATTCCCCTATGTTCCAGGTTCTTGAACTGTCTTACCGCAATTCCATCAACCATGAAACTGCATCAAAATACATATATTATGAAAGATGGATTAGGTGTTAAACGGAACCAAAAAAAAGGCTTAACTTTATTTGATATATGTATTTATACTTACACGATGTGATGAGGGTTCCATAAAACAGAGTAAGTGTGGAAATCAGCCGTTGGATCGAACCAGAGATTAAATTGTTGTTCTCTATCACCTTTGCCGTGAGTATACACATTCGTATGCATCACGTACGGATCACCACTTAGATTACCAAGAAACTCGAAATCAATCTCATCCCACGTATCACCTTTCGACTTCAACTGCATCAAAAACAACCACGAACCCATGTCCGAAAATGCATAAAAGACCTAATCAAGTATATAAAGAACATAGTGGCGTCTCAAACTGTTTGAATGTTATTTGCAATTTTTTTATTAAACATATATTTAATGTGTTATTTTTTTCTAACTAAAGCTTCAGTTTAATTACTTGCTCATGATAAAAAAAAAAACCCATGTGAATCACACATTTTAATCTATATATGAAACCTGACATGGTAATTTCGTATAATAGATGATTATGAACACTAACGTAGTAGGTAGTGACGGTTCCGGCGGAGTTTCCGGGGACGAGTTTGAGCTGCATATCGATTTTTCCGAACAAATACTCTTTCTTGGTTTGAAAACCAGAGCCGGAGGCTCTATCAAGGGACAGAGTGAGAAGCTCTCCGTTGTTGAGGACTTTGCCACGACCATCACCCCAAGTGATGTCGAATTCTGTGTCGAACGTTCCGGCAAGAACCGGGGAGAAGAAGGTCGTGGTCAAAGCGGTGAGTGTGAATAGTAGAGATAAGATCAAAGTGGACCGGTCCATGCTTGTGTGTCAATAAATTGAGAATTGAAATCATTCATTGGGACCTTGTGTGTTGGGGGGGTTTTATACAAGGGAGGCTAGTCTTAGTCTTGTTGGAGTTTAGTTCGCCGTTTGTGACTCTTGTCTTGTTTATTCTGTGAACAGCTGGTTGTTTTGAAGCAAGCAGGTGCTTAGTTTTGCCTCATGCTACGTGTGTTCATTTCTTTGTTTCGGTTGCCCAATCCGGTTAGGTTCGGTTTTGCTTTGGTTTTATTTCGGTTTTACCTTGTTTAATTGGTTGTGGATGAAAAGAAAAAAATAAAGAAGATAGATAAATAAATTATTTTTAATAAATTTCACCTCACTACAAATGGTTCGGTTATATTAAAAATAAAACTAATGATACCAATCAAGTTACATACAAATTCCAGTTTGATTTCGATTTAAAAGTTATTGCTCAATGAAACAGAAGCAGCCATTTTTGGACGGACTCGGAGAATAAAACGGAACGAACTACGAGAGCCTTTAAAAAGTGAAAAAGGGCATATTGTTGTAACAAAGAGAATATTACATTAACGAATCAATATAATTCATGTGACCTCCCAATAAAAACAAAAGAATTTTTATAACCAAAAAGTAGACTTTTTTTGTTTCTCTTCTCAATTCTTTACTCTCTACGCAGCTAAGCACTCTTTAGGAAGGCCTTGAGGGAACCTCTTCGAATCCGTACAGTAATTATAGATCATGTAGTTTCTCTGCACCCATTTCATCCTTTCTTGAGCAGTTGAATCAAGCTCCTGTGACAGCCACGAGCCAGTGGTCCCCTGTTTCGAGACACTAGGACAAGACGACTTGCCGTTAGACCAAACGCAAGCTTCTTGGTTGAATCCACGGTACGAGGCAGTGAAAGGAGCTTTAGACCAATCGGTTTTGACCAAACCACCTCTCGTGGCCCAATCATCTGCGTTCCAGAGACTCGAGTACATCCTCATTGGTCGGTTCTTGGGAAACAGAGTGCCTACAGATTCCATGTTCTTGAATTCTCTAATCGGAGTTCCATCGACTGTGAATATGATTCGTTGTGGGTTCCACAGAATCGTGTACGTGTGGAAATCAGCTGTTGGGTCGAACCAGAGTTTGAATTGCTGTTCTTTGTCTCCTTTGCCTTGTGTGTAGACATTTGTGTGAAGTGTGTAAGGATCTCCACTTAGATTCCCTAAAAACTCGAAATCAATCTCGTCCCATGTTGTTCCAGGTGATTTCAACTGCAAACAAAACAAATCAATTTTAGTTATACCAACTTCCAAATGTAAGAAAAAAAGAGAAATTAAAGATTTGTCTTTTTATAAATACTTACGTAGAGTGTAGTGACTGTTCCTGCGGAGTTTCCAGGGACGAGCTTCATTTGCATGTCGATTTTACCAAACAAGTACTCGTTTTTGGACTGGAAACCAGATCCAGATGATTTGTCAAGAGATAAAGTGAGAAGCTCTCCATTGTTCTTGATCTCTCCACGTCCGTCTCCCCAAGTTATCTCAACGTCTCTTTGGAAATTAGCTGAAACAGAGGAGATGATAAGAGAAAGAAACAGAGGAAGGAAGTAATTAATCGCCATTTTGAGAGTTTTTGGGTTTTTTGGTTTGTTTGTTTGTTTGTTTGTTGTTCTTCTATTGGGTTTTTGGTTTGTGATTGATTATGAGGGTTTATGGATGAATGCATATATAGTAGTAGTCATAGTTCGAAAGAGGAAGGTTCGTAGCCGTGTTTTTGATGCAACAGCTGGAGATTGGGCCATCTTGTAGTAAAAGCTGTCTTCAATTGGCTTTGGAGTTCACGCGGTTTTTGTTTAGTAATGTTTTCTTTTGATTTTAGATAATAATATTTTTACTTTTTTTGTGTCAAATTTAATTGGATTTTGGGAGTTTTGCTATATATATAAAAAAGTTGTATACTTTACCACCGGCTTGGACCGACTTTGACATCAAATAGAACCAAGAGATTCTGTTAGAACAAAGGACGAAAAGTTTATTCTAATAAGTTGATTAGAATGTTGACAAAAAAAAAGTTAACTAGAATAATGAGTTTTAATTTTTGATTGGTGATTGTAAAATTTAACGGCTCTACAGTTTTTTAAAAAGAAAAGAAATTAGATTTCGTTATTATTCACTTTTTCAGTTAATTACTTTTGTTTCCGTTAGCATCTCATTTTCAGTTGATTATTTATTTAGTGGTTTTGCAATTTTATTAATTCAATTATCTTCATTTCGCTATTCTTATTCTTGGGTGTTATTATTAATAACACCATATTTTACATATTTTTAGGACTTTATTTTCATATGTTTTGATCTCACATTGTATAGTTTTGGGATATTTTCATGCATTTGAGTCTCATTTGCATTGCATTGCATTTTAGATGTCCTATGTTATCTTTGCATTCTTTTTGGATTGTTTGAGCCATTTTCAGGTGTTTTTGGAGTCATAAGAGTTGGAGGAGTAAAGATAGCCATCAAAAAGTTCATTTCGGAATACAGAGATGCAGGATCAGGTTGAGAAGTCATAGGTTTGTCATTGGATGAAAAACTTTCCACCGATGGATTGATCTCAGATTTTAACACACGATATACCAATGGATTAGCTTGCATTTGGAAGTTGTTTGAGGCAATTCCAACGGTGCGATCAGAGGTTATGCCAATTTTTGTGACGGCGGTCCAGTCTGGCGAATAAAAGAAGAAGGTGGAGAAACAGGTCTAGATCGATCGATCTAGGTATGTGGATCGATCGATCCCCTAACCCGTAAACTTCTGGATCGAGCTGTGACTGTGTCAGATCGATCGATCTCAAAAAAATATGGGATCGATCGATCCACATCACCGTATCGATTGATCCCCACTGTTGACCATTTTCTGGGCCAAAACCATCCGAAGTGCTCTAAAGATCGACTCAGAAGAACGGTTTACATTCGGATTTAGCTTCAGAGTTATTCATGAAAGTTGTAGATATTTGAGTTAGCTTCCCAATGGAGGTGGTTTCAAATCATTCCGATCTGTGATGTAAGACTTATGGCCGATTTAGTGAAGACGTATCAAACCGAAAAACCAGCCTCGAAAACAGTTTTAAAAACGTGTTTTAAACTATTTCACCTACTTTTCTTCTCTAAAAACGTCCAAAACTCGAAAATAAGGGCAATAACTTCATATGCATCATATCTACTTGTCTCTCTACTTCTCTCTTTGATCTTGGTGATTTGTAAGCTTGGAAATCAAACCTTTGAATCTACATAATTGGAGAAGTTTTCTTAATCTCTATCTTATTTCTGTTTTTGTTAATCATGTGTTCTTCATCATTTCTCTGCATTTGTTCTGAAATTATGAGTGAGTAGTTTCTTAGTTAAGCTAAGGGTGTTAAGGGATTTCATGATTTAACGGTTTAGGATAGATTAAACGGGGATTTAATCGGTGGATTCTTCGTCTAGGGTGACAGTATTGCTTGAATTAAACTGATCACTTAGTTCTTGATTTTGGGTTATCTAGCGCACGGAAGTGTTTGTCTAGATGCCGAAATTATTCTAGATGAGCAAAACGTCATTATCCAACGGGAGTTGATGTTAAGGCGTTCTTGTGAACTTATCAAATCGAACTAGAAAAGCATGTTTAGAACCTTTGAATTCAACGGGAGTTAGTATTCATAGTTTTAAGCATAGGGATCAATATTCCGGGAGGAGGTTAATCTATTATTAGGTTTGAGTTCTAGACGATTCTTAATGCAATCCCCTGTTTAAGATGCATTAACCGTTATTCGTGATTTTCCGTAACGTCACCCGAAGCTTAACGCTTTCTTAATTTGAATTTACACCGTTTTAGTTGTTGTTTTTAGTTTCGAAAACATAAAACCAAAAAACATCTGTCATTCGTCTTATCTTTAATTTCATACTGCATTCTCATAGCCGTAACATTGATCTATGTGGATATGATCATAAAGTATTACAACCGACTACCGTTATGATTGCGGTATAGTGTACACTCTAGTTATTTTTATTGACTTGGTGAAACCACAGTGAAATCAATTATGATATATGTAATATTTTTTTGGGGGGTAGAATTATTTATAATTCGAAATTAAAACTTATTTAATTTCAGTATTTTATTTTCGTCGCCACATAACAACAAATTTAGGGTAAAGCTTTCATTAATAAATTCAAAATTTAATGTGTGGGAAGAAGAGAGATGCCACGTTAAAGAGATAAGGTAGTTGTTGGGTAAAATCATGATTTTGACTGACTCAAATGTTTGATGTAGAAGTGGTGACAGCTAAGGCATTCCACTTGATGACGGTCGTTGTTCGGAAGTTTCTTAGTCCAAGTGGCTAGATCCCTTAGAGCAGCCTGAACTCTTACGTAAAGTCTAGAAATCTAGAATTTGATCAATTCCTTGTTTAGATATTTACATGATCTTAACTTATTTGCTTATTTGGGTTTAGAATTCTTTACTTTTTGAAGAAAAAAAATTTGGAATTCACATGTATGAATTTTGAAATGATTTCCATGAAAGCGATTAAAATTCCTCCGAATATCTATTTGCACTTTGTTTAGATTATTTCTTATGTTTTAGGTGAGAAAAAAAGATGAACCAAAGATCCAAATGATTAAAAGTGAGGTAAGATACTTTTAACGTATTTGTTTCAATTTTTAATGGACCTAAACAAGAAAAGTATGTTTCAAATATTTGGGCCTATTTAAACCTATAATAACTGACTTGCACTCAAAGGTTTTAGTCTTGATTCTCTTATTGTCTTATTGGTATGGGAATGTTAGGGTTTTTTTTTGCTAAATGGTAAATATTTTATTAAAAATGAAAATGATCAGATCTTACAAGATGAGTTAATAAATTGTTCGACCTAAAAATTAGTCACATACTAAAAAAAAAAAACATGGAAGCAAATTCAATCGATACTTCTGTAGACACCGTAGCAAAAGTAAATGGTGTCGAACCCGTAGCGATAAAGACCAAGAAGACTTAGAAGGAAAAACAAACATAAAGAAACATCAACAAAAACACAGCAGACTACTCCGAAAGGTTAAGGAAACGGGAAGCGAGAATTGAAAATAAACACCGAAACGAAACCAGACGAGAAAACAGCAATCGCACGCCAAAAACGCAGACCATCCCGAATTGTCCGTAGCTCCGAAGAACTAGAGTTCACATCATTGTTATCACCAACATCCTTCTACGGCCATCCCAAACCTGCAGAACAGATGCCTATAAATTCTCCGAGAACTAACGGAATTTCTGGAGTCCATAACAAACTAACTTGAAAACGGCGACAAGGGAGTCCGAGCGGACAATCAGAGAGTCACCTCCGACCGCCATTCCCGTGAAGATCATACCCTCCTCAGGAACCAGCCCACACAGTTACAAGCTAACCGCAACCAAAAACCGGCGCCTCTATTTAACATCCCGTAACGCTCCACCATCTACACCGGACCTTGCCCGGAGCCAACACTAAACCGGGACCAAAGCACGAACGCGAATCTGCGATACCTCTGTCGGGAACAACACACACCTTTGCGAAATTCAGACCACGCCGATGACGAAAACGGCAACGAAGCTCAATCGCCGAGATGAACCAAACGAAGCTACTGTCAAGCCACCCGTCTAAACCACCGCTGAGAACCACCTCCGGTGGGGTCGCACCTACCGTAACGACGAGAGCCACCACTCTGTGACTAGCCACCAGACACGAGCCAACCATGAAAGAACCACAACAGAGCTTGGTCACGTCCTCGATGACCAAGATGCCGTCGTCGGAGCCGAGGAGGCCAGATCTGCAAACATCACCTCTTAACTACCTTGGGAATACCGAAACGAGAAAGAGAACCTTGAGCGGGGAGAAAAAAGACCATGAATCACCACCCCACCGCGAAGGAAAGAGAACTCGACGCCGGTAGAAGTCCCTAAAGAGAAAACCGACGGCTCCGTCGAAGGGAAGAGACGCCGGCGAGGATAGGGCGAGGCGATTGGAGGAGAGTCACGACGCCACACGGAGAAGCCACCTTCCACCACAACGACCCTAGCGACGCAGTTGAGGCCCGCCGCCGTTGAACCACTCGCTGGAGAAGCACCGCGACGCAACAAGAACCGATGGCAAACGATGACTAAAAAGACCTATCAAATGAAAGAGGGGAACGACGGGGGCTCTCCTCTTACGCCGGTGAGCCACCACGCGCCCCGGAGAGGGAGATCGGAAACGATAAAGAACTGACGGCAAGAGAGAGAGAGAATTGCAGAGAGAAAAGACGGGGGCCTAGCACTGCTCAATGGAATGTTAGGGTTTCACACTTTGTTTGCTAGATGCTAGAGTTTGCTTGAGTTTTATGTTAAAATTGTAGACTCAGTATTGAACATGGATTTTTTTTTGTTTTCACTTACGGTTGGACAATTTTCATATTTATTATTGATTCAAAATTGAATACAAATCGGTCACTCTCTTTGATTGGTTTCCATGTATAGACAGAACTTAAACCCCAACCGTTATAAACGCATGGATAAAGGAGAATCTCTTGCTGAAATTAAACCCTCACTTGACTTTTTACATGTGTCAAACAAGAGCTTGCTTCATTTTCCATTTGTTGCTCTGTTTCCTCACAAGCCAAAATTTGGCCATCTCTAAACACAATTTCTTCTCCTTCTATTCCCCTGTCTCACCAAGATATCACTGTCTATCCTCTCTATATCTTTCCTCAGCTATAAATTTCTTACACAAACAATTAAACCCGACCCACCATTAAAGTTCCCAAAACAAGACATGGGTTGTTCACAAATCTTGATCTTTGTGTCTATTCTGTCATGTTCTTCCTTAGTCTTGGCAGGTGATTTCAGACAAGATGTTGACATTATATGGGGAGGCGAGAAAGAAAAGATACTCGAAAACGGCCAAGCCATTACATTGTTTCAGGCTCTGGTTTTCAATCCAAAGTTCAGTTTTTGTTCGGTAAAATCTCTATGGAGATAAAACTTGTCCCTGGAAACTCTGTCGGTACTGTCACATCTTACTATGTAAAGAATATTTAAGACTCAAATCTTTCATTGAATCATTTTTCGTATGGTATTAGATGTTATTTACCTATGTGTGTGTGTGTGTGTGTGTTATGTAGCTAGCGTCTAAAGGAGCGATGTGGGATGAGATAGACTTCGAATTCTTGGGAAATCTGAGTGGTGATCCTTACACAGTCCACACAAATGTGATCACACAAGGCAAAGGTGATAGAGAAAGCAGTTTCGTCTCCGGTTCGATCCCACCATTGATTTTCATACTTATTCCATCCTTTGGAACCCTAAAACCATGATGTAAAATCTAAATATCTAATCTCTATACATCTCTAAGCATAACAAAAAGAAAAATCTAAAGCAATATTCAAGAATTGGATCTTTGACAGATTCTATGTGGATGGTACACCGATAAGAGAATTCAAGAACATGAAGACGATGAAAGTATCTTATCCGGAGAAACAAGCAATGAGAGTCCATTCCAGCTTATGGAATGGAGATGATTGGGCTACGAAAGGAGGGCTCGTGAAGACTGACTGGTCCAATGTTTCGTCCGCCGGTGGCTCTTAATGTATCTTGCGGTGGTGATGGTTCGAGCTCATGGCTCAAGGAAGGGATCGATGAAAATAGCATGAAGAGGCTTAAGTGGGTCCAAAGCAACTTCTTGATCTATGATTATTGCAGTGACGCTTAAAGATTTCGTTGGGGGTTGGCTAGTGAATGTGTTGCTATGAATTAAAAGTATTATTACATAAACATTATAGCAAATATGAATCCGTTAAGGGATTAACCGTTATAAAACCAATAATATTTAAGGGATTTGAATTGATTTCATCAAAAAGAATACAATAACACAGAACACCAATGAACGTTCATATATAAATTACAAAATGCAAATCTCAATCACACAAACATAACCAACACAAGACACAAAAACTCAAAGCAGACCATACAAGTTGCATGAAGGGGACTACTTGGTGAGGAACAAAACACACAACACAAAAGTGGCAAGACGACCACTAAATAAACCAAATTTTATCTAGAGCTCCGAGAAGAGATTAAAAGGAGCAATGTTAAACAATGGGATTAGTGGGATGAAGCCAGTAAGGGTAAGGGACCAACGAGGGTGTACCACGTGGGGGATCGAAGGAACGGACTGTACCATAAGCCAGATTGTAAGAACCAATGCCCGTGCCAATGTAATAGATGGAGTTAGGCGTGAGTCCTGGGTACAAGCTTGCCGATACACAGAAGGCTTCACTCTTGCCAAGGAAGATGCAGAGATCTCCAATATCTTCAGTGTAATAAAAGTCTTTGCTCTTCTCATCTTCCCTAAACACCATGAACCGCTTAGTTATGCCGTGCATAATTATCCATTCCCCATCTTCGTGCTCTCTGCGAATGCAAAGTGTGTACCTAGAGAGAAACAAGCAGCTCAATCTCTACTCTACCTGGACTGATTAAAAGTATATTTTAACAAAATTCGAAATACTTACCACTTGATGAAGAAAAGTTCACCAGAGGGAGATTCCACCAAGTGCTTGCTCATGAAACATTTATCCAACATCTCCCAACCTGCCTCTGGGATCTTAGGCTGGTTTCGTAAGCGTAGGCCTTGAAACTTGAGCTCGTTGTTGCTGAGATCCAAAGAACCCATGTAGAGACCCTTAAAACTGGTAAAGTAGAAGGCTTTGTCTCTCTTGGGATACATAAGATCAGAGGCTGGTAAAAGAGAGTAAGGGGTTTCGATGTGAGTCCACTTAGAGTCCCAACAAGGCCTGCATACACTTAGCTGATACTCATTGAACTTTGCAGCCACAACAAAGTCGCCGTCGTCTTGGACAGGATCAGAAGAAGAGAGAGACACTTCCGTGGCATGTGTCGAGGGTTTAAACCCGATTGAAGGCAATGATATGACTCTTGGAGATGATGAGACCCACGGCTTGTACAGATCCGTGAGACGTACGGTAAAATCTTTGTTCTCCAGACAAGCGACCCAGCCTTGTGATGCTCCCAGAAGAGGTTGCCCACTGAGCTCCTTGGGAACCGTCTTTTCTCACTGCTATACACTCTATCTCCCGTTGTCGGGTCGAAAAACCTGTACTTCCCGGTTTTGCCCTCCGGAGACTCTCGCAACTTCGTACCGCCCAGGAGCAAATACGGGGACTGAGGCAATGATGATGAGAAGAAACGAGCATTGTCCCTGCTTGCCTGTCGGACATACTTAACACCAAAACACTTGAGTAGGAAGAATCAAAGAAATTGTAATATGGGAGGATGAGTATCTTACAGAGAGCTTCGAGATTCGGTTGAAAAATAGAGACATTGTCTTTCTTGTTTCTCTTTC
The DNA here is from genome assembly GCA_030161315.1 of Eutrema japonicum. Lineage (NCBI taxonomy): Eukaryota > Viridiplantae > Streptophyta > Magnoliopsida > Brassicales > Brassicaceae > Eutrema > Eutrema japonicum. The sequence goes on from BSQW01000005.1 coordinate 43,970,304, forward strand.
GGAAAATCCAAAGAACCCTAATTGCTCTCCTCCGTCATAAAAAGACCATAGACAGCTTTGGCTTTGGGAAATTTCCCTAAACTGCTTTTCTTACATTTCTCTAATATTAATCCGTGATTGTAGAAACAATTTTAATCCGAATTTGAAAATTTAAATGACATTCAAATTTAATTTTTTATGTTTGGTTTAATCTGATTATTTAATTGAATAATAATTATACCAAATGATATAAATATTATTATTAAAAATAATTTAATTGATAAAATTTCAAATTTTTAAAATTAGTAAATATTTATATTATATTATAACATGGTGGGACGTATTAGGGTTATGTCTTTTACAATTTCAGTCATTTGTGGGTTGGTCTGTCAAAACATGCAAGATATCAGATTGATTCGAAGCAGATTAAAAGGACGTGTTATCCTTTTTTTTTTGACGTCAGGTTATCCATTTTAACACTTATAAATATATAATTTGTGAAAATTATTTTTAATAAAATAATAAAACAATTAGTTGTTTGGTAATCTAAATTTACATAATAACAAAATTTATAATTAACATCACATCGATATATATTTAACAAACTCAAACTCCTATTATACTAATATCCACCATATAATAACATCATATAACTTTTATAACAATTCAATTTTTTGTCTATCATTTAAGGTTACATAAATCACATAATCAAAAAAAAATTAATTAAAATTTAAGTCAAACCATTTGTTTGTTAGTGTTTGCTCAATATAAATTTCACAAAAAATAATATATAAAAATTATTGTTCCGCACACAACGCGGATTGAAATCTATATTTTGCATAACACGGATTAAAAATATGATATAAACATCAAAACACATATTGCATAATAAATCAACAAAATATTATCATCTCATTAAAAACTTAAGAATTACAAATTCAATATATCTGAATAAATAATACTTAAATTAGATTTTATTTTTCATTTCATAGTTTGTATATTTCAAAATTTAGTGTATAAAAAACTTTATCCAAATATATTGTATAGAATCTAGTTATATATTGTTTTGACTTCTAGTGTATAGAATCTAGTGTATAAAAAATTATAGTTTGTATAGAATCTAGTTATATATTGTTTTGACTTCTTTTTCTTTACATAATATTAATTGACTATGGTATAGTGTTTAATTACATTTATAAAAAAAAACTGTGAATGAAAATTTTGTGGAGCAATATCTAACGAGAATCTAGTGGTAGTTAAATTGTATGATCTTTTTATCAATAAAATAGTTATATTGCATAGTCTTCCTTTTTATTTCTTCTTTTTGTGTTTCGACATTTGCTAAACTAAGTAAAACCTCTATTACTCAATAATGTTGAAATTTTAATTTATTATTATTTATTGATTTATAGAGAGTTTTGCTCAGTCCATAATTTTCAAAAAATATATTATTTAATGATGTTATATCAAAAAAATTTAGATGAATTCATTTGTGAAAATAGTATGTATGAACTTGATGTTACGGTTAATATTTTCAGATATCATGATAGAATGTATGTTTTAGTCTAGTGAATTATCCATGTAAAAATGATACATATTAGAAAGTTTAAAGTTTTAAGAAATTATAGGTTTTTGCGGGTTAACCTGCATCTATAATTAGCGCGGGTTAACTTCTAATTGTTATAAAAAACTGCATCATTACTTTAATCATTGATTTCTAAGTTTTAAGTTTACAATTTCTTTTATTAATAGTGGATAAAAATCGAAAGCTGACATAACTCAAGTCAAATTAACATTAAATTTTAAAGGAAATAATATGTTCACATATCTCCAAGCCAAACAATTTATGGTGAGTTATAATTATTATGGTGAGTTATAATTATTGTACGTGTAAGTTGAATGAACTTGTCAAACTTTATATAATATGATAGTTATTATAATACAAAATATTATATGAGGCACTTCATCTTCTCTTGATACGACAGTTGAAATTAGGGGTGGGTATTTTAACCGAACCGAACTAAACCAACCAAACCAAACCGAACTCAAACCGATCCAAACCAAACCAGAGTTAATACCCAACCATTTGGTTGAAGTTTTTCTCAACCCGAACGGTTCGGTTTGGTTCGGTTTTAAACCGAACCGAACCGATAAACCAATGTGTTTTTGTTAATTAATTAATTAATAATATTAAAATAATAATACATACGATGAATCTTCGGTTCTTCACCATAAAAATTATAAACCGAACGAAGTGATTTTAGACTTTTAGGGAATGATTTTTTTATGAATTCGTTTTGTTTACATTTCGTTAAAATTCTTGTTTTTATAAGTTAATTTTTTTAAAACCGAACTAAAACCAAACCAAAGTACAACCGAACCAAACTAAACCAAACCGAACTAAACCCAAACCGAACACAAACCGAACCAAACTTATTTCAGTTGAGTTCGGCTAGAGTTTTATTCAACCCGAATAAACCGAACCAAACCGAACCCGAACCGAACCCGAAATTAAACCGAAATGCCCACCCCTAGTTAAAATATTCAGTCATCAGTGTTGTTACCATAAACTATAGGTACGATAATTAAAAAGACTCAGAACACAACCAAATAATAATCGAGGAAACATGACATTGATGTTTCGTGGAACACAAGCCTTACAGATAGCAACCCAATTATCAGAAAAAAAAAGAAAGGTAAAGACAGAAATTCATATATCTAAGACTGCAGAATGAGTTCTTAAGAATGCTAATGTCTAAATGAGTCAATCAAGCATATTAGAAGTCTCCTGCTTCATAAAACACACATCCAGTGAATCTAACTGTACGTTTCCTTTTATACAAATACTGGGGGCCACTTCACCTCCGTTCGCGCTGCTGCCTCATGGCCCTTAAGCTTCAGTTTCCATTTGGTAAACACTGTTTGAGTCACAAGTGTTGTTACCATCATGAAGGTACGATACAATCATGATGAAGAAAGATCAGACTATTCTTCGTCATCATCATTGAGTTCTACAATTTGTGCTCGCCTCTCAGCTGCTTTTCTTCTGATGAAGAAACCCCATCTCATTGCTGCCTTTATCTTAAGCCACCCAACAACAGCTCTGCCTGATCGACCACGGTCTTCATCATAACCTTGCATAGGCGTGTGTAGGAACGATGGGAAAGTATACCCATCTTCTGGCATATGTGTTGCAGAGCCATTGCCTCCTCCCATGCTGAATAGGCGGAGGAATTGTTGCATGTCTTCGTTCTCAAGCATTTCATGGCTTCTGAGTCGGATCTCTTCCTCTGAGAAGAAATCTTCTGCTCCTCTCTCGCGGTGGTTTGACCAGTCTTCGAACGGATTGAGATTTGCCTGGTGAACTGAAGAAGAGTTGATGTCTTGGTATCCACTTGTGGATGACTGTGGAGGACCGAGAACAAGCAGACCAGTAACGTTTTGATTGTTTATCATGCTTTGAGTTTGATGTAGATTTCCCATGAGCTGGTCCTGCGCTGTAGTACCCGAAGGAACCTCAAATTGTGCTCTTGGGTTGGAGGTTAAAAGCTGGGGCTGCGGAGGATACCTTGTCACCATAGTTTGATCATACCCTGCAGTATTTGACAGAATTGAACAAACTTGTAAGATTTAGTAACTTACTATATAATACAATTTTTCAAGAAAGTGATTGCAATTCGCAAACCTCCAATAGCAAAATCTGAAAGCACTGGAGATTGATTAGCCGGCACTGAGGATGAATGCCCTGCCATCTGCATTGGATGGTCAACGGCAGCAGTTGAGTAATTTGCCGGCTCAGTTTGAGTAATACCCAACCTCTTAGGCTGCTTCAAGTCTAGGAGAGATTTTCCATCATACTCTATGACTAGGTTCCAATTTTCATATGCTTTCTTCACCAGCCCATCAACATATACCTTCAGAACACAGAAGTTAAAGACAGAATCAAATTTGATAAATCTCTTTTTCAGTGGTTTGAAAAGAATGTAGTTCAAGCACAGCTAAGTAACTTTTAACCTATATCGAAGATAGTGAATCATAGCTTAACTAAGCCATTAAGTCGCAGAACAAAACAAAGAATGGTGTTATAAGTTAAGGAACATGAAGCAAACCTTTTGGCTTTCAGTAAGTGAATCAGCAGAGAAGTATTGGTCCCCGGAAATGAGACCACTTAGCTCATAGATATTATTGAACACAACGCCGACATTTCTTGAATCCTCGGCATAGTAGATATAAAGCTTACCGCTCAGGACACACGTCTTTGCGTGCTCTACTAGTGCATCCCACATTTTGTTTGACATTCCACTTCCAAGAATCTAGATAAACACGGATAAAGATAAAATTAGCCATGGCGTAAATTTAATGAACATTGTCTTTCACGAGCAAAAACTTGACATAATAAGCACTTACAGCACGTAATTTTCCAGAATCCCTGACCATTATTCTCAGGAAGTCTTCTACAGTGACTATTCCTGCAGTATTAAGCTTTTTATGGAATGCCCCATCCTTACCAATCTTCTCCAACCTCCACACGTCATCATTCAAACCAGGTGGATAATGCTTCTTGTACACTGCACATAAAAAAATGTGTATCAAACTAAAAGAAGTAACACCACATGGTATACTGGGAAAAAAGTGGAACTTTTAAGAGCATACATTCGCCCCTGTGATCTTTAACAATAAAAGCTTCCGTCTTTGCCTCACGTATGCGCATGCCATCACAATACCCAGAAGCAACCCGTAAACCTAGTCTGAACTTCCTACTTCGAATCCAACTTGAATTATCGGTGAAAACCAGCTCGGCCAAAGTTCCAACCCCTTCCTTGAGAGTGACAAAGAGATCTCCAGTCAGCAACGGTCTCTTTCCTTGACGCTCTTTAACGACATGGCTTTCAAATTCTTCCTGGCTCCAGTCTTCATCATCTTCACTGTTAAAGTCACCCTCAAGCACAACAATCTCAAGCTTTGCCGAAGCCTCTGGACCATATACCACAGCACGCCCAGTGTTTGCATCGATTAAGACAACATGAATCGCAGCACCCTGCTCTCCTTCTACTCTGCCTCCTGTGAATAAAGGGAGTGATAACCTAGACCTGAACTGCAACCGTAAGTTCCGGCCATCCCGACCTTCAATTCGCTTTGGAGAAGAACCGGAACTGCAAAGTAATAATAAACCTCAGGAAACCGTTACCTAACATTGAAGGGCATGTCACAATATCGAGAGCCATGAAGATACAATGAGCAATTCGATTTTACCTTCCAGTAAGCCTAGCAGGGCCTAATTTGGCCAAAGCACGTTCCACTTCCTCGCTGACCTGCTCAGCAACAATCCAGCATTAAAGCTTAAACAACAAGAAGCAGGCAAAGATTGAGTTGCAACAAAAGCAGTGTAAATGATCCCAAGAGAAAAGCAAGAGATGTTACAACTCGGCGGAGAATAGGTTCCAAAGACGAGCAAAGCTTCTGCAGACTGTCTACTTTCAGAGCCTCTACAATCACACTGGCACAAACGGTAAAATCCGCAAAGTCAGAAACTTTCAGTAGAATAATTTAAAGGGAAGGAGGAGAAACTTACCTAGCAAGAGCAGGCCGCTTTCGCTCAGGCTGATCATCATCGTTCCCATCCAAATTCCTCTTCGGTCTATTCATATTATTACCTCTATCCATTCTACTTGTGCATTTCTCCCAGCTCTATAGATTAACCCTAAATTAATTTAGATCTGCAAAAGAGACAAAATTGAAATCTTGAATAGCACAAAAAGTCCATAAATCAAAACACCCTCGAGGAGGATGACCCACTTTCGCTTGAATCCCTAATTCAAGTAACTAAATCTCAACGTCGGAGATCGGAGAAGACTATAGACTCTCTCGGTGACCAAATTGAAGAACCAAAAAAAATATATATATATAAAGAGAGAAGAAAGTAACCTGTTTATCGAGACGGCGAAATCAGAGAATATCTCACCGCCGGCGTCGAATTGATTAGTAGTGAACGGAAGTGTTTTTTGTTTGAGAGTTTTCGGACAGACTCCTCCTCCTTTTGGTCTTCTCGACAAATTCGGAAACTTTTTTTGTTTTTTTGGGGGTTAATCGGTCAACTATGGCGGCGACTCATTGAGCTTTTTGCCAGTGCCTCTTGTGGGATTTAATCCAATGCCGTAAGGTCTACGGTTTCTATCGTGGTGCTATGCTATGATTGTCGTTTACAGTTAAATAAAACTTTTAAAAAAACCGTCTGCGGGGCCCGCTAGGATAAACAGTGGTCGTTAGAAAATTATTCACCAACGAATCACAGCCGTCGATACCATGTAGGACTGAAAAGTGTTTTATATCAACAAAAGAATATAAAAGAATTTTTATATCAACAATAGAAAATTATTCACCAACAAAAGTTTTTTTTCATTATAAAACTGATCTTGCATTAAATTTGATATTTATTTAATTTTCAGAAACGATTAGATCTCGTGAAGAACAATGAATCCCATAGCCTACCAGTAACAATTATTTCGGACTGGACTCCAACCGATGTATTCAATCTAATATTTATGAAGATTTGAAAAATTTTGAGTTTTAGATGATTTGAGTGAATTAAAAAAGTTTGTATGATTTGCTTTTAAATAACTATGAAATCTCTCATAAAATAATGAGATTTAGATTTTTATTTTTGTTAACTAAAAAACTCCACCAAAACATTTACAAATCACAAGTCCTGTAAAACTCATTCATTAGGATTTATGATTTTAATACAAATCACTCCAAATGCTAGATTGAATACAAACCACCAAAAGTCATCAATTTGCAACAAATACAGAGAAGTTGACATGAAAACAAATACAAAAAATAATCTGGAGAGAGTTTTGGGTTCATGATCTATTGAATTCTCCGAGCCTTTTGTAGAGCTTAGCGAGCAACCGCCGGCAAATTTCCGGCGACGTGCAAGGGCCACACATGAGGTATACCACGTTTCCGAGAGGGCGCGTGAAGATTCCGTCTTCCCGGAGCATCTCCAGAAGGGACTTTGCATACAACGAAGCATAGCTGAAACACGCAGCTCAAAACGAATCATCAGAGACCTACTAAGTTTGTGTTCAAGACAATAAGGCTAATGATACAAAGTTCCAAGATAACAAGACTATGTCATTCGAGAGATTTATTAGTTTACCCGGAACTGGAAGCATCTACTTTTAGTTCGAGAGCGAAAAGGGTTCCTAATACAACCACCCTTTGAACCGCAGAGTGACATGATATTCGTTGCACCAGTTCTTCGTCCCACAGCTGCAAAAAAAAAAACGTGTACGATTGAAAACCGTTTAAGGATGTAGCTATTGATTACATATTGATCCATGTGCCATTCATTCTTGTGCCTGGATTCGCGAATACTGTAAGGTGAATTTAAGAATAGGAATGTCCTAGTACCTCTCTTAATTTCCCTCCTTGTGAAGTGATGTTATGGTTAGTCTCTGGATCTTTGAACCATTGGATGGTTTTGGCGGCTGTTGCGCAACCCATAGCATGAGCTGAGTATGAGTGACCATGAAGCAGGGCTTTAAGCTACAACCAGTAAGGAAACTTAGATGGTTTCAAGCGGAATCAGAAATGCATGAAGATGGTTTTGATTAAGAGAGAGCCTTCTACTTTCGTTTTTACCTTTGAATCTCCAGAAAATGAATCGAACACGGCATCCGTGGCAAGAGTCACAGCCAAAGGAACCATTCCACCTGTCATCAGTTTGGCGAAGCAAGCTATGTCCGGTTTGCAACCGAGAAGTTCAGCAGTAGTCTTGGTAAAGTCATTGTAATTTGTTAGCAGAATGTAAATGGAATATGGTAACAGAAATATATAACAAGATGACATAAAATCAAGTCGCAGTTTACTACCTCTACTCCAAGACGCCAGAAACCTGTGAACACTTCATCGAAAATGACTGGAATTTTTCTATTCCGGCATTCATTGACCAGAACTCGTTGGAAAAGCGGATCAACCATGTGCATTCCCCCAGCGCCATGAATAACTGCAGATAAAATTGCCACCTTAATTAAAAGAGTAGTTTGAATCTAGCAATCTACAGAGAGAGGCCAAGGATGCTAAACCCTATAATATTAGGAAGTTACATAGGTAAACTATTTGAAGTCATAGTGATGAAACATGTTTTGATGAGTATACTATCATACCTGGTTCTATTATCAGTGCTCCAATATGGGCGGATTGTGTAGTTCCAAAATACTCTTGTAACTGCTCTGATACATAGGCCGAATAGATTGTTGCAAGAATTGATGTGTCTCTCCTCTTGTCAAAAATATCATCACGAGTGGTGAAATCTGTAAGAGTTTGGGAATACTAAATCATACAACTAAAGGAAATGTATAGGAACTGTTGGATAACATAAAGAAGAAAGGATGCTATTTACTTCCATAATCTTCTGGGACGGTTTGAGAAAAACTTCCAGGGAGGGAAAGATTCCAGGCTCCATTGGAGAGAAAGACAGTAGGAGGATCCAGAAATAGTCCTCTTCCAGTATACCTATAATCCAAAAACAGATGAGAACCTAATAAAAGGGCAAGCTGAGAATAACGTGATAAAGAATGCTTGCTCAAGACAATTTGAGTGTGTAAGATGTGAATTTAAGAAAGTAAATTTTCACAGGTGCTGATATCTCGATGTAATCATGGTTCATCCCTAAGGCATGAAAGCTCTATCTAAGCAACACTAAGGGCTGGTTGCTATGCAGTTACTCACTATTTTTTATGCAGTTAGATCCCTCCCACAATGGTGCAGGAGATGCAGATGATCCAAGAATGCTAAAGTCGGAAGATGAATGTTGGAAGCAAAATTTGACAGAAAAAGTAAGAATCATGACAAACAATAAAAATTCCCTACCACGGCTGCTGAAGAAAGCCTGTATAAGGTGAGGGTGCTTGTGCTTCCATGGCTCCTAAAGTATCCCCATGGTAAGACCCCCGAAGAGCTAGGACCTAAAATAGAACACACATTCACATTAGAGCCTGTAACGCAAATGACAAAACTCCATAAATGAAGACAATCTTGTATATGGACAAAGATGAACTGCCAGGAAAGGGGCCACACTTGCATCTTAGTAAGCAGCAAAGTGGACAACAAATGTTCAAAATAACAGGTACAATAAATGGTCTAAAGTGTCATTGAGCATTAGCAAGATGATTGTACCTTAAACACAATATGCTTTTTCCCTTCTGAAGCCTCACAAAAATCCAATAGGGTCCCATGATCAACAAAAAACTTACGAAATGCCATCTTCAGGGCAATTTCGATTGCTGTGGATCCATTATCCGAGAAGTATACTCGAGAAGCCCAGCCTGCACGCATAAACTAATTAGCCCTCCCCCAATGTTTGAAAATAGAAACAATGTGACATAACAAGTTTAGAACCTTTCCCCACTCCATCTAATAAGAGTTCAGCACATTTCAAGGCAGGTTCATATACATTCTCAGGGAACATAACATGCCCGAACCTAGCAGCAGTGTAACCCATTTCTCTAGCAAGCTCAGCCTGAAACAGCCTAAACAAAAGTTCAAAATGAACTTCAGAAGAGTCATCACAAAGATTCATGACGCGTTAGGAACTGATATTTATCATAAAACTGGGAAATAATGGGCACATATGACCTGGAAAGCGGGATCTGGCCCCTGTGTCCACCAGCTTGCACAAGCATCAAATTGCTGGGTTAGAGAATTGTTATCGGAAGCCTAGAAATGATGACAGATAAAAGTTTCATTAGTTACGGAAAATTGTACATGGAGATACCTGAAACCATGAAGTTCCTGCCTTCCAGGTAACAATCTTGCTTAGGACTATACTAACTACATGTGATGAGCCCAAAATGTGGAACATGTCAAAATGATTAAGGATCTTCTCATACCAACCTTGTATATTGAAAAATTTTCACCACATCGGGAGTCAATAACTGTCACAGTTTCTTCAGGCACAAGTTTATGCTGAGTAAACGGCCACCAGAAAACCTCTCCTGCTTGCTTTGCCATGCAGTTTAATCTTTCTACTCTCTCCAAATAAGCTGAAACCATTGTCTCTTTCAAAGCTTTAAACACACCATCAGACTCGACAAACCAGTCAATAAGATCATCTGAAGGGTCCTTGGGGACAGGCGGAAGCACTAGCACCGGTACCCTACCAGCCAGGAGGTGTTCAAACAAGAATAGCAAAAGTAAAAGTATGATCCTCTAATGAAGATTACACAGGAATCGAAAGCACACAAACTGATAAAGCCACTGAAACTTACTTGTTCCTTAGATATGAAGTTAATGGAACTTCATTAACAAGGCCGTGATCTTCAAAAACAACAGCAGCAATGTCATACCCTCGAAGCTTCAAACTCTCGTAAGCTGCAATGGTCCCTGAGATACCACCGAGCCGACCGTCACCGACGAGAATTCCGGGCAATCTAAAAGGCCTAATTTCAGAAAAAAAAGCAAAAAAAGTAAAACTAGTTACAATACATCAAACATAGAATATTTGTTTCCTCGGTTTTACTTCTCACATGTAATCACAAAGGAGAAGAGTAAGTGTTACCTGTAGAGGTCGCACTGAAGAGTTCCCGACGGCCCAGGACTAGCAACTCCACCGGCAGTCTCCACCAAACATAGAATATTTGTTTCCTCGGTTTTACTTCCACCAAAGTCCATCTCTTCCGTCAAACATTGCTCCACCATCTGTTGCAAAACGGAGTCCTGTATCGGCGCGTTTTCCCTCTCCGCCGCTAAATGTGGTGAGATAGCCGCCTCCCAAGCATACAGCGTCTTGCACAAGAGTTCCGGCGCGCCGGTGACCGTCTTCTCCTCGCAGAAGTTCAAATCGCACATCCCAGTCTCGCTGACTTCAACAATTCGTCCCATAGATTCAGCAGCGGGGAATGAAGAACGGAGTACATAGTTGGAGATGGAAAGAGGAATCCGGCGACGGAGAGAGAGGGAATGGAGCTTGGAGAAGACGAAACGAGAATCGGAATCAGAAGGGAAGCCAGTCTGTATAGGTTTCAAATAGAGGAGTTTTGTGGAATGCGCGGCGGAAAAAGGAGGCTGGAGGAGGAAGGAGGCGGCGATGCCGGTAGAGACGAGGGTTTTGCCGAGAGAAGTGTTGGCTGACCAAACCAAGTAGGTAGGGTGGTTGAGCGGCAAACGGAAAGAGTGAAGAGGAGAAACAGCGGTGGAGTTAAACCTAAAGTGGTGGCGCAAGTGGCGGAGACGGTGGCGGAGGAGAGCGGCGGTTACGGGCAACATTATCGGTGGGAAACTGAAGTGAACGGAGTGGCAAGTGAGGGAGCTAGAAATTGTCGTTGGGTGGTTCCAAAGGGCAAATATGGTATTTACACAATTTGGTCTCCCGGGATCGGCAATGGGCCCGAAATTAGATGAATGGGCTGGGTCCATAGTTTTGTTTACATCACATAGAAATAAAGTAGAAAATATGAATATTTCCTTAACAAGGTTTATCTGCAGTTTCCTTGGGATGGGAGAAAGAAACTATTCAATATTCACTCTTTTTTTTAAAAAAAAAAGGCAGAAGTCGCCACGTGGCTCGCTACCTGGCATCGCATCTTCTCTACTTCTTCTTTAGCCCAGAAACAAACTTTTTCAATTTTTATTTGTTTTTCGCTCATCAAATCAAACCTCTGTCGTCGCCGCTCTTTCTCGATTATTCTTCTTCTTCTTCCTCTAAAATCTTTTCTCTTTCATCCAACAATTTCCCGATTCAGATTTCTTCTCGACTGATTTATTATTATTCTATCCCGTCTTTGCATTTTTTTAATCGAGGGTTTCTGGAAATTCGTCTTCCTCCAAGGTAATTGATCGGATTCTTTGAATTGATTTGTGTTTTTTTTTCTTTTTCTCCCAGACAAGCGCTCATGCTTTGTGAGGATTCGTCCGCAACCTTGTAAATGGAGAATCGTTTCAACTGTTATTGTCAGCGAAAGTTTTTTTATCTTGAGATTTGGTTCCAGAAATCTAACAAGGACGTATCGGCGGATTTGAATTCTTCCCATGTGCAATAAGCTAGCTGCTCATCGAGGATATTGATATGGATTCCGCTTCTGTGAACTCATCTTCTGCCACTAGTCCAGTCTCTAGCTTGAACGACGAGCCGCATCGGGTTAAATTCCTTTGTAGCTTCTTAGGCAGTATATTGCCTCGTCCTCAGGACGGGAAATTGAGGTATGTAGGTGGAGAGACGAGGATTGTGAGCGTGACCAGAGATATTATGTATGAAGAGCTGATGAGCAAGATGAGAGAGCTTTATGACGGTGCGGCCGTTTTAAAATACCAGCAGCCTGATGAGGATCTCGATGCTTTGGTCTCGGTTGTCAATGATGATGATGTGACGAATATGATGGAGGAATATGATAAGTTGGGCTCAGGGGATGGGTTTACTAGGCTTAGGATCTTTCTCTTTTCGTCTCCTGACCAGGATGGTTCTTCGTCTTATGTGGAACGCGATGATCACAGAGAATCTGAGAGGAGATACGTTGATGCTCTTAATAATTTGATCGAAGGGACAGACTTTAGGAAGCTTCAGCAGCATTCTGATTCGCCTCGTTTCAATCTCATTGATGATTTTTCTATGGTGGAACCCATGCTAAATCAGCTTAACATTGAGACTGGCGGTGGTAGCCAGAGGAGCAACGAGATACCTGTTGCGCAGTATAGTAACCTTCACCAGCTCAGGATTCCTCGTGTGGGTTCGGGGCAGATGATTGCACCCAGGTATGGTGAAGTAGAAGGTACATGGAGTCCTTACTATTCTCCTCGGCATCATGGCCACCACGATCCCAGAAATTTTCAGGAGTTTCCGTCTTCGCCTTCGTCTGCTCGTTATCGAATGCCATTTGGGGAAATTCCTGATATGGGGTTTGATAGAATGCCTGAGGATTATGCGAGGCCATCTCAAGCAAGTCATCATCATCATCATCCTCTATATGAGCACCAGGCACAAGTTCCTGACAATGTGGTGTGGGTCCCAGCTGGAGCAATGCCACTTGAGAGTAAAGGCGGTTTTCCTGGGAACGTACTTCATGGTGCTCCAGGTGGCTATGAAGGGGGTAATATATGCGAGAACTGTCGTGTAACATTTCACAGGAACCATCTACCGCCCTTTGAGCAGCCTAATGTAGGCAATAATGGATTTCCACCGGTTGCTTCTACTCATTGTGCACAGTGTCCACCCAACAGAGAAACTTTCCTGCTTAATGCAGACCCAAAGCCTCCTACGCCTCATGGAGCTTATGCAAATGAGGCTTTCGGACAAGAAAGAGGATGGATGGTTCAACAGCAGGTGAATCCTAATCCTCCACGTATTGACGAAGGGAGGCCACATATATCTAATGTTGGAAGACCAAGCGATCATTACACTCTCGATGGTCCTGGGATGAATTATCCTCTTGGCCATCGAGCTGGACCTGAAATTTCCAATGAAGGGTTTCATGATAAACCCCCTCCTGGTGGCATTCCCATGAACTCGTCCAACCCTTCTGCTGAGGAACGTGGGTTTCATTATGGGAATAATCTTTATGCTCCAGGACCTGAAAATTTTCATTCAGCAAGTCATAGCCACATCCACCCGCAACAAAACATTTGGCAGAACGTTTCAAACCATATAGTTGGTGCTCCAGGCTTACCTATGCAGCAAGTCAATGGCACAGCTAATCAAACTGTTATCAGGAATCCGATAGACAGTGCTTCTCGATATTCTATCGGAGTGGAGAATCAAAGTATTTTGGTCGGTTCTCCGCAGAACATTTCAGGCTTTGATGGAATGTCTTCTCCTGGCCAGCCATACTACCCTAATCCCCATTTGCAAGATAGAGCCTTCCCCTTAGACCCAAATTGGGTGCCATCTGAGAACACGGCTGTGCATAACGAATACCTACAGGTGCTTAAGCCTTTGTCAGGGCCCTTGCTACAGACAAACCTCAATGCTGCACCAATTACGCAGACACCAGATCGTGTTGAAATGGTGAGGCTGGTGGAAAGCAAGATTTCTCAGGGAGGTGAACAATTTAACTATGTTGATACTGGTGTTTCAGACGGTGTTCCTTGCCTAGATAAGCCTCAACCCTTAGCTGAAGGAAAAAATGATATGGAGAACCTGGTAGAAGTAAGTCCTTCTGCTGCTGCTCCTGAAGGGGCGGAGCTATCAGTTGAGCGTTTGAGTTTCTTGCCTGAGTTAATGGAATCTGTGAAGAGAGCCGCACTTGAAGGAGCTGCGGAGGTAAAAGCTCATCCAGAAGAAGCCAACAATCCTGTGAGGCCGGAGTTGGTGGAAAACGAATCAGAGCATGTGGTGAGTATTATGAGATGTTCAACTGTTATGAGGACCTTAGTGTGTGTTCCTTTCTTCTGATTTTGATTCTGCAACAACTTTTGTTTTTTCAGAATGCTCAAGTCGAACCTGAGATGGATTCTGATAGCGATAACCCAAACAATTTCAAGATCGAACCAACAAAGGCTGAGGCTGAAGCTCTATCCAGGGGACTACAGGTTTTGTATAAATTCACTTTATTCTTAAACTGGTCTTATAGAATTCTGAAACCAAACAAAATTTTTGGTGGATCTTTTAGTTGCCCATCTTTAGGTCTGTTGACTCAAATTATCTTGGTTTTCACCTTCTTCGTTTAGACTATAAGAAACGATGATCTGGAGGAGATTCGGGAGTTAGGTTCTGGAACATATGGATCTGTTTACCATGGAAAATGGAAAGGCTCAGATGTTGCAATTAAGAGAATAAAAGCTAGTTGCTTTGCAGGCAAACCTTCTGAAAGGGAACGTTTGGTAAAATTAAACCCCTTTATTATCAATTGACTGTAACATTTTCATCAACGCTAACTCTAGTATTATTCTCCTTACTCCTTTTATGCTGTTACAGATAGAAGATTTTTGGAAAGAAGCCCTGTTATTGAGCTCATTGCATCACCCAAATGTTGTGTCTTTCTATGGGATAGTTCGTGATGGTCCTGATGGTTCTCTAGCAACTGTGGCCGAGTTCATGGTTAACGGATCTTTGAAACAGTTCTTGCAGAAGAAAGACAGGTAAAAAGATTCACATATTCATGCATTATATACTAATTTTATAGAGGATTCAAATATCTGACATCACATTGGTTGACTCCTCTAGAACTATTGATCGTCGCAAGAGACTCATCATAGCCATGGATACTGCATTTGGGATGGAGTATTTGCACGGAAAGAACATAGTTCATTTCGATTTGAAATGCGAGAATCTTCTTGTGAACATGCGAGATCCTCAGCGTCCTGTATGCAAGGTTAGGTTTTGCTCATCTTCTCCCATATAATGAGGGAACAAGCTTATATATTTCTAATAAATCTGTCTCTTTATAGATTGGTGATCTGGGGTTATCGAAGGTGAAACAGAAGACTTTAGTGTCAGGAGGTGTTCGCGGTACTTTGCCATGGATGGCACCTGAGCTTATGAGTGGCAAAAGCAACATGGTCTCTGAAAAGGTAACTAATTTCTTTAAAAAGTCTGCAGCTTTTCTTCAGTCCTTCGATACGATACAGTTGCACAGTCACTAACCAAGTATGTATGTTTCTGTCAATTAGATCGATGTTTACTCGTTTGGGATCGTAATGTGGGAATTGCTCACTGGTGAAGAACCTTACGCAGATATGCACTGTGCTTCCATAATTGGTAACTAACTACAACTTTCTTGCTTATCTTTATATACGTGTGAACGATAGATTTATGACAAATAGATTGGTGTTTTGTTTTTAACAGGAGGTATAGTGAATAATACATTGCGTCCGAAAATCCCACAGTGGTGTGATCCAGAGTGGAAGGGACTGATGGAAAGTTGCTGGGACTCTGAGCCAACAGAGAGACCATCCTTTGCGGAGATATCACAGAAGCTCAGGAATATGGCTGCTGCTATGAATTTGAAATAAATGAAGAAAAAATCCAAAAAAATAAACAGAGAAGAAGAATAAAGATGATGATGAAGAAAAATAATAAGAAGAAGACGATGGTGCAGGGTTCTTGACGATAAGAGGCTTCTATTTACTTGGGTTTTTATAAAAAGTATAGTTAGCCTATTTTAAGTTACCACTTGGTTTTGCGGTTGGAACGCCAAAACTAGTGTTTTGTGGGAGAGAGAAAAATGGTCTTTTATGGGTATATAGTTTTATGTTGAATTTAGAGGATTTTGGTTTGGAACTCTTGATCAAGCAATGTGTTGGTTGCACTTGATGATCATTTTTTTTAATTTTTAATTGGGGTATTATTTGGTGTTTGTATATAAAACTTGTGGTTGAAGAACGGGGTGGAATACACATTAGATTATTCTTTTTTTTTAGAAGATTTATATAATATTTTGTTCTTAAAAATCGAGGAATGAAGTATTAGCCATACAGAAGACGTAGCAATTGAACTCTTGCTGCGTGACGAATTTGGACCGGTGTAAAATAAGATCACTCGTATTTTTTTTTATCAATGTGTATTTTCTTAATTTGGGCCATCAACCGGGTTCAAACCCGCGTAATGTATAATCAACTAGGATTTAACCCGCGTTATAATTAGCGCAAGATAATTTTGTTTAAAAAAATTGTTTTGAAATTTAAGAAAAAATCTTTTTATTTGAATTTTATAATATGCATAACTCATTATTATAGGTACAATTGTCAAACAAAATAATTTATCTATTTAACCCGTTTTGCAATGAACTAAAATATTATTCGGGCTAATCCGTAAAACATATAATTTTAAAAATATAACTCTATTAATTATTATGCACCGTTTAATGACTTAGTTTTGTGGTTAGTTCATGAACTCTTAAAAAAATAAAATTTATTGTGTCTAATTAGTAAAATATTTTACAACTTTTATATTGATATAAATTCAAATAAAATATAATAAACTATAGTGAAAAATATATCAAGATTTTGAATATATATTTTTTTCTTTAAATATATATAAATTGATTATTATTTAAAAATATATACATAGTAGATAATATCTTTACTGCAAAATAAATAATTTCCATATTTTTATCACTTATTGTAAAAGACAATTATACCATTTCTTATTTCAATTATTCTTTGTTATTTGTAATGGCATTTCATGTAATAACTTACAAAACAAAGTTCATTTTCAAAAATGTCTTCTTAAATAATATTGTAGAGATGACTATTTTACTAGAAAATACAAATTTATCCAAACTAGGATTTAATCCGCGCTAATTATAGCGCGAATAGTTTTTTTTTTTTAAAATTGTTTTGAAATTTAAGAAAATTTGATTTTATTTGAATTTTATAATATATATAATTCATGATTATAAATAGAGTTGTCAGTTCTATTTAATCTGTTTTGTAGTGGACTAAAATATTATTCGAGCTTACCCGCAAACCTATAATCTTGAAAACATAACTCTAATATGCACCGTTTAATGATTCTAGTTTTGTGATCTTAAGAAAAAAAAATTGTAATAACATAATATGTAATAACTTATAAAACAAAGTTCATTTTCAAAAATCTCAACTTAAATAATATTATAGAGATATAAATGATCCAGTTTCCATCTACAACATAAAAAAAAACCACAATATACAATTCAATCGTCAACATATTAGAGATTTTTTTGTTAAAACATATTAGAGTTTGTGTTATAAATTCTGCATTAATGCATACTCTATAATTGTATCTTATATTTAACCACTTGGGTCTTGAATGTTTCCAACCTATAATATATAGAGATATTCGCGTTTGTGTTTCTTTTGTCTGATATTCTGCTCTATTTGTTTGGTTTCTCCATCGGTTTTGCTTATCGTAGGTATTAGTTGTTTATGAGGTTTAATCAATGATTTTGGCTTGTTTAGAGGTTTATGTGTTATTGTCTTCGGATTAATTGTCTGTGTATGTGGGTTATTTCGAGTCATGGTTTCGTTCTCTTTAATCTCGGAGAAATGTCGGTTTTGTCATGTTGTCTAGTTTAGGATAGTATCCGATTATCCTTTCTTTTTGTTCGTTGAATCTATAAAGTTAATGCCCTACCGCCGCCATTTAGTTTAGAAGAATAATATATAGGTTTTCTCCCGTGGTCTTTTTTTATATGTTTTCGTAAGGCTAACCTCTTGTCTACCCTATTGGCTTGTGGGGTTGCAAAGTCCTAAATTTAGACTCTTTTCGAAAAAGATTAGGTGTGTAGGAATTAGATTCTCGTTCTTTGCTTCTTTTGTTCGGTTTAATCGTTTTAGTTGGGCTAATTTTTTGTGGTTTTCTCTATTCTCGGTTCTCTTCCGTTTGCGGTTGTAGGTCCTCTCGGCAGCGACATATGAAATTTGTAGTTCCGTGTCTATTGTATTCTTTCGACTTTTTCGGTGGTTTCGAGAGTTTTATTTTCGACTTTTTCGATGGTTTCGATAGTTTTATTTTCGACTTTAGTATCCTATCATGTGTTTTCCGTGTATCGGGCTTAGTTTTCCAAGAAATTTTTGTTTTCCGCCGGTTTTATGTATCAAAATTGTATTCTACATTTGTATTTCAATTTGGTATTATATAATGAAAAAAAGTTCAATGAAAAAAAAAAAAAACTTGTGGCCTGAGAAGCTCCCTAAAACGTCGTCGTTTAGTTACAAAAAATCCCGAGATTCGAACAAACCCAACCCACAAAATAGACCAAGAAATTAGTGTTAATATAGAGATGAGGTTAGGTAATGGATTAAAGGGTCCAAAGACACTTGAGGGATGGCAACAAAATTTGACAGGACTGCAATCCTCTCTATATCTCTCTCTAAAAATAGTTAGTACTTATTAGGTTTGACTTTTAATAATGTCTTGTTTGATTCTTAATTAATACTATATTGTAAATTAATTCTGATAAACAAGTATATATTCTCTGTATGAACAGAAAAGTCAGCCCCATTGCAAGTACCAAAGATCTTCTTAAATTCTTATCATTTAAAAACTCATCAAGTGAAGTAGGAGAAGAATTAAAGCATGACATTATCAACTCCGATGTCGTATCTTCCTTGTTCACAGAACATCCTTCTAACCGATTACCAGTTTTAATATTGGAAAAATTATACAAAATGTTGTGTTAATCATTGGATCCATGGACTTAATAACTACTGTGTTATCTATTGGTCTTCAAAATTAATATTAGATTTATTAGATGTTATAATTAGCGTCAGTAAAGTTTTGTTACCTACTCCCTCCGTTTCAAAAAAAATGTCATTCTAGCATTTTTTTTTTGTTACAAAAAGAGTGTCACTTTGTATTTTTAATGCAAATTTTTTTATTAAAAATCCAATTTTAACCCTAGTGTTTTAATGTATTAATTAGAAAGAGAAATGTTTTTAGTGTATTAATAAAGGGTAAAATATAATTTTTTTTATTACAAAAAGAGTGTCACTTTGTATTTTCAATGCAAATTTTTTATTAAAAATCCAGTTTTAACCCTAGTGTTTTAATGTATTAATTAGAAAGAGAAATTTTTTTTAGTGTATTAATAAAGGGTAAAATATAATTTTTATAAGTTTTCTTAATTTATGTGAAAATTGTCAGAATGACATTCTTTTTGAAACAGGAGGAGTATATAATAAATAATATTCTTGGAGTATCAGTTATCAAAATATATGAACTAATGAAAAAAAAATTCCAAACAAAAAATTAATAAGCTCATAAAATGTTATTTATCTTCCTTCTTAGTTCTTACTATTATTGGCGTTTTAGACTCCGTATTGCGATATTATATACTGATAATTACTCAATTTTTATATTCATAAAACATTGTGTCACTTTATCCTCTATTTGATATAGCAAAAGTTACAATATATTAAATTCAAATATATTGATAATATTTACAATAAAAACCAAAAACCAAGAGAAGACTTAATTTAAAACGAATGTCGTATGAAACCCATAAATAAATAGATAAATCCATAGATTATACACCGTCATTGATCACTTTCTATAAACACATATACTTGGCTCAAAAATTTCAATGGTGAACTTTATTTGTAATTTTTGGTAAGAGTAAATACGTACCAATAGGTGATGCATGTATACCATCTTATACTGAAGCAAATTAAGTAAAGTGTGTATAAGACGAATACATAATTCATGAGTACATTATAATTAATAGTTGAATTTTGAAAATTTAGTCGTATTTGTAGTAATTTTAAGTTAAGTGTAAGGTCAAGATACGTGACACCATCAAAGAAACCAACGTCTTGTGACAAGACTCTTGTCCTCTACAAATATTAAACATACATACTGTATGTTTTTTTGTTTAATTATGTATATGCCCTCTTAAGTCTCTTAATGCAACACCTAACACGCGCTAGTGACTTTTCCTTCAAATGGTCAAACTCACACGTCCACACCCACACGAAACGTATTTATATTTTATTTTTCCTTAAATGAAATTAGGGTGAATTACACTTACAATTACTTTTCGACTTTATATTACAAGATTAGTGATTTTGTGCTATTTGGTGACTTTAACAACTGTTCACAGAGAGTGATAAACCCAAAATACTATTTTATTATTTTGTTTTTTTTTCGTCTCTTTTTACATGTCCACAAAAAACTCACACTTTTCCTTTCTTTTTACAAATTGTCCATTGTATCTAACAAATTGTCCATCAAAACCTGTGTTTCCTGGAATCTCTACGAAAATGTGAGATTTTTGTTGACAAATAAAAAGAGATTAAAAAAAAAAAGCAAAATAACAAAAGAGTATTTTGGGTTTATCACATTTTGTGAACAATTGTTAAAGTCACCTAAAAGTACAAAGTCACTGATCCTCTAATTTGAGTTTTAAAAGTCCATCTGAGTGTAATTAATTGAACCCATAAGAGAATATGATTCAATATTATAAATGAAATATAATTTCGAAAAGCTGTATACATGTATAAGATAACAATCATTTACCGTCTCGTTACAAAGGAAATTGCGTACGGTAATGTGTTAGTCAACCCAAGTGACGTGATGATGGCACTTTTCCTTGGATTAGTTTTTTGTTGGTAAAAAGAAAATATTCTTTATAATATAAAATTGGCAAACGCAAATCTTATCTTCAATTTGTTGGAAAAATAATAACAGAGATTTTACGAAGGAAAATAAAGGCCAAAGCCAAATCATAAAAAATGGAATCATATAAGTGAAAATGTTATCAATATTTTCTTTCTAATCATATCTAAAATTCATTAACTTTTTTAATTTGTTTAGGATATACAATTCGTCATATTAATTGTAATGGCGAGTATTTATTCAAAATTATGATCGTAATGTTAATTACTTTTTTTGTTAAAGATCGTAATGCTAATTACTGCTATTTTATAAGTATATTTTAGTGGTATATATGTGTCTCCCTATTATTATTATTTTTTAAATTTTTTGTTATGATACAAACTCTTTATAGCATATTAACCATAATATTAAAGTAGTATATGTACATATATACAATACATTCAAATTCGAGATTTAGTTGGATCCAGTATTTGAATGTTTTCTTCCTCAAAATAAATATCTGCTCACATGATTACATATTCTTTTTAGACCGATAAACATACAGAAACCAGTATATGTAATGAATTCGATAGCTAGTTATTAGATGAAATATAGATTAGTATATATTTGATTAAGTCTTCTTTAGCTTGATCATATATAATGTATATATATTTGGTACATTGGATTTAAACAGGTTAATGAGAAATTCTGTTATCTATCTCTCTCTTCGTTCCTTTCTCTTTCGAGCTAAGACTCGTGATATGGTATCAGAACCAAATCTCGATCTTCGACGATGAGTGCTTCTGTTTCTGATTTCTTCTTCGTTCGTGTTCTTCAATCGATTCTCCAGTTTCTCAAATCATTCTTATTTCTTTTTTTTGTTTTTCTCGATCAGATTTCAGTCTGACGAGTCTTCTTGAACAATTTTTTTTTGTTTCCCCCAAATCTTCGGGTGTGTGTTTCGACGCTTTCCCAGCTGATTCTCGATCTTTGACGATGACTGCTCAAGCTACATCTCAATCTTTCGATCAATACAACAATCACTACTTCTTGCATAGCGCCGATCATGCTGGTCTCCAATTGGTCTCGGATCGCTTGACAACAGGTGCTGATTTTCATTCTTGGCGTCGATCTGTTCAAATGGCGCTGAATGTCCTCAATAAACTTGGATTTATCAACGGTACTATCTCTAAACCTCCCAGTAATCATCCCGATTCTGGATCTTGGTCTCGTTGCAATGATATGGTCATAACTTGGCTGATTAATTCGGTTAGCAAGAAGATGGGTCAGAGTCTATTGTTCATCTCGACCGCTGAAGGAATTTGGAAGAATCTGTTAAGTAGATTTAAGCAGGATGATGCTCCTCGTGTCTATGAGATTGAACAACGATTAAGCTCAATGCAGCAAGGATCTATGGACATTAGTCAATATTATACCGAATTGATTACTCTATGGGAAGAGTATAAAAATTATGTTGAATTGCCTCTATGCACTTGCGGTAGATGCGAATGTGGTATAGTGGCTCTTTGGGAGAAGTTACAAGAACGTAGCAAGGTTACTAAGTTTCTTATGGGGCTTAATGAGGGATATGAGCAAACTCGAAGACATATTCTCATGCTCAAACCTCTGCCTAATATGGAAGAAGCATTCAACATGGTTGCTTAAGATGAGCGTCAGAAAGTGGTCAAACCTCTTGTTAAAAATGATTCAGTGATCTTCTACACTCAAGGGAATTTTCAGAATCAAGATTATCACCCATCTCAGGAGGGAGACAACCAATTTGTTGCTGCATACAATACTCATCGTGGCAAGCCAAGGCCCTTATGTACTCACTGTGGTCTGCTTGGTCACACAGTTAATAAGTGTTACCAAATCTATGGTTATCCTCCTGGATACCGTCAACCTTCTGCTCCTGGTTCTATATCTGGTCCTACTTCTGGTCCAGTTTTTCGTCCTCCTCAGTCTTCATCAAACTACAGAGGACAACCCTTTAACTCTGGACCAAGACCATTTCAGCATGCACAAAGGAACTTCAACAATTTTTCTCTGTCTAATCAAACATCTCAGAAGTCTCCTGTAATTGCCAATGTCATGACAGAGGCGTCTCATGACTATAATCAAGTGCAGTCTACTCAGAATCAAGACAATTTTCAGAACATGGATTCTGCTCAAGTAAACACTGATCACCTGATTCATCAAATCAGTACACAAGTTCATTCTTCAGAACGTCAGACTCCTTCTATTACGTCTCACGGTGTCATGGCTTGTCAATCCACTGCTGGTACAGTTTTCCCACTCTCCTCTAGTCTTCAATATCATAACAACCGCCTTACTTTTCAGCATCAATGCCTCTCTTATTTGACAACAAAATTACCTTCTGGTGCTTGGATAATAGATAGTGGAGCTACTAGTCATGTTTGCTCAGACTTATCATTGTTCTCTGAAACTAAATCAATATCTGACACAACTGTCTCACTTCCAAACGGTACTAGAGTTGACATCAGCATCATAGGAACTGTGCATTTATCAGCATCATTAATTCTCTATGATGTTCTATTTGTTCCATGTTTTCATTTCAATCTCATTAGTGTCTGCACATTGCTTCATCATAGCATGGCATCAGCTCATTTTTATCCTAATTTTTGCATCATTCAGGACCTTACTCAGGCCTTGATGATTGGTAAGGGTACGCTTCTTCACAAGCTGTACATTCTTGATCAAAATGACTTGGATTCACCTATTCCTTCTGCAGCTTTCTGTGCTTCCTTGGTTACTGATGGTGATCTATGGCATCACCGACTAGGACATCCGTCTTTAGCTAAACTTACTCAACTGTCTTCAAAATTGTCTCTGTCTAAGTCTAGTATACAAAAAGATATTCCTTGTTCTGTCTGTCCCTTAGCTAAGCAGAAACGCCTCCCTTTTTTATCCCATCATAATATGTCTAAGGAACCTTTTGATCTAGTTCATTTAGACGTCTGTGGTCCTTTTAAACAAGAGTCTGTTGAAGGTTTTCGTTATTTTCTTACTATTGTAGATGATTGTACCCGTGTTACTTGGATTTACATGATGAAATATAAAAGTGATGTTCACAATCTGTTTCCGTCTTTTGTTACTCTCATTGAAACACAGTATAAGACTCACATTAAGTCAATCCGGTCTGACAATGCCCATGAACTTGCATTCACTGAATTTTTAAAGAAAAAGGGCATGTTTCACTTCTTTTCTTGTGTTGACACACCACAACAGAATTCTGTGGTTGAACGAAAACATCAGCATCTTCTTAATGTTGCTAGGTCTCTCATGTTTCAATCTAATGTGCCTTTGATATATTGGTCTGATTGTGTCTCAACTGCTGCCTTCTTAATTAACCGTACGCCATCACCTGTTCTTGACAACAAATCTCCTTATCAAGTTTTGACTAATAAAGAACCTGACTATGATTTTCTGCGTACATTTGGGTGCTTGTGCTTTGTCTCTACTTTACCTAAGTTCAGGACAAAATTTTCTCCTCGTGCTCGTGCTTGTGCATTTCTTGGCTATCCTGCTGGATACAAGGGTTACAAAGTCCTGGATTTAGACACCAATAAGGTTTTCATTTCTCGTGATATAGTTTTTCATGAAAAGATATTTCCCTTCCAAGACTCATCATCACCTTCCATGTTCTCTGATTTCTTTCATTCACCCATATTACCATTACATGTTCACCTTTCATCATCATCTGATCCATCTGCATCATATATTCATACATCATCTGTCTCACATTCACCTGCATCCTCTAGTACCGCACCTGTTAATACAGAAACTGGTCCGGATACTGGTTTAGTATCTTTGAACAATGATAGGCCTCGGCGAACCTCTAAAACACCTAGTTATCTGACTGAGTACCATTTTTATCTAACCCAATCATCTGATTTTGCCACTACACCTTTCCCACTCCACACAACTCCATATCCCTTATCTTCTGTCATCACCTATGATAACATTTCCCCTCACTACAAAGATATCATCCTCACCTTCACTTCTGAAACTGAACCAAAATCATTTCAACAAGCCATGAAATCACCAAAGTGGACTGGAGCAATGTACGTAGAGCTCCTTGCTTTTGAAGATACTGACACTTGGGATGTTGTCTCTCTTCCTGAAGGCAAAAATGTGGTTGGATGCAAGTGGGTATACAAGATTAAACACAAGGCATATGGGTCTATTGAACGATACAAAGCTAGGCTGGTTTCCAAAGGCTTCACACAGCAACCTGGAGTTGATTACATCGACACATTCTCACCCGTAGCTAAGCTTGTTACTGTGAAGCTTCTACTTAATCTTGCTGCTGTCTATAATTGGAACTTGACTCAAATGGACGTCACTAATGCATTTCTTCATGGAACGTTGGATGAAGAAATTTACATGAGCTTACCCCTTGGCTACACTCCTCTTGCTGGCGCTATCCGTCCTCCTAATCCAGTGTGCAAATTGAAGAAGTCTCTCTATGGTCTCAAGCAAGCAAGCCGTCAATGGTATCACACTTTCTCTAGAGTTTTACTTGCTGATGGTTTTGATCAATCACATGCCGATAACACTCTATTTGTGAAACTACGAGATTCTGTCTTTATTGATGTCTTGGTGTATGTGGATGACATCCTCATTGCAAGCAACAATGTTACTGCTGTTTCTGCTCTCAAGACTGTTCTTAACAGTGCTTTTAAGATCAAGGATATGGGATCTCCTCGTTTCTTTCTTGGTTTGGAGATTGCACGGTCTGCCAAAGGCATCTCGGTATGTCAAAGGAAGTATGCATTATCCCTGATTGAAGATGCTGGTTTACTAGGTTGCAAGCCGAGCTCAGTCCCCATGTACCATACTGTTCAACTGAGCATATCAGATGGCATTCCTCTGGAGAATGCCACTCCATACCGCGAATTGATTGGACGTCTGTTATATCTGACCATCACTAGGCCTGATGTGACTTTTGCAGTGAACAAGTTGAGTCAGTATCTGTCAAAACCAACAAACATCCATATGCAGGCTTCTCACAAGATACTACGTTACCTTAAAGGCAATCCTGGTCAGGGTCTCTTCTACTCCACAATCTGACTTGAGTCTTAACGCCTTTGCTGATGCCGATTGGGGTGCCTGCCCTGACTCTCGTCGCTCTGTATCTGGCTATTGTGTTTTCATCGGAGAATCTTTGATCTCTTGGAAGTCAAAGAAACAACAAGTAGTGAGATGTAGTAGTACAGAAGCGGAATACAGAAGCATGGCCAATGCTACAAAAGAATTACTTTGGATTCAACAGCTTCTTACTGACTTCAAAGTTAACATCAAGCTGCCTGCTAGCCTATTATGTGACAGCAAATCAGCTCTGCATATATTGCCTCTAATCCGTTCTTCCACGAACGGACTAAGCACGTTGAAATTGATTGTCACACTGTTCGGGATCAACTTAAAGCTGGATTTCTGAACACTATTCATGTTGCTTCTGCGAATAATCTTGCTAATATTCTAACCAAGTCTATACAACCTGCTGTGTTCAAGTCCCTACTACAGAGAATGTCCGTGACAAGTATCTTCCTGAGGACAGCAAGAACTAAAGATTTGAGGAGGAGGCGTATTAGATGAAATATAGATTAGTATATATTTGATTAAGTCTCCTTTAGCTTGATCATATATAATGTATATATACTTGGTACATTGGATTTAGACAGGTTAATGAGAAATTCTGTTATCTCTCTCTCTTCGTTCCTTTTTCTCTCTCTCGAGCTAAGACTCGTGATACTAGTAAGAATCTAGGTTAATTCTTTTTATGTAAGTTATAACTGGCTCGTATCAATGTTAATTCCAGTATTAGGCTATTAGCAATGGTTTTGAGTCTTGATCAATGATTTTTAAGCAAACATTGGGGATATGATATCTAAAGATTAGCTGGGAAATTAATATCAAACAACTTTTTTGTTTTGACCAATAATATCAAGCAATTGATAACTAATTTAATTTAAAGAAGCTACGACGCATATATCTAAGCTTATCCTCTCGTGACATAAAACCATATCAGATACATATTTAAAGTCTACTAATTAACCAGCTCGATTATAATG
Organism: Eutrema japonicum; assembly: GCA_030161315.1. Taxonomy (NCBI): domain Eukaryota; kingdom Viridiplantae; phylum Streptophyta; class Magnoliopsida; order Brassicales; family Brassicaceae; genus Eutrema; species Eutrema japonicum. The sequence goes on from BSQW01000005.1 coordinate 43,997,385, forward strand.
TCTTGTTGCTTGGGATTTATCAAATGCATCGATTCTAGGGTTCTGAAAAAAGACAACAAGAAACATTTGCGTTGCTTTTATTTAAAGCTCTGAATTTCCTGGTGTCTTCAATCTTTTATTATATTAATGTACAAAATATCGTTTATTATATTGTAGGGATATTAAATTATACATAATATTAGTTGCTCCTTTTTGAGAATTTGATGGTTTCCTCTTGTTATTTTGTTGCCTAGTTGTGGTTCCTTATCTCACTTGATTATTTAACTAACTAATCACATTTTCATAAAAAAATACATACTTATTTTTTCAATATATGCATTAAAAATATCAGACAACATCTTTGTGATAAATCAAGGTCAATTAGTGTAAGTTGTCTGGTTGTTCCAATCAATTATTGTATTTAAGCTTCTCCCTTTTTATTTAAAATACAATCTTCAGACCAATCAATTTCATTTCCACAGTTAATACAACATTTTTGGGTTTTAATTTGAAACCCAAAATTTATTGATGCCGAAACGGCGAATCCTGTAAATACTTCTATCATATAATAGGATCCTTTTTTTGTTGAGAAAGTAGGTTTAGTAATAAAAACCTTTATTTTTTTAGAAAGGGTTAATAATAATAGAAACTTACTCACTTTAAAACGCAACTCTTGCAAGGTTGGAAAAGCCATTGGTGTTTCTTTTAACTAATCGTTGTTGACATGATTCATGCAAAGTAATTTGTGATATATATTATATATATATTAGAGACATATCTAATAATATAATTAATCAATCTAGGGTTAATTAATTTGCGAAAAATATATATATAGATAAATGACAATCTGTTAAATTACTATTTGAAAATAATAAAATGGTACCTAAAAATTTTTGGATAAGAAACTTGAAGCATGATTTAGTTGATAATACTTTCAAAAATGTTTCATTTAAAATTTTGGTATATGGCTTTAAACACACAAAAAAATGAGAATGTAAAATTTAAAATAACTAATGTTGAACTTAGATGATGGTAATAGAAATCTATTTAATTTTTTTTAATGCGTAAAAAAAATATAACTTGCATACCAAAACAACGACAAACTTCAAAATATTTAATTGGTTGATTAAATAACTAAAAACGAATTATGGTATGGTTTTTATTTGACGATCATTAATTGTTTAAAGGATTATAATTCCATATATTTTCAGATATATAGTTTTTTTTACCAATAACATATAATTTTGTTATAAATTCATACATATATATATTCCTATTCAATTCAAAATACGTCGCACTACGCGTATATTATATTATTATTCATAAAAACTAGAAATATATGTGTATATTTATATATGTACGTAAAAGAGACTATAAGTCAAAGAACAAGAATTTCTAGAATAAAACTGAGAGAAAAACAAACGGCCTAGACATGGAAATTTATGCTTACTTTGAGATGAAGTCAAACTTATTCTGCAAGGAGTCATAACCGTATATACAATTATACTAATATGGTCTTCTCGATATCGACGTTTCTCCTTACGGCACACGCATTTTCATACTCATCATGTATATATCATCGGTTAATTTCTTAGGAAGCTTCTTCTTCTAACTGCAGTTTCTATAATTAAGCACTCATTTTTTTGAACAAATTAAGTTGTTCGTATACAAAACGGAATACCGAAATTGTAAAACTGAAACATCGTATATATGAAAAGAATAATAGTAAAATTATTAAACAACTTCGCATTACTTTTTCATAAATAACAAAAATATATTTGAAGGTTAACCAGAAAAAAATAATCACTACGTGGTGACAACATTTCCTTATTGGTATAAAATCTTAACATTTAACCCAAAAAATGAAAATGTAAAATTTAAAATAATTAATGTCGAACTTACATGATGGTAATAGAAATCTATTTAAAATTTTTTAATGTTTAAAAAAAAAAACATGCATACTAAAACAACGATAAACTTCAAAATGTTTAATTGGTTAATTAAATAGCTAAAAACGAATTTTGGTATGGCTTTTATTTGACGATCATTAATTGTTTAAAGGATTACAATTCCATATATTTTCAGATATATAGTTTTTTTTTTACCAATAACATATAATTTTATTGGTAAATTAGCTGAAAATAAGACAGCTAATTATTTATCAATAACATATAATTACATAATCTTTCATTATCGCCGAGGTTTGGTAAGTAGCACTACTGGTAAGAATTTTTTTTTTCTTCAATTTTTCAGTCAAGTAAGGATACTCAATGTTCATGATTTTGTTCACAGAAAGTAAAAGTTATATTTCTCGTTTGAAGCTTTTTTCTTAGGCCGTACATTATGCAAGTTCTGAAAACTCACTTGCTTTTTACCCAAAATTTCAATGATAAGAAAGTCAAGAACTTGTATACCTTTTCTAACAGAAATTCACTTATTCAAACCATTAACTATAAACTTAAGAAGCAAATTATCCAAATTCAAGAAGTAAATTAGAAATTAAAAATAACTAATGCATGAGTGATGACATTTGATTGGTTATAGAGGGGAACATTTCAACCCAAGTCACGACAAATCAAGACGATGGTTTGTTTCCTGCCCTTTAATTTGATCTATTAATTAAAATATATAAAGTGCTATGCAATTGGACAAAATTTCACGCAAGTCTTTCTTTGCGTTAATGATTATTAAAACTGAGGCAACTTTTCACCTTTTCAAAATAGATAAATAAAGGTTAGAAAACTAATCCAAAAATCAGAAAAGCAAAAACCCTAGTCAGAAAAAAATAATACCATTAGGGTTGAAGTTGAATCATGAAAAAACAAATTAAAACGCGGAGAAGACTTCATATATTTTTTTAATATTTACTTTTTCACTTATAATACTCATCAATTCATATCCTCCCTTTCTCGTCTTTATAAACCATCTCTTCTAAGCATTAGATCATTTCATCATCATCAAACATAATAACACTTGGAAGAGGAAGAACAGCAACAAGAAGAGCAAGAAAAGACAAAAAGATTTGTAAGAAAATGGGAAGAGCTCCATGCTGCGACAAGGCAAACGTTAAGAAAGGGCCATGGTCGCCGGAGGAAGATGTGAAGCTCAAGGATTACATCGACAAATATGGCACTGGTGGCAACTGGATCGCACTTCCTCAGAAAGTTGGTAATAATATTACTTAATTTAAACTTTAATCCTGTAATTAATTGCTTCTGATGATTTAATTTTACGATGTTATCAGCCAAAACTTATGATTTTCAGCTTCTCTTAATTTTTTCATATCATTTATTAAAAAGATGCATTTAATCTATCCCTTGTCTTGATTTTTGATTTTAGTTAGATCAGCTCAAGTTATGTTCTGATTTTGAGGTTTTGTGTAAATTATAGGGTTGAAGAGATGTGGTAAGAGTTGCAGACTGAGATGGCTTAATTACTTAAGACCGAACATCAAACATGGTGGCTTCTCTGAGGAAGAAGATAGTATCATCTTGAGTCTTTACATCAGCATTGGAAGCCGGTCAGTGATTTATCTATATCTCCTGATTTCTAATAATTTAAATTAATCAAAACCTCTTAATTAATTTATAATATATACTTGGTTCAGAATTGGAGGTAAATTCTGTTAAATTTAACTTGAGATTCTTGTCTTTTTACCTTTTGTCTATGAATCTTATGCTGAAACACATGCAAGCCCATGTTTCAAGCTATGGTACATCTCATAAAATTTAGGGTTTATATTGTCTCTTTCTCTTTGTTTTGGTGTTTTTGTAAGCACCTTTGTACATTTAAATCTATGAAACATGAACTTAATAAGGGATCTGTAAATAAAATAAAATAAATCTTATAATTGTAACCTTAATGTGATATATACGCAGGTGGTCTATAATTGCAGCCCAGCTTCCTGGAAGGACAGACAATGATATCAAGAATTACTGGAACACAAAACTGAAGAAGAAGCTGCTCGGAAGAAAGAAACAAATGAATCGTCAAGACTCCATTACCAATTCTAATGAAAACATTATCAGCAACAACAACAATAACAGTCCTCAAAATCTAAGTAATTCGGCGCTAGAGAGGCTCCAGCTACACATGCAACTTCAGAATCTTCTGAGCCCTTTCTCTAGTTTCTACAACAACCCTATCTTGTGGCCCAAGCTTCACCCATTGCTGCAGAGTACTACAACTACTCATGATCAAAACCCTAAGCTTGCATCTCAAGAAAGCTTCCACCCTTTAGGAGTTAACGTTGATCAACAGAACAATCATAACAAGCTAGCTGAGATCAACAATGGAGCATCTCCACTCTATTCAGAGAACGTAGAGCAATCCCTAAACCCTGCTCACGACTTTCAACCTAATTTCGGTTTTTCGCAGGACCTTCGATTAGATAATCATCATAACATGGACCTTATGAACAGAGGTGGATCTAAGGAATTGTTTCAAGTGGGCAGCGAGTTTGAGCTGACGAACGGTTCTAGTTGGTGGTCGGAGGAAGTAGAACTAGAGAGGAAAACGACTTCGTCGAGTTCTTGGGGATCAGCTTCTGTTCTTGATCAGACGACTGAAGGAATGGTTATGCTCCAAGATTACGCCCAGATGAGCTACCACAGTGTGTAATAATTTATGTCATGCATATATACATGTATAACTATAGGGATGGATTATTGATGAATTATGTATTATTACGGTCATAAGCTTATATATAGCATGTTGAGGGTGAAAGGGTTTTTTTTTTTTTAATAATTTCTTTAAAATGTAACGAGTTGTGGATAATAATGTAAATCATCTTAATTCTACTTGCTTTTTTTATATGCTATAACGAGATTTCTACTATGAAACGATTATGTACACGGATTTACAAATACATTCTGACCCATTTTATGGTGAAATGTTCACATTTTACAGAGTTTATATTGATCAGTGGCTCATAATCTTTATAATCTACCTTATTATTATTTAAATTTAATCCGGTTTATGTATTTCAATGTGTGAGTTGTTAAAAATGTTAAAGAGTTTTTTATGTTTTGGTTTCTTGTCTAGCTTTGATTTGTTTTTGCCAGAGAATCTTTAACTAAGTTGGCACACAAAATAATGGGCCTATCTGTTTTCCATTTCTAAAGGCCCATTCAAAGAAGCGATTCGTATTTGAGACTTGAGAGTGACTTGCCCTGACAAGGAAGTAAACTTTAAAATTAATTAATTTCCTCAACTAGAAAGTAAAATACTTTTGTACATTTGACCAAACGTAATTTGTATATAACAAAGGCCATATGAGTATTAGTTAATGTGATCATAAAACTAAAATCGTTATATAAAAAGTCTTTTTAGGGAACATTCTTAGGCCGGCCAGCTATATTTTTGTATTCAATAATCTCGCATATATTATCCGTTAATTGCTAATTAATATAGATCCATGTAAAACTAGCTACTACAAGAAAACAGGGAATTCGCGACTACAGTATTAGTCGCTAAACAGTCGCCGTTTACATAATTGCGACTGTGTTGCGACTAAAAGAAGTGGTCGCAAAAGACCTCGTCGCTAAATCAATTAGTCGCCATGCAGTCGCTAATCAGCTACTCTTTTGCGACAGTTTTCTTTTAGTCGCGGTCCAGTCGCAATGTAGTCGCTACTTCAGCGACGGGTTTGTGACTGTTGTGGCGACGAAGTTGCGACTGATTCTACGACTAGGTTTGCGACTGGTTTTGCGGCATGATTTGCGACTTCTCCCGACCGGTTTTGCGACTTCTCCCGACCGGTTTTGCGACTAGGTTTGCGACTATGTTTGCGACTATGTTTGCGACTAGGTTTGCGACTGGTTTTGCGACATGATTTGCGACTTCTCCCGACCGGTTTTGCGACTTGTTTGCGATGTTGTCTGCGACTGGTTCTGACACTGGTTTTGCGACGTTTTTGCGACTGGTTTTGGCGACTAAGTTAGAATGTTTTGCGACTGGTTTTGCGACTGGTTTTGCGACTGGTTTTGCGACTGGATAGCGACTACGATGTTTATCGGTTTAGCATATTGGTATTCCTGTTTTGGTAGATTTTGATTTGTTATTAAATGGTTTAGCCGAATTTGAAAGAAACAAATGAGCTTTAACAAAGAAACATAAGAACTAATAACATACATTCAAGATTTACAAACCTAAAGCATAGAAGTTCAAACTCCAATATAGGAGTTAACAAAAGCATAACAAACACAAGTTCAAACTCCAAAACACAAGTTCAAGTCATTCAAGTTCAGAGTCAAAGAGAGTTGAGAAGTTAGGAACCTAGAGAGGGGGATTAGAGTGATCTTCTTCATTTCTGAGGAATGCAAGAAATTCTGGGTCCTTGATGCTGAGGTACTTTTTGACTACTCCCAAGCCCCTGACCTCTGCTTGTAGAGCTGATGTAACACGGAGATGCTCTGCTTCGCGATGTGCTTGTAGGGCTGTTATTTCCTCGATCTTTTGGTTAGCGTCCTCGAGCTGTTGGTTCACGGTTGTGAAAGAAGAGGAGCTGCCTGGATACTTCCGCTTCCCGTTGATGTATGTCCCTAGGCTTCCAAGTCCATACATTTGGCCTCTGTCATTTGTGACAGTAGACTGCAATAATCAAAACACAGAGTATTAGTTATCAAAGATTTGGAAACCTAAAAAATCTAACAAACTCAAGCTTAGAAAAGTATTTTACCTTGTAGAAGACATCGTTATCCTCCTCTACAGAAAGCTGTGATCGAAGCGAAGTACCATCTGCAGACTCGTCATTCTCATGCTCAAGCTCAGCCAACTTAGCTTCCTTCTTCTGCTTATAAAGATCAAACACTTCCTGCGCTCTCTGATCGACAAAGCTCCCATCTTTCTTTGTATGAGTCTTTACAAAGACTTCAACAACACTCGGAGGTCTTCCCAATGTCACTTCCTGAAATGTTAAACAAGAACATGTGAATAGCAAGACATGTAAATTATCAAGACATGTAACTCAGAGACTAATAGCAAAACAAAGGAACTTACCAATTCTTGTTCCACTTGTAAGAAAGATTTCTGGCCCGAGACATGCTTGTGAATACCTTGACCATTACGGTCAGACATTCGAGCTGCTGATGTAGTGGCATGCTTTTCTTTGGCTTCTTCTGTGATCCAATAGTCACACATTTTTCCCCACAACGTATTGCCAATCCACTTCGGTTGCTTTCTTTTCGTCCTCGCCTTAGAAACCATGTCCTTGAGTCTCACTTGGCAAATCTTCTCGAACTTTGATTGGACAAGACCAGTGTGTATGGGATGCCATGTGTGTTCTTTCTACACAACAAGATAAGAGCAAAGTGTTAGTGATCAAAGAAAACAAACAAACAGAAAATTATGAACAGATTGAGAGGTTAATAAGATTACCGCGAATTCAAGAAAGTATTTTTCTCTTTTAGGAAATGGGACACAACCCCAGTTGTAGTAAGGCTGATCGAACTTGTTTGTAAATATCCTTGTGATCTTGCGAGTCAATGCGGACTTGTCCTTACCTATAAACCTACAAACAGATAAACAAAAGTGTTAAGTCTCATATACAATCAGAGCAAAAGGACTAAACCAGCATTCACAGATCCATAATACTCTAAAACATTACTCTAAACCATCAGTCACAGAAACAAAAAACTAAGCTAAGCGTTGTGTATTGGTCAAGGCCTACCAGAACAAAACAAAAACAGCTTACCAGACGGTTCCAGGCTCCAATGTGGGAGAGAGTAGCGTTGTGTATTGGTCACGGCCTGGCTGGATTAGCAAGTTGGTCAAAGCGGCGAGCACGTCTTCCGCGAGTTGTGGTTGCAATCCTTCGTCACCGTCAAAATAAACTTCCTCGTAGTCTTCATCATACTCCTCTTCGTCTTCTTCCAGGTGATCGTTTTGAGCCTCAGAACTCTGAGCTTGTGGTGACGCAGCGGGTGGAGCTTCAGGAGAAGGAGCAGATTGAGATTGAGTCGCAGCAGGTGGGGGTTGAAGAGAAGCTGAGGGTCGAGGTTGAAGAGAAGGAGAGGTTCGAGCTTGAAGAGAAGGAGAGGGTCGAGCTTCAGAGGGTCTTGGAGAAGCAGAGGCTCGAGGATTGGTTCCCGAGTTTCCAGATCCTGCTTGGCCCGTACTGGTCAAAAGCTGCGGCGGAGGAGGGAAATCTTTGACACCTTCGGCGAAAACTGGGACACGGCTACGAGGAGTCACGGAGGGTGAAGCGGCCGCCGGCGTGAATGCATACTGAGGCGGAAGCGGCGAGGCGGATTTCTTTGATTTTCCCTTCCGATGCGAGATCCTTGTCTCACCGGGAGAAATGGCTCTTCGATTCGCGGCTGTTGTCGCAGGGCGTCGTCCTCCTCGTCCTGTAGGCGTAACTTTTACACGGCCAGACATCGGAATAAACAGAAGGTGAAGAGAAGCTGAAGAGAAGATGGCGCGGCTAGGGTTTGAGAGAAAACAGACGGTGAAGAGAAGGTGAAGAGAAGGTGAAGAGCCCGAGATAAGTCTCGCGGGTTGAAACATTTGGCTTAGAGGGAAATGTTCCCTCTTGATTAATTTGGGAAAAATTTGGGCCCAAATTGAATTTTTTTTTAATTTTTTTTAACCTAAAATTTTAATTTTTGCTTAATTTTTGTATTATGATATAATTTTTGCTGAATATTATGGTTTAATTTTTGCTTAATATTATGGTTTAATTTTTGCTTAATTTTTGTGGTTTAATATTTTTGTGGTTTTAATCTTATTCTTAACTTTTAATATTATGGTTTTATTTTTGCTTAAGTTTTAATATCACATACAAAACCCAACTAAATAAGATAAACCATTAATAAACTTCATTATCAAATATAAGTACCTTATGCATTATAATATTATTTAGTAAGGTTCTTCATCAACTTCAACTTCATCATCTGAAGACGATGAATTGCATTGGAATTCGTCGTTTTCTTCCGCATCTCCGACATCATAATCGAGATTTATTGGGTTCTCTCCTTGTACCAGATTCTCGTCTCGCACTACGAGATCTTCAATTGTAGTCAGCACTACATGATCATCATTTTCTTGTTGCAAAAGAGTCGGTTCTGTGTAGTCATATCTTCCTGAAATATGTCCTCGCGGGTTGACTTTAACAACATTTAGCCATAATTGCTTCGGTTTCTTCTTGTATGGGTATGGGATATAACAAATTTGATCCGCTTGAGAAGCTGTGCATGCAAAGTCATTATAAAGAACTTATGAATACATTATCTATCAAGAAAGTAATATATATATATATATATATATAGGGATATACGTACCTAGAATAAAAGGTTCGTATTTATTGAACCATTTCGATGAAAGAACGTCTACAATGCCAGCATTGCTCTTCCGAGTGCCTTTATCGATAATAGGGTCGTACCACTTACACTTGAAAAGTGTGATTCTTAAATTAGCCATCCCCTCATACTCCAATTGTTATGCCTACCACAAACGATAAACACGAGGGTTACCCACTTTTTTGCGACTCCCCACATTTAGTCGCAACTTCGTCGCAACTTAGATACTACTTTAGCGACTAATTGTTGCAGTCGCGAAAATTATTTTCACTAACTACACACGATCAACACGTGGCTTTTTAAAAAAATATTTGGCAACCCGCCGAATTAAGTCGCAACTTTGTCGCTATTTAGCGACTGTTGAACGACTAATTTATGTAGTCGCTAAATTGCGACTGAGTGGCGACGAATTTATTTTAGTCGCAACTCTATCGCTATGTAGTCGCAACTAAGTCGCCATTTTTGCGACTGCCATTTTAGACGCAAAATTCAGTCGCTAATTCCCTGTTTTCTTGTAGTGAGCATAATTGATCAATTCTATCCACAATTAATAAATCATGGACGATCACCTTTTCCTTGTGCCACTTGATCATTAAGAAATCAAATAAAATATCAACCCATGCGCTTTGATCGATACATTCTAACTGCATACTCTAATTCTATTTCATCACAACATTTTATTACATATGAGATAACAATATGGAAATTTAATGTTTTTATTTTATAATATCACAGTTTTATTTTGCAAAGAACCAAAGCATAACTCTACAATTTTTTTTAAAAAAATTTCGAATCCACATTAGTTAATCAAGAAGTTCGTATAGATGTATATAATGACAAACAAATAATATTAAAAAATCCTAATTGAGTAATATTAAGTAACTAACCACAAAATCCGTTTTACCAAAGTGAACATAAAAGAGTGGTAACCATAATCGAACATGGAAGCCACAATGTAGTTGACATCTCCCTAAAGGTCCAAAATTCATTATTTAATTCATGAAATCATAACTTATATATAATCACTCACCAAAGTCATTTTTCTTCACCACCCAAAACCCATCTTTCATAGTCACACCACAAAGATGGCGATCGTTTCATCGACGACACAAGTCATTTTCTTCACAATTTCCCTTCTCTTGGTTGCTTTCCAAGCAGTCCATGCAGACTATTACCGACAAAGGCCACCGGTTATTCCTACCCCCTACGTCCCTAAGCCACGGGTGCCACTTCCGAGCCCGAGCCCCAAGCCTGTTTATCGGCCCCCGAGTCTACCCACTGGCTCGATCGCTAGACTGTTTCTTGACCCACATAACGCTATTCGGTCTAGACTAGGTATTTATTAGTTAGAAACATCGTTACAATTCACTATTTTTGTTGAGAGATCAGGTTCGAGTCCTTCCACTGCCATTCATATTTGGTTTGGGCACTGTAGATGCTTTAAGTGCCAAGAAAACCCGGTTTTTTCGGAGATCCAATAATTAGTCTGTGTTTCGCCATATCTTTTGTATTATATAATGTTTTATTTTTTTTAATTTGTATTATATAATGTTTTTTTATTGATTTTGGTGAAATGACTCTCATTTCGTATCAGGTTTGTCTCCATTGGTTTGGGACAGCAAGCTTGCGAGCTACGCGACATGGTGGGCAAACCAGAGGCGTTACGACTGTTCATTGACCCATTCGACCGGCCCATACGGTGAGAACCTTTTCTGGGGAAGTGGCTCGAGCTGGGCACCAGGATTCGCGGTGCAGTCATGGATCGTTGAAGGCAGCTCCTACAACTACAACACCAACTCGTGTGACGGAAGTGGAATGTGTGGTCATTACACTCAGATCGTGTGGCGTGACACCAAAAGGCTAGGATGCGCAAGTGTGGTCTGTGAGAACGGTGCCGGAGTTTTCATCACTTGTAACTACGACCCTCCGGGTAACTACGTTGGCGAGAAGCCATACTAAGGGGGGAAAAAACGCTTTAAACGGTTTTATTTTCTTTTTGGTTTGGTTCTTGATTTCATTTAATTTCTTTATATTGTCTGTTTTTAATATCTTCGTGAAATTAAAAATTTCCGACAGAGCTAATTTGTATGGAGCATCGTTATACTGTTGTTGTTGTTGTTTGATGTTGTTGATCTTTCTAATGTCCTTACGGTCATGTCCTCAAAATTTTGTTGAATGGCCTTGTTATGTAATCATCGCAAAACAATCAGTAAGTGATTTTTTCAAAAAAAAAAATTGTGTGGACAAGATATGATTATATTAATTTGATTAACCAATATGGGGGATAAATACAATCTGAAAAATAAATATTGTTCGGAGAGCCTTTTTATGCCAACAAGTGGACAGCCTCATTCGATTGTCTTTTAACATGAGGTTAGAGAGTAACTTCTGAATTTTGACTGCCAAACTTTAATACCATCGATTAAATTCATAATCGATCTATTCTCTTGAGAACCATGTAAGATGTCGACCAAGCTTTTACAATTCCCTTCAAAACATATTGATTCAAAGTCAAGGCTCCAAATTTAAATGCATTGTAAGGCATGTAGAAGCGTTTTACCTCTACTTCAAGGTTTGACACTGTTTGTTGTAAATTAGCGGATCCCCAAAATTTAGCAAAACCAAGATGATTCCGTAGAATCCATTTTCCAATAACACGTCTTGTCCTCGGATCATATGTTGCATCGTAATTACATTTAAAAAAACCTATAATTGGCCGAACAGAGAAAGCATTCTGAAAATTAGTTTCACCATCTTTATTCAAACACATGATCCATTCAGCCATATCAGCTACAACATATGAAACATCCATTTTCGTTTCAATTATTATTATTATTATTTTTCTTTGATATAATAAAACAAAAAGATTGCTTAAAGTAGTAGAGATGGGCCAAATGAAAAATAACCATTTGTGGTCATCAAGATTCAAGACACGAAGTTAGTCTTTGATCTCTTGCAAATCTGGTTTGATGCTTTAGTTGCTTCCTCTCCACGTCATCTATCTGAGCTTACATCAGAATCAATAGTTCTTAGCTGACAAAAGCAAAGCAGACCCAAGGAGTCTCTTCCAAATTAATATAATCTTGAGAACACGCAAATTCTTGTCGGAACAACAATCATACAGATTGATCAGTCAACCAGAGTCCATACACCATACATAGTTATTATCAATCTAAGTCTCTCCAGGTTTTAAAAATTATTAGGGTCGATGCCCATATATATATATTCACAAAACGATGACGTTTCTTACATTATTCGTCTATTTCCTTATTGGGCCTAAATCAATATTAGCCCATTCAGAAATACCGGACGGTTTTTTTTTTTTTTTTTCCCCAGCTACCTTTCTTTTCTAATACACCTAATCAAAAGAGCTCTTACAAACACCAATTTTTATTTTATTTTTTTTCCTTTTTTAAACCACAATCTATATAAGGATCACTTGGCATGGACAAACACATAATGAATTTATTATTTCGGTCACAATGAACACTCCGGGTTTTGTGAAAAAAAATAGCCTGCTTTATTTGATTTTTGTAAATCGAGTTTGTTATTTAACAATTTGCTTAGAAAAAATCCGTCATTATACACCTTGAATAAGAACCCTTTGGGATCACCAAGACATGAAATGTTCTTTGGATCTCTTCTTCATTGTCTTCTTTTCACTGCAACTTGAAAAAACTGCAAAATATGGTTTATTTGCTACCTCTGTTCATCATCTTCCACATCATTTTGCTTGAGAATCTATGTCTCTTAGCTTACTTCCGCTGTAAGCAAGCTGGATAAACTCTGGCAAAACTGTCAAGTGAAAAACAACCATCTCATATCATCAGATGAGTGACATGAGTTTATAAAGGTCATTTAAAAAATATACATATTTCTTGAATGGGTTTAGTAATTTTTGTTCAGTTTACCTCCATGTATAGTCTTAACTCGCCCGCGGATTTTGATATTTCTATTACACAATTGGTTGGAGTCACCTCTATCACCTCTGCTGATAATAAGTCATAAGATGATCTTGATCTTATCTCTTTCGGCTGAATCTTAACCTGGTGGTGATTAAACAACAGAAGAAGATGCATTTATATTTGAGATCTTTGAATAGACTATATATATATATATATATATATGATCCATAGAAGAATCTGCAGTATACTAACTTATAGTTTACCTTGAAGTGCTTTATTCTTTCAACTGATAAACTAACATCAGTTGCTGCAGCTTCAATCTTCTTGATTGTTTCTTGTGCTGTGTTTTTGGACCCAATTCTTGTTTTATATCTCTTATCATCCTGAAGAGATAATAATAAAGAACAGTTTCAAGCATCTTTGTTAGATGAGCTTAAAGATTTAATCAAAAAAAGTTTTCAAATCTTTCACCTGTTCTTCGAAGAGACCTGACAAATCTAGATCACTAGACATTGCTATTATCTGAAAAGCATTTATGAAATTTGAAGGCGCGGTTGCTGCATTTATCTCCGCGACATTTTCCTGCAAGATCCAATTTACATTAAGTTATATATATATATATATATTTGAGCAGTGTATAATACTCAAAGCTATTAACATTTCAGACATCTAGTACTGAATCAACCAACTTGCCTTGATTGAGTCTAAAACTTGATGATAAGCTGGTGCATAACCTATCTTGAACCAAGAATCTTGGATGATTATCTCAGCTAGTGTCATACGCTGCATCCAAATGTTTTCAATCATTATTACTCAATTTGGGATTGACATATTAACGATGAATGTAACATATGCAGATTCTTTACCCTTTGAGGATTTGGGTTAAGAATGTTAAAGATTAGCTTCTTCTGCTCTCCAGTGAATCCAGGTGGGAACGTGTAATCTGCACTGAGTATCTTCTTATACAAAACCGCAAGCGTATGATCATCGAAAGGTGGATAACCAGCAAGCAACTCAAATAGAATTACTCCACAAGACCATACATCCACTGCTGCTCCTGCGTAGCCTTTGTTCATAATCAGCTGTTTTCAATAACAAAATCAGCTTCTGCAGATTCAGAGATTTTGAAACACTATGAGAAGTCATTTTTGTTATTACCTCTGGTGCTATATAACATGGAGACCCACAAGCTGTAGAGAGCATATCCCCTGACTGAATTAAATAACCAAAAACTTATTTGATTGTTTCAAAGGCAATTAGTAAACAGAAAGTTATATGGTTAGAATTCGAAAGTGTTACCTTAGGCACTGCACTTAGTCCAAAGTCAGAAACTTTGAGATTGCCCTTTGAATCTAATAGCAAGTTTTGTGGCTGCAAAATGCAAAATCAGATTATCAACAAAATTAAACAGAGAAAAAAAAACTAAAAGGTTATTTGTTTTTCTTCACTTGCCTTAAGATCTCTGTGATAAACTCCTCTGTTATGACAATAATCAACAGCATCAATCAATTGTTGGAAAAGCTTTCTGGCATCTGATTCTTTCATCTTATGTCTTCCAAGTTTGTCTGAAAGCTGACCACCTGCAACGTATTCCATCACAATACAGATCTTTGTCTTGGTCCCAATCACCTGATGTTAAAATATTTCACTCAGAATCAAAGAACAAGAGAAGAGTATATAAATTTGAGTATGAGACACAAAACCTCGTGTATCTGTACGATGTTGGGATGGTTAAGAAGCTTCATCGTGCGTATCTCTCTCTTGACTTGAGACTCTAGACCCTTTTGGATAACCAGAGCCTTGTCTATGATTTTGACAGCTACGTATGTACCATTGGTCGTGTCGTAACCTAGTTTCACTTTTGCGAAATTCCCTTCTCCGATTGTCCTTCCTATCTCATATTTACCAATCTTCTTCGTCCCAAACAAACCCATCTCAGAGAAAGACAGAGGGAAGAAGAAGATGTCAATGATCTTTGAAGGGAAAGGGGGGTTAAGTAAACCAATGAGGCTGTATTATTTATCTTGTGGGATCAAAAGTTTGACTTTTAGATGATATTGATCGTTTTTTGAAAGTAATCAAAGATATTTTATTGGTGAGTTGTTTTTGACCGATTGGCTCGTGAATGAGTGACTCGTAGCTCGTGATCCTCGTGGTGAGAATTGAGGATTGAGAAATGAGAATGTGTCATCATCCTTTTTAGCTTATATTCTCAACAAACTGATAATAAAAAAAACGGTTTTTGTGTGGATGTATCTATCTTCACGGTTCACAAGCTACGTGGATTGGATTGTCATTATTGCTTTTAGTCTTTTCTTTCCCCCACCCATTTAAATTTAGAAAATTATAACAGATAGATATTTGTTTCTCAATTCGTCCAACGATATCTAATTTTTGATAATTTCTTTTTATTTTCCATCTTCATTAAAAATTTCATATTTGTCCCCCACAAAAAAAATGTATTTTTCTAGTGTTTTTAATATTTTACGTTTAAAACGAAAACAGAAATTAAAAATATCATCCCAATCACGTCAGTTTTTTTAGAAAAGTTTTTGTCGGCTCTCCTTTTTTTTCATTTTGGTGAGGATTTTTGTACACAAGTGGGATTATTGATTTCGAAAAGAAGAAGAAAAAGAAACAATTTAAAACTGAAAAAAGTACAGATTCCCAAGATATTTATATCCCAATTATTCAAAAGATCACTTCAAGATATTATATATAACTAGTGGCACTTCAAGAAAAATATATAATTGTCACATGAATTAATTAAAGAGTGAATTTATTTAACTTAAAATAAAAAATAATATATATATATATAAAAGATGAGATTTATATTATGTGATATTTTTGCTTAAAAAACAATCAAATATACCAGGATAAACGACATATTTTTTTCTCTAAACTAGCATATATAGTAATCACAGAGTAGAATACAATTTATTTCGATTTACTATGTACCAATCTAATTTTAACCACTTAAACACAAAAATAAATCAAAATTAAACTTTATTTTTTATTTTTTTTATAACTTAAGTGATTTATGGGATCATCGATTTCGACCGATGTAGGATGGTAAGTCATATTACTAATTATGAAATCCGAAGAAACCATGTAAAAACCCCAATTGTCAAATGGATTAAATATTTCAATTCCGCTCTTATTGAAAGTCGATCCCTAGTTTAAACTAATATGGCTACTCTAATAGAACCAACCCACTACCACCAACTTTAAAAGGATTAACACATGAAACTAAAATCAATGAAAGACTAAACCAGAAAGGAACCCCAATAATCAAAAGGCAAGCAAGTAATTGATTCGATTAGCTGAAATACAGAGAATTTCGATAACAAGCTAAAACCTGCAAAACTTTCAAATTGTCAAAAACCGATTAAGCTAGTGTTATGTATGTTAATTGACCGATTATATATTTTTTGACAATTACCAGCACCCGAAAGGGACAGAAGAGGAATCAAGCAATCTTGTTCTATCGAGATTGATGATTTCACACCGTAAATTTCGAGCAGATCTCGCCGCGAATTGAAGCCGAAGTTGGGCTTGAAACGGCCCAAAAATCAAACAACCCAATTGGGTATCTATTGTCTACAAGTTCTAGAGCACTGCCCCACTTGTTCAACATCCCTGAGAAATAATACGGGAAAATGGGTTAAAAAATCCTGATCTTTACCAAAAACATCAAACAAACTCTGATCTTCTTTTGTGGGTTTTAAAACCCTGATTTTGTGAAAAAAAATGAAATCGGCCCCTAACGTTAATAAGCCTTAATTAAGTTAACAGTGATAAAACTCTATATTTTATTAGAAGAAGAGAAACACGTTCGTGACTCGTTTAAAACGTGGTCTTCTTCGATTTTAGGTCAAACAATGATAATTTTGTGATTTCTCTTAAACGTGCTGAAGAATAAAAAGTAGAACACATCTCTCGGTTCTATCTAGTTGGAGATGAGGTAAGACGATTTTTATTAAGAGTTCATCACAAATTTGATTACTTAGAACTTAAATTTGATTTATGGGTTGAAAAACAATATTTATTGATTAAGTTGAGGAGACTTTCTTATTGTTTTCATTGGTAAGTGATAATCTGCATCGCTATGGTGTTGCGGAAGATGGGGAAGACAACGTTACGGAAGATGGCGAAGACAACAAAGATAATGGTTATGATAGTGAGAAGGAACCAAGTGAAGAATTGGTTGGTTTACGGATGCAAGAGGACAATGATAGTGACAACGAAGATTGTTTTAATGAGATGATTGCATTTCGAGCCGGCCAAGCTTTTAGTAGTAAAGACAGTTTCCGAACGGCGGTTGATAAATATGTTGTGGATAGGAAGAGAAATATACGGTATAAGAGATCTGAAGCTATTAAAGTAGGCGTTGTTTGTGCATAAAAGGTTGTCCTTGGAATATATATGCCTCCATAAACAGTTCAAGTAAAGATATGGTTGTGAGAACTTTCGTTGGAAAACACACATGCTCATGGAATGGTAAAGTT
Organism: Eutrema japonicum; assembly: GCA_030161315.1. Classification (NCBI taxonomy): domain Eukaryota; kingdom Viridiplantae; phylum Streptophyta; class Magnoliopsida; order Brassicales; family Brassicaceae; genus Eutrema; species Eutrema japonicum. Next base: position 44,015,076 of record BSQW01000005.1, read on the forward strand.
CAGTTATTAACTTCGAGGAAGATAGCTGATAAGTTTATCGATGAATTTAGAAGAAATCCTGATTTGAAAGCTGGTGAAATTAGGGATAGGTTGCGGGCTAATGATCGACTTTTAGTGTCGAAGGATAAATGTCGGGAGACACGAAGAATTTGTATTAAAACGGTTGCTGACGAATATGAAGAACAATTTGCAAGGATGTACGATTATGTAGGTGCACTTAAGGAGTCAAATCCATGTTCAACCGTAATTTTGGGAGCAAAAGCTAATGTGTTTGAGAAGTTCTATTCCTGTTTTTCTGCAATGAGAGAAGGATGAAAAAATGGGTGTAGACGTATTCTTCATCTTGATGGAACATGAAAGGAAAAATTAAAGGTGAAGTACTCACAGCTGTTGGCCGAGATGCTAACGATAAAATGTTCCATGTTGCATGGGCTGTTGTTTCCGTCGAGAACAAGATAAATTAGGAGTGGTTTATGACATGACTACATGAGGACTTGGACCTTGGTTTAGGAAATGGTCTAACTCTTGTTTCAGATCAACAAAAGGGTCTAATTGCAGCTAGAGACTCTGTTCTTCCTTATTGCGAGCATAGAATGTGTGCTAGACACATATGGGCTAACTTGTACAAGAAATACGGAGATGAGACGGGTCTTTTACATATTGCATTCTGGAAGATGGCAAAAGCATATAATACGAGAGCTTTTGAGCAGAGAGTAGAAGATTTAAAGCTTTTAAATATTGGAGCTTATGAACGTCTTATGCGATGGTCTACATGTCATTGGTCCAAGTATGAAAGAAGACAACATTATTATAATAGTAAGTAAAATTAAACTTAATTTCAGTATGTTATGATCAATTTTAATTGTATTATTTTACAGAGCATTTTTCACAAATTTTGCTAAGAGTGATGCTGTTGAGAACAATATGAGTGAATCGTTTAACAATGTCATCGATGATGGACGATTTAAACCACTAGTGGGGTTGCTTGAAGATATTCGGATACACGTCATGATAAGCAACGAAAGAAAGATACGCATGATAGACGGATACGAAGGGGAGGTAACCCCATATGTTAAAAAATTACTCGATAAAGAAATAATAAAGGTGAAAGATTGCAATCCAGTTTGTGGTGAAAGAGGTTGGTATGAGGTTGATCATGGTAGGAACAAATATCGTGTCAATGTAAGAAATGAAGTTTCTTGCACATGTCGTCGATACGAGGTTAGTGGTATCCCATGCTCTCATATGATTTCTGCTTTATCGGTTGAGGATCGAAATGTTCGTACCCCGAATCATTGGTTTCTGAATTGTTTTCAATTCCTAAATGGAAAGTGTGTTATGAACACATACTAAAACCTAACAATGGTATGGAGCTTTGGCCTATGCATTAAGATATAAGAGTGTTACCATCTCTTTTTAGAGACCCACGTGGACAAAAGAAGATACCAAAAAGACGTCTTGAAGCATATGAAACTTCTGCTGGTAGACAAACACAACATGGAATTCAAATGGTATCATCATTGTTGTTTTAGTTGTTGTTTTTATGTGTTTTTTTATCGTTTAATATATGTTTATGTGTTTTGTATTTTTTTTGTTTTCTAGACATGTAGCAAATGTCTTAAAAGAGGACACACCAAGTGAAGCTGCTCAAATGATACATCTATCATTCCCCCCAAAAAACCTCAAGGTCGTCCATAAAAAAATCAGCCGAGTGAAGAACCATCGATGGAGACAACACCTACACTTCAAAGCCAACCAGCACCTACATTTCATAGCCAGCCAATACCCGCATTTCATAGCCAACCAAATGTTCTTATAAAAAGTCATGGTGCTTTACACAGTCCATTAACGGGAGATGACTATGTATGTGCCGGCCGAAGCGTTCGAGACATGAGCACTAACATTGTGCTACCTTCGTCACTTTTTAGGGAACATGAACAAAACAAGTTAAATATTAGGCGACGCAAAACATGATGATTTATTTGCATTTTACTTATGATAAAATTCTAGCAATTGTCAAACTTTTACATACGTTTGTGATTTCATGACTCTCATTCTTCTTTTCTTCAAAATAATGTCTTTTTCTTTACAAATTAACTTATTATTATGTTCTAGATATAAAAGTTCTATTAACTATATTATTTTAAAAATTGAATGGCTCATATACCACCAAACACAAATGAAGCATATCTAAAGTGAAAATTTGATTAGGATACAATAATTCATGTTGAATAATTTATGATGAAGGATGAACACGACAACTCCAATCTCTTTTCTTTTTTTAATCGAAACGCAACGTTTTATCATCGTTACGGTTAGTTAACGCCAGGGGCTGATTTCAATTTTCTTACAAAGTCAAGGTTTTAAAACCCACAAAAAATATCAGAGTTTGTTTTATGTTTTTGGTAAAGGTCAGAGTTTCTTTACCTATTTTCTCAAATAATACTATTTGCATCAAAACTTCAAATAATACTATTTGCATCAAAACTTTTGAAAAAAAAAAATCATTACGTACAGTTAAGAAAATGGTCTGGATCAACTCTCTTATGTATCATGTCCTGTTGAATAAAATAACTCACCGATCCACCTACCATAAGTATAACCAAGACCGAACCTTGTAAAATAAGCTATAGCTATAATGAAATATGGACTATAGGGTGAAAATATCTTCAAGATTTTTGCTTTTCAAATGGTGTAAACTCTTAAGATTCAACATATTTGTTTTCGATTGGTCTAAAAATATAACTTTTATTATATTTTTTTTCTCTTTGTTAACTTATTATCTTATCGTATGACCAAAAATATATTATATCAGTTCACGCTCCAATGGGCCCTTTCATCGGCCCAATATAAAACATGTTATTAGATACCTTTTGTTAAATGTTTTGTCCAAATTAACTGTAATGTGTATCAAAAATAATAATAAGAGATAATCCTAATCAATATTCATTTAATGTGTTCGGTTGCGTCACGGAGAGAGTAGGACATCTTTTCATTTTTCACGGGTGAGATCAATTTCTCGTATATGTATATATGTATATAGTATTTTTTTTTTTCCTACTGAGTTCCAAAATTATAGTGGTTACCAAATTGTATTCGAAAGTTTTGTGGGAACTAATAAACATCTAATAATCTATTTAAATATAGTGACTTTTTATGTCCAAACAGAAAATAATGCATATAAATTTATTCAAATATAAACATAATAATTTTGTTCAATTAAAAATTCATTTTTTGAAGATAAAATTTTAAATACAAATCATAATCTTCTAAACCATTGATATCACAAAAGTTTTAATTTTGGTTATATTTTATTTTTTTTTATTTAATTCCGAAAATTAAAAAAAATATTTTAGATTTTCTTAAATATGCGTTATATTATTTACCAAAAATAAAAAAATAGTTATTATCTTCAAAAATAATAAATCATGTATTAATTTAGATTTAATCTAAATATTTGAATTTAAATAATATTCTTATAATAACACAGATGATAAACAAATATGTAATTGTATTTTTTTTTATCATAATCAATTATTTTAAAAATTCAAATATTCAAAATTAGTAAATATTTATATTATACAGTAATATGATGGACGGGTTAGGATTATGTTTTTATAATCGCCATTTTTTACGGGTTTGTTTGTCAAAATATCTAATGTAGTAGGCTGATTTGAGGTAGATTAAAAAAAACGGATTAGCATTTAAACACTCATAAATATATAGATTGATTGTGTACTCATCTAAATTCACATAATAACAAAGTTTACAAAATAGATCAAAAAATTTAAATAGCTAAAATAATTAATTTTAAATCATACATGTCATACCATAAATATATATTTCCATATAATATAAAAAACTCCCATAAAAGACATAAAAAATTGTCACTCGCCCTCAATGTGGATTAAAATTTTAACTCGAATGAAAATCACATTAGATTTTAGAGATTTTAAGTTGAAAATATCAAACAAAATTATTTAAATTCCGCTAAATCTTCTGATTCTAATTTAAATCATAAGAAAATTTATGTTATAAAATTGATTTTAATACATTAAATAAATGTTTTGAAATCCGACACATGAAACAAACAGAAGAATCCTTTGAGCCACCAGATCCATAAGTTAACCCGATTCGATACTGTCCGACCGCAATCAATAATTAATGAAATTATATATACATGACATATATATATATATGTACAAAAACTAATAAATCACTAAGATATGTTTAAATAGGATATGTCTAACTGACAAAGTAATTATTAATTTTTTTAATATAGTATTATTCACAAATTGAAGAAGATCATAATAATATAAAATCTGAATGACTTAATAAAAATAAAAATAAAAACTCTCTAGTTTGGTTTAAATTTTAACAAAAAAAAATGGTTTAAATAGGATACAAAAGATAATTGTGTGTCCTAAAAATAGAAAAGAAGAATTGCTGAGTCAGAACGTGATATTCGCTACGTAATCTCCGGATATACGATTGCTCTAAACTCACCGATAATATCACAACCGTCGATTTCATTTATGTTAAACAGGAAAAAAAATTAACATCATTATCTGACTAATTCTTACACTGTTTTTATATCTTTTCTATTTTATCCAAATTCACAAAAAGCTCTCTCGGTTACATAAGCTGAGTTTCCCATAGGTTCCTTGGATTCGTATTTCTTAGCAAATTTTGATTTCGATTTTGGAATTGCTGCTCAATCTTTAGTTTCATGATTCAGACTATGAAGAAAGTAGAGATTTTGTTGCTCCTTCTCTGCTTAAACGCAGCGTCATTTCTAGTGGTAAGACGCTCTCTTTTCTTTGCGATCACTAAAACATATCTTTGAGCTTTCGAAGTTTATTTGATTTGATTCGTTGTGAAGTCTTCTGATCCACCAACATGTCCTGCGGATTCGGGAGGGAAGTGCAGTGGTGATTCTGATGATTGGGAAGGAGATTTCTTCCCTGAAATTCCTCAAATTAACTATGAGGTAACGATCCATTTTTTTGTGAAATTTATGTATCAGTCTTATGATCATCACTGAAATTTGAGTAAGTGATTCATCTGGGAAATTTTCAGGGGCCTTCGAGCAAGAACCCACTTGCTTACAGGTGGTATAACGCTCAAGAGGAGATTCTTGGCAAGAAAATGAAGGTATGTAATTTTTTTTGTTTTTCTTGCAACATTTTTTATTTTGACCATGTTTTGATGTTTTTTTTTATTCTCCTGAAATTTTGGAACAGGACTGGTTTAGATTCAGTGTTGCGTTTTGGCATACTTTCCGTGGGACTGGAGGTGACCCGTTTGGTGCGGCTACAAAGTATTGGCCGTGGGAAGATGGTACTAACTCTGTGGTTATGGCTAAGAGAAGAAGTAAGTAAAGATCTGTTTCTTTGTTGCTTGTTTCTCTTCATTTCCGAGTTAAGTTTTCTTTCTCTGGTATTGTGCGTGAGTGAGTGGCTTCCTGAATGTTGTTTGATGCTCAAAACACAGTGAGAGCCAACTTTGAGTTCTTGAAGAAACTTGGAGTTGATTGGTGGTGTTTCCATGACAGAGACATAGCCCCTGATGGCAATACACTTGAGGTAACTCGAGCTTCCGAAAACATCATGACAGTACTTTCAGCGCATGTAACCTGTTTTTTACTCCTTTTTCCGCAGGAATCTAACAAAAATTTGGATGAAGTTATCGAACTTGCCAAAGAACTCCAAAAGGTGATAATTTCGCAATTTCTTATTAAGCATTGGATTTTGGATGATGGCTTTTAATTGATGAAACACTATCTTGTTGCCACATTACCTTAGTTTGATGTGCTAAAGAAAAGGTTCTTCTTTCCCTTCAAATGCAGGGAAGCAAGATTCGACCGTTGTGGGGAACAGCTCAGCTTTTCTTGCATCCTCGTTACATGCACGGAGGAGCAACAAGCTCTGAGGTTGGAGTATATGCTTACGCTGCTGCTCAGGTGAAGAAAGCCATGGAGGTGACACATTACTTGGGCGGTGAAAACTATGTTTTCTGGGGTGGTCGTGAAGGTTATCAGACGCTGTTGAACACTGATATGGGAAGAGAGCTAGACCATCTGGCTAGATTCTTTGAAGCTGCTGTTGCTTACAAGAAGAAGATTGGGTTCAACGGTGAGTCTTCTTATTCTTCTCTGTCATCACTCATGTGTGGATCATTGCAATTTTAATCTTGTTGTCGTCAGGCACGCTTTTAATCGAGCCCAAGCCTCAAGAACCCACCAAGCACCAGTATGACTGGGATGCTGCAACAGCTGCCAACTTCCTGAGGAAATACGGATTCATTGACGAGTTTAAACTCAATATTGAGTGTAACCACGCCACGCTTTCTGGGCACACCTGTCATCACGAGCTTGAAACTGCAAGACTTAATGGTTTACTTGGGAACATTGATGCAAACACTGGCGATGCTCAAACTGGTAATGTTTAATCTCAGCTCTCTTGATTATTAATGTCTCTTATCCCGATTCTGACTTGAATAGCATTTTCTCCTTGTCTCAACAGGATGGGATACAGACCAGTTTCTTACAGATGTTGGAGAAGCAACCATGGTTATGATGAGTGTCATCAGAAATGTATGTAAAATTCTTTGTATTTTTTTTTTCAGATGGAAGCTCATAATAACATATGTTCATGTCTTGTCTTGTTATGAAACAGGGTGGGATTGCTCCAGGAGGCTTCAACTTCGATGCCAAACTGTAAGAGCGTTTCTTGACTCCCAATGTTTTGCTGTTTCATACAAACTTAAACCGAGAAAGAAGCTTATAATGTTTTGAGTAAACAGGCGAAGAGAGAGTACAGATGTTGAAGACTTGTTCATTGCTCATATAAGCGGAATGGACACAATCGCTCGTGGACTAAGAAATGCTGTCAAGATCTTGGAGGTTAGTTATTTCCCATCTCTCCTAAAAGAATCAAAGAGTGTTAGCTTTATATGGATTAACTTGGTCGGTGTGCGATGATGATTGGTAAAAGGAGGGAAGTCTAAGTGAGTTGGTACGCAAGAGATATTCAAGTTGGGACTCTGAGATTGGGAAGCAAATAGAAGAAGGAAAAGCAGATTTCGAGTATCTTGAGAAGAAGGCTAAAGAAATTGGAGAACCAAAGGTTCCTTCCGCTAAACAGGTACAAGTTTCTTACTAGGAAAACATAATTATGGTTTTGTTTCGTTAAACACACAAACTCATAATGATAACCTTTGAAACAAAACTCTGCAGGAACTTGCTGAGATGATCTTCCAGTCAGCAATGTAGAAGAAGAAGAAGAAGAAGAAGGCCTTCTCTTATCTTTGAGAAGTTTGAAAACTACCAAAAAAACCCCCAAAAAAAGGATTAAAAGATGATTAGAGTTGTTGGTTTTAAATTAATTAATTTCAGTTTATGTACTATGCTTTCACACTCTTACCTCTAATCGAATAAGATAAACTGTTTGGGCTTCACTTGATGAATTCAATGAAGGTTTCTGTGACAATCCCAAAAAAGCCGTATCAGTTCCATCTTTATGTATATCTTTGTGATCCAATCTTTGTGAATGAACACTTGACTATACATACAATAAAGTTTGTATTTACTACAATGCTTATTCTATTAGTAGAAAGCAGATCTCAAACAAATCATAACACGATTTAAAGAGTTGTATATATACATAAACTGAAACTAATGTTAATTAGAATCGTATATTTTATCACGCTAACATTCATACTGAAAATAGTTCTTACCTAACATTAACATAATTCATTCATTACCAGATACTAATTAATTTTGGCATTGAATTTAAAAACGTTGATTTTTAAAATGATACAAACTACTAGAATTTAAGCTGCGCTACTTATAGCGCGGAGTATTTTTTTTTTTTTTTAAATTGTTTTTATCTGAATTTTTACAATATAGCTAACTAATGATTATAGATAATGATTATATATAAAACTGTCAATTTGTGGGTTGACAAAAAAAAAGGTAAAACTGTCAATTTGTTATAATTTATCTATTTAACCCGTTTTACAGTGAACTAAAATATTATTCAGGCTAACACGCAAAAACTTATAATCTTAAAAACATAACTCTAATATGCACCGTTAAATGACTCTAGATTTTGTGGTTAGTCTACGAACTCTTTTAAAAAAATAGTTTTCTTTTGTCTATTTTTTTATAAAATTAGTAAAATATTTTTCAACTTTTTTTTGATATATATTCAAATAAAATATAATAAATTATAGTAAAAATATAGCAAGATTTTGAATAGATTTTTTTTCTTTGAATATATATGAATTGATTATTATTTTAAAATATAAAGTATTAAAAATAATTAAGAAATTAAATAATAAATAATTGTTTTAATACAAAATATATATTTTATATTTTAATCAATAATTTTAAAAGATTATTATATCTTTTTCTATTTCAATTATGTTTTGTTATTTGTAACGGTATAACTTATAAAACAAAATTCATTTTTAATAATATTTTTAAAAATAATATATTATAGAGATCAATGATAATTTTTTAATACAGGATAACATCGGAATATGACTAAGTTATTGTATCTTATAGCAAAAATAATGGCTGAAAAAGAAAATATTTTCTTTTAAAAAAGAAGAAAAACTCGAAGTCGCCACAAAATCTTTGAAACCTCTCTAGATAACATAGGTTGGAAAAATTATATGGAAATAGATATCCATAATTGCTATGATATAGTTGTGATTATTATTATTTTATAATTTTGACGTCAAAAACATATGTGATAGACTTTGTTATACCATTTTTAATTTGCGACGAGTACAACCGTGATGTAAAATATACAATTTCTAATTTGCGACGACCGTGATGTAAAAATTACAAAAATCGAGTCTTTTAGTCGTCGCATATCTAATTGCTATCATCCAATGTTTCTAGAAAATGTCATACTTTGTTGTTGACGATTCATTTTTTTTTTTCAAAGGTCGGCAAAAAGTAGCAAGTTTTTTCTTTTGTCGAGTTGTGGCCGAAAGTCGAGTCTCGTGAAAGGTCGCATTATGATAAATGGTAATAGTATACTATATAATAACATTAGTGTATATCCCATAATTGTTCCTCTTTTTCTTTTACCATACAAATTCATTCATTTTCAGGCGGAGTAAATTTCATGTCACTGTATAAAACACAATCACAGTAGTGGAACTTGCATATCAGAATTGTTTAGAAACGTAGTGAATATTATTTTTATTATAATAGCCAATGAGAAGCTTTTGGGATTAAATTTAATTAAAGTCATCATCTTCACACGATTACATCATGTTACTATATATTTTTTTTTTATCAATCTTAATTTTGTCATAACTTCCCTTTTTTTTTTTTTTGTAAAAAGTCATACCTTACTTCCACATAATTAAATTTAATTTTTATGTTTGAGTATAAAGTTTGAGGTTTGGAGTTCATTATTTAGAATTTGGAATTTAAGTTTTAGAATTTATGATTAAGAGTGAGAGGTTTAGGGTTTATAGTTAAAAGTTTGTTTTTGGAGTTTAGAATTTAGGATTTATAAAATTATTATATTAAAAAAATTTGTAAGTGTTGAACTTTTTTGTATATTATTTGATATTCATGTGTAATATATAGTTTACAATTTAAGATTTAGAGTTTATGATTACGGGTTATAGGTTTAGGGTATAGTGTTAAGGGTTTGTGTTTGGGGTTAAGGATATTTATGTGTAAGATCTAGTTTACAATTTAATATTTAGAGTTTATAATTAAGGGTTAAAGGTTTATGATTTAAGGTTTAGGGTATAGTGTTAAAGATTTGTGTTTGGGGTTAAAGATATTTATGTGTAAGATCTAGTTTACAATTTAATATTTAGAGTTTATAATTAAGGGTTAAAGGTTTATTATTTAAGGTTTAGGGTTTAGAATTTATGATTTATAAAATGATTATATTTAAAAAAAATTGTAAGTGTTGGATTTTTTTGTATACTATTTGATATTTATGTGTAAGATCTAGTTTACCATTTAAGATTTAGAGTTTATGATTAAGGGTTAAGGTTTAAGGTTTAGGGTTTATGGTTAAGGATATTTATGTGTAAGATCTAGTTTACAATTTAAGATTTAGAGTTTATGATTAAGGGTTAGAGGTTTAGGGTTTAAGGTTAAGGGTTTAGAATTTATGATTTATAAAATGATTATATTTTAAAAAATTGTAAATGTTGGATTTTTTTGTATATTATTTGATATTTATGTGTCTAGTTTACAATTTAATATTTAGAGTTTATGATTCAGGGTTTGTGTTTGGGGTTAAAGATATTTATGTGGGAAAACGGCAAATTCATGCCTCAACTCTTTCAACTGGTACCGATTAGGTCCTGAACAATTTTAGTGTGCAAATTCATACACAAACTCTTAATTATTTGAATATCCATGCACATACTAATTTTTTTTGTCCAAAACATACATTGACCAAAATTCCGTTAGTCAACCCCGTTAAAACGTTAACGAAAAATTTGAATTGGCAATAAATTAAAAAAATTACACCCACTACAACTCGAACCCGTGACCACGAACTTTAAATACTTACACATTACCAACTGGGCTTTACAGACCTTACAAACATAGATAAGAAATATAATATATATAGACGTCAGTGTTCTATCATCTTCATCTCCCAATGACACACTCACATGGAGGAGAAGAATATTTGAAGAGGCTTCAATGGAGGCAACTCATGCAAGGAACTGAAGGAAAAAAAATCAAAAATCAAACATATATAAAAATCCAACATATATAAACATATATAACGGAACCGAGGCTTTTAAATTCCACGTGATTTATAAACTACTTTTTGCTACTGATTTGCTACTGTTCTACGACCCACCGAATTCAGTAGCAAATCAGTCGCTAAAATTACTACTGATTAGCTACTGCATGTTTCGGACTACAATTCAGTCACTAATCAGTCGTAAAACTGCTACTAATTAACGACTGTAATTTTTAGTCACTAAATACATACTGATTTGCGACTGTTTGAAAATAGTCGCACATCAGTCGGAAATAAGTAGCGAAACAGTCGGTAAATTTACCGACTGCCTAATCAGTAGCAACAATCAATAGCAAAAACCCTGTTTTGGTATAGTGGGTGAGAATTTTACTCTGCTATAATACCAGAACACGAATACAAAATCACAATCAATCTAGCAAAAAGATAATTTGATATGACTTTTCTTTTCTTACCTCACCGTTCGCATTTTCAGTATATGTTGGATGAAGGAGCCGCATAACTGGCAAAAATCTGCATATGTCATATGGTTCGGCACTCCAAGAACTCAAACAAGAGGTTCCTCCCAATCTAAAGGACAAGAAAACTTTTTCAGATTCAGGACAAAAAAAAAATTACGATTCCAGAGACAAATTGATGCAATCAAACGAAGACGGATTCAATTAGTAGAAATATTACAGGGAGGTTCGATGAGGAAGAAGATGACGATGAATCGGCATCATCGGAAAATAGATGCATTACGCCGCGAGTCTCCCCGATTCTAGGATTTCCAGAAGAGAAATGAACTGTCTGAGTCATATCGGAGAGAGACGATTCACCGGAAACACTTGCCAGTGGTGGTATGAACGATTCTTCTCCGGCGATTATGCTTGAAGATGAGGGCATCATCATGACTAACTCCGCTCACAACACAAAACCCTCAAATCGATTTCGCTTTCGCTGTCGCCGATACAATCGAAGAAAGAGAAAAAATATCAAGATTGGCGAAAAAACGAAGAACAAAAATTTAACCCGTTTTTCCTTCACCCAATAAGAAACATACATATGGCATTAAGGACAGATCCTTAAAATTTTTATTTAAAGATCGATCCTAAACATTTTATCTATTTTTCATTTATTTATTTTTTTCCCCTAAGACACTCACGCAGGAATCTCTCATGAATCTCCAATGGAAGTGGTCTAAGTATGGCAGAAGAAAAATATAAATATATTAGTATATGCATTTAGTGTAATTAATAATTAGTTGTAGTATTAATTAGTACTATTTATGTTTAATGCGCTACGTACGCGGAGTCGGATCTGGCTCGACTGAACGAGGTACTGCCATTTCAATCCATAAATAAAGTCATAGCAATACAGTTCTATGTTGTTGGAACGTGTTTGAGCACGTCTCCTACAAATCAATTTGTATCGGGGAAGTTCGGGGATTTTCTGTTAAGATAGAGCCGGTTGCGTTCCGGTCGGCAAATGAGGAGGGAGAGATGATTTATAGCTGTGCCCGGAGGGCTGCCTACGTACCCCGGGTTGGGGATCAAGCCATTCGTAGTTCGTTGTTGAGGCGTGTAGGAGAGATCTGGAGAGCTGGGAGAGCTGGGAGAGCTGGGAGAGCTGGGGAGCTGGGAGAGCTGGGAGAGCTGGGAGAGATGGAGAGATGGGAGCTCGTCGGTCGCCGGTCGACCGTCAGGTCGGGTCGTCGGTCGTCGGTCGACCGTCAGGTCGGGTCGTCGGTCGACTGTCAGGTCGGGTCGCCGGTCGACTGTCAGGTCGGGTCGTCGGTCGTCGGTCGACCGTCAGGTCGGGTCGCCGGGCCGTCAGGTCGCCGGGCCGTCAGGTCGGGTCACCAGGTCGGGTCGCCGGGCCGTCAGATCGGGTCACCAGGTCGGGTCGTCGGTCGACTGTCAGGTCGGGTCGCCGGGCCGTCAGGTCGGGTCACCAGGTCGGGTCGTCGGGAGAGCTGGGAGCTCATCAGAGCTGCGGAGAGCTGTGGAGAGCTGTAGAGAGCGGAGAGCTGGGAGAGCTGCAGAGAGCTGCGGAGAGCTGCACCGAGCTGGAGAGCTGCGGAGAGCTGCGGAGAGCTGCGGAGAGCTCCTTTTAGAGAGGGAAAGTTATTTAGAGAGAGAGGATGAGAGTTTTTTGTGTGTGTCGATAATGAATACCAAAAGGGGTATTTATAGTGGAAGTTGAGCAGACAGCTCTCCGGTTTTTGGGGATGACGTGACGGTTCGTGATCAGTACCCGGCACTTCGTGAACAGTGCGGCCAGGTCGGGAACAGTAACCGGCAGGTCGTGAACAGTACCCAGTACGTCGTGAACAGTACCCAGCACGTCGTGAACAGTGCCGGGCAGGTCGGTAAAAGTAACCTGCAGGTCGTGAACAGTACCCAGCACGTCGTGAACAGTACCCGGCACGTCGTGAACAGTACCCGGCATGTCGTGAACAGTTCCGGGCAGGTTGGGAACAGTAACCGGCAGGTCGTGAACAGTACCGTATCTGCATAGTAGATGTTGGGCTTTTGGTGTTGGGACTTTTGCTTTGGAATGGGCTAAAAATTGGGGTGTGCTCATCACCACACCCACAATAGCCCTCCCCCAAGTTCGGCGAACGAGTGTCGAAGTCGGCGGACGAAACAAGTCTTAGCTCGGTGTATGTTAACCTGCAAGTAAGGGTGAACTTGATTAGAGTTAAAAAATTTATGTGCAAGTGCGAGACTAGGCTCGGCACTTGTTGATCGTGTTGTTCGCGAGATGAGCTCGGCTTTTGGGTTCGACCCGAGGTGCGAGGCGAGAACTCGGCTTATCCTTTGCGAGCCGGAGCTCGGCTTTTGGGTTAGAACCGAGGCGCGAGGCGAGAGCTCGGCTTATCCTTTGCGAGCCGGAGCTCGGCTTTTGGGTTCGACCCGAGGTGCGAGGCAAGAGCTCGGCTTATCCTTTGCGAGCCGGAGCTCGGCTTTTGGGTTTGATCCGAGGTGCGAGGCGAGAGCTCGGCTTTTGGGTTAGACCCGAGGTGCGAGGCAAGAGCTCGGCTTATCCTTTGCGAGCCGGAGCTCGGCTTTTAAGGAGAAAGAAAAGAGTAAAAAATGAAATAAGCTTGGAACTTATCTGTATGGAGTTGTTCGGAGATGAGGGCGATGTTTCCGACATTTGCCGAGCTACTCTTTGCGTGTAGAAAAATCCTCAAACCCCTCCTTCTAGCGCCAATTGTTGGAACGTGTTTGAGCACGTCTCCTACAAATCAATTTGTATAGGGGAGGTTCGGGGATTTTCTGTTAAGATAGAGCCGGTTGCATTCCGGTCGGCAAATGAGGAGGGAGAGGTGATTTATAGCTGTGCCCGGAAGGCTGCCTACGTACCCCGGGTTGGGGATCAAGTCATTCGTAGTTCGTTGTTGAGGCGTGTAGGAGAGATCTGGAGAGCTGGGAGAGCTGGGAGAGCTGGGGAGCTGGGAGAGCTGGGAAAGCTGGGAGAGATGGAGAGATGGGAGCTCGTCGGTCGCCGGTCGACCGTCAGGTCGGGTCGTCGGTCGACCGTCAGGTCGGGTCGTCGGTCGACGGTCAGATCGGGTCGTCGTTCGACCGTCAGATCGGGTCGTCGGTCGACCGTCAGGTCGGGTCGTCGGTCGACTGTCGGGTCGGGTCGCCGGGCCGTCAGGTCGGGTCACCAGGTCGGGTCGTCAGTCGTCGGTCGGCCGTCAGGTCGGGTCGTCGGTCGACTGTCAGGTTGGGTCGCCGGGCCGTCAGGTCGGGTCACCAGGTCGGGTCGTCGGGAGAGCTGGGAGCTCATCAGAGCTGCGGAGAGCTGCAGAGAGCTGCAGAGAGCGGAGAGCTGGGAGAGCTGCGGAGAGCTGCACCGAGCTGGGAGAGCTGTGGAGAGCTGCCAAGAGCTCCTTTTAGAGAGGGAAAGTTATTTAGAGAGAGAGGATGAGAGTTTTTTGTATGTCGATAATGAATACCAAATGGGGTATTTATAGTGGGAGTTGAGCAGACAGCTCTCCGGTTTTTGGGGATGACGTGACGGTTCGTGAACAGTACCCAGCACGTCGTGAACAGTACACGCACGTCGTGAACAGTGCCGGGCAGGTCGGGAACAGTTGATATGCTCAATTTAATACCCTAAGATACTAAAGCAGTTGTTGTAGTAAGTGTAGGGGTCGAACCACAAAGACTCACAGAGATCACACAATAAATTATGAAGTGTCGAATTACGCTAAGCCAGATAGATGTAATTAAAAACAGTGCAGAATTTAAACGAGATGTAAATCAATTGGGAAATATAGGCTCAGGGTTTTTCTCAGGAAATCAGTGAATGCAGACTAACTAACTAACAGGATTCAGATTTAGCGCAGTTCTTGAACTCAAATCACTAAAATATAGCTAACCAACTCTCGTTGCGAAAACTATCTAAATCTAAATCCTAGGAATTCCAAATCTCTTTGCGAATCCTAAAGTCTAAATCAGCTTTAACAACAGGTTTGATATGTTCACAAATCAATTAAACCAAATCTCTTTGCGAATAATCAATTTGCTCACCTAGGTTCTATCAGGTAATTAATTGCACTCTCGTACCTAATCAATTATCCTAAGATTTATATTCTAGGTAGCTAATCTAGAACAAGATATGAACACAACCTAAGCGAAGAACTATAATTCAGATGGTGAATCCTAAAAGATATTTAACCTAGCATTCAAAGAAAACCCTTATGAGAAAACCCTAAACCTAAGGTGGATCTACTCAGACATGGAGAATGAAACAATCAACATGTTTGAATAAATCATCAATAGAATAGAAAGAAGGGTTTAGAGATCTGATCTCGGACGAAGGGAGATTCAGACTTGTCTCTCTAAAACCAAAGTAAAATCAAACACAGAAAATAAAGCATAGCCTAAACAATGGCTGTAAAATCCTATTTATAACCTAAATCACGATTTGGGGCCTTCTTGTAATTATCAAAGTCTTCTGGGTGCTTTTGCAATTCTCCAAGACTTCATAATTAGTCGCGGCCCATGAAATCTCGATGAGTGTCGATCGATACCAGGGCAGGGTCCAATAAGTATCTCAAGCCGAGTCGTACCTCGCACCCAATACAAGAGCACGGTCCACGACCTGCATACATGACAGGGTACGGTCTACGACCTACTCTACCGATAAAAAAAGCCTCGAAACGACACTTACAAAAAAAAAAAAAAAAAAAAGGAGAGGGCCAACGGCCTCGATTATCTCAAAAGGGCCAACGGCCTCGTTATTATAAAAAGGGCCCACGGCCTAGTCATTACAAAAGCCTCGAAACGGCACTTACAAAAAAAAAAAGAGGGCCAACGGCCTCGATTATCACAAAAGGGCCAACGGCCTCGTTATTATAAAAAGGGCCTACGGCCTAGTCATTACAAAAGCCTCGAAACGGCACTTACAAAAAAAAAAAAAAAGAGGGCCAATGGCCTCGTTATTATAAAAAGGGCCCACGGCCTAGTCATTACAAAAGCCTTGAAACGGCACTTACAAAAAAAAAAAAGAGAGAAAGGGCCAACGGCCTTGTTGTCATAAAAAGATGGGTCAGTGGCCTGGTCCTTACATAAACGGCATACGGCCCGGTCTTTACAAAAGAGAGCAGAAAACAGAAAGGAAAAACTACAAAAAAAAAAAAGAGAGAAGTTTTTACAAGGCCGCATCGGCCAGTCGGTCATCACCCCCGTCAGCACGGGTACCATCTAAATCACCCGGGCACACCATCCTCTCATTGGTGCCATGCTCACCAAGGAAGGGCTGCTCGGACCTCTCTTCCTCAACCAGGGCCTCACCAGATGGCGCGTCGGTGCCGGCCTCACCGGATGGCGCGTCGGTACCGGTCTCACCGGATGGCGCGTCGGTGCCGGCCTCATCAGCACACGGTGCCGAGTCCTGTGCTGGCAGATCTGCTTGGACGATCTCAGCAGCCGAGGGAGCGTCCTCAGTCTGATCCACATAGGGCGCCTCCGAAGGAGCGACGGGCATGAGCCGCTCGAGCTGGACGCCATGAGCGCGATCCAGAGGAATGTCCAGATCCTCCGGGGTCAAGTCCGGAAAGTCCATTCCGTCCAGCACGGCACCGAATGCCGCCTCATCCTCGTCCAGCTTCTGGTACCGGTACCACGGCACCGACACCCCATCCTCGGCAGACCCTTACGCCAATCACCTGGTTGTACATAAGGTGAGGCTCTAAGGCCCGGCGGCGCCCGTCCAGATGGGCGCGGATCTTCTCCATCTTCGCGGACCACTTCCGGTTCCGCGCTTCCCACCGGACTGTCACCCGGTCGCTCTCCGCGGCCACGGCCACCTTCGCCCGGCCTATGGCGCCCTCCAGCCCCTTCACCCTGGATCGGAGCGTCTCCCTCTCCCCCTTCAGGAGCCCGACCTCCTCCTCCAGAGCAGCCAACCGAGCCCTCTCGGCGGCAGATCGGGCCCTCTCAGCCACCAGTTCGCCCTGAAGACTGCCCACCGCTATAGCCCGGGCTCGCACCCGCGCCGCCTCCTCTTCCAGCGCCGCAGACCGGGCCTTCTCCTCCCTTAAGTCCTTCTCCAGCCCGCGAGTAAGAGCGGACTGGATCTGCGCGCCGGCCTCCTGGCGCCCCTGCAGGAAGCTGAGCGACGCGTCCTTCTCGGCGAGTCGCTTCTCATAGGACTCCGCTAGAAAGGCGGTAAGGGCCATCGTCTGCAACAAACCAGCTGTTAGCAAAAACGTACAAACGCATTCTGATAGAAACAAGATCAGCAGCGAAAGCTTACCCGAGCTGCGGATCGCGCCACCTGGCGGAAGGTATCGTACTCCGCCATCTCCAGCGGGACGAAGTGCGGGTGCTTCTGCCCGAACATCATGGCCTGCGCCAGCTCGGCGCACTCGTCCTGATCGACGATGATCTGGCTGCTTCCGTCCTCGTGGGTAAAGGAGAAGCTATAGTCCCGAGGCCCATCGGCGGAACCTCCCGAGGCGCCGCCTCCATCAGCGCTGCGGTCCTCGGCCTCATGCACAGCAGCAGGATCCTCCACGACGACGATCGCCTCGCCGCCCTCAGTCGCCCGCACTGCGACCTCTTCGCCCCCCTGGGTCCGGGTCTCCACGACACCCCCTGCCGGCACCTCGGCCGCAGACACCCCGGGCTCGACCCCGGTCAGTTCCGATCGGACTCCATCCCGACCCGCAGCTGAGGAGCCGCCAACCTCGGCCCCCTTCTTCTTCTTGCCGGCCTCACCACCGGCAACCTCAGCCGCCCTCTTCTTCGAAGGAGCCGCCTCGGAGGACTCCCCCCCAACCCGTGGTGCCGGGTCTCGCCGGACCGGCACCTCGGGTATCGGCGGCGGCGGCGCCACAAACGAGTCCGCATACAGCGGACTGGCAAACCTTGCTCTACCTGCAAAGGAAGAATCGTCAGTTCGGCAAAAAAAAAAAAAAAAAAAAAAAAATTTTAGACCTCCGGCCATTGCTGCTGCTATTCTCGCCGAAGTGAATGACCTCCACTCTCTTCTACGCACTGACCTGAGCACGGCAACGATACCCGCGTAGTCCGGCAGCTTGAACCTAGAAGAGTGAGGACCTGAAAGCAAAGCAAACAGCATCAGTCAGACAAAACCGAAGAAGAGAAGCCAGCTCGACCTGCAAATCCCTACCCGGGGAAAAGTTCAAATCCCGGGTGTATCTCGCCGACGGGTCGAGCCCAACCACGTCAGTAGCCCGGATGTAGAAGTAGCTGCGAGACCAGTCCTCGACCTTCGACAGCTTGCTCGCCTTAGACCCCGAGCTGGGTGCCTCCAGGACGTTCGCCGCGGGCTTGAAAGCGGCATAGAAGGTCCCAGGAATCCCAGGGTTTGCCTTCTTCTGGGTGAGTGCCTCGAACATAGGCACCGTCACCTCCACGTCGCATTCGTGCCCCAAGGTCAGCAGCACGATCATCCCCTGGATCGTGGACGGGCAGACCTGCGAGAAGGCCAAGCCCCGCGCCCGGCAATACTGGACGAACAGCTCGGGGAGAGGAAGGCGCAAGCCGCACTTCTGGAAGAACGACTCATACAGGCAGACGAAGCCCGGCCGAGGTGTCCACGGGCGCTCCTCCGCCCTGGGTAGCCTGAGCTCGACGCCAGCAGGAAAGTCGCACAAATCCCTCAGGAGAGTCACCGATTCCGCTGTGCTCCAGGTCGGTGACCCTCCCCGCTCGTAAGGAACCAGGGGAGACCTCACCCTGGCCACTCGAACTCCGCCTCCGCGGCCGCCCTGACGACCACCGCGGTCGCCCAGATGCCCGGTTCTACCCCCAGCTTGGCCAACGCCGCGACCGCCAGAGGAAGATCTAACCACCGTTTTCTTCCGAAGATGGGTCCCCGTGAGCAGCGGGGCGGCCCCCGAAGTCGAAGGAGCAGACTGTTCCCCACTGTCTGCGCCTCGACACGGAGAGGAGGCACGTCCGGAACCATCGGAGGAAGAACTCGGAGAATTGCTACCGCCACCAGGGGACGCCGATTCTTCGCTCGACTCAGCCCTAATACCGTCTAACATCGGCGCCATTGCACGGAGAGGAGGAAATCGAAAAATACAGAAAGAAAGCAAGAAGGGAAAGGAGGAAATCGGAGAGAAGAGGTTACCTTAGGGTTATGCGCAGAAGGTTTTAACAGGAGGAAGAAATGGGGGTTAAATAGAAGAAGGGAGACAGTGAAGCGACGCCTGGACACGTGTCAAGAGAAGCACGGCCGCCCAGAAACCTAATGATGACGACTCCTCGTGCTCCCACGCCAAAAAGCAGGCGACGCCTCTATAAACGCGAAGCGTCTATCACACGCCGCGCGTGGGCGTCCCACGCGAAAAAAGAGGCGACCATTCGCTCTCTCACGTGATGGGTACGCGCCAACCATCTACGGATTTTCTGGAAGATCAACACGTGCGAGCACGGAGAGACCGTCCTAAGATGCGCCGAACTAGCATCAGATCAACTTCGGCATGCTCGCTTCGCCTCGCGATACCGAACTGGGGGAGGGCCTATTGTTGGAGGTGGGCCTAGCACCCCCAATTAGTTAGGCCCATCTTAGGAAAGGCCCCTCTTCAGCTCGGTCGCCGGCCTGAAAGCACCGACCTGCAAGGCTCCTCTTCGGCTCGGTCGCCGACCTGAAAGCGACGCACCTCGGGCCCGGGCTGACACTTCACCAAGGCAGGAATGTCAGAAGAGCAGAAGGCAAGTGGGAGTTGGTCGAACAGTGTATTGTCTGAGTAGGAGTATGGGCTGACCTCGACATCTCACCAACCTTGCAGACTTGACGAAGGAGAGGGAGACACGTGGAGGAAAGTTGGTTAAACAGTGCACTGCTCTGCAACACGCCACGCCGAGCTCATCATGACCTCTCTCCCCGAAAGCCGGAACACGCCTCCTAGGCCACCTTACCCGCGAAAGAGGCCGAAGACGCCACGTGGCCCCGAGATCCCGGGGAGCAGGAAGCCAACCCCGACTATATATACCCCTCAATGTCATTAATGACAGGGACTTTTGATCTGGGCCATTTGACCTACGACAAGTTACCCGATCTCTCTCTCTCTCTCTCTTTGTAACAAGGCAGCAGTTTAGAACGCCGAACTGGACGTCCTTCGGAACCAGTTCGTAATTCTAAATTGTTCATTTTTCTCACCATCAATAAAAGGAAACACGGCCCCCGGCCTACTCATCTTTCTCCCGGCCTGCTTTAATAGTGGTTAAACTGCTCTAATTAACGAAAATCTCACCTCTCGTTCCGTAATCAATCTCTTAAACATCTTTAGTGATCCCCGGGATCAACATTAACCTGCAAGTAAGGGTGAACTTGATTAGAGTTAAAAAATTTATGTGCAAGTGCGAGATTAGGCTCGGCACTTGTTGATCGTGTTGTTCGCGAGATGAGCTCGGCTTTTGGGTTCGACCCGAGGTGCGAGGCGAGAGCTCGGCTTATCCTTTGCGAGCCGGAGCTCGGCTTTTGGGTTCGACCCGAGGTGCGAAGCGAGAGCTCGGCTTATCTATTGCGAGCCGGAGCTCGGCTTTTGGGTTTGATCCGAGGTGCGAGGCGAGAGCTCGGCTTATCCTTTGCGAGCCGGAGCTCGGCTTTTGGGTTAGACCCGAGGTGCGAGGCAAGAGCTCGGCTTATCTTTTGCGAGCCGGAGCTCGGCTTCTAAGGAGAAAGAAAAGTGTAAAAAATGAAATAAGCTTGGAACTTATCTGTATGGAGTTGTTCGGAGATGAGGGCGATGTTCCCGACATTTGCCGAGCTACTCTTTGCGTGTAGAAAAATTCTCAAACCGCCTCCTTCTAGCGCCAATTGTTGGAACGTGTTTGAGCACGTCTCCTACAAATCAATTTGTATCGGGGAGGTTCGGGGATTTTCTGTTAAGATAGAGCCGGTTGCGTTCCGGTCGGCAAATGAGGAGGGAGAGGTGATTTATAGCTGTGCCCGGAGGGCTGCCTACGTACCCCGGGTTGGGGATCAAACCATTAATAGTTCGTTGTTGAGGCGTGTAAGAGAGATCTGGAGAGCTGGGGAGCTGGGAGAGCTGGGAGAGCAGGGAGAGATGGAGAGATGGGAGCTCGTCGGTCGCCGGTCGACCGTCAGGTCGGGTCGTCGGTCGTCGGTCGACCGTCAGGTCGAGTCGTCGGTCGACCGTCAGATCGGGTCGTCGGTCGACTGTCAGGTCGGGTCGTCGGTCGACTGTCAGGTCTGGTCGTCGGGCCGTCAGGTCGGGTCACCAGGTCGGGTCGCCGGGCCGTCAGGTCGGGTAACCAGGTCGGGTCGTCGGTCGACTGTCAGGTCGGGTCGTCGGTTGTCGGTCGACCGTCGGGTCGTCGGTCGACTGTCAGGTCGGGTCGCCGGGCCGTCAGGTCGGGTCACCAGGTCGGGTCATCGGTAGAGCTGGGAGCTCATCAGAGCTGCGGAGAGCTGCAGAGAGCGGAGAGCTGGGAGAGCTGCGGAGAGCTGCACCGAGCTGGGATAGCTGCGGAGAGCTGCCGAGAGCTCCTTTTAGAGAGGGAAAGTTATTTAGAGAGAGAGGATGAGAGTTTTTTGTGTGTGTCGATAATGAATACCAAATGGGGTATTTATAGTGGGAGTTGAGCAGACAGCTCTCCGGTTTATGGGGATGACGTGACGGTTCGTGAACATTACCCGGCACGTTGTGAACAGTGCCGGGCAGGTCGGGAACAGTAACCGGCAGGTCGTGAACAGTTCCCAGCACGTCGTGAACAGTACCCAGCACGTCGTGAACAGTACCCGGCACGTCGTGGACTGTGCCGGGTAGGTCGGGAACAGTAACCGGCATGTCGTGAACAGTACTGTATCTGCATAGTAGATGTTGGGCTTTTGGTGTTGGGCCTTTTGCTTTGGAATGGACTAAAAAATGGGGTGTGCTCATCACCACACCCACATATGTGTTAATATGTTATCTAACAATTAAAAAGATAGTGGTAAGAAAATGAGGATAATAAGTGATATAATCTTTACTATAACTTCGATGATGATATTTAAAAGTGAATGTAATAAATAGGAATATGTTAATATCTCGAGATTCTTGCATGGATAATTATTTTTTGAAAACATATTTAAAAGATGAGTATTTTACAAAAACTATAAAAATATGTAATATTTGTACCGTGTAATCGTTGACTTAATAATTATATCCATATACAGTATTGCACGAATCAACGTGTATATAGTACATATATGTATAAATGAGAGAAGTAATCGTCATTTCAAAAAAAAAATATTAGTTTATTTTAACAAATTTCCAAAATGTTAAATTACTAAATAAATTTTGAGAAAATGATCTGTAACATCTATGTAGCTTAAGTGACTATTAATTTCCTTTTAAAAAATTTATCAACAACTCAACTCTGCAAATAACCATGTGAACTATAGATAGTTAATAACCCGTCCCCCAACTCTGATGAAAACTAATATATATATATATATATATATATATATATATATATATAAAAGTTAATTTTTCTCATTTTTCATTTTACCACCTCAGAGTTGATTCAAATTTGAAGAGACAAACAAAATTTTAAATATCAATGCTCGAAAATAAGCATTCATGCATGTCAACACAATGATTAAGGAATGTTTATGTGAGCTTTCTAAAACTAGGACAATGACTATGAGTTATTTATGGGTATGTGAAAATGGTTGTTACGAGAGGTAAATTACGCTAATATGAAAAAATAACATGTTCAGTATAATTTTAAAGGCAACAAAAGGGAAAAATCTTCTAAAATATTATATAACGTTCAAATCATATACAAGACCACATAACCAGACAGAGAAACGAGAAGCAAGAGAAAGAAAATGGATGTTATATTTAAACCAAGCTAAAAAGTGATTTATATTCCAGTATGTTGTGTTGGTAAAATTAAAAGAAGATAGAGGAATGGAGACATGTTGGAAAAAGACTGAACGCTTCAAAAAGCATATAATGTCAAATGAATGGACATCTAACTCATACAAATATGAACTATTTTCTAATTAGCGTAGGACATTTTATAAGAGTTAATTGATCCATATTCGTAAATCGGGTTGTTGGACGATTGGATCATGTCATATTTAGCTAAGGAACATTAATCTTCTAAAATATTATCTAAAGTTTAAATCAGATACAAGACCACATAACTAGACAGAGAAACGAGAAACGAGAAAAAGAAAATGGATGTTAGGTTTAAACTAAGCTAAAAGTTGATATATATTTCAATATGTTGTATTGGTGAAATTAAAAGAAGAGAGAGGAATGAAGTCATGTTGAAAAAATTTTGAACGCTTCAAAAAGCATATAATGTCAAATGAATGGACATCTAACTCATATAAGTATGAGTTGTTTTCTAATTCGCATAGGGCATTTTATAAGAGTTAATTGATCCATGTTTGTAAATCAGGTTGTTGGACGATTGGATCAGGTCGTATTTAGCTAGGAGTATTAAATGATTAGCTCTATTATTTTTTTATGTGAATATGACTTAACGGTGATAGTTTTGTACAACGTTTGTAAATAATAATACAAAATTTTGTGCGAAACGCGGTCACTAATTAGTACTAATATATAATAAACCACCGGCTAATTTTTCCATCCTTAGATATATGGTTAAAACTTAATATCACTCGACCAATCCAAAGCTTATAACAGTAACTAACGAAAATTACAACTATATATCCATATTTGATTGAATCAGATTAATTAGACTCTGTCGAAGTTCTTTACACTACAAGAATACACTCGATTTCTGACGAGTATATTGGTCGGAAAACGGTCGGAAAGCGTCTTTCCCGACGAATTTCCGACCAATTTGGCCCGTCGGAACTATAGTGTCGGAAATCAAATATGGTCGGAAATTGGTCGGAAATTCCCGACCAATTTCCGACCAGAGCATTCCCGACCATTTACCGACGCTAAATATCACCCGACGATTTTCCGACTAAAGTCCGATGCACCCATTCCCGACCAAATACCGACCAAACTAAGTTCCGACCACATTCCAACCATTATAATACCCGACGATTTACCGACAAAAGTCCGATGACCTTGTTTCCGACCAAATGCCGACGTTTATAATTTCCGACCAAATTCCGACCTTTCTAATTCTTGACCAAATACCGACCAGACTAAGTTCCGACCAAATTCCGACCATAATAATACCCGACGATTTACCGATAAAAGTCCGATGACCTTTTCCGACCAAATACCGACGTTTTTAATTTCTAATTTCCGACCAAATTCCGACAAAATATTATTTTGAAATTATTTTAAAAATTATGAATATTGATTAATAATTCAATTGAAAATAAATTTATTCGAAAATGAAAATGAAAATTAATATTAAACAATAAAATTAATATTAAACATTAAAATATTTGAAAATAAAATAGTTTAGAAATAAGAAAAAGTGTTTTTAAAACATTAAACATTAACATTATTAACATTTGCATATCCGGATTCGGATCCGGATCACGTTCCCGGGAAATCCGGAAACTTCGCTATCATCCAAGACGACATGCTAGCGATATCTGACCTCGCCTCCGAAAGCTCATCTTGCGTGGCACCTAACCTGAATTCGGTGTCCGTTTTCGCCGCCTCCAAAGCTTATACTTTGGACTTGAGCTCTTCATTCTGCTTGATGAGATCTTCAGAGAAAAAAGAACCAGAAGAAGACCCGTCGTCCATAAACGGGATCGTACCCAAACCGCCGCGACGTCGCCCTTTTTTATCAAGGGGAAATTCCTGTATAAAATATAAATAAGTTAGAACATAATAAAATTATAATGTAAAACTATAAGAAAAAAAAAACTTACGTTCAGAACGAGTTGGTTGACCGCTTCCCGCGACATCTCGAAGGAGGAGGAGGAGTCACCTTGTGACTGTTGGGTCAGCTCGATGTCGGTTTTCTGCTTCGTCACGTTCTCGTAGATCTCCCTTATGAGGGGATCCTGAATAAACCCGGTTGTCTTGTTCGTGTGGCACCTCTTCATTAAGTCCAAATGATTCGGACGCACACCTCCGGCCTCATTAGTCTATAAAAACAAATAAATTTAAATATGAAAAAATAATTTAATAATTAATTAAGTAGAGAAAACAATGTAAACAATAAAAGATTACCATTTGAATTTCTCGGGTCTGGAAGCTGCTCGATCCGGAGTTGTGGATGTATTGGCCCTTCCCGTTGCGATCACTCTTTCGGTTTCCCGAATTAGTCTTCGAGAGTTTCTCTGTCTCCGGTTGTTGCCAATATGGTCCGTAGTGATTCCAAACCTCCAAATTCAAGCCTTTCGGCTTGTCTGCCCCTTTCCTCCACTTTTTCTTCCACTCGTTCATGTGTCTCTTGAACTGCGTACTCGCTTCCTTCATAAATAATTTTTCCACCGTGACAGTGTGAGAAGGATGCCATGTAAACTCTTGCTACGAAAACATAAATAAAAATGCTTAGCAAAATATTAAAAAAATACTTATAAATATAAGAAAAAATATAGTAAGTGACAACTTATCGCAAATTGTCTAAACCAAATTTGCTTCTCATCATACGGGACTTCTGAAAACTTCTTGTACGGTTTGTCGAGGATCGAATGGAACATCCTCATAATGGCCTTGCTAATCCCGTTGTTCGATATACCAAACCTACAAAAAAAGATAAACTATAAACAATTTGATATTAAATATATATATATATATATATATATATATATATATATATATGAACTAAAGGTTTTTACCATGTCGATCTTCCAACGAGATGTGGATCAAGCCGGATGTGCAAGTCCCGACCCGGTTGTTGGACTAACTCATCGATGGTCATGATTCGAGGAGCTTGACTCTGCGACTCTGGGATAGTCGATGCGGCCGGACTTGGTGGTTCTGCCCCTCGAGTCGAACCACCGGTACGTGGAGGTTGTTGCATCCCTTGAGACGAACCACCGATGGTCAAGTTCGCGAAACCATTGTAAGACCTTAACAAAAACGCAAAATTTGTTAGATATTAAATGCAAAATTATAAAAAATTTATGAAAAAGAGTAATAATAAATTTATTAATTATGCAAAAGTAATGAAAATTTCGATGTCAATTATAAATTGTTAGGATGTAGGATAAACATAATTTGAGATTACCGGACACATAAAATTTTTACCGACTAACTCATCGATCACACCAAAATCTGTTCGTCCAAATTTCCTTAGTTTCCGAGTATCGACGTCCACCTATATTGATGTGGACGTTTACGATTTATGAAAGTCATTATTCTTTGGGCCTTGGGCATTGAAATTATACTTGCACAGACTGCAAATTGCTTCATATCCTTACGTAGCATAGCATTATTTTAAGGTAGCATAGCATTGAAATTATACTTGCACAAACAATAGTCATAGGCACTAGTGTAAATGTGACTATTGTTTAAATAATTGGTTTAAGACATAATAATATCAAAAAAATTGTATACAAGACTCAAGAGAAGAACATTCAGCTCCATGTCTAAGACATTAGGACCAAATTTGACCTCTTTTTAAACTCATCAAGCAAATGAAAAACCACAAATTGTTTAACACATTAGGACCAAATTTCCGAAGCCTTTACACATTGACCGACAAAATTGGTTCGATTTCAGTCCAAAATTAGCTTTACAAGAATCAATTTAACAAGTCAATGCTATCATAAGTCCACTTTGTGAAGAAAAAAATTGTAAATCATAAATTTGATAAAATGTGAACTAACAAAAAAAAAACTTAAGAACTTACATGGTGAGAAGATGTCGGCGGCGGTGGAGGAGGGAAGGCGGCTCCGGCGGACGGCTGCTCCGGCGGACGGATCAAGCTCCGGCGATCTACAAACCAAGAGAAGGAAAAACAATTAGGAGAAGAAAAGAGGAAGAGAAGAGGGAGAGAAGAGAAGGAAGAGGAAGAGGGAGAGAAGAGAAGGAAGAGGGACACTTACCGGCGAGAGCTCAGGCGGTGATGGTCGGCGGAGAGAGAGAATCGGAGAGAGAGGAGAGATCGAAGAAATGAAGAAGACGATGCGTTACAGGTATTTAGATCTAGGTTTGCTCGGAATTCGGTCGGTTTTCGCGATACAAAACCATCCAAATATTTCATTTACCTGTTAAATTTCGCGGGTTTAATTTCAGCATGGTTGGAAATCGGTCGGTATTTCCGACCAATTTGCGACCATACTGAGCAGTTATTTCAGCATGGTCGGAAATCGGTCGGTTTTCGCGATACAAAACCATCCAAATATTACATTTACCGGTTAATTTTCGCGGGTTTAATTTCAGCATGGTCGGAAATCGGTCGGTATTTCCGACCAATTTCCGACCATACTGAGCAGTTATTTCAGCATGGTCGGAAATCGGTCTGTTTTCGCGATACAAAACCATCCAAATATTACATTTACCGGTTAATTTTTGCGGGTTTAATTTCAGCATGGTCGGAAATCGGTCGGTATTTCCGACCAATTTCCGACCATACTGAGCATTTATTCATAATATTGCATGTCGCGGATTGATATATTGTCAACAGTTGGCATTTTTTTCGAAAAAATTATGGTCGGAAAATGGTCGGCATTTAGAATTAAATGTATTAAACACTTGGCATTTTTCGAAAATATTCATATTGGTCGGAATTTGGTCGGAATATCTTCGATATTCCGACTAATTTCCGACCATATAGGGTTTAGGGTTTAAAATTCTTAATTTTCAAAATGTATACCGTTTAATAAACATGTAAACATCTCATGTCTAAAAAATATGTGGCAAAGCAAACATATAATAAAATATATGACGTTTTTATAAATTGAAAGTATATCGAATTAAACTGTTCATAACGAAACATTCACTTTGTATTTATACTTTTCGGTTTCTTTTAGTTTTTATAGGATATGCCCCAAAATTTGTTTAGTTAAGATATATGGACATTGAATTCTTTCATAAGATCATATCTAACCATATTAAACATAGTCCAAATCAAATTTATGCGGTTTGAGGTTTCGAAACCCCAAATGGTCGGAATTTGGTCGGAAATGTCGAGGAATTCCGACCATTTTCCGACCAAACATTTTTCAATCATTCCCGACGATTTAAAATTAAATGTATTAAAAAAATACGTACACCGTATTTAAAATTTTGAAAATTTTTGAACATTTTGTTGCTTTAAAATAGATGCATATGAAAAAACATTGTTACAAATTTATTCTGAAACTGATGAATAAAATTCTGACCAAACAATTCCGAAGTGTCAAAAATTTAATCAAGAAACAACGTTGTTGTAATTAAAAAAAAGAAGGCATGATCAAAAACTATATATATGTGTAAAACAAAGGATGATCAAAACACCTTTAGCGCACAAAAAGAAAAAAGAAAAAAACTTAGCGGTTAATTTGGTCGGGTTTGAAAATATCAAACCGCCATAATATTGGTTTTATTTCGGGTGGTCGGAAATCCGTCGGTATTTCCGACGAGATTCCGACTAACCCATAATATTGCAGTGGGTATATTGTAAACATTTAGCATTTTTCGAAAATATTCATATTGGTCGGAATTTGGTCGGAATTTCCGACCAGTTTCCGACCAATATGAATATTTCTGAAAAAATGCTAAGTGTTTATAATTAGAAGACATTTTCTGAGTATTGATATTGGTCGGAAATTAGTCGGAAATTCCGACCAAATTCCGACCATATAGGGTTTCGAATATAAAATACTAAAATTTCAAATTGTATACCGTTTAGTAAACATGTAAACATCTTATGTCTAAAAAATATGTGACAAAGCAAACATATAATAAAATATATGACGTTTTTATAAATTGAAAGTATATCGAATTAAACCGTTCATAACGAAACATTCACTTTGTATTTATACTTTTTGGTTTCTTTTAGGTTTTATAGGATATGCCCCAAAATTTGTTTAGTTAAGATATATGGACATTGAATTCTTTCATAAGATCATATCTAACCATATTAAACATAGTCCAAATCAAATTTATGCGGTTTGAGGTTTCGAAACCCCAAATGGTCGGAATTTGGTCGGAAATGTCGAGGAATTCCGACCATTTTCCGACTAAATAATCCCCGACCATTTTCCGACCATACATTTTTCAACCATTCCCGACGATTTTCCGACCGTCGGAATATAGTATTAAATGTATTAAAAAATACGTACACCATATTTAAAATTTTGAAAAATTTTGAAAAATTTGTTGCTTTAAAATATATGCATATGAAAAAACATTGTTACAAATTTATTCTGAAACTGATGAATAAAATGAAATAGATGTATAGGAATCCTTATTAATTAAAAATATTCGTACAACTAATTAAATCATGTGAAAAAAGTTTCATAAATGTTTTACAAAAACCTATTCTGAGTCCGATGAATAATCTGAAGAAGCTGAATCGGATTCCTCATCAAATTCTCCTCTCTCTTCTTCAGAATCCTCAAATAGTTCGCCCATGCCGGTGAAGTCAACCACAAGGTCAACCTCTAGAGAATGCTCGATTTCACCTAAATTACCAATTGGCATTTCCTGTAAAGGGTCATGCTCGGAAACACCAGATATCCTTCCTCTTCGTTGTATCGATGTTACTGCAATCCACGGATCTTGCTTGTTCCTAACCCGGGGGTATCGAATGTAGGAAACCTGGTCTGCTTGTGAAGCAAGAATAAATGGATCGTATTTCCGATGTCGCTTGCCTCCGTGAACAGATGTCACACCGAATTCGTCCTGACGTAGACCTTCCACTGGATCATACCAATCGCAATAGAACACAATGCACTTCAAACCAATCATTCCTGGATATTTGACTTCTAATATTTCGCGGAGTATTCCGTAGTAAACAAATTCTCCGGATGTAGACGAAATACCGTAGTTGCATGTTGTCCTTGAACTCCCTTCACGAAAAGCCTTAAAAGCATACCCCCGAGTGCAATACATCGGATAAACACTTGGAACAAAAGTAGGGCCACGCACCATCTCAACTAACCATGTGGGAATCGATGTCCCGGTAGTATTAATCTGATCAACCTGTACAATTTGTGGACACTCATAAACAATATGTGTAAGTATGTAAAATTTAGTTTAATTGCGGAAAATCGAGCACTTACGTAATATTTCAACCAATCCGCGAATTCATTCTGTTTACGGACCATAAGCTCATCCTCTGTGCAATTTGGAAACCAATTCCTTATTTGCTCCATGTATATACTGTGAATAAAACAAATACATTATCCAAAATACTACCAAGGATTAATTTTTGGTATTTACTAAACAAATACATTATTCAAAATCAAGTGACGTACCTCTCATATTCGAAAACGTCTTCGCAGTTTGTCAGAATATATGTATGCAAATGCCTTTGTTCCTCCTCTGTTAGTCGTCTAGACCTCCCTTTTCCACTAAGCCTTCCAATTTCTGCAAAAATTTTTGGGACATAGACCGGATACATCGGTTTTTCTCCTCCATCATCATGACGTGCAGGTCGTCTACTTTTAGTCTTCACCGAAGATGGAAAGTAGTAGCTAGCAAAGTTGGATGCTTCTTCATTCAGGCTCTGTGCAACAATAGAACCCTCGACTCTTGCAAGATTTTTCACCTTCTTCTTTAGGTGGAGCATATATCGCTCAAACGGATACTTCCATCGATATTGAACTGGCCCACCAAGTCTTGCTTCCCTAGGGAGATGAATAGGAAGATGTTCCATAACATCAAAAAATGCTGGTGAAAATATTTTCTCGAGGTTGCATAGGAGAGCCGGTATCTTTTCCTCCAAATTTTGGATACCGTCTGCTGTAAGTGATCTCGTGCATAAATCCCGGAAGAAAGCACCGATCCCTTCATAAATGATAAATAAAATTAGTAAAATTTAGACAATTTAGATAAATTTAGTAAAATTTAGATATAATTTTGTAAATTATAAATGTACCTGCAATAGCTCCATGGACGTTTCTAGGAAGAAGACCGGCAAAGGCAAATGGAAGGAGGCGTTGCATGATAACGTGACAATCATGACTCTTCAACCCTGAAAACTTCCCTTCTCCAATATTAACGCAATTACGAAGGTTAGATGCGTATCCGTCTGGGAATTGAACACTATGCGTAATCCAGTCGAAGAACACCTCCTTTGAAGGCTCATCCAAACGGAAAGCGGGGGCCAGAGATTTTCCGTTCGCCATTATATGGAGTTCCTTCCGAGAACAAATTTCTGGCAAATCCAATCTGGCCTTCAAATTATCTTTCGTCTTCCCTTGCACATTTAGAACAGTATTCATGATGTTGTCAAAAAAGTTCTTTTCAATGTGCATGACATCTAGATTATGCCGCAGCAGATGGTTCTTCCAATATGGCAAATCCCAAAAAATACTCCTCTTGTTCCAATTGTGGTATTCGCCACAACCATCTACGGGAAAATGACCATTACCACCACATGAAACCGTCTTCTCAGCACCAAAATCTCTCAACTGAGTGATGATGTTATTCCCATCCGGCTCAGGAGGTGGACCATCAAATACTTTTTTGTTCTTCTTAAACAATGTCGTGCTCCGACGATATGGATGATCATGCGGCAGAAATCGTCGATGACAATCAAACCAAGAAGTCTTTCGACCGTGCTTCAATTGGAACGCATCAGTGTTATCTTGACAATACGGGCACGCCAACCTTCCATGAGTCGACCATCCAGATAGCATACCAAATGCTGGAAAATCACTTATGGTCCACATAAGTACCGCACGCATCGTAAAATTCTGTTGGAGAGAAACATCGAACGCTTGAACACCATCTTTCCATAACATTTTTAACTCATAAATTAATGGCTGCAAGAAAATATCAAGGGATCTCTTAGGATGCTCCGGTCCGGGGACAAGAATCGTGAGGAACAAAAACTCTCGTTTCATGCACAAACTAGGCGGAAAATTGTAAGGTGTGACGATTACTGGCCACAATGAATATTGCCTCCCATGTTTCCCAAAAGGGCTGAATCCATCTGTAGATAACCCGAGGTATACGTTACTTGGCTCAGCCGCAAAACTAGGATACACATCTTGAAAATGTTTCCACGCTTCTGCATCTGAAGGATGCGCAATCTCTCCATATGAGTTATGTTCTGCATGCCATCTCATAGCTCCTGCCGTGCGCTCGGATTGATATAACCTCTTCAACCTATCTGTTAACGGTAAATACCACATCCGTTTATGTGGAACTGGTACTCTTCCACCCGTTTCCTGATACCGAGGTTTCCCACAAAAACAACACTTGCGACGGTTTTCGTCTTTTCTCCAGTATATCATACAATTGTCGATGCACACATCTATCATCTGATACGGCAAACCAAGACCAGCTACAAGTTTCTGAACCTCGTAGTATGAAGCCGGTGAGAGATTATCTTCAGGTAAAATATCTTTCACAAAATCAGCTATCGCATCCACACAATCCTCTGCCAAGTTGAAATCGGTCTTTATTGTCATCAACCTGCTTGCAGTTGATAAAGGCGATATTCCCTCTCTACATCCTTCGTATAGTGGATGCTTAGCTGCATCTAGCATATCAAAAAACTTCCGAGCTTCTAAATTAGGTTCCTCTATTCTAATACCATCCGGAACATACGATGCTACGTTTTCGCGATACGCATCATTCACCATCTGAACGTTTGCATCTACTTCCGGTGTTGGTTCCTCTATTCTACCCGAATAATTAAAACCACTACAATGATGTTGCACCATTGCATCAATTTCTCCATGCGTATACCAAATCTTATAACTCGGCATTAACCCATTCCTATAAAGATGCTTCCATACTTCCCCAACAGAGACTAATCTATGATTCCGACATTTAGGACAAGGACAATACAATTTACCGTATTCCGACGTCATGCTACTGTTTGTCGCAAATGTCATGAATTCCTCAACACCTTGTGCATACTCCTCCGTCAATAGATTCGTCGCTGGATCTTGTCGTGGTCTATCCATCCACGATCGAAAATAATCTCTAGTGTTTGGATTTGAAGAAGACATTTTCTATGTTTTTTTTTTGTGTAAATTGTGAATGAGGGTGGTGTTGTATTTATAATTAAAATTTCCGCGGATTTCCGACCAATTTTCGACCAGTCTAAATATTCAAACGGCTATATAACGGCTACTGCAACGGGTAGATTAACGTTTATATTTTCGTTGGGAGTTTGTCGGATTCCGTACTGGTCGGAAATTGGTCGGAAATTGGATTAGAGTTCCGACCAATTTCCGACCCTCCTAATACTCGCCAACGACTATAAACGGCTAATGCAACAGGTATATTAACGTGTATATCTCGTCGGAAAACAGTCGAAAATCGGTCTGTAATACCGACCAATTTCCGACGCATTTATTCGGTCTCCAATCCGTCGGAAATTGGTCAGAAATCCCGACCAAAATTCCGACCAAATTAAAATGGTCGGGAATTACAGACCAATTTCCGACGGGTTCTGTTTCATCGGAATGTCGTCGGTATGTGGTCGAAAATTTCCGACCATTTTAAATTGGTCGGAAATCGGGATGTTTTCTTGTAGTGTTATAGTACTCGTTTCAAGTTTTAACAATAATTTAGCGTGTGGACCGCTAGGAAAGTTTATTTCGACCGGACCACGCTACAGTCAACAGTAGTCTCAAAACTTAATAATCATTCATAGCAAAATGGGCTCACTTAATTACTAAGTACTTTATAAAAGAGAACAGTTTGAAAAAGACCGCTATATAATACGTTGTTCGTCGATCCATTTTCGCAATTCAATTTCTCACATGGCATGCTCACCCATACACATATCAATGATATTTCGTTGTGTATTGTCAACGATTGCTTAGAGTTAAAACTTACGATATTTGCTAAGATTGTCACCCATGCACACCATGTTTCCTTTGGGTTACATACTCTGTTTATCTATTTTATACATTTTCGTATATGGAATTGTCATCGAGATGTATAAGAATATTCTGATTTATTACATATATAAAAGGCTAGCATTACTAATTAAAAATAAATATTTTAATTTCATTGAAATTGTGTTTAGTGTATAGATATATATTTTTTTTTTATTGTTAAGGGCTCAAACACCATCTAAATCCGAGTTAAACTTGGCGATACAACCATGATACTATAAAAGATATTATATATATATATATATATATATATATATTACAAACATGCGTTACAAATGCATGTGATTGTATGGGGATATGACATTGTGACCAATACTAGTACAAACGTTAGAAGATATAAGGATTTGTAGTCTAAACTCAAAGGTTTGTTGAAACAAATTTAAAATTTGTTTTTAAACAGTTGTAATCTGCCGAAATTAACGTGAAAAGGGTTAAGATAATATAAATATAAAAATAAATTACGGGTAATAATAGTAATAAAAAAACATATATATATATATATATATATATATATATATATATTACGTGTACGCAAGGCATGACGTTTTCTGCATGAACTGACACGCAAGGTGACGTCGTTTTGAATCAAAGGGTTTAGGGACTGTAAAATCAACCTATTCGATGTTAATGGTTCTGATGCCAAGACGCGGTTCGGTTTTCTAAACCGGATCGGAAGTTATTAAGTTTTAACATTAAAAGCAGACACTAAGAGCATCCTCATTAGTGATATTCTTATGGGTATCTTAAGAATTAATTAATAGAGTATTATATTTAATAATATTTTAATTTAATACCCACTACTAAATATGCATTAGCTTTTCACCCTTTATTAGTGGCACCTTTAAGGGTGTCTTAAGAATTAAAAATTAATTATTTATTGAAAATGTGTTTTTTTAGTTTAAATATAAACTATTTTACCTTCCAATTACAAAATAACACGTAAAGTGTTTCTGAGTGTCTTAAGTGTCTATGAAGAGACACGGTTCTTCACTATTTTGCCTTTTTTTAATATTTTTTCAATTTAAGACACCTATAATTTATGTCCGATGGAGGTGGTTTAACGGCATATCTAACACTGATTATCATATCATATCATAGAAATTATATGTTATTGGTTATTTAACTTTGTTATCATCACAAAAGTATATAATTTTATTATTGATTAACTTTAATGACAAACAAAAAAAAATTAACACTGCCACAGTGATTAACTTTATTATTAATTATTTTAATAGTGTGATTGAATAGTGACAAAAAAGTGTTAGTTAATTATGAAGTTATTGAATAGCAGTTATTGCTATTACTCATAATTCATTACTGCTTGCTTGCTGTAAAAAAATAAATAATAAGTAATAATAATTCTATTACTTTCTTACACTGATTCTAACATTTTCGCACCATTAGGCATTAAACGCCAAACCGATATGTTTTTTATACGCCAACCGATACGTTGTTTATAAGATTGTCTTTAGATTATGTTAATATTGTGATATATACATAATACATCTTCGAACTGTGGTTGAATCTTATTGCTTAACAAATATCATCCAAACATTCTATAACTGCTTACATGGAATTGTTATTGTTGTTGACTAGCGGTTGATCCAGTATCAAAAATCCTATTGCTAAGAAAATATCATCCGGTATATATATTTTTAAAAATAGAGAATACATACAATTTCTGTATTAACATGTTTATCTATAATCATTAGTAAGCTATATTGTAAAATTCAGATAAAACAAATTTTCTTAAATTTCAAAACAATTTCTTTAAAAAAACGATCTCGCGCTATAATTAGCGCATATTAAATCATAGTTTTCTTTAATTAGAATACTTCTAACGTATTTTTATATAAAAGTATAGCCAGTAACTAACTGCATAGACTTAAAATAATAAACAGACATAGTATTATGTCTATGGATTTTAAAACCTCAAATTGATAAAAGAAACATATTTTATAGATTTGATCCGGGCTGTTTATTTTGACAATTGATTTTTTTGACAAAGAAACATATAAGATAAAATATGACTCTATTTTTTTGATAAATCTGAAGAAAAAAAAACGTCGTAATATAGTTTTACCATAGTTGGGCTAGAAAACCTAGAATGATACGCAAAATTTTGTCCGACACAACGAAACAAAAGATAAGTATATCATTTGAGTTCAAAATCTATCTATGTATTTCATAATTTCATAGTGTTTTTTTACTCAAACTGAATTTAGTTCAAAAAGTGAATCTCATATCTTATATATAATTTTTAAAAGAAGATACAATTCCTTCCAGAATGTATATATAACAATAGTTGTCCTACGGTCCTACCCTTTTCTAAAAAAAAAACACAATAGCTGTCCTGCAAAAACAGGTATCTCTTATGAGAATTGAATGTCGTCGAACACGTTGCTTTATAACACACTACAAAATGCATCTTGCTTAAATAATAGTACAATATATTACCGAATCTTCATTACTAAAACCGTAAAACGAAATCTTTAGCAAAGATATATTTTATGATTTCTCGAAGTCAAAGTTTCTGAAATTAGAAAGAAAAACCAAATTTTGCTTTCATGCCGAACTATATTTTGTTTTGACATGCCGAACGCTAAATCATGCCGACCATCCTGTCCTTTTTATTCAATCTCAAAATTCCAATTATATCCCTCACGCGAATGGCCCTATCCCGAATACGATACAATCATACAAAAAGTGATTTTCAATATCTTTTGCTACATATATACTGAATTACATAATTAAGATAACTAATTTTTTTTGGGATAAATTACTTGAATTGTTGTTTGCCAAAGGTCCAAAACTATTTATTAGATAAACGTACGTAACATGCAATATTACATAAATTCGACAGTTATTTTTGTTTTGTTGAACGGTAACTTTTTGGTTGTTGAAACGGTAATTACAATCAACTCATCACTATATAAGAAGAACACAATCAACTTAGTCACTACAAAAACACAAATATGGCTAGTTTAATCGGTTAATTGATCAGGCTGATATGATTGAGTCCAAACTCGAAAGAAGAAAACGGTAGGTTTGGACTTTGGACACTGTATTTTCACTACAAGAATCTAAATATTTCGCTTATTTGATTCATACCATTTACAAGAATACAATTGTATCCTCCAAGTTATATGCGAAAATAAAAATCCTAGTTTAATAATGGGTTTTCTGTAAATCAACCCTTCAAATGGTTTTTTTTTGCAATTCTACTCTCGACTTGCAGAAAATGCAGGTCAATCTACCAAGTCCGAGTCAACCCGCTAAATAACCCTCGTCTGTATCGATGACGTGGCAAAGATGGATGTCGTTTGAAAACCAAACGGAACTTGAAACGCACCGTTTGGGTTAGATAAAAACGGCAACAACTTTTAACGAGTGTGTCGTTTTGAGACAAAAAACGACGTGGGTTAGATTTGTGGGAAAATCAGAGTCGAGAGGGAAAATCGAGAGGGAAAACATATGGTTTC
Source organism: Eutrema japonicum (assembly GCA_030161315.1). Lineage (NCBI taxonomy): Eukaryota > Viridiplantae > Streptophyta > Magnoliopsida > Brassicales > Brassicaceae > Eutrema > Eutrema japonicum. The sequence goes on from BSQW01000005.1 coordinate 44,052,715, forward strand.
GTGAGTTGGATTCGAGAGGGAAAATTCATTCGTGAGTTGTGAGAGTTCATTGATTCTTGAGGGCAAATCGATTCGAGAGGGAAAATGTCGTGAGTGATATCGATTTGAGTTCGAAGCTTCTATTTTCTGGGTTCGAAGCTTGTCGGGTTATAAGGTTCTCAGTTCTAATCATCTATTTCTGGGTTCGAAGCTTCTCGATTTGACTTTCGAAGCTTCTCGATTTGAGTTTGAAGCATCTCGTTCTGGGTTCAAAGCTTCTGGATTTTAGCTCGAAGGTTATTGTTCTGGGTTTGAAGCTTTTAGATTGGAAACGAAGATGCCAGCACCGACGGAGAGGTAAGTATCTCATTTTATGCATTTCATCCTTCTGCAGTGTTCTCAATCGGGTCTAATATTGACTTCCATCCTTCTGCAGTTTCGATTTGTTCTTGTTTGTTGGTGGGTACTGGTCGTCTGATGATTTATATCATGGTGGAGAGTCACTTAAAGTGGGTACTCTATCACCTGAAACCTTTAGCTTGAAATATGTCTCTATGTTTGTTAAGGATATGTACGGTTATGATGACAACATGAGTAAAGTCTCTTGGTATCCACTAAACGCCTCTAAAAAAAGAAGATATCGATGATGATGAGATGTTAAGGAAAGTGGTGCTTTATTCTCTTGGGTCAGGAGCTATGACACTATATATAGTTCGGGAAGATAATCCATATATTGGTAGGCGTATAGTTAGTGATGTAGTTAGTGATGATGTCTTCCTTGAGGATGGTGATGATAATGATCCGAATGAAGATGGTGACAGTAGCAGTTCTGATGGTGCTGATGTAGAGGATGATGACAATAGTGAAGATGGTGATGATGAGATTGTGGAGTATGAAGAGCAGAATGAGAGTAGTGAAAGTGATGTGGCCGATTCTGTGGTAGATGAGAGTAATTATCGAGATTTTAGGTTAGGGCAAGAATACAAGTTAATACAATGCCTCAAAGCTGTTATTACCCGATATGCGATGAGGAAAAGGAGAGACATTAAGTATGAAAAGTCAGATAGTAAGCGTGTAGTAGCTATTTGTTCTGACAAGAAATGCCCATGGATACTTTCTGCATCTATCAACAGCAGCAGTTCAAGAGTGGTCATTAGAGCTTTCAATGATGAGCATGATTGCACTTGGCAAGGCAAAGTCTCACTTTTGACTAATGCTCGCATTGCTGAGATATACATTGAAGAATTTAGGATCAATCCAGATATCTCAGCAAAGCAATTGCAGAAGAAGCTTATGAAACAGAACATCAATGTTGCAGAAACAATTTGTGAGAGGACAAGAATAAGGTGCTTGCAAACTTTTGATGACGAGCAAGCAGAGTCATTTGCAAGACTCTTTGACTATGTTGCTGAGCTGAGGAAGATGAATCCTGGGTCTACAGTTGAATGTGAGGTAAGACAAACAAAGTTTTATAGGTTTTATGTTTGTTTTAATGGAATCAAAGATGGGTGGAAGGCAGCATGTAGGAAGATAATCCATGTAGATGCGACATTTATGAAATGGAGGATGACTGGATAGTTATTAGTTGCTTGTGGAAGGGACCCTAATGACCAGATGTTCCCCATAGCATGGGGTATTGTTGATGCTGAGAATAAACCCAATTGGGACTGGTTTTTTGTACATTTGGCTGAAGACTTGGATCTGGGAAGTGGGAATGGATTGACTTTGGCTAGTGACCAATGTAAAGGGTTGATTGGAGCAGTGAAAAATGTGTTCCCATATGCAGAACATAGGTTATGTGCAAGACATGTTCATGCAAATTGGAAAAAGAAACATTATGGAGCAGATTTTGAAGACTTATTCTGGGGTGCTGCAGACTCCTACTACCCTGCTGCCTTCAAGAGAAAGATGGAAGAACTGAAGAAGCTTTCTGCGGCTGCTTATGACGACTTGAAGGTATCTAATTTCTGCCCATGGTCAAGGTATGTATTCATAATATAGATGCTGAAGTTTTATTCAGTTTATAGATTATGCTCCTAATTTCAGTTTATACGTTATGAACATGGCATATTTTAGTGGATTTGCTAAGTGTGAGGCTGTTGAAAATAACTTAGGAGAGTCATTCAATGCAGCAATTCGAATTGTAAGAACAAAACCTGTGGTTGAGATGCTTGAAGAGATTAGGAGAGATGTGATGACTAGTAATGACAAGAAAAGATCTGAGGCAGAGAAAGCAAAAGGGGATTACACTCCTAGATCAAAGGCTTTGTTAGACCAGCAGATTCACAAAACAAAGGATTGTCAGCCTCTAAGTTGTGGTTTAGGAGATTACGAGGTAAGTTATTTTAATGACATGTTTGTAGTTCGGATGAGAGGTGAAATCAGTTGCAGCTGTAGAATGTATAAAATTAGTGGTATCCCTTGCTGTCATTTTATATCTGCTCTGAGCATGGAGAGGCAAGATGATCAAGACCAAAGTGTTTAATTTCTGAGTGGTTCACTATAGAGAAGTTGAGAAGATGCTATGTTAATGGGTTGAAGGCTGTGGGAGGCATGAACATGTGGGATAGGACTACTGATGTGCGGGTATATCCACCTCCATATAAGAAGCCTCCTGGGAGACCTCCAGGGAAAAAAAGAAAGAGGGAAGTAGGTGAACGAAGACCGGGAAAGGTTCCTAAGAGAGGAACCAAAATTGTAAGTGAAATACTATACTTTCTTTTGCTCTAATGTATTTGTTTTGTTGTGTTCTAATGTCTTTGTTTTGTTGTGCACACAGCATTGTGGCCTATGTGGACAAGAAGGACACAACAAGCTCTATTGCAAGAACACACATGTCCCTAAGCCACCAAAGAACCCACCTGGGAGGCCACAGGTAAGACCTCTCCCTTTTGTATCTGCACCAAGCCAATCACAACAACACTTATTAGTTGGTCCACAAAGCCAACCATTGGAAGATCTTCCAAGTCTTTCATCTGCTCTCCCAAGAAAGGGTCGTGGAAGACCTCGTAAAAACCAGTTTGTAGGTGAATCATCTTCTCAACCCAACCCAACATCTCGCCAAGAACCTATTTTCGATGTCAGGGGTCGTGGGAAGTGAGAAACAGCAACAAAACTCCTTAATCTATGCTACACTTTAATGTTTTTTAGATTTTGCTACACTTTAATGTGTTTTTGGTTTACCGATGGTTTGTCAAAAACAGCAACAAAACTCCTTAATCTATTAGCGATGGTTTGTCAATGGAAGACCGTTTGAGATGACATGTGTATTAGAGACAGCTTTGTATTAAAAAAGTGGTTTAGTACAAACATTAATAAGGTCAAAAGAGATTTGATTCACTTGTAAACTTTGACATAAAAATACAGCATAATGAAATTACATCATCAGTCCAAGTCTCACATCTCGGTATCCTCTAATCCTAAAGGCCGACCCAGTAGGAATGACAATAACACAATGTAAACAAATGCAATAGATACAAATGCATAAATTCTAAATGTCAACAAGACCGGTGATTCTACTCCAAAGACATTAGGTATTGTACCGTACTCTTCTCCTTAAGGATCAACACTTCCCGTTTAAGTGCTTCACATTCTTCACGGGTTTGCGTCAGCTCATCCATGAATGCCATTTGTTCTTTCAAATTCCTAATCTCTTCTCTTTGCTCTCGAATGACATCTCTTGCCTCCAACAATGCTAGATGTTGCCATCCGTGTGGTTTCTCTTCATCAAACCAACGGAAAAAGTTGCAAGATGCGTAACACCCGTTACCCATTTTACTTCTTGGACAACTATAGAACCTACGTCCAGGATTTGCATCAGTCCAAGCTTTTACAATTTTTGCTGGCCGTTTACAGTCGCACACAACAACTTTGTCATCCTTGTATTGATTCTTAGATGAACTACCATTGTAAGCCATCTGCCAATAATCCCACAATAATCACACAAACATCCACAAGTTCACACGAAACCAAATTCATAAAATATGAATTTCTAAGCCATTTTCAGCTAAATTTGAATGATTATGAAAGCTAAACTACATACCATTTCAATTCGATAAAATTCAGGAAGAAACGACTGCTATTAAAACCACAACAAGCTTTGTAGGATCAGCCATTGGATGTACTAAATACACCTCAAAACCGAAACCTCATGGACTACACAAACTTATGATCTCGAGTAATCAGTGCAATAACACTAGCTAATCAACGAACATCCAAAATCTATCTAAGTGAATCAGTATGATGAAAACCAAGTATTCACACTCAGACACCAGATACCAATCTGATGAAGACAAATACATAAAATATGAATTTATAAGCCATTTTAAGCTAAGCTAGAGATGAAACTCAGTGAAGAGATTATACCTGGGAACCGAATTTGTGAGCGGACTGAGAATCTAGCGCCGGAGGAATGAGGACGGCGTGACAAGGCCACTTCTCGTTAACCGGAAATCTTAAATTTTGATTTGGGGAAAAATCAACTTAACCCAGATTTTTATATCTTTTACCCACGTTTTATAATCCCCAAACAACATAATTTTCGATTACACAACACAATCCCAAAACGCAGTGTTTCAATCTCCGTGACCGATATAACGGAGGTTAACGCCAAGAGTTATTTAACGGGTTGACTCGGACTTGGTAGGTTGACCTGCATTTTCTGCAAGTCGAGGGTAAAATTGCAAAAAAAAACCACTTGAAATGTTGATTTGCAAAAAATCCTTTAATAATTAGTTTGCTGAGAATAATAAGAGTAATTGTTATAAATTCCGAAATCTTGTTAAAGGAGACTACAAGCTAGTATCGGTCAATAAAAGAAAATATGTGTTAAGCAGACACAAATTTGATTGATAAAAAGATTCTTTCTATTCATTACTATAAAGAAGAAAACCAAAACTAGTGATAGCTTCGTGGTAGGCATCGATTTGGGAATCTACGAACAATAATTTTTCGAGTTCGATTTTTGTTAGAAATTAAGTTCTTGTTAGTTTGGCCAGATAGAATATGAACTTTTGCTTTCGGCCCATTTGTAAACCTGGATGTACAATTAACCCGTCGGTAATACATCTTTACAGATTAGTCCGAGCCCCACCATAAATTTGAGATTGAGTTATTAAAAAAAAAAACAGCAAAAGAAAAAATACATGACTTAGGCCTTGAATGTTTGGTGCGTTTTTTCTAAACGCCGTGTGTTTTATAAAATATGTCACCATTCACCGTTCAAACGTAGGTGCGGTTAGGTGTGGTTGCGGTTCTGAAAAATAGCTGGGTGCATTTCAGAAACAGAAAGAAAACATAAAACGCACGTGTTGTTGCAAAAGAATCAAAATAGGTGCGGTTAGGTGTGTTTTTTTTTTTCAACGGTTAGATGTGGTTTACAGTTGACTTATGTATATATGTATCATATAATATTTCATTTTATATAGTATATTAATTCAAAAAAAATAAAAATATTTGGATTATAGATTTGAAAATTATTATTGTCTTTGTCTAAGTGATGTTATTAGCTTTAAGACACACGCTAATAGTTTTTTAGTTTTATAATTTTACATATATATATATATATATATATATGTTTTAAAGCTCAGAAAATTTTGAAATAAATCATATATGTTAACTTTATCAAATAACAAAATTCTATTTGAAATAAATAAAAAATGTCATTACCAACGTGGGGTTGTACTAGTGTTTGAACCCATATAAGTAAAAAATGTAGACACCTAAAAGAACATGGGAAAATCAACGTATTCGATAATATTATATGATTTTACTTGGTTTTTGTGGATGTATATTTTTTTGAGCAATAAATATATTATTGTAAAATGTCAAACAAATTTATTAAATTTTAATAATTATTTAGTTATGGTTCGTAATTAATTTATGAAAAAGACTTGATCATTAACAAATTAATAATTTTAATTTATAATTATATTAATATCATTAATCTATTTTATTTATGAATTATTTTTTAAAATTATACATCTCGCACCGCTTTTTTCATTTTCACCATTCACACATTTAAACCGCACCGCATATTGTTTTTTTCACCATTTATATATTGTCTCGCACCGCTTGTTCTGCAGTAACCGCACTTGTTCTGCATGATACGTTTCTTCCAACCGCACCGCACTAAAACCGTACCGCGTCTCTTAAACCGCTTGTTCCGCACCGCTCAAACTACTGTCACTATTCGAAACAGATGAAATCCACTCAAAATAATACACAAGTTTATTTTGGCATAAGAGAAAATAAAATGTTTTAAAATTAAAAGCACTCCGACATAAAAATAAAATAAAAATTGAATATGTTATACAGCCTAATTCTTTTATATATTTAGCTTGTTTCTTGTCAGCCTAATTTTCTTTTCTAGGAGACATATATATATATTTCTCCATGCGTAAGGAAACGAAAATAAAATAATTATTAACACCCATACCTTCATTTGATTTTAGAACCGAATTTTATGTGGATGTAATTATTCCACGTGTCAAATAACAATTCGATAACACATACTGTGTCTTTCTGTCTGACTGGACATGACAGATCATCTAAGCAAATCAAATACCCAACTCTCACACATTCTCAAACTTTAGTTTCCAAAAACTCAAAAGAGAGATTTGTGAATAAAACTAAGAAAGAAAAAAGAAAACCAGTAGAGAGAGAAGTTAATGGGATTCGGCTTAGAGAGCATCAAATCAATCTCCGGCGGGTGGGGCGCGGCGGCGCGTTCCTGTGACGCTTGTAAATCAGTAGCCGCCGCCGTGTTCTGCCGAGTTGACTCAGCTTTCTTATGCATCACTTGTGACACAAGGATCCACTCCTTCACGCGCCACGAGCGCGTGTGGGTCTGCGAAGTCTGCAAACAAGCTCCCGCCGCCGTCACCTGCAAAGCCGACGCCGCCGCGCTATGCGTCACCTGCGACTCCGATATCCACTCTGCCAATCCACTCGCTAGCCGCCATGAACGTGTCCCCGTCGAGTCTTTCTTCGATTCCGCCGGAACCGCCGTCGCTAAAATCTCAGCTTCGACTTTTGGGATTCTTGGGTCAGAGACCATCGTCGATTTAAGCGCCGTTCCGGTGATGGGTAACTCCGAAGATCTCGGTTTGTGCCCGTGGCTGCTCTCTAATGATTTCAATGAACCGGCTAAAATCGAAACCGGAACTGAAATGAAACCTTCTGATTTTATGTTTTCCGATTTCGATCGACTCATCGATTACGAGTACCCAAACTCCTTCAACCATCAGCCGCCGCATAACAGCGCCGGAGCAGACAGCCTCGTTCCGGTTCAGACGAAAACAGAGCCTCTCCCATTAACTAACAACGATCATTGTTTCGACATAGATTTCTGCAGATCAAAGCTCTCTGCTTTCACTTACTCATCCCAATCAGCCAGCCACAGTGTAAATCCCCTTCGTCAAATTCCTCTGATTTCAATCACAGAACTATTGGAATTCAGAAAAAAAGTTGACTTTTGATTTCGTAAATTTCAGGTTTCGACTTCGTCTCTCGAATACGGTGTGGTTCCTGACGGGAACACATCCGTCTCGGAAATCTCGCTTCCGTTTAAACGGAGCACGATCACTGGTTCGACGGCGACTATCGGAGATCAAACGAGCTCCATGGACAGGGAGGCTAGGGTTTTGAGGTACAGAGAGAAGCGAAAGAACAGGAAATTCGAGAAGACGATCCGTTACGCTTCAAGGAAAGCCTACGCAGAGTCACGGCCAAGGATCAAAGGCCGGTTCGCGAAACGAACAGAGACTGAAAACGACGACGTTTTCCTTAGTCACGTGTACGCATCAGCCGCACAGTACGGTGTCGTACCAACGTTCTGATTCCAATCTACGGTGGAAGGAATCACCTGAAAACTCCCTTTTCTTTCACCGTTGATTTACCGTGGGTGTAAAATAATTATAGTGAGTCTTACCGTAGACAAACAAACTTATCCTCTCTACAGCTTCACCCGTTTACATTTTGTTTTTTACTCTCTCTCTCACTGCCACTGTAAGGCTGTAACTTTATTTTTTCTATTTATGTATGCTTATTTTTATTTAGCAAAATATTATAAAATCATATAATTTGGTAATTATAATTTCTCTATTGGCTGATGTTGTCTTGTCTCTATATTTGTTGACGGGGATTAGGTGGAGTTTAGCTTTTTTAATTGTTTCACGTAGCTCAAATCCATGCTATTTTATTAAAAAAACGATATTAAAAATAAAGATAGCGGGAATGTATATTTATATATTATTATATATTCCAAAGGGAAAGTAGGAAGAATGCAAATGGTTTTGTCCGAAAGATCATAAACTTTGCCTTTTGGGTTTAGATAAAGTCAAAGTCAATTAAAAAAGGAAAAGTAGGAAGAATGCAATCTTTATCTTTATGCAGGAACGTGATTATTGATTGTCAGATAAAGTCAAAGTCAATTACAACTAAGCCTAGACATTCGGATATCCAAACCCGAACTTATTAAATCTTTTAGATTTTTAGGTTTAGAAATTTAATATCCATTCGGATATTTTGTATTTTTTGGATCGGTTCGAAACGGTTTTAATCAGATTCGGTTCGGTTTGGATATTATAATCAAGATCCGAGATTAATCCGAAAAAAATTCTTATTATTCGGTTATATTGCAACCGAATACAACTAAAAAACTAAAAAATATTCAAAAAACCCAGAAAAAACCGAAAAAACTTCGGATTTATGAAAAAATTGGATTTATGAAAATTTTGTATTAATAAAAAAATTCGGATTCGGATTATTCAGTCATATTGCAACCGAATACAACCAAAAAACCGAAAAATATCTGAAAAACTGGAAAACCCCGAAAAAACAAAAAAAAACCGATCCGAAGTATAACCGAAATATTATATGTTCGGTTAGTTCGGTTGTGCTTCGGATTTTCGGATATTAACCTAACTGAACCGAAATCCAAAGTTACTCACACTAAAAATTCATTCGGTTATTTTCATAGATCCGAATCCAAACCGAACCCGAATTTTTTCGGTTTTTCGGGTATGGATTTTTGAATCCGGATAATATGCCCATGGCTAATTAGAACTATGGTGTTTTGTCGTAAGTGATCAGTAAAAATTTACTGATTTATGGTATCTCCAACAGTCATTAGATATTTATTTGTTTTTTTTTGGTAAAACATATTAGAAACAGAGTATCGTAAATAAGAGAGCAGAGCAGAAGAAATATTCTGAAATGATTCGTCGCTTTATTCAAACAATGCAATCGGCTTATATAGAAGCCTCACAAACGTTCAACATAGAAAAATAAGGAGATAAAACAGGAAACACAACTACCACAACTCAAATACTCTTAGACCGAATCAAACTCCATGGAAATCGGAACAGAGCTTGACCTGTTCCTTATTTGACTTGCTCCGAAAATCCCAACAATTCCTCCCCTTAAACTGAAAAACTTCCTAGCTTCAGTTTAATTCTTCAGACGCCTTACTCCAAGCATCTCCCTGAGTTTCTCAAACTGATCCAGCTTGATTGGCTTTGTCATAATATCAGCAACCTGTTCGTTTGTACCACAGAACACCAATCTGATAGCTTCTTCGTTTGTCAAATTACGCATATAATGAAAACGAACATCGATGTGTTTTGTTCTGCGATGCATTATCGGATTCTTGGACAATTTGATAGTTGAACTGTTGTTACACATAATCTCAATACACTTGCAGTCGACGCCCAACTCTTGTAGAATCCCCTTTAACCACACACTGTGACACGCCGATGAGGTTGCAGCCACATACTCTGCTTCAGTAGAAGACAGAGCGACAATGTCCTGTTTCCGAGAACTCCAACAAATCGCTGAACCATTTAGCAAGAAAACATACCCAGAAGTACTCTTCCTATCATTCAAATCTCTTGCATAATCACTGTCTGTAAAACCCAATAGCTTCAGCTCCGACTTCCTTTCATAAAATACTCCGAAATCCAACGTTCCTTTCACATACCTTAGCACCCTTTTTGCAATCATCATGTGTTCTTCCTTAGGATCAGCCATAAATCGACTAATCAGGCACACCACAAACATCAAATCTGGGCGAGAGACAGTGAGGTACATTAAGCATCCGATGAGCTGTCTGTACAGCATAGCATCGGTCTCGCCACTTCCATTTTTGTCAATAATCGTACCTGGCACAATTGGGTTCTTGACTGAGTTGCAATTCTCCATATTGAACCTCTCAAGCACCTCCCTAGCATACTTTGCTTGACTGATGTGTATCCCATCGTTACTTTGATGAATTTCCACACCAAGAAAAAACTTCATCTTGCCTAAATCTGTCATCTCAAATTCGTTTTTCATAGAGGACTTGAAATCGGAACACATACCTTCATCGTTTCCAGAGAAAATGAGGTCATCAACATAAAGGCTTACCATCAATATCTTTGCATTTGACCGTTTCACGAACAAAGTATGATCATAGTCCGATTTCTGAAACCCTTCCTTCTTGAAGTAGCTTTCGATTCGGCTAAACCAGGCTCTTGGTGCCTGTTTCAAGCCGTAGAGAGCTTTCTTCAATCGGTATACTTTGTTTTCCTCCCCTAATTTGACAAACCCCTCAGGCTGATCCACATACACCTCTTCTTTAAGCTCACCATACAGAAATGCAGATTTAACATCAAGCTGATAGATGCACCATCCCCTTTGAGCCGAGATTGCAAGTAAACTTCGAATGGTATCCCAGCGAGCAACATGAGCGAAAACTTCTGTATAGTCTATTCCCTCTGTTTGAGAGTACCCCTTTGCCACTAAACGAGCTTTGCATTTGTCTATCTTCCCTTCTTCGTTTAATTTTGTCTTGTAAACCCATTTCACTCCAATCCTTTTTGCTTGTGGCGGTAAACTCACCAGCTCCCATGTCTGATTTTTCTCAATGGATTGAATTTCAACTTCCATAGCTTGTTTCCACTTCTTCTCACGTGCAGCCTCAAGATAGGTTTTAGGATCATCGCTGCAAATGTACAAGACAAAGTCAACAAAATTTACCACGTCATCTTCTTCCTCACTAGACTCATTGTTGCAGATAAAATCTTTCATCCAAGCCGGTTCTTTTCTGGTTCTAGATCCGCCTGACCCTGCAACAGAAGATTCTGCAGCCCTTGATCCGCCTGCAGCAATGGTTTCTTCAACCCTTGAACCGCTTGTTCTTGCAACAGCGGTTTCTGCATCAGCTCCATTTGTTCTTGTATCAGCATTTTCTTCAACAGCAGTTCTTGAATTTGTAACTTCAGCAGTAGTTTCCTCTCTTTCGCTGTCATCACCTTCTTCTTCATCGGTATCTTCTCCTTCAGCACTATCCATGTCATCATCTCCCCAGATCAGAACATTCTGCTCATCCGTGTTCTTCAAATTCCAATCCCATTTTGCATTTTCTTCAAAGATAACATCTCTGCTTGTGATAATTTTCTTTGTAACCGGATTGTATAACCGATAGGCCTTGGATTCTTCACTCACGCCAAGAAGAACGCACCGATGACTGCGATCGTCAAGCTTCAAACGCCTATGTTCTGGAACATGCACATGTCCGATTGAGCCAAATACTCTGAAGTAATCAACCTTAGGCTTGATTCCCGACCATCTTTCTTCGGGCACCATGTTAAAGAGTGCTTTTGTAAAGCTTCTGTTCAGCACATGAGCGGTCCACCTAGCCGCTTCAGGCCACATAATCTTCGGCATTTCCTTCTCTGATAATAAACAGCGCACCATGTTCATGATTGTCCTGTTTCTCCTCTCGGCTACCCCGTTCTGCTGTGGGGTGTATGCCGCAGTCAATTGTCGTTTGATACCGTTGTCATTGCAGTATCTATTGAATTCATCAGAGGTGAACTCGCCTCCTCTATCTGTCCGTAGTCCACGTATTGTAGTTTTGGATTCGTTCTCCACTGAATTTTTGAAGTCTTTGAACACGCCGAATGTCTCTGATTTTTCAGCGAGAAAATAGATCCAATTTTTTCGAGAGAAATCGTCAACAATTACGAACAGATAACGCTTACCCCCTTGAGACGTTGGTTTGATCGGCCCGCATAAATCCGCATGAACAAGCTCTAATTTCTCCGATGCTCTCCATTTGCTTTTTTCGGAAACCTTCCTATTTGCTGCTTCCCGATATTGCAGACGGTACATACCTTTTCAGCTTCTTTTATGTCTGGTAATCCCTTTACCAGCTCATTCTTCCTCATAATTTGAATGGATTTGTTGTTCAAATGGCCAAATCTCTTGTGCCATAAGATCCCTTCGTCGTCCTCTTCCATTTGATAACATTTCGCAGATGTTACCTTCTTCTGCGCATTGATCAAGAACATGCGATTCTTGGTCATCTGTGTCTCAATAATCAAGCCTCTTTGAATATGAAAAATCCTACATACCCCCTTTTCAATGGAAATCGACAACTGTTTCTCCTGTAGTTGTCCGATGCTCAGTAAATTGCTGGTGAGATTTGGCACATAATAAACCTCTGTCACTCGCTGCAATACTCCTTCCACCGAGATTCTGATGCTCCGTAATCCTTCAACACTCATCCTTGAACCATTTCCCAGTCGGACTGAGTGCCTAAAATCCTCGTTAATCTCCACAAACCAAGACTTGTCTCCGGTCATATGATTTATACAACCGGAGTCAAGAAACCACTTCCCGTACTCTTCACTCTTTGCATCTGTCTGCGCCATCAGAAGCAATTCCTCCTCTTCCTCGAACTCCACATAATTTGCTCCCTTCTCAGTGCACTCAAATTGATAATGTCCCATCTTGCCACATTGGAAACATTTTATGGCTGCACGATTGACATAGGATCTGCCTCTCCCTCGTCCGCGGAAACTGTTTCCGCCTCTTTGAGGATTCCACCTTCCTCTTCCTCGAGCATTCCTTGGCTCGTTCTCTACCTGCAAAATTTGCTCTTCACCTCTTTTCTTTGTAACCTTCCGTTCGTGTATTTGCAGAGATGCCTGAAGTTCGTCCACTGTGAGAGTATCGATGTCCTTAGACTCTTCAATGGAGCAAACAACAAAGTTAAAATTGTCGGTGAGACTTCTGAGGATTTTCTCGACAATTTTAACATCATCAATGACCTCGCCACAATTTCGCATGTCATTTGCTGTTTCCAGCACTCTCGCAAAATAGCTTGTCACGCCTTCTCCGTTTTTCATCTCAAGAGTCTCGAATGTTTTTCTCAACCTCTGTAATTGAGCTCTTTTCACTCTGGCACTCCCATGATGCTTCACTTTCATCGATTCCCATAGCTGCTTAGCGGTCTCCTTTAGCGTAATCGTCTTCAGCGTTGTCTTGTCAATGGATTGAAACAAGTAATTTTTCGCCTTAAGGTCTTTCAGCGTTGCTTCGTCAAGCGCCTCTTGCTGAGCCGGTGTGAGAACATCGATTCTTCTTAATTCCTCGAAGCCTGGGTCGATGACGGTCCAATACTCTTTGGATCGGAGAAGATTCTCCATGACTAAGCACCAGTGGTCGTAATCTCCTTCAAACTTCGGAACGGCTGGTGCAGTGAAGTTGGCCGAATCACTCATTTTCTCTCTCCTTTTTTTTTGTTTAAGAAATGTTTTTCGCTCTGATACCACTTATTAGAAACAGAGTATCGTAAATAAGAGAGCAGAGCAGAAAAAATATTCTGAAATGATTCGTCGCTTTATTCAAACAATGCAATCGGCTTATATAGAAGCTTCACAAACGTTCAACATAGAAAAATAAGGAGATAAAACAGGAAACACAACTACCACAACTCAAATACTCTTAGACCGAATCAAACTCCATGGAAATCGGAACAGAGCTTGACCTGTTCCTTATTTGACTTGCTCCGAAAATCCCAACAAAACAGTCATTAGATATTTGATTCGCGGAGTAGTCGATTTTTTCAGTGATTTTGCCACCTTCTTTTATCATTCATCCAACCATACATAAAATTTGAAAATAGTATATTTTAGTATTTGTTTACACGTATCATACTCATCATGGATAACTGTATTTGTTGTTGTGTGTATAAAAGTTTCATTTGTTAGTAACTAATAGTGATAAAATGTTTACATCGCAAAATTGCAAGTTAGATTATGCAAAGAAGGCTAATAAGCTGTCATTACAGGTTTAGGTTACATGACAGCTTCTTTGCCATGAGTTTAAGATTTTGTATACATTAAAACATATAGAAAAAGAGAAAATTAAGCCGCAGGATCGGTCATGAGCCACACGTGATGAAATATTAGCCTCTAATTTCCATTTTTTTGGTCCCAAATTTTTTTTTTTTCCATTTTTTGGACTCCAAATATATATATTTTTAAAAAAATTTGGTCCCCAAAAAACAAAAACTTTAAAAGTAGTATTGAGCTCCCAAAATTTTAGAGCCAGCCCTGCTGCTAACTATATACATATTCAACTAACGAAAAAAAACTATATACATATATACATAATCTTCTAAACTCATGCACTCTCTTAAAATTCACACGAACTCTATCATAATATACAGTTTTATAATTAAGTAGCTAGTTACTTGTTATTAAACCCAGATGTAAATACCTATGATTGCAATAGCTGAATGAGACCTGTGCCGTCCAAGTGGGTTTAGACTTTAGAGACCTTGATGCAAGGGGCAACTTGGGCATGATATTTTTTGGAAGGTAGCTTAAGATTTGCAAATAGTGGCTACGAAAGCTTTGGCTTTGGGGCCACATATATACAATCATAAAAACGTTAATAATAGCGCATTAAAGCAAAGTTCTGACAGTACATAGAACTAAAGTTTTGATTTATTAAACAAAAATAAACAAAGAATTAAAAGTTCGATGTTGAGTGTCACGAATAATTTGGGTAAGTGTGGTGGTTTTCCCTCAATTAACCTCAGATTAAGCTCGTTAGGTGAATTCTACCAAACTCATTGTCTATTGCATAATTAGGCTTATTAATTTCAATAAAATGTTGTTAACACATTTCTAAGTTTGCATTTTAACGCGTATAACTCTTTTAAAATTGTTGGTGATTTCTACAATAAACAAAACAAAAAGCACGGAAAACTTAAAAAGAAGACAGAAAAATTCGAGTTATAGTTACCAAAAAAAAAAAAAAAATAATCTCTAGTTTCATCAAAATTTGAGCAAAGACAACACACTGTAGGCGTTTGGACACCCCGTCTTGCTAGCCGAGATCCTGTGGGCAACCTGTTGAGCTGAGCAATCCACATTGTGAATGAATGCTTAGGAATTGATCCCTTGAACAAAACACAACTCGACCAATCCTTCACTTCTGCTCGCGGTCTAATGACTTTCCATGTATTTGAAGAAGAAAAACCATTAAAACACACATCGTTGACTACCAAAGCGAATGCATCATCAGATGCAGAAAAGCTGGGAAGCTGAACGGTGGTAAGGTAAGTATGGAGGCTTAGAGTAGCCTCTGATCTAGGATATGCGATCCTCCACCTTTCACCATTGCAGGTTGCTGCCACATTTGCATGTAGGGAGATTCTCAAGCTTCTTGGATATGTCGGACCCAATAGCTTGATAAGAGGACCGAGGGGGCTCCAATTATCATACCAGAAACTGATTTTCAATCCATTTCCCAACACACCTTTAATGAATATTTCAGCAAGTGGACGCATCTTTAGCAATGCTTTCCAAGTCCATGAGTCCCCTCTAGATTCTTCCACTACCCATAATTTTTTGTCTCTAAGGTGGTGGAGTTTTTGCCACGCCACACATAAGGAGTTGCCATTGGAGAACAAGAGCCAAATGAACCGTAAACAGAGAGCTCTGTTCCATACGGTGAAACGCATGAAGCCAAGACCTCTTTCAACCTTTGGTAAACACACATTGGCCCATGAAACTTTTGCCACCTTATTAATTTCAATGTTTCTCCGGCCTGATCTATATTCCCTTTGATATAAAAATATTATTCGGCTTTAGCTAAGATCTCCCACTTACGTTGAGCTTCCAATTCCTCCTCAGCATGAGATGAGTTAGGAGCAACCAACATTTGATTTTGACAATGGAGAAGATTCTCATGAGCCTCCTCTACTCTCTTTTCCAGATCTAGGAAATTCTCTTTACTATAAAGCCTCTTATCACATTCTTCAATGCCTTAAGCTTTTTCGAGATCTTGAAACTTGCAGATCCCACGACATTAATTGAATACCAATCCTCAACAATGAGAGTAAACAAATCCTTGTTCTAAAGAAAGAAATTCTAAAACTTGAATGGTCTTTTTTATTTATGACTGGTCAAGTTTAGGACCACCTCAGCTGAGGCATGGTCAGAGAAGTCTGGCTCTCCAAACTTAGCAAAAAATGATGGGAAACACATGGACCACATGTCAATGCACATAACACGATCAAACTTTTTTGCAGTAAGACTATTTTTCCTCTAATTCTACCAAGTGAAAGTATTAACTTTGAATGTGAGATCAACCAAATCCGTATCCAAGAGACATTTTCTGAAATCCCTTATTCTTCTATATGCATTAAGACTCACGGATCTTGAATGCTCTTCTGGGTTTAGAACCTGATTAAAGTCCCCAAGGACCAACCAAGCTTGGCTAAAAACGATGGCTTGATGACAAAACCACCAGCTCATCCCAGAGATTTTGCCTAGTATCTTCATCATTTGATGCATAAACCATTGAGATCACCACCTCGTTTTGTGCCTCCGGCAGAATCACTTTACAAGTCACCATTTGTAAGGATTTGGAGATGATCGATGCCTTAACGATCGGATGCCACATTACCCAAAATTTACCCAAATCTAAAAACTCATAGTTTTTCTCAAAAGACCAAACGAGAAGTAACTTGTTGATGAAATTATGATTCTTCGGCTGCTTGACGTGCGTCCCTGTAATACCGCAAAAAATTAGTTTATTATACTTAAACCACTTTTTGAAGTCGCTACGATAGTAATATATATTGAAACCGTATACATTCCAACAAAATATATCTATACACATAAAAATTATTGAGGTTTGGGGTCCTTGCCACTCTGAACTTTTTGTTGCTTCTTATACAGCACTTTGTAAATCCTTTAAAATCAACATCAGAACCCTCATCGTCCCCTTCTCGTGATGAAATATCAGAGGAGTCCTCCTATGTCTCGGAGGATTTACTACTCTTCTCCTCACTCAAAATAGGGAGATCTGCTATCTTCGACGAAGATGATTGTTTTCCACTTGCTTCTCCTGATACAAAATTCTTTTTTATGCCTAGCTTGGATTCAATAACTTTACATGTATATAATTTTGTAATAATTTATTTTGAGTGTATATTGACTCGAGTCAAATATAATTCTGGATCCACCACTGGTTGACACATTTTAAAATATTTATAAGTTCATAACTATTACTCTCTCTGTTTCATATTAGTTGTCGTTTTAGAATTTAAATTTTGTTTTATATTAGTTATCGTTTCAGAATTTTAATGTAAATGTTAGATAATATTTTCAATGTTATTCCTACTCCTTTAACTTATTAATTAGTGTAATCATAATATATAATACATTAATGAGGGTAAAACAGAAAATTGAATTATTTTCTTAATCTACATAAAACAAGTTAAAACGACAACTAATATGAAACGGATGAAGTATTTTGTAGCCACAAAGATTAAATTACACATTTATGGAAATAATCCATTTTGAACTATATGACGATGGTTGATGTTATATAAATGAACTTCTTATAAATATTTCTTAAATTTAAGTCAGCTAAAGTCTTTTTTTTTTCTGAAAGTTATGGTTACTTAGTTACTTTTGAAAATTCCATTCGAATATCTCAGTATCTATAACGAGATTCGAACGAACATACATCTAAAGCCTATATGAAAATAGCATAATTTTTGTCATCGTTTATGCACATTACAAGATATATATATATGAAAATAGTGACAAATATAGTAATCGAAGTAATAACAACTTTATAATCATGACTCGTGAGTTTTGGAAACCTTTATTTTTTGTCAAACCAAGCAATCTTTAAATTACGTAAACTCCCACAAATGTTATAAAAAAAGAGGTGATAAAGATTAAAGAGACACATTGTCACATTTAAAAGTGGGAAAATTTGTTAACAGTTAGTTATTCACTAGAGCAATTATGATCTGGAAGTGGCTATTCATACCAAACAAGTTATATCTATTGATAAGTTGAAACAAACAATAAATTGGGAGGTTATTTGTTGGCTCCTTGGAAGTGGGACCTGCGTGGCCAAAGTGGGTCCGACATGGACTGGGGTCGAAGAGGGGACAAGTGGAGGGTCCGACCACACCCTAACCACGTGCATCGCCGGCCAAAGGGCTTGTGTCGTGGTCCCACTTCTGCACCTTAATCCCTATCTTAACAGTTCCCCATTTTCCACTTGATAAACATCGTAAATGCCAAAAAAGAAAGGGTGTTTTTGTAAAATTTGATATTTTATTTAAATTTTGTTTTTTTCATAAAAAAAATTATTTTAACATATTTTACACATATTAAAAATATTATTAAATTTTTTACATTTTATCTATTATTATATATTAAAAAAAATTCTATTTTTAATTAATACACTAATAAAATAGGATTAAAATTGAAAATACAAAATGACATTTTTTATAAAAAAAAATGTTAAAATGACATTTTTTGTGAAACAGATAAAATAATTTTTTAATATTTTTTAAAAGTATTATTAAAAAGTATTGTATATGATAATTTAGTCCTTCTATAATACGGCGTATATACTTTTAGACGACACACACAAAAACATAAAAAAATATTTTTATTATTTATTTGCTAAAAAAAAAATTAATAATAATAAAATTAATAAAATTTAAATAAAATACTTATTTTTGTAATTATGTCAAAAAGCTAACAAAAGAACTAACATACCATGGCTTAATTGTTTTTACATTGTCAAGCTGATTTTATTTTAAAGAATTGACTAGATACTAAAAGCCAGGACAAGAAAACACCAAACTTTTTTTTTTACCTTTAACGCCAAAATATTTTTAATTAAATCTCAATTGATGTATCTATATTTCCCATTATTAGATATGTTATTACAAATTCCACCCAAAGATTGTCACCATTTACATTCATACTTTTGCTTTCTTTTCTTATTGAATTATATTAGGGAACTTTGTATTTTTAGTCATTTATTTAAATGTTTGTTAGTTTTTTTGTCATTTTTAAAGTGTTATTATAATGTAACATTTTGTGTATTGTTCATGGGAGCTTTTGCAATGGGTGTCACTTTATTTAAGTTTTATTTGCATTCTAACATTTTTGAAAAGTATTTAAAAATCTAACACTTATTTCACTGTTCAACCGAATTATACTCCTATACAGTACTGCGTGTACGACCGTATACGGTATACGATGTAGTAATAACATGGCTAAAATCGTCTTGTCATACAAAACAGTGACAACTATTTTTAACACTTTTCAAAAGTGTTAAAAACCAAATGAAACTTAAATAAAATGACATCATGTGCAAATATCTCTTGTTCATGTCTCTTTTATTCTTGCATAGTATGACATGTATGTGTATGTGTATCTATGGTATACGATGTAGAATCATGGATATAATCGTCATTTCATTAAAATATGTGACAAATTTTTTTAACATTTTTGAAAAATAACAAAACTTAAATAAATAACAACTTTTGCAAATTTCTCATTATTTTGTGCTATTACAAATTCCAAAAAAAACTATCACCATTTAGATTAGGGATAGACAAAAAATCTGGATCTAAAAACCTGAACCCGTACCAAACCGAAAATATCCAAAATTATCCGAACCGAACCTATATAAATACCGACCAGATCTGATAATTTAAATTTTTGGATCTCGGGTATTATCCGATCCAAACCGAGATTCGAACTATGAACCGAAATATCCGAATACTTT
Organism: Eutrema japonicum; assembly: GCA_030161315.1. Lineage (NCBI taxonomy): Eukaryota > Viridiplantae > Streptophyta > Magnoliopsida > Brassicales > Brassicaceae > Eutrema > Eutrema japonicum. The sequence goes on from BSQW01000005.1 coordinate 44,072,584, forward strand.
TGTTAAACCCCTTTACCCTTTTACGAGAATACAATAATTTTATTGAAATGAACATTTATAGTTTGTTTTTTATTCTTGGATTTTTGGGTTTTTCGGGTGTTTCAGGTATTTTTGGGTATTGTGGATACTTTTGGATACTTCCGGATCCGAACATATCTGAAAATTTTTGAATCTTAAAAAAAATACTAAACCTGAACCAAATCAGATCTAAAATTTTAAAATATCCAATCGATACCTAAATCCCTAAACCCAAAATATCTGAAACCCGAAATATCTGATCTAAAGATCCGAAAGTACATCCCTAATTTAGATCCATACTAAAGTATTTTGCAAAAATTAGTATTTTCTAAATTTTAGATAGTTTTTAGCATTTAATTTATTGTTCATAGTTTTTTAGTATTTTGTTATTATTTATGATTATTTAATCTATATAGAATATGACGTGTATACTTATGAACGGTACACGAATAAACAGAAAAATATATTTTATTATTTATATGCTAAAAAAATGCTGAAATTATATATATATATATATATATATATATATATATAAAGTGATAATTCAAATATATCTCCATACTATTGCTTTCTTTTTTTATTGGATTAAAGTGCTACTGCTCTCTTTTTATGAATTGTTTTTGCTCAGTAACGACAAATTCATCTATCTTATTCAACACACACACGTAAGTCATAACATGTAATATAATAAACTTTTTCTTAATCTAAAAGAAAGATGTTGAGGTTCATTTTGGAGAAATTACGAGAGGTTCGTAAATTCTTAAAAACAATTCATTGAGTTAATAGTACCCTAAATTCTTAAAAATTGAAACCATCAATGTTGGAGAAATTACGAGAGGTTCGTAGATTTTATCACTTTTTAAAAAAAATTATAGAAATTTAGCACTTTTTGAACTTAATTAAGAAAATACAAAAAAACAATTTGACCAAAAACAAAGAGAAAATTGAAAAAGTGATTTTTAGTGCAAATAAGTCAGAAATTATATATGTTTTAGTTCTTTATCAAAAGTGAAAATAATATACTATGTTTTAGTTTTGTCACAAAACTTTTGTGTCTCATTATGTTTTTATTTCCTTAAGAGGCAAATAAACTAAAACGTCTAAAATGACTTATTAACAGATTTTGTCATTTTTAATCTTTTTTTTTAGGATTCTTGCATAGAATGTGACTTTTTCAAAACATTTTTTTTATGTTATAACACTTTTCAAAATATATAAAATAGTGTATATACGTTGACTTTAACGTGCACAGTACACGAATCAATAACAAATATTGATAAAATTATTTTTTCAACAGAAAAATGTTATATTGTAATTTACAGATTTTGAAGTGTTAGAATACAAAAGATGTTTTAAAAAAATGACAATGGATACAAATATCTCAAAATAAATTTTTAGCAATGATGATTTTACCTTTATTGTTATTTTTTTGTGTACCATACACAATCGTGCACACTGTACTGTAACAAGATCAAAACTATAATAAACAGTGAAAAAGTATTAGTTTCGCAAATAATTTTTTAAAATGTTAAAAAAAAACTAAGAAAATTTTAAAAACTAATAAAATTTGTAAAATCCCCTTTAAAATTTGATAAGTATCTTATCTTATTATATAAAGTTGAATGTTTCAAAGTTGATAACTCATCTGATCGTGACACGTGTCAAGTTAATTAATTAAATTCTAACATGTATAAAAAGTTTTAACAATAAAAAGAAAATTTTATAATCGATTTCAAAACCTAAATGGTAAAGTTACTAAACAAAAAGGAAAATTTATCCTAAATTCCAAAGTTAATTGAAAAAGGAAAAATTTAAAAAAATCATAAAATTTTATAACCGATTCATAATTTTAAAACGTAAAGAACTAAACAAAAAGAAAAAAATACAAAATTTAAATTTATCCTAAAGGGTAAAGTTATTTTTTTAGTTTTTTTTCATTAAGATTAAGAAAATTAAATAATAGATTACTAATCATAAAAGATAAAAAAACTCTAATTTCCCACCTCTATATAAAATATTTGGTAATATGTTAATTACATACAAAAATATTTTAAGTCCAATAATCGTTTCCAAAACTATTTACTGCATATGCCTCCACCAAATGTTTATCATTTTTTCAGTTCTAATTTATTCGAGTTATAAAATATCTTATTATATAAAGCTGAATCGGTCAAATTGGGCGTGACACGTAGGATAATTATAACTCAAGAGATCATGATATTTATCATTGTTAATTTAGATTGTGACATGTGTTAATGAAATAATATAAACTTTCCAAGCAAAAAAAGGGAAAAAGAAAATACAATTGAAAAAGTAAAGTACGAGAAAAAATAGAAAATATAAAAAAACTATTAAATCTATATAGGATTCATAATATATCAAATTAAGAAATATTGATTTTACCAGTTAGATTCAATTTTAAGTTATACTAGATTCGAATAATTTTTTTTTATAGATTTAATGTAATGTTTTCATATCCTGAAAAATCTGGGATCCAAACAACAATCCAATCCGGATATAGCTCTAAAATTCGAGACTATAAAATCCGGTAAAATCTGTAAAAACTCAACAAATAACCATGAACCGGACATAATCGTTGAGCCTTATGGATGTAAAAAATAAATAGTGCAATCAAAGGGCTTCCTTTATTGTTCTTATTGAGTCATTCTGATTTTATAATCTAGTACTTTATGAAATTCTTTCGCTTATTAATAATATTTTATCAACTACAATAATAATTACTTTGTCAGTTTAACATATGTTTTTCAAACATATCTTAGAAATTTATTAGTTTTCATACTATATATATATATATATATATATAATTTGACTATATGTTGATTGCGATAGGACTCTATCGAACCGGATCAACCCACAGATCCGGTGACCTGAAGGACTCTCTGGTTTGCTTCCAATTTAAGTTAAAATCCGAAAAAATGATTTTTTATGATTTTTTAAAGTGGAATCTATCGAACTACGATTTAAGTTAAAATCAGAAAATTTTGCGGAATTTAAACAATTTCGTTTGATATTTCCAATTTAATATGATTTAATATTATTTACAAAATAATTCATGTTTGGCAATTTAATATTATTTTTAGACAAATATTTTTTAACATTATTTATTTTATAAATTTATGTTTGACAATTTTATAAATATGTTTTTCTGATTTTTCTTTAACATTATTTATCTTTAATATATTGAGCCAAAAAATCTTGAAATATTTTTGTATGTTATGTAATAAAATATTTTAAACCACAGATTTTCAACACCATTTCTCATCCACAAATATTTTCTAAATATATTTTATTTAAATTTATATATTATCTCAAATTCAGGATTATATTTATTTTATATATTTATATTTGTAAAAACAAACTGTGATAATGTTAAAATAGTTTCCAAACAATTTATTTTTAAAAATACGGAGTGTTTGGATCCATATACTAAAAATATTTATGTTTTAATAGAATATATAAGATTTAAAATTTAATTCTTGAATTGTCTCATTTATTTAGAGAAATTGTTTATGGATATTTTTAAAGTGTGAATTACAAAACATAATTTATAAATAGTTTTTTTTTGTTTTTGTTGAAAATTTATGGATAGTTAAACAAAGATTTTACTTTAAAATCAAATGATTTGGATCATAATTATATGGATTATCAATTTTAGATTTTAAATATTTTTATTATAGAGACGCATATCCTAATCTAATTTTATATAATTGTGAATCTTTGATATAATGGATAAAATCTCGTAAATATCTCATAAAAAATTAAACGAAAAATATATATAAAAAAAAATCTAGTCGTTACTTTGATGAAGATCCGACTACCTGAATACTTCAGTGGATCCAAAATAGAGATGCTAGCCTATATTCAAGATAAGATGAAAGGTAGATTTTCTGGTTGGTATGCAAGAACTCTCTCGCTGGGAGGTAAGAAAGTGCTCTTAAAATCCGTGGCAATGGCTATGCCTGTCTATGCCATGACTTGTTTTAAGCTACCAAAAAATACTTGTGAGAAGCTGACTAGTGCTATGTCAGATTATTGGTGGAATTCCATGGAAGATAAGAGAAAAATTCACTGGATTGTTTGGGATAAATTGTGTCTTACTAAAGAGCAAGGTGGTCTTGGTTTTAAAGACCTCCAAATTTTTAACCAGGCGTCTTAGCTAAGCAGGCTTGGAGAATTTTGCAGGTACCGAATTGCCTATTCTCTCTCTTTATGAAAAGTCGTTACTTTGATGAAGATCTCTTCCTTCAAGCAGAATTGGGTTCAAGGCCATCCTTTGCCTGGAGAAGCATCTTGCAGGGCCGAGACTTATTGAAAAGAGGATTGAGGCAGATGGTTGGTAATGGAAGCTCTTTGAAAGTATGGACTAGTCCTTGGCTGAATGATGGGTTTATGAGAGCTCCTCTAATGAAAAATATTTTAGTGAACATTGATCTAATAGTGGAAGATCTATTGGATCACTCTTCAAAATGGTGGGACAAAGATAAGCTTGATGATTTGTTCTATCAGAGAGATATAGATCTGATTAATAAGATTAAACCAGTAGTATCTTCTGATAATTATTGGTGTTGGGAGCATAACAAAATCGGAGAGTACGATGTAAAATCTGGGTATTGGTTTGCTTGTCAAGTGTTCAAAAAAGAAGAAATCAAGAAAGCTATTGAATTGCCGTCTTTGAACCCGTTGAAAGAAAGAATCTGGTCTTTGGACACCTCTAACAAAATCAAGAACTTCCTTTGGAGAGTACTTAGTGATGCAATTCCAGTAGTTGACAAGATCACAGCGAGAGGAATGAAGATTGATTCTCGATGTCAAATTTGTGGACTAGAAGGTGAATCAGCTAACCATGTTCTATTCACTTGTTCTTTGGCAAGACAGGTTTGGGCCCTATCTAATTTTCCTTGTCCTGAATTTGGGTTTGATCAAGAATCTGTTTATCAGAATCTATATTTTGTGATGGAAATGGGAAAGTGTGTGGTTGTACCTTTAAAAGCTAGAAGATCGTTCCCCTGGGTATTGTGGATACTCTGGAAGAATTGTAACAAATTCATTTTTGAAGGATTGAGATTACTTGTGTTGGATTCTATAGGAAAGATCAAAGAAGATTCAAATCAGTGGTTTCAGGCTCACGCAATGGAAAAGTTTGAAGTAAAGTGGATTAAAGAAAACAATCAGATACTGAGGAAAAAATGGGTTCCACCACCTCAATTCTGGGTAAAATGTAACATAGGATCCTCTTGGGATAAAAAGAAAAGTATTAGTGGGGCAGCTTGGGTTCTGAGAAATGCAAGAGGAGATGTTCTCCTACATGGTAGACATTCTTTTTGTGGAATCAACAGCAACATAGATGCTAATATGGAAAGTTGGAAATGGGCTATAGAAAGCATGAAGAGTTTGAAATGCTATAAAGTCCTTTTTGCTGCAGAATCGAAAGAGTTGATTGGAGTAGTATCAAGACCGCCGGCATGGCCATCCTTCAGGTTTCAAGCTACGGTTTTATCATCCTTTTTGGCTTCTATTCCAGTATGGAAAATGGTTCTTGAAACCAAAGAAGCGAATAGTGGAGCTAATCGCATTGCTCAAAGTGTTACGAGGGAGGATCGATGGTAATCATATATAGCCAAGGGTTATCCGAGCTGGCTTAAGGAAGTTTTTGTTGGTCATAATGGAATTGCATTGGTGTAAGTAATGTTCCATAATCCTACTTTGCTTTCCATATATCTTTTTGAATGTTGTAACATTTCAGTGATTAATATAATAGTTATTCAGACGAAAAAAGGAAGAAAAAAAAGAATCTAGTCGATACTAGATATTATAGAGAGAGAAAAAAAATATTAAAAAGAAGAATCCAAAGGAAGATCATATCCGAAAATCATAGAATAGTCATCCCATTCATCATTATCCTCATCGTCATTAGTCATATCCTTAGGCATTCTCCAGCTCTTTGCAATCTCAGCCTCATTCCCATTTGTGAGCAGCTCCAATACCTTTAATTACACAACACACATTGAAATCCATTTGAATTAGGTTTTTGGACCGTTTGGTTCATATCGAATATTTAACCAACCTGAGTCATGGTAGGTCGTAATATTGGCGACTGTTGAACACAATGAGAAGCTGTAAGGACAAGCCTATTCATCTGTTGATCGTCATACTTTTCCTCCAATTTCGGATCAACCAACTCTCTTGTTTTACCTGTCTCCATCGCCGGCTTCGCCTGTTCATCATTAGTTTTTTTTTCCCATCAATATAACGATCAATGTTGAGAACTATAAATCTCAAATAAGAACAGATGTAAGAAAATGATATGAGTATAATTCACTCATTTATCTTGAAAACGCTTGAAACTAAATAATCCCGTACGTCTTATTGGTCGGATATGGATAAAATTAGGTAGATGGAAAAAGCAAAATTGGCTGTGTGGATATGACTCTAAGTCAACTAGAGGGTTTCGTTTCGTGTCTTACAAGGCAAAGTAGGTATGATTTAGAATTATACCCATAAGAGAATGTGTTTCTGAGAGGGATTAACCGGTCTTCGTCCGCTTATGATCTCTAGAAGGAGAATACCAAATGCGTAGATGTCAGTTTTCTCGTCTACGGTTCCTTGCATTAAGGACTCCGGTGCTAGATAACCGAACGTTCCTTCAACCGGTATAACCGCATGGTGAGTCCATTTGTTTGGCAACCATTTCGCCAATCCAAAATCAGTTATCTGCACAACGATACTCACATCCAACTTTCACACATATATTATAGACCGGAGGATCCGAATTGCTTTTAAGACAAGAAAGCTCACCTGCGGTTCGTAATCAGGTCCAAGTAAAACGTTGGAAGATTTGATATCGCGGTGAATGATTCGATGGCTGCAGCGTTTGTGAAGATAATGAAGCCCTCGAGCAACTCCAACCGCAATCTTGTACCGTATAGGCCAATCTAACGACCCGTTATCCTTATCTGTTCCGATTTTTTCCAGTATTTACCGAACCAAATCAATGTTATAACTGTGTATTGTCTTCAGAGCAGGATTGTATCATAACGAAAACATCAAAGTCATATGAAGTTAGATTACCGTGTAACGCGGAGTACAAGTCTCTGTTCTCAGAGAATCTGAAGACAAGATAGAGACCTGTTTCAACACAACAGCCTAAGAGGAGAGCTGTGTTGGGATGAGAGACATGACTTATGATGCCGAGTTCCGTAAGAAACTCTTTCTCCTTGTTCATGTCGCCACTCTCTTTCGCTAGTCTCTTCACTGCGATTCTTCTTCCATCCCATAGATCTCCTCTATACACTTCAGAGTACCCTCCTATGCCTACTATGTTATCTGCAATTCAACCAAAAACTTAGATCAGATTGTAGGACCAATGTTCCAACAATGATAATTCTATAAGAACCAAAAGTTTTAATCTGTTTTTTTCTTGGGTTAATGCATTTGATCCAAAGTTTTAAACTTGTGGTCTCTCTAATATGCTTACCTTGGTGAAAATCATTTGTGGCTTTAGAGATCTCGTTGTAAGTAAAGCATTGAATTCGAGGTTTAGGTTTGGGATTGTTCTTAGTCTCGTTTCTTCTCCATTTTCTCAAAGTAGAGTTCATGATAAGAGAAGATATGAATCTGTATGGAGACATTGGCTTATGTTTGAGTTTGTCCGAAGGCGAAGCGGAGCTGGAAGAGACCATTGAACCGTTGAAACTTGAAGCATCATCACCAGACGAGCTAATTGAATCTCTCGATAGAGTGTTTAGTATGCTGCGAGGTGAATACTTCTCACTCTTTATGTCTGAAAAAACATCTTTGTTAGTTGAATCCGCTAAATAAATCGTAGTACCAAACTTAAACGGAATGTTATATTATGATCTAACCTCGAGAAATCGTGGAGCCAGAGTAGCAATCTTTATGCGGTTTTCTTTGATTTCCGACTAAAACAATAGAGCAACTTGATGGAGCAAAGTCGGAGACATATCTTGTGATCTCATTCCATATCCTACATGAGGGAAACACACAAGGATTTTGAATTGAATCATGAATTTCTAAACCGAACCGGAAAATGTCCGGTTTGTTACCTGAATACGTGAGTTGTTGGTCGGGAAAGAACAAGATAGTGAGCAGAAATCGACTTGACTTCATCGATTAGTCCTCTTCCAATGTTTGAGCTAAACCCTACCTTGGCTTCCAAATTCACCTATTAAGTTGGAAAAACAAATTTGAATATACCAAATGTGTAATTGTGATTATTTACTTTTTATGAATATATTGCTAATATTGTGATAACAGTATTAATTGTTTGTTTGTGTGTGAGCTGAGAATATATTGCTAATATTGTGATAACAGTATTAACCCGCAGCGGATCCGATCCGCTTGATAGGCCTAGCTGAGATCACTCGCATTTTCCTCTGTTTCGATGCCAACGGTCCTGAGAATTCCCGCGCGTGACCTCGATTTGTTATTGGTGCGCGTGCGATTCTTCGTTCCCACGTTACCATATACACCACACGTGTGGGAAAAAATCGTTTTTTTTTGGGGGGGCTTAGCATCACCAATTAACACTAATTTCTTTGAAAAATTCGATTAGTCAAATTAATATACTTCGTATTTAGTTTTGGCAACAAGTGTAAGCGAACTCGGAACTATCACATAGTAACAGTTTTGAAAATCTATTTTTGATAAGGGAATGAACCAAATTGAAAAAGGCCGTACTTGGTTCTGGCAACAAGTGTAAGCGAACTCGCCAAGCATGGAGATAACATGTGCTTTGGCACAACGAATCTGAGTTCTCTTCTTCTTCTTCATCGGTAGCTTTCTCGGCTCTTCACCCACTGCAACAACAACATTTTAATTTCCTAATTGTTCATATGATCAACTACGGAAAAAAAGAAACAGAGGAAATTAGGTATAAATTTATATCCTAACCAAGAAGATGAAGAGCAACAATAGTGTCACTTGGTTTAGCAAGAGAATTGATGGCCCAAGATAGAACATTTTGGCTCTCGTCGCGGTCCAACGAGATCGCCACAAGTATCTTGTTACTACCTTCTTCTGAAAAAGATATCATTTGTATTGGCCCTTTGTTCCTTTGTCTCACTCTAATTAAGGTCGGAAAATTTGAGAACACAATAATATTGGGAGATAGAGTAAGAAGAAGAGAGACGTTTCGAGATTAATAAAGAGTACTGTGGAAAAGGGATGATCATTGCATGAGATAATCATTAGCTGTGTGTATGAGTCTTGACGAAGAAGCATAAAGCGCAATAAGGGCAATGATATTATATTCAAGTTATCTGTATATTATTTTGGCATAATGTTACTCAAGCATCAAAAGTTATAGTTTATAGCTAGAGTTAAAAAAATACATTATTCTTTTAGTGGTTCTTATAAACTCTGGTTCAGATTCATAATTCAGAGTTTGAATTCGATGTGATGCTTGTCTTTAGTTTAGCGTTCAAAGTCATGAATGTGTTTGATATAATAATTAGCTGTTAGAAATTTTTGTTTTAAACCGGAATATTGAAAGTACATTGTAATTGGGTTAGTCACTAAATTGTTGCTTATGCAAAAAAGGTTATAAGTTTTTGCTCTATATAAGCAATTAAACCTAGCGATTGAAAATTCGTTGAGTATCACTAAGACATACGCACGCAGAAACTGTTGCTGGAAATCAAATGCTATAGTCTAAAGTTAAACAAACATAGACTTTGTAAATTATTATATAAATAAAAAAGCAGGGATAGATTAGAGACAATGATGGGATTTGAAGTGAATGTGGTTGGATGATTTGTGGTGTAAGCAAAGGCCAAAGGGACAACAGGATGTGTTTTGTTGTTGTTTCTAAGTGGTCTCATCTCACGTTCTTGATTTTGTCTTCCTCTCAAAGCCATTGTTGATCTTTGGCGCCTCTACTTTCTTATTATATCTGCTAATCTTGTTTATCAATCAAATAAAGAATGATTAAATTGTAGTTTAGGATCAATGATCTAAAAGATAGTTAGTAAGAAAATGAAAGGAAAAATTGTTTTCAAAGGGTTGGTAGAGAAAAGTGTGAGCCATGGATGGCAATCCAAAAGAGGGAAGATATATATTTAACTTTTTACAATGAATGAGACTTTGAGAAGACATTAAGTACAAACTATTTAATTAAATATTACAATAAAAATGAATTTAAGGGTTATAATAGAAATGGACCAAAAGGTATTATCCGCTCTGTCAATTTGGTTCACAATCCGCGGGTTCCGTCCTGTTTAACACGCCACAGAGTGGGTGTGGATTAAAAATTTTTTTTTGTAAAAAGCGGATTTAGTGGGGAGGGGGAGATTTTTAAATACGGAGTAGGTGCGGGTCAAAAAATTTATTCTGCAGGTCCCGCGGATAACTCGTAATTTTTTTTTATTTAATAAATAATATTTATTTACTAAATATTATTAAAATATTGAAATATTTTGTAATATATATAAATTAATTAATTATTTTGTTTATTTTTCAGAATAATAATATTTTATCATATGAAATTTATTTTATTAAATATTATTTTTGCTAAAAAACATATATAATAAAAAAAAAATTATATTATTTAAATATGTGTGGGTTACCCGCGGGTAATCCACAAATTCAAGTGAGACAGATGCGAATCTAGTATTTTATGTAGGGGTGGGCATTTCTGTTTAATTTCGGATTTGGTTTGGTTCGGTTGATTCGGGTTGAATAAAACTCTAGCCGAACTCAACCGAAATAAGTTTGGTTCGGTTTGGGTATAGTTCGGTTCGGTTGTACTTTGGTTTGGTTTTAGTTCGGTTTTAAAAAAATTAACTTATAAAAATCAAGAATCCTAACAAACGTAAACAAAACGAAGTCATAAAAAAAAAATCATTCCCTAAAAGTTTAAAACCAAACTCAAATTATCCCACTTAATCAAAATAAAAAAAATGAAAAAACTAATTAATGGCTTCGTCTCTCCCATGCCACAAAAATGAATCTACAACAAGCCAATAACTTAAATATAAGTTAATTATACAAGTCAATGTTTATTCATTTCTTATATGAGCCATTATAGGCTTACAACATTAATATAAAACTACCATCATATATGTTATTATTTTTAATATTATTAATTAACTAATTAACAAAAACATATTGGTTTATTGGTTCGGTTCGGTTTTAAACCGAATCAAACCGAACCGTTTGGGTTGAAAAAAACTTCAACCAAATGGTTGGGTATTAACTCTAATTTGGTTTGGGTCGGTTTGAATTCGGTTTGGTTTAGTTCGGTTAAAATGGCCACCCCTAATTTTATGTTCACGAATTTAGCAAAACGGTTCTAAATGGGCCAAAAACAAATGTTAATCTGTATGGAGCGGGTTTGATCCGCTTGACTGCCTAGGTACGTACTATCAATAAACAAGACGTTGAATCATATAATTACATGTGCAATTATGCACCCAAGAATACTCGGCTTCGTTTGTCTTATACTACACAACACTAACCCCGTACACATATTTCCAATTTAAATTTTTTTAAAATTTAGTATAACTTAATATTTTTTCGAAATTTTTTATTTTTTGATTTTTTTTATTGTTTTCAAAATAATTGATATTTAACAAGTATAATCATATGATTCATATCTATGAAAGTATGACAACTCTCTCCAACATCTTGCTACATCAGCAATTGAGAGATTGTCATGTGTCCTTGAAATTTTTGATTCAATTAATTGTCCAATAGCTTACACTCTTCATTTTCCATGTGTTTCATAATTTAGGTCGTAGCAAGCGACAAACATCCAGGAAAAGAAAGAACAACAAGAGCCATAATGCAAAGAGTAGTGATCGAGAATTCACTATCGTATCCATATTGCAATCTCATCTCAAGGCCTTGGTAAGATTACAAAAAAGAACACAATAATATAGTATCCACACAATCTCATATATATGTGAATTTTGATTTTTCAAACAATCCCACAACATTTTGTGAAGAAGCATATATCGAATAAGTTTGCGACGTACACGATTCGTTCGGAGGATACGAAAACTTCATGGAAGGTGATCCTCGCAATAATCAGGAATTCAACATGCTTCAATAGGGGATGGATAAGATAAGCACAAAAATACCCATTACTGGTTGGTGAAAGTTATACCTTCGAGCTCATCAAACCGAAGAAAATCACTAAACCTGAAGTTATGAAACATATGCGATAATTGACCTAAAATATAATATAATAAATCTAATTTCTTATGTGATAATTGATAGTCTAATTTTTTATGTGATCATTGACTTGAAATATAACATAATAAATCTGTTATAAAAATTTATTTTAATACATTAAATCTATAAAACAAATTACTACGTGCAGAGGTCGGACATGCGGATTAGAATCTAGTTAGTTATTATTATGACCGTTTCCCTTTAATTAACGGGTTGATCAATATTGGCCCAAGGCCAAAATTTGTGTGAAACAAAGTGAATATAACTACAATGGGCCCAAATAAAACCTAACTTTTGTTTCACGACCCAATAACCAATTAATTGTGATGGTCCTGAAACCCTGTGATCTAACATCGGAATCAACACGGAATTAAGCTGAATAGCCGTCGGTAGCTTGAGATCGCCTTAAAATTTTAACATTGTAAAATGAACTCTGTTTTAACCCAAAAAAAAAAACATCTTTTTTATGCAACAAAGAATAATATAATCATTTGGATTTTGGCTTTACACTCTTCTATTTAAAAATCAGGTGAATTTAAGGTGAGCAAGACAATCAAAACATCCTATTCACCAAGTTTTCAATCGTGTCTTTGGTCAAATTCCGGCTAACTACACTCATTATGTGTTTGTTTCTAGTGAGATATGAATTCGAAAGAGATGCGAATTTACTCCACGACCTCTAAATTACAAGCCTCAATCACCAAACCACAAACGCATAATTAGGAGAGTATTTTAAATTTTTTATCTACCGAAAGATTTCAAACCTTCAAATGCAAATGCAATGAAACCACTAGAGTCACTAGACCATATATAAACCCCTCGGAAAAATACAGTAGGATAATAGGTAATCCATTTTTTTTTACATCAAATAATAGGTAATCCATTTACATAGCATGATTTGGCAACAAATGTTTGACGGTTATTCATAAGAAGACTTCATTTACGAACGTAAATGATCATTCGCTATTTATAGTTGGTAATCCATTTAAATAGCGTGATTTGAAGATACAATTGAACGTATATATAAAGAAGGCGTAGCATCAAAGTAATAGAAAGTAGAGAACGTAGCTAAGGCTAGAAGATAATAGGAAAAACGAAACCTAGGGGATGTTAACGTCTTTCTCAAAATTTAGAAATATTCCTCATAATTAACTTTATACTAGAAATTATGCTAAAAAGAAATAAATTAGGGCAATTGATCAAAATAGTATATTTTTAAATTTTTGTTCCAAATTTAGGATCATTAGTTGAAAATATCATTAATATCACAAATTTTGATAATAATAGCATAAATTTAATATATTAAAATAATCTAAAATTCTTTTATAATGAGAAAAACTAAACCTTAAATTAAAAATAATGAAACCAAATATAATGTTTAATTTTATTTTAAATTTATTTTAAATAAACCACTATTTTTACATAATTATTTGTGTTATTTTTGGAATTTTAAATTTAAAACGTTAATTTTGAAAAAACAAATTTGTGATATTTTAGGGTATTTCTCAATAAATTAACACACTAATTAAGGCTAACCGCTTCACCTCGCCGCATCAGAGACACCTATGAGAATTTTAGTTCATAAGTACTATCTTCTACACGTGCCTTTGATGCAGACTGCAATTTGTTTTCTCCCTCGAACCACTTGTCACACTAATCCCACGAAAAAACATGAACTAGGCCTGACCATAACAGTACAATTTTCATCATATAATCACGAATTTTCCATTCGAAGCCTTAGATAGTTAATTATTTAGAAACAAGTATTCACTAATTTTCCAATCAAAGTCTCAGAAAATTTACTTTTTTTTCCCCCGGATTATTCCTTCATGACCCATAAATGGAACAAAACTGGTGAATTACAAACTGACAACTTAAAAAAAAAAAAAAGCCTAACGAATTAATGATGCATAAGCTGAGATTAAATAACATCATTAATGAGAACACCTCCTAATAATCCAATCCCAATTCCATTTTTTTCACCACCGTAAGATTCAGATATTTATGTCTTTATCATGTAGCGAGCTCTGACCCGACCCGTTTTCCCGATGCAACCGGGTCAGATGCAAACAGTTAAGAAAAAAAACTGTTCACAAAAGACGATCCTCTGTTTTTCTCTTCACATGCTCTGTTTTTTTTTTCAGTGTGTCACACCGTTAGTTTCGGTACTCTGCCGCACCACCTGATCACTATCCTCCACGTCATCATCACCATCATCATCGTCACAAGTACAACTTTTTTCTGCCGGCGTCGCCAAGTAAGTGGGTTTTATATTTCCGGCCATAATCACCAAAAACTTCTCCGGCAAAGCTACAGGCTTCACCGCTTTTTCGGGTTTCCTATCTCCGGCCTCGAGATCTCTCTCTCTGCTCTGGTTTTCCTCGCCGTCGAGATAACCGGAGAGACGCCAGTAAGAGCAAGCGAGGATCAGAAGAGCAAAAGCGATGAGACCAAGCATCGCCGCTAAACCACCGAAGAGATACGGAACCGGTGAATGCCACGGCGAGTGAGGTCCTCCCATGGTGGTTCTGTTTCCCTCGATGTTTTCTCTCGGAGGGTAATATTGTCTTCCTTCCATTTCGTAGACTGAGAGAAAGAAAGAAAGAGAGAACAAAAATTGTGTGTGGTTTTTTGTTTATAATAGAAAATGTTTTGGTGAGAGGAGGAGAAGTGTGACGAATGGATTTATAGAAGAGAGCTAGCGAATTAACGTCGTGGATCGAGTGTGACGTATAATTAATTTTATTATTTTGCGTATGAGATTCTTTTTTGGTTCGTTTATTTAAATTACTTTTTGGTGTTCTGTAATAACGAGTAAGTTAGAAAATGAAAAAAAAAAAAAAACGAATTCAGTTTATCATTAATGATGATTATGTGGAGTCGTGACGTAAGTACATAACTAAAGTAATGGAGATGATGTATCAAAACGGATTAACTGCGGTGAATTTGTAACTAAAAGTTAACACATTTTTGTATGAATTCCCAATATTTAGAATCAAACAAGTTTTGCTATAAAAGGAAGTTAATGTGTCAGCAAACACTCTTAATCGTGTACTTAATTTTTCTGCGGCATTGGTGGTGTAGAGATCTATAGTTCATATAACCAACTACTCACAAAAATTGTCATTTACAGTTTTTCACATATATTAAGAAAATTGATAAAAAAACTATTTTATCTTTCATTAATACACTAAATAAATTTTTCTTTCTAATTAATGCATTAAAACAATAGGGTTAAAATTAATTTTTATTCAAAAATTTGCATTGAAAATACAAAATAACACTCTTTATAAAACAAAAACAAGACCTTAAAATGATTATCTTTGTGAATATTTTATGTATCACATTTTAGTCTTTCTAAAATCACTTACAATTCTTAACGTAACTCACATCTCAATTTTTATTCTCTAGAGTCCATAAGATGTGTATTTTGTTTTTCTTACATTCAGAATTAATAAATACATAAAATTTCGATCAAAATATTTACTTATCATTTTACATCAACAATTTTACATATCAAAATTGTAAGAACTAAATTTTGATTTTACATACACATAACAATTTTACATACACATAACAATTTTACATATCAAAATTACCCATCACTCTTAAAAAATAAACTAGGTCTTTTCTCTTTCTCTCCTCTCGTGCATAACAAAAATCCATGTAAGAACTAAAGAGTATGCAGAGATTCTAATTTTAAGCGTGTAGATAAGGTTATGTGTATATATATACATAGCGAGACGTGTAATTATGAGTTTGCGTTGGTTAGTTAGGCGATCAGTTGGGACCCAAATTAAGGTGGTGTGTTTCTTAATTAGTATCCCGTACTACTTTTAAGCTTAATCAGTGGGATGATTTCGAAAATATCTTCGATTCAATCATATATACTTTGAAGATAAACATAGGAATTTAATACAAAGTTATCATTTATTGTAACACTTAAACACTGTTTCAGATAATTAACAACAATTTACATAGTGTCGAATCCACTCAAATACCCTCGATCGAATAAAATATTGCATGCCTTTATGAGAATATCTTCTTAGTAGTTATGTTATGCTCTAGTAGTCTCAGTGAACAACTGAGCATGTTAAGAGCTTAAGATGAACATCTTCTTGATTTAAAAATTCGAAACATGAAACATGAGTCATGAAATTGATGAATTTTTTACAAGGGAAACAAACAAACCCAATGATTTAATAAAGAACCCTCTGAGGAAGAGAGAGGGTTTAAGTCTTTAACAGGCATTAAGGGAAATAAGATAATGACAAGTGACTGACATAAAACGGTTCCTTTAAAGCCGCTAAAATTGGGTTAGCGATGCAAACGTGAAGTGATAGCCGCAAACGTTATCACCGTTAACGCCAAACAAATAAAGTGAACCGTTACCTAAAACAACTAGAAATACATGTTTGTTTTTTTTTTTTTTTTTGGTAACTCATGGTTATCCCAGGCCTATGGAGGGGCCCAGACTAATCTCTGAGGAAAGGCAACCCATGGATAGGCCCCTTCTCGGGTTTTCAAATGAGCCGTAAGCAATGAGCCCATATCCGTATGGGTGTCCAAGAGAGAATGTTGTAGTTGCTTGGGTTCGAACTCATGGCGAAAGTGGTTAAGCACTCCACACCTATATTCTTACCACTAGCCCACTCAAACCCGGACATGTTTGTTTATTTTTTCTTACTTCGATTTATTGTATGTATTAATAACCAATATTTATAAGGCCAAAAAATAATAATAACCAACATTATTGCAGCTCGAACATATTGCTCTTGATCTATCAGTGGAAAACAAGAAAACAAGGTTACAAGACTAATGTTCAAAAAAAAAAAAAACAAGGTTACAAGACTCACACATACACGGACGTAAGATTTAATTTATTTTCTCAATTACTATATGACTAGGATTTAACCCGAGAGTAATTTTTTTAAGGAAATTGTTTAAAATTTTTTAAAAATTGATTTAATTTGAATTTTATAATATGTCTAACTCATGATTTCATGATTATAGGTAGAACTGAGTTGTCAAACGGAATAATTTGTCTATTTAACCCATTTTTCATTGGACTAAAATATTATTCTGGCTAACTCGTAAAACCTATAATTTTGAAAACATAACTCTAGTATGCACCGTTTAATGACTCTAGTTTTGTGGTTAGTTCACAAATTCTTTAAAAAATTCATTTTCTTATGTCTAACTTTTTATAAAATTAGTAAAATATTTTTCAACTTTTATTTTGATATAAATTCAAATAAAATATAATAAATTATAGTAAAAATATATCAAGATTTCAAATATATATATATATATTTTGAATATATATGGATTGATTATTCATTAAAAAATATATAAGATAACATATTTAATGCAAAATAAATACTTTTCATATTCTTATCACTAATTGTAAAAGACAATTATATCATTTCCTATTTCAATTATTCTTTGTTATTTTTAATGACATTTCATATAATAACTTACAAAACAAAGTTTATTTTCAAAAATATCTTCTTAAATAATATTATAGAGATTATATCACCTGAAACCGTTTACCTTTTTTTGTTAAAAGATATGAAAGCGTTTACTTTAAACCAACTTAATCGATTTATTATCAACCAAATAATCAAGATAAAAAACGAATATGTTTGTATCTATAAACCAATCTAATATAAAAAAATAATGATTGGAAAACTAAAATTACCAACGGATGGTTAGGCTACTGGTTTCAGCACAAGGATTGGTCCTATGAACTCCCTAGTTCGAACTCCGTTAGAAAGGATATTTTACGCCGCGTTAAGAACCTGAATTCAAAGTTTCAAACCAAATTTAAAAAAAAACTGAAATTTATTTTACTTACCATGATAATCATCTAATTCTTCTCTTTTACCTGATATTATTTTTTTTGTGCGAATACTGATATTTCTATTTATCAGGATTTTCGAAAACATAAAATTTCGAATCCTGATATTTCTATGAATCACCTGGAAACATAAAATTTTCGAAAACTGAAAATAGAATAAAATTCGTTATTAATGAAAAACAGGCGGTAGCCTACCCACCACCATAATATGCTTTAACAAGTGACTATCGAGTTCATGATTAAAAAAAAAACCCCACTATGCAGCAAAATCATCATTCTAACAAGAACATACCAAATTTTACGTTTAAAAATTATTTTAATGTAAATATTAGAGGAATACAAAAACAAATATATACATTGAAAAGTAAAGTGGAAAACCCCAATGACAAAAAGCTGGAAACAACATACCAAACCATATCCCTGAGGCCTCAATTATCTCATCAATGTCAAAGATATAACTTGAAAAAATATACATGAGATAGGGTCCCCCACAGTCTATTTGGATCAAAGTTTATTTGGTCAAGTTCCTATCATTTGCTTTTTCCTGTTTAGTCAAACACATTGAGAAAACGATTAGAACAATTGAAAACAACACAGCTCACTCTTGATGATGTTCATATTTTCCATTAATTTGTTTTACTTGTTAAAAAGCTAGCGTTCAAACTTTAACACAAATTGTTTTAAGACTTGAGAGAATAATATTTTTTTTGAAAGTGTAATGCTAACTGAGTTTAGAACTGTGTCAGAACAGAATATGATACAGCTGTAGGAACATGAAGTGTTACAGAAACAGTTGCTGTATCAGTTGGAAGTAGCACACGAAGTGATACAAGGAAGCAGTACGGAGCAACTGATGACGTGGAGCTAAAGTGTGAGCTGTGGGATCACGACATGTTATATATGCTAGACAGAAGCGATATACAGGATGTGGCAGTTCAGACATTGACATTGGAAAGAACTGACACAGTTGCTGATGCAGTACTTGATGCAGGTACTTGATGCAGGTGCTAGTAGAGCGGATGCAGTAGTTTATGCAAGTGATGATCAGTGATCGACACATGATGGAAATATACTGTGGTGATCAAGAAGACTAGAGCTGGATGCATTCGAGGATGTATCAGGAGCTGAGTCAGAATGAGATGCATCAGAGGATGTATCAAGCGTTGTATCAGGAGGCAAGGACTTGGCGTGGCGCAGAAGCTGACGTGGCAAGTGTGTTGCTAAGCTGGACGAAAACGCTGGAATGTATATCTGGCGTTGATGCAGTTGATGCAGTTGATGCAGTTGCTGTACCAGTTTAAGAAGTAGTACAGGAACTAATACAGGGGTTTATTGAAAAGGCCCAGAAGCCCAAAATGATGAAGAAATCATGTGGGCCCTTAGGGTTTCGACCCTAGCCATATAAATACCAAGAGACGGCCAGAGAAACAGGCGCGCGTCTAGGGTTTATCAGGAGATGCACACAGGTGTGTGTGGCGTTGCCCCATCATACAGGATTTGTAGATCCGTTGGTGATGGTTGCTGGAGTACAAGCAAATCTGTGAGATGGTGTTTGTATCGGTAGTAGCCGAGCGGTAGACTTTGTAGAGATACCGTGTCCACAGTTCGTCCATCTAGAAAAGAATGGTAGGCATCGTAGTGCTGGATACCATATGCAATTGTATGTTGTGATCTTGTTCTAGTGGATTCGTTCTGGACTAGGTCCCGGGGATGTAGGGAAACCGAACCTCGTTAAAAAACTCTATGTGTTATTTACCTTATGCTCATACGTATACTCAAACACATAGATCTAGCCACAAATGCGCTTTCAATTGGTATCAGAGCGGGACTCGATAGAGATTCGTTCTTATTTTCGGGTATGATCCTGGATTTGTGGCTAGTGGAGAAATAGTTTGTCGTGAAGGCTGAGAGACGGCGCTGGTGAGCAATAAAGATCCCACTGCGAATTAGGGTTTGAAAACTACTTCTGGTTCGAGTTGATGTGGCTGGCGTGACAAGAAAAGAAACCCTCGGGAGAGAAGAAGTTTGTGGATTGGGCTAATTGAAGCAAGTTGGAGTTTCTTTCAATTTGGGCCTATGTCGATTGGTGGAGCAAAGCCCAATAAGCTTTTAAGTTTTCAAAGAAAATTTGGATTATTGGTTCATGGAAAGTTAATGCGGTGGTCAGCAAAATCAGCTCAAAGAAGACTTCGAACCCTGAAAGAAGAAGAGTTGGTGTGAGGCTCGATAATTGATTTGAAGTCTCGCTGGAAGTTTCAGAGATTCTGTCTGAGATAGCTTAGTTTTGGTTTTCAAAATTGGAGAAGCAAGTTTTCCTTCTCGCCATAGAGAGACGAATCATTGGCGAAGTATTCTGTGAATCCGGTTGATTGTGAATTAATATGAAAACATTCGAAGGAGCTTTGGGAATTAGAAGTTCACAGCCAATCATAAAGGTCTCAACAGCATCAGATTCGGTGGTAGCAGATTTGATGAATAAGCAGAAAGTGTTGAATCTCGTAACAGAATTTCTCTGAATCTCAACCGGGGTTACAGCGTTATCGGAGAAGGGAGTTATGTGAAGACTAAAGCTCAAAAGTTTAACGACGAAGGAAGCACCAAATTTTCTAGTCGATAGAGATTGAAAGAAAAAATTAGATGTCGATGTTTTTCAACGGCGACGAAGAAGATGCGTTTGTAAGCTCGACATAAGAGATTGTTTGATGGTTATCTCTTGTTCTCGAAGAGAAGAAGATCACGCTGAGAATCGTGATCAGAAACTCGTGTTTCATCTTGCCGCCGTGAATGGAAGAGACGTCATTAGGGATGAGAGATGAGAAGAGATGAGACAAAATGTAGAGTTGGGATTCAAGTATCTTTATCTGGGCCTGGACTTTCTTTAAATGGCCCAACAGAGAAAACTCAAGAGGATGAGAAGAGATTGAAGGATTTGTGGTCTCTATAGCATCGTAAGCAGAAGAGGTCTCACGGTGGAGAAGCTTACTCTTAAAATATCCATCTCTGATTCAGAAAATTGGGAATCAATAGATTTGATGTAATGGTCGTGAGGTATTTGTGCTATATGAAAGAATGGCAACGGTAGAGATATCATTGGAGAGGAGCTTCGGAAATTGGGGAAACTTGAAACCATGTTCTCAGTGTCTGCAAAAAGTTGTGCTTTCATGAATCTAACAATCAAGAGAGTAAAGGACATCGGCTTTTGAAGACAAGAAATCAAAAGTTGCAGCTAAGTTGGTGTGATCGGGAGCCGAAAACAGATCAGAGATCATAAGCCATTGCCTCTCGGATATGTTTCAATATTACAGAGATTCCGAAGTCAGAAAAGCCAAGGGTAGCTAAGAGAATCTGCAGGTTTTTAAGCATAATTTGGTCTCAGTTTGAAGGGAAGAATTATAAGAAGAGTTAAGGTTGAAGACAGGTTTGAAGAAAGAGAGTTCTGTCGAACCAACTTCAGAGCAATGTTTGGAGTCTCAAAAATGTTCCGATCGGGCTGAAATTTTGTGGGAAGCCTCCTGGCACTGTTGTCTTGATAACCAACGGTGGGATCGAGATTCTAATGACTGATCTGAGATTTATTCATGCATTTTCGAGACAGATCTGTACAGAGAAGATTCTGATCAGTCCGACAAGCAAATCAGTGTGAAAGGTCCAACAATGTTGTTTTGATCTGATTTTTTGCAGGAACATTCTGGACATATGGAACTATTTTCTGGCCAAAGGAGAGCTCATTTGGAGTTTGGATAAAAGATGGGCGTTTTATTGAAGATAGTTTTTGTGCATCAAAGAAAGAGACTGTTCTGTGCGTACGGCAATCTCAGATCTTGTTTCTATTGGCGACAGCAGTAACTTTTTGATGTTGGGCCAGCTGTTTCTGAGCTACTCTCAAGAAACCTGATGGACAAGAGACTATATCAATGTCTACAACAGAGTCTGGACCCAAGATTAGAACATGATCAAGCACGGTAGTTAGAGGTGAATGTGAAGACTCAAATGTGCAATTCTTAGTTCTAACAACTTGGAAATAGGTATGCTTGGCAATATGCTTCGAGGATGAGTCTTCTGTTGGTTTTAACTTAGTTGTGCACTCAAGCAGGGGGAGATGAAGTCTTGATGAGATACATGAGAGTAATCATTCTTATAATGCACATCTTGGTTTCAGGGAGAGTAAGGTTGTGTGAATTTGAATACCTGGATTACTCTTGTGATGCATAAGTAGCTTGAGTATCAAACTAAGCTAAAAAGGGAGAGAAAAAGCATGACTAAGTGTTGACTGATCTCGGCAAGTCAAAGTGGGCGTTACAAAGAATAAACACAAGCTGGTGATATAAGATTAAGGGAGAGTTTGAAGAGCATCAGGTTGTGTGTATATGGAAGAGCTTTCTACAACTCAGTAAACAAGGGAGAGATTGTTAGTGTAGTGTTTGGCTGAGTTAGAAAGTGGTGAAACATGTTGTGACACAACTGTATTGGAGCGAACGATTTGATACATCAAGTGATGTGGTATTGGTTGTGTGCTCGAGTTCTACAACTCAGTCATCAAGGGAGAGATTGAAAGTGTAATGCTAACTGAGTTTAGAACTGTGTCAGAACAGAATATGATACAGCTGTAGGAACATGAAGTGTTACAGAAACAGTTGCTGTATCAGTTGGAAGTAGCACACGAAGTGATACAAGGAAGCAGTACGGAGCAACTGATGACGTGGAGCTAAAGTGTGAGCTGTGGGATCACGACATGTTATATATGCTAGACAGAAGCGATATACAGGATGTGGCAGTTCAGACATTGACATTGGAAAGAACTGACACAGTTGCTGATGCAGTACTTGATGCAGGTACTTGATGCAGGTGCTAGTAGAGAGGATGCAGTAGTTTATGCAAGTGATGATCAGTGATCGACACATGATGGAAATATACTGTGGTGATCAAGAAGACTAGAGTTGGATGCATTCGAGGATGTATCAGGAGCTGAGTCAGAATGAGATGCATCAGAGGATGTATCAAGCGTTGTATCAGGAGGCAAGGACTTGGCGTGGCGCAGAAGCTGACGTGGCAAGTGTGTTGCTAAGCTGGACGAAAACGCTGGAATGTATATCTGGCGTTGATGCAGTTGATGCAGTTGCTGTACCAGTTTAAGAAGTAGTACAGGAACTAATACAGGGGTTTATTGAAAAGGCCCAGAAGCCCAAAATGATGAAGAAATCATGTGGGCCCTTAGGGTTTCGACCCTAGCCATATAAATACCAAGAGACGGCCAGAGAAACAGGCGCGCGTCTAGGGTTTATCAGGAGATGCACACAGGTGTGTGTGGCGTTGCCCCATCATACATGATTTATAGATCCGTTGGTGATGGTTGCTGGAGTACAAGCAAATCTGTGAGATGGTGTTTGTATCGGTAGTAGCCGAGCGGTAGACTTTGTAGAGATACCGTGTCCACAGTTCGTCCATCTAGAAAAGAATGGTAGGCATCGTAGTGCTGGATACTATATGCAATTGTATGTTGTGATCTTGTTCTAGTGGATTCGTTCTGGACTAGGTCCCGGGGATGTAGGGAAACCGAACCTCGTTAAAAAACTCTATGTGTTATTTACCTTATGCTCATATGTATACTCAAACACATAGATCTAGCCACAAATGCGCTTTCATTTTTGACTAAAAATTGTCGAAACTATATATTTTAATTTCTTCTGTTTGAAACTAAGTTTTTTTTTTTTTGAAAATCAGAAGATGATTTGGGCTTTTTGATAACTTTTCAAAAAAAAAAAAACTGAGTTAAAAACAACTATATTCGTCGGTATCCAAAATTTGATGACAGCTATAATAAAATATAGTAAGAACATTAGAGAATTTAAAAAAAAAATTGTAAAGAAATAATTTTTACTATTGTTCATACTCAAACTTCAGTATATTTAAAGCAGCATAATTTTTTTATTGTCCAAAATAAATTACTGAAGTCATTCGTCACAAAAAAAAAAAAATTGTTTTTCTATATATTTTTGAGGTTATTTGCAACCGACACCATGTGAACAATACATCACATTTGATCCTCCAAACTCGATCATTCTCTAGGCTAGCTTTTTTTTGTCTTTGCTTGAGAAAATCTCCAAGCTACTCTTTGTATTCTTTTCTAGCTTTTTTATTTATTTATGGTAAATCCTTCCTCTAATCTGGTACTACATTTTATTTTGTATTTCCAAAAATATTTGTTATTTGTTATTGCGGATGATTCAAATATATATAAAAAAATATCCAACTTTTTGCAGAGATTAGTCTAGTTATGGTTCGAGATATCCCGTTATATAAAAAAAACTAAGGTAAGGCATTCATCTTCTCGAGGTCTCCTGGCAATGAAAGAAATTCTGAGGAATATTTGTTATGTTTATTCTTGTCGTCTAACGATATTTCTTACTACACGTATGAATTCATATATGTAAACAGAATAATGATTTGTTGGAAATATTTGAATAAATAATTGATAATAAGGGGTCCATTTCTCAGCGTCAGCTTCCACTCAAAGGTACACGTCAAGGACAAACGATCATTCCATCATTTCCAATCACTAACGTTTTTTTTTTTTGTTTGTTTGATAAAAACTCCAATCACTTACGTTACGTCCTGATTTCCACATTATAATTCTTTCCATTTTATTTCATTTTTAAAGATACAAATATAATAGTTATTTAATGAGTCCACTAATATTGTGTTAATAATCTTCTACGATTTATGATTGAATATACAACCGAACATTTATATATATTAAAAGCTTCCAAATCAAACAATGTTCTGACAAATATTCCAACCAAATTCCACTCTTTGCATTAACCTATTGCGATTAAGTTTTTTTTTTTTTTGTCAACAGCCTAAATAACTATAACGATTCAGTAATCCAAATCAGAGATATTAAGTTTACATAAATAAAATCTAATGAGTAGACACAAGCACCTCATGCTAACTTATCTGTCTTTGTGTTGTTTGCATGTGAGATGTGTGAGATAAAAAAAAAAACTCTTCTTTACTTTTCACTAACTCCTATATATTACGATTAAGTCACTACAAGAAAACAGGGTTTTCGCGACTACATAAACAGTCGTAATGTAGTCGCTAAAACTGGTTTTACGACTACATTACGACTAAGTGACATAGTCGGAAATGTTAAGTCGTAAAAACTAGTAGTCGCAGATCAGTCGTAAATTTACGACTGATTTCCGACTGCGGTGCGATTACATAATTCAGTCGCATACTAGTCGCAAATCAGTCGTAAATATATGCGACCATATACCGACTAAATTAACGACCAACATGCGACTAAGTATTGTGTCGTGTGGAAGTCGTTTTGCTGTAGTCGTTAAAGAGTCGTGAAATTGTGCGACTAAGTCCCGACTAATTAGCGTCTGTATTAGCGACTCATTTGCGACTAATATGTTCATCGAAATCGTGTTTTGGTCATCGTTTACGACTGATTTGCGACTCTATAGCGACTGATTTGCGACAGATTTGCGACTACATAGCGACTTATTTTAATGACGAAATTCAAAATGGTAATACTGTACCATATTTGTATTACCTAGCAATGAAATCATATGCAAACTAATAATACACACGTTAAAATGAAAGAAACATTAATTAATACAAAGAAATCATCATACATTATTTTAACATATCAAGTACAAACCAATACAAAGAAAACTTAATGTTCTAAAGTTCAAATACATGAAATACAAAGATAGACTAGGGTGTAGAGTCATGCTGCCGACCAGATTGAGAAGCCATGAAGTCCAGAAAATTTGGATCGGTTTCACGAAGATACCTTTCCACCAGTGAATAATGCTCGAACTTGTCTTTGTGGTCCGCTGCAAGTTGGGTAAGCTTGCTTTGGTTGTCAGCTGCAAGTTGGGTAAGCTCTGCCTCACGCCGAGCGTTAGAAGCAGCTTGTTCTTCTATTTGGCGTTGAGCTTCTTCCAACTTGTCTTGCAGAGCTTGAAACGATGAAGAGCTATCCTCGAACTTGCGTTTTCCACCAACATGAGACTCTGCGAGGCTTCCTATTCCAAATGGCCTACCTCTTTCATCCGTGAAAGTTGACTGCATAAATAAAACATATATTTATGAAATGCAAAAGACAGAAAACCAAAGATGACAAAGATAACATGTATTTACCTGAAGAAAGAGGTCGTTGTAGTCCTCTATGGTAAGCTCTCGCTGCTGCGACCTACCGTCTGAAGTTTCAGGCCCGATCTCTTGCATCCTAGCTTGCAAGTTCTTCTCGTAAGTTTGGGCGATCCTCTCAGCCTTCAGATCAACAAACGTCCCATCTGATTTTGTGTGAGTCTTCACAAAAACCTCACCGATACTAACCGGTCTTCCCAATACCTCTTCCTGAAAATGTAACATATAAATTTGTTACATAATAGAAAGTTGCAAAAGTATTAGATAGTGAATTTACATTTACCATTTCTTGTTGGATTTGTTGATATGACTTTTGGCCTGATACGTGCTTGTGCACACCAAGGCCTTTACGGTCAGATTTCCGAGCAGCGGATGTGGTCTTACTCCTCTCTTGAGCTTCTTCAGTGTCCCAACACTCTGTCATTGTTGTCCAGAGAGTTGGGTTAATCCAGTGTGGTCGCTGTCGAGAAGTCCTCGCGGTGCTTACCATATCCTTCATTCGCCTTTGACAAATCCTCTCGAAATATTGTTGTACTACCCCTGAGATTAAGGGATCCCAGGTGTGCGTTTTCTACAAGAGAAGTGTGATTCGAGTTAGTGGACAGAATAGAAAGAAAGGCATAGAATAGCATGGACAGAAGAGAAATGCTTACCGCGAACTCGACAAAGTACCTTTCCTGTCTATCCCGAGGCACAACAGTCCAACTGTAGTATGGACCATCAAACTTGTTTGTGAACACCTTGGTGATCTTCCTTGTCAGCTTTCCCTTGTCACGACCAAACCTAGACAGAAACAAATAAGTGCCTTGAACATTAAAAACCTCACAATTACAGCAAAACAAAGAATACACAATCCAAACATGATATGAACTAAACATTTCCCTAGCACATAATCTTCTTTACACCAAAACAAAGAAGACCGTAAACTAACCAATGGGATGATTCAAAAATTTAAAAATTCGTAAGAAAACAGTAACTAAGATAACATTTAGAAACCACACACAACTCTCAAAGTTATGTCAAAGAGTTTCAATACATCTAAGATGCATTCTCATGGAAAATTACAGAATTGGCATATAAAAAGAATCCGAGGAGAACAAAATTACAAAGATTCAATACCTCGATCTCTATTTTGTTTCAGAAGCAAACAATTACAAAGTTTTCAAATCAAATCACTATTCAATACACGACCTGATTATCTGACCAAAATTGCATCGCAAAATTTGGATTCTTTACTTTCACACAATCAACAAAATCGACCTAAGAAGCTGGAAGTCGGCTAACTTTTACCCTGCCAATAGCACAATACAATTCAAGATTCACCTACGAAACAACAAGCAAATGAGATAACAACGCCTATAAATAAATTTTAGATTGGTCTGTTTATATCTGAGGGACACAAACCATAACAAGAGAGCTGCAAAACTCATAGAGCTTTCCACGATTGGAGAAGATGATGAGAGCAACCTCAGCATCGCAAAGAACAGAAGAGACATAACTACTAGACACAGAAGATACATAACTACTAGACACAAAACCCAAATACTAACAAGCAAAAATTTGTTCCTGTTTCTGTAGTAATGCTACGAACCATAACTAGAGACACAAACCATAACAAGAGACACAAAAGACTACACACATCATCGACAACCATCAACAGAGACAAAGAAAACTACACACATTAAGACATGAATTTAGACAGGATGTTGAAACACTTACCATGTGGTGTTTGGAAGCTGAGGGCGTGTCGGAGACAACACCGTTGTAAACGATTCCCGGTTAGGCACCCTTAGCAGCGCCTCAAGCACCCGAAGTTGCTCATCCTGGAGGTCGGCTTGAAACTGTGCATTGTCGTCAATCGTATCATCTTCGAAGTGGTTGACTGAGTGGTTGCTATGACCGTCGGAGTTCTGCAGAGGAACACTCGAATTGGAAGATCTTGGAGTCGGCAGCGCTTGAGGTTCAGATGATTGTCGATGGATTGTCGGACCTTGAGATGGAGAGCATTCGGGTGGTTGCTCTGAGGTGCTCCGGAAGAGCTGGGTCGGAGGTGGAAAGTCCCGGACATTGATGGTTGCTGCTGGCGTTGACGGTTGACGGTTCATAGGAGGTGACGACAGAAATTGCGGCGGTAGAGGGTTCACTGGTTGCGCCGGCGTGAAGGTGTACTGCGGCGGTAAAGAGTTCACTGGTCGCGACGAAGCTCCGGCTCTCTGAGAGACGTTGGGACCAAATTTCTTCCGGCGTTTACCACCGTTCTTATCTGCTGGCATCGTGTGCTTCGATTGAAAGGGGATGAAGATGAAAGGCGAAGAGATGAATATGAAAGGCGAAAAGATTGAAGAAGATGAAGAGATTGAATAAGATAAAGATGAAAGACGAAGAGATTAGAAGAAGAATATCTTCTCGATTGAAAGGAGACGAAGGAGACGAAAGGCGAAGAGATTTGGGACTTAGGGTTTCGTAGGTTTTGTTTTTTTTTAATCTGAATAAACAAAGATCTAGTTAAGGATTTGTATGTGTTACTTATACCAATTAGTTACTCTAGCCCAACGGTAAATCTCAAATAAATGTTCTCTCCCCCCACGGTTCGAGCTGGGTGAGAGGACAAAAGTTTTGTTTTTTTTTCTGATTATTAAATGCTGATCTAGTTAACAATTATTATGTGTGATATATACCAATTAATTACTTTAGCCCATTGGTAAATCTCGCACTCAAGTTCCTCTCCCCCCCCCCCATAGTTCAAATTCTTGTGAGAACAAGTTTTTTAATGTTTTTTTTATTTAAAACGATAAATAAGTGAAAAAGTAAAATTACACCGAAATTGGTACATAAATGACATAGTTAATTAGTAGGGCTCTTCGTCATCTGATTCTTCATCAGAAGACGACAAACTACACCGAAATTCATCTTCTGGTTCCGCATCACCGACATCGTAATCGAGGTTTATTTGGTCTCCTTGTACGAAATCGTCGAGTACGAGATCTTCAATTGTAGTCATCAATACAGCATCATCATTTTCTGTTTGCAAAAGAGTCGGTTCTTTTTTTCATATAATTCCCCTGAAAAAATTCCCCTCGGATTCACTTTTAGAACATTGAGCCACAACTGCTTCGGTTTCTTTATGTATGGGTACGGAATATAACAAACTTGATCCGCTTGTGAGGCTGTTTATATAACAAAATGTATATATAAGTTATACATCAGTATATATATATATATATATATATATATGATATCGACATTAATAAGTACGTACCTAGAATAAATGGTTCGTATTTGTTGTATTTTCTCGATGAAAGCACGTCTACAACACCACCATTGCTCCTCCGAGTGCCTCTACCGATAACAGGGTCATACCAATTACACTTAAAAAGTGTGATTCTTAAATTGACCATCCCCTCATACTCGAGTTCTATGATATCATTTAAAGTCCCGTAGAAATCCGCTTCATCAGATGCATCAGTGTAATTTTGACCTTTAACACAGACCCCATAGTTACATGTCTTTCGTCCAGCGCCGTGATTCTGCGTATGAAACAAATAGCCTCTGGTAAAATACATTGGCCATGTTTTGACCTTATTCAAGGGTCCATGCACTATCTCTTGAACCCAAGTAGGAAATGGATTCGTGGCGTTCCAGTAAGTAACCTGCATACATATAAATAAATAGTGTAAATATATATATATAAGTATAAATATATGCATAGTTATGAATATTTTTTAGACATACATATTCTTTCACCCATAAATGATATTCGTCAGCTCTTTTCGCAGATAGTTCTTTTTCGGAAAGTCCTGGATATTTTGCGGAAATAAATTCCTCGAACATTCTACACAAGACCAACATAAATATGAGAAATTAAACAAGGATTATATATATTAAAACGCAATATGCGAGAGATGCCTACTGATATACCTCTCAATGGGCTGAAAATAGTCACAATTTCGTAAAACGTATGCATGTGCGCATTGATAGTCTCTCTCTGAGAGCCATATTTCTTGCATTTCTCCACTTGGACGGCCTACGTGAGTAAATATATAAGGTACTCCAGGGACATGATATACGGGGACTTCACCTTCATTGAATCTTGTTAACCTGACCAAATGAGTGAAAAAGTAATTCACATTAAAATACATAGCATGTGTATACAAATTAAATGGCAAAGTGGACATGATGTGATTAATTTTAGCAGATACCTTGATTTCGTTTGTATATTCGCAGCAAAGTAGTGCTCTGAGAAATAAGCAATCTCGTCATTGATATATGATTCAACAATCGATCCTGCCGCATATCTTTTGTTCTTTGCTTTCCCTTTCAACTTTTTAAAAAACCGTTCAAAAGGATACATCCACCTATACTGGACAGGGCCTCCTAATTCAACTTCGTAGGGGAGATGTATAGGCAGGTGCTCCATCACATCAAAAAATGAAGGTGGAAATATCTTTTCCAAATTGCATAGGATTAAAACTATGTTCTGTTTTAGAATTTGAATGCAACTTCTATGCAAAGTTCTTGAACATAAGTCCCGAAAAAATGCTCCAACCCCTACAATATAAATTCAAACTGCATGAGGTTACTATATAAATTACTATAATCATATATATTTAAAGAAATAGTCGCAATTAGTACCTGATAACGCAAGGTGGACATTCCGGTCTAGGAGTTCTGCAAAGATAAATGGAAGTAACCGCTCCATAAAAACATGGCAATCATGACTCTTCATGCCTGAAAACTTTTGGTTGTTCATATCAACACAAGTAGCTAAGTCTGAAGAATAACCATCTGGGAATTTAACTGCATGTTTCACACATTCCAATAAACTTTTCCTGGCTTCTTCTGTCAAAGTGAAGGCTGGGAAAGGAGCTTTACCATCACTATCAATATGTAAGTGTGGCCGAGAACAAAATTGTTCTATATCCAATCTTGACATTATGTTATCTTTCGATTTACCTTTCACACTCATAAGAGTATACATGATGTTGTCAAAAAAGTTCTTCTCTATATGCATCACATCAAGACAATGACGGAGATTGAGGTCCCTCCAGTACGGCAGCTCCCAGAATATGCTTTCCTTGTGCCAGTTATGTTGCTTCCCATAGCCCGTCTTCTTCTTTTCGTGACCGTTTCCACCGATGTCCTTTGTTTTTGATGGATTTACACCAGCCAACCGCTCATAATAAACTTGCTCACCTGTCAAAGATGGAGGTGGATACTCTCTCGAAGCGTCTTTTCCCTTTAAGAAGTCTTTCTTATTCCTCCTCAGTGGATGACCATGAGGAAGAAATCTTCGGTGACAATCAAACCAACACGTCTTCCTTCCCTTAGGTAGATAAAAAGACTTTGTATCTTCCATGCAAACTGGACAAGACAATTTACCATGGGTTGTCCATCCAGATAACATGCTATACGCCGGAAAGTCACTTATCGTCCACATTAGCACTGCTTTTAGATTGAAATTTTGATTCAATGACACATCGTATGCTTCGACGCCATTAGACCACAACTCTTTTAACTCCTCAATAAGAGGTCGGAGGAAGATATCGAGACTAGCTCGCGGATGATTTGGCCCAGAATTCAGAATAGTAAGAAATAAATACTCTGTATTCATGCACATACCAGGGGGTAAATTATATGGAGTCAAGATCACAGGCCACAGCGAATGATTACGAGACATTCCAAATGGATTGAACCCATCCGTACATAATCCAAGATAAACATTACGGGGTTCTTCGGCAAACCGGGGA
This sequence comes from Eutrema japonicum, assembly GCA_030161315.1. Classification (NCBI taxonomy): domain Eukaryota; kingdom Viridiplantae; phylum Streptophyta; class Magnoliopsida; order Brassicales; family Brassicaceae; genus Eutrema; species Eutrema japonicum. The sequence continues at coordinate 44,104,585 of BSQW01000005.1, forward strand.
TTTTGCTCTTGAAAATATCTCCACTCCGCCGCATCAGAAGGATGACCCATTTCTCCCTCCTTTGCTTGGTGCTCGGCATGCCATCTCATTGCCGCTGCAGTCTTCTCACTTTGATACATTCTCTTTAATCTGTCAGCAATAGGTAGATACCACATACGACTGTATGGTACTTTGGTTCTACGCCGGTCGTTCTTAGGCTTCCATCTTTGTGCACCACAAAACTGACATTTATCCTCCTTCTCGTCCTCTTTCCAGAAGATCATACAATTGTTAATACAAACATCAATTGTATGATATGGGAGACCTAAATTGCGCATTAATTTTTCTGTCTCGTAATGTGAACCAGTTGACTTGTTTCCTTCTGGTAAATAGTCTGTCAAGATTCCGCAAACCGAGTCCACTAACTTTTCACTCATATTATATTCTGCCTTATTTTGCATGACTCGAGCAGCTAAGGATAACTGCGAGTGACCTTCACGACAACCATCATATAATGGAGTATTCGCTCCTTCTAACAAGTCATAGAATTTATTTGAATGGTTATGTACCGGTTCTTCTACATTATGATAACCATCGAAACTCACGTTATCACGAAATGCATCATTCACCATATCCACATATCTATCTTCTACTACATTACCCACTTCTTCACTCCCACTTAAATGCGTCGGATCAACACAACTCGTTCCTAAATCCATATTGATTTCTTCTCCATGCTTATACCAAACATAATAATCTGTCATAAATCCTCTACTATATATATGATTCCAAATTCTAGTCCCCGGGAGAAATTTTTCGTTCTTGCAAACATTACAAGGGCAGTAAAACTTACCCCCATTGCTCTGCGCTAGAGGCTGGTTATTTGCAAAAGCCATGAATTGTTCCACCCCCATGCTGAACTCTACCGAGAAATTTCCCGTCTCTTCATCGATCCGCTTATACATCCACTCCCGAAAATTACTATAATTAGAATTTCCCGACATTATAAAAAAAAATTGTTTCTCTTCAAAATTTCGTGTTTTTTTTGTATAAGAGAAAGGAGATTGTGAGAATGAGGAAAACGATGGTCTGAAGCTTTCATTTATACCCAATTTTCCGACTGTTTTGCGACTACATAGCGACTGCTGTGCGACAACGAGTTGTAGTCGCAAAAATTAGGTACAACAACAATTACTCGTGTTAAATGCTGTTATTTTACGACCAACAAACGACTCGTTTGCGACCCGCCGAAAAAGTCGCAGATTAGTCGTAAATTTGCGACTACTTTACTACTACAGGTTTCCGACTCAACAGTAGTCGTAGTTTAGTCGTAAATACGCGACTACTCTCCGACTAATAGTTTTGGTCGCAAATTACCGACTATGTTGCGACTCTATTTATGTAGTCGTAACCTAGTCGCACAATAGTCGTTAATTAGTCGTAATAAGTTACGACTACACGTGTAGTCGCAAACCGTAGTCGCGAAAACCCTGTTTTCTTGTAGTGAGTTAAACTCTCATTTTCATTACTAGTTTTATATACGTGGATTCTCTAAGGTAAAACCCATAGATTTCGTGGGTGTATTATGCCAAATCATATTAACCATAATTAGGAGCATTCTTAAGTATAAAAATAATTAAAATAGAATATAACTAAGCATGTATAAGACTAATAAAGAATTATGTGGTCCGGATCTATTCCCTAACATGAGTTTAGTAAGTAGTATTCGCCAATTAATTGTGTGTATGCATGAATCTATGTCTAAGCATAACTAAACAGACACGTTTGAAGCGCAGATAATATAGAAAAATAACTTGGGAATATAGAAGTTTCTAAATCAATTTAATGGTATTATGGTAGTATATAACTGTACGATATCATACATATATATGGGGATAAAGAAAAGGTTCATATTCATTCCATTTTTTCCGGTATTTTGTTTTTGGGTGGATAAATGCTTTGGCTCAGAGAATATTGGTAATGAAATTAAAATAACAAAGAATAGGGAGCTGCTGCTCGCAAGAAAAGAAGAGAAGATGTGTAATTATATGGTTTATTAATAGACAAAAAGATGAAAAATCATGTTCTTCTTTTGAGAGATGGAAGTACAATTATTATGGGAGACATGCATAATTTGATTATTTTCTTATAAGAAATGTAGTCCCACGACTTAATAATTTGATTTCAATCTTTTTGGAACAACATAATTTTGACCCCCACACGTAATATATTATATATATTAAAATATACATAATACTACTTCCTAGTTCTCAATTTCCAATCTTTTTATTCATATAATAAGAAATTATTATGTTTTTTTTGGTTAATCGGTTAATTTTACACTGCTATAAGCAAAATAGTTTTCGACAGACAATTTTAAAGCTTCCGAAAATATTATAAACAAAAAAAAGAGGAACAAGGAATCTAAAAGAGAAGTGGATAAAACAAAAATAATTAAAGAGAGAGTCAAATATAAAGCTAAGTTTACGTTTCTCGCTTTTTAATTAGTAATTTATTTTAATTTATCAATATGTCGTCACTTTCTCTATACGAAACTTGTTTGAGATTTATAATTAGCGTGAAGGAATCGAAAGCGTTAACTAGCAAATTCCGTGATTGAATCTTAGCATCTTTACTAGCTTGGTCCCATCAAAGCTCACTTTTAACATTTTCATTTGAAAAGTTTGTAACGATTTTGAAATACGCCAATATAGAGAAAAGTTTTTGTTTTCTTGTTATTAACAAGCTCAATCATTCAGCATGCTAAATTTAAATTTAGGCTGATGTGTATATAAGTACAACAAAGTTCAAAGTAAAAAATAATTTAGTCTACTATTATATTGACATGATCATACTAAAATATAATCAAGTATGATTACAAAATTAAAAAAAAAACATCTTCAAATTGATTCGAATTAATATAGTTTCTTTCTATTTGTGTGGTATGAAAAATTCATAGAACCGATCGTTGTATATAAATCCAGGAGATCCAGTTTCAAAACTAATCCCTTGTAGTGGATTTGGTACTAAAAGACACAACTGAGAAATTACAAGTGGTTCGGACGTACAAAATGGCAATTAGTACTTTATGAAAGTTAGAACTCATTGGTCCAATTATATATATGCTCTTGTACGAGTGTTCGTCTACTCATCCTCCACTCCAAAATCATAGTTACTTCTTGTCTGAAACCAACCTTGCCAATTTGGTCGTCTTTAATTAAAACGTAAATAAGTATATACTTTCCATGTATTTTTTTGGAAGTGGTTATTCACAATTACATTGTTGACACATGAAAGGAAGAGATTAGTTTAATTAAAATAAAATTAAAAAAGAAGTCAAGATCATTAATAGTCAATCTCCTTTGACGACCAAAGACTGGTGAGGGACTCTCTTGATGTCAACAAAGGTAGAATAGTCTTTGTTCATTGGCTGTTTCCATGGCTCTCCATCCATTTGCATAAACGCATCTTTCCATTCTCCTCCTCTTATCTCTAGCCGTATCGCCGCCGCCTGTTAGGACAAACAAAAAATAACATTTTTCTGCGTTTTAGCTACCGCATTTTGCCAAATTATGTAATTGTTAGATATGATAAAAGATGGACAAACGAGAATTCGAAACATGAAATAGGCTAATGTTGTAGTCTTTAGACTTGAGAGCCAAATCAACGGTTAATTGTTAACTATACAGCAAAAATAGCATGATTTGATGGATCCGATCAGTCTCGGTTAAGGCAGGTATGGTATTATAATGTTGTGCACGTGGCTGGTCCTGACCCTAATCCAAAAATGTTGGTCCGGTTCTGATAGACCGGATTTGGTCTACATCAAAAAGAAGTACCTGTGCAATGTGTTTGGCAGAGATGAGTTCGACCATAACGAAGGAAGCATGCCATCCTTGCTTTAACCCAAATATCTCTAGAAGCCCATCATCGGCTTGGGCCTCTACAAAGCCTCTCTGTTACGTATAACTCAAGAATCGTCAATACGGTGAAAAAATGAAGAAGAAGAATAATGAAGTGAGAAGAAATGGGTTTGTTTTACTTTTTCAAGATAATCTTGTTTGAGATTTCCCCAAGGGTTTCTTCCACTTCCATAGCTATGTAGATTCAATGCAACCACTGCTCTTACACTGTCCCAAAAACCAAGAAAAACACAAGTTTAATTGTTAAAAAGAAAAATTGTTGTTCATTTGTCTCATTTGTGTTCTTGTTTCCACTCTGTAGTTACCTTTTGGGAACTGGTACCTTCTCCCATTCAGATGAGTCTAGCTTTTTGATATGCAATGTCATTATGTTCTTGAGACCCCTAAAACACGAAAATTACAAATCGGTTTAGACCACATTTTGAGGCTGTAACATATGTTGTTTTGGTGTTTATAAAGACCTTAAACCCGGGTCGTTTATGCAATGCGTCATGAACCAACCCTGAGAGCAACCGTAGCCCGAATATATAATCTGCAACAGCAAAGCGTTAGATTTTGTTTCTCTTAATAATCAAACTCTCAAGAGATTTGGTATTTACCTTATTGGCGATAGGGCCATTCGCAAGGTAAGGCTTTTCATTGCGCAAATGGTGAAAACCGTAAGCCACTTGAGCATCCATACCTATACTAAAGTAATTGTAGAAGACTCCTTCATAGCCATTCGTTAATGGAGGCAGCTCTCCCTCTATCTCCAAACTCTGCAACAAAAAAGATTAGTTAACCATAATCCAAAAACTAGTTCACAAAGATATTTTTTTTTGTTTTTGTATAAATGAAAATCAAACCTGGTCAATGGAACATTCTTGTGTGGTCTTTAGAGAGTAAGGAGGATCCTCAATTTCACCAGAAGGCATTGTAATCAAAATATTCCAACTGCATCAATATTTCAAACATCAAAACATCGAGAACAGATTGTTCGTATCGTGCTTGTCGCGGTACTAATTTTACCTATCTAGACGGCTTATTGGAGCAATACTTGCCCTATGAAGTGTTCGTTTTATCGCAGACTTCCACGCAAATGGGAAAGAACCGCCCTAAAACACCAATGCAGCCCTAATTAGAACAGAGCTTAAGGATACAAATAAAGACTTTTTTATTTACCCATCCGAAGCTTCTGGAAAGATCGTTTCCGGTTCCGAGTGGCATTATAGCAACCGGAGGAACAGGTTGACGGTTTAGTAAATTGAGTTCACCGAGACATCCGAGAACCCAACCAACGGTTCCATCTCCACCTGCAACCTGTAACGAGTGATCAAACAAGTGGCAATAAAAAATGATTTCCAAATTTTACAAACTTTGAGATTGGATCAATCAACAAAAACAAAAAAAAAAAGAGTACCACAATTCTCATCTTTTCACGAATCTCTTTAGCACATTCGTCTCCTTGTGCTGCTAATGCCTCTAAGCAACCCAATCCATATCGAATAAATTCGTTAGGCTTCACTTCCGTTAGATCAAACACCTGAAAATTTCAGACTAAGAAATTCATTTTCTTCCCTCAAGTGTGTGATTGAATCAGAATGTGTACCTGTTCTTCGCTGATTAGATCTTGGAGCCGTTCTTTGATGAGCGGACCTTGACGACCACCGCTTTTGGGATTAACGAAGACCATCAGAGGAACTTCCGGCGTCTGATAGCTGTCTAACGGTGGCGCTACGGTGGAGGAGGAAGCGTCTTTACGGAGGATGCAGTCGCGGATTGCGAGGCGGAGATATTTGGGAAGCATAACTCTTTGACGAAGCTCTGCCTTAGAGACCCTTATGCTTGCGAGATTGACCAATTGGTAGACTTTCATCGCTCCGAACGAATCGAGCGAAGAATGGCGTGGAATCATCCTCGCCGTCAATGAATCTCCGATCCACGACGGTGAGTCCATATCTCTCTCTATCTGAAGGAAACCCCTCAAAAAGATGGAAACTTTTTGATCTTCCTGACGAATCTATTGAAGGGATATGAATTTGAATTACAGAGCAGATTGGGATTTGTGGTTTTTTTGTTTTTGTTTTTGTTTTTGTTTTTGTTTTTGTGTGTGTTCGTTTACAGACGACGAGGCATGAAAGAGATAAGTAGCTTGAATCTTTGATCAAGGAAGGATAAAATCCGAAAACCAAAAATTAGTTAGCGGAAGAAGAAGACAAGAATTGAAACAGATCCGAGAGGAAGAGAGGGAGAGATTTGTTCTGTTAGTTTTTGTTCTCGACCGTTGAGCTTCTTTTCAGGATAAATATATATACCTTTCCCTTTCCCACCACCACCAAAGTTGTTTATATGGGCCCATTGTTTTGGAAAAAAACCCCGATATATTGGGCTTATATAAAGGCCCATTTATGAAGCCTGCGGAAAGTAGGTATTCGGGTATCCGTTCTGATTCGGCTTAGTTCTTTCGGGTTTTGGGTACCCAAATTTTTGAAGTTTAAAACCTATTCGGGTATTTCATTTTTTGGATCGGATTCGGTGCGGTTCCGTCCGGGTTCGGGTCGGGTTTCGGATAACCGAAATTTATTTCAATTCTCGGAAAAATTAAAAAAAAAATATTTAATTTAAATAAAATTTGGTTAAATTTTGCAAAAAATATTTAATTTTGACAAATATAACTAAAGTTTTTCGAATATTTTGAGTATTTTGGTTGTTTCGGTATAAACATAACTAATATATTCGGTTTATAATTGTAATTTTGAGTATTTTAATTATTTCAAAACTAAATATACATAATATTTGTAGATATATAATTGCATTTTGTATATTTCGATTATCCGTTCGGGTTTCGGTTTTTTTCGGGTATCTAAAATATTTTATAAGAAGAACTATTCAGGTATTTATAAATATTCGGTTTGGTTCGATATCTCTTAATTCTGTTCGGTTCGGTTCGGGTTCGGTTTTCCGGTTTCAGAAATATTTTGCCGAGGCCTAATTGCAAGGGATGTCAATGGCGGATCTGCCACCGAAGAAGACTAACTGTAACTGAAACTGAAAGTTTGAAACTTTTAAGGTAAGCTTCTCCATTGTCTTTTTTTGACATTTTGTTGGATTTAATCAAATGTTAGGTTCTTAGAAACTTGTGATCTCTCGGTCTCCTCGGAAACTTGTAACTTGGATATGACCTTTGATTTTTTTTCTGGAAATCAGATTTGGGGAAGCTAGAGTGTGATTCATGTTTGGGAAATTCGACTTCTTTTGTAGCTAACCATGATATTGTTCTGAATGCATAGCTATCCAAAAAAATTGGTTTAGCTACTGTTTCATGTGATGTGATGTTATATCTGAGATCGGTTTTCCATGGAGTTTAACCAAGAAACCAGACCAAATATTTGTTGATACTTTATCGTTATTTTCCAATTAATCGATCTGGAAGTAAGTACAGTTGATTATTGGCCTAATCATCTGATGTTTTAACTCTGTTCTACAGAATTTATCTTGTTCTACAGAATTTATCTTTATAAAATGTTGGTATGTGGCATGGTGAATTTCAGATGTCAGAAACAGATTTCAAAGTGGTGCTAGAGACTTTCACATTCCCTGCTGATTCAGCTCCCTTCAAGAGTTGCCATGCCTCTACTATCGTTGAGGTTAAGACCACCACTAGGCACTAGTCTTCTTGCTTTGCCATTTACTAGTCTTAGTGATGGATTGGCCTTGAACTCAGCGGTGTTCATATATTTTTTTGTGAAAAGGTTGGTAAAGATCACTTTTTGACTGCTTATTTCGGAGGCACATATGAAGGAGCACCTGATGTCAAAATCTGGTTGCAGCATTTCAAGGTAGATACACTCTCTCAATCATTTGGAGTCTCGAGATCATAGTTGTGCGTAACAATTTATTGGTTCTCAGGATGGTCAATGGCAATCACCGGTTGTTGTCGATGAAGAGCTAGGAGTTCCAATGTGGAACCCTGTCTTGTTCATGCTTCCATCTCAAGAGCTCTTATTGTTCTACAAAATCGGTCAGGAGGTTCAGAAGTATGTCTCTTAATTTACCGGATAACTCTATTGTTTGTTTCATTTCTTTGATTCGTCTGTTTTATCTTTCTTTTTGATGAAAAGCTCAGATGGAGCGGTTGCATGAAACGGTCATATGATAAAGGTAGAACCTGGACTAACAGAGAACAGCTTCCTCCCAGGATTCTCGGACCCATTAAAAACAAGGTGCTTGTTGCATTGCATAGACTCCATTACTCGATAAAGTTTAAACCTTTTTGTATTGCTTAGAGTTAGAGAGTTAGCTTCTTTCTTTGTTCTTCTACAACCTATTTTGCTGGAAGACGGAACACTCCTCTGTGGATCGTCTGTTGAAAGTTGGAATTCTTGGGGAGCGTGGATGGAGGTTTGCTCAAACTTTTTGATTTGCCTTCCATATCCACCGAGTATGCTGCATCGGTTTTACGCTGACATGTGTGTACAGGTAACTTCAGACGCAGGTCGATCATGGAAAAAACAAGGGCCAATATACATTCAAGGGAAGAGTCTTAGCGTGATCCAACCGGTTCCATACCAAACCGCAGCTGGGAAATTACGTGTTTTGCTCAGATCATTCACCGGCATTGACAGAATCTGTATCTCAGAATCTTCTGATGGCGGTGAGAACTGGAGTTTTGCAACACCAACAGTTCTCCCAAACCCAAATTCAGGTTTCTTGAAATCGAAACAATTCATCATACAGAATAGTCTTGGCTTAAAAGTGCCATTTATCGATGAACATATCAAACAGGTATTGATGGAGTTAAGCTAACGGATGGTAGGCTAGTACTTGCTTACAACACTGACTCAAGAGGTGTGCTCAAAGTAGGAGTTTCTTTAGACGACGGTGATTCTTGGACCGATGTTTTGACATTGGAGCAATCTCCCGGAATGGAGTTTTCGTACCCGGCGGTTATACAAGCCGATGACGGGAATGTCCACGTCACTTATACATATAACAGAAGACAGATTAAGGTATAACTAAGAAAGTTAAATGTGATTAACAAAAAGAGGTTAATAAGTTGGGTTTCTTTGATGTTTTTATTCAATCACTTTGAGTGGTCTCTATACGCAGCATGTTGTGCTCAAGACTGCGACAGATGTCGATTCGAAGCCATACCGGAAATACGGTGAAGCAGGTGGAGGACACGTGGACTTGGGTTTGTACGAACCAACATTAAGTTAATTAGCCATTTGGATTGAGTTTGTGTCTGAACCATCATTGATGTGGAGTGTGACATTCATTATTCTTACGGAATAACAAAGATTGTTCTCTTTCTTGTATTGTAAGTTATGGATTGGTCGATTCTTAAGTTTGTAAATTTGCTACTAGTTGTCTAGTTGATGAATATTATTCAGAAAAATATTTTAATTTTTAAAAAATCCTACTGTATTAGCTAGATATTTACTTTACGTATATATTGTGTGGATTTGTTGGCGAAAGAGATTCTATCATTTATGGATTCATGCAAGACATATTTTAATAATAGTAGACTATGGTCCAAAAATAATAATGAAAGGAAATACTTCATTGTCGGTATAGTTGAGTTGTACTAAATTTGGTTGCGACTTAACAAAAAAAAGGGAAAATTGATGGAATCATTTTAATTTTAAAAATAGAAAATAACTAAATAAATGACAGACCATATCGATTTCCAATTTCCAAATTCGAAAATATCATCATAACTTTCATTTATGTATCATCTGTCGCGTTCGCATTACGTATCTATCTGTGAGCAGAGGATTGAGAACGTCATTAGAAAATGTGTTATCCTTAATCTCTTATAGGGAATCGGTTAGCCTAATTGATCATTAGTACAGAACTGTGTGTTATCAAGTTTACCGTCTATATATGTAAGACAAAAACTCTAACAAAATCAATCCAATCGAATTAATAAATTGTTTTTTTTCTGTCAATCAAATACTTCATTATAACTTTAAAAAGGTTCAGCTTCAAACCGATAAAAAGCTTGTTTAGCAAGAGAATCAGCCACAACATTTGCTGCTCTTGGAACTAACTTAAACAACACAAAATCAAATAAAGAGGTATAGATGGCAATGCCAGAATACCGTGAAGAAGTGATAGAGAGGACCCATTGTTTATGGCCCTGATGAGTTGGAGAGAGTCGGATTCGACCGATATAAAATTGATTTCTTTTATAATCATATATATATATATATATATATATATCTTATTATATAAAGTTGAATCGTTCAACGCGAGGTTGATACGTATGATCATTATAATTGGCGAAAAGAAATTGTGTTTTTAAAAAAAATGAAACTTATAAATCGAAAAAAATAAAGTACGAGAATCTATAAAATAATTTGTAAACTGTTAAATCTATATAAGATTCATAATATATCAGATAAAATTATATTGATTTTATCAAAAAAAATTCATAATATATGTCACACTCACGTTGAACGATTAGACTTTATATAAGAAGATTTAAAATTTGGTTCTTGAATCCTCTCATTCATTTAGAAAGATTGTTTATGGATAACAAGAATCACTTTTAATTTTTTTAATTGTGAATTATAATATGTAACATTTGAATAACTAAATGAAAGTTTTACTTTAAATTAAATATAATTATACATATTATAATTATGCGAATAATCAATTATTAAATTTTTTATTTATTTTATCTACGTATCACGTAGAACCTAATCTATTATTATATGATGAAACATCAATCTTTCAGATGATTAAATATGCTTTGTCATATAAAATAAATCAATTTTTCTATAGTGATGGAGAATTCTGGTGACTAAATTTATTTGTGAAACTCGATTAGAAATTTAGAACGTACATTTTTATCACAATTTTCCGACATATCAAATTGTGTAGACATAGGTTTAAGTGTCTAACCACTTAAAACTCTTCTAACAGAACTAATCCAATCGGATTCTTTGCGTCATTCAATTGATTTAGTATATCGTTTTTTTGTAGTTTTTTTTTTGGTAAAACAACTAAATTTAGTCACCAGAATTCTCCATCACTATAGAAAATTGATTTATTCTATATGACAAAGCATATTTAAAATTTTGTAGTTTTTTTGTAGTTAGTAAAATGATTTTATAAATCCTAGTGCATATATGTATATACATATATTTGGCATTATATATATTCAAAACATGTGAGATTTGAATTATTTAAAAAATATCGTGTGCGTAAAATCACGATTTATAAAACCGCCTTGCCGCAAATAGAATAAGGAAATACCACGGCTTGTGCATAATACGACCCCCATATTTAATAGTTTAATACGTATGTGCATAGACAAAATAATAGGTATGTGTAGTAGGTACACTGCAGATTATAACGGCAAACCTTTTTGTTCTTTTAATACATAACTTTGTTTTGTTTTATTCTGCTAAACTTATATAATTATATATATATACTGTATATATGTGTGGTGTGTGTGAGTGTTCGAGATAAGTGTGTATTTTTATATATTATATAATGCGTTGTACAAAAAAAAAAATTTGCATGGTTGCAGAAATTCTTATACGTATATTATTATTAATAATATTTACAAACAAAAATAACGACAAGACAAGATGTCACTTTATTTAAGTTTAATTTGTATTATAACACTTTTGAAAAGTGTTAAAAATAGTTATTATTTTTTTGTGTGAAAAAACGATTTTACCCATGTTATTGTTATATCGTGTACTGTACACGGTTGTACATACAATACTGTATATGGATATAATTAAATTAAACAGTGAAATAAATGTTAGATTTTAAAATATTTTTCAAAAGTGTTGGTATGTAAATGAAACTTAAATAAAATGGCATCCCATGCAAAAACTCAACTAAATAATAATAAAAAGTTATAATAATGTAATAGTAATAGACAATACTTTATAGAAATTAAATGGATGAATCCAAAATTGTTACATGCCCGGCGGGAATTTCGGGAGGTGCATCTTTGAAAAATGATCAAAGCAACACTTTTTTGTTTTTGTACTGACACATTCAATGTTCTTTGCACCGATAATAAGCCCACATGTATTGATGACCAAAAGAACAGAAGAAAGTTACTGTTTATTTGTTTATATATAAGAAAATGCATTATCACTTAAATTAAGATTTATTAATTTTTGTTATTTTTTGAAATTATAATAAAAAATAAAACTTTTTAGTATATCATGTATCGTTCATTATCGTACACGCATCTTATTACTAATTCGTGTACCGTTTATTATCATACACATTGTACTGTACATGGATTTAAATTGAACAATAGTAAAATGTGCTACTGTCTATTATACTTTCAAAAATAGACAAAAAAACCAATAAATCTTAATTTAAGTGACAATGCAAAATCCCCATATAAAAATAGTCCAAATTTCCAGACATGTTCCAACTCGATAAAATGGGAAACAAGTGTGCAAGAGCCATGATGGGACCAATTATTTCTTAAAGTAATTAGATATTTTTTGGTCAATGTACATATGTATATTGAATTGCGGGAGATTGCTCATTTAATTCTTGAACTATTTCTATCTGTTCAATTTATTCCTCAACTATCGCTTGATTAAAATAATTCCTCAAGTTGTAGTTGACTGCGCAAAATCGGGATTAACAAAGTCAAACGCTAATTACTAAATGGATATAAGTCCACTAATTCAGCTGTAACTTCTTCAATACAACTCTGAATGAGTTGAAATCACTTCCATTGGAAAGATAACTCAATTTCCTATAACTTTCATGAAGAGTATCATATCTAAATACAAAGGGGCGACTTCCATACGAGTCGATCTTCTAGACACATATTCTTGATACAAGATTGACTCGAATGAAAGACTTCCCTTTGGATTTTGATATAGAACTCTTCATGAAAGTTATAGGCAATTGAGTTAGCTTTCTAATGGAAATGGTTTCAACTCATTCGGAGTTGTATTGAAGAAGTTACAACCACTAAATGGATACATGTCTACTAAATCGGCTCTAACTCCTTCAATACAATCTCGAATGAGTTGAAACTAATCCTATTGGAAAGCTAACTCAATTTTCTATAATTTTTATGAAGAGCTCCAAAGTTAAATCCAAAGGGAATGGTTCTATCCGAGTAAATCTTGCATCAATAATATGTGTCTATAAGATCGACTCGAATGGAAGTTTTTCCTTTGAATTTAGATATAGCTCTCTTCATAAAAGTTATAGGAAATTGAGTTAGATTTCTAATGAAAGTGGTTTCAACTCATTTGGGATTGTATTGAAGGAGTTACAGCCGATTTAGTGGATTTGTATCCATTTAGTAATTAGCATTTGACTTTGTTAATCCCGATTTTGCGCAGTCAACTACAACTTGAGGAATTATTTTGATCAAGCGATAGTTGAAGAATAAATTGAGCAGATGGAAATAGTTTAGGAATTAAATGAGCAATTTCCCGCTGAATTGCTGATATTTATTTTTTATAACTAGACATTGATCGATAAATACATATATAAATGTCTCAAATTGTAATTGTGATAAATTTGACGTTGAACGTCCCTTATGCATATAAAACAATTTATGGAGTAATGGAAAACAGTATATGATAATATGTATGTAAAAATAGACTTATATAGACAATCACAATCAAATATATACTTTTCATATATACAAATAGCTTTTTATATTTTGTTTACTTAAGAAAAATTAACTTTCAAAATTAAAATTTCAAATTATATTATAAATAGAACGATTTGAAATAAAATTTAGATGAAACACAAAAAACTAACCGATACATAGATTACGCGGGTTGATGAAAACAATTACGAAAAAAAAAAATAGCGATCTATACATTTTAATTTTTATTACTCCGGAGAATATATAGCGATTTATAAAACATAAGTTTTCTAATTTTCGTCCTCCGGAGATAATTTTTTTTGTCACTCTTCGATCTCTTAAATAATTTTATTTCTTGAAGGACTTTTATAAATTTGAAAAAGAAATGTGGATAGATTTTTTTTTGTGGTTGCGTGGGCTCTGAATTAATTATCACCTAAGTTTTTGTTTCATGTAATGAATGTGCCTGAAGATAAGCATCAAGGAAGGCCATATGATCCTCCAAACAAATCAAACACACACTTAGCATTTATTTCTTTTCTGTATTATTATTTATTCATTCACATTAATTTTCCAACCCGATACACAATCTAGCATATAGTTTTATGAAAGACACAACTGTTTTTAAAAATTTATGTTAAATGTTTGTACATTAATGCATATGAAAAGTATACTTTAAATGGATCATACGCAGAGGGGAAAAAACATGGCCCTAATGGGTATTTGAATTGCATTATGAAGCCATTGACTTTTTATCAGCATCCTTTAACAACGAAATAAACACGAGAATTACCAATGGTTAATACTCATGAAACATTAGACGGCAATGACAAATACAACGATTCATCAGTTATTCAATTCTCATAAAATAAAATAAATATAAAACAAAATTATAATAAAAATCTCAATATATAATTTGTTCTGGTCGACTTCCTCTTTCTTGTTTTTTGTTTTTTTTCCTATTTTTCATTCGCGTGCGTCATCATTTTTCTGGTCGACTTGTTCATTCAGAGTAACAATTGACCACACAATAAAATCGGCATTTTTTGACCATATAATGTATTTTAACTATATATGCATATAATTCCAATAAAAAGTAGGTAAAACAAAAGGGAAAAGCTTAAAAATATCTAACCTGTTTAAAATTTGCCAGAAAACTACATGAACTTAATTCGTTATTAGAAAACTACCAAACTATATATTTTTTCGATTGAATTTAAGACATCATGTTTCATAATGTTTCAGTTTCCCTCCTGCGAGTTATCCAAAAGCAAACGATATATGAGTCCTTTAATAATATGCACATATATCTTCTATTTTTAACTCGGTGTATATGTGATTTGAAGTGTATGTATTTTTCAAAATATGGTTAGTACAAAAAGTGGTGAGGCTTTATATGACAATAGGAAAATATTAGAAGTAGGGTTTTGTGGTGGACAGAGGACAAGTAAGACTTCTCCACTGCTTCATGAATCATGATGCGGAACAAACTATTAATTATATCATTCTCTTTTCCGAACCCATCAACTAAAACAAACTAACTTCCAGAAAGTTCTTAGACGTATATCTATATCATAGTTTGACCCTATCGAACCAATCTTTATTCGCGATATATGATTAGTTATAAGCATCAAGAACACAAAATATAGTTCTCTAATCGGAGGCTGCTTCCGTTGAATCCAAATTCGAAAAGAATGTTAGGATTGGACACAATATTTTACGATCAAATAACTGTTTGTTTCTATTATAAACAGATGTCTAGATAACAAGTAAAAATATCTATATACGTTCATCATAAATTCTGTTCTTTTATAATTAAAGAAGATTCTATCTCTTGTGTGTCACTTGCATAACCGACGGACTATCAACACAAGCTGCTTTTTACCAGTGGAGAACATTGATGACTATCAGTGGCAGACCTATAAATATTGTTTACCGGTGAATAATATATCATGGATAAATATTATAAAAAGGCAATTAAAGAAAAAAAAATGGTGTTACTTATTGATTTGAACCCACCTTACCGAGTCAAAGGTAGGAAAACCATATTTATCATTAACTATTTAGTTTTTTCAACCAAAACTACTTAATTAAAAAAATGTGGTTTTTGCACAGGATATCATTTATTTCAACTTTCATTAGTATGGCTCAATATTTTTAGGGACTCTGGGGTAAAATGTTTTTTTTGGGTCCCTGGGTAAGAAAAAAAATTTTTTGGGTCTTGTTAGACAATAAAAAAAAAATTTCAGGGCCCATGTGCAATAATATATTTAAACAAAAAAAAAAGGTGCGGACTTTGTAGCGGTCGTCCTGCTGGCCCCCTAGTTAAGCCGGATAACACTTTTTAAAACCTTAATAAAATATAGCATTTATTTTATTGTTCAATCAAATTTTGCCTTTGTGTAGCATGGTGTGTATGGTACATGATATAGATGTATGATATACGATATAACAATAACATGGGTAAAATCGTCTTTTCACATAAAAAAAATAACTACTATTTTTAACTATTTGAAAAAATACTAATTTATTAATAAAAGTTGAAATAAGTGATATAATATGTAAATATTTCAAAAAAAAACTAAGATGTCATGTAACACTCCATCGCTCTAGATACGTCTGCCTCTGATGACTATATGAATTTTGGGAATAATGGTTATCGCGTACTTCAATAATTATATTTGTTAAAAAAGTCAAATTACTAAGTTCATATAACACATCTAAATCTCCGCCTACTCGATTGATAGAAGTAGTATGGGATCAATCATTTAGGAAGCGACAATATGGCTTATTCGAAATTATGCTTTGATGGAATGTGAAGGTTTGAAAATTATTTTATGGTTAAGTGACAAAAAAAACAAAAACAAAATCAAATAGGTCAATGGAAGACACGCGTTATTATAATGTGAAAGGAAAGAAGCCAATATTCATCTTTTTGGCTTGATTTAGATTCGTTATATATATATATATATATATATATATATATCTAATTAGCATAATATGAGGACTATCCCTTTCCCATTGTTTAAGCGAAGAAAAATATTGAACCAAAAGAAAATTTGGCCATTATATAATTTATTACTTTGTATTTTTTTGCAACTATATATATTTTTGGAACTTAGCTACCAGATCCGAATGTCAAACCAATCGAGTCTAAATATTTTGTCTAATCATGACCTACATTGTTTAGTTGATTTCGATGTTATTTACAAAAAACTGTCTACCGTATCGAACTTTCTTACATATATGACTGATTTTTCGTATTTCGTTTTTTTTTTGTTTTCGTAAGTTGGCTGCAGATTACTTTTAATAGAGTATTACTTTAAAACAATTACGGTTAATATGATTAACTTCGATATATTTCAAGAAAATAAAAATATGCATGCATATCGATAACATTATTTAAAATATTGTTTTATGGAATACCCTCAATATTGTTTGAAATTTAAAATTTACACTTTTTAAGAATTTGAAATATACTTTATTTTTTTTTTTTTTTTTTTGATTAATATGGGGTAATTCGGGGCTTGCTACACACCTGACTAATCCCCATAGGTCAGAGGAAGCCATGTTAAATCCACTGTAGCCAAGGTGACTCGAACCCAGGTGGGGGAAGCCCACATAGACATTCCCTTACCACTGGGCCAAGACAACTTGGTTTGAAATATACTTTATATTTTGATGTTAGCATATCAATGAAATTCTAGATTAATTATTGCAAGATTCAAACCTTTTTTGTTATTGTGAAAATTCTAATATTTTTTAGTCCGCAATTTCTTTCCGGAAGAATTGACACTACTCTTAAAGAAGACTCGAATGAGGATCATAGAAAGAATCAAAGTTAGAAAGAAAAAAGATTTGGCTCAGTGAAATATGTTTAAAAAATTCCTTCGCAACCCAAAAAATGAAGAGGAATTTGTTGAAATTTTTAATCTTATTGAAGAGAATGAAAAGGAAAAAAATCCTTAAAAAAAGAAGAATCATTTAAATTATTTATGGTTAGCACATATTAAATATTCTTGAATTTCATTATATTTGGATCTATATCCAAATCCAAATTTGTTAAATCCACTTTTCAATTATTCAGATTCGGATCTGAATACTGTATGTCAAGTTACAAGAGCTTTCAACTCAAAACCAATTGGCAATGAGTGGATTGGCTCATGTTCCTTATATATTATGTAGGATCTCTTTCAACTTCCGATGTGGGATAATATTCCCTAATACGTCATCTCGAGATGATGACTTTTTTTACCTATCAATCTCGATATGTTCGGATATGGATAAATGGACTAACTTTGGGTCGACCGATAATGGATCGGGTTGGACAGTATGGATCGGACTCTGATACCATGTTAAGTTACATGAGCTTCCAACTCATAACCAATTGGCAATGAGTGGATTGGTCCATGTTCTTTATATATTATGAATACTATATATATATCTGAATATCATTATTTTTTAGAAACTTGGATGTCCGCCAATATTCGGATTCGACCCAAAATTTGATTAGTATATAACATTTTTTGTTTCTAAGCAATTTGTGATCAACTAATTTATAAGTTTTGGTTTTGATGTTTAAAAATTCAAAAAAAAACATAATAATTTTAATTGAATTAAAAAATCAAAACATGATAGAAACAAGAAAAAGAATAAACAGTTACAGTTCAATAATATATATATATATATATATAGTTTCATGTACGAATCTATATCTGGACCACAAATTATTTGGTGAAATTATAAATATAATTATAAATAGTAATAAAACCGTAATTTTTATTACTCAGATCCAGATTCTACAACCCCAAATATTCGAATTTTCGGTGTAAATCGAATTGGATCATAGATCAAATTTCGGATATCGGTTATTTTGGTCAATAACGGTTCATAATTGTTTATTCATCTTAATCATTATGAGCAGTATTTCGATTACATAATGTTAGGATATTGATTTGCTTGATAAATTAAAATAATGAGAGAAAGAGAGAAATAGGAATTGTGTTTTGCAAGAATTAGTATTTTTAAAACTTTTGATAGTTTTTTAGTATTTGAATTACTGTTCATATTTTTTTACTATTAATGATAATTTAGCCTATGTATACACTACAAGAAAACATCACGATTTCCGACCATATTTCCGACCAATTTAAAATGGTCGGGAATTTCCGACCATATTCAGACGATATTCCGATTAAAACACACCCGTCGGAAATTGGTCGGTAATTCCCGACAATTTTATGTTGGTCGGAAAATTGGTCGGAAATACCGACGGATTTCCGACGTATTGGAGACTGACTAAGAATCGTCGGAAATTAGTCGGCATTTCCGACCAATTTTCCGACTGTTTTCCGATGATAAATACGTTATTATAATAGTCGGATATCGGTCGGAAATTAGTCGGGAATTGAATCCAATTTCCGACCGATTTCCGACCATCACATAATCCGACTAAATTCCGACGACGTATTGGAGACCGATTAAACTCGTCGGAAAATGGTCGGAAATTTCAGACCATTTTCCGACCATTTTCCGACGAGATATATACGTTAGTATACCCGTTGAATTAACCGTTTAAAGCCGTTGGTGAATATTAGTATAGTCGGAACGTGGTTGGAAATTTAATCACATTTCCGACCAAATTCCGACCAGTAAGGAATCCGACTAAATTCCGACGAAATATATACGTTAATCTACCCGTTGCACTAGCCGTTTCATAGCCGTTAGAATTTTACATTGGTCGGAAATTGGTCGGAAATCGGTCGGAAAGCCGCGGAAATTTTAATTATAAATACAACACCACCCTCATTCACAATTTACAACAAAAAAAAAAAACTGAAAATGTCTTCTTCAAATCCAAACACTACTAGAGATTATTTTCGATCGTGGATGGATAGACCACGGCAAGATCCAGCGACGAATTTACTGACGGATGAGTATGCACAAGGTGTTGAGGAATTCATGACATTTGCGACAAACAATAGCATGACGTCGGAATACGGTAAATTGTATTGTCCTTGTCCTAAATGTCGGAATCATAGATTAGTCTCTGTTGGGGATGTATGGAAGCATCTTTATAGGAATGGGTTAATGCCGAGTTATAAGATTTGGTATACGCATGGAGAAACTGATGCAATGGTGCAACATCATTGTAGTGGTTTTAATTATTCGGGTAGAATAGAGGAATCAACACCGGAAGTAGATGCAAACGTTCAGATGGTGAATGATGCGTATCGCGAAAACGTAGCATCGTATGTTCCAGATGGTATTAGAATAGAGGAACCTAATTTAGAAGCTCGGAAGTTTTTTGATATGCTAGATGCAGCTAAACATCCACTATACGAAGGATGTAGAGAGGGAATATCGCCTTTATCAACTGCAAGCAGGTTGATGACAATAAAGACCGATTTCAACTTGGCAGAGGATTGTGTGGATGCGATAGCTGATTTTGTGAAAGATCTTTTACCTGAAGATAATCTCTCACCGGCTTCATACTACGAGGTTCAGAAACTTGTAGCTGGTCTTGGATTGCCGTATCAGATGATAGATGTGTGCATCGACAATTGTATGATATACTGGAGAAAGGACGAAAACCGTCGCAAGTGTCGTTTTTGTGGGAAACCTCGGTATCAGGAAACGGGTGGAAGAGTACCAGTTCCACATAAACGGATGTGGTATTTGCCGTTAACAGATAGGTTGAAGAGGTTATATCAATCCGAGCGCACGGCAGGAGCTATGAGATGGCATGCAGAACATAACTCATATGGAGAGATTGCGCATCCTTCAGATGCAGAAGCGTGGAAACATTTTCAAGAGGTGTATCCTAGTTTTGCGGCTGAGCCACGTAACGTATACCTCGGGTTATCTACAGATGGATTCAACCCTTTTGGGAAACATGGGAGGCAATATTCATTGTGGCCAGTAATAGTCACACCTTACAATTTGCCGCCTAGTTTGTGCATGAAACGAGAGTTTTTGTTCCTCACGATTCTTGTCCCCGGACCGGAGCATCCTAAGAGGTCCCTTGATATTTTCTTGCAGCCATTAATTTATGAGTTGAAAATGTTATGGAAAGATGGTGTTCAAGCGTTCGATGTTTCTCTCCAACAGAATTTCACTATGCGTGCGGTACTTATGTGGACCATAAGTGATTTTCCAGCATTTGGTATGCTATCTGGATGGTCGACTCATGGAAGGTTGGCGTGCCCGTATTGTCAAGATAACACTGATGCGTTCCAATTGAAGCACGGTCGAAAGACTTCTTGGTTCGATTGTCATCGACGATTTCTGCCGCATGATCATCCATATCGTCGGAGCACGACATTGTTTAAGAAGAACAAAAAAGTATTTGATGGTCCACCTCCTGAGCCGGATGGGAATAACATCATCACTCAGTTGAGAGATTTTGGTGCTGAGAAGACGGTTTCATGTGGTGGTAATGGTCATTTTCCCGTAGATGGTTGTGGCGAGTACCACAATTGGAACAAGAGGAGTATTTTTTGGGATTTGCCATATTGGAAGAACCATCTGCTGCGCCATAATCTAGATGTCATGCACATTGAAAAAAACTTTTTTGACAACATCATTAATACTGTTCTAAATGTGCAAGGGAAGACGAAAGATAATTTGAAAGCCAGATTGGATTTGCCAGAAATTTGTTCTCGGAAGGAACTCCATATAATGGCGAACGGAAAATCTCAGGCCCCCGCTTTCCGTTTGGATGAGCCTTCAAAAGAGGTGTTCTTCGACTGGATTACGCATAGTGTTCAATTCCCAGACGGATACGCATCTAACCTTCGTAATTGCGTTAATATTGGAGAAGGGAAGTTTTCAGGGTTGAAGAGTCATGATTGTCACGTTATCATGCAACGCCTCCTTCCATTTGCCTTTGCCGGTCTTCTTCCTAGAAACGTCCATGGAGCAATTGCAGGTACATTTATAATTTACAAAATTATATCTAAATTTTACTAAATTTATCTAAATTGTCTAAATTTTACTAATTTTATTTATCATTTATGCAGGGATCGGTGCTTTCTTCCGGGATTTATGCACGAGATCACTTACAGCAGACGGTATCCAAAATTTGGAGGAGAAGATACCGGCTCTACTATGCAACCTCGAGAAAATATTTCCACCAGCATTTTTCGATGTTATGGAACATCTTCCTATTCATCTTCCTAGGGAAGCAAGACTTGGTGGGCCAGTTCAATATCGATGGATGTATCCGTTTGAGCGATATATGCTCCACCTAAAGAAGAAGGTGAAAAATCTTGCAAGAGTCGAGGGTTCTATTGTTGCACAGAGCGTGAATGAAGAAGCATCCAACTTTGCTAGCTACTACTTTCCATCTTCGGTGAAGACTAAAAGTAGACGACCTGCACGTCATGATGATGGAGGAGAAAAACCGCTGTATCCGGTCTATGTCCCAAATATTTTTGCAGAAATTGGAAGGCTTAGTGGAAAAGGAAGGTCTAGACGACTAACAGAGGAGGAACAAAGGCATTTGCATACATATATTCTGACAAACTGCGTAGACATTTTCGAATATGAGAGGTACGTCACTTGATTTTGAATGACGCATACATATATTCCGACCCATTGGGAATGATTGAATTATATTTGCCCCGGCTAAAACATGTCCCGGGTAAATTTCCCCCGGCTAAAAAATTCCTTGGTGGTCGGAAATTGGTCGGAAATTCCTCGACATTTCCGACCAAATTCCGACCCATTGGGAATGATTGAATTATATTTGCCCCGGCTAAAACATGTCCCGGGTAAATTTCCCCCGGCTAAAAAATTCCTTGGTGGTCGGAAATTGGTCGGAAATTCCTCGACATTTCCGACCAAATTCCGACCCATTGGGAATGATTGAATTATATTTGCCCCCGCTAAAACATGTCCCGGGTAAATTTCCCCCGGCTAAAAAATTCCTTGGTGGTCGGAAATTGGTCGGAAATTCCTCGACATTTCCGACCAAATTCCGACCCATTGGGGTTTCGAAACCTCAAAACGCATAAATATTGATATGGACTATGTTTAATATGGTTAGATATGATCTTTTGAAATAATTAAATGTCCATACAGCTTAAGTAAAACAATTTTGGGCATATAATAAAAAACCTACAAGAAACCGAAAAGTATACGTATAAGGTTAAAGTTTCGTTATGAAATGTTTAACTCAATATACTTTCAATTTATAAAACATCATATACTCTATTAAATGTTTATTTTGGGGCATATATATGTTAGACATAAGATGTTTACATGTTTTTTAAAGAATATACAGTTTCAAAATTAAGAGTTTTTAACCCTAAACCCTATATGGTCGGAAATTGGTCGGAAATATCAAGGAATTTCCGACCAATTTCCGACCAATATAGATAAATAGTCGGAAATTATAAGGAAATTAGTCGGAAATTATAAGGAAATTCTAAAGTTTTATGTTGGATTTATAAACCCTAAACCGTGTATGAAATACTAAATTTTATCTTAAGAATCAATATTCTTCAACATCTAATCCAAACCTTACAAGAAAACGAATAGTGTAAATATAAGTTATATGTTTCGTTAAGAGAGGTTTAACCCGTTCTCTTATCGATTCATAAAAATCGTCATATACTCTATTTATGTCTACCTTGCCATATTGTTTTCATACCTATGATATTTAGATGTTTTATACGGTATTCAATTTTAGAATTTCATACCCTATACCCTATCTGGTCGGAAATTGGTTGGAAATTTCCGACCAATTTCCGACCAATGTAATTTTTTTTTGAAAAAATGCCAAGTGTTAACAAAATACATCAACCCGAGACACGCAATATTATGAATGGTCGGAATACTGTCGGAATTACCGACCAATTTCCGACCAATGTAATTTTTTTCGATAAAATGCCAAGTGTTAACAATATATGTCAACCCGCGATACGCAGTATTATGAATGGTCGGAATCCTGTCGGAATTACCGACCGATTTCCGACCAGAATGAAATTAAACCCGCGAAAATTAACCGCTAAATGAAATATTGAGACGGTTTCGTATTTTTTGAAAACCGACGGAATTCCGACGGAATTCCGACCAACACTAAATCTAAATACCTGTACCGCATCGTCTTCTTCATTTCTTCATCGCTCTCTGTCTTCTCTCTCTGCGATTTCTCTCCGCCTTCCTCCGTCTCCGTCTCGCGACCGCCTCCGTCTTCCTTCCTCGCCGGTAAGTGCCTCTTCCTTCTCTTCTCTCCCTCTTCCTCTTCCTTCTCTTCTCTCCCTCTTATCTTCCTCTTTTCTTCTTCGTTTGTAGATCGCCGGAGCCGCCGTCTCTTCGCCGGAGCCGCCGTCTCTCCTCCCGCCGCCGTCTCTCCTCCCGCCGCCGTCTCTCCTCCCTCCGACGTCTCTCCTACCGCCGGCCAATTATTACCATGTAAGGATGTCGTTGTTTAGTTTGAGTTTTGTGGTTAGATTAGAGATAATTAGGATCATAGTTCTTATGCTTTGTGGTTAGATTTGTGAGATTTGTGGGTTAGATTGGAGATTAGGATGTTAGTTCTTATGATTTGTGGTTAGATTTGTGAGATTTGTGGGTTAGATTTTTAGGATTTGTTGTTAGATTATAGTTTTTGGATTTGTTGTTTACACATAGTGTTTTTCATAATTTTTTTGGATTTTTTGGTTTAATTAGATTTTTTGGATTTGTTGGGTTTTTTACACAATTGGATTTTTTGGATTTTTGGATTTTTGTTATAAATATAAACTTTAATAGATAATTTTTAGATTAAAAATACAAAAATCTATTTTTTAAATGTTATAGAAATCATGTATATAACACATTTTTAAATCTAAGATATTTTTAAGATTTTTCGGATTTTTTTTAATTTAATCATTTGTATAATTAATGAATTTATTATTACTCTTTTTCATAAATTTCTTATAATTTTATGAATTTTTGAAATTTTCATAAAAACTTTTTGTCTAATTTTCATAGTTTTTTCGGGTTTTTCGTAATATTTTGGATTTTTGGTAATTGTTACGGTTTTTGGTCATTGTTTCGCGTTATTCTGAATATTTTAATAGTATTCGTTTTTTCTTTTGCGAATCAATATTATAGTTTGCGTTTTATTTATAGTTTGCGTTTGCGTTTAATATCTAACAAATTTTGCGTTTTTTTTTCAGGGCGTACGAGGGTTTCGCGAACCTTACCATCGGTGGTTCTTCTCAAGGGATGCAACAACCTCGACATACCAGTCCGGCCGCATCGAATATCCCAGAGTCGCAGAGTCAAGCTCCTCGAATCATGACCATCGAGGAGTTAGTCCAACAACCGGGCCGGGACTTGCACATCCGGCTTGATCCACATCTCGTTGGAAGATCGACATGGTAAAAACCTTTAGTTCATATATATATATATATATATATATTTAATATCAAATTGTTTATATTTTATCTTTTTTTGTAGGTTTGGTATATCGAACAACGGGATTAGCAAGGCTATTATGAGGATGTTCCATTCGATCCTCGACAAACCGTACAAGAAGTTTTCAGAAGTCCCGTATGATGAGAAGCAACTTTGGTTTAGACAATTTGCGGTAAGTTGTCAATTACTATATTTTTTCTTATATTTATAAGTATTTTTTTAATATTTTACTAAGCATTTTTATTTATGTTTTCGTAGCAAGAGTTTACATGGCATCATTCTCATACTGCCACGGTGGAAAAATTATTTATGAAGGAAGCGAGTACGCAGTTCAAGAGACACATGAACGAGTGGAAGAAAAAGTGGAGGAAAGGGGCAGACAAGCCGAAAGGCTTGAATTTGGAGGTTTGGAATCACTACGGACCCTATTGGCAACAACCGGAGACAGAGAAAGTCTCGAAGACTAATTCGGGAAACCGAAAGAGTGATCGCAACGGGAAGGGCCAATACATCCACAACTCCGGATCGAGCAGCTTCCAGACCCGAGAAATTCAAATGGTAATATTTTATTGTTTACATTGTTTTCTTTACTTAATTAATTATTAAATTATTTATTCATATTTAAATTTATTTGTTTTTATAGACTAATGAGGCCGGAGGGGTGCGTCCGAATCATTTAGACTTAATGAAGAGGTGCCACACGAACAAGACAACCGGGTTTATTCAAGATCCCCTCATAAGGGAGATCTACGAGAACGTGACGAAGCAGAAGACCGACATTGAGCTGACCCAACAGTCACAAGGTGACTCCTCCTCCTCCTTCGAGATGTCGCGGGAAGCGGTCAACCAACTCGTTTTGAACGTAAGTTTTTTTTTTCTTATAGTTTTACATTATAATTTTATTATGTTTTAATTTATTTATATTTTATACAGGAATTTCCCCTTGATAAAAAAGGGCGACGTCGTGGCGGTTTGGGTACGATCCCGTTTATGGACGACCGGTCTTCTTCTGGTTCATTTTTCTCTGAAGATCTCATCCACCAGAATGAAGAGCTCAAGTCCAAAGTAGAAGCTTTGGAGGCGGCGAAAACGGACACCGAATTCAGGTTAGGTGCCACGCAAGATGAGCTTTCGGAGGCGAGGTCAGATATCGCTAGCATGTCGTCGTGGATGAAAGCGAAGTTTCCGGATTTTCCGGGAACGTGATCCGGATCCGAATCCGGATTTGCAAATGTTTAATAATGTTAATTTTTAATGTTTTAAAAACACTTTTTTATTTATTTCTAAACTATTTTAATTTTAAATATATTAATGTTTAATATTAATGTTTAATGTTTAATATTAATTTTCGAATAAATTTAATTTCATTTTCGAAAAATGTTTAATTTTAATTTTAATATTCAAAATTTTTAAAATACAAAATAAAATATTTTGTCGGAATTTGGTCGGAAATTAGATCGGTCGGAAATCGGTCGGAAATGAAACACGTCGGCATTTGGTCGGAATTTGGTCATCGGACATTTGTCGGAATTTGGTCGGAAATTATTATAGTCGGAGTTTGGTCGGATATTAGTAACGTCGGCATTTGGTCGGCATTTTGGTCGGAAACAAAGTTATCGGAATGTTGTCGGTAAATCGTCGGGTATTATTATGGTCGGAATATGGTCGGAACTTAGTTCGGTCGGTTTTTGGTCGGTATTTAGTCGGGAATGGTTGCATCGGTCTTTGGTCGGTAAATCGTCGGGAATAATCTGGTCGGGAATCGGTCGGGAATTACCGACCAATTTCCGACCATATTTGATTTCCGACGCTATAGTTCCGACGGGCGATATTGGTCGGAAATTCGTCGGGAATGACGTTTTCCGACCGTTTTCCGACCAATATACCCGTCGGAAATCGAGTGTATTCTTGTAGTGATAGTGCGTTTACGTTTGTGAATGGTACACATCTAAACAAAAAATAGTGTTTTTTTATTTATATGCTAAAAGATAAAACAAAAATAAGTGTTAAATTTGTAAAAAAAAATTGAATTAAATGCTAACTTCTACAAATATTTTAACAAAGAAATGAATGAGGTGGGTGTGAGAAAAGAAAAGAACACTTTTGTTTTGAGTGATTAGTTGTGTTTGGTAAAAGCTTGACCTAGACGACGACACGATGGTGCCCAAAATGTGTAACACATTACACAAGTGCATGTGTAAGTAAAGCCATTAAAAAAAAAGAATATTTTTTTTACTTTTGTTTTCCTTTCTCATCATATCATGATTCCATTCATCTATCATTTAGACTTCGCGAGAAAGTAAGAAAGTCTCTGAAAAGAAAATAAAAGTTTTCATCTTTTTGATCAATCCATTTTCTTTTTTCTTCTCAATGCGCACCGACAACGTTTTTGACTTCAATAACAAAAGTAGAACTCGTGTGTGAAAATGGTCAAAACCAACCTGAACTAAAATCGGTGTGCCAAAAACAACTCGAACTAAAATAGGATGTCATTTCTATCTAAACGACAACAAAATTCAAATTCCCTACCCCAACTATCGAATCTGACATAAAACTTGCCTTGACTATTAATGACGTTAGTCAACTGTTAAAAACCGCTGACGAGGCATGACGGAAGCTGAGTTGGCATGACACGGTGTCACCTTACTAAAACGACGTCGTTTTAATTGTTTGAAAAATCTAAAAACTTTTTCTCTACCGAGGATCGAAAAAAGAGTAAGTTCTATCTCGAAACCAGGCTGAATTTACTCGGATCTTACAAGTTTGCTTTGTTTTTGCAGGACACGCAGAAACATTGGTCTTTAATATTCTAAAGGTCGAGTGGTCTGTGGAAAGCATCTCCTCTCAATTTTCCATCACATCTAATAAGGTGGTTAAATTTTTTAAAAAAAATTGATTAAACATTGTAAAACCGCAATTTCTTGTCATGATTTAGACTGCATGTGACAACAATGGAGGAGGAGCAAAGATTACAGCAGAGAAAACACTTTCTACAGTGTATGAATGAAACGATGAGAAGAACTAGACGACTCTTGTTTCAGTCGCAGATCGATTCGCATCCCGTGATCTGAGACTCGATGTCGGTAATCAATGTTCTGGTGTCTCAACCTACTGAGACGAGGCGATTCGATTCGGTGATGAAAAAGGGGCTTCCTTTACCTCAATTGATTTCGGCAAAAATCACTTTGAATACCATCGGCTAAAGAGAAACAAATCAAATACCTGGAATCTGAGAGAAAAAACACAAACTTACAGAAACCCTCGATTCAAAAATGCCTAATTTGCAAACACGGGATTGACCAATAAATCTCGGGTCTGAGTGACTCGAGAAGATGAAGAACTTTTTTATTCCTGTTGTTTTTAATAATTGTGTTTGTAAGAAATATCAAAAATGTCTCATAGTTCAACTGGTCGACATGTTTGATTGTGGCTTGCAATGTCTCGGGTTCGATCCTCGGTAGAAATTTTTTTTTAGATTTTTTAAACAATTAAAATGACGTCGTTTTAGTAAGGTGACACCGTGTCATGCCAACTCAGCTTCCGTCATGTCTCGTCAGCGGTTTTTAACAGTTGACTAACGTCAATAATAGTCAATGCAGGTTTTAGGTCAGATTCGATAGTTGGGGTAGGGAATTTAAATTTTGTTGTCGTTTAGGTAGAAAATGGCACCCTATTTTAGTTCGGGTTTTTTTTGGCACATCAATTTTAGTTCGGGTTAGTTTTGAGCATTTTCCCATGAAAAGCAAGATTCTTTTTGTCTTTATTTCTCTTTTTCTATCTAGTATGATGTTTATAATGTATATATGTATTCTGTAATCATAATATCCAAATATTGTTTCCACAAGGATCATACATGTATATAACTCTTACAAAGTATATATATATCTATTTTTTCTTAAACGTGTTTTCATTCTTCAGTTCAAAAAATATATACAAAAAATCCAAGATTTTTAATTGTAAAAATAACCAATGCAACTTAACATGTTTCATGCAATAAAAAATATATGCACACGCATGGAAATTCCATAGTTAAAATACAAAAGAAACCTATTTTCAAAGTTGTAGCGTGCATTAGAGGTTTGTTTGACTTTTTTTTTCTTGTTTAGAGAAATGGAGACGAAGAGCCTTTTTCACATTGTAATGAAACGAGATAAAGTAAACTTCAAAATTGATGCTAATAATTAAAAAAAAGGTGATTGTCGAAGAAGCAATATCACGCGTTGGCCTTTTTCATCCACACCACCAAAATCTCATCTTCGATCACTTTTTTTTTAAAGGGATTTGATAACTATTAAAATACTTTGATATATTGCATAATAGGATGTGATCCGCGTTACGTACGAACGTAGTAAATAATTTTCTAATATGTTTTTATGGCTAATGTTTTTTCCATAGTTAATATAATTGTCTATGTCTGCTTAAGATTTGGGTATTTGTTTTTTTTTTTAATTTATTAAATTTATTATCACATATGTGTTTGTTTGTTTATTGGATGATACATATTTTTATTTTATTTTTCTTTGGGGATCATTTTTATGCAATTAGTTGGGTTTTTTTTAAGGGAAGATATTTACATTTTAAAGTTTTCGTTGCATAATATTTTGTGTTTCATGTGAATGTATTATTATTGGAGATCGAATATAGTATTTCACGTACGATTCTAATCTTATTTATTGTGAAAAATATGTTTGTGATTTTTAAATCTATTTGTTTTTTGTGTTTTTATTTTAAAATCGGTTTACATATTTAACTCTAGAGAAAGATGAAAATTTAACGAAGACATAAAACTATTGTTAAGGGCTAAACGCATTACAATAATAATAGATTTAACAATCGATCAAAGTTGAATCATCTATCCCTAAATCTCGACGGGAGTAACTAAAAAGTCAGCGATATCCCAAAACCCAAATAAAATAGTATTTGAGAAGTCGGTGATTAATCCTACTATCATTAGAGGATCATCTTGCAGACAAATTTTTTTAAAAATTGCTAAATATTGTGAAACTAATCACATATAAATTGAAATAATTTGTTGATTGTCGGATCCACCATCTAAGTCAGAAGCCAAGTTAAAGTCAATAATTCTTAATTCTCATGGTTGATTTTTTGTTTTCCTCCAAAGTGACACTATTGTTATGACGTGATTGACAAAATGGTAGGAAAAAACAATAATGTGTTTTTATTTTCTTAAAACATGTTTGTTGATTTTTTTTATGATATGTTCGTTTATTTTCTGACTCTATATCGGTTATATTTTGTGTAATCTATTAGATGAAGAATCTTCGTTGTGTGTTTGCTATAGTTTAATATTAAAATTTAGTTTTTTTGTGTTTTCTATCGATTGATATCTGAACATGTGTTAATTTCAGTTTTTTCCATAGTTTAAATTAGTTTAGTTTTTTGAAATACATAATAAATTGTGTATTTTTATTTTTTTAATACATGTTTGGTTATCTTTTTATAATAGGTTAATTTATTTTTTGGCTCTATATCGATTATATTTTGTGTAATCTATTAGATGAATAATCTTCGTTGTATGTTTGTTATAGTTGAATAGTTTAATATTAAAGTTTAGTTTTGTGTTTTCTATCTTTGTTTTTGTATGTTTGCGATGCGCGAGTTTTTATTTTTTTAAATTTTATAATAGTTTAATTTATTTATGAGAACTTTTTTATTCATTTTTAGTAAAACAAACAATTGATTGTAGATTGTAACCCTAATATTTTATTTGAAACCTCCATTAAAATAAAAATGTAAGTGATAGTCAATCACATCAATATCTACGGTCAATAACTTTTATATTATTTACAAATAATCATGTTTGTTTGGAACTTTAATATTTTAACTATGTTTAAAGACCAAATAAATTAATATTGTATATATTGTATACTATTAGTTTGAATAAAATAATATTCATTCACTAAACATCTTTTCGATATAAAATTTTAACCTTGTAAGTATAATAAAGTGTGTAATATATTAGTAAAACTAAAATTTTAAATCTATTATTCTTTCAATAAATTTTGTTGATTTTTTTAAGTTTTCATGATATAAATATGAAAATGACCTTTCAAATTCTTTACATAATTTAATAAAATGTATAGTTAACATGTATATCAAAGTTTCATCATATTTTTTTGAATATTTGTTTGGTATGTAGAAATAAGGTGTATATTTAATATGAAGAGTAATTAACATTAATGGTGGAGTAGTGGAGGGTGCAATAAATTGCCTCTAATAATACCTTGTTGACTCTCTTTCGCTGCCGTTACGGTGAAGATCGTTACATGTAAGGAGGTGGCTTTGCGAATAAATTGAAGGCGGCATTAAAGCGAGCTTGGCAAACGTCTGCATATTTTAGAAGTTGGTAGCAACAACGTGGATGGTCATGAGAGTGGTGGCCGTTCTGTCGAAACGTAAGCATCCCAATGGAATTCGATTTCTAATCTAGAACCCAAAATCTAGGTGAAGTTTGGACAGTAAAACGGGGGAACAATATGGTTTATCAAAGTTCTTAGCTATCAAATCAGGACAAACCTTGGGAAAGTAGTAAGAGGAAACTTACAATTTACATACGAGACGTCACAGAAAAGATTCCATAAGCGTCGGAAGAGATGGTTTGAAAACGATGTGGAAAAAAGTGACAGAAATTTAAGGAAAGTAAGATATAGTGACTGATAGTGCAATTAAGTCTTTTTGTAATATGAAATGAACAATTAAACATTAAAAAAATCTGAATTATCGATAGATGAAAATTCATATCATCAAAGATAAACAATTCATAATGATCAAATAGCTTGTATCGTAGACTACTTTTTCAAATATTACATTTTGAAGAAAAAATTATAATATGCTAAAGATAAGCAGAAGATAGTCTTTTGGTTGAAAGAAATGAATATGGTTTTCTCATTGCATTTTTGTAATAAGAAATGAACAACTAAACATAAAAATTCTGAATTACCGGTAGATTGAAATTCATATATCATTAAAAACAACAATTCATAATGATTGAATAACTTGTACTCTTTACTACTTTTTCGATTTTGATTTAAGGTAATGGTTAAATTACACATAATATATAAAATATTTTACAATAGAAAATAAGAAAAAGTAGCAATTTACCTTTCCACTCATTTGGAGAAATGTGGAAAAATAAAAGACAATTTAAACATAAAAACTCTGAATTATCGGTAGATGGAAATTCATATCATCAAAGACAAACAATTCATAATGATCAAATAGTTTGTAGGCTATTTTTTCAATTGTGTTTTACTTTTGTTCACATTTCATATAATAAATATAAAAAAAAAGAAAAAAAGAAAGAAGCAAAAGTAACAAACAATTTACCTTTACTCACTCGGAGAAATGTGGAGCTTATGTCTTTTTTATTAGTATGAAAGTAATAATGTTTGGTAGATTTGTGTGTTGTAGTGAGAATAAAGACACTACTATTTATACCAAATGGATGTAAACTAATATTCGGGGGGAGCATAAGTTTATTTAAATTCTTTTTAATTATTACGTTATTATAGTAATGAACACTTATGTGTTGTGGAAACCTATTGGCCCCGTGGTTGATCAATAGTTGATTAATGTTTCTATTTCAAGAGATTTAAAGTTTGAATCAAATATGAAAACCTTAAATTATACTCTCTCCGTTCTGAATTAACTGATGTTTTAGAGAGTTTTTTTTCACAATTAAGTGATGTTCTCACTTACCAATGCAAAATTAAATGATTTTTTATTATTTTTGACCAATTACATTTTATAGACTATTTGTTCATTGGTTCAGATGAATAATAAATGAGGTTTTAGTATAGAAAAAAAGAAAAATTAATTGTTTCCTTAATTTGTGTGCATACTACTAAAACATCACTTAATTCAGAACAGAGAGAGTATATTTTAGGGAATGAGTTTTTGATAAGAAGAAGGGTAACGGACTATAAATTACATTTAATTTTGTAATTTATTTAGATTTTTTATTTTTAATTTAAATAAGAGTGAGAATCAGTTTTTTTTAACATTGTAGTAATTGCTCATGCAATAATTTGGTCGGCAATTAATTTTCAATTGGAATTGAGTTAGTCAATTAGGAAAACTTATGTTACATTTTAGGCTTTTGATAAGAAAAAGATAAATGGGCTCTTAGTTACATTTAATTTGTGATTTAAGTAGATATTTTTTATCCTTTTTTTTAAATAAGAATGTCAAGTGATCCAATAGAAAGAGAGCGGAACCCTTCTTATATATATGATTTATCTTGGGGCAATTGACCAAAATAGTATATTTTTTAATTTTTATTTCAAACTTAATATCACTAGATGAAAATGACAATAATAGTACAAATTTTAACAATAATAATACAAATTTAATATTAAAATGATATAAAATTATTTTTTAATGGGAAAAACTAAAGATAAATACCGTCAAATAGCACAAAATTTATTTTTTTATTCCAAAACTAGCACCCTAAATTTAAAATACCAAAAATAGCACTACTAATTATTTAAAAATATTTATTTACCAAAAATAAATTTAAAATAGAATTAAACATTATGTTTGGGTTCACTATTTCCAATTTAAGGTTTAGTTTTTTCCCATTAGAAAATGATTATAAGTCATTTTTATATTAAATTTGTGCTAATATTGTCAAAATTGGTGCTATATTTGTGATTTTCACCATTTGGTGCTAAATTTGGGAACTTTTAGTTTTTTTGTGCTATTTTGTAGAATTACCCAAAACTAAACCCTAAATTGGAAATAGTGAACCCAAACATAATGTTGAATTTTATTTAAATTTTATTTTTGATAAACAAGTATTTTTACATAATTATTTGTGCTATTTTTGGAATTTTAAATTTAGAATGCTAGTTTTGGAATAAAAAAATAAAATTTATGCTATTTAGGGTATTTCTTTTTATCTTGCACTACTTTCTGAAATTATGTGTCTTTCAAAGTTATTTTACATTGCAATCTTGTAAAACAATAATAATAATATAGGTATATCGAGGAGAAGAAGAAAATGCGTAAAGGGAAAGGGAAGCGAGAGCATGCGTTACCAAAAGGTACATCATGATTTTTGTGGCCTTTAAGGTATTCTATTAATTAATTTAAGTGTTTCTTGATTAATTTAATAGCTTACTAAAAAGTAGGATTAGTAGATTCCGTTCTTTTATTATCAACTCTTACCAAAAAGTTGATATCCATCACTACTAACAACTTAATACTAGTTAATACTGTAAGATCTAATACAAAAGAAGAAGAAAAAAACAGTTTATTTGGAGTGATAAAATTAAAATCAATACTATACCAATATTCATATCGACGTATACGGTTATCTTAACCCAGTTTGAATACGACCGTTTTAATTTAGTGAATCTCAATACGTATACGACATTAGGCTAACAATAGAGTTATTCATAGTTAAGATGTAAAACGTTTACCATAATCACATATGTGAATGTGATGAAGTGTATAGGCACACGATACATATATTTAAAGATTTTTTTTCTAACTGTAATAAAATTTTATTTTGGTGCACGTATGCAATTAAAATATAGACAACTGTGAATTAGTTAAGAAGTAACTTCCACAAAGTGAGAATTTACGATGCAATTAGTACTAGCGATCTTGTGTGATTTTTTTTTGACATATTCCCAAAAAAATAACTTTATTTAAGTTTCATTAGTTTTTTTTAGTATTTTAGGTTTTTTTATTGTTTTTTAGTGGGCAAATGATGAAAATATCCTTCTCTATTTTTTGTGTACCGTCCACAAACGTACACGCCGTACTCTACATGGACTAAATTGTTATGTACAGTACATAAAGTTTCTGTACTAGGTTCTAATGACAATTTGGAGAAAATGCTAAAAAAAACTAATAAAACTTAAATAAAGCGATAAATTTTGCAAAACACCCTTTTTTACTTATGTTTCTCTATTTTTAGGGATTAAAGCGTTTTAAAAAATCAAAAAAAAAGTTGGAAAGCTAATTAAAAAAAAAAACAGTCAGTATAAACTTTTCCCGTATTAAAATAAAGAAAGAGATTTATATAGAGTTAATTGCATCAAATGACATTTATTTTGAGTTTCATTAGTATTTGGCACTTTTTAAAAGTATTAAAAATATTTATCATTTTTAAAAGTGAAAAGTCGATTTGATCCCTTTATTACATCTTGTGTACCGTACACAAATGTACACATCGTACTGTTTAAACACAAAATTGTCATAAATAGTACATAAAGTGTTACATTTTTGTAACACATTTAAAAAGTGCATAAATACTAATAAATTTTAAAATAAGTGTCTATTTATGTAAGACTTCCATTTATATATATATGAGATATTTGTACAGGATGGAACTTTATTTAAGTTTTATTTGCATTCTAGCACTTTTGAAAAATATTAAAAATAGTTGTCACTTTTTTGTGTGAAAAAACGATTTTAGACCTGTTATTGCTACATCGTATACCGTACATGATCGTACATGCGGTACTGTATAGAGATATAATTGGATTGAACAGTGAAATAAGTGTGTTAGATTTTTAAATACATTTCAAAAGTCCTATAATGCAAATGAAACTTAAATAAAGTAATATACACTGTAAAAGCTCCTATATATAATGAAAGGTCACGACTCACGACAGCTTTTTATGTTAATTGAGCACACGAGAAATCATCGATTGGAAGTTCTGTAGTTACTAGCTAATCCCAAGTAATCATATAATTTTATCCAAAAAGAAAAAGTAAACATAGAAATAAGCTACGAAACCTTATTCAAATTATATAAATCCATTGCATATATCTATTTCTGCCAAAAAAAAATATGATATACAAATTCGAATGTGACAAGCCATATGCGGAGATATGATAGTGTAGGCACCTAACTACTTTGCAAGAGTAAATTCTAAGGATGAAGTTGTGTCATTAATTTGGGACTCTTGCATTTACAGTCATTTATTGAAAATATACTTAAAAATAGTATTTTATAAAAACTGGAAAAATATGTAACATTTTGTGTACTATACATTTGCTGACTTTTCAGTAGTACCTATGCATAATAATGTGTGAATCAACGGTATATAATACACATATCAATAACAAACAGAGGTAAAATCGTCTTTTCCAAATAAAAAGTATTACATATTTTTCTAATTTTTTTAAAGTGTTAGATTTTTAATTATGTTTTCAATAAGTGACATTGGATGCAAATATTTCCATTAATTTTCAAAAAATTGTTCTCCAAAAATATGAAAAATTTGTCAAAAAGATTTGTTATTGTTTCATTAACTCGTTGTCAGTATTTTCGGGTTAATTTGTGTTTTGTGAAATTTGGTACTTTAATTAAATTTCATTAGTTTTTTAGTATTTTTCTAAAGTGCTATTAGTTACTTTCTATATTGTATATGATAATTTAGTTCATGTACAATATATCGTGTACACGTGTTGACGATACACGAAAAGACATAAAAATATATTTTCGTTATTTGTCCGCTAAAAGACAAAAAACATTAAAATACTTAAAATCTAATGAAACTTAAATAAAGTGTTTGTTTTTGCAAATATGTCCGGATTAATTAGTGAAATGCTACCATACTCGATCGCAATACAAACATTTGATTTTCACATTTTAATCTTAATTGATTATAGCACTGTTTTAGACATCGTTAAAGTTTCCATGTGTTCTATTGTTGTCAGAGATGAATGCACTTAAAAAAAAAAAATTTGCTAAAAAAAGGTGTTATTTTCACCAATTAAAATGAAAAGGAGTAACTCTCCGTTTTTATGTTCGGTTTAATTTTGGTTACAGTATGAAACTATGCTGATTCGGTTAATTGCCTTTTAAATTCAGTTCTGTTTTAGATACTTTTGAATAGAGCAAAGGTAGTCAACGCTTAATTGAAAGTGTGAGAGATAGCCACTTAAAGTAAAGCTCAATATTTCTTTGAATCGAGTAAACGCATATAATATCAAGTCTACTTTTAAAACGCGTTTTGACTTTGTTTAATCTCCTTGCTAATTACTGACTTTCCACTGGAGATTCGATACTTCTATTCTAGGATCTTACGCTTTAATTTAACTGTCCACGTTGTGAAATTTTAGTTCTATGAATCATACGATCTCTGTCGTTTTCATATTATCACAAGAATCTAAACCAAAGACCGTAATAAATTTATAAACCTATCAAAACCAGATTTTTTCCCTCATTTTAACGTCCACCCAAAACATTTTTGTTTATGATATTTTTTTTTTGTTGGTTTTAATGTTAATTTTTATTATCAAAAAAGTGAAAAAGATATATCTCTATAATATTATTTAAGAAGACATTTTTAAAAATGAATTTTGTTTTGTAAGTTATTACATGAAATGCCATTACAAATAACAAATAATAATTAAAATAGAAAATGATATAATAGTCTTTTAAAATTATTGATTAGAATATGGAAAGTATATATTTTGCATTAAAAATGTTATTTATTATTTAATTTTTAATTATTTTTAATACTATATATTTTAAAATAATAATCAATTCTTATTCAAAATCTTGCTATTACAAATGAATTCAAAGAAAAAAATTTATTCAAAATTTTGCTAAATTTTTCACTATAATTTATTTGAATATATATCAAAACAAAAGTTGAAAAATATTTTACTAATTTTATAAAAAAATTAGACACAATAAAACTATATTTTTAAAGAGTTTGTAGACTAATCACAAAAAATTAGAGTCATTAACTATGTATATTAGAGTTATGTTTTTAAAATTATAAGTTTTTTGCGGGTTAGCCCAAATAATATTTTAATTCAATGCAAAACGGGTTATATAGACAAATTATTACAAATTGACATATTTATCTATAATTATTAGTTAGCTATATTTTTAAATTTAGATAAAAGCAATTTTATTAAATTTCAAAAAAAAAATCTCTAAAAAAAATTATTCCGTGCTATAATTAGCGCGGGTTAAATCCTAGTACTAATATTATTACAACCCAAAGACTCCCGAAGGAGGATCACAAAATTGAAACATCAAAAAGAGGCTACAAAGGATACGAGAAATAA
Organism: Eutrema japonicum; assembly: GCA_030161315.1. Taxonomy (NCBI): domain Eukaryota; kingdom Viridiplantae; phylum Streptophyta; class Magnoliopsida; order Brassicales; family Brassicaceae; genus Eutrema; species Eutrema japonicum. The sequence goes on from BSQW01000005.1 coordinate 44,142,538, forward strand.
CCAAAATAACATTCAAGGAGAGATTGAGAAACACTTGAAGCCTGTGCCGGGAAGGAAATGAGACGATTCCGCATGATGCGGTCGATGCTAGCTTTGATAGATGTAGTAGTAGAAGAAGTCAACGTGAAAATTCTTGCGTTACGTTCTTTCCAAATAACGTATGAGGTAACCTGGAGAAGAAGCTTGGCAATAGATTGGTAAGAAGCCTGAGGAGATGTCCTAATCTGAGCAACCCAAGATGAAATAGATTGCAAGAGGAAGGGAGTATTAGGCCAGATTCTTGCTGCAAGTGATAACCAAAGCGAGCAAGAGAAAGCACATTCAAAAAAGAGATGAGTATGAGATTCTAAGCCAGCAGAACACATCACATAAGAACCTGGGACATTCATTCCCCATGATACGAGCCTGTCGCGCGTCGGAAGACGAGCAATGTACACATGCCAGAGTAGAAAGGAAAACCGAAGAACCGCTTCCTTGAACCAAACCATCCTCCACCACAAGACAGTAGGAGATAATACTCTTAGTTGATCCCAAGTACCTTTAGACGAGAAAGTGGAGAAGTAGTTACCTGAAGGAGTTCTCCAAAGATAAGAGTCATATCCTGATGATGGGTCATGAATCAGTAAGGAAGTCAGACAAATCAGCAGCTGTTCAGAAGCATCAGATCGAGCACCTCGCAAACACCAATTCCCATTCTGAGTAGCCTCGCGAACTCTTGCTTCTTTATGCAGCCGAAGCTGAGACGGGCCAGATTCACCCAAGAGAACAATAAGAGGCCCTAGGTCAGTCCAATAGTCAAACCAAAATAGAGCCTTAGCACCATCATTGACTTCACACTTCAAAAATTGAAGAAGAAGAGGCTTTAAACGCAGCAAGCTTCTAATGCTCCACGAGAACCGAGAGCTATCCGGAGAGGACCAGAAACATTGCCTATCAAACAAATTTACCTTTATCCAAGCCACCCATAAGGAACCCGCCTTAGTGAACAAGTTCCAAATTAGTTTCAGATGGAAGACTACCTCAAAATCCTCAAGCAATCTAATACCCAAACCTCCTTCAGATTTAGGCTTGCAAATGTCAGCCCAAGCCACTCTAGCACCTACAGCCGACAAAGTCTTGTTTTTCCAAAGGAAAGCTGAGCAAAGAGAATCAACCTTCTCATAGAAAATTTTGGGAAGAACAAACACTTGACTCCAAAAATTAACCATTCCATAAATAACAGAGGAGATGAGACTAATTTTCCCTGCGAAGGAGAAAAATTAACAGTCCAGCAATGCAGCTTGTTGGTAATTCTTTCCAAAAAGGGTTGCAGCGCAGCAAAGTTCAGCTTGGAAGGAGAGAGAGGCAGACCTAGATACCGAGTTGGGAAGCTCCCCAATCTGATACCAGTCAAAGTACTCAAGGCTAAAGTATCTGCCATGGAGTAACCGGAGAAAAATAGCTCAGATTTATCGACATTCATATCAAGCCCTGAAATAGATTTGAAATCTGAGAGGAGAGAAACCAAGTGGCAAACAAAATCCCGAGAACCATTTGAGAAGACCAGGAGGTCGTCAGCAAAAAGGAGATGAGTGAGCAAAGGCCTCTCACATTTAGGATGAAGAGCAAACCTTCTTTCTCTAGCTGCCCCGTCAAGCATTTGAGTAAGAACCTCCATAACTAAAATGAAAAGATAGGGAGAAAGAGGATCGCCCTGTCTCAACCCCTTTTTTCCTTCAAAAAAGCCTGATAATTCTCCATTTATTAAGATAGAAAATCTGGTGGAAGAGATACATTCACTTACCCAAGCTCTGAACAAGGGTGGAAATTGTTGGGCTTCGAGGATCTTAAGAAGGAAATCCCAACATACAGTATCAAATGCCTTCCGGAGGTCAACTTTGAGAAGAGAACTAGCAGCGTTGAGAGGCTTTTGGTAATGTCGAATCACTTCAGAAGCAAGTAACACGTTTTCCCCCAAACTTCTACCTTTCAGAAACGCAGCCTGGTTGGGAGAGATGCAAAGCTGAAGAACAGGTTTTAATCTGTTGGCAATGATTTTGGAGATGACTTTGTACACCAAATTGCACAAACTAATAGGCCGAAAGTCAGAGAGCTTTGAAGCTTCAAGAGTCTTTGGGATTAAAGCCACATCAGTGTTGTTTAGATCCTTTAGGAGCTTTCCGGAGGTAAAAAATTCCTGAACAGCATTCACTAGGTCCTCTCCAACAATGCTCTAAGAAGACCTATAAAATTCGACTGAGTATCCATCCGGACCTGGGCTTTTGTTCAGTGGCATTGAGAAAAGAACAGCACGGATCTCTTCTTCTAAAACCGGTTTCTGGAGCTCCTCTGCCTGAGAGAAAGAGCAACGGAAAGGCAGAACGTTCTGCAAGAATTCCAAAGAACAAGGAGAAATAACCAAATCAGTCTGACCTAGAATCGACGAGAAGTACTCTGAGGCATGACTCTTGATTGCTGAAGTAGAAACAGTTTTCCTTCCATCGAGATCTCGAAGGAAGTAGATGTGATTCCTTGAGTTTCGCTTAGTTACCATCTTATGATAGAAAGGAGTGTTGCGATCCCCTATGTGAAGCCACTGAATACGAGATTTCTGACCAAAAAACTTATCCTCAGCCTTAAGAAGGAAGTTCCACTTCTCCCTTTCCCGATGCTCTTCAGTTGCTAGGTACTGCATCCTGGTCCTTAACCCTTTGAGAAATACCACTGAAACTGGATTTGTTTAGACTCCTGAGAGATGGCTTAAGGAGCTTGAGGGCTCGCAAAAGCTTGAACTGATTTGTTCCCTCAATAGAAGATGCTGCCCAGTTTGAACTGGCAATCTCAGGGTAATCTGGATGGTCTATTAGATGGTGAAAAAACATGAAAGGCTTAGAAACCCTTAGCTCTAGAGAAGGCATATGAAATAGGCAAGGTGCATGATCCGACTGCCTGGGAGCTAGGAGTTCAGAGAAGGCAGAAGGAAAGCACACCGCCCAAGATTCATTGATGAGAGAATGGTCGATCTTCTTAGAAACCGGGTTGGTATCATTGTTATTCCACCACGAGAAAGCCAATCCCTTAGAGGTGCCTTCAAACAAATAAGCATCAACCAATGCCAAAGCAAAATCCTCCAAGCCCGAGATATCGACTTCTGAAACAGAAAAATTATAGTGCTGAGAAGCTCGCAAGATCTGATTGAAATCACCTACAACAGCCCAAGGCGACATTGACACCGGAGTAGTAGAATTTAATAGACACAACTCTTCCCAAAGCTCAGTACGCTGCTCCACCAAATTAAAAACATAAGCAAAAGAGACTGTAAAACTGATATTTTCAGCTTCCAAGAAAATACCACAGGTAACAAGCTGAGCCGTCGACTTATAAACCACCACAGAGATCCTTGAATCCCAAACTACTACCACTCTTGCTGTGTGATGATTGTCAAAGTTACCAAAAAATTTCCAACCCGGAGGGATAGCTCTCTCCACTCTCCTTGAATGTGTGGGTTGTATTATTCTTATCTTCTTTCACCTAATCATTGTTGTTAAAAGGTGTAACTATATGTGATATATCACGTGAATTGAATTGCCATGGACATCTCATGAACACGGTTACCTGTTTTAGACCCATGTAATAATACATGTTTCCTGTTATTTATTTTGTTAACTTTGTTTATAACATATATCACGGAGAGAATGTTGAATTTTGAAAAGTTGATAATTTAGCAAGAAATGTTGGTTAAAGCCATGCTTCGAATCGACACAGCTTAATTTTTAGAATCACAAAAAAGTTTACTTAATAACTTTTAACTTTTTTGTTATCTGAATGGTGGGATTTTTTTTTTAAAATGGATGTAAAAGTAGTCAAAAATCTAAAACTAATTCTTAACAGTTACACCCAAAAAAAATGAAGAATCTAAACTAATTTATATGGAAATGAAAAAAGTTACGTTTTTATATAAACTAATTAAAGCTTAAACTTTTTTGTCTTTTTATTTTTATGAATAGATTTTTGCACATCATGTCACGTTTTAAAAATATTAAAAATAGTTGTCATTTTTTGTGTGAAAAGATGATGTTATCTATGTTATTGTTGCATCGTGTACCGTACACATCGTATTGCATATAGGTAAAATTAAGTTGAACAGTACAATAAGTGCTATATTTTACTAAAGTTTTTAAAAATACTAACTTACTAATGAAAATTAAAATAAATGACATTTTGCACAAAAATCCACCCTCTGCCTTAGAAATTTATGGGAACGGACCAATAAGGAAAATCAATTTTAACAACTATCCACATGAGTATTTTTATGTCGTTTCCTCGGTGATTGATGACTTTTGTAGTCGCTAAACCACCGTGAATCGGAGGATAAAGAGTGCGTAACTTCCGGGAGAAGAGGAGATATCTACTATGAAACTGAAACTGAACTAATGCGTTTTATTAGAAATTGGAGATGATGGAATTAATTTTTTTTTTTTAATAAAGTGCCACGTGACATTTTTTCTAATGATGAGGTGGCAGAAGACTAGAAAAGATTGAAAAGAGTTAGCCCTCCATTTTTTTATGGCTAAGTTAGCCCTCAAAATTGTATTATTTTTCATCATTATAGGTCGCAAGTTTTACCAATTTTTAGCATCCCTATATATTTGATGTGTAAAATAAACAAGAAGAGACACGCGTACATCTTTTATAAATTGAAAAGGGCAAAAGCAAGAAAGTAGTCTCATTCACTTCTTCGAATCCTTTTCTCTTTGAATTTTCTTCACTCTGCAACTTCCCCACCTTTCTATATTTTACTTTTCATCTTCAATTTGTTGGGATCCCAAAGTTCTAAAAAGCCATTTTTTGTGATCCATTTGAAATCCCCAATTTGTCTAGTGTTCTCCCAATAATTCTTATAGATTTTTTTTCCTCCTTTAAATAAATTAAAAAAGGCTACCTTTTTCCTCCTTGTCTTATAAAACCAATCTAAAGCCTTTTCATTTTTTGTTGGCCGGTGGATATTCTTCTGATTGAGTTCAGGCAAATCCTATATATTCATTCTATTTTTTTCTCCGATCGGAACCCAGTCTCTGTCTGAATAATTGAGAGAACCCAACTCAAAAGATTCAATTTTTATTTCATTCTTAGCCTGAATTATAAAAAAAGATTCGACTTTTACATTTTCCAATTTTTTAATTCCCACATATAATTGAAGAAAGAGGAAGAGAAGAGAGAGGTAACACAGAGTGGAAGAAGAACGATGAGAGCTGGTTTAAGTACCATACAACAGACTCTGACGCCGGAGGCTGCCACCGTTTTAAACCAATCAATCTCCGAGGCGGCGCGTCGTAATCACGGCCAAACCACGCCGCTCCATGTCGCAGCAACTCTTCTTGCTCCTCCGGCGGGTTTTCTCCGACGAGCCTGCATCCGATCCCACCCCAATTCTTCCCATCCGCTTCAGTGCCGAGCCCTCGAGCTCTGCTTCAGCGTTGCCCTCGAGCGACTCCCAACCGCGACGGCGACTCCGGCGAACGATCCGCCGATCTCTAACGCGCTTATGGCGGCGCTGAAGCGAGCGCAAGCTCATCAACGCCGTGGATGTCCGGAGCAGCAGCAGCAGCCGTTGTTGGCGGTTAAAGTGGAGCTGGAGCAGCTCATTATCTCGATTTTGGATGATCCGAGTGTGAGTCGGGTTATGAGAGAGGCTAGCTTCTCTAGCCCCGCCGTCAAAGCCACAATCGAACAGTCGATTAGTAATAATCCGACGCCAATTCCAAGCGTTTCCTCCGTCGGGTTGAATTTCCGACCCGGTGGAGGTCTGATGACCCGGAATACGTATCTAAACCCACGATTGCAGCCGAACGCATCGGCGCAATCAGGGCTAAATAAGAACGACGACGTGGAGCGGGTTATGGATATATTGGGTCGATCGAAGAAGAAAAACCCGGTTTTAGTCGGAGATTCGGAGCCGGGTCGTGTAATTCGTGAGATCCTTAAGAAAATCGAAGCCGGAGAAGTTGGGAATCTATCGGTGAAGAACTCGAAGGTGATTCATTTCGAGGAAATCGATTCGGATAAGGCTGTGAGAATCAGGGAATTAGACGGGTTGCTCGAGACCCGGATAAAGAATTCGGATCCTGGCGACGGCGGAGTAGTTCTCGATCTGGGAAATTTGAAATGGCTCGTGGAGCAACCGAGCTCTACGCAACCGCCGCAAACGCTCGCGGTGGAGGTAGGGAGGGCGGCGGTGGCGGAGCTACGGAGGCTTCTGGAGAAATTCGAAGGAAGACTCTGGTTCATCGGAACCGCCACGTGCGAGACTTATCTAAGATGTCAGGTTTATCATCCATCAATGGAGACAGATTGGGATCTTCAAGCTGTGTCGGTTGCAGCTAAAGCTCCGGCGACCGGCGTTTTTCCGAGGTGAGTGGTGTTTGATATTTTTGTCAAAGAAAAATCTCTCAGCTTTATGAGGAATCTCAGCTAGATTCATATTTTGATTAACTTTCTCTTTAGGCTTTCGAACAATTTGGGATCGTCGGCTCAATCATTCACGCCGTTGAAGAGCTTCGTGCCTGCGAACAGGACATTGATATGTTGTCCGGAATGTTCGCAAAGTTACGAGCGAGAGCTCTCTGAAATTGATTCATTGTCTCCGGAGGTTAAACCCGAAGTTGCTCAGCCGAAACAGCTGCCACAGTGGCTGTTGAAAGTTAAACCGGTTGATCGTTTACCGGTAAGTTTCGGTTTTGGATATTCTCTTCCACAATTGTAATGGCTTTTATGATATGATTACAGGACTAATCAGATAGAGTTGTATATCTTCAAGTCTTAGAATTGTCATGTCAATGAGATTTATCTGTTCCTAATGTTTGCAATTCCAATCTTTTTATTACAGCAGGCAAAGATTGAAGAAGTGCAGAAGAAATGGAATGATGCGTGTGTGCGTCTCCATCCTAGCTTTCATAACAAGAACGAGAAGATCGTTCCGATTCCAATTCCTATACCGTTAACGACAAGCTCCTACGGTCCCAATATGCTTCTTCGCCAGCCGTTGCAGCCTAAGTTACAGCCCAATAGAGAGTTGCGTGAGAGGGTACACTTGAAGCCTATGAGCTCTTTGGTGGCGGAACAGGCGAAGAAGAAGAGTCCTCCCGGGAGCTCGGTTCAGACAGATCTTGTTCTTGGAAGAACAGAGGTTTGTCGATTTGAATATTTGTATATTGCGATGAAAATGTTTACTGAAACCACAAACCTGACGTATTCGGTTTACTTGTGTTTGCGTATATCAGGATTTGGAGAAAGCTGGGGATGTGCAAGTGAGAGACTTTCTCGGCTGCATATCGTCTGAGTCAGTACAGAACAACGATAAGATCAATGTTTTGCAAAAGGAGAATCTTGAGAACTCTTTAGACATTGATTTGTTTAAGAAGCTTTTAAAGGGAATGACCGAGAAAGTTTGGTGGCAGCACGATGCAGCCTCTGGGGTGGCTGCGACGGTTAGTCAATGCAAGCTGGGGAATGGGAAACGCCGCGGTGTTTTATCAAAGGGAGATGTGTGGTTACTGTTTTCAGGACCGGATAGAGTTGGAAAGAGAAAAATGGTGTCGGCTCTGTCTTCTCTTGTATACGGGACCAATCCGACAATGATTCAACTCGGGTCGAGACAGGATGCTGGAGATGGGAATCATAATATCCGTGGTAAAACCGTGTTGGATAGGATTGCGGAAACCGTTAAGAGGAGTCCGTTCTCCGTTATCTTGCTTGAAGACATTGATGAAGCGGATTTGTTGCTGCGTGGAAGCATAAAACGGGCTATGGATAGAGGCAGAATTTCTGACTCGCATGGCCGTGAGATCAGTTTAGGTAACGTGATCTTTGTTATGACAGCGAGCTGGCATTCTGCAGGGACAAAAACGTCTTACCCAGACAATGAAGCGAAACTCCGGGATGTGGCGAGCGAAAGCTGGCGTTTGAGGTTGAGTATGCGGGAGAAATTCGGGAAACGTCGAGCGAGCTGGCTGTGTAGCGATGAGGAGAGGTTGACTAAACCGAAGAAAGAACATGGATCGGGTTTATCTTTCGATTTGAATCAAACTGCTGATACGGATGATGGTTCGCACAATACGAGCGATCTAACAACAGATAACGATCAAGAAGAGCTAGGATTTAGCGGAAAGTTGTCTCTGCAATGCGTTCCGTTTGCGTTCCATGAGTTGGTCAGCCGTGTAGACGATGCCGTAGCATTCCGGGCTGTTGATTTCGGAGCTGTGAGACGGAAAATCTCAGATACGTTATCGGAGAGATTTGCGAGAATCGTAGGCGAATCATTATCGATAGAAGTCGAGGAAGAGGCGCTTCAAAGAATCTTGAGCGGAGTTTGGTTAGGCCAGACAGAGTTAGATGAATGGATTGAGAAGGCGATTGTACCGGTTCTGAGCCAGCTCAAGGCTCGAGTGTCGTCTTCTGGTACTTATGGTGACCGTACGGTTGCTCGACTCGAGCTAGATGAAGATTCCGATGAACGGAACGCAGGTGATTTACTGCCAACAAGTATTACTTTGGCAGTTTGAATGAGTAAAAACAGAGATGGAGTTTTGTTGTTGCAGTGGACTGTGGAAGGGCAGAGATGTAAATATATCTCAACAGGTTTTGGCGGGGGAAAGTGAAACAGTTAGGGGTAAAAACTAGACAGTAAAAAGGGTGTTTATTGTGTTTTTTTGTTTCATTTATTTACTCCACTCCACAGTCTAGTTTTTGTGTTTATGTAGCGATTATAGATATTTATTTGATAGATAAAAAATGAAAATTAATAAAGTTGAAAGTATTTTTTTATCAATTAAAAAGTTAAACTAAAGAATTTGTATAGATGCGTGAAAAAATTGCGTTTTATTTGGTCCTTCATTCATACTTATATAAATCTAAAGTTCTAAACCAAATTGATTCTTGATTTAAGAAGGGTGTAAAAGCAGTTTTAATTGCTTTTGCTTACGTACAAAACGAAAAAAAAAAAATGAAAAAGAAAAAGACAAAACTGGAAAAGATCTGACCAAAAGTTTCCAGAAAAAGAAAGATAACACACTTAAAAAGTTGAAAAGCTAATAAGATACCAAAAATATTAAATTAAGAAATAAGGTTGGTTCACTGAATGATGAACATTGCATGTGTTTCGTCGTTTAATTATATATTTATTCAATTATTGTTTTTGCATTTTGACATTTTCCTATCCTCTCTTTTCCTCTTTTTTTGTTTTGTTTTGTTTTCTTTTACAAATAATAACTACTATTAAATTATTACTTTATCCTTTGAGCCTACCTGTTACTACAACAAAAAGGTATGACGCAAAAGTCTCACAGATTTAATACTTTGATTAAAATATACTCTTTCCATTTCTTTTTATACCTTTTCCCTTATTTCATCTTCTTCGATTTATAAGTAGAGATTAATTTGCCTAATTGCCTAAATCTCTCTAACCGAATAAATGTATAGACTGCAGTTCAACTCTGATAGATCAGGTTAGGTTAGATTTAATAAATGTATGACATTTGGATATAATTAAGTAATGTATGCTCAATAAATGTGAGAAAGATTGCAGCTTGTGGGGGAAAATGGAGGATTTGCTTATAAATTTATTGACGCCTTTGATTTGGATAACTCAACTTCTTGGAGTGAAAAGTAAACTCTCTTTTGTTTGAAATGTTTGAAATGTCATTTTGACACATTTTACATATATTAAGAAAATTATTAAAAAATTAATATTATTCTTTATTAATATACTAACCAATTTTTTTTTTTTTTAATTAATACACTAAACAATTTTTCTCTCTTTTAATTAATACACTAAAACAATAAAGGTAAACTGTTTTTTTTTCAAAATTTTGCATTGAAAACATAAAACATACTTTTTGTAAAACAAAAATTAAATTTTAAAAATTAAAATGACACTTAAAACGTAGGAAGTATGTGTTTATTTATTTCCGAGCCCTCACGAAATATCCATTCGTTTATACCAAAAGCGATTAAATATTTCCTTTTGTAGAAATTCAACTTTATAATATCTTGTATAAGATGAAGTTTTAGTAGAACTGTCCATATATATCAATGGCCTGTTTTCAAGCCCAAAAGGATTCAATTTTGAGAAAATTCTAAATGGGCCTGAAGGTAACCCAATAAAAATATCAGGGAGACTGTAAATTATGTAAAAGAATCTCATCTTATCTTAGTTCCCATTTCGAACACACAAAAAATGTATCTTATATTCAATTGCACTACAATCTGTTTTTACATATGTTTGGATCATCCAGACCAAATCCAGCTTTAAAATGTAATATGAAGAAATTTAGGCACACATACGACACAAGACTTAATGTAGGACCAAAATATCGCACAAAAGACAGGAGAGATTTAATCACGAATATATATAAATAAACAGTAAGGAACAAACGATTCATAAAACGATAAAGCAATAAAAAATCTAAGGAGGCGAGATGAATCTCTTTCCTTAACTCTAAGAATCTCCCATAGTGCGACGGGTTTTTATAGATCCAAGAGTCTCAGGATACAACCAAAGTAATCTGTATCATCTACACTTGATATCAGATCTATCGAACATTATACTACGATACTCTCGAATAGAAACTTACTCTAGACAGTAGGGAATTGAAAAAACTTTTGCTAGAACTTTTAGGATGTGTTTTTAGTGTATATGAGGATGATTTTTAAGGTAAATAGGACTGTATATATAGGAGAGAGGCTAGAGTTTTTCCCTGACAGAAAATGAATATTCTTCAGAATATTTTAGCGGTTGCGATTTTTAAGTCGGCCTGTTGAGTATCGATCGATACCAAGGGGTATCGATCGTTACCTCTAAAAGTTCACGAGCCCAACAAGGCCCAATGTGCGAACGTCGCACGTGTGGTCTTTTATTCTCTCATGTTGTTCATTTATGACACAACCATTCCAACATATATACACGAGAAAATATTTCTCGGTCAATGAAAACATTTCATTAGAAAGAGCTTAACTCATTTCTTTTCACACTAACACAATTTTATCAAGCCCTCGAGCTTTGACAAAAAATTAGTTCCAACACTTAAAAGAACACAACTTAAAATCCAAAATTAAACATAAAAGTTTCATCACGATCCTAAGAGACAAAGACTAACATAAAGCTAACACAAGAGCCTAAAAGACTAACGAGTAACATAAAACGAAATTACACATTAGGTTTTAACTTAAATAAATCCAAGATTAAACATTAGGTTTTTAATAAAAGTCTTTAGAGACAAAAGTTTCATCTAAACTTAAAACTACAACATCACTTCTTAACGAAATGAGGCTTGATGGATTGAACAACACCTCCTTGGCGTAGAATCTCACATATGATTATATCTTCGGGCTTTGCATCGTTTCTCTTACAGATTTCATCCCATTTGTAAATCACAACACGATCTTTCCAATGTCCAACTTTTCCTTTTACTTCCCCAAATTCATCGATGAAATTGATTGTGCCACCAAACTTCAAGTCATAGTCTTTTATTACTTGCATAGCAATAGCCTACAAGCAATCAATACAAAACAAATTTAATAATACAAAGAAAAACACATTAATTGTATAAGAAAAAACACAACTTAGATATGAAAACACATTATTACCAACGCACGCCTACACGACGAAGTTGCGATAAAGCAAGGGTTCTTGGGATCATCAAGATACATTTCCGGATCACCAATAGATTCAGCACGTTTCCCTTGCGAGGATCCTCCTGATAAACATCAATCAGTAAGTATTTTAGTAAAAAAACATATTTTGATGAAAACGAAAAAAACGAGAGATAGTTTGTTTTTACCTTTCTGTCCATGAGCTTTGTTAACTTCAGCAAGTGTTGTTTCAGCATTATCTTCGTCGCTGCTTCCCAAAGAAAGAGAAATGATCATGTTCTGGCTGTCTTCTTCTTTTTCCTTGTCATGATCATCATCACCACAACTTTCATCCTCATCATCTGAAATTTCCTGTATTTTGATAGTAGATATTGGCTCCACAACGAGTCCATTCCGGTAAATGCGTACCCAAAAGCTTCGGCCACCATCGTAGTTGAATAAGAGATAGTCTCCATCGATGGGAGCATTGTCTGTGACAAACTTAGCCCAACCATCTTCGAAGCTAATTGTCTCCTCTTGACTTATTGTCCATTTGACAGTCCAGAAGTTTCCTTCTGGCTTCCGGAGAACAGCTGTCTGAGGGAGAGGCGTTGGATAGTACTTTCTGTAATCACTTGGGATTACCTACAAAATGACAATGGCATACAAAACTGAAGCGTTACACTTAGTGACAAAGAGATATCAAGAACAGAGGAATAAAAATTCAAGTTGAACAGATTAAATCCTAATAGAGCAGGGACAAAAACTAAACCCTAAGAGATCAGAAACTTAACCAAATCCTAATGACAAAGAGCGATCAAGAACAGAGGAACCAGAATTCAAGTCGAACATAAAAAAATCCTAAAAAGAGCTAAACGAGCAAGCAAAAATGGGCTTGAAGTTTTACCGAAAAAACAAATGGGCCTGAAGGTAACTCAGTAAAAAGATCAGGGTGACTGTAAATTATGGGGAAAATCGCATTTTAAACCTTTGAGAGATTTGCACTAGCACTTTAAACCATCAAAGTAACGAAACTAACACTTCAAATCCTCAATGTGGCTACTTTATTCGCGCCGCCGTAAAACGTAACGGAATAGTTAACTCCGTTAACGGAAATGTTAACTCCGTTCAATTTAATAAAAACGTGTTGATTATTTTATTATATTTGAAATTAAAAAAAAGAGTGTTATTTTTTATTTTTTATTTCTGGGTTTACGATTTTTTACATGAACCATGAACCATGAAATTCTCAACCGGTTCTACGGCAACCTCTCTTCGATGGCTTCATCGTTTATCTGTTGCTTCTACACCGCCATGGATTCGCTGGTGGAATCTGGCCGTCTTGCCAACATAGAGAAATCGTTGCAATTTTTGGTTTTCCTTGAACAACGATTATCTTTTGATTAATCTCTTGATTTGTACCAAGTTTAATTCAACTGAAACTTGAATTAGAAGTTTTGATTCATTCTCCTTCATTTTCAAAGCAATCGTTGAATGTGGAAGAAGAACAAAAGTATCAGACATTTAATTTGATTTTAAAATATGAAAACCAAACAACAATAAAATCCAAAACCAAAAATAACAATGATTACTCCATTACTCCACCAGATCCACAAATCCATTAGACTACTCCATTTGACCCACAAATCCAGCAATAACTACTCATCTTCTTCGTCGGAAATCTCTCTTCGCCGCCACCGCCACCACAGCAAGACCATTCGTCCTCGACCAGCGGTTACCTTTTTGAAATTGAAATCGTGCAGAGCGATATTCTACGGCTTCGACTTTGCCGCCGTGAGAGCCTCCGTATAGAAAAGAAGCGCCTCCTTGTTCTTCGATTTTCTAGGTCTCACGAACCCTAAATCGATTTTGGGTTTTTTTTTCTTTTCAATTACGGATATAATAAAAAAAGCACCACGTTTTAATTATTTTGACGGAGTTAACATATCCGTTAACGGAATTAACTATTCCGTTACGTTTTACGGCGGCGCAAACAAAGTAGCCACATTGAGGGTTCGAAGTGTTAGTTTCGTTACTTTGATGGTTTAAAGTGATAGTGCAAATCTCTCAAGGTTTAAAGTGCTACCTTTTTCATCTCCGAATGTTTAAAATGCGATTTTCCCGTAAATTATGTATTAGAATCATCTTATTTTAGTAGCTTACTTCCCATTTCGAAAACAAAAAAATATCTTAGATTCAATTGCACTACAATCTGTTTTTACATTGTTTGGATCGTCCAGACCATATCCAATTCTAAAATGTAATATGATGAAATTTAGGCACAAGACTTAAAAGATCGCAACTTAAAATCCAAAATTAAACATAAAGTTTCACCAAGATCCTAAGAGACAAAGGCTAACATAAAGCTAACACAAGAGCCTACAAAATGACAATGGCATACAAAAATGAAACGTTACACTTAGTGACAAAGGTTCCTCTGTTCTTGATACAAAATGACAATGGCATACAAACATACACATAGTGACAAAGAGATATCAAGAACAGAGGAATCATAATTCAAGTTGAACAGAACAAATCCTAAAAGAGCAGGGACACCCAGAAACTTAACCAAATCCTAAGAGATGGAAGATAACCAAACCCTAAGAAATCACGAACAACCCCTAAACCCTGAGAGATCAGTAGCAGGACCAGACACTAAGAGATCAGACACATAACCAAACCCTAAGAGAGCAAACATAACCAAAACCCTAAGAAATTAGGAACAGAACCAAACTCTAAAAATCAGGAACACACCCAAACTCTAAGAGGTCAGGAACAGAGCCGAAACCTAAGAAAATCAAGAACAGAACCAAACCCTAAGATATCAAAAACAGGTGAATCAAGGAGAGAGGAGTCATATTAAGAGTTAAACAGAACACTAAAATTTAAGTTCGAAGAATTGAGGAATCAATGTTTAAAGGTGTACAGGACATTATCATAACAGAACATGAAACACACAAACTATACACCTCATCAAAATCATCTATATATTATTCTACAGCCTAACAACAAACGTAATTTGGAGAAGAAAGTTACAATCTTTTTCAGAGAACCAGAAAAAAACAAAAAACAAAACAGAGAGAGAAAGATATATATTACCAGACGTTGAGAAAGAGAAAGATCCTGGGAGTTGTAAATGAGGCCGAAATCTGGGTAGGGAGAAAAAACCATCTTCTTCACTACCCCAATCTCTTTCTTGCGTCTCGAATTCGGGAGATGAAGAAGCTGTAGCTTTATGGAATCTTCAAGCTTTTGGAGAAGTGCATACACCAAAAATGTGTGTTTGTGTGCGTAATAATAACCAATGAGTCTTTGAGAGTGAGATAGAAAATTACCAAAATGCCCCTACCCTCTCAAGTCATGGTCGTAAAGCATTTTGTTTGAAACGTCATTTCTGGTTAGTGGCATAATGGCATTGGTACTTGGTAATAAAACGGATATATTTGCAGAGAGCTTTGAAAGTTATGTACCAGAGTACCCAAAATGGAAATGATACAACAAAAACTCAATTCTTTTAAGAAAATTCACGAGAATAGTTAGTTCTTGGTAGATATCCCACAAATCAATTATATAGGTTACTCAGGCTCATAAAGGTCCAGGAAAATAGATTAATATCCTGACCATGTTGGATATTACAAAACGAAGAATTAATTCTAACTTTTATTTTTTAATTATTATTATTACCACCAATCTCAATTATTGTTAGAATTTATCTACTTTTTTCGTATTACTGTTTTTATATAATTTAGTCTAATTATGGTTATGTTATTTACCGAGTGTATTTATATGTGAATATTTTTATTTATTTTTAAATTAATAGCTTATATAAGTTTTTGTTCTTACTTTTATACTTTAACAAAAGAATAAATAATGACATAGAAAGAACATCTCAAATACCATTTATTATTGGATACTCTCTTTGTCCCATAATATAAGACTTTCTAGCTAAAAGCGCGCATATTAAGAAATTTATTTTTCTTTTCAAAAGATTATTTAATATTTTAATTTAAAACAATTTAATCAATTATAAAAAATACTGCATAATATAAATAGTCAGAAAATATTAAATACATTTAAATTTGCAAAACATCTTATAATATGGGACAGAGGGAGTATTGTTTTAATGTGTTTATAAACATCATGTAAGTATATATAAATATAAATGTATTCATCAAGTGAGAGAAAATGGCTTCTGTAATAATCAACGTGAAGCTGTGGAAATCAGTGTGTATGTTAACCAAATTGGTTGGAAGCCCAACAAGAGACATATTCATTAAACAGATATGGGCTGAAAGAAAACCCAATAAGTATAACCAGAAACTATAAAAATAAGGTTCAAACCTTTTTTTGTTTGAACATTTTCTAACAAGGTTCAAAAATTTGATGTAACAATGCCCTTATATATGGCAAACGCTTTGCGAGAAGGAGATTTCAGGACAAAACTTTGCAGAAACGAAAATTTGAAAATACGAATATATATTATTCTCTCATTTTAGTCTTAATTCCAAAACTTTTGGTACTCCCGGGTATACCCCTGTTAAAAAAAACAATCGTCTAACTGTCTAGGCAGCGGTAGACCGTGGCGATTTATGGGTAATTAATTCAATAAATCAGGTGTCTGATTAATATATGCCTAGGCCGATTAATCTCCATCTAAACCGATTACTAAAGAATGAAGACTTGGAAAATACATTGGACTCCCTGAACTTTTTGGCGGCAAGAAAAAAGATATTAGTTGGAATGTTGAGAAGATACGAGCTACCATTCATGAGATGGAAGAGGGCATTTTTTGTATGAAGCCGAGGAGCACCAGATAAATATGTGTGGGCTAGCTTAAGCTTCTGGAATATACTCAGCAAAATCACTCGGTATTGGATACTTCACTTCCTCAAACTAAAGTTGTTCCGTTCCGTTCTCTAACAGCGGTTGCTTTAGCGTTCGGTTCAGCGGTCGGTTTAAGACCGGTTTAATGAAATTAAATTTCGATCAAAAAAAAAAAGTCTCAATTCAAATTTGGGATAGAACCGGATGGGGTGGACGAAACGGGATCTTAAATTCCCGCAACTAAAAACATATTATAAAAACAAATTATGTTTTACATGATAGAAATTTAACAAAAAAAAAAAAAAAACATAATTCACTAACGAATGTCTAAAAAAAAAAAACAATCATGACATAAATAAAAAATACAACACTATGGAGAGCTACCGTTAAAAAGAATATAATAGGACTAGCTTACGAAATACTTGTATACGTTCATAGAAAAGAGTGAAGATAATTACTTATTTCTTAATAACAACTTTCTCCATAATGAGACTTATATATTTAGTCATTTGCTTTGTTAAATAGTATAGTTCTATTAGTATATATTCTATTTCTATATAATATACACATTCTATTATATAGTATATACATGAATTGTTTATTTGGTCTAAATCTGAATCCTAAAACTTTTATTTCCGTCTCATTCTCAATCAAAAATCAAAGTTTTGTTTCATGTAGAAATGCATTTTCATATGAGAGGGGAATTTCAGACCCGGACGAAATGGGACACTCAAATGTTCACCCCGAATCCAAGATTAAACATTTAATAATTGTCATATAGACTATAGAGGCATTGCTAACTGTGTTGACCCATATCCAAGATTAAATACTTAATAACTAGGATTTGGAGTAATTTTTTTAAAATAAATTGTTTTGAAATTTAATAAAATTACTTTATATGAATTTTAAAATATAGCTAACTAATGATTATAGATAAATATGTCAATTTGTAATAATTTGTCTATTTAATCCGTTTTGCAGTGAACTAAAATATTATTCGGGTTAACATGCAAGAAAATTATAATCTTGAAAACATAACTCTAATATGCACTGTTAATGACTCTAGTTTTTGTGATTAGTCTACGAACTCTTAAATAAAATATAGTTTTCTTTTATCTAACTTTTTATAAAATTAGTAAAATATTTTTGAGCTTTTGTTTTGATATATATTCAAATAAAATATAATAAATTATAGTGAAAAATTTAGCAAGATTTTGAATATATATATTTTCTTTGAATTCATTTGTAATAGCAAGATTTTGAATATGAATTGATTATTATTTTAAAATATATAGTATTAAATAATAAATAACCTCTTTAATGCAAAATATATACTTTTCATATTTTAATCAATAATTTTAAAAGATTATTATATCATTTTCTATTTCAATTATTTTTTATTATTTGTAATGACATTTCATGTAATAACTTACAAAACAAAGATCATTTTTAAAAATGTCTTCTTAAATAATATTATAGAGATAGACTTAAAACATCACAGCCTTAAAATTTTAACTCAAAATCCAAGATCATTGAGCTTTGCAAGTCTCAACGAAATGTTATCTTCGTAAATCAAAATGACAACCGAAAAATAAATATATCTACCATTGTTTACGAATAAGGTAAACTTTGATGGAGTCAACTTCATCTTATTTTAATATGGTCATTTTCCCCCTAAACCCATCGATGAAATCCATTGTGGTCCAAAACTTCAATGTATAATTTTTTATTACTCGGTAAGCAAATAGAGACTGTAAAACAAACAAAAACTAGAGACTGTAATTTAGAAAAGAGAAAATTCCATAAAAATATTCCAACTTTATTCCGATAAATTTTTTAATATCCGAATTATTTTTGTATCCAATAAAATCCCAAATTATTTTGTTTGCTTATTTTAAATTTCCAACTGTGAATAGTGTGTTCATTTTACAACATCCCTGTTAACAGATTTATACGGACATATACACGGTCTGAAATATAATTATATTTAATAATAAAATATTAAAATAAATAAAAATTACATTAAATTTTCAAAAAAATCAAAAAAAATTCCGAAAAAATCGAAAAAATTACAAAAAAATATAAAGTTAAGAAAACATAATTTTAAATGGGTTGTGTGTTTTTTTTATATAACTTTGATGTGTTATTCATGTATTTTTGAATTTTTATATTTTTGGAGAATTTGTTTGGATTTTTGTATTTTTTGAATTTTTAGAAATTTTCAGTTCAAAAATTCAAAAGCTAAAATATAATATATTTTTATTCAAAATTTAAATTATTTTTTCTTAACTTAAGATATTTTTGGATTTTTTTGAATTTTTTGGATTTTTTTGGTTTTTTGATTTTTTTTTTTTTAAATTTAATGTAAATTTTATTTATTTTTTAATATTTTATTATTAAATATAATTATATTTTAAACCGTGTATAGGTCTGTATATATCTGTTTACGGAGATGTTGTAAAATGATCACACGGTTCACAGTTGGAGATTTAAAATGGGCAAACAAAATAATTTGAGTATTTTATTGGGTACAAAAATAGTTCGTGTATTAAAAAGCTTATCGGAATAAAGTTTGAGTATTTTTATGGAATTTTCCCTTTAAAAAATGGAATAAAGCCATTATTTTTTAAACCTGTTATTTTTTAACAATGTAAATGTTTATCTTACAAAATTTGTATCTTTCTATGCTATGTTACATTACAAAGATAGCATAGAAATATATAAATTTTGTAATATTGGTAAGCAACTAAAGACTGTAATTTAAAAATGGCCCAAGACTTCAATGCATAATCTCTTCCCCAACGACGATGAAATAAAAGAAATGTTACTAGGATCGTCCATATATTTCCACGAATCTTCTATATAAACCAGTTTTTTGACCCCAAAAAGAAACAAAAAAACTAGTTGCATGAGGGGAAATTGCTCACTTAATTCCTGAAGTATTTCTGTCTGCTCAATTTATTCTTTAACTATCGCTTACTCAAAACTGCGCAAAATTGTGATTAACAAAGTCAAAAACTAATTACTAAATGGATACAAGTTCACTAAATCGGTTGTAACTTCTTTAATACAATCCCAAATGAGTTGAAACCACTTCCATTGAAAATTTAACCCAATTTCCTATATTTTTTTTGAAGATCGCCATATCTAAATTCAAAGGAAAGACTTCCATCCGAGTCGATCTTATAGACACATATTCTTGATACAAGATTGACTCGGATAGAAGCCTTCCCTTTGAATTTTCATTTGGAGCTCTTCATCAACGTTATAGAAAATGGAGTGAGCTTTCCAATGGGAGTAGTTGAAACTCATTCAGGGTTGTGTTGAAGGAGTTGGACCCGATTTAGTGGACATGTTTCATTTAGTGGTTGTAACTCATTCAATACAACTCCGAATGAGTTGAAACCACTTCCATTGGAAATCTAACTCAATTTCCTATAACTTTCATGAAGAGCGCCATATCTAAATCCAAAGGAAAGACTTCCATCAGAGTCAATATTGTATCAAGAATATGTGTCTAGAAGATCGACTCGGATGGAAGTCTTTCCTTTGAATTTAGATATGACGCTCTTCATGAAAGTTATAGACAATTGAGTTATCTTTTCAATGGAAGTGGTTGAAACTCATTCGGGGTTGTATTGAAGGAGTTATAATCGATTTAGTAGATTTATATCCATTTAGTAATTAGCGTTTGATTTTGTTAATCCCGATTTTGTGCAGTCAACTACAAATTGGAGAATTATTTTGAATAAGCGATAGTTGAAAAATAAATTAAGCAGACGGAAATTGTTATCAGCATATTACAAACCAAGGAAGGAAAAGACATAGAGTTGACAGTTCAAAAAACCATCTGTCTATCATAACCATCCTAAAACACTCGAATTTATGTTTTTTCCTTTTTTCATGGGAACCCAACCTATCGCTCAAAGCAGGGAAAGAATGTGAGCTAAACCAGTAATTAAATGAGCAATTTCCTCAGTAATATTTTTTCGAGTTGATAAAATTTATTTTCCTGAGTAAATAAATTGGACGACCAAAGTCGTCCTGTCCCACTTTCTATATTGGTATAAGAGATTCTTTGACTTAGACAATCTGAACGTTGAAGAATCGGTAATAAGCATGCATGGCTACACTTCCTCAATTTTGAAAACTTACTTTTAATTCCATTTTTCCTGAAAATAATTGAGAAATAATATCAATATTAAAAGCCCATCAGAAAGAAGAACAGAGAAAGAGACAATAGCTTGACAATGTATTGTCACATCCCAAAATTTGTGATGATTACACCTATTTATACATTTGCAGCTTTTTGTTTGTTCTCCTCTTACATATAAAACGCCATTAAATACAATAAAACTGAATTACAGAGTTACAGTAACTACTCACCCGTCCCACATATTTTATTTATCATCTTAATCGAGAAGAAGATAGGCTTAACTAGACCAGTGTTCATCTTACATAAGAGGAGTATCTCTTAAAAACATTTTATAGAAAATATGTTTTCTTAACCAAACTTATTGCCTTATATAAAGTAATTTGTCTTATCTATGTTCTTCTTTAAATGTTTTAAATTGTCTAACTTTACATTAGTATGTCTTCAACTAAAAATATATATGACGTCAAAAAAACTAAACATATATATATGCATATATATTTATGTACATATTTCATCAAGTTTCTGTTTTTTTCTTTTAATTTGGTTCTCTGAAGTATATAACAGTAATTGAAGATAATAGTTTATAAAAAGAGGTTAGTTATAAAAATACCATTAGAATAGTATACATGATATGAGGAAGGTTAGCTTTGTTTTTTTATTGATTATTTACACGAGAGAGTTAGAGAAGGACATAACAAAAACCCAATGAATCTCATGTCTAGCTTTTATATAAACAGAACTATTAATCGGTTTCAATTTTTAAATTTTACTTGTCTGTTTATTTGATTTTCTGAAAATGGGAAACCCTAATTTATTTAACTGATGCGTAAAAAGAGAACAGAGGAAATTTTTAAGGAAAAAAAAAAGAAGGAGAGCTAAATTTATTCCTCTCAAATTTCGTAATTCAGACGGTAAAAAAATGTGACAGAAACCAACAGTCTCAGCTAAAAGTAAAATCTTAAAACCGAGGCAAGTTTTGATAAGTAAAGCGAGCCAACTCTTTTCGAAAATAAATAAGTTTTTCTTCAAATTTTCACGTTGAAACCTCTCAAAATTGTAATCCCTTTAAAAAAAAATAAAGTTAAACATTTTCTTCTGACAAAAAAAAAACATCTTATTCAAATTTTTTGCACGTGTCGTGTTAACTGCGGAGCATAAATATATATACTTTACCCAAAACAGTCTTTACGAATTCAAAGAGCTTCTCTACTCGAAATTCGTTTAACGTGTACTTTCAGCTATCGTTTGTATGGGGCATTTGTATTTTGTTGTGTTTTTTTTTTATAATTTATATATTTAGACTCTCTGTTTTTGGTGGAATAAATTATAAGACTCTTCAGTGTAACGTATACTTTGTGCGTTCTTGCATTTTTTATGTTGTCTCTATGCTTCATTCGTAAATTTAAAATTGGAATTTACATACCGAAACTATCTTGAATATTAATATCCAGTTCAAAAAAAAAAAAAAAACTATCTTGAATATTGGTCCCAAAAAAACTATCTTGAAAATTGTTCAATAAAGGTCTAGCTTCCGTTAATTCCATCCTCTCTTATTTCCCTATATAAACGCAAACTTCACCTGCCCTCTCACATCATCACTTCAGAGCAAAAGCATCATATCATTCCTCTTCTTCTTGATCATGAGATGATCATCAGCATCATAATTATCATGATATTTATGATCGTAATAATGATGATCATCATTTCTCTCTATCAACTTTTTTTAATTTCTCCGTTACACCATGGATGTACTTTGGAACGCATAAGCATTTTACGAAGAAGAAGATTCCTTGGATATTAGTGTTCCATTGGCATTATCCTTGCTGAGCTTTTTTTTCTTTTTCTTTTCCAAAACAAATAATGATTTTGTTTCTACTACAATATCAACAGAAAATTCTTCTATGTTTAGAAGTTTTTTTCTTGACCTTGCAAGGCTTATTAGTTTTGTATTGTTTTTTTGTTTTCTTTGATCTTTTATTTCTTTTTGTATTTTCTTTTTTGTAATTTTGTTGGATCTATTCCTCCTGAGCTTTATGTAAATTTGTGATAATCTCATATATAATTTGCAACTTATTATGTCGCTCTCATAATAAGTCTATCTATATATCTCTACATCTCTTTTTTTTTTTGTAATATCTAAATCTTTGTTTATACATGTTCTTCGACGTTAAAGTTCACGTGGCTTGGCAAGAAGTACACACTCGCACATAATGGGAATTACGCAACATTTACGTAAGATTAAAATTGGATTATATATCTTAGCTACTTCACGGATTATATATTTGTAGAGCTGATTTAAAACAAAAGAAAATTAACAACTATATCTCTATATTTAGACCCCCCAAAAAAAACTATATCTGTATATCTTAGCTACGACATAAATGTTGTTAGATGATTGAACATTCAATAATGTCCATAGGCGACCATTTAAATTTTGGTAGCCATAGATCCGATAAGACCATCCCACATAATATATAGGATTATAGGTTATATTACGTCTATATATATATAACTCATGTATGTAGATATATATATCTACAGACATGAGTTAAATCAATTTAAAAAAAAAAAATCTATGTTCGTATACTTTTTTTTTGTAATCCTTATATGAGTATATCTTTGACTTTCTAGCTTTCACTTCTGTGTGACTATGTCGCCGAATCAAGTCATTTTAATATCATTTTTTCCATATTGGAAGATAAAAATGATATTGGAAGATCTTAGCATGACTTCAAAATTCAAGTTGTGGTTAGTAGTATGATATGATTTAAATTTTTTAAAGCAACATAAATTAATCACCTTATGAATGAAACAGATATATGTTAAAAGTTTTACATCGATTATAAATATGAATAGATGCTATCGAAATATATTATAAAAATGACCAAAATGATTAGTATAGAAAAGTTAAATTGTTAAGTACTTTAAAAGTTTGTGAAACTATAAAAAATTGTTGTTAAGTACTTTAACAAATTTTAATAATCGCTAATTCGAATATATAAAGTAATCGTAAATTTTAAAATAATTTAAAACAATCATAACGTTAACAAAAATCATTACATGTTTTAGCATATAGAAGCGGATTTCAGACACCAAATAATAATTTCACTAGTAACTATTGTTGTAGCTGGAAATACAACAATCTAAATTTGTAAATAGGAATAAACGGAAGAATTTGGCTTATCTTTAAGAAAAGAAGAATCGAATGACTATCGAGCAATAAACATAAAGTTTGTTGCTCGACAAGATTAAACATGATTCAGAAGTGATTTGGAAAAAGTTTTTACGGGGTAAATTGGTTTTAGTATTTCGATTCTCAAAAGTGATTTTACAAGAACAAAAACTAAGAAATGACAAGTGTTTGAGTCTAGAGCTAGTTGCAATAAGAAGTGGTGTAGAGAGTTGGATTTGAGGTCCTTTGCTCCTTGCTCGTGTCCTTGTTTTATACTCCGAGATTGTGTTTAACGTTACCGTTTACTCCGCCTGATTCGCCATGAATGGTCTTTAATGTCGAGGTTCTGGCTGTTACGTCCATATGCGTTTTAATTCATCGGTTTGAACGAGTTTTTGGTCTCGTCGGGGTTTACTAACGGTTTTGCATTTAATCCCATTTGATCGTAGAGTTTCACTTTGGTGGGCTTTTTAGCTTAGCTCGTCACCTTATCTGTTCTTTTGAGCCCATCTGATTACTTTGAACTCGTTTGTCTTCTTTGACTTCGTCATATCTTTTTACCTTTGATTTATTAGGCCTGCTTTTATTGAACCGAGATTTTAACTCCCACAATTAAATATAAAAATTTCTTAATTATCATTGAGCATGGGCGTATGTATCACCTAGTTAGTTGTATGCCATTTGTCTCTCTCTTTTTCCAGTGTTGTACGAAATTCCAAATTATCAAGGCGAGGGGTTCATTACTCGCGAGTCGCAACTGACTTTTGTGAAATTGATCAATGCTCTCAATGTAAACGCCAAAGCCAAATTAATTATATTTATTACAACATTTTCAATTATTACAAAATGAATAATCACCACACCATTCACAGAACCAATTAGCACATCTTTTTCTCCCAAAAAATGGGAACAAAGATGTTTTTTAAAAAAGAAGAAAAAAACCGGCGATTGCGTTTGCGTCAGCAAGCACTTCCACCGGTAGTAACACAATGGTTAAGTGCAGAAAACCAAGAACGTTTTCCTTCAACCTGCGACGTCGATCGCCTGAACCCTAAACCAGATCTTGGATACGATCCATTCATTAACCGGCTTTGCGGTTCATCAACGTCCGAGCCACCGGGGCAGAGACTTGGAGGGAACCGATGGCAGCTAAGAGACCGAAACGATGATGATCCGACGGATTGTGAAATTCGAGAACCAGTTCTTGGAACAACCGGTTTACAACTATAGTGGGGGTTGGTGAGGAGAGCTGTGTCCAAGACATCAGAGGAGCAAGTACAAAAGGACAAGGAGATGCATGTTCGTGATGATGTTGATGTTGTTGCTGTTGTATGGGGAAGTTTGGTGAAAGAGACAATGCCGTAGCGACAAAGAGGACACGGGACTGAGCCTGGTGTGGCTTGTGATGTCTTTGACGATGTTATGTTTGTGGTGCTTAGGTATAATGCACAGTTTGTGCAGAACTCATGACCACATCCTGTTATGTCACACACACAAAATCAATTCAATGTTTTCATTAAGCAGATTGGATTTCGGTAGTGAAAATCGATACACTACCATCTGCGGCTACGGTGCATTTTCTTTCCAAACAAACAGCACAAGGGTCACGGCATGGAGTGAGGCAATCGTTTCCTCGCCAGCCGCATTCTCTGAAATCCACAAACGAAAAAGATCAATCAATCTCAGAGATTCTTTGATTATATTGGGTTTTCAATTAGGTACAAGGTTTACTTACTGAGCAATCTTGGCAATGCTCATTAGAGGAAGGCAGAGGAAAGGAGAGGGGACTTTTGGCGGATGGCTTTGTGGCTGCTCTGTGGTTGGGTTCAGGATTTCTTCCAGCCAGTTCCGGTGCCATGAGCGAGCAACCATCAATGGCGTCCATCTAAAACCAAAGACACCAAACGAATAAAGACACTGCGGTATATATCAAACTGTTGGACTGGGTTCTGCAGGCACAGAAACAGAGAGAAGATCTAACCCGTTGGAGTTTACGGCAGATAAACAGGCACCCTTAGCGATCAAAAGCTGAGAAAAACAAATACGAAATGAATTCATATATGAACTTTAAACGAAACATAAGAAAGGAAACAAAACATTTTTCACAATGGAAAACCGGATTATTCAGCATCATGATTGTCTGGTTAAGCATGTATATATACCTGGCAACACTGCATGTTTCCTCCACATGAAGCATAATGGAGAGCTGTACTCCCAGCACCTTCAATATAGAACCAAAGAGCCAAAGCGAAAAACAAACTACAGAGTTAAGCTTTCCCCTTAAAGAATCTTAATCAATCGGGGGATATGATAATAACCTATAAGATCTATTGTGGTTCCATCTTCCACAGTGACCTGAGTAACCGAAGCTCCCAAATCCAAGAGTAACTGCACCGTCTCTATGTGTCCGTTCAGAGCCGCCACATGAAGAGGTGTGATTCCTCCATCTGCTGCTCTGTTTATCACTTCGTGAAGAACACTGCACACATGCAAAACAACACAAAAACACGTTCAACTAATCATGTCACTGAAGCCATTAAGCTTAATTCTTTAAAACACTTTTGACCTTCGATCAAATCCAGCAATTGAGGATTTATTACTCTTCAAAAGGCTCCAGCAATTAGGGACACTTGGTATGTACTCCGAAAGAAGTATCCTGATACACCGAGGGTGACCATTTAGAGCCGCGAGGTGCAGAGCAGTACCGCCATTTAGGTAGTCTGATCTGTGAATCTGAAACCCGAAAAGAAGCAAGAAGCACAATCATTATCTCAATCACTGGAATCAACAATCTGCCAGAGAACACATTTAGGAGTTGATCAAATCCTTACATTAGCACCAAAAAGAATCAGAATCAAAACAACCTCCCAATGACCATGTTGACAAGCTTGCATCAAAGCCGTCTGCGTCCAAAATTTGTATTCAGAATTACTTAAAAGATCGATCGATTATGTAAAGAAACAAGACAGCAAGTAAACAGCTATTACCTGTCCACGGTAGTTCCGAAGATTAATATCAACTCCTGATTCAACCAACAGAGAAACTATCTGAAGAAAAACAAACCCAAATCAGGATCATCACCATAAAAGTCAAAACTTTTGGAATCTGAGAGATAGTCGATTCCAATTATTGATCTTTTCAAAACTGGGATTGAAAATTCGGGTTACCTCGTGGTGGCCTTGAGCGGCGGAGTAATGGAGAGGAGAGTTGCGAACGCCGAAAGTGGAGTAGCGAGCGAGTCTTGGGTTGTAATCTAAGAGAGCCTTCGCTTCCTGTAAATCGCCGTCTCTGGCCGCTGATACTAAGCGTTCGCCGGACGCGGAACAACCGAATGAATTACCGACGAGGCTCAGAAACCTCATCGCTTTACGGTACAAAACTGAAATTTTGATCGATCCCCAGAAAAAGCCAAGATGAACCCTAACCGATCATCATAGTCGGAAAATAACACGAAAAGCTATTGAATTCCCAATTGCAGCGAGTGATCGTAGAAACCCAATTCGAAAATCAGCTCCCAATTGGAAGAAATCTCGTCTTGGACCAATCGAATTTTAATTCGAATGATTAAAAGTTAAAACATTTATTTGGGATCTTTTTTGTTTGTTTGTTGTTCTTTAATTCTCTCATGCACAAATCATCATCATCATCCCGCTTTTAGAAAGAAGAAACTCTATAGAATTTACCACCAAAACAAAAATCAAAACTTTTAGAGGAAAGATCATCCAGAAAACCTCTCTGAAAATGGTAATCTAGAAAAATGATTTTTTGACTAAAAAAAACAACAAATTGGTGATTGTTTATTTCAAACCAAAAATGGAAAAGAATCGATCTTTGTACTTTTTGTGTGTGTGTGTGTGTGTATTTGAGATGGTGACCGTAATTAATTGACTTTAATTTTCAAGAATTTTTTTTAACGTTGTGGCCAGAGGTTTCTTCCATACCGACAAACTAATCGCCGGAATTCGCGCGTTTCGTTTTAGCACAAATCTCATAAATTATAAGATTCTCTCACACTGAAAATTAACTCAAAAAAGACATTCTCTCATTCATTTGTGAAATGAAAACAATGTATAATAATGAAATGTGGGGTCGTGTCAAGTTAAGGGTTATAATTGCACCTATAATTAATGACTTCAAATGAAAAACTCCAACCATTTGATGAGTTGGTTTTAATCGGTTTCGTTCAAGTTTAAACCCAATCCAATGACTCTATCCGATCTAATTTTATATATTGATTAATTAAGCACACAGATTCTGACGACAAAAACAAAATGAGTCCAACAAAGAAGAAGAAGAAGAAAATCAGTTTCGAACCAAAAACCGAAACAAATTTGAAAAACAAATGCTGATCGGTTTGCAGCACAAAACTGAGAACCGTTGGTCCCGTTCCAGTCGTTTCGGTTTGGGCCGAATCTACACAGGCCCAGGCTGAGTTTTGACTATAGAGCACGTGCACATGGCTAAGTACACGTGGGAATCCCTACCATACCTGAGTCTATTTTAAATAAATTAGTCCTATACTTGGCAGAAGAAACCAACCTCAATGCGAAGCCCAAAGCGTCGGAACTGGTCGAATCTTTGTTGGAGAGGCTGAGCGCCACCGATTTCGATCGAACGAAAACAAAATCGAATCCCTTGGCTGTCTGATTCTCTTCGATCTTATGGGTATTCTTGTGGCATGCCGAGAAAGGTTTGTTTTACATAAGCACAAGTCTGGGCGTGGAGTTTAAGCAGAGTCACTTGCGGAAGCTGGCTCCTCATGCCATCGACACAAGCTCTACATTCTCAATCTCTTAACCCGCGCGAGAATCAGCCTTCATCCCCCGGAAATACGACCCTGAAGAAGATTCAGGTCCTCGGAGGCTCGACATACCATACATAAGAGAAAGTGCTCTTAAGGGCGAGATCAGAGACCTATCATACATGGTCTTGTGGTCTCATGGCCACCGTTGTCTCTTCTTCTCCAGGAAAGGTGACGACTTTTGGAAGTTGTTTCATTATGCCAGGACTTGGTGGAAAGACCTTGTATACAAAGACCACATCCTTACTCAACTTCTTTCCATTGAGATCTACGATTTTTCTGGGGACTCTCTTGTTGCAGTAACTCCTCGTTCATATGCCTACCTTCCTCCCCGTTACTTGTATGATTCCTCCACCACAAGGATTGCTGTTACTCCATCTGGAGAGGTTCTCATGGTCAGATGCTACTACTACTAGGTACTTTGCTGTCTGCCAGTATCATAGATGGTGAAATATTGGTCCGGGATACATGTCTTAACCGGTTTGATCAAAATATCCTCGCTTTGAAAAGTTTAAATCTTTCTCACAGTAGATTTTATTCTTCATAACCATGACAGCAAAAGAGGGTCTTGATGGCCATAGAAAGGTTCAAATGTGTAGTTCCAGCTTGTTTTTACTTTTGTTGTTTGATTTATGTTGCAACTTTCATGGTTGTTCTGTTATTTGCTATGTTGTATCCCTTAAGAGAAGAGGTTAATGCCCACACTCCAGACTCTTTTTAGGAACTACCTGAATTGTTTACAAGTAATCCATCCAAGCTTCTCTAAATATATCTCTGTTTCAGTTTTTTTTTAAAAAGTCAACTACCGTTACAAAAAAAGAAAGAAAAAAAAGTCAACTTGTCTCTATATATATCTCTCGGTTAAACAAAAACGAAGACCTCTCAGCTCATGCTCTCTTGGGATTTTCTCTAATTGTTTAAATCCCAAATTAACTTGTCTCTTTCTTAAAACCAAACAAAAACTTGTCTCTTTCATCACTTATTTATTTCTCATCTCCCTCCAACTGAATCTTTCTCGAGAAAACATGAATCAGAAAACTGATTCCTTTCTCTCTGTTTCATCAAACACATCTTCATCTAACACTCCAACAGACAACAGATTTGATCTGAACAACGAGATCAGTCCCACCGCAATTTATGCTATCACTCTCATTTCTATCATCTTCTTTGTCTCTGCTTTGCTTCACCTTCTCGTCAGATTCTTACTCAGATCCCGATTCCGGAACCCGACTCAACGACGCCTACGAAGGTTTGTTCACACATTAAAACCATTGCTTCCAAAATGGTTTTTTTATTTATTATTTTTTCTTGGTATTACAGAGAGTGCGACGGATATGCAAGGTGGGTTTCAGACAACGTTCAATCACCATGACTCAGGAGTTGACCAAATTTTTATCGATGCATTGCCTTTGTTTCATTACAAGACCATACTTGGTCTCAGACACGACCTCCCTTTAGATTGCTCCGTCTGTCTGCGAGTTCAAACCCGAAGACGAGCTCCGGCTTTTGCCCAAATGCAGCCACGCATTCCACGTGGAATGCATCGACAAGTGGCTGCTCACAAACTCAACCTGTCCTCTCTGCAGAGACAACCTCCTCCTCAGCCTCACCGCTTCGTCCTCTCATGTTGATCTTCTGCTTGAATCCTATGGTGAGAGTTTCCAAGACTCCGGTTCGCATCTCGGGTCAACTCATTTAGATGACGCCGGGTTAAAAGCATGTGACATCTCCATAGGCCCGGTCCAATGTTTTTTAAAAATTGGACTGGGTATATACAATTCAAAATTAGGTTTTTTTGTTAATGTAAAATCAAAAAATTTAAAGAAAAAAAATATTTATTAAAATTGGCATTTATAATTTTTGGGCCTAAACGGCCGCTTATCCTGCTTACCCCATGGACCGGGCCTGCATCCCGGGTGAAAACGACGAATGCAATCCAGAGAATTAGGCCTTGTATTCGGGTATTCGGTTCGGTTTCGGGTAGGAACCGATCGATTTCGGGTAGGAACCGATCGGTTTAGGAGGAACCGATCGGTTTTGGGTCTTTTGGGTATTTTTTACCGAAATACCCAAAATATACCCAAAAACCCGAAAATATACCCGAAAACCCGAAAATATATCCAAAACCCCGAAATAATTATAGAAAATATATCCGTAAATCCAAAAATATACCCGAAATATCCAAAAAAATTAACTAATATTTATGGATATATAATTATATTTCAGATATTTCGGGTACCAGATTGGTTCTCGGTTCGGTTTCGGTTCTTCGGATATAAGAGTTTAGGATCCATCATGTATTTTTATAGGTTTTGGTTCCTCCTAATCGGTTCGGTTCCGGTTTGGTTCTTCGGTTCCGGGTATTTTACCCAGACCTACAGAGAATGATAGTTGTTCTTGTTAAGCTAGGCAAGATGCTAGTAAAGGTGATCATGAATTAGAACCCAAAATTCAATAAATTTCGAAGGAAAAAAAAAGTAGTATAGTTTCTTAAAACATTATTCGATAAATGAAAACATAGGACAACAACATTGGTGGCACAAGAAGATGCTTTTCAATGTGACTATGTGATTCCTGAAGACACTCTATTGCAATCTCATGTAGCTAGCAATGAAAAAGAAACAGCATGTTTTGTCTCAAGGTCCGTTTAAGTCGGTACTTATCGAAGAGGCAAATCATCATCGAAAGGAGACTTTTTATTCATCTTAAGCCTCATTGGCTACATACATGAATTAATAAACCTAATTTTCAAATGTAATATGGACAAATTGCCTTTACCAGTTTAGGCAGATATATACAAATTAAATGAATCGGGATATGTTAGATACGAGTATATCTCAACATATCATAGCATATCCTATAATACTTTTCGACATCAAAATCTTGGCTATCAAGTTTTAGGAGATCACGGGATGGGTTCTGCGGGAGAAAGGCATCCTCGTGTGTGTTTCCGGTGAAGCTGAGCAGCTCCGATGATGATGGTTTTCCGACGATTATATATACTAAGAGGATCCCCACTGGTTTAGAATTTTAATTGGGTATCTAAAGAATTAAATATTAATATTTTGATATAATATAATTATATAATTAAATTTTATTTTTAAAACAAAAAAATAAACTAATGAAAAATGGACAAGTGGCAGAAGAGGTTCTCATGAGCATCCGATCGGTTCCGTTTCTCAGTTCTCTCTCTTGTTTTTTTTTTTTGATTATTTTAATGCTGAGATACCTTGTAAGATAATGTCGTTGAAATGCTCTAATAGTCATTCTTATACGTGAAGCAACATGTTTAGAGGCAATACACCGTTTCAAATTAGTTGGCCAGGGGTCTCTTGACTTCGAATTTTGAAATATCTAAGTGATGGGCCTTTTTGAGTCAACGTGAAGCCTGTATTCTTGTAACAACTCCGCCCATTTGCTTTTTCAATCAACACATATGTACATACCAAATGAACCATTCAGGACCACAAACAGATACATTGAACATTAAACATTGCAAGGTTGGATTGGCAGAGACAGGTTCAGTGGTTATGGCCTTGATATGGGTTCCTTGTCTCCTTTTCTCTGTCAACCATTTTTTCAGACAACTTGTTTTGTTCCATATTTTTGCCATCCTCACGGTTTCTCTATATACACGGCCTCGTATGTAAGTCTGGAGTACAAGAAATGATGAAGATGGTGAAGTGCAAGAAGGTCAAGCACCATGGTCGCAAGGGACGAAAGGAGAAACAGAAGTTTCAGGAAACTTGTAAGCGAAGAAACCTCGAAATTCTTCGTAGGATTGTACCAGGTTGTAAAGAGGTAGACGACGAGGAAGCCTTGTTCCTCAAGTAAATTCAGCATCTCCTGCTTCTCAAATCTCAGGTTACTTTACTTAGAAAGCTAGCTGATGTTTGTGGAGTCTAAAAGAACGTAAGTTTTCAAGTTGTTATGCATCATATTATTAAAAATCAAGCGAGAGAAGCATAAGAAACAGAGAAAGAGATAAAATAAACATGAAAGTAAAGTGAATTACATAGAGAAATTGAAGAACAAGTTGAAGAAAAAATTCAGTTTTTGTTGTAGAAAGTGAGATCGTATTTTGTACGGAAGGAAGAAGAAGAGAGAGTGAGCATGTGTTGGATCGTTGTGACCCATGTCTTGTATCGACTGTAATCATCAGCCATGTCTAGTTTAATAGCTCCTCTGCTCGTCTTCAGGACAATGAGATAACAAGTGTCTTCTATGTTGTTGTCTTCGCTTTCTGAATCTTTATAAAGTTCCACATGAACATTCGTCACGATACCTTACACAGAACACAAACAAAACACTGAATGTTTTAAAATCTTAGCTCGAATATTAAGTTTGGTTAAAACAAAAGGGATTAAGAGACTAGCTCCATACATTCTTTCTTAGTCCTGAGTAGGTTATGTTTCTTAATTTTAAGAATCACCTGTGTAAAACAGACCCAAAATCATCGACTAATAAACATAATTGGTTAAGAGTAATGAGGGAGTAGAGCCAAAATCAGACCTTCCCGTCCTTGTTTAAGACCATAGACACTGTCCTAACCTTGAAATCCCCTGCTCCAATCCAAAGATAGCCATATCTCTTTAGTTTCTCCTAGAAACAGAGGAGTTAAAGAAGAAAAACAGAGGATTTATATACCATCTGGTGTCTCGACAAAGAGATCGGTTCCTTTAGCAAGAAGGGATGTGTTCTTGTAAAATTCAGGAGGCAAATCAGAGGAGTCTTCGATAGGTAAAACAGGTGCAGAGCCGTTTAATCTATTGATATTGCAACTTCTTCTTGCTTTCAGTGTCGCAGCACCTCTCAAGGCTTATTTACCAAACACCAATAACTCAGAAACAGAGCATGCTTATAGAAACACAGACAAAAATAAAAGTAATAAATAAATCTTCTCCTTACAAGTTGTAGCTGAGGCAGTGAGAGTGAGTATCTCACTGACACTTGTTCCAGTCATAGCAGAACCAATCATTGTGCTAAGCTGGTCTCTGTTTGCTCCCATTGTCTCTGCCATCTGAGCACACTGCGCCGCCACCACAGCCGCAGCAGAAGCCACGGCAGTCTCCTTCATGGTCGGTCGACCGTTTCCACCATCTTTCCCCGCGTTCTCGGAAGCTACGGCAGCGAGAGCGGCGGCGAGACCAGCCAAGGACACGGCGGCGTGGACTTCAGCTCTTTGTAGCCTCACTTCTTCCTTTCGTTTCGCCTTTATCTCTTTCCACCATTTCTTTATCGACGGCGTAATCTTCCATGGAAGTTTCTACAAGCCCATTATTGTTTATAGTTTAGAGAACCAAGAATGTTGATTTTAAAAAGCAAACCAAACGAAATATCCAAATAGGGTTTTACAAGTTTCTTGCGGAAAAAGCCTTCGTAGCTCAATTCCGGGTGCATTGCTTGTTGCATCCATATCCATGACTGCTTACATATCATTCAACAAAAATATAATCTCTTAATTTTTCTTCGCTTAATCATGTAATTTTTTTTCAGTTTATAGTCAGTGGTATTAGTATTACTAATCAAAACATATGCCTAAGTAAGTGCATCAAATAAACCTAAACAATAATTGTAACACAATTTTAAAAACTATGTGTTGAAAAATATGAACGTCTATAAAATAATCAATTCATATTAGAGGTAGTGTTATTTTTTTCTTTTTACATCAATCATATTTAGAGGTAATCTAATTCCGGTATATATAGTGGCTTTTTTCTAGAAAATCTAATTCCTAATATCTACATGTTATTGTGAGTTTTCTAGAAAAAAAGAGTGTATATTTCAACATAATATGTTTACCTTGACATCATTGGTTTTCCACGAATGCATCGAGGGCTTAAAATCTGGATCGTCGATTCTCATGCTCTTATCCATCTTCTACTTTCACAATCTTCATTAATTAAACACTAACCAAAAAAAATGGAAGAAAAGAATGACTTACAAACAAGAACATATCTCTGTTACTTACAGGACAAGAAAAAGGACTCGAGTCGCCTTGAAACTTGGCGATCGACGTCTCGACGGGAACAATGGAACGGTCGTAGAGGACAGGGTCCGGATGAAGCGATTGGACAGCAAAATTACACCATTCTCGAGACAGAAAATCCATAGTGTCTGGATGTGCCTCTGAAGGCGATGGATTATTGTTCAACTGATGATGATCTCTTGATGTTAATGCTAGTGATAGTTCCATAGCTTCTTTTTTTTTGATTCAAAGATTGTGACTTTGGGGATTTGTTGATTGATCAAATATTTATGTTATCGGTATGAAAGAATTGGGAAATCATTAATTAGTTTAGTATTTAGTCTGATGTGGGTTCTACCTTATTATTTTTATTTTAAAAAAGGTTCGATGGGGAACATCATTTCCATGGGTGGGAATGATTTTGGGCCATGATCAAAGTGATTATCGTTGGAGCAGATTTTCTTTTTACATCAAAAAAGGATATGGAGGGGTTAGTCTCAACTTTCTGTAATAATGTCGTTTTATCATTAGTAATAATTTTGGTTTTGATTGCTGAGTACTCGCATAATATCGTTAAGCTATTCTCTATAACTTTTTTTTTTTTGAATTTTGTTCATCTATTAATAATAACAAAACTAAATGGATTCCAATATTACGCGTCGAAGCATGAAATCCAAACATCGGATTTTTTTAGTTTTTTGGTTTCCGATTAAAAAATAGAAGTTAATCAAATAAAACATGGATAACTTGGATACAGTTTCTTTGGGTCAGATTTAAATATATAAAAAAGAAGATGAGTTTGCCCACACAAAAAAATATAAGAAGATGAGAAGTCTAACTACATCAGTATTATAGAGATAAACGATGCTTACTTGAAAATACTTTGTGTTGTTGTTTGAAAAGAGTAAACGATTTGATGTGGTATGAATTGACGTTAACCATAATAACTAATTGAATTTATCTAAGAGGAAATGCATATACATAAGTAGATGCTAACTTGTTAACCATTATGGAAGCAAAATTATTGACAACAATGGATTGGACCCTCTTGCATCTCCTTTTCATTTATCTTTAAATTGGAACCACAAGTTCAAGCTAAGCACACAACAACAACAGCATATATTTATATATAATATCTGGGGGGGGGGCACTTGTCACTCATTCATAAGTGATCTATATCTGGATATTATATATAAATGTATGCTGTTGTTGATGTATATTTTTGCCACTTGTCACTGATATGTATTTGATGTAAAAATTGAAAGAAAAAAAAAGTCTTTTACTAAATTAACATGTTTTGGAAAACGCAAAACTATGCTATATTTAGTATACAATATTGATTGTAGAATAATAAAGTTCATATACTGATAGGTAAGTGTTTTTTTTTTTTT
This sequence comes from Eutrema japonicum, assembly GCA_030161315.1. NCBI lineage: Eukaryota > Viridiplantae > Streptophyta > Magnoliopsida > Brassicales > Brassicaceae > Eutrema > Eutrema japonicum. The sequence continues at coordinate 44,178,457 of BSQW01000005.1, forward strand.
GATTAAACTCAGAAATAATCACAGGTCTTTAATGGGTCCAGACTAATCTCCGGAGCGGGAGTGACACAACCCACTTATGATACCCCACTTGATCAAGAGTTTGTGTGATAATTTCGCATCCGGAGGGATTCGATCCCCGATCTGGACCAACATGGCCGAAATTCACCCCGAATGAGAACCACTCCACTACAACAACTTGGTTCTGATAGGTAAGTGTTTAAACAAGTTAAATACTTAAATTGGAAATGATGCTAGGATCCCTAGTTTGGTTCTTGTTTGATTCTTTCGGGATGGATTATATAGAGACAAGCTCCTGGCCAAGAAATATATATTACGAGTCCAAAGGCCACAAAATAGTGGAACTTCCTCGGTGAAAATAAAAGGGAAATGATCATAGATCTAAAAGTGCACAATATACTATTTTTTTCACAAGCATGCAATGGGTCTTTAAGCTTTAAGCTCTTAGCCTTTAACAAACCAGGAAAATTTAATAAAAAACACGAAAATCGGACGTGTGAGTACTCGCGTGGTGATTTTATTCTCCCACATCTTTCCTTAACTTCTCCCAGATCTACTTCTTTCTAATGATTCTTTCCGGCGAATCCGGCGTCGCGAGAGAATCATCTGCCTTTTGTTGACCGATGGTGCTTCATCCATGGAAGGAAAACAAACAATCTATGGTCGATATGGTTAAAATAATTCTTATACTTTTTAATCAATTATATTTTAAAACTGATTAATCATTTCTTCAGTAAAGATGTTTTAATTAATAATCAAAATCGTGTGTTTATCAAATCAAAGGTTTTTTTATTAAGTTTACCAAAAAAAAAGGTGTTTTTATCAAAGATGTGATCATTTGACCATGTGACTCTCACTTTCAATGCCAACTGCCAAGAGATTTGTACCGACAGAAAGAGAATACTATAGTTTATAAATTAATATAAAAATCCTATTAACAGGTTAAACAATTACAGTCCTACAAATTAAGCATAGCAAAAGATAGATATTGTCAATTTACTGGCCGATCCGAAACCACTCGAGTACACTTTTGCCAACCTGAACTGAATTTCTTCCAATACTTAAACATCATAACTCCAATCTCAATCCCTTGGGCTTCAAATTTAGGCCCATTTGTGTGTCACCTTTAATTTTTGTTTTAACAGCAACGTATCTTAACCCATTATAGAAGCCCAGTTACAAAAGCGAGTGTTATTAGTACAAGAAACTTGTTTTTTTAGACGGCTATTTCGACGCATTTTCGGTTCCGGTTCGGTTCTGGGTATTTCGGGTACAAAAGTTTAGGTTCCATATAGGTACCAAAATGATTTTGGTTCGGTTCCGGTTTGGTTTCGGGTATTTCGGGTAGAAAGGTTTAGGAACCGAAATATACCCGAACCATTCAGATATTAATCGGTTCCGGTTCGGTTCTGGGTATTTTTTACCCGAAATACCTAAAATATACCCGAAATCCGAAATATATCCGAAAACCCAAAATTTTACCCGAAAATCCGAAAAAGTTTTAAGGAACATATACCCGAAATACCAAAAATATACCTGAAAACCCGAAATTATATCCGAAAACCCGAAAATATACCCGAAAACAAAAAAAATATACCCAAAAACCTGATATATATTTAATATTTTTGGATGTATAATTATATTTCGGGTATTCGGGTACCCGAAATATTTTCGGTTCGGTTCCGGTTCTACCCGATACCCATGGATATCAATGTGTAGGATCCAATGAGTATTTTGACAATTCCGATTCGGTTCCGGTTCGGGTATTTCAGTTCGGTTCTGGTTCCGGTATTTCGGTTCCGGTTATTTTGCCCGGGGCTAGCTATTACAACAAATTTAAAAACTCTGTCTGGCTCGATAAAACCTTTGCACGCACGCCTACGTTATGTTTTGGGAGGTCAACGCACCATAGATACTCTTTACTTGAGAACGTCCTTTGGTTTGTAGGTCCTACCACAATGTTAGAATTCTACTTAATTTCTCTAGAGTGGTATCTTATTGATGGCTCGGGATCCCCATAAGGAGGCCTTCCTCGCCAATCAATTACAGTTCGTAAAATAATAAATTGATATGCAAACGTCACTAAATTAATCTATGAATTATATAGGAATTAACATATCAGTGCATACCACATATCAAAAGAAAAAAAATACTACTACACGGTTCAAGTGGCCTTCAAAATATATTTGAGATTGAGCCATAAATTTAAATCATTAGCTACAAGAAATTTGTTATATTCAAAGATAGTATTATCCTATATATGTACACATGGACTTACATCTTAATCATTACCTACTTCATATTCACAAAAGGGTTTGAAATGTTGCATGCACATTTATTTGTTCCTAGCTAGGGTCGTACGGTAATTATCCGGTGACCGAATCGACGGATGCGACGGTTCGCATAACGTCCACTTGCGCTCGGAGGTAAACAATGTAATCAAGTGTCTCTCTTATCAAATAATCTTTGTCGTCTATTAACTCGCCTCCCGGTACTAGACTCTTAAGCATCTCCGTACGTTTTCTCACTCCGATTTTCGCCGTAAAACTACCATTTCGTCTAATAGCATTACAACGATTCTTCATTCGATTCAGAGCTTTCTTGAGTATTCGACGAGCCACGGGTTTGTTGGTTGTCTTGTTTCCGGTCCTAGAGATGAGAGCGCGGCTCCATACAGTTGCGCCGCTTCTTGCGGCTGCGATAGCTAAGTCCGATGATAGTCTTATCGCGTTTTTCCTCTCGGTTACGTTCGTGGGATGTTCAACAGAAGAATCTAGCATGTGGAGAGTAGTTATCCATTTCTTGATAAATTCTTGCTTAACCATGTTATGCGTGTTCATCCTAATCAAATAAACATAAATGAATTATATATATATATATATATATATATGATAAAGAAAAACGGAATTAACATGATCTGAAAACAAACATTTTGTATATACAAGAGCATATTATACATACTCGGTGCTAAATTCATCCACATTTCCTTTAATACACTTTTGTTTATGAACGGTAGCTCAAGAAGGAGATTTAAATATATAAAAAAGTGACGTTAATGTAATCAATAAAGACTTACCTTACGCTTGTTTATATTTTTAAATATCCAAGTAGATTGTGTCTGAAACTTAAACCCTAAGTAGAAAGAAATGAGCGAGAGCGAGAGCGAGAGCGAGAGCGAGAGAGAGAGATTAGATTGATGAAGAGGAGAATTAATATAGGAAATGAGAGGGTGGGGGCATTTATTGGATCAAAGGAAAAGAAGAGAAAATAAAGAGTGGGGCTAAGAGAGAGAGACACAGCACATGGACGCACATGGCTCAACGTCCCCACACTCTCTCCAACCCTAAATACCATTTATACTCATCATCATTTAAGCTTCAATTATTTTGGTCCTTTTTAGACTTAAAACCATGCATTTGGTTAGATCTTATGGACTTTCAAAGTTATATATATATATATGATTTGATATGTTTTCACCAGCTTAGGAAAGTGGAGCAACTAGTATACAACTATAATCTATTAGAACAAAAGCGTTGATGACTTTTTTTATAAAGAAAACAAGAATCTCTAAGCTAAATTCTTTAAGACTTTACGTCGAGAAGAATCGTCCCATATGTTTATACGGATGCTCGAATAGAAAAAATAATAGCATGAGCCCGGAAAATGTGGTGAACAACTCTCAAGACTTCCATGCAAATGCAATGGACCTACTCTCCGGGAGAAAAAACAAACCAATTCAACTTTAATACGTGGCATTATTTTCACATGGCTTCGATGGACTTCTATTTATATTCGATTGAGTTGACTTCAATACTTGTAAGTTGTATCAATAATAGTATAAAGTTCTGTTTTTACCTTTTACCCATCCAAGTCCAACTATCCACTTGTTGTTCTACGGTTTAAAAATTGGATTCAGTGATATTTTTGTAGTTAAATGATATTTTTATCTTAATGTTTCTGTGTCAAGGAAGGAAAAATTAATTAAACAGGTAATTTATAAACGAGAATGATTTGGGACGTTGTGTAGCACGCGCCGACGCAGCGTAAAACAAGTGGACGTAGACACGTGCATGGGCCCGTAATGCTCTTTCAAAGCCTACTTCCCTCTCATTAGTAAGCCCACTGCTCCCTCCTTTCTATGTAATGTAACTCTTTCAAATTAATGTTTTGAAAAATAAAATGAAGAAAAAACTCTGTTCTACGTGAAATATTTAAAATTCCAGGATATTTTTTTTTTGGTAAAATATTTTGCCTCCTACCTACCATGGACACAAGAACATGCCTTTTAAAAAATAAAATTAGTTATTTGTTATAAAACCAATCGCAGCCGTTTAGAGGTATAAATTTTGATATATGAGTCATGAAGCGTACGGGCATGTGGCAAGAGAGCTAATCATTAAATGTGTCTTTGACTTTGAACACATACAACAAAATCTATATTTTTGTGAGTTCGTCTTTTCTTTGTGTGTTATATTATTTTCTAATTTTATTTAAAATATTGTTACTATTAAAATCACATACTAATAATGTAGAGTATATTTTATAATAAGAGGAGGATTTTGAACCAGGTTTGGGAATTAGAATACTACACTCGTGCACTACAATTAATTAATAGCTGGAATCTCTCACATTTTCGTTTTTTGTTTTTGGTAACGGAGTAGTCTCTCATATGTTTCGTAAAAAAAAAAAAAATCTCATATCCTGTTACATTTAAAAAGGGAAAAATATCAAAAAAAATCTTCAACTTTTAAAAACATCAACTCTTTAAATGATAGATTAAATTATCAGTTTTTATTAACTTTGCTTTTTAATCACTAACTTTTATTGATCAAACCAAATTAAATGGTTTGACAGAACGATTTAATGGGATTAAATCTTCGTTCAAAAACTTAGTTAAAAGAAATAACATCGTTTTATTTTTTTCTCAAAATTAAGGATAATATAATATAAAAAAATCAACTTTAAAATTTTGACAAAATAAAGTCCCAAATTTTCATTTAAAAAAAAAATTCTAACTTTTAATCTACTAAAATTAAAATATATATATAATTGTTTTATTAATAAAAATATAATTTTTATTTTTCACGTAAATCTATTTTAAAATTTGTTTAAAAAAATAAAAGAGAAATTCATAATTGTTTCTTTTTCACGTAAATCTATTTTGAAAGATTTTTGAAAATTAAAGGAGAAATTCTTTAAAAAAAATGAAATTTAAATATATGTTTAACATGCTAAATTTTTAGAGAAAAACAGAAATTACTTATTCCTATTTTTGTAAAGCAAATTTCATATAATTTACTCATTTATAATATATCAGTAAAAGTTAATGAGGATTTAATTTGTCATTCAAAAAGTTAGATGTTTTTTTCCGTTCATTTTTAAAAGTAGAAGATTTTTTTGACAATTTTTCCCATTTAAAACCATCGAGTGTCGCAGTCTTATATTTTTTTTGATACATAATTAGCTACTATTGGTTATAGATTGAGTTTTTTTGGTGAATGCCATATAAATTTTATCTTTGAACCTGTTACTATTGACTGATTACTTGTTGCCTTTCGTTTTTTTGATTAGATTCGGATTAATTCCAAACCCTTAACGGATTCAAATTAATCTCTTGAAAAGAAATGACACAATCTACTTATAATGCTTCACTTGACCAAGAGTTAGTGTGATAATTCTACATCTGGATATATTCGATCCCGGTCTGGACCACCAACAGGGTCAAAACTCACCCCAAATAGAAACCACCCCACTACAACCTCAATGATAATTGTTCATATATGTATGGGTGCTATAAACGCGATCAAAGCTGCATGCATGTAAAAGACTGCTCATAATTAAATACATCACAAATATAAATTCACATAATCACATAATTATACGGTCATATTATAGCGTCGGCATCATAATTTACGACTTACCAAGATGATTAATTAAGAAAATATATAGAGAAATAGACGTTTATTCCATAATTATACCGTTGCTTCGTTTATTTTTAGCCACGTGTATATATATATATACTGATATGGACCTTCGATCTAGAGACCACATAGAGAAGAAATACGACGAAGAAGTTGGATTCTTGCTTGGAGCAGTAAAATGTGATCAGCCGTGAGACGATAAAGTATGTCACCGTCAACTTCGCCGGAAAAACTCGTTTCGGGAGCAACCATCCGTCGGAGACGGCTCATGAGCTTCCTCGAGCTCACATTAACCATTACTCTCTTTCTTCTCCGAATGTGAAGCGCTCTACACCTCATTATTTTGTACACCAACGATCTTCTTCGTACGTGTACGATAACGTAACAAAATATATATATATATATATATATAGAGAGAGAGAGAGAGAGAGTTTGTGATAATTAGAGAGATGTGGATTATAAAGAATAAGAGACGATGTGTTTTTATAGATAAGTTGGATGAAGACATGAATATCTATCTCACGCTTGATATACGATCAGTCTACGTATGCACACGTGTGAGACACATTCGTTTTTGATTTATACTAGAACGGATAAAATAACTAAAATAATTGATGGAAACAAACTCATCATTGTATGTATTACTATATTTACACACGATTAGATCTACTGTAATACTCCACCCGTTTCAATATACGTTTTCTTTTAGAAGAATTTTTGTCACAGATATCTATTTTAATCCTAGTCAAAATATTGAGGAATACCGGTTTGATTGTATAGAATAGATACCGGTTTAGATAAATTAGATTCTATATATATACGATTGTACAGTTACAATACGTTTTAACAGAAATAAGAATCTTCTTCTTCTTCAACAAACTCTGTTCTTCAATCTTGCAATCTCTTTCTTGTAATATGGTATCAGAGCCTTTGAGCTCAATTCTCCATTGATTTCCGCATTCCCAAGCTTGATTGAAGAATTTTCACCGATCAATTTCACAATACCGATGGTGACTCTGAAGAATCTTCCTCGTCGATCCACTCGAGCCACCGTTCCGACGAATCGCGATCCGTCTGCTTCCCCGAGGCCATCAGCTCCGGTTACTCGAGCTTCACGGACTACTCGAACCGTCACGACAACGGAATCGCTCGACTCGATTCATTCTCCATTCCATATGCACATCTCCGATCATCCAGGTTTGCAACTCATCTCTCTTCGCCTAGATGGAATGAACTTTGATGATTGGGATGCTGCTATGAGAATCGCTCTAGATGCTAAGAATAAAATTGGATTTGTGAATGGTTCATTACCTCGTCCTGATGAATCGGAATCTAGTTTTAGGATCTGGTCTAGATGCAATAGCATGGTGAAATCTTGGCTGTTAAATTCAGTCTCACCACAGATCTATCGTAGCATTCTTCGTTTGAATGATGCTACTGATATCTGGAATGATCTTCATGGTCGATTCCACATGACGAATCTACCAAGGACTTTCAATTTGACTCAAGAAATACAGGATCTAAGGCAGGGGACTATGACACTTTCAGATTACTTTACTACTTTGAAAACATTGTGGAGTAACTTGGATAGTTCTGAGGAGCCTGATGATCCTTGTACTTGCGGTAAAGCTGCTCGTCTGCAACAGAAGGCAGAGAGAGCTCGTATAGTCAAATTCTTAGCTGGTTTGAATGAGTCATATGCTATTATTAGAAGGCAGATCATAATGAAGAAGGTCTTGCCCACACTGGCGGAAGTTTACAACATGCTGGATCAAGATGAAAATCAGAAGGGGTTTTCTAATGTTGTTTCTCCTCCAGCTGCTTTTCAAGTATCTGAAGTTGATCATTCTCCACATACCATATGCTATGTTCAGAATGGACCAAACAAAGGTCGTCCCATTTGTTCATTTTGCAACAAGGTTGGTCACATAGCAGAAAGGTGCTACAAGAAACATGGCTTTCCTCCTGGTTTTACACCTAAAGGAAAAGTTCCAGATAAGTTTTCTAAGCCCAAAGTCACTGCTCAGGTCACCTTATCAAACAATACTCCAAACAACTTTGATGGCTTGATTGGAAATCTGTCAAAAGATCAGATACAAAACTTCATTGCTATGTTCAGCTCCAAACTTCAACCTCAGACTTCCCCTATTCAGAATGAGGCCAGCACATCTTCTGCAAATACTTCTGGTATCTCATTTTCTTCCTCCACATTTTGCTTTATTGGAATTCTCACAGTTTCCAAACAAAGTCTATGCAATCAGACTTGGATAATAGATTCTGGTGCAACACACCATGTCTCTTATGATAAGAATCTATTTAACTCTTTGAAATTTTCCATTGAGAATTCTGTGAGATTACCTACAGGTCATAATGTCAAAATTAGTGGAGTTGGATCTATTCAGATAAACAAGGACATCACAATCCAGAATGTTCTGTTTATTCCTGAATTCAGACTGAATCTTCTAAGCATCAGTGCTCTCACCACTGATCTAAACACCAGAGTAATATTTGATCCTTCCTCTTGTGAAATACAGGATCTTACCAAGGCATCGACGATTGGTCAGGGTAAAAGACTTGGGAATCTATATGTGCTGGAGTCTTCAAGCTCATCGATTTCAGTTAATGCAGTATCTGATCTCAGTTTATGGCACAAACGCATGGGTCATCCTTCATTCTCAAGACTTGATGTAATATCTGAAACTTTGGGAACCTCCACTCACAAGAATAAAGGATCGACTTATTGTCACATTTGTCATTTGGCAAAACAGAAGAAGTTGTCTTACTCTTCTTCAAATAACATTTGTAATTCCATCTTTGAGCTACTTCATATTGACATTTGGGGTCCCTTCTCAGTGGAAACAGTCGATGGTTATAAATATTTTTTGACCATTGTTGATGATCACTCAAGAGCTACATGGATTTATCTGTTAAGAACAAAATCTGATGTTCTGAAAACATTTCCAGCCTTCATTCAACAGGTTGAAAATCAATACAACATTAAAGTAAAATCAGTAAGATCAGATAATGCCCCAGAGTTGAGTTTCACTGATTTCTACAGAAATAAGGGGATTATTTCTTTTCATTCCTGTCCAGAAACCCCTGAGCAAAACTCAGTAGTAGAAAGGAAACATCAACATATCATGAATGTTGCCAGATCATTGATGTTTCAATCTCAAGTTCCACTTTCGTTCTGGGGAGATTGTGTCCTTACTGCAGTCTTCTTAATAAACAGAACCCCTTCCTCATTGCTCTCGAACAAAACTCCATATGAAGAACTCACTGGAAAACCTCCAATATACAATCAGATCAAGACCTTTGGATGTCTATGCTACGGATCAACATCTCCAAAACAACGACATAAGTTTCAACCTCGATCCAGAGCTTGTTTGTTTTTGGGATATCCTACTGGATATAAAGGATACAAAATCATGGATTTGGAAAGCAATATGGTCTACATCTCAAGAAATGTAGTTTTTCATGAGAATGTTTTCCCTATGACAAATGAATCTACTTCAGAAGTTGCTTCAGATTTATGCACACCCATGGAATCTTTGTCTTCAGGTAATTCTGTTCCCTCTTCTTTACCAACACAAATTTCTACTCCTAGACTCAAGAAAACTCCATCTCACTTAAAAGATTATCACTGTTACTCATTCAACTCTGATAGTTCTTATCCCATTTCTAATTCTTGTTCTTACTCCAAAATATCACCCTCACATCTTTCTTACATCAATCACATCACCAAAATTCCAATCCCTCAATCATATACTGAGGCAAAGATTTCCAAAGAATGGAATGGTGCTGTTGATAAAGAAATTGGGGCTATGGAATCAACTCATACATGGGAAATGACATCTCTACCTCCAGGAAAGAAGGCTGTCGGCTGTAAATGGGTTTTTACACTCAAGTTTCATGCTGATGGTTCCTTGGAAAGATATAAGGCTCGACTTGTAGCAAAGGGATACACTCAAAAGGAGGGTCTCGATTATAATGAAACCTTCTCCCCAGTTGCAAAGTTAGCTACAGTCAAGTTCTTATTAAAGGTTTCTGCATCTAAGAAATGGTCTCTTACTCAATTAGACATTTCAAATGCCTTTCTAAATGGAGATTTGGATGAAGAAATTTATATGAAGTTACCTGAGGGATACGCTGAGAGACAGGGGGACTCTTTGCCTCCAAGAGCTGTCCTCAGATTAAAGAAATCGATTTATGGCCTAAAACAGGCTTCTCGACAGTGGTTCTTGAAGTTTTCTGCGTCTCTATTAAGATTGGGATTTCAGAAAAGCCATGGTGATCATACACTGTTTATCAGGAGTTGTGCCGATGATCACATTGCTGTATTGGTTTATGTCGACGACATCATTATAGCAAGCACAAGTGATTCTGCAGCAACACAGTTAACAACAGATTTGAAGAAGTGTTTCAAATTGAGAGAATTGGGTCCTTTGAAGTATTTTTTGGGTTTAGAAGTGGCTCGTACCAATGCATGTATTTCTTTATGTCAAAGAAAGTATGCTTTGGAACTTCTTACTTCCACAGGAATGCTAGTCTGTAAACCTTCACCAATTCCCATGACTCCAAATTTGAAATTGTCTAAATCTGATGGTGATTTACTTGAAGATAGAGAGACATATAGAAGTTTAGTAGGCCGTTTGATGTATCTGACCATTACCAGGCCAGACATCACCTTTGCAGTGAACAAATTATGCCAATTCTCTTCTGCTCCACGCACCTCTCATCTACAAGCTGTCTACAAGATTTTACAATACATCAAAGGATCTGTAGGTCAGGGATTGTTTTACTCAGCTGATGATGATTTGAGTTTAAAAGGCTTTGCGGATGCTGACTGGGCATCTTGCCAAGACAGTAGACGCTCCACTACTGGTTTCACTATGTTTTTAGGATCATCTCTCATTTCTTGGCGATCTAAGAAGCAACCAACCATTTCTAGATCTTCAGCAGAAGCTGAATACAGAGCTTTAGCTCTAGCTTCTTGTGAAATGATGTGGTTTCGTACTCTGCTCACAGATCTGCATATTTCCATCTCTGCAGTTCCTATTCTCTACTCCGATAACACGGCAGCTATACACATTGCTACCAATCCTGTCTTCCATGAGAGGACGAAGCATATCGAAGTAGATTGTCACACGGTTCGGGAGAAGTTGGAAAATGGTTTGATCAAAACTCTTCATGTCAAGACCGATGATCAAGTGGCTGACATACTTACTAAACCTCTGTTTCCCTCTCAATTTGAACATCTTAAATCCAAGATGAGTCTTCAAAACATATTCATCCCATCTTGAGGGGGACTATTGAGGAATACCGGTTTGATTGTATAGAATAGATACCGGTTTAGATAAATTAGATTCTATATATATACGATTGTACAGTTACAATACGTTTTAACAGAAATAAGAATCTTCTTCTTCTTCAACAAACTCTGTTCTTCAATCTTGCAATCTCTTTCTTGTAATACAGAATTAATGAAATAGAAGATCGATGTTTTGCAGGAGTACTATATTAGAATAATTAATTAGTTTTATAATTTGTGCGCATTTATATTGAAACTGAGGAAGTGAAACATTATATTTATGAAAACAAAACAAAAATAACGCATTGGTTAGCTAGGGGCATTGGCTGATAATAATTTTTAAAACTATTTTCTCAAAAACAAATTCAAATATGCATGTGAATTGAAAGGGTCAACTAAAAAAACATTAATGTGTTTTACAGAGGCAGGTAAGCTGATAGGTATTTTTTTGGTTGAAAGGGTAAATTAATTTAGAATAATGTTTTTCTAATAGCAATATTTAAAAAAAAAAAAAATCTAAAACTTACACAAGGTCTTCAAAATTAGCTTGATCGATTCTCCTAAAACCAACAAAAATTTTGCTAAAAGAAATGGTCTCATGAAACTTAAAATTATAAACTATAGCATCGAAAGTTTTATTATATGGACAATGTTGATGGTAGCTACATGATGTTGTGTCTTGGAAACATGTGAATGCTGATTGTATCAATTGTTGTTGCTCGGTTGATCAAATAATACACGGAATAATTAATGGTTAATTAATTGGTCACGCATATACGACAAAGAACGCAACCGTATTGACCAAAACCCATCCATAAGTCGATATCAATTCGGAAGACTATGAGTCGGTCCACGTTCTAAGCTTTGCCTCCACAGGCCAACCAACAAATAATTCTAATACTTACAAAAAAATTCTAACATTATTGATGATTACTATTTCAACAACAAACTACGTCGTATGGGTAGATTTCTCCTCAAAACAGTATCGTACGTATAGTAGAGACTGTAGAACACTAGTCATAGCCAGCGAGAGGTGGATAACGATGAAGAATAATGCAATTAAATGGATTTGTTCCCATAACCAATCAAAACTTGACTTCTTTTAATCCTGTACGAAGTCTCGAGTAATATTTATGACTATATGTGAAATTGAAAGGAAACCGAACATATATTTCAGGTTGTGAATAGGATTGTAACAAGTGGCTGGACTAATCTACAATTCTACATCAATCATTCGCAGTATATGTTGTAAACAATTTGAAAGAATGATTTAATCACAATTATTAAGAAGTACAAAGAGCTACACGCTGAATTCATACATATGAACTAATTTGGCCTGGTGAATTAGATCAACACTAGTCGATAGAGAGGGGTGGGTCTCCATTGGGATTATAGTTACATCCAGGGTCGGCCAAACAAAGCATGGGCTTGCAGTTCTTATTTTTATATAAAAATTCGGTTTTTAAATTCTTTAAAATCTTTTTAGACTAGTGGTAAAGTGTAGATATTTAACATTGTATGTCATGAATTTGATTCTCATGAAACGGTTTTGTTTTATATATTTTTATTTTTTAATAAACCAACTAAAACTGAAAAACTATTAAACGTAAACTAACATAAACCAATAATTTCTAATTAAAACTTAAATCCTAATCACCGTCTTCTCTGACACGGTTTCACGACGACGACACCATCAACTTCATCTTCTCTCATTCTCTGGCCTTATTTTGTTTCTTATTTTTGGTATGTCGATTTTCAATCTCATACTTCTTATTTTTCTACCTAAATTTCACTTTTTTATATGAACGAGACATCGAGTGATTGGTTTTGTTTTATAGTTTTTGTTTAACACATTCATAAATTATGACTTCTTTTTAAATTTTTAAAAATTATTATAAAACGATCCATTTTTTTCGCTAAGTTGCGATTCAGGGTAGGCTCTGGTTACATATATTCTTGCCTCTATTGGTCCTGGTAAAATATTTTGTAATTCGCCACTGTCGACGGATGTATAAAAAGAATATATACAAACGGCCGTATTTGTTACAAAAGAATATATGGTGAGTGAACCCCATGCATGCATGTCTCTTTTACATATAAAAAAGACACGTTACGTCTTTTTCTCCGCTGAGTTGTGTTTCCTCGCTCTCTTTCTCAGAATTCATAATAATAATTACAAAAAAATAATAATATAGTATGAGATTACGATTTTGTGAGTGAAACATACACGTGTGCTATGTCCACGTCTATATCACAAAATCGTAATCTAGTCGCCCAATAATACAATAATCTTCGTTTTTTTCGGGGACTCATGTGCATGCTCCAATACGATTGGTATATTTTCCGCATAATAATAGACATATCCCATTTTGTATCAATATTTCCATAAATCTCATAATTAAAATAATCATCCTATCGTTTCAGATTCCGAATACCCTGCCTAGTGCCTACAACTACAAGCTTTGTATTATTTCGGAACTAGACTAGGGACTTTGTAACATTGACAGATATGATGTTGCTTTGATTTCGATTGCAATAATGAATAATGTATATACACGCAAGGCATAGCTTTCTTTGCATGCGTGTGTAGAGTTGACAGATGGGAAGGGTCTGCGATGTGGGACACCGAAATTGAATGCACCTCACGTGCACACGATTACTACTTGTAATAAGTTGTAACCCCTTCCCTCTTCTCCTCTCCAGCTTCAGTCCTTTTCAACATTTTCACAACAAATCAACTTTGGATCCTACTATTTTATATTCAACTCCTTTTTAAATAAAATAGAATTAAACCAATCTTTATCCTCATATACAGTATATATTCCACTTAGAATCTGATTGGTGGATCATAGTAGTAGATCACTTACAAATCTTGTTGTTGAATCAAACTTCCAATGGTGAGTTAGCAAAAAAGCTATTACGAGCTATTGCTGAATTGTAACAGTTTTCTTGACATACAACTACATATCAAAGAGCAGACAGGTAACATGGCAATATGTTCAGACAGACACACACATCTTTGTCATCCTCATTCATACATCACTTCCTACAAAAGCTTATCAACAAGAAACGCTTCCCAATCACACAAAACCTATTCTTCTTCTCTCTCGGAACTCCTGTAATTACTGTATCTAATTAACTTGTATTTTACAATGATTATTACATTGTCTATTATGTCTCAATTATCTTCACTCAATTGGAACTCTCCTTTGATCTGGCTTCACCATCTTTTCCTGTGTCATATAACAAAGAAAAACAAAAAAAAAACCATTTTAGTAACAAGAACAAATTACAAACTAGTTTGAAGTTAAACAAAATCTGGAGAGATACACACAGCACTTATCCCTGTCTAAAGCGTATAAAAGGGCACGAGACTCTGTTTCAGGCCATATCATATTTTCTACTAGACATGTCACTGGTTGAGGATTGGACTTAAAATGTTACTTAGTAGTCCTATGTATAACAAGTTGCATTTCCATAACATGATTGGGGAAATCAATCAACATACCTGGTAGAGAGGAGAAGGCTGGTGAAAGATCTGTTTCGCGGCTTCGTTGTCCTTCTAAGATGACCACTGCTCGTTTTGGAGAGCTGATCTTTCCGTTATGCAGTGTCCGTTCTGCAATGTCTGACCGGAGATTCCTATAGTTGTTGTTATCTTCCCTCATGGTTGTAGTACTCGTTGATACTTCCTGTTAAATTCGGGTTAATAGGCTTCCAACTCAAAAATCAATTGGCTAATGAGAGCAGTGACCCAATACCCTTATATACCGCTTAATCATTGGTCATACTACCGTGGAACTTTTTCACTCACATCCCCTCTCACGCTCAGTATGGTGTCCATCTGATGCGTGGAATTTATTTTGGGACGGGTGGCCCAACGATCGGCGTGGCTCTGATACCATGTTAAATTCGGGTTAATGGGCTTCCAACTCAAAAACCAATTGGCTAATGAGAGGAGTGACCAAATACCCTTATATACCACTTAATCATTGGTCCTACTACCGATGTGAGATTTTTTCACTCCTCTCATTAGCCAATTGGTATATAAAGATATTGGGTCACTCCTCTCATTAGCCAATTGGTTTTTGAGTTGGAAGCCCATTAACCCGAATTTAACATGGTATCAGAGTCACGCCGATCGTTGGGCCACCCGTCCCAAAGTAAACTCCACGCATCAGATGGACACCATACTTAGCGTGAGAGGGGATGTGAGTGAAAAAATTCCACATCGGTAATAGGACAAATGATTAAGTGGTATATAAGGGTATTGGATCACTCATCTCATTAACCAATTGGTTTTTGAGTTGGAAACCCATTAACCCGAATTTAACACTTCCATCGTTACCAAATTTTTGATTTGCACTTTCCCTGCTACGAAATCTATCTAAGAGCCAATGCAGAATCTAAGATAAGTCTGATTGTTAAAACCACCTAACTATACACTAACGCTACGGTTGCTCTCTATCCCAGAGAGAAGATTGCTTAGGGTTCTAAAAAAGCTCACCTTTAAGCGAAGAACCAAGCTTCGGAAGGGAGATCATCGGTCCGTACATATGATAATCAGATTTTAGATATTCCTTCACTTTCTCCGACATTCTTCTTTTAGTTTCCTTCACCCTCTCGATCCTCAATGCCTCAAGCCCTAAAATTGGCAACATTCACACCATCGATAAGCCAATTTCCGAAAACCCAACAACATATGAGAGTTGAATCTAAGGAATTTGATCCTATCACATTGAATAGTCCTAAGTAGCACTGAAACGGGTACGAGAACTAGAAACGGGGACGGGAACCGGGACAGAAAACGGCAAATTAAAATTTTATGGATACGGATACGGTATAAATACGTTAATATATATACATATACGTATAAACATTACAATACAGTTAACCTTACATTTGTGCTAATCCTAAGTTTTTAGAAGAATTTTCATCATTTAACTCACGAATGGTATACTGTATAGTAAGTAGTGAAATAATTTTTTTTTCAATTAAAAGGGTAATAGAACCATGTTCCAATTGTTAGGTTAAAACGTCACGGGACGTTTCAGAGCCATCCCAAAACCATACCCGTCCCGAAACGTTTACAGTACGTGAGACGGCTACATATAGAAGTACCCGTGAATACACACTCGAGAAGCATCTTACATTACCTGCCGTAGAGATTTCGTCCGCCTTCGATGATTCGGAATTAGACGGCGGAGGCGTCTGTCTCTGCGGCGTGAGCGGTGGAAAATTGGAAAACAGAGGAGAGAACAAGTATGCATCGGATCTAAGGTAGGCCACAATACTCCTGATAATTCTTCTGTTCTTCCTCTTGACTTTCTTCCGCGCACCAAAGGATATTCTCTTCGCTCCTTCCATATTAATTCTTCTGTTCTTCCTGTTCATCTTGAGCTTCGGCCAAACGATGGAATAAAAGATACCACGGACAACGACCGAAAGAAGAACAAGAAGAAGAAGGAGAAGGGTTTAAACGCCGTCTGGTCACACGCGTCGCCTTGATCTCACGGTGCTTTGACAGATAGACGCTGAGGCAATGCCACGTGTCCTACCGAACTGAGCTGTACAGAAACTCTCTTGATAAACAGAGGTTCTGTAAGATTGGAAATAAAAAAGAAGATTCCGTAAACGTTTAGACCTTTGTGGGCCTAGTTCTAACCCATATTGAATATTCTGGTTTTTGTTGTTGTAAGCTATAAAGTTTGTTTTTGATACGTTTTGACCTTTGTGGGCCTAGTTCTAGCCCATATTAAATATTCTGGTTTTTTGTTCTAAGCTATTAAGTTTGTTTTGATGGATCAATTTTGAACCCCCAAAAAAAGTTTGTTTTGAGATATTGGGTAAATACAATTCAAAATATCTCTTGATTTATCATAAATTAAAGTGTCATGACAAAAAGAATTTATAATATGTTTATTTACTAAACCAAGCTGATCAAACGATTTTTTTTTTTTTTTTTTTTGATGATTTAGGCTGTCCGGTCGACATCCGACTGGAGAGAAGAGAACTGGCTACCTCATACCAAAACAGTAAGACTTCACGTCTTCCGACTATTGCCTAGAGTGAATTGGCCCAACTGACAAAGCATTCTCACGGGTTTTCAACTGGGCATCGGCCCAGTGCCAGCTTCCACACATGATCGTGATAAATGTTTCGAGCACCAGCGCAGAGAGGGAATCGAACCCGGGTTCCCCATTGGTAGAACAATCCCACCTCCCCACTATCACTCGACCATGCCCATGTAGGCAAAATCATACGAATTTACAATGAGAATTTTTAGACTTTTAACAGTGTACTAGATTTTAATCCGGACATCCGTCCGGGATAAAGTTTGTTGTAAACTAAATTTTGAAATATACAAAAGATGAAATAAGAAATAAGATCTAATTTAAGTGTTAGTGATTCAAATATGTTGAATTTGTAATTTTTAAGTTTTTAGTGAGAGAACAATATTTTGTTTAAAACAAAAAAAAACAATATTTTGTTGATGTGTTGTTTAATATGTGTTTTGATATTTATGTCATATTTATAACTCGTGCTATGCAAAATCTAGATTATAATATGTGTTGTGTGTCAGGTAATAATTTTTATATATTATTTTGTGAAATTTATATAGAACAAACACTAACGAAATGATATGACTTAAATTTTAATAAAAAATTTCATGATTATGTGATTTTTGTAATCTTAAATGAAAGCAAAGTTTGATATCCGACAAAAAAAAATTGTTATAAAAGTTATATGATGTTATCATATAGTTGATATACGTAGAATATGAGTATGAGTTAGTTAAGTATATATCGATGTAACCTTAAATGTATATTTTGTTATTATGTGAATTTATATTACCACTCAACTAATTGTTTAATTATTTTATTAAAATCAAATTTCACAAATTATATATTTATGAGTGTTAAAATTGGCTAACCATTCATTTTAATCTGTCTCGAATCAGCCTGCTATCTTGCATTTTTTGTCAAACCAACTCATAAAGGATCGTAATTATAAAAATATAACACTAACCCGCCCTACCATTTTATCGTATAATATAACTATTTATTAATTTTGGATATTTAAAAATTTATCAAGTTAAAATGTTTTTAATAATAAGATTTATATCAATTGGTCTAGTTATGGTTCAATTAAATAACCAGATTAAATCAAACATAAATTTTTTAATTTGGATCTCACTTAAATTTTTAAATTCGGATTAAAATATCTTCTCTTATATACCAAAACAATCACATACAAACATAAAATTTACATTTAATCTTTACAATCATGGATTAATGTTATTATATTTTAAATAATTTAATCAATTAAATAGAGATTAAATGTTATTTATAAATATTATAAATAATTAAAATATCTATATCTAACAATAAAGATGTCATGCAGATTATTTATGATAAAATATGTTTGGCAACATATATAGTTATCCAGATAAATTATATCTTTATATGAATTTTTTCTTGTTTAGACACAAAAAGTGATTCCCTTTTAATTGTATAGATAGATGTCAAATAGTTTTAATTTTTTAAATTAATAGTTTATATCAGGGAAAATTCTATAAAAATACTCCCAAAAAAATTCGATAAACTTTTAAATACCCCAACTATTTTCGTACCCAAGAAAATACTCTAATTGATATATTTTTCCATTATACCCATTTAACATCTTCGATTTTACAGCCGGATAACCTCCATTATCTTTTTATTATTTTTAATAATAAAATCTTAATATTTAAATAAAATTTACTTAAATTTTCAAAAACAAAATCCCAAAAATCAAAACAAATTCCCAAAAAAACTATGATTACAAAACAAAAATATTTTGATGTAAAATGGGTTATTTATTTTAAAATTATTAAAACTAAAGTTCTAAGAGCATCTCCAACGGGAGATTTAGAGAGGGGTTCTTAGTTTTTGTAAGAATAAAAATAAATAAAAAAAGAGTTAAAATGTTTAGAACCGATCCTTAAATAAGGATTTTAAGCACCGGTTCTTAGTACCACATGTCTCTTTCTGATTGGCGAAAGAAAAAAAATAAAAAAATCAATGGTAAAATTTTTTTCGGCTCGCCACGTTCTCTCTCCTTAGACTTCCTCTCTGCTTCTTCGTTTGTCTAGCCGAAGGCGAAATCAAAACGATTTTGGAGCCTTGCATGCGACAATCGGAGAGGTTTCAGCAAATTGAGAGAGGAAGGAGGACGAGGGAGAAGGAGAGATCAATAAAACATGCATTGTGTTCCTCAGCCAGATATATGTTCTTAAGTAAAATTCTCAATACAACAAGAGATAATGAAATGCAATATAATTTACTGTTGAGGTTAATTAACTAAGTAGATTGATGCTTAATTCTACTGGCTCTAGTAAGGATTTTATGTTCAATTTACAGTTTTTAATGGTCTAGGATCATATATTTTTATGTTTTAAATTTCATGAAATGCAATATAATTTTTGTTTTATAAAATATATTATGTCTATAATTTTTTACAAAATAAATTGTACTAAAAAATAAGTAATTATCAAAATATTAATTATTCATTTTTAAGAACTCCTAATGAGGTTCAACCATTGGAGAAGCAAAAAATTAAAGGTTCCTAAAGAGGTTCAAAACTTTCAATTAATCAAAATTTATTAATAACAAATTGGTAAGTCTAATATCTAGTATCTACTTTATCTTTTTATGAAAGTGAATTATACATAAAGTACTATGTATTAATTGCAGGAGCAAGCCGAGAGAAGAAGCTGGTAGGCAATTGGACAAAAGAGGAGGAATGCACGTTGGATTGTTATTGCTGGGTCCAAATCCAAACACGATTTCGAAAGGCCCATTCATCTAATATACGCCCCACTTGCAACCTTTCATCATCTCTCCTCTCGATTTGTATGTATAAATGAAATATACACTCGCACATATTATTAAACTCTAGATTTACGGCATGATCCCCTATATTTTATGCAATAAAAATAGAGTTTTTCGTCACTAAAAGAAGAAATCATTTGTTTAAGGATGTTGGTATTGTTATGATTCATATGTATGGTGTCCAAAATTTCGGGAAGGATACACGCATACGAACACTTAAATTATTTGAGTTTTCAACTCTAAACCAATTGGTAATGAGTGGATTGGTCAATGTCTTTTATATATTACTTAAGATCTCTTTCAAATTTCGATGTGAGATAATATTCCTTAATACGTCATCTCGAGATGATGGCTCTTTGCCTATTAATCTCGGTATGTTCGGGCATGGATCGATGGACCAACTTTGGGTCAGGTCGATAAGGATCGGGTTGGACTGTATGGATCGGGTTCTGATATCATGTTAAGTTTTATGGGCTTTCAACTCAAAACCAATTGGTAATTAGTGGATTGGCCCATGTCCCTTATATATTACTTAAGATCCATTCCAACTTCTGATGTGGGATAATATTTCCTAATAAAAACAACTCCAATCGAACATTATAATGGTAAATTTGATGTGTTGGTCACTCTAACCGGACGGTAAAGTCCACGATATAATTTGTTTTCTAGTGTTTTATGAATAGTGTTATACCATAAATGTGATGCTGTTTATAACACTAAACATTAAAATATTTTTTTATTTTTATTTAATAATATGATTAAATTGGTGTTTATCAATTGATCAAAATTTGTAACTTAAAAAATAAATATACCATAGAAATTTTAATATTTTTTCATTTTTAATAATATGAAATTTTAATATTAATAAATATTTTTACACAAAATGTCTAAATTAATACGTAAATGGTTAAAAAAAAATAACCAAAAATGATTAAAATTAAAAAATACATATTAAAGTTTAATTAAATATTGGAAATATAAAATTGAAAAATTCACTATTTTGAATTTCTCAATTGTAATCTTATATTTAATTTATAATTAATCAGTTATAATAATAATTTATATTTATCGAAATTATTAGAAAATAATTTAGATTTGATTTAGTATTACAATAAAATTTGGTGTTATTGTTGGAGATGAAAAAGAAATGAGATATTATAAGACCAAATTTGATGTTATTTGAACACCAAATATAACATAAGTTTTGGAGTTGCTCTAACATTGATATTTATAAGAGATATAAAAATCCACGTGGAATCTAGACGATCACATTTCAACGGTAGATAAATCGACAGGGTCGGTCTTCTCCTCTCCCCCTTCTCTCATCTTCTTCGTCTTCGTTCATCTGAGTTCCGGTGACCGGCGCGCGGCGGCTCCTTTAGCGCCGACGCCGGTCCTACTCCTTCCGAGTTTTTCCTTTAGTCCTTTTCTTTGTTTTGTGTTAGTTGTGTTCAGTTTGGAGGAAGTTGCTTTCGGAGGAGGTTTGGTCGAAAATAATTCAGATCTGTCGTGAGATATGGTTTCTTTGAAGTTGAAAGCGCCGGTCTGTATTGATGACGGTGTGGTTTGTCCACAAACGCTGAAGATTTCTAGATCCAGATCTAGATCGGATTTTTCAGATCTACTTCGGTTTGGCCTCCGTCGTTTGGTTTGCGGCTTGGGGTTCAACTGTCTTCGTTTCTCTTCTTCCGTGCCGTCGATCTTCTTTTTTTCGGCGTTATCGAAGGTTTGTATTTTCTCTCGATCCATTTTGGTTCTGGCGCAGTGGTTGTCGAGCGTTGTGTTTCCTTCGGCGGTTTCGGATCTGGTCTTGGTTCGTTGCTCTGCCCTCCGTGTGTTTATCTCGGCTGGGTTGGTGTCGGTGGTTAGCATTGTCGTTTGTTTTCTGCTCTTCGTCGTTCAGCGGTTCGTTCTCGATGGTGGTTTGAGTTGTTGTTGCTTCGCTCCTCCTCTCTTAGTCGTGGAAGATCACGCTTCGTTGTCGTTTGGTATTTCTCTTTGCCGTCGGTGTCTTCCCGGTTTGGATGCTTTCGCAGATCGTTTCAGTTCCTTCTGTTCTGCTGCGTTAGTTGTTTATGGGCTGGAGGTTCGGTTCGTCGAAGTGGTTTCAATTCGTCAAGCTCTGAAATCTTGGTGTTTGAGTTTTTTTTGCAGAAGTTTTGGTTTGACTGGATTGAACTTATGGCTTTGCCGGTCGCGTGTTCGTGTGAAGGTTCCGGGACAAGGGTTAAATGAGAGATTCAGTCTCTCCTTATTGTGATTTCTGCTAAATTCCTCTTTCATTAAGGTTTTTGTTAGTTTGGTCATTCTCTCTCGAGCTTGCAAGGATCATGAAAAGTATGAGCTTTTTAGTTTGGTTTAGTGTTTGGCTTTTTGTTCTGTATATTTTCAAGATTAGTTCTCTCCCTTTTATAGGGCTTTAGTCTCCGGGGAATACTTGTTTTCCTCCGGCTTTGTTTTCTTTCCTCTGGCTTTGCTTCCCTCTTTTGGGCGTTCGTTTCTGTCCTTGTAAGACTATAATATACAATAAAAATTTAGACGAAAAAAGAAGAATAACTTCTACTTTTGTATGCGAGTTTTCTAACATTTAGTTTTTCGAGTAAATCGTCTTTTGTGATGGAATCTAGACGATCACATTTTGTACAATTGTTAGAAATTAGATTTAACTGTAAAGTGGACAAATATCTAATTTTGGGAAGAATACACGCATACAATTTCTAAGAATAACTCCAATCGAACGTTATAAACTTATAATGGTAAATTTGATGTGTTGATCACTCTAATTGGACGGTAAAGTCTACCATATAATATATTTTCTAGTGTTTTATAAATAGTGTTACACCATAACATATGGTCCATAAACTATCACGAGTATGAAGACAAATTTATCATTTTATATTCCCTCCACATCACTTTATTCTCCTTCCACATCATTTCAATTTTTTAATTCACACTCAACTCTACAATATGAAGGCAAATCATTTTCTCTTTCCTCCAACTTATTTTCTTTTTCCTCCACATCACTCCATCATATATAATTCATTTTATATTTATTTATTTTATTTTTATTTATTTTATTTTTATTATTTTATATATGTTATACATTTTATAAATACTATTATTACTAATATATTTATAATCGCACAAAATAATTTTTATAATGTAAAAAAAAATAACTAATAACTAATTTGTTTTTTTAATTAGAGTTGATTAATATATAAAATATAGTATTTTAATGATTTAAATAAAATACTCATTTTCTAAATAAATAAACAACACTCGTTATTATTAATAAAGACAAACCAAACATACATAATTCCTAGAACTGGTTGGCTCGTTAATGGGTTGACTGTTAGGATACGTCATATTTGGTGAATCGTTGGTGTTTCCTGAAACTGGTGGGTAGCTATATGACATATATGGATGATTGTACGGGTATTGCATGCCAAAATTTGGTAGCATCATATATGGAATTTGAAAATTTGGATGCATTCCTGAATTTATAGTATTTTCTGGGAGTTGTGTATTTGGATTTGGTGGTTGTATGTTTGGATTTTGAGAGTTTAGAAAACCGTAATTTGGTCGGAAATTGTAATTGCGAGATAGATCCATAAGGATGTTGAAAATTGAAAAAAAAAAAACACCAAAGAGGGTGGTAATGTAGGAAAAGAAGAGAGTATTAAAACTTGAGATTTTTTTTAGTGTCTAAATGATACGAAAATATGCTCTATTTATAGGTGTCAAAAAAAAATTGTGTAAAAAAAAAAAAAAAATTTGATCAATTATTGTGTAGAAATAGCATTTAAGAAAGATGGGAAAAAGAAAATAATAATAATAATAATAATCATCGAGTCATAAAGAGACACGTCAGCAATTTAGTGAGGTTTGTCAGATTTCCCTTGAAGGGAAAATTTCCCTTCCGTCGATGAGTTGGCCATTTGCCTTTTTCATTTATCTTCCTATTGGATTGAAAAACACCCGATTTGTCTAGATATTTGAGATGGTCTAAGTGTGACACTGTTCATAACACTATACATTAAAAAATATTGTTTTTTATTTAATAATATGATTAAATTGGTGTTTATCAATTGATAAAAATTTGTAACTTAAATATAAATATAACATTGAAATTTTTATATTTTTCATTTTTAATAACAAAATTTTTTAATATAAATGAATATTTTTGCACAAAATATCTAAATTAATACACAAATTGATTATAAAAATTAACCAAAAAATGATTAAAACTAAAAACACATATTCATTTCAATTAAATACTCAATACATAAAATTGTAAAATTGACTATTTTGAATTTATCGATTGTAATATTATATTTAACTTATAATTAATCAGTTATAAGAATAATTTGTATTTATCAAAACTCTATATAAAAAAATAGATTTAATTTAGTAATATAATAATAGAAAATATTATTTTAATGTGAAATTTGGTGTTATAATTAGAGATGAAAAAGAAATGAGACATTTGATGTTATTTCAACATCAAAATATAACGTAAGTTTTGCTCTAACATTGATATAAAAATCCACGTGGAATCTAGACGATCACATTTTCCAACAACAAGGCCCAATGTGACTTTGTAAGATCGTATATCAATCTCCATCAAATCAAAACGGCAGATAGTAGTTGCTAGTTGGGGAGCTCGAAAATCATAGACTCCATTCGTCTTCTCGTAATTGCTTATTTAACGGGTCTTTTTTATTTACTATAGTAGATTTCAAATCTCAAGGCTAGCACGTAAGCTTACGTAGACTCATTGAGTCATTGGTCTTCTCTGCTTGATTAGGTTTTTGCTTTATCGAGTTTTGTTTGTTTCCTTCGTATGTACCATGCAAACATTAAATGGTTAAACATTATATATGTATATATGAATATATGATAAGAAACGGACCGACATATTACGGTTAATAAATATTTGACTAGGAAGAGAATTCATTTATTTAACCTAACACCCTGCCTATTTCAGCATAATTGTAACGTTTATCCAACCGGTTAATTAATAATTTTATACAAATATCTGTTTGTCTGTTTTGTGATTTAAAGGAAATCAAGAATTGGTTTAAGTTAATCTATGATAGACTTGGGTTATTGGGCTTCCATCTCAAAAACCAATTGGTCAATGAGAGGAGTGACTCAATACCCTTATAAACCACTTAATCTTAGGTCCTACTACCGATGTGGGACTCTTTCACTCACATCCCCTCTCACGCTCAGTATGGTTTTTCCATCTGATGCGTGGAGTTTACTTTGGGACGGGCGGCCCAACTATCAGTGTGGCTCTGATACCATGATAGACTTGGGTTATTGGGCTTCCATCTCAAAAATCAATTGGTCAATGAGAGGAGTGACCCAATACCCTTATAAACCACTTAATCTTAGGTCCTACTACCGATGTGGGACTCTTTCACTCACAATCTAGTGCGTATTTAGACTATGGCATATCGTCTATTTATTTAAATATATTCGAAAATTGAGTTATAAGAAGTAAATAAGATAAATAAACGAAGGATAAGGAGGCACCATACTTTTGGTGCCAATCAGAAACAGGTTATAAATTCAATGTGTGCGGGGCCAAAATGTTTATCACATGACGTTTTTTTGTCAACCAGACGAGTATGATACTGTATTACTTATCTTTCTTAATATGAATCCAACATCTGAAAATGTCTCTTTACGAATAAAAGATAATCTGTTTCCCATTTTGTTAAGCGTCAATTTAATATTTATGAGGAAGCCAAGCCCCTTATATATATAATAGATTATGATCCACATATATATGAATGTATAATTTAATTTTTTTATTATTCGTGAAAAAACTAAAAACGCACAAATGAAAAACAAAATTAAATAATCCGTAAAAATAAATAATATATAAATTTAGAAACGAAATTTCTGATGGAATAAATATATATATTGAATGAATAATTTTGTGCAACATATATAGTAAATAGTTTTGGAAAAAATTATTGGACTTTTGATTTTTTTGTATGTAATTGACATACTACCTAATTGTTTTCCTGAATTTTAAGTTTTCTTTTTTTATGAACCCGTTATTATTTTTCTGAATTTTAAGTTTTCTTTTTTTATTAGTCGGTTATTAAACTATTTTATTTTTTCCATTATTAATTTTTGATTTTTCCTTTTTATTAACTTTGGTTTTAGACATTTTTTTTTTGTTTAGTAACTTTAATTTTAACTTTTAGGATTAAGAATCGATTATAAATTTAGTAAATTTAGAATCTGATCGATTGATTTGGCACGTGTCGCGATCAAATGAGTTAGCAATTATGAAACATTCAGCTTACGTGTAGTTTCAATATTATCAAAATTGTATCAATTATTAGTAATATAAAGGATAATAATGATTGACATTCAAATAATGATGTTTTTCGAATGGGAGATAAAATATTATCAAAATTGTATTATTAGTAATATAAAGGATAATAATGATTGACATTCAAATAATGATGTTTTTTTAATGAAAAAATAATTTACGTATTTTTGATAAAAGATTTTCTATTAGAATAATTGACGTATTAAAAAAGATTATCATTTAATGTTCCGAAAATATAAACTACTTTATTTCGTTATATGAAGAAATTACGCCCATATATACTCCTCTTAGCTCTTATTTGTGTGTTTCAATTTTATAAATTTTGAGATGAATTAGTAATACATAGATGACAAATAATTGACGCTAATCGTTGATGTTAAATGACAATGCTTTTCAAGTTTAAACAGATATGATTAACGTACAAAATGCAATTAGCAGTTAATGTTACTGAAATTAGTTGACAAACGACTTTATTTCGGTTCGTCGTATAAACAATATAACCAAGTGGGAATATAAAAAAGGGTATTATATATCTCTTATATGCTATAATGTACATAAGATCACGGATGTGGGTGATTTTGCAAACGATTCGAGCCGACTAATAAATGTGATTCATTGTACTATATATATATATATATATATAATCGAGGGAAACAAACGTTGCATGTATATGTAGGTGAAATATTTCACGTTTTCTTTCTAAAAATGATTTAAAGACGATTTTTAAAAATAAAATACAAACTAGAGGCTAGAAAAACGTATTAGTATATGATTTGACGTGTAATTCCTAACCGACAAAATAAAAGTCGCATAAATAAAAAAAAACTGGGATTGCTAACTAACCTTACGTATTGATTACAAAGGTGTCAACCCATATGCTCTTAAAAATTTGCTTTAAATTTCGATTTTATCTTATTATACATATATTTTTGTTTTTCTTTTGTCAACATCGTATCTTCAAGTTCAAACCCACCCCAACAACATACATGCCCATGGTGAGCGCCATATGGCTCAAATCCTCAAAACACAAACTCAGACCACGTCATATGTATATGGACGGATCACGGATGGTTCAACGCATAATGGAGGATATACATATATATATATATATATAATGCAATACAGTGAAACCTTTGAGAAACTTGCACCAATAATATACGATTTGACTAAAACCTCCCGTAAGTTTTAAATAGTTACATATAATATTATATCCGTTCTTTCTTATATATCTATTCTAACTCTGTTTTTAACACACACAAAAATAATAATATACATTTTTTAATACTTTGATAAATCTATCCTTATACTCGAAAGATAACATTAAATAATCTCATATAACACCATACATATTAATCAAGTATGACAAATTTGTAACCAAGTGATAATGGCTATTGGTTATGACTTGTGGAGGAGTATGTCAAAATTTGTAACCAAGTGATAATAGCCAGAGATTGATTTTAGTATGTTAAAATTATCTAACATCTCTCATTTAGTATGTCGAAATTATATCATGTTTTAGACCCATTTAAAATTCTAGTGAGTGGATTGATATAAACCCATATTACTTCCTAATTATATAAAAAAGTATGAGAAATTTGTATATCTTATAAACTTTTATGACTATTAATTATAGGTTTGTAAGAAAATAAATATATTTTATATATGTGTGTTAACAATTTTGAAAACTATCTCTAAAACTATTTATAAAAAGAAACGGAGAGAATATTATTTTTCGTGAAATCTGAAACAAATTTTGAAAGTGTTATTATATATATATATTGAATTATATATTTATGAAGTGGAGCTTTGTGACAGTCATTTGGACTTTTGGTAGTGAATCTTGTGACATAATAACAATTAAGACCGTCCAAAATATTATTGATGACCGGAAAACGAAAATCCACGATATGCTCCGTATCTTTTATAACTTTTCACAAATATCTCCAATTTTACCAACTGTATTCTCCTATTCTGGGGGTTTCTACACCTTTTTGTTATTAGGGGTTTTAAAGAAAAACCCAAACTTACAAAAAAAAGTTAAATCTAAGCCTTTTCAAATATGCTCTTTCGATATTCCATCTTCCTGTCTATCCTATAAGAAGTCGAACACATGTGATCTTACAGTGTATATGTTTAAGGGGGTTATTTCAACAGATTCATTTATCCATAGTTAAATTATGTATGTATCATAAATACACTATTGACGACTACATAATATATATTTTCTTACAAAATTTTATTTTAAAACCTAATTGTTTGACTATAGACAAAATAAATCATCGATGAATAGCAATGGTTTTTATTTGAAAATGTATTCAACATAAATACTAGTACCGTCGTCGTTTTCCAGCCAAAAACGCGATTCCGCATTTTCCCGTCCAAAAACGCGATTCCGAGTTTTCCTGCCAAAAACGCGATTCCGCGTTTTCCCGCCAAAAACGCGATTCCGCGTTTTCCCGCCAAAAACGCGATTCCGCGTTTTCCCGCCAAAAACGCGATTCCGCGTTTCCCCACCAAAAAATGTGATTCCGCGTTTTCCACCAAAAACGCGAATCCGCATTTTACCGCCAAAAACGCTATTCCGCGTTTTCGTGCCAATAAATGTGATTCCGTGATATCCGGCCAAAAATGTGATTCTGTGTTTTCCTGTCAAAACGCGAATATCTATTTTCTCGCCAAAAATGTGATTCCGCGTTTTCTCGCGAGTTTTCCCTCCAAAAAACGCAATTTCGTATTTTGTCGCCAAATAAATGTTTCCACGAATTCATTAACAATTTACAATAATTAAAGAAAATTTGTCAATTCATAATATAAATATATTCTAATATTATTTACTATTTTTAATCTTCTTATTTTTAAAAATTATTAATAATATTTATTTAAATAAATTTTTGTTTTTCATGGGTCACCCATTTGACACATGACCCATGTAATTAGATGGGTCATCCATGACCCATCACTCATGGGTGACCCATGACCCATTTACATATGACCCATTACACTACAAGAAAACAGGCAATTTGCAACGAATTTTGGCGACGATTTTAATTCGTTGCAAATTTCCATCGTTTTCGCGACGACTTTACGACGATTCTTGAAAACGTCGTAAAGTCGTCGCAAAATTGGGACGATAATTTTCGTTGTCAAATCGTCGCTAATTAGCGACGATTATACAACGATTACCGACGACATTACGACGATTATCAAAATCGTCGTAAAATCGTTGTAACGTAGCGACGATTTTACGACGTTTATATAAAACGTTGTAATATCGTCGTAAAATTACCCACGAATTAGCAATGATTTGTATAATTTGAACTTTACATCGATTTCCCAACGATTAATCAGTTAGGTGAGCACGTTTTAAATTCACGGTGTTTAGTTAGGTAAACATGTTTAATATCGTTGTAAAGTCGATGTAAACATTTTTAGATTCGTTGTAAAATCGATGTGAAATCGATGTAAAATCGTAGGTAATTCGATGGTAGTGAAAATAAAAATCTATATATAGTGGCCAACTTCATAATTAAAATTTCATATTCAAAAACAATATTTACTTCCTTCTGACAAAAAAAAAATGTCAATATACGAAATTAGAAGATGGATGTATAATCGTCTTGATTCAGATGGATCGCTAACAAAGGAGTTCAGTGATGGGGTGGAGGGATTCATGCATCAGGCAGGAAGTATACATAATACGATTATCAGTGGTAAGATGTACTGTCCTTGTGCCAGATGCTTGAATAGGAAATTTATCATTATCTCGAAGGTGTGGTCGCATATATTAAATAGAGGGTTTATGCCGCATTACTATATATGGTATTATCATGGAGAGGGTCATGGGGGAAATGCAGCTAGTAGTAGTAGCAATTATCAAGCATCGAATTTTGATGAATCAAATAATTTTAATCAATTTAATGAGCATGCGGAGCAGCATGGTGAAGATAATGATAGGATTCATGACATGGTTACGGATGCATTTCATGAAACCGTAAGTACATTTGCACATGATCATCATGATGATGAGGAACCCAATCTAGATGCAAAATTTTTTTATGATATGCTAGATGCTGCAAATCAGCCACTCTACGATGGATGTAGAGAAGGACATTCTAAATTGTCGTTGGCGGCTAGGATGATGACTATTAAAACTGATCATAACTTAGCTGAGGTTTGCATGGATGATTGGGCTGATTTGCTTAAAGAGTATTTGCCAGAGGACAATTTAGCAGCTGAAACTTACTATGAGATACAGAAGCTGGTTTATAGTCTTGGGTTGCCTTCTGAGATGATAGATGTCTGTGTTGACAATTGCATGCTTTTTTGGAAAGATGATGATAAGTTGCTGGAATGTCGATTTTGCCATAAGCCAAGATATAAGCCGCAAGGTTCTGGTCGTAGTAAGGTACCGTTCCAGCGGATGTGGTACCTTCCTATAACTGATAGATTAAAAAGAATGTATCAGTCCGAGAGGACAGCTGCATCGATGAGATGGCATGCAGATCATTTGCAAACAGATGAGGAGGTTACTCATCCTTCAGATGCAAAAGCGTGGAAACACTTTAAGACGGTACATCCAGACTTTGCTAGAGAGAAACGTAATGTGTATCTTGGTCTTTGCACAGATGGATTTAGTCCGTTTGGTATGTCTGGTAGGCAATATTCTTTATGGCCAATAATCCTAACGCCTTACAACCTACCCCCAGATATGTGCATGCAAAGGGAATTTTTATTCATGAGTATTTTAATACCAGGTCCGAAGCATCCGAAGCGTTCCCTTGATGTGTTTTTGCAGCCTCTGATACAGGAATTGGAGCAGTTGTGGTATACCGGGGTTCGGACATATGATTTTGCAAGGAAAAAAAATTTTACAATGCGTGCGGTGCTTATGTGGACAATAAGCGACTTCCCTGCTTACGGGATGTTGTCAGGTTGGACTACGCATGGGCGATTGTCTTGTCCATATTGTCTCAATCGGACAGATGCGTTTCAATTGAAACATGGTCGGAAAACAAGTTGGTTTGATTGTCACCGCCGATTTCTACCGATTCATCATGCATATCGAAGAAATAAGCGGTTGTTTAGAAAGAACAAAACTGTTCGTGTTCCTCCTCCGGTTTATATTTCTGGGGAAGATCTAGAAGCAGAAATTGATCATTATGGTGCATTGGAAACAGTCAATCGTGGTGGAAATTGGCACACTCCAGCTAATATGCCGGATGGATATGGGGAGCATCACAATTGGCATAAGAAAAGCATATTCTGGAAGCTTCCGTATTGGAAGGATCATTTGCTTAGACACAATTTGGATGTCATGCACATTGAGAAAAACTTTTTTGATAACATCATGCATACATTGTTAAACGTGCGTGGAAGGACTAAAGACAGCGGTAAGTCAAGGTTAGACTTGCCTGATCTTTGTTGTCGGAATGAGTTACATATTACAAGCAATGGGAAAGCACCTGTCCCCATATTTCGAGTTGGTGCGGAAGAAAAGTCAGCTTTGTTCAAATGGGCGACATCTGATGTGAAGTTCCCGGACGGGTACGTATCTAATTTATCTAAATGTGTTGAGAATGGCCAAAAGTTTTCTGGGATGAAGAGTCATGACTGTCACGTCTTTATGCAACGACTACTTCCTTTTGCATTTGCTGAACTTCTACCAGGAAATGTACACGAAGCAATTGCAGGCATTGGAGGGTTTTTTCGGGATCTTTGTACCCGTACTTTGTCAGAAGATGTTATTGCACAACTTGATGCTAGTATTCCTATTTTGTTGTGCAACATGGAGAAAATATTTCCCCCAGCCTTTTTTGATGTTATGGAACATCTACCTATTCATCTACCTCACGAAGCAGAACTTGGGGGACCTGTGCAGTATCGATGGATGTACCCATTCGAGCGATTCATGGGACATTTGAAGCGGAAGGCTAAAAATCTAGCCAAAGTTGAAGGCTCAATAGTAGCAGGAAGTTTAACAGAAGAAACTTCTCACTTCACCGGGTACTATTTTGGCTCGAAGGTTCGCACACGGAAAAGGGCAGCACGGCGATATGATGATGGAGGTGTAGGCCGAACATATGCTAATGAAGGTGTCCCAGATATCTTTTCTTCAATCGGTCGATTATGTGGAAGAGTGAAGTCAGTTTGGTTTGCCAATGAAAAAGACCATCATAGTGCACAAACGTATATCCTCTTAAATTGCGAAGAAGTTAGTCCATTTGAGACGTAAGTGTATAAACATACGTCTTATATATATGGCTAAATTATATATATGCTAGCTTTATACCAATTACAAATACTTATGTATGCAGAGAATTTGTTAGACAAGTCCGAGAAGTCATTGAAGTAATCTCAGACGATGAAATCAACAAGCGTAAAGATCAACATTTTGCCCCGTGGTTGAAATAGATTTTTATGGAGTGTTGCAAGACATAATTGAAGTTGAGTACCCTGGTTGCTTAGGTTTGAAATGCGTTCTGTTCAAATGCGACTGGTTCGATCCAACAGTTGATCGAGGCGTCCGTAAAAATAAATTTGGGGCAGTAGATGTCAACCAATCACGACGTTACAATAAGTATGAGCCATTTATCCTAGCATCACAAGCAGAACAAGTCAGCTTTGTTCCATATCCGCGAGTTCGTACCACCCGTATCTCATGGTTATCAGTTATAAAAGTTTCTCCGAGGGGTCGAATTGTGGGGGTTGATGAGGAACTACCAATGCAGCAAGATCATTGCTCTGATATGCCAGAACTAAATGAGAGCAATGAAGACATCCTTTTGATAGATCCTCAAAACAGGGAAGTTGAATATCTCCCAGACGATACAGAGGAAGAAGATGAGGAAGATGAGTTCGAAGAAAGTGATGAACCAGATGATCAAGAAACGGATGTGAACTACTCTTCGTCCGAAAATGAATCAGAGTGACCGCGCTAGCTAGTAATTATTGTGAATTTAATGTATTAATATAATATTGTGATCGAGTAGTTATTGTGAAATTTAAGTGATATGATTTCTATGAAATCCCTTAAACCCCAAACTAAATCCCATCTCCGATCTCCACTCATTTTCCGCCGTAGGTGCGGCGATTAATAAATTACGAGACATATATATGTGTTTATGTGTCATGTAATTTATTAATTTCCCCAACAACGGTGGGAAATGAGTGGTGATCGGAAATGTGATTTAGTTTGGGGTTTAAGGGATTTCAAAGAAATCGTCGCTAAATCGTCGCTAATTGTGATACTCACAAAATCGATGCAAATTGGCGACGATTTGGCAACGACTTGAACTAATCGTGGCTAAATCGTCGCAAACACTAAAGGTTGCAAATTCGATGCCAATTTGCGACGATTTAGCGACGATTTGTCATAAACCCTAAACCCTAAACCCTTTGCCCTAAACCCTAAACCCTAACGTATTACCATCGCATTGTATTATGCATCTTTCAATGAAATTGATCGTGACTTTAGAGAATTGTCCGGAAATGAAAACTTGGTCAATCACAGTAATATCCACAAACTGAATCATTGTATTACTAATCTCTAACGTATACGCAAACTATATGTTTTAATTATTTTTCAATATCGATGAACTTATTGATAATTTCATGAATTTGGATTTACGGTAAACAAGTCAAGTTGTTTTTGAAACGTTGCAATCGACGTTACAATTCCGTACCTATACCCTAAACCCTAAAACCGATTTTACAACTATCCTCACTAATTCGATCCAAATTTGCGACGATTTGGCAACGAATATTGACAAATCGTGGCTAAATCGTCGCTAACTCCGAAGGTTGCAAATTCGATGCCAATTTGCGACGATTTAGCGACGATTTGTCATAAACCCTAAACCCTAAACCCTTTGCCCTAAACCCTAAACCCTAACGTATTACCATCGCATTGTATTATGCATCTTTCAATGAAATTGATCGTGACTTTATAGAATTGTCCGGAAATGAAAACTTGGTCAATCACAGTAATATCCACAAACTGAATCATTGTATTACTAATCTCTAACGTATACGCAAACTATATGTTTTACTTATTTTTCAATATCGATGAACTTGGATTTACGGTAAACAAGTCAAGTTGTTTTTGAAACGTTGCAATCGACGTTACAATTCCGTACCTATACCCTAAACCCTAAAACCGATTTTACAACTATCCTCACTAATTCGATCCAAATTTGCGACGATTTGGCAACGAATATTGACAAATCGTGGCTAAATCGTCGCTAACTCCGAAGGTTGCAAATTCGATGCTACTTTGCGACGACGTAAATTCGTTGTAATATTTCGTTGCAAATCCGTTGGTAATTTGTAAAAAATTTCTATAAATACATTTCACACCTTCATTGCAAACTCAAAAAATAAATTCATATCCACTTTTCTTTAAGTTTTTATGTTGATCATTGTATACCTGCTTGTCTGATGCTCTGGCCAATAAATAATTCTGTAAGATCTTGTTTTCAAGTAAAAACTTGATTCCCAGAATTATTTGTTAGCCGGAACATCAGAAGCAGGTAAACAACTTTCAACTCCTAAACCCAAAATGACATTACGTTACAATTTCGTACCTAAACCCTAAATCCTAAAACCGATTTTTAAAGAAATCGTCACAAAATCGATCCAAATCCGCGACGATTTGGCAACGAATATTGACAAATCTTGGCTAAATCGTCGCAAACTCCGAATGTCACAAAATCGTTGCAAAATTAGCGACGAATTAGCTACGGTTAATTTGCCTCGATATAGCCACGATTCGTCGCGAAATCGTCGCTAATCAGCGACGATTTCGCGACGACAAGTAATCTTATATATACACGCGAATTCCTTGCCAATTCATTTGCAAACAAATTAAAAAAAAACTGCTTACAGCTTCCTTGCGAATTCTTTGCGAAAAAAGGTAAATATTTTTTTTTTATGTTTTTAATTAATTAGTATAGATAAAAATGAAATAATTTAGGTCGGTAGAAACGGAATCAAATTAGGAAAAATAGCAGACTGCCCGGATGTTTATAGATAGTAATGTTTTTTCATTTTTATGCAGATGGGCCAGCGTCGTGCACATTACGCTCAGTTTTTGAGAGATATTGGTGATTCTACGGGTCCCGGGTTGCCTCCGTCTTCTGAGGCTACAGAGACGGATTTCGTCCCTGTGACGCAACCTCCGCCGCCTCTACAACCACCTCAGATTCCGCAATCTGGAGGACATGCCCCGGCCCCGTATGCACACATGACGGTTCATGATTTGCTTGCACAGCCGGGGCGTCATAGGCTTAAAAGATTAGATCCGGATCATACTGACGAGTCGGAATGGTAATATATATAAATATTTATTTTTTACATTTATTATTACATATTTATATTTATTTCTAACAATTCAAAATTTTACAATTTTTTGTTTCAGGTTTGGAGTTGAATCCAAAGTTGGACGCACCGTTTCCGACATCATCAAGTCTTATTTTGTCGAGCCGCATACCAATTTTTCCCAGCTTCCTCAACACGTCAAGGACACATGGTTCAAGATGTTTGCGGTACGTATGGAAATTTTTTTCTTTTTTCTCTTAATTATTTTAATTATATTTAAATATATATTTAATTTTACTTTATAAAATGTGTAATTATTTTTGTTTTTCGTGCAGCAAAAATATCATTGGGATATTTCTATTCATGAGGAGGTTAAAACTTTATTTCTCGAGAGGGTAAAGTTTCGTATCCAAGGCGTGGTTGGAGAGTGGAAGAAAGCATGGAAGAAAGATGGCGATGAAGCAAAGCCCCTCTACATGGATAAAGCCGTTTGGGACGGCTTGGTGCGGTATTGGCTGGAACCGAAGTCCATCATCATTGCTGAGAAGTGTTCGGCTTCCCGCAACACCGTTGATTCGGCCGGGCGACTCAAGGCTCTGCCTCATACAGCTGGGCAAACACCTTTTGCGGGTGTTCGTCTACAGATGGTAATTAAATTTATTTAAATTAATTTATTTAATTTACGTTGCCAATAACATAGTTTTTTTCTTTAGGCCGCCGAAGAAGGAGGTGTACTCCCTCCGTTGACCAGGGTTTTTGAGCGGACGCACCGGAAGAAGGATGGTTCCTTTGTTTCTGAGACTGCCGAGCACATCTTCAATGAGGTGACTTCCAGAGTCACCGATCGAGAGACACAACTCTCTCAACAGCTCTCTCCCGGTAGTTCGTCGGTCATGTCTGGAGGGTTGACCACACCCGATATTGACCGGATCTTCGAGCAGGTATATATATAGAATAGTTACTCTTTATTAATTTTTAGTTTTTGATTTTTTAAAAATTTCTAAATGAAAAATTTAAATATAGGTTGCTCCTAAGAGAAAGGGGAAGGTTGTCGGGATGGGATCTATTCGAGATGTCTCGGCTGCTTCTTCATATGCTCCGCGACGCCGATTGCCAGAAGATGATCCAGTCGTGTTACGTGCCACGATTACGAGTCTTCAGGAGCGGGTTGAGACCGAGGCTACTCGGTCTCAGGCATATCAGGCGAAGATTGCGAGTCTTCAGCAGCAGTTTCACCTGGATGCTACGCAGAATGACGAACTCTTCGACATCTTGGCAACAGGGAACCCAACAATGCAGGCTATGCTACGGGAAAAGCGAAGACTCCGAGCAGAGAGAGATGCAGCGGCAACGGCAGAGGCAGCGGCAGGCACATCCGGTTCGTCGAGACGTCCCGAAGACGATGTCAATCTCGACGATTACGATATAGTTATTTAGATTTAGGATTTCGAATTCTAATTTTGGTTTTTTTTTTTTTGTAACAGATTATTATATTTTCTTTTTAATAAAATTATATTATATAATATTTTTAAAATTTTTATTTTAAAATTTCGAAATTAATAAAATTTTAAAATTAATAATAATCATATATAGAATATTATAATAAAATTTTAAAATTAATAATCATATATAGAATAGTCGGTGATTCGATGGTAATCCGTTGCTAAAAAATCGTTATAAAATCGTGGCTATTTACAACGATTATACGACGATTTATTAGCAACGATATTGCGACGATTATTTAGCCACGATTTTAGGACGATTTGTTCGCAACGATGTTGCGACGATTATTTAGCCACGATTTTACGACGATTTCTTTGCAACGAATTAACGACGATAATTTTTTCCATCGATTTTACAATGACATATTTTCCTTCGAAATAGCAACGATTTTACGACGTATTCATATTCGTCGTAATTTCAATGTAACATTTACGACGATTTTACGACGAACATTTAGCGACGATTTAGCGACGAAGTATTTTCCCTCGTACTTTTGCGACGAATTTACGACGATTTGTTGTTTGCGACGATCAGTTAACAACGATATCATTTTCGTCGCAAATTCGATGCAAACCCTCTTTTGCAACGATGTTACAACGATATCGTTCGTTGCAAATTGCCTGTTTTCTTGTAGTGTTAGGGTCATAGGTTATGAGTAACATATTTGACATATTTTGACACCCCTAATTGAAACCTGTTTTTTATATACTATATTCTAACCCGCGCGTCCTCGCGTGATAATTTTATTATTAAGTAAATTTTGAAATATACAAAATGGGCAAAAAATTTTGTAAACTAAATTTTGAAATATACAAAATGGGAATGAGAAATAAAATCTTATTTAAGTGTTATTGATTCAAATATGTTGAATTTGTGATTTTTAGGTTTTTAGTGAGAAGATAGTATTTTGTTGATTTTTTGTGCAATGTGTTTTAGTGTTTATACCATATTTTTAATCCGTGCTATGCGAAATTAAATTTTAATATGCGTTGTGTGCGGACAATATTTTTTTATACATTGTTTTTTTTTGTGAAATGTATATTGAATAAAAAACGTTATGCAGACCAAACACTCACGAAAATAGTTTGACTAAAATCTTAATGATTATGTGATTTTTGTAACCTGAAAAGATAGCAACTTTTGTTATCTAACAAAAAAGTAAATTGTTATAAAAGTTATATGTTGTTACCATATAATGTATATTAGTAGAATAGAAGTATGAGTTAGTCAAGTATATATCGATGTAATTCTAATTGTAAACTTTGTTATTATGTGAATGTAGATTACCACACAATCAATCTATATATTTATGAGTGTTAAAATAGGCTAACCCGTCATTTTAACCTGCTTAGAATCAGTTCACTATCTTTCATGTTTTGACAAATCAATCCACAAAAGACCGCAATTATAAAAACACAACCCTAACCATCCCACCATATTACGTATAATATAAATATTTACCAATTTCGAATATTTTAAATTTTAATATGATTGATTATGATAAAAATATACAATAACATATTCGTTTATCATCGGCGTTATTATGAAAATATTATTTAAATTCGAATATATAAATTAATATCCAATTATTATTTTTATAAAGATACAATAACAATTCATTTTTGGTAAATAAGTTTATTGTAGAAAAAAAGGAAGAACATGTAGGTGAGAACTAAAAGAGAAACATATGTATCTAAATTGAATAAGAGCATTCGAAGCTTGCCGCAAATGAAAGAAATTTATGTGGTTGCAATTTAATTATGCCATCTCGTAAGTTTTAAATTGTTACATATAATATTGTATCCGTTTTTTCTTAGATATCTTTTCTAATTCTGTTATTGAGCTATGCCTTGTTCGTTTGTTCATCTAGATGTTGTATTCAGATGAAACTATAAAATGATATTTGTTTAGTTGCATTAAACGATTCATCCAGTTAAAACAACTACACGGGTTTTGAGTTTTGAAAACTCATACGAAAAATTGAAAAAATCTGGTTGAGTAGATAAATAATAAAAACTCTATATTAAATAATAAATAATAAATAATAAATAATAAATAATAAATAATAAATAATAAATAATAAATAATAAATAATAAATAATAAATAATAAATAATAAATAATAAATAATAAATAATAAATAATAAATAATAAATAATAAATAATAAATAATAAATAATAAATAATAAATAATAAATAATAAATAATAAATAATAAATAATAAATAATAAATAATAAATAATAAATAATAAATAATAAATAATAAATAATAAATAATAATTTCCGTTTATTTAAATTCCGTTTCCGCCAAAAAAAAACTGCCAAAACGTAAAAATCTTATTTTTGCAATGTACACACCTAATCAAACAATTCAGTTGCCTTTGGTCTTGTTTTTTTAGTTTTTTTTCCATCTAACTCTGTTCTGTAGCAAATTAACTCTTAAATCTTATCTATTAATGATAATTATATTATTTAAAACACAAGATCAATATATCTGATTCAACTGGTTAACTGTTGATCCATAAAAATCACAAGTTTTTGCCAATTCAAGAAGCGAGTCGATGTTTAAAAAAACGCAAATCACTTGGCACGAATGTTCCGATACTTAGCTAGTGTCTGTGTTGGACTACAACTTTTACTTTTAGTATAGGAGTTCCTCTTGTTCTAAAAATCCCGCATAGTTCCGATTATTTTCCGCCTAGTCGCTAAATCTATCCTATCTATCTAGTTGGGTTAGGCGGCCGCCTATTTTTTTGTTTTTTTTTTAAATTTATTGCTTAACAAAAATCTTGAAAAATTCTAATTTGGTTTTACTATTATGTTAGAAAGTCATTAAAAGTCCAAAAAATCATTAAAAATCATAAATTTATGAATTAATATGTTAAAAAGTCAATAAAAATCCAAAAATTAATCTCCGATTAATCTCCGAATTTTGAGCTAGGCGCTTGTCCCAGCCCGACCGCCCGACTAGCGCCTAGTGCAATTTAGAACATTAGGAGTTCTAATTTCCCAAGTATAAACACAGTTTGTCGGGTGTATATTAGTTCTACGCATTAATTAATTGTTAAGAAAAATTAACGTACAACCAGATGCGAAAAAACATTAAAACATGGACGAAAAATTAAACACTGGATGGATGTTGCTGTCAAGACATTAAATAGGGATTATATCATATAGTTTTTGACTGTTTTACTCGTGGCATATATACGAAGCTTAAACCCTACAAGCCCTATAACAATTGTATAGTACCACTATTGTACCCAATGTGACATGAATGCGCATTGATTTTGTGGTTTAAAAACCGGTCTTTAAAAATGTAGGTAAAAGAAAAATGAGAAGAAAAGGACAAATTGAATAGAAAAATGGACAAAATGATGAGAGTATATGAAGAAGCCACCGAGAATTGTAACCATCGCTGCTTCAACCGTAAACCGAACAATAAATGCTTCTGTGTGTGAGAGAGAGAGAGAGAGTCCAGCTGTGAGAGCTATGCTATTGCATCAATTGGTTATATGTCGTAAGTTATTAAACCAAATTTATAAACAAATCAATCAACATTCAATAATATTATACTAATATTTTGAAAATTTGATGACAAGGTCCATTATTGAAGGTTGAATTACACAGATTTTAAGTTTTTTTCGCCGGGTTTTAAGGTTGGACCAAAACTAAATAAACTGGATTTTTCTGTTTTTTTATTTATTTGTTGTATGGTTGTTGAATAAATTGCTTGCAATATTGTAACCGAAAATTGAAAATGGTATTCTATCCGTTTCACAAACAAATGTCATTTTAAAGTTTTATTTTTGTTTTACAAAGAATATCGTTTTATGTTTTCAATGAATAATTTTGAACACAAATCTAGTTTTATCTTTATTGTTTTAGTATATTAATTAAAGAGAAAAAATTGTTTAGTGTATTAATAAGAGATAATATTAAATTTTTAATAATTTTTTTTAATATGTGTGAAATGTGTCAAAATGATACTCTTTAAAAACTTTGCGAAACAGACGGGATATAAATCTTCACATTTACACCCAAAAAAAGAGTAAATGTAGATATCAAATTTGCATTCGCAGATGTATGTAGTACGACCGTCCGAGCAGAGTTAAAATTAATTGTCACTGAATACACACAGTCAGATAGTAATTGCTGTAAAAGTTTTATTTTCCGGCGAAAATGATTTCGTTGTTTTTTATTTGAGACTTTAAGAAAAAAAAAACGATTTTCGTCATAGATAGAGATAAAGAAAACATTGTTGGGTCTAGTTGGCCCTCCTAGTTTGAATGCTTATATAAGTAACCAGAGCTCTAGGCTCTCAATAATGTCGCATAAACACAACAAGGCTTCTGGGGTTTTAATTCTTTCAACGAACTAAAAATCTCCATTCATTCTCCTCTTGAGATTAAAGAGAACCCCCTCGTTAAATCGCTCTCTCTCTCTCTTCTTTTTTGACTTCCACAAATAGAGCAACATCTTTTTCTCAGGATTGTTTGAAAACTGGACAAATCCTTTAAGGTTATATAGACCAATAAGAGAGAGAGATATAGATCTGGTTAAGACAAAGAAAAACAGGAGGAGGTCTTTGAGATAAGAAGAAGAAGAAGAAGAAGAATGGTTGCTTCTTCTTTATCAGCTTGGCCTTGGGGAAACTTTGGCAATCTAAAGGTTTGAGTTTCTCTTAAGAAAATCAACTTTGATCTGAGTTTTTAAAAAGTTTTGGTTTCTCTTCTCGAATCTCATATGGGTTTTTGTGTCTTTCTCTGTATGTGAAGTATCTTCTGTACGCTCCGTTAGCTGCACAAGTAGTGTACTCGTGGGCTCATGAGAAAGATTACTCGAGGGCTCTTTGGTGTCTTCATATACTCATCATCTGTGGAATCAAAGGATTCGTTCATGTCTTATGGAGCAGTTTCAACAACATGCTTTGCTTGAATCGGACTCTAAGGATTAACCCTAAAGGTGTCGACTTTAAGCAGATTGATCACGAATGGCACTGGTAATTTCTCAAATTCCATTCTTGATTCTCGTATTTCGTTTTGTTCTCTGTTCTGGGTATGGTCTAAAATTCCCTGAAAACCACCAAAGGTATTGTTTTTGATCTGTGGGTTTTGTCTCAG
The DNA here is from genome assembly GCA_030161315.1 of Eutrema japonicum. Classification (NCBI taxonomy): domain Eukaryota; kingdom Viridiplantae; phylum Streptophyta; class Magnoliopsida; order Brassicales; family Brassicaceae; genus Eutrema; species Eutrema japonicum. The sequence continues at coordinate 44,220,872 of BSQW01000005.1, forward strand.
GGACAATTACATACTCCTGCAAGCAATAATAGCGAGCATGATCTGTTACATGTCTCCTCAAATGATGATGATGAACAGTATTCCTCTGTGGAACACGAAAGGACTCATCGCATTAATTGTGCTACATGTGACCTTATCAGAGCCTTTATACTACTTTCTTCATAGATCCTTCCATCGTCATAACTACTTCTTCACGCATTACCACTCCTTCCACCACTCATCTCCTGTTCCACATCCCATGACTGGTAAATTTCACTAATTAGTAATCCCACCACAAGAAAAAAAAAACCGTTCCTTTTGTTTGACGTAATAACATCTTTGATATGTTGGGTGCAGCTGGAAATGCAACGTTGTTGGAGAATCTTATCCTCTGTGTCATAGCTGGAGTTCCTTTGATTGGATCTTGCTTGTTAGGGGTCGGATCAATAAGCTTGATCTACGGATACGCTATTATGTTTGATTTCTTGAGATGTTTAGGACATTGCAACGTTGAGATCTTCTCTCACAAGCTATTCGAGATTCTTCCAATCCTACGATATCTCATCTACACTCCAACGTATGTCTTTGACGTTTATCTTACCATTACTGCAAAGTTTTCACATGTCATTTTTTATTGCCATATTTGGATTTGGTTAGATCTATTGGCTCCACTCCACACGTTTTCAATAAAGGCTCTAACTTTATTCATTGAATTTGGAACAAACGAACGTGACTTTGTCATATTTTACTCTAAGAAGCAAATTTGCCAAGTTTGTATTTGCTGTCAAAGATGTCTATAGAAAGTTATTGGGGTTTTACGTTTTATAGTTGCGTGCACAAGCTAATGGTTTTACTTGTGATGATTGAAATGTTTAAAGCTGATTTTCTTGTTGGGATTATGCAGGTACCATAGCCTGCACCATCAGGAAATGGGGACCAACTTTTGTCTGTTTATGCCTCTCTTTGATGTATTGGGCAACACACTTAACCCAAACTCGTGGGAGCTTCAAAAGAAGATTCGTTTGGCTGCAGGTATTTAGCAGAATTAGTCCATGAAGTTTTTAGTTTTGCAGATTTAACCCAACACTCATTGTCACAGACAAGCTATTACTAGTTTAATGGACTTATGTATAAACTAAAATAAAAATCATACCAAACTTGTGCACATTTATGAGGAGATATTACTGGACGTAGAGTGTGTACTTGTGCAGCTGAAGTTTGGTGAGAAATTTCTATTTCTATTTCTGGTCAGAGTCAAAAACCTTTAGAGCCAAAGTAAACCGAAATGACAGTATTACCCTTTCATCGACCTCAAAATACCAGTTTTTTCCTTACCGGAATTGATCTCCGTGTGCAGGGGAACGGAAGAGAGTGCCGGAGTTCGTGTTCTTGGCTCATGGGGTAGATGTGATGTCGGCGATGCACGCGCCATTCGTGTTCAGATCGTTTGCCTCAATGCCATACACGACGAGGCTCTTCTTGCTGCCGCTGTGGCCATTCACGCTCATGGTAATGTTTGGCATGTGGGTTTGGTCAAAGACCTTTCTTTACAGCTTCTATACCCTCAGGGACAAGCTTTGCCAGACTTGGGGCGTTCCCAGATTCGGATTCCAAGTAATGCCTCTTTATTTTTATTTTTCAATTTTGCCCTCCCCCTTGAAAACAGAGAGAACAGAGCGTTTTATAGAGTCTTTTCCATTTTTGCAGTACTTCTTACCATTTGCTACACAAGGCATTAATAACCAGATCGAGAATGCGATTCTTGTGGCTGATAAAATTGGAGTTAAAGTTATAAGCTTGGCTGCTTTGAACAAGGTTTCTATCAAAACCCGAAATCTCAAAAAAAATCTGGAACTTTGGAGCCAAGTCACTAAAAAGGGTTGTTTTTGTTTATCAGAACGAAGCTCTAAATGGTGGTGGAACGTTGTTTGTCAACAAGCATCCTGGCCTTAGAGTTCGTGTGGTCCATGGGAACACTTTAACCGCAGCGGTGATCCTCAATGAAATACCAAAAGATGTGAAAGAGGTTTTCTTGACAGGAGCCACTTCTAAGCTGGGAAGAGCAATTGCTCTTCACCTCTGTCGCCGGGGAGTGAGAGTTCTCGTAAGCTCTTACTAATCCTTAACAAACTATTGTCTCAATGATACGGTTACTCCCAAAGGCTGACAGATTGTTTGAACATTTGACAGATGTTGACCTTATCGATGGAAAGGTTCCAAAAGATTCAGAAAGAGGCTCCTGCTGAGTTCCAGAACTATCTTGTGCAAGTGACCAAGTACAACGCTGCCCAACACTGCAAGGTACCGTAATGATGATGTCTAACTGGTTTTCATTTTTAGGGTAATTGTAAATGTATCGACTTTCGGGAGTCTGAATATATTTGTATGCAGACATGGATCGTCGGAAAATGGTTAACGCCAAGGGAGCAGAGCTGGGCTCCTGCAGGGACGCATTTCCACCAGTTTGTGGTGCCACCAATCCTCAACTTTAGAAGGAACTGCACTTACGGCGATCTTGCAGCGATGAGGCTCCCTAAAGATGTTCAAGGACTCGGAACCTGCGAGGTATTTAGAATGCTTGGTTAATAATCGAGTCTTGTTTGTGTGTTTTACTCCATCGGTCCACCGGACTAAACTCTGTGTGTGGCAGTACACGATGGAGAGAGGGGTAGTGCATGCGTGCCACGCGGGAGGAGTGGTTCATATGCTGGAGGGTTGGGAGCATCATGAGGTTGGAGCCATTGATGTTGACCGTATTGATCTGGTGTGGGAAGCAGCCATGAAACACGGCCTTAGCCCTGTTTCTTCACTCACGAATTGATTGAAGAGAGACCCTTTTGATTGTTGTCTTTGCCTCTCCCAAGATTGGTCATTCTTTGTACAGGTGAAGGATGCAAGCAGGAAAAAAGAAAAAGAAAAAAAAAGTAGAATTTCACCTTTATGTTATTGTTTTACCTTTTATTAAAGATGTATTCCTCTTTTTAGATTTCCTTAATATTAATATGCACCGAATTTCCAAGAAAATTCGACAAAGCTTTAACTATTCAGCTTGATCGCTCCTCTGGTGGTAGTTAGGACAATCAAAGAACAAAGTGTCTTCAATGTTGCTGTCCTCTGTTACATTTGATTTGATTAGTCATGGCGGATTTAACATTTTAAATTGAGACTTGAGACACTAATCTAACCTAGAAGTCCAATGCTTTCAAAGATTAAACAATGGACTAAGGAGCTTGTTGAAGGCAACACAGAGAAACATAATCGAAGCGGTCAAAGCAATTGAAAAGCTGGTAGCTTTTGAATCAAACCAATTGTTTATACTTTATTACAAAAACATGCTCTACACACAAAGGAAGAAGAGCTAGAGATCTGCTTGAGTACTAAAAAAATGAATTCAGAGGAAAGAGATTATTTTACCACCAAGAAAAAGAAAAGAAAACAAACTCTCGCCTAATTAGAAGGACACTCATGATGATGATTAACCCTTGAATCGTTCCCAAAAGGTGGCCAAGAAGATCAAGAGGTGAGAGATGAGAAGAAGAATGGAGATAACTATCAAGAAGATACCGAGCTGCCACCATTTCCTCCTTACAGATTTTACGAATCCGGACTTGCAAGACCTACAATCATAGCACAACACACTCCAATCGTTTCTCCACAGCTCACAGTCACTTATTCTTCCCACCATCCTACCGTACATCACCTCCGTCTCCAAAGGTGGACCCTCGTCTTTTCTTCTATACCAAAACGTCGCGTTTAATGAATCCATGTTACATGTCTCTGGCGGCATACAACATCCATTCTGTAACAACAACAAAAATCAAATAAAAAACTTGTGTAATTAATCTACTCGTTTAAAGATCGAACAGGATCGTCTCAAAATATTTGAAAAACCTTGTAAAAATGTTTTAAAAAAACGTGATATATACATATTCAACACTTTCATATAGTAATTTCATTTCTTGATCGGTATCATGTTATAGAATGCACATTCCGAGATCAAAGTATATATCTCTTTGATGATTCAAACCTTGATTGGTGGCATTTTTCTTCTATTATAAGGTTTATCATTTGGAGATTCGTAAACTTGCTCGTTGCAGGCTCCTTTATCGTAGATACACGATTTGATATTGTTCCAATTCACATCATCCATCACTTTGAGCTTAAACCACGTCCCCGTAGCCGGAAACCGCCGGCTCTGCATCTCGTTGACTCCGGCGTACGCCAAACCTATGAATAGCATCAGCAAAAGAATCACAACCATGACCACGAGTGCTGGCATCGGAAACTTCCGTCGGATAAACAGAGCAGCGTTGCTGACGACGAACACGGCGAGGAGACCGACGCTGGCTAGCGTCTGGACACGTGGAAGACCGAGAATATCTTCGCAGTCGTAGCTACGCATGTAAAGTAGCCACACAGCGTAGCCGAGGAGTGTAAGGGAGAGAACGAAGGTGAAGATCGGAAGTACACCGGCGGCCAAAAGGTTCACAACTGCCACCAACGTTCCAACGGGTGGCTTATCGCTCTGTGACTCCATTTTGTCGGAGCTTTTGGCTTCGGGCTCAGCCGTTGTTGTTGTTGCGGTTGATGTGGCGGTGGCGGTTGCGGCTGCGGCTGATTCCTCAACGGGTACTACTTGGGCATTATCAGCCATGAAGAAAGTGAAAGAAAGCTCTCTATGGAGGTGTTAAGTTGAGATGGGGAAATGTATATATATAAAGAGAAAGATCATAATAAGTATAGGTGAGTGAGTGGTGGGTTTTACAGAGTCAAATGTAAGTTGGAGAAAAATAAGGACACTTTGATCAAGTACAAGCAGATCCTGTCGTCCGAGGATTTTGTTATGTTCAAACCCTTTTTGGTCTTTTCACACACTATCGATTTATCTAAAACTCTCAACTTTACAGCGTGTGTGGTGTGAATCCATTACTGCCTTTAATTAATCTTTTTTTTGTAAAATTCAGTGCAACATAATTTAAATTGCACGATTTATATTAGAAGGTAAAAACCCTTATGTTCATGGAGATTATAAACCAAAAATGCGGAATATAACAAATCGAGATTGATGAATTTAGACAAAATATTTTGGTTACTATTTTTGGACAACCGAACTAGTCGTCCTTTCACATTAATTTTAAAAGACCTAATAATCAGATAAAACAAATTAAAAAAATAATAACAATTTGGGGCCCAATAAAGTATAAATTGGGCTAATTCGGTTCTCGCAGTCACCGGTCGAACCGGAGAGACATCAGACTTGGCCATGGATCGACGCCGATTTCTTGTCTCCTCCGTAATTTATCCGATTCTACACTTTTGTTCGTCGATCAAATCAGCCATGGAAGACGAGGTGATTTCTCGTTCATTTCTCCTACGTAAACTCAGACTTTAGGAGAGCAATCTGGAAACGTTAATGGATTTTTTTATTATCGCCGTGGAGATCTGCTTGAATCTGTGTGCTACAGTAACTTGGATGGTCATTAATTTCTCTGTATCAAAAAGGAATTGATTTGATAAAATTCAGCTGGTATCATTATCTTCTGTTCCTTCCGTAGACCGTAGGATGCTTATGAAACTTGTCTAGAAAATAAGGGGAGAAAGCAAAAAAATGGTTCATGGATTTTCTGTCTTATATTTCTTTCTCAAAGCTTGCTCCTTTTTTTTTTTGTGGCTTTAGTGAATCGTTTCAATAGATTTGATCTATTATCTGAAATGTTAGGAAGCTTGGAACGGTGAATTCTTGTTGTTTCTGATAAGAGTTCATCAATAATGTTACATGAGCTAGTTAGAGCACCTCCAATGCTAAGACTCTCTTTGAATCTCTTAGCAATAAAATAACAATATTTTTTGTGATGGTGATTATCTAAGGACTCCACTTAATTAAAGACCTCCAATGGTGTTACTAATGTTTGGTTTCTTAAATAAAAAATTAATTTTTAACATTTAATTTAAAACATTTATTTATACTAATAATAATTTTAAACATACAATAATTATACAAATACTAATAGTAAACATTCAATAATTTTAAGCAAACTTAATTTAAAAATCTAGATTACCAAATTTGTCCCATATATTCTCAATCAAATCATTTTTCAGTTGTTCATGTATCCGTCTATCACGAACTTGATTCTGAATCCCAATCATATTACTGAGATTTGTAGGCATGTCTGTAGAATACGACAAATCCACCTGTGAACTTCTGCTTGACTCTCCTAGTTCGAAGTCAGATGTATCATACTGAGTGTATCCATCGCGTTCGTCTTCTACTATCATGCTGTGTAGTATGATACATGTTCGCATAATCCGTCCTATTTTTTTCTTGTCCCATGTGTATATATTTATGTAAATATGTGTGTGTTTATGTAAACATGTGTATATCACAACCTGGTTACAAAGGTACATAGTTCTCACTATGTGTGTGTTTATGTAAATATGTGTGTGTGTTTATGTAAATATGTGTGGTTACAAAGGTACATAGTTCTCAATATGTGTGTGTTTATGTAAATATGTGTGTGTTTATGTAAACATGTGTAAATATGTATATATTTATGTAAATATGTGTTCATGTAAATATGTATATATTTATGTAAATATGTGTGTGTGTGTTTATGTAAACATGTGTATATCACAACCTGGTTACAAAGGTACATAGTTCTCACTATGTGTGTGTTTATGTAAATATGTGTGTGTGTGTTTATGTAAATATGTGTGGTTACAAAGGTACATAGTTCTCAATATGTGTGTGTTTATGTAAATATGTGTGTGTTTATGTAAACATGTGTAAATATGTATATATTTATGTAAATATGTGTGTGTTTATGTAAACTATGTTACAAAGGTACATAGTTCTCAATATGTGTGTTGTTTCGCTGCCTCGAGAGTTCTCGTCTTCAAATTCGCGATATCAGAGATATCCAAGAGTTCTTCTGGTCGCGCGTGTTAACCCTGCGGAAATCCTCTGGTCGGGACGGAGGGTTCGAGACAGCCAACAAAAAAAATGGCCATTCACGCTATGACACGTCCCTAAGAATTGGTTTCTAAAAAACCTTAAATAAGGATCGATTCTTAACATAATTAGAGTTTTTTTTTTTTTTTTTTTTTCTTTTCCCATTGGTTTCTGGGTCAAGAAATGGTTAAAAACCAGCATTGGAGCTGGTCTTAGTAATTGAGAATAAGTAGGAAGAGGTTCTGAGTTTTAGAGGCAACAAGTATTTTAAGAATGGTTTTGGTTTGGTAGAGTTTGATGGTGATCTAGAATTCACCCTTAGGGTTCTATGTTTGAAATGTTTTTCCCTTTGATTCTTTGTTGGTTCATTGATTCAGAAAAGAAATAGTGTGATTTAGATTGAACTTGTGTCTGACCTTTTTGTATTGAACTAGGTATATACTTTTTTAATACATTTTTTTGTTGGTTTGATATTGTTTTTTTTATGGATATAATTTTAATGTTGTAAAGTCAAATACTTAATAAGTAGTTTGGAAGAGAATGATAGCTATATTAGTAAGATATATAATGAATATTAAAAAATTAAGCACATGGCTAAAATTTACATTTGTGGAATGAAAAAGCAAACTTTACTTTCTAAATTCATGGTCATCGTTTTTTACTCGGTTCACCATCACTTTAGTTGATCCCGATTTCTCCCTACGGGTGATAAAATTGTATATTAAATCCATCCATATTATATTAAATTTTATTTTGATTAACACTATTCATTAACCAAACACTTAATTACTATTGTTTTGATTAAACACTCAACCATATAGTCAATTTAACAAGTGGGGAAATGGCAAATCTAAAGTAACCAAAGCTTACAAAATTTGTTAAAATGACAGTTTAGTCTCTTGATCATACACGTTAGAATGCTAATGAAACTACACGAGATTTGTTCTAGAAGACAGTTATGTATAAATTATACTAATTGTGTTGTAGCTGTGGACGGATTAGCTACTTGAGAGACGAACGAAATGCAATAAGAAACCAAAAAGGCAAATACTTTTTTTTCAAAGTACGCCTCTTGAAAACTGATAAGCTAAAAATCTGAAAGCATAGCGATTAACTTGTGATCTTTCCTCTTTGTCGTCTTTATCAATTCCTGTTTGTTTTACCCCACACAAACATTGTAGGAATCTGACCGTATGTCAAGCTACGTGCAAGTGCATCAGATTGGATAGTTTCCATCCATTGAGTGAACATTGTCTTCGATAGTTCCATGCTAACATCTTCTGGATCTTCATTCTCATTGAAAACCACATGTTGCTGTCCATGTTTTCTAAGTTCAGTAACAATGTTTGGAGTTTCAAAAGTAGGAAGCGTCTCTCCATCTTCCGTTTGATCTTTTCCTCATTTCCAACTTTGGTATTTTTACTTGATCTTCTCCACATAGCGTTCAAATTTGGTTCTTGTGCAGCCATCTCGTTGAATTTGTGAAGAAAAAAAATTAAAAAATCAACACTTGCAAAAATATATAGATGTTACGTTTGTAAGAAGGAATTAAGCAATTTGACGTACTTTGAACGTAGATAGAATTTGTGATGAGTAGAAGAGTAATGATCAAGTGGCTATACTTGCAACAATATGTGGATGTTAAATTTGTATGAAGGAATTGAGCAACGTACCTTTAGATTCGAGTAGAAGAACAACAAAGAATTTGAGTGATATGAGTAAAAGAGAAACAACCAAATGGGTATTTATATTCATTTCGTTTTGTATATTGTCTCTTCGTTTTTGGCAATACATTTTAAATAAATCAATACATTGAATTTAGAATTTATTCTTTATATGTTTTGATTACTTTAAATTAAATTATAGTATTTTTTGGGAGTCTAATAAAGTATTTATTATTTAATAACTCATGTAAACAATCTACAAAGAGAATTTAAAGTGAACACCGAGAATTTAAAGCTGACACCTCATCAATTTATATTCATTCTCGAATTATCAAGTAACAAAAAATGTTCAAAGTTTGACATTAAATATTATAGATTCCTATGCTTCTAATGCAAACATGAAGTCTCGATGAGCTGAACCTTAACAAAATTAGAATTAGAAATAAATGGAAGGAGAAAAACATGCACACATACATTTTTGTTAAATGAATAAGAAAACTCTTACGTTCACTAAATTTACTATAAATAAGTGGATTATGCCAATTCTATTTCAATAACTCAAATACCAAAAACTACATCATGAAAAAATACAGGTCTAAACAAGTGCTTACTGATCTACCTGATGACATGTTAGCTGTCATTCTTGGAAAAGTAGGTGAAGAATCTTATTCGGATTTGCAAGCTTGCATCATTTCATGCAAGACACTGCAAAGAGTCTCCAAATTTCCTGATGTTTTGAAGAAAGTCAAACTTGATGATGTCTTTCCACCGCCCTGGGATAAAATACCGGAGAAATTTGAGTTACTATATGAGTTTGCGAAATATGAAAATGTTCAGGATCTGGTCAACTTTTGTGGACTAATAGATTTCTATTATCTAAAACAAACTATTTCAGGATCTGGTCAACTTTTGCTAGCGGCACAAGCAACTCATCCTGAAGCTATGTATCTTTATGGTATGATTTTAATCAATCAAGGGCAGTTGACTGAAGGTTCCAACTACATCAAACAACTCTGGAAAAACCAGAGAATGGAAGCAGTAAGACAATGTCAGCTTAATTGTCGTCCTGTTGTTCTAGAGTTGAGTGTGAGGCAATATCGTGATTATGATATGTTGCTATCTGAAATTGAAGTTGGGGATGATTGCGTCGTGGGAGAGTTCGATGATGTATGCGACAATTATTTCATCTACAAGGAAATCTTTCGCTTCATAGATTATATGAATTATGTCTAAGTTTTTTTAGAGTTTTTTTAGAGTTTTTTATGTAAACACATTTTTTTTTATGTAGACACATTATGTAGACACACATTCCATTTTATTCATATTAATACATTTCTTTTGAAACTAAAAAAAGGACTCATGAAATGCACTCTGGAACAATGAAGTAAAAAGAAAACATGATAGAAATAATATAGTAAGGAAAATACCTTTTATAAAGTGACTGCATTCGAGAGCTTTCTGGTATCAGGCGCTTTTACAGGAATCTGCAAATCAAACACCACTCAGATCATCATTAACCAGTCAGTATAAAGAAGCATATGGTGACTTATATAGCGGAAAGAGTTTCAGTGTACTTACAAAGCCGAGAATTTTAAACACTTGGAGTTTCACAGCGACCTTCTTCGAATTGAGGGGTGTCAAGTCTCCAGTTACCTACGAAAAAAACAAAATGTTGTTTGCTTAATAGATGAGACTCACTTTACAAACTCTGCAAAAGGAATATCACTATTTTGATGAAGAAAGCTGTTCTTAATCCTTTGTTCTTGCCTAGTCAGCCACAAATGGAACGTGATCATATATATGACGAGTTGCAGTTTTCAATCCTAGATTTACAGAATGTACATGTTCAATATTTATGCCAACTGATAACATCAATAGGTTACCATATATATCATAAGAAAAAAAAAGAGCTTAGTATATGGTCTAGCACAATGAGAACCTATTTGTGCAAATGGTACAAATAAGAATCCAGAGGAAGAGTCAGTTTCAAACTTTACCGAGTTGTAGAAAGGCCAAGTCTCCATGTTTTGAACCTTTAATGTATCCACATTGATAGATTGGTAGTTTGTTATTGATCTTAAGAACCTCGGTTTCTGTTTTCATTGTTGAAGAGGATGGAGAGAGAATGACACAACAAGCCAAAAGGTAACAAGATAAGTTTTCAAAGATTTAACAAGTTCTAACCTTTGCCTGCAAAATCGAAGCAGAGGTTGTGTAAATGAGCTCCCATTTTCCATTGATTAAATCAGATTTCAGAGGCTCCTTGGTGGGATTAACTGCTTCCACTTTACGAGCCAATTGTCTCCATACAAACAAAAGGCGATAACAAAAGCTGTGTATGTGAGATCAATGGAGATATAGATTTTACTTTCAATCATCACTACCAATTCGTAATGTTTCCAACTGTATGTAACAAAGAAAGAGAAAGGACCTGATCAATCCGAAGCTGGTCATCAGGCGAGGCGGTGGCGCCACGTTCGAGAGGCTCAATGGCTTCGAGAAGGTTTTGCTTCAGCTGTTTCTGCTTCTCGGCTCGACCGTTTCTGGGTCAGAAACGCCGGAGGAAAGCTTAAAACGGCTTGGATTCTCAATCTCTCTCGATCACTTTTTCGAACGCTCTGATCCACACCTCGCCTATCGATTCCACTAACTCAGACTCTTTGATGATAATCTCTTGTAGTGTGGAAAATCTCCCAGAAATCATCTTAATTATCCATTACCCCATAATAAATAGATCAGGAATAATCGATTTGGAATGACTCGTGCTGGATCAACAACTAAACCTAAAGACCCAGAATTTCAAAATCAAGAGATTTCGAAGATTTAGCAAAGAGAAGAGAGATTGCCTGCGCAAGTCTTCTCCTTGGTGAGTTTGAAGATGAGAACGGAGATGCCAAGGGCATGAACAGCCTCGGCAGCGACGAAAAGAAGCAAGGAAATCAAGGTTTGCGACATAGAAGAACAAAAATCGGAAGGAGAGGGCGAGAGAGATAAAAGAAAAAGATTGCAAGGAGAAACAAAAAAAACTGATGAGCTCTATTAAATAAAATATTTTGATTGGTTGTTATTTTAAATGAGGTGTCACTCCCATAATCAATAAAAAAGCTGGCACAACAGGATTTATAGTATTGATTAGATAAAACTGAAAACTGCTCCCTGCTGATTTCCGCTGAAAACTGCACTGCTTTACTCGGTACATCGAGTTCCACAGGTAGCTCTTTGCTCAATAAGCTCATCCTTATGCCATCATTCAGTTCAGTATTATCTCTTGTAAACATCAAAGATCATGTCTCTAATGTCCTGGTTGTTTTGGACATTTAAATGATTGTATCAAGGAGCGGTTTACGTGCCTACACGAATCACATTGCCAACAATGTGTATCTTATCGCAGGTTGAGAAGTGGAACGAGCAGAGGGAGAGTGGAACTTTTCCGGGTCCTCTTTGAACCAGGCTGTTTCAATCTTGATGGTACATAGTTTGATTGTTGACAAGCTTGTGTGTGTGTTTTCACATTTTATTTGAGCTCTAGTTAAAGTGCTTTCTTGGGATGTATAAGCAAAGGCCGATCAAATAATATAATAAAATGAACAGATTCTTTGATTGGGTTTGGAACTAATAAAAAAACTACTCTCAATTCATCTATTGACAATTTTTCTTAAGACTACTTACTTGATGGACGGAAATCTAATCAAAACTAAAGTGAGAATAACATTTAGTTAATCAAAACTACTACAAACTCTTAACACAAAAATTGGAAATACGATTCGTTTTTCACCTTTTTTTTATAATTAATGTATTATATACTATTTTTATAGAAATGTAGTCGAATTAAATTTTTATTTTCCTTCCATAATAAAAGTAATGTAAATCATGGAAGCTTCGATGACAACTGCTCTTAACTAATTAATTAATTTTTTTTTATCTTGAGATATGATGATTATCGCTTGTTTAAATATATATATAAAAGCTAACAACACTCGAAAGCAAAAACTCTTACCCCTCCCTTTTGAGTTTTGACACTGCACTTGGGATACACAGGTTCTTCGATTTCTCTCTCCCCTCTTTTGTTTTGTTTGATTTTGATTTCTATGGATATATCGAAATCACCTTGATCGATCGTTTTTCACGCTTAACTATGAATTTACTTGAAATCCCGATTTTCGATTTTGTTCTAATGGCAAGACGCTTCAATTCCTGCTTAAACCCTAATTGTAATTGCTTCGTAAACCTAATATCTTCGTACACAAGTTTCCACACGAAGAAAATACCGCCTTGTGGATACAACAAGTCAAACAAAGATTGACTTTGCTTCTTTCTTGTTTTTTGTAATATATATTGTCTTCGATTACAGAAGTTTCGTCTTCTTACGAACATGGATTCCAAAGAAAGAGACGATGCAGAAAGTCTGATCAGGAGTAGGGAGATGCTCTTAAAGCTTCAACAGCAAATTAAGAAAGCTTCTGAACTGAAAGCGTCAGGATCATCCTCTTCCACTTCACCTGATCTTCAAATCATCTCTCAACAAATCCAGCAGCTTCTCATCATGACGACTACCAATGCCCAAGATCCGAGTAAAGCCACCTCGCAGATTCGAGATGGTATCATCTGAGCTTTGCTTTCTTTTCGTTTGAGCTTTGCTTTCTTTTATAATTGTAAATTTTGTGGATTTTTCAGAGCTTGACAAGGTGTTTGCTGCTGAGGAAGTTGGACACTCGTGTGACTTATGCAACGGAGATCTAGCCTCGGATCCAGAACGGCCTGGAGCTTCTTTGCGCAGCTTACAAGAGGCGTGCGTGCTGGCTTGTGGTCATGTCTACCACTTCAAGTGTTTGAAAGGCACCTCTCTTGATCTTGATAACCGTTCTACTAATCCTTCCTGCATTTTCTGCATTAGCTCCGCCAACTGAATGAACCTAATACATATTCTATCCTATGTGGATCAACTTTAGGTACTTCGTCTCTTAGATTACATTAGGGAGAGATCTAAGATTTTGTTCTCAAAATGGCAATGGAGTTACAAATACCAGAGATTTACTCTGAAATCTATCAGTTTCTTTTTTACTCTTGAAAGTTACAAATGGTCTGTATGGAAAACTATAACCATGCCGCATTGTAGCTTCTAAAGCCAGAAGTGAATCATGGCCTGTTCAAGAAACAAAACACATGTTTATTATAGTTTCGAATACAGTTCAGGCATCTCTACCAAGTCGAAAGTACGGTGAATGATTACCTCATGAATTGAGTTAAGGGCTTGATCCTCCTCCTTGCGATGGGACATATGTTGAGTTTGATGCAAATCTGATCTCAAGGATCTAATCTCTGACTGCATTACATTGAGCTGTTCTCGAATCTCCTTGAGCAAACTCAGATTATCTGTCTTGATGCTCGTATCTCTTGGCGGCTTACTCACTTTTCTTTCGTGATTACTACTCACCATCTTGCCTCTGACCTACAATTATTTCTACATCTTAGCACCTGATCAAATTGCTTAAGCAAAGATTAGTTCACCATGGACGATGACTTACATTTCTTTGTTCGAGTTCCTCTTCTTCCGAGATGATTGTAACGCTCTTCTTCGTCCTTGGAACCTCGAAGATGTCCTGGACATTTGGAGACCGAATCGGAGACTCTGAAGAAGCATCTTTTACAGAGAATCTGTCAGGGTTCTTCATCATCTCCATTATCGAACTGACATCACTCTTGGCTGACTCGAGGATAGTATTGCTGACCTGTGACACCAATGCATGAGACATAGACTCACGCCTAAGCAAAGGGAACTTAGGTTCTCTCGGAGCATCTCTTGAGTCTGAAATCTCTCGAACATGATCATCTATTCTCCTGATCTGTTCCCAATAAGCGTTCAAGTCTTCACGAGGAGATAAAGAACTCTCATGACATTTCTTCTCTTCAAAGCTTTCACCATTGCTATCAGAAAGAAGGAGGCTTCTCTCAATGGCCATGCCATGGAATGGGCTCTGCAACAGAAGAGAACTTTGGCTTATGTTTATATATTCTTCAACCAGTTTTGATATTTCAATCTCGAAACCATGAAAAACAGAAAGCTTTATATAGCCATGGAATTAGTTTGTTTCTTTCAGTTATGTTAAGAGTTTTAGTTACCGATAGATTCCGCTTCATCTTGTTCTTTTGGTTGACACGAGAGGTTTCGCCGAAGAAGATGAGATTTTCCGGGAACTTGTTCTCGATGACGGCAGGATCAGAAGAGCCGAGGCTGAGTAGTTTGCATCTGTAAGCCTGGACCTGAAACTCAAGAGATGCGATCTCCATTTCCTTGTGGTAAATAAGATCCTCGAAGAGCGCAAGAGAGGTCTCGGCATGGCACATCTTCTCCTCCGCCAATCTCTTGTACTGACTAGCCTCCATCTCCAAGGCAGATTTCTCTCCTTGAAGCCGCAGAATCATCGACAAGGCCTCGGAAGCAGCCGATGAAGAGGCTTCGCGTTCAGCGTCAAGTTCCTGATTGATCTTCTGAAGAAGCTCCTGCTGCGCCCACATCGTTTCTCTAACCCCCGAGGTTTCTCCATGGCCTCCCACCCCAAGACTCATTGTTCTCTCCACCATTCTCGATTATGGTTTTGATCTCTGGTCAATGTGCGATTTTACCCAATGATCAAAAGCAGGAAAGAGGAGAGGAGATCGAGAATGATTCCAACGACGCGGCGGTGGGAAACGCAGATTAGCTGAATCTCCGATTGAATTTCCACCGTAAAGGGGATATGGCGGAAAATCGGAGAATTCAGATGGACAATGAAAGCCCTCATGTATCTTATCCAGCCGACCAAATATTGTCCAAAGTCCAACCGATAGTGGGGACATACAAACGTGCAACGCATGGGATACTTAGGTTATCCTCCCATCTACGACGTAATAATAATTCTTCATGGTTTTATGTGAGATAATAATATACTGTAAGTCCTATTAAATTTTTGAAAAATTAGACTGAATAGTTGGCGGGATGAGCCAGGCCCGTGCAGTAGTGCAGTGCATAGGCGACTCGCGAAAGCCCAGATAGCAAGCTATCTTGTTGGGCTTTCCTCCTTTAAAAATAGAGTTAATATCGTGCGAACCGATGACCCACATATCAGATATTAAACTGATAAGAACAGATACTACACTTGATCTTAGCCAAAAGGCCGAGAAAGGTATGAGTTGGGTATTTGCGTGGCCTCCTTATTTATACCACTCCTCTTTTCTCAAACACAACTTAAGTTAGCGATGTGGGACTCGTAAAAACAAAAACACAAGAGGGTATAATTGCCCACCAAAGACTTGCGATTGTCACAATGCCGACATATTAAGAAACTCATAGAACTGTTTCCGAAACTTACCAAGCTGAGTCTTCTTTAAGCACATGAACACCAGAAAGCTCCCTTCTTCGTCTAAGCTCCTAGCTACAAATCCCTTCCCTTCATTCAAGTGTGAAGCTCTCTCGTAGAAGGGCCTTCCCCATCCAAAATCCAATTCGTAAGCGGTCTGCTTCGGTAGACCGACAATGCAGAAGTTTGCTGCACAGCTGAAGATCAGATTCCCTTCACCAGGAACCAACTGATCGAGATCAGGATGTCTCTCTAAGTAGTCAATCGCTGATCTCAAGTACTCGTTGTCCATTTTTCTTATCTCTCCATGAACTCTCTCCACTGTTGTGCTGAAAGGCTCTCTGCAAAAATCACCCAGTAGTGATATTGGGCGAGCGTGAAAGATTGTGTTCCCAATGTATCCTTGTGGAAGCTTCGGTCGT
The DNA here is from genome assembly GCA_030161315.1 of Eutrema japonicum. Classification (NCBI taxonomy): domain Eukaryota; kingdom Viridiplantae; phylum Streptophyta; class Magnoliopsida; order Brassicales; family Brassicaceae; genus Eutrema; species Eutrema japonicum. Next base: position 44,237,223 of record BSQW01000005.1, read on the forward strand.
AGTCTTGACCTCCCATCGATTATTATATGCAACCTTGTACAATGTTCTTCACTTAAATCTGTAGGGTGGAAAAGAAAGTGTAAAGTAAAACCTTTGTTATCTACTAAGAGCTTCACCACTTCTGGATTCTCTTAATTCATGTAAGCTAGAGAAAGTTTTTAGCTTCTAGATTCCAAAAAGATCAATTTCATTACCTTCATTTGCAAAGCAAGCACAACGCCAGATATGCGCCACCAGAAGTTCATATGTACTGAACTTACTATCAGCAATCTCTGCCTTAGCTCTAAGAGCTTTCAGTTGGAGACGTGTGAGCTTAAGACTGGCAACTGCGGAATCAGATTCAGGATTTGATCTGTAAACCAGGGATTTCACGGGAGGATTATGAAAGGGAGGTGGTTGGTATTCAGTGTGAGGAAAGAAAGGGGAGGGAGGGTCCCGTGCACGAAGAACAGTGCGGTCAAAGATTGGTTCTAGCTTAACCGGAAGTCCCCGAGCAGTTCTAGACCATGCTTCTGTGAAATACTCAAGAGAAGGAGCTGCCCCGAATGTATGGTGTATTGAATTTCCAATACAGATCGCTCCACATTTGAAATATGTAACCTTGCAAAATATCAGTTACCTATTTGTTAGATATTTGTTCATAGAGTCCATGTGCATGTAATGGTCTATACACAATATGATAGCACTTGATGATGAACAGTTCTATACATGACAATTGACAGAATATATATATCCACTACTCTGGGCCAAAAAGGTATTCAAACTTCTGAGAATCAAATACAATTTACGACGCTCTTAAATGGAGATGAAAGTTCACTTGACACCGCAACAATGGCCACTTCTGTTTTGTTCTCAACAATTTAACAAAGCATTTTCAGTAGGCAGATGAGGAAACGTTACCTGAAAGAGAAGAAGAGGTAAAGAGGAGATGTCTCCTGAGTAGTCAAGAGTAGGTACAAGTTGAGTGAGATCCAAACTTTGAGTGAGCAAGCCAATGTCTTTTACAGTCGAATCAGTCTCAGCCTCCACTAGCAAAACTCCTTCTCCATTGCATCGAACCTCCAACCTCCCATTCTTATCTACCACATCCACATATTAATCACAAAAAGAAATACAAAAACGAGCAGAAAAACAGTGTTTAATGATAAGAGAGGGTTTGATCAAAACCTATCGGGTAAACCAAGATGAGGGATTTCGAGTCTTACCCTTTTGGAGCCTCCCAGCGGCAGGATAGAAGAGGACAAGAACCTTGCTGAGAGCATCAATGAGGGATTGAGTGTTGGGAAGATTGGAGGAGGAACAAGGGTTGTAGAAGTAGTGAATGCCCATGTGAAATCTCACTTGTATCAGGTCCAAATTGGAAAGCCATAGACTGTGTCTCGGTGTCTCCTCAGCCGGCTTCACGATCGTAGCTTGCTTCACCCGAATCTTCATTTCACCCACAATCCCAAAGGCTCCTCCTTTACAAGAACACGACTCTGATTAGTGAAGAGAAACTTTAATCAAACCTCTTTTGCTTCAAAAACAACTGTATTAATCAACACAAGGGAAGGAAGACGAAGAAGAATCTGGAGAAAGGCATAGCTTTTTGATAACTGAATCACGAATAAGAATTTTGAGAAAAGGCATAGCATTTTTAATAGAAAGAAGAACAATAGAAAAGATATTTGAGTTTGAAAAGTAGACGCAACAATGCGACAAAGTTTGGATATGGGCCCAATTCAAAAGTGAAAACTGAAAAAGTAGATTCTACTGTTTCCTGAAACGTGTCTTCTTCTACAACAGAACCAGAGGCTGGTAACGACAAAAATCTTTGAGCTTTTTAATCTGCTTTTGGGTTTGAAACTTTGACCAAGAAAACACAGGCGAGAGAGTTCATAGATACGACGACGTATGACTGTAAAATGGTGACCGACTGTGTTCCTGTCTATGTCATGTTTCAGCTTTGAGTCATAACGAACGATATGTTCATGAAAACGATGAGAAGCTCAAGAAACCGAAATAGAGTAAAGTAGAATCAAAGGATGTGATTAGTAACGACAGATACGTGAACTTTATGATACAAAGAGAATGGTTTGGCTCAGTAAGGAACAAGAACTCGAACAGAAGGTGGACCAGCTCTCATGTCTTCCAGCAAAAGATCCAGTAGCGCCTTGGCTATAGGCCCTTCTTTCCCTGAGTCGGATAAACAAGAAACACATCTTCAATCAGCCAATTCTATCCATCATGAACGTCACAAATGGTAAATTGTAAGTGATTTAAGGGTGAAAGCTTCTAAATGTTTATATGATCGATCTTACCATCACCAATAAATTGTTCATCCCATTGAATCACGGGTCGGATGAGAACTCCACTCCCAAGAAGCATCATCTCATCCGCTTTCTTTCCATCTTCGACTGTCACATCCATTACTTTCACACTTGTAAGCATCCCCTTGCTTACAAGCTGCTCAGCGAGTGTAAGCGTTCTCTTTGCCGTACATCCGCTCAAAACGTTATCAAACCGCGGCATCACAAGCTCCTTACCACCATTAACAACAAACGCCACATTCATGTTTGGACCTTCTGCGATAAACCCATAGCTATCCACCCAAATACCCGCATAAGCTCCCTTGGCCTCAGCCTCCATTTGTGAGAGCGCATTAGGGAGGTAGTTAACGCTTTTCACTGTAGCAAACTCTGGAGGCTTTATGGGGATGGACGAGGTCACTACCTTGACACCTGTTGGGTTAATGGTCAAGTTCTTTTGGATCACAATGGCGTAAAGAGCTGGTTCGAGACACTGAGATGGAGATAGGAGGAAATCCCCTGGGCCTACAGAAAGCCAGTATCTTAGAGACCCATCTCTACACCCAGAAACGCTACAGGTTTGGATGAGAATCCTTCTGATAGTTTCCCGGTCGAAACGAAGTGGGATCTTAGCAATGGATGCAGAACGTATGATACGGTCAAGGTGCTGATCCACTTCATAAAGATATCTGCTTGGTTGCAAGGCACAGGAAAGTGAAACTGAGATGATTGAGTAATAAGACTAGTTAAGGTTGGATACGTGAGGTAGGACTCAAAGTGACTGACCCATTAATGATCAAGGCTGTGTCAAAGACTCCATGACCACGGTGAACCATGTGATCATCCAATGGAAGAACCATTGCTGCTGGATCGGTCGTTATTCCGCCAACAACACTTGAGTACATGGCCAAGAACTCTTGTCCTTTTCTTGCTAGTTTTAGCTTCTCAACAACCTTGGACACCAAACATAGCTCACCGATACGCAATCAACGCCTTTAAACATAAACATTTAACAAATATGCCCCAATCATTACGGCCTCTACATCTATAATTTCCTTGACAACACGCACAGAAGAGTCTGCTGCTGTCAATGAACATCTTTAGACTCCATCTAACAAATCGGGAACAGTTTCGAGGGTTTCAACACAAGCTCTGGATTTTTAAGACATGATGGACAAGTAACAAACATGGAAGAGCAGAAAAAAACCAATATAGAAACATAGAAAAACATAGAAACGAAAACTACCTCACTGTTAGATAGAACAGGAACATTCCACGAGTGAGAGCTCGAATCTGTGCAGAAAAGAATTCAGATATCTCAAAACCCTTTTAAAAGTCATTCAACAATTCGAAGAACAGTTTTAGCAAAAAAAAAAAAAAAAAAAAAAAAGGACACGCCAATTTCGAACCAGAACACATGAGAATCCTTCTTCCTCGATGCGGGGATCGAAAGCCATATCCTGAAGAATATGGAAATTGAGAGAGAGAGCAGAGATTCCAAGTGTTAACTGCCAACTCCGGCGAGAAACCGGCGATGGACTTTGGGAAACAAACGAATGGAAATTGCATCGGAAATCACGACTTGCCTTTGCCTAGATTTAGTATTCTCTCAGACAACTGTGCAAGGTACACATAGTTTGGGCCAATTTCACCAGAAAAAGTCAGCTATTTGGGCTTATTAGCCCAATTCAAATGAATATTCAGGATACGATCAAAATGAATCGAAAGCTAACTTTACTATTAAAAACCCAAAATTAGACTGAATAGTTGGCGGGTTGAACCAGGCCCGTGCAATAGTGCAACGCATGAGCGACTCGCGAAAGCCCAAATAGCAAGCTATCTTAATGGGCCTTCTCCCTTAAAAAATAGAGTTAATATCATGCGAACCGATGGCCCACATATCAGATATTAAACTGATAAGAACAGATACTACACTTGATCTTAGCCAAAAGGCCGAGAAAGGTATGAGTTGGGTATTTGCGTGGCCTCCTTATTTATACCACTCCTCTTTTTTCTTTCACGCTTATGTTGTTAGCGATATGGGACTTTTTAGAGTAAGAGTTAGGACAAAACAAAACCCTCTCTCTCCTTTAGCGGGGTTTGTACGCCGCCTAATCGACGATAGTCTTAAGCCTGATACCAAACACGCCACCACAATGTCTTTGCGAGAAAAACTGGTTTTTTGTTCTTGCTTACCTTCTATAGCTGAGTGGGAGCTTTACATTGACAGATCGAAATAAAGTAAGCCAACCTCGCTGATTTTCCATTATTGTGGTCAGTTTTTCATCCTTAATTTCTTTGTTGAATCGGTAATTTTGGAAGATATGTGCTTTTCTTGTTCTTTTGAATATCCAAAAGGAGACTAGATTTAGGGGGGAAACGAGATCACATGTTTCGATAAATCGATTCTTGCTGAAAGTCTTATAATATTTTTGCCTTATCTGAAACAGTTTTTGACCGGAAAAGTATTCGGAATCGGCAACGGCAACGGAAGAAGATAAAATTGTTCATCCTTGTCTTGCCATGGTATTACATTTATGTTTCTACGTCGTTGGTTTAGTTTAGTGGGTTCGATTTTCTTATTACAGTAATCTTTTCTTCGATCATTCTTTGCTTATTTAACCGGGAAAGTTAAGAGATTTTGCCCTTCTTCTTAATTCTAGTTTCCTGAGCACATCTTTTTTCTACCATTCTACACACTGTTCGTCTGATTGCTATAATCAATCGAAAAATTTAGATATGGCCAGTTTGGTTGTAGGATTGATTAGTCTGCGTAATCTTGTCTGCAGGCCATGTATATTCGTGTGAAGCGCATGAAAACCACTTACTTTATCCAATGCGATCCAACAGAGACTGTTTTGGATGTTAAGCAAAAACTGTTTGCCCTCATTGAGAAACCAGTTAGCAATCAGCGTCTGGTCTTAATGTCTACCGAAGAAGTATTAGAGGATTCGAAATCCCTAGCGGAGCAGAAGGTATCAGACATCTGACTGTCTCATGTATTTATCTTTCCAGCCAATGTTGGGGAATGAATAACAATTCTGGTTGGAGTTTAAAGCAGGACTATCTTAGTCGTATGGAAACTGCCACCATTTGCGTGTTTTAAGTTATTAGCTTGTCACCATATCCTTTTGGCTGTTGTTCAGGTTGAGAATGATGCAGTCGTGGCTCTGACTTTGAGGAAAGGTTATCCCTCATTTTCCATTGCTCCTTATCTTATTCTGATAAATTCAACACCTTGTTGGTATATCGGTAACACAGACTTGTTGTAATCGAGTATACGTCTTGGTCAACTATTATCACAGTTTTTATATGTTTCTTCGGTCTGTGAACCCTTCAAACTTCATTGATTTGTATTGAGGCTATTGAAACATTGCAGTCTCTAAAACTTTTGTGGGTGGGTATAGCTGAATTTGATTCATGTTTACATCCCCATCGGTCTTATTATTAAACTTTCGTTGATTACACACACACACCTGTCGAGGATTCGGTCTTGCATCTATGAAGCTATGAATGGCATGATGATGAGTGTGTCTAATTCTTTTTTTTCTGCAGATGATAACGAGTTTGAGGATGTCAACATTGCACAGCCCACCGACTTCTTAATGTCATGAAGAACTTTACTGGCTGTATCAGGAAAAACCTTTGCTGCAACAAGAGAAGTATTGATTCAAACAAAAGGAGTCGTCTTTAAACGCCTGAAGTATTTTCTTTACCTCTGCCTCTTTATTTGTTAACGCCTCTTTAGTTGTTACAGACTATTGTTGTAAGTAAAGATATTGAGATGTTGAAGTGTACAAGATTAATAGTTTTCAGTGAAGTTATCGATGCATAATATTTCATGACTACCTCTAGGTAATTACAACGTTGAGCTAGATCTCTTACAGCCCTCGTGAGTCAGCCAACTTAAAGGCCATAGCTTTGTCGTTTGTACCAAACATTAACTGAATCTGCAGCAAGCAAGAGAGTATTTTGTTGGAAACCAGAAAATTGAAAAATATGTAGACGCATCCTTGCATCAAAGAATACAGTGTTCTTGTTGGTTTACACGAGCAAAGGAAGCTCCATTTGCCTTTTCACATTGTGCTCTGGACGAGGAATGCTTTTTTTGGCTATAAAGCTTAGAAGCACATAATGAAGGAAAAACCAATGGTGGTGGTGACGAAACAGAGAAATAAAAAAACAAAAGTAAAGGATGTAACTGTAATTATATATAACTGTGTCTGTTTCTGGGAAAAAAAAAGACCCTAATATTAAGAGAAGGGATTGTGTCTCTTTCTCGACTTCTTCTTCTCATCTCAACCCATTTCTCTTCTCTTCTTCGCTAACGAAGAGAGAGACAGGCACAAAGCCGATCCCTCTCCGAATCTCGGATTCAGCGATTCATCGTCGCTGAAAAAGCTTCTATCTTCTCTTTTCTCTCGTCGATTTTGGTGGAGATTCGATTCGATCTCGGCTGTTTAGATCGAGGTATGCGGCAGGGCGATCAGACGGTGCTGAGCTTGAGACCTGGTGGCGGTCGAGGAAGCAGACTCTTTGGTTCCTCTTCTTCTTCTTCGTCTCTCTCTTTTGGCTCTCTTTCCTCTTCGGATCTACCTCTCCTTCGCCCTCATGGCGGTGCTCATGCTTCCTCTTTTTCCTTCAAGGTACTGTCATTTTTGGGCGCCAAAGCTCCCCTATATATCTGGATCTATGTCTTCTTTTTCGTGGGATTTAGTTTTTTCCTTCTGTCTGGAAATGGTTTTGTTGATCTCTGGTGTCTTGGCGTGAGCTTCTCGGGATTTCTGTCACTCTCACTTTATCCAATTTTCCGGGTTTATAGATCTGTCGGCAGGCTTTGGATTGGAATTTACAGTCTTTGGTATTTTGCTGATTTGATTCTCTCAAATGTCTGAATTGGCTGAAAGCTTTTTGATTTGCGAGTTTCACTACCTTGTGTTATAAAATTACTACTGAGCTCATGTCTCTGCAACATACAGAATTGAACTTCATAGGTTACAAGTGATGGAAGCAATTTATATGTCCTGATTCTTAGCGGCGCACTCAAGTATGTGTAGCTGCTGTAAATATGGACGTAAAATGATATGTAGGCTTTTAGGTGGGCATTTTATAAGCTGCTATTTGCTCATAAAGGACCTATTGACATTTCTTGCAGTCTTTAGTTCATCAATCATCTTGGTCTTATGATTCACGAATAATTCCTCTCTTGTTCTTTTACTGAGCATTGTTGGTTCTTTGTCTCCTTTTAATGTCACTTCTTATATGGTTTTGTGAATTGAGTGTCAGTTAATGAAGATTCATCCTGGGTTATGTTTATGTTTCAGGGTGGAGACTCGCGGTTCGATGGCCGTGAACGTGTAAAGTACACCCGTGAGCAGCTCCTGGAACTTAAAGAGGTGATTATCTTTGTTAAGAAAATCCAGAATCAAGGCCAGTATAGTTTGGGCTTTTCGTTTTTGCTCTTCTTTATTTGAGGTCACTGACGTCGCTGCATATGTACAGACCGTTCAACTCTCTGATGAAATTCTGAAAGTCAAACGGGAAACTGAGACAGAACTGTTTGGTGAGGAGGAGACTTGGGCACATGGGGAAACTGTCATAAGCAATTTGGTATATATTTGTCGAAATATCACTTTTGAATTGTTTCCTCCAACATGAAGTTTCATGAGTTCTAACACAGATCTGTTATCTTAATGCTCTAGGTTCCGGTTCAATCTCCAAGCCGCTTCTCTGAGCCAGACACTCGCGATTGGCGCAGCCGTTCTGCTGCTCAAGTTCTACCCTCTGGGGAGGAAAGGTCATGGGAAAACCTCCGTGAAGCTAGAGATTCCAGGTATGTTGAAGCAAGCCAATACAATCGTCAAGACCAACTTAGTTCCCAGTTTTCGAGGGCGCAAGTATCATCCAACCAAGGGGTAATTGATCAATAAATTAATTTGTTTTTTCCTCTTGTTACTCCTTTTCATTTTGGCATGATTTATTTTACTTTCTTACTTGTATATCGTGTGGAACTAGGGTGGACCAGCTGCTGTCCTCGTCAAAGCTGAAGTACCTTGGTCAGCTAGAAGAGGAAACCTTTCCGAAAATGATCGTGTTCTGAAGACTGTAAAAGGGTAAATACCTTTTGAGATAGTTAATTGATGGTCTAGACTTTTGCATCATTTTCCTCTACTGCCAACATGAAATCTTTTGCACACTGACAAAGATATACTTTTCGTGTCTAGGATACTGAACAAGCTAACCCCTGAAAAATATGATCTTCTTAAGGGCCAACTTATTGACTCGGGCATCACATCTGCTGATATCCTTAAGGTGTGTACTGTCTCAAGCGTAGATGAAGTCTTGTTCCAATCATCTAGGCTGTTCACGTAGCTAACCAGTGTTCTTTTCTTTCATTTGTAGAGTGTGATAACCCTTATTTTTGACAAAGCTGTCCTTGAGCCGACCTTTTGCCCAATGTATGCTGAATTGTGCTCTGATATCAACGACAAGCTGCCTACCTTCCCACCTGAAGAGCCTGAGGATAAGGAGATCACATTTAAGAGGGTTCTGCTGAATATCTGTCAAGAGGCGTTTGAAGGCGCTGCCAATTTGAGGGAGGAGCTTAGACAGATGAGTGCTCCAGATCAGGAGGCTGAGCGGAGGGACAAAGAAAAATTGTTGAAGCTCAAGACTCTAGGAAATATTCGTTTGATCGGTGAGCTTCTAAAGCAGAAGATGGTTCCAGAAAAGATTGTTCATCACATTGTTAAGGTTAACTCCTATAAGTTTACACATTTCTTAGACTGTTTTTGTTTTGATATCTGTTTTTGACCTTCCTCATTTTGCTCTGAGCATAGGAGCTTCTGGGGGCCGATGAGAAAGTGTGTCCAGCAGAGGAAAATGTTGAAGCTATTTGTCATTTCTTCAAAACTATTGGCAAACAACTTGATGGAAATATGAAGTCAAAATGGATGAATGATGCATATTTCAGACGCCTACAGGATCTGTCAAAGAATCCTCAGTTGGAACTGCGTCTGAGATTCATGGTTCAGAATATCATCGACATGCGCTCCAATGACTGGGTTCCCAGGCGGGAAGAGGTATCCTGGCCTTGAAAATCTCATGCCTCAGTTTTATGAGTTACAAGGTTGAGACTTGTTTGCTGCTCCATAGTGTATCAGTTCTAATGTTCTATTTACATTGCTTGTGCAGATGAAAGCAAAAACTATAACAGAAATCCATTCTGACGCAGAGAAGAATCTTGGTCTTCGACCAGGTGCCACTGCAAATATGAGAAAGGGCATGGCTTCTAGTAGTGGGCCTGTGAGTCCTGGCCCTGTTTACCCTGGTGGGCGACCTGGTGCAGGTGGCTTGATGCCTGGTATGCCTGGGACGCGAAGGATGCCTGGGATGCCTGGGGCGGACAATGATAACTGGGAGGTACCCAGGACAAGATCAATGTCTAGACGCGATGGACCAGGACTTCTGCATTCTCCAGCAATGAGCAAGTCGACCTCAATGAGCACAAGGCTCTTACCTCAAGGCAGCAGCGGGTTTATGAGTGGTAAGACAAGCGCCTTGTTGCAGGGCAGCGGTTCGCGCCCACTTACCATGGTAGCAGAACAACCGCCAGCTGCATCTCCGACCGTACCAGTTCCGGTGGAGAAACCACAGCCTAGTGCTCCCAAGTTGAGCCAAGAAGTGCTCAAGAAAAAAACAAAGTCGCTTCTCGAGGAATATTTCAGTGTCCAACTTCTTGATGAAGCTCTGCAGTGTGTGGAGGAGCTTGGGTCGCCTTCATATCATGCAGAGTTTGTGAAGGAAGCAATTTCACTGTCCCTTGAGAAAAGCCCGCCTGTTGTTGAGCCAATTGCTAGACTCTTGGAGTATTTGCTATCAAAGAATGTGGTCACACCCAAGGATCTTGAAAGAGGGTTCTTGCTGTACGGTGCTATGCTGGATGACATTGGAATCGATCTTCCTAAGGCACCAAACAACTTTGGTGAGATTGTAGGAAAGCTGATTCTGGCTGGTCGTGTGGATTTCAAATTGGTTAGAGAAGTCCTTGGAAAGATGGAGGGCGATAGGTTCCAGAAGGCGGTGATGGATGCAGCTGTACGCATCTTGGAGTCAAGCGAGCAGGGGAAGTCCCTGTTGGCCTCACAGGCTGCAGACATCGAGGCTTGTCGAAATCTGTAAAGGAACCGATGCTTTACGATTTTGGTCTGTGGTTCAAGGCTTTGTGCGATGAATGTTGTTTTGTAAGCTTGAAGGAGGAGAAAAGGAGTCTCAGAACTCAAAGATAGTTTCCCACAAGAAAACTTGGGGTTTTGCTCTTCTTTCATTATGACATTATTCTCACCACTTCTCTGTGTTGTTGTGGGAATGTGTTCATTTCCTTCTTTTTTTTGTATTCTTCTGTGACATCTCTTTTTTATTCTTTCTTTTTTGACCTTTGCATTTTTGTTTTACGGTCTCAGATATTATTGAGTTGATTGTTGTTCAGACTTGAGACCCCTAAAAGCTGGTCGGTTCAGATAATCATATTTTTACATTGGAAATGTTTGATCATTGTGTCTTTCTATTAGCTGAGCTTAAAGTAGTTGAATCCATACGATTAATGACATAAGCGTTATTGGGCTAAAGGACAATAAACCGCTAGTATTTGTGGATTCCTCTTAAATGCAGTAATGGGCCATATTGGGCCTCTGTGTAACTTCACAAAAGCTCGCTCTCCCGCGCAGGAATGGGGAGTCATTATTATCCCGAAAATTAAATCATTTTTTTTTCTTTCTAATTTGAACGAAATGAGTTCGAGCGTCGCTGAAGCAGATCACATGGAGAAGGAAGAGTCGCTGAAACTGGCGATCGCTGTTTCTCTTCTAAGATCGAAGATCCAGAAGCGTCAATCTTCTTCTTCTAATCCCCGTTGTGATGCTCCCTCCCAAACTGATGCTCTTCGCTGGAAGCAGAAGGTGCCTTCTCGATTTCCTTTGTATTTGGGTTTAAGTGCATTCTCGTTTTTCTCCGCGACTATCTGATTTCTATTTGGTGAAATCTGCCACCATTTTTTTCTAGGGCTACATTTCGATTTCTGTTCGTTGTCGAATACTTAGGTAATTTTGTGTGTTTCTCGGTTGCGAGACGGAGCTTCTAACATAGTGGGGGTTTTCGATTTTGAAATTAGGCTAAAGAGAGGAAGAAAGAGATTATCAAACTCCAGGAAGATCTCAAGGATGCTGAAAGTAACTTCTGTCTCTCTAAAAACTTTCTCAACTCGTTTATGTATTTAATGATTCTTAATATGGAAAGGCTACAAGATGTTTCTGGAATTGAGTGGTCTTTTATTAATGCGTTTCCTGTTGTTTAGGTGCTTCGCATTGTGATTTATTCCCAGCGAATGCTTCTTGCAAGTGTTATTTCTTTGATAACTTGGGGGAATTCAGCGGCAGGCGGATTGGAGAGGCCTATGAACCGAGATTTAACGATGGCCTTCGTCGTAGATTTCTCAGACTAGGTCTCTTTCCCATGTTTATATTCATCAATCTGGTAGTTTGTGTTCTCTTTGTTACCTTTGTGTTGGTGGGCTAAACTTATCAACTGTGTTGTCATTTTATCACTAGCAAGGACAAGGGGCAGAAGGAAGTCAACTCGATCATCTCAAAGATTGCGGCTCTCAGGTTTTGTTATGGGTTTTCCTGGCCTTGGTTCATTGTCTATTATTTCCCAGTTTCTATTTCCTTGATGCATTATACAACACCATATCATAGTATGACCTAGATGTGCTATATGGGAGAAGGAAGTAAAAAATAGTGTATGTAACCAAGCACCACCAGGTCATCTTCTGGAACTCTATTTTATTTGAGCTGAAACTTTGACTGCAGAACCGGGAGATGAAGAGGAAGCAGAGCATCTAAGGATATCTATTAATTTTCTCCTGGAACTGTCCGAAGCAGACTCCAATGTTAGGATTCGTTGCTTAATCGCTTTTTTTCTGGTAATATGCACTCTTAGATGCTTTGCAACATTAAATTCGCTTCTTATATTCTGCAGGCTTCTAATTTCAGCAATTGGTCACATCAGGCCGTAGACTTCATATTAGGTAATATTATTCAAACTCATGAGTTGCATCGAAATCCTGATCTGCAATTTCCTTTATTAGAAGGCTGCTTTGCACTTATGATACAAATTTGCGTTCTTGTTCCTCTTCTTGCAATAATACGCTCTTTTTGGTATCCTCAAGCTATACTGAAGAAGCTGATATTAATGGGGAGGAACTTAGAATCTGTTGAAGAATCTATCAGTTTCATGATTACGCAGTTGATCACAAAAATGTGTACTCCCTTTAAAGGAAATGGTAACTTTAGCAGTTTAGTTATAATTCTAATTTTTTTTTCTTCTAGTTATCTTTTCTAATATTTGTTTTTGTGTGTTACAATCTGTTGTAGAGGTAAAAAAACTGGAAACAAGTGTTGGGTTTTATGTCCAACATTTGATCCGTAAACTGGGAAGTGAACCATACATTGGACAGCGTGCAATATTTGCTATTTCTCAGAGAATATCCATTTTAGCCGAAAATTTACTGTTTGTGGAGCCATTTGATGAATCATTCCCAGAGATTGATGAGTGCATGTTTATATTGTAAGTGTTTCAAAATCTAATCTGACAATGTGTTTCTATGATACATGGGGATGCTGAGCTTGATTATGTTGTCTTATGAACCTGCAGGATACAGCTTGTTGAGTTCTTGATATGTGACTATTTGGTACCTTGGGCAGAGAATGAAGCATTTGAAACTGGTAAATTTAATATTTCATTTATTATACTTAAAACAACAAATCAGAGTGGCGCAGCGGAAGCGTGGTGGGCCCATAACCCACAGGTCCCAGGATCGAAACCTGGCTCTGATAAGCGTGTCATTTTTTTGTTTTTCTTCTATTTTATAGATTTTTTCCCCCAGATTATAATAGTTTCCTACCTGGGCCGAGACAAATACAATTATAGATGACGGAGAGAATCGCAAATGATGCTGAGATTGGTTGTATCTGATTTGCAGTTGTGTTTAAGGAGTGGATAGCATCAGTAGGCCATGCGAGGAAAGCAGTAGCTGCTTTGGAAGAAAGAAACGGGTTGTATCTTCTTTACATGGACCGAGTTACAGGGGAATTAGCTAAACGAGTTGGTCAGGTCACATCTTTCCGGGAGGTGGAGCCAGCCATTTTGGATAAAATCTTAGCCTACCCAGAATGATACCTTTCCAGGTTGGTAGCATCTACCCAATAAAAACATTTTTTTTATTTTGAAACTTTATTTACTCGAAGTTCATCAAAGAATAGTGTGTGGAAAGCAAGTTGCTTGACTTTGACATAAAGAGTAGCAATAGTTGATTCGGTAATCATATCATTGCGAAAAAGTGAGAACTGTTAAAACTTGGATCGTGGGTCGGCTTTGATGGCTTTGTGATATTGGACACTTAGTTTTCCAGCGATTCAAAATCTTTTTTCTACTGTCACAAGTGGTCTTCTTTTTTTCTTTCCCTACAAGAATTGAAGTCGTAAATAGTAGTGCGTCTTTGTAATGTCAACAGTAACTCTGTGTACACACTCATATAAGTTTAAGTGTGTACAACTTGAATGCTTGAGATTGTGAGCTCTACATTTGGTCTTTGTCAATGTTACCAAACCAAAGAAAATGATTGATCCATTTCCTATTGCACAGTTGCTATATTTAACACATATAAATAACATATTCAAGTCACAAGTACAGGCTGCTTTATTACAGAACATGCTTTGCGTAAGAAAATCAGATCCTCATGGCTTGAATGTCAAATCTCTCATCATAGAGTCTCCAATGTCCGTATCTCTCCGTCTGAGCCACATCCCCTGACCTTGGCACATACACATCCGGCTTCTTCAGCTCCTTAAGCCACTTCAGCCTTGACACATTGTTTGCTATGTCACGGCTTGACAAATGCACACACCCAAACAAGTCCAAGTAGTCTAGCTTTGGACAACCCTCACATATAGAAGCCAGTCCCTTGACAGATAATCTAGAGAATTGAATCTCCAAACGCTCTAGATCGATCATGTGTTTCCCGATCGCGTCAGCTTCTGTGTCGCCGTCTTGAGGACAAGCGTCTAAGTACTCTGTAGGAACAGAGCTGATGTGTCGAGAGGAATCTGACCAATCCATAAGATTGCGTTTCAGTGTCCTGAGATTGGGACAGTTCCTACCAATCATCACAAGTGTATCGTGAGATATCTCGTGACAGTAACTGATATCGAGTTCCCTTAGACCCCTGCACCGAAACGCTATCTTCGTCATAGGTGCGTCTGTCACGTTACGACTGCTTCTTATGGCGAGAACCTGAAGATTTGGGCATCTATGGATATATCCAAAATCAGAAAATATCTCCAACCCATAAGAAATTGCCAAAGCACAAAACTCAAATCATTTTCACCAGTGAACATTGATGAAGAAAGTTTACCTATCGGCAGCGTAAGAGAGAGCGTGGTCGCTGCAATGGCGGACGCGGATCTCGGTGAGGCATCCGTCGCTCCAATCAACCACTGATCGGAGCATTGAGTCTACTTTCCGCTCGAAATCAGGGGACCACAAGCAAGTCGACTAGGGATATGACTCAAACCATGGCTCCAGATCGAAGATGGACCAGAGGTACGGATCTCTGCAAGCGGTTAGCCACGATTTCCGAACGAACATCGGTCCCGTCCATCGCTCCTGAATTGTCAGCCTTGAGATGATATTGGTGAGTATCTCCGGAGCCAGTCCGCCCCAATAAAATTCAGACCCGTCTTCGTCCATAAAGATTCTTTGTTTTTGCTTTTTCTGGTTTCGTCTCAGACTCAAAGATCGGTCTTATGAGTTTAAAGTTTACACGAAACGTGTCTTTTCAGACACGTGTGAACACATCTGACCGTTGATCTTGTTCCTCAACTTTTGGATCACTTTCATCAGATTTAGGAACGACACATGTCCGATATACAAATGGCACTTCTATAAGTTGCCACCTCAAGAGTAGAGAAGGGATAAGGTTTCAAGTTTCAAGCCACAATTGGATATGTTTTCAACGGAGAAGATAAGCAAATAAAGCTAAAAAGCTAAATTGATGTGAAGCTATGTTACAAGATACTTGATTTGAGGAAGAAAACAAAGGAAAGTTTGTTTTTTTCTTTTCTCTTTAGACTCTGAGAGCTGACACAGGGTCTTGCCATGAAATTTTCCTCTTATTTGAACCGTTTCCTCCATTCCTGCAAGACGATAGCTGCATCTCGACGCTGCTACTCAATCTCTTACATGAACTGCTTTCTTCCACTCTCATACTCTCTTGACTATTGTTTACTGCTTCTGTTTCTTCCTCTTCTTCTCCCTATAAATCAATTTAAGAGGTGTTCAAAATGGGTTGGCAAAGAGTAAAGACATGTTGGTTTCTTTGTCCACGTTTGTAAGTAGTGCTTACAGAAATCTGGTTTAGATCAAACAATGGAACTCTTCTGGTGGTTTTGGTTTCACTTTCATCGTTAACCTTTCCTGAGTGGTTTAAGTCAGGAAGCGAAACATGCTTAGTTTCCGCTTCACTCGTCTTCTTATCAGGAGACACTTCCATTCGGATTTGCGTTTTACTCTTCTTTCCACCATTTGATGATCTTCCTCTGTCCTTTTTGACATCTGATGGCTGCATAACAGTCTGGTCTTGTTTCAAATGTCTGTATCTCCGCCGCAGAAATCTGATTAAATGACATGAACACTTGAGAAAAACATCAAGGATTTAATGATGATATCTTGTCAAGGATTGTAAATATCTATACCGGACTTGGGCCATTAGTGTTGCCTTTCTCTCTCGCATTGTCTGTAACTTTTTTCTCATTGCTTCAGTATCCTTGTGTAATCAAACAAACAGCAAAACGCGTTAATAACACACAGTACCAAGTGATCTTAAAGATGAGAGAAACAAACACTAAAGCAGACAAAGTCCTTGAGGAGAGTATGGGACACGACAAGGTTCTCATCCTAAAACAAAGCTTAAGAAATTACTCTTTTGATCAGTTTAAGACTAATAGAGAGATTTGCATAACTACTCATGAAAGAAAAGTATGTTTTGTTAAGGAATCAATTAAACTCAAAGATTCATCTTTCTGTTTAAAACAAAAGTTAATCCCTTCTCACAGGTGAGAACAGATCAGGGTGAAAAAAAGGAGCAAATCTTGAGCAATTACACTAGCTATAAATTACATTCTCAGATCCAGAGACAAAACAGAGCAGACGCAGAAACTGAAACTTGGTTTAAACTAAAGAAAAAACAGAGTTGGTACCATATGCAGTTCTCGATAGTCTTGCATAAGGCTATGATGCCTAAGTCTGACTTTCGGATCCTCAAAAGGATTAGGGTTGGAGGGAGTGAAATCGCCGTGAGTTCGATTCATCAGATGAACACAAGATGTACAGAATCAGAGAAGGAAAGAGGGAGAGAGAGATGAAGGGGAAGCGCTTGAAAGAAGGAATGGGAAGAGAGAGAGGAAGGTTCTCGGTTTCGTGTTGTAATCTAATATCAATCTGAGGAGAAGTCAGAGAAGGATAAAGAAGCAGAAAAGAAGGACACATCATGCTGTTGTTGTTGTTGTTGTGAGAAGGAAAAGAAAATAATATAAAGCAAAATTGCTTTTTTTTGTTTGTTTTTGGATGTGAGTGTTGTTGGGTTGAGACAGCAGTGATGAAGATGGAAGCAGACTTGTGCACTAAATTGTGGTGTTGGGTCAAGAGAAAAGCAACTTCCTTTTTATGGTTTTTTTTCTTCTTATTAATGGGTTTAGTTGGAGAAATCTTGAAGAAAACTCTTGTGTTTTGTTTCTTGTGTTCCATTGTCGTCTGTAAAATATAACCATTCAAACTGGGTCCATTGAAAAGAGACCGATGAGAATGGAGGTTGAAATATCTCAAGACTTTTAATATTACTCACGAAAAGTCAGATAGATGGTGGAGGAGAAAGAAAAACCGAAAAAAGATTCGCCTTTAAGCTTATTACTTATACTATTTATATATACGGACTCTGCCATGATTTCTGGAAAATGGTGCTGGGTTTTTTTGTTTTTGTTGAAGTTTATTTACTTCAATGGTTAAAAATCCATATTAAATTCCCATCTCCTCGTCACATGCATTCCATTTACTCTCACCCCAAGAACCTTTAAATATCCTAAAGGTAATAACTTTTAGCATTTATATCGATGATTCAACGATGACCCTTCAGCTGATGGAAGGTAAACGCAATACTGAAAAGTGTTGGTTTGGTCACAATTAAACACACAGCTCTCTAACGCTTAGCTTCTTCATTTCACGATGTTCACGTTTTGGTTCATGGAAGGGATTTGTTTGGATCCAAGATGCCAGAGATCTAACTCTCTTATTTATTTTGGCGAATTTACATCACACCCAAAAAAAAATATATATATATATATATCATCAAACTCAAAATGTCTTCTTCACTTATAGTGTGTTGTTTGCTTCTGTTATTTGGTTTGTTGTGTGAAGGTAGGGAGGTTCTGGTGGGAGGCAAGTCTAACACATGGAAGGTTCCAGAATCTAGAGATGAAACACTAAACCATTGGTCAGAGAGAACAAGATTCAAAATTAGAGATACTCTGTGTACGTAAGTAGTGAAATTCACTTTGGTACGTGGCTTTGTTTTTTTCATGGAAATTTAATTTGTAGTTATTTACCAGTGTGGAAGTACAATGCGGAGAATGATTCAGTGATGCAAGTGAGGGAAAAAGATTACGAGAGATGCGACAGATCAGAGCCAATAAGAGGATACAAAGATGGTCAAACAAAGATAGAGCTAAAGAGATCAGGTCCTTTTTACTTCATCAGTGGTGAAGAAGGACATTGCCAGAGAGGAGAGAAGCTTCTTGTCGTCGTCTTGTCTCCAAATCACAACAAAACCAATGCGCCTGCTCCTGCTCCTGCTCCTGCTAACGCTCAGATCACAAACAAGGGATGTGGTCGTCATCGGCTAAACGGCTCATGGAGTTTGGTTCTTCTTCCATTAGGCCTTTTTGGTTTAGCCTAATTAAAACTCTTGATGTTGTGTGACAAAGGCGCCAATTCAACTCGGTTTCGGTTTCGGTTTGTATCTGAGTCATGTTCGGTTTTAAGTTTATGAGAATGTTTAATTTTGGTTTGGATCAGCAAACTCTATCCTAAATTGGAAAACGTATAATGGTTTATTTTTAAACGGAAAAATTGTAAAGAAAAAAACTTCAACTTTCAAATTTTGGCCATTCAAAACATTAATTGTCGCGTGGACAGTTTAAATCATTAAAAACTGTTGACTTATAATTTAAATCTATAACTTTTGTTGACCGAACCAAATTAGACACGTCATTAAATTGTTTAATGGAACGGATAAACAGGGTTAAAAACTATTGTAAATCACAGTTAAGTAAAACGACGTCGTCCCATTTTTTCTCCCCAAATTGATAAAATCCCCAATTCTTCTTCGTGATTTTATCGATTTGGAGAAGAAAGAGGGGATGACATCGTTTCACTTAGCCGTAATTTATAACAGTTTTTTAGTCATGTGTTTAATTTGGCTCGATCAACAAAAAAATCAGTATTTAAATTAAAAATCAACAGATTTTGATTATTTAAACTGTTTAGGCCATAATTTATGTTTTGAATAGCCAAAATTGGAGATTTCATGATTTTGTTTTACAATTTTCTCATTTTTAAACGTTACACACCTCGGGTTGGAAACAAATGTTAATATAAGTGGGCCTAACGGAACCACAATAAACCCATGAAAAGCCCATTATTCCATTAGCTAATCTTGTCTGGTCTCTTCCTTATCCTCCATCTTCCAATGCTTTTAACCCAGCAGTTGTCGACGATGTCGATAACGCACTCCGCCATTTCCTGTAAGTTGCTTCTTCATCGTGTTTTTTTTTTGGGAACCGCTCAATATCAATCCTTTTCTTGTCAGATTGTGATTGATTTTAGTTTCCGTTGCTTTTTTCTTCCCAGGGACAGATGCTGGAACACTTTCACCTAAAACTAAAAGTGTACCTTTCGCTATTCAGAGCGTAGCCAGGAGGAAATTTATCAATCTCAACCCGTTTTCTAGTTGTGGGTTCTCTTCTTCTCTTCAGGTTAGTAGTCCAATTCGTTTCGCTCTGCTTCCTTTGGCGTTTACATCATCCGTCGTTTCCTTCTAGTTTTTGGTTCCTATTTATGATTCCTCTCTTAGCGATAAGCAAAGAGGCCATTTTTTTGGTTACAGACAACAAAACACAACTCTGTAGTGGAGTGTACTTACTGTTATGTACGGATATATTGTGCAGGGAAGTAGCATTGAGTTCAGACTTCAGTTAGATTCCAGACTTCTGCTTAGTAAAGGGCGTCAATCTCTTCAATTTGTTTTGAGAAGTGATCATCCTCAGAACGCAGACGCGCCTAAGCAGTACACAAGGAGAGAGAAGAAACCCTTTCCAGTGCCCATTGTGGACCTTAGACGAGCCGCCAGAGAGAGAGTCAAGAACAACAAAGACAAACCTAGGAGACCTCTCCCTCCACCTAAAAATGGTATGGTCGTGAAGAGCCTTGTTCCTCTTGCCTATAAAGTATACAATGCAAGAATCAGATTGATCAACAATCTCCATCGGCTCCTCAACGTTGTTCGTGTTAATGCTTGTGGGTAAATTCTCTTCCTCTTCTTGTTTCATTTCCTGGAACTTTGAGTGTGGGTTTGATATTTGTTCGGACTGGTCTCTTAGGTGGTGCAATGAGATCCATGTTGGACCTTATGGGCATCCATTTAAGTCGTGTAAAGGTCCGAATGCCTCCCAACGGAAAGGTCATCATGAGTGGACAAATTCGGTCATTGAAGACGTTATTGTTCCTCTTGAATCTTATCACCTCTATGACCATCTTGGCAAGCGCATCCGCCATGATGAGAGATTCTCCATTCCCCGAGTTCCTGCTGTAGTTGAGCTCTGCCTTCAGGGTGGCGTTGAAATCCCCGAGTTTCCAACCAAAAGGAGAAGAAAACCAATTATCCGCATTGGCAAAAGCGAGTTTGTTGATGCAGATGAAACCGAATTGCCTGATCCAGAGCCCCAGCCTCCTCCAGTGCCATTGTTAACTGAGTTGCCTGTCTCAGAGATCACTGCCCCTTCCAGCGAAGAAGAAACGGTCTCCCTAGCCGAAGAAACATTACAGGCATGGGAAGAAATGAGAGCAGGAGCCAAAAAGCTGATGAGGATGTACAGGGTCAGGGTCTGCGGGTACTGTCCCGAGGTCCACGTAGGTCCAACGGGACACAAGGCCCAGAACTGCGGTGCCTTCAAGCACCAACAGCGGAATGGCCAACATGGTTGGCAATCTGCAGTGCTTGACGACTTGATACCACCAAGATACGTTTGGCATGTTCCTGATGTGAATGGGCCGCCATTGCAGCGGGAGCTTCGAAGTTTCTACGGGCAAGCACCGGCTGTGGTCGAGATATGCGCGCAGGCTGGCGCCGCTGTACCTGAACAGTATAGAGCTACAATGAGACTGGAGGTTGGGATCCCTTCAAGTGTCAAAGAAGCTGAGATGGTTGTTTAATATTAGTATACTTCTTGCACAAAATCCTCCTTTCACATTGTAGAATCACTGCTTAATCTGCTACCACCTTGTCTTGTATAATATCACATTGGGCCTTTAGACTATTGATGCTTCAAGGGAAAATCAACTTTTTGGCTATAATTAAGGGCATAAACGTCAATTACTCGTTTCCCTTTCTTTTCATTGCTTTTTGTTCTTTTTTGGTAAAGGCGATACCACTTGTCTGCTCAGTCCACTTTATACACCCACTTTCGTCTCTTCTTGTTCCAACTTTTTCCTCTTACTGCAAAGCGTTATCCTTCTTATCGGGACCCTTGAAATCGTCTAAGCCATGTATTAACTTAAAGCTTGTAGCTTTAAGTAAGTCTCTGTCTTTCTTCTCTTGTTTTAGCAAGTTCACTTCTGTTCTGTTCCTATAACTGTTCTTAGGCTCATGTCTCTCTTTTTTTTTTTTTTGGCTCGTTTTGTTTCTCGTGTCGGATTTCTAGTTTTGAATTTGTCTCTCTACTTTGTGGCGGTATTGATCATTCATTCATCAATTTTTTTTTCTTTTTTACCAGTTGACTTTGCTTCGCTAGCGGTGAATCTTCAACTAGCAGAATTTTCAAATTTGAAATTTGGCGTGTTATTTACAACTTAATGTATATATACATTACTCACATTTTTTATTTGATAAAGCGTCGGTAACATGCATCCGAGGAAATATTTAAGGTGGATACTTTTGTCTTGTTCTGGATGATGCAGCTTGCTTCATGAGTACTGTATTAAGCTGTCTTCTTTCTTCATTGATATGAGCAAGTGATCGTGGGCTTAGTCGTTGAAGGTAATCGAGTTCTGGTTCCTTATTAGCAATCATGGCAGGCAAACGAGAAAATTTTGTGAGGTTAGTGCATCCTTTTGTTTAATTAGAGAGATCTGACATTCAAAAGTTTGAACCTGTTAAACATATTGTGCTTGTTCTGTGACTTTAATGGAGCAAACTGATTTGCACTGAAGCCCTCAAGTGAACAAGTTTTCCTTCATAATAATTAGCCGGAACGTCAGAAGCTCTTGGCCTTGCAGTTGTATTTTGGCAGTGCTTGTTCTCTGATTTGTTTCCTGATGAAATTGTAGTGTGATTGTTTTGATTTAATGGACAAGCATTGCCACAATTATGTTGGTGCATAATAATCTGAAAGTTATGTTGGTCGTACTGAATAGTGTGGATGATCTGGACTCTAGGTTACCATCAACATCTGTATCCCGCCAACAGAACTACGCCTCCAATATCAGTGGACCACTTCGTCCTATTCATGGAAGCAATAACACATCTGGATCCTTCAAGAAAGGGATCCAAAAGGGTTCCAAAGGGCTTAAATCGATAGGTCGTTCACTTGGTTTCGGTGTTTACCGAGCAGTGTTCCCAGAAGACCTTAAAGTATCTGAAAAAAAGATATTTGATCCTCAGGATAAAACCCTTTTGTTTTGCAATAAGTTATTTGTTATGTCATGTATTCTTTCAGTGTTCGTGGACCCTTTTTTCTTCTATCTTCCCGTGATCAATGGTGAGTCCAAGTGCCTGGGTATTGACCGAAAACTGGCTATCACCACAACTACATTGCGGACTATCATCGATGTGTTTTATCTCGCTCACATGGCTCTCCAGCTTAGGACTGCTTATATTGCACCCTCATCCCGAGTCTTTGGGCGAGGTGAACTCGTGATAGATCCTGCACAGATAGCAAAGAGATATTTGCAACGGTGGTTTATCATTGATTTTCTCTCTGTACTTCCTGTCCCTCAGGTTGGTTATATTAGTTTAGATCATATCAGTAATTTGTGTGTTGGACAACATCATTGCTTTTTCCTTCAGAAGCTCTGTGCATGATGATTTGTTGAAAGGATGCATTTAGTTGGTGGTCAAAGATCTCTGTTTGGAGCTTGTTGGTTTCACATTTACATTATTCACTTTGTGTATGTGCAGATTGTAGTTTGGAGGTTCTTGCAAAGGTCAAGGGGGTCGGATGTATTGGCTACAAAGCAGGCCTTGCTTTTCATTGTTTTGGTTCAGTATATACCGCGATTTCTACGTGTGTTACCCTTGACATCAGAATTGAAAAGGACAGCAGGTGTCTTTGCAGAAACTGCTTGGACTGGTGCAGCCTATTATCTGCTATTATATATGCTTGCAAGTCATGTAAGTGCCTAGCTTTTTCTCTTAGAATTACATTTCTTTTTGTTCAATGCTTGCCCATTTTACCTTGAGTTATGTGACTGTGGCACTTAAAGTGCAAAACTAGGAAATAGTTTCATCTCCGTTTCAATGTTGTGAACTTCAGTTCAAATTTTTAATTTCATAAAACATGTAAAGCAGCTTAGCGAGGTTTGTGGAGTCTCTGCTTACTTGTGATGTTCTATATCATTCCTACTTATCTTAATTAATGTTGTGTGGGATCACAAGTGTCAAGTTTGCTATGAAGAGCAAATCAGGTCGGACTAGTTTACTGAGTCAATTTTGCTTGTGTACTACTTACTGTTCGGTAATTAGCTGATTGGCAAGTGTTATATTGATAGAGCCACTATTGCTTATGTTGCAGATGGTTGGAGCATTTTGGTACCTTTTAGCCTTAGAACGTAACGACGCCTGCTGGCAGGAGGCCTGTAAAGATGCAGGGAATTGCAGCACAGGTTTCTTGTACTGTGGCAATCAAAACATGGACGGCTATGATGTTTGGAACAAGAGCAAAGAATCTGTTCTTCAGTCCAAGTGTCGCGCTGACCTCGATGATCCTAATCCTCCATTTGACTTTGGGATTTATACACAGGCTTTCTCGTCTGGCATTGTCTCATCTCAAAATTTCATCACAAAATATTGTTATTGTTTGTGGTGGGGCCTTCAGAACTTGAGGTAACCTTTGTTAACTCCTTTTGTTCTATCACAAAACCAGTTAAAGTTATTGCTTTGGTCTTGCCAATTCTCACAAAACTACAAATTTTCAACTCCTATAACATGTTTGGCTTAAAGTTCTGCGTCTATGAGTTTCAGATATCACTTGTTAACTGAATACATAAGTCATTCTTTTTTCCTTGTATTCAAATTGTAATTCTCATTAATTGCGCAACAGTACACTTGGACAAGGGCTTGAAACCAGTACATACCCATTGGAGATTATATTTTCCATCACTCTCGCCATTTCTGGGTTGATTCTCTTTGCTCTTCTCATCGGAAACATGCAGGTACTTTAGCTACCACCATGATCATTAGAAAATTTTGTTAGCTCTTTCTGTGAAAGCAAGCATCATGCTTACTTTTTTTTTCCTCTGTATATAAATAAGGACTGTCTAACAACATTTGCAATCTTGGGACAGACATATCTCCAATCTCTTACCATCCGGCTCGAAGAAATGAGAGTGAAGAGGCGTGATTCAGAACAATGGATGCATCACAGGATGTTACCACAAGATCTTAGGGAGCGTGTGAGACGCTATGACCAGTATAAATGGTTGGAGACACGTGGTGTGGATGAAGAGTATCTCGTTCAGAATCTCCCAAAGGATCTCCGGAGAGACATCAAGCGGCATCTTTGTCTGGCTTTAGTGCGCAGAGTAAGATCTCCCGCTATTATTCATTCAAACTTCTTAAAAAGATCACAGAACCTTTAGAATATTCAGGAGTCAGGAGACATTGAACTAATGGTCTTGACCATCGACCACATAACTTGTTTCATGATACTGTTTGTACTAGACATGCTTACTATTTATTAATGGCGTTTTCTTTTCACCATAATATTAGGTTCCATTGTTTGAGAGTATGGACGACAAGCTGCTGGATGCAATCTGTATGCGTCTGAAACCATGCTTGTTCACAGAGAGTACCTACTTAGTCCGAGAAGGAGACCCTGTTGAAGAGATGCTATTCATAATACGTGGCCTCCTCGAGAGTGTGACAACGGATGGAGGCAGGAGCGGTTTCTTCAACCACAGTCTCCTGAAAGAAGGAGAATTCTGCGGGGAAGAGCTTCTGACATGGGCATTGGATCCTAAATCAGGTGTGAATCTACCGTCTTCCACCAGAACCGTGAAAGCGCTGACAGAAGTAGAGGCGTTTGCTCTAAGCTCAGAGGAGCTGAAGTTTGTAGCAAGCCAGTTCCGGCGCTTACATAGCAGGCAAGTGCAGCACACATTCAGGTTTTACTCTCACCAATGGAGGACTTGGGCTGCTTGCTTTATCCAGGCTGCCTGGCGCCGATACTGCAAGAGGAAGAAGATGGAAGAGGCCGAGGCTGAGGCTGTGCATAGCTCAACCACTGGATCTTCATACTCCATCGGAGCTGCATTTCTTGCGACGAAGTTTGCGGCTAGTGCGCTGCGCACCCTTCACAGGAACCGGAACACAAAGATTAGGGATTTGGTCAAGCTGCAGAAGCCTCCCGAGCCTGATTTCACTGCGGAAGATGCTGATTGATTGAGCCGCTTGAAGACCTGGTTGTTTATAATTACAAATAGGTAGAAATGATCTCATTACAAATATTGCATGGCTTTAGGACTGCTTGCGCTGTCTGTAAAATGTTATTTAGTGTGGAACATAGAACTAGAAACAAAGCGAGCATAGCCGTTGGATTGAATAAATGGTCATATGTTAGGAACTTAGGATCTTACTTCGGTTAAACCATTGAAAGTAACAAATTCTGAACCATTATATACAAGTGAGAGTGAGTGAGAGTGAAAACTTGTGGCGGAGGAAAAAAGTGAGAGTTCCAATTTGAAAGAGTTGTTATAAATGGTTAATATAGAGTAATTTCTATTCTTATAAAGGCGTGAGAATATGATTTTTGAAAGAGAACAAGTTACATACCAAACAAATTTAAAAAACGAAGACATACCAAATGTTTGCAAGACAAGAGAGAGAAATAATTAAATATCATAAACATTATATTTGATGGATTAACGAGATTTGTAGAAAAAAAAATGGGAGAATTGGAAATTTAGAGCATATTTTGGGAACTATTATCCCTTTAGTATTTAATTACAGATTATTGTCCATTTATTATCTATATTAATGGTAATCTAATTTTACTCTTTAAATAATAATAGTTAAAAAAAAAATTACTTTGATTTTTTTTAAAAAAGAAAAAAATTGGATTACCAAAACCCAAAATCATATGGGAAAATTTGCTAGATAACCAATTTTAGATAATTGGTTAAGAAAATAGCCAAAAAAAAAAAAATTAAGCAAATAACATTTTGTCTGCTTTTCTGACTATTATGTCCTTAGTCACGAAAAAAATAGACTGACTATACAATTTATTATAACAACACATATGTTTACCCCAAGGATTTTGTTTTTTGCATAATTCGCATACTGGTAACTTGTTCAGCCTTGTATTAGTACAAAAAAAATACTGATTTTATTTCACGTCTAACATGCTTTAAATTTTGAAAAACAAACCTGAACTTTTTCATACGGCAATAATTACACCTATAACGTAGTAAGTCTATTTTTTTATCAATAACATAACATGTCTATTTTTTAAAATCAAAGACTTAACAAATCTACCAACTAAAAAATACAGACCTTTCATACAGATTTGAAAAAAAATAGTATAGCAGCTATTGTGCACTTTGCTCATCCATATATTAAATCATCATTTACAACATGTCAAAATATTCGTCTCCAACTGAGAAACATAGACCTTCCATACAATTTTTTTTGCAGACCTTCCATACCAAAGGAAAGGAAGCTCTCTCATCATCTTCGATGGTGTGCGATGGAATCGAGAGAGAAAATTTTGAGTATAGACAATTTATGTGTTCTATGTAGACTAACGTTTTTTACTACATACATATCAATGTTAGAATAATTTTTACACTCAAAATTAGAGATCTTTATAATTGTAGCCGCCATTGCAAATATAACTAAGGATCCAAAGTTTTTGTGTGTCTAGTAACAAAGCAATCAAAGCCGAGTTCGGTTGTCCTTGTGATGGAGCAGCTTTTGATTTCTTGGCTAGAGCGATGTTCGGGAAGAATCCACTTGATACGAAACTTGGATCTGATGCACCGAAGCTAATCACTAAATAGGTTTCCTTATAAAAAAAATAGACGTTCTATACACACATAAGAATTAGCAAATAGAAAATACCATAAGTGTAAGCAATGAAGTTGCAAATAACAAAATAATCTCAATAACAAAGAAAAAGAAGCTCAAACAAACTGCAAAATTATAAAAATAGACACATAGAAAATAGTCTCTAATATTGAATACACTAAAATGATGAACACTCTTAATTAACACATAGAAATTAGTCTCCAACGATGTTCTATACAAATAGATGTTCCATACAAGATACTCTCTACACGAAAGGAAAGGAAGCTCAAGCAAATTGCAAAATTACAAAATAAATGTTATATACACACAGGAATTACAAAATAGACATTCTATACAAAAAAAGTGGTTCAACCAAATTGCAAAATTGCAAAAAGTAGACGTTCTATAAACATAGAAATTAGGTTCCAATATTGAAAACAAAAACAATAGACGTTCTCCACTAATAGACGTTCTATACAAATAGAACGGCGAAGTACTGGGTAGTGTTGCGAAGTAATAAAACCAACAATCGAATTTAACAAAAGCCAAATATAGAACCTCCACCATAAAAGCCAAATAGACAGTCTATGTATTATGGTTCGAAGAAAAATCAAGAACTAAACTATGGTTTGAAGAAAAAAAGTACATCCATAAACTAAACATGGAAATAGTATATCCATAAAAATGATGACATAGATTCTGGTTTGAAAAAAAATAGCGAAATTGCCACAGAAATCGACTAGAGATTACAAGATAATTGAATGGCGAAGACGAGATTACAAGAGCAAATATAAATCGTGAAGATCGAAATACCATTCCAAATTGGTGCCAATTCGATCACAGGCACTGACGATTAACGGACGGCCTGGACAAAGGATCCTCCGATCCGTTTCTCCGACGGGAGTTTTAAGGACAGAGACGCGGTCGCCAAAAATCGCTGCATGATATGGGCGAGACCTTTCGATGGTGAATCTAGGCGGGTTTCTCCTGTAGACATAACGCGACGGTGAAGACGACGGCGGTTGTTGAGAGGAGAGAGAAGGCGAAGAGGAATTGATAAACGAAGAGCAGAGTCCATTCGTGGTTGGTTTGATATTGATCGGGGAGGAGAAGAATAGTACATAGTAATCATGAGATGAATATTTGATAGTACATAGTAATCCCGAAATGAATAGTTATCTCGAGATTACGGAGTCTCGAGATGAATAGTACATAGAAATCCTGTGATGAATATTTGATAGCACATAGTAATCCCATGATGAATAGTAATCCCGGGATTACGGAGTCTTAGGATGAATAGTAATCCTGGGATGAATAGTAACTACGGAGAAGAACCAACCTCGTCTAAGCTAAAGGAGAAGAATCGGAGTGAATAGTAATCTCGAGATGAATAGTGTACTGGAATGAATAGTAGTGGTGATTGTGTCGAGAAAGGAAAAATGAAAAAATAGAAAAGAGATAAAAAAAAAAGGAAATATAAATAGTAATCATGGGATAAATAGTACATAATAATCCCGGGATGAATGTTTGATAGCACATAGTAATCCCAGGATAAATAGTAGTGCGAAAAAATATATTGGAAGAAGACGCGTAAAAGAGAAAAAAAAAAAGAAAAAAAAAAGTTAAAAATAAGAGATGGAAAAAAAAAGACAAAGAATAAAATGGTATTAATATATATAATACAGAGAATATTAACTTCAAATTTTTTTTGTGGTCATTCACTTAATTATAATTTTTTTTTGGGTCATCCACTACAATTTCCCAAATCATATCTCTACGCGACTTGAATTGGATTTACCGTCGCCTCTCCGATATCAGTGTTATCGTGCCTCTCCGCCTCCTCCGATAAGTGAAATTTCCTCTTCTTCTTCCGCCTGTCCGCCTCGCCTCCTCCGCCTCCTATGGGATTAATTATGCTCCTAGGGTTTTAGAATGGGAGGATAAATCGATTTAGGGATTTCATGATTTTGGTTTAACTCATGCTCTGCCTATTTCATCTTCTTTGGTTTCGTGTAATTCTAAGTGTTTTCATGTGTTAAGTGTCGATTGTGTTCTGTGTGTATCTCTAAAAGTTTAGGAATTGCAAGCACTCTTTCTTCAATTGTGTTATGTGTGTATCTGCCGATTTAGGAATTACAACTTACAAGCACTCTTTCTTCAATTGTGTTATGTGTTTACTCATGTTTCTGTGTGTGTGTGTGTATTGTGTTTATGTGTTTCACACACAATATATTGTATGTGTGTATTGTGTTTACTCATGTTTATATGTGTGTGTGTTTATCAAAGGAGCTGTTTGAGAAACCCTTCTTCCAATCTGTGGCTAGAGCTCTTCGTCCTGGTGGAGTTGTGTGTACTCAGGCTGAAAGCATGTGGCTTCACATGGACATCATTGAAGACATTGTTTCCAATTGCCGTGAGATATTCAAAGGTTCTGTGAACTATCGGATTCATGCTTTGTTCAACTGAAGGACCTCATGTTGACTTCAAACACCCAGTGAACCCAATTGATGAGAGCTCCAGCAAATCAAATGGACCTTTAAAGTATTACAATGTCGAGGTAAAAAAATAAAAATCTCTCAATATACCATTTCATACGTCTAGACACTCGAATTTTAACGTATTGCTCTCATTTCTTCGGGGTTTCAGATTCATTTAGCCGCGTTCTGTTTGCCTTCTTTCGCCAAGAAGATAATCGAGTCAAATGCCAATTGAGAAGGGAAAGAAGCAAAATGGATGGTCGTTGCACTTATCAAAATAAAAGCTTTTACAATTTTTAGAATGTCATGTTTGTTTCAAGCATGTTTCTGTGACACTGCAACTACTGCAAGCGACAATGTCTTCTTTTAGCATAATAGCACCATTACACATCACATATTAGCAAAGCCTATCTACAAGTTTCTTTCCTTTTGTGTTGAAGCTGGGAAATCCAATAAGCTTTCTGCCTTTTAACTATTTATTCAAAGACTCAAACTTTGAATTGATCTCAGCCAAACTCTCTCAGACTCAAACTTTGAATTGATCAGTCCTCTAAAACCATCGTTTTTAACTCCGCAAGATAGTATTTGATTCCAAAATTAGTAATCTACCTTGTTTTTTTTCATCAACAATAAAAATCCACTTCTTATTGATTCCCGATTTCCATACACCACATATGACATAGATATGCACCATATTTGAAGCACAAGAAGAGAACACAAAAACAAAGAGAAGAGATATCGTGAAGAAGATATGGTGAAGAAAAAAAATTGAAAAAACGAAAAAACGATTGTTGAAGAAGATATCGTGAGTTGAAAATAATTTCTAAAAAAAAAACCAAAGGATTACAACAGCATAAAAGGAAAAAACACGTTTTCAAAAAGGGAAAAAAAAAAGAAAAAAAAAAGATTACACGACAAAATAAGGAAAAAACGATTTAAAAAGGAAAAAAAAAATTCTGAAGATTTTCAGTTGTGTTGTCCTAGATTTTCTCTCAGATTTTGTTAACCGATTGGTAGAATATGTATTCTATATTCTGTAGAATCAAAACAAAATGGTAGAACTTCTATTATACAACAAAGTAGAATATAGAGAAAATGGTAGAACTTATATTATACAAAAAGTAAAATATAGATAAAATGGTAGAATGCGAATTCTACAATTGGTAGAATAAATACAATATTGTAGATAACGGATTCTATAGGGACAGTAGAATGCAAAACAAATAGTATAATATATATTCTATACTTGGTAGATTTTAGAGCAAATACTAGAAACCATATTCTACAATTAGTAGAACATGAAAATAAATATTTTTTAAAATTTTAGTTTTTCCTAAGATAAATTACACAATATGTATTACTTACCTTATATGAATTTTATGAATTTCTAAAGTAAGTATAAATATTTATTTGGCATTTTTTATATTTAATAAATGGTATTTTAGTCTAAAAGTGGCAAAACTCAAATAAGTACTAAGGGGACAATAGTTCCCATATTTTGCTCTAAATTTACAATTATCCCCAAAAAAATTGCTTCAATCTGATAATAAAATTTGACATGTTTTTTTAAATTTAACATTTCGCTCACTTATGTTTGTGTGGTTAACGTCCGTTAAATCGTTAATGTAAAATCTACAAAATTTGTTAGTTTGAATATTAAATCGGAAATGTTTATAATTGATGTTTTTCGGGAATCAAAAAAAGTTGATGTATATATTATTTTTTTTGTTGTCTATAAATTTTTATTAAAAACTTTTGAAGAATACATAGCCGGAGGAAATAGATAACATCCCCCAAAACATAATTGGCGAAAAACCATATTTTCCCGTAGTCAAAACCCTATCAAAGAGAAGCATACAAAACTTCAATTACAACGCAGAAAACAAAACCCACAACAGTTCGAAACCATGACTGAAAACAACACGAGAGCAATTTAATCTGAAACTAAGAATCGTAAAAACACAACAAAACTTCTAACTTATGGAGATCTTTTGAAAGAACTTAACGAAGATGTCCACGACCAACCATCGATAACATATTTCTCCTATAGAGATGCATAACTACGGTTTATAACATTGATTCCTAAGCTTTTTAATCCAGCAAGATAGAATACACGAGCCCACATGGGCATGGTCGAGTGGTAGTGGGGATGTAGGATTGTTCCACCAACGGAGAACCCGGGTTCGATTCCCCCTCTGCGCTGGTGCTCGAAACATTAATCACGACCATGTGTGGAAGCTGGCACTGGGCTTCGGCCCAGTTGAAAACTCGTGAGGAGGTTTTGTCAGTTGGGCCAACTCACTCTAGGCAATAGACGGAAGGCGCGAAGTCTTACTGGTTTGGCATGTGGTAGCCAGTCTCCATCTCTCCGGTAAGATGTCGATCGGACAGACTAGGTTAAAAAAAAAAAAAAAAAAAAAAAATAGAATACACGATTTCTCCAGAAGCCTAGATCCTATCTTTGTAGCAAAGGTTATTTACTTGAGATATTTTTATGATTGTTTACCTCTAGAGAATGAATAATCAGGTGATTGGGCTTTATTTATTTTATCAAAGCCCAGAATACATGCTCCGTCAGTCCGTCCCAAGTAAAGGTTTGCGATTCGGTGAAAGATCGATCGAGAGGAGAGGGAAGATGGTTGGCGCGAATCTGAAAGCGGAGACGATGGTTCTAATGGAGAACAGAGCGGCCATGGAGACGGAAATGAACTCTATCATCGAACGTCTCTGCAATCCCGGCGGGCCTGGTCTCTCCGGCAATCTCGTCGACCCGGAGGTACTCTAGTCTTAACCGAAACATCTGCTGCTTATTTTTGCTCCTTTGATTCCTTTTTGTTTATGACATTGACAGGGATTCCCTCGGACAGATATTGACATTCCGGTGGTGAGAGCTGAGCGCCGTCGTCTTGCTGGTGCTTTCTCTTTTCTTTTTTTCTCTTGTGTGCTTGATGAAACAAAGTTAGGGCAAGACTTAAAGAACCCTAAGGAAGCATAAAAATATCATATTTAAGCATAGATGGTTTGGCTTTTGTCTTGGATTGACGGTTTTGTGAGCCAGCGATGAGATTGGCAGGAATTAAGCTTGATTTTCTATACCATGTTTATTATTGCCATAGATTGGATGTGTAGCTTCCGCTTCCTTTTTCTGAAATGGTTTCTGCACCCACAGAGTTACGGAGTGAGCACAGCGAGATAACGGACAAGATAAGTGTGAACATCCAAATTCTTCATTCAGTGAGGCCTACATCCACAAAAGATTCAGGTATGACAGGACATAGAGCTCCAAGCTTCAGGTTGAAATGTTTGATTGGGTTGATCATCAACTTTGGTTCTGGTCTTTTGCTTATGCTATGACTATCAGTCGAGACATTTTTACTTTGAACCCATATGCACGACGTGGGTACAAAAGCTTATGAGTAGGAAATGATGCAGGTCCAGAAGCATCATCAATTTCGTCAGGTGAAGTGACTTCCTTATCTGCCTCCATGCAGACAGCTGGCTTCAGTGTTACTTCCCGTGCCATGGATGTGGATGCGGTTACTTGTATTCCCTTTGCCATGGTTGATGAGATAACCGAGTCATCTCCAGCAGCAGAGGATGGATTACAGCTTGGAGATCAGGTTGTGAAATTTGGCAACGTGGAGGGTGGTGACAATCTGTTGCAAAGGCTTGCCGCTGAAGCTCAGTCTAACCAGGGACAAGCAGTTTCTGTTGGAGTTATAAGGCAAGGTGCAAAAGTCGATTTATCTGTCACACCGAGGATATGGCAAGGGAGAGGTCTATTGGGGTACTTACTGATACTACGCTAATACATGTCAATAGTTGATATATTCGCAGTTAAACCAAGGATAAACATGTCTCTGTATCAACTGATGAATTGTTAACTCCTTCGCATATGATCTGCTTCCATTGCAGGTGCCATTTCCGTTTGGTATGAGCCATGGATTATCATTTGGAGTCCTGGATATGGTGAAAGCTTCTGTCCTGCAGAGTTGGTGGGTGCTGATGTCAATTATTAGAGAAACTTGAACTTAGTAGGCGTGCAAGTGTTTGCACAGCTTGGAAAGTAGACTTTCATCTTTGTATGGAGAACGAAACAAAAACAAAAATATTTGGTCTCTCTAGCTGATAAGACGATTAAGAATCTTTACTTCTCATCCATACAATTGTTTAGGTGGTTTTTCACCCACTTCACTGGGACTTATTAAAGCCCAAATCATTGAGTCTTTTACCCTCGTCATTGGGACTTTCTAAAAACTAGCCAGTTGATAATCACCGCACTAAGAATTGCATTTTTCTGTCGAACCAGTAGTTTCTTCTCTCCTTTTTTTAATGTATTGATATGTTAGGTCTGGTAGTTCAAGTAAATCATGTACCGAGCCAGCCTCCTGTTTTGGTTGAGTGAAATATTTATATAACATCCCATGTTTCCAAACCGGATGCTCTCTGTACAAAAAAGGGTGTGCCAGTCACGATGTCAAGTAGGGTTCAAGCTTATCTTGCCTGTGTATATCTGCACTCTTTTTCATTGACGAATAGTCCTTACTGTCATTCTTTGTGGTGTCTGTTCAGGAGGTTGTTTGAACTCCTTGTGCTTTTGGGTGCTTTGGCCGAACACGCCTACGATTCTGAGCAAGAGCCAGAGGCCTTCAGGTTCTTGCTATGATTCTGGTTCACCCTTCTTTGCATATGGACGTATCTTTGACCAAGTGTCTCATAGGTTTAAGCAGCTGGGCAAAACGAAGCGGGACGTGTGCCCTGATAAGCGTTCCGTTCTCTGTATATTCCTATATACGCAACAAACAGAAGACATGAGAATCAATTGAGTTATCTTATATGAATAAATAAGATGGCCGGTCATCTACTCACAGTTTCTTTCACCATTCCAACCCTGTGGATGGTGCTTAGAAGGTCCCCCTTATCAAATGGCAAAAGGGCTTCAACCCAAACCATTGAATCCTGTAACCGATTTTTAAGAATATAATTTTTTAATGTGCCACAATCATGAACCAACAAAAAAAAAATCAAAAATATTGATGAAACTGAAACCTTGAGCTTCTCTTGAACCGCATTGCAGAATTTGTCTAGTCCTTCTCCAGACAGAGCAGATATACATATTACATCCCCACTTTTCTCTGCTTCCAGCTTTACATTTTGAGGATCATCCACTCTATCAACCTAACAAAGGACCAAAGAGTATTATACATGTTCCTACATTATTTTGCTTATACAGCAAGAGATTGAATAGAAATACAATCATATTCGTCAGTCCTACTTTACATTACCTTATTCCACACAACCAATTTTGGGATTGATGAAACATCGAGTTCAGACATAACCTTTTCCACAGCTTCTATTTGTTGATTTGCCAGTGGGTGGCTACACATTTTACAAGCATATTATCATCAGGAGGTGAATTTATGACATATGATTATTTGACCCAATTTTAACCAGAATTTGAAGATACCAAACCTGATGTCAACAACATGCACCAAAAGGCATGACTCTGATATCTCTTCGAGTGTTGCTCTGAAAGCAGCAACCTGCAAGACACTTTTCATCCAAGTTACACACCGCGTTGACACAAAGCCACAAATCCAAAAAGCCTTCTTCAATTTGATTCTAACAGACATGTCCAGGAACGCATCTAGTTGAAAGATAGCCATTAGGACCTTACCAAGGTGGTTGGTAACTTTTGGATAAAACCAACAGTATCTGTGAGAAGAAACTCCTTCCCGTTGTGCATCTGACGAAAAAGGACCCAGAAAGAAATCTCATGTCAAAATTCGATCACACATTTCACGTCGTACCCACCATCTGCTATCCCATGTCAATAACTTTATATCGACATACAATTTGGTTGAAAGAAAACTCTCACAATGGCTTTGCAGGTTGCGCATTATAATTACATTAAACATGTCACATAGTACTAGTTAAACATGTTACATAGTATGCGCCATCTGCTATGTAATGTGACTAGCATATAACAAAAGAAACAACTGTCTCCTAAAAAAGGGACTGCAGATCTGCTATTCCAACAAATTTAACTGACCTGAACCCTTCTCGTAGTTGGATCCAGGGTCGCAAACAAACGATTTTCAGCGAGAACATTAGCACCAGTCAATTGGTTCAAAAGTGTACTCTTTCCAGCGTTTGTGTAACCAACCTAAACCACAATGGGCATAAAACATTCACATATGAATGTGTTGATCAATTCCTACGAGTTTAGAATAACGTGCTGTACTTACCAAAGATACAACAGGAACAGGTATAGCAACACGCCGGCTTCTATACTGCTTTCGATGCTTTCTAACAGATTCCAACTCTTTTTTGAGAACTCCAATCTAGCCAATTTAATATGAAAACGTTTAGAATATACATCCATCTTCATGAACCTACAGAAAAATCTAAATAAAGGCAGAGCCTAAGAAACAGCTCATCACAAATATAATCACAAACTGTGTCACACCCCATCTCTTTAAAAACGAGCAGTAGCAAAAGAGGCTAAAAACTGCAGAAGTATATATATTATACTTACTTGAGTACGCAGGATTCGCTTATCAACTTCAATTTGTTTTTCTCCCATACCCTTAACTTGGCCACCTGATTGACGCTCAAGGTGAGTCCACATTCTAGTTAATCGTGGTAATTGGTATTCCATTTGTGCTAGAGCAACCTGCAAACAATTCGAGATTGATCTAATGTTGTACATGGTTCCTGAAAGAGCATAACTAAAAGTTTTCACAAATGGTCATCTCTATATGTAGGCTTTATCTTGCCTGCAAGGCTGCTTCATGAGTTGCAGCCCTTTGGTTGAAAATGTCCAAGATAAGGGCGGTGCGGTCACAAACTCGAACATCCCCACCAAAGGCCTTTTCCAGGTTACGCAATTGCCTGAAGTTTGAAGTAAGAAGTAATAAGAAAATGAAACACATGCTCAATTCACATGTATGTTGTTGACAAACTAGCGTGGAAACAAACAAGAGTATGAAACTCCTACATACTACACAATCCAATGGACAAACGACCAAGACAAGCTACAGTTTTGTGAAAGAAGAAACATAGTAGCTTGCAATCAAAATAATTGAAGAATAAGAATCCATAACTATAGATTTTGGGAAACTTCAGCTAAACGGTATGCAAGGCGCATGGTGGTCTAAATTAAAGAGCACATATTTCCACTAAGAAAAATTACAGAGAAACGTTACCCTGGTGAAAGTTCATCGTCAAATATCACGGTCTCAACGTCCAATGCCTGTATTGCGCTTTTTATCTCCGAGACCTTTCCCGATCCAATGTATGTTCTAGGATTTGGGGAAGCTAGCCTGTAGTAGTAGTATACCATCAAACAATCATTGAATTTAGCATCCACTGTAAAATAGCGTGGCAGCAAAAATTAAATAGACAACTACATCACAGAGGACCAAGAATCCAGTCTTATCCCTAGTATACATAGATAAGTAACTACTAACTTTTGATACGTAGAACCAACCACCATAAGCCCAGCAGTATCCGCGAGCTGTTCTAGCTCCTCAAGGGATTCCTCTATATTAAACAAACATTCTCCATCACCCTTTCTTTCCACGCCCACTAGATATGCCTTCTCCTCAAAAACCTGGAAATCACAAATGATTTATGCTTCTTTATTACTGAAACATACCCAATCCTTTCTAGAAAGTTAGAAACTAGTTTCCCCATAGAATGTATGCCAATTTCTTCGAATTTAGGGATGTGCTTTTCTCCGTTTCCGAGCAGCAACCAATGACCAAGCGTTATCCACTACCTTTCACTTAAACCATAAGAGGAAATATAAAAGGTAATGCAACCTCCTTTCCATTTCTGAGCTTGAATCGATCGTCCAGGCTCTCTTCACCTCCTTTCTTCTTCCTCAACGGTGTAGATGGAGCAGCGATCGTTGCCTTGTCGAAATTCGGCTCCTCCTCTGCAGAGAAATCCAGAAATTGAGGGATTTCTTCTTCCTCCACGCTTTCCTCGAAATCGAGACCATATTGTTGAGTAGGGTTACAAGATAATCTCCACGAATAGCAGTTGCCACGAAGAAGAGAGATAGTAAGAGGAACGATCGGGCGATTGGGTTTAGGGTTATTGTTCGCGCGCCACTCAAGTTTGGAAATTGGAGAAGAAGAAAAGAAAAATGAGCTCATTGTGGATAATATTGATGTGAGCATTGGAGGAGATTGTGGTGGAGTGAGTTTTTATACTGTCTATAACACACCCACGTCTTCAACTACGTGCCGTTTTTCTGAATCATTCAATGAACTGCTTTCTGTTTTTATTCTATTTTTGCTCGGGCTTTTGTTTGGTTACTAGATTAGCTGTATCTTCTCCATGGACAAATTTATTGGTTCAATAAATTTAGAAAAAATCGAATAAAAAACTTATAAAATAGTAAGTACTGATAATTTAAACTTCCTAAATATTTTGTAAACACTTTAAACTTTCAACCTAGAATTTTTAATAGAAAAAACCATCGGCATGAATCTCGAGTATGTGCATTCAAATTTTTTTAACTAAATAGAAAACACCGTTAACGGCAAAATTAAAACCGTTAAGCTATCAATCAAACCTTTGATTGATTTTTATATTTATGTTTATTTTTATATTTTTTTGTTAATTTATTGTTTCAGATTAGACTAGAGCTATATATAAAGTTCAACCCTTTGTACATTTTATGCACACAATTATCGATCAAAAACCGAGTTTTCTCATTTAAAAGCTTTATGCTTTGTTCATTGTTTCTTAGAGTATTTGGTAAATTTCTTACTGCGAATTCTCACATTCCATGCAGTATGTGTTTAGCTACAAATCAATGTTTGATATGTTTGGTTTTGTTGTTCTTCTACTCACTCGTTTGATTTCTTTAAAATGTACTACATCTTCCCAGAGTGACTACAAAAAAGAGCAGCGGAGAAAGATAAAACTAACAACAAGAGAAATATGACATTGGGAAGACGGTTTCATCATTTCTTATATAATTTGTTTTTTCACTCAGTGATTTCCAATTTATAGCAAACAAATATCTCTATAATATTATTTAAGAAAACATTTTAACAAATGAACTTTGTTTTGTAAGTTATTACATGAAATATCATTACAAATAACAAAGAATAATTAAAAATAGGAAAAGATATAATAGTCTTTTAAAATTATTGATTATAATATGAAAATATATATTTTGCATTAAAGAGGTTATTTATTATTTCATCTCTGTAATATTAAGAAGACATTTTTTAAAATGAACTTTGTTTTGTAAGTTATTACATGAAATGTCATTACAAATAACAAAGAATAATTAAAAACAGGAAATGATATAATAGTCTTTTAAAATTATTGATTATAATATGGAAATTATATATTTTGCATTAAAGATGTTATTTATTATTTCATTTCTTAATTATTTTTAATACTATATATTTTAAAATAATAATCAATTCATATATATTCAAAGAAATAAAATATATTCAAAATTTTGCTATATTTTTCACTATAATTTATTAAAAAAGTTCGTAGACTAACCACAAAAACTAGAGTCATTTAACGGTGCATATTAGAGTTATGTTTTTAAGATTATAAGTTTTTGCGGATTAACCCGAATAATATTTTAGTTCACTGCAAAATGGGTTCAATAGATAAATTATTACAAATTGACAGTTTAATCTATAAACAATAATAATCATTAGTTAGTTATATTGTAAAATTCAGATAAAAAAAAATTTCTTAAATTTCAAAACAATTTTTTTTTTAAATTACTTTGCGCTATAATTAGCGCTGTTTAAATCTTAGTTTGTTATAAACGGAATAATTAGGACACTACACATTAAAGATTTCAGATTTTTATGGTTATCATAAATTAATGTATATACTATTAAAACATATAATCATTTTTAGAAAATAACATTTACTTAGATGTGTTATTTACATAGTATGCCATTAGACAATGAAGAAAATGTCATTATGTCATTAAGGATATTTTCGACAAATAAATATTCTAATCAAATCTTTTTTTTTAACTCTGATATAAATTATGAAAACTACTACAAATATAATTTTACAACGGACAACGCTATCCTTGTGGAGATGAACGGTTCCATTTGCACCACACTGAAAATTTATTCAAAGATTTACGATCACGATGAACGGTTCCACTTGCATCATAGTAAAAAATATCTTATAAGTTTGCCTTCAATTGGTCAACCACTAGACTAAGTGGTTTCCACATGAATATTCTAATTAAATCGTTGTCATTTAAATATTTCTTAATAAATTAACAAAATTAAGATAACAGAAATCTAAACTAATGTTGACATAATATCAGAGTATCTCAGTATCGTTAAGAGGAATATTTGCAAATATATTTTTATAAAAATGTATTTGCCTAAAAAAACATTATTTTCTACATAACTATATTAGGTCCCGTATATTATATTAGACTCTAAAATTGAGAATTCGCGTAAATATGACCCGTATAATTAGGTTCCAAATTAAGACTCTTGATTAGTTATCAAGAAATGATGTTTTGTAATTCACAATTAAGAAAATTCAAAATTGATTCATATTACTAATAAACATGGTAATCATTCCCTCTATATGAATGAGAGAGTTCCAAAAACAAATTTCAAATTTTAGAATTTTTGTCATTTGATTCTTATAAAAGAATTATCAAACATGATAACAAATTGTTATTAATCTAATTTTATATTATATGAATATTATATAAATTGTATAGTTTATATTTTTGTAGTTTATATTTTTTCTTTTACTTTAATTTTATTAGTTTCTATTTAAATAAAATGTAATTTCTTTTACCGTTTTTGTTATTTTATCTTTTTAAAAGATAAATAACTAACAATAAAAAAAAATATTATTATATTGTTATTTTTCTGTTTTTAACACATATCTCGTAAATTAGACGTTTTTGTTATTTTATCTTTTTAAAAGATAAATAACTAGCAATAAAAAAAAATTATTATTATATTGTTATTTTTCTGTTTTTAACACATATCTCGTAAATTAGAATATTTTTCAAAAATATTTTTACTTAATACTTTTTTTATTGAGATTATTATTTGACACATATCACAATCTTAATTAACAAAATGATCTCTTGGGTAAGAGTACAAATTATTCTATGTGACGTGTTCAGTTTTGTATAATAAAATATACTATTGATATAAGATAGTATACTAAATTGAGCTTTCTTGATCTATCAATAGATAAACAGGATAGACTATACTAAACGGGATTTCTTGATCTCTCAATAGATAAGCATTGCATCGAAACATGATCAAGAATCGCAGTTACCAATTGTACCGGATCTACTGGTCTATCAATAGGTGTAAGATTGCACCGAAACGAGATTTGAAAACTCGAGAAAAAGACGAAAAATGAACTAACTTATGGATTTTGGGTTGAGATGATGATGAAGAAGAAGGACTGAGTTCTTGAGGGAAGAGTGTTCAGAATAAATGAAGAAGCAAAAACAATGAAGAAGCAAGGTTTGTAAAATCCAAAACAAAGAGAAATGGTGGGTATGAATTAAACGGCATATCGGTAGGTGTAATAGTCCAAAGAAGTAACATCGCTTCGTCTGATCTTGACAACTTGTCCACGCTTGAGTCCATAGTATCTGGCAACAGGGTCACATACGAGGATGCGAGGCAACTGTGTATCTTGCACTGTGTACTTTTTGAGTAAATCCTTCTTGGCTTGATTGTCGAGTACATAGTACTTGTTGATTAGTTTGTGCTCGGTGATGTTGGTCACCAGTTCGGCTTCCTCAAAGACTTCAATTGTTAGAACCTTGTTGACCTCTAACAAGGCGCTTTTCGCGGCACCAGTTATGGGCAGTGGAACAACTATGATCCCTCGAGGAACTTTATCGTCTCTCATCTTTATCACCACTTCCTTTCTAATCACTGGGACTCCTACCTTAGGGCCTTCCGGGTAGAATACATAAATCTGCACCGAGTCAAAGATAGATACAAGATTCAACATTGCTTTTTACAAAAGCTTACGACTTTATATGACATTACGCAGAGCTTACGACTTTATATGACATGTTTCTTCATAGATCATAGATGTACCTTGTCTTCTGAATTTGGTCCCTTAGTGGCTGCGATGAAAAGAGCTTCCTTGTTCACTTTGTTCACTGCTTTACAAAATTTCTGAACAAACTCTTCTCTTTTCAAGTTCAAATCAGATTCTTCTATGCTGTAACCTCGATCCCTCAGCATCTGCAACACCGTGCGACGCACCTTGAAGAGCCTCGTGATTTCATCATCCACTTCGGACATTCTCTTCAAACTCTTGGTTTTTTGTCTTTTTTTTTTTTTGCCGGCGAGGAAGAAAAGAGATGAGCCAGTTCAACTAGGGTTTAGGGTACTCATAAATACTAGTATTATAACATCATAGACCCTTATATGTGATCTGAATCTCCCCTTATATGTGATCTGAATCACTCTATTTCCGACACGACAGAATTGTCTTTTTTATGTGATCTGAATCTCCCACCTTAGGGACTCATAAAATTACTTCAAGATTCAGATCTCCCCTTATATGTGATCTGAATCTCTCTATTTCCGACACGACATAATTGTCTTTTTTCCTTAGAATGTTCATGCTATAATATTATTTCATGAGCATATATCTAAATACAGGTGTAAAATAGCATGAACCTGTGGAGACAAATTACAAGAGACTAGGAAAAAGAAACAGATAATCTTACTCCAGAAACAGGGGATGGGGCCTGTCTTTGTTTATCACAAACTGAACAAAACTGAGAGGAAAAGAGATCACAAACAATGTCTAATGTCTATAGCCTCTCTTTTCCTCGTTTGTTAACATTACTTTTCGCCAAAGATTACACATCTTATAGATTATGGCTGGTCCCTTATTCATATCCTGAAGCCTGTCTTTGCAGTATTCATGCGTTGCGTCCATTTCTTCTTTGTATCTGTTAGTTTCTTCGATGCAATCAACTGGAACGGATTCGGCCCTCCATACCACTCCTCTTTCATCCTTATCTTCTTTTTCTTCCCTCTATCATATTCTTCATCCCTGCCACAATCCAATACCATTTATGTGTAAACCAACCGCCCAATATTATAATCAAACCCAAAGCAAATAACCCAAAATCTCAAGCTCACCACTCATCTGCTACATAACCCACTCTCGTGCCTTCATTCTTTCCCATCTTCTTAGAAGCTGAAGCTTCCTCATCCCATTTGGCAACTGCAATAGTTAAGCCCATTAAACACAATCACATAGAGTAAGCTCTTGCTCTACGGTCGGGTATTGATACGTTAGACACAGAAGAAGAAATACAGAGGAAACGTTACAAAGGATATACGTTATCAATAACTAATAACGTATCAATCACAGTCACTCACACACACACACACAAAAAATCAGAATTGGAGAATGATGATGTTATCTCCTAACTGGATGAAGTTCATTATCATTAGCAATTAACAGTCGGGGTGACCAAATTTCTAAAAGTGCTGAGTTGAGAAATTGGAAAACTTACCCACTGTCTCTGGCAAACCCCGTGTGAGAATGGTCACATGTTCTTTCTGTAACAAGATTTGTTCTTCTTTTGAAGACTCTCTGTTTCTTTTGGCGTTTTGGCTTGCTTCAGACAAGTCAGAGCTCCTCAATGGATGCTGTTGGTCTGACGCAAGAATGGCACCATTTTGATTCGTTCTCTCCTTGAGCTCTCCAGTTGGAGAGCCAAGCACCATATTCCCATTACTACTTATCCTTTTATTATGGACACTGACACTGTTATCCTTCACATCCAAGCAAGCAGAGCCAGAAGCAACTTCGCCAGTTATCTGTGAAGTGCAATGCTCTTGATCTGTAGCTCTTTTCTTGGATAGGAGCTCCTCAGAGATAATGTTAACAGCTAAGGTACTTGATCTTCCCTTTTTCTGTTTCTTTTTTTTGCGTACGCCCAGGGACAGCTTAAAAGATGTTAATCCCACCTGCAGGGTTTTCATGTTACGCTTGCGAGTCTTTCTTGGTGTGGTGAGAGTCTCCTCATCAGAAGTTGCCCTTTTTGACTCAATCAAAGTGGTCAACACTTCCGAGTGAAGTCCCAAAGTTTGATTAACAAGAACAGCTTCTTCAATAGGTGAATTACCAATCGATACATTCTTAACCTAGGGAGCAGAAGCGAAATGCAAATTAGAAATAGTCAATCCCATTAATAAAAATGTGGCCATAAGAAACAAGATGCTGACTCGTGAAGCTATAATTATACACTTACCTTCAATGAATTGGCAGGCTCATCCAAATTATTAACAGAAATCTTCTTGTCAACACTATTTTCAGCTTTAGCTCTAGAAGTAGGCAAGGTCGCAAGAATTTGAGTGTTTGTGCTTCCATCCAAGAGAGGAGACGCCTTCCTTGGTAATATTGTGCATGCAGCCTCTGAATCCTCCTTTACCAAAGATCCTTCCCCATTAGCCTGCGGAAGTGGCACTTCTTTCTGAAGGGTCTCTTTGGTATTTAGATCTTTCTCAGTTAAGCCAGCAAGAGCACCTAGAACACATGATCTCAAGGGTGCTGTACCATTTTCCCTCTTAAGGGTCTCTTTAGCCTCCACACTGCTTGGAGGATCTTTCTGGGTCTCTTTGGCATTTAAATCTTTTTGGGTTAAGACAGCAGGAGCACCTTGATCACATGATCTCAAGGGTGCTATACCATTGTCCCTCGTTAGGATCTCTTTTGCCTCCGCACTGCTTGGAAGATCTTTCTGGGTCTCTTTGGCCTCTTTTTGGGTTAATACAGCAGGAGCACCTTGATCACATGATTTCAAGGGTGCCGTACCATTTTCCCTCTTAAGGATCTCTTTTGCCTCCACACCGCTTGGGGGATCTTGGGTCTCTTTGGCATTTATATCTTTTTGGGTTAAGACAGCAGGAGCACCTTGATCACAAGATCTCAAGAGTGGTGTACCATTGGCAACAAGAGCGTCTAAACTACATGCTTTGATGACTGTTGAACCATTCATTTGATCATTTCTTTTAGAAGATACAATCAAAGAAGCTCTGTTTGTTGCAAGGCTCTCTTTAGAAGTCTCTTTCTTAACGACGGAAACTGCATTCTTTGGGGTTATATTTTGTCTATCACGAACATAGAATAGCATATACGCCTTCTCATTGAACACAGTCTTCTCACTAACTTGGCAAACCTACAACAACAATGTAAAGAGGG
Organism: Eutrema japonicum; assembly: GCA_030161315.1. Lineage (NCBI taxonomy): Eukaryota > Viridiplantae > Streptophyta > Magnoliopsida > Brassicales > Brassicaceae > Eutrema > Eutrema japonicum. The sequence continues at coordinate 44,281,889 of BSQW01000005.1, forward strand.
ACTTACTACTAGCCACGCCAACAGGAAACTACTAACTGCAGAGAAAAAAGAGCACTGCTGCTTACCCTATTGTCATCAAGTAAATACCACATTCCACTTGAAGTGCGAACAAAGCAGGCGTAGTGACCAGAATGGTTGCTATGACCATAATGAACTAGCACACCATATAGAGTGTACTTCAAATTACCTTCCTGTTCAGCACAAGTACTGTATTGTTATAAAGGAACAAGATTATCTAAACAACTGTAAGAACATGCAAATTCATGGAATATAGAGCATAAGACGAAGTCTACTTACATAGGGACCACTGACAAAAGGTTTCATGTCAATTGCAGGGGCAAACTCGACTTTCTTGTCGATTTTGCCGGATCTATGAGCTTCAAACCGCTTGAGATGTAATGTCAGAACATAGGGAGCTTTAGAAACAGTTAGCTGCTTTTTAGCCTTAACTTTCTGCTTGCATCTTTCACATTGGTAAACCTTTGCACCGCCATCTAAAAGCTCAACAGCAGTGAAACGTAAAAGCGCTCTCTGCAATGAATCTGCCTTGGAAATGTCTAGACTTAGGTCAAGAAATGGATCAAACTTGTCGGAGCAATAGGAACATTGCTCGCATTTCACCTGAAAATAATATATTAGAGAAGGCTGAGGCCATTAAATCATGCCATAGGGGAAAAAAGAAGCAAAATTACCTGACTACGGAGGCTACCACCAAAAATTTTGTGTACCAAGCTGCTCCTGTAAGCATCAGAGGATTCACTTGGTACACCAGAAGGGAGACAGCACTTGTGCATGCATTCCAGCAAATTGATCATGTACTCATGTGCATCTTCCTGCCGATAATTTCTGAAGTTTCGTGATACGCCTAACCAAGCAGTTGAGAATCCTCATTAGTAAAGGCGAAATTGGTAAACAATAGTGCAAACAAACAAGGTCTGAGAAGCATACATCGCAAGTTTGAGACCAAATCTTTTGGTGATAATATTCTGCCAGTAGCTTGACGGGCAGTCCTGACATGCTTCTGCATTGCACATAAAGCACAAAACCCATTCACGTGGCCTACACAAACGATTTGATATGAACACTGCATCAGAGACTGAATAAAGACTACTACACCCAGCAATTAATCAAACCAGAAAGAAAAATAGCATTACGAGCATCTAAAGCAACTTACAGCGTTTCTCATGCGCAACTTTTTGCAGGTAAGCAGCTAAGGGCTCGGTGTATGTCAAACATTGTAATACCGAATTAAGAAAACATGTATTCCCGAGATTCCTCAAACCCGCACCCTACAAATCACCGACACCGTCCACATATCAACAAAAACGAAAAGGAAATATCTTTCCGCCAATCAGTTGATCAAATTACAACCGGAAGAAATGGACGGCTAAGCACTCACGATTTTCCGGAAGGTTATGCTAAAAGTAAGCTCCGGATCTAACCCATGCTCAGACAAATCGGAGCCGTCGGGCTTCTTAACGGACGGTGCGGAGAACGCTCGCTTGTTATCGGAGCTGGGATTTAAAGTCTCCATCTTAAAATCGGAACGCCCATTAGAGAAGCCGTTGAAGGGTTCAATAGCGGGATTAAAAATGATATTTCTGAAGACGGCGGAAGCAGAAGAGGAAGAAACGGCGCAAGATCCGTTATTTGGCGGATCCCGATCTGTCTGGATCTTGAATTCGGCGCTGCTCACAACAGCCTCCATTCACAAATCAAAAGGAATCAACAATACGCGGAAGGAGGATACACGGTTTGTGATTGTCGGGAACAAAAATTGTGTGAAGAAGGAAGATGAAGAAGAAGAAGAGAGCTTTTACGGCTATCTTCGAAAGAAAGAAAAAAAAGAGAGTGGCAGCTGAAACGCACTATTAAACCCTAACAAAGACCCATCCCGACATTACTCGGTCACTTATTTTTTCCTCGTGTGTTTTATAATTACAAAACAGAAGCTCCTCTTTCGGTTACGGTGGTCTACACCGCGCCGGATTATTACCCGGGAAACGAACAGATTTATAGCGCGACCTAAATTAGGTTCTGTTCACTAACGGGCCTAAATGAAAAGCCCATTTATATGAAATTTGGGATTTGCAAAGCCCATTTATATGAAATTTGGGATTTGCTTAGAAATTGTGGACTATAAAGAGAAATTAATTGGGTTTTTTATGAGTAAACCCAAAACCTTTTTTAAAAATAAATAAACCCAATACTTTTGCAACTATAAATATATAACACAAGGGGAGAATATTCATTTAATTCTCAAATTATTTGCGATCGGCATATTAAATCTTCAATTATCGCATGTGCATAATAATTCCTTAATTCGTAGTTGATTTCGCAAAATTTTGATAAAAATAATCAATTGTTAACCTTAAAAACGGCGAAACGTTAAATTCATTTATCTGTCGTCACAAATTTTTATTTAATTCTCCAACTATTTGCAGCGGCACATTAAAATCTTCACTATCTGCTTGCATAGAATAATTGCTCAAATCGTGGTTGATTTTATAAAATTGTGATATAAATAGTCACATGTTAACCTCAATAAGTTTTGATATTCGTCATCGTTAAAATCTTTTTCATTAGATATGTTCAATATACGGTTTTGGATGTTAATTTTTTGAATCTGCTTGATTGTTAAAAAGGCTATCGTCTTTTCATTTATTTTAGAATAGAGATAGACAGAGGAGGGATTTTTCGCTTGATTGGTACTTGAAAAAGTTCAATGTATGGTTTATTATTGTAACGAGTTAGCAATGTATTTATAAAGATTTGAACGATGACGATGATCAAAAGTTTTTGAGATTAACAATTGACTATTTTTATGTGCAGATGATAGTTAAGGATTTAATGTGCCGATTGAAATTAGTGAATGATTTAAATGAGCATGTTTCCCTTGAACATTGATAAACCAATCAATAAAGAAGTAAATTTATTGCAGAAATCTGAAATATTTATAAAATAAAAAAATAAGCTTTAGAAGTTTAGAAAAACAAAAGGTGAATGGGGAAAAAGGTAAAGAGGGTGAATTAGAAGAATAAAATAATAGCTGACACCTATTGTAATTGGTAAACATGTGTAAAGGATCCCGAGTCGGTGAAGACTCCAAAGTACGTTTTGGTATTTATTCAAGATTATGAATTTGGGAGGAATTCAATATCAATATCTAATCCCCATAAGATCCGCGAAATATTGGGAATAGAGTCATATTCGTTATTGCTTTTTTTTTTGTTTCAATTTGAAAATAGTCAATGATAAATTAAGATTTTGTGTGTGTCTGTTGGGTTTAGGTAAATGTCAATCGCAGTTTTAATTTATATATATATATATATATCGTTTTCAAATTTGGAGTTAGACCAACCACCGTGGCAACGATTCGTTGTAGCAAACTAGCAACGAACAAATTGTATTTTTTTTTTTCATCTAAAATTTTTATTAAACATGGTAGAAAACCAAGGTGAAATATAAGGGAAGGAAACGAAGCTGAAATTACACAGCCGGCAAGTTAAAAGCCTTTCAGAGACAAAGTCGACAAAAGTTAAAACTCCCGCAAACAAAGCTAACTAAAGTCTAAACTATATCGGAGACAAAACCTTATCAAAGGGAGACGAAAGTAAAACACATAGAACCCACAAACGGTTTTTAGACTATGATAGAAATAAAAAACAAAGGAAGTTTAAACCATATTAAAGATAACGTACAATCCAACCAAAACTACAAAAATTCGAAAAATCTTTTGAGAAGCATAACGAGGACGTCTTGCCTCACTAACAAAACCCTCCTATAAGGATGTAGCACTATCGATTAAAACAATGAACCTTGGCTTCATAATTCGGCAAGACAAAGACAATTCTCCCAGATGCGGCGAAGACAAAATCAAAAATTGTGAAGGTTGAACGCCTAGATAGAAGTTTGATGAGAGGGCCAGAACTCGACCAGAACTGAAGGGAAAAGACAAGGAGAGAAAGATTCAACCCGTATAATATTGATCTCAACAGATTAAGAACAGCAAAAGATCGAACATGATAGAATCCAAAGCGATCTTCAAAAAATCATAAGAGATGCAAGGTTGCACGAAACTTAGAACTGGCAAAAGACAGAACTAACAAAAACTGTCTAGGTGGAGAAACAATAAAACCTAAGGCTTTACAGATGAACCGCAACCGTCGATCCAAAAGATCTGGCGTCTCAAGCCTTGCAACGACCTAAAATAAGCCAGAACTGAAAATTAAACCGTCCTTGAACAAATTGTATTTTTATATACAGAAAAATGTAAAGATAGAAATTACATAAAGAATTTTTGTCAAAAAAAGAAAGAGAAAGAAAGAAGGTGCATGAAAATACGAAAAAGAGGCAGGTGCATAGGGAGACGTGCCGTGAGTCACGTGCCCTCCCACTCGACCACGTGCCGTATAAGCAAATCCCAATCCAACTCCGATTCGATTCCAAATTTAATTGGGGTTTTAAATCTTGATTAATTTAGTGTATGTAATTAATTAGTGTGGTTATTAGACACGCACGCAGTTGCAACTTCGCAGCATTTGTATTACGGAGACCAAGATTTGTTATACTGTCTCTCTCTCGTTAATTTTACTTGTTGGGTAAAGTAGTTTATCCTTCGTCCAACAAAAGAAAGAAAAAAAAGGTAAGAGTGGTTACCCAACCCATGCCTCTAACGGTAACTGAGTGTTTTAATATAATCGTGCTGTAAATGTATTCATTTTATACATACAATTTTGTATATATATTACCGATTATGATTTATAGTCACTTTTTGTGTAAAACAAAAGGTGTCGGTGGCACTCATCACTTTCACCGATCTAGTGACAGTAATTTGTGCTTTTATAAAAGGGAAATTATCTAAATTTAAACAAGACGTTATTAATTGGATTCATTTGTACACTTCATTCTCATCTCTACCACACAAATATACCCTTATTCAAATAAAACGATTCAATTTGACTCTTTTCAAGACTTCAACTCCTTCCAAAATGCCCTTCCTTCTAATTAATCCAAACTTTATTTAAATTGGGGTCTATAACTCTGATTATATATTGTACTAATTGATGCATACTGTACAAGATTCAATCCCATACATATAGTTCTTGTTTAGTGCTGTCAACAACAACAACAAAAACTTGTATAGCTAACGGAATCCAACAAATATTCTTTCTTTCTTTTTTTGACAAAAAGGTTTGCAATTTAAATAAATGTAAAAAGCTACCGATATGATTCAAAGTCATACAGTTTTTAGAGAATTATAAGGGAGAAAATTAAACATACATTTGGTTGAAATATATGAAAAAATGGAAGACAAGTTTAAAAGGCATGAAACTATATTAAGAGGAACATATAAGGATTATCCATAGTTACCACAACCTCTAAGACCTCATTTTCTTATGACCGTTGTCCATTATGTTGGAAAAAAGTAGAGAGATTGTGATCATAAACCTTAATCATTATGTTTAAGCAGCATCTTCTTTGCCACATGCAAAGGCTTTTAGTCCCAGGCAGGACTCATGAGACAAAGATAGGTCCCCTCCTCCATCTAATCTAACAATCCATCTCCAGCAATCCTACTTTATCTCTCTAACACCAGTAAGAAAATAGATGAAACTCAATTGTTTGTCTTTGGTGTCCAACAACCTCCATTTTCCTTCAGCTTCAAGGCTCATCATCATTACCACTTTTCTGTGTTGTCCCAGATTTCAACTCAACTACTAGTAAGACAGTGGCATAAAGACAGAGGATGGACCCAAGCAGCAGCAGCAGAAGAAGAAGAATTGGCGTTGTTGCTGCAGGCTCTGTTTGGGAAACGAGAATGCAGAGCGACGACGAAGTTAACGATAACGCCATTGTCAAGGCCGTTCATCTTCATGCCGCCGATGTAGACAACAATTGTAACAAGCAGATGAGCTTAAAGGAGGTTTCTTTGGGGGTTAACGGAAAGCGACGGACTTGGAAGTCGGATGTGAAGAGCCCATCACTTGAGATTGGTCGAGCCGATTCTCTGAAGCTTAGAAGGCCGAGATCGATTGGTACTACTCCTCCAGTGACGCCGAGGAGATCCATTGGTACTACTCCTCCGTTGACGCCGCGGAGATCGATCTCTAGTGACTCCAATGATAAGAGTTTGACCGTGTCGGTGGCGGCGAAGAAGGCGAGATCTGATTCCGTAGAAGGGCTCGAGAAGACTCCGGGTCGGGTTAAGAAGACCCAATCGGAACTGTGCACGGCGATCGTCAAATCTGGTGAATTTGATTCAGTTGCGTTGAGGAAAGTGAATTCATTTCCGCCTCGTAATTCCGATAAATCTGATAAGAAAACAGAGCATGTAGATGTACCGTCTCTTGTGTCGGAACTTCCAGACGATGAGAAAGAGGTGACCGTAAACGAAAAGCTGCAGATCCCAGACGAAGACAAGGAGTTCGGTGTCTGTCAGGAGATAGCCGTCTCCGCTAATTCGAACGAAGATGAGCAGATCGACAATGGCGATCACGAGGAGGATGGAGAAGAGAAAGAAGTGGAGAAGAGGAGTTTTGATGTGAAAGAGATGAACGTAGCGAAGGAGAATAGCGATAACAGAGTTGGTGATGTTGAGATTAAAAAATACAGTCAATTTCACAACAGAACAACTCCATCTCCGTCTTCGCCTCCGGTGATCAAAAGGGCAACTTCCGTTTATACGGTCCCACCAAGCACAGGTTTTTGATCCGAATCACAGTGCTTTCTTTCATCCGCCGCTATTTTCTCAATTTCGATGAAACCTCTGTTTTTTTACAACTGCTTCCAGATAGAATTGCAGAGGAAGAAGACAACTTTACTCATTCACAGAGCAAATTGCAGAGTCTGGGTAAGATTTCCGAATGGCTAAGTCAGCATAATTCCATCTATATATAACCTTTGATTCATTCCGTTCAGTAAAAACACAGAATTTTTGGTCCCAATATAATCTGAATTATATATATAAATGATGGAATGAAATGGACAGTGGATCTGGTAATGTGGAGAGAGGCATCAAGGTCGGCGCTTGTGTTCGGCTTCGGAACATTCCTCATCATCTCTTCTTCATACGCCAATGATCTCAACTTCAGGTTTTTCTCATTGGGTTAAGGAAATACACACATGATGGTTAAGTAGCAGAAGTATAACAACGTGAATGAATGAATATGTGCAGCTTCATATCAGTGGTAGCGTATATGGGACTCATCTATCTGGGCGTCATGTTCGTATTCAAATCTGTGATCCACAGGTATGATACATAGATACCTCTATCTGTCTCTTTGCATGCTTGGGTTTGAAACTCAAAGAGTCTCAGAGAATACATACGAATTGCTGTAGAGGAATAGTGGAGGAGGAGAGGCATAAAGAGGTTGGAATGAGAGAGGACGATGTGAAGAGGATGCTCAGACTCATAATGCCTTACCTCAACGAGTCTCTGCTTCAACTCAGAGCCCTTTTCTCCGGCGATCCCTCCACCACCCTCAAGGTTAGTCCTCTTCTCTAACTCCCTTTCCTCTTTCTTTCTCTCTCTATTGACCTTGACAAAGAGGAGATGATGATGATGTGCAGATGGGAGTGGTGCTGTTCGTCTTGGCCAGGTGTGGCTCTTCTATCACTCTCTGGAACCTCGCCAAATTTGGTACTTTTCTTCAACTTTTTTGAACTCTGGACTGCATGATTTCTTGTTTTAAAAAGTGGAGTTTTGACTTGGCGAGTGTTTATTTGTGTGAGCACAGGCTTTTTCGGAGCATTTACAGTGCCTAAAATCTTCATCTCCTACTCAACCCACTTCTCCGCTTACGGTAATTAAAGCCTCCTTTTTAACCTTTCCGTTCCATCTTCGTTGAGACATTTAATCAAACATGTTGTGTACAAGCAGGAGAGTTCTGGTTTAGGAGATTCAGGGACGCGTGGGAATCGTGCAATCACAAAAAGGCGGTGGCTTTGGCACTCTTCGCCCTCGTCTGGAACCTCTCCTCCGCCGTTGCCCGTGTCTGGGCAGCATTCATGTTATTCGTGGCCTTGAGATATTATCAGCAGAATGTGATTTGGACGACTGATCAAGATGATGATGATGATGATGATGATGATGATGATGATGTTGAGGAACATGACGACGAAGAAGAAGAAGAAGAAGAACAACTCCCTAAACCCAAAAGAGCTGATTATATGATGATGCCTAATAAACTCAAGAAATTTTCGTAAAGTTCCCTATTTTTTTTCTCCCATATATATAAACACACAATGTAATCTTTTTTGTTTAGTTAGGGCATCTCCAACGGGAGATAAAGATGAGGTTCTTACCCAAAAAAATAATAATAATAATATTATGAACAATGTAACAACCGGTTTTTAAACAAGAATTTTAAGAACCGGTTCTTAAGACTGTTTTTAGCCACGTATCAACCCTTAATTTGTCAGATTTTTGTTTTTTTGCCAGATTTTTTGTTTTACTTTTTTTTAACTTTAATTTAAAAAAAAGATTCTTAATTTTTTTTAAAAATTTTGTTTTTCATAACATCAACTTTAAAATTATAAACTTTTTTTTACATCTTAATGAATTAGAATTTTTACATATTAAACTTTTTTTTAAGAATCCCTAATGAGATTCACCATTGGAGGTTCAAAAACTTATGAGGTTCTAAATTTTTAAATAATCAAAAATTATGATTAAAAAATTGGTAAGAACCCCATGATAGAGTTCATCATTGAAGATGGTCTTAGAGCATCTCCATCAATGAACCCCTCCTTGGGGTTCTTAACAATTTTTTAAGAGTATTTTTGTTATTAGTGAATAGTTAAGATACTTTGTTTTTTGTACTCCTCCATTGATGAACCCCTTAGAAGTTCTTTAAAAAAAAAAAAGAGTTTTTAGATGATCAAACATGAAAAAAAGAGTTTACAATACAAAAAAGAAGATGATGAGTTTACAATATAAGAGAAGATGAGAAGAAGAGACGCACAGTTTATAATACAAGAGAAAACCAACATCAAGACAAACATCACACTTCGTTTGACCAACCCGTGAAAACAAAACAACAAAACCAACATCAAGACACACTTCTTTGGCTTCTCTAGTCACAAAATCTAAACTATCTAGAGAGGAGAACGCAAAGTATAAAAGAGTCACCTTTTCTCTTATTAGAGGCAGATGCAGTGGCGTTGTTGAATGATCCGTTTCCATTGCCAACTAAGTTCTGGTTAGCGATGCATTGTAGCTGGCCAAACTCACAACCACTTAACCCTTGGTCATTGATCGATGCACTTTCTTGGCTATTCCCTCCAAACCCATCCTGCTGCAAGCTGATAGAGTAAAGGATCAGGGACACAAAAGAGACCCAAACTATTCTCATTAGTTGAAAGAATGGGAATCAAAACAGCAAATATGATAAATTCACCAGCTCAAATTCTACAATCAGACAAGTGATCCTAATGACATAAATACTACTCCATCACTAAAGAGATGTCGATAAACCTTTCCAGGAATCACCAAGAGACATCTCGATCTCTGAACGGTAATAAACAAAACAAAAAGTCAACCACGAAACAGAAACGTGTGAATTGATTCCAGTTTCTTGCTACTCTATAGAGATTTCTGATTTATCAAATACTCTATAGAATTTGTTTCTAATGATGTCCTGGATCAGGAAGACGGCGAATCGGGAGGCGAGATTACCTTGACGGAACCACAAAGCTCCGGCACCGATTTCAGGTGTGCAGAGACACTCGCGGCGATGTTCCGACGAACTGAAGCTCGTCGCTCTTATCGTAGACAGCGTAGACGCCGGAATCAGCCGGAATCGACTCAGCATCAGCAATCGGAAGCTGCTCCGTCTCCCCCAGAGTCTTAGCGGCGGAGGCGATTAAGAAGGGACGACAATCGTTGTTTGGTCGAGAAATAAAAAATGGAAAAAACAATTCCTCCAACCAAATGCTGCCACGTCTCCTTAAGAGACGGTCTCTTATGACTCTTAGCTAAGGAGCGGTTGTTAGCATAAATCAATTTTCTGATTTATTTTTTAATAAATTTGCCTATGAAACTGTGCCTAAAATTGTAATGAACCTCCATTGGAGGTGGTCTTAGGGTTTCTCTATTACCTCTGTTACTTCTCTATATATACATAGATTCTATACATTTAATAATGTGAATACATATGATACATGATCTAGTTTCGTTCAAGTAACGGATTATAGCCAATTGAACGGATCTATTGATCAAATTTATGCATCCTTTCGATTCCATTAGTAACAGGATTCGGAATATCACTATTACACATCTATCAATAAAAGAGAGATCCAACAACTAAAACTAAAGAAAGATCGTGGTTCTTCGCAATTAACCACTTTCTCCAAAGTGCAAAATATATATATATATTTTTTGTCAACTACCCATGTGGCTAGGAGAGATGTTCCGTAGAGCATCTACAACTGATTCGGTATGACCTACATGAGAAAATAAAAAACCTCGTGCTCGAGCCCCTTTTGCAAAAGTATCGGCACATACGTTTAAAACTCGAGGAATAAAAGATAGACTAAAGTCTTCGAAGGACTCTCTAAGAAGATGGAAGGAGTCTAATTCTGACATAAACGTTGGCTAATCTGCGGGAAGTGCAAACTATATATTCTATTAAAACAGAAACACTTTTAGTCTCTGCATCCAAACACTTCATATTTTTTTTTAAAAAATATGTTTAAAAACTATTTTAACATTATCCCAGTTTGTTACAATATTAATTAAAAACTAGATTCTAACCTGCGCGACCGCACTGGATAAAATTTAATATACACTAAATTTTGAAATATACAAAATGGGTAAAGTTTTTTGTAAACTAAAGTTTGAAAAATACAAAATGGAAATGAGAAATAAGATCTAATTTAAGTGTTATTGATTTAAATACGTTGACTTTGTGATTCTTAGGTTTATGATGAGAATATAATATTTTTCTTCATTTGTTGTACAATATGTGTTTTGATGTCTATACCATATTTCTAACCCGTGCTATGCGAAATTTAGATTCTAATATACGTCGTGTGTGGGACAATAATTTTTATACATTATTTTTTGGTGATATTTAGGTATTTTGCGGATTGGTTTGTCAAAACATGCTAGATAATAGGGTAATTCGAGTCAGATTAAAAGGACATGTTAGCCCATTTTAACACTCATAAACATATAGATTGAGTTTGTGGTAATTTAAATTCACATAATAACAAAGTTTACAAGTAAGATTGCATCGATATATACTTAACTAACTCATACTCATATTCTACTAAGATACATCATATGGTAACTTCATATAACTTTTATAATACTTTGTTTTTTTGTTAGATAACAAAAGTTGATATCATTTAATGTTACAAAAATCACATAATCATAAAAAATTTCATTAGAATTTAAATCAAACAATTTTCGTTAGTATTTGGTCAACATAACGTTTTTTATTCAATATAAATTTCACAAAAAATAATGTATAAAAAATTATTGCTTAGAATCTAAATTTCACAAAAAATAATATATAAAAGTATTGCCCTACACACAACGCATATTAGAATCTAAATTTCGCATACCACGAATTAGAAATATGGTATATACATCAAAACACATATTGTACAACAAATCAACAAAAATATTATATTCTCACTAAAAACCTAAGAATCACAAAATTAACATATTTAAATTAATCGCACTTAAATTAGATCTTATTTCTCATTTCTATTTTGTATTTTTTTCAAAATTTAGTATGCATAAAACTTTATCCATTTTATATATTTCAAAATTTAGTATAACAAATTTTATCCCGTACGGATATGGGGGTTAGAATATAGTTTCATTAACCTAAGAGCATCATTAGTGGTGAGAGACTCTATGGGTTTCTCAAGAATATAATATTAATAATTTTAATATTGTTTAATTTGAGAAACTCTCCCTAAATTTTCATCTCCATTGCTAAGATACCTACTTAAGTTTCTCACTAATATAATATTAATATTTTCATAATAACTTAATATTTTTAAAATGGTTTAATTTAAAAACTTATTTTCAATTTTATCTTAAATTATAGAATCTTTCATTAATATTTTTCAAACATAATAAATTACATCTGAAAATATAATAATTTGTATATATTTTATATTTATTTATATAATCTTTAATATTTAATTTTATAAAATCATTAAATATTAATAATGTAATACATTAAAATACAATTCATTTGGCTAGAGTTTGAAATAAAAGGAAAAGAATCCATAATTTAGTGGTGAAAGAAAGGAAATAAGAAAGATTGTTGTGAATGATAACATGAAGATATGAAATCTTTATATAGAAAAAAATTATACAGATTTTTTAAAAAAATCTCAGAAAAATATAAATTTTAATCTTTAAAATCTCAGATTTTTTTATAAAAATTTTCTATAATTTTTAACTAAAAACAATACAATTTTACCTTTATTATATTAATTTTAACTAATATTGATGATAAAATAATATATATATATATAATTTATACTCATGCATAATGGAATTTGATTGAAAGAAAATTTTATTTTATGATTTATAGAAAAAAAAAAATATACAATTTATTTAATTAGTATTATAAACTATGGCGTATTTAGTTTTACTATACAAAATGTAAACCACTTAAAACAAGACATGTGTCACATAAGAGAGTTTCTCAAGAGTTTCTCATAGTCTCTTATATGATAATCGATTCTCATATTTTGATTTATGATAACTAATTTTTTTTTTATTTTTATAATATTTTAATGTGAGAGACTTGGGGAGAAACTCTCACTAATGGTACTCTAAGTTAGGCTAGGCCACCATTATTTAACCCACCTTAAAAATTTTAACCATTCCTAATTTTCATAGGTTTGCGTGACCCAAAATAAATAATCTGAATTAGGCTTATTATGGGCCCCAAATGGGCCTCTCTCATGATATAACCATTCGGCTTTCCTGAAACCGCAATCGGAGCATTGACGGTATTCACTCACTTTCCCGGTAACACCGTCGAGGCATCACCGTCGAGGCATATCTCCCACTCCGTCTGCAAAACCCAATCACACGATTTGAGGGATCTCGCACCAGACGAACAATTATAAGGTATCTTTCCAAATTTTTTTCTTCCTTCGTATGCGGTGTTGCTCTACGATTTCGGAATCGAATTCCATTCATCTGTTGTTTAATTAGGGTTTAGTCAAATTGGTGACTTTGATTTGCGTCCATTCTGAATTTTTCTGAGATTTTGCCTTGTTGTGATTGGTTTTCAGATGAGTGTGGCGAGTGATTCTCCAGTGCATTCCTCCAGTAGTGACGATCTTGCCGCCTTCCTTGAAACTGAGTTGGATTCTGACTCAGATTCTTCGTCTGAGTCCTTCCCCAGCGAAGAAGCCGAGGATGATGCTGAAGTTGCCAATCACAGGTAAATTCACGCACATAGGTAAATTCACGCACATACCCATGCTATTTGTACTCCACTCTGTCTGGGATTCATCTTCGAGCTCTACTGGTATTCACCATATAGGTGCTAGCTCTTGTGGTGAACTTCAGTGTCTCTAAATCATGTTTTTTAAATCATAAATATAGGTTAAAGAGACGAAGGCTTGAGCATCTAGAAACCGTAGAAGAGGAGGGGATTGAGAATGTGACTTCTGTTACATTTTCAGAAGAAATCTCAGGTGAATCTCTCCTTCAGCCTTACTCTGGTGTCTGTCATCTGTTCTATTTTTATTTACTTTCGAACTTGTTATGCTTGCAGAAGCATCCTCAAGCAAGGGACCATGCGAACACCCAGGTTCCTTTGAAAACATTTGCATTCTTTGTGGCCAAAAAGTGGAAGAAACCGGTGTTGCATTGAGATACATACACAAGGTATGCCACTATATTCGATTTCCTTACAAATTCCAGAAGAGCTCCTTTTTAATCAGTCTTTAGTTATGATTAATGAGCTTGGGGAAATCTGTTTACCTAGGGTCTAAGGCTTCATCAAGATGAACTCTCCCGGCTGCGTGATTCAGATATGATATTCTTGCAACGCCAGCGGAAGTTGTGTTTAGTTCTTGATTTAGACCACACTCTGCTTAATACAACCGTACTTAAGGACCTGAAACCAGAGGAGGAATACTTGAAAAGCCATACACATTCTCTTCAAGGTGATATATTCTGCTACATTTTTTTGCTGTTTTCAAATCATATCTATGTACATAGAACTTCAATCTTCTGTTTGTTCTTTTGTTGTTCCACCTAGATGTTTGCATGTGTTATATAGTTCTAAGAAGTTTTTTTGTTTTTTTGTTGATCTCAGATGTTTCTGGTGGCAATCTCTTCATGCTGGAATTTATGCATATGATGACTAAATTAAGGCCGTTTGTTCGTTCATTTCTGAAAGAAGCCAGCGAGATGTTTGTAATGTATATATACACAATGGGAGATAGGCAATATGCAGAACGGATGGCCAAGCTGCTGGACCCAAAAGGAGAGTACTTTGGCGATCGGATCATTTCTCGAGATGATGGCACGGTGAGACATCAAAAGAGTTTAGATGTGGTGCTGGGACAAGAAAGCTCTGTTCTGATTCTTGACGATACAGAGAATGTAAGTATGTCAATGTTTCATGTTATTTTTAATCATGATATCGTGTTAGATTAGATGTGCTGATACTTGGTTTGATGCGCAGGCATGGCCAAGTCATAAGGACAATCTGATCGTGATAGAGAGGTATCACTTTTTTGCTTCAAGCTGCAAACAGTTTGAGTACAAATTCCAGTCTCTCTCGCAGCTGAAGAGTGATGAGAGTGAACCGGATGGGGTGCTTGCCACTGTTCTTAAAGTCCTTAAACAAACACATAGTCTATTCTTTGAGGTATGCTCAATATATATATACAGAAAACTTTTTTTGTGTGCCTGGCTGGTTTTTTTATTATTGTTGTTTTTCAGGATGGTGGAGAAGACACATCTGGCAGAGACGTGAGGTCACTATTGAAGCAAGTGCGTAAAGAAGTCCTTAAAGGATGTAAGGTAGTGTTCAGTCGAGTGTTCCCGACCAAGTCTCAGCCTGAAGATCACCCGCTGTGGAGGATAGCTGAGGGATTGGGAGCCACCTGTGCAACGGAAGTGGACGCAACCGTAACACACGTTGTGGCTATGGATGTGGGAACAGAGAAAGTGCGTTGGGCTATAAGAGAGAAGAAGTTTGTGGTGCATAGAGGGTGGATAGACGCAGCTCATTACCTGTGGAAGAAGCAGCCAGAAGAGAACTTTGGGTTGGAGCAGCTCAAGAAGCAAGGAACGGGAGAAGGAGAATGATGATGTAACACTGGCAAGTAGACCGAGGAAGAAGAGATAACTTATGTAATTGGATTTTCATTATGAATGTATGTCGAAGCAAAGCAAAGTTTTGAACTAATTTTGGATTGTCATGTCTGGTTCTTTTCTTTGTATATACGAAATTTTGTTCTGTTGCTCATTGCTTGTCCAGCGATGTGTATGCTATCTAGGCCTGGGCATAATAACCGAACCGAATGAAACCGAACCGAACCGAAATTAATGGTTCGGTTAGGTTATGGTTACTTCATAATAACCGAATGATTTTTATTTTTGATATCCATTGGTTATGATAACCGAATGGTTATTAACCGATAACCAATGGGTATTCATGGATATCAAAAAAAAAAAAAATTATGTTTATTTTCCCTAATTAACCAAAATAACCGAAATATAACCGAAATAACCGAACCGAAATAACCGAAACTAACCGAAATAACTGAAACTAACCGAAATATTTCTGAAATTTAACCGAAATAACCGAAATATTTTGAAATTTAACCGAAAATAACCGAAAATATTTGAAATTTAACCAAAAATAACCGAAAATAATCGAAACCATTCGGTTAACCGAAAATAACCGAAAGATTTCGGTTACCAAATGGTTATTAATTTTGATAACCATACCGAACCGAACCGAATGGTAACCGAACCGAAACCGAACCGAAAACTGTTACTAACCGAATGGATAGTAAAAGACATAACCGAACGTAACCGAAAATCGAAATAACCGAACCGAACCGAACCGAATAACCATTTGCCCATCCCTAACTATCTACCGACTATTTTGTTGGGCCGAACTGGGCCTTCTATTTATGAATAATGGGCCACCAAGCCTATTAATTTATATATATTGTTTATTTTTAATTGTCGACCGACTCTCGTTTTCTCTCACCGTCTTCGGTAAACATGGCGCTTTATGCTTCGTCGAACCCTAACCAGGTTCACGCAGATGTTCTTGTTAAATCTAGAGATGCTTGCTACAAGGTCGTTTTCTCTTTCTCTTTGATTATCGCTGTTGTGATTTTCGCGAATTGGTGATTAGGGTAATCGTTGGGACTGGTGACAAATTGCAGGCCAGAGATGCTTTTTACGCTTGTCTGGAAAAGGAATCTGGAAAGAAACCCACTGAAATCGCGACCGTGGGTCTTCTCTACCCTAAGGAGTGCAGCAATTCTAGAACCGAGTTCGTCAAAAACTGTCGCTCCTCTTGGGTATCCTGTTTCCCTCACCTCAGTCTAAGTTAGCTTGCAACTTGCATTTCTGTATTTGATTTTCCTTTTATGAAATGAAGGTGAAGCATTTCGATAGGGAGTATTGCCGGAACAAGAGAGTCCAAAGACTGTTGGATGATGGAGACTAGAGGAAAGGTCCAATGTCACTCCCTCAGCCTTACACTTTCAAGCCTTCCCCTCCCGCTTAGTTTCCTTCCTTTCCTTGGTACCTCCTTCCTTTCCTTGGTACCTCCTTCTTCTTAACCAACACTCTAATATTTCTATATTCTTACCCCAATCTGTCCTTATATGACCTTTAGTCTTCCTTTGTGTTCTCACCATTGTTTGTTTTAATGATCAAGCTTTACCTTGTCTTTGAGTAGATCACATCAAGTTTTCCCTCATTCGGTGTTGTTTTTGTTTGTCTATGTGTAGGAATTTCTGTTGTGGAAGATAACCATGGCCAATTACTGCTGTTTCTGAAACATGGGAGTTACCTTCTTTGCCTATATTTTGACTTGTTTAATAGCTTTCCTAAAAGTCTTGTCTTTATCTGAGTTGTAAGTCTACGACATTGGAATAAAGGGGGGGCGTGATTCTTTACCTTTATGTTTCTTGCTGCCCACAACGTTTGTTGATCAATCTGCAAGCACTTAGTATACAATATGCTGAGATATATATGTGTGTGTAGACCGTGATTATTCGGTTTGATGAGTTATTGAAGCAGTGAGTCATAGACTTGGTTTGTTCATCACTGTTCTTCAAACTTAAGAAAATTAGGAGTGTATGTATGTATGTATTCCTCTGCCTCTAATGGATAAGCCGGGCTGGTTAGTGAATTTGGGCCTAGATATAAATTTCTAGAACGTGGGAAGCTTCAACTTCAATATTATTCTGGTTCCGGTTACATTCGGTTGACCAAACGATAGCAACGTTGACACAAAGCGGTTTGGGGAAGTAGTGGGACGCATGTCTCCTAGTCTCCGGTCCCACCACCTCTGTTCTGTATATACTACACCCACACACGAATACAGTTATGTTCTTGTCGGTTATGTTCTTTGTTGTCAATTATTTTATATTATTCAATGCCTAACAGTGAAAATAGTAAATAGATAAAGGGATATTAGTGTTTGACTTAAAGTGAGAAGATGAAACACATGAAAGATCCTATGGTTCAGGCCTTGGAGGCAGATACATCATCCATAGTAGAGGAAGCTTCAGGTGCAGGTGCAGGTGCAGGTGCAGCCGCTGCTACTGCTACATTTGCATCCTCCGCTGCTACGGCATTGGAGTTGGGGTGGAAGGGAGCTCCACGAGAGTGAGTAGATGTAGATGATATTGCAGTTGCGAGAGAGATGGGCATTAGACAAAGCCCTTTCCCTTGAAGGTACTGCATTGCTGATCCCATGTCTTCTTCCATCAGTTTTGCAACCCTCTGTTCCGTTGTCCTTAGGCTCTCATTGGATGATCCTGTTGCGTTTCCATTCCCGTTTACGCCATTGCACGATCCTGTTGAGAGTGCGTTGAGCCGTCCTCCTACCTACATTACCAAAAACCATGATGATGATTGATGATGCCACTTTATCTAAAAAGCCATTAAAGAAACTGACCTCGGAGGTGAGACCATTGAGGCGTGGACCAACTGCCCCTGCACCTCCCAATCTGCTCATGCTTAGAACCTTGACTTGAAGCTGAAGGAATCTAACATACTCGATGATCTCGTCCAGCATTGATGCCTTATCCGTCTGCATCAACCAACTCGGTTATTATACAGATCCAGACAAAGTTATTATATATATATATAGATGAGGAAGTACCTTGTTGGTGTTGGGAACCAGTTCTTGGAGAGACTTCATACGCTCCGCAATGCGTTCCCTTCTCAGCTGCCCAAAACCATACAACAATTCAATCAGAAAACACAAAGATGATGACATAGGAGATGGAGGAAGTGAATAATGGAGATACCCGCTCAGCGATGCTGTGAGGATCGGTGGCTTGGCCTCTCCTGGCTCGCACC
This sequence comes from Eutrema japonicum, assembly GCA_030161315.1. Classification (NCBI taxonomy): domain Eukaryota; kingdom Viridiplantae; phylum Streptophyta; class Magnoliopsida; order Brassicales; family Brassicaceae; genus Eutrema; species Eutrema japonicum. The sequence goes on from BSQW01000005.1 coordinate 44,300,445, forward strand.
CTTGGCTTTTGACGAACCACAGGTGCGCTCGTTGTCGAGACTGTCCCTTGTGCCTGCAACCCATCTTGGCTGCCAATTGTTGGACCACCTGACTCCTGCAAAAGTATGTGATGTGATGAGAGAAATCAGAAACATGTTTTAGATTTTGAGGTTATGATGTAAGAAGATGATAGTTTGAGTGCCTGAGGGTGATGGAACTGGTCGGGGAAAGAGGCGTCGACGGTGAGAGCGTGGAAGAGAGAGTGCGGAGGAGGAGGAGGAGGAGATGAGTCCCAGCAAGGAGGGAGAGAAGAGAGCATTGACATGGAATCAAGGAAGAAGTCATTATTGTTTTGGTTTATGAACTCTCCCTTTCCTTCTCCATTCCCATTTTCCATCTCTTCTTCTTCTTCTGTCTTGTTTCTTTGCTTCCTCCTGCATTTTTATCCTCTTTTTCTTGTTTTTTTAAAATATTAATTTCTAATTTTTTCAAGTTACTGGCCGTTTCATTAACCTCTTTTAATATTGACTCCCTAAGGAATCTCTATAATATTATTTAAGAAGATGTTTTACAAAATAAACTTTGTTTTGTAAGTTATTACATAAAATGCCATTACAAATAACAAAAAATAATTGAAATAGGAAATGATATAATAGTCTTTTAAAATTATTGATTACAATATGGAAAGTATATATTTTGTATTAAAAAGTTATTTATTATTTAATTTCTTAATTATTTTTAATACTATATATTTTAAGATAATATTCAATTCATATGTATTAAAAAAAATATTCAAAATTTTGCTGTATTTTTCACTATAATTTATTATATTTTATTTGAATATATATCAAACCAAAAGTTAAAAATATTTAACTAATTTTATTAAAATTTAGACACACGAAAACTTTTTTTTTATAAGTTCATAGACTAACCACAAAAACTAGAGTCATTTAACGGTGTATATTAGAGTTATGTTTTCAAGATTATAAGTTTTTGCGGGTTAGTTCAAATAATATTTTAATTCACTGCAAAACGGGTTATATAGACAAATTATTACAAATTGACAGTTTTATCTATAATCATTAGTTAGGTATATTATAAAATTCAGATAAAACAAATTTTCTTAAATTTTAAAACAATTTCTTTATAAAAATAATCTCGCGCTATAATGTGTGTTTGTTGTTAATAATCCTAACAGCCAATTCTCGATTTATTGGAATCTGTCTACAATCCATTTTACATTGATTTTTGTTTATATTTTCTTCAAACTTTTAAATTTTGATCAAAATGTTCCCAATTTTGCAGTTAATCAAACTCAACTCGTGCAATTCAACATAAACAACGCAAGTAATAAAAGGCTCAAGCCCATATATAGAAACAGGCCGAAAGCCCAAGCTGAAAGTGGCTCACTCACTTCATTGATAAGTCGGTCAATATAGGCACGTACACTTTCCTCCGTCTTCCTTTTCCCGTATCTTCTCTCTCCTCGATCCCCAAATATCTAATCACCGAGTAAAATTGATCGGAAACCTAGGTCTCTTCGTATTGCTCCGCCACAATGCACAGCCGACGCCAGATCTTCGTTAAATCTCCTTACAATCAACAAGCCGTCGCTCTGCAATTGGATCCTGCGCAATCTGTATTAACTCTTCCCGGTCTCACTTCCTTACTCGAATCTTCGCAGCGTAAATCGTTATCGGATTTCTGTGTCGCTCTGGACGGGAAGCCTTTGAATGGCTCTACACGGATCCAAGTATCTAACCTCCCTTCCATCTCCATGCTCACTCTTTACCCTCGCCTCCGTGGAGGTGGTGGAGATGGCGGTGCGACGGGAGCCGAGTCTCGCGATTGCTACCTCAAGATGTACGCGGAGAAGAAACCCGACAAGGTCGATCCGAACGAGCAGAGGCTCTCCAAATGGCTGAACTGCGCTTTGTCCAACGAACCTTTGGCCGAGCCTTGTGTGATTGATCTCCTCGGGAATTTGTTCAACAAAGAAGCTTTGGTAAACGCTTTGTTATCTAAGAAGTTGCCCAAGCAATTCTCGTACATTAAGGGTCTGAAAGACATGGTGAATATCAAGCTCACTCCGGTCGCTGGTTCAGATGGATCATCGCAAGATACGACCAGTGCCCAGTTTCAGTGCCCGATATCAGGGTTGGAATTCAACGGAAAGTACAAGTTTTTCGCTCTGAGGGGATGCGGACACGTGATGAGCGCAAAGGCGTTAAAGGAAGTGAAGTCTTCTTCGTGTTTGGTGTGTCACGCGGATGTCACAGATTCTGATAAGATTGTGATAAACGGTACAGAGGAGGAGGTGGGTTTACTGAGGGATAGGATGGTGGAGGAGAAAGCAAAGCTGAGAGAGAAGAAAGGCGCCACAAAGAAGAGCAAAAACGGCGTAACCGTGGTGGCTGATACAGTCGCCAAGGTCGCAAAGAGACAGATGGATGATGTGAATGTGAATGGCAATGGCAATGGCATTGCCTTGAAGAAATTCAAGGCGGGGGATGCAGTGCCGGTTAATGCTACCAAGGAAGTCTATGCTTCCCTCTTTACTTCCTCCAAGAAGAAGTCTGATTTCAGGGAGACTTACTCTTGCAGGTCACTCCCGCTCGGCAGGAATTGATTTGTCGGACATAACCATGGTGTTACCTGCTTTGCTCTGATTATATTGATATATCAATTTGCTTTTGTAATCTCGCTACTTTATAATATAATGTTTTTCTTTTCTTTCGCAATTGGCATAACCATGTTTGCATCAGCCACTGCGCTAAAACTATGAATGTGTTGTATCATCAGCTGCAATTGTAACAAGAGAAGGTATATGTATGTAGTTTACATCAATGCACCGACAATAGCTTTGCAGCACAATTCAGAATGTTGATTGATATAAGTTATCCAAAAAAACAGAGGCAGATTTGCACAAGCAGTTCACAAAAAACCAATAGTTCCCAAATCGTGGCAACTCGTGACAAAATGTGATTTCATTGGCTTAGTCGTGCCTCTCTTTTAAGCACCTGTGCAGCATGGGTGGAAGCAGGTAGAACAAGTGTCAAGGTGTTTCCCAAAGCTTGAAGAAAAAAAAGAGAATGAAATAGAGGGAGGGAGGTAGGCTTTAACCTCATCAGCAAACTTGATCAGAATGGTAGTCCGAGGACGTTGCTGTCCTTCAATGGGTACAAAATGAGCCGTTACCACAGCAGGAAACCCTGCGTTATCCAGAACTCCCTGCATAGAGGAAATGGCGGCTGCCTCATTCTTCTCTTCTTATACCATTTATAGTTAAACCGTATTCATGAATAAGCCAAGCTAGCACTCACCTTCACTATACCAGCAACAAACGCCCCGCAGTTGAATGTCCCCATGTCTTTTGGAATTGATATAAACCTACATGTTTACATTTTTCATCAGTTCTCTTGACCTAGGACAACCGCCTTTATCTCGAGTGTGTATGGAAAGAGTTGGAGCAATCTAAACCTGTTCACGAGAAGTTCCTTTTCACTGATCATGTACTCATCTTCATGTTCTGTTCCTTTTTCAAGTGAATCAGCAACCTATGGCATGTTCGTTAAGGGCGAGCTAGGATCCAGGAACAGGCATGTCCATAGAAAGACTCTAACAACTAATTCAAAAAATTTGAAATAACCACTCACCTTTCCAAACAACACCTTCCACACGGTGCTGTGGACGAAAGACAGAATTCCTAGCAACCGTGTCTCTCTTCGGTTGCCCTGAAACAATGAGACAACATATCCATCATACAAAGAGACTCCTGACTGAACTCTGCATTGCTCTTCCATGAATAAAACTTATAAGAAAGGAAACCTTGTCTTTTAAGTCTTTCAGGCAATACATACAAGTAAAAGTTTTTGTTTTTTTTTATTTTTGCTGAAAGACAACGTACCTTCTCCCGGTTGCAAAGAAGCTCCAGAACTCGAGCTCCAACTGCATACCCAGCATCCTCTAGTCTGAGAGCCGTCATTATCAAGAACAAAACAAATTGTTAAGAATGTGAATGATTCAGACTAAGAAAATAAAATCAATCATATCTTGTTCAGCTCACCTTCTTTCAAGTTCAGCAATATTGTCAACCTGGGTTTGATTGTACTGAACGAGCTCCGAGAATAAGAAAGCAAATGCGGTCAAGCTCACCTGCAATATACGTAGGATTTCAAAGTGACGTGAATTTTCGGAATTGAATGATCACCGCAAAGAGATCAAAGAAGAAGATCGAAAGCCGAGAGATTAGAATCGAATCCCCCTCCAGAACTATTAGATCCGGATCCAAATCGAAAGAATGCTCAGTGTTCTAAGACGAGATTTTCTGAGCAAAATGTCCAAAATTGAAACAGAAAAGTGGATCTAGGGAGCGAGAAATACCTCTTGTTTGCCTTTGCTGAGGGGCTTGTCAAGGACGTTGGAGTACTGCTTCATTTTCCCGACTCCGATCATCTTACCTTGTCTTCTTCGGTTTTCAAGTTACCCAGAACCCTAAACACAGAATCTGGGAAAATTACGCTTTTCCGGGAAAAAAATCTGGAGAGATGCTGCTGTTTTTTTTATTTCAGCCTGGTTTGTCTTTGGTTTGATGAATGAACAAAACTTACAAAAGAGTAATATTTTGTATTTTTAATTTTATTAGTCCTAATAATTTGTTTTGGTTTGGGCATATATAAATTAGGCCCTTGCGATGATAAAAAGGGGCCGAGACTTGAGAAGAAGCCCTTAAGCTTCACCGTCTCTCTCCCTTTCTCGTGCTTCATTCGAATCGGCCGTTCTTTCTCCAATCTCTCACTCCAATGGACGAAGACGACGAGTTCGGAGATCTGTATTCCGACGTCCTCCAGCCCTTCCAACCTCCCGCTGTTCTTCCACCTCCGCCTCCGCCATTTCACCGTTCAATCGACCTCCACCTCCGATCCCAGGATCATGATGGGGCAGAAGCTAATTCAGCTTCCGTCTCTAGGGTTTCCGACAACGATGCCTCCAAATTATCCGCCACTCTCTCTCAGGACGCGAATCGCCAAGCAATTGGCGATGGTGGCGGCGACGACAAGGACATGAGCTTTGATATCGAAGAACCCGATGCCGATTCCACACCTGCGATTCCTGGTCTTTTCGTGTCCGCTTCTGAAGATGGAGGGCTTCCTGGTTTGGCTACAGATCGAGGTGTTCCGCAAGAGACGACAAGAATTGAACAGGTTGGCGATGGAGGCTACGGAGGACAAGGTGAAGGAGATGATTGGGATAGCGACAGTGAAGACGATCTGCAGATAGTTTTGAATGACAGTAGCCGCAACGTCATGATCGGAGCTGACAGAAGATCAAGGATGGGAGACAACGAAGATGACGATGACGATGATGATGAAGAACCACTTGTGATAGTGGCCGACGCGGATCCAAATCAGCCTATGGAGGAGCAGCTGTGGGGAGAAGATGGTCTGCAAGCGATTGATGGAGATGGCAAAGACGGAGGAGAAGCTGGGAAGGGGAGTGGACCAGGAGGTGCTACTGGCCCGCCCAAAACTGGGTATAGCAGTCATGGGTATCATCCGTTTCATTCTCAGTTTAAGGTCAGTGTCAATGCAACACTGTTGTCACTGGTTAGATTACTTAGTGTCCGGGGTTCTTGTCGTGGCCCCGTTTTATTTTTCATAATTTCTCAGTACATATCTCCTTTGTACTTGTACCTAAACCTGAATGCAAATGCAGAGTATGTTAATCAGAGAAATTGGAGTCTGCTTCTAGATTTTGACTCACCATCATCTCCTTACTTAGATGCTTCTGTTTTTTTTTTTTTTTTTTGGAACCAAATTCCGGGTGTTTGATCATAACATTCAAGAACGTGAAAGGGATATAACAACCTATTCACTTGCCCCTCTTCGTATATCGCAATCCTATGCCACCAGCAATTACGCTGTCCAGGAGTTGTTTTAAAATCTGACATTAGCAATTGAAGAAGAGGACTCTAAGGAGAATTACAATCTCATGGGACACTAACTAACTTTATGAAGCCAACATCCCATCAAAGATTTCATATTTTCGTTTGGATTAGTCATACCAAAGTTACGAGTATTCACGCTGATACAAAATAAGGTGGTATTGATCTACTTGACATAATTATCTTTCTCTTGCAGTATGTAAGACCGGGGGCAGTCCCCATGCCTGGAGGTGCTCCATCCACTGGTGGGACCTCAGTTCAAGTTCGTCCACCCGCCAACCTTGGTCCTATGGCTGGTCGTGGCAGAGGAGATTGGCGTCCAATGGGAATGAGGAATGCTTCTGCTCCACAGAAAGGCTTCCACCAGACTTGGGGTAGTAATACAGCAGGGCGGGGACTGGACTTTACTCTTCCCTCTCACAAGTAACTTTTTATCTGTTCGGAACTGTGGAGATTTTAGTAGTCAAGGCTCATGTCATTACATATGCATACCAATCTTTTTTACTTATTTGTCTTCTGATTGTAAGTGCTAAGCTTTGATTAGTAGAGACCTGTGTTTCTTTCATTTGATGTCTCTTGCGTATTTTTAGGACTATATTTGAGGTAGACATAGAGACTTTTGAGGAGAAGCCCTGGAGATATCAAGGAGTTGATATCACAGACTACTTCAACTTTGGACTGAATGAGGAGAGCTGGAAAGACTATTGCAAACAGCTGGTAATTAATAATTGTGATTCATATCCTTATTTCCGCGAATGAAGAGTACTAAGAGGAACATCTTTCAATTCCATACAGGATCAACACCGTATAGAGACTACAATGCAGAGCAGAATACGCGTTTATGAAAGTGGTAGAACAGATCAGGTAAAGTGGATCTTGGCTTATATTGTAGCACTTAAGAGCTAATTATTTTTCGCAGGCTGACAATATTTTCTCAACAACATCATATACAAAAAGGGTGACATAGCATTCCTAATCATTCTTTTGTACGATGATAGGGTTATGATCCAGATCTGCCCCCAGAGTTAGCTGCAGCAACAGGGGCGCAGGGTGCTCCTGTTGATTCTTTAAATTTAGGGAAGCCGGACACTGCTCAAAGTGATTCTGCTAAAGTACCAGCTCATGTTCGACCTTCACTAGTATGTTTCCCCATGCCTTTGCTCTCATTTAAAGTAGCATTGTCTATATGTGGTTCACTATATTGTATATCACAACTGGAACATTGTGGCTGTACATTTTTCTTGTTAGTTTTAAATCTTGAGAATATTGGTTGAATATTTTTTTTCTCAGCCCCCTGGAAGACCAATACCTGTGGAGACTGGTTCTGGTGAGCGTATGCCATCCATTGATACACGCGCTCCTCGAATGCGTGATCTAGATGCTATCATTGAGGTTGAACCTGTCTCAAATCTCTCTTGATTTTGGTTTTACTGGTGAGGCATCTTTGCATGCTATACTGACTGCTGCTAACTGAAATTGATTTTGTTTCCAGATTGTATGTCAGGATTCACACGAGGATGAGCCCTCGGGTGAAAATGGCGCAGAACAAGCTGATAGTAGCCTTCCTGGAGAAAATGTTCCAGTTGAGACTGGGTATGCTAACAGCAGGAGACCAGACATTGAATCTGCTGAACAAAGTCCTGCCCAGGATGAGGCACGTAAAAGGCTTCTCAAAAAGCAAGACGATGAGATCTCTAGAAGGACGGATAGTGGCCAGAGTTTTCGTTCGTCGTCTCCTGTTGGAGACAGAGGCACAAGGTCATCAAGTGTAGATCGTGAAGATGTGGGAGGTGAAGCTGGCAAAGATGTTGAGATGGAGGAGCATAAAATGAGTTCTGCAGTCCCTCAGTCAGCAGTTCAAGAAGATGTTGGAGTGGAATCAAAGGCAGAGAGAAGTAGTGAAAGCAGCAAAGCAAGATCTGGAAATCACAGAGATTATCAGCAATCGAAGGATGGTGCAGAAGAGGAAGTTATTCAAGATATTAATTCTGCTCGACCAGCTAGGAAACATCACGATAACAATGCACCACATCAGAGCAGGAAGAATCAAGACAGAGGGAAAGAAACGGAAAGAACTCGAGTGGCGATCAAAAGTGGTAGGGAGTACTCAATTCCTCATATGGAGGTTGATTCTTGCTATAATTACTCAATTGCAAGCGGCGAGGATTTTGATAAAAGGAAAGAGCGAGATGTTGATGGAGGTGCCTGGCGTAGAAAAGAGGATGACCCATTCATTAGAAGAGGTGGGGATGAAGGGTCTAGAAAAAGGGATCGTGAAGATGATTTGGGCTCTAGGCAGAGGGGTAAAATGCGAGAGAGTGAAATACGCAGCAAAGATGACCATGTTCCTTCGAGAAAGCATTTGGATGATGGTGGTTTGAGAAATAGTTATGAACTGGATGATCACATCGGCAAGAGGAGGAAGGATGGAGAATACTTGAGAAGTAACCGCTCTGAAAAGAATGAAACCTCATATGGTCAAAGAGAATCAATCAGCCGTCCGACACGAGAACGGGGTGATAGGTTGGACCATCAAAAGAGAGATGTCCAACATATTGTCCAACATAAAATCAGAGATGATTTTGACGACCACGGTTCTCTCAGGCACAGAGATGATTTCTATATGCAGAGAGATGGAAATGAGAGGTTGAGAGAACGTGAGGATTTGGATAAATTGAAACTAACTCACGAGGATGGTTTATCAGCACGAGGAAGAGAGAGGCAGGTGACTGCAAGGGGCCATAGAGGTTCAGAAGACCGATCATCGAGGATGAAGGATGAGTATAAAGCTTCTGACAAAGAGCATCTCACCAAAGATACGACAAGGCATACTAAACAGACGAAGAGAAGGGAATACCCTGGTGAAGAAAGTTCTTCCCATCATAGAGGACACGAAGACTTCTCTGCACGCACAGACGACATTGTTAACAATGAGAAAAAAACAAGGCAGGAGAGGACAGGTGCAAAAAGTGACAAGGTTATTGATTCTTTGGATGGCCAGCGATTGCAAGACAGAAAACATAAAGATTCTAGACGAAAGATTAAAGAACAACGAGAGGGCACAGATTCATTGAGGAGCAAGCAAGGAGAACAAAATGGCAGCTCCGAAGTGACAGTATGCTCCATCAGCCTATGAATTTATTTATTTTATTAATCTCATCCAAATTTTGCAAACTTAAAGTAGCATGGTTATCGTGAAAGCAATATACCTTGGGAAGTTTTTTGTTCCGTTGCCAATCTTACGTTATATATCTCATGGTTTCATCACTTTTAATATGCCTCACGGTCAGTACTGATGTTTCTTTCATGCCTATCAGGGATCAAAAGGAACCAACGAAGCAAGAAATTACAGGGGTGAGATCCCACAGCAGCCTAACGCCACCAAAAGACACAAGGAAAATGCTTCCTCTGGTGATGAGCTACAAGATTCAAAGAGAGGACGTACGAAATTGGAGCGTTGGGCAAGCCACAAAGAGAGAGATGATGCTGTCACTGCCAAGTCATCATCCACTTCTTCAAAACTTCAAGAGAAGGAAAAAGGCACTAATGGCCGAGTTAGCGAACCTGATCATGGTTCTATTGGCAAGAACCGGGATGTAACTGAAGAGAAAAGTGGCCATGACCTTGCAGAGACCAAAGATGGAAGCGAGAAGGGACCAGGAGACCGGCACTTGGACACGGTAGAGAAACTCAAGAAGCGCAGTGAAAGGTTCAAGCTTCCAATGCCCACAGAGAAAGATACCACAGGAGTAAAGAAAATGGAGTCTGAGACGCAGCCCTCTCCAAAAATTGAAGGCCCTGTGGATTCAGAGGTGAAAGCAGAGCGGCCAGCAAGGAAAAGACGGTGGACAAGTAGCTGAGAGTCATAAACTCGAGTTGAAATAAAAAGCGAGGAACTAGCTCTCTTTGACTGGATTGAGGGATAGTTTGATGCTCCATGTAGCTTCCTATACTTAAAACAGATGACATGAGATTCTCTCATCCCACGGAGCAGTTGTGGCGGTCACTAGATGGAGGATCAAGTTCAATGAAGATTAATTAGGAGATTGAGTGTGTGTGGGAGGAGCTATGTTGTGTAAGAATAGGGAGGGAATACGCATAAGGATCTTGTAACTTTTGTCAAAGATTATTGGTCTTTTAGTTTTGTTCCCATACTAAGCGCCTCGGGAGAGAGCGAGAATATTTTAAAAATACTAAACGGCACTGTATTATACTGTAGTAATCTTCTTACTGTTTCGTAAATGACCTTTGATGACATTATCATTGCTGTTTTGCCTTTTTGCAGGTTTACTATGTCGCGACAGCAACAACTATGAAAGTAATGATTGCTTGGTGGAGAAGGTTCGTAAATAGAATATGAGCGATTATCAAGATTCAAAATCTCTACCGAAATCAAACAATCCTATGACAACAAACAAAGTTTGCTGCATATTTTGGTTACCATGAGTAAAACATAGATAGCTCGAATTGCGTCAGTGAAATATGCTGAGGGTGAACATGTTACAAGCTATGAAGTTATATGGTGTGATCAATCTTTCTTAGGCGGCGAAGAGGAGTCCCAAGGCCAGCATTGCCAGCAAGGAAAGACCAAGATTAGCAGCAGTGGCAACAGTGCCTGAACGAGGAGGGGCATGTGGCGGAGTTCCTCCAGTTGCATTTGAGGTGGCCATGTTTGCAACCGGAGGCAAAGGCGGATCAATCACGTCTTTGGCATCAAGAGGCGGGTTCGGGGCACTAGCTGGTGGCTGTGCTTCCTTGGCTGCCACAGAGAGTAGAGCGCCGGCTTCTGCGGGTAAGATGGCATAGGGCTGGTCTTTGTTCAAATCTGAGCATGGACTCCCTGCATTTACATCAAATATAAATTATCAGCCTTATTATCTTGATTATGTGTATATTGTTTTTTCATGATCTTGTAGAGGTTTAAACTTACTTAAGTATCTGGTAGCGGTGGCAGGGAACTCTGTGATAACTCCATCAACGCCATTCCCTGCAATGAACGTGGCAAGCTCTACCGTAGGATCGGAGAAGTAGTCAAACGCTATGGAGACAAACTCGTTCCTTAGCACCGAGACGTAAACAGAGATATTCCCCTTGTGCATTTCCTCCACCACGTTAGTTTTCCCTGTCGCAAAGCTTTCGGAGACGGTGACGAGGGAAGTTCTCTTGAGATTGACAGCATCTGCGTGCTTCTTGATTTCTTCGACGGATGGCTTGGGAGCATCTCCGATTTCCTTGTCAATGCTCAAGACTCTAGTGTACGGAGGTACAGCCTCAAAACTGGCCAGAACGGAACTGTCATCTGACTGAATCAAAACCTTCTGGGTTGATTGCTTGTCGAGTGTGGAGTTGGTTAGAGCGGACTTGACCGCGTCTACGATACCTAGGCCTTTCTTTGAGGCTAAATAAGCAGCATTCTGTCAACAAATAAGGCGTTAATGGAGCTGCCTTGAGTAAGTTAAGGGAGTCTTTGGGAGTTTAAAAAGGCTTGCCTCCACATTGATAAGAACTCCGGTGACTGCCTTTGCTTTGCTTAACTCAAGGAAGTCAGCGAGACTCATGAACTTCCCGGCATTCTTGTTTGCTGGGTTTCTCTGGAATCCCCCAGAAGTTGAGAAGGGGCTCTCGATTTGAGCTGGAAATAAAGACATCCCAATCTCAGTGAATTAGATGAGAATGAGATGGTTTCAGAAAAGTTTAGAAAAGAAATAAGTTTCTTACGCTTTAGAGACTGGATCTCGGCCCAAGTGAGATCAAAAGAGAAAATGCCGTTGGTAGGCTGGATCTCAGGAACGCTGGTGGCTCGGGACATGAAAGTGGTCATGGCGGTGGTGCTTTTTGTGAGGTCTGCAGAATCCTGGCAGAAAGCGATACCGTCTTTGGACATCTGGACAGAACAGTCGATCACATCTGCTCCATCGTCGACCGCCTTTTGATAAGCCAGATCGGTGCAGCCTGGATAATCTCCACTTGCTCCATTGTGAGTTATGACCAACGCATGGCCTGCTTTGGGGAGATTGCCCTTTTGGTGAGAGAAGCAAGCTGCAAGAATACAGACTTGTGAGCTTCTCCTATTAATCAAATCTTTGAAGATACATATAGGAGGGTAGATAACAAGTCATCTCACTGATGGCTTGTGATGCTGTTGGCGGGAAATCAGTGATGATGCCATCAACAGAGAACTGGCCATTGTCCACAAACTGGAGATACTCAGCGGAGGGATCATAGCTGTAGTTGTAGCTGGTGCTCATATCATTGGCAAATCCAGAAGCATAGATTTCTAGACCGGCTTTGTGGGCATCAGCCACAATGGTGGAGGCAGGCTTCAGGTACTTAGCCGAGTCAAGGGGCCAAATGTAGTCTTTGGGGACAAGAACGCCTGAAGCAAAGGCCTTGATGGCTGCGAGGTTCTGCTGAAGCTCGCTGTACTTCTTGTTTGTGGTGGGCTCAATTGCCTCGGGGTCTTTGAACTCGAATATGAGCTTTGTCTTGGCCCTGCCTGCATCCATCCCAATGCTCTTCAAGAAACCGATCTCCGGAGATGAGATGACACTAATGCCGCGGAATCGCAAGCTTTTCAGGTACTCGGCTGCGCTCAGCTTGTGTTCCATGTAGAAGGTGTCGTACTGCACATTTGTATAGTTTGTTTTCTTGATGAATCAACGAGAACCCTCCATATATAGGTTGGTTAATCATATCCTGAAAAGAGAGGAAGAAGAGAAACCTGAACGCTCAACCAGAACTTGGGAGGCTTGGTTCCGAGGACGTCCTCCACGGCGGAAACCGGCATCTGGCCGTCAAAGATGCTAGGCCGAGAGAAGATGTTCTGGACCACTGCTCAATAATACAAAACATGAAAAGCTATGGTGGGGAAGCATAGAAGGGAGGAAAAGAGAAGAAGACATACATGAGACATTGGAGAAGATGGTGTCGGCAGAGTAGTCAAGGACAAACCAGCCCTTGAGGTCCTGACCATTGACCTTGTAGCTCTTCTGGGCTTTGGGGAAGAGCGTGGAGATGGTGGTTGCATTGTCAAGCCTGGTATCAGACAAGCAAAGGCCAACACCGTCCTTTGTCATCTGAAGGTTGCACAACATTGTGAGGCCAGGCGAGCTGGTGCTAATAGCCAAGTCGTTTGCAGAGGCGCTCGACTCGGGGAAAAGACCCGAGAAACCGCCTCTGGCCACAACCGCAGGCTCTTGTCCTGAAAGACAAATGAAGAAAATATAGGTATGGTTCTTAAACAAACATACAAACAAACAAACATGTTATGTAATGTATATGGGCAGATAAAAATTATGTGAAAAGGATCGATACATACCGTTAAGGGTGAGCCATTTCTTGGCAGGAACAGCCGCGGTAGCAGCTGGAGTCTTGGGGGCCGCAACACAAGAGTGTAAAAAAAGGGAGAAAAGGATGAGAAACCTCAGCATCTTTGTTTGTTTTGATTGATCCTGCATGTTGTTGTGTACGTACGTGTACAAAGCAAAGTCAAATACAGAACTTATATATATATATATATTTCAGAGAAAGAGTAAGAAAAAGTTGTAAGAGATCTCACAGCGAAAAAAACAAGAACATGAATCCCCTCTCGTCGTTATGTCTTTTTGAGAAGGGAAAAGAAGCGAAGGGGAGATGGTCAAACAAAGGGTTAAATATTTAACGGGTAAAAAAAGTAACTTCCTCAAATTCCCCATTTATGGCCATTTACTCCTCCCTATTTTTATCTCTTTTTTCCCCTCCATTCCCTTGTTAACCGCTTTTCTTGTTTTTTCCAGATTTGTTATGTTTTGAAAATTTAAATGTTTTGGACTTTAGACTATATTCATTGTCATATATTTATGTGTAGTTAAAAAATGGATTATAATATTCTATTATAAAATACTAGATAAACATTTGCATATATGCCGATTTATAATTTAATATTTTATAACCGTGAAAAAAAACTAAAAACAAAAAAATGAAAACAAAATTAAATCATCTATAAAACATATGCACTAAATAGTTTTGGATACGATTATTGAGTTTTTAATTTTTTGGTGTGTAATTGACATATTATCAAATTGTGGTTTATAACTTTATATAGAAGTTAAAAATTAGAATTTTTTATTTTTACGATTAGTAATTAATTTTTCTTTTCTTTTTTTATATTAATTTTATCTTTTAATATAAATTTAATATTTTTTTATTTTTTATTACTTTTACATTTTATAATTACATATCGGTTATTAAATTTTTCAAATTTTAATTAATGTATCTATTATAATAAGATATGATTCTTATGAAGGAGGAGATAGATACATATAAACGAATAAAAGAGGGTATATAATGAAGAAGGCCTCTGGTTCGACACCTCAAAACTTTTGCCATTTACCAACGCCTCCTCCTCCTCCTCTTCCTCGCTTCCTTCTCACGCAACCTTGATCCACCGCAGCTATGAAGATCACCGCCTTGCTTGTTCTCAAGTGCGCTCCCGAGACTTCCGATCCCGTCATCCTCGCCAACGCTTCCGACGTCTCTCACTTCGGCTATTTCCAGCGATCTAGCGTCAAGGAGTTCGTCGTCTTTGTCGGTCGCACTGTCGCCAGCCGAACTCCTCCTTCCCAGCGACAGTCTGTCCAGCACGAAGGTTCTTCTCCTTCTTCTTCTTAGATCTCTTCTTTCATATATTTTATTCTCTCGGATCTATGCCACCCCCTTTCCTCTTTGCCTTTTATTCGATTTCTGCAGACCCGGATCGGCTTTTCGATTTCCCAACTTTTATGAATTAGGATGTGCGATTGTTTTCTCACCTCTTCCGATTCTAGATCTTTCATAATTTCCAGCTTTGTTTTTGTCCTCGATTTTGGGGGTAATTAGGGTTCGTGTTTTTGTTTTTGATATAGAGTACAAGGTTCACGCTTACAATAGAAATGGCCTTTGCGCGGTGGGATTCATGGACGATCATTATCCTGTTCGAAGTGCCTTTTCTCTTCTCAATCAGGTATCATTATGTTGTTCAATTAGGAACCAGTCGTTGTCGTTTCCCTGTAATTTGGGTCTCCTAGTTATAATCCACATATCGTTAGGATTCGGTTTGTTTGACATTCAATTTTTCTCTTTCAGGTCTTAGATGAGTACCAGAAGAGTTTTGGTGAGACATGGAGGTCTGCAAAAGAAGACTCCAGTCAGCCCTGGCCATACCTAGCCGAAGCTTTAACCAAATTTCAGGTTCTTCACTTGCGCAACTGTATTCGCCCTTTTGCCTGTGAATCTTGTTAAAAACTCTAGGTATTGTGTGGACATAAGAATCCCGATCGACTGACTCCTCAGGGAACTACTTTTATCACCCCCGTTATATTATGACCAAGTTGATTGTTGATTTTGAGTGATTTGATCTTCATGTTTTTGTTATTCTTCAGGACCCAGCAGAGGCTGATAAGCTGTTGAAAATCCAGAGGGAGTTGGATGAGACCAAGATTATCCTTGTAAGTGCAATCTTCTGTCCTTCTTTGTAGACTCTTGCGGATATACTTCTATGCTCTCTCTCTTCTAAGTTCCAGTGAACATGCATAGTGACTAAATATACATTCTTGCTGTCTCCAAATAATATGCTGTTTTGCCAATGAGTTCAGTTTTAAGGAAAAGTGAATATTTGTTCTGTGTTACAGCATAAAACTATTGATAGCGTTTTAGCCCGCGGAGAGAAGCTGGACAGCCTAGTGGAGAAGAGCTCAGATTTGAGCATGGCATCGCAGGTAACATTCATTCTGCTGTTGCATCCAGCTTATTTCCCCTGTCTCGGTCTCAGAGCATAGTTGGTGAACACGGTAGAAAGGGCAGGATTAGAACAACAAGGTTGAGAGTGGTGTAGAGATAAATAGAAGAACTTTTGTGCATGTTATTGACGGGATAGATAAAATAGAGGAGTTATATATATATAAGATGGGAAACTGATTTGGGTGTTTTGGTTGGAACAGATGTTTTACAAGCAAGCGAAGAAAACGAATTCATGCTGTACTATTCTGTGAGCTGCAACTCTTGTGGATGTCCTGGGTATATATAGCCATCCAAACTTTTGCTGGGGGGGGTTTCTATTTTATATATATGATTCCGCGTCTTGTAGTTTGCATGCACTTTGGAATTCCGTATAAGACTCGAGTCGTGTGGTTGTGTTATCCAATTACATGATGTCACTACCAGATTTCAATTGTTGATTGCTTTTTGTTGATGTTTTCTTATGGTAATAGATGATGACTTATGCAAATAGATTTAGATGCAGAAAATAGACAAAGGATGATTTACTAGAGTAAAAACAACAAGGGGTAATATATTACACAGACAAAGGAGGAGGTGTTTTGTATTATTATTATTATTATTATTTGCCGAAGATAGATTTGAGCCACCAGATGCCCTTGGTGTCGTCGGGGGCAGCGTCGGACTCAGGTGGTGTCTCACTCTGAGGGGTCTTGTGAAGCTTGCTGACGTTGTACCCTTCCTCCACTGCCTTGTCAACAAGTCGATTGTATGTATCTTCCTCCAAGTGAGCCGTCCTGCTCAGTATCTACACATATACATACATAGCCCTTGTTAGGATCATGTCAATTATTCATCGTAAAAAGCAAAAAAAAAGGGACTTACCCAGAGGTAACTCCTTGAGGGCTGGCCGATGACGGCGTGCTGGTAATCGGGATCGATATAGAGCACCCAGTAGTCGCCGGTGACGGGAATGATTGGGAGGAAAGGAGGGACGTAGAACTTGACCTTGAACTTGGCCTCGTCGATCTTTGGGTCGGTCTTGTAAGCTGAGCCTTGGATGAAACCTCTCTTCCCTCCGTTCCATGTCTCGTTGAGGACGTGCACCGTTCCGTCTGGGTTAAGGGTGTAGGTGGCGCGAGTGTCGACGCCGTTCTTAGGCTGAAACCTGGAGGGGAAAGAAGCAATCTCGTACCAACGGCCCATGTATCTCTCCAAGTCTAGACCCTTCACCACTTGCATCTCTTTCTTCTCCGTCGTCATGTTTAGATATTTTCTTTTGAGGTGATAAGAAAGAGAGATTCCGTTTGTTTTTATAGGAAATAGAAAAGAAAAGAAAAAACAGAGCTAAGGAGATTTCCGTGGGAGGAGGGGTTGACACGTGTGAAGCGTGTAGGGCAGATGGTTCTAGTAGCGTCCATGAGAAAGAAAAAAAGGACAAGGACTTTTCTTTCTTCTGTTGGAGCAGTAGAAGAATACAATCCAATGGGCCATTCATTCACATTTTGATTTGACTTCTCTTCTAGGCCCCACCAAATGTTGTCGATATTATGAATACAATGACATTACTGGAGATAATCTATTTTCAATCTTATATAAAAAAAAAACGAATGTGTATATTATTGATTTTCAAAATCAACAACACTATTTTCGTATCCAGCTCACAAAAAGAGAGTATGAATGAAACTGGTGGTGCAGTGTGTCAGCTGATCTATTGACAATCGGAGGAAACAATGAGAGAGAGAGGGGCATGAACTAATAAGGCGGAGGAAACGAATCAAACCCAAATCTAGTAGCCACAGCTGACACCATTCCGTTATTCTCATCCTGCAACAAAAGCAACATCACTTTCATTTTCTACCATTACAAAAAGCTTTAATCTAATCCAACAATCACACAAACATATATACTTACCTGTTTCATCATCTCATTCATTATGTCATCGAATACATCGTGCTGGTTGTCGTCCACTAGAGCAATCTCTGGCTTTCCAGAGTACTTCATCTCTGGATCCACCATTGTATGTTTCCCCACATACTCTTCACTGTTGAGTGTTGTTGCACTCTCCTCTATCATCAGTGACTCATCCAAGCCTTTGCTTCTGCTCGCACTGTTGTCCCTGAAAACCATGTTATCTGCTGCTGCTAAGGGATACTCCACGTTACCGAATGGATTGTTCAGCATGTTGCAGTTCTGTTCATCCCATTTTGGTCCGTCTAACGTGTTCATGAAGTCACCTAGCAACTGAGGCTCACACTGCATCTCCCCACCGGGATTCTCTGCAGAAACCAAAGAGTTACAATCTCCCACACCGTTCCCTGCATATGTCACTTGATCCTGACTGAAAACATTATTCATTGGTAAAGAGTTTGATGGGAATCTGTTCGTTTTCGAACTCCCTTGCCAGCTATGACTAGGAAATCTAGATAATCCATGAACGCTCATGTTTGGGGAGGAACCAGAGATGGCCTCGAGGCAAGACTGATTCTCATCCGAGGCTCTGTGCAAGGGTTGTGTATAGTTTGCTTGCAACATCAGATTGTTGCTTGAAGCAGCACTTGGCAAAGAGGTGCTAGAGCTACCGAATGACATCCGAGTATCAAGGAAGCTACCGCCAGTTGCTCTGTCCCCTATGCTTTTAAAATCTCCCATGTACTTGCTTGTAGGAAACTGGAGGGGCTCTAGTGGTGACAGGTTCACGTTGTGGGATCTTGGGAACATGGTACGGTGATATGTTCCAAATGGATTAGCTGAGTTGCTTGAGTTCTGGTGTTGGTTGAAGCTGGAGGAGTTATTATTTCCTTGAAGACTTATGGATGAGTAGAGAGAGGGGTTGAATTTGGTGAGATGGGAGCGTGATAAGAGTGAAGAGCTTGGCAGTTGTCTTGTGGAAGTAAAATCTATAAGGCCATCAAGTTGAGCCATATGAAAATAAGATGAATCTTTTGTACCAAATGCATCTTGAGTCATGTTCTGCTGTTGACCTTCATCTATCTTTTTCAAGTATAGTCTGTACTTCTGCATGCAGTCCAAAACCATAGGAAACAAGTATAACTCACCATTCAAGGTCACAAATGAAAGAGGGAATGGGAAATTAGTACCTGCAAATGGCTGGCTACGTTTTCCCTCGTGAGACCTTCTATATTCATGAAATCAAGTATTTTTTTGGGAACAGCCTCTGTACATGTAATGGAGAAAACAAACATAAGTAGAAATAGAAAGAGGACTCAACACAAGAAAGCATCAAGGAAAGGTGAGAAGAGGTTTAAGGGGCAGCAAGCTCACTGTCAAGGCCCAATTGCTGAACGGCATTGACAAACTTCTGGTGGAGCTCCTGTGACCAAACAACACGAGGCTTCTTCCGGGTGGATGACTCCTCGCCATCTTGTTCACTCCCCTCACCATCTTCCTCTTCTCTGTCTCTGTCACTGTCCTCTTCATCACCACTCTCATTAACTTTCTCTTTCCGTTTCTTGCTGCCGCTTGGGGCGAGATGGGATTCAGAAGGGGTGAGCAGCTGGGGAGAAGGGCCAATGTTTTTTTTGTATGAGCTAATGTTCTTCTTCACAACATGTTGCCATATATTACGAAGCTCCTTGAGGCTAACAGGCTTGACCAGATAATCACACGCGCCATGAATAATACCTTTCATAACACTGTCGTAGTCGCTGTGAGCTGACAACACTGAGAACAAAAACAAAAGTTTGAAGAAGAAGGGTAGAGTTGATGATATTGAAAGCCAAAAAGGAGGGTGGGACACGTACTGATGACAGGAAGGTCCATTTCAAGACCAATTTCAAGCAACTTAAAGCCATCTGTATCAGGCATCTCTACATCGCTAATCACCAGATCAAACATATTGCTCTTCTCTCTCAGCAATTCCAGAGCTTTCTTAGACTCCATTGTCTTTGTCACTGGGAAATCAATCAATCAAACATCACCTCTGATGCCTTGCAAACAATAATAGACAGAAGCAAAGATTGTTATTATAAGTACCATGATACTTGCAGCGAAGCAGCAACTCCTCGAGTTTCCGAAGGCAGGTTGGATTGTCATCCACAGCAAGGACCCTCATTCCTACAGGAAAATGCTCAGTCGTCCTTCCCTCTTCATTGCTCACCAAGTCCATACTGATAATCCCAAGGTTGATGCTCTCTTCCCTTCTCGTCCCCACAGGAAGAACATACAGACTTTAAACTGATTTGTATATCCTAGGACAGACCATAATCCTATCATCCAGGTATGTGTAAGGAAAAGACAGAGAGGTCAAAGAAAGAGAGTGATTGTGCCTTTAATCCGGCCCTTAATTTTTTCTACATAACTTACATATTCCCTTCTGTTTTTGCTCCTCTTTCCATTTACGGGGACACGGAGAGTCACATGCTTTCTCTACTTTCCTTTTGTTTGTTGAATCTTCCCTTATCTGTACACAAAAGACAACTTTTCGTAAAGTGATTTTAAATGTCTCCATTTTTTTCTCCTTCCTTTCAAATATCTATTTCTCTTATAAGTTGTAACGTTCAAAGCCAGCATTTCGTCTTCCCTGGCTTGCCTTATGTACTATTCATTTCCTATTCTGATAGACACGTTTTCCCTTTTTTTTTTTTCTGTCAAAGTTAATGCACCAAACAAAATTATGATGACCTTGTCCTTACTCAGATGGGCTCATTTCCAAAAATCAGAATTTTACAAGGCAATGGACTGACATTCAGACATTGAACACAAGTCCAAGATTTGAAGAACAGTTGACTTTTCCATCCTCCACATTGTTATTCATACTTGCCGATTATTCTGCCATTTTCACTTCTTTCATTCAGCCACAACCAGCACTCAGGAAGCTTAATTAAACATGGAGAAAGAGAAGCAATACCAAAAATAACAGAAAGGTAGTATATCAATATATGTATATGATGTGTGTGGATCCATTTATGGTTCTTATAAAACACTTCTTAAAATACTTAAATAAAAAAACTTTTAAATTTCTTTTGAAAATTAAATTCTAATTCAAAACTGGAAAATGTTTTGAGAATATATCGTTCATAAATGGGAAAAAAATAAAGACAAAGATTGGGAAATTATTCATTAATATGCGAGCCAAAATAATATTCCTATACTTTATTTTTACGAATAATATCATTTCTGCAACTTTTATTTTTAAGAATATGCAAATATATCTGGAAGATAAGAACTAATTCATAAATGGGAAAAAATAAAGACAACGATTGGAAAATTATTCATTAATATTCGAGCCAAAATAATATACTTTATTTTTACGAATGATATCATCTCTAAAAATTTTATTTTTAAGAATATGCAAATATATCTGGAAGATAAGAACTAGTTCATAAATGGGAAAAAATAAAGGCAACGATTGGAAAATTATTCATTAATATGCGAGCAAAAATAATATACTTTATTTTTACGAATAATATCATCTCTAAAATTTTTATTTTTAAGAATATGCAAATATATCTGGAAGATAAAAACTAGCTCATAAATGGGAAAAATAAAGACAACGATTGGAAAATTATTCATTAATATGCGAGCCAAAATAATATACTTTATTTTTACGAATAATATCATCTCTAAAATTTTTATTTTTAAGAATATGCAAATATATCTGGAAGATAAGAACTAGTTCATAAATGGGAAAAAATAAAGGCAACGATTGGAAAATTATTCATTAATATGCGAGCCAAAATAATATACTTTATTTTTACGAATAATATCATCTCTAAATTTTTTATTTTTAAGAATATGCAAATATATTTGGAAGATAAGAACTAGTTCATAAATGAGAAAAAATAAAGGCAACGATTGGAAAATTATTCATTAATATGCGAGCCAAAATAATATACTTTATTTTTACGAATAATATTATCACTACAAATTTTATTTTTAAGAATATACAAATATAACTGGAAGATAAAAATATGAAAATATAACCGAAAGATATCACATATGCTTAACTAGGGCTGGGCATTCGGTTAATTAGTTGGGTTCGTTTTGGGTTTTTCGGTTTTAAATTTTTAGGTCATATTCGGGATTAAATTCTATTTCGGCTCGGTTCGGTTCGGTTCGGTTTTTGGGTTTTTCGGTTCTTACAATTAATAACCAAACTAAAATCACTTTAGGTTAATTTTGATTATTTGGATAATACGGATATTACGGATATTTTTAGATAAAATGAAGAGTTTGACCATTGTGAAAAAATATTTATTCAACAAAAATGAACAAAGAAATAAGAAAAAATACTGTCTAAATTACAAAGAAGCAAATGAATTGAAGTGTCAAAGACTCAAATCTGCTACTAAGTCCAAAATCCTATATGGTATTATATGAGTTTGGTTTTAATTCGGTTACCCAATCGGTTAATTCGATATTCGGTTAAATTTAGAAATGTGTCTATTTGGGTTATTCGGGTTATCCGAACCCGAACCAAATAACGTTATTCGGTTTGGTTCGGTTCGATTTGATTCGGTTCGGTAAATATGCCCAGTCCTATGCTTAACTTCGACCATAAACATCATGAATATTATGTTTGATAGATTTACGAGATTTGTTTTTAAAAAAAATGCTTTAACATAAAGGTACCATTGATGGTTTCAATTTGATAATAAAATTCTACATATCTACCCGAAAATTGGAAACGTGGATTGAGTTTGCTTCTAAACAAAATTCGCATATTTAATTGAAGGATTGACTTCCAAAGAAATTGTTCTGGAATCAAGAGTTGAGTTTCTTAAGATTGAATGGTGTTAAGAAATTGATTCACATGTAAATATGACATTGGAGTGTAAGTATGTAGGAACCCATCATTTAAATATGCCCTAACT
Organism: Eutrema japonicum; assembly: GCA_030161315.1. Classification (NCBI taxonomy): domain Eukaryota; kingdom Viridiplantae; phylum Streptophyta; class Magnoliopsida; order Brassicales; family Brassicaceae; genus Eutrema; species Eutrema japonicum. The sequence goes on from BSQW01000005.1 coordinate 44,322,937, forward strand.
AATTACCCTAATCCTACATCTTCAGAACAAGTAGCACCTTTTAACTCAAGCATAGTTAGTGATTAACAGGTAAATATGCCACTAAGAATCCTATACAAGAATTCACTAAATTTTTCAAAGCCTAATATAACACATTCTTTTGTAGAGGAAGAAGAAAAATTCAAACCATCCTTATATAACACATTCTTTTGTAGTCAGCCATGATGAAAACACAACAATTCTCTTGTTAAAGCCATAAATGTTGTTTATTCATGATGTTGTGATATTATAACTACATATTTGGAGTAATCAAGTTCAGTAATGAAATCATTTTGCATCAACTCGACCTACACTTTGACGTAACATTGTTGCGACTCACACGAAAAGATCCCAATGTGAATCATACAGTTTTTCCTATTAAATCTTTCCAAGTTTGGACACTCCACTATAAATCGATGTATACCTCTTCATTTTCCTCTACAAAGATCCTCTATTGACAAACTAAGCAGAGAGGATATACCAATGTAAAAAATTCTCATCCTTCCTTGTAATAACCAGTTCTTTCAAACTTTTGCAACTATTTAGTAAGGCTGCAACTTCGCTAGAATAACACACACCCGAGAGTTCAAGATAACTTAAGTATACCTTTTAAAATCTACAATTAAAGAAAACTCTTAAAATCTCTTTTGAAAATTAAATTTTAACTCAAAACTTGAAAATGTTTTGAGAATATCGTTCAAGAACTACTCGATAAATGAAAAAAATAAAGACAAAGATTGAAAATTATCCATTAATATGCGAGCCAAAATAATATAATTTCTTCTTACCAGTTATATCATTCCTACAAATCTTATTTCAAGAATGTGGATATACAAATGTAAGATATCACATATGTTTAAATTTGACCATGAATATCATAAACATTATACTTCATCATTCCATCTTGTTTGTTTTATTCAATAACAATCTAGTGTTTATCAATACCAGCATATGCTTTGTTGTTCATCTTTAAAACAAAAAAGCCTTTTGTTGTATTTGTAATTTGATTTGCGATGATCCCTAAATCCCTCAAAACCAATTCTACGATATGAACCATGAAATGATGCGGCGAAAATATGAAAACACTGCAAGGGATTTGTGAGGGACCATCGAAAATCTCTCGCAATTTTTTGTTTTTATATAGTTTTGAATCTCTAATATCCCTATATTTCTAAATATTTGTGAGGGATTTGCGATGGTCCCTCGCAATTTTTTTTTTAATTTTGAATCCTTAAACCATATAATCTAAAATAATTAAGAGGGATTTGCGATGGTCTCTCGTAAATATTTCAATTTTGTAAAAACGGCGGATCCAAACAAATACGGTCCGTGATAAGCCGTAAGTATCCAATTTTTTTCATTTCCCGTCAGCTTGTTGGCTAAGAGATACTTTATACTTTGTGTGGACATTGTCTTGACTAAATAATTTAATGATAAAGAATTTGGAATTTCTTATAATCCGTCAAAAAATCTGGCTGGTGGAAGAAACTGGATTCACTAGGAGAAGAGTGATTAGCCTGGAGCTGTTCTTGCACCTAAGATACTAATGGTCTATAGGCATCATCATTCAGTGGTGCTGTTGCATATTGAATTAAGTTGTTTTTCTCATTTTTCAACAAAATTAAATGCCCATTTGGGCCTCTGATTTAGTGAGGTTAGGAATATATAAACAACAAAAAAAAGGCTAAACACCAAACAAAATCGTCTTTTTTTTTAGTTATTGTCTTGATGAACATTGCATTGTTCTTGCAGCCAATCACAAACTGACAAAAAACCATAAAAAAGTAGAGAGTGCAATGGCGGCAGCTAGCATCAGTGGGAAGAAGAACCTGTGTCTCCGGGTAGCCCCACCGTACGAGAAGCGCCTTATCATAATCGGAAATCTGCAGGGAGGATCCTTCTCTGATATGTTCGGAAACTTAGTGGCTGTCTCGTGCTGCTGGTTGTTTATCTGATAGCAACTGTTGAATTCCCCTATGCTTTTCATGTACGCTGAGCTCTTGCCTTTAGGAAAGAGGAGGGGCTCTAGTGGAGTTGTGATTTATGTGTGTTTCACACAGTCAATTAATAACTTAAGTGTACACTACTGCAATTATAACAGTATATCGATGTAGTACTTTAGGATCGAATCCACAGAGACCAAGTGTAACGCTACGAGAATGCAGAAAGAAAGTAAAGCTATAAGACGAACGATGGTTGTTTGTTGTTTTATGAGTCAACTAAAACTAAAACTAAGAATGCAAATAAAACGATGTAAGATTGATGGAGGGAAACGCTAGACCCTTAGGTAATTCGCAGGAAACCCAGATTCACTAAACAGATTATCAATTAGGGAATGAATTAAGAACCGTTCTCGAACTCAAACATGAATGTCTAGCTAGCCCACTGTCGTGGTACTAACTACTATGCCTAACAACCTAAGAATCTAAACTGTCGTTTGACCTTAAAATTCTAGGCAAGCATTAAAGTTCAGGTTTGATTAGTTCACAAATCGCCTTAGCATCAGCTTTCGTTGGCTAAGGACGATTTGCTCATCTATGTTCTATCAGGAAATCTAAAACACTTTTGATGAATAGATTAATCCTATGATCATAAACTAGGTGATCAATCTAGTCTAAGCCTTAAATCCAACAATAGATGAAGAACTCTATGTAATCCCCTAATCTAACAGAAGTGTTTCAGTGATTCATGGAGAATCCCTTGAAACCCTAAAAACCTAACAAGGAGATTACTCAGACATGGTTGCAGAGAAAACACAGAGAGATGAAAAAGAATTCATAATCAAATAGAAATAAATCCAAAAGGGTTCAGAAATCTTCTCCGGTATGAAGTACAGATTCGTCTCCCTCAAATCTCCCAGGTACAAACCCAGAAGTTCTCCGATGAATAAAATAAAGCTTAGCCTAAACAATGGCTGAAAAATAGAATAAATAACCCTAAAAACGTTTTTCCTAAGTCCTGAGCGAAACCGGTTCAGAATAAGTGAAAACCGAAATTTTATTTTATTTTTCGCATCACTAAACCGGTCGGTTTATGTTGGACCGTCTTCACGAAAACTGGCGTAACTTTTGATCGCACCGTTGGAATGACCTCAAACCACTTCCAAATGAAAGCTGGTCCATTGCTCTATCTTGTATCATCATTTGAGCTCGATCCATCGGTGGTAAGTCTTTCGACGAATGCCAAATTTCTGACGGCTCTGTATGATTCTGCATCTCCATATGCTCATTTTCACCCAAAACGGCTCATTTTCTCCCAAAACGGCTCATTTTCTCCCAAAGTCACCTAAAACCTGAAAAAACTCGATAAAGGACTAAAAGACTATAAAAAGACACTTTGACTCAATAAAAGACACAAAAACAAATGTTAGAAACCGGTAAAAACACAGTTTATCAAGTTGTAGTTGGTTGAAACAGATCCACGTTCTCGACTCTTGGTAACAGAGTATCCTGGTGATATGTTCCGTTTGGATAAGCCGAGTTGCTTGAGTTCTGGTCCTGTTAGGTGACGCTTGAGGAGTTATTAATTCCTTGAAGATCTATCGATGAACATGCAGAGGGAGGGAGTTTGGTGAGATGGGAACGGGATAAGAGTGAGGTGCTTGACAGTCGTCCATCAAGTTGAGCCTTGGAAAAGTAAGATAAATCTATTGTCCCAAATGCATCAGGAGCCATGTTCTGCTGCTGAGGTTCGTATACATGTTTCAAGCATAGTCTGTACTTCTGCAACCAAAAACCATAGAAGAAAACAAGTCGAACCATCTCACCATCCAATATTATATATTAGCAAAGGCAGAGAAGCAAAATGCAAAAGAGAATGGGAAATTAAATTTAATTAGTACCTGCAAATGGCTGGCTACGTCTACCCGCGTGAGGCCTTTTACGTTCATGAGTTCATGTATTTTTTTGGGAACAACCTCTGTAATGGAGACCATGAGAAAACAAACATTACGAGAGATCCACACATGAAAGCATCAAAAGAAATCTTTAGCAGAAACAAGATGTGGTCACATGGAACATTAGGAAAGGTGAAATGAGGTTTAAGCGGGAAACTCACTCTCCAAACCCAATTGCTCAACGGCAGTGACATACTTCTGGTGGAGCTCCGTTGTCCAAACGACACGAAGCCTCTTCTTCTTCAGGGTAAATGGCTCCTGGCCATTGTGTTCAATCCCATCACCATCTTTCTTTTCTCTGTCACTGTCATTGACTTTGTCTTTCTGGTTGTTGCTGATACTTGGGGGGAGATGTGATACAGAAGGACCTATGCTTTTTGCGTATTTGTTAATGTTCTTCTTCACAACATGTTGCCATATATTCTGAAGCTCCTTGAGGCCAACAGGCTTGATCAGATAATCACAGGCGCCATGTGTAATACCTTTCATAACAATGTCGTAGTCGCTATGAGCTGACATCACTGAGAATATGAAACACAAAAAGTTAGAAGACAAAGGCTAGAGTTGATATGAAAATAACGCGAGGGGGGGGGGGGGGGGGGGGACACGTACTGATGATAGGAAGGCCCATTTCTAGACCAATTTCAAGCAACTTAAAGCCATCAGTGTCAGGCATCTCTGCATCGGCTATCACCAGATCAAACATGTTTCTCTTCTCTCTCAGCATTTCCAGAGCTGTCTTAGGCTCTGTTATCTTTGTAACTGGCATATCAATCAAAAACATCATCTCGATCTCACGCTTTCATAGACGGGTAAAAAAAGAAGAATATAAGTACCATGATATTTGCAGAGAAGCAGCAAGTCTCTTAGTTTCCCAAGGCAGGTTGGATTGTCATCTACGGCAAGGATCCATAGTTGATGCAATGCGTCTGCAACAAGTCTCCTCATTCCCTTCTCTTCACTTTCTTATTCTGAAAACTATATATAAGGAAAAATGAGATTGGTTCTTCCCATTAATCCGGCCCATATTTCTCCACATAATCACATATTTCTGCTCCTCTTTCCCTTTACTAAAAACATGTTCCTCTATTTTCCTTTTGTATGTTGAATCTTACCTTCCTATTCTGGTAGACAAGTTTTCCATTTCTATATCACTATGTATGAATGAATGCACCAAAGATACGCTGCTTATTACCTTACCTGTGTGGTAGAAGCGGCGTAACGGAAAGGAAGAGAGGTCAATAGGTCATGAATCCCAAGGTCTAGGTCGTGAGTTTGAGAAGCAAACAAGCTCACGATCCTGTACTTTACTTATAAGCCCACCAGTGATAATATCAATCCTAAACTAACTAACATAAGAGATAAACACCTGGCTTGATTGGAATGAGCTTTAGAGGCTGCACACAGCCATATTTATTTCTACAGCTAATTTTTTTTTCCAATCATGATTTCTACAGATTTTTAAAAGCTAATTTTTTTCCAATCATGATTTCTACAGATTTTTAAACCTACAGCCCTTTATATCTTTTTTAAAACCGAAAGATACTGTTGTTACCAATAAGATCCACCATCTCAAGAAATAAATATAAACACAAATAAAATGAAATCCCAAAAGAGTTATAAGCCCAACAGACGAGACAAAACGAAAGCCCATAAGCCACAACAACTCAAGATAGACAAGAGACGCAACAATTGTTTGATTTTTTTTTCGTTTTTGACTGAATCCTTCTTTATTGATCTTGTCCCTTAACTGGGCATTGTTTGAAATTACAAACCTGAGCGCAAAGATGATTTCCAGAAAATCTAATAAAAGTAAAGTAGAAACTCAAGTGAAGCAATATTTAGTGACGTGGGATGAACAATCAAGTGAACTAGAATTGGATGTACCTAAACTAAATGGTGGGTGACATAACTATCTTGAGCCGCAGCTCTTGTTGAAGAGGATGAAGTAGTGAATTTGATTGCAAGAATTGTAACTTTTGTTGAAATAACAAATTTCTTCGCCGATTGCAAGAATTATAGTTATACTCATGATGAACTAACAGCTTTTAAATCATTTTCAGAAACGTTATAACATGAATATTTCAAAACCGTCTTTAAAACGTTTATGTCACAATTTCTTCCCAATCTTTATATGTATACATCCATCTACGTAGTTCGTAGGTATGTATTGCTATTGGAAGACATCAATCTTTTTTTGTGAATCCTATAGTTGTAAAAGATTTGTGTTTTTTAAAAGAAATTTGGAATTTTGTTTTATTTTAAACTTTGAAGATGGTGGCAGCTATTTATATTAAAAAAAGGAAAATTGTTCGTTAGCTACACGAACTATACGAGAATGCATGACTACACATCCGAACTAAAATAATGTGTTGATAACTACATCATCTATTGATATAGCATAAATACACATCCGAACTAACATGAATCATGTGTCCAACAGCATGACCATCACTTTCTTTGCTTTTCCGGTGTACTGGTCGACGGACTCCGGCGCTGACCAGCATTAACTCATTAAATCCGACCCAAATTAAATAAAAACTTTAAAATGAAAACATAAAAACATAAAAAAATTGACCTCATCAGCTTCTTCTTCCTCGTCAATTCTGATTTACAAATAGGATTTTCATTCGGTAGGTTCTCTCAATTTCATTGAATTCGATTTTTTCGTTCATTTAATTTATGAGTATTGATGAACATTAAAATAGTGGGTGGTTAGGGTTTACAAAGTTCCCAAAATCGTTTGCTAATTTGGGTGATAGGCGAATTAAGAAAATCAAATCCAAGCGAACCACCATGAGCCCTTCCCGTCACTCACAATCATCTCTCGAACTCTTTTCTTCTCTTTCTCACCGTCCCAGAAACTTTCTGGTTTAAAATTTCATAAAATCTACACTAATTTCTTGGACGAATCGATCTGAAATCTCTTAACTAAAGATGTACTCGTCCTCCTCTTCTTCCAATTTTCTTTGATTTCCATCGGCGAGGCATCTCTTAACCACCACCATACCCACCGCATCTACATTCATGCTTCGCCGTAGGTCCCACATCGTCGGCGTGTTTCATAGGAAGCGTGCTCGTTTTAGACGACAGAGTCAGAGCTTGGGTCTAGAGAGCAAACCATTGAACTTTTTTTTTCCTTTTGCGTATAAGTAATGATCTGATCTTTGGGAAACCGTTTGAGATGTATTGTGGAACGGTGGTGGTGCTGATGCGGTAGCTGTTTCCGGTGAGAATTGATCGGAGCTTGGTGAAATTTCCGGTGAGAATTGATCGGAGCTTTCTCAAAAATTTCGCTTTGGACCCTCATTGAAAGCGAAACATTTTGCTTGCCCCTCTTGAAATCGATGGTGATCTTCTTCGCCGGAGAAGATGAATCAGAGAACGTGGCCATGTAGATCTAAAGGATCTCGATCTCCACGGCAAGTTCTAGTGGCGGATTTGTATTTTGATTTCAATCGAGATTTCTGGAATCGAGCTTGTGAAATTGTTGACCCGAAGAACGAGGTGAACGAGATTTAGGATGTTGATTGTGACTAGAGAGAAAGAGTCAGAGAATTTGTTGTTTCTAAGATCAAGTTTTTGAAGAGAATCTATGGCTTTGAAGTAATTTGAGATTTGACCAGAGAAGAAGAAATTTTCGTTGAAGAAAAAAAAAATTCAACGAGGGTCAACGCCGGAGTCTGTCGACCAGTACACCGGAAAAGTAAAAAAAGTGATGGTCATGGTGTTGGGCACATGACCCATGTTAGTTCGGATGTGTGTCTATACTATATCAATAGATGATGTAGTTATCAACACATTCTTTTAGTTTGGATGTATAGTCATGCGTTCTCGTATAGTTCGTGTAGCTAACGAACAATTTTCCTTAAAAAAATTACAAAAATTTGCAACATGCTTGGAACGTTTATTTTGCAACGAATTTGTTGCGAATGTGGTTTTCGGTAATTTTGCGTCGATTTTACCTCGGAATTGCTACGAATGGATTCGTTATATGAAAAAACGTATACGTTATTTTTTTGTTAGGTTGCAACGTTTGATTTTGTAGCTTAATCCGATGCTATGTTGGGACGATTTAACGATCGATTATATATAATCGTCGTTAATGCGTTGCAAATCCGTTGCGAATTTAAGTCGAATTTGCGATGATTTTGTTTTGTTTTTGTGTGGCAATGTAGTGATGATATTGTAACGATTTCATAAATATTCTCAAATCCGCTGCAATTTCATTGCTAATTGATTGTTTTCTTGTAATAGAGGTTAGGGATATCAAATGTGCTAAACATCGAACAAAACCCTTCTTCAGGAAGTTAGTACCAAAATTATGACATAAAGATGGCCTTGCATCTTTAGGGTCAATTTGTTCCTTCAAACAGCACTATTCACTTGTTCTCGGGTGGGGAAATTAGAATTCAAGAAAAGAAGATAAACCATCACACATAAAAGTTACAAATTGACAAGAAACCATCAAAGAATAGAGAGCGCGGTGATGGCTGCGGCCAGCAGCAGTGGCAGGAAGAACACTTGTCCGTGAGCAGCCCCACCGTAATAGGGCTCTATCATAATCGGAAATCTGCAGGTTCCGGTTGAGGGATCCGTCTTGGTCACCTCTGATATGTTTGGAAACTTGCATGCTGTATCGAGCTGGTCGTTTATCTGATAGTAACTGTTGAATGCATACGATATGTTTTCCTTCCCGTCCAGATTCCCACAGGACGTCCCAACCCCGAGACTGGTGCAGTCCCCGAGGCTACATGCGTAGCTCACGCTGGGGGCCACCTGCGGATCGTCCAACCTCACGTTTGGCTTCATCACACACCACTTCCTCTGTAGGTAGCGCACCCCTTTGGCCTGGATCAGAGCCCCTGTGTTGGTTGTCCCCAGGTTCAAGGCATATTTGGGTAGGCCGTCAAATGTGAATACCCCCCAGTGTCGCTCAAAGTATCCCGGCTGAACGCTCTTGGCGTCCTCGTCTATCAGGCTGAACAGGTACGCATCGATGGGGCCTGGCCTCCTTGGAGTCCCCTTCCCGCCTGAGATGTGGGACATGAACCCTTGGTTGAACTTCCTAGCGTACTCCACGTTGGCATTCCTGTCTCCGTCGGTAGGCCATCCGATCTCACCAACTATGATGGGCATGTTTCCAAACCCATTCTTCTCCAGGGCATGCACTAGAGTGTCGTAATTTGCATCAAACATATTGTAGTAGAAGGTCCCACCATCGCTCACGGGCTGTGAGTTGCCATCAAAGAAGGCGTAATCGACTGGGAAATTGGCGTCGTTGTAGAGACTGATGAAGGGGTAGATGTTAACAGTGAAGGGGCCGCCATTGTCGCTCAAGAACTTGACGATGGTGATCATGAGATCACGGATATTGGCCCTGAAGTCTCCTCCAGAGGGGAAGGTGTTGGAGCTGTCATATACATCTGCGTTCAGGGGACACGTGACTTTCACTTGGTCCCTAAGCCCGGCCTTTATTAACGCAATTTGGATGTTCCGCAGCGCAGGAAAAGTAGTGCTAAGATAGCTCCCGTTATAAGTCGATAGGAAAGGTTCATTTCCAACAGCGACGTATCTGTTCAACAACCGAATCAGAGGATCAAATTCAGCACCTAGTTTAAGTGGGTCTGATACAGTTAAGACATGAGATAGGTGTGTGGATTTATCTCAGACAAAGACGGGTAACCCGTAATTTCAGTACAATTCAGCAGCCGTGGCTACAGACACAGCCTACTTTACTGTCTAGGAGAATTCCAAACTCAAGTCCCTGATTCCAATTCCTAACTTGTACAGTGTAAATGTGGAACCCTAAAAAGGTAAGTTGATAAAAAGGGAAAGGAACCTGATGTTGACGTTATCGGTGGAGATGTGAGTAGAAACATTTTTAGAAACCCATTTCTCAGCGGCTTTGAGGCTGGAGGCGAGAGTGGCGAGCATCTCATTGGGAATACCAACCATAACCTCGATTCCGGATTTTCCCAGAGCCCTGAGAGTGTCGTATTCGGCGTCGAAGAGCTTCACTTTCTGAATACCATTTTCCCTCAGCATCCGCACCACTATGTCCGGCGGAAGAGGGTGCGACGCCTGCGTGCCCCAGTTAGCTCCGATCGAGCTTGCCCTCCGACAAACCAGAGCCACCGCCAATAACACCACCACGAAACCCCACCTCATCTCAGGCTCGCCGATCTGACCCTTCTTTTCACTAATAAGCTTTACAACACACTGAGCTGGTGAGCATTTGAGCTTTGAGCTTTGAGCTTTGAGCTTTGAGCTTAGCTGTACAATCTCCCCTTCAGTCCACTGCGTTTTAAAGCGACCACGCACGAGCGAGTGACCGCTGTTTTTGGTAACCCACAACGACAAAATGACACGTAAGCATCGATGTCTTTGGTTTGTGGTCCCTTGCTCTTAACGGATATGTGGGCTTCTCTCTCACAGGCCCATATCCTGGAAAGATTCTCCAGCTCCAATTGTGAAAGATTACATGCAAACACATCAATTCATAATGTATCTATTTTTTGTTCCTTGAATTATTATACGTATATTAATTTACTTAGCAGATTTTAAATTACATTCTCTTACAAAATCTTAAGCATTACTCTGAAAAACATGGAAGAGAGACTTTGAATCTCCACAAAATGTAATTTACAAATACAACCACCATGAAGGAGGTTTATCACAAATACAACCACCACAAAATGTAATTTACAAATACTTCAGATTGTTAGGCCTAGCTGTGAGCAGAACAGTCTTCTCTACCTTTTGCTATCTATGCCCTAACTCAAACATCTTGCTGTCCATTTCAGAACGTCTATGATAGGTGATGAAACATATGACATTACTGTTCCGACCTACAATCCCTCTCAATTAAGTTTTTATGTTTTTATGGGTCACATATTTCGTTTTATGTTAATAGTATATAATGCACAAAATTTGAATTTCATGTTTTTTAAAAAAATATTATTTTGTAACTAAATAAAAATTGGTTTGTGTCACATAATTATCTATCTAAAGACCATCGGAAAAAAATCAAAGTTAGATGGTATCCCTAAAGATTTCGAATGGAGGTACTTTGATGGCACTAAACAGGATAAAGAGTTGCTCATGTACTTGCTCGAAGTTTCACCTGAACTGAAGTTCGTCACAATCTCAAAGTCTTTCGTAAATGGGACGCCAGAAAGGAGAATAAAGTCTTACAAGAAACAAATGCGCATGGAATTCAAACAGTTTGCGTCAAGGCCATCCTTACAACTTCTGCTTGAGTGATAGAGTTCCAATAAAATGACAAGAGACGCGTGTAACCTTTAATTTATATTGTTCGATTGCTAATGAATAAACACAAAAGTTTTCCCCAATCTTTTGTTTACTTTCGGCATGTGGTACACTTAACCCTAATATTTTTTAGATATATAATGATGTAGTTATATTAGTCCCTATTTCCTTCTTGGGGGCTAAAAGTCCCTATTTCCAATTCATACCTTAATCTCCTTAAGAAATCATATCTCCGTAAAAAAATAATATGAAGAGTGAGACGATAGACAAGATCAGCTCGTTGGCAGATGATTTGCTTTTGAAGATATTGTCATCACTATCTATTAACGAGGTGGTAGCCACGAGCGTCTTGTCGAAACGATGGTGTTCTCTATGGAAGTGTGTGACCAAAATCAATTATGATGACCGTTCATGTACTCTTTTACGCTGGAGTTGTACAAAGCTTCCATCTCAAGCTTAGTCCACTCAATCAACTGGACGGCTTTATTGATTAATTGGATCACCTTTATGTTAGAGAGGTGAAAAAATGTGCTTGGCCAAAAATCAAGGAGGTTTAGGTTTTAGGGATATGGAAAGTTTCAATCAAGCCTTGTTAGCAAAACAAGATTGGAGAATTTTGCAGAATCCCCAATGCTTGTTTGCTAGAGTTTTTGAAAGCCAATATTTCCCTTGTTCTACAATTCTCAATACCTCACTTGGATCTAGGACCTTCTTTTGGTTGGAGAAGTATTTTTCATGGAAGGGATTTACTCTTAAAAGGTCTTCAACAAAGAGTAGGGAATGGACAGTCAGTTCGAGTTTGGGTGGATCCATAGCTGATGAGTGACATCAAACGAGCTCCTTGGATGAATAATATAGATATGATTGATGATCAAACAAACACGTTGGTGGAAATAAAAGACTATTGGTCTTGGGAGCTATCCAAAAGTGGTGAGTATAATGCTAAATCGGGATATTGGTTAGCCAATAAAAGAGACCTGATCAGAGAAGCAAATGTCTACCAATGGGCTCAAAGAACAGATTTGGAAGCTTCAAACGGAGCCAAAAATTGAAAAAATTCTTGTGGAAGGTTCTCTCTGTGGACTAGCTACAAGGGGGGTGACAGTAGATGCTACATGTCCAATCTGTGGTAATGAGGGCGAATCTTTAAACCATGTTCTTTTTTAATGATCACTTCCTCGTCAGGTAACTGGCTTACCTCATCCGAGAAGGGGTTTTGATAGTGATGCTCTATTTACTAATTTTCATCACCTTTTGGTTTTTGGAAATGATAAGGCCTGCAATGTAGAATTGAAAAAAAATTTCTTTGGAAAAATAGAAATAATTTTCTTTTTGAGGGAAGGTCCTTTGATGCTTTGGAAACAGTTGGAAAGATAAGACAAGATGTTGAGGAGGTCAAAAAGTTGACCAGAGAAAGGCAAAAACGGCCGGATTCATGGAAAAAGTGTAACATTGGGATCTCTTGGTCCAAAACAAACTTGATTGGAAAGAGATTCTCATGGAGTTGCCTTACTTCATAGCAGAAGAGCTTTTGTTGATATCAAAGATAAGATGGAGTTGGCTGTCAAGTGTTGTGAATGGGCTATTCAAAGTCATAATTTTAACAGGCTTTGAAAGATTCTGTCTTGGTCTTAAGGCCAAGGGCGTGGCCTGCGTTTAGAGTGTATGCACAAGAGGTGTCTAGCTCAAATTGAAGATTGGAGATTGCTTTTGGAAACTGCCTTCACAAATATAGAGGCTCGTCTCATTGCTCAAAGTGTTACTAAGGATAATCGTCTCCAATCCTATGTAGCCATTAGTCATCCTCGTTGGCTAAATCTCTTTTAATAACACTTTTAAAAAAATGCTAAAAAACTAACAAAATTTGAGAAAATCTATTTTTGGCAAAACCTTCATATAAAATTAGTTATTTTATACAGTTACACACATATTTTTATTGTAATTATTTTGGAAATTTAAAATAATTTGTTTGAGTTTTTCTTTTAAAACTAAAATTGTTTTTTTATCTATAAATTATTTTCGACTTTCTTAAGTACATACATATATTCTTTATTTATTTATTTTTCTGAGAGAGGGAAATTGTTTTTGGCTTATATATAGAAGAAGAAAAAACCAATTTGTGGGCAAGACAACAGAAAAAATACACTAGGCACCAGTGTAGGAAATTTTGCGGGAGGAAAAGAGCAAAACCCTAGTACGATTTACCGTTTACTAGGAGAAGAAGAAAACGAAGACGACGATGCGTAGATTCGGGGCTGGGAAAAGATCCGTTTCCAAGCTCATATTCACCATTTGTGTTGCTATCCTGGTACGATTCCTTCTTTCTCGATCCGGAGTATTTTGCTTTCCACTTGAGTTCTGATGCTTTTTCTTTTCCCGGATAACAAATTTGAAAATGCGATGTTATGCTTTCGTTTCAAATTTACATTTCTCTTTCTCAATCGAGTTTGTTCGATTGATTTCGTGATTAGTTCCTGCCTTCTCTATCACATGGAAACCGCAATACGGGGAAGTCTTCCGTGTTTTCCTTGTTCAATCTCAAGGACAAAAGCAGATTTTGGAGCGAGTCTGTCTTTCGTACCGGTATGATGTTCTGTCTGCAGGCCCTCCCTTGCTTTTGGATTTCATATGCGTTCCTTTCCATCACACTTTTTGTTCTTGCTGTTATCAGATTTTGATGATCTGGAGTCTTCTGTCCACTCGAATTCCGGTGTGCTGAATTACACTAAGTCAGGTGATTGCCTTTCATTTTCTTTCAGTTCATGCTAGCTCAATTAGCAACACCTCAATCCATTTTTTTACGCTTCCTGACTTGCATCTTTTCAGGAAATATCGCGAGTTACCTAGAGCTTATGGAAGTCGATTCTGTCTATCTTCCCGTGCCAGTCAATTTTATTTTCATAGGCTTTGATGGAAAAGGAAACCAAGGTGCATAACTGCTGCCTATCTTGCTTTTCTTTGAATTGGAGCCATCGCTTGATATTTTCTCTTTTGTCCATAATCATTTCCACACATATCCCAGATTTCAAACTCCTTCCCGAGGAACTTGAGCGTTGGTTCAAAAAACTTGATCACATGTTTGAGCATACACGAGTTCCACAAACCAAAGAAGTTCTCAATCCCTTTTACAAGACTAACATTGAAAAGGAGTCGAAACACCATCTTCCTATAATCAGTCGCCTGAACTACAAGTACAGTATTCTTTTTTCTAATTTGTTTCCTGGCGGTTCATTCGCAATGGTGGTATTGTTTTTACCTAGACGCTGATTGAGCATTGTTTTTTAAGCTTTTCTGTTCATGCTATACAAATGGGAGAAAAGGTGACAGCAGTAATCGAACGTGCCATCAATGTTTTAGCACGCAAAGATGACATTTCTACCAATAGGTAATACATTTCAAAGGGTTTCTTGTTTCAGTTTATGTCTTATGGAAGTCCGTTACTGGTCAATTTTTTTATGCATGGCAACTTAAAGTCACTCGTGATAGCTGGTTGCAACTTTGTTCTAAGTGGTGGTCCTGAGTCTCTTTTTGTGTGTCATTTCTATATGATTCTATCTCTTTTTTAAATGGTAACAGAGATGAGGAAAATGCTCTAAGACAAGTTGATGTTGAGATGATGGAATTCATTTTCACTAGCCTTGTTGAATATTTTCATCTTGGGGATGCATACAACGTATTTATTTTGAATCCCAAACATGATATTAAAAGAGGCAGATATGGATACCGGTGAGCACCTGTTATTAATCCTATCATATTATTATATTATGGACGAGAACATACTAGACTTACAAAAGGATTTTGCAGGAGAGGTTTTTCAGACTCAGAGATATCTTATCTGAAAGAGGTGGTGCTATCTCTCAATTCTGTTTATTCTTCCAAAGTAATTGCATCATAAACAACCTCACCAGAAAAGAAGAACGTCCTTTAAAGTGATCTCTTGGTTAAGTTTCCTGTCAAGTGCTTGTATGTATATCCCACGTTCATATTACTCTTATTATTTTACGCAGAACAAGGACATTATAAAAAAACTTCTACAGTCGGGAAAGCCGTCGGAAAATATTTTAGGTACAGAAAGGCAAATAACAACGCTATTTTTCCATTGATGATGTACATTCCAGTTTCTTAATTGATACCTGCTGTGAGTATGTTGTAGCATTTGATATGGTGAGGAAGCCATTGTACGAAAAACATCCAATGCTGAAATTTTCCTGGACAAATGCGGAGGAGACTGATACAGTTAGTTATTTTAGCTCCACCCTTATGCTCAAGTTTTATTATTCCATTGATTAGCTTTAATGTTTGTAAGATATGGCAGAAGTTTATATTGGAAATGTGTTTAGTCCTGCGGGGTTGTTGCAATGACAATACTCACATTTGAGAACCAGATCCTTTGTTTCTTTATGTCTTACAGTGTTGGCTATTGTGTTTTACAGTGTTGATTGTTGTCTTAATTTCAGGCCGAGTGGTACAATGCATGCCAGGATGCTCTTAACAAGTTGGAACAGCTATCTCATGGTAAAGATGCAGCCGAGCTCATTCAGAGTAAGGTTTTGCAGGTACCAATCTTCTTTATTTTGGCTCAATACTGTCTGGACCCAGAAGCTATTTTTATTGTTCTAAATGGATTTCCTTACATGTGCTTAACTTTGGATCTTTCTCAATGGAAATTTCAAGTTGCTTCAAGGGAAAAATGAAGATATGAAGCTTTTTCTAGAAAAGGGGTTAAGAGCTGGAGACATTAGCAATCTTAACGAAGAATGTCTGACTGATATTTGGATCGGAAAGGGCAGGTTGCTTTTCTGAAGCTCTCAATGCATGTGTGTATATGTATTTAACCTTGTCATTCTGGCTTAGAGCGCATTTTATGCATGCCAATAAAATGACAAAGCTTCATGATTTTGTGAACATTTCCTCTCAGGTGGGCATTCATTGATTTAACTGCTGGCCCTTTTTCATGGGGACCTTCTGTCGGTGGGGAAGGAGTGCGAACAGAACTTAGTTTTCCAAATGTGGGAAAGACTATTGGTGCAGTTGCAGGTACTATTCACAATAATTTCTCCTGCATTATGGCTTCTATATAAGTTGTAAACCTCCTGACTATTTACCTTCACTTTAAATGTACAATTTTAGTAATCTATTGATACCATCATTCTTTGGCCTTCTTTCATTTTCACAGAACTTTTCTTGAATTTCCGTTAATTTTGTGTCCACAATTTTATTTCCTGCTAGAAATATCTGAAGATGAAGCAGAAGACAAACTGCAAGCTGCAATTCAAGATAAATTTTCTGTATTTGGAGAGGTGTGTTTTGATTGGTGAAATAACAAACCGTTGGATTTCATCAAAGGAGCTTTATTTTGGGAGTACCAGAGTTATCTTAGGCCCTGTTGTACTCCAGTACGAACAAAAATAGGACTAACAGATAAAGTAGAACAACCAAATTCCTGGTACTTTTAGAGGCAGGAAAACATAAAGCTTACCTCTGTGGTTGGGAAATACAGTGGGAAGACTTACCATAAAATAGTGATAAGATCAAAGAGAGAAAACTTAAAATATAGTGTGGAGAATTTATCTCCACGAAATTTTCTATGTTCTGTTCCATGTCCTATAAAGGTGAACATATCATTTGTTAAGGATCTTGATCCTTAGAGCTGAATTTTTCTTGAGGCTGATGCATGTGGGATAAATGCACATGTGTTCATGTCTACAGTGTGCAATGTCTCTGAGTTATGTTTTCATTTTCCTTGTTTGAAATGCTTTTGGCCCACACTTCTCAGTATTGCTCTTGTTTTCGCAGAAAGACCATCAGGCTGTTGACATTCTTCTAGCGGAGATTGATGTATATGAACTATTTGCGTTCAAGCACTGCAAAGGAAGGAAAGTGAAGCTTGCTCTTTGTGAAGGTGCTTCTATTCTCTAACACAGATTTATGTGTCTTAATTTTCATGTACCCTCTTCTTATTTTCTATTTCTTGGTTTCAAAGAAGGATTCCACACAGCTCCCACATCATTTCTTGAGTAACTCTTTCGATTTTTTGTGTGCCTTTTTCTCATTTTGTCTTCACTTTCCGTGTCCAAGAACTTGATGAGAGAATGCGGGATTTAAAAACTGAGCTCCAGTCATTTGAAGGAGATGAACATGATGAGATTCACAAGAAAAAAGCCATTGAGGCACTAAAACGAATGGAGAGCTGGAATCTGTTTAGCGATGAGCATGAGGTATTTTCTTGGTCCCACGGCAGGGTTTTTGTCTTCTGCTGCTATCTCCCTTGCTGGTTTGAGGATTCTTTCAGTAAAGGGGATTGGAATAATAATGCTTCAGTTTTATATAAGAAAATGTGACACATTGCATTGTGATGTCGACTGCATAGGAGTTCCAAAGTTACACAGTTGCACGTGATACTTTCCTTGCACATTTAGGTGCTACTCTGTGGGGATCCATGAGACATATAATATCACCCTCAGTTGCTGATGGTGCATTTCATCATTATGAGAAGATCTCTTTTCAGCTTGTCTTCATCACGCAAGAGGTATGTTCCT
Source organism: Eutrema japonicum (assembly GCA_030161315.1). Classification (NCBI taxonomy): domain Eukaryota; kingdom Viridiplantae; phylum Streptophyta; class Magnoliopsida; order Brassicales; family Brassicaceae; genus Eutrema; species Eutrema japonicum. The sequence goes on from BSQW01000005.1 coordinate 44,340,661, forward strand.
GTCAAATGGTGTAAAGGATTTCCCATCAGGTCAAGCATATTTTGGTGAAAAGTTTGATTAATCTTATAATCTTAAGTCACAAGGATAAAGACATGTATGGGACGAACGAAACGTAAGATTATAGAATATATTCTGTCCTTTTCTTGTGAAAGGTTATGTAACTTATGTTTGAGAATGAAATACTATTGCTACAAAGCATAATCACTTCATCAGTAATATTGCCTATTTTTTCTCAATCTAGTTTCTATAGATGCTGAAAAGAGGTCGTCACCCTGTAACTTTATTTGATGTAGAAATTTCGACAAATCAAACAGCTGCCAGTGGATCTCAAGGCCCTAATGGATGGACTTTCTTCACTATTGTTACCTTCTCAGAAGCCTATGTTCAGCCAACATATGTATGCACTGAAAGGATTTTAGTCCTTAAAATAAGCTTTACAACCGCCTGAGTAACTTATTACTATTACGCTTGATCTTTCTGACCCTCTTTGATAAAGTGTACCTCAAACTGTGGTTAGAACTTAGAACTAGTAGATTGTCTTGGCACCAAAAAAAGAGAGAAATGTATTTATTATTCTTAGGTTGTTTTTATTTTCCACTGATTTCTATATTCAACTTCGATCTATATTGAAGTGTCGATAACAATTGTGATAGGTTAACACTCTCTGAGGATCCTGCCTTGGCTATGGCTTTTTCAGTAGCCCGAAGGGCAGCAGCTGTACCTCTATTGCTTGTTAATGGAACTTACCGGAAGACTGTTCGTTCATATCTCGATTCATCAATCCTGCAGTACCAATTACAGAGGCTGAACGATCACACTTCCCTTAAAGGTCAGCTAACAACATAAACTTTCTCTGTCATAAGTAATTTTTTTTGAAGTGGTTACCATTGATCCATTTTGTTGTAATAAAAAATGAAGCCTTTCCATGATGCTAAGCTAGAAACTATTTGCTACTAGTAAAAAGTGATTTGGTGTTCCTTTTTTCTGTCTAAACTTATATATTAATGTAGATACTATGGATCACACATATATATTAATACTATGGGTCACAACTTCGTTTTATATATGTATTTCAAGTTTTCGTCCTAAGGTAGTACTCCATAGTAAGAAATCTGTATAAGATCTGAGCTACTGTATTGTTTCTGTCCTGAAGTTGTGACATCTTGATCCATTTGAGCAATTGCTCAGTCAATTTCGTTTCAGCTGTCTTTACTCGCATTCTATGCAAATTTGTCAAGTTAATCGCTAGTTGATCTCATGCATTGGTTGATATTGATACATCGTGATTGGCATTGACACTGTGAGCCATCCTTGTATATAACTCAGGAGGTCATGCCCACAGCAGGTCTACTCTTGAAATTCCTATCTTTTGGCTCATCAATGGGGATCCGCTGCTAATTGACAAGCATTATCAAGCAAAGGCGCTTTCAAATATGGTCGTTGTTGTTCAGTCGGAGGCATCTTCATGGGAGAGCCATTTGCAATGCAACGGGGGATCACTTTTATGGGATCTAAGGTTATAACACACACAAGTTAGCAGCTTTTTATGAGCAGAGTTTTGGGGATATGCCTAGTTAAATTTGTGCATCATGAGCAAGTTAGTGTAGATGAGTCTTTCCTGATTCCTTCATCTTTATCACATAGGAGCCCGGTGAAAGCGGCCATGGCTTCTGTTGCTGAACATCTAGCCGGATTGCTTCCTCTTCATCTCGTCTACAGTGTAGCTCATGAAAGTGCAATTGAGGTATAGAGTTATGCTTACAGATTATACTAAATAGCATTGCTTTGTAGTTTCATGAATATTTTTCTGTTGCTGGTAACTACTGGCAATCTTGTGAACCGAGTACATATACTGATTATAATCTTCAGATAAAAGAAGCTGATGGTCTGTCTTGGCATCTTATTTTTTTTTTGTTTCACAGGACTGGACATGGTCAGTGGGTTGCAATCCCTTTTCCATAACTTCTCAAGGTTGGCTCCTTTCACAGTTTCAATCTGACACAATTGGCCGGAGCTATATAATTACAGCGCTTGAAGAATCAATACAAGCAGTCAATTCAGGGATTCATCTTCTGCGGCTGGAGCGAACGAGTATCCTTGGGATATTTTTGTTTTATATGTTTTATGCGTGTAGAACAGTAGAGGTTTTGACTTAGAACTATGAAGAGGTTGTATTGACTGCTCGTCTTTATATGCTTGTGTTCTTATCCTTGACTCAGAATCAAGATGAAAAATCATTTAAGGTCTTCAAATCGAGGGAGCGTGAGCTGATGAACAAGTACAAGTACGTGGTTAGCCTGTGGAGACGAGTGAGTTCACATCTATTCCTTTGGTTTGCTTTCTTCGGTTATGAAACCTTTGTGTTTCTGGAAGGCTCGAAATGATGTGTATGTGATCTGTTAACAGCTTTCGACTATTGCGGGAGAAACACGTTATGGGGATGCCATGAGATTTCTGTATACCTTAGAGGAAGCCACAAGCGGGTTAGTACACGTTTTACACTTGCTGCTACAGTTTGAAAGGAATGGTTTTGCTAATCAATCAGGCTTTCATTTAAAATCAGATTCGTAAAAGAAGTGAATGCAACAGTGGGGGTTCTGCACCCAATTCACTGCACAAAAGAGAGGAAGGTGAAAGTGGAAGTGGACATGACCACAATTCCTGCCTTGTTCGTAGTTGTGTTTCTTCTTTACGCTGTCTTAAAGCCAAGAGCTCCTAAGCCAAAAATCAACTGATGTCTTAAATCTAAACTAAGAATACCATACAAGTTTTTTTGTCCCTTTATGAAACACTAAAGTTCATCACTCTTTTTTGTATCTCACTTGGGCAAATATATTACTGTAATCTGTATCGGATTCGTTACTGCAATGCAAATGTAAAACGTGACGAAGTTGGTACTTGAAGAGATAGCTAGCTACATGGACAATAAATAGACAAGACTGAAAGAACAGAACCTTGTTATGTGTGTTGGGTCACCAGTGGGCCCTATGGAGGCGACGCGAACAGAAGCCAAACTCGGAATAACAAAGAAAATAATAGAAAAATTAGGATCTGAGGCTGGAAAGTTCCGGAGACATCGGAGGAACCCTAGATTAAATGAGAAGGGGCGAGTGAGGGAGAGAGAGAGAGAGAGAGAAAGAGTAAAATCATGGAGAGAGAAGAGGAGGAGAAGAAGAAAGAGGGAGTATCATCGTATAGGTATTGGGTGAGATAAGCCACCGCAGAAGCAGCTCCTCCTCCTCTTCCTCAGAAGCTAACCAACAACGACGTTGCTCCCAATGCTCCTCCTGCACTCGGCTCGCTCTGGAATCAGGTTTCCTATTCTTTTTCCAACTGTTACCATTCTTTGTTTGCATTCTGTGAAAACCCTTTCACTCTTCTCTTGTTTCCATAGGCAGGCACCTGGGAGGAAAAGAGTCTCACCAAATGGGCCACTGATCGATTAAAGGTTTCTACTTTTCTTCTTTATTGTTTATTTTTTGGCAATGTTTAAATATCTTTGGTACTTGAAATCGTGCTGGCAGGAGCTGCTGGGATCAGTTGGTTCTTTGCAATTCTCTTCTGGAAAAGCTGAGATCATAGATGTTAACAGATGGGTTGGAGATGTGAGTTTTCTCCTTGTTATCATCTCTTCTCTCTCCCTTTGTATTCTCTATGTTTGTTCTCCATTGATGATCCCTTCTTCCTCCGCCTCGTTAGGCTTTCTTAGTCACAGTTCGGAACAAGAAAAGAGTTGGCTATACTTACGAGCTTTCCCTCAAAGTCGAGGGTAAGACTCTCCACTGATTTTTACATTGTATAGTTGATCATTATCTTCTCATTGTTCGTGCGTAAATACAACATATCAGGAGAGTGGTCATTTGAAGACAACATGAAGAGGGTGAAGGGGAGCCTCGACATTGCTGAATTCTCATTCGGGGAGCCTGATGATCTTGAGGTAACATTTTTGCATAGACTTTGATTTGATTAGGGAAGGACGTTAGGATATTTGAATGGTGATATACGCATACACACTTCGTGCAATGAGCAGGTGGATTTGAAGCTCAGCGAAGACAAAGAGCTTTCCCAGCAACTTAAGCAACGGATTAGGCTGGACATGAAGCAGTTCTTGGAGCCTATACGCCTGAAACTTGGCCAGTTCGAGCAGGAACTCAAAGATAGATAGGGATTGGTTCTTGTCATTGGCTTCTTCTTTTCCTTTCAATTCAGCCATCTTCAGTTAGCATCGAGAACTTGGTTAAACATAATATTGCATCTTTCAATTCATGCTTCATCTGTTTACCAAACATATCCCGTTGATTGTCCAAGTATCAATCAGCTTTCATCCCTTCTACCTAATGAGAAATGCTTCAATAGTAGTTGATTGTACGTGAAAAACTTAAATTAAAAAAGCATAGTATCAAGCACAAAAACTGCAGAGGAATACATAATTTGAAGAGCCTCTATTCTGTTAACAGTCTTAACTCATTCTTCACTTTTCTTCTTTCTTCTGGGCTCACTCAATGCCTTCTTAGCCTTTGCCCACTCTTTCAAAGAAGTCGAGCTTCTCATAAAACTGCAAGTCTCTCCCGACCCAATCTTTCTCCTAATCGGCTTATTCATACCACCCAATCTACATCCTTCACTCACATTCTTACCCTTCAGATTCTGCCGATTTTCTCCTAAACTTCTCACAGGGGTACTATCCACCTGGACTCCTGCAGCCTCAAAACCATTGGTGCTACACGGGTAATCCCTTTGTTTCATTCCACTTTCACTCTGGTAAGAGTTGGAGAACTGGCCATCTCCATTGTTGTTCACTCTAGCTGCTTCGCTCTTGTCAGAAGCTAAATCCGGAAAGAGTTGAGTTATACTAAAAGAAGCATTCTTGTCGCTGACCAGCTGAGTCCATGATGCCCTCTGAAGCCACGAAGAACCTCCTGTTGACTTGCTACAAGCTTCCAAAAGTGCTTTCCCCGCCTCTTCTTCGTCCACATCATGATCCACATTATCCTTCAAGACTAAGCTTTCCTTTTCTGCATTCAAACCCTCTGCTACATTCTCATCCTCTTCCACATTCAAATTGTCATTCTCACTATCGCCCTCGGTGCTTGCTAAGAGTTCCAGGGGTTCAGTTTCCACACTTATGTCAGTAACAGTATCTTCTGAGTGGTCTGAACCTACGGCGTCAGTAGCTGTAGTATCATTCTTCTCTATGTCATCTGCAACAGGTAAGTTCCCAGCCATGATTGTAGAAGTTAGGCGCTTACTTTTCTTCTTCTTGATCTTAGTTGTCACAGTCGGCCTTGCTGTAGAGCTCGGCACATCCAACTCCTCTGAATTCTCTTGGCTAGGTAACCCGGCAAGATCAGTGTTGTCTGATGCAGGTTGTACTGCTTTATTGGAGCTAACACCTGGCAAGAAACTGGATACGCTAAAATTACTGTTGTTCCCATTGGCCACAAGTGCTTTCCAGGAAGACTTTTGGGACCAGGAAATATTGTCACTCGACCGCTTGACACCTGTTTTCCTGCTTGGTTCATCTGCTGATTTATCGGGATCGACTTCAGAAGCTTTCTTCTTTTCACGTATGGCCTGTGAAGATTCCTGTCTTCCACTTCCCTCTAGGATGATTGATTGCCTTTTTTTGCTAGGATGAATGTTGTTTCCCTTTCGTCCCTCAGTATATCCTGCTCCACTAGCTGGTGTTTCATTGAGAGTTGATTTCTGAGTAAAGATCAAAGAAAAGAGCCAGATCAGATCAGGGATAAGGTAGGTTGATGACACATTATTGGATTAAGGAAAGCTGAAAAATAGTAGCTTCAAGTACCCGTTTTCTTGACAAGATATCCAGCTCTGAGTTCATCATATCGTTCCCATTAGATACCACATTGATGATGAGGTTATCGTTGTCATCGTTCTCAAAGAGCTTAGACATCACAGAGTTCATAATATTCACTTCTTCTTCGTTTATTCCCACATTAAGTGCTTCCAGATCACGGACATGGGTTTCCCGAGGGGTGAGAGACGTAGAGTGCTCTTCACAATCGCAAAAGCTCTTGGGAAGAAGAGACGGCACTGAAATACGCTGGAAGCTATACTTATGTTTGCCAGTTCCACTGAGTGGCAGAGCTTTCACCTGCACCAAACGAATAAGTATCTCAACCCTAATCTCCTACTCCTAGTTACCATATCATGCTATATGTCACAGATATCGAAGGAGCTTTTGGTACCTTTCTGAGTCTAGGAAAGAAGATGTTGAGCTGAGTGGAAGGGGTGGAGATATCGGGAGCTTTAATGGTGTCATCAGAGGCAGAAGATGACTCCTCCCATTCCCGCTTCAAGCGAGCTAGATAATGCTCTTTTGCTTTCTCCAGCCGCAGCCTCCCTCCTTTCCAGACGCATCCGTTATACTGCGAAAATCGATTTCGGGTTAAAAACAAAAAAAAAGGAAGCAGAGAAGAAGGGAGAGATCGAATCTGCTCACCGTGGAGAAGAGCTTGGTGAGTGAATTGTCGGAGGAGGGAGAGAAGTCGATGTAAGCGAAGGAGCGACCTTTGGTTCTGACGAATTCGACAGCATCTACGGAACCCATGGGAGAGAAGATCTTGAGCAGGTCGTCTCTCCCGACGCTTTCTCCCAATCCTCCGACGTGAAGCCTAACACCGCCGCTTCCGCTTCCGCCTCCCTCCATTTTTGTTTTCTCTGCTGTTCCAGTTTTCCCATCGTCTCCCCCACTTTTACATCTTTAACTAATAAGGCCTATTAGTGAAGACCTTAATGGGCTTCTAGTGGGAAAATAAGAGGCCCAGAAATTGATATCCTGATGAGGTATTTTGGGGTCCCCGTTAATAATTTCTTCACCATTATTTGAAACAGACACTGATAGACGGAACAAATTGTTGTTTCGTCGTCTGCGAAAGCATCTGGGAGAGAAGACACAGTCGTTTTCTCAAACGTGTTCTTCGTTTCGTCTAATCAAAATGGCGCGTGTGCTACTACACTCGTAAGTAGTTACTGGGTTCTACTTTTGATTCTACATTTACCGACCTGAGAAGAGTATGTCGTTTTTTTTGTTTGTCAATGAATTATTGTAATTGAAGTAGATGTGAGAGAGGGTGTAATAAATTTTGTGATGATGAAGAAAATTGGAAGGAGTAGGGAATGATGAACAAGAGTGCACGTATTTAGGAGAAACATAGTGTGTGGTCCTTTATAAGGTGAAATGGGTCCATGTGATGTTTTGAATAAAGATAGCGATGTCTATCCTCCCAGGCTTCCGCATCGCTCATTTGCAGCCTCAGAAACATGATTGATTGATTGTTTGATGAAATAATATAACTGAGTTCAGTACAGTTGGAGTTTTTTTATTGCCTAACCCTCAAAGTTTTTTCATCGTCTTTGCCCTTTTTAAAGCCATGTACTAATATATCCATGAGCTGCAGCTCATAAAGCTACACGTCTGGTATTTTATTTTATTTTATTAACTTCATCTTCTTTAACGTGTTTGTTGATTGCTTCCAAACACTTTAATGTCATTTATTGGCTGTTCCCGGAAACTACAAGTGTGCCTGCCTCATCCATCTATCTAACTCTGTTAAACTTGTCTGGTTTTGATTTGCAGCCAATTCATTACGAAACAATATGGAGATGCCAAGAGCCCCTCCATCTCCCTTGACCGATTTGGAGCCATTAAGTGAACGCAGATCCCTTGAGGTCTTCAACCCCTTGAGTGGAGATGAGGTAAACGGATCATCTTCTTCTTTATCGAAGCCTCGCGATGGCAACAGCAAAGGCAGCAGCAGTAAGTGGGTGGAATTTCAAGATTCCGCAAAGATAGCAGAGAGAGCTGCTGAATGGGGATTATATGCTGTTAAGCCGGACTCAGCAGAAGATGGCATTAGTTTCAAGGTGTCCAGTGAAGTGGAACGAAGCAAGATGTCTAGGAGGTCATCCGAGGAATCAACATCTTCTGAATCAGGGGCTTTCCCTAGAGTATCCCAGGAGCTCAAAACCGCTCTATCCACGTTGCAGCAGACCTTTGTTGTCTCTGACGCCACACAGCCACACTGTCCCATTGTGTATGCCAGCAGTGGATTCTTCACCATGACCGGTTATTCTTCCAAGGAAATTGTTGGAAGAAACTGGTATGTCTCATCTCATTTCTTTTTCTAGTTTCATCCCCAATCGCTACTTAGCATAATATTGCTTTTATTGCTTTTGAAACCCATGCCAACTTACTCTAAAAGGGTCTTAATCTTTGTGGGAAAAACTCCAGCCGGTTTCTGCAAGGGCCGGACACAGACAAGAAAGAGGTTGCCAAAATCAGAGATTGTGTCAAGAGTGGAAAAAGTTACTGTGGAAGGCTCTTAAACTACAAAAAGGATGGAACCCCCTTCTGGAATCTTCTCACAGTCACTCCTATCAAGGACGATCAAGGCAACACCATCAAGTTCATTGGGTACCTCCCTTAATTCCTCCTTGTGTTTTTCCTAATTAATCGACTGTCTCCTCTATCAATCATTTTCACACTTCCATCTGCTTTTGCATTGTTTGTTTGCAGGATGCAGGTTGAAGTAAGCAAATACACAGAAGGCGTAAACGATAAAGCATTGAGGCCTAACGGACTCTCTAAATCCCTAATCCGTTATGATGGTTTCTGCTTCCCTGCATCTCTCTATAAAATTTACAAGTTTTATCTTTTATTTCGTGTGATAAGAACAATGATATAGTTTAGCAAAAAAATTTAACATGTCATGCTCTTGATGTTGGTATCAGCTCGCCAGAAGGAGAAAGCTTTGGATTCCATCACAGAGGTCGTGCAAACAATAAGACATCGCAAGTCTCAAGTGCGAGAATCCGTGAACAATGATATTATGGTGAGGTCTGATAGTGCTACTACACCTGGTAGACAAGCTATACAATCAGACGAGGCTTCAAAGTCAGCCAGAACACCTGGACGTGTTTCTACTCCAACGAGGTGAGTCTTTTTCACCACCAGATCCATGATAGTCTCGTAAAATTAAATCGTTAAAGGCATGCCTCTTGCTCTCAAAAGTGTGATGGAAGATCCAAAATTTGCAGAAAAACAACTTGTTTGTTATCATTGCCAAATAGTGTTTAAATGTACAACACAATCACTATCCTAAAAGGAACAAGGTATAGAGTTAAGATGTACTTCTAGTCGTTGTGTAACCTCAAATTTTAATTTAATTCAAAAAATAACTTATTGATAATGTCCTAGTCCAATATAAATTTCCAATAGGAACTTACAATTGCTATTCTGTTTCTTTTTCTTGTATACTTTTGTAACCTTGTGCTGAGCCTTAGAATGTATCCTCTGACATGGATTGGTTAGTTAATTCTGAAGCTGTACATATATACCCTGAATGATTTGTGATAAATCCTCATGCAATGTGCAGGTCAAAGAGCAAATCGCTTAGCTCGAATAAAAGGCATGAAGATGTTTCCAGTGTGGAACCTGAAGCATTGATGTTGAGCACAGATGTAATAGAACCGAGGGACAGTTGGGACCGTTCAGAAAGAGAAAAGGATATACGCCAAGGGATTGATCTAGCTACCACTCTTGAGCGCATAGAGAAGAATTTCGTCATCAGTGATCCTCGTCTTCCTGATAATCCCATTGTATGTTTATTCCACTCTAAAAGTTGATATGCGTGTTCAATTTTGTAGGGTAGAATGCTTATATTGATTTTTCTTACTCAAGTGTGCTACTATGTTTGGTATGGACATGTGGTAAGCATATAACCTTGAAATGATACTGCAAATCGTTTTATTTGCAGATATTTGCATCAGACAGCTTTCTTGAATTGACAGAGTATACACGAGAGGAAATTTTGGGGAGAAATTGTCGGTATGTGAATATTCTTCTCCTTCTATCTTTTACTCAGGAGATTCATCATGTGTGTTAATTTTGCAGTCTTCTCGGCTGTGCTTTTCTTATTTTTGTGATATGAATTTGTGCAAAGTGGTTGGCCTCAGGTTTCTTCAGGGGCCAGAGACAGATCAAGCGACTGTCCAGAAGATTAGAGACGCAATTAGAGATCAAAAGGAGATAACTGTGCAGTTGATAAACTACACTAAGAGCGGTAGTTATCTGATAATGAACATTTTCAAACAATCATCTTGAAAGTTTACAGTTCGGGATGATCCTCAACCCTCAAAATCATTGCAGGAAAGAAATTCTGGAACTTATTCCACTTGCAACCTATGCGTGATCAGAAGGTAGCCATGAGATTTTTGTTATATCTAGATTCAGATCCTTGGAGAAAACCGTGCATTGTTGCTGACTGCATGACTTTTTTTTTATCATTAGGGAGAGCTTCAATACTTCATCGGTGTGCAGCTTGATGGAAGTGATCATGTGGAGCCTCTCCAAAATCGTTTGTCTGAGTGTACAGAGATACAGAGTTCTAAATTGGTGTGTGGTTCATCTCCTACTCTGCTTTAAAAAAATCTCTTTACCATCAAAGTAGACTTATCACATTGGTTACATATAATGCAGGTGAAAGCTACAGCAACAAATGTAGATGAAGCTGTCAGAGAACTTCCAGATGCTAATATGGTAAGGTATATCTATTCATGATTACTTAAGTAAGATGTAAAAGTTTAAATGCAATCGATTTGCAATGTGTTTTAGCGGCCCGAAGACTTGTGGGCTGCACACTCAAAGCCTGTCTATCCTCTGCCTCACAATAAGGAGAATACGTCCTGGAAAGCAATAAAAAAGGCATGCATCAAACCACATAAATTTTTACTCTGTTTCTCAGTCATCCTGTTTTGATTGCGATAGTCTCCTTTGTAGATCCAAGCGGGTGGAGAAACAGTGGGACTACATCATTTTAAGCCAATAAAACCGTTAGGCTCTGGTGATACTGGCAGGTACCACATTCCATCCTGTCCAAAGCAGTTAACTTGAAGCCAAAACTGTCCTTGAATCTCATTTTACTTAGTATCTACTTATATGATTTACTTTTTTGTTTTGGTTGGCTACGAAGTGTTCATTTGGTTGAACTGAAAGGCACAGGTGAGTTGTATGCCATGAAGGCAATGGAGAAAACGATGATGTTGAATCGTAACAAGGTATATGATGGAGAATGAGTTCCCTTTTCAGAGGGAAAGCCAAAAAATGAAATTTATATTATATCTCTCATTGACAACATGCAGCGTTATACAGGCTCACCGAGCATGCATCGAAAGGGAAATCATTTCCCTTCTGGATCATCCTTTCCTTCCCACTCTCTACGCTTCCTTTCAGGTAGACTGTGTTCTTTTTGTTTGTATCATTTCAGTTCTTGCGTCTCATTGCTAAAGCGTTCTTTTCTTTCTCCAGACATCTACGCATGTCTGTTTGATCACAGACTTCTGCCCCGGTGGAGAGTTGTTTGCACTGCTTGACAGACAACCCATGAAATTTTTATCAGAGGAATCAGCAAGGTACCCTGTTTTGTTCCAATCCATATATAATGTGTAACACAAGATCCACTGGTCAGAAGCAAATATCAACGTGGCACTGTGCCCTTATGAGTTACTCCAATCAATCTCTTTGTCATCAGGTTCTATGCAGCAGAGGTCGTTATCGGCTTAGAATATCTTCATTGCTTAGGTAACAAATAGCGGAGTGAATCCTTGTCTCTGTGATTCTAAACATTTCTTGTTCATACATTTAGCCGCACGCCTTGAGTAGCCTCTTCCTCCTTCAATCATTTTAGCAGTTTCGTTTAAAATTTGTATATATGTTCCATAAGTAGGAATAGTATACCGAGACCTGAAGCCTGAAAATATACTGCTCAAGAAGGATGGACACATTGTATTAGCCGACTTTGATTTATCATTCATGACCTCCTGCACACCACAGGTATGTTTTTTTATTCAACTCCACTTTTTTTTATTCAACTCCATATAAAGAAATGAGATAATTAGGAGAATTATGATGTGCAGCTTATTATTCCACGTGCACCTAACAAACGAAGGAGATCCAAGAGTCAACCACTACCCACATTTGTTGCAGAACCAATTACCCAGTCAAACTCGTTCGTAGGGACCGAAGAATACATTGCGCCTGTACGGTGATACACTTAATGTTTAGTGATGTTTTATCTCTTGTAAATTTGTAATCTTGGGATTGAATTGGAGAGTAGTTTTGCAGCTTCATCTTCAGCGTGTTTCATATTTTGGTATTCTAATTATCATTCACCTAATTATTTCAGGAGATAATCACGGGTGCTGGTCATACGAGTGCTATTGATTGGTGGGCACTGGGTATAATCTGCCACCATCTTACCTAATTATAACTTACGTCACAGCCCCTTTTTCTGATCACCTTTATGTATGTTTGTTTCAGGTATTTTGTTGTATGAGATGCTTTATGGTCGCACACCTTTCAGGGGTAAGAATAGGCAGAAGACATTTGCCAACATCTTGCACAAAGATCTCACCTTCCCCAGCAGTATTCCTGTGAGCTATCTATCTTGTAACAACCTGTGTTTCTCTCAAAAGTAAAAAAAAATACTAACTTGACCGTGTATTTGTGCAGGTAAGTCTTGCAGGTAGACAGTTGATTAACGTGTTGTTAAATAGAGATCCGAGCAGCCGGTTAGGATCCAAAGGTGGGGCAAATGAGATAAAACAGCATGCCTTCTTCCGCGGGATCAATTGGCCTCTCATACGGTGCATGGTAGGGGACTATTGAAGCGTTTATTTCAGCTCGTGTATCGTCTTTGTTGGCTAATATATATAGAGTCGTTATGATTGCAGAGCCCTCCACCATTGGATGCACCGTTGCGCATAACAGAGAAAGATCCGAATGACAAAGATATAAAGTGGGAAGATGATGGGGTGCTTGTGAATTCTATGGACATTGACATTGATCTCTTCTAAACCCCCACTCTTCCTTTCTTCTGCCTTTGCATCTCATTTTAATGCAAAACTCTTCTTCTCAATAAAGCAAATGTGTCGTTGTATTGTAGTTGCTTACACATATAATGCATCAGACGTAAACAGCTCTTTCATGTTATTAGAGGCACCACACAATCTTACATTTCTCCTAAATCTCGAAATCAACCATAAACATACACAACAAACTTTATGACCATGTTAATATTGTTAAGTGTGATTGGTTAAGTGTGATTGGCCCATTATGGGGCCCAACAACTGGCGGCCCAATAACCGGCCCATCAGTTGTTGGGCGAAATGTCTTTGAGGAGTCCAACCACCTGCTGCATCGTGGGTCGCTTCCATGGCAGATCGGCGGTGCACAAGTACCCTATCTTCACCGCCTCCGCAATCTGCTCCACCGGATCTGTCCCTCGCATTGTCGGATCGATGGCTCTCGATCCTTGTCCCTGCCTCACCAAACCTCTCACCCAATTCACCAAGTCCCCCTCCGGCTTCTTTCCGCTCACGAGCTCAAGCAGAACAACTCCGAAGCTGTACACATCGGATTCTACTGTCGGAGAGCCATGTTCCTCCAGCTCCGGCGGTGCGTAGCCGTCTAAATCTACGGGAAATCCCTCGTCCAAGAGTTTGGCTAGACCAAATTCTGCTAATTGTGGTTCCTGGCTGGAGTCTAAGCTGACTGTTCTAGCCTTCACTTCCCCGTGAACCACCGGAGGAATGCAGCCATGATGGAGGAAAGCCAACGCCCTCGCCGTCCCCAGAGCTATCTTATGCCGGAGTCTCCACGATGCAGAATCGTCTGTGGTATGGAGTAAACTTTGCAGATTAGCATTGTCTAGGTGCTCGTAAATCGCAATTCTTTGCTCTGCGGTTATGCAGTATCCAGAGAGCGGGACAAGATTTGGGTGGTTGATCCGGGCGAGGCGTTCAAACGCAAGCAAGGCTTCGTGATCGCTCACTGTGGTTCCACTTGGGACAACTTTTAGAGCTGCTCTAAATCCACCGGGTAAGACTGCCTCGTAAGTAGGACCAGACTTGCTTTCCCACAACAATGCGCCTCTGTCGAAGTTGAAAGTCGCAGCCTTTAGGTCTGCAAACGTCAACTTCATCAACGGCTTGTCAATCATTACCACAGAGACATCGGTTGATTCATTTTGGTCTGACAAGTTGGCTTCTGTGGCTTGCTTTGTTGCCCATGTTCTGGATTTTCTTCTACCCCTCAAGGCCACAAGTATGAGCAACAGCCCAGCAAGTAAGAACGCCATGGAGATTGCTAACGCCAAACCAATCTTAAGCCCTGTCTTCTTCTTGTTGATTTTGTTTCCCTTTTGAACGTTTGGCTTTGCAGCAAAGGGGCAGTTGTTCGTGGAGCCAATGAGGGATGTCTGGATCATTCCTTGAGAGAAGTTGGGGTTACAAAAGGTTAGATTGTTGAAAGAGAAGTTAAACCTCTGCATCATGGGGAGTTTCTCCAGAACCGGCCTTGGAATATCTCCGTCTAGCTTATTCAGCGAGAGATCAAGTATTTCAATGTTCTTGAGGCTCAACATAGGCAAATGGCCAGTGAGATTGTTGGAGGAGAGATCAATAACCTTGAGATGACTCAGCCGCGAGGTTTCAACTGGAATGATACCTGCCATATTGGTCCTGGATAGATTCAGATAATATAGAGCTGAAAGCATTGTGATATGCGGGAATTCTTGTGCCCTGAATCGATTGGACGCGAGGTTAAGGTATTCCAGCTTCTGAGATGAACTCAAGCCATTGAGTATATGGCCGACAAAAAGATTATTGGACAAGTCAAGATGAATCAGACTAGACGAGTTGTGTTTGTGGCCGGCTATTAACTGCAAGATATGCCCACCAAATCGGTTTTCACTGAGATCAACTGTTTCCACGTTTTCATGCAAGACTCCTATCAATGGACCCTGAAACAGATTCCGGGAAAGGTTCAAGCTTTTTAGTTCTGGGAAGGCGGAACCAAAACCAACAGGCAGAAACCCGGTGAGCTGGTTCGATGAGAGGTCGATGGAGACTAGAGATCGGCAATGGAGAAGTCCTGGAGGGACGACAAACTGAAAACCATTGTTGTCGAGCTTGAGAGTTGTTAGACTGACAAGGGAGCTTATAGCGGCAGGGATTTCGCCAGAGAAGCTGTTGAAAGAAAGATCAAGGGTCTCAAGCGTCATGAAATTGCCGATGTTGCTGGGAAGAGGCTCAGAAATCCGGTTTGAGGAGAGATTGAGACTCTTGAGCGAGCCCAGACTCCACAAATCCGAGGGCAGAGACGTAATCTTGTTGCCACTGAGATCCAAAGATCGGAGCATTCTCATTTTGCCGATGGTGTTGTCAGGGATGGGACCGGACAGTTCCAACCCAGAAGCCGAGAAGCGGAGCACGTACTCTTTTCGTGAGTTACAGACCACTCCTGGCCATGAACATAAAGAAGAAGAAGAAGAAGAAGATAATGTGTGAGCTTGGGAAGAATTGGGTAAACCCATTGCTGTGAAGAAGTTGGAGAGATAAGAGGCGTCGGTGTTGGGATCTAGGCTGGTCAGATGCTTGACGAAGAGGGAGAGAAACATGAGAGTTCCCCATAGACACAAGCCCATATTTTGGAGTCTGGACCTGGAGAAAGGTGGAGGGGGGGGGGGGGGGCTCAGAAAGAAGACAGACTGTGTGAAAAGAAGAAAAGACATAATGGAATCACGGGGTAGAGATGTGATAGTTTGGAATACATTGGGATCCGTTTCACGTGCACAGCTTCAAAATCAGAGGTTGAAGACATGATTCAGAAGGAGAAGATAAGGGTTGGCTGTATCCTATGCTCTGGAGGAAGTGGAAGAGAATAGAGAGTCGTTGAAAGTCAAAAAAAGGGGAACATGAGGAGATGATTATAATTAGGTAAAGTTTTTTCGCTAGTGAGTATTATGATAATGGAATCTATCTCAGACTTTTGTGAATTTCAAATCCCAAAGTGTCAATGGATTTGGTTGAGTGGGAGTGGGAGTGGGAGTGGGAGTGGGTGGTTGTGGTTTCTCACTTGTGCAGGATTTGGGTTTTAGTGTGGGAACGAAAAAAAAACACTTTTTAGGGGTTTCACACTTTTTTTACTCTGTCACGCGTTTGAAAATAGGAATCATTCATCTGATTTGTCCCTAAACTAACGCCTAAATGTGCGCGAATCAGAAAAAAAAAACAAGATCCCCATCAAAGTAGTTAAACTAACAAAGATCAGAGTTCCTTTTCCGGATAAGTTATGCTAAAACGGAGCTCCACTAGTTCCGAGCCGTCGTGTTTCTTTGGATTGAAAGTCTGAAACTTAAAATCCATTAGAGAAGTCAAAAGGAAGAAACGGTGCAAGATCTACACAACCTCTTTTGCATTGTTGGGCTTCACTCACGGGCCTTAATAAAAAATGCCTATTAAGAGAAAAATGGGCCGAGAGATATATGCCGGTTCGTCCGTAGATGAGAAGACACGTGTGAGCTCGGGTGAATAGATGGCGGCTGATCATGGGATCCACGTCATAAAACGCGCCAGCTGACCTTTTCCTCTTCCAAGACATCATCTTAACAGACAGATTAAACAAAACAAAAAAGATAGCAACTTTCTGCTTCAATTCCTGGAATCGATTTTGAACGCGAGCAAGAGGTGTAGGATTTTGAAAAAATGGCCTTGTTTCGCAAATTGTTCTACCGCAAACCTCCAGATGGTTTGCTCGAGATATGCGACAGGGTTTTCGGTCTGTTTCTCCCAATTTCTCTGCTTCATTTGTCTATTTTGCATTGTTGATTCTACTTCCCGGTCTTCTGAATTGAGTGTCTGAAAAATTGGGGGCTTACTACATTCTTTGCTTTGTGAAATTTGGGCGTTTTATCTTTGATCTAGGTCCAATATCTATCCCGCATTCTGCGATCTGTCTGAGAAATTTGATAGCTTTAATGGGATTGTAAAACTGTTTGCGTCTGTGCTAATGATGGGTGTTTAAAATAGATTTTTTTTTTCATTTTATCATGACTGGTAAAATGACATTGAACTGAAGACAATGGTTCTTCGTGTGTTTGCAGTGTTCGACTGCTGCTTCTCTACCGATTCTTGGGAAGAAGAAAACTACAAAGTCTATATGGCGGGAGTGGTCAACCAACTACAGGAGCACTTCCCCGATGCATCCTCCCTTGTGTTTAATTTCCGTGAAGTGGGTACTCGGAGTGTGATGGCTGATGTCTTGTCAGAACATGGCTTGACCATAATGGATTATCCTCGCCACTACGAGGGCTGCTCATTGTTGCCTGTGGAAGTGATGCACCATTTTCTCCGCTCAAGTGAAAGCTGGCTCTCACTCCGCCCAAATAACTTGTTACTAATGCATTGTGAACGCGGGGCTTGGCCAGTTTTGGCTTTCATGCTAGCTGCCCTCCTTATTTACCGGAAGCAGTACAGTGGTGAGTACAAGACCTTGGACATGATCTACAAGCAGGCTCCTCGTGAGCTTCTCCATTTGTTCTCACCGTTGAACCCAATTCCTTCTCAGCTACGCTATCTACAGTACGTGTCGAGAAGGAATTTGGTCTCTGAATGGCCTCCACTGGATAGGGCTCTCACCATGGATTGTGTTATTTTGAGATTTGTTCCTGACGTTAGTGGACAAGGAGGCTGTCGCCCAATCTTTCGAGTATATGGTCAGGATCCTTTTTTTGTAGATGATAAAAAGCCCAAGCTTCTGTACTCTACTCCCAAGAAAGGGAAACACCTGAGGATCTACAAGCAGGTATTTTTCACAGCAGATTCATACCGTCCTTCATAATTTATGACCTCTGACTGAGCCTGTGCTAAATAAATTCACATTGCATTTTCATCTTAAGGTCTTAGCAAAACAGAGATAATTTTGATCACTGATTGGCCTTCTGTTGCTGTTTGTTCTTATGCTTTATAGCTTTCTTTGTCCTTGTTTGCAAAATGATTCAATGGCTATTCTCTGTTTGTTTTCTTGACCCTTGTGTTTTGCAGGCAGAATGTGAACTAGTCAAGATTGACATCAATTGTCATGTGCAAGGTGATATCGTGATTGAGTGCCTTAGTTTGAACGATGACATGGAAAGAGAGGTCTTGATGTTTCGAGTGGTTTTCAACACGGCTTTTATTAGATCAAACATTTTGATGCTTAACCGTGATGAAGTTGACACATTATGGCATATAAAAGAACAATTCCCAAAGGGGTTCAGGGTTGAGGTATGTACTCATGTGGCTTATATTCTTTTTACATGGTACATAGCTACTCCTTTGTAAATTAGTACTCACAAAGAGTACTTTCTGTGTGAAGCTTCTCTTCTCGGATATGGATGCTGCTTCGTCTGTTGACTTGATGGATTTTTCGTGCTTGGAGGAGAAAGATGGTCTTCCAATAGAAGTTTTTTCCAAAGTTCATGAGTTCTTCAATCAAGTTGATTGGGTTGATCAGACGGATGCCACACGCAATATGCTTCAGCATTTAGCTATTGCAAATGCTGCCCAGGAAAGACCAGATGGGAATTCAAGCCCAAGACTACAAGGGTTAAGCCCCAAAAGTATCAATGATATAATGAAACAGGCAGCAATTGAAAATAGTGCAAAGTTCAAATTGTCTTCAATGTCCGAGGTTCAAACGGTCGACACACCAGAAAAGGGACCTACCGGTTCAGCTAAGAAACTTATTGCAGAAGATAAGCATTCTGTCCTCCAGATAACTAGCCAGACAAACACCACCAGCCAGGATGCAACAAAGTTTTCACGTCAAGAGTCCCCTTCTCTCAAGCTTGTGCATCATTCGGCAACAGTTAAACCTTTTGTGGACGGTTCTGACATTTTTGAAAATGCTGAGGAGAACATTCTGAAGAGTCCTCCAGAAAACAATGGGAAAGCGGTCTCATTTTCGACATCCACACCATCACCACCCCATCCTGAAAGAACGTCGTTGGCTCCAATAGGAGCACCTCCCCCACCTCCTCCACCTCCAACTGTAACGTCTCAACCTTCAGAGCAATTGCAGCATTCTGTTGTCCAACCGGTAGAGACTCTTTCACAGGGAAATCCCTGGGTGTCGTTAGCTGGCTCTACATTTTATCGAACAACTACAAACGAAAAACTTCCCATGACACTGCCTCCAACATCTCATCCGCTTCCTCCTGCATCCCATGTTTCTCCTCAGGAGTCTTCTAATATAAATTTATCGTCAGTTCTGCCATCTCCTGCATTATCAGGTACTCCTGCCAAACCATCCCAAACTGAGACATTAGGTTCTATTTGTCCTTCTACTTCACCTCCTATAGGAGCTCCCGATGATGTGGCTTCACCTCTTGGACAACCGGCGAGGTCACCTCCTCCAGTGTCTAACTCAGACAAAACACCTGTGTTGCCTCGACAACCTCCTCCTCCCCCTCCTCCTCCAATGCAGCATTTAGACACAGTCACTAGAGTTTCTCCTCCTATACCACCCCCACCCCCAGCACCAGCTATCCCTGCCTCTCCTCCCCCTCCCCCTCCCCCAGCTCCTCCAACACCTCCACGGCTTCCTACCTCTTCTGCCTCTCCTCCCCCTCCAACCGCACCACCTCCACCACCATTAGGTCAGATGAAGGCACCGTCAGCACCACCTCCACCTCCGTTAGGTCAGATGAGGATACCATCAGCACCACCTCCTCCTCCTCCAAAGTTAGGAACCAATTCAGCCCCATCTTCTGGTACTAGTGTGCCTCCGACACCTGCTTTACCAACTGGGCCTCTTTCATCAGGAAAAGGGCGAATGTTACGTGTAAATTTAAAGAATAATC
This sequence comes from Eutrema japonicum, assembly GCA_030161315.1. Taxonomy (NCBI): domain Eukaryota; kingdom Viridiplantae; phylum Streptophyta; class Magnoliopsida; order Brassicales; family Brassicaceae; genus Eutrema; species Eutrema japonicum. Next base: position 44,360,367 of record BSQW01000005.1, read on the forward strand.
AAACCAAAAAGTTAAAGCCGTACCACTGGTTGAAACTGACAAGAGCTGTCAATGGGAGCTTATGGGCTGAAACACAAATGTCTAGTGAGGCTTCTAAGTACGCATTGTTCATCCTTTCGTCAGTTATTTCTCTGATACCTCCGGTTCTTGTGTAATTTCTTAACCAGTAATTCTTTACTGTTTGTTTAGGGCTCCTGAGATTGACATGACAGAGCTTGAAAGTCTTTTCTCCGCATCTGCTCCAGAGCAGGCAGGAAAGTCGAGACTAAATAGCTCTCGTGGACCTAAACCCGAGAAAGTCCAACTGGTAAATAATGTGTTTAATAGTTATAGTATGTCATAGTGTCCTTGTTTGTGTCGATTCTGATATGTTTTCCCATGAAATGATTGTTTTTCCTATGGTTGAACATACTGAATCTAATGAGAAACTCTATCTTGCAGATTGACCACAGGCGAGCATACAATTGTGAAATTATGCTTTCAAAAGTGAAAGTTCCTTTGCAGGATTTGATGGTAATATCAAGCTCTACAGGTTTTGGATGTATTGTAATCATGGCAGTTTAATATGGTAAAATGTCAGTGACAATTAAAAGCTAAATTGTCTCTCAAAATATTGGCAGTACTCAGTGCTTAACCTGGAGGAATCGGCTCTTGATGCTGACCAGGTTGAGAACCTAATTAAGTTTTGTCCAACTAGAGAAGAAATGGAATTACTAAAGGTATAAGAAGTGTACTCCTGGGTTAATGTTCTGCTGCTTTAATTCCCAAAGCCAGAAATCCCTAGAATAAATCTGGGAGTTCTGTTATCCACCTTTTTGTATGTTCCTTTGATTTATCTTCGTTTTATGCTCGGTTTGCAGGGTTACAATGGTGACAAGGACAAGCTTGGAAAATGCGAACTGGTACTAAACTTGGAAAACCTTTTAGTTTTATTGGACTAGCCATACACTAAATATGCTTCTTGAAATTGTCTTAACAGTTCTTCTTAGAGATGATGAAAGTCCCACGAGTAGAAACAAAGCTCAGAGTATTCTCATTCAAAATTCAGTTTCGTTCTCAGGTCTGAAAACTGATACCCTGTTAAGTACGATTACGTGGAGCTTTAATTTTGGTACTTATGGTCACTATTGACCACTTTTTTAGATTTCTGAACTCAGGAATAGTCTAAGTGTTGTCAACTCCGCAGCAGAACAGGTAAGTCAGACTCAACTTGGTCGTCTAGGTGACCTCCCAACATGATTAAAACATACCTCACCAATGCTCTTTTGTTTCTATTTTTATCAGATAAAGAATTCTGAAAAATTCAAAAGAATAATGCAGACAATTTTGTCCCTTGGGAACGCCCTAAACCAGGGGACGGCTAGGGGTGAGTTTGAAAATGGAACGTATTAACTCTGGGCTTTATCTTTTATCGTGCTCTCAAATTAGTTTCTGTTTAGGTGCTGCGGTTGGGTTTAAATTGGACAGTCTGCCAAAACTCAGTGAAACACGAGCGCGTAATAACCGTATGACTCTGATGCATTATCTATGCAAGGTAAGCTATTATAGTCTGCGGTTCTGTAGCTTTATGGATGTACTAGATCGAGATAGAGAGAGATATAGTCTGATGGATTCTCTGCAGATTCTTGCTGAGAAAATGCCAGAAGTTATAGATTTCACTAAAGATTTATCCTCACTGGAGGCTGCAACAAAGGTACCTAGCTTTCACATTTCATGTGCAGAACTTGAAACGGTGTTAATTTTCAGAACTTTGATACAGATTCAACTGAAGTTTTTGGCTGAGGAGATGCAAGCTATAAACAAGGGACTGGAGAAAGTCGTACAGGAACTCTCCTTGTCCGAAAATGATGGAGCAATCTCACATAACTTTAATAAGGTATATCTGTCATTCATCACAGTTGCCTCTTCAAGGCTTTCTTAATGGGAACAGAAAAATATGTAACCACTAACAGGGCAGCTAGATGGGTACTTACTAACGAACTAGGCAACACATGTGTTGACAATGTGGCTCCATGGACAGTTAGAAAGACAATAATTGACTCATCTCATTCTTGTTTGATCATATCTATTGAGTTCTTTCTATTTTTCTCAGATATTGAAGGAGTTCCTTCATTATGCGGAAGCAGAAGTAAGGTCCTTGGCTTCACTCTATTCCGGAGTGGTATGTTCCCAAAAAAAATACAATGTGCAATAGATATATTACCTGGTACTGCTCTATCGTTGGTGGAGAGCTCCGTCAGAATAAATTAATTTATGAATTGCAGGGAAGAAACGTGGATGGCTTAATACTCTACTTTGGTGAAGACCCTGCTAAGTGCCCTTTCGAACAAGGTATGCATATCCTTCTCTGTATAAACTACATATATATGTATGTACCAAGTTGTTTGAATCTAGCTAGTGGTTTTTAAATTGCAGTGGTGTCGACTCTTCTGAACTTTGTAAGGCTGTTCAATCGTGCGCATGAAGAAAACGGAAAACAACTTGAGGCAGAAGCTAAGAAGAGTGCTGAAAAAGAGAAAACAAAAACAGGTGGATTAGATAAAGAAAGCAGAAAGCCATTGGAGGAAGAAGTAAAGGAGAAAACAAAAACAGGTGGATTAGATAAAGAAAGCAGAAAGCCCGTGGAGGAAGAAATAAAGAAGGAGAAAACAAAAACAAGTGGATTAGATAAAGAAACGAGGGAGCCACAGAAGGAAGGAAGCGCCGCTTGAAAAACAGGTTGTTCCTATTTGTTTATAGATGGCGAGGAAGGAAACGGCTCAGGACTGGACAGGTAAAGGAACTGGCTTTTAGACTATGGATGCTTAGAGACGGCAAATATTTGATCTTATTTTTACTTGTCGCCTAAAGGAAAAGCTTACTTGTAAAATAGGGAAGGTGTTATTGTAACTAAAAAGCAATAAACAACATAAATACATCATACATGTTCGTCACAGTAGAAGATGAAAAGGAGGGAGGGGGAGAAGAAGAAGAATTAATAACTGATTGATACACACAATAGTGATAAGTAGTAGAAAGAGGCATTCTTTTTCGTAAACTAGACCAGATTTGGTTCTCTGTTTTTTTTTGGGATTTGGGTCCGTGTACAAAAATGTCTAAAAGATGACAAATCCAATTTCCATGCTTCAGAATCCAATGTGGTGGCTGTAGTGACCATGGTGAAGTAAGCTGCCATCTTTTCAATTTGACATCAGTGGCACTTTCTATGCTTCAGAATCCAGTGTTGGCGATTTGTAGTTAGTTTGGTGAGAGATGCAAAGTCAATGCAAGATAAGAGCGTTCGGGCAATAAATGCGCCAGTTGAAGGAGACAACGAAGTTTGTCTGTTCCATTATTTGGACACATGCATAAGGAGCTGCAATCGGGTAAAGGAAATCTGAAAATGGATAGTGACAACCAGACTGTGTTTATGTTAATGGTGCAACCTAAGTGAAGCCAACCTACGCAAAAGAGGCTGCTCTCTCAGCAAATACTTGAAGATTTTAATAGAACCTGAGATTTATTTAGAAAATTAATGCGCCAGTTCAGAGGACACGTGTCATGTCAGGTAGAGCTGATGGTGGGATTCACGTTATAAAACGCGCCAGTTGACCTTTTCGATCTTCCAGGATACAAAATATCGTATCGAACCGCGAACAAGGGGTTTAGGGTTTTGATAAAAATGGCCTTGTTTCGCAAATTGTTCTATCGTAAACCCCCAGTTGGTTTGCTCGAGATATGCGACAGAGTTTTCGGTCTGTTTCTCCCAATTCTCTCTGCTTCATTTGTCTATTTTTTGCATTGTTGATTCTACTTCCCGGTCTTCTGAATCAAATTTCTTTGTGTGAAATTCTGGCCGTTTGATTTTTCTGACAAATTTGATAGCTCTAGTCGGATTCTACAATTGCTTGCGTCTTTGCTTAAATAGGATTTTCATTTTATCAAGATTTGCATACAGACATTGAATCTGAAGACATAGGTTCTCTGTGCGTTTGCAGTGTTTGACTGCTGCTTCTCCACTGATTGTTTGGAAGAAGAAAACTACAAAATTTATTTAGCGGGAGTAGTTCATCAACTACGAGAGCACTTCCCCGACGCATCCGCTCTTGTGTTTAATTTCCTTCAAGTGGGTACTCCAACTGTGATGGCTGATGTCTTGTCCGAACATGGCTTGACCATAATGGATTATCCTCGCCACTACGAAGGCTGCTCCTTGTTGCCTGTGGAAGTGATGCATCATTTTCTCCGCTCAAGTGAAAGCTGGCTCTCACTAGGCCCAAATAACTTGTTGCTAATGCACTGTGAACGCGGGGCTTGGCCAGTTTTAGCATTCACGCTAGCTGCCCTCCTTATTTACCGGAAGCAGTACAGTGGTGAGTACAAGACCTTGGACATGATCTACAAGCAGGCTCCTCGCGAGCTTCTGCATCTGTTCTCACCGTTGAACCCAATTCCTTCTCAGATACGCTATCTACAGTACATGTCGGGAAGGAGTTTGGTCTCCGAATGGCCTCCACTGGATAGGGCTCTCACCATGGATTGTGTTATTTTGAGATTTGTTCCTGACGTTAGTGGACAAGGAGGCTGTCGCCCAATCTTCCGAGTATATGGTAAGGATCTGTTTTTTGTGGATGATAAAAGGCCCAAGCTTTTGTTATCGACTCCCAAGAAAGGAAAACACCCGAGGATCTACAAGCAGGTATTTTTTCACAGCAGATTCATATCGTCATTCATAATTCATGACCTCTGTCTCAGCATGTGCTAAATAAATTCACATTGCATCTTCATCTTAAGGGAGAGATAATTCTGATCACTGATTGGCCTTCTGTTGCTGTTTGTTCTTGTGCTTTTTAGCTCTCTTTGTCCTTGTTTGCAACTTGATTCAATGGCATTTCTCGACATTTGTGTTTTGCAGGCAGAATGTGAAATAGTCAAGATTGACATCAATTGTCATGTGCAAGGTGATATCGTGATTGAGTGCCTCAGTTTGAACGATGACATGGAAAGAGAGGTGATGCTGTTTCGAGTGGCTTTCAACACAGCTTTTGTTAGATCAAACGTTTTGATGCTTAACCGTGACGAAGTTGACACATTATGGCATACAAAAGAACAATTTCCAAAGGGGTTCAGAGTTGAGGTATGTACTCATGGTGCTCATATTCTCTTTACATGGTATATAGCTACTCCTATGTAACTTATTACTCACAACAAGTACTTTCTGTGTGAAGATCCTCTTCTCGGATATGGATTTTTCTCGCTTGGAGGAGAAAAATGGTCTTCCAATAGAAGTTTTTTCCAAAGTTCATGAGTTTATCAATCAAGTTGACTGTGTTGATCAGACGGATTCCACACGCAATATGCTTCAGAATTTAGCCATCGCAAATGCTGTTCAGGGAAAACCAGATGGGAATTCAAGCCCAAGACTACAAGGGTTAAGCCCCAAAATTATCAATGATATAATGAAACAGGCAGCAATTGATAGTGTAAAGTTCAATTTGTCTTCAATGTCTGAGGTTGAAACGGTTGACGCACCCGAAAATTCTCCTGCCGATTCAGTTAAGAAGCTTATAGCAGAAGATATACAATCTGCCCTTCAGATAAGTAGCCAGGAAAACACCATGAGCCAGGATGCAACAGAGTTGTTACGTCAAGAGTCCCCTTCTCTCAAGCTTGTGCATAATTCTGCAACAGCTAAACTTTTTGTGGACGATTCTGACTTTTTTGAAAATGCTGAGGAGAATTTTTTGATGAGTCCTACTCCAGAAAACCATGGGAATGTGGTCTCATTGTCGCCATACACACCCTCACCTCATCATCCTGCAAGTCCGCCATTGGCTCCAACAGAAGCACCTTTGCCACCTCCTCCACTTGCAACTGTTGCACCTCCATCTCTTCCATCTGCCTCTCCTCCCCCTCCAACCGGACCACCTCCACCACCATTAGGTCAGACTAGGGCACCACCACCTCCTCGTCCAGGGTTCCATCCTATTGTCCCTCCGAGACATGTGTTACCAACCATAAAGTTAAAGCCATACTACTGGTTGAAACTGACAAAAGCTGTCATTGGGAGCATATGGGCTGAAACACAAATGTCTGGTGGAGCTTCTAGGTACACATTGTTGCTCACGTTGTCACTTATTTCTCTGATGTCTCCTGGTTCTTGTAGGATTTAGGAGCCATTAATTCCTTACCTGTTGGTTTAGAGCTGCTGAGATTGACAGGAAACAGCTTGAAATTTGTTTCCCCGCAGCTGCTTCAGTGCAGCCAGCAAAACCACCTAAACCCGAGAAAGTCCGATTGGTAAATTATGTTTTGACATTATTTCATTTCCCATAATAGGATTGCTTTCTCTATGGTTGAGCATACCGAATGTTTTGGGAAACTCTATCTTGCAGATAGAAAGCAAGCGAGCATACAATTGTGAAATCATGCTTTCAAATGTGAAAGTACCTTTGCAGGATTTGATGGTAATATAGGTTTAGGATGTATTGTAATTATAGCAGTTTAACCTGGTTAAATGTCCATGGCTCTTGTACATGATAGTTCAAAGCTAATTGTCTCAAAATATTGGCAGTACTCAGTGCTTAACCTTGAGGAATCGGCTCTTGATGCTGATAAGGTTGAGAACCTAATTAAGTTTTGCCCGACAACAGAAGAAATGGAAAAACTAAAGGTATAAGAAATGCTTTGGTTTCCAGAGCCAGAAGTCATTAGAAAAAATATGGGTGTTCCGTGATCCAGCTTTTTGTATGTTCCTTTGATTTATCTTCATTTTATCCTCGGTTTGCAGGGTTACATTGGTGACAAGGACATGCTTGGAAAATGCGAACTGGTACAAAACCTGGAAAAACTTTTAGTTTCATTGGAGTAGCCATTAGACCGTAACACCGAGTATGCTTCTTGAAATTTGTTTGAACAGTTCTGCTTAGAGATGATGAAAGTCCCACGAGTAGAAAAAAAGCTCAGAGTATTCTCATTCAAAATTCAGTTTTGTTCTCAGGTCTGAATAACCGATACCCTGCTCATCACGATTCTTTGGTATTTTGATTTTGGTACTTATGGTTACTTTGAACCACTTTTTAAGATTTCTGAACTCAGGAATAGCCTAAGTGTTGTGAACTCCGCAGCAGAACAGGTAAGTCAGATTCAACTGGATCGTCTAGGTGACCTCCCAACATGATTAAAACATACCTCACCAATGCTCTTTTGTTCCTCTTTTCATCAGATAAAGAATTCTGAAAAATTCAAAAGAATAATGCAGACAATTTTGTCCCTTGGGAACGCCCTAAACCAGGGGACGAGTAGGGGTGAGTTTGGGAATGGAACGTATTAACTCTGGATCTTTTCTTTTATACTGCTCTTAAAGTAGTTTCTGTCTAGGTAATGCGGTTGGGTTTAAATTGGAGAGTCTGCCAAAACTCAGTGAAACAAGGGCGACTAATAACTGTAGGAATCTGATGCATTACCTATGCTGGGTAAGCTATTATAGTCTGCCCTTCTGTGGCTTTGTGGATTTACTAGATGGAGATAACGATATAGTCTGATGGATTCTCTGCAGATTCTTAGTGAGAAAATTCCAGAAGTTTTAGATTTCGCAAAAGATCTATTCTCACTGGAGCCTGCGACAAAGGTACTTAGCTTTCACATTTTATGTGCAGTTTCTGCGCAGATGGATAAGAAAACTTGAAATGGATTTAATTTTTAGAACTTTGATACAGATTGAACTCAAGTTTTTGGCTGAGGAGTTGCAAGCTATAAACAAGAGACTGGAGAATGTCGTACAGGAACTCTCCTTGTCCGAAAAAGATGGCCCAATCTCAGACAACTTTAACAAGGTATCTCTGTCACGGAGCCAGAAAACACATGTGTTGACAATGCGGCTGCATGGACAGTCAAGGAGTTGATAATCGATCCATTTCTTTCTTGTTTGATCATATATATCAAGGTATTTGTTTTAATTTTCTCAGATATTGAATGAGTTCCTTCATTATGCGGAAGCAGAAGTAAGGTCCTTGGCTTCACTCTATTCCGGAGTGGTATGTCCCCAAAAATGTGCAATAGATATATTACCTTCTCCTGCTCTATCGTTGGTTGAGAGCTTCGTCAGAATAAATAAAGTATGTATTGCAGGTCAGAAATGTGGATAGCTTAATTCTCTACTTTGGTGAAAACCCTGCTAAGTACCCTTTTGAACAAGGTATGCATATATATAGTCTTTATTTGAAACAGGGCGTTACCAAGTTGTTTGAATCCAGCTAGTGGTTTGTAAATTGCAGTGGTGTCGACTCTTCTAAACTTTGTAAGGTTGTTCAATCGAGCGCATGAAGAAAACAGAAAACAACTTGAGGCAGAAGCTAAGAAGAGTGCTATAAAAGAGAAATAAAAACAGGTAGATTAGATAAAGAAAGCAAGAAACTCTTGTAGGAAGAAGTTGAGAACAAAAAAAACAAAGGTTGGATTAGATAGAGAAACGAGGGAGCCACTGCTTGAAAACTTGCTTAGAGCCTTAGACCATTGGATTTCCAGACAACAGGAGAATGTGGGATGTTTAGAGACATCAATATTTTATCTTCCTTTTAACTTGTAAAATAGGGAAGGTGTAAAATATATATATATATATTGTAACTAAAAAGCAATATACATAAATACATGATACATGTTTGGTCAATCTCTTTGAGGCTGATAATTCAAGTTGGTTGATTATCAAGGTTCCATTTTCTGTTCTAATCAATATTCCTACACAACAACCAAGGCTTCTTTAGAGCTTCGATTGGAGTATGTGCCTGTGTGTATATATATACGTGTGTATGTGTATCGTCTTAACATATGGCATAAGTATCTCAACGAAAGGGGTGTGGACAACAACGCAGAGGGGGAAAATATTACAAAGTGTGCATTGATCTTTCTTAGGCGGCGAAGAGGAGTCCCAAGGCCAGCATTTCCAGCAAGGAAAGACCAAGATTAGCAGCAGTGGCAACAGTGCCTGAACGAGGAGGGGCGTGTGGCGGAGTTCCTCCAGTTGCATTAGAGGTGGCCATGTTTGCAACCGGAGGCAAAGGCGGATCAATCACGTCTTTGGCATCAAGAGGCGGGTTCGGGGCACTAGCTGGTGGCTGTGCTTCCTTGGCTGCCACAGAGAGTAGAGCGCCGGCTTCTGCAGGTAAGATGGCATAGGGCTGGTCTTTGTTCAAATCTGAGCATGGACTCCCTGCATTTGCATCAAATATAAATGATCAGATCTTGATTATGTTTATATTGTTTTTTCATGATCTTGTAGAGGTTTAAACTTACTTAAGTATCTGGTAGCGGTGGCAGGGAACTCTGTGATAACTCCATCAACGCCATTCCCTGCAATGAACGTGGCAAGCTCTACTGTAGGATCGGAGAAGTAGTCGAACGCTATGGAGACGAACTCGTTCCTTAGTACCGAGACCTAAACAGAGATATTCCCCTTGTGCATTTCCTCCACCACGTTAGTTTTCCCTGTGGCAAAGCTTTCGGAGATGGTGACGAGGGAAGTTCTCTTGAGATTGACAGCATCTGCGTGCTTCTTGATTTCTTCGACGGATGGCTTGGGAGCATCTCCGATTTCCTTGTCAATGCTCAAGACTCTAGTGTACGGAGGTACAGCCTCAAAACTGGCCAGAACGGAACTGTCATCTGACTGAATCAAAACCTTCTTGGTTGATTGCTTGTCGAGTGTGGAGTTGGTTAGAGCGGACTTGACCGCGTCTACGATACCTAGGCCTTTCTTTGAGGCTAAATAAGCAGCATTCTGTCAACAAATAAGGCGTTAATGGAGCTGCCTTGAGTAAGTTAAGGGAGTCTTTGGGAGTTTAAAAAAGGCTTGCCTCCACATTGATAAGAACTCCGGTGACTGCCTTTGCTTTGCTTAACTCAAGGAAGTCAGCGAGAATCATGAACTTCCCGGCATTCTTGTTTGCTGGGTTTCTCTGGAATCCCCCAGAAGTTGAGAAGGGGCTCTCGATTTGAGCTGGAAATAAAGACATTCCAATCTCAGTGAATTAGCTGAGAATGAGATAGTTTCAGCAAAAGTTTAGAAAAGAAATAAGTTTCTTACGCTTCAGAGACTGGATCTCGGCCCAAGTGAGATCAAAAGAGAAAATGCCGTTGGTAGGCTGGATCTCAGGAACGCTGGTGGCTCGGGACATGAAAGTGGTCATGGCGGTGGTGCTTTTTGTGAGGTCTGCAGAATCCTGGCAGAAAGTGATACCGTCTTTGGACATCTGGACAGAACAGTCGATCACATCTGCTCCATCGTCGACCGCCTTTTGATAAGCCAGATCGGTGCAGCCTGGATAATCTCCACTTGGTCCATTGTGAGTTATGACCAACGCATGGCCTGCTTTGGGGAGATTGCCCTTTTGGTGAGAGAAGCAAGCTGCAAGAATACAGACTTGTGAGCTTCTCCTATTAATCAAACCTTTGAAGATACATATAGGAGGGTAGATAGCAAGTCATCTCACTGATGGCTTATGATGCTGTTGGCGGGAAATCAGTGATGATGCCATCAACAGAGAACTGGCCATTGTCCACAAACTGGAGATACTCAGCGGAGGGATCATAGCTGTAGTTGTAGCTGGTGCTCATATCATTGGCAAATCCAGAAGCATAGATTTCTAGACCGGCTTTGTGGGCATCAGCCACAATGGTGGAGGCAGGCTTCAGGTACTTAGCCGAGTCAAGGGGCCAAATGTAATCTTTGGGGACAAGAACGCCTGAAGCAAAGGCCTTGATGGCTGCGAGGTTCTGCTGAAGCTCGCTGTACTTCTTGTTTGTGGTGGGCTCAATTGCCTCGGGGTCTTTGAACTCGAATATGAGCTTTGTCTTGGCCCTGCCTGCATCCATCCCAATGCTCTTCAAGAAACCGATCTCCGGAGATGAGATGACACTAATGCCGCGGAATCGCAAGCTTTTCAGGTACTCGGCTGCGCTCAGCTTGTGTTCCATGTAGAAGGTGTCGTACTGCACATTTGTATAATTTGTTTTCTTGATGAATCAACGAGAACCCTCCATATATAGGTTGGTTAATCATATTCTGAAAAGAGAGGAAGAAGAGAAACCAGAACGCTCAACCAGAACTTGGGAGGCTTGGTTCCGAGGACGTCCTCCACGGCGGAAACCGGCATCTGGCCGTCAAAGATGCTAGGCCGAGAGAAGATGTTCTGGACCACTGCTCAATAATACAAAACATGAAAAGCTATGGTGGGGAAGCATGGAAGGGAGGAAAAGAGAAGAAGACATACATGAGACATTGGAGAAGATGGTGTCGGCAGAGTAGTCAAGGACAAACCATCCCTTGAGGTCCTGACCATTGACCTTGTAGCTCTTCTGGGCTTTGGGGAAGAGCGTGGAGATGGTGGTTGCATTGTCAAGCCTGATATCAGACAAGCAAAGGCCAACACCGTCCTTTGTCATCTGAAGGTTGCACAACATTGTGAGGCCAGGCGAGCTGGTGCTAATAGCCAAGTCGTTTGCAGAGGCGCTCGACTCGGGGAAAAGACCTGAGAAACCGCCTCTGGCCACAACCGCAGGCTCTTGTCCTGAAAGACAAATGAAGAAAAATATAGGTATGGGTTCTTAAAAAAACAAACAAACAAATGTTATGTAATGTATATGAGCATATACATAAATTATAACACCAAGAAACAAAACACATGTTATGTGAAAAGGATACATACCGTTGAGGGTGAGCCATTTCTTGGTAGGAACAGCCACGGCAGCAGCTGGAATCTTGGGGGCCGCAACACAAGAGTGTATGAAAAGGGAGAAAATGATGAAAAACCTCAGCATGATTGATCCTGCATGTGTGTACCCCCAATAGAAAAGCTATTCTGAGATACATAATTAATTGTACATTAAAGAGAATACGAAAGAGATGAGGGACAAGTAAAGAGATCGCACAGCGAGAAATCAAGAACATATGCCCCTTCCTCTTGTGACACCTTGTGCTACTTTTCCCCGTTTGGGTTTATGAGATTGTGAAAGAGAAGATGAAGAAAAACGAAAGCTTGGAGCCAAAGAAAGCAAGGGGTTATAAAATTGCAATGAAGGAAAAAAAAGGGGTTTAATTAGTGGTTAAGCCATTTATGGCTCAAACAGCCATCTACACCTATTTTTATCTCCCCTTCCCCTCTTTACCGCTTTTCTTCATTCCTCCAGTTGGACCCATGAGAAACATTTTATACATTCACCATTCAAAGCTTTTGTAACTCCCACCATGACGTAAAAAATGCAAGAAAGGTACTAACAAGTGCAAAAGGAAGATAAATTACTCCCTCCATTCTTCACATTTTGTATATATATTATTTGTTTCAATGTTAAAATTTTTATTTAGATATATTAATAACTATTGGTTGAACATATTTACTATTTACAAAATAATTTGAAGATTATCCCATTAAAAACTTAGATTTATTTTTTCCTCCGGTCCAGTTAAGCGACGTTTCAACTCTGACTTCTCCAACTGGAAGTGTAACGCTGGCGAACTCCTCTCCTCTCTTTATAAAGCACCTTCAAACTCATGTCAAGAGACAGAATAAGAAAAGAAAGTGTTGCATTTACTTTTCAAAAACTGACTTTTGTTTTATATTCCAGCATAAAACCATTGATATAGTGTCCTAGCACGAGGTGAAAAGCTGGACAGCTTAGTGGAGAAGAGCTCAGATTTGAACGTGGCATCAAAGGTAACATTCTACCCTAGTATACTTGACTAGTGTTTCTTTAGTGGATTCTGAGGGTAGGGAGACGGAGGAAGTAGTTTCTGACATGAGAAATTGGTTTTGGTGTTTGGATGAAACAGATGTTTTACAAGTAAGCCAAGAAAACAAACTCATGTTGCACAATTCTCTGAGCGCTTCAATGCAATGTCCTTGCTATAGAATGGGTCTACCCGACTTGAACGGATTTCTTTGTGCTACATAAAAAGGAAAAAGCAGTTCCATGTCTGTTTTGAGAGGTTTCATAAGACGAGAATAGCGTAGTGTTAAATTTTAGCTTATGTGTTTCTTTTTTGTTTGTTGTGTGTGTTATGGAATAATGGATAATAACACACATAGACGCTGTTAGATATCGAAAACCATTTTCTCTCCCTAAGGCGACGCTCAAGCAGATTAACAAAACTACCGCTTTTTTCCCTAATCCCTCCGGCCGACGTCGGAACAAAACTACCGCTTTTTGCCCTAATCCCTCCGGCCGACGTCGGCTCCGACGTCGGTCGTACTTCTTCTTCTACTTTATAGTTTATTAGATTAGGAATAAGTGATAATGGGTTTCCTTTCTCTTGGGCGAGATGAATTTTCATTCGTTTCTCGCATTTGTTTTCTCTTCTTCCGGAAGAGCATTTGTCCGGCGTTTGATCTACGATTTTTCTGGGTTAATTCGGTCGGTTTCGATCCGTTGAGTGAAATCTCTGACGGTGGATGAAATTTATTCTGTTCGGATGAATTTCAAATCCTTAAACCACCTTGGATTTTCATCTATCTAAATGCTTTTTTGATTTTGTTATTCAGTTTCTCTATCAAACCCCTACCAATCTTCAGCGATAAAATACAATGTCGATCTCACATCCCGTTCGGTGTTGACCACACACATTTTACTTTACTGATGGATGCATACTTTCAAGTGGCATGTGTGACTTGGTTTCTCTTTGGTGTTCGTTCCAATTCGAAGAAGCAACATCTTTGCATTTTTACGGGCAAAATTTATAGATGTGAGGATTTGGGTATCTACGATGTTGGTCGAAGCTTCTATTCATTAGACTCTTTCACCAAAGGCGGTTATTTGCATGTGAAACAATTTCTTTAGCAACAACCATGGAGGAAATGGCTTTTCGAAAATCATCATGTGTGGGATCATGGAAATTCTGTAAAGAAAGAGAAAACTACAACCATTATCCGGAAACGATGTTTGAATTTAAAGGGAAGAAAATCAAAGTCAAAATATTTCAAAAAGGCTCTGATACGGAAGCATTGGTATCAGATTGTCGAAGTTCCATGATTATTATCGGAAGCATCGGGTTTTGTCATGCGGTGTGCAATTCAAAGGTCTAGCCAAGTTATGCTACCGACGCACACAGTTCGCATCAGATTAAGATCAAATACTGAGAAGGAAATAACGGATTTTCTTGATTCGTTAGCGAGTAAGACTTTTCTATGGAAAGCATCGTCAAAATCGCTTCTTTTGTTGTATCTTTTTCACTATATGGTGCATATATCTGCTTATGTAATAATTTGTTTTCCGAAAATTCTGTATGACTTTGTAATCCTAATTTGAAATCAATGAAATTGTTTGCCGTAAAAAAAAAAAAAAAAAAAAAAAGACGCTATTAGATATAGAAGGATAGATTTGAAGAACCGAATGTCCAAATTGGTGTGAATGAGGGTAAACAAATGACTTTGGTCAAAAGTCTTTTAGTTCTCACCAAATGGCCATTTTCAGCGGATCGCTACAAGTAGTGTGGGCTTACTCACTCAAACTTGGTCCACAGTTTTTGAATGTTGGCGAGTAATACTGCCACAAGGGTTGTCATTTAACCCCCATCGCAACAAGTTAAGATATTATGCCGATTTTAACAAGCCATAGCGGTTCGAAAGGTATCATAATTACTCGTCATGCCTACAGATCTTGCAGCCACTCTTAAAGTCAATTTTAAGAAAAATATGTTGTATAATAATGAAGCGGTTTATGTCCGATATATATACGCGGATTCTGGTTACATATTATATATAAGTCAAGGCGCCATTGTTGCAAATGAGACGTTTTGAGTTCCGATACGACGCAAGTGGCTGTCGTATAGTTTATTTTGGGAAACATAATGGGAAAAAGGCTGTATAACCGCCTTAAAAACGAATCCTTAATAAGTACGGGTGGGGGACCCACACCCACACAAGAAGTCTTTCAAAATTCTCCAATCTCACAAAAACCTCCCATCTCTGAGTCAGATCTCTCTCCCTCCTTCCATGGATCCCGCTTCTTCCAGAAATCAGCGCAACCGAATCCTCGTCTCTTCTGGTACACTCTTCCCCCTCATTTCCTTTCTCTTTCGTTTTCTCGAATCAACAAAACCCCCCAATTGTACTCAAACCCTAGAGCATTGTAGAGCCGTTCTCTGATTCTACTGCTTACCAGATATGTTCACTTCGCGCAGGTCAAAGGCCCGATAATGGCGTCGACCAGGTATTCATTCCTTTTTTCCCTTCTTTTTTTATTTCTCTCTGTAAGCAAATCTCGATCCCAAGCAGATTTCTCCCGGAGATGAAATGATCGTTTCTTCTTCCCTTGGCCCTTCTCCTGATCCCTCCCCATATTACAACGTCTTTCAAACCCCTACCAATCTCTATCCTTACGATTGGGATCCTGGTAATTATATGTTTTCTTCTCTCTTCGTATAATAACCCCTTTTGACGATTGTGAGTGCTCATTGCGTTTATTGTTCTCTAGGTTATGCACAAAGCATCAATAGTTGGGATGGATATCCACGATATGCTACTACCCCTGAAGTCCTGCATGTCCCACAGGTTAAGATTAGGATGACTTGCTCTTTTTATGTTCTATCTTGCTCTTGCTTCGTAATCACCTTCTTTTATTTTTTTTTGTTCTCAGGTTGTCTACAATGACAATTCATCTTTTATGTACCAACCTGGTTTTACTTTCAACCCTTACCCATCTATAATGTTGGAGGGCCAAATTCCAATCTCCCCTGCTTATTTCCCACAATATGGTGCACCTTCAGCTATGCATTATACTCAGTCAGAAATTGGTGGTGACAACTCCCGTTTTGACCCAACTACTGGTTATATGATTCCTTTTGGGGGATATGGTGGAGGCAATTTATCCGGGAATCATGGGGCTAACTCTTTAACATCCCCTATACCTTATCCTCAAACGATGGGTATACTTGGCCCATACGACCATAATGCTTCACAGGTTATATAACTCATTCGATCTGCTTCTTATGTTTAACTTGTTTGGGCTGATGTACAAATCCTTTATTTGGGTTGGGTAGGTAAGCGTTTGTTTACAAGGTAGAAAACTGCATTAGAGTGCCACTGATTATTAGTATCACTAGCGTTTTTGCGAGTTCATCTCTTTAGCTTTTCTCTGAAAAAATTCTGAATACATACAGAAACACAATATAGAAGAGCAATGAAATTTTTTCATATATAATTCAATGGTCATATTCTGTTTTGGCTTTCAATCTTTAGTTTCTTTCTTCCATTTAAAGGTTTCAGAGAATGAAGGGGTCTTTGGCAGGCATACTCTTTAAATTCAAATTAGTTCACAGTTTTATGGGCTTCTCACATTTTTCAGCACCTTTTATCAGTTACCGTTGCATGGGAGTGGAGTTGCTTCAAGCTCTTCTTTGGGAGGATATTATCACGTAGGATCTTCTTACCAGAGTCCAAGCTCTATCGCCTCATATTATGGATCTGACAATCCAGTCAGATTAACCCCTGACATAGGTAAACGGCGAGAGAAGGAGTACAGTTCTGTATCTACCACCAGTGATCTGTATGGAAATCGAGGACCAAGGGCATCCAGCAGGGTAAAGAGCAAGAACAACTCCAGAATTTGCTCTTCTGCTGGTGATTCAACAAATGATTCAAGTACAGCTGGACCAAATCCTAGTCTGTATAACCATCCAGAATTTGTGACGGATTATAAGAATGCCAAATTCTTTATCGTCAAGTCATTTAGCGAAGACAATGTCCACAGAAGTATCAAGTATAATGTCTGGGCCAGCACACCGCATGGCAACAAAAAATTAGATACTGCTTATAGGGATGCGGAGAAGATGAGTGGAAAATGTCCAATCTTTCTGTTCTTTTCGGTATGGCCTTTTCTATCGATGTAATAGTATATATATTTTCCGAGAATATCCAAGGATGTAATTGATAATTTTCTTTTGTAGCAATTAGAAAACAACACTCTGTTGCTTCAAAGGAACAGTAAGTTTAACCAGTGTTTGAATGTTGCAGGTAAATGCTAGTGGACAATTCTGTGGGGTGTCGGAAATGGTTGGACCTGTAGATTTTGAAAAGGATGCTGCTTACTGGCAGCAAGACAGGTGGAGTGGGCAGTTCCCAGTGAAATGGCATATTGTGAAAGATGTACCGAATAACCGATTTTGTCATATTCTGTTACAAAACAATGACAACAAGCCGGTGACACACAGCCGAGACTCTCAAGAGGTGGGCACTTATGTCGTAACCTTGCATTGTGTTATCTTATGATCATTCATTTGCTGCTGTTTCTAGATATAGGTACCATTATGATCTGCGTCTGTTTGCAAGTGTCGGGTGCACAAGTTGTGTGTTAACATTATCATGTATGACTAGGAGGGACATCCCTAGCTTTAATAGGAAAATCCTTGGATGTGTACTAGGTCAAACGTTAATAGCTGTTGGTGTAGGAATTTGGAAGTTAAATAAGAGGGACAGGAAGAGTTGGTATGACTGCTTCAATAGTCTTTCATGGAACTAGACTGATGGCATCATAAGGTTTAGTAGAAGAAAGCTTGCAATTGTTGCTTTGGGTTTTTCTGGAGTGGAGATATTAAGCAAAACATGGAAGAGTAAGGTTTTAGTCTTACGGGGGAAAGATTTGAAGGGGGTTAACACGTGAACTGGATGTTGCATGGCATTAACTAACGGAAAATTAAAGTTTTGTGGTGAAGTGACTTAATTAATTGATGAACTGTAATAATAGGTGAAGCTGCGTCAGGGGATTGAGATTCTCAGAATATTCAAAGAATACGAGGCACACACATCGATCCTGGATGATTTCGACTACTATGATGAAAGAGAGAGGCCAAAGGTGGGAGAAGAAGGAGGGAGGAAAGCAGACGGGGAAGAAGCGACCTCTCCTGTGGAGCAGTTATCAGAGCATCTTCAAGTTGTGACAGTAGAAGATGGGAAGGAGGGCAAGACTTAATAAACTGATTGATACAATAATAGTAAGTAGTAGAAAGAGGCATTCTTTTTGGTAAACTAGACCAGATTTGGTTCTCTGTTTTTTTTTTGGGTTGGGGGGGGGGGGGGGGGGGCTGTATACTAAATGTCTAGAAGATAACAACTCCTATTCCTTGTACTTTGTAGTTTGTAGCATTATGCGTTTTTTTGGTCCATCCGTGAACCGCTCAGGTACATGTCTCTTGTAATCTGGCTCGGCTTGTATTAAAATCCAAAATGACAAAATAGAATAGCAAACAAAAGTCATGAAAACGACGACGTTTTGAGGTTATAGCTAAAAAATGATGGACAGATATATCATGTTTCTTCTTTCCCTCGAAACAACAACAATCCTGGTCTGTTGTTCTCCTCCAATGGCGTCCTCTTCTCTTGTCCGAATCGCTGTTGTCGGAGACGTCGTAATGTTATTTCCTCCCTCTGTGTGTGTCTCTCTCTCTCACACCTTCCTTTATCTTGTTGATTTGTTTATCTTTTTCTTCTTCTGTTCAAGCATGGCTTTTGGGATCTAGATGAAGATCGAAAGGCTCTTCGCCTACTGCAGGTCCTTTGATTTCCTTCATCTTTCTAAACCATTTTCCATATCCCATTCTATTCAAACGTCCCCGTGGCTTATGAACCCTAAATCCCGTTCTGAACTTGATTTGCAGCCGCATTTGGTGCTCTTCACAGGTAGGCTTCTTTGTTACTGACAACGAATTGGTTTCATTTCGAATTTCTCCACTTCTCTTTATACAACCTTTAATGATTTTGATTAATTCAGAAAATTTGAATCTAACTCAAAATTTTGTCAGGTGATTTTGGTGAGGAAAACGTCCCACTCGTGCAAAGCGTTGCCACTCTTCCTTTCCCTAAAGCTGTTATATTGGGCAATCATGATGCCTGGCACACCCATGACTTATCTAGGTGTCTTGCCACTAACTTAACCCTTCTCTGATTTACAGTCTTCTCGAACTTTGGGTCTTGTGCTTTGATTTATAATCTTGGATTTTTATTTCTTTCAGGAGACAAAACCGTGTTCAAATGCAACTCGATATGTAAGTTTTACCACTGTTTGCTTGTGCTTTTGACCCTCATGCCATAATCAACACTTACTGCTTGGAGGCTTATGTCTTTTGAATCCCTCGCTTGTTGTCACCTATGGATTCTGCTTGCTCCTCTAGTTTTTCTACCTGGTATTCTTGGGGATGTTACATGTAATGTTACACTCTGCTGCCATGGTTGCTTTTTATTGTTCAGCAAGTCTAATATTTAATGAGCATCCTGTCGAAACCCAAAGTCGATGTTAGGCTTTCTCGTGAGAACTATCAAGTAGTTCAAATAGGTTTTTAGCTCATTGATTTACTATATGATCTCTGTTCATGGTTTAATTAGGACTTTCTTCAGGGAACTCCATATATAGAGGAGAGGGTACACGTCGCAAGACCCATCCCCGGGAAATATATTTAGGGAGAGGGTTTGTCGGTTGAACCCCAAGGAAATGTTTTCTTTTGGTGTTTTGATTTGTTCTTCGGATTTGCTAAATAATGGAGCTTTTGGTTTTTTTATTTGTGATCCTTAGCTTTATCATTATTCATGTAGTCTTTGGTTTTGGTTTACTGGAGACAGATTCCAAAAGTTTTCCTGTGCTTTTTTTTTTTTGTTTCCCACTGCAACCAACAGCCTTGGTGATGAGCACGTAGGATATCAACGCATGGACTTCCCCTCATTTAAGCTCAGTATTGTCGGTGGTCGGCCCTTTTCACATGGAGGAGATCGATTGTTTCGGAAAAAGCTGCTTGTCCAGAGGTTAGAATTTGACACATGGCAGAAATGTATCTTCATGTATGTTCTATATAAAGTATAAACTATCATTCATTGCAACTTTTATCTCTTTCTAGGTATGGAGTTCATGATATGGATGCCAGTGCTGGAAGTATTTGTCGAGCTGCACATGGAACACCGGAAGATCATGTGGTTATAATTCTTGCGCATAACGGGCCAACAGGTGCATCAACCTTTGAAGCTTTCTTATTGGTCTAGTCTCACGCCAGTCGGGTTGAACTTAGAAGGATGAAGTAGTGGTATTCCTGTCTTGCAGGTCTTGGTTCTCAAGCAGAGGATATATGTGGAAGAGACTGGGCGGACGAAGGCGGTGACCATGGTGATCCAGGTGAATTAAGCTGCCATCTTTTCAATTTGGCATCAGTGGCATTTTCCATGCTTCAGACTCCAAACTGCTGATTGTGGCTGGTTGGGTGACAGATCTAGAGCAGGCAATACGCCAGTTGAAGGAGACAACAAAGTTGTCTGTTCCTTTAGTTGTGTTTGGACACATGCATAAAGAGCTGCAATGGGGGAAAGGAAATCGGGAAATGGTTGTGCAAGATCATGACAAACAGACCGTTTATGTGAATGGTGCAATAGTTCCGAGGGTTAAAGAGGAAAACTGTCAGGGAAACTACTGTCGGAGACGAATTGGGGAAAATGAAATACCGGTTGGAGCAGAGGAGTTTGAGAGTGGTGGCACAGTAAGAGCTTTTACATTGGTGGAGATTTTAGATGGAAAAATCATGAAAGTAGCTGAAAGTTGGGTACAAATAATCGGAAGCATGGCCAAGATTGTGGAGGAAAAGACATTGTTCGAGGATGTATCTTGATTATACATGTAATTTTATATTCTCTAATATATTATTATTATTACTTTTATCAGCCGTAATTTCCCTTGGTTTGGTGCTGCGACGCTGAAGGCAAGAAGAGATTGCAAGATCTGCGCCTGTGTTGACTATCGAAGACTCTCCTCTCAGTCGTCTGATGATTTTTCCGACAAGAGCACATCCCTTCTTGCTAAAGGGAGCCGATCTCTTCGTCGAAACACCCCATGGTATATAAATCCTCTGTTTTCCTTGGATAAGGAAAGTAACCGGAGATTTGAGAATCATGAGATGCTGAATTTACTTGAGGAACAAGGCTTATTAACCCCTCTACCTCTTCGGGTTGCTTTTTGAAGCAAACCAAAGACAAAGAAGATGACAGAAAGGAGAGTGATAGTGAGGAGTACGGTGGCATGACTGATCTTGTTGTTCAGATATCAAAGCTGTTGTCTGTTGGAGAAGAAGATGAAGATAGGTTCCATGAAATAGAAGGAAAGGTATCAGCTTTCTGATTCATGTTTTTTATTGAGAAAAAGGGTCAGCTTTCCGATTCAGGTGGAGGGAGAGATGAGAAAATCAGCGAAGAAGAGTGGTTAATGTGGGATGTAAAGAGTTATGAGAAAATCTCTGTTGTAAACAAAAAAAATATTAATAATACTGCTGTTTAAATGCAAAGTATGTTGTGTTTTTGTATTGGCGTTAAGAGTCTGAAAGTCAAATGAGTATATTAGAATAGAGATATGAGGGTTCGACAAACAGTAGAAATCCAACTGTTTGTACATGATGCATGGAGCAAAAAAACCTGGAAACGATGCAATCAAGAGCTTAGCACAATAGCAAGAATTAGTTTCTATCTAAAGATACATGTCAGTTATTCAGAGATTTTGCCAATATAGGATATGATTTAGAGACTTTTTGCTGTTACCAAGCCAGGTGAAGAATATCATTTCCATTTGAAAACTGACATCTTCAAGAGATACCGAAAATGTATGTGTAAGAGTCTTCAGCAAACCCTTGCTCCTTCAAAGATATTAGCCAACACATGACATGTCATTTCAACAAAATATTCGATCTGAAGAGATGAGTGCCATGGAATATCGAATCATTTATTAGAGAAGATGAGACACCAGAACACAGTTCTAAGTCGTTCGTTTGCATCAAATATTTTTCGGACCCAGAATAATCTTCTGAAAGGATAAGTCTTTACCAGCACGCAAAAAGAGAGATAATTTGATGGGCCACAAGAAATAGCCCATTTGCTTTTTTTTTTTTTGGTTGCAAGGATTTAGCCCATTTTCAGGTGGAAGCATAATCTATTATTTGCTTAAAAAGAATTAGGGAAGGAAAAAAAAGATGACCTTAAACTCGACGAGAATCTCAGCGTGAGTCCTGCCGGAGGCGAAAATAATGAATATAAAGCCAAACTTTTGTCGGTAGAGTGTATTCCACTCGGAAAGCTCCTAAGAAAGCGAGGAAAATTCATCACAAGAGAAAATGAAGAGACGACGTAAAATATATGTGGAGAGATCCAATCACCTCTAAGGCAGAAGCAGAAGTTGTGGCAAAGGCGGTGGACTGCTCTGCTACGCTCCGGCGAGCAAAATCGGAGTTGTTAGAAGGTGAAGGAGAATTCCCAATCTTAGGATGAGCAGCAAAGGCTTCAAGCCAAGTTGTAACATTAACTTGGTTGAACCAGACCTCTTTTGCGGTATCGATCGCTGTTTCTAAAGAGTTTAACGGAGATGCCTTCACCATCAGCTTCGCGAAATCAGAGCTTCCGCAGCAAACCACCCATTCATCTTCTCCGATCTCCATCGCCATTTTTTTTTTGTTTTTTCAACGATCCTCCTTCTGTCGCTCATGTATGGTATTTTGGTTTGCTAACTGGGCCTGGGCCTGGGCCTGGGCCTTTTCTTAATAAAATAGGGCCTTTCTCTCTATTCTTCCTTTTAATTCATCTTCTTCAATAATTTAAATAAATTATACAGAAACAGAAGCGTGTAGTTGCCAACAATTTATACAGAAAAGAGATCTCTGTTTAGGGTTTTGCCTTCTTCTGCTTGTGGCGGGAATAACAAAGCATCGCCGGGATGGGGAAAGACGAAGAGGAAATGCGAGGGGAGATCGAGGAGCGTCTAATCAACGAAGAGTACAAGATCTGGAAGAAGAACACTCCTTTTCTCTACGATCTCGTCATTACTCACGCCCTCGAGTGGCCTTCCCTTACTGTCGAATGGCTCCCCGACCGTGAGGAGCCTTCTGGCCAAGACTACTCCGTCCAGAAGATGATTCTCGGTACCCACACCTCCGAGAACGAGCCCAATTATCTGATGTTAGCCCAGGTTCAGCTTCCCCTTGACGACACCGAGAGCGAAGCACGTCAGTACGACGACGACCGCTCCGAATTTGGCGGCTTTGGCTGCGCCACCGGGAAGGTGCAATTTTTATTCTCTCATCTTCAAGTTTCAGGTTGATTCTAGGGTTCAGTCGAGTTGAATAAAAAAAAATTCGACTACTTTGCGCAGGTGCAAATTATCCAGCAAATAAACCACGAAGGGGAGGTGAACAGAGCTCGCTACATGCCCCAAAACCCTTTCATGATTGCCACTAAGACAGTCAATGCGGAGGTGTATGTATTCGATTACAGCAAGCACGAATCTAAGCCTCCTCTTGATGGTGCTTGCAATCCTGATTTAAGGCTGAGGGGTCACAGCTCTGAAGGCTATGGCCTCTCTTGGAGTAAGTTCAAGCTGGGTCATTTGCTCAGCGGCTCTGATGACGCTCAGATCTGCTTGTGGGATATCAATGCTCCTAAAAACAAGGTTATTGACGCTCAACAGATCTTTAAGGTATGCTTTGGCTTCTACCCCTCTTGACTATTGTCTTGCATCATCCAGAAGGCAAGCAATTACACCCACTTAATGCAATCAGTCCATCCCGTGAAAGCATATGGACAGATATTATTAAGTGTAGTTTTTGTGTTTTCCATGCTGATGATTATGTACTGATGTTAAGGCTCATGAAGGCGTCGTGGAAGATGTTGCATGGCATCTGAGACATGAATACCTGTTTGGATCCGTTGGTGATGACCAATACCTTCTTATATGGGATTTGCGTTCTCCATCTGCCAGTAAACCAGTACAGTCTGTGGTTGCTCACTCCATGGAGGTGCGTTTGCAATAAATTGGCTTTAGAGATGGATTAAACTTTTGAGCCTAAGGCTAGTCTGCGTGGTCCATCTGATGTCATTAGTGACCTGGTCTTTTGGTTAACAATCTTGTTTCTCTAAACACAACAAAAAAACCATTGAATCATATTGCCTCCTGTATTTGCTAATTGTTGGGTTGTTTGAAATGCCTCAGGTTAACTGCTTAGCCTTCAATCCATTTAATGAGTGGGTTGTGGCAACAGGGTCAACTGATAAGACTGTTAAATTATTCGATCTACGGAAGCTAAGCAGCGCTCTTCACACATTTGATAGCCATAAGTGAGAACAATTCGCTTTGAGACATATTCTCTGTTACAAAAAACTATGTAGCTAAAGTTAACGCATCATCGCTAACCTAAATTATTTGCTTTGATATCTAGAGAGGAGGTTTTCCAAGTTGGTTGGAACCCGAAGAACGAGACAATCTTAGCCTCATGTTGCCTTGGTAGAAGGCTTATGGTTTGGGACCTTAGCAGGTTTGGGCAGTATACTTCGTTGCTTAGTTATGAAATATTCATGTTTGGTCATGGCGGAGATATATTGATGTGTTTGAGGGTGTCTTATTACAGGATTGACGAGGAACAGACAGTGGAGGATGCAGAGGACGGCCCACCTGAGCTGCTGTTTATCCATGGTGGTCACACCAGCAAAATTTCAGATTTCTCGTGGAACTCTTGTGAAGATTGGGTTATCTCCAGTGTAGCTGAGGACAACATACTCCAAATATGGCAGATGGCTGAGAACATTTATCATGACGAGGATGATGCTCCAGGGGAAGAACCATCAAAAGGTTCCTAGCTTATTATTTAGGCTCCCATCTTTTGGACAATATTTTATACTTCTCTGCATTTGATCTGTTCAAGTATTTAGTGTAAGTTGTGTAAAACTTGACATGAGATGAGGTTACTTTTTCATTCCGCGCTTTCATATTATTTTGCAACTCACCAAATTACTTGAGGCATGATGATTTATCTTTCAAAATAAAATTAACAGAGTTGATTCTAATATCCATAAGAAGTTGCATCCAAAACTAAAGCGCTTAGTCAATGCCAAGATTTGGTGGGATACGAAAAGAGATCACAAGTTTGAATCGAAGTCTCTAACATTAACCTCAACTGAGGGTCGCTGTCACAATGATCTTATTAAAGGCATCAAAGCTACTGGATAGCTTTGCTTTGTTATTTGATAACTAGTGATCAAAAAGAGACCTGTATTGGGAAGCCTCGTTAGCCATCTCCTCAAGGCTCCTATCAACCCGGTCTTTATCTAGATCAAGCTTCTGCTTCAGTTCCTTCTCCTTCTCATCAATCTACAACAAGATAGAACCACCATAAGATGTTTTATAAACTCCAAGCTAGGAATGTGATCAAAATACAGCAACTCACTGCATCATAGATTTCATCATTCTTCTCAAAGTCACCACCTTTACGAGGCAACACGTGAATGTGTACATGGGGAACACTCTGTCCCGCCTGAGGGCCATCCTATTGCCGTTGTCATAAACCAAAGTTAGATGGTTTTAGAGGAACCATTCCAATTCCAATCAAGGAAGGAGAGAAGATGATGTTTACTTACTTGGATGGCTAATGTGAGAGAAGATGCATTATGGAATGTCTCAATCCGAGAGCCAACCTTCTGAGCAGTAAGCCACAGATCGCTGGTCTCATCAGCTGTGAGATCAGTAAAGCGCGGCACAAGACGTCTTGGGCAGACAAGAACATGTGCTCGTGTGGTCAAAGTCACCCAAAGGAACTCAAATTCGAAAACAAAACCAAAACAGTGAAAACGAAAAAAAGGATATGACCTGCAAACAAAAAGGGGGGGGGGGGGGGGGGGGGGGGAAACAAGGTAAGAAGAAAGAAGAAGAAGAGAAATGGAATGAATGATTGGAGAGGAAGGAGCAATACCAGGAAGAAGCGGGCGGAGATTAACCATAGCATAAGAAAGAGGGGTTGCGTAGAACACTTCACGCGGATCGATCTTGTAAGGCCCAAAGACGTAGGAGGAAGAAGTCGACATCTGCATCAATCAAAAACACTGAAAAATCAATCCTTTCTAACTTATAAAGTAGAGACAGTGCTAAATCGTGCAACAACTTGCCTCTCTCCGACAACGAATACTGGACAAGATCGCCTTCCCGCTTATTTGCAGATTCAGCATCTCGGCGACGCCTCCATCGCCAATTGAGTCACTGTTACACCTTTCCCCTTCCTTCCTCATGGGTTACAAAGGCCCATAACGGCTTATTGGGTCTTTACTTGCAAAACTCAAGCCCAATAACTTATTAAATCAATTAAAAAAAGAGCCGAGAAAGAGAGAAGAAGATGATGATAATGGATTACCCCCGGCGAAAAAGATAAGATTTCTGCAGATTCCGCCTCGATCAAAGACTCAAATCAGCAAATGTGGAGCGTCACCGGAGCATTGGGTGTGGCGGTGCCTACCGCCGCCGCTTTCCGTCCGAAACCCTTTCTCGTCTCCTCTTCTCTTCCCAAGCAGACGAAGAAGCTCCATCTCTCCCCGCCGCAGCCTCTGGCTCTACCATCACATTTCTCCTCCTCCTCTTTCAAAACCTCTGCCACCACCTCCGTTCAACAACAGTCGGAGAATAATAAGGTTCCTCTTTCACCTCTCTTCTCCTTCTCTACAATCAATCAAAACCGCTTACGTTTTGTTGGGTAAAATGCGATGATTGCAGGGAGAGAGCAGCAAGTACTACTTCCTGATTGCGAACGCCAAATTCATGCTTGACGAAGAGGAACACTTCCAGGAGCAATTGTTTGAACGTCTTCGATACTACGGAGAGCGTGACAAGGAGCTAGACTTCTGGCTCGTCATTGAGCCCAAATTCCTTGATAAGTTCCCCAAAATCACTCAAAGACTCCGTCGCCCTGCCGTCGCTCTTGTTTCCACCAATTGCCCCTGGATCACGTTAGAACCCTAATCCCCAATTCTCTCTCTTTACAAAACTATACATTCCTCCTTCCTTCCCAGTTCCCACACACAATTTTGTATTTTTTCTCTCTTTGTTGGCAGGTTTATGAAGTTAAGATTGGATCGAGTTCTAGCTGAATCCTTTGAAGCTAAGTCTCTGGATGAAGCCTTGGCCTCCGATCCTGTCACTCTAGAGTTCGATCAGCCTGAAAACTGGGTGGCGCCATACCCCAAGTATGAATCTGGATGGTGGGAAACTTTCTTGCCCAAAGAAATCCAAGAATCTGTAGTATAGAACTTTGCCTTTCTTGTCTATTTTTGCATTCTCCCAATCCAGCTTTGTCTTAGTGCTATCTAGTTTGTATTACTGAGCTTCTTATATTTCCGTGTACTCCAATATCGTTGAGTCTAGTGACCAGATTTGATCAAGGCCTATTTCTACTTTGTTAAGGGCACATATTTCTCATCAATCAAGGGTTCTGAGTTCTACCTCTTGATCAGGAGAAGGGTTTTTTAAATCCCAACTCTTTTGATCGAGCGTGTCCCATCAATCTTTGCTAATTCATTTGTGACAAAGGGTCTATATTACCAACTGAAAAGCACAAATTTCAAATTTTACAATGTGATGAATATTGCTACACTTGCAGGAGATGTATTCATGAAAACCTATACACGGTAAGCTGTACTGGTGCTTGAGTGCATGAAGTTAGTCTTGTTCAGCTAGATTTGCAATCGACGCAAGGGGCCTCCACATGAACTTTCTCCTGCAGGGGAATTGGGTGGTGGTCAAGCAAATTGCAAACATAGATGATTTGATTATATGGAAAGGAATGATATTCTCACCAGTTGCCACATTCAGCAATAACTCTGACATTAGGACGGAGAGAAGGAAGCAAAGCGAGAAATTGAAGTTCAGACTTGGAAAGGACCTGAGTGGTTTATAACATGGAATATTAGATGCAGCATGGGGGGAGACAAATCAAATGAGAGAAACTCAAACCTTTGCTTCGAGGATCCATACAACAAGACCCTTGGCATTAGGGGGAAGCGCAGAGAGCCTGTAGTCAACCTCTGGTGGATAATACCACCTTGCTATAGGCTGTTTCCCAAGGTGAGCCTAGAAGAAGAGAAGAGACATAGTTTCAAATACTAAACTATTGAAACAAGATTAATGGAGGAGATGAAAGGAGACAGACATACAGGGCAAACAGGGTACGGGTTTAGGAGGGTGGTCTCGGGGTCACCAAGCCCTCGAGCAGAGATGTCGAGAAAGTAGTAGCCTTGGTATTTGAGACGGTTAAGATAGCGACCTTCGTAGCCACCCTCGTGAGGAGTGTAGATGGCGAGTGCCTTGTGCTCTTCCACGTCCTCAAGCCAACGGCCAATGTCCAGCTTCACCAGGTCTCCTCCGATGAAGTCACTTATGCTGCTGCATCTCACGCCTTTGCTTCTTCTCTTCCTCCTAGTATTCACAGAAAAGGGCCTAAATGTTTTGCTCTTCACTTGCGAGGCTTCAAAACATGGCGGTGCCACATGTTGTATGGATACTGCACGGCTTCCCATCTCCTTACTAAAAATAAATGTTTGAGTAGCGTGTAATAACCATTGCTTGGCGACGACGATGATGATGAAAGAATGGTGGAGAAATGATGATGACTCACACGACAGACCCGATTGGGCTTCTAAATTATTGGGCTTTGTTTCTTAGGCCCATTAAACACTGTCGACCGTCCTGACATGAATTAGCTAGCTCGGGAGTGAGAGAAACCGAGATTAATAGTCAGAAACACGAAAAGAGTCGCCGGAGCAAACTGTCTGTGATACTTTCGGAGAAGAAGGGATGTTGAGGGGATCTCGTCTCCTTAGGGCTCCTGGCCTCCTACTCCGTGGCGGTTATCTGCACTCTCAACCCAAAATCCCTTCTTTTTCCTACCGCCTTCGCTCTGATTATCTTCTTCATCATCATGGCTTCTCCAGTTTCATCAGACGTAACTCTATTCGGACATCCCCCGCTATTAATGCCTTTCTCTCCGATCCCTATCCTTCACCAATTCGTTCCGTTCAACGGAGCTCCATGGTTAACGGGCGTGTTCAATTCTCGACTTCTACTCCAAATCCCAATCAAGACGCCACCAAGTCTAAGCAAATGAAGACGGCCTCGTCGGACTCAGAGTCGGCTATGGCTGACATGAAGATCCTCCGCACGCTTGCCGGATATTTGTGGATGAGAGACAACCCAGAATTCCGCTTCAGGGTCATCACTGCCTTGGGCTTTCTCGTGGGGGCTAAGGTCTTGAATGTCCAGGTCCCTTTCCTTTTCAAATTGGCTGTTGATTGGCTGGCTTCAGCCACCGGCACCGGCGCCTCTATGTCCACCTTCGTCGCTGCAAACCCTTCTCTTCTTGCTGTTTTTGCTACTCCTTCTGCCGTCCTTATTGGATATGGCATTGCTCGGACGGGTTCTTCTGCTTTTAATGGTAACTCTGAATAGCTCATTTTCTCAAAACAGAAACGAAAAGAATGCATTTTTCACTCTTGGTCTTGCTACTTTCATCATCGTAGAACTTCGTACTGCTGTATTCTCCAAGGTAGCTCTCCGTACAATACGATCTGTTTCTAGAAAGGTATGCTGCTGCTACTCTTAAACAATCTTGTCGATGGAGATTTAAGGTGTATACTCTGTTTGATGTATCAATCCTCTTCACATGATGCCTTTGCAGGTGTTCTCACATTTACATGATCTTGACCTTCGTTACCACCTAAGGTATCTGTCTCTCCTCTCTTACTCTTTTGAGTAATCTCTCTCATTCCATTTCATCTCGTCATAACTTTCTTACTTTGTTGCTCATGTCCAGTCGAGAAACAGGTGGTTTGAACCGAATTATTGATCGTGGTAGCCGTGCAATAAATTTTATCCTCTCAGCTATGGTTTTCAATGTTGTTCCTACCATTTTGGAGGTAAAGCTTGCCTGACAACTTGGTACTTTATCATGGTCATGGATTTTTCTCATTTTGACTAATTGATATCTGCTACCGATTCTTTCCAGTTTGGATTACTCCTTTGTCTCTAAAAACAGTCGACGTAATTAATATGTATCTTCCAGATATCTATGGTATCAGGTATACTAGCATACAAGTTCGGAGCTCCGTTTGCCTGGATTACTACTCTTTCTGTTGGAGCTTATATCGCTTTTACATTATCTGTGACACAGGTACTGTGCATCCTTTGGTAAACTCTTTTCAATGCCATCTATGATGCAATACTCGCGTTTTTATCATGATAATCCAGCGCTGAATGTGATAGATTTCTTAAGATACCACCATAAAGTGGTCTTGAACTCATTACTAAGCTTCTTTAATCGTAATTGTATCAACTCTTTGCATGGGCTGAAATAATTCTAGTTATGATAGGTGTGAAGTCCTTATAGAAGGATGGTTGTCTTTATACATTCTCTTCATCTTTTATTATCTTGTTACAAATATTTTTGGTGTCAGATGCTGTGTACTCACGTTTCATTTATTTTATCCAGTGGCGAACCAAGTTTAGAAAGGCTATGAACAAAGCTGATAATGATGCTAGCACAAGGGCCATTGATTCTCTGATAAATTATGAGGTAAAATTTCTTCTTCCTTTTTTTTTTGTTCTTGAGTTGCTGTTATGACAAATTTTCTGTTTCGTTTCAGACTGTTAAGTATTTTAACAATGAAGGTTATGAGGCTGAAAAGTATGACCAGTTTCTGAAAAGTAAGTAACTGTATTAGCTGTTTAGCATGGAAAACAGATTTATCTAAATTTCGACAAAATCCTCCAGTTTTACTTTTAGCAAGAATACTAGCAACACGAAACTAATTCAGATAAGGAAATGCGCTGTTGACTGTTTTGCATCTTTATTTAGACGTTCTTTTTACTAGGAAGAAAACAGATTGTGATGTTTTATCATAAGATGTCTTTGCTCAGTCCATTTACCTTGATTTACCTTGTGATGATTCTGCTGCTTATACCAGGATATGAAGATGCTGCCCTGCAAACTCAAAGAAGTCTTGCTTTTTTAAACTTTGGACAAAGTATCATATTTAGTACAGCTCTGTCAACAGCAATGGTGTTGTGCTCTCAGGGTATCATGAATGGTCAGATGACAGTCGGTGACTTGGTCAGTGCTCCTTTTATTTTTCATCTCCATTGGTATTGTATGTTTCTCTGCATTTCGATGCAAAAAAAATTCTTAGGTTTTTGCATGTTTGGGCGTTGCAGGTTATGGTGAATGGACTTCTCTTTCAGTTGTCTCTTCCTCTAAACTTTTTGGGTAGTGTTTACCGTGAAACCATTCAGAGCCTTGTGGACATGAAATCAATGTTCCAGTTGCTAGAGGTATATGAGGATGTTATAAGTGTTGCTTTAAACTCTATGTTTGGTTAAATTCCTTAAACACTTTTTATGCTAATGCTTCAGTCAAGAAGTGATATTCAAATGCATACTTTTTAGTATGGAGTCCTGGAATGTTGAACTGATAATGTGGTATTCTCTTACTGCTTCAGGAGAAATCTGACATCAGAAATATAAATGACGCAAAGCCTCTTGTTTTGAATGGTGGAAGCATTCAGTTTGAAAATGTACACTTCAGGTAGGTGTTGATCTTATTGGAACACTGCTAGTTACCGAACAATCAAACACACATTACCAAAAACACCTTCCAATAGAGGAACGACTTCTACAAATAAGACTTGTAGAGTTTATCAAAGTGGCAAACTTTAGGATACATTGCATGATTTGGATATCAGCTTCATGTGTGGCTGAAGACGAAAGGGGGTTATTACTTATGTCTATTGCCACATAATCATTCTTTATTTTCTACAATTACAGTTACCTTCCAGAGAGAAAAATTTTAGATGGAATTTCCTTTATCGTACCGGCAGGAAAAAGTGTGGCAATTGTTGGTACTAGCGGGAGCGGTAATTCCTGAAGCTCGTCTGTTTCAGCATCTAAGTTGAAAATTCATTATTCTGTTATACCGTTGCAAATCTTATGCTTTGTTCTATGGCAGGCAAGTCAACAATTCTTAGAATGCTATTTAGATTCTTCGACACAGATTCCGGAAATGTAAGCATTTTTTCATTTGTCTGTGAACTATAGGGTCTCGTTTGGAAGCATTTTTGCAACAAAAGTAAACCTGCTGCAGAGAAATTCACTGAAGAAAAAGCTTGGTGTCTCGATAACATCTTTTTCATGTTGGTTAACAGGTAAGGATTGATGGGCAAGATATAAAGGAAGTGAGACTAGATAGCCTCCGAGGCGCCATAGGAGTTGTCCCGCAAGATACTGTAAGTTGGCATTACTAATTTTTCTCTGTTTTTCTCTACTTCTCGATTTGCATTCATTGCTTTCTCGCCTTCCTTCTCATTCTAACCTTTCTGTTTATACAAAACACTGGATTTTTTTTTCTTTCACTTTTTTTGATTTTTATCACTGTTAGCTTTCTATTTATGTAGAACACTCCAAGTTTTGTTGTTCTCAAGGGTAACCTCTATTGCACTGCAGGTGCTCTTCAATGATACAATATTTCACAACATACATTATGGACGTCTTTCAGCTACAGAAGAAGAGGTACCAGCCACCTTATACTCGGTGCAGACGTCAAGTTTAATATCAATAGTTCTTATCTAACACATATTTCAACCCAGGTGTATGATGCTGCTCGGCATGCTGCAATTCATGAAACGATCAGTAATTTCCCTGATAAATATTCAACAATTGTTGGGGAAAGGGGGCTCAAGGTCAGTATTTTGATGTTATAGTTGGAATGTTTTTAAACAGATCAGTATTCTGCCTTGTGAGTCTAGTGGCAAGTGGCAGTGTTGCATGATTGAGTTAGCCCGCCCTTAGTTTTTGTCATGGGCATTATCAAAGTAAAACAAGCTAAGTCAATCAGGCTTCCAAGTCAAAGTTCACCTGTTGAAAATTGGAGGAAGAAAAAAAAAGATTCGATAAACTATTTTCGCAGAATTGTAACAAGCATGAGAGAGAAAGATTAGCCGAGAGGGTTTTCTATATAATTGCGAAGTGTAGCAGTGACGAGTGACGGTCCAGAGTTTGAATAGCGAGTGATATATTGATTGGGGTTTATTGGGTCGTGATAACCATGGAGTTTTTATGTGGTGTGCAGTTGAGTGGTGGAGAGAAACAAAGGGTGGCACTTGCTCGGGCATTTCTGAAATCCCCTGCGATTCTGTAAGTAATTTTGCACAGATGCAGGTGTTGAGAATCCTCCCTCGCATACCCCCATAAAAAATTGAGATGAGATTAGAGATGGTTGGTGTAAAATGGCACAGGTTGTGTGATGAGGCAACGAGTGCGCTGGACAGCACAACAGAGGCAGAGATACTCAACGCACTCAGGGCATTGGCGAGTAACAGGACATCCATCTTCATAGCCCACAGGCTGACGACTGCGATGCAATGTGATGAGGTTTGTAGTAAATAGTGTTTGTTTAACTTGGAGCTTAAAAGGCAAAGAAATAAGAGTGAAACTTGTGGGTGTGTGGACAGATAGTAGTACTGGAAAACGGGAAGGTGGTGGAACATGGCCCCCACGAGGTGCTGTTGGGGAAGGCAGGGAGATACGCGCAGCTATGGACACAACAAAACAGCACTGTGGATATGATTGATGCAGCTATCAAATTGGAGGAGTGAATCTCAGTGGCAAGAGTGTAAAATTACTTCTTCTTCTTTTTTTAATGTAGTTGTTAATAGGTATATTTAACACAATTTTTGTTTGGAGTTGAAAGAATGATTTTGTTTTTTTTTTAAATATTAAAAAGGCCTAAATTGGCCCAAATAAATAAATCATAGGGAAGCCTTTAATCCCATGATTTCGAATTTCAAACCAAAGTGCTTTTCAAGCGAAGCGCCATTTCTCTGCTTCTCTTTATTGCCATGGCGTATGAGGAGGCTCGCAAGCTCCGTCTTGAAGAGAATCACAAGAGATTTCAGGTTTTCCACTTCCTCGTTCCTTCCTCTTCTCCTTCTCCGATTCGTAATTTTGTTTTTGGACTATTGCATCTCAGGATTTAGGAATCCCCCAGATTTCCAAGTCTCTGTCTCAGATTTCCACGAAGACGCCTCCGCAGCGTATTCCCAGAGACAGCGTTAAAACCCTCTCTTCTGCTTCTGAACCAAGGCGCTCTTCCCGTGTTCGCACCCACATTCCTTCCTATCGCGATGATGTAAGATTCCTCTTGATTTTGTTAGTCGACTTTCGCAGCAGGATCACCTGATTCCCTTTCTTTCTTCCAGTTGGACGTAGTTCGTACTTTGAGCCTGAGGAAATCGCGGCATAACTCGTCATGGGCTAGGTAAGTGCCTGCCTGCTGCTCTACTTTGCCCTAAAAACCTGTCCTTTAATCTAAGCTACTCCATGATATCTCAGCTACATTGCACGCCCTCTACATGAGTGCAAGTTTGCCTCTTACGAAGAAAAGGTTGGAGCACTCAAGGCTGCAGAGGAATTCCAGAGCCGCCTCGGATCCCCACATCCTTCCTTTGTGAAATCTATGGTTCGCTCTCATGTTTACAGTTGCTTTTGGCTGGTACGTTCACAG
Organism: Eutrema japonicum; assembly: GCA_030161315.1. Lineage (NCBI taxonomy): Eukaryota > Viridiplantae > Streptophyta > Magnoliopsida > Brassicales > Brassicaceae > Eutrema > Eutrema japonicum. Next base: position 44,394,706 of record BSQW01000005.1, read on the forward strand.
GTTCCACTTCTTCTTCTAGGATTTCGTGGTTACCTTTTGACATAAAACGGGGTTTCCATTTTCAAAGGGCTTCCTTCAAGATTCTGCGTGGCCCATCTTCCCGAGGAAACTCTGGAAATGGTACTAGAGGATGAAAAAGGCAAAGAGTATGAAGCAGTGTACATTGGGACAAGAAGTGGGCTCAGTGGTGGTTGGAAAAGGTTTGCGCTGGATCATAAATTGGATGATGGTGATGCTCTTCTCTTCCTATTGGCTGAACCAAAGAGGTTCAAGGTACGTATGCGTGTGGCATGAGCCTGTAGTTGACATTCTCACAACTTGATTATTATAAATGTCTACTTGGTGCAGATCTACGTGTTTAGAGGAGACGAGAACGCAAATCTTACAACCGGAGGAAAGAGAGGCAGAGCGAGGCAAAGGGAAGGAGATAAGGATGTTGAAGAATCAGGTGATGAGGGAGGCAGCTCAGGATCCACAAAGAGATTCTCCGCCAGGTTAACAAGGACGAGGAGAGCATAATAAGGGAGCCTTTTTTGGTCTAAATGCCCCCGTTTGGTTTTGGATGGGCAAATATTTATGGCATACTTTTAACTATCAAAGGTTTGTTTTTTTTTTTTGCCCATTCAAACGTAGAATTGAAGTATGTCATATACTCGGCTTTGGTTCCGAAAATGGAATGGTTTTGATTTCTAGGCGAAAAATAGACAAAAAGGTGGCAAATGGTATGGTCTTTTGATTTGTCCTTTCGATTGTCTCATCAAGTAAATAGCAGAGTTTCTTCATCTGCAATATATTGCTTTTCAAAATCAGTCTCAACCTTGGGAAAGTATTGTCAAGATCTTGCAACAATTCGGTTCGCTGGAAAAAAAACAAAAAAAGACCAAGTGGTTGAGAAAAAAAGTCCCCAGATTTAGAGTTGGTTTGCTGGTTATACATATCATGCAAGTCCAAATACAGACCAGACCAAACCCTTCTTCTCCACAGAACGGATGTCCACAAGGATCAAGGATGGTTTCAGGTTTTAGACTCGAGAAAGAAAAATATATCTTTCCTTTTTCTCCACCAAATAGAATAAACACTAATGTAACCTTTTGATTAATGAAATAGTTTGCCGATAAACAGAAAAATAAAAAAAGGAAAGGAAAATACAAAGGCCTACTATAAAAAAAGGAAATAAAAAGGCCCATCTCAAATCTTTCGGCCTTATTAAAGAGGGGTTCACAATCGTCTTGTATAATTTTTCATTCGCAATCGCACTTTTCTTTCTCTCTACTCCAAAACTCTCAAAGATCTCTCAGAAAAAATGGCAGCGGCGATGGTTCTTGACCCTAAAGCATCTCCGGCCCTGATGGATCTGTCTACGGCGGACGAGGAAGATCTCTATGGCCGCCTTAAATCGCTTGAACGGCAACTAGAGTTCACCGATATCCAAGAGGAATATGTGAAAGACGAGCAAAAGAATCTCAAACGGGAGCTCTTAAGGGCTCAAGAGGAGGTCAAGCGAATTCAATCCGTGCCCCTAGTGATAGGCCAGTTCATGGAGATGGTGGATCAGAACAACGGCATCGTCGGATCCACTACTGGCTCCAATTACTATGTCCGGATTCTCAGCACCATCAACAGAGAACTCCTCAAGCCTTCTGCTTCCGTCGCCCTTCACCGTCACTCCAACGCCCTTGTTGATGTCTTGCCCCCTGAGGCCGATTCTAGCATCTCCCTTCTCAGCCAATCTGAGAAGCCCGACGTCACCTACAATGTAAAGATTCCTCTTTTCTTAGTCTTAACCTTTTTAACTTACGGTTTGAGTTTTGAAAGTATCCTTTTTTTTTGCTTATTTGGTGTAGGATATCGGAGGATGCGATATCCAGAAACAGGAAATTCGCGAGGCTGTTGAATTGCCACTTACCCACCACGAACTTTACAAACAGATTGGTATTGACCCTCCACGCGGTGTGCTGCTCTATGGACCACCTGGTACTGGAAAGACTATGTTGGCTAAGGCTGTTGCCAACCACACAACCGCTGCCTTCATTAGGGTTGTTGGCTCCGAGTTTGTGCAAAAGTACCTCGGCGAGGTATACTAAAAATCATAGCTTTCTCTTATATATTTGAGGTCCTATTTGGTGCCCTAACTTGCCCTTCATTTGCAGGGACCTCGTATGGTTCGTGATGTCTTCCGTCTTGCCAAGGAAAATGCTCCAGCTATCATCTTCATTGATGAGGTAGATGCCATCGCTACTGCTAGGTTTGATGCTCAAACAGGAGCTGATAGGGAAGTTCAGCGGATTCTCATGGAGCTACTTAATCAGGTGAGAGCAGGAAACATATAAGTGTATCTTGATATTCTGACCATCTGTTGGGGTGTAATTCAGATCTTATGCCATTGACTAATAAACTTTAAGAAAAATTATGTCTTGCTGTCTATAAATGGCTGCTCTTGCTGATACCTGACTTTCAGATTGAGTTGTGTTCTAACTTGTTATGTTGAATTCGATGTAGATGGATGGATTTGACCAGACCGTGAATGTGAAGGTTATAATGGCAACCAACAGGGCAGACACTCTTGATCCTGCTCTCTTACGTCCTGGGAGACTTGATCGTAAGATTGAGTTCCCCCTTCCTGATAGACGTCAAAAGAGGCTTGTTTTCCAGGCAAGTTAATTACTACAAGCACTTGATTGTTGAATAACTAGTGAATAAGATATGAAACCAAATGTCTTCTTAAAAGATATTGTTTACTACTCTCTCTTGAAATTCAACCATATAGGTTTGTCACAGTTTCCGCCTTATAGACTGGTTTTTTTCCTTCTGTAGGTATGCACCTCCAAAATGAACCTCAGCGATGAGGTTGACTTGGAAGACTATGTTTCACGGCCTGATAAAATTAGCGCTGCTGAGGTTAGTTTATCTTGCTTACTTCTATGCTTCCCACTAGAGTTTGCTTCTGTCCTGATATAATTCTGGGTCACCATCTAATGATGTTCTGCCAAATGTGCACTTGAGTATACTCCTAATCATAAATGGCTGTTTCAAGCATTATGTATGGATGTTAGCCAAGTCGCATAGTCTTTGAACATATTGGCAATAAGAAGTCTGTATATTGAGTATTGTGCAGCAAAGATGATAGATATTAAATAACTCGCTATTTCAATATTATGTGAACAACGCAGATAACAGCAATCTGCCAGGAAGCTGGAATGCATGCGGTGCGTAAGAACAGATATGTGATACTGCCTAAGGATTTCGAGAAGGGGTACCGCGCAAATGTGAAGAAGCCAGACACGGACTTTGAGTTTTACAAGTGAGAGGAGAAAGCAGAGATGGGAATCAGATTATGGGCGTTGTTAAAATTCCGGTGTTTTTTAATGGACATGGATTTGCAGTTTAATGTATGAACTCAGTTGCATATCTCTAATTTATGGAGCTCAAGTTCACATGTGTTTGTGTTTAGTCGCTCAGCTTTTACAAGTTCAATTTATAAAAGATAAGTTGCATCTCTAATCCAAGTACACATGGGTTTGCGTTTAGCTTCTTACAGTTCCATTTATAAGATTAACAGTGGATGTTGTCTGAGAATTGGGCAAAGCATAGTACAAGAGGAAGCAGCAGGTAATAATAATGCTCTGATTAAAAAGATAGAAATAGTAATGATAAAGAAATGGTTCATATAGAAGAGCGAGCTGGGCTTTATTTTCTTAGACAACATCGCACATCAAAAATGTCTAGGATTGGATCTTGTTTTGGGACATGACTAATTTCACTTTTAATCGAGATAAAATAGTAACAGGAGTGGTTGGACAGGTCAGGACTATAATTTAGTAATTTACCACATCCAAGTGATTTACTTTACAAAAAAAAAAAAAAAAAAAAATATTTGCATTTGGCTGGTTGTATTTGTCATTTTGCTATCTCTTAGAATCTAAAGTTTGGTCAATCTCAGGTCTCTTTCTACTCTAGCGTTTGTTGCGGTCTTAACACATCAATATGATTTAATCTGACTCCTTTTGAAGATAATAATTTAACAAATACGCCTCTTTTGTTTAACTTCACCACTCACTTTCTTCTTCTTCTTCTTCTTCTTCTCTCCGTCTCTCCCACGCATTGCCTATTCTTCTTTCTTTTCTTTCACCATTTCAAAATTGAGCTATGCTCCGTTCAAAGCAGGCATCATTTCTTTTTCCCCTTCCGGTTACTTGAGTTCTTAATGCCCACAATTTTCTTACTTCGTTAGCTTGCCCCTCTACTCTCAGGTTTCTCTTTCTCTCTCTCTTCTTATTCTTTTGGATTTTTGTAACTTTCTGTAGTTGTGTACTTGTGGAATTAGACTTAAAATCGCCATTTTTCCGGTTGGGTGGGTAGGAAAGTTTTGAGATTTTACAGTCTAGTGACGTGGTGTATTAGTTCCTTGGTTTTGCTTTTCCAATTTGTTGGATACAGGTTGTTTGTTCAACAACTCTGGTAAAATTAGACACTCAAACTCATCTTTATTTACTTAGTGACATTGTCCTCATGATGGACAGGCCTCTGCTTCTTTCTCTATATCTTTGACAAAAAGGAGTTGCTTTTCTATGCACATCAAAGTTTTGTGTTAAAGTTTGGTTCTTTAGCTTTATTCCTTTTGCTTTTTTTTGCTAGATGCTTCAATCTCTTATCTTAGCCTCTTGGATTGTTTAATCTCCCAATGATAAAGATAAAGATAGGCAATGGCATCCTTTTTCTTCAACATCTAACTAGCATCTTTATTTTGCTCGTTTCTTTCAGAACCATATATTAGTTATCAACTCTCAATGTTGTGATCCAGTCTAAGGAACTGGCCAAGCAAGCCTCCTTTCCAGACCTAGGTGTTGCAATATTGGCTTGTGTGGTGAAAGTCACTGCTCATCATCTTCTTCTTTTCTTTTGCAGCAGGAGGGACAGGAAGTCATGCTGATGATGCAGCTCCATTTCCAGTTTGGTTCAGTATATACTTTGAAATCCTCAAAGTGCTTCTTGTCTGCTTGTCTTGTCTCTTTCTTGTTTGTCACAACTACTTTCTGCTCTTCTGCTATTGCGGACCTGGACTCGGATAGGCAAGCTCTTCTTGCCTTTGCTGCTTCTGCTCCTCATCTTAGAAGGCTCAACTGGAATTCCACTAACCATATCTGCAAATCATGGGTTGGTGTCACCTGCACTTCCGATGGTACTCGTGTTCTCGCTCTCCGCCTTCCTGGAATTGGGCTTGTGGGACCAATCCCTCCAAACACTGTTGGTAAACTAGAATCACTCAAGACTCTCAGTTTGAGATCAAACCTCCTCAGTGGTTACCTTCCTCCTGATATTCCATCTCTACCTTCACTACGTTACCTCTTTCTCCAACATAACAACTTCTCCGGTGAGGTTCCTTCCTTCTTGTCCTCACAGCTCAATATCCTAGATCTCTCATTTAACTCTTTCACCGGGAAGATACCAGCAACTTTAGAAAATCAGAAGCAACTGACAGGGTTGAGCCTCCAAAATAACAAACTTTCTGGACCAATACCTAATCTTGATACTGCAAGCCTGAGACGTTTAAACTTGAGCAACAATGATCTTGATGGTTCAATACCCTCTTCACTTGGTGGGTTTCCCAGCTCATCGTTTTCCGGGAACACATTGTTATGTGGACTTCCTCTGCAACCATGTGCTGCTCCCTCTCGCCCTTCTCCTCTTACCCCGCCCATCTCCTCACCTCCATTGCCTCACAAAGAAGGTTCAAAAAGGAGATTACATGTAAGCACTATCATTCTTATTGCAGCTGGCGGGGCTGCTCTGCTGCTATTAATCACTGCAATTATCTTATGTTGCTGTATCAAGAAAAAGGACAAGAGGGAAGATAGCATCGTAAAAGCAAAGACTTTGACTGAGAAAGCAAAGCAAGAATTTGGAAGTGGGGTGCAAGAACATGAGAAGAATAAGCTGGTGTTCTTTGAAGGATGCTCCTATAACTTTGATCTAGAGGATTTATTGAGGGCATCAGCGGAAGTACTAGGAAAGGGCAGTTATGGGACAGCATACAAGGCTGTATTAGAGGAATCCACTACTGTTGTGGTAAAAAGGTTGAAGGAAGTGGCAGCTGGAAAGAAGGAGTTTGAACAGCAGATGGAGATCATCGGTCGGGTAGGACAACATCCTAACGTGGTTCCCCTCCGTGCATATTATTACTCCAAGGATGAGAAGCTCTTGGTTTGTGACTACTACCCTGCTGGTAACTTATCATCACTCCTCCACGGTTAGTCTTCTTTCCATCTCTGTTTAACGGCATTTCTTTACCTTGTTGTGTTACTTAAGAATATCGTGATTTCTTTGATGCCATGACAGGTAACCGTGGAAGTGAGAGAATGCCTCTTGACTGGGACTCCAGAGTGAAAATCACGCTCGCAGCAGCAAAAGGTATAGCTCACCTCCACGCAGTTGGAGGTACAAAGTTCAGTCATGGAAACATAAAGTCCTCAAATGTGATTATGAAGCAGGAGAATGATGTGTGCATTTCTGACTTTGGTCTGACTCCTCTGATGGCTGTGCCCGTTGCCCCAATGAGGGGTGCAGGCTACCGCGCACCAGAAGTAATAGAAACAAGGAAACACACACATAAATCCGATATTTACAGTTTCGGTGTACTTATACTCGAGATGTTGACTGGGAAGTCTCCAGTGCAGTCGCCAAGTCGGGAAGACATGGTTGATCTCCCCAGGTGGGTGCAGTCAGTGGTGAGAGAGGAATGGACAAGCGAGGTGTTTGATGTTGAGCTGATGAGGTTCCAGAACATTGAAGAAGAAATGGTACAGATGCTGCAGATTGCTATGGCGTGTGTGGCTCAAATTCCCGAGGTACGACCCACCATGGATGAGGTGGTTAGGATGATTGAAGAGATACGAGCGTCGGACTCTGAGACCCGGCCATCTTCAGATGACAATAGCAAACCCAAGGACTCCAACGTTCAAACCACCCCTTGATTTCTCTTTCCCTTTTTATCTATGCTTTTGAGTTTGTAAGTCTTTTCTGTTGATTGTTTGGCGATCACTTGCCTGAGTAGCAAGACACAGTTGGAGGCGTGTGTGACATTTACATAGCAATTATTGTAGACTCATTCTCTGTGTCGCATGATATATATGAATATGATCCAATTTTATGCAAGTATATTATCCAAAAGATAGATTAGGAGGAGTTCCGAGGAGAAATATAAAGAGGAATCAGGGAGAGAGAGAGAGGAGGCTGCTTGAAGGAGGAATTTGTGGAGATCTTGAGGTTGGGAGAAAAACGCAGAGTGATCACTGTCTGGAAGAAGGAAGTGTTGAGCAGGAGGCCAGAGGGCCACCATTATGTCTTGACGTTTTGATTGGAACATATGGTCCTTGCCTGTCTTCACGTACACCCTTGGGATGTTGTCAATCTCTGCTGCTTCTGGAATATCCATTATGCCTAGGAATGCCATGACAGGGGCCGGACGCAGAAGCATGGTGGCCAGTGTGTAATCCTGATCATACATGAATGGATGAATGAATGAAGAAGATTCTCTAAAAGGTCTTTGAGGCAGATATCATAATAAAGATTTTGGTAATAAAGGACAAACCTCCATGGGGCTCTCGTTGTAATACTTGTCTCGAACAAACTAAGGTTTCATAATCATGCTTGTTGGGAGATTTTCGGGTCCGTTTCCAAAAGTGAAGTCCCATATCTTCTCAGCTGCATCCTCTATCATCCCCGAACATATCTTCATTACTTCTCTGAGACATGGGGGGAGCACGGTACCAGGTTTGACCATGGCTGCTGCGACGTAAACAGCCATGGAAACCTTGGAAGGAAAGCGGCACATGGCAGCAGTCATGCTCCCTCCTCCAATGCTGTGGCTCACCAGAATGACCTTTTGGTCGAGGGGAAGTTGAGAGAGGAAGTCATAGAGAGGCTGGTCGTAGTCATCAAGAGAGGAGACAGTGTTTGGATCAGTTGGGTTGATCCCAGCGCCCTTGAGGTCGATGCAGGTGGCCTTATGTCCACTCTCCCTCAGTGAATTGGCGAGCTTGTACCAACACCATGCTCCATGCCCTGCACCGTGCACAAACACAAAATGCTGCTCACTCATCTTCAAATCTTCTTCTCATCTATCATTTCCTACAATGAATTATCTTTTGTAGCTAGGTGATATTTTTGTATATGGCTGTGATGTGTTTATCATCATGTCCATTTGTCTTTATCCTTTAGAAGAACGATTGTGAAATGCAGCTTTGACCAAACTCACAAGTTGTGATGTTAAAATGGGCTTGATGCCCGCGGGCCTAAACGGGCCTAGTATTAAAATATCGGTCCGTGGCCCGTGTAAAGATAAACGGGTCACAACGAATATTACATTCTTCTCCACCATACCAGATTATCCTTATCAGTCTCATCTTGAATTCTTGATGTGTAGCCACGTAGGAGCAACTTTGGAGGCCCATTAACTTGTTCTAAATCAAGGCGCAAGAGGACCAAATCAAGCTAGGCAACATTTACAATTTCACTTTTTTGCTCTTACAACTTTTTTCGAGTCTTAAGAAAAATATCTAAATGCTTTTTGTTTGAATATGAGTAATCTCCTTAAACTGATGAGTCCACATCACGATGCCACTAATAAATTGACTCTTCTCCTTTTTTTACGCTATAAGTTTGTAATTGAAATTTTCAAAAATTAAATAAAAATAAATAGTTAGATTGAAAACTAAACTTAAAATAATTGAAGAATTTTAACATGTTGCCTAGTGTATAATTTAATAAAGAAGTTTGTTGAAACAAAATATTTATATTTTTTTGTTTTTATGTCACGGTAGAAAGTTCGAACCAGATTTTCCTATAAAAAAAATGTGAGACGTTTTACTTTTACATGTTGAGCCAAAACACTAGAGAGATTTTTTATTTTATTTTAACAATAACCTTTTACATTTAGTATGAAACAAACTAGTCATAAATCTATTATTCTTCAACTTTTGTTATGAGATTTTTATTATATGATTTGGGATTTTTTCGTTTTTTATAGAGCTAATCTCATGCACCACAAAGCAAACAATGTCAGATGTCAGAAAATACGATGTGAGTGTGTTTTTTGATGACACGCTAACGCTCAAATCAGTAAAGAAAGAGAAAACCCATAAAGATTGGCGTCAGAAACGGGGAAAAAGTCTGAAAACGAGAACAAGTTATAGTGACTGTATCCTGAGAAAGGATGGATCCATGAAATATATGGACATATTTGAGTGGATGCTTATCGGAAATTTGATCAGAATATTCTAGCCACAAGACTGAATATTCTTCGGAAGAGAGGTGAGATATGATCTCGAAAATTAGGAAAAGTTAGGGTTTTTTTAGAGGTCTTTGAGAGAGAGAGATAAAAAAATCGAATCCCCCACTCTCGGGAAGTGAATGTTGTATTTATAGGTATACCTGACCCGAGTTAGTATACCGGGTTGTGTTGGTTTGGGTGGGTCAGACTGTGGAGCTTTTGTTGGATCAGGTACAGCCGTACAGGGTGCTCGAGTGGTTTTCTGTATATTTCCTTTATCGTTTATGTATGTATCCCCGACAAGGCGGTTTCTGTAGGCACCGCGCCGAGTCCATGTTGTTTCGGCTGTTTATGCGCTCTCATGTGTTATGAGTGTCCATACCTTTATCTTTCTCATAAGTAGCGATTGATTGCTTTTTCATGCCATATAGGCGAAAATTGGTCAGAGATGAGATTAATGCGAGAGTATACTTTAGTTCAAAGGTGTATTTGAGGGGAAATATATATAATTCCGCTTATATTTGAATAGGTTTTACCCTTCCTGATATGCTTTTGAGGGATATCGGGTTCCTCTTACCTTCCCGAGTATATCTACCCAGTTATCTGGGAGTTTTACCTTCACAGGTATCGCTACCCAATTTATGGGGATGTAGATGGGAAGTGGACCTGTTGCTGCCTGAATCACTCATCTCCCTAATACTGCACTCTCTATGTAATCTGACACGAGTTGGCGGGCTCACGAAAGAGTGATTCCTAATTATTATGGGATCACTCATCTCCTTACTTCCCGCTCTCGCTATCCGAGAACAATTTTGGGAGAATGTGGTGGTTCGTTTCCCAGTCCTAACATGTCATATGGTTCGACTAGCCATGTGCATAATATCCGGATCCGAAAAAATTAACCGAAACCGATCCAAAAAAGAGGAACCGAACCCGAACCGAAATCGGTAAAATACCCGAACGGATCCTAGATTCCTATATCCGAAGAACCGAAACCAAATCCGAACCGAACCGAGAACCGAATTGATACCCGAAATAACCGAAATACAATTATATTTCCAAAATATTAATTATATTTAGACTTGCTAACCCAAAATTATAATTATAAATCCGAAGATATGAGTTATTTTTATAACAAAATGATTGAGAGACCCAAAATAACCAAAATATACTAAGGTTTTAGTTATATTTGTTAAGTTTTGTCCAAATTTTATTTAAATTTAACCAATTTCATTCAAATTTAACCAATTTTCATTTTATTTTTATGATTTTTCGGATATCCGAAACCGAACCGAATCCGAACCAAAATTCTAAAATATCCGAATGGATAATAAATCCTAAACCCAAAAATCTGAAAATCCGAATGGATCCAAACCGAACCCGATCGGATATCCGAACGCCCAGGACTAGTTCGACCACCCAGCCTCATAACTATGGCCCCTCTAAATGGCATGTATTTAAGTTTTGTGGTCGGCTAGTCTATGGTGACACATCATACAACATGTCTTAAGGTTCGATCACTTAGCTTCGTTACCGCATCCTTTTGTGGTGATGCATTTTTAGATTAAGTGACCATCTAGTATAATATGATATATATTACTCTCTGGTTCGTCGATCCAAAAGTGAATTATTTATTTCCAACAGATTTTTACTATAGTACAGTAAGATTTGAGTCCAAAAAAAGAGATTAGTAAGATAATAGTTTCTATTTTCCTTACTAGTTAAAAAAAACAAAAACTGATAGATTCTATACATGTAAGAAGATTTATATTTCTATATACTATATAGTAATCACAAAAAAATTACTATTAAAAATGAAAAAAGGCACTTCGTCGAAAATTGTATTTTGGGTAATAAGAAAATAGATTATTAAAAAAAAAAAAAGAATCTGTAAATTTGTAATGCAATAAATCCAAAGTGAAATGAAAAGCTAAGGAAGTGGAGCGCCTCAAAATAAAGTTTGTGTTGGCCTTTTGGGTCTTACTCCCCCATGAAAAGTCTTCCCATATCTCTAGTTTAAAGTACATTTAAAAAGGAATAAAAAGGGCCTGATTTTTAGACAAAAAATAAATAGAAAGAAAGAGGCAAAATTTGATATTTTTGACTGCGTGATGACCTTCAAGTATGTGAATGGCAACATAAGGCCATTAGTGGGGAGGGAGAGGTCAAATTACAACCCCTATAGTATTATAACCTCCTCTCTCTCCACATGGACACTGTGGAATTAGTCCCCTAATTACATGTATTAAATAGATAATTTTACAGACAGACAACCAATCACGTTGATTGCTAAGCACTAGTTTAAGACTTGTCCTCAACATATCTGTCTTTTAAAGGTAAGTGTATTTTGACTTTTAATTTTTGTTTTTGCTTTCAACAACAATCTAAAAAGCTCTGCTTCTTCTTGCAAAAGCCTCCATCTTCTTCTTCTTCTACCTCCTCTTGTCAGGTTCACCTTTTTTTTTTTTTTTTTTGTCTTCTTCTGTGTATTGCGGGTTGTCATGATTCTCTCTCAACAGTGCACAATCCTTTTTTGTTTTTGGAATTTGAGGGAAATTTTTTTAAAAAGACCGACCTTTTTGTATTATTTGTCTGACAGACCAAATCTGTATTATTTGTTTTCGAAAAGAAGTCGTCTTTTCCCATTGTCTCATGATTGTCTCTTGTGTGTTTCCAGCTTCGTATAGGGTCCATCGATTTTGCAGCCATGGATTATGATCTGGTACATACCAAACAAAAACCTTTTGTCTTTTTTTTCATACCAATTAACCAACAATCGATTCTCATTCTTTGATTCTGGGTTTTGCCAGGTTCGTTCCAAGAAGGGTATCAAGCGAGCAGAATCCACCAAATCACATCCATGGTGGTGGGATAGTCATATCGGCCTCAAGAATTCCAAGTGGCTCGAGAATAATCTCGATGGTGAGTAGTCCATCTCATTGTGCCAATGAAATATCTTATTAGCTTCTTAGGGTTAGGTGGCCATAGTCTTTTCATAAAGAAAATATAAATATGCTAAACTTTGTTCTTGTAAAATGATATACTGTATATGTTTTTCTGTGTGGTGATCAGAGATGGACCGGAGCGTGAAACGGATGGTGAAGTTGATAGAAGAGGATGCAGATTCGTTTGCCAAGAAGGCGGAGATGTATTACCAAAAGAGGCCTGAGCTTATTGGCCTTGTCGATGAGTTTCACCGTATGTACCGTTCTCTGGCCGAGCGCTACGAGAACATCACGGGAGAGTTGAGAAAAAGCTCTCCTTCAGAGCTTCAGTCACAGAGCTCTGGCTTTTCTGACATCTCCTCCTCTGACCTCACCACCGAGCTTAATAGGTTAGGCCGTCCTCCTTCCCGTCGCGCTCCTGGTTTTGACTACTTCCTTGGCTCGGGAGGACTTCCCTCTGATCTTTATCACAAAGATGGAGATGATTCTGCTTCTATTACCGATTCCGAACTTGAATCTGACGATTCATCTGTGATTAATTACCCCGGTTATGTGAGCATTGGCTCTGATTTTCAGTCCCTGAGCAAGAGGGTCGCTGATCTTGAGATTGAGCTCCGTGAAGCCAAAGAGAGACTCAGGATGCAACTTGAAGGAAATACTGAGAGCTTGTTGATAAGGGTCAAAAGTGAGAGTAAATTCGTTGATTTCCCCGCAAAACTTGCTGCTTGTGAGCAAGAACTGAGAGATGCAAACGAGAAGATACAGAACTCAGAAGACCAAATCTATATGTTAAAGAGTCAGCTTGCCAGATATTTGCCATCCAAGTTGGATGACGAACAGGGTGAAGAGGCAGCTTCCACCCAAGACCTGGACATTCAGGCTTTGTCTGAAGAGCTGAGAATTACAAGCCTGAGGCTTCGGGAGGCAGAGAAAGAAAACGGCATCATGAGAAAAGAAGTTGAAAAATGCAAGTCTGATGACGCAAAGTTCAAGAGCCTGCAAAACCTGCTTGAGTCGGCGCAGAAAGAAACTGCAGCGTGGAAAAGCAAGTCTAGTGCAGATAGAAGAGAGGTGGTGAAGCTGTTGGATAGAGTCTCCATGTTGAAATCGAGTTTAGCAGGTAGAGATCATGAGATCAGGGATCTAAAGACAGCTTTGTCTGACGCAGAAGAGAAGATATTTCCGGAGAAGGCACAGGTCAAAGCCGAGATATCCAAGCTGTTGGAGGAAAAAACACACCACGATGAGCAGTTCAAGGAGCTGGAAGCCCATGTGCGATATCTTGAAGACGAGATAAGAAGGGTGACCAATGAAAAAATGGAAGAGGAGGAAAGGCTGAAGGGTGAAATCGAGGTTCTGACAGAGGAAAAGGCAGAGAAAGAGAGATGCATAGAGAGGGTAAACGAAAGGGTGAGTGAGCTAGAATCAGAGATGAGTCGGCTTGGAAACGAAATGAAAGCAAAAGACAGTAGGACTGTAGAGATGGAGAAGGAGGTGGAGAAGCAGAGAAGAGAGCTAGAAGAAGTAGCAGAAGAGAAGAGGGAAGTGATAAGGCAGTTATGTTTTTCACTGGACTACTGCAAAGATGAGTGCAAGAGACTACGCGATTCCTTTTCAGGGCATCGACCAACAAGGCCCTCCTCTATTCTCGCATCTTGATTCTTATGTATAGCATACATACTCTTTGTTACTTTTTTTGGTGTTACTCTTTCACATATAGGGAGCTGTTTTGGGATTGGTTTGGAAAAAACAAGTTATAAGATTTGTGAACAGTTTGTGTTTGACATTAGATATGCATTATCTAATTTGAGCTGAAATAAAGTAGAGGATCGGTTCAAGTGTTTACAAACACTACTGTATACGACTTTTGGTGCATTGCTCAAGTAAAATCACATACAAATATAAATAAGAATAAAAAGTGGGTGTGCTCATTCACTTTTTCTGAACAATCAACATGGGTGTGCTCTGTACAGCTAACAACCCGGAAGAGAATGCTTACTTGAGATGTTCAAAGCCCTTCAAAAATCAAACTTCCCCAGGAAGCATAGTATCTACCGGACCAAGATCACAGAAGGCGATGCCCTGAAACATACATCCATGAAGCAACAAAGGTTAGCTTCTATTAAAATGGTTTTGTTTGAATAGACAAGACAGATACATACCTCTCCAGTGAGGTGTGCAACACATTTCTTCTCAGCCAACAGTTCCGCTTCCGACTGCAATATTTTCATGTCTCAGTTTAACTTCTGGCATTTATACACAAAACCCACAAAAGACTAATCTCAAAGAAGGCTATACCTTGGCGATTCGTTTGCGAAGGTAGTCATCAATTTCTACATCCTTAACAAGTTCATAATCTCCATCTCCCTGGAAACAAACCCAATTTTGAGAGTTACCACTAGAGAAAGCTTTTAAGTATTAAGGATAGAACATACCTTTGACCGGCATGGCATGCTGAAGACGAGATCCTCAGCAATACCATAAGGATTTCCATTTGTGTACACCTAGAATTACAATAACACAACCCTATCAAAAGTTTGAACCAATCTATCTTGTTGTTATCAAAATGAGTGTGAAAGAAGATGTACCCCAGTCGAAAACCAATCACCCTCAGGAGTAGGAGTTACAAGAGACTTCATAGCATCAACAATGGAAACGGCTGTAGAAGCAGCTGAAGATCGACCCCATTTCTGAATTAATAAGCCACCTCTCTGTAAAACAAACGCAAAAGTAACTTACTCAGCAAAATGTTATTGTATCTCATTGCAGAAATCATCACAATATCAGAAGAAACGCCATGTTACCTTCTGCACACTCTCAGTGAATCCCTCTTCTAACCATTTGTGATCTGTAATAACATCCTTCACGGGCAGGCCATTAATTCTGGCATTTAAGAAGTCTGGCACCTGATTCACCTCTATAAAATAAGAGAAACATCCCAAGATATAGAGAAACAACAAATGACACTAGAGCAAGTTAAGGCAAACCTGAGTCGTGGAGTGATTTCCCCATATGGTCATGTTAGACACTTTGTCATAGAAGACGCCGGCTTTAAGAGCAAGCTGCAAAATGGAATTGTCAATCATATGAATGCAAAAATGCATTTATGTATGCGTGAAATGTGGTACCTGGCATTTGGCCCGATTCTCGTCCAACCTCGTGAGGGCATGGAAATTCTTTGCAGGAATGTTGGGAGCATTTTTAAGACAAATCAAGGCACTGAACAGAAGAGAAAATGAGAAGAAGAAAAAAGTATACTTAAGATGTTGGGCGTTGATTAAGAGAAGAAGAGGGGTGGATAAAGGAATGTAGCTTACTTGGTGTTGCAAGGATTTCCCACTACAAGGACCTTGACGTTAGGAGAGGCAACTGCGTTAAGAGCTTTGCCCTGTTCAGCAAATATCTGGCCATTGATGTCCAACAAGGCAGCACGTTCCATTCCAGGGCCTCGAGGTTTTGCACCAATCAGAAGAGCCCACTCCACATCTTGGAACACTTCATATGGATCTGTTCCTATATCAACTTCTCTCAGCAACGGGAACAACGAATCCTCCAGTTCCATTGCAACACCTTCGAGAGCTTGGATTGATCTCTCTGATCCTAGCAGTTTCAAAGCAATGGGCTGGTCTGGTCCAAACACTTCACCTGAAGCAAGCTACAGCCGGAAAACCAAGTTTACATAAGATTGGTAAGTAACCCTATCCTATGGAGCAGTAATTAAAATTTAAAAACAAAAAAAAAGAGAGGAATAACTTACTTTGAAGAGAAGGTGGTTAGAAATCATGCCTGCAGCTCCTGAAACTGCAATATTGATTAACTTCTTCCATGATCTTGTCTCCTCTTCCTGAAACCACACACATTTGGCAACTCAAAATCAAACACCAACTCTAAGGATTGCAGATTTAGACAACAACACTTAAATCACTATAAAGATATTATTATTTCCATGTGAAACGATGTAATAAACAGAGGATTATCTCCACTCTCAGGATAATATTTGTTTGTTTCTTTTCTGAATTAGTAGGAGTGATTGGGCCCAAAGAAGGGAAATGGGAAGTAGGGAGAGAGTAATTTACAGCTTTGAGATCATATGTGAGGCAGAACACTCCATAACACTCTTTCTTCGTCTTCACCAACCCATTTTCTTGAACAGCAACAGGGGCTTGGCTACTTTTGTCATGAAATTCACAAAAGCATCTGATCAGATAAAGTTGAAATTTTTTATTGAGAGAAGAAAGGATTAGGAGGCGTAAAGCGACTTACTTCTGAGAAACGGAGCAAGAGATTTTGGAGTTGGGAGTTGTGGGGAGAGGTGGAAGAAGAAGATGGCGAAAGTGGTTTGAAATATGCAATTTGGAGGAGAGGCGAAGCCGAGACGAAGAGTGGAGAAAAGGCGACGTCGTTTTGGGGGTTGAAAGCTCTGCCATGGCCATTATCGCACAGACACAGACTGTGAAAGTGAGAACTCAGAAAATGGAACTATGGAGAGAGAGAGAGAGAGAGAGAGAGAGCGCGCCAAGCCAGGGAGAAAGAAAGAGGATTGAGAAATCTGTGGATAAGGCTCAGCTCACGACACTTGTCACTCTTTTGCCATCCACACCGAATATATATCTTCTTTGACCTCAGGCCCAACTACAGGCCCATTACAGAATATCTGAAACCGTTCGTATCGGAGCTTTCGTCTTCCCCGGCCGAATTGCATCGGCGGGAGCAAAACAAAAGGTACAACTTTGATCGCTAAAGTTTCAAGATGGAGGTTTTCGACAAATGGGTTGCCGAATTTTTCATCCGTCGCCAACACAATCCTAGGGTTTCCCCTATTAACCTACTTTCGGCGCTGAAGTTTGGAGATTCCCCCGACTGTCTAAAGCTCAAGATATCCTCCGTTTTGCGGGACATCTCCAATTCATTGATCCGAGGTACGCTAGACGAGGGAACGCTTGACCTACTCGAGATTCTTGAGAAGCTTCTGTTGCAGCAGCATTCGCAAATCATGGAGTCTCACAAGTCTGCTTATTGCTGGACGGCTGCTGAGTGCACGCTTAGATTCATGTGGCCATTGTCTGCTTCGGATGGCTTCTTCACCGACGCCCTTGAGAGGATATGGACGAAGCGGATTGGGATTTTGAAGGAGAGTGGGAGCGATTTGGTGTCCCATGACTTGTTAAAATGGGAGACTGATCTGAAGAAGGCCCTTGAGGATCCTGAGCTCTATCAGCGGATTCGCGAAACTAACACCAGGTACACTGCGATCTCCTTTCTCACTCAGCTTCTCAAAGAGCAGTGGGCACTACTTGGGAATTCTTCTCTTGAATCAGTAGCCCAAAGGAGGTTTCTTAAGCGCAAGGCTGACGACAACGTAGAGGGCGATAGTTTTGACAACAGAAGGGATCTAAATGCTGTTGATGAAAGCACGAGGCGTTTGGAGAATGACACCATTGATAACGTCAACGAGCGGCGTGGAACCGGGGAAGGGGAGGACGGAAATGGGAACAATAGAGATGTTGAAGGAGTGGGAACCGGGGAAGGGGAGGACGGAAACGGGAACAACAGAGATGTTGAAGGAGTAGGATTTCTGGAGAATGATGGAATTGATAAGGTGAATGAACAACATGCAGCAGACGAGGAGCAGACAATGGGTGCACAAGAACAGGAACATGAGCCAAGTCTTGATAAGGGGGACAAAACGGCTGCTCGAGAGCTGAAGGATTATTTGTTAGAGATTCAAAGACACATCGACCATTCCTCTAGGCAAAGGCGAGAACCTAACAATGCAATCAATCATTCGGTAGATGTCACTCCTCAGCCTGCTCGGGTTAACAGGATTGGAACAGGCGGTCAAGACCATAACGAAGTAAGGGTCAGTGTTAGTGAATTTTCCTTCAAGATGCTTTTTAAAAGTCTTGTTCTTTGGTTCATGAAGTTGTGGTTTAATTGTGAAGCAACAGGATAATGTAAATGCGAAAGGTTCGGGTAGTCAGGGAATATGGTCGGGCAGAGTTCGGCCTCGTCTACCAACCCCCATACCTCTGAATGTATCCCCGTTGAAGAAGGCAAATTCCCCTGTCAGAAGGCCAAAGAAATTCTGGACGCCTGAAGAAGTGGAAGCTCTGAGGGAAGGAGTAAAAGAGTATGCAACACTCTTTGCCCAGTCCCGTACTCTATTATCAATATTCAATCCTGATACATCTAGGACCTCATCAAATTTCAAAAGCCTGAACTTGGCTCACTTTTATATGTTTATAGCAGTGTCATGTTGTTGTTGTGCAGGTATGGTAAATCATGGAAAGATATAAAGAATGCAAACCCTGCAGTATTTGGAGAGAGGACAGAGGTGAACATGTCTTTTTAACATTCAGTCACTATTTACCTGAATTAAGTTATATGCAAATTTTGAGTGATATAAAAGGTTGTAACTTGGTAGGTGGATTTGAAAGATAAATGGAGGAATTTAGTTCGGTAGAGGTAACATCTTTTGGGAATCTTGCGCTATGAGTTTTGAATTGCTGTGGAGCTTTGTCTGTGTGACATATCAACTGTAGAGAAGATGGTGGAGAAAGGATCTTTCCCATTTTGTGTGGTGAATGGGTAATGATGAATGAGCAGCAGAATATAATGATGTGCTCGTGGGACAATTCTGGCTGCAAATCTTTGTAGTCGGTGTCAAACTTAGACGGCTTTTCTTGTTTGGGATATATTCTATCCATCCCTATCTTCATTTTCCTACCATTCTTCTCTCTCTCTCTCTCTCCTTTTCCACGTGTCAAGTAAAATCTAAATCAGAACAAAACAGTAGTCAAATATGCATAACATAACCATTTAGATCTATGATTGCCTGTAAGATGGTGACTGAATGTTAAAAAGACTGAATGTCCTTATACTGCAGGGTTATTCAGACCCTCCTTAGATACAAAGCTAAGTAAGATGATGAACATACATATTGGTTAATGCATAGTTATTATTTATTATGTGTTATTTCAGAACCCTGAATTCCTTGAGGGCTGTAGGAAGTCGCCGCCAACAAAAAAAAAATGTTCAACGGTGATGTCACTGTCACTCTATTCTCTTATATTCTCTTCTATTCTCGTCATGTTCCCCACTTCTGTTCTGACTTTTCCCACTTTTTTGTTGTTTTATTTTTGTTAATTTCAACATTTTGGATTTCTTGTGTCACCAAACTAATGATTGGTTCGATTGAATTGTGCAGTTTACTCAAGCAACAAAACTCTTACCTCCCCTGTATCGCATTTCCAAGAAACCACACTTTCTTAACTCTTATCCTCTTTGCTATTGCGTTTGTGGTTCAAAAAATAAACCAGGGTATATTCTTTTCCTTCTAGGCTTATTTAGCTAAGGTTCGATTGTGTGTGTTTTTAATGTGGTACACGTTTGATGATTTTTTCAATGCTAAGGCTTGAGTATCTTTTGTTGGCAACTAAGATTTGTCAAAGTTTGGATTATCCGAAGAAAAAAATATACATATTACAATTGGGTCAGTAAAAATAATAAATATATTATTTTCTAATAATATATGTGATGCAAGCAAGGTTGAGGCTCTTGTCTTTATTCATTCTATTACCAATGGGTGGTAGAGGTCAAAGACTGTTCATTCAACATATTATCTGCTGACGCTTCTTTGATGAAGTAGAAGAAGAAGTAAGTAAGACGACTTTTGGCCACCATAAAAACGAAAGTGTCTCGTCTCAAACATTTCTGGGATCATCAGTCGAGTTTTGATCAACCATGAACAGGAATCAAGTTTTAGAGTATGTCGAAACGGATCCGACTGGTCGCTACGGACGTGTAAGTTGGGAGATTGTCTCTGTGTTCATGCTTGTTCATGGATCAAACCTTTTTGTAACACTTGCTTTTTATGTTCGAATAGTTTGCAGAAGTTCTTGGAAGGGGTGCGATGAAGACAGTGTACAAAGCAATCGATGAGATGCTGGGAATAGAAGTAGCTTGGAGCCAGGTCAAGCTAAAAGAGGTTCTGCGTTCCTCTGTTGATCTACAGAGGCTCTACTCCGAGGTTCATCTTCTAAGCACTCTCAACCACACATCTATCATTCGTTTCTACACTTCCTGGATCGATGTTCATTCCCATACTCTCAACTTCATCACCGAGCTGTTCACTTCTGGGACCCTCCGACAGTAATTCTCTTACACCTTTTCTTCTGAAAATATTACTCAGTTTTTGCTTTGTATGACCCTGTCCCGTTCTTGTGCAGATACAAAAATAAGTACTTGCGGATAGATATCCGAGCGATCAAGTCCTGGGCTCGGCAGATCTTGGAAGGGCTTGTTTATCTCCATGGACACGACCCTCCTGTAATCCATAGAGACCTTAAGTGTGATAACATCTTTGTTAATGGCCATCTTGGACAAGTCAAAATTGGCGATCTTGGTCTTGCAAGAATGCTGCGGGACTGCCACTCTGCCCATAGTGTCATTGGTATGTTGCAAAAATCGTTTGTTCTCACTTTTCCAGATCATTTGCTTAGACCTCTTTGTGCTTCTCTTGCGTAGGCACTCCCGAGTTCATGGCTCCAGAATTATATGAGGAGAACTATAATGAACTTATTGACGTTTATTCCTTTGGTATGTGCTTTTTGGAGATGATCACCTCTGAGTTCCCGTATAGTGAGTGCAACAATCCAGCGCAGATTTACAAGAAAGTTATCGCGGTATGTCTTTCGATCAGTGACCATTTGGATGAAGCTATCAGTTGAACCAGGCATGAGCCTTGTAATGTTTTCTTTCCAGGGAAAGCTACCAGGTGCCTTTTACAGAGTTAGAGACATTGAGGCACAGAGTTTTATCGGGAAATGCCTCGTGTCAGCCTCAAAGAGAGTGTCAGCAAAAGAACTATTGCAAGATCCATTTCTCGCGTCTGATGAGTCCTGGATGGTATACGCGAGCGGTGCTAAGAATCCAAAGCCCTTCTTGAACGAGAATGAAATGGACAGACTGAAGTTGGAAGAGGATGAGTTAGGAAGGACCCAGATGACCATCACCGGGAAGCTGAATGCTGAAGATAATACAATCTTTCTGAAAGTACTAATCGCAGATGATAATGGTAAAAAAAGGACTTAGTTGATTAAGCTGATCATTTTGTTATTCGGTCACATAATTGTGTCTTGTTTTTCAGGTATGGCAAAAAACGTGTCTTTCCCCTTTGACATCATGAATGATACTTCCATTGATGTTGCAACGGAGATGGTAAAAGAACTCGAGATTGCAGAATGGGAGCCAGTCGAGATTGCTAAAATGATTGATGGAGAGATCTCTTCTTTGGTGCCTGGTTGGGGGTACGAGGTAGATGATGAAACCCCTCATGATTATCATCGTACGGCTCCTTTTTACTCTTCTTCCTCGCATTCATCATCCTCTCAAGCTTCACTCTCTAACTATATGGCACGAGGCCGTCAAGATTGGCTACAAGGTATGGAAAGTAACACCAGATTAGACGTGTGTGATGTGATTTCAGATGTTTATACAAAAGTATTTTGAGAGAAAATTAAAACTGCAGATGATTTTCACGATGAGACGCATTCTCAGAGTTCTTCCAATTCAGGGTCTTACTCCAACCTCAACTACATATCTGCTGATGAGCACAACTCCCAACCTCCTGTTATGACCAGAACACACAACGTGACGAGGTTTTGCCCGGAAGAAAGCTCTCATCTACAGTCAGGACAAGCCAACATGTATGCAGCTTCCAGTTCGAGTAACAGGAGATTGGCTTCAGAAAACCGCACACTAACAAGGAACCGATCACTTGTAGACGTGCAGAGCCAGTTACAGCAGAGGTCGCTGGTGGAAGAGGCTAGAAAAAGAAGGTTGTTCAAAACTGTTGGAGACGTCGAAACAGTTGGGTTTCAGTCACCTTATGCGGTTTCCCGGAAGCCACGGAGGTCAAGGCGCTAGCTTCTCCCGTATTTTGGAAATACTGTAAAATTTATTCATATAATATTATATAGTGTAATGTGAAAAACAAACTTGCTGGTTCAAAAATGTAAAAAGGTATACATACATGTGTTTAATAAAGGCTGCGTTTGGGTTACACAGAGAGAATCATCAGGTGAGGTGGATCAAATGAAACCATGTTTTCTCGAAAGCCTTGATGATAATGTCATGGTACTCACACGAGTTCAGCGAAAGATAACATGCGAGAAGATCTTCCAGGTCTTTCTGTTCCTTCATCTTATTCTCCACGATCATCTCAACCATGGATTCTCTGAAATCTCTCTCCGGATCCACCGAAGTCAAAACTATCGCGAAACTCTCTGCAGCTCCCATATTCTTCATCGTTCTTCCCTTTGTCTTCTTTCTCGCGACCTTCGGAGAATTCGCCCGAATCCTTATCCCTGAAGAACCAGCTTTCGCTTTCTTCAGTTTATGCTGTGTCCAAGGTGGTTCCTTTACAGTCTCAACCAGAACAGGACTCGAGTTTTCCGAGATTGAAGGATCTTCAGAAACATCATCGAGCTTCCTCACAGGGTGGTCGTCCTTGATGTGCGATTCAGGATCACGGGAAAAGCCAATATGGTTTTGGTCAGAAGGAGATGATGATGACACAGGATCTGATGAGCTTCCAATGGTGGAATCAGAGATTGCATTTGCAGAGGATGATTTAGAGCGATGATTCCGAGAAGAAGTGAGAGAAACATGAGAGTTGAGAGAGGAGGGAGAGAGCTTGAGCCTAGAGGAAGGCTTGTAAACGGTTTTACGTTTAGTTTTTCTCTTGAAAGAAGATTTTGGGGGTGAAGAAGAAGCTTGAGGATGATGAGCAGGTGAAGAGAGACGAAGAGCGTCACGGAGCTTTCTTGAGGAAGAAGCATCAGAGGAGGAGGGGTGTTTGGGTGAAGAAGGAAGGTGTTTTCTGCTACTTGTGCTCATGCCTTTGAGCTTATAGAGCCATGAGTGAGGCACAATGTCTGAGAATCTGAACTTGTGAGTCCCCATTTTCTGCTTCATCTCTTTCATTTTGAACTCATGTCAAAGAAAAAGAAGTAAAAGAGAAACTAAGGGGAATTCAATTTGGGGTCCAATTTCTCTCTCTTCATTTCTTCTGTTTTGTCTCTTTCAGAACAGATAACAAAAAGAGAGTGGTTAAATCAAAAGGGGTTTAATTAAATTTCGCTCCTTTGAAGCATTCAAAAGCTAAGAGGTGGCTTCCATGTCAAGACTAATTCCAAAAACAACAAAGCATTTTCTTTTGAAATGGCAATCACTATCTGTCTGTCTCCCATATGTCACCTCTCTCCTTCATTCACAATCTGTAAAGAAGCAAACAAAAAGAGTTTTATGAGATATCTATAAAGTTAACTTAACAGTAACACTGGTCGGATCGAGTAATCATGGATCCCACAATTATATGACGTGAACTCCACACTCTCTCATCAACGACCATTCTCCTTCAAGGCTTCAACAATCCATTATAGGCCCAATAAAGCCCATTATCACTCAAATCCCCAGAAAATAAGGTCAAGCAAAAGCCCAATAACTCCAAAACCCTCATAGACACAGAGCAATTAACACAGCTAAACCCTGGAATCCCATTTCTTCCAATCATCCAAGCTCCTCTCTGATCGCGTTCGTCGCACAATCCGCAAAGGTTTCACCTTTTCGCCTTGTTTCAACCAAATATATTTGCGTATTCCTATTTCTTGTAAAGTGGAAACGATTCTATTATGCGGTGATGGTTCTGGGTTTTATCCATTTCAGTCTCTGGTAGTCTCTCTCTTGCTCTCAAGTGCTACACTGATTAATGGCATTTGGGTTTCTCCCAATTTACAGGTGACTTAAGTCAGGTGTTTCTCTGCTTCAGCACGATTATCACAGAATGTCTTTAGATACTGCTTTAGGTCATAAGCTCAAGAAAAGGCTGAAGCTTTCATCTCTCAACTCTAATTCTTCTTCTAAAAGAAGCAGTAAATCCAGTACTCGCCGAGGTGATGATGACACAAACCCTCGGAATAGTAGTAAAACTAAGGTTTCGTTTGTGAAGAAGAAGAGGGTCTACGCCACTAAGGCTGAGCTCACTGAGCATAACCATGTGAACGAAATTCCACGCACAATTTGGGCTGCCTCAAAGAGAAACCAACGGTCTACTTCTAGTTTTAAGACCACTAATGATGCTGCAACAGGTGTTTTCAAAACAAAGTCACCGAGGGGAGATGATGAAAAGCATGCTACTCGAAAGCAGAGCTACCGGAAGAGAGATGAATTGGATAAAAATGGAGATGTGAGCCGAAGGAAAAGCTTGGATGTGCCGTCATTTAAGGCTAAAAGGCAGGGATTTGCAGAGAAGAGAGTCTCGGGCGATGGTTCAGATACTCAGGAGGATCAACCAAGGAAGAGAAAGAGGATACGACTAGATCCCTATGATACCTCGAATAAAAGAATAGATGATGATGTCGTTCTTGATGGTTAGTTCTTTGTGCTTCTTCACTAGTAAGGAGTATGACTCAGCTTCACATCTCGTTCTTGCTATCCTAACATGCTGTTTCTTTTCCTTTGTTCAGAAGGTCGTAAAGCAAAAAAGAAGAACGATGAAGAAAAAAGTGTCGCAATGTCGAAAAATGCACAGTTTCGTGCAATTCAGCCTAGTCAATCTATCCTTTCCTATGTAGAAGAAAATGTAATTCATATGACCAAATATTTGTGGTATCTTACGCTATATTCATATTTTCATTACCTGGCTCGTAACATACATTTTACGGCAGCTGTTGGGGCGTAGACGCTTGAATGAGCTAAAGAAGGCTGGCTACAACACAGAGCTTTCTGCTCCGTTAGATAATATTCCTCAGTCCACCAGCACAGAGAGAGAGCGTATAGAAGAAAGTGTATGGTCTTATTCCTTGTACTCGTTCTCTAAGACCTAAAGATAATAGCCAGCCTTGCTACTCTAGTAAGCTAATGTTGCAATTGCCTTTTTGCAGGTATTTAGAAATAAAATGGAATTCTTTGCTGCTGCAAATGTTTCATCGTCATTTCCTCCTCCTGATGTACCTGAGATTGCGTTTGCAGGTACTGCGTTTAAATTGTTATTCCCACCAGGATCATAGAAAATATAAACAAAAATAACCTTTTTCTGAGTTTAAGAGATTGCATGTGAAATTACTTTAGTAACACAAAACTTTATTAAAAAGCGGGATACTTGGTGTCCCAACTTATCAGGAAGGTCGAACGTTGGCAAATCGTCTCTGCTAAATGCTCTTACCAGACAGTGGGGTGTTGTAAGGACATCTGACAAACCAGGACTGACCCAGGTATTCCTCTTTCTGAGAATGGTTCGCTTGTACGGATTACATTTCCCTGTAATAACAAAGGGTTTATTCACTGCAGACCATCAATTTTTTCAATCTTGGTCCGAAGGTTCGCCTTGTTGATTTGCCAGGGTACGGCTTTGCCTTTGCAAAAGATGAAGTTAAGGAAGCCTGGGAAGATCTTGTGAGCATCTGCCTCTGACTAGAATTTATAATGATGATTTTGCTTGCTCAGTTTTATGTGTTACTAAGCAGATCAATGATCCCCATCTGTTTAACATCGATCAATGCAGGTAAAAGAATATGTTTCAACAAGAAGTAGTCTTAAACGGGTATGCCTTCTTGTTGACACCAAATGGGGTATGAAGCCAAGAGACCAGGAACTTATTAATCTGATGGAGAGGTAAAATCATTGATGCTGCTCTTAATCTCTGTTTGTGTCAAGTGTCCTTACAGCCGAAACTGAAATGCAGATCGAATACAAAGTATCAGATAGTCTTAACCAAGACAGATGTGGTTTTCCCAATGGATGTGGCACGTCGGGCAATGCAAATCGAAGAGGTATTAGGCACTATGCTCTAAATGAATATAATGAAGGGATAAAATAGACTCTGGTTCATTCCTCTACTTATACCAACATTTATTTTTCTTAAAAAAATGCAGAAGTTGAAGGCAAACAGATCAATTGTCCAGCCTCTGGTACGTTTGAATATGATTTAGCAAGTTTGTTTTTGCTTCTCTATGGCTGCAGAAGAAGGACTAATGTTTAATGATTACAGATGATGGTGAGCTCAAAATCAGGAGCTGGCATAGGAAGCTTAAGAACTGCTCTTGCTAAGATTGCCAAGTTTGCAAAGTTCTAGGTTGTCGAAACAAGAAAATTACCCCCCAAAGCCAGGTGAGGATTTGTTCGACAGAGGCAAAGAAGAAAACTTTTGATGACAGAAATGAGGGGAAAAAAAAGGATATTTGTGTTGTGGGAGAGAAGTGAGGAAGTCAAAATGTGGAGATAAGGAAGAATGGTGTGATGAAGACCCAACTAAGTTAGTGAAAAGTGTAAACAAATCACTTTGGTTTTTATTTGTTTACATCCATTTGTATGTCAAAAGCATCACTAAGAGAGCAATGAGCATAATATGGTCTTTCACGTTCTGACAGATTAGGTTACCAAAACCACTTACTTTTTCTTTATTCATAATTTAATTGAGTCAATAAAAAAATAATATTAGGAATTTAGGATGATTATTTTTTTCCTGTGAATAATAATGTCTCATAAAGAAAAAACAAGAAACTCAATTTTAATTTAATAACGATGTGACCATATTGTGGAAGTCTAGTGGTTGACTTACTATTAATTAATACGATTTTTACAGGTTAAAAAAAGTAAATTTAAAAAGAAAATTTTAAATTAATAATGATATGACCGTAGACATGTAAAGTTATTGTGGAAGTCTCTTAATCCAATAGTTGATTTAAGATTAATTAATGTGATTTTTGCAGGTTAAAGGAGACAAGTTTTTAAAAAAAAATCTTCAGTGTAATATACGTGAATATTTGTGAAACGAATAAATTATCTGTTGAAAAATTATTTTTATAATTATATTTCTAATTTATAATAAAAATTTCAGTCTGCAAATAAAAAAAAGACATCTAAGGTTATTAGGTATATTGAAAATGAAATTCGAGATAACTTTAGGGAGTGGCCTACCTAATTTGACACTTCTTCAACCGCACCCTTTGAATTTTTCTCATCTGTCATTTCTCTCTCTCTCTCTCTTTTTTTTTTGGTATTTGGCCTTTTTTTCCCTCGTCATCTCTTTCTCTCTCTCTCTCCTCATTGCCTTCATCAACTGGAGAAAGCAAATCAAGAGAGGAAGAAGAAGAAGAGAAAAAAGGAGATGTGTCCGCTAAGGCTGATCCTCATATTCTTGTCGGCCACTCTTGCTGGGTTCTTCGTTCTCCAGAAGCTCAACTCTCCCTCCGACGACCCTCTCGCCGACCCTCTCACCGACGCTGATCATTCCGACTCCGAGCCCGACTCCGACTCCGACTCCAGATTCTCCAAGGTTTCTTCTTCTTCTTTTTCCTCCGATCTTCATTCTCTCTATTTGGGATTTATGGGTTTTCTTTTCTCATTTCTGGGCTCAGGTGGGAATGGCAATGAAGTCTGGATTCTGGACATGCGTTGACATGGCAAGTGGTCGCTATCTCTGGAACCATCTCTGTTCCAATTCCGACCGCTCTTCTTGAGTTTTCTTACTCTCGCTCTCTCTCTCTCTTCATTGTCTGTAACTGTCTAATTCTTGCACACCAAAATCGCATATTTGTCTCTGTACTATATTATAGATCTCTTCTTCACCACCAAATCTCAATAAAAATCGAGTCTTTTCCCCAGTTTCTAGCTCTCTTTATAGCTGAATTCCTTGGTGAATCTAGCAGAGTATGCCGAAGTTTCTGTTCTCAATTGTACTTTTTCCTGTTATGATATAATTGCAAGCAATTAAATTTCTCTTAACTCTCAAGACTTGCCATTGAGTTCTGAAAAACGACTTTATATTATGCAGGATTTTTCCTTTTTTCTTTTAACAAACGAAAAATGAAAAATGAAAAATGAAAAATGTAAAATGTAAGAAACTTCCATATACGTTTAATATCAGGGTTAAGAAAATTCAAAACTCGAACAATAAACAAGATTCAAAACTACAATGGTTCTCCCTGTTGTTCTGTCTCTTGCTGTGGAGCAGGCAGTAGCTGCTCATCTTTGTCGCTCTGCCAAACCCAAACAATATCTGCCAGAGCAGGCCTAAGATCCTCTGCCACTAATTTCTGATACTCCAGAGTATCTCCATTGGATTTCTTCACTTCCACCATATGAAACGTTGGCGTCACTTGGAATATTTCTGCATCCATCGACAGGATTCCTTTCCGTCCCTCCTTTAAACGTTCCAGTTTGAACAAACCTGCTTCTCGCTTTCTTATGCTCAGTTTTAACCGTTGCGCCACCTCCTCCAGCTTAGATATGATCACTGAAGCAGGTTTCTGGGATGTGAATCTAGATTCTCGCTTGTCATACACATCTCCAAACAGCCCTGCCAGATCAAACCCAGCAGACAAAGCAATTATATCAAAAGCGTTCAAATTTGTAGGGTGGTCTGTATGGTTTTCCTCCGTGACCCTGTCTCCGTTCTCACTGGGACCGGCAGCACCAGCTTCCACAGAGTTCGTCTCATTGACTCGTTTCTCCATCTTTTTCTGTTTCATGTGTAAACCTTTTCTGAACCAAGAACTCTCCCTGATTTTTGCGATAGTGATTCTGGTTT
Source organism: Eutrema japonicum (assembly GCA_030161315.1). NCBI lineage: Eukaryota > Viridiplantae > Streptophyta > Magnoliopsida > Brassicales > Brassicaceae > Eutrema > Eutrema japonicum. Next base: position 44,423,510 of record BSQW01000005.1, read on the forward strand.
CAGGGTTAGGGTCCAGCATCTTACACAACAGCCTCCGTACTTCTGGGGCGAACCAGCTTGGGGCCTTAAACTCAGCTTTTCCTATCTTCCTGTACATCTCCATCAGATTGGAATCATGGAAAGGGAGATAGCCAGCCAATAGAACAAACAAAACCACCCCACAAGACCAAATATCTGCTTTTGTGCCATCATATCCTTTTCGATTGATCACTTCAGGAGCAACATATGCAGGCGTACCACAAGTAGTGTGGAGGAGACCATCTTGGCGCTTGCAGTCAGCCAGAGCACTCAACCCGAAATCAGATACCTTGAGATTCTCATTGTCATCCAGCAATAGATTCTCTGGCTTTATGTCGCGATGATACACTTGCCGACTGTGGCAAAAATCAACCGCGTTGATAAGCTGATAAAAGTACTTCCAAGCAATGTCATCTCTCAACTTCCCTTTGGCAACCTTGTTGAAGAGCTCTCCACCTTTACAGTACTCCATAACAAAGTATATCCTTGTTTTTGTTGCCATGACCTCGTATAGCTCCACTACGTTAGGGTGTTTAGCAATCCTCATAACAGAAATCTCTCGCTTGATCTGCTCCATAAGCCCAACTTTCATAACCTTTTCCTTGTCGATCATCTTGATAGCAACACTCTGGTTAGTAAGAACACTCCTTCCATAATACACCTTGGCAAAAGTACCTTGACCCAATAACCTCCCGACATCATATTTATCGGTCAAGACACTTGGTTTATTTTCCATCTAATCTACAAAGTTAAGCAGGCAGCAAAAGAAACACTAGTTGGTCCAGCTAGCTCAGAGTTTGTTTTAGCTCATGAGCTCGTGAAACGAAAGCCCTAGTGATGAGACACATCTTTCAGCATTTCCGAGCTTCTTTCTAAGCAAGAGAGTGTCGAGTGCGGTATGATTACACCTCTCAGAATCTGAGCCTGTGAGAAAAAAGAATGAAACAAAAGCAATGAGATCTCACTTCTGCCACAATCAGTGTACATTGCACACAGAAATAAGAAATTTTTATCTTTTTCCAGAGGGTTACTGCTGTTCGTCGAACCCAACGAAATTCGCCAAACAGAAGTAAGAAAGACAAAGCTGATTATATCGAAGAAGAAGAGAATGCTAGAAAGAAAAAGGAATATCGATCACGAGTCGAAAACGCAATCCACACAAACTCCCAACACTAAAGCCCTAAACCAGAACCGATCATTCCGGTTTACCTTCCTCTCCCCCCCCCCCCACATTAACGCCCGCATTTTCTCTATATTAAGAACAAAATCATAGATCGGCAATAAGAAAAACCTAAAATTCAACATGTAATCGACAATTCAATCGCGCGGAGAAAACAATAGACAGAAGAATTCCCAGGTAAATCATAAATAAAACAATCACCGATGATGAAGGGGCGAGATCTCGAAAAAAGACGAGCAGATCTCTTATTCCGCCCTTGAGTCCTCCTGACCAGCGGCTCCTTCTCTTCCTTCCTTATTTCTCTCTGCTTTTGTTCAAGACAGAGAGAAAGAAAGAAAAAGGAAGAAGAAGAAGAAGAAGGGATGAAAACGAAGTTAAACGTCATTGGCGGTCCACGCATATAAAATAATCTAATGGTTAATTAGGCGACACAGAGAAGGCCACTTGTTCCTCTGTGCCTTTCTCCACCTTATGACTTTTCACATCCTTTACACTTGTCCTCTCATTCGCCAATTTGCTTTTCATCTAACGGCTCTCGTTTTGCCACCATATTTTAACTTTTATTTTTATTTTTTTTTGGCTTTACTGTTAAGACGAATTCTTATAACTTGACTCGCGTTTTAGAACAAATCTGCTACACAGTTGCGTTTCAATTTTCCATAAAACTGCATAGCCACATCACTATTGCCTTGTGTATTTAATAAACACACACAAAAAAAACAGTTGACGAGAGGTATATATGGATGACTGGGCCCAATGGGCTTCAATTGGGCCTTCGACAGTTGGTGCGGATCTGACCATTGGATCCGGTGAGGGGGCTAATATCGCCCATCTTAATCATAGCTCTTACAAAGTCGCGGTAGAAGGCGTTGAGACTGTGGCCGTAGGCTACGACGAGTGAGTCAGTGGAGCCGCCGTTGAAGAGGACTTGGTCTGACGTGAGCAGACCCCTGTGTTTGAGAAGCTGCCTGTAGTAGCTGAAGTCGAACCTTCCAGGTGAACGGGGGTCAAGAGTGGCTTCGTTGTTGTCACCCGAGCCAGAGGCAACGGGGCAGCTCATCCGTCTGGACAAGGCGAAAGAAAGGTCGATGTTGCTTTCGTTGTAGATACGGTTCCTGAAGGTCACACACCTGGCTTGTCCAATGGTGTGCGCACCAGAGAGGGCGACCATGTCACGTGTGGACAGGCCTTGTGCTCTAAAACGGTTTATGAGATTGTTAAGAGTAGAGGTCGGAGGAGGGATGATGCCTGAGTTGGCGGCCGAGAAGCTCGCCCTCGTCGAGTCTCGTCTTCCAAGTTTTACGCTCCACTTAGGCCCACCCAGCTGCAAGTAATTACGTTTTTTAAATTTTGCTTTGGACATTTATTATTTTTGAACCGGTCCTATATATAATAATGTAAAGTATATAGTGAGCAGGGTGTCATCTCAAATTACTTTAAAATGTGAAAATTATGTGAAAACAAAAAAAGTTATGTAAAGCATTAGATGTATTAAAAAAAATCTAAGGACCAAATATTATATAAAACATTTGTTTTCTTCAAAAAGTAAAGTAAATGTTTTTAGGTTGCGAACTCTCATTCGAATGTTCTTAATTATTTGGGCATGCTAAAAAACGATCTTGTTTGCAAAGAGTAAAGGTAGAGAGGTGCTAACGAGGAGGACAGAGTCACGAGCAGTGATGGCGATTATGTCTGCGCATGAGACAACGCCTGGGCAGAGTCTCTCAACCCTCGACTTGATTCTGTCGATCACTTCGAATCCCCTCACAGAGTTATTGTTTGGTCCTGCGGTTTTCTCTCCCACAAAAGAGGAAGTGTCGTCCAACAATATGGATCCGTCACACCCCTGTAAAACCATGCATTTTAGACCAATTACTTTTTTTTTTATATAGCATTTTATAATTTTTTGGAGTAATTCATGGGAACATACTAATTAAGCCTGCTTCCTTTTTTCATTCAAAAAAAAAAAGAAGGCCAAGAAGAGTTACGTTTACGAAACAGTCGTGGAAAAACAAACGGAGAAGAGAAGCAGCCATGCGGCGTTCGTTGGCCACCGCCCGCAGCACCACCTGTCTCACCGCATGGAACAGTGAGGGACAGCTTTCCGAGTAGAAGTCACTGCTCAACTTGGCCTGGCTGTAACAACAGCTCCACATTATCATCATCAACACCACAATTAACATACTTATCTGCTTATTGTACTCCATCCTCTCTTTGCTTTCTATATTTATCTGTTATTTTGGAGTTGTGGTCAAGAAAACATTCAACAGGCTTAGGGCTTTATAGAGGGTTACTTGCTTACACACGTAGGCTCTCTTTTTTTTGGTTATTTTCTACGGATAAAAGTTTCTTCTCAAATATCCACTCTTTTTCATTTTCTAACAAACACATCAATAATACTGGGTCATGATCCTTTACGCCACCTTTACCAAATTCATGTTTTCATTTCCCTTGTTTTCCTGCATACATTTTCCTTTTTTTGTTTTTTACCAATCATATATATATGTATATAAAATTAGAGACTACTCTATAATTATTAGCTGGCTAGTTTTACTGTCGTCGGAAAAGCTATATGTGGGGTATCATGTTTTAAGTTGAGCATATATACTATTAAAACAAAAATATTTTTAAAATCTGTTTTCAAACAAAAATATTTTTAAAATCTGTTTTCAAACACGTTTTATTTTTTATTTTTAAATAAATTGAACATGTTGCCAAATTTGTATTAAACTTATTGCTAACTATTTATTAAATCTATTATAAATTAAATATATATGAATTAATAACATTTAAATTAGTTTTTATAATTATTCCTCATTTTATATTTTATATATTACAATTATTTTGCATACGGATTTATAATCTAATATTTTATTATTTAATATAATATCCCCAGCCACCCTACAAGATTTGAGATATATATAATATATATTGCAAATGTACATTTTTCATTTTTTCTATGAATTCCAGGTCAAAAATATAAAAGGACCTAAGATAATATATAGGTTATAATTAATCCGCATGTTAATTTTGAGTTGAAAATCATAAATATTCTCCAATCCGAAAGCAATTTGATCCAAAATTTCATATCTTAAATTTTATAAGTTTCTAACTCAAATTGTTAGAGAGAGTGTATATTCTATATTACATAAGTATGTTTTTGATATAATTTTTTAACATACTTTCTTGAAATGATAGTTGGGTTAATTGATTTCAGGTTAGATCGATCATACTAATTTTGGGTGAGATCAATTTTGTTTCGCGTTAGATTTGTGTGTGTTGGAATGTGATGCTATGATAAGATAATGAGAATAAGAACACAACATGAGTTGTATTAAACTGTAAAAATGAAATTGCAAAATATATTCACTTATAATATAAATGAAAGATTTTTATAATATATTCACAAATATCTACAAATAATATCTTCTAAGTTTTTCTACAATCTTGATTGATATATCGGTTTGTAATTCCGCACATGTGTCGGTTTCGATCTCATTCGGTCTCTAAACAGATTTGTTTCCTACAACTAATTTGTCAACATAAAGGATCTGATCGAGAGAATGTGAGGGCACATATAGGTCCTATGATTGGGAGAGGTTGAGTTAGGCAGAAGCAGCTGACCTTCCATGCATGCAATGCAACCACGACATTCTCAGCCCTTCGCCTTTCGTTTTCTATCATATATTCATATATATAAATTCATTGTTTAAACACAAAAGTCTCGAGGATTAGTTTATTCAGAATATAAATCTTGTTCACAACTACTTTGCTCCAGCAAGTATATTGTTATATACTTACCAAATCTAGAAAACAAAAGATGCCTAATTCAAACCACTTCTAAATTATCCGTTAGTATATATAGACAGTTATATTACTTTAACCTAACAATTTTATTCTCTGACTTTAACTCATATAATTTATAAGTTTTATCGTTTGAGACTTTGATGGCTGCCACACCCACCAAAAGAGAAAAAACAAATTTGATTATGGTGCAACTCTATCGATATGACATGATGAGAAACTAGTATAGTAAAAACGAACAAGATTAATTGTCGTTGATATTACTGTGACAAAATCAATGATCTACGTGCTACACCTCAAATCCATGATAAAAACCTCAGATTTCTGACCAAGTCACAAGGGAGAAGTATAGGGTGTTTGGCTTTGCTGAAAAGTAAGAAGAAGTTGAATTTTCAAAGATTGGAGAGGAAAACAGTTTTTTTTACAAGAAAACAAAAAAAGAAGAAGAAGAAGAAGAAAGTGATAGAGAAAGGTTAACAAACAAACTATTATTAGGTGGAGTGGTCTATCAAACTATCACTTACTGTGCCCCTCCTCTACATTTTCACTCTCTCCCAATTACCTAATTCAAGCATATAATATAAGAGAAAAAACGTTTTTATTATTTCACGTGGATTGTTGAAAAATGGAACCACGAATATGGTATCTTTCGTAAACAAATTGTTTTTGAGTTTCATTGAGGTCCGCTTTTTAGGATTAACTTTGGTTGAGTGTTTGTTTTTTCTTATATATGTTGGTAGATCGAGTTTGTAAACCTTTTCATTCTCATTTTATAAGTTTGTCATAGAAAGAAATTAAATCTCTTAAGTGGGTGAAATGATTAAGGTTGTGTGCAATGTACTGACTCTAGCTAGATAGGGAATATCTCTATAATACTATTTAAAAAGATATTTTTTTAAAATAAATTTTGTTTTGTAAGTTATTACATATTATATCATTACAAATAATAAAAAATAATTGAAATTTAAAAAGTTATAATTATCTTTAAAAATTATTGATGAAAATATAAAAATATTAATTTTTCATTAAATAGATTATTTACTATTTAATTTCTTAATTATTATAATATTATAAAATAATAATCAATACATACATATTCAAAAAAAAATATTAGAGATCTTGCAATATTTTTTATTATGATTATTATATTATATTTGAATATATATCAAAACAAAATTTAAAAAAATATTTTACTAATTTTATAAAAATTTAGAGACAAAAAATTGATTTTTAAGAGTTTGTGGACTGGCCACAAAAACTCATAGTTATTAAACGGTGCATATTAGAGTTATGTTTTGAAGATTATAGGTTTTTGCGGGTTAGTCCGAATAATATTTTAATTCATTACAAAACGGATTAAATAGAAATGTTAGTCCGAATTGACAATTCGATATATAATAATTAGTCTAATTATAATTCTTCCTAAATATCTTTTTGTTTTTACTCTCATCAGTTCATCACCTAAACGTACGTACCACAAAAGTAATTAATGGATCCTATCGGTATAAGAAAATCTCTATATTATTATTTAAAAAGTCATTTAGGAAAATGAATTTTATTTTGTAACTTATTGCATATTATGACATTACAAATAAGAAAAAATAATTAAAATATGAAAGAATATAATTATCTTTTAAAATTATTGAAAAGAATATAGAAAATATTTGTTATCATTAATGAAATTATTTTTTATTTAATTTCTTAGTTATTTTTAATATTTTTTATTTAATTTCTTAATTATTTTTAATATTTTATATTTTAAATAATAATCAATCTATATATATTCGAAATTCTGCTATATTTTTACTATAATTTATTATATTTTATTTGAATATATTTAAAACAAAAATTGAAAAATATTTTATCAATTTTATAAAAAGTTATACACAAAACAATTATTAAGAAAAAATTAAGAGCTTGTGGACTAACCATAAAATTAGAGTCATTAAACGGTGCATATTAGAGTTATGTTTTCAATATTATATGTTTTCGAAAACATATTATAAATTAATAATTTTATTTATAATCATTAATTAGCCATATTATAAAATTTAGATAAAATCAATTTTTTAAAATTTTAAAATAATTTCTATAAAAAAAATTATTCCGAGTTAAGTCCTGTTAATTAAGTAGACGAGAGTGAAGAGAAGGTGGAACTTGGTAATATCTGAATAAACCACGACAAGTTAACACATGACACATTATCAAGTTCCGACTAATCAGCACAACCCTATAAGCCTACCTCTATCTCTTCCGTCACTTCAAACTTTAAAGCCATACAACAAACACTTTCCAATTTCCCATCATATAGTAAAATCATTATTCATTATAAATATATATATATATATATATATATCTTATTATATAAAATTGAATGTTTCAAAGTTATTAATTCACCTGATCATGACATATATCAAGTTAATCGATTAGATTTTGATACGTGTAAAAAACAATTCAATCCTAAAAAGTAAATTTCAATTAGATTTTATTACATACTATTAACTATGAAAAGACAATTTATAATTGATTCATAATCCTAAAAATATAAATTTTCTAAACAAAAAAAAAAAAAAAAAAATCGTAAATTTATCCTAAAAACCAAAATTAATTAAAAAAATAAAAATTTGAAATTTTTTATAACCGATTTCTAATTTTAAAAGGTAAAGTTAACAAACAAACAAAAATAAAAAATTATTTTTATCTTGAAATGTATATTTAATTTAAAAAAATATTCCGACGATTGACCGAACGAATATGTCAACTTAAAAGTGGATTCGTTGTGCGAAGAGTGCGTTATGGCCCGTTGTGGGTAAACGGGAAACCCAAATCTACGAACCCGAGGAAAGGCTGCACATTAGTAGTAAAGGCGTTAAGACCGGAGCTATAATAATAAAAATTTATTCTGGTTTTGTATTAAAAAATAAATATATGACTGCTTAAATAATACAAAATAAATATCATTCGAATAAAAATATAAAAATTAATTGTTTTAAAATATGTGACAAAATTAAATTAAAAACCAAATAATAGAATCAAAAAAGAGAATCAAAAAAGAGAATCAAAATGAATAAATAATTGTTAGGTTTTTCTATAGGTGGTTTCACGTTTGCGGTTTCAACTTTATATTATTTATTTTCACGGGAGGTTTAATTTTGTTTTCCATTTTTCGTTTATAGTTTTTTTTACGGGCTATAAAATATTAATCTATAAACCCACATATATGCGGATCCTAATCTAGTATCTTATTATATAAAGTTGGATCTCTCGACGTGAGTGTGACACGTAGGATAATTTTCAATCACGCGATCGTGACATTTGTCACGGTTGTTAATTTAGATCTTGACATGTGTCAATTTAATAAAAAAAAGTAAAAATGAATTAAACTAAATATTAAAAATCTTAAACTAAAAAAGATGATTTTTTAAAAAAATTATCTCCTAAAATGTAAATAAATATCAAAAGAGCTAAATTAACAAAAGAAAAAAAAATCAAAATTGGAAATAAATATCAAAAGAGCTATATGAACAAAATGAAAAATCATTAAAAGGAAATTAACTTGATATCTATGGTAACTCTATGAAAAATTAACATAAAAACCTTAACAAAAAAACAAAATTATATGTCAAAATAAAATCTTATATTAATAAAATTTAATGTTATATGAATCTAAGGATGTCCACATAGAATTTTAAATGACCAATTAAAATATCCAAAATCATCATTTTAATTAAATCTTAATTAATGTCAAAAATTTCAAAAAAAATCGTCTCTTAAAATATAAATAAATATCAAAAAATCTAAATTAATAGAAGCAAAAATCATTTAAAAGAAAATTAATTTGATATGTATTATAACTTTATGAAAAATCAACATAAAAAGCTTAACAAACAAAAAAAAGAAAAAAAAATTATATGCCAAAAATCGTGTATCTTAAAGTGGAAATAAATATCAAAAGAGCTAAATTAACAAAAGAAAAAAGAAAAAATAGAAATAAATATCAAAATAGCTAAATTGACAAAAGAAAAAATTATTCAAAATGAAATTAACTTGATATTTATGCTAACTCTATGGAAAATCAACATAAAAACTTAACAAACAAAAAAAGAAAAAGGAAATTATATGTCAAAATAAAATCTATTACTAATAAAAGTTGATGTTATGTGCCTGTAAGGATATTGATTTTGTCTACTTAATTGTCTTTTTTTATCAAAGCTATGCTTTGATGGAATAAAAAAATAAAAAAACGGCATGAGAAAGAATTCACCCATGGATTGAGAAAGACGACTATAATAAAGGAAAAATGACTATGTGTAAACCAATATTCTCATATATAAAATAATGTTTGTTATTTCTATATTATTTGCAATGACCCCTAAGTATGAGAATTAAATCATCATCGCTTAGGTTTATGATTTCATCGAATAACCATTGAAAAGTTACCACAACCAATATGCCACCAGACAAAATCCATGCTTCTATCTCTCAAATGCAAAATTTACAAAAAATATATTTACTTTATCGGTTTTTTGTTATTATAACTTTGTTACAAAGTTTATATCATATTCATATATTGTTTTGGTTTCAAATGTTTTTTTTTCATAGATATGAGAGCAAGAGTTGTGTTTATTACATTGCTTTTCGATTTGTAGATTAAAATTAAATTTTGTATTGATTAAAATAGTTAAGGAAGGAAAATAACTGACAAAAAAAATTTCGATCTTTTGTGATTTTAAATTAGTTTCAAAAGTCATTTCATATTCATCTATATATTAACTTAGCTTCAAAATTAAAGTTGTCATGAATGTGAAAGCAAAAATTGTGTTTATTAGTTTTTTTTCAATTTAGTATATTAAATTAGAAATTTGTATTGGTTAAATTAGCTAAGGAAAGAGAATAACATTATAACTTTTTTGTTGTTTGCATAGAAAACATATATAACGAATATGAAATAGAAAATGATTAAAAAATAAATTATTTTCTTGATTTAAAGAAGTGATGTATAATATTTTATCTTCGTGTCAATATTATGGTTATTAAAATAGCATTTGATTACTTTATTACACTTTTAGTTGACTTTGATATACTAACTTATAAATGTTCGATTATATAATATATTTTTCAAATGGGATATATATAGATTCAAAACAAGACCGTTGAACCTCACAAACTATATATAATTACTAAGATTAAAACTGCAATATTTTAATATATATTATTACAATCACCATTATACATAAAAGTAATATCTCAATCAATATAATTGTTCGCATATGATTTTTATCAAAATTGTATTAAAAACAATATCCACGCGTAGCGTGAGTGCAAAACCTAGTATATATATAAGTAAAAGCATCTCCAACCCCACTCTATTTTCTACTCCAAACTCTATTTTGGAGTAAATTTCTCTACAACCCCACTCCATTTTCCACTCCGAAATGGAGTTTCTCCATATTCTACTCCATATTTGGAGTAACTCCATATTCTACTCCATTATGGAGTTAGACTTTTTTAATTGCAAATTAATCCTTTAAATATTAAATATTTATATTTTATAATTTTTATTGATTTAGCAATGTATTTGTCGTACATATTATCAACTACCAACATATATGCATGTGACACTATACTAATATTTAAATGCATAAAATGTATTTGACTATCATAATTATTTAAACACTAAAAAAATTATTTAAAAAAATTGCAAAGTAAAATAAACTTAAAAATACATAACAAGTGTTGAAATTAAAGATAAACAACATAAACAAATTTAACACAACAAATACGATAAATTTAATATTTTCCTAAACCGCTTCCTGGTCGACCGATATCACTAAAAAATTGTCCAAATGAAGTTGATGGAAGAGGAATTTGTTGATTTTGTTGTTGAGCATTTCGTTTTTGTAAAATTTTGGCTTGTTCACCCTGAATATATGCACGAATATTTCGATCCAATATGGAATCCAGGTCATAAAATAACATTTTGTTTTCCATCTTCAGCTCTTTCAAAGCATAGTTCTTATGTTGAATCTCCAAAGATAAAAAAGCTCATTTTTTACTTCGAAATGCACTAATTGATCATTTGTGGAAAAAATTTAGTGTCGGTGATGTTTAATGATATTATGTAATTTTTTATTTAATAAGTATTAAATTTTATTAAATTCATAATTTATATAAAAAAATTGCAAAAAATGGGTTAATTTGTAAATGTTAGAAATAAAAGGCATTATTAATAAAATACAAAAAAATCTATTTATAATATTTTTTTTTTGGAGTAAAAAATGGAGTTATACATTGGAGCAAAACACAATTCCAAAATAGAGTTACTCTATTTTAAAGTAAAAAATGGAGATATAAATTGTAAATGGTCTAAGCAAGTACGTATCTATTCGTTTCACTTTGCTAGGCCTACATAACTTATGTATAACAAGTAGTCAAACATTTTATCAAAAATAAAACCTTAAGTAGTCAAGCACAAGGCTGTTATATGTGACTGTATGCGCCTAAGGAAAAATCCCAAGAATCAAAGGGCTGCCAATAATCCAAAAGCGACCGAACAAAGAATAATGACTCTCATTTCCTACAAGGAATCGATTGTTTCTCTTCTCTTCTTGAATTCTATTTTGATTGTTTTTCGCATCCATTGTAATTGGTTTTTCGTTCCAATATATCTCTTATACGGGAGTTAATGGGTTAGTTATATAAGTAGATTAGTATGTAATATTTTCACTTTTTTATGGTAATAAAATTTAACATTAAAACCAAAAAACAAAAAAATGGCTCCAACTTGTAAAAAGTAGCTTATCCAAAAAAACAAAAACTGGTAAAAAGTAAACAATATACATACACTTGGGTCTTTATTGCCAAAGTAAGAATAGAAAAGAATCAGAAACCAAGAGTCATATTCAAAATATATATTAATTTCACTTTTCTTTTAATATTTAGATCTAGATGTTCTTAATCAATAATATCCACACCACACCAACCGTACACATATCATCTACTGATACAATTCTTACTGAGAATCTGAGATACATGCAACGAGACCAAAAAAGTGACTTATATTTTGACATGATTTTGAACGGGAAAACAGAAACAGTGACTACGGAAATAACATAACTCCGCTGGTCATATTATGTGTTAAAAAAAAAAAGGGTCTGATCAGAAATAAACTAAAATATAGTGGGATTTTGGGAATTTGTAGAAAAGCAACCTCACTTGGGCCGTCAAGAATTGGGCCTGACTCAGCGAACCCAAATACCAACACACCGTCAACCCGACAAATTCTATTTGCCTCTTCCTGCGACGGCGGCGAGCATACCGCCACCGCCTCACCCACCGATCCTTGACTTCCACCTTATTTGCTCCTTTTCTAGACCGATCAAACCCACTTCTCGTCTTTCTCTCTCTTCTCGAAATTCCTCTGAAGACGCAGACTTTTCCCGTCTAGAGTGGAACGAGATGGGTAGACCCAAAGGAGATGCTGCAAGGAGCAAGGCTCGTCCTTCCAGCAGCAGGTGAAATTATCCTTCAATCCCTCCTCGCGTTTGATTCCGATTTTTATCTTTTTGAGTCTATGCTTCATTGGCTCGGTACTGAATTGAGCTTTCTGAACAGCCTGGCAGCTTCTCTGTTGCCGTCTGGCTCTGCAGCCGCCGCCGTAGGTTTTGGCGGCTATGTCGGTAGCTCGAGATTCGAAACTCCTCTGTCAAACGAAGACTCTGCTCCCTTCTTGGTATGTTTGTGCCTCTTTGTTTGATTCTGCCTACTTGTTTGCCAGTCTCTCATCTTTGTGGCTGGATTCCAGGATTTGGATAGTGAGGTGGCCCAACACTTGCAACGTCTTTCAAGGAAGGACCCTACAACAAAGGTAACGGCCTTCCTGGGTCTCCAATCGACTACAAGACCTTTTCTTCTGAGTTTTCAAGATTGTGTTTTGTTTGTTTCAACAGATTAAGGCTCTTGCTTCCCTGTCAGAACTGCTTAAGCAGAAGAAAGGGAAGGAACTTTTGCCATTTATCCCACAATGGGTATGTTTCTTTTTCAACATACTAGGGGTGTGTTTTCTCTAACAAGGAAGAAAGCCTTAGCGTCAGAAGTTGTATTAAATTTGATGTTGGAGATATGCATATCGGATCAGGATTGAGGATATCACTCACGCTGATGGATTTGAACCAAATTAGTCTTTGCGTTGAAGCATCTTGATCACTGTCTTCCTCACGTTGCAGTGCATTTGGTTGTTCATTGACTCTTTTTTTGTCTTAATTGTCCAGACATTTGAGTACAAGAAGTTGATACTGGACTACAACAGAGATGTTCGGCGAGCTACACATGACGTCATGACTAATGTTGTCACTGGTGTCGGGTTTGTACTTTGACTCTCAATTTTCTAAAGGACTAAAGCATGCCCTTTTTCTTACCGTCATTCCAATGAATTGTCTCATTTACTTTTTCTTTTTAGTATCATACACTTGGATGTCAGGTAGTCTTCTTATGTCAGTGAGTGATATGAATTAGCTTTGAGACTTTCCTAACAACTATATCGAAGGAATACATGAATATTTTGTTGGAATGAATCGTTTGCTGCTCAGTGCTGCAGAAGCTTGACTATATTGAGCGTGTCATGTAGGAGATATGTCTTGATATGGTCTTAGCATGCATGCAATACTTCTATTTTATGTCTTCTCCGTCGATGATTAATATTCTACATTAATTCTTATTTTCTTAAATGTAATACAGGAGAGATTTAGCACCTCATCTTAAGTCTATAATGGGGCCCTGGTGGTTTTCCCAGTTTGATTTGGTTTCTGAAGTTGCTCAAGAAGCAAAGTCGTCTTTGCAGGTTGGCACCTCGTTTCTGAATTAATTTTTCTTTGTGGAGGTTATTTTTTACTTTGTGTTTGGATGCCACACTCTCTATTATAAACTCTCTTGTGGTCTTATTAGACCAGTGACCTTTTAGTTCTGGTCAGATTGCACTTTGTTATAGCATTCATTTTCAGATTTTCATTTAGCTGCCTAATGTTTTAACAGGCAGCTTTCCCTGCCCAGGAAAAGAGATTGGACGCCTTGAATCTGTGTTCAGCTGAGATTTTTGCTTATCTAGAGGAAAATCTCAAACTTACACCTCAAAATTTATCTGATAAAGCACTTGCTTCGGATGAATTAGAAGAAATGTACCAGCAGGTACTTCATCTGGGTGAATCTTTACGTTAGGGAACAACTTTTCCTTCTTTGGGTTTTCTTTTCCAATGTCTTATTTTGTGTTGTTTTCAGATGATATCTTCATCTCTGGTGGCGTTGGCTACACTTCTAGATGTTTTGCTCCACGAACCCGATAAATCTGGCTCTGCAAATATCAATGCCGAATCAAAACTTGCTTCGAAGGCTAGGAGAGTGGCAACCTCCTCAGCTGAGAAGTTGTTTTCTTTCCATAAATGCTTTCTGAACTTTCTAAAATCTGAAATCCCTAGTATCCGGTCAGCGACTTATTCTTTGTTGAGCAGCTTCATTAAAAATGTTCCTGAAGTCTTAAGTGAAGGTGACGTTAGATGTCTTGCACCAGCTCTGCTTGGTGTTTTTCGAGAAAATAATCCAATTTGCCACTCATCAATGTGGGAGGCTCTCTTGCTATTCTCCAGGAAATTTCCTCAGAGTTGGGCCTACTTAAATGTTCATAAATCTGTTCTAAACCACTTATGGCAATTTCTTAGGAACGGGTGCTTTGGATCCCCACGGGTTTCTTACCCTGCATTGATTTTGTTCCTGGAAGTTATGCCAACCCAATCTGTAGAAGCTGATAAGTTCTTTGTGAATTTTTTCAAGAACCTATTGGCTGGGAGGAGTATGTGTGATTCTTCAAGCACAGATCAGTTATCACTTCTTCAGGCAACCACTGAATGTTTCCTCTGGGGAATACGTAATGCTTCAAGGTATTGCGATGGTCCCAATTCCATTCACGATCTCAAAGTTGATCTAATCGATAAAGTCCTTGTGAAAATTCTATGGGCAAACTTCTTTGAACTATCTAAGGGCAGCATTCCACCTATTCAGAGGAAGCCAGCTGAAACTTTGAGCATGAGTGATTCAGTTAGTTATCTGGAAGAGCTAGGAAAATGCATCTTAGAAATTCTCTCAGGAATTAATTTGGTCGAACAGAACCTGCTGTCTTCTTTCTGTAAATCTGTTCAAGAGAGCTTCTTGAATATGCTTCAGCAGGAAAATTTAGAGATAGTTACGGGCAGCATGAGAAAAATGATTCATTTTCTTTTGTTATTGGTGAAATACTCAGTTCTGGAAGGTGAGAGTTGGCCGTTGGATCTATTTATGGGGCCACTGTTGTCCAAGGCTTTCCCGTGGATAAAATCATCTGTAAGTTATAGTCTATGTTCTGTAACCCTGTTATGTCATGGTAAACCATATGATGTTTTTACTTGATTTACTCATGTGGTTGTATTTCTGTTTTCAGGAATCGATAGATGGTTTGAAGCTTTTGTCAGTTTCAGCATCAATGTTTGGACCGAGAAAGATAGTTCCAGTACTTATTGGTGATATAGAGACTTCTACCCTTCTCTCTGCTGAAGAAGGGAGGGATATGAGCCCAGAGAAGTTTATTCAAGTTTTCCAAGAAATCTTTATTCCTTGGTGTATGGATGGATATAACTCTTCGACTGCAGCTAAACAAGATCTCTTGCTTTCGTTACTTGATGATGAATGTTTCACTTTGCAGTGGAGTGATGTAATTTCTTATGTATTTAATCAACAACATCAGGGATTCAATAACCTGGCTGCTATGGAAATACTTTTAGACAAGGCAAGGGATGAAATTACAAAAAGACGTTCTGGGCTGGAGTTAAATCAAAGAATAGGCTCTATGCCAGACCATTGGCATCATAGACTCATAGAATCAACTGCTATAAATCTTGTCCGTTCCTCCCCAATGACTACAACCTCTGCTGCTCAGTTCTTGTGGTAAGTTAGTCAACATCAAACAAAGTTTATATTCATATCATTTTAATTCAAGCTGACAATCAAATCCAAGGTTTTGCATTTTACATTTCTCAGCCAAGTCTTTGAGACTGCTTGTTTGCTTGCTCTCAATTTTTATTCTATATTTTTGTGTATGCAGTTCAGTTCTGGGTGGTTCAACGGAAGACAGTAGTATTTCTTTTGTGTCAAGAAGCTCATTGGTCTTGATATATAGAGGGATCCTCGAAAAGCTGCTATCTTTTATCAAACAGTCACCATTATGTTCAGTCAATGATACATGTTCCTCTCTTATTGTTGACGCTGTTGATATAGAGCTTTATTTGAGCAGTTCCGAAGATGTGATCGCGGTGGCTAAGTTTGCAGCAGAAGTTATTGATGGTAGTTTCTTCAGTTTAAAGGCTCTGAATCAGGATGCCACTCTACTTTCAACTATTTTGTCTTCTATCTTTATCATTGACTTGGAGAGTAGAATATCATCACTAATGGACAATACTCTATATGAGTTTAAAGAGAAGAGAAAGGATCGGAATCTTGTGTGTGATTTTGTTCATGCTGTTTGCTCTAAGATGAATAATCAGTTCTGGAAATCCATAAACTATGATGTCAGGAAGAGTTCAGCAAAGATTTTGGTTCAGTCCATAAGGTCAGTTGTCCTACTTGAGGATGATCTGCAACCTTGTCAACTAACATTATTGTGGGCTTCATGGATGCCCGAGGTGTTGGAATATCTTTCATTGGATCGAACTGATGAAGAAAATGTTTGTGGCCTGCTCCTGCTTGAGAGTGATGTATGGCCTGTGTGGATCAGCCCCAGCTCGTCAGCTAGCATTAATACGCATGGTATGCCTGCTCATTTGTGCGAATTGAGGACATCGAAGAGTCAAAGATTTGTTTCTTTCATTGACAGCCTGATCATGAAAATGGGGATTCACCGATTTCTTGTTGGCCACAAAGATAATGGGTTTTCCGCTCAAGGTTGGCTTTCTGCAGAAATACTCTGCACGTGGGAGTGGCCAGGGGGTAGTGTTCAAACTTCTTTCCTGCCAGCACTCGTCTCATTTTGTAGGAGTGAACCATCGAGTGGGGGTTTACTAAACTCCATTTTTAACATTCTACTCAATGGTGCTCTTGTGCATGGAGAGGATGAGAGAGAGAGCTCCGGAAACATGTGGGTTGGTTTGAATAACCACATAGAGGACGTCAAAGAACCATTTTTGAGGGCTCTAGTGTCGTTGATTTTCACTTTATTTAAGGAGGACCTTTGGAGAGAAGAAGAAGCTATGGCTGCTTTCAAAATGCTCACAGATAAACTCTTCATAGGGGAAGAGACAAGCAAAAACTGTTTGAGAATCATTCCTTTCATTATGAGCATAATAATTTCACCATTACGTACAAATACCAAATCTGGTGTTTCTGGTGAAGATACTGTGCTTCCACTGGAAGGTTTCCTTAGAGGTTGGCTGGAGAGGTCTTTGTCGTTTCCTCCTCTGGTCCTCTGGCAAAATGGGGAAGGTGAGCCCCCATTTAACTTTCATATATTTTTGTATTAATGATGGCTAGTGATCTCATCGTGATTTTCTATGCATTGCTTAGATTTAAATAAAGGATTAGGCTGGGGGTGGGTGTAGAGCAAGTGTTTACTTATGGAACAACATCGACTTAGTGATACTCTATACTTATGGAGTCCTCACCTGAACAAGTGGTTATAGTTGGCATTAGATGGACATGCTAGGAAGCCATTTAAGACAAGTGGTTTCATTCTTTAGCTTTTGCTTTGCATGCCTAGCTGATTGTTGTTTTCGTTCTGTTGATCAGATATGCAGGATTGGTTTCAGCTAGCTATCTCTTGTTATCCCGTGGGCGAAAATGCTGAAGAAGCTAAGGCACTACAGAGGCATGTGAGCAATGAAGAGAGAACACTCCTGCTTGACTTGTTCCGCAAACAAAAGCAAGTTCCTGGTGCATCAAGCGTAGTTACCCAGCTTCCAGGTGTCCAAATTCTGCTAGCACGATTAATAGTGGTTGCAGTTAGTTACTGTGGAAACGATTTTAATGAGGAAGATTGGGATTTTGTCTTTTCTAATTTGAAGCGTATGATTCAGTCTGCAGTAGTTGTGATGGAGGAAACTTCTGAGAACGTCAATGACTTCATTAGTGGTGTTTCTTCCATGGAGAAGGAGATGGATACTCTTGAGGGACTTGGGCATATTGTTTCTATTTCTGATCCTTCTTTAGACAATGCTAAGAATGCTCTCTCAGCATTTTCCTTGCTTAATGCATTAGTAAAACATAAATGGGTTGAAAGTGGACACAATTTGTATTCCTTGGCAGATGAAATATGGGATCCGGTTAAAGATCGGATACTTGAAGGTGTTTTGCGTCTTTTCTTCTGCACTGGTCTTGCTGAGGCTATTGCTGCTTCATATTCCCCAGAGGCAGCATCTCTTGTTGCTTCATTTCGAGTTGATCATTTGCAGTTCTGGGAGTTGGTGGCTCAGCTTGTAGTCGACTCTTCTCCACGTGCAAGAGATAGAGCTGTCAGAGCAGTGGAATTTTGGGGTCTAAGCAAGGGAGCCATAAGCTCTTTGTATTCAATAATGTTCTCTTCCAAACCAATCCCTTCGTTGCAGCTTGCTGCATACATTGTTTTGTCTACCGAACCTATTTCCAGGCTGGCCATAGTTGCTGATGGAAATGTGTCACCCAGTGATGAGTCTCTCAATGATCAGGACTCCAGCAACGTTGGCTTGCCATCTGAAGAAAATCTACGGCTAAGAGATGAAGTATCTTGTATGGTTGAGAAGTTAAATTATGAACTTCTTGATACGGATTTAACTGCGCCAGAAAGGGTAAAGTTTACTTTCAAAAGCTTTCTTTTGTTTATTCTCCCTCTTCAGACAAATCATTTACTGTAAAAACCACTTCTAATGGCAGGTGCAAACATTCTTGGCATGGTCTTTGTTACTTTCGCATGTTAACTCTTTACCTTCACTAACACAAGGACGAGAGAGACTGGTGCGGTATATAGAGAAAACTGCAAATCCGTTGATATTAGATAGTCTTTTTCAGCATATTCCTTTAGAACTATACATGGCACAGAGCTTGAAGAAAAAAGATGGGGATGTCCCGTCTGATTTATCTGTGGTAGCATCTGCAGCAACTCGTGCGATTACGACGGGTTCATCCCTGTCAACCGTTGAGTCACTTTGGCCTATTGAAACTGGAAAAATGGCTTCGCTTGCTGGGGCGATATATGGTCTGATGCTGCGTGTCCTTCCAGCTTATGTTAGAGAGTGGTTTAGCGAAATGCGTGATCGATCTGCATCATCTTTGATTGAAGCATTTACAAGATCGTGGTGCAGCCCTTCTTTAATCAAGAACGAACTGTCTCAGGTATGTGCAATAAAACCTTTTATTATCTCCTGAGAGTTGCAGTGAAGATCCACTAATGCTTAGGCAAATATTCCGTTCATTGTTTATGTGAGCTGCAGATAAAGAAGGCAGACTTTAATGATGAGAGCTTTTCAGTCAGTATAAGTAAATCGGCAAATGAAGTGGTTGCTACATATACAAAAGATGAAACCGGGATGGATCTAGTGATCCGTCTTCCAGTTTCTTACCCACTCAGGCCTGTTGATGTCAGTTGTACAAAAAGTATTGGAATAAGCGACGCAAAGCAGAGGAAGTGGTTGATGTCTATGCTAATGTTTGTTCGTAATCAGGTACTGTAATTTGTGAGTCATGTAGATCTTTGTTATCCTGCATTATATTGGCTGAATGTTTTTTTTCTTTTTCTTTTATATATGTGTTATTGGAAGCAGAACGGGGCTCTAGCGGAGGCGATAAGAATATGGAAGCGGAACTCGGACAAGGAATTTGAAGGAGTGGAGGACTGCCCGATATGTTACAGTGTGATTCACACAGTGAATCACAGCCTTCCAAGGCGGGCTTGCGTGACATGCAAATACAAGTTTCACAAAGCATGTTTAGACAAGTGGTTCCTCACATCTCATAAGAAAGTCTGCCCCTTGTGCCAATCTCCTTGTTGATTGAATAATGGAGCTGAGGGTACATTTTGTGACATTAGTCTGAGTTTTGCTTTAACGCTAACACTCTTCTTAGTTTTTAAATTTCCGTAGGTGGAGAGCGCATTGATATACATATTATCTGTGAGAGTTTTGTTTCTCGGAATGATTCAAGATTTGTTGAAAAGTGTAATAAAGAAATTTACTTCGTTATCTCTATGTATTTGGGCTTAATAGTTGTCATAGCCTTGAGACCATCTTTACTAATAATTATTAACTCAGTCCCAAAGTATAAACGGAACTGACTTATATCTGTTAAAACATGTAAATATTCAAATCAATTGTAGATGTCAAGTTGAAATAATCCCCTTTTGTTTCCTTCCCTCTTCTTCGCATGTAGATACTAAATATTCAAATCCATACAAATCATGAATTGGGTCCATTTAAAAGGCACCAAAAGGACACATCGTTCACTTAGCCCATTAATCGGAAAACCATACAAAAATGGGCTGAAACTTTATGAGCCCATAACATGGAAGAGGGTATTTAAATCCAATTAGGGTTTCACTCGTTTTCTCTCACAACTTCACCAGTCGTTCGGAGGAACACGAGAGTAGCCAGTCGTCTGGATCGGAGCTACGCTTGCAAACTCCAAACATGGTTCGTCATCCTCTCTCTTTCTGCTCTAATTTTTAGTTACTGTTTCTCATCTCGATTCTAGGGGTTTGCGTTCGTTACTTAGATAATGGTTCGATAATTTTTGGACATTATTTCTCAAACATACATCACGGTTAGATCTGACTTACTTAGATCTCAGATGTGTTGCTGCTCTTGGTCGTGATGGAATTTCTAGCACTGGAAATGTCATTTAACATGTATGTTTTATTCGGCTATTATTCAGGCGAGAGGTTTGAAGAAGCATCTGAAGAGGCTTAATGCCCCGAAGCATTGGATGCTTGACAAACTTGGTGGTGCATTTGTATGTCTCCTTCCCTCTTTTTTTGATGATCCCCTTTTGTTTTTTGTTAATAACGATGCTCATATTGGTTCCACACAGGCCCCAAAGCCATCTTCTGGACCCCATAAGTCGAGGGAGTGCCTTCCCCTCGTCCTCATCATCAGGAACAGGTTGAAGTATGCTCTTACCTACCGTGAAGTCATCTCCATCTTGATGCAAAGGCATATCCAGGTTGATGGGAAAGTGAGGACTGACAAGACCTACCCTGCTGGTTTCATGGATGTTGTCTCTATCCCAAAGACAAACGAAAACTTCCGTCTTCTCTATGATACCAAGGGACGTTTCCGTTTGCACTCTATCAGGGATGAGGAAGCTAAGGTTTGCTCTTCTCTTTTTTTTTTTTTTTGCCTTGAGAGCTTGTCTTGACATGTATGGGTAATAACAAGATTTGTTTCTTCTCCCTCTCCACAGTTTAAGCTTTGCAAGGTCCGATCTATCCAATTCGGGCAGAAGGGCATTCCTTACCTGAACACGTATGATGGTCGTACTATCCGTTACCCTGACCCGCTCATCAAGCCTAATGACACCATTAAGCTCGACCTGGAGGCGAACAAGATTGTAGAGTTCATCAAGTTTGATGTGGGCAATGTTGTGATGGTTACAGGAGGAAGAAACAGAGGGCGTGTTGGTGTGATTAAAAACCGTGAGAAGCATAAGGGAAGCTTTGAGACAATCCACATCCAAGATTCAACTGGACATGAGTTTGCAACAAGGTTGGGGAATGTGTTCACCATTGGCAAAGGAACAAAGCCATGGGTGTCTCTTCCTAAAGGCAAAGGTATCAAGCTGACCATCATTGAGGAGGCCAGGAAGAGGCTCGCTGGTCAACAAGCTACTTAATTTTGTGATTTCCTGTTCTCTATTATGCTTCTTTAGAAGTCTCTTATATTCCTAGACTCACTTTGCTTCTTTTGGTTCTCTGCTCAGTTTTGAAACTTGTGTTATTTTATTTTTGTTAAAGAGTTGAAAAAAACTTCAAACATCTTTGTGTCCTTAATTTTCTTGGCCACTTTTTATCATTTATAGTAGTATATCTCGTTGAGGGGCGATTTTGGTTGATATGCAGAATTCTATGGGATTTTGGACCTAGGCATGAATAGATATGAAGAATTTTATCAGTCTTCTGCATAATCATAACTTTAATCGTGAATATGCAGAATTTTATCAGTCATACAAATTATACATAATCGTTAAAAAAAAAAATATAACTCTTGTTAATTATATAACAGATCTTTGAGATGAGATCCTAGTTTCAAGTTTCAAGCTCTAGAAAATTGCTTCATTTTGTTAAATTTTGAGCCCAAGAACATGTTGATTGATATGCACTAAGTCACTAACAATGATCATGGGAGCATCAACCCTATACATGTCATTCGTTTCAATTGTTTCTTCTCTTCACAATGACAACCTGATTTAGTACAATACAACACAACAGAGCTGAGCTAACTGTCTAAAACAATACATTTTACAAATCCACCCTGCAAGACTTTGCTATTGGTCATTAGCAGTGTAGATATCTGTCTTTGTTACATTCATTTTCTTGCGGTGGTTGTCCCTCTGAAAAGCTCGTTGATACGCGCCTCTATGTCCTCAACTCCATACTTGATGTACCTGTCTGCGTTTCTCCCTATGTCTCCAAGGTTCTGGAACCTTCCGATGAAGTTCCCGTACGCAGGCAACAACAGCCTGGCCAGTGAGATTCTCAGCTCCTCTCTCAGCTGCTCGTCAAACACAACCCACGTCGAGTGTGCTTTACATATCTCATCAAACTGCATATTGAACTGTTTCAGCTTCTCCTTCATGGTTTTCCCTAACCCGTTCATGCCTGCCGCTGTATTGTCCACCTTCAACAACCCCAGCATCTTGTTCCACGAGCTTCTCTGATAATTCAAATGGTATTGTCGTACTTTGGCATTGTGTTTCCTGATCCAATCCTCTCCTAAGAGCAATCCTAAATCCCCATCCTTCACCTTCTGAACAATGTATCTCCCGTTGTTCATCAGAAACACACAGGACAAGGCTGGATCTTTGTACACTTTGGATTTTACTTCCAAGTTACTCTCTAAAAGCTCCATGATCCAAGACATCTGTACAGTCAACAGAGTTGAATCTTTAGAGGGCACACCATTGCTTTCCTCAAACACTTGTTCTAGGGTTTGCCGGGATCTGCAAGCCGCGCGGAGGTAGTTCATGACGTAACGAGTGATTGGGTGGAGACCACCGCCTGGAACGGCAGCTTTGGCCGGGTCTCGCCGGATCAGATTCTCAAGCTCCATGAATATACCTCTTATCGACTCTCCCAGTCGTTTCCAAATGGTTGCTGCTTCATTTCTAAGAACTAAGCAAAACTGGTCCGAGAACACAGACTCAAATTCGGGCATCAAATCTCTCATTGTCTCAAATACGTCGAGCACTTTGAACAATCTCTCAGGCGATCGGCTTCCTATGGCAATCGCGTCGGCGAAATTCAGGAGTTGGATGGTAGAGCCACGACATACCTCCATGAATGAGAGATCGGCAGCTGAGGAGAAACCGAAGAAGACACGGTCGCAGAGGCGGCGTTCGCTAGGGAAGAGGATGCGGAGAGCGACGTTAGCGGCTTTGATCCACCGGTCTATCTCATCCTCTAGCTCCTGCGACGGCATCTTATGAACTTCTTCGATACTGAGCTTCTGCAGCCCTAGCCTCGACATGCTTTCTTCCAGAAACTCTCTCCTGCAAGCGCTGTAAACGTGGGAGCACGCCTTGCCAAATCCAGCTCCCAGCATCCGCTTGGCCATCTCGTGCAGATCGTTGATTGTCGCCGACGGGAGGGCGTCGATGATAAGGTCGTAGTCGGTGAGCGGCTGTGCCACTGGGATCTGGATGTCGTCACCGTTCTGGAAGTCTCTGTCGTAGTCATCCTCTTCGTCGGAGTCGAAACGATGGTTCATCGCAGCAGCGTCTCCCTGCGGATTAAGGCCGAACGACTCGGCGCCGCGCTCCATAAGCGACCGGAACTCATCCTCGATGCGGAACATAGCCTGCTGCATCATGTCGTCGGCGCGTGCGAGGCAGACGCCGACAGGCTTCTCAGAGGCCATGGGGCTCCACTCCCTGGTGATAGTAACGAGCTCATCGATGGTGTCGAGGAAGGCAGCGGAATCGGCAGGATCAGCCCAGATTGGCTGATCGGCGGCCACAAAGCGGGAGATCTGACCGTCTAGCGAATTTAGAGCTCGCTCAAGTACAGCAACTCCGGATCCACCTTCCCCAGGTTGACCTTCGGCAAGCTTCTCGCGCGAAAATCTGCCGTCGAAGTTGGAGAAGATCTGCAAGATATCATCAGCCATGGATTCATTATGGCCAAGCGTCTTGGCTATGTGACGCGCCACAGCTAGTAACTTCTCTTCACCGTTCTCCGCCATTAATGAACAGAGGTGTGAATCAGTAGAGAGCTTTCTATAATCTCGAGTCACTAAGCAGAAAAGGCCACACAGCGAGATCGACGGGGAAAGCAAGGAATCGAAGACGAAGAAAGTTCCAAGCAAGGAAGAAGACGGGCTGGATGGATATGAGTACGCATCACAAAAGCCACTTATTGCGAAAAATTGTTCATATATGCCACTATTCGACAAAATGACAATTTCACTTTTAATTGACAATTTCATTTTTAATGATGGTTTGTATGTGTTAAATAACATTGTATCGGTAAAGATTCGTTGAAATACACGGTAGTTCAGTAGTTGCGAGCGTCATGCGCATCCCTCGTGTTTGACCCACGCCCAGAGTTCGAATCCCTACAAAGATACCAGCTGTACTGGTACAATTAGATGCGCTGAATACAACTAGAGACCAGTTGTACACAACGAACCTTTAAAGATAATTTTGTCCATTCATTAAAAATGAGACCAGTTGACTTTTCATTTGATTTTCATTAATGGTAGTTTCGTCCATTTATTAAAAATGAATAATAAAATGATTAAAAAGTGGCATGGTGATTAAAATTTCTCATAGAGTGACAAATAAGAATTTGACCCTGGATAGAGAAACCTGTACGCAATGACGAAAACACCCTCCAAGACAGACGCGATTTTTGACCTGGCCGCGTTGTTTGAAAATGGCATGGACGTGTAATTTCTCCTTGTCTTTTTGTGGACTCTTCGCTTTCGCTAATATTGACGTCTCCGTGACTTTTTTTCAATTCTGTGATTGGGTGTCGCTTCCGATTGTTTCTGACCGGGCAGGTGATAAACCAGCCGGTTTGATGAAGTAACATGGGTGGAGCTGACACATATAGTTCAACTACACAAAACGAAGTCGTCTTTGGGGGAAATATTTATCTCTTGTTGTAATGCAGAATCAAAGATGCTTCTGGAGAATCAATTTACCAAACTCTATCAGATAGATCCACAATCGAGAATAAATAACACGAAATTACATTTTTTTTTACACTCATTATTAGTTTATTACGCATTGTGATTCTGTGCCAAACATGAACTTGGTATGGCTATGCCAAAATGAACATCATTCACTCTTTCTTCTGTGTTTGTTAGCTGCTCTGCTTCACTTTATTGTATTGGCTCGTCTCTTCTGCAACCTTTTCCCAGACATTGCTAATTTTTTCTGCGTATCCAACCTGCATCCACAACTCTTTTCTTTTACAATCTCGACTCTATTCTTTTACTGGCAAATTATGCATTCCTATTTCCTCCTCCACCATTATCATTCAAATCACTCACCGTTCACTAGCCTACAAGAGACCCATGAACGACTTCTTTTTTTTAAAAATCTATTTTGTCAACTTTTCCACTCTTGAAAGCTCATTAAGAATGGAATCACACACTTTGTGCTTAACCTAAACAATCTCCTTACCATTCCTCCATAGAGCAATAAGGAAAGACTTAAGGCTTCATCCTTCTAATAATAACGTACCTGGTTAACAACAAACCCCTTCATCATGTTCATGAAGTCTGCACGCCTTTCTCCATCCAACCTCTCAACTTCAGATCGGTTGTTATCCTGCAATGACACAATTTTACACACAGCACAACCAAAAACTTCATAACATGTTGGTAGACCAGTACAAGCTATGATATGCAATGATTATTGCTGGATACCTTGATCCGCTCATACTCTCTGATGGCAACATTTTTTGCGTCCTCAGTGACCTTGATGGTTTCTTTTAACTCTTCTATTTTCCGGATCCTTGATTTGTCACCGCCAAATACCTTTGATGATGCAGCCTCTAGCTTTTCGGCTCTTGCTTGCAGCGAAGACAGCTCTGATAGAAGCGTCTGCACTGTCAGTAAAGCACTAGATCTATCTGCAAATGCGCCTTGGACAGCCATCATCATGCCAAGGTACTCATGGAGTGTGTCCTGACATGAATAATTCAAATAAAAGAACAGCTCTTAGTGAAGTTAAAGTCCTGCACAATCTCCATATATAAGCCGACAATTTGTCTCCGAGTCCACTAATTAATAACGAGGATACACGCCAAGCATGAGGAGATTTCAGAAATCCAAATGTCAATTGCTTAAATCAAAATAAATCATTTTTCAGATGAGGAAAGAAAACAACTTCTTCTTTTTTATTCATATTAAGAAGGCAACTGTATATTTCTGTAGTTCGATAGGTATTTACCAAATGTTTGACAGTCTGGGAATTCAACTCCCTATAGAATCTGCTTGCTTTTACAGCCGCAGTGGCTAAATTCTTCATATCAGTAGCACGGGTTCTTTGGGAGTTGAAAACAGCATCTTCGTTCTCGAACTTAGTCAGCTTAATGAATGCTAGTCCCAGTTCTCCCATGGTTTCCCCCATGTCTTGCTGAGCCTTCACAAGGGATTCTGCCTACAAATATAATCCACGAAAAGGTTTGCTCAAAACAGAAAACTACATACTGACATAATGATGCATCTATCAACTAACAAGGATGAAAATTTACCTGCTGTGAGGCATTGATAATTTGTTGCTCGAGATCATGCATCTTCTCCTTCTTTTCCAGGAATTCTTTATCTTCTTCAACAACTGGTGGTTTTGATCCACCCCAGTCATTAGAAACTGACTGCCTCAACTCCTTGAACAATCTCAGCAGATCCCTACCTCCTCTGGCAGGCTGACCCACCTCATGCACTGGCACTGCAGAGGCTCCGCCTTCACCAAACAGCTGTTTCGGAAGCTTCACAGCGCCATCCAACATCCTAGAGGCCACATCAGTGCTCATCGGTAGTGGCAATTTCCCTTGCACCTGAAGAAACACTTTCAACTCGTCGCTGTTCCTGATAACAGGGTGCGCACTGAGCCTGCGCAAATACTTCTCCAATGCAACTCTTCTCTGCTCCACGAACTCTTGTTTCTGCATTACTTGGCTCTCCACGACGCTCTTGTCTGGCCGCGGTGGTATGCAGAACCCTCTATACGACTCAGCCAATCGATCTGCCAATGTGACAACATCTCTGAATCTTCTTCGAACGCTGAACTCCGATAGGCCGAAGTCAGGGAGATTTGTTCTGGTCGTAATTTGGTAGGTGATGTAAGTGTTTCCTCCAGGAACAATGGAATTTGAAGTCTCCTGCTCTTTCTGAGGGTTCGATACAGTGATCTTGATGTAGTCCGAGCTTGATGAAGAAGGAGATCTCGATAGTGAATCTGAGGATAGACTATGACGGCTGCTATCCTCGGCGCCGTTGATCTCGCTATCCGAGTTTTCATCAAAAGGGCTGTAGATAACATCTGCATAAGACGGCGGCTCGATGTAGGAGTTATCGCTGCTGTTCGGCTTAGAGCCGAGGCTGCGGAAATCGCTGTAGGAAGATGGCGCAAGAAGTGGATCAGAATCAGCCGGCGTCAGGACGGTGGGGAGCGGCGAGAGCGGGTCGTGCACGTTGGAAAGTGTTGACATGGCGCTACGATAACCAGAGTTCGATGAATCGTCGTTGACATCGCTTCTCGTCAGAGGACCGTCACCGCCGGTTGCGTCACCATTTACTCCTAGGACTAGATTCTCCATCTCCTCCCTCGGTGCATTGAGATTGGTCCCTTCGAACCCGTCGGCATCCTCCGATCCCATCATCTTGTCTTCTCCGGAGTAAAAAAAGTCGATGAACTAAGCTAATTGAAGCAAGAATTTACAGAAAATTAGGGTTTGGCGATTTGGGAAAAAACGGACGGAGATTCCCCGAATGTGACGCTGCGACGGTGGCTAAGATGCGCAGGTGGGGTTACGGGGCAGAAGACTAACGTGCACACCGTGGCGGATCAGGGATGGCTCGTGAATTGGCTTAAAAAGTCTCGTCATTTGACAATTGCCCAATGCGTGTGACATGTGATGTGAAGAATCTGACTATCTTTGAAGTTACGTGAAGTCACCGATGGGCTTACTTAGGTGAACCGACCCGGCCTAGTTAGGCCCATTAAGACAGCCCTATCGCCGCATCCAAGCGAATTGATTAGGTTTCATTTGTTTCTAATTTGCAGGTGCAGAGCTCCCTTGATTAACTGCAACTGCGTCTCGGTCAACTCATAAGACACTTCAACAGGTTTTTTTCCGACAGACTCTTCTCTGATGGCTTCCAAATTCGGGTTGGCGGGTGGAATACCGGAGCGCCGTGTCCGACCAATCTGGGATGCCATCGATTCTCGTCAGTTCAAAAATGCTCTCAAACTCGTCACTTCGCTTCTCTCTAAGTACCCAAAATCACCTTATGCTCTAGTAAGTGTCATCCAACCATTGGTTTCGTTATCCTCTTTTTCTCCAATCCGTAAACGGGAACCGTAATCTGCTGTTGCATTAACAGACGCTTAAAGCTCTGATTCATGAGAGAATGGGGAAAACAGATGAGGCACTATCTGTTTGCTTGGATGCCAAAGAGCTTTTGTACAAAGATGATTCATCGTTGATGGATGATCTCACTCTCAGCACATTGCAGATTGTATTGCAGAGACTCGATCACTGTAAGTGCACTTGTATAAACAAGAATTTGAAAGCTGGTGTATAACTTCTTCGCTATATCTAATTCATTTGTTTTAATGTGACTAGTGGATTTGGCCACTAGCTGTTATGCTCATGCCTGTGGCAAATTCCCTAATAATTTGGAGCTTATGATGGGGCTCTTCAATTGCTATGTTCGTGAATATTCTTTTGTGAAGCAGCAGCAGGTTTGTCTTTCTGTTGGATAAAAAATCTCCTGTGAACCACGTGTCTGTGGTCCAGTGGTAAGGAGGAAAGGAGGAAATCAAGGTCGTAATGGGCTAGCTCCTGAGTTCGAGCCCTGGAAACATCAACATAGGCACGTGGCCACCAAGGGTTTTCACATGGTCCCTTGGCCCCAGGATTAGTCGGTGTAGGGGATACGCTTGACCGCTGGTTAAAAAGGTCGTAAAGGGCTAACACCGGTCGAGTCAGCGGTCCTTAATTCAACCGGATTACCTGAGTTATAAAAAAAAAAAAAAAAAAAAATCTCCTGTGTTCTGATATCAAGTCTGTATTTCCCTTTTCTTATGTCTTACTTTGTGACAGACAGCCATAAAAATGTACAAACTTGCCGGAGAAGAAAGGTTCTTACTTTGGGCAGTTTGTAGCATCCAATTACAAGTACTGCCACCGTCTATCCTCCGTCTTTGAGCAGTTTGGTATTCTGTTGCTTACAGTTGAGATTATTTTTCTACAGGTTCTATGCGATAAGAGTGGGGAGAAGCTGTTGCTTCTGGCTGAGGGTTTACTTAAGAAGCACATTGCCTCTCATAGTATGCATGAGCCAGAAGGTTAATTCACTTCTCCACCAATGTCTTCTCGTGTACAAGTTGTGGAACTATTTCAGATTTCTTCAGCTTTTCTTCTACTAATGAAATTCTGGTCTTCTCAGCTCTCATGGTGTATATCTCTTTGCTGGAACAACAATCCAAATACAGTGATGCTTTGGAAGTCCTTTCTGGAAATTTGGGTTCTCTTTTGATGATTGAAGTCGATAAACTACGGATACAGGTAGGGTACGAGGCTTTTTGGTCTGAAAGAGAACTAAACTTCATGCTTTTGCATTATATTCTACGTGGGCCACAAACATTCTGAAATAACTCAGACAGAGTCTATTGCTGTATGCTCACACAAACTCTCTCACTTTAAGCTGACAGGGGAGACTACTTGCTAGGGCGAATGACTATTCTGCTGCTGTTGATGTCTATAAAAAAATCTTAGAATTGAGGTACGATTTCAAGGGATGAGCATCCCAACTCAGTTGTTTTTAGAGTTGGCACTGTTACTATTGGTCTTTTGATTGTTTCTATATCTTAGGTCTGTGCATATCATGTCAGTATGCTGAAATTGTATTTCTGTTTACTTGGCAGTCCAGATGATTGGGAGTGTTTCCTACACTATCTCGGCTGTCTGCTTGAAGATGACAGCATCTGGAAGCACTTTGACAATATTGATCAAATTCATCCAACGAAACACATAGAATGCAAGTTTTCTCACCTTACGGAAGAAATGGTGATCATATTAACCACTTGTCAGACTTAAAGTCTTAGTTCGTGTTTCCTTTGCCTTTATTCTAACTTCTGGCATATATATAATCCAATTTCTTTTCCAACATGCAGTTTGATTCTCGTATATCAAGTGCTTCAGATTTGGTGCAGAAATTACAGAGAGACACTGAGAATACTAACTTAAGGGGTCCACACTTGGCAGAAATTGAAATTGAGAAGAGAAAGTTGCTGTATGGAAAGAAGAACGAAAACAAGTTACTAGAATCATTACTGCAATACTTTCTCAAGTATGTCTGAATGAACCCTTTTGGGTTGATATCTTGTGTATCATAGATGCTATGTAGTCTGACTTGTATAAATAAAGCTTACTGGTTCTTGTATCTCTCTGAGCTTTGTGTCTCTTTGCATGCAGATTTGGTCATTTAGCTTGCTATGCCACCGACGTTGAAGCATGCCTACAAGTATTATCCCCAAATAAAAAGGCAGAATTTGTTGAAATGTTAGTAAAAAGTTCTGATTCCGTTTCTACATCAGCAACCAAAGTGCTTGGTCAAACAACAACAATACTCAAAGTTCAAGAACTGACGGGAAACATTTTTGCGCTCCCTCTCAGCGGTGTGTTCTCTTTGCTCACATACACTTTACTTCAATTTTCCTTGTTTTCTGTTTATAAAGATTAAATTCTGAATCTACAAGCTGTGTGACTCTTTTGTGCGTATGGCAACTCTCTGTTTTGGTGTGCAGTATGATGAATCCTTTTCCAGCATAGTTTCCTGTTGTCTCTCCTGTGTGGTTTTCTTATTTTTGCAACGTAGCTTCTCTAAATGTGTTCTTCTGAATCTATTTACAATTTGATCTTTCCTTCCCATATGTAGAGATTGAAGCCTCTGCTCTCAAACTGGCGAAGTTATACTGTCAAAATCTTCCTCTTTCTAAGGACTTGGATCTTCAAGAGAGCATGTTTGGGGAAGAACTTCTATCTTTGATTAGCAACATGTTGGTCCAGGTACTTTGGTTGTGTTGAACAGATGTGCTTCCCCCATACTGCATAACCCATTGTTATATGTTAATTAATCTTATTGCTGGTTCCAGTTATTCTGGCGAACTCGAGATTTTGGCTATCTTGCTGAGGCTATCATGGTTCTTGAGTTGGGCTTGACCATCAGAGGGTAAGTAACTAATTTTTATAGCTAGGAAAATGTCGATTTGAGTTTCCATCAGTGACACTTTTACATTTCAGAAAAATAAGATATTTACATTTCAGAAAAATAAGATATTTTTACATTTCAGAAAAATAAGATATTTTTGCCAGCTGCTTCTGTTTTAAATACCAAAGGATTCAACATGGCTTTGATAGTTCTCAACTTGATAATTACTTTTTTGTTTCCAGACATGTTTGGCAGTACAAGATCTTGCTGTTGCACATATATTCATATATCGGTGCACTTCCGCTTGCATTTGAACGGTATCATAGCTCTCAGATTTACTTTTTATTTCCTGGAAAAGAAAAACCCCTCTTCAGCTCGTTTAGCTTAACCACGTGTTTATCTTCTGTTAGGTATAGAGCTCTTGATGTGAAGAACATCTTGACAGAAACGGTTTCACACCATATTCTACGTCAAATGTTGGAATCTCCCATGTGGGTGAACTTAAGTAACCTCCTAAAAGACTATCTCAAGTTTATGGATGATCATTTGAGAGAGTCCGCAGACCTGACATTTCTTGCTTACCGTCATAGAAATTACTCAAAAGTAAACAATTTGAATTCTCTCCTAGAATTGCCAATACCATCTTCATGTGGGCTACCGGTTACTGTCGTGACTTATCTGGATAACCTAATCTCAGGTTATCGAATTTGTCCTATTCAAACAACGATTGCAGTACTCAAATCAGTACCAAGCTGCGAGGGTTGAAGCATCTGTCTTGCAATTGAAGCAGAACGCAGACAGCATCGAGGAAGAAGAGGTACATCCACACTCTTGTCGTGTAAATTACCGTCCATGTATTTGATCCTCTCACATATCTAACGTTGTTTGTGTTGTTGTTGTCTAGCGCATTCTTGAAAACCTGAAATCTGGAGTTCAACTTGTGGAGCTGTCAAACGAAATTGGATCCAAGACACTGAGGTTCAATGAAGATATGCAAACACGACCATGGTGGACACCTTGTCCTGAGAAAAACTATCTACTAGGTCAGTTTTAACCTTCACGATAGTAGTTGTGTATGATTGTGGTCTTATTCTTAATATCAATCAACAACATGTGTAGGTCCGTTTGAAGAAATTTCTTACTGTCCCAAAGAGAACGTGGTACGTCTGTCTATATCAATACATCTTTTCTTAGGGACCAATGCAATCTAACTCTGTTTGTGCTTGTTGGCTTTGTTTAGAAGAAAGATCGTGAAGAGAACATGAAACGAGCCATCCAGAGAAAATCCCTTCTACCTCGGATGGTATATCTATCTATCCAGTGTTCTTCAACGGCATTGAAGGAGAGTGTTGAAACCAAAGGGTCTGGAGGTGAATTCAAAATCTGTGAAGAACTTAAGTTTTTGCTGGAGGAGTACACAAAAATGCTGGGATGCTCTCTCAGCGACGCTGTAGATATGATCACAGAGATCTCACAGGGTGCAAGGACTTCCGAGGTTAGCTTTTCTACTCCTTTTTCCTTCCACCTGGACTCATGGCCGCTGGTCTTACTAGTATTAACATTGTGGGAACATCTCTGCAGAGCTTCGGTTCAGATTTGGTGGACTGGTTGAATTTTGCAGTGTTTTGGAATGCTTGGAGCCTGAGTTCCTACGAGCATTGGCATGTGCTGATCTTGTTATTTGAGAGGCTTATTCTGGACAGAATCAGATCAATGGGATCTTCAGACATGAGTTCTTGCTATTCTGATATCCAGGTCTTGGTTCAGATCATCACTGAACCGTTGGCGTGGCACATTCTTATAATTCAGGCCTGCACCCGCTCGTCTCTCCCATCTGGGAAAAAGAAGAAGAAAACTCAACATTCGGATCAATTATCTTCCTCCCCGATGTCTCAAACAATCAAAGATTCTATACAGTCCTTATGCAGCACAGTACAAGAGGTTTCGAACTGGCTACTAAATCAAATGAACAACCCAGAAGATGACCAAGTGGAGAGATTTCTGTCAACTCTGAAGAGAAGTGAAGACTTAGGAGGACCGGGACAGGTTCTTGGGGTTCTAGAGAGTTTCATCGCATCGAGCGAAGAATCAGAGGTAGGAAATCGCATCTTTGAAGCACTGAAATCATGGAGCACGGCAGATACAGCACGTAAAACAGTCATGGCGCAACAGAGACTCCTCCTCGAGTTTCTCGAGATCTGTGAAACTAAGAGAAAGCTACTGGAAACGCTCAAACAACAGATGTCCCATGTTTGATCTCTAATCATAAGAACAATTTAGAGAAAGGTCGCTGCTTTTCTTGGCTTTTTTTTAATATTTTTATTTTGAGGAACACATTATTAATGACAGAGAGATGGAGTTCAGTACATTTATGGAAAAATGTTTACACTCTAGTCTTTTTTCTTATGCAACAAATTTCTGGCAACGAGTATCCTTGTGAATGTTTTGGCAACGAATAGAACAAAATCGCATCCCACATAAGCAGCAATTGTAGGCAGCAATGTATCCACAAACTGTGCAGAAATGGCGACGAGAAGAAGAACTCGGAGGTCCAACGGCTGCTTTCAAGTAAGTGGGCACATGCGACGGTAAAGATTCCAAATTTGCCTAAAGAGAGACAGAGATGTTTCTGTCTCTGTTAGAAACTCTAATGGCTGAGCTATAATACTAACAAGGGAAGAGTTGATGTAATGTACCTCCTGCAAGAGCTCAAGGAAGGATTTAGGAGCTTTACGAGCCTCCAAAGCTTTTGCTTGTCGAGTTTTACGCTTTGATCCTTTGGGTTGCTTCTTCTGTGTGTATCCTGCAACAAACAAAACATGATTAAAGAACTCCAACTGCATATCACAGAGAGAGATATTTCGTCAATGTAAAAAGATTATTCACCGAGATCATCGTCTTCGTTGAGAGAGGCTTCTTCATCATCGTTCGCATCTACCACCTCTATGGCCCCATTGTCATTCTCTAGAGCCTCAAGCCGAGCTATAGCAGCCTATAATTTAACCATTCGAAAGACAATTTCAAGTTTTGTTTCCAACAAAAAGAAGCAAAAATCATTAAGTGATTTTACCTGAGTTCGATTGTCTGTGCTCGTAAGAGCCGCCGCCATCTTCGAAGCAACCTTACGAGTCCGACTCGACACTCTACGACTCGACATCTCTTCCCCCATACCGGAAAATAATCAGATTACCGGCGACGTTGGAAGCGCTGCGACGGTAGAATGGAATACGGCGAATTCGCGTGGAATCGACGACGGTGGTAGCTCTTTTAGGTGTTTCTCAGAAATATTCTGATTCACTAATGGCCCATTGGGCCCTTTATTTTATCAATTAACAAAAGCCTGCTGTTTTTTTTTTTTAATGTTTACGCGTAATTAAGAACGAACGCATATGAAAGAAACATGATGATGATAACCTAATTAAAAAAAAAGCTAAGACAGTTTCTGAAAAGAGGCGATTGACGTTAACCGTTTCTTCCCTTGATTTTTTTGTTTCACCGTTCGTGTTTTGGACCGCCGGCGGTTGTAATCGGCGGCTCTCTTCCCTTTCCTATTTTGTCTATAGCAATAATTTAAATAAAAGTAATAGGTGGATCTATGGTTAAAGATGAAGAGAATTTGGTTTGGATCTCTGATCGAAGGGCTGTGGATCCTCTTCCATTTTATTGCTTTCTACAATTCAAAACCCAATTCATCTATGCAACCTTGCAATTGCTCATTTGTAGATTACATATCCGACAATTTTGTTTTAGTGGTTGTTGTCGGCGTCTTTCTCACTACTTAGAACTTCTCACTTCGGAGCAATTCCGGTGGCCATCCAACAATAATTTTCCAGAATGCCGTTTGTCTCTTCCATCTACGTGGGATTTATCTGGGCAGTTTGTGTTCAAGTCCTCTTCTCGAGGTTTCCTTCCTCCGCCTACACATCGGAGAGTAGTCATTCGGTGGACTTTCGTATGGTTAATCCATATCGGAGGTGCATGCGTTCAAATCTGTCTAATTTGGGATCCGGGAATAGCAATTGGGGAAAGGCAAACACATGAAGACAATCTGATCAAAGCGGGAGTAATATAAAGTTTACATTATTCACAAAGACGCGAATACGGACTAATTGGTATCGTGTTGACATTCCAAAGCATGTAACGAATGCAATGGCCTTTTGGAAAGCAAAAAAAGCAATGTCAAAAAGGCATACATATCGTATCAGAGTAAGACGAAGAGAGAAGAAGAAAAATAATAGATGTCTGTTAGCGTGTAAGGCTTATCTCGAAAAAAAACAGCGTCAAATTTTTTTTTCTAATTATTTGTCTTCAACATATGGCGCATATAGTTGGTTATGCAATAATTTGTAATTCGATGTTTTGTATTCAATTTTGTAACCATGCTTGTACTCTGGTTTTTTAATGAAAGTAATTTAGTCGAAAAAAAAAAGAAAGATGATAACCTAATTAAGCTTCTTCTGCTTCTTCTATATTGGAATTTATAAGCTCGTACATGGTAAAAAAGCGTAGCCATCCCAATGATACAGATTGTACAGCTCGGATTGAATCAAATAAAAAGAAACCTAATCAATTAAGAAACCGTTACTAATTTAATCAATTATCAAACCTAAAAAAAATGTCAATTATGACACGACCAAGGAGACACTAAACTCTTGTAATCAAACTTGCCGTTCAAGAAACCATCACCACCTTTCTGATTCCTCACCTGTTGCTGCACCACCAACACCGAACCTTCCGAGGCGAAGACGCTCCCAGCCACGGTGTCTCCGATGACTCCGAGCTGGTGGTCTTCGCTCCACGGGGTCAGCCCTTCTAGGATCTTTGGGTTGATCCCTTCTCTCCTCCCGGTTATCCACAGATCGTAGTCGTTAACGTTCATTGCTTGGATCGCAGCCAGAGTCTCCGCACCGTTCTTGACCACAACCTCTTTGTAACTAACCCTATCCTTGCCTTCGTTCTTGACCCAGAACCACGTCACCACCCCATCGTCCAACTTCTTCTCCCTCTCGTCCTCTCCTTCGTGGTTAAAAGACAAGAACCTGATCACCGTCAAAAGTATGTCCGGGTTCGCCGTCATCCTGTCGGCCAAATGCAGAGCTTCTCTGTTATCAGCTCCTCCTAGGAACAGCACCACGAAACGGTATGTTTCATGCCCCATACGGCTCGAGTGGGTTGACTGTTGCTGGTCAACCGAGGACCGAACCACGGCGTTTCTAATCCGTCCCTTGTCGTAATAGATACAGACAGAGCAGGGAGTGTGTGCCAAGACGTCGGCGTTCACGGATAGCATACCGGAGTCCCGTAGCTCGGTAGGTGCATCGTTGTCAAGACGCTCTTGCTGATAAGGTAAGAGAATGAAAGCAGTTTTATTGGTCAAGGCAAGCTCGCAAATGTCTTGGTACATTAGAGGCTTTGGAGCATGAGCAGTGTAGGCACGCAGCGTCACACACTCATCTCTTTTCTCCTGGTACAGCCTAAAGGCGCTCTGCACCTGGTCTACTCGCCCGCTCTTGGTACGTTCAGGCTCTTCTTCTTCCTCATCATCGTCTTCCTCCTCCTCCTCCTCCCTTCGCTTCTCGTGGTCAATAAACAACGGCATGGCTCGCCCCATCAATTCCACCAAGTGGACGGCGTATATAGCAAAGGGGCTACTTGTAGTGGGATAGGCGAAGTCTAGGAAGGTGATCAAACCGGACAAGGCTTCGTAGTCGGAGACGGCAAGAACAAGTGCCATCTCGGTGGAGGGGGGAGTGTGTTGGATGGTGCGGTGCTTGCTGGTCCTGTAAGGGCGATTTGGATCGTAGAGGAAGCTGATGAGCGGTGTTAATATACCCGTAACCACAACCGTATGCAAAACCAAGATAGTAAAACCGGGTAAACCGATAATACGTTTGTCGATCCAATGCAAGTAGAGCAAGATATCGATCTGGCCTCTCAAGTTCATTATGAGGCCAAGCGTGAGACTTTCTCTGGTGGGGACTTTGAAGAAGAGAGCAGCGGCAACGATGGAGATAAACTTTGAGATGAAGCCAACAATGGTCATGTAGAAGAGAGGAGAGAGCTGTTGGGGCCAAGTCTCGTGGTTAAGGAGGTTGACATTGGTGTTGAGTCCCACCAAACCAAAGGTGAAAGGCATCAAGAATTCATGGATGAAGGTCTCGCTCCGAACAGCCAACGTTGAACCCAACGGTGGACCCTGAGGGACAAGCAACCCTAGCCAGATGGGTCCCACGCCTATAGACATACCGAGCATATCCGTGAGGAAACAAGCGACAAGGACACCCATGATAATCATGACGATATAGTTTTGGTCCACGAGTTTCCCCTCTGGCGTTTGGGCAACCACCCACTCAAGGGCTCGTTTCACAGCTAAAATCATGAAAGCAGCGAAGATGACCGACGATACAAGGTACAAGACTACGGCCATGGTTCCTCCTTCGTCAGCCTGCATCATGGCCTCGAAAAAAATAAGAACGAGGATCGCTGCCATATCGCCAAGAAGAGCCACCGACATGGCGAACTTGCCCACCTCCGAGTTGAGAAGGTTCATGTCTCTTAAAATGGTGTAGATGACAGGGAACGAACTGAAAGCCAAGGCAAACGCAATCCCTCCAATGGACGCTACCTTCTTCATGTTTTTATCCATTTGGTCTCGCATGACCATCCCCACGGTCCCAACGCAGAGCATCGGGATGACAACGCCGATGGAAGCAATGTACTTGTGCTTTCTTGGTGACTTAAAGATGGCCCCAACGTCAGTCTTGGCCGCGGTGAGGAAGAAGAAGTAAAAGAATCCCAGCAGTCCCAAGTTTGCGCATATGTAATTCGCAATCGGTGGGAACAAGTAGTAATTGAAATTCCGACTTCCTCCAAGCATCGACGGTCCTATCATCATTCCACCCTTCAAGCACACAAACCCATTTTTGTTTTTTGTTTCTTTCAAATTTTTCCAAATCAAGAACTACATTACAAAGGAATGATGACTTACGATGATCTCGCAGACTATACGAGGTTGGCGTAGAGGTCGAAGGAGGAAGCAAGTAGTTTTGATGAAGAAAATGATGATAACAGCTTCTAGCAAAAAGGTCGAAAATGCGTAGTTCATAGCATTTTCGCCTCTGAACATTCCAAACGGCTGCTTACTGTGGATCTGCCGGCAAACCACCGGAAGTCTAGCCGAGACGACACGAGTGCTGGCCTCATTGGCGGGGTTTGTGCTCCCCGGCCAGTACCCAAAATGGGCTGACAGGGCACTTCGGTCACTGCTGGGGAAATGCCTAACCATGCAAACTATTCTTTCAGATCAGGATTTGATTGACCAAAAGCTAAACGATAATGATCATCGATAGAGAGAGAGAGAGAGAGGACCATAGATCCAAGATTGATGTTTTTCTTCAACAGATGTGGGCGTGCGTCTTTTTGGGAACAATTTTAGTTTTCTATTACTCTTCATTTTTTTCTTCTTCTCATTATGAGTTTTTCTCACTTAAAAAACATGCATATGTATTTTGCGTTATCTACGTCATGGTCTATATTTTTCACTCGGTAACTAATAAAACATCGAAAATGTACTTTTTAATCTGTTTTCTTACACGTATTTTTAAGAACCATTTATACTTTTTTCTTTAATAGAAATATTTTTAATAATACTCTGTAATAATTAAAATGTAAAGTAAAAAAATAAAGAAACTAAAACTCTGATATGTGGGAATAAATTCGAATTTTCCTAGCTTTTACCTCTTAATACTCTAAAAATACAACCAAGTTGTTGGTGGTCGGGTGGTTCCCTTCCTGCGGTGAGTGTCGGCCCTGTTGGTCTAGGCCAGGGATCGATTCTCCGCGGGAGCGAAATTACCAGGACAAGCACTTGGCCAAGTGGGGCATTATAAGTGGGCTGTGTCACTCCCACCCGGAGGATTAGTCTAGGCCTTTGGGCTTAGGATTACTCCCGGGGGCCGAAAGGCATCAAAAAAAAAAAAAAAAACTCTAAAAATACTCATTCCTTAGATTTTGCAATATCCCCATTTCTGCAATAAATACAAAAAAAAAAATGATGGATGAATTTAGAAGCCCTAACATATAGGGGTGTCAATTAGGGCCAAAACCCGAGGGCTGGCCTGGCCCGATTCTGAAAAACAGCGGGTTCGGGCCTAGGAATATAAGTTTGAAAAATCGGGTCTTTCGGGCTAATGTGTTTTTCGGGTTTAGTCCGAAAAGCCAGAACTTTACATTTTAATTAGTTAGAGATTTTATTTAAACATTTATCTTTCTAAAAATAATAATTTGACAATGTTATGGTGAGTTAGCTCGTATGGCATGTGATGTTCTAAACATTCTGATAATTACAGTGGCATCAAAGTCTACATTTAGTATTGGTATGCATGTCTTGGATAAATATAGAAATCGTCTTTTACCAAGAAACGTTGAAACACTGATTTGTACACGTATTTGGTTGGATGAGTTTACATTTCGTGATCCAAGTACAATTATCATTCATCCATATTTACTTCATATTTTTAAAATCATTCATCCATACTTTCAATGACATTTTTATATGATTTATACATGTTAAAGCTTAATATTTTTTTTTTTTTGTAGTTCTTGATGGTGATGAGGATTTAGAAGACGATGAAGAAGATTCTAACCTAAACTCTATTACTTAGATTTGAAGTGTTTTGATTTTATGTTTTATTTTGTAATACAATTTATTTGAATTTTATTTATTTTTTTTGTCAATGCTTTTAAATTTAATTGGATTTGATATAATACATTTCAATTTAGATTTATTTTGATAAATATTTTGTTTAAATTATTGTTTATCTGAGAATTGTGAATTTTTGTGTTTGTAAGTAAAAGTCTGAAAAAGCCTGAAAAACCCTAGAGCTCTGTCAGGGCCGGGCAGGACTTTAGAATATATACCCGATTTTTTTTCAGACCGAACCGAATCGAACTAAAATATATACGGGTTTTACGGGTTTCGGACCGGACCGGACCAGCCCGATTGACACCCCTAGTAACCAATGTTCGAAAAGGCGCTAGGCGGGCGGTCGGGCACCGATTTGCGCCTAGGCCGAAAAGAGGTGATTAATCACCGATTAATCACCGATTAATCAGCGATTAATTTTGAACATTTTTAAAAAAAAATTAAAGTTTATATGTATATAAGTTATAAGTTATGAATATATGAATCAAAACAAGTATAAAATAAGTTTTTTTTATTATCAAAGTAACAAAATATTAGGAAATTAAGTTCAAATTCACAACTAAATTCCAAAAACAAAAAAAAAGTACAAACATATGATGCAAAAAATAGATTTGTCTTGATATTGAGAGACAAAAAATGTACAAGGAGAGAAAAATCTGCATCATCTTCTTCAATGATCAAATTAGCATGTGTGTTGTACTTCTAGATGTATTTCCAAAACTTTGTAACATACCATATGTCTGTCACAAAAAAAAAAAAAGTTGACTTTTTGAAGAAAGTCAACGATTTTTTCGAAAAAAATCGTTAAAAATCGTTGATTTTTTTTAAAATAAACGTTGACTACCTAGCTCCACCGCCTAGATACTAATCTGCAAGGTGTCTGACCGCTTAGCGCCTAGACGACTAAGCGGCAGCTTTTTAGAACAAGGCTAGTAACATAAGGGACGTGCAAGGTACGGCCTTGGTAGCTGGCAAACACAAACACCCATGCTTCTATTTCCTTCCTCCTTCGTTTTCATGAGATTGTTTGTTTTTTCAATCATACATAATCATTTTTATTTTCCTAATAATTATACATGCACCTTTTTCACACTAAAACACTTCCCAATATTATAAACTAATACTAGTAATTTAATTTTCAAATATCATCTTTTAATACGTTAAAAAATCACATTTCATTAACCGTAATTTATGTAAAATAAATAAAACAGAGGGATAATGAAACGGAGAGATTTATTTTGTTTTTAATTTCTGGACATATCTCTTTTTTTTTAAGGTGTAAATTATTATTACTCAATTGTCAAAAAAAAAAAGAAGGAGATCCACCACCTACATCCAATATTGAATGCATCACCGCTTTTTGCGTTCTTCCACATACTCGATTATTTCATTTATCCGTTTATTTTCATATATCTTCATTAATTAAGCATTAACCATTTATTTCATTTGTCTTCATATATTATTATATTATGCTTTCGCGTTTCCCTTAATCTCAATGTTTTGTCTAACCGGAGACTTTTGTCCGTGCGGAGTTGCGCAGTGGAGAAAATTAAACATTTATTTCATTTAACTGCATGTATCGTATAAAATATTCTATCGGATGTTTAAAGATTCAGGGGATCATTTTTTTTTTTTTTTGTTACACTAAAACATTATTTATTATTCATTTAAACAATATTCAACCAATGATAAAATAATATTCAGAATACAAATAATCAAAACCGATAAAAAATTAATTAATTTTGCATTAAAATTTAAAAACATCATTTATTTGAAAACAAAATTAAAAAAACATTAAACATCATTTATTAAAAAACGAAAGGAGTACTATAGTCTCACTACTCTAATATATAATGGACTAAGAGCGTATAAATTCCAGTTTAATAAAAACATGCCCATTTAACAGAGTAAAAGCCCTGAAAAGTAAAAGACAAAGGAGAAGTGAACAACTAGCTCAAAAACACGCCAAAGTGACTTACGATTCAAAGAGAATAAATGTTGAACTTATGGACAATCCCGAAATAAACCGAACACTCATTCAAACCAAAGATTAAAAGCGCTGAAGAAAAACGGTTGAATTCATCGGATTAAATGCCATTAATGATGAATCAAGTTGAGTAAATGACAACGTTAAACACGGATTAGAAGTATTAAAACAAGAGCAAATGTAAGGAGAAATAATAAATTTTCTTCCTATGCAACAAACATTACATTTTTACAGTTACAATTTTTTGTTCTTTTTATTGTGTAAACGCTTTCGATGACGAAAATTTAAATTCATTTGCTCTCATTTTATCGCCTAAATTCACTTTCAATCGACTTCTTTTTTATTGTCAAAAAATCATTCGATATTTTGATATTTAACGTTACGTCAAAATCTTTTGAATATTATTATTTATAAATTTTGAATGTTGTAATTCAAGCTAATTGACGTATTTCATTTATAAATAGTATTTCATAAATATATGTTCAGATAAAGTGTACTTTGGTCCAACACTAACCTTATGAATCATAGTTTATTTTGTGTATTTCTCTTTTTTTTTTTGAACATTATTTTATGTGTAATTTTCTTTTCTTTTTTTGTTAAAATGTGTGTAATTTTCCCGAGAAGGAAAATCACAAATATGTACTATACTTTAGGTTAATCAGTGGTTAACGCTCTCCATCAAATATTCGTCATATAAATAATGCATGTATACATTAATGGTATAATCTTAGTAAATAAAAATAATAGTATACATTTATTGTGGGTATGGGGAATGCATTAAAAGTGATGAATATTATAAAATTGGTAATGGTACACTATTGGGGACGCTTGAGACTATAAATACATTCAAGCTGGTCACGCTCCTCTCTAACATCTTCCTCTACATATATATAACATATATATAAACATATATTATTGGCGCTATCCATGGCTTCTTCTTGCTTTCATGTGTATAATTTGCCTTCTCTTCTCTAACATCTTCCTCTGCATATATATAACATACATAAAAACATTTATGTAGAGGAAAATACATAGACACGCAAATCTCTTAGGTGGAGTAGTAGAGAAGTAGTTGTAAAGCTTAGGAGGGATAGCGCCATGTGACTCACCAATACTATATGTTTTGTATATATATACTATTGGCGCTATCCATCCTGAGTTCCATGGCTTCTTCTTGCTTTTATGTGTATGTCTCTGCCTTCATTTCCAGTTTCGTTGAGTATGTATAAAAGAGAAGATGGTAACGGGTAAGGTTTATCATTCGTGTGTAATCTCTTAGGCTTTTTTTTTTTTTGATAAATCAGATTTATTCACAATATTTGTTCACATGTTATGTCAGATATAATAAGTGAATGACAAATTGAAATCGTATGCAAGTTAGGTTGAAAGTGAGAAAAAACACAGGTTGGGTACAGAAATTTGGATCTTAACTTGTTAAGCCAATTTGCCCAAAAAAAAGAAAAAGATTACATGATTGGTAAAATAATATAGATGGCCTTACAAAAATTGGGGTTTTACACATGTAAAAGGTCACCCACTTAGTTTTTTTATCTTCGTAATAATATATTGTTACAGACTTGCAGGTTTAAAGGTAGTAAAGTTTGTACTGACTCGTAATTACAGCCACCCACTACACTTCTGTATAGCATCCGATTTTGTGTGTTGTGAATGTAACAACATCTTCTCCACCATGTGGTCGATGGAGCCAGCCAGCTATTGAACCGGTGAACATACACCGTTCCGAGGCGTGGTCCTTGTCGAATTAAAAAAGGAAATCCAAGATTAGGATTCCTACCTATGGCTCCTTCTAAGAGAAGAACCCCTACTTTGTATATAACCTTTTTTTTTTCTAATTAAAAAAACACTTGCACTTAACTTCCAATTGAAAGGTTATGTAGACGACAAACATCCAAAAATCGTTTGATATCTCTTAAATACCCCTATTATCCACAGGCCCGGCTCAATCAATAACAAGACCCGGTGCGATGGTGAACATATGCCCCTAAATACGACTAAAATTTTATTTTACAAAAAAATCAGAAAATTACATTG
Organism: Eutrema japonicum; assembly: GCA_030161315.1. NCBI lineage: Eukaryota > Viridiplantae > Streptophyta > Magnoliopsida > Brassicales > Brassicaceae > Eutrema > Eutrema japonicum. The sequence continues at coordinate 44,467,897 of BSQW01000005.1, forward strand.
TTCAAGTGAATAATAACATTCTTTTTACATGTTTTGAAGAAAAATCATCGATCAAAGTTTCCATGTCTAATTCTTCCAAAAAATCATTCTCAATTGCCATCAAAGCTAGTCCATTTAATCTTTCTTGTGACATAGAAGTCCTCAAATATGACTTCAATAGCTTCAGTTTGGAGAAACTCCTTTCTGCGGAAGCAACAGTAATTGGAATAGTTAGTAAAATCCTATATGCAATTGTAGTATATGGAAAACTATCAAATGGTATAAGAAAATTTAATATATCTCGTGATCCCATATTCTCATTTGGTAAAAGCTCCTTGAGAAACTTTAGCTCCATAAAAAGTTCATCTCCAACAATGTCTACTAAATCACCATTTTTCAAACTATTTTCTAAATAACTACAATGATACTTTAAATCCACATCATCACACATTTTCAATCTAGTAGAATCAAACAAAAAACCAAAATTTTGTTCATACAATTGATATTGTTCAAACCTTTTATTAAATGAACTAATAGCATGATCTATGATATACAAAAAATATTGAATCCTAAATGTTTCTTCTACGGATAATAATGTTTCATTACCACTAACTTCATCATATTGTCTTTTTCTAAGGATAATTCTTCTTTGAATAAACTTAGGTTCAATACCAATTTCATTGGCAATTTCCTTAGCTTTTACCATAGCATCAAAAAATCCAGTTTCTCTATATTTTTTAAAATAAGAAATTAATGCAGTTACTTCAGTCATTGCAACATCAATTTGCATATCTATTGACTGTAATTTTTTGCTAACTATATTTACCACATGCAATATGTCAAACCAAATAATAGTAGATAACAAAAATTCAAAGCTACTAAGCTCATTCAATGCTAAAGATTTAGCTTCACTTTGAATCATTGAATCATTATCATTTTCAGCCACTTCGAATAAAGATTCTCGTATATCCACAATTTGAAATCTTATCGCTTTAATACTCTCAACACGACTTTCCCATCGGGTTGTTGACAATTGCTTAAGAGTTAAGCTTTTCACTTTTTTTTTCAAAATATCCCACCTTTTTATAGAATTAGCAAACAGAGAATACAAACGTTGCACTACTCCAAAAAAATCTTTTACCTTCACAGAATTATTTCCAATATCACACAAAACCAAATTGAGACTATGACAAGCACATGGTGTATAAAATGCTCTAGGATTCAAATCCAAAAATCTTTTTTGTACACCTTGTTTATATCCTTTCATATTAGATCCATTATCATAACCTTGACCTCTCACATTATTTATATCAAGATCTAGAGATTTTAATACATCCTTTAGCACTTCAAAAATCCCTTGGCCCGTAGTGTCATCTACTTTTATAAATTCAACAAAATACTCTTCTACTTTAAAAGAATTAGAGGAAAAAGGCACGCACCTTAGAATTATTGACATTTGCTCTTGATGGCTAGCATCAGGAGTGCAATCCAAAATCACATAAAAATATTTTGCTTCTTTAATCCTCGTAATTATTTTTGACTTAATTCTTGAAGCAATCAAAAAAATCAATTCATTTTGAATATTATGACCAAGATAATGATGATGAATACTTCTATTAGTAATACGAAAAACATGCTCTTTTATCACAATATCAAATTCTGCTAACATTTCTACTAATCCTAAAAAATTGCCATTACTATTTTGATATAGCTTCTCATTTGTTCCACGAAATGCCAAATTATGCTTTGCAAGATATTTTACAATTGCAATAATTCTAACTAATACATTTTTCCAGTATTCCTTTTCTTTCTTAAATTGTTCTTGAGCAACTTTATCAATAGTTTCATTTTTGTTAAGCCTACACCTTAATTCAACCCAAGCAGTCATATTAAATATATGTTCATTACTTTTCTCATGGTCATTTAATCTAACAAGTATATGAGTCCAATCTGAAAAACCATTCTTTGCTAGTTGGCTTTTCCTAATACCTTTCTTAAAAATCTTACAACAGAAACAAAAAACTTTATCCAATTCTTTTGAATAAACTAGCCACTTTCTATCAATTGTCTCTCCATTAGATAATTCTCTTGTGTAGAAAGATGAAACAAATCTTCTATGAACCTTGTTTTTAGGACCTCTTACAATAGATAAATCTCTTTTTGGTCCATTTATTGCTAAGGTTTCTATCAATTTTGAATCAAGCATATCCCAATTTCTTGGGTCATAGATATCAAGATCAGTGGAAACACCAACATTAGGAATATCATCGACTTTTTCAACCACTTCATGAGCATCTAATACTTGCACATTATCTATATTATTAATATTCTCATGAGGACTAGAAACACCAATATCATCAATTTCTTCATCTGGTCTCCTTTTAACAATAAATTTATCCATAGGCCCTTTTTGAGATTGAATAATTTTTTCTATATTTTCTGTTTTTTGCCTTTTCTCATGACGAGAGGAAGACATATTTATTATTTAACACTCAAAGTTCAAACAATAACAAAAAAAAAAAATCAACTAGATAAATGCCCAAATTGTTGTTAGAGAAGAGAACAAAAGAACCTGGATGGATTGAAGATTAGTGGACTGGATTATGAAAACTGAAAAGAACTCTAACCGGAGCTTGTAGATATGAGATATCTAGATCTTGCTGGCGTTTAGAAATACTGAAAATTGAGTGAGGAGAAAATCAATTTCTACAAGTAATTTTCATTCAGAGAAGGAAAAAATCAGAAACTGATGGATAGAATCAAATCGAGAAAGTCATTGATTTATGAAGACAATTTGGAAATCTCTAACGGCTATATCATAATTAAGGGAAAAATTAATTGATCTGTATTTTCTGTCAAAATCTTCTCTTGACTCAAAAAGGAAAGAAAGAAAAGATCAACAAAATATCCGTAATTTCCATCAAAGAGATAGAAAGAGAAACCAAAAAGCACTCGAAAACCGAAATCAGACAAAAAAAAAAATTATTAACTATGTTTTTTTGTTTCTCGGCAAGAAAAATGAAGTGTAAGATGGGCCAAATTTTAAAATTGGAATTTGGAGCCCAGTGCAAATGCACCTCTTGCACTGGGCCAGAGCCGGGCCTGATTATCCACACGATTAGGGGTGAGCATTTTAACCGAACCGAACCGAATCAACCGAACTCAAACTGACCCAAACCAAACCAGAGTTGATACCTAACCATTTGGTTGAAGTTTTTTTCAACCCTAATAGTTCGGTTTGGTTCGGTTTAAAACAGAACCGAACCGATAAACCAATGTATTTTTGTTAATTATTTAATTAATAATATTAAAAATAATAACACATATGGTGGTAGTTTTATATTAATGTTGAAAGCCTATAATAGCTCATATAAGAGATGAATAAACATTAACTTATATAATTAACTTATACTTAAGTTATTAGCTTGTAGATTCATTTTATTGGCATGGAAAAGACGGAACCATTCATTTTTTCATTTTATTTTATTTTGATTAATTGGATAATTTCAGTTTAGTTTTAAACTTTTACGAAATATTTTTTTTTATGACTTCGTTTTGTTTACGTTTCGTTAGTATTTTTGTTTTTATAATTTGATTTTTTAAAAACCGAATTAAAACCAAACCAAAGTACAACCGAACCAAACTAAACCAAACTAAACCCAAACTTATTTCGTGTTGAGTTCGGCTAGAGTTTTATTCAACCCGAATCAACCGAACCGAACTCGAACCGATTCAGAAATTAAATCGAAATGCCCACCCCTACACACGATAACAAATAATTAGGAGTATAAACAAATGGAATTTCGAGTGAACCTTAAAAGTTGAATTTATGGAAATTTTATTTCAAAGAGCCAACTAGATCCAATTCAGACATTAACTAGAAGATTCCAATTGGCTATAATCGTATCAATGCATAAGTACATATAGAGTTTACGAGACACCCTCCTCTTTAGCCTCCAAAATCTAAACTGGACAATAAACTATTTATAAACCTAAAAAACGCCTCTTTAGTGATGAACTAGCTATAGCCTCAACGGGTAGTTAGCACTACAAATTATCAAGTTGGTCTTTAAAATTTCACTGCAAACTTCAGGTCCACGGATCAGACACAAGTGCCTAGCCGGCCCCCCACTCCTTCCGTTTCTCATGGAACATATATGGTTTCTATAAAAGAAAAAGATGATAATAATAACTATTTGGATTGCATAGGGTAGTGTGTTTGCCTAAATCAATGCATATTACAAGATGAAACATATGACTGGTTTGTTTGAGTTGAACAGAGTCAAAAAAAAAAAAAAAAAAAAAAAAGGAAGAGAGCCGACAAAGGGAGTTCTGCTGTAGTAAGGGGAAGTGAAAGATGAACGCACTCACCTGAAATCATCATGAACACCTACCTTACCCACCAATTTGCAATGCATTTTGGAGTTAATTATCCACTTCCTTCTATAAAACAAAAAAAAAAGACAATTTTTTTTCAAAAACACGAACCACACACGCATAAATCATAGATCCCCAAAGAAACAGAACAAAGCAAGAGAAGGAAAGTAAGGAGAAAAAAGGGGTGTAATTTTGCTCAAAGTCAAAGTGAACAAAAAAACCTACCTCTTTTTTTGTATCTCCAATATATGATGATTCATAGAACATTCCCCCTCATCAACGCAACATTTTACTAAAATCCCCCCCCCCCCCCCCCCCCCCCCCCTCAACACACACAAACTCTTAGAACACATAACATCTGATTCCTCCTCTTTCTCTCAATATGGACGAGACCGGTTTCCCCCATGGTAGTTTCTGTCTGGCCCTGACCCATAGTTATCTCTTTTTCTGTCTCCCCCACCATAGCCACCCCCTCCTCCTCTACCACCGCCACCTCTGCACCGACCACAAGTTATGCAAGGACCACATTATTACCAACTACTTAAAACCAGTTTACTGCTGAAGATGAAGTGACTCAAACACAACAAGGTCGAGTCTTATAAAAGCATGGAAAGCCAACTGAGCAAGCAACTTATATAGAGAATTAAGCATAAGCAAATGAATCCCTCTGCACAAACCAAAATGCAGCCACAGCTAAAATCTACAAGATATCTTTAACTACGTACATAATTTCTATGGAAAACAACTTAGACCTAAGGCAAAGTTTGATGGCTAAAAAAAATTGTACCATTTCTGTCATACGCAGACGAGTATACCAAATAGGTCCCGAACAGGCCCATAGAGTTTTCAGAGACAAGTACGCATAGCCAAAAAAACATATTTCCAACCAACATTATACAGAATAAAGCCTAAAACAAATAGTGGACAGAAACCTATAAGATGGAGTACTAGTGGTGGCAGCTAAATGGTCACGAAAAAGAAAATGTAAAGTACTGATGGAGAATATGGACAGCTACCTCTGGTCAAACGCAGGAGCACGGGGCGCAGACTTCTCTGCCATCGCTACACCAATCTTGTTCCCCCTCATTTCATAATCTACAAAACAATCCACCATCGTCCATTAGAGAGAGCTAATAGGTGATTTCATATACTAGACAACAATTCAATGGTACATACTGTTGAAAAAGCCGCCTGAAGAGTGTGCGGCACTAGGATCTTCATAAGTCAGACAAGCGTCACCTTTATTTTTCCCCTTCTCATCAGTGTATATCTTGATGTTATAGGGCCACTGATCTTTGTAACCCCGCTTCTGCTTCATTCTTCCAATCTATTATAGATCCAACATGAAGCACACTCCCAGTCAGCACACCAATAAACAATTACAGAAACAAGAATCCATAGCAAGGGAAAAGCTTATTCAAACAAGTAAAAACACAACAGAAGTAAAAGACCAGTGTTATTACTTGGCCAATGCCACCAAAGAGATCCTTGAGTTCATCAGTGGTCACATCCAGAGGTAAATTAGTGATGTATATTCTGGGATTATCACAAGTATCATCACAATCCGCATCGCACTGCTTGACTTTTTCGGCACCTGCATCTCCATAACTAGCTTCCTGGCGTCGAGGAGCACTACCACCATCATAGCCGCCACCTCTACCACCCCGACCACCAGTGCTTGGTGCATCACCACCATAACCCCCTGTAGGACCACCATATGACGGGGGGCCACCAGCATAGCTTGAAGGTGGGGGAACTGCTTCCATTCCATACCCCGAGGGTGGAGGGTAACTGCCAGAACCATCGTAGGATGGAATCGCTGCAGCAGGAGGTGGAGGAGCCTGTCCATAAGAACCATTATCCCTATGTTGACTATTACTACCATAAGAGCCACCACCGCTCCTACTGCCACCATCATATCTACTACTCTCATAGCTCCTACCACTATCACTTCTACCTCCACGAGCACCCCCACGATCACTGGCACCTCCACCTCGGCTATACCCACCACTTCCTCGATCACCAGTTCCAGAAGGAGCAGGTGCAGCACACTTGTTACATTCAAGTCTCCTAGCAAAGTTCACGTTCCCACAACTATATACAAACAGTTTCAAGGGTAAACTACTTCAAAACATGCTTCCAGAAAGGAAATTCAACACAGAATCGAATTTCATTACACAGGCAGAAAGAATGGATTCCAGATAAACTAAAGAATAATGCAATCATTACCTAGGGTTAGGGCAACGCCAATCTCCATCTCTGCCACCACCATCTCTGCCACCACCACCTCTGCCGCCGCCGCTGCCTCCTCCTTGATATCCACCACCGCCACCGCCACCGCCTGAATCAAATCAAATCGAAAGTAAAGATTAAACTAAGCAAGGAATGGAGAAATCTTAAGATTCGCAAGGACAAATCCGTCAGATCTGGAACAATCTAAATCACTTACCTCGATTTCCTCTACCGCCGCCACCGTAACCACCGCGTCCGCCGTATCCACCTCCGCCAGACGCACCGCGTCCTCCATATCCAGCATCACCGCCTCCATAACCTCCGCCTCCGCCGTATCCATCACCACCGTACGAAGGAATAGGCGCACCTCCGCCGCCGTCTTGATTGTACATCCCAGCCATGACCTAGGGTTTGCGATAGACAATAGACCAAACTCTTACAGCTAATTGTGAGCCTTCTCTCTAGAAGAAGGAAAAAGTGGTCGCGTGCTGCTATTTATATTTCTCTCGCGAATAGAACTCTCTTTTAATTAATTGCATTCATCTTAAATTCTTAATATCTTATCTTTACTGACCAGTTTCCAAAACAACTGGACTTGTTTTTTTTTTATCATACCAAACGACGCCGTCTTCAAGGCCCATAATCATCCAGCCTATTGAAACCCGGCCCAATAACAGTTTTATGTTGAGTGAATCGGAGAATTTCACTAGTACATCAAAATCCTCAAGCCCTCAATGGAGAGGCAAAATCCAAAATTTGTGTAAACTACAACTTCAACTGAGTCCAGACATTAGGAAGAATAGGAGGAGAGACCATCTCTGAAAGAAAATAGGAATGTGAGAAGATGAATGAGAAGTGTCAAGCTGAATCCAGAACCTGCAATTATTCTCAGAAGGATCAACGGTAGTGATCAAACCAAACCCACCAAAGTCACAGCTTTCTGCTCTGTGATCGTTTTGCTGATACAAGCTATTGAACGCATATGACACATTGCTTGGCCATCCGATGCCTGAACACAACCCACCTGGAAGTATTGAGGTGCAGTCAGAAACAGAACATGCCTCTAACGCTTTTGCTGACGCGTTTGACAAGTCCCTGTTATTGTTCACGACACACCACTTAGGAGAAAGGTATTGAACGTTCTGCGCGTTAACCAGTTTCTTTGAGTTATAGTTGAAACTGAAACTGTATTTGGCTTGACCGTCGAATGTGAACACTCCCCAATGCCTCTCAAAGTTCCCAAAAGACACGCTTCTCTGATCCTCGTCCAAGAGGCTTTCAATATAGGTTTCAACTGGAGGGCGCATCATAGAACCCGTCTTTTTCTCCAAATGACCCATCAGTCCTTTCAAGAACGCCTCAGCAGTTGGTGATGTGGCATTGGCTGCTCCATCAGTAGGCCAACCGATCTTTGACACGACGATATCCATCCCTGGGAACCCAATACTGGACAATGCAGAGACAAGTGTGTCGTAGCTCATATCAAAGCTGTTTCTGTAGGTTTTACGGCCGTCTTTGTGGGCTTGTGCACTTTCTTTGAAAAGGCTAAAGTCGAGGGAGAAGTTCTTGTTCTGGTGAAAGCTTAGAAAAGGAGAGATTGTCACAAAGAAGGGAGAGTGGTGCTTTGTAAGAAAGGAGAGGAGTTCGATCATTGTCTTGTTGAGGTCAGCCCTGAAGTGTCCCGAAGAAGGTCGACCGGATTCAGAAAGAAAGGAATCAAAGCTGGAGGGGATTACGACCTTCACTTCACTTGCCAAGCTCGCCTTAGCTAAAGCATTTTGGATGTTCATAGCTGCTCCGATGACAAAAGGCCTATACTGATTGCCATAGCTCTGTAGAAATGGCTCATCTCCAACTGCTACGTACCTGCAAACCAATCCAAGTGAGGAACCCTCCATAAGCGCTGAATTTTAAACCATAATCTGATGATAAGTCCACAAGAAGAAGAAGATTGGCAATGAAAGAGATCTAAGTGAGCAATTTCTATGTGTGAGTTTGATAAACACACAACAAGATTGTCATTTACACACAGTGTTTCTCAGTGTGAGTTTCAAAACATTTATGAGGTCGTTTGTGCAGCTCTCTTTAATTTCTCTCTGCTCAAAAAGTAGAGGAGAAGAGGAGCATCAAGCCTATGTCCTTCTGAAACCAAACACACATTGAATTAAAGAGTTATTCGTTTCCTGTCCGTTTGCAACTATGATTTTCAACACTATCGTTGCACAGCCGCAAATGAAGCTAAAAGATTATTAACTTTAATAAAATCCCAGAAGATTACAAAGCAATCATGGGAAAAACTGGTCTAAAAAGGAAATTTCCAAGCTTGAAAACACCAAATCTAGCTATATCTTACCTTGTGGAAAAAAAATTATAGCAAAAGGGTAGCTATTTGAAAAAAGCGGAAGAGAAGGAGAAAGAAGATACTCGATTCGAACTCTGTTTCCGCCGTCGAAGTAACGAGTGACATTGTCATGGACCCACCTCTCTGCTACTTTTCTGGATGCATTCAAGCTCTTGATCATGGAATTAGGGATTCCGACAGTGACACCGATATTGGAAACAGAGAGCGCTCGGAGAACTTTTGGGTCGGCATCGAAGAGCTTCACTTTGGCAATGCCGTTGGATTTCAAAAGCTCTACAACCTTGGAAGGCGGAAGAGGGTGCGAAGCATCTGTTCCCCAGTTCACGCCAACCGCTCCGGCGGTGAATCTCTTCAGGCTCAACTCCGCCGTGACGGCGAGGAGGAGAAGAAACAGCCGACGAGCCATCAATTCAGTGAAGCTCCTCGATTGGCGATAATGTCTGGCCAAGAAGTTCCATGTTAAAAGAAATAGGACTACGTGCCGTTTTATGACTGAGCCAGCCCACTTAACCCTGTTATTTATCCACCAAAATGGCATGAGGTTTAATTATTGGGCTTTACAAAGTACTACTACTTGGGCTTTAAATTTCGTCACCCATATAAACGAATTATCTCGCGCTTTTTTTCTTTTTTTCTTTTTTGTGACATCAGTCTCGCGTTATTCCGAAGTGGCCACGTGGTATGACTCGATTCTCGAGTTTCAGACAGGCGGAGAGAGAGAGATAGACACAGTGTGCGTGTCTGAAAGAGGAGAAAGCGTCTGAAACTGAGAGAGAGCGAGCGCTCTAATCAATCAAAATCATCGATGTCGACGGAACGAGAAGTAGTCTGCGTCACCGGCGGCAGTGGCTGCATCGGCTCGTGTCTCGTCCATCTGCTCCTCCAACGCGGCTACTCCGTCCACGCCACCGTGAAAAACCTCCGTAATCTTTACAAACTCCTCTCGTCGATTACGCCTCCGGTAACTGTACCTCCGCCTAATTGTCATGGATATTGTTGAATATGTGTTGCAGAGGATGAAAAAGAGACGAAACATCTGGAAGCTCTCGAAGGTGCGGCCACGCGCCTCCATCTATTCGAGATGGATCTCCTGCAATACGACACTGTTTCCGCCGCCGTCAACGGATGTGCCGGCGTATTCCACCTTGCATCGCCCTGTATCGTCGACGAAGTCCAAGATCCCCAGGTTCTATACCCACTCCCAAATCTGAGCTGTAAATGGACTGATTATTAGTAGTTCACTTCTTATATATCTATGTGTATGTATATGTGTTCACAGAATCAACTACTTGACCCGGCGGTTAAGGGGACCATAAATGTACTGACGGCGGCGAAAGAAGCCGGCGTTAGGAGGGTTGTGGTGACGTCATCCATATCGGCGATAACCCCAAGCCCCAACTGGCCTGCCGATAAGATCAAGAACGAGGAATGTTGGGCTGACCAAGACTACTGCAACCAAAATGGAGTACGTCTCTCTAATTAAGATTTACATATTTGTTGATTATCTTGTAGATAATGTAAATTTATTTGAAATGAGTGTGGTTGGGTAGTTGTGGTATCCACTGTCGAAGACGCTTGCTGAGAAGGCAGCTTGGAAGTTTGCAGAGGAGAAAGGATTGGATGTGGTTGTGGTGAATCCAGGCACTGTCATGGGTCCTGTCATTCCTCCAAACATTAACGCTAGCATGCTCATGCTTCTACGCCTTCTTCAGGGTATTCTCTTTAATTCTATCCAACTATATATCACATATTTGAATCGGTCTGAGAGTGACAAGTCTCCTTTTTTTAATGATGCACAGGGTGCACAGAGACATACGAGAACTTCTTCATGGGGTTGGTGCATTTCAAGGACGTGGCCTTAGCCCATATTCTTGTCTACGAGAACCCATCTGCAAAAGGAAGGCACTTGTGCGTCGAGGCCATCTCTCACTACGGTGATTTTGTAGCCAAAGTAGCTGACCTCTATCCCAATTACAATGTCCCCAAGTTAGTCACAAACTCTCTTTCAAACACTCGTTTATATTCTATATACATAGCTTTCAATAACCTGCACTCGAAACTCTGACTTAGGTTACCGAGAGAGACTCAACCAGGTTTACTCCGAGCCAAGAACGCTGCAACGAAGCTGATGGAATTGGGGTTAGAGTTCAGTTGCATGGACGAAATCATCAAGGAAGGTGTGGAGAGTCTTAAAAGCAAAGGATTTATCTCTTAACTCATCTGCTTAATTGAGCAATGAATAAAATCTGGAGGCAGCAGAATCATGTCATAATATAAGATTTTGCAATTCATAATTAATAAGCTAGACATTGTTATGGCGATCCAACTAATTTTATTATCGTGTGTGAAAGGTGAATAGTTCAGCTCTGAGATTCTTAAAACATGAGAGAACCGGCTCTCTGTTTGTCGCTGTTTTAAGCGCTTTATTTTGTTTATATTAGTTTCTTGTTGCCGTTTAAACAAAATGTCGATATGTCCGAGCGGTTAAGGAGATTGACTCGAAATCAATTGGGCTCTGCCCGCGCAGGTTCGAATCCTGCTGTCGACGTTTCATTTTGCTATTTTTTTTATTTACCAATTTTCTTCTATTTCCAAATACACACGTCTATGTCCATAACGGGCATACCTACCTCAATCTGAAGATCAACGTAATCAATAATCATCTCTACTATTCATATAGTTATATAATTAGCTAACTTTTTTTTTTTTTGGTGTTAAGAAAGTGCTTTGAGATTGAGATTTATGAAATGATGAAGATTTTGTATATTAACTACCAAGAGAATTAATGCTAGGTTGGCCAGTAGTCCTTTTCAAATTATTAAGACCACCCACTATTATTTTTTAATTTTGCTATTTCTAAGATAAATAGATCTTGAGCTTGTACCATCATTCCTCTTTTGTTATCATGTTTCTGTTAACAAGTATATACCGTTTATATAGCCATATAGGCTAGATATTAATGTACTCACACCTAATCTTTTATTTCTCATGTAAATTCACTGCAGCCCCGGATATTTCGGAAGCTTAAAACATATCGGTGGATACGTGGTTTTGATTTATTCATTTTTGTTTTGTCTTTTTTTATAATTTTTTTAATTTAATATATACTATTTTAAACACATTTGAAAAAACCATATAAATATAACTAATTAACTACACTGTTTGAATTGTATAATGCAAGAAAATCATATATACTTAAATATGTGTTTTGGTTAGTTTTATATAAACTCTATCATATATATATAGTTATTCTACATTTAATTTTTATTTAAAATGGTGAAAACAAAGATTTATGTTTAGAATATCGGTTCTATATTATGTGAAATGAAATATGATAAAATAAATCTTTTCAAAAATTGCAAGTGGAAAATAAAAAAGAAATGGAAACCAGAAAATGTAGAATAAGGAAAAAATGTAAAAAAATAAAATGTGGGTAAAATATTTCGAACAAAGATGTCTATCCATAAGGGATAAACCAACAATATGCCACTACACCAACTTGGAAATTTGAAATGTGGTCGGTCTTGACATGTATAATATTTAAATGTAACCTAAAACATATGTTTTATATGTCTTATGGAAGGACGGCTCTCTGTAAATTCTAGGGCTGGACACGGGACAAATATTCGCTAAATTTCATGTACTTGATACTTGGTTAACCCGTTCAAGTAATTAGATTTATTACTTGTACTTGACCTGGCCAAAACAAGTACCCACAAAAAAATTGATTACTCGTAAATTATTTGACCCGCCTTGTTACTTGTTACTTGTTACTTGAATCTGAAATTCTTGATGTTTTGTTACTTGTCACAAATAATTACTTGTTACTTGAATCTGAAATACTTGATTGCTTAAACCTAAAATAGTTCTTGAAAATGAGATAAAACTAAAAACCATCATACAAAGAGTCACATGTTCAAATACTGAAATACATATTCAACATCTTAAAATCACATAATATAGATTCTTTAAAACCAAACAAGTAACAAGTATTTATGTTGATAAGTAACAAGTACCAAGTAACGGGACAAGTATTAAAAAAAAACGAAACTTGATACTTGTCTCGTATTTGCAAGTACTAAAATGTGTCTACTTGTTACCCGACTTGAAAAAATAAGTACTTGTTTTTTCAAAGCAAGTACGGGACAAGTAACGGGTACGAGACAAGTATTAAGTAATTGTGCCCACCCCTAGTAAATTCCATGAAAACTGAAAAAACAATAGTCCGCATTTCTATGCCTATCAAATATGTAAATAGTTTTCTGAATCAAATCAAATGAAGGGAACTCAAATATTCTCGAGTCGTTGAGTTTGTGAAGAAGGAAATAAAATAAAGTGAGTTACAAGATGATGATGATGCTCATCATCAAAGCTTTAAAAAGAAAGCACCTGAAGATTCGTGACTTGTGAGAAAAATCACAACTCACGTGAGACCCGAGACTTCGCATGTGCACACATCACAATTATACACTTTTCGTACTGATCAATCAATCACGGTGAAAAATAAGTTATCATTGTAAATAACTAAAAGCATATAATAAGATCTTATTAATAATCGGTGATCGTCTTTTCCATCTATACAATATTGCAATTTACATATATCTCGAATCATCAAATAAACACAACATATAATTTATAAGTAGGAATTTAGAAAGTAAAGAACTCAAGAATGATCACTATACCATAGTTTTCTCTTAGATATAGCATCAGGTATGTGGATTTTTTCCGAATCGCCCAACTATACCGTAGTTGCAGCAGTAACGACCAAACCACCACCACCACTTCCTCCGGCGTCGTCTCCATCACCGGCGGTTGGAGTTGCCATGGATGTAGGAGGCCGTTTCCGCTTTTTCTTGTCGTAGGGAATCCCTCGAGCCTTAGCCTGAGATTCACGGACTTCCTTAAGATAGATCCTAACGGTCTTGGCAGCGAAAGGGTTTGATTCGGGAAGACCACTGCCGATTTCCTCGAACGCAGCCCTGAGACGACCGATGAGAGCGTCCAGGCTTCCCCAAGCTTGCCTGAGAGGGCAGGTGCACTGAGCCGGCGGGTTAGGCTTTCCGAAGAAGGGACAAGCCACAACGTGGACTTTGGTCTTACCGAACTGGTCGAGGTACTTAAGGAACTCGATGACGTGTGCGCCACTGCAACGAGACAGACTCAAAGGTGGCTTGTGGTTCTTTAGATACTGAAGGAAAGTGTTCCAGTCTCGTCTCTTCTGCGACTCGTAACGGCTTGGGGAGGAGGAGGAACTCGCGGCTGCCTTCGCTGCGGTTTCTCCCGCCATCTATATATAATCCTAAGTCAGGACGTTGTTTAGATATTAGGCTTCTTGATTTTGTTTGTGAGTCTGTACGTGTGCTTGAGAGTGAGAAGAGAGAGAGAGAGAGAGAGAGGAACAGTTTTATGTTCAGTCACAACTCACAAGTCACAAGGAACAAGTTGGATTTGATTATTCATATTGTAGTTTCTCACCTTTATTTACGTCCCATCATCATATTTCTTTCTCTCGGAACCTAAAACAAAAAACAAAAAACAAAAGAGAAAATGGAAATTGAGATACATCTAATTGATATTACCCACTGTGCTTTAGCTTTCACTTTGATTCCTTTAAAATGATTTAGTTTTTTTTTTATGGGTCGACTTGTTAAATAAGGAATCACATCTATTTTATATTTGGACTAAGAAAACAAATGATTTTTTATTTTATTTTTTTGGTATGAACAAACAAATGAATATTTGGATTAAGGAATCACATCTTTTTATATTTTGGATTAAGAATTCAAATGAGTACAAGTCTCGGCAAAACTTAAGGATTTAGGCTTTTAAGTTATAAGTATAATAATAGCAATTTACAAGATTATAGTATAATCTTTGGAATCTGGGTGTCCGTTTAAATGTTTGTTAAAATCTCATATATTCATCTAAAAACTAAAACATATTGATAATAAAGATATTTACATATAAGATATGTCCCTAAATCTTAGTTATACAATCTCACATAAAAAAAAAATTTATGTCATTTCCACACACAAAAAGAAAAGTAATTATTAATATTACATACTACATGTTTTGCTTACATATAGTTCATCACTTACATTGAAAAAAGTTATGTAATGATTTTCGAAATTGACATTTCTAATGTACACCCCCCCAAAAAATTAACATATAATTAAATGATATTAATCACGGCATTACGAGATTACGTATAAATCTTGCGTACATACTTATTTAGTTATATCTCAAACATTCATTTTCAAAATTTTGACATTTCAAAATAAAAATAATAGCAAGGTAATTCATATAGCATACATGGTTTTGCTCACGTATATTTCATCACTTACATTGAAAAAGTTATTTATGTAATTACGAAATTGATTTTTCTAACGTGCACTCCAAAAATTAACATATGAATGATAATAATCACGGCGTTAAGCCGTTAATGACATCTTTTTACGTTCATATGTTTTAGGCGAGTTAAGTTAACGACGTTAGGGTGACTAGCATTCAAAAGCTCTATACATATATATATATATAGTCGATACCTCCCGTGATTCATTTGATTTAATCGTTTAGTATATATAACTTTATATATCTTGTTGATACATCAAATCATATTAATAGATCGTCGGTCCAATACTTATTCTATTATAGGAAATGCAACTTTTGTTCCTTTATTCAGTTTCATTGGAAACTAGTGAATTTCTTTATCATGTTCACTCATCGAAGTTAATAGTTCGCTGATTAGTAGTTGTTGGTATCAAATGTTCTAACTAAATGTGCATGCTAGCTGCTTAATTAGTGCTTTATTGACGGCATAGATAATTTTTTGTTTTTATTTATTTATTTATAAATATTAAAGGGTATGATTTCTCGTTTTCGTTGTGTCTTAATCTGAAGAGTATCAATATTAACACTCTAGTATACACTTATTAACAAATAACTGTTAAAGCCCATAATAAATGGATCACCAACTAGTCAACTAGAAAGACTCAAGTCTGAATGATAACCGTATAAATCCGGATCGCTGATTAAATTCTCAATTTATGTTTTGTCATAATTTCAACTAAACATTCTTGTTTTTGTTTTTTTTATATACCATATCGGTTGATTTATCTGGTCAGTCTCGATAGGAACGCACCAAGATATTATAGAGTGAACTACTCCCTAGGTTCAACGGTTCAACGGATATTATGATCTACGAACTGGGCTCGGGTCAACGGCCCATGAAATTCAATGGACCACCACACCGTATGTTCCGAATTTGGAATGTCTTCCGATTAATGCTATGAGATATTCTTGTATATAAATATAACTTAGTAGAGTTAATAATAAAGCGTGGAAGACAATTATACAATGTCCATAATTTGAGGAAATTTGAGGAAATCATGGAATCGCAATATGAATTGGTTCAATCATAATATATATGCAAGGACTTATAGAGATGGACTTTGATAAAATAGAAAAAAAAATGAAAAGGAGAAGGAGAAGAAATGGCGAGGAGTTGGCAGTGGGTGAAGAACCAATGAAGAAAGGTATTGGCCATTAATTTCTAAATAGTCTAACCCACGCTATTTCATCACTGACCATTTACTCAGCATTCATTATTATGTTTAGTGCTTAGTCTCATACCTATACGGTCACGCCTTTCACTAATTCTAAATTCATGCGCTCGCGTAAAATAATTTTTTTATAATATATAAAATATAAAATAATAAATAAGAAATAATTTAATTGTTATTGATTCAAATATGTTTAATTTATAATTTTTAAATTTATAATATATTTAATCAATATTTGATAATATATTTAATACATATTTGACAATAAGTTTAATTTATTTTTTAAAAAGATATAATTGTACAGATTGTCACTTATTTCAACTTTTCTTACAAAGTTAACACATTTTTGTCATCTTTTAACGTATAAATGATAAAATACCCTTCTCTCTGTATATCTGTATACCGTCTACATACGTACACATCGTCTACATACGTACACGCCGTACTGTACAGTGGTGAAATTATCATCAATAGTGAAATAAGTGTTAATTTCTTAAATAAGTTTAAAAAGTGCTAAAATCTTTTAGAAACTTCAAATAAGTGATTTTACATATAAAACCTCTTAAAAAATAAGGGGTTTTAGAAAATAGATTCCAAAAATACTCATATTTTAATAGTATAGATGTATACGACATATCATATGTTAATGACCAAAATGATTACGACCATTTTTTCATCTACAGCTGAAAAAAAAAAATATATCATCCATCCAAATTGAAGACATCCGATCAAAAAACGGAGCGATATGATTCGATAATCTTTGATGGGTATGGCCAACCAAAGATATAAATGGCGCACGTTAATTTTTATATTAGGATGGAGAGAGGCATGATTATTTATTTATCAGGATCATGCCAAACATGGCAATCCTTTTAATTAAAGTACCCTACCACAAAAACTGTTCTTTCTTCATCATTTTATTTTATTCATCCAATCATCAAATTTAGAAACAAGAATATAAACGTCACCCCTACCAATATATATCATCAGTTTAATAAAGGGACAAATAGACTTGTTTTCTTCTAAATCTCATTTGAACCTACAACACAATCATATATACATACATTAGGAGTATCAAAATGGATCAATGGCCACCTATGATCCATAATTTTAATGGGTTGAGTATAAATGGGGCATGGATTCTCCATGACCCATTATTGATGGATCATGGATCACCTATGATCCATCTAATTACATGGGTAAATAGATTAAATAGGTGATCCATGACCCATGAAAATTTATTTAAACAAATGTTATTAATAATTTTGAAATGAAAAAATAAAAAATGATGAATAATATTATGTTATCATTATGAATCAACAAATTTTATTTTAATTATCGTGAATTGGTCATGAATTCGTCGAACCATGTCTTTGACGGAAAATGTGATATTATATTTTTGGCGGGAAAATACAAAATAACATTTTTGGCAGAAAAATACGGAATAACGTTTTGGTGGGAAAACGCGGAATAACGTTTTTGGCGAGAAAACGCAAAATCACGTTTTTGACGAGAAAACATGAAATCACGTTTTGACGGAAAAACGTAATATCTCAGTTTTGACAGGGAAAATGTTTAATCTTCAAAGTGTGAAAATGTAACATTCATTATGGTGTAATGGCGTACCATAATAAGGTCTCATCCGCTATCAAAAAAAAAAGAGAGAGATGGGCCTCATCTTAAGCAAGACAAACGTAATTCAGTTTGTTTGTATAGCTTAATAAAATACATTATCTTCTTCCTTTTGCAGTTTCCCGCAAATAATTTGAAAGACCACTCAATCTAATTAATGCTTCTAGAAAAATAGCATCACATGATTGCACTTTTATATTGCAAAAGTAACAACACTAATCTTTTTTCGTCCTTTTAAATATTTGGTTGCGTATTTCTTCTTAGTCACTGGAAATGAGAGATCTCGCACTGCACGTACGCCATCTCGACTCCTTTGAGTCCATGTGATTGAAACTTCAGATAATACAAAAAAATAGTAAAATCATAGTAACAAATCGACAGTCTTTGAGGCTTTGTCCCAAGAAAAACAAAAAATTCGTAGGAAAAATCAAATTAAATCGATTAATGCAAAAATAGATCACCCATTCGCTTAATGTTATATAAATAATTAAACACATACATCTATGATTTATGAGATAGCTTTATTTGTCGTCTGAATTAATACACATCAAGAAAAAAAATTACGCTTAGAAATTTGTTCATTTGCTAATTTTTCTATTAGATACAAATTTGTTATATCGTACGGATAAATCAAAATGAAGAAGAATCAATCGCAGGAAGTAACAGAGAGTGCAACGCGGAGATCGTTAGATGTTCCAGAGACGTACATTCGGTGTGTCTCGATTTCTTCTCTCCTCCGGTCACTGGTGGCCGCCACGTCAGCGGCTGCCGCGTAATGGATTCCGTTGTTGACATCGTCTCCGGTGGAGAAAATGATCTCCCTGAGAATGGGTTCGTGTCCGTTTAGAAGATTTCCCATACTCAACACTTTTCTCCATGACTGGTTCACTGATGGCGGCGAGAACAGATTCGACACCACTTGTCTCTCTCTCAAACTCACTTCCTGTCTACCTACTTCCATCTCCTGTGTTTCAGTGACCAGACACGTTAGATCTAACAATTACAACATTCCCATTAGAGAGATTTTTGGTTAGTGTAACGATGACTCACCGTCCTGCTTTTGTTCTCTTCGTCATTTGAGTTTATTCCCATCACTGGAACATAAATGCCGTAGAAGTCGCTGAATATAACTTGAGCAAGGCGTGATGCATCCAGGAACTTTCTGTGAAGAGACGCTGCAACCGTTACCAACTTCTCGACGTGTTCAAAGACCACACAGAGACGTCTCAGGTCTTTGATGGCCTCTGCTCTATCCGGAAGATCGTTCCCTGCAACCGAATATCTGTTAATATTGAAACAAGAGGGCCACAACGAAAATTTGTATATCTAGGGAGAAAAACAAATATTACGTACGGTGTAGAGCCCCCCCCAAAGTAGATTTGGTGATGAGGTAGAGTTGCTCCAATTTAGAGGTCATTTGTCTCATGTCCCCAAAGTTTGTCTGGTTAAGAGTGTCGGCTGATCCTCTGAAGGCTGTACAGACCATTTGCTCAAGAAGCTGATGAGGCCGCACTGTTTCCAGGTAATGAAGAATCTGAGAAATTTGTCAACACAACGAGGTCAAACCTTACTCTCGCAAGAGGTTATCGAATAATCTCAAAAAAGTCACTCACCTTTTCTCCCTCTCGGTTTGGGTCTAGGAGGGGCTTTTGGTCATCAGCCGGCAAAGCGGGTGCATCGTTCCAACTTTTCCTCCAGAGGTTTCCTTGATCAGACATCCGTTGAGAAAGGCGGCCATGAGGAGGCCATTTATCCTTCGAGCCTTCAGTGATGGAGCCTGCCGATAGTTCAGCGGCTTCAGGCTCAGAGCTCTCCCAATCTCCAGGTGAATGCCATCTTATAAAGTCCTCAAACACGGCATCTGGGTTTGCTGCTTTGAATGCTGACATGTCTGCAATCACCTTCGGGAGATCAGAAAAATAAGAAAGAAGAAATGAAGTGTGAAATGTATGATAGGTTTCCGAAACCATATGCTCCTATTGTTCCCTTTCAATAGACTCAAACTTAGAAATAGATGACAGAGAAGTTTAATGAACAGTTCTTCTAAGTTATCTAGACAACAGAGAGAATTTTAAATCTCACCAGATAATAAGATGTCTTTCTCCAACTGGCCAGGAACGTTCTGAAATTCAAAGGGTAAAAAAAGTTCATTTAATAGTCAAACAACGAAATGAACTAAAAATAAGCCATCAATCATATTTCTTCTTTAATGTCTACATACAAAACAAACATGTAGAAAAAATCCATATAATACCAAGGAAACGCATCTACGCATTTGTTAAGAAACATTACGCTTATAGAAGCGTTCTTAGTAGATAACCAAACCATATTCACTTCTACTGGGAAAGCAGTTGAGCTTACAAGGGAATCACCAAACGCCTCAACAGCCTGGAGTCTTTCTTCATGCATGTCTTCAGTCATAAGAGGTGGATCCTGTAATAACTCAGGAAATATGAGATTGTTAACGAGAAGATAGGAAACAGACGAGGTCAAGTCCAATACGAACCTGGGTAAATGGGGCATGGAGTCGCTGATGTGACTTCAGGAGCATCATGGTCCTCACTGGTCCAGCTGAACCCCTCCTGATGGCATCTGTTGGGCTTTGGTTCACAGAATTTGTGCTTTCAGTTTTCTTCTCAAATCTGAGCCGATTAGATGTATCTTCTGCGATTGAACTGTATCCACACAAAAGTGATTTAAACACTTAGCCTTGGTCAATATTTCCTCTCTATGAGCTTTAACATTCAATCAAGAGTTATCATCATTTAAAATGGAAATGGAAGACAAGAAGAAAGAGAATAATTACTTAATAATAATAATCAGGGTTTCATCAATTTAATAACAACGAGAACCTAAGAGCTCTCACTTGCTAAGTTCACCTGTCACGTTTCCTCTGTACATCTGCTTCTGATGATGTATTTATTCTCTTGTCGACCTTGTGGTGTTCCTGAGGATTGATTCAAATAAATGTTTCAAGCCAACAACAGGGAAGCAATGCAGGAGTTAGGATCTACTACTGGGTTTGTTGAAGGAGTTTGGAACTCCTACATCTATTATATTTGTATTTCGGTTGCATTTGTTAATTGAATAAAACACCTACTGGCAGAACATATTAACTAATGCACAAAATACAGAAAGCCTTAGCCAATCACCTCCATAGAAACAGAAGCGTCTGAACTGTCTTCACTTCCTATACAGTCTAAGAACTCTTCATTCATTTCACGCTTTTTTTCAATGCAAATTGCAAGCTGATCAACAAAGAAGAAATTGTTAGTATCTACAATAAACCTAACATTTCCGATTAAGGATATATGGGGGATCACCAGGTGCAACTTCTGGTAGATCAAACAAGTGGACAAATCAATAGAACCATCGACTGGCATTTTCGGCAACGGCTGTGACTCTTCCCAACACCAACGAACATCACGGACAAACTCTATCCAGAGAGAGGCAATGGCTACAGATGGGATGCAGAAAACAAAAGAAAAAATACAATACGTTTATCAATCAAATAATTCCTTGCATTACGCCACTGGGAATTTAATCCATTTTGCCTATAATGATGAATGGCTGACCAAATGTGGCATGGTCTACCGGCACGTACCACGGATATTGCAGTTGCCAAACCACAGTGAATGCAAACAGAATTGTGTAAAAAGAGATTCAAGCGGTGCAGCCTTAAGAGCTCGAGAAAGCCTGTGTTCGCCTTTAGTAAAATCTGGGAGTTTAGATCCTGCGAGATTAGATTGGAAAAGGTGAAACAATACCACATAGCTGGATTCTAACGAATGTCTGGGACCTAAGGGGTAGATTTTCAAATGCTCCTGGCTGCAAATTTTAAAATGCATGGATAAAATTTTAGAAGATTTCAAAGTGAATAATACTATATGGTCACTCGAATTCTTGACCCAGCAATGATAATCAATATTCAATGTTGTGTGACAGAAACACGAGCTTATATTTATGCTACCATAGACACAGGTCGTACACATGCATCTATGTCCACACAAAATACAGTGGAAGAATACCCTCATGAAAGAGATCTTTAATCACCCGATCAAGAACTGTTGAAGGAGGTATGACTACTGAGGTCTTCAAATTTTCAGAGCCTGGATTTTCCCCTGCGAGAGATTTTAAAAAAAACATTAGACAGTGGAAATGTCGGTAAAAGTTAATGCTGTAAAGAATATAAGAACATAAGGGAAACTAATCATATGCTATAACCTAATCCCTTGCTAGTGGAAGTTTCTACATGTGTTTGAAACATGAAAAAATTTTAAGAGCATACAAAATGGCACAGACCTGACACGAAATCCTCCATAAACTGAGCTGTGAAGGACATATCCAATGCTTCAACCAAGCAAAGTAGTTGGGAAGAAAAATCAATTCTTTTCCCATGTGAAGGATCACCCCTGGTATAACAATATTTGTTATAAAACTGAAAGGGAAGAATAACACACCACAACACATAGAAAGTACTATTCTACCCTAGAATGGGAAACTATGAGAAGCATTTCTTACAGATATGGTGAGAGGATTGAGAGTAAAATCCACTTCTCAGCTTCATGGGGTGAAGCATTTTCAAGTTCAGCCATCTCAAGTGTGTTTTCTACAGTCCTGTCAGCCCATGTGACCACCAATTCGAATCCTGTCCATATCAGCCACAAAGTTAGATAATGAATTCCTTGAATCACATATACCAACAGCAAAGACCAGCCTATGTTTGACGAATGATACAGGATTGTAATCACACATCTATTATATTTTTGTGTGTGCTGAAATACAGAGGTGTATAAAGACCAGCTAGTAAATTAGATAACATATTAACATGTGTTGTATAATCACAGAAAAACACACATCCTTAACTAATATGTATGACAGGGATGTAAAATACAAATTTTAAAAGTACCGTATTGTGTTAGACTATAGTCCAAAAAGGAGATTTTTTTTCATACGGATGTACCTCTAAGTGGATCTTCAGCAGAGTACCACTCACTCCAAGGACAATCATCGTCCCAGTGCAATTTGTTACGTGACTCAGAACCATAGTGTTCTGCAGTGTCTGTTTTATCACCCATAAGTTCATCCATATCATTTTCCTCATCCTCCTCGTCATATGGGAAGGTCTGGTATGTTAGCCTCATCATAAAATGGACTTTGAAATTATGCATTGAGAAGTCCACTCCTGAATAAACCTTCAAATAAAAAACCGTTTTCGATAAATATAATATCTAGCAAAACCATTTAATCGCGAGATAGAATAAGCCAAGTTGGACCGGATCTCAAGTCAAGATAAAAAAATGTCTCCCCTTCTAATATCAAGCTTGAAACATTTTGTATAAAGTACATACTGTAATACAGTATGTAAAGAAAAAAAAGAACTTAAGAACAACTAAATTGAAAAACCAGCTTTTCATCAGTAATGGCTTATGTTTGGTAAGTTTCAAGTCCGCTTTGATGAGCAATTACCATACTAATGATTAATGAACATAACTAAGTAGGAGCCACGAAGACTTACAAACTTAGAAACAAACAACTCATATAGTCCTTCCAGATGCATGAGTTTCACAGGGACTTGACTATTAATACGATCTGCTTCAAATCTTCTAGTAAAAACAGTGCCCATATTCTGGATTCCAATATATGCTTTGCGTGAAGGGTCATGCACAGGGACAAAGGCTGGCCACAAGCTGCATACCAAAGTCGTATAAAAATTATTGAATAACTCAGCCAAATATGCACCTCGTTGTTATCTCCTTAGCAAAGATCCTCAGGGATACACATTTCTATCGACTTTGATTTCCAAGACTTCGGAGTAGTTGGTAGGCGATTTGGTATCAAATCAAAGAAACAGTGTATTGTAAGAGTTACACTTGACGATGCTAAAGCTAAAGTGGTGTTACTGGCTAAGACATTGTACCTGGCACAGTTAGACAAAGCAATAGCAACCGAACTCAGAAGCTTGCTAGACTCTGGTGTATCAAGAAGCACCCCACTGGCACTTTGTGGAGCAATCAACTAGAAGATGCAAGAATAATAATCAAATATTGAATATGTAGAAGGGCAGGAACCATTTCAAGTAAAAATTGTAGAATTTAAAGCGTACCAGAAAATCCTTCACCCCAAAGCAAAGCTGGAGATCATGTGAATTACTGTTCCAATTACCAATTCCAGCTGCATCAGTCAGATACCGAATCATGAAACAGAAAATGCAGTTTCTCAAAAATAAGCGTATTACCCTGAAATTAGATACCTTGTTGGCTACCATTATTGTCAATTTGAAAGTAGAATTCCATGCAATAGCTCTTTGCGACATTTTTAAGGTCATATTTGAGCTTAAACAGATTCTTCGAATCCTCCATTGCAACAGCACCTTTTTCCTGCACTCACACGACGCAGGCAACGTAAGAGGCATAGCAGATAACGAAACTAAAGTAGATTTCACAATAAACGTCCAAGTCCATATTTGTACATCAAAATCACATTCATGTGATTATAACGAGTTCAGAAAGTCCCATTTGCACCTATAGAACTCGATCGGAAATGGATGAAATAATTTGGAAAAACGCAAACGTACCACCAGGTTTTTGGGACCATCGGCTAACCATTGACGACAAGTTGCTTCAATGTCTGAAATGAACCTACAAAGCAACGGGATCAGTGGTGACATTCCGCACGTTAAAGAACAACGCAGTATTGAATCCAAGCATTCAAATCGTGAAGATGAATTACCTTTCCCAGGAAGAAGCTAGAGTAAAATCATCGAAATGTTGCACCTGAAAATTGATCTCTGATCCATGAATTCAAAACGAATAGCAGAAGAGCACATGAAGAGCAAGTTTAGGGGATAGCAACTGGCATACCTCTTCTTCCGCATCATCATCTTCTTCGAGAGGATTCGGTCTGCTTGTAGAAGCCATATAAACTGGGGAGCGATTTTCTTTTTCTCTCTTCTTCTGGATGAGGAACTCTTGCAGATCCTCCGATCACACAGATGAAGAGATCCGCTTCGGGAAAGAACAACGACGACGGTAAAGTTACAGAAGACGGTACAATGAGAAGAAACGTCGTCGTTCGAAGCTGACTTGGGACTTTGACAAACAACGCGTGCCGTTTCCGTATAAGTAGAAACGGAGTGCATTCTATCCTTTTAAGTTTTTCTTATCTGATCCGACGATCACAAAAAGGCCAATACCAATGGGCCTAATAGTGGCCCATTACAAATACAATTTCTATGCTCGAGTTGTCACAAAATTAAAAAAAAATTGTTTTAACTAATTTTATAAACAATTAGACAAAAAATTAATTTTTAAAAAAGTTTGTGGACTAACCAAAAACATCAGTCATTAAACGATATATGTTTTCAAGATTATAGGTTTTTAGAGGTTAACCCGAATAATATTTTAGTCCATTACAAAACGGGTTAAATAGACAAATTATTCTAATTTAACAATTATATATATAATTATTAGTTAGATATATTATAAAATTAAAATAAAAATAAATATTCTTAAATTTCAAAACAATTTTTTAAAATATATTATCCACGCGTTAATAAATGCGGATTAAATGTTAATCTACTTTTATTGTCAAATCCTAATAATCGGAATTCTTTTCAGCTTTAATAATATCGGAATATTTGTATTTATATGGATTGGTGATCATTTAGGTAAACACAATTATGTTTGCAGGGACCACCATTTAATTATCTGCAGTTTCAAATTTAAAAAAAAAAGAAGATTTAATTATCTGAAACTGAAATAAATAAAATGAAAATATTTGTTAGGACGAAAAACATATATATAATAAATAAGGGAGCGTAGTGGATCGAGGAGGAGAGACAGTGTGAGAAATCGTACTGCTTTACATAAATGAAGCCGTCCTCTCCTCTCCTCACTAACGCTAAACGAAGATGAAATCTAAAATCCCTTGAAATCTGAAGCACACTCCATTTTCATCTCTCCCAGCTCATAGTCATTTCCCACGACGACGACGACCTATAAATGGCTGCAGCTTTGGAGTGCTGGTCCAGCCGTGCCGGAGGTGGCGCTCCCGACGACGATCTGGTGGATCAGGTCCTCATGCGCACGCACGACAGGTCCGAGTCCCTTATTACGTCTCAACCTGAGACGACTTTGGAGGTCGAGGGATCCACGCCGCTTTTCGATCAGAGCACATCGGCTATGCAGAAGCGCTTTCAGCGTCTCACCCGCAACGTCTCCGACGCCATTGCGTCGCTCAAAAACTCGCTCAATCTCGATTCCGCGCGGGACAACCAGAGCGTCGGCGTTAATCCGTCGCCTAAGACCGATGTCGGCGGCGGCAGGAAGCTCCTGTGGGCTACTGTAGTGAGGAACCTCGCTAAGATGTATCCTGGCAGCCAGTTACCGGAGAAGCTCGTATCGAATCTCAAGAAGCATTACGATTCCTTGCCCTTCAGGTAAACCAGATTCACCACTTTCTTTCTATTTAGGGAGAGTTTAAAGATATTCTGCGAGTTTTTCGCTGTTTACATACATGAGTTTTCGCTGTTTACATTTTCCAAACTCCGAAGCAAATTTAGCTGCATAAGCAATGTTCTTGTATGTATGTTGCACTTATTTCCCACTAGAACTATCGTATTTTAGTGTTCTCTGGCTGATATATTTGGTAATTCATGGAGCAATCTTGGTAATTTGGTTTTGTGCTTGATATTGATTTAATAGTTACAGTCAGGCTGGATTCGATATGAAAGAAGTCTTTCTACACGTAAAGTTGATAGAGCAAGCTTCTGGAGATGACAATCCTATGTTTATGATTCAAGAAGTGTCTGCTGAGGATGCTCGGGGTTCACTCCTCAGACTTACATTCGCCTGTTACTCTTCTCTTTTGTGGTCAACCATGTCAGGCGCTCTTATTGGTGCTTCGATTTGTTGCAAGAAGATACAAATCTTTGAGAAGAAGGGGTTGACTCTCGGGGTTGTTCTTCTTCTGGATCAATCTGGACAAGAGAATTTGTTCAAAACCCGGGTAGAAAATGCCCTCAAGTGTGCAACCAGGAAGCCAAGACCGACTTCTGTTAAGCTCCCTTTTGGGCTTTGTGGCTGTCAAGAACAGAACGGTGGTGTTGGGGAACTTGGGGGTGTCGAAGAAGAGTCCATTCAGCATAGTAATAGGCTAGGGATAGATAATTTGAATAGTATGATCCAACTTCAAATTCCACTTCCGAGTTCTTCAGTTGCTGTATCAGTAGATGAATGGCAGACCATCCAATCAGGTGGCAATGAGATTGGAAAATGGCTATTGAATTCCGATAATTTTGAGTTTGGTGATCAGGTTGGACAAAATTCTTTCAAAGGAGTTTTCCGAGGAAAAAGGGTGGGAATCGAGAAACTAAAAGGTTGTGATAAGGGGAATTCATACGAGTTTGAGCTCCGAAAAGATTTCTTGGAGCTGATGACTTGTGGACACAAGAGCATTCTGCAATTTTATGGCGTTTGCATCGACGAGAACCACGGATTATGCGTTGTGACAAAACTGATGGAAGGCGGGTCACTCCATGAACTGATGTTAAAGAACAAGAAGCTTCAGATTAAGCAAATACTGCGAATTGCTATTGACATAGCTGAAGGGCTGAAGTTTGTGAATGATCATGGTGTTGCTTATAGGGACCTTAACACACAAAGAATACTTCTAGATAAACATGGCAACGCCTGTTTGGGAGATATTGGAATAGTCACCGCTTGTAAGAACTTTGGTGAGGCCGTGGAGTACGAAACTGATGGCTATCAATGGCTTGCACCTGAGGTCTGTATTCTCTTACTCTTGTGTATGTTCAACAGATTACTTGAGAATTAAATTGTAAGCATCATCATACTTGCCATCTCCAGGTCGTTTCTTACCGCTAAGCCAAATGATACAGAAAATTAGGCACCTAAAAGCTTGCTCACGGAGTTCTCTGCTCCATTTTCAAAAATTCTCGTAGAAACAAATTGCAGACCCTATATGCATCATCTCTACTGTCCCCAAATGACCCACTGATTCTTGCTTTTGGCCATATCTGCTTTAGCTTTTTTCTGTTTGTCTGGGCAGTTATTGGATCGTCACTTTTGGATTCATATATCGTAGACAAGTGTGGATCTAATTAGGTTCTGTCTAATCTTCACAAAAGCACCTTAGACTAGCTTACACATCCAATTTTACCACTTCATTTATTGAGCATACCTAACTTTTTTTTGGTTATATTAGTTTATTCCAATTGCTTTGAACCACTGTATGTTACGCCTTTTAGCTTTGTCCAGCACACCTGCAATTGCAAATGGTCCACGAAACACGCGAAGTTACTTGATTTCATCTGATGAAGCTTAATATTATGATTCTTTTTTCGTTATGACATGGTTTAAATCAGATAATAGCTGGTGACCCGGAGAACACAACAGAGACTTGGATGAGCAATGCTTATAGTTTTGGGATGGTACTGTGGGAGATGGTGACGGGAGAGGCGGCTTATGCGTCTTGCTCGCCCGTGCAGGCGGCTGTTGGGATTGCGGCTTGTGGCCTAAGACCGGAGATCCCAAAGGAATGCCCTCAAACCCTGAGAACTCTGATGGTCAATTGCTGGAACAACTCCCCCACCAAACGCCCCAACTTCTCCAATATCCATTGCACGTTGCTCCGAGCCACTTCACGCTAAG
Organism: Eutrema japonicum; assembly: GCA_030161315.1. Taxonomy (NCBI): domain Eukaryota; kingdom Viridiplantae; phylum Streptophyta; class Magnoliopsida; order Brassicales; family Brassicaceae; genus Eutrema; species Eutrema japonicum. The sequence continues at coordinate 44,496,714 of BSQW01000005.1, forward strand.
TTTGGTTTTTATTTGGTAAGATCATATTGTACATTGAGATTGTAACACTGAAAAGTCGTAGTTATTTAATATGTATTGTCTGATCATAATGGTGATATGAATTGTGTTGGAAACATGTAAGGACATAAAGAGGAAGGGGTTCGATACTTGTGTTGTGGCTAGCCTTGAGGATCCACCTCTTTTGTCTTGTTTAGGCCGAAACTAATGCCTTAAATAGAAAAAAATATGACCTTACTACATTGCATATGAATGAGTAGAATGTAGAATGATACTACTTTTCTATCATTCATTTATCTCTCACCTACTTTTTCATTTGGCCATAGATTCTTAGGATAACAGGTTTTGTAACAAATTAATGAATAGTCTATTTTCAATTATAAATTATACCAGATGGGTTAAAAATCTGTCATATAGTAATTAAAATTACATGTTTGAGTAACTATGATATATTCTACCAGATACCGATGCGGATCGACCTAGAAATCCAAATAATTTGTTTGGTTTTGAAAGTTGACCAATCTGAAATTACTTAAAAATTATCAACAACAAATTTACATGACATTATCCAAAATATGAATCCTGATTTAGAAAGCGATTAAAATTACTTGTATGTTGTCCAATATTCGAATTACTCGACCTGTTATTTTAACGGTACATTTTTAGGTAATAATATTCCGAAATACTTGTATGTGCTGTTATCCAAGATTTATATTTGAAATGGACAGCCTAGTTTTAGGTTCTTGACTACTCCCTTGGCATCTTTTGAACTAACAAGTAGCAAAACAACAGTAAACAAACAAATCACTAATTAAAATCAAAGGCTAAGCCCAAAAATGAAAAATCGAATCACTAATGCTTTGGGTTGTTTGAGAAGCCCGTCATAAATCGAATCCATAGGCCCACGGCCCACCAGTACAAAATATAATACAAGCACACATTACACACACACACATGCGCGCGCATGTGTGAAAACGAACATAGTTGATAAGGCATATTGGAATTGGGTATTCGGGGAAGGAGACATTTCATCTTTATCTTTCGTCAAAGTGGTGACACGGGATGCTTTTCAGAATCCACCACTCCACGTGCCCTTTTTATTGCACCCCCTCGATCCACAATTATTGATTTTTTTAACATTTTTTAGTTATTTGGTTTCTCCACACCCTTTTCTTTTCCAAATAAATCTCAGTTTTCAAATATTTGTGTGTGCGTGTGTGTAATTTCGTATGTGTTGGTATCAAATCTCGACCCAAGAGATCTGGCTATTAAGGGCCCGATAACAACTAAACAATCTCTAAACAAATAAAGATGGTCCACTCGTCGGTCCGCAAACCAGCCACGCCCGACCTAAGAATGAGTCAAAGCCCCAACTCGCGAGGAAGAAGTCAAAGACGGTTTCTCAATCTGCGGGATACGCGATACACGCGATATCCGGAGATAGCGCGACTAGACGACGAGTATAAGAAGAGATCGAGACTTAGGTTTAAGGGAGACAATTCTTTCTAGCTAACAAAAACACCGAATACTTGTAGAATCTCCTCGAGATTTCCCTACTTGTAAACACTCTTTATTGATTCAATATCAAATACAATTCGTCGAAGTTTATATCCAAATTACATCTTTGATTCATAGATAGAAACTAGCCCATCAAAAGTTTTTCCCTAAAAATGCTTACAAAAACTAGGTGTGCGATTTCGTATCCACATTTTGGCGCCGTCTGTGGGGAAGAGCATATAGCTTTCTAGACACAAGAATCAGATCTTCGATCTAACGATAGGCGAAATGGATCCAAATCATTCAGAATCAATCAGGGTCAACCCCTCGACAGGTCGCAGCACCTCTGGCGCGACTACTGAGCCCGCGCTCACAGGATACGGATCCCAGATCCGAGTCCCGACAAACACCGTGGGATCAAATCCCATCGCAACGGGTGGAGTGGAAACACTCGCCGCGAATCAAAACGCGGCATCGCGACGTGCAAATCCTGTCGTCCCAACGACCGCTAACGCGCCGTCAGACCAAAACCCTAATTAGGTATGGACGAGATCTGCCTCAGGCTCCGTCGATCCGTCTCAGGCTCCGTCGGACCAAAACCCCAATTAGGTATGGACCGGATCCACCGCTCCGACCCAGGCTCAAACCGGCCAGACGGGATCAACCACCTCATCGGTAATGCCGCAACAACACCAAAACGACATGGCCGAAATCCGCGGGATGTTATCCATCCTGGTGGGAAGGCAACAAACCTACGAGACCTCGACTCGTACGCTCGAAGCTAGCTTAGAGCAGCAAGAACGCCGCTCGACGGAAAATCGAGAGCGACGTTCGCAAGGAAGCCCGCCCCCGCGAACACGCCTGGATTTCGGAACAATCCAAGCTTCGCCGACATTCGTCGCGCAATTCGAGACTCCGATTCGAAACACTCCGACCTCAGCTTTCACGTTCGAGAGCTCGCCATCATTCGCTGCCAACCTAAGCAACGAAACAAACGAGTGAGCCACGACCAGGCTACCGCCGAGCGTGGGAAACCACGAATCAAGGCCATTCAGCACCTTCGAATTCGGGTCTAGCTCGGGAACCCAGCATGAGCAAACTAATAACAGTTCGTTCTCTTATCCTCTCCCACCCGCAAATCGTGAAAACAACGCGCGACCTCGCGAGGAAAATGAGAACCTGACTCGAGCTCAAGCTCCCGACCTATCGTATATAAATCTCCCAAACACCGGCGATCGCGAGTTGTTCCAACGATACGTCGATCACACGAACGCCGAACTACAACAGATGAACTCGCTCGTCCAATTCGCCACTAGTTCGGCCCCGGATATCTATCGCGTGATCAAGGAGGCCAAACGGACTCCCTTCACCAATCGCATCGTGACCGCACATATTAGATATACGGGAAAAATCAAATTCCCCGAATATGCCGGAAATACCGACCCGCGAGCTCACATACGAGCATTCCGCCTAACGGTCGCCAGGGTCCACTTCCTCGATCACGAAAAAGAAGCAGGCTACTGCCGCCTCTTCGCTGAAACCCTCACTGGAAGAAAAGTTTATAGACAATTTCAACCAGCTCATCTCGGTTTTCCTCAAGCAATACTCAGTATTCATCGAGGCGCAAGCGTCCGAAGCCGACCTCTGGAAGCTCTCACAAGATCCAGGGGATTCACTTCGGACATATATCACAAAATTCAAAGAAATCAAAGCCAAAATAGCGAACCCCAACGAGGTAGTAGAACTATTGGCACTGAAGAATAACTTATGGCATACGTCGAACTTCCGTAAGGAACTCACAGTTCGGCCTACGACGTCGTTAGACGACGCATTACATCGCGCATCCGCTCTGGCTCTGTACGAAGACGAGACCGCTTATCTCACCAAGAAATGCGAAATGATGGAATGCCCTCCGACGTCGAAGAAAACTCCCAAAAGGGAACCTCCCAGCAGAGGATACACACGTACGCCGTCGGAAGCCCCCCCCCCCCAATCCAAGAACAAGGATTACGATCCATCAAAATATTGCGACAATCACAAGCGAAAAGGACATTCCACAGTGGAATGTCGAACTCGACTTCGGCAGCTAGCAGCTCAGAACGACGCCGAATGACCTACGGGTGAAGCCTTCGAGACGGAACCAGTTCTAAAGAAAGATAATAAAAAATCGAACCCCAAAAAAAAGAGAACGAACTAACGAGGTCACGGGACAAGAAACCCCGCCTCCAGCGCCGAAAAAACGCATCGCCCTGATATTCAGAGAGCTGAGCCTCTGCGGCGGCTCGATGAAATCAGTAATTACACCGCCACCGGCGCCCAAAAAGACAGTCGCACTTCCCCCTCGAAAACCTCGCTGTTTCGAAGAGGGGGGAGTAGAGCCCCCCACCACTAAAAGAATAGACTTCATATGTGGCGGCTCGCAATTCTGCCGCGACTCGGTGAACTTCATCAAGCTATTCCAACGACGAGCACGAACCAGACCGGCAGAACCGACTCCCCTCCAGGGACTCAACCACAGGATCACCTTCAGAAAAAGTGAAACCACACACCTCGACAAACCGCACGACGACGCCCTCATCGTCCAGCTCGACGTCAGTGGGTACGAGTTGTCTAGAATAATGATAGACACCGGCAGTTCGGTTGACATACTCTTCTACGAAGCTTTCCGACGAATGGGATTCGAAGATTCGTCCCTGCGAAGCAAACCTTCGCCGCTAACCGGCTTCGCCGGAAACATGACATACTCCAAAGGAACGATCGAACTCCCCGTGTTCGCGGAAGGAGTACGAAAATTAATCGAATTTGTAGTCGTAGACCGCGCGGCACCATTCAACGCCATACTCGGCATACCTTGTCTATACGCCATGAAAGCGGTACCAAACGAGCAAAAACCGATCTATTACGTAAGCAAAACGCTGATCGACGCTGAAACGAGATACCCCGCTATGGAAAAACTAGCTCTAGCAATCGTGATGTCGGCCCGAAAATTCAGACCATATTTTCACTCCCATTCAATAGTAGTGATGACATCGCAACCGCTCAGAACTATTCTCCATAGCCCGAGTCAATCGGGACGCCTCCCCAAATGCGCAATCGAACTCAGCGAGTACGACATCGAGTATCGCACTCGCACCTGCGCTAAGGCACAAGTCTTAACGGATTTCATGATTGAATTAGCGCCCGAAGTCTTAACGGATTTCCTTGTCCCGAACAGCGATCAGCTCGCGATTTTCTCGAGCTAGCCGAGCAGCCTGTTCCAGCGCAGACTGACTCTCGGACCGAAGTGCGGCGAGGTGATTTTCCGTTGCTTGCAACTTCCACGACATTGATTCCGACGCAGCTTCGATATCGACGACCCGGGCCTCGAGAACAGGGATTCTGGCTAGTTCAGCAACCCTTTCGACCTCTTGAGCCTTCAAGGAGTGCACCTCGGCGTTCAAATTGGCGACCACCTGTTTCGCCTTATCGACTTCTTCGGGCTGGGGGGAATCTCGAACCCGCTGCTCGAAGAGAGCGACCAGCTTGTTCTGCGCCGCTAGCGCCTGGACAAAATAAAATCGACGTGTCAACAAAAAGATCGAAATCACTAAGAAGATATGACAAAATAATATCTTCAAAACATTACCAAACATACCTTCCCATTTGCGGCGCACATGTCTAGATAGGCGTCCCTCTCGGACATGTTCCTCAGTGAAGGAAGCTGACACCCAGCGGCCTTGCAATGGCGAAACAGCGTCGCCATACCTTCTGGATCCTCGGTGATAGGAGAATCTCTAGCGTGCTTGAACGCCCAAGGGAACGGCCGGCTCGCCGAAGAGCCATTATTCGAGTCAGGCCCACGACGACCTTCGGACTCACGAAACCCCGCAAGCTCGCTCCTTTGCCGCTTCGCCTGAGGATGCGAGGACCGCACAGAACGTGGCGTCTCTGGACGACGAGAGGTCGTGGCAGCACTAGACCCGTTTGACTTCGAGCTGATATGAATTGGGTCTATAGCGGGGTCCACGACGGGATCTACGGCGCCCTCTGCGACCGGTTGCACGGAACCGTGGCTCCGAGCCTCGCCAGACCCAATCGATGCCACGATCGCAGGCTGTTCCGACGGACCTTCCCGGACCGGTGCATTCAAAGCCTCGTTCACCGCTGCAGCGATATCGCCGGAACGGACCCGACTGGCATAGACGCCGGGAGTGGTCGGAGCTCGGCTGCGGTAGCTGGTTGACGAGCTGGTGTAAGGCACAAGTCGAGTAGCCGCAGTCGGGATCGTCTGAACCCTAGTTGGCTCAACTAAAACGACAACAAGCACTGTTAAATAAAAGAAACAGTCGACGTCGAACTATAAATGTGATTCACTTCGGACCAGAAAGAGTACTTACTTCGCAAAGGGGGAGGCTGTCGAGATGGTCCGGTAGTAGGGTCGCCTGATGGATTCGTCCAAGAGCTCGATCTATCTTACGCCTCGTAAACGAATCCCACTCGGTTCCCTGGTTTCTCAAGTGAGAGACAAGTGTTCTGAGCTCGTCTGTAAAAGGCGACTTCTTCGGAGTAACTGCAAAAGCGAAAGCAAAGAAAAAATCAAAGTACGAACACCGAAAAAAAAAAGACATATATCCGAGATCTAAACAAAAGCCGCGAACTCTAGAGCTCGTATCTACTCGGCTGCTACGGCCCATCGATCCAGAAGTCTGGAGGCATCGAAGTCTCCTATCGAGGCCTGGTCGATCCGGAATAGGATCGTCTTACTCCGCCAATCATCTTTGCCCGGGATCCCGTTAATAATCTTACGGTTAGTCCTCGGGAGAGATAGTACGTTCCTGGGAACCCGGGATTATGTTTCACCGAACAAAAGTGAAGCACATCTCTCACACAAAGCAAAATCCATTCCTCGTGAGCTCGAACGGCGAGAGCGATTACATGCCGAACTTTGTTCGGCATTATCTAGGAGAAGCAAAGCCGGGTCTCCGCGAGGAGCTCGAGCAGGAAAGAAGGGATAGGGAAAAATAACCCACACTTCTCGAAAAGTGTTACGTAAATACAGCAGTACACCGGCCTGCATCTCTCCGGCGTCTCGTACTCCACGGAACGGTGAGCTCGACCTCCCTCGGAATATTATAAACCTGCTTAAGGTTCGTGATGTTTTGTCGGGTCGTCGTCGACTTCCAATGCGGACCGAAAAGCTCATATGGATGCGTCGGAACAAACTTCGAATCAGCCATGAGGTTTGATATAAAATCGGATAACAAAAAAAAAAGAACCTTTCGTCGATGAATGAAAAACCCGTACTTCCTAAAATCCAGAAAATCGCAGAAGAAAAGAAGGAGAGTAAGAAATTACCTTTCGTTCGAAGTGATCATGGTTTATTGGGAAGCACATGAGGAAGTTTATAAAGGAGGATTAACCCCAGCCGTTGAGATCGCGGATATCTTTCATCTCCTCGAATCTCGGCCGTACAATCTCAAAAACCGTAATAATTACTTTCCCCGGGAATCGCGGAACCTGTTATCCTCCCCGAATCTAGGCCGTTCGATCCAAAGAAATCTCGGTAAAATCGAGATCCTTATCGCGGATCGAACATCGATTGGACTTCTACCACCCATTAAGCAAATATTAACTTAATGGGCTGGAGGGCAATTGTTGGTACCAGATCTCGACCCAAAAGATCTGGCCCATTAAGGGTCCGATAACAACTAAACAACCTCTAAACCAATAAAGATGGCCAACTCGTCGGCCCGCAAGCCAGTCACGCCTGACCTAAGAATGAGTCAAAGCCCCAGCTCGCGAGGAAGAAGTCAAAGACGGTTCCTCGATCTGCGGGATACGCGATACACGCGATATCCGGAGATGGCGCGACTAGACGACGAGTATAAGAAGAGATAGAGACTTAGGTTTAAGGGGGACAATTCTTTCTAGCTAAAAAAAACACTGAATACTTGTAAAATCTCCTCGAGATTTCCCTACTTGTAAATACTCTTTATTGATTCAATATCAAATCTAATTCGTCGAAGTTTATATCCAAATTACATCTTTGATTCATAAATAGAAACTAGCCTATCAAAAGTTTTTTCCTAAAAATCTTTATAAAAATTAGGTGTGCGATTCCGTATCCACGGTAAAGGAAAACTTGATAAATAACAAAATTGGCCAAGACAAATAAGTAAGCTGTGGAGTATTAAATTGTGTGGTCAATAACGTTTTTCTTAGCAGTAACCACTAAACTCTGTGTCTAGTCTACAGATACCATTTAAATAACTTTGTTTCTACTTTTCAATGTTTTACAGTAATCATTTTGTTCGGTGGTCCCGCCTCACGTGATTATTCCTCTTTACTCTTACTTCTCTCTATCTTAATTGTTTTTTTTTTTTAATTCTCTCTATCTTAATTTATCTCATATCTTTTTTTTTTAACATTAAATTATCTTATATGTACTCATTTATTTGAAATTTACATCGTTATTATTATTTGATTGTATAGTTTTTTTGACATCAACAACGGCTGATTATAAATATAAAAACATTACCATGTAACAATTATTTTCACAAACTAATAATTTCACCTAATTAATTTTTTTTTATATTGGTAGATGAATTTATTTCATATAACAGCAACACATTTCATATAAATTAAAAAAATTTACACTTTTATCCTATTAAAAACGTGAGATACAATACCTTTAATATAATAATATTATATGAAAAAAAGTGACACTATAGATATTTATGGTATCGTAATTACCATTCAATTTTGTTGTCCCTCATTCAACAAAATTTTGACTCACGCCTACTTTTTGTCTCAAACTGTAAGTTTAATTTGTTTACATTTATATGCATACATCCGTCAATTTTTCTTTGGCGACGCCTGTGAACATGATTTTTTTTTTTAAAACTTATTTATCATTAAACACGACAACAACAAAAACCTCAAAAGTTAAATATAAAATTAAATACTGTAAAAATCATATATTTATGCAAATTAATACAGATGTATTATACTATTATATAAACAAAAATCTCATTAACCATCGCCAGCTTCCTGTTTGACTTCTGAAAACAAAATACAAATCGATTTAATACAGAATAACAAAACGTTTACTATTTTACATTGTTCTCCTTTCACATGTTGTGTTTTTGCTAAGAAACTAAGACGAAGATTGAACGACACCCTTAGAGCATGTTCATCGCAGGTTCTTAGATGGGTATCTTAGATTTTTTTTAAATAAAATTAAATCAAAAATTGGTAATAAACTAAGAACCGTTTCTTATTTAGGAGATTTAAGAAACGGTTCTTAGCGGACAGGTGTCTTCTATTCCTTCTTCCTCCTTTGCTTCGTCGGCCTTGTTCATCTTTTCGCGGTGTGGTCATCTTCTTCGGCGTCTTCTTCTTCTTCGAAGTTATCGTAATCTCACGGTTAGAAGCGGAACCGTAAACCTAATTCATCCGGAGAATCGCCACATCTCTGTCGTCTCGACTTTCTCTCGCCAACCCCATCTCTGTTCAAGGTAAGATACGAGTCTCGATCCACGCCAATGTCTATTGTTATGCTTGATTTGGGAACTCTATTTGGTGGTGATAGTGGTTGTAGGTTGTTCAGTCTCCTATTGATTCCTTTTTTCATGTGGAGTTTCATCGATGTCAGGTACTTTCAGTACTCAACATACGCGATTTGAGTCATCGGTTTGAGTCACTAATCCGATCCTTTACCAAAACTTAGGTTGACTTGATCTTAGGTTTAATTTTGCTCTACCATGTAGTACTGATATCGATTATTGGAGGATCGTTTGTTTTTGAATTCTGGGATCAATGACAATGGTGCCTTAATATTTTACTTTCGTGGTTTTGTTCTTCAGTGTTTAATCATTTGTGTGTGTGTGTATTTTTATCTTGATGGCTAGTTCTCTCTTGCTAACTGTAGAGAGATATATTGAGTTCTATGGTGTGATGTCAGTTCCAATGGCCATTGCTCTGTTTGGACAGCTGTTTCTTGGACAACCTGATGGTGAAGCCCTCAGAATGTGACAAGGAATTGTCAGCTACCACTTGCTGCTCAAACAGGTTTGTTTCTCTTACTGGATGGTTGATTAGTGCTTGTGTAGTTAAGATTATCTAGTTGCTTGTGTTAGTGATTAGTGCTTGTGTAGTTAAGGCTTGTTCTTTATTACTTATCTAGTTGGATTATCTAGTTACTATCTTATTCAGTTGTTGTTCCATTATGGTTGAGATTGTGATGAATGCATCTTCATTTATTAGTTAGATACATGTCAATGTACAAACTTTCCTAGATAGCCGTTGGTTCTAAGTTAGATACATGTCAATGTCTAAACACATTTAAACCCATTTAAACCCACTTCTTCTTCTCTGTCTAAACACACTTCATATTCTCTGTGTTAGCAAAGAGAAAAACACATCTGTTTTTCTCTTTCTGGTCATCTTCCTCTATTTCTTAAACACATTTCCCTTTCTGTTTCTTATCCTCTTTCCAAGACCATTACCTTATGAATCCATTTACTCATCCCCCCAATTTCGTTGACCTGTTGTGCAGTCAACAAGATCCTGAAACCTCTCCTTACTACTCTACTGTAAACCCTAGTGTACAACTTGGATCATCCCAAGTCCCTGTGTTTATTACTCAATGCACTGAAGATTCAAGCTTCAATGAAGACACACCTGCAGAGCGTAAAGAAAGGAACAAATGGACTCCAGCAGATGATCTAGTGCTCATCAGTGCATGGCTAAACACTAGCAAAGATCCTGTGGTATGCAACGAGCAAAAGTCAGGGGCTTTCTGGAAACGAGTTGCAGACTATGTTGCTGAATGTGCTATGCTTGCTGGACGTGTAATCAGAGAGACAAATCACTGCAAGAACCGGTGGCAGAAGATTAATGACATTGTTTGCAAGTTTTGTGGATGCTACGAGGCTGCAAAAAGAGAGAGAGCAAGTGGTCAGAACGAGAAAGACGTTCTGAAGCGGGCTTACGATATCTTCTACGCCAATCACCGGAAGAAATTCAACCTTGAGCATGCTTGGAGAGAGCTGCGTTATAACCAGAAATGGTGTGAGCTTTCTACAAGCAACACTGATGGAAGCTCTAAGAAAAGAAAGGTTAATGATGGTGCACAATCATCAACCTCTCTTGCTGATGATGAAGCAAGCAAACGTCCTCCTGGTGTTAAGGCGGCTAAAAGCAGAGGAAAGAAGAGTGTGAATGAAACCAAAGATATGTTGGAGTTTCGAACCATTTGGGAGATGAAGGAGAAGGACTTGACTATGAAAAATACATTGGCGGATAAGAGTATACTCGAGAATCTCCTGGCCAAAAAAGAACCATTATCTGAGAGTGAAAAAGCTCTAAAGGAGAAGCTTATTTCGGCCATGTTGGCTAATTAGTGATCTGAAGACAAGTTTGTTTCAGATTCATCTTTAAGCTTTATGTTTAAGCTTGTTTAGGTTCTGTTTAATGTTTCCGTTTAATGTTGTTTAATGTTTCGGACATGTTGTTTACTGTTTCTGTTTAAAACAAGTAATGTATGTTGAAGAAAATGAGACTTGTTTAAGAAAATGTATGTTTCTGTTTAAGAAAACAAGTAATGTTTCTGTTTTTGTCTTAATGCAACTGGTTATTATGTGTGTCGGCTACCACTTGGTTTTTTTGGTTTAGTCCGAAGGGGAATGAATCTCTCTTTGAAAGCAATAGAATTGATCAGAGACTGAGTCACTCCAAAGACAAATCCTTTTTTGTTTTGTTTGGGCCGTCTGAGTTTAATTAAAGAACAGGGGATGTCCAAAAACAGAGTATCCAAAACCACATTGCTTTGCATCTGTAGATGGGTGTGAGCACAAGGGTAAGGGGACTTCGTTTGCTGTGTCCTAACAAGTGCTGCTACTAAATCTCGTGCCATTTTACCTGAACAGATCCATCAAAGGCTTTAGATTTGTAAGCCATCCAAGAACTTGTTAAGCCTTGTTTTAGGAATGTTTTGTTGGAGCCTAGACTATAATATATAACCGATTGTGTTCATCTCCGATTGGTAGAGCAAGTTAAGGGTGCAATGACGGATTTGTTCCCGCTTTCGGACCAGACCACCCAAGGGCCTTGTCATTCTCAAAATAAAAATACAATTAATTTAAGAGATTGTTTTTTTCCCTTCTTCCTTTTACTGGGATGCTTTTATGTGTGTCGGCTACCACAAGAACAAGAAGTCACAAGGCTTTGGAAACTAGTGTTGGCTCTCACGTGATATTGTGTGATGTATTTGTATATAGAACATCTTTCTCCTCTCTTTTTGTATTTAGACATTCTCATTCGAACACAAATATAGAACATCTTTCTCCTCTCTCTTTGTCTTCCTCTTGTTCCATAACAAATTTCTCCCTTTTTTTTTTTTTTTGGCAAACACAAGTTTAAGAAAAAGTTTCAACTCTCTCTTTGTCATCTTTTTGTTCCATAACATTTTCAAAGAGATATGGCTTCTTCTTCCCATAATAGCGTTGACAAGTCACTTGATGAACTTTTTGAGCAAAAATTTGAGCAAAAGTTTGATCAAATCTTCGAGCAAAGGTTCGAGAATTTAATCATTGGTAATAATGATCATCAAGAGGCAAGGAGGTCAAAAAAAAAAAGAGCTTTTATTGAAAGACACCGTGAAGAAGGTGACTTGCGTTTATGGAATGATTATTTCAGTGATGCTGCAACATACTCTGCTAATTTATTCCGACGACGTTTCAGAATGAATAAGCCATTGTTTTTGCGTATTGTTACTCGACTGTCCAATGAAGTTCCATTCTTTAGACAAAAGAAAGATGCTCTCGGAAGACCTGGTCTTTCTGCACTTCAAAAGTGTACAGCAGCAATTCGTCTCTTGGCATATGGTACTGCGGCTGATGCGGTTGACGAGTACCTCCGGATCGGTGCAAGTACTGCTCGTTCTTGTTTGGAAAATTTCGTCGAAGGAGTAATAAATATGTTCGGCGATGATTACCTAAGAAGGCCCACCGCGGAGGACCTTCAACGACTACTTTATATTGGAGAGCTACGTGGATTTCCCGGGATGATAGGAAGCATCGACTGTATGCATTGGGAGTGGAAAAATTGCCCCACCGCTTGGAAAGGGCAATATTCACGTGGTTCTGGAAAGCCCACAATCGTTTTAGAGGCCGTAGCTTCATATGATCTCTGGATATGTCACGCGTTTTTTGGACCTCCAGGTACGTTAAACGATCTTAATGTGCTTGATCGATCACCCGTCTTTGACGATATAATAAAAGGTGACGCTCCGGAAGTGAATTTCTCTGTAAATGGAAGGGAGTATCAATTAGCATACTATCTCACAGATGGTATTTATCCGAAATGGGCAACTTTTATCCAATCTATTCAACTTCCACAAAGCCCAAAAGCATCTTTATTTGCTGAACGTCAAGAAGCTGCCCGAAAAGATGTTGAGCGTGCATTTGGAGTCTTGCAAGCTCGCTGGGCCATTATTAAAAACCCGGCCATTTTTTGGGATAAAGAAAAAATTGGAAAGATTATGAGAGCATGTATCATCCTCCACAATATGATAGTCGAAGACGAACGAGATGGAAACACTCTATTTGATGTATCAGAATTCCAACAAGGGGAAGGAAGCAGAAGTTCACATGTGGATATGACGTATTCTACATATATGCCTACAAATCTCGCCAATATGATGGGTGTTCGAACAAGAATTCGTGATAAACGAAAACATCAACAATTAAAAGATGATTTGGTTGAGCACATATGGGAAAAATTTGGAGATAGGCAAGATGTCGATAGAGTGTTCATTTCCGTTAATAATTTCTAAATATATGTTGAAAATGTTTTATTGTCAAGTATGTTTCAAATTTCATTTAATCCAATGTATTTTATGTTTTATTCATAAATAAAATTAAAACTTACAATAAAATAATTAAAATAATTTTTTTATTCTTAAGCACCCCTAAATAGAATTTTCCCATTGGAGTAGAGAAAACAAAAAACTCTTAACAAAAATGTTTAAAACAACTTTAATAATTAAATATATGCTAAGCAGCCCCATAAGCACTCTAGCATTGATCATGCTCTTACATTACTTTTTTGTTGTCACCAAGAATCTTTATTATTCGATACTACTATTATCATACCATGCTGTTCAACAAAAAAACAAAAAAAAATCATGACGTTTATCAATTTCTAAGAAAAGATTATTGCCTACAAATACAAAGCAATTTAAGAAATGTAAAAACTATTAAAAAGTATCGAAAGCTTAATAGTCAAATACAAACTTTACTTTAAAAAATTCGTAATTCTAACAATTTCAGTCATTTTAAAAAACAAATCTTATCCCACAACTTAACTCGGAAAATTTGTTTAAGTTTCCTCGTTATTCCTTATTGCTTTATTTGTGTTGGTCAACAGTCTCCTCGTTATTATTACTAAAAAGCAGAGATACTAATCAGGATTAACCTCACTTGTAAGTTGTAACTAATACATGCTGACCAAACATGTATTAATTCCTGATTTCTTTTATCAATCTTCACATTTTGGAAATGAAGAAAGCATTAAACAGAATACAAACTATAATTAGCATCTATTTTTTCCCTAATTATAATTGGTAACGTTAAATCACCTGTTTTCATCACACAACCAATGTTGTTTTAACTCCCAAGCAAATGTAATTAGAGAAACAAAGGGAAAAATAAGTAAAAACAAAAACAGAGAGAGAGAGAGAGATTAATAATCCCAATTCTCCAACTACTTTTTTAACCAGCCCTCTCTCTCTCTCTCTCTGCCCAAACTCCATTTCTCTGCAAATCCAATTCCACAGAAACCCTAATTTAGCGTCAACTTCTCCGCCGTTCTACACCGTCAATGTGGCGGCCGTGGCGCAAATCGTCGGTTAAGATTCACGACACCTACTCTCCCACCGCCTCACTCTCCTTCAAAGACATCCACTACCTCTGCACCGACGATTCATCTTCCTTCCCTTCTTCCCCTTCTCCTTCCCCCTCTCCTAAAAACGTTTCCAGAGTTTTTCACCGAGTCTGCGCAGCCAATTTAATCCTCCGATCCTGGCCAACTCGTCCATCGAATCAGCTCCTCCGCGCGGATTCCGAGCCTCCCAATCAACGGCGGAATCCGGAATCAGATTCGCGACAATCCAAGGCCGAACCAGATGTACGGATTTCGCTCCCTGGCGCGGAGAACAGCATCGTCGTCTACTTCACCAGCCTCCGCGTGGTCCGTCCCACGTTCGAGGACTGCCGAGCCGTCACAACGATCCTCCGTAGCTTTCCCGTGCGAATCGACGAACGAGATCTCTCAATGGACGCGTCATTCGCGGCCGAGCTGCACCGGATATTCGGCGGGCGGAAGGACCAGAGCCAGACGAAGACACCGAAGCTGCCGCGCGTCTTCATCGGCGGCCGGTACGTGGGAGGAGCGGAGGAGGTTAAGCAGCTTCACGAGATGGGAGAGCTGAAGATGCTCGTACAGGAGCTGCCGAGGATCGAACCAGGCGTGTGTGAGATGTGCGGCGGTCACAGGTTCGTACCGTGCAACGTGTGTCACGGTAGCCATAAGGTGCACACGGAGAAGCTAGGTTTCAGGACTTGCTCTGTCTGCAACGAGAACGGTCTCGTCAGGTGTTCATCTTGTTCCTTTCCTCATCTCTCGCCTAATTCCTAGATTTTTGTTATAATTCTACACGAAAATTGGAATAATTAAATATTTGTTTTAAAAAAGAAATCTAATTCGAAATGGAAAGAGGTAGCTTCTGCTTGTTTTAGATAATTAGATTCGTCAAAATAATCATGAGATCAGTGTGATGTGAACGTGATTAGCAGCTAAGTAACTTTTCTTAGAATATGATTATTTGCTGGCAAAGAGCAAGCCAAAGTGTTGTTTTCGAATTTTTAAACTATAGATCTAAATGCAGCAAGGAAGAAAAACGAAAAAAAACTATAGATCTAAATGTCCAGCAAATTTTGTAGCGCCTAAAGAATGCGTCCCAGTTCCGTCGTTATTCGATTTACCTAGCATGTGAAGACTTCTCTAGCGTGGAAAAGGACAGCAATTGAATGATCTCTAGCCAGCCAAGCTCCATCACTATGCAACGTTGCATTCCGCCAATATGCATTATCAAATTTATGGTTGTGCAAATCTAATTAATAATATATTCTGAAAAATATTCAATTATAAATCTGATTGTATTAATAAAATTTAAATTTAAAAGTAAACATATTTTGTTATTAATTATGACTATTTTGTTTGTAACTGTTGATGAAATCTCAGAAAATCTACATTAAATTTAAAATTTAATATTATCTTTCAATAAAAATTGTTAATTTTGAATCTGTATCATTCAAAAAAAAATTATTATTAAATTATTTGGCATAACCGAAATTCAAAAATTCAAAATAACTAATACTATTTTCGTAACAAAATAATAATGAAAATTTAAATTATTTTTGAAATATTTAATTTACATATTTTTGAAATAATTAATTTTATTTATAATTTTAAATATTTAATTTAATTTCTGGCATAGTCTGAATTTTTATAATTATGAAATAAAATTAATATATATATATATATAATGAGATTAATTAATTAAATAAATTAATCATTAATTGAATCAAATTAATTAAACAAATTTTTAATTAAACAAAATTCAACTGTTTGGAAACATGGAATATCTAAAGTTTAAAAAAAAATTTATGTTTAGCCACAAAATAGCACTCTGCTTTAATAGATTAAATACATTAAAATGAGCTTTTGTAGGATGAACTAATTTTTTTTTTTTTTGGGATAAAAATGAATAATATATAAATACTTTTCCAAGACTTTTGGAACTAATAAGTTAACTAAAGACATACATTATTTTAAAGTTATTAGATTATATGTATCATGTATTATATATAACATATAAGATGAACTGTTACATTATTTAATTAGACAACGCATTAATAATATTTTTTTCTGTAAAAGGGAAAAGTTTGATAAAATCATATATAATATAAGCAAAGTGAGATTTAGGGATGGAGCTCTCTCATTCATTCTCAGCGTGGCTAATTATTCTCTTGTCCCTTCTCAAAAAGTCATAAATACCCTTTTATTTGGTTTAAATTAAGTTCGATTAAATTGTCAATTCTGTTTCCGGTTTATATAATCTCACATATCTTTAAATAACCGTAACCGAAATATATACTAGCAAAAAAAAATCGTTCCAAAATATATCTTTAAATAACCGTAACCGAAATATATACTAGCAAAACAAAATCGTTCCAAAATATATACTAGCAAAACAAATCGTACATATATTATTATATATGATCCCGTTTTATATATGATCCCGCGTATCTTAACCGTAAAATTCGGATATTACCCTTTTTTGGTTCAAATTAAGTTTTTATTGGTTTCGAAATTTTCCGTATCGATTTTCTACCGGGATTATGGGTTATTGGGCCTTTAATTAAAAGTGTTTCGTAATAGTGGGCTTGCAATTAATTATGGTTTGTATTTCAATTAAATCCTAGATAATGTTTAGGGAATTTTTAAAACGGCTGAACTATATATATGATTTGCCTTTATCAACAACAAAATAAAAACCGAATATTAAAACCCTAACTTAAGAAAAAACTATATATATCAACCTTAGATCTCTCCTTTTCAATTGTGCAGTTATCCGCTTTTTATTTTTTTTGGTCGTCTAGGTTTTTTTATTTCATGGATCGATCATTTATTTCTTTGTTCACAGTGATAGATCTTAATTATTTGTTGTTATTTGTTTAGATTTTTGTGGAGCTAACCGATTGATTCTTTTTTCTTTTCATGTTTGCGTGTAGATCAATAGCCATATTTCGACGACGTTCACCATCAAAGACATAACATGAAATCTGTACAGGTTATTCGTTTCTTTTTTTTAGATTTCTTTCATGAACCTAATGCTCTGATGATGGCTTCTTTTATGAAACGTAGTAGCAAATTTATGTGGTCTTTTGACTTCTTTGTTTCTCTTATTTAATTTGATATCTTCTGATCCTGTTTATGAAACATGTTTTAGCATTTTTATGGCAGTTTGTTTTCTTTGTTATTTTGTCATTATGTTTGTTGGTTCTGATTTTCTAGGTTTTTTTTTTAATTTAACTTTTAACAAACTGTATGTAGGGAAGCTAGCAAGGTGGATGACGTAGCTACCGATCATATACAATTCGAGGAATCTGAAAAGATTTATGCGAGTAT
Organism: Eutrema japonicum; assembly: GCA_030161315.1. Taxonomy (NCBI): domain Eukaryota; kingdom Viridiplantae; phylum Streptophyta; class Magnoliopsida; order Brassicales; family Brassicaceae; genus Eutrema; species Eutrema japonicum. The sequence goes on from BSQW01000005.1 coordinate 44,514,441, forward strand.
TTCTTTGAGGTTTTTTTTATTTCTGTGGTTTAGTTATATAAATTTCATATTCTCATCTTGTATTCTTTTACGGTGTGTAGCAGTGTATCTAATATGTTTCCGTTGTTTTTTTGTTGTTCTGGTTTGGTTTGGTAAACTTAATTTTCTTATCATGTGGTTTTTGTGAAGTGTGCTGGATTATTGATTTATTGTTGTACTCTTTTTGTTTTTTTGTATGATGTCTGTTTGTATTTTTAAGTTTTGGTATGGAATTTAATTGTTTGCTTTTGTGTTCTAAGAGTTGCGAGAAGTAAAGTTGTTTGTGTTTCTACTTACTTATGGTCTCATCACTTTGGATAACATCAGATCGTATGTGCCTTCTCTCTCTCTCTCTCTCTCTCTCTCTCTCTCTCTCTCTCTCTCTCTCTCTCTCTCTCTCTCTCTCTCTCTCTCTCTCTCTCTCTCTTAGTGGTAGAGAACAAATGGCTCAAAGCTAAATTTATTCTCTGTTGGACAGGCACTTGCTACAAATGCGACAAAGGCAATGAAATCACGGATACCAGACTTTTTTGCATTGGTATTGTCCCATTTTTGTTCTCGAGCTTCTGCTTAATCTGTTTAAAATACAGTACAAGGTTGGTTAACAAAGTTTGTGTTGGGAAATGACAGTTGAATGGACTTCAATACAAAGGGATGAGTTTTGAAGAGTTTTGTGCAACTTCCATTAGTGTTCATCAGCATGAGTCTCTTGATTGTTGGGAACAGAGCGTTCGCCATGCTTGTGAGCTCCTTGAGATGAATGGAAACCGAGTTATCTTCATTGAAGAACTCGCTTCCGTAAGTTTTTCTTCTTCACTTGGACTTTCTTTTCACAATATTTTCAGCTGATTCCTAAAGGGAACACAAATGTCTTGTAGGAACTTGGTGTTGGATCATCGATCCCGGTCCATACCATTCTACATGACTGGATAATGGATAATGCACACTGATGGAAAAGTGAGCTTCTTAGGTTTTGTCAAACTGTTGCTCGGTGTATCTACTTGACAACTCTTAGCGAGAACACGGTGAAGAAGGTATCTCGATGTTATGACAGATTCAAAAGAGGAAAAACATACAACAACGAATGGATGTCAAGAACTTTACTGAATCTTGGAGTAGAATTGTTTTCAAGCCCCATTCCTATGTTTATAGTGTTAAAAAGGAATGCAAAGTTCCGACAAAGAAAGTATCAAAAACATCCGAGAGCACAATGAAGATATGTGATTAAACGATATTCCATAGTGATGGTCCTCCTGGTAATATAAGACAGAGATTCAAGAACATCTTTTTCTCTTTTCATTTGCATGTGTCCATATTTTCCATGAAAAAGTTTCACAATTTTAGCTGTTTCTGAAATGGGAGGAGTCGTCTTCTCCGCCGGGAGCTTTCACGCATACGTCCCAGAAGATCTTCTTGTGATCAGCGGCGACCTGGAGCAGAACGGCGTCGTATCCGTTCTTATTCTTCTCCGAAATGTGCCATTTCAATTCTTCAATGAAGAAGGCTTGGAACATATCGCAAGCTTGGTTGGTCACCCAAGCTGTTTGTTCTCTACCACTGCGATATGTTCCAAGCCTTCTTTCACGAGTCTTTTAATCGACAAGAAGAAGAAAATGGCCTTGTGTTGTGATTCATTATATGTGACCATCGGGGACGTGGTATACACTGTTTTAGGTCACTAAAGTTAATTACGTGTTGTTGAAATAACAAATTATGTTCCACACACGAAATCAAGATCAAATCAATCACCTTCAAAGAGAAATGCTAAATTAAAAAGTATGGTAAAATCTTTCATCTTAATTAGTTAAGGTTAAGAATATGAAGTTTTTTAGTGTCTTTGACTATACGGGTAAGTAGATTCCACCGCTGGGAGAAATCTGTACACAACTCTAGATGTTTAAGATAGAATAAGAAAGTGTCTAGATGACATGAAATCTGCAATTGAAGCAAAAACCCAAAGTATTTTGTTAAACGTAATGATGAAAACAAAATATTTACTCAAACGATCTTTCGACATTATTAGACTTAGTTGGGTTCTCTTTAAGATAATTTTACTTTGACTTTTAATAAAACAAAAATATATTTCAGACTGAGGCAACAGATCCTAATTAACTTTCGGATTGGTCACAAGCAACCTCAACATTTGTTTCGACTAGCTGAGGCATATTGTCTAAGAAATTTTTTTATTGAATTTATCCCTAATGTTCAAGTACATCAAAGAAGGATGCTATATCTCAATCGATTTTACCGATGGATTTATCCCTAATGTTCAAGTACATCAAAGAAGGATCCTATATCTCAATCGATTTTTTCCGCTTTGAGTCTTCTCGATGTAGAAACTGACGTTGCTTTGATGAGACTACCACCTCCATCCTCAGCTGCTCATGTCTCTAATCTCCGGCCAGCTCATCAATGTATTTTGGTCCACCGAATTTGATCATATGGTTAAAGAAGTGTGGAAGGATATAGTTTTTACATTTAGATTATAGTAAATTTTAATTAAATAATTTGGGTGTTTTGGTGATTAAAATTTTGAGTTCAAGGGGATTAGCGATGAGGGTAATAGTTTAGGGGGAATGAGTATGGAAAATTAGTATAGGGAGGGGTTTAGGCAGTCATCCTTTTATTTTTTAATAAAAGCAAGAAGAATAAGAAGATGTCGAAGAAGAAAATGAAAAAAGGATTAGGTAATGTTCTTTTTATATTAAGAACATATGTATTAAGATCATATCTATTTTAATTATTTTTAAAATTATGTTATCTACACATGTTCTACTTCTTTTCGTCACTTTTGCTAACATGTTCTATATTCAATCTGAATCTACTTTTATTTAGAAGAATACAAATAGGAAATAAAAGGAGAAGAAGAACAGAGATACGACACAAAATGGAAGTGTCAAAGATTGTGATACTGTGAAAAGTTTATTTCTTGCTGAACGTGAAGCTTGGGTTTGATAAAGCCTTTGCCATGGGATTTTTCCATGTGTTTGATCAAACTCACAATAGATACTAACAGTGAAATAAGAAGCTTTTAGGAAAGAAGAAACTAAGCACATAGAGGTACATATATTGCTTGAGAAATGTTTCACAATGACACATGAGACGTATTGTGGTGTGATTAAAGAGATATAAGAGAAAGTGAATATAACACTAGATGGGTTTTAAATTTTAATCCATGTCGAGAAAACTCGCGAAGAATCATGGGAAGTACGATAAAATGGTAATGGAATTGGATCATATATATAGTGAGAAATCATGAGAAGGACAAGATGAAGAAAGATATTGAGAGTAAATAATATGAATAAAAAAAATAATGTGTGTGGATCGTCTTTGTGAATTTCTTGAGGAGGTATTATCAAAGACCGTTGTGGCTCAAGGCCTTGAATGTTCGAGCTTTTGATTTGAAGCAATTGTATTTTGTATTTCTTGGGAGTTTGAACTAATATCTCATTTATATATTATATTATATAGTTTGTGAAGTCTGAAATCGATATAATTTATGTGTTAATTAGTTTGGATTCGTATGATAAATTCGACTTTAATCTGTGCGAACTTTGCAATGGGGAAGTGATATGCACCTAAATCCAAGGATGTGGTGGATAAAGTAATGTAATGATTGTGGTTTTGAGATGGGTTTTGTTTGAGATTTTATATTGATCTTTGGAAATTAATACTTATTATACAATCAAATGAATATTTATAAGATATGTGAAAGTAAATGAATAAGAAGACGAAGACGAGAGAAAGAAACACCCGAAGAGTAAGAATTCTGAAAAAACAAAGACGATGAAGAATAAGAGTGAAGAAGAAGATGAAGAAAAACTAAAAGAAAAAATAAATAGAAGAAGTCGGAGGAGACGGAGAAGATGAAGAAGTGAAAAAAAACTCAATTAAAAAAAAATAAGAAGTCAAAGAAAAAGAAGAAAAAGAAAAAAAAGAAGTAGGAGAATAAGAGAAAAATATAAATTGAAAGATAAATAAGAAGACGGAGATGATGACAAAGAAGTTGAAAAAGACGAGAAAGAAGACGAAAAGAAGTCGAATAAAACTAGCCATGGGCATATGGGTATTCGGATCGGTTCCAGCTCTTTCGGGTAAAAGGATTTTGGACCCATTTAGAAACCGATATGGTTTCTGGTCTGTTCCGGTTCGGTTTCAATCGGTTCTGGATCGGTTTAGTTCCGAGATTCAAGAACCAATAAATACCCGAAAAATTGGATCTTAATCGGTTCGGGTATTTATTACCCGAAAAACCCAAAAATATACCCGCAAACCCAAAAAAACTAAAGAAAATATACCCGAAATGCATAAAATATACCTGTTAGAGGGGAGTTTAGCACTCCCCGGTTTAACTCGGTTCGGACCGAGATCGGTTTGTTCAGTACTGGTTTACGACGGTTCGGACAAGAGGAAGATAGACCTAGATTCATCGGGCCGAACTTTAAGCCCAAAACGAGGCCATTCATTTCGGTAATCGAGTTAATTGATTAGTTGGTTTTTAATGGTGGTTCTGGTGAATAGAATGAGGGTGAAATTCGTGTTTCTGTCCAAGTTTTGAGGAAAATAAAGGTGAAGGTTTTAATTTTAAGTTTCAGTTTAAGGGTAAGATAAGCTGTTCTAAAAGATATCTTGGATCATAGCTTGGTATGAACAGGTGCTCTACTGCTATACAACCAGTAGTTTCTATCCCAAATGTATGTGGAGTTAATGATTATTATATACAACCAGCAAATAGTAAGAGTTACATATAGTTTCTTAATAGAGCGTCATCCATTACTTTTCGCTTTTCATTTTTACACATCTTGTATATAATAACAACACTTTGAAACTGTAAAAGTCTGTTTTGTTTCCATAGGCCATGGCTCAGGTGGGAGGTATAGTGATGCTACAACCAGAAGTAGGCGGATCTAAAAGCAACTTCTTCTTTGCTGGAATCGACAAAGTAAAATTCCGGAAGCCTGTGATTGCGGGTGATACTCTGGTGATGAGCATGACGCTTGTGAATCTGTAGAGGCGGTTTGGGATAGCGAAAATTGAAGGGAAAGCATACGTAGGGAACACTGTGGTATGTGAAGGAAAGTTCTTGGTGGCTATGGGAAAAGAAGAGTGATCATGCTTTTGCTTCTTCTTACCTTTGTGTCTACGAATTCTCACATCTTAAGTTTAACAGCCTCATTTCTATCTCCAATTTCTGTTGTTTCTTCTCCTCAACGTTGACCATTTTAAAAAAAAGAATGAAGAGATACTGTATGCATTTTTATTCCTCAAATTTACATCATTTTCGAAAATATTTGTTTTTCTCCAAATTCAAACATATAACAACAATGTTAGATTTACGATCAATCTAACAAAAAATAAAAAAAAATAACTACCAATATTATTCAAAAAAATATGACATAAAGCAATTGCAATCATAAAGTTCGAGAACATATTGAATAATGTTTTATTCACTCACACATTGTATGTAAAACAATTATTTTTTTATCTCTCCATCGCTAGAACTCTCTCTCCATTTTGTCGTAAGTGTCTCTCGCTCTAATCGGTTATCGTCTTTGATTTCTTCTTCTTCTTTATCTTCTTTATCATCTTTGTCATCTTTATCATCTAGACGATAAAGCGAAGAAGATGAAAAAACAAAAGATAAAAAAGAGAAGTTCGGAGAAGAAAAAGCCGATAAAGAATAATATGAAATATATGAGGAAAAAGACGAATAAGATGAAAAACCAAAAGATGAAAAATATAAGTTCGGAGAAGACAAATCCGATAAAGAATAATATGAAATATATGAGGAAAAAGACGAAGAAGATGAAAAACCAAAAGATAAAAAAAGAGATGTTCGAAGAAGACAAAGCCGATAAAGAATAATTCAAAAAATATGAGGAAAATTTAAGACGAAGAAAAAGAAAAATAACAACCAGAAGAAGAATAAGAAGATGGATCGAATATGAATGTATGGCGACGTATATGATCTACTGTTTATTATTTTATGGATAAAACTTCTCTGTCTGCGCAAGATGGAAGAAGGAAAATACATGGAAGAAAAAAAAATGAATACATAATAAGAAGAAAAAAACCGGAAGATGGAGAAGAGGAAAGAGACCGAAAAAATCAGAAGAATGAGAAGTTGGAAAAGACAAAGACGATAAAGAAGAACAAATAGAATACGAAGACGATGAAGAAGGAAAAGGAAAAGACGAAGAAGATGCAAAACCAAAAGATAAAAATAGAAGTTCGGAGAAGATAAAGCCGATAAATAATAATATGAAATATATGAGGAAAAAGACGAAGAAGATGAAAAACCAAAAGATAAAAAGAGAAGTTCGAAGAAGACAAAGCCGATAAAGAATAATTCGTAAAATATGATGAAAATTAAAGACGAAGAAAAAGAAAAATAAGAACCAGAAGAAGAATAAGAAGATGAATCGAATATGAATGTATGGTGACAAGTATCTTCAAACTGCATTTTAATTAACATATTCTCAGTGTATTCTCTCGATATGATATATTGTTTATGATTTTATTGATAAAACATCTCTGCCCGCGCAAGGTATAAGAAGGAAATGACATGGAAGAGAAAAAACGGATACATAATAAAAACAAGAAAACCGGAAAGATGGAGAAGGTGAGGAAGAGGAAATAGACAGAAAATATCTGAAGAATAAGAAGTTGGAAAAGAAAAATACGATAAAAAGGAAATAATAGAAGACGAATGCGATGAATAAGGAGAAGGAAAAGATGAAGAAGATGAAAAACCAAAAGATAAAAAAGACAAGTTCGGAGAAGAAAAGCCGATAAAAAATAATTCGAAAAATAGAAGGAAAATTTAAGATGAAGAAAAGGGAAAATAACAACCAGAAGAACAATAAGAAGATGGATCGAATATGAATGTATGGCGACGTATATGATATATTGTTTACGATTTAATTGATAAAACTTCTCTGCCTGCGCAATGTGGAAGAAGGAAATTACATGGAAGAAAAAAAATGGATACATAAGAAGAAGAAAAAAACGGAAGATGGAGAAGGTGAAGATGAGGAAAGAGACCAAAAAAATCAGAAGAATGAGAAGTTGGAAAAGACAAAGACGATAAAGAAGAAAAAATAGAAGACGAAGACGATGAAGAAGGAGAAGGAAATGACGGAGAAGATGAAAAACCAAAAGATAAAAAAAAAAGTACGGAGAAGACAAAGTCGATAAAGAATAATATGAAATATATGAGAAAAAGACGAAGAATATGAAAACCAAAAGATAAAAAAGAGAATTTCGAAGAAGACAAAATCGATAAAAAATAATATGAAATATATGACGAAAAAGACGAAGAAAAAGGAAAATAACAACCATAAGACGAATAAGAGGATGGATCGAATATGAATGTATGGCGATGGATATGATATATTGTTTATGATTTCATTGATAAAACCTATCTGCCCGCGCAAGGTGGAAGAAGGAAATGACATGGAGGAGAGAAAAATGGATACATAATACAAAGAAGAATACCGGAAGACGGAGAAGGTGAAGAAGAGGAAATAGACCGAAAATATCAGAAGAATAAGAAGTTGGAAAAGAGAAATATGATAAAAAGGCAAAAAATAGAAGACGAATGCAATGAATAAAGAGAAGGAAAAGATGAAGAAGTTGAAAAACCAAAAGATAAAAAAGAGAAGTTCGGAGAAGACAAAGCCGATAAAGAATAATATGAAACATATGAGGAAAAAGACGAAGAAGATGAAAAACCAAAAGATAAAAAAATAGAAGTTCGGAGAAGACAAAGCCGATAAAGAATAATATGAAATATATGAGCAAAAAGACAAAGAAAAAGGAAAATAACAACCAGAAGAAGAATAAGAAGATGTATTGAATATCAATGTATGGCGACGAATATGATATATTGTTTATGATTTAATTGATAAAACCTCTATGCCCGGGCATGGTGGAAGAAGAAAATGACATGGATGAAAAAACAAAACGGATACAGAATAAGAATAAGAAAATCGGAAGATGGAGAAGGTAAAGATGAGGAAAGAGACCGAAAAAATCAGAAGAATAAGAAGTTGGAAAAGACAAAGACGATAAAGAAGAAAAAAAGAAGACGAAGACGGTGAATAAGGAGAAGGAAAAGACGAAGAAGATGAAAATCAAAAGGTAAAAGGAGATGTTCGGAGAAGACAAAGTCGATTAAGAATAATATGAAATATATGAGAAAAAAAGACAAAGATGAAAAATCAAAAGATAAAAAGAAAAGTTCGAAGAAGACAAAGCCGATAAAGAATAATTCGAAAAATATAAGAAAAATTTAAGACGAAGAAAAAGGAAAATAACAACCAGAAGAAGAATAAGAAGATGGACCGAATATGAATGTTTGTCGACGTATATGATCTATTGTTTACGATTTAATTGATAAAACTTCTCTGCATGCGCAAGGTGGAAGAAGGAAATTACATGGAAGAAAAAAATGGATACATAAGAAGAAGAAAAAAAAACGGAAGATGGAGAAGGTGAAGATGAGGAAAGAGACCAAAAAAATCAGAAGAATGAGAAGTTAGAAAAGACAAAGACGATAAAGAAGAAAAAAATAGAAGACGAAGACGATGAAGAAGGAGAAGGAAAAGACGGAGAAGATGAAAAACCAAAAGATAAAAAAAAAAGTACGGAGAAGATAAAGCCGATAAAGAATAATATGAAATATGTGAGAAAAAGACGAAGAATATGAAAACCAAAAGATAAAAAAGAGTCGAAGAAGACAAAATCGATAAAAAATAATATGAAATATATGAGGAAAAAGACGAAGAAAAAGGAAAATAACAACCAGAAGACGAATAAGAGGATGTATCGAATATGAAAGTATGGCGACATATATGATCTATTATTCATGAATTAATTGATAAACCTCTATGCCCGCGCAAGGTGGAAGAAGAAAATTACATGGAAAAAAATGGATACATAATAAGAAGAAGAAAATCGGAAGATGGAGAAGGTGAAGATGAGGAAAGAGACCGGAAAAATCAGAAGAATACGAAGTTGGAAAAGACAAAGACGATAAAGAAACAAAATAGAAGACGAATACGATGAATAAGGAGAAGAAAAAGACGAAAATGATGAAAAACCAAAAGATAAAAAAGAGAAATTCGGAGAAGATAAAGCCGATAAAGAATAATATGAAATATATGAGGAAAAAGACGAAGAAGATGAAAAAACAAAATATTAAAAATATAATTTCGGAGAAGACAAATGTGATAAAGAATAATATGAAATATATGAGGAAAAAGACGAAGAAAAAAAGAAAAATAACAACAAAAGATGAATCAAATATGAATGTATGACGACGGATATGATCTATTGTTTATGATTTAATTGATAAAACCTCTTTGCCCACGCAAAGTGGAAGAAGGAAATGACTCGGAAGAAGAAAAAAAACCTGATACATAATAAGAAGACTAAAACCGGAAGATGGAGAATGTGGAGATGAGGAAAAAGACCGAAAAAATCAGAATAATAAGAAGTTGGAAAAGACAAAGACGATAAAGAAGAAAAAATAGAAGACGAAGACGAAGAAGTTGAAAAACCAAAAAATAATAAAAGAGAAGTTCGGAGATGACAAAACGATAAAGAATAATATGAAGTATATGAGGAAAAAGACGAAGACGATGAAAAACCAAAAGATAGAAAATAGAATTTCGAAGAAGACAAAGCCGATAAAAAATAATTAGAAAAATATGAGGAAAAAGAAGTAGAAAAAGGAAAATAACAACCAGAAGAACAATAAGAAGATGGATCGAATATGAATGTATGGTGACGGATATGATCTATTGGTTATAATTTAATTAATAAAACCTCTCTGTCCGCGCAAGGTGGAAGAAGGAAATGACATGGAAGAATAAAAAAAATGGATACAAAATAAGAAGAAGAAAACTGGAAGATGGAGAAAATGAAGATGAGGAAAAAGAGCGAAAAAATCAGAAGAATAAGAAGTTGGAAAAGACAAAGACGATAAAGAGGAAAAAATAGAAGACGAAGACAATGAATAAGGAGAAGGAAAAGACGAAGAAGATGAAAAACCAAAAGATAAGAAATATAAGTTCGGAGATGACAAAGGCGATAAAGAATAATATGAAATATATGAGGAAAAAGACGAAGGAGAAGAAAAACCAAAAGATAAGAAAGATAAGTTCGGAGATGACAAAGCCGATAAAGAATAATATGAAATATATGAGGAAAAAGACGAAGGAGAAGAAAAACCAAAAGATAAAAAGAGAAGTTCGAAGAAGACAATGCCGATAATGAATAATTCAAAAAATATGAGGAAAAAGAAGTCGAAAAAAGAAAATAACAACCAGAAGAAGAATAAGAGATGGATCAAATATGAATGTATGGTGACAAGTATCTTCAAATTGTATTTTAATTAGCATATTCTCAGTGTATTCTTTCGATCTATGTTTTTTATGTTCGTCTACTTTAGATTGCTTTAGTTTGTTTCGATAAGTCTGTTTTAAGCATATCGTATTGAGAACAATAAACACGTTTCGATTCAGCATCCATAAAACTTGGAATGGCATAATTAAGGTTTATGGATAGAGCTCTCTGCCCGCGCGATGCGCGGGCTACACACCTAGTATCAATAATAGATGTTATATTTTATTTTTCAATTATGTTGCTAGCATAAAACTTTTGATTTATTATTATGCAAGTCATAATAGTTAAAGGTATTAAAAAATGGTCTTTAGTTAATTCCTATATATGTTATATTTTTATAAAACTAACTTTTTCTTCTTTGACTGGCGAAATAAGTAACTAATTTTATATCTTGTTTTCTAATTGTTATATTATATTTTTCCAAAAAAATATTCAGTAAAGTGCACCATATTAAAAATTAAAAGGTATTTTATAATACCTCGGTTGTCAATTAATAATTTATAGAGGTTTTTGTATGTGTACAGCTACTCGAAGACTGATGGTATAATGCAACCACTGACCCATAGATGATATCACCACCAAGCCAATCGTGTAGCCGTGTGTAGCATTCGTAAACATGTCAATATATAACATAGTTATTAGTTAACATGGAACAATGTATCTATTATTAACAAAAAAAAAACAAACAACGTATTCATTTACGGATTTTTTTTAACAATAACCAAAATATTTAAAATATATCTATTATAACTGTTATTATTTTAAAAATATTTAATATTTTTTTTCAAATTACATTTTTAGTATGCGCTTTACGCACACAAAATTGAAAATTTAAATGAATTATTAAAAATGAATAGTATTAAGGTTGTTAAGTACTCAAATTGGTAAACTTAAAATTCTAAGGAATCGTAGGTTTATAAAAAAAAAATGTTGAAAGAGTAGCAACCGTTGATTAAGTCTTCGTTGTCGTGAAAGACGACTTCAATCTTCAACTGCTCCTCCAACATTCTCTTCCTTCTTTCAGGAAAAAAACATCAGAAGCAAAGAAATCTCCTTATGAGTTCCGATGGACGGTGGAGATTCAATCTCCGAACAGCATTCTCAATCATTTTCCTCACTTTTCTTCCTCTGAATCTCAACACCCAAGGTACTTTCTACCATCCTCATCTCTCTGTCTCTCTCTATACAATCTTTTGTGTGTGTCTTGTTGATTATGAAAATTCATTTCCTGAAGAGACTGCACAAGTCTTTGATCCTTCTCAAGATCACTTCTTGATCCACTCCGGAGCTTATGTGAACCGTCGCAGCCTGGCTGAGACACCTCTTCCAGGCAAAGGTCCTGCTGTGGGTGCCTCCCCGCCATCTCCTGATCGATCATTCGTAACTTTCAGTGAATCGTCTCCGCCACCGGACAATCAAACACCACCAGGAGGAGATGGAACCCCGAGCCCTCCTCTTAGTAGTGTTATGCCAACACAAACCCCACCTCAGCCTCAGCCTCAGCCTCAGCCTCAGCCTCAGCCTCAGCCTCAGCCTCAGCCTCAGCCTCAGCCTCAGCCTCAGCCTCAGCCTCAGCCTCAGCCTCAGCCTCCGCCTCCGCCTCTGTCTCCTCCTCCAGGAACTAAAAAGAAATCTCTCAATCTTTATATGATCGTGGGCATAGTCGTTGGCGTATTCACACTCTCGGTGGCATTAATCATCTCCTTTCTTATCCTCAGCCGAAAGATTCCAATCAAGCCTTGGACCAGCAGTGGCCAGCTTCAAGATGCTCTTATCACAGGCAAACACACTCCTCAGTCTTCACGCTCTCTCTTCATAACTTGAATTCTCTCTTAATTTCATAGTTTTGCATTGCAGCAGATGTTCCGCTGTATCAGCTATCAGAGCTACAAGCAGCCTGTGAAGATTTCAGTAACATCATTGGCTCTTTCTCAGACGGCACTATTTATAAAGGGACTTTGTCCACTGGTGCTGAAGTCGCCGTTCTGTCTGTCGTGGCTGGTTCTCGTGCAGACTGGTCCACCGCCATGGAAACACAGCTCCTAGAAAAGGTATCAGAATTCAGAACCTCGTTTGCCCTTGTTGAACAGAGAACAGAGATTGGCATTGCCATTGAAGAATACTTCTGCTCTGTTTCTGCAGGTTCATAACTTCTCAAAAGTGGATCACAAGAACTTTTTGAATGTGATTGGGTATTGCCATGAGGACGAGCCCTTTAAGCGAATGCTTGTTTTCGAATACGCTCCCAATGGATCCCTCTCCGAGCATCTGCATTGTGAGGAATCCATCCCCGCAAGAAATCCTTCTTAACTTAACTCAATCCAATCTTTAAACTGTTGAACTGATCTTTCATGGCAGCTCAACACGCAGAGCACTTGGACTGGCCTACCAGACTCAGAATCGCCATGGGAATAGCTTACTGTCTAGAGCACATGCACAATCTCAACCCACCCATCTTGCACACAAATATGGACTCCTCTTCTGTCTATTTGACTGAAGACAATGCCGCCAAAGTCTCTGACTTTTCTGTCCTCAACTGCATCTCTCCCTCTAAGGAATGCTCCTCGAGCAAGAACCTTTTAGAAAACTCACTGCTTAATCCCCAGACCAACGTCTTAAACTTTGGCGCTGTTGTGTTCGAAATCATCAGTGGGAAGTTCCCTGACCCGGATTCTTTGTTTCTCGAACCCAAGCCCACGAGAGATCTTGTGGACCCAACCCTGAAAACGTTTCAGGAGGATGTTGTTGAGAGACTGTTGGAGGTGGTTAGGCAGTGTATGAATCCATACTCAGCTCAACGGCCAACAATGAGAGAGGTTGTGGTGAAGTTGAGAGAGATCACCGGAATAGCAGCCAACGCAGCAATGCCGAGGCTATCTCCACGGTGGTGGACGGAGTTGGAGATCATAACCACAGAAGGAAACTAAATAGAAAGGAGCCGTCTTTTAGGTGTCCCCTGTAGATACACAAATGACACTGAAGTGATGATCACCTTTTTCTTCCTCTGCATTAAAAGACTAAATACTGTATATATACGAAAAGTTGGTTTTTGCATAGAAACCATTGGTAAGATTAATAATGGCAGTTTCTTTACAGCATTGATGTATAAAAGAAGAAAATAAAAGGTAAAAATATCCCAATGAAATGTACAAAGGGGAAAATGTTGTTGATACCTTAGAACTAATCTAAGCCAATAATGGTGTTGTCAATAGAAGAAGCTTGATCCTTGGATCTGCTGTAGAGATGAAGCGTCTCGGTGTGGTTAGGGTCCAAACAGAGAGCTGCTTCGCAGTCTTGAGCGGCCAATGACAGCTTCCCCGTGGCCTCGTGGAATGCTGCTCTGAGATGCAGCGTTTGCAGTTCCGGTCTAAAAGCTATAGCCTTTGACAGCTCTTCCACTGCTTCTGTCTCTCTCTGATCATCCATCAGCACTGCCACACAGACAATCGCTTCTTTAACTACTAGAATTTACAAGAAGTTAATAGGGAACTGGAGAAGTTAGTTACCGGCAGCTCGGTATCTGTAGGGATAAGTTCGCAGAGGGTCAAGTTTTGTGGCCATGTCAAGATCCTCTTTGGCTTTTTCACGTTCACAGTACTCAGACCGTTTCTCGTAGGCTGCTGCTTTGCTAAACGCCTTCTCAATCAGCTTAGTCATCTCCTCACATGCTTCTTTACGTTGATTCTTAAGGAAATAAACGCGTGCAAGCCCTTGATGGGCACGAGTGTGTTTGATCTCTAGAGCGCTCTTATATGCAGTTTCAGCTTGATCTAGCATCCCACAATCGATGTAGATGCTCCCAAGATTGTTCAGAGCCTGCAGAAACATAACAAAAATATTAATGAGAAAACAATGCGATTAAGAGAAATTAAAAGGAGAAATATTGAAATGTCAACCTGTCCTTTGCGTAGCCCATCCGAAGGACAATTAAGGGCTTCCTCTAGAACCTGAACAGCACAAGACGTCTCATCCGGATCGAGATTCTTGTCAGCTAGAACATAGGCTTTGAGGAAAAATGCTTCAAATGAGCGCTGAATGGAGATTGCTTTCTCAGCTTTAGTAAGAGCTTCGTCCACATAACCCATGTCGTACAAAAGCCACCCTTCGTAAACCAACCTCTCAGCCTCAGATGCAGCCAAGTTCCATGCCATTCGCAAACACCTCATTGCGGCTCCTTGACAATTTAATCTGTCAAAGATCACAACACAGTGTAGCTTTTGTCAATTCCTGAAAAAATCATCAATCACAGTTTTGCCTGAGAAACAGAAAAGAATTTCTTACCTTAAGAGAAGAAGAGATTGTCTAAACCTCAGAAAGTTTTTGCTGGGATCATTCTGAAGCATCTGATGAACAACACCCAACGATCCAACATCATCAACGGCTGACCATCTCTCGTAAAGCCTCACCCAACAATCCGCTTCGCTCTCTACTTCAATATATTGCATGGTCAGAGCCTCCACCAAATCATCTCTCATTCTCCCACCAAACACAACATAATTTGGCTCTAAACACAGCACTGCTCTGAGATCTCTCAAACAACCCTCACGGTCACCAATGGCTAAAAACAGCCAAGCCCTCAGTTCGAGACAATCTGGAGTAAGCTTGAATTGAATTAATCTATCAACCTCTTCGAAAGCTTCTTTAATCTGCTTCTGTTCGAATTCCATCAAGGCTCTGTACTTGTACGGAAAAGTTAGGGCCGGGTCAAGTTCAGTGGCGGTTGCTAGATCTTTTAGTTTCTCAACCCCGACATTGTACAGAGACCTCTCCTGGTACATCCATCCATGTGGCTTGTGATTAGAGATGATATAGGTCATCAGCTTGTACGCCGAATACCTCTGCCCTTGTTTATATTCAGTTCTTGATACCCCAGCCAATGAGTAGACATGCCCTAAGCTTGAAGCTAATCTGAAATGAAACTGAGCTGCCTTGTAATCCTTTCTCTCAAACAGAACACATCCCATTTGATGCAAAGACACAGCCTTTTGCCAGTTTGTGCGAGCAAACTCTCGAGTTCTCTCTAGCAAAATCAGCATAGGCTCCGTGGTGAGTTTCTCTTCCATGCCTACTTGGCTGAGGAAGTAGTACAACAGGAACAAACACTCGGAACCCAGAAAAGCTAATTGTTCTTTTGCTTCAGAACTGCAGAAGAATCTCATCACTTTGGAATTGTGGAGAGACTGAGGAAGCTCTCTCAGAAACACCTGCAAGCAAGCAGGTAAGATAAGCTTTGTGCGTTCCTCCAACGCGTACTCTACAAAGGTTAAAGCTTTATCGATGTCAGTGACAGATGAAGCCAAGCGAGACTCACACGCAGACTTCAGATCGTCACAACAGAACTTGCTGGCTAATCCAAGTAGCTCAAAGACGGTTTCAACACGAAACAAATCAACTCTTTTGATCCTACTGTATATGTTCAGTGCCAACATTGCCTCAATTGAGATGCCATTCTCGGAGAAATCGATCTCGGAAGTTGTTGATTCCAAAAAATAACCATATAACATCGCCTCAAAAGGCCGCGAAAGCGCTGCAATTCGCGACCTGACACACTTAGCCTTCTCAGAACCTACGCAGAAGGAAAAATCGCTATCCTCGTCTAGACCCGAAAACTCATCAGCCCTAGAGAGTTTAATGTCATCACTACCAAACTCTTCCGTAGAGCATTTACAGTGCTCGTTGACTAGATTCAAATCATAACCATGAGTCAAACTAGTCTTTGGACATTCAATAGCAAACCCATTACAATCCATGGATTCAACTTCCACGAGTTCGTGCTCTCTCCTCTCGAATCTCAACCAAGAAGACAAAACAACCTTACAAGGGACATCAATGGCGTGCCTCCTGGCGTTGAGCAGGCACCTGCGCAAGAGCTTAGCGTCGCCGAGGCTGCGGAGAACAGTGTACTGCTCGAGGTAGAGCATCGACGTCTCGGACTCCGAACTTGACTTGATTCTCCGGTATAGATTGGATAATGACTCAACCAAGTCGATGGGTTTGAGGTAAGAGTCCAAGGGAGGCTCCAGGAGCTCCGTCGTGGGAAACCCATGAGGGAGAAGTGAACGAGAGATCGATTTGGAACTGGATTTGGGATGCCCAAGGAACTTCATCCGAGGGCTACCATTGTTGCTTGTAGAGGGAGAGTCTTGTGAATTAAAGGCGTGGATTTGGGTGCTCTTAAATCTCTCAAATAGTTTTAGATTGCGCATTCTGTAATCACATAGAAATTGGAGAAACCGAGAAAGGGGTTTGAAGAAGAAACAAATCGAGACGAGAGAGAGAGAGAGAGAGAGAGAGAGAGAGAGAGAGAGAGTTGAATACACACGCTCTGCCTACGGTGCCAACACCCTGCAGAGACAACAGGAGAGAGAGCAAGAAGAAGACGATGAAGTGTGATTGTGAATAAAATTATTATAGAAAAAAAGGTCAATAATTTGGGGGAGAAAAAGATTGCTTTTTTTCAAGAAATGGCGTCGATTCTCAAAAAAGGCTGAGCATTTTCTCTCCCTCCATTCGATAGCGAAGCCAAAAACCATTTATATAATAGTAATGAAAATGGACTCATCTCATTTGTCTTTCTTTCTTTTCTTTTTTTTTTGCTTTTTTTGGGGAACAGTTTGCGAACTTCACTCGCTGATTAGTTGGTTGGTTCTAATGGGTGCGCTACGAACCAGACCACTACCTTTTCATCAGGTTTTTTTTTCTTAACCGGTTTTTCTTTGTTCAAATGTTTTTTTTTCTCATAATTTTGAAGATATTAATAAAATAGTTTCGAATGTTGGAAGAAATTTAGTAAATATATATGGCTCTTAATTCGTGAACATTTCGGTTTATTGAAATATGTTTATAGGGTATTACATATGTAAAATATATTCTACAACTAATAACACCAATATATTAAGCAGCTTGAATATTCAGAAATGGAGTATCAAAGAATCAATGCATAGTAATCATCGTTGATATTACTATTCACTTTTGCTATATTCTCATGATCAATTATTTAAAAGAATTATTTGATTCCGATCCAATTATTGTGAACCATAGATGTCAAATCATCATTCCTATAATTGATGATGTAATATATTACAAAATATAATAATAAGCAAACATAGTTTAAAGAAAGAAAAAAAATGGTTGGTTCGTTTAGTTGTGATTAAAATAAGCCTGTCTGAATATCCAACGCCATGGTTCATGTGATGCCAAAATTGGTTGGTTAACTAGTTATGTGGTCTGCCAAAATATAATATTTTTTTGGGATGAACTTCAAGACTGATTGGTCGGACTTGATAAACATGATCGAAAATCCGACGGATTGATCAGTTTTTATGGCATAACTCGATTCTTTTAAAATTTATAGAGAGTCATTCGAAACATTTAGTTTATCTTTTATCTCTCGAGTTTTAAATGCATGTGCTGATACTCTTGCAAAATGGGATCGAGCACAAATTTTTTTATTTTTCCATGTATATCATACCAAGCTAATTGTGGATGCTCCACGGATCATCCACTCTAGCCAAATATGATGTAATAAATAGATAGTTGAAAAAAAAATAGTTATGTGGTCCGTATCGGTTATCTCCTATATTCATTTATCATCAATTCAAATTAACATTTTTAAGAGTGTTTTAATCAATGAGATAATAACTGGTTTTATTGGTAAAATTAGTTGTGGTCTTGGTCTCTCGGATTATGTACGTAAATCAATATTACATAACACGATTTACAAATTAATTTAAACTTTTGCTATATCTCGGATTATGTACGTGAGCGTGTTGGTTTGTATTTACAAAAGAAAACTGTGTTATAATTATAAATACTTTATTAGTTAGAGTTTTTAAGTCTCGATTATGGATTTGGGGCAACAAATCTCATCAAACGATTATTAAAAAAAAAAAAAAAACTAAAACGTAGTAAGAGCTACAAATCCAATTCTGATGTTATTTGGCCGCACACCTGGAAAACACATGCGAGTGTACTTTCAAAATATGTATATGAATAGCAAAATAATCGAGGATTGTTTTTTCTTTTGTAAATAAGTGAGGATTAGGTTGGCATTATTTGATGCCAAGAAAAATATTGAAAAAGATCTCAAACATTGAAATCAATTAAATTATTAAAACTGGTATGAGGCACATATCATATAGTATAATTTTTGTTCAGCAGAGACGTGTGGCCATGTGTCTCGGCAACCCATGTGAGGGAATCTGAATCACTTTTATATGCTTTTTTTAAGCTGCGTATTTGCAGAATAAAACCAGTTGTGTGTTTTCATAATGATTGAAACTATCATATTCCTGGAAAATGAAAGTTTTATTTTTTTACCAGCCCGGATTAATTAGCATATATAAGCCCAAAATGGGCCCGTCATAACAAATCGTGGTCCGTCTGGTAGACCGCATCGGACCGGTTTGATTTTATTTCATAAAAACACAAAATATCCCTATAATATTATTTAAGAATATATTTTTGAAAATAAACTTTGTTTAGTAAAAGTAAATTATTACATAAAATGCCATTACAAATAACAAAAAATAATTGAAATAGGAAAAAAATATAATTATCTTTTGTAAGTATAAACTTTGTTTTGTAAGTTTTACAATTAATGATAAAAATATGGAAAGTATTTATTTTGCATTAAATATATTATCTACTATATATTTTTAAATAATAATCAATTCATATATATATATTTTTTTAAATCTATTCATAATCTTAATATATTTTTCACTATAGTTTATTATATTTTATTTAAATTTGTATTAAAATAAAAATTGAAAAATATTTCACTAATTTTATAAAAAGTTAGGCACAAGAAAATTAATTTTAGTTTGTGAACTAATCACAAAACTAGAGTCATTAAACGGTGAATAATAGAGTTATGTTTTCAAAATTATAAGTTTTACGGATTAATCTGAATAATATTTTAGACCATTACAAAACAGGTTATATATACACACTATTTCGTTTGACAACTCTATTTATAATCACAAATTAAACATATTATAAAATTCAAATAAAAACAATTTTTAAAATATTTTTTTTTAAAAAATGACCCTGCTATATAATTAAGAAATCACCAAATTGTGCGTGCTTTTAG
Source organism: Eutrema japonicum (assembly GCA_030161315.1). NCBI lineage: Eukaryota > Viridiplantae > Streptophyta > Magnoliopsida > Brassicales > Brassicaceae > Eutrema > Eutrema japonicum. The sequence goes on from BSQW01000005.1 coordinate 44,533,963, forward strand.
CAACAAACTAGTAACTACGAAGCAGTAGTATTGAGAGTGAAGTAACAAAATGCTGTCAAAACATTTAATGCGATTAAAATATTTGATGAAAGGTTGTTCGTTGGGTTGCAGAAAATGGCTACGAAGCTCTCCGTTGTCTCCTCTTGTTGACTCTTCTTCGTCTCTCGCCGTCCCTTGCTTCTTCTCTCCGATTCCACGACTCCTGGCTTTTCGAATCGCGACTACCCTCAGATCAAGCTCCTGGCTCCCGGCGACTGATTTCCGCAGGTCTCCTCGGACTCTAACGTCTTCACTCGCCGTGATGTTGCCGGAAAACTCGGTGCTAGCAGATCTCTGCGCCTCTGGAATCTCTGGCGTCGTCGCGTTCTCGTGCCTCGGTTTCTGGGGAGAGATTGGCAAGCGCGGCATCTTCGACCAGGTCCAAAAATTCAATTCATATACCTACACTTATACGTATAATACAGGCGTCGATTTCGTGAATCTGTATACCATTTTTTTTTTTTTTAATGTTGCTCGAATCTGCTATTCCTGCTGGTAGAAGCAGATATAAACTCTGAGTAGTTGCCTTTTGTGCTTTATCGAGAGTAATGCCACTAATGGCGAGGAAATTCTAATGTGAACGGAGACGCATTTGTGTAGAATACATTGATAAACTTGCAGTGAAGAGAAAGGGAAAGTAACCCCAAATCTGGAAAACAAATTCTCTACCGCTCAGAAACCAAATTGGGGATGATATTTTTTTGAAATCCGTGCGCATAATCACAAATTCAACCATATTTTTTATATATGGACTTTGTAGGTTTTAAATGCACATATTGGACATGGCTTGATTTTTTTTTCTTTCTCTCTTATGTGTACAAATTCTCTTCGGTGACTTGTTAGGAGTAGAGGAAGAATAGTTAGCTTCTTTATTATGCTGGTGGACATTGGAGTTTGAATGTGAAGCAGGAATTGCTGGACTACAATGAGCATTTTGCCAGTGATTTGCAAATACTCTATAAAACGTTTTTGGTTGGAGAAAAGTTGTATGCTTCTGCTATTGGATTGTGTTTCTCTGACCTTGTTGCAATCAAGTAAGACACATTATATCTGTAAGAGCCATAGGTTGTCTGATTCACGACTGACACAATTTTCATCATGGCTTTCTGAGTAAGGAATTGGTTTAGCATATGTGACTGACCGGCTTAAAATCATTGGTGTCTTCTCTTGTTTTTCAGAAACTCATCCGGAAGCTCGTGCATATCAATATTGGGCTAGTTTTTATGCTTTGCTGGCCTCTGTTCAGGTAATACCTATTAAAGGGATTGCATTTGACGGAGCAGCTTTGGCTCTTCTGCTTCACCAGTTAACACAAATACTAATTATGTCAGTTCTGGACTCCAAGGAGCGCTTTTCGCTTCTCTTGTACCTGGACTCAATATAATAAGGATGCTGCTCCTGGGGCTTGGAGTGTACCAAGATGAAGGAACGATCAAGTCAATGAGCAGACATGGAGATCGGAGGTAGCTGAACTGGACAAAATACCTGTCACATGCTTAGTATTTGACCTAAAGTTGATCACAAAATTAACCATCTCTTAGTAATCTTGGTTTCTACGATCAAGATTTGGTTCCTCTGTGTAGTATCGCTTTTTGTCACTTCACAAAGTGTCTATAGTTGCTCTCTGCAACAGGGAACTACTTAAGGGACCGCTTTATTATGCACTGTCAATCACATCGGCCTGTATCTTCTATTGGAAAACATCCCCAATCGCGATTGCGGTGGTATGCAACCTCTGCGCAGGAGATGGTACGTACAGTTAGCTTTGGTTTGAAACAATAATATTAGCAACTTTTGTATTGGCTATATTTGAATGCATTGAATGATGAATCTTATGCACTCTTGTTTCCTTGCATCATGTTAATAGGCATGGCTGACATTGTGGGGAGGCGGCTCGGAACAGAGAAGCTTCCTTACAACAGAAACAAATCAATAGCTGGTAGCATTGGGATGGCAATCGCCGGGTTCTTAGCATCTGTTGGGTATATGTACTACTTTGCTTCATTTGGTTACATCGAGAATAGCGGGGGGACTATGATTCTTCGCTTCTTCATCATCTCTATAGCATCCGCATTTGTGGAATCACTCCCCATAAGCACCGACATTGACGACAATCTCACCATTTCCTTAACCTCTGCCTTGGTCGGTACTATACTCTTCTAATAATAGCACCGACTCTCTTTGTCCTGTATCATCCATCAAATACAGAGTCGAGCTTGATTGCCTCTATGGAGTAAAACTACATTCCGATCTTCTTCTTGTATATGTACTTGTTAGAGAAAAATCTCATGTTGTTGTTGTTGTTGGTGTCCAAGATATTATTTTTTCAGCTGCAATTGCAGTTCGTACAATGTTGTAATGTAGTGAGAGATATGATGAGTAACAGACGCTTCTACAATTTGTACTAGAAACTCAAAACATGCTTGTTTGTTGTTTAGACTGTTGCTATTTCGAAATCGATTGTTTGCTTACAACAGGTGAGGGCGTGATTCTTCCGCTCCAGGGAGCTTCTTCTGAGAGGTCGGACTGGTGAGTGTAACGGCGTTTCAGACAAGGAAGCAAGACGAGGAACAAGAGGAAGACGGCGAAGCTAATCACGAGAACTACCGTCAAGATCTCACCATGCATCGCGTAGTGTCTGTCTCTTGTGAAGGGAAGTCGCTCGCCGTCTTCAGGGCTCAAGGCCTCAACCGTCGAAGTTACCATTACAGGTTTATCTCCAATATTCGTTTTGCTCATAGTAATAGATTCATCATCTTTGGAACCTTTCTTTATCAATGAGTTTCGTTTTCCTCCCTCTCTGAAAAAAATATAAATATATAAGTTTAACGGAAAACTATATCACCACAGAAGAAAAGAGAAGTTTAAATCTTTGGATATAATTACATAAAGGTTGGACTTTTGCATAATGGTTGGTGTAAAAAGTGAGTGAGACTGCGACGTTCGTGATTGCGCTACGTATGGGGGCATTGGAATGATCAATGATAAATTAGGCGCAACGTCGTTTTCGTCTTTTGAATAAAAAAATCCTTCTCGTGTGGCTCCGTGACTTTCCTGGAAATTTCCTCAAGAGAGACTCCGTGTCTCACGTTCTTTGCTTCTTCCACCTTCTCATCTCCAAATAAAAACAACAAATAGTATGCAGATTGTGCGCCAAACCAAGGAGAAGAAACCGATCGAGATTTGAATGGGCCCTGAGATGTGCTTTGTATATATTTTCTAGCCCAAACTGCGACCGTCGTGGAGTGCGTGTCGTTTTGTTTCGTAAGAGTTGAAACGCTTGCCATTTAACGGAACCAGCTGCCTCGGTGACGTGGCAAGCCATGATTGGTCGTTTCTCCGTCGAGTGTAAAGTCCCACTTGAGGAAGAGAGAACCTTTCTCTACCTCCTCCTCCGTTCACCGCCGCGACTCGGCTGTATACTGTAAGTTTTATGATTCTACGGCGATTTCGCTTTTCTGTATATTGATTTCGAATCTACTGGATAGTGATCGCCCTTTGTTGACCTCCTCTCGATTATCGGTTCGGATTTCTGAAACACGCTTTTCTAGGGCTCCTGATAGCGATCAAGTCTCTAATTGTAATCACCATTTTACGATATGGTTTTCATTTTCGTTTTGTTTTGGTTTTTCGCAGACATTCTGGGCATCTCGTGTGTTTAGAGGACTCAATGTCTGGCGCAGAGGATAATAGATCTTCCTATGCTCAGGTTTATTTTTCTTCATTCTCTCTCATCTAATAATCAATTCATCTGCTGTTTCTGGTTATATCTGGTAGTGAGCACAGTTTCAACATTTGACATCGTTACAAAAAATATGAATTGGAGTCAGTGGGTGACAATCTCACTCGGTATTTACGTTGCCGCCTCATCTTGCATGGATCTTTGCTCTGAGTTCCATTATACAGGGATCAGAAACTTTGATCGATTATTAAGATCGGAGACCAGTAACTTTGATCAACTAGTCTCGGGTAGTGAAGAAGGTATACTAATGTTTGTTGTGAGCAGCATTTCAGTTGGAATCTTGGTGCCAATTTTAAAGATAAAGCTAGGGAAATCTTTCGTTTTATAAAGCTACAAGATTTCTCCTCCTTTTCAAAGTAAACTTCATGGTGGAAACTAGAGTTTGAGTTATGTTTCTTGGTCGTGTGCAGCTTTCGTCCCAGGTTTTCCTTGATCTTGTGGATTCAGTGATTGCTGATGTAGCATCCGAGTGTCACCGGATAGCACGACTAGGGCTTGACCGTGATTTGGAGGTAGTAGAAGAAGAGTTGAGGTTGTCAGTGGAAGCGCGTGCTAAGGTCGCTGATCCTAGTAACAACCTAGAAACCAACACCAAATATGTTGTTGATATATTTGGTCAGACTCACCCTCCCGTAGCTAGTGAAGTGTTCAACTGCATGAACTGTGGCCGACAAATCGTTGCAGGAAGGTTTGCTCCTCATCTGGAAAAATGCATGGGGAAGGTGATCTACTCTATTGCATGCCTCCTTATGGCCTTGGGCTATACTATTTCCAAAATGTGTTGTTTATTTGAGCCTCTGGTCACCTAACAGGGAAGAAAGGCTCGTGCCAAGGCGACCAGGAGCACAACGGCTGCCCAGAACCAGAACTCACGACGCAGCCCAAATCCACGATATTCTCCTCATCCAAATTCTGGTAGCGAGAACCAGTTAGCAAGTGGATCCCCTGGTGTTGCAAGTGAGGACTGCTCAAATAGCACAGTTCGAGAGAATGTGAAAGGAGGTTGAAAACCTATATCAGAGGCTTATGCTAAACAGCAATGTGGCTGGTAATTGACTCGACCAGACTGGTATAAATCGTGTTGCTATGTTTATATTCAGTTTGCAAAACGAGAGGAAGAAATCGAAAAGTAAGTAGAGGTTCATAATGTAGCTATTTCACCACTTGGCATGTCAATCTACAGATTGAAATGAAATGACTCTTTGGGTATCAATATATTAATACATGCACCATCATGTTGAAATTACAAACTATTATCAGAGAAACTTTGTAGCATTCTCAATCAAACGGTTCCCACTGTTGTGTTATGATTGTTGAAGTCTTTGGAGCTAAAGAAATGCACAGACTTCCGGACTTTGGCAAAGGCGAATCCTGCGAGGTTGCACTGCGGTTCATGTCGCGGTTCCTCACCCTCATTATGTCCAACGACTCCACAAAGCTCCGGACACGACAGACCTGTAAGGAGAAACTCAAAGACATCATTTGACTGTTTGATTTCACAAAAGAAGCAGAGGAAAAACAGAGAGATTTCCCAAGTAAGTAACTTTCAACTCACCTCTCTTTTCCTCTGCACTTTAAGCTCTCCCTCGGCTTCAATCTCATCTAGTTTTTAAGCATTTGCATCATAAGCAACTCTATCAACACTACAAACTCCTTATCTTCAGCTCTGATTCCTCCTTGAACATTTCTCTCCAATGCAACCACCTAAACACCCACTTTTCAATAACCATCAATAGATTAAGCAAAAGTTAATCAACTCTTAACCAAATGGGTGACACCTTCTTGAAAGCATAGAGTGTTAGTCCCAAACATTCATTTTGAGTATCTATCATTAGGTCAAAGAAAGGTCCGAACATTAAAAGTTAATTGTAAAATTTTTACAGGTTAGGCAGTTGATCCAAGTGGGGGTGTAAAAGATAGATAGGTTCACCTTATTGGAAAGCTTAGCAACCTCATCACTGACTCTACCCATTCTTGGTTTCACATCGTCTGTGACCACTCTTGTCTCTGTACCTTATCTTCTCTAACTGAGAGTGAATAGTTTAGCTTTTGTCTTTGGGGATAATTGGAGTGAAGAAATGTGAGAGGTTTCAGGGTTATGTCTGGAAATACAAAGAGTGATAAGAGTAAGCAATCAAAAAGTAGAGTTTGAAAACAACCTGTCAGCTTATTTGATGTGGAAACCATGTCATAGGCTGTTTATATGTTGTGGTCATTATAAAGTTAGTAAATAAATATATCACTCGTTTTCTGCATCTCTTAGTTCAATGTATGTATAATGAAAATGACTAGTCTTTATAAAACTGCAAAGTGCAAAGAATGGTGTCCTACTGGAATATGAAATGATATGGAAGCTAGAAGAAGAGGCCAAATACAAAAGCATAGTTTTGCAACAATAACTAAAACAGTAGATGCTTTGACCCCAAATGAGAAGTGAGTGATGTATCACATTTTATTGTCGCTTCGCAGCTATAGATTTTACATGGAAAATGGGATCCAATTGAAAATGATAATTAAGATACATGAACTTCGATTTTGCCTTTTTATAGTTGCACAAGTCGTTGATGACATCGACCAAAGTCACGTCGTTATCGTAATCATTAGCTTCAACCCAAAGCTTAATCAAAATAGATTATCGCCTCTTTTGTGTATACATCTTCTTTTTACCGCACGAGGCTTTTGGTTATTCATATTCCATTTCCAAAATTGTTCACAAGATTTTTATTTTTTTATATATAAATCTTGCGTCGTCCACGGGAACAACTTGCTACACTCCGATCTACTTTCTACTACTCAACATCCTCTTCAACGAACTCGATGATGATGACGTCATTGATGACGTTGATCTCCGATCACCTCCTGATCCTCCTCCGCCGTTTATCTCCTCATCAAACACTTCAATTCTAACCTCTCCTTCTCCGTCGTCAACCTCTGTTTTGAAATTCTCTTCTCTGAGGTTCTCGGCGGCGACGTTCTCATCTTCTTCTCCGGCTGGAAACAATTGCAGTCTAACCTCTGCTTCTTCTTCTTCATCTTCTTCCGCGCCATTAACGGTCGGCTTGAGGTTGTCTTCATCGGAGGCGACGAGAACAGGGGATCGACAGAGAGGACAAGTGGAATGAGAAGACAACCACATATCTATGCACTCCACGTGAAACACATGCCCGCAATTTCTCAACTTTCTTCCGAAATCTCCCACTTCCCACAAACCCAGACATATCACACACTCCTCTTCTTCTTCTTCTTCGTCGTCTTCTTTCTCGTCATCTTCGTAAACGAACAGAGGAATCGAAGAAATCACTGAAGAATCCAAACCTTTGTCATCGCTTGTTGCAGCCGCAGCAGAAACTCCACCATCGAGACCTCCCAGTGGAACAGAAGGTATGATTCTTGTCGTTGTGACGGATCTTCTCCGGTTTCTTCTTCTTCTCCGTCGACGTCGAGCGGCGGAGAATTCTCCGTCGGAGCCTGACCAGAAAAAGCGGGCGTAGAAATGGAGAAGCAAGACGAAGAGGACGACAAAGAGAAGGAAGACGAGAGCAGCTAAGAGGACATTGGAGTTGTAAGAAGATAAGATTTTGAGGAAACTTGATAGATTGCTTCTCACACCCATTGAGCTTTCGTCTTCTTCTTGTTGTTCGCTCATAATCTTGATGATGGTTCCCTTTTCTCTCGGATCAGCTCATGATTTCTTTATTCCTTGGAGGGTTAATTATATACTATGTGTAAAGTGAAGTGTATAGGGAAAATCAAAATTACCTATTAAAAAATATGCGATTAAAAGACGAATATTATGTATTGAGAACAAAATATATAGATATATATACTAGTCATTTTCATTGATTATTTATATACCAAAACCCACATAATCAGGATATTTGGTCAAGAATATAATTTCGGAATTCTTAAAATATTCAAAGGGTGTTTCATTTGTCGTCTTTAAATTATATATCGAAGGAATAAAATATCCTTGTGAAAAGTAGTAAGTCATATATATGGATTACATGCCATAATCTTGGTTTGGAATATTGATGAAATGTGATGTGTAGAAGTACTTGCAGGGAAGGTTGTGGGGCTTTGTCTTTTAGTGTGTTGTGGTTGCAACCAAATAATAGAGTGGAGGAGGTTATGACTTATGAGTTTATAAGACGGGTGGGGTTTGCTTTTGTATGCATACTCTCTATTACTATACAAATTATATGAATCAATCTCTAAATTCTAATCATATATATGATTTCCTATAAGTATTTTTATATAGTGTTTAATAGAGACACTCACATTAAACAGCATACAAAATAGTCTCAATACATGAGCAAATCTTACGTTCCAATAACATATCTCTTATATTGTCATTTAGTAGAAAAATGATTCAAATATTATTCTAGATATTACTTTCATTTTCTTTGACTGAATTTTATTTACTCGTGATTTTATTTTTTAATAAAGGTAGATGTTCAATATTGTTTCTCATCACTTATATTTTCATAATAAAAATAGAAGCATCAAAATAGACGACTCGGAAAATTTGTAGTCGCAAGAATAAATTATACATAACAGAAGAGAAGTGGGTAATGGAGGTCACATGAAAGATAGCTTAGAAAAGAAGGCAAGTAGGGAGAGATCGGTAGATTTTACGTGAACATAAAGCAAAAGTAGAAGACGAGGAACGCTATGCAATTTCATCTAAACATCTTTACACGTTTCTCTATTAATCAATCATATACTATATTTTCTCTTTAAATATTTAGAAAAACATATAATATGATCTCATATTGATATTGATATTCATATTCATATTTACCTTCCAAATATATATTCGATGTTTACAGGACCTAACCACGAGGAGTGTCTTTGACGAAACTTGTTAAGTCTTGGTATGTTTCGCACCTCCAACTTAATGAATCAATTGATAACAGTTTATAACCGTCCAAGGATCAGCCCAATTCGAATATGTTATCAGCCTCATGATCCGTTAAGTTCGACTTCACTAAATCTGCACCGAGCTACGAAATAATGTGAAGATTTTCTTATTATTTTTGAGTAAAAAATAAAATCGCACCGAGGAAAAAAGAAGTTTGCCCTTATCAAACCCTAGAATAAAAATGAAACCATGATAATTCGACGACTCAAACATGTATAAATAAGGGGTACCTCATTCATTTAAGATAATCCTACAATTTATTCACGAGACCTAAGAGATTATTAGTTCTGAGTTTTTCGGCTTGTAGTTTCTTAAATCTTACTTGTTTTCCGATTAGTTCTTGGACATATGACGACCAAATTTTCCTTATACTTTGCCGAGATACTTAATTAAATGAGATTCTGATCCTTTTTTGTTAACTTAGTTGAAATTCACATTCAATAAGTCTTTAAATTAAACCACTCAATCAAGGGTATTGGGAGATCGATGAGATCGATCATATCGAGAAGAATGGAAAACATGAAGAATATGGATATTTACCAATATCTTAGTTTAGGAAATTTACCTTTATCTCTAAATATATTATTTACATTTATGTTTATCTTAATTTAGGAAATATAGTTTAATTCTATCGCTATATAAGTTTATGCATCTTGTAACATTATTCTTATTAGAGTCTAATAATAATTCTTCCATAACACTTTTGTGTTCTTACTCTCATCAATTTATCATGGTAAAAAAATCCTTAAACTTAATTAAAAGCTTGACGTGGAGACAATTTTTTTTTTTTTTTTTTTTGCTTCACATTGTCGTCATCCGGATCGTCTCCAACTTCTTCCCCGTCGTCTTCTCCGATGGATACCATCACCATAATCTCGGAATCACGAGGTTTCTATAGCAGAAGCGTTAACTTCGATCCACAAGAATCGTCTGCTCTGATACCATGTTAAATATTATAGAATGGAATATATTATTGAGTTGTCTTGATACAAGATCATAAGACACATATATAGTGTTTAACATTGACATATTGGTAACACCAAATAATGTAAATCTTCCTAATCCTTATCAATAGGATATCTATGAGAATATTCTCCGGTTGGGTTCACGGGCTTCACTTCATAACCGGACTCTTATGGCCCACAACACTTGGTTCGCATCTTGCTCCCCAAGTTATCTCCAATAAAGGGAACATAGTTTACCCCAAAAAAGAACAAATCCCCATGAATTTGTAAATGATTTTTCTTTTCACTTCTCAATGTTATACTGTACTACAGAATTATGCTTTCTAATTTTCGGTTAAATAATGGTCAAAACATGTTTCCATTTAATATCAGTTTTTTTTGTTTTTGCATTATTTCACATGTAAATGTATGTATAGTACTTGAGTGGCATAATAATTGTTTTGTTGTAAGAAAATGGCAATCCTTGAAAATGGCAGTCATGAAAATAATAAGATAGATATAAATGTAGATAGGTGAGGGATTATTAGAGTCTAAGAACTTTATTGACCAAAAGTCACTCTTCTTCCCATAAAATAAGGGTTGCAGTTGCAGTTCCAAACAGCACCTACTCCTTATTTTGAGCCTTTCTTTTTCCAACTTCCAAGCATTTAGCCTTCTTTCCTTCTTTTATTTTGACCTATTTCATTTTTTTCATAGTTTGTTTTTTCTCACGGCATCATGTTAATAGTGGTTATATATCAATACATAGTTAGCTATAGACATTATTTTTTTTAGTTCGGTTCACATCAAATATTCTAGATTTTGATAAATAGGCCCGACCTATAACCAAGTTTTCTTTCAGTTCGATTTTTGATCAAAAATATATAAATAGAAGTTAAAAATTAATAAATTATTTTAGATGTAGTTTAATGAATTTTGATTTTATTCACTTCAGTTGCACCAAATCCGTGTTTGGTTCGGTTTAGTCCGTATAAAGTTTTCATTACATGTTCATGTTATTACAAAAATTCGATTCGGTTTCGGGTTGATGAATATCGGTTCGGTTCGATTTGTTTTTTCTCAGCCCTATTAAAGGAATAACATTTGACTAACCAGGTTCAATTGGATATGTACAATAGTTACCTCTTACATCAAACCTTTAGTAGTATTATGAAGAAAAAATACATACAACTAGTGTACGTAAAAAAACCGACATAAAAGATGCAATTTGATGATATTCAAGTGAGGAACAGCTCAAAAGTGGCCTATTAATACTTTGGTGGACACAAGAAGTTAAATGGTGAGGTTCGAGCAGATTAAATGGTGAGGTTCTAACAAGTAAAAAGTTGATAGTTAATTTAGGGCCCAGTAGATTAAATGATTTTGGGTTTATGATCCATTTAATCTGCTGGGCCCTAAATTAACTATCAACTATTTACTTGTTAGAAGGACCATCCCCTTTTTGATGCAACAAACAAACACAAACCACTTTCTTTGCTTTGCGATGTTTCGCTTCGACCAAAGATCCAATACGAATTGGACTGTGCTGGCTAAAATCCAACTCGGATGATTTGTTTGCAAAACAAATTGGATATTTATGCAATGAGAAATAACCACATGGTCTGACCAAAGTTGAAAGCTACAATAACATAATCTGATGACAAATACTTGTATCTTAAGCCAAAACAACACAGTAAAGAGACCACACACGTGCACCAAAAAAACATATCATAAGATTCTCTTCTCTAACACAGGGCAAAGACTCAAAACTTTAAGAGATGACAAAGGAATGACTCCTTTCGAAGCAACAACCATTATGTTCAGTGCCAAGTAATAATATATCTTATAATAATAAAGCAAATAAATCACTGTGATGCCAACAGCCAAAAAACCCATGACCAAATTTTAATTTGATCAAGTGCTCACCTCCGTTTTCTTCTCTTCTTCCTTCTCCTTCTCTTCCTTTGCAGGGCTTTCTTCTTCTGCCTTGGCTTTCTCTTCAGTTTTCTTATCCTCAACGGAAAGATTCTCAAGTAAACCAGCAGCCTCGTCGCCCTCTGTGCTCTCTTTCCCTACTTGCTGGCTTTCAGCTATTTCAGTGAACTTCTCCATAAATGTTTTGCAATCTGTTTATGCAAGACAAGATTATCATCAGTTAGCCACTTGAGAATCTACAACCAAATAAATAATTCAGACACCACAACACCTAAGTAGATTCTTCTCCTCTCATCATCACAGCAAAGAAAGATTACCGGTATCTTACAGATTTAGTCAACATAAATACAATCATGGTAGTTGTTCAACATCTTACGTATTACAGAACCATTTTGTATGTGCGGTTAGTGGTAAGACCTACGACCTCAGACATCAAACCAGTCTTGGGCAATGGCCTGATGTTAGCTCATAAGGCTGATCAAGAGTTAACACTTTCACTAGTCATCGAAACATTAAGTCTCCCTGAAATAAAAGCATGGGGCAAGATTCCAAGAACTGCCTCTACAAAAGCACTAGCGTTTTCATTGCAGCCACGAGCTCTAAACAAGGATCTTCCGAATCACAAACTCACAGCTACAAATAGTGACTTGAATCATCACAACCATAGTCTTATGAGAGGTATTTCAAAACCACATTCGCTGATTCAACTGCCACAGATTACTACTTGAACATATAGATCTCCAACACTAAAACCGACCACATTAAAAAAACCACTTCATTCAAACCCTAATGAGAAAACCCAGGATTCTATAAGTATACTTACTCTCGATTGACGCAAATCTAATGCAGAAAAGCTCATCCTTCAACTCGCCATCGGAAAAATCAGTAGCGTGCCATAAACACGACTTTTCATTCCCACTATGTTCCTGAACAGTCATCCCAGACGAAACTGCAGAGAAACACGTTGATACATAAGTTTAGCCCGAAACAACTGGATCAGGCGGACGCAGAAAACAGCATAAATAGCGCACGTACTGAGGTGATTGGCGCAGATCTTTAGGGTTTTAGATTGTCTCATGACAAGGCGAACCTTTCCAGTCTGCTTATGCTTCAATAGCTTAACAGTTCCAGCTCCTCTCTCCTTCCATTGATTCCCATCTTTATCGAATCGATACAGCTTCGATTTCCTACGGATCGAAATTAGGAAATTAGAGACAAACCTAAACAAGAGAGAAGGGAACAGATATCGGAGCAAACAAATTAAGAGAATGATTACATACAGATCGAGGACGGCGTCTTCATCTTCCTCGCCGGTGGTGACCGCAACTTCCTCAAGCCTGACAATCGGAGCCACCTGAGCTCCGGTATCCTCATCTTCGTGGACTTCGGCCTCCTCTTCGCGGTGCTCGTGCTCTGGCTCAGTGCTCGCCATCTCTCTGTGGAACTGTTGAAAAGTGTTTGTGCTCTGCAACTTGCTCACTCGATTTGGGAGAGAAGAAGTTTCGAGGACCAGAAAAGAAATCGAATACGAGGGTTTTTACTTTATATCCAAGTTAGGCTTCAGATTATCTAATGGGCTACTAGGCCTTAACCTCAATCATTTCAGCCCATTAACGGCCCATAAAATGTGCAGCTTATGTCAAAACTGTAATGGCAATCATGCAAATTGGCGACGGGAAGGAGACTGCTTAACCTTACTCTGGTCTTGTGTAGGGGTGTCAATTAGGGCCAAAGTCCGAGGGCCGTCCGAGGGTCAAAGTCCGAGGGCCGGCCCGGTTCGGCCTTGAAAAACAGTGGGTTCGGACCTAGAAATATAAACCCAAAAAAATCGGGCTTTTCGGGCTAAGTCTATTTGGGTTAGTGTGTTTTTCGGGCTTAACCCGAACAGGCTCGGACTAGTCCGAAACTTTACATTTTAATTAGTTAGAGATTTTATTTTAACATTTATCTTTCTAAAAATAATAATTTGACATATTTTCTATATATTTCGTGATCCATGTACCATTATCATTCATCCATATTTACTTCATTTTTTATAATCATTATCTATAGACTTTTAATGACATTTCTATATGATTTATACATGTCAAAACTTAATATTTTATTTTTATTTTTTTTATATGTACCTCTTGATGGTGATGAAGATTTAGAATACGATGAATGATATTCTAATCTAAACTCTATTACCTAGATTTGAAGTGTTTTGATTTTAGGTTTTATTTGGTAATACAATTTATTTGAATTTTATTTGTTTTTTGTCAAACTTTTGCTTTTAAATTTAATTGGATTTGATATAATACATTTCAATTTAGATTTATTTTTATAAATATTTTGTTTTAATTATTCATTTGAGAATTGTGAATTTTTCTGTTTGTAAAAAAAACCCGAAAAAGCCCGAAAAGCCCTAAAGCACTGTCCGGGCCGGGCTGGGCTTTGGAATATAGACCCGATTTTTTTTCGCGCCGGGCCGGACTGGGCTCAAATATATGCAGACTTTACGGGTTTAGGGCCGGGCCAGGCTAGCCCGATTGACATCCCTACTTGATGGTGATGAGGATTTAGAATACGATGAATGATATTCTAATCTAAACTCTACTACCTAGATTTGAAGTGTTTTGATTTTAGGTTTTATTTGGTAATACAATTTATTTGAATTTTATTTGTTTTTTTGTCAAATTTTTTCTTTTAAATTTAATTGGATTTGATATAATACATTTCAATTTAGATTTATTTTTATAAATATTTTGTTTTAATTATTCATTTGAGAATTGTGAATTTTTGTGTTTGTAAAAAAAGCTCGAAAAGCCCTAAAGCCCTGTCCGGGCTGGGCTTTGAAATATAGACCCGATTTTTTCCGGACCAGGCCGGGCCGGGCTCAAATTTATGTGGACTTTACGGGTTTAGGACCGGGCCGAGCCGGGCTAACCGGATTGACACAGGCCCGACTTAACATAGGGGACAAGGGGTGCGACCGCCCCAGGGCCCAACCCCGTGTCCTAATAATTAATGGCCCCGATTTTTTTTATATATTTCTTTTATTAGAAAAACATATAAAATAATAAAATTTAGATCGAAAAAGACTCATAAAATTATTTTATATGTATTTTTTATAAAACAATTCTACAAAAACATTACACAAATTTTTTAAAAAAAAAATTTTAGTATAACACGTACAAAAAAAAAAATAAGGGTCCAAAAATTTTTTTTGCCCTAGGACCCCTAATAATATTGAGCCGGGCCTGAATTGACATCCCTAGTCTTGTGTTCGAACCATAATATTCAATACGTTTTGGTTATTCAAACATAATAAGATGTTATAAATTAACAATTTCAAGGCACAAACAAGATTCCACACAGTTCCAAGGCAGTTTTGGATACGATGCTTAATGTTGAATACAAACCTCAACGTTATTCAAGTGTTATCCAGAAGGAAACATGGTCTAAACTAAATCGGAATTGCGACCAATAGAAATTCAATGAGTGTGTTGCATATATAGTTGGGGGTAAAGAAATATGATGACAATGCATACTTTTGGTATGTGGATGAAGCTCGAAGTGAAGTCATATGTAATACTATAGAGGGGAAGAAGACCTCATGGCTAAGGAATGCCACAACCCAGAAAAGTCTATCTTATGTCCTTTATCATGTGTGACTAATTATCCACAAAGGCATAAAAGCTACTATACAATATTTTAATAATATGTATTATCTTGAGAGAACAAAAAGTGGTGAATAATTGTATCTTAAGATAGATATATACTCATGCTATCTCCATCCTTCACACATTTTTTTTCATTGCCTTGTGTCATAATTTGTTATGTTTATTTTTTACTATATCTTGAAGCTTCTCACTTATTTTTTTTAATACAACATATAATTGTGTGGATTGGATGCCTTTGAAAATCATGACAGTCCTGTGAGTATTTGAATAATATAGATCCAAAACAAAGGACTCATCAAGCCAACCATGAGATAAACGAGTACAATAAGAGTTACTTTTTGAAATTACTAATGTACAAAGTATTTGGCATTTGGGTTTCTTGGTACATTGAATAAACAAAAAAATTTGGCAAAAAACCATTGAATATCTTGTCTTATAGTTTCTTCTTCATGTGTAAAATGCAATGTATGAGACACTCACAGACAAAGTAAATAGATAAACTAAGCTTCGAGAGGCTTGTACTATTTTTGATTTTGTACTAGTGTGTCACTATTGTGTC
Organism: Eutrema japonicum; assembly: GCA_030161315.1. Lineage (NCBI taxonomy): Eukaryota > Viridiplantae > Streptophyta > Magnoliopsida > Brassicales > Brassicaceae > Eutrema > Eutrema japonicum. Next base: position 44,549,765 of record BSQW01000005.1, read on the forward strand.
ATAACTTGTATTTTAACTCTTCGGTGTGAATGTGTAAGTTGTAAATAAAATAAAAATAAAAAAACCTATACCAACAAAAAAAGAAATTGACAAAATAAATAATTTTATTCATGAACATTTGGCTACAACACATGTACAATAATATACTACATGAGACTATCATCGCTGGGTCGGCCACAGCCAAATCCGCGTTTTGAGTCACACAACAAACGCAACATCGCGGTGGTGCAATCACGTTTGTACGCTTAGCTTTCACATGTTTGCGGTTTTGCCACCACAGATACCTAACGCTGTTTGGGCAAAATGACATATTCACCCTAATTATCCTCACCGTTTCGAGTTCCGTACATGAAGAATCAGGAACAAGCTGACGTGTCTCCTCCACTTCACAATCTGAACCTCTAACAACCAACCAACCATCAGATTCCCAAATTACCCCTCCGCTCACCGCTAATTTACCGATTCTGCCCCTGGCGAGATTCGAATCCGACTCGGACACTGCTTCTTCTTCGTCTTCCTCTAATACCGAGTCGACCCAGTCGAATACATGCCTCGGAGATGACGATAAAGCAGAAGACGAGAGGAAAGGGTGTTGCAACAGCTGATCGCAGCTCCATCGCTCACTCGGATCTATTCTCAGACACTTCTCGAGAAAATTCCGTCCGATCTCCGATAACCTCGCCGGCAATTGCGGCAACTCGTCAAAGAATCCGATCTTTCTCAGAGTTGCAGCGCCGTCGTCATTCCAAGGCGGTTTTCCGGTGACCATCTCGATGATCGTACAGCCAAGAGACCACACGTCGCTCTCAGGGCCTTGGTATTCGCCGCGAATTACCTCCGGCGCCATCCAAAGAGGACTACCACGTGGCAGCATATGAGCCTCGCACCCGGATCCGTTTCCGGGTTGAATTTCTAAACCCGAACCGAAATCGGCGAGCTTGGCAGAACCCGGATCTTCTCCCAGTAGAACGTTTCTCGCCTTCACGTCGCAGTGGACGAAACCGGACGTGTGCAAGTGATTCAAGGCAGAGACCAAGCACCACGTGAACCGTCGGATCAGATGTTCCTCGATGTCTTGACCCGCCACGTCAGCTAGAGTTCCACGTGGCATGTACTCCAGGTGGAGGTTCCTGAACGACCCGGTTCCTTCTCGGGTCACGTCATCGCCGAGGAACCTCACGATGTGCGGTGACGAAACAGAACGGAGGATACGAATCTCGTTTTCCAAAGACTCGAGCTGACGTGGGATACACGTGGCACGATCAACTGATTTGACGGCGAAGATATGATTGCCATCGGATTTGTTGACGGCGAGATTAACGGTTCCGAAGCAGCCTCTGCCTATGACCTTGCCTCTGAACCACCAAGATTGATGATATGAAGAAGATGAGATCTTTGAATCACTAACGTCGATCACCATGACTATTTTTATATAGTTTAATTTTTGTTTTTCTATGGGATCTTATGTGACAAACCAAAAGTGTGAACATTATATATTGCATGGAGGAGTCTGACTTGGATTATTTACAAATGGATATACTGTAAAATATGCTTTGAAATTTCCGCTGACATCTTTCAACATTGGCATTCAAGTGTCGGTTTATAGATAAGAATTGTACCTTATTTTTCAAGTACAGAACACATATAAATAGTTACTCATTTACTTTGAAAGGTACAATCGGTAATAGAATTTGGGAACGTGTTGCACATTCAAAATATAGATATCAAAGTGCAATAATGTAACGAGTTGATTTTTTCTTCTTTCATTGAATTGTTGTATACACTTGTTACCTTCTCGTTACGTTGCTACGATCTTTACATTGTACATAAAAAGACACGTGTTAATTGTCGGTAACGCTTAAAAAGATAGACTATAAACTAGATTTTAATGTAAGTCAATACTCTTTTGAAGAAGATATTCTCAATATGGACATCCGTAAAAAGACAAGTGTTAATTGTCGGTAACGCTTACAAGATAGACTATATAATCTATAAACTAGTCGATACTCTTTTGAAGGATATTCTCAGAATGGACATACACTGATACAAAAAAAAAATAAACTACGCGTGTGAAATCATTGAAATATGAAAAAACTGATAAGACGTCTTCCGAGGGACTCGTGTACCAATCTTGCTAGCTCGACCATGACGGCGCCACAAATCCAACAACTCCACTTCAAAAGCCAGTTCTGTTTCGTGATAGAGAAACAAAAAGAACTAAAACAAGGAATTAATATTCAAAATTTCCAAATAATAACTAGCTAGAAAACATAAGTACATCCTAAAAAGAAAGGAAACTAAATACAAAAGGTTTTATGAGAACATGTTTAAAAGGATAAATTACTTGATTAATGGATAGAGAAGTGTGTATATGAAAGGTTACTTAAACCAAATGACAACGCAATTCAAATGGTAAGATTAAACTACGGTTCCCACTATAGTCTGATTAACATTTTTATATATTTCTGTCCAGGTTATCAGTTTAATTTAAATAATTCACATAAATAGGAGGAGCTTTATCCAAAACAGACGTCAAAGATAGAGATTAGTGAAGATGAGAAACTGCGTGTAATGTATCTTACAATAACAAACTCAAATTAACAAATTCTAAACCTCATATTAAAATCATTTCGACAATTGACGACTCATTTGAGTCTCTAATCAAACAAATCGTCAACAAGTAATATCAAAGTGATATTAATTGGCATGTGTTGTGTCAGATTACAAAATCCTCAGCCAGGGATAGCTGTATCCACATCCAAATTTCATTACATCTTTCTTAATTTCTCCAAAAAAAAAACATAATTTTCCAAAGATAAACTCAGACAAATGCCTCAGACCGTCCTAGTCAAGAAGATATTATTTCAACATTCTATTGAAATTTCAGCAAACCATTGTATCTAATCTTCATCGGCATCTTATCAGATTAACAAAAAATAGACCGAATCATTATACAGCGGAAATGTTGAGATCTAAAGAAAGAAGAACTCAGTCCCTTAGATGTTCATAATGAAATGCGATCATTACCGCAATCATTACAGGTCTGTAAATTGACTCATCACTGTTCTTCCACAAATATATATAAAAAGACAAACATATATATGTAGTTGCTCAAGTTATGCTCCCAAATCGGTATCATGCTAGAATTAACAGTATGATGCTGGAATGATTAGGGAGAATATATACAAAAACGAGAGCAACACGATTGGTTATTGCTTCAAGGGAACGAATCGTATGGGAACGAACAAATCCACAAAGACTATCTGATGAAGCCAAATTTCAATTCCGAAATCGAGAGAAAAAACTAAGATCCAACAAGACAAAAAACAGAATAATGAAGAAGAAAAAATCAATACGTGAATTGAGTTTTTATTGCCGCTGCTAAAACCCTAGCTATCGACTGTTGAATCAAAGACTTCAATCGATTCATTTATAAAGAGGGATTTTGTCGGGATCGACGGTGGAGATGTAAGTCTCAGGAACGTTGATGAACGGTTCAAGATCTTCTACGCTGACACTGGGAAAAGCCCATTGATTGTATTTTTAAAAGGCCCAATAGAGTAAAAAGTATGAAGCCTGTAATGTTTTTTTTTCTGTACGGCTAAAATAACTATAGTGTTACTCTGCTTTTGTTGCATGTAATACAAAATTTATAATCATTAGAAAGAAAAAATTTCGTCAAAGTTTCTACAATTGAATGCATCCGTAAACTTGGGATTCTCCTCGAATGCGTTAGAAAAATTCCTAACGAATAAATTGATAGAAGAAGATTAATAAAAAAGGCTAATAGAAGAGAATCGTATACAACAACTGGTTCCATGTATCAGGAAGACCAGGCAAGCACCAATGGCTGCAATCTGCAGACTGGTCTGGTCTAGACCGCTGCGAACCGCTGATGAGACCGCTGTAGACAGACGGGTGACCGTCTTTTCTGAGGGAAGAGAGGAGCGTAATGTCAAGAAGTAAAGCCGGATTGTGCATCCCGTGAAGCACTTCAACAATCACTGATCTGAGCTGATCTGTGTAGGAACTCACTGGATAAGCCGCTCCTGTGATCGGCTCCGTTTCTCCGTAGCAGTTCTTGGATCCCGAAGTCGATGATGCCGCCCAGTCACTCGGGCTGATGATATATACAAGTGATTCAAAAACATCATACAAAAAAAGTGGTTTGAGTTTGATTGAAACAATCTTGAGTTAAGAGAGAGTTACTTGTCGTGTGTTGGAGAAATGGAGAGGAAGAAGACTTGGGTTCGGGATCTATCGACGTGGGTTTCGACCCAATAAGACCAAGTACGAAGAGCTTTCTCCATTGCGACGAAACGGTCCATGTCTTGGTAATAAGAATTGCCTGATTGAATCAAGTCCCATCTGTGTGAATGAATCACAAGGAGAGGTCAATTCGGTATGTTAGATCAAGAATCAAAAGCAGCTGGCTCTCGTTTGAGATATTTTACCCTTGCATAGATCCGGTATGGCTCCACCAGTGGCCAGTGTTGAAGATGAGTAGATCAGCGTCATGCCAAGCGTTGGCATTACCGGAGATCTCCTCGAGTTTCAAGACTCGCTTGCCTTGAACAGCGTCTATGTCCACCAAGAACGGAGCTTTGTAAAACGACATCGTTATCCCATAATCCTACATCGAAACCCACATAGAACCTGAGACTTAATCCTAAGAAGAAGAAAATGGTGAGACATGGGAAAGAAGAAAAGGATACCAAGAATCTGAAGGTGGAGAGAGGGAGGCCTCTGGTCATTTGAGTCCGAGTGGACGGTGCAGATGAAACGATGAGGCAGATCAACGACTCCCATTGATTCTTCCCCAAAGAATCACCCGCAAACATTATTGTTTTGCCCTTCATTTTCAACAGAAACTCAGCACCATTGAACCTAAATCATCAATTCGTTTTTCAATTTTACTAACAAATAATCCAAAAGCTACAATCATTTCAAGGAGTATACTATACATACGTGGGTAAGATGCAATTCTGGGGTTGCCATCGATACTTGAGGTAGTCGGAGTCAGGACGACCGTACATCTGGCAATCGAACTCAGGCTCGACGACGGAGGGACAATCCGCCGGTTTGTAGAGAGGATAAGAGTCGTCGCGGACCCAGGTGCCGAGGAAGAGAGAGCACGTGCTCCTGTTCCCATGGAAAGCTGTTGGTCTGCTCGAGCTGTATCCGTTACTGCTGCTGCTGCCATGGCGTTTCTTCAAGCTCAGTATAATGGATGAGGAAGATGGTTCTTGTTGAAGCAGTAGAAGAACAAGAGTGAAAATGGCGGAGACTGAGATGCGGAGAAGAAAACCCATTATTGCTGCTTTTTTACAGAGAAAATATCTTGTTTGGATCCATTTATCTCTGCAAATGGGCATGGGTGTTCACGTGGGTCCTCTTTCTTGTGTAAATATATTTTACAAATTTCAAAAAATATCAGGAATTCTTTTGTTCTGGCATGTTCACACAATAAATATTTGATAGCAATCAATCTAAAATGGTTTTTTTTATAATTAATATATGATCACAAAGGCAAAGAATACTTTGCTTACTAGTTATATATGCTTCCTCTTTCCAACTTCATACAAAGAAGAAGAAAAAATCAAGTGTCAGAAGAGAGGTAAGCATTTGTCCCTTCGTTACTTTTTATTCTTTTTTTATTTCATTTATACATTCTTTGGGTTGTCTCTCGGACACAAGCACCCAACTCAAGATTGACACCAACATAAATCGTCAACAAAACTCGTCGAGATGCTCTCCTTTCGACCCTCAAGTCTTCATACGTCATGTTAACCTCATACATTTTTTCCTCCTTCGTGTGTAACACTTTAGAATACGCTTCTCTTTCAACAACCTTTCCTCATGTGTTTTTATTTCCCTGCAAAAAATCGATCAAAATATTGTATGAAGCTACTAAGATTCATGAATTCTCTAGTCGCATTCACAAGCCTAATTCATCTTCTTTGGACTCAACTAGTTCCCAATAATACTCGAGATCCCCTTGAACCTTGTTTCTCTACTTGTATTTTTCATCTTACAACTAAATGGATTTCCTCTAATTACAGTTATATATCAGAGAGCCCTGTAAAGCATCAAAGGCACAACAATACCACCATGTTAGATTTCTATTCCAAGTCTTTTATCTTGCTTAATTCTCAGGACCCATGTAAAGACATTTTCACATTATGCTTTCATTTTAATGTCTTCCTCCTTATTCTTTTTTTTGGATTAGTGATTGAGGAGTGAGAGCTTGAACAACTTACTCTGGTGGATTTTTCGTGGAGCTAGACTCCTCGAGTTGCTCTTCTGCCTGATGTACTTCTGATCTATCATCAGAGGCAGATTTGCCTTCAATCCTGATAATCTCATTGTGTGGTTCACCCAGAGACACTGCATGATAATGAGGATCTGAAGTTTAAAACCTTACTCAAGATGATTGAGTTTGAAAGTTTTCATTCTTTAATGATAATATAGGAAACATGGGGACTAACCTGTACTTGGAATTGGATCTGCCATGCTGCTCTTGATCAAGATCTTCTGGCACAATAGTGTTCGTCCGAATTCCAAGAAGGTAAATTGCAGAAAGTCTTTCTTTTCGGATATTTTCATTTTTGTAAAGCCAAATGAGTTCGTCCATGTGTTCAGCGCGCATGGAACTGCAGGCAAGACCAGCCTCTCAACTCCCAAGCCAATCAGCACCTAGAAAACACAGCATTTTCCAGAGAACAGTTAGAGGTCTTCAGGATAAGCAAAAGACCTTTCTTGAGCCGAAAGGGGAAGTGAAGTCTTCAATAGTAAACACCTTTTCGAGTTCATTCATCAAAACCCGGCACATCCCGAGCTGGCGATGCTGGAATCTAGTACCAATGAAGGGCATTTCTGCAACCTTTTTCCCAAAAATTCTTAAAAGAGAACAAGTCAGGCTAACAACTCAATCTAGGGCTAAATACAAGATTCTAGAGTTTCTGTAATCTTAAGAGACAATTTCAGCTTTATAAAACCTACCTGATAGTAGCCACAGTAACCAGTTCGTCGTTCCTTTCTAGAAGTACCGTGTAAAATCCGCTGAAGTTCAAACGTTTATATTTTGACCTGCAGTTTTCATAGAGTTAGGGAGTCTGATGCGAAAGAATGTGATAGAAGGCTTTTACATGGAATATTTTATGGTACTCTTTGTTTGTCTCTTACCAACTGCTAAAAATAACATCTTCAACAAGATCTCCCCCACCATGAGGTCTTTTCACAGGCTCGAAGAGTTCATGCATCACGTCAAGTGCAATACTGAGCTTGCAATGATTTTCTGCCACTGCCTCAATTTTAGAAGCTTTAGTCCCAACTGTATCTAGTTCCAAGGGCTGCACCAGTCTCCAAGTTAAATTCTTCTCCACGCCCACCTCTCTTGGTTTTCCAATAAGCTCACCAAGATTTACAAATATCTGGAGTAACAGTTGTTTACGTAAGAGCAATGCTGAGCATGACATGCAGTAAATTATAACAACTGCTGCTGCAGTTATTTACTGGGCTGCTTAGTTAGTTTTCTGATGGCTGTTAACAAACACGAATGAAAAACGGGATCTGGATTCACGTACCTCTTCACAGTCCTTGCTGCAAAACCACTTTTCTCCCAAGAATGTATCCAATGGATCACCAACACCATCATAACGCAGGCAGCTAGGGTGATCTACATAAACCACATAGAAATCAAAACTTTAAATCATTCAAATATTTTCTTGACCCTTTGTATTAGCATGGGGAAGAATTCCATACATTTAAGTTCGCATTGCTTGCAACTGATAAACTTTTCCTCCTTGGCATATTTTCTAGTATCCTTGAGAATGTATTGTCCACATGCACCACAACAACATGACGTGCAGAACCAGTCACCATCAGGAACATCCTACAAAATTCCAACGAGAACGTATTAAGAAACCACAAGTAAGAGCTGTGAAATTTCCATTACGGTCTTAGTGAAAATTGGTGAAAATGATAAAACCTCCAGCCCAAGACAATTTGCATGGAAAGCGGATGGACATCCATCACAGAGAATCAGCTTGCCGCCATAATGACAAACAGAGCAAATTATATCGTTCTCCCCATGATGCAATTTCATCTTCAGAATATCAGGTGGTTGTGCTTTCTTTCTTGTTTTATAGGCTTCTACTTGGCATTCCAAGAGAGATCTTCCATCATCGAGAAAGATATTGGCTGCTGCACTGCAGGATTCACCATCTGCATGAACTACAAAGCCACTTATTGTGAAAATCCTACGGCAACAACTGCATTTTATACCCTCACGGGTTAGTTTCCCCTCTTTTCTCACAGTGTGATCCTTTTGGCCACGGCACTGGATATTTTCCCTTGGTAAAACCACATTGTTGTCGATAAGCCACGAAAGAATACTACGTGGACTACGATGTTTGGAGGTGGGAGTTATTACCTGCTGCACTCTTTTGCTTGATCGTGACACGCGGGTTTTACCTCGACCAGTTACTCGATTCTTGATATCCATCAACTTTCTTGATGTTTTCCCCCTTCTCATGCTCAGATTGACATTTCGAAAACCTACAATCACTTCATTCTTCTTGGAGTTATATCTAAGGTTAGGTTTCTGTTTACGCCTACTTTTCAACCTTGTGAAGCCTTGAGCTTTTGTTTCTGGCTCGAGTCTAACACAGAGTGTCTTTTTATGAGCCGGGACGGCATTTCTGGGATAAATATTGCGGCATTCTCTCTTGAAGACCTCTTCTTTTGCTTGCGTTTCACACTCAAGCAAGGTTTCAGCAGACGGCTTCCTTCCATCACCAAGAGCAACACTTATATTATAGGCAGGCAAAGCCAAAACAATGCTCCTCATTTCCTGGGTGTTATACGTCCAGTTTTCACAAGGCAGAGAAAGAGGCTTAGCCATCCTAGGAGGAGTCAGTGATTTATCACATTGTTTCAATATGAAACATACTTGACGAAGGGAATGCTCTGTTAGCCTTCCATCTGGTGAGAGGTACCGAAACCTTTGCCTTCCAGCCTCATCTACCATTTGTTCTATGGCCCATCCCATATACTTAAGATGCTTCTTGACATGTACAGCTACTCTCTGTGACTTTGTCCTAATATAGCTCGATACAGCTTGTGGGCATGATTTAGCAACACAATCAAAAGGTTGCCAGTTTCCAGGTGTCTTGGGTAGTATCATCTTTTGATCGACAGTAGATTTTTTGCTGCAAAATTCTGTTACCCTATAGATGTAACTCTCCTCCGACCTTTTTCCAGAGACAGAAGTCAAGACAGACGAGGACTGGCATCTCTGGCTCGCTGGTTCGTGATCTTTGTCAATGCAGGAAAGTTGTTGTTCTTGTGGAGCAATCACTACCACACCACTGGGATAAGCATTGGTCTCATTAACCGCTTGAGAAGCTTCTTTTAAGAGCTTGAACTCTTGGTTTGGGTATCTTTCAGCGTCATAATCATGAAGAAACTGATTTATGGTGATTTTAAGATTATCACCAATCACCTCCAGCATCAAATCTTCCCATAAATGCCTAGTGGAACAAGTCCATTCCCGGATCCTCACAAAATCAATCCTGTCCCGTATGTCATACCAAAGTTGCTTTACTGAAACCGGGAAATAGTAATCTTCCCTATATTTCTCAATCAAATCAAGAAACAACCATCTTCCACGACACTCCCATGTCTCTGTAACCTCATCCCAATCCTGCGTAATACGTAAAGATCGAAGACCAGCATTTATTTCATCACCCAAATCAGGGAAAAACACTCTCCTTTCCTCAGAACCATTTTCGTGGTCGAAAAGCACACCTTCCCACCAAGCATCACTGATAAGTACATCAACACAGAGTCCATACGCAAGGTTTAATCGATCAAGTTCCAGTTTTGGCGGCACAGGTCTTAAACGTCCGCGTAAACTATCAGAAGCGTCTATGCAACCAGAGCTCAACCCTTCTACTGCCTCCGAAACATCAACAGTTTCCATAAGATAATCAGTAGCATCATCAGAGAGCATGTGATCGTATCTGATACTACGCCGACGTCGCTTTTTCGAGGCAATTACAGTTCCTAAATGCCAAGAACCCAGAAATCCTTCCTCAACACTTCTTACCTAAACAAGCGAAACAATTACTTTCCACGATTAGAAGTCGAAGCAACATTAACTACATGAAACAGATGGGATAAAAACCCAGAAAGCAATGTATATGTTTGCATTAAGAATAGAAACTGTAGAAATTTTAAAGCTAATTTCTAAAAAGCTAGATAAAAAAGCTATGTAGAGACGCAAAAAAATGTCGCAACCAAAAGCGATTATAATGGAGAAACAGACAATGCAGCTATCACGAAAGTCGAATCCAATAACTGTGCTCCACTGTCAAACCCAAAACGGGAAAGGATACTGCAATAACATTCAAAAACAGCCGAAATTCATCAAAATCTCCAAAGGAAACGGTGCAAAATATCCGAAATTAGGAAAATCAAAAACCCTACAATCAGAACACCCATCGTGAAAACGGAATGGTCAGGGGGGGAACAAAAAGCAATGGGTATACCTCTATATTTTCTCCGACGAGAAGCTTTCTCCGGCGGAGATTTCGTACACCGTTGTTGTTCCAGCCGAATATCGGCTCTTCCTCCGTCGCCAGCATTGAGATCCCAAAAGATGCGAGTAAAAAATTTGGAAAAAAAAAATCGCCGTCTTCTGAGAATTTCCCGTTTCTTTCCGAAGCCGAGAAAATAGTGGAGATTTCTTAGTAAGAGAGACGAAATTTAGCAGCTCAGCAGCTTTCTCCCCCAAGTAATGCTGTTCTCTACACCTATACTGTAATTAAATAAAGAGAATGGCTCTCTCTCTCTCTCTCTCTCTCTCTCTAGTTAATGTACGTGGTTTCCCGCTCCGGAATCGGAATCGGAAACGGAAACGGAAGCGCCGGAATCGTAAGGAAGCGCGATTCCTAAAAAGTGGCGATTAGAAGCGTTGTGGAAGCGTACGATTCTGAGTTGGAAGCTTGAATGTTTCATAAATCGGAATCGTTGTCGGTTTTTCTTTGTTTCCGGTAAGGTCCAAACGAAGAAGATGAATAGTTTTTCTCACGCGGATTTAGGGCATTTTTAATGCTTTTAATTTATTTTTTTATCTTGGCCCAATTTTGTTGAGTCATTGAGGCCCACACGTTTGATTTTTTGTTTTTTCCCCATCAAACGAAGAATATGATAAACTCAACATTAGATCTCTGCCTTTCATTATTTCACCATATAAAATCCAACTGTTAATAAATGATGCACACCTTCTTTCCGTTAGTAATACAAGAATTAGTTTTCACAAGCTTTTTTCAATTTCGGTTAACATTTTTTTAGTGTTATGGTTTATATGTTTAATAATTGATTTAGTTAAGTATTGGATTTGTGTTGTTTAAGACAATTTATTTATTTAATCATGTATAGTGTTTAGTTATATTATATTATATTATATTATATAAGATATATTATCTCTATAATATTATTTAAGAAGACATTTTTAAAAATGAACTTTGTTTTGTAAGTTATTACATGAAATGCCATTACAAAATAACAAAAAATAATTGAAATAGAAAAAGATATAATAGTCTTTTAAAATTATTGATTAGATAATGGGAAGTATATATTTGCATTAAATAGGTTATTTATTATTTAATTTCTTAATTATTTTTAATATTATATATTTTAAAATAATAATCAATTCATATATATTCAAAGAAAAAAAAATCTATTCAAAATCTTGCTATATTTTCACAATAATTTATTATATTTTATTTGAATATATATCAAAACAAAATATAAAAAATATTTTAATAATTTTATAAAAAGTTAGACACAAGAAAACTATTTTTTTAAAGAGTTCGTAGACTAACCACAAAAACTAGAGTAATTTAATATTACATATTAGAGTTATGTTTTCAAGATTATAAGTTTTTGCGGGTTATCCCGAATAATATTTTAGTTCACTGCAAAACGGTTAAAATAGACAAATTATTACAAATTGACAACTTTATCAATAATCATTAATTAGCTATATTGTATAATTCAGATAAAAACAATTTTCTTAAATTTTGAAACAATTTCTTTTTAAAAAATTACTTCGCGCTATAATTAGCGCATGTTAAATCCTAGTATATGATATATAATATAACGCTTCCAACACGCACCCGCTTCCTTTTTAAAAAAAAAAAATCGCTTCCGCGCTTCCACGTAAGCGCTTCTAATTTCATGCAGCTTAGGTTTTTGTTAACTATGATTTAAAAAAAAATTGTTTTAAAATTGTTTTAAAATTTAAGAAAATTGTTTTTACCTGAATTTTACAATATATCTAAATAATGATCAATACTCCAACTTGCCACGTCAATTTTTTTCCAACAAACCATTGTAAACATTTCAACTGATGTTAAAATATATCAACAGTTGATAAAAGTGTCATTGTACGTAGTATATCAATTTGTAATAATTTATCAATTTAATACGTTTTGCAGTTAACTAAAATATTATTCGGACTAACCCGTAAAAACATATAGTCTTGAAAACATAACTCTAATATGCACCGTTAAATGACTCTAATTTTTATGGTTAGTTTACGAACTCTTAAAAAATTAGTTTTCTTGTCGTATAATAAAATTAGTAAAATATTGTTCAACTTTTGTTTTGATATATATTCAAATAAAATATAATAAATTATAGTGAAAAATATAGCAAAATTTTGAATACTTTTTTTTCTTTAAATATATATGGATTGGTTATTATTTTATAATATATAATATTAAAAATAAGTAATAAATTAAATAATAAATAAATTTTAAATGAAAAATAAATAGTTTTCATATTCTACTCAATAATTTTAAAAGATTATTATATCATTTCCTAATTCAATTATTTTTTATTATTTATAATACAATAAAACCTCTATAGATTAATACTCGATAAATTAATAAATATCTTCGGTCTCGAGTCGGGACAGTGTAAAATTTAACACAATTCGGTAAGATAATAAGATAATAATTTTTTTGAAATCCCTATAAATTAATAATTATAAATCTTATGCATACATACCTAAGACAATTTAGTAAAATATGAATTTATTGTTGTTGTTTATTCTTAAAGTTAGAATCTCGTTGGAACTTGATACGATCATGATCACGCCGGATCCGGATGAGGTTCCCGAGGAAGCTTTGATCATTCCTGAAGGCCCCGTTACGCGGTCCAAGACGAAGAAGTTAGCCGGAGCTGTTCGGAAACTACTCAACGGCATTTGGAACGAGGATGAAGACCAACTTACGCACTACGCCGTCACCTCTTTATCATTTGCGGATTCAGCTTGAGATTGGCCGAGTGTAAGTTGTTGTACTCTTTTTCCTATGCTCGGTTTTGTCCCAATGGGTTTTCCGAGTAGAGGTTTTAACGAGGCAACGGCTTACACTTCATTTCCGGTCCAATCGCAAGTTGTTTCCCGGCGGATAGTTTCCGAGGGATTTTTCCGCGGAACTTTCCCGGTGGGATTCTCTATTTTCGCGGAAGTCTAAGTCAAAGAAGACGAGGGGACATTCAAACTTCTAGTCAAAGTCAATGGTCTTAGTCTTAGGATTTAATTTGACTTTGTAATTCCCATGTCTTGTAATTTGTGTTTTCTTCTTCACCCCTTCACATTCTTTCCCTATAAATACTCTTTGTAGTTCTTCATTTCATTTCATCAAATTTTATAAACCTTTTAGAGATTTCTCTCCTTTGTTCCTTTGTGAACTTTCGATTATTTTGGTGGTTAGCCAAGAAAATCATTTCGATCCTTGGGTGGTTAGCTCATTGGTCACTTCCGATTCTTAAGGTGGTTAGCTTTAAGTTCGATCCGATTCCGAGGTGGTTAGCCGAAGAGTCACAAACGTTCCTTAGGTGGTTAGCCTTTGGTTCGGGTTTACCGAGTGCCGTTCATAGCTCTCGACGCAGCCATTCACTTCCCCCGCCTTGCTCGTTCAAGGATTATCCCCGTTTCAATTCCGCTTCAATACCAACAAGAGTGTGCGTTTTTGGGAAGATCGGAACCGAGATCATATCAAGGAACCGAGTGCGTATCATAACTCATCTCTAATCTTCCTTATTGCATCCATAACTCATGGTGTTGTCCTCTCGACCTGCATCCAAAAATTGTAAAGAATTCTAGAGGCCATAATTGCTTCTTTGCGTGTAACCACTTTCAAAGGTTTCATAACATCATCTTCAACTTCATTATTTTCATTAAGGATAGTAACTACAATTTTTATAAGAGTGGTCGATAAAAATACTAAACTAATAATTTATTATTCCTTATCTGGATCGTTTGTAAAATTTTGGCCGTTTGTAAAGATTCCAGTAACTATTGCAAAGATAATGCAATTCAACTTCATCAAGGAAATTTCTCTCTTTCCCATGATACAATATCCAATTGCGATGTATGTATAATCTATTCAAATAAAATAAAATTTAAAAGATTATGCACTAAACTTTTTGATCTCTATAAATTAATACATCTATAAGATAATAAAATTTTGAAGTCCTAACATTATTAATTTATAGAGATTTTACTGTGACTTACAAAACAAAGTTAATTTTTAAAAATATATTCTTAAATAATATTATAGAGATAAAGATTTTGTGTCAGCGATAAGAATGGAAATTTGCTAATAACCCTGTTGGCAAAAAAAAAAAAACCTATACTTTTTTTAATTAAAACCTCCAAATTACCCCCCTTTAATTCACCCTTCTATCTTTTTCCTTTTCTCTCATCACTTTTTTTTACTCTTCTTCGACAATCCTTATATAAATAGTACAAGAGAACTCCAATTATATATATTTTTATTTTTTTACATTATCTGGAATTCACCATATAATTTTGGCATCGGTTTAGTTGGTTTCATTTGCTATTTTTCTTTTCATTTGTTTGGGTTTTTAATTAAAACCTCCATATTACCCCCCTTTAATTTATTTTAGATCTACCAAAGTTTTTGCTTGTTTTTATCGTGGGATTTTTCTAATGGATTTGGAAAGATAAAAGCTCCAGTTTTGTTGAGCCGTTTTGAAGAGCTAACTGACAGACTTAGAAGCGGATGGTGGCAATGGTTCTTTCCGGCTTCAATCGTTGATGGTTATTCATTCGGCGTTGATGGGATTTCTCAGCACAAACCACAATTATTCCGGAAGGCGGCATGAAATATCAGAATCCTAATTAATCGATTGTTTGGAACGGTGATTTCGATGGTTCTGTTATTATCAATGAAGCAATATAAAAAGTTGTCTCGTCTCGGTGGTTTCTAATGGAGCAAAACAAAAAAAATGGCAGTTGTGGTCAATTTAATCGAAAACGTTAATAGATATTTTTGGATTTTTATAAAAACATCTCAATTGATATTTAATCATTTCAAAAGCAAAAGTGAAGCAATTCTTCAGAAACAAAAATTAGACATACATATGTTGTTATTTACTTCAGATCCTTATAAGTAAATCTTCTTCTCTGATTTTTGTAAACCTTTTGATATTTTTTTTCTCTGAATAAACTATTATTCGGCGTGGAAAAAAAAAATCAAGTTTCCAGTTAGTATTGGTTTATACTCTAAACATTTCGATTCGGTGTTTTTGGTTATCAGTGTACCGGTTTAAGAAAAGTTTACGTCTGTAAAAAAACGGCATCGTTCTGATAAATCCAGAAGACGAACTCATGGGCCAAATTTAGGTATTTATTTTTTGGGCCCTTAGACAGGTCATTATTCTCGTATAGCCATATTCGTGTCGTTATCTGCTCTTCTGGGCCAGAAGTGCTTGGCGGCTAGTCGGAGAGATATGATTCACTGCATCAAGGACCATAAAAGTCAAGATGGTCTGTCCACTAAGGTCCTGCCATTTGTGTAGGCCTTCGTTTTGTCGTCATCGATGTGGACTGAAAAAAATTGTCAATGGTTAGTCGCTTTCAGCAGGTCCCACATGATTCTTAATCCATTCATTCTAGTCAGATTAAGTACATTGGTTTCAATATTCAAGACCCTACTTTTTTTCTTTTAACACTCCACATCATTTTCTTTTTCTTCCACCTAATAATTTAACACTAACTCAATTTTTACATTTTACAATAATTTTGT
Source organism: Eutrema japonicum (assembly GCA_030161315.1). Classification (NCBI taxonomy): domain Eukaryota; kingdom Viridiplantae; phylum Streptophyta; class Magnoliopsida; order Brassicales; family Brassicaceae; genus Eutrema; species Eutrema japonicum. Next base: position 44,565,895 of record BSQW01000005.1, read on the forward strand.
TTATAAAAATTTAACACCCTACCCCACCATTTTTATTTTTTTTTATTTTCTTTTATGTTTTTGTTTTTGCGATTACATATTATTAATAACAATTACCGATTGAAATTAAATTAAAACAATTAAGAGTTAAATAATTTTGAATAATAATTTTTATTGTATATATTAATTAAAAATTTCAATTAATAAAAACAGTAATTTGATGAATAACATGGACGATATTTTGAAACAGCCGACGACGTGAAAAAATTTGGTGGATAACTATAATTTGATATATTTTGGGGTTGGTTGGAAGATTGATTTTGAAATTGATAATTGTTGGAATTTGAATAGTTAAAAGGGTAATTAGAAGAATTTTGGGTGTTAAAAATGTTATTGTTGAGATCTCTTTCACTAAAACGAGGTTTAAAACTAAAAACAAAAGTTTATTAGATGCTAATTGAAAAAGTATAGTAAAAAATGAGTTTTTATGTGTCTAAATCAAATGAAACAAGTCTCTATTTATAGAGAATGAAAAATGATGAATTTTAGTATAAAAATATTTATATAAAATATAGTTTATTATGAAATAATTGATCTTCAATGATTCGGATGAAAAAAATATATCAAAAATTTTAACGGTCAGTGAGAACATAACACATGTCCCTATCTATATATCATTATCTAATAAAATTTTTTAACCAATACCCACGTGACACGTGACAAACCTTCTCCACTCACCAGAAAATTCACGGTATTGATAAATTACAACATCAAATTTGCCACCTCAAATTCAACAAGTAACTTGAACACCCATTACACTCTTACAACAGTTAAATATTCAACACCACCATTGTATGTATTCTTTTTTCTTTCTTTCTGTTTTATATTAAAACCTAATACAATATCTCATTTTGAAGACAAGATCCTGACCGTCATATTGTCGTTTGAGTGACTTGTAACAACACTTTTAAATTGAAAATCAAAAGTGTTATGTTATCCATCGCATCAAATGAAATACTACAATTTAATGACGAACTAATTTTTGTTTTTTTGTTTTTACTAATGATGAACAAATATGATTTACTGTTTAAAAAACAGATTTATTCCTTTAAACTGTAAAGGGTTGTGTTCAATATCATTAAGATTTTAATTGGCCGTTACATGGTTTAGATTTAGGTTTAGCTGTCATTACGTATTACGTTATTAGAATAATAGTACGCTATTATAATAATCAAACTAGAGATGTTGAATTAGGGGTTGAATTAAGGGAATGAAATGTCGGATAATGAATATGATGATGATAACGCATCGACATGTGGACATGTATTCCACTTGCATTGTCTTAGTCTATGACGTCCAAATATTTTTCCAAATTGTAGAAGAACTTTAGGCTAGTATCGATTGTGTTTATGTCTTCAAATCAATCGTTTCTTTCTATAAAGACGGAAACCTAAAGAAATCGATTTTAGTCCACATGTTCTCTTCCTTAAGTGGACTAAAAAAATCATTTTTCCTGTCAATACTAAATATTTATTTTTGAGTAATATTAATGCATATAATAATTTCATCTTAATTGTTTTAATTTTTATTTTAATCTAAGTATTGAAAGAAGATTAAATATTGGGTTTTCTGGAAATAAACCCTGTAAGTGGATTTTTTTTGCAATTCTACCCTCCACTTGCATAAAATGCAGGTCAAACCTATCAAATCCGATTCAACCCGCAATATAACCCTCGGCCGTATATTGATTTTACAGTCTGTATAAGACTGTGTATATGTCATCAAAACTACGTCGTTTTGATTGTTTTTTAAAACCAGATAATGCAAAATAAAGATTTGAATCCACAACCTAATACACATTTAACACAATTGCATTACCATTGTGCCGAGATTATCTTTGTTGTTATAACCAATATAAATATATTTTTATATATATTAAAACGATGTGTTTTGTTCTTTGAATATTTTCCCGTAAAAACCGCAAAATCATATTTTCCCGCCAAAACCGCAAAATCAGATTTTTCCATCTAAACCACAAAATCACGTTTTCCCATATAAACCGCAAAATCTCATTTTTCCGCCCAAACCACGAAATCACTTTTTCCCGTCAAAACGCGAAATAATATTTTCCCCTCAAAACCGCAAAATCACGTTTTCCCGTAAAAACCACAAAATCACGTTTTCCTGTCAAAACCGCAAAATCACATTTTCCCGCCAAAACCGTGAAATCATGTTTTTCCGTCAAAAACGCAAAATCATGTTTTCCCATCAAAACCGCAAAATCACGTTTTCCCACCAAAACCGCAAAATCAGATTTTTTCATCTAAACCACAAAATCACGTTTTCCCATCTAAACCGCAAAATCGTGTATTCCCGCCCAAACCGCGAAATCACTTTTTCCCATCAAAAACGCGAAATAATGTTTTCCCCTCAAAACCGCAAAATCACGTTTTGATTGGAAAACGTAATTTTGCGGTTTTGACGGGAAAACATTATTTCACGGTTTTGGCTAGAAAATGTGATTTTGCGGTTTTTACCTGAAAACGTGATTTCGCGGTTTTTACGGGAAAACATGATTTTGCGGTTTTGGCGGGAAAATGTGATTTTGCGGTTTTGATGGAAAAAGTGATTTTGCATTTTTTACGGGAAAACGTGATTTCGCGGTTTTGAGGGAAAAACATGATTTCGCGGTTTTGACAGGAAAACGTGATTTTGCGGTTTTGACGGGAAAACATGATTTCACGGTTTTGACAGGAAAATCTGATTTTGCGGTTTTGGCGGGAAAACATGATTTTGCGGTTTGGACGGGAAAACGTGATTTTGTGGTTTTTACGGAAAACGTAATTTTGTGGTTTTGACGGGAAAACATGATTTAACGGTTTTGGCGAGAAAATGTGGTTTTGACGGGAAAACGTGATTTTGCGGTTTTACGGAAAAACGTGATTTTGCGGTTTTGAGGGGAAAACATGATTTCGCGGTTTAGAAGGGAAAACGTGATTTCGCGGTTTTGACGGAAAAACGTGATTTTGCGTTTTTTTACGGGAAAACGTAATTTTGTGGTTTTGACGGGAAAACATGATTTCAAGGTTTGGCGGGAAAATGTGATTTTGCTGTTTTGGCAGGAAAACGTGATTTTGCGGTTTTGACAGGAAAATGTGATTTTGCGGTTTTTGCGGGAAAACGTAATTTTGCGGTTTTGACGGGAAACATAATTTCACGGTTTTGGAGGGAAAATGTGATTTTGCAGTTTTGGCGGGAAAACATGATTTTGCGGTTTTGACGGAAAACCGTGATTTTGCGGTTTATATGGAAAACGTAATTTTGCGGTTTTGACGGGAAAACATGATTTCACGGTTTTGGCGAGAAAATGTGGTTTTGACAGGAAAACGTGATTTTGCGGTTTTACGGGAAAACGTGATTTTGCGGTTTTGAGGGAAAACCATGATTTCGCGGTTTTGAAGGGAAAACATGATTTCGCGGTTTTGACGTTAAAACGTGATTTTCGGTTTTTACGGGAAAACATGATTTTGCGGTTTTTGAGGGGAATACATGATTTCACGTTTTTGGCGGGAAAAAGTAATTTCGCGGTTTGGGCGTAAAAACGCGATTTTGCGGTTTAGATGGGAAAACGTGATTTTGTGGTTTAGATGGTAAAATCTGATTTTGCGGTTTTGGCGGGAAAACGTGATTTTACGGTTTTTACGGGAAAACGTGATTTTGCGGTTTTGAAGGGAAAACATGATTTCGAGTTTTTGACGGGAAAAAGTGATTTCGCGGTTTGAGCGGTAAAACGCGATTTTGCAGTTTCGATGGGAAAACGTGATTTTGTGGTTTAGATGGAAAAATTTGATTTTGCGGTTTTGGGGGGAAACGTGATTTTGCGGTTTTGACGGGAAAAATATTCAAAGAACAAAACACATCGTTTTAATATATATATAAATATATTTATATTGATTATAACAACAAAAATGATCTTGGCACAATGGTAATACAATTGTGTTAAGTTTGCATGAGGTCGTCGGTTCAAATCTCGAAATTGCATTATCTGGTTTAAAAAAAATAATCAAAACGACGTAAAAAATTCCACTTGGAGGTTTTATTTGCATAAAACCCTTAAATATTAAAACACCAACAATGATATTTATTTAAAAATAATACCGAGAGTAAAACGTGAAGAAATTATATTTTTGTTCTTTGGACAAAACTATTAATTAAAAAAAGATAGAAAATTAATTGTAAAGAAGAAATAAAAGTTTTAGCAAAAACAAAGAAAAAAATGAACAAAAACGAAAGAAAAAATGAGCAAAAACAAAGGAAAAACAAAAACAAAGAAAAAAGTTCCTGGAGTATGATACACCATCGGATGTGTGGATTCTGAATGCAATGGAGGATGAGTTTGTGGCGAATATGTTCTGTCTGGTGTTCTTGACCCGCTAGTTTTGGGAGACGAGACCGACGTGTCAGGGGAATGGAGTTGAGTAATTCGTAGATATGACATTGTGTAAGGAAAGTGGAGGAGGAAACAAACTGTGGAATAAGATTGAAAACAGACGATTAGAAAAATTTGAGGCAATTCCAAGCAATGGTGATATGAGTAGTGAATTAGTATATATGTGAAATCTAGATCCATAAATAAACGAAGAACCAGAGATACCAAGAACAAGCATTAACGAAAAACCAGAGCTACGAAGAACCATAACAAGTATCAACCGAACAAGCAATAATCTATAAATAAAACCTAAAAATCCATAAATAAAGAGCTACGAAGAACGAGCATTAACCAAGAGATGTATGATATATGCCTCTAAAGTTGTCCACATAGGATTTTAAACATTTATTTTATTGGTCTACATCAGTGTTTAAAATAAACTCATACTTGTGAAATATAAAATGAAAAACGTCAAAAACGACAAATAATAGAAATTACACAAAATAATGAGTTTTAAAAAATAAAAAAATCATGTATTAGTTTCCTATTCTATTAAATTCATTTCATATTCATTTTTTTTTTGTCAATAACTTAAGTACTTATACCGGTTCGGTGAGCCAAACCGGAGTTACCGAGTTTACATAAACGAGATCATTTCATATTCATCTATTGTATTGATTACACATTAAATTAGTCATGAATCCCATATCAAGAATTGTGCTTATGTAGACAATTATTAGTGGTTGTTTAAAATTTTATGTGAATATTTAATTATTGGTCGAAAACAAATTAATAAGCACAATTCTTGATATGGGCATTCATGACCAATTTAATTTATAACCAAGACAATAAATGAATATGAAATAAATTTAATATAATAGAAAACTAATACATGATTTCTTTATTTTTTAAAAATTCATTATTTTGTGTAATTTCTATTATTTGTTGTTTTTGATATTTTTTCTTTTTATATTTAACAAATATAAATTTATTCTAAACATTGATGTGGACTAATAAAATCAATGTTTAAAATCCTTTGGAACAGTTTTAGAGACTTATAGCATCCATTTTTAATAGTAATAGATGTGAGGAGACCCAGTGGAGCAGCTTCGTTATGCCACTGCAAAAGCATTGATGGGTTTGGTTCACGCATTTGGATTTGGTCTGGTTGCAATACACAATAGTTGTAGTTGTTATAAAAAATCTCTAAAAAATATTAGTATATTTATGTACTAGTATTTTTTTAATATATTAATATATCGTACAACATTCTCATGGATAACGTACCATTGTCTTTAATCAAATCAATTAAAATATTATTACTAAATAATACAAGCATAGTAGGGACAGAAAATACAAAGTTTGGTCAGGTTTGTTCGAATTCTAGCCATTACCGAAATTAAATATTACAATATTTTTAATATATTTTAGAATATATATGCATTTCCTAATCGTCTTTTTGTTGGACCGGAAAAAACTGAACGTAAAGGTCAATTTCTCGACTCTATCGGACTGAAAATAACTAATTTGTTTTTTGTTGTAATCTCAATTATTATCTAAACTTTGTGATAATTTTCATGAATAACTAAAATCAGGCTATGAAAAAAAAAAGGTTGCTATCAAAAACCAATCGAGACGGTTCCGATTCCGTGTATGTTGGTATATTCGGGGCGGTGACAAGCCAATTAAAAAGCTGTTGTCGTATAACTTTATCTCACAGGCGGTCGTTTTATCTTTAGCTCGTGAATGGAGAAAAAAAAGTAAGTAGCTCATTTTAAAAACATGCTGACGATGCATGGTTTCCACGTCAGCATCCCACCAAAAACCGGAGAAACGCGTGAAGCGTGACAAAACCGATGAGCTTCGATCCTCTGCGTGAGGTATCACGTACACCGGAGATTTTTTGTTGAGAGGTGAAATAAATAAAATAAGAAATAAAACGGAAAAAGACAAGAGAGAAAGAGGAGAAGAGGGAGATTATTTAGTGTAAGCTTCGTCTTTTATTTTATTTTTCTTCCTAATATTTTGACCTTAAGAAGAAAGTGACAAGGAGAAAGAATTAATAATTCGAGGAAAAAAGTCGGATTTGTTTTTCAATAAATTGGGTAGTTTAAAGGAAGTGAAGAGCGGTTTTGGTGGTGGTGGTCGAGAAAAGAGAGAGCTTTTTCTCTGCGATCAGAGGTAGAAAAAACTTTTCTCTTTTTTTTTTCTTCTTTCCTTTTGATTACTAAGAAGAATATGAGAAAATCCGAGAAAACGATGAACCTGTAATAATATTTGGGTTTGATTAGTCTCACTGGATATTAGTTTCGCTTGCATAGTTGCCCGTACACAATGTTTTATTTATCGATTTTCGGTTTCTCAAGTTGTTTGTTTTTAAAATGAGTTAACAAAAGGGCATATTCGTGTTCCCATGATTATTAGTTTTCGATGTTGCAAAAATGGTTAATTATGGAGTTTGTTTGTTGCGTTTGTTTAAAGTTGGAAACTTTGTATCTCCTCTAAGTTTTAATTAATCGTTTCTGCAGTTTTAAAATTCTGTTTCATGTATATGTTTATGTATACCTTAATTAACAAGGAAAGATTCATCGTGTGTTTTGGCTCCCAGATTTCAATATATTTCTTCTTCAATCTTTGCAGTGAAATCAATTGAGCGGGAAACATTTTTGCTTTTGCCATGGGAGACGATGAATTCTCTCCTCTGCTCGAATTATCAGCATGCAATGATCTCTCCGGATTCAAGTCTCTAGTTGAAGAAGAGGGTCTCGACAGCATTGACCGGTCTGGTTCGTGGTATGGGAGGACAATAGGATCAAAGAAGATGTGTTTTGAGGAGAGAACGCCTCTTATGATTGCTGCGTTGTTTGGAAGCAAAGAGATCGTTGGTTACATCATCAGTACTGGTCTTGTAGATGTGAACCGCTCTTGTGGCTCTGATGGTGCCACAGCGCTTCACTGTGCTGTCTCTGGCTTGTCTGCGAATAGCCTTGAGGTCGTTAGTCTTCTGCTGAACGGGTCTGCTGATCCGGATTCTTGTGATGCTTATGGTAACAAGCCTCTAGATATGATTTTCCCGTGTTTGAGTCCGGTTTTTAGCGCGAGGAAGAAGGTTTTGGAGCGTTTGTTGAAAGGATGTAATGACTTGAAAGAAGAAGAAGAGAGAGAGGTTTCGGTTTCGGTTTCAGTTTTGCCTCCTCGGGGTTCTGAGAGGAAGGAGTATCCGGTTGATCCGACGCTTCCCGATATCAAGAATGGTATCTATGGGACGGATGAGTTCCGGATGTATTCCTTCAAGATCAAGCCGTGCTCTAGAGCATACTCGCACGATTGGACTGAATGCCCGTTTGTTCATCCGGGTGAGAACGCGAGGAGGCGTGATCCAAGAAAGTATCATTACAGCTGTGTCCCCTGTCCTGAATTCCGTAAAGGGTCTTGCTCCAGAGGCGATTCTTGTGAGTATGCACACGGTATCTTTGAGTGCTGGCTTCACCCTGCTCAGTACCGGACCCGTCTCTGCAAGGACGAGACAAATTGCTCGAGAAGAGTTTGCTTCTTTGCCCATAAACCTGAAGAGCTGCGTCCGTTGTACCCTTCAACTGGATCGGGTGTTCCTTCCCCGCGGTCTTCCTTCTCATCGTGCAATTCCTCTGCTTTTGACATGGGACCGATCAGCCCACTTCCTCCTTTGAGTCCTAACGGCGTATCAACCACACCTCCTTTAAGTCCTAATGGCGTATCCTCTCCTATGGGTGGCGGAAAAACGTGGATGAACTGGCCTAACATTACCCCTCCTGCATTGCAGCTTCCAGGGAGCAGATTGAAATCCGCATTGAACGCAAGAGAAATTGATTTCTCTGAAGAGATTCAAAGTCTTTCTTCTCCAACGAGATGGAACAACAACACGCCTGTATCAGCTGCTTCATCTCCGTTCTCTGGAAAGGGCATGAACAGGCTTGCTGGAGGTGGAATGAGCCCGGTTAATAGCCTCAGCGATATGTTCGGGGCAGATGATAATTTGTCGGGTATGCAGATCCGGCGCAGCGTTATTAACCCGCACCTGCATCCCAACAGTTTCTCCTCATCCCCCGTGGGAGCGAATTTTTTGTTGGATTCCTCCACAGTCTTGGCTTCAAGAGCAGCTGCATTTGCTAAACAACAAAGCCAGAGCTTCATAGAACGCAGCAACGGACTGAATCACTATCCTACAACCCCTTCCATGACTACAACTTGTCTAAACGATTGGGGCTCATTGGACGGAAAACTTGACTGGAGCGTCCATGGAGACGAGCTACAGAAGCTCAGGAAATCCACTTCTTTCCGTGTGAGAGCCGGCGGCATTGAATCAAGACTGCCCATCGAAGGGACCGGGCTCGAGGAACCAGACGTCACTTGGGTGGAGCCGCTGGTTAAAGAGCCACAGGAGACAAGACTAGCTCCAGTTTGGATGGAGCAAGCATACATGGAGACAGAACAGACCGTGGCTTAAATCAAAGTTTTGAACTTCGTTAACCGTTCCACAAGGAGCGGATCAGAGAAAGAGAATTGAAAATTTCCGAGGTCGTTGCTAATCTATTACATTTTATTTTTTTCTTTAGAATAAAAAGAAAAAAAAAACTATCTCGGGACAAAAGAGAGTTTGTTTGTCTCTCTCAGTCTCCAAAGAAAAACAGAGCTGAAAAGGTTTCTAAACCAAAAGAAACCTTAAATCACCTCACTTCCTTGATTCTTTACTATTCACAATGAGTAATCGATTTTTTTCTTTTTCTTTTTTTACAATCACTCTGTTCTGTTCTTGATGATGCATCCATGTTTCTCTCCTGTTTTTACTTTCCATAACCGAACCAATCATAAACGGAATTTTATTTGGTTTAATGGAGCCCTGAACCGGATCAAAACCGGTATGAGCTAAGCAAAGCAGTCCAAAGACTTGAAAATATGTTTAGTAGTAATATAATTTAGAAGACAGAAATTTCTTTACACTTGTAATGTTAGGGAAAGTGTTGTAACTGTTTCTTCTAAGAGTTGATCTAAGATGTTTGAGACTATATCTTCGCTTATGATTCCTTCTAAATCTTCGAGCTTAGAAGCTTTTCTGTAAACCCAATTCGACCCTTCAAGCTCAGATATAGTGAGTCTGCAAATCATGAGCCACATCTCCTGGTAGCCATGAAGTCGGATTTCGGACTCTCTTGATATGTTTGTCAATGCGATGTGATCGTCTTGAATTACTTCATTACTCTTACTAGATTCGAGTTCCGAAGATAAACGTCTTCTTGAAGTGTTCTCTGTTACAAGGAAACAAAATATGCTTTAACACAAGAAAAGAACCCAAAAGCGTAAAGATTATCTCAATTTTGAATTTGAAGAATCACCAACCTGGTCCTGGAGTTACTCGAACACCAGCGAACTGATCATAATCAAGAACCGAAACAGGGCTCGAATCATTGCAGCTTCCGCACTCTTCTTCCTCCTTCATTGATCTCACTTCACAATTGACTAAATCTCCGTCTCTGGACCAACGGCCATAGCTCTTAATCCAATTCTTCTTCTCGATGCTCTCAGTGATGTTCTGTCTCAACTTAAGTTCCCTTCTTTTTCTTCTGTTCTTATGTTTCTCTTTTCTACGCTGCTTCAATTCTCCTATCTCAAGCCTCTCGCTTCCTGGTGAAACGTTCATGGCGTTGATGTTGTTCTCTTTACCCTGTATACGTGTTTGATTCTCTGTTTCGCTCTGATTCTCTCTCGTTTCTCGTCTCTTCTTACATTTTCTTGTCCCCAGCTGCTTCAATTCTCCAAAACCCTTGTCATTTCTATCCTTCTCGAAGCTGAGAATGAAGAAATTATCGTCTTCAAGCTCAACATACTCCAGAAGCTTGTGCGAATCCAGAGTGGACTTAACTCGTCTATGCTTTCCCTGAATCTCATCGTTGTCCCTCTTCAAATAATCAACAGAATTCACCGAACGGCTCCTTGAGACGAATCTGGTTTTGTCATTTACCGGAATTGAGTCCAAGCCCATGAGCCTCGCCACATCTCCTCTGGCTCCGAGTGGTTCGGATCCGAAATCAGGAGACTTGAAACCCGGTTCAGTGATTTGATCAGATGGGTATGTAGAAGAGGTGCCGGAACAGAGAAATCTTTGAAGAATCAGAGAAAAACAGCCGAAAGTATGAGTCTTTGAGCCGAGTGAGAGCGAAGAAGACGATGAGTTCATCTTCATGGTCTTTGCCTATTGTGTCAGTGTCTCGAAACTAACGGAGAAGTAACGCAGAAAGAAAATAACTTTTTCTCTTTACTTTTTTCGGTGAAGTGATGGAGAGCAAAAAAAAGTGTGAACAAAACAGAGCGGGATCTAGGATTTGAACTACTTATCTTCAGTCAAAACAAAAGCATATTCAGCTCACTTTTTGTGATTAAGAGCAACAGACAACAGTAGAGATGTTGTGCACTCCACGCGCTTTGACAAGTCAATTTCCCGGAGAACTTCATGTCACTTTGTTTTGATTATTTAGATTTTACAGCCGAATCGAGATATAATTGCATAATTGGGTATTAAATTGTCACTTTAAAAATGTATGTGCCTAATTTCATGAAAAAAGAAAAATGTAAGCCGCTTTAAGATAGTTTTATTTGATTTAAGTCAAGTAGGGGTGTAAAATATAAATATGGGGTAGTTAAAGCGAATTTGTATAACAGCAATGGATAGGATAGTGATATTCCAGCAACCAAACAAGGCTTATATATATTTCTCTCGTTCTTCTTCGATCGGCTTTTATACTCGTTCTCTCTTCCGACTCTGTTCATCGGAGATTTATATTCGCCAATGGACAAGGCACAATTGATCTTGTTGGGTTTACCGATATTCTTATTTTGTTCGGATCTCTTCAACCTTTTCACTCCTCCGCCTCCGAAACCTCAGCATCACCGTCCACAACAGCCACCGCACCAGCAGCGTCCGGCTGGTTTCATCCCTGAAACCTTAGATTTTCCTTCACAGGTAAAATTTCATATCTATTCACTCCTCTTTATTCTATCTCTCAGGTACCTTCCTCTTTTGCAGAAGTCAAACAGCTTAGAAGCAATTGGATATGGGAATACCGTAGAGATTAACTTCTGCGTCTCCTGTTCTTTCAAGTAATTTGGATCTCTTACTTGGATTTGCGATCGGGGCTGATGAATTCGATTTGATGTGATCATTGCTTTCTTATTGGCTTTTGTTTCAACGCTCCTTCTTGTAATTTAGCTTCGGGTTTATAGTATTCTAGTGTAGTCAAAGAACCTTTTACGCAGCTTCTAAGTGAGGTCGTGGAAGAAAAATCAGGCCTAGTAGTTATAGTCAGATAGTTGAACATCCTAATAAATCTTTGATATGTTTGAGGGTCTTGGAGAAGTAAGTCATTGCCTTTTAGGCAATTTCAGTGTCTTCAAGAAGCAAGTCATTGGCTCTAGGCAGTTTGAGATGTGTCGACGATACACGTTGAATTTCTTAAAAACATTCATAGGGGATGATTGCTAGATGTAATCAAACCTGATTTTTTATTTTATTTTATGTATGAATGCTTAACGATATGTCTTTGAATACTCTCTTTGACGCATCAGATTCACATTCCTGTTGATGTATGTTAAAAGCTGATACCTTTTGACAGTGTGACTGGTGTTCTGCACATTTTGAAAGATTGTTCTCACCAATTTTGTAATTGTAGGGGAACTGCAGTGACCATGAAGAAGATGTTAGAGACGGCTTTTCCCGGTTTAGATGTGATTCTCGCAAACTACCCGCCACCAGCACCAAAGCGCCTTCTAGCTAAGGTTGTGCCGGTTGTTCAGATGGGAGTTATTGGTATGATAGTCGCAGGTGATCGTATCTTTCCCTTGATTGGAATTACGCAGCCACCTGCTTGGTTCCACTCCTTGAGGGCCAATAGATTTGGATCCATGGCTTCCACTTGGCTTATCGGAAACTTTCTGCAGTCTTACCTTCAAAGCTCAGGGGCGTTTGAAGTTCATTGCAACGGGGAACTGGTTAGTATTATTATTAACTCACTATCGATGTTCCAAAATTAACTGCAGTCCAGGCATGCTAAGAACTTAAGATCAGTCACAGTAACTTCTACGATCTGGTACTTGTATTACAGGTGTTCTCTAAATTGAAAGAAGGTAGATTCCCGGGAGAGATCGAGCTGCGAGATCTCATCAGTAAAACTTTAACAAGACCTAGCATCGTCGCAGATAGCTACTGAAGTAGTATCATCAGAAGAAAGAAGCCTTCGATATGAAAGGTTATAGAAAAAGGTGGAACCTTTCCACAAGTATCGAACACGACGGTGTTTCGATCTCATGTGCCAAAAGTATCTTTATGTTTTAATTAACATCATGTTCCACCAGTCCCGGTTTTGTCAGTTGATGTAGCACATACCTTGTTCACTTGGTTTAAACTAGTTCTTCTACTCTTTGATTCAATCATTTTGCTTAGACTCAAATTGGAAAATAAGGTATCAAATCATAGCCATCTTCGAGAGAAAAAAATGAAGAAATTGTCTGGAAATGACTGAGAAGTATGATCATATCAATATACGGATTGGAGAAGGTTGTAGAAACTGAGAATTTCATTTCATCTCGGACAAACTGAACATGTAAACACGAAGGGTCTTTCCCTTGTGGGTAAATATCTAAAGTTAAGTCAGCCTCTGGCGGGGATGCGTTGGCCGGTGGTTGCCGGAGGAACGCCGGGATCATGTTTTGGATTTGCAGAGGGGTCACTGTAATCCTCGACGTTCACCATCAACGACCTTCTCTCGATTTCAATCTTCCCCATCCCTAAAGAAACAAACGAAATCAATCAGACTGGATTTTGAAACAACGAAACAGAAAAAGAAAGAAATCCGAACCTGATATGGAGACAGAGTTACGGGCTGAAGATGTAATTGTAAGCGTCAATATGAGACACACAACAAGACGAACTACAAAACTCATCTCTCTCTCTCTCTATCTTTGTCTGATAAAATTAGAAAGAAAAAGCTTTTTAATTTTCTGGAAGTAATCTTGAAAATCTTCGGTTACAGATTCGTGTCGTGTCCGTCGTATATTTATAAAGAAACGACAACTGAGTGTTTTGCTGTGTTTATCCAAACTGATTTACCTCTTAAAAAAAAAGGTGTGGCGGATATGGAAAAAGGTCAGAGGGAGACCAAGAATATGAGGACACGTGTCAGGGTAAACGTGGGAGTGGGGGATGACGTGTACAAGAGTGGTGCCACGTATGTCACATCATCGCCAAGCAAGTGGAAGTGTGGATGCATAAGATAGGGACTGTCACTGTGTGTTTTGTGTTTCGTCAACGCTTATTACGAATTTACGATGATACCCTTCTCCCACCCCCAACCTTTTTTTGTTGACTTTCTTTCCCATTTATTCCCTATTGGACCTCTCAACCGGGTCATATCCTGACCCGTCTCACAATGGGTTTGAAGCTTTTTTTTTATTTCTGGCCACGGGACTGAAATAGCATGCATGTATTATGATGTATCTATTCTTGATCTTGCAGCTTATATGCCGGCTGGACTAGAATTTATGAGATAGAAATTAACAGAATTAATTAAGCCACCAAACAGTTCATAAGAAGAAGAAAACTATAAGAGCATGAGAGAGACAATGTCTCAAAAAAAATATATTAATAAAGTAAAAAAAAAAATCATCCAATCAAAACTTGTCACGTATGAGACATATGTCTCACTTTGTCTCCGGCGAAACATTGTCTCTCTCTCTCTTTATTTTTTCAATTTTCTTTATTATTTTATTCTGAGACACTGTCTCAAAAACTGTCCACTGCTGATGGTCTAAAGAGTAAAAGATTTTTTTTATATTGATATGCTCAAATTAATACCCTAAATAGTACTAAAGCAGTTGCTGCACTAAATCAGAAGTCGAACACAAGAACTCAAGATATAACACAATAGATTATATAGATCCAAAATACGCTAAATCAAAAGATATAAACGAAAACAAGTACGCAATTAAAAATATTGTAAATCAATGGAAAAAAATATAGGTCCAGGGTTTTTCTCAAGAAATCAATGAATGCAGCTAAATTAACTAACATGATTCAGATTACGCACAGTTCTTGAACTCAAATCACTAAAATATAGCTAACCAACTCTCGTTGCGAAAACTATCTAAATCTAAATCCTAGGAATTTCAAATCTCTTTACGAATCCTAAAGTCTAAATCAGCTTTAAAGTTCAGGTTTGATATGTTCACAAATCAATTAAACCAAATCTCTTTGCGAATAATCAATTTGCTCACCTAAGGTTCTATCAGGTAATTAATCGCACACTCGTGCCTAATCGATTATCCTAAGATCTAAATTCTAGGTGATCAATCCAGAATTAGCTTTGAGAACAACCTAAGGTGAAGAACTAATTTAGATTATGAACCCTAAACAGATAATTAACCTAGCATTCAAAGAAATTCTTTATGAGAAAACCCTAAACCTAAAGTGGATCTACTCAGACATGGAGATTGAAAGCACCATGATTGAATAGATCATCAAATAAAATAGAAAGAGTAACAAGGGGTTTTGAGATCTGATCTCGGACGAAGGGAGATTCAGACTTGTCTCTCTCAAACCAAAGTAAAATAAAGCCAACAAAGTGGCTGAAAAACCTAATTATATAGCTAAAACACGTTCTGGGCCATCTTGTAAATATCAAAGTCTTCTGGGCCAATTCTGCAATTCTTCAACTCTTCAATAAGTCGCGATCCTTCTGTTTCCTCGACGGGTATCGATCGATACTCATGTGATTTCGACGTCGCAGCTACACGGATCTCTGCTTCGCTCCAAAATGTTCCAGAAAGCTCTAATATCTCCAATTATGCTCCAAACGTGCTATAACCTGTAAAAGACTCTAAAAGACTACAAAACACTAGAAAGACTCTATAAAAAGGACTTATATCATGGCCTAAACAGGGTAAAAACAATGATATATCATATATAACCAGTGTAACCTAGACCATAATCCAAATTGATCCTCAAAGTGTTGAGCTTTGATGATGAAAATCATGAGTATTAACTAGTCCCGTAACTTGGGTTAGTCAATTAGGAATGAGTTTTTCATATTGGGCTTTGGTTTAGGTTTAAACCGTCTTAACTTTGTAATTGCCCTAGTCTATATAAAGACAGGCATGTGTGAGGGTTTTCTGTATCTTGGAAATTCTAGAGAGAAACTAAAGCGATATTTCTTGTTCTTAGAGAGATTGTGAAGAACCCTAATTCTTTGTAATCCGTGGTGATAGTGGATTACTGGAAAGCTCCAGGCCGAGACGTAGGATCACACAACGTGATCTGAACTCGTTAATTCTCTGTGTCTTTTATTTATTTCTCAAATTCCGCGATTATAGAGACAAGATCAAATCTCATCAAATTGGTATCAGAGCCTAGGTTTTAGGTTTGGGAGCAATTGGACAAAGAAGTTCTGCAGGGATCTAGGTTTTAGATCCGGGTTGAAAGCTGAGATCAAAGCATCAACAGGTTTAAGGGTTTCAGCAGCGCGAAGAAGATCGCGCAGATCGCTCAAGTATCGATCGACACCACTTCCGGTATCGATCGATACGACCGTTACGTATTCGCAGAAAGTCGAAGAAAAGTTTGGTATCGATCGATACTCCATCTTGTATCGATCGACACGGTAGTATAAGCGCGTTAAGAAGTTCGTTTGATCGAGATGTCTTCAGAAAAGAAGCCGAAGGTGAAGATAAGCATCTTCGACGGACAAGGTGATTTCTCTATGTGGAAGAAAAGGATGTTAGCTCACATGAATCTTCATGGATTGAAAGGCGAGCTAATAACACTAACCACTGAGCCGGATAAGCTGGTTATCAAGAAAGATGAATCAACGGAGGATTTTGAACAGAGACTTAAAGCAGAACAAGTCAAGAAAGAGGAGCGAGCAGAAAATTCTATGGATATTTTGACACTCCATCTAGGAGATCATGTCCTCAGGAAAACAGATGAGTGCACAACAACACGTGATCTTTGGGCAGCACTAGAGAGGTTATATAACACCAAGACTCTACCGAGTCGGATTCATCTTTTGTATAAATTCTATACATTTAAGATGGATGGATCTAAGTCAATCAATCAAAACGTCGATGACTACTTGAAGACTGTTTTGGAGTTGGCAAGTGTAACGGTTACAGTTGCGGATGAAGTGCAAGCAATTCTACTACTCAGTTCCTTGCCACCACAATATGACTCCATGAAGGAGACATTGAAGTATGGTAGAGAGTCAATCTCTATTGAAGATGTGGTGAATGCGGCGAAATCGAAGGAAACTGAGCTTAAAGCTAAGGAAATATCGACTTCACAAAGCATTGGTGAAGCGTATGTGGCTCGTGGGAGACAGCAAAATAGGGATCAACGATTTTCTGGGAATCGAAGCAGAAGCAGGTCGAAATCGGGAACAAAAGTCACCTGCTGGTTCTGCAAGAAGGAAAGACATGTGAAGGCTGATTGCTATGCTTGGAATAAGCGGAAGGGCGGCGATGATGAAGATGTCACGGCAGCGGTTGTCATCGAAAAATCAGCAGGAGTTGATGCGTTATCAGTTTCAGAAAATTGGCATCTAGAGAGGTGGGTGATTGATTCGGATTGTTCATATCACATGACCTCAATGAGAGACTGGTTTGATACATTTGAGGAGTTCAACTCTGGACTAGTGCTATTGGGGGACGACTATTCTGTGGAGGTTAAAGGAATATGTTCCATCAATATAAAAGCATGTGGTAGCACGGTGAAGACATTGACGAATGTCAGGTATATCCCTAAGCTGAAGAGAAATTTAATATTTACAAGTACATTGGATAAGCTTGGGTTTGATCATGCTGGAGGCAAAGGAAAAACAAGGTTCTATAAGAATGGGAAGATTGGTCTTCAAGGCACTCTATGCGGTTCTTTGTATTTGCTTGATGGAGAGACTGTGGTAGGACAGTCAAACATAAGTGTTACCAGGAAACCAACCAAAGACGAGACGGTTTTGTGGCATAGAAGATTGAGACACATGAGCATGAAGAATCTGATGATCTTGGTAAAAAAGAGGCATCATTGACAAGAGAAGGATTAGAGAGATGGATTTCTATGAGAGTTGTGTAATGGGGAAGACCAAGAGACTGAGCTTCAAAATTGGGAAACACAATTAAGGAGAAGCGCTGAGATATGTTCACTCAGATCTTTGGGGATCTCCATCGATCACTCCAAGTATCTCTGGTAAGCAGTATTTCATGTCTATCATTGATGATTACACTAGAAGGGTGTGGGAGTTCTTCTTGTCTGTTAAGAGTGAAGCTTTCACAAAGTTCTGTGAATGGAAAAAAATTGTTGAGAATCAGTTAAACAAGAAAGTGAAATGTCTGAAATATTGGGTTGGAGTTTGTGAACAAAGACTTCGACGGGTTTTGCAAGCAGCATGGGATTGAGAGGCACATGACTTGTGCATATACTCCAAAGCAAAATGGAGTTGCGGAACGCATGAACCGAACAATAATGGAGAATGTGCGTTGTATACTGGATGACAGTGGCTTAGGTGAAGAATTATGGGCTGAGGCGGTTAGCACAGTTGTGTACCAAATTAATAGAAGCCCATCATCGGCCTTAGATGTTAGTATTCCTGAGGAACTTTGGCTGGGAAGAAAGCCGGGTTATGGACACATGAGAAGATTTGGGTCATTGGTCTATGTTCATGTAGATCAAGGGAAGTTAAGACCAAGAGCTATGAAAATAATTTTCATAAGCTATCCGGAGGGAGTCAAAGGGTACAAGATATGACTCCTGGATGAATCAAGATGTGTGATTAGCAGGAATGTGGTCTTTGTGGAAGATACAATATTCAAACACTTGAGGAATAAAGTTTTTGTGGAAGAAACTGCGCAGAGGAGCCCGACTTCTGAGAGTGTATCGATCGATACCACCCCAAGTATCGATCGACACAGACACGATAAAGAAAAATCTCGTGAGCCTTCTGAGGTGGTGTCGATCGATGTCATCCCGAGTATTGATCGACACCGAGGAGGACCAGATGCGACAACTTCTGTTACTGAAGATAATGGCCAAGTTGGATCTTCAGGTGGAGCTGTTGGAGATCAGTAAACAGGTGATGTACCTCTAGAAGATTGGGAGTTAGCTTGAAACAGGTCTAAACGAGTAACAAGGTGACCACAATATCTTGGTGATTATGATTTAGCGAGTTTCGCCTTAATCGCTGCTGTCAAGATAAGTTCTGAAGAACCTAGGGACTATCAGGAAGCTATTGAAAGCAAGGATAAAATTTTCTGGAATAGAGGTATTGTTGAAGAGAAGAGTTCTCTAGATAAGAACAAGACTTGGAGGTTGGTTAAAAGACCAAAAGATTTGTTGAGCAGTAGATTTGAGATGAAAAATCTAGGAGTTGCAAGAAGGATTCTTAGGATGGATATAGCGAAGGATCGTGAAGGTGGAGTTCTCACCTTGTCTCAATATGGTTATATCAAGAAGATTCTGCAGGTATTCAATATGGATGAAGCTATATCAGTTTCTACACCTATCAGTTCGCACTTCAAGTTGTCTGCTGTGAAAGATGATGAAGCAGAGACAATTTTGGATGATATTCCATACTCAAATGCTATTGGGAGTATCATGTATGCGATGTTATGAACTAGGTGTGATCTCGCGTATGCGGTTGGTTTGGTTAGTAGATTCATGAGTAAACTAAGCATGATACATTGGACTGCTGTGAAGTGGGTGCTAAGGTATTTGAAAGGTGTCTAGGATCGAAAGATTGTGTTCAGGAAGACAAAGGATTTTAAGGTTGAAGGTTTCTGTGATTCTGACTTTGCATCGGATCTGGACAGAAGTATATCGATTCCAGGTTATGTCTTCACTGCTGGTGGGATGGCTATAAGCTGGAAATCGAGTCTTCAACATGTCGCCGCGCTGTCTACAACTGAGGGAGAGTATATGGCGTTGGTGGAAGCTGTGAAAGAAGCTATTTGGTTAAGGGGTTTGACTGAGGAGTTCAGATTCAAACAAGACATGATAGAGATTTGGTGTGATTCTCAGAGTGCCTTGAGTTTAGCCAAGAACAACGTTCATCATGAGAGGACGAAGCATATCAACAGGAGGATGCATTTCATGATATTGTTGCTTCCGGTGAAGTGAAGTTGTCGAAGATCCCTACTGAGAGGAATCCAGCTGATATGTTGACAAAGGTACTTCCTGTAGATAAGTTTGAGAAAGCTTTGAGTTTTCTCAACTTATAAGAGCACTAAGGTGTTTGACTGTCTGGAGCGGCACATGAATGCAAAGATAAAGAAGTTATACTCGGAAATTATTGTCATCAAGGTGGAGTTTGTTGGGCTTTGATGATGAAAATCATGAGTATTAACTAGGCCCGCGACTTGAGTTAGTTAATTAGGAATGTGTTTTTCCTATTAGGCTTTGGTTTAGGTTTAAACCGTCTTAACTTTGTAATTGCCCTAGTCTATATAAAGACATGCATATGTGAAGGTTTTTTTGTATCCTGGAAATTATAGAAAGAAACTAGAGCGATCTTTCTTGTTCTTAGAGAGATTGTGAGGAATCCTAATTCTTTATAATCCGTGGTGATAGTGGATTACTGGAAAGCTGCAGGACGAAACGTATGATCATACACCGTAATCTGAACTCGTTAATTCTCTGTATCTTTTATTTATTGCTCAAATTTTACGATTATAAAGACATGATCAAATCTCATCACAAAGTTTATAAAGCATGTCATTTTCTTGTTGTTTACTGTGATCCACCATAATTGATATTGCAGTAGAATGATTCGAAGCATAGTTTTTAATCTTATATGAATCTTTCCCCAAGTAAAATACCATAAATGTTTCTTTCTTTTTTACAACATAGAAAGAAAATTGGTTAAAACTACAAAGAAAATTTACAATATTTTCTATAAATGCTAATATTTTTTTCTTTTAATTGGCGCTAACACACAAACATAGTATATAGAGATATATTTTATTTGCTCAACGGATATATACATTTAATTTTATTGTAGAGTTTTAACGTTTGAAATCGGAATCGCACACACACGCAAGTTTAAGAGTTAATAACACTCACGAAAAGAAGTTAACACGTATTCTCGCGCACACCACAATCGACTAAACCTGAAACGGATCATATTCATGTATGATGGATTCGTTGTAACTTCCACAACAGAATCAACAGCTCACATTACAACGACTTCCAACAGCATTGTTTTGAACAAGTTGATTGGGAATTCTTGAAGAGATGCTAAACCAGTTTTCTAATTCTTTGGTTCATTTAATAAGCTCCTTAACCGAGCTCTTGATTAAACTAATAGGTAGGAAATGAGAACTCTTGTATTGGTTTAATAAGTTATTCTAATTCTCATTTAAGACCCAAAAAAAAAAAAAAAAAGTTTTGATTCATTTAGAAGTTATTGAAAAATTGAGTTTAAGAAAATAGAGTATTGGAAGTTTACTAGTGATGGGCCAACAGCTATGAAGATATGGTACACGTATCTATCTAGCATGCACCTTCCTAGTCTATTTGTTTAGACAGAATCTATGCCTTATCTCTATATTATCTTATTTAAAAAATTATTTGGGAAAATAACCTTTATTTTATAACAAAAATAATTAATAGTATTATCTCTATATTATCTCATTTTATTTATTTTAATTAATAATGTAGTAAAAAATATATAAATAATTAAGAGTTATTGTCTAAAATAATATATTTTAAAAAATTTGTTCTAAATTTAGTATTATTAGTTAAAATTGATAATAATAACATAAATTATATTAAAATAATCTAAAAACTGTTTTAATGGAAAAAACTAAATTCTAAATATAAAATAGTGAATCCCATACATAATATTTTAATTTAATTTTGAATAAACATGTATTTTCATATAATTATTTGTGTTATTTTTAGAATTTTAAATTTAATATATTAGATTTGAAAGAAAACATAATTTTTTTACTATTTAAAGTATTTATTAATAAATATTAATTTGTTGTTGTCATATTTAATAATTAATTAATCGTAAGTCAAATGCACCTCCATAGTCCATACAAATTGTTTTAAGTAATTTATTGGAATTTGTGAAAGAAAAAAAAAGATAGATAGAGATCTAGAGAGAGAGAGAGCTTAAGACTTTCATGGGCGGAGAGATGAGCATCAGCGAGTCATATCCACCGGCTTCCCGGCGTGAAATCAACGACGGAGATCCTCCAGCTACGGCAGAGGTCGAACCGGTTCTTGTCGAGGACAAGGATCTCCCTATCCCGGTTATCGATTTGGAGCGTTTGGACAAGGAGATACTAATAGAGGCATGCAAAGAGTGGGGAATATTCCGTCTGGAGAATCACGGAGTACCGTTGGCGTTGACGTCACAGCTTCAGGAGATCTCGGAATCGTTGCTGAGTCTGCCGTTTGAGAACAAACGGGAGTTGTTCGCCGCCGTTAACTCTCCGTTATCGTATTTCTGGGGAACACCTGCTCTAAATCGTTTGGGAGATGCACTTAAGAGAGGAACTCAAGCTTCGAACGTAAATATGGTCGAAGGTTTCAACGTCACTCTCTCTTCTCTCTCGAAGCTTCCAGCTTCTACTTGTTGTGATGATGATGATGCTCAACATTCAAAACTAGAGTCTTTCAGGTAATTTACGAGGTCATTTGTTTTTTTCCTTAGGTGCTGGTTAATAATTATTAATGGTTTTATAATTAATCAATCAGTCAAGACTTATAGTGCTCAATAATTAAACTATAGCTAGCTAATGTACATATGGACTATAAGTCTATACTCTTACATAACAAAAGATAGGGAAAACGAGCTATTTCCCCACGAAAATGTACTTATCTAGCCAAATCCCCACGGAACTATTGACACGGTTTACTTCCCCACAATATCAAAGTTGCAGATTTATTTCCCCCCGAAAAACAAGTTTAAGAGTTATTTCCCCACAAATATTGGTTTCCACGGTTTTTGAGCTTAACCCGAACCTAAACCATTTAACCGCGAAACCAAACAAAAAAAAAAACCGAACCAAGCGTCTACAACCCGACTCGCGTAAAAATCACACCCGTATTTTTTTTTGCAAAATCCCAAAATTCCCAGATATCCCCAAAACGCAAAATTGAAAATCTAAGAACCCTAGAAACGTTTTCGCAAATTCGTCCACGAAAAGATGTCTGGATCGTCGAGTAATGTATCGAGTGGATCGGTTCATCCCAGAACTGGAAGAACCGTGGGTGTTCCTACGAGGTGTTGGTGCGGTCAACAAATCTTGGGATTGATATCGAAATCGGAGCACAACCCTTATCGGAGGTACTATCGGTGTGCTTATGCTGTCTCAAATAAGGTAATCTCTCGCTAGTGAATTGGTGAGTTGTAGCTTTGAATCGTGAATTGGTGAGACATTGCCGTGAATCTTGAATTGGTTCTTATAGTTGGTGAATTGGTGAATTGTAGCTTTCGAATGATCCTCACATCTTCAAATGGGTTGACGAGGCACTGTTAGATGAGATTGAGACATTGCAAATCAAAAATTTGAGACTTGAGGAAGTGCAAATGAAACTCGAAAAGGACATTTTGGATAGGGTTGAAGACGTGTTGGTTGAAGCGAAATCCGGTATGAAGAAGATGATGATGCTACTGGTCATTGGTTGTATGATCGTGGTTGGGATTATGGCACTAGTAGGTTAGATGTGTCTTTGGTTGTATGTGTGTTGTATGTGTGTCGGATTGTAGTGATCTTTGATTTATATTGGGTTTGTCTCAAATTGTCATCTCAACTTTTTCTTTGTGTGCAATGTGATCTGTGCTTTGTTTCTTGTATTTGTAAGATGCACGTGTAATTGGCTGAATCAATAAGTAAACAAATAAGCAATGAAGACATTCAAAAACAGCGTCAATAACAAAAGAGTGGTCAAAAGTATATCCGACAATCTCATATTCGAAAGTCACAACTTGTTTAAACAAAAGGTACACAAAAAACTGACCCACTTCAACCCGACAATCTCACATTGAGGTACACAAAAAACTGACCCAAAAACATTAAAATAACCCGACAACAGCTTGAAAAAAACAGACCCACTTCAACTTCATCGCTCTCTGGAAGCATGCCGTGGTGGATCGAAGGCTCATCGACAAATGCTTCCACCATCCGCTCGATTTCGTCATCATCTCTAGCCCCTGCTTCTTCATCGAAGTCATTCTCGCCAAATTCTCGACTGACTCGAGTGACTAGAGCCATTGATGTCGACTTCAATATACTCTGTTGGCGATGATTTCGTTTTTTTTTTCTAGGGTTCTTCGAAATTTGGGAATTTCGATTTGGGGGAAATGTGATTTAGGGTTTGTAAATTTTCCCGTTTGGGGTTTTCTGTTTTCGCAAAAAAAATAAGAATTCGGGTCTAATTTTTGGTTTACTCATCTTAATCGGGTCTGTATCGGTCAAGCATATGTTTTTAGATTGTTAACAATCATTACAAAACCATAAACCGTCTTAAACCGAGCTATATAGGGAAATAAATCTCGAACTTCTTTTCTGTGGGGAAATAACTCTTAAACTTGTTTTTCGGGGGGAAATAAATCTGCAACTTTGATATTGTGGGGAAGTAAACCGTGTCAATAGTTCCGTGGGGATTTGGCTAGATAAGTACATTTTCGTGGGGAAATAGCTCGTTTTCCCCAAAAGATATAATCTTCGATGAAAGTGGTCATTTAATTCTGTATATTAAATTGCGAGCATATTCATATTTATTGAAGTCCACTTTGTAGTGGTCGTGTAGACTGTACGTAGAGTTGACGACGAACAGTACGTGTCACGTGCATGGCGTTTTGATTGACGATATGTTTACTTTTTCGATTGCATAATATGCTTTATAAAAGAAAATCAATTTAAATCCGGGTTATTATGAGACGACGTTTTCTGAAAATTAACCACTTGATTAAAGTTTTTGGCCACTGTATACTACGTACGTTGTTCCACTAAACTCAAAAAGTGGTTTCCAAAATGTTTAAATTTTTTAAAAATATCCAAGATTGTAAAATTCTCCATAACAACCGACTCATGATGAAATAATTGAAAGATTCTCCCTAAAAATTGAAAAACCAGAGTTGGAATTTTTCCACCGCTATTTCAATTATGAATTATGATTGACCACTATAAATTAGTGGTAAGAAAACTTGGTTCTTCCACTAATTCAATAGATTAATCTGAGTTTCGGTTTCTAATGTTCTTGGTCATGAAAACAAAAACCAGAAAAAATGCCACGCTGTATATGCACGTAGTTTTCCACGTAGTCTTGATTTCAGCATTTCAATCTTGTGAACCATTGCGCTACATATTAATGCACCTTCTTAGTTTATGCTATATATGCAGTTTTGGGTTTTTGATCCGTATTCGCAAATTAGAAACCATACAAAAAATTTGACTAATAAATTCTTCAAACCCTAGTGTCGTATATATTCACTGATGAAGATTTATTTTGGGGAAAAAATAAGATATATTTCAATAATTTAAAAAGTTTAAGACTGCGGATTTACTTGTCTAAAGAACTGGTAGTCTTGCTCCTTCTGTGTTGTGAGCTTGCAGAGTGTTGATGGAGGAATATGGAAGGCACATAACTAGAATTGCCGTATCCTTGTTTGAAGCTATAGCACAAACTCTGAACCTAGAATTATCCGGTGACCGGAGATCAGAATACTTATCGGAGTCCACAGGGCTCATACGGGTTTACCGGTATCCCTCGAGCTCCTCTGCCGAGGCAGCCGGAGAAGCTCTGGGGATGGAAGTCCACACGGATAGTTCGGTGATCTCAGTACTAAAAGAAGATGAAACTGGAGGGCTTGAGATCATGAAAGGTGAAGAATGGTTCCGTGTGAAACCTGTTGCTAATACTCTCATCGTCAATCTGGGAGATATGATGCAGGTAAACTAAACGTATTCATGAGTTTGGTCGATTATTTAATCATTTGATCGATGTATTTTATATTCAGGCGATAAGCGACGATGCGTACAAGAGTGTGAAGCATAGAGTGAAGAAGAAGGATATAAATACAGAGAGATACTCGGTGTGTTACTTTGTGTTCCCACAGAGAGACTGTGTGATAAAATCATCAAACTATAAGCCATTCACTTACTCAAAGTTTGAAGCTCAAGTTCAGGCGGATGTTCAGTCTATTGGGACCAAGATTGGCCTTCCTAGATTCACCCCTAAATCTCCACTCTTTCTCTGATCGTTTCGGAAAATGTAGTATCTAATATGGTAATAAACTATAGATAAAGTCTTGCATGGCTCATCTTATCATCATGTGGTGCAGTGGGGTGTGGGATCCGGTTTACTGTTTGTATCATCATTGTGGTCACTGATGTTTCTGAAGAAAGAAGAAGACCGAATGACAAATGTCTGCACTTAATTTAAAGATTTTTTCTAAGATTTTAAAATTATAACTTGGCACCTAATTCTAAGATTTTTCTCCCTCAGTAGAAACGAAAATGCTAAAAAAAAAGCTACAATTGGAGGTCGATTATTTGAACTTTCATGAGGAGAAAGGGAATCAGATAGCCAAACTGTTTCTATCACAAGAGCAAAAAAAAGGGGAAAGTGAAGATTGCAATAGCTTACTGATAAAAACAAAGAATTTTTTTTTTTTTTTTTTTTGAAGAACATGAAGTTCCAGGCCCATAAACCCATACATCTTCTAGAGCGGGCCCTTAACGTGTGTCGAACCCAAGGTGCATGTGGGCACATACCCAACCCTTACCACTAAGCCAACCTCACCTAGGTAACAAAGAACTTTATTGATCAAGAACAACGATTACAAACACTAGAGCTCAAGAACACACTCTTGAAACTCTCCTCTCGATACCAGATTCATCAATCTGATTATAAAGCCCAACCAAGATGCACACATAAGCATAAACTCTCTCAATACTCATCTCCTCATATTTATACTCACTCTCTCTTTTTCTCTCCGTTACCACACCTTCACCAACGCTTACTAATTCTTCTTCTTTTATGATTCCTTTGCAGAGGCCAGCTCATCAGCACTCTCAAGCCTCTCCTGCCAGCTCAGCATCAGCAACTCTACATACGTATCACTTACATACAAGAATCCAAAATCACTTGTTGGAAACATATACATAGAGAGATGAGGAAACCGGGGTGAGAGATCGAAATGAACATATCAAATATGCGGGGTTTATCGATGATTTGATGAACGAGATGGATATGGAAGATGAAGCAGCACTTGTCTAAAAAAAACCATATTAATTTTAAAAATAATTAAATTTTGAATCCGTAGAAATTTTCAATGGATTTTTGACAATTTTTTTTTTAAGTTGAGTTCTGATATATCATGGTTTTTATCCGTTTTAAGCCATGATATAAGTCCGTTTTATAGAGTTTTTTACTATTTTGTAGTGTTTTAGAGTATTTTACATGTTTTATCACGTTTATAGCATAATTGGAGATATTAGAGCTTTCTGAAGCATTTTGGAGCAAAGCAGAAGTTCGTGTAGCTGAGCACCCAATTTGAAGCCTCAGTATCGATCGATACTGACTAGTATCGAGTTGAAGAATTGCAAAATTGCCCAGAAGACTTTATTATTTACAAGAATGCCCAGAACGTGTTTAGTAGTATTTATTTAGGTTTTACAGCCACTTTGGTGGCTACGCTTTTCATTACGCTTGATTTTACTTTGGTTTTTGGAGAAACAACTCTGAACTCCTGTTTCTTATTGATTTCTTTGATGATCTATTCAATCATGTTGTTTTCATTCTCCATGTCTGACTAGATCCATTTTAGGTTTAGGGTTCTCATAAGGGTTTTCTCTGAATGCTAGGTTGATTAGTTGATTAGTTCTTCACCATCTGAATTAGTTCTTCACCATAGGTTGTTCTCAAAGTTAATTCTAGGTTGACGAATCTGAAACTTAGATCTTAGGATAATTGATTAGGCACGAGAGTGCGATTAATTACATGATAGAACTTAGGGTGAGCAAAATAACTATTCGCAAAGAGATTTAGTTTAGTTGTTTTGTGAACATATCAAACTCGAACTAAAAGCTGGTTTAGACTTTAGGATTCGCAAAGAGATTTGGAATTCTAGGATTTTAGACTTAGATAGTTTTCGCAACGAGAGTTGGTTAGCTATACTTTAGTGATTTGAGTTTAAGAACCGCGCTAAATCTGAATCATGTTAGTTAGTTTTGTCTGCATTCATTGAATTTCTGAGAATTACCCTGGGCCTATTTTTCTCCCAATCGAATTACAACTTGTTTAATTTACGTATTGCTTTCAAATACATCTTTTGGTTTAGCTTAATTCGAATCTATCTGATCTATTGTGTGATTTCTTGAGTTCTTGTGTTCGACCCCTACATATACTACAACAACTGTTTTAGTAAAGTTTCTTCAATCAAGCTTTAAGATGGAAACTGTGAAAAAATGAATTAAAGATTTTGACAAGATTTCACCCGTTAGGGTTATAGCACCGGAAGGAGGAGAGGCAGAGTCCTTGAATGAAGCTTCTCGAAAGTGAAATATGCAATCTATGATTTTTCTGCTGTGGTAGTGATATTTAAATACACAGTATTAGGAATTAACCCGCGCTAATTATAGCGCGCAGTAATTTTTAAAAAAAAATTATTTTGAAATTTAAGAAAATTGCTTTTATATGAATTTTACAATATAGCTATCTAATGATTATAGATAAAGCTGTCAATTTGTAATAATTTATCTATTTAACCCGTTTTGCAGTGAACTAAAATATTATTCGGACTAACTCGCAAAAACTTATAATCTTAAAAACATAACTCTAATATGAACCGTTAAATGACTTTTATTTTTGTAGTTAGTCAACGAACTCTTAAAAAAAATAGTTTTCTTGTGTCTAACTTTTTTTATAAAATTAGTAAAATATTTTTAACTTTTGTTTTGATATATATTCAAATAAAATATAATAAATTATAGTGAAAAATATAGCAAGATTTTGAATAGATTTTTTTAATATATATGAATTGATTATTATTTTAAAATATATAGTATTAAAAATAATTAAGAAATGAAATAATAAATAACTTTTTAATGCAAAATATATATTTTCCATATTCTAATCAATAATTTTAAAAGACTATTACATTCTTTCCTATTTCAATTATTCTTTGTTAATTGTAATGGCATTTCATATAATAACTTACAAAACAAAATTTATTTATAAAAATGTCATCTTAAATAATATTATAGAGATTCTAAAATTGTTTTATGGCATAATGAAGCCATTGCTTTAGTGATCATTGCCATAATGAAGCAATTTTGCTTTAATGCGATTTGGCATTGCTTTAGTGCGAATTGCCATAATGAAAGCAATTGGTATTGTGGTTAGTGGACCACATCAACTGCTTAAACAATTTTTATTTTTTTATCAGCAGTTTGAAGTTTGAACAAACTGTCGATACTAAAATCACAACTTTTATAGTTTTTTTTTTTGAACGAAATTTTTCAAATTAAATTGCAGGAGGAATGTGTTACAGCATGGATATTATATAATCTACATAAAATCCCGGTTTGGGTTTGGTTAGGACCCCTCAACCGACAAAAAATTGAAGTTAAAACCTCGACAAACCGAAGGTAGAACCGAACTAAACCAGTTAAAAGGAAACCCTAAAAAATGAAGCCGCCGTTGCTAAGCTTCGAGAGAAGGGAAACCATCCTGTCACGAAAGCCGCCGGTGCGAACCTCCACCGCGAAGACTGCCGGTGCAGACCTCCGCCGAAACAGACACTACCTAAAAGAAGAAGGAAAGCGGATCAGGACCACCGCCGCAGCAACTCAGAGAACTGTCACCACTTCCACAGCTGCCGGAGAGAGAGAAGACGGATCTGCACCAACGGATCTCAGTGGTTTTACCTAGACCATGAGAGCGAACTTGACGGAAGAGGGAGAAGAGGACGCCTGAAGGTTGGAAACGCCGGGAAAACTCTACTGCTTCGACATCTCCGCCGTCCCCTGGCGGATCTACAAATTGGAGGAGACATCCGGCGAACCCACTCACCACCACACCACCCTCAGGGTTTCAGTCGATCCACCACATCTTGACCACGCCGAGCAAAACCAGTCCGATCTCCATAAGGATGAGCCACCGCGCGAGTTTCGGAGAAAGAACCAAATATATTTTATAGTTTTGCTGATCTTAATTCATAATCAAATATATTTTCATCTCTTATTATCATGTGGCTTAATACTACCAGCTAATGTGTACCGACACTTACTTTATTGACAAGAGTGATGAATGAACATCATCAAAGAAACGACTAACGAGGCTCCAAGACAAACCGCACGAGCAGTCTCACGTGCTTGAAAACCTCTCCGACACGATCGTGGAGATAGACGGCACGAATTCCGGGCCTGAGCTCCAACAACGGAATACATGTTTGGCCGGCGAAATCGTTCTGAGTATTTTTGTCGTAGTCTTTGACTGTGATACAAAGAAGCGCTAACTCAGGAACACGAAACGGGAACTCGAACTCTTTGTCCCAAACCGAAAGCCATTCGTCCGTATCTGTTTCTGTTCTGTAGCTTGTTGCGTCTAAAGGTATCCCTGCGATTTCGATATGAAAGAAAAACAACAACAATAAGTAAGTCAGGTGACTTGATAGGCAAGAAACATAATTAGGGCTCTTGAAAACGAAACTTATTTAGCTATTTCTTAGCTGTTTCATATGAGTGAATACTTGCCTTAGCGTAGAAATCGGGAGGAGAGTATCGATCAAAGTGATCTTGAGGAAAATCCAGATTCCATCCTTCTCCAGTGTAGATCTTCACCTACTCATACACCATATACACAAAGCTAATTAGATGCTTTCTTGCACTTCAAGATACGGTGTAACGTAGACAGAGAAGAAACAGAAACAAGGACAAAACCTTAAGAGTTGTCTTGATCGGGAGGTTTTGGCTGCAAGGGTCAAAGATTTCACCTTTAGGACCATTGGAGAGCAAAACATCAGGCTTTTTCACATAGCCACATCCACCATTGGCTTTAAACATTCCTTGCATCATCCACAAATACTTCTCATGACTCTGCATTTACACAATACCAAGTATAATTGGTGTATACTAATCTTTCCTTTTCTATTGAAAATCTATGTTTATAGTAGAGAGGAGAAAGTATAAACCTCTTACCTGCATATTGAAGGCAACCATCTGAGCACCATGAATCCATCCAAGGAGAGGATCATAGTTTGATGAGTCAAAACGTGTAGTCTTGGGAAATATCCTCAGAATATTCCGCTGCGTGAACTTTACTAAATCGGGTCCACGAGTTTTAGCCAGAGTCTCAAGCCACTGCTCGCTCATGCTTAACCGTATGACTCGGTTAGGATCTCCATGCAGGCAGTTCTTCAATCCTCCTTTACGGTTCCCAGCGTGAATCGAGATCAAGTCTCTGTATTCGACCGCTACAATCTCCTCATCTTCATCTTGAATCTGTTCTTCTGCATCTGCAACCTTCTGTCACAACACAAAACTCTCAGACAACATTAAGTAACACTAATGGTTGCTTTAACTCTGTTTTTGTTATTCTTACTTTAGATTTTACGGACTCATCTGTTGTTGAACCTTGAGAGATTTGGGTCTGCAGATACTCTTTTGGTGGCTTTGTTGAGATCAAAATCTTATTCTTGAGTAACTCTGGTGAAGGAAAGCACTCTGTATGTTCGTCCGTACATCGAAACAATGTTCCTCCAAAAGTCTTACTCACCATCTACAAACATTTTCACCATTAATCAAACTCAGTGTTCTAAACTAAATTCCATGATTTATCAGGATCTTACCTTAGCGACTTTCTTCTGAAGATTTGGAGGCAAATGGTCTTCTAGAGTAAGCACAACAGGATAATCAGACACCTGAAACGCGTTCTCCTTTACTGCGTTAAGACATTTCTACAGATCTTCGGTACTTGTTAACGTCCTGAGATCATCAACAAAACAAAATCAAGAAAATTGTATGTAAACTTCTACAAGGATTAACTTAATTATTGAGTAATTCAAGAAACGTTTTGAATAGTAAGATTCAGACCCGCCATGACGAACTTCGGCTTCGTTTCCCAAAGAGTTAGGCCATAAATCAAGCTCGATGACACGAACTCCTCTTCTCAGAGCTCTCACAATCGGTTCGATGCTGCTTGTACTGTTCAGCTGATTCCCAGTCAAGTAAGAGTTATGTCCCGTGTACAAGAAGTAATGCGATAAAGGCTGATTCATATCTTGCCAAACCTGAAAACCAGAATCCAATAGAAACAGATTCAGCTATAAACAAGATTATCTCTCAGAGTCAAAGTAAACAAATCTTATCTTAAAATTTACCTCACGGGTCAGAGGCAATGGAGAGTTGAAATCACTGAGCAGATAACGGTAGAATCCTTCAAGATGAAGTCCACGAGGGTGGAAAACGCCGTGGTGTTTGAGCCTGTGGAATATATCCTTGACGTAGTTTGAGTCTGCGTGTTTTTCTCCTTGAACTTGGATCACGAATCTGAGCATCTCATCTGAAGACATCCTGCCGTCTTCAAAGTACTCGTTGAAGAGTGTCTTGATTTCTTCTGGTGGCTCACTTGATTTCACCTTGAAGCTTCTTACACAGCAGAAACATACTTTGAATGATTCCTTCATTTTTTTTTGTTTTTTGATTTGGTAAAGTTAAGTCAGGTAGATAAAAGAAATAGAGAGATTTTATTTGTTGTTAATGTTTGTGAAACTCATGTATCCTTCAAGAAACCTCAATAATAAAGATTTAAGAATTATTCTTATTCGAAAATATAAAAAAGGAAAAAAATCTGTGGCATAGAAATGATCTGTCGGCTGTTTGAATGAAGTTAATATTTAAAGCCAAACAGAGCCGTTGAACAATTGACCAAATTTTTTAAAAAATCGTGGTCGAGTCTATAAGCCAATAGCTGAGAAACTGGTGGGTTACGCTCGTCACACCATACAAAAATATCAAAACTTTATTTATCATTTATTAACAAATTATTTATTATCATGTGTAAGTAAACAGATGAGGTATTTATTATCATATGGAACAAGATGAGATTACTATACTTTATTGTCAGTGCTATTGAATTTATTGTCATATGAAACAAGATCTCCATTGTCAATACTTTTGAATTTATTATCAACACTGTTGATGATGTGAGTATAGTTCACTGCTCATAACTATGGAATTATTTTTTAACTCGTGTTCTTAGAGCATCTCCAAAGGGATGCCATCCCACTAAATTTGGCGTGCATGTAGTTTCAATCCAAAGCCATATATATTTATTTGGTGTGATCTATTCATAACATCAAACATTTTTTATTTATTTATTAAATAATATGATTAATTTATTTATTTATTAATTGATTATATTTGTAATCAAAAATTTAAATGCACCATTAATATTTTGTAATTTTTCATTTATAACAATATGAAATTTTAATTGTAATACATATAAAATATTAATTTGTACAAAATATATAAATTAATGCGCAAATTGATTCAAATTTAAAATACATATCAAAATCCAATTAAACACTGGAAACATAAAATTTTTAAAATAAAACTAAAAAACATAAAAAGTAAATGCAACACGATAATTTTTAAGGACATAATATAAATTTAAACGATAAATTTAATATCCGAGAAAACTATTTCCGCTAAGATAATTATAGTACTGTGTAAAATATGGTTCGTCACTTGGTGATCTTTGGTCTTCACTTCACCTTGAGATTGTTGTCCTTGAACTTGTTATCCTTGAGCTTGATCTCTTTGATAATGAGATGCTCGATATTACGACCCATGATATTGGCTTTGAGAACCTTCTCCATGTTCTTCATATTGGTTTGTTGGTGCTCTTCTTGTCAAAATTATCGCTCTTTCATTTTCAATATATGCACGACACGCTGTATCAGTTATAGAACTCAAATCTGCAAATAATATTTTATGTTCTTGTTTCATTCTTTGTACCTCGACCTTCTGTCTTTGAATTTCATTTCTTTCAAAAATACTTTTAGCAATAGTTTTGATAAGCTTATCATTTGTAATTATCAAAACTATTAAAAAATAAAGCGGAACA
The DNA here is from genome assembly GCA_030161315.1 of Eutrema japonicum. Lineage (NCBI taxonomy): Eukaryota > Viridiplantae > Streptophyta > Magnoliopsida > Brassicales > Brassicaceae > Eutrema > Eutrema japonicum. The sequence continues at coordinate 44,599,458 of BSQW01000005.1, forward strand.
CCAAAACACCAAATTTGGTGTGCACCTTGGAATTGCTCTTACATGTGTTTTTAACGATCTATTTCCCCCTCGAAAGTTTCATATAATAACATATCTCCCTAGAATTCGAGCCTAGTTCTATTTCTCCACATAATCAAAGTTCGAAACCTGTTTTCCCACTGTATCAAAGTTCAAAACCAATTTGCCCCCGGAAGCAAAGTTCGAAATCTATTTCCCCACATACCACAATTTAAGTCGGTTTACTGTATACCAATTAACTAAACCACTTATACCGATACCAAACCGAATTTAAAACCCGACCCAAATGAAATCCGACCCGACCCAACCCGAGTTCAATGATAAAAATCCTCAAATCAATTCAATTCCTTCTTCTTCTTCCTCGATTCAAATCAATCCAAATCCCCAGAATCATGACGTAGATAGCCATCAAATTGTTCAAGCATACACGTATTTACATATTCAAATTCTCCAATAAACCAATAATCGAATGCATATGTGTATACAATTACAATTGAAGTAAGATTCTTGAGTTAGCTCCGAACTTCAGCACCATCATATACGATTATGCACACTTTAAAGTTTAAACTCAAATTAAAAGCGTAACAAGTGATCAAACTCTCCAAGACACCTAATCACTATTCAAAACCGAAACATGGACAATCGCAACACACCTGCAAAATTGTCCTGAGTATCCCGATGAAAGACAGCAAGTAGAGGTGAGAAAGAGAGAAAGGGATTTCTGGAATCTAAAATAAAAAATCAAAGCGGAAGAAGTATCCCGATGAAAGACAGCAAGTAGTGTTGATTTCTGGAATCTAAAATCAAAACGGAAGAATTTGAAAAAAAAAAAATGTCCCTCGGGGGGTTCGCCGAGTTCTTCAGCTCCCCCGCCGGATAATTCGTCGGAGAAATCTGCTCCTCCACCGACTGATTCCTCACCCCCTCCTAGCCCACCGGTTGACTCATCACAGCCGCCACCGTCGCCTCCTCCTCTGCCTTCGATTCTACCTCCACCGACGGATTCAGAAACACCACCGCCTCCTCTGCTTTCGATTCTGCCTCTCTCGTTATATAACCATCCATCGATTCGTTAACCATCCATCGATCGGAGCTATAAAAAAAATTGATTTGAGGATTTTTTATAATTGAATCGAGGAAATTGATTCGAGGATTTTTATAATTGAACTCGGGTCGGATTTTAGTTGGGCTGGGTTTTAAATTTGGTCTGATATCGGTATAAGTGGTTTAGTTAATTGGTATATAATAAACCGACTTAAATCGTGGTATTTGGGGAAATAGATTTCGAACTTTTCTTTTGGGGGCAAATAGGTTTTGAACTTTGATACGGTGGAGAAATAGGTTTCGATTTTTGATTAGGTGGGGAAATAAAACTAGGCTCGAATTCTAGGGAGATCTGTTATTATATGAAACTTCCGAGGGGGAAATAGATCGTTAACCCATTATTTTTTTAAAAGCTACCACACTGCATGTCCCGAATTTGAAATGTTATCCGACTAATGCCAAGAATAGCCGAATTATCTGTTACCGAACTACCATATAAACTGTCTAAACCGAAATCCAAACCCATATTTTCTACATGAATGTATTTTTGTTTTTAAACCGGATGAAATCCGAATGAAGTAGGATAACACCCACACTATCCTTCTTACCATTGGACCACAACCCTGTGGTCCTTTTACATGTGGTTTACGATTTTTCATTGTCTTTCTTCTCTTAATCACGTGGTTTTGATAAATATATATCACATGCTTCGAAAATTAAATGCTTTTATAAAAGAGACCTTTATAAAACTAGTCAAAAAAAAATCTTGGAATGAGGTCGCACTTAATATTAAAGCATCAGTTAGTACCATCTCTAACCAATATGGTTTTTTTCTTTCTTCCGCACCAATGTTTCTATTTCTATATTTGTCTTGCATTTGTATATCTCAGAGTTAAGATCACCTGGAATAGTCCACTTGTGAGCCATTTACTATTTGCAGACGATACAATATTTTTTTAGTAAATCTGACACATCTAACTGCCGCACTCTATCTAGAATTTACTAAGAAAGTTCGGCACTGCTTTGAACACATCTAGATGCCTCACTCTTTCTGGTTTACTAAGAAATTTCGACGCTGTTTTGAGACAGAATATTAAAGGTTGATTGCGCTAAATTACCTACCCAAATTATTGACCGAAACCCTCCAAACTCATAATTTTAATCATACCCTTCCCACGTGCCTGTCAATTTCCATGGACATAAACCAAAGTCGTAGAATTTCAAAACACTTAAGAGTATGAAGAATCAAGAAATTGTGATATGGGACGATGAGTATCTTACAGAGAGCTTCGAGATTCGGCTGAAAAACGTAGACATTCGCCTGTAAAACATAGTCATTATGTCGTCTTACACTGTATTGATAGTCAATTTGGTTTTTTTTTTTAATGTTTTCCTTGTTGCAGAAGCAATTTTGACCCCTTTTTACCAAATGGGTGGTGGCGTAGTGGTAGTACAAGGGGTTGATTCTCTTGTGTCCCAGATTCAAACCCCCTTTGAGACGGAAAGTTATTCTTTAAATCGGAATATCTAAAGACTAATTCTGGATATTGGAAGAGATTATGGACCGAAAAACCCGAAACTTCCACGGTTGATCGGGAAAAAAAATTTGACCCCTTATTAGGCACCAGATTCACCACCCGTTTACTCCTTTACCTTTTGGGCCGCTTTACAGTTGAATATTGATTGTGTTTTAAGGAGTTTTAAGATACGAAGCCCATCTTGCAACGTTTATATTACTTGAATTAAAAAAATTGTTTTACCTGTTGTGTAAATTGAGAAATTGTTCAAACACGGCTACTCTAGATTTTTTGGTGAACTGTGAACGCATAAAAAAACAGTATTTTTTTTTGATAGAGAGATATACACTCAAAAGAATCCTACAAAAATTACAAAAGAATCCTTCAAATTACCCACATTAAACCTCAAGGTTGTTTGTTTGCGTTTACATTTACATTTTTATTTCTATGTTATAATATTCTAATCAAAGTAACATGTAAAGAACATGGGTGATACCACATACGACGAGGGGATGATCATTTGGTTTGGCTCTCGGCCATCCTAGGTTCTTAGTGGCAATTTCAATGTAAAAATTCTTTTTTTTTTATCTCTTTCTAACGAAAGATGTATTCATTGTAAAAACGTTTTTTTTGTTTGAATAAATTTTACATTCAAATTATAAAAAAAAGTAACATGTAAAGGCAAATAAACAATCTGAGGCGTAAGCAAAAACTGATATATAAACCTTTATTAAGCGGTACAAAAATATATCAGTTAAGCAAAACTCAACATCACAAATTGTGAGCAACATATAAGCTCATATATCTAAAGCTTATATGTTTCAAAAAAAAGATATCCAACCATAGTTATTTGATTCGTTATGTCTTATATGAACGGAATCAACGGATAGTGTGTTGTTTCATCCATAAGTTATTAGTGATAATTGATTTTTATCTGCGGTAAAAGCTTCTCTGCTACATACTCTTTTGAAGGATAATACTAAGAAGAAGAAGAAAGAAACTCTGTTTTTAAACAAACTGAAACCGCATGAGAAGTGTAACTGCAGCTAGTCTCTCGCCTTTGCGATCATACAACGGAACAGAACGTATACCCTGTCTCAGCTCCGACACAGGCAAACATGTCTGGCCCGAGAAATCGTCCTTCTCTGGCATGTTGTAGTCGTGAACTTCAATTCTGAGCAACGCGAGCTCGGGTACTGTAAGATGAAACTCAAACTCCTCGTCCCAGAAAGGCTCCCAAGTGTTTTCTTCTTTCTTTGTTTTCTTCATTACCTTATCAGCTCTTACTCCTGTTATCCCCACCTGGTTTCACACAATAGTGCAATCCACATGAAACAGAGACAACCACAGAGCCAGGGTAGAGAATCTTTCAAGATGTTGCACTTACCCTTGTGTAGAAGTTAGGAGAAGACCAAGCGTTGAAACATGTTGGCTGGAAACCAGAGTCCCATCCTTTTCCCATGTATACTTTCACTTTGAGAGTTGTCTTTATGGGTAATTTCGCTTTTGGGTCAAAAACTTCTTCGCCGGGACCTTTGTCCATCATAAAGTCTGGTTTTTTCACATACCCGCATCCACCATTTCCCCTAAACATACCATGCATCATCCAAAGAGCTCTTCCATAGCCCTGCAAACTCAGAGGCCCAAGATGCATGCGTGTGTTGAGATTTTGCTAACTGTTAGAAAGGCATAATAAGAGAAAGAAAGAAAAACAGCAAACCTGCATGTTGAAAGCAACCATTTGAGCTCCGTACATCCAACCGCTGAATGGCTTGTAGTTGGAGGATGTTACTCGAGTGGCCTTCGGATATATCCTCAACAGATTCTTCTGTGTGAATCTAGATTTTGTATAATACATGTTTACGGTTGTAGTCAGCTTAGAAGCAAGAAAACAAAAAACTAGCTTTCTTGAATCAGCATGTGATACTCACTTCATTAATTCAGTTCCATACATTTCAGTGGCTTTCTTGAACTTCTGTTCTTTCAAACTCAGCCGTCTAACTCCACCATTATCGACTGTAAGTGCTTCCTTCAATCCATTTTTAGCATTTGCAGAAGGAATCAATATCAGGCGACTGTAGGTGAGGAGATCCAAGTTGCTGGATTCTTGATCAAATCCATCCTCTTCGTTTTTGGCCTCGCTTGTCACTTCAGCCTACAAGAGTCATTGCAAGCAAAGAGAGAAATTAAGATGATGACACTGAGAAATTCAAAACTCCGAAATATTGACTACAAGTACCTTCTCATCGTCAACTTGGTCGGCTGAAGTATCTGGTGATGCTTTTCCTGATAGATCTGACTCAGAATCCTTATCCTTTTTTAAGTTCCCTTTGGGAGGCTTTGTGGAGATTACAACTCTGTACTTGAGATCTTCTGGTGAAGGGAACTCTTTTAAACCACCAGACTCGGGAAAATACACCATATCCATGAATGTCTCTTTCATCATCTGCCCCAATAAAAAAATTTTCAATAACTTCAAGAGCTTGTGAAACCAACGCAGCAATGATTCTTCAGGGAGATCAAGAAAGCACCTGGGCTGCTTTGGATTGAAGATCTGGTGTCAAATGATCTTCCAGAGTTAAGATCACAGGGTATGCAGATGCAGAAAAGGCATGGTATTTAATAGATCTCAAGCATTTGATCAGTTCCACTGGAGGTGTCAATGTCCTAAAAAGCATTAAACATACTCTCTTTTTATTTTTCTTCTCTTTTTTCGACAAACTTTCAACGTAGAAATTTCAGAATAACACAACGACATACCAGCCATGGAGAACAAGTATGTCGTCCTTAGTAGAGTTAGGCCACAGGTCAAGTTCAAGAGCTCGAACACCTCTCTTCAACGCCTTAATGAGAGGTACATCGCTGCATTCGCTGTTGATCTGATTCCCAGTCAGATAAGTATTATGGCTCGTGTAAATGAAATAATGGGACAAGGGAGAGGCCATGTCTTGATGCACCTGAAACAACAAAATCTCAGAGATTGAATGATGTAGCAAGAAAAATAAAGACATTAGGATAGAGAATAATAATACCTTACTAACAATTGGATGGTTCAGATCATTTGAGAACAAGAATCTGAAGAAATCATCTAGGTTCAGAGTATGCCTCAAGAACTTAGTGATATGATGTCTTGCACTTGTGATTCTTTCTATGATCTTCTCTGCATCTGAAACCAACACCTCGGTCTGGTTCTGCACCTCAACCAAGAACCGACATAGCTGCTCTGCCGTCATGTGGTTCCCGCCCTCGGTATACTCTACAAACGCCGTCACCACATCCAGAGGTGGAGCTCCTCTGTTCATCCTCAACTTGTCACTGAAACACAAACCCATTTTGTACCTCCCAAACTCTCTCTTCATCTCAGGCCTTTGTCTCGAGAAAAGGCAACAAGATACTTCACAATCACACCAGTTCTCCTTTCACCAGCCAATATCTATTTTATATTATTCATCTCCTGGATTCTCTTCAATTTGGTTTTTTTAACAACTCCTGCATATTTAGCATGATCTTCATACTCATCAACCAGCTTTATTATAATTATATATAATGTCATGCCTTTTCTTTGCTCAGTGCTCTTAGCTTTCCTCTTCTTTTTCCATATATTCCCAGACCAGATACTCATGTTGAAAAAGTTCACTCTCCAAAAACCAGCTTAAACAAATATTTTGGTATCTAATTCCAGAAGCATAAGATGTAGCTCAAGGAAGCTTCATGGATTCAACGATTGGGAATTTTCATTTTCTTTCTTTCCTCCTCTTCACGGTACCCAAAACCTCTAAAGTCACTGTTAAAAATGCTCTTAAAGTCTTTGAAGAATCTCAAAACATCTGAAAGTTACCAAACATTTTAAAGATGAAATAGAATCAAGAATCTGTCTTTCTTCACTAATAAGCATATATGGGTGGTGTAGTCTCTGTCTATGGACTAGGAATAAATACCTCTAGATTGTTAAATGTAAAGCAGCACTAATTTTTTTGATTAATTCACATAAAGGGATTCATATAACAACCAAAGATTCCAGAATATATACGTGTTTAGTGCAGAAAACAGAGAGACAAGGGCTTAAATAAACTATTAATGTAGCTTAAGATACGAAGCTTCTTGATCTATAAGTCCTCATGCGTATAAATTACTATTTTAAGCTATCCAACACCAAATGATCCAGAAAAAGAATAGAGAGATTATGTTTTTTATGCTAATATGTGATAATCCTTCTTAATATTATTATAATTTCACAAGAAACTCTTAGTTTTTGGTTCTTGCTGAACAAAACGTCAGCCCAAGAAACTGGTAACGTGTATAAACGATCCATAAACAAAAGGAATGCAAAAGATCTATATATTATTTCTAAGGTAAAATTCGATATTTTTTATTCCTCGATGAAGAAGCATAAGACAACGTATATTGAATAAAGAAGATTAAGATATAAATCGTATCAGACAAACTCGAAGCGCATAAGAAGCCGCGTGAAGCTGTATTTCACTCCCTTTCGATTGAAGAGTGGAACAGCTCGTATGCCTTGCCTTAACTCAGACACTGGTAAACAAGTTTGACCTCCAAAATCGTCTTTTTCATTTGCGTCGTACTCATGCACTTCAACACGGAGCAGAGCAAGTTCAGGAACAGTTAACTGGAATGTGAACTCCTCATTCCAAATGGGTGTCCACGTATCATACTTTACTTCTGTTTTCTTCATCGCCTCATCCACAGGTGCTCCAGCAATACCCACCTGTGTTTTGACCAAAAGTTAAAAATTTCATTCAAGATCAAGATAAGGGAAAAAAGAAGAAGAAGGAAAAACCAAGATTGGAGTACACATACTCTCACGAAGAAGTCTGGAGGAGAATAGAGATCAAAGTGAGTTTTGTTGAAGTCCATGTGCCATCCATCTCCCATACAGACTTTCACCTGCCATTGTCAAAAGTTAAGCAAGATAGTATATATGGAGGCATAGGAGATGGAAACAAACAACGGATGTTCAACTCTAGAGCATAGCCAACCTTTAGAGTTTTCTTTGGAGAGGAGTTTTCGTTGGGATCAAAAACTTGTCCTTTAGGACCTACATTCATAAGAAAATCTGGCTTCTTGACATAACCGCACCCTCCATTCGCCCGAAACATTCCTTGCATCAGCCACAATGCTCTTCCATACCCCTGCATTTATATGTTTTTCATAAGTATTATTATCTAGTTCCCTAAACCCGGGTGAGGATACAAGAAATGAAGTTCTGAGACAAAACCTGCATGTTGAATGCAATCATTTGAGCTCCACTCATCCAACCTATCTGAGGTTTATAGTTTGAAGAGTTAAACCTTGTGCCTTTGGGATATATCCTCAGAAAGTTCTTCTGGGTGAATCTGCTCAATTGTGAGGTTTCATAATAGGTTTTAACTTGAAATCTTAGAAGCAACACTAGCTACGTAGTGCTTGTTTAGCATTGTACCTTATAACATCTGCACCATATGATGCTACAGCTTTCTCGAGTAATTGCTCGCTCAGACTAAGCCGCCTGATTTTATTTGGATAAACTTTTAAACCCATCCGTAAGCCACCCTTTGGCTTCCCGGCATGGATGGCAATAAGGCGCTTGTATTCTGGTGCTTGTAATTGGCATGACGTATCAAAATCACGAGAACCCCTCTCTTCATCATCTTGATTGAGATAATTTATGCTATTTGAGACCTGAAATCAATCAAAAGTGCTATGGATTGGAGAAAATGAACATGCACAGATAAATCAATGCCCCTTGACGCCAAGAGTAGTAGTTGCTTCAACTGGTCTTTGGTAGTAACGTCTATAAGACTTAGGAAAAATTACAAAACCTTGTCGAGATCAGATTGCGTAGAAATAAGATCTGCTGGCTCTTTTCCCCATACATCCTCATCTGAATCCTTCCCTTTCTCACCATTATCTTTCTCTTTCACGTCGTTTGCTTCCAAGTACTCCTTTGGAGGTTTTGTTGATATTAGAATCTTTTCCTTCAACTCTTCTGGTGAAGGAAATTCTTTGGAACTTTCAGAATCATGGTAATACAACATATCTCCAAATGTCTGAGTTATCATCTGCAAACAATCGCGATTATTCGTATAAACATATGGACTAATCATGAGCTTTTTAAGGGACTAAGACTATATAGGATGAGAAGAAGGAAAACCTTGGCAACTTTAGATTGAAGTTTAGGCGTGAGATGGTCTTCAAGAGTAATAATAACAGGATACTTTGAAGTAGTAAAGGCATGAGCTCTAATAGATTCCAAACATTTCCCCAATTTTACGGCCTTGGTCAAGGTCCTGAAGTTTCCAAGAAACATGATCATCAAAGTCCAAGAAACACACATCCATATTGACTAAAGCAAAGAGCCAGACTGAAATATACCTTCCATGCTTAACGCAGACATCATCGTTACCACGTGGCCAGAGATCCAACTCAACCACCCTCACGCCTCGTTTCAATGCATCTGCAATGGGAAGGTCACTGCAGTTGCTACTGAGCTGGTTTCCGGTTAAGTAGGAGTTGTGGCCTGTGTATATAAAGTAATGTGACAGAGGAGCATCCATTTTATGATGGACCTGACAATAATGGTTAAAACCAAACCACAGTAACATCAATTATCACTGAAAGAATTGAGAATCTATATGCAGATTCCTGAATCTTTTTAGCTATAAAGATCTCTCGAGGTAAGCAAGTCCTAGAATAGAAAGTACCATACATGGAAACTTCTAAAGTTTTAGACAGGTGATTCAAACATTCAGATTCCAGAGTAATCCAAGAAGGAACATATATAATTGAGAAATGAAACTTTATCCCATCACATTTAAAAAATTCAGACATTTTCCGGTAAAATCAACAGAGACATTTTCTAAAAGTCGTAACCTTTCTTTGTCAACAATGAAACATCGGAGACATTTATTTTGCAAATTTCTCTCGCATTTTCCCAGGAAAATTAAGAAAAAGAAGAAGCTAACCTGATCGACAATCGGAGGATTGAGGTCAGTGGAAAAGAGGAAATAGTTGAAATCCTCAAGAGTGAGGTTTCGTCTCGTGAACTTTGCAATGTGGTGTTTCCGGCGGAGCACCTCGTCAACGATCCTCTCCGCCTCCTCGAGACTCGATCCTCCTCCTTCCTCCGCCATGAGCTTATGTAGCTGCTCCGGAGACATGTGAGGCTCGCCGTCGGTGTAACTCTCGAAAACATATCTGACGTCATCAACCGGACCAGGCTCCGTAACCATGAACTTCCTCGTGAAGATCAGACACATCTTGTAACTACCCATCTCTCTCTCTTTCTCTGTCTGTTTAGATCCAAGAAGGTGGAAATGTGATACCTTTCTTTGTTGTATTTAAATACTCAAGATCATTCATATCTGAATTTAATGTTTTGTTCATTTCGGAAACAATTCTGAGTGTCAACCCTCTCCACGCTCACATCTGAACACAAGAAAACAATAAAAAAAACTTGTTTACTGAATCTCGTTTAATAAACATTTTCGTTAATTCTAAACCCACAGGGAATTTAAAGGAGTAAAACTTGATTAAAAAAAAGAAAGTAATAGTGCGATGATATATCGCCAGGTGTTAATTGTTTTTCCCATAAAGAAGAAGATATTTTTTGTTTCAGATTTTCTATCAAATGTGAACACGAAATATATATATATATACATATATATTTTGAATAACAGATGACAGATTTCAGATATGTTGAAATAACAAGGCAACAAAAAAGAAAGTATTGGCTATATTGGTGGGTCAGATCTAATATTGGTGGGTCAGATCTAAGGTGTTTTGTTTTGTTCTGTTTTGTCTAAATCCACTTTTAGGCACACACAAAAAATAAAAAATAGAAGGTATTATTATCTCGCTTTGTTAATAATAGTAAAGTAGAAGTAAAAATATATTGTATTTATGATCTAGCCAAAGAAGATTGTGCCACATATATTAACAATATTTAAATATAATCGAATTCTTAATGTGAATGGAAACGTGCTTAAGTTAAATGATACTAAGTTAAATGATACTGACTACATTGATGTTGATTAAACCCACTTAATACCATAATAATCTTAGCTGGACATGAGTAATGTGACATGCTGCTTATGGTTTATTTTGAGTTTTGACTAAGATAATAAAAAAACATTATTATCCGACCCGGCCTTCTCTTCCATTTCCTTCAATTTTTTTATTTGATAAATGTTATTCATCAGCATAAAATAAAAGGTGATTTAGGTGAATATTAAAAATTAATCAAAAAATTAGAAATTGAATGGAAAATTAGGTGAGGAGAAAGAGAAACCTAAAAATATCTTTTGTTTTTTTAACAATCACAAAAATACCATCAAGTAACACGGTTCATTTGACAGCTGCACTGTTCATTTGACGATCACTATTCATACCCAGAAAACATATTGTTATCATCGTTAACATTGTCATGTTAATCCAGTTATCATTGTTAATATCGTTAACATATAACTGAGTTATCATTGTTAACATCGTCAACATTGTCATGTTACCCCCAGTTATTATTGTTAACTCAATTATCATCGTTAACATTGTCATGTTACCCCAGTTATCATTGTTAAAATATAATTAGTATCGTTAACATTATCATGCTAACCTAGTTATCATGTTCATTTTTATGATATTGTCATGTTAAACCAGTTATCATATCATAGATTATTGTGTTAATTCATTTATCATATGATAATCCGGCGACACTGTTTATATCACCGGCGTCATCGGCGTCATCTCCATCGGATTCTTTTTTGCCGGCGTCACCGTCTTTGTCTCCGTCGCCGGCGTCAGCTTCTTTTCTTTCTTTTTTTTCTTCTTTTCACTGGGATCGCCTCTGTTGGAGTCTTTTCCACCGCCACTGCCGTCTTTTCAGAAGCTGTCGCCGACATCGGCGTCGACTTTTTCTTCTTCTGTAAACAGTAGTAGTAAAAAAAGAGACTTACTTTTATTTTTATTTAATGTCATCTGATGTAATTACCCTTTTATAAAGTTGATTTTTATATAAAAAGAATCATAGCGTTATAAGTCAACAGTTATGCTATCAGAGTAGGATGAAAAACTTTATTAATGGGCAGCTGAGTAATAGATTAATGGGCCGTAACGAAAATAATTCCATAGCCCATTACAATTGTATACCGACAAGCCACGTGACAAAATCTGATTGGATATCGACGTGGTCTTGTTAGCATAGAGTTGGACAAAAAGAAAAGTGATTCTGGAGAGAAGAGAGAAACACTTATTTGCACGGTGCGAGATGGCGAGCTCAGTGACGCTGCTTCTATGGAGTCTTCTCCTTCTGGGAACCCTAAGCGTTATTCAGGTACATTTTGTGTTTGTCTTCGCCGTTCTCTTTTCACTATTTTGATCGATTGCAGCAAATATCTTCTATTGAGTTCTTAGATTTTGCACGATCTACATATACCGAACTGAGTGCGATTGGTTATGGTAAATTTTGTCTTCGGCTTTCATTGATTCGGTGTTTGATGTGAGTGACATTGGTTTCCATCATCCCTCTCTCTCTCGGACGGTTTCAGTAATGTCTCGTAGGATCAGGGAACAAATCCTTATACTTTGATCGCAGAGTTAGTCTAATATTTGCCGACGTAAGAGATTTAGGAACTGGAACAACATATGTTTTTATGAATTTGTTCCGTAGGATGCACGAAGTACGCCTAATATGTCTCCAAATGTATTGGAATGATGTAAATGGCATGAAACGGCTGGTAGTGGTTTATATTGATTTCTGGATGTTTGGTTCCATGTTTCAGGCGAAAAAGTCCAAGGAAAACTTAAAGGAGATCACGCACAAGGTTTATTTCGATGTTGAAATTGATGGAAAAGAAGCTGGTATGACCTTGTTCCTGAGTTTATTCTTCTTATGATGCATGCTGATGATGGCACTTGATTCTTGTTTTCTGTTGGAAACGTCTCAGACCGATTAGTGATTTTTGTTCAGGTCGTATTGTCATGGGTCTATTTGGCAAGACAGTCCCCAAAACTGCAGGTACCCTTGACATGTTTCCTGTCCGGTTAATTCTTGATTGAAAGCTTAGGGTATGAGCGATATATTCATTCGAGAACTTACGTCCTGAAATTTTTGTTTCTGCAGAGAATTTCCGAGCTTTGTGCACAGGTAAGCAAACAAAATATTGCTCAATGGAATATTTTACAACTTTTTTTTCTACCGTCACATCTTAGCCCAGCAGTGTATCTACCTTTGAAATGAAAGCTTACATGGGCCGTATACTCATTTATTGACAGGGGAAAAGGGAATAGGTAAGAAAGGGAAGGCTCTCCATTACAAGGGGAGTTCGTTCCATAGGATCATACCAAGCTTTATGCTTCAAGCAGGCGACTTTACCCATGGCAATGGAATGGGAGGAGAATCTATCTATGGTGAGACGTTTGCTGATGAGAACTTCAAACTCAAGCATACTGGTCCAGGTGAGGGCTTCTTCAGTATTCTGTGTGTACAACGTCATCGCCTCTTTGCCTAAATGAGGTTTTAACCTGATCAAATGTTTTTCTTTCTTTTCCAGGGTTTCTATCAATGGCAAACGCCGGTGAAGATACCAACGGATCACAGTTTTTCATCACAACAGTAACAACAAGCTGGTGAGTACAATATCAGCCGGAATTCAAAAAACATAAATCGATATGTTGTTTCCGTCTTTTTTATTAGAAAGCTCGGGACTTTACACAGGTTGGACGGGAGGCACGTAGTGTTCGGGAAGGTAGTGACGGGAATGGATGTGGTGTACAAAATCGAAGCGGAGGGGAATCAGAGTGGAACTCCTAAGAGTAAAGTTGTGATTGTGGACAGTGGTGAGCTTCCTCTGTAACTCAACTCTCATGGAGTTTTTTCGATCTGATCTTCCATTGATGTGAGTTTTTTTAGTGCTTGATGATTTACGTTTGTGTTTAAACGACTCTCTTAGCCACTTATGAAAGATTCTACCGTTCTGGTTTTATCTAGTCTTTCTGCTTATAACTCAAGCTACATTAAAAATATAATGTATGTCTCTGTCGGATGCACAAATGTCACCAATCACCATACAATAATGTTCTTCACCGATGAACCTAGAAGAGCAATGTTCTAACCTTTATCATTATGTATCTATAGTCTCCATACCATATTCTCCATCGCATCCATAGTAAAGTTCAAAACTTTGAGTTCTGTTTTTGTTTCTTTCAGCTCCTCAATATTTTTTAAATGGGAAAAATGCCAAAAAAAACCTCAATTTACCATTTTCAGCCAAAAAAATTCCAACTCTCCGATTGACAAAATAAATAGTAAATTTTACTTGAGTTTCACTTTTAATCCCATATTTTCGTTGACCTGGCCATTTTAATTCCATATTTTTGTTGACCAAACCAAATCAGACGCGTCGTTAAATCTCTGTTTAAAATTTCCGTTAAACCCTAAAACGACGTCGTTTTGTTTTTTCTAAAAACCATAAATCTGGAGACTCGAACCTTTTAAGTATTTTCACTTAAAAAATCTCCAAGACGAAAATTGGAGATTTTTTTGGCATTTTTGCCTTTTTTATATACTTTCTAAGAATCGGTAATATTTAAATCAATAAAAGTTTACGAAAAATATACATTCCGTATGTGTCAGCCAAAGTGTTTCATAACTCTTTGACAACGTGAGGAGAATTAAGGAGGCGAATATTTGCTCAACATTTACTTAACACACATAGCTAGCATCAGATATAGACAACAAGACATAGTTTTAAGATCTAAAGCTAAAACCTGAGTTCAATATTAGTTTTAACTTACTCAGTGTCACTCTCTGTGTCTAAGAAACTGAACTCTCTACTACATCCCTCAAGCTTGATCAGCAATGTCCCTCTGTTCTCTTCACAATACTTGACTCCTTCTCTTTCTAGCAGTTTTGTCACCTGATCATCAACAATCGTTATACCGTAACTGCAATACTAAGTTCTCGGTTTTGTGCACACAATCAATCGGGTTTGATATCATTTGCGTATATTGGTTCTAGACCTTGACTCCATTCGGTTTAAATGTGAAAGGGTGTTGAAGAAACTTACCGATTGTTTCACTTTCGACTTCCCAAACCCATGAGACCCACATCCTGTGATCACTCGTAGTGTCTGAATGGCTGGATCATATAACAATTGTTAGCAGAAAAGGAATATCTTAAAAAATAAAAGACTTGTAACTGAGTTTGGTGAGCACACTTACAACTTACAAGGGACATATGATCCGAGTAAGAGATGCATCTTCAATAGCTTCATTGCTTGTTTAACGTGCTGACCATGCAGATCAATGGTTATCACATTCTCTATACCCTTGTTTCTGCACAAATATAGATGCAACAATGGCTTAGTCCACAACAAAATGAAAGGTGAAAGCGTATCAGCATAACTTCTATAATGCCTTAAAACAATTAACCTCGCGACGAAAATATCTTGGCTAGCCCTCTCATCTGCCCGTTGAGCTAATTTAGATGCCACTCTCCCCTATAAGAAAAAGGACAAAAGTTGCCCTAATAGCATAAAACATAGACCATGAGGTGCACCTTATCAGAAAGGTAAGCCGCATGAGCCCTCCCTCCTTTCGAATATGCTTCTGCAGCCTGCAACCAAGTGATAAATGCATTAGTTGGTTTTTTGCCAAGGAGTCCATCAGTGGCAGAGATATGGAAGCAAGTAAAACTTACTTTCTGATAATAGGACTTCGTAACATTCCACTGGTCATTTGCACCTTTTCTAAGATCATGATATCCATCATCCTTCGCTGCAACACATGTATGGATTGATTGGTAACGCAACTTATAAGTGAGAAAGATTAATTCAAGAGTTGCAACACAAACAAGCAGTCGAGAGTCTCGAGACCTCAGATGTTTTGCCAATGACACCATAGCAAAAATTGCCAAGTGTTTCATCGGGTAAACAACATACATAGAAGCTCGGAGCCTGCAAACTCAGAGCAAAATGAGCCTGCTATTTGCAGCCAAATACGCAAATATTAATCTCAAGAAAAAATAGTAAAATACCAAAAGTATGAGGCTGAGATCCTTCCCCGCTAGAAGAAGAACCATCTATGCCAAGTGACTGCATTTTCTTTGCGACATTCCTCCAACTCATTGTCTTTGGTTCGTGTTTAGGACTCTGGGGAATGTTGAACAGAGACTCCAAGACCTTTTGTGGAAGACCAAACTCAGAACTTCCTTGGCTAGTTGAAAAAGGATCTGCAGAACTCGTGAGAGCTTTTGCGTAATCCTTACCATGAGGAAAAACAGGCCATATTGTTAGTTATGACTTCTTCCGCAGTGTTGAATAAAAGCAAATTATATTGAAAGTTTATCTCAGGAGTAATTTAAACATCATGTGTTCATGAACTGAATCCCACAGCGTGAAATAGTTCGTCTGTTGTTCTTTGTAGAAGATGAAAAGGGCTAAATATAGGATGAACAAAGGGAAAGTTGCACGGAACTAGTTATGCTGTAACCAGTGTGTGAATAAACTCCGATAATTCCAAAACTAGTGAATAGCAATAACCAGAAGAAGGCCTAAGAATAAAATGGAAGTACCTTTGACTATAGCCTCCCCAGAAAAGTTCACTTTCCGAAGTATCAGTATCAAATGATGTCTCTGCCAGCTGCTAAATAATGTCAGGAGATTGCACTTTATTCTATAATAAACAGATCTGTAAAAGAAACAATAAAGAAATCACTTACACTATCGCTGAATCCTATGCCGGAACATTTACCACTCAATGAATCATCAGTTGATGAAGAAGACATGTCAAGCAAGACATTCAAAGCCTAAGAAGAAAAGAATATTAAGCTTTCAAATAAATGGCCGGGCCAGTATCAGCATATTTCAGGGGCCTTTCCTGTCAATATACCAATACTTCCCCATGTAAGTTTGAAGACAATCTGCTTACCATGTCGAAATCATAGCCACATTGACCTGCAAAAAGAGAGACTTCTATGTCAATCTGTCGAACAATCACGTCTCTCTTCATAACAATTTCACAGCTATTTCCATATCAAAGTAGTGATGATCATAGCATTTAGGGTATGTTATAAGTTATGCGGGCCGGGCTCAAATATATGCGGGCTTTACGGGTTTCGGGCCGGGCTAGCCCGATTGACATCCCTAATTATAACCCTTGGACAAAGATAAAGTATGAAGCAAGTGGAGAGTAATACGTAATCCTATAACTATACCGTTCCACATAAATCTTATCCCAGGGAGAAACTAACTGAAGAAGACGAAGAAGAAATACTCACAGGACATCTCTGACAACAGCCATGCTAAGATCGCAATCATCTCCAAGCATTGAATTTAGGAACTGTTCGGCTTTCTCTCTATCCGCAGCTTTTTTCCCGTTCCCAGAGAGCACTTTAGAGCTTTCGACCAAAGGAAACTCTTTCTTCACAGGGTTCGGCTTCAAGTAATCCTTCCCAATCACAGAAGACACCATCCCTGTGGCAGCAATAACTCTATTCTGCTTGTTTCCCTTAAACCATCTCTCTCTCGTCAGGTCTTCGCTGCAGCTCGAGCTTGGCCCAGCCCCGTACTCAGACGTAGACCCAGTTTCCTGACCCGAAGACCCACTCGAGACGGAACTCGTAGACGGATCATCGCCGATTTCAACCAGATCCGATGAAATCTCGGCGGCTTTGTTCAGATCTTCGCCTGCCTCTTTATAAGCAGCCGTCGCTTCCTCCACGGAAACCGAGCAAAAGGCCTCCATTAACGAGTCGATAAAAAAAATTTCAACTTTTTCTGATTCCCGATTTCCTTCAACGTCCCTCCTCTCTTCCTCCAAGTCTTTTTTGTTCCCGTCGGACGCCGCTCCGGCACCGGAGGGTGCGGCGGAAGTCCTCTTCTTCTTCCTCTTATGCTGGCTCTTGTGCTTCATTATCGCACGAGCGTAGATGAAATCGAATCAACGCCGTAGAAGTTTCCTCAAAAGCAAAAGACTCTCTTCCGATCTGCAGAATAAACCGAATCCCTAATTTCCGACGGGAAGCGTCGGAGAGAGGGAAGAGAAAGATAACCGAAAATCACGATTCAGAAAACTGGTAGTAATAGAAGATGCGAGGAATTTTTTCATCTTCCAGATTTGTTTGGGAATCGGAATCGCCATGTCAATCACGCGCTGATTAGGACCACGTTCTGCATTCACGCGCGTCTCTCACGCTCACGACCGGTTTGCTTCCTCGTTGTACATATGGACCCGTTTCTTTTCCCGGTTCAACCGTGAACCAATTCATAATTGACAACGTGCAAAAAAAAAAACAATAACTGATATTTTAAATTTTGACTTTCCCAAGTTGATTTTCTTTTCAGCAAAATTTTTTAATTAAGAAATTTGACCAATCCAAAAAGCAAAAAAACACAAACTAAAATTGGATTACCAAAGTTGATTTTCTTTGATTTATTTTAAATTTGATTTAATTAGAAAAATCAACAACATGCAAAATAGGAAAAAAAATGTAAATACTAAGAACGACTTTTTACAATTATATATAGATCTTTGATTAGATCAACCCATCCAAACTTTTTTTCCATTTGACGTTTTCATCTAAATGTAAAACCGAAACTTGCTAACAAAAACTTCTGCATTGGCGGCCACAAAGAGCGTTTGAAGACGCTGGTCATCGCGTTTATAAATAAATTTCCAAAATTCATCAACGTGTAGAAGCTTACACAACTCAGAAGAGCGTTGTTAGTAAATTAAAAGGTGATTCAAGATTCGTATTCACAGGAACCAATCATCATCGGTCACATGAGAGACCATTGACCAATAACTTTGGTTGAAGTGGAGAGTCCTGAAACCGTGCTGGACTTAGACGCGCATGAAACTCGTCATGATCATTGTTATGGCTGCTTGAGAGATTACATTGCTTCTTCCTTCTCTGTACCTCATCCTTTACTCTCTGCATCACGGAGAAAGAAATCACATAGGGAATGCGTGAAAAAAAGTTGAAACCAACCGATTAAAGGGACGAATACTCGTGCAGAAACAAGCGCAATATTTGTTCTATCTGATGAAAACTGAGAGATCCCTCATCACTTCCACAGATATACACACAAAAATTCACACATACATCAACAAATCCGATGTTTCTTAGTGCATCACCACCACTTTTATATACAAGAACTAACAAATCATCAAGCTTGACACATTATCATATATACACTATTGGTTCTATGTTCGTGCTATTGTCTTATGGATCTACACTTGTAACAATAGTTCTAATTAGCCTTGTCATCTCTCACATAGTGCAATTCAATAAACTAAGACAAAACCGAAACGAGATCGAAATCGAAATCGAACCTGAAGCATCGTCAAATTGAACTTGGGCTGACCAATGTGCTCGACAGTAATGGAACCGAAGAGGTTCCCTAACAATGCAGCATCAGGAACATCCAAACCCTCTACAAGACCAACCACCAAACCTCCGAGGAAGCTGTCTCCGGCGCCGGTAGGATCCACCTGCTTCGCCAGGAACGGAGGTACCGCCGTTTCATCATCCTTATGATAAATCCTACACCCTTTTTCACCATTAGTCACCACCACACAGCACAATTGCTTCATTTGCTCAACATCCATGAAAAGAGCTTCGTCTGATGAAGCTTTCAAGAATCCGATTCTATGCAAGATGTGATGGAACCCACTTTCTTTCAGATTCACGAGCTTCACGGCTCCATCAACGGGATCGAAAACCCTTATCAGAGCTTGAATGTCCACAGCCACTACGTCGCAGATCTCCACCATCTTCTCCAGCGTCTCCGGTAGAATCTCGCCGCCGACGCCAACAGCCATCCCGAAATCGAATCTCGAATCGGGGATATCCGAAGGGAGAATCGGATCACATGCAGACACCCGTTTCAATACCCGATCAGCGTGACCGATCCCATCGATGCCCAGGTCGAAATACGCCTCGAAAACTGTGGTTTCCTTCTCTGGAACCACGATCGGGGCGTGGCTAACCTCGTATCTGAAGTCGTGTCCGACTTTGGAGATCAGATCGCATGAGACAGACGAAGAATCTAGGACATTAGAGATGAAGGAGGCGGCGCCGCCGAGGGTTTCAGCCACGACGGATCCGTTTTGGATCAGAACGTCGTGGCAATAATTCCCGACGATGAGAACTCGGCGATTGGGAACACGACGCGGAGATTTCGGCGTTTGCTGCGACGGAGGAGGATTCTGCGTCATGATGGCGGCAGGCGCAGAGGATCATCGAGAAGGTGAGCTTAAGAAGGTACCGAGAGTCGAAAGAAGAATCATGGAATAACTAAGACGAAGAAGAAGAAGAAGGAGTCTATGAGAGATTCGAGAGAAGCGGAAAGAGACAAAACTAATGGCTATAAGCTTATACGTAAAGTCTTGAGATTCGTTCCTCTCTCTGTCTTATGATATGTGTCGCGATGAAGATGACGCGCGCCTCCCTTTTCTCTTGTTTAATTTCAATCTTTTATATATTAAAATAACAATAAAATCACATCCATCTCCAGTAACAAATTCTTTATTTTGAACATACTTCTCCGAGATTGCGATCACAAACAAAGAAGGATTAGTGTTTCCTCCATCTATTAAAGAGAAACTTTTATTTTCCAACAAGCTGTCACATACTACAAGATTCAAGGTCGAGATGAATGAACGGCTCCCTGTACTTATTTGATGTTCCGATTCTGTTGTCGGGAAGAAAAGAATAACTGAACAGAGACGAAAGTCATTTATTTACGAGTGAATAAAATAGCTTAAGGACGATTACATGATTGCTATTACGAATTTACGAGTTATACAGACGAGAGTCCGCTCGTTTATTTGTGAGCCATGAATCATCATTTACGTTGTTCACTCAGAAAGTTAAGTCAAGGTGACTTTCGAGTTTTAGTCACAAGAGTAGAGAAACAAGAAACAAGAAACAAGAAACAAGAGTAGGACTATATATTTTTTAGTCAGAACGAATACCACCCATGAAGCTCCTCGGATCTGGACAATTGCCCGTGAACTGAGCTTGTGAAAAGTCAAATCCCGGGTTCTGCAAAAACCGACAGAAAGAACATTTAACACAAAATTGAACCAAAGAGAAAAGAAACGCATACTCCATGGACACAAGTAGACCCAAAACAATAAGACAAAGCCGTTAAGGCACACATAGATCAGACCAATGTGTTCGGTCTAGCCATGTTAATTTGCTCAATTCATTTCCAAACCGCCGGTTAGACTAAGAATGAGCAATCTCATCACTATATTCAAGCAACTACCACAGCTTACACTTTAGGTTAGCTATATAAGCAGCTCTATGCAGATTGTTTATTCATGAACATAAGAGATTCACAAGAAACAAAATCAGATAAAAACAATCAATGTGATTAGACATGACCCATCCAAATCGGATCATCTGTGGCAAAGTAATCATATTTTGACAGAATCATTCTACACAGTAGATGGTGCTCAAGATTTTTTTAGAGCTCAATTAGAGAACCAAGATAGCCTTTCACAAGAAAAACAAAATTTATGAAAGCAGAAACCATATAAAAGCAAGAAGACTTTTTGCATTAGCTAACCTCTTCTTGAAACCTCTGCAGCATGAGCCGCTTCTGCTCTAGATCAGTGGCGTAAGGATCCAACTGACCCTGTCCCAGAATCGGTGATGCCCATGTCTGCCCTTTCTCCCTCTTCTGCAGGGTAATGTGCATTATATCATCCTCTGCAAATCAAACACAAAAGTTCAGATTAGCTACCAGTGACAGACTATGAACCTAAAAAGTTAAAAAGCTATGTCAGTTAATTTTGAAATGCAAAAAAAAAAAAGATGGACGGAGAGTGCATAGAATTAGATCGTTTACACTCTTAAATCGCTGCTATACTCAAGATCAAAACACGATAGTTGCACAGCATTCCACCATCCATCTTATACTCTCAAATTTTCAATTGCATTCTCAGCCAACATTTTCAGGTTCAAATTATCATCACCAGCAATGGAACGGGTTAAAACTTAAAAGCACAGAGTTCATCTAAAACAGAAACCTAACCATCAAATATTTCTGGGGAAAATAAGCGCCCAATACAGACACACAAACAAAAAAATGGAGTACCTAGGGTCCAGAACGAGCAATCCGTCTTCACCGGAGCACTAAGATCGTGCTGGAAATTGAGATTTTTTAGTCAATTGTGTCGAGTATATACTACCACACCGGATTTTCTCCGACCAGTGAGAGACAACCAAATCCAAAACATTGAAAGGTAGTAAAAAGAAACTGACATTGAGATAAGGAGGGTTGCCTTTGATGCAAACTTCGAGATGTTTCGACTGGATTTTGCAGTGGAAAGCCTTTGGATGAACATTGGGCGGCAAAGTTATGTACAAGTTCACTTCCTCTAGGGTTTGATCCCACTCAAACACCTTTTGCCCTAAAAAAATATCGGAAATGGAAGAGCATAATCGATCAAATCTCTCCAGTTCGCAGCTAAACATACCAAATTAAATAAAACTACAATAGCAGAAACAGAGAGAGAGAGAAACCATTATGAATGAAATCATGTCGCTTCTCTGGCGCAAGCTTCTCCGCCATACCTAGGGTTTCCGTCTCCGTTCACGGAGAAATCGAGTTTCCGTCGGATCGGGAGATTCAATCAAAGAGATTCCCAAATTATCGTTTCATCCCTTTTCAGTTGTTTTTATTCCTCGCGTCATCCTCAATTGTTTGGCAGACTCACTGGCTAAGTTAGCCTTACAATCTTCTGCTACAATGGCCCATTAAGGCCCCGTTTTTTAATTTAAATGAAACTGTTGAACCTAAAAAAAAATAGGGTAATTGCATCATCTAACATTAATTAACATCTAAATTTAGCGTCATTTTTTGAATCTGTAAAAATCGTACTGTTCATAAGGAAAAATCGACGTTATCCCTAAGCATCTCTATTCTTACATACGGTTTTAGTTTCTGATTACGTCACATGTTGTAGACCCAATGTTACCCATGTCAGAAAGACAAATCTTCCTTAGATTTTATTTTGTATTTATTTTTTAATTGGTAAATAGGCAAAGTTTGAGGTTTATTCCGATAGTTCTCTCTTCTTCTCTTTCCTCCCTCTCATTCTCCATATCTCTCTCGTTCTCTCTTCTTCTCTTTCCTCCCTCTCATTTTCCATCTCTCTATGGTTCTCTCTTCTGCTTTTCATTTTTTCCATCCTTTTCGACCATACTCCTATCCTTCACTGAATTTTTTAAAACCCATAACTCCAAAAAAACAAGAGTTGAAAACCCACAAATATTCAATCTTTCACGTCCACTCTTCCTTTTTCTTTTAAATTTTCGAAAACAATAGAAAAAACCAAAAGTATCTCGTCCGCCTTCATCTGAAATTTGAAGAACATGAGCGGCTGAAACACCTAACTGGAGCCAATCTGAATTGGTAAGAAGAAGATTTTCATCAATTCGCGTTCAAAACAACTATAATCGAGTTTTGATATATTATTTTTTCACCGATTCATGCTTTTATGGGTTTTTGGTTGCTGAATCGGTTATAAGATTTCTTTCACCGATTCATGACTTCAACTGAAACGACTGCACTCTTTTTTTTTTTTTTATAATTAAATAAACAGTCATAATTAACAACGCGGAAATAATACAAACACCAGAACAATCCAAGTTCTACAGCTTACACAAGCCAGCAGTTCTAACAGCAAAAGCAACAACAATAAATAAAACCCCAGGTCCTAATCATCCCCTCTTCACTGCCTCGATTCCACGATCACACCTTATCTTTACCTGCATCGACAAAAGTGATGCATCAACATTTGGCTAGCCAAAC
Organism: Eutrema japonicum; assembly: GCA_030161315.1. Classification (NCBI taxonomy): domain Eukaryota; kingdom Viridiplantae; phylum Streptophyta; class Magnoliopsida; order Brassicales; family Brassicaceae; genus Eutrema; species Eutrema japonicum. Next base: position 44,622,859 of record BSQW01000005.1, read on the forward strand.
GCTGAGTGAGAGATCATCCCAACAACAGGCTAAACAATAAGCACAATCAACAACAATTATCAATACGCAGAAATAATTAACACCAATTAAAACTTCAAGCACAAATAGCAATTCATCACCAAGAAAACTATACCAACGCCTAACAATTCCATCCCAAGAACTGCTAGACACACAGCCGGAAAGGCAACACACAACACGCCTTCAAGGCACAAACCACAACCAGTATCGATCGATACCTCCTTGGTATCGATCGATACCCACACACATGCCCACAGGCAAACAACCGGTATCGATCGATACACCCCTGGTATCGATCGATGCCAAGCAACACACGCCCACAGGCAACAGCTGGTATCGATCGATACACCCCTGGTATCGATCGATGCCTGCACGACTCGAGTCCACCGACAAGAGTCTAGTATCGATCGACACACACATGGTATCGATCGATACCCACCTGCAAATCACAACCTTCCGCGAGATCTAAACCCAGAAATCGCCACAAATCAACAAGGCAAAGCCCCAAACTCAACAATCAAGCTTAACTAAGCAACACACAAGCTTACTTGCTAACCTTTGGTCCCAACTCACCTTAAATCGGCTGGATCGAGCTCAAAATCGACCTCCCTTGCTTCCCACAAGCTCACGCCCAAAACCAAGACCAAACTCTTCCGATCTCTTCTTCAAGCTTCTCCCAAGCTCGAATCTCTCTCGATCTCGCAAGATCCAAGCTTCACCAAGCTTCACCTTCTCTCACGCTCTCCTTCTCTCTCTCTCTCTCTCTCTCTCGCGACCAAGACTTTTCTTTCCCAAAAGAATGGTTTCCACGCGCAAGAAGAGAAGAGGAAGAAGACTTATAAGGAGAAAACCCGACTGGTATCGATCGATACCCCTAGTATCGATCGATACTAGCCCGGAACAATTCCGAATTAATTATTTTTCCCCAATAATTAATTCCTCCGGAACGCGGGCGTTACAATTCTCCCCCACTAACTTAGATTCGACCTCGAATCTTCGTTACCGTTCATCTCCCATGAACCGTTCATCTCCAATGAACCTCAATCGTCGCAACGATTACACAATCCTTGGCCAACCCGGCCATCTCAATACTCACACGAGGTACAATACCAACCTCCGAGGTTTCCCACTCAGTCCCTATGCTTATAACACCGCGGCATTGTATGTATTTATTGCTCAAACACCAGCCAACCCCATTACTCAAGACACCGCAGCATCTCTGAGTTCCGAGCATCAGCCATATCCCGCAGGATATCCACCATACCATATCACCCAAGACACCGCAGCATCTCCGAGTTCTAGGTATATGCCGTACCACTCCACTCAGTAATATAACCTATAAGAGTCTCAATACCCCATACCACTCAATTCTAGGCAATATATCCCACGTCTGGGACATACTCCTTACGAATCCACGGTATCACGTATCACTCTAGGCTATAAACCTCCCGAGTCTGGGTACATCGCCACTCACACTCCCAAGACACACAGTCCTGCGAGCTATCGGCACCAGAGGAACCAGTCCTCTCAACGAGCAATAAATCACATATCTCTAAGCATCTCGACTGAACTACCTCCCGTGATCCGTGTAAATCCTCGCAAGGCAACACTGGTATCACCCATATTCCATACCCGGAATATCTGCCGTGCATGACCAATAACCCGGCCATCGCACCTCCCTTGCGCACCTTCCAGTGTCAGCTTGCTTTAGAAAGACTTGTCAAGACAACTATGACTAGGCTACCTTTAACACCCAACAACTCTCTGCAGTAGGTCCTCAATACAAACGTAATAAAACAAACAAGTACCATACGCCTGCAATCCGACCCACCACATAGAACCGCTAAGTGAAATAACCCGGTCTCGTCACTCGACTCATTTTCCCGAACAAGCTTAACTGAAAACACGCAACGCTCACAATAGCAATAAGAACATCCATCTTATCACTCTCTTGCATTAACGTTTCTTACCCCAAACATAATGCAAAATCGTGACTCCCAAAGTCACCAATAATAAGAAATACTCATCTTATTACACATCATAATGTAACATCGTTCTACACAACGGCAATACAAAATGAAACACACATAGCACACAGCTACAACCGAAACTGGAACCTCTCGATGGAACTCAAGCCGCAGCTTGCTTCTGGAACCACTTCTGGAACCTCGCTTCCATCCTAGCCTCTGGCTCCCAAGTTTCCTCCTGCACCCCGTCACAGTCCCACAGAACTCGCATCATCGGAATCCTCTTCCGACGAAGCTCCTTGACCCTCCGCTCGAGAACTCTCAAAGGTCTCGCCTCAACGGTCATATTGGGCTGGAGATCTGACGGAATCTCAGCCAATACCTCGTCACCCCTATGCAAACACTTCTTCAGCATCGACACATGGAAGACCTTATGAAATGCTTGCATAACCGCGGGTAACTCCAACCGATACGCTACCGGTCCCACACGCTCTACAATCCGGAACGGTCCCATATACCTCGGACTCAACTTAGTCGCAACAATGGACCTGTTCGGACCTCTTAGTAAAGCCATCTTGAGATACACACTATCTCCCACCTCAAACTCAAGCTCTTTCCGCCTCTTATCGGCATAACTCTTTTGCCGATCTTGGGCCTCTTTCATGTTCAGCTTCAAAACCCGGATCTTCTCCGTAGTTTCCTGAACAAAACTCGCACCCAAAGTGCTCCTCTCCCCCACTTGTGTCCAACACAACGGGGTACGACATGGCCTCCCATACAGAGCCTCATATGGAGCCATCCCAATACTCGCCTGGTAACTATTGTTATACGCAAACTCAACCAAGCTCAAGTGATCCACCCAATGACCACCCCAATCCAGCACGCACATCCTCAACAGATCCTCCAAGGTCTGGATGGTTCGCTCGGACTGCCCATCTGTCTGAGGATGATACGCCGTGCTCAAGTGCACCTTCGTGCCCATCTCCGCCTGAAACGCATTCCAGAACTCCGATGTGAACTTAGGATCCCGGTCCGAAACAATACTCACCGGTACTCCATACAGTCTCACAATCTCCTGCACGTACTTCCTAGCCAAAACTGCCGCCCCATCGGTCTTCTTAATGGCCAGAAAACGCGCACACTTGGTCAATCGATCGACGATGACCCAAACAGCATCCTTGGTCCGAGAAACTGGTAAACCCACCACGAAATCCATCGTGATCATATCCCACTTCCACTCTGGAATGGGTAAACTCCGCAACAAACCACTCGGGACCTGGTGCTCCGCCTTCACTAACTGGCACACGTTGCACGACGCAACCCAGTTAGCCACATCCTTCTTCATCCCGACCCAATGATAATAGCGCTTAAGATCGCGGTACATCTTAGTCGCTCCTGGATGAATCGAAAACATACTCGAATGAGCCTCACTCAGGATCTCTCGCCGCAAATCCTCATCCAAAGGTACGCATACCCTCCCACTGACAAGGATAGTGCCGTTCGCAGATACCTGATACTCAGAACCCTCTACTCTCGAAGCCTTAACCAAACCCTCATCTTTTCCCTGAGCCACCCGAACCCTGCTCAAAAGATCCGCCTGGTTAGCCGCCTCTAAGCCCAAAGGTTCCTGAGATACAACACATAAGCGCAATGTGCTAATCTCGCTCACCAAGGACTCTACCTCGAGCTCCCGAGCCAAAGCCACCCGCTTCCGACTCAACGCATCCGCAACCAGATTAGCCTTACCAGGATGGTAAGCTATCTCCAGATCATAATCGGCCACTAGCTCCATCCAGCGCCTCTGCCTCAAATTCAACTCAGGCTGTGTGAAAATGTACTTCAAGCTCTTATGATCTGTGAACACCTGCACCTTTCCGCCATAAAGATAAGATCTCCAAATCTTTAAAGCGAAAACCACTGCAGCCATCTCCAAGTCATGGGTAGGGTAGTTGCCCTCATGCTTCCGCAGCTGCCGCGAAGCATAGGCAATAACCTTCCCCCGCTGCATCAACACACAACCAAGGCCCACCCCCGACGCATCGGTGTACACCACGTAAGGCTCACCCGACTCAGGCAACGCCAATACTGGAGTACTAGTCAGCATGGCCTTCAGCCCTGCGAAACTCTTCTCACACTCCGAGGACCACACGAAAGGAACATCTTTCCCCGTCAGCTTCGTCATAGACTTAGCCAAACTCGCGAAACCCTTGACGAACCGCCGATAATACCCTGCCAACCCAAGAAAACTCCGAATCTCAGTGGCATTCCTCGGCCTCGGCCAAGTACTAATGGCCTGGATCTTCTCCGGATCTACCGACACTCCCTCCGCAGAGACAATGTGACCCAGAAAACCGATCTCCCGCTGCCAGAAGCTACACTTGCTCAACTTAGCAATTAACTTCTGTTCCCGCAGCTTCGAAAGAACCACACGCAGATGCACCTCATGCTCCTCTCGGCTCCTCGAAAACACCAAGATATCATCGATAAAAATGATCACGAACTCATCTAGATACTCCTGGAAAACGCTGTTCATCAATCTCATAAATGCAGCCGGTGCATTAGTCAACCCAAATGGCATCACCACAAACTCGTAGTGACCATAACGAGATCTGAAAGCCGTCTTCCGGATATCTACCTCATCGATGGGAATCTGATGATATCCCGACGCCAAGTCAATCTTGGAGAACCAAGTAGCCCCTCTCAACTGATCCAACAACTCATCAATCCGCGGAAGAGGATACCTGTTCTTCACTGTGACTCGGTTAAGTCCCCGATAATCAATACACAACCGAAAACTCCCGTCCTTCTTCTTCACGAACAACACTGGCGCTCCCCACGGTGAAGAACTCGGACGAATAAATCCCTTACCCAACAACTCCTCCAGCTGCTTCTTCAGCTCTGCCATCTCTGCGGGAGCCATCCTAAAAGGAGCCCTGGATATCGGTGCCGTCCCTGGTTCCAACTCGATCGTGAAAGGATCCGACCTAGATGGTGGCAACCCCTGCAACGACTGGAACACATCCTGGAACTCACGAACCACCCGAATATCCTGAACCCTAGCCTTTCCGACAGCCTCCGGCAAAGAAATAGTAGCCAAATACGCCTCGCAACCCCTCTCGATTAGACGCTCCGCGTGCACAACCGAGATCACGAGACTCCCGGAAGTCGGTCTCACACCCTGATACACCAACTTCCCTTCCCCCTGGTCGAACTCAACTCGCCCTCGGTGACAGTCCAGATGCGCCCTGAACTTCCCGAGCCAATCCATGCCCAAGATGACATCGTACAGCTCCACTGAGCAGATAATCAAATCGGCAGCCATGGACTCTCCTGCCACCTGAACATCCACGTCTCGCACCCGACCGTGAATCCTCAGGAGCTTCCCTCCGGCAACCTCCACGAAACCCAAACTCACACCGGGCTCGCTCCGTAAATTAGCCCTCTCGGCCAACTCCGGGGAAACGAAGCAATGCGATGCTCCCGTGTCAAACAACACATGACACTCTACACCTCCAACACACAAGGTCCCTGCACATATACATGTGCCGCGAACCTTAACACCCCGACAAGCCCGACATTCCCCAACACAGAATTAAACTTAGAGGAGTCTAAGAAAATACCTGTGATCGGCCTGGAACTCGGCTCGCCGGTCTCGGTGATGGAGTACACTCGAGGCGCTGATGCCACCTGCCTGAGAGGCTGCACTACCGCGGACTCACTCTGCCGCAACTGGGGACACTGAGGCCTGATGTGCCCCGCCTCCTTGCAGTGATAGCACACTCGAGAATCCACTCGCGCTCCGCCCTTCTGAGGACAGCTCGCCACTCGGTGATCCATGCTCCCACAACCAAAGCAACCCGGACCACCCCGACTACCACTCGAAGCGCTCTCCCGCTTCCGTTTCTGTCCTTGCATCGGCTTACTACTGCCTCTGCTCGGACCGGACTGCTGCTGCACATATCTCGCCTGAAAACGCGGTGTAGCCACTACCACCTCGTCCTTCAGACCCTCCTCAAGCAAAGCCGCAGTCTCAACCAACTCATCAACCGTGCAAAAAGGCCTCACTATGCAACGGTTCCTCAAGTCAACCCGAAGACCCATCAAGAATCTCTGCACACGGGCCGACTCACTCTCACCCGCTCGTCGAACATAGGACCCGAGCCGGACAAACTCCACCTCATACTCGCGTACCGACCGATCCCCCTGAGTCAAACTCGCAAGCCTCGACCCTAACCGGTTGAACGCCTCCTGAGGAAAGTACTTGGAGTTAAACTCCTCCACAAAATCCGCCCAAGCCATCGCGGCCTGTACCCTCCGTGCTGCCACACCCCTCCACCAGAGATGCGCATCACCCTCCAGAAAATGGACCGCAATGTCCACCTGGTATCCCGCGGGACACCTACTCGAGAGGAAATTCCTCTCTATCCTCCTCAACCACGCATCAGCGTCCTCAGGATTAGCACCTCCAGAAAAGAACCCCGTGCCAATCCTCAGCACCTGCTCCATCATCCTAAGGTAGGATGGGAGCTCCTCAGCAACCGCAGCTGCCACCTGAGGCTGAGCCTCCACCACTACCGGAGCCACAGGAACCTGAGCCGGTACCCTCTCTGGTAACCGCTCCAACAATCTCGTCAACAGATCCGCGATGCGATCATCTCGGGCACGAGCATCACCCGCTGCTACACCCGCAGCACCCGCTGGAACACCAGCCACACTGACGCTCACGCCAGCCCCAACGGAACTCACTCCGGCCGTACCCTCAGACCCAACCTGACTCGCACGCGAATCCTCGACCTGCTCCGCCGGCACACGGCCACGACCTCTACCACGGCCACGACCCCTACCACGCCCTCTAGCCATCTGCACACGTGCAGAAGCACAAGCTAAGAAACCAACAACAATCCTCACAATAAAGATACTCACCGTGGAATCTCACAAGGCTCGAAGAGGATGATTCTAAGACCCCACACAACACCCAATCTATTCTAGAACCACCTAGGCTCCTAGAACCGTATGGGCTCTGATACCAAATTGAAACGACTGCACTCTTTTTTTTTTTTTTATAATTAAATAAACAGTCATAATTAACAACGCGGAAATAATACAAACACCAGAACAATCCAAGTTCTACAGCTTACACAAGCCAGCAGTTCTAACAGCAAAAGCAACAACAATAAATAAAACCCCAGGTCCTAATCATCCCCTCTTCACTGCCTCGATTCCACGATCACACCTTATCTTTACCTGCATCGACAAAAGTGATGCATCAACATTTGGCTAGCCAAACGCTGAGTGAGAGATCATCCCAACAACAGGCTAAACAATAAGCACAATCAACAACAATTATCAATACGCAGAAATAATTAACACCAATTAAAACTTCAAGCACAAATAGCAATTCATCACCAAGAAAACTATACCAACGCCTAACAATTCCATCCCAAGAACTGCTAGACACACAGCCGGAAAGGCAACACACAACACGCCTTCAAGGCACAAACCACAACCAGTATCGATCGATACCTCCTTGGTATCGATCGATACCCACACACATGCCCACAGGCAAACAACCGGTATCGATCGATACACCCCTGGTATCGATCGATGCCAAGCAACACACGCCCACAGGCAACAGCTGGTATCGATCGATACACCCCTGGTATCGATCGATGCCTGCACGACTCGAGTCCACCGACAAGAGTCTAGTATCGATCGACACACACATGGTATCGATCGATACCCACCTGCAAATCACAACCTTCCGCGAGATCTAAACCCAGAAATCGCCACAAATCAACAAGGCAAAGCCCCAAACTCAACAATCAAGCTTAACTAAGCAACACACAAGCTTACTTGCTAACCTTTGGTCCCAACTCACCTTAAATCGGCTGGATCGAGCTCAAAATCGACCTCCCTTGCTTCCCACAAGCTCACGCCCAAAACCAAGACCAAACTCTTCCGATCTCTTCTTCAAGCTTCTCCCAAGCTCGAATCTCTCTCGATCTCGCAAGATCCAAGCTTCACCAAGCTTCACCTTCTCTCACGCTCTCCTTCTCTCTCTCTCTCTCTCTCTCTCGCGACCAAGACTTTTCTTTCCCAAAAGAATGGTTTCCACGCGCAAGAAGAGAAGAGGAAGAAGACTTATAAGGAGAAAACCCGACTGGTATCGATCGATACCCCTAGTATCGATCGATACTAGCCCGGAACAATTCCGAATTAATTATTTTTCCCCAATAATTAATTCCTCCGGAACGCGGGCGTTACATCAACGGTCCGTTGTTCTAATTTTGCTGTAATTTTGTGTAGTTCAACTATTGTTGTTAGTTATTCTAGAGTTAGCCGATAAGTTTTGATAGATTCACGGGTAATATTGTTAACATGGAATGTGATACTTGCTTTAGCTTTGTAGAATTTAGATAACTTTGTTTACAACTCAAATTGATATTGAGTTAACAACGCACCAACCAAGTTAGCAATCATTGTCTTATTGAATATTTGGGGTTTCTAACATATCCATTTCGCAGGTTGAGGTTGAAACGATCATACATCCCGAAGTAGAATTAAACCCTTAAGAGGAAGACCTCATTGAGTGATGATGATGAAGATTCAACCTTGCATACACATGATCAGGGAGAATCCATGCCGGCCAAAAAACGCCAACAAATGATGGAAGAGGTTAGAACTGAAGAGGATAGTCAAACGAATGTATTGATTGGATGGGTTAAATCATGATCTTGTTTAAAGTTAACAGTTGTTATGTTAACTCAATTTTTGCAGTATTTATGTTAACATAATGTGTTAACTAAACTATGCTAACTTGGTTAACGACTAATGATAATTGTATTCTTTTTTTGTAATTTTGTTGTAATTTGGCTAAAAATATGTTATTTTGTTAACAACCACACATGCTAATTGTGTTATCTTTGTAATGGATGTTAAATTGTTATCTCTTTAACATTTGTAACTGCAATTTTTCATTGTTAACACAAGACCGTCATGACAATGAACACATCGAAAAATCAAAGGTCTGAGACCTAGTGAATTATATATTTATATTAAATGTTAGAGCTAGCCTAATAACCAGGTTAACACATTACATGCCTAACTATATATGTCAATTATACTATGCTAACTTTGTTAAATTGCTAACTTTGTTAACTTTCTAACAATGCTAACTTGGTTAACGATTAATGCTAGGCATGGGCATAAAAACCGGAACCAAAATACCCGAACCGGAACTAAACTAAAATACTCTGGAACCGATCCAAAATTGTCAAAATACCCATTGGATCCTATTCATTGATAACCATGGGTATCGGGTAATACCGGAACCGAACCAAAAATATTTTGGGTACCCGAATTACCCAAAATATAATTCTATTCCCAAAATTATTAAATATATATCAGGTTTTGGGATATTTTTTTGGTATTACGGGTATATTTTGTTTAGTATTTTTTGGTTATCGGGTTTTCAGATATAATTTCGGGTATATTTTAATTTTTATATTTTGTTTGATTTGATAAATAGGTTATCATGATAAACATAAACCTATCGCGATGTGATAATTGAGTTAACATAATAACTGGATTAATGTACAATATCGCCGACAAATGTGCTAACTCGTTTAGGGACGACTGTACATTTATTGATGTGACAGCAATTTAATGCTGTGACAGAGTATTTATGGTCAGCTGTATTAAATGACTTGTCGGGGATTTAAAGGTTTTTGGTAAATTGGGTTTGTGATGTCGTCACCTTGTGTAGGGGCAAAAATAGAAAAAAAAATTTGGATCCAAAATAAAACCTAAATTCGGTTTATCAATTGTCAGATTGTTAAATATATGGTCAACTGGCCGTATTCACCCAAATTACCCAAAAAAATATCACTTTTGTTATTAAATTATGGAACTTTTGCATCTAAAGTCATTTATATGAAGTTTGTAAAAAAATTTAATATTTTTTGAACTTATTTAGAAAAATAACATTTATTTTACTATTTATGATAATTTAGCCAATGTATAATACAGTGTGTACGTATGTGCACGGTTCACAGATAAAAAAAGAGAAGGGTGTTTTTATCATTTACACGTTAAAAATAATAATAATAATAATAATAAATAAGTGTTAAGTTTGTAAAAAAAAACTTGAAAGACGAGTTTTTTTTTTTAAGATGTCATTGAAATGTCTTTTTCTTATACGATGAGAACATTGAGAAGTGTATTGAATGCATAGAATAGGGAGGAAGACAAAAAAACTTGAAAGAGGAGTAATGTGTAGGTCTACCACAAAACATGGTCCATTTAAAAGCTTTGAACAGAGCCCAAGTGTGTGGTTTTTAGCTTTTCAATGTCTTTGGGACCAGAGATAACACTGTACCAATCTTCCTTCCCGTCTCTCCAACGCAGCAGACCGGACAATTATTGTCACTTACAATACAATTTTCTCATATTATAAGTTTCATTGACCAAAAAAAAAAAAGTTTCATGAGCAAGATTGACGTATACGTGATCAAAGGTTTTGACTAATAGTCTAATAACCCTACCAAAAAATATAACTTAATTTAAAAATTCCAAAATGACGATGTTTCAAAAAGATTTAGAATATTGTAATTTATGTTCTTCCATTTCGTCAAAATTGTGTGAATCTGTTGATCTATGTTCATACATTTTCTCATTTCGGAAGATTGATAATAGAAACAGCTCAGTCAGATCCCAAATAATAATGGTCAACTTGTGTTCATACGTTTTTGGCCACTGCATAAATCTAGCGACATGAGTTTGCGTTATAACTTTTTTTTTAAACTATTATCACGAGTGTAACTAGTTCATTGAATATGTTGTCGGTTAATATTCCGTTTGACCGGTATGACTGTTAACTAAAAAATACATACACTTGAAGCGTATATATATATTTTTATTTTAAATCCGGCCGGCAACGTAACAGCCACGGCCATATTCTGCCTATCGTAATCTTGACCGTCCAATTAATAAGTGGACAAAATGCTGTACACGATGGCTCATTTAAAAACTATAAGAGCATCATTATCGGTGACCCCTACAAACGGGGTCATCCGATTTTTTAAAATTTTTTTTTTTTTTTTTTTTTTTGGACAAATGAGGAAGCGACACGTGGATGAACCGGGTGTCTGTGTGTCTCTGCGGTGACACCCGCGCGCGCCGTGTCATCCGATTTGTGATGACGTGTCGCTTCCTCATTCGTCGCGACATTAAAAAATTATTATTATTATTTTTTTTAAAAAAAAAAATTAAAAAAAAAAAAAAAAAAATCCGGATGACCCCGTGTGTAGGGGTCACCGATAATGATGCTCTAAGAACTATTTTATGGATTTCTAACTCAAAACCAATTGATAATGATTGGATTGGTTCATGAACCTTATATATTTGTTAAAAAAATATCATAATTTCTAATGTGGGACATTTTAATATTCTAATAGGTTTCCTCGAGATAAAGGCGGGACAACGCACAATCATCTCAAAAATACTACAACAAGAAGGACCAATTCTACGGACCACTTAGAATGTGGAAACCCGTTTTTATGAGAAATCGTTTATTGGGTCAATCATGGGCTCTGATATCATATTAGAAATCATGAGTTTTCAACTTAAAACTAATTGACAATAAGTGAATTTGTCGATTATTGTGATATTTTAATATGTGGCTTTTGTACATAACACATTACACAACCACACATTAAATTGATGAAATAAAGAATTATAGATACGAACCCTTTTGGCCAATAGATAACTCTTCTTATAACTATACAAGATGTTTTCTCGGGTATGGGTATTGCTAGGTTCGAACCTATCAGTGAATGGAATGACTCTCTACTCTTGCAGCATTGCTCAACACACAAACACAAGTTACATAACCTGGTCTTTACGAGATACATATAATCACATATATATAGTCGATAATAGTGTCATAATCAAGGCTAATTTAACCAAACAAAAACTAAAGGATAATAGTGTCATAATAAAGGCGTTCTGTGTAATCAGGTAAAAATGAAATGAGCGTTTTGATTTGACTAAATCGATTATCGACCGGTGACTACCGCGAGTGCTCCAACTGACCATAAAATCAGAATCGCTAGTAATCACCCAACTGACCACCACCGGTCTCAAAGTATTTGTAAACCTTGTTTAAAATTTATATTAAACATGGCATAATAATTCTATTAAAAAATATAGGCTCCAAATTATATAAATATTTATAATTTTTTTGAAGAAACTTTCATTTTTAAATCGAAAACTTGTTCATTTTGTTTGTTTTTGCTAATTTGATGGATAAACTCGGTTTAATCTATGGTATCGTCACTATTTGATGTCAAAAAATAATAAGTTGGTAATATAACTATTATTATTTTTATTAAATTATAATGTTAGGATCATTTCTCATTAACATTGATTTTAAAAATCTAACAATATGCCATCAACAAAATAATTATAAATTTATTTTTATCTTTTGTATAATACATATAAACACTAGTGTTGCAAGCAATAGTACTTACGCCACCCACAAGAATAATGATCGAATTTTAACTCCATTTTTTTCGTGAATTTCTCCCCCCAAAAAATGGAATATGAAACTCCAAACACTGTTGACTTTAACTTGTTTATATGAAAGAAAAAAAAAGTATGCTTTGTTATGCTAAAATCGTAGCTGTGTCCAAAGCAACTTGCTTGAATATTCTAACATAGCCTTTAGAACAGGTAGGCATCGAGTCTTGAAACTCTACGATAACCCGTTGAATCATCATCCCACAACTTCTCTTTAAGTACCGGATAAATCTTTGTTAGTCTAGTGGTCAAATCCCTCACAAATAACATTCATCTCATGAGTTCGATATTTCTTCATTGATTTATTCATTTTTTGTCCAAAAAAAAAAAAAAAGTACCGGATAAATCTTTAATGATATATATAACATCCATCGAAGCTCGATCTTATTCAAACTCCAGAACTCTCTAATAAACACAATGGGGTCTGAAAATGGCAGCTTGATCAAAAGAAACACAGAGAAAAGCGAAGACGAGAACGTCGCTTTGATCTTTGGCGTTACGGGGCTCGTGGGTCGGGAGATTGCGAAGAGGCTATTAATGTCAAAATCCAGTTGGAGAATATACGGCGTTGCGCGAAATCCGGAGATCAATTCCAAGACGAAAATGTACAATTTCATCTCCTGCGATCTTCTTAACGCATCTGAGACCAAACAGAAATTGTCTCCACTACAGGACATCGTGAGTCACGTGTTCTGGGTCACGTGGTCTGGCGAGTACCCATTGGACAGCGACGAGTGCTGTGTCCAGAACATGACGATGCTGACAAATGCTTTGGACGCGATTCTTCCAAAGGCTAAGAGGTTAAAGCATTTCTCGCTCCAAACGGGGATGAAGCATTACGTGTCTCTGGTCGGAGAGACTCTGTCCCGGGGAGATGGTTCTAGTTTGTATTATTACAGCGAGGAGTGTCCGAGAAAGAGCTATGGGAGGAATTTCTACTACGTTTTGGAGGATTTGCTGAAGGAGAAGATCTCTGGTGATTCCGTTGTTTGGTCGGTTCAACGACCCGGTTTGCTAATGGGAAGCTCTACAAGAACTCTGTACAATTTCATGGGAAGTCTTTGTGTTTATGGAGCGATATGTAAGTATTTGAATCGTCCTTTTGTGTTTGGAGGGACTAGAGAATGCTGGGAAGAGAGTTACATTGATGGGTCTGATTCGAATCTAGTCGGGGAACAGCATATTTTCGCGGCAACAAGTGGGAGAGTAAGCGAAAAAGGTGAGGCCTTTAACGCGATTAACGGGGTAGGGTTTACTTGGAAGGAGATTTGGGCGAATATCGGGAGGAAACTTGGTGTGCAAGTTAATGAAACGACGATGTTTGATCAAGGTTTTTCGTTTGAAAGAGAGATGGGTGAGAGAAAACATGTGTGGGATGAGATTGTGGTGAAGGAGAGGCTTGTTCGAACACAGATTGAGGATTTGGCGAATTGGGTTTTCTTGGATGCTTTGTTCAGATGTCCGGTTAAGCTTCTTGGAAGGAGAGAGAAAGTAGATAGGTTTGGGTTTAAGAGGAAATATAGAACCCTAGATTCGATTTTGTATTGGATTGATGTGATGAGAGATGAAAAACTCATTCCTCTGTAAAGCAAGTGATTTGTGTTTGGTTATTGGGAAGATTAGGCATGATTAGCAGCAATGTAAATCACGGTTGTATTTGATCATTAATCCTCCCGTAGGTTTTTTCTGTTTGGGCAACATGCTCATGATTGAGTTTTTGAATAATGAGTTTTCCACAAATCCTTTTGAGCTAAATCATTAAACCAAAAACCATGAGTAAGTAGGTCAAATAGATTGTTGATATGTGAAAGTATTCACAAATATAATAAGATGGAAGTAGTGGCAGACCATACTTCAAAGTTCAAACAACAAGATGATTGGCTCGAGTTATTACATATCAATTTGTTTTTTGATACATAAACAATACAGATCAGTTTTGGCTGTCAAGATGACGTAGAGTGAAACTTTTCATTCCCTGTTCCCACTCGCATCACTCCAACAAGAAAAAGAAAACAGGGCAGAGCAAGACATGGCATGCTACTAAAACAGAGTATGTACAAGATAACCTACAAAAAGAAAAACTGAGTTAGTTATAGAGACCACCTTTCTTCATCTTAAGTTTTTGTCTTGCGAGTAGACTTGGTTGATTTTGCTTGAGACTTGTTGACTTTAATGTTTTTGCCTTTAGAGCTAAACATGTCGTCGTCATCTTCATCTTCACCATCGCTGCAACGCTTTTGCTTTTTTTCTTTCTTCTTGCTGTCACCATAACATATAATAATCTTCTTATCCTTCTTCTCCTCAACCAATTCTGTTTTCTCCTGTGGCCGCCAAATGAACAGCGACCTGCAAAACCAGATTTTAAAACCAACTCCACACCATGAGAAGTCATCAAAACCGTTTCCACTAATGGTTATTCTTATATCTATTGGATATCAACTTTCAAACCTCGAACTTCCAGAAGCTAAAACATCATCGCGCGGATGCATTTTGTTGACTGGAGTAATAGTTGTGATGTTTGGATCCATAACCTCTGCAACCAGTTGTCCATTGCTTGAATCAATGAAATCTATTGGGTGAAGAGCAGCTCCGTTGTAGTTTTCACTAATGTAACGACCAACCACAATGAGTGACTCCGAGGCATCCTGCAAATGAACAAATGACAATAAAAAAGGGTAATTGATGAGAAAGGAAACCTCATAGTGAGAGAGAGAAGTAAAAGTAATAAACCTTGGGATCCCATTCAGCTTTGAATGGCGTCAAATGCCTATTAAAATCATGGCTATGAACAATCTCTCGGCTTGGCAAATCCAAGTTCCCAAAGATAGAGTCCCATATTCGAATACGGTTGTCCTGCGACGTCGTGAGGATTTTTGTGCCTGATGATGGAGAGAAATAAGCAGAGTTGACTACTCGTTTGTGTGCAAGATCATTAAGAGAAGCTCCAGGTTGTAGTTTACGCATATCCCAGATGCGTGCCTGAAACCATAACCAAGCGAATCTATTAGTGAACAAGCTCCGTCAAAATTCAGAAAATCAACTACACAATTTGATGTCGAAAAATATCAGACCAGAAAGCATGATATTAAGTTCTCTTTGATAGACTTACAAAACGATCGTTCCCACAACTGAGAAGAAGCTCAGGCTGAACAGGGTTGCAGTCAAGGCCAACAACTTTGCTTCCTTGCTTGTGTATCAAAATTGGCTCACCCGTTCTGTTATTGGAACGGTGGTCGATCCTTTTGCACAAAACATCACGAAAAATTAAATCTGGCGTTCATTTGAACGATATCAAAGAGGCTTGTCTACAAACAGTTTAAGGAGATGAAATCACTTACATGTGAAGAAATCCAAAATTATCAGCAACTAGCACTACACCTTTCTCCGAGTTTATATCCATACCGTACAGCATTTTCCAACTACTTCGGCCCTATAAACAGATGATACGATATGTCATATCATCAGAATGGCGCAGAGAAGAAAAATCAGAGAAAAGAGGCGATGATGTGACCTGCCATCCGTCGGGGTTAAGATTCAACAAAGTTGATGAAGTTCCAGTTTCCAGGTCAGTATAACCAATTGTGCCATCAGATGATGCAGAATAAACCATGTCATCATTTGTGGGACTAAACCTGAAATAACAACGAAAGCAGAGAAATTTGATTCAACAAAAGGCATGAGATTTAGTTTCCAGATATAGACACCTAAATGCAGTAGCAAAATCACAACAGGATTGAGAGCCAGATTTATGAGCTTACCGCATATTATTAACTTGTACAGAGTGTATGTTTCCGTACACACTCTTCTCATACACTTTAGCAAAATCCCAGACTCCAATTTGCCCTTTCTTTCAGATTGTGAACCATATGACCAGCAGAAACGATAAGAAAAACAATTAGAGAACAGAGGCAGAACTTTCGTATCATATGAATGTTGTTCAGTTCTAAAACCTTATCTCCAGAGAGAAGAATGTTGTTCCTTGTTGGATGGAACTCCAAACACGTAACACGTCTACTGTGGTATCGAATAACTGCACAATGCACTTGATCCGGGATCACATATGGTGGTTTAATCTGTATAAAAAGAGAAAGAAAAGAGAACTCCATATGCTCCAGTCGATAAATCTCATCAGGCGTCAGATTACAACATCATACAAGAAGTCTTACAGGTGGAATTCTCGGTTGGAGTTGACGCTTGAACACAAAGTCTATAGGGTTCTTTGTATTCCTATGAGAAGTTGAGAGTCTTCCGTGGTCAGTAACCACTCTATGGGGACATGACATTGTGGTGTGGCCTTCAATTGGTGGTGCAGTCAAATGCAAAAATATTGAGTAAATTAACATCATGTCCATTCATTACCATATAAGCTTTGAGCAAGTATGATTAATAAAATCCGGATTTTTACCAGGCATTTTGCATAAGAAGCAAGGTTTCATAGGACAATCGATATACGTTGCTCCTTTAAATCCAGCTTCATGACCAGGCTGTTTACAGACCTATACATCCAACATGAACAACAACAATAACAAAAGAAACAGGATTAAACACTCAAAGACAAACACCAAAATCCTCTGTCTCAGCATCCAAGTGAGGAACCCTAAGAAACAACGAGGTGAAATTCAGGCACTTCTTATTAAATCCAAAAACTCTGATTCCTATGAATTGAAATTGGGCACTCACTATACAGTGGGATAGTTCGAACATGTTTTGAAATAGAAATCAAAATCCAAAGTCATTATCTTTGATTCCGTAAACCAGAGAAAAAGTCAACAAACTCAAAAATGAACGTCGCAATAGAAAGTTAGGGGTTCTCTAAAGAGCGTTACTTTGCAAACTTTCTTAAGCTTAACGGTAATGGGTGCTTTCCCTTTCGCTTTATTCTTCTCCAATTCAATTTTCCCTCCATTTTTTACCGCTACGTCTTCTTCCACCAACTCCGACAAAGGGTAATTTCCTTCTTCTTCTTCTTCTTCCTCTTCTGACGAACTTAACTCGGAATCTGTATCTCTAGCAATGACGATTTCTGGGAGCTTTTTTCTTCTGTTCCTCGTTGAGCCCATTTTCGGTAAAAATCTAAGGACACGACAAAAGGAAGTGAATACAAATCAAACTGTTTTGTTTCTTTTTGGGTTCGATGACGACGTTTAGCCGGCGCAAATTGAAGCCGGTCAGGTCGGCGAACGGTTCAATTGATTTTACGCTGAAAAAACACTTCGTTACCACAATTTTAATTGACTATTATACCCCTCCTCTTCGGGATTCATCAAATCCCTATCCATAGGGTATTTTTGGTATTTAAGTAAAGGTATCATGGCGGGAGAAGTTAAGTCGTGGCGAAATACAGGCCGAAGAAAAAAAAACTCACGTGGCTCAGGCGCAATTGCGGAGATGGGCCCTACGATTCAGATCACTAATGGGCTCTGGACCCAATTTTCCATTCATGTCATAAATAAAACTGATTGCAAAGTTTGCGCTACATTTATTTGCTGCTATGAATTTTTTTAAGTTGGACTTCTGTTGGGAGTTTTGGGTTTGGTTTTTTTTTTTGTTTTTCCGACCAAATTCTTTATTGATTTTCAAAGTTACAATCGTTGTTTATATGAATTTGAAGAAAATTAAGACAACAATGGAACAAACGCCATTGAGACAAGGAAGTAATTGCTTTTTTGGCTAATATTTAGTAGATCGATTAGTATAAAAAAACGTAAATTGACTCAAATATTAGGAGTTTTGGGTTTTTTATGCATTTCTTTTTGGTTTATTAATGTTATTGTCGGATATGCAATTTTTTTTTTAACTTTATAAAATTGGAAAAATTAGGAGACGTGGACGAATAGGAAACTTATATAAACCACACAAAAAGGAAAAAGAATTGGAGCTTCAAACTCGTAACGATAAATTTTTTTTGTAACGCTCGATTTCGAAAAAAGCATCATTCGCCTTCGACAGAGACAAACCACGACGTCGTTTTCACCAGAACCATCTATGGAGGCCATTGGTTCCATCTTCTCCGCTTTAATACAATGCTTCTTCTTACGTACCAACCACAAAGCCTCTTGAGTAATCGATTCTCAAGATGCTTTCCTTGCGCGTTCCTGCTCCTACATCCTTCCATTTCCGGCGGTTAGAGCGGCGATGGCGGTTAGGTAGAGAGTGCTTTCTCTGTTTCTCCCCGGAGAATCGTCGAGGAATCGGACTGAGAGTCAGATCTGAGAAATCGGAGGCATCGCGCAGAGAGTGAAAGATGGTGAGATCGGAGTTGAGGAGATAGACGAGAGGCTGATCGAGCAAGAACTCGAGACCAACTGCACCGAGTTTCCTTACCCGGGCTTACACAGAGCTCTTCTTTGCTCAAGAGCTTTGGCCTGATTTTGGGAGGAGCGGTTTTATCGAAGCCTTGATGTCGTTTCAGCAGAGGCAGCGACGCTTTGGTGGTCGAAAATCTTGAGTTTTTATTTTCTGTTTGCAACAAACAAATTGATCTAATAAAAACTGTATATGATTTGTAGCAATGGATGTTTTATACCTCAAGAACTAGGCTTTTGAGATATCGCAGTTTCTTGGTTACTAACAACTGATACATGCATACGAGAGTCGAGGAACAAGAAATACATCAGGGATTTATTCAAACAAAACTCGATTAACCGACGCAAAGTTACAACACTGCAATGATCTCTGAAAAGCCGGATGAACAGAACAAAACGGAACAGGAAATGAGAATCAAATGTGGATCAAACCCTGCAGCCAAATCGTCTTTCCCTGCGCTTATATGAGGCCAGGGCCTCTAGAAGCTTATCCTTATTGAAATCTGGCCAAAGGACTGGCGAGAAGAAGAGCTCGGTATAAGCGAGTTGCCACAAGAAGAAGTTACTAATCCTCTGTTCTCCACTAGTCCTGATCAATAGATCGGGACTTGGGATCTCGGTACAATTTGTCGGAAGCTCTCTCTCTCGATCAATGTCTCGTCTACATCTTCCTCTCGGATCAACACTTTTTCTGATTTCTTCACAATACTCTTGCATGCACGCAAGATGTCGAATCTCCCGCTGTAATCTATTGCCAAGATGAGATGCTTCTTCTTGTAGCTTTTCGTACCTTCCTCTATCTCGTACGTGGATTGTTTGGAGGAGAGATTCTGTGATCTTCGTTAGATTCCCGATAACAGAAACTCGAGTTTCCTCTCTGAAACAACAAGATCTTGGTTTTATAAAAGGGAATAAAAAAAGATCTTGGTGATAAGTAAGCGAAGAGCGAGCCGATCATATGTTAAAAGCTCAATCGAATTGAATCAATACCTTTGGAAATGGATATTCTTTACATTTCATTTTCTGATGTGTCATCTTTTAAACAAAACAGAGAAGAGACAGAACGAAAGAGAGTAAAGACAGTATTGTACGGATTATAGCTCTGCTTTCTTTGAACTGAAGTCTGTGTGCGAAAATCTTGGGCGCACATTGTCTATCTGACAATTTTGGAAACATTGCCAGAAGTGAAGTTACTTACTATTCAAATCGTTGTATTTTTCTTCTACTAAGCAAACACAAGTTATCATCGGTCACTCTGTTTTTCTTTGCCTTTTAGATGAAATAGAGAAAGTAAAACGATTAATCTCTCTGGCTTTAGTAGATGATTATCATTCAATGAAGTTTTCGGTGTGACTGTGCACTGAATCTTATCAAACCCCTTTTTGGGACTAAAATATAATATTCACAAATAAATGATGAGAGAAAATCTTGAAAACTTTTCAAAATTTTCCTTACGATATTTTACAACTTATTCTACACACTTTAATAATTACATATCACTCACGACTTTATCTACTCACACACCACTCACATACCACTCACAGCTTTATCAACTCACATATTTATTCAATACACTTTGGCTGTAACTGGTTGTCAACGAAAGGAATACGTTGAATAAGTTGAATAAGTTGAATCATGATAAGTGGAATAAAAATGAGCGGAATAATACTATTGAGTTGAATAAATTGAATGATAAATTCTTTATTGCAATTAGTAAAAAAAAAAAATTAAAATAAATTCTAACGTTGATGACGAGAACCACGACGACTTGCAGACCATATATGTTCAGCAATTTGATCACGAACAATCCTCATATATGTTCCAACTTCAAATTTTGAAAATGAAATCTTTAGATATAAAAAATTGAGCTGATTTTGTGTAACTAAATATCTATTAATTTATTTAAAAAATAAAAAAAATTTGATTGTATTGTTTATTTCCAAGATTTCTGAACAAAAAAATTAATTTATTTAAAAAATTAATTTATTTCCAAGATTTTTTTTGCAAAAAAAAAATATCACGTAATATTTCTTTTAATTAAAAAATTATAAAAAAAATTAAAAATTTTATTCCTCCATTGTTACTCACCTATTTTGAGGGTTAACAAATTTCAGCGTAATCAACCATTTTTCAACTTATTATGTGGGTCTCATTAATTTTTAGAGGAATGCAATTTTGGCTCAAATGGTAAGTTTTTAGAGCAAAACAGTGGAATCAATGATTCAAGTCATTTTTATTCTTCTATTATGTCAACCAGTTGCAACCTTTAATTATTATTCCTCCTGTCTCCAAAAGGAGATGGATTCCACCTCATCCGAAGTCGGAGTCCGTGTCGTCTTCTTCACAGTCAGAAACGATTTCTGTCACATATATTTTATGGCCCGGAATATAACTTTTAATTTTATTATGATCCAACAAATAAGTCTTATTGCAAATAAAATAATTAATACTATACTGTATTTATTTAGAAAACTATTTTGGTTAAATCTTATGAATATTCCCTCTTAGTCTCCCCGTGCCCGAGAACAGTTGTTGGAAAAATACCCTTTTGGCCTTTGGGACATTTAATAGAAGAAAACCTCCATATGATGTTTAATTGAAGAAAAACAAAAATCAAAAGCAAAATAGCATTTTTAACTTAGAAACGTAATAGTTTTCTTAAAAATGCTAGTTTTCTTAAAAATGCTAGTTTTCTCTCAATCTAGAGTGTTCATATCAGCAATAACAAAAAAAAAAAAAAAATTAAAACTAAAGAAAACTAAAACTAAAGTTAATAACTCAATTAATTCACACTTTGTAATAATTATTATTTTTCATTAAAAAAGAGAGAAGAACACTTACACTAAAGTTTATGACTAAATTAATTAACACACTTTTTATAATTATCATTTTTCATCAAAAAAAAATTTACAAAAAAAAAATGAGAAAAATACAACACAATAAAAAAATTGAATAGAAGTTGGATGAATATAAAATTATATATTAACATATAGTTAATGTAGCAGTTATTACTTTTTAAGAAATATGAAAAACAATTATCACGTTAAAATATATTAAATGGATCAAAGAAAAAATTTATAATAGTTACAAATTATTTAGGATAATAAAAAATTACAAATGAATTGTAATAGTAAATACCAAATTTAAACTCTTTTTACTCAAAATAAGAATAATTAATTTTCAAGAAAAATTTAGACTTTTTAATGAGTTTTTAAATTACATTTTGTTGCAACAAGTTACACAGTTTAAGAAAATAAAAATCAAAAATTATGTGTAGCTAAAATCATAATATAATATAGATGAAAAAATATATCATGAGAGAAATTTTGTTTTAAAAAAAAAATAGTAAGGTTATAGTGCAAGGTGTGTCAATAATATATGATGTTTGGTAGATAGAAACGGGTTCAAAGATAAGAATCGATATTTAATAATAAGCAGATTTGACGTGCATCACAATAGGTGGGAACATCATCGCCACGACAAATGTGTATCACCAGTAAGATTTTTTGACGCTCAAATCAGCAAAAAGTTCATGCAAGTGATAAGAGAAAGCATAATGTATGAAGATGAAAAGGAGAAAATAGTTCTACAATGAGTTGAAAATCAAATCACTTTCGAATCTTTTATATGTGAGTGAAGAAAAAAAAGTGAAAAGAAATAACTGCCGGAAAGGGAACGAGTGCAAGATAACAAAAGAATTGGCAGTAAAAAGTGTGAAAAATTGACTAAAATTCAGAAATATCAAATATGTATGCACAAAACTAAAATAAATAAGAAATATTTTTTAATCTTTTTTAACAAGTAAAATTAATGAGATTTTTTTATAAAATTATTAAATTGTTTGACCATGCAACGTAATTGGTGATATTAGATAGGAACGTTTATGACTTGGTCGACAATTTCTATATATATGGCACAATGCACTTGCTTCGGTGGGTAAAACATGCTTACCAAACCTATTGTAACGTCATGAGTGTTATGTTTACACATTTGCATTTACTGATTTTTAAACTTGGCCTATTTACATTAATTTTGGGGTGGTGGTAAGTTCCCATTGGTATTTAATCATATATATGATTAGGTTAATAGTGAACATTAAAGCTTTTAAGAAGATATCTTCACGGGACCTGAATCTGGAAGAAATTTTCTCTAGGATAAAAGGTCATAAGATGGTCGTCGATGCCGTTTCTTCCTCTTAGGAAGCTTTCACCTGAAGGATTTATTGTTTTTTCAAGGAAAAAGTTATATTTGGCAATATCTATGTTTTATATCATTTGGTAAAATAAGTTTGTTGTTTCTACAAATGTTAACATAAATAATTTTAAAAACTTCAAATGATTATATTTATATTCAACGATTCGTATTGATAGCTGTTTAAAAATGTTACCTCGCGCAACGCGTGGGACATAGAATTACTCTATTATATAATGGAAGAATTTTATTTCAATTTTAGATATCCACGTCATTACTACAATATTCTATATAGTAAAAGTAATAAAATGCACAATATCATTAAGTCAGGTTAACAAAAGATATAGTTTATTTCCACGATTTAGATAAAGTGTAACGAACACTTTTTATAGTAAAGTCAGCAAACTAATTATATATGTCACCAAAAATTGCTAAAGTATATATATCTGGATAAAAGATGCATACATAGACATGCTCCATGCATACATTTCTATGCTCCATGCATATATTTCTGGGAATGAGATTGGTAGGATTTTTAGAAGCTAGAGAGTATATGTTTTTCGGAGATGGGGAACAAGGAAAAAATCACAGATCTTTTGTCAGCGGTCTTTCACGAAGAAAGACTTGGGCCAAAATATATATAAACATAAATGCCCAAACATTAGAAAAGATTTCCTATTAGAGGGTGTAATTCTAAACAACCTAAAACTATATATACATAAAGATATAATTTTAAATATTCAAATATGTTCATGTACTTAAATCATTTATCATCAAATGTAAGTGGTTCGTTTAGTTAATGTGTAGACGGGCTGATGAGGTTATAATTGGCCTCAGTATGAACTATAGATTCCGGAACAACAATTTAATATTATACGTTCAACTAAATATGTAATTTATGAGAGATTTGAAATTGTATTAAATAAAAATAAATATAAAACTGTAATTAGAATCACACAGTAGTCACATACAATATATAAACACATAAAAACAATATTTTAACATAAGTTAACAACATAATTAAGAGAAAACTGTTGTTATATACAAACACAAATGAGGAGAAAAAATAACACATGCACGTACACACAATGCAACTATAAACATAATCCGACTATTAAACTAAAATTCAAAATTAAAAAAACAAATTATTTCCTAAAAAATAGCATATAAACAAATTTATAAAACATGAATATAAAATAAGCTCGCGCTTCGCGCGGGGATCAATCCTAGTTACACAAATATTTAGGTTTGAAACAATCGGACCACTACTTCTGCGCGCATTACTTGAACAATTTATTTGTGAGACATAAAATTCAAAGTTTAAATTCGTCGACCAAACCGCCTCTGCCTTTGCAGATACCAAGTCAAGGCGTCAAGATACTCAGCCTCGCCGAAGTCAGGCCATAAAACATTAGGAAAGTAGAGCTCAGTGTAAGCAGATTGCCACAAGAAGAAGTTACTGATCCTTTGCTCTCCGCTCGTTCTGATCAATAGGTCAGGGTTTGGGAACTCACTACACTTTGTCATCAACTCTTTCTCCATCGCCGTCTCGTCTATGTCCTCAACTTGAATCAGCCCCTTTTTTGCCTTTTCCGCAAGACTTTTGCACGCTTGTAAGATATCAAATCTTCCACTATAGTCTAACGCTATAATGAGAGTCTTCCCTTTGTAGCTCTTTGTAGCTTCTTCTGCCTCTCGTATCAAACCTAGAAGCGACTCGGGGATTTTCTCCCGGTTCCCGATAACCGAGATCTTGATTTTATCTCTGAAAAAGAAATAAAAAAATTAAAATATATATGATGTGCTTCAACCAAAAAAAAGGATCAGAACAACATGTTGGGTACTAATGGGTACCTTCGTAAGGAAGGCATCTCAGTCTTTAAGTATTTTGCAAACAAGGCCATCAAGTAGTTAACTTCATCCCGGTCAATGAAAAGAAAAACCGAATCACAACGATAGAAATATAAGAAAAAATCTTGAAATGTTTTGGAAACATGATCTTTCTCCGTGTTTTGTACTCACTCACACGGTACCGCGAATCATTTCCCGGTAGATCACCCATCCTTAAATTTTTCCAGCTCAATCACGGTTAACTCTGGAGTTCTCTCTGGACAAGTGACCGAAAAGATAAGTGCACTTTGGTGACATAGGTAGCCAAATCAATTCTTATAAGTCTCTCCGCATATACCAGAAATCGGGATGTTACAATCACCCCCACTCACAGAGCGCAACGTCCTCGTTGCGCACCAGGACCGTTACCCGTGACGGTGTGAGTCCACATGACTCCACACACGTTTTTGGGTTCGGCTCTGATACCACTTATAACGCCCCGACCGCCCCTACCTGTGGGGCCCACGGACCGAGATGCCCCACGACCTCTCTCGGTCCGTGGGCCCCACCCTCGTCTGACGGCCGGTGCGCTAGTCCGGGAGGCTAGCAAGACTTGTTTACTGACCCTGCAATCACCACATGATCTTTCCCCGTGTTTTGTCCTCGCTCACACGGTACCGCGAATCACTTCCCGGTAGGTCATCCATCCTTAAATTTTTCCAGCTCAAGCACGCTTAACTCTGGAGTTCTCTCTGGACAAGTGACCGAAAAGATAAGTGCACTTTGGTGACATAGGTAGCCAAATCAATTCTTATAAATCTCTCCGCATATACCAGAAATCGAGATGTTACAAAAAATGTACTGTTATTTTATCTACGCTCAGTTTTGTACAATGTAACCATTCGGAGCCCTAATAGAAAGTTGTAAACCTATATATATATATATATATATATATAGTTTTGCTTGGTTGGTTGTTGGAACGGACATACATCACTACTATGAAATTCACGTGTGGTTGTAGAATCCGTGATTAGTTAATTTCAAATCAGACGATATTCATAAGACCTTTCAAATTGCCAAAAATAAAAATATAATTAATAAGGAGATTAACAAGCGAAAACTATGATTAACATAAGCAGCCTACCGTTTATCGTTCCTCTCTTTCTCATCATCATACCGAGAAGCTGCGATTTTGAAGAATCGGAGGATTATTTTCAAGGAGAGAGGAACATTTAGTCGCCGATAGATGAAGAGACCAGGGATGAGAATAAGAGCAATAACAGTCAAAACAACAGAGAGTAGAGACACCATTATCTTTTGTCTTTGCTTCAATATATTTGTTCGAATTGGAAGACTCGTCTATCTACTTTATAAAGAGCTTCGGGTTCAAAGACGCACATGATCGATGGAACCTTTTCTCTCTCACTCGCTCTCTGTCCCTCCATGATGCTACGCAAAGACAGATCATATGTATTTAAGGTTGATATGATCTTACGACACTTAAATTTTACAAAATGGTTTCATCACGTGGTTTCCTTATTAAATTAAGACATATTTATATATGAGTTCAGATTTTGACTTTTAGATCAATAACACTTTTACATTACATCAATGAAGTCTCGTAAAGTATTCAAAACTTGGTATCCCAAACTAAGTATGATCATAACATTAATTAATGTTGAAGCTAGTCGTATCGATCTAGTCATGCTCTCACATTTTATTCGCATGCATGATGCATATAGTTTTTTCTTCGCTCCATTAATAAGGATAATCAACAAACTGAGAGTGTACACTTCAAAAGGAGCGCTTAATGATTTTGAATACGACATATATGTCGCCTGAATTATTTAATAGATATAAATTCTTTCGATTTCTTTGACAAAAATATAAATTCTTTCGATTTAATAGATATAAACATGACATGTGACAAAATTAAGTTTATTGGTACATGTCATATTTAATTTTAATTTTAATTTTGATATGCGTTACTGTAATATTTTGTCTAATTTAAACTTTGATATTTTTTTTTATGATAAGCTACCGTACTTAAGTTTTAGCATATCATAAACTTTTTAAAAAATTTGCGAATTACCAATCAAAATTCAAATGTTTTTTTTTTTGTAACTGAAAAAAAAATTCAAAATTCTATAAAGATCAATTTCTTGAATAAAGGGACAAGGCACTTTCAAAAATTAAATTTATTCATGTTAAAATCTACTACACTGATATATATGGACTAGAAAGTTATCGGGTATCATTCAATTACAATCCGTAGGTTGGATCTAGATCTTTTTCTCTCTCTCGAGCAGGTTGCCCTAGCCGCACTCTTCCTTCATCTCAGATCTGGTGCGGCGGCTGGTGGCTTCCACATCGCCGGCGCCGCGCCACCCTTCTAATATCGTTTTTATTCTTTATTTCCCGGCGGTCTTCTTTTGGACTTTTCTCGGTCAGGGGTTTCGTCGGGCTTTGGGTAGAGGAGGTCGTCGGCGGTCTGCTTCATCTCTGCGGCAAACCAGCGGTTCTCCTCGGTCTGACTCTATTTTTGCAACGACCCACGGTGTTGGACGGAGGCTACTGGATCTCGCTTTTGGCCGCTCTGGTTTTCTCCGACGGCTAGCATAATCTCGGCTAGCCCTTGCTCTGTAGCTGTGGTTGTCTTCTCCGGAGGGGATTTCGATTTGCTCCGGCTGTCGACCTTCTCTCCATTTTGTGCTTTGCTTGCAGCGGCGGTTTGGATTTTGGTCGGGCCCTGGATGTTGCTTTTTGTAGGCTACGTTGCAGCGTGGTTCGGTTACGGTGGTGGTGCGACTTTGCGGCTTCGATGGCGGATGAGAGCGGGATTCCTTCACCGGACCTGGGATGTCATGGTGCGGTGAAGTTTCCCCTCTCGACAGCGTGCTACCCGACTTTCCAAGGTGGTGTGGTGGTGGCTTGTTGCCTCCTCCTCTTGGTTTGATCTCGATCGAGTCTCGATCTCACCTCGGTATTCGTCACGGCGGCGAGATGTGGCGTCAAAGTTGGGTCTTCTCTCCTACCGGTGGTGGTGATCTGCTCCTCGAGGACGGGTTCTATGGTCGGCTTCTGGATCAGGAGTGGAGGGTCTCGGCTTGTGGTTAACCGCGGTGCGATAGTTCGTTTTTGCCTGGCTCGAGCGGCGGCCGTGGCTTCTGTCTCCTTCACTTTTCGGGACAGCTCATGGAGACTAGTATCTTATTGGTGGTCCGCGGTGGTGATTTTCCGTAGCTGTGGTTGTAGAAGTGTGGAACGTCGGAACTAATCTTCCGTTGTAAAGGTGAAGCCAGGGGACGGCGGATATATGAAATGGAGGTTTTTTCTCGGGTTTCTTTTTCTCTCTTACGGCTTCTCCTCACTATCCGTTGTGGGACATTGTTGCGGGACAAAATTGTCGGTTTCGCCGGAGGTAACTGTCCCGGCAAAGCCATTTCCTGCAGGCCCGGTTTAGTTTGCGTGTTTATTTTTTACAGTTTGTTTCGGGAGCTCGTGGCGGGTCTTTGCGTCGGGGTTCTCGTGCATAGCGGAGTCGTGGCGGTGTGGCGTAGCTAATGCCGTTAGTCAGTGTTTGGCGAGGGGAGTTTTTGCTTTCTCTGTGTTTCTTCTCGACTCTGGCGTTGGTGAGTTGCATCGACAGTTTTCGCTGTATCGGTTTGACTTTGGTTTCTTCGGGATTGTGCATTGCGGCCTCCTGTCCTTTGCAGCCATCCCATCATCGTGGAGATTCGACTCCATCCTCTCTGGGCTTCTCCCTCGCGATGGGTCCCTCAAGATGGTTTTTCACTTTGGTAAGTTTCTTTCTTATGTAAAAGGTTGGCTACTGGGCCGGCCTTTGTGGCCCAGTTACCAAGTAAGTCAGACACTGTCGGTGAGATATTTTTACATTGCCGGCACAACTTGATTTAATGAAATGGATCGTTGAAAAAAAAAAAAAAAGGTTATCGGGTTATAAATGTGGAGTCGGGGACCAAAAAAAAATAGAAGAAAATATTTGGTTGCACGATTCTCCTAGACTGATGCTAAATGATATGTCCAAATTAAATAACATGAAACGATAAGTGACTCGTTTAAACTAGTATATATATAATGCAATAAATACAGACAATTCGCAACATCCATTGTTGGCATATTGATTGTATTAATTTGAAATCTCCTGCATCAATCCCTATCTAACCCTTTTACTTGGTCCAATGCAATAAGGACATATGTACAACTTTTGGACCTCAAAACTCATACAATGCCTAATCTACTTGGAAACTTTTCTAGTTAAGTTGGAGTGGAGACGCCTAATATTTTTTTTTCTCTTTTATAAATATCTGAATATAAAAATCGACGTTACACCGTTCATATGTATGTAGGCGGCTTTGGACGGATCTACGAGTGTCCTCGTGTAAGGATTGTTGATCCTCTTTGGAGTATCCCCAATTGGAGGTCAAAATATCTATACATTGAACCTAGTTTATTTCGACTGCATCAGTTATTTGGGTTGATCGTGGTGGTCTTGTTACTGTGCTATGTTCTTCGTCGATTCTGTATTCCTGTCTGTCCGTTCTGATGTCGGTTTGTGCTCGGTTTAATACCTATATCGGGTCTTCAGGTATGAAGGATCGTTTCAGTTTGGTTCTTTTCGAAGTTTATGGGGTTTCAGCTCAGCTCAGCTTCGACGTCTTCAATTTCTTTAGGTTTGACCGTGACACTGTTTTGATCCAGCTATTCAGCTTTAATAATTATGATTCATTTGCATTTATCCATCGTTCCTCTATTTTGTATGTTGGTTCTAATTTGTATTTTTCTTAGTTGCGTTTGCATGTGTTTCCTAAATTAGCTTAGTGTTTGACTTTTAGGTTTTGTGTAATTCTATGTTTGGTTGGTTCCTTCTTTTAATTAGGCCTTCAGTTTTTGAGAGTTCTATGAATTCATCAGCTTAGTTTTTGAAATGTTTTTATCTTTGTCGGTTTTGTACATTTCAAGGTTTGATTAATAAAACTGATATCATCTTCCAATCCATAGATGACAAAAAAAATCTAAGTTACATTACAATTATTATTATTATTATTATTTGTTTTTTATACGTATAGAACTGATATCATCTTCCAATCAAGATTTATCACATCTCAGCAATGTAAAACAATTATTAAACCTTATAATAGCACACCACATGTCAATTTTATTAATTAGAATTGTAATAATTTTTTAAAACTATTTATTTTGCTAAAAACAAAAAAAAAACACGACACCCTGTAATATACACAAATGTTATTTTCTCTAAACCCATTCGTAACCTCTTTTTCCTACTATCCGAAAGCATATTTGTATCACCTAATCTAGTTTGAGATCTTTTATGTACAATAAAAACACTATATTATTGCATTACTTTTAAATTACTATGTTATCCGGTCAAATTAGTTATATAACTCTTTCTAAATAAACCCTAGAATAGCACAGCCCTTCTTTTTTTTTACTTTTTATTCAAGGAAACTATATAAAGTTTTCGAACGCATGTCTCCATTACTTTTTCAATCTTTTCAAAATTGAGTATAGTATTTAATATTTTTCTTTTTGAATAGTGATATTAACAACTCAGTAATTACTCTAATAAAGTAATAATAACTCTAATAATAATATAGGTGATAGTGGGCGAAATACTTGTTTACAATATATAAGGTGTAATGTCAAATTATTATCGCCAAGTGGCAATCCTTTAATGGAAACTGACGAAAAACCGTGGGTACGCCAAAAATCCGCTAATTGGAACAAGGGCATAATTGTCAATTCACGCACAGTTTCGCGACTTTTCTTGAAAAAGCAACTTCGAGAATCGTAACTGATAGCGCTTAGGAGGTTTTAATCAAGAAATATCCGAAATTACAAAAATACCACTTTCATCTGTCCTCGTTTATGTAAATTTTTCTTTTTTTTTGTTTCGCTCTCGTTCGATGCTCTTGAATCATTGTTTGCTTCTTGATCCTCTGTTCGTTTGATGGGATTTATTTTCTGGGAGATTCACTTGCCATGGCCAAATTGTCTTTCAAGGATTCTCTAAAAGCTATAGAAGCCGATATCCAACACGCTAACACACTGTAAAACCCTCGAATTCCTTTTTTTTTTTTTTTTTCCTTCTTTGATTTTATCGAGTTCATCGGCCTTTTTTTTTGTAATTCTAAAGTCTCGATCTTTTTTTGTTTGTCTGTTTGGTTTGGTTTGGTTTGGTTTGCATGTAAGAGTATTCATAGGTCCACTAGTGTGGTTTTGAGGCTATTCTTGTGGTGTAAGAGTTGAGAAATTGTACGCTCTGTGTTTTCTGGGTATTCGATTTGATCACTGAGTTAGGGTTTATCAAGACTCGAACTGTTTTTAAGTACGAGGAGTGAAAGCTAATGGCCTCAACTGATTCTTCGGATTCTTGTTCTTGAATCGTTGACTTGAAGCTGAAAATCTCAGTGGCTTCTTTAGCTGAATCACTAATGTTTTCGAACCGATCAGTGTCTGAGCTGCAACAGCTTTTTTTGTTTGTTTTAAATCTGAGGCTGACTGGGCTGAATCAGTCTTTGGCTAGATTAATATGTGAAAGGAGAATGTTTCTGTGATTGCGTCATGGAACTTATATCAATGTTAAAGCTCTACATGCATACTTTCTGTTTGAACCAAAAATCTGTTTCTTGTTGGAGGTGCTTATGATCTTTATTGCGTCTTTCTTTTTGTTTGTCTTCCTGAAAATGAATAACAGAGCTCTAGATTATCCTCGGGAGAAGGATGGAGCGCGTGTTCAGATGAGATTATCGTACAGCCCGGCTGCTCAGTTTTTTCTTTTTCTTGTACAATGGACTGATTGTAACCTCGCTGGTGCCCTCGGTTTACTCAGAGTTCTTATCTATATGGTACTTTCCCCTTTGTTTTACTACATTCACCATGCTGTTCTTTGTGATTAACTCGTTGAGTTCTATTTGGTTCAGACTTATGCTGATGGAAAAACCACATTGTCGGTTTACGAAAGAAAAGCCAGTATTAGAGAGTTCTACGGTATATGTTTATTTGGCACTGATGTAATTACTGGTAAACGAGGTTGATATCGTTTATGCTTATGACCTTTTTTTTGCTGTTCTGGTAATTTTTAGCTGTTATATTCCCGTCGTTGTTACAACTACAAAGGGGTATTACAGACCTAGAAGACCGCAAACAAAAAGAGGTCTGCAGTATGCGGTACAGAAAGAAGGATGAAACCGAAAAATGTGAGCTCTCAGAGATTGAGATGGAAAGGGAAGAAGAGTGTGGAATCTGTATGGAGATGAACAGCATGGTCGTGCTGCCCAACTGTACTCATTCTTTGTGCATCAAATGTTATCGCGATTGGTAAGTCACTAAATAGCTTCTTTTTTTTTAAAGTGTTGAATGTAACCAGTTTGCTGAAAAAAGGGTCATGTTTTTCTTTAGGCGAGAGCGGTCAGAGTCATGCCCTTTCTGCAGAGACAGTCTTAAAAGACTAGAATCGGGTGATCTCTGGATGTTCTTGGACAAAACCGATACAATGAATCTCTATGCAGTCGTGAGAGAGAACCAGAAACGGTTGTTTGTGTACATTGAGAAGTTACCACTGGTGGTTCCAGACCAAGCGTTTGCGTCTTCTCCATATGATTGCCATGTGAGGTGAAGAAGAAAAAGGTGTAGACCGGTTCTGGTAAATCTTTATCTGTATATTGGAGACTTTTAAATTTGGGAAGGGAAAGGAGGACTCCTTCGTATATTTATTAGAGTTAAGTAGAAGTCTAGAAGTAGTGGTCCGTCTCAATCTTTGTAAACTCTTTTCTTTTACCATCTTCTTGGGAAAGTTCCGCTTACTACTCTGTTTTGTCTCTGTTTTAAGGAGATGACTAATTCACTTCGTTTTCGTCTCTGTCTTAAGGTGATTATAAGCCCAAAGCTCTCCAATTATTAGAAAGATAATCCAAAAACTGAAATAAAACACTATAATTTTGTTTCTTGCAGGTCAGTTAATTTAAAAACCGAACATTTTTATTGCTGAATCTTTTTTTATGTATGTTAAATGATTTTAGACTGAATTTTCTTCATTTTAGATGAAACGCAAACCGATCCGTCATTACTTTTCGGGTCGAGTTTGGGTGGATCCGGCCAACATAACCCGACCCGTTCAATCCAGCGCCTTTTGTTACAAGTTTCGCGTCTCCGAGAGAGAATCGATTCAGCGATGAATCAATTGAAGCAGATACAAAGGATTAACTATTGGAGATATATTGGGGAGCAAGATGCGAACCAAGTGTTGTGGACCTTAAGAGTTCGGTTATGAAGTGAAACCCGTGAATCCAACCGGAGAATATTTTCATAGATATCCTATTGATAAGGATTAGGAATATTTACATTATTTGGTGTTATCAATATGTCAATGTTAAACACTATATATATGTGTCTTATGATCTTGTATCAAAACACAACTCAATAACATATTCTATTCTATAATATTTGACATGGTATTAGAGCTTTCGATTCTGGTTTTTTAAATTCTTCAATGATCATTGAAGGCCAAGTCGAAGAGGATGGTGGAGACGATCCGGATGATGATACGAAGCAAAGGAAAGTGGAGTTTGTCTCCGCGTCAAGTTTTAATTAAAAAGTTAATGGGGTTTTGGTTTTGTTTTGGTTACATGGGTTTTTCTTTTATTTTAAATTAAAGTTTGCCTTTATTTATGGTTGGTTTAGCACAAGCATTATCGATAGATCTAAGAGTTATTAATTTTAGGGGATCGAGTTTTTCACAAGTTTTCTTTCTTTCTATTTTCTTAGATTAATTCTTTTTTAAAATTTCTCAAATTTTCAGTTTCTTCTATTACAGGTGAGTTTGATAATTGTTTCACTATTATAGGGATTTCTTTTTGGAAAGTTCATGTTTTTAGGTCATTTTTTGTTTGATTTATGGACTGTTCGAGATTAGGACAATTATTTGTGAAGTTGCAGGATGCACTCACGGGATGTTATTATTCCCTTTTTCAAGACCAAAGACGAGCTGAAGTTCCATCCCTATTTTTTTGAAGATTGAAGTTTAATCCGGAGGAGTCAGTTGACATGTTTTGTCCATCCTCGACAAGATGTCCACGACATAGGTGTTCAGCTTTGTGATTGCAGATTTTGCGTTTCGCGTACCACCTTTGTCGTGCGGGGGAGTATTGGAGATATCTTGGGGAGAAAGATGCGAACCAAGTGTTGTGGACCATAAGAGTCTGATTATGAAGTGAAACCCGTGAATCCAACCGGAGAATATTCTCATAGATATCCTATTGATAAAGATTATGAAGATTTACATTATTTGGTGTTATCAATATGTCAATATTAAACACTATATATATATATATATATGTCTTATGATGTTGTATCAAAACACAACTCAATAACATATTCTATTCTCTAATATTTGACATTAACTCCAAAGAATCGGATCTAGGGATTTCTGACGAAGCATCTTGGCACGCCAAGTACAAAGACAGCCTACGTTTTCGTCGGAGGCATACCGTACCATCTCACGGAGGGTGATCTCCTCGCCGTTTTCGCACAGTACGGGTTTTCTTACACTTTGAATTTGGTATACTCGAGGGTGATTCTTATCTGATGTTTGGTTTTCATTTGAGCTTAAAGATATGGTGAAGTTGTTGATGTGGATCTTGTTCGAGACAAGGCAACTGGAAAATCAAAGGGATTTGCGTTTGTTGCGTATGAAGATCAGAGAAGCACCACTCTTGCTGTTGGTTAGTCACTTACATTCCTTTCTCTATGGATCCTACACATTCATTAGTTTATCTTAGATCCGATTCTCTTAAAATCGCAGATAATCTGAATGGTGCTAAGGTGTTGGGGCGGATCATAGAAGTGGACCATTGTGGTGAATACACAAAGAGAGAAGAGGAAGATGAAGAGACGAAGCAGAAGAAGAGAGATGCTCGTGGTGTATGCAGAGCTTTCCAGAGAAGGGAGTGTACTAGTGGAGATTCTTGCAAATTTTCCCACGATGAAAGAGTGAGCGAGCACATTCATCTCAGATTTACATTACTTGCATGAAACATGCTTTCAAGAGAATGATTTTCCGTTCATTCTTCATGTGGACAGAGAGCTGCGAATACCGGTTGGGGTCATGAAGATGGTAGAAGAAGTTTCAGGTGAGATCTAGTAAAGATCGCAATAGCATTGGTGTTTAATAGGGATTCTTCATATTCATAGGTAATGCTTTACATGACCAATAGTCTCTGAGTTGTAGCTAGAATCTATGGCAGATAAGATCTGATGACCGTTAGCTTACCCACAGATATTTTTCTTCTCTGTATATGTCAAGTATTGATTTTAGAGTTTTCTCCTTTATTCCTTTACAGTTTGAGTAGGACAGGAAACACATAGTCGATTCGGTTCTAGGCAGGAGACCGCTTCTTGAGTTTCTTGGCTATACCTGCAAAGTACTTGCCATGGTAATTTGCCTGCTGAATCTCCAGCTCGGTTGGCTCGCGCGACCCATCAGCTGCATAAGTCCCCGAGCCATACGGCGAACCACCTTTCACCTCTCCCATCTCATACATGCCTTTACCAAATGTGTACCCCAACGGTACAAATATCATCCCGTGATGAGCCAGTTTTGTCACTGCCGTCAGTCTGCAGTTAAAAAAAATCAACCACTTTGACTATAGTCTTCCTACATTGCTATGTGTTACTTAGGACTATGTTCTTACGCAGTGAGTTCTTGGCCTCCACCGTGGAAACCTGTACTCCAGAAGATTCCGGCGGGTTTTCCGGCGAGAGCCTGTGAAGCCCAAAGATCATTTGTGTTGTCAAAGAAGGTCATGACCTGTGATGCCATCACTCCAAACCTAGAAGGAAAGCCGAACATGAATCCGTCGGCTTCCGCCAGTTGCTCTGCTCGAATCTCCGCCACATCGTCCGGTCTTGGAGCGGCCTTCACTTTCTCTAGTATTTTTTCAGGTAATGTCTCCGGTATTTGCCAGAGTGTTGCTTCCACGTCTGGAACGGCGTTTGCTCCTTGGAGAACCTCTCTTGCCATTGTCTCGACGTGACCGTGCAACGAATAGTACCTACGAGGAAAACCGAAAACCGGATATTTTCGTCAAAACCAAACCGGTATGACAACCGGCACATAATCTCGTTCTGTCTGAGCCAGTAG
Organism: Eutrema japonicum; assembly: GCA_030161315.1. Lineage (NCBI taxonomy): Eukaryota > Viridiplantae > Streptophyta > Magnoliopsida > Brassicales > Brassicaceae > Eutrema > Eutrema japonicum. The sequence goes on from BSQW01000005.1 coordinate 44,658,930, forward strand.
TAATAAAATCGCATATTACGCCAGATCGGAAAACTGAGCGCATGTTGATTAACTTCGGACGGATCGATTTAAGACTCACACTATATAAATCTTGGTGACAGCCATAGCTTAGAGCTGAAAACTTCGGACAAAACCAGGATTCATGTCCCTGCGACTAAGAAACACCAATGTTAAAAAAAAACTTTGAAGATCTGATGCTTTTCGATTATTCAAAATCAAAATTTAGATATCGATGCGAAGACGTTTATATATTCCCCTTGAAGACGAATAATTGATCACAAACTTTGATCAAAACTTGCGGAAAAGGGGATTCCATAAAAAGTGACATTATTCGATTTCCAAATTGGAGTCGGCTCCAGTACAACAAGTTCTAAGAAAATAACTAACCTCTTTGAAAGAGCAAGAAGGAAAGAAGAGGAAACAGTTTGAGGTTCGGAGTTAGCTTCGGGAATGCTCAGGGAACATATGACTTCAGGTTTTGTGAAGATGATCTTTTAAGAAACTATATATGACATGGCAAGAGTTTGACCGACCATTTTTCTTCTATTATGCGGGGCTCATCTTCAAGCCCAATAAAAAATATGAGAAGTGAGTCCTTTTTGGATAGATAGGCCAGACAATGATAAATCTCATGACCAAAAATTAGTCATATTTATAATATTAGTATCTAATTTAAGAAATTTATATATAGTATTTAATTTAAGAAATTTATTAATAATGTATATATGATTGCATAATATATAGATAAAAACTTACTAAGAAGAAATGTTTTTAAATTAATGTCTAGTAATAATTTTTTAAAGATTTATAGGACAGCAAAGTGATAGCTTTTATATATATATATATATATATATAAAAGCATTAACTAAAATTATACAAATTTAATAAAAAAATTAGAATGAAATACGTGTACATGTACATGTAATAAATTATTATTTTTAAAGTAAGATTTAATTATAAATAAAAAATGTTTATTATAAGAGAATCCTTTCATTTCATGTTGATCTCCATAGAACTTTAAAAAAAAAATTAGTACCGTTCGAGCGGGAGTAACACATCCCACTTATAATGTTCCACTTGACCAAGAGTTAGTTTGATAATTCCGCATCCGGAGAGATTCGATCCCTGACCTAGACCAACATAGTTTAATCTTCCTCGGATGGGAACCACCTCTTGGTTAGAAATTTTTTAAAAAAAAATATTATATATTATATTTTAGTTTTTTTTTTATTGTTTTTGACTTTTTGTATTTTGCAGATTGTTTTCTTATTGGTTGAATTGTGTTTAAATGGATGATAAATAATATTTTTATTATGAAAAAAATAAAAATTAAATGAATCATTAATCTGTGTGCAAAAACCTTAAACATCAGTTATATTATAACATATGGAGTATTTTTTCCCTTTATTCTCATATTTGTTTAGGATTTGAATGATACATAACTTTTTCATGTTTTGAAAACGTGATTCCACTGAATGCATACCATTCGCAATAATAAATACATAATGATAAAAAGTGAAAATTAACAAGATATTTTTCAATCTATCATACACGTTTTAAATTTATAACTAGTTTATAAAAAAATTTATTCATCTAATAAATAATATTTTTTGGCGTTTTAAGTTTATTGAATGTTAAGTTTTATCATCCTATTAATTCTGCTATTGTATCATTCAACTATTCTAGTATTCTGCTATCCAGCTAACATATCAGTCAAGCCCTTAGTATTTAAAGCGAAGGAGAACAAAATCAGTTGTAATATATACTTTTCCTTAAAAGAAATTGGGTTCAAACTAGATGTAACAAAATAAAATCAGAGATGGTTTAGCCAGGCTCTGTTTGTTCGTGGCTTTTTCCGATCTCACTAGTTTGTTCCCATTTTTTCTCTTTCGCTCGCTTGATATTGTTAGTTGTTGTTGGTTTCGGTTCCAGTTTGTAATTTTAGTTTGGAACTTGCTTGTCTTCCCTTGTTTGGGCGTAGTATTTCAGCTTTGTCTCCGAGAAATTTTGTATTCCGTCGGCTTTGTTTCCGGGGATATGTAGTTTTTCCTCCGGCTCTGTCTCTCTCGTTTGGGCTTTGTTTCCCTCGTTTAGGTTTTGTTTCCCTCGTTTGGGTTTTGTTTCCCTCGTTTGGGTTTTTAGACTTTTGTAAAACTCTATAATTTCAATAAAACTCCAGATGACAAAAAAAAAAAAAAAATTCAGAGATATGTTTCCTTAAAATGTAAAAACTATGATACCATAACATACAAATATTAGTAAAATATCTAGTTATACTAGTGTTTTTTTTTTTTGGTAATGAACAACAACTATTTTTTGGTCAACATACAATGATACCATTGGATACGAGTATCATTAAAATATAGAGATGGTAATACTTTTTTATTATACAAGTAAAGAAATAGAATCAAAGGAATTTGATTAGGATTTGTTTCTTGACACGGTTTAGGCATGGATTATTCTATTTATACATCGATCATATCAAGTCGATCTCCACAGAATTTGTGAAATTACAGTAAGACTTTAGATAATTATAAAAAGATGGCCAAACGAGCAGCTTCCTTTTCTCTCCTCTCGTGTGTCCTTATCTTATTATTGAGTTCAGTTTCAGCAGTCACAGATGATCCTCAAGATAGACAAGTATATTATTAATCTACATATAATAATTATCAAGATAATTTATTACATTTTATCATACACATGATGATGATAATGATGATAATAATCTATGAAGGTGTATGTTGTCTACATGGGTTCACTTCCGTCTCGAGCGGACTACACACCAATGTCGAATCACATAAGTATTCTTCAAGAAGTCACCGGAGAAAGGTATGATTTAATTAATTCATTCTCTACTCATTGATTAGTTATAATTAGTTTACGTTATGAGCATTCTAACAAATGAGATATACATATGCATATAGTTCGATCGAAGGTCGTTTAGTGAGAAGTTACAAGAGGAGTTTTAACGGGTTTGCGGCCCGACTCACTGAGTCAGAACGAGAACGAGTAGCCGGTGAGTGTTCTTCGATCGAGACACTTTTATGTTGAAATGATTTTAGAGAAAGGTTCCATAATCAAAACCATAACATGTTTTGCTTAGAAATGATGGGAGTTGTGTCTGTGTTCCCGAACAAGAAGTTACAACTCCAAACAACTGCGTCTTGGGACTTCACGGGTTTAAAGGAAGGAAAGAATACCAAGAGGAACCCGACCGTGGAAAGTGATACTATTATCGGAGTCATCGACAGTGGGATTTGGCCGGAATCCGAGAGCTTTTCCGACAAAGGCTTTGGTCCTCCTCCTAAGAAATGGAAAGGTGTTTGCTCCGGCGGCCAAAACTTCACATGCAACAAGTAATCCTCCTAGATTAATTTCTCGTTCTTAAGATTAGTATTGTTTTAGGAAGAGATTGAAGTGTTTTACAATGTATCAGCAAGTTGATCGGAGCAAGAGACTACACAAGCGAAGGCACTAGGGACAACCACGGCCACGGTACACACACAGCGTCCACTGCTGCTGGAAACGCAGTCGCAGGCGCAAGCTTCATTGGGATCGGCAATGGAACAGCAAGAGGCGGCGTTCCAGCCTCTAGAATCGCTGCTTATAAAGTCTGCACCGAGACAGGGTGTACCTCGGATTCTATACTGTCTGCTTTCGATGATGCGATAGCAGACGGTGTTGACCTCATCAGCATCTCCCTCGGGGGAGACGAGCCCTCCAGGTACAAGGAGGACACGATTGCGATCGGGGCTTTTCACGCTATGGCCAAAGGGATTCTCACTGTGAACTCAGCCGGTAACAGTGGTCCGTATCCGACCACAGTTGTGAGCGTAGCACCATGGATCTTAACCGTTGCAGCCAGCACCACGAGCCGTGAGTTTGTCACCAAAGTTGTTCTCGGAAACGGCAAGACACTTATCGTGAGTATCAAGTAACAATCTCATTTCTACTATCATAGTAACTTTGTCCCTCTAAATCACCAATGACTCTTTTGTGTTTGCCTTAACACAGGGGAAATCAGTAAATGCTTTTGATCTAAAAGGAAAGAAGTATCCACTTGTGTATGGAGATTTTACCGATGAACCTCTGATGAAGGGAAAGATCGTGGTTTCCAGATATTCATCGAGTTCAGAAGTAGCTGTTGCATCCATAATTAGAGACTATCTAGACTATGCATCCGTTAAGCCTAGGCCCCTCTCTGCTCTTTCACTAGATGACTTCGACTATCTCGTCTCTTACGTTAACTCCACAAAGTAACAAACGATCTTCTTTCTAATCTCATACTCTTTACATATGCTCTAGATTCTCCTTCTTTGTCCTGATCTCTGTGTGTTTGTTTCCTCAGGTCTCCGAAAGGCACTGTTCTGAAAACTGAGGCAATCTTTAATCAGAAAGCTCCTAAAGTTATTTCCTTCTCTTCCCGCGGTCCAAACACCATCGCTGTTGATCTTCTAAAGGTAACATATATTTTTTGATCTTTGTTCTCTTTTGTTTACCGGTGTGAGAGACAAAGTTTGATTGAAATGCAGCCGGATATAACAGCACCAGGAGTAGAGATCCTCGCTGCCTATTCACCTTTGGCTTCACCATCTACAGATAGCGACCAAAGACATGTGAAGTACTCTGTTCAATCCGGAACTTCAATGTCTTGTCCACACGTTGCAGGCGTGGCTGCATACATCAAGACTTTTCATCCGGAATGGTCTCCTTCCGTGATCCAATCTGCCATCATGACAACCGGTAAACAAAATTCGTATCCAGCTTTTACTTTCTTGTATCACAAGTAACCTTTTTGCTGATAACTCTGATTCTTATACGGCCTCTTAATCAATCTTGCAGCTTGGCCAATGAATGCTTCTGGAACTGGGGTTGCATCGACCGAGTTTGCTTATGGAGCTGGACATGTCGACCCAATAGCCGCTCTAAATCCTGGACTTGTCTATGAACTAGAGAAAGCAGACCACATAGCCTTTCTCTGCGGCTTGAACTACACTTCCGAAACCCTTAAACTCATATCCGGTGAAGCCGTCACTTGCACTGGAAATACCTTACCAAGAAACCTCAATTATCCTTCAATGTCGGCTAGACTTTCTGGATCTAGTAGCTCCTTCACCGTGACTTTCAGAAGAACCGTCACCAACCTCGGTACCCCTAACTCTACATACAAATCAAAGATTGTCTTAAATCACGGCTCTAAGCTCAGTGTCAAGGTTTTGCCTAGTGTCTTGTCTATGAAGTCGGTGAACGACAAACAGGCTTTCACGGTGACTGTTACGGGCAGCGGTCTCGACCCAAATATGCCTTCGTCTGCAAATCTAATCTGGTCTGATGGAACACATAACGTGAGAAGCCCCATTGTTGTCTATACTGATGGTTACTGATGAGGCAATATCATCAGTTCACCATAGTCATCAATCATCATAATAAAATCATTATGTTTGTTTCGCACCGTCTATTGCTCAGTCACCGTTCAAATCTTTAGTATCAACTCCTCAACCATTCGTGTTGTCTTTTCTCTTACTTGAGTGTCAGAAAATTTTAATTTGTTTTTGCTTTTTATTTAAAGAAAAAATATAATAACCCCATTAAAAATGAAAAATTGACCCCATAATAAGACTTCTGATTTTAGCTAAATGGGTTCACATTTTTTTTCCAACTAAAATTTGGGCTCATATTAAGTTTAAATCCAACTTAAATACACTAATAACTAATCTATCTCAATTATATATTAGTTAATTCTAATTCTATTTTTTAAAACATATAAAAAGGAAAACTTAATTTTTTTTCTTCTTTTGTCGTCTTGACGAGTCTTCCATGAAGAGAGTCAGAGACAAACGAAGTGGGCAACAAAATTGATTGAAGTAGGTTAGATTTATTTTATATTTTTTAATATTTTACTTTAATATGTTTAATTAGAGTTTAAGTGTTTATTAATTTAAAAATGATGACCTGAGTTCATACCACAACTGTCGAGAGATATTTTTTAAGAATGAAGATTGTCAAGACAATATTACGGAATCGTATAGGTGATCAGTTTTTAAGTGATTATGTCATTTATTTTATCCAAAAAATATATTTGAAGATGTAACAAATGAAACGTGATGAAAATGTTTCTGGCTATGAGTAAACGTCAAGTACATTTGTAGTTTTTTTTTGTCATTACATTTTTGCTTTAAAAACAAATTCTTCCCCCACTAAGAAAAAGTTCGGGCTCCTCCTTTGGTTCAATCTTTAGTATCAACCAATGTTCAAAATTGTGTTAGGCGCTAGTCAGGCGGTTGGGTTGGGCCAAGGACCTAGGACCTAGCCAAAAAATTGGGGATTAATTTTTAACTATTTTTTTATTAAATTTATATTAAAACTATATATATATATGATGTTGAATATAAAATTTCTATTAATAAATTATAATTTTATAAAATAAAGAATAAAAACATAAGATATTAAGTAAAAGTTATTATAAATTCATGGAAGAATATATTGTATTGTATACATAATTTCATGAAAGAATATATTGTATTATATATGTTAACAAATATATTGTAGCAATTAATTTTTTTATAAGCCCACAAATGTTTTTTTATTAGACCCACGGTAATTTCCGACGGATTTTCGACGAAATTCAGACGAAATTAACATCCGTCGGAAAATAGTACCCGTCGGTAATCCGTCGGAAGTTTCCGACGACGTTCTGACGACATGCGTCCGTCGGATTATTTCCCACGGATGTTACTTAACAATTTGTTTTTTTTGTTTTTCGAAAGGGTGATAACATCCGTCTACTTTCCGACGGAAATTTTATAACGGGTTAATGTAATCTCGAAAATACGTGGGAAATTTTCGGACGGATGACCAAAAATGTTGTTTAGGGTATAGGGTTTAGGTTTTTTTTTTGTAGAAATTGTAGAGAAACAATTGTATGATGTATATACAATAGTTTTAACGTGTCAAATTTCAAAATAAATGTGTGTTATAGATTTTATAAAATTTGATGGAAGTGTTAGTATAAGTTAGAGTATAAGATATAGTAGATGTTATATCTGAAATGTTTAAGTTTTATGTTGTAAAATTAATAAACTCATAGAAAGTTTTTAACATTGATGAACTAACAATTTTTTTTGAATGAAACATATAGATTATGAATAGTTAAACCATATCACGTAACCCTAAACCCCAAATATACCCTAAATCCGGGGGAAATTTTTCGACGGATTACCGATGGATTAGTGTAATCTCGACAATCCGTGTTGGTTGACTGCCCAATAGAAACACATGCATGGTATATTCCCATATCCATCGGAAATACATAGGAAATTTTCGACGGATTTTGGTTTTTTTCAAAACCGCAGGAAGATTGACCGCACCTAAACGAAATTTTTTAAATAATCCGACGGATATAGCCGTCGGAAATCCATAGATTTATTATCCACGAACTGACTTCTCCCTCATTTCTCTCTTTCTCCTTCTCTCTCTTAACGTTTTTCTTCCTCTTCTCTCTCTAAAATCGGACGATTTCGGTTGCTATCACTTCCAATCTCTCTAAATCTTCATTAATCTTTATCATCAATCATGGATCATGTGTAAGTGTTTATATTTTTTTTTGTAAATCTTGATAGTTTTTAGAGTTTATTAGATTTAGGTGGTTAATTTTGATAGTTTTTTTTTGAATGAGATTTGTTGTGTATTCTCTCCGTTTCACAAAGAGTGTCGTTTTAAAGTTTTATTTTTGTTTCACAAAAAGTGTCATTTTATGTTTTCAATGAATAATTTTGAATAAAAATCCAGTTTTAACCTTATTGTTTTAGTATAATAATTAGAGGAAAAAATGTTTAGTGTATTAATAAGGGGTAATATGAAACTTTTAATATTTTTCTTAATATGTGTGAAATATGTTAAAATGACACTCTCTTTGTGAAACAGAGGGAGTATTTGTTTGGTGGAATGAAATTTGTTAGGGTTTATGAGATTAGAATTGTTAGATTAGAATTTTTGTAAAGTTTTTTTAATTAGAAAATTAAAAAAGTTTTAGTATTTAGAATTTGTTAGAGTTTTTAGAAATTTTTAGTATTTAGAAAATTATAATCGATTTTTTCAGAATTTTGTACTAATTAAAAACGTTTTTATAAATTTTTGATTTTTATAAAAATATTTATAGGTTATTTTATAAAATATTTTTAGAAATTTATACAATAAAAACATATTAAAAACGTTTTTAAAAATTTTATAAAAGTTTTGAATTTTATGGAACATTTGAAAATTTTGAAAGTTTTCGATTTTTTTTTTTTTTGAATTTTAGAAAGTTTATGAAATTTTTGATTTTTTTTTTGAAATTTTTGAAATTTTTGGAATTTTACAATTCAATGTACTAATGTTATTATGTTTTTCTCGCATGAATGACTCTCTCCATTTGGGCTTCCATGGACGCAATCGTTCTCGGGGTACGCCTTGTAGTGGATCGACATCGGGAACTGAAGTCCCGGAGTCCGAGCAATCCGATTCTGGCCCATGAATCTTATTCTTTGGGTCCTCGATATTCTTCGAAGTACAAGGATGAAATCGAGAGGCTCATCCAAACGGTGAAAGACCGTGATGCGAAGGTCGAGGAGTTGGAGTGCGCACACAACTCAACCCGGGAAGTGCTCACGGATATGAAGAAGATCATGAAGAAATTTTTTTTTATGTTTTATGAATTTTGTTCGTTTAATGAATTTATTAATTAAGAAATTTTTATATTTATAATTAATTTTTATTAATTAATTAGATTATTATTTAATATATTAATTTTTTTAATTAATAAAATTAATTAATTAAATAAAATAAAAATAACAAATTATTTAGTTCTGTCGGAAATTGTCCATCAGAAATAAATCCGTCGAAAATACATCCGTTGGAAATACATCTTTCAGAAATCCATTGGAAATACGGTCATCGGTAATCCGTCGGAAATATTCCGACCAGTTTCCGATGGCTAAAATCTGTCGGTAATTTCCGACGGATTTTCGACGAAAATCAATTTCCGACGAACTGAAAAAAACCATTTCTAATGGTTTTTCATAAAAAATTACCGTCGGAAAACGACTGTTTTTTTTTATAGTAATGACTCTATGTAAATATCGTTATAACCTTTTTAGAGGAAAACAAAAAATTGCCTATCGGTTCTGATCACATTAATTTTCGAAACAATGACATCCAACGGGTCATTTGAAATCTTACTTAACCACCAAACATTTAACCAATTCTTTTTTTTTTGTCTTTTCCTTACACATACTACCATCTTTTCCCATCTTCTCTCATAGGACTATAGGAGTATTAGAATTGCACCGATTTTTTTCCCATCTTCCCTCAGTCCCAAAATAAACCTCGAGAAATCAGAGATTGAAGCATTGATTAACAGATTACCAAAAATGGGAAAACGTAAGGAAACTTCTCTTTACATTAATATATTGCAAATTGAGTTACAGCGACATTTCCACACAAAAACTATTGCAAATTTTCAAACCAACATTTCCATAATTTTCTCTTAGTCCTATATTTCATAAAATCTTTTTTCCCAACTCCCAAGTAAATTGTCATCTTTGACGTAAAAGATATGCTTACACATTTTCTTATTTTACATTTATTTCAACATATATATTTTCTATAAAAAAATATCTGATAAACGAGATTTTTATATTCTATGAAAGGTTGTACTTGTACTGGACTCTACCTCCTATGACACTCACGACTTGGTCATACTTGATATCTAAGGATTTATAGGTAAGTCTATATGTAAATATTAGTATAATTTTTTTGTAAGGGGAAAACAAAAAATTATCTAACAGTATTTCTGAGGGAAAAATGCTAAAAAATCCTTAATTTATTACTTTCAACCAAAAAAAACTCCAACTATTAGATGAACAAAATAAATGGTAAACTTTGGTTGACTTTCACTTTTAATCCCATATTGGTTATGTTTATGCAAACTTTTTCCTAAGGTAAGCTGTTCGAATCCCCAAAGTTCTGTTTTATTATATTTTTTTAATCAAAACGACATCGTTTTAATAAACCACAAAACGACGTCGTTTTAATTTAACATATATTCTAAACGATGTTTAATTGATCTGTTAACCTCTTTAACGATGAGTCTGATTTGGTCTGGTCAACAAAAATATGGGATTAAAAGTGGAAGTCAACCAAAGTTTAGAGTTTATTTTGTCTATATGATAGTTCGAGTTTTTTTTGGCTGAAAATAGTAAATTGAGGGTTTTTTGGCATTTTTCCAGTATTTCTGATCAGTTTGAACTTTTGGAACAATGTCATCCAACGGTTCATTTGAAATCTCACTTAACCAAACAGTGTCTTCTTTGGGTTCAAATCCAAACAGTGTCCTTCTTAATTTATGTCTGAATTTTAGGAACAAAATAACTTCTTAGAACTGCACCCAATTTTTTTTCCAACTTCCCTTTTTCGACTCCACTTTTGACTCATCGACCTGCTCTTAGTCCCTAAATAAACCTTAGGAAATTAGAGATGGAAGTATTGTTAAACAGATTACCAAAAACAGGACACGTAAGGAAACTTTTCTTTACTAATAAAATATATTGCAAATTGTGTTAAAGCAACATTTCCACACACAAAAAATTGCAAATTTGTTAACAAACATTTCCATAATTTTCTCTTAGTCCTTGTATATATTTTTTAAGCTAGAACGACCCTCAATAACGATTTATATCATTTAACATTAATTATTATATGATTAATTAATAATAATTATTCTCTCAGTTTACCGGGAAATATTCTAAAGTTAGTAATCTATCTTGTTTTGCTTCATCAACAATAAAAATTTATTCTTTATTGATATATTATCTCCATACACCACATGTTATATAGATATGCAATATATTTGAATAAAAAATAGAAAAACAAAGAAGAACATAAAACACAAAGATAGAAATCGTGAAGGAGAATCGTGAGAAGAAGAGAGAAAATAAGTTACATGAAAGTAGGCATGACCAAAATGGAACCGTAACCGTACCGTTTTCAAACCGTAACCAGACCATAACCGTGTCAGACGGTTAAAAACCGTAACCGTAAAATATATTAGTTATGTTAAAAAAATTATTAACCGTAACCGTTAATTAACCGTAATCGTATCAAAACCGTTGGTTAACCGCTCGGTTAAAACCGTAAATTTTAACCGTAACTGTTTTAAAAATAAAATTATATGTACTAATAATTAAAATTAGTTCTGTAAAATTAAAAATTGAAATTTTTTTTATGCATAATCAATTTACCAATAACAAATAAAAATCTAAATAACAAGAAATATTAATTAAAACTTAAACATGCTAAACTAATTAATATTTTTTCTAACAAATATAAAGAATATTTTAATAAAACAGTTTTATGATAAAATATATAAAAGAAAAAGAAGAAAAAAAAAATAAATCCTGGAGTCATGGACAACATGGAATGAAAACTAGTATATAAAATTTATAATTATTTAATTATATCTCGTTATATTAACCGTTTATTGTCATCAAATAACCGTAACCGTGTCTAATCGTAACCGTATTTAACCGTAACCGTTTTAACCGTTAAATGGTTAAGGTTAAGGTTAAAAACAATTCTAACCATAACCGGTGGTTAAAAAACATTAACCGTATTAACCGTAACAGTGGTCATGCCTACATGAAAGGAGAAGAAAAGAGGAAAAAACGTAGAAAAAATGAAAAAAAAAACAAAGGAAAAAACAAATTTTTTTTATAGATTTTCAGTTTTAGTGGTTCACACTTGATACTAAATTTCCTCAGATTTTGTTAACCGGTTGGCAGATTTTATATTCCATATTCCGTAGAACAAATATATATAAAAAGATAGAAGTTATATTCTGTAAAAAATAGAATATATAGATAAATGTAGAATAAAAGAGTTTAGTCGATAACAGTACGCGTAACACAAAGCCTCGCGAGAGCGGAAACCCAACGCTTTCATATTCCGGAAAGTAATGAGGGACGGTGGTGAGAGAGAATCGGAAACCACACCACCGGCGACGAAGAATAAAAGAGTTTAGTCGATAACAGAATTGTGTTCAACGGTGGTAAATTGGTCTCTTTGCACTCATTAATCCTGAAAATTAATGACAAATGACGACTTGTGGTGGTAGTAGTACGTATTTTTTAGGAGAAGAAAAGAAGTCAAATTTATTTATTTTTTTTATTTTTTCTAACGATAGACGACATACATTTCATAGAATTTCCATATCTTAATTTTTAATTATTCTCTCTAACATTTCATAGGATCCACGATGGAGCTTGTGCGAGGCATGAAGTGGCCAAGAGAGCCACGATGAAGATCTTCGAATACATTTGATGAGTGAGTGGTGAAAGGTGAGGAATGAAAGTGAGTGAATTCCCGTGTTGGGATTGATTGGCCATATATAGCCAAATGAATAACAGAGATTTATGAGTAATTACTGGGAATAGTTACAAGGATTTGACAACGGTCAAATTTGTAGAACTTGTTTTTTGGTATTTTTACTATAATCTACCAAGTTTAGAATAGATATTCTACTATTTGTTCTGCATGACCCTATAAAATCCGTCATCTAGAATTTTGTGTATATTCTACCAATTTTTGAATATATATATTCTATATTTTTCTATATATCCTACATTTTACATAATATAATTTATATCCTTTTATATTTGTTCTACGGAATGTGGACTAAATAATCTGCCAACTGGTTAACAAAATCTGAAAAATATAGTATCAAGTGTTAACAACTAAAACTGAAATTTTTTAAAAATCTTTTTATTTTTTTCCTTTGTTTTTTTCCTTTTTCTCCTTTGTTTTTTTCCTTTTTTCTTCTCCTTTCATGTAACTTATTTTCTCTCATTTTCTTACGATTTCTCCAACACAATTTTCTTTTCTTCACGATTTTCTCTCCTCTTCTTACAATTTCTCCTTTCATGTAACTTATTTTCCTATTTTCTACGTTTTTCCTCTTTTCTTCTCCTTTCATGTAAATTGGTTGCAGTTCAAGAAGTTATTTTGTTCGTAAAATTAAGACATAAATTAAGAAGGACACTGTTTGGTTAAGTGAGATTTCAAATGAACCGTTGGATGACATTGTTCTAAAAGTTCAAACTGATCAGAAGTACTGTTAGATAATTTTTTGTTTTCCCCTTAAAAAAAATTATACTAATATTTACATATATACCTACCTATAAATCCTTAGATATCAAGTATGACCAAGTCGTGAGTGTATGAAATATGACAAAGAAATCCTTAGATATCTTACGTCAAAGATATGACAATTTAATTGGGAGTTGGGAAAAAGAGTTTATGAAATATGAGTTTTCTGTTACTCATATTTACAAGGCTCCGGCGAGAGGAGAGGTATCTTTGAAGAGTAACCCGAACAGGTATAGGTCGACGTCCCGTCTACATCACCACAAACCGGACAGTAATGCCCGAAAAGATAAGCTCCCAGATAATCGTGTAGTAATACCTGGGAAGGTAAAAGAAACCGATATCTCTCACCATGATATCGGGAAGGTAAAAGAGGCTTATCAAACACGAGTCTTTCACTATTTTCCCTCCATAGATAACGCTTTACAATTCGAACTATTCCCGCCCAAACGCTTAATGGAAGACTCACGCTACGCGTTTTCCATAGCAGGGCTGGACGAAAGTGACATAAAGCAGGAACTCGAGAAGTGTGCAGTATGGGACGAGCAGACCACGCGACGCCAAACTTGTGAGACACAAAGCAAGGACGACTCATCGCAAGATAGAGCCGCTAACAGACAGATTAGGCACAACAAAAAACATTGTAAAGCAACGTACAAGGAGCCAATTCAGACGATCCAATAACTCGACCCGGAAATACGACCCATATACGATCTGGAACAAGTATACTCTATGAAAGTCACATGCGCTCCCCGAGAGCAGGGGACAATCATTCATGGACACACACTCACACACAAATTTAACCTAGCTTTCTCGTTTCTTTCTTCTCTCTCTCTATACACTCAAGACCATCTCTGATATTCTCTGAATCGGTTCTGAAACTCTAACTCCGGCTATTTTTAGGCTGGAATCATCCTAAAGCTCTCACCTTTTTTCACCTTCTTCACCACAAAAAGCTTCATTATTCTCAGATACTTAGCGGATCCACCCATTTTCTCGGACCCTAAGTCACTTAGCCATTCTAATCCGTTTTCCAACTCTCTTCGGACCCGACACCCAAACCATGGTCCTTTATTCTTTCGTTTATTGACTTGAGAGTCGGAGGAAAATATCCTCCCAATCGTGTTTTCCGGGACTACATGCGTTGTTTGTTGTGTAGGTGGATTGTTTTCCCAAAAATACGAAAAAACTCTGAAACAGTATTTAATTTAGATATTGGTTCGATTTCGATTCAGTTTTGTAGGTTTGTGGTGTTTCGATCCACAAAAATAGTTATCATATAAATTGTATATTTACTTTAGTTTTATTTGGTTCAATTTAGATACTCTTAGTTTATTCGGTTTTATGTCGAATAAACCGTAACTTTTGTTTAATTTGGTTTCAAAATAAAATTAGCTCAAGTATAACTCGTTGGCTCATTAAATGTCCAAAAATTGAAACCTGAAATTGAACGAAAATTAGTTGCACATGGTTGATCGTCACAAAACTAGATGGTTCAAAGAAAAGATGAACAATAAGACGTGGTTTCAAAGAACATACTCGATAGATTTCTTTTTTCTTTTTTGAACTTCTCACTGTCTCTAATTTTTGTTGCTGGTCTCTTTCATCAAGCCCGTCTAATTTTTTTGTAGAAAGATCCAGTAAGAAAGAACAACCGCACTAACCCAAATAATAGATTTACTGAGCAAACATTAATTATCAGGTATAGCTATAAGAAATAAATTCTTGAAATTTTTATTTTCAGAATATACGTTATACAAAAACAATTAAATGTTGTTGGATGTGCTTAGACTACTCCTAAATTTATCCTTCGAAATAATTGTAGTCAACTAATAATTAATTCATTGCATAGCTATATTACCATGTTTTTGCTTGGCGGCAAATAAATTGCCATTGATGGTCTCTCCATTTACCACTTCGTCAGTTACAACAAAGTTATACTTCGACAATTTGTAAACTACCATTTATTCACATTCTGATCCCACGAGGATATGATCGTCTTTTCAACATCTGAATAATGTAATCAAAATTACAATTAGCTAAAGATTAACCCACTACTCCTTCCCGCCTTTTTCCCCATCTTAACTTCCATTTAGTTACTGTCGGAGAGAGATGAAGCTCAAAAGTTACAAAATTGGAACTTATTTTTATCAGCCGTCCGATCTGCTAGTTAACCGGTCTTGATTAGCTCACCATAATATTATTAGCCTTTGCTAATTTAGATATTATCTTTCAAAGAATATGTTACTTATATTGCAAAATGAAAATAAAGAAGACTATATAATTCATGAGTTTTGTTGCCAAACAAGTGGTCTTTACAAATATATTGGATATTGTTCTATAATCGACTTATATTATTTTGGTCGTTCGTAGATATTGTCTTTTCAATAATAATGGCGTCATATAAAGTATATGTAATGGGAAATGAGAGAAGCTTTTGGAGAAATATCAATTTTAAAATTTAGTGACTAATAGGTATAGATCCATATGGTAATCAATTAAATATCAATATTTTTTAGTTACGAGATTCTGTAGTCTTCTTAGTTTATTGTTTTTAACTTCAAAGGCATATATAAATTTTTTTTTTTCGTTTAATTATTTTATTTATAAACTATAAAAAAAAAATCTCGAGAGCTATAAGGTTAGTTTTATATTTTTAAGAAATTATCAGAATTAATGGAATTTAATGGGTCATTCATTATTTTGAATTTATATAGCAACTCATTAAGTTCTCTCGTATTCCTTGAAACGAGCTAAACTCTCTCCTTCTTTGTAGTCTTTTCTCCATTCTACTAAGTTCTTTTTTTTTCATGGAACACCGACGCCTTGTCCACGGAGCTGCGCCTCCGTTGACCGCCGTGGAGAGGTTCTTATACGGCCAAAAAAATGATGCCTTGTGTTCCAAGAAACAAGAGTGTTCTAGACACCGACCGATCGTGAAGAAGACAACGGAGATTGAGATTAGAAACGACAACAAAGAGAACATGACGTTTGGTCCGAGGAAGGAGAAACACTTGGTCGTTAATGGCCGAAGCCCTACAGGGGACACGGTCGTTAAAGATGCAACCAGAGATTATCAAAACAGTACGAAGAAGCGACCATACAAGAATCTTATCAAAGGGCAATGGACGGCGGAAGAAGATAGGTATATATATAGATATATGTATATGAGAGTAAAAATATAGTTATGCGTTTGTAAATACGAACATATATGTATAGGAAGCTGATAAGGTTGGTGAGGCAACATGGGGAGAGGAAATGGGCAATGATCTCGGAAAAACTTGAAGGAAGAGCAGGCAAACAATGTCGTGAGAGATGGCATAATCATCTCCGTCCTGATATCAAGGTTTTTTTTCTTCTAGATCTCTCTATTTATAACATATCTTTTTTTTTTGGTTTTATATATAACATAGTTTTGTCTAGATCTAGGGTTCTAACATAAGTCTCTCTTTACGTTTTTGTCGAATTTTTTTCTTTCAGAAAGATGGATGGAGCGAAGAAGAAGAGATGATTCTTGTAGAATCACACATGAGAATTGGGAACAAATGGGCAGAAATCGCTAAACTCATACCAGGACGCACCGAGAACTCTATCAAGAACCATTGGAATGCGACTAAACGACGCCAAAACTCAAAACGCAAACAAAAACGCCAAGCAAACGCGGATAACAATGATAGCGACCTCTCTCCATCATCTAAAAGGCCATGCATTCTCCAAGACTACATCAAAAGCATCGACAATAATGACACTAACAAGGACAATGGCGAGAACAAGAATGAGAACACCATCAGTGTTCTTTCTACACCGAATCTTGATCGGATCTATTCTGATGGAGATTCTTCATCGTCGGTCCTTGGCGATCCATATGACGAAGAGCTGGTTTACC
Source organism: Eutrema japonicum (assembly GCA_030161315.1). Lineage (NCBI taxonomy): Eukaryota > Viridiplantae > Streptophyta > Magnoliopsida > Brassicales > Brassicaceae > Eutrema > Eutrema japonicum. The sequence continues at coordinate 44,675,992 of BSQW01000005.1, forward strand.
TACAAAATATATTTGTAAACCACCCGATTTCTCTTGAAAACATTGGTTTGAGCCAAACCTCTAATGAGGTAAACACGTCTTCATCATCTGGGTTCATGGTCAATAACCCTAACTCGCACAGCAATGTTGGGACCACCCATCATCAGGACCAGGCAATGGTCGCAGTTCCTGTGAATACACCGCACCTTGCGTCTGATATCTACTTGTCTTATTTGTTGAATGGTACGACGTCCTCTTACTCCAACCCTCATTTTCCGTCTTCCTCATCGTCCGCGTCATCCGCCACCGTAGAGTACGGAGGCCACAGCGAGTTGCTTGGGCCTCAAGCTAACTTTACAAGTGAAAGAAGAGAGATGGATCTGATAGAGATGCTTTCTGGTTCTATTCAAGGTAGCAACACCTCCTTCCCACTGTTCTAGCTACCCATTATGGTCATGTGATGTCATATGATCATCATTATCATTATGATCATTCTCTATCTTCCTGTTCTTTTGTTTAATAATAGATTTTCTTAAAACTTTTCTATAGATCATAAAATTCAAGTTTCTTTCCGTATCAAAATAATTAATTAGGGTTTATGTGCTTCTTTGTAGTCGAATACTTAATTTTATTTCAATTTCTGGTTTAATCCTCTTTATTTTATTTTATTTTCATTTTCATTTTAAGGTATGTTGTTTAAGTAATTAAGTAGTTGTTTTAGCTAGAGATGAGTGCGATATTGATTCCCACTTACGTTACCACTAGAATTTATGTCCACTAATTCAATGAAATTTATACTCAAGCGTAACCACTAGACTTTTATTCAAAAAGAGTTGAACAAACTCAAACAAACAAAGGCATAATACGTATTCTTTAGGTGGAGAAAACATAGGAAAAGTAAGTAGATTGCTTAAAAAATATAATTTCAAATGACAAACATATCCTCCAACCTCAAATATATTTACTATAATGCCCTTAATATTAATCACGCAATCACTTCACCACGAGGTTGCAAGTAGACACGTAGCCCGTTCTTCATGAAGAGCGTCAGCGACATCTTCTGCTCGACGCGGTGGCCGGGAACTGGAAACAGCCGGTAACGGAGGAGAACGGATGAAGCCACCGACTTCATCTGAAGATAAGCCAAGTCTTTGCCCAAGCAAGTCCTTGGTCCGGCGTTAAACGCTACGAACTTGTAACTATCCTTAGGAGTCTCGAACCGGTCACCTTCGGCCGTGAGCCACCGTTCTGGACGGAACTCGAGACAATCTTGGCCCCAAATCGTTTTCATCCGTCCGATCGAGTAAATCGAGTAGGTCACCGTCGAGCCTCTTGGCACGAATGTCCCGTCAGGCAAAACGTCGTCGTCTATGACGTACTTGAAATCCTGGTCATAGATTCTTAATTAAGAATTATGAGGAATGACAAAAAAAAACTTGGAAGAAAAATAAAATGATTGTTTTGCGTTAATTCTGCCATGTTCTTTTTGGTAAACAATAACTCAAATTAATTAAAAGTTAAATGTCATTTTATACTAGCTAGCTGCCTATGGCTTAAGAAAAAACAAAATATGTGATATTCAACTTAAAAGGAAAAAATTATGGAATTAATTAGTCAACTAGCTAGTTATATATAGAGATTTATTTCAGGAACTTTTATGAAACCTAATATATCTATATATATTTGGACATAAATCAATACTTATGTAGTAATTAATTATGTCTATGTTAAATTTACATCTTGTATGCAAATTTCTCCTCGCCATATGCGTTATTTATGATATATCAATGAACGAAATAATTTTTTGAAAAATAAATGATTATATTTTCACCTGAGGCACGGAAGGGTATAAACGCAGCGTTTCAGCCAAAGCAGCCTTGAGATAAACGAGCCTATCTGCCTCGTCGAACTCTAACGGCTCCTCCGTCCACTTTCTTTGATCATCACCACGTGTCTCCTTCAGAATCGTTGCTAACTCCTCAACAATCTTCTTCTCAACCTCAGAGTTATTCATGACGAGCCAAAAAAACCAGCTCAAGGCCACAGAAGAAGTGTCCCGACCCGCAAGAACAAAGTTAAGCGCGATACGCTGAAGAACATCTGTCTGAAGAACATTACCGTTAACGTCACGTTTCTTCAGAAAACGCGATAAAAGATCATCGGACGGGGAGTTTTTCCGGGCGTCAATTGCATCGTTCATGTAAGTCTCAACGATTTTAAGGCTCTTCTTGAGCTTATCCTCCGATCCAATCCCCATCGCTTTCTGAATCCGCCACAAGAAACCGGTATAGAGAAGCCTCTTTAGAGTTGCTTCGGTAGCCGTGTCAAACGCTACCGAGAACGGATTTTCCGGAAGATCCGGAGATAGCGTCTCCGGGTCTTTCCCAAAAGTCAAACCACAAATGTTGTCAAAAGTCAACCTCAAAAACAAATCTTGGAGGTCAACCGTTTTGTTATCCTTAACGGCGCGGTCTAATATCAGCCATAACCGGTTCTTGATAGTCCCGTTAACCCACCTAGCCATGGCTTGTCTAAGAGTCCTAGTAGTGAACTCAAGCGCTGCGGTCTTACGTTGCATAAGCCACGTGTCACCGTCGCTGTTGAAGATTCCTTGTCCCAACAGATCGTGGAAAGCAGCTCGCCACATCGGACCTTTTGGGTAGTTATCGAATCGTGTCTTAAGAATATGCTCGACGTTTTTTGGGTGGCACGTCACGGTGTAAAACCCTTGCGTCTTGGCCACGAAAGGTATCACCATGGTGCTTGTTTGGTACGTACCGCCAGTGGCTCGGAGGTTATCGGCAATCCAATCATGGACTCGGCTCCGGTTCGCGATTAGAAACGGTAGGCTTCCGACGATAGGTAAGACTTTGGGACCGGTTAGTCTCCGGGAGAGGAAGTAGAACCAAAAAGCGTAAACCGATAGAGCGGCCACGGCGTAGCCGGTTAAGATAGGGCTTAGGGCTTCCATTTTCCGGTTTAGGCTTTTTTTTGTTGTATGGAGAGATTGGTGAGAGACATATATGGTGAAGGAGAGGGATATGTTTATATATATGTAAGAAAAGAGATATATCTTTACTATAGGCTATAACAAGAAAGGTTAGATTTTGTTTCAAGTAGGAGAAAGTAGTTAGGAAATTTTAATTTGGGTCGATAAGAATATTGTGTGTGTATAGTTTGGGATAAAACAACACGAAAGCAAATTAATTGTCGAGCTACGATTTAGTTATCATTTTTGTTTTTTTTTCAGCGTCGAGATATATTTTATTATTTTGTGTCTATTAGTTCATGTGCACCAAATATTCGTGTATATTTTACATGCTTATATAAAAAAAACTTGAGACTAACAAAAAGATAACCAAGGGTACATGGGCCAGTGGTAGCAGCGAATTTGCTGGTGTGGGTATGTGCCCCGCCTTCTGGTTTCGAATTTTCTTGGCCATCCATCCACGTTTAAATCAGCATATTACTGTCGTAAACCCCGGAGTTGGGCCGCCAGAGATTAGTCTGGGTCTAGAAAACCTACGATCACTTTGGTTTATCAAAAAACAAAAAACAAAAAACAAAAAACAAAAAGATTTCGTGAACATTAATTAGATCAATGATTTTAGGACACTGACGAACTCAAGGTCAGAACTTCCATGCAATGTGTAAACAAAATGAAATAAGCATTCCAATTTTTCATCTCTTTAATGATTTATTCATTAAATAGTAGCACAAATTTAGCTGTGGATAAATACTTTATTTATATGGAACGAACGATCTTTTCTTCGAGAATAAAGATTTGGTCAATGGCAGTTAGCCCATTCTAAGGAAATGGGTTTGATTCGAGTCGAACACTAATTAACACACACTTGAGAAAGATTTGAAAACCATCATTAAGAAAATTAAAGTAAAAGTACAAAATCAAAAATACTTAAAACATATAATGTTAACAAAAGTCTAAGAAAACGCAACGGAAAATTTTTTTTATCAAAAATGGTAAAGTTCATATGTATTGAATTCGGGCGTTACTACATATTCTATATGATTCAAATTTCATTTGCTTTTATTTGTCGCGTAATACATATTATAGTCAGCAGATTAGTAAGAGTTTTAGTCTAAGAAAATCAAATTATTTAGGAAACATATTCAATTGATATAAATATTAGCTAATCGACAAAGTCATGCACATTTCAAATATTTTTTTATATATAAAGTATGTGAGAAAAGTAACTAATTATTTCATTTACAAACCAATTATATATGTATATCTATTTAATAATAAAATACCGTCTTAGCTCGATACGATAGGATATCAAAAATATGATGGGAGTCACATGTTTTGGTTTGCAATAAGAGATTAAAAATAACATTTTTATCAATTGTCGTCAGTTCGATTGGTAAATATATTTTGGACGAAACTTTGAGATCACGGAATCAAATGATGTTTGGGACGAAACCATTTGGGAATGTACGGGTTTCGGCCCAAAATCTCCTGATAATTTAAAAAAAAAGAGATTAATGTATAGTCTTTAAAAACATTAATTTAATTTCAAAACAATGATGCATTTGATTTAACACAAGATTTTGATTAAATAAAATTGTTCATACAATTCAAACAAAAATTTTTTTTTAAAATAAAATAAAAACAAACTCAATAAATATCTTTTACGATTGCGTCTTTTCATTATCATCTTCTAATAACCTTTATGAGGGTGGTGTCTTTTAATTATTTGTTTTGTAACTTTCCGCTTATACAAATTTGTTTACCCACAAGTTGTCTTTTTAGCACCTATGTTTTTTCAACTCTATTTATTTTGTTTCAAACAACATTTTTTGTTTATAGATCTTAATTTCATAATGCTCTCAAATTGGAACTTCGATAAACAACTTTATTCTATTATTTTTAAATTATTTTAAAGTATGGGAAAATTACTTTATATAATAATAATAGTCCTTTGTGCAAATTTTTCTAAAACGATTACTTTTTTTGTATTTTTGGAACCATTACTTATATTTAAATTTGTACTTTGCCTAATTATATTTTGATAGTTAATTCAGCAGGAACTTTTTATGGTTAATTTTCTTTCATACATTTTAAATTCGCTTTCTTAAAGTATTGTAGATCTTCAATTTCACGATGACTGGTGTTTTTTTGTGAAAATCTAGCTCGATTTGGATCTTTTGATAGTTGATTCCAGAGTTGTAGATAGAATTTTGATATGTTCATGATGACTAATGTTTTAATCGATTCAAACTTCTTGCGAGGCGAGTGATTGATGTATGTATCTTTGTTGATATGTTCGCTTGGTACTATGGATTTGTCATGATCATGGTTCCAATTAAAAAGTGTATGTCAAAATGAAACTTCAATTTGGATGATCTTCAATATGGGAATATGGGATAATTGATTCCAAACGTTAGTTGTAGAAATAATTTCAATATGATCAGCCTCACACGACAATGGATGTATAATCGATTTCAATTTTGTCTTCCCAAGTTTGCTTGCTTTTGATAGTTGTAATTGACAATATGTTTGTGTGAATCGGTGGAATATATTTGTAAGATTCTAACTAACGAAACGCAACTTTAACTTTGTTTGATATTTGACTAATTGATGTTGTTGTGTTTAATTGAGACAACCATGGCATAGAACTTCTTGAATTGCTAGTCTGTCCGCTAATTTTCAGAGTGAGGTTGACTAAAAAAGATAGAACTTCTTGAAATCTGGTTCCTTCGTCATCGTGATATTTTTAGTCCCGCCTGTCCGCTAATTTTCAGCCGTCAGACAAATCCAGGGTCAGAGCCAAGTTCCAAGCTTTTATCTGAGGCATTTAGAACAGATGATTGTCAAGATGGAAGACATGATGTCCAAGACGAATGTTCAAGTCCGGTAAACGTGGTGGAAAGGAACCAGATTTCTGTTGAGAAACCGCCCTTGTTGGATCAGAATATTCCCACTGTGACATCCAAAAAGGGAAGACATGCTTCTCATAACCGGCGGTTTAGCTTCAACCTTCCGGTAAGGTCTCGCCTAGTACCTTAGGGTCTGACTGGGCCTACCGTCTGTTGCATTTGTCAGGAAAAAAAACATAAACTAGAGACCATCTTTTTTTCCATTATGAGTTCATCTCTCATATATATCTCGAATAAGGTTCTCTCCCGTTTTGGTCATCCGCATCACTCTTTTGTTGATTGGCCAAACCCTATTGCATGGATCTCTACCTCGTATGGGACCATCAACCTCACTCTCAATAGACTAGCAATTCAGAAGATGATCTATGATAGAAGAAACAGAGGTTTCACGAGTTACCTGTCCGACACCAACTCTAATTCAGGTAAAACTTGCCTTCCGTGGAAACACAACTTTTGACGGATCAAAATATCACACACACATTGGTTGTGACTAATTGCTCATTGCTGCTGTTTGTAGGACCAAAATTTACACTACAGACAGGAAAGATTTAATCACAGTAATATGTAAATAAACAGTTTAAGGAACAGACGATTTATATACGATAAAGCAATACAAGATCTGAGGAGGCGAGATAAATCTCTTTCCTTAACTCTAAGAATCTCCCGTAGTGTGACGGGGTTTTATAGATCCATGAGTCCCAGGATACAACCAAAGTTTAACTGAATCATCAACACCATGATTCATATCTATCGACCATTATTCTACGATACTCTCGAAATTAAAAACTTACTCTAAGCAGTAGGGAATTGAAGAAACGATTGCTAGAACTTTTAGAAAGTGTTTATTGTGTGTCAGAGGATGATTTTTTAGGTGAAAATCGTGTTGTATATATAGGAGAGAGGCTAGGGTTTTTCCATGACAGAAAAGGAATATTTCTAGAATAACCTAGGCGGCTGCGTTTTTTTAAGTCGGCCCGCTGGGTATCGATCGATACCAAGGGGTATCGATCGATACCTCAAAAAGTCCACGGGCCCAATCAAGGCCCAAGATGCGAACGTCGCACGTATGGCTTTTCTTCTCTCATGTTGTTCATTTAAGACACAACCATTCCAACATATATACACGAGAAAACATTTCTCGGTTAATGAAAACATTTCATTAGAAAGAGCTTAACTCATTTCTTTTCACACTAACATAATTTTATCAAACCCTCAGGCTTTGACAAAAAATTAGTTCCAACAATCCCCCACATGAATAGAAATGACTCTAGAACATATGAAAATTGTACAGACTAGACTTTACTAGACATACTTGACTAGACTCATCTAGACGTAGACAGACTTTCGAGAGTATACGAAAATGTAACTGTATCTGAGAGGTAGCATTTTCCAGCTTTGAACCAAACATTTTTAATATCTGTCGAGTTTACTCGGCCAGGAGGTGAACATGATGTCTTGAACCGCCCGGATTTTTATGTAAACTTAGACAACAGGTATCGCACAGAGACATCTTCTCGTAGAACTTTGTTCTCTATTGTGTTCATTTTGGCCTTGAACATTCCTGGTATTCGTGAGTGAATTTGGAGAATATAGCCTTCTCTTTCATTCTCCTAGAAACGGCCCCATTTCACACTTCACTAGGTGATCTTTTATTAGCTTGTTTTTCAGAAGTGTCCTGTCACACTCCACTATCTACATAGCTATGCAATCATTAAAAGCCAACGCTTATCCTTACTATCCACAGGTAGCACTGTTATATCATCCTAGGAACTGGACAGAGACATAGTCTCACAGTGCTCAATTCGAATCAGTTTAATTTTGTTTCCCTTTGAACCTAGATCTTGGGATCTCCAGTCACATAGGTGGGGTATCTGTCAAACATCATCTTTTTCTATAGGCTTTAAACCCATTCCTTTTGATGATTTTACAATTTGATCTCGCGGCAAACCTTTGGTAAACGGATCCGCTAGGTTATCAGCCGACTTGATGTAATCTATCGTTATTACACCAGTTGAGATCAATTGTCTAATGGTCTTATGTCGTCTTCTTATATGACGAGACTTGCCATTATATAGATTACTCAGTGCCCGAGAGATAGCCGACTGACTATCACAGTGTACACGTAATGCTGGCACTGGTTTCTCCCACATTGGGATATCTTCCAAAAAGTTTCGAAGCCATTCTGCTTCCTCAGCAGCTTTGTCTAAAGCTACAAACTCTGACTCCATGGTTGATCTGGCCAGGAGTGTTTGTTTGGAAGATTTCCAGGATATTGCTGCACCAGCAAGAGTAAAGACATATCCACTCGTGGATTTGGAGTTTCTTGAATCTGAAATCCAATTGGCATCACTGTACCCTTCCAGCACTGCTGGTTCTTTACCAAAGTGCAGCCCATAACTTTTGGTGTATCTTAGATAATTTAATACCCTAGTTATGGCTCTCCAATGGGTATGACCTGGATTGCTCGTGTAACGACTTAGTACGTTTACCGAGTGTGCTAAATCGGGTCTAGTACAATTCGTTAAGTACATTAGACTCCCGATGACTCTTGCATACTCCACTTGTAACTCTGCTTCACCTGAATTCTTTGTCAAGTGAAGATGAGGATCAAGTGGAGTTTTTGCAGTCCCATTGGAGTAGGTCTTAAACCTCTCTAGGATTTTTGTAGCGTAATGATCTTGAGACATAATTATTCCTTTTGAATTTCGAATAATCTTAATCCCTAGAATTACATCAGCTAATCCCATGTCTTTCATATCAAACTTTCCACTTAGCATGTTCTTTGTTTGAATGATTATATCTTTGTTGCTTCCCATGATTAGCATGTCATCTACGTACAAACACAACAACACATAACCTTGTGAAGTACTTTTGATATAGATGCACTTATCACATTCATTGATGTGAAAGCCATTTGACATCATTACACTGTCGAATTTTTCATGCCATTGTTTCGGAGCTTGCTTGAGTCCATATAGCGATTTGACAAGTCTACAGACTTTCTTCTCTTGTCCGGGAGCAACATAACCCTCAGGTTGATTCATATAGATCTCTTCCTCTAAATCTCCGTTTAGAAAAGCAGTTTTAACATCCATCTGATGTATTTCAAGGTTTCTTAAAGCTGCGATTCCAATCAACATGCGAATCGAAGTAATTCTCGTCACTGGAGAATAAGTGTCAAAGAAGTCCAATCCTTCCTTTTGACGAAATCCTTGTACCACAAGTCTGGCCTTATATTTGTCTATAGAGCCATCGATTTTTAGCTTAGTGGTGAAGACCCATTTACAACCCAGAGGTTTACAACCTTGAGGTAGGTCTACCAACTCATAAGTATGATTTTGCATAATTGAGTTGATTTCACTGTTAGATGCCTCCCTCCAGAAAGGTGCATCAGGTGTAGACATCGCTTCCATGAAAGTTCTTGGACCACTTTCCGCTAGGAATGCCATTATGAACTCAGAGCCAAATGTCTTCTCCTTACGAGCTCTCTTGCTTCGTCTCGGTTCAGCTTCTTCTACTTCTGTAGAAGTGCCTGAAGTGCTTGCCTCATTGCTAGCATCTCGTTCGTCACGAGTTCGTTTAGGATTTCCTCTATCCTTACATGGAAACACATTTTCGAAGAAGTATGCATTCCTGGACTCCATTATTGTGTTTACATGAATGTCTGGTATATCTGATTTATGTACCAGAAATCGATAGGCACTACTATTGTGCGCGTATCCGATGAAAATGCAATCTACCGTTTTAGGTCCGATGGTGACCTTTTTCGGAAGTGGTACTGCAACTTTTGCCAGGCACCCCCACACTTTCAGGTATACATACGAAGGTACATTACCTTTCCAAAGTTCATAAGGAGTTTTTCCTGTGACTTTGTGTGGAATTTTGTTCAGGATATAATTAGAGGTAAGCAGAGCTTCCCCCCACATGTTCTGGGCTAACCCAGATTCCTGCAACATTGCATTCATCATTTCCTTGAGAGTTCTGTTTTTTCTTTCAGCAACTCCATTGGATTCCGGTGAGTAGGGAGCAGTTGTTTGATGAATAATGCCATGTGCTCTACAGAATGCATCAAATGGTTCACTATATTCACCACCCCTATCACTTCTGACCTTTTTTATGGTCTTGCCGAGTTGGTTTTCAACTTCCAGCTTGTATTCTTTAAATTTGTCCAAGGCTTCATCTTTACTTCGCAGTAGAAAGATGTAACAATATCTCGTGCAATCATCTATGAAAGTCACGAAATATTTCTTGCCTCCTCTGGTTTGAATATATTTCAAATCACATAAATCTGTGTGAATTAAACCTAGAGGTTCTGTTGTTCTTTGAACGCTGGGTGATGGCGTTTTAGTGAGTTTGGCTTGGACACAAACCTCACATTTGTCTTTGCTTAATTTGCATTTAGGAATCATGTTCATGTTCATTAATCTACTCATAGACTTGAAATTAACATGTCCTAATCGTTCATGCCAAATATTAAAAGACTCAGCGAGATAAGCAATTGGTTTCTTATCATTAATCTTAGGGTTCTTTGAGGTGGAAGCCTCGGTTACATTATCCTTTCGGATTACTGCCTCAACAGACATCTTAAACAGATTATCCCAAACAAAACCCTTACCCAAATACATCCCATTCTTCGTTAGGATCAGCTTATCACCTTCCAGCTTCACAGAGAATCCATGCTTACTTATGAGCGATCCAGAGATCAGATTCTTGCGCATATCTGGTACATGTACGACGTTCGTGAGAACTAGTTCCTGTCCAGAGGTGAGCTTCAGAACAACCTTCCCGTGACCATCAATTGTCGACGAGGCTGAATTACCCATTAAGAGTTTTTCACCATTCTTGGTCTTTGTGTATGTGGAGAACATCTCTCGATCCATACAGATGTGTCTGGTTGCACCAGTATCGAACCACCAAGTCTTTGGATGGCTTTCAGCAACATTGGCCTCAGTGACCACAGCACACATGTCAGCTTCTGTCAAGTTGGCTTGAGCCTTCTTGCTACGACAATCGACGGATTTGTGTCCTTGCTTCCCACAGAAGTTACACAATCCTAAGAACCTTTGAGAAGTCTGGCCATTCTGACCACTCTTGTTCTTGAACTTTTGGAAGTTCTTTGGTGGCATCTTCCCTTTGCCTTTGTTAAGGCGACCTTTGTTCTGCCACTTGCCTTGATTGGGGTTTTGGTGTTCAACCATGTTCGCATTGTGTTCGCGAATTTTCACACCTACATTGATCTGTTGTTCCCGATTCGTAGACTCTACGCGGAGCTTAACAATCAGATCTTCAAGGCTCATCTTCTTTTTCTTCAGCCTGAGGTAGTTCTTGAAGTCCGTCCAACCAGGAGGTAGCTTCTCAATGATGCAGCAACCTTGATAGGTTTCACACAACCGCATTCCCTCAGCAAAGATATCGTGTAGGAGCCTCTGCACCTCATCGACTTGTTCCATTAGTGGTCTTGAATCCACCATCTTGTACTGCTCGAACTTCGCCACAGTGAACTTCTGAGTACCAGAATCTTCAATGCGGTACTTCTTGTCTAAGGAATCCCACAGAACCTTAGATGTCTCAGCATTTTCGTACACCCCAAACAGAGAGTCCGAAAGGCTATTCTGAATATAGCCTTTGCACAAGAAGTCAGCATGTTCCCAGGCGTGGACACTCGCAAGCGCACGTGGATCAGTGTTATCTTCTGGGAGAACAGGTTTCACCTCACTGGTGTATTTATGCAGATTCAATGTTGTCAGATAGAAAAACATCTTCCTTTTCCACATCTTGAATGCTGTCCCATCAAATTTGGTTGGAGGAGCGACGTGATTCCCAGATGGAACTTTGACCGTCTCGATCTGACTCGCAGTCGATTCAACCTTCTCACTGGTTTTCTCCACCAATCCAGAGTTGTTTTCCACATCAATTGTCATTCTGTTAAGACAAAAGAAACAACTTTTAATTAGTATCGATATATAAACTTTAAGAATCGCAATTCTAATATCGAACTAAATCGCATTGGTGTCGATCGATACTCCTTGGTATCGATCGATACACATTCAATGTCTATTGATGCACCCGTATGGTGTCGATCGATGCACCGTAGGTGTCGATCGATGCTCGATGCACATACTGTGTTAATCGAAGCATCTTGGTGTCGATCGATACACATTGAGTGTCGATCGATACACCCTGGGTTCCGATTGAAGCTCGATGCACATACTGTGTCATTCGAAGCAACCTGGTATCGATTGATACACGCTTAGTGTCGATTGATATACCCTGGGTGTCGATCGATACAAGTGAATTTCACAGGATCGATCATAGCACCAGTGTCGATCGATACCTGTGTCTTATACACAGTATCGATCGACATAGACCAACTTGGTCGATGCAAAGTATCGATCGATACACTGAGGTACCGACCGATACACTGTTTGCATGGTATCGATCGATACACTTAAGTGTCGACCGATACAATTTAGTCCAATATCGACCGATACCATAGGGTGTCGATCGATACTCACAAGGCCTCGATCTGAATCGAACCTATCAAGAACAGATGTGTGTTCGTTGATTATACCGTTCTTTAATCGCAATTAAAGACAGTTTTTTAGAAGATGTTTAAGCAGATCTGCTTCTACTACACGTTTCAAGTTGCTAAACAGCTGTTTGATTAACGTTTGAGTATCACTAGCAGAAGAACATCTTCTTAAAAAATAGAGAGAGATGAAGATTGCCTCTACTACACGTTTCAATTTGCTAAAAGCTTTTTGACAACGTTTGAGTATCATCAGCAATAGAAGAATCGTTTAAAAAACCGTTTGAAAACGTTTATTTACTCGTGATTAAAGATCCAATTGAAGTAATAACAAAAATTGGATCTTCTTAGAGTTAAGATTGTAGGACCAAAATTTACACTACAGACAGGAAAGATTTAATCACAGTAATATGTAAATAAACAGTTTAAGGAACAGACGATTTATATACGATAAAGCAATACAAGATCTGAGGAGGCGAGATAAATCTCTTTCCTTAACTCTAAGAATCTCCCGTAGTGTGACGGGGTTTTATAGATCCATGAGTCCCAGGATACAACCAAAGTTTAACTGAATCATCAACACCATGATTCATATCTATCGACCATTATTCTACGATACTCTCGAAATTAAAAACTTACTCTAAGCAGTAGGGAATTGAAGAAACGATTGCTAGAACTTTTAGAAAGTGTTTATTGTGTGTCAGAGGATGATTTTTTAGGTGAAAATCGTGTTGTATATATAGGAGAGAGGCTAGGGTTTTTCCATGACAGAAAAGGAATATTTCTAGAATAACCTAGGCGGCTGCGTTTTTTTTAAGTCGGCCCGCTGGGTATCGATCGATACCAAGGGGTATCGATCGATACCTCAAAAAGTCCACGGGCCCAATCAAGGCCCAAGATGCGAACGTCGCACGTATGGCTTTTCTTCTCTCATGTTGTTCATTTAAGACACAACCATTCCAACATATATACACGAGAAAACATTTCTCGGTTAATGAAAACATTTCATTAGAAAGAGCTTAACTCATTTCTTTTCACACTAACATAATTTTATCAAACCCTCAGGCTTTGACAAAAAATTAGTTCCAACACTGTTTTGATCTTTGATTATCTTTTGCATGAATTTATTGATTTAGATAATTTAGTAAAGTAACGATTGATCAACATTTTATGTTCAAAATTTTGCCCTCGACCAATCGTTTTTTTCTTCCTTCTAATCTTATAAAATATCTCTGATAGCTAGTATATGTAAATAACTAACAAGTCAGATGATTTTTATTTCTTACTGTGTGCATCGACACTTTTGTTTTCTTGTGTTGTCTTTAAAATAGATTTTTTAAAGGTTAGCTTTAATTTATTAGTATTTTCAGTCAAAATTTCAGATCACCCAATCCTCAAAGTATATCAATTTCCTCTTTAAAAATTAACACAATCTAAATATTATACATTATAATAGTAATAATAGCACACACAACTTTCTTCAAACATAATTTTGTGGGATAAATCGCTTTTTTATCTTAATCATACAATAAGATATTACGTACAACAAGAAATATACAAAGCCCAAAACCTGCTCCCCTCGAAATGCCACGTGACACCTCCACATTCATCATATCATCACCATGCCATTACGAAATCTCAACATAATCTCATAACCATCATCAACATAATCAACGCATACATAAAAGGTAGAAAGAAAAAAAGGATAAGACACTTGTGGAGAGCTCATGTAAGAAGAAGAAGAAGAAGAAGAAGAAGAAGAAGAAGAAGAAGAAGAAGAAGAAGAAGAAGAAGAAGAAGAAGAAGAAGAAGAAGAAGAAGAAGAAGAAGAAGAAGAAGAAGAAGAAGAAGAAGAAGAAGAAGAAGAAGAAGAAGAAGAAGAAGAAGAAGAAGAAGAAGAAGAAGAAGAAGAAGAAGAAGAAGAAGAAGAAGAAGAAGAAGAAGAAGAAGAAGAAGAAGAAGAAGAAGAAGAAGAAGAAGAAGAAGAAGAAGAAGAAGAAGAAGAAGAAGAAGAAGAAGAAGAAGAAGAAGAAGAAGAAGAAGAAGAAGAAGAAGACAAAAAGAATGGTTTCTTCACTACTAATGTCCTTTGCTCCGGCCACTGTGAGGTGCTTTGCGACGGGGGCGAAGGGAGCCAGCAGCAGCACCGCCACGAAAGAAGAGAAGAGTATCATCGACTTTGTTCTTGGCAGTTTAAAGAATGATTAGGAGATGGGAGGTGAGATTTTCGTTAATAGAGCAATTCAACCACATTTAAGACAGGTCGGGAGAAATATGAGTAGGCCGGGGGCCGTGTTTCGTTTTATTGATGAGAGAGAAGTAAACGCTTTAGAATTACGAACTGGTTCCGAAGGACATCCAGTTCGGCGTTCTAAAGTGTTGTCTTGTTACAAAGAGAGAGAGGTCGGGTAACTTGTGGTAGGTGAGAGAGTAAAAATCCCCCGTTTTTCTCATTAATGACATATGAGGGGTATATATAGTCGGGGTCGGCTTCCTGCTCCCCTGAGATCTTGGGCCACGTGTCGTCGGCGGCCTCTTTCGCGGGTAAGGTGGCCTAGGAGGCGTGTCCCGGCTTTCGAGGAGAGAGGTCATGATGAGCTCGGCGTGGCGTGTTGCAGAGCAGTGCACTGTTTTACCAACTCTGCTCCACCTGCTCCTTCCTGCCCTTGTCAGCTCTGTAGGGTTGGTGGGACGTCGGGTCGAAGGCACATCCCTACGTGGGTAGGGTACTGCCTTACCAACTCCCACTCGCCTATTCTTCTGACACTCCTTGCTCTGGCGGGGCATCAGCGCGGGCCCGGGGTACGTTGCTTTCAGGTCGGCTACCGAGCTGCTGAGGACGTTCTTTCAGGTCGGTGACATTAAGTCCGGTGACATTAAGTCCGGTGACATTAAGTCCGGTGACATTAAGGTCGGCCTTTCCTAAGATGGGCCTAACTAATTGGGGGTGCTAGCCCCACCTCCAACAATAGGCCCTCCCCCAGTTCGGTATCGCGGGGCGAAGTGAGCGTGCCGAAGTTGATCTATTGTTAGTTCGGCGCATCTTAGGACGGTCTTTCCGGGCTCAACTGTGTTTGCCTTTTCCGAAAAACCCGTAGGAGGTTGGCGCGTGCTCGCCACGTGGGACGACAAAGGACGCTTCGTTTTTCGCGTGGACTGCCCACGCGCGGCGTGTAAAAGACGCTTTGCGTTTATCGAGGCGTCCTTTGCTTTTTGGCGTGGGGAAACGAAGAGACGTCATCATTAGGTTTTTTGGGCAGCCGTGCTTCTTTTGACACGTGTCCAGGCGTCGCTTCACTGTCCCCCTTCCTCTATTTAAACCTTCTTCCTCCTACTGCTAAAACCTTCTGCGCATACTCTTAAGGTAACCTCCCTTCTCCGATTTCCTCCTTCTCTTCCTACTTTCTTCCTGTCTTTTCGATTTCCTCCTCTCCGTGCAATGGCTCCGACGTTAGACGGTATCAGAGTTGAGTCGAGCGAAGAGTCGGCGTCCCGTGGTGGCGGTAACGATTCTCCGAGTTCCTCCTCCGGTGATTCCGAACATGCCTCTTCTCCGCGACGAGGGGCAGACAGTGGGGAACAGTTGGCCCCTTCGACTTTGGGGGCCGCCCCGTTGCTCCCGGGGACCCATCTCCGGCCGAAGACGGTGGTTAGATCCTCTGGCGGTCGCGGTGTTGGCCAAGCTGAGGGTGGAACCGGGCGTCTGGGCGACCGTGGTGGCCGTCAGGGCGGCCGTGGAGGCGGAGCTCGAGTGGCCAGGGTGAGGTCCCCCCTGGTCCTCTACGAGCAGGGAGGGTCACCGACCTGGAGCACAGCGGAGTCGGTGACCCTCCTGGGGAATCTGTGTGGTTTTTCCGCCGACGTTGAGCTCAGGGTACCCAGGGCGGAGGAGCGCCCGTGGACTCCTCGGCCGGGCTTCGTCTGCTTGTACGAGTCGTTCTTCCAGAAGTGCGGCTTGCGCCTTCCTCTCCCCGAGCTGTTCGTCCAGTACTGCCGGGCGCGGGGCTTGGCCTTCTCGCAGGTCTGCCCGTCCACGGTCCAGGGGATGATCGTGCTGCTGACCCTAGGGCACGAATGCGACGTGGAGGTGACGTTGCCTATGTTCGAGGCGTTCACCCAGCAGAAGGCAAACCCCGGGATTCCTGGGACCTTCTATGCCGCTTTCAAGCCCGCGGCGAACGTTCTGGAGGCACCCAGCTCGGGGTCTAGGGCGAGCAAGCTGTCGAAGGTCGAGGACTGGTCTCGCAGCTACTTCTACGTCCGGGCTACCGCCGTGGCTGGGCTCGATCCGTTGGCGAGATACACCCGGGATTGGAATTTTTCCCCGGGTAGGGATTTGCAGGTCGAGCTGACTTCTCCTCTTTGGTTGTCTGACTGATGATTTTTTTTTGTCTTGCTCTTCAGGTCCTCACTCCTCCAGATTCAAGCTACCGGACTACGCAGGTCTACTTGCCGTGCTCAGGACAGTGCGTCAGAGAGAGTGGAAGTCCTTCACCGCTGCGAGAATCGAAGCTGCAATGACCGGAGGTGGTTTTTTTTTTTTTTTTTTTTTTTTTTTTTTTTTTTTTTGCCGAATTAACGGTTCTTCCTTCGCAGGTAGAGCGAGGTTTGCCAATCCGCAGTACGCGGACTCGTTTGTTGCACCGCCGCCGCCGATACCCGAGGTGCCGGTCAGGCGAGATCCGGCACCACGGGTTGCGGGGGATTCCTCCGCGGCGACTCCCTCGAAGAGGAGGGAAGACCGGGCTGCCGGTGGGGAGGCCGGCAGAAAGAAGAGGAGGACGGGAGAGTCCTCCTCCGGGGGTCGGGAGGTCATCCGGCCTTCACTGCCCGGGCCGGAGCCCGAGGTGCCCTTGGCCTTCGTGCCGGCAGGGGGGGTCGATGAGACCCGGGCTCAAGGGGGCGATGGGGTCGGCGAGACGGCCGTCGTCGCGGAGGATCCTGCTGCTGTGCAGGAGGCCGAGGGTCGCAGCGCCGAAGTGGGCGGCGCCTCGGGAGGTTCCGACGATGGGCCTCGGGACTACAGCTTCTCCTTTACCCACGAGGATGGAAGCAACCAGGTAATCGTCGATCCGGACGAGTGCGCCGAGCTGGCGCAAGCCATGATGTTCGGGCGGAGGTACCCGCACTTCGTCCCGCTGGAGATGGCGGAGTCCGACACCTTCCGTCAGGTGGCGCGATCCGCAGCTCGGGTAAGCTTCTGCTCTGGTCTGACTGCTTTTAGCTAGACTTGTTGCGCGTCTTTGTTAACAATTTGTTTAATGCAGACGATGGCCCTTAGTGCCTTTCTGGCGGAGGCCTACGAGAAGAGGCTCGCCGAGCAGGCCGCCTCGATTAACTTCCTCCGGGAGTGCCGGGAGTGCCGGGAGTCCAGCTCGCAGATCCAGTCTACCCGTCTCCACGGGCTCGAGAAGGAGCTGAGAGATGAGAAGGCCCGATCTGCGGCGCTGGAAGAGGAGGCGGTGCGGTTAAGAGCCCGGGCGGTCGAGGTGGCCAGTCTGCAGTCTGCACTAGAGGCCGAGAGGGACCGTGCTGCGGCTGGGTGGGATCGGGCGTCGGGGCTCGAAGAGGAGAACGGGCTCCTGAAGGGGGAGCGGGAGACACTCCGCTCCAGGGTGAAGGGGCTGGAATCCGCCATAGGCCGGGCCAAGGTGGCCGTGGCTGCGGAGAGCGATCGGGTGTCAGCCCGGTGGGAAGCGCGGAACCGGAAGTGGTCCGCGAAGATGGAGAAGATCCGCGCCCACCTGGACGGGCGCCGCCGGGCCTTAGAGCCTCACCTTCTGTACAGCCAGGCGACCGGCGTAAAGGCCTGCCTCAAGAGGATGGAAGCAGAGGACGGGGTGTCGGTACCGTTCTACCGGTATCAGAAACTGGACGAGGACGAGGCGGCATTCGGTGCCGTACTGGACGGGATGGACTTTCCGGATTTGACCCCGGAGGATCTGGAAATCCCTCTGGACCGTGCTCACGGCGTTCTGCTTGAGCACATTATACCTGTCGCTCCCTCTAGCACCCCCGTGGTGGATCTGACCTTGGAGGCTCCGCTGGCTGCTGAGGACGTTCTTGCGGTCGCTGAGACCGTCCAAGCAGATCCCTCGATCCCGTCTGCTGACGAGGGAGTCCCCGAAGCTGCTGGGATTGTGCAAGCAGATCCCTCGGTCCTGTCTGCCGCTGAGGCCGATACGGACGCGCCGTCCGGTGAGACCGGAACCGACGTGCTACCCGGTGGAGTCGTGGTCGGGGAAGAGGGGTCTGGGCAGCCCTTCCTTGGTGAGTACGGGACCAACGCGAGGATGGTGGCCCCGGCTGATTTAGATGGCACCCGTGCTGACGGGAGGGAAGACCGACCGGCCGATGCGGCCTTGTAAAAACTTTTTTCCTTTTTGCTTTCTTTTTGTAGACTGGGCCGTAGGCCGTTTCTTTTTGTAAGGACTGGGCCGTAGGCCGTTTATGCGAAGAGCGGGCCGTTGGCCCCTCTCTCTTTTTTGTAAGTGCCGTTTCGAGGCTTTTGTAACGATTAGGCCGTGGACCATTTTTATAACAGACGAGGCCGTTGGCCCTTTTTTCTCCCCTCTCTCTTTTTTTTTTGTAAGTGCCGTTTCGAGGCTGTTGTAATCATTAGGCCGTGGGCCCTTTTTGTAATAAACGAGGCCGTTGGCCCTTTTGTATAATGAAAGAGGCCGTTGGCCCCCTTTTTTTTGTGTAAATGCCATTTCGAGGCTTTTTTAATCGGTAGAGTAGGTCGTAAACCGTACTCTGTCAAGTAAGCAGGTCGTGGACCGTGCTCTTGTATTGGGTGCGAGGTAATCTCGGCTTAAGGCACTTATTGCTTGTGTACCTTGTTTTTTTGGTGCGGGTAGCGAGCCCGGCTTAGAGACACTTAATGCTTGTGTGTCTATTAGAGGTGCGAGCCCTGGGGCCCGGCTTTGGCACTTATAACTTGTGTGCCGGGGAGAGCGAGCACCGGAGCTCGGTCCCCTTTTTTTTTGTAGTGCGAGCGTTTGGAGCTCGGCTTTTTTTTTTTTTTGTAGTGCGAGCGTTTGGAGCTCGGCTTTTTTTTTTTGTAGTGCGAGCGTTTGAAGCTCGGCTTTTTTTTTTTTTTTGTAGTGCGGGCGTTTGGAGCTCGGCTTTTTTTTTTTTGTAGTGCGAGCGTTTGGAGCTCGGCTTTTTTTTTTTTTTTTTTTGTAGTGCGAGCGTTTGGAGCTCGGTTTTTTTTTTTTTTTTTTTTTTTTTTTTTTTTTTTTGTAGTGCGAGCGTTTGGAGCTCGAGAGCGTTTGGAGCTCGGGAGCGTTTGGAGCTCGGGAGCGTTTGGAGCTCGGGAGCGTTTGGAGCTCGGGGGCGTTTGGAGGTCGGCTTTTGTGCGCAGGTCGGGGAACGTTTTCCTTTGTTTAAAAGGTTTTATTAGATTAATAGCTGAGCCCTGGTTAGGGGTTGCCTACGTACCCTTTAGTAGAAGGGATCAAGCCAATCGTAGTTCGTTTGTTTACAAAGGCGGAGAGCGGATTGGAGCCCGGGGGCTTAATAGTAGAACCGTTTGAGGTTGATCGAATTCCATGAGCGCGGGACTGCGTCGCCGGCCATCGTGACTAGCTCGTATACGCCGGGCTTGACGACCTTGGAGATAAGGTAAGGGCCCTCCCAATGTGCACCGAGCTTGCCCGCGTTCAACTCGGCGGTGTTTTCGAAGACTTTGCGGAGGACCAGGTCTCCTTCGGCAAAGAACCTGCCTCGAACCCTCTTGTTGTAGTACTTGGAGGCGAGCTGCTGGTAGTTTTGGATTCGGAGGAGGGAATGGTCCCGTTGTTCCTCAAGGAAGTCCAGCTCGCTGAGGAGGACGGTGTCGTTCAGGGCGGGCTGCTGGGTGAGCATAGCACGGCGGGGAGTGGGGAGCCCGACCTCAGAGGGGGCCATTGCCTCCATTCCGTGCGAGAGGCTGAACGGTGTGCGTCCTGTCGACCTCTTCGGCGTTGTGCGATGGGACCAGAGGACTCCGTCGAGCTCATCGGCCCAGGACCCCTTCTTGTCGTCTAGCCGCTTTTTGAGGCCGTCGAGGATGGTCTTATTGGTGGCTTCGGCTTGTCCATTCCCCTGTGGATATCTCGGGGTGGACTTGCTCAGCCTGATTTTCCACTTCGCGCAGAAGCCTTCGAAGAGGGCCGACGTGAACTGGGCACCGTTGTCGGTCACGATCTCGTAGGGCAGTCCGTGCCGGCAGATGACGAACTTCCAGACGAATTTCCGGACGTCTTCTGCCGTGATTTTGGCGTAAGCTTCGGCTTCGACCCACTTGGTGAAGTAGTCGGTCATGACCAGAATGAAGCGCTTTTGCCGAGATCGGGGTAGTGGTCCGACTATGTCCATGGCCCATCGCATGAAGGGGTAGGGTGCTACCGCAGTGGTGAGGAGCTCGGTAGGGCGGTGAATGAGTGTGCCGTGACGCTGGCACTTCTCGCACCGGGCTGCGAATTTTTCACAATCCTGCAGCATTGTTGGCCAGTAATGCCCTTGGTTCCGGATTCGCAGGGCGAGAGCCCGGCCGCTGGAGTGGTTTCCGTCGGCACCTTCGTGCATTTCTTTCATTACGTCGAAGGTTTCCTGCCCGTGGAGGCACCCGAGCAAGATTCCCGAGGCGCTCCACCGGAACAGATTGCCGTCCAGCATCGTGTATCGGGCACACTTCTTTCTTAGCCGTCGGGCGGTCCACCGATCTGCGGGAAGGACGCCGTCTGCGATATATAGCAGTAGGTCGATTCGCCAGTCCGGCAGTTCGGGCTCGGCCGGGGGCGGTGGTAGGTTCTCGGGAGGTTGGGCGTCTTCGTCAGGGTCCGCGACCTGGGGACCGATCAGATAGGCTCCCTTTGGCAGCTCGATGCTGGGGAGGTCGATACTTTCCACCGGGATTACCCATCGTTGCTCTGGAGCCGAGGTGGAGGCTAGTGCTGCGAGGGCGTCTGCGGAAGTGTTATCGCCTCGGGGGATCTTTGTCAGGGTGAACTCGGAGAAGTCTGCGGCCATGCCTTGAGTCACCTTGAGGTAGGCGTCCATGCGATCATTCTTGGCCTCGTACTCCCCGCTGAATTGATTGGCAACGAGCTGGGAGTCGCAGTAAGCTCGGATTTTCTTTGCGCCGACCTCTTTGGCCAGGCGCAGGCCGGCAATCAAAGCTTCGTACTCGGCCTCGTTGTTCGATGCCGGGAAGGCTAGGCGGAAGGACTGCTCGAGGATCTCCTTGGTCGGGGATTCGAGGCGTATGCCGACGCCGGACCCGTGCTTGGAGGCCGAACCGTCGACGTGCAGAGTCCACACTTCGGACACCTCGCTGACTGCCAGCTCGGGTGCCAACTCAACTAGGAAGTCGGCCAGCGCTTGAGATTTGATCGCGGTCCGACCCCGGTACTCGATGTCGTATTCGCTCAGCTCGACAGCCCACTTCATTATCCGGCCGGACCGGCTCGGGCTGTGGAGGATGGTCCTGAGGGGGTACGTACTTAGGACGGCTATCGTATGGGATTGGAAGTAAGGCCGGAGCTTCCTAGCTGCGACGACCACTGCCAAGGCGAGCTTCTCCAGAGTCGGGTACCTGCTCTCCGCGTCGTCTAAGGACTTGCTGATATAGGAGATAGGTCTCTGGTCGCCGCGGTCTTCCCGCACTAGTACCCCGCTGACTGCCGACGTAGAGATGGCGATGTAGAGGCAGAGGGTTTCCCCTTCCTCTGGTTTGGACAGGACGGGAGGAGTAGATATGTATTCCTTCAGCTGCTGGAGGGCTTCCTCGCACTTCTCGTCCCACTCGAACCGTTTGTTAGCCCGGAGCAGCTGGTAGAACGGGAGGCACTTGTCGGTGGAGCGGGAGATGAAGCGGTTCAGTGCGGCGATTCTCCCGGTAAGCCGCTGTACTTGGCGCGTGCTCTCAGGGGATTTGAGCTCGGTGATCGCCCGGATCTGCTTTGGGTTGGCTTCGATCCCGCGCTGGGTGATGATATAGCCGAGGAATTCGCCCGAGGTGACGCCGAAAGAACACTTGGCCGGGTTCAGCTTCATGTTGTATTCGTTCAGCGTCCGGAAGCAAGAGCGGAGATGGGCGACGTGGTCGGCGGCGACTAGAGATTTCACCAGCATGTCGTCTATGTACACCTCCATAGTGCGGCCTATTTGGTCGGCGAACATCCGGTTGACGAGCCGCTGGTAGGTGGCCCCGGCGTTCTTGAGTCCGAAAGGCATTACCTTGTAGCAGTAGATGCCTCGGTCTGTGATGAACGCGGTCTTCTCCTGGTCGTCGGGGTGCATGGGGATTTGGTTATACCCCGAGAAGGCGTCCATGAAGGAGAGCAGCTCATTCCCCGCGGTGGCTTCGACGACTTGGTCGATCCGAGGGAGGGGAAAGCTGTCCTTTGGGCACGCCTTATTGAGGTCGGTAAAATCCACACAGACCCTCCATTTCCCGCTCTTCTTCTTGACCACCACCGGGTTGGCCAACCAGTCCGGGTATCTGACCTCGGTGATCGAGCCGGCCGCGGTGAGCCTTTCGACCTCGTCGTTGACTGCCTGGGCGCGCTCCGGGCCCAATTTTCGGCGCTTTTGCTTGACTGGTCGGCAGGTCGGATCCACGTTGAGCTCGTGGCTACACGTCGCGGGGTCTATGCCGGGCATGTCGGCGGTTGACCAGGCGAAGGTGGAGACGTTCTCTCCCAGAAAATTGACCAGCTCCTTCTTGATGGTCTCGTCGAGGTCGGTTCCGATGCCGACGCAACGGGCGGGGTTGCCCGGATCGATGTTGACCTGGGTGACGAGGTCTTCCCCCGGGAGGTCCCGAGCGACTGTCTCTCCGGGCTGATACGTGCTGACGGCTAGGCAGGCCGGCGCGGCGCGGCGCAGCTTGTGCTCAATGGCGAAGCAGGCGCGAGAAACCCTCTGGTTGCTTCTGAGAGTGTACGTCCCGGCCTGGTTGGGGAACTTGAGGCACTGGTGGTACGTCGACGTGACTGCCTTCATCGAGTGCAGCCAAGGAGTTCCAAGGATGATATTGTAGATCGGGGTGGTATCGAAGACCACGAACTTGACGATTTTCGTCACCCGACCTACGTAGACCGGCAATTCGATGGTGCCGATTCCGTTGACGGTATCCCCGGCGAAGCCGGTTAGCGGGATGGAGTGCGGCTTGATTTCGACCCCGTTTAGATTCATCCTGGCAAGGGTGTCCTTGAAGATGAGGTCGACCGAGCTGCCCGTATCGACGAGGACTCGGTTAACGTCGCAGTCGGCTACGCGGACTTGCACGACGAGGGGATCGTTGTGGGGCTGGTGGACCCCGGCCGCATCGGCCTCGGTGAAACATATCCCCCTTTTGCTTGTGTCCTGAGCGTCGATCTCCGGCCCGGAGTGCCACTTCAGGGAGACGTCGGTCTTCCTCTCATGGCGCTTGATGGACCGCACTGAGTCGTTGCACGAGAGGAGGCCTCCCATGATCATCCCTATCAGAGTCCGGGCCGGGGGAGGCGATCTGCCCGTTTCCCGGTCTCGCGAGGGAGATCGTCGCCGCCGGTCGTCGTTTTGGGCGTGGTGATAGGGCCTAGCCCGGTTATCCTCGCGACCTCGGTTGTCACGGGGTTGCACTCGATCGCCATCCCGGGGATGTGGGCGCAGCCGCTCCGGTACGTCGATTTCGCCCCGTTGAAACTGGTTCAGCAGGACCTCTTGGAGGGCGCGGCAGTAAGAGGTCGGGTGTCCCCTTCGCCGGTGGAAGTCGCAATAGGCCGACCTGTCGTACGGCTCGTCTGGTCGGGACTCCCTATCGCTCAGGTCGTCGGGACGCCGGTCCTGCTGGTGGGGGTCCCGTACGTACTTGTTCCAAGGCAACCCCGGCGCGGGGCCGGGAGGGGGTACGGGGTCGCGCATACGGGGTCCTGAGGTCGGCCCGTTAACAAGTAACGCAGCGGCCTGCTTTCCCTTGCTGCGCTGGTACTCGTCATCATAGTGTTGACGAGGCTCCTGGTATCTCTCCTGGGGCCGCTCCTTCGCGGCCGGGGCCTTGTGAGAGGCGCTGTTTCTCGATTCAGCCGCCTTCTCCTCCTCGAGCTCGACGAAGAGTCCAGCGCGGTGCAAGGCGTCCTCCAGCGAGCGCGGCCTGTTGAGCTTCATGTCGTCCTTGAAGGCCGAATCGGCCCGTAGCCCCTTTCTTAGAGCAGGCAGCGCGGACTCATCCGTCACATTGCTTTGGGAGGCCGTGGCCTTGAAGCGTTCTATGAAGGACCTGAGCGACTCCTTTGCTCCCTGGCTCATCGCCCAGAGGTCCGCGCTGGATGCGGACTGCCGGATGTAGATGGAGTAGTGCTCGAGAAAGGTGGTTGACAGGTCTCTGAAGCTGTCTATGGAGTGCGTCTTCAGCCGAGAGAACCACGTGAGAGCCGGGCCGGTGAGGTTCTCTACGAAGAGTTGGCAGTGGGCGGCTTCCCGCTCATCTGGTGAGAAGTGGGCGCGGCCCATGGCGATGGTGAACGCCGTGAGATACTGGGCCGGGTCGGTGGTTCCCGCGTAGGGCTGGAGTTTGAGCTTCCCGAGGTGCTGGAGCGGGACGGAGGAGATCCGGCGGGTGAACGGCGTGTTTTGCGTCTCTCGGAGGACGCGATCTATTTCCGGGGCCGCACTGGTGGCCTGATGGATCTTAGAGGACATCACGCGGAGTGTCTCCTTCATAGCTTCGAACTCGGCGTCCCTGGCGCGTTCGGAGCTGGATCGGAGATGATGGGCTTCGTCGCCCGGGGAGCTCCCTACGGCTGGGGCGAAACGTCCGCCCGGGCCTTCGGAGCCTGACGGCGAGTCGCCGGGCTGGCCCCTTCGGATACGAGGGGTTTCTTCCCGAGAGGCCGGCTCTCTGAAATGGACGTCGGGGGATCCGGTGTTGTCCGACCGGTCCCGGGAGGCTGCTAGCGTGGCGAACCGTTGGTCGGTCGCACGCGTCAGCTCGTCTATTCTGGTGAGTAGGGCCTGCATTACGGCGGACAGCGTGGGCTGGTCCTCCGGGGGGTGAGGCGCGTTGTGCGCGGCGGGGCCGCCGGAAGGAGTGGGCGCTGGGGCCGGTGACGGAGCCCTGAAGGACTCCTGGGGAGTCATCCGGTCGGTGGCTCCCGGGGCTGATGGCCGGGCTGTCGTCGTCGCTGCTTGAGTTGGTGGCGGGGCCGTTGTCTGGGCCTGGGCCGTTGCTTGGGCCGGGGTCTCTAGGCCTGATAATACTCTTGGGGGCGGAATAGCCATCGTTGCTGCGGTTGCGGCGGTGGTCGAACTGCTCCTTGCGTATAGAAGAATCTCTAAACCCCCCTCTCTCTAGCGCCAATTGTTGATCCCGTGGATCACTAAGTGTGTTTAAAGAATGATTAGGAGATGGGATGTGAGATTTTCGTTAATAGAGCAATTCAACCACATTTAAGACAGGTCGGGAGAAATATGAGTAGGCCGGGGGCCGTGTTTCGTTTTATTGATGAGAGAGAAGTAAACGCTTTAGAATTACGAACTGGTTCCGAAGGACGTCCAGTTCGGCGTTCTAAAGTGTTGTCTTGTTACAAAGAGAGAGAGGTCGGGTAACTTGTGGTAGGTGAGAGAGTAAAAATCCCCCGTTTTTCTCATTAATGACATATGAGGGGTATATATAGTCGGGGTCGGCTTCCTGCTCCCCTGAGATCTTGGGCCACGTGTCGTCGGCGGCCTCTTTCGCGGGTAAGGTGGCCTAGGAGGCGTGTCCCGGCTTTCGAGGAGAGAGGTCATGATGAGCTCGGCGTGGCGTGTTGCAGAGCAGTGCACTGTTTTACCAACTCTGCTCCACCTGCTCCTTCCTGCCCTTGTCAGCTCTGTAGGGTTGGTGGGACGTCGGGTCGAAGGCACATCCCTACGTGGGTAGGGTACTGCCTTACCAACTCCCACTCGCCTATTCTTCTGACACTCCTTGCTCTGGCGGGGCATCAGCGCGGGCCCGGGGTACGTTGCTTTCAGGTCGGCTACCGAGCTGCTGAGGACGTTCTTTCAGGTCGGTGACATTAAGTCCGGTGACATTAAGTCCGGTGACATTAAGGTCGGCCTTTCCTAAGATGGGCCTAACTAATTGGGGGTGCTAGCCCCACCTCCAACAGAGACCAATCCTCTCCTCAAAAAGGTGGACGAGAAAGAAGGAAGCACCGGAGGTAACGGTGACCGGAAAACCGTTTCCGGCGGCAAGAACTCGGTGGCAGTGCCACAGAAGAAGAACGGTGGCGGCTTTGGTGGTCTCTTTGCCAAGAAATGAGAAAAAAACTAGTAGATGTGTAATCTGTGTACTATGGATTTCGAAAGTTTAATTATTGATTCTTCCTACATTGACATATAAAAAGCTTCATGTTGTTGAAATTTCATGTTCTTAGCTGATCATACTGAAATTTTTTGTTTTTGTTTTTGGCTTAATATTCTTTTAAAGATTTGAGGAATTTCTGAGGACATCATCTATTGTATACAGTAACCCAAACTCGGAAGTAATTAGAGAATGTAGTCAAGATATAAGGTATATCTCTTTCATGGTTTAGTCATTTTGGACGTGATGAATTTATCTTTTCCACATGAAGTTTGTATATACTACGAATGGCTTCTATATATACATGTGAGTTAATAATACAATTGCGGTTGCCAATAACTTTGCCAAAAAAAAAGTATCAAATATTACTACAACACACGCAAAGGCTTTTCTATACATAGCGAGTCCTTAAAACTAAGCATCAAATGGCTATTTTCCGAGGAGATGATACCTTCATTAGTAGATAGGATCCTTCAAGCTTTTTGATTCATCAAAGTGTTTTCTTTTTGAGCGGCAGAGTCATTGATGCTTACACAAGCCTGACCTGAGAGATGCAAGAGGCTTGTAGATGTTAACTGGAGCTAGCTTGTGCTGGAAGCAAAGAAGCTTGTTTTCCTTTTATGAACACAGCAAGTTCCTCTGGGGCAACTACTCTATTTAACCATTTCTGCAGTTCTTCACCTTCTACTTTCTCTTCATCTGAAACCATTTTCATGTTTCAAGAAAATAAAAACCGAGTCAACTAGTTGAAGAA
Source organism: Eutrema japonicum (assembly GCA_030161315.1). Lineage (NCBI taxonomy): Eukaryota > Viridiplantae > Streptophyta > Magnoliopsida > Brassicales > Brassicaceae > Eutrema > Eutrema japonicum. The sequence goes on from BSQW01000005.1 coordinate 44,703,466, forward strand.
CTAGGTTACAATATAAGCAATCCACATGTGATACCAGTGACAATGTCATGCAATTGCTTCTGATACCGAATTCAATGAAACCAGCCCTCTCAGATTATAAGCCAGAAACTAGCCATTTACTTGGTCACATGAGGATTTAAAAGCTCTTGTGTTTCTGTTTCAGTGGAGTAAATAAAGTATTAGTATTCAGATATGTAATGCGTTACCTTCCAGTTGAGCACCGAGCCCTTCTAATACATCTGGATTAGCACGAACAACAGTCAACGCGACATTCAAAGCAGATTGCAACAAATTTGTCACCTCTCTTTGAACAAGATCAACTAGATGCCCCTGTTAATTTAAACATGAATTTGTAAGGTTGCTTTCCATTTTTTTTTAAAGGGTCATTCTAGAAGCCCAGGCAGAATGAAGTTACCTGATCTCTTCCCCATGGTGATCCCCCAGAGTCATCAATTCCACCAGCAGAAAGTGTAGCCACAGAGACAGGTCCGATTTTCTGGTTGAGACCATATTCAGCTACCGCCTTGTAGGCCATGTCGGTTGCTCTTCTGATATCATCAAGTGCACCTGTTGATATACGCCCTGAGTAAACAACCTCTTCAGCTGCACGACCTCCGAGAAGTGTTACCAAGCGGCCATGTAGTTCATCAATGAAAAGCAAATATCTGTCTTCATGCGTTGGAGGAATATATGTAAAGCCCAATGCCCCTCCTGATCTTGGCAATATGCTTAATTTCTAGCAACAAAACCCGAATTAGCACAATATTAACACTTGTAAAAATACGTATTAAGCCCATCCACGAAGCAGTTTTTGTTGGAATACCTCAACACGGGACTGTCCAGGAATAAGCTTTGCAACAGCTGTACCAACAACAGCATGCCCAGCTTCATGCCTTGCAACCACACCCTTCTCACTGCCTTTTAACCTTGCTGTTTTCTTCTCTATGCCCTGCAACCAACAGATGCGCAGTAAGAAAAAAAAGTTTGACAAGCTCTTCAATAGACTTAGAAAGAATAGGAAGATACCGCTATTGATCGCTCTACAGCCTGAATGAAGTCAATTTTCTCAACCGTTGTCTTGCTCTTCCTTCCAGCTAGCAAAGCAGCCTCATTAACTAGGTTTGCAAGGTCTGCCCTATAAAAACCAAACATAAACCTTAACGATATATACTTCCGGATCAAGAGCTGTTGAACAAAAAAAAAAGCACTTCCGGGTCAAAAATAAAATACAGAATGTTTACCCAGTAAACCCGGTTGTCATTGAGGCAATGCTACGTAGGTTGACATCATCTCCCAAAGGAAGCTCTTTCTTTGAAACATGCACTTTCAAAATGGACTCTCTTCCAACCTTGTCAGGTGATTCCACCTGAAAAATGTTTCAGATAGCTTTGATAAAGTCTTTAAACTACCTGATAATTTTAAAGAGACAGAGCCAGATCATTCTACAAACCGTAACAACACGATCAAATCTCCCTGGCCGACGCAGGGCAGGGTCTAAGACATCAGCTCGATTTGTAGCTCCAAGAACAATGACTGCAGAGCTGCTGTCAAAACCATCCATCTCCTGCAAACCAGTTACCAACACATAACTATCGTGCAAAGATCAGAAAAGCAACATTGGCAGGAATAAGTCCATGATAACAAACTTACAGTGAGCAACTGATTCAAGGTTTGCTCCCTTTCATCATTGCTGACCATTCTGAATTTACCATCACGGCTTTTTGCGACAGCATCTATCTGCAAAATAAAACATAAACAGATAAATTTGTTGAGATTTCAACCGAGAGAAAGTACAGGAGGTAATCCAACATTGACCACGTATTCAAACCTCATCAATAAATATAATTGACGGAGCCTCCTTCTTGGCGCGTGCAAAGAGATCCCTTACACGTGAAGCACCCATGCCAACATACAGCTCTACAAACTCACTTGCAGAGCAACTTATGAAGGGGACTTCAGATTCCCCAGCAACGGCCTTTGCAAGAAGGGTTTTCCCTGTTCCGGGAAGACCGACCTACCAAAAAGAATCCATAAATTCTAAAGATAGTAACCAAACATTTCCCATAAACTCTACCTAAGAAATGATTTAACTCACCAATAGGACACCACGAGGGGGACGAGCACCTAGACGAACATACCTATCAGGATTCTTGAGGAATTCCTGCAACAGTTAAGCCAAGCGTAACTAGATCATGAAAAAAAGTTATTACAGAAAGATTTGACAATTCATTGATGTACAGTGCAGCATCTTTAAGGACTGAAAAACCTACCACGATCTCTTCCAGCTCTTCCTTTGCTTCATCAACACCTGCAACATCTGCAAAAGTGATTGTTTCACCTCCACCAGAAACTTCTCCCCCATCAGAACCAGCAGACTTGCGGGTCATAAGCTGGCCCGTTGTACTCTGTGTATACCTCATAGCTTTTAAGGGAACTTCACATGGCCTTAACTTAAACAACCACACTACAGTATCGTGAATGTGCAAACCTGGGAAAAGCTAACAGGGAATCGGTGGAGAAGCCCTGCAAGCACTGCTATGTAGAACAACACTATCTGCAACAACAACAACAACAACAACAAAAAAGAAGAAACCTTTTCAATTGAAGTGTTTCACAGAGGTGAAAATGTACAACTTCAGAAAAGAGCTAATCATTACCAATCCAGAGTTGAAGAAGCCACCAGGGCGCTTATCCGGCGACCCGAATTCAACATTATTCTCAAGCATTTTCTCGTATGGCGTTTTAATGTCCCTCGGCCTCGTCGTTGAATACACAACCCTTTTAGTCGGAGTCGCACTTCTAAGCAGAGACTCGGACGACTCAGAGAGCTTACTACTAGTAGTTTCACTCTCTTGCCAATTTCCATCGTCTTTCAACTTAAACAAAACATGAACTCCATCCACTTCCACTTTCTGAACCTCGTTATTGTTAACTTTACTCAAGAAGTCGCTGTACGGCACGCTCGTGAATGTCGTCTGTGTCCGAGGCTCCGACCCAGGTAATGGGATTCCGGGCCGGAGTAATCGCACCACAAACATAACGATACCCAATTGTAGTAGCAAAACCCCAACCTCCTGCGCCTTGATTATCGGCTCCCACTGCCATTTCTTCTTCCCCTTGGACCACCATAACCCAGTTTTACCTTGCTTCCCGCCCTTCTGCTTCGAAGAATTCTCCGAGGAGTTCTGGTTCCCTTCTCCCTCGGTCGAGCTCGTTTTCTGATCGCCTTCTTGACAATTCACAACCGTTCTACTCTTGTTCCTCGAAAACCCTTGCCAGAGACTGAACCTCTCATGGTTTCTCGATGCGGCGACTGATTTCTTCTGCAGAGGAAGCTGGATTGAACTGGAGATGACAAATCGGTTCGGATTGTGGCGAAAAGCGGAAGACCGATCGCGGAAAAAGCTCGAGGCATGCAAGTACAGTAGAGTGTTATAAGTACTACAACAGGTAGAGAATCTGAACCTATCGTCGTGGATCCCTGATCTTAGCAATTCGATTGTGGTCATTATTTCGAAACCCTAGAAATTGAGGAAATCAAAGGAAGAAGACATGGTAGCACATATGTTCGTCTCTTTTGGGTTTATCTAATCTTCTTTTGGAACTAGAGAACGCGAGGTTTTCTGGGAATTACGACTTCGAATGTGAACCGTCAGATCGAAGAAAGCGAGGGGTTTCTCCACCGTTCGATACGTTCGGGATTCGGATTATCTGCAGGAGGGAATCCAGTGTGGCAAGAAGTATAGAGAGCAACGGTGATTAACGTCACGTGGCCATAAGATAATGGTTGATTGAGATTTCAGGTTTTGAACGTTGGGTATGGGCCACAAAATTGATTTTAGGCTTCTAGGGCCCACATATTGGCCCAAAATATAATAATGTCTGATTTTATGGATTTAATTTTTTTGAAATTCATTTTCTAGAATATCTGTCATAGAGACCCTTTTTTGGGAACAATTTAGAAACACATATAGCAGCATCTCCATCGGGAGATTCTCACATGAGTATCTCATGATTAAAAAGAAAGAAAAATAACAGAAAAGGAAGAGAGAGAGAGAGTGAAAATCTCTCACATGAGTCTCTCAAATGAAATTCTTGGAAAAATTCATCAGAAACCCATAAGACAATTATCTTTCATAGAGCGGTCAATTATTTTTTTTTTAAAATTAAAATTTAGTTACATAACTAAATTATATTAAAATATATTTTTTTTGTTTGAGAAACTCTTATAAAATTTTAATAGATGGAAATGCTCTAAGGTTTATAAAACAATTTTTTCGTAATAATTTTTTTCCATCAAATTCTATAAACCGTAAAAGTCTGGGCTGACGATTATTTCTCCCTCAAAATTTACATATAACATCATATCTACACAAAATTAAGATTTCGTTATATTTCTCTCACGAAATTAAAGTTCGAAACTCTATTTATCGGAGTCTGGACCATTATGATTGAACTAGTTTCATTTATACTTCCACTTTCATCCCTAAACTTTCTAATTAACTTAAAACCAAAAAATATAGAGTCGTAAATTTCGTTAAATAAAAAGATGTGGGGCTATTTTGGAAATGAAAGCAAACACCAAGAACAATTGAGGGGGAAAAAAAAATTATTTCTCTCGTTAACAAACAAAATCTGTTTTCTGTTTTGTCGTTTCAATTCCTCATCTATCAAACAAATAAGGAGGGAAAAAACAAAATTTAGAAAACTCTAACGTCCTGAAACAGAGGATCTCCAGACAATATAGGCTGTCTAAATTTGGAAACCCCATTTATCATTTTTTTTGTTTGATGCCAAATTCTTTGCTAGATCCTGGAAGAAAACAAAACAAAAACAGTCCAAAAATTGATCTTGTTTCAGATTGATTTCTTATCGATTTCGTCTGTTGGATTTTGATCGTATGGAAAATGGGTATTGACGCGAAGGAATCATGCGCAATATTATGGAAAATCCTTGGGTTTTCGATGAACACGAGCATCAAATTCATGAGAAACCACCCGGTTTTAACAGGGGTTTCCATGTTTTTACTCGTGCTATACATTCTCCTCCCTTCCTTGTTGTTCTTCTTGATATACTCGTCGCCGGTTCTTGCTTATGCTGTAGTGTATGCTCGAGAAAAGCTGGGATTGAGATTCTCCAGTTCGCATAAGCCATTTTCCTCTCAGGGGGCAAAGAGTTGTGCAGGAGATAAGAAATGTCATTTAAGACAGCAACGAAGTGTTCGACGAAATGCTCGAATGAAAGTCGAAGAATGGGATTCGCAGGCAAACGAGGAAGAGAAGGACAAAGTTATCTTGACTTCTCTTTACAATGACCTCCTCGGCCGTACACCGCATTTCGAGGAGTCTCAGAAAGCAGTAGAAACCCATGTAGCAGAAGACAATGATGACAAGTCTTTTGGTGAGCAAGATTCACGAACGTCTTCTCTCGATTTAAACGTTGAAAAACCAAGGGTTTGCAACTGTGAGATCAATGAAGACAAATACGGAGAATTTTCTGGTAAAGAGGAGATGATGAGCGATGTTAATGAACATGGGATGTCAGAGATTGAGAGAAATAGGAGACTAGAGAGTCTCATCGCCAGAAGAAGAACAAGAAGACTCTTTAAACTAGCTTTAGATCAACGGAATAAGCTTCAAGCTGAAGAAACAACTACCCCCACACAGAACAACAACCTTCAAATTACGGTTCCGAGGAACAATAACAGCAACCCCTTTGAAAAACGTCGAAATTATCCATGGGATACCACTGTTATGGGAGTACAGGTTCCTGGCTCAGCGCCTTCTGTGATGTTACAAGGGAGAAACCCTTTTGACATTCCTTATGATCCTCAAGAGGAAAGACCTAATCTTACTGGAGATAGCTTTGATCAAGAGTTTTCTTTGTTTAACCATAAAGATATCTTCTTTTCTCGTCATGAGAGCTTCTGTCGCTTTGCTCTTTTCTCTCCAGAACATGCTCAGTGTATGAATAGTCCAGTTGTTGCTTCAGACATTTCAACTACTAGAAAACGTTTAGGTTATTTGTCAAATTTATTCTCATGTGAATAATGTGTCTTTTTTTGTTTGCATTTTCTCTGTGAATAATGTGTCTTTTTTTGTCTACAGATTTGGACAATGAATATATGGATCATACTGAACAAAACCTCCCCTGTAATGGCAAAGAAGCTACAATAGAGGGCGACAATGAAAGCGTTGAGAGTGGGAAAAACGGAGAAAGAGAGGTAGAAATGAGTGATGAGACAGATTCAAACAAAGAAGAAGGTGCTAATTCAAGTTGTTCAGAAGAGAGTGAGTCAGAACTCAACCGTTTTAACAACGCAGAGCTCAGGGAAGCTATATGCCACTCGATGGATAATTACCCCGGCTTTCTTGTGAATCAAACAAGAAACATTATTCCAAACCCATTGCCTAGAGGGTTAGAAGCGCCTAGACTCAATGATAACAATGTGTTTTACGCTCGTAGATGCGCAAATTCGCACAGTCGAACATTTTCCGTTGCCTCAGACATGCAAGTTGAGGTTTCAGAGATTGGTTCACCTCCTACGACAGTTGATTGGCTTGATGAGTGGTCTAATGGAGGGGAATCTTACATGTATGATACATATATTGACAAAGAAATCATACGCGGTGAAGAATCGTGCAAGAGGGTCTCTAGCCAATGTGAATCAAGAAGTGGAATTGGATCAAAAGAAGAGAACAGTAGTGGGCCACGGACTAAACCAGATCAGAAATGTGTGGTAGATGAACACCTTAGATCGATTGATGATATGTCATTGTTAGATAGAAGAAACCAAACTGAAGAAAATCTTGAGCATAAGCCTTCTAGTTCTAATGATGTGTCCAAGCCTACAAGCTCTGGGAAATTTGAAGGTTTGTTGTTCCATACAAGTGTGTCACTGTCGTCTATAACAGAAGAACATGAATCAAGCTTGGACTCGATCGATGTGGGAAACTCAGAGAACTACTTGACTAAAGAATCAATTGACCATATATCTCTAACTTCTCTGGATTCATCCACGAAGAAGTCGATTGATGAGGAAGTTATTGATGTGCAGCAATTAGAAAATGATGATCTTTGTGGATCTCCTAAGGTTATTGGTTCAAATATCAGTGATCTTCAACAGAAAGACCAAATCTTGAATATCATTCAAGGAGAACATGATACAGAGATCAATATGAAAAAGTATGAGAACTCACGACCAAGGGAATATGAGGTAACTCAGACCTTCTTGGGTACTTCTTTGGACACTCCATGTATAGAATCATCTGAAAGAGAGATAGAAGAAGAAGAGAAACCAAACTTAGACAGTTTTCCTGAGGAGTTAACAAAACAAACAGACAATGAGGTACTTCAAAGCGCCTTGAAGAGTTCTTCAGGCCATGTTCTTATAGAATTACTAGAAAGGGAGGCCATGGAAGAGAATGGTCCGTTATTAGTCAAAAATACTGATGAGAATGCAAAGCCAATAGAGCAAGAGAAAACTCATGACGTCTTGGAAGCATCTTCGAGCCATTCTCATACACAATTAGTTGAAGACTACGAAAATGCAGAAAATGATAGTGATGTGATACTTCTGCAAGTTCAAGATGGTAATAACTCAATATTGGATGAGTCAATTGATCAGGAATTCCCGAAGGAAGGAGAAAATTCAGGGTTAATGAGAGACTTTTATGCTGAATCGATCCAAGATTACAACAATGAAGCCAATGATGAGGAAGAATCAATAGTTTCAGAAGATACTCATAACTCGCAAGGTTCACAACCATGGACTCAACAGGTTTTACCCTCTATTCTAGTCATCTTTCACATATATTAGCTGCTTCCCCTGTTGTTGGTTTTTGATTTGAAGTTGTGTAATTGTTTATTTATCCATTGAATAGCGCGGTATAAATTCTTTCGAAGGAATATCACCAAGAACATTAGAGATCACCCAACCAGAGCATGATGATGATGTTGCCCCAAACATCTTATCTCAAGATATTGCTAAAGATAAATTTGTTGCAGCAGCCAAGTACTCAACTGCTGCTGAAAGTAATGATGAAGAGAATCTGAAATCTTATGAGCAAGTTGGAGAAGTTGTGGAGCAAGTCTTAGGTTAGTCGTCGTAATTCATAGTCATTTTTATACATACATTATGAAGGATAATACATAAATAATCAGAAACTGTTTCATATTGATTTTGTTAATGACCAAATGCTTATTATTTTGCAGAAGATTAACGTATTGATGATAAACACAGAAGATCAAATAAGTAACGCTACACATAAGGTATACCGGATTGAAGAGTTACTAATCATCGTAGATAATTCTTGTCAAGAAAATATGTTGAGAATTCTTTTTAGAAAATGGACTGATTTGTAACATATGAAACAAATGAATGGTGTATCATTATTTAATGGATTTTGTAAATGTAACTTTTTTTGGTAATGCTTAGAGATAGTTAAATGTAAATGTGCTATGAACATACTAAAAGAAGAACTACTAACATACTCTATTAGTTGTATACGGTTTACACAGCAATATGTCGGAAAGAACAAGGAACAAACAAAACATTTGGTGTATTGCGCACACTTCCCAAAGAAATAATATGTGGAGCATCATTACATTTACGCCTATACTTAACCCATTCATATGCTCTTATCGTATATAATTCGCATAATAAGAAAAATATCAAATCGCGAGGAAAAAATATAAATTTGATTGTGTTTTAACTTTTTTTGTTTTTTTCTTGGTGGCATCACGAGTTAGTACATTTTCCATTTTGGTAAACTAAATATTCCATTTTCAATTATTCTTTCCTAAAACTATCAATCTTCATTTAATGGTAATATCTCGTGATCTTTGACTTCCTTCCTTAAATACAAACTAAATCAAGCTCAATATAATAATCTTGCATTATATATTCACCATTATCCCGACAGAAGCTCAAAAAATTGGTTTTCGCATAGAAACTCGTTGAAACTTTGCTTTGATATCCAAGTAAGAATACTATCTACCAAATTCAATCCTTTTGCATAAACAATTTATATACATGTTCATTACTTTATTCTTCTCTTGTTCTACAGTTTTTCATGTTTTTTTCTTTTTTTGTTAAACGGTTTTCATGCATGTACCGTTTGTCTATTCGTTCGGCGTGGGATTTTCTACAATTATTGTCTGATTTGATTTGATTTACGGCTAGATTGAGTTTTTTTTTTTGACCGAATTGCTAGATTGATTTTTGCTGTGTGGGTTTCGGGAATTAGCTCCCACTTCTCGGATTCCTGACTCTTGGCTTTGCGTTTGCTGATTTAGCTAGGAGTAAGTTTCAGTTTTCGTTTGCAATATCGTATGGTTTGTGATTGCGTCCGTTTAACGTGGATTATAGAGAAAACATAAACGCTTCTAGTTTGGGTAGTTTTGATCTAAATTTGAGTTTTAGTAGACGTGATCGATGTATATATTTGTATATTCACAAAACGCCTATAAACACAAATTATTGTTTTAGACGTGATTTATATATTCTTAATAACTTGGGGTTAACGTGGCTTAGAGAAAAATAAGATCCCTATACGTTCAAAATTTTAGAAAACCTGAACGCCCTATAAACATAATTAACGATTGTTCACAAAACATTTCCTTTGTGTATATATATTTTTTATATCTATATATGTTTATATGTTTTGTGTAATGGCAATAATTAATCACGTTAGAAAGGATGGCTAAGAACAAGGACAAGGACAAGATAGTGGACCGACAAAGGATAGCGAACGATAAGACAAGGATAACAACTTACAAGAAGAGGAAAGCTTGTCTTTACAGGAAGGCATGGGAGTTCTCAACACTCTGCGGCGTCCAGACATGTTTCATCGTCTACGGTCCCACCAAAGCGACCGATGAGGTGGTTTCCGAGCCTGAGATATGGCCAGAGGACGAGACCAAAGCCAGAGACATCATACGCAGGTACAGAGACTCAGTGTCGAACAGCTGCAGGAAAGAAGCCCACGTCGAGAATTTCGTTAACGATATTGGGAAGTCAAAAGGGATGGAGAATAATAATAAGAGAGTGAAGAGAAACAATAATAAGTATTTTAGTTGGGAGGAGAAACTAGACAAGTGTTCACAAGAGCAGCTATGTGGGATTTTCGATGCCGTAACTAACAAGTTACAGGAAGCTATATTGAGACAGGATCGTATGATTAGGGCTCATCATCAAGCCATGGAGACACCAATCCCCCAGATTTTAATGGATCCACATTACGTGTCACAATATTTTGCTGAGCAGCAGCAACAGATGATGTTCCCTAATTATAATAATTTGGGTTTCTCGTTGTTCCCATCTCATGATGATCCGATTCAAATGGACCCGAATCTCATGGAGAATTTGACCGACTTAGGGTTAACCCAAGGCTTGATGATGTCAAAGGGAAACGATGGTACTCATCAGTTTATGCAGAGGCAAGCACCTTATTATAATCTTGAACCGGTTGTACCGAGGTCTGCAGCTTTTAACCCGTTTCCGGGTTATCAGGGCTCGTTTAATATTCCTTGGAGGTTACCCGGTAATCAAGTTGGTGGATGGGACTTTGTGGAGAAGAAAACGATCTGAGTGATCGAGCTTAATTAGTTTTTAGGGTTTTATTATAATTTTGTTTCTGCTGGTTTTGTCTGTGTATGACATGGCTTGGATTTGTCAAGTGTGTGTTTTTGACATATCATCATATATTTTTACACATTCAATAAAAGTTTCGGTTTTAGGTATTATGTACGTTTCTTCAAAACAATAAACTGAAAAAAAAAGGCATAAGCTTAGTTTTGCTGCATACTTGGAGGATTGTGATTTGCCAGCATGCTAGATATTAATATCGTAATAGGCGGGTCCATATCGTTACATCTAGACCAAGATCCAACGTCTCTAGCTATGGTTATCAACTGGTTTAGAAATGGTAGAGCCCAGTTTCTTTCGGACATTAAGAGCCATCCATACAAACCGAATCTCGCCAAAAAAACTGTATTTTGCTCTAGTACCATATTAAAACTGATTTCTTTCGGGTTTCGAGTATCCAAATTTTAGAAGTTTGATTATTTCGGTCTAAACATAATTAATATGTTTAGTTTATAATTGTAATTTTTAGTATTTTGGTTATTTCAAAACTAAAAATACATAATATTTTTATATATATAATTGTATTTCATATATTTCGGATACCCGTTCGGGTTTCGGTTTGGTTCGGATATCCGAAATATTTTATAAGAGGAACCATTCAGATATTTATAACTATTTAGTTCGGTTCGATACCTTCTAATACAGTTCGGTTCGATACCTTCTAATACAATTCGATTCCGATTTGGTTTTTCGGTTCCGGATATTTTTTCCAAGCCTACTAATAACAAGTTCACCTGACGTCAAGATCATTAAAATAAAAAGGTAACCACTCAGGCCGACTAGAATGGACTTTGGGATAACCCCAACACCTATACCTGAGTATTTTCTTGGATATTGTTTTTTTGATAGTCATAAAGTTTTTGCCTTCAGAAAGATTTTGCCACTGTAAAAGAGTTTTTGTTTTTCGTTAAAAGTATATATATATATATATATATATATATATATATATATATATATATGCTTTGATCTTTCTTTTGGTTCATCGATCCCTTACGTACGGAGATACCACTTAAAACTTACAAGTCTGAAAATAACTTTGCAGCAAGTAGATAAAAAGATGAACAAGATACAGAGCATATATATATATATATATATATATATATATATAGCATAGAGAGAACCCACGTTAGATGCAAGTAATTCAAAACCAGTTAACACAACGGAAGAAATGGAGACCACTGGATGTAACGGAACCAAGTAGCTAGCTAGAGGGATAAGATTCCTCTGCTTGGTCTGACCCCAGAGTTAAAAATTTCGAGGTGTTGTAACTTGTAAGATAAGTTCATGCCTCATGCCCGGCATTTCACAAGTGTTACCTGGGACATGACACATGGCCCACGAAATTAAGGGTACACTAGTAAGATATTTTTGAAATTTTTAAGTTTTTATCTGGACAATTTTACCATTTTATGAGCATTCACGTCAAACGGTTCTATATGTATCACACTGAAATTTTTTTGGTAAATTTGTCTCATTTAATCTGATATAAATGATAATAAATCACATTCTTTGGGATTCGAAACACATATCTTCTAGTGTAGAAGTATTAGTGAATCATTGATCAATCATTGGGTCAAGAGGCTTCACGGTTATATAAATATTTTTTATTTAATTTATTGTTTAAATAAGACCCATTTTAATTATTAATTTTAGTGTAATATAGTTATTGTTGCACACAATAAGTTGTAATAAAGTTATTACGTTTCCTAGAGCCTTCATATTTCCCAATCCCTAAATCATAATTACTTTTCCCTTAATCATAACTTATTTGTTTTCAAAGAATTTAATTGTTCTTTTTTCCAACGGTTGAATAATTTGCAACATATTTTTCCGACAAATAATTTGTAACATATATTTAAGCTTTATTGTACTAATTTTTTTCATAAATAAATATTATTTTTTCTAAATTTTGAATATATGAAAACTATAAAAATTGGATATTGTAGGGCCCATTTTAGTTTTATTAACACAGGATCACAAATTTCTTCCAAACGGCCCTGGATAAGTTGTTTGAATATAATGAATTAATATGCTATTCATCATCAACATAATCTCACAGCCGACATTTGGGAAGTTGATATGGAAGCTATAGTAATATATTAGAGACGTTGGCCAAATCTACTCATTCTCATTGCCAATTTGTAACCAGTTATGTAGCTTTTATTTTTATCCACGTAGAACGCAGTGGAAATATATGATTAAAGAGTGGTTCATTTTTAGCCACGCAACATGCTTAATAATATGGATTCAATTCCAAATTTCAAATTCCAAATTTCTTTTAACAAAAAACAAAAAACAAATCCAAATTTCTTTGGTTATACGGAAAAAGAAAGACAATAGGATATTAGTGTCTATAACTAGCATATCTATCGCTTTCTTTAATCTATTTTTTTTTTTTTAAAGTGTATATATGACAGCCCATACACATTGTCCGTTGTTGTAACTTCAAGTGGTTGTTGAAAGCATAGTTTGGTTGATTGAGACGAACAATGAATAATTACATATTGTGATGTATACGTTATTCAAACATTAAACGACAAAATTTGGATATTAAAGATGACGGCCAAGTTTGTGTCTTTTTGAACCTTTTTGCTGCAACTTGTATACCATAACTATTTTTTTTTTTCTATCAGCATCTAACACTTGCACACTATCGGATTTTAATTTTCTTTATGCATAATATCATATATATATATATATATATATATATAGTAATGTAATACCAATCACTCTCTTGTTGTATTCCTTGAAGAGGGTGATTTCTATATATTTTTGGCAAATCGAGTATTTTTTCAGATTTATGTAAACATCTTTTATATAGGAAAATGATTGCTAGTTATACAAAATATAGTTTATTGCATGACTACACATCTTAAGTAAAAGAATATATTCGTGCTTAAAAAAAAACTAAAAATATATGATAACATGCACCAAGAAACATATGTTATCTTATCAATACCATAATGATAAATCTAGTGATTTTTTCGTGAAAGTTGTGACGGAATCCGTCAAATTCGGATTGAACCCGCTTGGACTCAATTACTAAGAGCATGATTATTACAAGAATCCTTCATGGGGTTCTTAACCATTAATTTAATATTAAAATGGGTTAAGAAACTTTCTTGACACCTTCAATTGGGGTTCTTAAAAAAAAAAATTTATAAAAAGTTTCTTATAAATTAGCATGAACAAAACTAAACATTGAGAGATAAATAAAGATTCACATTCGATCTCTGGCACAATCTCTCTTGGGTACACACTAATCTGCAAGCAACAAATACATTAATCTGACCATCTCCATCAACATCATCTTCTTTGATCATCTCATCAACTTCTTCTTCTGATTCTGCTTGTGGAGTCATACTTGAAAATGGTGTTTGTTGCAATAGAATTACAATCAAAGGAAGAAAGAGATGCATAGAGCATAAAGGGCAGAGAATTAGCCGTGTTTTCCCTGAAAAACACAAACCACCACAGCCCGAGATTTTCACCGGGAAAGTTCACAATCACGAAGACTCTGATGTTATTTGTGGAGTGATCTTACCTAACATGGAACCTTGCACTAAGAGACCTGTTTCAGGAAGGAAACGATGCGAGGATCACAAAGGCATGAGGATAAACGCTTTCCTCTTTCTTCTTAACCGAGATTATGCATTCAAACGGAAAGGCTTGAAACCCGGAATGGGGATTTTGATATTTTTCTGATGGTGGTGACTTCAATGTGTCCTGTTTTTTAAGACAAAAATAAAAAAGCTTGAGGATGGGACCAATAATGGCTTTAATCATCACGACTTGTAAAGAAGATAGAGTACATGAATCTCAATAAGAATGATGGAGTAAGAGTAAGCAAAAACAATGTCTCCAAGAGATTGAAAGCTTCTCCATATCTTATGTGTCTCTGTCACTGCTCCTATGCTAATCCCAGTGAGACTTCCCTTCACCTTCCCATTTGCTGATGAAACCAAAACAAAACAATTAAAAACACAATTCCTTTTTCACGTTTAGCACTCATCACTTATGAAATCTCCAAGACCATTGAAGGTTTTTCTTTTGTATAAGGGATTATTTAAAAACACAATTCCATATGCATCCAATGGAGATTTCACAACGATATTGGAATAAGAGACACTAAATCGGGACTTTGCAACCCCGAAATCTAAAATTAAAAACAAAAAAATCGAAAATCTAGGAAAGATAACACATACCGGAGCGATTTGATTAGGGAAGATAAAATCAAAAATTTACACTCTCTTCTTCTCCTCCTCCTTCCCTATTTCCGCCGCCTTCGTAGCCATGCTCTTCACCTCCGACACCATTCTCCGACTATCAGCTAATCACCTCCGACACCATTCTCCAACGAAACCGATAACGACTCGCAAAGAGACGCAGTAGAAGGAGAAAGAAAGAAAAAAAAAAAAAAAAAAATCTCCAATCAGCTAATGCCACCTGTCTCATAAGAGACGTATCTTAGACCATCTCCAAAAGAAGTTCTTAGAAAGAGGTTTTTAACATTGTATGTATATAAAATAATAATTAAATATTATAGAGGTTATTAAAAGAGAAGAGAGGGTATGTAAAGTTGTTTATTTAAGAATCTATTTCTCTTATTTTAAAAATCCCTCTCTCCTTTTTTAACATGATTTTATTTTATATATTTTTTTAAGAATTTCTATACTAATTTTAAGAACTCCATGGTTGGAGATGCTCTTAAGTCTCTAATTTAAGAACCGTATCTTAGCTCATTCAATTTTTTATATTAATTTTAATAATAAAAAACTCTAAAACCTCCCCTAAGAGACGCCGATAATGATGCTCTAACCGACTCGATTGCAAACCAACTGGATAGAATTATGGTTTTTGACCCAGTCCCATGTGAAACCAAGCCCATATCCAATTTTAAATCTAAACATACATCCGACCAAGATCCGACTCGGGTAAGAGTAAAGTAAACAAAAAAAAACTTCTTCTTCGATCCTGACTCAAATCAAAGGCAAAACTCATCTGGATTTGGGGCTGGTTTAGTGTGATTAGGGAGCGAGCAAAAAGAGTAAAAGAGTTCTCTTCGTCGAAGAAGAGGTTAATATTAATACCTTTAGTTGTAAACCATTAAAACTATATTAACCAAACAGTGGTGGCTTAGTGGTAGGAGGATGTGGGACTTGTGAGGCTCGTTAAAAGCGATTTTTCTGGGATCTCATGTTCGACTTCCGGTAGAAACAAAAAACGTTGTTGTTTGGCCAGACGGACTTCCGGTAAAAACTAAAAACGTTGTTGTTTGGTCAGACGAAGATGGGGCCATTGCTTACGTCCTGTTTGAAAACCCGAGACTGGACTATTCGTCGGTACTGTTCCCCATAGGATTAGTCTGGGCCTCTCCATGGACCTGGTATCTACCCATGAGTTACCCCAAAAAAAAAAACTATATTAACTGCTTAACGATGTAGCTGAGTAAAAAATTGGGGGAAAAAACATGTAACAATTTAACTCAAAAAAAATTAGGCACTGTCACGAAACTTTATTAACTATTTTTTAATTTGGAATCAATCAAAGCAATGGACGTTTATTATACAATTTTCAAATACGATTGTTTCGTCCATATGAAAAATTAAGAATTAAACTTACACCCTTTCATTAGAGATCGATCACCACTCGCTATAGCTGAAACAATATTGTGTTCTGCGCGTCGTAGCAAGAATCTGCGTTGTTAAACGGTCCTAGCAGAGCCTGGCCGTACGAGTGAACGCCACTAATAGCGTTTCCAATCGTTATGTTGAAGGCATCCGCATGCGTTCCATTGTTGTCCGTTTGGCTCCAAGGAAACGCGGATAGCCTTGAACGCTGCTCTTGCCCAACAATGGAGCTCTTGTTGGTCTCCAAAGAAGCTTCATCTTCGAGATTCACGGTGGTTATGTCGTGAATGCTTGCTCGTCTCTTGTCCTTGCCGCCGGAATGCTGCCGGATAAAGTATTTTTGGGCGTGACTAGCGACTTGCGTTGGCGTTCGCGTTATCACAAAGTTCCGAGATATGTTCCTCCAATCTCCTTTCCCGTATTTCTTCAAACCCATTAGAAATAGCCTGAATTGCGACAAATATTGAACCAAGGATATATTTTCATAAAATTATATTCATTACAAATAATATCAAAATGTAAATAGAATATTTATCCATAATGGGTTACGTATGTGATTAGGAAAGATTGTAGTAAACTATTTAGCATAGTCGCAATTTATGTTTAAACCAAACTACGATTATGCATGTATTTCTTCAAACCCCACTTGAATAGACTGATTGTAACAAATATCGAATCAAGATATTTTCATGAAGTATATTAAACAATAATATCAAAGTGTCATTCTGAATAGCTAACAATGCAAATATTTGGATCTTTATCTAAATAAATTGTTCAATCTAAGTTTCGTAATAATGCATGATTAGTGACAAAAATTTATGACAATGACACAATATTCCGGTTTAGATTCAATTTCCAATAAACCGGAAAAGAACAGAGACTACTTACTTGTGTTCTTCCTCTGTCCAAGGAACGCCTTTCTTCCGCTCCAGCTCCGGAGATCTACCGGCCGGCGACCGTTTATTACCTACCGGGTGACCCGGTTTGAACCCGTTACATCCGCCGCCGCCACCACCGGCCCAGTCCAGAGTGAAAGGCGAGGTGATGTAACCAGGAACCGGGATTAAACCGGCCTCGATGCTGCTGACGTCAGCTTCCAGCTCGTTATATTGTTTGATGACGTCACTCACGGTCTTCCCCGGAATCACCGCCGCTACTTTCTGCCACCGATCAGGAGTGTCGTCGTCGTAAACCGCCAGAGCATTTTCGAATGCCTTGTTTTCCGCCGCCGTCCACGTGGCAACCTCGCCGGGAACTGCGACGTTGCTCTTCGTCTCCTCCATGAGCCAGTTCCCACCGGAGACGTGCGACGTCGTCGGTCTCAGAATCTCCATGTCCGAAAAAACTAAAAACTAGCTCTGTTTTCTTTTTGGTTGTTTTAAGATTTGTAAGAACAAGTCATAGTTCGGGTTAGGATCAATAAGATCCGAAATTTAAAAAAAAAAAATTTGGGTTTATTGAAGAGCTAAGAGAACCAAAGGAAGAACACAACAATCACTGTCAAGTAATATTTCATTTTTATTTTGATTAGAGAAATCATCCGAATTTCTTTGAAGCATTGCTTAGACCCCACCTTCAAGGAATCTGGAAAAGTTTCAAACTTTTGAAAAAGAATTGAGAAAATCTAGGCAAGATCTGTGTAGTGAGTCAAAAAAGAGAATTGTTTTGGGTAGCTCTGAGATTTTGCAGAAGAAAGAAAATGAATCTACTGGTTTTCCAGATTTGGTGGAACTAAAGCATGAGTGCGTTTCTAAGTATTAGAGAGTCGGAGTTGAGATTTAAAGATCTGGGTGTGGATAAAATTTCTCGGGAAAATAAACATATGGCTACAGAAACTGAAAAAAAAGAAAATAATATTGAAGAAGCTACCTTGGAGCTTACCCAATTGGGAAAACTATAACGTGCAAGAAGATGCAAATGAACCCATAATTGGAAAGAAAACTAAAACCAGAAACCAGAGTCTAAAATCTTTCTCGTGTAAGAAAAAAGAGAGACAGAGAAGTAAGCAGAGAAAGGGAGGCGATGATTTGGGCTCTTATAGTTCTGTTCTTCATAAATTATATTTTTGATGATGATATATATATTTTTTTCTTGGAAAATAAAAGATTGGATTTTCGGTTTTACTACTCTTTTACTTTTTTTTTTGTCATCTAAAATATTATTATTTATTAGAAATTATGAGAACAATTACAAAAACGATTCTACAATAGATAATTCTATCCGTTTATAAAGATCCAAGACATATGATTTTACATGCATCATGCTCGTGATTAACAGTTTAACTAAATTTAGTATTCAAATTGTTTGTCACCGTTAATAATCGTTTAATGGTCAGTGCCATCAAACAAAATATTTTTTTTAATTGTTATTTTTTAGGGTAATTACAACAAATGCTATTAAATAATAGCATAATTAAGTCACATTTTTTATTACTACTATTCACTGTAAAGAAGATTTTTTTATCCATATCTCTTTCAACTAATTACTTATGTGTTTTTCTCTCATCAAGAAAAAGAAGAAGAAGAAGAAGAAGCCGGCGACGGAGGCAAGGTCGGCGGCGAGGACGGAGGCGACAGCGGAAAAGACCCCGACGGAGGTGATGCCAGTGAGGAGGAAGAAGAGGAGAAGAAGCCGACGTCGGAGACGGAGGCTTGGACGGCGACGCCGGTGGAAAAGACCCTGACGGAAGTGACGCCGGAGACGATGTCGCTCACTGTGGTGGTGTTTAAATTTTTTTCTTTCTTCCTGATAACTGAATTAACACGATAATTTATGATATGATAACTGGGTTAACATGACAATTTCATAAAAATGAACATGATAATTGGGTTAACATGGCAATGTTAACGATACTAATTATATGTTAACGATGTTAACAATTATAACTGGGTTAACATGACAATGTTAATGATGTTAACAATGATAATTAGGTTAACATGACAATGTTAATGATGATAACAATATGTTTTCTGGTTATGAATAGTGGTCGTCGAGTTTTGATGAACAGTAACACCGACCGTTAAATGAACAGTGTCGCTAGATTATTCTTATTTTCTGACCAATGGCATTTATGTGATTATCAAAAAGTAGCCCTGGGCATCAGTACTCGTTACCCGCCCGACCCGCTTGACCCGTCCCGTACTCGGCCCGTAAAACCGGGTACCCGACTCGTCCAAGCCAAGTATCAAGGCGAGTTAACCAATTACTTGCAAGTAACGGGACAAGTCCAAAGCGAAATTTTTTTTGACTACTTGCCCCGTTACCCGGCTTGTTCCCCGTTACCCGGTTTGCTACTTGTACCCAAGACAAGACAAGTAATGGAAAAAGCAAGGCAAGTAATGGAAAACAAGACAAGTAATGGAAAAAGCAAGGCAATTAATTAAAAAAAACAAGGCAAGTAATGGAAAAAACAAGGCAAGTAATGGAAAACAAAGCAAATAATGGAAAAAAACAAGGCAAGTAATGTAATTACTTGTTGAGCGGGGACCCGTACTTGCAAGTACGGGTACGGGTCAAGGTACCCGCAAGTATCAAAAATCTGGGCGGATACCTTGAATCAGCGGGTACCCGTTTTTACGGGTCAATATTTTCATTACCCGTACGGGGCGGGTCAAGTAGCAAATCGGCCAAAATAAGCGGGTGCCCGCCCTGTGCCCAAGCCTATCAAAAAGGCCAAGGGTATTTTTGGTTTTCTCTATCCTCATCACCTAATTTCCAATTCAACTTTTATTTTTTTAGTCAATCATTCATATTTACCTAAATTACCGAATCTTTTACTGCTTTCTTTTTAACTGTTATCTTTCTATTTGGCAAAACTATTTTGATCCCTTTATTAAAACTATATCTACTAATCAAACCCTAAAAAATTATCGCTTTATCGTAAATTTAATTAAGATGTAGTGTGACTTTATACTATTTAGATGTTCACGACACAAGTATAAATGGCATAACAAGCAGTCAAGAATTCGAACTTAATGTATAGCGATTAAATTGCTTTGACAAAACAAAACAAAATGTATAGCGATTAAAATGACAATAAAATTGAAATGTTTTTAGTCTTATAAACATGAAGTGTTAACGAGGTAGTGGTGGCCTAGTGGTAGGATGTTGTGGGGACTTGTGAGGCTCGCTAAGAGCGACTTCTCAGGGATTTTAGGTTCGACTCCCGGTAATAACTAAAAATGTCGTTGTTTGGCCAAATAAAAATAGGGTCATTGCTTACGTCATGTTTGAAAATCTGGGACCGGATTATACGTCGGTACTGTTCCCCCAGAAAAATAATGTAGAACTCTTTATGAATCTGGGATATACTCTGAGTTACCAACAAAAAAAAAAAAATAACATGAAGTGTAAATACTGCCGAGTAAACTTTGGTTTGGTCATACGAAGACATGATCAAATATAAATTTGTACCTCTGAGAAAGAAAATAAAAAAAGGGAAGAAAAATTCCGTGATTGCTATGATTGCAAAATAATAATGATGGTGAACACTCTAATATGTTATGAAATACACAAATAATTGTCATTGAGACCAAAAAAAAATTGAATTGATTTAATATTAAAAATACGCGAAGTTGACATTTTCTGTGAGTATACGACGCCTAGCTCTCAGAACAATAACAAATTTTCAACATCTTTAATAAAATACTACTCCTTCCGTTTCAAAAAAATGTCATTTTAGCATTTATTTTTGTTACATAAAAAGTGTCATTTTGTATTTTCAATGCAAATTTTTTATTAAAAATCCAGTTTTAACCCTAATGTTTTAATGTATTAATTAAAAAGATAATTTTTAGTATATTAATAAAATGTAAAATAAAAATTTTATTAGTTTTCTTAATTTGTGTGAAAATTGTCAGAATGACATTTAAAAAAAAAGAGAGAGAGAGTAGTATTTTAGGTTAATCATTCTTAATTGTGTGAAAATTGTCAAAATATATCAAGTGTCTCTACGTAATCAGTGAAAATAAAAATCGTTAAAAAAGTATACAGCAGTATCAGTAACGTAAATGTTTTCACACAAATAAAAAAAATTTCACACAAATTTTCACACCCAAAAAAAAAAAAAAACATTTACGTTACTGATACTGCTGTATACTTTTTTAATAATTTTTAATTTCACTGATTACGTAGAGACAGTTGATATATTTTTTATTTTTATTTCGCAATTTGGGATTTTATGTGTCAGATCGGGAAAAAAAAAGCAGCCGCCAAATGAACGGTCGAGATCAGCGGTAAATTACATGGCCAAGTTGTACAAAGGGGTCCACGTGAGATGCGCGTTTTGCATTATCATTGGTCGGTCTCCCACTTTAATTGTTGTTTTTTGGTTTTTAAGATCTCGAGGAATCTGTCTTCTCCATTACGATTCGTTCACGTGGCGGCATTATGTGCGTTAGATCAATCCTATGTGATTTCATGAGGATTAGACACGTAAGATCTTCGATGGGCTCTCAAGTGGTTTGGTAACGTTCACAGTGATGTTTTTGGAGTCGACTTTCTATAGATGGCTTAGAGCATCTCCAAAAAGACACTTCATTTTGAAGTATGTCACACTTCAAATTTGAAGTGTTTTTGTTTTGTCTCCAAAAACAAATTTCAAAAAAATACTTCAAATTTTTTTGTTATTTGCATTTTAGTCTTCACTATTAATCATAATTAATTAAAATCATAAAACTTTTATAATTATCTATAAAACATACATTTGAAATATTACAAGCAATATTAATTAATAAAACATTACATCAAAATATAAAATTACATAACACTAAAACAAAAACACACAATCTAAATTATAAATTACAACAAATACCAAATTACTCAACAAAACTATTTCCATAATACTCCCATATATGATCAATCAATGCATTCCGAAGTGCTAAATGACTCTCTTTATTTTTTATTTGTAGATTACGAGCTAGAAATTCTTGAAATCTACCAGAATATTAATATTATTGTACTTTTTCTGTAATATGTATGTGTTCATGTAATTTTACTTTCTTCTGTTATTTTATATTGTATGAAATTTGCTTAATGTAATATTGTTGTTGTGTAATATTTATTTTTAATGATATGTAATATTTCTTCTATATTAATATTTTTATTTTTATTTTTATTTAAAGTATTTATTTATCTTTATACAAAATTAAACGTATAAAGATATATATATATATATA
This sequence comes from Eutrema japonicum, assembly GCA_030161315.1. Classification (NCBI taxonomy): domain Eukaryota; kingdom Viridiplantae; phylum Streptophyta; class Magnoliopsida; order Brassicales; family Brassicaceae; genus Eutrema; species Eutrema japonicum. The sequence continues at coordinate 44,725,920 of BSQW01000005.1, forward strand.
TATATATATATGAAATACTAAAATTATATATGTGGATTAAAAGTGATAAACAACAAAATTATTTGAATTTTTTATGAAATTATATAAATTTAGGGGCTAAAATGAAAAAAAAAAAGAAACTTCAAATTTTGAAGTATTGAATAGTGATACTTCATATTTGAAGTATCACTATTCAATACTTCAAAATTTGAAGTATTGAAGTGTCTTTTGGAGCACAATATATTTTAAAAATGAAGATATATAGTGTCTTTTGGAGATGCTCTTAGAGACAGATGTTTGAAGCCATAATTTTTTGTTTTTAAATAAAATAATGAAATGAACTTTTAAATTAAGCTAATTTTATTTCAATTTTTTTTTTGTAATTTTTCTTCTATTATTCAAATGTTTGTTTCAACCAAACCGTTTTTTTTATATATTATTTTCATTAAAACGAGTTTTATTACATTGTTACAAGATATTGTCTACTAGAACCACCATTTCTCAAAGTTTTCTCTTCAGCAACAAAAGTTCATTTCACAATAGTTATGGATCTCGTGTTGTGTCTCGTTACAACAAACACATCAATCACTGTATGTTTCTCATCATGAAACTCACGATAATCAACCAATCACCTTTCTGATAGATTGGAATTTACTATTGAATCCAAAATGTTCTAATCAAATTACAACTTCTTTTTTTTGTTTTGTTACAAGTTGTAACTTACAACGTTCTAAACTACTTCTGTACGGCATTAATTTGATGAGATTTACAGTTTATATTTATAAACAGCATAATTTCCCAATAGTTGACCATAGCATGAGTTGTCCTTTATTCAAAGTTTTATATAAAATATTTATTTTATGTTTTATTTTACGAAGAATATTGGAACATCTCAAGCAAAATTCATTAGCTACATAGCGTTTAGTACAACATAACATTCCTAATTTCACGGATCACATAGATGAATAATTACAGTGTTTTAGGGAGTATTAATCTCTATAATATTATTTGAAAATATATTTTTGAAAATAAAATTTTGAAAATAAAATTTATTTTGTAAATTATTACATGAAATTCCATTACAAATAAGAAAATATTATTGAAATATGAAATTATATAATTGTCTTTTAAAATTATTGATGAGAATATAGAAAATATTTATTTCCCTTCTTTTTGACGTCATTTATTTCTCATTAAAAATAATATTTACTATTTAGTTTCTTAATTATTATAATATTATTAAATAATAATCAATTCATACATATTCAAATAAACAATATATTCGAAATCTTGCAATATGATTTACAATAATAATTATAAAATATTTTACTAATTTTATAAAGAGTTAGACACAAAAAATGATTTTTAAGAGTTTGTGGACTGATCACAAAAATTATGGCCATTAAACGGTGCATATTAGAGTTATGTTTTTAAGATTATAAGTTTTTGCGGGTTAGTCCAAATAATATTTTAGTTTATTACAAAACGGTTAATTAGATATGTTACTCCGGGTTGACAGTTTTATCTATAATAATTACTTAAACATATTTTAATATTCAGATAAAAAAATATGAAAAAAAAATATGAAAAAAAAATTAAACAAAAATTACATTTAAATCAAAGATATTAGGGATATATTCTAGGCCGGAAAGCTTTGTTACGTGGCCGGTAATGGTACCATACCGTACTCAGAGAATATATTATATCACCTTCATCCAGCTCGAAATGTTTAAAATCACCTTGATCGTATACTATTATAGAAAAAGTTGTGCCCCCCTTACCATTTATATTATGATTTAATATGCGCTAATTATAGCGCGAAATAATTTTTTTGAAAGAATTTTTTTTGAAATTTAAGAAAATTGTTTTTATCTAAATTTTACAATATATCTAACTAATGATTATAAATAAAGCTGTCAATTTGTAATAATTTGTCTATTTAATCCGTGTTGCAATGAACTAAAATATTATTCGGACAAACCCGTAAAAAATTATAATTTTAAAAACATAACTCTAATATGCACCGTTAAATTACTCTAGTTTTTGTGGTTACTCTACGAACTCTTTAAAAAAAAATAGTTTTCTTGTGTCAAACTTTATACAACATTAGTAAAATATTTTTCAACTTTTGTTTTGATATATATTCAAATAAAATATAATAAATTATAGTGAAAAATATAGCAAAATTTTGAATAGAATTTTTTTCTTTGAATATATATGAATTGATAATTATTTTAAAATATATAGTATTAAAATAATTAAGAAATTAAATAATAAATAACATCTTTAATGCAAAATATATATTTTCTCTATTCTAATCAATGATTTTAAAAGATTATTATATCCTTTCCTATTTCAATTATTCTTTGTTATTTGTATTGGCATTTCATGTAATAACTTACAAAACAAAGTTTATTTTTAAAAATGTCTTCTTAAATAAAATTATAGAGATGTCCAGTGTCCATCTCGAGTGATAGCTATGGCTAATATATATACTTCTAAATTCCGACTTTTGTATTCATCTAATTATAAGTTTTTTTGTATAACCAATCTAAATAGAAGTTTCTCAACTCTACGTTATCTTTTCATTTTTTTATTTATTTTAAAAATCGAGTTCGACTCCACCTGCTCTCTATAAGTAGAGGTATTTAGCTATTGAGCGGATCTGTTATGATCCAAAATGATGACAAAAAAAAATACAACCTTTGGAAATATAATTAGTAAGGGGTGGGCATTTCGGTTTAATTTCGAGTTCGGTTTGGGTTTAGTTCGGTTCGGTTGATTCGGGTTGTATAAAACTCTAGCCGAACTCAACCGAAATAAGTTTGGTTCGGTTTATGTTCGGTTTGGGTTTAGTTCGATTTTGGTTTAGTTCGGTTCGGTTATAATTTGGTTTGGTTTTAATTCGGTTTTTAAAAAAATTAACTTATAAAAACAAGAATCTTAACGAAACGTAATCAAAACGAAACCATAAAAAACCATTCCCTAAAAATCGAAAACCAAACTGAAATTATCTCATTTAATCAAAATAAAAAATGAAAAAAATCATAGCTTCAACTCTCCCATGCCACTAAAATGAACATGCAACAAGTCAATAATTTAAATATAAATTAATTATACGAACAAATGTTTATTGATCTCTTATATGAGCCATTTTAGGCTTGTAGCATTAATATAGAACTATTTAAAAAAAATATTTACCTTAGCAAAACTTAGAAAAAAATAGAAGTTAAAAACAAAAAAGAAAAACGTGGGTTTAAGATCTTTATACTAAAAGCTTTAGGTGAAGAACCGAGAATCCCACCATATGTATTTAAATTTTTAATATTATTAATTAACTAGTTAACAAAAATACATTAGGTTATCAACCGAACCGAACTGAACCGTTTGGATTTAAAAAAACTTCAACCGATTGGGTTATATATAGAATATGGTTTGGTTTGAGTCAATTTAAGTTCTGTTCGTTCGGTTTGGTTCGATTTTTTTGCCGTCCCTAATAATTAGTCAACTTACAAAAAAATGATTGAACTAGGCACCTCTAAGTCCTCTTATATCATTTCATATTAAAAAAAGGAGTTAAAAGTGATCATATGACTAAAAAGGAAATCGTCAAGTCAAAAAATCTTTCGTACATGTTTCATTTATGAAAAACTGCTAAAATCAATTCTATGTATGTCGTCATGCAAGATTGCCAAAAAAAAAAAAAATGGCCTATTAATGATTTAATCTAGTTTCTTATTGAACAAGATGCTCACATCTTTACCGCATTAAAATATAATAAAATTATTATTTTATTTAATGCCCCTTTGTACTGTCCATGAGCTATATGTAGGGGAAAGGTCTAAATGTTGGAGAGACGTGGCAATAATTGAATAGTAGTTTTTGCCATTTTTGGTACAACTAATATTCTCCAAACAATTGTTTTTCCCATCAATTGAAGATTTCCAATTTAAATACTCTTTTATTCATTTGAATACTTTAAAATTGTTATTATTTAGAGCATCATTTCAAACAAAGGAATAAGTCAAAAATCTGTTTAAACAGAAATTAAAATCAAACTAAGGTTTTAGTGCACCAAGGGACAAACGTCTTGAGAAATTGATGAAACAGCCCAAATCTGTTGGAATCAATTCCCTGACCATTTGTTTTATTTTCTCATGATAAATATTCATGGAAATTGTGATTCCAGTATAGCTGGATATACACACGTAAATAGTATTTTATTTATATGAACAAACAAATGTGTAAGGATCCAACTAAATGGTTACATATGAACTCAACCGTTCAACATCTACGTTTTATTTATCCTTTTACAAAAAAAACATCTACGTTTTATATTCTTGCCTAGTTCCATACGACGCCCTCTCGATTTTGCTAAAGAGGATCCGTAACATTTGGCATTTAGAAATTAATTATCTTATACGATTCCCGTTGAGCACTGTCTCGTTTTCTTTTTATTTTCTTCCTTCATGAGTAAAACTAGTTGCCAAGTTGCAACGAAAACAGTACAAAGAAAGAAAAGACCAGAAGCCTAGCAGAATAACGTTGTCTGGAAAGAAAAAAAACTATAATTTTTTTTTTTTTTTAACTAGATTCAGAAGCAATTTCAGGCTTTTAATGGGCCCAGACTAATCTCCCGAGCGAGAATGATACAACCCATTTATAATGTCCCACTTAGCTAACAGTTAATTTGATAATTCAGCACCAGAGAGACTCTATCCCTAGTCTGGACCAATAGAGTCGAATCTTCCCCGGATGGGAACCGCTCCCACTACAACTTCTTGGTTATATTCATTTTTATTACATACACAAAAGTTGTAAATCATCCACCAACCCCCTACCATTATTCCCCCAAAAGTAACTCTAAATATAAATTCTACAAAAAAAAAGAGAACGAAAGTTTTTCAAAAAAAAGAATCCTAACATTTGGGAAGATCAGCGGGTGGAGGAAGCAGTGACTGGTCAGGGCCATGACCGTTGTCGACGACGAGTGCCATCTTTAATCCCCAACTTGTATGGATTTCCAAGTGACAATGCATGAACCATACCCCTTCATATGAATAAACAAATCCAATTAGCACGAATCAAAACTTTAGCAATTAAGTTGGACCGAATATTCCTATAAAATCATTCCTATAAATACACAATAAATAATTAGATCGTGACTGAAAAAGACTAACACTGTTTAACAAAAAAATTAATGCATAACAACTTTTATCTGAAAACAATATTAGAAATTAGAAGTACCTGGATTGTCGGCGATGAATCTGATGGCAGTCCAACCACCGGCTGGAACTCCAACGGTGTTTCTCTCTACCGGATCCACCAAGTTGAATTTTTTCGGATCCTTTTTCGGGTCAAAATCCCCCAAACCTCTACCAATCTCAAAGAAATTGAACCCGTGAAGATGAATCGGATGGTTCTCCGACAAGATCATCGCTGTATTCTGCAACACGATTTGCACCGTCGCGTTGTACGGAAGCCGGTAAAGCTTTGTACCTTTCATCGTCGCTGCATTAACGCTTTGCGTTACCGGTGCCGTATAATTATACGGATTCAAAGGTTTCGCCGGAAAATCGTCGGTAAACACGTGAGGAATGTTGAAGAAATGAGCTTGGAGAAGAGCGGTCTTAGGCATGGTAAACGTTACGTTGTTTATCCCGGCAACTAAGCGGACACCGTTGTTGCAGCTCCGGCATGGGTTTGCGCCAAGACCCACCGTGAAGAACAAAGAATGTTCCACGGTGGTTGGAACCCTAGCCGGATACTCGCCGGAGTTCAAGCTCCTCAGTGATCTAGTGAATCTGGTCGCGACCCTCGTTGCGTTTTGCGGCGGAAGCGATGCGAGAACTGTTTTCTTGGAGGCGGGAACGGTGTCGCCGATGTAGTGGAGAGTGGCTGTGGCGGTGACGTTGTCGAATGAGATGGGAGCATCCATAAACGTTGTGGCGGCGACCATGTATTTGGAACCAGCGTTTGCGTTTGCTGTCAAGAGAACGTTAGTAGTCTGTCCCGGTGCGATGAGGACGGTGTCGGTTTTAAACGGTTTGGTGTAAACAGCATCGACTTCGACAACGGTTAATTCGTGGCCAGCAATTTTAAAGAAGAGCTCTTCGTTTAACGCTGCGTTGATGATACGTAACATGTATGTCTTTCCTGGTCTCACCGGTAAACCATAACCATCTAAAAGTAAAAGAAAAACCATATATGTAAAAATATACCATACCAAATGAAGCGGACAAAATGTACCAAAAAACGTAGTGCAATAATTCTGATATCACTATCGTTTTTGGTATGCTTCGTCTGCTGCAATATGTACACCATAACTATTCGGAACTTAATTAAGTAAAAGGGGTTAATCAATTTAATTAGGTGAATTGCTAAGTAATTACGTTGGGAAGGACAATAAGAGATGGGGCCAGAGTGACCATTGATGGTATGTGCATCAGAGGCGCTAGGAGCTGTTCCATTTCTTGAAGCATCGTTTATAAGTTGTTCCACGTCCGATTTCCACCATTCACCTATATGTTTCAAAAATAGTTGAAGTGAGAATCGTTAATTAATCCGTACAAAAAAAGTTGTGTTTTGAATCGGGTAGCTCACCAAGAACAATGGTTTTCTCTTTGTAAGGCTTGGGGAAAGGGTACGTGAAACCGAGCTTAGGCAAGATAACAATGGCACCGTGCACCGTGGCACGGAGCCACAAGATGTGAGCATGCCACCATAGAGTTCCTCGTTGGCCCGTCAATGTGAAGTTATAAATATAATTTTGTCCCGGTTGAATAGGACATTGTGTTATATAAGCCGGTCCATCTGCCCAACCTGTCCTCAATTGCCTTATACCGTGCCTATACATGTGTTGATATTACCTTAGTTACTAATAACGTTATTGTTAGTTTAGTTAGTTGTTGGGTCTAACTGATACGATTGTTAAAGTTACGCGGTTGAATTAAAGAAAGAGACGGAAATTCAAGGGTCACTTTTACTAATATCTTAAAAAAGGTTTGTTTGAGGTTGCTCACCAATGGATGGAGACGTTGTAATTGACGTGATTCACTACTTTGATCAAAACGGTGTCTTCTTCTCTTGCAACAATGGTGGGGCCCGGAAATTGGCCGTTGACGGTGACAATAGGCTTCGACGAGCACAGCTTCGTGGTGTTCGTCATCACCACCTGGCCGTGCACACATTTAAATCTAACGGTCAGTACGTAGTGCATGAACGTTAGCAGTCGGTCGGTCAATATAGTGCATGATCTTATTCATGCATGAATCATGATGCAAACCGCATACTATATAATGTTGAGGGATCTAATATCGGAAGTGAAATAAGACATAGTGTAATATATGAGATATGAACATACTCATTAATTGTCAATTGATTTTAAGTTGTTGATTAAATTATCTAAGTGTACTAATTAGAGACATAATTAACTTGGGCATTTTTCACGAATAACATACCATTTTGTGCATGTATGCATATGCATGACAGAGAGACTTACATTGAATTTGTAATGTCGGATCATGGAGTGAACGGTGGTTGGCGAAAGAAGAAAGATAACAAAAAGCGTTACACAAAATCGTCTTGGAATCTCCATAAGTATTTATTTTCCTTGATGTTTGTTATTGGTTTTATTAGTGTGTGTGTGAGCTATGTGAAAGAAAGTATGCGATGTCGTTTTTACTTGTTAAGTTGAAGGAAGCGTCATGAAATGTAAGCTCTTTGAAGGGAACGCACCGGAAGAAGAAAGAAGAAGAGGAAAGATTTGCTTCTACTTAATTAGATTCGAGATAGATTAACAAAGTAAATTGAAGATGAAGAAATGAGATGTTATAAGTCAAAAGGGCTTAGGTGATCTGGTGGCCCAACTGTATTAACCTCCTCATCCTCCATCTAACTAAACTCACCCACACTTGCTCTTTCATATCTCTTTTTTTTTTGGGGGGGTCTAATTAATCAAGTCTATCTATATGACTTTGCGGGATAAAGAAGATAGTATAGGGTCATTGACTCATTGGCATGGAACAACAATAATTCGTTTGAAAGGTGAGCTAAAAGATACTTCTTAGTTGTTATATATCTAATCCAATTATAAAACTTTCAAACTAAATATTTAAACTCAGTGCTACTGAACAAGCCCACAACTTGCAAAACCAACCACTTTGTAAACATTTTTGATTCACGATAGTATATAAGAAAGGCCCAAAACAAAGTTTTCAGACCTAATATTGTTGACACGACAGCGTTTTAATAGAGCTTTTCTGTGTTAGTCTGAGATCGATTCCTCTTCGTTTCAGCGAGTGCCGTTGTCGCTGGGCTTAGCTCGTTGATCATCGTACCGAAGCTTTTGGTCATAGCTCTCCGAGAAGAAAATGGTGAGGAAACAGTTTCAGCAGGCTAAAACGGGTGAGATTTTTCTACCATCCTGGACTTGTTTCCCGATCTAATCTGCTCTATCTTCTGTCTTTTTCCCCGTATTATATACGTCGATGAAATTCATGGGGATATATCCCTGAAATTTCTGTCCTATATCACCGGATATTGTGGGTTTTTGTCAAAGGTTTCGGCTTTTACTTGTTGGTGTGATCCTAAGTTAGTGGCGACACCTAAGGTGTTCGATGAATTGCCTGAACGAAATCATTTTAAGCTCATTTTGACTCGGTTGGTAATTTTTCCCGTGACAGGAATAGAGGCCTTGAAGTCAATGGATGCTAACAAGTACCTGAAGAAGGTTGGCTTAGGGCGTGACGATATGTCCTTTTGGAAACAAGTGGGAAAAGCATTGCTATGCACCTACACAATCTTTGGCATGGCATGGATATACAATGAAACGTCTCCTTTAGGGTGGTGGACGTTGAAGCCGAGACCAAAGGAGGAGAGAGAATTGGCTCATTTGTATGAGCGGCGTGAGTTTCCTTATCCAGGTGATACAGAGGCCATGGAGGATTTTGTTGCAAAAGGAGGGATGATCGGCACATCAATTGGGCCTAAAGGGATTGTTGAATCCGAAGGTGACGCCGATAACTACCAGAAAGAAATGGAGAAGAAGAAGTTTGACAAAGAGTCTCAGAAACTGTGGCTGAGAATGAGGAATGAGGTCATGACTGAACTTCAAGAGAAAGGGTATGATCTTGAGTAAGGTGCAAAAGAGATTTGATAAAAACTTGTGTAATTTTAGGCTGTGTATCGGTTAGATTGGAGATTCAACCATTCGTACAAGTGTTTCTACCGACAATACTTTTAAATTTGTAGAGGAAAGTACAAAACTTTATATGACCGATTTCTGTTCTACGGTGCCATTGATGTTCTTGCTCTTGGGAAAGTAGCTCTTGTCCTTTATTGTTGGCTTGATTCATCTTTTGGCTTAGACCCTTTGGAATATAACTTGATGCTTTATGCACCCATCAAAGTTGCCCAATATCTTGAGTTTGAAACTATTGTTTTCGAGTCTTGTGGCTGTTGTATTGATCAGAGCCAATATCTAAAAAAGTTCGATCTTTCAATAAAATCACCATTGTATTGAACTCTTGAGAGCGTTAATACACTTGCAAAGTAGAAGGAAAAAGATGGGCATATGATCTTACTTCATATATCTATAGAACAACAATGGGAGAATAAGTAACATACATGGTAAATTGCTAATTACAACACAGTCTCAATATAATCCACCATGAACGGGACAACTACAGATCAGACTAATTCATCAGCCTACTTTTCCCGGAGTAGCTTGTCGTATGGCTCTTTAATGGCGTCAAGTAGAATCTAACCAAACCATTTCTGAGGTTGTCTGGCGAGTAAGTACCAAGCTTGGCATCTCTCTGAAGAAGATGATTCCGTATGCCTTCAACGCCATGGAACAATCCGTCTTCGCAGGAGCTTCTTCTTCTTCCTGTCTCAACGCCGGTAATAGAGCCATGGAAAAGACCATCACAAGAGCTTCTTCCACCTTCGAAGCCATGAACAATAGAAGCACCATGAAACATACCATCACAAGACTTCCTTGCACTAACGCTGTAGCTTCTTATGAGTTTCTCGCTAACGTCACCATTGGTATCTCCTTTAGCCACTCTCCTAAGCTTCAACAAAGACTCAGTTAGAGAACCCTCCATTGCATCTCCTCCAAGTTTCGTATTTTGATCGGTTTTGATTTCGTTCTTGGCCACATCGGTTTTCCTCTGAATCAATCCCCAAAGATTCCATCCTTTAGGCCATCTCTTTCCAGACTTCTTTGACCCGAAACCATCTTGCTTCACCTCACCAGCAGCAACACAACCGACGCCTTTGGAACCTAACTCCAAGCTCTCCGGTTTGTAATTTTTGATGGAATACCAATTCGAATCCCTCAGTTCCCTCTCCGTAACAAGCAACTTCGCTCCATGAAACAAACCAACAGTTTCAGGTGATACCTTAGCGTTGGAAATAGCTTTCAGTTCGTCAACCTCGAGCAATCCATGTCTGGATGATCGATCGAAGCTTCTTCTCCGCCGTGAATCCAAGTAGTAATCCCTTGTTTGAGCTGTCCCGCCTGGGTTCTTCTCCTCTTCGTCATCGGATTTCTTCTCCGGCGAGGCTTTAGCATCTTCCGTCACAGCGGACAGTGGAATCAGCTTCGGATATGTCTTTCCGATCAAGCATCCGTCCCATGACGCCCTAGGCTCCTCGAAAGAGATTCGACCTGCGTCGAGAGACAACCTAGGATCTACATCACTTGAGCGACGGCCAAGACCTGGTTCTGACCGGCGTTTTGAGTAAATTTCGCCGTTACCGGCATCTGGGTTTTTTCCATTCTTCGGATGTTTGAGTGAAAATTTCTTAAGTGTTCTGCTAAAAGCCGATGCGATTTCTTTCAAATCTTTTCCGGTGTTCTTCTTGGTTTGGTGATTTCTCGATTCCAGATCTATAAACTCCTTCATCGTCTTCTGCTCTCCATCTTCGATTTCTTCTTCCACGAGCTTCCTACTCGCCCTTCCTTCGTCGAATCCCATGACGCCTTCTCCATCTTCTTCTTCTTCTTCTTCTTCTTCTTCTTCTTCTTCTTCCTCTTTCAAATCTGGGACCAAAGGAAACCGAATCGAGCTCGCCAGCCTCTCTTCTTCATCGTCGGCAAATCGGTCGTGGAGAGAGCCGTCGTTGGACCTAACATCACACGATCTGCGTCGTGGCTGGTCGAAATCTGCGGCGAATGCGTCACGAACGGAGTAAGAGCGAACACGACGGAGCTCAGGGACCTGATCGGAGGCGGCAAGGGAGGAAGAGAGAGCTTCGATGGAGGAGAGGCGTTCGCGGAGACACGTGGAACAGAAACCAGTGGTGGGTTTGGAAGTGGGATGACGGTGACAGACGGCGGAGTGACGACGGCGACGTCGCTGGGTTTGGTGGGTCATGGCTCAGTGCTCAGGAGGATGGTTCAGTGAATGGAAGTGAAAGTTGAATGGGTCAGTGCCATTTTTAGGATCTCGAGAGGAGAGAGAGAGTGGCGTTGTCAACACCATGGAACCCCTTTCTCTAAACATAGGGGTGGGAAATAAAACCGAAACGAACTTCAACCGATCCAAACCAAACTATATTTTATATATAATTCAATCGGTTGAAAATTGAATCGAACCGATAATCCAATATGCTTTTGTTAATTAGTTATTTAATAATATTAAAAATATAAATACTTATTTTTTAGGCTAAAAATCTTAAACAGCTAAACCCACATTTTTTTTTTCAACTTCCATTTTTTTTTAGTTTTGTTAAAGTGAATGATTTGTTATAATAATTTTATATTAATGTTATAAACCTATAATGGCTCATATAAGAGATGAATAAATATTGATTTGTATAATTAACTTATATTTAAATTATTGACTTATTGCACACTTACACGTTCATTTTGATGGCATGAGAGAGACGAAGCTACGGATTTTTTTTTATTTTGATTAAGTGGGATAGTTTCATTTTGGTTTTAGACTTTTAGGGAATGATTTTTTATGGCTTCGTAGGATTCTTGTTTTTATAAATTGATTTTTTAAAACCCAAACCGAATTCCAACCGAACTAAACTAAACCGAACTAAACCCAAACCAAACTAAACCAAACCGAACTAAACCCAAACCGAACTAAACTTATTTTGGTTGAGTTCGGTTATAATTTTATTCAACCCGAATCAACCGAACCGAACCGAACCCAAACCGAACCCAAAATTAAACCGAAATGCCCACTCCTACCTAAACCTTTTTCTTCATTTTATCTTATTTCTTTATTATTAATCCCAATATAATAACATTGTCATGTAAAAATTAAATTAATATTTATCAGAATAATCAATTTACTATTATTATTTTATAGTTTGAATTAACAAAAAATAGTAATTTAATATTTTAGTCAGTCGATCATAAATATAAGAATTTGCTAAATTTTATCATTATGGCTAAAATGACATTTTTATCAATATAATATCATGATCTCAACCGAATCGATTGAAGAGCTTCATAATTCGGTATTTGATTTAGATGACAATTTATGTGTTGTGGAGAGAACGAAATACTCGTCGACATGGAACCCTTCCATCTTCGGCATCAAATATGATAAAATTCATCGATAAAAGAATCTGAAATCGTTTCAGTTCTATATGAATGATTGGAGATAAACGTTATTAAAATGGTATATAATTTTGGTTTGCATCGCATATTAAAGTGGAAAAATCACTTTAAAATATAGCATTTAAACTCTGTTTTCTAAAGTAGATTTTTTTATCTTAAAAATTCACACCATTAATATAAAAACCCTTATTTTTTCGGGTTTAAATATAATTTAACATTTACTCAAAAAAAAATTACATCTTTAAAAAAATTAAGAAAGTAAATATTAAGATCCACTAACACTGAATTGTTTTTCTTGTACATATGAATTGTGATAAATACACAAGTCATAATACTGAAACTCATGTAACTAGATTAAGTTAGTTTTGTTAAAAAAATATAAAAAATATGTAGTTAATGGGAGGGAAAAAAGAAAAAGAGTATAATTGTGTCACATGACTGTGGCAGGGAGAATCAAAGGAAGACGTGTACAAACACATCCCATTATGGGCCTGACCTCTGCGTTTGTAGGACGAACATAAAAGGATCTTAATTAGTGAAATTCATAAGAATTAAATGGATTGACCTAAGATAATAGATTAGAGTTGAAAATAGTGAAAACACGTGTGCGGCCACTGTATTATTATTTACCTTGGGGGTAAAATATTTGGCTGCTTCCGTCACTTCTTTGGATTCCCTTTGGAATCAATATCTCAATATCCTAAATTCCTAGCAACGGTCGAGAAAGGTTGGGTTCAAGCCGGAAGCAAAACTACTAATCTCATTGAATTATGTTGGAAACTAAAGTCACTAAAGAATGTTCTTCACACACTAAATAGAGAGAATTTTTCTGATATTCAAAAGAGAGTTATTCACACTAACAGTTTGTTAAAAGATGTACAGGTGCTTGCTCTTCAATCACCAACCCCTGCCCTGTATCAGCAAGAAAGATCTTTACATAAGAAGTGGATTTTCCTAAAATCTATTGAAGAAGCTTATTTTAGGCAAAAATCAAGAATCAACTGGTTAAAAGAAGGGGACCTAAACACCTCTTATTTTTATAGAGTTATGTTGGTCAGAGCCTCCCTCAACACAATCAGATCCTTCTTGCTGCCTTCTGGAGACATCTTGATTGATCCACTTGCCATGAGTTCTCATGCTGTGTCTCACTTCCAAAGGATCCTGGCCCCATCTGTGCTGCCATCGTCACATTCATCTCCTGGTTGGTTTCAGAGGCTAACTAACTACAGGTGTTCAGATGCTCATCGTATTCTGCTCTCAGCTGCTCCTACTTCTGCAGAAATCACTTCATCAGTCCTTAAGCTTAACCCTAATAAGGCACCAGGGCCTGATGGCCTCACCTCTGGCTTTTTCAAAGCTACATGGAGTCTTATTGGGGAAGAGTTTGTTGCTGCTATCCAAATGTTATTCTGTACTGGGTTCTTGCCCTCAGCGGCCAATTCCACTATACTCTCTCTTGTGCCAAAGCATCCTGGTGCCTCTGCAATCAGTGATTATAGGCCCATATCCTGCTGCTCAACCATCTACAAGTCTATATCCAAATTGTTAGTAAAAGAACTGAAGCCTATTCTGTCTGAGCTCATTCTACCAAATCAAACAGCTTTGTTCAAGGAAGGCTTTTAGTGGAGAATACCATTTTAGCTACAGAGATAGTTAACGGTTACCATAGAAAGGCAGGTCCTTCTCGTATTGCTATCAAGGTTGATATAGCAAAGGCGTTTGATACTCTGAATTGGGAGTTTCTTTTCTCCTGCCTTGCTAGTCTCCAAGCCCCCCAAGTCTACCTTAACTGGCTTAGAGCCTGCATTTGCACACCGAATTTCACAATTGGTTACAATGGAACAGTTCAAGGCTATTTCAGAGGAAAACGAGGCCTTAGACAAGGGGACCCTCTTTCCCCTTATCTCTTTGTAATAGCCATGAACTGTTTATCTCTTCTTCTTAATCAAGATGCTGAAGATGGAAAGTTCAATTACCACTACAAATGCAAGGGCGCTAAGCTTACTCACCTTTATTTTGCGGATGATCTCCTAATCTTCACTGATGGATCTTTGAGCTCAGTTCAAAACATTTTGTCCATTCTTCATGAGTTTGAACAGCACTTAGGCCTTGCGGTTAGTCTCCAGAAAACTTCTTTTTTCTCCTCAGGCCTGTCAGATTCCGAAATTCAACAAATTAGTAGTGCTACAGGACTTACAGCTGATAACTTACCAATCCGATACCTTGGTGTACCTCTTTGTACCAAGAAGCTATCTATTGTAAACTGCGCTCCCCTGCTTGATCTTGTTAGCAGCAAAATAAACTCTTGGAGTGCGAGATCTCTTTCATTTGCTGGACGTCTTCTCCTCTTGAATACTGTCATTGCATGTATCACGAACTTTTGGACAGCCACCTTTGTTTTGCCTAAAGCTTGCATCTCAAAGATTAACTCTTTATGCAATGCCTATCTCTGGAAAGGAACAACTGAGGGCCATCATTCTGGCAGAGTTTCTTGGGAGACTACTACACTTTCGAAAGAAGAAGGAGGACTTGGGTGCAGAGATCTCCTTACCTGGAATAGAGCCTGCATTTTGAAGCTGGTATGGCTACTATTCTGCAAGTCAGGATCTATCTGGGTTGCCTGGTTCAAAAAGGAGGTTTTGAATGGTTCGCTGAGCAACTTCTGGATCCTGAAAACAAAGAATAAGCATTCGTGGTTAGCTAATAAGCTCTTGAAGATTCTAGAAACAGCCTATAACTGGATCAAATTGCGTGTTGGTTGTGGTATACAAGTCAGATTCTGGACAGACAATTGGTCTCCTTATGGGAAGCTTCAAGACTTTCTAAATCCAGGTATCACATCTAGAATGGGCATTGCTATGAATTTAACTCTCAGCCAATTATTTACTCAAGGTCACTGGGGAATTAGAGCCGCTAGGTCTGAGAATCAGGTTTTAATCTAATCCCATCTCTCTACTCTTCAGTTGAATGAAAGTCAGGATTACTATGAATGGGTAGTGGATGATCAACCTTGGAAGAAGTATAGTACTGGTGCAGTTTATAATATGTTAAAGAAGCACGAGGCTGTCGTACCTTGGAGGATTGCAGTATGGAACTCAGGAGGAATTCCGAAGCATAGCTTTCTCACTTGGTTGTTTGTACTCAATCGTTGCCCTACGAAAGATAGAATTGCAGGCTGGGGACTATCAGTGGATCTTAACTGCATCCTCTGTAATCAAGCGATTGAATCCAGAGACCACTTACTGTTTGATTGCAATTTTAGCTGGGCAATTTGGGATCGTGTTGGCCGCCGCTGTTCCATTAATCATTCCCGATCTTGGTCTGCAACACTACTTGAAATGCAGCTTCTTCAGGGCTCGACTGCAAAGAAGAAATTAGCACGTCTTGCTTGGCAATGTGCGATCTACTCGATATGGATTGAGAGAAATTCAAGGATCCACCAACAGCGGTTTCAAACTTCATCCTCTATCCTTCTCTCCATTGATTTGATTACCTGAAATCGAATTACTAGCCTTCGTGACTCCAACCCTGTGCAAGCTTCGCAGATGATGCAATTATGGCTAGCTTCCACTACTACTTGATCGGTGTCGGTGTTGCTGTTGATCGTTGACCTCTTCTCCTCTGTTACTAATTCTTCTGCGAGGTTGAGACTTTTCATCTTCCTTGAGGGCTTTTCTTTTTTCACTTATTGTTTGGGCTTTAATTGATATTTGATTCCTAATATCTGTGGGTTTAAGTTAACAATTGGGTTAGTCCCTAAACACTAAGGCATTGGCTAGGTTTATATTATTTTGTCTCTTGCTTTAATTTGAAAAATCTAGTTCAAAAAAAAAAATACTTTCGTAATTATTTAATAATTATCTTGGATATATTAGTGTTTTTGATTAATGGTTGATTTTCAAGTAGAGAGTTATTTCACTAATGGCTAACAAGAGTTATTTTATTGCAGCAAGATGTATAACATTTGAACCAACACATTTTTTTTGTTATAAAGCAACGACCTTATTTTTTAAAAGAAATTGTGTTGTTCAAATGTTACATCATCCACTCATCATCAACTTAATGTGTGTTACTATCCAAAACAATAACACACATTAAATTGGTCTAGGTCAGGGATCGAATCTCCTCCGAATGCAGAATTATCAAACTAACTTTTGGTCACGTGAAATGTAATTGGGCGATTAAATGCATAAAATTACTTCCGAGTCTAATAAAAAAACAAAAAAAACAATAATAGTATGTTTTTAGTTACTACTAGTATCAATATTGTAATAACATGGAAAACAAACTACAATATTCTCTGATTACCAAAATTAAAAATATCACTTTTAATTGTTTTAAAAAACTTGAATTAAACTTGAGTAATTATCAAAAAGAAATCGACCCAAAATATTAATATTATATTTTTCTTGTGGATTTTACCTAAAAATAAGTGAGAGTGATTTTCTATAGCTTTTGTGGACAGCAACGGCCGACGAGTGACAGAGATTCGGAGTTACGACAAGTTCCCAAAGAGTGTGTGTTGTTCTTTTATTTAAAAACCATACTACATAGCATAGCAGGTCCCGATTAAATACACAAGTCATTGTTTTTTTTTTTTTTTTGTCTCAATGTGATTGTACTGACTTTTTTTGTTCTTTCTGTTAAAAGATTGGAATTTTCCGACGACTTAGTCCACCACCGACTAGAAGAAAGTGTAGTTTTACAATGCTCATCCAAACCTAAATGAACAAAAAATTGATATGAATAATGATTTGCTTAAACTAAATTTATGGTTTTCAAATATTATTCTTTTCAAAAGAAGAAGGAAAACTGAATTATATTAGCACATAATAGACCGATCCGAATAAATTCAATTTTAATATTTTTTGTATAGTAAACTTTCAATATCAGAAAACAAAAGTTGAAAGGAAACAAAAAAAAAAACGATCTGAACTTTTATGAGGCTACGGCCCATTATTCTGGCCCAAAAGTATGCAAACAAGCACATAAAGAATTAGCATACTCTTGGTTGTTACAAACTTTGAAGTGGCTTACATAATTATAAAAAAACACAAGCATCAAACTATACTCAAATGAGGATGGAAATCAATTTTGTCACATCAGGTCAGTCTCACTCTCATCCATCATTCTTCTGGTTATGTAGTTTACTTTTTCTGCCGTCTTATTCATGCATTTTTTTCTACAATAAAGAAATAAAAATATCGTTTGAATTGAGAGTTGTTTTGTCATCGTTTAGATGATTTGTGGCTTAAAACATTTTCCACGGAATAATGATCTTTCATCCTAACTATAATTGTGGACTTTTCTTGCCAGCTCGACGGACAACTTTGGACTTGTTGGTGGAATCATGTAGACAACTTGCAAGCTTTAACTATCAGAAACAAGATATGTCCGATTTGTAAAGAGAAGATCTTGAGTTTGTCTCCTCTTCTGATTCTCTACTGGATAGAAGAAAAAGAAAAAAAGAACCACTAAACATTTCATTGCTCAATGTTCATGAATAAAACTTTATTTCAGGTGCAACCTGAAGACTTCTTCTATATTGAAACATCTAGCAGATAAGTATGTATTTTGCTGCTCCTATTACTTATTGAGTTCTAAGGATTTTCTCGATGAATATATGATTCGTAGATAGCTTGATTAAGAGCAATGGTTTTAACTTTTACGTTTGGATTACTTTTGACTCCTGGTACTTAGACAAGAGAAAGATTTAACAAAAACGTGTGATTAGTTTTCTATTTAGACTATAAAGGTTTTAATATCTAGTCGTTTTCTAGTCTCTCGAGTCTTCTTGTGTGGAAAAGTCATAAGTATACAAAAACATCATTGCTCATTTTCATTGACTATGAAAATAGAATAACAGCAAAACTTGCAAGACCAATCAAGCTCTTTGAATCGGTCTACACCACATTAAAGAACATATATATACAGATAATAATGGGTCATTATGCTTATATTATATGCACATAAATATCTGGCGTTTAACAAAAAAAAAAAAAAACTTACATGACTGCAACAAACTTTCTTTGCTGGACTTAATTTGGATATTAGAAATAATATTCATTTTCTTGCTATAACCATGTCTTAGACATATGCCAAATGAGGAGCAAAACCCCTACGCCTCTCCACTTCCCAAACGAAAAGCATCAAAAAGCCGATTCTGAGTATAATTGGAGTGATGTAGGTAGTACTTGCGAGAAGGCAAGGAATGTCTACGCCTTCAGTGCTATCAGACGGGCAGGCAAGAAAGTAGTAGGAGTCTTTGCTTTTATTTTCTCTGGACAGAGAAAGTTAAAGCCAAGAGAATGTAGATCTGATCCTGGAGAGAGCAGCACGCTCGACAGAGAATCTACATGTAAGCATATTGGTGTTTTGATCGACTCTTTCCTAAAACATCCTTTCTTGAATCAGAACCATGCCTACTATTCAAGAAAAGCAAAACTCTGTTTCAAACCTGATAGAGGATCTTTTAATGGATGAGATTATCTAATCATCTATATGATCTCTATATCTTCTTCTTTTTCTCTTTTCCTGCTTTATTTGCAGTATCAGGCTGGACTGGTTATTCGTCACCAAGCTCTTTTGGAAGGTCAACAGAAAGAAAAGTCTCAGGTCAATATCGATGTTCTGGTTCAAGATTTCAAAATAATGGGAAAGATTCTTCTTCTAGCAAAAGTTGGCACCTTGGCCCAGTAATATTTTCTTTTGGGGAGCTTCAGAGGGCAACTGCAAATTTTGCATCGGTTCATCAGATTGGGGAAGGCGGTTTCGGAACTGTTTTTAAGGGAAAGCTTGATGATGGAACTTTTGTTGCTATCAAGCGTGCCAGAAAGGTGGTAGTTTGATTGAAGTTTTTTTTAATAATAATTTGGAGAACAAAACTGATCTATAACTGAAAATTATGTGGCAGAACAACTATGGCAGAAGCTGGTTGCTAGAGTTCAAGAATGAGATATACACATTGTCAAAGATCGAGCATATGAATTTGGTGAAGCTGTACGGTTTTCTGGAACATGAAGATGAAAGGGTTATTGTTGTTGAATATGTTGGCAATGGAAACCTAAGAGAACATCTAGATGGTAAGTTACAAGAGGTACTTTCTTCTTCTTCTCAACTTTTAGAGCATAGACAAAGTTTTAGAACAAATATATATATATATGTATAATTCGAATTCTCAACTTTCCTTCTTCTTCATTAAACCTCAGGTTTACGGGGTAACCGCCTTGAAATGGCACAACGTCTTGAGATTGCGATTGATGTAGCTCATGCATTGACCTATCTGCACACATATACAGGTCTCATCTCTGTTTTTACCGATCTTGCAGTATAGCTTCAGTGCCAAGAATATATGCATTTTGGGGATTTTGTAAGCCAAGAACCTCAACAATCATTTCTGAATGCAGATACTCCAATAATACACAGAGACATTAAAGCATCAAATATCCTCATCACGGATAAACTCAGAGCCAAAGTGGCAGACTTTGGCTTTGCTCGTTTGGTTTCTGAAGAACCAGGAGCTACTCATATCTCGACTCAGGTCAAAGGATCTGCAGGATATGTTGATCCAGATTACCTCAGGACATTTCAACTAACCGACAAGAGCGACGTTTACTCTTTTGGTGTTCTGCTCATAGAGCTTGTCACCGGAAGGCGACCCATTGAGTTAAAAAGACCAAGAACAGACCGACTCACAGTTAAATGGGTAAGTAAGTAGCTTCTCTTCACCATAATGCTCGAGAGATTCTCAAATCAAGAGAATATCATGTTTTTGATTTTGTGCAGGCATTGAGGAGACTCAAAGACGATGAAGCTGTTCTTGTAATGGATCCATTGCTCAAGAGAAACCGAGCCGCCATTGAAGTGGCTGAGAAGATGTTGAGACTGGCGAGCGAGTGTGTTGCCCAGACGAGAGGTACACGCCCGGCTATGAAAGGCTGTGTGGAAAAGCTATGGGGTATAAGGAGAGAGATGAAGGAGACAATGATTTGTTTCTCGGCCTCTGTTTCTTCGTCTTCTTCAGCAACGAACAGCTTCGTGGGTCGTGACTTAGACAGATACGCGTTACCGAGGATTATAGACGATGAGAACAGCACTGAGTTACTCTCTCCTTGATGAACACCAATTTGTGAACACATCTTTTACTTAGATGAATACCAAATACTCACATATATATATATATATATATATCATTGTATCTCTTTGTTTTACTCGTATGGAATGGAATGTATAATTCTTTTGTTCTAAAGATAGGAACAAAATTGTGAATATTTGTTATGTTAATCGATTTGTAAATTAGACTCACACAAAACATTCTTCGGCATTCTTTACAATTTAAAGAAGAGATAATTAACACTAACAAACGAACGAGAGATTTGATCTTAAAATCATCAATTATGAGAAAGATGGATCGTAACAGTGTAGTGCGGATAATGTTGATTAAGATTCCAAATAAAAATATGTAAACTAGAAATCCAAAGTAGAAACGATATTGAGTCCCATAAACATCAAATAACAACCATTCCCCAGTTTGATTGTCATTACACAACAAACAAATCCAGAGAAGATGAAAGATGAAAAGATCACATCACAACCCACAAAACAGGACAGGACAGGACAGGACACAACACAACACAAAACCCTTCTTTTGTATTTTATATATAAAATTTACAACAGAGACTCTTCACATCTCTCAAGCGAATTTAGGCTTAGGCAAGGCCGAGCCACCAAGGCCGCTGCTGCTGCTGCTCCCGCCTCCTCCTCCTCCCTGGACTGGTCCAAGCTTCTGTATCCAGTGCTTCAGACCCTTTCTTGGATCCTTGCAGATCTTGTTTGAGGTCAGATTCAAGCTCCCTTCACGTTCCAGTGAAGCCTCAAACTGTTCAAGCACTTTCACTATCTGCCAGAACTCCGGTCTCTTATCCGGCGCAACCGACCAACACTGCTCTATAAGAGCTTTCATGGCTGCTGGACAGTCTCCCGGGATAGCCGGCCTAATGTTCTGAACCAAAAATATTAACATTTTTCAGGTCCCAAGAAAAGGACCAAAAACATACTTGGGCTGAAAGATTACAATCACGAAAAATGTAGGGAGACACGCAGGATATTTTACCTTGTGTACAACTGCGAAAGCAGCTTGAATAGGATTCATGTCCTCATACGGGATTGCTCCAGCTACCATTTCCCATAAAACGAGTCCAAAGCTGTAAACATCGGCCTTTCGCCCGTGTGGTTTCCGTTTTATCATTTCGGGTGCCATCCACCTATAGGTCCCTGGATCATCAGCCAGCATGTCACAGTACTCCTCCTCACACGCTATGCCAAAGTCAGCGATCTTCAATTGGAAGTCTTCGTCGATCAAAACATTCTCTGGCTTGAGATCCCGATGAATTACATGTCGTGAGTGAATATATTCCATTCCTCTTGCAATATCTAGAGCAAACTCTATCAGCTTTTTCAAAGGAAGAGACCTATTCTCAGGCTTGTGCAGGAAAGATCTTAAAGATCCTTCAGGTAAATACTCCGTTAGGACACAGTATACAGGCGGATCTTTATACGCACCCACAAACTGTTTTAGCACACAAATAAGAGAAGAAAACTTAGCACAAACAATAGCCTAGCATTACACCTAGACTGGCCTAAAGAAAATAACAAAAGAGACTCGAATCACCTTAATAACATTTGGATGGCACAACCGGGACAAAAGGGTGACTTCCTTGGTAAACTGTTTCTCTAAACGAGCTCCCAAGCATCCACTTTCGTCATCATCAGGCACAGTGATAAGCTTCACGGCAACAGCTTTATCTTCATACTTTCCATGGTAAAGCCGGCTATATAACCCATGAGCAAACCTAAGCCCAAAGAACAGCTTTGACATATCGACGCGGAACTCTTCAGCAGCTTCCACAGCACTCACTCTACGACCAGCATTATCAAAAAGCTTAGACCATCCTGTGTCCTTCTTGCTCTTCACCCTCTCTTGAATTCTCAGGGTACCTAGATCTCTGATAGGACCTGATGGAGACCGCAAGTTGAATGACCTCTTTTCAAAGGAGTTTTTATGTGATAACTTGGGCTTCATTCCCTTTTCTGAGTCCATTCTTCTTGGATGTGGAGTAGAAAATCTCTTACGCTCAGACCTAGCTTCCTTAAACACATCAGGAAGAGCCATCTGAGGCGAGGGAGAAACAGATCTCTGTTTATGAGTAACCGGGTTTGTCTGTATTTCCGAATCAACAACATATACATCAGCTTTCAAACTCGTGGGATCCTGTGTAGTCGTCTGTGAGTTACTCGAAACCAGCTTCGGATCCGATGATGATGTCTGGGGTCTTGTTTTCAGTCCAGAAATCTTATCTTGGTTTACCTTAAAAGGGAGAGAGGCTAACTTTGAGGGATTCAGACGATGAGAAACCGTTTGAGAAAATTTAGTCCTCCTAATCCAAGAAGTAGCCTCTTCATCCATCTCTAAGCTCGAATAAAAATCGCTTAATAGACGCTAAAAGACCTAAACCTTGTCAAGACTAAACAACCAAAACCCTCAGTTTTTTTTTCTTCCAAAGTCCTATAATCAAGCAAAGCCGTGAATACGAATGAGATGACTTGCAATCTCCAACAATCTCACCTTGACGAAAAAACAAAATCCTTTCAAACCCATCGAAACCCCATCATTCTCCTTCAAAAGAGAAAAGTTTCCTAGCAAAACTAAGCTCGAATATATCTCCACACGTCCACCAAATCGACGGAAATCCTGAATTACACCAACCATATGCCTCTTTCCTACAAAATCAAGCAGAAATACTCAGAAAATCAAATCACCAGAAGCTATTGCGGGCAATAATAATGACGGATCTATGAACGAATAAGAAAACAAATCCGGATTCCCAGAAGCAAAAGTTTACCTGAAACACGGAATCAGAAAACCATGAAGCGTAGGACTGGGGGGGGGGGGGGAGAAGGAAATCAAGTGAATCGGAATCCGGAAGATCCGGCGACTTGAAGCCGGAGGAAGGAAGAAATGGATGGAGAGATCGAGAGCTAAACCATACGACGTTTGGATTCTCAAGAGACCTTTTTGACGAATCCACACCTCTTACGCCTTTTTTAGATGGATTGTATTTTCTTTATTTCACAGATAAAAGGTGGAAAAGAATTTCTTTGGAATTTTTGGAAAATACGTTAAAACGACAGCGTATTAGACTCTCTGTCAGCATCTCCGATATATGCTCTTAATAACCCCTATAGATTCTATCTGATAGAGAATCTTAAATCATCATTATTATTTTTTTGTTCATTGAAATATCAAAATTAAATTCCAAAGTGGCCCATTTATTAAAAAAACATGGCCCAAACTACTTTATGAAAGGCCATGATGTTAGTGAATGCGTCGAACATTTTATTTTCCGGGTCCAGATAATCCAATTTATCACAAAATAATTCAAATTTAATTGGGGAAGTTTAATCAAATTTCTCTTTTTCACTGTAGCAGTTTCAAAGTTCTCCAGATCATGACGATGAGCTTCATTGAGAGCCGGACCTGACATTTTGGGGACTCCATGGCAAATATTTTTTTTTTGGGGACTCCATGGCACATGACTAGCGTCTGAAACTTATCTCCTAAATCCAGATTTTATATATTTACATGATTAATGTAGGTATTAGTATATGATAATTGTTTTTATCAGTAAAGATAACTAAAATAAAATCGATATGATAAATTTAGCTTTCGAGGGTTTTATAGAAATCCGCGATGTTTATGTTCAATACAATGGCCTTTCTTCTTTCTGTTTTAATATGTTTTCTTCGAATTATCTTGTTTCTCTTCTTAATTCGATCTGAACTCGAATTCTAATTTATATCTGAAAAGGAATCTACTGCTACTGACCTCTGTGATTCTGTAAAGGAAAACCCTTGTAAAATCTATTCAACAATACCACTACTCTACCATAAGAGCATCTTCATTGGTGAGATTTTGTACCTTAACTAGTGTTTTTTAAAAAATTAGGTAGGTAGCTCGCGCCTTGCGCGGGCCTGGAGATGTAAAAAACGTAATACAAAACTTTATGTTATAAACCGAAGAGAATTAGAACAACCACTTGAGACATACATGATCAAAACCAAGTTCTTGCGATGAGTGTCGGCCCTGTTGGTCTAGGCCAGGGATCGATTCCCCACGGGAGCGAAATTACCAGGACAAGCACTTGGCCAAGTGGGGCATTATAAGTGGGCTGTGTCACTCCCACTCGGGAGATTAGTCTGGGTCTTTGGGCTTAGGATTACTCCCGGGGGCCGAAAGGCATCAAAAAAAAAAAAAAGACATCCATGATCAAAATAAAACTAATCCAAAAAAGTAAACACTATACAAAATTAAAAACTCAAAAAACAATACTAAATAAGTGTATGAAACTCAGAAACCAATTGAACTAACACAAACGCGAGTTCTTCGTCTTCACATAATCGTTTTTCGTCATTTTTTTCATGTTATTTATCCTTTGGTTTTTCTTCTTTATCGTCTTTTCTTTATTTTTCATCATCGTCTTCCACCCTTATCTCTCCTTCTTCTCTCACGTCTTCTTCTTCGTTTTCTTTCATTTTTTTTGTTTGCTTCTTCTTCCTTTTCTTTCATTTTCTTTCAATTTTTTTCCACATTTTTTGTTTGCTTCATCTCCACATGTTTTCCTTCTTCTTCCTCATCGTCTTCGACTTCTACTTCTTCCTCCTCTTATACATCTTTCTATTTTCTTATTCCTCACCCTTTTCTTTCATCTTCATCATCGTCTTCGAATTCTACTTCTTCTTACTATTATGTTGTGTCTTTTTTTTTCTTCCTCTTCTTCTTCTTTTGGTTTTTTTTCTTCATCGTATTTTTCTACTTCTTGGACTTTTTCTTCATCATCTTTGTATTCTCTCAGTTCTTCTTCTTCTTCTTTTTCAATTTTTATTAGCCTTCTTCATTCTCTGCTTCTTATTCATCCTTGGTCTTCTTTGTCTTAACCAAACTCTTCTTCTTGTGGTTTTTCTTCGTCTCTTTCTCATCTCCACATTCGTCTACTTTTTATTATTCATCTTCTGGTTTTCTTCTCTTTCTTTTTTCTTTTTTTTTCCACATATTTTCCTTCTTCCACTTCGTCTACTATGTTTTTGTTTTCTTCTCCGACTTCTTCTTTTGGTTGTTTTTTTTTCTTCTCCAAATTCGACATTTCATTCTTCTTTGTTCACCATCTTCATCTTCTCCGACTATTTTTCTTTTCTTCATTGGCTTCGTATTTTTCTTCTCCCTTTTCTTTATCTTTTAGTTTTTCATATTCTTTGTCTTTTCCTTCTTATCCTCCATCGTTTTCAACTCCTACTTCTTCTTCTATATCGTATTCGTCTTTTTTTTTTTTTTCATTCGGTTTTTCTTCGTTTTATTCTTCTGAATTTCTTTGTTTTATTATAATGATTTTTCTTCTGCTTCATCTTCTCCGTTTTCTTCTATCCTCTTTGTATTCTACAGCTTTTTATTCTTCCAGTTCTTCTACTTCTTCTTTGTGTTCTTCTTCTTCCTTTTATTTGACTTTTGATTTTTTATTTTCCTCGGATTTTCCTTCTTCTAATTATTTTTTGGAAGTTTCAAATTTTTCGGACGTATATTTTCACATTTTTTATGGGCTTGGCTATCTTTACACAAACGATCAGTTTCAAAGAATCTTGTGAAATAAAAGCACATAGATAACATGGACACATATTTTCCGACCGTTCTAACATGAACCCTCCTCTTGAAACGAAGGGGAAATATAATTAAAAAGGAAGATATAATAACAAAACAGTCATAAGTCATGAAAAGTGAAAATCCAAAGACATTCCATCGAAATTAATTTGTTTCTCTAATGATAAGGAGCCCAAATGCTAACAAAAACTTGTACGTACAAAAAGACCAAAATACTCTATTATATCAATAGTGTCATAGAGAATCCTCTCATCCTTTGAGAGAAAATTTACCAGTAGCCTCTTCCCATGTCAATCAAAAGTCTTTTTAAGTTTAGTATGTAACAATTGATTTGCTCCATTTATCAATTTTCATTTCAATTTTGAAGTTAATTTTTAAACTCGTGAAAAATCGAATATATCATACGATTGAGACAATAGCACAAAAAGTATCCAGGGTTTCGAAAACTCATTTCTCTCATGATATCCTTATCGATTCGAAATGAACTGTTTTCTGCCAACGTCATTAATAAGATTCCAAAATGTTAATGCAACATCAACGAAAATCCCGCTTATCTGAAACCTTTTTTTTACACACACTCAATCCTTATCCTCCTTTATATATAACGTCTTCTTCGACTTCTTCTTGTTCTTTTTCTTCCGTTTTTTATTCGTCTTCCTCTTCTTCTTCCTTCTCCTAATTCATCGCATTTGTCTTCTTTGTCTTCTTTGGTTTCTTATTCTTCAGGTTTTTCTTAGCCTCCTTCCCCATCTTCACCTTCTCATACTTTGTCATCTTCATCTTCCAATCTCCTTCCTTATCTTGAACGTATGTGTCTTTGAATTTTCCGAGTTCTTCTTAATCAGCTTCGTCTTCTTTTTCCCCCTCTTCTTTTTCTTTCATCTTACTCGTATTTTCCTTCTTCATCTTCATCGTCTTCGACTTCTACTCATTTATCGACTTTTCTTCTCCGAAATCTGCTTCTTCTTTTTCTTCGTCTTATTTCTTCTGATTTTTCTTTTTTATATTATTATTACTTATCTCGTCTGCTTCGTCTTCATCTGCTTCCTCTTCTTATCTTCCTCCTCGTATTTTTCTTCTTCTCTTTTATCATCTTTGACATCCTTTTCACCATATTCGTATTCTCCGACTTCTTTTCCACTTTTTTTACTCATCCTCTTCTTCCTTTTGTTCTTCATATTCTTTGTATGATTTGAATTCTTATTCTTTTGGTTTTTCTTCGTCGCTTTCCTCATCTTCACATTTTTCAACTTTTTCTACATCATCTTCAGGTTTTTTTCATCTTCCGGTTTTCTTATTTTTCTTCTTCTCTAACTTTTCTGATGTCCTATTCATGTTCTTCCGGTTTTGTTCTTCTTCTTTAACTTTCTCATCTTCTTATCCTTATGCTTCTTCATTATTTTGTGTTATCCATGTTTTTATTTTTCTTTCGGATTTAATTGATATAGCTTTGTCTTCGTCTTCTTCCTCATCTTTTTCGACATATTTTTCGTCTTCGTCTCCTTCGACTTCTTGTTCTTCTCTCAACAATGCTTGTCACAAGATTCAGACGCATAACATTCACCAAATTATCTTTTAAGACGCAAAGCTTATGAAAATCGTGCACGCATGCATAAAAATGAATATATGCAAAAAGCTTTAAGCAACCATACCCCTTACCACCACTCTTAATTCATGAATTCAAGTCTATTTTCACCTTAGATATCTCCTCATACTATGGTCTCAAAGAACAGATTTGTAAGGCTTAAATAAACTTTTGTGTCTATCTGGCTTGACCATGGCATGTGGCCAAGTGGTTGTTTCCCTGCTTTGTTTAAAAGATCGTTTCATGTGCAGCTGATCTCCATTCAACAATAGACAGATGAATACAAGCTCAAGCACAATGCGAAAGAGTGTGACGATATGCCTGTAAAAGTAATACAACCAAATTATAATTGTGTTAAGATAGTATATTGTATAAAGGAAAATAAAGAAAGAGCACCAATAGAGGTATGAGACGTAAATATAGAACATGTTAGAATAAGTGACAAAAAGAAGCACAAAATGTGTACATAACAAAATATAAAAAGTAACCAACAAAAAAAAAATCAAACTTAGAAAGAAAAAAATTGTTATACATATTCTCTCAACATAAAAGAATAACATACTTACTTTATCCTTTTTCAATTTCTTCTTCTTCTTCGAAAATTTATTCTTCTTTTTGCTTGCTTTTATAAGGAAATAAACCAAAAGCCACCAAATTACCAAAAAAAAATAAAAAAAATTGAGTATAATATAAATGTAAGAATTTTAACCTTCCACAATTCCTTAAACATATAATCTAAGTTGGTGGAACCAAAGGTGTTGATAAGCTGGCCAAAGATTAGAGATGAGGGCAGAGGTGATAGTTCCAACAAATCGAAGTTAGTTTTGCCCGTAAACAAAAATAGTTTTTTTATTAAGAGAATAAACAATTGTTGTTGTAGAAAAATGGTTGTTTAAGAACTATTTTTGTTTACCGTTGATAATTTTTAAGAATATATAGAAAACATAATTGATCATTTCAAACATATTTTAGTTCAGTTTAAGTTATGTGGGTTTTTCAGCTTTCAATTTTTTTGGTTTTTGAATAATAATATCTAAAGTAAAACATAATCTAATATGAATGATTTGGTATGATTTCGGTTAAATACGACCATTGAAGTAAAACATGGTCCTTTCAATTTTGATCTTTTAGGTTCAATAATCAAATAATTATTTTTTTCTAATAAATTTAGACTCTAATTCAATTTTCTTAGGTTGGTTCAATATCAAACCCGGTCAAGGGCACACTTTTCTGAATTTAGTAATTTAGTAATTTTTTAAGTTCTCTCAATTGTTTATAATTTTTTTTTTTAACATAAGGTGTATATTCTCCAGAATCAGCATATATGATATCGCTTTTACTATATATAATATCGTATGTAAGTACTATATTGGAAAGTCCAATTTTCTTATTAAGGATATATCTCTAAAAGAAGACAAAAGTAACAGGTTAGCACTTAGCACTACACCGAATTATGAGAAAACAACCATTCAAAAACAGAGAGTAGATAACAAAAACAAAAAACAGAGAGTCGATAGCAAACGTGTCGGTAGAGCAGAAATGATGCACACACCGGGTAAATATCTCCAGAATTAGATCCACCTACACGAACAAAAACTCAAATTAGCCGGTCTTCTAGCAACAATTAAATAACAATGAACAACACAAACAATCTAATTTAAAACAGATCAAAATCAACAAAGAATTAGATAATTAGATCGAGACAGACGATAAAAAGCAATAAAACCAATCGCATAGAGAATAAAGTTAAAGAAAGCAAACAAAAAATATACAAACTCATACATGAAACATATACCTCGACAGGGCAGAAAAGATGAACACTCTGGGAAAACATCTCTAGAATTAGAGCCACCTACACGGTAAAAAAAAAACAAAAATAGTCGATCTATTAGCGACGAAAGAACAATGAACAACACTCAAAACAAAGGTACGAGGCAAGAACGAAAAAATATATATGCAAAAGACAAAAATCATTACAAAAACCCTAGAAACGAAAACAAAACTTAATTTAAACCGATATAAATGGTACTAACCGAGTTTTACGGTTTAGAGTGAATGAGAGAGCTCCATTCCGAAAATTCACTTCGCTTTTACTATATATGATGATGGGCATAACCGAATCACATAGAATATTTTGCTTAAAATCAATTATAAATCGGTGAGCAATTGGGCTGATAAACTTCATATGAGGAATGAGATCGAAATCAACCAATATCACCCAATCCCCTCCATGGAAACAGCTAGAGAACTTCTCGATGTATTCTCTCTTTATTGAAGCATATATCTTATCAACTTGTGAACATGAAAACACAAAGAAGAAAATAACCATAACACAAGTACACAATAAGAATAGATTAAAACGATATGACAACAGATAAATACCTTGACATCCACTAAAATAAAATCCAAAGTTTCGTCGACCCCACAAAAATTATTAAATTTCCAAACAAATAAGAGTGGATCAAGACCAGAAACATCAGCCAAATTATACGACCTATGGATAGCTATTGAGAGAAGATGAGCCATCGAATGTGAATTAACAACAAAGAGAACACAAATAGAAAACGAAGAACAAGTATTCATATATATAGTATTCGTTATATATATATATATATATATATATATATATATATATATATATATAATCTCGTTTAAAAAAAAAAAGCTAAGCACCAAATAAGCAAAAATTCGAATTGTGTATACGGAAACTAATAATTATCTTTTTTTTTAAAAAGGAAACCAATAATTATCTTATTTAAAAATATTTAACAAACCTATTATTTGTTTGTAACACATCTAAATATTATCAAGGTTTACTAAATCCTTCTCTTTTTTTTTGATAAATAAGGTTTACTAAATCTAAAAAAATACGAAAGATACGGAGAATCACCGGCTAAAAATAACACATGAATCTTCCTCTTTCTCGAAAAAATACTTTTTCAATAAGGATGATCACAAGAAACTGATGCGATTTCTTTTTGAAGATATGACTCAAAGCAAACTCCACATCCAATATTCACTTCTCTGTCATTAAAATCAACGACAAAATCCTTCAATACACAAACGATTTTATGGACTCTCTCTTCGTAAGTAAACCATGCCTCTTCCACGTTATTAACAGTCCAATTATAGCGAATAAATAGAGCGATCGATTCAATATCATCCCTTTGATGCCTGCGAATATCGTTTTCACTATAATTGGAATCACAATACACAACACTAAATCGGTATGATTAGATCACTTTGATCCCTCAAAATTTAACTTACATGAATATCCGTTACAAGAAGACCATTACAAAATCTCTAAACCAGCAAAACTAACAAAAAATAAAAATAAAATATTTATTAATATCAATCGAGAACGAACCAACACAATCTTAGCCATAACAAAAAAAAAACCAAAACAACAAACCAAAACCAAAAATAAGAAACGAAATCGAATCTTTAGAATGAAATAAAAATATCAACTGAGAATAAATTTGAGGATCCCAATTGTTTCAATCACCAAGAGGAACCAAACCTAAGGCACAACATGCTTTTCGGAAAATAGGGTAAACAACACCGTAAACTGTGCGGGTATCCTTAAAAGAACACGGGTCCCTAACAGCATCAAGCAAAAGCCTCAAACAATAGGACTCGCCAGCACATTCTGAACAAGACTCCACAACACAAACCGGCGGGTGCCCACGACACGGGACTTCCATCTCTTATCCTTATGACCCCAAACAAACTTAGATGGGAATTCTGAATACCGAAGAATCCGAGCCTCGGGAAACACATGATTACATTCCATCCAAGCCCGAAAAACACTACTCCGATCGAGAGTAACACCATCCAAATCCCTCGAATCAGGAAGATGAAACGACAAAACCCGAGGACCTTGACCAAAAAAAAATTAAAAAATCGTCAAAAAGGTAAAGAAAACGAACCAAGAAATTTCGCAACCATTAAAAACAGAGCAAACCTCTCGCAACCATCTTAGAACACAAACACTAACCTCAAGATCCCGAACACGAACACCTAAAAAGTGAAAAAACTAAAGATAAGAAAAGGATAAACAGAGTAACAAACTCAAAATGAAAGCAAGAGACAATTGCAAACATACAAAGGGAAAAAGTAATTAAAAAAAACCAGAAAAGAAAAAAAAAATGCCAAAAACAAATTCAAGAACAGAGACAACGGACGTAACACACTTTGATCACAAGACACCCTAACTAAGAACAAAAAAAAAAAAAAAAACAGGTAGAAATATTTCGACCACTCACCCAATCCAAAAAAACAGACACGTAAACACCACAACTACATTAGTTACGCCCAAAAAATCTAAAAAGAAGCAAAGAAGATACGATAACTCCTCGAGAGCTAACCCAAACCAAAAAGCAGACACGTTAACACTAAAAAAATTATGCAAACACAAAACACTCAAAGTCGCGAGTGAGTCCTAAAAAACATATACCTTGACAGAGGAACAACGATGGATAAATCGGAAAAATACCCAAAAGAGGCAGAGAAAACCTACACGACGAAATAAAAAACATAACTGAACAGTTAGAATTGCAAAACAATATGAAATGCAGAATCAACAACTAAAAAGGGAGATGAAAATCACAAAAAGGAGATAAGAAACGCATAGAGATCCAGCTAAAAGGTAAAGATCAAAAGAACCAAACCAACAAAAGTAAGCAAACATAAATAACAAACACAAAAGACATAACGAATCCCTAAAACAAATACATTAAAAAAATTATGCAAACACAAAACACTAAAAGTGGCAAACGCGAATCATCATAAAAACATATACCTTAATAGAGGAGCAACGATGCATAAATCAGTAAAATATCCAAAAGAGGCAGAGCAATGATGCCATTCCCTGCCCCAACTTCTTTGATATCCAATGATGGTTTGGCAAGTCTTCCACATACAGTGGGCCAGATATCTCTAAGGACTCTAAATACAGAAGTCTTTCCACTACCATTTGGACCTGAAAATATTGCTAGTGTTAGCTCTGGGCTCATGCAATAAGTTCAATGAAGAAGATTTTTTTTACCAACCTGTGACGAGCAGGCTTTTCCCTGGAACTATTTCGCAGGACAACTTGCTAGCCATCAATTTCTGGGCAGGGGTAATGATATCCACCTCCGGAAAGGAAATTCGCTCTTGAGAATCCAACCGACTTGTGTGATTTTCTGAGGTAAAACCTGAAGATATTTGGACAAAACGAATATAATCAACCGAAGAACAGACATTTTCTATAACTAATGTCTTAGCCTAATAATTCCTAAGCATATAATTAAGGACACATCCAGCGGTAATAGTTCATGAAAAATCACGGTCAACATTATGACTACATATATGTACATAAAGCACCGAGATTTTGTAGCGCCTTGCCAAAGCGTGAACGTAAATATGTTGTAGTACATGAATGAGAAGCATCCAAAAACTCATCGAGCTCAAAAATTCGGTTACTACCACCAGAGAGCTCAAGGAACTTCTTGTGTAATTCAAGAATATCACCAAACGCCATAAAGCTTTGAGAGACAACAGAAGCTAGATACCGCAATGCATGTGCCAATTCACCTGGTATCAAAAACATCACGTAAGAAAGCGTTACATAGAGAACATGTACATACTTAATTAGCTCACGTTGAAAAGTACTGTTGGGAAATGGTGGGGACCGGTGTTTGTACTACAATTAAGTGTGACAAATCTTCACCTTGAGTGGAGACAAGTGCTCTGCCTCCCTTGTGTTCTAGGGCATACAACAACCAAGTCACATTATAGGGAAGTTGCTTTGTCACAAAATCATCAAGTATGCCATACAACCATTTCTTCCTCAAGAGCATGAGCGAGTGGTCCAGTAGTGCCCTGAATTTGTGTCAACCATCTGCTCCATGAAAAACAAAAACACATAAGGGCAGATTCATCAATAATAAGTCGTGTTAAAGCTCCATGCACACAAGTGAAGCCGTATTTGGCAAAAGGCCATCATCACAGATTCACATTAATCCGTAAAACATTTTTTCTAAGAATCCTTGTTGGCTTTCACTTCTTGTAGTTCTGCTTGACAATTAGATTGCCCATAATCCAACAGCTATAGCTAGGGAAGTTATGGCACTTACAGCTGTTTCTCGAGCTCCACCTCCAAAGAATGCAATTGATTCAGCATGAGTGTTCAGCCCCTCGTGCATAAACCTGCATAAGCAGCAAGAAGTTGGTCCATATAGTCGCTCTAAAGAAATCAATCATCTTAAAAAAGGAGATAAGAGACGCATAGAGACCAAGCTAAAAGGTAAAGATCAAAAGAACCAAACCAACAAAAGATCGACTGGCCAAAGGAGATTCCCGGAGCCTTCGATGAGGGATTCGAAGAAGATGCTTCCGAAGAGAATATCCTTGGATGCCCTAACTGCAATTGAACAAAGATATATTTATAACCCCATAAACAAAGCTAGGGTTTTAATTTTTTTTTTCTCAAATAAAAACTCTTAATTAACCTAAACGGCGGACGGCCTCCAATTAACGAAGACGGGCTCGACAGCAAAATCGGTACGATAATTACGTAATTGTTAACTAAACTTAATTTGAACTGAACCGATTTTAAAAATATTAACCGAGTTTTACGGTTTAGGGTGAATGAGAGAGCTCAATTCTCAAAATTCACTTCGGTTTTACTATATATGATTATAACTAGATTAGGTCCCACCTACAATATAGGGGTATTTTTAAAAAATATATATTTTTAATTT
This sequence comes from Eutrema japonicum, assembly GCA_030161315.1. NCBI lineage: Eukaryota > Viridiplantae > Streptophyta > Magnoliopsida > Brassicales > Brassicaceae > Eutrema > Eutrema japonicum. The sequence goes on from BSQW01000005.1 coordinate 44,760,524, forward strand.
ACTTTAGTTTTTAGGATAAATTTACATTTTCTATTTTTCTTAACTTTATTTTTTAGGATTATGAATGGATTATAATTTTTTATTGCTAATATTATGTGTCAAAAACTAATTGATAATTTTTGTTAAACGTGTCAAAATTTTATCGATTGACTTGACAGATATCGCGATCAGGTGAGCTAGCAATTTTGACACTTTCAACTTTATATAATAAAAAGATAAGTATATAATAAGAAGATAAGTAGGGAATACTGTATTTTTGCAAACTATGCCTAAATATGTGGAATTTTTGCAAATTCCTCCTTTTACCTACCCAATTAAGTCTTCCAATATAGCCCAATATCATGATATGTATACTATAAATATATGTGTGGACGAAGAAAACAAAATGGCCAAGAAGATAAATAAGAGTAGAATAAAGGAGAAAGCAAGATTGAATTGAGGTGAGTCCAAAAGATTGGTAAAACACAAATGCTAATTAACAACGTAATAGAGTTAATTTTTTGGGGACACCACACATCACTTTGTCTTCGTGCCTATTCATGTCCTCCTATTCATGTCCTACACCTTTGGACACACGCTTTCCTCTTACTCGACCCTGGCTATCATCGTATTACACCCATTAATAATCCTGTTATTGTCTTTTTCATAAATTGTCCAATATTAATTAGTTTATACTTTTATACCACTAGCTATTTTGACAAATCTGTAGTAACTTTCGAAAGATTTCTACATAGTTTCAATGTCATTGGAAAAATACTAAATTATACACACATATACTTTGTGTTTTAGCAGATGTGTGTTTGAACCAAGTCTTACATTAAACTAGGGAGCGAAGCTAAACGGAGTGGAATAAAAATGGATACGGGGAAAAATAAAATATTTGAAAATTCGAAAACCGGCCGGTGTCTTAGATATTTACAAGAGACATGTACCAACTTCAAATTTGAAAACTTTGTTAATTGTCATTGTTTCTTCTAAAACACAATAGGAAGTTCGTATAAAATAATGGGTCTAAAATAATCTATAAAATAATGGGAGAACTGGATTTGTCAAAACATGATGGTTGGAAACTTAGAAAAGCACTTTGGTTTCCACTTCTGTTTTTAGTATATGTATAGAACCAAGTACTGAGTATAATTTTACTCTTAGGTCAAACTTGCATAAAAGATTAATTAGGGTTAAGAAGAAAACAAATTAAATGAAAAAGCGGTGAGAAAGTTTGAGGTTGCGTTGTGAAGGACTCAAAAACTGGTAAGTGATCTAGTGACGAAGAGAAAGTTTGACTCCTAATTTCAAAGAAAATATTACTCTAAGACTTTTAAAGCAATCATCTAACAAGAAATAGGGTTTAGTCTGATGAGGATCATCTCCTATAATAACCAAAAAGACAAGGGAGGCACATAGAAAAGATAAACAATTTAAAGCAATCATCTAACTAGAAATTTAGCAAATTTTTTATTAGAGATAATTTGAGGAGTAAAATGTGTATCCATCAAAATCTGCATATGAAGTGAAGCTCGTAAAAACCGTGATTCCTAAATGAAAAGACTTTGAGAACAAGACATAGATCTCAATATTATTTTAGCATATTTTCATTATTATTATTGTATTTTCTTTATGTGAGATTCAGATTATGAAAATTTATATTATGTGGGTATTAGTATTATGTTATTGTTACCACTATATACATGTATCTTATTCTCTCATATCAAAACGCAACTCAATAATATTCTATTATGTAATATTTGATATATATTTGACAATTTTCAAGATTATAAGCGACATAATCTTTTTCGTAGCTTGCATAACAACAAATTGATATCCGATTCATAAAAGATTATTTGAAAATTTTGATTCTTCGTCTTTCTTAGACTCTTCAAACAAATCGAAAGAAATTCACTCGATAAGTAAGCTAACGTTTCTTTCTCGCCAAACAGATGGAGTTAGATATTTTTATTTTATTTTATTTTCTTATGGACGATATATATTAGAAGAAGTCATGTGTTTCTGGTTTAGGTTTATATGGGATAACATTTTCAATCAAAATCCTTTTGTCGTGTTTTGGAATCGCATTTTTATAATTTTATGAGCGGCTTATGATTCTGACTCCAATTATGATTTTGGATATCCACTCCAGTGAGGTTTATATGATTTGTAAGAACAAACTACACAACAAATGGCTAGATGTCGAAACTTAAAACAAGGAAAAAAAATCCCACCCCCCAATTATATATTCATTATTCAATAATAAATTTGATACTTGTCACATCAAAACCCTTTTTTCTCATTGGCCTGTTCCCCTAAAATCTTCAATTGAATTCTCTATTTATATACCAAACTTTGAACCTCAATTTCACATGATTCTTCTCCTTTTTCTTCTTCTTCATATATTAGAGAGAGAATGTTGCCAGGCATACTTTTATGTTCACTTAATCCCAGGAATCACAGGTGAATATTCCTTCTTCTTTTTTCGTTGGAATAAATATGTTTTGTGGTTTTAATTCAGTAAGTGTTTTTTTATCGAAACAGGTTTAATGATAAACTAGATTCTAAACTCATGCGTCCACATGAGAATATATAATTTTTTTAATCAAAATTTTTAATATAATTTATGTTTAGATATAATTTTTTTATATATTTTTTTTTTCATAAGAAACATAATTCAATTTATCGATATATTTTGATATACATAGTTTATCTAAAAAAAAGACAATGATTTTCGATATGATTTGATTTAAGGCAAGATCCGCGTGTCATGACTTTAAGGAATCACTTCCTCGACCCAATCAATAGAGAGATTAACAAAAAAGTACTAATATAATTACCACTTATTAATGACCACTTTCCATATTCCACTTTGACTTCTATCTAGGAGAGACTACAAAAAAGTAGTTAAAAAAACAAATTAAACTATATAATAAACGTTTTTTTATCCAAGAAAAAAAAGTTAAATGTAATAAACGATGAAAAAGGATGGAGTGTATGTTTATAAATTACAAAATCTATGTTATATGTTTTTGACTAATATAAAATTAAATTTGGATTAAAAAAAGAACATTGGCTTATAAAGAGGACCATGTGAGAAAATAAGAAAGTTGTGGGAAAGACCCAAAACTTTTCCCGAGGGCCCAAAATCAGAGGTCAAAGCGTAAAAAGATAAAAGGGGTAATTCAGTAATTATGATTCAGTCCTTATTGACTCTTCGTCTCTCCACTGACAAACTCTCTGTGAGATTAGGATATAAAACAATAATAACCAGAAATCTCCGGTTTATTCCGTTCGTTGGCCGGAGAAATAATTATTCCGGAGTCGGTTTAACTGTCGGAGTCGGTTTACTTCACTGTGCAGTAAGAAGAAGAAGAGTGAGCGAGAGAGCTTAGATACTGAGCCGAAGGACATTGAGTACTGGTACTCTGTTCAGTTCAATCGAGATCCTCCGAGATTTGCTCTGCGGTCGGAGAACAACAATCATCATTCCAAAAGGTAAGCTTTCCGTCCATGGATTCCTGAGGTTTGATCTGTTGTTTTTTCTTCTTCACCATTTCTGGTATTTGACGGCGTTTGCAGTCGGATTGGCGAATTCTGCAAGACGAAGAAGCGAGGAGAAATGTCGAACAAGGTTTCAAACTTCTCGGATCTGATTCAGCGAGTGACGGCTTCTTGTTTGTTGCATCCACTCTCCGCCGGCCGTCAAGATCTCGCCGGGAACCGCCGGGGAGAGTACGATACTGAAGAAGAGGATTTGGAGGAGGAGGAAGAAGGAGAGATTCAGTACGAAGACGCATTGGAGAAGGAGAATGGTAAAGAGGAGACAGTTAGGGCTAAGAGCAAGGGCGGAGTGAACGGCGTGAGCCTGGAGGCGATGCAGGATATGGAGATGGTGATGGAGGAAGTGTTCACGGCGGCCGCAGCTTTGAAGAGAGCTTACGTGGCGCTTCAGGAGGCGCACTCGCCGTGGGATCCGGAGAAGATGCACGACGCTGACATGGCGATGGTGGCTGAGCTGAGAAGGATCGGTTCGCTGAGGGAGAGATTCAGGAGGATGAGAGGCACCGGAAGCGGTGGCCGGAGGAAAAACGACAGCGGCAGAGGAATGCTGAGAGAGGCGGTGGCGCCGTACGAAGCCGTCGTGAAGGAACTGAAGAAAGAAGTGAAGGCCAAAGACACTGAGATTGAGAATCTGAAGGAGAAAGTCAAAATGGCCACTTCCATGGCCAACGGTAACGGAGGCAAGAAACACCGATTGCTTTCAAGCCGGAAAGTTAACTGCAGCACACAAGGTCACTCTTCTCTTCTCTTCTCTTCTCTCTTCTTTAATCCGAATCCTATTTGTAACATCTCTCAAATCTCATAACTTTGTGATGGAACATGAACAGTTGCTGCATCTCCGGTGCCGGAGTTATTCGAGATGACGATGATTCAGGTGAAAGAAGCATCAAAGTCTTTCACAAGGATTCTACTGTCTCTAATGCGAGCTGCACACTGGGACATTGCAGCTGCTGTTCGCTCTATTGAAGCCGCTTCAGCTGCATCAGACAGGATGGCAGCTTCTGCGTTAGCATCCTTGGTTCAGTCCTCTGTCCCGAACCAGCACGCGAAATTCGCTCTCGAATCTTACATCTGTCGAAAAATCTTCCAAGGATTCGATCACGAAACGTTTTACTTGGACGGAAGCCTCTCTTCTCTTATCAACCCGGATCAGTACCGTCGTGACTGCTTTGCGCAGTTCAAAGACATGAAAGCAATGGATCCTATGGAGTTACTAGGGATCTTACCATCTTGCCATTTTGGTAAGTTCTGCTCAAAGAAGTACCTTTCGATCATTCACCACAAAATGGAGGAATCGTTGTTCGGGGACTCGGAACAGCGGGAGCTGGTTCTAGCTGGTAACCACCCAAGAAGTCAGTTCTATGGAGAGTTCTTGGGGTTAGCCAAAGCAGTCTGGCTGCTTCACCTATTGGCATTCTCGCTCGATCCATCCCCGAGTCACTTTGAAGCAAACCGAGGAGCTGAGTTTCACTCTCAGTACATGGAGAGTGTCGTGAGGTTCTCGGATGGCCGTGTTCCTGCAGGTCAGGTAGTCGGGTTTCCTGTCTGTCCAGGATTCAAGCTTGGCCATGAAGGGAAAGGATCAATCATCAAATCCAGGGTTTACTTGGTTCCAAGGGCTTAAACCGGTTTCATTGTAATGTCATGTGTGTTTTAAGACAATCTAGCTTTGAAATGACCTTTCAGATAAAAGAGTTTCTGAAAAGAAAAAATAGAATAAGATTGGATAATATGTTTCTATATTAATCTAAAACGAGAAAGCTCATAAAATAGAAGTATATATGCTCTAACAATTCGAGGTTTAAGAAGGAATTATGTAATAAGGTATGGTTTTCCGACGAGGGATCTCGGAATCAATCGTACAATACTTCTCTTAGAAACACTTTTTTCACCTGTCACAGAATAAAGATGAAACAGAGAGAACAAGATTAAAAGAAGAGCCAAAACCCAAATTGATCATCATCAAAAAGTAAATAAAAATAGGAGAAGAATTCTAATTTACTTGTTCAAGTGTGAGGAACATAATGACGTTCCAAGTTCCTAGTCGTGTAAAATTTGGGAGAAATCCTTTGTAGAAGGCCATAATTCCCTGTAAAGACACCAAAACAAAACACATATGATTGGTTTGGAAAGAGAGAGATTGCTAAAATGTGAACTCGAGAAAGGATGATTGGAAAAAAAAATATATTAACCTCAGTCTTCATGGTTTTGATGAAGCAATCGATTGTGTTTCGGTAAGTAGAGTCTCCCATCATTCTAGATTTCACCTGGAACAACATATAAAGAAGAACCATGGCCGTCTCAAGGGAAAAAAATACCAAAGACATCATTTTTCTTTTTCCTCTACAATCTAATCTCTTCTTCGGTAGAGCATTATTATCTAATAATGCTGCATTTGCCAAAGCCAAATTGCAAAACAAGAGGTCAGAAACATAAATGTTGAAGACATAAACATGTGAGATGCTACACAAAAGGCACTTTCAAGGTAGTGATGTGTCCATTCTATGCATGGGACACCGTATTGTCCTTTTACAAGATGTTGCAAAAGAAAAATATAGAAGTTCCGTGATGAGATTCAATCTTTGCCACAAATCTATAAGTAGAGCTCAATCATTACTAGTCTCTAGTGTTAGTTCCCCCAAAAAGTCATTGATTTTAGGCATTTAGCACTTTTGTTTCAGATCTTTCATATTTCTCTCTAAAAGTGAATTTCGATATACTGATACCGAAAATGATCTTGTAATCTTGTTGTTGTCTTATGTAAAGGGAGAAAATGAATGCTTACCACATCAATTGGAGAACCGATACAGACAGCAAAGAATCCTGCAGCTAACCCAGCTAGTAGATGAGTTAGAACACTGTCTCTGAATCCTGGAATTTTCATAATTGTCTGCATATGAATGGAAGTATTAAATAAAACAAACAGAGCAACCAAACAAGTAGAAGCCAAACATTCTTAATAACACAATAACAAAATAATTAATGAGAAAGATATATCACCTCCTTTATTTGATCATAACTAGCTAGCTCTGCAGCGTTTACAATGGCGTTTCTTGCAATATTAGGACCAAGCCCTGTCCACAGCGCACTAACTCCTTCCTGTTTTATAAATCAAAAGGCTATAATAACTCTCTGCTAACCAGAGTATTTTGACACATTTTTATTCGAAGATTAATTTACTAACCAGCTTCACTATGGTGAAATAAGCGTCTACAGCTCCCGCATAACGCCTAGGAACCCCAGCCGGTAGTTTTCCTTCTGATTGAAGCCGGACCTTAACAAGATCAGTTGGATTTGCTACTATAATAGCTATAGCTCCTGTTGTCACAATAAAAAGATTCCCTTTATTATGTTCACTCATATTACTTCCAATAGACGATCAAAATCAAGAACCAAACTCACCGGTTAACAAAGCTGCAAGAATTTTTTGATATAGTGGAATATCCCCAATAAAGTCACTTCCAACCAAAAATGTCTTGACCTGGCCAGAGATATCGTGAGATATAAAAAGGAAAAACACAAGAGAGAAAAGGAAATGAAGTAAATGAGATAAGACACTGACAGGCTCATATAAGCCAATCCTTAAGCCACCATAGATGCATTGACGATGCAGTCCTGCAATGACACCTTTCCAAAGCCCTGAGATACCTTCTTCTCTTGCTATGGTAGAGAGAGTACCCAATGAGCCTCTGTACTTGGGCAAACTCTCACCGTCTCCGGTGGGGATCTTTCTTTGGAGCTGAAGCCTTACTTTGGCTGTGTCCAACGGTATTGTACATAACTGCAACCAACATCACATCACTCATCAGACTTTAAGGAGTAAAGCCAACACACACAAAGGAGTAAAGAAACTTAAGAAAAGTCAAATTATCAAAATGTAGAGCCTTTAATCAGCACTAAACCCATAGTCAGCATCACGAAAATTCCCAAATAAATGGACTTAGAGTGGTAGACAGTATCTTATCGCCACAGCTCTGAGTCGTTTCAGCAAAATACAGGTAAAAAATCTGAAACAATTTTCTCTGGCGGAACAAAAATGGCTTCTTCTTCTTCAGTGAGAAGTGACTGAACTGAAGAAATAGCTAACAGATGCAAAATTAATCGAATCCAGGGAAAAATTCACCGAATCAAACTTCCCATCTGCGAGTGAGCAAATAATATGAATCGAGGGTGAGAAATGAGAAAAGCGAAACGACTAAGGTACCTCTGCAAAACAAGCTGCGAAAGCGCTACAAATGAAGGTTTCAAGGAACGAAATCTCGATCCTGGGTTTGAGATCCGCCATTGTTTTGCTCTATAAGGATAAGCGAAATCTCGGAAAACGAAAGAACTAAATTAAGAAGAATCCACTTTCTCTCTAACAAACGAAGCGAATACGATGATGATCTTAAAATCGGGGTTTCTCTCACTGATTTGGATTTAGAGTAGTAATGAAGAAAAGTGCGATGAAGATTTAAAAGCGACGACAATGGCGTAACGAATTCAGAAGAAAGAAAAACGAGTACAGAGTCTCAATCCACAGATACTACTATTAAAGGTTTCATTTTTTATTTTTAAAATTTCTATTAAGATTTTAATCTGTTTTCTAATCAAACGTTAAATATGTCATTAGCCAGGACTAGAGACCCTCTATGTCACTTGGAAGGTTACTACTCAATGTTAGCTTAATACTATAACAAAGGACCCTCTATATCAGTTGGAAGGTTACTACTCATTGTTAGCTCAAATAGATAACAAAGGCACTAGAGGAACCAGATAAATGATGATGAATGGATAATAGAATACAAGTAAATTGGAACTCTTTTTTTTTCCTATTTTTCTATTTATTGTTGGAACATGGTTTGGATGTTTTTTAAAGTTTAAAGTGTACATTTGACCTTTTCCTTATTTTAGGAAAAAATAGATATCATATGATAGTGCTATCAAACATATAATTAATGGAAGAAAATCTTGTTTATGAATCCAACAGGAGGGCAAATCTCCTGTAGTCAAATAACAAATGCATATAAGTTCTAGACCAACAATGTGAATCTTACACTAATGTAATGCTTTTCGATAATTTTTGTGACATCTCAGTTAAGTCTTGGAGATTTGGTCAGAGACCAAGAAAACAAATATGGAAAAAAATTTTAAAAAACGCGCGGACTTATCTCGTTACTAAATAATTCATCTTTTTTATATGATTACATTTACATGATAATGTCATTAGTATTTTTTGTTTTCTGGTCAAAATGTCATTAGTAATGAAATCCATAAAATTAAAAAATAACTAAAAAAAGCGCACGAACTTATATAGTTATCTTTAATTTTGAATTTGACCAATTGTAGTCATATATATCTTGTATTTATTGAAATGTGAAAACTTATCTAATTATTGTAAAATTTGATTGGATTACTAGATTTCATTAGATTTGTAAATGCACCAATAGTGTGGATGCAAAGTGTTTATAAAATGGTTCTTCAAGAGCTTTCAATAAGATAAGAAAATATAAAGAATTAGCTTTGACTATGTATTTAAGTTTTGTCTCAGTGTCAGACAAAGGTGAATTTGAGCTTAATATAATTAACGTACAACCGCTCAAATATTGTTGTCGTCTTCTCTGGTCTCCGACTCTCTTCTTAAATTACTCTCTCGGTGATCGTCAATTTTCTCACTCGTAAGTTTCTCAAAGCTTTCATCAACAACGCTAATTGATCTCCATTTTTGCTTTCGTTAGAGGAATCCATAACCTGCATCTCGTCCTTTCCATTGTCATTGAATTCCATATTTCTTTTTGTAATTGATCGTGGGAAGCTGGAGAAAGTGTTTGTATCATCAGATGAATTAAAATTGTGTGGTGGACTCAAGTACATGGTGGTAAAAAATTGAACCTGAAAAAGATTGGTTTTTGATCTTTCTTGTGTTGCGTTCTCTTTCCGTCTTGTGATTCTTTGTATAACCTCTTATTTTTTGGTGAAATCACATTTGTGGCAATCTTGTATTGCGTATGAAATCACAGAAGCTAGCTACTTTCGAAATTCTCCATGTTTTTCATACAAACGAGAGCTATTTTGATTGCTTTTGTTAATGTTATTATATCTCATAGAGTTTCTTTGATTTTTGCTTTGTGATTAGGTGACGACGACAAGACAACCTTTTTGAAATCTGAATTAAGGAATGGGTTTCAACATTGAATGCATACCGAACAGTCAATCGCTTCCCGTGGAGTTTTTCTGTTCTGTTTGCCAGCTTCTTATTGATCCGAACGAAGCTCTCCAGTCTATATGCACTCACTTATACTGTAAGCCGTGTTTAGCTTACGTCGCAAGCACCACTATGGTGTGCCCTTATGAAGGTTTTCCTACTTCTTTCACTTCTTTTTGTTGTTGTCTTGGTGTGGCTCTTTCTCTTTTGCCTTTTTACTCATCAAAGCAGAATCGTCGTCTTTTTTCAGCCACTCGTGGAATCAAATAAAGTGCTTGCTGATACTATTGGCGGAATCGTGGTGCGTTGTTTATACAAAAACAGCGGATGCACATGGCTAGGCTCTCTGTATGAGAGCTCATCACATTGCTCAGGATGTGGTTTCGGTAACTCTCATGTTGTATGCAACTGGTGCGGAATTCAAGTTGCGCATCGTCAAGGGCAGGAGCATGTTCAAGTTTGTCCTGTGAGTCTGTTTACCATACTTCATGTCAAAAGAAGAGATAACTTTGCTTGTTTCTTAATTCTTACCAGTAGTTTTTGTAATGCATGTTTTTTTTCCAGGGACTCCAACAAGTTGATACTTCCATTCAAAGTAATGCTGCTGTGGCCACCTCTCAATCGAGTGCTCAGGGTCATGTTGTAGATGTTGCTACGTTGACTCAAGAGGAATGGTATTGGTACCAGCAACAATACTACCAAAACTATTCCGGATTCTACATGCATCAACAACAAGCTCCTATCTCAAACTCACAACAGCAATTGCATCTTCCGGGTTTAGCTCCCCAGAGTGCTAGGAACATCAAGTACCCTATGTGCAGCCAGAAATTCAGTATGTGGCTCAAACTCACTCTCAGGTGCAAGCTCAACCACAGCTCCAATCTCAGAGTTTGGCTCTACATCAACCTCATGTTGTTTTTCCATCAGCTCCTCATGACTTAGGTGCAGCTTGGCTACCCCAAGCTTACCCTTCAGTGCCACCTCATCCGCAAGACTCGCCACAGACATTTTCAGCTTCTCAAGCTCACGCACATTCCCAAACAACATATCTTTCACAAGCTCACCATTTACAGAACCCCCAAGTGCCTCAACATCAGCTTCACATACAAAATCCCATGCATCCTCATGCCAGCAGTGTTCAAAAGAGTCTACCACAAGATACTATTGGCCAGGGTCAGTCACACCAGCCACATGCACATTGGAATGGTCAGAAAACATATCCACAACCTAATCAGACAAATCAGGTGGGATTTTCCCCAAACAATATGCCCATGAATCATCAAGTCGGAACGCAACCTCCTCAGGTGCCACATGTTCGCCCACCTAACTCTCTTCCTACGATGCAAACACAGCAGCCTTCATTACCAAGGGCTCAGTATGGGAAGCAATTGGTGCATAAGTACGGAAGAGCCCCAGTCTCTACAAGCTCAGTCATGCAACCCTTGTCAAAGCCTTCATTACCACAGCAGCATACTGCGTTGCAGGGGGGCTCAGGCCATGCCGGTGCTTGTGACGAATTTTACCAGAGATCCAGCACCATTGTGGAGGGCAATGGCATAAAAAGAGGGCCTTTAGACAAGCAAGTGGACCTAGGGAAGAGTCATGTAGTAGAGAAAAAAGGCTTTGAAAATGATCTTTCTCTGAATGGTACTCCACTGAACCCTGCCTCATTAGAGTCAGCTAGACTTGCAAAATTGAACATTATGATGGAGAATTACCTCAAGACTTTTCAACTAGACAGTGATGATGATGTTCAAAGATCTAGAGCTTATTCTTTAGGATCATTGGATAGAGGCTTTGACCAGAGATCACCTATTAGGCCTCATGAGCCAGATTTCGGTTTAAGACCTACTTCAAGATTATCCCAACCTCTCACTGGATTGGGAGAACGACAGTTCAGACGTGGACCGAGAAGTCCTGTAAGTGAACACCTTGGGATGCCTTCTCTTGGATCGGGTCCTTTAGGTAATAGAGTGGGAACGAATGATATTGAAGGTATATATAGATTGAATTTGCCTAGGAGTGAGTTTAGAGGTCATGGTAATAATATTCAAATGGGAGATCATGCTGATATGATTGGACCAGTTGATGTGCCCAACCACATAAGAGGAGAAGAATTGAAAGAGGGATCAGCTGGTTTTGATGGCAATGCTCGTCGTCCTGGAGATCTTGGATTTAGGAGTAGATACACCTTGCAAGGATTTCCCGATGATGCTCGATCATTTCCAGTTAAGATTTTAGTATTTAAACTCTCCTCTTCATCTTGAGATATCTTAAACTTGCTTCTCACGTCTTCTCTCTCTTTGCTCTTTAGGGAGACGTAGAACCTTTTCCAAATTCAAGAAAAAGGGCGACATGGCATGTTGAAGGTTTAGATTTGCACTCTCAGAGAAAGAAACTTAAAACGTAAGTTTGTTCAAGCTACTCTGCATCATCAGACTTCAGCTCAGATATTGACATGCTTTTTTTTTTTGGGTTATATCTGGTAGAGTACCTGAGGATTCTTCTCCATTTGGTTATCCAAACAAAAATGAAGAAAGCAGATTCAGAGGACAGAGGTTTAGGAAAAAAAAATTCGAGTACTCAATTCCTTGAGAAGGCCAAACGCAAATCATTTGACGGACTTTGAAGCTAAAGACAGTTGGTGAACATTCTCCAGCACCTCATATCTTATCATATCAGACATTCAGTTTAAGCTTTTCCTTGCTGTATCTCCAAACAGTTAATGTTGTCTTTGTCGAGGGATTTTCTTCATATTTTTCCAACCTATATTCGGTCCTCCTACTTAATGCTTTTGGTCGTAACAATTACATGTCCTTGCGAACTAGGGTATCGAAACAGTTAATGCTAAGCCACTCAAGTTGGTTTTAGTGAATGGCAAGTTATGAGATTCCTTGATTTGACAGTTAACTTATGTAAGAAATGGTATATGATGCGGAAGGACATTCACATAATGAAAGAAAAGAATTTCAGTAAATGCTTACAAAACCAAAATTCGCAAATCAAATTGAGATTCCAACACACATTGACAGACACAAACGGCAAAGTTTGTCAAAATGCAGAAGTAATGGGATCGGATTGTAATTTATTAAACAATATTGGTTCTGTTTGTGAATAAACCAAAACTTGTGGTTCTTCTCTCCTTCTCCTAAAACCTCAGTCGCCGAGAAGAGGGAGAGAGACAGAGAGAGAGAGAATGGCGGCGAGCCTCATGAACAGAGCAATATCTAGAACCGAAACCCTCGGTGCTTTCAGACTCTCGCTCAATCTGGTGAGAAATTTCTCTGCGCCGCCGGCATCCCCGTCGAGCGAAAACCCTAGCTCCGATTCGATTAAACCTAAACGAAAGAAGAAGAAGAACCTAATCGAGGTCGCTCAGTTCTTACCCAACTGGGGAATCGGATACCATATGGCTAAAGCTCACTGGAACGGAGTCTCTTATGAAATCACAAAGATCAATCTCTATAAGGTTCTCTTTCTTTCTCTCTCTCTCTTATGCCTCCTCGTGAATTTCCTCTCTCTTTCCTTGTATCTTCCATGAAATGGTCGATTGTTAGTTGCAATTTCTAGTAATATTCCTTTCCCAATTCGTGTTTGGTTGAAGATTTTACATTTTGCGTATGCTGAGAAAATGTTTCTATCACCAAATCAATGGGGCTTCTTTAGCTAAATCTGGGTGATTCTGGATTCAAATGCAGGATGGTAGGCATGGGAAAGCGTGGGGAATTGTTCACAAAGATGGTGAGTTTTTTTCTTATTCAAACCATTATCAGGAAAATACAACACTTGCTTCCAAGAAATATGATTCCAAGAAAAGACTTAATGTCTAACCTTTTCGTCATGTATATCTCAAACTCGATGGTATTGGTGAGTTGTGAGAAGCTTTTTTGTTTTCTTTCTATGCAGGTGCATTTAGTCCACTCACTCGCTTGAAAGTTTATGCAGCTTCTCCATGAGACTAACATACATACATATTCTTAAAATGCAGGCTTGCGAGCTGCGGAAGCTCCAAAGAAGATTAGTGGAGTTCATAAACGCTGCTGGAAGTATATCCCAAACCTATCAAAGACCGCACCTGCAACAACCTCTCAAGTCCAAGCTGCCTGATCGATTACTTCTATTGTTGTGGGTACTTCTCGTAATCTTCAAGGATGATGATCGGTTTTGTGTTCATCTTATTAAAGACTTTACGCTTCTTGAGTTTAGATTTTAATGTGCCTGCATCACTGAGCCTAGGGTTTTTGCTACTATTAAGTATGAACTTGTTCTGTTTGGGATCTTCTGGTTTTAAACATCTAATAAAAGACCTCAGTTACCAGTTTGCAGGTTTTGGTTTGTATCCCCAACGCTTTTGTTTTTGTCATCAGATGAAGAACTATTTACTGTGTGCTTTTAACAGTATCTAAATCTTGTTCAATCTATTTCTAGTTCCATATGAAAGTCTTTTTGGTCTTTTTCATCATATCTTTTTGATTATTCAACTATATTATACATACAATAAGTTGTTATAGGAAATATTATTTGAAAGAAAATGTCGCTTGAGCATGAGGACTTGTGAAAAGGATATGATTTATTGTCTCCTCTTCAACACAACTTTTTCTGCAATACAGGTCAAAGCTGAATGCCTCTGTTGTACCTAAAGGTCCTAACATTGATCTCAAAAGAAAAAAATGTCGTATTTTTGGGGTTGTCTTGAGTTTTCAGTTATTTCACTTGAGCTCGGTTTGGACAGGATTTTAATTTGATATACTTTCACAGCTTTGAAATGCCAACCAATAACCCGACCTAACAGAGTCTTATCGTATTTACTTGATCTTGTTGTGTTGTCTATTAGGTGTTGTTCTGTGTTCACATATCATATGTTGGTTAGCCATTTTCGAGGCAACTGAAAAATCACTCCTACCACTGATATATTCACATAATTTTATGTCTCCAATGTTAAATACAAATATAAAAGCCATGGTTATTAAAAAGGTAAATTAATTTTATAGCTATTGAGTTTATCTTATTAGAATAATGTGCAGCTTAATTTTTTTTATTTAGTTCTATAGAAGAACAAAAAAATGATTCAAGAACATTTGTGAAATTTTCATAAACATGTTTATATTTTTGTCATCAGTCGTGTTTATATATATTGAACCTTAATTTTATATTTTTATTTATTTTATAACTACTATTATACAAATATGTATCATCTAGTAAAATCAAATATGATTGAAAAATAAGGCTAAAATTGATATAAATAAACATGAGAATTTGAAACTACTTAGTTTATACTATATAGTTACAAAAGAAAAAAAATATGTAACTTCAAATCTAATAGAAAATATGAAATCTACATTTCTGAATTTCAAGTAGTGTATAATAGAAAATAACTTTGGGCAATTGATCAAAATAGCACATTTTTTAATTTTTGTTCCAAACTTAGCATCATTAGTTGAAAATGACAATAATATCACAAATTTTGACAATAATAGCACAACTTTAATATTAAAATGACATAAAATCATTTTCTAATAGAAAAAAACTAAACACTAAATTGGAAATATTGAATCCAAACGTAATTTTTAATTTTATTTTAAATTTATTTTAGATAAACAAGTATTTTTACATAATTATTTGTGTTATTTTCGAAATTTTAAATTTAGAATGCTAGTTTTAGAACAAAAAATAAAATTTGTGCTATTTTAGAGTATTACTAGATAAACTTTTCATATTGTGACTTGTGTTTAACAAAAGAAAAAAAAAAGTGATTTGTGGTGTTCTTTTATTTTTCCTTCGAACAATTATTAAAGAACCGGTGAGTTTCCTCCCAGCCAACATTGTTACATCCTGACACAGCCACTGACAATTGACAGTGATTTCTATGTCTTGTTTCATCAATGGCCCCTCAACTTCTTAACATTTTCAATTTGACCTCCTGTGTATGTATATACTTTTCAAGAAAACCCTACACTATTACATTTTCTAACAAACTTATGAGGCTATCATTTTTTATATCAATAACTAAAATCTAGACAATCTAATTGATTGAAGTAATGTACTAAATAAACTAGAATGAACCTTTTATAGAAGTGATATAATTCATAGAAGAAAAGTGCTACTAAAAAAAAAGGAAAGAATTGTTGGAAGAAAAAAAAGTAAAAAACCTAACTTATTGAAGAAATCAAGGAAAGTACTAAAGAATACTAAAACGTTTTTTTCCGTCCAGTTAAAGTTTTAAATAACGTGGGTTTGTACTTCATCTTTTTTTTCTTTTTTTTTTGTTTTTGCCGGCATACTTCATCTTTAAATGGAGTAACAATTTTTATTTGTTTAATTTATCTGAAGTTACAATTATTAAATTCCACAAACCGTAATTTACCATCTAACGGTAATAATTAAAAGTTATAAATACAATATCAACATAAATCTAACTAATCAGAACACTTATTGATTCATGTATTTTAATTAATTTGGAAATCCAAACCAAATCAAGTGTTATTGGTTCTATAATTTTGAAATTCATATTTTTTTTTTTTGACTAAAAAAAAAAATCTATGTTAAAATCAAGTGTTATTCAATAGTAAAGATTTTCATAAGAATTTGATTTTAATTTGGATTTGAATAGATTTACAAGTGTTTTTAAGAGTAAAATACAAATGAGCAAATATCGAGTGAAACCTTGTTATTTGGTTAGATTTGGATTTACAAGTGTTTTTTTTATTTTCAAGATAAAACTACTACGTATAATTAAAAATAGAAAGACACCTATCAATTAATGTGTAGAAAAAAGACAAGAAATAACTACACGTAACACTAAGCTACTACATGTTACAAGGCTAGTTTCTAAGTGGATACTGATAGTTGCATAATTTAGCCCATTTTAGCATACATTTTAGTTAGCATTTTGTGACTTATTGCATTCATTTCATTGTTTTTGGTATAGTTTGCATCCATTTTAGAGTTAGTGAGTCTTAGGTTAGTTTTTGCATATGTTTGTGTGCTATGGAGTCTTTTAGGTGCTTTTTGGAGCTTGGGGAAGATCATGGACTAGGAGGAACGTACCCGCAGCGAACAGAGATGATCAAGTGATGAAGGAGAAAACCGGACGTTTGCAGCGGTCAGCATGCAGCGGTCTAGGGAGACCGCTGCACTTTCAAGTCTCGCAGCGGTCAGGTGCAGCGGTTAGAGCAGACCGCTGCGGATCCATCCGGAGCAAAAACCAGGCGTTTCACAGCGGTCATGCAGCGGTTAGAGCAGACCGCTGCGGATCCATCCGGAGCAAAAACCAGACATTTCACAGCGGTCATGCAGCGGTATGAGCTGACCGCTGTGAACCTTCTCGGACACAAAAATTGTCGGGTCAAACCCGGTTTGTCCCGGGTTGACCCGACCCGATCTGTATCTACTTAAGCAAATTAAGCCTAATTAGACAGGGAGTTTTTTGGGCGGCTTCTTTTGAGGGTTCTAAGCCACTTATTTCTTTCTTCTTTTCTTGTTTTTGTTTTGTATGAAAGATTCAAGATCCAAACCATTTTAGTGAAGATTTTCTTAAACTCTTTTTACCATTCTTCTTATTTTGCTTATGGCTTTCATTTGTACGGTTTATATTTGTGATTTAGCTATGTGTGAGTAGTTCTTTTAGGATTCTTGGGTGAAGTAGACTAGGGTGATTCTAGGTTTGTTCTTGATGTTTAAGAACTAGATTAGTTGATATCCTTTCTCATTGAGTGTTATTAATGCTGGATTGGCCTTGACAAAGTTGATTTAGATCATAGGGAATTTCTCGCCCGGAAGGTGTTCGATGAAATTCCCCAACCAATTCAATGAGTGTTTTACATTCCTAGCCTATGGAAATAGATGTCTAGGGTGTTTAATGGCTATTTAGACTTGTTATTAATGCTTGTTAGTCATAGAATCGCGAACGGAAGTTTATGACGATTGATGACTAAGAAATGGGTTAATACCATGGAAGTGGATTAATCTTTAGTAGTGTTCTAAGGCCTAGGGAGATATTTAGTCGAATGTTTGAGCATCTTGAGTAGATTAAAGAATCACCCGAGTCGATTGCTTTACCCGAGAATTCGTTTGTTTAAATTTGATATTAATCGTTTTCTTGTTTGCTTTGCTACTCGTTTATTTCTCTATTTTGCACGTTTCAAATTGTCCGATAAAAACCAAAACCCGATATTTGCTTAGATTAGATAGCGTCCTGTATTCTTAGTGCGTCGTTCTTATTTCCCTGTGGATTCGATCCCAAAGTGCTACAATGACATGCCATTAGATTGAGGCATTGTGCACAGTGGGTAATTGTGCGAACCGTAAAAAGTTCACTATCAATTTGGCGCCGTTGCCGGGGAAATTAGCAACAGCCATTAGGATTTGGATACTATTTGAGACTAAGTTCTTGACTTCTACTAACTTTTTATTTTCTTCTTTTTTGCTTCTTAGAGTCGATGGCCATGGATTACAATGATTGGCCACAAGAAGAGGATGCCACATTTGATGAAAGCATTGATGATGAGCCATATGTGGAGCCACCATTTGATGAAAGTGTACTCACATCAGAACAAAAAGTAGAGTTGGATGAGCTTTGCAAAGAAAACCCGGCATTGACAAGGAGTAATCTCGCGATTATGATCCGTTTGAACCTCATGTCACGTCGGGCAGCGCTTGAGGGAAGGGAGCTCACATATATTGAGATAAAGATAGCTCATGCACTCGAAGAGGTAATTTATTGGGTTCCACCATGCCAACTAGAAGGTATTTTTGACACAACCTTTGAAATCGTTGATTATGAGGATAGTCACTTGCCTTGCATTGAAGATGTAGCTTCTAGTTCACATGCTCTCAAGCTCATTAATGATTGCTGTGATTTAATATGTGAGTCTCAAATACTAGAAACCTTAAGAGTAGAAAAGCTTGCTAGTGATTATCATGAAGTATGTTTTGATATTAATTATCTATGTGCTTTGAATGATCATGATATCGAGTTTAAGCTTTCAATGCCTGAGGAATCTAGTTCGCTTCTTGAAAAATCTTACCTAGGGGGTGTGCTTGATGTAGATAAGATCTTGAATGAGATAGATGACCCTAAGGTTGAGATGAAATCTAGGAAAGAGGATGTGTTTTACATGATTGATGGAGATGAAGTTGACTATTTTGTGATTAACTCGTTTAAACATGAAATCGACTTTATTTTTCCATCAAATGCATTTGGTCCTCGTGAACATCTCATCATCAAGGAAAATTCCAAGATGTATGCTATATTTTTAGTAACCTTTCTTGATGTGATTTATGCCTCTTTGCCATGGATAGTCGTGTGCCATGTTGCATATTTTGTTTCTTGTCCTGACAAGAGAAGGACCAAAGGTGCATTGGCTCAACCTTTTGATTCTCATGATTAACAGTTGAAACGTCAAGCTTAGCGACGTAAAACAAGCGCTCTTGGGAGGCATTCCCATGACTATCTTTGTATATATTTTCGTTCTTTCTTGTTCTTTTTAATGTTTTTGTTTGATGTTTATAGTTTTCTTGGGTCCAAGGTCGTGGTGCTTAATGCATGAATGGGTAGAGCTACAGCACGTCACACTTCTCTCCAATCCAAAGGTATGATCCAAACTCCATTTCATTGTACATACTTTTGCATATTTTTACCTTCTCTTTGATTTGTGTTGCACCGAGACGTTGCAATTCAAGTTCGGGGGAAGGATTTGTGTCTTTTGATCTTGTGTTTTGTGATCTTATTTTTATTTTTCCATCTTTGAGTCTCATTCATTCATATAAGTGCATATAAAAACCATAAAAAAAAAATTTTAGTTGCATTTTGCATGTTTAAGATTGAGTCTAGATGCATATAGGTTTGCATTCACTTGCATTGGGAGAATTATCCATGTAGAATATAAACTTAAGAGCTTGAATTAATGCCCTCGTTAGGAGTTCTTTGATGCATTTGAGCGATCACGAAGTTAAGGATGATCCATGCTTTGATCTTGCGGTTTGAATGTTTTTGTCTTGGTTGAAGCATGCTTTGAATTGAATCTAACTCTATCTACATGAACTTTAATCTTGACTTGAAATTATCATGCTTGTACATTGAAAAGTTGAACTCATGGATGTCATATACATATTTGAGCTATCTTACCCCTTTTTACCACTCTCTTGTTAGCTCAAATAGCTGATTCCCATATTTGGAACGGTTAACCACACCCTTAACTAAGCCTTTCCTTCAAGCCTTCATCTCTTGTGTGTGTCGTGAGGTCTAATTTGGAATGAACTTAGCAAAAAGTGTTGAGTTTGGAACGACAAGGAGTTGATAGATAGGTTGGTGATTTGGGTGTTGATGTAAAGAAAAGAAAGTGTGGAGAAAATAAAAGATTGGGAAAAAGGATAGGGGAAAGTAAAAAGTTTGGATTGGTTGGCATGAAAGTGTGGAATAGCTCTAGGTGTTGAAAGTATAAGTCTCTATGTGTGTAAAAAAAAAAAAAAAAAAAAAAAAAAAAAAAAAAAAAAAAAAAAATATGGCTAAGGCATCTAAATGATGATTGAGAGACTAGTTATGAAAGTGAAAAAGAGCTAAAAGAAAAAGATGAAGAGCCAATCCATTTGTTGAAAGAGAAGAAGAAAAGAAATGTGGTCTAAGAAGGCAAAATGCCTTGTGATATGGGTAGTTTAGAATGGATCTTGATGAGTTTAGAAATAGGAGTGGAGTTCATATTGGGGCATTGGGTAGACGGATGTCATCCTTGTACGCATCAATTGTTCTTTACTCTTAGCATTTTGCCAAAGTTCATTCTTTCGTGAGAGATCCCATTGCATTGGAATACCCACATGATTGAGATTATTTTCATCTCAAAACCTTTTCCCTAAGCCAAATGAGTTCACTTGATTTTTATTAAGCATGATTCACCATTGTACTTAATGAATGTTAAAGAGTTAGAGGATATGATTACTTGTAGATGCTAAGGCTTATACCAAATTCGTATAGCGACGAGTATGGCTAAATCTTTTGAAGTAGAGGTTGTTTGTGCATCACATAACTACTACCAAGTGCATTGAATTGAATTCTTTTGTTAGTATTCTTGGATATGATATCCCGCATTCCAACCTCTTCTTCGATTTGTTCTTGTTTGTTTGCTTGCGGACAAGCAAAAGGCAAGTTCGGGGGAGTTGATAGTTGCATAATTTAGCCCATTTTAGCATACATTTTAGTTAGCATTTTGTGACTTATTGCATTCATTTCATTGTTTTTGGTATAGTTTGCATCCATTTTAGAGTTAGTGAGTCTTAGGTTAGTTTTTGCATATGTTTGTGTGCTATGGAGTCTTTTAGGTGCTTTTTGGAGCTTGGGGAAGATCATGGACTAGGAGGAACGTACCCGCAGCGAACAGAGATGATCAAGTGATGAAGGAGAAAACCGGACGTTTGCAGCGGTCAGCATGCAGCGGTCTAGGGAGACCGCTGCACTTTCAAGTCTCGCAGCGGTCAGGTGCAGCGGTTAGAGCAGACCGCTGCGGATCCATCCGGAGCAAAAACCAGGCGTTTCACAGCGGTCATGCAGCGGTTAGAGCAGACCGCTGCGGATCCATCCGGAGCAAAAACCAGACATTTCACAGCGGTCATGCAGCGGTATGAGCTGACCGCTGTGAACCTTCTCGGACACAAAAATTGTCGGGTCAAACCCGGTTTGTCCCGGGTTGACCCGACCCGATCTGTATCTACTTAAGCAAATTAAGCCTAATTAGACAGGGAGTTTTTTGGGCGGCTTCTTTTGAGGGTTCTAAGCCACTTATTTCTTTCTTCTTTTCTTGTTTTTGTTTTGTATGAAAGATTCAAGATCCAAACCATTTTAGTGAAGATTTTCTTAAACTCTTTTTACCATTCTTCTTATTTTGCTTATGGCTTTCATTTGTACGGTTTATATTTGTGATTTAGCTATGTGTGAGTAGTTCTTTTAGGATTCTTGGGTGAAGTAGACTAGGGTGATTCTAGGTTTGTTCTTGATGTTTAAGAACTAGATTAGTTGATATCCTTTCTCATTGAGTGTTATTAATGCTGGATTGGCCTTGACAAAGTTGATTTAGATCATAGGGAATTTCTCGCCCGGAAGGTGTTCGATGAAATTCCCCAACCAATTCAATGAGTGTTTTACATTCCTAGCCTATGGAAATAGATGTCTAGGGTGTTTAATGGCTATTTAGACTTGTTATTAATGCTTGTTAGTCATAGAATCGCGAACGGAAGTTTATGACGATTGATGACTAAGAAATGGGTTAATACCATGGAAGTGGAT
Organism: Eutrema japonicum; assembly: GCA_030161315.1. NCBI lineage: Eukaryota > Viridiplantae > Streptophyta > Magnoliopsida > Brassicales > Brassicaceae > Eutrema > Eutrema japonicum. The sequence continues at coordinate 44,782,531 of BSQW01000005.1, forward strand.
TAATCTTTAGTAGTGTTCTAAGGCCTAGGGAGATATTTAGTCGAATGTTTGAGCATCTTGAGTAGATTAAAGAATCACCCGAGTCGATTGCTTTACCCGAGAATTCGTTTGTTTAAATTTGATATTAATCGTTTTCTTGTTTGCTTTGCTACTCGTTTATTTCTCTATTTTGCACGTTTCAAATTGTCCGATAAAAACCAAAACCCGATATTTGCTTAGATTAGATAGCGTCCTGTATTCTTAGTGCGTCGTTCTTATTTCCCTGTGGATTCGATCCCAAAGTGCTACAATGACATGCCATTAGATTGAGGCATTGTGCACAGTGGGTAATTGTGCGAACCGTAAAAAGTTCATTATCAGATACGTAACATCTACTACATGATAGACACGAGACTAGCTAGTTTCTAAGTGGAGGTTCAAAAAAACTGCCCGTGAGACCTCTCAGGTTTCATGTAATCAGTGTCTGCTAATGTACAAACAAAGATTGTGATTGTTCTCCACGATCACTAAACTTAAAATAGATAGTTTTCCCGAATAAACAAATTCTGATGAAGAAAAAGAAGAAGATCTTGAAGAAGTTAATAACAATGATGAAGAAATTTTTGTAAACCAGGATCAAGAAAGAGAACATGCATGCCAATAAATTGAGAGCAATAATTGCAACAAATATGTGGACAGATTCTATACTTTAGGAGAATACTAGATGATTAGTGAAAGAAAAAGAACGAAATTTTTTTTTGGTTTGTTTTTTTTTATTTTCTTATAATACTAAAATTCTTGTAAATCCATTTGGTTGATTTACAATAATCCATTTATTTGATTTTGAAATCCAATTATTTAACTTTGAAATCCATTTCTCTGATTTTTAAATCAATGGATTCATTAGAATTTCTAAATATGAGAAATCCATTAAAATGCAAAAACCAATAACCCCCACTTAATGACTTAATGTAACTGAAGTTGGTGATAATTCTATACTTTAAAAATTATACTTCAATTTTTAGGAAAAAAATAGACGTAATTGAATGTATTGTCACTTAATTTATTTTTATTAATATTTTAATATTTTTTAAAAGTGTTAAAAAGACTTGTTATTTTTTTGAGTAAAAAGCGATTTTACCTTTTTGATTGCTACATCGTGTACCGAGGTTGAACAGTGAATAAATACTATTTTTTATTACATTTTTAAAAAGTAATAACAAACTAATAAATTTTTCAAATAAGTGATAATTCTTGCAAGATTCAAAATTCAAAAAAAAAAAAAAGAGAGAGAAGAAGTTATAATACTTTTAAGTAACAAACTATTCCACTCTTACTCAGGGAAAGAAAAAATCGTTAATTGAAAATGTATGAAAAAAAAAGAAGTAGAAAATGAATGTAGTAGAATCATGAATTATGAATCCGTACCACGGGATCTAACAATGTTAAAAAGCACTCGGTTTGAAATATCTTCCAAACTTGAAGGAAGACAAAAAAACAAGAAGTAAATTTCTGTTTTAGACAAAAAAAAAACTAATAATTAAAAGAACAGAACAGAAGCTGCTCTTTTGTCCAAATCTCTCTACTTCCTTTCTCTTTCTCCAACATTTCTTCTCTCTGCAAATAAAAATAGTAATATAACACAAAATAAACAAATTTTTCAATAAACCCTCCAAAGACAAAATTAGCTTTTTTTTCTTTTTTTGCTTTCCTCGTAAAACCCATGACCTCTTTGCTTTAATCCTCAAGGGAAAAAAAAATGCCTTCTTTTGCTTTTGGATCTCATCAACATTTGGCGAATCCCAGTGACTCGCCGTACTCCGTCGAAATTAGCATCGACGGCGACTCCTCCGACTTTGATTCCTTGTCGGAGGTCGATTTAGAGAGCGGCGGTGTGACGGTGGAGAAGCTACATTCCTGTGGTAAGAAGAAGAGGACGAGGAGGAGAAAGAAGAAGAAGAAGAAGAAGAGGAGGAAGAAGAAAGAAGGTAGAGATTGCAGGATCTGTCATCTGCCTTTAGAGACTAACAAGGAAGATGAAGAAGAAGATGATGATTCTGATGGACAACAAGAAGAAGATGAAGATGAAGAAGATGAAGCAAGAGATGATGATGAAGAAGAGTATTATGGTTCGCCTTTGCAATTGGGTTGTTCTTGTAAAGGTGATTTGGGTGTAGCTCACAGTAAGTGTGCTGAAACTTGGTTCAAGATCAAAGGAAACATGTAAGTATCCTCAAATATTTCTCAAAGACTTAATATTTGGTTTTTGTTCCTTGAAAATTCTATAGATTCTGTGAGAATAGTAAACGGATGAAACTTTTTTATGAGGAAACAAAATTATTTGTTTTATGAGGTTTTTTTTTTCTGATTTCTAGAGATCTATATGATTGCTTCTTAGAAAGATTGTCTACTGAAGCTGGAATCTACAGTTCTGTGGCCACCAATTTTTTTTGTTGAATTATTCAGTTTTTGTTCCCATGTGTTGTCAACTTGTGTCTCAGGTTCTTATTTTCCTGAATATTTGGATTGTTTGTTTGTTGTCTCAAATCTCTGTTTTAAAGCCGGTTTCTGTGATTTGCTTCAAAACATTCAGTTTTAAAGGCTTGATTTTGTAGCTGCACTGAGAATCTTGCAGGTATACCAATCACCATTATACCCATTGCTCTGTCTAGCCTCTGTTTTGCATCTGTGCATTGTCTTAGGCAGTAGAAACCGGTTAGAGTTAGATCTTCTTCTTGTGTGTTTAGAAGATGAAGAGAGTCTCTAAAGGCTATACTTATTAATATTAATCATATTGGTTCTGTGAATCTGAGCAGGACATGTGAGATATGCGGCGCAATGGCTCTGAACGTCGCTGGCGAACAGTCAAACCCAGAGAGCACTGTATCTGCCCATTCACAAGCAACTGCAGGACAAACTCAGAGTCAGACAGAACCACGGGGAATCTGGCATGGTCGCCGTGTCATGAACTTCTTACTTGCAGCTATGGTCTTCGCCTTCATTGTTTCTAGGCTGTTTCACTTCAAAGTCCTCAAGTGAAGGGCTTTCCATCTCTCTCTCTCTCTCTCTCTCTCTCGCATGCACGCACGCGCTCACTCTTCTCCTGTTCTTGAGCCGCTTGCAATGGCTGAATCAAAATCCCTCCTGTCGCTTGATTATTCACACGTTTTATAGCTGTAAAAACTTGGTAGCTTTTAGATTGTTGTGACTTGTGAGCTTTACATCTTGTATAATATTCATCTCTACTCCGGCTTGGTGAAACCTCTGTGATCAAGGGAGCCTTGGCTCTTTTGGTTTCAGACACAAACATCTTTGGTTTTGAAGACTGGTAATAGATAAATACTGGAAGATAGTTGTGTTAAATCTGTTTTTTTTTTTTTAATTTACCACTCTTTAAATTATGTTCAAAGAAGAAATCACTAGCAGATAGAGGATTTTGGACATAAATGAGAAAGATCCTTCTTTTCTTGATTCAAATCACATTTGAATTATGAATCATCTCTTCAAACTGGAAACCACAAATTTAGCATGAGCTGAGCTCAAATGCTTTAAATAAAAAAAACAAAAGACAATGAGGCTTTTTTCAGAATCCAATCAGAAAAGGTAAGAAGACGAAAGAGAGAAGAAACCTATATACACTTGAAGTTTTCAGTTTCTGTTGTTCTGTTTCTTGGCTTCCAAGGAAGTTCCGTCTTTTAGTGTTTCGCAAGCGTCTTTATCCATTCCAAGGCTAAAGAGAGCAGCGGCCTGAAGATAGAAAGCCGTTGGCCACTCAGGAGACACAACTTGCGCCTGCATTGCATCACCAAGAGCCTCTTGAGGCATGTTGCTCATCAGATAACACAAACATCTTCTTGCAAAAACCGTTGGCGATACCATTGTGCCATCTTCAATGAACTGCAGATGAAATTAGAGCACACAGAAAGACAGATCGAGTTGAGTTTTCGGGGAATTATGTTTCTAGGTTTCAAGCAAGTAACCGACCCCTTTTTTTAAATATAATTTTCATGTAAACCGAATTTTTATTCCTTACCTGCGTGTAACATTCAATGGTAGTGACAAAGTCTTTGCCTTTGAACGCAGCATCTCCTTGTTTCTTGGAGTTTAGGGTCTCCTGAATCTGGTCGGTCCACACTTGGAACGAGAGCTGTATTGCAAATGAAACAATGATCAGCTCGTTAAGTTCATCAAACAATTAAAGATGATGATCTCAATGGAAGACTACAGAAGGTTTTGTTTTCTGCAACAACGTTCTACACTTTAAGGTCATTGACCTCATAGAAGATGAAGAAGAAGAAGAAAATTCCTGTTCATGTACATACCTCATTCGCTACGCCCTCGTCGTCTTTGTATCCAACCTTTTCGAGAATTTCATGTATTGCGGTGAGATCAAGTCTTGAACAAGCGTCGCCAAGAGGGGTTAAAGAAGTTGTTTCCTTTGGAGAAGCAGCTCCATGTGGAAGCCCCAGTAAGACATAAGACGGGACCTGAAGAATATAACAAAGATATGATAAGAAGAAGAGAAGTCACAAGACTTGAATGGTCAATGCGTAAAAAGGAAGGTGATTTAGTGAGAGCATACGTCAGTTTCCTTCTGAAGAGGAGCGAGTGAGGCCACGAGAGATTTCACATTTGGCCTTTCACGAGCTTCATACTGCAAGCAACGGGAAGCTAAGCGAACCAAATCGGTTCCATCATCGTTAGAGAAATGACCATCAAGACAAGAGTCCATCAGCATCAGGAAGTTCTTCCCGCGAATCAGATCAAGCGCCTGTAGAACAATGGTAGAGCATATGGAATCTTAATCAACCTTTTTTGGTTTAACGAGAAGAAGCTAATAGATCAAGAACTTCTTCACAAGAGAAGTAGACCCATGTTTAGGTGCTTGTGAATGTGCACTTACATGGCTTGGTGGTATGTGTTTGCCGCTGAGAAGATCTAGAACCAGCGTTCCGAAGCTGTAAACCACACTCTCCGGAATCACTCTCCCTGTAAGAAATTAAATAAACACACATCCATTCATAAAATCAATATGATAACTTTGTCAGCCAGCAAATACATAACTTGACGCCATTGCATCTCAGATCCAGTAACTGACCTGTTCTTAGGTACTCAGGAGGTGTGAAAGCCAAATTTGTACTGTAACTCTTCCCATCCCTACTATTCTTCATCAGACCGAAGCAAGATAATCTCGGGTTACCATCCTGTAATCCAGATTATAGAACATTATCAGAATCCTTTAACCGCAGCTACATGAAAACCCCACAATTCTCCAGTAACATCTCTCATAGGTAAAGAGAAACATGAATCTAATCGCCAATAAGAAAGAGATATTAGAGAAGATAGCAAAGCTCGAGATGGACCTGGTCAAACAAGATTCTGTACGCATTGAGATCATGGTACAAGGCGCGGCCTTTACTGCTGCAATACTCGAGTGCTTGTGCAAGATACAAAGCCACTCTCACCCTCATTGCCCACTTCATTGGCTGGCTATCCCCTGCATATATCACCAGACATTATTAACTAAAACTTTTAGTCAAAATTGGAAATCTCATACTAATAGTAATGAAAGATGATTCTTTCATCAGATATGAAATATGAGCATTTAAAGATGTTTCAATCTTCTACTAAAAATGATAGAACCAAAAACAGATATTTCCAATTAAATCTCCTAAACAGTGTGTTAGGACTCAGAAGCATTGAGACAAGACAAAAGAGAATAAATCTAAACAAGTAAACTGTTGCTCGTCTCTTAGATAGAGATGATGAAAAGTCTTACAGTGGAAGAGATGCTTAGAGAGAGTTTCAAAAGGCATAAACTCAGCGACGAGCAATCTCTCATCTCCTTCACAACAGAATCCAATCAAGTTCGCCAACCTCTCACTCCTCAACTGCCCCACAGCTTTTGCTTCCTCCTAAAGATCAATCAAATGGAACAGTAAACCACAAAACTCTAAAAATACAACCCAAAAACCAGTATCCCTACCAAATGCAGAGTTTTTAAATTCGATTTCGGACTGTTAATGATAGACCCATCAATGGAAATGAGCAAAGGAATGAAATTTATGAGAGTTCGCACCAGAAATTGACGAGTATCGGGCCAAGCGGATCTGTTGAAGCGTTTAACAGCGATCCATCGGTCATCTTCAAGTCTGCCTTTATACACGACATTAGGAGCTTTAACGCCGTGTTCGGAGACGATGCTGTCCGTTGAGAATCCAGAAGTAGCAGCTCGAAGCTGGTCGAAGCTGAACTCCGTAAAAGTCGGCAAATCGTCCGTTCCGTTTTCTGTCGGGGAAAGAGAAAAAAACCTTAACTTTTTTAGCAGAGAGAATGAAAATGCCGGAAAGCTAAAGACTTTACAAGTTTCTCTACCTAGATCAGGAGCGTCGTTGAGAGTTGATTTCAGATGTGTTGGCCACCAACAGAGAGATAGCTTAGAGCAGCGAGGTCCCATTTGGGTTTCAAAGGTTCGATCAAAGATTTAAGGAAGATGAAAGATTTCTTCGCTAAACCCGAAAAGCAAAAACCCTTTCTTTTTTTTTCCCGAGTCTGAGTCACTTTCTCTCAGAGGTTAAGAGAAGTCGAGAGAGAAAGAGAAAAAGGGTTTTTGTTAATTTTTTTTATCTCGAGTCGAGGAGAAAGGAATCTGCGGAGAAAAATTATATAGCGCACGTAGTGGAGAAAGACAGTGGTGAAGAAAAGCAGAATATTATTGGTTAGAGAAGCCTCTTCATTAAAAACCAAACTTGAAAAATACTTGTAAATGTTTTACTTGTGGATCCAATGTCACTCTCTCTCTCTTGTCTCCTCCTTTTTACTTTGGTTTTTTCAGAAAATATCTAAACATTTTCTCGTTTTTTTCACTTTTTCTAAAGGCCTTTTCTAAATGTGGAATGTTGATTACAAACTAGATTTGAACTGATTTTTTTTAACTACATTCTGATACCGCTAAAAACAGTGTTTTCTTCGATTCGTTATATATTGCTGATATTTATATACATAATCTCACTTTTCAAAACTAGTAGATTGACAGTAGAGAGATTTAAATATATTTTACAACTTGATTTTTTTTTTTTGTCAACTATTTTTTAACTTTTTAACAAAAAACTATTTTACAACTTAGTTACTCTGACCAAAGAAAAGATGATTAAAAGCACAAAAGCCTTTTAACGAATGATATGGTTACTATAAAATGAAATCTAGTGTTTGTTATGATGCATTTGGTTCACCTTTGAAAAATAAAAATATTTGTAGTTTTATAAACCGAAATACATTGATTTTTTAGTCACATTATTTATATAAAGTTATTTCGCCGCTAAATAAATTTAACTAGTTATATAAAAATTTCAAAATATTAAACGTTTTGTCTATAAAACTACTGGGAAACATTTGATCGACGTAGTTTTTATATAACCGGTTAAAAAACCATTCCATCAAAATAATATGTATATAGTTGAACAATTAATCCACCTATATAAATTATTACTTTGAATTATATCAATATATATATATATATATCAAAAATACCATTTTAATGTTTTGGGGAGGTTTTAAGAATGTTTTTAGAAATGTTTATAAAATGGTATATCTAAATTGTTTTCTAGAAATATTTATTTTAGCAAAAAAGAGAAAATTAGAAATAAAATACACTTTATCTATAATCTTGATTCTTGTGCCTCTAAATCTTTAATTTTGGTGTGCCTAAAATACTCTAAAGTCATACTCCATCAGTTTCACAAAAGTGTGTCATTTTGATACATTTCACATATATTAATAAAACTATTAAAAGTTCAATATTACCACTTATTAATATATTAAATAATTTACTCTATCTAATTAATACACTAAAACAATAACGGTAAAACTAGATTTTTGTTCAAAATTATGCATTCAAAACATAAAATGATACTCTTTGTGAAACAAAAATAAATGATTTTTGTGAAACGGAGGGAGTATATTTTAATATCTAATTTTTTTTAGAAATTTCTTTTTAATACCAATTTAAATATGAAAAAGGAAAACAAATATATTTAAAGAAATATAAATTTTTGATTATTCCAAAAACGTAACAAAAAATATTATCTATGGACTGTAGAATACGTATTCTAGAATCTCAATACGTTATGCGAGTTTTAGAACGTGCTTTATGCGGTTTCTCTTTGTTATACGGTGGCGTAGAATACATATTATGTTTCATCTAAATGTTTTGCGAGTTTTAGAATATCTATTCGGCGGTTTTTGGAATTAAAAGAAACACGATTCATCCAATATTCTCCACTTTCTTCTCTCTTTCTCCATGTTGTCTTCTTCACTTTCCTTTTTGTTTCTCCTTTTTCACATCTCTGCGAATCATTCGTCGAAACCAAAAAGTATTACATACATTTCAAACATGCTTTGGTGAGTTTATCGAATTTGTTGTTTGCTTTAACATAAATTGATCTGTCCGAATTTTGTTTGGAAGAATTCATCAAATTATGTGGTTTTTTGTGTGAACGAGATGTATTAACATTAAAATTATTTCTGTCAATAATTGGATTTTTGTGAGTATAATTGGATTTTTGTGAAACGGAGGGAGTATATTTTAATATCTAATTTGTTTTAGAAATTTCTATTTAATACCAATTTAAATATGAAAAAGGAAAACAAATATATTTAAAGAAATATAAATTTTTGATTATTCCAAAAACGTAACAAAAAATATTAAGAAAGTTTGTTTCGATATGTTCTATGGACCGTAGAATACGTATTCTAGAATCTCAATACGTTCTGCGAGTTTTAGAACGTGCTTTATGCAGTTTCTCTTTGTTATACGGTGGCGTAGAATACATATTATGTTTAATCTAAATATTTTGCGAGTTTTAGAATATATATTCGGCGGTTTTTGGAATTAAAAGAAACACGATTCATTCAATATTCTCCACTTTCTTCTCTCTTTCTCCATGTTGTCTTCTTCACTTTCCTTTTTGTTTCTCTTTTTTCACATCTCTGCGAATCATTCGTCGAAACCAAAAATTATTAGATACATTTCAAACGTGCTTTGGTGAGTTTATAGAATTTGTTGTTTGCTTTAACATAAATTGATCTGTCCGAATTTTGTTTGGAAGAATTCATCAAATTATGTGATTTTTTGTGTGAACGAGATGTATTAACATTAAAATTATTTCTGTCAATAATTATATGAAGAGAAAAAAATCTAATGAGAGTATAATTGGATTTCTATTAATCTACAACCTAATTCACCGAGAGTGATTTGCAAAGGTATAGAAGCACAAAACCTAGGATAAAGTATCTTTTATTTCCAATTTTTCCACAAAAAAAAATGGTATTTTTGGGGGAAATTTTTTTTCTTTTTTCTAGATGACGTTAAGCAACTCTGAAACATCCGGTTTATACTATTTAAAGTAAAAGACTAGATTAGTAATAACTTCACTAACAGGGATAAACTTTTGTTTAATTGTTTGTTTAAATAAAAATTTATTGTTTGTTCTTACAAATAAATTATTATTTAAACAAAGAAAAGTTGGTTCCATGTGATATTACTAAATGAGGGACAAAATCGTAAACTGAATGGTCAAAGTCAAAGGCATGTGTGCACGGGTGTGGGTGTGAATATTAACTGCTCTATTAGAGCATCCACACGTTCAACTTGTTTTCCATTTTTTTTTTTTTTTTTTAAATTGATTTTTTTATATCACGACGAATGATGTCGCGACCCGTCATCAACTTTTGGGGAAGACATATATCTTCCGCGAGACACAAGTCTCGGATGCTAGACAGTGGTAGTACTAGTTTAGAACATCTCCAAAACACACTCTATATCTTCATTTTTGAAGTATATTGTGTTCCAAAAGACATTTCAATACTTCAAATATGAAATATCACTATTCAATACTTCAAATTTGAAGTTTCATATTTTTTTTTTTCAGTTTGATCCCTATAATTATATACTTTCATAAACAATTCAATTTTTTTATCACTTTAATCCACATATATAATTTTAGTATTTCATATATATATATATATATATATATATATCTTTATACGTTTAATTTTTGTATAAAGATAAATAAACACCTTAAATAAAAATAAAAATATTAATTTAGAAGAAATATTACATATCATTAAATATAAATATTACACAACAACAATATTACATTAAACAAAATTCATATAATATAATAAAAAAAGAAAGTAAAATTACATGAACACATATATATTACACAAAAAGTACAATAATATTAATATTCTGGTAGATTTGATCCCGAACCTCCAAGGTCACCAAAATATTGTCCATAGTAATTTGGTGTAACCATAGGTTGTTGTTCTTGTTATTATGCTTGAGTTCTTTTTTGTATGATGTATAATTTAGATTGTGTGTTTTTGTTTTAGTGTTATGTAATTTTATATTTTGATGTAATGTTTTATTAATTAATATTGCTTGTAATATTTCAAATGTATGTTTTATAGATAATTATAAAAAATTTATGATTTTAATTAATTATGATTAATAGTGAGGACTATAATACAAATAACATAAATTTTGAAGTATTTTTTTGAAGTTTATTTTTGGAGACCAAACAAAAAAACTTTAAATTTGAAGTGTGCCATACTTCAAAATGAAAAGTCTTTTTGGAGATACTCTTAGGGGAAGTTGCATTTAAGTGATATTTTCCATTTTATCGAATATCTAATCGAATTTTGCCTTCACAAATTTTACTCATATTATTGCCAAAGGTTTTTAGTCAGATGAATGGGTGATTTATCTTTGGAGTAACCTAAACAGTAATCTTGATTTATGCAATATACAGTTTCAATCTTTGGAGTATTTTTTTATTTGATAAAACAACGTTACAATTCACTTTTTTTTAATTTATAACATATGTGCATTTGAACTCACAAGCCAAGAACTTTCCAGCTAAAATGACCAAGACTAGACTGGTGACCCAACAAAACGAAAGAGGTCCATGAAGCATTTTATATGCAAGTCAAAAGCTTTTCTAATGACATATACTATCATATATGTATCTAATGACATATACTACCAACTATGCCTCATATATGTGTTATATACAATACACCGCAAAGCCCATTTTTCCTATAAATTAAACAAACAATTTTGTATATGAATACATAATGGAACCAACTTTTGTTTGTTTAAATTATTCTTTATTGATAAGAACAATTAATGTTGGTTGGTGGAGACAAAGAGGATCTTGGTGATAAATATGGTAAAGAAAGTATAGTAATAGAAGATGACTTCACGCGTGTGCCAAGGAGATGTTTGTTGTCCTTTGGGGGACACATTTTAGCCTAATTTAAGATGCTCTCAAGTGACTAAGTCAGGACCACTATAAGCAAATTATAATGGAAGATAATGAGATTCTTCTAAACAATGGAGTGTTGCATTGCATGTGTTAAAAACTCGCTTCGACTCTTGGCTCAAGAAAGCATACAAGCCAATAGCAAAAATTATTACATTATATATACGCAACAAAACCTAAAATTCAAAAGGGGCTTTTAGTAAAACGATATAGTTTGTACTATATCGATTTCTTGGTCTAACTTAGGAGTTCTCTTGAGTGATTTGATCAAACTATCGAGACTAGATATATCCCCGCAATTTTGGTATAAATTGAAATCAGGCTCTTCGCATCTATACTATTTAAATAAAACTGGAAAAAGATTACTATATAAAAAAGGGATACATGTACATTCATATCTAGCTCTTCGTATTATATATATAATATTTGAAAATAAGAAGCTTCGAGAATGAATTGAATAAAAAAAAATTCATGACTATATATAATCATATATTTTGGAATTTAAAATTTGATTTTATCGATCTATTAGCCTTAAAAATGATAAAATTATATATTTTTTTGTTTATCTTATGTAGATACTAGTGTTTTGACGCGGTCAAAAATCACTATATTTAACAAGTGTTAAGTCTATATTGAAATCAAATTTGTAAGCAACGAATTTAACAAATAAAACTATAGAATTAATCAAAAAAAAAGATTGGAATCAACTCTAAAAGAGAAAAACTTTCAATTTTAATTAATAATAATAATATTTAAATGTCTATTACAAATCATCTATGACTTCTTTACATAGCTAAAACCTAATATCCAAAGAGAAAATAGAAAAAAAAATCAGAAAAAGTAAAACTTATGTTAAAACAAAAATAAACACCAAAAAAACCAAAAAACAGAAATTGTTTGCAATATGAAAAAAAAAGAAGAAGAAGAAGAAGCTAAACCCACCAAAACATTAAATGGCTCATAATCTCCTACATCATGTTTCAGAGGATTTCGAAGGAAGACCAATTATATTTTTACACAAACAAAGATATTAAAAGAGAAAGGAATAGTGTTTAAGATGTTCATAATTACACCTTTAACAAAACAAATGTGTATATTGGTCCACTCATTCTCGAGTCTTGAGAGGACACATTACTTGTTCTTAACCACATTCAAATTATCCTTTTTTGTAACGAACACATGCAGCCACGTAGAAATGGATTATAGTGTGATTACAATAATGAATAATCCAGTAGTCTTGTGTAGAACAAAAAATAAAAGAAAATATCTGAAAGATCTTTTATAAGCACACACATATATATATATGTAATGATGGGGTTTGCAGGCTCTATGTAAAAACCAGTCTAAGAAGATAATGTAACAAGTTGGCCAAGTGAATAACTTGACACAATAATTATGGTACAAATAAATAACAATTAACACTTTTAGAACAGAATGATCAGAACTATCATTTTAGCAAAAAAAGAACAAAAAAAAACAAATATTGATCATCAATTCTAGTAAATATTATTGTTTCTATTTTCTTATATCATACACATAAAATTCTAGTAAAAATAAATAGATCTAAAGACATTTATGTAGTATTATCTGTTAACAAATGCCAAGTTTGAACAATGGTTTTGTACATCAAATAATCATTGTCCATTGACAAAGAAAATATCATAGTATCGGATAATCTTCTCAATTATGTGAATTGGATGTTGATGGGTCTACCATGTTGCTTGTTGTGAGTTCAAAGTGCATAAAGCTATAAAATCCACTCTGTTTCTCACTGTCTTTGTGACAAAAAACACAACAGCTTCACGTGAACGATGGAAACATTTTTATTGTTTTCTTATAAGGGAAGAATCTTTATGACTTTAAAAGACTAAAGTTAAAAAGATGAACTAATCAAAACTCAAATTTATGCAAAACTCTATTTGTCTATAGTTTTTACGTGGAGTGTTTTTAAAAAACAATCGAACTTGTCTGATCAGGTTCAAAAACATTCAAACATTCAAATGTTTTTGGTGAATCCAATTCCGATTTAGCAGCCTCAAAAGAGATAAGATATTCATCATGACAATGAATCACATGGCAACATCAAACCCTTTAAACTTTCAGATTCAGGCTTTCGTAAGTTTTAGAAACCAAAGTTTTTCACAGCTTGAAAGCAGACCGACATTATATATATAGAGATAAGATATAATAATAATATTCACACTTAAGAGTTGGGAATATCATTTCTTTGCTGAATACACCATATTGATTAGACTAACTACTTCAAAGAGATATTGCTGCTTTCTTATTTCCTGCAACCTTAGGCTTAACACTAAATCACTAATAATATGATCACATACCTGTAAGTAAAAATTGGGTTTGAAGTAAATAATAAAAACTTCAGACCCGCCCGACAGGCGAGATGGGCGGTTGATACCCAACAGTGTTGTCATTAGGCTTTAAATCTTGGTCCTGGACTAACACGGTTTCCGCTCTAGCTTTATGTTCATCACAAGTGCTTTTGTTGCTCAATGGTGATCTCTGACATTTTCCTACTCTCTGCAAGTGCCATACATATGGAAAAAGCTTGTAGTTGTGAAAGAGATGAATCATACACAACTGAATATATCCCTTCCTTGATTGGTTTAAAGCTTAAGAATGGATGTTCTTCCGCTTGCTCTCCCTGAAAAAATGTAGAAAAGTGATGATGGAACTGATAGAGATCAGCAAAAGGAAATTCAGAGAGAAGGGAAGAAGTTGATCACGTAGGAGAGATTAATAGGGATCTGATTGTATTAAGAGTGATTTTAGGAGATTATGACTAAGTAGAGAATCTGTACCAGAAAGTAAAGCTCAAATCGGTTTGAAGAGGGTGGTGAGTTTGATGTTGTTGAATTCTTGCAGGAGAAGTTGCGCTGATTTGTAAGAATCCTGAGATTGCAGCCCATATCCCAACCTCCACAGTCGCAAGACCCACCTGTTCTCCATCGCTGGATCAAAGACGACGGCCCTCCTTTATGAGGCATACTATGAACACCGCTTTGAAGTATGACCGTAGCACTAATGTCTTGGTCAAAAACCCTGTCTTTGATGTGATCTTCAAGCTCTTTATTGAGTGCATTGTGATCCTGAACCGTCTTTAGTGATGCCCTCTTGTTAAACCATCTTGGCATCTTCACGATGATCGCAGCTAGCTCGTTTTTCAACTGCATATCAGACTTTTCTGTGCTCTCTTGATCAAGTTCAACAGAGAAGAGAACAAACTCTCTGATGGAACCAGATGGCAAAGAGCTCGAGACCCGCAGCTGAGCAACAACATTAGAGATGATACCATGTGTTTGGCCTCTACCTATTTGGTTTAACCATGCACTATTTCTCTTATGGTCTTTAATAGAGAAGAAAGTATAAACACTAGTACATTCACCCTCATCCGAGCTTCCCATTTTCTTTTGGGTGGCTGCAATAATGTCGGTTTCTTTGTTCACTGCAAATGTAAAGAGTGGCTGATTGTTCTTAACTGTTACCTGCAGAACAGCTCGAATCATGGATGATCCTAGCTTCTTCTCGTGAGCTGAATCATTGACATTTACTGTTTTGCAACCCGTGATACCCAATTTTATTCTTTGAACGCCTTGACCTCTAGGCCCCTCCACGGAATTGCCAGAGTGAGTTGCTCTTGGCTTCAGTAGAGGTTCTAGCAACCTTCTTAAATGGCTTGTCGTGGTTGTATCTTTTTCTCTGGGTTTGTTGCTATCCAAGCCGTCAAAGCCAGATGAAAAAGCCGTGTTTTGTGAACCGGTCTTTGTGGAGTTAGCCATTGAGCCTAGCTGGGTCGTGGAACCAGCAACTCCGTCACTGTTAGTTTTGCTGGTCTTACCCATACTGAAGCTAAGCCGCTGAAAAGGCGAAATACTTCTCCCCTTTTCAGATGCCACTTTATGCGGCTTTGAATTTTGTCTCTGGGCAGGCTCATTCATACAATGTTTCACAGATAACAAAGACGATGCTCTGTCTTCTGTGATTTTACCTCTGGAAGATGTATTCCTATCTTTTGTTGAGAGTGTCACGCACTGAGATATTTCAACTGAAACCTTGTTCGGGTCCGCATCGGTGGAGCCAATTTTACTCTTTGCCAAGCAGCCATCAGCTTTACATGGCAAGGGGCAAGAATGTTGAGTACAGTAATCAACTTCAACATCATGAACTATCCTCAAATTTTTAGTGGAACTCCTCTTGCATGTCTTAGCCTCTTCTTGAGCTAACTTCTTTGTCGAGTGACAGAGCTTGGTTTTCCCCTGCTGCTTTCGACCAAGTTCTCCATCATGATCATTTCGGTTTCTTTCGCTTAACTTCTTTTCACTCTTCTTACGTCTATTACCATCACCCTTAGATTTTACCTCCATGTTCACGCCAGTCTCTGGATTCAATCCATTTGACAAAGTTGCATTTTTTGGGCAGATCTTCCCTTTCAGGTCCTTCTTCTCATATCCATCTGATCCTTGTGCATCAGTGGTTGAACCAAGCTGCTCATATAGTGTGCTGTAACATCTATAGTCTTTAGGTATCTTTTTCCGTGTACCTTTGATTTCTCGATACTCCTTTACAGTTTCCTCAACAGAATTAGAATGCCGTGAGCTACGATGTTTCAATCGACAAGCCGCCGAAGTACGGTTATCCACCTTGCTCGGACCAGCAGATGACTCATCTCTAGGCAGAAAAAACGAAGCATCTGGTTGGGGAACCGAAGGGAATCTAGTGTTCACTGGAATCCGGTTATGACTATGCTGCCACTTCTCCAAACGTCCCCAGTCAAGAACACCAACGCTCAAGAGCTTTTCCTGAGGGGTTTCAGCTCTCTCCAAGAAAACAGGTAGCTTCGACATATACTTGACAAGCTCATGCTCATCGCCAGCCCGAGCCTCCATACATAGTTTCACTGGAGTACGCAAAGGTTTAGACGATGTAGTGCCGGAAAAACTCTTCTCCAAACGGCATTCCATTAGATAGTAACTGGATTCACTATAATCTTACCACATCAGATCCCACTTAAAAGCAAACCGACATATCTCGATGACTTCCTGGATCATGAAAATTGAACAAAAAATCAAAATCAAACCATTGAATGCTTTCGCTGCTAGCAGAAAGTACATCAGAAAGAGAAAAATACAAAGAAAATGCACGAATAGGTATAAAACAAAAAACAAAAAAGTAATGATTTTTGATCAAGATCTTGAGATAATGCTAAAAATACACATCTAACGATGGACCCATTTCCCCCGAAGAAACAGCTGAATGATTCGTCCTTGCATTTATGAGTAAACTATCGCAAACACTAAGAAACAAACAAAAAAACAAAAAGAGCAGATTCGATGCAAATTTGACGGATCCAAAAAATTGGGATTTCGAATAAACCAAAATCGTAAGCTCGGAGAAGAAATAGGGCTCGAAATCAACAAAACAAAAATGGTCATCACAGAAATTTTCTAGGTTAACATAACAGTTCGCTTAATTAGGTTCTTCAAATGTGCATTTAGAGTGGTTTCTTCGCTAAGCAAAACGGCAACGTTTCCACCAAATCCAAGCGAAGAAAATCTCCCGGGAAATTGTGGGAAGAAAACAAAAAAAAAAACAGCGAAATTACCTGAAACACCGAACGAGAGAAAGTGAAGAAGAAGAGTGAAGTGAAGATCCGCAAACAGAGAGAGAGAGAGAGTGACTGGGAAAGAAGATGATCCAACGGTGGAGAATGAAGGAAAGGGTCAATCATGCGGTCCGGATCATATCGCCATCAAGGAAGGCGCGGGAATGGTTCATGCCAGGTGGTCCCCACGTGTGCACATGTTTACGTGTGCGTATTAGCAAAAGATTTACCAAAAACTGACAAAAACTCAATATACAATCCACTTTTCTTAAAGATAAACCATTATAGATTTATAGATACAGTATTTTATTACTTAATGTTTACACAAAAGTTAAAACTAAGAATAGTTCACAGTATTTTGTTCACTACTACTCAAAAACAAGACATGATTTAATCACATGATTCATAGCTAAAACCTAATAATATCCAAAGAGAAAATCTAAAGAAAAATATCAGAAAAAGTTAAAACTTATGTTAAAAAAAATAAACACCAACAAAAAAAATTAAACAGAAATTGTTTGAAAAAAAAAGAAGCTAAACCCACCAAAACATTAAATGGCTCATACATAATAATAATAATATTTTATCGTAAGAAAATCAGTTTTTTTCATTTAAATTACTATAATATAGTTATATTCAAAGTTACATCACACCAAACCATCTCTTGTGGTGTTTATATTATTTGGGATACTTTGTAAATTATTTTTTTTGTTTTTCTTCTATATCACAATTTGACAATTTCTTTTGCAAACTCATGATGTTATGTAATTTTCTTTATATAATAAATGGTTAATCATAATTTACAAAAGCTTTGCAAAAAAATAAAATAAGTGAGGTTAAATTGTAATTTTTATAAATAAAAAGTATTATTAATAAAATAGAAATATAATATACTTTAAAATATTCATTTTTAGAGTGAAAAATAAAGTAATATATTGGAGCAAAATTCAACTATATTTTAGAGTTGCTCTATTTTAAAGTGAAAAATAGAGAAATACATTGGAGATAATCTAAAATAAAGTTTAGAATAAAAAATATAGTGGGATTAGAAATGCCCTAAAAACCTACACTTTTTAGAAAATAACATCGAGACTATTTTGTGAATATGAATTATGATATTGTAGACAATGGACCCATAAAATATTATTACTAATGTCATAATATATTTTAAATTATCAAAATTAGAACTAGTCACGTATGAAAAAAAAAAACTAGAAAATGAGAACCATGTGAATTTGAACTTAGGTTTAGGGGGAGATCTTTAATAAGACCGCATATCTAATGGCTAAGAAAAATATTCATGAAAATCAAACTTATATTTTTCATTTCTTTGTTCCTATATTAATTACTAATGTGTAATTTTGTAAACTCGTAGTAAGTTCATCAATGTTATTAGATGAAAAAAAAAAAACTTTAACCAAATTAGCCAAAATAGCCTATTGGCTCAAAGTTACATATTTAAATTTTACAATTGACACCCTATTATATCTTACGTGCATCCGCCTCAGCTGATCATAACTTCTTAATTCTATTTTTATTGTATTTTATGTAAAAGATGCTTGCATCACATAAGTGGACTCGTAATGCCGCATGTTATTTATTTACGAGTGTTTCCTACTCGGATTATATATGTACTTAAACTTGACTGATAGCTATAGAAATTTTTTTTTTTGTTATAGAAAAATAGTTCTATTTTAAAAAGAGAAATGTAAAGTATTTATCTGGTTCTAGATATAGTATCTTATAAACGAGCTGCACCAAAAATAAATGCAATCGTGTGGTCAATTTTCTTTCACCCTAATGTTGTTTGGTAAAGAAAACTATATGATATTTGTGTGTGTATAGATTAGTATAAAGTCCTCTGTTGGTGGGACGATCGTGGGATTAATTTCATAGATTAAAATGGGTCCACTGACGCAGCTCAAGATCAGAGGCTGTAGTTTCCAAGAAAGCTTTATACTAATGATCATTTTTGTAATGTACTGTACGTAGTAGTATTATATAATTTCTACTGTATTCTAACCACATTACGTGGAGTAATTATTGTTAGTTATTAGCAATGGAGGTGAGTATATATAATATAGCACGGCGTATCATACATATACGGATATACATGGAGAGTTTCATGTCTTTTGTTTTTTTTTTTCAAATTTTTTTCTCTACAAAAGTTGGTTTACGTGTCAGTGTGTCACGATATGAAGACATGTCTCTTGGTTGACAATTTTTTTAGTCAAACATTCGATTTCGGTCCGTCATTTTTGGATAGACATAAACCATTTCTCATGGTGAAAAAATTGCATACAGAAGCAAGAATAATTCGATTCCTTATGAACAAGATGAAATCACCATTCGTGGGGACACCATAAGGAATATCACTATCAGTGGATATTCATCATCATAAGCAAACCAAAGCAACTAACAAAAGATGAATGAAAGTAAGATATATGGAGCTAAATTAAAAAGGACAAAAGAGGAATCGCTTTTTCTTTAATTTAGGTGGTGTGCTCAAGAATCGAGCAAATGAGATTCAATTAATATATTGGGGTAATTGATCAATCGATCGATATTTTTATAAGGAGTTGATATTACTACAATTGTATGGGTTTGAAACTGTTCATTTACCAAAAATTCAGATCCTTAATCTTAAAAAAAATTAAGAAAATGTGTGAAGTTTATGTCATTTTGCACTGCTCGTATACCCTTAAAGCCAGACCTGCGTAGCCAAGTGTGGATCAAGTTTTCTTGCTAGCTCCCTATAACACGTTATTAACATATGTATGGGAGTAGTTCGACGTAGTAATAAGTGATGTTTTTGGGACTTTTTTTTGTTGGAGGTGCGTTTGTCATGACTTGTCACTACATAGCTATACACACATTACACATATGCGCATGAAAATGTGATGCGTTTATTTGGAGGTGTGATACGATTACGGTCTGATAGTTGATGTAGGAGTCTTTCTTTTATCGTTGATGCAAGAGATCCATTTCTTTACGAATTCGTTTTCTACGTGTCTTACTGCCTCATTCGTAATAACTAAAAAATGATCCCCAACATTAAGTAATTAGTTAACTTCATTATTTACATATTGGTTAAATGGTAACAAACTATTCATAATAATTAAAATAGTAGCAGAATCCACTACTAAATTTAAAGAAGGAACAACAACAACAAAATTGCAGGGGGAAAACAAAAATTAGAATGGTTACAATTAATTCAACCAAACCCACTGATTTAAAATAAATTCTCAAAACACATCTGGAAATAAACTTATGAACGAAAAAAGAGTAGAGATCTCATTAAACCCAACTCACCAACCACAGAAAAATGTGATAAATGGTTTTTTTTTTTTACAAGGGGAATGTATTCTCATCTTAAAGAACATCACATAACGTATCTAAGATCATGTAGTATAATCCTAGTATAAAAACACGCAACGTATTGAGGCTATATTTTTTGAGCAATATTGATTCATATATTGCGAACTACCGAAATTTCATTAGAAAAAATAAACACCAACTTAAGCTAGAAAGGAATGTTACGTGTGTTCACGAGTATCAAGTATATATATATATATAACATTCAATAGTAATATCTATGTAAGTAAATTAATTACAGTTTTGTTTAAATTATGTAACTTGCACCTTTTTCTCCCACTCAACATTTAAAGTGAGATGAGTAAAAGAGCGCATTGAAAAGGAAAAGATACCCATATCTTAAATGTCCAAAGGGTCACTTAAACTTGTCGCAGAAAGTCCATCGAATCTTTTGACACAAAAAAGAAAGAAGAAGAAGAAGAGCATTTGACATTATTATTATTAATTGTAGGAAGTAGTATTGTTAATTACGCTGAAAAATTAAAACTAATCATAAACTACTATTTAAAAAAAAAAAAATATTTTGAGGAACGAATCCTACTTCTCTGATACCATGTAAAAGGTATTTCTCACTTTTATCGAATACCTTTTACATGGTAAATATCTTTAACCTTGAAAACAGAGTGTTTTTGTTGTCTTATCTTATCTCAGATAGTGTGTGGCCGAGATATGAGATATCAATTGATGATCTTCATGTCAGCTGCTTTACACTTGTTCTAATGTGCTAATATTTGGCATAGTATGATGCTTTATATATGTGAAGAACCGAAAGAAATTCAGTTTCTAACTTGAGATTTTAGCTAATTTGCGGTTTTGTTTAATTTAAGGTATGCTGACCTGAAGAAGAACAGATCAACAGAATATGCTTTCAGCTACAATCAAATGCTTGATGACAAGATGCTGCTGGAATTTGCTAACCTAGTTTACATATTTTCATTATGCACTCATCTCTACACATGCTTTTATTGAACAAAATTGTACAAAATTGTTACCGAACTTCACCACATTTAACTCCAATTGTCAGGTGAGCATATATATTCCCAAAATTCTACTTTTCTACTCTAGCCTAATATATATATTTAGATAATAGACTACCTCATATCTGTATAAACCAACCACCTTTGTTCTTGTTTCTGTTTTGTTGTAAGCCTTTATAATAAGCGTATTGACTATTGGGTTAAGAATATAACTGAAACTTGTCTTGCTTCTAGCTTTTTAATTATAACACACAAAAAATGGATTACTGGTCTATTAAGGATTAAAGTGTATTTCTCATTAAACTGTAAATCAATGTACAATCGTTTATATATAAACCAGATTAAGCTAAAGGAGACTTAACCAATACATTAAACCAACATTAAACCATCTCAATCAACTAAACCAGCTTAGTTACTCTAATACACCCCCCCTCAAGTTTCTGAAATGGAAACCAATCGTGAAGAGGAAGCATGATCTGAGGAAACAAAAGCTGGATGAAAGAGGCTTGATATAGACATTCGTTGAAGTAGAGAATGAAATGGTCCTGGATGTAGAGCCTTTGTCAAAATATCAGCATATTGGTTAGCACTAAGGACATGAAAGAGTTTCAGAAAACCATTCTTGACCTGATCTCGGACTGTATGGCAGTCAATCTCGATATGTTTGGTCCGTTCATGGAAAACTGGGTTAGTAGCAATGTGTAGAGCAGACTTATTGTCACAAAAAAGCTTAGCCGAAGTCTGAACCGTAACCTTTAGGTCTTTGAGGAGCTGATCTAACCATAAGAGCTCACAAGTGACTAGAGCCATGCTCCTATACTCTGCTTCGGTGCTGCTGCGACTAATGGTTTGTTGTTTCTTTGATTTCCAAGAAATCAATGATTTGCCCAGATAAACACAGAAACCACTAATTGATCTCCGAGAATCAGGACATGTAGCCCAATCTGCATCAGCAAATGCATTTAGACACAATTCAGAATCAGCAGCATAGAACAAACATTGTCCTGGATTATTCTTCAAGTACCGCAGTATCCGATGACCAGCCTGAAAATGTATGTCTGTTGGAGATGATAAAAACTGACTTAATTAGTTCACATCAAAGGTGATATCAGGTCTAGTGATGGTTAAGTAGAGAAGGCGACCAATAAGCTCACGGTATGGAGTAGCATTCTCCAATTTGGAACCAGTGTCTCTGCTTAAGTGAACTGTTGGATCCATTGGCACAGTAACATGTTTACAAGCCAACATACCAGTTGAAGCAAGTATATCCAGAGCATATTTCCGTTGACAAACTGATATTCCAGAAGCATTCCGAGCAATTTCTAGTCCTAAAAAGAACTTTGGAGAGCCCATGTCCTTTATCTGGAAAGCCCGATGGAGAGCATCTTTGAGAATTTGTAACTCTGAGTTATTGTTGGATGCTATTAAGATATCATCAACATATACCAATAAAGCAGTAAATGATGATTCAGTTTGCCTAACAAAGAGAGTGGTATCACCAGGGGACTGAATAAAACCAGCCTGCAGCACAACTGTTGAGAAACAATGATACCACTGTCTTGAGGCCTGCTTCAAGCCATACAATGATTTGTGTAGACGACACACCGGATTAGGTGGAAGATAAACATCCTTAGCAGGTGTATAACCCTGAGGGAGGCTCATGAATATCTCTTCATCCAAGTTACCATGCATGAAGGCATTGGTGACATCCATCTGAGTGAGAGTCCAACCAAAGCAAGAAGCAAGACCTAAAACCAGCTTAACACTAGCAAGTTTAGCAACCGGGGAAAAAGTATCGATGTAATCAATTCCCTCTTGTTGTGTATATCCTTTTGCCACTAATCGTGCTTTATATCGATCAATAGAACCATCTGGATTATACTTAATAGTATAGACCCATTTGCAGCCAATAACGTGCTTACCAGGCGGCAAAGATTCAATGCTCCATGTTCCCTTTGATTCAAGAGCAAACAACTCCACATCTATAGCCTTCGGAAATAGAGGATGAGCCATACACTACAAGAAAACACCCTTTTTGCAACGAACGATATCGTTGTAAAATCGTTGCAAAATAGGGTTTGCATCGAATTTGCGACGAAAAAGAGATCGTTGTTAACTGATCGTCGCAAACCACAAATCGTCGTAAATTCGTCGGGAAAGTAAGAGGGAAAAAAATTCGTCGCTAAATCGTCGCTAAATTGCCGTCGTAAAATCGTCGTAAATATTACATTGAAATTACGACGAATATGAATACGTCGTAACATCGTTGCTAATTCGAAGGGAAATCTTTCATTGTTAAATTGATGGCAAAAAATTATCGTCGTTAATTCGTTGCAAATCAATCGTCGTAAAATCGTTGCTAAATAATCGTCGCAACATCGTTGCTAATAAATCGTCCTAAAATCGTTGCTAAATAATCGTCGCAACATCGTTGCTAATACATCGTCGTATAATCGTTGTAAATTAGCCACGATTTTATGACGGTTAATTTAGCAACGAATCAACGAGGATTATTGTTTACCATCGAATTAACGACGATTCTATATATGATTTTTATTATTATTTTTAAAATTTTATTAATTTCGAAATAATAAAATAAAAATTTTAAAAATAATATATAATAATATTTTATTAAAAAAATATATTATAATCTGTTACAAAAAAAAAACCAAAATTAGAATTCGAAATCCTAAATCTAAATAACTATATCGTAATTGTCGAGATTCACATCGTCTTCGGGACGTCTCGACGAACCGGATGTGCCTGCCGCTGCCTCTGCCGCTGCATCTGCCTCTGCTCGGAGTCTTCGCTTTTCCCGTAGCATGGCATGCATTGTCGGGTTCCCTGTTGCCAAGATGTCGAAGAGTTCGTCATTCTGCGTAGCATCCAGTTCAACCCGCTGCTGAAGACTCGCAATCTTCGCCTGATATGCCGTAGACCGAGTAGCCTCGGTCTCAACCCGCTCCTGAAGACT
The DNA here is from genome assembly GCA_030161315.1 of Eutrema japonicum. Classification (NCBI taxonomy): domain Eukaryota; kingdom Viridiplantae; phylum Streptophyta; class Magnoliopsida; order Brassicales; family Brassicaceae; genus Eutrema; species Eutrema japonicum. The sequence goes on from BSQW01000005.1 coordinate 44,806,780, forward strand.
CGTAATCGTGGCACGTAACACGACTGGATCATCTTCTGGCGATCGTCGTCGCGGAGCATTTGAAGAAGCAGCCGAGACATCTCGAATAGATCCCATCCCGACAACCTTCCCCTTTCTCTTAGGGGCAACCTATATTTAAATTTACAATTAGAAATTTTTAAAAAATCAAAAACTAAAAATTAATAAGTACTAACTATTCTATATACCTGCTCGAAGATCCGGTCAATATCGGGTGTGGTCAACCCTCCAGACATGACCGACGAACCACCGGGAGATAGCTGTTGAGAGAGCTGTGTCTCTCGTTCGGTGACTTTGGAAGTCACCTCATTGAAGATGTGCTCGGCAGTCTCGGAAACAAAGGAACCATCCTTCTTCCGGTGCGTCCGCTCAAAAACCCTGGTCATCGGAGGGAGTACACCTCCGTCTTCGGCGGCCTAAAGAAAAAAACTATGTTATTGACAAAGTAAATTAAATAAATTAATTAATTTAAATAAATTTAATTACCATCTGTAGACGAACACCCGCAAAAGGTGTTTGCCCAGCTGTATGAGGCAGAGCCTTGAGTCTCCCGTCCGAATCAACGGTGTTGCGGGAAGCCGAACACTTCTCAGCAGTGATGATGGATTTCGGATCCATCCAATACCGCACCAAGCCATCCCAAACGGCTTTATCCATGTGCAGGGGCTTTGCTGCATCGCCATCCTTCTTCCATGCTTTCTTCCACTCACCAACCACGCCTTGGATACGAAACTTCACCCTCTCGAGAAATAAAGTTTCAACCTCGCCATGAAGCGAAAGATCCCAGTGATATTTTTGCTGCATGAGAAACAAAAATAATTACATATTTTATAAAATTAAATTAAATATATATTTAAATATAATTAAAATAATTAAGGGAGAAAAAATATGTTTTCCATACGTACCGCAAACATCTTGAACCATGTCTCCTTGACGTGTAGAGGAAGCTGGGTAAAATTGGTATGCGGCTCGATAAAATAAGACTTGATGATGTTGGAAACGGTGCGTCCAACTTTGGATTCAACTCCAAACCTGAAACAAAAAATTGTAAAATTTTGAATTGTTAGAAATAAATATAAATATGTAATAATAAATGTAAAAAATATATATTTATATATATTACCATTCCGACCCGTCAGTATGATCCGGATCTAATCTTTTAAGCCTATGACGGCCCGGCTGCGCAAGCAAATCATGAACCGTCATGTGTGCATATGGGGCCGGGGCATGGCCTCCAGGTTGCGGAATCTGAGGTGGCAGTGGAGGCGGCGGAGCACTCTGTGGTTGCGTCACCGGGACGAAATCCGTCTCTGTAGCCTCAGAAGACACGGGCACCCCTGTACCCGAAGCATCACCAATCTCTCTCAAAAACTGAGCGTAATGTGCACGACGTTGGCCCATCTGCATAATAATGAAACAAAATTACTATCTATAAACATCAAGGCATTTATATATAAAAAATTACTATATAAAAAAAATTATCTATACTAATTAATTAAAAACATTTAAAAAAAAAATTACTTTTTTTCGCAAAAATTTCGATAGGAAGTTATGAGTAGTATTTTTTTTGAGGAGTATGTATATGAAATCTTTTGAGGATATTTGTAAAATCGGTTTTAGGGTTTAGGGTATAGGTACAAAATTGTACCGTCGAATATAACGTTCCATAAACAACTTGACATCTTTAATGTAAATCCAAATTCATGAAATTATCAATAAGTTCATCGATATTGAAAAATAAGTAAATCATATAGTTTGCGTATATGTTAGAGATTATTAATACAATGATTCAGTTTGTGGATATTACTGTGATTGACCGAGTTTTCATTTTCTGACAATTCTCTAAAGTCACGATCAATTTCATTGAAAGATGCATAATACAATGAGATGGTAATACGTTAGGGTTTAGGGTTTAGGGCAAAGGGTTTAGGGTTTATGACAAATCGTTGCCAAATCGTCGCAAAGTTGCATCGATTTTGCGACATTCAGTGTTTGCGACGATTTAGCCACGATTAGTTCAAGTCGTTGCCAAATCGTCGCCAATTTGCATCGATTTTGTGAGGATATTTGTAAAATCGGTTTTAGGGTTTAGGGTATAGGTACAAAATTGTACTGTCGAATACAACGTTCCATAAACAACTTGACATGTTTACTGTAAATCCAAATTCATGAAATTATCAATAAGTTCATCGATATTGAAAAATAAGTAAATCATATAGTTTGCGTATATGTTAGAGATTATTAATACAATGATTCAGTTTGTGGATATTACTGTGATTGACCGAGTTTTCATTTTCTGACAATTCTCTAAAGTCACGATCAATTTCATTGAAAGATGCATAATACAATGAGATGGTAATACGTTAGGGTTTAGGGTTTAGGGCAAAGGGTTTAGGGTTTAGGGTTTATGACAAATCGTTGCCAAATCGTCGCAAAGTTGCATCGATTTTGCGACATTCAGTGTTTGCGACGATTTAGCCACGATTAGTTCAAGTCGTTGCCAAATCGTCGCCATTTCGCATCGATTTTGTGAGGATATTTGTAAAATCGGTTTTAGGGTTTAGGGTATAGGTACAAAATTGTACCGTCGAATACAACGTTCCATAAACAACTTGACATGTTTAATGTAAATCCAAATTCATGAAATTATCAATAAGTTCATTGATATTGAAAAATAAGTAAATCATATAGTTTGCGTATATGTTAGAGATTATTAATACAATGATTCAGTTTGTGGATATTACTGTGATTGACCGAGTTTTCATTTTCTGACAATTCTCTAAAGTCACGATCAATTTCATTGAAAGATGCATAATACAATGAGATGGTAATACGTTAGGGTTTAGGGTTTAGGGCAAAGGGTTTAGGGTTTAGGGTTTATGACAAATCGTTGCCAAATCGTCGCAAAGTTGCATCGATTTTGCGACATTCAGTGTTTGCGACGATTTAGCCACGATTAGTTCAAGTCGTTGCCAAATCGTCGCCAATTTGCATCGATTTTGTGAGGATATTTGTAAAATCGGTTTTAGGGTTTAGGGTATAGGTACAAAATTGCACCGTCGAATACAACGTTCCATAAACAACTTGACATGTTTACTGTAAATCTAAATTCATGAAATTATCAATAAGTTCATCGATATTGAAAAATAAGTAAATCATATAGTTTGCGTATATGTTAGAGATTATTAATACAATGATTCAGTTTGTGGATATTACTGTGATTGACCGAGTTTTCATTTTCTGACAATTCTCTAAAGTCACGATCAATTTTATTGAAAGATGCATAATACAATGAGAAGGTAATACGTTAGGGTTTAGGGTTTAGGGCAAAGGGTTTAGGGTTTAGGGTTTATGACAAATCGTCGCAACTGTGCATCGATTTTGTGACATTCAGGGTTTGCGACGATTTAGCCACGATTATTTCAATTCGTTGCTAAATCGTCGCTAATTTGCATCGATTTTGTGACTTTCACAATTAGCGACGATTTCTTTGAAATCCCTTAAACCCCAAACTAAATCCCATTTCCGATCACCACTCATTTCCCACCGTTGTTGGGGAAATTAATAAATTACATGACACATAGACACATATATATGTCTCGTAATTTATTAATCGCCGCACCTACGGCGGAAAATGAGTGGAGATCGGAGATGGAATTTAGTTTAGGGTTTAAGGGATTTCATAGAAATCATATCACTTAAATTTTACAATAACTACTCGATCACAATATTATATTAATACATTAAATTCATAATAATTACTAGCTAGCGCGGTCACTCTGATTCATTTTCGGACGAAGAGTAGTACACATCCGTTTCTTGATCATCTGGTTCATCACTTTCTTCGAACTCATCTTCCTCATCTTCTTCCTCTGTATCACCTGGGAGATATTCAACTTGCCTGTTTTGAGGATCTATCAAAAGGATGTCTTCATTGCTCTCATTTAGTTCTGGCATATCAGAGCAATTATCTTGCTGCATTGGTAGTTCCTCATCAACCCCCACAATTCGACCCCTCGGAGAAACTTTTATAACTGATAACCATGAGATACGGGTGGTTCGAACTCGCGGATATGGAACAAAGCTGACTTGTTCTGCTTGTGATGCTAGGATAAATGGCTCATACTTATTGTAACGTCGTGATTGGTTGACATCTACTGCCCCAAATTTGTTTTTACGGACGCCTAGATCAACTGTTGGATCGAACCAGTCGCATTTGAACAGAACGCATTTCAAACCTAAGCAACCAGGGTACTCAACTTCAATTATGTCTTGCAACACTCCATAAAAATCTATTTCGCCCCGCACACATACCCCGTAGTTGGCAGTAGCTCTTTGATTTCCGTATTTGAATGTATGAAATATATATCCGCGTGTTGATATGCTCAATTTAATACCCTAAAGTACTAAAGCAGTTGTAATAGTATAGCTAGGGGTCGAACCACAGAAGACTCACAGAAACGCACAATAGATTCTATAGTGTCGAATTACGCTAAGCCAAACAGTTGTAATTAAAAGCAGTGCAGAAATTAAAGGAGTTGTAAATCAATTGAGAAATATAGGCTCAGGGTTTTTCTCAGGAAATCAATGAATGCAGATAAACTAACTAACAGGATTCAGATTTAGCGCAGTTCTTGAACTCAAATCACTAAAATATAGCTAACCAACTCTCGTTGCGAAAACTATCTAAATCTAAATCCTAGGAATTCCAAATCTCTTTGCGAATCCTAAAGTCTAAATCAGCTTTAATATCAGGTTTGATATGTTCACAAATCAATTAAACCAAATCTCTTTGCGAATAATCAATTTGCTCACCTAGGTTCTATCAGGTAATTAATCGCACTCTCGTGCCTAATCAATTATCCTAAGATCTAAGTTCCAGATTCGTCAACCTAGAATTAGCTATGAACACAACCTAAGGTGAAGAACTAATTCAGATGGTGAATCCTAAACAGATAATTAACCTAGCATTCAAAGAAATCCTTTATGAGAAAACCCTAAACCTAAAGTGGATCTACTCAGACATGGCAATTGAATCAAAAGACATGTTTGAATAAATCATCAATAGAATAGAAAGAAGGGTTTAGAGATCTGATCTCGGACGAAGGGAGATTCAGACTTGTCTCTCTCAAACCAAAGTAAAATCAAACTATAAAATAAAGCATAAAAAGGCATTAAAAGGCATAGCCTAAACAGGTGGCTGAAAACTCCTATTTATAACCTAAAACACGATCTAGGGTCTTCTTGTAATTATTAAAGACTTCTGGGCACTTTTGCAATTCCTCAAGTCTTGGAAAACTCGCGGGTTGTGTCTTGCTGCGCTGAGTGTCGATCGATACCAAGGGGTATCGATCGATGCTCGACGTGAATTCAGGTTCTCAGCGACACGATCTTTAGCTCTGCTACAAACTGCTCCAGAAAGCTCCAATACTTCCAATAATCCTCCAAACGTGCTATGACCTGTAAAAGACTCTAAAAAGACTCCAAAATACTATAAAGACTCTATAAAAAGGACTTATATCATGGCTTAAATAGGGTAAAAACCATGATATATCAACTCCCCCAGACTTAGCCTTTTGCTTGCCCTCAAGCAAATAGAAGACTAAACCAGAAAAAGAGGTTTGAAAACGTAGAGACTCACCTGTTCCTGAACCATCGAAAAGACCCTTTTCCCAAGTACCCAAATGTCACCTGATCAGCTTTCGATCTAACCACCATGTACTTCTCCGTAGACATTTGCAGCTTTTCCAGACTCCACACAAAATCCCACAGCATTGTTCAAGTAAAGCCCTCATCGCCAGTTTCATCTCTGCAGCTAATATTTAAGAACCTTCTAGACTCTTTACCAGACAATATCTTGACAAAGGAACCACCCTTTTTCACACTTTTTTGTATCAATTTCTCTCCTCCAGACTTATTTCTTATTATATCCTTATTATTATTTTATTTTCAGCTTAGCATATACATATCAAGGTAGGAGACGCGAGTATTGATGGTGTTTGCCACCAAATCCCCGGTTCTTCCCTCTCTATGTATCAAAGGATGTAGGCGAATAATGGCATCATAGGAAAATCCTAGCCTCGCTTCCAATCCTTTGTGTGATCATCCCCTCTTAAGTAGAATAATGGGATCGCTGGAAATTTTCCTAACCCTCTACTCAGAAGAAAATCATTTCAATCTTTTATGCTCTTAATCTATCAACTTATTTCAGGGGAGAGAGATACCATAATTCTAAACACACGGGTTCCTTTATCAGATATGAATGATGAATCAAGCTCTATGAACACTAACCACATTGATGAAGTCCAAAAATTTGGCTCAGGCTTCAGAAGAACTCTGCTGGAGACATGGATGTTTTCTAGTCAACTGGTCAGCCTTTGGATTTTTCATTAGTCGATCTAGAACTGATCCTGTAACACTGTGCACTCAAAAACAAAATCAAATCAATAGGTTCAAGCACAGGATCATCATCTCCAACAAATTTTGACTCAATAAAACAGTTTTGACTCGATAAAACGACTGACTCTAAGAAAAACGAAAACAATGTCAGCAGACACCTCCCCCAGACTTGAACAACACTGTCCTCAGTGTTATCTAGCCTAGAGTCAGTGAAAGAAACAAAGAAAAAGGATAGAACGAAGAGAAACAAGAAATTACCATTCTGGAACAGTCGGTGTCGATCGACACACGGCATGGTATCGATCGATACCATGCTTAGATCGACTTTGTGAATTTTCATCCGCGATTGGTGTCGATCGATACCATAGGGATATCGATCGATGCTTAGGCGATTTCGAGTTGCTCCTTGTTCATCCTGACACAGACTCAAAACAAACGAAAATAAAAATAAAAACGAATCAAAAACAGACTCACCAGTGGGTTGCCTCCCACCAAGCGCTCGTTTAACGTCAATAGCTTGACTGTAACGCCCTTCAGGCTGGATAAGAGTGAGAGCTTGCACCAAAACAGGCTCCATCACTTGACATTACTAGCTTCAGAGTTCTGCTTAGCATGCTGTCCACAAATTCCTGCCCTTTCTCTTTCAGCTCAGAAGTAAGAAGGACTCTGGCCTTGGAGAATGGCTTCAAGGCTCCCTTGCATTTGACCTTGTAATCAATCGAATTCCCATCACACTTCTGAGGAATCAGAGTGACATGGGGATTCTCGACCTTTTTGTTCTTGGCCTTCTTCTTCTTTGTTGCCTTAGTCTTCTTCTTGGGGATGTTGGGCGGTTCAGCTGGAACGTCTGTGACAGTAGGCTCATCAGGAGGCTCTTCCAGAAGATCAATTGCTAGCGACTCTCCTGTGATAACCTTGATGCTAGAGGTACGTGTGGGAATACTCCTAGGTGGAATGACATCATAGTAGACATCACCGTCAATGTAAGAGAAAGATAGTCTCTTATTAGGTGTGTCTATGATCGCGCCTGCAGTAGCCATGAACGGTCGTCCCAGGAGTATAGGCATACGAGATATCGCACCCATCTCCACAACCTGAAAATCAGTAGGCACCAGACAGTCTCCTACTTGGACTAGCAAACCAGCGATTTCACCATATGGAAGTGAGGTGGAATCGTTTGCAAACGTGATAGATGTCTTAGGAGATAGAATAGTAGCCCCCAACTGCTCTGCAATTGCCTTTGAGATGACATTGACACTAGCCCCTGAGTCGACAAGAGACTCTTTGAAATCAACTCCTGAGATGGAGCTTGGTACTGCGAATTTCCCTGGGTCTTCCCTCTGTGTCAATTTCCGTGGTTGTAGTGAATTGCGAACTCTTTCTCCTATCACCTCACGTGATTTCTTGGCTTCTGGTTCTTTCTGCGAGGGGTATCGATCGATACCAGGTAGGGTATCGATCGACGCCATGCGATTTGAATCGTTTCTGACAGGTACATCTTCATCAGAAAGAAGCTCCACGTTCGGGTTATCCAGCATATACTGTAGTCTAGCAATCTCCCATTCCTCCCTTGTCAGCTTAGGAACCATAGGATAAGGCATCCTGGTTACATACACTCGTTCTGCAACGACCTTAGGCACCACAGTCGAAGTTTCAACTGTTTCCTCAGAAATCGCCCCGGTATCGACCGATACCAATGGGGTATCGATCGATACACGGGTTTTCGAATCCATTCTAGCAGGCGTCTGGGATGGTATCGATCGATACTGGGAAGTATCGATCGATGCTTGTGCGATTTCAGGAATGGCTTCGAGATTTTCTGCACGTAAGCTGATGGCATTGACGTGTGCATTGTGTGATTGAACCGCCTTTCCCTTGGAATTTGCTGCAGTCTGAGCTACTTGCGTCTCCAGCATCCTGTGGCTCGTATTTAGTGCCTCGATCCTTCCACTCAAATCGGTGTACATGGTGTCCATCTTACCATTGAAGGTGGCTGTCATCTTCTCCTGCCCTTGAACCAGGTGTTCAAGCATAGCCTCAATCTTACTCTCAGGAGTTTTGGGTGGTGGGGATTGGTACCCTCCTTGGTGACCATAGTTTCGATTGGTGTTGTACCCAAATCGCTGACCCTGAAAACCAGAACCACCTATGTAGTTAACATCTTCCACCTCATTCTCAGTAGCAAAGTGGACGGCCTTTGTTGTCCTTCCCAGCAGAAGACTGTGCATAGAATCCAGCTGAGCTTTCACTTCAGCAATCTGTGACCCATCCATGTTACCAGCCAGCCTCTTGCGCTCGAAATCTGCGCTCTTGGTGCTACTACTAGAGGCAAAGTTCTCAATCAACACAATAGCATCCTCAGGATATCTGGTGTTGAAATTACCATTGCTCGAAGAGTCCAGACCCATCTGATATCTCCAATCTACTCCTCTGAAGAAGATACCCAGCAGCTGCACATCAGAGTATCCATGATGTGGACAATCTCTCTGGTACGATCTGAATCTTGTCCAAGCAGCCTTGAACGCCTCAGTAGGTCCTTGAGAAAAAGTGGAGATCTTATTCCTCAGATCTTCAGATCTTCTGTCATCGTAGAAGTTAATCAGGAAGGCTCTCTTGGTGTCCTCCCAATTAGTTAGCGATCCAGGAGATAGCTGCCTCAGCCAGTAAGTAGCTTCTCCACCTAGAGAGTAGGGGAAGAGCTTGCAGAAGAGATAGTCGTAGGACACTCCATTGCTCTTAATGCTAGTGACCAAGTCCTCGAATCTCTCTACATGGTCCATTGGATGTTCATGAGGAAGACCATGAAAGAGATGCTGTCCCACTAGAGTGAAGTAAGCAGGCTTCAGCTCAAAGTCATTCCTCTCAAACGCAGGAGGACGAATTGCTGAACGATTGGCGAAAAACTGGTCAGGCCTGTTGCATTCACCAATCGTCCTTCCACGATTAACCACAGCATTCCCTGCGTTGGCGCGCCCAGCTGGCGCGACAATCTCAACAACCGCAGCAGGGACAACGATGTTACCAGCTTCATCAAGTCGCTGCCCTCTCTCATTACACACGTGACCCTCTTGGTCTCTCAGAATTCCAGCTTCATCAGCTCTTAAAACCACTGGGTTGTTCATCCCTGATGTTTGCTTGGTCTTTCTGTTTGTGCGTTCCACAAACGCTAGCTGTTCCAATGACAGTTCAACTAGCTGTGTGCTCTTGTTGCTTCTGGTTTCACGAACAGGCATACACCTGCAAACAAAACACTAGGCAAAGCACGTAAGTAACCAGAAAAATACGTTGAGTATCGATCGATACCAAGTGGTGTCGACCGATACCAACAAAAGAAGACGACGAGTATCGACCGATACTACAGAGTATCGATCGATACCGACGAACTTAGTCGAAATTCTAAACTAAAATCTAATGGCGAATTTGAGTCCCCGGCAACGGCGCCAAAATTGATATGCTCAATTTAATACCCTAAAGTACTAAAGCAGTTGTAATAGTATAGCTAGGGGTCGAACCACAGAAGACTCACAGAAACGCACAATAGATTCTATAGTGTCGAATTACGCTAAGCCAAACAGTTGTAATTAAAAGCAGTGCAGAAATTAAAGGAGTTGTAAATCAATTGAGAAATATAGGCTCAGGGTTTTTCTCAGGAAATCAATGAATGCAGATAAACTAACTAACATGATTCAGATTTAGCGCAGTTCTTGAACTCAAATCACTAAAATATAGCTAACCAACTCTCGTTGCGAAAACTATCTAAATCTAAATCCTAGGAATTCCAAATCTCTTTGCGAATCCTAAAGTCTAAATCAGCTTTAATATCAGGTTTGATATGTTCACAAATCAATTAAACCAAATCTCTTTGCGAATAATCAATTTGCTCACCTAGGTTCTATCAGGTAATTAATCGCACTCTCGTGCCTAATCAATTATCCTAAGATCTAAGTTCCAGATTCGTCAACCTAGAATTAGCTATGAACACAACCTAAGGTGAAGAACTAATTCAGATGGTGAATCCTAAACAGATAATTAACCTAGCATTCAAAGAAATCCTTTATGAGAAAACCCTAAACCTAAAGTGGATCTACTCAGACATGGCAATTGAATCAAAAGACATGTTTGAATAAATCATCAATAGAATAGAAAGAAGGGTTTAGAGATCTGATCTCGGACGAAGGGAGATTCAGACTTGTCTCTCTCAAACCAAAGTAAAATCAAACTATAAAATAAAGCATAAAAAGGCATTAAAAGGCATAGCCTAAACAGGTGGCTGAAAACTCCTATTTATAACCTAAAACACGATCTAGGGTCTTCTTGTAATTATTAAAGACTTCTGGGCACTTTTGCAATTCCTCAAGTCTTGGAAAACTCGCGGGTTGTGTCTTGCTGCGCTGAGTGTCGATCGATACCAAGGGGTATCGATCGATGCTCGACGTGAATTCAGGTTCTCAGCGACACGATCTTTAGCTCTGCTACAAACTGCTCCAGAAAGCTCCAATACTTCCAATAATCCTCCAAACGTGCTATGACCTGTAAAAGACTCTAAAAAGACTCCAAAATACTATAAAGACTCTATAAAAAGGACTTATATCATGGCTTAAATAGGGTAAAAACCATGATATATCACGTGTGCAATACATGGGTGCACTCGTTATCTTCGATATGGGGCCTTTTATTAACTCATGGAACCAGAGTGGATATGCGGTATCCCCATGCTCGACCTATATTTCATTAATTAATTTAATTAAAAAAAGTAATCAAAATATGTATTAGGTTAATTGTCCAAGTTAGTAATTAATCAGATCACTTAAAATTTTACGTACTTGCGTCTTCAACCACGGGGCAAAATGTTGATCTTTACGCTTGTTGATTTCATCGTCTGAGATTCCTTCAATGACTTCTCGGACTTGTCTAACAAATTCACTGCATACAAAAGTATTTGTAATTGGTATAAAGCTAGCATATATATAATTTAGCCATATATATAAGATGTATGTTTATACACTTACGTCTCAAATTGACTAACTTCTTCGCAATTTAAGAGGATATACGTTTGTGCACTATGATGGTCTTTTTCATTTGCAAACCAAACTGACTTCACTCTTCCACATAATCGACCGATTGAAGAAAAGATATCTGGGACACCTTCATTAGCATATGTTCGGCCTACACCTCCATCATCATATCGCCGTGCTGCCCTTTTCCGTGTGCGAACCTTCGAGCCAAAATAGTACCCCGTGAAGTGAGAAGTTTCTTCTGTTAAACTTCCTGCTACTATTGAGCCTTCAACTTTGGCTAGATTTTTAGCCTTCCGCTTCAAATGTCCCATGAATCGCTCGAATGGGTACATCCATCGATACTGCACAGGTCCCCCAAGTTCTGCTTCGTGAGGTAGATGAATAGGTAGATGTTCCATAACATCAAAAAAGGCTGGGGGAAATATTTTCTCCATGTTGCACAACAAAATAGGAATACTAGCATCAAGTTGTGCAATAACATCTTCTGACAAAGTACGGGTACAAAGATCCCGAAAAAACCCTCCAATGCCTGCAATTGCTTCGTGTACATTTCCTGGTAGAAGTTCAGCAAATGCAAAAGGAAGTAGTCGTTGCATAAAGACGTGATAGTCATGACTCTTCATCCCAGAAAACTTTTGGCCATTCTCAACACATTTAGCTAAATTAGATACGTACCCGTCCGGGAACTTCACATCAGATGTCGCCCATTTGAACAAAGCTGACTTTTCTTCCGCACCCACTCGAAATATGGGGACAGGTGCTTTCCCATTGCTTGTAATATGTAACTCATTCCGACAACAAAGATCAGGCAAGTCTAACCTTGACTTACCGCTGTCTTTAGTCCTTCCACGCACGTTTAACAATGTGTGCATGATGTTAGCAAAAAAGTTTTTCTCAATGTGCATGACATCCAAATTGTGTCTAAGCAAATGATCCTTCCAATACGGAAGCTTCCAGAATATGCTTTTCTTATGCCAATTGTGATGCTCCCCATATCCATCCGGCATATTAGCTGGAGTGTGCCAATTTCCACCACGATTGACTGTTTCCAATGCACCATAATGATCAATTTCTGCTTCTAGATCTTCCCCGGAAATATAAACAGGAGGAGGAACACGAACAGTTTTGTTCTTTCTAAACAACCGCTTATTTCTTCGATATGCATGATGAATCGGTAGAAATCGGCGGTGACAATCAAACCAACTTGTTTTCCGACCATGTTTCAATTGAAACGCATCTGTCCGATTGAGACAATATGGACAAGACAATCGCCCATGCGTAGTCCAACCTGATAACATCCCGTACGCAGGGAAGTCGCTTATTGTCCACATAAGCACCGCATGCATTGTAAATTTTTTTTTCCTTGCAAAATCATATGTCCGAACCCCGGTATACCACAACTGCTCCAATTCCTGTATCAGAGGCTGCAAAAACATATCAAGGGAACGCTTTGGATGCTTCGGACCTGGTATTAAAATACTCATGAATAAAAATTCCCTTTGCATGCACATATCTGGGGGTAGGTTGTAAGGCGTTAGGATTATTGGCCATAAAGAATATTGCCTACCAGACATACCAAACGGACTAAATCCATCTGTGCAAAGACCAAGATACACATTACGTTTCTCTCTAGCAAAGTCTGGATGTACCGTCTTAAAGTGTTTCCACGCTTTTGCATCTGAAGGATGAGTAACCTCCTCATCTGTTTGCAAATGATCTGCATGCCATCTCATCGATGCAGCTGTCCTCTCAGACTGATACATTCTTTTTAATCTATCAGTTATAGGAAGGTACCACATCCGCTGGAACGGTACCTTACTCCGACCAGTACCTTGGGGCTTATATCTTGGCTTATGGCAAAATCGACATTCCAGCAACTTATCATCATCTTTCCAAAAAAGCATGCAATTGTCAACACAGACATCTATCATCTCAGAAGGCAACCCAAGACTATAAACCAGCTTCTGTATCTCATAGTAAGTTTCAGCAGCTAAATTGTCCTCTGGCAAATACTCTTTAATCAAATCAGCCCAATCATCCATGCAAACCTCAGCTAAGTTATGATCAGTTTTAATAGTCATCATCCTATCCGCCAACGACAATTTAGAATGTCCTTCTCTACATCCATCGTAGAGTGGCTGATTTGCAGCATCTAGCATATCATAAATTTTTTTTGCATCTAGATTGGGTTCCTCATCATGATGATTATGTGCAAATGTACTTACGGTTTCATGAAATGCATCCGTAACCATGTCATGAATCCTATCATTATCTTCACCATGCTGCTCCGCATGATCATCAAATTGATTAAAATTATTTGACTCATCAATATTCGATGCTTGATAATTGCTACTACTACTAGCTGCATTTCCCCCATAACCCTCTCCATGATAATACCATATATAGTAATGCGGCATAAACCCTCTATTTAATATATGCGACCACTAATTCGAGATAATGATAAATTTCCTATTCAAGCATCTGGCACAAGGACAGTACATCTTACCACTGATAATCGTATTATGTATACTTCCTGCCTGATGCATGAATCCCTCCACCCCATCACTGAACTCTTTTGTTAGCGATCCCTCTGAATCAAGACGATTATACATCCATCTTCTAATTTCGTATATTGACATTTTTTGTTGGTCAGAAAGAAGTAAATATTGTTTTTGAATATGAAATTTTTATTATGAAGTTGGCCACTATATATAGATTTTTATTTTCATTACATTCGAATTACCTACGATTTTACATCGATTTCACATCGATTTTACAACGAATCTAAAAATGTTTACATCGACTTTACAACGATATTAAACATGTTTACCTAACCGAACACCGTGAGCTTAAAACGTGCTCACCTAACTTATTAATCGTTGGGAAATCGATGTAAAATTCAACTTATAATAATCATTGGTAATTCGTGGGTAATTTTACGACGATATTGCAACGTTTTATACAAACCTCGGTAAATCGTCGCTAAGTTACAACGATTTTACGACGATTTTGATTATCGTCGTAATGTCGTCGGTAATCGTTGTATAATCGTCGCTAATTCGCGATGATTGTACAACGAAAATTTTCGTCCCAAGTTTGCAACGATTTTACGACGTCTGTTAGAATCGTCGTAAATTCGTCGCAAAAACGACGGCAATTTGCAACGAAATAAAATCGTCGCAAAAAATAGTTGCAAATTGCCTGTTTTCTTGTAGTGATAGCTTGCTTAAAATTCTGTGGTTCTGTCTCAGTAGTACAAGAGAGAACAAAAGACTGATAGTGTGGAGAAATGTTTGAGTAAGTAAGAACAGAAGAGAAGGGATATAGAACAGGAGTGAAAGAAAAAATTTGAGAGAGATTGCAATGATAGCTAGATAAGTAACCTGGAGCCTTCACTTGTCTCTTAGGCCTGCCAATGAGAAGTGCAACATGTTCTGTATTAGGAGTAACAGTCTCTAGTGGTACAGATGAGGCACTAGTGTGTGTTACAGATGCAGCAGGAATAAGTGCATTAATGTTACTATGAGATGTAGTAGGAATAACAGGATGAGGTGCAGTATGAACTCCAGTATGCATGTTGCTATCTAGATCAACAGGAATCAGCATAGGCATAATAGATCGACAAAACACATCTGTGCTATTCAAAGATTGATCAGTTTTATAAGGAAATATATTCTCAGAGAAAATGACATTCCTAGAAATAGAAACCATATTTGTGTCAAGATCTAACACTTTATAACCTTTGTAACCGGATGGATATCCTAGAAAAACACATGGTCTAGCTCTCGGTGTGAATTTGTGTCTATCCTTAGCAAGTGTAGAAACATAGCATAAGCAACCAAAAGTTTTAAGAAAAGAATAGTCAAGTGCTTTCTTGCATAATTTTTCATACGGAGACAACTTATTGAGGACTAAAGAAGGAGTTCTGTTTATCAAGAAGACTGCAGTAACAACACAATCAGACCAATAAACTAAAGGGACATTGGATTGAAACAATAAAGCTCTAGCTACATTTAAAAGATGTTGATGCTTACGCTCAACAACAGAGTTTTGCTGCGGTGTATATGCACATGAAAAATGATGAATGATTCCATGTTCTTTGATAAGCTGAGTAAAGGCAAGTTCTGGTGCATTGTCACTACGAATAGTCTTAATGCTAGATTGATACTGAGTTTTGACAAGTTGAATAAAAGCTGGAAAAACAGAAGCAACATCACTTTTATTTCTTAACATGTAAATCCATGTAATTCTTGTACAATCATCAACAATAGTAAGAAAATACCTATATCCTTCTACAGACTCCACTGAAAAGGGACCCCAAACATCTAGATGAACCAGCTCAAAAGGAGATTCAAACATACGATGATGAGAAACAAATGGTAATCTCTTTTGCTTAGCAAAAGGACAAACATTACAATGTGTAAAACTAGTTTTAGACATAGGCAAGAAACCTGACATATGCTGTAACTTGAGAGGAGATGGATGTCCAAGGCACTGGTGCCAGAGGTGTCCATCTTCTAACAAGGATCCACAGAAGTTGGTAGAGGAAGGAGTGACATCAGTCTCTAAAATGTAAAGACTGTGTAGAAGAATGCCTCTACCAATCGTCAAGTCCTAAGTATTGTCCTGAAGATAACAAGAATCATGATAAAAATGAGCTGAGCTATGATTATGTTTTAACAAAGAACTAACACTAAGTAGATTAAATTTGAAAGTAGAAACATAAATAACATCACGTAGCACAAGATAAGCAGAAATATGCACGGTGCCAGTGTGTGTAATAGGAACACTAGTGCCATTTGGAAGTGAGACTGTGACTCCTGTTACAGGAAATGTTTCACTAAACATCGACAAGTCTAAACAGACATGGCTAGTGGCTCCACTGTCAATTATCCAAGCATCATTAGGAAGAACATAGTATAGAGAAGATAGACAATGATGGTGAAAAGT
Organism: Eutrema japonicum; assembly: GCA_030161315.1. Classification (NCBI taxonomy): domain Eukaryota; kingdom Viridiplantae; phylum Streptophyta; class Magnoliopsida; order Brassicales; family Brassicaceae; genus Eutrema; species Eutrema japonicum. The sequence continues at coordinate 44,823,165 of BSQW01000005.1, forward strand.
GAATGAGTAATTTTCAAAGCGGAGATTAGATGAAGGAAATGCTATTGAGACAGTACCAGATGTAGATGTGGCAGCCATGACTCCATTTTCAGTGATGGAGGCTGTAGAAAAAGGAGAAGCCTGCTCTGGAATCCGTGCATGAGCACTGAGCTGATTAATCAGAGATTGAACCTGATCATTACTAAACTGAGTAAGATCAAGGCTACTTGCAGTTGGTGATGATCCAGTGACTGCATTTGCCATTGCACCAGGCCTGGGAAACTGAGATTGTGGAGGAAAAGTAGGACGAGGACTGTTAGAGGGGGGATTAGCACCCCCTGGTTTAACTCGGTTCGAACCGAGATCGGTTCAATCAAGACCGGTTTACGATGGTCCGGATCGAGGATAAGTCTGCCCGAAAACATTGGGCCGAGCTCGGGATCTCGCTGAAAGCCCACCTCGGCTACCGATCTAGGCCCATCACAAGCCCAGTCCGTTACAACAGATGAAACCGGAATATTTCCTCTTTCCCGCCGATCTCGGAAATGGAAATATTCCTTGCGAATAGACTGCCGAAGAATAAGGAATATATCCTTATCTCGGAGGGGAATCCGGAATATTTCCATTCCCTAATCGAGCAAGGAAAAGGGAATATTCACATTTAGAGCCGCCTCAAGACAATATAAATAGAGGAGAAGGTCCATTCATCAAGACATCCACAACTTCCGCAGAGACAGAGAATACAAGAGAGCTCATTACCGATCTCAAGTCTTTTGTCTTTGTCTTCTTACTTAAACTCTGTTGTAACCGCCGACTTAGATCAATAAACGAGATTCCGATTAAAAGTACTGTTTTACCCTTTTTGTGTGATTTACGGATCAACAATTGGCGCCGACTGTGGGGACAGATAGAACAGTACTTTCGGATATCGTTTGATTGAAGTTCGGCAATGGTTCTTCCAGTCGATACCACCGCAGCCCTCGTCAACAGCTCAGAAACCGATGATCAAAACCCACGGATCGACGAGCTCAATCCTATCAATACCGAACTACAGACAACCGGAGGAGGACCCCCTCCGACCATACCTGTCAGAGAAGACAATCAGGTCAGTCCATCACGGACTCTTCCACAGACTCCGGCTGCTTCGATATTCACGGATCCGACCGTCTTCATGGAAGCCATGGCGGCACAGTTCGCCGAGATCAACAGAAAGAACGAAGAGCGGATCACTTCACTGATAGCATCCCACTTCGAACGCCGAAACCAGATTGGCACCCTCGATCCAAACCTGATCACGCCTGCCGGAGAACACACGTTACGCCGAAACCTCTTGTCCGACTTAACCGACGCTCAACCCCCAGGTACGATCGACCCGCCGACAAGAAGATCCTCCGCGACCGGTTCGGAAATCAACATCACGGACCAAGCCGCCGTAAATTTGGAATTCGCCAAGGTCCAGGCCCAACTACAAGATATGCGGACCAAAGTCCATCAGGCTACGAGTTCGGCGCCAGAGATCGACCGGGTAATTCAAGAGTCACAGAGGACGCCGTTTACCGACAAAGTCGTCAATACTCCAGTCCGACGATTGGAAAGAGTCAAGATCACATCATACAACGGGTTTACCGATCCTAAACACTTCTTGACCTCGTTTGTCATGACAATGAACCGATTTCGTTTCGGCTCGGAAACCGAGAAGGACGCAGCCATGTGCCAACTATTCGTGGAGAACTTATCCGGAGTCGCGCTCGATTGGTTTTCAACGCTCGAGCCAAGCTCGGTAAACAGCTATAACGAGCTCACCACCAAATTCCTCAAACGCTTCACCATGTTTATCAAGCAGAAAACAAAGAACGCCGAACTCTGGGCCCTCGAGCAGAAGCAAGACGAGCCCCTACGCAACTTCATGGAACGTTTCAAAGCGGTTGTATCCCATTGCACGATCGACGACGAAGCCGCAATCGAGGCCCTTTACAAAGCCACCTGGTACGAATCGGACTTTCACAGGGAGATCAAACGCAATAATCCAAAGACATTGGAGGACATCTTGCACAGGGCGCATATCTTCATCATAGAGGAGGAGGAAAGATCCGAGAAAGATAGGCGATACGCAATCGCGAAACAGCCCGCCACTAAGGACAAACTGTGCGTTCCCCCGAGACAACCCGTCAATACGGTCCAAACTCAGCAATCCTGGTCAAACACTTGGGTTCGGTCGGATGAGCCAAAAGAGCCCGACACCACTGAATCCGCACCGTACTGCAATTTCCATAACCGGTATGGAAATCATTCGACCGAAGAGTGCCGACATCTACAGGAGTTCCTGATGATGAAGTACAAAAAGGGGGAAGTTCCAGTCGAAGGAGCCTTCCAACCCTCGAACAGACCGCACCGTAACGATAACGGTAGGAGACGTAACTCCAGACCAAACAAGGCTACCGAGCAGCCTAAAAATAAAACCGACGACGAACAGCCAAAACGGGATCGAGGGGACAACGTGGAAGCTCAGCAACCTCCGCAGGTTCGGAAACGTATCAACATGATCATGGGCGCGTTGGAAACATGCAACTACTCCGTCCGAGCTCTGAAGACATACAGTAAGGAAGCAGTGGCCGCAAAACAGTCACATCAGACTACACCCTGCGGAACGCCGATCACCTTCTCTGAGGCCGACACGGAAGGACTTCATATGCCGCATAACGACCCGTTAGTCGTCGAGACACTCATCGGTGATGTCGTAGTCGGGCGAATTTTGATCGACACTGGGAGCTCGGTTAACGTGATATTCAAGGATACGCTGAAAAATATGGATTTTCCCGACAACCAAATCAGACCGAACATCGAACCACTCACCGGATTCTCGAGCGAGCAAACCATGACAGCAGGAACGGTTAAAATTCCTATGTATACCGGGGGAATATGCCGAATGGTCAAGTTCTTGGTGTTAAACAAACCAGCGATCTACAACGTGATACTTGGCACGCCGTGGATATTCTCAATGCAAGCAGTCGTGTCAACGTATCACCAATACGTCAAGTTCCCAACACCTTCCGGAATCTTCACCCTTAAAGGCGACCAAGTGATGTCCCGAACGTGTTTCATCAACGAATGCAAACTGAGGACCACTCCCCGCACCTGCGTGATCAATAAGAAGAAAAATCCAAACGATCCCGATTTACCGCGACACGAAACGATCGTCCAAGTCAATATCGACGATTTCAATCCGAAGGGATGCGTAAGAATCGGAGCCGAGCTCTACGAGGGCATCAAAGCAGATTTAAACTGAATTCCACGAACCCCCATTCCCCGTTCGTGGAATTCCATGAACCTCAAGCGGTACTACATCTAGGCCAACCCTCAAGCGCTAAAAAAAAAAAAAAAAAAAGATCACCGAGCTACTACACATACGCTCGATTCTAATATGTCATATGAACTACGAATGGCTTGATCCTTCTTTCGAAGGTACGTAGGCAGCCCTCAAAAGGCGCAGCTATAACATTAATAAAATTTTACCAAGGCATTCTACCGAACTCCAATAGTTCGTACCTTCAAAGCCAAACCTTATGTTTGCCGAACTCCAAAAGTTCGTATTTTCTAAAGCCAAACTTTATGTTTGCCGAACTCCAACAGTTCGTATTTTCTAAGCCAAACCTTTTGTTTGCCGAACTCCAACAGTTCGTATTTTCTAAGTCAAACTTTTAGTTTGCCGAACTTCAACAGTTCGTATTTTCTAAGTCAAACTTTTAGTTTGCCGAACTCCAACAGTTCGTATTTTCTAAGTCAAACTTTTAGTTTGCCGAACTCCAACAGTTCGTATTTTCTAAGTCAAACTTTTAGTTTGCCGAACTCCAACAGTTCGTATTTTCTAAGTCAAACTTTTAGTTTGCCGAACTCCAACAGTTCGTATTTTCTAAGTCAAACTTTTAGTTTGCCGAACTCCAACAGTTCGTATTTTCTAAGTCAAACTTTTAGTTTGCCGAACTCCAACAGTTCGTATTTTCTAAGTCAAACTTTTAGTTTGCCGAACTTCAACAGTTCGTATTTTCTAAGTCAAACTTTTAGTTTGCCGAACTCCAACAGTTCGTATTTTCTAAGTCAAACTTTCAGTTTGCCGAACTCCAACAGTTCATATTTTCTAAGTCAAACTTTTAGTTTGCCGAACTTCAACAGTTCGCATTTTCAACCACCAACGGTTACATATCAACGTCCTGGCCAGACGATCTGATAAAGCCGAGCTTAGCTCGCACGCATCCTCATGGTGCAATGGATAATACACTTTCCACATTCAAAGCCGAGATCAGTCTCGCACCAAATTCTCAGATTATCCGAGCTAAATAAGCCAAGTCCGTCTCGCACACTCGGATTCAATGTGAGAAACCTAGAGCATATTAAGATGAGCTGTTCACGTACTCTTAAACTAAACTCTAGGGTCAAGCCGAACGTCCTTCCTCGCAAATCTAAGCCGACTTCTCAACAGTCGCAAAAACTAGTAAGCCGATTTCTCAACAGTCGCAAAAACAAGTAAGCCGATTTCTCAACAATCGCAAAAGCAGTAAGCCGATCTACGATAGGGATTGCCGACCTCGAACAGGTTCAGTCGAATTTATCCTCTTCACCCGGCTAAGACCGTACAGTTTACGGCACCACTGTGTACGATAAATTCGAGAGGTTCGTATTATGTACGACTTCAAATATATCAGAACTCGGCATAAGAATAACTTGAGAAATAAAGCATAACACTCAAAATAAAAAGAAGATCGATAAAAATCAGATTCGTTCAAAAGCCCCTCGGGTAAAACCACAAAACGGATACCGGACTTTAAAAACCCTCCGGTCCAAGAGGTCTAGTTATAAGCCCATTCGGGCAAAAGAAAACTAGAAACAAATTACATGAAGTAGGAAAAAGGCCTAAACACATTGCCTCCGCATCGCTTCAGCTTGGTCCGCCGACATCGAAGCTCGGTTAGGACCGAACTCATCAAGCCCTGGCGGTACTTCGTTACCCATCGAGGGCGAAATTCCCGGGTGAACCGGATCAGTGAAGGGCGAGACGATTAGATCCGCATCTTCCAGCTCGCGGAGGTCGATCGCCTCGTACTCTGCCGACTTCTCAGCCTTAAGTTTCTCGAGCTTTTCAATACGAGACGGCGGGACGACGATACCGTGTTTCGTCTTCAGACTCTGGCAGAAGCTGAGGATCCCATGGATCTGATTAACGGCCAGGAATGGTTTCTTTGCCTGATCAACCGCCGCCAGATGGTCCTTAACTTTTTGAAGACGAACCTGGCATTTTTCAGTTACCGTTTTCCTCTTCAGGATTTGATGAGAGCGGCCAGCCCGCAACCTTGAAGTCTCTGTGAATAGCTTCGTCGCAAGGGCATCCTTTTCCAACTCCAGCTCGGCATTGGATCTCTTCAGCACGGCTAGTTCGCGGGTCAGCTCGGCTACTGCACGATCGCCGGCTTCCACTCTATCCTCAGAGACTCGGAGCTCTTTGCGGAGTTCCACGGCTTGGACGCTCGCTTCGAAAGCCTTACGGCGCGAAGCTCCGAGTTCACGATCGTATGACCCGACGATCTCATTCGTCTGGGCAATCATCTGTCAAAAACAGCGAACATCAGAAAGAAGAATCGAAAGAAAGAAGAGACGAACTTGAAAAAGGCATTTACCTCGGCAGTAGTCTGGGCCAATTTCCTGAACTCATCCGACTTATACAGACGATCGACCGGAGGGAGGAATTCCGGGCCGAAGCTAACCTGCCGATACGTCTCGGCAAAACCCAGTGACTCGACCTCCGGTGCTGAAGCCCGATGCCTCTTCGAGACAGGAGAATCGTCCGACAGGACCACCGTCTCCTCTTCGGCTCGTTGGGGTTCAGAACCCCCATCATCACCTCCAACATTTTGGGGGCCGGTATTCCCTTCGTCGCCTTCAGCAGGCGTAGTGCCGACCCCGGCTGTGTGATCAGCCTTTTGCCGGGCTCCTTTTTTAGTCTTCCTTCTCCTCTTCTTTTCGGCGGGAGAAGAGGTGCGCCCTTCTTTTCGGCGGGAGAAGAGGATCCGACGCGGAAGATCACCGGAGACAACGATGGCGGCGGGTGTTGGTTGCCGAACAAGACAGAAGATATCATCGACGAGAAAACAAAGAAGATCATTGGGACAAAGAAAAACCTAACTTTTACTAAAAGCAAGAACAATAAGAAGAAGCAAAAGACAGGAGACGTTACTTCTTGTGCTATTCGTCCAGGCAGCGACAGCAGCTGGATTATGACAGAGTATATGCTTCATGAAAAAGATAATAAGTATCAAGAACTGGTCCTGTGCAAGATTCACAAGATAAAGAAGTCCAAGAAGAAGAAGGCCGATCATCATGATGAGCCGAGTGAAGAAGGAAACATGGTTCATCAAGTAGTTGCACTCTCAACGATCGGGACGGTTCCAGAGAGACAATCAGAGAAGGATTCACAAGCTGGGGCCATGGAGGTGACACAGGAAGTAGAAGAAGATTTGATTGGAGAGCTCATGGAACACTACACAAGCCAGGGATTAGAAGATATGGCAGCTACGTTCTCAGGTTTGATAGAAGACGAAGAAGTTGCCCCTAATATGGAATGGATGGATCAAGATCAACTTCTTAATCGTTGATAGAGAAACATGAGTACTATTGAAGAAATATCTATTTAGTTAATCCTGCTCAATAATTATATTATTGTAGTTGAAGTTATCTTTAATTTATAGCTCTGGCAATTATGCACTCAATTTGTTTTCATCAAATAGTTGCCTAATCTTTTCTCATATGCGTTTGAGTTCTTCTTCCTTTTTTATTTAGAAATATTTTTTTGCTTTTAGCAAATAGTTGCCTAATCTTTTCTCATATGCGTTTGAGTTCTTCTCCTCTGTTCAAAGAGTATTACCTTTTTTCGTCTCTGGTCTTGAAAGAAAGTGGCATGAAACTCAAATGTGCCTACAACACACAAATCAGCCATAACAATGTTGGTCCAGGAAACATAGTAATAACATCTTGACCAAAAGATACCAAAAAGGGTTCATAGACTTTGAGTTGCTTGGAACAGAAGCTAACGGTGCCGTCTATATAGGAAAGCTATCAGGTTAAGGGCATAAGAAATTGGTGCAGCTCTTAGGAAAGTGCATTAAAAAAAAAGAGGTGAATCCCTCCTGGTCTGTGATTAGTTGCCATATAGAAATCTCAAAGGCTTGTTGAAGTTTTCAACATCAGCAAGCCCACAAAATTCGAATATTCCACTTTCCTCGAAAACCTACAAAATCAGCCCAACCATTTGTCACAACTCACAAATCAAACAACCAAAAGTATTAATGGAAAAATAATTTCAAACAGGTTTTTACAATTTCTATGCCCTTTGTACCTTCACATATAAATTATCGGTTATTATATTTCACCCTGCATTCATCTTCAAACAAAAAAAAATGTCATACGATCACAATCCAATTTCTAATGACTGAAAAGAGTGAATGTAAAGACGTTTCTTCTGCTTGCAGAATAGGTCATAATATCTTATCCAATTTGTCCCAGAGAGGTAATTGCTGAGCAGAATAGGTCAGAGGAGCTCCATTGTCATCTGCAGGAGACTTGTTCAGAATTACTCAAATATAAACATAGTTTAAAACAGTGCCATCATCGTTAAGCAAGTCAAAGAACTTAAACTACATGCAACTAGCATTTCTTGATTTAGAATATGTTTTGCAAGAACCTATTCAAGCCATTATCTTAATGCTGAGAATAAGAGATATGTGCACGTATGTAGGAGAACCATGTTTCACAGAGAATATCCAAAATGAAAACATATGATCTTGACTAGTTAAAACCTCATTTAACCACGCTTGGTGCAGCTCTTAGGAAAGTGCATTTAAAAAAAAAGGTGAATCCCTCCTGGTCTGTGATTAGTTGCCATAGAGAAACCTCAAAGACTTCTTGAAGTTTTCAACATCACCAAGCCGAATGGCTTATTTGGTGTGTGGATGCCCTCAAGATGCTAGATTGGAAGGAGACTGAAGCTTGGGCTAACTCTGTTCACAGTAGACTCCTGAAGACAGACTTAGCATGAACCAAATTGGTATTAAAGGAGATATAATTTCAAACAGTTTATTTGGTGTGTGTTGTGGTTTTCTAGATGGCTGGAGTTACGTTGTAAGATCACTGAGTTTCTGGATAATAATAATATGTGTTCAGGTGTTGTCTTTGGGGTTAGCTCAAGATAGGGATCAATTTGTGCACTATGACTTCAGTAAAGCATACTTGTATCGTGATGGCATGGAAACTATCGATGATGGCCGATTGCATCTTACAAATAATACAACTAAGAGCACCAGTCATGCTTTCCACAAAATTCCAATGATAGCCTTGACATTTCCAAGCAGAGCATCGTCAACTGCAGTAGACTTCCTAAAATTAAAACAATTAAAAAAGACAAGTACGCTAATAGAGCCATCATTATTTGAATGTTGATATGAAACAGGGAGAGAGTCAATGAAATTAAACTACATGCAACTAGTATTTTCTTGATTAAGAATATGTTTTCCAAGAACTTGTTCTAACGACTATCCCAATGCTGAGAATAAAAATTATGCAACTCATTTAACCACACTTGTCATGTATATCAAAGTCAACTACGTTTAAGTAAGTAAAACTTGCAGATTGTTTTTCTTCATCTTGCCACAGACATAGTAAATACTCATTCAGGTCAAAACATATCAGATCACAGCTGAATTTTTCTGTCTCGCGTATAAGCCATCAGCTAGAAAGCAACAAGCAGAGATACATACCAATAAAAGCAAGGATCATTGTATCCACAACCTGTCTTATCTTGAGGATAAGAATACCAAAGAATATAATAACTTACACAGTAGTAATAATATGTCTAAATGATGACATAGTCAGTATTGATCTATAACAAATTCACAAGGAACGAACCTTTCTTCACTTTTCTTTGATCGGGTACTCCATGTAAAGGTCAACTCAGGATTTTCTTCAGTTGGTGAAAAACTAGAAAACAAAACTCTAACGAACAAAAAAAAGTGCAGAAGAATCTGAGATTCACAACCAAAGGTGGGAGAGAAGATCATTGCTGTTCCAGATGGCTGGAGGTCTAGGATCACTGGGTTTCTTGATAACCATTAGTGTTCATGTGATGTCTTTGGTGTTAGCTCAAGACGGGGATCAATTTGTGCTCTATAACTTCAGGGAAGCAAACCTTCATCTTGATGGAATGGCAAATACCAACGATGGTACATTGCATCTTACAAATAATACATCAACGAGCACAGGTCATGCTTTCTACAAAAGTCCCATGAAGTTCACAGGGTCGTCTCCCAGTTCATTTTCCTTTTCAACAGAATTCGTCTTTGCAATCTTTCCACTGCAACCACCCCCCTCCTACGGTCAAGGTATGGCTTTTGTGGTAGCTCCTACCACATACCTCATGTTTAACGGCACTGCAAGTTCATATTTAGGGCTTTTCAACAAAACAAATGATAACAAAACTGAAAACCATATCCTGGCTGTAGAGCTTGACACTAATGAAAGCTCTGAACAACTTGACAAAAGCGGAAACCATGTGGGGATTGATATTAATAGTATAGTCTCGGTCGATGATGCCAATGCTAGTTACTTTAATGATACAGAGGGGAAGAACCAAACCCTGCTGCTTGCTAGTACAAACAGTATTCTGATCTGGATAGATTATGATGGAATAGAGCAACTACTAAATGTAACGTTAGCTCCAGTACCAACTCCAAGGCCAGTTTCGCCTCTCTTGTCAAGTTCCATCAAACCAATTGTGCCTCTCTTGTCAAAATCCATCAATCTTTCAGAAATTTTCAATGAGACCATGTATGTAGGTTTCTCTGGTTCCACAGGCTCAACCAAAAGTGACCAATATATCCTTGGATGGAGTTTCAAGAAAGGCGGAAAAGCAGAGAGCCTTGACATTTCAAAGATTTCGGATCCCCCTAATCGACCTCCACCACCATCTTCTCCAGCACCACCATCTCCGACATCCCAAGTATTTCAAAGTTTTTTTCTTTTTGTTACAACGTTGTTCCTTTTGATGTAAATGATTGTATTGTGATGTGTTGTTTGCAAACTGTGAATTTAATGAAATGGTGGTGAGTTTCTTTATTGCATCAATTTAAAATTATAAACAATAATACAAAATGGAAGAGCCATGATATGAAGAAGCCAAAGACCATACAAGCTAACACTATATTCACCATTCTCTGTGGCTGCCACCTGTTCTCTATCGCCGTTGTTGCTCCTCCGCCTCCTACCGCCGCCGTTTCCTCACCGTTTCTCAACTCTCTCTCGTCCACAGTTGACATAACCATTTCGTTCGCACCGCCCACGTTTCTGGCTACCGATTGGCAAATCTCGCAGATTCTGTTTCAATACAAAATTCACAGTTTTTCAAATATCCATCTTAAACATTATAGATTATCATTAAACTACTAATGAAATTCACTTACATTAAACTGTGAATTTGAAGGCATCAATTTAATAACTTTTTTTTTGCCGGATTTTATTTTTTGCCAAATTTTTTTTCTAACTTTTTCTTAACTTAAAAAAAAAAGTTAAGAATTTTTTTTTTCAACTTTTTCTTAACTTCAACTTTAAAATTCTAAACTTTTTTACATATTAATGAATTAGAATCGTTCGGTAGGTGAACATGAAGCGATTCATAGACAAGATCATAAAGAAACCCAAATTGAGCGTTTTTTTGCATTTGTTTTTTCAAAATCTATGTTTAAAATGTTATGTTTTTATGTCAACTATGTTTAATTAAAAAAATAAACTTTATTTAAAATAAAACAAAATTATTAAATTTTTTTAAAAAAAAAAACCCTAATAAGGTTTTACCAATAAAACAGCAAAAACAGAAGTTTCTTAACAGAGTTTCTTAACTTCAAATATTACTTAAGAAACCCAAATCCCAATAATGATGCTCAATGATTTACTTCACAAATCAACAAAAACCGTACAGTTTTGTTCTGTGAGTAATAGTTAGCAGAAAGTTTTGTTCATCCACGAATCTCTGCAAGCTGATGCGATACTTGGTCTGGCATCCCTTGTCAGGATTTTTTTTCATCAATTCTTGCTCCATCGATCCTGATGCACCAAAAAAAACAATCTGAATAAGGAAACTTTGTATATAATTGAAAACGAAAAAAGGAAAATCCAGCAACGCCGTCAGATAAATTTCCTTTTTTAGAAAAGTAATAATTTGACTTTGTGTTATATAACTAGGAAATCGAAAACCTATAAATACTCCACAAATCTCAACACTCCTTCATTCTCCACAATTTCAATCTTCTGTAGAATCAACGATGTCAGATTACTGCAAAGAAGACGGGGGAATTTTCTTCGATCCGAGTGACAAAGAACTCATAGAATATTATCTAGATCGCAAGTTGAGAGGTGAAACGAGTGGAGACGACTTCATATTGGATAAGGACGTTTACGCCAAGGAGCCATGGTTGCTGGACCATTCCAATTGTCCTTTTTTCAAGGAGGACGAGTGGTACTACTTCGTGACAAGAACTCAAATCTCCGGGAAGAACATCGGTTGTGGTAAGAATTCGATGCGGAAGATCACCGGAGACAACGATGGCGGCGGGTGTTGGTTGCCGAACAAGACAGAAGATATCATCGACGAGAAAACAAAGAAGATCATTGGGACAAAGAAAAACCTAACTTTTACTAAAAGCAAGAACAATAAGAAGAAGCAAAAGACAGGAGACGTTACTTCTTGTGCTATTCGTCCAGGCAGCGACAGCAGCTGGATTATGACAGAGTATATGCTTCATGAAAAAGATAATAAGTATCAAGAACTGGTCCTGTGCAAGATTCACAAGATAAAGAAGTCCAAGAAGAAGAAGGCCGATCATCATGATGAGCCGAGTGAAGAAGGAAACATGGTTCATCAAGTAGTTGCACTCTCAACGATCGGGACGGTTCCAGAGAGACAATCAGAGAAGGATTCACAAGCTGGGGCCATGGAGGTGACACAGGAAGTAGAAGAAGATTTGATTGGAGAGCTCATGGAACACTACACAAGCCAGGGATTAGAAGATATGGCAGCTACGTTCTCAGGTTTGATAGAAGACGAAGAAGTTGCCCCTAATATGGAATGGATGGATCAAGATCAACTTCTTAATCGTTGATAGAGAAACATGAGTACTATTGAAGAAATATCTATTTAGTTAATCCTGCTCAATAATTATATTATTGTAGTTGAAGTTATCTTTAATTTATAGCTCTGGCAATTATGCACTCAATTTGTTTTCATCAAATAGTTGCCTAATCTTTTCTCATATGCGTTTGAGTTCTTCTTCCTTTTTTATTTAGAAATATTTTTTTGCTTTTAGCAAATAGTTGCCTAATCTTTTCTCATATGCGTTTGAGTTCTTCTCCTCTGTTCAAAGAGTATTACCTTTTTTCGTCTCTGGTCTTGAAAGAAAGTGGCATGAAACTCAAATGTTCCTACAACACACAAATCAGCCATAACAATGTTGGTCCAGGAAACATAGTAATAACATCTTGACCAAAAGATACCAAAAAGGGTTCATAGACTTTGAGTTGCTTGGAACAGAAGCTAACGGTGCCGTCTATATAGGAAAGCTATCAGGTTAAGGGCATAAGAAATTGGTGCAGCTCTTAGGAAAGTGCATTAAAAAAAAAGAGGTGAATCCCTCCTGGTCTGTGATTAGTTGCCATATAGAAATCTCAAAGGCTTGTTGAAGTTTTCAACATCAGCAAGCCCACAAAATTCGAATATTCCACTTTCCTCGAAAACCTACAAAATCAGCCCAACCATTTGTCACAACTCACAAATCAAACAACCAAAAGTATTAATGGAAAAATAATTTCAAACAGGTTTTTACAATTTCTATGCCCTTTGTACCTTCACATATAAATTATCGGTTATTATATTTCACCCTGCATTCATCTTCAAACAAAAAAAAAAAGGTCATACGATCACAATCCAATTTCTAATGACTGAAAAGAGTGAATGTAAAGACGTTTCTTCTGCTTGCAGAATAGGTCATAATATCTTATCCAATTTGTCCCAGAGAGGTAATTGCTGAGCAGAATAGGTCAGAGGAGCTCCATTGTCATCTGCAGGAGACTTGTTCAGAATTACTCAAATATAAACATAGTTTAAAACAGTGCCATCATCGTTAAGCAAGTCAAAGAACTTAAACTACATGCAACTAGCATTTCTTGATTTAGAATATGTTTTGCAAGAACCTATTCAAGCCATTATCTTAATGCTGAGAATAAGAGATATGTGCACGTATGTAGGAGAACCATGTTTCACAGAGAATATCCAAAATGAAAACATATGATCTTGACTAGTTAAAACCTCATTTAACCACGCTTGGTGCAGCTCTTAGGAAAGTGCATTTAAAAAAAAAGGTGAATCCCTCCTGGTCTGTGATTAGTTGCCATAGAGAAACCTCAAAGACTTCTTGAAGTTTTCAACATCACCAAGCCGAATGGCTTATTTGGTGTGTGGATGCCCTCAAGATGCTAGATTGGAAGGAGACTGAAGCTTGGGCTAACTCTGTTCACAGTAGACTCCTGAAGACAGACTTAGCATGAACCAAATTGGTATTAAAGGAGATATAATTTCAAACAGTTTATTTGGTGTGTGTTGTGGTTTTCTAGATGGCTGGAGTTACGTTGTAAGATCACTGAGTTTCTGGATAATAATAATATGTGTTCAGGTGTTGTCTTTGGGGTTAGCTCAAGATAGGGATCAATTTGTGCACTATGACTTCAGTAAAGCATACTTGTATCGTGATGGCATGGAAACTATCGATGATGGCCGATTGCATCTTACAAATAATACAACTAAGAGCACCAGTCATGCTTTCCACAAAATTCCAATGATAGCCTTGACATTTCCAAGCAGAGCATCGTCAACTGCAGTAGACTTCCTAAAATTAAAACAATTAAAAAAGACAAGTACGCTAATAGAGCCATCATTATTTGAATGTTGATATGAAACAGGGAGAGAGTCAATGAAATTAAACTACATGCAACTAGTATTTTCTTGATTAAGAATATGTTTTCCAAGAACTTGTTCTAACGACTATCCCAATGCTGAGAATAAAAATTATGCAACTCATTTAACCACACTTGTCATGTATATCAAAGTCAACTACGTTTAAGTAAGTAAAACTTGCAGATTGTTTTTCTTCATCTTGCCACAGACATAGTAAATACTCATTCAGGTCAAAACATATCAGATCACAGCTGAATTTTTCTGTCTCGCGTATAAGCCATCAGCTAGAAAGCAACAAGCAGAGATACATACCAATAAAAGCAAGGATCATTGTATCCACAACCTGTCTTATCTTGAGGATAAGAATACCAAAGAATATAATAACTTACACAGTAGTAATAATATGTCTAAATGATGACATAGTCAGTATTGATCTATAACAAATTCACAAGGAACGAACCTTTCTTCACTTTTCTTTGATCGGGTACTCCATGTAAAGGTCAACTCAGGATTTTCTTCAGTTGGTGAAAAACTAGAAAACAAAACTCTAACGAACAAAAAAAAGTGCAGAAGAATCTGAGATTCACAACCAAAGGTGGGAGAGAAGATCATTGCTGTTCCAGATGGCTGGAGGTCTAGGATCACTGGGTTTCTTGATAACCATTAGTGTTCATGTGATGTCTTTGGTGTTAGCTCAAGACGGGGATCAATTTGTGCTCTATAACTTCAGGGAAGCAAACCTTCATCTTGATGGAATGGCAAATACCAACGATGGTACATTGCATCTTACAAATAATACATCAACGAGCACAGGTCATGCTTTCTACAAAAGTCCCATGAAGTTCACAGGGTCGTCTCCCAGTTCATTTTCCTTTTCAACAGAATTCGTCTTTGCAATCTTTCCACTGCAACCACCCCCCTCCTACGGTCAAGGTATGGCTTTTGTGGTAGCTCCTACCACATACCTCATGTTTAACGGCACTGCAAGTTCATATTTAGGGCTTTTCAACAAAACAAATGATAACAAAACTGAAAACCATATCCTGGCTGTAGAGCTTGACACTAATGAAAGCTCTGAACAACTTGACAAAAGCGGAAACCATGTGGGGATTGATATTAATAGTATAGTCTCGGTCGATGATGCCAATGCTAGTTACTTTAATGATACAGAGGGGAAGAACCAAACCCTGCTGCTTGCTAGTACAAACAGTATTCTGATCTGGATAGATTATGATGGAATAGAGCAACTACTAAATGTAACGTTAGCTCCAGTACCAACTCCAAGGCCAGTTTCGCCTCTCTTGTCAAGTTCCATCAAACCAATTGTGCCTCTCTTGTCAAAATCCATCAATCTTTCAGAAATTTTCAATGAGACCATGTATGTAGGTTTCTCTGGTTCCACAGGCTCAACCAAAAGTGACCAATATATCCTTGGATGGAGTTTCAAGAAAGGCGGAAAAGCAGAGAGCCTTGACATTTCAAAGATTTCGGATCCCCCTAATCGACCTCCACCACCATCTTCTCCAGCACCACCATCTCCGACATCCCAAGTATTTCAAAGTTTTTTTCTTTTTGTTACAACGTTGTTCCTTTTGATGTAAATGATTGTATTGTGATGTGTTGTTTGCAAACTGTGAATTTAATGAAATGGTGGTGAGTTTCTTTATTGCATCAATTTAAAATTATAAACAATAATACAAAATGGAAGAGCCATGATATGAAGAAGCCAAAGACCATACAAGCTAACACTATATTCACCATTCTCTGTGGCTGCCACCTGTTCTCTATCGCCGTTGTTGCTCCTCCGCCTCCTACCGCCGCCGTTTCCTCACCGTTTCTCAACTCTCTCTCGTCCACAGTTGACATAACCATTTCGTTCGCACCGCCCACGTTTCTGGCTACCGATTGGCAAATCTCGCAGATTCTATTTCAATACAAAATTCACAGTTTTTCAAAAATCCTTCTTAAACATTATAGATTATCATTAAACTACTAATGAAATTCACTTACATTAAACTGTGAATTTGAAGGCATCAATTTAATAACTTTTTTTTTGCCGGATTTTATTTTTTGCCAAATTTTTTTTCTAACTTTTTCTTAACTTAAAAAAAAAAGTTAAGAATTTTTTTTTTCAACTTTTTCTTAACTTCAACTTTAAAATTCTAAACTTTTTTACATATTAATGAATTAGAATCGTTCGGTAGGTGAACATGAAGCGATTCATAGACAAGATCATAAAGAAACCCAAATTGAGCGTTTTTTTTTTCAAAATCTATGTTTAAAATGTTATGTTTTTATGTCAACTATGTTTAATTAAAAAAATAAACTTTATTTAAAATAAAACAAAATTATTAAATTTTTTTAAAAAAAAAAACCCTAATAAGGTTTTACCAATAAAACAGCAAAAACAGAAGTTTCTTAACAGAGTTTCTTAACTTCAAATATTACTTAAGAAACCCAAATCCCAATAATGATGCTCAATGATTTACTTCACAAATCAACAAAACCCGTACAGTTTTGTTCTGTGAGTAATAGTTAGCAGAAAGTTTTGTTCATCCACGAATCTCTGCAAGCTGATGCGATACTTGGTCTGGCATCCCTTGTCAGGATTTTTTTTCATCAATTCTTGCTCCATCGATCCTGATGCACCAAAAAAAACAATCTGAATAAGGAAACTTTGTATATAATTGAAAACGAAAAAAGGAAAATCCAGCAACGCCGTCAGATAAATTTCCTTTTTTAGAAAAGTAATAATTTGACTTGTGTTATATAACTAGGAAATCGAAAACCTATAAATACTCCACAAATCTCAACACTCCTTCATTCTCCACAATTTCAATCTTCTGTAGAATCAACGATGTCAGATTACTGCAAAGAAGACGGGGGAATTTTCTTCGATCCGAGTGACAAAGAACTCATAGAATATTATCTAGATCGCAAGTTGAGAGGTGAAACGAGTGGAGACGACTTCATATTGGATAAGGACGTTTACGCCAAGGAGCCATGGTTGCTGGACCATTCCAATTGTCCTTTTTTCAAGGAGGACGAGTGGTACTACTT
Source organism: Eutrema japonicum (assembly GCA_030161315.1). Lineage (NCBI taxonomy): Eukaryota > Viridiplantae > Streptophyta > Magnoliopsida > Brassicales > Brassicaceae > Eutrema > Eutrema japonicum. The sequence continues at coordinate 44,840,245 of BSQW01000005.1, forward strand.
CGTGACAAGAACTCAAATCTCCGGGAAGAACATCGGTTGTGGTAAGAATTCGATGCGGAAGATCACCGGAGACAACGATGGCGGCGGGTGTTGGTTGCCGAACAAGACAGAAGATATCATCGACGAGAAAACAAAGAAGATCATTGGGACAAAGAAAAACCTAACTTTTACTAAAAGCAAGAACAATAAGAAGAAGCAAAAGACAGGAGACGTTACTTCTTGTGCTATTCGTCCAGGCAGCGACAGCAGCTGGATTATGACAGAGTATATGCTTCATGAAAAAGATAATAAGTATCAAGAACTGGTCCTGTGCAAGATTCACAAGATAAAGAAGTCCAAGAAGAAGAAGGCCGATCATCATGATGAGCCGAGTGAAGAAGGAAACATGGTTCATCAAGTAGTTGCACTCTCAACGATCGGGACGGTTCCAGAGAGACAATCAGAGAAGGATTCACAAGCTGGGGCCATGGAGGTGACACAGGAAGTAGAAGAAGATTTGATTGGAGAGCTCATGGAACACTACACAAGCCAGGGATTAGAAGATATGGCAGCTACGTTCTCAGGTTTGATAGAAGACGAAGAAGTTGCCCCTAATATGGAATGGATGGATCAAGATCAACTTCTTAATCGTTGATAGAGAAACATGAGTACTATTGAAGAAATATCTATTTAGTTAATCCTGCTCAATAATTATATTATTGTAGTTGAAGTTATCTTTAATTTATAGCTCTGGCAATTATGCACTCAATTTGTTTTCATCAAATAGTTGCCTAATCTTTTCTCATATGCGTTTGAGTTCTTCTTCCTTTTTTATTTAGAAATATTTTTTTGCTTTTAGCAAATAGTTGCCTAATCTTTTCTCATATGCGTTTGAGTTCTTCTCCTCTGTTCAAAGAGTATTACCTTTTTTCGTCTCTGGTCTTGAAAGAAAGTGGCATGAAACTCAAATGTGCCTACAACACACAAATCAGCCATAACAATGTTGGTCCAGGAAACATAGTAATAACATCTTGACCAAAAGATACCAAAAAGGGTTCATAGACTTTGAGTTGCTTGGAACAGAAGCTAACGGTGCCGTCTATATAGGAAAGCTATCAGGTTAAGGGCATAAGAAATTGGTGCAGCTCTTAGGAAAGTGCATTAAAAAAAAAGAGGTGAATCCCTCCTGGTCTGTGATTAGTTGCCATATAGAAATCTCAAAGGCTTGTTGAAGTTTTCAACATCAGCAAGCCCACAAAATTCGAATATTCCACTTTCCTCGAAAACCTACAAAATCAGCCCAACCATTTGTCACAACTCACAAATCAAACAACCAAAAGTATTAATGGAAAAATAATTTCAAACAGGTTTTTACAATTTCTATGCCCTTTGTACCTTCACATATAAATTATCGGTTATTATATTTCACCCTGCATTCATCTTCAAACAAAAAAAAAAATGTCATACGATCACAATCCAATTTCTAATGACTGAAAAGAGTGAATGTAAAGACGTTTCTTCTGCTTGCAGAATAGGTCATAATATCTTATCCAATTTGTCCCAGAGAGGTAATTGCTGAGCAGAATAGGTCAGAGGAGCTCCATTGTCATCTGCAGGAGACTTGTTCAGAATTACTCAAATATAAACATAGTTTAAAACAGTGCCATCATCGTTAAGCAAGTCAAAGAACTTAAACTACATGCAACTAGCATTTCTTGATTTAGAATATGTTTTGCAAGAACCTATTCAAGCCATTATCTTAATGCTGAGAATAAGAGATATGTGCACGTATGTAGGAGAACCATGTTTCACAGAGAATATCCAAAATGAAAACATATGATCTTGACTAGTTAAAACCTCATTTAACCACGCTTGGTGCAGCTCTTAGGAAAGTGCATTTAAAAAAAAAGGTGAATCCCTCCTGGTCTGTGATTAGTTGCCATAGAGAAACCTCAAAGACTTCTTGAAGTTTTCAACATCACCAAGCCGAATGGCTTATTTGGTGTGTGGATGCCCTCAAGATGCTAGATTGGAAGGAGACTGAAGCTTGGGCTAACTCTGTTCACAGTAGACTCCTGAAGACAGACTTAGCATGAACCAAATTGGTATTAAAGGAGATATAATTTCAAACAGTTTATTTGGTGTGTGTTGTGGTTTTCTAGATGGCTGGAGTTACGTTGTAAGATCACTGAGTTTCTGGATAATAATAATATGTGTTCAGGTGTTGTCTTTGGGGTTAGCTCAAGATAGGGATCAATTTGTGCACTATGACTTCAGTAAAGCATACTTGTATCGTGATGGCATGGAAACTATCGATGATGGCCGATTGCATCTTACAAATAATACAACTAAGAGCACCAGTCATGCTTTCCACAAAATTCCAATGATAGCCTTGACATTTCCAAGCAGAGCATCGTCAACTGCAGTAGACTTCCTAAAATTAAAACAATTAAAAAAGACAAGTACGCTAATAGAGCCATCATTATTTGAATGTTGATATGAAACAGGGAGAGAGTCAATGAAATTAAACTACATGCAACTAGTATTTTCTTGATTAAGAATATGTTTTCCAAGAACTTGTTCTAACGACTATCCCAATGCTGAGAATAAAAATTATGCAACTCATTTAACCACACTTGTCATGTATATCAAAGTCAACTACGTTTAAGTAAGTAAAACTTGCAGATTGTTTTTCTTCATCTTGCCACAGACATAGTAAATACTCATTCAGGTCAAAACATATCAGATCACAGCTGAATTTTTCTGTCTCGCGTATAAGCCATCAGCTAGAAAGCAACAAGCAGAGATACATACCAATAAAAGCAAGGATCATTGTATCCACAACCTGTCTTATCTTGAGGATAAGAATACCAAAGAATATAATAACTTACACAGTAGTAATAATATGTCTAAATGATGACATAGTCAGTATTGATCTATAACAAATTCACAAGGAACGAACCTTTCTTCACTTTTCTTTGATCGGGTACTCCATGTAAAGGTCAACTCAGGATTTTCTTCAGTTGGTGAAAAACTAGAAAACAAAACTCTAACGAACAAAAAAAAGTGCAGAAGAATCTGAGATTCACAACCAAAGGTGGGAGAGAAGATCATTGCTGTTCCAGATGGCTGGAGGTCTAGGATCACTGGGTTTCTTGATAACCATTAGTGTTCATGTGATGTCTTTGGTGTTAGCTCAAGACGGGGATCAATTTGTGCTCTATAACTTCAGGGAAGCAAACCTTCATCTTGATGGAATGGCAAATACCAACGATGGTACATTGCATCTTACAAATAATACATCAACGAGCACAGGTCATGCTTTCTACAAAAGTCCCATGAAGTTCACAGGGTCGTCTCCCAGTTCATTTTCCTTTTCAACAGAATTCGTCTTTGCAATCTTTCCACTGCAACCACCCCCCTCCTACGGTCAAGGTATGGCTTTTGTGGTAGCTCCTACCACATACCTCATGTTTAACGGCACTGCAAGTTCATATTTAGGGCTTTTCAACAAAACAAATGATAACAAAACTGAAAACCATATCCTGGCTGTAGAGCTTGACACTAATGAAAGCTCTGAACAACTTGACAAAAGCGGAAACCATGTGGGGATTGATATTAATAGTATAGTCTCGGTCGATGATGCCAATGCTAGTTACTTTAATGATACAGAGGGGAAGAACCAAACCCTGCTGCTTGCTAGTACAAACAGTATTCTGATCTGGATAGATTATGATGGAATAGAGCAACTACTAAATGTAACGTTAGCTCCAGTACCAACTCCAAGGCCAGTTTCGCCTCTCTTGTCAAGTTCCATCAAACCAATTGTGCCTCTCTTGTCAAAATCCATCAATCTTTCAGAAATTTTCAATGAGACCATGTATGTAGGTTTCTCTGGTTCCACAGGCTCAACCAAAAGTGACCAATATATCCTTGGATGGAGTTTCAAGAAAGGCGGAAAAGCAGAGAGCCTTGACATTTCAAAGATTTCGGATCCCCCTAATCGACCTCCACCACCATCTTCTCCAGCACCACCATCTCCGACATCCCAAGTATTTCAAAGTTTTTTTCTTTTTGTTACAACGTTGTTCCTTTTGATGTAAATGATTGTATTGTGATGTGTTGTTTGCAAACTGTGAATTTAATGAAATGGTGGTGAGTTTCTTTATTGCATCAATTTAAAATTATAAACAATAATACAAAATGGAAGAGCCATGATATGAAGAAGCCAAAGACCATACAAGCTAACACTATATTCACCATTCTCTGTGGCTGCCACCTGTTCTCTATCGCCGTTGTTGCTCCTCCGCCTCCTACCGCCGCCGTTTCCTCACCGTTTCTCAACTCTCTCTCGTCCACAGTTGACATAACCATTTCGTTCGCACCGCCCACGTTTCTGGCTACCGATTGGCAAATCTCGCAGATTCTATTTCAATACAAAATTCACAGTTTTTCAAAAATCCTTCTTAAACATTATAGATTATCATTAAACTACTAATGAAATTCACTTACATTAAACTGTGAATTTGAAGGCATCAATTTAATAACTTTTTTTTTGCCGGATTTTATTTTTTGCCAAATTTTTTTTCTAACTTTTTCTTAACTTAAAAAAAAAAGTTAAGAATTTTTTTTTTCAACTTTTTCTTAACTTCAACTTTAAAATTCTAAACTTTTTTACATATTAATGAATTAGAATCGTTCGGTAGGTGAACATGAAGCGATTCATAGACAAGATCATAAAGAAACCCAAATTGAGCGTTTTTTTTTTTCAAAATCTATGTTTAAAATGTTATGTTTTTATGTCAACTATGTTTAATTAAAAAAATAAACTTTATTTAAAATAAAACAAAATTATTAAATTTTTTTAAAAAAAAAAACCCTAATAAGGTTTTACCAATAAAACAGCAAAAACAGAAGTTTCTTAACAGAGTTTCTTAACTTCAAATATTACTTAAGAAACCCAAATCCCAATAATGATGCTCAATGATTTACTTCACAAATCAACAAAACCCGTACAGTTTTGTTCTGTGAGTAATAGTTAGCAGAAAGTTTTGTTCATCCACGAATCTCTGCAAGCTGATGCGATACTTGGTCTGGCATCCCTTGTCAGGATTTTTTTTCATCAATTCTTGCTCCATCGATCCTGATGCACCAAAAAAAACAATCTGAATAAGGAAACTTTGTATATAATTGAAAACGAAAAAAGGAAAATCCAGCAACGCCGTCAGATAAATTTCCTTTTTTAGAAAAGTAATAATTTGACTTGTGTTATATAACTAGGAAATCGAAAACCTATAAATACTCCACAAATCTCAACACTCCTTCATTCTCCACAATTTCAATCTTCTGTAGAATCAACGATGTCAGATTACTGCAAAGAAGACGGGGGAATTTTCTTCGATCCGAGTGACAAAGAACTCATAGAATATTATCTAGATCGCAAGTTGAGAGGTGAAACGAGTGGAGACGACTTCATATTGGATAAGGACGTTTACGCCAAGGAGCCATGGTTGCTGGACCATTCCAATTGTCCTTTTTTCAAGGAGGACGAGTGGTACTACTTCGTGACAAGAACTCAAATCTCCGGGAAGAACATCGGTTGTGGTAAGAATTCGATGCGGAAGATCACCGGAGACAACGATGGCGGCGGGTGTTGGTTGCCGAACAAGACAGAAGATATCATCGACGAGAAAACAAAGAAGATCATTGGGACAAAGAAAAACCTAACTTTTGTAGGACCAAAATTTACACTACAGACAGGAAAGATTTAATCACAGTAATATGTAAATAAACAGTTTAAGGAACAGACGATTTATAAACGATAAAACAATACAAGATCTGAGGAGGCGAGATAAATCTCTTTCCTTAACTCTAAGAATCTCCCGTAGTGTGACGGGGTTTTATAGATCCATGAGTCCCAGGATACAACCAAAGTTTAACTGAATCATCAACACCATGATTCATGTCTATCGACCATTATTCTACGATACTCTCGAAATTAAAACTTACTCTAATCAGTAGGGAATTGAAGAAACGATTGCTAGAACTTTTAGTAAGTGTTTTTTGTGTATCAGAGGATGATTTTTTAGGTGAAAATCGTGTTGTATATATAGGAGAGAGGCTAGGGTTTTTCCATGACAGAAAAGGAATATTTCTAGAATAACCTAGGCGGCTGCGATTTTTAAGTCGGCCCGCTGGGTATCGATCGATACCAAGGGGTATCGATCGATACCTCAAAAAGTCCACGGGCCCAATCAAGGCCCAAGATGCGAACGTCGCACGTATGGCTTTTCTTCTCTCATGTTGTTCATTTAAGACACAACCATTCCAATATATACACGAGAAAACATTTCTCGGTTAATGAAAACATTTCATTAGAAAGAGCTTAACTCATTTCTTTTCACACTAACATAATTTTATCAAACCCTCAGGCTTTGACAAAAAATTAGTTCCAACAATCCCCCACATGAATAGAAATGACTCTAGAACATATGAAAATTGTACAGACTAGACTTTACTAGACATACTTGACTAGACTCATCTAGACGTAGACAGACTTTCGAGAGTATACGAAAATGTAACTGTCACTGAATGGTAGCGTTTTTCAGCTTTGAACCAAACAATTTTAATATCTGTTGCGTTTACTCGGCCAGGAGGTGAACATGATGTCTTGAACCACCCGGATTTTGATGTAAACTGATACAACAGATATCGCACAGCGACATTTTCTCGTAGAACTTTGTTCTCTATTGGGTTCATTTTGGCCTTGAACAATCCTGGTATTCGTGAGTGAATTTGGAGAATATAGCCTTATCTTTCATTCTCCTAGAAACGGCCCCATTTCACACTTCACAAGGTGATATTTTATTAGCTTGTTTTCGGAAGTGTCCTGTCACACTCCACTATATACACAGCTATGCAATCATTAAAAGCCAACGCTTATCCTCACTATCCACAGGTAGCACTGTTTTATCATCCTAGGAACTGGGCAGAGACATAGTCTCACAGTGCTCAACTCGAATCAGTTTAATTTTGTTTCCCTTTGAACCTAGATCTTGGGATCTCCAGTCACATAGGTGGGGTATCTGTCAAACGTCATCTTTTTCTATAGGCTTTAAACCCATTCCTTTTGATGATTTAACTAACTTGATCTCGAGGCTAACTTTTTGGGAAACGGATCCGCTAAGTTATCAGCCGTTTCGAGATCAGTTGTCTAAATGGTCTTATATTATTCTCGAGATTTGCCATTTTATAACTTACTCAGTGCCTGAGAGATATCTCACTAACTCTCATATTGTACACATAATGCTGGCACTGGTTTTCCCACATCGGGATATCTTCCACAAAGTTTCGAAGCCATTCTGCTTCCTTTGCAGCTTTATCTAAAGCTATAAACTTTGACTCCTTGGTTAATTAGGCCAATAGTGCTTGTTTGGAAGATTTCCAGGATACTGCTGCACCACCAAGAAAAACTATTATCCACTTATAATATCTGTCAGGTTTACTAGGCCAAGAGGTGAACATAATGTCTTGAACCCCCAGACTTTGATGTAAAACGAGACGACATATAACGATGGATAATTCAACATTCTAGTTATGGTTTCCACAGAGTATGACCTGGATTACTCATGTAGCGACTTGAATACGCTAGATCGGATATAGTACGATTCATTAAGTACGTTAGACTTCCGATAATTCTTGCATACATCACTTGTGATACAACTTTATCACAATTGGATTTATTGCAATCTTGTTTGAGTAGTTCTCAAAACATTCTAGGATCTTGAGACAAGATTATCCACTAATCTTATGTCTATCAAACTTCCCACTAAACACTTTCTTAGTGTGTTGGATTATGTCCTTCTTGCTTCCATGATGAACGTGTCATCTTATAAACATAACAAAACGTATCCATGTGGAGTACTTTTGATGTATATCACCTTAAGTGATTTTGAAGCTATTTGACATCACTTTGTTGTCAAACTTTCCAAGCTATTGCTTAGGAGCTAACTTAAGCTCGTATAAGGACTTTGCAAGTCTACTTATTTTCTTTCCTTGTTCAGGAGTGACATAACCCTCGGGTTGTTTCATGTAAATCTCCTCTTCTAAATGGTTGTTTAGAAAGGCATATTTTACATCCATTTGATGGATTACAAGATCTCATATTGCTGTAATTCCAATCAGCATACGACTAATTTCAACTTTAGCCTCTTCTGCTTCTTTACAGAAGTTCCAGAATTGCTCGATCTAGGTCCAATGCCCGTCAAGCATCGATCGATACTCATGGGTATCGATCGATACCTCTAAAAGCGTAAGAGCCCAAGAGATCAATTGCTCGCTTAGAGCTTATCCTTTACTAGGATGTCTAGTATATCTCATTTATACACCATAAAGCAATCAGCACTACATTGTGTGCATATTCAATGAAGATACAATCCACCGTTTTTGGTCCGATTGTCAGCTTATTAGGTGGTTGCTAGGCACCCCCACACTTTCATGTATTTGTATAAAAACACATTACTTTTCCAAAGTTCGCATGGAACATTTCCAGTGACTTTGTGTAGTATTTAGTTCAGGATATAACTTGTGGTAAGCAATGCTTCCCCCCACATTTCTGGACTAACCCAGATTTTTTAGGAATAATGAGTTCATCAAATAATTCGGTAATTTGTTATGAGACTCCATTAGATTCCAGTGAATAGGGATCAATCGTTTGATGGATAATACCATGCTCATGTCCTCTATCACTTCAAACTATGTTGATAGTTCTTTCGAGTTGGTTGTCAACCTCGAGTTTAAACTCCTTGAGTTTTCCAAGGTCTCGTATTTGCTTCTTAGCAAATAGACATAACAATATTTCGTACAATCCTCAACGAAAGTCACAAAATATTTTTCACCACCTTTTGTATAAGTCAAACCAAGAGGTTCGCTCGATTGTGGTGTTTTAGTGAGTTTGGTTAGAACGCAAACCTCACACTCATCATTGCTTATTTTGTATTTCAGGATCTCATTCAATCTACGCATAGATTCGAATATAATGTGACTGAAACATTCAGATCAAATACTAAGAGATTCTGTACCATAAGCAAATGATTCTTTCTCATTTAATGTCAACACCATTGGTTACATTGATTTTAAGTCCGACTGTCTCAACGTTAATTTGGACCAGTCTGTCCTTAATATAGACAACATTATTTGTCAATACATGCTTAATTAACATTGTGCCCTAAATAAGATTTTTATGCATCTTTAGCACATGCTTTACATCAGTGAGAGTGAGCTTCTTTGAAAAGTCAACTTCAGCACGATGAATAAATTCTTGTCATTATTTATGGTAGGAGGGAAACATTCCCATCTCAACGCATATATTGGTATAATACCACCACTCATGTGGGTTATGCTCAACCATATTGACTCCGATGATGACATTACACATGTCTATCTCGACTACATTGGCTTGAGCCATTTCATTGTCTTTTACACCACCGAATCTTAACAATGATCATATCGGTGTTGTTAGTCATATTGAAATTTGATTTTGTTCAAGAGAATCAAACCAAATTAATATACTAACCAATACCCAAGTCCAATGATTTAATTATTCGATTAAATCAGCCTCCAATATTTAATTGAACTTCAATTAATTATTCCAAAATTCGCAAATTTTTGGACACATAATATTGAGCTACACGTCTTTAAATTTTGTCCAAGGCTTTATCTTTACTCCGCAGTAGAAAGATGTATCAATATCTCGTGCAATCGTCTATGGATGCCATGAAATATTTATTGCCTCCTCTGGTTTGAATATATTTCAAATCACATAACTCTGTGTGAATTAAACCTAGAGGTTCTGTTGTTCTTTGAACGCTGGGTGATGGCGTTTTAGTGAGTTTGGCTTGGACACAAACCTCACATTTGTCTTTGCTTAATTTGCATTTAGGAATCATGTTCATGTTCATTAATCTACTCATAGATTTAACATGTCCTAATCGTTCATGCCAAATATTAAAAGACTTAGCGAGATAAGCAAATGGTTTCTTATCATTAATCTTAGGGTTCTACGAGGTGGATGCCTCGGTTACATTATCCTTTAGGATTACTTTCTCAACAGATATCTTACACAGATTATCACATACAAAACCCTTACCCACATACATCCCATTTTTCGTTAGGATTAGCTTATCACCTTCTAGCTTCACAGAGAATCCATGCTTACTTATAAGCGATCCAGAGATCAGATTCTTGCGCATATCTGGTACATGAACGACGTTCGTGAGAACCAGTTCCTGTCCAGAGGTGAGCTTCAGAACAACCTTCCCGTGACCATCAACTGTCGACGAGGCAGAATTTCCCATCAAGAGTTTATCACCACTCTTGTTCTTTGTGTATGTCGAGAACATCTCGCGATCCATACAAATGTGTCTGGTTGCACCAGTATCGAACCACCAAGTCTTTGGATGGCTCTCTGCAACATTGGCCTTAGTGACCACAGCACACATGTCAGTTTCTGTCAAGTTCGCTTGACCTTTCACTGTTTCGATCAGACTCGCAGTCGTTTGATCCATTTTATCACTGGTTTTCTCCATAGTTCCAGAGTTGTTGTCAACGTCGATTGTCATTCTGTGAAGACAAAAGAGACACAACTTTCAATTAGTACCGATATATTTAAGAATCGCAATTCAAAATACTGATATCGAACTAAATCGCATTGGTGTCGATCGATACTCTTTGGTATCGATCGATACACATCCAATGTCTATCGATGCACCCATATGGTGTCGATCGATGCTCCTGTGTGTCGATCGATTCAAGTGAATTACACAGGATCGACCGATAAACCACAGTGTCGATCGATGCTCGATGCACATACTGTGTCTATCGAAGCATCCTGGTGTCGATTGATACACGCTTAGTGTCGATCGATACACCTATAGTGTCGATCGATGCACCCTGTGTGTCGATCGATGCAAGTGAATTTTTACACAGGATCGATCGATAAACCATAGTGTCGATCGATGCTCGATGCACATACTGTGTTAATCGAAGCATCTTGGTGTCGATCGATACACATTGAGTGTCGATCGATACACCCTGGGTTCCTATTGATGCTCGATGCACATACTGTGTCATTCGAAGCAACCTGGTATCGATCGATACACGCTCAGTGTCGATCGATATACCCTGGGTGTCGATCGATACAAGTGAATTTCACAGGATCGATCATAACACCAGTGTCGATCGATACCTGTGTCTTATACACAGTATCGATCGACATAGACCAACTTGGTCGATGCAAAGTATCGATCGATACACTGAGGTGCCGACCGATACACTGTTTGCATGGTATCGATCGATACACTTAAGTGTCGACCGATACAATTTAGTCCAATATCGACCGATACCATAGGGTGTCGATCGATACTCACAAGGCCTCGATCTGAATCGAACCTATCAAGAACAGATGTGTGTTCGTTGATCATACCGTTCTTTAATCGCAATTAAAGACGGTTTTTTAGAAGATGTTTAAGCAGATCTGCTTCTACTACACGTTTCAAGTTGCTAAACAGCTGTTTGATTAACGTTTGAGTATCACTATCAGAAGAACATCTTCTTAAAAAATAGAGAGAGATGAAGATTGCCTCTACTACACGTTTCAATTTGCTAAAAGCTTTTTGACAACGTTTGAGTATCATCAGCAGTAGAAGAATCGTTTAAAAACCGTTTGAAAACGTTTATTTACTCGTGATTAAAGATCCAATTGAAGTATAAAAACAGAAATTGGATCTTCTTAGAGTTAAGAATGTAGGACCAAAATTTACACTACAGACAGGAAAGATTTAATCACAGTAATATGTAAATAAACAGTTTAAGGAACAGACGATTTATAAACGATAAAACAATACAAGATCTGAGGAGGCGAGATAAATCTCTTTCCTTAACTCTAAGAATCTCCCGTAGTGTGACGGGGTTTTATAGATCCATGAGTCCCAGGATACAACCAAAGTTTAACTGAATCATCAACACCATGATTCATGTCTATCGACCATTATTCTACGATACTCTCGAAATTAAAACTTACTCTAATCAGTAGGGAATTGAAGAAACGATTGCTAGAACTTTTAGTAAGTGTTTTTTGTGTATCAGAGGATGATTTTTTAGGTGAAAATCGTGTTGTATATATAGGAGAGAGGCTAGGGTTTTTCCATGACAGAAAAGGAATATTTCTAGAATAACCTAGGCGGCTGCGATTTTTAAGTCGGCCCGCTGGGTATCGATCGATACCAAGGGGTATCGATCGATACCTCAAAAAGTCCACGGGCCCAATCAAGGCCCAAGATGCGAACGTCGCACGTATGGCTTTTCTTCTCTCATGTTGTTCATTTAAGACACAACCATTCCAATATATACACGAGAAAACATTTCTCGGTTAATGAAAACATTTCATTAGAAAGAGCTTAACTCATTTCTTTTCACACTAACATAATTTTATCAAACCCTCAGGCTTTGACAAAAAATTAGTTCCAACAACTTTTACTAAAAGCAAGAACAATAAGAAGAAGCAAAAGACAGGAGACGTTACTTCTTGTGCTATTCGTCCAGGCAGCGACAGCAGCTGGATTATGACAGAGTATATGCTTCATGAAAAAGATAATAAGTATCAAGAACTGGTCCTGTGCAAGATTCACAAGATAAAGAAGTCCAAGAAGAAGAAGGCCGATCATCATGATGAGCCGAGTGAAGAAGGAAACATGGTTCATCAAGTAGTTGCACTCTCAACGATCGGGACGGTTCCAGAGAGACAATCAGAGAAGGATTCACAAGCTGGGGCCATGGAGGTGACACAGGAAGTAGAAGAAGATTTGATTGGAGAGCTCATGGAACACTACACAAGCCAGGGATTAGAAGATATGGCAGCTACGTTCTCAGGTTTGATAGAAGACGAAGAAGTTGCCCCTAATATGGAATGGATGGATCAAGATCAACTTCTTAATCGTTGATAGAGAAACATGAGTACTATTGAAGAAATATCTATTTAGTTAATCCTGCTCAATAATTATATTATTGTAGTTGAAGTTATCTTTAATTTATAGCTCTGGCAATTATGCACTCAATTTGTTTTCATCAAATAGTTGCCTAATCTTTTCTCATATGCGTTTGAGTTCTTCTTCCTTTTTTATTTAGAAATATTTTTTTGCTTTTAGCAAATAGTTGCCTAATCTTTTCTCATATGCGTTTGAGTTCTTCTCCTCTGTTCAAAGAGTATTACCTTTTTTCGTCTCTGGTCTTGAAAGAAAGTGGCATGAAACTCAAATGTGCCTACAACACACAAATCAGCCATAACAATGTTGGTCCAGGAAACATAGTAATAACATCTTGACCAAAAGATACCAAAAAGGGTTCATAGACTTTGAGTTGCTTGGAACAGAAGCTAACGGTGCCGTCTATATAGGAAAGCTATCAGGTTAAGGGCATAAGAAATTGGTGCAGCTCTTAGGAAAGTGCATTAAAAAAAAAGAGGTGAATCCCTCCTGGTCTGTGATTAGTTGCCATATAGAAATCTCAAAGGCTTGTTGAAGTTTTCAACATCAGCAAGCCCACAAAATTCGAATATTCCACTTTCCTCGAAAACCTACAAAATCAGCCCAACCATTTGTCACAACTCACAAATCAAACAACCAAAAGTATTAATGGAAAAATAATTTCAAACAGGTTTTTACAATTTCTATGCCCTTTGTACCTTCACATATAAATTATCGGTTATTATATTTCACCCTGCATTCATCTTCAAACAAAAAAAAAAATGTCATACGATCACAATCCAATTTCTAATGACTGAAAAGAGTGAATGTAAAGACGTTTCTTCTGCTTGCAGAATAGGTCATAATATCTTATCCAATTTGTCCCAGAGAGGTAATTGCTGAGCAGAATAGGTCAGAGGAGCTCCATTGTCATCTGCAGGAGACTTGTTCAGAATTACTCAAATATAAACATAGTTTAAAACAGTGCCATCATCGTTAAGCAAGTCAAAGAACTTAAACTACATGCAACTAGCATTTCTTGATTTAGAATATGTTTTGCAAGAACCTATTCAAGCCATTATCTTAATGCTGAGAATAAGAGATATGTGCACGTATGTAGGAGAACCATGTTTCACAGAGAATATCCAAAATGAAAACATATGATCTTGACTAGTTAAAACCTCATTTAACCACGCTTGGTGCAGCTCTTAGGAAAGTGCATTTAAAAAAAAAGGTGAATCCCTCCTGGTCTGTGATTAGTTGCCATAGAGAAACCTCAAAGACTTCTTGAAGTTTTCAACATCACCAAGCCGAATGGCTTATTTGGTGTGTGGATGCCCTCAAGATGCTAGATTGGAAGGAGACTGAAGCTTGGGCTAACTCTGTTCACAGTAGACTCCTGAAGACAGACTTAGCATGAACCAAATTGGTATTAAAGGAGATATAATTTCAAACAGTTTATTTGGTGTGTGTTGTGGTTTTCTAGATGGCTGGAGTTACGTTGTAAGATCACTGAGTTTCTGGATAATAATAATATGTGTTCAGGTGTTGTCTTTGGGGTTAGCTCAAGATAGGGATCAATTTGTGCACTATGACTTCAGTAAAGCATACTTGTATCGTGATGGCATGGAAACTATCGATGATGGCCGATTGCATCTTACAAATAATACAACTAAGAGCACCAGTCATGCTTTCCACAAAATTCCAATGATAGCCTTGACATTTCTGATAGTTGCATAATTTAGTCCATTTTAGTATACATTTTAGTTAGCATTTTGTGACTTTTTGCATTCATTTCATTGTTTTTGGTCTAGTTTGCATCCATTTTAGAGTTAGTGAGTCTTAGGTTAGTTTTTGCATATGTTTGTGTGCTATGGAGTCTTTTAGGAACCATTTGGAGCTTATGGAATCATTTTGGAGCTTAGAGCAAGATCATGGGGCAAAATAAACCCAAACAATCAAGAAAAATGCAGAAGCCATCCGATGTGCTCTAAAGATTGGGTCAGAAGAAGCTCTTGCGCTCAGATTAAGCTTTGGAACACTTGATAAAGTTTGTAGGTAATTGAGTCATCTTTCCAACGGACGTTGTTTCATCAAGTTCTGAGCTGTATTGCGGAAGTTATCATCATTTCACTGAGCATACGTCCGTCTGGCGCGCGAATGAGCTACATGGAGCTCACAGCGGTGTACCGCAGCGGTCTACAGTGACCGCTGCGGATCCTCCCGACGAAAAAAAACCGAGATTCACAGCGGGCATGCAGCGGGCAACTCCACACCGCTGTGGGACCCTCCAGAGCAAAAATGTAGAAACCGTCCGAAGTGCTTCAAAGATCGACTCATATGAACAGTTTCCATTCGGATTTAGCTTCGGCGGTCTTCATGAAAGTTGTAGCTATGTGAGTTAGCCTTCCAATGGAACCGGTTTCAAGTCATTCCGATCTGGGGTTAGAGAGATACGACAACTTTAGTAAGCGCATGTCCGCCTGGCCTGCAAACGGAGCAAAACCGGAAATCCACAGCGGCCAGCTGCACCGGGCAACTGTAGACCGCTGCAACCTACGACCTGCTTTGATATTTAGGCCAAAAACCTTGTTGTTTGAGGATATATCTCATTTTAACTTCTCAAAAACACTCTTCTTAGAGAGAGTTTGGAGTTTTTAAGAGATTCTTGGTGTTTTTATGAAAGTTCTTGTTTGTTTTCATCTATCTATCTATTTCTAATCATCTAACCATGAATCTAAACACCTCCTACATAGGATTTGTTGAGATTATCATGGTTTGTGAGTAGTTTCTTTAGAACTTTGGGTATGGTAGATTAAGATGTTTTCTTGCTAAATCATGATGCTTAGGACTTAGTTTATGAAGAATCCTTACTTGTTAGGTGTGATTAATGCTAGATTAGCCTTGACAAAGTTGATTTAGAACTTAAGGAATTTCATGCCCGGAAGGTGTTCGATGAAATTCCTCAACCAAACTTAGCAAGTGTTTTACATTCCTAACCTATGGAAATAGATGTCTAGGGTGTTTAATGGCTATTTAGACTTGAGATTAATGCTTGTTGATCATTTAATTGCAAATGGAAGTTTGTTCTCAGTTAAGTGATTAGTGAAGTGATTATTTTCATGGAAGTGGATTAGTCTAAATTAGTGATCTAAGGCCTAAGGATTAGCATTGTTTGAGTATCATGGTTTAGCTAGAGAATGTCCAAGTCGATTACCATTACCCGAAGTTCGTTTGCTTATTCTTGTTTAAATCGTTTTCGTTACGTTTTAGTTCAAAACTTGTTAGTCTTTTAATTACCTTTGTTATATGCTTGGTTATTTATTATCTTGTCTTTAAATTGATTAGGATCATTAGAAAACATTTATTTGATTAGCTTAGATTAAGAAGTGTCTCGTATTCTCTGTGTGTTGTTCTCGTGCCTCCTTGTGGATTCGATCCCTAAGTGCTACAATGACATACCATTAGATTGTGGTATTGTGCACAATGGGTTAATTGTGCGAACCGTAAAAAGTTCACTATCAATTTGGCGCCGTTGCCGGGGAGGTTTAGCAATAGCCATAGGGATTAGGACTCTTTTTGAGACTAAGTTTTATTTTTCTTTGTTTACTAATCTTTCCACCTTGTTTGCTCTTCTCTCTATAGGTGCATGAACTTTCAAAGGCGAGGTATGAATATGAATCTAGCACCACCGGTTAGAGATGCAAATGAGAACCGAGAAGAGGTTGCTCAAAGGGTTAGAGCACCGAGGTTGATTGGAGCGGGTGATGCTCCCAACGCCCATGGAAATCGCGCCGGTATACATCCACCACCGGTGGAGAGTAATAATTTTGAGATCAAGGCGAGTCTCATTTCCATGGTGCAAGGAAACAAGTTCCACGGTTTACCGGTGGAGGATCCCTTAGACCACTTGGATCAATTCGATCGAATTTGTGGAATAGTTAAGATCAATGGAGTCTCGGAAGATGGGTTCAAGCTTCGATTATTTCCATTCTCTCTTGGAGACAAAGCCCACCAATGGGAGAAGAACCTACCTCAAAGATCCATCACTTCTTGGGATCAATGTAAGAAAGCCTTTCTTGCCAAGTTCTTCTCTACTACAAGAACGTCAAGGTTGAGAAACGAGATCTCGAGCTTCACTCAAAAAGGGAATGAGAGCTTTTGTGAAGCGTGGGAACGATTCAAAGGCTACACAATGCAATGCCCACACCATGGCTTCTCCGAAGAATCGCTCTTAAGCACTCTATACCGAGGAGTTTTGCCCAAGTTTAGGATGCTTCTTGATACCGCAAGCAATGGCAACTTCTTGGGAAAAGAAGTTGATGATGGGATGGAGCTCGTTGAGAATCTTGCCCAAAGCAATGGGAATTATGGTGAGGATTATGATATAGTTTTGAGAGGAAGTGGAGAATATGAGGACCGAACAAGAAGGGAGATGAAAGCCCTAAATGAGAAGTTAGACAAGGTCTTGGAAGCCACACAAAGGCGAGTGAACTATGTAGGGGATTGCAAAGGTTACCAAGAGGAAGTTCACTTTGTGGGAAACCAAGGCGGTTACCCAAGCAAACCATCTTTTGCACCGCAACCGCAACAAGGGCAAATAAGCAACTCGACACAACAAGATGTCGAAATGAAGGGTATGCTTCAACAACTCTTGACGGGCCAAGCTCATGGAGCAAATGAGTTGAATAAGAAGATGGCCGAGATTCACACTAAGGTGGATTGCTCATACAACGATCTCAACGCAAAATTTGAAGATCTATCCTCTAGAATCAAACACTTGGATCAACAACGCACTCAAGGAGATTCCGATTCTGGTAGACCCATGGAGAAACTAAAGGGCAAAATCGATGCAAACCCAATGGAGTATTGCAATGTTATCCTCTCAAGTGACGAGATTGAAGAAGCTATACGAGAGATCAAGAGAGTTCTCCATGAATCCAAAGACGAAGTCGTAGTGGTTTCTAGCAACAAAGTAGTTGAGAAAAGAGATGTGGAGGCCAAGACAATTGTGAGGAAAGAGACTTCTTGCATTGAACCTCCTCAACGTGAGCCTAAATCGATTCCCAAGCTTGGAAATCCGGGTAAATTTGTCATCTCTTGCTCCCTTGGTGATTTGAATGTTGATGACGCCATGTGTGATTCGGGATCAAGCGTGAATGTGATGTCACTTGAATTGGTGAAGAGTCTTGAAATCAAGAGCATGAAGCACCACCCATCACACATCACTTTTGGAGATTCTTCTTCTAAGCAACCACTTGGCATTGTTGAAGATTATCCTCTCAAGATCGGAAATTGTCTCATTCCAACCGACTTCATAGTTATGAAGATTAAGCAAACCAGCAAACTCCCGCTCCTCCTTGGAACTCCATTCCTCAATACCACCGGTGCAAGCATGGACTTCCAAAACAAGAAGGTCGTTCTCAAGAACGTGAATGAAAAAGTCTTCTATTCCATGAAGCCCTCTTCCACAAAACTTTGTGGCACCATTGTTTGTAAGGATGATGAAGTGGAAGTTAAAAAGGTTGAGTATGTGGGAAGTTGTGAGAAGATGAATTTGGTTTCACCCCCAAAAGCTTGTAAAAAGAAGAAAGATTCTCATGAAGAGAAAGCTTTGGGTTATGGTAATGTTGAAGAAGCCTTAGCGCTGGATGGTGTTTGCTTGGAATATCTTTTCCATACCGCTATGGAAAATGAGGTTGAGAGTATAAATGTTCAAAAGAAGGGTAAGGACACTAAGGCCAAAAAGAAGAAACCCAATGATACCCACCCTCCCACTCTTGTCAAAGGCATGACGAGCAAGCCTAATGAGGTTAGATCATTTTTTCCCAAACTCGCCACTATGACATTGACACCGTGGAGATATGAAGATGGTGTGGTTGAGTACAAGATCAAGTGTAAGGGAAGGTCAAAACCTTTTGCCATGGTTAGAGCAATCATCACACCCGAACTTAAAGAAAAAGGTCCAACGGGAATTCAAGAGATCATGAGCAAGGTTCTCACACTCAAGCTCGAAGACCCGCCATGGAGTTCCACTACTCCTTCTCTCCAAGCCTAAAACGGTTTGAAACGTCAAGCGTAGCGACGTAAAACAAGCGCTCTTGGGAGGCATTCCCATGACTATCTTTGTATATATTTTCGTTCTTTCTTGTTCCTTTTGATGTTTTTGTTTGATGTTTATAGTTTTCTTGGGTCCAAGGTCGTGGTGCTTAATGCATGAATGGGTAGAGCTACAGCACGTCACACTCCTCTCCAATCCAAAGGTATGATCCAAACTCCATTTCATTGTACATACTTTTGCATATTTTTACCTTCTCTTTGATTTGTGTTGCACCGAGACGTTGCAATTCAAGTTCGGGGGAAGGATTTGTGTCTTTTGATATTGTGTTTTGTGATCTTATTTTTCTTTTTGCATATTTGAGTCTCATTCATTCATATAAGTGCATATAAAAACCATTAAAAAAAAAAATATTTAGTTGCATTTTGCATGTTTAAGATTGAGTCTAGATGCATATAGGTGTGCATTCACTTGCATTGAGAGAATTATCCATGTAGAATATAAACTTAAGAGCTTGAATTAATGCCCTCGTTAGGAGTTCTTTGATGCATTTGAGCGATCACGAAGTTAAGGATGATCCATGCTTTGATCTTGCGGTTTGAATGTTTTTGTCTTGGTTGAAGCATGCTTTGAATTGAATCTAACTCTATCTACATGAACTTTAATCTTGACTTGAAATTATCATGCTTGTACATTGAAAAGTTGAACTCATGGATGTCATATACATATTTGAGCTATCTTACCCCTTTTTACCACTCTCTTGTTAGCTCAAATAGCTGATTCCCATATTTGGAACGGTTAACCACACCCTTAACTAAGCCTTTCCTTCAAGCCTTCATCTCTTGTGTGTGTCGTGAGGCCTAATTTTGAATGAACTTAGCAAAAAGTGTTGAGTTTGGAACGACAAGGAGTTGATAGATAGGTTGGTGATTTGGGTGTTGATGTAAAGAAAAGAAAGTGTGGAGAAAGGAAAAGATTGAGAAAAAGGATCGGGGAAAGTAAAAAGTTTGGATTGGTTGGCATGAAAATGTGAAATAGCTCTAGGTGTTGAAAGTATAAGTCTCTATGTGTGTAAAAGAAAGAAAGAGCCAAAAAGAAAAAAAAAATATATATGGCTAATGCATCTAAATGATGATTGAGAGACTAATTATGAAAATGAAAAAGAGCTAAAAGAAAAAGATGAAGAGTCAATCCATTTGTTGAAAGAGAAGAAGAAAAGAAATGTGGTCTAAGAAGGCAAAATGCCTTGTGATATGGGTAGTTTAGGAATGGATCTTGATGGGTTTAGAAATAGGAGTGGAGTTCATATTGGGGCATTGGGTAGACGGATGTCATCCTTGTACGCATCAATTGTTCTTTACTCTTAGCATTTTGCCAAAGTTCATTCTTTCGTGAGAGATCCCATTGCATTGGAATACCCACATGATTGAGATCATTTTTATCTCAAAACCTTTTCCCTAAGCCAAATGAGTTCACTTGATTTTTATTAAGCATGATTCACCATTGTACTTAATGAATGTTAAAGAGTTAGAGGATATGATTACTTGTAGATGCTAAGGCTTAGACCAATTCGTATAGCGACGAGTATGGCTAAATCTTTTGAATTAGAGGTTGTTTGTGCATCACATAACTACTCTCAAGGGCATTGAATTAAATTCTTTTGTTAATATTCTCGGATATGATCTCTCGCATTCCAACCTCTTCTTCGACTTGTTCTTGTTTGTTTGCTTGCGGACAAGCAAAAGGCAAGTTCGGGGGAGTTGATAGTTGCATAATTTAGTCCATTTTAGTATACATTTTAGTTAGCATTTTGTGACTTTTTGCATTCATTTCATTGTTTTTGGTCTAGTTTGCATCCATTTTAGAGTTAGTGAGTCTTAGGTTAGTTTTTGCATATGTTTGTGTGCTATGGAGTCTTTTAGGAACCATTTGGAGCTTATGGAATCATTTTGGAGCTTAGAGCAAGATCATGGGGCAAAATAAACCCAAACAATCAAGAAAAATGCAGAAGCCATCCGATGTGCTCTAAAGATTGGGTCAGAAGAAGCTCTTGCGCTCAGATTAAGCTTTGGAACACTTGATAAAGTTTGTAGGTAATTGAGTCATCTTTCCAACGGACGTTGTTTCATCAAGTTCTGAGCTGTATTGCGGAAGTTATCACCATTTCACTGAGCATACGTCCGTCTGGCGCGCGAATGAGCTACATGGAGCTCACAGCGGTGTACCGCAGCGGTCTACAGTGACCGCTGCGGATCCTCCCGACGAAAAAAAACCGAGATTCACAGCGGGCATGCAGCGGGCAACTCCACACCGCTGTGGGACCCTCCAGAGCAAAAATGTAGAAACCGTCCGAAGTGCTTCAAAGATCGACTCATATGAACAGTTTCCATTCGGATTTAGCTTCGGCGGTCTTCATGAAAGTTGTAGCTATGTGAGTTAGCCTTCCAATGGAACCGGTTTCAAGTCATTCCGATCTGGGGTTAGAGAGATACGACAACTTTAGTAAGCGCATGTCCGCCTGGCCTGCAAACGGAGCAAAACCGGAAATCCACAGCGGCCAGCTGCACCGGGCAACTGTAGACCGCTGCAACCTACGACCTGCTTTGATATTTAGGCCAAAAACCTTGTTGTTTGAGGATATATCTCATTTTAACTTCTCAAAAACACTCTTCTTAGAGAGAGTTTGGAGTTTTTAAGAGATTCTTGGTGTTTTTATGAAAGTTCTTGTTTGTTTTCATCTATCTATCTATTTCTAATCATCTAACCATGAATCTAAACACCTCCTACATAGGATTTGTTGAGATTATCATGGTTTGTGAGTAGTTTCTTTAGAACTTTGGGTATGGTAGATTAAGATGTTTTCTTGCTAAATCATGATGCTTAGGACTTAGTTTATGAAGAATCCTTACTTGTTAGGTGTGATTAATGCTAGATTAGCCTTGACAAAGTTGATTTAGAACTTAAGGAATTTCATGCCCGGAAGGTGTTCGATGAAATTCCTCAACCAAACTTAGCAAGTGTTTTACATTCCTAACCTATGGAAATAGATGTCTAGGGTGTTTAATGGCTATTTAGACTTGAGATTAATGCTTGTTGATCATTTAATTGCAAATGGAAGTTTGTTCTCAGTTAAGTGATTAGTGAAGTGATTATTTTCATGGAAGTGGATTAGTCTAAATTAGTGATCTAAGGCCTAAGGATTAGCATTGTTTGAGTATCATGGTTTAGCTAGAGAATGTCCAAGTCGATTACCATTACCCGAAGTTCATTTGCTTATTCTTGTTTAAATCGTTTTCGTTACGTTTTAGTTCAAAACTTGTTAGTCTTTTAATTACCTTTGTTATATGCTTGGTTATTTATTATCTTGTCTTTAAATTGATTAGGATCATTAGAAAACCTTTATTTGATTAGCTTAGATTAAGAAGTGTCTCGTATTCTCTGTGTGTTGTTCTCGTGCCTCCTTGTGGATTCGATCCCTAAGTGCTACAATGACATACCATTAGATTGTGGTATTGTGCACAATGGGTTAATTGTGCGAACCGTAAAAAGTTCACTATCAATTTCCAAGCAGAGCATCGTCAACTGCAGTAGACTTCCTAAAATTAAAACAATTAAAAAAGACAAGTACGCTAATAGAGCCATCATTATTTGAATGTTGATATGAAACAGGGAGAGAGTCAATGAAATTAAACTACATGCAACTAGTATTTTCTTGATTAAGAATATGTTTTCCAAGAACTTGTTCTAACGACTATCCCAATGCTGAGAATAAAAATTATGCAACTCATTTAACCACACTTGTCATGTATATCAAAGTCAACTACGTTTAAGTAAGTAAAACTTGCAGATTGTTTTTCTTCATCTTGCCACAGACATAGTAAATACTCATTCAGGTCAAAACATATCAGATCACAGCTGAATTTTTCTGTCTCGCGTATAAGCCATCAGCTAGAAAGCAACAAGCAGAGATACATACCAATAAAAGCAAGGATCATTGTATCCACAACCTGTCTTATCTTGAGGATAAGAATACCAAAGAATATAATAACTTACACAGTAGTAATAATATGTCTAAATGATGACATAGTCAGTATTGATCTATAACAAATTCACAAGGAACGAACCTTTCTTCACTTTTCTTTGATCGGGTACTCCATGTAAAGGTCAACTCAGGATTTTCTTCAGTTGGTGAAAAACTAGAAAACAAAACTCTAACGAACAAAAAAAAGTGCAGAAGAATCTGAGATTCACAACCAAAGGTGGGAGAGAAGATCATTGCTGTTCCAGATGGCTGGAGGTCTAGGATCACTGGGTTTCTTGATAACCATTAGTGTTCATGTGATGTCTTTGGTGTTAGCTCAAGACGGGGATCAATTTGTGCTCTATAACTTCAGGGAAGCAAACCTTCATCTTGATGGAATGGCAAATACCAACGATGGTACATTGCATCTTACAAATAATACATCAACGAGCACAGGTCATGCTTTCTACAAAAGTCCCATGAAGTTCACAGGGTCGTCTCCCAGTTCATTTTCCTTTTCAACAGAATTCGTCTTTGCAATCTTTCCACTGCAACCACCCCCCTCCTACGGTCAAGGTATGGCTTTTGTGGTAGCTCCTACCACATACCTCATGTTTAACGGCACTGCAAGTTCATATTTAGGGCTTTTCAACAAAACAAATGATAACAAAACTGAAAACCATATCCTGGCTGTAGAGCTTGACACTAATGAAAGCTCTGAACAACTTGACAAAAGCGGAAACCATGTGGGGATTGATATTAATAGTATAGTCTCGGTCGATGATGCCAATGCTAGTTACTTTAATGATACAGAGGGGAAGAACCAAACCCTGCTGCTTGCTAGTACAAACAGTATTCTGATCTGGATAGATTATGATGGAATAGAGCAACTACTAAATGTAACGTTAGCTCCAGTACCAACTCCAAGGCCAGTTTCGCCTCTCTTGTCAAGTTCCATCAAACCAATTGTGCCTCTCTTGTCAAAATCCATCAATCTTTCAGAAATTTTCAATGAGACCATGTATGTAGGTTTCTCTGGTTCCACAGGCTCAACCAAAAGTGACCAATATATCCTTGGATGGAGTTTCAAGAAAGGCGGAAAAGCAGAGAGCCTTGACATTTCAAAGATTTCGGATCCCCCTAATCGACCTCCACCACCATCTTCTCCAGCACCACCATCTCCGACATCCCAAGTATTTCAAAGTTTTTTTCTTTTTGTTACAACGTTGTTCCTTTTGATGTAAATGATTGTATTGTGATGTGTTGTTTGCAAACTGTGAATTTAATGAAATGGTGGTGAGTTTCTTTATTGCATCAATTTAAAATTATAAACAATAATACAAAATGGAAGAGCCATGATATGAAGAAGCCAAAGACCATACAAGCTAACACTATATTCACCATTCTCTGTGGCTGCCACCTGTTCTCTATCGCCGTTGTTGCTCCTCCGCCTCCTACCGCCGCCGTTTCCTCACCGTTTCTCAACTCTCTCTCGTCCACAGTTGACATAACCATTTCGTTCGCACCGCCCACGTTTCTGGCTACCGATTGGCAAATCTCGCAGATTCTGTTTCAATACAAAATTCACAGTTTTTCAAATATCCATCTTAAACATTATAGATTATCATTAAACTACTAATGAAATTCACTTACATTAAACTGTGAATTTGAAGGCATCAATTTAATAACTTTTTTTTTGCCGGATTTTATTTTTTGCCAAATTTTTTTTCTAACTTTTTCTTAACTTAAAAAAAAAAGTTAAGAATTTTTTTTTTCAACTTTTTCTTAACTTCAACTTTAAAATTCTAAACTTTTTTACATATTAATGAATTAGAATCGTTCGGTAGGTGAACATGAAGCGATTCATAGACAAGATCATAAAGAAACCCAAATTGAGCGTTTTTTTGCATTTGTTTTTTCAAAATCTATGTTTAAAATGTTATGTTTTTATGTCAACTATGTTTAATTAAAAAAATAAACTTTATTTAAAATAAAACAAAATTATTAAATTTTTTTAAAAAAAAAAACCCTAATAAGGTTTTACCAATAAAACAGCAAAAACAGAAGTTTCTTAACAGAGTTTCTTAACTTCAAATATTACTTAAGAAACCCAAATCCCAATAATGATGCTCAATGATTTACTTCACAAATCAACAAAAACCGTACAGTTTTGTTCTGTGAGTAATAGTTAGCAGAAAGTTTTGTTCATCCACGAATCTCTGCAAGCTGATGCGATACTTGGTCTGGCATCCCTTGTCAGGATTTTTTTTCATCAATTCTTGCTCCATCGATCCTGATGCACCAAAAAAAACAATCTGAATAAGGAAACTTTGTATATAATTGAAAACGAAAAAAGGAAAATCCAGCAACGCCGTCAGATAAATTTCCTTTTTTAGAAAAGTAATAATTTGACTTTGTGTTATATAACTAGGAAATCGAAAACCTATAAATACTCCACAAATCTCAACACTCCTTCATTCTCCACAATTTCAATCTTCTGTAGAATCAACGATGTCAGATTACTGCAAAGAAGACGGGGGAATTTTCTTCGATCCGAGTGACAAAGAACTCATAGAATATTATCTAGATCGCAAGTTGAGAGGTGAAACGAGTGGAGACGACTTCATATTGGATAAGGACGTTTACGCCAAGGAGCCATGGTTGCTGGACCATTCCAATTGTCCTTTTTTCAAGGAGGACGAGTGGTACTACTTCGTGACAAGAACTCAAATCTCCGGGAAGAACATCGGTTGTGGTAAGAATTCGATGCGGAAGATCACCGGAGACAACGATGGCGGCGGGTGTTGGTTGCCGAACAAGACAGAAGATATCATCGACGAGAAAACAAAGAAGATCATTGGGACAAAGAAAAACCTAACTTTTACTAAAAGCAAGAACAATAAGAAGAAGCAAAAGACAGGAGACGTTACTTCTTGTGCTATTCGTCCAGGCAGCGACAGCAGCTGGATTATGACAGAGTATATGCTTCATGAAAAAGATAATAAGTATCAAGAACTGGTCCTGTGCAAGATTCACAAGATAAAGAAGTCCAAGAAGAAGAAGGCCGATCATCATGATGAGCCGAGTGAAGAAGGAAACATGGTTCATCAAGTAGTTGCACTCTCAACGATCGGGACGGTTCCAGAGAGACAATCAGAGAAGGATTCACAAGCTGGGGCCATGGAGGTGACACAGGAAGTAGAAGAAGATTTGATTGGAGAGCTCATGGAACACTACACAAGCCAGGGATTAGAAGATATGGCAGCTACGTTCTCAGGTTTGATAGAAGACGAAGAAGTTGCCCCTAATATGGAATGGATGGATCAAGATCAACTTCTTAATCGTTGATAGAGAAACATGAGTACTATTGAAGAAATATCTATTTAGTTAATCCTGCTCAATAATTATATTATTGTAGTTGAAGTTATCTTTAATTTATAGCTCTGGCAATTATGCACTCAATTTGTTTTCATCAAATAGTTGCCTAATCTTTTCTCATATGCGTTTGAGTTCTTCTTCCTTTTTTATTTAGAAATATTTTTTTGCTTTTAGCAAATAGTTGCCTAATCTTTTCTCATATGCGTTTGAGTTCTTCTCCTCTGTTCAAAGAGTATTACCTTTTTTCGTCTCTGGTCTTGAAAGAAAGTGGCATGAAACTCAAATGTGCCTACAACACACAAATCAGCCATAACAATGTTGGTCCAGGAAACATAGTAATAACATCTTGACCAAAAGATACCAAAAAGGGTTCATAGACTTTGAGTTGCTTGGAACAGAAGCTAACGGTGCCGTCTATATAGGAAAGCTATCAGGTTAAGGGCATAAGAAATTGGTGCAGCTCTTAGGAAAGTGCATTAAAAAAAAAGAGGTGAATCCCTCCTGGTCTGTGATTAGTTGCCATATAGAAATCTCAAAGGCTTGTTGAAGTTTTCAACATCAGCAAGCCCACAAAATTCGAATATTCCACTTTCCTCGAAAACCTACAAAATCAGCCCAACCATTTGTCACAACTCACAAATCAAACAACCAAAAGTATTAATGGAAAAATAATTTCAAACAGGTTTTTACAATTTCTATGCCCTTTGTACCTTCACATATAAATTATCGGTTATTATATTTCACCCTGCATTCATCTTCAAACAAAAAAAAAAATGTCATACGATCACAATCCAATTTCTAATGACTGAAAAGAGTGAATGTAAAGACGTTTCTTCTGCTTGCAGAATAGGTCATAATATCTTATCCAATTTGTCCCAGAGAGGTAATTGCTGAGCAGAATAGGTCAGAGGAGCTCCATTGTCATCTGCAGGAGACTTGTTCAGAATTACTCAAATATAAACATAGTTTAAAACAGTGCCATCATCGTTAAGCAAGTCAAAGAACTTAAACTACATGCAACTAGCATTTCTTGATTTAGAATATGTTTTGCAAGAACCTATTCAAGCCATTATCTTAATGCTGAGAATAAGAGATATGTGCACGTATGTAGGAGAACCATGTTTCACAGAGAATATCCAAAATGAAAACATATGATCTTGACTAGTTAAAACCTCATTTAACCACGCTTGGTGCAGCTCTTAGGAAAGTGCATTTAAAAAAAAAGGTGAATCCCTCCTGGTCTGTGATTAGTTGCCATAGAGAAACCTCAAAGACTTCTTGAAGTTTTCAACATCACCAAGCCGAATGGCTTATTTGGTGTGTGGATGCCCTCAAGATGCTAGATTGGAAGGAGACTGAAGCTTGGGCTAACTCTGTTCACAGTAGACTCCTGAAGACAGACTTAGCATGAACCAAATTGGTATTAAAGGAGATATAATTTCAAACAGTTTATTTGGTGTGTGTTGTGGTTTTCTAGATGGCTGGAGTTACGTTGTAAGATCACTGAGTTTCTGGATAATAATAATATGTGTTCAGGTGTTGTCTTTGGGGTTAGCTCAAGATAGGGATCAATTTGTGCACTATGACTTCAGTAAAGCATACTTGTATCGTGATGGCATGGAAACTATCGATGATGGCCGATTGCATCTTACAAATAATACAACTAAGAGCACCAGTCATGCTTTCCACAAAATTCCAATGATAGCCTTGACATTTCCAAGCAGAGCATCGTCAACTGCAGTAGACTTCCTAAAATTAAAACAATTAAAAAAGACAAGTACGCTAATAGAGCCATCATTATTTGAATGTTGATATGAAACAGGGAGAGAGTCAATGAAATTAAACTACATGCAACTAGTATTTTCTTGATTAAGAATATGTTTTCCAAGAACTTGTTCTAACGACTATCCCAATGCTGAGAATAAAAATTATGCAACTCATTTAACCACACTTGTCATGTATATCAAAGTCAACTACGTTTAAGTAAGTAAAACTTGCAGATTGTTTTTCTTCATCTTGCCACAGACATAGTAAATACTCATTCAGGTCAAAACATATCAGATCACAGCTGAATTTTTCTGTCTCGCGTATAAGCCATCAGCTAGAAAGCAACAAGCAGAGATACATACCAATAAAAGCAAGGATCATTGTATCCACAACCTGTCTTATCTTGAGGATAAGAATACCAAAGAATATAATAACTTACACAGTAGTAATAATATGTCTAAATGATGACATAGTCAGTATTGATCTATAACAAATTCACAAGGAACGAACCTTTCTTCACTTTTCTTTGATCGGGTACTCCATGTAAAGGTCAACTCAGGATTTTCTTCAGTTGGTGAAAAACTAGAAAACAAAACTCTAACGAACAAAAAAAAGTGCAGAAGAATCTGAGATTCACAACCAAAGGTGGGAGAGAAGATCATTGCTGTTCCAGATGGCTGGAGGTCTAGGATCACTGGGTTTCTTGATAACCATTAGTGTTCATGTGATGTCTTTGGTGTTAGCTCAAGACGGGGATCAATTTGTGCTCTATAACTTCAGGGAAGCAAACCTTCATCTTGATGGAATGGCAAATACCAACGATGGTACATTGCATCTTACAAATAATACATCAACGAGCACAGGTCATGCTTTCTACAAAAGTCCCATGAAGTTCACAGGGTCGTCTCCCAGTTCATTTTCCTTTTCAACAGAATTCGTCTTTGCAATCTTTCCACTGCAACCACCCCCCTCCTACGGTCAAGGTATGGCTTTTGTGGTAGCTCCTACCACATACCTCATGTTTAACGGCACTGCAAGTTCATATTTAGGGCTTTTCAACAAAACAAATGATAACAAAACTGAAAACCATATCCTGGCTGTAGAGCTTGACACTAATGAAAGCTCTGAACAACTTGACAAAAGCGGAAACCATGTGGGGATTGATATTAATAGTATAGTCTCGGTCGATGATGCCAATGCTAGTTACTTTAATGATACAGAGGGGAAGAACCAAACCCTGCTGCTTGCTAGTACAAACAGTATTCTGATCTGGATAGATTATGATGGAATAGAGCAACTACTAAATGTAACGTTAGCTCCAGTACCAACTCCAAGGCCAGTTTCGCCTCTCTTGTCAAGTTCCATCAAACCAATTGTGCCTCTCTTGTCAAAATCCATCAATCTTTCAGAAATTTTCAATGAGACCATGTATGTAGGTTTCTCTGGTTCCACAGGCTCAACCAAAAGTGACCAATATATCCTTGGATGGAGTTTCAAGAAAGGCGGAAAAGCAGAGAGCCTTGACATTTCAAAGATTTCGGATCCCCCTAATCGACCTCCACCACCATCTTCTCCAGCACCACCATCTCCGACATCCCAAGTATTTCAAAGTTTTTTTCTTTTTGTTACAACGTTGTTCCTTTTGATGTAAATGATTGTATTGTGATGTGTTGTTTGCAAACTGTGAATTTAATGAAATGGTGGTGAGTTTCTTTATTGCATCAATTTAAAATTATAAACAATAATACAAAATGGAAGAGCCATGATATGAAGAAGCCAAAGACCATACAAGCTAACACTATATTCACCATTCTCTGTGGCTGCCACCTGTTCTCTATCGCCGTTGTTGCTCCTCCGCCTCCTACCGCCGCCGTTTCCTCACCGTTTCTCAACTCTCTCTCGTCCACAGTTGACATAACCATTTCGTTCGCACCGCCCACGTTTCTGGCTACCGATTGGCAAATCTCGCAGATTCTATTTCAATACAAAATTCACAGTTTTTCAAAAATCCTTCTTAAACATTATAGATTATCATTAAACTACTAATGAAATTCACTTACATTAAACTGTGAATTTGAAGGCATCAATTTAATAACTTTTTTTTTGCCGGATTTTATTTTTTGCCAAATTTTTTTTCTAACTTTTTCTTAACTTAAAAAAAAAAGTTAAGAATTTTTTTTTTCAACTTTTTCTTAACTTCAACTTTAAAATTCTAAACTTTTTTACATATTAATAAATTAGAATCGTTCGGTAGGTGAACATGAAGCGATTCATAGACAAGATCATAAAGAAACCCAAATTGAGCGTTTTTTTTTTCAAAATCTATGTTTAAAATGTTATGTTTTTATGTCAACTATGTTTAATTAAAAAAATAAACTTTATTTAAAATAAAACAAAATTATTAAATTTTTTTAAAAAAAAAAACCCTAATAAGGTTTTACCAATAAAACAGCAAAAACAGAAGTTTCTTAACAGAGTTTCTTAACTTCAAATATTACTTAAGAAACCCAAATCCCAATAATGATGCTCAATGATTTACTTCACAAATCAACGAAAACCGTACAGTTTTGTTCTGTGAGTAATAGTTAGCAGAAAGTTTTGTTCATCCACGAATCTCTGCAAGCTGATGCGATACTTGGTCTGGCATCCCTTGTCAGGATTTTTTTTCATCAATTCTTGCTCCATCGATCCTGATGCACCAAAAAAAACAATCTGAATAAGGAAACTTTGTATATAATTGAAAACGAAAAAAGGAAAATCCAGCAACGCCGTCAGATAAATTTCCTTTTTTAGAAAAGTAATAATTTGACTTGTGTTATATAACTAGGAAATCGAAAACCTATAAATACTCCACAAATCTCAACACTCCTTCATTCTCCACAATTTCAATCTTCTGTAGAATCAACGATGTCAGATTACTGCAAAGAAGACGGGGGAATTTTCTTCGATCCGAGTGACAAAGAACTCATAGAATATTATCTAGATCGCAAGTTGAGAGGTGAAACGAGTGGAGACGACTTCATATTGGATAAGGACGTTTACGCCAAGGAGCCATGGTTGCTGGACCATTCCAATTGTCCTTTTTTCAAGGAGGACGAGTGGTACTACTTCGTGACAAGAACTCAAATCTCCGGGAAGAACATCGGTTGTGGTAAGAATTCGATGCGGAAGATCACCGGAGACAACGATGGCGGCGGGTGTTGGTTGCCGAACAAGACAGAAGATATCATCGACGAGAAAACAAAGAAGATCATTGGGACAAAGAAAAACCTAACTTTTACTAAAAGCAAGAACAATAAGAAGAAGCAAAAGACAGGAGACGTTACTTCTTGTGCTATTCGTCCAGGCAGCGACAGCAGCTGGATTATGACAGAGTATATGCTTCATGAAAAAGATAATAAGTATCAAGAACTGGTCCTGTGCAAGATTCACAAGATAAAGAAGTCCAAGAAGAAGAAGGCCGATCATCATGATGAGCCGAGTGAAGAAGGAAACATGGTTCATCAAGTAGTTGCACTCTCAACGATCGGGACGGTTCCAGAGAGACAATCAGAGAAGGATTCACAAGCTGGGGCCATGGAGGTGACACAGGAAGTAGAAGAAGATTTGATTGGAGAGCTCATGGAACACTACACAAGCCAGGGATTAGAAGATATGGCAGCTACGTTCTCAGGTTTGATAGAAGACGAAGAAGTTGCCCCTAATATGGAATGGATGGATCAAGATCAACTTCTTAATCGTTGATAGAGAAACATGAGTACTATTGAAGAAATATCTATTTAGTTAATCCTGCTCAATAATTATATTATTGTAGTTGAAGTTATCTTTAATTTATAGCTCTGGCAATTATGCACTCAATTTGTTTTCATCAAATAGTTGCCTAATCTTTTCTCATATGCGTTTGAGTTCTTCTTCCTTTTTTATTTAGAAATATTTTTTTGCTTTTAGCAAATAGTTGCCTAATCTTTTCTCATATGCGTTTGAGTTCTTCTCCTCTGTTCAAAGAGTATTACCTTTTTTCGTCTCTGGTCTTGAAAGAAAGTGGCATGAAACTCAAATGTGCCTACAACACACAAATCAGCCATAACAATGTTGGTCCAGGAAACATAGTAATAACATCTTGACCAAAAGATACCAAAAAGGGTTCATAGACTTTGAGTTGCTTGGAACAGAAGCTAACGGTGCCGTCTATATAGGAAAGCTATCAGGTTAAGGGCATAAGAAATTGGTGCAGCTCTTAGGAAAGTGCATTAAAAAAAAAGAGGTGAATCCCTCCTGGTCTGTGATTAGTTGCCATATAGAAATCTCAAAGGCTTGTTGAAGTTTTCAACATCAGCAAGCCCACAAAATTCGAATATTCCACTTTCCTCGAAAACCTACAAAATCAGCCCAACCATTTGTCACAACTCACAAATCAAACAACCAAAAGTATTAATGGAAAAATAATTTCAAACAGGTTTTTACAATTTCTATGCCCTTTGTACCTTCACATATAAATTATCGGTTATTATATTTCACCCTGCATTCATCTTCAAACAAAAAAAAAAATGTCATACGATCACAATCCAATTTCTAATGACTGAAAAGAGTGAATGTAAAGACGTTTCTTCTGCTTGCAGAATAGGTCATAATATCTTATCCAATTTGTCCCAGAGAGGTAATTGCTGAGCAGAATAGGTCAGAGGAGCTCCATTGTCATCTGCAGGAGACTTGTTCAGAATTACTCAAATATAAACATAGTTTAAAACAGTGCCATCATCGTTAAGCAAGTCAAAGAACTTAAACTACATGCAACTAGCATTTCTTGATTTAGAATATGTTTTGCAAGAACCTATTCAAGCCATTATCTTAATGCTGAGAATAAGAGATATGTGCACGTATGTAGGAGAACCATGTTTCACAGAGAATATCCAAAATGAAAACATATGATCTTGACTAGTTAAAACCTCATTTAACCACGCTTGGTGCAGCTCTTAGGAAAGTGCATTTAAAAAAAAAGGTGAATCCCTCCTGGTCTGTGATTAGTTGCCATAGAGAAACCTCAAAGACTTCTTGAAGTTTTCAGCATCACCAAGCCGAATGGCTTATTTGGTGTGTGGATGCCCTCAAGATGCTAGATTGGAAGGAGACTGAAGCTTGGGCTAACTCTGTTCACAGTAGACTCCTGAAGACAGACTTAGCATGAACCAAATTGGTATTAAAGGAGATATAATTTCAAACAGTTTATTTGGTGTGTGTTGTGGTTTTCTAGATGGCTGGAGTTACGTTGTAAGATCACTGAGTTTCTGGATAATAATAATATGTGTTCAGGTGTTGTCTTTGGGGTTAGCTCAAGATAGGGATCAATTTGTGCACTATGACTTCAGTAAAGCATACTTGTATCGTGATGGCATGGAAACTATCGATGATGGCCGATTGCATCTTACAAATAATACAACTAAGAGCACCAGTCATGCTTTCCACAAAATTCCAATGATAGCCTTGACATTTCCAAGCAGAGCATCGTCAACTGCAGTAGACTTCCTAAAATTAAAACAATTAAAAAAGACAAGTACGCTAATAGAGCCATCATTATTTGAATGTTGATATGAAACAGGGAGAGAGTCAATGAAATTAAACTACATGCAACTAGTATTTTCTTGATTAAGAATATGTTTTCCAAGAACTTGTTCTAACGACTATCCCAATGCTGAGAATAAAAATTATGCAACTCATTTAACCACACTTGTCATGTATATCAAAGTCAACTACGTTTAAGTAAGTAAAACTTGCAGATTGTTTTTCTTCATCTTGCCACAGACATAGTAAATACTCATTCAGGTCAAAACATATCAGATCACAGCTGAATTTTTCTGTCTCGCGTATAAGCCATCAGCTAGAAAGCAACAAGCAGAGATACAGACCAATAAAAGCAAGGATCATTGTATCCACAACCTGTCTTATCTTGAGGATAAGAATACCAAAGAATATAATAACTTACACAGTAGTAATAATATGTCTAAATGATGACATAGTCAGTATTGATCTATAACAAATTCACAAGGAACGAACCTTTCTTCACTTTTCTTCGATCGGGTACTCCATGTAAAGGTCAACTCAGGATTTTCTTCAGTTGGTGAAAAACTAGAAAACAAAACTCTAATGAACAAAAAAAAGTGCAGAAGAATCTGAGATTCACAACCAAAGGTGGGAGAGAAGATCATTGCTGTTCCAGATGGCTGGAGGTCTAGGATCACTGGGTTTCTTGATAACCATTAGTGTTCATGTGATGTCTTTGGTGTTAGCTCAAGACGGGGATCAATTTGTGCTCTATAACTTCAGGGAAGCAAACCTTCATCTTGATGGAATGGCAAATACCAACGATGGTACATTGCATCTTACAAATAATACATCAACGAGCACAGGTCATGCTTTCTACAAAAGTCCCATGAAGTTCACAGGGTCGTCTCCCAGTTCATTTTCCTTTTCAACAGAATTCGTCTTTGCAATCTTTCCACTGCAACCACCCCCCTCCTACGGTCAAGGTATGACTTTTGTGGTAGCTCCTACCACATACCTCATGTTTAACGGCACTGCAAGTTCATATTTAGGGCTTTTCAACAAAACAAATGATAACAAAACTGAAAACCATATCCTGGCTGTAGAGCTTGACACTAATGAAAGCTCTGAACAACTTGACAAAAGCGGAAACCATGTGGGGATTGATATTAATAGTATAGTCTCGGTCGATGATGCCAATGCTAGTTACTTTAATGATACAGAGGGGAAGAACCAAACCCTGCTGCTTGCTAGTACAAACAGTATTCTGATCTGGATAGATTATGATGGAATAGAGCAATTACTAAATGTAACGTTAGCTCCAGTACCAACTCCAAGGCCAGTTTCGCCTCTCTTGTCAAGTTCCATCAAACCAATTGTGCCTCTCTTGTCAAAATCCATCAATCTTTCAGAAATTTTCAATGAGACCATGTATGTAGGTTTCTCTGGTTCCACAGGCTCAACCAAAAGTGACCAATATATCCTTGGATGGAGTTTCAAGAAAGGCGGAAAAGCAGAGAGCCTTGATATTTCAAAGATTTCGGATCCCCCTAATCGACCTCCACCACCATCTTCTCCAGCACCACCATCTCCGTCACCAACCGC
This sequence comes from Eutrema japonicum, assembly GCA_030161315.1. Taxonomy (NCBI): domain Eukaryota; kingdom Viridiplantae; phylum Streptophyta; class Magnoliopsida; order Brassicales; family Brassicaceae; genus Eutrema; species Eutrema japonicum. The sequence continues at coordinate 44,875,610 of BSQW01000005.1, forward strand.
TCAGTCAGATTTTTGGTCTAAAGCAAGAATTATAGGCATTTCTATAGCAACAATTTCTTTTCTAATAATACTGGGAGGAATTGTGTATCTCTACAAGAAAAAAAAGTATGTGGAGGTGCTTGAACAATGGGAAAAGGAATATAGTCCCCAAAGGTACTCCTTTAGGAACCTATACAAAGCAACCAAAGGTTTCAGAGAGAATCAGCTACTTGGAGCAGGAGGTTTTGGAAAAGTTTATAAAGGAATACTTCCCTCTGGTACACAAATCGCGGTTAAGAGAGTCTACCATGATGCAGAACAAGGAATGAAACAGTATGTAGCAGAGATAGCTAGTATGGGAAGGCTAAGGCACAAGAACTTGGTTCAGCTCCTTGGATACTGCAGAAGAAAAGGTGAATTGCTTTTGGTCTACGAGTTCATGCCTAATGGAAGCCTTGATGACTACTTGTTCAATCCAAACAAGCTGAAAGATCTTACTTGGTCTCAGAGATTGAATATAATCAAGGGAGTTGCATCTGCCCTTTTGTATCTTCATGAAGAATGGGAACAAGTTGTACTACATAGAGATATCAAAGCTAGCAACATTCTTTTAGATGATGATCTAAATGGAAGGTTGGGAGATTTTGGGCTTGCAAGATTCCATGATCGTGGCGAGAATCTCGAAGCCACACGTGTGGTAGGAACCATTGGCTACATGGCACCAGAGCTTACTGCAATGGGAGTGACCACTACTTGGACCGATGTCTATGCTTTTGGAGCTTTCATTCTCGAGGTGTTTGCGGGAGGAGGCCAGTAGACCCTGAGAGACCACTTGAGCAGATGATTTTACTTAAGTGGGTTGCTAGTTGCGGAAGCAGAGACGCGTTATTGGTTACTGTTGACAGTAAACTACAAGGAAGCTTTAAAGCTGAAGAGGTCAAGATGCTTTTGAAGCTAGGCATGCTGTGTTCACAGAGCAACCCAGAAAATAGACCTAGTATGAGACATATAGTACAATATCTGGAAGGAAATGTCACTGTTCCAAGCATATCATTTGATACAGCTGGATTTGGTATGCCCAATATAAGCAATGAAACAGTAACACAAATGACAGCCACCTCCTCATCAGCTAATTTCTCGTTTGAAGATGTTACAATCCTATATGGCGGTCGTTGAAGCCTGCATCACAGGCTGCTAAATTTACAAGAAATCTATTTTTTCTTGCCACAATGTTGTGTCTTTAAGTGAGTGATTGTATTTGAAAGTTTTTTTCTTTTTGTTACAACGTTGATCCTTTTGATGTAAATGATTGTATTGTGATGTATTGTTGTTTGCAAACTGAGGAAGCATACTGACAGGTCTACTGCACCAGTATAGCTACTTTTGTTCTGGCACCTTAATCTGAACAGGAATATGTTTTATTAAGTTTCTTAAATTAAAGCTTTAGTAACACCTTTATGCTTACATTCCGGCATCTTCAACTATCCAACGTACTGATCAAAATGAGTATGGTAAGGCTTTTATTCCCATAGAATATAAAACATAGTTATGTACAAAGATATCAGCGGAATTAACAATTCAAACATCTTTTTCAACATTTTCACTTCGAGATTTTTGTCCAAGAGCTAAAGGTATGCTGTCCCTTGAGCTGGTACTTGGTCCAGCTTGTGAATCGTAAATTCGATTCTGATTAAATCTCAAAAAAAACAATTAACAATTACGAAATCTCGATTCATTGCATAAATTACGAGTTAGTCAAATTCTTTCTATAGAACAACTGAGTTTATTTGTATGATTTGTGAAGCTGTTCGGTTAGGTTAATAAGTTACAGACATTGCAATTGTATCTTCTTGCTAAGAGGACCCAATAGTGGTGCCAAAGATTGTAAATTGATGGGAATCATTGCTGAGATGTAAATGTTGTTACTCCGATCTCATGTTTCAGAATTCTTAAAATCTCATGCGTCTTATCTCTTTGATTGTTTTATTTTTGCTTCAGTTCTCTGCTCATTCTTCATTACATTCCTCTGTTTTCTTGTGTGATTTGATTATTTATCAAAGACTCTTTGTATCGCTTTTTGATCTCGCGAATTCAATCATCATAAATTCATAAATAGCTCATCGTTAGATGCTTACAGGCACAAGAACTCCTATTGAATCTAAAATTCTAGTGAGAAAGATGTAAATTTAATGAAACATATCATTCTTGATCAGAAGCATCCCTAAACCCTTGAATATTAAGAGGCACTACAACAAATAAGGTGTGTTGTATCATTTATTATATTTGTTTATATCATTTTTTTATTGATGCAAATTTGTTTGCATCATTTATAAAACTGACTCTGAAAGTAGTGACTCTAATGTTTTGCATCACTTTTAAGGATTGATGTAACTACTTTCATCATATATAGTAATTGATGTTAATTTGTATCGCTTGTAATAAATGATGTTAACATTTGTCTCAATCAAAATAAATGATGTTAATATTTGTTTCGTTTATGACAATTGATTTTAAATATTTATATCAGTTATATTAATTGATGTAATAATACAAATAACTATATCATTTGTCAAGAACTGATGCTAAAATGAAAAGTGTGATAAAACCAATTATTAGACTAATATTATCTGTCCAATCAAATATCTGGTAGAATAATATTTTCCAAAATATTTTTATCAATTTTAATAATTGATATTTTAATTGTATCATTTGTAAATAATTGATATTAAAAATATTAGTTTTGAAAGATCTTTTTTTTATAAATGTAAATACTTTTTTAAATGGCATCATATGTATTTACTAATTAAAACTAATATGTACCAAGAATAATTTAGTGTTGAATGACATCAATTTGATTTAATTACATATTAAACTTATTTTGGAATGATGAGTTTGTTTTATAGAGGAGTATTTTATCCTCTCTGATTTTTGTTTACGATGTGGGACAAACAGGTTTTGAAGACATTAAATAAAATATATTAATTGTTTAATCAGATTTTTGTTAGTATCACTTTCTAATTGATACAAAATTTGTATCGCTTTATATAATTGATGCTAAAAATAATCAGTATATGCATCATTTACTTAACTGATGTGAATTTTTGTTTTGTATCGATTTTTGTTAAGTGATACAATTTCGGATAAATTAACATCAGTTTTACTTAAATGATGTCAAATAAAGCAGTGTCATTTGTAAGCATGCCCACGGTTACGGTTAATGCGGTTAAGGTTATTTAACCACCGGTTACGGTTAGAATTTTTTTTAACCTTAACCTTAACCGTTTAATATACGGTTAAATACGAGTCCAGTTAATACGGTTACGGTTAGATACGGTTACGATTACCTGATGACAATAAATGGTTAATGTCATGATTTATAATTAAATAATTAGAAGTCTATAACTAATATTCTAAAAAAAATTATTAATATGGGTAAAATAAACTAACTAAAGTTTTTATTAGCTTGTTTCAAAATATTCCAAAATACATTTTATTAATCTATAACCTAAAGAGTAAGTAAACTATTACAACAATTTAGTTAAAAGAAAAAGTAAAAAAAATAAAAAATTAGTCTAGCACGTTTAAGTTTTAATTAATATTTCTATTTGTTAGATTTGCATTTGCTATTGGTAAAATGATTATATATAGTTTTCTTTGAATTTTTAATTTTACATAACTAATTATAATTATTAGTATATATAATTTTATTTTTAAAACGGTTACGGTTAAAATTTTACGGTTTAACCTTGTAGTTAACCAATGGTTTTGATACGGTTACGGTTAATTAACGGTTACAGTTAATAATTTTTTTAACCATAACTAATATATTTTTACGGTTAACGGTTACGGTTTTTAACCGTCTGACACGGTTACGGTTTGGTTACGGTTTGAAAACGGTACGGTTACGGTCCGAAATACGGTTACAGTTCCATTTTGGTCATGCCTAGTCATTTGTTAATTGATGTTAAACTACAAAAATTGTATCACTTGTAAATAAATAATTCTAATTAGTATCAATTATTGAACTGATACATTTTAATTGATGCTATCCACACTTTTTTTTGTAGTGAGGTGAGCACTATTTTGAAACTCAATTTGGCATCCAAAATAGATTGAAAAAGGTGGTCTGAAACTCAACTGACCACAAACAGAAATCATCAAACAGAGTTATAAATCAACCATAACAATCTTGGCCCAAGAAACATAGTAATAAAATATTGACCAAGCTACAAAAGGGTTGATAGACTTTGAGTTTCTTGGAACAGAACCACAGAAGCTAACGGTACACTTTATATAGGAAAGCTATGAGGTCAAAGGCATAATAAGACCTCTAGATGTGTTGAGAACGTATATATCTTATAGAATATTATTTCATGAAAGCAATTATGTTTTTTTTGGTCGTGAAGAGATCATTAACATACACTAATTAACTTCTATAGTTGAAAAAAAGGGGGTAAAAAGGAAACTGCATGTGGCGATGTTGCTAGATATATTCCTTTCAGGAATTTAGTAACCTGACTTTTGTTTAATATATAGATTTTCCAACAACTGCTGAATATATATAATTCTAAACGCAATAAACAATACGATTGCAAATGAAAAACAGGAAAATTTCCTTTTTCGAAAAGTAATAATCTGACTTATAAATACGCATCATTACTCCTCAAATCTCAACAATCATTCATTCTCCACAGTTTCAGCTGGTATTCCGTAGAATCACAAGGACAAGATGTCAGATTACTGCAAAGAAGAGGAGTTGCCTAATCAGTTTTCTAGATGGCTGGAGTTGTAAGATCACTGAGTTTCTGGATAATAATAATATGTGTTCAGGTGTTGTCTTTGGGGTTAGCTCAAGATGGGGATCAATTTGTGCACTATGACTTCAGTAAAGCATACCTGTATCGTGATGGCATGGAAACTATCGATGATGGACAATTAAATCTTACAAATAATACAACTAAGAGCATTGTCAACTGCAGTAGACTTCCTAAACTTAAAACAATTAAAAAAGACAAGTAAGCTAATAGAGACAATTATGAAACAGAGAGAGTCAATGAAATTAAACTACATGCAACTAGTATTTTCTTGATTAAGAATATGTTTTCCAAGAACTTGTTCTAACGACTATCCCAATGCTGAGAATAAAAATTATGCAACTCATTTAACCACACTTGTCATGTATATCAAAGTCAACTACGTTTAAGTAAGTAAAACTTGCAGATTGTTTTTCTTCATCTTGCCACAGACATAGTAAATACTCATTCAGGTCAAAACATATCAGATCACAGCTGAATTTTTCTGTCTCGCGTATAAGCCATCAGCTAGAAAGCAACAAGCAGAGATACAGACCAATAAAAGCAAGGATCATTGTATCCACAACCTGTCTTATCTTGAGGATAAGAATACCAAAGAATATAATAACTTACACAATTGTAATAATATGTCTAAATGATGACATAGTCAGTATTGATCTATAACAAATTCACAAGGAACGAACCTTTCTTCACTTTTCTTCGATCGGGTACTCCATGTAAAGGTCAACTCAGGATTTTCTTCAGTTGGTCAAAAACTAGAAAACAGAACTCTTAACGAAAAAAAAAAAGTGCAGAAGAATCTGAGATTCACAACCAAAGGTGGGAGAGAAGATCATTGCTGTTCCAGATGGCTGGAGGTCTAGGATCACTGGGTTTCTTGATAACCATTAGTGTTCATGTGATGTCTTTGGTGTTAGCTCAAAATGGGGATCAATTTGTGCTCTATAACTTCAGGGAAGCAAACCTTCATCTTGATGGAATGGCAAATACCAACGATGGTCCATTGCATCTTACAAATAATACATCAACGAGCACAGGTCATGCTTTCTACAAAAGTCCCATGAAGTTCACAGGGTCGTCTCCCAGTTCATTTTCCTTTTCAACAGAATTCGTCTTTGCAATCTTTCCACTGCAACAACCCCCCTCCTACGGTCAAGGTATGGCTTTTGTGGTAGCTCCTACCACATACCTCATGTTTAACGGCACTGCAAGTTCATATTTAGGGCTTTTCAACAAAACAAATGATAACAAAACTGAAAACCATATCCTGGCTGTAGAGCTTGACACTAATGAAAGCTCTGAACAACTTGACAAAAGCGGAAACCATGTGGGGATTGATATTAATAGTATAGTCTCGGTCTATTATGCCAATGCTACTTACTTTGATGATAGAGAGGGGAAGAACCAAACCCTGCTGCTTGCTAGTAGAAACAGTATTCTGATCTGGATAGATTATGATGGAATAGAGCAACTACTAAATGTAACGTTAGCTCCAGTACCAACTCCAAAGCCACGTTCACCTCTCTTGTCAAGTTCCATCAAACCAAGTGTGCCTCTCTTATCAAGATCCATCAATCTTTCAGAAGTTTTCAATGAGACCATGTATGTAGGTTTCTCTGGTTCCACAGGCTCAACCAAAAGTGACCAATATATCCTTGGATGGAGTTTCAAGAAAGGCGGAAAAGCAGAGAGCCTTGACATTTCAAAGATTTCGTCTCCACCACCTCCTAAAGGCCCAAATTTATATAAACGGATTCTTGTCCCTACTATAGCAACAATTTCTTTTCTATTAATATTGGGAGCAACTGTGTATCTCTACAAGAAAAAGAAGTATGCGGAGGTGCTTGAACAATGGGAAAAGGAATATAGTCCCCAAAGGTACTCCTTTAGGAACCTATACAAAGCAACCAAAGGTTTCAGAGAGAATCAGCTACTTGGAGCAGGAGGTTTTGGAAAAGTTTATAAAGGAATACTTCCCTCTGGTACACAAATCGCGGTTAAGAGAGTCTACCATGATGCAGAACAAGGAATGAAACAGTATGTAGCAGAGATAGCTAGTATGGGAAGGCTAAGGCACAAGAACTTGGTTCAGCTCCTTGGATACTGCAGAAGAAAAGGTGAATTGCTTTTGGTCTACGAGTTCATGCCTAATGGAAGCCTTGATGACTACTTGTTCAATCCAAACAAGCTGAAAGATCTTACTTGGTCTCAGAGATTGAATATAATCAAGGGAGTTGCATCTGCCCTTTTGTATCTTCATGAAGAATGGGAACAAGTTGTACTACATAGAGATATCAAAGCTAGCAACATTCTTTTAGATGATGATCTAAATGGAAGGTTGGGAGATTTTGGGCTTGCAAGATTCCATGATCGTGGCGAGAATCTCGAAGCCACACGTGTGGTAGGAACCATTGGCTACATGGCACCAGAGCTTACTGCAATGGGAGTGACCACTACTTGGACCGATGTCTATGCTTTTGGAGCTTTCATTCTCGAGGTGGTTTGCGGGAGGAGGCCAGTAGACCCTGAGAGACCACTTGAGCAGATGATTTTACTTAAGTGGGTTGCTAGTTGCGGAAGCAGAGACGCGTTATTGGTTACTGTTGACAGTAAACTACAAGGAAGCTTTAAAGCTGAAGAGGTCAAGATGCTTTTGAAGCTAGGCATGCTGTGTTCACAGAGCAACCCAGAAAATAGACCTAGTATGAGACATATAGTACAATATCTGGAAGGAAATGTCACTGTTCCAAGCATATCATTTGATACAGCTGGATTTGGTATGCCCAATATAAGCAATGAAACAGTAACACAAATGACAGCCACCTCCTCATCAGCTAATTTCTCGTTTGAAGATGTTACAATCCTATATGGCGGTCGTTGAAGCCTGCATCACAGGCTGCTAAATTTACAAGAAATCTATTTTTTCTTGCCACAATGTTGTGTCTTTAAGTGAATGATTGTATTTGAAAGTTTTTTTCTTTTTGTTACAACGTTGTTCCTTTTGATGTAAATGATTGTATTGTGATGTGTTGTTTGCAAACTGTGGAATAAAAGTGACATGTCTACTCTTTTTTTTTTTTGTAAATTTAAACAGCAATATGACAGAAGCCACTTAAGCATGAAATGCATATCATATTTATCATCAAAAAGAAAGAAAACAGACAAGCAAAAATATTCAAGAGTTTCAGTGGTAATTTACTTACATAGGTCCAAGAGCAAAAGGTATGCTGTCCCTTGTGTTGTTGCTCGGTCCAGCTCGTGGACCAAAAATGGAGTCACGTAGAACAGAGAGCGGGAAATACTGACTTAAGCTTTAGTAACACTTTAATGCTGACATTCCGGCATCTGTAATTATCCAACTTACTGATCAAAATGAGCATGACATGGCTTTTATTCCCATAGAGTATAAAACATAGTTATGTTACAAAGAGTATAGCTAAACCAGAAACGATCTCAGCGAAATTAACAATAACAAACATCTTTTTCAACATTTTTACTTCGAGATTTTTGATTCAATTTCTTCCAAGCTGAGACCCTTGGTCTCTGGAACTACTAGAACTACAAACAACAGTGATACCAGTGCTATGGCACCGAAGAGAAGGAAAAGATTCTCGGCTCCAAGATATTCCTGCAGAGAATGCATGTGTTGACGCGAGTTACTAATAAACTTCAAGGGAATTTTACCAAATGGGACCAGAAAAGATACCTTTAAGGGTGAAAACGCAAAGGTCACAATAGCATTGGAGACAAAGTTTGTAAGAACTGCAAGACTGATCCCTCTCCCTCTTGTGCGAAGCGGGAAAATCTCCGACACCATTAGCCAGCTGATGGGTCCGAATGAGATCTGGTTCACGAGAAAGAACAGTCAGTTGATGAAAGTAAGACTATTAAGCGAAGTAAGCTGAGACTTGAATATAGTCTAAGTTTCGAGTTTTCTCAAATTCGATTTGTTTATTCAAAACTACATGTAGCCACAGCTACCAGAGAGCTAGAGTACAAACCTGGTAGCAACCAACATAGAGAAGTAGTGCACCAACGGCGACAAGGGGATAACCTACGAGAAACTTGTAGTATGCTGACAGTAGAAATAAAGACAAGACTTGGAATTTGGAAGATACAAGAGAAAAACTTTTTGTGTAAATGAAAGGCCTCCGTAATCTTCAGCAAAGAATAACTGAATAATCAATAAGAAAATTGCCACAAAGAGTTACTCATACAATGCCACTGACGCCTCCAATCAGTAAGGGTCGTCTGCCGAGATCATCAACTTTCGCAACAGCTACCCATGTCATCAGTAACTGCGAGGGCGTTATCAATTGAAGAGGTCCACAGTGATTAACTGGAAGCATGTTAACATATAAAGATATTTACACTGCAAAAAAAATGAGCACCTTGAAAACACCAATAATAACAGAGACTCGGGTTGCATCAGCAGCAGCAGAGAATCCAGCAGTCTTTGAATAGATAAAGTGAGCAATAAGTCTCATGAAATATCCAACTAAAAATCAGTAGGTAATCTCATTCATTTCAAGATTTAAAGCAAGCATACCTGAAGAATCGAACCCGCATAATAAAGAACACTTGGCTGTCCAGTTATCTGTCACGATAATTCAGAGTATAAATTAAGATAAAAGAAGAGGTAATCTCACATTCTTCCAAAGGCCAACAACGAAGAAGAATCACCTGCTGGAAAAGGACTAAACCTCCACCAATTGTCAAAGCTTTCAAATTAGGCCCCTGGAATACTTCCAGGAAGTTTCCCCCGGATTTCTCATCTTCGTAAGCCGTTTTCACAGATAACAAGGCATCATCTACTAACTTCTCCGACATTTTATCACCCGGAGGTCTGCCACGTAATTTTCTGAGGGCAAGCATGGCCTTCTCTTTGTATTCTTGTAAAGGGCCTTTGCCTTGGACGGCTCTAAGAAGCAACCAGCGAGGAGATGCAGGGAGACTCCACATGCCTAGTCCCATCAGCAAAGCAACAGGCATACCAAATCCATACATGTATCTCCACCCTCCAACTACATCAATCGCGAAGCTCCCAACAGAAAAACCCAGCTGCGCGAGAAGGAAATCGAGGTTACTCAGTAACTGCATGCATAGAAATCATACAGGAAAGAGATCGACATTTACCAGAATTCCCAATACGATGAAGAGTTCCTTCAGAGATATTAGAGTTCCACGGATTTGAGATGGGCATGTCTCAGCAATATAGAGGGGAGCCCCATGCATTGCCTATCAAGCCAAACCGATTTACAATACACACTAAACAACAACCAACAACGAAAGTGACAAAGAAATGATAAAGATAAATGGTTTCCAGAGCTCACCAAACCAATACCCAAGCCATAGAGAAGCCTTCCAACTAAGAGAACATTAAGATCAGGGGCACAGCCAGTAATCAGAGACCCGAGGAGATAGAGAACAGCAGCTATAATAAGTTCCCGCCTTCTTCCTTCATTAAAAAAGAACAAGAATGAGAGGCTTGCAACCAGTTAAGAAGAAGGAGAAATAAATAAACAAACAAGATTTACCAAGGAAATCAGCAATGCCATAGACAAGAGTTGAACCAAGAAGGGCTCCATATAAGGATCCGCTAACCTACACAACGAGTGACGCAGTAAAGACTACTCCTTTTCTGCAAACTCTATGGCTTAAATTGTATAAAATCATCTCTAGATTGCATACCACAAGTCCAAGTTGAACAGGTGAGAAGTTAAACCATGTAGTTCCGCTGAGTGCAGGTGACTGTTCAACACTATAAGATGTTAGGCTTTGGAGCTAGTAGCTAACAGATAAAAGTAGAGAATTTTAAGAAGACCTGAAGTGAGAGAGTAGCACCAGAGGTTGCCCCAATATCATACCCGAACAACAATCCACCCAAAGCCGGGAATACAAACCTAAGATTCGAGTAAAATTACTGTTAAAATCAATGCAGTGCAAAGGTCAATCTAGCAAAATAACAAATTTTTGTAGATTTGATCATACATAACAGATTAAAACTTAAGTAAGAAATCGCTAGACAAGATCATTACACAGGTAATGAGGCAAACCAAACCTATTAACTCAGGAATTGAAAAAAAAAAATCTAGAAAAATTAATTTCCAAAATTGAAACAACAAGACGGATCAATACGCACGGTAGTATCACAGAAGACCAAGAAAATGACTCCGATGCATCGGAAGCAATCGAATCGGCTACTTCTCCACCGTCGGCGAACTCTCCTCCCGTCCCAACTCCGACCTACCTATGAACCAAAACCGGAAAATCAAACAAAACATTCAAAAAATCACAAGCAATCAAAACCCAGAAAAGTTTGCTCCTCACCTGGAATTTTTGTCTGTGTCTAGTGACTAAACCCGGATTGGGAACCAATAAAGTAAGTTCCTTGGAACGGAGATAAGATGAGTCAGGCCTTGATTTAAAGCACGAGTAGAAGAAAGTACGAGGACTAGAGTTCTTGAAGTGGTTTCGTTGTAAAGGTTTGATGGCGAAATGTGACTGAACCGAGACAGCGAAAGCCATGATCGGAGGGAGACAACTGAGGATTCTCCCGCTTATTTTGGTCGCTTATTCTCATCCGCGTGAATCCGATTCTTAAATGTTTTGTAAGTTTAAAGAAAAAAAAATCAATTTTTATTGTGTGGTTTGTATCTTTCCTGAATCCTGATACAGAGAAAGGACAAAACTGTAATTTCATATATATAGCTCTTTTTATCTTTTCCGCCATTCTTAAACTTAAACCTCTGAAGCTCGTGGAACAGAAGACGTGAGCCAACGCTGAATCAGAGGTTAGATTGGGATTAAGATGGATCATGAGCTAGTTGTGTTCTTTGATTTTTGTTGGCTCTCAAACACTATTACAGCGAAACAGATTGTTGTGTCTAAATTCTTGGAGCACAATCATTCTTGATAACTTCTGGTTGAAGCAATTTGATCATATACGCTAACTTGGCCATCTGTTAAAGGTATTGAGCTTGGAAGGCAACCAGCTAACACTAAGCTATCGAGAAATAAGACAGTGAGGAGGATCCGTGTGCGTGGTGGGAAAGTGAAGTGGCGAGCTTTGAGGCTCGATACATGAAACTTCTCATGGGGAAGCGAAGCTTACAATGCATCGAACAATGAGCTTTGTCCGTACAGAAACTCTGGTAAAGATTGCTTCTCCATTCAAACAATGGTTTGGTTGTTCAGTTTAGCAGTTATTTGGTTGCTTGCATGCATTGCATCAAGAACACTCAAGACCTGGACAATGTGATCAAAATCATCACATATTTGATCAGTTTTTGTTTTCTCATCAACTGACTTTTGGTGCAATTTGAAACAGGTACATATTAGAAGGAAAAGAGCTCGAATTCATCGTGAAGAAACTACAAAAGAAAGAAGGGCAAGAGTGCTGGTGATGCATATAAGAACCAAATTTTGGATGATCGGATATACTTTCTTGATCGTGAAAGTTGAAAAACCCTTTTTTGTACTTTTGTTGAGTTTTTAGTGCTTTTGACATAGAGATCTTCATGTTTTCGGATTTTGATCATTATAATAGTCAAATTTCGCAAATTCCATTTAATGACTCGATCCCTTGCAAAGAGGTATTGGAACAAAGACAACAAAATATGTTTTGTACATTAAGAGTTCGAATTTTGTAGAAAGTCTACTTAGAGAATATAAAGAGAGTTAACATCAGGTATTCTCGTTCTCTTTGTTGCATCGTCTAGAAGTCGAAATCTCCTTTGGCCTGCGGAGAATAATAGAATGTGTGAACCAAGAGTGAAATGTAAACATTTTTGTTGAACAAATAGCTTGAAAAAGTGCTCCATTATGAAGTAGTTCGATCGTTCCACCTCTGAGAAAATAATATTTTTGCCGTTTATTTGCATAACTCCAGCTCTGAGTTTGCACTCCCACTTGCTCTTACGCTTCTTCACCTGCAAGAGTAGAACGTGGTTGAAGTGTAAGTTTAAGTCCATCATTGTTAAGAATATGTAGCAATGAAAAACTAAATTCAATTTACATTATCAAATTGACACATGACCAAATGCAGAATGTCCTCATCATCATAGATATAATCTTCCTCATCATCATCGTCCTCGTTCAAAAGCTCATCATCCTCATCTACACAAATGAGAAACAAAGAAGATATCAAGAGAAAAGGTACACCATTTTACTCAAACCCAATCTGAAACTTACCATTAGGAGCATAAGTGTTTGGCTCTGCACTAGGTCCATCATGCTGAGGAATATAAAATCCGTCACGCTCATTCTTTATGGACATCACAAGGTCCTGAAAACATTCTCAACATTAGTAATTGGATCTGTGACTCAAAACTTTTATAAATCAAGAACTCTCTCAAAGACTCTTTGTGGCCAAAAAGAACCTTACCGTGGATGGATTCGTCCTTGGAAACTGAGCATCAATGTCAATTCCACCTTCAGCAGGAGATCTTTCTATCGTTCCGTTTATGACTCCGGCTTGTATCATCTTCCTTTTCCAATTCTATTAGACAATATATAGTTTTTAATCAGTTTCAAAATAACCTGATCAATTTCTTTAAAACCCTAGCTGACCAAAATCAAAACGATTGAAAACTTATTCGGATTTCTCAAGAACATGCAAGATTGGCGTAAAAGAAAAAGGAAACGATAGAGTTTGCTTTTCTATCGTATCATCATCATATCGTTTTCCAATTTCTACAAGTATATATAGTTCTAAACCCCTAACTTATCGATGAATAGAAAAAAACGAATTTGAGAATTCTCAAGAACTGAGAAATCAAGATCGAATAGGCGACAACTAACCGCTTGAATCTCGCTAAGAACACTGTCCTCCTCGTCCTCGAGTTCTCCATTGCGGAGGAGCTCGCTTCGAACTTTGCTGATAACATCGTCGCTGATAAAGGTGTAGGCGTCGCTAGTCTCGCTCGCGTCCATTCCGAAATTGTGGATGTTCCGTTTAGAAAACTCAAAGGAGGAAGATGAAAAGGGTTGAAAATCCGTAATATAAATAGGTTTTGGCATCGACGTGGCTTAAGCTTAAAGTCGGTTCATCTTAATTAAGCGTTTTAATCCTATAACTCCTAAGTAATGTTTTGAAACACCGACCGGTTGAACCGTGATCCGGTGGCATATCCGGTTATGATTTCATGTAAAACTCGGAATAATTTGGAAAAACCCCGCTCAAAGCCGGCCGGTTTCGGGTCTTGTAGAAAATTCGTTGCACAACTTCAAGCCAAGGATATCCGATAACATAGATTTCATTTTAATGATCTTCATTCTTCTCGTTTGAAACGTAGTCATGATTTTTCAGATTCATTTTTTGTTTTTTAAAAACATATGATAAGACTACTTATTTGAATGGAAGAAGGACAAGATGAAAACAATTGGAAGATGAATAGGCCACGGGTGGAAAATATAAAATCTTTGGTTTTTTGGTTATTTACTTATTTTAATGTTTTTAATTTTGGTTTTATCAACTAAATCAATGACAATACTTTCTTAATTAATTTACCTTTTGTCAACTTATTTCGTTGCTTTCATAATCATTTTATTTTCCTTTTGTTTTCTAAACTTTCCATTTATTTTGTTAGCAGTGTTATTTCTAGACACACAAAAAAACATGGAAAGATTTATTTTTTAAAAAAATACTTATTTGGTTACGGATTTATTCATTATTTGAGATTAATAATGAAAGGGCCAGTAAAATGCCTTTGTAAGAAAAGTTGGGCTTCGGCCAATATTGAAATATTTGAGTATCTTCAATGTTAGAATGTCATTACGACGTGACAATAAAATAAACGCAATTAACACTGTCTTTTTGTCATCTCATTAACCCGTCAAGCTGGTGGTGACATAACAAGGATTTACCATTAGGACAATCAATATCATATATCATATTTATCATCAGTTAATTTTTCATATTACGCTTTGGTCCAAAATTCATCTCAAGCTGGGGATTACAGTTGGTAAATTATATAAAAATCTGATTTTCATATAGTGATCTTGGCCTATTAGAAAATGAAAATAAAAACATCAATATCATATTTATCATCAGTTAATTCTTTGTGCTCTTTTTCATATAAAAATCTGAACAAACTTTTCAATCATTTGATAACCATAGTCATTATTCGATAAATGATCACTAATGAATAATCAGATTCAATTGATTTGTTTATATTACTCAACCGACAAGTAGCATTTGTGTCGTGATGGAAAGCATGAGCTATTAAGCTTTTTTCGTTGAGAATTGAATTTTCTGTTTCGGTTTTATGTCCCTTTCACTACTTTTATTTTTTTCTCCGGGACAGTCGTCGATTCAAACTATAGTTTGTTTTTAAATAGTTTTGCAAAATGTCGGGTTTGATAAACACGTGGTGATCTGGAATTAAAGATAGCATCTTCAAACATTTATTGAGGACAGTTCATATCTTTGATTAAAGTAATGGACCAAAACTATACTAATATATTGGCGTATTATAGATCAGATGAGCAACCACACCAAAACGCAACCATCAAATTTCACATGCTGTATTGCTTGATTCTGAAATTGTTTTCACCATACTATATTTTAAAATGTACGTACGAGGTTATGAAAAATACTCAACGACTTTGTTTACTTTTTTTATTGCTCATCAGATTTTTTTTTTTTAATTACTCGGAGATTCTGGACCAAAGCCCGTACATTCTCCAAATCCGAAAACATAATATTTTATATAGTCTCGTCCCAATCGTCACTCAATCATAAAACCTCTAGGCTTTACCTTTGTTTAACATGATAATTAGACTACATCAAACTACAATTAGTTCATTTAATTCGGAAAATTAGTCTTGATCATATCTTTCCAAAATTAGGTCAGTTATACAAAATTAGAAGGAAAGAAAAAGCCAAAAAGGGTTAAAGTAAAAAACGTAAAATCGACAAGTGTCAAGTGCGCAATCTGCCGGCCATGCAGATTCAGGGAAATAACTGCCCCCGGGATACACGTGTCGGACCTAAATTCTGCCACGTAATTACTGAAGCTTCTCCTTCGGTAACTGCGAAAAAAGAAGAACCCAACGACCTTAAACTGCAACGTGGTATCTGCGTTCAACACGCGTCTCCGTAGTCCACAAAACTAGACTTAAACCAAGCCCTAATTTATGGTTCGCTCCTCGTTATTGCCAAACCCTTCTTTCAAACAATTTATGTGTTTTTTAAAAAATTGAATATTTAAGCTTTTACACATGGTGGTTTCTAATGTGAATGTGGAACTGAATTTTGAATTTGAAGATCTCATGTTCAAACTCGCGCTTATGTTACGTGAATTTGATACAAATAGTAGATTTTTCTTGTTGCGCAGCTATAGTATGAAATTTTATAGAAGATACATAGCTCAAATGAACAAGGATCCATATGTAGTATAATAATCTGATGATTATATCATATAATTGTGGTTTTGACATTTTGTCATGTTAACCGAGAAATATTATCAAAATTTCAATTAGAATAATAGAATTACAGTTTCAATTATCTTAGTTAAATTTCGTTAAATACATACAAGTACTATGCAATAGAACTCACCATCTGCAAGTATCACTTTCAGTTTTATAAAATATACATTTCTGAGTACACGTTACTATTTAAAAGTTGTTGGTATATAAGAAATCGTTAATACCTAAAAATAACATACGTTACATATGTGATGTGTCACATGCCAAAGATGGGATATATTTAATCAAACTATCATGCTTAGAACATTTGTCTCTTTACCGAAATCTCTCCAACCACCGACTAAAGTAACTAGCCATGTTTCAGTTACTCTTTTTCTTATTATCATCGATGATATAGTTTACCAACACAACATTATACCCCAAAAAAAAGAGAAAACAATAATCTCTATTTCCGTACGTGTTTGTTAGTTAAAATTGATATATTTTTTGGTATTTTATAAGGTTTGAAAGTGATGGTTGGTATAGAGCTCGACGAATGAAATGAAAATGGTTCCTAAACACAACATAATAATAATAATTGTTTTCTTTTTGCTTGAATATGGTAATTAATATTTGATAGAGAGAAAAGAAAAACATTTAACGTGGCGCAATGTATTTGCCTACTGTCAACTTCAAGTACATGGCAACTGTTATTCAGCTTTAGCGGACACGTGGCCTATGTAACGCACGCGCTTCGTTTTCAGTTTTTTCCGCGTTTATTAATTTCACGTCATTGCGCCACGTGTCCGAAATTGCTTTTACGTTTTTTTTGTAAAATGTAGGAGTAGGACCCATGAAAATCATCGGATGCTATCTTTTTACATCAGCTCAGTCACACGTCATAGAGATTTTTCAGCAAAAGATGTCTTCAAATGTTTAATTGGTTATTTTGGAAGAACAACAATTGAATATTTTAGTTTCTATTGATTTATTATAACAAATAAGTTGACTTGTGCCTCCCGGGGACATCCGATATAAAATATAGACAGAGTGTTGAATTTTTTGCTTGATAGCATCTTTTATATTTTATGTTTATGGTTCGATAGTTTATTTTAATAGTTTGTTTTTGCTAAAGGGTTTTGTTTTCATATTTTACGCAGCCAAAATTGAATGTCTTTTTTATTTCTTTACATCCAATACAATACATATTTTGTATATATATATATATATAGAGAGAGATTTTCATTCAATTTCTAGATAGTAATGGTTTTTGACTTCAGATTTTAGGTCAAAGTAGCTTCCATCTGGATTTTGTTTTGATGGTTAGATTGGAGACTGAATTAATAAAATTTGTTACAACCAAATATGTTAGTATAAATGTTTTGTAAGGGGGAGTGTTGCGTCGTCATGAGTTTCCATTAAAAATCTTGAGTCTTATTTAAATTTGTCCCTATCGACCGTACTGACCAAAAGTATAAAGTTTCTTTTCCAAAAGACGTTTCGTCGAAATTCAAATCATTGATCACGTTATTCTTTAGTAAATTTTTGGTTCGAATGGGATACGAGTAGCTAAAACTGAATATCTGAAATATTCCAACCATATGCAAGTATTAATATTCGTTTAAATATCAAATACTTATATTTTGAAACGTGTTCATTTAAGTATATACCGCTGTTAGTATATTGGTTTTCTTTGTTTGATACATTTTTACATATTTTTTTGGTTGTGATATATATATATATATATATATATATATATAAATTTGTTGAAAAATATTGTATACGATAATTTATAAATTTGATAGAATGCAACTAATTGTAAGAATAATTTTACATGAACTCTACAATCTTAAACATCTAGATCAATCACAATAGAATCATAAGGATAATTAGCGGAATATCTTTATTCATTATTGCAGTTATGTTTTCCTAAACAGTATCTTGAATGAAAAATGTATAATCTAATTTCTGAAATAGAAGTTTAGGTTTTTCTTCCCTTACCTATACATTTTTTGTGTTGTGTTTTGGGGATACTTTTATGATAGACTTTATACATATATTTATAGGTAGACAAAAAACATAATTCCTTTTTAGGTTTCTTTAGGATTAATCTCAACTGTCCACCAAAATAGAGATTGATTAGGAATTAACTCCTTTATTTTCAATTTAATTAGTCACCAAATATATTAAAAAATATCAATATTCCAATAGAAAACGGATAATTATAAGACTACATAATAAGAAAAATAAATATTTTTTACAGTTATAACATATTACTACTTGAATTCCGCGGAAAGCCACATATTAGGGTTTGATTGGAATGAGCTTTAGAGGCTGCACACAGCCATATTTATTTCTACAGCTAATTTTTTTTCCAATCATGATTTCTAAAGATTTTTAAACTTACAGCCTTTTGTATTCTTTTTTTGCTGTAGATAGCTATATTTCCATAGTCCATATTTTATGTTTTTCACTTTTTAAAAAGCCACAGCCAAAATTCTACAGCTAAAATCCTACAGCTAAAAAATATACAGCAAAAAAATCATAGCATAAAACCGAAAGTTACAACTGTTACCAATCAGGCCCTTAGTGACTCGTTATTCAAACCCGGTAAAGATAAATTAAATTGTATTACAAGTAAGCATTCTATATTTCATAAAAGAACTCAAGACAAAATCCAATCTCAAAGAACAATATATATATATATATATATATATATATATGAGAATGGTTTAAAGTTAGTACTTCGCAATATTGCGATATTTGTCGAGTTAATTGATTAGATTTTGACATGTGTTTAATAAATTTCTAATTAGATTTTGACATGTGTTTAATAAATTTCTAATTATATTTTGACACGTGGTTAATAAATTTTTAATTATTATTTAACACATAATATTAACAATAAAAGTAAAATTTATAATTAATTTCTAATCTTAAAAAATAAAAGAGAAAAAATATTAGTTATGTTTAGATTAAGGAAATTAAACAAAAACTATAAATAAAACCAAAGTTTTTTAAAAAAAGAAAGAAAAACCATATTTCAGATTAGAATAAGGAAATTAAACAATAGATAACAATAATAAAAATAAAATGAATAAAAGCCAAAAAAATTAAAAAGACGGAAAAATCATATTTCAATTTAGAATAAGGAAATCTTATTATATAAAAATGAATGTTTCAAAATTGCTAATTAACCTGATCGTGACACGTGTCAAGTCAAAGTTAGAAAAATTAAAACTTATTAATAAAAAAACTTAAAAATTCTATAAATTTAATAACCGATTCATAATTTTAAAAGATAAAGTTACTAAAAATAAATTTATCCTAAAAGGAAAAATTAATGTAAAAAAGGAAAAAAACATATTTCTTAGTTTTTCCATTTAGATTAAAAAAAATAATCAATAAAGGAAAAAAATTTCTAATTTCTCAACTCTATATAAACCACAATTTTGTAGTATGTCAATTACACACCAAAACATTAAAAATCCAATAATCGTATCCAAAACTATTTACTGCATATTTTCACCAAATTTTTCTTTTAAGATATATGTTTATTTCATCGTAAACTTTGTTACTAAATTTATATATTATATATTTTTACAGCTGATCTAATTTTGTTTTCCATTTTATTTTTTTCAATTTTTTTTCATAAATTATAAAATATTAAATTACAAACCCGTATATATGCAAATTCTTATCTAGTATTTTATAAAGCTCACCTAAACCATATAAGCACCCGCATATTAGCCAATTCGGTTGTCTTTCCTTTACGCTCAAATCACATTTATACTGATTTGAGCGCTAGATGTTTATTCAGCAAACACCATAGCAAATTTTCCAAATTTTTTTGTTGTACATGGTTATTACTTCTCAATGTTCCTCAAAATACCGAGGAGTAAACGCATAATATAAATGACCAAAATTTTGCACGAATTTTTAAAAATTTGTCGATTTAAAAATTTAAATTAAGATTGATTAAAGTTTGGAAACAACTAGTCCTAAAAAGTGATGTGAAGACTTGTAAGTGTTTAGTTTTTACTCAATAAATAATAATTAGCATTTAATCACAAAAAATCAATAAAATAATAAGAGTGCGTCAAAAATAGAAAATAATGTAAATTGTGTTCATCTTTTTCATCTTTACAAAAATAAAAATATGTTCATCTAGTATAGGCCTGGGCATAATAACCGAACCGAATGAAACCGAACCGAACCGAACCGAAATTAATGGTTTGGTTAGGTTATGGTTACTTCATAATAACCGAATGGTTTTTATTTTTGATATCCATTGGTTATGATAACCGAATGGTTATTAACCGATAACCAATGGGTATCCATGGATATCAAAAAAAAAAAAATTATGTTTATTTCCCCTAATTAACCAAAATAACCGAAATATAACCGAAATAACCGAACCGAAATAACCGAAACTAACCGAAATAACCGAAACTAACCGAAATATTTCCGAAATTTAACCGAAATAACCGAAATATTTTGAAATTTAACCGAAAATAACCGAAAATATTTGAAATTTAACCGAAAATAACCGAAAATAACCAAAAATAACCGAAAATAACCGAAAATAACCGAAACCATTCGGTTAACCGAAAATAACCGAAATATTTCGGTTACCAAACGGTTATTAATTTTGATAACCATACCGAACCGAACCGAATGGTAACCGAACCGAAACCGAACCGAAAACTGTTACTAACCGAATGGATAGTAAAAGACATAACCGAACGTAACCGAAAACCGAAATAACCGAACCGAACCGAACCGAATAACCATTTGCCCACCCCTAATCTAGTAAATGAATCTTGACCAAAAAAATCATGGGTCAAGACATAAGTCGAAGATCTAAACACGTGTCGAATATGGAGGAAGAAAACAGGTCAACATGCTAGAGAGAGGGGTCAACGTTGCTACTTGTTACTGTAACTAGGATTTAATCCAGCGTGGGTAATTTTTTTGTTTTTAAATGGTTTTGAAATTAAAAACAAAATATTTTTATTTGAATTTTATAATAAATATATTTTTTTTAATCAAGCGAATTTTATAATATATCTAATTCATAATTATAAATAGAGTTGTTAAACGAAATAATTTGTCTATTTAATTCGTTTTGCAGTGTACTAAAATATTATTCGGCCTAACCTAACCCGTAAAACCTATAATCTGAAAAACATAATTATATTATGCACCGTTTAATGACTTAATTTTGTGGTTAGTTCACAAATTTTTTAAAAAATCAATTTTTTGTGTCTAATTTTTTTATAAAATTAGTAAAATATTTTTAATTTTTTATATAATATAAATTTAAATAAAATATAATAAACTATAATAAAAATATATCAAGATTTTGAATACAGTTTAAAATATATATATATATATTGATTATTATTTAAAAATATATAATAAATAACATTTTAATGTAAAATAATTTTTAATATTTTATTATTAATTGTAAAAGATAATTATTTTAATTATTTTTTATTTATAATGATATTTTATATAATAATTTAGTTTATTTTTAAATATATTTTCTTAAATAATATTAGTATAGAAATAGGGAATTGGTCGCCAGTTGTCCACAAGGACCATAACCCATCTACGTACTTGTATCTCATTGGACACCATTTGCGATTGATTTTATTTGAGAATATTATAATTATTTTATTTTGAAAGGTGACTGGATATTTAAGTATTATAATTAGAATTTTGACATGTCGGAAATTATTATATATTTTTTAACATATGTCGACTTTTGGTTTTATTTAAAAAAAATACATTTATTTCTAGTTCACTTACTAAACATTGGTGTACACAAATTTATTACATGCAATTGTTTTTTTTTTTATAACATGCAATGTTAAAGTAAAACTGAAAATATTTCAACAAAAAGGGAAGTAAAATTGAAAATATTAACAAACTAAATGCTTTTTTAAAATAATTTTTTTTTCTCCTCTGTTTTTTGAGATTTGATCAATAATAACAAATACTGGAGAAAATCATGTGGTGATGGATATATACTTTTCTATGACTTGATTAAAGTAATTAATTGAGTATTAACAATTGATGGTAATAGATAATATATATAAATTAGTTCTCTCACATGTTTTACTATTCATTATTTATTATTCACTAGCAAAAATTCATTTTATCTTTATGTTTGTAAACTAATTACATCTTTCATTTTTTTCTCTCATCAACATTCGCCGATGAAAGAATATGACGGAGAAGAAGAAATAAGAAGAAAAAAGAAAGAAAAAAGAAGAATAAGAAGAAAAGAGAAAGAGAAGGAGAACGGTGGAGGTTGGTGATATTGTTTGTGATCATGATAATTAACGGCGGTTGGTGATAGTGATAGTGGTGACGATGGTAAAGACGGCCACGGTAGTGACGGCAGTGAAGATAATGTCGGCATATGATGGTGATGATGTCGGTGATTGTAACAGTGTCGATGATAATGATAGTGCTAGTACAGTGGTGGCGACGGTGACGATGATGGTCACACTGTGTCGGTGTTCCATTTTATTTTCCTAGGTTTTGAAGATTTTTATTTGTTCAATTACATTAAAGTTAATCAATAACAAAGTTAGTTAATCTATTACACAAATTTTATATGATATGATAACTGGGTTAACATGATAATTTTTATATTTTTATTTTTCATATTTTTTATGATATGATAACTGGATGAACACGATAATTTATAATATGCTAATTAGTTTAACGTTATACCATGTTAGTTATCATGTTAACTAAATAGTTAACAATCAGATGAACAGTAGTATAGATATCATATGAACATTGTTAATGATCAAATAAACAGTGTTGGTGATATATACTAACGCCGAAAAAATTGAGCAATGACATTTTTATAATTACTCTAAAGTGAAAAGGATAATTATGGTGTATTTTTCTTTTCTCTTTGCTACTTTCTTAATGTCTAAATGATTTTTGTTATTCATCTAATTTTGTGATCAATTGTGTATATTAATTAAAATTACTCTAATTAATTTGTATATTAAAAAATAAACCAATAATAGTAGTAGCCTTAGCTAACATACGATAACTAATTAGATATTGTTGATTGTATCCATCTGGTGATTCATGGAATTGTTTTCATTTTTCATACTTTGTAATTTTAATTAAATATTAATTCCACGTATATATGTCTATGTAATTTTGTAACATTATGCATTATTGAGCACTGTTGAGTACTGATTGATTGATTAATTAGTTAATTAAAACTCCATTAATAATTTTTAAAAAATATTATGCATTATATAGAATGAAATGAGTGAATATTAACAGAAGATGAAAAATAAAAAATAGTAAGAAATAAGTTAAAATTATATAAGTATAATTTAAAAGTGTAATTATAGACGATTTTGTCCTTTTATGAGAGAGAGAAAGAGGCGATGCAGAGAGCATCAAATGAACTGTCTGATAAAATACAATCTCTATCTTTCACAAAACAAAGATAATCTTCCGCCGCCCCAGGTTTTGATCTGCACCGTACAATAAAATATAATAAAGATTTTTATTTACAATAAATTATTTTTCTGGGTTAACGCGATACAATTTTACAGAGCACTCAAGATATTTCCGCTTATATTAATGGCGGTACTTCAGTTGCCTCCATAACTGAGCTGAGAATTTTTGTTAATTGTTATATGTTTTGTTTCACCAGGTACAACTGTTGTTAGATCCGTCTTGATATCTTTTCCGGTTTTAAGACTCCCACCAACCATTGATTTTGGTAAGTTTTGATTCCAAATATTGAGAAGTGTTTACAGTGTTATAATGGTTAACGTAAAATTAAAAATCTATTTGTATTGTTGCATAGTTATCTCGCATAACGAGATAATCCAAAATGTTATCGCGCTAACCACATATTTAGGTAAATTTTGTTTTGAAATATCGAGAAGTGTTTACATGGTTAATGGTTAAGGCAAAGTTAACGACTATTTGTATTGTTACGCAGTTAACTCGGATAACAAAAGAACCCGGAATATTATCCCGCCAACCACGGATTTGGGTTAGTTTCATTTTGAAATATTGAGAAGTGTTTACAGGGTTAATGGTTAAGGCGAAGTTAACAGCTATTTTTATTGTTGCACAGTTAACGCAGAGAGCGAGACAACCAGAAGTGTTATCCCGTCTCACACAACAATATTAAGTATGTGTCAAGTCTTGTAGCTAGGTATATTATAGTATGTTGCTGGTATTTATATACTAACTAATATATTTGTTACATGTGAAAGGGGACAATGTATCCAATTCTGGCCAAGGGTCCATATACATTGATTTCCCCAGATATGGCAGTCTTTCCAGAGGAAATTATGTACGTGTTATCACTTGCTCCTCGATCACAGGGTTGTCCGTGAGCCATTTAGTAAGGGCAGCGATGAGAACCTTGTTGTTCTTAGAAAGCTGAGCAACAAATATTTTTTGTTGGATAATGTCATGCTCGCATAGTTTTGCGTCAATAATTTCCATCAACTTGGAATCTTCAGGGTTTGAACTATTAGATCTGATGTCTCTCTCTTTACCTTTGCCCCTCCTGCCTACGACAGTTTTTTCGATGGTGCCCCTTCTCGACTTTGCTTTCTCGGCTATTTCATATGGTTTACTTCCCCCTACAAACATTTCACTCTTGAATTTGAACCCTTCCGTTATCAGTTTGAGCATATTCTCCATCTTTGGGTCTACATGATCGTCCACCCAACTAAGATTTTCTTCATCGTTGTCAAATCTAAGTCTGCCCAAATGATATTGTGAACATGATCCTGCAAATTTTACATAGTTATAGTCTTAAATAAACTAACTATATATTAATATTATTCGGAAAATTTGACATAGTTATTGTATTAACAATATTACCATAATAACTTGGTTTCCAGTTATCTACAATTATCCCAATAATTGAGATGAACAACAAAATAAAAAACGTACTACACACATAAAATTAAGTTAACATGATCCTGCAAATTTGACATAGTTATGGTGTTAACTAGCTTAACCATATATGAACATGATCCGGCAAATTTGACATAGTTATTATGTTAACAATATTAGCACAATAACTTGGTTTTCAGTTACCTACAATTATCCCAAAAATTGATATGAACAACAAAATGAATAACGTACTACACACATAAAATTAAGTTAACATGATCTTGCAAATTTGACATAGTTATGGTGTTAACTAAATTTACCATATATAAACATGATTCGACTATAGTGCGGCTACAAAGTCTTGTATTATGCTCATTTTTTTGATAAGTAATAACTCTCTAACCC
This sequence comes from Eutrema japonicum, assembly GCA_030161315.1. Lineage (NCBI taxonomy): Eukaryota > Viridiplantae > Streptophyta > Magnoliopsida > Brassicales > Brassicaceae > Eutrema > Eutrema japonicum. The sequence goes on from BSQW01000005.1 coordinate 44,901,127, forward strand.
CACGGCTCTTGCAGGGCCAACTCATATAGGGGGCGAGCAGTGCGATCGCCACAGGGCCCACATGGTTTTTTTGTTTTTAACACTAAAAATGGGCTCCGATTTTGTAAAAAAAATAATATATACTTTGTTACTAAAAAGGGCCCAATTTTTTTTTTTTTTTAGTTTTAGGGCCCACAATTTTTTTTTTGCCCCAAGGCCTCCAACAGTCTTGAGCCAGGGCTGGGCTCTTGCCCGACTGAAATTATTATCCGCGAAAGATCGAAAGCACTCATCTGCAAAAATCAGAAGTTAATTAACCATTATGCTCGTGTTGTTTCGCTATTTCGGCTCAATCTCGGGCAAGTCTGAAAAAATCTAAAACCTACAAAATTAGAATCAAACGAATGGAGTAGTAGGAGAGATTACCTTTGATTGTTTCTTCACTTGGCAAAATCACGTTGTCTTACGATGTCTGCGGTAAATTTCTGCTGCAATTGCCAAATTTTCGATGATGGTTTTTTTTATAGGGGTTAGAGATACAATATCTTGTGGTGGGACCGATATATATAAATTTTTAGAACATTAGTAATTGTGCTGTTTCATTGAGACATTCTCCATTAAAAAAAACAAAAAAAAACAAAAGTGAAAAGAGAGAATAAAGATTGAGACACCCTTCTCATATGTGTCATATTGTGATTAGTCCAAGTTTTTTTTTTTAAATTTAATTATCTAACTAAAAAAATTAATAATAATTTTATTCTGAGACACTTTCATGGATGTCTCATGGATGCTCAACTGATGTTCTTATAGAGTAGATATTTTAACATGACAATATTTTAACATGACAATTTCATATAAATGAACATGATAACTGGTTTAACATGACAATATTAACGATACTAACTATATGTCAACGATGTTTACAATGATAACTGGTTTTAACATGACAATGTTAACGATACTAACTATATGTTCACGATGTTAACAATGATAACTGGTTTAACACGACAATGTTAACGATACTAACTATATGTTAACGATGCTAACAATGATAACTGGGTTAACATGACAATGTTAACGATGCTAACAATATGTGTTTTCTGGTAATGAACAATGTTCGTCGAGTTTTGATGAACAGTACCACCGGCCTTTTGATGAACATTGTCGCCGGATTCAGTCCAATGGCATTTCTATAAATATTAAAAAGTACAATGATATTTTGGGTTTAATCATTTTTTCTCTTTCTTACTTACTTAATTTACAAAAAATTAATAACACTTACCTAATATTTTGGTCAACCTACTATATACACTCAATTAACCCATTAAACAATACCAAAAAGAGGTCTCCTAATTTTGGGATTATTGGATACCAGTTAATACATTTTCTTTATATATATCTGAATGATTGAATCCAATTAATAACACACAACAACATTATCACAAATACATAGGCCTGGGATTATTATCCGGTATCCGATCCGATTCGAAAAAATGGATATCCGGGTAGTTCGGATACGGATCCGGATAGTAAAATAACATATCCGGCGGATACGGATACGGATCCGGATAATAGAAAATTTTAAAAACGGATATCCGATATCCGTTTATAAAATAAGCCCATGATTGTTAGAGTCCAAAATGTTTTAAAAAACAAACAAAGTCCATTGGTTTTTGAAACCCATGATTGTATAACTCTCCAAACCTAATATCACAACAACGCTCTCTCTTTCTCCCTGACGGCGATCCTCTGCTGCTCCATCTCCATCTTTCGTCTTCATCTGGTTCTGCTCTCTCGCTGTTTGGATCATCTACGAATGCTTCTGCGACTGCTCATGGTTCTTGAAGAAATCGTCGAGGTCGAGGCCGATGCGCGTGAAACGCGTGGCGTGGTGTCGCCGTCGTATGTCCTCGTCGATTAACCGTTGAGCCTCCGCGATGGTGGTTCCTGATTTGCCTTGGTGGTCGTCGAGGAAACAGCAGAGTTGCTCTGCGCCGATTATACCGGAGGATCCTTCGCCGTCGTTGTCGCTGGAATCTCCGTCGCCTCCTCCACCGATTCCGTTGTCATCTTGTAATTGTAACTCCCATTGTCATACGACTCTGTTTTCTTCTCCTTCCCCATTGTCAAATCGAAAACTTTTTAAAATTTCGATTTTCGATTATTATTAGGTCTGAAGCTCTTATTTTCACCCAAATTATGAAGAAGATTTAAGAATAAACGAATTATATCCAATTTTAATTAATAAACCGGATCGGATCCGGATATCCGTGAATATCCGGGTTTTTTAATGGATATTCGGAACTGGATATCCGGAGCTTTCGGATCCGGATAATGAAATTGATTATCCGACGGATACGGATACGGATCCGGATACCTTAAAAAATCCGGATATCCGCTCCGTTCCCAGGCCTACAAATACATATCACTAGATTATAATATGTTATAGTTAATTCTACGTACATATATATATATATATATATATTTATTTATTTATACATAAAAAACAGTATTCTACGTACATGTTTATGAACATATGTGCATGGTTGAGTTATAGATTCATGCTTTGTGCTCAGACTCACAAAACCAGAATATATTTATTAATAATTTTAGTTTTGTGGTATAATTATAGTTGTATTTGTCCATCTATATTGTGGTTTTCTATCCCATTTCAATTTGACATGTGTATAAAACATATAAGTAAAAATTTAAATCAATATTTAATTTGTAAATAATTACATCTTATGCCATTTATACTTATTACCAAACTATATATATATATATATATATATATATATTTATATTTTAAAAATATCAACAATATTTTTTAAACAAAAACTACTCATTCATATATCTTTATTATTTAAAATTTCAAATCACAATAGATTTGTTGCATTGCGAGACACTTAATCTTTAAATTTGAGATGAGCTTTCTCACCATGAAATCTGATAGAAGAATACTTTGGTGAGACCGTTGATTCCTCTCAGACCAAATGTAACAAAACTTTGTTAATTTAATTAACGATCAATTGTTTCCACGCAAAACGCGGATTCAGTTTTATTTTGATTCACAATAATAACGTCTCAACTAAGAAAGGTATCATATGTGTGAAACATTGGATATGGATATTCAAGTTTTTATTTAAAACATTAGGCTAGAGAGATCTCAAAAAATTGTACGTTTATAAATCATCAAATTTTTTTTAAAAAATTGGGACACTCGTCAAAAACCATGAATAAGCATTTAACTTCGTTATTATAATCATGGTTTTTTTTTTATATATAAAGAACGTTTTTATCGTGTCAATTGTCAAACTAGGTAACAAATCCTTAAAATCTTTGAATATTATTGATCCATACCATAATTAATGTCTAAAAGAATATTTCTTTCAAAGCCCTACGTGTTTGCAGAACATGAATAAGCATTTAACTTCGTTATTAACATAAAAAAAAACGGATGATGCCAATGGAACAAATGCAGAACAAAAATTAAAAGACGAGACGAGTAAAACAAACGAAACATAACAAATGTGATATAATGAATATAAATGATTTTATAACTAACAATTTTAACTCACTTATTTCAAAGAAAAGCTCAATGACCCTTTTTCAATAAGGAATTGTTCTAATTAAACAAATTTATAGCATATGCATTTAATTTTTTTTTCTAAAACATATTCGCACCATCTTTATATTTGTAGTCCGGACGATAGTGGCCCAGAAGTTTGAAGGGCCAGAGTATCTTGACGTACAATTGTCGAGGTCCCAGAACATCCATACGGATATGGACCAATACTTTAGGGCCCATTTAAATATCCGGAAAAAGAACATATTTGTGGGCTGTACTTCCTCCAAAAGAATTAGTCGGATTTCGGTTCATATTTACCCCTGAATTATAAAAAGAAAGAAAAAAAACTTTATATTTGTAGCGACATACATTCATACAAGTTATCACCTCCTTTTCTCTTATGTTTTGCACATGGTCAATTGTTTCTACAATGGTTTGTTCTCAAACAAACTAAATTTTACAAACGATGATATGTACCGCATTGTCACGCTCACCATTATTCATCATTAAAAGGCCTTCACCGCCTAAGAAATGAATTATTTCCACCAATTTTATTGAATTAGTGGTTGATTCCCGAGTATCCAAATAAAGTTATTAAGCTGTAGTTTATAATTATAGTAAAACAAATGTAATTGGCATGGAAAATTTCCATAGAAAAATTTGGTAAAAATCTTTGAAAAAATAGATAGCATGCGTGTCATCAAAGGTTCTTTTCACTTTAAGGCCTGAGTGGTGTAAGAATCTGATTGGTGCACGTAAGTCTTTCGTATCGCGATTCAGGAAGAAGTACGTGTATACACGTGTTTGAAATCAACGGTCAAGATTTCTTCGTCCAGATAGAGGAGCGATGCGTCACGCCATTCAACAAGCTCTCTTCTTCGATCTTCATTTTGAGTTTTTGATCTGCCCGTTTAAGTCTCGGGCAGCTGCCCGTAAATAAAGAGGAAATTTTTAATTTTTATTATATCTTCTCTATTATAAAAGGCTTCCATGGCCAACCTTGTTTAAGCTTCTCTCCTTCATCTCTCTCCCCTGTGTCTCTCTTTTACTAGTTTTCTTGTTTTTTTGTTTTAAGGGGGAGAGTGATGAAGTTTGAATGTTGAACCATTTGAACGATCGCTTGGCTGAGATTTGCTACGAGAACGAGTCTGCAGTGATGATGAAAACGACGTCCACGGTGGTTAAGAACACGACGCCGACGCCGACGCCTAAGAGGCGAGAACGGAGCTCTTCTCAAGCAGCGAGGAGGCGGAGAATGGAGATCCGACGGTTTAAGTTTGCCTCCGGCGAACAAGACGCCGTCTTCGTCGACGGGGAGGTACAGAAGCGGAGGAGACGAGAGTCAGCCGCCGCATCCGCCGCACTGTACGAGTTAGCGAAGACTGAGACGGCGAAGGATGTTGTCGTTTTATGCAAGTCTCTGAGTTCTACGGTGATGGCATTGCCTGATCCAGAGGCTTATCCTAAATACGGCGTCGCTTCAGTCTGCGGAAGAAGACGGGAAATGGAAGACGCCGTTGCTGTACATCCGTTTTTGTTCCGTCAACAAACGGAATATTCCTCCGCCGGGTTTCACTACTGCGGCGTTTACGATGGCCATGGCTGTTCCCATGTACGACGCCGTTTTATTAAAGAAAACATTGCTTAATGGCGCCGTTACGATATTGTGTTTCATGCTGTTTGTTTAAAACCTCTGTTTTAGGTTGCGTTGAGATGCAGAGAAAGGCTACACGAGCTAGTGCGGGAGGAGTTTGAGGCTGACGCTGACTGGGAAATGTCAATGGCGCGTAGCTTCGCGCGCATGGACTTGGAGGCCGTGGCTTTGAACGCCGGTGGTGCGGCGAATTGCCGGTGCGAGCTTCAGAGGCCCGACTGCGACTCGGTGGGGTCTACCGCGGTTGTGTCCGTCCTCACGCCGGAGAAAATCGTCGTGGCGAACTGCGGAGATTCCCGTGCCGTTCTCTGCCGTAATGGGAAACCCATTCCTTTGTCGTCCGATCATAAGGTTTTCTCTCTACATTATTGTTTTTAATTGTGTAAATGTTCTTGTCACTGTCAAAATTTTATCTTAGATCTACGGTTATGGTTCACTGTAAATGGAAACGAGAATTTAGTTACGTGTCGCTTCTAAAACTCTGCCATCAATTTCTCATTGGTTAATGCAACCTTTGGAAAAAAAAAAAAATGCAACCTTTAAATATGTTAGTATATCTTTATTTTATTTTTATTTTTTTTTGAAAAAAATTCGATTTTGTTTAATGGGCTTGCAACATCTGGACAGTGGTTAAAGAATGTGAATGACTTTTTAAGATTAGAAGATCTGATAAAGTCTCTGTTTTCAATGTCTTTTTTATCTCTCTCTTGTTTGATCAGCCGGACCGTCCGGACGAGCTAAACCGGATTCAAGCAGCGGGTGGTCGGGTTATCTACTGGGATGGCCCACGTGTCCTTGGAGTACTTGCAATGTCACGAGCCATAGGTCAGTAAACTTGATTACACTTGACGAAACACACTTTGTACAAAAGTTTCCGTACTTTTCAATAATTGAAACTCGTCGCGGTTTTTTTTTTTTTTTTTTTTCAGGCGATAATTATTTGAAGCCGTACGTTATCAGCAAACCGGAAGTAACCGTAACAGACCGGGTCAACGGAGACGATTTCCTTATACTAGCAAGCGACGGTCTTTGGGACGTTGTCTCAAACGAAACTGCATGCAACGTCGTTCGAATGTGTTTGCGAGGAAAAGTCAACAGTCAATTATCATCTTCACCGGAAAAGGGTGTTGTCGGCGCCGGAAATGTGGTGGTCGGAGGAGGAGAGATATCGGATAAAGCGTGTGAGGAAGCGTCGATTTTGCTGACGAGGCTTGCATTGGCTAGACAAAGTTCTGACAACGTAAGTGTTGTAGTGGTTGATCTTCGAAGAGACACGTAGTTGTTTCTTCTCTCTCTCTCTCTCTCTCTCTCTCTCTCTCGTAATGTTTGTTTTTTTGTCCCGAGTCATCATCGACTTTTGGGCTTTCTTTTAACCTTTTTTTTTGGCTTTTCGTTGTAAGACGAAGGGTTTTTAATGTTAGCTTGACTTTGGGTATGTCACTGTGTAAGTGAATAGCGGTTTAGATCTTCAGAGATTTTCACCGGTAGTGAAACGGTAAAAAGCCGTGAACTTTGTGGTACATGCATATGTGTTCAACGAAGTTTGGTTTCAATAGTATCTTTACTAAATGGTAAATCCTATCATACCGGAAATTTAAGACAAATTAATATGAATCAAAATATGATATCGAATCAGTTGATTAAATCAAATTTGATAAATATATATTGTTTCATGACATTTACTTTATTAATATATGTTTATAATTTTAGTTGTTTGTGCTAGTATCTTTACTTTATCACCACCCGAATTCGACAAAATAAATTACTGATTTGTGTATTACGTATTATGTTGATAACAAAAACTATTCGAAATGTTAAAACTAATGTTCTAAAGAAAAACTTTCAAGTTTATTAGATATGTTACAGTGTATATATTGTGAATGGCAGACCAAACACTTTAAATAAGAACACTAGAAAAAGTTTTTTGATTTGATTAATTTAAGAGAACAAACATTCTCTTCTTCACCTTTTATAACAGCTTTTTATTATATGTATAGAAAAATCAAAAGAGTGTGATCAATAATGTGGCCAATACAAAGAGAGAAATGCGTGTGGTTGACACACGCTCATGTGAGATATGACAGAAGAGTCCTACTATGTAGACTAAGAATATCTAGAATGTATTACTTTATTTTTTATTCTAAAATAAAGTAATTCTAAAATAGAGTTGGATTTTGTTCTAATGTATTACTCTATTTTTTACTCTAAAAAGTAATATTCTATGTTATATTTTATTTTTATTTTATTATAAATATCATTTATTTATAAGAAATTATAATTTAACCCCACTTATTTTTTTTCTTTCAAAAACTTCCATAAATTATGATTTTATTTAAATTAAATATTTATTACATAAAAAAATTACATTACATCATATAAAAATAATAAAACATATAGGACTTTGGTTTAAACATCATATTACTGTATTTTTCTTATAAATGATCAATTAATGCATTTCGAAGAAAAAAATGAATTTCTCTATCTTTGATTTTTTTAAATCGACCAATAAATTTTTCGAACCGAATATCATCATCCTCTGCTATTTGGACCTCTGTAGGTGGAACTTTTCTTCCAACCTTTCACAATAGCAAAACGCGATTGGAGAACTCCGATTGCTTTTTTTTTTGACGTCAATGTTGCTTACTTTATTTTCGGTATTTGTTATGTTGTTTATGTTTAATTTTTCTATGCTTGTTATGTTGCTTATCTTTAGTTTCAACATTTTTTTGTATTTCTGTATTTTAAGAAAACTATTGCTGTCTTAAAAATGTTGATTTTAAAATCTATAAAAATAATCTATATAATAATCTGGTGGTGATAATCATTTTATGTAATTTAAGTTTTAACATTTTTAGTGCAAACAAATGGTTAAATTGTGATATTGGAGAAAAAATTACTCTACAAATTATAAATAAAAAAGTTCAACTCTAAAATAGAGTGAGAAATAGAGTTACTATAAAAATAGAGTTACTCTATTTTAGAGTGAAAAATAGAGTGGGGTTGGAGAGGATTTTACTCTAAAATAGAGTTTAGAATGGAAAATAGAGTAGGGTTGGAAATGCCCTAAAAGTTTGAGTTTTTGTTTTAACTTATAAGTACGTGTACGTGGGAACCAAAACGATGATACAATATATCTGTAGTAACGCAGAACGTTGATTTTTCTCGTTTAGTAATGAGAAAAAACAATGTCTTAATATAATTCGGATAATCAGTCACATTCTCAAAGCAAACATGGTTAGCGTTGCAAATTTTGAACGACCGTCCCCTAAAATACTAAAAAGCGATCCTTATATAAGATTTGTGAGCTATTATCTATCGTATTTTTAGCATCTCTAGCCATGAGCTTAGAAGGATAAACTCATGATTCATCTTTATAGCATCTAAAGAAAAACTCATCGTGGTCTAGTATATATCAAGGATTGGAAAAAGAGAGTTAAGTCCCGAATTTAGATCAACAACACGTGGACGCAAGATCAATAAGATTCTTGAATAAATAACTAGCGAGGATGATGATTACTCGAGCGAGCGACAAAAGAGAATAATAGTTATTGTTAGAGATGTTAATAAGGGTTTATATTTAAGGGTTAGCCCTAACCCTTTTTAATATATTAAAGTTCTGGTCTTTTTTTTTGGATCAAAAATTTGTGGGCTCAAAACGGGTATAGTAAGTAAAATTAAAGGGTTTTAACAATTGATCCTGATTTGTGCAAGTTTTTTTTGTTTCTTTTGATTTGGTCTTAATTAGTTCGTGACCCATGTTTCCTTGGCCGAGCCGAGCCGACGAGGACGCCGAAACTGTCCTTAGCGATGTCGAATCCGATGAACCAGCGCCTGTTGTTTTGAATGATCCGCCGCGGGAAGAGGTACCAGACGAAAGGCTCACAGAGCTAATCGCTGAGCTCGATCGCGAGAAGAAAGCTAGAGAAGCGGCTGAGAGTTCGAAATCGGAGCTTCTAGTATCCTTCAATCGGTTGAAGACTCTTGCTCACGAGACAATCAGGAAGCGTGACGAGTCCAAGCGAAAACGAGACGAAGCCTTGAATGAGAAGGAGAATCTATCAAAGGAGCTGGATAATTCAAATAAAGGTAAAGATGAATTGATTAGGCAGCAGATGAGATGTCGAAAAAACTGGATGAGGCTGTTAGATTTAGAGATGGTTTGAAAGCAGAGATCGAGAATTCGTCGCATATGTTGTTATTATAAAGGTTGTTTTTTAAGTAAAAAAAACTTGACCACTTCAAAAAGGTTTTAAAAAGGGTTTAACCCTATAAAAAAAACATGACCACTTCAAAAAAGTCTTAAAAAGGGTTAGAGTTCATTTAGAAATGAGCTTTAAATAAACAGGCCTGTGTTGGGTTTAAAACCCCTTATTAACATCCCTAGTTATTGTGATCAGATTTTTTGAGAAATGAATTTTTTTTTTTTTTGAATCGCCGAAGTTTCAGACCCGTACATCTCCGGAGCAGAGTCCAAACTATGTTAAAGCACTCATTCGAAAGAGATCCCTCTCAACGGGAATCGAACTTAGGGCCGGTAGGAGAGGCACATATCCACTCATATTTAACGATTAGGCCAACTCAACATTTACAACTTAGGAGAAGGAGATGACTAGATTTTGAAAGTCCAATTTTTGCTTTCTCTGGTCTACTGCGACCCAAAACAGCGACGTTCTTTGATCTAACCATCTTTGTTTGATATCTGGCTTTTCATATATATAACCGTTTACTACATATCTTTCAAGTTGTGTCATTTTTCCATAATAGTTCGTTTTACAAATCCTCGAATCTCTAAAATAACTTCTCCTTTAATATCTACTGACCTATACTCGTTTGATACAAATTAGTCGGTGTCTTTTGCTGAAAGCTGAAATGTTAGTTCCCCAATTAAAACATAAAAGAATTATAGGGAATTATACACAATAAATTTTAAATAAATTTCGCCTTATTAACGTTCAAGAAACTGTTGCACAACGTGCGTATCGAACCAAAGATTTCATTTTTGTTATGTGACCAACAAATTTATATGTATCTACTGTTAAGTTACATGGGCTTCCAACTCAAAACCAATTGGCAATGAGTGGATTGGCCCATGTCCCTTATATATTATTTAGGATCCCTTCCAACTTCCGATGTGGGATAATATTCCCTAATACGCCCCCTCGAGATGATGGCTCTTTGCCTATCAATCTCGGTATGTTCGGGCATGGATCGATGGACCAACTTTGGGTCGGGTCGATAATGGATCGGGTTGGACAATATGGATCGGGCTCTGATACCATGATAATGTGATGAGAGCCAATACAATTCTTCCAATCTATGTCTCATCACATTATCATCTACTTCCCACCTTTCTTGCTGTCTTTGAGTGCGACTGTCCGATTAAACACAAGCTTTCCCGGGCTAGAGTCCTTGTCAACCGCATAATAACCTTAATGCATCACAAGTCAACATTCTCAGTGTTGATTTTAGGATATAAAAACAAACATACCACTTGTTGTTCATCTAGAATTGGAGGAAAAATAAAAATAAAAATACCAAGCCTCTCGAACTGGAATGTGTCCCCGACCACAGCATCGTTAAGAGTTGGAAGAGCATATGCATCAGAAACTACCACTTTGGAGTTTGGGTTCATATCAGCGAGCCAATCATCCCCGAGTTCAGCTGGGTTCTGTTATGATTGATTACATTATTTTTAGCTCGGAGAAGATCTTCCTTGTAACCAGTAAGAGTATAATACTACAAAAGCGAGACAGTAATAAATACCTCGGACTTGAAGAGTTTCTCAAATAACCGGAGTTCAACCTTTAAGGGCTCTTTTCCTGGTGAAGATTCAGGGACCCAGTGTAGACAACCCTGCAGAAATTTGTAACCATTAATATTCGAGCGGAAATAGTTGCAGAGATAGGTTAAAGAACAAACCTTTGGCTTTGTCCTTTTCTCGGGATCATACTCCGCATGAATCTCACAAACGGTTTCATTGTCATCAGCAAAGACAACGTTGGTGCACTTGATCGGGAAAGCGTATCTGCAAACCGCAGAGGAAGCACATTGAGTCACATATGAATCAAAATTCAGTGGCCAAAGTGGTAATGATGATATATGTAAGTGTGCTGTTTTCATACCTAAGCAAGGCTGATTTACCAGGAGCAAGTCCAAAGTAACTTTTCGAATCCTTCATTCGGAAGTCAGATTGCTCAATGTATATAACTCTAGAGAAGGAAACCTATAAAAACAACCCAAAAAGAATAATCAACATAACAGAAAAGTGTTCCATGATTTGTAGAAAATTACTACTTTGTGAAACCCACTCCACCTTGTAGAATGCCGAGGGATCCTCATTCTGAGAATTAGGCCACCTTTTAGAATCAAACTCTATAGCCCTCTCAGATTCCAAATTGGTGATGACCACCTTAAGAGGATTCATTACCACCATGGTGCGAGGAGCTGTTTTATTCAACTCCTCTTTGATATGATGCTCAAGAAGACTCATGTTTATCATGCTACCATCACTTCAATAAACAACAATAGATAGCAGGTTTAATAAGATAATTAACATTTTCCGAATCATATGATATGTCTTCGGATATATATAGCAAACCTTCTGGTAATCCCAAGTTCTCGTACAAATGCATTTATCGCATTTGCAGTCACACCCCTCCGTCTCAAACCAGCAAGTGTCAAAAGACGTGGATCATCCCAACCATCCACATAGTTGTTTGTCACAATGTAATTCAGCTGCAGCGAAAGAAAAACAAATGATTCCAACCAGCTTGATTCATTGCAAAGAATACTTAAAAGTTTTTCGCAGGAAACTCAAGTATTTTACCAACCTTACGCTTGGACATTACAGTGTTTGTGACATTCAACCGTGAATATTCCCACACATACGGCATGTAGAGACCCAGGGAATGTAGTAACCAGTAGTATGACGCGCGCCGGGTTTCAAATTCAAGAGTACAGAGCTACATTTCTGCAGATAAAAGAAAATGTCAGAAACCATGGAAGTAGTTTTTAAAATAGTATAAGATTCGGATACATAATGCTGAAAGTAAATTGTGGGTCACAAAATGCAGCATTTAAAACTCTTAAGTTATATTCAACAACCAAAAATTGTAAAAAGAGACCAACAGAATGTGTTATATTTTCAAGAGAATCAACAATGCAGTGGGCATAATCATACGTCGGATAGATACACCATTTGTCACCAGCATGAGGATGAGGTATGAACTGCAAAGCATATAAAAAAGTCAGACAGCTAAAGACATACATAAACATATATCTTATATGTAACCAGAGATGATTTTACTTTCACTTGCCTTGACACGGTAGGCAATAAGGTCGTACATATTACAATTATCATTCTGCATATCTTTATTCATTCTAAGTGGTGCCTTGCCTTCCTCAATCATTCCTCGTCTCATTTCGTCAAAAAGTTTTAGAGACTCTTCGATAGGCCTGTCCCTCCAGGAGCTGTTCATTTTCTTCTCTCTGTACTCTTTTATCTCCTCAGCATTCTGAAGGTAGATAAACAATTATTTGATAGAGTAAGTCTTGGAACTAAAGCATGATAATTAATTGGAATAACAACAGGAAACCATATATCAGGAAGTTTAGATCGATTTTAACCTGATGATCAACATAAGCGTGACCTCTACGAATCAACACCACTGCCAAATCATACAATTCTTGGAAATAATCACTGGTATACGTAATCTAGAAGAAAAGCAATGGGAAATGTCATGATGAATATAAAGACAGTAATAATAACAATAAGCTATTGGTACAAATACCTTGAAGGGTTCCCAACCCATCCAGTTAACAATTTCTTCGATGTGATTAATATACTCTTTCTTTTCGGCCTCGGGGTTTGTATCATCAAACCTTAAGATCAGATTTTTCACAGAATTCTGAACAATGTCCTTGTCGAATAAACAAAGATTTCTGTAGAGAAGCAAAGGTGTAAGAAACACAATTTTACCTTAGATAACAGCATCCCACTCGCTCCTTTGCAAGACCAAAATTAACAAACATAGCCTGAAAGTACAAGCATTAAAAACGTAGGTGTTACCGATTAAACACCATCCTTTGCAAGACCTCGTATCATGTAAATTTCACCTTGGCATGTCCAATATGTAGATAACCATTTGGTTCAGGGGGGAACCGGGTATAAACTTTCCCTCCAGTCACCTTACGATGTTTGTCAAGCAATTCCTTCGTATTGCTACATCTGAGCACAGAGCCATCACTGTAAAGCACTTGTGTGTGAACCTGAGAATAGAAATTAACAGGAAATTGCATGCCATAAGCATATGTTTACATGGCATTGCTAGCTATGAATTCTTCATCCATGACTAAACCAAAAAGTTCACAAACAGGAGCTCATGCTGTCGTTTTACAACATCGTGAAAGGCAATCAATTCAATACAGATTCAAAAAATGCAAACCATAAAATTTTGCTCTGGCTGAGGGAATATAGAATATGGACTATTAAGCTCCTCTTCAGATGGAGCATTGACACCAGCCTGTACACAAGACAATCCTCATCAAAAGAGACTCGATGATAAGCACATGGATTGGGCAATCGATCGAACAGAGAGAGAGAGATGAGAAGATCAGAAGAAATTGAGTATAAGAAGATTTAGCTGATCTGAGCCGTTACACTCCAATTAGATTGATCACACGCTCAAATGGAATTGAGAATTTTAGTTTTATTTCATCCAATTTCATCAGATACACAATAAGAGAACCAAGAGCATATCAGTAGCAAGGGAAGAAGAAGAAGAAGAAGATGGAGAAGGAGGAAGAGAGAGGACCTTGGTGCTGTCGTCTTTGAGAACCATGGCGCGGGAAAGAAGAAAGAGATTCTAGGGTTTGATCGTATATAGATTTTTGTTTTATTTTACAATTGTATTCAGGGCCAGTGGGCTATATAGTCCGTGGGCCAATCGTCCTCTCCAATAAGCCCAAACTAGAATTTCCATTTTGTCGCCGGCGATCACCTTTAACCGTTATATCGGCGTCCGAATTTCCGAGGAGAGGAGACGTTGCTGGAGTCTTAGCATTAGCATGGACTCGCACCACGCGTCATTAGGACGCCGGACTGTAAGGATTTCCGTCGTCGCCGTCTTCGTCTTCGTCTGACGGTGTGTCTTCATCCGTGTTTTTGTTTTGTTTTTTGCTTTCTGTGATCTTTGTAGTTGGAGGAGATTCGTCAAAAAAGAGCGGCACAAAGGCTTAGCAAAGCTTCCTCAGGGCCAGATCTTAGCGAAATTCCGAATCCCGCCGGTAATTTCATCTTTGATTCGTTGTTTGGAGATTTTGGTTTTTATTGTGCAGCCTACTTTAATTGCAATGCGTTGCAGATTTTCCAGGTATCAGAAAATCTGAGAGCGGAAATCGACTTTCTGAGGTAACAATTCTTTGCTGGATTCCTGCTTCTTTGTTTCTGGAGCTTTTATCAGAAATTTAATCTCATTGGAGGATTGAGATAATCGTGATAATGATAATGCTTTTGAATTTAATTTTGCATTTTGTCCGACGAATGGTTTGTTCTGAATGACTTCCACAGACAGATGTTGGTGCTTTATATTCTCAACTCAAAGATCTGCAGAAGAAGAATGCAGAAATGGAGGAGCGCAACAAGATATTGTCCTCAAAGGTATTTTTTGACTAAAATTGGTTACCTCCTTGCCTTTCAGGAGATTGATGATGTTTTTTTTTTTTTTCCATGGGCCTCAGCTTCAGACAAAGGAAGTCGAGAACGAATCACTTGAGACTCGGTTGAATGTGCTGGTGAGTTACAATTAAGCTTTTGTTTGTGATCTTTATCCATTCCTGGTTCAGTTTGTGTCCAAAATGTTTTGTGCTGTCTTGACATATGCTCTTGGTGGATGGATAACAGGAACAAAACACAGTGCCATCTCTGAGAAAGGCCCTCAAGGAAATTGCAATGGAGAAAGACGCTGCTGTTGTTTTACGAGTAGGGGTTACTCCTCTTTTAGTTATAATGGTGTCAAAAATAACCTCCCCTTGATAGCATTTTGATTGGTATAGCTGTTTCTTATAGGAGGATCTCTCAGCTCAAGTTAGGACTCTCAAGAAATGTGTTAAAGAGGCAGAGGAGGAACAATATCGCGTATGCAGATAGCCTTATGTCTTCCAAATATTAAGTTTCCTTTTCCTTGTTTTCTAAACTTACTATTACCCATTGTTGATAGGCTGAGGAAGACGCAGCATCTCTCAGAGCAGAGCTTAACTCGATACAACAGCAAACAATGGGTGCTTCATTTGTTGGAGTTTCCCCCGACCAAGTATTAGAGAAGGAGATGGCCAACCTAAAATTAGAATTACAGGTTCGAGTGGGTTTGAAACAGATACATTCTCGTCAAAGTTTTTGTTTCTAAGATAGTAATGTTCTTAATATACACAGAAAGAATCAATGTTGAGGCAGCAAGAACAACAGCGTTTAGCTGAAGAACAAACCCGAGTTGCTTCTTTAATGTCTGAAAAGCAGGAACTGGAACAGAAAATTTCTGTTTTATCCAGCAGTGCCTCAGGTAATATGCGACGTTATGCAAGTCTTTTTAAAAAAAAAAAAACCAACAAGTCTGCATTCACAACCATCGGGTGTTCGGATGCATTAACTGACGTCACAATGCTTTTTGAATGATTAGGAAATCGTTTTACTGAATGTGCATTGTTGGATTCATTTCAATAACTTGGTTCCTGTGCTATTTATTATGCAGGAGTATCAGAGTTAGGTCAAAACTTATTCTCAATGGTAAGAAAATGTTAAAAATTTATTATTGCCACATGCCAGCATATAAGCCTTCTTCAACGTTTTATGGAATCCCTTAGTTTTGGGTTTGATGGTTTTCATGTAGGAAGATAAAGAAAAACTCGAGAAGCAGTTGCACGACATGGCCGTTGCACTAGAAAGATTGGAGAGTAGCAGGCAAAAGCTTCTTATGGAGGTAATGTCTTAGCGTTCTGCTAGATTATATACAATAGACAAGGGACTTGCGTGGAGAAATCGAATTCATGCATTATTTTCAGATTGACAACCAATCATCTGAAATAGAGAAGCTTTTTGAGGATAACTCGAACCTCTCGGCTTCCTATCAAGAATCAATCAACATATCAAAGCAGTGGGAGAATCAAGTAAAGCCTCTCACGATTACTTTTGAGTGAGAAACATTTTCTTGGACGTTATGTTGATTTTCTAGCAAACCGTATAGGTCAAAGAATGTCTAAAGCAAAATGTCGAACTCCGTGAAGTTCTGGACAAGTTAAGAACAGAACAAGCTGGTACTCTTTCACGAGTGTTTTCAGAAGAAGTTCAGGCAAATGGGTCGCAGGGAACTGAAACAATGTCCCTCAAGGTTTTGGTCTTAAGTAACTATAATATAACTAAGCGTCAACTTAACTGTTGTTTGTGGGATTAAATTTCTGTGTTTACCTTTTTTCTCAGAGCGAACTTGTGAAAGAACAGAGCAGAGCAGAATCGTTATCTGCTCAAGTTCTCCAACTCTCAGCTCAACTCCAGCAAACAACACAAGCATACAACGGGCTTGTCCGCGTGTAAGTTTCACATGAGACTGTCTTCAATCCTTTTGAGATTCTATCCTCTAGTTGATTTTTCGATTTTGATTTTTTGCAGGTATAAACCTGTGCTGAGAAACATTGAGAGCAGTCTAATCAAGCTGAAGCAAGATGGATCGGTTACAGTTGCACAGTGAACGAAGAACCAAGGGCACAACTTCTGAGTATTGGATAGATTTTTATACAACAAACCCCTGTTCGGAACTAAGGGTGCAGTGAAATTAACACAATTTTCTTTATTAAATCAATTTGGGCTCGGGGACATTCTGTCTTTCGGGTCGATTTGGTTTGGTTTCTTTGAGTTTCGATGTGGTGAATAGTTGGTCAGAAGTATAATCGAAATTTGGTTTGGTGTGTTTATTGAAAGTTTCGGTTCGTTTTCCTTAAATTTGATTTTGGTAGGTAGGTTGTATCGTTCAATATTGTGAACAGAGGATTTAGGCCGAATCAGGTGACTTTGGTTGCTCTTTTTTTAACGCATGTAGCCACGGAGGTTTGTTGGATATAGGGCTTGAGGTTTTTAATTCCGTGGGGAGAGTTTTCGGTGTTGAACCGCAAATTGAGCATTATGGATGTATTGTCGATCTTCTTGGTCGATTCAGGTGACTCGAGGAAGCGTACAGATTCGTAGAAAGTATGCTGATAGAATTGGATCATATCATGTTGGGAGCTCTTTTGAGTGCTTGTAAGATCCATGGAAACATGGAACTCAGTGAAAAAGTCGCCAAGAGACTGCTCGAGTCTGAGAATTCAGATTCGGGAATTGGATCATATAAGATATATATGCTTCATCAGCGAAATGGAAAGAATCACTGATATCAGAGGAATTATGAAGAGAATCAGGGACTGAGAAGGAACCAGGATGTCAGTGATTACAAGAACTGAAATTTGATTACAACCAGATCCATGAGTTGGCGATATAGCACACCCTGAGAAAGAATCAATTTATCAGAGATTACAAGAACTGAATTGAATTGTTAGATCCAAAGAGAATGAACCAGATAATATAGCGGGTTTGCTGGATGTCAGTAATTTGTAGTGACAGATACACATTGTTCTCAGGCAAGCATGTCTTAGTTCCTCAAAACTTTGTCTCTTCTTCTCTCTGTTTTTGATGAATGGTTTGAAGAAACAAAATACGGAATTAGCCAAAAGGCTTGATTGAGTAAGCCACGATTGGACTTTTGACACTGTGACTCCCATCAGACCAGACCAAAGACGAACTTACTACACTTCCATCCTTCAGTTCTTTACCAGAGATTGTCACAACAAAAGATTTCTTCTCTTTCAGGAAACCGAATCTCAGAACTTCTGGTTCTACGCTGATCTGAATCTCCGATCGGAGAGGAGCTACACTCGCCTTGTACGTAGAGTTTGGGAATCCAACGTTAGTAACGGTTCTTCTAAACGTGATATTGAATGGATCAGGAGCAGAGGAAAATGTAGTCATTGTTGGGTAATTAAGATCCTTCACTTCTGTTCTGTCTGAACAAGTCATGTTCTGTCCTGAGATTTTTGTGAGCAACCCTGAGTCAAAACCCTCTGCACATAACATTTTGAGGTAATCTTCTGTCTCTACTTCATACACAAGTCCCGGGTCGCTGGCTTTGGTCGGGTTAATTTGGCCCGACCCATATGCAAATTCTTGCTCGGGGTTTCTCTTAAGGTTCATGGGGGTAGCTGCGAATATACCATGACAATTCTCAGTTTTTGTATCCCTCCAAAAGCAAGAAAATTAGAAGCAAGAACATTACCGGTCGTCATGATAGCGGATTTGATTGCCGAGGGAGACCAGTCGGGGTGAAAAGTCTTGATATAAGCCGCTACACCTGCCACATGAGGGCAAGCCATGGATGTGCCACTCATTACACTAAACTTCACACTTCTCCTGTCCTCATCGTTGCTTGAAGGAGAAGCTACCGGAGAAAATGCAGCCAAAATCTCTAATCCAGGTGCACTTACGTCAGGCTGCATATCAACTTTCGGTTATAGAACCAACACAGGTTTAATGTGATCTTTGTTGCGGTTGCATTACCTTCAATAGATTCTGAATAATGAAACTTGGCCCGCGAGAAGAGAAAGACGGAACATAAGGAGCTTCTCTGTCAACTACCTCTTCGGTTCTCAGTATCTCGGCTTGTGGTTTCCTACAAACTCACTCTTTTAACATTTAAAGACCGAACAACAAAACTGTTTCCGATTCTCAGCTCTACCCTTATTTTTACTTACTCGGCAGATTTGATGTATGACTTGATAGATTCGTAGTCCTCAAAGGCCAGAGAAGAGGCAGGAAATGGGAGCACAAAGGCGACGTCTTGAATCAATGTGTTTTGAACAATGGCTCCAGTGGCTCCGGCTAAGTAAGCCTCTTTGTTTCCTTGGAAGTCGTCGCAAAGGACAATCTTCCCTTTGACCAAGTCTCTGTCCACACACCCCCCTGCGCAAAAACTGTCAATGGCAATGATCATTATCACTTATCACTTATCACTTATCAGCATCAATGTGTTTTGATTCCAAAACAATCAAGAGGATATATCTTACTCACCCGGCTTGGGATTCGGGACATTTTCTTGAAACGTTTTGGCCGTAAACGATCGGGAACTTTGTCCCATTGAAATCCACTGGATTAACTGACAAACCCTTTAAGAAACAGAGTATCAACGATTCTTGAACTTTGAAATTTTACAAAACCAAAAACAAGAAAAACCTAACCGGAACCGAACCAAACTCTGAATAGAATCCCTCTCACCAGACCCATGAAGAGGCCCATAATCTTGTAACACGAGATAATCTAAAGAACCGTACCGTTAAAGCTTTTCCGTTACCAAGAACGACTCTGTCAACGAAACGCCGGTCCGTAGCGCTGGCCGCGACGGTTATCATCCACGGCGACACATTTGCCACCGTCCCTTGTTCGGGCCCAAAGTTCCCGGCGGATCCCACCGTGATAATCCCTCTAGACATTGCGTGAAACGAACCAATGGCCGCAGAATTGCCCAGCAAATCGGAGACGAAGTTTCTTGAGATCGAGATCGAGATGACGTCAACTCCGTCGGCGATGGCATCATCAAACGCGGCGAGTATATCTACGTCGCTGCAGCCAGAACCTATGAGGCAGACTTTGTAGGCGGCGAGTCTCGCCGAGGGAACTCCACCACGAGCCGTTCCTTGAGCCAGGCCGTAAAAGCTGGCGGCTTGAACGGCGTTACCGGCAGCCGTTGACGCCGTGTGGGTCCCATGGCCTTCGTCGTCTCTGGCTGACACGGTAAATTTGTTATAAAACCTAGCTCCGATGAGTTTGCTTGTGGCGCAAGTAAGATAACACCAGCGTTAGTAGTTTACCATGAAAGAAGTTAAACGATGGGGGGGAAACAAAATAATACAGGTAATTAGAAGATACAAATATTGCATGATATTTTTGAATTTTCGATATAAAAAATAACCTCCCTCTCATTTGTTATCATCAAGCAAACTATTAAAAAAAAATGAACAGTGTTATAAACATAAATATACTCTTAGATTATTCCATGGTATTTTCTAAAATTTTCCGTTTAAGCTCTCAGCTTTTTATTTGGTTTTTTCAAGCACTAGAGTTTTGGACTAAATGCTCGGCACCTAACAAGTTTTTTTTTTAACTTTCTAACGAGTTTGATAAGGAAAGGTTGGAATATAATTTTACTTGTTGCACGTGAAGTTCTGTCCACCTCTACAAGAGCCTTTCCATTTCTTTGGAGGCGGACCAAAACCTTTGTCGTCGAAGCTCTCAGATTCCGGCCAGATTCCGCTGTCAAACACTCCGACAATAACATCACTTTCTTTCACACTATCTCGTTTCGCACTCTCACCAAATCCGACAAAGTCCCATGATCTTGTTGTCGTCAGTTCATGAGTCTTGCTTGGAAACACAGAAACTACGTCTTCCATATCTGCACAATAATAAATCGCAGAAGAAATATGGGGGAAGAACTTTCCAAAGTTTCTGATATTTTTATTTCTAAGGAATTTAAGATTTTATGAAGTACTCACTTTCCAGTTTCTGACTCTCCGCTTGAGATAGATTGGCAGCGAATCCATTGAAGCTCCTAGTATAGCTTCTAATTAACAAACTCGATGCAAAACTGAAGGAAGAACCAGAAACAACAAAAGAGAATATTGTAATAATTTTTTATTCTCTTACATATATTACATATGCAAACTGTTACAAATTAATATGGAACGTTAAAAGATTGAATCTTACTTAGAGCCAACAAATTTTTGGAGCATTTTGAGATGGTGAGATGGAGGTGAGTATCCATTCTCAGGAAGTGTTCCCATATACACAATATACACCTGCATATATATATGATATATATGATATGTATATATATAGAGAGAGAGAGAGAGTTAATACAAGGTGTTTTGTTCATATGGGCATCTCACAAAAACAGAGCAAAAACATGAACTTGCCTGTCTATTATCATCTGCAGATACATCTCTGGTGAACATGAATGCTAAACAGATTAATAAAAGATATGTAGAAAACTTAGTCATTTTGTGAAACTCTAAACAAGAGAGTCAAATTTGGGATTTTGACTGCGAGGAGGAATGTGTTACATATTTTATAATATAACCATATCTTCATTGTCATGAACATTATGGAAACTAGGGGTTTTGTTTCAATCTAGTCAAGAACATTAAAGAATTGCATTTCCAAATTTAGATGGGTTCATGAAAAATTGAAAAAAACTTTCAAGTTGGAGCAGATTAATTAGTCTATTTGGCTAAAACTTTTTTTTTTTTTCTTTTCCTTTGTGTGATAATAAACATCAGTCCACTTTACGGATTTGGCAAAAACTTTCAAGGGTCAATATTGACACAAATAGTACCTCTATTTGTTGATATGGCAATTACCTCTAAAAAATAGTCAAAGAGGTCTTGACCAAAATCAAATCCTATTAGGTAAGGTGATGTATGGGAGAAGCAATCGATGATTTTTTTCTTAATGTGTTTTCCATAAATCTATCAAATGTACCACAAGTCTTTAGTTATGGTCCTTTAGATTTCTATCTTGGTTTTTTCTTTTAGCCGGTACGAGTTTGACTTTTGGAAATCTCAGTATACAAGGTGACGATGGGTAGCTAAACAAGTACCATTCCGTTTGGACAAACTCAACGTTTACGTTTAATTTTCCTCAAATGAACCAAAATTATTATTTTTTTTTCATAAATCGTAAATGGCCCTGTTCGCAACAGCCCCAATGTAAACAGAAAAAAATAACTAGGTGGGGTTATTGGTTTGTGTATTTTTAATGGAATTAGAAATCTAAATAAATTTGAGTGTTATTGGTTCTATGATTTTAAAATCTATATTTAAATATTGTGTTATTGGTTATATGATTTATAAATATTAATTCAAATCAGGTGTTATTCAATTCTACGGATTTACTTATGGATTTGATTTCACAATAGATTTTAGTGGATTTAAAAGGATTTATATGTTAAAAATACAAAAACTCAAATCCGAGTAAAAACTTTCGGATTTACAAATACTAATTAAAATTCACATATTAGATTTGAAAATCAATAAATTTTACAAGGATTTTTAAATCCTATACAGATTTCCAAATCATTTAAAACACATAAACCAATAACACCCTCTAGGTTTGCATTTGATGTTTGCTTTTAAAATCTATATTTTTATTTGTCATCTGTTACATGAGTGTTATTCGTTTATGTATTTTAATTGATTTGAAAATATGTATAGGATTTATAAATCTTTTATAAAATTTATTGATTTTCAAATCTAACATGTGGATTTTAATTTGTATTTGTAAATCCGTAGGTTTTTCCGCGGATTTGAGTCTTTGTATTTTTAACATATAAATCTTTTCAAATCCATTTTGAAATCGAATCCATAAATAAATTCGTAAGATTGAATAGCACGTGATTTGAATTAGTATTTATAAATCATAGAATCTATACATGATTTGAACATAAATTTTAAAATCATAGAACCAATAACACTATATTTAATTTGGATTTCCAAATCCATTAAAATACACAAACCAATAAAATAGATTTGATTTTATCATATTACAAATGATGATCTAATATGTAAATCGGTAACACATGCTATGATGCTATCACGGTAAACAGCTTTACGTACAACCATACGATGTACAACCACATATAAAGCTTACCATATGAAAATAATAATATACAACCTAAAAAGCAATTAAAAACTCAATTCAATTTCAAATTTAGATACAATAGTAAGACATAGCATTACTCATTTTTAATTTCATCCCTGTATTTCAATCTAAACCGTGATGACAACAATGTTGAACAGAAACAAAGTTCACTAAACTTCAAATTTCATTAACTTAAATCCCACATACATGGTACCGATGATTCCGGATAAACAGATCCAAAACTTCAAATTTTCATGGGACTATAATACAACTTTATCACATGACATTCTCTGTAAAAGAAACAAGACCAAAATCGAAATCGGTCTGAAACTTTGCTTATGCGGCTGCAGGATCGTTTATGACTCCCAAAAAATCGTCTTTGATGGTACCCACACAAAACTGCAAAATCAAAGACAAATGCGCAAAATCGATCAGGTTAAAGCTTAAAAATGACTGAAGACCACAGCCAAAAACCGGTGAAATCTAACTATAAGTTGCATTGTGATTAGAGTTATGGAGATGGTGCATACGATTTCAGTGGCATCGACTCTTGTTCCAATAATCTTTAGTCTCACTTCACATTCCTTCTGGATCTTAACCTGTAGGAAGCATTGTGAGATTGGGTTTATTGAACACCAATAACACTGATGGAAATCACAAATTGAGAAAGAAACACACTGATCCATCTGATGTGGTATAGTTAGGCATGTCTCCAGCCTGAAACTCCATATCGTCTGGAATCAACTGTGGTGATTGAAAAGAGGAGAAGAAGAGTAAATACAAACACATAGAACCAAAAAAAAAGGAGGTAGAGGTCAAAATCATGAGGTAAGATCATAAGCTTACATGCTTGGACACAAAAATCTGAACAGGGCCAGCTTCGGCGAAGAAACCCATCTGTGATACATTAGGAAATTTCAATAACTTTATAGACTGATTTGTCACTTAAGACATTGACCTCTATACACAAAACTATAGAAATATATATAATATACCTTATTGACCAAAGTGACAACAGCTTCCAAAATCTCGCCTTTGAAAGGTCTGAAAACGACGCATTGGTACTTAACTGGAAAGGTGACAAAACCAGTCCCATCTCGGATCAATCCTTTTCCTACGCTTTCTATTCCAGTTATCGCTACTACAAACCCATGTCGGCCACTGTCCATACCAACACAACAAAAAAAGTTGCAATTAGCATCAATATGACATTGCAATGATGAATTTCACATCTTAAATCCAAAGCAAGGACTAGCTAGAGGCCTCAAAAACAAAACCTTTCTCGATACAAATTTCGCAAGATTCAACTACTTGCTAAAACAAAGAACTTAATCATAAGCAATAGACAAGCAGACTGAGAATTTCTCTGATTGATTTGGATTTCATCCACTTAATCATAATCACTTGCACCGTAGAAGATACTCCAACAGTCAATCGATTTCATCCACTAACATAAGCTCATAAGCATTTTTTTTTACCAAAAACCTAACCAAACTATACTAAAGAAAACAAATTTCAGTTTTAGTATCAAATACAAATCGAGAAACAAGATACTGAATCTGAGACTGGCAAGCAGGCATCTAAGTGAGCTGCGATGGATGAAATCTATATCTTAATCCTAAGAAAGAGACTAGCTTGAGACCTCAAAAAAAAAAAACAAATCCTTTAAACAAAATCTGCAAACTTCTCTGTTTACATAACTAGCTGGAGAAAAAAAACACAGACTTTAAACAAACAAGCAGCAGACAAGAATCCAATTGAGCTAAAGGAACGATTTTTCTTCGAATTGAATTCAGTCTACGCTGCATACAGTACTCAAATAGACGATTAATTCCAAAAACCAAACCACTTGAACGAGACGGAGCTTAGGGTTTCGAAAAAAAGACGCAATTGAAATTGAAGGTTTGTGTAAGAAAACGAAGCCGAGCCCTAGAAACAAGATGGAGGATTGAGGGAAAAGGGTTTCCGATTTCTACTTTCATAAATCATTCAACAGAAAGAAGAACCATCCCCGAATAGGTGATATCTATCTACGAGCAGTGAAGGGAAAAAGGGTAAGAAACCTGCAAGTGCCCTCGACATCTTTCATGAGCTTAGAGACGAGATTTTCACGAAGGTTTCGACCAAAGAATCGTGGATGCAATTGCATGTTACGCTCCAATACTATGTGGAAGAACATCTCGCTCTCTCTCTCCTTCGGTCTCTGAGGCTATAGTTAATGTCTTGTTAAACAAAATCAGTTCGACCGAAAATCTAATAAACTCGCTTGTTAAATAAAACCTGCTCAAAGGTAGATCTCTGTAAACCGTCAGATTCCGAATAAGAAACGGTCCAGATTGAAACTAAAGGATTTCCTTTTTTTTTTGTGCAACTAAATAAAGTTTTTCCTTTTTTCCCCTAATAAATTATTTAATATTAGAGACTTTGTTTTTTTGGCTGCAAATTCGAAACTAGATTTACCATTAAATTTTGTTTTTTTTTTAACATGAAATATTTTGTTTTGTTTGTGTTGCTGTAGTGAAATCAAATTTTGGTTTTTTAACATCTTCTTCTTCATTAAATAGAAATAGTGTGGAGGATTGATACAAGAAACAGAGGAACATGACATATTGAAAGAGAAACAAATAAAAAAAAAACGGCACAGTTTGTTCTTTATTTGATCATCATAAGAAAATAAACAAACAGAACAGCTTATGATTGAGACAGATACTTTTAGAGACTAACAAGTCTTTGATTGATTCTTAATAATTAACTACGGATCGGCCGGAGGGTATCCACCGTAAGGTGAGGGTGGTGACGGCGGCTTATACTTCGGCGGCGATGGATACTGAACCGGCGGAGGATATTTCTTGGTCGGAGGCGATGGGTACTCTACCGGCGGTGGTTGGCACTTCGTCGGAGGAGGGTACGTCTTGGTCGGCGGCGATGGATACTGTACCGGCGGAGGATACGTTTCGGTTGGTGGCGAAGGATACGTCTTGGTCGGCGGCGATGAAGGTGGCAAATAAGGAAACTTCCGAGATGGTTCCCATTTAAACGGAGGCTTCTTCCAGGGGCAGCCAAACCATTTACAAAAAAAATTTGGAGAAGAGGCCAAAGAGAAGCGAACAATGCTTCCTTGTGTTACTAACAACACCAGAGCTAACGTAACTGCTAAAGACTCCATTTTTAGTTTTTTTTGGTGTTGTTGTGAATGGCAAGAAGAAAAACAGAGATTATAAATTAAACAGAGGGAGGACTCAAGACTCTACTACACATTGCAGCAGTGTAATTGCCACATTGCATTATGAGCTCACAGCTGGTTTAAAAACCCTAAATCAAGGAAGAAAAGTGACAGAGAAGCTTTTGGATCCATTCATCAGCAGAGTTCGACAGTTTCAAAATGGAACTAGAAACCTCTTTTGAGCCCAGAGTTTCTCAAGACTATGGTTTTATTTAAGTTTTAAGACAATCGAGAACTTAAGTTGTATTCACAATTTAGTTCTGCAGAATCCCTCCATGAGTTAAGAAATTTGCAGCTACAACCACTGCTTAGCAGAGAATCTGTTTTTTCAGTTAGGCTTTGAGTGGTGAAGAATCCATGAAACCGAAGATTCCTTTGAGTGTATATGTGTGTGAGAGACAACACTGGAGAATTCAGTTGATGAAAGAATAAAAATTTGCACACATTTTTTTTAACTGTCTAATAGAGTCAGAGAAGAAGAAGAAGAAGATCATAAGAACATAAAGTTTTGAGAAAAGAAATGGCAATGAGTTCAAAATACGATGATATAACATGTAAAATGTGTTTTTTTTTTTGCCTTTTTGCAAGGCCGTCGGACAAAGTCTCAGGGAGCTTCAAATGTCTCTCCCGCTTTCATGTCGCCATTTTCCTCATCTTTCCCGCGAGGTTCTAATTGCAAAATGCAAAATGAAAGAATCCTTCAGTAAGTGATTGAATCTAAGATCCAAGCTCAGAGCTCAGGGTCATAAAGTTCAAAACTTTAGCACACAAAGGAAAGCAATTCCGTTTTACTCAGTCGAATCTTAAAGAAATTTATGTATGCAAAAGATGAGCTAGTTTCATAACCTAAACAATTTGAGGAGAAATGCACATCAGTTAGTATATGAGGATGTGATAGCTTTACTACGCTCTTTCAGATGAACCAATATTGCAATCTGAAAAACCGAAACAAGACATGAAACCACCGTTCTAGAGGTACTTGAACTACCTCTTTTCTTCATAAGAACCGGGGCCTCCGATCCGCAGGCTTAAGAATTTGGAAAGAGCACATTAAACTTTCATCAACACTCATCATTGCACCAGCATTGTCGAATTCACCACAGTAGTTGGGAGCAGAAAATATAGTAACAAGCTGTCTATCGGCAAAGAACTCATATCCATCCTCTACAACCTGTATGAAAAAGAAAAAAAAAGACAGATTTTCATTAGAAAATCCGCACATTAAACAAGTTTTCATTAGTAAAGATAAACATGAATATCGTGTAGTAGACCAACCTGGTGGGCACGACAGATTAGATCCATATCGTTCTTTATTAGAAACTCCGCGACTTTGTCAGGTCCAAACGTGTAAGAGACTCCACGGTCGTTCATCCCCCAACCTTTGACATCTTTGCTTGGATCAGACCAAAGCAGATCACAGAGCAAACCAGAGTCTGGAACATCGGTTGGTCGCTTAATGTTCTTAATCTGTTCCACATTGGTCAAATCGGGAGAAAGGCCACCGTGCATACATAATATCTTATCGTCTATTACAGCAGCCACGGGGAGACAGTTAAAAGAATCTGTAAATACTTTCCAGAGTCTCACACTGAATCGACGTTTACATTCATCATAGAATCCGTAGATTCTGTTAATAGAAGCACATTCGTGGTTTCCTCTAAGAAGAAAAAAGTTCTCGGGGTATTTGATTTTGTAGGCAAGCAGAAGACAAATCGTCTCCAAACTCTGCTTCCCGCGGTCCACATAATCTCCTAAGAATAAATAGTTAGCTGTAGGAGGGAAGCCTCCATACTCAAACAGCCTCAATAGATCAGAGTACTGTCCATGAATATCGCCTGAAAACCGAACAAAACCATTACAAATCCGTGTGAATTTAAGAGACAAATAAGACACATCAACATACTGAGTTCACATAAATTGAATCTCCAAAAACAGAGTTCATCGAAATAAACAAATCCATCCTCCTAAGGTTAAATCAGTAGCTAAGATGCTCAGCTAATAGGTCATTTAGCTTCAACGAAAAAACGTTTTCAGTGATTTAACCTTTCACGAGGTCTCACCCAAATTTAAGAGCAATCCAATGATCTTTATGTGTCCTTTAACTTCTCTTTGTTTCGAGATCAGCTGCTGCAATCAGATGATGGATTAAACATCTCTATCTCTAAGCTATTCCACAAATCCACAAAACCTTGTTTCTATAACTTGACCAAACACATCTCTGTCTAAACCAATTCACGTTTCACAAAACTTACTCAAGACAAGAAAAAAAACAAAAAAAATAATTCAATTTTAGGAGGAGCTGATCTAAGAAAAACGCAAACGAAGCTAAAGCTACAAAGACAATCATGAATACTTCAGATCCCAAAAACGAAATAACCCAGAAATCAAAAAGGAAACGTAGAAACCGGAAAAGAGATTGATTACCGCAGATCTTGATTGGAGCTTCGAGCTCAAGGAGGTTAGGCTGTTGAAGGAAAATCTCTCTGGAGACGATGCAAAGCTGTCGGATCTCAGACTCGTTGAGCATCACCTGCTTCGTTCCAGGCTTAGGGTTTCTGTAATCCAACAAACGACGAATGATGTCATCGAGAACGGCAGGGTCCATGCTTCCCTGCCCTTGTTGCGCCATTCAACAAGACCCACAATCGAACAACACCAATCGATTTATTATATCTACAAAAGTTTTAATCTTTCGGACAATAATCGATCGCCCAGAAAACAAAAAACTTTATTTCGAAAATCTTCTCTCGATCTTTGGACCAAAAAGTTTTCGCCTTTGTTTCCCCCAAATTTTGTTTTTCTTCTTTCTTTCCTACGAATTTCTGCGATGGTGAGTTTATCGAAGGTTAGTGGGTTTTTATTTATTATTCTATTGTCCATTTTTTTTTTTTTTTGAGATTTCAAAATTAAAATAATTCTCCAATAATAATAATAGCCTAATGCAACTCTCTGCAAATAATAATGTTATAATCATCTCTCCGTGTTCTTCCATTTTGGATGGATTTGCTTGGTCCCAACTATTAGCACATCACTTATGATTATCTTAATAATAGTATTCGTTTTCTATAAGTAATTAGAGAAATTTAGGGGAGGTGTAGTTTTTATGTTTGGTAAGTTTTGTCAACTTGTTGTGTGTTTTGGATAGTTTTTTTTTTTTTTAAATTCCCCTTTAATTCTTGCATTTGCCGTTTATTTATGAAAAATAAAAGAGGAAATTTATGTTTATCGAGGAGTTGGATGATAAAAAACATAAACAAATTGAAACCATAATCCACATTTGGAATTCGATTATTTTGTGCACCATTACATGATCCTAGATAAATATTTCCGGATACATCTAACTTTATATTTACTTTTTTGAATGGCATGCAAATTTCTGCAGAGAACGGTTCTAAAACTCAGAAAAAGATAGGATGCTAATTTCGTAAAATATACACCTAACGAAAAGAGTGAATATGGTTTTCTCATTTTTGTCATTAAATTATTTTAATCTCTAGTTGTGTTATAACCTAATTGTCTCAAAATAAGTACACTAGTGACTTAAAACTTATTTTATATATGTAAATTTTGATTTGCTAAATAAATTTTATTGGAAAGTGTTTATAGAGGTTGGTAAATTTTCTCATTCGTCAGTCTCCCACAACTTCCATTTTTTGTCCTTCCTTAAGAAGTATATCAACGTAAACAACATACACACATATTTCATGAATCTAAATTAATAAATCCAAAAAAATATCCAACCTGAACAAGAACTAAAGCAGGCGAAATTAACACAACATTCACAAATGTTAAAAACGTTTTGGTCAAATTCAAAATAGAAAAATTGCAAGTAGTTGCAGATATTCATGTTGCCTCACTTGACAAATCCAAGAAAATATCCAACTTGAACAAGAACTAAAGTAATAGAAATTAACACAACATTCACAAATGTTGAAAACGTTTTTGGTCAAATCCAAAATAGAAGTACTGAAATTAGTTGTAGATATGCATGTAGCTTCACTTGAGATCTCTTTTTCGTAAGATCACACCTAAACACACACAAACATATTACAAAAAAAAAAAACACACACACACACAAACATATTAATGATTCGCTAACTCAGTAGTTAATAGTTTAAGGAAATAATAGTTTACCCTCAACTCCACCACTGATTTGATAAGACACTTATGACGAGCCAATAGGATAAAACCCTTATCTCCATGATCTTCCCCAACAGATTCTTGTACCTCCCAGTATTCGATCCTCTTATTACCATTCACCTTCACACCATGGCCATAGAGCAATAGACAGTGCCTTGGAAATCTCTCGTAACTCTTAATTTGCTTGACAATCAATATCAGTTGGAGAGTATATTTCATGCACATTATTTTAAGACTTTAAAATTAATATTAAATTATTGTATAAGCATGATTAGTTTAAATACTTGCGTCTCCATCGAAGTCGTTGAAACTTGGCAAACAGTCAATTGTTACCATTTACCAACACAAGTGCTTTAGCTAGAAGTTGTTCAACGAGCTTCTCAAATTCTTCATTATCTTCATCTTGAACAATTTTGGGCTTGTGATGAACAATCATTTCTGCCACATGATTTTTCATGAAAGGGATGGCGTTTTCCAAACGATCTATGGCCACTGATTGTATGTCTTCGACCAACACCATCCATGAGCAATTTTTCAGTGATAGGGTCCCTGACACCTCCACTGATCTTAACCAATGAAGCATGGGCTCTAGTAATAGCTATACATCAACAATCATCTGTAAAAAAGCGTTGTTAAAACATTTTTTCCATCGGTATCTACTTCAAGTTTGTATTATTATCACTCCACCGGTATCTACATATGGGTTTTCGATATTTTAAATCATTTGATAGTTATGTTTATTTGTGTAGTTTGTGATTTTGTAGGTAAAAAGAACAGTCTTATTAATTTATTTATTACGTTCAGTAGCAATACATAAATAAATTGTGCATATATTAGGCATCTTAGTATCATGTTTTTCATTTTCATAGATAGATTTTGAATTTTCACAAACAGAAAGTAATCACGCAATGTATCATGATAAATATATATATATATATATATATATATATATATAGGTGAACCATTGGTATCTACATCAAGTTTATACTCCAAGTTTGTATGATTATCAATGGTTCATCTATATACAAACTTGAAGTAGAAATTTGATGTGGATACCAATGATTCACTTATATATCTCTTTATCCTGATACAATGCGTAGTTGCTTTCTATTTATGTAAATTTCAAAATCTGCCTACGAAAATGAAAAACATGATATTAAGATGCTGCAAACAGTTTAGATTCATTTTAGACTCTGTCTTTTTTATGAGATGATGATGTTTAGGCAGCTTTGACTTAACCTCTTTTGACTTGTGCTGTAAAACTTATGAAGTCATGTCTCATTGTCTCTATTAAAACCTCATTGATTCCACTTTTTTGTTTCATTCGCTGACATTATCTATTTCTTTTTTTTTTGCAAGAGACAGTTGAAGTTGAAACTAGTGCTACCAAAAAGGTAAGCAACCATCAATTTTTTTTTTAATTATGATGACGAGAGATGATTTTATAAGTCTGTTTATAACTGATATATTTGTTTTATTTCAAATGTTTCTTGAAAATAGAACCCTCCTACCACATTTGCATGGACTTCAACCAGTTCATAATCTAAATTTAAAGGTCTTTGTAAACCACATAACTTTTAATATCAAAGTTAACCGTAAACACTACCGAAGACTATGTTAAAAATATCGAACCTAATGGAGAAAGTGATCAGATATGTGTTGGCGTTGTTAATTTTCAGTCTTCCGCGCATCTGACCACCTTATCCATCAGATTCGATATTTTTTTAACAATGTCACACTATTAATCTTGGTCGTATTTTTAAAGAAGTTCTTACTTTCATTATGCAACTAAATGTTAAGCCAACAACAATGTAAAAGATGAATGAAAATCAAATTTACTACTTACACATCATCTTCGGTAGTGTCTACGATAAAATCGATTAATTCAAATTGTTCAGGTGGACAAACGGATTTATCTTCTTCTTTTTTTAATCCTCTGAATCTATTACAATTATGTCTTGTTTATATATGGTATCTTTCAGTGATAAGTTCCGTCGATCATATTTTTTTTTGTAAGTGGACAGACGGTTTTATAGGGTTATAAAATCTATACACGGTCAAAAATCATATTGTGGTATGAATATGATATGTGTAGGTTTGACCTAGATTTTTAGCAAGTTGAGTGTAAACTTGCAAAAAAAATCTATCCTTTTTTTTTTTCCAGAAAAACCCTATGTTAGGATAAATATTGGTGAACTACACCTTAATTTGAACTCATAAATTAGGAGCATCTTAGCAGTTTAAACTCTTTTCTTAACAGTATCAATTTCATGTCTTGTCTTTAGCTCGCATGGATTCTTATCTATTGCTTGGCACATTTCTGAAAAAAAGCTGAGCTGCAAAATGCTCGTTATCCATTACCACGGAATCCTGGAACGAATCTCTGTTTTTTTTTTTCATGTACAGTCACTTTCTACTTCCATCTTATTGCTTTCCCCCATATATTCGTAGGTAATTACAAATGTAAACAATGGTCAAAACAATCATTTGTAAATGTAAAGTTCCTAATGAAAACACAGTCTTTCCTTTTCAATTTTCATCAAACTGTGAATTTTAATCATGAAGAGAAGCACAGAAACATACACCAGAGATGGAAAAACGAATGAACCATTGTAAACCAGAACTAACCGGAGCATACCAATTCAAGAGAGAAACACAAAGAAAGAGAAGTATACAAACTGTTAAAGGATAATTATCAACAATATTATACTATTATATTTACTTACCTCCTAAGTATTCACCTACTTACTTTTACTATAAATACCTACCTTTCCTTTGTAAAGAGAAGGTGAACTGAAGAAAGCAATAAACACTTCTCTCTCTCATTTGTCTGTCTCTCGTCTCTCTCTCAGTAAAATATAAAACTTCACATATACATATACATATACATATATCCATATATATAATATATAAACACATATACTTTTATAACACGTTATCAGCACGATCGTTTCTCGATCTGACGATCTGTTTTAATATCGAAAAGGTAAGATTTAATTCATATTAAATCTATTTACGTTTATGTATTATTTTTCGGGATGATAGGTGTTGCTTTCTCCGAACCGATCGTTATGATAGGCTATGCCTTCACGATCATGATCATATGACAGATTATGTCTCCTCATATCATATGGCAGGTTCTGCCTCTTTAAATACATGGTTAGCTTATGATCATATGACAGACTATGTCTCCTCGGATCACTGCCTCCATAAAATAAATGTCCCGAAGACATTTATGAAAGGTTCCAGAAGAACCATATAACAAAAATAATGTCCAGAAGACATATTTAAAATAAAAATGTCCAAAAGACATACTTAAAATAAAAATGTCTAGAAGACATATATGAAAGCGTTCTTGGAGAACTGTTTCGTCCAGAAGACGTTTTAAATTATTGTTATTTTAATTTATGTTTATTATTGTAAATTACGTGGAAGGCTATGCCTCCTGAATATATATGTTTAATTGTTTAATTTATGTTGTTGATAAAAAATTATGTATGTGAGTTCCAGAAAAACTACATAAAAAGAAAAAAAAAAGAAATTATTATAGATAATGGAGAGCTCCGGAAGAGCGAAACGCTTCCGATGAGCGAAACGCTCCCGATGAGCGAAACGCTCCCGTTGAGCGAAACGCTCCCGTTGAGCGAAACGCTTCCGTTGAGCGAAACGCTCCCGTTGAGCGAAACGCTCCCGTTGAGCGAAACGCTCCCGTTGAGCGAAACGCTCCCGTTGAGCGAAACGCTCCCGTTGAGCGAAACGCTCCCGTTGAGCGAAACGCTCCCGTTGAGCGAAACTCTCCCGATGAGCAAAACGCTTCAGAAAAGCGAAATGTTTCAGAAGAGCAAAACACTCTTGAAAAACAAAAACTCTCCAAAAGAATAATCGCTCTAGCAAAGCGAACGTTTTAGAAAAACACATGATGGAGACATGCATAAAAATGGCAAAATTGTATAAGATAAGTAAACATGAAGTTTAACAATATATAACATAACAGGTTTAAGCCATCCCGGTGTAATAATGATATCAAATATTATTGAGAATTTATGTGAAAAAACCAGATGTTTTTCTCACATAGCATGTCTTAACAAAAATAAAATAAAAATGAAACCATCATGTGAAAACCTGTTCAAGATGAATATGCAAGAAAAGCCATCATCTTGAAAAGGGGTACTAAAATTTCCACATCAAAAGATTTGATGCATAATACATAACCCAAAATGGGTAATTGAATATGTTATTGATCCTAAAGTGAGATTTAATTCGAGATAGATGGACATGAAATGTCATCATCTCGAGGGGGAGAATTAAAAAAAAAATTCCATATCAAAAGTAAGTGGAACATCCAGAAGATTGTGTTCACACCTAAAATGGATCTGATGGTTTATTTATAAAGTAAATCCTGAAGATTACAAGATGAAATTCTCTCATTTCATCTAATTGATTCAATCAAAGATTAACTATTCTTTGTTTGGAAATTTATGGGTATGCAATATATGCATCCACCACACTGTATAAAAGTGAGACCCATAAAGTATATTGAATCATCAGTGGAAGATGTGCTTATCAAACGATTTGCATATCATTATTATAGGGAGAATCGTTGAATAGTTCGAATCCTTGAACAAATGAGTATGAACTTGAAGTTCAAAGTTCAAAGGATCACTATTCAAGATGTGCTACAAATCAAATGCCAGAAGCATTTATAAACAGCTAATGGATGAAATTTCTCGAAATGAATTATCATTGAAAATTATGGATCCTCGTAAAAATATGAACATGAAATTCAAAGGATAATTCATATGTAAATTAACTGCCAGACATATAATTACATAAAGAAAAATCTAATTTCTAGCTGAAAATGCTCCAATAAAAATATATGTCCCTGAAGGACGATTAATCAATAATAAGTCTATGAAACGTAAGAAACGTGATAGACTACTTTGGTTCCAAAGAAATCCTCAATTGAAAAGGAACAAATA
Source organism: Eutrema japonicum (assembly GCA_030161315.1). NCBI lineage: Eukaryota > Viridiplantae > Streptophyta > Magnoliopsida > Brassicales > Brassicaceae > Eutrema > Eutrema japonicum. The sequence continues at coordinate 44,936,440 of BSQW01000005.1, forward strand.
TATGTAATATTGAATAGAGGATTAATCTCTTGAAGAGACCGTTGATATGGTTAATAATAAAATCAGGTACCTGAATGAAATCATTCATAATGATAAAGAGATCTCGATTAACTATGTCATTACGGGAAAATGTGGAACCAAAGACAAAATAATTGTCGACAATATAAACAAGATATCGCGCGATATACATGAGGATCATAAATCTACCTCTGTGGATGAGGGTAGAAAGAGAAAAATATTGGCCGAAAAAGGTGAAAAAGGCAATCAAGTCTATGTTAAGCTCATATGAAATATGAGAAATTTTTGGACCAGCCGTCCAAGCATCTAAAGGGTATGTGTCTTCCTATAATAAGGAATGAGAAAATGACCTTACAATATGTAAATCGGCTTGTTACACAAGGTCATACCCGATATTGAATGAATATTCAAATGTGGTGGATGCACTGAGTAAGTCTGGCAGTACATGAGCGACTTGAATTGCGTTTGATGGATATCACAAAAATCCATGAAAGACTTAATCCCTGAAGGATTAATGATAACTGGATTATGTTCCAGGGAACTCTACTCGATGAATATATGTTGCATGGAGTTTAATAATTAAGGTTAATCGATATACTCGTGCATAAATATCAAAATATCATGGATCAAAGGAAAAGATCCTTGAATCATAATCTGAACTCCTGAAGAGTTGTCACAAGCCGTATAGTATTTAAAGAAATAATTTGGGATAAGAAGCCTTTGAAAAGGAGAAATCTTTTCAGGCATCCCAATTGAACTGCTCACTTCCTACGCGTAGACATTGGAATGGAATAAAACATACATTTCATTATCTCCAAGGTACGATTGATTTAAGATTATTTTATTTTAGAAACTTCGAAGTTGGTTTAGTTGATTTTATAGGTATCCCGATTGAACATCTTATCTCGAAAGATCCCAGCAGGATCTAACATATAGAAAAACTCACATTTAAGCATTTCTAAAGGAAGTGATATTTGATCCTGAAGTATCAGACTATGTGAATAATACCTCATGGTATAAAAGTATTGTGGTATACAATGTGCTTTCGTATGAAAAGATGGAAAGCCAAAATATTATAAATTCCCAACATTAGGGGAAAATATTGAATAAGTGCCAAAAGATATTACATGGTAAACACCATGTTTGGTATATCTTAATCCTCCCTACAAATTATCACGAACTTGAAGTTCATAAAATTTGACAGTGCTCCATCAAGAATTAATGTTCCTGAAGAACACAAATTTATGGATGCAGAATAAATGAACCCAAGGTTCAGTTTAAAAGGGGGAGGATAATGGATTCTAAAAATAAAATTCTCCAGAAGAGATAGAAAATTAGAGAACAAAAGGAAAGGATTCCAGAAGAATCAATAAAATGAGTATGTCGAGAATATATATGAAAGTATTCTCGAAAGACTGCATAAAGAGATTCGTTCAGAAGACGAACATGATACAAAAAGTATGAGATTTCCATTAACTACGTCGAAAATGGAAAATTAATGGAATACTCTGTATCCGTAGAAATCAAACAATGAAAATGATTACACAGACCCAAGGTCCGTGTCAGAGTGACAGAAAAGGCATATGACTAGAAAAAATGGCAAATGGCCATGGGAAATATTCTGAAATGTCTAAGGACCTATCTATAGTCATTACACCTAAAGATGTAATTTCATTCAGGTCCAAATGGGGTTTTGTGCGAATACAATGAGGAAAAACGAGGTCACAAGATATAAAATTTGATTTGTGGCATGAAGTTTTTCTCAAAGACAGGGAATTGATTATGAAAAGATATATTCACTTGTCATATATGTAATCGCATTCAAATATTTGATGTGTCTAATGACATCTAAAAATCTAAATATATATCTTATGGATATCGTGATTGCATATTCATATGGATCACTTGATAGTTATATATCCATGAAAATCCCAGAAGGATCATAGATGCCTGAAGCATCTGAGAAAATTTGTTCGGTCAAGTTATAGCGATCAGTACTCAAAAGAAGATTGATGATGCAAGAACTCATTTGAAAGAGGAGTTTGAAATAAAAGATCTTGGAAAGACAAATTTTTTTGTCTTGAGATCTATATAGAGTATTTCCAAGGTGGAATATTCATGCATCAATCACATTACACCGAAAGGGTGAAAAATGGATTAAGTGAATCTTTTGAGTATTGAAATGATTAATAGATCACTCGATATTGAAAAAGATATATTTTGACCTTGCGAAAACAACAAGAAAGTATTAGGTCCTGAAGTACCTTATGTAAATCTCGGTACATATTGTGTGTTGTTTTACTACAAAATAAGCAGGAAAGTCAGAATAGTATATTTTGTGAAAAGAGCATGACCAACTCGAATATTTTGTTCCGGAAATCCAATAATCCGAAAAAATATATGAAGATCATACGAATTTGCGTCACTTACGGAATTTATGAAGAGAATGATATATCCACCATTCTAAGGGGAGATTGCGTCACTGTACTATTTTTCCCTTGTCGTGGTTTTTATCTCATTAAGTTTTTCCATGATAAATTTTTTAACGAGACAGTACATAATACATTTATGGATAATTAAGAAAAAGTGATAAAGGATAATTATCAACAATATTATACTATTATATTTACTTACCTCCTAAGAGCACGTTTATCGGGCGTCTCTTAGCCCATTTCTTAAGAATTTTGGGCCGAAAATAAATAAAAAAATGATGTTTTAAGAAGAACCGTTTCTTATCTCGGATACATTAAGAAACGATTCTTATGGTGACGTGGCCTCACATTATTGGTTGGGACAAATGAGAAAGCAAACCTATTTTTTTTTTTTTTTCGCGTTTCATTTCCTTTCTCTCTTCTTCATCGGTGAAATCGACATCTCTTCTTCTCTTCATCGGCGAAATCGCCTCCTCTCTTCCTTCAGCTTTTCCGACGAAAGCGACGTCCGCCGGAGCTATTCTCGGTCTCTCTGACGACGCCGAGGTAAGCGACTTCTTCCATCTCTTCTGTCTTCTCGATTTCATCGATTATGTTTTTGTCGAATGATTTTCATTGTTTTTGTCGATCGATTAGGGGTTTGATCGATTAGGGTTTTTTTCGATTAGGGGTTTGATTGATTAGGGGTTTCGTTTCCTTCTATGCTCGATTAGGATTTGATTGATTAGGGTTTTTTTCATTAGTTCCATTTCTCATGTGATTTTGGTTTGGATCGGTTCATGATTGATTTATGTGACTTCTTTTAGTGTTTCTGTTGGGATTGTGAGAGCCAGAGAGCAAGGGAAGGGGGAAGGAGATGAGTCATCATCATCGGTTTCATCCAATCCCATCATCTGTCGACAATTTCCAGCAGATGAATCCTCAATATGTAAGCAATTTCGATCCATTTTATATAATATGTTAGATTTCTGCTTCTTTTATGTAATTAGATGTGATGATTTAACACATAAATCTGGTGTTTCGTAGGAGAAACCGATGAAGCAAGAATCAAGACATTGCAGGAATGTTCTCCAAGACCAATACATAGAGGAACCACTTGTTAAACAGGTTCGTAATTTCTTCCTTGTCTCTTTAAAGTTTCTGTATGTGTATGTGTATGTATGTGTATGTGTATGTTTGTGTATCTGGTTGAGAAACTGATTGTTAAATTTGTTTATGTTTTCCATCTGGTTAGAAGTAATAAATGCTTTTTAGTGGTAGCTCAAGGTTAGTTTAGTTGTAATGAATGTTTACTTGTGATGAATGCATCGACGGATTAACATCATGTCGATGTGGTTAAGGTGATCAATGCTTGAGACTTGATCACCTTTGCTTCTTCCTTCTTTAAATCGCCTTTGCTTCTTCCTTCTTTAAATCACCTTTGCTTCTTCCTTCTTTAAATCACACACATCGTTCTCTCTCTTAAACATCTTTCTTTCTTCTTTTCCTTCTTTAAATCACCTGCTCTTCCTCTCTTCCTTCAGCTAAATGGATTTTTCTGTCCAGAATCCATATAACTTTGTTGAACTGCTTAACAGTCAACAACAAGAGAGTGTCCCACTTCTTAGTACTCAAGCAAGTCAACATTCAAGCTATCCTCAAGACACAGCAGCCGAGAGAAGAGAAAGGAGAAGATGGACATCATCTGATGATGTCTTGCTCATTAGCGCGTGGCTCAACACGAGCAAGGACGCGGTCGTTGCTAATGAGCAGAAGTCCGGAGCATTTTGGGAGCGGATAGCGAAGTACTTCGCCTCTTGTCCGAATGCTGAAGAAAGAGAGAGCCGAGAGCCAAGCCATTGTAAACAAAGGTGGCACAAAATCAATGATGTCGTTTGCAAGTTCAGTGGCTCGTACGAGGCAGCAACAAGGGCGAGGGCTAGTGGACAAAACGAAGATGATGTCCTCAAGGTTGCTCACGATATCTACCGCAACGACTACAAGAAACAGTTCACTCTCGAACATGCTTGGAGAGAGCTGAAGAACGACCAGAAGTGGTGTGAGTTGGCTGCATCCAAACATGATGGAACGGCAAAGCGGAGAAGGTTGGAGGAGGTAGATGGTGTCCACTCTGAGAGCTCCCATGCACAAAACGGAGAGACTCTCAACGGTGAGGAATCAAGCAAGAGACCGCCTGGTGTAAAGGCTTCAAAAGCAAGAGCCAAGAAGAGCCCAATAGATGCCACAACACTCTCCCAATTTCAGACTATCTGGGCCATCAAGGAGAAGGACATGGTGATGAAGGAGAAGGACATGGTGATGAAGAAGGAGGTCTCGAGAATGAGCCTTCTTGAAAGTTTATATGGGAAAAAGGAACCACTTTCTGAGAGTGAAGAAGCCTTAAAGCAGAAGTTGATTTCGGAGTTGTTGTCTAATTAGTGTCGACTATCTTTCCACTCGTTAAATTGTCTTGCGTTTGTATCTCTGTTTTTTAAGTTGGTGTTCCCTTGTTTCTCTGTTTTTTAAGTTGGTGTTCCTTTTAAGTTGAATGTGGTTTAGGTTCGTTTTTATCTCACTTTGTAAGTTGTGGTTTCATTATTGATTATCTAATGTAAACTTGTTTTTCTTATCTCTGTTTATGCGTGGGAGTCGGAACAAAAGAACAAAGGAACAAAGACACAAAAGAACAAAAAGACAACAAAGCAGTCGGCCGAGAAGAACAAGACAAGGCACAAGTGTTTATTGCCACTAGTTTTTGTTCCTTTCTTTCCATAATTGTAGACCACAAAATCGATATATAGTTTGCACCACAAATCTCATGTAAACGAGCATGCTTCTTCTATTTAAAGGTTTTGTTCTTCTATCTTCATAATTGTAGACCACTTTCTTCTTTTGCTTGTGCTCGTGAACATTTGAAAGCAAAAAAAAAACAGAAAGCAAATCATTCTTCTTCTTATTATTGTTATTACTTGCTCATTTTTCTTCTTCTTATTCAGTACCCAAAACAAACCAAACTAAAAAAACACCAAAAGAAAAACAAAGATGGCTTCTTCATCTAACACTAATTTTTATGGCTCAATAGATGATCAATTTGAGCAAATTTGCGAACAAGCTTTCGACAATCTACTCATAGATTATGAAGAGCAAGAAGAATCAAGGAAATCAAGAAAAAAAAAGAGTTTTCATTGAAAGACAGCGCGAAGAAGGTCACATACGTCTATGGAACGATTATTTTTCTGAAGAGGCAACTTACCCACCTAATATATTCCGACGGCGTTTTAGAATGAACAAGCCGTTGTTTTTGCATATTGTTGATCGGCTTTCCAATGAAGTTCCTTATTTTCAAGAGAAAAAAGATGCTCTCGGAAGGAATAGTCTCTCTGCACTTCAGAAGTGTACAGCCGCAATTCGTCTTTTGGCTTATGGCAATGCGCTTGATACGGTTGATGAATATCTCCGCCTCGGTGCAACAACAGCTCGTTTATGTTTGGAAAATTTTGTCCAAGGAATTATTAATCTCTTTGGCGATGCATATCTAAGAAAACCCACACCCGAGGATCTTCAAAGACTACTTGATGTTGGAGAGCAACGAGGATTTCCCGGGATGGTAGGAAGCATCGACTGTATGCATTGGGAGTGGAAGAATTGTCCGACCGCTTGGAAAGGGCAATATTCCCGGGGTTCTGCAAAACCGACGATTGTTTTAGAAGCAGTAGCTTCATATGATCTTTGGATATGGCATGCATTTTTTGGATCTCCAGGTACATTAAATGATATTAACGTTCTTGACCGGTCACCCGTTTTTGATGATATAATAAATGGTCAAGCTCCGCAAGTTCATTTCTCTGTCAACGGAAGGGAGTATAATTTGGCTTACTATCTCACTGATGGTATTTATCCAAAATGGGCTACGTTTATCCAATCAATTTCAATTCCACAAGGCCAAAAAGCATCATTATTTGCTCAACATCAAGAAGCTGTCCGAAAAGATGTCGAGCGTGCTTTTGGAGTGTTGCAAGCGCGGTTTGCCATTGTTAAAAATTCGGCTCTTTCTCTGGATAAAGCAAAAATAGGAAATATTATGAGAGCATGTATCATACTCCACAACATGATAGTAGAAGACGAACGAGCAGGATACACTCAATATGATATTTCAGATTTCCAACAAGAAGGTAACAGAAATTCACATGTGGATCTCACATATTCTACGAGAATGGGTACAAATATCATTGAGATGTTGCAGGCTCGGACTAGAATTCGGGAAAGACAACAACATCAACGATTGAAAACTGATTTGGTTGAGCATATATGGCAAAAATTTAGAAATGATCAAGATAACAATTAAGAAACAATTTATATGTGGAATCAAATATATGTTTCAAATTTCAATTTTCTAATTTTTTTTTTTTTTTTTATTGTTAAGACCCCCATTAGGAGTTCTCCCAATAAACATGTTTTTTCTTAAAGTTCTTAACTAAGTTTCTTAAGTTCAGTTTATTAATTAAATACTACTTAAGAACCCATAATGGGTATCTTGCAATGTACATGCCCTAAGTATTCACCGACTTACTTTTACTATAAATACCTACCTTTGCTTTGTAAAGAGAAGGTGAACTGAAGAAAGCAATAAACACTTCTCTCTCTCATTTGTCTGTCTCTGGTCTCTATCTCTCAGTAAAATATAAAACCTCACATATACATATATCCATATATATAATATATAAACGCATATACTTTTATAACACAAACAAGTTTTTCTTCCCTTTTTTTTAGTTTCTTTTTCCTCAACACAAACCAATCGAAGATGGTTAGACAAGAGTAAATGAAGAGAAGTATTCTACATGGTTTTGGCATCGTTATATATCATCAGCCAAAACTTGAAAAGAACAAGCAAAGAGAAAACGAAAGTTGAAAAGCTTTGAAGAGGAGGAAAAACCTTAAGTTTTTTTTAGTTTAATTAAGTAGAGCATCAACCTCTTTTGGCGGCTCCAGATGTGTCATCAACGTTAATCGTTGTTCCTTGCCCAGGAATCGCAGCATTAGCAGCTGCTGCTTCTTGAGCAGCCAACGCCTTTTTGCTGATGATGTGGTAAATCTCTGTTAACACGGTTTGAAATGCTTTCTCGACATTGGTGGCTTCAAGAGCAGATGTCTCCAAGAAAGAGAGACCTTCTGTCTCAGCTAGAGTCTGACCATCTTCCTCAGCAACTGATCTCAAGTGGTTTAGATCGGATTTGTTCCCAGCCATCATGATCACAATGTTGGAATCCGCATGGTCTCTAAGTTCGCGTTGCCACCTTAGGACATTGTCAAAGGTCTGTCTTTTGGTGATGTCATAGACAAGAAGTGCACCTACTGCACCTCTGTAATAAGCGCTTGTGATGGCTCTGTACCGCTCTTGACCTGAAATGTCCCAGATCTGGGCCTTAACAGTCTTTCCTTCAACCTGTACAAACCGTAAGACAATCACAAAAGACACACAATAGCAACTGGTTAGACCTCAGAAGGTGAAGTATCCCTGCACTTGGAGAGATAGTTATTCGTCTTGTTTCAAGCTTTCAGATTGCTGATTGTATGAAACTATTACATGATTCAAAAACTAAAAGACGAGAGCCTGACTATGTATGTAACTATGCATCATAACTGTTTCTGGAAATTAATATTCTATGAGTTGAGTTTTTGATGGATGGAGGGTTGACTTAGGAAAATAATTATTTGGGGACAAGTTGCGAGAAGCTTTTTGTCCATTGGCTCTCTCCACCATTCATTCATAGACATAAAAAAAAATAACAAAAGCATTAATCATGACTCATGGCCAACACATCTAAGACTTTTCTCTTGATATAAAACTCTCTAAGACAATCAAAATAAAATCAGACCAAATTTCAAATAGCTCAGAGAACAATGCAATAAACACATTAAACTATACAAATCTTAAGAAACCACAGGACCTTTCACTTATGTCTTACCCAACAAGCAGCATTTTCTTTAGACTGACCAAGAAGGATATGTTAAGGATGCAACTTCAAAAGATTCAAAAATCAAAATAAGGACACAACCACATTACCTGAATTTCTACAACCAAATGATGAGATCATGAAGCTGATAGGAAACCAAAAGTAAAACACCTCACGGTTTATGGCTAAAACAGAGACAGAGAAGACTTAAAAAACCACCACAAATGGCAGATCCTAACACATAGAGATCACAGACGCATCAGAGAAGCAAGATTTCGTTCAGATTTCTCTCATAGTGATGCCATCACAAGTGACTCATCATTGTGTTCATTCTCCCAATTTCCGCTTAAAGAAGATAATTAAGCAGGACAATAGAGAAGAAACTGGGATCACCTGAAGAGTTCTTGTGGCGACTTCAGCACCAATGGTGGACTTGGATTCCAAGCAGAACTCATTCCTGGTGAATCTAGAAAAGATGTTTGATTTTCCGACACCAGAATCACCGATCAACACGATCTTGAACAAATAATCGTAATCCTGTTCTACTCTATGCGCCATGTTTTCTCTCTTCGATCTTAGCGAAAAGAAAACAACCTATCCATAAACATCCCCGAAATCAACAAGCGATCTTCACAAAAACAACATCATAAAAAAAAAAAAGTCGACGGATCCATGGAAATTAATCCGAGCCCAAGCACATCAGAAACGAAATGAACATACCCTTTTTTCTGTCCCTGGAAAAATATATGGCGGATGAATCGTGAAAAGCGATTTTCACCCTCTTCAGATCTGCTTTAAGGATGAGATTTCTCTTGAAGGAAACACTCTCCGATTATGAAAATTTTCTCAGCCAATTGAGGAAATTCTCGAAACCAGTTTTTTTTTTCCCTACTTACAATAATATACGTATGTATGATGTTCGTATATTATAGTTGATACGACAGACAAACTATAATTTAATTTGATATAATAACTTCAGGCTAATCGTCTCATCAAACACACATACTAATGGATATTTACGTGATAAAATTAAAATAGATTAAATTATTTTGAAATTACTATTTATTTTGCATATTCAAATTTAAATTATATTAAATTTCATATTCAAATTTAATCATATAAAATTATATATTCAAATTCAAATCTAATCATAATAAATTGTGATTTACAAATCAAATTGCAATAAAAAAATAGATTTTTGTGGCAAAAATGATTTTTGTTATTAGTAATTTTCATGGATAAATATATTTTCGCTATTAATAATTAGAAACTAACTATAAGATTATGTTATATGATTGAAAAGACATCTGATTTTGAATTAACATTCATATCGTCTTAATAAGTGAGAAACTTTTAATTTGAGCAATATATAAAAATATATTACATAACCATTTCATTTATTAATTACACAACAACATTTTTTTTTTTGTGCAACCTTTCTTTCATTCACTTAAACTTCAAAAGTACAATAAGAGGGAATGATACATCCTCGCTGATAACTAGCATACAAACTAAAAGAAATTAAGCTTAAAACAGATAGAGTTTGATAGATTGACAGCGAATTAGAGCCTAAACTCGAATGCATCGGTCAAAACTTCACGGTAAAGTCGGAGTATCCAAGATTAGTCACTTTACAATGTGACTTTGAAGATGAACCCTTACCTCCGAAAGTCGTCGAAACGATTTCGGTTGTCTCTTCTGGTCCCGTGTAGACCGCTACGCAAGAGAACAAAACGGTGAAGAAGTTGAATTGTTTAACGGGCAATGAACCCGATAAAAACACACCTCTCATAAAGAGGGAATGTGGTGGTAAGATTCTCTCCCCAAAAGAGGAACGAGGTGAAAGCCATCTCTCCCAAATGGAGTAAGTTGATCCAAATAGCTTATCTATAAAGAAAGTTATTGGACTCGGTCTCTCCGTCGTAACGGAGGAAAGTACCCGGAAGTAAAAACCGGAGTTAGATTTGTCGTTGAAAAGCGTTGAGGAACTTCTTCTTACTGGGCCTTTTAACAAGAAAAAGCCATTGGTGGTTGCATCTGGTGGGCTAGAGGTCATGAAATTCCAATTGGGCCAGGCCCACGATGAAGACCAACGTTGGGAAAAGGTGACGAGACGCCGTGACAACGTAGATTTTGTACGATGAAGCATTTGACGTCGGAGGGAGAGGATCTCCGGCCAGACGGGAAGGTGTGACCATGGAGGATGGCTGGCTTTAAGAGATCTCGCCGGTGGATGTTCCTTTGTGGACGATGGAGATGGGTGGGAGAGTTGACGAGGGATTACAGCAGGCGGCGATGGAGGTGAACGGAGCGGCTGATGGGATGAAGGGGATGGATCTGGCAAAACCGGTGGTTCCGGCGGGAGAAGAGCAATTCGAGAAGGAGGCGGTGGATCTGGTGGCAACGGCGAAGGAGTGAACAAAGTGTGGCGGTTAGGAGCCGTCGACGGAGCACGTGGCGACAACGATGGAGAGAACAAAGAGCGGCGGAGAGAGGGAGCCTCGAGCAGATCTGCCGGAGCAGGCCAAATTGGTTTCAAAGGAAGGGTCTCAACATCCATGGAAGAGAGGAGGCGAAGCGGCAGAGTCGAAGTCCTGAGCAACCGTCCTCGAGCTGAGCAAGAGCATAGACAACACCTATAACGCATCGACGGATTACACGAAAACTGCTAACCAAGACCAACGAGAGCCACCGTCCTCCAGCAGCAGACGAAGGTAGAGGCAAGAGACAGAGACGAACTTAAGCGAGTGGCAACTCCGACGATCCCAAGCGAGGAGAAACCCAACAGTACCACTAAACTATAGAAACGAAAATCAAAACTAACCACAAACTACTTGAAAATCGGAGAAACTAGCAGCCAAGCGAAAGGAATAGACGAAGGGGGTCCCTCTCACGGTGACGGTGAGGAAACCCGACCACCGGAGAGGGAGATCGGAGTCCTGTGGTGGATGCGGCGCTAGGGCGAACTCAGGGAGAAAGATCTTAATGCCTTATACAAACACTGCTTTCCATTCACTTCTTTGTTTGTTTGTTGGGTTGTGACCTATACTTTCAATTTTACACAACAACATTAATAATTTAACATTTATCTTTCATTGTCTCTTTCAGTTCATTCTGACTTAAAACTTTTTAAGGGTATGTGGAAGATAAATGTTAAGATGATAAGACTTTAGAAACAATACTCTGTTGCCGGTGGAGAAACAATTGAAATAATGCTAATCGATTCAAATGTGTTTTTGTCGTTTTTGTAACTTTAATCATATCATTTATATCTTTTGATTTTATGTGATTTCTAATTTCATAAATTTCTTTTATAGGAAGACAAAATTCATGCTTCAGTTAAAAAAAAAAAAAAACTGGTCAATCGGTTCGAGCATTTTCTCTCACTAGGTGGTTTAAGGATACTCATCAACTTTTTACTGAACCACTCATGTGATAGTTATCGAACAACCTATCACCCTTACAAAATTGATTTTCTTACTACCATACGTGTAAGAAGTTGCGAGCAATTTTCCAATGAATTGAATGGTTTTGAACTAGTCAATTACAACGATATTCTTGTTGGTACGCTGAATCCTGACTACTTGATTGGTGAGTTATATTAATTAATCTCACTTCTATTACTATGTATAATTATCCTAATGTGACTCTTTATTAACGGGGTTACAGATTTTTATTGCATAACAATTGTGGAAGTGAGTCATGTTGAAGTTGTTTTGGTGAATAGAAAAGATATCTTTTTTTCTTTCTTTTTTTCTTTTTGATATTATTAAAGTCCATACAATTATCCTTTATAAGGATGTTATCAATAAATCATCTAAAAATACTAAAAAAGTATATAAAATATTAAGTTATTTATGGTAAATAAATGAAAAATCACCAAACAATATAAAAATACAAATACACATCAATTTTTATGAACTAACAAATAAATTATTTACGTTTTTTATAATTTTAAAATGTTACACTACTTTTTTTTTTAACATTTTATTTTATTAACTTGATAAAGATACAAAATCAATGTGCAAAGCATTAGTGATTACATGGGGTATATAGTTAAAGAAATGAAAATCATTGTTAAGTGGGATATTCTGTTTTGCCAATATGTCTGCCACTTTGTTGAGATTTTAAGTAACCTATGTGAATCGTACTTCCTCAAATCTTCTTTGCCACTGTCTTGCTTCTCTGATCCAGTTATAAATTCTAAAATTTTGTTTCGTACCTTGCATGAGAGCCATCACTGTTTTGTTATCTCCTTTAAATTACACTACTTTCTATATTAATAATACTCACACCTATTATGTAACTTACATCTAAAAACAGTTAAAATATTTTCATCTTATATAATTTGAAAACCAAAAATACATATCAAAATAATTTATAAATATCTCATTACGCACAAGATGCGGATTACTAATTAGTGATTTTCTATAATTGACATTCTGTCATGTGTTGGTGATGTTCTGTTGATTATTCGGTGATCATTAGAGTGGTACAAAGATAACATCATTTGTTTTATTACTCATACCAAAAAGTATTTATTTTATTTATATATCGTAACTAATTCTAATCTAAAAAAGTGATTCCGATTATCAAAACAAATGCACCATACCGTTTCTTTTGTACGTAAAATTTGACTATTCCGATTATTGATAGCATATCTTTCAAGGATATTTGAGTATTTGCTCTTTAAATGTACTATTTCTCAAATTTCCGAAAGAAAAACATGGAAATAGTTGCGGAATTTAGATTTTTTTTGTTGAATATTCCATATTTGTTTAGGCATAATTTTGTAATAAATCTTTTTAATTTTATAATTGTTGCGGCAAAGCAAAAAGGCCGAATAAGTTATGTTTAGTGGGCCAATAACAAAATTATACATATCATATTGGGCCCGCTTCCAAACTCAGCGAATAGTAGTTTTTGGGATATCTCTGCGAGTTAAAATCACGCGCGGTAGAGAACAGAGGAAGCCAAAGCCGACGCAGGGAGAGAGAGAGAGAGACGACGACGACGACGACGACGAAGATGAGGGAGACGGTGAAGTTGATAAGCATGGAGGGTTTCGAGTTCGTCATCGACAGGGAAGCCGCCATGGTTTCTCAGACTATCCGAAGCATGCTCACTTCTCCAGGTTTTTCCTCTTTTCTATGATTTCGTTTCTTTTATGTGGCTGTAGGGTTAGTGATCGTAATCCCGATTCTGTTCTTGTGATCTTACTTGATTTTGCTTTATTCTGTCAAATTTATCTAATTTAGTTATGAATCTACATCCGTTTGAGCGAAATTTTACGAGAGATTATGCCCAATCGGAAATTCACAATTGCGTAATTGAATCATCCGATTTTAACGAGGAAGCAAATCCAAAATCATAGGTTATTTCGTTTTTTTTTCATGAGATCATTCTCAAATTCACCAGATTAATGGATTGAGAAACTAAGAGTGTTTAGATATCGACCTGTAATTTCCGGTTGTTTAGGGCATGGACAAAGAAATGATCTTGCAGTAGTGCATTCAGCGTTTACCACACTAAGATGCCGAAAGAGATTTCAAGAATCTCTGTTTTAGATGCAGAGTTTATCTGAGGAAGAAACTCTGTTGTTTCTTTTATTGTGGCAGGTGGTTTTTCGGAATCGAAAGATGGTGTCGTGACTTTCCCTGATATCAGCACCACAATTCTAGAGAAGATCTGCCAGTACTTCTATTGGTCTCTTCAATACTCCAGGTCCATCATCTACCTTCACTTGTACCTCTTTCTTGATCCCTAGAACATGGCATTGTATAGCCTCTCGTAGTCTGTTTTAACATTGTCAGAATCTAATTCACCATTTAGTGGATAATTCGGTAAGGATAAACAACCTCCAGAGATATAGTTCCATTATCTATCTCACTTCTCAACTCTTTCTCTACTTTGATCTCTAGGACATGGCATTGCAGCCTCTCGTAGTCTTTTGTCAGAATCTAATCGTTGTCTAAGTTTCACTTAGTGGATAATTCAGCAAGAAGAATATCCCCTAGAAAATAGTTTCACTGCAAACTCTTTACCATCTCACATATCATTCAATTCTCAGGTAGATTTTATCATTAGGAGTCTGTAGTGATTGCGGTATTAGGGAAAGTAATATTTTGAGAATATATCTTTATCTTAAGCGTTCTGTTTTCTAGCTGACGGATTAAAAAACGCGAATCGGATTTACCTCTTTCAGTACTCTGTTGTCTCAAATCTTTATTTCTTCTTATAGTCGTCTTTTATCTTACAGAGGCAAAGAGACGGAGTTCCACATCGAGCCTGAACTGACTCTGGAGCTGATGATGGCTGCTAACTATCTTCACACTTGAAGAGTTAAAATGATAACGCTGCTGAGTCTTATTCGAGTAGTACTAGTTTGTTTAGGCCTGGACATAATATATAACTCCGTGGAGCATTTGTGTGGGAGCATATGTTTCTTTGACAAAAATTGGCATTGGGTCATAAAGAACTACTGAAAAGCTCCGAGGGAAAGTTGTGTACTTTATTTACTAGAAATGACTATTGACTGCAACATCAAAGTTCTTGTGGCGTTACTAGTTGCTTATGTTCAAACAGCTTAGCAAGCTTTGTAATAAGCAACAAACATTCTGTCCTAATAATGATTGGTTTGGTGCCGAATCACTTGAAAGTTACTCTATTGTCCGCAAACAAGTGTTCTGCCTCGACCGTTGTTGTGTGAGTTGGTATTTTGGTTTAGGATATGTTGTGTTTCGTTTCGTTTGATATTAGACTTACCAAAGTTATACCATTTATAACGAGAAAACAAATTGTGCGACTATCCATCTCAACAATTGGTGGAAGAAGCCAATCGGGAGTACATATATCTAAAAACGGCATGATCACAAAAGGAAAGTGCTCTTTTTAGCAAAGGAATCAGCACACATGGTGGCTCGTTGCCTTCTGCAAACAAACAAACGAGGGTCGAAAATGTCTTTTGCCCTTGTCAAAGATGTCACGTGTAAAGCTCTGCATTTCAGACAGGGCCCAGCTTGCTTCGTCTTTTAACTGCCCGAGTAGATCACCTGCATCGCTTTCAAATTATCACATTCTCAAAACCAAGGTTGTCTAGGCACATTTTCCAAGACGAGGCTCATGCTTCTGCCTCCAAATTATCGGACCACTCCTCTCTCAATCTTAACGACTCTTCGCATTCCACAAACATCAATCCTATGCCACGCCTTGGTTTCGGTTTGTTTTTTTTCTTTGAGATTTTTCATTGGAACTCGCAGTATGTCAGTGTCGTTAGAGATTCCATAAATTTGATGACTTGCGACATCCTAAAAAGAAAAATAAATTTCTCCCGCAGTACAAACTGTATTCTATTTTACTCTGGTTACACAAAAACAAGTATGATTGATAAGTATCGTTTTAACAGTTTTCAAGCGAATAAAACAATATAAAAATGATTATGTCTTTTTCCGAAAACAAGTGTGATTTATGAAA
The DNA here is from genome assembly GCA_030161315.1 of Eutrema japonicum. Classification (NCBI taxonomy): domain Eukaryota; kingdom Viridiplantae; phylum Streptophyta; class Magnoliopsida; order Brassicales; family Brassicaceae; genus Eutrema; species Eutrema japonicum. The sequence goes on from BSQW01000005.1 coordinate 44,952,299, forward strand.
TTATGTTCTGTTTAATATTTTTAATTAATTTTGATTATGGGTAACCTAGGTTTTGTATTTGTGATTAAAATTTCAAACGATATTTGTGTTGAAACAAAAAAAAATACTTCGTTGTCTGTCTTGCTTGTTTCGTTGTCTATTTCTTTGTTTTCGGTTGTTCTTTGCCTTTGTTTGTAGTTTTCAGTATTTCTGCTTTCTAAGTTATCTTTATAATCGATGTCGCAAATTTAAAAAATTGGTATAAAATTTAACATTTAGACCCAAAAAAAAAAACTTCCAAAATGACACTTGAAAAGGTTTCATATATAAGTTATATATGCTCAATTACAATTGAAAAGGTTTAAATTGATGCTAAATTTGAAAATGGTGTCATAAAAATTAAATCTGTATGGCTTCTCAATTTAAAATGTCATAAATGATAAATCTAAAGTTTAAAATTATTTATATTTGTATATATAATTATTTTGGTAAGCACTAGATATATATGACATTCTTAAAATTTAGAATGTAATTTTTTTAAAAATGTATTAAAAATATCTAAAAGTGGAGTATGCTTCATTACCTTTGTTGGATAATTGATCAAAAAATTATCTCTCATATAGCAAACTTTAAAATTTATGAGACTATGCTTTATCATAACAAGTTAATAAACATAATCAGATGAATTTAATTAGATTTTTTCTTGACTTGGTCCATGTATGATATCTACTATATAAACATCTCATCTTGACCCCCATAGAAATTATAAACCAATTTTAACCAATTCTATAGATGGTGAAACGAGGAGCTTTCTCTAGCCTCCTCTCATGTCTCCTTGTCTTGTTGTTCTTAAGTTCAGTCTTAGCAGTCACACATGATCATCAAGATAAACAGGTATATCATTTTATATAAATGATCAAAATCTCTTGTTTCTAGCTACATATGCTCATCCATTAATCATTATACACGATGAGTATCGTTAAAATTAAGGTGTATATCGTCTACATGGGTTCACTTCCTTCTCGAGCGGACTACACACCAATGTCCCATCACATGAGTATTCTTCAAGAGGTCACTGAAGAGAGGTCTGATTTGATTAATTCATTCTCTAATCATTATTTCTGTACAAGGAGGATACATTCCTCTGGAAATCAAAGGGGGATACGTACAACAATTTCTTCGGCGCAGCGACAACGCGAGAGCAGCTGAGGGTGGCATCTCCGCCGGTCCCATGGTCTGCAGGAATCTGGTTTACTCATCATTGCCGAAGTTCATTTTTATGGCATGGCTAGCTCTGTTAAACCGCCTCTCAACAGGTGACCGAATACAGGCCTGGAACACGAACACGTCCCCTACATGTGTACTTTGTCAAGACCCATGGGAATCGAGAGATCATTTGTTCTTCTCATGCCCCTGCTCGAAACAGGTGTGGTTGACTCTGGCTGGAGGCATCCTACATCGGGAGTATTCAACAGACTGGAATACGGTGGTTAATCTTATCTCATGTTCTCAGCCGAACAGAGTGAAAAGTTTTCTCATTCGATATCTATTTCAGATGACGATTCATGCGATTTGGGGAGAAAGGAATGCGAGGAGACATGGAACAAGGCCATCATCACCGACAAGATTGATTAAAACCATCGATAAAGGAATTCGAAATAGATTCACATCTATACGAGCGCTTGGAGACAGACGCTACGAGGAAGGAATGCAAATCTGGTTTGCTTCGAGACCCATAAACTGAAAAGGAGGGAGGTTCTACAGTCGGATGATTTAATTTGCTATTTTCTCTTTTTAGAATAGTATCTCATACTTAAAAGCTCGCATCAAAGATGTAGAAACGTTTTTTTCGGGTTTGAATAAAATTTAACATTCATCCAAAAAAAAAAAAAATCATTATTTCTGTAAATTATGAGGATTCTAACAGTGGCTTATACTCTAGTTCGATCGAAGGTCGTTTGGTGAGAAGTTACAAGAGGAGTTTTAACGGGTTTGCGGCCCGACTCACTGAGTCAGAACGAGAACGAGTAGCCGGTAAGTGTTCTTCGAGACCTGAAAAGTCTATAATGATACAGTAATTGTTCTTCAATTCTCTTTAGTTTTGATTAGAAAAATAATAATAATAATTAACTAAGGCCTCTATTGTTTATATTTGGTTTGTGTTGACCATTTAGTGTGTATATTTTCTAAATGATTCATAACCTTTATCATCTGAAGTCAAATTAATAATTTTTTACGTAAATGTCATACGCAAACGGAAGCAAGTATTTGCAATTTTGCAAAACAATATTATGAAAAAACCTGAAAGTCTTTTATAGTATTTATTAAAAAAAAATGTAAAACCAAAAAATTGACATAATCAAGCCTAAAACCCTTTGTGCTATTGTTAGATATGGAGGGAGTTGTGTCTGTGTTCCCGAACAAGAAACTAAAACTCCAAACGACGGCGTCTTGGGACTTTATGGGGCTAAAGGAAGGAAAAGGGACGAAGAGAAATCCGACTGTGGAGAGTGATACAATTATCGGAGTCTTCGACGGTGGAATCTGGCCGGAATCCGAAAGCTTTTCCGACAAAGGCTTTGGCCCTCCTCCAAATAAATGGAAGGGCACTTGTGCCAGCGGCGAAAACTTCACCTGCAATAAGTAAATACTCCCAATGAGCTCTAGTATCTTTTTAAACTCTATAGATGTTGGAAGTTGAACAAAACTTCACCTTGTTTTGCGTTTACAAGTTTTATATTTAGTGCATATGTTCCCAATGAGCTCCCAATTTAAAACATTTTAAGAAAAAATTATTTGTCCGTTAAACGTAAATGTCATATGCAAATGAAAGGAAAACATATCTTCTGACAACATGAAGATGTTTTTTTTTTTTGATAACTCAGGTGGTCCGGCTGAACTAGGGACGGCCGACGCCGAGAGGTGCATGATGGCAAGTCCTATTACACCCTGGGTCCGCAACACATCTCCAACACCGACTAATCGTGGGGTCCGGAGAGACCATGTGAAAGCCCCGGTGGCCAAATGGATTAAATGTTGCAATTCCGCTTCCGTGGGGAGTCAATCCCTGGCCTTGACCAACATAGCCTACCCTCACCACAGAAGGGAACCACCCCACTACCACCACTTGGTTATCATGAAGATGTTTGATATTTGAGAAGTGTAATTTTTTATTTTCTGAATTCCTATATTTTTTTTTAACATGGAAACGTAAATGTAAAAATTACGTTTTGAGGCCTATGTTTAGTATAGGTAAGACTCTACGTGAGTCAGAGGCTTTGATTTCTTGAATCAAAAGTCTTTCTTTTTCTTTTTGAACAGAGAGATTGATCTGTTTAGTCATTTTACAGCAAGCTGATTGGGGCAAGACATTACTCACCCGGAGATGCTAGGAACACTGGTGGCCACGGTACACACACGGCATCTATTGCGGCTGGAAACGCAGTCACGAACGCCAGCTTCTTTGGGCTCGGCAATGGAACGGTGAGAGGTGCCGTCCCAGCCGCCAGAATCGCCGCTTACAGAGTCTGCGCAGGAGAGTGTAGAGATGATAAAATGCTGTCCGCGTTTGATGACGCCATTGCCGATGGTGTTGACATCATCACTATCTCTATAGGTAGTATTGAGGTGCACCCGTTCGAAAAAGACACGATCGCAATTGGAGCTTTTCACGCTATGTCCAAAGAGATCCTCACTGTGAACTCGGCTGGTAACTTTGGTCCGCATATAGCCTCAATCACGAGCTTAGCACCGTGGATGTTAACCGTTGCAGCCAGCACCACGAACCGTGAATTTTTCACCACAGTGGTTCTCGGCGATGGCAAGACACTTGTCGTACGTATCAAGTAACACACTCATTTCTGTCATCACAGTATCTTTGTCCTTTAAATTACCAATGACTCTTCTGTTTATCTTGTCTTAATAGGGAAAATCAGTGAATGGTTTCGATCTGAAAGGAAAGAAGTTCCCTCTGGTGTACGGAAAATCTGCGGCTAAGTCTGCCTCCCATGCGGAATGCGCATAGTAACTTCCTTCACAAGAAACACCTTGTGTAAAAGAGTATGACCTAGAAATACTTTTAAATTTCTGATTGCTGATGATGAGATTTGTTTCTTTCTAAATATTTTCAGGGATTGCACGCCAGATTGTCTTGACGCATCCCTGGTGTGCAAAAGATCTTTTCCATACGTAGGCTATTCATAGGGAGCCGTTGCAGGTATTTTTGAAGATGGTTCAGACTGGGCCCAAATCAAGGGCTTACCTTATTCTGACTTACAAGAAGATGTCTTTGAGTCTTTCCTCTCTTACTTTAACTCCACAAAGTAAACAGTGATCATCTCTATGCTGAATAATACGCTTTGTTGTGTATATATATATACTTCTCTTTATTCACATTTTCTTGGGTTTGATCCTCTCGTTCCCCAGAAGCGGCTGTCCTTAAAAGTGAGGCAATCTTTAATAAGACAGCTCCTGAAGTTCTTTCCTTCTCTTCTCGCGGTCCAAACATCATTGTTGCTGATATTCTCAAGGTATATATGATATATAGATATGGGGTATTCTTAGATTAATCTGTTTTTGTTTTCCGATCTGAGAAAGTGGTGAATGAAAATGCAGCCGGATATAACGGCACCAGGACTGGAGATTTTGGCTGCATATTCACTTAAGGCGTCACCATTTTATGACACCACACAAGTGAACTACTCTGTTGAATCCGGAACTTCAATGTCTTGTCCACACGTTGCAGGCGTAGCCGCCTACGTCAAGACGTTTCATCCTAATTGGTCCCCTTCCATGATAAAATCTGCCATTATGACAACAGGTAAAGAAAAATTAGATCTTAAGAAATAGAACATACTTTCTTGTCACGCAAGAAAACCATAGACTTTTGTTCATGCTCTGTTCTTCTTAATTATAAATCTCGCAGCTTGGTCGATGAATGCTTCTCAAGCTGACTATGCATCAACCGAGTTTTCTTACGGTGCTGGCCATGTAGACCCAATAGCTGCTACTAATCCTGGACTCGTCTATGATATAACCAACGAAGACTACATTGCCTTTCTCTGCGGCATGAATTACAATGCGACTACCGTGAAACTCATCTCCGGTGAAGCCGTCACTTGCACCGGAAAAACCTTACCTAGAAACCTAAACTATCCATCAATGTCGGCTAAATTGTCGGGATCTAATAGCTCCTTCACCGTTACTTTCAACAGAACCGTCACTAACGTTGGTATACCAAACTCTACATACAAATCAAAAATTGTATTAAATCACGGATCTAAGCTCAACGTCAAGGTCTCGCCTAGTGTTCTATCTATGAATTCTGTGAACGAAAAGCAGTCTTTCACGGTGACTGTTACAGGCAGCGGTCACGACCTAATCAAACTGCATGCGTCTGCAAGTATAATCTGGTCTGACGGGACTCATAATGTGAGAAGCCCCATTGTTGTTTATGCTGGTATCTTCCCATCATCATCACCATAGCCGTCATCATCACAATCGCCATCATAAAATCATTAGTATTAATTGTTGTTATGACATTCAATGTTTTAGTTATATTATTGCTCTATATATACTCCATCTGTTTCATTATATAAGATGGTTTAGAGTTATTATTTTGTTTCAAAATATATGATGTTCTCACTTTTCAATGCAAAATTTAAATGTGTTTAGTGTTTCATGACCATTTGTATTCTGCGTTTTTTTACGATTGGTTTAGTTTTTTTTTAAATTAAATATTAAATAATTATTTTTTAAAGAACAATTAATTTCTTAATCTTTGTGATTTTAGTCAAAATATCTAATATTTTGAAACATAGGAAGTATGTTTTATCGACTTCCTATTTGTGTTGATGTCTTACGACATCGAATGAGATAATTCAACTGTTATGTTTCTTGATAATAGGATTTTTACTAGTCAATCACTCAAATCTCACTCATGTCATTGTAGTATTTGAGATAACGAACCACAGATGTTAAGATTGAAGCACTATGAATACATGAATCTTCCTAAGCTAGAGCAAATGTTTTTGGATTTTATATTTATGGGAAAAGAAACAAATGCAAGAAAGAAAACAAAGATAGAAGTGTTGGAAAATGAATTAACTATCAAGAAGATGATTAATGAACAAACAATGATTATAAAGATTGAATTAAACACTATCCTAGAACATGGAATTCACAATTATGACTAATCCACTCTCGTGGCACTAATCACTTTGTTAATCACCAAATAAAGATCAAACTCTCGTTTGTGATAAGATGATTAACAAGCTTTATACCTCAAATTCCACTTAGTTCACTAATCACCCTAGACATCAACTCTCATTGGCTAGGCATGAAAAGCTCACAAAAGGTTTGGTTCAAGAATTTCATCGAACACCTATCGGGCGTGAAATACTTAAGCTCTAGTTTTGATCTTTCAATCCAAAACTAGCTTTAAAGTCAACCTAAGTGAAAGACCTAACAAGAATCAACCTAAATCATCATCATCTAACCATCAAGACAATTGACTAACGATGCCTAAACATTCAATGCACATTTATTCTTATGACATGGAACACTTTCAAGTAGATTAGTTCACTTCCATGACACTAATCATTGTATGAATCATCTAAAGTCAGCATCCACCGATCACTTAGATAATCCATAGTTTACGTACCACAAGTCCATTTTAGTCAACAATTCATCTTAAAGTCAGCATCCACCAATCAATTAGAATGAAAAGCATGCTTAGAAGTTTTCTAGACATTTCATCGAACACCTTGTGTGCATGAAATGTCTATGTTCTAGAAAATGAGTTTTCAATTCAATCCTAGCATTAAGATCATTCCTAACATGAGAACAAATGTTTATCTAGTCTTAAGCATCAACAATCAACCATCAAACCATCTAAATCAAGCTAAATCTAAGATCCAACAAAAAGGGGCCTAAAGCCTAAACATGAAGAACAAGGAATAACACAAGGGAAAAAGAGACATAAAGATAGAGAACAAAGATTAAATAAACATAATATAAAGATAGGTTGAAGAATCCTTCACTAGAGTGGCATGAATGATGAAGATCCATCCAAAATCATCATAAGAAGAGTTTGAGATAAAACCCAACTCTAGAAAGAAGAAAAATTAACATGAAAATTAGGTTTTTAGGGGTTTTATAGAGAAAGGGGCGGACCGGGTCGACCCGGGATAAACCGGGTACCGACCCGGGACAAACCGGGTACCGACCCGGTCGAAATGGGTCAAATCTGGTATTGTGTAGAATTTTCGCTAAAACCGTGATATCTCCTGGGATACATGTCCGAATGGCCTCAAACCACCTCCTGTGGACAGCTAATACACATGGCTAAAACTTTTGTGAAGGCCACCGAGGCTAAATCAGATTGGAGACCATTCGTACAGCCAGATCTTTCAGGAATGTCGGGTGGCTTCGTTCAGACGGACATACTCTCAGTAAAGTGGCCATATCTAACGAACCATGTATTCTAATGACCCGAAACTACCTCATGTAGTCAGCTAATTCACTTGGCTACAACTTTCATGAAGACTTCAGATTAATCTGGGCACGGGAAAGACTTCATTTGGCCTGATCTTTGAGTCACTTCGGCTGCATCTGTCGGCCACAGCCCGATGCCACGCACCGATGCACTCTCAGATTTCACAGAACTTCCATCGGTCGGTGGCATTGGTGTCTGGCGCACCGATGCCATTCTTGTCGTCGTTTTTGAGCTTCCCATCGGTCGGCATCGGACCGATGCCACGCACCGATGCATTCTCGGATTCATTCTACATCGGCCAGGCAGACACGCTAAAGCAAAACAAGCACAACTTCGAGGTCCCTTGTCCGAATGACATGAATCCAATTCCTGTGTTTATAGGACTCATCGGGCTACAACTATCATGAAGACTCCAAGAGCTGGATCAAATCGGATCGCCTTCGTCTGATCGGGTCTTTGGGACGTTCCGAATGGTTCCTCTCTAGTCTTTAGGCACCAAATCTAAAACGCCACCAAGTGTCTCCAAGACACCTAGAAACACTTTAAATATATGCAAAACTTACTAAGACCTAACGCAAACACCTATTACTCTAAATAAGACCTAAATGCAAGACAAAACTATGATCATGCATGCGAATTACACAAAACTCTAAATGAAATGCATGCTAAAACATGCAATATATGAGTATATCATTTCTCATCAGACATGTTCCTCCTTTTGTCTTTTCGATGTTGAATCGTCAAGTAAGTTGATCGGCATATCACACATATGCAAAATTTATGTAATATTTGTGTATAGAAAAATTTATAATTCAACTGTTATGTTCTGATTGGAAAATTTATGCAAAATTTGTGTAATATTTCTTGTTTTGTTATCCCTCTTAATTAGAGTAAGTAGAACAGTTAATAATTAATTATAGAATAAGGTTATAGGCATATTCATTATGGTTAATTAGATCATCTCCATTGGTTTAGATATCCATTTGGATATCTCAACAATAAAATAGTCATATTTTATTGTGGTTGAATTTTGTTTTTTTGACATCAAACATACTAATAAGCATCCAAGTACGCAGCACGCCGGAGTCGAATCCGGGTGGTAAAACGGAGACCGCCTAAGCACAAACCGAACCCAGGTGGTTGAATTATATAATTAAATTTTAATTTTAAAATAAAAAATAAACGAATAAAAAAGAGACAGGTGTGAAAAAAAGTTCTCATGGGTATCTCAAAAATTCTCGAATCGATCTTCATCTCTCTTTCTTCCTTTTTCTTTTTTAATACTATTATTTTAAGAGTGAAATACCTTTGAGAACCCTTTGATGGGATGCTCTTCATCCACAGCGGAGGATCTGTGTCTTCCGCAAGACATAATATCTTGGCAAACGGTGATGACGTGTCGCGACGAATCTCGTCGCGACAATAAAAAACAATTTTTTTTTTTTTTTTTAAAAGCGGAAGACATCAATGCAATGTGGATGGTCTTACGCCTGAAACAAGGTTTAAGCCTAAAACAAGGTTAAATACATTGACTGGAGTAATAAATAACTTCCATTTGACCGATATGTAACGTTCATTCAGCATGTCAGCTAATTAAACTGCCTTAATAAATAAACTCCAATATATTTTTACCACGTGGTAAAGAATATATAGTCTCATAGTATTTTATTTCGTTCTTATTCTCATAAATGTTTAGTAAATTAAATGAACGAGAAAAAGTCCAATTGTCATTGACCAATTGTAATATTTTTTAGCTTTTACCATTTAATATTTTTTTCAGTAAGAAAATCCAAAACCAAAGAGAAATTAAATTCAATTTTTTTTTCTCTAATCGAGTTCAATTAGCTGATTAGATCCCCTTCCTAAAAATGTGAACACAACGTCACGATTGAATCAAGTCAGCATATATATACATCAGTTCATGTTGATTTTATTTATAACAATTAAAGACACAAAATCAGAGGAGTTGAATTTAGATTCTTTTAATTTTACACGGCGCATGTATGATCTCTCATATATATACATCATCAGTTCATGTTGATAAGAAAATTGCAGTAACTTTTAATTCGTTTTATAAGGAAATGGCTAAATTACGAGCAGCTTCCTCTTGCCTCCTCTCCTGTCTCCTTGTCCTGTTCTTAAGTTCAGTTTCAGCAGTCACCGATGATCCTCAAGATAGACAGGTATTATTATCATGATCGCTTATTTCGCCTTATGACCGTCCGTTATACATGATGTCATGATGATAATGTTGATATGATTATATCAATGAAGGTGTATGTCGTTTACATGGGCTCACTTCCTTCTCGAGCGGAGTACACACCAATGTCCGATCACATGAGTATTCTTCAAGAGGTCATTGGAGAAAGGTGTGATTTCTCTTTACTTAAATTGATTATCTAATCATGACTAGTTATAATCAATTTAAATATTGTTATGAAGATTCTAACAAGTGATATATACTATATAGTTCGATCGAGGGTCGTTTGGTGAGAAGTTACAAGAGAAGTTTCAACGGTTTCGCTGCTCGACTCACTGCGTCAGAACGAGACCGAATAGCCGGTGAGTGTTCTTCGATCGAGACAAAGTTTAATGATTTAAAAGGTTAAATAACTAAACCATTTTTATGTTTTGATCAGAAATGGAGGGAGTTGTGTCTGTGTTCCCGAACAAGAAGTTACAACTCCAAACCACTGCGTCTTGGGACTTCATAGGTTTAAAGGAAGGTAAGAAGACGAAGAGGAACCATACCGTGGAAAGTGATACCATTATAGGAGTCATCGACTGTGGGATCACGCCGGAATCTCAGAGCTTTTCCGACAAAGGCTTCGGTCCTCCTCCTGAGAAATGGAAAGGTGTTTGTTCCGGCGGTGAAAACTTCACCTGTAACAAGTAATTTTTCTCTTAAAATATTAGTATTGTTAGTCGAAGCTAGAGATGTTTTTTCGAGAAATACCTATAATTTAGTTTGAATATCGTCATAATTTCGTTTGATTACAAAAAATAAAAGTTTAAGATTGTTGATCTGTTTATTATTATTTTTTGTTTTGTAACAAAAATCTGTTTATAATTTTTCAGTAAGTTGATTGGGACAAGAGACTATACAAGCGAAGGTGCTAGGGACACTGACGGTCATGGTACACACACGGCGTCCACGGCGGCTGGAAACGCAGGCGCAGACACAAGATTCTATGGACTCGGCAATGGAACTGTAAGAGGAGCTGTTCCGGCCTCTAGAATCGCCGTATACAAAGTCTGTATCCCGACAGGATGTAGCTCGGAAGCTCTCTTGTCTGCGTTCGATGACGCGATTGCTGACGGTGTGGACCTCATCACCATCTCTCTTGCGGGTAGTAGCGCCGAAATGTTCATGTATGACGTAATCGCGATCGGGGATTTCCACGCTATGACCAAAGGGATACTCACTGTTGCTGCTGCTGGTAACGCTGGTCCGAGAGATAGCTCAGTCTCAGCTGTAGCGCCGTGGATGTTAACCGTTGCAGCCAGCACCACGAACCGTGGGTTTGTCACCAAAGTTGTACTCGGGAACGGCAAGACACTTGTCGTAAGTACCATGTAACGCTCTCATTTCTATCATCATAGTATCTTTGTCCATTGTAATTACCAATGACTGTTCTTAACAGGGTAAATCAATGAATGCTTTCGATTTGATAGGAACGAAGTACCCATTGGTGTACGGAAAAGCTGCTGCTTCGTCTGCTTGCAATGCGGAAACCGCAGAGTTACTTCCTCCCCAAGAAACACAATCTTAATTGTGGTTACCTAGATTTGTTTTTCCTATATTTCTAATGTGACTAGATCAATTTATTTTCAGGCTTTGTAAGCCAGATTGTCTACAAGAATCATTGGTGAAGGGAAAGATCTTAGTGTGTGGTAGTGTGGATGGTTTGGAAATAGTTGAATCAGTTGGAGCTGTTGCAATCATTTTCAAAAGCCCTAAGCCAGACGTCGCCTTTGTTCACCCTTTACCTGCTTCTGGTTTATCAGAAAAAGACTTTGATACTCTAGTCTCTTACATTGAGTCCGCAGAGTAAACAATCATCTCTCTATTCTTTATACACCTGCTCCAAGATTCTCCATCTTTACCCTGAATTTTCTGTGTTTGTTTTCTCAGTTCTCCACGAGCGGCTGTTCTAAAAACCGAAGCAATCTTCAATCGGACATCGCCTGTTATTGGCTCCTTATCTTCTCGTGGTCCTAACACCATCGCTGTTGATATTCTCAAGGTAAATATACAAAACATTTATGATCTCGAGCCTATTTATTTATCCGGTTTGAGAGACGATGGTGGATGAATTGCAGCCGGATATAACAGCACCAGGAGTGGAGATCCTCGCTGCATATTCACCTGATGGTGAACCGTCTGAAAATGACAATAGACATGTTAAGTACTCTGTTCTCTCTGGAACTTCCATGTCTTGTCCGCACGTTGCAGGTGTGGCTGCGTATGTCAAAACGTTTTACCCTAAATGGTCTCCTTCCATGATTCAATCTGCCATCATGACAACCGGTAAGCAAAACAATACCTGATTTTTTCCTTTCTTGTCCCACAAGTAACCGTTGTGGACACTCTATTCTTATATGGTCTCTTAACTAATAATCTTTGCAGCTTGGCCGGTAAATGCTACTGGGACTGACATCGCATCGACCGAGTTTGCTTATGGATCTGGACATGTTGACCCGATAGCCGCTTTAAATCCTGGACTTGTCTATGAACTGGACAAAGCAGACCACATCGCCTTTCCCTGCGGCTTGAACTACACTTCAGATATCCTTTCTCCAAAGAAAAAGAAATCTTAACAAGGAACCTCAACTATCCTTCAATGTCGGCTCAATTTTTAAGATCTGATAACTCCTTCACCGTAACTTTCAACAGAACCGTCACCAATGTTGGTACACCGAACTCTACATACGAATCAAAGGTAGTCGCGGGTCACGGATCTAAGCTCAGCGTCAAGGTCACGCCTAGTGTTCTGACTTTTAAGACGGTCAACGAGAAGCAATCGTTCAAGGTAACCGTTACAGGCAGGGATCTCGACTCAGAACTGCCTTCGTCTGCAAATCTAATCTGGTCTGATGGGATTAATAACGTCAGAAGTCCCATTGTTGTTTATGCTGGTATCTTCCCATCATTATCACCATAGCCGTCATCATCACAATCGCCATCATAAAATCATTAGTATTGTTGTTATGACATTCAATGTTTTAGTTATATTATTGCTCTATATATATGTTTTATCGACTTCCTATTTGTGTTGATGTCTTACGACATCGAATGAGATAATTCAACTGTTATGTTTCTCATCAGACATGTTCCTCCTTTTGTCTTTTCGATGTTGAATCGTCAAGTAAGTTGATCGGCATATCACACATGACGTGTTGTGATCAGTGTTCTAAAAAGCGGTCTAGGCGGCCAGGGTGTCTAGACGCTATGGGTCCATAGATCGTGACGATTACTTCCTAGGCGTTAACATTAAGCGTTATTGTTATTAAGAAGTTCTAGGCGGCTCTAGACGGTCCTAGGCGGCTCTAGGCAGTCCTAGGCGGCTCTAGGCGGCTCTAGACGATCTTAGGCGGTTCATCAAAATTCTTAATCAATTATTAATATTTATTTTTTTGTTTGATGCAATTTTTGAATTTTTAACTACATTTAATGGGTACCCACATTTAATTAGATTTATAAGTTTTAATTTCATAAATACATATTATAAAAATTTATATATTGTTTTTTATGAATATAGTGAATTTTTTTTCTCTAATTTTTATTTATGATTTTCCAAATGGATATTTTTGTCTAATTCAAATTTATAATAATTTTTAATGTTTTAGATTTGATATTTATAAGATTTCTTTTGGTTTTTGTGTGTAATTTGAACTTTAAATCTAAGTTTAAGATTTATAATATTTAATGTTTATTATTTATGAACTAGCTATAGTATTTTATATGTTGCACTCTATAAAAATATATATACTATATAGATTTCTTTTATAAACGTCTTAACTACTTAAGAATCGTCTATGCTCCAACTAGGTGTTCTAGGCGTTAGGCCCAGCTCGACCGACCGATTAACGTTTAGTGATTTTTTGAACATTGATTGTGATAGGAAAATTTAAGCAAAATTTGTGTAATATTTATTGTTTTTTAATGCCTATTAATTAGAGTTAAAATAAGTAGAACATTTAACTTTTAATTATAGAATAAGGCTATAGGCATATTCATTACGGTTAATTACGCCTGAAACAAGGTTAAATACATTGACATGGATAAAACTTAATATTTCCTCCGTTTCAAAAAAAATGTCATTCTAGCATTTTTTTTTGTTACATAAAGAGTGTCACTTTGTATTTTCAATGCAATTTTTTTATTAAAAATCCAGTTTTAACCCTAGTGTTTTAATGTATTAATTAGAAAGAGAATTTTTTTTAGTGTATTAATAAATGGTAAAATAGAAATTTTATTAGTTTTCTTAATTTGTGTGAAAATTATCAGAATGACATTCTTTTTGAAACGGAAGGAGTAAATAACTTATATGTGACGATATGTAACGTTCATTCACCATATCAGCTAGGGGTGAAAAAAAAACCGAACAAAACCGAACCAACCGAATTTAAACCAATTCAAATCAAATCATATTCTATACATAACCCAATCGGTTGAAGTTTTTCTCAACCGAACTGATAACCCAATGTATTTTTGTTAATCAGTTAATTAATAGTATTTAAAATATAAACATATATGGTGGGATCTTCGATTTTTCACCTAAAGCTTTTAGGAAAAAGGTCCTAAACCCACATTTTTTTTTTTTTTTTTTTTCAACTTCCATTTTTTTCTTAGTTTTGCTGATAACACCATATTTTACATGTTTTAAGGCTTTGTTTTCTTATGTTTTAATCTCACTATGTATAGTTTTTGAGATGTTTTCATTCATTTAGGGTCCAATTGAGTCTCATTGCATTTTAGATATCCTAGGTTGTCTTTGCATTTTTTTTGGCTTGTTTGAGCCATTTTCAGGTGTTCTTGGAGTCATAGGAGTTGGAGGAGTGAAGATAGCCACCAAAAAGGTCATTATATATACGTGACCAGATTTTTCCTCCCTCACAATCTCACACAAACTCACTCTCTCTCTAAAACGCTCTCACCTCTCTCTACCTACGAAAAAAGTAAAAAAATTATTTTTTGATTTTTTAAATTATATTATTGTTTGTGAGGATTTTGAATTGTTAGTTAGGATTGTAATTTTTATTAGTTAGGATTGGACTTATTAGTTAGGAATGGAATTATATTATATCGGAATTGAGTTATTTTTAAATATTTTTTTAGATATGGCGCCACGTAAGACACACTATCGGCAGTTTCTCGAGACTGGACCGAGTGCTAATTCGCAACTCCCGTCATCTTCTGCGACACCGTCCGCTGTTCCGGATTCTTTTTCCCAACCAGCGCCGCCTCCAGAAGAAAGTGCTCGACCGCCGTTGTTGTATGCGGGATTGACTGTCGAAGATATTTTGCAGTCGCCGGGGCATGATTCTTTAGATCGGTTAGATCCGCGAAGGCTCCCGAATAGTTTATATTAAGAATTTTATTTTGTATTTTAAATTTTATTTTAAATTTTGAATAGATTTATAAAATTTTAATTTATAAATATAATTTTATTAATTATTTTTTTTAATTTTAATTGAAAAAAGAAATAATATATTATATATATATGTATTACATCGAGTTTACATCGACTCAACATTTACATCGATTTTACATCGTTCAATAATTTACGATTAATTTACATCGAATATTTTACATCGATTTACCAACGTATTTACAGCTACCTATTACGACGAATTTACGACGAATTGTCAAAACAAAAATTGTATAATTCGATGTAAAATCGATGTAATGTTTCATCCTATTACGACGAATTGACGACGGATTGTCGAAAAACAATTGTATAATTCGATGTAAAATCGATGTAATGTTTCGATGTAAAATCGGTGTAATGTATTCGTCGTAAAATCGATGTAAATTTACATCGATATTACGACGAATAATATACGACGATTTTACGACGATTTTTAGTCCTCCTTAATGTTACGACCAATTTACGACGATTTCCGATTAACGACGATCATATTACGACGAATTGTTATTCGTCGCTAATCCGTCGTAAACCATGTTTTACAACCAATTTACGACGATTCTGTTAGTTGTAAAATGGCAGTTTTCTTGTAGTGACTAATTGATTGCTATCATTATTATTTTGTTTAAAAATATCTTAAAATATCTTTATTTGTCTATGAAAATCTTAAAATATTCTATGTTTAATCATATATGCAAAGAAATGAAAATGGAAATGAGTTTCGTTGAGAAAGAGTAAAGAGTAAAGAAAATGAGTAAAGAGAGTGTCATATATAAAAATGAAAATCCTTGCAAATATCGTTGAGAAGAGAGTGTCATATTTTCAAAGATGATTTGAAAATGATTTTTATTTTGAAAATGATCTTTATTTCCAAGGATGTTGAATCAGATCTTTATTTTGTTTGAAAATGATTTCATTTCCTTAAAAAAAAAAAATTAATGATATTTTTGTGGCAAATAATTAGTTGATTATTTATTTTTAAATTTTTATTCATAGTATTTATGTGGCAAACAAAGAAAATTAATGATATGTTGAAAGGTAATATAGTAAAAATATTCTATGAAAATCTTAAAATATCTTACTAAGTTATTTTAGCTATATTTAATATTTATAAGGTTATTATGGCAAATCACCCTATAAAATTTATAACAATTAAAGACACAAAATCAAAGGAGTTGAATTTAGATTCTTTTCTTTTAATTTGACACGGTGCATGTATGATAGATCTCATATATATATATATACATCATTTCATGTTGATCTCCATAGAAATTCAAAGAAAATTGCAGTAACCTTTAATTCATTTTATAAGAAAATGGCGAAATTACGAGCAGCTTCCTCTTGCCTCCTCTCCTGTCTCCTTGTCATGTTCTTGAGTTCAGTTTCAGCAGTCACCGATGATCCTCAAGATAGACAGGTATTATTATCATGATCGCTTGTTTCGCCTTATGACCGTCCGTTATACATGATGTCATGATGATAATGTTGATATGATTATATCGATGAAGGTGTATGTCGTTTACATGGGCTCACTTCCTTCTCGAGCGGAGTACACACCAATGTCCGATCACATGAGTATTCTTCAAGAGGTCACTGGAGAAAGGTGTGATTTCTCTTTACTTAAATTGATTATCTAATAATCATGAGTTATAATCAATTTAAATATTGTTATGAAGATTCTAACAAGTGATATATAACATATAGTTCGGTCGAGGGTCGTTTGGTGAGAAGTTACAAGAGAAGTTTCAACGGTTTCGCTGCTCGACTCACTGCGTCAGAACGAGACCGAATAGCCGGTGAGTGTTCTTCGATCGAGACAAAGTTTAATGATTTAAAAGGTTAAATAACTAAACCATTTTTTATGTTTTGCTTAGAAATGGAGGGAGTTGTGTCTGTGTTCCCGAACAAGAAGTTACAACTCCATACGACTGCGTCTTGGGACTTCATAGGTTTAGAGGAAGGCAAGAGGACGAAGAGGAACCATACCGTGGAAAGTGATACCATTATAGGAGTCATCGACACTGGGATCACGCCGGAATCTCAGAGCTTTTCCGACAAAGGCTTTAGTCCTCCTCCAAAGAAATGGAAAGGTGTTTGTTCCGGCGGTGAAAACTTCACCTGCAACAAGTAAGTCTCTGAAAACTAATTTTTCTCTTAAAATATTATTATTGTTAGTCGAAGAGATGTATTTTCGAGAAATACCTAGAATTTAGTTTGAATTTCGGCATAATATCGTTTGATTACAAAAATATAAACTTAAGATTGTTGATCCGTCTTTTTTTTGTTTTTTTGTAACACAAATCTGTTTATAATTTTTCAGTAAGTTGATTGGGGCAAGAGACTATACAAGCCAAGGTGCTAGGGACACTGACGGGCATGGTACACACACGGCGTCCACGGCGGCTGGAAACGCAGTCGCAGACACAAGCTTCTTTGGACTCGGCAATGGAACTGTAAGAGGAGCTGTTCCGGCCTCTAGAATCGCCGCTTACAAAGTCTGTATCCAGAAAGGATGTAGCTCGGAAGCTCTCTTGTCTGCGTTCGATGACGCGATTGCTGACGGTGTGGACCTCATCACCATCTCTATTGGGGGAAAACGTGCCCACACGTTCGAAAATGACCCGATAGCGATTGGGGCTTTCCACGCTATGACCAAAGGGATACTCACTGTTGTTTCTGCTGGTAACAGTGGTCCGGAAGATAGAACAGTATCAGCTGTAGCGCCGTGGATGTTAACCGTTGCAGCCAGCACCACGAACCGTGGGTTTGTCACCAAAGTTGTACTCGGAAACGGCAAGACACTTGTCGTAAGTACCATGTAACACGCTCATTTCTATCATCATAGTATCTCTGTCCCTTGTAATTACCAATGACTGTTCTTAACAGGGTAAATCAGTGAATGCTTTCGATTTGAAAGGAACGAAGTACCCATTGGTGTACGGAAAAGCTGCTGCTTCGTCTGCTTGCAATGCGGAAACCGCAAAGTAACTTCCTCTCCAAGAAACACAATCTTAATTGTGGTGACCTAGATTTTTTTTTCCCATATTTCTAATGTGATTAGATCAATTTATTTTCAGGCTTTGTAAGCCAAATTGTTTACAAGAATCATTGGTGAAGGGAAAGATCTTAGTGTGTGGTAGTACGAAAGGTTTGAAAGTTGTTGAATCAGTTGGAGCTGTTGCAATCATTTTCAAAAGCCCTAAGCCAGACGTCGCCTTTGTTTACCCTTTACCTGCTTCTGGTTTATCAGAAAAAGACTTTGAATCTCTAGTCTCTTACATTGAGTCCGCAGAGTAAACAATCATCTCTCTATGCTTTATACACCTGCTCCAAGATTCTCCATCTTTACCCTGAATTTTCTGTGTTTGTTTTCTCAGTTCTCCACGAGCGGCTGTTCTAAAAACCGAAGCAATCTTCAATCGGACATCGCCTGTTATTGGCTCCTTCTCTTCTCGCGGTCCTAACACCATCGCTGTTGATATTATCAAGGTAAATATACAGAACATTTATGATCTCGATCCTATTTATTTAATTTCTCCGGTTTGAGAGACGATGGTGGATGAATTGCAGCCGGATATAACAGCACCAGGAGTGGAGATCCTTGCTGCATATTCACCTGATGGTGAACCGTCTGTAAATGACACTAGACATGTTAAGTACTCTGTTCTCTCTGGAACTTCCATGTCTTGTCCGCACGTTGCAGGTGTGGCTGCGTATGTCAAAACGTTTTACCCTAGATGGTCTCCTTCCATGATTCAATCTGCCATCATGACAACCGGTAAGCAAAGCAATATCCGATTTTTTCCTTTCTTGTCCCACAAGTAACCGTTGTTGACACTCTGTTCTTATATGGTCTCTTAACTAATAATCTTTGCAGCTTGGCCGGTAAATGCTACCGAGTTTGCTAATGGATTTGGCATCGCATCGACCGAGTTTGCTTATGGATCTGGACATGTTGACCCGATAGCCGCTTTAAATCCTGGACTTGTCTATGAACTGGACAAAGCAGACCACATCGCCTTTCTCTGCGGCTTGAACTACACTTCAGATATCCTTAACATCATTTCCGGTGAAGCCGTCACTTGCTCCGAAGAAAAAGAAATCTTAACAAGGAACCTCAACTATCCTTCAATGTCGGCTCAATTGTTAACATTTTTTAACTCCTTCACCGTAACTTTCAACAGAACCGTCACCAATGTTGGTACACCGAATTCTACATACGAATCAAAGGTAGTCGCGGGTCACGGATCTAAGCTCAGCGTCAAGGTCACGCCTAGTGTTCTGTCTTTTAAGACGGTCAACGAGAAGCAATCGTTCAAGGTAACCGTTACAGGCAGGAATCTCGACTTAGCACTGCCTTCGTCTGCAAATCTAATCTGGTCTGATGGGATTCATAACGTCAGAAGTCCCATTGTTGTTTATTATACAGGATAAATTATACTGATGGTCACTAATGAGGCATCATCAATTCACCATCGTCATCATAAATAAAGCTTTATTGTTGCTGTTATGTTTCTTTTTATTTATCTTAGTGCTCTATGCTGTCTCGGCTTCGTATATGTATGTTGATTTATTATGACATGCAAATGAGAGAACTCAGATATTAATCGTGTTCTTTAATTTATTTCTTGTTCTAATCAACTTGAGTTCTTTGAAATTATCAAATCAAAACTGTACACAAGTGAATGAAACGATGTATATGATATATTACAAATTAATTACTACAAAAAAACGATTACATTTAGAGGTTAAAAAAACAAAAAATACAAATTCAGCCACTTAGGTTGACAACGTGACATGGATTGCGCTTCCTATCTTTAGGCCCATCTCCAATGGTGAACCCCATCATGGGGTTCTTACCAATATAAATTTTGATTATTTAAAAATTTAGAACCATTAAGTTTTTTCATCTCCAATGATGAACCTCATTAGGGGTTCTTAAAAAAAAATTATTTTTTTATAATTAATTTTCTGAAGTTTAATTTATTTTGTAAAAAATTATAAACATACTATATTTTATAAAACCAAAATTATATTGTATTTCATGAATTTTAAAACATACAATATATTGCCGAAACTTCAGGAATAAAAAGTTTAGAATTTTAGAATCTTAAAAAAAGTTTAATATGTAAAGATTCATTAATATGTAAAAAATTTAAGAATTTTTTTTTTAAGTTAAAGTTAAGAAAAAGTAAAAAACAATATGGCAAAAAAAAAAATTCGGCGAATTAGAGGTTGACACGTGGCTAAGAACAGTGTAAAAACCCCCTTAAGAACCGGTTCTTAAAACTCTTGTTTAAGAACCGGTTCTTACACTGTTCATATATATATATATATATATATATATTTTTTTTTTTTTTTTGGGTTAAAAACCCCACATAATTTGCTAAGAGCCTCCCGTTGCAGGTGCTCTTAGGCCTTTGTTGGATTTCACTCAAATAAAGGATATGTGTCTCTTCACTTAAATCAAGAAGTTCTATGCAACGCGTGCGAAATAATATTTTAAACAGCTATCAATACGAATCGTTGAATATATATATAATTATTTGAAGTTTTTAAAATCATTTATGTTAATGTTTGTAAAAACAACAAACTTATTTTACCAAATGATATGAAACATAGATATTGCAAAATATAACTTTTTCCTTGAAAAAACAATAAATCATTCAGGTGAAAACTTCATAGGAGGAAGAAACGGTATCGACCATCTTATGACATTTTATCCCAGAAAAAAATTCCTTCCAGATTCATGTCCCGTGAAGAGATCTCCTTAGAAGCTTTAATGTTCATCATTAACCTAATCATAGATATGATTAAATACCAATGGAAACTTACCACCACCCCAAAATTAATTTAAATAATTTAAATAGGCCAAGTTTAAATATCAGTAAATGAAAATGTGTAAACATAACACCCACGACGTTACAATAGATTTGGTAAGTATTTTTTACCCACCGAAGCAAGTGCACTGTGCCATATATAAATAAATTGACGACCAAGTCATAAACGTTCCTATCTAATATCACCAATTACGTTGCATGGTCAAACAATTTAATATTTTTATATTAAAAACTCATTAACTTCACTTGCTAAAAAAGATTTTTTTTTTTTTTAGTTTTGTGCATACATATTTGATATTTCTGAAATTTAGTCAATTTTTCTTCACACTTTTTACCGCCAATTCTTTTGTTATCTTGCACTCGTTCCTTTTCTGGCACTTATCTCTTTTCACTTTCTCTTCACTCACATATAAAAGATTGGAAAGTGAATTGATTTTCAACTCATTGTAGAACTATTTTCTCCTTTTCATCTTCATACACTATGGTTTCTCTTATCAGTTGCATGAAATTTTTGTAAAAAAATCTTACTACCGATACACATTTGTCGTGGTGAGGATGTTCTCACCTATTGTGATGCACGTCAAATCTGCTTATTAAATATCGATTCTTATCTTTGAATCTGTTTCTATCCACCATACATCATATATCATCGTCACACCTTGCACTCTAAACTTTATTTTGAGTACAAACAATTTAAATTTTGTATTTACTATTACAATTAACTTGTAATTTTTCATTATCCTAAATAATTTGTAACTATTAGAAAAATATGTTTTGATCCATTTAATATATTTTAACAGGAATATTGTTTTCCCTATTTCTTAAAAAGTAATTAATGCTCCATTAACTCTATGTTAATATATAATTTTATATTCATGCAATCTCTATTCAATTTTTTATATTATGTTGTGATTTTCTCGTTTTTATATTTTGTATAAATTTTTTGATGAAAAATGATAATTATAAAAAAATTGTGTTACTTAATTGAGTCATCAACTTTAGTGTAAGTGTTCTTTCTCTTTTTTTAATGAAAAAATAATAATTATTATAAAGTGTGTGAATTAATTGAGTCATTAATTTTAGTTTTTTTTTCTTTTTCTTTAGTTTTAGTTTTAGTTATTTTTTATTTTTTTTGTTGATGTAGACACTTTAGATTGATAGGGAATTCTCCTATAATATATAAGATTTGGTTTCACACTCGACCAATATTTTCTCATAAATAAAAATAAAAATTGTAATTTGAGGCTAATTTACGCAAAACTAGAAGTCTAGAACTCTAATACCACATTTCAGTTCTATTAAGTTATTCCGTTAGTTGAAAATAGAACTGTAGTCTAAACTTGGTAGAATTCTAACAATGGATGGCTAATTAAAGATAGACTGTATTTTGACATAGCGAGAGATTGACCGATGACGAGTGTGCATTGGAACAACAGGTCATATACAAGATTTGGTTTTGAAACCTATTCTTTAGCACAGCGACCAAAATGATCAACTAGATTCATGAATGCACTATAAAAAAAAAACACGTCAACTAGATTTACACATTATTCTGAATAACTGGAAGCACGGGACTCTAAATCTTCTTCTTGATTTTTATTTTTTTTCATCCTAAACCTTCTTATTGGTTCTATACCGAAATTTTCTTCTTTAAGCATTCAAAATCCCTTAAATCAACCGGCATTGATCTCTCACTCGATCTGTAATTCTGGCACACAACCAATCTCTTCAATAGTTTGATGATCCGACTTGAAAATTACAAGTAAGAAGCGGCTTGCCGTCTATTAGTTTAGGTCGCCCCATTATAAGTCAGTTACCAAACTGATGCCATATTGTTACGTTATGTTTGTTAATGACGTTCACCCATATAGAAAAACTGACGTTAAAGGCCTCGTAGTGACGAGAGAGAGGTCCTCATTAACTTATTTATATATTATATGATATGTATGTATATTTTTTGGCTAAAACATGTTTGAATATTCAAAATGTTATTTTCATATGTTATATGACCTCATGCCTGATTTTATTAAGGTTTTATATTTTTGGGAATAGAATATTGGTCAACCTTTAGATGTATAATTTACAATATAATTTCTTCTTATGCTGGTGGAAACAAAATTCTCATCTTAATGATTTGATATCAACGATTTTTTTTTTTGAGGAAAGAAATCATGTACAACCATTTTTGGATGCTTGAACAATTGACTTTTCTAATGATTTTTTTTTTCATTCACTAGTTTTGGCAATGGTGTATGCATGATCTCTATTCTCTACTACAAATACATTCTGGTGTTGATCTACACAGAAGTAATCAACACTTACATTGACTTTTTATTGTTTTTCTAGAAAAATGGCGAGACTACCAGCTTTCGTTTGCCTCGTCTCCTGCCTCATCGTTTTGTTCTTATGTTCAGTCTCAGCAGTCGTAGATGATAATCAAGACCAACAGGTATTATTAATTTATTATAGTTCTTATCATCATATCTTGTTTCTCGCCATGATCATCTATCATACATGATGATAATCCATGAAGGTGTATGTCGTCTACATGGGTGCACTTCCATCTAACGAGGTCTACACACCAATGTCCGACCACATGAATATTCTTCAAGGAATCACTGGAGAGAGGTGTGAATTAATTACATCATTTTCTAGTCATAGTTATTATAATTAAATAAAATTATCGGTATGAATACTCTAAAAAAAAATACATTATCTCTAGTTCGAACGAAGGTCGTTTGGTGAGAAGTTACAAAAGGAGTTTCAACGGGTTCGCTGCCCGACTCACTCAGTCAGAACGAGGAAGAATAGCCAGTGAGTGTTTTTCAAAATATATTAAACTCTACTAGGTCCGCGTAACGCGCGGATAGTTTTAGATATTTATTTTTCAAATCTATTGTTGTAAAAAAAAATAATTCGAAAATATTTTTATGTTTAACAACCATTGTTTAAGTAAAATAGAACAGGTGAATAATTTATGGTCTGAAGTATCCCGTATTTTATTAAAAACGGGTGAAACCTATTAACGTATAGTATTAAAATTAATTTATTTTAACTGTTTGATATTTTTAAATTTGAAACCATAAATAATATTGTACTAGGATTTAATCCGCGCTAATTATAGCGCGCAATAATGTTTTTTAAAAATATTGTTTTCAAATTTAAGAAAATTGCTTTTATCTTAATTTTAGAATATAGCTACCTAATATTATAGATAGAGTTATCAATTTGTAATAATTTGTCTATATTTAACCCGTTTTGCAGTGAAGTAAAATATTATTCGGGCCAACCCGCAAAAATTTATAACCTTGAAAACATAACTCTAATATGCACCGTTAAATGACTATAGTTCTTGTGGTTAATCTACGAACTCTTAAAAAAAAATAGTTTTCTTGTGTCTAAATTTTTATAAAATTAGTAAAATATTTTTCAATTTTTGGTTTGATATATATTCAAATAAAATATAATAAATTATAGTGAAAAATATAGCAAGATTTTGAATAGATTTTTTTATTTAAATATATATGAATTGATTATTATTTTAAAATATATAGTATTAAAAATAATTAAGAAATTAAATAAAAAATAACTTCTTTAATGCAAAATATATATACTTTCCATATTTTAATCAATAATTTTAAAAGACTATTATATCCTTTCTTATTTCAATTATTCATTATTATTTATAATGACATTTCATGTAATAACTTACAAAACAAAGTTTATTTTTAAAAATGTCTTCTTAAAAAAGATCATACAAAAAGGGAATTCAAAGATATTTGGCCTATATGTTGTTCAAATACTCGCGTTGGTTTCTTTTTTGGCTTAGGCCCTTCGGTTTGAATTAGAGTCTTTGAGTTTCCTTTTTATTGTCCTTCAGATTCCTTTGCGTGTCTCTCCCCTTACCGGCACTTATTGCTACGGTCTTTTTGAATTTCTACAAAATATTCACCTTCCTTTTTTCTTCTATCTCCTTTCCTTTTTCCTTAGTTTTTCCCTTTTTTGTGTCAATCTCGGAGCTAAAAGCCGCAAATCTTGATGATTTCCGTGAAATTCGTAGCCGAATATTGCACCATTAACTGCAAATATTCTTCGGTGTCCATTGATTTACTCTCCTCTTTTCCGGCAATCTTTCATCGAAAATCGCTCTCTAACCCTCGCTATAGGGTAACTATGGATGAAAACCTCCAAGCTGCAATCCGAGCTATGTCGATAAGAGATGATGCTCCTATTGACCTCCCTGACGACCCAAAGTTCACGGTCTTTGAGGAAAATTCAGTGAGCCTATTGGGGCGCTTGCTAAACCCGGAATGTCAACCGATGGACAAAATGATAGAGGCGATGCCACGCATATGGAGGCTGTACGATAAGGTGAGAGGCATCGCACTATCCCAGGATAAATTTCAATTCATCTTTCAAAGGGAAGAAGATATGTTAACGATCCTGAAAGATAGACCATGGTCGTATAATCATTGGACGATGCTCCTTGACAGATGGGTTCCCAATCCGCCTACTAATTTCCTTACCACTGTTAATGTATGGGTCCGTATCAGCAAGATCCCAGTCAACTATTATAAATTAGAGACAATGGAATTCTTGGCTGATAAGGTGGGTGAGGTTATCGAGATAGCTTATGACCCGAAGATATCTCAGAAGGATTCTTACTTTCGCGCTCAAGTGAAGCTGGATATAGCGAATCCTGCCATTTTTGAGAAAATACTGAATCTCCCAGGGGGGGACAAGCCATCATAGAATTTGAGTACGAGAAGCTAAGGAAACGGTGCTTCAACTGCCAGCGACTAACTCATGAGCGCCTGGCCTGTCCCTGGTTGAGGAAGAAAACCACTGGCCAGCAGGATAAAATCCGTGGTGAATGCCCTCTCCAGCTAACCTCCGTGAAACCGTCTCAAGCTCAATCCACGCCTGCAGGTTCTGTCTCTTCCCCTCCGGGTTTTTCTCCCTTGTTCCTTGACCTGAACCCTGAAGAAAGACGTATGGCGATCCAGTATGTTTCCCATAGCGACGCCACAGAACGTAATCCCCGTATCCTGCGAGTCCAGCAGTCAATGGAACTTACCCGAGAGGAATCGGCGGTTAGAATGCCCCGAATTACTCAGGATCTAAATAAAGGAAAAGGTCATGTTTTTGGTTTCGAGGAGCAGAACAGATCCTCGAAAAGACGTAACCTACTAGCTGGAAATGCATCCCTGTCCGAACCTCGTCCTGTTATTGGAGGCCTTATCCTCAGTGGAAACGATAAGGATCAAGAAGTCTCTTCTTCCTCATCTCCGTTAGGTACTACGGGTTTCAGAATTGGGTCTTCTTCGGAACTCCCTTCTGTCGGTACCCGGATTGATGTGAAGAAAAGTCATCGTCGTCCCACTAAATGGAGGAGAGTGGCCAAGAAAATTGATCTGATGTCTCAAGCTCAGCCTTCCGCAGGCTTAGGGACACTTGAACTTCATGAGGCTAAGGATAATACTAATGCAGAGTCAACACTGGATTCCCAATCGAAGAGGAAGGCTCAAATGGATGTTGGAGATCATTCCATAAAATCTCTTAAGAACTCAAAAATTACGGTGGCTTCCGATTTGAAGCCGCTGCTTCCCCAATGAGTATACTGAGTTGGAACTGTCAAGGGGCGGGAAACACCGAGACAGTTCAAAGACTTCGGGAAATGCGGAAAAAGTTTTTCCCGGATTTCTTGTTTCTCATGGAGACTAAGCAAAAGTTAGAGTTTGTTACGAGTTTGAAAAATAGTTTGGGTTACGATGAATTGATCACAGTTGAGCCGATTGGTTTGAGTGGAGGCTTGGCTGTGATGTGGAAGAATAGTTACAAGGTTGATGTTATTTCGATGGATAAACGAATCATCGATCTCAAGGTCTCATTGGGTACTTTGGAATTCTTCTTGTCTTGTGTGTATGGAAATCCGATCAGGGCAAGGAGGAGAGATGTGTGGGAGCAGTTAGGTTACATTGGATTGACGAGAGATCAAGCTTGGGTCCTCGTTGGCGATTTCAATGAATTGATGAATCATTCTGAAAAGCTTGGCGGCCCAACTAGAGAGGAATCCACATTCTGGGATTTTTGAAATATGGTAGAAACCTGCAAAATCCAAGATATGCGATACTCGGGGAATCCGATGTCATGGGCTGGATGGCGTGACAATAAATGGGTACAATGCCGCCTAGACCGTTGTTTTGGGAACGATGAGTGGTTCCAACTCTTTCCTATGTCTCAGGTGGAGTATTTTGACATGTATGCTTCGGACCACCGCCCTCTTCGTATCAATTTCGCTTTGGACTCAGATGATCCGAACAAGGGCATATTCTATTTTGATAAACGTATGATCTCTAAAGAAGGTTTTGAAGATATGATCTATCGAGGTTGGGGAGAATGCTCCGAAGCTGATGGCCTGAATATTATGGATCGTATATCCAATTGTCGACGTGAAATCTCGAGGTGGAAGAAAACAGCGGATAATAACTCTTGGAGTAAGATTCAGCGCTTAAAACAATCTCTGGAGTCTGAAATCGCTAAAGTCCATCCGGATAGAAGACAGATGCAGAGAATGAAATATGATCTGGAAGAGGCGTATAAGGAAGAAGAAATTTTCTAGAAAGAGAGAAGTAAAGAGCAGTGGTTAAATCTGGGGACAAGAACACGAAATTTTATCACAACTGTGTGAAGGGGAGGAAAATTCAGAACCGCATGCTCATGCTGATGGATGAGGATGGTCGTGAACAGTTCTCAGAAGGCTCTAAAGGAAATATTGTTGTTGAATATTTCAGGGACCTGTTTATGAGCACTAATCCATTTGATTTAGACTCACTCTTTCAAGGTTTCACGTCACGTGTTTCTCCTGAGATGAATGCCTCCTTGTCTGTACCTGTCACGAAAGATGAAATTAAGAAAGCGGTTTTCGGTATTAAAGGAAGCAGCTCACCTGGTGAAGATGGACTTTCAGGTCTCTTTTACCAACGATATTGGCACATTGTTGGAAACTCAGTGACAAAAGAGATTTAACAATTTTTCCAATCTGCGATTATGCCGCCAGGATGGAATCATACTCAGTTGCGCTTGATCCCCAAAATTACCAACCAATCATTGATGAAGGATATGCGGCCAATCAGTCTGTGCTCAGTTCACTACAAGATTATCTAGAAAATACTCTGTGAAAGATTAAAACAGATTCTACCAGCGATTATCTCAGAAACTCAAGGTGCCTTCGTCTCGGGCCGCTTAATCACGGATAATATCCTTATAGCACACGAGATGGTTCATGGTCTTCGTACTAATCCCATGGTCTCGGGCGATTTCATGGCAATCAAAACTGACATGTCTAAAGCCTACGACCGAGTGGAATGGTGTTTCTTGGAGGTTCTTATGGAAAAAAATGGGTTTCGATAGAGTTTGGATCCGATGGATTATGTCATGTGTCAGTTCAGTTTCTTATACGGTCCTTCTCAATGGCCGGTCTCATGGATACATCAAACCCGAAAGGGGAATAAGACAAGGAGACCCGCTTTCTCCGTTTTTGTTTATCATATGTGATGAAGCTTTGGTGAGCTGTCTCAACAACTCCGAAATGACCGGGAAGCTAAACGGAATAAAGCTGGCAAATCAAGGCCCATCGATCCATCACTTATTATTTGCAGATGATAGCTTGCTTATGTGTAAAGCAACCATGGAGGAAGCATCTGAAATTTCTCGTTGCCTCAAGCTCTACGGAGAGGCTTCGGGTCAGATGATCAATGTTATGAAATCCTCGATTATCTTTGGGTCAAGAGTGGATGATACGAGGAAAGGAGTAGTAAAGCAGGCCCTTGGTATAGCTACGGAAGGCGGAGAGGGTAAATATCTTGGTCTACCTGAGTGCTTTAGTGGTTCTAAGAGATTATTACTGAATTTCATTAGAGAAAAGCTCCATAACCGTCTTCACGGCTGGTACGCGAAAGCATTATCACAGGGTGTTAAAGAGATCCTCTTGAAATCAGTGGCAATGGCTCTCCCGATTTTTGCAATGTCGTGCTTCAAATTATCAAAAGACCTTTGCAAAAAACTCACAAGTGCTATGATCCAATTTTGGTGGAGTAATGGAAATAACACCGGAAAAATCTCGTGGATTGCTTGGCAGAAACTCTGCAAAAAAAAAAGAAGTGGGAGGTCTGGGCTTCCGCGATATTGGGAGATTCAACCAATCCTTACTCGGAAAGCAAGCGTGGAGGATATGGCATCGACCTGAATCGTTGTTATCTCAGATTTTGAAGTCTTGATACTTCAGGAACCGGACCTTCTTGGAATGTGGCACTGGTACTAGACCTTCTTACGCGTGGCGAAGCATTCTCCATGGTCGGGATTTAATGAAACATGGGTTGATAAAAGAGATTGGAGATGGAACAGATACCTCTGCTTGGACAGAAAATTGGATCATGGATGGAATGCCAAGACCGCCACAATATCGTCAAGACAATGTTGTGGACTTAACTCTCAAAGTTGGTGATCTAATAGATGACAAGACTGGGCAATGGGATGTGATGAGAATTAATACTACTTTTGTTGATGAGGATGCTCTGCGGATCCATCAACTGAGAATATCCAGGAACCAGAGGGATAGATATATTTGGGGATACTATAAAGATGGTCTTTATACCTCACAGAGTGGTTATCGATTACTGGAGATGATACAAGACCTTCAAGCGCATCCAGCCTCTCCGATGCCACCCATTGAGAAATTTTTGTGGAAAAGCTTGTGGAAGATAAATTCATCCCCTAAAATCCGTCACTTCTTATGGAGAGCGTTATCGGGGGCCCTCGCAGTCAAGGAGCGGCTTTCGTCAAGAGGTATGACTCTAGACACGACGTGTTCATGCTGCAATGACGCCTCAGAGAGTATTTGCCATGTCTTATTCAACTGTCCTAGAGCCAAAGAAGTGTGGGAACTCTCCCAAATTCCGGCCCCTACCTTAGGCTTCTCCACTAATTCTGTTTTTCTTAATCTTCACCACCTTCTCTCGGTGAGTAAGAATAGAACAGTTGATAAAAAGGTGAGGCTCTCCTTCCCCTGGATTCTCTGGCAAATATGGAAAGCTCGGAATGCTCTGGTCTTTGAAAAAACCTTCTTAGCCTCGACTGTGATTGCATCGAAAGCCAAAGAAGACTCTGATGTCTGGATATCCTTGGGTAGCTCGGAACCAGCCCGGGAATCTTACGTAATCCCAACTACAGCTAGCCCACTAGGATGGAGAAAACCGCCCCAAGGAGTTCTCAAATTTAACATAGGTTGCTCATGGACAAATCAATCCCAGAATTGTGGTGCTTCCTGGATCGTTAGAGACCATAATGGTGTTCCTCTCCTTCACAGTCGCCGTTCTTACTCTGCGATATCTGAAACGATGGAGGCTGAGTTGTTAAGTTTCTTCGGGGCTATTGAATCTGCGACGAATTTGAATTTCAAAAATTTTTGCTTTGAATCGTCCCTTATCCTGGCTAGAGAGGCCTTCCTCTTTCCACACCTCTATCCCAGGTATCGTACCCTACTGGATGCCTCTGCCCTTCTACTCCAATCGTTCGATACTTGGACTTTCGAGCATACAGCTTTGGTAAACAACATGCCAGCAGATTCGATAGCGATTAGCGTCACACGTGATCAACGCTACGCTTCATACATTGCTCGGGGTGACCCGGAATGGCTCTGTAGTATCCTTACTGCCAAAGCTGGGAATGGTTAATGGACTTGACTTCCTCCCTCCTTCAAGGTTAATGTTCTCTTGCTGATGATTTGGACTACTTCATTATATTCTGCTAGTAGTAATTTCTTAGATCCCACCGTTTTGTTTTTGATGCCTACTGGTGTCGCTATGTTTTACCTTGTATTGGGTTTTTCCCCTTGAACTATCGGAATGAATTTCAGCGTTAAAAAAAATATATATATTATAGAGATTTATTCTCAACGAACAACTCAAATAATTTACCTACTCCATCAAATTTTTAAAATTTTGTGCACGCCACATGATACGACACATAATTCTAGTTTGAATCGATAAATTATTTTAAGTTTTTATAGTTTTATGGTTTCAATCCATTCCATTAAATTTGAAACCATTAATTGTCATTGATCCCTTTCTACAACTAAATATTGATAATTATGAATGCACTAACTCTGGAATGGAAGATAAATAGATCGTAGGTTTCAGATTTTTTTTTTAAAAAAAGATGCCACGTATCAACCTTTTTAATGCTGACGTGACAAATAGTTGGAAAGAGTTGGCCCTCTTTTATAGTATAGATGTTAATTAGTAAATCACTAGCAAAGTGATTCTAGCTCTATAAAGCTTTATTGGATTAGATAATGTAAGAAGGAAGGGAAGGTTGCACAAACGGCAACCCTAAGTGAGTTTGATAGATGTTATTCATTTGCTAGAAAACCTAATAACATGGGTTTAGATGGGCTTCTCCAATATTATAACCTTGGGCTTCTTGTGTGTTTTAATATTCTAAAGCAGAGTTTTCAAACTAGGCCGATCGGACCGGTAAATCCGCAACCCGGTCGATAATCTTGTCCAATTGTATACTTGAAGAATCCGTTTATGACCCGCGAAAACCCAGCAAAAATTCACAATGCAACCGGTTCTCTAATTAAAGCTCTAAGCCCTTTTTCACTTGAAATTCAAATTTGTTGATTTGAATATGCCTTTTCTTCCTATCAGTTATGTTTTTTTTTCCAATGATATGTGACATATAATGTTATAATCTAGTTTTGAATTTAAAATATAGTGGATTTAGAATATTGAATGATTGTTATAAGATATTATAAATTATGTATGTTTTTTTTTTTTTTTGTCAACAAAAAAAAAAAAATAAAAAAAATAAACATACATAATTTATTGATCCATTGATCCTTAGTAAAGCTAGATCGGCTAGATTATCCGAAAGAAAGATTTTCCGGCTTTAAAAACATCGTTTTAAAGATACAATTGCAACAACTGATTTGTTTTTATTTCTTGTAGCTGTAGACTATAGTTAAAAGACATACAATGATTTATCTACTAATTGTTAATTTAAACCCTTTTATGTTCTTGTTAGATATGGAAGGAGTAGTGTCTGTATTCCCTAACAAGAATCTACAGCTCCATACGACGACCTCTTGGGACTTCATGGGGTTGAAGGAAGGAAAGAGGACGAAGGGGAACCTAGCCAAAGAGAGTAACACCATTATCGGGGTCATCGACAGTGGTATCACGCCGGAATCCGACAGCTTTTCCGACAAAGGCTTTGGTCCTCCTCCAAAAAAATGGAAAGGTGTTTGCTCCGGCGGCAAAAACTTCACATGCAACAAGTAATCTCTTAAACTAATACTCTTTAAAGATTATATTATATGAACCAAATGATTGACTCACTGTCATCGCCCTGGATTTTGTTTTATTATTTACCACCACAGAAAATGATTTTTTTTTTGTGAATTGAATTAAATGTAAACTTTATAATACTGCAGCAAGTTGATTGGTGCAAGGGACTACACAAGCGAAGGATCTAGGGACTTGACTGGACATGGTACACATACGGCGTCCACGGTGGCTGGAAACGCTATCGCGGACACAAGCTTGTATGGACTCGGCAATGGAACCGTGAGAGGTGGCGTTCCGGCCTCAAGAATTGTCACTTACAAAGTTTGCACCTTCTTAGGGTGTACCACCGATAGGATTTTGTCTGCGTTTGATGATGCGATTGCGGATGGTGTTGACATTATCAGTATCTCTGCTGGATTAGGATACGCCTCACCTTTTGAAGAGGACCCGATCGCTATCGGGGCTTTCCACGCTATAGCCAAAGGGATTCTCACTGTGCAGTCAGCTGGTAACAGCGGTCCGGAAGCGCGAACGCTAGTGAGCGTAGCTCCTTGGATCTTAACGGTAGCCGCCAGCAACACCAATCGTGAATTTTTCACCAAAGTTGTTCTGGGTGACGGCAAAACACTTGTCGTACGTATCAAGAAAACTGTTTTTTTTTTTTTTTAAATCTCTATCATCTTATCTTTGCCTCTTATTTTCATTTTCTTTATATGAAACAGGGAAAATCAGTGAATACGTTTGATTTGAATGGAACAATGTATCCTCTGGTGTACGGAAAATCTGCTGCCAATTCGTCTGCTTGCAGCGTGGAATCGGCAGAGTAACTTCCTCAACAAGAAACATCATGTTCATGCATATATATAAGAACTAGAAATAGTTTGATATGTCTAAATTGATGATGATTAAGACTTTTTTTTGTTTAGGCGATGTGAAGAAGGGTGTCTTCAAGAATCCCTCGTGAAAGGAAAAATGGTGGTGTGCAATTCCACGGATTTAAACGAAGCTCTAATAAATGGAGCTGTTGCGGCCATTTCTATAAACCCTACACAGGCTACCTCCATCACCCCTTTTCCCCTCTCTACTTTATCACACGGAGACTTTAACACTCTCGTTTCTTACGTTAAGTCCGGAAGGTATAACGCTTTTTTTTTCTTTTTTTTTTGTCTGTTCTCAAGTTATTTGCTTTGTATTCTCCTTATTTAGGCTTCGGTTATTTCAAATACAATGTCTGCGAACCCAAAAAAAAAACAAAAAAATTACAATGTCTGAGCTAATTAGTAGCACTGAAACGGTACGGGGACTAGAAACGGGGAAATTTTATGGATACGGGTACGGTATAGATACGTCAATATATATACATATACATATAAACATCACAATACATTTAACCTTACATTTGTGTTAATCCTATGTTTTTAGAAGATATTTTATCATTTAACTCAATAGTACCGTAAGTAGTTGAAATAATTAATTTTTTAATTAAAAAAATGATAAAACCTGAAAACTAAAATCACGTTCCAATTGTTCGTTTAACTAAATGGCTTGAAACGTCACGGGGACGTTTCAGAACCGTCCCCAAGCCGTACCCGTCCCGAAACATTTCCGGTACGTGAGACGTCTACATAAAGAAGTACACGTGCTTCAGTGTGTGAGTATACATTTACAAGAGAAATTGTTTTTCATTAATATAAAAATAGTTTAAGTTTTCATATAATATTTAAAAAAAATTTAAATGCAAACGTTTTTTTTAGGTGTTTATATATAGTTACAATTAACAAATGAATTTTGCTTACTTTTT
This sequence comes from Eutrema japonicum, assembly GCA_030161315.1. Classification (NCBI taxonomy): domain Eukaryota; kingdom Viridiplantae; phylum Streptophyta; class Magnoliopsida; order Brassicales; family Brassicaceae; genus Eutrema; species Eutrema japonicum. The sequence continues at coordinate 44,986,417 of BSQW01000005.1, forward strand.
TTTTTTTGAGTTGTATATTCTTTTGAAAATATATACACTAAATATAAGCGTAGAAGCTTATATAAGTACTTAAACGCAAACAAGCTATAGAAATAGAAGTCTTACCCTGTAACTCTGCATTTGTTTTCTCAGTTCTCCGGTAGCTACTGTTCTAAAAACAGAGGCAGACTTTAATCAGATAGCTCCTGTCGTTGCTTCCTTCTCTTCTCGCGGTCCAAACACCATCGCAACTCATATTCTCAAGGTCCATCTATATATATATATATATATGATCTTGGTTATGCTATTACTCTCTTTCTTTCATGGTCTGAGAGACAATGGTGGATGACTTGCAGCCGGATGTAACAGCACCAGGAGTTGAGATCCTCGCTGCATTTTCACCTGAGGTTTCACCGTCCTTTAGTTTTATTGACACAAGACGTGTTAAGTACTCTGTTCTCTCCGGAACTTCCATGTCTTGTCCACACGTTACAGGCGTGGCCACGTACATCAAGACGTTTCATCCTCGATGGTCTCCTTCCATGATCAAATCTGCAATTATGACAACCGGTAAGCAAAAATTATAACCTGGGGTAAAGCATGCATATTTTTCTTGTGTCCCAAGAAAGCCATCAACCTTTGTTTGACACTCGGTTCTTCTTTGGTCTCCTAATAAATCTCGCAGCTTGGCCGATGAATGCTTCTAAATATGGCTTTGCATCAACTGAGTTTGCTTATGGAGCTGGCCATGTCGACTTGATATCTGCTACTAATCCTGGACTCGTATATGACTCGACTAAAGCAGACTACATTGCCTTCCTCTGCGGCATGAAGTACAATGCAACTACCGTGAAACTCATATCCGGTGAAGCTGTCACTTGCACTGGAAAAACCTTACCAAGAAACCTTAACTATCCTTCCATGTCGGCGAAATTGTCGGGATCTAAAAGCTTCTTCACCGTGAGTTTCCACAGAACCGTTACCAACGTGGGTACCCTGAACTCTAAATACAAATCAAAAGTTGTCTTAAATCACGGATCTAAGCTACACGTCAAGGTCTCGCCCAGAGTCTTGTTTTTTAAGAAGGTGAACCAGAAGAAGTCTTTCACGGTAACTGTTACAGGCAGCCATCTCGACTCAAAACTGCTTTCTTCTGCAAATCTAATCTGGTCTGATGGCACTCATAATGTGAGAAGCCCCATTGTTGTTTATAAAAGTAAGTGAGAATGTCGTGTAGAACTAATTATCTGGCTTGTCTCCAAATCTATAATCTGGTCTGATGGCATTTATTGTTGACAGATTTATTGCTGTTTTAAAAGAAGACACATTAGTTTCGAAACAAATTTATTTTATCAAATCTCTGCTTTGTAATTTCTTCAACAGACTTTGTTGGCACAATTTATAATAACATGACATTTCAACATATACCACGTACAAAAATCAACGAACTAATGAAATTATGTTTTAATTGACAAAATATCATCTCATCGGAAATTTGTCGGTGAATTATCGGGATTTTGATGGAAATTTCCGACAATAGATGTACTCGGAAATTGCCATCGAAACATAGCAATTTTTTTGTAGTGAACTAACAATATATCAGGAACACCAGGCGAACATTTTATAAAAAATTAATGCTCACTTGATGGTATAGTAAGGAGTCATAATTATTAATCTAATTAGTTTTCAATTCATGCTATTGAGTACAATGAGAAATAACCTATCTTATAGTGGCTGTTGTCTTTCTTTTTTTTTTCTGTAATAATTTTTTCTGGTAATAAAATTGAAATATTTGTTTTTCCATAACCTGGATACAGGAAAATCATAACCTCATCTCGAGATCAACGTCCATGGCCGGGTTCACAAGATAATAATCAATCATTTGTGCAAAAGATCAAATGAAGAGAAAATCAATCTTTGTGAGGATTCTTAAAACGTTACTAGCTATCATGGCTCCAAAAGGCTTTCCCACGGAAAGAGAAGAAAAACCTAGATATGTTTCCTAAAAATGTAAAAATACAAAAATACAATGATATCATTAGATAAAAATTCTCATTTTTTATCAAATTAATTTTTATCATCACCTAGATATGTTTCCTAAAAAATATAAAAATACAATGATATATTAGATAAATTTGTCTCAAACTAGATTTTTTTTAATTAATGCAATACTATATTTTTTTCCATATAGAATTGTAAACAAATAGAACTAGGAGATTTTTTTAAAACATTTAATGCATGATCTAACTCTCTACTATGTATACATCCTTTCATATTGATCGCCATCGAAATTAGAGACTTAACTCTAGATAATTTTATAGAAAAATGGGTAAACGAGTAACTTTCTCTTGCCTCCTCTCTTGTCTCCTTGCATTGTTCTTGAATTCAGCCTCAGGAGTCACAAATGATCCTCAAGACCAACAGGTATATTTTTGTAGTTAAATCTATTGTATATACATATCGCTATGATCATCGATCTATCATACATGATGTTGTTAATCCATAAAGGTGTATGTCGTCTACATGGGATCACTTCCGCCTGGTGGAGACTACACACCAATGTCTGTTCACATGAATATTCTTCAAGAGGTAACTGGAGAGAGGTATATGTGATTTGATTTAAATTATCTTCTAATTATACCAAGTAGTTTTAATTAATGTAAGAAATCGTTATAAAGATTCTAACACTTACAATAATGGTTCGATCGTTATATATTCCAGTTCGATTGAGGGTCGATTGGTTAGAAATTATAAGAGGAGTTTCAACGGGTTCGCGGCCAGGCTCACCGATTCAGAACGAGAAAGAGTAGCCAGTGAGTGTTCTTCGACCTGATTAATCTTATACAATGAAATTATTTGTTTTGATTATAATTAAGTACTAGAATTTAACCCGCGCTATAATTAGCGCGGAGTAATTTTTTTTAAATAAATTGTTTTAATTTTTTTTTTAAATTACTTTTATTTGAATTTTATAATATGCATAACTCATGATTATAGATATGATTGTCAAATGGAATAATTAGTCTATTAAACCCGTTTTGCAGTAGACTAAAATATTATTCGGGCTAACCCGTGAAACATATAATCTTGAAAACATAAATATATTAATTATTATGCACCGTTTAATGACTCTAGTTTTGTGGTTAGTTCAGAAACTCTTTAAACAAAAAAAACTTGTGTCTAACTTTTTATAAAATTAGTAAAATATTTTTCAATTTTTATTTTGATTTAAATTCAAATAAAATATAATAAATTATAGTGAAAAATATATTAAGATTTTGAATATATTTTTTTCTTTTAATATAATATATAAATTGATTATTATTTAAAAATATATAGTAGATAACATTTTTAATGCAAAATAAATAATTTTCATACTTTACTACTAATTGTAAAAGACAATTATACAATTTCCTATTTCAATTATTATTTGTTATTTGTAATGGCATTTCATGTAATAACTTACAAAACAAAGTTTATTTTCAAAAATGTCTTCTTAAATAATATTATAGAGATGTGAGTTGAAATATAATTTGTGACATCATATTTACATGTGTATATACGGGAAGCTTATATGTATGTAATTATTTTAGAGAAGGAAAAATAATATAATTAGGCAAATCACAAAGCTAAATTTTTCTGGAGTCAAAATTAGTGACAACCATTGAACATATAGATAAACCAATTCTTTCTAGAACTTTATGGACTTACCCTCTTGGTTCCATTGATAATTAGAAATGGAGGGAGTTGTGTCTGTGTTCCCGAACAAGAAGTTACAACTCCAAACCACTGCGTCTTGGGACTTCATGGGTTTAAAGGAAGGAAAGAATACGAAGAGGAACCCGACCGTGGAAAGTGATACAATTATCGGAGTCATAGACTCTGGGATTTGGCCAGAATCGGAGAGCTTCTCCGACAAAGGCTTTGGTCCTCCTCCTAAGAAATGGAAAGGTGCTTGTTCCGGCGGCAAAAACTTCACTTGCAACAAGTAATTTTCTAAATTTCTCTCTTGCAAGATTAATCTCGTTTTAGGAAAAGATTGATGTGTTTTACAATGTTTCAGCAAGTTGATCGGAGCAAGAGACTACACAAGCAAAGGCGCTAGGGATAGCGAAGGCCACGGTACACACACAGCGTCCACAGCTGCTGGAAACGCAGTCGCGAATACAAGCTTCTATGGACTCGGCAGTGGAACGGCAAGAGGAGGCGTTCCGGCATCTAGAATCGCCGCTTACAAAGCCTGCGCTCCGACAGGGTGTACTTCGGAATCTATACTGTCTGCTTTCGATGACGCGATAGCAGACGGTGTCGACCTCATCAGCATCTCCCTCGGGAGAGACGAGCCCTCCATATACGAAAAGGACACTATTGCGATCGGGGCATTTCACGCTATGGCCAAAGGGATTCTCACTGTGCACTCAGCCGGTAACAGTGGTCCGTATCCGACCACAGTTGTGAGCGTAGCACCATGGATCTTAACCGTTGCAGCCAGCACCACGAACCGTGAGTTTGTCACCAAAGTTGTTCTCGGAAACGGCAAGACACTTGTCGTAAGTTTCAAGAAACGTTCTTATTTCTATGATCATAGTAATCTTTGTCTCTTTATTTAATTATGACGGTTCTTCACAGGGGAAATCAGTGAACACTTTCGATCTGAAAGGAAAGAAATACCCTCTGGTGTATGGAAAATCAGCTGGTTTCTCTGCTTGCGAGGAGGGATCCGCCAAGTAAGTTCCTTCCTTCACAAGAAACACCATTTTTAGTGCGAATGACATGGAAATATAATTGATGTTGGGAGTTGTATTTCAGGGGATGTGGGCAAGGGTGTCTAGATCAAACCCTCGTGAAGGGGAAAATCGTATTGTGTCGTCAATCGGAAGACTTTGATATAAACGAAGTTCAATCAAATGGAGCTGTTGCAGCCATTCTAATTATGAACCATAAAATAGACTATGCCTCCGTCAGCCCTTTGCCCCTCTCTGCTCTGTCACAAGATGACTTTGACTCTCTCGTCTCTTACATTAACTCTGCAAAGTACCAAACGACCTCTCTGTTTCTTACTCTTTGCATGTGCTCTAGATTCTCTTTATCTCTATATATGTTTTCTCAGGTCCCCGCAAGCGACTGTTCTAAAAACTGAAGCATTCTTTAATCAGACAGCTCCTAAAGTCGCTTACTTCTCTTCTCGTGGTCCAAACACTATCGCTGTTGATCTTCTCAAGGTATAAACATAAAAAAAAAATTGGTATGAAATTGGTTCTCTTTTTCTTCCTAGTTTGAGGTAGAGACAATGATGGATGAATTGTAGCCGGATATAACAGCACCGGGAGTGGAGATCCTCGCTGCTTATTCACTTGATGCTTCACCGTCTGAGAGCGAGACTGACATCAGACGTGTGAAATACTCTGTTATCTCTGGAACTTCAATGTCTTGTCCACATGTTGCAGGCGTGGCCGCCTATGTCAAGACTTTTAATCCTACATGGTCTCCTTCCATGATCCAATCTGCCATCATGACGACCGGTAAGCAAAATTATATCCATTTATAGAATTAACTTATTTTCTTGATCAACAAGAAACCAAAAAGAGGCTTTCTTCTCCCACAAGAAAACTGGAAACCAAAACTTCTTTCGCAAGAAACCATTGACTGGCTTATATAAAGTCTTTATTTTCCCTGATCTCCTAATCTCGCAGCTTGGCCAATGAATGCTACTGGAACTGACTTTGCATCAACGGAGTTTGCTTATGGAGCTGGCCATATTGACCCAACAGCCGCTTTAAATCCTGGACTTGTCTATGAATTTAACAAAGAAGACCACCTCGCTTTTCTCTGCGGCTTGAACTACACTGCGGATATCCTTAAACTCATATCCGGTGAAATAGTTACTTGCACTAAAGAAAACAAAACCTCACCAAGAAACCTCAACTATCCATCCATGTCGGCTCAATTGCTGGGATCTAGTAGCTCCTTCACTGTGACTTTCAACAGAACCGTCACTAATGTTGGTACGCCCAACTCAACATACAAATCAAAGGTGGTCCTAAATCACGGATCTAAGCTCAGCGTCAAGGTCTCGCCTAGTGCGCTGTCTTTTAAGACGGTAAGCGAGAAGAAGTCTTTCACGGTGACTATTACAGGCAGTGATCTCTTCCCAGAACTTCCTTCATCTGCAAATCTAATCTGGTCTGATGGCACCCATAATGTGAGAAGCCCCATTGTTGTTTATACAGATGGTGCTTACTGATAATGGCGCTTTAGTTCACATCTTTCTACCAACATCATCATTCACCTTTTTCGTCATCATACATTGTAATAGTTTTTTTTTTTTTGAACATTGACATTGTAATAGTTTTTATTACTATATCTTAGAGTCCCTATATCTTATTCACATACCAAGGGGATATACACATATCGGGGCTATAGAGCGATGATGAGGAAGAAACAAATTATGGAAAATAGGGAGAAAAGGAAACTAGGTATCATATTTTCATGGCGTATAAATTCCTAAACTTAGTCTCAAAAGTCAAAACCAGCGAGGGTTCAAATCTCGTATTCTTTCCAATTTATATGACATTCACTCTCTCGCATAATATTCGTTATCGTTGTTGTAATTCTTCATGTTATGTTTTCGTTACCTTGTGCTTGACTAACACCTTCATGATGAGATTCCAAAGTACATCTAAATTTTTACTAGGACTTTTAAGAGGAAAACTGCAACAGGTTGTATATATTTATTTTGGGAAATTTCTCTTAAATATATGCAAATAAAAACTTTCCAATTAATGTTCAAATGCAATTATGTGTGAAAAATAGTTTTCTTTATTTTTCATTTGACTATAAATCTAAAGAAGTAAATTAGAATATTCTGTAAATTTTATGTATCTAAGGAAATAAATTAGAAGATTCTGTCGATATTATGTATGTTTGTGTTTTATATATAAGTTAGATCAGCCTAAGTGAAGAGAAAATCGTAAACAAAAAGAAATAGTACTATATCATAAAATGGCTATCACCAAGAAAAATTTAGTTGCATTTGCTCTCACCATTCATCTTTGTCATATCTTTTGTCCAATGCCATACCTCTGTCTGTCAGCACTTCTGGTACTGGCTTATTACACTCTCTACTTTAGTTTTCTTCTATATTAATTATAGACATAATTTTATCGTTTTTATGAATATATATACCGGTTTAATGATTATCTTATTCAATAGGTTTTGGAATAAAGGAGAGTGATTATAATTGCTACACATTAGCTCCGTGTGTAGACGGAGGGGAAAGAGGCTGCACCGCGTTTTGTACGAGAATGAAGCTTAGACCAGGGCCAGGCCAACGTTGTAATCCTGACAACATATGTTGTTGTGCTATAAATTAAGTATTCTTCTCAGATGAAATAATAGATACAACATTTAAATAATAATATCATTAGCTACAGTTTTTAATATCGCTATATACAATTTAAACTAATTTGGTTTCACAATGAAATTAGTTTTTATATACAATTCTTATATGTTTTTAAAACTATGAATAATTGAAATTAAATATCTGATTTAAAATTTCTAGTGGAAAAATGTATATTTAAAATGCAATTAAAGTGGTTGTTTGACCTCTTTTTTTTTCTTCCACCCGTATCAAAATTTTACCAGATGGGTCTGCTCTGCTCCAGTCTAACACAAATCTACATCTCCCTAGTATTTATTGTGCGATTTATTTTTTTTGACCCAAAAAAATAAAAAAATAATGGTTTGCTTGTGTTGTGTAACTTGTGTTATTATAAAAAGAAAAAACCTACTTTTATCTTTATTAATGAATTGTAAAGTTATAGATATATTGTTATATGATTAGATGTTATATTGCAAGTCCTTTGGATGTAAAATATTTGATATTATATATTTGTTCTAGCTTCTATAATCAACTAAATATAATAAATCCATGAATAATACTTTTTCTGTTTCATATAAGTGTTGTTTTGGCACATTGCACTCATATAAAATAGATTTAGATATACAAATATGCTCATATTCAACGTAATTGTAGATACTAATTAAATGGCGATGATTTAAATATAATAAAGTTTATTCAGTTTGGATAAAGGATAAATTACGCTGTAGTTCGAAAAGTCATTTAACAGATGTGAACTGATATTTTTTTCTAAGACCATCTCCAATATATATCTCCATTTTTTATTCTAAAATGGAGTTGTGTTTTGCTCCAATGTATAGTGTCACATGCATATATATTGATAGTTGATAATATGTACGACAAATACATGGCTAAATAAATAAAAAATAAAAAATATAAATATTTAATATTTAAATGATCAATTTGTAATTAAAAAAAGTTCAACTTCATAATGGAGTAAAATATGGAATTACTCCTAATGTGGAGTAGAATATGGAAAACCTCTATTTTAGAGTGGAAAACGGAGTATGGTGGAGAGAAATTTACTCCAAAATAGAATTTGGAGTAGAAAATGGAGTGAGGTTGGAGATGCTCTAAACAAAAAAATATCTCCACAGCAATATTTTTCATGAAAGAGATTGAGCCATCAACTAATTTTTTTAATAAACTATTTATATCTTATCTTTACCAATAATTTCAGTTGCAAGTTACAATCATTAGAATCTGCAAAATTCATTTCAAAATTTTAATTAAATTTGTGAAAAATGTTAAAATATGTGTAAAAAATAAATACTATTTCACTAGTTAGTGTTCAAACGTAATTAGGTAAATAAATTATTTTCTTTATATTTGTTTGACTATAAATCTTTTGAACTAAATTGGAAAATTCTTTTTAATCTTTGACCAGAAAAGTACATTTTTTACATATATTATCATCCAAAGTAAAGAAAAACAAAATGTAAAACAAAAAACGATTGTTCAAAGAATATTGTTCAAAGAATATCATAGAAAATGGTTATCACCCAAAAAAATGTTAGTCACGTAATCACGTATGTTATCGCTCTCCTCTTCATCATATCTTCAGTTCATTGTCATGCGACATCCACTAGAATTCTTGGTATTAACTTATTATTATATTTTCTGTTTTTTTAACCATGGACATTCATTTATTTATTTATTTTGTATCTATGTACATATTGGATTAACAATTATTATTAAATAAATTTTGGAATAAAGCAGGAAGATTGTAAATGTTACAAATTCAATCCGTGTGAACGTGGAGGGGACAGAGGGTGCACTGCGTTTTGTAGAAGAAAGTTGCTTTATGTTAGAGGCATTTGTCGTACCAACGTCGGATGTTGTTGTTGTCCTAGATAAGTAGCGCCTAATCTGCATGTGTTACCAGAAACTTGAGATGTCGCCAACAGTTTTTCACCAATCGTGACGGAGATTAATTAGCGCAAGAATATTTTTGTCTAAAATAAATTTATGATATTATTTTCGTATCGAATAATCAAAACTGTTATTTTAGCCAATTATAAAATAAAATAAAAACAAAATAAGTTGTTTTTTCAGGTGTTCTTCATTTTGTTTTGACAGCGATTCAAATGTTCTAGTGTGGAGTTATTTTCTTTTGTCTCTCTGCTGTCCAAAGGAAATCTGGCAAAGATATTATTTTGCATTAATTGTTCTTCACCAAAAACTGATACCATACTTAATTTTCTGAATTATGTTTGAATCTAAGAGCATGTCCAATGGTGGGTATCTAAAAATGGGTATCTAAAATTTTTAGAACCTCACCTTTTAGAACCCCAACATTTTGTATGTTAATTTTTAGAATCTGTATCTAAAAGTTCTAACTTTAGAACCCTTCTCTCTTCTTTTTAGAACCTCTCCAATATTTATCAATTATATATCATTATAATTTTTTAGAACTCTTCTATTTAGAACCCCCATTGAACATGCTCTAATGGTATCTATCAAAATAAATGAGTATTCACCTCATATACCACTCTTTAATAAGCTACTCATTAATTATATTATATTTTCAATTAAAACAAGTTAATTCCTAGATTTTTTTCTTCTATATTAATAATTAGAGGAGATTGTTGACCAAAAAAAAAAACAATCAGAGGAGATTGATTGAATTTGTTTGACTACCAAAATATCTCACTTCAATATATATATATATATATATATATATATATATATATATATTGCCTATATATTCATGTCCCGCAAATTCTGTAAAGAAAAAAAATCCGAGGGCTTTTAATTTAGTTTATTCGAAATGGCGAAAGGTACAACAGCCTATTGCCTCTTCTCATGTCTCCTTGTCTTGTTTATGAGTCCAATCTCAGCAACGAAGGATGATGATGAGGATCAGCAGGTATTACTCTATAGTTATTTATTATCGAAATCGGCAGTTTTCTTGTAGAATTATTTTCATGATCTCTTGTTTCTCACTATAAGGTCTATATATGACCATCCATATTCCATCTTACATGATGATACGTACTGATCATGGTGATGATAATCCATGAAGGTATATATTGTATACTTGGGAACACTTCCTTCTCGAGAGGATTACACACCAATGTCCGATCACATGAGTATTCTTCAAGAAGTCACAGGCGAGAGGTCTAATTGATTTATTATTGTTCTCATATTATATATATAGATACATAGTTGGATATATATATATATATAGGCTGATAAAATATAGAAACAATATCTCACATATCAAGTCACCTCCTCTAATTGATGGTTTATGTCGAGACTAGATAGAGTATTATATTATTGTACCATTACCTCTTGTCTCCCCACTACTACCTCATACGCTCCTCTCTCTTTCCTATATAATGTATATGTATTTCCCTTATGTTAATCAATCGAATATATCTCTTTCGATATCCAACATGGTATCAGAGCACCATAGGTTTTAACCTATCAATTTTTTTTTCTCCTCTTCTTTCTTCTTCCGCCGCTTCTTCTTTCATCTTCGTCTTGTTCTATTTTCCTTCTCTGTTCTTCTCTTCTCTTGATTGCTATTCTCTTTCTCTGACTTTATTCATCTGTATTACTCATGGCTTCCGATTCCACTGCGGAACGCACATCTGTGTTCAACACACAAGACCCGCAGAGTACGCTATTGTCTGTGAACATGTCAAGTGTTCTCAAACTCACAAATCAGAATTACCTTATGTGGTGTCGTCAAGTACGGGCTTTACTAGAGGGTCATGAACTTCACCAGTTTATTGATGGCTCTACCGATGCTCCAGCTCCTACGATGGCCGTTAATAACGTCTCTACTCAAAATCCTCTCTACGCTCCTTGGAGACGTCAAAACCGTCTTCTGTATAACGCAGTCATTGAGACGATCTCGCACTCTGTCCAATCTTTGATCTCCACAGCGACTACGACAAAGGAAGTCTGGGACAACCTTGCTGCAGCGTTTGCGAATCCCACTCGTGGACACATCCGTCAACTCAAATATCATATCACGACGTGCGTTAAAGGCACAAAATCGATCAGTGAGTACATGCGCATGATGAAAGCCAAATATGACGATCTTGTACTTCTTGGAAAGCCTATGGATTCCGAAGATCTCACGGAACATATCCTTGCTGGACTCAGTGAAGACTACGATCCCGAGATTGACGCCATCCATGGACGAGAAAACGCGATCTCTTACACAGAGTTGTATGAGCGCCTGGTGAATCGAGAAGCTATGATTCTCTGCAACGAGTCTCCCTCTCCAGTCCCTACTGTGGCTAATGTGGTTGATACTCGGTCTCGTCAGCAGCATCGATCAACCAAATACAATCATAATCGCAACACCAACACCTCCTCCTCTCCTGCTCGTGTCACCGGTCACAACAACACCAATCATAATCGATTTTCGAAGCCATATCTCGGAAGGTGTCAGGCATGTGGTGTGCACGGCCATAGTGCCAAATTTTGCCCCGACTTTCGCATGATCAGAGGCTCCTCCTCTGCTCCGTCGTGGCAGCAACAGTTCCCCGCAACAATCCTCAAACTTCCAGCCGTGGCAACAACCATCACATTTCCAGCCTTGGCAGCCGCGAGCTAATGCAGCTATGCTCTCTGATTCTTCCACCTGGCTTGTTGATTCGGGGGCCTCGCACCACATGACGTCGGACTTGGTAAATCTCTTTGCTCACAATCCGTATGGTGGTGGTTGATAACACCATATTTTACATCTTTTTAAGGTTTAGTTTCATATGTTTTTAATCCCACATTGTATAGTTTTGGGATCTTTTCATGCATTTGAGTCTCATTTAGTTTTAACTTTCATTTTAGAAGTCCTAGATAGTTTTGTGTCGTTTTTGGCTTGCTGGAGCCTTTTTCAGGTGTTTAGGAGTGCTTGGAGCAGCTTGGATCAAAGGAGACACTTGGAGTTCGAAGGAAAATCGAAGGAAGATCGAAAGAGGAGCAAAAGGAGCAAAATACACGTCCGATCGGTTACTAACCGATCACTGAAACCGATCAAGATTTCCTGATCAAGACATGTGTCTGCAAGATCCAACCGGAAGAACACCTTGCCCTTTGAATTAGACTGGGAGCTCTTCACAAAAGTTATTCTAAATTGAGTTAGATTTCTAATGAAAGTGGTTTCATGTCATTCTCATCAGCGGTTCGTGAGATGCGTTTGATTTACTGAAGACATGTCATTACCAGAAAACGCAGCGGCAATCCGAAGCAGCTGAAAGGTCATATCGGATGGAAGCCTTTCCGTACCCAGTTTAATCTCAAATTTGGATACAAGATATACAATTGAGTTAGCTTCGTGTGAGCGTTGGATTCGTGTCATTCAGGGCTGTGGTTCAAGAGTTATGGCCAATATAGTGAAGACCTGTCAGGCAGAAATCGTCTAACCGATCGCCAAGGTCGATGGCAGAATTTTAACAAGCGGGATCGGTTATAACCGATCCCCGTAACCGATGCCGTCACTTTTAGTGCCCTTTTTTGTATTTAAGTCACTTTTACTCATTAAAAACATAAGTCTTCTTTCCCCAAAACAAAAAGTCTTTCTTGGGAGAGCTCAAGAACACCTCTTGGTGTTCTTGAATGGATCTTCATGTATATTTCACATAAGGGAAGATTTCTTCACTTTTATTTCATATTATCTTTATTTGTATCTTCTTTTTTCTTTTCTATGGTTTACTTTTGTGATTTGTGTTATTTTTGTGAGTTGGCTTTTATTTTCTGGGTTTGTGTTCTTCATGTTCTTCATGTTCTTAGTATGTTCTTGGTGTTCTTGTGAATAGATTTTTTTTGGATCATGATTAGACTTGATTTGGATGGTTTGATGATTTTTTGTTGATGTTTAGGCTTAGATACTCATTTGTTCACATGTTTAGAAGTGATCTTAATGCTAGAGTTGACTTGATCACTCAATTTCTAGATCATGGTCGATTTACACTCGAGAGAGGTTCGGTAGATCGTCTAGAAGATTTCTAAACGTGCTTTTCATTCTTAACCGTTAGCCATCGTGATTAAGGTGAATTGTTGGCTTAAGAAGGACTTACGTTTTATGCTTGTTGATAATTTGGTTGCAATTGAGGGATTAGCTAATTTGAATTATCAACAAAGGGTTTAGCATCACGAGAGTGAGTTAAGCTATTCTTGTGTTCCTTGCCAAAGAATGAATTTGCATTGAATGTATATGCATCACTAGTAATTTGTCTTGATGGTTTGATGATGGTGATTTTGGATGATCTTTGTTAATTCTTTCACTTAGGTTCTTAGGTTGATTCTTAATGCTAGACTTGACTTGGTAAACCGAAGTTTAGAACTACACCTAGATTAGGTAGTTCTAGTTTGGCATGACAAACCGAACTAGAGTTACACCCTAGGATTTTTGGTCTCGTCCCATGCTTTAGGGAAGAGATTCGAGTAAACGGTGTTAGTGCTAGATTAGGCTTATTCATTAGAGTCTTGAGCCTAGGCATTTCACACCCGAGAGGAGTTAGATGAATTGCTTGAACCGAATCTTTTGCGAGCTTTACGTATCATTCACAATTGGCAATTGTAGTTTGATGTGTTTAGTGAACTAAATGGACTTGTGATTAATGCTCATCGATTATCATTGATTGCAAACGAGAGTTTAGCTTAATCGGGTAATCGATGAAGAGATTGATACCACGAGAGTGGATTAGTCTTATGTTTGTGTTCCATGTTCTAAGATAGCGTTTAATGCTTCCGAATTATTCATTGTTTAATTGTTAATCGTCTCTTTGATTGTTTAAGCATTGATCCAACGTTTTCTCTTTGTGTTTTATTTTCTTGTGTTTTATTTTCTTTCGTTTATTTTCTTTCTTGCATTTTGATTTCTTTCTTCTCTTCTATCTTTTTGTATAAAAACGTTTTTGCTCTAGCTTAGTTTGTTTCTCGTATCTTTGATGTGTAATCTTTATTCTCTGTGGGATCGATCCTAAAGTGCTACATCGACATACCGTTATGATTGCGGTAGTGTGCGAATTAGGTTAATTGGTGCGGGTATTAAAACACACGAAATCAGTGGTGATGATGTGCTTCTTGGTGATGGCTCGGCATTACCAATTACGCACTCTGGTTCTTTTTCATTTCCCTCTTATACACGCCCGTTTCATCTAAATAATGTTTTATGTGTCTCGTCGCTTGATAAAAATCTCATCTCTGTTTTTCAACTCTGTAAAACTAATGGTGTTGCGGTTACATTTACACCAACCTATTTTCAGGTCAGGGATTTACAAACGGGGGCTCTTCGTCTGGAAGGCAAGCCTAAGGATGGTACTTATGAGTGGCCCAAATCATTAGCCTCAAAATCCCCATCTCTTGCTTTTGCCTCCACCGTTAAAGCTAGCTTATCCGACTGGCATTCCCGTTTAGGACATCCCGCATTATCGATTCTTCAAAAATTAGTTTCGCAATTTCATTTACCTCTTTCTTCAAATGTTTTGATGGCTCCGCCATGCTTTGCTTGCTCTATTAATAAAATGCACAAGTTGCCTTTTACAAAATCTACTATAATTTCTTCAAAACCGCTTGATTTTGTCTTTTCTGATGTTTGGACATCACCTCTTATTTCTATAGACGGTTTTAAGTACTATGTTATTTTTGTTGACCATTTCACTAGATACACTTGGTTGTATCCCTTGAAACAAAAATCACAAGTTTACAAAATTTTCATAACGTTCAAAACTTTGGTTGAAAATCGATTTCAATCCAAGTTAAGGACTCTCTATACCGACAATGGGGGTGAATATATTGGTATTAGGCCATTCCTTTCTAATCACGGTATATCACATATGACCAGCCCTCCACATACGCCAGAGCATAACGGTATTGCCGAAAGACGTCATCGACACATTGTTGAGACGGGCTTATCACTTATGTCTCATGCTTCTATGCCAAAGTCGTATTGGACTTATGCATTTGGTGCGGCTTTTTACCTTATTAATCGTATGCCAACACCAACTCTTGACTTTAAAAACCATTTTCAAAACTTATATGGCCATGCTCCGAATTATCAAAAATTACGTGTTTTCGGATGTTTATGCTTTCCATGGTTAAGACCCTATACATCTCATAAATTAGATGCTCGATCGACACCTTGTGTCTTTCTTGGGTACTCCATTTTACAAAGCACCTACTTGTGTCTTGATAGAACTACTTCACGGATTTATACGTCTCGTCATGTCGTTTTTCACGAAACGGTTTTCCCCTTCTCCGTTCAGTTTCCGATTGAACTCACTGATATATCTGCTAATCCCGAGCCCGAATCGTCTTCATATCCCTTAGTCACTGTTATCCCTCAACCACATCCTCATGTACCTCCTGTCCCTGCCACCAACTCACCAGACGAGAGCTCTCATGTTTTAACGATATCGAATTCATGCATCTTCTTCTGTTTCAGGTTCAGAATCTGCAGATTCTCCATCTTTAATCCCTGCATCGGACGTTCCCTCGACTCCTCCATCTCCCCAGCCAGAAGTACATGCACCTTCTCCACCTCCTCCGCCAGCTCTGACACGGAGAAGCAATCGTACCCGGAAACCAGTTCAGAAACTGAATCTTCACACCACCATCTCCCAAGCGTCTGAAGCCATTCCGCGAACTGTTACTGAAGCTCTAAAGAGTACTCATTGGCGTAAAGCCATGAGTGACGAAATCAATTCGCATATCAACAATCATACATGGAGTCTTGTTCGATCAACTAACGTTCATAATGTTGTGGGTTGCAGGTGGGTGTTTACGATCAAACGATTGCCCGACGGGACCATTGAAAGATATAAGGCTCGCCTCGTTGCTAAAGGTTACAATCAACGGCCTGGAATTGACTACCACGACACCTTTAGTCCGGTCGTGAAGCCCGCAACGATTCGCATAGTGCTCAGCACGGCCGTGTCACATAACTGGCCTATGCGACAACTTGATGTCAACAATGCCTTTCTTCAAGGTCACCTTCGAGATGAGGTCTATATGATACAACCGCCGGGTTTTCACGACAATGATAACCCGCACGCGATTTGTAAACTTCACAAAGCTATCTACGGCCTCAAACAAGCTCCGAGAGCTTAGTACAACGAATCACGCACATTTCTTCTTCAATCCGGGTTTAAGAACTCCGTTGCTGATGCCTCCCTGTTCATCTACAAGAAAAACGATATCCTCCTCTACATGCTGGTTTACGTCGACGACATCATCGTCACGGGCAATAGTTCATCTCACATTTCCCGGTTTATCGCTTCTCTTTCTCAACGTTTTTCTCTTAAAGATTTGGGTGATTTATCTTATTTTTTAGGAATTGAAGTAACTCGCACGAAAGCCGGAGTACATCTAACACAACGTCGCTATATTGCAGATTTACTACTCAAGGCAAACATGACGGATGCAAAACACGTTTCCACGCCAATGGAGGCGCACTCCTCACTCACACTTCTCTCGGGTATTGCCTCTGATGATGCAACGGAATACCGAAAAATCGTGGGAAGTCTTCAATATCTCTCTCTCACAAGACCAGATATCTCATTCTTCGTCAATAAGCTATCCCAATTCATGCACCGTCCGACCACAGAACATTGGTCCGCCGTTAAGCGTATCCTTCGCTACCTCTCCGGCACGATGACCAACGGTATCTATCTCCGCGCAACCAACAAACCAGATCTTCATGCATTCACGGATGCTGATTGGGCGGGCAATAAAGATGACTACACGTCCACAAATGCATACATTGTCTATCTCGGCAGCCATATCCCATTGCTTGGTCTTCAAAGAAACAAACCGGCGTCGCCCGTTCCTCTACCGAGGCTGAATATCGCTCATTAGCCTCCACCACCTCTGAAATATGTTGGATTTCATCTCTCTTATCGGAACTTGGCATTAATGTCACACCACAACCTGTCATCTACTGTGATAACATCGGAGCTACATACTTGGCCGCAAATCTGGTTTTCCATTCTCGAATGAAGCATATCGCTCTAGATTATCACTTCGTCCGCCAGTTCGTTCAATCCGGTCAGCTGCGAATTTCTCATGTCATATCTGCAGACCAGTTGGCCGATGCTCTCACAAAACCACTCTCCCGAGCTCGCTTCCAAACTCTCTCCGTCAAGATCGGACTCTCTTCCCACCGTCCGTCTTGAGGGGGTGTGATATTATATAGAAACAATATCTCACATATCAGTCACCTCCTCTAATTGCTGGTTTATGTCGAGACTAGATAGAGTATTATATTGTTGTACCATTACCTCTTGTCTCCCACTCTTGTCTCCCCACTACTACTTCATACGCTCCTCTCTCTCTCCTATATAATGTATTTGTATTTCCCTTATGTTAATCAATCGAATATATCTCTTTCGATATCCAACATAGGCTCATAGCAAATATGCTAGTTCGATCGAGGAACGCTTGGTGAGAAGCTACAAAAGGAGTTTCAACGGGTTTGCAGCACGACTCACCGAGTCCGAACGAAAAAGAATAGCCGGTGAGTGCTTTCATACAAATTGGTTTCTATTTAATCTCTAAAAGAATTCATAAATATTTAATAGAAAGAAAATTAAAAGAGAAAGAATTGAAAAAAAAAAATTCTTAAAAGTTTATTATCGGGTCGTGTTGGGCTAAACCTATAATTTATCTTCTTCTTTTTTTTTGTTAAAGGATTTGCTTATAATTATTTATGTAATGTTCAGGACAGGGACTTGACATGATCCTGAATTTTTCTTAAGACATATATAAAAAAACCAATCGGTATACGTTTGATTTTCCACCACAACAACAGGAATAAGGACAATTATGAAAATAGTCTAAACTTTGTATCAAAATTAACAAAATAGTTATTTGCGAGCTTTCTATATTGTTTATGTGTATTATGTCTTTGTTCTTTCTTTAACATTATGTAATGTTCTTCGTAGGAATGGAGAGAGTGTAGAACTTTGAACTCTCAAAGTTGTTAAGGATCGGACAACACAGATTTTACTTTGTTTTGTCTCTCTCTTTATGTTTCTTGATCGACACTCAATGATAATATTGCTTTGTATATCACTCTGATTTTGTTGACGGAAAACCACACTTCTTTATTAGATATACAAACTGTATTTATAGATTCACATGACACATTTTCACTAAGGGATGCATCTCTAGAAGACAACCCAATGTTTTACAGTTACTTTAGTATTCGCATCTTTTGTTTAATTTATACGAATAATTTACACATTAATATTTAATTATATAATATATAATTCTAGTAAGATAATAAAAACATGAAGACTTGATCACTTCCAACAGAGAGTTGTGTCCGTGTTCCCAAGCAAAAAAATGAAACTCCAAACGACGTCGTCTTGGAACTTCATGTGTCTCAAAGAAGGCAGCAGGACAAAGCGGAGCCCTAGCATTGAGAGCGATACCATCATCGGAGTCATCGACAGTGGAATCTGGCCCGAATCGGACAGCTTTTCCGACCATGGCTTTGGTCCTTCTCCTAAAAAATGGAAGGGCGCTTGTGCCGGCGGCAAAAACTTTACGTGCAACAAGTATAGACACTTTACGTCCCTTCACCGCAAAATTTCGTCAAACAAATTATGTGCACTCTTTTAATCTTCAAACCACAATTTCTCATTATTTGAAGCAAAATCATTGGGGCAAGAGACTACACAGCCGAATCTAACGGGAAAGAGTCTGCGAGGGATTCCACGGGACATGGCACGCACACGGCGTCAACGGCCGCCGGAAACGCTGTGGCAGACGCAAACTTTTACGGGCTCGGAAATGGAACCGCGAGAGGTGGCGTTCCAGCCGCCCGAATTCTCACTGTTAACTCAGCCGGTAATGACGGTCCGAAAATCAGCACTGTCACGAGCAATGCACCGTGGGTTTTTAGCGTTGCAGCCAGCGTCACGAACCGTGCGTTTATGGCTAAAGTTGTTCTTGAAGATGGCAAAACCCTTGTCGTGCGTATCAAGAAACAGTCTAATGTCTTTTGTAATAGTATATTTGTCTGTTTAACCAAATGGCTCTTATGTTCTGATGAAACAGGGAAGATCAGTGAATACATACGATCTTAATGGAACCAAGTATCCTCTGGTTTATGGAAAATCTGCTGCTTTGAGTACATGTGACGAGGATAAGGCTAAGTAACTTCCTGTCCAAGAAACCCTTAGTTTTTGTTTTTGTTTTGGTGGGGGAAACTTTTTTTACATTTCTAAATTGTGATGAGATTTTTGTTTCTTCTCCCAGGTTATGCGAGCCAAAGTGTTTAGACAAAAAAGTCGTGAAAGGAAAGATTGTGCAGTGTGATTCTTCATTAGGTCCAATAGAAGCTCAAAAATTGGGAGCTGTTGGATCCATTGTGAAGAACCCTGAACCGGACCACGCTTTTGTCCGCTCTTTCCCAGTCTCTTTTTTATCCGATGATGACTACAAATCGGTTGTCTCTTACATGAAATTGACAAAGTAATTAACGATTTAATCTATGTTTGCTACATATATACTTTAAATTCTTAAAAATCTTTATTTATTTTTTTGTGTGTGTATGTGCAGAGAATCAAAAGCGACTGTTCTGAAAAGTGATGAAATTTCTAATCAGAGAGCTCCTCTCGTTGCTTCGTTTTCTTCTCGCGGTCCAAGCACCATCGTTTCAGATATTCTCAAGGTAATTAGTTGATCTTAGTGCTGTTTACTAGTCTCTTTTATTTCTAGCTCTGAGAGACAATAATGGATTGAAAATGCAGCCGGATATAACAGCACCAGGAGTGGAGATCCTCGCTGCGTATTCACCTGACAGTTCACCAACTGAAACCAAGTTTGACTCCAGACGTGTAAAGTTCTCTGTTATGTCTGGAACTTCAATGGCTTGTCCACATGTTTCAGGCGTGGCCGCCTATGTCAAGACTTTCAATCCTAAATGGTCTCCTTCCATGATCCAATCTGCCATCATGACAACCGGTAAGAAAAATTTTAGATCAAAATTTTTTACCAAGAAAAACAAACTTACTTGTCCCGCAAGAAACCCATGGATGAGTGATAACCATGTATTTTACCATCTTGAGTCTCATATTTTCCTTTGTTTTCCATGTGTTTCTTGTTGTTTTCATAGCATTTACAGTGTATTTAGGCCCAAATTGAGTCTCATTGCATTTTAGATGTCCTAGGTTGTCTTTGCATTCTTTTTGGCTTGTTTGAGCCATTTTCAGGTGTCCTTGGAGTCATAGGAGTTAGAGGAGTGAAGATAGCCACCAAAAAGGTCATTGCGGAATACAGAGATACAGGATCAGGTTGAGACGTCATAAGTTTGGCAATGGATGAAGGAATTTCCACCGATGGAGTTATCTCATATTTTAACACAAGATAGATAAATGGATTAGCTTTCATTTGGAAGTGGTTTGATGCAATTCCAACGGTGCGATCATAAGTTATGCCAATTTCCGTGACGACGGTCCAGTCTGGCGAGCAAAAGAAGAAGGTGGAGAAACAGGCCAGATCGATCGATCCCATCACTTGGATCGATCGATCCAAAAACATCGCTCATTTCCCAGACCGACCAGTAACTGTAGCAGAACGATCGATCTCAAAAAAATATAGGATCGATCGATCCACGTCTCTGGATCGATTGATCCCCACCGTTGACCAAATTCTGGGCCGAAACCACCCGAAGTACTTCAAAGATCGACTCAGACGAACGGTTTCCTTTCAGATTTATCTTCCGCAATCTTCATAAAAATTGTAGATATTTGAGTTAGCTTTCGAATGGAAGTGGTGTCAAGTCATTCCGATGTGTTGCGAGAGTTATGGCGAATTTAGTGAAGACGTATCAAACCGAAGACTAGTCTCCTAAAAAAGTGTAAAAACGTCACTTTCTCCACTTCACCTAATTTTTGGTGACTTTGGACGCCCAAAGCTGTATAATTATTGGTCTTTGGACTAGATCTATGTATCTTTATGACTTTTAAACAAAAAACTCTAGAAAGAAAACCTTGTTCTTCTCTTGAAGATTTGCAATCCTTTGAAGATCTAGAGAAGTTTTCTTGAATTTTCTTTCACTTTTTTTCTTATTTTTGCTATGTCTTGCTTTTGTTCGGTTTTGTTTTGTGATTTAGTTATGTGTGAGTAGTTTCATTATGGATTGTGGGAATGGTTGATTTAGAGGGATAGATGATGATCTTTTGATGTTTAGGGCAAGATTATAGAAGTTCTCATGTTTAGAAGTGGTCTTAAAGCTAGGATTGAACTAGCTACTCAATTTCTAGAACATGGACATATTACACTTGAGAGAGGTTTGGTAACTGTCTAGAAGATTTCTATTCATGTTTTTGATGCTTAGCAAGATGAGAATCGTGACTAAGAATCATTAATTGGCTTAAAAGGACTTACGTTTTATGCTTGTTGATATTTCAGTAGCAATTGAGAGATTAACTAATTTGAATTATCAATGAAGGGTTTAGCATCATGAGAGTGAGTTAAACTATTTATATGTGTTCCTTGCCATAGAATAAGCTCATTGAGTGATTAGAAACATCATTAGTGAATCATCGAATACTCCTAATCGAATGCCATTTCCTACGATCCATATCTCTATTTTCTTGAGTAAAACCGGTTTTAGTGTCTTGTTTTCTTTGAATCTTTATTTCTTAAACTATCTTGTGATGATTTTAATCGTCCTGTATGTTTTTAATCTCTGTCTTTTATTTTTAGTTTTATCGTAATTAGTTTTTAGAACAAAAACCAACAAAAAACGTTTAACTTAGCTCAAGTAGTTTTTTGTATTCTTACTGTGCTGTTCTTTCTCTCTGTGGATTCGATCTCTAAGTAATTAACGACAAACCGTTATGATTGCGGTAGTCT
Organism: Eutrema japonicum; assembly: GCA_030161315.1. NCBI lineage: Eukaryota > Viridiplantae > Streptophyta > Magnoliopsida > Brassicales > Brassicaceae > Eutrema > Eutrema japonicum. The sequence continues at coordinate 45,008,639 of BSQW01000005.1, forward strand.
ACACATTAGGGTAATTGATGTGTTGAAAAACGACTAAATCAATGAGCTCCTAATTTTATAGCTTGGCCGATGAATGCTTCTGGTCCTGGCTTTGCATCAACCGAGTTTGCTTATGGAGCTGGCCATGTGGACCCAATAGCTGCTACTAATCCTGGACTAGTCTACGAATCGACCAAAGCAGACCACTTCGCCTTTCTCTGCGGTTAAAACTACACGAGTAAGAACATAAGAATTATCTCTGGAGACAACAGCACTTGCACGGAAGAACTTTCCAAGACATTACCAAGAAACCTCAACTATCCAACGATGTCAGCTAAAGTGTCCGGAACAGGATCGTTCAAAGTAACTTTCCAAAGAACTGTCACCAATGTCGGTACGCCAAATTCTACATACAAAGCAAAGGTAGTCACAAGTCCTGGATCTAAACTCTCCATCGAGGTGTCCCCTAATGTTCTGTCTATGAAGTCTGTGAATGAGAAGCAGTCTTTTAGGGTGACTGTTTCAGGCGATAGTCTCGGAATAGAACAACCTGTGTCTGCAAATTTAATTTGGTCTGATGGCAGTAATAATGTGAGAAGCCCCATAGTTGTTTATGCTATGAGCTGATCTAGTGGCGAACCCAAAAATATACTTCATCGGGAAAAAAAAATAAAATATATATATATATATGTATGTATCTTGGTCGGATCTCCATAATAAATATATGTTTGACCCGTTTCAAATGTTTTATTCCTTAGATCTAAAATCTGATATTCAAGATGTTAATTGGAACTCTAGTTCTCTCCATTGATGGAGGTTTTTTTTTATAATTCAGTGAAGTGATTGTGCAACTCGGAAGAATATCAAGTGGGTAAGCCTTTGACTTTGATCAATCAATATCTAGAATGTGCTTTCAAGCCTTTGGTAACTTAGGCATGACTAAAATGGAATCGTAACCGTATTTTGGACCGTAATCGTATTACGGACCGTAACCATACCGTTTTCAAACCGTAACCAGACCGTAACCGTGTCAGACGGTTAAAAACCGTAACCGTTAACCGTAAAAATATATTAGTTATGGTTAAAAAAATTATTAACCGTAACCGTTAATTAACCGTAATCGTATCAAAACCGTTGGTTAACCGCTCGGTTAAAACCGTAAATTTTAACCGTAACTGTTTTAAAAATAAGATTATATGTACTAATAATTAAAATTAGTTCTGTAAAATTAAAAATTCAAATTTTTTATGTATAATAAATTTACCAATAGCAAATACAAATCTAAATAACAAGAAATATTAATTAAAACTTAAACATGCTAAACTAATTAATATTTTTTCTAACAAATATAAAGAATATTTTAACAAAACAGTTTTATGATAAAATATATAAAATTAAAAGAAAAAAAACAAATCGTGGAGTCATGGACAACATGGAATGAAAACTAGTATATAAAATTTATAATTATTTAATTATATCTCGTTATATTAACCGTTTATTGTAATCAAATAACTGTAACCGTGTCTAATCGTAACCGTATTAACCGGACCGTATTTAACCGTAACCGTTTTAACCGTAACCGTTTTAACCGTATATTAAATGGTTAAGGTTAAAGTTAAAAAAAAATTCTAACCATAACCAGTAGTTAAAAAACCTTAACCGCATTAACCGTAACCGTTGTCATGCCTATGGTAACTGTTACATCACAAGACGACTTGTTGAATGCCTTCTTTTTTATTCCCATTGTTCTGATTCTTCATAATTGTCAGAAGAGACCACATTCTTTGATTCTTATAAAATAAAATAAAAAAATAAGAACTTTCCATATTTCTTCTGGCCTCTCGAATTTTGAAGGGCTTTCTTTGTAATTTTACTTAATTTGCAATTTGCAGCTAAATTAACTTTTATTAGTGTCAAATAAGCTTAATACCAATGTCTTCGTGGGCGTGCCGGAGTGTTTATAGCGCAAGTAGCGTTGTCAATTGTCATCTTGTCTCACAGTTTTTTATTGGCCTCGTTTAATTAGAGTTAACAATGTAATTAATTTTTTTTTATCAACTCGATTCGAATATCTCAAGTACTATGCGATCATCCCTAATACATTTGCTAATCATGTCGGATGTTTTATCACCCTAATACTAAAATTAGATCCTATATACACACATCTTAGAGAAAATAATTGTCTTTTTATTCGATCAAAGATATTCAACCCTTTTTTTTATTACTGTGACAAACTTTGTAGAAAGGAATCTTGAATACAGAGCTCAAGAGAACGTAACATAATTTAATCCTTTTCTTTTTTTTCTGTCAACATGTCCACTGTACCTTTTCTCAATTCTTTGCGGAGAGGTACAGTTTAATTTTTTTACAGAGATGACAATTGACAACGCTACTTGCGCTAACAAATCCGAGCAATTCGACCATCTTATTTATTTCGAATTCTGCTCAATAATCATGGTATTTTTCGATCACATAACAGATATGAATACTAGTAGTATTTGTTTTTTTTTTCTTTTTCACCGAAATATTTTATTTATTATGAAAATCATTGTATTCAATCTAATATTTAGGAGGATTTGGAAAGATTTTAGTTTTAGTGAGTTTTTAGATGATTTGAATGAATTAGGAAAATTGTTGTGATTTGTTTTTAAATAACTATGAAATCTCATCTAAAACCATCAGATTTTTATTTTTATTTTTTTTAACTAAGAAACTCCACCAAAACATCTCCAAATCACTAAAAGTCCCCCTAAAACCCACTACTTAAAATATTTTCAATAACATCGAATTTGAAAGTTCATTTAGGGGGGTGTATTGAACTGTGGATTTTAATTAGTTTAGTGGATTTCATTTTTTGTGGGATTTAGGGTGATTTTTAGGTGGATTTGGAGAATATAGGTAAGTGATTTGGAGGTGTTTGGAAGTGTTTTTAGGATGATTCATAATTGCTTTGATGATTTGGTAAGTGATTGATTACTTCCACTAGTAGGCGTAGCAACATTTTGTGTTCAGGCTCATACCACGCACCATATGGACCTTTACCTTTTGGATCATCCATCGTAGTGTAGGTTGTTCTCTATAAACATTTGCAAACATAAATCAGGTGCTGAACGCAGGACAACACAAACCATAGAGAAACCTCAAGAATAACAGTAACGTCAAGCAGAAACTAAAATATATCGTATCGAACCGACAAGAAAATGAACCAGAGTTATGCTAACAAAACTCACAACTAACAAAGTCCTTTTACTCTGTCTACCAATTTTCAAACAAACTCATAACTCATAAACACATTGGTCCTTTGGTTTTTCTACCAGAAAAATTAAACAAAACTCATAACTCATAAACACATGCCAAAATCAAGAACTCGTCGTCCTCTGTTAGAATGATCTGTTGAATCTCTGGGTCTGAGATCAGAGGTGAAGAGGAGCCAGTGAAAGGATTTTTCAGTTCCCAATCCCCAATGGACCGTGTGACAGCGAGGACCCCGTTGAGGTACCCATCCTCAAAGTATCCTTCTAAATCTTCAATCCGCCTTCGTTCTGGCTCATATGTTGATCTGTGGTCGAAAGACATATCAACAGCCACTCCTCTCCGACATAGCACTGCACGGCAATCTCCAGCGTTAGCGACCAGAAGATGTCTTCCGATTATGAGAGCGGTCAATGCGGTTGTTCCGCATGAACCACTCGTATTGTCTAAAGGACTCTTCGCGAAAAGGGTAAGGAGGATTCAACATTATGATGCTACAGAAAAACCTCCAAATCCAATTTAAGCCCATATGAAGAATTGAACATCATCAGAATTTCGAGGGACGATTTCATCTCAAAACCTAATTATAACTCGTAATCTCAATTATGGGGAAGAAGAATCAACATCAATTAGATCCCACTTGAAATTTTAGATAGAAAACAAAAAAAGCTTGGAAACCCAATAAAAACAAAAATGGCGATTCAGATCAAGGACCCTAAAATTCCAGCTATTGGTACCAAAGCCGTAAAATTCAAAGCATACAATCTTCTTTCCTACATGAAATTTTCATAATCGGGTTTCTGCCCAAAATCTAAGATCAATTTGATGGGATTCAGAATCGAAAGATGCGAGTATTATCGTTAAATTGATGTGTGGTACCTTGAAGAGTTTTTCGGAAAAGTGACGGGCGTGGAAATCTTGCCATGCCGGTGAATCTGGGTAACTAGAGGTGAAATTGATGACGGAGTCCGGCAAGAGGCCGCTTGAGAGGCCGTACTAAGGGAGTAGTCCGGCAAGAGGCCGCTTGAAATTGATGACGGAGTCCGGCATCGCTAGTGGAAACTGAATCTGGATCGGGTTCGACGACGGGAAGGGTTGTAGTAAGGAGGGTGATAGAGAAGAAGATTGTTTGAGGTTCGTAGTAATGGAGAAGGGGGTTCGTAGTAATGGAGAAGGAGGAGAATAGAGTAATGGAAAAATCGTGGTAATGGAAAAAAACACTGGTTTTTTTTTATAAGTAGTAGATGAGAATCGCAAGTCTCTTTCAAATTACACTCATATAGCTGTTATTTGTCCCAACTCTATTTTCAAGTAAAAATGCATCTCAAATCATCTACAATCCTATTCACAAGTGATTTTCATACAAATTTGTTAAATTTCAAATAACAGCATATTTGATATGATTTATTAAACTTCTTTTTTGAATAACAAAGGATTGTAAGTGATTTGAAATGATTTTACTTAAATTTCATGTTGAATAACAGGGGATTTTAAAAGATAATTTAAAATCCTCAGTTCAATAACAGGGGATTTTAAAAGGAACCCAAAATCACTTACAATCCACAGTTCAATACACCCCCTTAGAAAACACTAGTTCAATAACATGAAATTTAAAAAGACTTTTGAAAATTCATGTTTAAAAACATATAATTCGTTATTTTAATATAAATCACTTCAAATGCTTTGAATACACCTCCCAAGTCATGTAGTTTTTGTAAAAAGATTACAAGAAGTGAAAAGGTTTAGATACATTGGATGTATCCGATGTAATCGAATCTTCTGATTCGATTGAATTTAGTAATTAAGTTGCTTGAGACTAGCCACATCCACCTCAATTCCCACGACCTTGGTTTCTCCGTCCACCACATGTGACTTGCCAATTCCTCTCCTTAAATTTTGTTAATGGTTTAATGGATCTTTTTCAAAAGAATCTTTTGCCTGAAGGTGTCATAAGATCTCTCGATTCAGACTCTTGTCTGAATCTGGCGAATCTTCTTCTCCTTCGGAAAAAGCCAAGGAGGCAAACTTGTTAGCACGAAGACTATGCTCAACTTGCTCTACACTCTCCCTTCGGACAGTAGCATTAGCATGAGGAGGGAGTGGTTATTGATAAACCAATGGCAGACTCTCTGGTAGAGGCGGAGACTCAATAGATTTAGAAGTGGTGATAGTTGGAGGCATGAGCGGATCTACATTAGATGGGGGTGTGGCAAGTGCCCCATGCTGATTTTATCAATTAAATAAGTTCATTTAGCTCTTTTGGTCGAGTCTGGTAGAGGCGGAGACTCAATATATTTAGAAGTGGTGATAGTTGCAGGCATGGGCGGATCTACATTAGATGGGGGTGTGGCAAGTGCCCTAAGCATGACCACGGCTACGGTTAATGCGGTTAAGGTTAAATTTTGTTTAACTTTAACCTTAACCGTTTAATATACGGTTAAAACGGTTATAGTTAAATACGAGTCCGGTTAATACGGTTACGGTTAGATACGGTTACGGTTACCTGATGACAATAAATGGTTAATGTCATGATTTAAACGGTTGAAGATTTTACTTCCTAAGTTTTTTTAATATTATTTTTCTAATTTTTTGTTGGTTTGTTTATATTTTTCCTTTGTTTTTCTATGTATTTTTTCTTGTTTTGCTTAAATCTCTTATGGTTATTGATGATTTTTTGTTAAGAACGTGAGAGAAAAATGTAATCGAGAAGAAGATAATAAACTCTTTTATAGAAATAAAACAACAAATAATTGAGCATTTATTACTTCTTAATTCATGTGCAATATTCATAAAATCAAACATTGTGAAATAGAGGGAGTATATTTCTTCATAAAATTGTTTTGTTAAAATATTTTTTATATTTGTTAGAAAATATTAATTAGTCTAGCACGTTTAAGTTATTAATATTTCTATTTGTTAGATTTGCATTTGCTATTGGTAAATTGATTATATATAATTTTCTTTGAATTTTTAATTTTACAGAACTAATTATAATTATTAGTATATATAATTTTATTTTTAAAACGGTTACGGTTAAAATTTTACGGGTTATAACCTTACAGTTAACCAACGGTTTTGATAACCTTACAGTTAACCAACGGTTTTGATACGGTTACGGTTAATAATTTTTTTATCCATAACTAATATATTTTTACGGTTAACGGTCTGGTTACGGTTTGAAAACGGTACGGTTACGGTCCGAAATACGGTTACGGTTCCATTTTGGTCATGCCTAAAGTGTCCCTTGCTGATTTTATCAATTAAATAAGTTCATTTAGCTCTTTTGGTCGAGTCCTCTATGAGTTGTCCCTTCATATTAATTTATCATTTCGCTTCTACTTGATTTCTCTGTTATTTTTTAAACTGAATTTTGTACTTTAAAATTTAGACATTATAAAATTTATTATAATTAAATTTATAAGAGAAAACAAAATTTGTACCCCATACTAAAAAATTCCTAGATCCGCCCATGTTGCAGGAACGTTGGAAGGTGCCATAGGGCCAGAGACATTCTCTGCCGTGGATGTAGTACTTGATGATCTTTGTTGTAGCTAGTATGATGCCTCAATCATGCATCGACACCTCAATGAACACGGATCGATCAATGCGATCACTACAAGAAAATAGCGTTTTGGCGACTACAATAATAGTCGCTAAAACGCAAATTGCGACTAAATAACGACTAAATCATGTAGTCGCTAATCCTTAGTCGCTAAAGTACGTAGTCGTAAAAATTTAGTCGTAAAATAGTCATAAAATTTACCGACTATTTGGCGACTACTTATAATTATTTACCGACTATTTGACGACTACTTATAAAAATAATAAAAAATATATTTTTATTAATTAAAATAATTAATTAAAAAAATGAAAAACAAAAAAAATAAAAGAAAATTGCATTGTATAACCAAAAAAAAATTTATAATTTACAAACTAACCCAAAAAAATTGGAACAGATATTCTCTGTATTATTTGTATTAATACTATTTTACCCTTAACCATACATATACGTACCTATTTTCCTTCTCTTTCATCCGTCTTCTTCAAAAAAAATTTCTCTTCTCCGACACCCAATCTTTCCTCCCATTGATGTTGCGTTTAAATCGGCGGTGGTTGGGGTTGGGGTTTGAATCGGCGATGGTTGGGGTTGGGGTTTGAATCGTTGGTTGAAGCGCCGTTTAAATCGGCGGTGGTTGGGGTTTGAATCGGCGATGCCATAAACTAAATCGGCGGTGGTTAAAGTGCCGTCTCTCCAATCCTATCGCCCTCTGCCGCTGCTCCTCCTCCGATGGAAATCCATCATCTGCTTCCTCCTCCGACGATGATCCCTAATCTGTTCACGGCCTCGCTCGTGGTCTCCTGATTACTCCTGTCGGCGAACTCCGTTAACCCTCCTGCCCAATAATGGAGCTTGATATGGATGCAGAATTTTCGGCTTTGAATTGGGTTTGGGTTTCGGTTCAAAGCTAGCTCTTTTTCTTATCCATTTGTGTTCAGGGAGAAATCAGGTGAATCTTCTTTTTTTATGTTTCTTGATCTCTCATTTGCTTCGATGCATTGGAACTGAGAGATGGTAGCGTTTTATCTGTCTTGTTGCAATTTTTTTCTGTTCTAGTGAAGCAATTGTGATTGATCTTGAATAAAAAAAAGAAGCAGATATGCAGGACCAGCTCGTGTGTCATGGCTGTAGAAATACATTGCTCTATCCTAGAGGAGCGACGAACGTGTGTTGTGCGTTATGTAGCACTATCAACATGGTTCCTCTTCATCATCATCCTCCTCCTCCTCATGGTATCGCCAAGTAACTAAACATCCAATCCAGCTACACTTCACGGCAAAACTCACACATGTGAATTTTGATGATTTAGTGAACTTTGGGGATTTAGTGTATAGCAAGTCTATTTTTTTTGTATAAAATGTCTATATCGTAGTTGGATGAGCAAAGTGCACAAAAATTTGTGTACTATTTTTTCTGACTTGGTATGTAAGGTTATATATATGGATGAACAAAGTGCACAAAAATTTGTCATTTTCTCTTGTCTCAAATGCAATTTTGTTATTTTGTTATTTGCTAGTTTTTATGTGTGTATAGAACGTTTATTTTTTTGAAGGAAAATCGTTTAGTGATTAGCTTCGATACATTGGATATAAGCTTCGTATCAACTGGATTTTTCCCATACATAGCTCTAGATTTATGTAATGTATATATTTCTTTTGATATGAGATGACTATATTTCCTTTGAACCCATTATTTAGATGTTTTTTTGTCACGTGAGCTTTATTTTCTTTGGTATAGAAGGTCTGCAAAAAAAATAGTATAGAAGGTCTATGTTTCTCAGTTGGAGACGAATGTATTGACATGTTTTAAATGATGGTTTAATATATGGATGTACAAATTATTCAAATCATGATATGTTATGTAGTAGAAAACATTAATCTATATAGAATCCATTATATTCATTACCCTCCCCATATTGTACTCCTCTCATCTCTCCGTCTATTCTACTTATCAAGTTTATACCATTTTACAAACTTGTTATTCTAATCAATGTAAAGATTTGTAATTTTCAATTCAAACTCTGATATGTAATGTAGTTAAAAAGCGTCGGTCTATATATAACACATAAACTGTCTATTTGGCTTTTGTTAATTCGATTGTTGATTTTATTATTTTGTAACACTACCCAGTACTTCGCCGTTGGAGAAAGATGGTGACTTTGATGTCGTGGGCGAGAGACGATCGGAAATTAATGGAGACTATTTTTTATGTGTGTATAGAATGTCTATTTTTTGGCAATTTTGGAAATTATTGATGAGACACTTGAGATATGAAATGTCTGGAAAAATAGACGTTTGTAGATTTGTTATGTCTTTGATTTTAAAAAATAGACTTGTTATTTTATGGGTTTTCTGCAAAAAAAACCGTCACCTGGTTCCGATTTGCAAGAAAACCCATCACCACAGAAAAATGCATGTCAACCCCTCACCCGACAGTCAAACCGCAATATAACACTCGGCCGTGTATAGATTTTTAAAACCGTATAAGACTGTATATTGATTACCAAAACTACGTCGTTTTGGGCAAATTAATTGAGAAAATATATGTAAAATGGTAGTTTGAACCCAGCACTTCACGGATGTATCTCATGCACTCTGCCAATAGTGCCAACGAAGTTAATTGTAAAACTTCAAACATATATATATATATAAATACCAGCAAACTGAAAGCAAAAAAAAAAACCAAAAAACCCCGAAAATTCCGAAAAACCAAAAAATCCAGAAAACCCCGACCATGAAGTTATTAAACCGAAGAAAAATTCCCGAACCGAACCGAATCCGAACTGAAAAACCCAAAAACTCTGAAAACCCAAAAATATCAAAAACCGAAAAAACCCAAAAACCCCGACCATAAAGTTATTAAACCGAAGAAAATTCCCGAACCGAACCGAACCCAAACCGAAAAACCCAAAAACCTCGAAAACCCGAAAATTCCAAAAACCCAAAAAACCCCGACCACAAAGTTATTAAACCGAAGCAAAATTCCCGAATTCCAGAACCGAACCGAACCCGAACCGAAAAACACCAAAAATCCCGAAAACCTGAAAACCGAAGCAAAATTCCTGAAACCCATTTTTGGGATTTTCGGGTTTTTCGGCTCGGGTTCAGTTTGGTTCGGGAATTTTGTTTCGGTTCAGAAATTTTGATTCTGTTTTAGGGTTTTCGGGATTTTTGAGGTTTTCAGGGTTTTCGGTTCGGGTTCGGTTCGTTTTTGGAATTTTGCTTCGGTTCGGGTATTTTGCTTCGGTTTAATAACTTTGTGGTCGGGGTTTTTCGGGTTTTCAGAATTTTTGGGTTTTCGGGGTTTTCTAGGTTTTTGGGTTTTCGTTTCGGGTTCGATTCGGTTCAGGAATTTTCTTCGGTTTAATAACTTCATGGTATGTGTTTTCGGGTTTTTCGGTTTTTGATATTTTTTGTTTTCGGAGTTTTTGGGTTTTTCAGTTTGGGTTCGGTTCGGTTCGGGAATTTGCTTCGTTTAATAACTTCATTGTCGGGGTTTTCTGGTTTTTTGGGTTTTTCGGAATTTTCGGGGTTTTTTGGTTTTTTTTGGCTTTCAGTTTGCTGGTATTTATATATATGTGTTTGAAGTTTTACAATTAACTTCGTTGGCACTATTGGCAGAGTGCATGAGATACATTTGTGAAGTGCTGGGTTCAAGCCACCATTTTAGATAATTTTTCTCAATTAATTTGTCCAAAACGACGTAGTTTTGGTAATCAATATACAGTCTTATACGATTTTAAAACTCTATACACGGCCGAGGGTTATATTGCGGTTTGACTGTCGGGTGAAGGGTTGACATGCATTTTTCTGTGGTGATGGGTTTTCTTGCAAATCGGAACCAGGTGACGGGTTTTTTTGCAGAAAACCCTTATTTTATTGATAAAAAAATAGACTTTCTACGTTATAGGTGTCTCTATTAACGTATGAACAAAATTTCGGGTTTGTTTTTCAAAATTCAAATCATGTTAGACTTGAAATAAATTGAGTGTTTTTTTGGTACTACTACAAAGTTGAACCAGTTACCAGTATGTGAATTATACAACAAAAAAATCATTGGGGTAAACATATGTACTGTCAAATAGAACAATATCAAAATAGTATAAACTGTCTACACCGAGTGTGGAAGAGGGCAAAATCGTCCGAAAAAAAATTCTTTGGTTACTTGCTTAATTTTGGTTTATTCATGACTATTTTCTTAAGACTTTATTGAAATTTGGTTACTCACCCAATTGTCCCAAAATAAAAAAAAAAAAAAAAAAGATCAGGCCGGCGACGCTTGGATATTCTTCTCCCTCGTCGGCAGTCTCTATCTCAGGGGCTCTGTCTCTCCCTCGCCGGCGCCGCTTCGATCTTCTTCTCCCTCGCCGGCGCCACTTCACCACAGAATTAAGGAGCATTTGATATGTACCCGTACTACTTAGCTTGCGAGTTTTCGAGCACTTTTCACTGCGCCGACATAGAAATGCAATCTCCAAAGCATAATGTTGTCCTGAAACAGACATTTTGTTTTTGAGGTTGTGTTATAATTGATCATGTGGATGATTGGACCAAGAGTCTATGTCAGATTTTCTGATGCCTTACTTCCTCCTCCAAGTTGACTGTAACCTCATCAGTAAATTCTTTCCCCGAAGCTACATAGTGCTCTTTGATGATTCCAGCAACGCGTTTGAGATTTTCTCCAGGAAGCTCCTTGATTGATTTTTGAAGATCTCGCTTCTCGCCTCGGCTCATAGGTCTGCTAATAAGAGTTTAACATACAACACATAAGACCACTGAGAGCAGAATGTCGGAGAGAGAGAAAGAGGTAAGCGTCTGTATATTTTACCTGCATGTGGTGGCCACATTGTCAAGGAGTTTCTCAAGTTGCTGTTGCATGTTGTCCAGCTAGTCAAAGAAAAGAGAAGCATAACAGTTTGCTTCAGACAAGATATGGATGTAGCTATGTTACAAAAGTTACATCATTATATGTTACACGAGCTAGAGATGTTATAGAAGAAGAAAGTTCCTTAGAGCATTACGCTGGCAAGTACATCATTGGTATGTCTGCTCTCTATTTCCTCGAAAAGACCAGGATCAGTCCTCCTAAGTATTTGTAAATCGTCCTCCACCTAAGGGAATAGATGTGAGGAACAAAAAGGTTTCATAAACATCTATTGGTCGAAGAATGCAAGAACCGTATGATCTCACCTCTTTAAAAGTAGGATCCTCAGGTTTTTTGTTTCTCAATTGAGTCATTGAGCGAGCACGGGACTGCATCTGCAAACGAATTGCATAATATTAATGTCTCACCGTTAAAATCTAAAGCCAAGCATCATCAAACCAAATATGATTACCGTAGTAATTCAGCGTACCTCATCAACCTCTGGAATGAGATCCCGCACACACTGCCTTAAAAAGGCATTCAGCTTCTCGTTTTTTAGACTTGAGATCTCAGCTCCTATAATTTCCGTAGAAGACTTCTTAGTGGCCCCAATTTCATGATGAGGGATCCTCTCTTCTCGAGACAAGAGCTCTTCTACTTGATCTCTATAGAAACCCACAAAGTTTGGTCCAATTCTGCTGCTCTCTAATGAAGAAGGTGCTTCTTCTGCCGCTCTTTTAGTCATACCTGTTGACAATTCAGGAGATATAACAATGCAAATACCAGCACCAGAAAAAGATAGAGAACTCAGACACATGCCACATGTAGCAAAAAGCAGCTTATAGTGTCGAGGAATGTTGAACATTATTACACTAAGCCTACATTGTTGTTTTTGTGTATGAACGAAACATAAGCACGCAAATCTTCCCTACAACCCAATATGTCATTAGGTGAACCATTTCTTGGTCCAGAGATCAACTGCATTAGTTCAATGCCTATGCAAAACAAAAGTAAGAGATATATCAAATTATTGAACATCTGTATAACGCGAATTTGTTTGTCTGTAACCAATTCGGAAAGGAAATAATGAACCACACAAACAATTCGCGTTATACAGATGTTCGAAAACGAACAAATCTAACAGATTCGAAGAGAGATCGGTGCGTCTGCGAGAGAAACGCCACTGTTCTCAGACCTCATCGCCGCTGCCGCGAGTCGCCGGTAAGATCCATACACGCGTTGTTGCCTCTGTCTCGATTAAAATCGACCAAACCTCCGCCGCTGATAGAAGAGTAAGACACGAAGAAGGAGAAGACGAGAAACAGTTTATGTTCATTGGATTTAATTGAATGAATGAGTGAGATTGTGCCACGTAATCAATCCGGATGATCTCTCCTCATTGGCTCTCATTTACAGAAGATTTTTTTGTTTCTTCATACATTTTTAAAATGTTTTATTTACATTATTAATGAATACTTTTCATTAATAAGTTTATGATAAGTTTTTGTCCATTCGATTTAATCTATCAACGGTTTATAGTGCAATCTTTGTTTCTATGGATTAACAAATGAGAAACTTAATTTTGTTTTTAATAATTTGTTTTTATAGTTGATGATTTAAATTTTTAGGGTTTTAGGATTTTAGGGGTACTTAGGGTTTTAGGATTTACAAAATGATTTGATTTGGTATTTAGGGTTTTAGAGACTTATTATTTAGTCGACTAATGATTCTGGGTATATAGTTGTTCACCATATAATTTTTTTAACACTTTATCGTTGGACATTTTATTGAGGTAAACATGAAACACAGAGAGAGATACAAATTTGACACCAAATTATCCGCAAAATTGCATATGACCATAATGTAAACTTTATTTTGGATTAGAATCTTATGTTAACTTTATTTTGGATTAGAATCTTATGTTAACTTTATTTTAAAATTGTATGATAGTAAAAATTACATATATATGAACATAATGTAAAAGATAAATTTTTAGAATTTTTGTTTTCAAATTTTACATAAATAACCTAATTAACATTGTGACATAAGTAACATAGTTAATTAGTAGGGTTCTTCGTCATCTAGTTTTTATGTTAAATTAATTTAAAACTTTAATTTAAAATTATATGATAGTAAAAATTGCATATATATTATGTATTGTATTTTGTTTATATAATAATTTTTTTAATTAAATAATATCATAATTTATGAAATTTTCGTAAAGAATAAGTAAGGTTCATATGCGATCTGCCGAAATAGTCGCATATTAGTCGCTAAATTAGTGACTATTAGGCGACTATTGTACGATCTGCCGCAGTAATCGCCTAATAGTCGCTATTAGGTGATTACTATGCGATATGCCAAAATAGTCGTCTAATTTAGCGACTATTAGGCGATTACTATGCGATCTGCCGGAATAGTCGACTATTAGCTAATTTAGCTACTATTATGCGACTATTATTTTCCATTTAAAATGTAGTCGTAAATTAGTCGCCATATAGTCGCTAATTAGTCGCAAATTAGTCGCAAATTTAACGACTAATTATTGAGTCGCCTTTTGTAGTCGCCTTTTGTAGTCGCCAAAACACTGTTTTCTTGTAGTGGATACAGTAAGAACACATATATAACAAGTTGTTCACCCTGAATTCACCTTCCAATGTGGGAGATTGCTGACACTCTCACCGATTACACCCAAGCGATTTCACAAGGAGAATCAAAGATGATCTTAGGAAGAATTAAGAAGAATCAGAAACGAGCTTAGATCTACAAAGTTCACCTCCCTCCCTCTAGCTCTATTTCTCTATCGATTTACATCGCACAAGAATGGATAAGATTAGGTATGGGCACGGGGCGGGTACCTGCTTATTTTGGTCGACTTACTACTTGACCCGCCCCGTACGGGTAATGAAAATATTGACCCGTACTTGGACCCGCAAAAACGGGTACCCGCTGATTCAAGGTACCCGCCCAGATTTTTGATACTTGCGGGTACCTTGACCCGTACCCGTACTTGCAAGTACGGGTCCCCGCTCAACAAGTAATTATATTACTTGCCTTGTTTTTTCCATTACTTGCCTTGTTTTCCATTACTTGCTTTGTTTTTTCCATTACTTGCCTTATTTTTTCTATTACTTGCCTTGCTTTTTTCATTAATTGTCTTGTTTTCTATTATTTACCTTGCTTTTTCCATTACTTGTCTTGTCTTGGGTACAAGTAGTAAACCGGGTAATGGGGAACAAGCAGAGTAACATGAATAAGCCGGGTAACGGGACAAGTAGTCAAAAAAAAATTTTGCCTTGGACTTGTCCCGTTACTTGCAAGTAGTTGGTTAACTCCCTTTGATACTTGGCTTGGACGAGTCGGATACCCAATTTTACAGGCCGAGTATAGGACGGGTCGAGCGGATCGAGCGGGTAACGAGTACTGATGCCCAAGACTACATAAGATTATGCATTTCTGTCTCGGCTTATTAAACAAACAACCCTAATTGATTCACACTTTTGGCCACACGTGTAACCAATCAGGTTATATCCTTGAGACCTTCTTCTTCAGCCAAAAGTTTCACTTTACTTGGGAAATTCTTCAATCTGATTTCATTCTTCTTTTACAATATCTTGATCAAAAATATGTAGAACTACAAAGCTCGCCTAAACTAGGTTACACGTGAGTTGACACATTACAAAATTCGCTTAATTATTATTTCTATAATATTATTTAAGAAGACATTTTTAAAAATAAATTTTATTTTGTAAGTTATTACATGAAATGCCATTACAAATAACAAAAAATAATTGAAATAGGAAAGGATATAATAGTCTTTTAAAATTATTGATTAGAATATGGAAAGTATATATTTTGTATTAAAGAGATTATTTATTATTTATTTTCTTAATTATTTTTAATACTATATATTTTAAAATAATAATCAATCCATATATATTCAAAAAAACATATTCAAAATCTTGCTATATTTTTCACTATAATATATTACATTTTATTTGAATATATATCAAAACAAAATTTGAAAAATATTTTACTAATTTTATAAAAAGTTAGACACAAATATTTTATTTCATTGCAAAACGGATTAAATGAACAAATTATTACAAAATGACAACTTTATATATAATCATTAGTTAGTCATATTGTAAACAGGTAAAATAATTTTCTTTAATTTCAAAATAATTTCTTTAAAAAAAATTATCCCGCACTACAATTTACGCGGATTAAATCCTAGTACTATACATGACGTTATACGATTTTTATTAAGCTATACTACGCATGTTACAATATGATCCGATCACACGTGAATGTCATTTTTAACTCAAACAAGACAAAAATCCACCAATTGAAATTAGTGGGCTAATCAGATTTGGCTCCAAATGCCAATTAACACTTTTCCTCCTTATTAATTATTAAATACATACCTTATCTTATACAGATCATTGAGAAAAAAGATCGGATCTTAATGCGCAAAGATCATATAAAACTCAAAAAGATTATGCTAGCAAGGAAAAAAAAAGTATGTGACAAATTCTTGTTGTCGCATGAAAGGAAATAAACATGTTTAATAATTGGCAGCTTAATCTACATAATAAAGTTGTCAAAACAAATCTGCATATTAAAGTTAAGAGAATATTTTCCAATCTATTCATTAAGATATCATTCCTTTGTTTTTTTTTTTATCATTCCTTTGTTTACCAAAACAAAAGATATCAGTCCTTTCTTCTTCGACCTATTGACTACACAGTACTATATTAAGAACTTATCCCTGACGCTTAATGTGTAATCCCAATCAAGCATCAAACTTTAGTATTTTTTATTGATCCAAATATTTGCGTCGAATCATTTTTTTCTACAAATAAATTATAATGAAAATGTGATTCGACGATTCTAATTGATCTCGGGAACAAATTATAATGAAAATGTGATCTCGGGAACAAATTATTGGTAGCCTAGTAGTAGATCCAGAGATATCAAATTATACTCCATGAAATCTACACCATAAAACTGCGATTTAAAGTTAAATATTAAAAAAAATATTGTAGTTTTTATTTTAAGTTAGATGAGATTTTACATGTATTTTCAGACTAGAAAATATTATTTAAAGGCATGCCCTTCTGTTGGAATATCCACTATTTGTAGGGATGTCAATTAGGGCCAAAGTCCGAGGAACGGCCTGATCTAGTCTTGAAAAACAGCGGGCTCAGATTTAGAAATATAAACCCGAAAAAAATCAGACCTTTCGGGTTATTGTGTTTTTCGGGGTTAGCCCGAAAAGCCCGAAACTTTACATTTTAATTAGTTAGATATTTTATTTCAATATTTATCTTTTTAAAAATAATAATTTGACATATTTTCTATACATTTTGTGATCCATATACCATTATCATTCATCCATATTTACTTCATATTTTTAGAATCATTATCTATAGACTTTCAATGACATTTCTATATGATTTATACATGTCAAAACTTAATATTATTATTTTATTTTTTTATCTTTACCTCTTAATGGTGATGAGGATTTAGAATACGATGAATGATATTCTAATATAAACTCTACTACCTAGATTTGAGGTGTTTTGATTTTATATTTTATTTGCTAATACAATTTATTTGAATTTTATTTATTTTTTTGTCAAACTTTTGCTTTTAAATTTAATTGGATTTGATATAATACATTTTAATTTAGATTTATTTTTATAAATAATTTGTTTTAATTATTCATTTGAGAATTGTAAATTTTTGTGTTTGTAAAGAAAAGTCCGAAAAATCCCGAAAAGCCCTAAAGTTCTGTCCCGGCCGGATTTTGGAATATAGACCCGACTTAAATATATGCGGGTTTTACGGATTTCGGGCCGGACCGGACTAGCCCGATTGACATCCCTAACTATTTGGAATTTTTTCCCCGTTTTTGTGGACATATTATGTTTTAGATAATATTTGTAAAAAAATTGGGTATACTTTTTTCTCCCCAAAAATTACATCAAAAAGTCAAAAACAAAACTTATTTAATAAAGGGTAATAAATTTTTTTTGGGCAATTCTACAAAATAACAACAAAAAACTTAAAATTCAATAATTTAGCACCCAATTGTGAAAATCACAAAACTACCATTCATTAAAAGGAAAACTCATTTAGCCTTGAACAAACATAATTAAAAAAGCCCTTTCCTGACGCCATTCTTCAAGAGCCCGAGGGAAATTCTGGTGGAAGTTAACTTGAAGAGCGCGAGGGAAATTCTGGATTTTGTGGATGGGTTCGAGTGGAGATTCGGGGAAAAAGTGGTTCACTATCGGACCGACAACGCCGGATTGCAAGGGCAGTGGCTCGAAGCATGGTGGCCGATCTCAGATCACGAGTTTGCCTTCGTCGTTGAAGATGATCTTGAGATTTCTCCGCTTTATTACGGGTTTCTGTAACGCGTGATTCGTAATTACTACTATGATACTTCCTATTTCAACCCTTCCATCTATGGAGCTTCGCTTCAGAGACCAAGGTTCGTTCCAGGTACCATTTTCTATTATGTGATTGAGCATTGCAGGTTGTAGAGGGAAAAACAAAAAAACCAAACTTCTTCCCAAAATTGAGATTTATCATCAACATATCAATGATAGATTTTGATTCATAGAATACTCAGATGAGTTTCTAGGATATATCCACTGTCGTTACTGTTAATTGCAAGTATGGTGACACATTGTGTCCGTAATGTCGTTTAAATAGTTCAAATAGAGAGAAAGCAGAGTTGATGGGAACAACCTCATTCTTCTTTTCTTATATGTTTCTCGAATATACCTTTCCCAAATGATAAAACTAGGCAACTGTGGATCAGTAAGAAGCTAGGATTCATGTGCTCATGTTTTAGTGTTTGTCAGTTCCTAGAAATATCTGAAATAGTCACTGATTGATGTAGTGGTTAATTGCAGGCATGGTTCAAAAAATAGCCCTTATCGTCGACTAGGCATCCGATTAGGCGGCGTGAACACACAAACGCCGCGATTTTGCTCTAGTCGGTGGATCAAATCGGGTTGTTAGCCAAACCGGTGGAATTGGGCAAATCGGCCGGTTTAGTGGCAGGCCAAAAACTCAAAAACTTCAATTTTTTTGTTCTCAGTTTAGAATAGGTTTTTATATGCTAGATCTATAAGTTTTATGTGAAAATAACAAGAAAAACGCAAAACAATGATGAATTTCGTTTAAAAAAATGTAAGAGGCGTCGATTAGGGTTGCAGAGACTCAAGGAAGGGGCTTCGTCTCGTTTACCACTCTAAAAAAAACCAATCACATATCTCCCTCTATTAATTTTAATTTCGTTTACAATTATTTTTAATCCTTAAAATTGGTGAATTATTTAAAACCCAAACGATTGAACAAAATTTACCCTTCCTACCTGGGTTTCACCCCGTCCAACCAAACAATTCGGATCTAACCCGAGCCCACCCGAAAAATATTACATTTGAAAAAAATCTATCGATCTTCCCCAAATCAAATGGATCATCACCTCATATACCATTATGAGGAAAAAAAAACCAACACTACCCTAACTTAATCTCCATACCACTCTCCCTTTTAATGAGTAAGTAAAATTACAAATTTTCCCTATCCAAACCCAGCCAAATACCATACCCAAGTATGATCCAAACCCAAGGAAACCAGGCAAATTCGGTTAGATCAAAAGAAAAAAATAAATAAATAAATAAACAGAAAACTCGACGTGGGAGGAATCCAACTCCGACGTCGGCGCCGTCGCGTCTCCGGCCCAAATCAAATCCCTAATTTTTTGATAACGGAACATCGATCGGATCTCTTCGTAAAACTAGGGAAAACTGTCCGTTTTCGATCGATCCCCATTCTCCGAAAAGCTCAGTCGTGCTTCCGATCCGATCCTAAGATGGGTCCTAAAACAAGATGGACGAGGAAAAAGAAAAAAACTGCTCCAAAAGATACGGCGGAGAGCAGTTCGGATCCGGCGATTGTTGAGGCATCACAAACGAACAATGAGGTTGAAGAAGAAGTAGAGATGGAGCGAACTCTACTTCCGACGATTGTTGAAGCATCACAAACGAACAATGAGGTTGAAGAAGAAGTAGAGATGGAAGAAGAAGAAGAGGACGCGAATGAAGAAGAAGAAGAAGAAGAAGATGAAACGGTAAGTACTTGGATTCGATTTGCAGTTAAGTAGAACTAGGGAAAACTAAATTGTGAGTTTTAAGTAATATTGGTAGATATATGTATAACTATGTTGGTTTTCTAAGTAATACTGGTAGAACTAGGTAGAAATAGACGTTTTTAAAATGTAATACTAGCATAACTTGGTACAAATGAATGTTTGTTGCAGGATTCCGAGGAGGTAACGACAGCAGTACAACCGCGAATTTACTTCCCGGCAACGGAATATACGAAGAAAATTAAGATATCGACGAGGTGTTATATCTACGATTTCTTGAAAATGTTAAAGGAGTTGAAGCATCCACTCAATAGTGTTGAGAAGAAATGGTTTGAGAAGCATCCGCAGTTCAAACACATTTTCCACTTGCCAGAAGACAAAAACCACAAGCTTATGGGCATGTGGATGCTCCTTCTTCGAACGGAATGCATCGAGAAGGAGAAGGAAGTTTGGTTCGTCGTAAATGGCGTCCCCATCCGCTATGGTCTAAGGGAACACGCCTTGATTTCAGGATTAGACTGCCGCAACTATCCACTGGATTATATGCAAGCGGACAGTACGAACTTCGTGACTAAGCATTTTGGGAAATCAACAATTAGACATCAAGACGTGAAAGAAAAGTTAGAGGAAATGGAACCTTCTCGAGATAGGTTAAAGATGTTGGTGCTCTACTTCTTATCCAGCATTGTTATAGGGCAGACAAAGACTGGACCAGATGCTACGCCCGTGTTGGAATTCTTTCAAAGAGCGGTGGATGATATTCAGTTATGTAAAAGCTTTCCTTGGGGGAGATTGTCATTTGATCACATGGTAAGGGAGATCTCTCACACTATGACGCATTTTGAAGGGGTCGTCAAAGAGGGTGTATTGTGGCCGATTCCAGGTTTCTGTATTCCTTTAGAGGTAAGTAAAATTTGTTTGAGGTATCATTCATTGTTATTACTTCTTATATTGAAGCTAACTCTAACTATATGTGTGTTGTGTAACTTTTAGCATTTGTGGCAATTGCAGATTTGGGGATTAGATTCCGAGAAAGTATTTCAGGCGCATACATGAATTGTCCTAGGATGTGCAAGACAAAGTTTAAGAAAAGCGAATTGAAAGGGTTTCCTCTTGAGAAAATAAATGCAAAACTTGGTGAAACTACGGTTAGTTATCTTTTGCATATGTTTACATTGTTCATGTAAATGTTTATATTCATTGTTTACATTCACAGGATATTGAAAGTATCGTGGTAGCTAGAGATGAAGAATATTCTCTTCTGGCTCGAATCACAGAAAAAGATGACGACGATGATAAGCATGATATGGTTGTTAACGGTTGGATGCAGCGTCTTCGCCAAGGATATACCGTACTGTTTGAAGAGTTACGCAACCAAGACTTGGCTTCCCGATTAGCACCACCAAACCAGCTTTTAAATGAGAATACCGCCAATGAAATCCCGGTAAACACGCCTTTAACTGAATTGGTGGAGCTGTTAAACACCATGAAAGCAAATATGGGAGAACGGTTGAATGTAATTGATGGCAAGGTTGGTGGATTGGCCGAAAGAGTTCAACTGTTGGAATCTTTTGTGAATGAGCAAGTAGGAGAAGGGGAGACGTCAAAGGTAACCATCTTGTATTAGTAAACTCTAGGTTTAGTTGGTAATACTAAAGTAAAACTGTATTTGATTGCAGGCTGCTGGAAAGAGGAAGCGGAGGAAGCGGACAAGGTCCAAGAAGATAATATGAAGAGTAGAAGACTAAATCTTTGTTTGTTTTTGTAATTTATTTCGTACAACTGGTAATACTGCGTAAAACAATGTTGTTTATTTTGGGTATTCGATTTCGTGCAACTGGTAATACTGTGTAAAACTATGTTTGTTTTGGGTATTTGATTTCGTGAAACTGGTAATACTGCGTAAAACTATGTTTGTGTTGGGTATTCGATTTCGTGCAACTGGTAATACTAATTATAACTATGTTGTTTGTTTTGGGTATTCGATTTCGTGCAACTGGTAATACTAATTATAACTATTTGAAAACATAAGTGGTAATACTAGGTATAACTATTTGAAACAAAGACAGAGAACATTGATTGAAACAAAGACATATAAATTGTCTTGGAAAACAATGATAAACATTACAAAACATTAGGAGAACATAGAAATTGTCTTGGAAAACATTACAAAAACAAAAATATTGGATAGTCTTACAAAACATTAGGAGAACATAGAAATTGTCTTGGAAAACAAAGATAAACATTTCGACCCACAACATCCGCTAAACATTTCGACCCACAACATCCGCCAATAATTCCTTCAGCTTTGCAATCTCTTCAGTATTGTTGTTCAGCTCCATACGCATTTGCTTGATCTGGAATTCATGATACGCATTTGCTTTTTGTCGAACCTCATTCTTGAACTTATCCATCTCTTATTCGGAAGCCTCAACCCATTTTTTCCGAATGTGGTAGCCATCATTCTACACATAAAGACAGAAATCCTACTGGTTTTATCTATCCTAAACCCAGAAATTAAAAATAGTAAACCCTGAAACGAAATTTAGAAACTATACCTCATACACATTGCAGGTGAGGTATATCATTCCTGGTAAAGTGTCATCACTGGCTTGAGAGATCTCATGGATGATTCGTCCACCACATGGACAACTCTTCGGAATGCCATAGTCACCGTCGGCTATGAAATAAAGCCTGTCGATTTGCCTCTTGGTTCTCTTGTCGTCGTTATAACTCGGATCCATAAGCAAGAGTTTTAATCTGGAATGAGTCTCGAGAGGGATAGAAGTGAAAGAGAGAGAAATCGTGGATGAGAGGGAGAGAAGTGAAATGAGAGAGAGAGGAGAAAGAAAAGAAATAAAAGTAGATAATTCCAAAAATCAAAAATTTGGGGTATTTTGAGTATTGGGCGCCAAACGTTTGGAGAATTTTTGGGTTTGGCGCCAAAACATTTAGACGTAGTTTTACAGAATATAGTAGTTGTACGAAATTTACAAATAGTTTTACTTTGGGTGTTTTCCACTTAAATTAGTATTACTTACCCTAATTTTTTTTTTTTAGGTTTACAAATGATTTTAGCCGATTAGAATCTATTTCTAATTGAACTATGCATGAATATGTTTAAAATCAAGTTTGGTGTAACTTTTGCATCCTATGTTGATTCTTATTTACAAAATGATCTTAAAAGTATAAGGAGATATAGGGAGAGATTATACAATTAACATTCTAATATGATATTATTTTGTAATTTCCTACTTAATACATTTGATAACATTTTTGGTTTGTACATTAACATTTTTGGTTTGTACATTAACATTTTTGGTTACATAAGGAAAACCAGTTTTACAGAACCAATACTACCAGTTTTACAGAACCAATACATAGTATTACATAAGGAAAACCAGTTTTACAGAACCAATACATAGTACTACAAAAGGAAAACCAGTTTTACAGAACCAATACATAGTATTACATAAGGAAAACTACAGAACCAATACATAGTATTGCAAAAAGCTAACAAAGATCACAAGTTCTTATCTCCAATTAACATCCAGGGTAGTGTTCTTCGACGCCTTTTATTCGGGGTCCTTCGATGACGCCTTTCTCTTGCTGATGGAAACCTTTTCACTCTCCTCCTACCCTTTTTATCTTGCTATCCGGAGGTAGAATTTGCTTCTCTTTGATGTAATCGGGGACAATCCATGCAGACATATCCGGGACAACATAAATGGACCTGTGATAAGCCAATGCCCACAACTCCGTCCAATAATATTTCGAACACAACTCATGGACTTCTATTTGGGTATCAAGACAACTAACTCCACCACCATTTTTCCTGAATGAGATGTATGCTGCTAGTGCGTGGAGACAAATATCGAAGAACCTACAAGAGCAACTCTTCCTTTCCAAGTTCACCAAATAAACCTTAGTATCAATATCAACGACTTAGTATTCGAGCTCGTAACTGTTTACCTCCCTCACGGTTAATTTCTTAGTAGTAGCCCAGTTATCATGCAAGAATTTCTCAACCAAAGGCACCAGTTTGTTATCAACATGTCCTGACACGGCCTCTTTCCTATGCTCGTTAAACCAATCAGAAAACTTTGCAATGATAGTATCCAGCATGGGTATTAAGGAGTACTTCCTCGCGTTGTTAAAAGTGTTGTTCAGAGATTCCGCAGAATTGCTCGTGTCTAGGTTGTATCGGGCACCGGGAAAAAAACATCTTGACCATTTTTCCTTCACGGTGCTTTCCTCCACATACTTCGCCGCAGAAGGAAATATCCTCTTAAACATGTTATAACGACTGTAGAACTCAGCCTCTGTGTGAGCCCAACCGCACTCCTGGAATCTGAAAGCCACTACGGAGTTGTTTGCATTAGAAGCATTACCTTTCACGTTTTGGGCCAAATGCCATAAACAATACCCATGCCGAGCTTGTGGGAACACGTTTGCTATTGCATTGATGAGGCTTGGATTTCTATCACTCTCAAATACCAATTCAGAGGAGTCCCCTAGCACTACAAGAAATGTGGGTATTAATAGCGCCTGATATATGTTATGATTCAACTACCATAGCGTTTCCTAAAACGCTTTGACAGCGCCCGTCATTGTAGGTCGGACACTTTAGATAGCGGTTTTTGTCATTACTATCGTGTATTCATCTAATATAGCGTTTTGTTCTATGCAATCGTATATTTTACAATAGCAATTGTATTTCGTTATTAATTAAACGATTTTCATAGCATTTTTTAGTAATTTTACTATAGCATTCAAAATATGTGATTGATTCATGTATTTGTATATCTATAATTTTTCCAATAAATTATATTTAAATTACGATTTATTGGGATTTTATTATTTGGTTTTAGATAATTTGACATATTAAAAAAGAAAATATCATATTTTATTATATTTATATGAAACCATGATTAAAAAAAACCTATATTACAAAGTAAAAATACAAAATTAAAAAATAAATTCATACAACTCTTGTATTTATACTTGTGAATTCTCTCCACACTCTTGGACCTCCAATTTTTGAAACTTCTTCGATATTATCAACAAAATCAGGTAACTCCTGCAATAATAAAAAAAAAAATCATGGATACTCAAAAAGTTGCGAGTGGGATACTCAAAAAATTGCGAGTGGAAAATTTACAATAACTCGATCAAGACTACGGCATTAGCACTTACTTTCTCTATAATGTCTGAGGGATTGAAAAGAGTATGGCTGACTGGAGAGAAAACCTCAACTTTAGTAGAAGAAGCATAATCCTATAGAAATGAAAATCACTTAAGTTAGCTAAAACCTCAATGAGACGCATCGTCGTAAAGCAATATCAAAACTTTAAAGCCTAATGAAACGAGGTTTACCTTAACTTTAAGATCTAGAGCTTGATAATACGGATATGTATCATACTCAAAGCAAAGCCTCTTCACATTCCACTACCAAAAGAAAAAACAATTCAGCACACAGATAATAAGCATTACAGATTTTCTCTATTGCCTAAAGTAAATCAATTTTCAAAAAAAATTGAACTTTCTGCATAAACCTGAACTCTAAGAAACACAGCATTACCTGTTGCAAGAAACGAAGCAGAATTTCAACAAGTACCATCACAAACAAGGATCAAACATACATTGCAATCAAATATATGAACAAGAACGCGTCTACATCAAATCAAATGATACCAAATTCAACATTAAATCAGGAAACCCAAATTGTATCAGAGGGCGTCACTCACCCTAGGTTTCAGATCCGAGTGGTAATGAAATTTCCAGTCCCAGAAATAGGGAAACCAAGGACGGGGGAGAAAAGATCAAGGGCTCGTTTTAGGGATTTGAGACTGAGCTGTTTCAGCGATTGTGCCTCAATCAGTTAGGAACAAATCAATTAGAAACACTCGGTTGCCTAAAACTAAAACATGAAAGGAAGTAAAAATTCAATCTTTAATCAATTCAGTTGTTTCTAGGTGACTTAATCTCTACCTTAATTCGATTGGAATCACTGAGAGAGACGACCCGTGCAATACTCTGACGTTCCTCAAGCGTGAAATCCTGCATCGTCCTTCGTTTAGGGTTTACAGAGAGAGAGAGGTGAGAGGTGAGAGGTGAGAAGTGAGACGAGGAAGCGTAGGATCGATATGAGAGCGAGAAAAGTAAGATCCAACGGTTTAATATTGTGCCACGTCATCGATCCAAGTTATATCTTTCCATAGGCCCTCATGTTTATTTATTTTTTCATACCCTAAATAAAACAATATTTAATATGTTTTATTTACAGTTTTAATTTCAAAAATATTTTATATCATTGAGTTTATGATAAATTATTTACTTTCATAATAATATATAATTTTGGAGTTTACAAAAAATTTAAAAACAAAAATTATATAACAAATGTTGTGTGACACTAAACTATAGATGAAATACTTAGTAACTTAACATTAGTTTATAGGGTTTGTATGTTTGTAATCATTTTTGCAATGATTTTGTAATCATTTTCAATCATTGACAATCATTTTAATTTTCATTTGGTAATTTCACAACATAACATAAATAGTTTATAGGGATTTATATCCTAAATGAACATAATTTATACCCTAAACACTAACTAAATAAAATCAATAATAAACACTTAATTCTTTCTTTTTGTTTTATCTTTAAAATTTATTTTATATATAAATATATATAATTTTAAGACAAAATTTTATTATATATTCTATTGTTATTTCACATATAACAAATAAATTATATCCTATACCCTAAACACTATACACTAAATCGTAACCCTAAACCCTAAATGAAGACTATTATGTTTTTAGTATGAAACAATAATTTATTGTATTTTCTTTCGTTAATCGACAAATAGGAAAAATATGTTTCAAGTGTGAATCATAAACCCTACACTCCAATGATCTAAACCCTAAATCAAATATTTAAAACTTATACTTTTATTTTTTCTAATTGACAAATAGGAAAAATATATTTTTCGGAAATTACAAAGAATTATATTTTAAATCTTAAACCCTAAATCAACATAACCTAAACCCTAAACACCAATACCCTAAACCCTAAATCAAATATTCAACACTTAATTTTTTAGGTTTATCTTAAAAAATTGTTTTATATATATTATGTTATACATATGAGATAAATATTTATTGTATATTCTATTGTTAGTTGGGAAATTACAAAGAAATTATATTTCACACAATAAACTATATACTCCAATACCCTAAACCCTAAATCAAATATTCAAGACATAATTAATTTTTTTTTTTTCAAAAACTTATATATTACAAATTTTATACCTTATACCCTAAATTCTATATACCGTAAACTATAAATCAATGATCATAATTGTTATATGTAGGTTTACAATAGCATTCGTTTTTTTGTAATTCTTTTGTTGTTCATTTTCAGATATTGTTATTTCTGATATGTTGTCTGAATAGTCAATATATTTTAAAAAGTTCCATTTATCGAAAAATCAAGAGAAAATTACATAATGTCAATGTACTTTATGTAATTCAAACTCCAAGGCAAGAAGCATGTATTTGTCGTAACACTGGAAAGCATGTGTTTGTTGTAACACTGGAATTCTCCAGCGCCAGAAAGCTTGGCGTCTTTAATTTATGAGAAGGATATGGAAATTTTTTCAACTGTCCAAATGCAATTCTCCTGTCCATTTCACCTGAAAGATAGATTAAGTTTAAAGATTTCAGCCTCTTTATTTTCATATGTGCATATCAATTCATCATAACATATCAGAAATGGCATCATCTTGAGCATATGGTGACACAAATGACAACAAACAGGCAAATACCAACAGAGTTAAAGCCATATCCATCTTCTGGAAGCTGGACATCTCATCTCATAAACTGGGCTTGTTTCATCTTTAAGAAACGTTTAAACAACATCAGAAGCTAAAATTAAGAGCTTCTAGTATACAGAAATTAAATAATAAGGATAGATTCCACTATCGAAACGAAGAGACTTGGCAGAGAAAAAGAGTCAAAAGGGGATGCTAGAACACGAACCTGCTCAGTTTCCTACAACAATTAGTGACAATTTTTCTGTGATGTGACAGTAACCGCAAGGACATTTTGCCCCGTATTGCAAACTAGCCACAAAGTCACGTCCTGCATCAAGATACCTGTAGAAAAAGAAGAAGGTGTCTTTGAACTTCTCCGAACCCATTTTCAAAAAAAACCGATCATATGATGAAGTATAAGAATTGAAAAAGCTAATCAATTAAATTGCCTACCTAGGATCTCTGGTAGCTTTGTACATCCAATATGTACTCTCGATTAATTATGGCCTCAGTGGATAACTCTTTTGACCATACTGTTATGGAAAATGAAGAATAGCTATGAAGTTGTAACATCAAAGTGCCATCAGAAAATGAAACCTAATAAACGAAAAGCGATCACAGAGACGCTAAAATCAAAATGGAGTACCTGGACACTAAGTGTAGCAAGATTAAAACCCTCCAGAGTGAAACCATATCGCTTCCAGAAGCTAAAGAAGGCAGTGTGAGTTCTAATTGCCGGATCGACATCTCCAGCTAAAACCTTTTGAGAGAGAAACATAGAGACACAAAAACAGCATAGTTTAATTATATGGGCTGAAAAATATGAACAGTTTTTCTTTTAACATACAATCACTTTTACCTGAAGTCCTGGTCAGAAAGCTTGAAGGCTGTTGAAAACTGGCCAGACAATAGCTCCGGAATCCATATTGACCTCTACATACCTACGACAAAACTAGAAAAAACAATAGTCCAAACAAATGATTTGCTTTTTCATGTTTCTAATACACAAAAGATATAGAAAGCTTACCAAGGATCCTTGTGAAGGTACTGCATTGCAGACCCGTAAGCTTCTTGAAAAATGTATAAATATTCCTCATCCCCAAATAGTATATAAGCCTGTAATTGTCAACTCAAACAAAACAAAAACAAGCGAGGAAAATCTCAATAATTGAAATTATCTTATCAAGGGCTACACTTACTAACCTTGAGGAGATACTCATAGAAGGAATCAATGCTTGTTCCTATACCAGCATCCTGCCAAGTAGACACTACCATTCAGAATTTGGGTGACAGACAAAATAGAACAATTATTTTGTGGAAGCAAAGTTCCTCAACGTAATGAAGAAGAAGATCCTTAAGTATGCCCAAAAGATGGGTTACCTTCTGTGTCCATTCACCTGTAAAGACATTGATGTGAGCACCAACCAAGTCGAGACTTGAACGACGTGCCCATAGTCCCCTCACCGAAAACCTCATACCGGAGAAGAAAATCCCAAAAAATCAAAACAAAAAAAAGAGGAAAAGAACAATTCGATGCTCGAAAGATTCACTCAGGGGAATATAACCAAGACAACGGGACTTGATTGGAGACGATGGCTTCGAATTTGAAAGACCTAGGAGAGCACAGGATCCCGATCTCCTTCAATTTCGAGCTTTGGCTCCAGAAACTAACCCGATTTCTCGATTCACCGGAGATTACATCGGGCCCAAATCTAAATCCGAGCTGCATGTACGCTAATTCTGCTCTGCAGATCCTCGCTTGAGGAGTTCCAATCACTGAAACAAGGAAGAAAGAGAGAGTTTGGGATATTCACTCAAGTTATTTTAACTAAAAGTTTTGAGATATTTTAGATGTAAGATAGCGTTATAAGTTTGAGATATACAATGGTAAGGCGCCGGCACTTAGCAAATTTACGCGGCTAAAAATTTTATTTTGCCGCGATAACAAATATAGCGTTTTATAATAACAAACGCTATGAAAAAAACTTGTGTCCGTATACAATAGCAGAACTATAATAAACGCTATCGTCCGATGCTATTAATACCCACATTTCTTGTAGTGTAGGTTGCCTAAAACGTTTTTCAACATCTCGAAAAATCATGTCAAACTCGCATTGTTCTCACCGTCGAGTACACCGAACGCTATGAGATAAATGTGACGATTAGGATCTTGAGCAACGGCGAAAACTAGTACTCCACCATATCCGTTCTTCAAGAAAGTTGCATCCACAATTACCACTTTCCTCATGCATGCAAACCCTTCAATGCTAGCTCCCAAAGCTACGAATAGATACTTAAATTTTCCCGCCTCATCCAGTTCCACACTAGTTATCGTTCCATGATTGACCTCCTCTAAGGCATACAAATAACTATACAACATCTTATACCCATCTTCTGGACTACCACGCATATCACAAACCGCTTGATTTTTCCCTCTCAACGCCGTCGAGTATGATATTTCTACACCATATTCTTGCCTAACTAGTTCCCTGATGACATTAGGCCTTGGAGTTTCGAGTTTCCCGGGATATTTCTCACTCAAATAAGATGAAACTAGCTGTGATGAGCCTCTCCTCTTATCAACGCTTGCACTCTGATCAGCCCGGTTGCATGTGTGCATCTTCGTATACGTTCTAATAGAAAACATATCCGTGTTATCGATCCTTGCTGCTCGTAGACCCCAACTACATCTTTGTATAGAACATTTAACCACCCACCGCGTTCTATCAGAATGTTTTATAACATAATCAAAAGAGTT
Organism: Eutrema japonicum; assembly: GCA_030161315.1. NCBI lineage: Eukaryota > Viridiplantae > Streptophyta > Magnoliopsida > Brassicales > Brassicaceae > Eutrema > Eutrema japonicum. The sequence continues at coordinate 45,039,036 of BSQW01000005.1, forward strand.
AATAAATGATAATTTCTGGACCAACTCTATAACCGCCTTCTTATCTCGGAATTCTTGACGCACACTCACACCAAATCCGTCTTCCCATGGAGCTACAAACTGGATACCTTCAACAACGGGTGCTTCCTCATAATATTCATCACGCATACCCGATGTATCCATACTGTTATCCTCTAATACATCATCATCATCCTCTATCACCTCCTCTTCTTCATTTGCTTGTATGTTGTCTACGTACAACGTCAAGGCATTAGGTTGATATATCATGGTTTTTACCCTATTTAAGCCATGATATAAGTCCTTTTTATAGAGTCTTTATAGTATTTTGGAGTCTTTTTAGAGTCTTTTACAGGTCATAGCACGTTTGGAGGATTATTGGAAGTATTGGAGCTTTCTGGAGCAGTTTGTAGCAGAGCTAAAGATCGTGTCGCTGAGAACCTGAATTCACGTCGAGCATCGATCGATACCCCTTGGTATCGATCGACACTCAGCGCAGCAAGACACAACCCGCGAGTTTTCCAAGACTTGAGGAATTGCAAAAGTGCCCAGAAGTCTTTAATAATTACAAGAAAACCCCAGATCGTGTTTTAGGTTATAAATAGGAGTTTTCAGCCACCTGTTTAGGCTATGCCTTTTTATGCTTTTATTTTCTGTGTTTGATTTTACTTTGGTTTTAGAGAGACAAGTCTGAATCTCCCTTCGTCCGAGATCAGATCTCTAAACCCTTCTTTCTATTCTATTGATGATTTATTCAAACATGTCTTTTGATTCAATTGCCATGTCTGAGTAGATCCACTTTAGGTTTAGGGTTTTCTCATAAAGGATTTCTTTGAATGCTAGGTTAATTATCTGTTTAGGATTCACCATCTGAATTAGTTCTTCACCTTAGGTTGTGTTCATAGCTAATTCTAGGTTGACGAATCTGGAACTTAGATCTTAGGATAATTGATTAGGCACGAGAGTGCGATTAATTACCTGATAGAACCTAGGTGAGCAAATTGATTATTCGCAAAGAGATTTGGTTTAATTGATTTGTGAACATATCAAACCTGATATTAAAGCTGATTTAGAATTTAGGATTCGCAAAGAGATTTGGAATTCTTGGGATTTAGATTTAGATAGTTTTCGCAACGAGAGTTGGTTAGCTATATTTTAGTGATTTGAGTTCAAGAACTGCGCTAAATCTGAATCATGTTAGTTAGTTTATCTGCATTCATTGATTTCCTGAGAAAAACCCTGAGCCTATATTTCTCAATTGATTTACAACTCCTTTAATTTCTGCACTGCTTTTAATTACAACTGTTTGGCTTAGCGTAATTCGACACTAAAGAATCTATTGTGCGTTTCTGTGAGTCTTCTGTGGTTCGACCCCTAGCTATACTATTACAACTGCTTTAGTACTTTAGGGTATTAAATTGAGCATATCAATTTTGGCGCCGTTGCCGGGGACTCAATTTGCCATTAGATTTTAGTTTAGAATTTCGACTAAGTTCGTCGGTATCGATCGATACTCTGTAGTATCGGTCGATACTCGTCGTCTTCTTTTGTTGGTATCGGTCGACACCACTTGGTATCGATCGATACTCAACGTATTTTTCTGGTTACTTACGTGCTTTGCCTAGTGTTTTGTTTGCAGGTGTATGCCTGTTCGTGAAACCAGAAGCAACAAGAGCACACAGCTAGTTGAACTGTCATTGGAACAGCTAGCGTTTGTGGAACGCACAAACAGAAAGACCAAGCAAACATCAGGGATGAACAACCCAGTGGTTTTAAGAGCTGATGAAGCTGGAATTCTGAGAGACCAAGAGGGTCACGTGTGTAATGAGAGAGGGCAGCGACTTGATGAAGCTGGTAACATCGTTGTCCCTGCTGCGGTTGTTGAGATTGTCGCGCCAGCTGGGCGCGCCAACGCAGGGAATGCTGTGGTTAATCGTGGAAGGACGATTGGTGAATGCAACAGGCCTGACCAGTTTTTCGCCAATCGTTCAGCAATTCGTCCTCCTGCGTTTGAGAGGAATGACTTTGAGCTGAAACCTGCTTACTACACTCTAGTAGGACAACATCTCTTCCATGGTCTTCCTCATGAACATCCAATGGACCATGTAGAGAAATTCGAGGACTTGGTCACTAGCATCAAGAGCAATGGAGTGTCCTACGACTACCTCTTCTGCAAGCTCTTCCCCTACTCTCTGGGTGGAGAAGCTACTTACTGGCTGAGGCAGCTATCTCCTGGATCGCTAACTAATTGGGAGGACACCAAGAGAGCCTTCCTGATTAACTTCTATGATGACGGGCGATCTGAAGATCTGAGAAATAAGATATCCACTTTTTCTCAAGGACCTACTGAGGCGTTCAAGGCTGCTTGGACAAGATTCAGATCGTATCAGAGAGATTGTCCACATCATGGATACTCTGATGTGCAGCTGCTGGGTATCTTCTTCAGAGGAGTAGATTGGAGATATCAGATGGGTCTGGACTCTTCGAGCAATGGTAATTTCAACACCAGATATCCTGAGGATGCTATTGTGTTGATTGAGAACTTTGCATCTAGTAGTAGCACCAAGAGCGCAGATTTCGAGCGCAAGAGGCTGGCTGGTAATCAGGATGGGTCGCAGATCGCTGAAGTGAAGGCTCAGCTGGATTCTATGCACAGTCTTCTGCTGGGAAAGACAACAAAGGCCGTCCACTTCGCTGCTGAGAATGAAGTGGAAGATGTTAACTACATTGGTGGTTCTGGTTTTCAGGGTCAGCGATTCGGATACAACTCCAATCGAAACTTCACCAACAATGCTCAGCAAGGAGGGTACCAATCCCCACCACCCAAAGCTCCTGAGAGTAAGATTGAGGCTATGCTTGAACACCTGGTTCAAGGGCAGGAGAAGATGACAGCCACCTTCAATGGTAAGATGGACACCATGTACACCGATTTGAGTGGAAGGATCGAGGCACTAAATACGAGCCACAGGATGCTGGAGACGCAAGTAGCTCAGACTGCAGCAAATTCCAAGGGAAAGGCGGTTCAATCACACAATGCACACGTCAATGCCATCAGCTTACGTGCAGAAAATCTCGAAGCCATTCCTGAAATCGCACAAGCATCGATCGATACTTCCCAGTATCGATCGATACCAGCCCAGACGCCTGCTAGAATGGATTCGAAAACCCGTGTATCGATCGATACCCCATTGGTATCGGTCGATACCGGGGCGATTTCTGAGGAAACAGTTGAAACTTCGACTGTGGTGCCTAAGGTCGTTGCAGAACGAGTGTATGTAACCAGGATGCCTTATCCTATGGTTCCTAAGCTGACAAGGGAGGAATGGGAGATTGCTAGACTACAGTATATGCTGGATAACCCGAACGTGGAGCTTCTTTCTGATGAAGATGTACCTGTCAGAAACGATTCAAATCGCATGGCGTCGATCGATACCCTACCTGGTATCGATCGATACCCCTCGCAGAAAGAACCAGAAGCCAAGAAATCACGTGAGGTGATAGGAGAAAGAGTTCGCAATTCACTACAACCACGGAAATTGACACAGAGGGAAGACCCAGGGAAATTCGCAGTACCAAGCTCCATCTCAGGAGTTGATTTCAAAGAGTCTCTTGTCGACTCAGGGGCTAGTGTCAATGTCATCTCAAAGGCAATTGCAGAGCAGTTGGGGGCTACTATTCTATCTCCTAAGACATCTATCACGTTTGCAAACGATTCCACCTCACTTCCATATGGTGAAATCGCTGGTTTGCTGGTCAAAGTAGGAGACTGTCTGGTGCCTACTGATTTTCAGGTTGTGGAGATGGGTGCGATATCTCGTATGCCTATACTCCTGGGACGACCGTTCATGGCTACTGCAGGCGCGATCATAGACACACCTAATAAGAGACTATCTTTCTCTTACATTGACAGTGATGTCTACTATGATGTCATTCCACCTAGGAGTATTCCCACACGTGCCTCTAGCATCAAGGTTATCACAGGAGAGTCGCTAGCAATTGATCTTCTGGAAGAGCCTCCTGATGAGCCTACTGTCACAGACGTTCCAGCTGAACCGCCCAACATCCCCAAGAAGAAGACTAAGGCAACAAAGAAGAAGAAGGCCAAGAACAAAAAGGTCGAGAATCCCCATGTCACTCTGATTCCTCAGAAGTGTGATGGGAATTCGATTGATTACAAGGTCAAATGCAAGGGAGCCTTGAAGCCATTCTCCAAGGCCAGAGTCCTTCTTACTTCTGAGCTGAAAGAGAAAGGGCAGGAATTTGTGGACAGCATGCTAAGCAGAACTCTGAAGCTAGTAATATCATGTGATGGAGCCTGTTTTGGTGCAAGCTCTCACTCTTATCCAGCCTGAAGGGCGTTACAGTCAAGCTATTGACGTTAAACGAGCGCTTGGTGGGAGGCAACCCACTGGTGAGTCTGTTTTTGATTCGTTTTTATTTTTATTTTCGTTTGTTTTGAGTCTGTGTCAGGATGAACAAGGAGCAACTCGAAATCGCCTAAGCATCGATCGATACCCCTATGGTATCGATCGACACCAATCGCGGATGAAAATTCACAAAGTCGATCTAAGCATGGTATCGATCGATACCATGCCGTGTGTCGATCGACACCGACTGTTCCAGAACGGTAATTTCTTGTTTCTCTTCGTTCTATCCTTTTTCTTTGTTTCTTTCACTGACTCTAGGCTAGATAACACTGAGGACAGTGTTGTTCAAGTCTGGGGGAGGTGTCTGCTGACATTGTTTTCGTTTTTCTTAGAGTCAGTCGTTTTATCGAGTCAAAACTGTTTTATTGAGTCAAAATTTGTTGGAGATGATGATCCTGTGCTTGAACCTATTGATTTGATTTTGTTTTTGAGTGCACAGTGTTACAGGATCAGTTCTAGATCGACTAATGAAAAATCCAAAGGCTGACCAGTTGACTAGAAAACATCCATGTCTCCAGCAGAGTTCTTCTGAAGCCTGAGCCAAATTTTTGCACTTCATCAATGTGGTTAATGTTCATAGAGCTTGATTCATCATTCATATCTGATAAAGGAACCCGTGTGTTTAGAATTATGGTATCTCTCTCCCCTGAAATAAGTTGATAGATTAAGAGCATAAAAGATTGAAATGATTTTCTTCTGAGTAGAGGGTTAGGAAAATTTCCAGCGATCCCATTATTCTACTTAAGAGGGGATGATCACACAAAGGATTGGAAGCGAGGCTAGGATTTTCCTATGATGCCATTATTCGCCTACATCCTTTGATACATAGAGAGGGAAGAACCGGGGATTTGGTGGCAAACACCATCAATACTCGCGTCTCCTACCTTGATATGTATATGCTAAGCTGAAAATAAAAAATAATAATAAGGATATAATAAGAAATAAGTCTGGAGGAGAGAAATTGATACAAAAGAAGTGTGAAAAGGGTGGTTCCTTTGTCAAGATATTGTCTGGTAAAGAGTCTAGAAGGTTCTTAAATATTAGCTGCAGAGATGAAACTGGCGATGAGGGCTTTACTTGAACAATGCTGTGGGATTTTGTGTGGAGTCTGGAAAAGCTGCAAATGTCTACGGAGAAGTACATGGTGGTTAGATCGAAACCTGATCAGGTGACATTTGGGTACTTGGGAAAAGGGTCTTTTCGATGGTTCAGGAACAGGTGAGTCTCTACGTTTTCAAACCTCTTTTTCTGGTTTAGTCTTCTATTTGCTTGAGGGCAAGCAAAAGGCTAAGTCTGGGGGAGTTGATATATCATGGTTTTTACCCTATTTAAGTCATGATATAAGTCCTTTTTATAGAGTCTTTATAGTATTTTGGAGTCTTTTTAGAGTCTTTTACAGGTCATAGCACGTTTGGAGGATTATTGGAAGTATTGGAGCTTTCTGGAGCAGTTTGTAGCAGAGCTAAAGATCGTGTCGCTGAGAACCTGAATTCACGTCGAGCATCGATCGATACCCCTTGGTATCGATCGACACTCAGCGCAGCAAGACACAACCCGCGAGTTTTCCAAGACTTGAGGAATTGCAAAAGTGCCCAGAAGTCTTTAATAATTACAAGAAAACCCCAGATCGTGTTTTAGGTTATAAATAGGAGTTTTCAGCCACCTGTTTAGGCTATGCCTTTTTATGCTTTTATTTTCTGTGTTTGATTTTACTTTGGTTTTAGAGAGACAAGTCTGAATCTCCCTTCGTCCGAGATCAGATCTCTAAACCCTTCTTTCTATTCTATTGATGATTTATTCAAACATGTCTTTTGATTCAATTGCCATGTCTGAGTAGATCCACTTTAGGTTTAGGGTTTTCTCATAAAGGATTTCTTTGAATGCTAGGTTAATTATCTGTTTAGGATTCACCATCTGAATTAGTTCTTCACCTTAGGTTGTGTTCATAGCTAATTCTAGGTTGACGAATCTGGAACTTAGATCTTAGGATAATTGATTAGGCACGAGAGTGCGATTAATTACCTGATAGAACCTAGGTGAGCAAATTGATTATTCGCAAAGAGATTTGGTTTAATTGATTTGTGAACATATCAAACCTGATATTAAAGCTGATTTAGAATTTAGGATTCGCAAAGAGATTTGGAATTCTTGGGATTTAGATTTAGATAGTTTTCGCAACGAGAGTTGGTTAGCTATATTTTAGTGATTTGAGTTCAAGAACTGCGCTAAATCTGAATCATGTTAGTTAGTTTATCTGCATTCATTGATTTCCTGAGAAAAACCCTGAGCCTATATTTCTCAATTGATTTACAACTCCTTTAATTTCTGCACTGCTTTTAATTACAACTGTTTGGCTTAGCGTAATTCGACACTATAGAATCTATTGTGCGTTTCTGTGAGTCTTCTGTGGTTCGACCCCTAGCTATACTATTACAACTGCTTTAGTACTTTAGGGTATTAAATTGAGCATATCATAGGTCCTATTTCATCATCGTCATAGTTCATACCATACGAGCTTTTCCCCGCTATCGACTGTTGCGAGGGCAACTCCGGTCTAGTCATGACCTCCACATTCAAAACATGTCTACGGTTCTCTTTATCAACGGTCATTACATAACCAGCAAGATCTTCATCATCATCAATACTCAAATGTTCTTCACATCCAACCACCATAGGAACGTAACTCAATTCCAATCTATCCTTACTTTCATCTAACGCATGCTTCTTGTATAGCCTACCTTCTACCTTCTCCAAAGTTATCTCCTCTTTCAACACTACACTATAAATGCGCCTCTGACATTTATAATAGATGCAGACGCTGTTGCTCATTCTATCATGCGAAAACAACACCAAACAACTCAATATATACTTATAGTTTTACCCAGTTTTACACTAGTTGTCCACATTATTACGAAGTTGTCCACAGTGTTACGCAGTTGTCCACAGTTATACCACCATTTTTAATTAATATATGATTATTCACAGTGATACCTACTTGTCCCTAGTTCTCCTCGCGCAGGAACACAAATTTATTCGATTTAGGGTTCCAATCTGCATACAATCCACAACGACTCTACCTCTAAAATGCATTTCTACTCAACTTAAAGTCCCAATCGACCCAGAATCATTGCTAAACAACAATGTGCAAACTCATCAATTGAATCTCAAATCTCCAATGCAATGGAGATCAATGGGAGTTCAATGGAGCTCAATGGAGATCGAGAGAGAAGCACAAACCTCGCTGGAGATCGACGGACTCGCGACGGAGGCAATGACTGCTGGCCGGAGACGCAACAGCGCCGACGTCGGAGCTGGATTCCTCCCACGTCGAGTTTTCTGTTTATTATTTTCTTTTTCTTTTGATCTAACCGAATTTGGCTGGTTTCCTTGGGTTTGGATCATACTTGGATAGGGTATTTGGATGGGTTTGGATAGGGAAAATTTGTAATTTTACTTACTCATTAAAAGGGAGAGTGGTATGGAGATTAAGTTAGGGTAGTGTTGGTTTTTTTTTCCTCATAATGGTATATGAGGTGATGATCCCTCAAGGAAGAGGATGGAGAGAAAATGACGGTTTTACCCTTCATTTAAACAATTTACAAAAAATAACAAAATTTGACCTTTGGGCATGTCAAACTCGAAACCCTTTATGTAAAATGCAATGCACTTCCCACTAGACCACATCAATCTATTAACTATATTGGCTGAGATTAAATATATATACATATTAAGTAGTTAAATTCCCTTAACGCCTAGGCCCCGACTAGGCTCCAATTAATCCGCCTAGGCGCTAGGCCTCATCGAACGCCTAGCTACCGTCTAGCGATTTTTTGAACCTTGATTGCAAGTAAACATGGGAATAATATATATGTAGATCCCAAGACGAATATATTCTTATATCAGTTGGTGGGAACTTGGGGACAGCTTCTGTTCCCAAAACCGTGGAAAAAGTTCAGACTATGGTATGACGAGAATAAATCGAACGACAAGAAGCCTTTTCTTGATGGCATGGTAACTTCTAAGCTGTACTTTCTTCTTCATGGATTTCATTCTCTGTAAATTCCAAGTTTTTGTGTCATTTATTATCTGGAATGTTTGCTTGGTGACAAATGGATGGTACAAGAAGATGGGAGAACGAAAATATATTCAAGGTCTTCTTAAATAGTCAATAAACAAGAGAATTTGGTTTTGGATTTACGCTTGAAAAATCACATCTTACATTCACTTAATTGTAACTGATATTATGATGTTTCTGATACTTCATTTTCTTTGCAATTGACTCGATTAAAAAATTTCAATACACAACATCGGTTTCTTACCATTGCATTTCACAAACATCAATTAAAACAATTTCATGAAACTTTCCTATATATTCAGAAATTTATTCCTAAAAATAAAGTTTTAGGAATGCATTCCTAAATATGTAGGAACGTTTCCTCTATTGTTGCAAATAATTGAACTAGTGTATTTTTTTGTGGGTGCAACTTAGAAGAACCAAATTTTCACTCAATCTATACCTCAAAATATAAGAACCATGGTGAAAACCAAAAATAATTATGTTTAGAATGACTAAATAAAATTTTAGGAAAGACTTCCTAAAATATAAGAAAAATTTCGTAAAACGTTTGGATATCTTCTTAAAAACTGTAATATAAAGTGGATGCAACAAATGTGTATTTGAATTACAATTAGCATCATTTTCGAGATAAATTGTTGATAAACATTCTCAAGCCCGAGGAGGAAGAGGATGGGATGGAGACAGAATCTCAAAAGCCTTCTTGTCCTTCTTGTCCGAAGAAGGAAGCAGTTACGTGCATATATACCTTCTTGGAAAGGTGAGCAGGTAAGCATATATAATGAATTGAGACGTGTTTATTAGCCCCTTGTCTTGGCTCTCTTCATGTCGAACATATGTTGTTGTTTGTCTACACAAAGAAAGAAATATACAAATATTGAAATGATCCTTTCTGGAAATGCAACGTATATAGAAAACATTTAGGAACATCTCTATAATATTATTTAAGAAGACATTTTTAAAAATGAACTTTGTTTTTTATAAATTATTACATGAAATGCTATTACAAATAACAAAGAATAATTGAAATAGGAAATGATATAATAGTCTTTTAAAATTATTGATTAAAATATGGAAAGTAAATATTTTGCATTAAAAATGTTATTTTTTTTTATTTTTTTAATTATTTTTAATAATATATATTTTAAAATAATAATCAATTCATATATATTAAAAAAATCTATTCAAAATCTTGCTATATTTTTCACTATAATTTATTATATTTTATTTGAATATATATCAAAACAAAAGTTGAAAAATATTTTACTAATTTTATAAAAAGTTAGACACAAGAAAACTATATTTTTTTAAGAGTTCGTAGACTAACCACAAAAACTAGAGTCATTTAACGGTGCATATTAGAGTTCTGTTTTCAAGATTATAAGTTTTTGCGGGTTAGCCCGAATAATAGGTTAGTTCAATGCAAAACGGGTTAAATAAACAAATTACTACAAATTTATAGCTTTATCTATAATTATTAGTTAACTATATTGTAAAATTCAGATAAAAGCAATTATTAAATTTCAAAATAATTTCTTTAAAAAAAATTACTCCACGCTATAATTAACGCTGGTTAAATCCTAGTATATAACGTATTTAGGAAAGCCTTCCTAAATCAACAAGAAACAGAAAACGTATGATTTCAAAGTCATGCAAATACAAACTAAAAAATATTATATTACATGTTGATTTTCATGCGTAAATGAAGCATTCAAACATGTGTTGTTGTTTGCCTACACAAAGAAAGAAAGATACAAATGTTGAAATGATCATTTCTGGAAATGCAACGTATTTAGGAACCATTTAAGAACATATATAACTTATTTAGGAAAGTCTTCCTAAATCAACAAGAAACTGGAAAAAGTATGATTTAGGAAGGCTTTCTAAACTGGAAAATATATATAACAAAACGGGTCGGAAAATTTAGGTAGCTAAAATCAATAATTTTGAATCATACATTTCATACCAAAAATATATTTTCCATACAAAATAGAAAACATAAAAACAAAAACAAATAAAAAGCTTTATTTATTACACAACGAATCAAGTAAACATAAAATTCTGGTGTGTTTTCGGAAGACAAGTTGAGACCATTCCCTCCAATGCGCCTATGTAGTTTTATGCAATCTGCATCTTTATTATCTTGATTTTCATTTAGGAACATATATAACGTATTTCGGAAAGACTTCCTAAATGAACAAATGATGAAAAATGATCCTTTCTTGAAAATGAATCGTATTTATGAACATATATAACGTATTTCGGAAAGATTTTCTAAATGAACAAATGATGAAAAATGATCATTTCTTGAAAATGAATCGTATTTAGGAACATATATAACGTATTTCGGAAAGACTTCCTAAATGAACAAAAACAGAAAACGATATTTCATGTTGATTTCCATGCGTAAATGAAGCATCATAACAAATGTGTTGTTGTTTTGTCTACACAAAGAAATAAAGAAAGATTAAAATGATGAAAACTGATCATTTCTTGAAAATGAAACGTATTTAGGAACATATATAACGTATTTCGGAAAGTCTTCCGAAATGAACAAAAACAGAAAACTATATAAAAAAACGATATTTCATGTTGATTTACATGCGTAAATGAAGCATCAGAACAAATGTGTTGTTGTTTTGGATACACAAAGAAATAAAAAAGATACAAATGATGAAAACTGATCCTTTCTTGAAAATGAAACGTATTTAGGAACATATATAACTTATTTCGGAAAGTCTTCCGAATCCGAAATGAACCAAAAAAATAGTAATATTGTAGTTTTATGGAATCTGCATCTTTATTATCTTGATTTCCATTTAGGAACATATATAACGTATTTCGGAAAGACTTCCTAAATGAACAAATGATGGAAAATGATCATTTCTTGAAAATGAATCGTATTTAGGAACATATATAACGTATTTCGGAAAGAATTCCTAAATGAACAAAAATAGAAAACGATATTTCATGTTGATTTTCATGCGTAAATGAAACATCAGAACAAATGTGTTGTTGTTTTGTCTACACAAAAAAATAAAGAAAGATTCAAATGATGAAAATTGATCCTTTTTCTTGAAAATGAAACGTATTTAGGAACATATATAACGTATTTCGGAAAGTCTTCTGAAATGTTTCCGAAATGAACAAAAACAGAAAACTATATAAAAAATAATATTTCATGTTGATTTTCATGCGTAAATGAAGCATCAGAACAAATGTGTTGTTGTTTTGGATACACAAAGAAATAAAGAAATATACAAATGATGAAAACTGATTCTTTCTTGGAAATGAAACGTATTTAGGAACATATATAACTTATTTCGAAAAGTCTTCCGAGAGAACAAAAACAGAAAACTATATAAAAATAAAAATAAAAGTCTTCCGAGCAAAACCAAGAAAAATCACATTGTTAGAAACACTTTATCACAATCAGAGCAAACAAGAGTAACTATTTCTATCAAATTTTCTATGCTATAACTACAAACAAATCAACTGTGATAAAGAGCAATGACTAATACGCCTTATTTTTACAAGTTCACGACATCTTATCAGATAAAAGCAATGACTAACTTCAGTGGCTGGAGTCCTGAGTTCCAGAGTATACAACTTGGTTCACTTCACTCTAAAAGCTGAAATTAGACAAAGAATCAAAAAGGAAAGAGAAAAAATAAAATACACCGAATAACATGAGGAAGCCAAGCTATTTTACCAAACTGGAGGACCGCCATTCAAGGTGCTCCGATTGATTTCCTCAGCTCAACTACATCTTTACTAATAACTCCCTGACTTATGACAAAGTGTAGCATCCATTAGAAAACACTAAGTATATGAATCTACACTCGTATGGTTGAGCATCATGAATTAATACCGGCTCAACATAATCATTCACATTCAAATTTTCACCCTATGTTTTGTCATGCTCCATATAAATTACCAGCAAGAGCAAGTTCATTTCAAACAGGATGCACATGTCAGATAAATTAACTTTATTTAATTACTGAGTGTTTGTATAGTTAAGTCAAATGAGCTTACCAAATCTCCAATTTTGATCGCCCCAACACCGCCGGAATTGGAATCAAATAAAGACTTTCCGGGTCCTACCTAAATATTAATACAACTTTTGTTAATTCTTATATATACATCAACGAATTAAGCAAAACACCTTCCATCTTCCAACCGTGGCAACTTTAGCTTCTGTACAGTATCACACCATATCAAACCTATGAAATTACCAACCCAATATATACCCAACAAATATAATTAGCCACTCTTTTCTAGTTTGAAGATTAACTCACAAGAAGAGACTGCCCAAAACCCTGCAAATCCTCTAAAATGGTCGATCCTGCATTAGTCATACAATCTATGGTCACTACAAATATATAAACGTTGAATATACATAAAAACTGACATAGATAATGATTATTGGTTAATGATTCCAGAGGAGGGGATGAAGAAATGTAGAATAAGCTTACCAATTTCTTAAGAGCAGTCTCGTCGTCGATTCAGCCTTTGAGATCCATCGAAAACAGAAGCTTCAAAATCGAAATCACAAACAAAAATTTTGAGATCGGAATCGCAAACGGAAGCTTCGAGATTGGAATCGTAAACTAAAATTTCGAGATTTTAATTATGAACGGAAGATTGGATAGCGAAATCGCGAACTCAACGAGAGAGTCCCTCTATTGTTTTAGATTCTTATTTAAACGAAGTGTTAATAAAAAATGTCAAAAAAGGAACCTGCAATATTGAGGCGTGATGACGGCTGAGAATTACAGTAACACAACCTCCAACGATAACCATCGCCGGCGATGAAATCGTCGGTGATGATCGATGAAGACCGGCGGCGATGATTAATTTCTGGAAATTGATCGAAATTGAGATCTAAAATGTTTTGGGCAAAATTTTATTTTACCTGTTTAATGAATGCTAAAAATGAGACTTTTTTATTAGGGTGCTAGTTTAGTCAGAAAAATTTTCAAAAAGTAACATTTTGATCAATTTCTCATTTTTCTACTGTATTATAACTAAGTATTTAGATTAGAAGCATTTAAATAGATTGTATACTGTATTATCGAAAAAATGGATTTTATAATAACTACTTATAAAAATAAAAAGTTAGAATAGGATATATATATATATATATATATATATATATATATATGCCACATCTTTTCCCTTTTGCGTCCACCCCCTACATACACATGATACAAATACACTTCATACATACAAACAGATGGTACACATACGCATATATAACATACATGGATATGTTATTGACTTCTGTTGGGAAGTAAAATAGGACCAGTGAGAAGATTTTTTTTTTTTTTTGGAGAAAGGGTTAGTGAGAAGAATATCTTACATGAGAATCTATCTCTTATCAAGAATAGGCAACAGTTCTTAGTCTTTACAAGCTTTTACGTATTCACACTCTGCGACTATATATACATTTACAAATGTCAATACCCGTTTGTGTAAATATATACACGAATATCTGGGTGTATTTCTTTTTTTCATAAATTTTGGTATTTTTATGATGCTTTTGAAATATACGCGAAAGGACCATATATATATATGTACAAATATTTCAAGGCAGCTATAACTTTTTGGTCTCCAATTTGAGATGTTATAATATGAGATATCGTTTTAAGTTTTATTCCCCGGAACCGAATCTATCCTCCCAACAACGTCTAAACAACGTGTATCATCATCACGTGATACTTTGCGAGTAAGACATCCAAATATAGATAAATTAAAACATTTTTTTGAACGACGCTTCATTCGTTCATAAGTTTTGTTGAGATTTTTTTTTTTTTTTTTTTTTTTAAATTTCATTAACTTCAGCTCGTTATAGACTTACTAACGTACGATTATACTAACAACAGACTGTTAGTTAACAAAAGCACTAACTAAAGAGTTGAAACATGGTAAACCAAGTAGTTAGATATGAGACAGTATCCGGAGTATTCGGTTGAGCTCTAGAGAGAGAGTCCAGCTTGCACCGAAAGAAGTTGTTGAATTTCTTCAATGATGTTTGCTGCAGGCCGAACAAAGTTGGAATATATGTAACCTAGCATTTTATTCCTTCCAGATATAATAAATCGATGCTTAATAAGTGAGCTTCATAATGAAAGCCAAATTCATGTTTCTAGAAGGGACTTTCATCCATCTAATTCCATCATCAAATATAGAAGGATGAGAGATATGGGCTTTGGAATAGAAGAAGACCAAACCTCAGTGCTGAATTAGCAATCAAAGAAGAGATGTTGGCGGTTTTAATGTTGATTGGGAGACACAAGGCGATACATTTAGACTCCAACTTAGTAATATGTCCTGAGTCACCAACCTATGCCTTGCTGTAACCCAAATGATAAATGCGTGCTTTGGAATTCTTCTCTTGAACCAAACCCTTATGCCTTGAGAATGCAGGGAGTGCCATGTATCAAAAGTAGAAAAGGAAACCGACAGAGGGTTAGTCCCTGGTTTCCATAGAAATATATCACATGTCTCTGATTCATTAATTGGTTGAGGATTGGGGAGACATTGTTGAAGCAAGTTTATGATAGGATTCCTGCTTCCAGAGTTTGAAATCCACCACAAATCACCTCTAATCGCATATGTTACTACTGCATTAGTTGAAAGCCCTGAGATACTTGGTCCCTTGTCACCGGTGATATCTATCAACGAACCAAGAGTTGTCCAATTATCGAACCAAAACCTGGCTATGATCCTAGAACCCACTTCACAGAGCAGCAACGGTTTAGCCAAAGGACGCAGCTTACATATACTCTTCCATATCCAATTTCCCGAGATTTGTGGATCTAAATCCTAGAAATTCAACGTTCCATTAAGATTATGTCTTATGTTTGTTGAGTTAATATACATGAAAGTATGAAATTAAAACAAAATTTACAAATAATACACTATTTTATTGTTAAAAAGCTTTTGATAAAAAAATTCATTATTTTTTTTTCCCAAGAATTAATGATGGATTTGTGAGTCTTAAAGATAAAGAAGGAGAAAACGAATAGACTTCATCAAGTCGAGTATTTTTGTGGACCTCATCTTCTCGTTTTTGATCATATGTTCTTTCATTAATTGATTATAGATATAAAGCTATATATTTAACCAATATAATAGAGCTGTTTTTGGGCATATTACTTTCTCTTTTTAAAAAGGGCGACTATTTCAGATCTAAAAAACGGATCATATGAACATGCTTGCGATTTAAAGAAGCTCAAGTTCTTTTTCTGTTATCTATTTCACTTTGGCCCTATGTGATCAAGAAAGGTCGGCAACTTATCCTCGGAATGACACGTGGCAACAGATCAATGGTCCGACATGAGATCCGGCGCCGGACTTATCCTCATTAATATATCTATTTTGGTTATTACAAGAGAAACATTGAACATTAAAGTCTTTGAAGAATCTCACTATTTGTGTCTCTATCCATAAGGGATAAAGCTAGAATCCAAATTTGTCTATAGGCTTACTATTAAATATATATATATATATATATAGCAAGACTTAACTCGCGCTATAATTGATGCGGGGTAAATGTGTTTAAAAAAATTATTTTGAAATTTTTAATAAAATTGTTTTTATTTAAATTTTATAATATGTCTAACTCATATTATAGATATTATTGTCAAACGGAATAATTTGTCTATTTAACCTGTTTTGCAGTGAACTAAAATATTATTCGGACTAACCCGTAAAACTTATAATCTTGAAAACATAACTTTATTATGCACCGTTTAATGACTCTAATTTTGTGGTTGGTTCACAAACTTTAAAAAAAAATCAACTTTTTGTGTCTAACTTTTTATAAAATTAATAAAATATTTTTCAACTTTTATTTTGATATAAATTCAAATAAAATATAATAAACTATAGTGAAAAATATATCAAGATTTCGAATAATTTTTTTTAAAATATATATGGATTGATTATTATTCAAAAATATATAGTAGATAACATATTTACTATATATCATTTTCTTATCACTAATTGTAAAAGATAATTATATTCAAAATAAATACTTTTCATATTCTTATAACTAATTGTAAAAGACAATTATATCATTTTCATGTAATAACTTACAAAACAAAGTTCATTTTTAAAAAAAATCTTCTTAAATAATATTATCGAGATATATATAAACTGAAATAAATCGTTACAAGTTAAAGAAAAAATAAGTACTAGTCAATAAGAATGGCAAAGAAGAAAGATAGCGAAGCTTCTAAATTTCTCTAACAATGAAAATAAAATTAGAATGATTAATAAAGAAAAATCGAAAAAGAAGCAATAGTCTTTTCAGCATCAAGAAGAGAGAACATACCCATAATAAGCTTCTTTTTCTTGACTGATGATAATGATCATCATGGTGATGGTGATGATGATGACGGCTCCACTATCTCCAAAACCTAATCCCTTGTAGCATTATGTATATATAGCCCCATTGAGATCTTCTTGTAATTACACAAACCTTACAGAACTGTCCTCTTCTTCATTGTAGTTCTCTTACATAAGAAGAATATCTATTTCCAAGTGATTAGATTGTAAGCTTTAACATCTCTTAATGGAAGGTAAAGGACGAGTAGGATCATCAACTTCTTCTTCTTTCACCGCCGAACTCTTTGGCTCAAAAGATCCTTCGCCGCCATCTTCTTCCTCCGGAATCTTTTCTTCCATTTTCCCGCATCCCTCCAAGGTTATATTACCTTCCTTTTCTTCAAATTTTGTTTCTTAAGTGATCTGATTGTTTCTTGAGGCTTATCTTCGGTTTCTTGATTTGATTTCTCAGGGCGTTGCAAGAGATGGTCAAAGCTCCAAACATGGCTCACAAGGTCAGTGAGAAACAAAAAAACTCCCATATTCTTCTTTGCTCACTTAGTCTCAAAATACTCTGCTTTTTTTGAATCAAGAATGGCTCTGTTTTTCTAATGAAGATGATTTCTTACACAGCTCAACGTAGAGAATCTTCAACTGTGCAAGAAGACAGAGTTGAGCCATGTCATCTAAGCTCTTCTCTTTACTATGGTGGTCAAGACGTATACTCTCGATCCACCACCAACCAAACTTACCCTACAGTGAGTCTTGATTTATGTAAATTCTGCTTATCACTTTCAAAAAAAAAAACAGAGGACTTGACTGATTAGGAAAACATTTTTCAGGTTAAAAACGAGCGGAGAAGAAGCGGAGAAGACGATGCTAATGGACAGAACTCGCAAGATGTTTCAAGAGGAAACTGGTGGCAAGGTTCTCTTTATTACTAAAAACCGCTTCCTTTACTTTCTTTGTAAATCTCACCAGAAACCCATGAAGCTCCTGCCAAGTACTAATATCTACCGAACCAAGACTTTGTATAAATAAGTTTATGCCGGAAAAAAATAGTTTATTAGGAGATTTCGAAGATTAAAATATAATATCAAAGAGATCTCCTGGTAAAAGTGTCTTGAATAGATTTGTCTAGTACTTGTTATAATCAACTGTATCAATATTTACTCTGCTTTACTTGTTATAATCAACTGTATCAATATTTACTCTGCTTTCCTCTGTCTCATGTCCAACAAAATTAATATTCTCTTTAGTAGATTATCAGAAGAAAAAATATGATCTTTGGCCCATAATCTCTTTAAACCAGGACCAAAACATGTTAAAAAAACGCTTCCTTACAGAAAATCACATCTTTAACGTTTTACAAAACGCAGACGCAAAAACACTATGAAACCAACTAGACATGAAGGTGTGAAATCAAACAAACAATCAAACCCCTTGATTAGTTTTAACAATATTAGTGTTATAGCTCAACTGTTTTATGTTTCAAGCTTGTATTGTACAAAAGCTCTTATCCGAAATGCAAAGAAACAACCTTTCATACGCATCAGTCATTTTAGACGCCGTGAAAAGCCTCCACGACCGTTCACGCGCTTCCTTGCCTTTCCTCTGCAATTCCTCTGTTCCATCGGTAACAACCCGCAATATCGCCTCCGTGAGAGACTCAACGTTCGGTGAGAAAGTGTATCCCAAATGTGGACCAACGACCACTGACCCAGTGATGCTCGCTAGCCTCGTGGCTAAGACCGGTTTGCCTGAAACCATGGCTTCCAAGAGAGTATGATCGAGCCCTTGAGCTCGAAGCGTCGGGTTCACAAACACATCGATCGCGTTGTAGAATCCCGCTAGATTGTCTTGATCCAACGGTCCAAGAACGATCACATTATTAGACCCGAGGTCTCTATATCTGTTTCCCCATGGACCATCTCCAGCTACTAAAACGACCACGTTTTCACGTGCTGTCTTGTTTTCTTCAAACACTCGTTTCAAAGCTGAGAACATCAAAGGATGACCTTTATCTCTCACTAACCTCCCTGCGATTCCAAGAACCAGAGGAGTTTTTTTGTTCTTGCCGCTTCTGACGCCGAATTTCTCTCTGAAGTTCTCGCGTTTGGAAACGTCAGGTTTGAAAACGCTCTCGTCGACCCCGTTTAGGATGATGTGGACCCGTTCCTCGGGAATCATGTAGATCCTCTTGAGTACGTCGCCGCAGTGATCGCTAGTTGCCACGTGGTGAGCGTAGCGTTGGAAGAATTTGACTTCTTCGACGACTCGCTTCGCTCGCTCCGTCAATGCTGGAGAGGACGGCGGAGGCTGTTCTTTCTCGGCTCCTACAGCGGCGGCGGCGGCGACGTCTGCTTGACGGAGAAGTTCTTGGATGATGTCGGAGTGAAAAGTCTCGTAAGCGATTCCATGCCACGACGCGATCACGTTTCGGAGGTTCTTGGCTCTTGTGTGGAGAAGCCCGACGCTCTCTGTGTGAACCACGTCAAATGGTCTCCCACTCGCGTTTTGCGTCTGCGATATCGGGGGAAATAATAGCTTTAGTTCAATTTCTATTCTTTGACTTTAATCCAGACACACTGACAATGACTATTGAGTATTGACTAATTTAGGAGCCTTTTGCTTAAATAAAGTCGTTGGTCAGAGGTTGACTAAAATATTAATACCTAGTTAGTAGTAATTATAGTAATTAATACAACAATTGGTTATATTATATAGTAATATTTAGAGAAATACCTTAAAATAACATAAAATTTATTTTTTATTCCAAAATTAGAATTATAAATTTAAAATTTTGAAAATAGCACAAATAATTATGTACAAATATTTATTTATCCAAAATAAATTGAAAATAAAATTAAATATTATGTTTGGGTTCAGTATTTTCAATTTAGGGTTTAGTTTTTTTCATTAGAAAATAAATTTAGGTTTTAAAATTAATTTTTTGTTATTATTATCAAAATTTATGTTATTATTGTCATTTTCAACTAGTGATGTTTTATTTTATTTTTAAACTAATGATGTTAAGTTTGGAACAAAAGTTTAAAATTTAAAAGTGTGATGTTTTAGTCAATTGCCTTATAATTTTGTTTTGTTCTAAATCCGCATTGGTTATATAGTTATATAAAGCTTTTAATGATGTTAAAAAAAATCGTTTTAAAAAAAAATATTTTAAAACTTTATTTAGTAATTAATACGGGATTCTGAGCAGCCGAAAAAATCAATTAATATTTTTTACAAAAAAATTTTAAAGCAATTTTGTAAAAATTTTACAAAGGTGAAATACAAGATTCTTTTTGATAATTAAAGCAAATCAATTAAAGCAAAAAAAATCCCATTTTAACAAAATTTCAAGAATCAATAGATTTTATTATAATAAATAGAATAGTTAGTATTTTATGAAATATATCAAAAACGCTTATATTAAAAATGGAAAAAGTAGTAATTAATACGGACAATTGACTATAGTCATTTAGGGATGTTGTCATGGGTAAACTCACCCCATTTAGATCCACTCCATTTAGACATATACTCATTTAAACTCATATCTGTTTAAATCCATTTAGTTTTTGGGTCTAATAGGGTTACCCATTTAAACCCATCAGAATTGTTTTTACCCATTTAGACCCATTGAAACCCATTTAAACCCATTTAGACCACATTTAAACCTATTTATATCTATATATGTGTTTTTCAATATACATTTCTAAATACTTTTGTTGTAAATGATGTATATGTTTTAATTATCGTGTTTAACAAATGAAAAAAAAATATTTTCAACTTTAATTTTTGATTTAATTATTTTTGTTATAAAAATATTTTATATATGTTTATAATTTAAATAGAATTAAAACAAATTGTAATAACATTTAAAAATATATTAATTAAAAAGGATTTACCTTTTTAGCACTGAAAACATGAAATAACATTTTTGATTGGAATATTAGAAAAAATGCAATTTTGCTTTACTGACAGAAAACAAGATTTTACGTTTTTGGCGGGAAAAATAATATTTTATGTTTCTGGTGGGAAAACGAAAAATTTACATTTTTGGTAGAAAACAAAATTTTCGTTTTTGGCGGGAAAATGAAATACACGTTTTATTATTTATTATTTATTATTTATTATTTATTATTTATTATTTATTATTTATTATTTATTATTTATTATTTATTATTTATTATTTATTATTTATTATTTATTATTTATTATTTATTATTTATTATTTATTATTTATTATTTATTATTTATTATTTATTATTTATTATTTATTATTTATTATTTATTATTTATTATTTATTATTTATTATTTATTATTTATTATTTATTATTTATTATTTATTATTTACTATTTATTATTTATTATTTATTATTTATTATTTATTATTTATTATTTATTATTTATTATTTATTATTTATTATTTATTATTTATTATTTATTATTTATTATTTATTATTTATTATTTATTATTTATTATTTATTATTTATTATTTATTATTTATTATTTATTATTTATTATTTATTATTTATTATTTATTATTTATTATTTATTATTTATTATTTATTATTTATTATTTATTATTTATTATTTATTATTTATTATTTATTATTTATTATTTATTATTTTAAGTGTAAACGGGTTTAAACGGGGCCCATTTATTTTGATTGAAAACCCTTTTATTATACGGGTCTAAATGGGTAAACCCGCCATTTAAACCCATTTATTTCAAACTGTTAAATGGATTTAAACCGATTCTTTTTTTAAAACAGGACTCATTTAGATCCGCAAAATCTGTATCCATGACAACATCCCTATAGTCATGAGTAAATAACTACAGACTAACAAAAGGTATTAGAGTTTTAAATTTGAATAGAGTTAAGTCTGAAATAAATATTGCACGTAAACGCAAACCGGGGGAAACGCAAAGTAGCTGCGTCCAAACCAGCGGTGCGTTACAATCACAGCAACATTAATAAATTCTCTGTTTACCTGAAGCTCTTGCGAGACGGAAGCTTGATCGAGATACCCACCGCCGGTTGGCTCAGAGAGATGGAACCGGAAATTTTTCAGTCGATATTCCGGGAACGACGGAGAAGCGGCGGTGAAAACATGAACCTCGTGACCGCGATTGGCTAGAGCGAGATGCAGCGTAAGCGCGTGTCGCTCGAGCCCACCAGCTTGCGATTTCTGCGGCCATTTCTTAACCACAACAGCGATCTTGAGATTCTTCTTTGGTTTAGACGGGAAGAAAGCTAAATGGTTCCAAGCGGAAGAGAATCGAAGCAGATCGATTGTTTCGTTGTTAAGGTGGTGATCGAATGTGTGAGCGTTGATACTGTGGTCGTACGGACAAGAACAGAGTGTGGTGTTGTGTCTGAAGAGAAAAGAGACGAAGGAAAGGAGAGAGAGGAGGAGAGTAAAGTGACATAGATATCTGAAACTGAAGGAGAAGCTCATCAATGGGTTTTCTCTGGCCATGGAAAGTGACAGATCGAATCTGGAAACACAAAATTTAATCGCTTAAGACAGAGAAGAAGTGATTATTTGTCAGTGGCTTGAATCTGGAAAAAAGTTTGACCAAGCGACTTGATTTAGATTAGATTAGATTAAAGTCGTGTTCTTTAAGTCAAATGCACATGCCCTCTCTAAGGTTCACTGAATCATCGCAGTAAAGTCATGCGACTAAGGCCTACGCACCTCCGTCGTGGGAGAAATTGGCGGCGAAATTGATTAGCATCAAGCCGGAGAAATTCGACGGCGCCGATTATTGCGTGCCGTCTCAAGCGAGGAAAAACGCCGAGTCCCTTGCGAGGTTATGTAATACAAACGACGACGTCTTGTTGAAAGGAAAGAAAACAAAAATTATACACCGTTGCCGGGAATCGAACCCATGACAGGCGGGAATACTTACCACTATACTACAACGACATTTTTGGTTGCATCTCGAATAGGCTATTTGATATACAATTCAAAATCTAAAAAAAATTTAAAATTTTATTCCATAAAAATATGTCAGCGTTAAAAGTTTGATTAACCCATACTCAAAAGTCCTATATATAATACGGTTAATGGTTGTTAGATAGAAAGAAGCTTTACCATAAAGTGATATTAGACCTACTATTTTGTAATAAAACAACTAACGGTGACTAATGCGTTGCACATTCAAACAAAAAAAAATGATTTCTTTTTCTCATATAGAATGTGAAATCTAAAAGCTATTAACTAGCGGTAGCCTGGTATGAACTATTTATTTACTGTATTTATACGGTCATAACAAGAAAAAGTGTGCATACTTATGTTTGGTCAGATCTTAAAAGGTTAACCTAACCTTCCCTCTAACATTTGTTACTTCGAAACATCGCAGAGAAAGAAGAAACTCATATGTTTGTCTCCAAATCACTCATCTCAAGCTGCATTAATTTGTTGACTTAATCCACATTAATTCTATATAAATCACCTAAACCAATCTATTATATGTAACTCCGTATGGCTAGGTCATAAGAAACATATATAATCAATCGAGTTCCCTTTTCTATTCAAATATTTACAGAGCGAAATTTACACATTTACAAATAGTATTAAATGTAAGAAGAACAAATGTTTCTTTAATCATTATAAATATTTTACAAAGAGAAATTTACACATTTACAAAATCGTATATTGCTTTAATCTTTACAATCGTAAGAAGAAAAAATGTATTTATAATGGTTGGTAATGGGATCTTAGTTAATCTGGTTTTGATTTTGTAATGGTTAGCAGCTCTTCATTAATTAGAAGTTAGAAGAAGAGGCATATTTTAGTATATTTTAGCTACCAAAATTCGAGGCATACCCAACATATAACTTATACTAGAAGTTATATTGCGCAATTAATTTTTTGAAATTTATTTAATTTCATTGGAAAACAATGATCTTAATGTATTTCCAATCTATCTGATCATTTAAGTTGGTTTCATTTATAATCTTCTATTATTGTAGTTTTCCTTATACTCAGCGGTTTGGGTTGGTCTTGCGAAGGAGAAGGAGCTTTCGGAAAGAAGTTTTCGTTTCTTCGCTCTAATTCGAGGTTAGTTGTTTGTGAGGAGTTGATTTCGGTTCAGGATCTGTGGAAGTTTCAGCTATTATTCAGAGAGTTGGTTTTTGTGGTGCCTATGGCGCCATACATTACAGATAAGAGATATGTCAGACGGTGCGGTATAGCTGCTTGGTGTGGTATAGGTGCTTTCGCTGGCGACATCACTTTGCTTCCTTCAACTCTAGTTCTAGTTCTAGTTATGTTTTTTTTTTTTGGATTTGAGTGGTGCTCGGTTTTGTCGTTATGCGACTGGTTTTCATCTTCAGTAAGGTTTCTTTGGCCTTCGGTTCCCGAGTTTGATCTTCTCCTCCTTGATTCTAGTTCTCAGGTTGTCTCGTTTTCTTTGGTTTATCCAAATTGTCTCCGATTTAGTTTTGGAAAATTGGTTTCTAACGTCTTATAATACAACATGTGAGTCGTCGCGTGGATATTCATACATCGTCATAATTCTTCTTGATGAAGAGGTTGCTATCGGCTTTTCTTTGTTGGAAAAGAATTATATTTGCCTCGTCTTTCTTCTGGCATTGTTTTTGCGTTTGAAAATCAGTGTTTTCATTTCTTTTCGGGATATTCATGTTGGTTTTAGTCTCGGTTTCAGCTTCGGTTTTAGTTTTCAATCATGTATAGTTACCCTTGTTTAGGCTTCTGTTTCCCTTTTTCGGGCTTAGTCTTCTGGGGATTTTAAATTGTTACGTCTGTCTTTTGTATTCCATCTTGTATTTCACCTTTTAATATTAATGAAAAATCAGATGAGCAAAAAAAGAATCCCATTTCATAAATAAAGTGGGTATTAAAGCAAAAAAAGGTACAGCAGAATGATTTTAGCTGTACGTAAGATTAGATAATTGATTTGTTTTAATGAAATACTTTTTTTTTACCTATTGTTGCATCATATTCATTTTACATAAACAACTCTAGTTTCTTATGTACATAGGCAACTTTTTACTATCTAAATTTTCTAAAGCATTAATTTTTTTTTTTTGAAATTTATAGGAAAAAAATTCAGTTAAAAATATCTCTTCAGAAAGACAACAAAAGCCTTTTTTTATCGGCAAAAAAAAAGCAATGTATAATTGTGTATTAAGATATATATATAGGTAACAAAAACCAACACGTAGAATCTATATCAAGAAACAACAAAGCTTTATTAGCAAGATGAGATGACAAAACGCAATTGTAAAACATTAGAAAAGCAAAAATAACGTGACTTAAAAACATTGTTAGACAAATTTAAAAATTACAAAAAGTTAGTATACATGTTAGAGATGGGCATTTCGGTTTAACTTCGGGTTCGGTTTAGGTTTTGTTCGGTTGATTCGGGTTGAATAAAACTATAACCGAACTCAACCAAAATAAGTTTGGCTCGGTTTGGGTTTAGTTCGGTTCGGTTGTAATTTAGTTTGGTTTTAGTTCGGTTTTAAAAAAATCAATTTATAAAAACAAGAATCCTCACGTAAATAAAAAGAAACCATATAAAAATCATTCTCTAAAATTTTAAAACCAAACTGAAATTATCCCACTTAATCAACATAAAAATAAAAAAAAATATGGTTTCATCTCTTCTATGCCACTAAAATGAACATGCAACAAATCAATAATTTAAATATAAGTTAATTATACAAGTCAATGTTTATTCATCTCTTATATGAATCCACCGTTGATAGTAGGATTTTTCCTATCAATTTCTCAAATCTCACTCATGTCATTGTAGTACTTGAGATGTCAATCCATAAGGGGTTAAGATTGAGGCACTAAGAATGCAAGAAACTTCTTAAGCTAGAGCAAACATTGTTTTTTGGTTTTTAAATTTATAAGAAAGGAAACAAATGCAAGAAGGAAAACAAAACACAAGACTAAAATGTTGGATTATGAACTAAGCTATCAATGAGATGGGTAACAATCAAACAATGAATCATTTAGAAGCATTAATCACTATCTTAGAACATGGAATTCTCAAATATGACTAATCCATTTCCATGGCACTAATCACCTTGTTAATTATCTAATCAAGAACAAATTTCCATTTGTGATTAAATAATTAACAAGCATTAAGAAACAATTCCAATTAGTTCACTAAACACCCTAAACATCAACTTCCGTTGGCTAGGATATGCATAGCTCACAAAAGGTTCGGATCAAGCAATTCATTTAAACTCGGGTCATGAGTGAAATGCCTAAGATCTAGAAACGAATGAACATACCTAATCTAGTACTAACACCGCTTACTCGAATCTATCCCTAATGCATGGGATGAGACCAAAAATCTAACTAATCTAAGGTGTAGTACTAGGTTTCGGTTTATCATGACAAATCTAGCGTTACGAACCAACCTAAGTGAAAGACTCATCCAAGATCATCTTAAATAACCATTATCTAACCATCAAGACAATTGACTAATGATGCCTAAACATTCAATGCACATTCATTCTTATGACATGGATCACACAAGTAGATTAGTTCACTTCCATGATACTAATCCATTTACAAAATCATCTAGTTATCAAGAACTTCCGTTCGAAACTAAATGATCCATAATCATTAAGCATTAGTCCATACAAGTCAACAATTCACCTTAATCATCAATTTCCATTGGCTAAGAATTGAATTGCATGCTTAGAAGTTTTCTAGACATTTCATCGAACACCTTCCGGGCGAGAAATGTCTTAAGTTCTAGAAATGAGTTGTCAATTCGATTCTAGCATTAAGATCCCTCCTAACATGAGAACAAATGATTATCTAAGCCTAAACATCAACAATCAACCATCAACCATCCAAATCAAACATTATCTAAAATCCAACAAAAAGTCAACTCACAAGAACATGAAGAACACAAGAGAAAAAGACATAGAAATGAAGAACAAGAATCAAATAAGCATAATATAAAGATAGAGTGAAGAAATCTTCTCTAGAATGGCATTTGTATGAAGAACAATCCCAAAACATCAAGAAGAGAGAGTTGGGGACGAGCCCCACTCTTAGAAGAAGAAAACTTGACAATAAAATTAGGTTTTTTGGCTTTTAATAGAGTTTGGGTCGAGTTTTTTTTGGGTTTCAGATGATTCACAGCGGTCAGGACTTGCCCGCTGCATGACCGCTGTGAATCTCTGTTTTTTTTCGTCGGATGAATCCGCAGCGGTCACTGTAGACCGCTGCGCTACACCGCTGTGAGCTCCAATGAGTTCCTTCGCGCGCCAGACTGGACCGTCGTCACGGAAATTGGCATAACTTCTGATCGCACCGTTGGAATTGCCTCAAACCACTTCCAAATGAAAGCTAATCCATTGCTATATCTCGTGATAAAATTTGAGCTCAATCCAACGGTGAAAAGTCCTTCATCCATTGCCAAACTTATGACGTATCAACCTGATCCTGCATCTCTGTATTCTGCAATGACTTTTTTGTGTGGCTATCTTCACTCCTCCAACTCCTATGACTCCAAGAACACCTGAAAATTGCTCATACAAGCCAAAAAGAATGCAAAGACAACCTAGGACATCTAAAATGCAATGAGACTCAAGTTGGACCTAAATGCATGAAAATATCCCAAAACTATACAAATTGGAACTAAAAACCTATGAAATTAAACCTTAAAAACATGTAAAATATGGTGTTATCAACCGTATGTGTTTATATTTTTAATATTATTAATTAACTAATTAAAAAAAAAATACATTGGTTTATCGGTTCGATTTGGTTTTAAACCGAACCGTTTCGGTTGAAAAAAAATTAAACCAATTAAATTATCTATAAAATATAGTTTCTTTTGGGTCAGTTTAAATTTGGTTTGTTCGGTTAGATTTTTTTTGCTCATCCCTGATAGGCTAATACTGGTCATGACTAAATAACATTGTTACTTTCCAAAATTATCACATATTAGTTATTTAAACTATAAATGGTAGAGAAATCTATATATGTTGGAATACATATTATTTTATTTTTAGAGAAGTTTAAATAACATTTACCTAAAAAAGGTTCGTCATAAATAAATGCATTCATATTTATAAAAAAAAAAGAAAAAAAGGAAAAATACATATGTTTATTATATAGCCTTCCTTAATCCTTAATCTCCTCTCGTGAGTCGCAACTCGCAACAATTGGCAGGTGAAATTGTCGTAACGCCTTAAGAGCTAAACCTGTCTATCTGTACGGTCTTCTTCTTCCTTCTTTATAAATCTTAACACAAACTTCTCTTTCTCTCTCTCGTCTCTCTGTGCTTGCTTTCCTCTGTTTCTCTCTGTTCTAGACTCTCTCTCTCTCTCTCTCTCTCTCTCTCTCTCTCTCTCTCTGGTTAAGTTTGTTTGTTCTGTACTCTGTATCTATCCAAAGATTTTACTCTGTTTTTCTAGACAAGAATCATCAAATGGAATCTACTGAACTACAAGACATAGATTTCTTTAGCTCTTTTTCCGAGCACACAGTACCAACTTTCTTCACTCCAACCACAAGCTCGCTCCGATCCGACTCCTTATCCGAAGATCCGGATTCACCAAAGCCACAAAACGAAGACGAAGACGAGTACGTCGCCGAGTTGACTCGCCAGATGACTAACTATATGCTTCAAGACGATGAAAAACATCAAAAGGTACAAACTTTTTTTCATTAAAACCCATCAGATTCAATTCTCTCTCTTTTATTCACTCTCAGTTTCCTTACCAATCTTTCTCCTTTTTGATTCAGTCTTGTCGTGGTGGCTCTGGCTCGCCGCAATCGACTCTTTGGTCACCTTTCGCCTCCGGTTACAGCAGCCCAATCGGTCCTTCCCGAGAACCATCGCCGCCGCTCACTCCGCCGAAGGCGGTGGACACGAAACCTGTGATGATCCCTTTTCAATCAAAACAAGCTTTAATCAATGACCAGATCCGATCTGTTCAAGCTAACGTGAGCTCAATGTTTTATCATTATTTATCAATTACTCAGAATCTTTTTTTTTCTAAACGGACAGTCGAGAATGAACATTGACGAAAACAGAGTTTCGTTACCACCGTCGGATGCATTATATTTTCTAATAAAAAGTTCGATGATGTTGATATAGTTCCATAAAATCAAAAAGGAGAAAGAGAAGCAACGA
This sequence comes from Eutrema japonicum, assembly GCA_030161315.1. NCBI lineage: Eukaryota > Viridiplantae > Streptophyta > Magnoliopsida > Brassicales > Brassicaceae > Eutrema > Eutrema japonicum. The sequence continues at coordinate 45,068,022 of BSQW01000005.1, forward strand.
AACGATGACGTATTGCGACACAAAGCAAGGAACTACCACCACCACCACCACCACCAGAGACCAAGGTCGGGCGTTAAGGCGGTGTTCGTTGACGGGTCGGGTTCAAGAACCGGGTCGGGTGGAACCGGAGTGTTCTTGCCACGTGGTCATGGTACTGTTGTGGAGTCACGCAAGAAATCAGGTTAGAGCCAATAATACTAGTAGTAATCTCATATCAATTTATCATTATTACTCTTTCTCCTCTTTCTTCCGTTATAAAACTTTTCTTTTGGGGTTTCAATTTTTCATAAAGGGTACGTATTATAAAGGACAACAAAAATTAAGATAGGATGACGTCTCTTCTAACGTGTTATCAATTTATACTTTGAGATTCCACTCTTTTTTTTTTGGGGTTGACAAAGTGGGAATCTTGTACATATTAACTAATAACTATGAAACCACTAAAAATATTATTTTATTTTTTTTGAATTTAAATGTTAAATTAATTCAAATTAAAAAACAATGTTTTTATAATAAATGTTTCCTTTGTTTAAATATTGAAAGCTTTGAAAAAAGTTTATAATATACTCTTTACATGCTTCATTGAGTGGCCAACCAAACTTGCATCCCTTCCTCATATATTCCATCTCCCAATCATCGTATTGATGTTAACCGATTTCATCTTAAATTTCATATTTTAGATTAAGTTGTTCGACTTCTACATAAATGTTATGTTTAAATTTAGAGTGTAATTTTCTTTCGGTGGTCGACGAGATGGATAAGATTTCATATACCACACACTTGCATAGTTTCAGAATCGACTTTTGATGTTGCACAAATTCCATTCTTATCATTAACTCAAAATGAATGTGTTATAATATTAAAAAGTTGTGACATGAATAGTTTTTACCTAATTGGAATGGTTATTAGTTGAGTTAAGATTAGGTTGGGTTAGTTTAGCCGGTTGAGTATCAATCATCTCCGCTCAAAACTCAATTATTTAGGACAAATAATAATAAGAATCTTTCTTTAACATTATTACATTGTTTGACTGCGTAGATTCCAAAGATTCCTTGTCACCAATTATTCTCTCTTTTTTTTTCTTAAGATTTTGTGTGGCTGTAGGTTTGACAGATATGCCCCTCCTTAATTAGAATCTTGCCTCAACTTGTTGGTCCCCATTGTTACTACCTTTCCCTTTCACAAAAAATAAACCATTTAAGTTCAAAAATCATGATCATTGATTTTTATCTTAAGAGCATCATTATTGAGGGGTTTTTGATGGGGTTCTTAACCAAAAAAAAATAATAATAATAATAAAAATTATGAACAGTGTAAGAACTGGTTCTTAAATAAGAGTTTTAAGAATCGGTTATTAAGGGGGTTCTTACACTGTTCTTAGCCACGTGTCAACTCTTAATTCGCCGGATTTTTTTTTTTTGCCAAATTTTGTTTTTTTACTTTTTCTTAATTTAAAAAAAATTCTTAATTTTTTTTTTTTAAACTTTTTCTTAACTTCAACTTTAAAATTTTAAACTTTTTTTTACATATTAATAAATTGAAATATTTACATAATGAATTGGAATCTTTACACATTAAATTTTTTTACATATTAATGAATTGGAATCGTTCGGTGGGTGAACATGAAGCGATTCATATACAAGATCAGAAAAAACCCAAATTGAATGTTCTTTTTCATTTTTTTTCAAAATCTATGTTGAAAATGTTATGTTTTTATGTTAACTATGTTTAATTAAAAAAATAAACTCTATTTAAAATAAAACAAAATTATTAATTTTTTTTTTAAGAACCCCTAATAGAGCTCTACCAATAAAACAACAAAAACGAAAGTTTATTAACAGAGTTTCTTAACTTCAAATTTATAATTAAATATTACTTAGAAACCCATCAATAATAATGCTCTAAGACCCCACTTGTTTCATTCATTAAGTGGATTATAATCTAAGATAACCTTAGATATTATTTTACCAAAAAAAAAGAAAAGAACCTTAGATATTTTATTCATCTTGTGATTCTTTCTTTTGTCACCGTTCGATCATTGACAATACCCAAGGCTATAACCAAACCACATAGTGTAAACTTTGTTCCTTTCTAAATATAGTATTATATTCGAATTCGGATTACATACACTTAAAAATCTCATAACCACATATGTAACACTAACCAAGATCTTTCTCATGTTCTTAATTTAGACACAAAGAATTATACATAACATCTCAACATGAAGATTTTCTGAATAATTTATTGTCAACTACTCTTAACCGTTACCCAATCTAGGAGTCGGTGGATTTGTCAACAGATATCATCTACCCTCTTAAAAAAAAATCATATTATTCTCTTTTTTGGCATAATATGATATGATGTGGCTTAGATATTGGTGGGAGGTGGTGACAATTTGCTATTTATTGTACGGTTGGGATTAAGATTTGTTGACGTCGTTCTATGAAACTGGATGTCTCAACAAAACAGTTTTATGAAGTTATTACTCTGAATTACGTACTAGACCGGTTTAGTTTGGTAGGTAGATCTGGTTTGGTTCTGACTTTTGTGTCTGAAAAAATATTGGTTGCAGGATGTTCAACAGTAATAATACCAGCAAGAGTAGTTGAAGCCTTGAAAGTTCACTTTGACAAATTGGGTGTTCCTTCAACATTCTCTTCTGATATCCCTCCTTTTCATGGTACCAACCCACCTATCTTTTTCCCTTATTAAAATTTCATGTTCTTTTATTCTTTTGAGTAAAGTTATGATTTAACAATAATTAGTTATATATAAACAGTACAAAACCTCTAAAAAATTTAGCTGAAAATTGAATTTCATTGTTATGTATCTTTCTTAATAGTGAAAATACTACTACATACTTCAAACTAATTAGATTTTGGATTCAGCCATGTGATTAATTAAAGTGTCGATTTGTGAGAATATTCATCACCGAAGGATCTGCTCATCTCAAAATAAATTAGTGATAGACGCTTATGATTAATTAATATATAAAGTATATTTTCTTGTTTGTTTAATGTTGTTTTTTGAGTCATTGAGTGTATCTTTCGATATGATTCTTGATATTCTTTTTCTTTAACCGTACGGTGAAGGGTTTTTCATTGATAATTCTTGAAATTCTTTACCATATAGATGCTTTGTTGGTGTCCATGAAGAACAAAAACAACAAAAGTAACAACAGTAGTTCATCAACTCGGGCACAAAGTGGACCACCCTACATGGCGAAAACGCCGGTCGGGAGCCACCAAGAATCACCGGCGGATTTGCCACAGGAATGGACGTACTGATCAAACATTGGCATGTGCTCTTGGTTGCTGAAGTTATAGGTTTTGAAAAGGTAATGTCTCTTCGGATTGAATATTTTATAGTGGGGTCAAAATATAAAAAAAAAAATAAGAAAACTTTCAAAAATCATGATTTTTTATTGGAAATATATAGATTTTAAATGGTGGTGAATTTGTTCTTTTATTATTGGTAGTTCCATAAGCTGGTTCATGTGAAATCAATAATTCTTGTGATAAAAGAACAATAAAATATGCATATATATGTTCATATATGTTGCATGTCTATTGTAATAAAAGGGATGGGTTGTTTTCAATGTAAGATTTCTTGTAATAAAAAATGCATCTCGGCAGTGTAATTAAAAAAAATACTTTATTTGATTATTACGTCTTAATTATTTCTTACGTCTATCTACTTCATATGCTTAACTCTCTTATTATTGGAGAATGTATAGTTTGGTTTACTTTGGTTTAGTCATATTGTATAGTTCGGTTATTCTCTTTGCTTTAGAGTCTTAGTATTTAAAGCTTCTTCTTATCAAGTTGAGAGTTATACACAGACATAGAAAATCAGTTGGATATTTTCTCTTATTCTTCATCACAAATTCTCTCAGCTTCCATGGAAATTCTCACTTGGTAAAACTTATTTACAGATTACGCTATTAGAATTATAGTCATGGTTTTTGGAATAAATATTAGTTTAGATGTAATGTAAATGTGAAAAGATATGACATGCTTGTGGCCTCGTGGGTGGTCTTAAATCCGCCAACTTATCGTGCTGTGCAAAAATGTTATTTGACTTATTCTTCATACTTTCACTTTATAAGGTTCATGTGCACTCACGTTTTGTCATTACTCATATTTGTTCTGAGCCAGTGACGGTGTACATAGTACATTGCTCCACTCTTCTCATGTGACTTCTCTTTTTATTTATTTGTTTGTTTACTTACACCGACAGGTTATATATGGATGTTAGGGTAACACATATCTTCGTGCTACAGCGAAACTTTATCTTAATAAAACTAAAATGATATTGCACTAGTTAATAGAACCGACTTCAACAAATCCTCCACGGCTCCACTACTTTTGGTGCTAAGGTTGAGGCCGAAGAGAAGTTTCACGAGGCTTTTGGCATTTTTAATGAAGATGGAGCAGGACATACTTGGAATTGTCAAAGTGCTCTAATAGCTCAAAAGTGGATCTCATTGATTACAATCAAGACTGGTTGAAAACGAAATTAAATGGTTGGTTTGCCCGCAGCCTTTGCCAAAGGGACAAGTGTTATTAAATGCTGTGGTATTGGTTATGTCGGTGTATGTCATATCTTGAAAATATAAAACGTTCTAATTAGTAATTAACGACTTAGCAAAAGAGGATTTAATAATAATAAAAAAGGTAACATAGAAGGAAGGCCGGCCCAAAGTGTTCCTAAACAAACAAGATTTTTTGGCCCATTAATAAACATATTTTCTAGAAAATCATTAAAAAGCAAGTATAGGACTCGAACATGGAAACTTTAAGGCATTTAAACCAAATTTTCAAAATTATGCCCTTAAGTTTGTTAATATATTTTGGCGTCTAAATCCCTAGTTTGTTGAGCTGTAAGGCCGGACCTGTGGAGGAGGAGACCAACGACAACGAAATTGAATTATCTTCGAAGAGTGCTTGAGGATGAAATTTCATGTGTTTACAGTGAAGTGGATACAATCGGATCAATTTTTTAATAAAGCCAATGAACTTATTAAATTGAATGAATATGAATGAAAAATTGGTTATTGAGTTCATGGAAAAGCCATAAGCTTATTTGCTTAGTGGTTAAAAAGTAAAGTGTGTTATCCCACATCAGAAACTTTGGAGGAATTAGACATCTTTTCTCTGGTTATATATTCATGCATCTAGTCTCATTCATTTAATACTATAACACATACTTTCACACGCTTTTCTAAAAGTAAAGAAAGAATAAAGTTTCCAGCAATCTCTCACTTCTTTTCAAGTAAGTGTCTCGAGAGTATATCGTATTTAGTTCGATAGATCTGTTATCGAGTGTTCACGATACCGGATTTAATGGTTGTATCATGGGATTCATGAATCGGATATTATACCGTCGCACTACAGGATATTCTTTGAGTTAAGGAAAGAGAGTTCTCTCGCCTCCATTGTTTCGTTTTAATTTTGTCGCTTTTATATCGTATTTAAACTTATCTTTCCTTGACGTTTATTTGTATATTCGTGATTAAATCGCTATCATGTTACTGTGCGAATTTTTGGTCCTAAAATCTTAACTCAAAAATTCGCACAGTAACATGATAGCGATTTAATAACGAATATACAAATAAATGTTACGGAAATACGAGTTTAAAAACAATGTAAAAACGACGAAATTAAAACGAAACAATGGAGGCAAGAGAACTCTCTTTCCTTAACTCAAAGAATATCCCGTAGTGCGACAATATAATATTCAATTCATGAGTCCCATGATATAACCATTGATGAATCCGTTATTGCGAACACTCGATAACGGATTTATCGAACTAAATTCTACGATATACTCTCGAGACACTTACTTGAAAGTGAGAGATAGCTGTAAATTTTCTTCTTTCTTTGTTTTTAGAAAAGCGTGTGAAAGTGTGTGTTATAGTATTAAATGAATGAGATTAGAGACATGAATATATAGCCAGAGAAAAGAGGTTTAATTCCCCAAAGTTTTCGATGTGTGATATAACACTTTACTCTTTAACCACTAAGCAAATAAGCTTATGGTTTTTCCATCAGTTCAATGACCTATTTCTCATTCAAATTCATTCAATTTAATAAGCCCATTGGCTTTATTAAAAAATTGATCCAACATATTTTCTTAAGGTATCCACCTGGATTCTCCTTTTTCTGAAACGAAGTGGATGCTCTTAAGATTTTTTTTTACAGACTGTTCATATATAAGTTTTGTGCTATATGGTTGATAATTATTTATATTTTTGGTTTTCTCGTGGATATATGACTTGATGGTTGGTGATACAAAAAACAATGAAAGATTCCTCAGGTGATTTCATTTTTATTGTTTATCGAACATCTGAATAAGTTCTACTTCGTGACATAATATTAGGTTGTGTTGGGTAATTGCTTCTTCTCTTCGTGACATAATATTAGGTTTATAAGCAAAATGGTTGAACTGGACAAGAAATCAAGGTTGTTTTCATAGTATATGCCTTTAATTCTATCTTATGTTGCTGCAACACATCTAAGTTGCTTGACTTGTAATAGGGAATTCGGGAAACCAATAGCACATGTCAAAGTTTTTGAGGGTGGGAAAGTAACCGTTTCAGAAATTAACGAGGATATATTAGTTCTTAAAAGCAAAAAGAGAAAGAAAGATACTCGGTAGACTAGAACATACACGAACAGATGATGGACTAGGAGTTTAGTCTTTGTGTTAATACTGTTTGCTTGTTCTAGATCAAAGTTTTGTTTTTACTGATTTCTTGATAGTTAATCTCCTGAAATCCAAAAAGCCGATAAAGAATCTCGAGAACCAAATGCATGAGTTTATGCAAGAGAAGAATGATATCAAGAAGAAGAACGTGATTCTCCAGAAGGAACTCGAAGACCAAAAGATGGAAGATAGAACAAAAATATCTTCTAAAAAACAAAGGAAACCCTAAGACAACAACTTTCTTAAAAAGCTCGATGGATTCAAGCAAATTTCCAGAGACCTTCTAAAAACAAAAGAAAACCTTACCAAAGACAACAACTCTCTTACCACATAGCTTGATGATGGATTCAAGCACTCTTGGCAACATACTGTTTATCGTGTGCTTATGTTTGCTGACTTGTCAAGGTACATTACAAATTTTCTTAAGAAGTTGCAAGCGAGGCTATCCGTTCAGCCGATCAGGTGACAAACGAGAGAACTCCTTGGAAAGAAGAGAATGAAAAGTTAATTAAGGAAAAGGATTCTACTGAGGATAACACACATAAACAGAGGATAACACACATTAGTAGAGGATGATTAATTAGTATTACAACTGATATATTCTGATCTACACTTGGAAGTTAAAAAGAGACTCGGTCGAACCAAACCAACGATGAGGTTACTTACTCGAACCTAACCAAACCAATTATATATTCCTCAATGTCATCTTTTCTGGCTTATATTCAAACCAGTTTTCCCTAAAATATCGGCTTAATTTACATTTTGATATTTAGGACCTCATAAAATCAAAACAAACGAATCTTAGAAAATCGATAATATAGAAGGTAGAAATATTTAATTAATTTTCATTCAAAGGGTGGCTCAGTGGAATCAAGTCTGAGTCCTTACAAATCGCAATTTCTTCCTCAAACTCTGAATTCGTCAATTAGGAATACATCATTTTCTAATAAAAACAATATTATATAAATCCAGAAAGTAATTATGCGGATCCCTTTTAACAAATAAAAAAAATAAAATAAAAATGTATGCGTATCAACCAAGCAGAGATAATTATGCGGATCAGCGTATATCTACCATTGTGCATTGTGATTAAACTTACCTGACCGTACATAATATTATTAGAGATCAAAAACAAGAAACCAAAACAAGAATAAAAGAACTTCCAAGATCTTCTTCTCAAACGAAACAAAACAAATAGAGAGATGTTCTTATTTTCATTATTATTATTATTTCAACGGAAAACAAAAAAATAAAACGATAAAGCCCACAAACATCATAATTGATGTAAAAACCAAAAAAAGAATCAACAATGTGATTGAACCTCGGTGTGATTGTTATTACTACCAGTGTCCTTAAAAGCCCTACTTCCAAAAATCATAAACCCTAATCCAAAACCAGCCATTGCAGCCAAGAAGACTCCTCCATTGAATGACATCACAGCCAACATAACCAAATAAGACAAACCAGCCCTCACGGTGTAAACCACCGTCTGGACTAGCCCGCCGCCAAAGCTAGCCGGACCGGCTTTCATGCACCCGCACCGCGAAAACCACTCCGAGGCAGCGGATAAGACGAAAATGGTGGCGAGGCAAACCCAATACATGGTTAGACTGGTCCCTGGCCAGCCGTCGAATAGGACCTCTGTGTTTTTCCCCCAAAAGAAAGTCATGTGCATCATGCCACCGTGATGATGGCGGCGATGTTGGAAGAACGCCGACGGTGAAGGTGCCGGTGCCGCCGGAGAAGATCCATTCATGCCGTTCATTGTTTAGAGATATTCTTAAGTTGAGATGTGAGGGTTTGGTTGTTGTGTGTGTGCGTGTTGGGTAATTTATAAGGGTTTTGTTTTTGGGTTGGAGTTTGGTGTGTAGTACAATGTACATTTTTAGAACAATAATGCGATAATAGTGTTTTTATTCGGAGTATAAAATTGTACTTTAAAGATTTTTAGTTGAGACGAAGTCAAAAAAAAAAAGAAGATCTTTAGTCTACGAAATAAATTTCGAAGAAGTGAAATCCAAAGATGGGGAAATCTATAAACTTTGACTGTCTTTTGAGACTTGAGGCATTTCGTCCTGTTTCTAGCTTTACCGTTAAAGCAGATAATTTGTTAAACAAAATTTAAAGTGTGTAGAATTTTTGAATAATACAAAACCGTGAAATTATACATTTTCATAATATTTATACACCATGGTATAATTTCGTTTTAAAATTTTCGAATATATATATTTTGCATATGTAAGTAATAATCTCGTTGGTCTTGACACTGGTTATGTTTTAAAACAAAAAATCTCTTTCATTATAAACTATGGACTATGTAGTATGGTGGTTTCAAAATAATTTAAAACATAAAATGATAAAATTGAGCCTATAGGGCTTTGATTTTCTTAGAAACATTAGAAACATTGGTATATATATTATGGGCTGAGAAAGAAAGAAACAGCTCAAACAAAGAGTACTGAATTGACAATTCTTGTAAGATAAGCCCATTGAAAATGGCGAGGCAAGATGTAAAACTAGCTGTAAATAGAAAAGACGATTTGAAAATAACCTGGATTTCTTGTAATCATATTCATACTTTTTAGTTAATAATGGTTAGGCTCTACGCTCACTGATAATTTCAATATAGTATTTAATAGTAGTAGTAGTATATTTTAAAAGGTAATAATAGAAAGTAATATTGATTTGTACACGCATTTGGTTGGATGAGTTTACATTTCGTAATCCAGATTTCATTATCATTTATCTGTATTTATTTCATATTTTTTTAAATCATTATCTATAGACTTTTATTTACATTTCTATATAATTTATACATGTCAAAGTTTAATATTATTTTACTATTTTTTTTATCTGTAGTTCTTGATGGTGATGAGTATTTAGAAGACGATGAATGAGATTTTAATCTAAACTCTACTACATGGATTTGAAATGTTTTGATTTTATGTTTTATTTGTTAATACAATTTATTTATTTTTTTTTACTTTTTTTTTCAAACTTTTGCTTTTTAAATTTAATTGGATTTGATATAATACATGTCAATTTAGATTTATTTTGATAAATATTTTGTTTTAATTATTTTTATTTCAGAATTGTGAATTTGTGTGGTTGTAAATAAAAGCCCGAAAAGTCCTAAAGCCCTGTCCGGACCGGGTTTAGAATATAGGTCCGATTTTTTTTCGGACCGAGTCGGGTTGGACTCAAATGTATGCGGATTTTACGGGTTTTGGGCCGGCCAGACCATCCCGATTGACATTCCTAACTGAAGGTTCCAAAAAGTCTTCTCATTCATGGACCATGGTTGTTGCCATAGTGAACGTTTCCAGAGCAAACCAAAACTAGTGGAATGTGATTCAAATGGAAAATTTTTTCGGGAAAACGCGTCGAAAGACCATATTTTACAGTGAAACACCATAATTCATGGGAATTTATTATCTTCTCTGCACATATTCTTAATCACTCCCCAACATTGAAGTCATTGTAACAGAGAATATGCCTTTTCTTTAGATACAAAAGAGCCCCAATAACAACAAGAAGGCTCTGATATGTCGCATAAACACATACTTCCGTTTGTAAATTATCGATGCCTCATCAACACCGATGATGATGCCTTGCAGTTGACATCGGAAATTGTCAGTCACAATTAACGATAATTGGGAAAAACTAACGAGGAAAATCAAAAGAGCGTTGAAAGAGATAAAATTCCAATACGGTTTAGGAATTCTAAATTCATTCGAGATGAATAGTTTCTGCCAACTGTCAGAGATTTCATTTAACATACTAAAACCAACATATTGGACCCAAAGAAAATGGAAATCCATTGTCGGACCAACGGTCTTCCAGAAGGAGAGAAAACAGAATCGTGAAATACACATAAAACCACCGCTCGAAAGAGAAATAGAAACCATGAATCTTATTCCAAAACCTAAATAATTAAAATCAGAAAATGAAATAGTACGACCATGACCGGCCCTGAAATTATGAGGATTTGAAAACAAAAATGAGGACCAATAATTATATCATAATTTTTTTATAAAATATAAAATTTTATAAAAAGAAGATTCAAATAAAAAGTGCTAAATTTCTAATGAAACACAAGCTTTATGGATTTTTTTGTTTTAATTGATTGTGCTTTTTTTCCCCCATAAATTTAAACATAAATGTATTTGTATTATATATAGGTTTCTATTTTTTATATGAACCTGTTAAAATTTGGGGCAATTGTCAATGTTTTATTGGGCTTGGTCGGCCCTGAGTACGGCCCGGAAAAATCACGAAGAAACCAGAGTTGAAAAGATCGCTTTGGAGAGAACTGTTACAATGCTTACCTTACGATGTTTTTTAAAGCAAGTATCTTTCGACAAGTGTTACAACGTTTTTTGTTGAGTATCTCATAAAACTAGAACCGTTTCTTTCTCTCTCTCTTGCTTTTTCAAATTTTTATATATTTTTATAATGACTAGATACCTAAAAGAAACTAGGGTGAATTACACTAAAAGATACTTTTGCCATTTTTTGTTACAAAAATGCACTTTCAACTCTTAAAGCACTTTTTTCACTGTTCATGGGTATGAAAACCCAATTTTGTCCTTTTTTTTTCTTCATCTCTTTTTCTCTTACTTTTTCTCTTAGGCAAATTTCTCTCCCTTTTCTCTCACATATCTCTCTTTTACATCTCACCTTAAACCAATAAACCATCTCTCTCACATCTTTCTCTTTTACCCCACTTGATTTGTTTTCTATTTTTTTATAATGTGAAAGACATAAAATAATTTTCTTGAAACAATATATGATAATTCTATTTTTCCAACATTTTAAGATCCATTTTGCTATAGTTTTGATGTGAAACAAGAAATCTACTTGTAAATATCAAGAACTACTTCTATACATAACATCCACACATTATCCACACATGACCATCTACACTAGAAAATCAAAAATTAGATTAAAATAAATATTACCCAACTTGATTTGTTTTCTATTTTTTTATAATGTGAAAGACAAAAAATAATTTTCTGGAAACAATATATGATAATTCTATTTTTCTAACATTTTAAGATCCATTTTGCTATAGTTTTGATGTGAAACAAAAAATATACTTGTAAATATCAAAAACAACATCTACACATGACCATCCACACATGACCGTCCACACATGACCATCCACACATGACCATCAGTAATGTATTATCCACACATGACCATTCACACTAGAAAATCAAAAATTAGAGTACAATAATTATTACCCCACTTGATTTGTTTTCTATTTTTTTTTATAATGTGAAAGACATAAAATAATTTCTGGAAACAATATATGATAATTCTATTTTTCCAACATTTTAAGATCCATTTTGCTATAGTTTTGATGTGAAACAAGAAATCTACTTGTAAATATCAAGAACTATATCTATACATGATCATCCACACATGACCATCCACACTAGAAAATCAAAAATTAGAGTAAAATAAATATTACTCCACTTGATTTGTTTTCTATTTTTTTTATAATGTGAAAGACATAAAACAATTTTTTGGAAACAATATATGATAATTCTATTTTACCAACATTTTAAGATCCATTTTGTTATAGTTTTGATGTGAAACAAGAAATCTACTTGTAAATATCAAGAACTATATCTACACATGACCATTCACACATGACCATCAGTAAAGTATTATCCACACATGACCATCCACACTAACAATACGAGATTTTTATCTGTCTACACACAATTGTCCACGTTTTCATGTCCACGTCGATCTCGATTTCATATGTTTAGATTTCTTGTTTTTTTTTTCGAATCAAAACTATACCTAAATAGATATTAAAATGTAGAATAAAAAAAATTATCATTCATTGTTATCAAATAAATTGTTTTATGTCTTTTACATTATGAAAAAATAGAAAATAAATCAGATGGGGTAAAAGAGAGAGATGTGAGAGAGATGAGGTAAAAAAAAAGAAAAAAAAAGTGGTTTAAGACGAGAGAGTAAAAGAGAGAGAGAGAGAAAAATAAGCGTATGAAGAAGATTCATGAGAGAATAAAAAAATAGGTGAGTTATATATATATAGGTAAAATTGTCTATTACATCTAAAAAATGCCTTAAAAGTTGAAAGTGCCTTATCATATAATATATAACTCAAAATGTACCTTCTAGAGTAATTTTCTTAAGAAACTACGTGCTCTAATAACCCCAAAACGTTATTTAGACGTCATTGTTCGCCTCAATGAGTTTGGTCAACGTAATGTTTACAATGCATTAGTGGAAAGTCGATATTTACACGTACGGGTCTCTTTTACGAGACCTTTAACACTATGCTATCTGAAATTCTGAATAATAAAAACTGATTTACAATTCTGAGAATTCAAAAATGGTGATTTATTTCTTTTGCCTAAAAAACTATTACACACACAGTACTTGTAATTTGAGAACTTAATATAGTAATTAATTTTTTACGGCTAATATAGTAATTAATTAAAATTATAAATTTTCTAAATATTACCTTTTTTGTACGACACAAAGTTTTGACAAGTAAAAAAAATAAGTTGTACTGTACTACAATAATATTGTTACTCTTATCTCCACACGAATCCAAAAAAAAAAAAAAAATTGAAAAAAGAGAAATCTCATCAATAAATGCCAATAGATACCAACAATTTCCACCAAACAACCCACTTCTAAAATTTTTATTCTCCTCCCAAACAACACACAAGAGATCCAGAACAAAGAAATCATGGATCATGATCACATGCATGGCATGCCTCCACCATCATCATCATCCATGATGAACAATGGATCCATGAACGGAGGAGGAGGAGGACATCACAAGATGATGATGATGCACATGACTTTTTTTTGGGGCAAGAACACGGAGGTTCTCTTCTCCGGTTGGCCGGGAACAAGCTCCGGCATGTATGCTCTCTGCCTCATCTTTGTCTTCTTCCTCGCCGTCCTCACCGAATGGCTTTCTCACTCCTTTCTCCTCCGTGGCACCACCGGAGATTCGGCTAATCCCGCCTCCGGACTCGTCCAAACCGCCGTGTATACCCTCCGTACCGGCCTCTCTTATCTAGTCATGCTCGCCGTCATGTCATTCAACGCCGGCGTGTTTATCGCCGCCCTCGCCGGTCATGCCATCGGTTTCATGTTGTTCGGAAGCCGAACTTTCCGGAATCCCTCCGGTTACCGGGAAACTAACGATCTTCCTGCCTCAGGTTGTGCTTGTTGATTATGATATTATGTATCGTTTGATCCATACTTGTGTTTCTAATTAAAGATCTAGTGGTTGTAGTTTTCTTGATTGTTTTGTGGATTGTTCTTGAGGTTCATGTGTGTGTTAATGTGTGGAGGAGGAATATTTGATATTTTCTATTTGTTTTGCTTTATGATTTTTGTTTTCTACTGGTTGATATGATTAATGGTGAAAGCTGAATCTATCAATTTACAAGTTCTGGACACCAATTTGTTTGTTTTATCTCAGATTTCATATATAAATTAATTTCTAATCTTATTATATATACAACATTATTGTTAACAATATTATGTATTTTAGAATAGCATATTGTATTTTTGGATTACCAGCATATTTTATTTCATCTCAAGTTAAACTCTTTTTAACTAATTATCTCTCTTGTGATCTTTGATTTTATTTTTGTTAGCTGTTAAGTTTTCTTTTCTGTTCCCATAGATGTGTAATCTTGGTGGTAGTGACACCATAACTTGCAGAAATTGTAATTTGTTTGTTTCATTCTCCGGAATGGGGTGGGAAGAGAGCAAAGGCATGCATGATTTTAGTTTTTTCTGTCGTTTTAGTAGTGAAATGATTTTTATATATTTCCATCGCATGCTCTTATCTTTCAATATGACAATCGGTTTTGTCCGGCCAAAACTATGACGAAACTAGAATATGAGTCGATGAGGCGCCAAGTGAATATGGTCATCTACGTACGGTGGTGTTTCAATGGAGTTAGTTAGGATTTAGGAATGTTATGTATCAAAGTCGCTCTTTACTTCAAGTGCTATGTGGCTCGGGAAGAGTAACACATGCCCCATGTCCATCAGATCAAAACTTGGGGACAAACAATGTTCTCCGACACAATCACACTTCTCTACAGCATCCTCTGTCGAAACAGTGTTGTTTATGAGATAACTATGGTTCGGACTTCGGAAGAACATGTATTCACAAATCACTGTTCAAACTCGACTCCCAAACAACACACAGGACCCAAGAACAAAGAGAGCATGGATCATGGTCACATGCCTCCACCTTCATCATCCATCATCATCGTCCATGATTAACAATGGATCCATGAACGGAGGAGGAGGACATCACCAGATGGTGATGATGCACATGACCTTTTTTGGGGCGAGAACACGGAGGTTCTCTTCTCCGGCTGGCCGGGAACAAGCTCCGGCATGTATGATCTTTGTCTCGTCTTTGTCTACTTTCTCGCGGTCCTCACCGAATGGCTTTCTCACTCCTCTCTTCTCCGTGGCACCAACGGAGACTCGGCTAATCGCGCCGCCGGGCTAATCCAAACCGCCGTGTACACCCTCCGTATCGGCCTCGCTTATCTAGTCATGCTCGCCGTTATGTCGTTCAACGCCGGCGTGTTTCTCGCCGCCATCGCCGGTCATGCCATTGGTTTCTTGGTTTTTGGAAGCCGGACTTTCCGGAAGGCTTCCGGTGACAGGGAAACTGACGATCTTCCTGCGTCAGGTCGTGCTTGTTGATGACGATATTATGTTTTATATATATATTAAATATATGTATCGATAGAACCATACTTGTGTCCCTAATAATTCTAGGGGTTTAGTTTTCTTGATTATTTGTGGATTGATCTTAAGGTCACGTGTATGTGAGTGTGAGGAGGAATATTTGATATTTTCTAGTATTTGTTTTGCTATAATTCTTGTTTTCTTCTGGTTAATTGATGAGATACAGAGTGAAGAGGAAGATGACGTGATACAAAGTGAAGAGGAAGATGACGTGGCTATCACTGAAGACAAGTAAATTGTGGTGGGTTGGTTTTTATAACGTGTATTACTTTTATTAAAGTAGTGGGTATGGTTTCTTTAATTAGGGGATGTGTTTCACGTAGTTGTTAGGACCTTCAATATTTTAGTTTTGTATTTAAGCTTTGTGCAATGTTAAATGAAAAAGGAAGAAAATTAAGAAAGAAAGAAACGTATCTCAATTTTTCAATTGTTCTTAGAAACAATTTTCTTTTGTTTAGAGGAGAGATCATAATTAGCTTCATAGCTAACATTAATATGTCTAATAGTAATGGTGAAAGCTGAATATATCAATGTACTACTTACGGACACCAATTTGTTTTCTCTCAGATTTCATATACAACTTTCTTATCTAATATATACAGCTTTCTTATATTTTAAAGTTAATCCCTTGATACAAAGAATTTAGATTGAAGTTCAGATTTTTTTATTTTGTTTTTGGCAACTAATTCGAGTTTAGTTTTGATTGAATATTGTAATTAATTAATTGAATCGTCTATTTTTAGGAAAAAATGAGTTTAATATATTTTCTTTTTTTAGGATAATTGTAAATTTAGAGCACAAAATAAAAATTATTGTCCTTTTAATACTTAATAATCACAAACTATTATCTCTTTAGTATTTATATTAATGTTAATCAGTTTTAGCCCTTAAAATAATAATATTTAAAATTAAATTTATTGTGATTAAAAAAAGGAAAAAAACATAAAGTAAAACCAAAAAAAAAAAACAATTATCCCGCGACATCAAAAAATAAAAAAATCTCCTCTATCGGTATTGTATAGCTCTTTGAGATTAATTTTGCTCCTAGGATTTTAAAATCTCACCAAATTAATTTAAGGATTTAGAGATTAAGATTTTATGATTTGGGTTTAACCGCCCATGCCGAAATGATTTGCATTCGAGAGGGTTCCAAAGTAGTTCGTTCATGGTAATATTTTCTCTCGCTCTCTTAAACAACTCCCTCATGGTCATGATGAAATATACACTTTTGTTACATTGCAATAGCAGGAACAGTATACTAGCATAACAACCATAACTTCAACCACATACCTCCGATCTAAACAATTTTGGATCTTCTGGAAACTGGAGACACAGAACTTTCCATAAGTATGTAGATCGTCACGTAGATCCTCACGGTTAAAATTGTTTCCCAAGGTGGCAATGGTAGCTAGGGTTTAAAGTGATGAAGAGCAAATCGGGGAAGGTTTCGCCGTACAAGTTTCTAGTGCTAAACTTGTCTGCATAGATACTTTTTTATAGGGAGAGTTGATTCTTAGGGTTAGGATTTTATTTTAGACATTTTGGGACTTTACTTCTGAGATTTTTTTAAACAGGTTTCAGTTTCAGATCAGATCTGAGATTTTTTTAGACATTGTTTGTAAGAGATTATCTAGTCTAGTGCTCATAATTTATCCATCGCTAACTTGATATTAGGAGTTCGAGGCTCTTCGTCTGTTTTTTTCATATATTTTTTTCTCTATTACAACCCAATCTTCTTTCTTTTCAATAACTCAGATTCCAATATATTTTTGACACTTTTCTTTGAACCATTGCAATTAAATATTTAGTCACGTCAAAAAATATACTCTTAAATTTCTTACATATGTAATATGTTTATCTGTAAAACTAGGCATGACCAAAGTGGAACCGTAACCGTATTTCAGACCGTAATCGTACCGTTTTCAAACTGTAACCAGACCGTAACCGTGTCAGACAGTTAAAAACCGTAACCGTTAACCGTAAAAATATATTAGTTATGGTTAAAAATATTATTAACCGTAACCGTTAACTAACTGTAACCGTATCAAAACCGTTGGTTAACTGTAAGGTTAAATCGTAAAATTTTGACCATAACCGTTTTAAAAATAAAATTATATATACGAATAATTATAATTAGTTCTGTAAAATTTAAAATTCAAAGAAAATTATATATAATCAATTTACCAATAGCAAATGCAAACTGATAAAAACTTTAGTTAGTTTATTTTACCCTTATTAATAAAATTGTTTAGAATATTAGTTATAGACTTCTAGTTATTTGTTTTCATTTTTATTTTATTTTCTATGATTTCTATTAATACTCATTTCATGTAACTATTTTTAATGGTTTAAGATATTAGATATATGTTTGTCAACTACAACAAAATTTAGGAGGCAAACAAAAAATTTCAAATTTAAAGTTCACATATACAAAAAAAATAAAAATAGAGTTAAATCTCATAATAGAGCTAAATAAAAATATTGTAAACATAGTGGTCATCATCATTCGTCAAAATATATAATTTTTATTTTTTATTATTCTAGATTACAAAATTTATAATTATTTAATTATAAATCATGACATTAACCATTTATTGTCATCAGATAACCGTAACCGTATCTAACCGTAACCGTATTAACCGGACTCGTATTTAACCGTAACTGTTTTAACCGTATATTAAATGGTTAAGGTTAAGGTTAAAAAAAATTCTAACCGTAACCGGTGGTTAAATAACCTTAACCACATTAACCGTAACCGTGGTCATGCTTATGTAAAACCACTTTAAAATTTAGTTTTGGCATTATTAGGATTGAATTTTTGGGGAAGTTAAAAATAAAGAGAAAATTCATCAAAGTAACCTCGTGCATAAGGAATATTACTAGATTAATTTCTAGGGAGGGATTTCATACTAGACTAACCTTACTTTGTTGGTCAATGTCCATTTTATCCATATGTCGTATTGTATTACAATTATGCCATTATTAATTACTTTTTATTTATTTTTTTTGGACAAAAGAAAACCTACCGTCATATATATGACGGTAGGTTTGTTTATATATGACGGTAGATTTGTGTCATCATTAAAAGTTAATGACAAAAAAAAACATGGTTTACAAAAAAAAAAAAACCTCTCGACAAAGGCGATATGAGGCGACGACGACGTTTGGGACGACGTCTTGATTCCGACGCGATTCCGGCCCGATTCCGGCAAGGAGTGAGCCGTTTCCGGTAAGTCTCTTCATCCTCCTGATTTGTTTTAGGTTTCTCTTGCTTCCACGAAGAAGAACTGCGACGAATAAGAACCGCGACGAAGAAGAAGTTACGGCGAAGGAGATTAACTTTGGTCAGGAGGGAGGCGTGTTTAGGGTTCCGGCGAATCATCTTCCGCCGTGTCGGCGACGAATGGGGGAGAATTGCCGGTTGGCGGCCCTGAAAACCCTGAAAACCGGTTTCAAATAACTAAAACCAGGAGAATCAATTTTTTAAAAACCAGTATCACAAATATATTTAGTATGTACATATATGTTAGGCACTACATACATATTCACTCAAAACCAATGTTTTTTAAGAATTGATTCTCGTGGTTAGTAGAAAAAACTAGGAGTAAATCAAGTAAATGCAAATTCAACTACTAACCAACTCTACTTAGTCATCCTTTTCCCCATCTAAAATCCCTATATAAACCCATCATCACTCACACTTTTGTGTGTGCAAAGTTTACATTCTATTTTGCACACACAAAAAATTGACTTTATTAATCACTATGTGCCCTATGTGCCCAAAATATCACTAGTGAACTCGGCCTTTATCATGAATGTCCTATGTGCCCATATTAGCACGCACTTCCATCTACCGATCCTTCGTACTGTCAGCATTTCGTCGAACCGATCCTTCGTGCTTTCAGTAATTCATCGCCTTTCTGACCCATTGGCTAGTCGCGAGCTCCCCATGGACCAACACACAACTGCAAAGGCTAGTCGCTCCATGTTAAGCCGGCATCACGGTCTAACTCATGGGAAACTTCCACCCAAGCAGGAACTACCGCGGCTAACCGCTATTAGTGCTTCCGGCTCTAAGCCGCACATAACTGCTATAAGTGCCTCCGGCACAAAGCCACACTTATAACATACAAATACCATTTCACACAACAAACAAGTTCCGTTTATATTCCTCATACTTTAACATGCATTCTAAGTTCTCAACCAACATTCATGAGGCAATCAACATTCACATAATCAATTCGCATACATTCACATAATCAATTCACATTTTTCACTTTAATTAACGATAACATAGCTAAACGAGTAATTGACTTTAACTCACATTCTGGAATTCTATCTAACTTGCAGAGAATACAATCAACAAACAATGATCGGTTAAACTCATCTAACCATCATTCATAATCCAAACGAGGGGAGTAAAGGTTGGGTCCATTCTCACCTTAGCCACTTTACTGATGAAAAGCAACTCTCTCTCTTTTCTCCTCTCTTAGACAGATTCGCTGTCACAACTTGACAACACATTTCCTTATTCTCTTGAAGCTCAAATTCGTTTTCCTTCCACTGAGAGCTAGATATACTTGTCCTGAAAGTCTCTGCAAAGTTTTACCACAATCCAGATTGATCTGCCTGCCCATTCAACTCCTTCCGTCGGACTGGTCCGATCTGCGCGCTGTGCAGAACAGTCCCGGTAAATATGACATAACTCCCACAATACAAACGATAAAGCCGACATCTTTTACAGAGACTCCGCTATAAGGGTTATTAAACTCCATTCCAAAATTCATTTTCTTCCGATATCTGACAAACCCGCAACATAAATTTACCTCTGACATGTCACAGATTCGCTCTGCAAATATCGAGTCCGACTAATTAACCACAGCTTTCACATCACAACTCCAAATGGAAATCTGCTTTCTGATTCGGGTAGATAAGCAAGTCAGAAAGTTTCTTACCAAGTTTCAGATCGATCAGAGCAGTCTTGGTCCTCGGCTTCCATTTTCCTACCGAATCTGGTCAGATCTGCGGTTGCTTGAGATTAGGACAGATTGCGACAGACGATAAGAGACAACCATAACATCAACCACATACCTCCGATCTAAACAATTTTGGATCTTCTGGAAAGTGGAGACACAGAACTTTTCATCAATATGTAGATCGTCACGTAGATCCTCACTGTTAAAATTGCTTCACAAGGTGGCGATGGTAGCTAGGGTTTAAAGTGATGAAGAGCAAATCGGGCAAGGTTTCGCCGTACAAGTTTCTAGTGCTAAACTTGTCTGCATAGATACTTTTTTAAAGGGAGAGATGATTCTTAGGGTTATGATTTTATTTTAGACCTTTTGGGCCTTTACTTCTGAGATTTTTTAAACAGGTTTAAGTTTCAGATCGCATCTGAGATTTTTTTAGACATTGTTTGTAAGAGATTATCTAGTCTAGTGCTCATAATTTATCCAACGCTAACTTGATATTAGGAGTTCGAGGCTCTTCGTCTGTTTTTTCATATATTTGTTTCTCTATTACAACCCAATTTTCTTTCTTTTCAATAACTCAGATTCCAATACCTTTTTGACACTTTTCTTTGAACCATATTGTAATTAAATTTGTAGTCACGTCAAAAAATATACTCTTAAATTTCTTACATATGTAATATGTTTACCTGTAAAACTAGGCATGACCAAAGTGGAACCGTAACCGTATTTCTGACCGTAATCTTACCGTTTTCAAACTGTAACCAGACCGTAACCGTGTCAGATAGTTAAAAATCATAACCGTTAACAGTAAAAATATATTAGTTATGGTTAAAAAAATTATTAACCGTAACCGTTAATTAACTGTAACCGTATCAAAACCGTTGGTTAACTGTAAGGTTAAATCTTAAAATTTTAACCATAACCGTTTTAAAAATAAAATTATATATACGAATAAATATAATTAGTTCTGTAAAATTTAAAATTCAAAGAAAATTATATATAATCAATTTACCAATAGCAAATGCAAACTAATAAAAACTTTAGTGAGTTTATTTTACCCTTATTAATAAAATTGTTTAGAATATTAGTTATAGACTTCTAGTTATTTGTTTTCATTTTTATTTTATTTTCTATGATTTCTCTTAATACTCATTTCATGTAACTATTTTTAATGGTTTAAGATATTAGATATATGTTTGTCAACTACAACAAAATTTAGGAGGCAAACAAAAAATTCAAATTTAAAGTTCACATATACAAAAAAAAAAAAAAATTGAGTTAAATCTCATAATAGAGCTAAATAAAAATATTGTAAACATAGTGGTTATCGTCATTCGTCAAAATAGATAATTTTTATTTTTTATTATTCTAGATTACCAAATATATAATTATTTAATTATAAATCATGACATTAACCATTTATTGTCATCAAATAACCGTAACCGTATCTAACCGTAACCGTATTAACCGGACTCGTATTTAACCGTAACCGTTTTAACCGTATATCAAACGGTTAAGGTTAAAAAAAATTATAACCGTAACCGGTGGTTAAATAACCTTAACCGCATTAACCGTAACCGTGGTCATGCTTATGTAAAACCACTTTAAAATTTAGTTTTGGCATTATTATGATTGAAATTTTTGGGGAAGTTAAAAATAAAGAGAAAATTCATCAAAGTAACCTCGTGCATAAGGAATATTACTAGATTAACTTCTAGGGAGGGAGGTCATACTAGACTAGCCTTACTTTGTTGGTCAATGTCCATTTTATCCATATGTCGTATTGTATTACAATTATGCCATTATTAATTACTTTTTATTTATTTTTTTTGAACAAAAGAAAACCTACCGTCATATATATGACGGTAGGTTTGTTTATATATGACGGTAGATTTGATTCATCATTAAAAATTAATGACAAAAAAAAACATGGTTTACAAAAAAAAAAAAAACCTCTCGACAAAGGCGATATGAGGCGACGGCGACGTTTGGGACGACGTCTTGATTCCGACGTGATTCCGGCCCGATTACGGCAAGGAGTGAGCCGTTTCCGGTAAGTCTCTTCATCCTCTTGATTTGTTTTAGGTTTCTCTTGCTTCCACGAAGAAGAATTGCGACGAAGAAGAACCGCGACGAAGAAGAAGTTACGGCGAAGGAGATTAACTTTGGTCAGGAGGGAGGCGTGTCGAGGGGTCCGGCGAATCATCTTCCGCTGTGTCGGCGACGAATGGGGGAGAATTACCGGTTGACGGCCCTGAAAACCCTGAAAACCGGTTTCAAATAACTAAAACCAGGAGAATCAATTCTTTAAAAACCAGTATCACAAATATATTTAGTATGTACATATATGTTAGACACTACATACATATTCACTCAAAACCAATGTTTTTTAAGAATTAATTCTCGTGGTTAGTAGAAGAAACTAGGTGTAAATCAAGTAAATGCAAATTCAACTACCAACTCTACTTAGTCATCATTTTCCCCATCTAAAATCCCTATATAAACCCATCATCACTCACACTTTTGTGTGTGCAAAGCTTACATTCTATTTTGCACACACAAAAAATTGACTTGATTAATCACTATGTGCCCTATGTGCCCAAAATATCACAAATGAACTCGGCCTTTATCATGAATGTCCTATGTGCCCATACCAGCACGCACTTCCATCTACCAATCCTTTGTACTGTCAGCATTTCATCGAACCGATCATTCGTGCTTTCAGTACTTCATCGCCTTTCTGACCCATTGGCTAGTCGCGAGCTCCCCATGGACCACCACACAACTGCAAAGGCTAGTCGCTCCATGTTAAGCCGGCATCACGGTCTAACTCATGGGAAACTTCCACCCAAGCAGGAAATACCGCGGCTAACCGCTACTAGTGCTTCCGGCTCTAAGCCGCACATAACTACTATAGGTGCCTCCGGCACAAAGCCACATTTATAACATACAAATACCATTTCACACAGCAAACCAGTTTCGTTTATATTCCTCATACTTTAACATGCATTCTAAGTTCTCAACCAACATTCATGAGGCAATCAACATTCACATAATCAATTCGCATTTTTCACTTTAATTAACGATAACATAGCTAAACGAGTAATTGACTTTGACTCACATTCTGGAATTCTACCTAACTTGCAGAGAATACAATCAACAAACAATGATCGGTTAAACTCATCTAACCATCATTCATAATCCAAACGAGGGGAGTAAAGGTTGGGTCCATTCTCACCTTAGCCACTTTACTGATGAAGAGCAACTCTCTCTCTTTTCTCCTCTCTTGCACAGATTCGCTGTCACAACTTGATAACACATTTCCTTATGCTCTTGAAGCTCAAATTCATTTTCCTTCCACTGAGAGCTAGATATACTTGTCCTGAAAGTCTCTGCAATGTTTCACCACAATCCAGATTGATCTGCCTGCCCATTCACCTCCTTCCATCGGACTGGTCCGATCTGCGCGCTGTGCAGAAAAGTCCCGGTAAGTATGACATAACTCCCACAATACAAACGATAAAGCCGACATATTTTACAGAGACTCCGCTATAAGGGTTATTAAACTCCATTCCAAAATTCATTTTCTTCCGATATCTGACAAACCCGCAACATAAATTTACCTCTGACTGGTCACAGATTCGCTCTGCAAATATCGAGTCCGACTAATCAACCACAGCTATCACATCACAACTCCAAATGGAAATCCGCTTTCTGATTCGGGTAGATAAGCGAGTCAGAAAGTTTCTTACCAAGTTTCAGATCGATCAGAGCAGTCTTGATCCTCGGCTTCCATTTTCCTACCGAATTTGGTCAGATCTGCGGTTGCTTGAGATTAGGACAGATTGCGACAGACGATAAGAAACAGCCATAACTTCAACCACATACCTCCGATCTAAACAATTTTGGATCTTCTGGAAAGTGGAGACACGGAAATTTTCATCAATATGTAGATCGTCACATAGATCCTCACGGTTAAAATTGCTTCACAAGGTGGCGATGGTAGCTAGGGTTTAAAGTGATGAAGAGCAAATCGGGCAAGGTTTCGCCATACAAGTTTCTAGAGCTAAACTTGTCTGCATAGATACTTTTTTATAGGGAGAGTTGATTCTTAGGGTTATGATTTTATTTTAGACCTTTTGGTCCTTTACTTCTGAGATTTTTTTAAACAGGTTTAAGTTTCAGATCGCATCTGAGATTTTTTTAGACATTGTTTGTAAGAGATTATCTAGTCTAGTGCTCATAATTTATCCAGCGCTAACTTGATATTAGGAGTTCGAGGCTCTTCGTCTGTTTTTTTCATATATTTGTTTCTCTATTACAACCCAATTTTCTTTCTTTTCAATAACTCAGATTCCAATACCTTTTTGACATTTTTCTTTGAACCATTGTAATTAAATTTTTAGTCACGTCAAAAAATATACTCTTAAATTTCTTATATATGTAATATGTTTACCTGTAAAACTAGGCATGACCAAAGTAGAACCGTAACCGTATTTCTGACCGTAATCGTACCGTTTTCAAACTGTAACCAGACCGTAACCGTGTCAGATAGTTAAAAACCGTAACCTTTAACCGTAAAAATATATTAGTTATGGTTAAAAAAATTATTAACCGTAACCGTTAATTAACTGTAACAGTATCAAAACCGTTGGTTAACTGTAAGGTTAAATTGTAAAATTTTAACCATAACCGTTTTTAAAATAAAATTATATATACGAATAATTATAATTAGTTCTGTAAAATTTAAAATTCAAAGAAAATTATATATATTCAATTTACCAGTAGCAAATGCAAACTAATAAAAACTTTAATTAGTTTATTTTACCCTTATTAATAAATTTTTTTAGAATATTATAATCAATTTACCAGTAGCAAATGCAAACTAATAAAAACTTTAATTAGTTTATATATAATCAATTATATATAATCAAAACCAATGTTTTTTAAGAATTGATTCTCGTGGTTAGTAGAAGAAACTAGGAGTAATTCAAGTAAATACAAATTCAACTACTAACCAACTCTACTTAGTCATCATTTTACCCATCTAAAATACCTATATAAACCCATCATCGCTCACACTTTTGTGTGTGCAAAGTTTACATTCTATTTTGCACACACACAAAATTGACTTGATCACTATGTGCCCTATGTGCCAAAAATATCACTAGTGAACTCGGCATTTATCATGAATGTCCTATGTGCCCATACTAGCACGAACTTCCATCTACCGATCATTCGTACTGTCAGCATTTCATCGAACCGATCCTTCGTGCTTTCAGTACTTCATCGCTTTTCTGACCAATTGGCTAGTCGCGAGCTCCCCATGGACCAACACACAACTGCAAAGGCTAGTCGCTCCATGTTAAGCCGGCATCACGGTCTAACTCATGGGAAACTTCCACCCAAGCAGGAACTACCGCGGCTAACCGCTACTAGTGCTTCCGGCTCTAAGCCGCACATAACTGCTATAAGTGCCTCCGGCACAAAGCCACACTAATAACATACAAATACCATTTCTCACTGCAAACAAGTTCCGTTTATATTCCTCATACTTTAACATGCATTCTAAGTTCTCAACCAACATTCATGAGGCAATCAACATTCACATAATCAATTCGCATTTTTCACTTTAATTAACGATAACATAGCTAAACGAGTAATTGACTTTGACTCACATTCTGGAATTCTACCTAACTTGCAGAGAATACAATCAACAAACAATGATCGGTTAAACTCATCTAACCATCATTCATAATCCAAACGAGGGGAGTAAAGGTTGGGTCCATTCTCACCTTAGCCACTTTACTGATGAAGAGCAACTCTCTCTCTTTTCTCCTCTCTTGGACAGATTCGCTGTCACAACTTGACAACACATTTCCTTATGCTCTTGAAGCTCAAATTCGTTTTCCTTCCACTGAGAGCTAGATATACTTGTCCTGAAATTCTATGCAAAGTTTCACCACAATCCAGATTAATCTGCCTGCCCATTCACCTCCTTCCGTCGGACTGGTCCGATCTGCGCTTTGCAGAACAGTCCCGGTAAGTATGACATAACTCCCATAATACAAACAATAAAGCCGACATATTTTATAGAGACTCTGCTATAAGGGTTATTAAACTCCATTCCAAAATTTATTTTCTTCCGATATCTGACAAACCCGCAACATAAATTTACCTCTGACTGGTCACAGATTCGCTCTGCAAATATCGAGTCCGACTTATTAACCACAGCTTTCACATCACAACTCCAAATGGAAATCCGCTTTCTGATTCGGGTAGATAAGCGAGTCAGAAAGTTTCTTACCAAGTTTCAGATCGATCAGAGCAGTCTTGATCCTCGGTTTCCATTTTCCTACCGAATCTGGTCAGATCTGCGGTTGCTTGAGATTAGGACATATTGCGACAGACGATAAGAAACAGCCATAACTTCAACCACATACCTCCGATCCAAACAATTTTGGATCTTCTGGAAAGTGGAGACACGGAACTTTTCATCAATATGTAGATCGTCACGTAGATCCTCACGGTTAAAATTGATTCACAAGGTGGCGATGGTAGCTAGGGTTTAAAGTGATGAAGAGCAAATCGGGCAAGGTTTCGCCGTACAAGTTTCTAGTGCTAAACTTGTCTGCATAGATGCTTTTTTTATAGGGAGAGTTGATTCTTAGGGTTATGATTTTATTTTAGACCTTTTGGTCCTTTACTTCTGAGATTTTTTTTAACAGGTTTAAGTTTCAGATCGGATCTGGAATTTTTTTAGACATTGTTTGTAAGAGATTATCTAGTCTAGTGCTCATAATTTATCCAGCGCTAACTTGATATTAGGAGTTCGAGGCTCTTCATCTGTTTTTTCATATATTTTTTTCTCTATTACAACCCAATTTTCGTTTTTTTTATAACTCAGATTCCAATAACTTTTTGACACTTTTCTATGAACCATTGTAATTAAATTTTTAGTCACGTCAAAAAATATACTCTTAAATTTCTTACATATGTAATATGTTTACCTGTAAAACTAGGCATGACCAAAGTGGAACCGCAACCGTATTTCGGACCGTAATCGTACCGTTTTCAAACTGTAACCAGACCGTAACCGTGTCAGATAGTTAAAAACCGTAACCGTTAACCGTAAAAATATATTAGTTATGGTTAAAAAAAGTATTAACCGTAACCGTTAATTAACTGTAACCGTATCAAAACCGTTGGTTAACTGTAAGGTTAAATCGTAAAATTTTAACCATAACCGTTTTAAAAATAAAATTATATATACGAATAATTATAATTAGTTCTGTAAAATTTAAAATTCAAAGAAAATTATATATAATCAATTTACCAATAGCAAATGTAAACTAATAAAAACTTTAGTTAGTTTATTTTACCCTTATTAATAAAATTGTTTAGAATATTAGTTATAGACTTCTAGTTATTTGTTTTCATTTTTATTTCATTTTCTATGATTTTTCTTAATACTCATTTCATGTAACTATTTTTAATGGTTTAAGATATTAGATATATGTTTGTCAACTACAACAAGATTTAGGAGGCAAGCAAAAAATTTCAAATTTAAAGTTCACATATACAAAAAAAAAAAGAGAGTTAAATCTCATAATAGAGCTAAATAAAAATATTGTAAACATAGTGGTCATCGTCATTCGTCAAAATAGATAATTTTTATTTTTTATTATTCTAGATTACAAAATTTATAATTATTTAATTATAAATCATGACATTAACCATTTATTGTCATCAGATAACCGTAACCGTATCTAACCGTAACCGTATTAACCGGACTCGTATTTAACCGTAGCCGTTTTAACCGTATACTAAACGGTTAAGGTTAAGGCTAAAAAAAATTCTAACCGTTACCAGTGGTTAAATAACCTTAACCGCATTAACCGTAACTGTGGTCATGCTTATGTAAAACCACTTTAAAAATTAGTTTTGGCATTATTAGGATTTAATTTTTGGGGAAGTTATAAATAAAGAGAAAATTCATCAAAGTAACCTCGTGCATAAGGAATATTCTTAGATTAACTTCTAGGGAGGGAGGTCATACTAGACTAACCTTACTTTGTTGGTCAATGTCCATTTTATCCATATGTCGTATTGTATTACAATTATGCCATTATTAATTACTTTTTATTTATATTTTTTGAACAAAAGAAAACCTACCGTCATATATATGACGGTAGGTTTGTTTATATATGACGGTAGATTTGATTCATCATTAAAAATTAATGACAAAAAAAACATGGTTTACAAAACAAAAAAAAAACCTCTCGACAAAGGCGATATGAGGCGATGGGGACGTTTGGGACGACGTCTTGATTCCGACGTGATTCCGGCCCGATTACGGCAAGGAGCCGTTTCCGGTAAGTCTCTTCATCCTCGTGAATTGTTTTAGGTTTCTCTTGCTTCCACGAAGAAGAACTATGACGAAGAAGAACCGCGACGAAGAAGAAGTTACGGCGAAGGAGATTAACTTTGGTCAGGAGGGAGGCGTGTCGAGGGTTCCGGCGAATCATCTTCCGCCGTGTCGGCGACGAATGGGGGAGAATTGCCGGTTGGCGGCCCTGAAAACCCTGAAAACCGGGTTCAAATAACTAAAACCAGGAGAATCAATTCTTTAAAAATCAGTATCACAAATATATTTAGTATGTACGTATATGTTAGACACTACATACATATTCACTCAAAACCAATGTTTTTTAAGAATTGATTCTCGTGGTTAGTAGAAGAAATTAGGAGTAAAACAAGTAAATGCAAATTCAACTACTAACCAACTCTACTTAGTCATCATTTTCCCCATCTAAAATCCCTATATAAACCCATCATCACTCACACTTTTGTGTGTGCAAAGTTTACATTCTATTTTGCACACACAAACAATTGACTTGATTAATCACTATGTGCCCTATGTGCCCAAAATTTCACTAGTGAACTCGGCTTTAATCATGAATGTCCTATATGCCCATACTAGCACGCACTTCCATCTACCGATCCTTCGTACTGTCAGCATTTCATCGAACCGATCCTTCATGCTTTCAGTACTTCATCGCTTTTCTGACCCATTGGCTAGTCGCGAGCTCCCCATGGACCACCACACAACTGCAAAGGCTTGTCGCTCTATGTTAAGCCGGCATCACGGTCTAACTCATGGGAAACTTCCACCCAAGCAGGAACTACCGCGGCTAACCGCTACTAGTGCTTCCGGCTCTATGCCGCACATAACTGCTATAAGTGCCTCCGGCACAAAGCCACACTTATAACATACAAATACCATTTCACACAGCAAACAAGTTCCGTTTATATTCCTCATACTTTAACATGCATTCTAAGTTCTCAACCAACATTCATGAGGCAATCAACATTCACATAATCAATTCGCATTTTTCACTTTAATTAACGATAACATAGCTAAACGAGTAATTGACTTTGACTCACATTCTGGAATTCTACCTAACTTGCAGAGAATACAATCAACAAACAACGATCGGTTAAACTCATCTAACCATCATTCATAATCCAAACGAGGAGAGTAAAGGTTGGGTCCATTCTCACCTTAGCCACTTTACTGATGAAGAGTAACTCACTCTCTTTTCTCCTCTCTTGGACAGATTCGCTGTTACAACTTGACAACACATTTCCTTATGCTCTTGAAGCTCAAATTCGTTTTCCTTCCACTGAGAGCTAGATATACTTGTCCTGAAAGTCTATGCAAAGTTTCACCACAATCCAGATTGATCTGCCTGCCCATTCACCTCCTTCCGTCGGACTGGTCCGATCTGCGCGCTGTGCAGAACTGTCCCGGTAAGTATGACATAACTCCCACAATACAAACGATAAAGCCGACATATTTTACCGAGACTCCGCTATAAAGGTTATTAAACTCCATTCCAAAATTCATTTTTTCCGATATCTGACAAACCTGCAACATAAATTTACCTCTGATTGGTCACAAATTCTCTCTGCAAATATCGAGTCCGACTAATTAACCACAGCTTTCACATCACAACTCCAAATGGAAATCCGCTTTCTGATTCGGGTAGATAAGCGAGTCAGAAAGTTTCTTACCAAGTTTCAGATCGATCAGAGCAGTCTTTATCCTCGTCTTCCATTTTCCTACCGAATTTGGTCAGATATGCGGTTGCTTGAGATTAGGACAAATTGCGACAGACGATAAGAAACAGCCATAACTTCAACCACATACCTCCAATCTAAACAATTTTGGATCTTCTGGAAAGTGGAGACACGGAACTTTTCATCAATATGTAGATCGTCACGTAGATCCTCACGGTTAAAATTGCTTCACAAGGTGGCGATGGTAGCTAGGGTTTAAAGTGATGAAGAGCAAATCGGGCAAGGTTTCGCCATACAAGTTTCTAGTGCTAAACTTGTCTGCATAGATACTTTTTTATAGGGAGAGTTGATTCTTAGGGTTATGATTTTATTTTAGACCTTTTGGTCATTTACTTCTGAGATTTTTTTAAACAGGTTTAAGTTTCAGATCGGATCTGGGATTTTTTTAGACATTGTTTGTAAGAGATTATCTAGTCTAGTGCTCATAATTTATCCAGCGCTAACTTGATATTAGGAGTTTGAGGCTCTTCGTCTGTTTTTTTCATATATTTTTTTCTCTATTACAACCCAATTTTCTTTCTTTTCAATAACTCAGATTCCAATACTTTTTTGACAATTTTCTTTGAACCATTGTAATTAAAGTTTTAGTCACGTCAAAAAATATACTCTTAAATTTCTTACATATGTAATATGTTTACATGTAAAACCACTTTAAAATTTAGTTTTGGCATTATTAGGATTGAATTTTTGGGGAAGTTAAAAATAAAGAGAAAATTCATCAAAGTAACCTCGTGCATAAGGAATATTACTATATTAACCTCTAGGGAGGGAGGTCATACTAGACTAACCTTACTTTGTTGGTCAATGTCCATTTTATCCATATGTTGTATTGTATTACGATTATGCCATTATTAATTACTTTTGATTTATTTTTTTTGAACAAAAGAAAACCTACCGTCATATATATGACGGTATGTTTGTTTATATATGACAATAGATTTGTGTCATTATTAAAAGTTAATGACAAAAAAAAAACAAAAACAAAAACATGGTTTCAAAAAAAAAAACCTCTCGACAAAGGCGATATGAGGAGACAACGACCTTTGGGATGACGTCTTGATTCCGACGCGATTCCGGCGACTCATTCGCCGTTTCTGGTAAGTCTCTTCATCCTCTTGCTTTGTTTTAGGTTTCTCTTGCCTCCACGAAGAAGAACCGCGACGAAGAAGAAGTTACGGCGAATGAGATTAACTTTGGTCAGGAGGGAGGCGTGTTGAGGGTTCCGGCGAGTCATCTTCCGCCGTGTCGGCGACGAATGGGGGAGAATTGCCGGTTGGCGGCCCTGAAAACCCTAATTTCATTTTTTTCTGCGGCAAACCTAACCTTTATTTATTTTGGTTGCAGATAACTTGTTTTGTCTGTGTTTCCGGTCTACCGAACGGAATTCCAGTTAGAGCAAGGATTTTCCGGTGAGGAATGTTAAATTTTGTATTTCTTTGGTGGTAGATTTTGTAACGCTTGATGGTAGATTTATTAGTAAGCTATATGTGGTTTGGTGAGTTTTGTAGGTTTGTTTATATATGACGGTAAGTTTGTTTGTATATGACGGTATGTTTGTTGATATATGACGGTAGATTTATTTTTATATGACGGTAGGTAATTTGTATATGCGGTAGATTTGTTTGCTAGACTTATTGTTAACTACTGGTAGTAATGGTAGACTTATTGTTAACGACTGACTTATTCTCTCTTTTCTCTGACATGTAGGTGGCGTCATCTCCGGTGATATTACCGGCGTCTGCAAATTCTGTTAACGAATCCAAAATGCAGAGAGATAAATGAACATGCTTGTATATGAATATAATTAGAGAAAGAGAGATATTAGAAATGTTTTTTTGTGAGTTTAGAAATGTTTGTTCTTAAACATGTTTGTATATGCCTTTTAGAATCTAAAAAATATAATTTTTCTCTCTGGAATTGAAGTACTAAGGAAATAGAAATTGATCTATATTCAATTTTAATGTCTTCCCATGCATTGTCTGAGTAAATTTGGATTCAATGTGCGAGTAGTAAATTCATCATAAAGATGAGTTAAAATACTACATTTATAAGTGACCACATGCGCCTCTTGCGAATGCACAACTACAGACGGCATGCCAACTTGTTCTATCAATCAATGAAGAAAACAAAATTCAAACAAATATACCGTGGATGAGAAAAAAAATAATTATCTTTGACAAATAAAAGCATTTAATTAAGTCCTAACTACCAAGACAATTGTTGTAAACAAACTTTCAATTAAGTAAGGTGATTATGCATCATTGTCTCCAGGAGGAAGATATATTGAACCATTAACAAACAGTAATTGGAACAGACAATTAAACCCAACTAAAATCAAAGATCAACTACTACATATATTATGATCAAGAACAAACACACTCAATGCACTAAATCAAAGGTTCAAAAAATGTACACAAAATAGGTCTCTCTTTGTGATTTAAGATGAAATGAAAAGTTAACTCCAGAAGAAAAAAATCAACAAAATAAATCTACCATCATTACAATAAATTTACCATCAAATAAAAAAAATTCTCATACTTAGCAAATTTGGGTGCCTGATTTTTTCGTAGACATGAGTTTTAGTGTAGGGCAAAAACGTCTTTTCTCACTCTGGAAAAAGGCAAATGTCTACCACCAAACAATGTCTATAAATCTACCGTAAAAAATTCTACCATTACACTACAAATAAGTGTACCAACTGAAGGTTATCTGAGTAAATACCAAAAGATTAACTAAATCTACCGCCATTAACAATAAATTTACCGTCATTAAAATTAAATCTACCACCATTACAAAACGAAGTCACCGAAATGTTAGACGGTTTTAAATCTACCGCAATTACAAACAAATCTACCAACCCAATAAAAATATACCATTGCCAATACAAATCTACCGTCAAATAAATAAATCTACCGTTACGATAAAATAATTCACACTGATTAACTCTACCACCAAAAGAAATAAGTCTACCAAAAAAGGCAAACTGAAGGTTATCTGAGTAAATACCAAAAATAAGTTTACCATAAAAGAAAATATATCTAACAACTCAAGGTTATCTGAGTAAATACCAAAAATAAGTCTACCATCAAAAAAAATATATCTACCAACTGAAGGTTATCTGAGCAAATACCAAAAATAAGTCTACCAAAAATAAATATATCTACTGCGTCGTTAAAATGAGAGTACCAAAATAAGTCTACCAATATTTAACAAATCTACCATCTTTCAAACAAATCTACCATCTATCAAACAAATCTACGGACCAAAATTTGAGTTGACCAACATCAAACAAGTCTACCATCAAAGAACGGTAGACTTGTTAAATCAACTTTTGCCTACGTGGCAAATGAATAGTAATGACAGTTTTGTAATTACGTTTTTCTCAACAAATGCCATAAGTGTACTTTTGATAATACGAATAAAATTAGGTTATTGTAGTAATAAAAATAAAAGTAAGTCAAAATAATAATAAACATAAAAATAAATGTTAGTACAGTAATCCACCCAAAAATAAATGATCTCAGCAATCACTAGTTAGAGTTTGATAACGTGGATCGATAGGGAAACTATTTGCAATAATTTAGTTATTCTTTTAACAGGATACAACGCTCTATGTAACACTAGAACCGTGCCTAATGTGTGCGGGAGGAATACTTCAAGCAAGGGTCAACACTCTCGTGTTGTTGTGGTCTGTGTTAATGTTGTTGTGGAACATTTCAGAGTCAAAATCATTGAACAAGATTATGTTTCAGGTTGTTCCCTGGAAGCGAAGGAAATGGATCACAAGTTTCAGAGAAGCCAGCGCCTCCAGTCCACCCGTTCCATCCTAAGATGACAATCCGGCGTGGAGTTCTGGAATCAGAATGTGCTCAGACAATGCAGCAGTTTTTCCAGCTGCGGAGAAAGAAGAAAGACGAAGAACTCAGATCTACCCGCTCCTACCGATCATCATCATCCATCGAAACTCCTCAACAAGATGCATCAAATCTTACCCTTTTTCTGTCTTACCTCTCCAACCCTTGTTGTTTAACGAAGAACAAGTTTTTGCATCTGCTGTGTTCAAAACTGTATATTTATGTCCACCGTCATTTGTTAAAATCTAAAAGACCAGGTTGGTTCAATGTATAATGCCATTGATTGTAATGTTATCCACAATTTCTATATGAACACATGTTTTCTTTTTCTACCCTTATTTAACCAATCTTTCTCTTGATACTAATCTAGACTCCTTACCAGTTTTAGGTCGGAGGGAAGCATTGGTCCCATTTAGTTTTGTGATTAACGCATTATAATAACAAAAGCATATTATTGTTGGGGACATTTTATTTGATTAGTACGTAATAATGGCTTGGAATGACAGCTTTTGCTAAATACTTAGAAGCAACGTAGCATTCTGATGAAGACTAAATCTCTTAAAACCACCGACCCATTGTCGCACCAAACTTTATTTCATTCATACTTCAAGAAAAAAGGTAATACTCTTTTAACAGAGGAGAGCAAAAAAATAAACAAAATAAAAAAAGAAGAAGAACTCAAATGCATATGAGAAAACTGATTAGGCAACTATTTGATGAAAACAAATTGACTACATAATTGCCAGAGCTATTAATTAAAGATAACTTCAACTACAATAATAATTATTGAGCAGGATTAACTAAATAGATGTTTCTATCTTCCATTCTTCTGTTTCTCTATCAACGATTAAGAAGTTGATCTTGATCCATCCATTCCATATTAGGGGCAACTTCTTCGTCTTCTATCAAACCTGAGAACGTAGCTGCCATATCTTCTAATCCCTGGCTTGTGTAGTGTTCCATGAGCTCTCCAATCAAATCTTCTTCTACTTCCTGTGTCACCTCCATGGCCCCAGCTTGTGAATCCTTCTCTGATTGTCTCTCTGGAACCGTCCCGATCGTTGAGAGTGCAACTACTTGATGAACCATGTTTCCTTCTTCACTCGGCTCATCATGATGATCGGCCTTCTTCTTCTTGGACTTCTTTATCTTGTGAATCTTGCACAGGACCAGTTCTTGATACTTATTATCTTTTTCATGAAGCATATACTCTGTCATAATCCAGCTGCTGTCGCTGCCTGGACGAATAGCACAAGAAGTAACGTCTCCTGTCTTTTGCTTCTTCTTATTGTTCTTGCTTTTAGTAAAAGTTAGGTTTTTCTTTGTCCCAATGATCTTCTTTGTTTTCTCGTCGATGATATCTTCTGTCTTGTTCGGCAACCAACACCCGCCGCCATCGTTGTCTCCGGTGATCTTCCGCATCGAATTCTTACCACAACCGATGTTCTTCCCGGAGATTTGAGTTCTTGTCACGAAGTAGTACCACTCGTCCTCCTTGAAAAAAGGACAATTGGAATGGTCCAGCAACCATGGCTCCTTGGCGTAAACGTCCTTATCCAATATGAAGTCGTCTCCACTCGTTTCACCTCTCAACTTGCGATCTAGATAATATTCTATGAGTTCTTTGTCACTCGGATCGAAGAAAATTCCCCCGTCTTCTTTGCAGTAATCTGACATCGTTGATTCTACAGAAGATTGAAATTGTGGAGAATGAAGGAGTGTTGAGATTTGTGGAGTATTTATAGGTTTTCGATTTCCTAGTTATATAACACAAGTCAAATTATTACTTTTCTAAAAAAGGAAATTTATCTGACGGCGTTGCTGGATTTTCCTTTTTTCGTTTTCAATTATATACAAAGTTTCCTTATTCAGATTGTTTTTTTTGGTGCATCAGGATCGATGGAGCAAGAATTGAGAAAAAAAATCCTGACAAGGGATGCCAGACCAAGTATCGCATCAGCTTGCAGATTCGTGGATGAACAAAACTTTCTGCAAACTATTACTCACAGAACAAAACTGTACGGTTTTTGTTGATTTGTGAAGTAAATCATTGAGCATCATTATTAGGAGAAACCCATTATTTAGGGATCAGTCTTGCAGTTCTTACAAACTTTGGCTCCAATGCTATTGTGACCTTTGCGTTTTCACCCTTAAAGGTATCTTTTCTGGTCCCATTTGGTAAAATTCCCTTGAAGTTTATTAGTAACTCGCGTCAACACATGCATTCTCTGCAGGAATATCTTGGAGCCGAGAATCTTTTCCTTCTCTTCGGTGCCATAGCACTGGTATCACTGTTGTTTGTAGTTCTAGTAGTTCCAGAGACCAAGGGTCTCAGCTTGGAAGAAATTGAATCAAAAATCTCGAAGTAAAAATGTTGAAAAAGATGTTTGTTATTGTTAATTTCGCTGAGATCGTTTCTGGTTTAGCTATACTCTTTGTAACATAACTATGTTTTATACTCTATGGGAATAAAAGTTACAGATGCCGGAATGTCAGCATTAAAGTGTTACTAAAGCTTAAGTCAGTATTTCCAGCTCTCTGTTCTACGTGACTCCATTTTTGGTCCACGAGCTGGACCGAGCAACAACACAAGGGACAGCATACCTTTTGCTCTTGGACCTATGTAAGTAAATTACCACTGACTCTCTTGAATATTTTTGCTTGTCTGTTTTCTTTCTTTTTGATGATAAATAT
Source organism: Eutrema japonicum (assembly GCA_030161315.1). Taxonomy (NCBI): domain Eukaryota; kingdom Viridiplantae; phylum Streptophyta; class Magnoliopsida; order Brassicales; family Brassicaceae; genus Eutrema; species Eutrema japonicum. Next base: position 45,105,175 of record BSQW01000005.1, read on the forward strand.
GATATGCATTTCATGCTTAAGTGGCTTCTGTCATATTGCTGTTTAAATTTACACAAAAAAAAAGAGAGTAGACATGTCACTTTTATTCCACAGTTTGCAAACAACACATCACAATACAATCATTTACATCAAAAGGAACAACGTTGTAACAAAAAGAAAAAAACTTTCAAATACAATCATTCACTTAAAGACAACATTGTGGCAAGAAAAAATAGATTTCTTGTAAATTTAGCAGCCTGTGATGCAGGCTTCAACGACCGCCATATAGGATTGTAACATCTTCAAACGAGAAATTAGCTGATGAGGAGGTGGCTGTCATTTGTGTTACTGTTTCATTGCTTATATTGGGCATACCAAATCCAGCTGTATCAAATGATATGCTTGGAACAGTGACATTTCCTTCCAGATATTGTACTATATGTCTCATACTAGGTCTATTTTCTGGGTTGCTCTGTGAACACAGCATGCCTAGCTTCAAAAGCATCTTGACCTCTTCAGCTTTAAAGCTTCCTTGTAGTTTACTGTCAACAGTAACCAATAACGCGTCTCTGCTTCCGCAACTAGCAACCCACTTAAGTAAAATCATCTGCTCAAGTGGTCTCTCAGGGTCTACTGGCCTCCTCCCGCAAACCACCTCGAGAATGAAAGCTCCAAAAGCATAGACATCGGTCCAAGTAGTGGTCACTCCCATTGCAGTAAGCTCTGGTGCCATGTAGCCAATGGTTCCTACCACACGTGTGGCTTCGAGATTCTCGCCACGATCATGGAATCTTGCAAGCCCAAAATCTCCCAACCTTCCATTTAGATCAGCATCTAAAAGAATGTTGCTAGCTTTGATATCTCTATGTAGTACAACTTGTTCCCATTCCTCATGAAGATACAAAAGGGCAGATGCAACTCCCTTGATTATATTCAATCTCTGAGACCAAGTAAGATCTTTCAGCTTGTTTGGATTGAACAAGTAGTCATCAAGGCTTCCATTAGGCATGAACTCGTAGACCAAAAGCAATTCACCTTTTCTTCTGCAGTATCCAAGGAGCTGAACCAAGTTCTTGTGCCTTAGCCTTCCCATACTAGCGATCTCTGCTACATACTGTTTCATTCCTTGTTCTGCATCATGGTAGACTCTCTTAACCGCGATTTGTGTACCAGAGGGAAGTATTCCTTTATAAACTTTTCCAAAACCTCCTGCTCCAAGTAGCTGATTCTCCCTGAAACCTTTGGTTGCTTTGTATAGGTTCCTAAAGGAGTACCTTTGGGGACTATATTCCTTTTCCCATTGTTCAAGCACCTCCGCATACTTCTTTTTCTTGTAGAGATACACAATTGCTCCCAATATTAATAGAAAAGAAATTGTTGCTATTGTAATGCCTATAATTAAAGCCTTTCTGCTTTTCCGCCTTTTTGGAGAGGGTGGTGGTGGAGAAGATGGTGGTGGAGAAGATGGTGGTGGTGGAGAAGATGGTGGTGGAGGTCGATTAGGGGGATCCGAAATCTTTGAAATGTCAAGGCTCTCTGCTTTTCCGCCTTTCTTGAAACTCCATCCAAGGATATATTGGTCACTTCTGGTTGAGCCTGTGGAACCAGAGAAACCTACATACATGGTCTCATTGAAAATTTCTGAAAGATTGATGGATTTTGACAAGAGAGGCACAGTTGGTTTGATGGAACTTGACAAGAGAGGTGAACGTGGCTTTGGAGTTGGTACTGGAGCTAACGTTACATTTAGTAGTTGCTCTATTCCATCATAATCTATCCAGATCAGAATACTGTTTCTACTAGCAAGCAGCAGGGTTTGGTTCTTCCCCTCTCTATCATCAAAGTAAGTAGCATTGGCATAATAGACCGAGACTATACTATTAATATCAATCCCCACATGGTTTCCGCTTTTGTCAAGTTGTTCAGAGCTTTCATTAGTGTCAAGCTCTACAGCCAGGATATGGTTTTCAGTTTTGTTATCATTTGTTTTGTTGAAAAGCCCTAAATATGAACTTGCAGTGCCGTTAAACATGAGGTATGTGGTAGGAGCTACCACAAAAGCCATACCTTGACCGTAGGAGGGGGGTTGTTGCAGTGGAAAGATTGCAAAGACGAATTCTGTTGAAAAGGAAAATGAACTGGGAGACGACCCTGTGAACTTCATGGGACTTTTGTAGAAAGCATGACCTGTGCTCGTTGATGTATTATTTGTAAGATGCAATGGACCATCGTTGGTATTTGCCATTCCATCAAGATGAAGGTTTGCTTCCCTGAAGTTATAGAGCACAAATTGATCCCCATTTTGAGCTAACACCAAAGACATCACATGAACACTAATGGTTATCAAGAAACCCAGTGATCCTAGACCTCCAGCCATCTGGAACAGCAATGATCTTCTCTCCCACCTTTGGTTGTGAATCTCAGATTCTTCTGCACTTTTTTTTTTTCGTTAAGAGTTCTGTTTTCTAGTTTTTGACCAACTGAAGAAAATCCTGAGTTGACCTTTACATGGAGTACCCGATCGAAGAAAAGTGAAGAAAGGTTCGTTCCTTGTGAATTTGTTATAGATCAATACTGACTATGTCATCATTTAGACATATTATTACTACTGTGTAAGTTATTATATTCTTTGGTATTCTTATCCTCAAGATAAGACAGGTTGTGGATACAATGATCCTTGCTTTTATTGGTATGTATCTCTGCTTGTTGCTTTCTAGCTGATGGCTTATACGCGAGACAGAAAAATTCAGCTGTGATCTGATATGTTTTGACCTGAATGAGTATTTACTATGTCTGTGGCAAGATGAAGAAAAACAATCTGCAAGTTTTACTTACTTAAACGTAGTTGACTTTGATATACATGACAAGTGTGGTTAAATGAGTTGCATAATTTTTATTCTCAGCATTGGGATAGTCTTTAGAACAAGTTCTTGGAAAACATATTCTTAATCAAGAAAATACTAGTTGCATGTAGTTTAATTTCATTGACTCTCTCCCTGTTTCATATCAACATTCAAATAATGATGGCTCTATTAGCGTACTTGTCTTTTTTAATTGTTTTAATTTTAGGAAGTCTACTGCAGTTGACGATGCTCTGCTTGGAAATGTCAAGGCTATCATTGGAATTTTGTGGAAAGCATGACTGGTGCTCTTAGTTGTATTATTTGTAAGATGCAATCGGCCATCATCGATAGTTTCCATGCCATCACGATACAAGTATGCTTTACTGAAGTCATAGTGCACAAATTGATCCCTATCTTGAGCTAACCCCAAAGACAACACCTGAACACATATTATTATTATCCAGAAACTCAGTGATCTTACAACGTAACTCCAGCCATCTAGAAAACCACAACACACACCAAATAAACTGTTTGAAATTATATCTCCTTTAATACCAATTTGGTTCATGCTAAGTCTGTCTTCAGGAGTCTACTGTGAACAGAGTTAGCCCAAGCTTCAGTCTCCTTCCAATCTAGCATCTTGAGGGCATCCACACACCAAATAAGCCATTCGGCTTGGTGATGTTGAAAACTTCAAGAAGTCTTTGAGGTTTCTCTATGGCAACTAATCACAGACCAGGAGGGATTCACCTTTTTTTTTAAATGCACTTTCCTAAGAGCTGCACCAAGCGTGGTTAAATGAGGTTTTAACTAGTCAAGATCATATGTTTTCATTTTGGATATTCTCTGTGAAACATGGTTCTCCTACATACGTGCACATATCTCTTATTCTCAGCATTAAGATAATGGCTTGAATAGGTTCTTGCAAAACATATTCTAAATCAAGAAATGCTAGTTGCATGTAGTTTAAGTTCTTTGACTTGCTTAACGATGATGGCACTGTTTTAAACTATGTTTATATTTGAGTAATTCTGAACAAGTCTCCTGCAGATGACAATGGAGCTCCTCTGACCTATTCTGCTCAGCAATTACCTCTCTGGGACAAATTGGATAAGATATTATGACCTATTCTGCAAGCAGAAGAAACGTCTTTACATTCACTCTTTTCAGTCATTAGAAATTGGATTGTGATCGTATGACATTTTTTTTTGTTTGAAGATGAATGCAGGGTGAAATATAATAACCGATAATTTATATGTGAAGGTACAAAGGGCATAGAAATTGTAAAAACCTGTTTGAAATTATTTTTCCATTAATACTTTTGGTTGTTTGATTTGTGAGTTGTGACAAATGGTTGGGCTGATTTTGTAGGTTTTCGAGGAAAGTGGAATATTCGAATTTTGTGGGCTTGCTGATGTTGAAAACTTCAACAAGCCTTTGAGATTTCTATATGGCAACTAATCACAGACCAGGAGGGATTCACCTCTTTTTTTTTAATGCACTTTCCTAAGAGCTGCACCAATTTCTTATGCCCTTAACCTGATAGCTTTCCTATATAGACGGCACCGTTAGCTTCTGTTCCAAGCAACTCAAAGTCTATGAACCCTTTTTGGTATCTTTTGGTCAAGATGTTATTACTATGTTTCCTGGACCAACATTGTTATGGCTGATTTGTGTGTTGTAGGCACATTTGAGTTTCATGCCACTTTCTTTCAAGACCAGAGACGAAAAAAGGTAATACTCTTTGAACAGAGGAGAAGAACTCAAACGCATATGAGAAAAGATTAGGCAACTATTTGCTAAAAGCAAAAAAATATTTCTAAATAAAAAAAGGAAGAAGAACTCAAACGCATATGAGAAAAGATTAGGCAACTATTTGATGAAAACAAATTGAGTGCATAATTGCCAGAGCTATAAATTAAAGATAACTTCAACTACAATAATATAATTATTGAGCAGGATTAACTAAATAGATATTTCTTCAATAGTACTCATGTTTCTCTATCAACGATTAAGAAGTTGATCTTGATCCATCCATTCCATATTAGGGGCAACTTCTTCGTCTTCTATCAAACCTGAGAACGTAGCTGCCATATCTTCTAATCCCTGGCTTGTGTAGTGTTCCATGAGCTCTCCAATCAAATCTTCTTCTACTTCCTGTGTCACCTCCATGGCCCCAGCTTGTGAATCCTTCTCTGATTGTCTCTCTGGAACCGTCCCGATCGTTGAGAGTGCAACTACTTGATGAACCATGTTTCCTTCTTCACTCGGCTCATCATGATGATCGGCCTTCTTCTTCTTGGACTTCTTTATCTTGTGAATCTTGCACAGGACCAGTTCTTGATACTTATTATCTTTTTCATGAAGCATATACTCTGTCATAATCCAGCTGCTGTCGCTGCCTGGACGAATAGCACAAGAAGTAACGTCTCCTGTCTTTTGCTTCTTCTTATTGTTCTTGCTTTTAGTAAAAGTTAGGTTTTTCTTTGTCCCAATGATCTTCTTTGTTTTCTCGTCGATGATATCTTCTGTCTTGTTCGGCAACCAACACCCGCCGCCATCGTTGTCTCCGGTGATCTTCCGCATCGAATTCTTACCACAACCGATGTTCTTCCCGGAGATTTGAGTTCTTGTCACGAAGTAGTACCACTCGTCCTCCTTGAAAAAAGGACAATTGGAATGGTCCAGCAACCATGGCTCCTTGGCGTAAACGTCCTTATCCAATATGAAGTCGTCTCCACTCGTTTCACCTCTCAACTTGCGATCTAGAAAATATTCTATGAGTTCTTTGTCACTCGGATCGAAGAAAATTCCCTCCTCTTCTTTGCAGTAATCTGACATCTTGTCCTTGTGATTCTACGTTGATTCTACGGAATACCAGCTGAAACTGTGGAGAATGAATGATTGTTGAGATTTGAGGAGTAATGATGCGTATTTATAAGTCAGATTATTACTTTTCGAAAAAGGAAATTTTCCTGTTTTTCATTTTCAATCATATTGTTTATTGCGTTTAGAAATTAGAATCTATATATTCAGCAGTTGTTGGAAAATCTAGTTTTTTAAAACAAAAGTCAGGTTATTATTATCTAGCAACATCGCCACAGTTTCCTTTAAACTCCCTTTGTTTCTACTATAGAAGTTAATTAGTGTATGTTAATGATCTCTTCACGATAAAAAAAAACATAATTGCTTTCATGAAATAATATTCTATAAGATATATACGTTCTCAACACATCTAGAACACAAATCTTTCATGGGTCGAAAGAAACGTCAGAATATCCATAACGCCGCAAAACAATAACCGTATATATTGAAGAACAAAAAGAGTCGTTTCTTGTATATATTTTTTTCAAAAAACATTTCCCAACTTATTTCTCAACGAACAAAAGCAATATCAATAACAAATGAAACCAAACCACCACTTTGTAGTATAATAAGCACCATGTAACTCGAAAGCTGATAACTCGTAAAATCAAAAACGCGTCTGCGTTTTCCTGTGCGTTTGCGTTTTTAGTTTTTGGGGACGTTTAGCCTTAGTCGGAAATCTTCTTCCATGAGAGGAAGTCCTTCTCTGAGCTTCACCTTTGGCTCCCAACCCAACACTTGTTTGGCTTTGCTTATGTCTGGTTTCCTCTGTCTTGGATCGTCCGGTGTGTTCTCCACCATCTTTATCTCTATGCTCGGGTTAATAAGCTGCGTTTAACATATAAATAAAACACACATTAAGAACGAAAACCCGAATTAAACTCGGAACTTGTCTCAACGTTTAGAGAAAACCGACTCTAACCTCCTTAACCGTCTCAGCCAGTTCCACCATTGTGAATTCACCTGAGAAATTCAGACATGGTGCATAAATGATGAGATTGAAACGAATGCAACCTTTCCAAACCAAACCAAGACTGACCGAAAATCCAAACCGAAGTGAACATAAATTGATCAAGTTTTATTTTCTCAATCCAAACAAACCGTAACCAAAACGGATTTAAACCGATTACAATCCAAATTTCTTTGAGTTTTTTTCCAAAATTTTGATGGAAACCGTTTCAAACCTCAAAAAGTATAGATTTCAAATTTCCACTTGGTTTCTACTTTCTATATTTCATAAACCGGAAAAACTGAATCAAAAATTGGATTCTTCACAAAGTATATATGGTTTAAGGTAAATGTTGGAATGAAAAGGCGGACCTGGGTTACCGATGTTGATAGGGCCAGTATCATCGCCTTCCATGAGACGGATAAGTCCATCCACCATGTCGGAGACATAACAGAAACTCCGGGTCTGTGTCCCCGGTTTCTGAACTGTCAATGCCTCACCTCGGAGTGCTTGAGCAATGAAGTTGCTCACCACACGCCCATCATCGATGTTCATTCGAGGACCATACGTGTTGAAGATTCTAGCAATGCGGATTTCTACAAATAGCGAATGGACCCGTTAATCGAATCATGGGTTAACGAAAAAAGTGATGCGGCGAGTTTGGGGAAACAAAAACTGACCAATGCCATGTTGCCTGTGGTAGTCAAACATCAAGGTCTCAGCTACACGCTTGCCTTCGTCATAGCAACTCCGAACCCCTTTTATAATAGCAACCAGGTTAATTTAACAAAGCTGTAACAACTGAAATGCAAATGAGATATCATTATAAGATGAAGAAGATATGAAACTTACCAATTGGGTTGACATTTCCCCAGTAGCTTTCGGGTTGAGGGTGGATGAGAGGATCTCCATACACTTCCGAGGTTGAGGTGAGCAAAATTCTGTTTAGAGAAGAACAAATGTTAGTTGCAAAGATGGAAATCAAGAACAAGGATGTGATTAAGAAATAGGAAGCGGAATATGTCCCGAACCTTGCTCCAACTCGCTTGGCAAGACCGAGCATGTTCAGTGTACCAATCACATTGGTCTTGATTGTCTGCAGAAACAGACCATATATCAGAAAAACTAATGCTTCTGATGATGTTAAGGTGATATAAGAACATAGTTTTTTGCACATACCTTAACAGGGTTGTACTTGTAGAAGATAGGAGAGGCAGGACAAGCAAGATGGTAAATCCGATCAACTTCGATCAACAAAGGCTCCGTAACATCTATATAAATCCCAAAACTAAATGGAAGTGACGATGTTGAATCTCGTTGCCATAAACAAGAAGACTATATATTCCACCCTTAACAACAAACTGAGAGTCTCGATCTCATACCGTGACGAATAAGCTCAAATCTCGGGTGACCGATCCACTTCTTGAGGTTTTCTTTTGATCCAGTGAAATAATTATCAGCAACAACAACCTGGAGAGAAGATGAACATTCAAAATTGGGAACATAAAGCATCTCAATTCTATTGAGCGTACAAGTATACAGACCTCGTTCTTTTCATTTTCCATCAGCTTATCGACCAAGTGAGAGCCGATGAATCCAGCTCCTCCCGAAATCAAGATCCTCATATTGGACTATACATACAACAGAAAAGTAAGCACCTTTAAACTCAAGAAACGAACATCAGAAACCCCAAGATCTGATTCTGTAAAATTCTCGATAAACTACAATGATACAAACTTTTCTCACACAATGTAGCCAGCCAGCAAGAAAAAAATGGTCGTACTGTTCATAGAATCGTTACACAAGATTGTGTGTGATAAAGGTCAGATCTAAGTGGATTCGATTTTCAAGGATCCTCATTACAAATGCCAAAGAGATCATCAAGAAATTACGTAAGATCCTTGTGACAAAACCGATTCGATTTCACCAAACTAATCAATGCAATGGAGAACAACCATCATGAATTACGGATCAGAAAACGGGATACAAGGTGTAACTACACTGGTTTTCTGGGTTTAACGGCATATTTTCAACTGAGAAACTGAGATTCGAGGAGGGCATGAACGATCACGATCACGATCACGATCGCATCTTAATCTCAAATGGGTAAATACCAAAATCGACGTGAAACCTTCAATAAATGTTCACCTGAGAAAACTTGGAATTCCGCAGAGGAGAAGGCAAAGGTGGAGGCTTTGAGCTGTTCGGTTTCTCACTTGTCGCCGCCATTGCTGAGATCTCAATCCTGGGTTTTTAGAAAACGCATCAGAATGGGATTGAAATTGACCCCAACAAAACAAAAAATGAAATTTGTAAAAAAGGAGATTGGGAATTTCGATCAAGGAGATGAAGATAAATTACCAGAAGTATTCGGAATCGAAGAAACAGGAATGAAAATAGAAACCTAAACCAAATCTTCTGATCTGATAAGTAGAAGAAGACACCGAGAGATCGTATACTTATAGTCGCAGGTGTCTGAACTTCATCTACCAAATATCGAAATTGAAGGTTTTTTTTTCCTTCAATTTAATTAAATTCTAAATATTCGACAGCGAAAAAGATTAAATAATTAATTTTAATACTACGGTTTAGAAAGAAAGAATTTTTTTTTTTTTTAATCGACTCGAAAATTATCTATTACAAATTATAAGAACAATTACATGGACGATTCCACAATAGATTATTCTACATGTCTATAAAAATCCATGATCAACGATTCTACATGCATCATATTCATGATAGAGCATTTTAACCCTTGACACACATTGAACCACAGACGAATGATTATGGTTACACCAAGCTTAAAATCTCATGGTCTAGAAAGACAATCAACGATTGGATAAGAGAAGCACAAAGGAAGATACTTAAAAAACACGAAATGCGGAATAACAAAATAGAAAGGAAAATTGATCCTCAGCTACACGAAGTATACCATAATGCATGGCTACATATCCGAAGTAAAATAATGTTTTAAAAACTACATCAACAATTGATATAGCATAGCCAGCTACACGAAGTAACGATAATGCATGGCTACACATCCAAAATAACGATAATGCATGGTTACACATCCAAAGTTAAACAATGTTCTAAAAACTACAACAACAATTGATATAGCATAGCCAGCTACACGATAACTATCCGAATAAATATGAGTCATATGTGTAACACCATAACCATATATTTCCGGTTAACCATTCATTGAGCTCCGACGTTCACTCGAATTTTAAACAATAAAACCCACCCAAATTTAACCCGACTTGACTTAATCCGACCCGAATATTACCATCCGTGCTACGCAAGGACACAATATATATATCTATATATATATATATACATTTTATAAATATTTTAAAATATTAACCGAAACTCCTTGATTTATTAAATCAAATTTAGTTAAATTGATTTGACTATTTAAAACCAGCAAAATATAACTGAAAACACAACATAAAAAAAACTAACGATTAGACACATATTCTATACACTACATAATGAAGAAAAATTGTTTTTTCAATCATCTCTCGCTATGTATATTTCATTTTCTTTCTCATACTATTGTTAATTTTTTTGAGGCTATACTTGTTTCCACAAATTTATTTCTGAGATATATATTGATATGAAACCAAAGAAAAATAATATCTAGACATGGGTCTTGATCTAGACATGGGATCATTCACGCATTTCTCTACCGTCCGAGCTTCTTAGGCCCATGTTCGTTGTCTTTAAGAAGAGGAGAAAATGTGATTGACCTACTTTATTTACTTTTATAATTGTTCCTCGTAAATATTTTCTTAATTTTATAAAATGTATATATATATATATATGTGTGTGTATGTGTGTCCGTGCGTAGCACGGGTGGTAATATTCATGTCGGGTTGAGTTAAATTTGGGTGGGTTTTATTGTTTACATTTCGAGTCAACCCCGAAGCTCGATGAATGAATTACCGGAAATACATGGTTATGGTGTTACACATATGACTCATGTTTGTTCGGATGGTTATCGTGTAGCTGCCTATGCTATATCAATTGTTGATGTAGTTTTTAGAACATTGTTTTACTTTTGATGTGTAGCCATGCATTATCGTTACTTCGTGTAGCTGGTTATGCTATATCAATTGTTAATGTAGTTTTTAGAACATTATTTTACTTCGGATGTGTAGCTATGCATTATGGTATACTTCGTGTAGCTGAGAATCAATTTTCCAAATAGAAAATAACGTCGACTACTCACGACACGACAACGTTTGACCAAACACGAATCTGACTCTATATAATAATATACACAATTTTTATACTTTTGCAGACAATTACATAACGTGGACTTGGAGTCACCTTGACGCGAATTCTATTTGAAACAATCGACATCTATATATTTTTGATAGAAGACAATATATATATGCAAACTAGTTAAACCTTCGATCCTTGATTGTTTTCCGTTTGCGTTTACTCTTAGATCTATATGTTAGAAAAGTGTTTACCTTCAAATGAAAACAGCAACTGAGCAACATATTTTATTACGGTTTTAAGAGATCATTTGCAAATTGTACATGCAAATAATTTTATTTACGTTTACTAAATTGAACATATCATTCATAAGTTCGGCGGTGGCTAGTCATGAGTTTGGATCTCGAGGTCTCGTAGATCCGAAGTTTTGCAAATACTTCATAACGGCAAATTTTGAACAGTGGTTTGTGCCCATGGTTAATTTCATGGCTCTTTTATAATTGTAATACTAATCGAGTTCTATACATTTTCACTTATAATCGTTTTAAATAATTTTTTATATTAAATTTTAATATACGATATTTTCTCCCGTGATTTCGTGGGGGTTCGAGGCGTAGTAAAACTAGAAGATATCAAATAATATATTCAAACTCATTGTCCAATTGAGTAAGACTTACGTTTGGTTACACCAACCAAACTAGAGTATGACTTACGTTTTATCAACACAAAGCACATGATTTCGATTTTACAACCCACAACCAGTTAAGCTGGTGGTATGGCAGGCCCAGGCAGTGTGAGTAATTTTCTTGTCCAAGGTTTGATTTTCCTCCTCAGCTAAAATCCAAACATTGATTTGTGGGATGTCTGTCAGTTGGGCATATACCTAATTGGTTTACATGGTGGCTCATAATGCAATCGGTTGTGTTACCCGCTGGCACTGGTTGGTATTAAACTTGGGGTCAGGCGGGGTGGTACATAACCTTTACAGGGTCACTGGAGTCTATTCTGTAACACTTCGATGTGTTCCTACATGGAGCTGACTGGAATAGCTGATCGCGTATATCAAAAAAAAAAAAAAAAAAATTATTAACTACACCCGCGGCTATATTGACTGAAACCTTTTGATTGAATTGTGTCTCTTATAAACTAGACCAACATTTTGTTTCGTAGCTTTAGTTCTACATATAGAATGTCCCATCCATAGAAATTTGGCTTAAACCCATTCAAATGACATTGAATTGGACATCACGTGGTTTAATACTTCAAATCGAAACTTAAGACCGGTTTTTATTGGATAACCGGCACGGCGTGCGATAAGAACGGCATCAAGCGCAAAAAAACAGCACGTAGTTCAACGTTCGGAACAAAAAACTGTGAAGTGCAAACAGTGCCAAAACAGAGAGCATATCATTCCTGGTGTGGAAGTTGTGAGCATATATAAGCATTCCCAACAAATGAAATTATCATTTCTCAAGAACAACACATTTCTCAACCCAACACTTTTCAAAACGCTCTGGTTCTCGAATGCTACAAAAAATAAATAAAGATGAAAACCGGGTTACAACAAGTTGGGTTTGGACAGTTTTGAAGGGTTTCAGATAGGGAATATGAAGAACTTTGATGAAGCTCAAGAGATCTCAGAGGTGTGAAGTTTTGAAGTTGATCACAACATTTCTTGAGACTTTCTGACGCAGCGGCTCACTTTCTTCTTGAACTCGTCTCTCTTCTCTCGCCACTCTTTCTACACGAGAGAAAACACAAAAGCTCATGAGCAAGATCTGCTCTTAATTGCAAACCTATATGCAGTAAATATTATGAGAGCTAATCGATTGAAATACTCACAGCAGCTTCAACATTTGCTGGAGACTCATTGTTGGGACCAGAAAGCATCGAAATAATACTCAGCACAATACTTTCAACCTGAAAGAGCACAATTTGAGAATAAGAGACATGACAAATCACTTAAGAGACTTATTCAGAGAGAGTGAAGTATGGAAACTCTAATCGTAGAATCTAATACTCTGAAGCAAAACGCTGAGATATTACGCAGACAAAGATTAAGAATCTCAAATCATTTTTAACATACTGTATGAACAGGGGTCCAGCGCTCGCTTGCAAGCTCATAACCGCTTGGATCATCACCGGGAGGATGAAGAATAGATATGCAAACACGGCCATCAGAATAAACTGCAGAAGATACAAGGAAAACCATTCGAGCAAAGACTGAGAACGACGGGAAGAAATGGCTTTGATTCATATTCCTTTGAATCCGTTTTCCCAATCAAACCGGAAAAAGAGACAAACTAACCATTAGGATGCCACATATCTGAAGTAAACCTCACGGTTGGCGGGCTATTGGGGTAATTTTGCGGGAAGGTCATAATGGCGTTAAAGAATCCTCCTTCACTGCAATTTACCAAGTTTAAAACCATATGCACAAGAATCTTTGGCTATATAATAAGAGCATTGAGACAAGGACAGATCAATTTTCATTCTCTTCTAACAAATGGGAGTTCAAAGAGAATCTGTTCCGATGTAATCTATTGAAAGCAATTAAATTTCAAAAAAATCAAGAACACCTGACAAACCTAAGCAAGAATCAAATCCAAATATGAACACTTGACAAACAAATACAACTATGTGATATACAATGTTCAATCCCCACAATTAGGTGGTCTACAATGTTCAATCTCAAGCACCATCAAATCGAACACTATGGATCAATGAAAACAGCTAAATCTCTATGAAATCATGAAAACAAAGATAAGAGCGTACTAGAGAGTATCTGGGGGTCCGATAATGGTGACGCTCCATTCGAATATATTCTTCTCTTCAACGAGGCCAGCAGAGAATCCATCAACAGGATGCTTACAGAGATCTGAAAAAACAAGAGACAAAAATCGAATTGAGAAGGAAGAAAACAAAAAGTAATCAGAGAGAACCGTAAGAAGATTGAATGGGTTTTCGCGTGCCTTTGAGTTGTTTCTGGAGGAGAAGGCTACCTTGCGAGGCCATGGCTGATGATCGAGCTAGAGATTTGTGAGAGATTTGAGAGAGAATTGAAATTGAGATTTATATCGCTAGAAGGTTCTGAAGATCGAACTTTGGATGTTCCTTTCCATCATGAGAACACATGGAAGGAGTTCGGATCAGCTACTGACAGTCCATTTTATACTTTACCGTTCTAACCAATAACATTTAGAGACTTTCGACCTCTCGTTATGTTTCTATATTCTGTTTTTAACCGGTTTTTATTTGGTTTGATAGATTTTCGGTTCGGTTTTCGTTTTAGTCTAGATTCGAAGAAAGACTACCAAATCAATTAGGTTTAGGCATATAAACCGAATCCGAGCAACCCGATCCGAACTGACTCAAAAAACCGTGTTTGGGTCGGATTCGGTTTAGCAACAAAAATCGAACGGTTCCTATATAAATTAGTTTCGATTCTCGAGTCGGTTCGGATATAACCCAAAATCCGATCGGGTACCTGAAAAATTACAACATATCATATTATGTATATATCGCATATACATGTGTATATATGATTTTTCGGATAATTCGAGTTTTGTCAAATAAATCGGATTATTCAGGTACAATTCTTACATAAACTGAACCAAAAATCTTGTTTTTCGGGTAATTCGGGTTTTCCGGATCCAAATCCAAACCGAACCGACCCGAAAATTGTTTTCGGTTTCATAACGGGTTTCACTCAAAATTCTAAAACCGATCGAATCCGATAAAACCCGAACCGAACCAAAATTTTGTCGGATCCTATCCTCTCTAACTTCAGGTACCCGAAAACTAAGAAATCGATCCGAACCCGAATGTACATGCCTAAAATCAATGCAGCATAAATCAAAATGCACATACACTTGTCTTCTTCTTCTTCTTTTTTTGTTTTGTTTTATCTGCCGACTATGTTTTGTGTATACTAAATAAAGTTGATTATCTGTGTATACTTAAAATTATTTTCTATTAAAATGCAACCGAATCAGAATAGAAAATCATATCAAATCGAATTAAAGTATTAACCAAAATAGATTATGTTCTAGTTGGGTGCATATATTTCAATATCGAATATCCACTCCCTTAGTTTATTATATACATGGGACAGGATTCTTTTCCATGTATCTAAATTTGTAATGAGTTAATTAAGGTTTACAGTTTTTCCTAATTAACATATGCCATCGAGAAATTGCTTTTATAAATTTTGATTCCTTTGGATGATTATTAGAGACCAAATCAAGTTGCCATCATGAATGATCCAGATTTTCTGTATAAAGGGTCCATGACTAAACACACACGTTAATCATTTTCAATATTGTCGTGACCGTTAAATTACAAAATCTTAATAAAAAATATATATATAATTAAGGATCGTCGCGTCGACATAGTGTGCAATTCAATCACAAGACAGCCACTACACAATTGACAATAGTCTTACATATTGATCCGCGTTACGCGCGGACGTGAACACAATTTTGTTATAAAAAAATTTGGTATAATATTATTTTAATTTTATTAGTATGATTATTAATGGATTTGTCTCTATTAACTTAAGAAATGTGGATTGTTTATTCTTAAGTTTTTTTTCTTTTCTTAATTTTATGTTTATTTATGTATTTGTTTAGTTAATGATCCACGATTTGAATTTATTTATTTTTTGTTGACTATTTATTCAATTAGTTAGTTTTTAAAAATTAAATTTTTGTCATTTTAAAATTTAGGAAATTGTATATTTTTTAGTCCAACTGAATACTAATAAAATAAATACTTCGAAATAGGGTTAGTTTTGTATAGTCCGAAAGTTACTTCGAATACTAATAAAAGGAAAGTTAGTTTTGTGAATTTAGAATTCTCCGAACTTTAAAAAAAAAAATACTTCGAAATAAGTCAGTGTATTTTTATCTCTTTTTACCTAAAACCGAATACTAATAAAATGTTCAGAATTTACTATTATTCATCTTCGATGATCCAGTGTTGGTGACTACAAAATGAATCTACTTTTATCTGAAAAACGATTTAATTTCTATCACTAATTTACTATCAAAATCATCGTAGATGTGTAGGTTAATGGAAACATTTGAGATAATATGGGCCGATTTGGAAAAATATAAGAAATATGGGGTCGAGCATCGATTCAAACATTTAGAGAAAGAGAGAGAGAGAGAGTTCTTGTGAATAGGATTATCTTTTAAAAAAATATTACCCACTGTTCTAAAACCCTCGTCTTCTCCGATATCTTCTCTCATCGCCGGTGAGATTTCACTTTCAATTTCAATCACAAAGGGTGTGATCCGCGCGAACGTGGTAAACATTTTTTTTTAATCTAATGGTATTTTATTTTATTTGGTCTCGTAATTAATTTAATTATCTCTATCAACTTAAGATATGTGTATTTGTTTTTGTTTTTGTTTTTAATTTATGATCATCTATGTATTTATTTATTGGATGGTACACATTTTTACTTCTTTTTTTTTTGGTGATCAATTTTATCCAATTATTTGAGTTTTTTAAAAGGAATATATTTACATTTTAAAGGGAAGATATTTACATTTTAAAATTGCATAATAATTTTTTTAATTTTGTTTCATGTGAAGTTATTATTTTTGGAGTGTTTCATTTATGATTTTAACCCTATTTATGTGTGCAATATGTTTGTGATTCCTAAATCTATTTTTCTTTTATTTTTGTTGAAAAAGATTTCCATATATAACTTATTGTTTGAAATCACAACATTTGTTTGATTTTATTTAGAATAAATTTAATTCATAATTTATAAACACTAAATTCTATAGTTTTTCTAAACTATATAAATAAACTGATAAAAGTAAAGTATTAAATTGAAATTTCTTTAGATTAATTCAATATAATCTATCTTCTATTAAGTAAATATCTTTTCAAATTCTAGGAAAAACTATTGTATTAATTGATGGTAATTATTACGAGAATTGAAATATATTTACATCACATGATATATATTTTGCATATACAAAGCTTTTATTTTATTATCTTGTTGTAGTTACATTTTTTTTGTTAAAAATAATATCACAAAACACAACGATCTTAAATTTTCAAACTTTATTTATATTTTCGAGTAAATACTTTTAATATGTTTCTTAATTTTTTTGGCTCTTATTCTCTTTTTCATAGTTATGTATAATTGCAATTATTATGTTAAGTATACCTAAATTTTATTTATTTGTCTTTTTATTAGATGTAAAACTTGTCAACTTATATTTTGCTTTATGAATTTAGTTACATATTTAACTTATTTGTTTAATTGTTAGGACTTGTTTGATATTTTAGTTTTTTATAATATTTGCGATACAACTTAATCTAATTAAATATTTATAAAAGTTGAAATATATTATGATAACCAAATTTATTAAACATGTTATTATTTCAAAGAACTATATTCATATAAGTTTATTATTTTCTGGTTTAATTTAGAATATGAATAATGTTTTTTCAAATTCTTTTCATAATGTTCAAACCAAATTTATAATTAATATATGTATTTAGTATGTGTATTAAATTTTTAGGATGCTGAGGTGGCAGCATGAGAAGAGAGAAAATATTACTTTATATAATAAGAAGATAGTCGAAAGTTATGAGAGGATAGATTTTTAAGAAATGGTTTGGTAATTCGAGCAACACTTACATGATAACGGATTCTAAACAAATATAGATTTTTTTTTTAATAAGTATTTGAATTTTATTGAAAATGAGATTGTTTGTAAATATTACAAAGGTCAGAATCAGAAGCTATTTCTTGCCAAAAAAAATAATAAAAAACAAGAAAGAGCCTAGACATTTAAAAAGAACCAAGGTAGATACTTATAAGACTCTACTCATAAGTAAGCCAAGTTTGCATAAGTTCAATAAAGTTCTTACGCTTCTTCTTTGCTAATATTGCATCTCGAATTTGCCGATCAATTGTCTTGAAGATGGTTTGAGGAGAAGTGGATATGTTGCTGTGTATCTGTTGTTCCTCTCAAACCAAAGCTTATAGATTGTTGCGTGAGCAACAAGTCTGCGGAGAGTTCTTGGGCAGGTTGTGTCCTTCGTCCCTAGCCAATCAATGAAAGATGTCCAAGTATGGAAAAGGAATGGTCGATATCCAAGTCTTTTAATCACCAGCTCCCATACCTTTTCACTAACCTCACATCTCAAGAGAAGGTGATCACGGTGTTCTTCATAAATGTTGCACAGGCAGCAACTTGTATCTAGTTGTAAGCCCCAAGATGCTATTCTTGTCCTTGTAGGAAGACGGTTAAGATGTGCCACCCACATCGTGAAAGCATGCCTCGGAATAGCCCCTTTAAACCAAATACTTCTTGTCCATGGTTGGTATTCCTCTCTAGGCCTTAGATATTCCCACGTGAGTTTTGCCGAGTAAGCCTCTAGTGCTGATCCTTGTACTTCCCAGAAATAAGTGTCCGGTGTAGTAGAGAGATATGGCAAAGCGATGGAAATGAGAGCAATTTGGAGCTCCTCTGCTTCTGCGGATCTGGCAGGCCTCATATTCCAGCCCACTCTAGAGCAGCATGATGCTACCTTAAAAGAGATAGGAATGCCTAGTTGCCGAGGACCCAATGGGCCAAAACGGTTTATTAACGGTCCCAGCGGCATCCAATAGTCCAGCCAGAAACTAGCAACTTCTCCATTGCCTAATCTGCATCTCAAGAATTGCAATGCAAGTGGCCGCAAATGTAGGAGGGATTTTCATGTCCCCAAATATAGATTTTGCTCTATAGAACTCTAACAAAATAGAAAATAAGACTGAAATTAAAATAGTTCATTGAATTTTATTGTAATAATAAGGTAAAGAAGATAAAAAGAATTTATGTTGTCACCAAGAACACAAATAGTTTTTGATTAATATCAATAAGATGAAAGACTCTCAAAGTTACAACCATTGTTCTCATAAATAACATATATATATATATATGAACATATATTTGATAAGAATCTGATAGTTGCATAATTTAGCCCATTTTAGTATACATTTTAGTTAGCATTTTGTGACTTTTTGCATTCATTTCATTGTTTTTGGTATAGTTTGCATCCATTTTAGAGTTAGTGAGTCTTAGGTTAGTTTTTGCATATGTTTGTGTGCTATGGAGTCTTTTAGGTGCTTTTTGGAGCTTGGGGAAGATCATGGACTAGGAGGAACGTACCCGCAGCGAACAGAGATGATCAAGTGATGAAGGAGAAAACCGGACATTTGCAGCGGCCAGCTCACAGCGGTCATGGCTCCACCGCTGCATTTTCAAGTCTCGCATCGGCCGAAACACAGCGGTATAGGGAGACCGCTGCGGATCCTCCCGTCAAAAACACAGAGATTCACAGCGGTCATGCAGCGGTATAGGGAGACCGCTGCGGATCCATCCGGAGCAAAAACCAGACATTTCACAGCGGTCATGCAGCGGTATGAGCTGACCGCTGTGAACCTTCTCGGACACAAAAATTGTCGGGTCAAACCCGGTTTGTCCCGGGTTGACCCGACCCGATCTGTATCTACTTAAGCAAATTAAGCCTAATTAGACAGGGAGTTTTTTTAGTTTTTCTTTCTTTTTAGGGTTCTAAGCCATTTTCTTCTTTTTCTTCCTTTTTTGTTTTTGGATGAAAGATTCAAGATCCAAACCATTTTAGTGAAGATTTTCTTAAACTCTTTTTACCATTTTTCTTATTTTGCTTATGGCTTTCATTTGTACGGTTTATATTTGTGATTTAGCTATGTGTGAGTAGTTCTTTTTAGGATTCTTGGGTGAAGTAGATTAGGGTGATTCTAGGTTTGTTCTTGATGTTTAAGAACTAGATTAGTTGATATCCTTTCTCATTGAGTGTTATTAATGCTGGATTGGCCTTGACAAAGTTGATTTAGATCATAGGGAATTTCTCGCCCGGAAGGTGTTCGATGAAATTCCCCGACCAATTCAATGAGTGCTTTTCATATCTTAGCCAACGGGAGTTGATGTTTAAGGTGAATTGTGGCTAAGTAGACTTGTTATTAATGCTTGTTAGTCATAGAATCGCGAACGGAAGTTTATGACGATTGATGACTAAGAAAGGGATTAATACCATTGACGTGGATTAATCTTTAGTAGTGTTCTAAGGCCTAGGGAGATATTTAGTCGAATGTTTGAGCATCTTGAGTAGATTAAAGAATCACCCGAGTCGATTGCTTTACCCGAGAATTCGTTTGTTTAAATTTGATATTAATCGTTTTCTTGTTTGCTTTGCTACTCGTTTATTTCTCTATTTTGCACGTTTCAAATTGTCCGATAAAAACCAAAACCCGATATTTGCTTAGATTAGATAGCGTCCTGTATTCTTAGTGCGTCGTTCTTATTTCTCTGTGGATTCGATCCCAAAGTGCTACAATGACATGCCATTAGATTGAGGCATTGTGCACAGTGGGTAATTGTGCGAACCGTAAAAAGTTCACTATCAATTTGGAGTCTTTTAGGTGCTTTTTGGAGCTTGGGGAAGATCATGGACTAGGAGGAACGTACCCGCAGCGAACAGAGATGATCAAGTGATGAAGGAGAAAACCGGACATTTGCAGCGGCCAGCTCACAGCGGTCATGGCTCCACCGCTGCATTTTCAAGTCTCGCAGCGGCCGAAACACAGCGGTATAGGGAGACCGCTGCGGATCCTCCCGTCAAAAACACAGAGATTCACAGCGGTCATGCAGCGGTATAGGGAGACCGCTGCGGATCCATCCGGAGCAAAAACCAGACATTTCACAGCGGTCATGCAGCGGTATGAGCTGACCGCTGTGAACCTTCTCGGACACAAAAATTGTCGGGTCAAACCCGGTTTGTCCCGGGTTGACCCGACCCGATCTGTATCTACTTAAGCAAATTAAGCCTAATTAGACAGGGAGTTTTTTTAGTTTTTCTTTCTTTTTAGGGTTCTAAGCCATTTTCTTCTTTTTCTTCCTTTTTTGTTTTTGGATGAAAGATTCAAGATCCAAACCATTTTAGTGAAGATTTTCTTAAACTCTTTTTACCATTTTTCTTATTTTGCTTATGGCTTTCATTTGTACGGTTTATATTTGTGATTTAGCTATGTGTGAGTAGTTCTTTTTAGGATTCTTGGGTGAAGTAGATTAGGGTGATTCTAGGTTTGTTCTTGATGTTTAAGAACTAGATTAGTTGATATCCTTTCTCATTGAGTGTTATTAATGCTGGATTGGCCTTGACAAAGTTGATTTAGATCATAGGGAATTTCTCGCCCGGAAGGTGTTCGATGAAATTCCCCGACCAATTCAATGAGTGCTTTTCATATCTTAGCCAACGGGAGTTGATGTTTAAGGTGAATTGTGGCTAAGTAGACTTGTTATTAATGCTTGTTAGTCATAGAATCGCGAACGGAAGTTTATGACGATTGATGACTAAGAAAGGGATTAATACCATTGACGTGGATTAATCTTTAGTAGTGTTCTAAGGCCTAGGGAGATATTTAGTCGAATGTTTGAGCATCTTGAGTAGATTAAAGAATCACCCGAGTCGATTGCTTTACCCGAGAATTCGTTTGTTTAAATTTGATATTAATCGTTTTCTTGTTTGCTTTGCTACTCGTTTATTTCTCTATTTTGCACGTTTCAAATTGTCCGATAAAAACCAAAACCCGATATTTGCTTAGATTAGATAGCGTCCTGTATTCTTAGTGCGTCGTTCTTATTTCTCTGTGGATTCGATCCCAAAGTGCTACAATGACATGCCATTAGATTGAGGCATTGTGCACAGTGGGTAATTGTGCGAACCGTAAAAAGTTCACTATCAATTTGGCGCCGTTGCCGGGGAAATTAGCAATAGCCATTAGGATTTGGATACTATTTGAGACTAAGTTCTTGACTTCTACTAACTTTTTATTTTCTTCTTTTTTGCTTCTTAGAGTCGATGGCCATGGATTACAATGATTGGCCACAAGAAGAGGATGCCACATTTGATGAAAGCATTGATGATGAGCCATATGTGGAGCCACCATTTGATGAAAGTGTACTCACATCAGAACAAAAAGTAGAGTTGGATGAGCTTTGCAAAGAAAACCCGGCATTGACAAGGAGTAATCTCGCGATTATGATCCGTTTGAACCTCATGTCACGTCGGGCAGCGCTTGAGGGAAGGGAGCTCACATATATTGAGATAAAGATAGCTCATGCACTCGAAGAGGTAATTTATTGGGTTCCACCATGCCAACTAGAAGGTATTTTTGACACAACCTTTGAAATCGTTGATTATGAGGATAGTCACTTGCCTTGCATTGAAGATGTAGCTTCTAGTTCACATGCTCTCAAGCTCATTAATGATTGCTGTGATTTAATATGTGAGTCTCAAATACTAGAAACCTTAAGAGTAGAAAAGCTTGCTAGTGATTATCATGAAGTATGTTTTGATATTAATTATCTATGTGCTTTGAATGATCATGATATCGAGTTTAAGCTTTCAATGCCTGAGGAATCTAGTTCTCTTCTTGAAAAATCTTACCTAGGAGGTGTGCTTGATGTAGATAAGATCTTGAATGAGATAGATGACCCTAAGGTTGAGATGAAATCTAGGAAAGAGGATGTGTTTTACATGATTGATGGAGATGAAGTTGACTATTTTGTGATTAACTCGTTTAAACATGAAATCGACTTTATTTTTCCATCAAATGCATTTGGTCCTCGTGAACATCTCATCATCAAGGAAAATTCCAAGATGTATGCTATATTTTTAGTAACCTTTCTTGATGTGATTTATGCCTCTTTGCCATGGATAGTCGTGTGCCATGTTGCATATTTTGTTTCTTGTCCTGACAAGAGAAGGACCAAAGGTGCATTGGCTCAACCTTTTGATTCTCATGATTAACAGTTGAAACGTCAAGCTTAGCGACGTAAAACAAGCGCTCTTGGGAGGCATTCCCATGACTATCTTTGTATATATTTTCGTTCTTTCTTGTTCTTTTTAATGTTTTTGTTTGATGTTTATAGTTTTCTTGGGTCCAAGGTCGTGGTGCTTAATGCATGAATGGGTAGAGCTACAGCACGTCACACTTCTCTCCAATCCAAAGGTATGATCCAAACTCCATTTCATTGTACATACTTTTTGCATATTTATACCTTCTCTTTGACTTTTGTTGCACCGAGACGTTGCAATTCAAGTTCGGGGGAAGGATTTGTGTCTTTTGATCTTGTGTTTTGTGATCTTATTTTTATTTTTCCATCTTTGAGTCTCATTCATTCATATAAGTGCATATAAAAACCATAAAAAAAATTTTAGTTGCATTTTGCATGTTTAAGATTGAGTCTAGATGCATATAGGTTTGCATTCACTTGCATTGGGAGAATTATCCATGTAGAATATAAACTTAAGAGCTTGAATTAATGCCCTCGTTAGGAGTTCTTTGATGCATTTGAGCGATCACGAAGTTAAGGATGATCCATGCTTTGATCTTGCGGTTTGAATGTTTTTGTCTTGGTTGAAGCATGCTTTGAATTGAATCTAACTCTATCTACATGAACTTTAATCTTGACTTGAAATTATCATGCTTGTACATTGAAAAGTTGAACTCATGGATGTCATATACATATTTGAGCTATCTTACCCCTTTTTACCACTCTCTTGTTAGCTCAAATAGCTGATTCCCATATTTGGAACGGTTAACCACACCCTTAACTAAGCCTTTCCTTCAAGCCTTCATCTCTTGTGTGTGTCGTGAGGTCTAATTTGGAATGAACTTAGCAAAAAGTGTTGAGTTTGGAACGACAAGGAGTTGATAGATAGGTTGGTGATTTGGGTGTTGATGTAAAGAAAAGAAAGTGTGGAGAAAATAAAAGATTGGGAAAAAGGATAGGGGAAAGTAAAAAGTTTGGATTGGTTGGCATGAAAGTGTGGAATAGCTCTAGGTGTTGAAAGTATAAGTCTCTATGTGTGTGAAAAAAAAAAAAAAAAAAAAAAAAAAAAAAAAAAATATGGCTAAGGCATCTAAATGATGATTGAGAGACTAGTTATGAAAGTGAAAAAGAGCTAAAAGAAAAAGATGAAGAGCCAATCCATTTGTTGAAAAATAAGAAGAAAAGAATCCCCTAAGTTAGAAAAGAAATGTGGTCTAAGAAGGCAAAATGCCTTGTGATATGGGTAGTTTAGAATGGATCTTGATGGGTTTAGAAATAGGAGTGGAGTTCATATTGGGGCATTGGGTAGACGGAAGTCATCCTTGTATGAATCAATTGTTCTTTACTCTTAGCATTTTGCCAAAGTTCATTCTTTCGTGAGAGATCCCATTGCATTGGAATACCCGCATGATTGAGATCAATTTTATCTCAAAACCTTTTCCCTAAGCCAAATGAGTTCACTTGATTTTTATTAAGCATGATTCATCATTGTACTTAATGAATGTTAAAGAGTTAGAGGATATGATTACTTGTAGATGCTAAGGCTTAGACCAAATTCGTGTAGCGACGAGTATGGCTAAATCTTTTGAAGTAGAGGTTGTTAGTGCATCACATAACTACTACCAAGGGCATTGAATTGAATTCTTTTGTTAATATTCTCGGATATGATATCTCGCATTCCAACCTCTTCTTCGACTTGTTCTTGTTTGTTTGCTTGCGGACAAGCAAAAGGCAAGTTCGGGGGAGTTGATAGTTGCATAATTTAGCCCATTTTAGTATACATTTTAGTTAGCATTTTGTGACTTTTTGCATTCATTTCATTGTTTTTGGTATAGTTTGCATCCATTTTAGAGTTAGTGAGTCTTAGGTTAGTTTTTGCATATGTTTGTGTGCTATGGAGTCTTTTAGGTGCTTTTTGGAGCTTGGGGAAGATCATGGACTAGGAGGAACGTACCCGCAGCGAACAGAGATGATCAAGTGATGAAGGAGAAAACCGGACATTTGCAGCGGCCAGCTCACAGCGGTCATGGCTCCACCGCTGCATTTTCAAGTCTCGCATCGGCCGAAACACAGCGGTATAGGGAGACCGCTGCGGATCCTCCCGTCAAAAACACAGAGATTCACAGCGGTCATGCAGCGGTATAGGGAGACCGCTGCGGATCCATCCGGAGCAAAAACCAGACATTTCACAGCGGTCATGCAGCGGTATGAGCTGACCGCTGTGAACCTTCTCGGACACAAAAATTGTCGGGTCAAACCCGGTTTGTCCCGGGTTGACCCGACCCGATCTGTATCTACTTAAGCAAATTAAGCCTAATTAGACAGGGAGTTTTTTTAGTTTTTCTTTCTTTTTAGGGTTCTAAGCCATTTTCTTCTTTTTCTTCCTTTTTTGTTTTTGGATGAAAGATTCAAGATCCAAACCATTTTAGTGAAGATTTTCTTAAACTCTTTTTACCATTTTTCTTATTTTGCTTATGGCTTTCATTTGTACGGTTTATATTTGTGATTTAGCTATGTGTGAGTAGTTCTTTTTAGGATTCTTGGGTGAAGTAGATTAGGGTGATTCTAGGTTTGTTCTTGATGTTTAAGAACTAGATTAGTTGATATCCTTTCTCATTGAGTGTTATTAATGCTGGATTGGCCTTGACAAAGTTGATTTAGATCATAGGGAATTTCTCGCCCGGAAGGTGTTCGATGAAATTCCCCGACCAATTCAATGAGTGCTTTTCATATCTTAGCCAACGGGAGTTGATGTTTAAGGTGAATTGTGGCTAAGTAGACTTGTTATTAATGCTTGTTAGTCATAGAATCGCGAACGGAAGTTTATGACGATTGATGACTAAGAAAGGGATTAATACCATTGACGTGGATTAATCTTTAGTAGTGTTCTAAGGCCTAGGGAGATATTTAGTCGAATGTTTGAGCATCTTGAGTAGATTAAAGAATCACCCGAGTCGATTGCTTTACCCGAGAATTCGTTTGTTTAAATTTGATATTAATCGTTTTCTTGTTTGCTTTGCTACTCGTTTATTTCTCTATTTTGCACGTTTCAAATTGTCCGATAAAAACCAAAACCCGATATTTGCTTAGATTAGATAGCGTCCTGTATTCTTAGTGCGTCGTTCTTATTTCTCTGTGGATTCGATCCCAAAGTGCTACAATGACATGCCATTAGATTGAGGCATTGTGCACAGTGGGTAATTGTGCGAACCGTAAAAAGTTCACTATCAGAATCCTAATTACATGAGTTATCCATCATATATCTTAGACTATTTATGTGCTTTAATATTACAAAAATGACAATATAACGGTAATTGCCAGACCAAGAAGACTAGACCGGCAATCATATAAAAATTAATTAGCCAGATATCAAATCCAGCTCTGGAGAACAGTCACAGAGATGAATTTCAGAACCATTCCTTTTTTTCTGTTAAAGTCAGAAACATTCCTAAACATCGGTAAAATATTTTTTTGAACTATAATGCTCTCTGAAGAAATAAAAAGAAAGAAAAATTACTATAATGCTCTCTGAAGAAATAGCAATCATCAAGAATGTTGAAGAACGCTGTTATGTGTCGTTATCGTGATTAGTTCTAAACAATCACGAGACCGACAAGCTTTGCAGGTGAAAAACAAAAAGCATAAGAGACAAATATAAATGAGGCGATAAAGGAAAAAGTAATATCAAGAAAAGAGGGTACATATCTACAACTAAATATGATACTTATATCGTGGTGTTTTTTTTTTTTTATGTTTTCAGATATCGTGGTGGTTATAATGATGAGACCTAAATGATGACATAAAAAGAAACTGAAATTGAAATGAAGGCCGCAATATTTGGCCGACGTATATTTTACAGTGACTGTGAATGTTCTCAAACTTGTAGCTACACCAAGTTTGCTATCCATGACTTTGCAGATTAAACCAGGTTTAATTGCTCGGTTCGGTTCGATTTTTGTTGGTCCACATGATGATATGAAATGAGACTCATTCCTAGAGATACATATGGACTAAGATTCGACCTATAGATACCAAGAAAGTGTGGACTAAGATCCACAAGCAATATCGGTATTTCGGTTTGGAAACATACATGAACCGAACATCGAGTTGTCATGTAAGCCAAAAGAACGAAGCATACAAGCTGGTCTGAATAGAACAGAACAAATAAGAAATATTTCTACAGACATTCTAATATCTAAGTAGAAATGTGATTGCATAGGATTCCAAGAAATGACATTTAACCAGAGAATCTTACCTGGTTTCTTCAAGCTAAGTAATCATTACGGTTCTCCAAGGAGAGTACCAACTAGATAGATGTGACAAAATTGTTGTATCGTGCTTGTTACACAATATATATTTTGATGATCCTATAAGAAAACAATAAGCTTTCTCTACCTAAAAAATATGAGACGACATGTTATCATCATCAAGCTTCTCCTTCTCATCTGCCTCTTTCTCGGCAGAATCATGACTCGGCAATGCCAAGAAGGTAATCTCATTTCTCGTTCTCTGCGTGCGTGTTTGGTTTGCATGAAATATATATCACTGAGAGATGATAATTATTATGTGTTGAAATTGAGGGCATGATTCTTTGGCTTACATATACTAACCTCTGTCTTTTGCATGTTTCAGTCCATTTCAAGATTGGACCTGCAAAGACCAGCACAAAACCGAATTACGAGAGAGTGATGCCAACTTGGGTAAGGAGATCCAAATTTTGCCTGTAACCATAGTGAATAGAGAGCATAATTATTACATCTTTCTTATGGCAACAGGTCGAAGAGAAAAGGTGGCATAAGCACCCATCAGGACCTAACCCAACAGGAAATCGTCACTCACCGACCAAACCCTGAGTCTATAACAGCACAACTGTTGCAACAAAAGGAATCTTATAAGTCGATGTCTGATATATCTTTTTATAGGCTGCAAGTCAATGTCTGATATATCTTTTTATAGGATGTAATAAGGAGTGAAGCAGCCTATAAGAGGAAGAGTACTTAAGGTTACAGATCCAATGTGTGTGTGAAACATGTGTGTACTCTGATAAACTATATCATGAAAATAAATACCATAGAAAAGTGGATGAAGATAACAGTTATGGGCTCGTATTGTGCGGTTATTATGTTCTAAGCAACCAAAAACATCTTCACTACTTTCTTCTATATCTAAATTAAACCCAAACACAATAACAAGGTGAGATTAAAGACTATTGTGGCATAAGCATATTCGATATGTTCCTCAACGTTCCTTGTAAAGATCTTTAACACACTCTTGCCACTACAAGATCAGTAAAAATCAGCTTAAATTTGAGTCAATTTTTCCTTTTTTGAATATGTCAAACCTTCTGCTAATTTCAAGAAAATACAGAACTAATTCACCTAAAAGGCTAAAACAGTGCTAATTAAGATGACCATACTAACAATCAGATTATAGCATAAAAAGTGTAGACTTTGCATTATCTCATACATATAATGTCCTACAAACATTTCAAAAAAAAAACCTAACAAAACGCCCAAATCCAGGATGCAAATCTCCAAATAATGAGGCAAGAAAGTGAAACTAGCTAGAGATGAATTTAATGAGAGATACCATTCCACATTTCTTCTTTGTATTTCTAAATAGTGTTTGGTTTTTGGTTGAAAATGCACCCAAAAAACTAAGATCTTAATTTACATATATATAGCCCTCCATAATACTGCTAATAGAATTCTTCACTATATGATTATTACGTACGAAGGCGTTGGAGAAAATATATAAAGCGATGATGATTAATAAGGTGCTATTATCATATCTCAAACATAATTGAGATACAAATATAATAAAAGCAAAAGATTACAAAGTAACATGACAAACTTTTCGGCAAAAAAATAAAAACAAGACAAACTAGGGCAAGCTGAGATCAGCGTACATAGACGTTATTTATTTTACTTATGCTAAACCATACATTTTTATCATGGGAAACTTCCACCCAAGCAGGAACTACCGCGGTTAACCGCTACTAGTGCTTCCAGCTCTAAGCCGCACATAACTGCTATAAGTGCATCCGGCACAAAACCACACTTATAACATACAAATACCATTTCACACAGCAAACAAGTTTCGTTTATATTCCTCATACTTTAATATGCATTCTAAGTTCTCAACCAACATTCATGAGGCAATCAACATTCACATAATCAATTCGCATTTTTCACTTTAATTAACGATAACATAGCTAAACGAGTAATTGACTTTGACTCACATTATGGAATTCTACATAACTTGCAGAGAATACAATCAACAAACAATGATCGGTTAAACTCATTTAACCATCATTCATAATCTAAACAAGAGGAGTAAAGGTTGGGTCCATTCTCACCTTCGCCACTTTACTGATGAAGAGCAACTCTCTCTCTTTTCTCCTCTCTTGGACAGATTCGCTGTCAACACTTGACAACACATTTTCTTATGCTCTTGAAGCTCAAATTCGTTTTCCTTCCACTGAGAGCTAGATATACTTGTCCTGAAAGTCTCTGCAAAGTTTCACCACAATCCAGATTGATTTGCCTGCCCATTCACCTCCTTCCGTCGGACTGGTCCAATCTGTACGCTGTGCAGAATAGTCCCGGTAAGTATGACATAACTTCCACAATACAAACGATAAGGCCGCCATATTTTACAGAGACTCCCCTATAATGGTTATTAAACTCCATTCCAAAATTCATTTTCTTCCGATTTCTGACAAACCCGCAACACAAATTTACCTCTAATTGGTCACAGATTCGCTCTGCAAATATCGAGTCCGACTAATTAACCATAACTTTCACATCACAACTCCAAATGGAAATCCGCTTTCTGATTCGGGTAGATAAGCGAGTCAGGAAGTCTCTTACCAAGTTTCAGATCGATCAGAGCAGTCTTGATCCTCGGCTTCCATTTCCTACCGAATCTGGTCAGATCTGCGGTTGCTTGAGATTAGGACAAATTGCGACAGACGATAAGAAACAGCCATAACTTCAACCACATACCTCCGATCAAAACAATTTTGGATCTTCTGGAAAGTGGAGACACGGGACTTTTCATCAGTATGTAGATCGTCACATAGATCCTCACGGTTAGCTGGGAAATTGCTTCACAAGGTGGCGATGGTAGCTAGGGTTTAAAGTGATAAGAGAAAATCGGGCGAAACCAGTTTAGCCGTACATGTTTCTAGTGCTAAATTTCTCTGCATAGATACTTTTTGTAGGGAGAGTTGATTCCTAGGGTTAAGATTTTATTTTAGATCTTTTGGGCCTTTACTTCTTAGATTTTTTTTAACAGGTTTTAGAAAACTTACCCATTAATATGTTTACCTGTAATACACCACTTTAAAACCGGTTTCAAATAACTAACAATATCACCTTAAACCATATACGGTTAATGTCCCAAATTTCATAAAACACAGTCATAGAAAACTTACCCATAAACATCATTTATCAATTGGTTAAACTTGATATAACTCAATATCATCTCGATTTGTTGTTGCCAAATGTCAATACAATACTAACGGTTTTATTGAAAATAATCTAATTAAGGCTAAGCACACAATAAGATAAAATCAATACAACATTATATATTTAGAGAAGAATGTTGGGATGTAATCAACTAAATATTTAGAATGTTTTCCCGTATCTTAATTGCTTTATTCCCGAATCTCAATATCATCTCGTTTCAAATGTTTTTCCCGATTTTTTCAAAAAAAAAAATAAAGCAATTAAGAATCAGAAGATAAAAGAAAATGTTTATTTTCATTTAAAACCCTTCGTTACAACCCATTTCAGCTGTTATCGAACCTACCAGAACCACTAGAGAAGAAGTCAATAAACGGCTGCTCTCGTCCGTCGCCATCGCCGTAAAAGGCCACCGGAGAATCATGACCAGGGGTAAAACTGGAATTTCCAAAACCATCGTCATTAGCGGCATCCGATGGCTGAAGTGGAAAAAGTGGAAGCGTTTTCCGTCCATGAGAATTGACGGTAATGTCCTCGCCGTAATTACCGTTATCATGAAGGGCAAACCGGTCAAATCTGAGTGAAGTCGAAGACATTGACATTCCTGTTGCCGTTGTTGTCATGTCTGAAAGTTGTTTCTTGCGATCTGTGATTGTGCGTTTCTCGTAGCCACCACTTGGAATCATCACATTGTTATTACTGTGAATAAGATATTGTCTGTATACACTTCCATGTTGATTATGGCGATCACTAACTTGCTGTAAATAGTACGGACTAACACAGCCCACTTCATAACAACAACAAAAACATTACATTTACATTTAGTAACTTTTCTTAATATTTCAATTGATAAGAACAAAAACGTAAATATACAAGAAAACGGAAGAAATTTGCTAGTCCCGACTCCAGAGCCATAGTTTGCTAATAGACATTCCAAAATATTCCAATGGTTATCCTTGCGTATCCAATGATATTATTTGGTGATTTTTTAGATTTTCTAGAGATGTATGTGATGAATATTTCACATGACTTATTCAAATCTTTTATACGGAACAAAATAAACGTAATCAACGAGAGAAAGCGATTAGATATGTTTATGTTCTAGATTTATATAAAAAAATATAAATTATGTGAAGAAGAAAGGTACGTATGATATTTATCAAACAAAAAAAAAAGGTACGTATAATAAGTAAGAGTAGGGATGAGAACTACGTGCCGTTTGCGCAAGGAGGAGGGTGGAAGAAACGGGAGGTTTTGTGGAGGAGACGATTGAAGTACGCGATGCGCTCCTGTTTCTGCTTCTGACGTTGTCTAGCCTTATGGTTCTGAAACCAGTAAAAGACGTTTTTACCCTCGATATGGCCGTACGCGCGGAGCCTACCGGTGATCTGCTGTATCTGATCGGTGCTCGGTGTTCGTATCCCTTGCTTGTAAAGATTCTCAAGCAGCGTTATCTGTTCTTTCGTTGGGTTCCACCTTGAACTGCTTGCCGTTCCTGCGTTCCCTTCGTTTTCCATTTTATCTGTTTTGGTAAAAGTTTGTGAGAAAGTTAGGGTTTTAAAGAGGATTCTTGCATGCGGGTGTACGGGTTTGATTGATGCATGAAATTCATGGGGAGGCTCTCATATTTATATAGGGATTTAGTGAGGGAGTGGAACAGAGTCAAATGAAATGAAGAGACAGAGAGTGACATGCGTGTCGTTTCTTGTGCTGGAGACTCTGAAAACATGACGTGGAGCGGCTGATATGATATAAAAAAATAGGCTACTTTTAATGAGAAGAGAAATAGAAAGAAAAAAAACAATTTGGATCTATATATTCTGGTTCTCAATTTTTTTTTTTTTTGGTAAAAGCAATCATTAGTTTAAAGATTCAAAACTATTGTTGATTAATTTATTGCGGCTAATAGAAAAACTGTCTGTAACAACATCTTAAATATTTTTTTCTCACGTGAAATTTAATATTTAGTGGATATAATTGTTGGATTATGTGATTTTCTTAACTTTTTTCTTATTCTTTATGGGGATTATGGATGTTTTTTTTAAAGTGTTTTAATGAAGGAGAGCCATAATAAGTCTTGGAAATGAAAGAGACAGTAAGGATAAATACGAACGTTAGGGCGGCAAAAGATAGCTGGTTGGATTGTGTTCTTTGTAGGTCATGAGAAGCCTATACATCTAATTTGCTTCGGAAATTGACATTTCTTATATATATATATTATTTATATTTATATAACACGACAATTTGAAGTCGAGTTGCTTGGCTCTTCGATTTCTTAACGATCAAAAGAAGTCTTTCAAGAAGTTCCGAGGAAAGAAACAAAATCTTAGTTCTTTTGCGCCTCGTGCATGGTCACATTTCATGTCGATCTAAATTTGCTTACTATAGAAAGTGAAGACAAATCTTAAGTTGCTTACCAAAGAAGGTGAAGACGAAATGGCGTTCAAATATGTCCCCACATTTTCTTTTCAGATGGAATGTTATTGATATTATATATCTTATTATATAAGCTGAATCTTTTAACGTGAACGTGAAATATAAAATAATTTTTATTCACGAAATCGTAACATGTATTGTTGTTAATTAAGATCGCGACATATATCAAAGTAATAATATAAACTTTCATGTTGTTGGTTATTATTATTTTCTTAAAATAACCAAAAAAAAAAATGTGTTTTATATAATGAAAACTAATAATATTGAAAAGTAAAGTAAGAGAAAAAATAAAAACTACCAAAAAAAAAATTATGTTTTATATAATGAAAGCTAATAACATTATAAAAATAAAGTAATAGAAAAAATAAAAACTATCAAAAAATGTTAAATATAAAAAAAATATACGATTCATAATATATAAAATTAGAAGAAGAAAAATTTGTTTTCGTCCGTTTGGTAATTATGGAACCCTCTCATTTATTTAAAGAGATTGTTTATCAGATTTATGGGTGATATAAATCAATTTTGAATTTTTTTAAATACGAATTACTAAACATAATTCATGGATAACTAAACAAAAATTTAATTTAGAATCTAACTATACAGCTCATAATCTACCATATTATCAATTTTAAAATCTAAATCTTTTTATTTTTATATACATATCACGCGGGACTTAATCTAGTATATATATATATCACATTTTATAACTATTATCTTATAAATGAATGAAAATCTTACACACAAAAAACATTGTGAAATGACAAAATAGCGGGAAAAATACACAAGATAAAACTGTAAAATGATTAAGCGAGATTATAATGATGAAATATATGAGAATAAAAATCTGCAGAATCACAAATCATTTTGTCATTCCGTTATTTAAAAGTAGCATTAGCGAAACAGGCTTTATTTGTTGAAATTCCATGGTTAATTGTTTATTGTTTATATTTATTATCACATGTTTAATTTACACCACAATCATGGCTATATATATATATATATATATATATATAAAATAAAATATTATAATTACATCTTTCATAACTACTTCAAACCTGAAATCTAGACTAGTCAAAGAAAAAGTCAGAATTAAACTTTCCACAGCAGAATGCCATTGCATTGTACAA
The DNA here is from genome assembly GCA_030161315.1 of Eutrema japonicum. Taxonomy (NCBI): domain Eukaryota; kingdom Viridiplantae; phylum Streptophyta; class Magnoliopsida; order Brassicales; family Brassicaceae; genus Eutrema; species Eutrema japonicum. The sequence goes on from BSQW01000005.1 coordinate 45,138,961, forward strand.
CAGTAAAACTAATCATGGGCATAAAATCTGGATCCAAAAAAATTAATCAAAATCAATCCAAAAAAGAGGAATCGAACTCGAACCGAAACCGATAAAATACTCGAACGGATATTGGATTCCTATATCCGAAAAACCGAGACCAAACTCGAACCGAAAACCGAATGGATATCTGAAATACAATTATATACTCAAAATATTAATTATATTTAGAATTGATAACCCAAAATTATAATTATAAATCCGAAGATATGAGTTATTTTTATACCGAAATGATTGAGATACCCAAAATATACGAAGTTTTTAGTGATATTTGTTAAGTTTTGTCCAAATTTTATTTAAATTTAACCAATTTTATTTAAATTTAACCAATTTTATTCAAATTTAACCAATTTTTATTTTATTTTTATGATTTTTTGGATATCCGAAATCGAACCAAACCCGAATGGATCCGAACTGAACCCAAACCAAAATTCTAAAATACCCGAATGGATAATAAATCATAAACCCGAAAATTCAAATGGATCCGAACCAAACCCGATCGGGAATCCGAACGCCCATTACTAAGTACAACTATCATGAACTTTTGATATAGAAATGTGTAATATGCAAATATGTATATATATATATATATATGTATATATAGATTGTAAAGAAAATTACTTTATAAGGTATATTTTGAGTTATATATTACATGATAAGACACTTTCAACTCTTAAGGCACTTTCTTAGATGCAATAGATAATTTTATTCTTATGTATATAACTCACCTATTTTTTTACTCTCTCATGAATCTTCTTCATACCTTCTCTCTCTCTCTCTTTTACTCTATCGCTTTCAATTCTTTATTTATTTTATATTTCTTTTTTTTTTACCTCATCTTTCTCTTTTACCCCACCTGATTTTTTTTTTTTTTTTAAAATGTGAAAGACATAAAACAATTTATTTGGTAACAATGAATGATAATTTTTTTATTTTACATTTTAAGATCTATTTTGCTATAGTTTTGATTCGAAAAAAAAAACAAGAAATCTAAACATAAGAAATCGAGATCGACGTGGACATAAAAACGTGGACAATTGTGTGTAGACAGATAAAAATTTCGTATTGTTAGTGTGGATGATCATGTGTGGATAATAATTTACTGATGGTCATGTGTGGATGGTCATGTGTGGATGGTCATGTGTATATGTAGTTCTTGATATTTACAAGTAGATTTCTTGTTTCACATCAAAACTATAGCAAAATGGATCTTAAAATGTTGGTAAAATAGAATTATCATATATTGTTTACAGAAAATTGTTTTATGTCTTTCACATTATAAAAACAAAAAAAACAAATCAAGTGGGGTAATATTTATTTTACTCTAATTTTTGATTTTCTAGTGTGGATGGTCATGTGTGGATGGTCATGTATGGATGATCATGTGTAGATATAGTTCTTGATATTTACAAGTAGATTTCTTGTTTCACATCAAAACTATAGCAAAATGAATCTTAAAATGTTAGAAAAATAGAATTATCATATATTGTTTCTAGAAAATTGTTTTATGTATTTCACATTATAAAAAAAAATAGAAAACAAATCAAGTGGGGTAATAATTATTGTACTCTAATTTTTTATTTTCTAGTGTGGATGGTCATGTGTGGATAATATCTTACTGATGGTCATGTGTGGATGGTCATGTATGGATGGTCATGTGTAGATGTAGTTCTTGATATTTACAAGTAGATTTCTTGTTTCACATCAAAACTATAGCAAAATGGATCTTAAAATGTTAGAAAAATATAATTATCATATATTGTTTCCAGAAAATTGTTTTATGTCTTTCACATTATAAAAAAGATAGAAAACAAATCAAGTGGGGTAATATTTATTTTACTCTAGTTTTTGATTTTCTAGCGTGGATGATCATGTGTGGATAATACTTTACTGATGGCCATGTGTGGATGGTCACGTGTGGATGTCATGTGTATATGTAGTTTTTGATATTTACTAGTAGATTTCTTGTTTCACATCAAAACTATAGCAAAATGGATCTTAAAATGTTTGAAAAATAGAATTATCATATATTGTTTCAAGAAAATTATTTTATGTCTTTCACATTATAAAAAAAAAATAGAAAACAAATCAAATGGGGTAAAAGAGAGATATGTGAGGGAGATGGTTTATTGGTTTAAGGTGAGATGTAAAAAAGAGAGACGTGAGAGAAAAAGGAAAGAAATTTGTGTAAGAGAAAAAGAAATGAAGAAAAAATAAGGACAAAATTGGATTTTCATACCTATGAACAGTGAAAAAAGTACCTTAAGAGTTGAAAGTGCATTTTTATAATAAAAAGTGGCAAAAGTGCATTTTAGTGTAATTCAACCTAGATTGTAAGATTTTGTGAGAAGTTGGCATGGGGAATGACAAATTGTGAAAGCAAAAGACATGCATGGCTTCAATTTGAGTCTTTTAGGCACCTACGAATCTATATATAGGAGCAGAGATTTGCCTCGAGAAAGAGTGAGAGAAAGAGTGAGACATATGACATTCCCCAATCTCTTCATTAGTTTCCATGTTTTGATGAAAATTGAGCCATTTGATTCGCTTAATCACCATGGGAAATTAATTTACTTTTAAATTCAATCGTTTAAAATAATTTTAAAATTTAATATATTAACAACAAAATCTATTACACGATAGAATACAATTACATAATTTGATTTTATTTATAGTTTTTAGAAATATCATTACTCTTTTTTCTCTAACAAAATACTTCCTCCATTTCATAATAAACGTAATTTTATATTTCAATATGGATTTTTGATAATTTTTTCACTTTCATCTCTACTATTTAAATTTATTAATTAATAAGATAAATTTTATAATATATTAATAAAATAAAGTATAAAATTTAATTGTTTTTAATATATATGAAGAAATCGTAGACTATATTTATAATGAAATAGAAGGAGCATTACTTATATGGCATACACATACCACAGTTGGATGGACACAGACCATATACTTTAGAATTTTAAGATATTTAATATTATTTTTGAAAAGTAGTACGTCAAAAAAATTATTTGATTTTTCAATCAATATGTTGAGTTTCTTCCATTTAATAAATTCTACTTAATCTAATATATAAAGAGTGAATGGTATCTTTCTAGCGGTAACACTTTATCATTTTAGAGCGAATGAAAATTTAACATATGTTCATCTATTAATCACTTATAAAATTTATTTAATTTATTTATTTTTTTAAATTATTAAAGCATAAAAATAAAATATATAAAATTCAAATTTAACTTACAAGCATCATAAATATAAAAATATTAAATAATATGGTATTTTAGGTGTATCTTCTCATTTTTTGTGTAATTTAATCGTTATTTTAATCTAATAAAGATAATTCATTCTCAATGCAAATGAAGAAATACCAAAAATAAAAACAATAGGCTAAGAAAATTTCAAACAATTAAAGAAGAAAAACTAAACCTAGACAACCATAAGACACAAACGAACATTAAATATTCAATGAACAATCGAAAAAATAACAAATTATCAAAAACATAGACAAAAATTGACAAAAACATTGAAAAGGAAGACGAAAAAAATAGAATCAATTAAAAATATGTGAAAACCAAAACTAAAATAGTATATTATGAAAATTAACAAGTATTGCAATATTGATAGAGAGAAGTTTGAATGATGAATAAATATTATGAAAAAATACTAGAGTCATCTAGAAAAATAGGTGATAAAAACGAAGTTCGAGAGTTCAATTAAAAGTCTATAAACATGTTAGTTACAAGAAATTCAAATTTAATTTACAAACATATAAATATTAAATAATACGATATTTTATATGCATAATTTACAAACATATAAAATATTAAATAAAAAACTAAATTTAACTAAATCTATCATATACAAAATTTCAAATTAATTTTTATAAATAAATTAGAACATATTGGTGGTATTTGAAAGTATTGTTCTATATAATGAAACTGAATCCGATCATGATCCGAAAATCATTATTTTAAAATCTAATTATTCGAATATGGATCATATAACTTTGGATATTCTATTTTTGAACTGAATCAGATCGGATATTAGATTGGATACATAGTCGGATATTTTATCTAGTCATCGACTATAAAAGATGTAATTATTTATCTCTGGTATATATTAGTTTTTTATAATATAACTTCTCAAAATGACTTGTCTTAAGTTTCTTGAGATATTTCTATGTTCTTCCGGTTATTGGTTTCGATAATATATCTTTCTTCCTTAAGCTTTTGTCTATGGAGAGGTTTCAATCTCTGTTGGCCTTACGTAAATCCAAGTTTCAAACATAAATAAAATCTTTTAGATGACACAAAAACTTCTCAAAATGGATTCCTTTAAATTGTGGTATGTCTGTTCATGTGCAAAAAGATGTATAACTGCCCTAAAAAGGCAATTTTGTCTCCTTTGTGCGGTGTCGTTGGGTGCGGCAGACACTTATAGCTAAACTTGTACACGTACGTATGAATTCACATTCTACATCTATACACGTATTGGTACGCCGTACATGTTGTTTTCTTCCAAGTTGATCAGACATTTGTGCTATGTTTACTATTTTTAGCATTTAACTAAAGTACTCTTGTGCAGTTCACATTTATTTACCTGACCTTTGTTCTTTTTAACTTCTGAATCTATTATCTAAACTCAGGGACGGTTTTAAGGGGGTGTTGACTGTGCAAATACACATGGTCCCATATTTTGATTAATTTTTCTTTTGTATTTTAGGATCTGAAATTTTATAATTTTATCAATTAAGATCCAATTTTCAAATCATAGATATTTAGTTCATAATTTTTTGAAAAAAATAATAATTATTATAGCACAGGGCCATAAATTATTCGAGTCGGACCTGTCTAAACTCTAGAGTGGGAATAGGAAATCAAAACATATATTGTTAAGTTTGTTGATTAATTTGCTAAGATCAAACAGCCACTCTTTAGTCTTTACCTGTAATTTACAATATTTCTAAGAGTCAGCTTTTCTATAAGGAATATTTCTCGATTGTCACATTATTGGTTTGAGATTTTGGCCTAAAATTGAAAATGAAATCAAAATTATTTTGCTGTACTAACTTAACTATGAGAAAAAAATATATATCTTATAGATCAAGTGATAATTTTCAGTAATTAAATAGCTTGAAGTTTAAAACCACATTTGTCGTTTAGACAGATAAGCGACGTCAAAAAAAACAAAAACAAATAAGCGTTCTCTAGATTATAATACCGTGCAAAAATATTTTTATTTAAAATATTATGTTTATCCTTTATTATTAGCTTATGAAAATTCACATTATATCAACTTTAATATTAAGACTACGACATGTAACCTAATGATTTATGATACTATCGTTGGTGTGTCATCATTAAAGATTAAACCCACATAATACATATTATAGGGGAAAAAAGCATTCAATTATTGAATATTTTTTTTCTCTCTTTTTCAACAAATATGTACATATCTTACAATAAAGATATTTTGTATTATATTATCACTAGATAGGTATTTCTATATATGCGGATTTGTAATTTAATATTTTATATAACCCATGAAAAAAATGAAAAATAAAATTTGATCAAAACTGAAACATTCACATTTATATACTAAGATTTCCTTATTCTAAACTGAAATATGGATCAATCTTTTAAAAAATATTTTTGACTTTTATTCATTTTATTTTTAGTATTGTTGTTTAATTTCTATATTCTAATGTGAAATATGTTTTTTTTACAACTTTGGTTTTCATTTATAATTTTTTTTTAATTTTCTTAATCTAAACATAACTATTATTCATTTTTTCCTTTTAATTTTTATATTAGGAATCAATTGCCAATTTTACTTTTATTGTTAATATTATGTGTTAAAATATAATTATTAATTTATTAACTACATATCAAAATATAATTGAAAATTTATTAAACAAAACATAATAAGATATGATTTTGTTAGTCGTTTGACTTAACTAAATCAAATCAAACTAAACTGTTTAACTAAATAGTTTACATTAAACCCAACCAAATTAATTTTGATCAAAATCAGACCCTAAATCGAACGTTAACCAAAGTCAGATTAAATTAAATAAAAAAACCAAAAAAACCAAATTGAATTTTGAAAACAAATCCGGTTTAAGAATTAAATCAGATTAAACGATTTTTTATACCAAACAAACGTAAATCAAATTAAAATCAATTTAACCAAAAAATTGAACTGTTTGACTTAATTTGGACCCTAAACCGAAACGGTTTGATAAAGTCAACATCGCCGACTTGGCCCGATTTACTTAAAACGTCGTCGACTTCTAGTTTATTCTCACCAAACCAAGGAACATTGTCAAAATCTGGAAAATGATCAAAATCAGTTTTACACGTGTCAAAATCTAATGTATTAACTCGACACGTATGTCGCGATCTTGCGAGTTACTAACTTTGAATCATTTGCATTTATATATATATATTACATTTTTGTAGTTATATATTTCTAAACTTGTGTATAAAGCAAAACCTAAGCTTATTTAACAAGAAAAGTCTTTGAATCTTTGAAGTTTTTAATATGGTATCAGAACTATAATCTAATTTATAGTTTATCGATTTTTCGCCTTTCTCTCAATGTAACCATATACAAAATAAATAAAATTTATCTAAGATATGTACATATCTCTCAATAATATTTGCCATCTCCTAAACAAAACCTTCTTTTTCTGCCAACCTGCATAAGTAAAAGCGTAAAACATGCAAGAACCTTTTATTTGTGTAAAAATTATACGACCGAGGAGGTCCTGAATAGATTTCTGTTAAACAAGTCATATTTTTATTTCTACAAAGTTTACATCGCAGTTGCAGATTATGAAAATTAGTTTGGATTTTGATCTTAATTCCCTGGTTAAATCAATATATTCGTATTAGAAATTCATACTCTTTCTTGTGTGCCTAAGAAGTAAGTTCATTCCCGACTGTGTATACCGGACGTGTTGTATGGCCCATCTGGAAATATTAGTTTGAATGGGCCAAAACTCGTTATGTGCTTCTTTTTCAGTTATATTAAAGACATCGCCCATTAGATTTACTTCCCGACTCAAACTATTTTGAAATCAAACACAAATTTTATGTCAAACTAAATTTAATGTTATCAAATATTTTTAATGAGAGATTTAGATTCGTATACATATTAAAATTTTGAAAATTAATTTCAGAATCGAAGGTCATATGTGAATGTTATAAATAATGACTGTTCAATAAGGTAACACAAGGATAACTTTAACACAAACCAAAAGACTTTTTTTTTCTTTTTAACTTCTCATTATATTAAACAGTAAAAAGATGATACAAATAGTTTGTCAACCAAACCGGTGGATAATCGAAAATTGAAAAGACAACATCAGATTCATATATTTTTCCGCTATAACATCAACAGCTTGATTCTTTTCTCGGTTTACCCGACCCAAAGAACACAACGGTAGCTTCATAGTCCAATGAAGAATATCTAAAATGAGATTATTAATCTCTGTACTTGTAGTTCCTGTGTTGATCAAAGTTGTCAATTCCATATTATCTCCTTCAAACCATACTTTCCTTCATCCTTGCACCCATAATGCACCCATAATGTTTGTAGAACATGGAGAAAACCCATTGCCACACAAACCAAAAGACTATCTATCCTAATTGTGAGAAAATTAACAAAAAATAAATATTTCCTTTCGATTTATTGCCTCTATCTATTTGTTATGAAAACAAACTGAATACAATAAAATAATTTAAGACAGAATTGCAAAAACATGCACTTTATTTAAATTTCATTAGCTTTTTAGGACTTCAGGTTTTTTTTACTGTTTATTTTTTATATTTTAACGGGCAAATAACGAAAATACCGTATTTTGACCAAATTGCAAAAATATTGTCTATTGTGGTCTTTTCGCTATTTGGTATTTTGTCTATTGTGCAATTCGTAATCTTGCAAAAACATTGCAGCATGTAGGCCATAGACTCTCGTAAAACATCTTAAGTTACAAATTGTTCAAATATTAATGTAGTCTTCTATGTAAGGTATGCATTTTAAAGATTGGCACAAAAGTAGTCTTCTAGTTTTGTACTATTTGTGAGAATTGCCCTGGAATAAAACATCTTAAAATTACCTTAGAATTACCCGTTAATTTATTTTTCCAGAACTTATATTGTGTATATGTTATATGAAACTGAATCTCATGAAAAGATTATTGCAATACAAAACAAACTTTTCCTTCAAAAAGACAAGCATTGTGTTTTTATAGAACATATATTTTTTGTTCCGTGGCATTAGTGCAATGATATGATTTCAACTATTTATCAAAACAATGTCATAGTCAAAACTTACTCTAACGGTGTTGTAGGAAAAACGAAAAGAAACAAAAAACAATTCGTAAAGAGTAAATATAAAAAAAAACTTTCCGTCTATATAATAATTTAAAAACCACCGATGATAATGGAATCGAAACAAGAGGGGAAAACAAACAGCTATAGTGAGTTTGTGGGCGACGGTTGTCTAACCTTTGGCTCTGTCTATTTATTATCTTATCCAATCATATTTTCTGAGTTCCCCTCGTGGCTTCTCCAATTCTAAGGCAATTTTTAAATTTTGCTATATTTTGTGCTTTGAAATTTTCCTTGTCTCTTTTACCAACTTATTCCACCACCAACACTCAGAATTTTAATCAGTTCTCCCACAGCCATTCATAAACGTTACCCTCTTATAGATTGGTTGCAGATTAACACTAATTATAAAAAGAAACCATTCCATAAAGTTGCATAACGTTTTAAATCGTTCTAAATAAAAAACTTTCTTTATAAATGTTTGCTATGATTTAGCGGTGGCACGTGGTCGTTGGATTTTATTTTTCTTTTAATCAATTTATGTTCATTATCAAAATATTTATTTTACCAAAAAGCATTTCATTATTTAACAAAAAATTATCATCTTCTATCAAATATAAATATATCATATAAAATCCAAATACATATACTAATTAAACTATAAAAAATAGTAATAACAATACAATCTATTTTTACATAAAAATCGTACAAACTTATTAATAAAGTTATTGTAATTATTTGGAATAAAGATGAATATATTCACAAAATCTTATGTTTTTTTGTGGTTTCTAAACTTATACATATGTATATCTCTATAATATTATTTAAGAAAACATTTTTAAAAATGAACTTTGTTTTGTAAGTTATTACATGAAATGTCATTACAAATAACAAAAAATAATTGAAATAGAAAAGTATATAATAGCCTTTTAAAATTATTGATTAGAATATGTAAAGTATATATTTTGTATTAAAGAGGTTATTATTATTCCATTTCTTAATTATTTGTAATACTATATATTTTAAAATAATAATCAATTCATATATATTCAAAGAAAAAAAATCTATTCAAAATCTTGCTATATTTTTTACTATAATTTATTATATTTTATTTTAATATATATCAAAACAAAAGTTGAAAAATATTTTACTAATTTTATAAAAAGTTAGATATAAGAAAACTATATATTTTTTAAAGTTCGTAAACTAACCACAAAAGCTAGAGTATTTTAACGATGCATATTAGAGTTATGTTTTTAAGATTATAAGTTTTTGCGGGTTAGCCCGAATAATATTTTAGTTCACTGCAAAACGAGTTAAATCAATAAATTATTACAAATTATATACTTTATCTATAATCAATAATCATTAGTTAGTTATATTGTAAAATTCGTATAAAAACAATTTTTGTGAATTTTAAAACAATTTATTTTTAAAAAATTACACCGCACTATAATTAGCGCGGGTTAAATCCTAGTTGTGTATATTATAGAAAAAACCATATAGAAAGATCCATATGATAAAAGAAGATATTGTGAATATATTCTAGAGATTTGTATAAATCTTTATATGATTCTATTAGTTAGATAATTATGTATACCATGTACATGTATTTTTATAGAGTCAATATAAATTCTTTCAATTCCTATACTTTCGTCACATTATCATGGTATTATGGCAGTTTATGCTCGAGTTTTGATCTAACGATCAAACTCTGTTTTTTTAATTCCTATTACTAAGCCATAATGCTTCAAACCATGATGTTTTCTTTTTCACCGTTCGCTTCTGAATTTTCTTTTGTTTTAAAAGCATAAGCCATTGTCGCTTACTGCTTCTAAATTCAAGCCACAAGTTTCTTGTTTTATTTTAGTTTTAATAATTAAAAAAAAATTGTTTTGTTTTCAATCCAAATTATTTCTCGTTTTCTTATGATTTCTAAGCCCATCGAGCTTCTTCTAAGCCTAGTGCTTCTACAATTCAAGCTTAACATGTACCTCTGAATCTAAACCACGTGCTTCTCAATTTAAGTTCATCACGAGCCTCTGAATCCTAAGCCATCGAACTTTTAATAATTCAAATCTCATAGATCTCTGATTCTGAAACTTCAAGTTTCCTTACACCTTCAAGTTACGGTTCTTCTGTTTTCAAAGTCTTACCGCTTTCTCAAAATTTTATTTTCTTTTCATTTATTTTTTCCAAAAAAATAAACCAAAAGCAGCAAATCTTATCACAAATTGGCCAGCTACTTATCACATCAAGCCCATGTAGCCGCATCATTCCTAACACAATCGGACTCGAGGCTCCATGTTTCCATAATGCATCACTCCTATCAAACATGTCATCATCAATATCTATGGATCAACCTCAAACCGTCAATTTCGTATTCACTTCATCACCGCTTTAAGTTTGAGAGGACGTATAGAAACATCTAGAAGATCCATATGATCAAAAAAATATTATGATTTTGTGAATCTATTCTAGAGATTTGTATATATATATTTATATATGATTCTATTAGTTAGATAATTATGTCTACCATGTACATTTATTATTATAGAGTTAATATAACTTTTTCCAATTCTTAAAATTTCGTCACATTATCATATATTTAAATAATTTTATGTTAAACTAATATCTATATTATCATGCAATAAAATATATAATGCAAATATATTCGCTTTGAAGTTTTCTACCAATCATATAAACTGTTCATAATACTTTTAATCGAACAATTTGTTTTCTGAAAATTCATGCATATGTTCATATAGACTAGTCCTGGACAAAATAACCATAATCGAAATACTGGAACCGCAACCGAACTGAAATACCCGAACAGGAACCGAATCGGAGTTGTCAAAATATCCATTGGATCCTACACATTGATACCCATGGGTATCAGATAGAACCTGAACTGAACCGAAAATATTTCGGGTACCCGAATACCCGAAATATAATTATATATCCAAAAATATTAAATATATATCAGGTTTTTGGGTATATTTTTTTTTATTTTCGGTTTTTCGGATATAATTTCTGGTTTTCAAATATATTTTTGGTATTTCGGGTATATGTTCCTTAAATTTTTTTCGGATTTTCGGGTAAAATTTCGGGTTTTCGGATATATTTTGGATTTCGGATATATTTTAGATATTTCGGGTAAAAAATACCCGGAACCGATTAATATCCGAATGGTTCGGGTATATTTCGGTTCCTAAACTTTTTTACCCGAAATATCCAAAACCGAACCGGAACCGAACCGAAATCATTTCGTTACCTATATGGATCATAAACCTCTCTACCCGAAATACCCGGAACCGAATGGTTCCTACCCGGAACGGAACCGGAACCGAAAATGCCCAAGACTAATATAGACCTTAACCCTAAATTTTAGCAGGTTCATATAGAAAATAAAAATCCATATATATATATATATGGGCCAAAAAAAACCCTATATTGTACATATATATAATACACATAAGTTTTTGTTTAAATTTATGGTAGAGAAAAAAAACAAAGCTCAATAAATTAAAACAAAAAAAACTATTAAATTTTTTAAAAAAAACAAAGCCCAATGATTATTGGTCCCCGTATTTTTTTTTTAGCCTCCATAATTTTAAAGCCGACCATGTATGTAACATTGTTTTTAAATAGTTGATTCCTCACGCATAATTAATTCAATATTTAGATAATCTTATTATACTAAACTCTTATTTTCTCAAATTTTTCTATAAATATATATTTACTAAAGAGGATAGATGAATCATGACTTGTATCCTACTAGTTTATTAGTGAAAACGTCTTTTTAACAAATTATAACATAGTTATATTTTAACATTCATACCAGCAAAAAAAAACATAGTTATATTTTAATTGAGATGATAATATTATATTGCTAAAATACATTAACATTTAAATATAAACGTATACGGTATACCCATGTCCCATGTGTATATATAGATGTATAAAAAGCTGTGGAAAACACACGAATGAGAATCTTGGGTCTATTTTTCAATGTAACGAGCTCAAAAAAAAAATCCTTCTTAAGAGCGTATCTATTCTTTGCCTCCAATAAAGAAAAAGTTATTTCCCTGAAAAGTAGTTATTTGAAAAAAGTTCAAAAGTGTGAAATTTGGTAAAATTTATAATGGAGTTACGGAAAATAAATGTTATACTAGCATATTAAGTTATTAACCATTAACAATAAAAAAAGAAAAACAAGAAAAGAAGATGTACACAATTGCATATTAGCATGTATATCCCTATATCAGTTACAAATTTTTTTTATATTAGCATGTTTGTATATGGGAGCTGTCGTTTGTTTTGTTTATTTCGACGAGAGACAAAAAAACATAATTTTTTTAATATTTGTATATATGTTTGTATTATAAAATATTGTGGAGTTGAAAAAGAATGTGGACCGTTCAATTCTTGAATATTATTCATAATACTGTGTACAATATTTCCTTTGTTTGTAACCTGAAATAGCATTTCTGTTATAAACAAAATTACTATCATTCGAGCTCAGACTTTAAATAGTGATGACATCCAATTTATAAAAAAAAAACTATATCCATATTAAAATTGAAATAGTTAGATTAAGCAATGTTACCAATTATTAGAATCACAAACAATTACTTTTATTTCTATAAAGTGTACCCTAATTTCTCTTTTATATTTCAAAATGTTGCGTTAAAGGCACCAAGACTTGGCCCCTTTGTGCCAAGTATTACAAGGAACCCAACTTGTGAACCTAAATTGCTCTGAAAGTGAAGTATTTCTATCTATATCACACCAAAAAATCAATCTTTCTCTTTCAATCTTAATTTCTCTGCTCACCATCAAGGCAAGTTTCCATCTTTTGCTCCTCTTAACAATATCAATCGCTGCTAAGATATCTCTTCTTTCCAAAAGTTTAACACATTTAGGTTTTTCTAATCGTTGAAAAAGGGTAACCGAATCTTGCTTCATTCCTCTGTAACAAGGGACCCAAAATTAGGGGTTTTTCTTTTCCTGTGATGTGAGGATTTTGGGTGAGAAAGATGAAGACTATTAGTGGGTTAGGGATTGGGTTGAGTTTGGTGTGTGGGTTTCTTCTATTAGCACTTGTTGCAGAAGTCTATTACCTTCTGAGATGGAAGAAGCACAAGAAGAGAATCATAAGCCAAGAGAGTGAAGAAGAGAAGGAAGAAGAAGAACAAATTGGGTACGCTAAGGAACTAATCCAGCTCTTCTGCTTCAAAAAGCCTCAGTCTTTACAGGCCAACAATGGCGGAAGAGAAGGGGAAATCTCGAGGAATCAAGATGGGACTCAAGATTTAGAGCTTGGGTTGATGAAACATTTGGGTGGAGGAGATCTAGGGTTTGAAGCAGAGCTCATGAAGCTTCATAACCAGAGGTTTCTCTTCACAATCATGGAAGAGACAAAAGCGGATTTGGAATCTGATGATGGGAAATCGAGATCGAGAACAAGGAGCCTGAGTGATCTTCCACTTGGAGTAAATGACTGTAATACCCCTGGATTCACTCCACTGGCCTCTCCGACTACACTAAAGTCATCTCCTTTAGAGTCTTACTCGCACCATGGATTCAATCCTCTGTTTGAATCAGACGGTGAGCTTGAGTTTAACAAGTTTTCCAGGTCGTCTTCTTCTCCTCCGCCGAAATTCAAGTTCATGAGAGATGCGGAAGAGAAGCTGAGGAGGAGATTGATCGAAGAAGCCAAAAGGAGAGAGCAAAAATCGGACCTTTCGATTGTAACAGAGGGTTCGTTTCTGAAGTTTATGAATCCTGCGATGAACAGAGAGAAGAAACAGAGTATTCAAGAATCTGATGAAACGGTGTCGTTTTCTCCTTCTTCTTCATAAGGTACAAATCTTAGAACGTTAGACCAGAAATCCACACTGGTTTGTTTAGTATTAGATCTCTCTGTTTCTACTCCTTAAATGTCTATTTTTGGTTGAAATTTTTAAAAGAATTTCAATTTTATTGTGTAAATTATAATCTTTCCTTTCTCTCATTCTTATTATTTGGGAATGAGTTCTTCTGTACGTATCAATCTGAAAAAATTGCAGATGCTTGTTTAAAACTTCGCCTGAGCTAGAAATTGGCTATGAAATTATATAATATGTTCTCTAACCAAAGAAAAAAAATGTTGAATAGAGCTTGGGGAAATAATTTAAAATAAAATTGTGTTAGGTTTGGAGGTTGGGGTTAATAATTCAAATCTTGACGGCGCAACAAGTTGAATTTTTCAGCCTCCTTAAGTTTTTTTAATCTACCGGTCAGAATAAGATATTACTAGGAAAAGTATAAACGATAAAAGTGTAATAATGTTTTTTGATAATTAGTATAAGTGCTTTTAAGCCCGCAAATTATGGCACAGTATATGATGTATATATTATTTATTTTTTTCACACACTTGTGATTATTACTTAATTTCGATGCTTTCTATTTTCTAAGTGTAAAACAAAAACATATCATTGTATATATTTAGACTATTTTAATGAATTAAAAAAAACTTGGAAGACAAAATAAATACCTTTTTTCTGCTGTCTGAATCTGAACTATAAAAATTCATGTCATCACGCGATGTATAGCCGAAAGGTCTCGTTTTTATTTCATTTACCTTTTCCACAGTTTTCTTTGAGGAATATACCTACTCACACCTAATGGCATCTTTAACCCATTTCTATTTTTGATTCCAAACTTTATTTTAGAGTTAATTTTTTTTCAATCCAACTCTATTTTAAAGACAAAAATAGAGTTTTTAATATTTGGCTCTATATTTAGAGTTAATTCTATTTTTTTGTTCATGACTCTATTTTTAACTCTAAAATAGAATGGCATTGGAGTAAAACTCAACTCCAAAATAGAATTGCTCTATTTTAGAGTAAAAAATAGAGCAATACATTAGAGATGGTCTAAGTGAACGTTTGTTTCCATTTTGGAAGCAACCAAAAATTCAAGATAAATTAATTCAATTGTCTGTTGTTAAAATCATCATTAAATCAAAAAATTAACAGAAATTTAATATTGTAAGAAATTTCAAATCGAAGTATATCTCATGTTTAAAAAATCGGGCACACCGTGACGATTTATAGGTAATCGGTTCAATAAATCGGATGTCCGATTAATCTCCGTCTAGACCAATTAATTTCTGTATAGGCAGTCTTCTAGCCCAATTTTTTTTAGTTGGTTCTAAAATTTGATAATTCCAATTTATGTTCATATTTTTAATGAATATCATAATGTATTAGACATAATATTTGTTTTCATGTATTTTATATAATTTTGAGCACAATATTATATTAAAACTAAAATTATAATGAATTAATATGTTAAAAATATTAAAAATATCAAACACTAATCTCTGATTAATCTCCAATCAATCCCTAATTTTTTTGCTATGTGTTAGATCTAACTCAACCACCCAAACAACGTCTAGCGAAATTTTGAACATTGATTATATCTATTACGAAAAGGAAAAAGCTAATCAATAATTCAATATATCATAATCAAAACCTGGAATAGTTTTGAATTAAAGTTATTGTTTATGCCCAAAAGTCTTATTGGACCACGTAACTACTGATCAGAATAATTTATTAGTGGGGAGTAAGCTACATTTTTCTCGTCAGAAAATCTATTTATTTCACTATGACAATAACGGATGTTAGAGTTACAACAAAACAACTGTTTAGTATTCGTAAAAATGCTTATGCTTGAAATTAAAGTTATTGTTTATGGGTATGGAATATGTAGACAAACAATTATCTTTACATATCTTTTAGGTGTTTCAAATATCGACTGAAAAGTATAATGAAATATTTTGTTGATGGTTTCGCTGTCATTGGCTCGACATTTTTTTCTGGATCATTATTATTATTATTATTATTTTTTTAAACAGAAAATTTGTGAATCAGTGATAAAAACAAATGGATTCTTCTGGATCATGTGGTCACAATGGTTCGATCATCGAGTCAGATTTTAAAATCACTACCTTTTGTTTATATCTTAGAAATGTATTTGAATCAGGCAGTGCAGCAAAATTAGTATAAATGTAAACCCTGTATAAAACAAAACAAAAACTATAAATGTATTTTGCTAAAAGTACATATAATATATACGTATGCGTTCGGAAAAAAAGTATGAATGTGTGCATATCTATATACGTATAAATGTAGAGTCATACGTATATATGTACGTATTAGATGACAAATGTGAACGTGGCGGCACGTGAAAGAACCAAACTCATAGAGACAGGAAAAGGCAAAGGGTCCGAGAACGCACGTCAACCTCACGGGCCCCACCTTAATTGTAATTTCAAAATTGAGGCCTCGCTTTGGACTTTTGCAAAAAGATTCATAATTAACTATGATTTGTTTGTTAATCCTTGTATATATATATTATATATGTTTTGTTTGATAAAATCATGGGACTGTAGTCGACCAGAAAATAAATTCTTATAACGAATATATATATATCATGTGGTGTAATATTCTTCTAATTTTCTAATGTTCTGTCTTAATAAATAATTAAATATATGCAGACAAACAAAAAATATATATAAAAAGATGCCAATTTCAAGAATCTAACTTTAAAATACATCCATACCAGTTCAAAACCATAGATCTCAGTGACGAAGCCTAATCTGCACCGTTGACACTTTGAGACAAAATTTCAACTCATCACAAGTTAACATTATCATCCAATTAATTTTCAAACAATCACGTCTATATATCCACATTGAAACGTACTGTACGTTCATATAACAAATAATTTAGATACAAATAAGTCAATAACCCATTCGGACCAACATGAAAAATACACTACCATTTACATTTAGAAACAATATTCAAAAATTGAGAAACAATTTTTGTTTTGTTTTTTTCATTATCAGACTACATCGTCATATTGATCAAAGAAGTAAACGTTCTCTTCACATAAAACTAGGCTGAACAAAAAGTAATAATAGAAAATGATTCTTTTTTTTTTGTGTGTTAATGGGTAGAAAGTGATTATTAAACACTTTTGTACCAGTTAAACACTTCATTGCAGTAGTCAGTTAAAGTCGAATTTAGATATGTACTAGACTATTAGTTAATGTTTTGCATTCTTTAATGACCAATTGTTGCCGACAAAACAAAAAAATATGACCATTTGAACTGCCATTACTAATTGATTACTATGCTATACATATGTATGAAATGACACCCTAACTATACAATTGTAGTTTAGTGGTTTCGGCTGGATTCAGTTGGATTATCTTAATTGGCCATTGTAAAAGACTCGACCCAAGATAGGCATCATCTTTTGCAGTCCAATTCCGTCTTTCACTTTTCGCCTAGGTCCTCCTTTTTTTTTTTTTATAATTCGGTTGATCCGGTTCAACGGACACCATGAACTCCGAGACAGATCGCGGGAAATTTTCTCTCTAGCTGGTTCTCGGGTCAACGGACCATGAGATACGACTAATCTCGGGGCCAGTGGAAGGCATGTGAAAACCCCTGATACCATACGCAGTTGTGATTTAGTTTCGAGTGAGGTTCAAACTCAGGGGAACGCTCTTAACGCATTCCCAAGTCTCACCTACCACTCGACCACGCCCGTGTGGGCTTAGGTCCTCTTTTCTTAATCAACTATTTCTTGATAATTAGAACTAAAAAACTTAGTTTAGTACAATTTTCGGAGAAGGAATCGCATCAGTACCTTAGTTTTACTTCTCAGTGTGTTGAGGATTCTCCTATATCTTGGGATAATCATCCCACGATCTCCGGAATAATTCTTTCTATTCTCACTACCTCAATCTCCCTGCAGTGATTGCTCATTATATTTTCTCTTTAGGAAACTAGATAGCTTGTATTTGGTATAATATAGTCATGTACGCTTCCCATAGATCAATAACACAAAATTCTTTCTATTCTACTCCTTTCTCTAACTTGTTGCTCACTATCATAATTCATTAACGACGTAGGTTCAAACAACCTTTTTCTCAAATTGATTTTGGTTTCTTCAAGCAACGTCGTTTTGTGTCTTTATGAGTTTAGAACGGATAGGCCCATTTAAAGACACTAAATGGGCCAGGGTGAAACATCTGAACTTTGCTTGAAACAAAATAACAAAGGGATTGGGCTCATCTTATTGGACCTAGTCACGGATCTTTTTCTTTTTCTGTCAAAATACTGTTTGGATCCACATCAGTTCTCTCGTCTGAGTTTAGAATAGACTAGTTTTGGATAAAACCTTGTAATTAACTCTTTGTTTGGTCATTGACTCATTGTTGTTAGTTGAGGATATGTAATCGTACAGACATCTGAGCTGTAATTATAAAAATATATATTACCCCCTTCATTTCAAATTGATGAATGTTTACACAAAAATATTGTATGTTCTCTATTTTCTATGCATGATTAGCTCTATATTTCTTATTAAATTCTTATTTATTTATTCTTTATTTGTTAATGAATAAGGTTATAATTGTCATTTATAAAAAATCTTTACTATATGTGAAAAACTCAAAACATACAATTAATTTGAAAAAACGGATGGAGTATTTCTTAAACTCTGAAATAATAGGTTATGGAAGCTATATATTTTAGTCAAAACCAAGTACAACCCATAAGATTCTAATTGGATGAAAAACTGTTATAAGACGACAATAACTTGTATTGTCCTTTGAAAAGACATTCTTAAATAATTTTTCCAAGCTATTATAAAAACATATCGGTACACGAATGTTCTTTACAAGCCAGAGATATGAAGAAAATTTAAGGCGATAGATGTACGTACTAGATATTAGTAGAGACCCAAATCATTGGTATTTCACTTTGGTGAGCAAGATTTTGTTTGTCGAAATATTTTGAGCCTGTGATATTAATGATGTTATCCGTAGGAATCTATAGTGATGTTATCAGGCTTTAGTAGTATAATTGATCTTATGGATGTGTTAGTTAGTTAATAAAGAATAAATGATAACATATATTAGTCTTTTGCTGTGATAACATTTGAATATACACAATTATTCTAAGAATGATGTTGATGGTGTTTTTTTAGTTTCAACAACAGTTCTGTATCTCACCTCTAATGCCATACCAAGACAATGTATCTTTAGGTTAAATATACACATACATATATAAATATATACAGTAGGTTTTATAGAGTAATTCATTAAATATATCAAGTGAGATCTGTAGATATAAAGTAATATTTATATAATATTATATAAAGTAAACTATAAAATGTGATTTACCTCGAGAGAGGAATATTTTCGTAAGAATAAGATAAGTGTGGGGATGATCAACACGGACGCATGTTTGCTTTTATGGAGGGGGGACAAAAGTCAATTACACTGAAAATTTCAAGATTCAATCTTAAAGTTCCCTTACCCCCAAGACATTCGAAAAATCAACTTCTTGATTGTGATAGATTAACCATATCCATGGTTTTGTGGACATTAAAGTTCCCCAACACCCAATACATTCGAAAAGTCAACTTCTTGATTGAGATGGATTAACCATATCCATGGTTTTGTGGAAATTAATCAGCTTAGGATCCTCCAATTATTAAAAAAAAAAAAAATGGAAGTAGAAAACGTGGAGGGACAAACATAGACCTTAGATATATAGAAGACAAACATAGATATCACTCCTTCTGTTTGGTGTTAATTGAAATTTATAAATTTTATAGATTTTGTTGTTGTTTTAATTTTAATAAGTGTGCTATCAAAACTTGAAAATTAAGAGTCAACTAGGAAATAAAAATAATTTTGGCATAGAAACTAGTAAATTATCATTTTATATTAAAATAAATTTTAAAATCATATGCTGATTAAAACATATACTATGAAATAGTTTTTGAAAATTGAGTTTTTTTGGCTTTCAATGCACAAATGGTGATCGCCAATTTTAATATTAAAAAAATTCCTTTGTCTTTTAATTTATTTATTTATATGCTGATCAAACATATATGAAATATTTTGAAACAAGATTATAATATTTGTAAGATCAGTTGGAAAATACGATGAGAACACACTGTGTGTATGTAGTTAAGTGATATATATATATATATATATATATATATATATATATATATATGTATATACCACACACTTTAATCGTTAGACGTGGATAATAGAAAAATCCGTATATGCAAATATGGCTCAATTGATCTACAAGACTACAAATCGCAACTGAACATTAATCTAAGTATACTTATAACAATCATGACCGTTATTGTTTCAAACGCAAACTTTGCGTTTACGTTGCATTTAGAAGTACACCATCTTTTTCAATATTTTAACACTTGAACAAATTTTCGTCAAAGATTTTGCGAATAAACTTTCACGTCAGAAAACAAACTATAATAACATGTCACTGTAACAACTAATAAGTATAAACGTACAATTAGATCCTAACTATTAATGTCACAAAATTAGGCATCATCATCCAAATCGAATACTGGAAACGTTGTAATACACATATATATATATTTATATGCGTATAGAACATGGATCACGTTCTAGCTCTCTCAATATTCTAACCGAAATCTTCAAAAACGAACGGAATTTTGATTTCATATAAGTCGATAAAAACCCTAAATTTTGTTTTTAATATAAACACAATAATGTAGCGTATAAACTTGTCGGTATCGCAAATAGAAAAGAAAAGAAAAAAACAAACTTGTGGAAATATATATATATATATATATATATAGAAAATAAATTAAGATATAGCTTTCTTGATCTTTTTACCAAAATCTTGAAGAACAGACGGTGGAAACATGGATTCGACCTCTGTAGCTACATCCAAGAAAACCACCGATCTCTTTAACCACTTGGCTCTCCCTTTCATTGCTGGAGTAGCTTTGGGCTTTCTCGGCGGCCGATGAGGACAATAACACCTGATGTCCGAATTCCTCGGCGTCTCTAGGATCTCTACACGAGAAGTTTTATCATTACATCCCCATTTTCGTTTACTTCTTGATTCATCTTGGAGCTTTTCTTGTTCTTGATCTTGTTGTTGGTGGTTTCGATCTATTTTAGATTGATTTTTTTGATGAGGTGGAGATAATGATGACTCTGGAGACTCAGGTTTTGATAGAACTAGGAGACTCTCGGGTTGATGCATGGCTGCGATATCTTTGTCATCAGGCAATAACTGAAAAATCTTTATGTCTGGCATCTTCTTACAAACAGGGAGAGAAACAGAAAAATAAGAAGAGCGAGTAAAATTTAAAGACAAATTAATGACTGAGATATCAAAAACAGCAACAAGACCTTGGTATATATATTAACACTAGTTATTATTTTTGTAACAGTTAATTATTAATTATTATTATTTTTGTAAAATTTTTCACACAAAAAAAAGTAAAAGAAAAAAAAATACCCAACTCACCTAGACATATTTGACTAATTGAGAATGATAAAACCCCACTCCAATAAAAATCCATTTTAAATTTCAAAGAATTTGAATTTCTTATCAGTCTGTAATAAAGAAAAAATGTAAGAAAAGCGTCTTAATAATTCTATTAAAAGATATTTTTATTTTAACCAATTCTGTAAATATATCAATGGATGGATTCTAAGATCTAATAGCTACTGAGTGTAACATAATCAATCGAATTTTGGAAATGCCAAATTTGAAATGGATCCTGCAGGGTTTATTCAGCCACTCAGGGTTTGTATATATTACTTTCTTTTAAGCAAGCAAAATCAAAGCACTCTACAATGCGTAAATTATGTATACATATCATTACAAACTGATATATGAGCATTAGTCTCAGTGCCGGCTTAAGGGTAGGGGCAAAGGGGTCCATGCTCCAGGGCCCATCAATTTTTTTTTTTTTACATTAATATTTTTTTTTTTTGGGCCCAAGAAAAAAAAAATTCTATCATAAAGGGGTCAAAAAAAAAAAAATTCTCCCAAAAGTTTTTTTTTGCCTATGGGCCTCTGTATTTGTTGAGCCGGCCCTGATTAGTCTATGTGGGTCCTGACTCCTGAACACAGAGAAATTGAAATGAAAACATACTGTGTGAGGGATCCAATGCAAGAACATATGCATATATTTCTGCATTTACATACAAGCCATACAAATATAATTAATCACTTTATATAATAGTAATTATTAAGACTTTAGTCTTTAGCCATATAGAAATCCTTCTTTCTCCATACTCGGATTCATGTCTTTTTCACTTTTTATAGTCTTTTTAAATAAAATAAGGATAACAGCATGAAAAGTAGCGAATATTCAAAATTAATATTTCAAAATAATTTCTTTTAGATTTTAACAATTTTGTTAGAGCACTATCAATCAACTGATTTTTATATATTTACCAATTTTTTTTTTTTTTTTTTAAGCTCTGGTGGACTAATCGACGTAAAATATATTTTTTAAAAAAACAGAATGCATGTTACATCATCTCAGTTGTGGGAAATCTAATTAATACAGTCCTATAATAGGACTTCTTTTCGTATCCAAGAGCATCTGCATGGAGACACCATCTATTAAAAAAATAAAAAATTTGAAAAAGAAAGAAAAAGAGAGACACTCTGAACAAAACTGAGACATCTTTACACCGACGTGGCGCGTTGATACTGATCCAAAAAATTTTCTTTTTAATTTTATTGCTTAATTTAATTTTTTTTTTTTTTTGAGACCTACAGCTGCAGATGCTCTAAGTGGTTGATTTAACCAAACATTTAGGATATAACAAAATTAAATGTGATATAATTAATACCTAACGATATATGAATAGAACAATAATTTATGTATATATATGCATAACATATAATATAATTATACTCAAATTGGAGAAAACAATGTACTTGGGTTATAAAAGGTAATTTGTTATACAAACCTAATTACATTTGAATATAATAATAACACTGTTATATGTTAAAACCAAAAAAACATTATTATATATAGAGTATTATCACTATCTATCAATTTATAATATAAAAATTAAGTAAGTAACAAAGTTAATTCAAAATTTAAGTAAATAAAAAAGAGAAATAAAAAATACAATTAAGATATACTCTTTTAATTTCAAATAACTATATACAATATCATTAACCTGAAAAGTGTGTTATTAATAAATAAAACTGACGACATTGTTCACCAACCGCATGCCGATACTGTTCACCCCAAATCGGTGATACTATTCATCATCAAAAAACGTATTATTCGATATTTGTTAACGTGCTGACAATAATATCCGATACTTGTTAACATGGTAACAAAAATATCCGATATTTGTTAACGTGCTAACTGTAATATGTGATACTTGTAAAATCTTAACATAGTATGTAAACGTATTAACAATAATCAGGATCGGCCCTGGGTCTTGGCCCCAAACTTTAGCAGACCCATATATAAGAAAAAAACTCATATATATATATATACCTATATATAATATAAATAAGTTTATGTTTAAGTTTATAGGCAAAAAAAAAAACAAAGCCTAATCAAGTAAAACAAAAGATCCATAAAACTAAAAAAGAAAAACAAAAAAAACATTTTATGATATGATTATTGGCTCCGAAATTTTTTTTGTTTCAAGCCCCATAATTTCAGGGCCGACCCTGACAATAATAAATTTTTGGAGTATGGTAATTGTAATTTTTCCCGTCGCTACAATTTTTCAAACAACTCGTCCTCACCATGATCATTTGGATAAAGAAATTCGTTAATATAACCGTTAATGTAATGAAAAGTTGAGAAGAATACGTATTTTGCAACTTTTTGTAAAACAAGCTATGGAAATGCATGTAGTGGTCTTAACCAACTAAGCCTAGTAGTAGTTATCTCGAGAATGTGTTGGTTCGTTTCCACTTAGTTCAATTCTCTTTAGAAATAAAATTTAAATGTGAGTTGGCCAGTCGAAGATGATGTCACGTTTTAAACCTATTTAAAAATTTGATGAGTAAGGTAATTGACGGTATCATTTATCCGTAGTGATTATTCAGATTTAGACTCGGATTATTATTTGTTATTAAAAAAAATGCAGTGGTCATAAAAAAAAATGGAAATTAATAATTCGAAAGATGTCAATATGTCTCCACGCTGGGGTATGCGGGGCCCAATGGAGATTGCTTGGGTTTCACCGCATCCTATGTTTCTTATTTTTGAAAGTTGTTCTATGATGCAAAACATATAAAGGAAATTCATAAACAAAACACAATTAAACTATTTTTTTTTTTTAGTTTAACCGTCTCCGGTTAAATTTTACCATTAACTGAAGAAGAGAACAAAAAGTTTTTCTGTAACCACCTATTTACAAAACGAAATAAAAACAAGGAAGTAAACTTGAAATCATATCCCGATTGAACCACAATTAAACTATTGAAAAAAGAAAACTAATACTATAACATTTTTTTTTTTACATCATGGTGTTTTTTTGATAAGTCAATTTTCGAGCAGTTGCATCCTTTTGATACTAGATGAAAATATTATAACTTTGATAATGATACAACAACAATAACAAAACAAAAAAACAAGCGGTGCAAATATTTCCGGGGTAAAGACATTTTTTTTTCTTCATTTTCTATGGTTTGAATTGTTTTAACAGAAATTTTGAAAATACAAAAGAATATCAAGAAAACTAAAGGCTACAACATTTTTTACCAAATAAAATTAATTATTTATCTATTTCTAATCGATCCATATTTCTAGTTAATACTATTTAAGTTGCTACAATATTATCAATTTTCTAAATTGTACCGATTGTTTTCTTTACCATTTTAAGATTGTATATGATACCACTAATTTTTATGTCTCAACGCGAAGTCTCTACCAGTAATTTTCGGAGTATGGTAATTGTAAGTTATTTTAATAAATATTAGTATAATTTATTTTCCATATATTAATATGAATGACAAAAGACACACTCTCATACCAAATAATTACATCTCATGCTCATGCTTAATTATGGTGCTTCCCCCACATCCTATCATCATTACACCATTTCTCACCTTTTCCAGCAAATACCCATATATATCTCCCCCTAAATTATTAGTTTTATCACTTTTATTTTGTATAAATTTTTATAATCTTACTTTTTCTCTATGTTGAATTTTTAAGTCCCTTGGATTGGGTATAATACTCGGGTCGGGCTTTAATTAATAGACAAAAAAAAATCGACATAATTCTTATGGAGTGGGGTTAAAGAGGCCACTCACGATTTCTTTTTTTTTTTTATAAAAAAGTGATCGTTAAAAATTACATAAAATAAGGTCCTAAATCCTAATATTACCAGATATAATAGTAGTTTCAAAATCATATTATTTTCACACACAAAATTTCTTCCTAACATTTTTTATGAATCCTAATTTTTTTTCATAACCATTTCCGTTTGATTTGAGAAAGAAGATGACGTTCTTGTTTAATTAGAGCCAAAAACGTCGTCATTATATATGCTTAATGGCTTATTACGTACAAATTTAACATCGTTAAAAGACTGGTTTAGACATGCTTTTTTAAATAGAACAAATGTACGTGCATATTCTATAGATCAGTCGATTTTAAAAAAGTTACATAATCGATAAAATAATGCATTTTTTTCCTTCAACTTGATATATTTACTTATCTATGTATTTTTATGCGCAACACTCTTGAGAGTCTTAAAGCAAACAAAAAAAATGCGTACATCCACTACTAAGATGATCATAATTGTTTTTAGACCTCATAGATACGAATCCACACATGTAAAATAAAGAAATGCGAGTAAAAAAATTAAAAAATTAAAGAATTTTGTTTTTACAAAAAAAAAAACGGTTATACTGACACATTTATTATACACAATAATCGGATACGCCTAGTATCAATAACAAACTAAAACAATCAGATTCAAATATCATTATAGGCCGTTGATTTTTAAAATGTCACCATTCTCATCTAGAGATGATCTTCAAATAATCTCACTCAAATTCAATAACAAGTAATCCTATAAAAAAAAAAAAAAAATTCAATAACAAGTTTTCACAAAACCCGTAATTTTCGGTCAGGTTGGGCTGTAAATCTTTCACTACCTAACAATAGGTGGACACGTGTGGTCACCCTCTTAGATATAGGCTTCAGCGAAAACTAACGGTCACGATCCGTTTGCAGTCAAGCAATATAAAGGAATGCTCCTTTGATTTTTTCAGAAATTTTGAACATTTCAGGATTCAAGATTCTCTTTCTGTTCTTCGTTAAATTCACCAGGTGGAAATCTTTTTATTATATATTTTTTTTTCTTGTTGTGGATTTTAAAATAACCTGCTAGCCTGAATGTGCATAAATATAGCACGTTAAATGAAAAATTCTTAGAAAATCGTATAATGCATTGAGGGTTTAATTCGTGGTATGAATGATTGATAAAGAACTAAGCATAATTGAATTGTATGGAATTTAAGAATAATTTAGTGAAATTTATAATCAAAAAATTATTGGACATGGATTTTGTCATATAGAATGATGGGAATTACCGCAGCCATCGATTCGAGCAATCTCTTGATTTGATTACATTAATTTTCCACTTGAGCATATTCAGTTTCACAGCAAATTATCTCTTGGAACTTAT
This sequence comes from Eutrema japonicum, assembly GCA_030161315.1. NCBI lineage: Eukaryota > Viridiplantae > Streptophyta > Magnoliopsida > Brassicales > Brassicaceae > Eutrema > Eutrema japonicum. The sequence continues at coordinate 45,165,904 of BSQW01000005.1, forward strand.
GAATTAAACGTTTATTTTTCTGTCAACATAACTTTTAAAAGTTTTAAAATTGTTTTATTATTGGTCTTTGATTTATATCGCTTATATATATATATAGAAATTGAAGAATGGCTGGCTGACGGTGAAGACATTCAACCGCTTGTTTGTGATAATGGAACTGGAATGGTTAAGGTAAGATTTCTCTATAAATGTTGTGTCACATAACTATATACCATAGCATGCTAAAGAAAGATCTGAAATCTCTCGGGTTTAGGCCAGATTTGCGGGTGATGATGCACCAAGGGCGGTTTTCCCGAGCATTGTAGGCCGTCCACGCCACACAGGGGTGATGGTTGGGATGGGACAAAAAGATGCTTATGTTGGAGACGAGGCTCAGTCAAAACGTGGTATTTTGACATTCAAATACCCAATTGAGCATGGAATTGTTAATAATTGGGATGACATGGAGAAGATTTGGCATCACACTTTCTACAACGAGCTTCGTGTAGCCCCAGAAGAACATCCGGTTCTCTTAACCGAAGCTCCTCTCAATCCGAAGGCTAACCTTGAGCAGGCCCGGCCCAAAGGAGTGGGCAGAGATGCCATGGTCCAGGGATCCATATATTTTAGGGACAAAATTACATGTAAAGAGGGTATATTTTTTTTAAAAAATACATATAAAAAGGGCCCAAAAATTTATAAAAAAAAATATGTTTCTTTATGATAAAGGGCCCAAATTTTTTTTTTGCCCAAGAATCCATATTTATGGTGGGTCGGACCTGGCTACTCTTGCCACCCTCTTTAATTTCAACCAAGTGGAAGCTAAATTACATCATCCAACCCAATCCTTCTCTGGTGGTTTCCATCCTTTAGGAGGTGAGATCTCTGTTCTACTTCTTCCATCAAGAATATCTATTGAGAGAGCCAAACTTGTCGTGAGAAATAACCAGTGAACAGCAAGTGATTGATTGTCTCCTCACCACAACCGCACATTGGGACAAGTAGGCTTTGCCTTAATTCCTCTTATTACGTTACAGCAGTTGATCAGCCACAACTTTCCATATTAAGACTTTGATTTTTTCAGTGGTCTTGGTCCTCCAAATTTTCTCCTTAATAGGGGTGATCGATGGTTGAGTTTCAGCCTCAAGGATGGTGTCTTTGTTTCGGATATCACTGCTGAGATCATAACCAGTCTTGACAGTAAAATCTCCACAACAGGAGTTAGCCCAACAGAAAGAATCTGGTATGTGCACCATGTCTCCTGTTGATCCCATTTCCTAGTATCTGGACTGATGAGGTTCTTCACTTTTAGGTTCTGATGAATGGTTCAATTCAGCCTAATAGGTGGTCTCGATCGCTTCTCCATTGAAAATTCATTTCATGTGTCCATACTGTTGGTTTATAATTGAGTTTGGTCTAAATATTAATTATTTAATTATTAGTTAAACATGTATCTGTATCAAAAGGTATTTGTGAAGAGTAGTGACTCTAGAATAGGCAGTTAAGTCACAATCGTAAAAAGTCACAATGTTTAGTTAAGTATTGTAAAAACTATATAAATGTACTTGTGTTGTCTTAATAAAAGTGTGTGTGTTTTTCAGTAACTACTCTGTTTTTCTTCCTTTCTTCTTTCACTTCGTGAAACAACCAAAATAGAGAACAACTTGTTCTCTTTCTCTTACAATAAGTGAAACACTTGTTGTGTTACTTTAAGAAGAAGCAATAACGTTCAACATGGTATCAGAGCCCTATTGATCTGAGGGCAAATTCAAGTACAAAGTTCAAGCAAAAAAAAAAAAAACAGAGACGATGGAGACAACATCTCATCAAATAATTCCGATATTTGATGGAGAAAACTACGATTTTTGGCGTATCAAAATGAAGACAATATTGAAGACAAAGAAGTGGTGGGAAGTAGTGGAGAATGGTGTTCCAACCGAACCAAGACAAGTTGTGGAGGAAACATCAATGAAAGATATGATGGCTCTGCAACTTTTACAAACGGTCGTTTCGGAGAAGATATTCTCCCGCATAGCACCAGCAGTTACTTCAAAAGAGGCTTGGGATGCGTTGCAATCTGAATTTCAAGGAACTCCTCAAGTTCGACTGATAAAATTCAATCGCTGAGAAGAGATTATGAAAATTTGAAGATGAATGACGGTGACAATGTCAAAGTCTTCACGGGAAAATTGATTGATTTGAGAAATCAATTGAGGGTCCATGGTGAAGAGAAATCGGACTATCAAATTGTTCAGAAGATTCTCATCTCTCTTCCTGCAAGGTTCGATAGTATTGTGGCCGTAATGGAGCAAACGAAGGATTTGACTACATTGGCCGTGTCAGAGTTGATCGGAACTCTTCAAGCGCATAAGAATCGTATTTCTTCACGATATGAGAGCACAACTGAAGGAGCATTCCATGCTCAACCAAGAGGAGGAAGTTCTGGTTTTAAACCAGAAAATGGCAAAAAGTGGTGTGGTGTTTGTAAGAAGAACAATCACACGGAAGCCGACTGTTGGAAGAAACAGAGCACGGCTGATTGGCAAAAAGGTTCAAGGAACAAAAAATAATGTTACAACTGTGGAAAAGTTGGACATTTATCGAGAGAGTGTCGTTCGAAGAAGTACGAACGGGCACAAATGAGTCTTGAGGATGAAGATGATGGAGCTCACATGCTTTTTAGTGCAAGTGAAGAATCACCGAAAACCATAAAAGAAGATGAATGGTTGGTGGATAGTGGCTGCACAAATCACATGATGAAGGAAGAGAATCACTTCACAAGGCTAAACAGAAGCATTAAAGTTCCAATCAAAGTTGGAAATGGAGAAATCGTAATGACTGCCTGGAAAGGAGATATCACTATCATGACGATTAGAGGAGGAAGAGTGATGAAGGATGTCTTTCTAGTTCCTGGATTAGCAAAGAATTTTCTAAGTGTTCCGCAAATTATATCTCATGGATATAGGGTTTTGTTCGAGAACAAGCGATGCATAATCTATGATCCTAAGGGGAAGAAGGTTATGGAGATACAAATGGTTCAGAAAAGTTTTCCAATCAAGTGGAACTCTTCTCAAGAAAGTGCAAAAATTTCCCATGAGGAAGAAGACGTGAAGAATGTAGAGAAAGTGGAGATTTGACAAAACGTGGCGTTGAAGAACTGTGATGAAAGCTTGGAGTAAGACCGAAACTCAATTAAGAGGGAATGTTGGTTTATAATTGAGTTTGGTCTAAATATTATTTAATTATTAGTTAAACATGTATGTGTATCAAAAGGTGTTTGTGAAGAGTAGTAACTCTAGAATAGGCAGTTAAGTCACAATCGTAAAAAGTCACAATGTTTAGTTAAGTATTGTAAAAACTATATAAATGTACTTGTGTTGTCTTAATAAAAGTGTGTGTGTTTTTCAGTAACTACTCTGTTTTTCTTCCTTTCTTCTTTCACTTCGTGAAACAACCAAAACAGAGAACAACTTGTTCTCTTTCTCTTACAATAAGTGAAACATTTGTTGTGTTACTTTAAGAAGAAGCAATAACGTTCAACACATACCAGATCCGATGACTCTTTAAGCTATTCATCAGTAATTCACGGCCAAATATTATGCTACGAATTCCGTGGGGATTATGGGGCCAAGAAGCTTACGAATTCCGCTACATGCTGTTGTTGCTGATGCTTGCAATAATCAAGGTTGGAACTTGGCAACGTCAAGGTCCAATGAAGCTCTACATCTTCATACCCATCTCACTACGGTAACTCCTCCCACAATTTCCTCATCTGTAGATGCTTTTGAGTGGTGTGCTGATGGGATTAGTATGTCGAGTTACTCGTCCTCTTTGACTTGGGAGGCTATAAGGCCGAGGACAGAGGTTAAAAGCTGGGCAGATCTGCTTTGGTTTAAGGGATCAGTTTCAAAGCATTCTTTCACAATGTGGATAGATCATTTAAATCGATTACCTACAAGAGTTCGCTTAGCATCTTGGGGTATTCAAATCCCAACAAAGTGCTGCCTTTGTTCCAGGTTAGAGGAAACACGAGACCACATACTTTTAACGTGTGAATTCAGCGTGTACATTTGGAGACTAGTGCTATCTAGATTCGGCCCCACTCAGCTCGGATTCAGATCATGGTATGAGCTACTGTCTTGGATAAAGGAGGGTTCAAATGTGGCACCTTCTCTCTTAAGGAAATTAGTGGTGCAAGCTACTGTTTTCCATCTATGGAAGCGAAGGAATAATCTGCTGCATAATCAGGTAGCGCTCCATACTTTGAACACGTTCAAAGATATTGATCGAGAAGTCCGCAACACAATAACAGCAAAGAGACAAAGAAATCACTTTAGCAATTTAATGTGCCTATGGATTAGATGATCTCTTTTAGAAGATCTCTGTTGTGTCTTACCAAAATAGTACTCCCTTGTTTTTTTTCTTTTTTGCCAAGGTAGTACATAAAATAGATTCTGCTTTTTGTAAAATCTCACTTTCATTTAATGATATTTACAGTTGTAGCGGAAAAAAAAACCGAGAGAAGAGACAATGTGGAGAACGCAGCACACTCCACGTTTGCTTGGCGAGAAAAGCCTGAGTGAAACATTCAAGCTTTAGAAATTAATAAAGAAGCCTGATTGATTGAAACATAGTTAGGCAAATAAAATTAATACAGAAGTAACAAGTACAAGATAACAAATTTAGTCTCAGAATTCTTGCCAAAGAAAATAGTTAGCCAACCATTGAAAACAAAACTAAACCATGATAAATCTTCTTGGCAACACAATGGTGTAATAATGGATCCCTATGATCGATAATCAAACCATATAAGTGAATTGTTGTGCGATGGGTATGCTGATATGAGGTTTATAGCCTTGAAAACTAAAAGCAAAAGAATATATTCAGTTATGTCGTAATGTCAAATGAAGTTTGATCATGAAAAAGAACATCACATTCTGAAATATAATAATACTTTCCAAGATTAAAAGAATGAAATTCTATTGTATCACACAATATTAGTGGAAACTAATTACCTGCTCCATGATTTGGCAGTACCCCAACATGGTGTAGAAAGGCAAAGAAAACAAAATCCAGTCTGACAACACCAGCTGCAAAACAAAGAAAGAGAAATTATTAAGAACTCGGGTGACTTTGTTTGGTTAAAAAATATTGAAGTTCAAGGAATTACCTCGGAGTAGTTTCAAGGCACCACATACACAAATTTTAGAAATCCGGGCATAGTCAAGTCTACATTTGCGTAGCTAGTGAAGATAATTAACAAATTCTCTCAAGTAAATGCATAGGTAGGCAAGGAAATCGAGAGTAGAAGAGAATTAAGTGTTTACATTGTTACTCTTTTATTTGAACAACTGGTTGTGTAGATCTTCTACTTCAACTCTGTAGCAGAAGATATGAACATTGGAATATGATTTTATCTTAAGAACGGTATACCAAGTGAGTAAAACCATACAAAAAAGTTCGAACTGAGAATTTGAAGATACTTTATCTTTGAGTCTAAAATATGCTCTGAATTGAAAGAAGTCTTCTGCGCAATCATTTCGTCAATTCGCCTACGGCAACAATTTATTATTATAGCCGTTTTTTTATAAATTGGGGCATTTTTTTATTAGTTTTATAACATTCGCTTCTGGCAACCATCAACGTTGGCACGGCTCTGTCCATAATCGTGTCTGCATTTCTCTTCGACGTGAACTTTATACCTTGGAGTTGCAGCTTTTTAGCTGACAAGATGAATTCGGGTTTGGGTTCACCAAAAGAGCTCTTTCCTATGTGAGAAGATGCATGGAGTAATGTCTCCCGAATCAGATGGAGAAGATGTCTAGGTTGAATCTTCTCTATGTTTTCCAACATTCGCTCTGACATATGCCCCAACGAAGACTCGAAGAACATGCATGTCAATCTCTTAAGATCAACATGACAAGATAAGCCCAATTTTGCAAAGAGAGCTTCGAGGAGCGTGCAAGGCACCTGGTTCTCTTGGAGCAGCAGATCACTTCGAAGAGTTGGGACAATCCATGGAAGCGTGAAGATGGTGTCATTGGGGTTGGTCAACGGCACTAGTTTTGACACCAACAAGACCGGCATCAGAACGAAACAACCGTCAAGAACCATCATCTTCACCAAGTATCCTGTGCTTAGCTTCAGAGGCTCGGAGTAAGAGTTTCTTATGGTCTCTTCCATATCGCCAACAACATCTTCCAAAGATGTAATGGACAGAGATCCGCCATTTCTGTTTGCAGTATCCAAAAACAGTTCCAAAGTCATTGGGAACTAACTCACTCAGTCTTAGAAGCGTTTATGATTGGTTCTCTCTAAAGTCTGCATGTTAGATTTTCATTTTTTTCTTCTTCTAATCCTCCATTTGAAAGGCATAGTGTGGTGTGTCCAAGTTTCACCATTTAGTAGTACAAACTTGTTTCCACAAATTTTTGGGGTTTACATTATTTTAAATAAGAAACATTGAGCTGAAAATTAAATTGGAAGATTGGAACCTAACAGAATTTTTTTAGGTTTAATTCGGGTCGGTTAGCTAGGATATACCGTATTGTGCACCCAAATATATATATGTATGAGTGTTGTTAAGATTTTACCGTATTGAACACCACCATTAATTTCACATGGCATCAAATTTCTATTTTTGTTCACAATATTAAATCAGATCGTAAATAAAGTTTGTTATTCTCATTAATTAGAGTATTCTCCTCTATACTATTTACAAGTATATCAATATACAATATATCTAATACACGACTTACTGAAAAAATGTTCATGATCATTTTTCATTTCCGATCATCATTTTTTTTTGTTAAAAATATTTTATTTTCCGATCATCATTTTTTGTTTTTTTGTTAAAGCTTTGCCGATCATCAGAGAAATTTCTTGTTGACTTCATTTCCTTGTCTCACTGCTTCTTTCAGGAAAAGTTTGAGCATGTTTATCAAATGTCCCTCAAATGCTGCGATCAAGGAGATGTTCCGCCGCAAGATCCACGGTGAGCTTCAGAACCGGCTGCTGGCATTTATCGAGATGCTAGGCGAGGAGGAAGAAGACTATGGCGGCAAATCATCACTAAATATGATTATCGAAGAACTGCTTGCCGGGGATATGTGAAACCCTCTCTGCACGCCTCCCAGATGGAAGCATATCTGTTCTCACCTCAGCTGAATCCGGCGATCCAGAACAGTGCGTGTGGTGGCTCATCTTCGGCCTCGAACTCGAGGGTGACGATGAAAGTGAAAATTTACATGTGACAAGGCTGGAAACAGGACTTCTCCCATCTAGATATGTGCTCTCCTCCGGACCTCTACGTTAAGGTAATTAGTCTGAAAGAGGAGAGGAGGAGCTCTGAAGATACAACAATCTTCGACAATCGAATCCTTGAGCACAGGGGCAAATCCAAAAAATAATTTAGTATGGGGCACACTATATTAAAATATTAAATATAATTTAGTAAGTTAATATATAATAAATTATTGTAATTTTTTTATTAGTTATTAAAAATTTACGTCTTATTTTAGACAAAAATTAATTGAGCCAAACTAAAAAAAACATTTTTTACGTAAATGCTAAATATTTATTATTGAGTAATATTAACATAAAATTGTATATTGCATATAACAATTTCATCTTAATTGTTTTAAATTTTATTTTAATCTAAGTATTGAAAGAAGATTAAATATTAAAACATCAACAATGAAATTATTTTAAAATAATAGTGAGAGTAAAACGTGAAGAAGTTGTTTTTTTGTACTTTGGAAAAAACTATTACTAAAAAAAAAAGATAGAAAATCAATTGTAAAGAAAAAATAAAATTTTTAGCAAAAACAAAGGAAAAAATGAGCAAAAACAAAGGAAAAAATGAGCAAAAACAAAAGAAAAAATGAACTGATAAGTTCCATTTTAGAAAAATGAAAAAAAAAAAGCTAAAGCACTTTGGGGAGTTTGACCTCAGGTTGCATGGAGCACACCAAAAAAACTTCTAAGTTCTATTTAAATTTATGCTGAAACAAGTGGTTTATATAATTTATTATGTGACAAGTGCCGAGCTATGTAGTGTTCATGGCTTCCGTTTTTGTCTTGTGCCCCAAGTTTTTGAAAAACGAAAAGCAAACGTTTTGTTAGTTTTTGATTCCACCCACCACAAGAACATTGGAAACAAAAAGGTCTGCTTTTTATTCAGTATGGCTTCTACTCTCTCTCTCTCTTTCTTTCTTTTTTGTTTGGAAATATAGATGGTCGATGATTCATTTTTTTTTGTGTGGTAAAAGTCGATGATTCATTTTGCTTGCAAAGATTTGAAAAAAAGAAACTTTTTTGTTTTTGCTTTTTGATTTTTAGTATCTGGATGTTATAAAGAAGTATTTTTTCACTAATAAAACCTAGATTAAGGGTTTTTCCTGGATCTCTGAAGAGAAAGAGAGAATAGGAGCTCTTTAGATTTTATTCACAGCAATTGATTTCTTTTGGTGAAGACTGCGAATCATACATTTCTCCAAATTTTTTGTCCTGATTAAAACCCACAAATATTTGTTTTTTGTTCTTTCTTTCTAATTAATACGTCATTTTTGACTAGTTGGATCCTTAACTCATCTAAATTAAAATGTAACAATTTGTAAGAAAAATTAAATTAAACATATATATCTCTAGATTAAACTAACATATCGTCACAAAGTTTACGATGAAATAAATATATACCTTAGCAGAAAATTTAGTAAAGAAATGCAGTCAATAGCTTTGGATACGATTATTAGACTTTTAATTATTTGGTGTGTATTTGACATACTACAAAATTGTGGTTTATATAAAGGTAAGAAATTATAATTCTTTTTCTTTATGATTAATTTCTTTAATTTAAATGGAAAAATCAAAGAATATTTTTTCCTTATTTTGCATTTTATGATAAATTTAATATTTTTAATGGATTCAAGCGTAGTTACATGGATTCGCCAGTGACGATTGTATCAACTATTGATGTGGTGTGATCTTTGTTGCTATTAGCCAACTAATACTTGATGGACTTTCCCTCCACAATGATCTAAAAGACAAAGGTGAAGGGTAACTGTACTGGAAGCATCTTCCCTCCTCCACAATGTCCTTAGAAACCTCTCTCTCATACAGCAACTGCAACACTCTTGCATTCAACCAGCAAGCAGATTGTGTCTTTTCAAATCTTCTTTATCTTCTTCTTTAGATTTCATCTTCAAAACTTTTACCAATATCCCTTAAGCGAATGCTAGGACGTATGTTGTGAATATCCCAATTTGATACTTGAATGGTTTTTATTTTTCTAAATGACTGATTATATATGGTTTAAGAGAAACAAAATTAACTTGCTATTCAAAATGATGCAACGTCCTAGTTTCTAAAAAATATTGTTCACAAAAATTTGCAAAAGGATATTGAGACCAATGGCCTTTCTACATAGTTATTTGTGGTCTTTTTTTCTAACTAAATGTATAAAGAAACGTGTGTAAAGAAAGATACATGAAACCGAACATGTGCTGACGTGGCATTTTCAGGAGAAATATTTCTCCTTTTATATAGTATAATATCTATATATATAAGGAAACATTTTCTCTTTTCTCATGCTGCCACCTCAGCATCAACATATCAAATTTTAATTGATAATTTTTTAATATTTTTTTTTTTTAACAATTCGTTTTAATTACATAACTAAGATCATTAATGAATAAATTTTATTTATACATATAAAACAAAAACCATATTGATAATTAGTTTCAACAAAAATTAAAATCTATTGATATCTACTACATTTTTAATATTTAATTTATAAAAAACATCATCAAAATAAGCTTAAATATCAAAATATGATAATTTATTTCAACTCTAACATTTTGATAGGCACAACAAAATTACAACTAAATACAAATACAAATTAAACACCACATAAAACAAAACTTAGAATATAATAAAATTATTAAACATCGAGGAAAAAAATTCACACCAAACCAGCAATCCGAATGAAATCATAGAAATCTTCTTTATATTGGTCATTTTTAACATCATTTTAATTATTATTTTTTTAACAATTGGTTTTAATTGCATAACTAAAATCATTAATGAATAAATTTTATTTATATATATAAAACAAAAAGCATACTGATAATTAGTTTCAACAAAAATTAAAATCTATTGATATCTACCACATTTATAATATTTAATTTATAAAAAAACATCCTCAAAATAAGCTTAAATATCAAAATATGATAATTTATTTCAACTCTCACATTTTTATAGACACAACAAAATTACAACTAAATACAAATACAAATTAAACACCATATAAAACAAAACTTAGAATCTAATAAAATTATTAAATAAACATCGAGGAAAAAAAATTCACACCAAAACATCAATCCGAATGAAATCATAAAAATCTTCTCTATGAAGATGCATCAAAATTACTCGGTTACTACATGACACAAGCAGGACCGGCTCACTAATAAATTAGACCATGTGCATATTATAAAAAAAAATTCTAATTTTAGGCATATAAACAATTTTTTTTTATAAAAAACCCTTAAATATTTACAAATAAAATCTTCAAACATGACAAAATTTTGCAAAAATCAGGTGGTCACTGAGCATTTGCACCTTCAACACTTGCATAGAGTCGGGCCTGGACACAAGATATAAATGAAAAATATGTGAAAAACAGAATAAATCAAGACTTGGATATGTATGTTATATTATCATATTTATCTACACTTGAAGACTTATTACTTAAAAATTGGAAACAAAAAGACTTAAGAATTAGAAAAATATTTTACACAATAATGAGGATTAGAATCGTACATCAACAATATTGGAAATAATACTAAAAATAAAATAAAAAAATATAAAACGAAAAAACACAATATTACTCGAGGAATACAAGATCCACGAACCTAAAATTCGGTGCAACTAGCTCCATCCCAAAGCACAATATCTTATTCTAAGTAAGGATAAACCCAACATCCGCCACATATGCTTCAGAACCGAACTGTCAACCTCCTTCCGCAATAACTCTAAAACAAAACAACTTCTTTAGTGTATTTTTATCTCTTTCGTGTCTTCATTACTCTTTAATGTAACTACTTCAAAGATGAACTTTGCGACAGCAATTAACATATAATTAATACACTCTAATTGATATAAATTAAACTAAAAATACATTATTAGAGATTTCTAATGTTTTCTACTATAAAAACGCAAAATAACAAACTTTTAAAAAACAAATTGCATAAATTGACAACAAACGTAAAAGATAAAAAAATGTACAAACACCATCTATTTTTATAAGAAAAAACAATATTGAAAATAATATATGTAACAAACAAATATAAAGTATTAAACTATCAAAAATAAAATATATAAAGAAAAAAGTTAACACGCCCGCGCGTAGCGCGGATCACATTCTAGTATATATATATATATATATAGTAGACTTGATCCATTAAAATTAAAATGTAACAATTTGTAAGAAAAATTAAATTAAACATATATATATCTAGATTAAACTAACATATCGTCACAATTAAATTCAGGAATTCATTAAATGTATACTTTTTTTTGTTTTTTTCCTATTCTTATAAACTTCTATTTATAGATACTAGGTGATTACCCGCGCATACGCGCGGATTTATATCTTCGAAATATTTGATACTATTGTTTTTGTTTTAACATTTTTCACATTGTCTATGTTTGTATATTTTATATCAAATTACTATAGTTTCATTTACAATAAGCTAATAAATTACACATAAACTCAACTGCATTTGACTCTGAAGGTTTGTTGTATATATATATTCGATGTTTTTCGAGATTATTTTCCGCACCCAATTATAAGAATAAAAATTATTAAATTATTTTGAGTTGTATATGTGAGACGTGGCCAAAACTGTAAAATATTACTTGTTGCATGATACGATTGTAAATTTGAAAGGGAAATTGTATTATTTTGAGACATTATAGAGTAATTGATTATATATTAAGATGTTCTAATGTTAAGAGTTATGACTTTGTCATTGGAACCAAGTCGATGGTATTATGTTTTTAAGATTAGAGTGATGATGAAATTTGGAGGGTTTTGTGTGTGATTTAAATGATGTTTTAAAGATTATAGTGATGAGGAAATTTGGAGGGTTTTGTGTGCGACGGTGGTTTAATAGACATGTGAGTTTCTAGTGTATGTCATTAAGTCTATTCAAACGTTTGTATTTATTTTTTGTTGTGTGTATTATTTTGTTTTTGTAGGATAATCAGTGTGTATTAACATTCTTGTTTAATTATATTAGTATGTCATCTGCTGCATCTTACAAAATAGAAATTAAAGATGTTTAAACCCTCAAAAAGAGATGAAGAGGGTAAACGTTACTAAAACTCAAACATAAATGACTAATAATTGTGCAAACTCAAAAGGCCAAGAAAAAAAAATTAAATAAATAAATAATTTTGAACACGTGGCGCTCTCTTCATTGATGACGTGGCATATGCGCATGTTTTTATACATATCGGAGGCTCATCACCATCCAAAGATCTTGCCTACCTTCATTGCCAAGTCTGTGAAAAGGGTAACACCAGTAAAATGGATGATTCACTAAATCATCTCCCCTTGCACATTAATCAAATTGATGGAAATGTATTCAAAAATCGTTACACAAAACTTGTTTACACGAAATAGTAGCATATATGTACACAAAATATGCAAGATGCATAAAAGAAACAATAACTAACCTTTTCTTACAATATTCTAGATGCCTTCAATATCGTTCTCAAAGTAGCTGAAATAAAAACCCATTAAGAAGACCAGTAAATTATTTTATATCATTGAATTTGAGGCTTCTGGGTCCTCAATTCTAAGTCAATTTAGCCGACATAAGGCTTTTGATTTCTTCTGCTTCCTCCTACATCATGCCACCAAAATAGAAGACAAATTGGATCCAATAAAAATGAAGTAAACTGGTTTACCGTAAACCTTATAAAGCGTTTACAAAGGTTGTCAATTTTCAGGTTATGGAGTGTGTACAGGTTTAAACAATCACATACATATATAAGCTCTGCAAGGAGACATATTTTATATACATACAATCTTAAGAGCCCCTTTCTAAGAATCCTCTTTTTGGAGATGGTCTTAGGTCATTCTTCAGATATTTTATATCGTTGGAAATGAAAGTACTGACTTCCTTCATTGTTGTTTTTCTTTGTTTTTTTGAAGTCCCGCCCTTCTTGGAATATATACCAGCCACTTAACAACAATATGCATTTTCTTAATTACCCATTCTTCTTTAAGCATCTTCAGCTGATCCCCCTATTCGTTTACCACTTTCTGCAACCATAAACATCTGACACCATTTCTGCTAACTGACAGAATGGTTTTACCATCATATAGATATAAGTATCAACATTCACAGGTTTCTCCTTCATAATTAAATTGTACGATGGTGTAGATAGAATAGAAAAATAAAGAACATAACTTTTACAAGTCAAAATAATGTCAACCTAAATCCATAACAGTGAGATAAAAGATTTGTAAAAATGGGATAAAGACAGTGGAAAATGACATACATTTGCTATGTCCTCGGTTCCTTAGCGTGGATATTCGTCTAGGACAACTCATGTAAATTTCGATACTACCAATCAGTCAGTTATGATCAAAGCAAAACAAAAATAAACCAGTTGTATTAACATCACAGGAGACGATTCGATTGTACAAAAATTTAAACATAAACTTTTCAATTTGGAAATTCACAGTTCCATTATTAAATCAAAAGGAACAAAATGATTCTTGAGTTTGCTTCCACTGTCTTTACGTGGTTGGCATTTACCATCGGTTTTTTACGGCGAGATCAACCTTGAATTATCTTGTTCGAACGCCTTCAGGATCGCCAACACTTGTGCCCACTTCCTGTCTCTCTGATTTCGTTACCAGTCGAATACATTAAAAACTAACAATTTTAGGATCTAATTTCAGCAATTAGAATGGAGAGATCGTAAATATAGATTACGATTGTTTGAAACCTTGATTTGTGGGATAAGTATGATTGGGAATCTATTATCTAAACCCGTGGAGAATGGCCAATCTCCTCGTCTCTCTCTCTCTCTCTCAATCTTCCATCTCGCTTGGAGAATGAAGATACCGTTGGGCTTATCAGATTTCTTTCAACCATGAAGGCATTCAAATATTTGGTTACCACGCTCGCCATCGTTGTGGAACCGCCACAAATCATGACTGCTTCTCACGGGGCTACGCCAGGAAGACGGTGCGTCGCTCATAAGACCCAACGGAGCGATGGAGAATTCATGAGATTCCCAAAAAGTCCATGGTTCTGTCCACTGAAAATTGAAATTAGTTTTCGAGAAGAAACAAAATCATTATAACTAGCGCTGGGAAAATTATCCGGATCTGAAAATCCGAACCGGTACCGAACCGAAAATACCCGAACGGAATCCGATCCAAATTTTTAAAATACCCGATCGGATCATAAATTCCTATATCAGAAGAACCGAACCCGAACCGGTACCGAACCGAGAACCGAATAGGTATCCGAAATACCCGAAGTGTAATTATATACCCAAATATATTAATTATATTTAGACTTGATATAACCTAAATATCCAAAATTACAACTATAAACCCGAATATATTTGATACGGGATATTTTCGTGTCAATTATCCCAAGTGTACTCATGTCATTGTAGTACTTGAGATGTCAATCCATAAGGGGTTAAGATTGAGGCACTAAGAATGCAAGAAACTTCTTAAGCTAGAGCAAACATTGTTTTTGTTTTTTTATGTTTATGAGAAAGAAAACAAATGCAAGAAGGAAAACAAAACACAAGACTAAAATGTTGGATCATGAACTAAGCTATCAATGAGATGGGTAACAATCAAACAATGAATCATTTGGAAGCATTAATCACTATCTTAGAACATGGAATTCACAAATATGACTAATCCATTTCCATGGCACTAATCACCTTGTTAATTATCTAATCAAGAACAAATTTCCATTTGTGATTAAATAATCAACAAGCATTAAGAAACAATTCCAATTAGCTCACTAAACACCCTAAACATCAACTTCCGTTGGCTAGGATATGCTTAGCTCACAAAAGGTTCGGGTCAAGCAACTGAACTCGGGTCATGAGTGAAATGCCTAAGATCTAGAAATGAATGAACAATCCTAATCTAGTACTAACACCGCTTACTCGAATCTATCCCTAATGCATGGGATGAGACCAAAAATCTAACTAATCTAAGGTGTAGCACTAGGTTTCGGTTTATCATGACAACTCTAGCATTACGAACCAACCTAAGTGAAAGACTCATCCAAGATCATCCTAAATAACCATTATCTAACCATCAAGACAATTGACTAATGATGCCTAAACATTCAATGCACATTCATTCTTATGACATGGATCACACAAGTAGATTAGTTCACTCACATGATACTAATCCATTTACAAATCATCTAGTTATCAAGAACTTCCGTTCAAAACTAAATGATCCATAATCATTAAGCATTAGTCCATACAAGTCAACAATTCACCTTAATCATCAATTTCCATTGGCTAAGAATTGAATTCCATGCTTAGAAGTTTTCTAGACATTTCATCGAACACCTTCCGGGCGAGAAATGTCTTAAGTTCTAGAAATGAGTTGTCAATTCGATTCTAGCATTAAGATCCCTCCTAACATGAGAACAAATGATTATCTAAGCCTAAACATCAACAATCAACCATCAACCATCCAAATCAAACATTATCTAAAATCCAACAAAAAGTCAACTCACAAGAACATGAAGAACACAAGAGAAAAAGACATAGAAATGAAGAACAAGAATCAAATAAGCATAATATAAAGATAGAGTGAAGAAATCTTCTCTAGAATGGCATTTGTATGAAGAACAATCCCAAAACATCAAGAAGAGAGAGTTGGGGACGAGCCCCCACTCTTAGAAGAAGAAAAACTTTTTTTTTATAAAATTAGGTTTTTTGGCTTTTAATAGAGTTTGGGTCGAATTTTTGAGTTTCAGATGATCCACAGCGGTCAGCTCATACCGCTGCATGACAGCTGTGATTCTCTGTTTTTTTTCGACGGATGAACCCGCAGCGGTCACTGTAGACCGCTGCGGTACACCGCTGCGAGCTCCACTGAGTTCCTTCGCGCGCCAGACTGGACCGTCGTCACGGAAATTGGCATAACTTCTGATCGCACCGTTGGAATTGCCTCAAACCACTTCCAAATGAAAGCTAATCCATTGATATATCTCGTGTTAAAATTTGAGCTCAATCCATCGGTGGAAAGTCCTTCATCCAATGCCAAACTTATGACGTCTCAACCTGATCCTGCATCTTTGTATTCCGAAATGAACTTTTTGATGGCTATCTTCACTCCTCCAACTCCTATGACTCCAAGAACACCTGAAAATGGCTCAAGCAAGCCAAAAAGAATGCAAAGACAACCTAGGACATCTAAAATGCAATGAGACTCAAGTTGGACCTAAATGCATGAAAATATCCAAAAACTATACAAATTGGAACTAAAAACCTATGAAACTAAACCTTAAAAACATGTAAAATATGGTGTTATCAATATTAATTATTTTTTTTGGTATTTCGTGTATTTTAGGTATATTTTCGATATTATGGGTATATCGAATACACCTATTTTGTTTTTTTCTAAATTTTTTGGGTATTTTGGATACTTTTGCTTTGAAAGTATATTGGTTTTATTGAAATGAATATTCATGTTTTTGTGTTTTGTCTCGGATTTCGGGTTATTCGGGCTTTTTTGGGTATTGTGGATACTTTTGGATACTTTCAGATTCGGATCCGAACATATCCGAAAAATTTCGGATCTTAAAAAAATACCCGATCTGATCCAAACCCGATCCGAATTTTTAAAATACCCGATCGGTACCTAAATCCCTAAACCCAAAATATCCAAAACCCGAAATATCCGACCCGAACCCGATCCGAAGATCCGAACGCCCACCTCTAATTATAACCTTTTGCTCAATACATTGTATAAGGGTTTGATAGACCCATCATCGTTGATTTGAGAGGATCTAGTAATGTAATTACGACTGCGAATGTCTACAACACCTTGGCGGTAAATCGATGATGCAAGTCTCTCCACAAGACAAAACGGCACTTACGCATCTCAAGTTGGTGCTTCTGACGGTGGAAGATGAGAGAGTTCATATAAATGAAAGGAAGTGTTTATTTGGGATAAATTCAAGAATAATCAAAAGGTCGTGTGAAAACATAACGGAGAAGACGAAGAGGAGACGATGAGATTTTTTTTTAAGGGACACGTGGCAGTTTCTGATGTGATTACATGGCACAAAACTGGAAAGAGTTAGCAGAGTTTTTATAAAGTAGATATGCGAGCTTGATTAAGTGCCAAAATTACCACTTCACCTATAAAATCATTTGTATCGGTCAAATAATGCCAATTGACAGTTCAAATATTCAATTATTAATAAATATACCTATACTGCTATACAGATAAAGTATATATATATATGGAAAAATTAATTATAGCAGTATAGGTATATTTATTAATAATTGAATATTTGAACTGTCAATTGGCATTCTATTATGCTTTATATGAAATAATTAATTGTTCAAGTGCTTTCTATTATGCTTTGCTGATCGATGATAATCGATATCTGAATCGGTGAAGCCAACTGAAGAAGTATTAAGATTGTTTATATATATATATATACTTTATATGTATAGGTATATTTATTAATAATTGAATATTTGAACTGTCAATTGGCATTAGAAGAAAACTATATCTGAATCGGTGAAGCCAAGTATTAAGATTGTTTCATATATATATATATATACTTTATCTGTATAGGAAGCAAAGCATAATAGAAAGCACTTGAACAATTAATTATTTCATATGAGACATGAATGCATGGAAAATTCTGATGAAAAACAAATACGATTACATAACATAAAAAATCTAAAAACATTTATGAAGAATTTGATGGAAAAAAAGAGACGAGAGGCATATATACATGTATAGGTATATAATTCAGGGGCACGTTCCCCCATGCTAAAATTAGCAAGTTTTATCAATAATTTGTTAGGTCAGCTTCCAAAAAAGTTTTGGTTAAAGAGTTTGATCCTGGTTGTAAGAAAAAAGAGTTCGATCCTCGCTTCCCTATTTTTTGTTTTTTTTTGTTTTTATTTATTTATTTTGTACCCAAGTTCCTTTTGATTAGTTTTTTTCTTCGATCCTCTCTTCCCTATTAAATTTTTTGTTTTCATTTATTTATTTTGTACCCACTTTTCCTTTTTGGTGTTGTTTCTTCCACAGTCAGTGGACGACTTAGAAAATATTTTTACCGGGGTCAAAATATATATATTAGATATAATTTAACTATCTAAAATATCTTAACATAATAATTTTTACATTTTTTTTCTTCCTTTTTCCTTATATCTTACATATATTTTACTTATGTTTTGTTTATATTCTATTTATTTTTGAATGTTAACAAAAAATATTTTAACATAATTCAATATACATAAATAATAGAGTTTTGCATACTGGTTTCGAATTTTTAAAAATAAGATCAAATACTTTTAGGTGACACTATTGAAATAAAAGTATATATTGCTAAAACACTAATCTCAGAAAAAAATACTTAATTGATAATAATACAAAAATGAAAAGAAACAAAGAAACTTTCGTTAAAATTGATGAGCATAACGAGAAAACAATTTTATTTTATTTTGGTGAGTACACATTAAAAATGAAAAGAACTGATTTATGGAAATCTAAGGTAAATAGATAATTGTTTATTGAATAAAACAAAAATATGTAATAGTGAAAAAAAAAACAAGAAAGAACAATTATTTAAAAAGTGTCATGTGGGTCATTCCAACTCAGTAAAATGGGTCAATGCTCATTGTTTAAACCATTTGACAAAAAAAATTGATAAAAATGAACTAATATTTTTGTTTCATATTTTTTTAACCGGTGTCAACTGACTCTTTTTTTTTACCAACATGGGTCCGCCACTGTCCACAGTCCTTTTTTTTTTTTTTTTTTTTCGGTTACGAGTACAAAAACACAGCTGCACTGTCTCTTGCTAAATTTACACTTTTGAACCCGGAATGGTGGAGATGAGCGTTCTGGTTGGACCGAGTTTATGCGTAATCTCGAGGTAAAGACTGGTCTTTGATTTTATTCGAAAGACAAAGAGTTTGAATTTCAGAACCGGGCTCATCATAGAATAGAGATGTTGCTGTGTGCTAAAGCGTTCAGGCGTGTTTTTTTTTTTTTTGTGGAAATTTTAAAACCGTCTCAGGCTGGGCTCGGGTCAGCCACACAGATTTTTGTGGTTCATTTACACATATTTGTGTCTGGGAACATATATGCAACATAGATTCATGTTTCCTTAGGCTTGAATTGATTACTGATCGATAATCTCAAGTGTGTTGCGTGGTCGTTTCAGGGTTTGAGATTTTTGTGAGACCGGAGAGTTCCAAAGTCATTGGGAACTAACTCACTCAGTCTTAGAAGCGTTTATGATTGGTTCTCTCTAAAGTCTGCAGGTTAGATTTTCCTTTTTTTCTTCTTCTAATCCTCTATTTGAAAGGCATAGTGTGGTGTGTCCAAGATTCACCATTTAGTAGTACAAACTTGTTTCCACAAATTTTTGGGGTTTACATTATTTTAAATAAGAAACATTGAGCTGAAAATTAAATTGGAAGATTGTGAAAGCGCATTTGTGACTAGATCTATGTGTTCTAAACAATAACATATCATCGACTATATATATGTAAGCGCATAAAGTAAAGAACACATAGACTTTGTTAACGGGGTTCGGTTTCCCTACATCCCCGGGATCTAGTCCAGAACAAATCCATTAGAACAAGATTGCAATTACAATTGTTATGATATACAGCACTACGATGCCTATCATTCTTTTCTAGATGGACGAACTACGGACACGGTATCTCTACAAAGACTACCGCTCGGCTACAACCGATACAAACACCATCTTACAGATGTGCTTGTACTCCATCAACCATCACCAACGGATCTACAAATCCTGTATGATGGGGCGACGCCACACACACCTGTGTGCATCTCATGATAAACCCTAGACGCGCGCAGTCTTTATGAGACGCCGTCTTGGTATTTATATGGCTAGGGTCGAAACCCTAAGAGCCCACACGATTTCTTCATCATTTTGGGCTTCTGGGCCTTTTCAATAAACCCCTGTATTAGTTCCTGTACTACTTCTTTGTATCACTTCGTGTGCTACTTCCAACTGATACAACAACTGCTTCTGTAACACGTCTTGTTCCTACAACTGTATCATGTTCTGTCCAATATCTCTATATGACCTGTCATACCATGTATGTCGAATTTATTCAGCCTCTGTAGCACAATCTCCCTCTGTTCAGTGTCTGCATCAGTTTGGTCTTTGTGCTTTTGTCTCATCTATCATAGAAGTTGTACCACGTCCTGCTTCAGTAGATGAGTCACATCCTGTTCCAGCAGCTGTGTCACGTTCTGTTCTGACACAGTTTAAACTCAGTTAGCATTACACTTTCAATCTCTCCCTTGATGACTGAGTTGTAAAACTCAAGCACACAACCAAAACCACATCACTTGATGTATCAAATCGTTCGCTCCTTTATAGTTGTGTCACAACCTGTTCCACCACTTTCTAAGCTCAGTCAAACACTACACTAACAATCTCTCCCTTGTTTATTGAGTTGTAGAAAGCTTTTCCATATACACACAACCTGATACACAACCTGATGCTCTTCAATCTCTCCCTCAATCTTATATCATCAGTATGTGTTAATTCTTTGTAACGCCCGCTTTGACTTGCTGAGATTAGTCAACACTTAGTCATGCTTCTTGTCACACATTCTCATGAATCATCTGATGTATCAACACTTAGCTCATAAGATCTACCATCATCTCTGCCTTTTTAGCTTAGTTTGATACTCAAGTTACTTATGCATCACAAGAGTAATCCAAGTATTCAAATTCACACAACCTTACTCTCCCTGAAACCAAGTTGTGCATTATAAGTATGATTACTCTCATGTATCTCATCAAGACTTCATCTCCCCCTGCTTGAGTGCACAACTAAGTTAAAACCAACCAAAGTCACATATATCTCAACAGAGCTTCATCACAACACCTGGAGATCCTTCCCCACATCTTTTTTTTTTAACACCCAAGAGAATTGTATTCCTTCTCGAAGAATAGGACAGTCTTCTTGTCATTAGCATGACACTCCACATCCGGATCTGATGACCATTAGGTGACTTAGCTTAGAAGCAGCTGACCCAACATCAATAAGTTACTGCTGTCGCCAATAGAAACAAGATCTAAACTTGTCGTACGCACATAACAGTCTCTTACTGATGTAGTAGCAGTTCTAGAGCAATCACATAGATAGTAGAACACAAACTGTAGCACATACTGAAATATACCTTTGATGCACAAAAACTATCTTCAATAAAACGCCCATCTTTCATCCAAACTTCAAATGAGCTCTCCTTTGGCCAGAAAATAGTTTCATATGTCCAAAATATTCCTGCAAAAATTCAGCTCAAGACGCTATTGTTTCATGATCCAAACCCATTTTCTTGTTAGACTGGTCGTAGCCTTTTCTATACAGATCTGTCTCAGAAATGCATGAATAAATCTCAAACCAGCCGTTGAAATTACGATCCCACCGTTGATCCTCAAGAAACCAGTGCCACGAAGCTTGACACAAAATTTTAGCTCGATCAGAAATGTTTCAAACCTCCAAACGTTTCTCTGAAGTTGGTTCGACAAAACTGTCTCATGCTTCTACTTAAACACTTCTACCAGCAACCTTAATTTTTCAGGATTTTTGTGCTTCTTAACCTTAATCTGATACATTCCCTTAACTATTTTTGGATTCTTTTCAATGTTGATGCAATCTTCAACATATTTAGATTTCAGAGCTCATATGCACCTTTCTTCTATTTGAAACCAAACACTTTATCCACGTAATACGGCATCCAACACAGATAATGACATTGTCATCTTCTCAAAAATCCAGCAAGGAAAATCCAGCACAAGTTGGATCCAATCAAAAACCATCTGACATTCAGATGTAACTTATTTCTTCTTCCCCAGCAATTTATCGACTGCGAGAAAGGTCTTGACAACAGCAACTCTAGCCAATCTCGCCGACCTCAGATGACTCGCAATAGCCGTTTCGGATCTGCTTCTCCGTTCAGGCACTACATTAAAGGCAACCCCTCCTAGTGGCTAAACCCTCTTTCGCCTTTCCATTTCTTCAATGGCTCACACGTTATCTTGTTCAAGCACAATCAGTTTTGCTCTTTAAATCTCCTCCTTTTCCACTGAGTTTTATAACTCTAGCTCAACAATTATTTAAGCTATCCCTTGATCATCTCGTGATCTCTCATGGAATCTTCATATCCTCGCCCTCGTTCCATGATAAAACTTAGTGAAAAAAAAAATCATCTTCTGATATGTACTTGAACATAAGCCACCATAATCTTGTTGAAACAGTCTTCATCACAACTTTGATTTGTCACACCATAAGCCCGAGTGTTGAAGACTAACCTGGAGAAACTTCACTCGAAACCTACTTATTCTTGTTCTGATTTCATCAATTCAGAGATGTATCAATATTTTTCTTCATCGTTCTTCAATTTCTTCTCTATGAATCACCAACAAAAACATAACCCAGGAAGAAGATCGAATTTGACCTTTGTTGATCGAATTTTTACAATTTCTGTTGGTTGCAGGAACTTGCGACGTTTGAGAATTTCGAGAATCTGTCGACCGGTTGATTTCAGAAATCCAAACACAGAAAGTACCACCACAATTTAGCTTATCCCATTATGCAGCTCAACCTCAGTTTCATCGTTTCCTCTTTCTTGCAAAAATGACGTCACAAGCAATTTGAGTTGGATTATACACCACGGGCCTTTGACAATTTCATAATTAGTCTCTTGTTGGGCCTAACTCAAACAGATAACTAAAGCCCATGTTTCTATCAACTCCAAATTGTTCTTCGATTTACCCAGTACACACGATTCTTCTTCTCCGATGGCATTCTTTCGTCTTACACAGCAAAATCAACAGCAACCAAAATCGACCACGATTTGAAGTGAAATCTTCGTTGCTCAGCAGTGCTTCCCCAGAGAATCACGGCTAGCTAAGGAATCATAAAAAACCACGCAATCCTCTAAATGTCTTCTCTCTCATATGCTTTAATTTTTTCCACTAACCACAAATCCAGGATCATACCCGAAAATAAGAACGAGTCTCTATCGAGTCCCGCTCTGATACCAATTGAAAGCGCATTTGTGACTAGATCTATGTGTTCTAAACAATAACATATCATCGACTATATATAAGTAAGCGCATAAAGTAAAGAACACATATACTTTGTTAACGGGGTTCGGTTTCCCTACATCCCCGGGACCTAGTCCAGAACAAATCCATTAGAACAAGATTGTAATTACAATTGCTATGATATACAGCACTACGATGCCTATCATTCTTTTCTAGATGGACGAACTACGGACACGGTATCTCTACAAAGACTACCGCTCGGCTACAACCGATACAAACACCATCTTACAGATGTGCTTGTACTCCATCAACCATCACCAACAGATATACAAATCCTGTATGATGGGGCGACGCCACACACACCTGTGTGCATCTCATGATAAACCCTAGATGCGCACAGTCTTTATGAGACGCCGTCTTGGTATTTATATGGCTAGGGTCGAAACCCTAAGAGCCCACACGATTTCTTCATTATTTTGGGCTTCTGGGCCTTTTCAATAAACCCATGTATTAGTTCATGTACTACTTCTTTGTATCACTTCGTGTGCTACTTCCAACTGATACAACAACTGCTTCTGTAACACGTCTTGTTCCTACAGCTGTATCATGTTCTGTCCAATATCTCTATCTGACCTATCATACCATGTATGTCAAATTTATTCAGCCTCTGTAGCACAATCTCCCTTTGTTCAGTGTCTGCATCAGTTTGGTCTTTGTGCTTTTGTCTCATCTATCATAGAAGTTTTACCGCGTCCTGCTTCAGTATATGAGTCACATCCTGTTCCAGCAGCTGTGTCACGTTCTGTTCTGACACAGTTCTAAACTCAGTTAACATTATACTTTCATATTGGAACCTAACAGAAATATTTTAGGTTTAATTCGGGTCGGTTAGCTAGGATATACCGTATTAAGCACCCATATATATATATGAGTGTTGTTAAGATTTTACCGTATTGAACACCACCATTAATTTCACATGGCATCGTATTTTCTATTTTTGTTCACAATATTAAATCAGATCGTAAATAAAGTTTGTTATTCTCATTAATTAGAGTATTCTCCTCTATACTATTTACAAGTATATCAATATACAATATATCTAATACACGACTTACTGAAAAAATGTTCATGATCATTTTTCATTTCCGATCATCATTTTTTTTTGTTAAAAATATTTTATTTTCCGATCATCATTTTTTGTTTTTTTGTTAAAGCTTTGCCGATCGTCAGAGAAATTTCTTGTTGACTTCATTTCCTTGTCTCACTGCTTCTTTCAGGAAAAGTTTGAGCATGTTTATCAAATGTCCCTCAAATGCTGCGATCAAGGAGATGTTCCGCCGCGAGATCCACGGTGAGCTTCAGAACCGGCTGCTGGCATTTATCGAGATGCTAGGCGAGGAGGAAGAATACTATGGCGGCAAATCATCACTAAAGATGATTATCGAAGAACTGCTTGCCGTGGGATATGTGAAACCCTCTCTGCACGCCTCCCAGATGGAAGCATATCTGTTCTCACCTCAGCTGAATCCGGCGATCCAGAACAGTGCGTGTGGTGGCTCATCTTCGGCCTCGAACTCGAGGGTGACGATGAAAGTGAAAATTTACATGGGACAAGGCTGGAAACAGGACTTCTCCCATCTAGATATGTGCTCTCCTCCGGACCTCTATGTTAAGGTAATTAGTCTGTAAGAGGAGAGGAGGAGCTCTGAAGATACAACAATCTTCGACAATCGAATCCTTGAGCACAGGGGCAGATCCAAAAAATAATTTAGTATGGGGCACACTATATTAAAATATTAAATATAATTTAGTAAGTTAATATATAATATATGATTGTAATTTTTTATTAGTTATTAAAAATTTACGTCTTATTTTAGACAAAAGTTAATTGAGCCAATCTAAAAAAATATATTTTTCACGTAAATGCTAAATATTTATTATTGAGTAATATTAACGTAAAATTGTATATTGCATATAAAAATTTCATCTTAATTGTTTTAAATTTTATTTTAATCTAAGTATTGAAATAAGATTAAAAATTAAAACATCAACAATGAAATTTTTTAAAAATAATTGTGAAAATAAAACGTGAAGAAGTTGTTTTTTATACTTTGGAAAAAACTATTAATAAAAAAAAGATAGAAAATCAATTGTAAAGAAAAAATAAAAGTTTTAGCAAAAACAAAGGAAAAAATGAGCAAAAACAAAGGAAAAAAATGAACTGATAAGTTCCATTTTAGAAAACTGAAAAAGAAAAAGCTAAGGCACTTTGGAGAGTTTGAACTCAAGTTGCATGGAGGACACCAAAAAAGTTTCTAAGTTCCATTTAAATTTATGCTGAAACAAATGGTTTATATCATTTATTATGTGACAAATGCCGAGCTATGTAGTGTTCATGGATTCTTAATGAAAGACCAGAAGGATGCAATGTTCATCTGCAACTAGAAGATTGTTGAGAACTACTTTGGCACTAACGAAGAGGCCTCTCACTTCTTTAAGGACGTAAGCAAGGGTGTTGCATTCAATTTATCTAAGAGCTATTTGGCACCCGTCTTTGGAGGCATCAATGCATATACTTCCAGGCGTCACACTGGACATTGGGCTGACTTCAAGCGCAGTTACATGGATTCGCCAGTGACGATTGTATCAACTATTGATGTGGTGTTACTGATCCTTGTTGCTATTAGCCAAATAATACTTGCTGGGCTTTCCCTCCACACTGATCTAAAAGACAAAGGTGAAGGTAACTGTACCGGAAGCATCTTCCCTCCTCCACAACGTCCTTAGAAACCTCTCTCTCATACATCTCTCTCATACAGCAACTGCAACACTCTTGCATTCAACCAGCATGCAGATTCTGTCTTCTCAAATCTTATTTTATCTTCTTCTTAGATTTCATCTTCAAAACTTTTACCAATATCCCTTAAGGGAATGCTAGGACGTATGTTGTGAATATCCCAATTTGATACTTGAATGGTTTTTATTTTCTAAATGTTTCTAAATGACTGATTATATATAGTTTAAGAGAAACAAAATTAACTTGCTATTTAAAGGGAGGGTGTATTCAATCTAATATTTGAGATTTTTTTCTTCTTCTAAAATCGAATTTTCTAGGAATTAATCATATGCTTCATTGATGTTGTAGATCAGACCTGCTGATACTGAAGACAATAAAACAGTATGCGGAACAGTCTTGCCTCAGGGAGGAGCCGGTGGTGGTGCTGGGAGTCCTTATTCCGAAGGAGGTGCTTTATATGCTCTTGGCTTATTCATGCTAACATGATAGCCTACGCGGTACCAATGTCGAGTTGATTAGTTGGTATCTTACTCAATTTGGTCTATCAATTCCCTTGGAAGCCTCTTTGTTTAGAGAATTAGTTTGTGCTGCTCTGAAATATGGATGCAGGTCATGCAACACGGAGCTGGCTCTTGGTTAAGGTCTTGGCTTGTCAGCTCTGGGGACAGCTGATGAAGAGATATACAATTATGTCAAAGGTGTGCTTTGTAAGTGAGATGTATTAAGAGATATAGGCTTATTGGGTATATATGTATTGGGCCTTATATAGTTAGGATTATTTTACCTCTGTATATATAGAGAATTGTCTCCTTTGTAAAACCCTAATCAGAAAATATACAGAATTTCAGAGAGTTCTTCTGATTCTTACAAGATGCTCGCTCGCTTAGGGTCAGCATGAGAAGATAATAAGGTAAAGTGTTGGTGATGAGGGTGCATGCTATGGTATTTTGCTTTAGTGTTCCACTAATCAGCATATGTATGCGTTTTTAAGGGGGTTGGCTCTAGGCATAGCTCTTAGGGTATACGGTAGAGAGGGAGCAGATGACGAGAGATGAGGATCTTATCATTCATTATGGTGGCATTGGCTTACAGTGAAACCGCAAACGACAAGGCAATTCGTCAATTGCTACACTTTGCGGTGTCTGATGTTACTTACAAGGAGTGCTGTTTTTGGCACTTGGCTTTTGCGTGTTCACTAATTGATATGTTGATATTTTTTACTGTAGACAAATGTTGTGAGAGGATTTATGTTTCTTTACTATCTTCGATGCCTAGAACACGAATTTTTTTTAGAAACATAGTTAATTGAAAGGAGACACCAATAACTAATTCAGATACTCAAGTACCACATGACATGCACATGAGACATGACACAATTCCTTAAAAGTCACATGCATTTGAGTAGGGTTGGGCATTCAGATATCCGTTCGAGTTCGGATCGTGTTTTTTGGGGTTTCAGGTTTTTTTGGGACAGAGGTCGAGGACCCATTCAGGTATTTTAGAATTTCGGATCGGTTCGGTTCAGTTTCATCCGGGTTCGGTTCAGTTCCATGTATCCAAAATATCTGAAAAACTAAAAAAATAGTTAAATTTAAATAAAAATTTAGTTAAAATTCGACAAATATAACTAAAAACTTTAAGATATTTCAGTTACTTTGGGTATTTGGGTTATTTTAGTCATTGATATCTTTGGGTTTATAATTGTAATTTTAGGTAATTGAGTTATATCAAATTTAAATATAATTAATATTTTGGATATATAATTGTATTTGGGTATTTTGGGATCCATTTATAATCCAAATGCAAGTTGCATTACCAATATCGAATTTACATAATTACAACTTCAACTACACGATATTAAATCACATATCAAGATCACAACAAATTACAAGTTTCGCACATTGGAGATGTTAAAAAGATTGACATTTGACATGCACCTAAGCTTGTGTTACTTAAGACTAGATGCTCTCGCTATGTGGTTTCGGAACTCAAATCGGTAATGTGTTCTTTTGCCGATATGTTTAAACCCGGTGTTCGATGTCGTTTAGGCCATTTTCTTTTCTTTATTACTCACTCCGTTCTGAATTAACTGATGTTTTAGAGAGTTTTTTTTTTCACAATTAAGTGATGTTCTCACTTATCAATGCAAAATTAATTGATTTTTAATTAATTTTGACAAATTACATTTTATAGACTATTTGTTCATTGGTTCAGATGAATAATAAATGAGGTTTTAGTATAGAAAAAAACAAAAATTAATTGTTTCTTTAATTTGTGTGCATACTACTAAAACATCACTTAATTCAGAACAGATGGAGAACAGATGGAGTATTATGTAATTGTCCCCTTCGAAGTGAATAAAATCAGAAATTATAACCAAAAAAAAAACATCATCCTACATATAGTCGATTTGTTTGATGGATTCAACATCACCTTTTGGAGAAAACCAAAAAAGGGTCGATCCTCTATCACAACTAAAAATAATAATTCGCATATATAATTATAAATATATATATATATATATATATATATATGTTAAATTATCAGTCTGAAATATAATCTTTATTAGATATCAAACTCTAATCAACTTACGAAACGTGTGGACAAGGAAATCCGCAATCGATTACTTTCTATTGGAAGCAACAGTGACGGGATATACGACAGGGGGATGGAGATATGGCTTGCCTCTCGATGAAGATCAGAATCTCTTATCAACTTTAATTTGCGCTTTGTAAATTTCAAAATTTCTAAACTTTTTCTTAGCACTCGTTGCAAAACTAGTTTTTTTTTTTACATTCAATTCAAAAAAAAAAAACTTTAAAATTAAGACTATGTACTTTTTCCATGTATTTGATGGACATATTGCAAGTTCAGATTCGGAGGCTAGATCCATGTGTTGTGAGTTGAGCACACATAACGAGTATGTAAGTGCGCAAAATAAAAAAGATACACAATTTATTAATGCCGTATGGTTCATTAACATATATCTCCGGAATCTAGTCTAAAAACAAATCCAATAGAACAAGATTGCAAATACAATTGCACGTGATATCTAGCCTAAACGTGTCTATCACCTTTTTTTACATGGATTTTGGAAACGATAACAAACACAACGTTAACATGCTTGACTACCACCGGCAACACTGGTGCCACCAACGTATTCTCCGCATCGTCTTATTTCTGGTGGGACGACGTAGCATACACAATCTGTGTACATCTTACAATAGAACCCAAGACGTGTGAGTCTTCCACTCACCGCATCGTCTTATTTAAGCTCTTTCTGATCAAAAATCATAAGCTCCTCAAGCCCAGTCTTCGCATAAAGTTGAGCTGGCCTTTGAAACAAAGTCCATGTGGCTCTTCTTATGAACTCGAAGTCCATGTGGCTCTTTTCCCCCTTTGTGGATCTTCTCAATATGAAGCCAATACCACATCATCACTTCAAACCCTTGACTTCACCTTCCTCTTCACGATCTTCGTTATTCTCTGTAATAGCTCATGTGTTACACATAGTTCTTGTGTCACACACATTATCAACGTCTGGTTTTTTCATTATTATCTTATAGATTCACATAATACCGAGTTGGATGCTTCTTTCTTTCTTAAGTTACTCTTAAAAGAATCGAATTACTTGAAAATGAAAAAAAATAAGAGAGCAAAAACAATCTAGAAGAAGTTGGATAAAGTTAGACTTCCTTTGGGTTTATTACAATTTTTATTAATTGGATTAGGGCTGCGATTTCGAGTATATCGGTTCGGTTCAGGTCGGGTAATCGGTTTTTTGAATATTTTGGTTTGTACAAAATCTACTTAACCTAACCAAAGTAATATATGGTTCGGTTCGGTTATCGGATATTTCGGGTTTAAAATTTTCTACTAAAAATAACCAAAAATTTTGGTATTTTGGTTAAAATCGGGTAAATTCGGTTTTTCGGTTCGAAATTTTTTAAATATATTTCTGTTAAATTTGGTAGAATTCGGTACATGTCGATTAGGAAAAAATAGAAAAAAAATTCAATAAACTGATCGGTTCGGATGAACAAAACCGAACCGAGACTCGAGACTCGGATCTATTATATTATTCTGTTGATCGGTTAAACCCAAGTAACCGAACAAAAGCCAAAACCGAAAACCTCGGTTCAGAAACTATGGTTCGATTATCGCAGGCCTAAATTGGATCTTGACCATTAATTAATTTTAATTCATAACCAAGTTTAACTTGAATAAGTGTTAGTGTTGAATGGTTGTAGCAATAACATGAAATTTTGAGTTATAAGAATACTAAGAGTAAGGAAAAAAGAAAACAATGTAATGCCATCGTAAGACTTAACTTAGTCTTCTCGAATCTGGAAACAATTGTAAAGAATATAAAAATGTATTTGTTTTTTCAAAGTCTGATAAAGTCTAATCATCTTATATCATTATTATTTAGTTACGTTTTAAAAATAATAATTGATTGTCAGGTTTATATAGCTTGTCCAGGATCGGACCGGTCACAGTTGATCACAGTTGATTAATTGTCAAAACATAAACTATATGACTATTTTTAACTGTGATTAGTGGACGTTTCTCATGGGATTGAAACATCAATTCCCCCCCCCACAATCAGCTTTCTTAAATAAAATAAATATATGAAATCTATCTATAATACCGAGGTGGATGTTTCTTTAATTTTTTTAGTTGCGCTTAAAAAACCGAATGAGTTGAAGGACGGTCATGATAAAGACGAGAGCAAGAAGCGTGAAAGCGGCAACACGAGTTGTTAGAAAGTTTCAAGAAGAAGGAGTAAAGATGCGGTTGCGTCCTTTAGAAGTATGCTTGTTGACTCCCTCAAACAAGTCTGCTAAGGGACTAGTAGTTATGTCGAAAGAAACATCTTTGCTTATGCTCGTGAAGAACCGAGTGACTTCTTTATCCGACTCCAAGTTGTTTGCTACTATCCCTATCTTTCGTAGGAAGGCTACGTCATCCTCCTCGTTCACAAGGCAACTCATGAAAGCTACATAACTTGTTATGTGGTCTCTGACATGTTGGTAGTGTTGCTCAAAGGCAATATAGTTAAGAAAGATTCCACGGAGGAAACCGTCCGTATGTAACGGTGGTATGTGAAGCACCCGTTTATAGTCCAGAGTTATATCCAAGATCGTCGATGCATCTTTTTTTGCCTTAAATCTTACTCCTTGGTCATGGAGCCTCTTCGGAGAAGGGATGATCCGGAGGAAAGGGTTAGAGTCCCAGCGTGATCGCTTTTTGGTTTGATTATGCCTCGTAAGGATGAAGGTTTGACGAGTGAGATCTAGAAGATGCTTTGTTTCAATTTTATATGTCCCGAGTAGCTGAAGAAGCATATGTCCCACATATGAGGGTTTGGAGCACAAAGAAAGGAACCTGATTCTCCAAAAGGATAAGATCCTTCGTAACAGCTGTGAGAAACCATGGCATCCCAAAAAGACGATCGGGGTACTCAATTTTCATTGCCATGAAGAGGAAAACAGTGAGAATAAAACATCCATCAAGAACCATCATATCGATGAGTTTCTCGCGATCAAGATTCTGGGAATAAGCCAAGAGGCTCGTGGTCTAGTGGTACCCCTGCCATTGTGAGTGGGAGGCCCTAGGTTCGAGTCCCTTGGTAGGGAGCCCACACGGGCGTGGTCGAGTGGTCGGTCGGAGGAGGACGGCTAGGTAAAGGGTACACTCCCACCCGAATTCGATTCTCCCTTGGCGCAGATGCTCGAAACAAGGTCACAAACGTGTGTGGAAGTTGGCACTGGGCTTCGGCCCAGTTGAAAACCCGTGAGGAGGCTTTGTCAGTTGGGCCAACTCACTCTAGGCAATAGTCGGAAGGCGCGAAGTCTTACTGGTTTGGCATGTGGTAACCAGTCCCCATCTCTCCAGTAGGATGTCGACCGGACAGCCTAGGTTATCATCAAAAAAAAAAAAAAAAAAAAAAAGATTCTGTGAATAACATCTCCTTATCTCTTCCTCCAACATTGATACCGAATCCACCAATTCTGCAAAACTCACGCCCTTTTTCCCGGATTCTTCAACGAAAATCTGCAGATAACGGCGCTTGTGTTCTTGCATCATTTCGAGGTGTTTCTCGCCGGAATGAATTGAGGCCCGATTGAGACAAGTGTTGGTGCATAGGCTTCCGGGTTATATTGGGAAAGGTTATGATGGACTCTGAATATACAACAACATTCTCACCCGCTGATTCCTTGAGAAGGTTTCGCGTCACTTTGTCGATACTAAATCTCTTTTGGCTTGCCCCTCAGAGTGTATTCTCGATTCGAAGCGGGTTACTTGACAAACAAGTTTTCTTCTTCTTTTGTTGTTTTCTCCTTCTTCTTGGCGAAAGAGACATATCTTTTTTTTTTTTAGAAAGAGACATATCTTTATACTAGAGATCCCCTCTCTGAAGCGCTAATTGTTGATCCAAGCGATCACTAATGATGTTTAGAGATTGATTAGGGAGTTGGGAGGTGAGATTTTCGTTAATAGAACGAGTTATTTCAACTTTTGATCAGGTCGGGGTGGAAAGAAGAGAGGTCGGAAATTGTGATGAACAGGTCGGGGACCGTTTTCTTTGTATTAATGATCGAAAAAGACGAACGGTTTAGATTTACCAACTAGTTCCGACAGGGATCCAGTTCGGTGTTCTAAACGGCGTTGCTTTGTTATCATACAGAGAGGTCG
This sequence comes from Eutrema japonicum, assembly GCA_030161315.1. Lineage (NCBI taxonomy): Eukaryota > Viridiplantae > Streptophyta > Magnoliopsida > Brassicales > Brassicaceae > Eutrema > Eutrema japonicum. The sequence continues at coordinate 45,198,738 of BSQW01000005.1, forward strand.
GGTATAATATTTTTTCGAGAGAGGAGCCCCCTTAAAATGCCTCATGCTAAGGGGTATATATAGCGGGGGTTGACTTCCTGCTCCCCGGGACTTCGGGGCCACGTGGCGCTTCCAACCTCTTTCGCGGGTAAGGCGCCTCAAGAGGTGTGTCCCGATTTTTAGGCTGAAGGGTCATGATGAGCCCGGCGCCATACTTCTATGGGATAGCATACTGTTCGGCCAACAGCCCTCCACGTGTCTTCTTCTCCTTCGTTCACTCTGCAAAATTGGTGAGACGTCAAACCTGGAGCCATACCCCCACGTGAATAGCACACTGTTCGGCTATCTGCCTTCCACGCGTCTGCTCCTCCTTTGATGTTTTCGTGCAGGCGAAGCGTCAGTGCGAATCCGGGGTGCGCTCCCGGGAGCTCGGGAGTTTCAGACGAATGAGAGCGCGAGGTTCCAGATCGGTGTTCCCCTGGTCAAAAATTGACTTTAAGCTGACCGAATTGAGAAAGACCTTTCAGTGAGATGAACCTAGCTAATTGGGGGTGCTAAGCCCACCTCCAACAATAATTTCTTGTAATCTTGGGATATGAAAAAACGAAATATTAGAGGATCTTTAATGGGCTTAAAAGTGCACAAAATGACAAAATGCTTAATGAGATACATAGCTCTTTGTTTTTGGTCGGATCTGGTTTAAAAACAATGCGGGTTATTGTATTTAGAGAAACTGAATCCGTCTATTCGGTTCAGTTTTTTCCCCGGGTCCTAAAACAATGTTGACAAAAAAAAAAAAAATTATACAAGAAGAGAATTCCGACTAAATTTTATGGACAATTATAAGAGAGAAAAAAAAAGCTAAATAAAATCTCAAATTAAAAATATAGACTAATTTTTAAAAAATTAAGGAAATACACTAATTTCGGGTTTAGAATAGAAAGAATTGGCCAAATAACAAGGTTAGAGTAGGAACATGACAAAAATGTTAAGTCAAAAGTTGAATACTGTTTTGTTGGATGAGTAGTTTACGAAATTAACCTCTTATTAGATGTTTTTCGATTGATAGCGATTAAATTTTTGTTTTTCCTACACTACCCCATTATACGATGTTGAACCAAATGTATATATTTACTAAGATTTAACCAGCACTAATTATAGCGCGGAGTAATTTTTGAAATTTTTTTTTTTGAAATTTAAGAAAATTGGTCTTATCTGAATTTTACAATATGGTTACCTAATAATTATAAATAAAGCTGTCAATTTGTAATAATTTATATATTTAACCCGTTTTCTAGTGAACTAAAATATTATTCAAACTAATCCGCAAAAACTTATAATTTTGAAAACATAACTCTAATATGCACCGTTAAATGACTCTAGTTTTTGTGGTTAGTCTACGAACTCTTAAAAAAAAATAGTTTTCTTGCGTCTAACTTTTTAGTAAAATATTTTATAACCTTTGTTTTTATATATATTCAAATAAAATATAATAAATTATAGTGACAAATATATCAAAATTTAGAATATATTTTTTTCTTTGAATATGTATGAATTGATTATTATTTTAAAATATATAGTATTAAAAATAGTTAAGAAATTAAATAATAAATAATTTCTTTAATGCAAAATATATACTTTCCATATTGTAATAAGTAATTTTAAAAGACTATTATATATTTTCTTATTTCAATTATTCTTTGTTATTTGTAATGACATTTCATGTAAAAACTTACAAAAAAAAATTCATTTTAAAAAATATCTTCTTAAATAATATTATGGAGATGTATGTTACATTGATTGTTAGCAGTTAAAAGTTTGTTTATCTGTTAACTCGTCTATTTAAACAGGTAGATATATCTCTACCGTTGGTTAACCGCTCAAATAATTAAAATTAAAACCGTTGGTTAACCGCTCAGTTAAAACCGTAAATTTTAACCGTAACTGTTTTAAAAATAAAATTATATGTACTAATAATTAAAATTAGTTCTGTAAAATTAAAAATTCAAAATTTTTTATGTATAATCAATTTACCAATAGCAAATACAAATCTAAATAACAAGAAATATTAATTAAAACTTAAACATGCTAAACTAATTAATATTTTTTCTAACAAATATAAAGAATATTTTAACAAAACAGTTTTATGATAAAATATATAAAATTAAAAGAAAAAAAAACAAATCGTGGAGTCATGGACAACATGGAATGAAAACTAGTATATAAAATTTATAATTATATCTCGTTATATTAACCATTTATTGTCATCAAATAACCGTAACCGTGTCTAATCGTAACCGTAATAACCGGACCATATTTAACCGTAACCGTTTTAACCGTATATTAAATGGTTAAGGTTAAGGTTAAAAAAAATTCTAACTGTAACCGGTGGTTAAAAAATCTTAACCGCATTAACCGTAACCGTGGTCAAGTGAAGACTACAAAAGTCGTGAGACACGTGTCAGGCTGGGATGTTATGTATTCACTTACCCAAAAATAGGTAGACACGTGTTATTACGCTCTTAGATATAGGCTCCAGCGAAAACACACGGCCACGATCTGTTTACAGTCGAGCGATATAAAGCAAAGCTCCTTTTGTTTTTTCAGAAATTTTGAACCCATTCAGTACAGGGGCGTTTCAGGATCCGATTTCTCGTTTTCTTCTTCGTTAAATTCACCAGGTTATATATTTATCTTCTTTTTCTTTTCTTGGTATCAACTTCGGTTTTGTTAAAGACAATCGAATATATCTCGTGGATTTTAGAATAATCTGCTGAAATGTTGTAACAGACAGTGTAAGGGCAATTTCGGATTCGCTGCCTACTTTTAGTGTCGTTAAATGAGAATCCAATTTGGTTTTTTTTTTTTTTGGTATGAATGATTGATAAAGATCATTGAATGTTATGAATTTTAGAAAAATGTAGAGAAATTTTTTTATTAAATTTTCTAAGGGTGGATTAATTCATAGAATGATCATTAATTAGATTTATTTTTGGCTGTAAACATATTCAATTTCACAACACATTTTTGCTTGGAACTTGTGAAATAAGCGTTTTTGTACTTCAGATTTCGTTACGCGCACTACTTGGTTATTGCGATTGTTTTGTTACCAGCTGGTTTTGATTTAGATTCAGATAGAAATTGAAGAATGGCGGACGGTGAAGACATTCAACCGCTTGTTTGTGATAATGGAACTGGAATGGTTAAGGTAAAGTTTCTCTAAATACTACTATTAGGGAATCATATGAAACTTAACAAATACTATGCCATAAAATACTCAATAGTCAATTCAAATCTGAAATATATTCTCTCGGAATCAGGCCGGATTTGCGGGTGACGATGCGCCAAGAGCGGTTTTCCCGAGCATTGTAGGCCGTCCACGCCACACGGGTGTGATGGTCGGGATGGGACAAAAAGATGCTTATGTTGGAGACGAGGCTCAGTCAAAACGTGGAATCTTGACTCTCAAATACCCAATTGAGCATGGCATTGTTAATAATTGGGATGACATGGAGAAGATTTGGCATCACACTTTCTACAACGAGCTTCGTGTAGCACCTGAAGAACATCCGGTTCTACTAACCGAAGCTCCTCTTAATCCAAAAGCTAACCGAGAGAAGATGACTCAGATCATGTTTGAGACATTCAACACTCCTGCTATGTATGTTGCCATTCAAGCTGTTCTCTCACTCTATGCCAGTGGCCGTACAACTGGTCAGTATCACTCCCTTAATTCTTTTCCGAACATTCATTTCGATGTTGTGCTCGATGACTTCACTATTGATTGGTCCTAGGTCTGGCCAGTCGGGTTTTTTGGTTTAGTTTGGTTCGATTGCACTTTAATTCAGCTTGTATCGTTTTGGCGGCATGGCCGAGTTTTAAAAATTTCAGTTAGATTTGGTTTTGATTCGGTTTATGCTTACCCACTGATTCAAAATGTTGGTTATAGGTATTGTTTTGGACTCTGGAGATGGTGTGAGCCACACGGTACCAATCTACGAGGGTTACGCTCTTCCCCACGCGATCCTACGTCTTGACCTCGCGGGTCGTGACCTAACCGACCACCTCATGAAAATCCTGACAGAGCGTGGCTACTCTTTCACGACAACTGCTGAGCGTGAAATCGTTAGAGACATGAAAGAGAAGCTCTCTTACATTGCTCTAGACTACGAACAAGAGCTAGAGACTTCCAACACAAGTTCGTCCGTCGAGAAAAGTTTTGAGCTTCCCGACGGACAAGTGATAACCATTGGAGCAGAGCGGTTCCGGTGTCCGGAAGTTCTGTTTCAGCCATCAATGATCGGAATGGAAAATCCGGGAATCCATGAAACCACATACAACTCTATCATGAAATGTGATGTGGATATTAGGAAAGATTTGTATGGAAACATTGTGCTAAGTGGTGGAACCACAATGTTTGGTGGGATTGGTGATAGAATGAGCAAAGAGATTACGGCCTTGGCTCCGAGTAGTATGAAGATTAAGGTCGTGGCTCCACCAGAGAGAAAATACAGTGTTTGGATCGGTGGCTCTATATTGGCTTCACTCAGCACTTTCCAGCAGGTGAAAAGACAACATAACTATTATTTTGTCTTTGAACTAACTAAATATACAACATTTATAAAATTTTCTCTTTGATATAAATAGTGTTGTGTCTGAAAATTTTACAGATGTGGATTGCGAAAGCAGAGTACGATGAATCTGGACCATCAATTGTGCATAGGAAGTGCTTCTAAATCACAGTTCATGAAATCACCAAAGGAAAACAAAAGTAATATTAAAAGATAAAAACAGTTAAAATTTTGAGTTTCTTTTTTTTTTCAGCCTACTACCAATTGCCAATTTTTGTTTTTAATCACATTTCTTCACTCAAACTGTTCGTTGTGATTATGATTTTAAGCAACTGAACTCTAACAAAAAGAGTACATTTTTTATTATTAATTATGTATACCATACCAATAGTGTTTCTTTTATCTTCTTTTTTGATTTTAAATAGCCTCTCTCACTTTTAACACTATCTATCACGTTCTAATAATTTTGTTTTACATTTAGGTTTTAAGTGATAGTTTTTTTTAAATAAACGGGTGACACATTCCAGTTCGAGAGGCTAGGTACTCTGCAATTCTAGATGAACAACCAGCGAGTGGTATTATTTTTTATTTCATTGTAAAATCAACACAGCCACTTTTGTAAATAAGACCTCATCAAAATAGAGCATGAAGACTCAATTCCTATTAATTTTCTTTACATTTGAAATCAAAATCACCAAAAGGAAACGTATGTGAGACATCATCGAAAGAGATCATGCTCGACAAGCCCGCTCATGTAAGAAAGACACGAATCTCTTAAAATCATTAAGACATCACAATTTCCGTCGTTAGCTACCCAACAAACTTGAATCCAACTCACTAAATGTAGTTTGATTTATTAAAGTTTTTAAAAAGTAGTTTTATTTTACATTACTTGACTTAAGCATTAGGCAACTAAATAGATTCATAATACAAGTTGTTACACATAAAATATATAAAAAAGTTTTGACTAATATTGGTCGATAAAACAAGTACGCAGCAACTGTAAAACGACCAATATTAGTCGGATAATGCTTCTTCATCTTTGCTACGGGCTTTCAAATCCTCGAGGTAGCCTACATTTATCAAGAGCAAAAATTTATTAATGTAGTCGATAATCAAGAACATATTTATTTATGTATCAATAATCATTAATAAAGAACAAATTTATCTATGTACCTGTGTTTTTTATAGAAGCGGTTAAAACTGGCTTTCATAGAAGCCTGGCGACAACGATCACACCCACAAAAGTTAGAGCCAATGTATTCGACCATATGTCTAGCCATAATAACCTCAAGCTTACATCCTCCCATGTAACTTCCACTGAGTGTTAACGCCTTCTTTTCATCTTCCAGATCAATGAAAGCAAATCTGTAAAAAAGACAAAAAAACCTAATTGTTTGCATTTAACTTGAGTTGTTGTAACACATATTGGAGGAGGAAGAAGAAGTCACAAACCCTAAGGAAGCCCCGGTTTGACACTCAAAGGGAACAAAAACCCTTGTGATCTCTCCACATGAACCGAAATGTTTAAACAATGCGCTCTTGATATCATCCCTATAATATCAAGGGAAGTATCAAATCCCTTGACGAAAAGAGCTCCCATATTGCGTCCCTTTGAATCTTCAATTTCATAACAGCACTCATATCTCGAGCCCACCTTTATCTTTGGGGTTTCTTTCTCCTATGGACAAAACAAGATTTCGTGGGAGTCCCAATTCAGTAGGAGGCGTTTGAAATTAAACAAATAGTTGAGCTATAAAGTGCAAAGTATCATATCTCAACCTATAAAACAAACACACCGGCTACAAACAAACAAATATATAGAGCTAAAAACACTTGTAAGATGTAAAAAAAACATAATACTTTCAATGAAGTCTCTTGTAGATCCGCCTTTGCCATTTCAGTCCATCCCGAGTTTGCCTGAGAAGAGAAATAACATCAAAAGGATTAGGAGTGAGAAAATAAAATAGAAGAAGTAAATATATCAATTAGCAATTTTCAAAAAGCATAGATTAAAAATACATACCTTGAGTAGTTTTATCAAAGTTTCGTTTGTCTCTATGAGAGATTTGATCAATCTTTCCATTTGTTGCCATTGATAATGAATAAGAAGAGCAGCAAAAACAAAAAATCAGACTCAAGAATTCGTTTTAAAAATGATATCTTGCAATGCCAAAAGAAAGCTAGCTAGAAGGAAGCGAACCACTGACTAGATCTGCATCGATAGTCCCGAGCAAGTTACATGTTAGTTTAACGGATCAAACTCCTAAACTAGGCTAACCAATGAACAAACATTAGGGAAATACAACTCCTGACTCGATTCCCTAACCAAATGTAAATGTAATTGAACATGTTGAAAAAACAAAAGAGATTATAGTTATGCATCAACTAATAAACAAATTGAAAGTAGAAAGTACCCTAGTTTTGAAGATTTTTCCAAACGATTGGATTCTCCCTAATTTGTAGCTTGATTGTCATCTCGAGTTGGCTGCATTCGAATCCAACCAGATTTTATATTTTTCATCAATTCCTTATTTGAATATTTTGCAGTTTGTTTGATAAGTTTTTATATTAGATAAAAAATTACATAAATCTATATCACATGTTTGAAATTGATCTTGGAAAAAAATATGTTAAAAATGTCATGCTCAAATCTTGCACGAATGAAAAATAATACTAAAAACGGATAATCATATAGTTTAAATACATATTAAAGAACTTAGAACTTCAGAAAAGTACTTTATATTAGCTAAATTCCATATAACATGATTAATTTAAATTACTTACATTTTTTTTGAAGGCAATGTAACTTGGGAAAACATAAAATTACACTAAGGACTCGATGAGCATCTCAAACACTTCATTTTTGAGTTGATTACATCGATTGGGTCTCTGATGAATGATGAACCCCACCAACCATGAAAGGAATATCACTCTTCCGACTGTCTAATCCGCGATCTCCATCTGATGTCGGCACTCAACACCATCCAACACTATTTTTAAGGTTAGATGCAATCTAGAAGATTCATCTCTCTTTAGCAATGCAAAGTGACATCTGGAAATAGCTACAACACATACCCATCCATTACATGTTAAAAAAAAAACCATGAGTCTCTAAAGTTAAGTTTTTTGTTTGTCACATATAATACCACAAACAAATAAATGATTTTTTTTTTTTTTTGGTTTCATAACATATATAAAGTTAGTATTTGTACCAAAATCATCACCCGTGACTGCATTAGTTTGGTTATAAGGCTCAGAAATCATGTCAGGTTGCTTTAATCTCGCCTGAGTTAGATCCACGTGGAGATCTGGTGGTATGGGTTAGACTCAAAAGGTATTGGGCTACCAAACTATAATGTGATGGCGATTATCATCATTGTTGTTTATGAATCTTTTGACATGAACGTGACGTGTAAGATAATTCATAATTACGTAACATATGTTGTTGTTAATTAAGATCGCGACATGTGTCAAAATAATAATATAAATTTTCTTATTGTTAGTTATTTATTTTTAAAAAATAAAAAATAACAAAAGAAGGAAAAAGAATTGTGTTTTACATATTATGGAAACTAATAATATTTAAAAAGTAAAGTAAGAGAAAAAAATAAAAACTACCAAATAAAAATAACAAAAAAGAAAACAATTGTGTTTTATATAATGAAAACTAATAACATTGAAATAGTAATTAAGAAAAAAAAATAAAAACTATCAAATAAAAAGTGTTAAATATAAAAATATATATATACGATTCATAATATATAAAATTAGAAGAAGAAAAAATTGTTATGGTGTCTTTGGTAATTTTGGAACCCTCTTATTCATTTAAAAGGATTGTTTATCAGATTTATGGGTAATATGAATCAATTTTTAATTTTCTTAAATAAGAATTACCAAACGTAATTCATGGATAAGTAAACGAAATTTTAATTTAGAATATAACTATATGGATCATAATTAAGCACATTATCAGTTTTAGAATCTAAACCTTTTATTTTTTTAATCCACGTATCACGCGTGATCTAATCTAGTTATATATAATGTTGAACGCCTCAATGTGAGTGTGACACGTAGGATAATTCTTATTCACGAGATCATAACATGTGTCGTTGTTAATTAAGATTGCGACATATGTCAAAATAATATAATCTCAATAAAATGACAAAATAAAAAGTATTAAGTAAATATTTTAAAAAAAATATTCTAACTCACGAGATCGTGACATGTGTATAAACACAGAAAATAATAATATAAATTTTTCTATTGTTAGTTATTTATCTTTTAATAAGACAAAATAACAAAAACGAAAAAGGAATTTGAGTTTTATTTAAATGAAAACTAATAAAATAAAAAAACAGAGTAAAAGGAAAAATAGAAACCACAAAAAATGTAAATTATAAGATTCATATAATATAAAATTAGATTAATAATAATTTGTTATCATGTTTGATAATTCTTTTATAATAATCAAATGAAAAAAATTATAAGAGTTGAAATTTGCTTTTGGAACCCTCTCATTCATATAGAGAGAATGTTTACCATGTTTATTAGTAATATGAATCAATTTTAAATTTTCTTAATTGTGAATTAGAAAACATCATTTCTAGATAACTAAACACATGTCTTAATTCAGAATATAATTATATATGTCATATTTACACAAGTTATCAATTTTAAAGTCAAATATATTTATCTTTTACCCGCATATCACGCATAACCTAATCTAGTATAATATATGTTAATAAATCTTTAATCATGCAGTTTCCAGTAATTGATAACAATTCATCTAAATTTTTCTCCATAAGGATAATCCAATTGTGTGTTGTGTATGTTAATCATTCATTCATTTGATATGAACAAAATATGTTCTTCTAAATACCAAGAAAAAGAATTCGACAATTTGTATAAGATGTAAACGGGAATGAAATTATGGATTGAGTTTTTGTATTACAAATGTAGACATCGAAAAACATTGATGAATGTTTTGAACAATGATAATTGACTTCAAATCAAATTTTATTGTTGTGGGAAATTGCGTTAATAAATGAATCACATAGATAACCAAGAAAACCGCATACCATTTGTTTGTTTAGTATAAATCAATAAAAAGATTAAAAAAACAAAATATATATAACATTATATATATTATTTTTTACTTTTTTACGTACTACTTATTAAATGTTTCTAGTCTGCACCAGGCGCAACCCGTTAGAGCATCCGCATCGGTCATGTTTTTAATGGTGTCTCAGCATTAAAAAATTAAAAACAATTGAAATAGTAAAAGAGAGAAAAATAAAAAGTTGAAAAAACGAGATATGGTGTCTCGTGTAAGACACAAACCAAAAAATTGTGAGATACTTTCTTAAATGTGTCATTTTTCTATTGGTTCAATTTTATATTTTAATTAATTATATTAAAAATTTAATATTTTATTCGGAAGACACCCATATGATGTCTTAAACCATTGCAGATGGTCTTAGCTAGTATACTTTAATTGTCTCAAGTCAGCTAATTTAGATTTTTAGTTTAATGGGTGAATATTAATGTTGGTGTAGTATAATAAAAAAAATTGGGTAGACAATCAATTTTCTGACGAGAACTATTATATATAGTCTGAGAAAATATGTTGTTACCCAAAAAGTTTTTATGTTGTTGTTAGCTTGTGTGGACCGTGTGGTAAGAACCAGAGTCGTATAGTTGGCGTAGTATACGGGAATTGATGGTTAACTAAATTCTAATTTTATATTCGATTTTCCGGTTTACCTTAAACCGAAATGGAAATCCAGAAACAGAAAAATCAACAATAATATACTTCCTCGAGATCGCTGCCGATAAAATCTGCAAATCTCATTGGTGACGACAATACCTAATCCGTATGTCCACTTCCACACCGTCCGATATCGGAAATCAACCCGGGTCTGTCGCCGGCGATTTTCCTCCCGATCCGCTTCTCGCCTCCGGTTCATTCATCTCCTCGACTACCGCCGCCGGCGACGGAACCCTAGACAGAAGTGCGAAGCGGCGACCGAGCCAGGGAGGAATCGTAGCAATTGGTTCGGGGGAGAGCGATCGAATCGGGATGTCGAACGGTACGGAAAAGGTGAATCCATCGCCGGATAACTCGGCACATCAAGCGGATTCGAAGTCGCGGAAGCGTGCGGCGCCGGGGGACAATTGGTTGCCTCCTGGTTGGAGAGTTGAAGATAAGATTCGAACCTCCGGTGCTACAGCTGGTTCGGTGGATAAGGTTTCTCTCTGATTTCTCTCTGATTCATTTATTGCTGTTGTTGTCTTTGGTTTAGAATTGTGATTCATCGCTGCTACAATGTTTTTAGATAAGAAAAATCATTGCAATTACGTAGAGTGTCAAGTGTGTTGTTGTAGTAGAAAGAATACAAATGCTTAGAAGGAAGACTAAGGATTGGTATGATTTTAGATGTATGTTATTGGTGTTTATGGGATCATAAGGCATTAGGAATGTGATTCACCTGGTGGATCGAATTGATTTTGTTGGGTTGCGATCGAGGAGAAGAAAGTTTTGGTGATTCCTTATCTTCAGATTCGACCTATTGATATCTAAGACTTATAACATTGTCTTGTCCGGTTATTTGCAGTACTATTACGAACCAGTTACAGCCCGTAAGTTTCGGTCCAGGACCGAGGTACTCTACTACTTAGAACATGGAACCTCTAAAAGAGGCAGCAGCAGCAGCAAGAAAGCTGAGAACACAGATTTCCATTCAAACGTGAGTTAACATGCTTAAAGTTTAAACCTTTCACCACCGTTTTTCAAACCCTTGATACATATGGAATTTGTATTTTTACAGCATTTTGATGGGCAAGTAAGCAATAGATCCACCAGAAAAGCTAGAGAGCCACCGCCTCCACCACCACCACCATTGAACTTTGATTTTGACAATCCACCAGAGAAGGTAAGCTGGTCTATGGCAAACGCAGGAGAAGAAGCTTGGACACCTTTTGTTGGGGACGACAAGGTTCAAGATTCAGTGAGACGAGATTGGTCCACTGCCTTTACCGCTATCACGACCCGAAACCCAAGTAAACTGTCGCTGTGAAGACGATGATGACAAGGTGGGGACTTTTGGGTTGTTGCATGTATTGTAAGATACACAGAGATGTTAGAGTTATTTAACTGGGCGATGTTTGCTTAGTCTTCTCTTCATGTGATTTAAGTTAGTTGTAGTTTTTTAATTTTTGGGAGGAATGTGATGATGGGATATACATATCTGCGTTTGCTTTTGACACATTATGGACATCGCTTTCTGACTGATAAAAAAGCGACAAAGCTCTTCTTCTCTGATACTTGGAGATAGAACTTTTCTATGTTCTAAAATCTTTTACTTTGTGTTTAGGAAATGATTTTACCTTATATATTATGTCAATGCCCTTTTTCCAGAACTAGTGCTTGACAAGGCTCGGGTCAATGCCCTTTAACAAACGAAATAGGTGTTAAGATCCAACAGTTGCAATATACACTGTTATTATTTACGAAAATGGTTTTGCTTGCTTCGAAATGTGGAAGATTCCTCCACACAGATCATGTTTCTTGCGTCTTTGTCACAGACTCACAGAGAAGATAGGATATACTCCAAAAAAGTGTTTAATGTTTTGGAACATAAGGAAAAGCAATGTTACCACTTACCAGCGTCAGTGTTCTCTGACTCTTCTTTGTCCAGCAGCAATGAATGCCCGAAAATTCAATCGGCCAAGGTAAGCAAGATAAGGCGATAACACAATATGTTTTAATTTATAACACAAAAAGTTGACTTATCAGTATGAAGCGTCTGTAGTCCAACGGTTAGGATAATTGCCTTCCAAGCAATAGACCCGGGTTCGACTCCCGGCAGACGCATTGAATTTTTCATCAATCTTTTCATTTTTTATTAAACAAAAACGGTGTCGTTTATAGCAAGAAACTCACCAAAATCGCAATAATATTTGTTAAATTTCAATGTTACTTTTTAGACCTTAAAAGCTGTAGAAACAAATTAGCGCAAGGACAAATGATTTCCCCATTTAGCAAATTCTTGGTCTTCCAACCTTTTATGTACGCCAGAGGCTTCCGTTTTTGTCTTGTGCCCCAAGTTTTTGAAAAACGAAAAGCAAAGGTTTCTACGTTTTGTTAGATTTTGATTATCTTTTGCCCACTCTGTTTGTCTAAATTTACAACTTTACCACTGAGTTTGCTCTGTCTATCATCTACGACGCTCTGTGTCGTCAAAAGCAATTTTGGGGGAGGAAGAAAACTAAAGAGTTACGTTGGGGAAAAAACAAAACAAAAAAAACACGCTTTTCTTGTGACTCCATCCACCAGAAGAACATTGGAAAAAAAAATGTCTCTGCTTTTTATTGAGTATGGCTTCTACTCTCTTTTTTTTTGTTTTTTTTTTGGAAATATAGATGGTCGATGATTCACTTTGCTTGCAAAGATTTGGAAAAATAGAAACTTTTTTTTGTTTTTGCTTTTTGATTGATTTCTAGTATCTGGATCTTATAAAGAAGTATTTTTTTCACTATTAAAAGCGACGAACTACTCTCCATTCTGCAAGTTTTGTTTTGTTTTTGACCCTGATAAAACCTAGAAAAAGGGTTTTTTCCTGGATCTCTGAAGAGAAAGAGAGAATAAAAGTTCTTTAGATTTTCTTCACAGCAAGTGATTTCTTTTGGTGAAGACTGCGAATCATACAGATTTTTTGTCCTGATTAAAACCCAAAAAGATTTGTTTTTTTCTCTCTTTCTCATTTTGTATTGGTTGCTCTAAATACGTGATTTTTGACTAGTTAGATCCTTAACTCATCTGTTTCTGCAAGCTTTTTTACTAATAAACACACACAGAAGGTTTGTCTATGAATAAGCAGAGAAATTATTTGCAATTTCTTTATATAAAATAAAATCTGTGTGGTCTTATAAAAGCATGATTTTTGTCTTTAGGGAAAGCCATGATTCATCAATTTTAGCAAGTGTTGTCGTCTGTTTCCTGCGTTTGATTATGGTCTGTGGAAATGAAAACTCATTTGCGAATCTTCTTTATTGAAGCTCTAAGATGGAGAATCATCAGAAACAGAATTTTCCAGTCGAAGATTTGCCTGCGGGGACTTCAGAGATGAAGAAAAACGACTCTTTTGAAGAAAAATTTGTGTGGCCATGGGTTGGTCTTGTAGCTAACGTACCAACGGAGGTTGAGAAATCCGGTCGGAGAGTTGGCAAAAGCGGTGCAGCGTTACGTGATGAGCTAATCCAGAAAGGGTTTAATCCAACAAGAGTCCAGCCCATTTGGAATTACAAGGGACATTCTGGTTTTGCTTTGGTGGAATTCAGCAAAGATTTTAAAGGATTCGACAACGCCATGAAATTCGAAAGGAGTTACAAATCAGACCGCCATGGCAAGAAAGATTGGGAGAATGGTAAAAGCTGTTTCTGAGATTTTTAAGGTCATTTTGTTTTCTTGTCATTGAATTCTATCTTTCTTTGAAAAAGGTATTCACTTGAGGGATGATAAGCTTTATGGATGGGTTGCAAGAGCGGATGATTACAATCGAGGTGGAATTGTTGGCAAGGAGGTTAAGAGGAAGAGAGATTTGAAAAGTGTTTCACAGATTCAAGAAGAAGAGGAGAGGAAAATGAGCCAGCTTGTTGAAAACATGTCTCAAACGATTGAGATGAAGAAGATAAGCAAGCAACAGCTCGAACACAAAGTCGATGAGAATTCTCGTGTTTTGGAGAGTTTGGAATTGCATAACTCTCAGTTAAACCAAACCTACAAAGAAGGTGAAGGGCACTTTGTTTTAAACTTACAGTTGAATTAGTTTTACAAACAGAATATGTTTGTTATCTTGTTGACATACTTCTTTGGTTGTGTCTTCTTGATGAGAAGAGGTTGAGAAGATGCAGGTGAACGTGCAAGAGCTGTATCAGCAGATTCTGCGAGGACATGAAAAATCTATGTCCGACCTGGAAACAAAGAGGAAGAAGCTGGAGGAGCGTGCAAGACAGATCGACATAAATGAAGCTGAGATGGAAAAATCCAGACTTGAAAGAGAAATGGTGATTACCCTTTCCTTGTAAATAAGAACAAAAAAAGATGAGAAGACAATAAAATCCGTTACCTTTTGTTGTTGTTGTTGTAGAATCAAAAGGCTATGTGGGAGCAGAATGAAGCGAATAAGGAAGCTATGAAGCTTGCAGAAAAGCACCAGGCAAGTAGTTCTTTAGTTGGACTGTATGTATATTCATGAACAAATCCAAAATTAAAGCTTTTTTTTCAACTTTCGAGTCTCTGAAACATGACAACTTTTGCAGAAAGAGAAGGAGAAGCTTCATGAAAAGATAATGGAAATGGAAGCAAAGCTAAATGAAACGCAAGAGTTGGAGTTGGAGATAGAGAAGCTGAAAGGTAACACCAATGTAATGAAGCATATGGTGGGGAGTGATGAAGATGCAGAGTTTGTGGAGAAGATGGCCAAGACTCAGATGGAGCTCGAGGCTAGAGAAACGGCTCTACAAGTTAAAATGATGACTCTGTCACAAAAAGAACGTGTGACCAACGACGAGTATCAAGACGCTCGTAAAGAGATGATTCTGGTACAAAACAAAAATATCTAAATTTGCCTGTTCCAAACTATTTTGCTTTGTGTTTAGGAAAAGTCTATCATTTTTTAACTTCTGATATTACTTTGATGAGAAGTTCTGGAATGGGAACGAAGATTTGGTGAGAGGAGAGAAGATAAGAGTGAAGAGAATGGGGCAATTAAACCCCGAGCCATTTTTGCCAGCAGTGAAGAGGAAACATAGAGGCTCAATAGAAAAAGCAGAGATGAAAGCTATGGAGTTGTGTTCATTGTGGGATAGAGAAATTGGAGATGTGAATTGGTATCCATTTAAAGTCGATGAATCTGATGGATCCCCAAAGGTTTACTTTGAAATATCAAATATGGGATCTTTCCTTTTTATATAAAACATGTCCCAAGCTTTGTACAAATGTGAAATTGCAGAGAGTGGTGGATAAAAAGGATGAGAAGCTGCTAAAGCTGAAGAATGACTATGGTGAGGAAGTTTACAATGAAGTGGTGAGAGCAAAGCTAGAGATATTGGATTCCAATGCAAGTGGTAGCTATGTGACTTTAGAGCTTTGGAACTTTGAGGAAAACAGAAAGGCGACAATGGAGGAAGCAACGGATGTGATGTTGAAGATAAGGAATGAACTTGTGGCTAAGAAGAACAAACGAAAGAGGCGTTGAGGTCTACTTAGAGAATAGAAACAAAAGAAGATATCATTTCAAGTAACAATGGCGAGAGAATTTTAGGAGTTTTTGCCTTTAGAAATCGCTACACACCAGTTTTAAGTTAATTTGCTACAACTGTGAATGGTTTTGCTAATTTATATTAGCTTAGAGCACGAGAATTGCTTGGTAACAGAGCTTGAGCTCGTATTCTTCGACTCTTAATCAATGAATATAAATCACGTAGACAATGGATGAACAAAAAGCGTCTGTAGTCCAACGGTTAGGATAATTGCCTTCCAAGCAATAGACCCGGGTTCGACTCCCGGCAGACGCATATTTTAAAATTTTAACAATAGCCATGATTTTGGTTTCGTTAAGATATTAACATAACCCGCCAAAATCGAAGCTCGGCTTGGTAAGGGCATTCTCGTCCAATCAGATATTTTATCCATCGTTATTATACATAGAGGCCGCATATAATCAAAACGCATGTTGCGTGCACGCGCCGAATCGTATCGTGTGGTCACCATATCTCCGCCTCCACCACCACGCTTCTTCTCTTATTCCGGCGAGTGAAATCAGAAGACAAGTACAACTATTTTTTTATTTTTGGTTGGTTCATGGCGGGAACTTGTACCTCGATTGGCTCTGGTTCGATTGTTGAGCTTTCCAGGTTGATCAATCGAACCGGAGTTCCTTTCTCTGTACGGATCTCTACCAGAACCCGAGTCCACGGAGTTGGTTTCACCGCGCCGACCTCACGCGAGGAAGGTCCTTCTTGCATCTTCGTCGGTCCGATTGATTCCGCCCGCAAAGAAACCTTAGAAGCTCTTTACCGCCAGGTACGCCTAATTAGTCTCTCGTCTTGTATTTACTCAGCACTTTTGTACTGGTGAAGTAGTCATATTCGATTGACGAGGATTTGAATGTATAGGCGAGGGATGCGTATTACAACGGCAAGCCTTTGATAGTTGATGCCATGTTTGACAGAGTTGAGGTAAAGAATATGCTTTTAATGATTTGCTTATAGGTACATAAAGTTTCTAGCAAGATATATGATTTTGATTCCGGAACGCTGCTCTCTGTGATTGTATCATTTCTCTCTTTCAGCTAAAGCTTCGATGGTATGGTTCGAAATCGGTTGTCAAGTACCCTCGGTGCAGCCTCCTGCGACAGTCAACTTATGCTGATGCAGAGGTGCAATTTGGGAGTTCACGTTTCAAATTTACTTCTTTTGTATAACTCCTTGAGATTTGGATTCGTTTAATCATAGCTTTTCAGTTTTAAAAAGGTCATCTTGTGGTAGGTAGTGGCTACAGAGATATAAGATCCTCACAGTGACACTGAGTATTGCCTGAGATATCACACTCATCTCGCTCTAACCAACAAGTTTAGTGTGATATCTTTGCTCTCGAGGAACAATTATCTGTTTGTTTCTCATTTGTGTCCCTCTATAGTCAGAAAAGGCATATCACTTGACATCTGTTTCGTAGATTAGTATTATGATCATTGTTTTTCTGGTGAACAATGCTTTTGTCAAGGGTTGATATTGAGTTAAAATCCTTGTAGGACAGGATGATGCATCTCAAGTTCTCCTCTTAGCTACCGTATGGATCTTGATTCTCTTGTTTGGTAGCTCAGCATGCGTTTTGCCCACGATGTATGGCCTCGGCTTAGTCTATGGAGGAGATCCGTTTGACTCAGGGCTTATCTATAGCGGCCAATTGTCATCTTCTGTGCCTCTTTTGTCAAAGTTGAATGGCATCCTCCTCACCGTGCTAGGACCTGCTTTTGGATATCCGATTGCATCTTCTGCAGGTATCCTAATGCAAACAAGATTTTACCTATAAACTTTGCAGTTGCTATTCGATCTTGTAATAGTTATCATTTACTTATACTGAGATAAAGAATGCTGTTTGCAGTAAGAGTACTTGACGGGTTATGGAGAAATGACTTGACGGCTCTAAAAGGAGACTGCCCAAATTGTGGGGAAGAGGTCAAATCTTTTGTTCGTTCATTCTTTTGCATCAACAAAATTTACAAAATCGTTTTTTTTGTTTTGTTTTTCAGTTCTCGTCACATTTGAGTTTGATGAAATTGTGTAGGTTTTTGCATTCGTGAGATCCGATCAATCAAACCGATCAGCTCACAAAGCCGACTGTCATGTCTGTGAGTGCACCCTGGAGTTCCGTACCAAAGTGGAGGTAAGAACGACTGTTTTTCCCTTATCTCCGCTTTTGCTGCGTGTACATTTAGAACGCCGATTGATGTGGTTTAAATGTGAACAAATCACTGCATTAGATAATCCTTTGTAGCTTGACTGATTGGCTTTGTCTTTTTGCTACAGAAATCTGTGTCACCGTTGGGTAGAAAATGGGTTTACGGCAGGATATACCTTGTTTCACGGCCAAGGAGGGATCGGCGTTCCAAGTATACATAATTCTGACAAAGACCTAAAGAATTTTTTGGGGATGGTTTCTATACTCAAATTGTGTATTAAAAAAAAAGGATACTAGAACTAGATTTGCGTTTGTAACATTCAAAAGATTCATAAAAGTGTTACTATGTAACTTTTTGTCTCTTGTAGCCTTTTTCTTCCCACAGTTTACAAAAATAAAAACAGAGATTCGTTCCGGGACTCCGAGGTAATGGAAAACTAGCATTTGCTGCTGAGGAAAAAAGAATGTTGCTCAGCATTTTCTCAGAAGTGTGCCAAACTATAGACAAGAATCCATGCGAGCTGAAGACAGGACATGAAATAGATTCTAAATACTGTCAAGGAAAGAGTTTATATTGTTGAGATGAAAACAAACTTACCAAAAAGAGAGTAACTGACGCGAAGAGACCCTCTTGGAGTAAAGCTGCGTGGCCTCCGAAATCTTCTTCATCAACCTTGAGAATCATTGCGTAGTAACCATAAACTATCCCTGAGGATATCGCCAAAAATCTGCAGAATCCAATCATTAGTTCATTACATTATGTCACACATTTTGCTAATCCTCGAGGGTTTTAAAGCAATGCGATCAAAAAGAACATCCCAAATTTATTCTTCTCACATTATGTTCTAGCAAGATGAAGATGAATCAAAGAGATCACTTCAATGTGGTTCGCTTCGGGTCAATGCATATCAAAGAAGATAAAACTAGAAATACCAAGAACCTCATTGAAACAAAGCTGGAGCAGGATTCAAGAGTAAGATTGTTTCTTTGCGTTTGCGTCAATCATTATAGCAAGGAAACAACGCAAAGAAACAAATTGTGGCCTCAAGTATAATAATTTTTCAACCAACTTACAAGATGATCCAAATGCCTCCGACAAGTGGAATTGAGCCCCATAACAATCCACAGATCAGTCCCACCACTTGTCGGATCCAATGCAACACGTCTCCCAATTGATCCTGCATCATCAACAAAATCCAATTCATCAATACCCAACAACTCAAAATCGGTTTCTATACTGTATAGTAGCTCATGCAAACTCACAAATTCAACTCTAGGGAACGACTTGATCAGAGAAATTAGATTTGATTCAGTAAGATCGACTACAAATCTAAATCAATTACTACTACAAACAATTTCGAGGAATCAAGTCTCCATAAGCAAAGTAAAAAAAAAGTCAAAGGAGCTTCGATATTGCAGAAAACGACGGAGAAAAGAAGACAGTGAGTACCTTGTCCCAAGAAGCATCGGGATCGAACAAATTCGCCAGTTTCGATGGAGACAAGTGAACGTTGTTCTGATGATTATATTGCTGTTGTTGCTGATTCAACTTGGCCGATTTCGATTCTTTCATCCTCGATTTAAAAAAAAAACACAACTCGAGAGATCGAGAATCTGAAGCCTTGTAAGAAGAAAGCCCCCTTGTCGGGAGGAAGATCCGAGTATTGAATTAGGGGTCTTTAGACGATTCAGCACCAGCAAGTGAAGAAATAGTGGCCGAGTTGTGAGATTATTAAACTGTGATTGCCCATCATGTTTTTGGATTTTGATCGATAAGAGATTCGGACTGTGATCCTGTTTTTTTTTTTTCCCGAGAAAATTTAAATTAAAAAAATAATAATTTAAATAGACCTGATATATTTGCATTAAGTTTAGTTAATTACAAGATTAATGTTGGAAAAAAACTTGTAATACGTATTAAAATGTTTTTATCCATTGTGATTTGTGAGCTTAGAAAATAAAATAATTATCCTTGGCTCCCTGATTAAATAATTTAAGAGGTTAATTACTCCAAGCATTTACAGTCGTAAGTCCCCCATATTTACGTATATTACAGATCGAACCCATTTCTCCTTCTTTTTTTAGTCTCCCTCCCTGTAAAGCTTCCAAGGCTTCGTCAAGACGTTTGATCGAATTCTCTAGAAATTTTTTATTTTCTGAGTTAGGGTCTTACAGAGGTGAGATCACACGGAGATCGGGTTTGAAAAAACAAAAAAAAATGGGGAGTCCAAAGAAGAACGAGAACAAGGGCTTCTTCGCCGCCATGACTTCCGGCTTCTCCATGTTCGGCACCGCCATGTCGAGATCCGTCAACGGGTCAGAAATCTTGTTTCATAATTTTACATAGCACTTGTGTTTGTGTGTGTGTCTGTATTTTGGTTTACAGGGTGATGATAGATACTCTGTGTTTCTTTTTCTTTTTATCCATGATATAACTGTTTTGATTCTTCAGGTGTTTCATTTTGTTGAATTTTGTATTAGAAACATGGATAAATTCTATTATTATTTCTTCACAAGTCAATAAACATATCAGTTTTTGTCTGAAAATCATCTTGATCTAGTTTTCAATCTCTTAGTGTTGTATGGTACTGGAGGTCCTCTTGATTGGGTGTTCAATTCATGAGAAGCCATGTAGGTTTTGTTCATTTCTGTTGGATACATTTCTTTTCAGGTTGCTTAGTTATGAAGGAGTTGAGGTCATAAATCCAGAAGGTGGCAAGGAAGATGCAGAAGAGGAAGCTCAGAGAGGAAGGTGGAAGGACGAGGTAACTAATCGCCTGTTTCTATGATACTTCTCCCTCTGTGTTTGTTTAGATCTCCCATTTTGCTGTTTTGTTTGTTCTTGATAACTACTGTTTACTTACCCGCAGAAACTTATCTTTTGTGCTTAATAGGAACGAGATAGTTACTGGAAGATGATGCAGAAATATATAGGTTCGGATATTACGTCAATGGTGACTCTTCCTGTTGTTATATTTGAGCCGATGACTATGCTCCAGAAGATGGCGGAGGTTAGTGTTATATCTTCTTATTCTTGTTTGTTGGTTTATTTTGTTTTGCATGGTATAACATTTGCTACATTTCTCACAGTTAATGGAATATTGCCACTTGTTGGATCAAGCAGATGAATGTGAGGATCCATACATGCGTTTAGTATATGCTTGTAAGTAAATACTCTGAAAACTTGTATTGACTTGGTTAGACTTTAAGAGTTCTTTTTCTCTGAGGTTGAATGCGAATATTTGTTCAGCATCATGGGCTATATCTGTTTACTTTGCCTACCAACGAACTTGGAAGCCTTTCAATCCTATTCTTGGAGAGACATATGAGATGGCCAACCATGGAGGGATTTCATTTCTTTCTGAGCAGGTGCAGCTATACACTTCATTGCAATCAGCATAGTGGATAAAACACTAGTTTGCAATAAATTGTCTATTTTGATTCATTTGTGATAACTTCGTTTGTTTATTTTAGGTTTGTCATCATCCCCCAATGAGTGCTGGCCATGCCGAGAACGAGCACTTCACTTACGACGTCACTTCAAAGTTGAAAACTAAGCTCTTGGGTAACTCTGTTGATGTGTACCCTGTTGGGAGGTAATTTTGTTCCTATTTATTATTCACTTCTCTGTCACTTTGTTAAGGGCTCTTTTTATTAAGGACGAAACTTCTTGCTGCATGTACTCTTTCCTTTCAATAGTCCTCTAACTTCTGTCTGAGATGAAACGAAGGAACCAGGCCATTCTTTTGTCTTATGTTTCTACGTCAGAAACATAAAAGATGTGACGTAACTACTGTGCTAGCATCCATTCTGTTTATGTTTTCATCTAAGCTCATGCAGCCTGTATATTGGCTTGCAGAACGCGTGTAACCCTCAAAAAGGATGGCGTGGTTCTGGATTTGGTGCCGCCTCTCACTAAGGTTCACAATCTAATATTTGGACGAACGTGGGTTGACTCACCCGGGGAAATGGTCATGACAAATTTAACCACTGGAGACAAAGTTGTACTTTATTTCCAGCCATGTGGTTGGTTCGGGTAAATGACAACACATTTCTTTATCTTAATGTTTTGTGATACTCCGTTCATTTTCCCTACCTGCTTCCAAGATTTAGTCTTATCCTGTGATCACGACATGCTTATTGATTACTTCCTTGATCTCAGTTCTGGTCGCTATGAAGTGGATGGATACGTTTACAGCGCAGCTGAAGAACCTAAAATCATGATAACAGGAAAATGGAATGAGAAAATAAGCTACCAACCTTGTGATACTGAAGGAGAACCCCTTCCAGGCACAGAGCTTAAAGAGGTATGTCGTTTGTTTTCCTTTTTAATAGTTTTACTGGGCTTTGGTAGGTTATGTGTGATAATGATTTGCAACCTTGGGGTTTTTACTGTTTTGCTCTTTAGTGTTTGCTTATTATTTTCTGTGTTTTTTATTTTATTTTTTTGCTTCCTTCAGGTGTGGCACGTGGCTGATGTCCCCAAAAATGACAAATTTCAGTACACCCACTTTGCTCACAAGATAAACAGCTTCGACACAGCTCCCGCTAAACTATTGGCGTCAGACTCACGTCTCCGTCCTGATAGATATGCCCTTGAGCAGGGTGACCTTTCTAAAGCTGGTGCCGAGAAGCACAGGTTCTTCATCTTTTCTTCCTTCTTACTCACTTGTTTGTCACAACGTTCAAGTCTTTTAGTTCCCGTTATTCCCATATATAGCATTTCTCTCCAGCATGGAACAAGTACATGATCCACGCTGCTTATCACTTCCATTTCCCAGTTAACTGATCATGTTTTTCGAACTAGGAAAGATACTTTGAGAATAGGTCTTGAATAAATATCCTCAATGATTACTTGTTAGGTCACACAAAGCAACACTGTTATGCTCATGAGGTTCTTCGTGCTGTCTTTTTATCGCAGCCTTGAGGAGAGACAAAGGGCCGAAAAGAGGACCCGAGAGACAAAGGGCCAGACATTCACTCCAAGATGGTTCGATCTAACGGATGAGATCACATCTACGCCATGGGGAGATCTTGAAATATACCAATACAACGGGAAGTACACGGAACACCGAGAGACAACAGAGAGCTCGAGCAGTGCCCCCAACGAAGCAGACCTCAAATCGATCGAGTTTAATCCTTGGCAATATGGTAATATAACAACCGAATGAGGTAACGTTTCACACTTTACCATGTTGAAAATGAGTTCCATGTTGTTTTTAAGTTTATTCCAGGGTGAAAAGTCTGATTACGTAGTTTGAGTGATGAAACATAAGATTGTGTTTATGTCTTATTGTATCTTTGTTCCATCTCGATCAGAAGTAATTATGTTTGTTATGGTTTTAGAGAGAGGTGGTTTTTACATACTATTTTAGTTTCCATTTCGAGAAGAAATATTATACTCATCTCCTCCTTTTTGGTTTTTGTTATATAGTATTAAAATTCATGCAATTTTGGTAGATGCTAATGTTTGAGGTTTAGTTTTAAAACATTTGATGATCAGCAGAGTATAAGTTATATATATATAAGAACAAAATGTACTTTGATTTACTAAAGTTGAAAAACTAGTAAATCAGATGATTACGGCGACAACTTTAACGGTAAAACGACCAATTATTAGATGTGGTTGCTCGCTCTATTGCTTCTTTTGCTAGGGACAATAAGTGAATATTCCTGCATTATCATCAAGAGCAAAAATAACCACGAATTAATGAGAGTTGCTTTTGGTATCATGAATCAAGAACAAAATTTATCCATGTACCTAAGCGCTTCAAAATGCGATTTCAAACATTACGGCGACAACTTTTACACCCTTTAAAGCCAACGTAGCCATAGTATTCGTCACTCTCTTTAGCCATCATAAGCTCAAGCTGCCAAGTCACTTCCATTGAGTGTTAACGCCTTCTTATGATCCTTTTTCAGATTAATGAAAGCAAATCTGTTAAAAAGAAAAGAACAAATAAGTCATACATAATCTTTTCATTTGCATTTAAATTGAGAGGAAGAAATCACAAACCCTAAGTTAGTGTTAGCAATGAATGCTAATATCGGTCCTTCCTCAAAGCTAAGAGATTTGTAACATAGAACACATAATATTCTTTAATTTTGGGTAGTAATGACTTCCTCTTTTTATTGTTTTCATTGATATATATAGAAGCAAAGTACAATGAAGCAAATAACAAAGAAGTGAGAAAGTGGCGATCATATTCCTCAAAACTAGGAAGACATTATCTTATTTGCATAACATAAATAAACTAATTAATAAGCATAAATAATCATAGACTAAGTCTCCTTCACGTAAAGAGTTGTTGAATGGGTTTATCTTGTTGATCCTCTCCTTTTCTCTACGTCATCGATCTTGTCCACATCAACATTAATTACTTTGAGTCTCATCAGTTAGTAGAGTAGATTCGCCACTGCTTGTGATACCGAGGAAGAATGATGAGACTCAAAGTAGTGCTGATATGGACAAGATCGATGACGTGGAAGAAAGGAAAGGATCAACAAGATAAGCCCATTCAACGGTTCTTTGTTATGCAAATAAGATCATGTCTTCCTAGTTTTGAGGAACATGATCGTCACTTTCCCACTTCTTTGTTATTTGTTTCATTGTACTTTGCTTCTATTTAAATCAATGAAAAACAACAAAAGAGGTAGTCTTAACTACCCATAAAATATTTGTGTTGTTAGTTTGTTCTTGAACAAATTCTCTTAGCTTTGAAGAGAGACCGATATTAGCTTTCATAGCTAACAATTGGTATCAGAGCACGTTTTTGATCCGGACCACTTTGTGGTATCAAAAACATCATACTTTTCATCTTCCTTGTTATCGGTATTCTTCGTGAATCAACGATTATCAAGAACCCTCGACGAACGGCCATTCTTCGGAATCAACGGCCATCGAAATCTATCAATCATCATTAATTCTTCCGTCGTTTGTTTTTCTTTATCCTTCAAAAAAAAAAAAAAGTTTTTCTTCTTCTTCTTCTTCTTCTTCTTCATTTTCTATGCATTTTTCCATAGTTTCCACTATCATTAGTCTTTTTTTTTTGTTAATCTTGTTATTTAAAAACAAAAAAAAACCACATCAAATCAATTTTCTTTTCCTTTGGTTTTTCTTCCATCATTTTCATTATCTTTAATTACCCAAAAAAAAAAAAGTTTGATATTCAATAAAATAGAACCTTTCAAGTTTGACTTTCTCTTGAATTTTGGACCGACACCGGAAGAATCAACTTCGGAAGAAGAGTCTCAACATGAACCTTGAGGACAAGGTTCTTCGTGACGGTGGGAGTATTGATGAGACTCAAAGTAGTGCTGATATGGACAAGATTGATGACGTGGAAGAAAGGAGAGGATCAACAAGATAAGCCCATTCAACGGTTATTTGTTATGCAAATAAGATCATATGTCTTCCTAGTTTTGAGGAACATGATCGTCACTTTCCCACTTCTTTGTTATTTGTTTCATTGTACTTTGTTTCTATTTAAATCAATGAAAAACAACAAAAGAGGTAGTCTTAACTACCCATAAAATATTTGTGTTGTTAGTTTGTTCTTGAACAAATTCTCTTAACTTTGAAGAGAGACCGATATTAGCTTTCATAGCTAACAAATAACCCCTTCTAGGCACAGAGCTTAAAGATATGTTTGTCTTTTGTTTCCCTTTTGCTAGGTTCTACGTGATAATACTTTGCAACCTTGGGAACAACATTGGTTTGCTCTTTAGTGTTAGATCACACAAAGCAACACTGTTAAGAGGTTCTTCGTGCTGTCTTTTGATCGCAGCCTTGAGGAGAGACAAAGAGCCGCAAAGAGGACCCGATAGAGACAAAGGGCCAGAACTTCATTCCAAGATGGTTCGATATAACGAGTGACGAGATCACATCTACGCCATGGGGAGATCTTGAAATATACCAATACAACGGAAAAGTACACGGAACACCGAGACCCAGCAGAGAGCTCGAGCAGTGCCTCCAATGAAGCGGACCTCAAATCGATCGAGTTTAATCCTCGGCAATATATATATGGTAATATATCAACTATGATTCTATGAAGCATTAGACGAAATAATATATTGTAATGTTAGATAGACAAAAATACAAGACTACAATTTAATTAACGTCGACTACATCACGTTCCGTGTTCAAATTTTTTTTTTTAAAGTTTGTTCCGTGACTTCATTTATTACACTGGTCATGTGTATTTAATTGAAGAAGAAAAAAAAGTATTATGAGCCGCCTTGTGAAGCATACCATCTTTGATAGTCAAATCACGTAAAAAAAAAAATAGAATCATCTCTTCTACGTCAACCATGTCTCCTAAAGTTTCATCTAACCTTTATACTCTTCCCTCGATCTCTCTTCTTATCTTTTTTTCATGCTTTGTCAAATGTACTTATCCTCATTTCTTATAGTCTAAATTCATATCTGCAAAATTAAATTTCATAATACAAATTGGTAATCTCTATTTTTTTTTTTACCTTATTATAATCTCTATAATATTATTTAAGAAGACGTTTTTAAAAATGAACTTTGTTTTGTAAGTTATTACATAAAATGCCATTATAAATAACAAAGAATAATTGAAATAGGAAATGATATAATAATTTTTTAAAATTATTGATTATAATATAGAAAGTATATATTTTATATTAAAGAGGTTATTTATCATTTAATTTCCTAATTATTTTTAATACTCTATATTTGTAAATAATAATCAATTTATATATATTCAAAAAAAAATCTATTCAAAATTTTGCTGCATTTTTCACCATAATTTATTATATTTTATTTGAATATATATCAAAACAAAAGCTGAAAAATAATTTACTAATTTTATAAAAAGTTAGACAAAAAAAACATTTTTTTTAAAGAGTTCGTAGACTAACCACAAAAACTAGAGTCATTTAACAATGCATATTAGAGTTATATTTTCAAGATTATAAGTTTTTATAGGTTAGCCCGAATAATATTTTATTTCACTGCAAAGCGGGTTAAATAGACAAATTATTACAAATTAACACTTTATCTATTATCATTAATTAGTTATACTGTAAAATTAAGATAAAAGTAATTTTCTTAAATTTCAAAATATATATTTTAAAAAAATTATTCCGCGCTAATTATAGCGCGGTTTAAATCCTAGTATCTATACATTTTTCAGTGGAAACTATTTTCACTATATATATATATATCAATATCACACACATGCTCAATTACAATCAATAATGACAAAGTTCTTATTAATTAGGTTATCATGTTTCAATAAATCTTAAGTTTCAAGACGTCATGCAAACTTTATGATACGTTTTTGTAACCCACACGAGTTTGGTTTCCAGCTTTAATATAGGATTTTCGTAATTTGGCCAAGATGTTAGATAGATTCCAAATACTAAAAATATCAAGAAAATTGGGATAAATAACATACATCCAAATAATATTCCTAGTATTGGATTTCCGATCGATGCCGGTTTAGATCAGAACCAATCAAAAGTAATTAAAATAAATGTATTTATCCTTACAGTCGAAAAATAGTTATTTAAATAGATGGGCCAATGGATTTCCATCGAACATGATAAAGTGTTTAATTATTTCAACTTTTATTTCCTTACAAAAAAAACAATACAATATCATCTTATCCTTTCTAAGGATAAAGGGTTGTTGGTGGTTTAGAATTTTTATCATACAAGACATCACAATTCAGCAAAAGAATATACTATATTAGAATTCTTTTAAAAATAAACGTGATGAACAAAAAAAAGAATATATAATTTCAGAAATTAATTACAAAAGAAATTTAATTGATAGATTTGCTTTACCATCAATAACTAGTTAAGTTAAAATATTATTACAATTATATATGCTTTGGGCCACTCCCGATAATTATCATCACTGTCATAAAATGGGGCCCACTAGTTAGGTCTGTGGACCCGAGTAACCCAAACTTTCTTATCTCCGAACTTAACGCCGTTACACAACGAACTCTCGATGCCGACGGGGATTAAAATTCTGATTATCCTTCCACACGGCGTTAAATCTCGACGGTTTTTGTCTCTTTTCGTATTCTATAAAATGACCCCAAAAGTGCAACAGATAATCTCGTTTACATATCCACGTAGGATAATCATTTACTTATCAGAGAATCTCTGCCGTTCGATTGAAATTGAAAAAAAAAGATTAGAGTTAAGAATTATATAAATTCTATAGTCTAGAGGTAGATCCACCTGCCACGTGACAGAATGTCGTATAGTTACACCTTACTGGTTATCTCCACTAACCTATATATTAAACTTTATAATATATATATTCCATTATTACAGTTGAACTTTTAGACTAATAATACTATGAACTAAAACTCGACTCCAAAGAAACTCTTTGAATCTTTAATTACAAATTATAAGCGTTAATTCAGTTGTTGAGCCTATGAAATCTTGGATCACTCCAGGATTTATCAAAATAAAAAATTATAAGCGTTAATAGATAGATTTGTAGTATAAAATTCAATCTTTAATTACAACTTTCCATTTGAAACCTTAAATATCTTCAGGATAGAGAATTGGAATTTAATTAATCTTAGTCAATTGTTTACTAAATGTGAATAACAGAAGAAATGTGCAAGTAAATAATTGCATATCTTAATATATCTCATTTTTGTCAACTAATATAATACATACATCTCATCCCTTAAATGTAGTTTTGTTTCGACGTGTATATATCTGATTGGCTAGATTTCAAGACTCATGTGATGATACATCTTCGCCACGTGGTGAGATCTGGAGGGGTAAGCAAGCATGTCGAGCGTGGCGGGGAACCTGCTCTTTAGGTGAATTTGTCCACTGATTTCAGCCGGTTAGGACAGAGGGATATTACCGGTTGGTCCGGTGGAAAAGGTCAATATAGGCTAAAAAAGGTTTAAGCAATAAACGTGGTCGTCTTTCTTAAGAGAGAAATAGAAAGAGAAAAGAGATTGATTTTGCTTGTGGTGAGAGAAGATCGCATCGTGTGGGTAGCGTTTCTAACAAGTAAAACAAAAAAACAAAACAAAAAGTTTCCGTCACTTTCTCGGGAAAACGCATGTGTTAAGAAGGACAATTTGTGAATTGTGAGGAGAGGGGTTTTGTTGCGAGTCTTTTTTTTCTTTCCGATCTCGCAATTGCCGGTTTATTCGCCGGGAAATTTGTTTCTTTCGAGGGTTTTAAAGGTGAGATCATTTTGTGCTTTTCGTTGATTTTATCTTTCCCGATTCTGTCGTTTTTGTTTGGAAGACGAGAAACTCTGTGAATTTCCGTATTCAAAGGAATTTCGGCCTGAAATTTTCTGGGTAAACCCTTTTTTTTTTCTCCTTGAAACGTGATTTCTTCCTCTTTCGTATTTAGTATAGTTTTTCTTCGATTTTTATTTTACATGACGACAATCGTATTTGTCGATCTGTGAAATCCGATCTGAGATTTAGAACTGGGTTTCTTTACACACCCGTGATCTGTTGGCCCTTTGATCCTGAGATCGAAGTTTTTTGTCCATATTTTTTTTTATTAAATTATTGTCAGGGTTTAGGGTTTTCCTGTGCTTAAATCGTTTCAAACTACGGTTTGACTCTCGATTTCGGATCTCATATCGATTAGGGTTTTAGGGTGGTTTAAGCTAATTTCCCAGGACCTTCAAAATCCTTACTTTTATCCTTCATGCAGTAATACCAGAGATACAAAATCGTATTCTT
The DNA here is from genome assembly GCA_030161315.1 of Eutrema japonicum. Lineage (NCBI taxonomy): Eukaryota > Viridiplantae > Streptophyta > Magnoliopsida > Brassicales > Brassicaceae > Eutrema > Eutrema japonicum. The sequence continues at coordinate 45,228,470 of BSQW01000005.1, forward strand.
CTGTATTTTCATCTTCTCAAATTGGGATAAAACCGAGTTTCATTCAATCTAGATTCACTGTATATACGATTGTTCTGTATTTCCAGCTAATATATCTCGTTTAATATGACTTCCCCAATTTTTATCTGCAGCTTGCGAATTACTTTACAGGATTTCGTTTTTTAAGCCATTGAAACAAAAGCTTCTTTCTTGTGGCAATCACATTATCGTGTTATGCATTCTGAGAAATGGTGTCGCACAAGTCCGTAGAAGAATTTGGATACAAAGGCTACCAGTTACCTCCCAATGCAAGAGCACCCCGATCAGCGCGGGTATTTGGCCTTATTACCATTTACGCTTTTGTTTTAGTTTGTAAGGAGTTCGTTATCAATTGTTACATTGATAATTTGTTTATATGATTACTCACGTTTCACAATTTTTTTTTTTTTGGGGGACCAGAAGAGGCGCAGCTTCGAGAAGAAGATAAGTGAAGATGATCAAATGTGTGCAATTGATTTATTGGCCACCGTAGCTCAAAACATGCTGTTTGAGAGCGAAGGTTCTCTCATGTCTATCGACAAACCGGTTAATGGGATTGAAGATAATTGTGTAGTTACACGAAACAGTGTAAAGGAGGAATTCCCGGTGGAAGAAAAACCCCTAACCCCAGTAACTTTGCCCGAGGACAATCCTTATCATGGATCAATGAGCCCTTTCGGATTCAGTTCTGTGATAAATGGCAAAGTAGAGAATGAGGCAGAGGGTTTTAGTAACTCTGGTGGTAGTGATTCTTGTCAAGTCGGGAACTTCGGTCAGGATTTAAAACCGGGTATAGATGGCGATGCAGTAGTTATGGACTCGAGACCTAATGTTGTAGTTAGTTTAGGTAGTAGTAGTAGGACCAAAGTGCCTTCAATGGGGACTGGTGCTTCCCGTGTCGCTCGGGATGATGTAAATTTGTTTAGTAGAGATGATGACGATAACTTTTCTGGGTATATTTGCCCTCGTGTGACCAAAAAGTCACCTAGATCTGTGCCACGTATTGGGGACAGAAGAATCAGGAAAATATTGGCTTCTAGACACTGGAAAGGAGGTTCAAGGCATGCAGGTAGTAGCCCGCCTAAGGGTTCTTGTCTATTTTCACATCTTATCTACACTGATGGGTTTTGTTTTGAAGACTTGCATTTGGTGTTGCAGATGCGAAACCATGGAGAAATTATTACTTGCACCATCAAAGGAGCTATCCTATCAAGAGAAGGAGACACTTTGACCACATTTCTGATTCAATCTCTGATGATTATCGTCTGCACACTAAGATGCAAAGAGGTAAAGAGACTTTCTTTTTGGTTCTAATCCCTTTGTCTAGATCTCGTAGCTTTTCTTTTTCTTGTAGTGAGATTCTGCAATTTTTATTTGCAGGCAGCAGAACAGTTTCTACGAGGAAAGGTCAAGGTGCATCCTTTGTGTCAAGCGACTCTCATGGTAACAAAGGAGTCTCGTTTTAAATCTTTTGTCGACTCTACTTGCTTATGAGAATGAAGAATCTTACGTGAGAATGTATTTGCTGTAATTTTTTTTATCTCAGTGAGACTGCGGATCAAGTCGTTCAGGGTACCCGAGCTTTTTGTAGAAATTCCAGAAACTGCTACTGTTGGCTCCTTAAAGGTAATGGCATTACCCAGCTCTTCAATTTCTCCTCCTTTTCTTTCCTGTTAACTCGCTTCTTATGCTGGTCCTTTTGCTTCTGCAGAGAATGGTGATGGAAGCAGTGAACACTTTATTGAGTGATGGACACCGAGTTGGTCTGATGGTTCAAGGAAAGAAAGTCCGAGATGATAACAAAACCCTTCATCAGACTGGGATCTCTCAGGATAACACCCACTTGGACTCTCTTGATTTCAGCCTTGAACCCAGCTCAGACACGCCTCAACTGTTAACTAGGTTCACACTTCTATTCACAAATTACATCCGCCACATCGTTTAAAAAACTCAAATATTTTGTGGCTTAAGTTATTGTTTTGTTTTCCAGTAACCCGTTGGGACATATCTGCGAGGAACTGCCTATGTGCCATACTTCTAACATGGACAAGGTGTTTGAATCTGACCATGACTCAGCACTGTTCCCAACTGATTCATTTGGCAAGAAAACCACAACAGATGATTCTAAAGCTCTGGTTCCTGTCGCGCTCACTGAATTGTCTCCTCGACCGCCTTGTCATAAATCTAAAAGGAGCGAGCAGCAGCAGGCTGCACAGCGCAGAATCCGTCGACCTTTCTCAGTTGCTGAAGTAGAAGCACTTGTTCAAGCAGTTGAGAAACTCGGTACTGGAAGGTAAAAACCAAATACAGATCTTATAGCATTGTTATATTTGTGATTCTGAAGTAGAAGAAGGATGATTGAAGTTTGGTGAAATCCGCAGGTGGCGAGATGTTAAGCTTCGTGCTTTCGAAGATGCAGATCACCGCACTTACGTTGATCTCAAGGTATGCATTGTTTAACCCGTACCATTCTTTACAATCGCTGAACCTAAATCCACATGATTAGATCTGAGTCGGGCGTCTGGTTTTGTGCAGGACAAATGGAAAACGCTGGTCCACACGGCTAAGATATCTCCACAACAGAGGAGAGGAGAGCCAGTGCCTCAGGAACTTCTAAACCGGGTCTTGAACGCTCATGGCTACTGGTCACAGCAACACATGCAGCTGCAACAGAATGTGAACAACAAGCAGCAGCAAGAGACATTGCCTAAGGCAGAGGCTGTGCTGCTTGTCTAATCAAATCTGCTGCAGGTCCTCTCTCCTTTGTGCATTGTTGATGATATGTAAGATTCTGACATAGGTGCAGAGATTTGGTCTTTGACTTGTTTCTTGGTTTTTTTTTTTTTTTGCTTTCTCAATGTAAAGTTTTAATTGGGATAAAGGTTGTTCTTGACCAATTTAGGGCTTTTAGAGGATTTTTTTGTACATCTTTTGTTACATTCTCAGTTTCTATATTTCGTTGTAGACTATTTTTTTTACTCTCTCTCTTGATCATTATTATTCTGTGTAAACGAATATAAGTTTGCATAAGAATGTAATACCTAAATCTTCCAATCAGTAGCTGGAATATAGGTTTGGTGAAATCAAAAAGCTACAACATGCATATATAGCTGGAGATATACAAAATATAGTGTAAAAAAAAACAGAGGAAAACCCTCAATGTTTTGAATTATGAGTTCAATAAAAAATCATGAGGTCTTACTTGGGATAAACCAAGATTTATGGAATCGACCAGATCCGTGAGCCAATTGAAACCCAATGTCTTCTAATCTAAGAACCGGAAAACAGCTAACCGGATTCAGACTAAATCCTCTGAACAACTTGAAGGGTTCTGAGCTGTGTTGAAAAACCTAAGCTTCTCTCTGACTCTTCTTCAGGTCGACTTCTTCTTCTCCGATTCCACGGAAGGCCTTTCCTTTCGCGATTCGGTGTAATTTGAATGTCTATTTCCATATATTTCCTCAATATCCCGACGATTTCTGATGGAATTTAGAGTGTGCATCTTACTCTAATTTTGAGAAGCTGAATTTTTGATTTCACGCGCAGGTTTTAGCTGGGAAGGGCATGAAACGGATCTGCTCCTTTTCAAGTGTTCAACTTTGTAAGTATAGTAAACTGACACTTCCCTTCCATTTCGCGTTGTGCTCTTGAATATGGTGATTTGTGTTGCTCAGTGAACTTGAAATTATGCTGAATGAAGAAGTTAAATTTGTCATTTCTTTCAATTTTGGAAACTGATTAACAGACTAGTGAGTGAATTGTTCATAAGTTTCTAAATTTCGTAAAAATCTGAACATGTTTTTGCTCCCATACAGTTTGGATTACTCTGCCTAATCAGTGTCTATTAGTTTCTAGAAGTTTCAGAGCTTTAGCAAGGCCACGATCCTTGAACTATCCCGCGCAGTCGCTCAAGCATTCATCAGTTCGGATGGAGAAGGCCATGTTTTCCTCTGGCCTCAGAACCGAAAGTGGTGCAAAGCCAAGAGGCGCATTGATAGTTCTAGAAGGTCTTGATCGCAGCGGGAAATCAACGCAGTGCGCTAAGCTACTCTCTTTCTTGGAGGGCTTAGGGCATCCGACCGAGCTTTGGAGATTTCCCGATAGAGAGACTAGTGTCGGTCAGATGATATCCGCATATCTATCTAATAAATCGCAACTAGATGATCATACCATTCATCTCCTTTTCAGTGCCAATCGTTGGGAGAAGAGGTTCTTAATATTCTTTAGCTATCTAATCGATTACCTTCTTAATCCTATGCTTTTTTAGTGATATATGGCTGAGCAATTATTGACATTTTCAGGTCATTGATGGAGGAAAAGCTTAAAACAGGAACTACGCTTATCGTTGATCGATATTCATATTCTGGTGTAGCTTTCTCATCAGCTAAAGGTCTAGGTATTGATTGGTGCAAGGCGCCGGAAATCGGGTTACTTGCTCCAGATTCTGTACTTTACCTTGACATTTCACCTGAAAGAGCTGCTGAGAGAGGTGGATATGGAGATGAGAGATACGAGCGAGTGGAGTTTCAGAGAAAAGTTGCAGACTTTTATCAAACTCTAGGCGATTCTTCGTGGAAGGTGAATGGATTAAGACTCTCTTTCTTTCGTTGCTCTGTAGAGAGTTAGATTAGAGTTAACACATCATAATCAGAAATCTAAACCTTGAAATGTTTGTGGCGATGCAGATAATCGATGCTGGTGAAACCATGGAGGAAGTAGAGAAGAAGATTCAAGAAGTGGTATTAGATAAAGTCAAAGAGTGTACTAGTGGAAAGCCTCTTTCTCTCCTCTGGTCATCTTGATTGTTTTAATCAAAATCTCATACAAGTTTGTGATTTTTGAAGTAACAATATTTGAAGAGACAAAAAGTGTACACTATTTGGGCCGTACAAGCCTATTGACAGGCCCAAATCTCATACTCATGGCGTCTTTAAGCGATTGTTTTCGTGTAGCGACATTAAAGAAAGGACAAATCAGTAAACGATATACTTCATGAGGTTAACCAAAGACAAGTTGAAGAATAATGAAGTAATTAACAATAGTATCAGTAGATCAATCATCAATAATGATATCTACAAATAAAAAGAAACATACAATGTGAGAGGAAGTCGTAAATCACGCTCTCTCGGCCTAAAAATGAAGTTGTGATTGGTTCGTGTCGTTCACACGCGTGGGTTTTGGGGCATGGGAGAAATGTCAATGAGATCAGCTTTTTGATTGGTACAAGATTATATTTTCTTCAGGGTCAACTTAACATATATTTATGTAAAACATCACCCAATCAAATGATTAGAAATATCAATATGTGTTCATACTTCATGGCAAATAAGTAAGTATCTATTTATACAGAAATATCCAAAAACTCTTTTCTTCTTTTCTAGACATTATCTTATATATATTGTTAATTTGATATTTTTATACCGACACAACAAAAAAAATTTATATTTTTTGTATTATATTTTTTTGACGAAAATAATAAGTTATTTAGTAATGACTGTAATTCAATTAACTAATAAAGATAATTTAGACGGCAAAAAAAAAAAAAAAAAACTTGAGATGTTGTCATAACTCATAATACAAAGAGTAAGTTAACCATGATGACATGAAATTACAACCTGAATAGAACCAAAAGTTCATATGGGTTCTTGTTTAGCTAAAATATTTGCCAGTGCCACCATATTGTAACATCGTTTAACATATATAAGCATATAACCATGAAATTTGGAAACCCCCACAACCTATATCTTTGCAAAGATTGGCAACACTTATATGTCTTCGCTTGATCCAAATAAAATCTTAACCAGGACTTAAACAATCCCCTTCAAAATAAACACATGTATAACCCATAAACGGGGCTGGCTCAGATAGGAGAGCAAGGAGGGCGACCGTTCCAGGATCCCACATGTTTTTTTTTTAATATTAAACATAGATTTCAAATTTGTAAAAAAAAAAAAATTATTTTATTACTAAAAAAGGCCTAATTTTTTTTTTTTACTTTTATACACTAAATTTTTTTTTTGCCCAAAGGTCCCACTAAGATTGAGTCGGCCCTGCATAAACCATGTATGTTAATGGCCATCAATGATGCTTTGATTGCTTTCTCTTCTGCTTCCAAAGGTTAAGCTACCGATCGCAATAATTTTATATACCAAGGGCCTGTTCTTTTGTTCATCCAGCAACTGCGTCTAGATGCAGATATGAGATGCAGTTCGTTTTTATCAAAATAAGAAATGCATCTAGATGTAAAAATTGGATGCAAAATAAAATGCATCCAAAATAATTGGATATTTTGGATGCACTTGAAACAAGAGTTTGGATGCACCAAAGTGCATCCAAAATTACAAAAGTCTAAAATACCCTCATTTACAATCAAAACTTAAAATATTTATATTTTATTATTTTTAAGGAAAAAAAATTTATGCCAATACTGTAAAATAGCGGTTTCCCGGCAATACCGCAAAATAGCGGTTTCCCGCCAAAACCGCAAAAAATGGTTTCCCACCAAAACCGTAAAATAGTGATTTCCTGCCAAAACCGCAAAAAACGGTTTCTCGCCAAAATCGCAAAATAACAGTTTCTTGCCAAAACCGCAAAATAGCGGTTTCCCGCTTAAAAAGCAAAAAGCGGTTTCTCGCCAAAACTGCAAAATAGCGGTTTCCCGCCAAAACAGTAAAAATTGCGGTTTCCTGCCAAAACCTTAAAATAGCGGTTTCCCGCCAAAACCGCAAATTAGCGGTTCCCCGCCAAAACCGCAATTTAGCGGTTTCCTGCCAAAACCGCAAATTAGCGGTTTCTTGCCAAAAACGCAAAATAGCGGTTTCCCGCCTAAACGCAAAAAAGCGGTTTCTCGCCAAAACCGTAAAAATTGGCTTTCCGCCAAAACCGCAAAATAGCGGTTTCTCGCCAAAACCGCAAAATAGCGGTTTCTCGCCAAAACCGCAAAAAGCGGTTTCCTGCAAAAACCGCAAAATAGCGGTTTCCCGCCAAAACCGCAAAAATCGGTTTTCCGCCAAAACCGCAAAAAAACGGTTTCCCGTCAGAACCGCAAAAAATAGGTTTCCCGTCAAAACCGCAAAAAAGCGGTTTCCCGTCAAAACCGCAAAAAATAGGTTTCCCGTCAAAACCGCAAAATAGCGATTTCCCACCAAAACCGCAAAATAACGGTTTTCCGCCAAAACCGCAAAATAGCGGTTTTTCGCCAAAACCGTAAAATAGCGGTTTCCTGCCAAAACCGCAAAAAATCGGTTTCTCACCAAAACCGCAAAATAGCGGTTTCCCGCCAAAACCGCAAAAAACGTTTTCTCGCCAAAACCGCGAAAAAGCGGTTTCCCGCCAAAACCGTAAAAAACGATTTTTTGAAAAATATTTATTTATTGTTATTTAAAGTTTTTAAAAAATTTTTTTTTAATATAATTATTTTATTAAAGCGATTTTTATAAGTTATTTAAATATTAATTTGATAACTATTTAATTGTAAATATACTTTAGATTAAATAAATTGTTATAAAAATAGAACATGTCTTTTTTGATCATTTGGTTTAAAAATGTATCCAAATAAAGTATGCAAACACACAAACAAACAAAACTATATCTAGATGCAAAATCTAGATGCAAAAGCTAAACACATAAACGAACTGCGTCTGGACGCTACGTCCAAATACTGCGTCTAAATACAGTTTCTAGACGCGGCACCCAGATTCACAAACTAACAGGGCCCAATTGTAATATATTTTCCTAAAATATTTTTTCAACTTTGTAAGTAATCATACATCGATTGTTTACCGGAAGAGGATGTTTCTTAGATTCTTTATGAGAAGGAGAGACTTGCGACGTTCTTATGGGACAGGAAAATAATTAAGATCATTGGTTTAAAATGTTTGTGTCTCAAGGAGGTGTGTCTTACATTAAAAAAAATATTAAAAGTAAGAGAAAGAAAGATAAAAAGAGACACAATGTCTTCCTTGAGACAAAGAAAGACACATGTCTCAACTTAAAAAAATACTAAAACATTAAAAATTATTTTTTTATTGTTTGAGACATAGATCTCCATTGTGGATGGTCTAAGAAAACATACACTTTTTTTTTTGTGCAAAAGAGAACATACACTTTAATTAGAACCTTAGCATATTATATTAAAAACCAAAAATATTCGGGAAATAAGTTGAATGTAGACAAACAAGTCACAATCATCTTGAATGTTCTTCTTTCTCCCCTTCCCTTTTCTCTTTCCCCATGACTACTGCATACACAATACTTTATGCCAATTTTTGTTAGTTAAAATTTATGCCAATTATATTATAAATCATTAATCATTTTCTATAATAAAAAATAATTCTATATATGTCAGGACGTATTAATTTTATATAAGGAACCTAATCGTGTAGTCTTTTGAACTTTGACTGTTCAAGAAAATATAGACAGAGTCAAAGATATGAAATGATTTTCTTAATAATAAAAAAAACAAATAGGTTTGCCATCCACGTTCCCTTCACCCAAAATATTTGTCCAATTCCTTGGACATCAAGATTTATCTTTGTTAGTTTATTTAATATCTTAGAGTATATTGTTAGACATAAAAAATAAAAAGAGTTTGATTGTAAAATAGCAACGTCCATAAAATTATTAAGCACTAATCGATGTTCGAATGCCATCTTAGTGTTTAAGCCGCTTGTTATACGAGTTGCCTAGGATTCTAACTTCTAAGTGCAATTAGTTGTCTAGATGAACCTAGATTAACTGACGATGAGAACGGTTATTTGATCGTTGGTTTTTGAAAGTTTCTTAGAGTGGTGAGTCTGTTTTCGGACTGCCTTTGAAAGTTCTTCTGTTATGCCAAGCTAGCATCTATCCAGATTTTTCTAGTGGTTTCTCCGTTTTTGGTTTTTCTTCGATAGATCACTGCATCTAGATTTCGTTTGTGGATGCATTGATGTTTCAAAATTGTTTATGGTTCCATGTTTTTTATTTTTATTTTTGCCATGTAGCCAATACCATTTAGATGGATTTTATTTTCTTGTAAAACCAGAACGTTTTCATTTTTAATGAAATATTTACATTCCTAACAAAGAAAAAAAAATGCTATTAGTTTTAAAAAATCTTACTTTCTTTCGCTATATATATAAAATCTTTGGTATATTTATACAGTATTTATATAATGTAATTTAATTGAATAAATCAAAAAATACGTTAGATTGTATGAAAATCATCAGAAAAATGAGTATTTTATTTACAAAAGGAGTAAAGGTACTTGACTTTTATTTGTGACCAAAGCAGAGCAAGTGGAAGTGCTGAGAGTAAAAAGATAACAGGCAAAACTACAAAACCCTATAAAAGTAGTTGCAGATAGATCCGACACAAATTAACTAACCCTTTTATCATTATTATGTGTGTTAATTGATCCACTTTTTGTGGCGGCTTGTGTTTCCTCGAAAGTTCCATTTTTTTTTCCTCCTGCAAATGTTGAAAAAGAACATAATCCCTTCTTTTTTTTGGGTTTAGTTCCAACATAATCCCTCGAATATATAAATTTAAGCTTTCACGACTGTGTTCACATTATAACTTACGCACCGCTTTCTCGTTTTCGTCTTCTTCTTCTTCCCCTGCTCGTTGAAAAAAAAATATATATATTCCTTTGCTTTCAAACTCTTCTCGCCTTCATCCTTCCATGGACACTCTTCTTCAAGTATCCGCCGATGATTTCAGATTCGACAACGGATCTGGATCTGGATCTTGCTGCAAACCCATAAACAATCTCGATTCTGATAACAATCTCTTCCCCAATTTCAACGAACCCGAGCCTCAAAACCAGTCTCCACCGACCGATTCTCCTCCGTCTATATGTTTGGATAACTCTCCTGTTCTCAAGTACATCAATGACATGTTGATGGACGAAGAAGATTTCGTAGGGGAATCTCGTTTGTTGCAGGACAGTTTAGCCTTACAAGCTGCCGAGAGATCCTTCTACGAGATACTCCAGCAACCATCCCCTGAGTCTGATCAGAACACAAGCTCCTCCGATCAAAACTCCGGCGACCCAGATTACAGTTTTACCGGAACAACGACTTTAACAGATTCAGCAGCGTTGGTTTCGAACGGAGAATCGCAGAGAAGGTACCGTCATCGGAATGATGAAGAAGATGATCTTGAGAGTGGTCGGAGAAACAAACAACCTGCGATTTTTATCTCGGAGATGGAAGAGCTAGCAGCAAAGTTCGAGCATGTGTTGTTGGTATGCAGAGCAAACCAAGAAGAAGAAAAATCAGTAATAACGAAACAGAGTCCACCAAACAGAGCGGGACGACCAAAAGGCTCATCAAATAGATCCAAGGCGCAAAAATCTAATCCCGTTGATCTGCGGAGTTTCTTGACGCAATGCGCACAAGCTGTAGCGAGCTTTGACCAGAGAAGAGCTACGGAGAAACTCAAGGAGTTAAGGTCACACTCTTCTAGCAGCGGCGATGGAATTCAAAGACTGGCTTATTACTTTGCAGAGGCGCTCGAGGCACGTATCACTGGAATCATCTCACCGCCGGTTTCTACTGCGTTTCCTTCTAGCACGACATCGATGGTAGACATCTTGAAGGCGTACAAGCTGTTCGTTCATGTTTGTCCCATCTATGTAGCGGATTACTTTGCTGCAAACAAATCGATCTACGAACTTGCCTTGAAAGCAACTAAGCTTCACATCATTGATTTCGGGGTTCTCTATGGCTTTCAATGGCCTTGTCTGTTACTAGCCCTGTCTAAACGACCGGGCGGACCACCGATGCTCCGGGTGACAGGAATCGAGCTGCCACAGTCTGGTTTCCGTCCTTCAGACCGGGTCGAAGAGACTGGTCGGAGACTGAAAAGGTTCTGTGATATGTTCAGTGTCCCGTTTGAGTTCAACTTCATAGCCAAAAAATGGGAAACCATCAGTCTTGATGAAATTACGATCAATCCAGGAGAGACAACAGTCGTCAATTGCATTCATCGGTTACAATACACTCCAGATGAGACTGTCTCGCTAAACTCTCCGAGAGACACGGTTCTGAAACTATTCAGAGATATCAATCCTGACCTCTTTGTGTTTGCAGAGATTAACGGAACGTACAACTCTCCTTTCTTCATGACGAGGTTCCGAGAAGCGCTTTTCCATTTCTCTTCGCTCTTCGACATGTTCGACACCACAATACAAGCAGAGGATGAATACAAGAACAGGGCACTGTTGGAGAGAGAGTTACTTGTGAGAGACGCGATGAGCGTGATTGCCAGTGAGGGCGCTGAGCGGTTTGCCAGGCCTGAAACCTACAAGCAATGGCAGGTTAGGATTTTGAGAGCCGGGTTTAAGCCAGCAACAATAAGCAAACGGATCATGAAGGAGGCTAGGGAAATCGTGACGAAACGTTACCATAAAGATTTTTTGATCGATAGTGATAACCACTGGATGCTTCAGGGGTGGAAAGGAAGAGTCATCTATGCTTTTTCTTGCTGGAAACCTGCAGAGAAGTTAACAGACAATCATGTAATCATTTGAAAATTGTTACTTCTCGATTGCTTCATTTTTGTTTGCCAATGGTATTGTAGAATCTGTTTGATCGCATGAATGGAATGTATCTCTTCTTTCCTGCAAGTACATATAGTAATCATGGATTCAAACCTTGTTGAAAAGACATTATTTCATCATAGATCTGGAGCTAACACAAGCATACAACATCCAAATAGAAAAGTTCAAAACTTTTGGCTATAATTTATCATACGGGTTGCAACACCACGTGAATGATGATACAGAGAGCGCATCGAATGATCTACTAGCACATATGAACCGTCGTGAACTAATTGCAAATAGCCAGTAGGTTTTGATGCAGTTTGCTAATTTAAATCCTTTTTGGTTTGAGGTTTTGGTGGCCTTAAAACGCTCCAGTCCACTTTCTTGCTCTTCGGTTTCTTGAAACCTTTTTTATTGCTCGGTGATGGTTTGTCACTGCTCTGAAATTTCCTCGGGGACTTGTTTGGATGGTTTTGTTCCTCAGAGACTCCCTCAGACTGTTTCCTTTTCAAGTCGCCATTTGTTTCCCGACTTCTCTCTACCTTCGGTTCACTGAAAGAGCATGCATTTGACTATTTAAAATTGTAAAGAGACGAAAAAATCAGAAATGAAACAAATGATAGGTGACAGAATCCATTGCTATGAATAATGACTTCATTTGTCTCAAATTTATATGATCGGTTAGACAATGGATCTCCAGCATTATTCTGCTGAATGCACACTCGCTTGTGAAATTAATCTGTTGAGAACCAAAAGGATTATAAAAGCGGACGGACAGACCTAAAAGACATTCTTCCTCCATTACTGCCAGAGCTTGTGAGAGAAGCATCTGTTTTCTGAACGTTTATCGCCTCTTCATTCAATTTCTAAGGAGAGAACAGTTTTATTCAGAAAGCTGGAAGGGAAGAACATCAAACGCAAACTATTTCAGGCCTCAGCGCCACACACACTAACCTCGATAGAGGGATTGAAAGACTGAAATGACATGCGTCCTAATAATGCCCCTGGCTGAGGATCCCAGTCTGTTATGACCACACTGCATCGAAATTCAAAAAAGGGCATCAGAAAATACTACCAAACACGTCATACCGGATCCTGACAAATAATCAAACTATCAAAACTGTTGTTGTGACTCGTGAACACAGGGAAGTCAGAGTAATTGACTAGACATTGAAAGTAATCAACCAAGAGCCCAAAACAACAAGAACAGAGGGTAGAGGGCCCGAGGGTAGACAACACATACACAATGTCGTCGCTTCTAGTAATCTGATGAAACAAGTAGGGCTAATAAAACATAAACATCAAGTTAAATAAAAGAAGCGGTACCACTTATTTGCAACAGTCCCAAGGGAAGGAAAATTCCCATTAGGCTCTTCAACATTCTTCTTCTTCTCCTCTTTCAAAGCAGACCTTTGCATAAACTATAGGCAAAGAGCATCAATCATTATTAGGTAATGAACCAGATTGATTCTCATATGGGAATGAAGAAACAAGACGCTCTCGTCTCGCCCCCACAAACCAGACAACTCAACCTAATAATCATCTAAGAGCTACATGATTGATAGTGCAATTTCTTGAGTGAAAATTGCAATTTTAGTCCCAAACCAATGCTGTAGCTCATTCCATATCTCTAAAGGTTATCTTTTTCAAATTCTAGATGCAAAGCAACACAGGCCCCAAAGGAGAAACCAACTTCGAAGGGATTATTAATTCATCCAGGAATCAAACTCGAGCAAAATAGAGAAAAAATCAATGAAAATTCCAAACTTGAATTCACGAAATAAAGGCCAAACCTTTCCAATCACCGAGTATTTTACTTTTAAATTCGTGAAGCTACTTTCAAGGATAAGACGTACCTTTAGATTTCTCAGAGTGCTACTAATCTCTCTCTTCGCCATTATAGCTTTCCTCAAATTACAAATTATTTCCCCCAACACGAGATTTCCTGTACCGTAGAGGAAGAACAAAGACGAGTGTTTTCGTTTTTCTTAGGTTTAATTAATTTTCCGATTTGAAGTTCCGTCCCAAAACAGGAAATTTGACAAACGCAGCCTTTAGGAAAAACCTAACCGATTCAAACCGTACTAAATTGGAAAACTGATTACCAAACCAAAATTATACTACACTTGGTTTAGTTTTGGGGTATTTGAAAGTCAACGAAGCAACGTCCACTAGTTTTCAAAGGATCCACCACTATCGAGAACGGGAGGACAAAACGATGGATTATCTAGGGATCGATCTGAGCTGCGCGATTGGATCTCTCCGTAACGGCGAGTTTCCGGCCAAAGATTGTCTTCTTCCTCTCATCTCGAAGCTGCTCGGTTACTTCCTCGTCGCTGCTTCAATGACCGTCAAGCTTCCTCAGGTTCACTATGATTTCTCAACCAAATTTGATGTGCTATTACAAATGTCTGTAAATTGATTGGGGCTGTTTGTATGTAGATAATGAAAATCGTGGACAATAAGAGTGTTCGAGGCTTGAGTGTTGCGGCATTTGAGCTAGAAGTGGTGGGTTACACGATTTCTCTCGCGTATTGTCTTCACAAAGAGCTTCCTTTCTCAGCTTTTGGTGAAGTTGCTTTTCTCTTGATCCAAGCTTTGATCTTGGTGGCTTGTATCTACTATTTCTCTCAGCCTATCTCTGTCACGACTTGGGTCAGACCAATCCTCTACTTTGCTTTAGCACCAACTGTGTTTGCCGGTCAGATTTATCCTCTGGTTTTCGAAGCTCTTTATGCTTCAAAGCATTTGATATTTCTCTCTGCGAGGCTCCCTCAGATTTGGAAGAATTTCAGGAACAAAAGCACTGGGCAACTTAGTTTCTTGACATGTTTGATGAACATGGGTGGATCCATGGCGAGAGTTTTCACCAGCATTTTAGTGAATGCTCCATTTACTATGCTTGTTGGTATTCTTCTTGCAGTCTTCACCAATGGAATCATCATGAGCCAGATTCTCTTGTATCGTACAATAGGACAAGAAGAAGAGCATGTGAAAGCTAAAAAGATCTCATGAAACTAATGTAATTGGCTTTGTAAAACAGATTAAAAAGATGTTTGTACACTTATTTTTGTTTTTCTCTCTTCAAAGAGTGTGAATAATTAAGTAGTCTTCGTGCTACACTTTTGTTACTATCAGCTGCGAAATGTGATGCTTAAGCAATGGTTTCAATGGCGACCTTTTGCCTGGATCGAATCTCATCGGCTTTGTCATCAACAGCTTCCCATAGTTCAGGAAGAGCTTCACGTATGTTGTGAATATGCTCCAAAGCAATATCTACTCCTTCCACTTTGTGTGAGGTCCCAACCTAATGATAAAGTTAGCTTTGAGATTGATAAGTCTTGTTTTACACTTATGATTTGTTTACTCACCCATACGGTGTGGAGACCCACGCGTTTTCCAGTTTGAATGTTGCGGATGCTGTCATCAAAGAACAACTGGAAACACCCCAAAAGATATTTGGAACTTATTAAGCTTCAGTGATGAAATGGTTTTAAGTAGAAAAACGAAAGCAGCAGCAAACATTTGATATGTTCTTACTGTCTTATGAGGATTGATGTTGGTCATCTTGAAAACCTGTTCAAATGCTCCTTCAGATGGTTTGCATATAACCGGAGTCTTTGGTAGTTCGATGCTTGGGTCAGGATTTGCCATGTAACTGCTTATATCGAAGATTTCTCTGGTTCCACTATCAGCAGGGGATTCAGTTTTGGTGCTGAGGTTCAGAGTCTCGAAGGATATGATTCTTTCAAAGCAGTCTTCTAGGCCTAGCCTGGCAATAACCTTGGCTGCATGAGCCTTGTCCGCGTTCGTGAAAACCTGATAAGAAAAATGGAACATCAGAGAATAAACTGATTGGAAATGTTACGATTCGTCTAAGGACCGGCTTGCTTATCTAAAGGTGATGATCGGATAATCCTTGACTTCGAAGGATTCGAGTCGAGAGATGCTAAGGCGTGGTTTTTACACCGAAAATCCTTAGGCCCAATCGATCGGGAATGCTAGGAAACGAGGCGGTGGCTACGCCGAAGGGAGAGTTCCGGAAATTGGATGATAAGGCGTGACGAAACGTCGAAGATCCTTATGCCCCAGCCTCGCGAAGAACAAACGCATTCAACGGATCGAAGATCACGTCGGGAAGTCGCGGAACACTTCGCCGGTTTGATCGATTGTTTCGAAGAAATAAATCCTTTCTAAGAAACGAAATTGAAGAGAGAATTCTCGACAAAGAAGAGAGAAAAATGATTGATAAAATTGCTTGATGATTTTCGATTACAAGGGGGGAGTTTATATAGAAAACAAGAGAAGGGGAAGGGGTGAGTCAAAGTGCATTAACACTTGTCTCGAAAATGTGGAAAAACAAATTACAAGAATTTGACTAAAGACTGAAATTAAATGAAGGTTGAATTTCGAAAATAACTCATGGAATTCCACCGAAAATTCCACCAAGTATTTCCACCGAGAATTTCCGCGGAGAATTTCCCCGGGAAAAGTTCCGCGGAGTTTTTCTTTCAGAAACGAACCGTTAGCGGAGTAAGCCGGTTGCCTCGTTAAAACCTCTTACGGAAAACCCAATGGGATAAAACCGTAACAGGAAAAAGAGTACAACGCAACTTACTCAACGGAACGAACCTCAAGAAGAACTCGTTGATACGGAGTTGAGGATCGGATGCGTAAGTTGATCCGACTTGATCCGGATTTCGCCAAGTAAGCCCCGAACTGCTTCCTCCAATTTCCGTGCCTTTGCTCGGGTGATTGCTCCTTCCGGTACATGCAATGCCTCGGGTTGAACCTCCGTGTCCGGAATCATATCATCCTCCCTCTCTTGAAAAGGATTTGACCCCAAATCTATTTCATCTGCAAAATAAGGAATGATATCAGCAATATTGAAGCTTGAACTAACGGCGTACTTACCTTGGAGATCAAGTTTGTAGGAGTTGTCGTTGATCTTTTCCAAAACGGTGAACGGTCCATCGACTCGCGGCTTGAGTTTGGAATCCCTTTCGTTCGGGAACCGTTCCTTTCGAAGATAAATCCACACAAGATCGCCGGGTTCGAACGTCTTTTTCTTCCGTCCCTTGTTGGCGTGTTTGCGGTATTGTTCCGTCTTGTGTTCGATGTTCGCCTTCGCCTTTTCGTGCATCTGCTTAACCTTTTCAGCTCGTTTCTTTCCGTCCAAACTCACAAATTCACTCAAAGGAAGAGGAGTTAAATCAAGTGGAGTAAGCGGATTAAAACCGTAAACAATTTCGAATGGCGAAAACAAGGTAGTAGCATGTTGCGCATGATTGTATGCAAATTCTAAATGCGGCAAACATTCTTCCCATGCTCTAAGATTCTTTTTAACAACAGTTCGCAAGAGAGTGCCTAAAGTCCTATTGACTACTTCAGTTTGCCCATCGGTTTCAGGATGACAAGTTGTGGAAAAACAAAGTTTAGTACCTAATTTCGACCACAAGGTCTTCCAGAAATAACTTAAAAACTTTGTGTCCCTATCCGAAACAATGGTTCTAGGCATGCCATGCAATCGAATTATTTCCCTAAAGAACAAATCAGCTATGTTCGATGCATCGTCAGTTTTATGACATGGTATGAAATGTGCCATTTTCGAGAATCTATCAACAACCACGAAAATAGAATCACTACCTTTCCTAGTCTTAGGCAATCCTAAAACGAAATCCATAGAAATGTCCGTCCATGGTGCACTAGGAATGGGTAATGGAGTATACAGACCTTGGTTTTGGCGTTTGGACTTAGCGTACTTACAAGTCGTGCATCGGCTACAAATGCGTTCCACATCACGTTTGATATGCGGCCAATAGAAGTGATCTTGCACAATGTGAAGTGTTTTAGCTATTCCGAAGTGACCCATGAGTCCACCGCCGTGAGCTTCCCTAACAAGTAAATCTCGCAAAGAGGAATTAGGAATACAAAGACGGTTCTCGTAAAACAAGAAACCGTCGCTTTGAAAATATTTTCCACAAGCGAATTTAGAAGAGGAAAGAAAGACTTCCTGAAAGTCGAAGTCGGTTGCATAAGCGTCTTTGATCATTTCAAACCCGAGAACCTTAGCGTCGAGTGTAGAGATAAGCGTGTATCTCCGGGACAAGGCATCGGCGACCACGTTCTCTTTTCCTTGTTTATATTGAATAACGTACGGAAACGTTTCAATAAACTCAACCCAACGTGCGTGCCTCTTGTTAAGCTTTTGCTGGCTCTTCAAATGTTTGAGGGATTGATGATCGGTATGAATGATGAATTCCTTCGGCCATAGGTAATGTTGCCACGTTTGGAGTGCGCGGACTAAGGCGTAAAGCTCTTTGTCGTAAGTCGGGTAATTGAGTGTTGCACCTCCAAGTTTCTCGCTAAAGAACGCCACGGGCTTCTTATCCTGCATTAGAACAGCACCTACACCAACACCGGATGCATCACATTCAATTTCAAATGCCTTAGTAAAATCGGGTAAAACAAGTAAAGGGGCGTGAGTAAGTCGATTTTTGAGAAGTTGGAATGCGTCCTCTTGAGCTTGTTCCCAACGGAATCCCACGTCTTTCTTGATGACCTCGGTTAAAGGCGCGGCAATTGTACTGAAGTCACGGACGAATCGTCGATAAAATCCGGCTAAGCCGTGAAAGCTTCGCACATCGCCAACGGTTTTTGGAGTCGGCCAATCGCGGATGGCCTTGATCTTGTTCTCGTCAACCTGTATGCCCTGAGAACTCACAACAAAACCTAAAAAGACCACGTTATCTGAACAAAAAGAGCATTTCTTAAGATTGCCAAATAAACGTTCTTTCCTAAGCACTTCTAGCACTAATCGCAAATGTTCGGTATGTTCTTCTAAGGTCTTGCTATAAATTAAAATATCATCAAAGTAGACGACCACAAACTGACCTATATACGACCTAAGAACATGGTTCATTAAACGCATAAAAGTACTAGGCGCATTAGTTAGACCAAACGGCATTACAAGCCATTCATACAAGCCGTGTTTAGTTTTAAAAGCAGTTTTCCATTCATCACCTTCATTCATGCGAATTTGGTGGTAACCACTTTTAAGATCTATTTTAGTGAACACGCTTGAACCATAAAGCTCGTCTAACATGTCGTCTAACCTGGGGATCGGATGGCGGTACTTTACCGTAATGTTATTGATTGCTCGGCAATCTACGCACATTCGCCATGTTCCGTCCTTCTTTGGTACGAGTAAAACGGGTACGGCACACGGGCTCATACTTTCCCGTATATGTCCCTTGGCCATCAGCTCGTCAACTTGACGCTGAAGTTCCTTTGTCTCAACAGGATTGGTTCGGTAGGCCGGACGGTTTGGAAGTGTCGCGCCGGATACGAAATCGATTTGGTGTTCGATTCCGCGAATCGGGGGCAATCCAATCGGACCGTCTTCCGGGAAAACATCGGAAAAATCCTGCAAAAGAGATGAAATACTGCTCGGGATTTCCGGCTCGGGATTAGTCATACTCGAAAGAGTTTCCCTAAAGACTAACAAAACAAACGGTTGCCTAGAAATAAGAGCATGTTTAAGTTCACTCGGTTTAATTAGCAATGATTCATTCACGAGTGGTTTATCAAATTTCTTGGATCCATCACTTTTAATTTTAAGAGAAGAAGTGGGTGAGGAATCACTTACAATGCCTTTACCATGATTTTGTTCGAGTTTGAGCTGGTCGAGAAATACCTCACGGGGAGATAAAGGTGCCAAAACGATTTTTCGACCTTTATGCTCGAACGAGTGTTTGTTGGTAAATCCGTCATGAACGGCTTTGCGGTCATACTGCCACGGACGTCCAAGTAAAATATGTCCAGCCTCCATAGGCAAGACGTCACACACGACCTCGTCCTCGTATCTTCCTATCGCCAACGGAACCGAGACTTGCCGGGTAACTTTGAGTTGGCGTTGGTTGTTCAACCACCGAAGATGATATGGTCGGGGATGTTTCTTCGTCTCCATACCTAACTTTTCTACCAGGGTAGTACTTGCCACGTTAGTGCAACTACCACCATCAATGATAAGAGAACATACCTTGTTTTGAATTTTGCATCGGGTATGAAACAAGTTCTCTCGTTGTTCGTTCTCAACGACCGGTTCTTGGGCAAGGAGGACTCGCCTTGCGACCAATAACTCGCCATCAACCGCATGCTCCTCGTATTCATCATAAATCAAGGCGGTTTCGGTTTCGGTTTCTTCCTCGTCGTCGGTAACGATGTCGCCATTGGCTAGGATCATCATTGCTCGCGAATTTGGGCACTTGTTCGCAAAATGACCTTTGCCTCTGCATTTAAAACATTCAATGTCACGGTTTCGAACAACATTGGATTCAACCTTACCTCGATAGTCGTTTCCGGATGAGCTCGGTTTAAGATCGGCCTTTGGCTTTGATTCGATCCGGGGAGGATACGTCGGTTTTTCTCCTCTCGGGTAACTCGGTTTAGAGTTGAATGCTGGGCGTGTGATGCCTTTGCGTTTGAGCTGCTGTTCGAACAAGATTGCTTTGTGTAACATCTCTTCGATATTTCCGTAAGTTTCCATCTCGACACGGTCTTGTAGGTCGCGATTCATGCCGGCGAGGAACCTTGCCATTGTAGCATCTCTTTGCTCCTCAATATCGGCCTTTAGCATCAACCGTTCCATTTCTTGGAAATAATCTTCGACGCTCCTACTGCCTTGTGTCAATCGTCTCAACCTTTGATGAAGATCGCGGAAGTAGTGATTCGGTACAAATCGCCTATGCATCAAATGCTTCATTTCGTTCCACGTTTCCACCGGGTTTTCTCTATTTCTCCGACGGTTGGTCACGATTTGGTCCCACCAATCTATGGCGTAGTCGTGAAACTCCGTCGCGGCCAAACTTACCTTTTTTCTCTCGAAGAAACTTTGACAATCGAAAACGAGTTCGATTTTCTTTTCCCATTCTAGGAAGGTGTCCGGGTCGTTCTTTCCATGAAACGCCGGGATCCGAAGTTTCATTCCACCTAAGTCATCGTTTTGCCTTCGGTTCGGTAGACGTTGTCGCGGGTTTTCATCGGACGACTCGTTACAATCGTAGTACGGATTTTCCTCGAGATCGGTACGTTGCGGTCGATCGCGTCGATTTCTCGCCGGTTCTCGGCCAATGCTCCGATCGGACCGATTTCCTCCGCCATGGTTTCCGGGATTTTGTGCGGGGGTATGCACTTCCAACGCGGCCATACGATCACGCATTTCACGGAGTAGCTGGGCGATGCCGTCGACCTTATGATCCATTCCCTCGACCTTTCGGTCCATACCGTCGACCTTTCGGTTGATAGCTTCTTCCCGTGTTCTCCTCGACCGTGATGTCGCGGATTCAATTTCCTCGTCCATGGTACCTCGTAAGAAAAACAGAAACAAAAGTGAATGCCAAAATTCAATAAAAATCAATGAACAACAATTGATCTTTAAAAATCTGAATTTCGATTTTGACAAACAAAGGTGATTAATATTTTTTTTTTTTTTTGAATTATAATTTTAAAATTGCGGAAATAAATAACAGGATATAGATATATATATAATTTTTTTTTTTTTTTTTTTGACTATGAATTAAAAACGAAAATTGCAAAAATAAAAATAAGAAGATGAAGAGATAGAAATGATATCACCGATTTTTGAAGCAAGTGTCTCTGATACCACTTGTTACGATTCGTCTAAGGACCGGCTTGCTTATCTAAAGGTGATGATCGGATAATCCTTGACTTCGAAGGATTCGAGTCGAGAGATGCTAAGGCGTGGTTTTTACACCGAAAATCCTTAGGCCCAATCGATCGGGAATGCTAGGAAACGAGGCGGTGGCTACGCCGAAGGGAGAGTTCCGGAAATTGGATGATAAGGCGTGACGAAACGTCGAAGATCCTTATGCCCCAGCCTCGCGAAGAACAAACGCATTCAACGGATCGAAGATCACGTCGGGAAGTCGCGGAACACTTCGCCGGTTTGATCGATTGTTTCGAAGAAATAAATCCTTTCTAAGAAACGAAATTGAAGAGAGAATTCTCGACAAAGAAGAGAGAAAAATGATTGATAAAATTGCTTGATGATTTTCGATTACAAGGGGGGAGTTTATATAGAAAACAAGAGAAGGGGAAGGGGTGAGTCAAAGTGCATTAACACTTGTCTCGAAAATGTGGAAAAACAAATTACAAGAATTTTACTAAAGACTGAAATTAAATGAAGGTTGAATTTCGAAAATAACTCATGGAATTCCACCGAAAATTCCACCAAGTATTTCCACCGAGAATTTCCGCGGAGAATTTCCCCGGGAAAAGTTCCGCGGAGTTTTTCTTTCAGAAACGAACCGTTAGCGGAGTAAGCCGGTTGCCTCGTTAAAACCTCTTACGGAAAACCCAATGGGATAAAACCGTAACATGAAAAAGAGTACAACGCAACTTACTCAACGGAACGAACCTCAAGAAGAACTCGTTGATACGGAGTTGAGGATCGGATGCGTAAGTTGATCCGACTTGATCCGGATTTCGCCAAGTAAGCCCCGAACTGCTTCCTCCAATTTCCGTGCCTTTGCTCGGGTGATTGCTCCTTCCGGTACATGCAATGCCTCGGGTTGAACCTCCGTGTCCGGAATCTTATCAGGAAACCAAATTTAAGAGCTTAGCATCAAGGAATGAAACACATACAACTTTCCGAAGAGGCAAGCTAAGAATAATATTCCTCAAAACTGGGTCAGGCTTCAGTGTTGAGTATGGCAATCTCCCATGAACAAAACTGTAAAACAAACAAAAGGAGTAATCTCAAGTCCTAAACACCTTACACTTTATAGCAAATATATAGAAGACAAGTTCAGTACCGATGGAAATCGTCGTAGTCAAAGTCATAACCCACAGCCTGAAAGAATTAACATCAAAAACGAAGGGCATGTGCATCACCAACATTGGAAAATAATACAGATACATGTTACATTGTGCTGAAAAAAAAAAAAAAAAAGATACCTTAAGACCAGCCATAGTTGTTCCATAGATTTTATAAAGCGAAAGGCAAAGTTCTTGGACTTTTTCTTCTTCGATACCAAGTTTCTGAGTCATATACTCTAAATGGCAACAACAACAACAAAGACAGGTTCAGCGATAACTAACATGAACAAGCAATCTTCCACAACAAATGAATGCGATCAGACTTTACCTTGAATGTTGTTTTTAACTTGCGTGGCCAAACCAGAACTTTGAGGGTAAAGAGTATCATCTATGTCTGTTTGATACAATTATTTCAATCAGAAAATGGTTTAAACTTTAAAACCATTTCTCAATCATCAAATGTTAAACATTCAAGAAGAAAAGTAATCATTTTCCTTACCAAATAAAAGACAATCATATTTCGGTTCGGAAACTTGCTGAAAGTTTTCCTCGTACGCCATTTTGATTCCTGAAACAAAAAATTTATAAAACAACAGAATCTCAACGTCACCAACAACACACATTCCAGAAAAATCGGAACAGTGACATCAAGATCCCAAGAAAATACATGTACATTTACTCCCATTAAGTCATCACCGACAACATACACATCTCTAGAGATCGTATCTGAAACCCTATTTCGAAATAAATGAAACACGGGCGAATCGGGATAATCCAGGGCAACAGACTGAAAAATGCAAAATGTAACCTTGACTAATCAATGGAGGAGGAAGAAAGCGAGTGACTTACCTTTTTCTGATCAATGAAACTTCGAGGGAGATGAAATACTTTTTTATTTTTTTTAATAAATAGAAGTGAAGAAGAGAAATGTTAGCCAAACGTCTCAATGGCATCCACTGGTTGTCGTTAAATCAGGAGAGAAAGCAATCATGCCTGACATCCACAATTTCTCCACGTGGCACCTCCTTCTTTACTTGCCAACCGAATAATCAAATGACACGCGTAATGTATTTATGACCCGACCAAACACACTTTCTCAAAAGTCATTAAATAACGTGCGTCTTCGATTCGGGTTTTGACAAACAAAACAGCAACTAAAAAAAATTCGATTCGGTTTACTCTACTGATGGTGTACCAGGCCGGCCCATATTGACCGGATGCTATAATCATCAATCGGCAACATGAGCACTAGGTCTGGACATAAAAATCGGAACCGAAAATCCAAATCGGAACCGATCCGAAATAACTGGAATCTGTCGGTTTTGGTTATACTCAAAATATCCAATGGTTTTTTTTTATTGATATTCGTGGATATCGGATAATACCCAGAACCGATATCCGATCGGATAAACAAATTACCGAATTATAATTATATACTCAAAATATTAAATGTATTACGGATTTTCGGGTATATTTATTTTAGTTTTTAAAAAAAAGTTTTCAGATATATTTTAGGTATTTCGAGTAATAAATATCCGAACCAATTAAGATCTGATTTTTTGAATTTTTACCGGTTCTTAAATATTAGAACCAAACCGATTTGGAACCGTTTGGAACCGAACCGAAACGGATCTGAAATCTTATCGGTTCTTAAATGGATCCAAAATCTTTCTAATTGAAATACTTGAAACCGAGCCGAATATCCGAATGCCGATGGCTAATGAGCACAATGCTTTTGTTTTGTTTTCATGTTAACTTCATGAGTAGAATGTTCCATCTACTCTCTTTTTTGTCAGCCATCTAAAATTATTTATGCAACAAATTTAACTCATGTATCAAGTGAAAACTTCTTATTTATATCGAATTACATCAAATAAGTTAACCATTTTTTGTCTAATTAAAGAAATACACATTTTTATTGCTCCGGGTGTATAAAAATATGAAAGTTATGTGGATTTTCTTACTAGCGCAGACATATAAACTGTAACATAATTATTTTAAATGTACGAAAAGCATATCATATGTAATAAAAAATAAAATACACATATAAACCGCAACTACATAGACACCATATATATCAACCGTTGTATCAACAATAAACGGTGTGTATATATATGGATTTTTTTATTTTATTAAACATTAATTATATATGTAAATATTTTCACAAAGTAATTAATAAACATGCAGAAACTACGCTTGAACAAAAGTTTCAATCGAGATTTGTGCGGCGTAACCAATTCTTTCAGATTCCTTGTTGTTGGATTCCGACCATAATTCCGGAAATGCGTCTTTCATGTTGTGAATGCTTGTTAACGCGTGATCACTTCCTTCCACCTTTTCTGATTTACCAACCTAAAAAAAATTGAAAATTATTGATTTTACGGGAAAAAAAATTTGAAAATTATTATATTTTTGATTAGTAATTTTTGAAACAGCCTGGTTCAGTATTTAAATACATATAGGCTAATACCAAAAAAAAAAAAACATATAGGTAAAAGAATTTTGGTTTTAATTAGTTTGGTTGAAGATGGTAACCGGTTCTTACCAGGACGGTATGAAGACCCAAGGCTTTTCCGGTTTGGACGTTCCGGATACTATCGTCGAAGAACAACTGTACAAGAAACATGATCACGTTAATTATAAGATAAAACCATGAATGAAGAAAATCTAAACAAGAAACGTCTAATTTATATATACTATTTAGTTATTTGTTCCCGAAGCTTACGGTTGTGTGAGGATTGAGCTGTGCAATGTCGAAGGCTTTCTCGAAAGCAAGCTCGGTTGGTTTACAGATAACCGGAATCTCGGGAAGGTAATCCGAGGAGACCTCAGCCTCGTTGATCTTAGGGTTTAAGGTCTCGAAACTTATGATTCTCTCAAAACAATCTTCGATGCCGAGTCTCTTTAGAGCCTTCGTCACATGCACTTCATCTCCATTCGAGAAAACCTTAACAAAATAAAACATAACCCATAATTTATTAACATATAAATATCTATATATAATAAACTGAAATTAAGCAAAAATAAAAAATAAAAAAAATAATATATATATATATATATAATATACCAATTTTCGGAAAGGTAGACTAAGGAGGAGATTTCTCAGAACCGGGTCCGGTTTAAGGTTTTCATAAGGTAATCTTCCATGAACAAATCTGTGGTACTCATCATTGTCGAATTCATAACCTACAGCCTGCATTGATTATCAAATTAATTAAAATTGTATCAACCATAAACCATTGTCATGAAATCAATTATGTGTGTATATATGATTCTAGTGATAATCAATTTCCGGGTTTGGTCAATATATTTATGAAGGTAAATTACCTTTAGACCAGCCATTGAAGTTCCATATTTTTTGTAGAGAATTTGGTTTAGTTCAACGACTCCGTCTTCATCTATTCCAAGCTTCTCAACCATGAATTCTGCACAAGGGTTATTTGGTTTATAAATTTTTTCCATATGAAATATATATTAAACATGTTAATAAGTAAACAAAATAAAAATCTTCAAGGAAACTATATACCTATAATGTTGTTGGCACATGCTTCCGATAAACCAGAGCTAAAAGGATAAAGAGTATCATCCAAATCTATTGGAACACAAACATAAAGATACTTAGTTCAATCAAATTTGTTAATTGCTTCCAATTATATCTATGTAAGAAAAGAAAAAAAAAGATTAGCCAGAACTTCTTACCAAAGAGGAGACATTCATATCTTGGTGTAGAGATGTTCACAAATTCCATTTCTTCAGAAACTGCAAAATGTGCTGGGTTAAGCTTAAATCCAAGATAAAAACAAAAGAAAGAAAATTTAAGTCTTAAAAGAAAGATATATGTAAAACAATCTGATGGGTTTAGAAGAAGCAATTTACCTCGAATAAAAGAAGCGAGAGAAAATTATAGACGCGAGAGAGATGATGATTGAAGAGAGAATATTTGATGAAGAAAAGAAGAGAATGCAGATGTGTTTATATAAAAAAAAAACATTAAACGCGTGTGAAAACAAAGTCACTAATGATGACCAGCTTTTCTTTGTTTAATCAACTCCATTATTGTAACTATAAACTAATAACATTTATGATTATACAAATGGTTGTCATGATTCTCGTTGATGTGTAACTAAAATCTAAATCTAAAATGAGATCAATCGTAATCAATAAGCATTAGAAAGTCCACGCGTCAACATTCAACAATTACACATCGTTCTCTTGATCGTGTCACGTTTAAAAGTAAATAAGAAAGACTTGTGACTTGTTGTGAGATATTCTTGACCAAGATTTTTTTTTGTTTCATTATGTTTAATAAGGAGGCTGATGGACGACCAACCGTGTAAATCTTTTTTTAACAAAAAAGACCCAAATATTTTAC
This sequence comes from Eutrema japonicum, assembly GCA_030161315.1. Lineage (NCBI taxonomy): Eukaryota > Viridiplantae > Streptophyta > Magnoliopsida > Brassicales > Brassicaceae > Eutrema > Eutrema japonicum. The sequence continues at coordinate 45,255,226 of BSQW01000005.1, forward strand.
TTATCAGTTAAGACCCCTAAATGCATAAAAATACCCTAATTTGTTCTTAAATAATGGAACAAATAAATATATTATAGACGACTTTATATCTCATAAGCACAAAATGATTCATAACATAAATTATCACAGAGAAACCTAAAACTATGATAATTCGTGAGAAAAGCAAAATTATAAACTGTGTTTATGTACAAAAATGTTAAATCAAATCAGCCAATGATTGTACTTTACAAAAATAGCATAAACTTCTGAACTTATAGTAGTTGTTTTAGATAACTTTTTTTCTTTATTAAGTATTTTATACAAATTTAGAAGATGGTAACTTGATTATTCGTGTTTTAACTATTAAATATTATATAAGGTTCATTAATTTTAAGCAATATGTTAAATAAAAAACATGCTCATAAATATTGTGCTTTTTGTTTTTTTGCTAATGCATAATTTGTGCTATATGTTACGTAAAAAATTGTATTATTTTCTCATAATTAATTAGTTTTCATTTCATACACTATTTTTTTTTATCATATAATCAAAAGTTTAAGCTTAATTATTATTCGAATGGGAAGACTCGAACAATAGTACTTTAACTAATATGATGAACCTTTCAACCACTAAACTACGGTGATTAAAATAAATAATTCACAATTTTCATATACTGTATTCCATTTTATAACTTCATCTAATTTATTTAAAAACCAAAAATACTTCCTCTTATTTAATAATTTATTCTGTCATTATCCAATTCAATTTTTTGACTATAGGTCTGTTCGTTTGGCAGCCGCAGGAGGCTGCGGCTGCGGCCTGCGGCCATACGCTGCGATCAGACGCAGCGGTTGTTGTTCGTTTGGCAGCCGCGCGTCTGGTCTCTGCGACTGGTCGCAGGTTTGTTCGTTTGATAGCCGCGCGTCTAGACGCAGCGTCTGGCCGCAGGTCTGTTCGTTTGTCTGACGCAAGCGATAGTTTTTTAAAAAAAAATATATATATATATTAGCCATAGTTTTTTATTTAATTCAAATTATTTTTTATGAATTTTATACATTTATATTTTTGATAAACAATATAGTTTAAATTTTGTACATCCATAATAATTTTTTATTAGTTAACAATCATATTAATAATTTTATAATTAAATATAATTAGAACATTATAATTTTTATGATAAAAAATCATAAACTAAATTAAAATAATCATATTAAACTAAATCATTTAACTGAAATAAAACAAAAGTAATACATAAGATCATAAAATATAACAAAACAAAAGTAATACACCAAGTCTTAAATAAACTTTAAAAAAAAGTCATAAACTATAATATCTAATAAGGTAATCGACGTCCTCTACCATATTCATTTGTGATGGTGTCACGCAAAGCTTCCATCGCTCTATCACCGGTCGGCTCATATGGAATATGTCCACCATGATCATCATCACTGCTACTATCATCAACTTCTTCTTCTCCTGCTCCTTCATCATCACCATGAACATGATAATCTTCTCTGTTTTGCCAACGTACAAAATCATAATCTTCTCGATCTGTATCACGTATGAAGTTGTGTAGTGCCATCGTCGCTGTTACAAGCTTAATCCACTTAGTCAAACCATACTTTGGATGCTTACGATCCAAAATCCTCCATTTTGTTTTCCATACTCCAAATGTTCGTTCAATAAATGATCGCAAACTTGAATGCTTTCGGTTGAACAACTCTCGTGTGTTTGTAGGTGGTCCTCCTCTAGCAAATTGCTCAAGATGATATCGCATCTTACGATGCGGACCAAGATACCCTGTCCTGGTGGAATATCCGGAGTCAACTAGATAGTACTTTCCATTAGGCGGATGTGGAAAAGAAGATTCATACCTCGCACAATGAGTCAAAACCTTTGAATCATGTGCTCTACCTGGTACACCGACATATGCGTATATGAATTTCATATCAAAGTTGCATATAGCAAGGACATTCATTGTAGGTTCCCGCTTTCTACCTCTATATGCTTCTGCAGTTCGACTAGAAGGACGAACTGGGACATGAGTTCCATCAAGTGCTCCAATACAATCTTTAAATGGTCGATATCGATCCCCATTCGTCAAAACAGAGTGTACTCTTGTAAACTCACCTTCTTCTGGTTTTAGTATATCTGCTGCAAACTTGAGGAGAACACTCAAAACGTCATCAAGTTTCCTTTTCACTGTATCCAATGACCGTTGATATCTTTCAGCTATAACCCGCATAGTCATATCTTGACCAACCACCTCAAGAAACATGGCAACAGATTCCTCAACGTAGACATTTTCAGACTCTTTTAACCCATATCGCCTAGCTAGCATCTTACATAAATCTTCAAAAGTTTTTTGCTTCATTCGAAGAATATCATAACATTGCTGATCTGATCCATGCATAAGTTGTTGAACATGACGCCATCCTGCACCTCGATCTGTTCTATGACTCAATCTCTCAGAAGTAAGCAAATCAAACAAACCAAGTTCATCATCATCATCATCATCATCATCATCATCCAATATCCATCTTCTAACCATCTGCAAAACCATAGTGAAAATTTTAAAAACTTATATATAAGACTAAAAGCATAATTGTAAACCAAAAGACATAAGACTAAAAGCATAATTATACATAGTCATACAAAATTATATATATAATAATAAAGCTGAAATCATTATCCAAAATACTAAAAAAAGTCAACATTAGTAGTTATAAGTAGCTAAACAAAAAAAACATAAACAAAAGTCAATCATAGAGTTTTGTTCCGGTCCTATGCTCCAAATAGCTAATCTTGTCTTCAACACTAGGAAATGCTACAAAACCCTGACGGTTCGCTGCATCAGCTAGAAGATGATCAACCGATGCTCGGTGAAATGGAGACCACTTCCTCACTCCAGGCAATTCACTAAGTACTTCTAGTACACGCTCAACACTATAAGCATATTCACGCTCCAACATCTGTTCCGCTATTTTATTCTTTTGTGCAAGAATGGTATTACGTGCAACAGAAGTCTCTATAATTACATCTTTCTCTTTACGCCTTCTTTTTGTTCTTGAACTTCCACCTTGGGTTTGTTTCCCTACAGCTTGGGTTTGTGTCTCTGGCACGCCCATGTCTGTATCAACAGAATCAGCTTCATCCTCATTATTTCCATTCACTCTAGAATTTAAACTAGCTTCTCCTTGTTGAGCACTCCATCCTTCTGCTCCCGTCACAGTAATACCACCAAATTCCCCTTCAAACAAATCCATATTAGGAGTCGGTTTCTCTCTATATTTTCTAGCACCAGGCCATTCCTATATATAACAAAAATAAACAAGAAGTATTAGCCAAAAAGACTAAACCAATTTCTGTTATTATATTGATTTCACATTGGTTATGATCAGATTAATAAGAGAAGCAGTAAGACTCAAGTTATAGCAAAACAATTAATAAGAGAAGTAATCATTATTGATACAATTTCAGAATTAGATCAATCACATCCCACCAATCACAACTCTCCCGATTTCAGAATACGATTGCTGGAGTTATAGCAAAAAATACTTAAAAATTGACAGAAACTTATTATAATACAACATTGAAGACATTTTTTTAACATTGCGGAAAATGTCTTCAACCAAAACCAATCATTATTGATTCAAGTTATAGCAAAACAATTAATAAGAGAAGTCAAAAGACCATCGAACCAAGCTTTAACATAAATCTAAAAAAGGGAAACGAGAAGAAGAAGGTTAGTTACCGCTACTCGTTGATCCCACCAATCATCAGACATGTCCAATCTTCCCATATCATCATATCCAAGTCCAGTTCTATTGTGCGTTAACTTGTTGAATTTGGCCCATGCTTTTCTACTTGAATCATACTTGTTTTTGAATTTTTCCCATTGGAGGAATCCCCTCCCAAATTTCTCTTCAAACTTCTTTATAATAAAGTCTTTCCCAGTTTGATTCATTCCAAGCTTCGTTTTGTTTCCTTTTCTTTTCTCATCCGCATAGAGATGAAAAAAATACCGACATTCCTCGTCGGACCAATTCTAAAAACCAATTCATAAAATCAGTCACAAGATCAACCAATAAATAACCCACAAATTACTTACATCAATAGCCATATTTCTTGTTTATCTCTGATCCTTCCTCAAAATCTTGTAGAGCAATCTTAAAAACAACCTGCAAAAGACAAAAAAAACAAGATTGAGAAGAAGTGAGAAGAAGCGTGAGATCGTGAAGCCCAAATTCCAAACACAAGAAGCGTGAGGAATGGGGTCTATCAAACCTTGATTCTGCACAAATTGATTTCCTTCTTACTTCATGTCACTAACCGAGAAAAAGAGCAAAAGATTTAACCGCGACTTCGACTTGATTACAATCTGCAAGAAACCAATATATATCAAATTCAGAGGAAGAAAATATGACTACAAACATTAAAATCACATCTTTGGTTTTCTCAGTGCAGGAGCAAAACAGAAGAAATCTTCACAACAAACTGTCTCTCAAACAAAATTCTAATCACATTCAGCTCAAAACCGTCATTTTTAAATGAAACCAGACACCACAAAGCTGGAAACCGAAATGGTCTTGGTTCTGGCAACCGTGAAAACTCTTAGGGCACTGAGAGCTGCAGGGTCGCTAGAGAGTCTGAGAAACGAAAGGTTACATGCGTTTGCTCTGTGTGTAAACGCATCAACACTGCATATTATGCAGTCCCATGAGCTGGAGATGAGAACTCTGGCAAATCTCTCATCCTTTGAGGTTGTGTTGAAGGGAGAAGAAGACAAAGCAGCTCAAACTGGATCTGGTGTTGTTGAGACGGTGAACGAGAACCTCAAGGTGTATCTCAAAGTGGATGGAGCAGCAATCAACCCAGAAGCTGAGCGTGAGAAAGTCAGAAACAAGATTGAAGAAATAGAAAATCAAAAGAACAAGTTGCAGAAGCTTATGAGCGTGAGTGAATACGAGGAGAAGGTCCCTGGAAACATAAAGGAAGACAATGCGAGGAAGCTCACGAAGCTTCTTCAAGAATTGGAATTCTTGAAGGTGAGTTGACCATCTCATCTTAATAGATTCTTCTTTATAGTCCCTAGTTTATTTTACTCAGAACTATGCTAAAGTATGTGGTTTTAAACATCATTTGAAATGGTTGATGTCATATACAGTAGAAACAGATTGTTTTTTTTTTTAATAGAATCATCAAATCCAAAGCTTAATCCAAAGCTTAATCCAAAGTTAGTAGCCATTACCACAAAACAAACAAATACCACATTACAACAAAACCTGAACTTAGTTAGTAGCCATTACCACAAAACAAACAAATGCTCACGGACAATCAAATCAAAACCCAGAAACTTCAGCATCGGCAACTCAAATCAAAACCCAGAAACTTCAGCATCGGCAACTTAGTTAGTAGCCATTACCACAAAACAAACAAAAGCTTCAGCATCGGCAACTCAAATCAAAACCCAGAAACTTTCAATCAAGTAAACTAGCTCGACTCGACTAACACAAATACGAAAGCAGACGACCAAACTCAACTCGACTCACACAAATCAAAACGAACAGACCCACCATGGAGAGAGAGAGAGAGATCCTGACCCGTAAGAAGAAGCATGGAGAGAGAGAGACTTCAACGCCGAAGAACAGAAGAGATCGAGAAGGAGATTGATTTAGGGTAAATGGCATTTTCGTAATTCACATTAATAATAGGGGGTTTTTAGTCTTTTACCACTCTAGTCGCAGGTTTAGTCGCAACGCAACGCTGGATAAATCCAGCGTCCAAAAATTCCAATCGCAGAACGCAGCGGCCAGACGCAGCGTTTGGCCGCAGGAGGCTGCGTCTAGCAAACGAACAACGTTTGGCCGCTGGCCGCAGCCGCAGCCTCCTGCGGCTGCCAAACGAACAAACCCTATACCATAATTATCTCCACTCCATTATATATTTTTTAACACCATACATAGAGCAGATTTATCTTTTTTTTTTTTGTTCGAACATGGTACCATTTCAAGATTTAGATTTAAATGGGTTTATTGACTTAATTTATATATTTATATAATTTTCTTGTGTGAAAATAGCACTTGGAAGTTGGAAGCGACTTCTTCTCTCCATCCGGCTTTATGTGCGACCGGTCGGTTTCAACGGCAAAGTTTCGCCGGCATTTAGTCAACACAATTAAATGAGCCAATTAATAGAACCTTCCTCAATTTTACAATACATCACATGACTTGTCAGAGCCCATTATGTTTTTTCTTAATGACCTTGAAATATTTTTTAGTATGGCCCATTAATCATAGTCCCTAGGCCCATTATTAATTACCGAACACAGTAGTAAAAGTAGCTCACTTCTCTCTGTGTCATGTTTATCTGTTTTTCCTGTTTCGATACGAAGCAAATATGATTAGCTGAAAGATTTGTTCTGATTCTTGTCTTTGTATCCGTTTTTTTTTTGTTCGAATTTCTTTTCGCCATGGAAGCTGTACTTCTCTGCTCGAAGGTTGTTCCTCGGGCGATACCGTTGGAAGGCAACAGAAAGTTCTCGTTCAGGCATTTGAACAAACACCCTAATTGCCATTCGCTTCGTGCTGATTCCCGAAGCACTCCTTTACTCCGCAGCTTTGAAGCGATTAAGAGTCCGTCTAGCTTGAGATGTGCTCCGTTTCCAGTGAGAAAAGGTTCATGGGTTCCGCCCAGATGCTCGATTTCTGGCTCGACTGTTTCCGATTCCGATAGCCCTTTCCTTAGCCAATTCCGGTCACTCTCGTTTAATTCACTGGTGAATAGAGCTCGCCAATTGAAAGTGAAGCCCATTGATGTTTTGAAATTAACTCTTGTGCTATCGGTTTTGTCTGTGGCTGCAAAAAAGACAGTGAATTTGGTCTTCGACCCATTCTTCTGGATGTATTTCAGCTGGACATGGCTCTTCTGGCCTTGGTTTATCGCTGTGGGTCTCGCGGGTTACGGATTGTACTGCTTCCGTAAGCATTTGCTCGGCGAAGCCAATGCCTTTGAGCAGCTTGGTATTGTAACTTCAGTCTTCACATGGCTTACACTTGTGCCTCCTGCTTATTTCAACGGTTATCTTGAAGGCTGGCCTTTTGTGTTCTTCTTGGCTTATCATTACTTCTTCTTCTTCAATGTAAGCGTGAGGAAACGGCTCTATGGGGATTATTACGCTCGCACGCATGATCCCAAATGGGATGTGAACACGCCTTTATGGTCTCGGGTTTTGTTTGGTGTTGGCATCATGGTTGGACATTGGCTTGCGGCATTTGAAGGGCCTGAGCTTCACCGTTTACCAGGCGGTTGGGCCAATGTAGGGATATGGATTCTGATTGTGATTACAATGCTTATGCAATACGATTCAACGCTATATCTTGCTAGATATTGCGAAAAGGTCGTTGTTCCAACAGCTGTTGTGCAATTTGGTCCTTATAGATGGATCAGGCATCCGATATATGCTTCTACGATGCTTCTTTTCGCGACATACTGCACCACCCTGCGTGCGCCTTTGAGTCTGTTGTTTCTTGTAGCTGTGTGTTTGGTTTACTACAACAAGAAGGCAAAGCAGGAGGAAGAATTGATGGTGGAGAGTTTCGGGCAAAGCTATTCGGATTATGCCGATAAGGTTAGGCACAAGTTCATTCCTTTTGTTTACTAGTGCTTTAGAGGAACATGTGATGTGTCTAATTATCTGGTATCTATCAGTCAAAGATGTATGAATGAAAATGAGTTAATTTTTCCCATTTTTATTGGAATGTTAGGCTTGTGAAAAGGATATGCGTTTATGCTATTTGTGGCTTCCCTTTTTTTTTCTAATTCAAGATATTTGTCATCAGTTTCAACTAGTAATATACTAATATTAGTTTAAAGTTCAACACTTTGGGTTAGCACGAATCTGAAAATTGATTGGCTGTTATGAAAACCAAACATTCACATCATCTTGATTGCTTGTAGCTGTAGCTTATGAGTGTTAAGTTATATCCTAACACATATTTTGATTGCGTGCTTTATAGTATTATTGCCTTATCTTTTGTCCTTTGATGACGATCCATTTTGCTGTTGCATAATCCAACCGTGATTTGCTGCATCCATTTTCTCTTTCTTGATCTATTCAATTGGGGTACATGTGACCCTAATTTTCTAAATCTCCTGATCTTAACTGATTCCCTGACTTAAAGTATATGAATACCTCCAGTTAAAACCTAAAGCTGTTTGCTTTCTTAGTGTTTTCGCCTTTACACGTAAGGAACCGCACAGGGAACAATCTTAATCATGATTAGTTTAATAAAGTGACCATTGCTAATCTAATAGTTTTCCTAATCCCACTTGTTCCATACTAATCAATCATGATTAGTTTAATAAAATTCTTCTATCCTGATAAAACTTTATTTTATCGTCATTTGCATTTGCAACCCATTAACCATCACCACCTGGAAATGTTTCTTTAATGACTTCTTCATGGTACTTTGGAGAAAAAAGGTTTTGAGGTTTGTGTATAAAAACTTTTGAGATTTTGAGATATTTCATATGAAAAACTCTTTAGCTTTGGCCTCTGTTCCTGACAGTTGTTCGGTGAAGTGGGCTTGTGTTATATTGATGTGATCTCTCTCCCCTTTTCAAAAGTCAATAATCAAATAGGTCTAGTTCTGTCCCTTTCCAAGTGATTTTACATCGACCAACTAGCTTTCTTCATAGTAGTGTATATATTCATGCACTTATCTCTCTCCATTGCTTCTCCCCAAAATCATCTTGCTGATTGATTTGCTTTCTGAATCCTCTTGCTTTCCTCTTTGCGTGCTCATTTGGTGGTGGCCGTAAAAGTTCCCAACTTCAGAGCGCAAACCGATAAGGGTCTTTCGTCTGTGGTTGATTTATTTGGATTCTGGATGAAACGGCAAAAGATCTAGCCTCTGATAGTTGCTAACAGCCGGTAGTTGCAGATGCAGTATCATTAAGATTCACAAGAGATGTGGTTTCCTTTGTTTTCGCCTCTCGGTCTGAAAAAAGGGTTCCTTTCGAATGGGAATCTTGATGATGCTGCATCAGCAAATACATGGCTCTACTCTTGTCACTACTTTTTTCATTCTCTAGTGAAGAAAGTAAAAGATGTCTTGGAGATCTTACAAGGACTCAAAAACAGAAGGTAACGTCTCTTTTCTTGATTCTGACTCTTGACAATTTCTTGATCACGCACATGTTGTGAAATATCTATAAGTTTATGGTGTTTATTTCTTGCTGTTGTTATTGGCAAAACCATTCACATGTAGAGCTTTCAAAGGATCCCACACATGCTTTAATAAACCAAACATAATTGTGACAATTATATATAAATAAATGGATCATGATAAGTTTCTAAGATGAATATGAATCGTGAGAACTCAGAAGTGAGAAGTCTCCTGTGGTTATGGTTTGTGGAAACTCACATGGTCACATGTGAAAATGGTCCATAAGTGTTATTTGGTCAATTCTTTGCCTTTGGTCCCAAGGTTTATTGTGTATTTATATAGTTTCTTTGACCCGACAAAGAAAATTAAAACAATTTTCCACATGGGTCATATGAATCTCGAGGCACATTTTTCCTTTTTAAAAAACAAATATTGTTTAGGGGAGAAATGAATTTATACATAAAATGGAAGTAATAAATAATTTTCAAAGTTTGTTTGAAAGCTTCCATAAATTGGTGAGTCAGTCAATCGTGCAATGGAATAATGTGAAAGTAAATAAAAGTTGGGCAATTCTACAAAATAGCACAAAAAAACTAAAAATTCCCAAATTTAGCACCCAAGGATGAAAATCACAAATATAGCACCAATTTTGACAATATTAGCACAAATTTAATATAAAAATGACTTATAATCATTTTCTAATGAGAAAAAACTAAACCCTAAATTGGAAATAGTGAACCCAAACATAATGTTTAATTCTATTTTAAATTTATTTTTGGTAAATATGTATTTTAAAATAATTAATTGTGCTATTTTTGGTATTTTAAATTTAGGGTGCTAGTTTTGGAACAAAAAATAATTTTTGTGCTATTTGAGGGTATTTCTCATAAAAGTTTCACTTGCTATTTGTTTTACATTTCTAAATCATATTAATTAATGAATTTTCTTTGGCTAAAAAAAATTATGGTCCCAACTCCTAAAGAAAATATATTTAATCTGACACATGTAAGCTTTTGATTAAGTAATTAACGACGACAAAGAAAAATGTAGTAAGTAATGACGTCGATAACCAATACTTACATAGGCCGATTAACCAATCTCTCGATTTATGTCATGCTAATTGTGGAAAAAAATGCAATATGTTTGAGTTTATGTCGAATCTCTTCATATCATACTATTGTCCATGACTTATTGACGATTTGCAGCTAGACATGTAATCTAACGATTCTAACGATTTACAGTTATCGTGTCACACTCAAATTTGAATTTGATAGAATGCATATGTAAATTGTTGAAAAATATATCCTTTATCAAAAAAAAAAAAAAAATCGACATTTTATGTTTTATGAGGCTGTTAAAAAATATAAGTTAATTTTTTTATGAAGTTGTTACAAAAATATTTAAGTTGAAAATTTATGAGGTTGTTATAAAAATATTTAAGTTGAAAATTCATATCTTTGTTTTTGGACTATGAAAAATATTAGGATGGTGATATATATATCATTTTTCATATTTTACGTTTTGAAACGTAATTTCACAATTTGTTCTATTCATAATATTTATCAATTTTTTATGTTTTCATTTTTTAAAAGTCATTAATCTATTAAAATCTTTTTTTTTTAGCATTTTAAGATTATTCTGCATAGTTCTATTCAGTTAAAACAATTATGGTGTTCCACCGCTTTTTATATATTCGAAGCTTTTGGTTTAATTCAAATCAATTAAGTCAAAATAACTATATTTCGTTATCATCAAATATACATGCATGTCATAACTTATATATTTTCGTTTTTTTTAATTCATTTTTTGTTTTGACCAATTCGTTTTTTTATAAATTGCATTGGATTAACGTAGTATGATAATATGTACATCGAAAGCTATGCGTGCACGAACGTACTTAAAAGTGGTTTGTCTACACATGTTTTTGAGGTTTTCTTAATGGATTTTATCTGATTGTCAGTCTCTTCTCCTTTACTCAAAATATCAAAGCTTTTCTAGGTTTTGGGTTTCCAATCGCTCCCTATAACATTTTCATTTTGTATTTTAAATATCAATTAATTTTGAATTTTCAGTTTTCTTGCTAGTTATTACTCTCTAACAAAAAAATGTCATTTTAACACCGAATAAAAAAAAACTCTTAAATATACAAATATATTTTTATTTAATAATTAATATATCAATAATTAAATGTAGAAAATCACATTGGAAATATAAAAAGATACTATTTTTGAAAATAAAAATAAATTTTAAAACAACAATATTAAAGTATTAAAATAAGCAATATCAACTTAACTTATCGCGATTCACTAAATTTTACGAGTTATTTTCAAAATTTAAATTAACTCATTTGTTTCAAATTTAAATTTTACGCAACTCTAGTCCATATCGTTGGAGACTTCCTCCGGAAAACCCGGATACTAGTTTTCCCTGGATTGCATGGTATATTTGGAAAGCACGAAATGACAAGGTTTTCTCAAATGTGGACATAGATCCACGAGATATCATGAAGTTAGCGGAAACTGAGGCACTCACTTGGAAAACGGCACAGTGTAGTGACCCTGATGTGATACTTCAAAGTTCATCACCTCCTCCGGTGACTCCGACTCACGACATATGGCGGTGTACTATTGATGGCTCCTGGAAGGACATTGATAGTTTTTCTGGTTTATGGTGACACTATTTTCAGGAAGGCCCCGAAGAAAAAATAATGGGAGCAAGAAATCTACGAAGAAGTATATCTCCCTACATGCAGAACTGGAAGCACTCATATGGACCATGCATTGTTTGATTGCAAACCAGAAGACGCCAATAGCTTTTGAAACAGACTGTTCCGAGTTGATGAAGATGGTGTCTACACCCGAGGAATGACCGGCTTTTGCTTTACACTTGGAAGAATTCGTGAAGAGTAAGGAGACTTTTTTATTTTTCTCAATCTCACTTATTCCACGCGCACACAACATAAATGCAGACAAGTTAGCAAGAAATACTCGCGTCTACCCAGTGGATATTATCTATGTAAACTCAGTACCTCCGGTTTGAATTTTTAAACCGTTTTAGGTATTTAGGCTGTTGAAAAAAAAAAAGTTTTCATTTATATGTTTCTACGTGGGATATTTTCCAATTCGATGGCCCAAAAAAATGGGTTTCCCAAAATAATAAAAATATAAGAATAATAATTTAAGTAATTTGATTTTTCAATATATTGATATGGTTTGCACCATTAGCCTCGCGTAAATTCTTTTTATCGTATTTGTATTTTGTACTTAGTAGAAACTGCACTCAAGAAAAACACATTCTACAGTCTTCAAAGTGCCCGGGTACTAGTACGTAATAAAGGTTATAAATAATATGCGATATAAATACATTTTTTTATTAAATTGAAAGGATTAAAATTTGTATATACAAATTAATATTTTGCGCTGAAATATAAACATAAATTGTATACTAATTTTTTCTTCTTCTTACCATTGTTTATTTTATATATAAAAAATAACATCGAGTAAAAACTACAATATTATTATTAATAAAAAAATATTGTTAGATATATATGTGTGTACACACATATGTAAATATTATAAGAATTGTGCCTTAAAAGCTTTGACCTATTTCATTCCAACTTCCAAGCTCTCTATGATTTCTTAACTCCATCTTCAATTCAAAAACACCAAAGAAACACACACACACACACAGACATTAATTCTATATTGATGTACATGATCTATATAAAGATCTGGATCAATAGAACTGAGATCATCCACTCTTGATTTCATGGATGATGAAAAGTTGTGGAAAGTTTCCAAGAAAGATTCCATCTTCGAAACGACCCATTTCTCTTCAAAACCCGTCGTTTTCACACGAAGCTTCTCAACAAAAAATTCTTCTTCTTCAAAACCCATTTTCACACGAAGTTTTTCAACAAAAACCACTTCGTATTCGTCGTCATCGGAACCCATCTTTAGACGGAGTTTTTCTGCAAAACCAACTCCTTCGAAATCTCCGTTTCTGTCTAGAAGCTGTTCGACGACGACGAAATGCCCAAATGATACATCTTCTGCTTCCAAGTGTTCCATTTCTCGGAGCTTGTCTCAGAAAGGAGCTTCAGTGACCCGAAAGTGTCGTAATATGGCCAAGGAGCACAAGTCCCGTTTCTACATCATGAAACGCTGCGTTTTGATGCTCGTTTGCTGGCACAAACACGCCTGAGAGATTCAGTTATAGATGTGAAGAAAGAAGATTAGGGTAATTAATTACATATTTTACTCGATTTTTTGTTTTGTTTTTACCCATCCTTTAATCTCTCTCTTTTTTTTTTTTTTTTTGAATTATGTATTAATGATGCCCTTCATGTGTTTTAAATTAAATGTATGTTACTTTTACAAAATATAGTGTTTAAAAAATCGACAAAAATAAAAAAATTTAGTGTTTTGAAATAAAATCTAAATTTTACGATGGTATGTAAAGAGAAAAAATTACACGATCGTAATACAACAACGAAAAAGGGTATAATAACTCGTGATGTAATGTAATGTAATGCAATGTAGTAGTAATACAAAGATTATGCTCAAAATATATTTTCACAGGCTTATTTTCCAACCATTTTAATTTATTTTATAGTTGTATTGAAGTGAGAGATAGATTCCCTCTGAAAAACATTGGGAGTTTAAAAGACATATATAAACAAAAGTGTACCAGTGTTCCAGCTCTACAGTTAATTTGCATTTATATATGTCGGTCCATATTACAAATTAAATAATTAATATAGTAGTACTATATATATCCCCAATATTTCTCATATTAAAACTATTGCCAAACTAAACCGCATTTTTGGGCTTCACATAGGCCGAGTTAACTATGTAATGGACCGTTAAGAAAACATCATTCATAGTGAAAGACGATCAAATTGTGTGTTGCTGAATAGTAAAAAACGAACAAATTGTGTTGAATTGAACACTCTGAATTCAACTTAATCGTTCATAGCCCACTTTATTTTTGTTTTCTTTTCTTATTTGATACAATTTGATGTCAATAATTCTTTATATCATTGTGAAGTAGAATTCACTTTAATCACATTTCTTTCATTTGTATTGACTGATCGTTTTCAATACACATTTATCAAAAATATACACATAGCAAAAAAAATGTAGATGTTACACAATTTAGTAGATTTACCTGGCATATTCGGCTTGGTTGCTCATTACACATTGTATAAATGTTTACAGTTTTTTTTTGTCAACGATTTACATTTGAATTGTTGAATTCCTCGAAAATTAATTTTTAAAAAGAAGAAGAACGAAAAGAAAATGAAATAACAACTAATTAATGAAACTAAGACCACCCCCATTGGTGAAAAAATGAGGGTGTCTACACTTTAAAAAAACAAAAAAAAATGAAAAAGCAAGAGAGAGAGAATGAGAGAGTGAGACCTCGTGTCTCTAGGAAGACACTTTGGACACAAGTTTAGACACTCAACGCTGATGTGTCAGCGTCTGAGTGGTTCAAATTTTTTTTTTTTTAATTTCATTATTTAATTAAAAAAAAAAATAAAAAAAAATTATTTTTTTTTTGTGAGACACTCTCCTGCGATGGAGATGCTCTAATGTGTCAACAAAATCAATCCCAAATCATAACAATAGAGAGCATAGTAACGCCAAGGAAGACAGCAAGAAACTTGTAGATTGGCTTGTCGAAGTAACACTCCTCACGAGGCTTATACCCTTTTGAGATAAGGTGGTTAACCGCAACATACACGAAGACTCCACATGCAATGCTCATTGAGATTGCGTAGGTCCAATCACCGGCAGCTCCTTGGCTGGTGGCATTGATTCCAATGCCAATTCCGACGCCTAAGGGACTCGATATCCCAAAGGCGAAGGAGTAGACTACGGTAAGGAAGAATGGTCGTTTAGGGATTAGCTTGAGGAGAGCTATTCCCATTGCTACAGCCGCGAAGATCTTGTGCATGGAGATTGTCCATAGGTTTCTCCAAGCGTCGCTTTTATTATCTGGCCAATATGTTCATTATATAAATTAGAGAGTTTGGGTATCGCACTTTTCTATTTATATACATCCGTTAGGTCCAAGTTCATATATACTAGTTTTTGAATCTGTAATCATGTGTCCTCGTATCTAGCTACCTAGATAACTATGACATAAATTGATATGCGAGGTTTCTACTAACAATTTAAAACCACTAGATTATTAATAGAATATGGATTGTTCAGTGTTTAAACTGATTCTGAGATCAGTGAGATGAATAGGTTGTTGATAAGAACTTCTCTACGATGATGCATGTTCTAGGAAAAATCATTGGACCAAAACCTAAATAAGCCGAATATCATGGACTATATATCGAATTCACATAAAGTTTCTCAACAAAAAAACTTGGTTATCAATTCAACAAAGAAGCAATTAGGGTTTTTTAATATTTGTTACCTGAGACACCAATGGCGATTCCCTCAAAAACGGAGTGAAAACAAAGTGCAAGAATCAGCAAAGCTGTGTCTCCAAATCCACTCGTCCGTAACATTGCTTGATTCACATCCACACCACTTCCAATCTCACGTCGGCCTTCCTCCTTCACCACCACGTCATCTTCCACCCTCGACTCTCCGGCGCCAGCTCCGCCGTGTTTATTATTACTCCCAACAGCTACAAACGCAACCGCCACGTCTGCGAGCATCGTAAGGCAATATCCACCGACTGCTAACATGAATGCGTAAGGATACTCTCTGTGTTTTAACCCTCGGAAAGTCTCGTTGGCGTCGCTGAGAAAATGGATCAAAGCGGTCGCTAGGAATATACCGCCGGAGAATTGAGTTCCGAGGAGGAGAAACGACTCGTTCCACCGGTAAAAGTAAGGAGAAATCCCCGCCAAGAATGTGCTAAAGAAGAGTATTATAAGACAGTAGATCTTCACAAGCACCAAGCTTTTCGACTGGAGATCCACGACGGCTGTTCCGGTGGCCGGAGGTGGTTGCTTGGCTGCCGCAGCCTCCTCCTCTTCGTCGTGACCGTCATCTGAACCGCCGTGAGCTAGAATCAGAGAGAAACAGAGGAAGAGAATAGAGAAAAAGAAGAGAGCTGACTTTAGGGTTTTGGAAGAGACAGCCATTTTTGGTTATTGTTGTTTGTGTTGTACGTTTTTCATAAGCATATGTATTATATGGTTGTGTTTGTAGTACAGTGTTGACTTTTGTTTTGGAGATTTGCTGTGACTAGTACAACGGTAAAGTCATTCGGAAGTTGTACTACAAAAAGTACATATAATAATAAGTTAATAACTTATCGCCGGCGACCAAAGAGCTTGTGCCTTGTTCTTTATGAATGATCTACCGGATACAATCATTGTATAATTATTAGAATCAGTGTTGATCCAGGGGATCACTAAGTGTGTTTAAAGAATGATTAGGAGATGGGAGGTGAGATTTTCGTTAATAGAGCAATTTAACCACAATTAAGACAGGTCGGGAGAAATATGAGTAGGCCGGGGGCCGTGTTTCGTTTTATTGATGAAAGAGAAGCAAACGCTTTTGAATTACGAACTGGTTCCGAAGGACGTCCAGTTCGGCGTTCTAAAGTGTTGTCTCGTTACAAAGATAGAGAGGTCGGGTAACTTGTGGTAGGTGAGAGAGTAAAAATCAGTCCCTCTCATTAATGACATATGAGGGGTATATATAGTCGGGGTCGGCTTCCTGCTCCCCGGGATCTCGGGCCACGTGTCGTCTACGGCCTCTTTTGCGGGTAAGGTGGCCTAGGAGGCGTGTCCCGGCTTTCGAGGAGAGAGGTCATGATGAGCTCGGCGTGGCGTGTTGCAGAGCAATGCACTGTTTCACCAACTCTGCTCCACCTGCTCCCTCCTGCCCTTGTCAGCTCTGCAGGGTTGGTGGGACGTCGGGTCGAAGGCACGTCCCTACGCGGGTAGGGTACTGCCTTACCAACTCCCACGCGCCTACTCTTCTGACACTTCCTGCTCTGGCGGGGCATCAGCGCGGGCCCGGGGTACGTTGCTTTCAGGTCGGCTACCGAGCTGAAGAGTGGTCTTGCAGGTCGGTGATATTAAGTCCGGTGACCGCACCGAAGAACGGCCTTTCCTAAGATGGGCCTAACTAATTGGGGGTGCTAGGCCCACCTCCAACAATAGGCCCTCCCCCAGTTCGGTGTCGCGAGGCGAGGTGAGCGTGCCGAAGTTGATCTAATGTTAGTTCGGCGCATCTTAGGACGGTTTTTCCGTGCTCAACTGTGTTTGCCTTTTCCGAAAAATCCGTAGAAGGTTGGCGCGTATCCGCCACGCGGGGGATCGAAAGGTTGCCTCGTTTTTCGCGCGAGATGCCCACGCGCGGCGTGTGACAGACGCTTCGTGGTTATCGAGGCACCCCCTGCCTTTTGGCGTGGGAGATCGAGGAGTCGTCATCATTAGGTTTTTTGGGCAGCCGTGCTTCTTTTGACACGCGTCCAGGCGTCGCTTCACTGTCCCCCTTCCTCTATTTAAACATTCTTCCTCCTACTGTTAAAACCTTCTGCGCATACTCTTAAGGTAACCTCCTTTCTCCGATTTCCTCCTTCTCTTCCTACTTTCTTCCTGTCTTTTCGATTTCCTCCTCTCCGTGTAATGGCTCCGATGTTAGACGGTATCAGAGTTGAGTCGAGCGAAGAATCGGCGTCCCGTGGTGGCGGTAACGATTCTCCGAGTTCCTCCTCCGGTGATTCCGAACATGCCTCTTCTCCGCGACGAGGGGCAGACAGTGGGGAACAGTTGGCCCCCTCGACTTCGGGGGCCGCCCCGTTGCTCCCGGGGACCCATCTCCGGCCGAAGACGGTGGTTAGATCCTCTGGCGGTCGCGGTGTTGGCCAAGCTGAGGGTAGAACCGGGCATCTGGGCGACCGTGGTGGTCGTCAGGGCGGCCGTGGAGGCGGAGCTCGAGTGGCCAGGGTGAGGTCCCCCCTGGTCCCCTACGAGCAGGGAGGGTCACCGACCTGGAGCACAGCGGAGTCGGTGACCCTCCTGGGGAATCTGTGTGGTTTTTCCGCCGGCGTTGAGCTCAGGGTACCCAGGGCGGAGGAGCGCCCGTGGACTCCTCGGCCGGGCTTCGTCTGCTTGTACGAGTCGTTCTTCCAGAAGTGCGGCTTGCGCCTTCCTCTCCCCGAGCTGTTCGTCCAGTATTACCGGGCGCGGGGCTTGGCCTTCTCGCAGGTCTGCCCGTCCACGGTCCAGGGGATGATCGTGCTGCTGACCTTGGGGCACGAATGCGACATGGAGGTGACGTTGCCTATGTTCGAGGCGTTCACCCAGCAGAAGGCAAACCCCGGGATTCCTGGGACCTTCTATGCCGCTTTCAAGCCCGCGGCGAACGTTCTGGAGGCACCCAGCTCGGGGTCTAGGGCGAGCAAGCTGTCGAAGGTCGAGGACTGGTCTCGCAGCTACTTCTACGTCCGGGCTACCGCCGTGGCTGGGCTCGATCCGTTGGCGAGATACACCCGGGATTGGAATTTTTCCCCGGGTAGGGATTTGCAGGTCGAGCTGACTTCTCCTCTTTGGTTGTCTGACTGATGATTTTTTTTTTGTCTTGCTCTTCAGGCCCTCACTCCTCCAGATTCAAGCTACCGGACTACACAGGTCTACTTGCCGTGCTCAGGACAGTGCGTCGGAGAGAGTGGAAGTCCTTCACCGCTGCGAGAATCGAAGCTGCAATGACCGGAGGTGGTTTTTTTTTTTTTTTTTTTTTTTTTTTTTTTTTTTTTTTGCCGAACTAACGGTTCTTCCTTCGCAGGTAGAGCAAGGTTTGCCAATCCGCAGTACGCGGACTCGTTTGTTGCACCGCCGCCGCCGATACCCGAGGTGCCGGTCAGACGAGACCCGGCACCACGGGTTGCGGGGGATTCCTCCGCGGCGACTCCCTTGAAGAGGAGGGAAGACCGGGCTGCTGGTGGGGAGACCGGCAGAAAGAAGAGGAGGACGGGAGAGTCCTCTTCCGGAGGTCGGGAGGTCATCCGGCCTACACTGCCCGGGCCGGAGCCCGAGGTGCCTGTGGCCGTCGTGCCGGCAGGGGAGGTCGTGGAGGTCGTGGAGGGCCTACGAGAGGGTGAAGAGGTCGCAGTAAGGGCGACGGAGGGTGGCGATGAAGCCGTCGTTGTGGAAGAAGGGCGGGAGACCGCTGGTGACCGGAGCGTTGGGGCTTTGGTGGGTTCGGAGGACGGGCCTCGGGACTACAGCTTCTCCTTTACCCACGAGGATGGAAGCAGACAGGTCATCGTCGATCCGGACGAGTGCGCCGAGCTGGAGATGGCGGAGGCCGATACCTTCCGCACTTTGTCCCGCTGGAGATGGCGGAGGCCGATACCTTCCGCCAGGTGGCGCGATCCGCAGCGCGGGTAAGCCTTTGTTCTGATCTAACTGTTTTTAGTTGGACTTGTTGTGCGTCTTTGCTAACGACTTGTTTAATGCAGACGATGGCCCTTAGTGCCTTTCTGGCGGAGGCCTATGAGAAGAGGCTCGCCGAGCAGGCCGCCTCGATTAACTTCCTCCAGGGGTGCCGGGAGTCCAGCTCGCAGATCCAGTCTACCCGTCTCCACGGGCTCGAGAAGGAGCTGAGAGATGAGAAGGCCCGATCTGCGGCGCTGGAAGAGGAGGCGGTGGGGTTAAGAGCCCGGGCGGTCGAGGTGGCCAGTCTGCAGTCTGCACTAGAGGCCGAAAGGGACCGTGCTGCAGCTGGGTGGGATCGGGCGTCGGGGCTCGAGGAGGAGAACGGGCTCCTGAAGGGGGAGCGGGAGACACTCCGCTCCAGGGTGAAGGGGCTGGAATCCGCCATAGGCCGGGCCAAGGTGGCCGTGGCTGCGGAGAGCGATCGGGTGTCAGACCGGTGGGACGCGCGGAACCGGAAGTGGTCCGCGAAGATGGAGAAGATCCGCGCCCACCTGGACGGGCGCCGCCGGGCCTTAGAGCCTCACCTTCTGTACAGCCAGGTGACCGGCGTAAAGGCCTGCCTCAAGAGGATGGAAGCAGAGGACGGGGTGTCGGTACCGTTCTACCGGTATCAGAAGCTGGACGAGGACGAGGCGGCATTCGGTGCCGTACTGGACGGGATGGACTTTCCGGATTTGACCCCGGAGGATCTGGAAATCCCTCTGGACCGTGCTCACGGCGTTCTGCTTGAGCACATTATACCCGTCGCTCCCTCTAGCACCCCCGTGGTGGATCTGACCCTGGAGGCTCCGCCGGCTGCTGAGGACGTTCTTGCGGTCGCTGAGACCGTCCAAGCAGATCCCTCGATCCCGTCTGCTGACGAGGGAGTCCCCGAAGCTGCTGGGATTGTGCAAGCAGATCCCTCGGTCCTGTCTGCCGTTGAGGCCGGTACGGACGCGCCGTCCGGTGAGACCGGAACCGACGTGCCACCCGGTGGAGCCGTGGTTGGGGAAGAGGGGTCTGGGCAGCCCTTCCTTGGTGAGTACGGGACCAACGCGAGGATGGTGGCCCCGGCTGATTTAGATGGTACCCGTGCTGACGGGAGTGAAGACCGACCGGCCGATGCGGCCTTGTAAAAACTTTTTCCTTTTTGTTTTCTTTTTGTAGAGACCGGGCCGTAGGCCGTTTCTTTTTGTAAGGACTGGGCCGTAGGCCGTTTATGTAATGACTAGGCCGTGGGCCGTTTCTTTCTTCTTTGTAAGTGCCGTTTCGAGGCTGTTGTAATGACTAGGCCGTGGGCCCTTTTTAATAATATCGAGGCCGTTGGCCCTCTCTTTTTTTTTTTTTTGTATATGTGCCATTTCGAGGCTTTTTTGATCGGTAGAGTAGGTCGTAGACCGTACTCTGTCAAGTAAGCAGGTCGTGGACCGTGCTCTTGTATTGGGTGCGAGGTAATCTCGGCTTAAGGCACTTATTGCTTGTGTACCTTGTTTTTTTGGTGCGGGTAGCGAGCCCGGCTTTAGAGACACTTAATGCTTGTGTGTCTAGTAGAGGTGCGGACCCTGGGGCCCGGCTTTGGCACTTATAACTTGTGTGCCGGGGAGAGCGAGCACCGGAGCTCGGTCCCCTTTTTTTTGTAGTGCGAGCATTTGGAGCCCGGTTTTTTTTTTTTTTTTTTTTTTTTTGTAGGGCGAGCGTTTGGAGCTCGGCTTGTTTTTTTTTTTTTTTTTTGTAGTGCGGGCGTTTGGGGCTCGGCTTGTTTTTTTTTTTTTTTTTTTTTTGTAGTGCGAGCGTTTGGAGCTCGGCTTCTTTCTCTTTTTTTTTTTGTAGTGCGAGCGTTTGGAGCCCGGCTTCTTTCTCTTTTTTTTTGTAGTGCGAGCATTTGGAGCCCGGCTTGGTTTTTTTTTTTTTTTGTAGTGCGAGCGTTTGGAGCCCGGTTTTTTTTTTTTTTTTTTGTAGTGCGAGCGTTTGAAGATCGGCTTGTTTTTTTTTTTTTTTTTTTTTTTTTTTGTAGTGCGAGCGTTTGGAGCTCGGCTTGTTTTTTTTTTTTTTTTGTAGTGCGAGCGTTTGGAGCTCGGCTTGTTTTTTTTTTTTTTGTGAGTGCCAGTGTTTGGAGCTCGGGAGCGTCTTCCTTTGTAAAAAAGGTTTTATTAGGTTGATAGCTGAGCCCTGGTTAGGGGTTGCCTACGTACCCTTTAGTATAAGGGATCAAGCCAGTCGTAGTTCGATTGTTTACAAAAGCGGAGAGCGGAATGGTGCACGGGGGCTTAATAGTAGAAGCGCTTGAGGTTGATCGAGTTCCATGAGCGCGGGATGGCGTCGCCGTTCATCGTGACTAGCTCGTAGACGCCGGGTTTTACGACCTTGGAGATAAGGTAGGGGCCCTCCCAATTGGCACCGAGCTTGCCTGCGTTTAGCTCGGCGGTGTTTTCGAAGACCTTGCGGAGGACCAGGTCGCCCTCGGCAAAGAACCGGCCTCGAACTTTCTTGTTGTAATATTTGGAGGCGAGCTGCTGGTAGTTCTGGATTCGGAGTAGGGAATGGTCCCGCTGCTCTTCAAGGAAATCCAGCTCGCTGAGTAGGATGGCGTTGTTCAGTGCGGGTTGCTGGGTGAGCATAGCGCGGCGAGGAGTGGGGAGCCCGACTTCGGATGGGGCCATTGCTTCCATGCCGTGGGAGAGGTTGAACGGTGTTCGGCCAGTCGATGTCTTTGGTGTTGTGCGGTGGGACCAGAGGACTCCATCGAGCTCGTCGGCCCAGGACCCTTTCTTGTTATCTAGTCGCTTTTTCAGGCCGTCGAGGATGGTCTTGTTGGCGGCCTCGGCTTGTCCGTTCCCCTGGGGGTACCTCGGAGTGGACTTACTTAGTCTGATTTTCCACTTCGCGCAGAAGTCTTCGAAGAGGGCCGATGTGAACTGGGCACCGTTGTCGGTGACGATCTCGTACGGGAATCCGTGCCGGCAGATGATGAACTTCCAGACGAACTTTCGGACGTCCTCTGCCTTGATCTTGGCGTATGATTCGGCCTCGACCCATTTGGTGAAGTAGTCGGTCATGACTAAGAGGAAGCGCTTTTGGCGAGATCGGGGAAAGGGCCCGACTATGTCCATGGCCCATCGCATGAAGGGGTAGGGTGCCACCGCAGTGGCGAGGAGCTCGGTTGGACAGTGAATGAGGGGACCGTGGCGCTGGCACTTCTCGCACCGGGCTGCGAATTTTTCGCAGTCTTGGAGCATTGTCGGCCAGTAGTGGCCTTGGTTCCGTATTCTCAGGGCGAGAGCCCGGCCACCGGAATGGTTTCCGTCGGCGCCTTCGTGCATTTCCTTCATCACGTCGATGGTTTCCTGCCCGTGGAGGCAGGCGAGCAGGGTTCCCGAAGCGCTCCATCGGAACAGATTGCCGTCCAGCATCGTATATTGGGCACACTTCTTTCTTAGCCGCCGGGCGGCCCATCGGTCTGGGGGGTGAATGCCGTCTGCGATGTATAGCAGTAGGTCGACTCGCCAGTCTGGCAGTTCGGGCTCGACCGGGGGTGGTGGTAGAACTTCGGGAGGTGGTGCTCCTTCGTCCGCGGCCTGGGGGTTGATCAAGTAGGCCCCCTTTGGCAGCTCGATGCTGGGGAAATCGATGATATCGACCGGGATCACTCGTCGTTGGGCCGGGGCCGAGGTGGATCCAAGCGCGGCGAGGGCATCTGCGGAAGTGTTATCGCCTCGAGGGATCTTTGTCAGGGTGAACTCGGCAAAGTCTGCGGCCAAGCCTTGGGTCACCGTGAGGTAGGCATCCATGCGATCGTTCTTGGTCTCGTACTCCCCGCTGAACTGATTGGCGACGAGCTGGGAGTCGCAGTAAGCCCGGATTTTCTTCGCACCGACCTCCTTTGCTAGGCGCAGACCGGCGATCAGAGCTTCGTACTCGGCCTCGTTGTTTGATGCCGGGAAGGCCAGGCGGAAAGACTGCTCGAGGATCTCCTTGGTCGGGGATTCGAGGCGTATGCCGACGCCGGACCCGTGTTTGGAGGCCGATCCGTCGACATGCAGAGTCCATACTTCGGGCACTTCGCTGACTATCAGCTCGGGTGTCAACTCGACTAGGAAATCGGCCAGGGCCTGAGATTTGATCTCGGTCCGACCTCGGTACTCGATTTCATATTCGCTCAGCTCAACGGCCCACTTCATTATCCGGCCTGATCGGCTCGGGCTGTGGAGGATGTTTCTGAGGGGGTAGGTGCTTAGGACGGCAATCGCGTGGGATTGAAAGTAAGGCCGGAGCTTCCTAGCTGCGACGACCACTGCCAGGGCGAGCTTCTCCAGAGTCGGGTACCTGCTCTCCGCGTCGTCGAGCGACTTGCTGATGTAGGAGATGGGTTTTTGGTCACCCCGGTCTTCCCGCACTAGCACGCCGCTGACTGCTGACGTGGAGATGGCGACGTAGAGGTAGAGGATTTCGCCTTCTTCTGGCTTGGACAGGACGGGGGGAGTGGATATGTACTCCTTCAGCTGTCGGAGGGCGTCCTCGCATTTGTCGTCCCACTCAAACCGCTTGTTAGCCCGGAGCAGTTGGTAGAACGGGAGACACTTGTCGGTAGAGCGGGAGATGAATCGATTTAGTGCGGCGATTCTCCCGGTGAGTCGTTGTACTTGACGCGTGCTCTCCGGGGATTTGAGCTCGATGATAGCTCGGATCTGCTTGGGGTCGGCCTCGATCCCGCGCTGGGTGATGATGTACCCGAGGAATTCGCCCGATGTGACGCCGAAGGAACACTTGGCCGGGTTCAGCTTCATGTTGTATTCGTTCAGCGTTCGGAAGCAGGACCGGAGGTGAGTGACGTGGTCGGTTGCCACCAGAGACTTCACCAGCATGTCATCTATGTATACCTCCATAGTGCGGCCTATTTGGTCGGCGAACATCCGGTTGACGAGCCGTAGGTAGGTGGCCCCGGCGTTTTTTAGTCCGAAGGACATTACCTTGTAGCAGTAAATGCCTCGGTCCGTGATGAACGCGGTCTTCTCCTGATCATCGGGGTGCATGGGGATTTGGTTATACCCCGAGAAGGCATCCATGAAGGAGAGTAGCTCGTTTCCCGCGGTGGCTTCGACGACCTGGTCGATTCGGGGGAGGGGGAAGCTGTCCTTAGGGCATGCCTTATTGAGGTCGGTGAAATCCACGCAGACCCTCCATTTTCCGCTCTTCTTCTTGACTACCACTGGGTTGGCTAACCAGTCCGGGTATCTCACCTCGGTGATCGAGCCGGCCGCGGTGAGCCTCTCTACCTCATCATTGACCGCTTGGGCGCGCTACGGGCCAAGCTTCCGCCGCTTCTGCTTGACCGGCCTGCAGGTTGGATCCACGTTGAGCTCGTGGCTGCACGTGTTCGGGTCAATGCCGGGCATGTCGCCAGTTGACCAGGCGAAGGTGGAGACGTTCTGCCCTAGGAACTCGACCAGCTCTTGCTTGATGCTCTCGTCGAGGTCGGTGCCGATGCCGACGCAGCGGGCGGGGTCGCGTGGGTCGATGTTGACCTGGGTGACAAGGTCCCGCCCGGGGAGGTCCTGGGCGCCGAGCTCGCCGGGCTGAAGCGCATTGATGGCCAAGCAGGCCGGCGCGGCGCGGCGCAGCTTGTGCTCGATGGCGAAGCAGGCGCGGGAGACCCTCTGGTTACTCCTAAGAGTGTATGTGCCGGCCTGGTTGGGGAACTTGAGGCACTGATGGTACGTCGACGTGACCGCCTTCATCGAGTGCAGCCAGGGGGTCCCAAGGATGATGTTGTAGATCGGGGTTGTTAACCACAAGGTCGGAGGTTCAACCCCTCCTTCTAGCGCCAATTGTTGATCCAGGGGATCACTAAGTGTGTTTAAAGAATGATTAGGAGACGGGAGGTGAGATTTTCGTTAATAGAGCAATTTAACCACAATTAAGACAGGTCGGGAGAAATATGAGTAGGCCGGGGGCCGTGTTTCGTTTTATTGATGAAAGAGAAGCAAACGCTTTTGAATTACGAACTGGTTCCGAAGGACGTCCAGTTCGGCGTTCTAAAGTGTTGTCTCGTTACAAAGATAGAGAGGTCGGGTAACTTGTGGTAGGTGAGAGAGTAAAAATCAGAGTCCCTCTCATTAATGACATATGAGGGGTATATATAGTCAGGGTCGGCTTCCTGCTCCCCGGGATCTCGGGCCACGTGTCGTCTACGGCCTCTTTTGCGGGTAAGGTGGCCTAGGAGGCGTGTCCCGGCTTTCGAGGAGAGAGGTCATGATGAGCTCGGCGTGGCGTGTTGCAGAGCAATGCACTGTTTCACCAACTCTGCTCCACCTGCTCCCTCCTGCCCTTGTCAGCTCTGCAGGGTTGGTGGGACGTCGGGTCGAAGGCACGTCCCTACGCGGGTAGGGTACTGCCTTACCAACTCCCACGCGCCTACTCTTCTGACACTTCCTGCTCTGGCGGGGCATCAGCGCGGGCCCGGGGTACGTTGCTTTCAGGTCGGCTACCGAGCTGAAGAGTGGTCTTGCAGGTCGGTGATATTAAGTCCGGTGACCGCACCGAAGAACAGCCTTTCCTAAAATGGGCCTAACTAATTGGGGGTGCTAGGCCCACCTCCAACAATCAGAACGTTGACAAAAAAAAATGAGTATATAATTTGTTTTTTTATGAGTGGTTATTTGTATCTCGTAAGTTAGAGCTTACATTCATATTTTTTTTTTCAGGCCAGAAAGATACCAAAATTTGAACCAAAGACGAACAAAAGATGTATACAACATTGACAAATTAACGGTGTAATTAAGGCTATCAAAGTTTAGAAAATATTGATCTATTGCTTTTAGATGTTTTTGAAAAATGACAGAAAAGTTTCCCAAATGGATTTTCTTTATTTTCGGCCAAATATAGAACTTCTGAAATTGAATTTAGGTTTCAAATTCTGCAGAATATGTGAAAAGAAAATCGTAATAAATTTGCTGTCAATACCAAAATATTGAGTATCTCCATTTGGATTCATATGACTATATATTATTAGTCTTGAAACAGGCAGAGTGAATATATGGTGCATGGTGCATGGTGCATGGTGCATCTGTCTGCATATATTTTTATATCTTTCAGAAAATTTGCAACAGTTATTAAAATATGCTAATATATACCACATAGAGAAAAAACTTAAAAATAAACAAATTCTATATAATATATACGTTTAATACACAAACTATTTTGATACCAAAAAAAATACACAGATTAACGTTGACATCCATTTTAATACTCAAACTATCAATCACTCTTTTTTTAATACCTAAACTATTAAATTTTGTGTATTTAACCACATTTATATTTTGAAAACTCGATTTTGCCCTTTTTATTTACCAAATTCGATTTATTTTAACAGAAAAAACAAAATTAATCATTTATAAAAATAAAAATTATTATTTATTAGATAAAACAAACAAAATAAAAGAAAATAAAAAACAAATTATTCAATTAATAAATTTTTTATCTCCACCTCTCTCCTTTCTCGTCTCGTCTCTTTCCTTCGTTCTTCGTTCTTCGTTCTTCGTCTTCTTCTTCTTCTTCTTCTTCTTCTATACTCCCATCAAATCCAAAACTCCAAAACCGATTCTGTTCTATTCACCAAATTTAAAACCCGTTTCCGTCGTCTCAAAGATGAATCCACCACCAAATCCCTAAAATTTGAAATCAATTTTCAGTATTTGAAATCCCAAAATCGCAGAATCAAACTTAATAACTAAAAAAAAAACTTAATAACAACTCAGCTAAAAAAACCCAATTTTGATTTCAATCTTACGAAATCAAGGGCACAAATAAAATCAACCCAAAATCTAGCGATTTTGCAAGACTTGAATTTGAAGAACCAACGCCATAACCAATTGAATCTAATACTAAGCACAGACATCTGAAGGGGTAATCACTCAAATATATAGAGAACCTCTTGCTAAACCATTCAAACACCAAGCGGAGCAACAGATATATAAGAGTAGGAAAATCACCTGTCGTTTAGGAAAGCTAGGCTTAAGGCTGTAAGAGCAGCACCAAGAATGGCAAGAGGTCGAGTGATAAGTGCAAGACCTGAGGGGGAATTAGTTGTTAAACACAGGATGCATCTTAAATCAAAACCCAGATTTCTCATTAGGCCAAGACTTTGACATACCCAGAACGAAAATCAAGAGGATGAAGTAATTCGTCCTATAGCTGCAACAAAAAACCAGTAAAAAAAAAAAAGAGAAGATGGAATCAAAATCAACACCCCGAACTGCTTGCGGATATAGAGTATAGAGAGAGAGGCTAAATACTAGTAGAGATTTGAGCCATTTCGAGAAAGAGCAAGGGAAGGCGAATCTAGAGAAGAACTCGGCCAAGGAACGAGGACGCGTCGACCATTCAACCTCTCTCAGCGCCTCAATCACATCCTCAGCAGCCACGCTATCCCAATCCATCGAAGAAGAAGAAGATGGGGTTTGAGCAGTTGATTCGAATTTGTAGAGTAATTATGGGGATATCGATTCGCGGATGTTTTTTTCCCTCTGGGTCAAGCAAGATCCGTGTAGGCTACACGGTGTAGCAGATGATGACGTCGCAAAATCTGGGGGTTCTGTTGTCTTCTTCGCCGGAGCTGTGGTGGTCGACGACGAAAGAGAATTACCCGACTGTTCCTCGAAA
The DNA here is from genome assembly GCA_030161315.1 of Eutrema japonicum. NCBI lineage: Eukaryota > Viridiplantae > Streptophyta > Magnoliopsida > Brassicales > Brassicaceae > Eutrema > Eutrema japonicum. Next base: position 45,283,432 of record BSQW01000005.1, read on the forward strand.
ATTGCAGAGAGAATAATTTGTTTTCTTTTCTTTTTTTTTGTTTTATCTAATAAATAATAGCTTTTATTTTTATATATTATTAATTTTTATTTTTCTGATAAAATAAATCGAATTTAGTAAATAAAAAAGGGTAAAACCGGGTTTTCAAAATATAAATATTGTAAAATACACAAAATTTAATAGTTTATGTATTAAAAAAAGAGTGATTGATAGTTTGAGTATTAAAATTGATGTCAACGTTAGTTTGTGTATTTTTCTGGATGTCAAAATAGTTCGTGTATTAAACGTCCAAATTATATAGAGTTCGTGTATTTTTAAACTTTTTTCCCTACCACATATAGAAATGTTATATTGGGTAAAATAATCGTACCTTACACGAATCTGAAATGAGCCCATCTACTCCAAGTTCTGATCCAAAAAAATATTGTCGGGTTTTAGTACTAACAATATAACTCTGAAAAAAATCCGGCGGGTTAAGGGTTTATCCGCGGATACCCGAACATTTTTTGTTTTTTGTTTTACTTTTTTATATTTTTGTTGTATTTTGCAAAATAAATAGCAATGACTACAAACATTAATTATAAATTGTTAGTTGGAAATTTATACCGTCTTAATATCTTAGTCTAAGTTAATTTGTATTGTTAATCTCTTTTTAATAAGAAATTATATAACTTGGAACAAAAAGAAAAAAAAAATAAACATAGAAAATTGTCAAAGAGTACCATAAACCCGATAGGGAAATGTAAAAACATTTTTTTTTTGATGTTTTTCGGTCCCTGGAAGTAATCCTAAGCCTAAAGGCCCATATTAATTTCCTGGGTGGGAGTGACACAGCCCACTTATAATGCTCCACTTGGCCAAGTGCTTGTCCTGGTAATTTCGCTCCCGTGGGGAATCGATTCCTGGCCTAGACCAACAGAGCCGACACTCACCGCAGGAAGGGAACCACCCGACCACCAACAACTTGGTTGAAATGTAAAAACATGACCTTATTTTTAGTTAAAAAAAGAGTAATGAATTCAAAAAAAACTTGGAGCTTACCCAACCTTACATCCCTAACCACGTATGGAAATCTTTTATTTTTAATTAATGATTTATATATACATTATCTACACAATTGTTGTAATGAATATTAAGTCATCACGACGAGTTCATAACAACTAGAGTATAGTTTACAGTGGACAGTGGTTATTTAGAAATGGTTTTGCTCTTTTACGCAAATCATGGTGCCGCACGTTTATTAAGTTCCAAATTAAACACAAAATACAAAACTCTAACGCGTTAAGTTCCGAATTATCCAAGTTCTGATTTGGGGGTTTTATATATATGGAACATTGCTTGCGTCCACAAAACAAAACCCAACAAATCATATAGATTAATATTCAAGTATTCAGTTGGTGATGGAGTGCATGACGAATCGGAGCATAATGACAGCTATATCATAATATCAATATATACCTTTCATCCATAAAATATTGATAACTAAGTACTATACAAATATTATCTCTATAATATTATTTAAGAACACATTTTTAAAAATGAAATTTGTTTTGTAAGTTATTACATGAAATGTCATTACAAATAACAAATAATAATTGAAATAGGAAATGATATAATTATATTTTACAATTAGTGATAAGAATATGGAAAGTGTTTATTTTGCATTAAAGATGTTATCTACTATATATTTTTAAATAATAATCAATTCCATATATATTCAAAAAATAAATCTATTCAAAAACTTGATATATTTTTCACTATAGTTTATTATATTTTATTTAAATTTATATTAAAATAAAAATTGAAAAATATTTTACTAATTTTATAAAAAAATTAGACACAAAAAATTGTTTTTTTAAGAGTTCGTGAACTAACCACAAAACTATAGAGTCATTAAACGGTGCATAATAGATTTATGTTTTCAAAAATAGGAAATGATATAATTGTCTTTTACAATTAGTGATAAAAATATGGAAAGTGTTTATTTTGCATTAAAGATGTTATCTACTATATATTTTTAAATAATAATCAATTCCATATATATTCAAAAAATAAATCTATTCAAAATCTTGATATATTTTTCACTATAGTTTATTATATTATATTTTATTTAAATTTATATTAAAATAAAAATTGAAAAATATTTTACTAATTTTATAAAAAAATTAGACACAAAAAATTGTTTTTTTAAGAGTTCGTGAACTAACCACAAAACTATAGAGTCATTAAACGGTGCATAATAGATTTATGTTTTCAAAATTATAGGTTTTATGGGTTAACCCGAATAATATTTTAATCAACTACAAAACGAGTTAAATAAACAAATGATTCCGTTTATTTAACTATATCTATAATCATAAGTTAGACATATTATAAAATTCAAATAAAAACATTTTTTCTTAAATTTCAAAAAAAAAAATTTAAAAAATATTACCCCGCACTAATTATAGCGCATGTTAAATCTTAGTATACATTGAATTAAGTAGACTCGTTACCTTCTTCTATATTATCGATAAATATTACGTAAATATAATTTTATATGGATGTGGGATACTATTATAGTAGGGGTCGACAAATTTGTTCGTTCTTTATTCCATATATATATATATAAAAATAAGCAAATATAAAATTTGTGTGGTATACTCTTGACTTGATGCTGAGGAAAAAGACAATTTTTTTTTTGTTAAAGGCTTTAGATCAAATTAATTCAAAGCATTCACTTATAGTCTGATACGTATGGTTAAAGTAGAAGGAACCAAATACAGAGTAGCTCAACACATACACGCACAGAGACAGACTATATATACATGCTTTCTTATTTTTGATACATTGGTTTAGTTATTGCATAGCCAAGAACAGAGTAGTCGTTTTAATTTATATCCTAAAATTCGACAGATGCGATGTTCCACCGAGACCTTTCTCAAAATATCCCATTGTGTACTCTGTTAGGGTTATGTCTCTGTATCTTGGAGGGTTTTCTTCAGACACAAGCTCTTTCATCGGTCCATAAACCGTGAATTGGGAAGTGCACTTGAGCTGAAAAAGCTCGCTATTGAAATCCTTGTCTCTTCTCTATTCGCGAGCACTCTATGCTCCACGCTTACAAACTTATCGTTCGTTATCAGCTGTAAAATCAAACCCACACATATATAAAACCAAAGACACGTTAATTTAAAGGTATCCATTTTTTTTTCTTTAGATTTTTACTTTACCTGCAAGAAATCTCCAATGTTGATGACGATAGCTCCAGGAAGAGGAGAGACATCGACCCAAGAGTCTTGATGAAGAATTTGAAGACCACCGACGTTGTCCTGAAGAAGAAGCGTGAGAAAAGTGTTGTCTGAGTGTTTACTTATCCCTAAAGTTAGGTCAGGTTGTGGACACGGTGGGTAATAATTGCAGATCATAAGCAAAGTCTTCAAGCAATCCATGCTCTTAAGGACCTCAGATTTCAAACCTAGTGCTTCAGAGAGAAGCTCAAAGAGAAAACCACCTAAACTCCTCACATGCTTTGAGTATTCGATCATAGCATCCCTGAGTCATTCACTGATGTTAGAAATCAATCACTCTCTGTTCAAGTAGACTCATCAATGATCAATTTGTGCTCGACACATCCAGGAATTATCTTGGAATTAGAAAACAAAAAGAAGTAAGCATGTTTCCGTTACCTGCAAGTCACTGGGAGATCCTCAGGAGGTGGAGGATCTGGAGCCATGTAACAAGAGAAAGCATCTCTCCAATTAACAGACGGAGAAGAACTGTATAGATCGAAATTACTGTTGTAGACAAATTTGTTCTTGCTGAAATCACGCGAGAAGTATCGTTTCTTGACCTCAGGATCTTCCTCGTGAAACCTACGACCTCCATCTTCAATCTCTTTAAGAACGTTTAAAGGAATACCATGATTGACCACCTGGAAGAATCCCCACTTCTCCGCCGCGTACTTGACTTTCTTTACGACGGCTTCACGTGACGCTGTGTCCACGTGGACGCTTGCAAAGTCGATGGTAGGGATCTCTAGGTCGGAAACAGAGACAGAGGGTTTCTTGTCTGTTGCGGAATCTTGCGGGACGTGGAAAATTCGAGGGACGTCGGTGATTTTAGCGTCGACGATCCCTTTTACTCCTACTTTTGTCTCGTCGAAAGCCTTTCGTTCGATGTAAGGATCGAATTCGATCGAGTTTTTGGTCCCCATTCTTTTTCACAAGATTTCTGCTTAGAAGTAGAAATAGACAAAAAAAAAAGGACGATTAAGAATCGACGATAGGATATGTCCGTTTTTGTGGACTTTGTAACATGTGATCACATGAATGTTATCTCTCTCTCTCTTTCTCCCACGCTCACTTTAACGACTTGTCGTAGCTGATTTTTTCTTCTCCGCTTTTGTTTTATTATGGACTAGTTACTTAATTATGCATATATCCCTAGTTTCCACTTTAGTTACCGTAATTTGAGTGGGTAATCGTCTTGTATGCCTTTACGAGGGATTAATCCCTATAACCCCTCATTTTTAGGAAACGACGAAAATATCTCTGAATTTTTTTTTAAATTAAATATTACCTTTTTAATTATTTTTTTTAATGAAATATAAACGACATAGTTATAACATCAGTTGTACCAGTATTACTGTCATCCCTTAGTATTACTCTAGTTGTACTGGTATTGCTGGTATTACTGGTATTACCAGTATCTCCTAGTATCATCCTAGATGTACCAGTATTACTGGTATTACCAGTATTACCAGTATTTCCTGGTTATACCCTAGTATTACTGGTATTACCCTAGTTGTACCAGTATTACTGGTATTACTGGTATTACCAGTATTTCCTGATTATACCTTAGTATTACCTGGTTATACCAGGCAGAGGGGATTCGAACCCTGGTCGCGCGCGTCCGCGGGTGACGCGCGTGGAGCTCAAAACCACTGAGCTACCGTGATTTTCGTTGTCCTCTTACCGATTTAATTATATTTAACCCTTATAATCTTTCATTAAAGGTAAAGTTGTCATTTTACTACCCAGAGACATATGAGCCCTTTTTCTAATCAGTAAAGGCATAGAAGACGTTGACCCAATTTGAGTGCTGAAATTGAGGAGAGAAAATTGAGTTTTCTCGGTTACCAACAAATGGATTTGATCATTTATTTGAAAAGTTTCTTAGTCTCAAGGGCACGAATTTCTGAGATAAAAATGGTCTCTAGGGCTAATTAAGAAAAAAAAACTGAGAAAACGAGAGAGACAGAGGAAAAGCTTATAACCGTGAGGGACATGGTAAGAATTAATCAAGGTGAGAAAACTAGATCATCGATGTATTAGAAAATAATATCATGTATTGAAATTCTAAGTAATATATAAGAGATGTGTGGTGATGATTCACTCATTACCAATTAATTTTGAATTAAAAAGCTATATAATTTAATATGATATCAACGCTTGATTCATATTGTCTAATCCGATCGAAAATCAAATTTGGTCTCGTTGAAATCAGCCTGATCCAAATTTGGTCCTACTGATCTATGCTCGAATATGTGTATTAGAAAATAATATCCTATATCGAAAGTTGGCATAGATTATAAGTAATATAGTATTATATAATGGATATAGATCAATCCATCAATTAACTTTGAGTTAAAAACTCATGTAATTTAAAACGATGTTGATTCAAAGATCTCATACGAAGTGGTATATAAATCGAGAACGAAGTAAATCCGAGATTGAACACTAATTCTAATAGCGTTTAAGAAATATTTCATCAAAGTTTGAGTAAGTAGACCATTTGTTAAAAAGTGTTGTTCAGCGCTGACAGTGAGAAAGTCTGATTTATATTGCTCTCATAGTATTCCATATGATCAAAGCTGGAGAATCTTGTGTTGGAGTTGATCTATAATAATCCCCAAAACATGTGTTGTCTAATATATACTTTTGCAAAAGAGCAACTGGAACTCTTTCCACTAATAGATCATCATAAATTGGTTCAAAAATAACGACCTTTATAAAGTTCAAATTATACATACCTTTAGTATAAGTTCAAATCATCGAAGTTTCAATTTTGGGTTTAACCTATATGGAACCACCCAGTACTGCATCGAATAGTATAACGCCATAAAGCCAAAACATTAGACATCTTATATGAAACTGAAGAAAAATAAGATTTTATATAGACAGAAAGATAAGATTTTTAAAAAGGTCCTTCTGTTATATATCAAATTATAAATGTAATAAAAATTCTAATAATCAGGTGGTGATGACGAAACCGAGCATATATAAGCTGCATCAACTATATATTGTACATATTTTTTTCATCAACCAAAAAATATTACATCACTTTATCCTTGTCCACTAAAGAATTTATCCAATTTGGGACTACTAAATAAATACAATTTAGGAACATGATGTAAAAAATGAAAAAAATTCTTCGCTATTCGGTCAGCCACTTCGTTGCTTTATCTCGATTGAAACACTATCTTGTGGTTGCAATTGGTGTAGGCATTACAATTTTTTTTTTTTTTTTTTGGTTTACCAAAAAGTTCTGGACCTAAAATGATTTTTTTAAGAGTTGTCAGTAATGAATTTGATTTTCATTTTATTTTTGTTTTTAATTGTCAGTTAGTGCACCGGATCAGCTAACCTTAAACTCATTTCTTTTAAATAAAAATGTTATTGAGAGAATTAATCATGTGAAAAATTTAATATGGATGTGGCATAGTATCCACTATCCAGGTTAGGGATGGGCATATGGTTATTCGGTTCGGTTCGGTTATTTCGGTTTTTGGTTACGTTCGGTTATGTTTTTTACTATCTATTCGGTTAGTAACAGTTTTCGGTTCGGTTTCGGTTCGGTTACCATTCGATTCGGTTCGGTATGGTTATCAAAATTAATAACCGTTTGGTAACCGAAATTTTTCGGTTATTTTCGGTTAACCGAATGGTTTCAGATATTTTCGGTTATTTTCGGTTAAATTTCAAATATTTTCGGTTAGTTTCGGTTAAATTTCAAAATATTTCGGTTACATTTCGAAATGTTTCGGTTATTTCGGTTAGTTTTGGTTCGATTATTTCGGTTATATTTCGGTTAATTAGGGAAAATAAACATATATTTTTTTTTTGATATCCATGAATACTCATTGGTTATCGATTAATAACCATTCGATTATCATAATCAATGGATATCAAAATTAAAAACCATTCGGTTATTGTGAAATAACCATAACCTAACAGAACCATTAATTTTGATTCGGTTCGGTTCAGTTATTATGCCGAGGACTAATCCAATAGGAGTCGACCTTTTTTTGTTAGTTCTCCATTCCATATATATATATATATATATAAATAAGCAGATTTAAAATTGGCGTGGTAACGAAAAAAAACTTCATTGTTGTCTCAATTCTCAAACATGAACCGAAGAGGTAGTAAGCAAATAAAGTTTTGAATCTTTATATCAAATCAATGCAACGCATTCACTGATATGTACGTAGTGGGATACTTATGGCTAAAGTAGAAAGATCCAAATACAGAGTAGCTCAACACATATACATATAAACGCACATTTTTTTTAGGTACATTGGTTTGATTATTGCAGAGCCAAGAACAGAGTAACTGATGCTAAGAAACCCACAAATTTCATATCCTGAACTTTAGGAGATGCGATGTTCCATCGAGACCTTTCTCAATGAATCCTTCTGTGTATTCATTTAAGGTTATGTCTCTGTATTTTGGAGGGTTGTCTTCAGACACAAGCTCTTTCATCGGTCCATAAACTGTGGAATTGGGCCGTTTACTTGAGCTGAAAAAGCTTGCTACTGAAATCCTTGGCCCTTGTCTATTCGCAAGCACCCTATGCTCCACACTTACAAACTTATCGTTCGTTATCAGCTGCGAAATCCTTTGGACACTTTAGAAGCATATCCTTCTATAGCCACTAAGAAATTTATATGGCCATTGAAGTTTGCATGCAGCTCTGATTGATGATTAGGTTTGTGACCTCCAATATATTTAAGAAAAGAAAAAGAAGTTAAGTATGTTTCCGTCACCTGCAAGTCACTGGGAGTTCCTCAGGAGTTGGAGGATCTGGAGCTATGTAACAAGTGAAAGAATCTCTCCAGTTAACAGAAGGAGAAGAACTGTATAGATCGAAATTACTGTTGTAGACAAATTTTTTATTGGCGGAATCACGCGAGAAATATCGTTTCTTGACCTCAAGAGCTTCCTCGTGAAACCTACGAACTCCATCTTTGATCTCTTCAAGAACGTGTAAAGGAACACCATGATTGATGACCTGGAAGAACCCCCACTTCTCCGCCGCGTATTTGACTTTCTCTACGACGGCTTCACGTGATGATGTGTCCACGTGGACGCTTGCAAAGTCGATGGTGGGGATCTCTAGGTCTGAAACAGTGACAGATGGTTTCTTGTCGGTTAAGGTATCTTGATGGATGTGGAAGATTCTAGGAATTTCAGTGATTTTAGCGTCGACGAGGCCTTTTACTCCTTCTTTTGTCTCGTCGAAAGCTTTGCGTTCGATATAAGGATCGAATTCGTTCGAGTTTTTGGTCACCATTTTTTGTTTGTCCTTTTTTTCTTACAAGATGCCTGCTATGATGAAGAAGATAAAGCAAAATGAGGATAAAAAAAAGGGAAAGATTGAGAACCGACGGTTGGAGTTTGGTCATAAGAGCATGATTATGGGTGGGTAATATGAGTAAAGATACTGAATTATTATAGATTAAATCTATTTAAATAAATAAAAATGGACTTAAAATCATATTACCGTATCTAAAATTGGACTTTATATTATTAGTAAATATACTGATTTTGCTTGCTCCTGATTGGTCGAAATGAATAAAGAAAAATAAAAAATAATCTGATTCTCTCTCTCTCACCACATCTCTACAACTCTATATTTACTACCTATAATCATATAAAACATCAACAAAATAAATTAGGGTTCTAAAATACAATAAATATTATAAAATTCATATATTACCCCAACATATTATCCACCCATAATAATGCTCAAGATTGCAAAAAAAAACCCCAAGAAAAAATGAGATGTATCTAAAACTTTGGGTTTACCCTTTTAAATACCTTATTTTTTTCTGGGTTTTTTGGGTGAAATCTCAAACTTTCAAGGCTTTTTTTTGCAATTTTTCCTCGAGATTTATGTGTAGAAGATAATACACTGTCGTTTATACTCCATTGTGTTTCGATTTCCATCAGAAAATTAACTCCGTTAGCATCTGGGATTTAATTTGCATGATATAAAACATCAGGTTTTTAAATACATGAGATATAACACTTTATGTTTTTAAATACACCTCATTTTTCTTTAGTTTTTTTAGGTGAAATCTCAAACGTTCGTGTTTTTTTTGTTGCATTTTTTCCGTGTGTGGTTCAAAAAATGAGGTGTATCTTTTCTTACCAGTAAGCACTGAATATGCCATTTTAAGGTTCAAAAAAAAGAAAAGAAAGAATAATATGCCATTTTTGTGGATTTCTGATGATTACACGAATGTTGTCTTTCTGTTTCTCTCTCTCTCTCTCTCACACACACACTGACTTCGTGACTTGTCTTAGTTGATTTTTTCTTCTCCACTTTTGTATTATGGTAAGGACTAATTACTCAATTATGCAGATAGACCTAGATTCAACTTTAATTACCGAAATTTGGTTACTGGAATTGAGGAGATCATTTCATTTTGAGTGTTTTTAGACTACTTACATCTAGACTACCAATAAATGGTTTAACCATTTTGTGTGAAAAATCATTTAAAACCATTTTGTGTGAAAAGAGTTTTTATTATGTCTACTCATCGTTCAATATTTTAACTAGACAGTTTTGACTTGGTATGAATTAAATAAAAGACTTGCAGTTGAAATTTGATTTCAAATTTGGCAACTTAACCATCAAAATTCTCATGACTTTCTTCTTTTCTATTTCTGTGCATCTTTCAGCTAAGGCCTACTCTCAGCATCCGAGGAAAATAAAAAAAAAAAGCTTAAAGAGCAAGCATTCTTTCACTTTCTCGGAAAATCTCGAGAAAAGTTTCGAGGACCTGGGTCCAAGACAAAAGCTAAAAAAGATTCAAACTTGGATGAACATAATATTTATTTTTTTGGATGAACAGACATTTTTTTTTTTTTGATAATATGTGAATTTATATACCGAAAAACAGAACGTTTCCTTACAATGCTTGGCGTAGCAACTAGCTTAATTTAGGCCTCAAAAAAAATAAAAAGACCCAAAAAAGCAGATGAGGCAGCTAACCTAAATCTAAAACTAATACAAAGACGTACTAGTCGTAAGTAAACCAAGTCGACAACAAGTTAGACGGTTTCCTACGGTTTCGAGCTAGCAGAATGTCTCTGACCGTGCGGTCGATCAGCTTAAAAGCTATTTCCGGAGTTGATGAAGTGCCCTCGTGAAGACGGGTGTTCCTCTCTCGCCATATCGAGTAAATCGTAACCTGAGCAACAATGAGCTTGAGAAGCTTTGGAGAAGGTGGGGTTCTCACTGAGAGCCAACCAATCAGATCGGGCCAGCTTGGGAAGATATACGGTTCGTGACCGAGCTTGGAAAGCACCTTATTCCACACCTGAATACTGAAGTCACAGTGAAGAAGAAGGTGATCCCTCGTTTCATCGTAGAGGCTGCAAGTGCAGCAAAGACCATCTGCGATTATACCCCATCGAAGTAAGCGAGCTCTGACGGGTAACCTATCCCGCTGAGCAGTCCAAAAAGTGAAAGCATGTTTCGGGACATGCCCTTTGAACCACACAACTATATCCCACGAGACAGCTGCTGCCGTATGCCTAATACAATCCCAAGTCGCTGAAGAAGAGAAAGGAGAGTTATCGGACGTACCAGTTTTCCAATGGAATGAATCAGACCCTCTAGAGACGTCCGGGGGAAGGGCAAGAAGCAGCATCTGGCGGATATCTCCCAATGCCTGAGATCGAGTTCGAGACCCCGACATCTTCCATTCACCAGCAGTGCAAGCTTCGATAACTCTACTCTCCGCTGGGATTCCCATCTTTCTCGGGACTTCCAACCCCAAGTAGTCAATCAATGGGCCTAATGACGACCAATTATCGAACCAGTAGCTACAAAGTTTCCCGTCTCCCACTTCGCATCTCAAGAATCTCTTTGCTAGGGGCCTTAGTTGAAGGATGAATTTCCAGATCCATGAAGAGGTCGATTTTGCTTCGCATGACCAGAAATTCGCTCTCTTTAACATGTGCTCCCTAGTCCAAGCGACCCAAAGAGAGCCGCTACTAGCAAATAACAACCAAACGAGCTTCAAATTTAGAACCTTATTCCATAGACTAAAGTTTCTAAGACCGAGACCCCCTTCACTCTTGGGCAAACAAGCTTGAGACCACGAAACTTTAACCCCCATGTGTTTACTCATATCACCAGACCATAAAAACCGGTTGCAAAGCCGTTCCAGAGTTATGTAACATACGAAGAATCAATCAAATTAAAAATCAAATGGAGTTCCAATATTTCTTCTGAATTTTCATAGTGACATTGTTGAATGAACAAACCAACCAAAGATGAACAGACATTTGATACAAAGATGAACAGACATTTGATGTAATGTAATGTAACATACGAAGAATCAATCGAATTAAAAATCAAATGGAGTTCCAATATTTCTTCTGAATTTTCATAGTGACATTGTTGAATGAACAAACCAACCAAAAAATAGAAGTAGAGCCACGGTTTGGCCTCACTCTCCTCATTAATTATATATTTTCAATCTGCCTCCTGAGCCGGAGCCAGCACCGTTGCTGCTATCTGATTCGACTGTCCCGTGTGCTCTAAGCCTCTAACCCATAACACATACATATAAACGCACGCACACACCATTCTTTTTGTATTTTACATATATATATATATAGTTTTGGTACGTTGGTTTAATTATTGCAGAGCCAAGAACAGAGTACAATTGATGCTAAGAAACACACAAACTTTAACTTTATATCCTGAAATTCAAGAGATGCGATGTTCCATCGAGACCTTTCTCAAAGTATCCTTCTGTGTATTCTTTTATGGTCATGTCTCTGTATTTTGGAGGGTTGTCTTCAGACACAAGCTCTTTCATCGGTCCATAAACGTTGGAATTTGGACGTTTACTTGAGCTGAAAAAGATTGCTACTGAAATCCTTGGTCCTTGTCTATTCGCAAGCACCCTATGCTCCACACTTACAAACTTATCGTTCGTTATCAGCTGCGAAATCGAATTCAGCATATATGTAAACAAAACACATTAAGATTATTAAGGTATTACGTACCTGACGTTTCAGGTTCTTATTTTACCTGCAAGAAACCCCCGATGTTGATGACGAGAGCTCCAGGAAGAGGAGCGACATCTACCCAAGAGTCTTGATGAAGAATTTGAAGACCACCGATGTTGTCTTGAAGAAGAACCGTGAGGAAAGAGTTGTCTGAATGTTTATTTGTCCCCAAAGTTAGGTCAGGTTGTGGACAAGGTGGGTAATAATGGCCGAGCATGAGCAAAGACTTTAAGCAATCCTTGCTCTTAAGGATCTCAGAGTTCAAACCTAGGGCTTCTGAGAGAAGCTCTAAGAGCAAACCACCTAAACTCAGCACATGCTTTGAGTATTCGAACATAGCATCCCTGAATCAATCAATGATGTTAGAAATCAATCACTTTCTTTTTCAAGGAAAACAAAGTTTAGACTTAATAATTCACATGCTTGACACATCCAAGGCTGTCTAATCCAGCTTAGCCCAAACTTAAAACCAAATTGTAAAATTTCTTTATAATTATAAAGACATATATACTTGCTATCCGAACCAAATAAAAAATCGTATCAAACGGAAACAAATGGGATTGTGCTTTGGACACTTTAGAAGCATATCCTTTCTAGCCACTAAGAAATTTACATGGCCATTGCAGTTTGCAGCTCTTATAGATGATTAGGGCTTTGGGTTTGTGACCTAGAATATATTTACGAAAAGAAAAAGAAATTAAGTTTGTTTCCGTCACCTGCAAGTCACTGGGAGTTCCTCAGGAGTTGGAGGATCTGAAGAAGCTATGTAACAAGTGAAAGAATCTCTCCAGTTAACAGAAGGAGAAGAACTGTATAGATCGAAATTACTGTTGTAGACAAATTTTTTATTGGCGGAATCACGCGAGAAATATCGTTTCTTGACCTCAAGAGCTTCCTCGTGAAACCTACGAACTCCATCTTTGATCTCTTCAAGAACGTGTAAAGGAACACCATGATTGATGACCTGGAAGAACCCCCACTTCTCCGCCGCGTATTTGACTTTCTCTACGACGGCTTCACGTGATGATGTGTCCACGTGGACGCTTGCAAAGTCGATGGTAGGGATCTCTAGGTCTGAAACAGAGACAGATGATTTCTTGTCGGTTAAGGTATCTTGAGGGATGTGGAAGATTTGAGAAATTTCAGTGATTTTAGCGTCAACGAGGCCTTTTACTCCTTCTTTTGTTTCGTCGAAAGCTTTGCGCTCGATATAAGGATCGAATACGATCGAGTTTTTGGTCACCATTTTTTGTTTGTCCTTTTTTTTCTTACAAGAGGTCTGCTTTGAAGAAGATAAAGCAAAATGAGGATAAAAAAGGAAAGATTGAGAACCGACGGTTGGAGTATGGTCATTATTGTGTGGGACCGAGTATGTCCATTTTTGTGGATTTCTGATTACATGAATGTTGTCTTTCTCTCTCTCTCACACACAGACACACACTTACATCGTGACTTGTCGTAGTTGGTTTGTTCTTCTCCACTTTTGCTTTATGTTAAGGACTAATTACTCAATTATGTGTATAGACAGGCCTAGATTCAACTTTAATTACCGAAATTTGGTTGCTGAAATTGAGGAGATCATTTTGAGTGTTTTTATGTTAGTTAACTGCTCGTTCAATATTTTAACAATTTAACTAGACAGTTGTGACTTGGTCAAGGTTAATTTAAAAATACTTGCAGTAGAAATTAAATTTGGCAACTTAACCATCAACAATTCTCATGACTTTTTTCTGTGCATCTTTCAGCTTAGGCCTACTCTCAGCATCCGAGGGAAAAAGCTTAAAGGGCAAGCATTCTTTTACTTTCTCCGAAACCAAACAGCCCGAAATCTCGGGAAAAGTTTCGAGGATCTGGGTCCAAGACAAAAGCCAAAAAATGATGAAAACTTCCATGGGAAAACTGTAAAAAAAAAAAAAAAAAAATACCACGAACTATCGTGTAGAGTGTAGACATTTAAAATCATCAAATTATGTTGATTTTAAATTTAAATCACAAACTTCTGTTGACGGAGCTAAATTAAACACAACATTTAGTCGACAAACGAAACGGATAAAACAAGGTTAAAAAACCGTTGTAAATCACAGTTAACTGATACAACGTCGTTTTCTTTTTTTCTTAAAACTCCAAAAAATGGTTGGAATTTTCGTGATTTGAGGTTTAAAAAGAAACAATGTCGGATCATTTAAACGTGATTTACAATAGTTTTTTAATCTCGTTTTGTCCATTCCGTTTGTCGACTTAATGTCATATCTAGTTTGGCTCAGTGAACATAAATTTATGATTTAAGTTTAAAATCAACATAATTTAATGATTTAAACTGTTCACGCCAGTTAGTGTTTTGAATAACCAAAATTTAAAAACTCATATTTTTTTTTTTGACAATTTTCCCAAACTTCAATGAACATATTAGACATTTGATGTAATGTAACATACGAAGAATCAATCGGATTAAAAATCAAATGGAGTTCCAATCTTTCTTTTGAATTTTCATATTTACATTGTTGAATGAACAAACAAACCAATATTATTTCTCAATGCAGAACTGAAGAATCTCTGTTACTTCTGTTTCGCCTGAAGTATCTTCTCAGCACTGAATTCGACCGATCCAAAACCCTAGATTCTACTTCAATGTTCAAATCCAGATGATTCGAAGAAGGTGAAGTAGCAGCAGAAGAGGAAGAGCCACGGTTTGGCCTCACTCTCCTCATTAACGACACCATTCCACGAACCATCCGCCTCAATCTGCCTCCTGAGCCGGAGCCACCACCGTTGCTGCTATCTGATTCAAGTGTCCCGTGTGCTCTAACCCATGACATCCGTCTAGGACCGTCGCTGTTACCAATCCCACCACCGTCCATTTCTGTCAACACCACAGGCAAAATTCTCTCCCCGTCTCTCATTGCGGTGTTAAACCTCCCGACGGCGAATCCGCCTCCGGGAAGTCTCCATATCGTCATCCCCACGGCGTTCTCCTCCTCGTTATTGCTGCTCCGTCGGTTAGGCTCTGAAGGTAGCTCGAATCGGCAGACGGGGCACGAGTTCCGGATCGAGAGCCACGGCACGATGCAATCCTCGTGGAAAATGTGCTTACACGGCATCTCACGCGCCTCCGTCTCCGGCTCGAAAACCTCAGTGCAGACAGCGCAACTCGCCTCCGCACCTATGTGGCAATCCGAGATTTCGACTCTCGGCAAAGACTCAATCTCCGATTTCGACGCCGGAGGGTTTCCAGATCTACCGATTCCGGTACCCGACGCCTCGATCTGACTCAGCTGCTCGAGCAACCGCTCAAATCCCGATCCCATCAAGATCTCAGATACAGAATCCGGGAGCGGCCTTAGACCCGATCCAGATCCATCATCGTAATAAAATTCAAAAGCACGTCGATCCCTTGCCCCGTCTCCTTCTTCTCCCTCATCTCTCTCGCCGGCGCCTCCCTGGAGGACGATGACCGGGTTAAACGATGGACGACGACCGGATCTCCGGCGTCTAATCACGGATCTACGACTATTGTTGATCGATCTAACTTCAACGGAAGCTGGGGTGACTAATTCGGCAGCGGCGGAGGAGGAATCGTTAATCTCTTCGATGAAACCGCCGTCGCAGTGCGGACAAGTGACGCCGACGGTGGTACCTTGTTCAGCCCAGGCGCTGACGAATCGCGTGCAGCTATAACACCAATAAGACGCCGTAATCGGCGTTGTAGTTGTCGTTGACATTGACAGCATCTCTAAAACCTTATGATCTGAAAGAAAGAAGAAGAGGAAACGCTGACCACAGTTAATAAGAGATGTTGAGATGAGAAATTGAAAACGTGGTTTTTAAAGCGGTCATAGGAGCGGAATTAACAGCGTCTGATTAGACGGTATATAGACACGTGTAAGTGTTTGAATGGGTAGAAGATAGCAGAAGTATTAACGGTCTTTATATATATAGAAGGAGCGTTCGAGGCGTTTGTTGACCAACGCGGATAGTGGAAGCGCCGAGTTTCTGAAGAAAATTCAAAAGAAGCGCCGTGTCTGCTGTTTATGGGACCTACGTGGGAGTGGGACCCATTTGATCTCCGTTTCTTTTATGGGAAAGCCACTAAACGACATCGTTTCGATCTGTGAATCATGCCAGAAGCAAAAGTGTGCTGAGTATGCTCGGGATTTTAGCCTATTCCAACATGAACTATGCGTCTCCTGATTATTCATATACGAAGTATCGAGAAATGCCAAAACCATCATAAACTATCTAAAAATTTGAATTTCCTACATGAATTTTTGAGAAATGGTCAATTTCAACAAAACCGTTAACGGAGTGAGTTTTCCGTTCGGTTTGATATGATTAGACATTAAACCGATTTTTTTTTTTTTAATTTCACAGATTAAACCGACGTCGTTTTGGTCGTTGAAGGGTTTGTGTTCAAAATCCCGTTCAAAATCCTCAGAAAACTGCCGCTCTTTCTGATTTGCGTCTTTTCGCTCTCTGCTAATCCAACGATTCATCATCATCTTCTTCTTCTTCTTCTTCATCATGTTCTTTTCAATTATTATTTACTCTGTTTCGTAATATCTTTGATTTTTGTTTTATCTGGTTTTCTTAGGCTTCCCATCGGAATCAAATAAGGAAAGTGTTCACATACAGAGAATCCGCTTCCTCGTGTTGCCAAGCTTTCACCACTCGTCCTACTTTTATGTCTAACAGATTCGCCGTCTCCTTCACATTTTGTTTTTTCTATGAACATTTTTCTGTTCTTCTTTAGTCATGTTTCTCTAATGACTTTTAACTTTCAGGGTCGCTGCTCATTGGACCCCAAACTCCGGAGATAAGACTGTACTTCAGTACGACGATGTTATGAAATTGGATTTTGGAACACATATTGATGGTATGATGGCGAATCTTCTTTTCTGTTTTAGTTTTCCTATATACAAATGTCAGATGACAATTAGCATCTCTTCTTTTGCAGGACATATTATTGACTGTGCATTTATAGTTGCGTTCAATCCTATGTTTGATCCTCTCTTAGCAGCCTCCCGTGAAGCTACTTATACCGGTATCAAGGTGCTGATTTTTCTTTTTGCTAATATCAACTACTGTATTAATGTACAACTACCTGTAGGATGAAGCAATTTTGTAGTGCTTTGTTCTACTCAGCCTGTTTAATTATGTTGCCTTCATCCTTTTGATCTTTCTCTTCTCTTTCGTCCTTTCGCTAAAATGGAAATCAAACTGAATTTTGAGCTTCTAAGCTCAAATAAGCTCAGTTTGAAAGTGATTACATTTAGGCTTTGACTTGTTTGCAACCACATAGTTGTTACTCTTAACCTCCTTTGTGGTTTTTTTTGTCTGGTTCAGGAAGCTGGGATCGATGTCCGTCTATGTGATATTGGTGCAGCAATTCAGGAGGTCATGGAGTCTTATGAGGTTGAAATTAATGGAAAAGTTTTCCCAGGTACTGATATCCAATGTTAAATCTAATAACACCAATGGCAGTTGTTTTGTCGATGTGTTTAAAATATGTCCTGCAAAAGAAGAGATGCTAATTGTCATCTGACATTTGTATATAGGAAAACTAAAACAGAAAAGAAGATTCGCCATCATACCATCAATATGTGTTCCAAAATCCAATTTCATAACATCGTCGTACTGAAGTACAGTCTTATCTCCGGAGTTTGGGGTCCAATGAGCAGCGACCCTGAAAGTTAAAAGTCATTAGAGAAACATGACTAAAGAAGAACAGAAAAATGTTCATAGAAAAAACAAAATGTGAAGGAGACGGCGAATCTGTTAGATATAAAAGTAGGACGAGTGGTGAAAGCTTGGCAACACGAGGAAGCGGATTCTCTGTATGTGAACACTTTCCTTATTTGATTCCGATGGGAAGCCTAAGAAAACCAAATAAAACAAAAATCAAAGATATTACGAAACAGAGTAAATAATAATTGAAAAGAACATGATGAAGAAGAAGAAGAAGATGATGATGAATCGTTGGATTAGTAGAGAGCGAAAAGACGCAAATCAGAAAGAGCGGCAGTTTTCTGAGGATTTTGAATGGGATTTTGAACACAAACCCTTCAACGACCAAAACGACGTCGGTTTAATCTGTGAAATTAAAAAAAAAAAAATCGGTTTAATGTCTAATCATATCAAACCGAACGGAAAACTCACTCCGTTAACGGTTTTGTTGAAATTGACCACTTCTCAAAAATTCATGTAGGAAATTCAAATTTTTAGATAGTTTATGATGGTTTTGGCATTTCTCGATACCTCGTGTATGAATAATCAGGAGACGCATAGTTCATGTGGGAATAGGCTAAAATCCCCGAGTATGCTCACTGCTAAATTATTAATTTTTTGTAGTGTGACATTTCTTTAATAATTTGTGACATATGTATGTTATTATGTTTAGCTGTCGACAAAAAAAAAATGTGAAGTATCATGTTTAGCAATGAGGTGGAGGGAGTCTTTTAGAAAATTAGATTTCTTACACGTTGATGGCAATAAATTATTTATACGTGCCAAATTGATAAAAATACATTACATAAACCAATTCGCATCTACTTATTAACTTTCGTAATTGTCGATTTATTATTAAAATAAAAGAAAGGTCGCTCAACTAATTTTTATCTGTGTAAGAGAATAATGAAAAATAGACAAATCGCAATTATAGCAACTGATTACCACAAAACTTAAATATCAACTTAGCTGTGAAATTTAGGCGAAAAAAAAACAGAAAAAACAAAAAATGTTACAAATGCAGAAACAAAAAGCATTTGATACAATGATCTAAAATCCCTCTGAAACCAACAATGGCAGCTCTGAATCAATACCAGGGCTGAAAAAATGCAAGCTTGAATCATGGAAAGCGTCAAAATAATCATCTGATACCGTCTCAATAGCAAACTCGCTTGTGATTCTTCGTGCAGCTATGATCCGTTTGGTGGAACGGATGATTTCTGGGTCTAACGTCACTTGCTCCTCATACATCTGAAAGCTGTTCCCAAACAATGCGATTTTGGACAATCGATCCATTCTCCAATTTGCTTGCAATAGGTTGTTGTACAGATTGGCCTCACAGTGAGGCATGAAGAAAAGAGTAGGCTTTAAGGCTTCCCTGCGAGCTTGCTCGTTCATAGATAGAACGGTGCACCCTAGAGATTCTAGAACACTAGATTCAGTTGCCGACAGGACTGGATCGAACACTTCTATGTTACCTATCCAATCAAACTCTCTCTTCATCAAGATTGCAATGCTCAGCTGAAACCTTGGAGATTCATAAGACTCGATGCTTCCTATACCATACATCACCACCTGGAGCTGTGTTTCAGTGCCTAACACGAGACGAAACTGGTCTGAAACCTCTGCAGACTTGAGCTGCTCCAAGAATGTTGTGTAAAACTCTGAGCCCTCGATTTTCTTCATAGAGATTTCCATCTTCTGCTTTAGTCTTGCTTGCCTCTGTGGATCAACTTCAAGATCATCCGATTGCCATGGTTGCTCTTCTTCTTCTTGCACCTTAGGTTTCGGTTTTCTTCTCTCCTGTCTTCTTCCTTTACTAGGTAAGACCACTGTCCACTCACCATCACTACTTGAGTATTTAACATTTGTTTCCATAAGAAATTGGTTTTCCATATCTAATTGCTAAATTGCACCACTCCACAAAGGCCTCCGAAATTAGGGTTTACACTCGGTGCATCGATTCCTAACATAATTGGTTCCGCTACCTAAACACCACAACAAAATTTCGATTCGCAAACTTAAAATCTAAGTGAAGTTTCTACAACAGCAACTAGATTTATCAAATCTATTTTGCCTAATTCCGATCTATCTACTTGAATCGACAAAAACCTTCGAAAAGGAACAGAAATAAACCTACGATTAGAAACGAAACCGCAAGAGGACGATCGAAGAAGCTTGCGATACAGGAGAAGAAGATACTGCTGACGCTTGGAATATGAGGCGACCGAGTGGACTCTGTGAAACAATGGGGTTGAGTTTGGTGCTACCGAGTCGCCCAGTGAAATCGGCGAGTTGTACGCGAGGACCTGATAAACAAGCCCATAAAATAAAATGGGCCTAAAGACGGCCCATAAAATAAAAGACTAGACGACATTTGGCGAAAGGCACGAGATATAGACAACCGAAATGTGTTTCGTGTCATTGTATTTGTGTCAGAATTTTTTTCTTTTGTCAAGAACCTTGTTTAGGTTTCAGAGATTATTCGATTAAATTTTAGAAATACTTCTTAGCCAAATAAATAAAATAATAATCCAGACAATATACTCCGGAGTTTATAGCATTTATTAAAAAAAGTAGTATTTAAATCCTCCTCCGGCAACTTGCCCGAGGAGTCAATTTGTTTATAATTTCGTCTAATCGGTTCGATGCCGGTAAATTGATCTTAGAGCATCATTATCGGTGACCTCTACACACGGGGTCATCCGATTTTTTTTAATTTTTTTTTTTAATTTTTTTTTAATTTTTAAAAAAAAAAAAAAAAAAAAAAAAATTTTAATACCGCGACGAATCAGGAAGCGACACGTCATCACAAATCGGATGACACGGCGCGCGCGGGTGTCACCGCAGAGACACACAGACACCCAGTTCATCCACGTGTCGCTTCCTCATTTGTCCAAAAAAAAAAAATTAAAAAAAATTAAAAAAAATCGGATGACCCCGTGTGTAGGGGTCACCGATAATGATGCTCTTATGTGTTACTACTATACACATATGTAACATATTTAAAACTATTCTAGCAACAAAATAAATAAAAAGCATATCTGAAATTGGGAAATTAGGTCCAATGACCAAAGTTTTTTTTATGAAAAAAAAGTGGTCATGATATTCTACATATTTTCTGCATTATTTGCCATTATACCATCTCTTTCACTGTTTCTAAAAGTCTCACTTGCAAACATATGTGTCTTCTTCCTTGGGTTCCTACAACTCTTTATCGTCGGGTATGAGAATTAATTGCAGCAAGCTCAACGAAACAACCAAAGATTTCTGAAACTAAACCGTGGACAATCAAATTGTAAAAAATATCATAACTTCAACCATGATTCAATAATCGCGAATCAAAATTGGTTAAAAAAACGGGATTCACATATTTTCTAAAAATTTCCCAACTCTAATTTGACTCATCGGAATCATACCATTATCCTTGAATCCTCCGACGAATCTACCATTGTTTCTCTGCATCTCCGCCATATAACTCGCTGTGGCTGAGCCGCTTTGCCGACGGAGGTCATTGGTGGTGGCCGCAGAAGATCATCGCCGAATTCTCTGCAATAACGGCGCTAGTGATTAGGGGTGGGCACTTCGGTTTGTGGTTTGGTTTCGGTTCGGTTTTTTTGGTTTTTCAGTTTTATAAAAATTCAAACCATATAAAAACCATATATATTTCGGTTTGGTATGGTTCGGTTTTTAACAGTTTTTGGTTTATCGGTTTTATAAAAAATGAAACTATTTAAAAACCATATACAATTTTGACTCGGTTTGGTTTGGTTTGGTTACCGTTTTTAGTTTGGTTCATAATTTTTGATAAGGCTCGTACAATAAGCAAAAATAAAATAAATATATAAATAATATATTAATCTAATAACTAGGCATACTAATAAGTGCAAAAACAAAAATAATTCAAAAACTAGAATCCAAATCAAATTGTTCGTAAATCCAAATCATCAATAAAAATCAAAACTACAAAAAACCTAGAAAATAGATGAAAAGAAGAAAATTCAGATTCTTATCATCATCATTAGCCACGATTGTTCGTCTCCTCATGTTGCTTATGAATCTCTAATCAACAAAATTAACAACAAATAAAAAAACAAGTAAGCTATATAAAATTAATAAATCTAAACTAAACCAAAAAACAAGAATGGATAAATGATAAATCTAAACCAAACCAAAAAATATATAAAGTTATATAAAATTAATTTAAAATATAAAAACCGAAAAAACCATTCGGTTTTACGGTTTTAAACCAAACCAAACCAAACCAAAACCGAACTCTTAACAAAAATGATAACCAAATGGGTTTTTAGGGTACACCATAACCAAACCATATGATTTATTTCGGTTTGGTTCAGTTCGATTTTTTCGGTTACGGTTTTTTTGCCCACCCCTACTAGTGATGGCAACATCGGTACCTCTGGCGACGGCGGAAGAGATTCTTCTCTCCTTCAATTTCTGAAACGCAAAAGGGGCAAATTTGTCATTTGGGTCTATGCGTGAGGTATTTTTTTTTATAAGAAATTATTTTCAAATTTTTTAAAAAAATACTTTTATTTGAATTTTATAATATGTCTATCTCATGATTATAGATAGAATTGTCAAACGGAATAATTTGTCTACTTAACCCGTTTTGCAGTGTACTAAAATATTATTCGGGCTAATCCGCAAGACCTATAATCTTGAAAACATAACTCTAATATGCACCGTTTAATGACTCTAGTTTTGTGTTTAGTTCACGAACTTTAAAAAAATCAATTTTCTTGTATCTAACTTTTTATAAAATTAGTAAAATATTTTTTCAAACTTTTATTTTGATATATATCTCTATAATATATTATTTAAGAAGACATTTTAAAAATAAATTTTGTTTTGCAAGTTATTACATATTATGCCGTTACAAATAAAAATATATAATTAAAATAGGAAAATATATAATTGTCTTTTAAAGTTATATTATAGAGATATATATCAAAACAAAAGTTTAAAAAATATTTTACTAATTTTATAAAAAATTAGACACGAAACAATTGATTTTTTAAGAGTTTGTGAACTGACCATAAAAATCATAGTCATTAAACAGTGCATATTAGAGTTATGTTTTTAAGATTATAGATTTTTACGGATTAGTCCGAATAATATCTTAGTTCGTTACAAAACGGGTTAAGTATACATGCTATTATGAGTTGATATTTCTATATATAATAGTAATTAGTTATACATATTATAAAATTCGGATAATTTGTTTTTTTAATTTTTAAAATAGTTTTAAGGCAAAAATCATATCGCTCTATATATAATTAATACGGGTTGAATCCTAGTCGGGTGTTATATACTTAATTTTTGGACCTCAATTGGACATTGAGCTAATTCACCCATACTAATAAAATTTCAAACTGACAATCCAACGGCTCATGGGTTGCGTTTTACGTGTGGATATTTAGAAAATATCTAGCTAAACTTGTCCACGTTGGCATCAGATATTGCACTTTTTCGCTTTTTTATTTATTTTTTCTTCTTTTTTGAAAGAAAAAAGTGCAAATCGATTTTCTCACCTTGTCAAAGACAAGGCTCTACGAATTCTCTGCCTTTTCCCACATGTTGCTGAGCTTCTTAATCCGTAAGAAATCTCTGAAACGAAGAAAGTGAAAAAAATGGGGAAGGAAGTTCGGATGAGTGAATATGGGGACGGAGAAGACGCCGGCGGCGATGAAGATTGGTTTCCGGAATGGGAGATCGGTTTACCCAGCGGAGATGATTTGACGCCGTTTTCTCAGTCACTGGTCCCGTCGATTCTCGCTTTAGCTTTTAGCATAATCCCGGAACGGAGCCGTACGATCCAGGACGTCAATCGCGCGTCGCAGAACACGCTCTCTTCGTTGCGCATCAATGGATCTTCCGGAGGCAATGCCTCGTCGTCGAACACGGCGGTTGAGGTAGATCGAGTTGGATCGAATAGTCCGGGATCGGATCCGAAGAAATCGGATGGCGTGGATTCCATGGCGGAGGAGGGAGATTCCGAGACCGAAGATGCGTCCGGGAAGACGCTGAAACGGCCGCGTCTGGTGTGGACACCGCAGCTTCACAAGAGATTCGTGGAGGTGGTGGCTCATCTAGGGATTAGAAACGCAGTGCCGAAGACGATTATGCAGCTGATGAACGTCCAAGGGCTCACTCGCGAGAACGTCGCTTCTCACCTGCAGAAATACAGGCTCTACCTCAAGCGGGTTCAGGGGTTGACGACGGATGGTCCATCTTCGTCGGATCAGCTCTTCTCGTCAACGCCGGTGCCTCCACAGAGCTTCCAAGATGTCGGAAGAGTTAACGCCTCGGCTAACGTAGCGACCGGGAAATTGGGGACTTCTATTCCGGTTCCGTCGATGATGCCGATGCCGGTCTACGGGCATCACACGGGTACGCAAGGATATCATCACAATAATCACGGTCGTCATGATCTTTATCATCACCATGGCAATGGTGTCTTTGAATCAAACCCATATATGATGATGCAGCAGAATAAGTTTGGCTCCATGGTGACCTCTCCTTTTGTTGTGAATGACAAGTAATTGCTTGTTTTTGCTTCTCAAGTTTGGATTTAGTCTCGTTTCTGTAAGTACAGTTCTTGGGCCATTGTGCCCTTAATCACTCAGTTGGGTGCGTTTTAACATCCTAATTCCAAGTTTATTTTAGTGATATATACGTTAAACTGTTGTTGAGAATTGTCTAAATATGTATTCTAGTTACTGGATACTTACCATATTTGCATCACAATCCAGAATTGATGCTCTTGGAGTGGAACTGTGTACTCTAGTTCACTATTGACACTGAGTGTACACTCTTCTGGTCAGCTCATAGAGAGAGAGAGAGCATAAACGGAACTGTATCTAGAAATCACTAGCCGTCTTGAGCTTCATATTATTTCATGTTACTAGGAGAGTCTTATAGCGACTTTAATTGGATTCAGGCAAGATGTTTCCCAATGAGCTAGTGTTTGGTCCGTTTATGTAAATATGGAACCTAATTTTACCAAATCTCTAAAGTTTTTCATGTTGTTATTAGTTAACTCGTGTTTGCAAGTTCTTGATCTTGATTGATTTCTTGTTACAGGTTCAGGTTCTTGGCTTCGGGTTTCTTTTTCCCTTAACTACGTCCTCGTGAATTTAAACCTCATTGTATTTGTATAGAAAATGATTCAAGATAAAATCGTGTGGAAGCGCGATATTATTATTGGAGAATGAAGCTTCTCTGAATGGACGAGTTTCATACAGTCTCCATTCTCTTGAGGTAAAGCTTCTTTGCTTATCACTTGTAGACTTCTTAAATTCAAGACAGCATCTCATGATGTATGTTCGACTTGTTAGTTGTTTCTTTCTTTGGATAATGAAAACAGTATCAGACAGACTCTCATGCTTCTTTGCTTATCACTTGTAGTCTTCTTAAATTCAAGACAGAATCTCATGATGTATGTTCGACTTGTTAATTTTTTCTTTCTTTGGATAATGAAAACAGTATCAGACAGACTCTCATGCTTCTTGACTTTGATTAATATTTCTTTCGTTTTATCATTTATTAGATTTAAATAGTCTTTCTATTGGGATTTTTCTCTTTCTTAAGAAATATCCTTTTATTGTGTTGGGAGGGCCACACACCAATAAACTCCCAACCAGAGGAAGAAAGTGACATTCCAACAAAAATAATCAAAGGCTTCTTCTTTTTTTTTTTTTTTTTTTTTTCTTGCCCTCAAAGAGATGGTAGTTTTAACCATTTAAGGTTTTATTTTTAGTTAATAATCTGTTAATTTCTTTTCATCTGCAATATACATCAGATTCCATAGAATATTTATGTGAGCAGTGTGGAATCTCCACTATTGTATCACTTTTCACTGATCTTTTCGTTCCATTCAATAGGTGTTTCTTTCTCACATCATATTCTAACATTATCTTCATATTACTGAGAGGACATGATCTTCTCTTCATATTCTCTCCTTCTTTCACCATTAGCAAGCGCAGAGCATCTTTAGCAGAGAACATGATCTTCATGGTAGATGACACATGCAACAGCTGACTCTAACAGACACTTCCCCTGACAGTCTTTTAGGATCCTAATCAGAAACCAAACTGGCCCTATCCGACGCAGTTAAGTTGTTTGGTTTGGTGCCAAATTGAAAATAATTGAAGTAACTTAAAGGGTTAAAACGATCGAACTCGGTCTCAGCAACTGTAATGGAGAAGATCAAGCCCTTCATCTCTTATCCTGTTTGAGATAAACCCTGAAAAATGCTTTTGTCTCCAAATGCAGAAACTCTTTTAGTCGGATACAACTGCAACAATCTACAGTTAAAATAGAATACATGTCATTTTATGCCATTTGATTCATAATAATGTTGAATGAATCTCTTCTGATACACTTTTGACTTTGAACAGGAACTATCTCATTGCTACATGAAATTATTCATTTTCAAGGAATTGACAAAGTCGTCTAGTGAGCTGCATGAGGAACCTCCACTTCTGACAGAGGCTTCAAGCTTTTCTTTCAGACCGATGGCTCTCTTCCTCATTTCTGCTCCTTCTTCATCCACAATCAACCTCTTCACAGCTCTCTCCACTGTTCCTTTCTCCAGCTCTCCTTCCAATTGAACCCCAACTCTCCAAACACTCTCCAAGTACCTCGCATTGACTTTCTGATCCCCGGTAAAAGGCCTACAGATCATTGGAACTCCTTCCCCGATGCTCTCTAGCGTCGAGTTCCATCCACAGTGACTCCAAAACCCTCCTACTGCAGGATGTCTTAGAACTTCCGTCTGCGGGGACCATTTCACAATGTAACCTCTCTCTGAAGCTAACTTACCGAATTCATCTGGTAAGGACTCTGTCCATTCCGAGGGGGGAATAGAACCCGGCAGGATCACCCATAAGAAAGGTTGGTTGCTATTACTCAATCCCCAAGCCATCTCCAACATGTCTTTGGTTTCCATTAGAGCTATGCTTCCCAAGCTTATGTATATCACTGAGCTTGGTTTCTGCTTGTTCAACCACTCAATGCAGCTCCTGTCCTCTTCTAATAAACTAGAAGGCGCAGAAGCTGCAATGTGAAGCCCGCCTATGGGATACACCGGAACTTTCAGTTTTCCATGCAACCATGCCAAAGACGAGCTCTCTAGACATCTCGCTGAGTTGATGATAACAGCGGAAGCTGTTCCAATGTTAACAGTCTCATTGTAAACCTTGAGCATACTCTCTATTGGTCCAAATGCCGAAGTTGGTAGGTCTTTGTACCTTAGAGGATTCAACCCTGGAAACAGCTTGTCTTGCATTTCAAGATCTACATAGTCGTGAAAAGAGCGGCGTTTGGATTGGTTAGTCTAAATGGGCATTAGAAACTGAGAGGTGAAAAGCTAGAAATTTTGGGTACCTTTCATGTCGATCAAGAACCTTTCTGCGTTGAGTTTGGCCAAAATAGAGCGGCAGACAAAGGCAGTGGCATTTGTAGTACTGAAGACAACACTGGGTAGTTGAAACTCCTTAGTTGCAGTTTTTGAGAAGTACATGTACTCATCGTAGACAACACAAGCAATATCATCACGGTTACCTTGTTCTTTCAATAGTTGACCTAAACATTGCTTGAAGCTTGCCTCGCATATTTGATTGAGCTTCATCATAAACTGGAGTGGTCCCAGGTTTTTGAGATCAAAATCAGTTAAACTAACTGGGATGGTGAGAAAGTGAAAATCAGAGAAGTCTTTGGAAGAGGTTACTCGATTAAACTGTGTCTGAACAACAGTGATAGAGAAGCCTTTCGAGTGAAGAGCTTTTCCGAGTTGCATCATCGGAGTTACATGCCCTTGTGCTGGAACAGGAACTAACACTATCCTTCTCTTCACTCGCATTTCCTCCATTGCTGATCTCTCTTCTTCTCTCTCAATGGAAGAAACTGATCAGGGAGACAGATGAGGATACTCTTACCTAGATATGGCCTGGATCTGATATATAATAGAAACGTACATGATGACGTGCGATTTAGGGCTGGGCAAATTATCCGTTAGATTCGTTTCGATCCGGTATTCGTCTTGATTCGATCCGAAAAATCCGGATATCCGTAAAGATTCGAAGCAAAGCAAATATTAAAATTTAGTATCCGTCTATAACAAAGCAAATCACAAATACTAAGTTTAGGAAGGCCGGATATCTGCTCCGATCCGTAGATCATATATATATACATAATATGTTATAAATTTCTAATGTTTATTTACATTTCTTTATTTTTTTAATAAATAAAAAAATTCAAAAAAAATATGCAAGATAAAAATATATAAACTCTATAATAATTAATTGAATATTAATAAAAATGTTTATACTTAAGTTTAAGTGAAGATATTAATTTTTTGTATGATTATTTTGTCTATCATTCTTTATATAAAAAAATGAAACTAGATGATTTCACTTGTTTTTACTTATTAGTTCATATTGGATAAAAAATGCATTATAACCTTCTTCTTTTTTAGTTTTTGTTTGTATTGAATAAAATGTAATAGATATCCGCGAATATCCGCAAATATCCGTAAATTTTCTGGATATCCGGATATCCGTTTTTTTTTGGAGCAAAACAAATAAAAAAATTAAATATTCGATAAAAACAGAACAAATCATAAATAATAAAATTTTCCGGGATATCCGTTTCGTGCCCACCCCTAGTGCGATTAATTTACATTCAATGTTCTTTGGTCTCAACTCAAGATTTGAGTATTTATTGGGAAAGCTTTCTGTAGTTGTGTGGAAGGACCACCACAAGCACGTGGCACGTGGGAATTGGACTTCGATGATACCAGAGAAAGATTTTGATTTTGGATCAGCATAATATCAAAGGCTCACTTTGTCTTTTTCTAATAAAGTTTATCTTATCCCTTCCTCTTCCTTTTTCTTTCTCTTTCTCTTTCTAGATAATACGACAAAAAGTTGAACGGTTCGACCTTGCTCTCCTTTATTAAAAGAGTATTACCTTTTTGCTCTGCTCTTAAAAGAAAGTGGTTCGTAACCTTTTTGCTCTGGTCTTGCAAGAAAGTGGTTGGTATGAAACTCAATTACCTAGTCCTATCTCATTTAACCCGCCGTAGGTTGGATACCGATCGAAAAATTTTAAATTACAAAAAAGCGGAGATGGTAAGAATCAAAAAAAAAAAATTTGCGGGTCCCATGGATTATCCACATTTAAAAAAAAAATTTATATTATTTATTAAATATTTTAAAAATGTTGAAATATTTGGTAATATATACAAATTAATTAATTATTTTGTTTATTTTTTTAGAAAATTGTGATTTTATGTTTTTTCATATAAATTTATTTTATTAAATATTTTTTTTTTACTAAAAACCATTATAAGTTTTTATTATTATTATTTAAATATTTGCTAGTTACCCGTAGATATCCGTAAATTCAAGCGGGGCGGATGTTGATCGAGAAATTTGTGTTAATGAATTTGGTGGGACGAATCGAAGCGGATCAAAAAAGCGAAGCGGTTTTGACCCGCTTGACATGGCTAGGCCACAATTTACAAATTAGCCATAGCAGCGTTGGTCCAGAAAACAAAGTAATAAAATCTTCACCAAAGATACCAAAGGATTCATAGACTTTGAGTTGCTTGGAACTAGGGCTGTCAAGCAGATCCAATCCGCTCCGCTAGATCCGCTCTGCGCGGGTTATATGTTTTTTTTGACTAGCATCGACCCGGCTCGCTTGACTCATTAACAAAAATTGTTCGATCCGCACCCGTCCCACTTGAACCCGCGGATACCCACGAAGTAACCCACAAATATTTTAAAAAATATTTAGTAAAATAATAGATTTAATAAAATAAATTTAATAAAATAAATTTCACATAAAAAACATAAATACACAATTTTCTGATAAATACACAATTTCTGAAAAATAGACAAAATAATTAATTAATTTATATATATTACAAAACAAATCAGTTAACAAAAAATATATGTATATATATATTACAAAATATTTCAACATTTTAATAATATTTAGTAAATAATTTTTTTTAAAAAGAATTATGGGTAATCCGCGTGACCCGCGGGAAAAAATACCGACCCGCACCCACCCCGCATTTGAAAACATTCAACCCGCACCCACTCTGCTTTTTGGCATTTTGAAAATTCTCGATCTGCACCCGCCCCGCGGCGGGTCAAAACCCGCATGACCCGCGGATAAACACTCAAATTGACAGCCCTACTTAGAAGTTAGAACAGAAGCTAACGGTGCCGTTTATATAGAAAAGCTATCAGGTTAAAGGCATAAGAAATTGGTGCAGCTCTTAGGATAGTGCATTAAAAAGAAAAGGTGAATCCCTCCTGGTCTGTGATTAGTTACCATATAGAAACCTCAAAGACTTCTTGGAACATCATCTAGCCGAATGGCTTATTTGGTGTGTGGACGCCCTCAAGATGCAAGATTGGAAGGAGACTATGTCTGCTTGGAGACCGAAGCTAGGGCTAACTCTGTTCACAGTAGACTCCTGAAGACAAACTTAGCATGAACCAAATTGGTAAATTATCTTGAAGGTATGAATGATGATGTTTTGCCTGATATGCCTTCAGAAACTCCAGTGATCGGTATTCCCACGCCGTATAAACACTGCATCAAGAGCCCACAAAATGTTAATATTCCACTTTCCTCGAGAACCTACAAAATCAGCACAACCATTGTCACAAACCCAGTTACCAAAAATACCAATGGAAGAATCATTTCAAACACTTCAAAACAAATATCTATGCCCTTTGTAGCTTACTGTATATCCATTGGAAGGTAAGCATTTTGTGAATTTACCTATCAAAACCGCAGCTCATCCTCACAGGACACACTTTTTTTTGTTGTTGCTATGAATGTAAATATCATTAAAAAATGAAATGTTAAGGTTTTACAAAGAGGATAAACCTAATACACACCGTTGCTTCCGTTGAAAATCTATGCTCTTTGTGCCAAGTCAAAATATTTTATGCAATGTGTCCGAGAGATATTTCCGAGCAGAATAGGTCTCCATTGTGTCATCTGCAGGTGACTTGTTCAACTTAAACAAAGAAGAAAGAGAAGCAAGCTGATTCAGAATTACTCATATATAAACATAATTTAAAACAATGCCATCATTCATGAGCAAGTCAAAGCACTTAAACTACATGCAACTAGCATTTCTTGATTTTAGAATATGTTTTGTAAGAAGTTGTTCAAAGCATTATTCCAATGCTGAGAATAAGAGATATGCGCACGTATGTAGGATAATCAAGTTTCATACAGAATATCCAAACTGAAAACATATGACTTGACTCGTTAAAACCTCATTAACCACGCCTTGTCACATGTATATCAATACATGAAACTCGACATATATATTTTTTACGTAAACAGTGCAAAGTTAATTACTTCATCTTCCCACAGACATGTGAAATACTCATTCAGGTCAATAAAAATGAGATCACAGCTGAAACCTTCTGTCTTGTGTATAATCCATCAGCTAGTAAGAAGCAAGCAAAGATGCACAGCAATAAAATCATATAGCATTGTTGTTCCCATGACTTGTCTTGAATATAAGACAATCAAAGTAATTAAACCACACAGCTGTAAGAAACATCTAAATGATGACATAGGAAGTGATATATTACCAATTCAAAAGGAAAGAACTTTTCTTTCTTAGCGGTTCTTTATAGTGTCTTCCATGTAAAGGTCAACTCAGGTTTTTTTCTGCAGTTGTAACAAAACAAAGAAAGTGCAGAAGAATCTAAGATTCACAAGCTAAGGCGGGAGAGAAGATCATTGTTGTTCCAGATGGCTGGAGTTCTAGGATCAATGGGTTTCCGGATAATGTGATGTATCTGGCGTTAGCTCAAGTCGGGAATCAATTTGTGCACTACGACTTCAGGAAAGCAAACATGTATCGTGGTGGAATTGGCAACGATCAAAGATGGCCAATTGCAGCTTACAGATAATACAACCAAGAGCACCTGTCATGCTTTCCACAAAACCCCCATCAAGTTCACAACACTTTATCATCTACCCAGCTGCTGCCTGGAAACCTTCTCAACTTCTTCTTCTTTATCATCTTCTTCATTCTAAGAACATTTTCCCAACTACCAGCATTGGCATACAAACTGGACAGAAGCAACCCATTCCCTGAGTTCTCTGGTTCGAGCTCTGCCAATCGCTCTGCTGCAATCCCTGCAAGCTCCATGTTCCCATGATTCCTACATGCACCTAATAAAGCACCCCACGCAAACAAATCCGGCTCCATTGGCATAGCCTTGATCACCTCATATGCCTCAACAAGCTTTCCTGCTCGGCCGAGAAGATCCACCATACAAGCATAATGCTCCAATCTCGGGTCGATTCTGTACTTGTTTTGCATCAAAAGGAACAACTTTTGTCCAAGATCAGTTAACCCGCCGTGGCTGCAAGCTGTCAGGATGGCCGTAAATGT
This sequence comes from Eutrema japonicum, assembly GCA_030161315.1. NCBI lineage: Eukaryota > Viridiplantae > Streptophyta > Magnoliopsida > Brassicales > Brassicaceae > Eutrema > Eutrema japonicum. The sequence continues at coordinate 45,315,916 of BSQW01000005.1, forward strand.
TATGTGGTCAAGTTTCTCTCCTGTGGCTTCCATCTGATTGAATAGCTCAACTGCTTTGTCTGAGAGCCCGTGATTTGCGTAACAGAAGATCATCGAGTTGAAAGTAACCGTTGTCCTCTTGGGCGTTTTACGGAACAAGATCATTGCTGCTGATATGAATCCACATTTCCCGTACATATCAAGCAAAGCACTTCTAACGAAACCGTGATCTTCTAGCCCAGTGACTACCGAGTAGCTGTGAATCTCCTTCCCGTGCTTCACACTCGCGAGTGTGGTACAAGCAGGCAAAAGGGTAGTGATCGTAGCTGAATTTGGATACAACCCATGAGTTAACATCTGTTTAAAAGCATCAAAAGCTTTCCCATTCTGAAAATTATGTACAAGGCCTGAAATTATAGAAGTCCAGGACACAACATCGGGCTTGTGACCATCCAAGCACATAATCTCAAGAATCTCAGATACTTTTTCTTCATCTCCCATATGTGAGAATCCTGCAATCCGAGCATTCCAAGTGATAATAACAGGTTTTATTCCCAGTAGTTTCATATCGTGCACCAAGTTCAGTGCTTCATCTGATTGGCCGTTGTTAGCGTAACCAGAGATCATAGCATTGAACACGACCAAATCTTGTTCAGCCAAATCATCGAACACCTTCCTCGCATTCTCTACTTCCCAAAACTTCGAGTACATATCAATAAGTGAGCTAACTATAAAAGCATCAGACTCAAACGAACACTTGAGTACCATACAATGTATCATCCTCCCAAATTCTTGGTCAAGCAGATTGCGACTTGCTTTAAGAAGACTAGGAATCATGAAAGCGTCAAGTTTTAAACCTTCTTTATTCATTTCTCTGAAGAAACCCAAAGACTCCTGGTAATACCCATTTCGAGCACAAGCCCCAATCATGACAACACATCCACTGATGTCTCTCTTGGGCATTTCATCGAACACCTTCTTAGCATCTGTAACTTTCCCACATTCCACGTAAAAAGCAACAAGCTTAGCTGCAATTCTCGTCAAGCGAGCAATCCCAGATGTCACCAGATGAGCATGAAGATTTCTTCCTTGGCACAGAAGTCGATCTCGACCGTTGGTTTCGATGAGTTCAGCATAAGAACCGATTGACAATAACCGAGAAGAACAAGGAATGATGGAAAATTTGTTCATGGGTGAGGAACAAAGCTTCGAAACTAATCAAAAGGCGCATTATGATGGTAGATTCCAGTGAGCAGGAGAAGCCTAACACGTTTTCAGTTAAGTCAAAGTTCCCACTTTTATTTTGGGACAGAGAAGGAAGAAGGAAGAAGGAAGAAGAGAGTGAACGGTTAAACGGTACGAACCGGAATAAAATGCTGCGGTTGATAGTAAACCGGAAATTGGAGGAGCGGTTAAGAAAAAAACCCGCCTTTGATTGTCCAAAAAGGGGGAAATTCGATCCAACGAGGCAGAGAAAATTATGTATGCAACATCTTCTTCGATTCTGTCTCCAACACCACAAAGTTACTTCCTTTCGCCTCATCTTCCTCCAATTTCGTTACTTTATCGGATAAGTTTTCTGGGTTTTCCTGTAACAAATTGCTGCTATGGCGGCGATTTTGGTTGCGCTTCGTTCTATAAGCGACGGAGTTGTGGTCAAAGACGAAGAAATCGAATCATAGTACCGAGAGCTAGAGTCTCTCCTTACGAGATTCTTGGTGTGTCTCCGTCGGCGACTCCTCAAGATATAAAGAGGGCTTACCGTAAACTTGCCCTCAAATATCACCCAGATGTTAATAAAGAGGTAAGTATATTTCGATGAAGTCGAATTCATCTGGGTCATGCTTTGTGAAATCAACTGAATTGGAGATACATACAGTTTCATGGAATTGGAACTATACTATGTATGATGCTTACATATTTGCATATACATACAAAGTCATGGAATTGTGACCTTTTTAATGTTGTTTTCATGTGTATCTCTATACCTACTTGTAGTTAAATCTGTATCTTTATGAAAGAAAGTATGATGTTTTTGGTGTACAGGCAAATGCGCAGGAGAAGTTTCTGAAGATAAAACATGCATACACAACTTTGATAAACTCTGAGTCACGGCGCAAGTACGGGTCAGAGAGTCGTGCGTCTGGTTATTCATACTCTACGGGTCAAACAGACCGAAAAAGCAACAGTCAAGTCGAGGAAGATTTTTATGGACTTGGTAAAACCCTGACTAACCCCTGAATACACCATAAAGATAAAATGTGGTCAAGGATCCTGCTTTTTAAAGTGGAAACTTTTTCTATGAAGCATTACGCTAAACTATGGCTTGACGTCACTTTGCAATTTTTGTTTTGCCATGGTGTATAAGTATTTACACAGAGTTTCAAACACCAATTTAGGTTTGTGAATGGTGATGGTGTTTGGAAACTTAGTGTGCATGCTAGGTACATTTGATGCCGTTAATGGCTGTGGTTAGAAGTGTGGTGCGCGTGTTTTCTCTGATGTGTTGTCATCTTTTGGGGGAAATTAGGTTGATTGAGGTCAGTGTTATCTTATGCACAGCACACTTTATTATGCAGGTGAATTCGTGAGGGATGTTCAAATAACAATTGGTAGACGCAACCTGTGAAATCTATCGTTTTTTCTGTCATTAGATTGGTTTCTTTGCACGTTTATATATTTCACAGGACATTGTGTAATTGTAGTTAATTGTTCATTTAGAGGCTCACTTTCTGTGGTTTTAACAGGGGATTTCTTCAAAGATCTTCAAGAAGAGTTCAAGAATTGGGAAGCTATTGCGTCCTCACAAGGAAAACCGAAAAGTCTTTGGGAGGAACTAGCGGTAAGCCCGTTAATATAAAAGAAAACTACTGATAACCCAGAGTCCTTAAATGCATGTCAAATATGGATTTGAACTTGAAATTTTTGTGGCTACCAAAGCTTGGATCTTCCCTCTGTTTAAGGGTTTTAGTTTCTTCAATAAACCTTGTAACTAAAAACCGCGTTCTAAGGCTAGAGATCTGGTTAAAAGCGTATCTCTCATTGTTGGTATAGTATAACGCGTCAATCCATTGAAGAGACAGATTCGATAGTAACATGTGTGTTCCTCTGATTTGGTTTAGTTCTTTTAATATGGTAATGTCTATACTTATGAATGTAGACTAAAAACCGGTATTGGCTCCTTTTGATCTTCATGTTTCATATCATTTTTTTTTCTCAGGAAATCGGGGAAGAATTTGTGGAGTTTCTTGAGAAAGAACTTAATATAAGCGATGAAGACAATGAGGGATCAAGCAAAAAAGGAGAAAGATTTGACTTTGACGAAAGCTCCTCAACGGAGAAATCGACAGGGAATAATAATAATAATAGCACGAAGAACAGTATAGAAGAGAATATTGATGAGATCGAAGCAACGCTAGCTCAACTGAAAAAAGATCTTGGCTTGCAATAATCTCAAAAGTTGCAGGTAAATGTTCTTCGTAGTTGGTTTTGATCAAAACGCAAAGGACACAAACAAAGATGAAGACAATGCACAAAACAAGCTGGCTGTTTGTTTTAGTTATCAACTTGAATGTAATACAAAGAAGAAAGGAATCATAATTCATTAAACTAATCAAACGACAATGTCTACAAAAAAAGAAAGTCAAATACAGAAACGAAGAAAGAAAGAGCAGCTGCATGATAAATCATCACTTTCTTATTTTATCGAATAGTTTCTTTCTTTCTTTTTCTCCCCAACTTGCTGGATTTGAACCAAACTTGGAACATAACTGAAAATAAAAGGGAGTTCTGATACGTGTGTAGTTTCTACAGAAGGGGATTCTGTGTGATATTTATGGATAACGTATTCCATCTTCCGGCTATTTGGCTTAAAACTTGCATTACAGCACACAGCCACTTTCTTCTCCTCGTCGATCAAAAAGCTTTTGGAAATATGATTAAAATATCCATGAGTAGTAGGTATATCCACCGTAAAGGATTTGCTCCACAACACAGCTTCAGTATCAATATTATTAGTCACCCATATGTCCATCTTTGATGATGTATCAAAGCTCCGATGTAACACTGAGAGTTTTTCTTCTCTAACAACTGATAGAGCCATCCGACCAATATTAGGATTCTGAAACGCTGGAAGACAAAAACGTCTAAATCTCTCTCTTGTAAAATCAAAACTTAGTACGAATTCAAAAGGGTCTTCTCTAGGATCAGAAGCAAGCCAGTAATGTTATAGGGGGGATTAGCACCCCCTGGTTTAACTCGGTTCGAACCGAGATCGGTTCAATCAAGACCGGTTTACGATGGTTCGGATCGAGGATAAGTCGGCCCGAAAACATTGGGCCGAGCTCGGAATCTCGTTGAAAGCCCACCTCGGCTACCGATCTAGGCCCATCACAAGTCCGGTCCGTTACAACAGATGAAACCGGAATATTTCCCTTTTCCCACCGATCTCGGAAAAGGAAATATTCCCTTGGGTCGACTCGTCGAGATATCAGGAATTTATCCTTATCTCGGCGAGAAAACCGGAAGATTTCCTCTTCCTAATCGAACTCGGAAAAGGAGAAATCTTCCTTTCAACCGCCTCAAAGACACTATAAATAAGGAGGCCATCGCCTCATTCAAGGAGACACAACTTCCGCAGAGACAGAGAATACAAGAGAGCTCATTACCGATCTCAAGTCTTTTGTCTTTGCCTTCTTACTTAAACTCTGTTGTAACCGCCGACTTAGATCAATAAACGAGATTCCGATTAAAAGTACTGTTTTACCCTTTTTGTGTGATTTACGGATCAACAATTGGCGCCGTCTGTGGGGAAAATAGAACAGTACTTTCGGATATCGTTTGATTGAAGTTCGGCAATGGTTCTTCCAGTCGATACCACCGCAGCCCTCGTCGACAGCTCGGACAACAACGGTCAAAACCCGCGCGCTGACGAACCCAATCCAGTCAATACCGAGCTACCAACAAACGGAGGAGGGCTTCCTCCGAACTCACTTATTGAAGGGGATAATCAAACCAACCCCCCGACAACTCTTCCGCCGCCTCCGGCTGCTTCGATATTCACGGATCCGACCGTCTTTATGGAGGCCATGGCGGCACAGTTCGCCGAGATCAACAAAAGGAACGAAGAGCGGATCACTTCACTGATAGCATCCCACTTCGAACACCGAAACCAGACCGGTATCCTCGAACCAAACCCGATCACCCCCGCCAACGAAAACACGTTACGCCGAAATCTCTTGTCCGACTTAACCGACGCTCAACCCCCAGGCACGATCGACATGCCGACAAGAAGATCCGCGTCCGGTTCGGAAATTAACATCGCAGACCAAGCTGCCATAAATTTGGAATTCGCCAAGGTACAGGCCCAACTGCAAGAGATGCGGACCAAAGTCCACCAGGCTGCAAGTTCGGCACCGGAAATCGACCGGGTAATTCAGGAGTCACAGAGGACACCGTTTACCGACACGATCATCAATACTCCAGTCCGACGATTGGAAAGAGTCAAGATCACACCATACGACGGGTTTACCGATCCTAAAAACTTCTTGACTTCGTTTGTCATCACAATGAACCGATTTCGTTTCAGCTCGGAAACCGAGAAGGACGCGGCCATGTGCCAACTATTCGTGGAGAACTTATCCGGAACCGCGCTCGATTGGTTTTCAACGCTCGAGCCAAGTTCGGTAAACAGCTATAACGAGCTCACTACCAAATTCCTCAAACGCTTCACCATGTTTATCAAGCAGAAAACAAAGAACGCCGAACTCTGGGCCCTCGAGCAGAAGCAGGACGAGCCCCTACGCAACTTCATGGAACGTTTCAAAACGGTTGTATCCCATTGCACGATCGACGACGAAGCCGCAATCGAGGCTCTTTACAAAGCCACCTGGTACGAATCGGACTTTCACAGGGAGATCAAACGCAATAATCCAAAGACATTGGAGGACATCCTGCACAGGGCGCATATCTTCATCATGGAGGAGGAAGAAAGATCCGAGAAAGACAAACTATACGTTCCCCCGAAACAACCCGTCAATGCGGTCCAAACCCAGCAATCCTGGTCAAACACTTGGGTTCGGTCGGATGAGCCAACAGAGCCCGACAACACTGAATCCGCACCGTACTGCAATTTCCATAACCGGTATGGAAATCATTCAACCGAAGAGTGCCGACATCTACAGGAGTTCCTGATGATGAAGTACAAAAAGGGGGAAGTTCCAGTCGAAGGAGCCTTCCAACCCTCGAACAGACCGCGCCATTAAAAAAAAAAAAAAAAAAAAAAAAAAAAAAAAAAAAAAAAAAAAAAAAGAGCCGAGCTCCAAACGCTCGCACTACAAGAACCGAGCTCCAAACGCTCCCGAGCTCCAAACGCTCGCAAAAAAATCACCGAGCTACTACACATACGCTCGATTCTAATACCATATGAACTACGAATGGCTTGATCCTTCTTTCGAAGGTACGTAGGCAGCCCTCACAAGGCGCAACTATAACATTAATAAAATTTTACCAAGGCATTCTACCGAACTCGTACAGTTCGTACCTTCAAAGCCAAACTTTATGTTTGCCGAACTCCAACAGTTCGTATTTTCAAAGCCAAACTTTATGTTTGCCGAACTCCAACAGTTCGTATTTTCAAAGCCAAATTTTATGTTTGCCGAACTCCAGCAGTTCGTATTTTCTAAAGCCAAACTTTATGTTTGCCGAACTCCAACAGTTCGTATTTTAAAAGCCAAACTTTATGTTTGCCGAACTCCAACAGTTCGTATTTTAAGCCAAACTTTATGTTTGCCGAACTCCGAACAGTTCGCATTTTGGACCACCAACGGTTCCCATATCAACGTCCTGGCCAGGCGATCTGATAAAGCCGAGCTTAGCTCGCACGCATCCTCATGGTGCAATGGATAATACACTTTCCACATTCAAAGCCGAGATCAGTCTCGCACCAACTTCTCAGATTATCCGAGCCAAATAAGCCGAGCCCGTCTTGCACACTCGGATTCAATGTGAGAAAACCTAGAGCATATTAAGATGAGCTGTTCACGTACTCTTAAACTAAACTCTAGGGTCAAGCCGAACGTCCTTCCTCGCAAATCTAAGCCGACTTCTCAACAGTCGCAAAAACTAATAAGCCGATTTCTCAACAGTCGCAAAAACCAGTAAGCCGGTTTCTCAACAACCGCAAAATCGATAAGCCGATCTACAATATGGATTGCCGACCTTGAGCAGGTTCAGTCGAACTTGTCCTCTTCACCCGGCTAAGACCGTACTATTTACGGCACCACTGTGTACGACAAGTTTGAGAAGTCGTATAAAGTACGACTTCAAATATATCAGAGCTCGATACCAAAAACTCACCGAATTCGAAAGTTTGTAAAATCGATTCAACCGTAAGAACCCCAATCTAAAGAGGATCCGTCCTTTCAAGCCGAACTTAAGCAGTTCGCCGAACTTGAACAGTTCGTATCATCAAGCCGAACTTAAGCAGTTCGCCGAACTTGAACAGTTCGTATCATCAAGCCGAACTTAAGCAGTTCGCCGAACTCGTACAGTTCGTATCATCAAGCCGAACTTAAACAGTTCGCCGAACTCGTACGGTTCGTATCATCAAGCCGAACTCAAGCAGTTCGCCGAACTCGTACAGTTCGTATCATCAAGCCGAACTCAGCCAGTTCGCCGAACTCGTACAGTTCGTATCATCAAGCCGAACTCAGTCAGTTCGCCGAACTCGTACAGTTCGTATCATCAAGGCGAACTCGAAATAGAATCTGATCAGATCATACCGATCTCAGTTTTAACCGAGCTAAAGAATACTCCCCAAAAATTCGCCGAACTCATAAACTCCCTCGCCGAACTGAGGGGGGGACCAATTGTTATAGGGGGGATTAGCACCCCCTGGTTTAACTCGGTTCGAACCGAGATCGGTTCAATCAAGACCGGTTTACGATGGTTCGGATCGAGGATAAGTCGGCCCGAAAACATTGGGCCGAGCTCGGAATCTCGTTGAAAGCCCACCTCGGCTACCGATCTAGGCCCATCACAAGTCCGGTCCGTTACAACAGATGAAACCGGAATATTTCCCTTTTCCCACCGATCTCGGAAAAGGAAATATTCCCTTGGGTCGACTCGTCGAGATATCAGGAATTTATCCTTATCTCGGCGAGAAAACCGGAAGATTTCCTCTTCCTAATCGAACTCGGAAAAGGAGAAATCTTCCTTTCAACCGCCTCAAAGACACTATAAATAAGGAGGCCATCGCCTCATTCAAGGAGACACAACTTCCGCAGAGACAGAGAATACAAGAGAGCTCATTACCGATCTCAAGTCTTTTGTCTTTGCCTTCTTACTTAAACTCTGTTGTAACCGCCGACTTAGATCAATAAACGAGATTCCGATTAAAAGTACTGTTTTACCCTTTTTGTGTGATTTACGGATCAACAAGTAAGTATTTCCTTTCAAAGACACACCATTAATTGACGACTCTATACTGCAGCCAGGAGCGACATCAAGAACCCTCCATGTATCAGAACTAAATTCATAAATTTTAGACTTTAGATGTTGTTGGTAACACCTTAAAACTTTGCAGCTATGGCAAAATTTGTTGTTTTCGTAACCTAGACAATATATAGACCATCGATATCTCTTGTCATCAGTGTTGAAGATCCAGCTCGATTTCAGCTCACGATTCAGTCTTGGGATCAAGACGTCTCTCTCTCTAAGAATTTGAAAGAACAAAAGCAATGACACAAGACATTTATAGAGTTCCCCAAAACCTTGGGTACATCTTTCTTCAGGATCTTCCTGGAATTCACTATGAGCACAGTTTACAGAAACTTTCTCCAAAGAGATACAATGGAGGAATCAAGAAGAAGCCGATATGAAGAAGATGAAGTTTGTTACGTTCTTCGTTTGTATCGTCAACGCCTTTTAACGTGTTTTCTCCTGTTGGGCCAGCAACATAACCTAGGCCCAACTGCTTCATGTATTTCCTTTTGGGCTTGATAACCTTTTAGCCCATCTTGCTCACCTGAGATACGAACCATTCCTCACAAAACTCCACATTGGTTCGATGTCTCCTCAGTTACCCGTGTGTCTCGTTCCGACAACACTCGTGAATTCCGATCCTCTCTGATTCTACAATTGACCACCTGAATCAGATTGCCGCTGCCTCTTAAGGTCCAGATTCAGCTGCCTTTGCTTCCTTATGCATCCAGAAGTTTCCTGTCATCTCCTATGCTCCGGAGACGACCCATCGATCACCTCTTCAGGCGCTGATGACCTTCAAAGTCTCTAAACACCCTTCGAACTTCGCTCCAGGTAAGACTTTAGTTAACATGTCAGTTGGATTAATTGATGTGTGTATTTTGATCACCTTCACACCTCCATCTGCGATTATATCTCTCATGAAGTGAAACTTGACCGCAACATGTTTTGTTCTTTCATGATGCATGTAGTTCTTCGCTAGGTATATCGCACTTTGTGAATCGCAATAGATCTCTACTGATTCCTGTTTAAACCCCATCTCTTCTCAAATACCTCTTAACCAAATCGCTTCTCTTACTGATTCTAACAAGGCCATATACTCTGCTTCTGTTGTAGATAAAGCCACCACCTTTTGCAGTGTGGACTTCCAGCTGGCTGTATTTCCCCCAACTGTGAAGACGTATCCTGAAATTGACCTTCGTCGATCCAAATCAGTTGCAAAGTCTGAGTCGCAAAACCCTTTGGTTCTGAAATCTGCTTCCTTTGTGAAAGTTAAGTTGACCCCTGCATCTCCCTTTATGTATCTCATAATCCATTGCACAGCTAACCAGTGTTCTTTTCCAGGATTCCCCATGAATCTGCAGACTAAACCCACTGCATATGCGAGGTCTGGTCTTGACCCAACCATGGCGTACATTAAGCTACCCACTGCACTTGCGTAAGGTATGTCGTCCATCAACTCTGCATGTTTCTGTGTTAGCCTCAGATTGTAGAAGCTACCTCAGCCTAAAACTCTCCCTTCAATCCGGTTTCAGATAACATGCTTCTCACCTTGTCCATAATTGTGCGATTCATCCTCTCAGACACACCGTTTTGCTGAGGTGTGTAAGGGCATGTCTTATGCCTCTTAACCCCTAATTCTCTGCATAGCTCATCAAATTTGTTGTTGCAGAATTCCAAACCATTGTCTGTTCTTAGACACTTCAGTCTCTTCCCTGTTTGGTTTTCCACTAGCAATTTACAATCCGCAAATTTCTGATAAGCTTCATCCTTTGTCTTGAGAAAGTAAATCCATGTTTTCTTTGAGAAGTCATCAATGAATGTGATGAAATACTGAGCTCCTGACAGGCTTCAAGTTACATTTGGAGATCCCCATAAGTCGGAGTGGACGTATTCAAGTATACCTTTTGTGGTATGCTTTGCCTTAGGAAAGCTTTGTTTATGTGATGCTTCATAGAAACCCAAGTATTTAACTTCTTCTCTTCTCAAGTAACCCTTCCTTGCCAATATTTCCATAGACTTCTGACTCATATGTGCTAGTCTCTTGTGCCATCTTCTTGTCATATCTACTGGTTCCTTAGCCAAGTTCACCTCGGGTCTTCTGACAGAGCCTTGAAGATAGTAAAGCCCTTAATTGTATTTCCCTGATAAAACCTTCTTTCCCTCTTTGTAGAATTGAACAACGTAGTCTCCACCACTGTATTTGCATCTTGATTGTTCCAGCTGACCATATGAGATTAAATTTCTTCCCATGTCAGGTATATACCTAACATTGCTCAAAGTTACCACAGAACCATCAGGATTGTCTATGGTTATTTGTCCCATTCCTTTAACCATACAAGTAGTGTTGTTTCCCATCAAGACTTTGTTCCCTTCGAATTCCACTAAGTTTGACAACAACTCCTTCCTAGGTGTGATGTGGAAGGTGCAACCTGAATCCAGTACCCACTCATCTGTTGATGCAATAAGACTGGCTGTTAAAGCAATCGGCTCTGGCAGGGTTACTGCCACATTTGCAGAATTTCCAGGCTTTGATTGTTGACCCTTCTTTTTTTCTGTCGACAATCTCTTTTCCAGTGATTCTCATCACCACACACCCAGCAGGCTTTAGTCTTTGGCTCCTTCGACTTTGACATGTTCTTTTTGTTGCCATTCCATTTTCCATTCTTCCCCTGATCATTCTTGTTCTCTGACCTACCTCTAGTCTCAACATACAACCCCTCTCCACCTGATTTTCCCTTGTTCAACAGTCCTTTCTGCCTCAGCTCAGCCTCCTTTGCATATGCCGAAGTTGTAACTTCCCTTAAGGTCAGGATGTCTTTTCCCATTCCATACTTAAGAGTATGTACCAGCGGCTCATATAGAGGAGGTAGACTTGACAGGACTTGTATAGCTTGGTCTTCTTCAGATATTGTAATGCCGAGGCTAGCTAGATCTGCAACTAGCCTTAGGAATGAATCAAGATTTTCCTCTATCGTTTTTTTTTCCTCCATCTTGTAGCTAGCAAACATTTGCTTAAGATAGATTCTGTTTGGCAGGGATTTTGTTTGGTAGTCACTTTCTAATGCTTTCCACATCTTCATTGTTGTTGGTTCATTCATTATCTTGCGTAGGATAACATTACTTAGGCAAGTTCCCAAGAGACTCCTCACCCTTAAATCCTTTTATGCCTTCTTCGGATCCACTTTTGCCTCTGTTCCGTCTCCTTCCACTCCTTTATCAGACTGTGTAGTCACATCTTCTTTCAAAACAGAGAGTAGACTCTGTATCTCTAGCTGACCAAGCAATTTGTACTTCCACATGCCGAAATCTCCCTTTCCATCGAATTTCTCCATCTCGAATCTCCCTGGCGTTGGATCCATCTTTGCTGATTAATGTGTCTCTCTTTTCTTTCACCTGCAGATAAGAGAAAAGAACAACAAAACCACACAAGGATCACAAGAATACAGGATGATGTTCAACCAAGAAGAAGATAATCTGGAAATTTAATCCGTAGTGAAAGAGATTGGATAAGGTCTGAGATACTCCCCTGAGTTCTTATCCTGAACTCTATTTGAACAAACTTGTGATCGCTCCTTGATTCACCAGGTTCCGTGAATCAGATCATGCGATCCCCCTTGCCTCCTAATTCCGTAAGTCTTCTTGCTTCTGGTTCCTCGTGAATTCGCCGCGCTGAGTTCTTGATCGATTCAAGCCTTCAGCTCTGATACCAGTTGTTGAAGATCCAGCTCGATTTCAGCTCACGATTCAGTCTTGGGATCAAGACGTCTCTCTCTCTAAGAATTTGAAAGAAGAAAAGCAATGACACAAGACATTTATAGAGTTCCCCAAAACCCTGGGTACATCTCTCTTCAGGATCTTCTTGGAATTCACTATGAGCACAGTTTACAGAAACTTTCTCCAAAGAGATACAATGGAGGAATCAAGAAGAAGATGATATGAAGAAGATGAAGTTTGTTACGTTCTTCGTCTGTATCGTCAACGCCTTTTAACGTGTTTTCTCCTGTTGGGCCAGCAACATAACCGAGGCCCAACTTGCTCACCTGAGATACGAACCATTCCTCACAATCAGTTTTGGGTTGGATCCATCTGGTTTCCCCCAAACACGGGTTCCAAACCAAAAGTCCATCGTGGTTGGTTTTGCATAACAACAAACCGCCACAGTGAAAAGCTTCGAATATAGCTACTTGTTCTAAATTAGAATGAGAATCCTTTAGCTCAAGCGGGACCTTTAACTCTCTAGATGGATCAGCGACGTTGAGACTGACGCTCATTACAAAAAATCTAAATTCCTACAACATGAGAACCAGGGACTGTTTTGCAGCTTTACGAGAGTGCTTCTCAGTGAATCTTCTGTCTTTGAATGATTCAAAAGCATTCCATTGTTAACAACTGGATCGTAATCTTGCTAGAGATGTGGCTGGAACTCTAGAGAGTATTTCTTCTATCAAATCCGGCGAAAGATCGGACATTGTCATTGTGATCTTCCAAGGAAGAATGAAACGACTCGGGGGCTACGTACGTAAGTGGAAATTAGGGTTTTGGATTTTTATTCTAAGTTTGCCTTGAACCAATCTTATATAGACAAACAAGCAACGATTTCTCCAAGTTTACTTTGATAAAGGAAACGAAGCATATATACGTCTACATAAAAAAAAAAATAGAGGAAAAAAAGAGATTTGACTATCAAATAATTTAATCATAACACATCTTATATTATTTATTTTGATTCTCTGTTTTGTTATTATTTCTAATTAAATTTTATAACATATTTAAAATATTTAAGTTTTTTTAATTCTTATTTGAATTAGGTTTACTTTTTACTATTTAACTATCTATATATTTATTTTCCTAAAATCTTGACCAAAATACCTAAGAGCTCATGGACTTTGAGTTGCTTGAAACAGAAGCTAATGGTACACTCTAAATAGGAAAGCTATGACATCAAACTTCAAAGGCATAAGATCTCGAAGATTTCTTGAAGGTTTCACATCATAAAGATTCAAGTGGAATTGCTTAATTGGCGTCTCGATGCTTCTAATTAATATTGCTATTTTGCTATTAGGGTTAAATAAAAAATGCTATGCGTATGAGATAGAAAAAGACAAAACTGGATATACATTGATAAGGAAGAACATAACCCTAAAAGTATTTGCTTCACTTTCAAGTAATATTCCTAAATCCTCCATCCACTGTTCTAGGCACTACTTTATTGCTTTCTCACCGTAGCCATTGATATACTTACTCTGAACCTATATGAATCAGACAATCATCGTCTTCCCAAATCAATTTCTCGACCTAGAGCGAAAATGAGTTCTTTATCGGTGGAGATCCATGTCGGATAATCGTATAATTATTGGATAAGATTAATCTAAATCTGATTTTTTTTTGGAGATGATGGTTGGTTGGTATAGTATTCATCATGATTTGATAAAGAAAACAAAAAAAGGATTAATTAATCTAAATTCTCAACGTGAAGTGAATGAGAAAGTTGGTGGGCACATATTATTACATAAAAAATAGTAATAAAAATCACAATTCTAATTAAACGATCGATAATCCATGCAGTGGTACCTCTGTATAACCTAACGTGAACTATAAAGGGAAATGAGTATTGGTAAATTGGTAATATTAATTAACAACTTAATTAATCTGACTAAGTTGTTACCAATTAATTATAATAAATAAAAAACAATCGGAATAAGGAAACTCTATATATGATTTAAAACGGGGGAAAAACAAAAAAAATCTTTGTTCTACCATGCAATCTAGACGGGTTTTTAAAAAAATATATATAAATTGTTCCCAATTTTGTTTTTAAAAAAATATATTATATTTTGTAAATTAATCTGACTTGAGTAGTATAAATAGGCATGATTTACTTCACAAATCGCAAACAATCTCTCCTTCTCCACAATCAAATCCTAAATTTTCTTAAGAGTAGAATCAACGTAGTATTATACAATATGGCAAACAGCGATCCCGACATCCCCACGGTCGCCATTCCTCCTCCTCCAATGATCCCGGAAGGTTTCTTCGCCGCCTCAAATGATCCTCAAGAACTAGAGAGGCGTTCGCAATGGACATCGTGATGACTAACGACGAAGAAGACGATGATGGCGCTCCGTTGAAAGAGATGATCGCGAAGCTAGAGAGAAGAGAGCTTCAGGCGATGGCTAGAGGTGTCAAAATGGGCGGTCGGTCAATTGTCCGTCCATGTCCAACAAGTTATGGACGGTCTTGGACAAATCCAAAATAAAAACGGGTTTAAATGGATAATGTCCAATTTCGCCCATGGACAAAACGGACCGGACAAGTTGGACAATGGGCTGCCCGAAATACATAAAAAGTTAGGCCAAAATAAATTTGGGGTTTTTTTTAGAAATCAGAAACACGATCTTACGTCGGGGAGCGATATTGAAAACCACTCTCTTCTCAGATTCTCAAATCTTACGCCGGCGTTTTTTCGACAAGGAATGAAGCTGGTTACTCGAAATTGGATTCCGAAGAGATTGTGCTGAGCCGTAAGAGTGTCCCTTGGTTCCTGGTAAATAAGATGCATTTATCATCTACTAAATGTTTGCTTCCATATCTTCTTCATCTCTTTGGATTTTTAATAAGGAAGACGAATCTGGTCGGGTTAATGTATTTGGGTTTTATGGCACTTTTAATTAGGAAGACGAATCTGGTTGGGTTTTATGGTCGGGTTAATGTATTTGAGATAATGAACTTCAAAGGCTGTGTCTTTGTGGGTTTGATGTGTGTTTGTGGGTTTGATGTGGGTTTGATGCAATTCGTCTAAACTGATTACATATCTAACTTTTATGAGTTTTGCAGAAAGGTGGGAAAGCTGGACAAGGAACTTCCAAGAACAGGATTGGAAACATAGGAGAAGACAAGGTAATGTTCATGTTAACCAGAGCTTCGATTCTGTGTTGCGGCAATTTTGATCTCGAGTGGGTTCGCGAGATTTCTAAGAAATTCTGTAAATTAGCTTATTTTTCAGCTGGTTTTTGTATAAGGAACTTGATGACATTTACTGCAAATGAGATCTCGAGTTTACTGGATTAGGTGTACATTGAGAGTGTTATAGTTTCAGAAGGGTGATTGGAGCTTAGGTTTTTCATTTTAAGGAAACAATGCTGATTCAGGTTTCCTTGTTTGAAACTTTATTGAGGAAGACAATGAAGGAGAAGAAGAAGTTTAAGACATTTGTGTCTTTTCTAGACTTGTTGTTTTTATGTTTTTCTAGACTTGTTGTTGTTGTTTCTAGTCTGTTTTCGTGTTTGACTAATTTTAGTTTAGTTCTTATTTGAACCAACATGCCTGTGTTCTGCAGTAATTTATTTTTTGGCACAAAGAAGTTTCATTCCACTCAGCCTTAACTCTTAAGTGTTTTAGAAGCAGAGACTTTATAAGATCAACGACTTTTGATATTGTTTCATGACTTTGCAAGATCAACGACTTTATAAGTTTCATGACGTTGTAACATTTTGTTGTGATTACAAATTATTTTGATATCATTTTGTTGTAATAAAACATGATCATTATTAGATTACCATGATTCAATGATCATGACCAAAGATCTTACAAATAGAAAATGAAAAAAAAAAAAAAAATCAATGTTACTCCAAGATTGTTCTATTCTGACCAATGGACAGCCCATTTGGACATGGTCCTTAATGGACATGGTCTTTAATGGACATGGTCACTATTTGTCCATAATCAAAATGGACAATATTGGACGGGTCAAAATGGACGTGGACAGCCCATTTTGACAGCTCTAGCGATGGCATCTTTGCTGACGTCAGAATCCGACTACTTCTTGCATATAGTCAGAACCAAAACTGGCTCTAACCGTCTACAACAACACTTCGGGAAATCAGATGACGTGGACGGCTTCTTCTCCGACGCTATCTTGAGCAGCTTCCTCCACGTCATGACCGACAAGCACGCATGCTACTTGGTGATATGGGGATTACGAGTTTTCGACTGGGAGAAGAAAGATACAAAACCTCTCGTAAATGGGTTATCCAGAGAGGTCTATGGCATGTTGATGATTGTTTGATGTTTGTTTCACTTTGGTATACTGTTCGCACTATTACTGTCTCGGAAATCACCACCGTCCCGATTTGGTTGAGCATGTGTGTTTCATGCTCAGAAAGCTACTAAATATCACGCGGGAGAATACGGCTAATCTGAAGTCGAATGAGCTGGCTAATCTACTTTCGCATTTGGCTATGGCTATGGCTACAAATTTTTCCAACCTGAAGGAGATAGATAATTTGTGGTAATCTTAGTTTAATTCTTATGATTTGAACGTAAGCATTAGATTAAAGAAACTCCGTAGTGGTGAATCTGTATGTCTCCTAAAGTGAATTACAAAGAGGAGATGAGTGAACTATTTCAAAGTATTAAATACCAATATATAACCAAACCTTCTAAGAAAAACTAAACTAATCATAATGATGAGTTATAATCTATAAAACAAAAAATAAAAAAATACAATCCGCCAATGTATAATCAAAATCTCGTTCAAAACTAGTGCACAACCTTTTTTCTTGCTTATACCCTTTAAAATCTCAGAAGCGGCTCAATATATAGACATCATCACTCCATAGATCTCAACAATTTCTCATTCCTTACAATCACACAACAAAAATCCTTCTAAATCTCAGAGAGAGTAATTCAATTATGAAGAAATTAACATATACAATGGAAAACAACGGTAATTTCTTTTTGATGTCTATGTCAATGCTCTGTGCTATTCATAGTCTCCGTTTTGCCGCCACAAGAGAATCCATCTGATGCAATATCAAATATAGTAAATCAAAGATCTTCAATACATGAATTTATTATGAGATTCCCATCCTCATAATTTCACAAAAAAAAACAAAAGATTATCATTCAATATCAAATGCTAAATTGGTGGTAACCATTATTTGATTTAGCTAATTATTTTCCTTTTTGTTTAAATTTGAATTAATTATCTTAAAGTATTTATTGTAAAGTTTATCTAGCAATAAAAAAACTCATTGTTCTCACTGTAAAGATACCACAAAATTTGATAGTAAAAACTTAAAGTTTTCTCTTACAAAAGTTATTTCTTTTGTGTCTAGTTCAAATGACCTTAGATGGATTCCTTTAGATTTATTTGTTCGTTGCTTGTTATTTCTAGTTTTGTGGATTCATTCTACAATACAAGTGTGGATCATAGTGTAATGTGTAGATTCACATAGATTTGATTTGTGACCTTATCAAAGAGAGTTTTGCAAACCTTTGTAACGATTCTCAACCCACCTTTAAGCTTGTCAACTTTGACATCTTGTGATTAATAAGATTTGGTGGATTCCAATCTTATATCACCATCGAACAAGAGAATCTGGCGGTTCCTCCTCCACGTGAAATTCCCATCGCCAATCCTTTGCGATTCACCGCACCAAGAGAAGCCAATCTTACTGATGAAGGGAATCAATCTTTAATCAACCCATTTCGCTCCGCCGCCTTAATTCCTCAAGAAACGGACACGGTTTGCAATCGGTGTTCAACTTAATGACTAAAGAAGAAGATGAGGCTCCGTTTAAAGAGTTGATTTCTCTGCAATTACGGTTATTTTAATGGATCAAAGGGCTAGGATGGAAGCTCATGCCCACGTCCGGTCTATAGGGAAAGCATGCTAGGAAACAAGCTACGATCACATATTTTATTTAAAATTAATAGTTTATAAGCCACAAAATTTTAAATTTATATTTTTCTTTAAAATATTGTTTTCCCATTGAAAATATTTTGTTTGTATCACATAATTATGCAGCTAAGAGCTACATAAAATTAGAAAATATATCGATTTGTTAAATTACTTTCTAAAACTCTATTTATTCTTTTTTTTCTTTTTATTAATTGCTTTTAAAATAGATTGGAATTAAAAAAAAAATTAAAAAGAATAACTAGGATTTGCTCCTTATTTAACTACGGAATGTATGTTGTTTATAAAGGACCACATGTTTTTCTTCGACTCGAATTACCATTTTCGTTGGACCGCTCATGCCTTTTCGCAATCTCTTGCGTAGGTCTCTTGGAAGAACCATTACAGCAAATCTTGGAGTCGGTTTGTTATCAAACTAGTTAAGGCATGGTTCTATTGCTACGATATATGCTTGATAGTTCTCAAATTTTATAGTTGCGATCGTGGAGTCTCATTATTCGTTTTTTTCTTTTTACTGAAATCTATTGTTTCACTTTCACCAAACCAAGTTTTCAATTAATTGCCTTTCTGAATAAACTATCCTTTTTCGATTCAACAAAAAACGGCACAATTTTTTTTCAAGTAAATCAGGAATGTGTAGCTAGGAACCAAAAAGATTGTTGGTGGATTCAATCATTCACAACTGGTAAGGCTTATTTAAACGTATACTCTCGTATGGGAAAAACAAAAGAGAGGAATCAAATCCATTTCAAACATATGGGGGAAAGATTGGATCAACAGAGTAGAATTTGCACTGTGCAAGAGTTGTGAAAAAACCAAAAGATAAAAAGGAAAAGAGAGATCAACAGTATCTAGAATTCTCTCTTTTATGTTATTAGGTTTGAAAGCCGAAGCACTCGCAATAATTTTCAAAGGGACCTTCTCTTTCTCAGCTTCTACATTTCACATCAATAGATCACCTGAAATTCGAAGCAATCATGAACAAGGGTAGAGGATGGTTAGTGTTAGCAAAACCCGTGTATATATATATATATTATAACCAAATCAAGCACCTTTAGTTAAATCTGAATGAAGTTGGAAAATTCATGTATGGCTCATAATGAATCAAGCAATACCATATACAGAGCTAAATCGGCGCAAGAAACAGATGCAGCAGAGAAATCAAACATTAGGCATTGAGATTTCGGACAAAAAAGCTAGTTAAAGACATTTAGTTGATAGTCACTTCATACGACATATTTTCTTATCGGACCAAAATCATGAATTAAGACTGATGAGGATTACAATATGACAAGCAATTCTAACAGTTCTGAATGAAATGCAATTCTGAATTGATAGATGCTGAGAAATCACATTCGGTTTCTTAAATCAATTCCCAAATGGTAAATAAACATTAAAAAACATCGAAAGATCTGAAGAAAAACAAAAAAAAAACTGAAATTGATACAAATGAATGATGGAGAGAGTGAGATATTACCGCCTGTGTTGTTGGACAAACTTCGAGTTCTTGGCGTCTTCCTCTGCGAATTAATCAAAAAAGAAAATTTACATAAATTAGGGTTTCCACAACCATCGATCCAATAATCAATCACGAGACACAATACATAAGAGAGCCTCGGATATATCCGATCTGATTCCACAAATACGGATCAATTGAGGATTAGTTGTGTCATTTCAATAGAAGATCGGGCAGATCTGAACAACTTACCGGTGAGTCCCGCCGTGAGTTTGGTGATGAGGACGCCGGTTACGGCGAATCCAGTGATAAACGGCCAGCATCGTTTCCATTCCCTCTTGAAGAACACTGGCCATGGATCGAACAACCTCATCTCTCCTCTCTCTCTCTTTCTCTCTCTCTCTCTCTCTCTCTCTCTCTGGTGACTGATTCGCGGAGACGATGTAAATGACGACAGAGTACTGATAGATGAGAAGATATTGGATCCGAATTCGTTATTTAATGGGCCATTTAAAATCGGCCCAAATTAAGTCGCCCGCTATTTACAATATAAAAGCGTTGCGTTTAAAACGCGAACCTACTGAGGCTGCGTTTCCAGCACTCCAATCGGTCGATCGCGTTCTCAAATCAGTGCTTATCGCCGATGATGATGATCGCTGTCGTTTAACCACCGGTTATGTTTGATGGGAACTGGGAAGGCATTCTTCTTCTCACGACGGGAGATTTCGCTGCCGTATATGGCCGATTTGCCGCCGGAGATTCTTCATCTTCGTGCTCTCCAGAACAGCTGAAAGAGATGGGACCCATAATTCTCCCAGATTCATGGCCGGATCCCCAAGGTGCTTTTACTTGAAAAAGAAGAACTTGGAAGTTTATGATATGACTAAATTAAAGTTTGAGACTTTGAGTGTCTCTGATAATGGCGTCTTGTCTGAAATTGTTTCTCTTTTTGGATTCAAAGCTTTTACTTGTAAATTAAAGAGATTTATCCGATAATCTTCAGTCCAAGTCAATGAGCATTAAAAGTCAACTCTCTTTCTCTATGTGAACATTTCAATTTGTTTGTAGAGACTGTAAAAGCTGTGATTGACAGATTCTCTCGGAACAAGTTGGCTAATTTTCTGACCAAGAAAACTATAACAGATGTGTTCGCAGGCACATTTACTTTTTCGTTTTCTTGATTTCCAGACTCAGGACATCTTGCCATGTTGCGAGAGGCTTGGGCTTCACTTCTTTATCCGTTTGGGACACGCTGAGTTTGGTGATAGCTAAGCAATTATGGATAGTCCTTTGTTGCTGCTATTAGGAGCTTTTGCCATTATTCGTCTTGTTCAAGCTCAGGATCAACAAGGTATCCGCTTCTTAATGGTTTATATGTACATACATCTTCTTAATGCATCCTTTGAGACATGCTTTCAAATCTCACTCTTTTTCTTACAAGTAAACCCTTTTATGTCTCTTAGCAGGGTTCATCAGTTTGGATTGCGGGTTACCCGTGACTGAACCGTCTCCTTATACTGAGCTATCAACCGGACTACGGTTTTCGTCTGATGCAAAGTTCATCCGGAGTGGTAAAACGGGTAAAATCCAGGCGAATCTGGAGAGTAATTACCTGAAGCCGTACACGAGGCTGAGATTTTTTCCGGATGGGATACGGAACTGCTATAGCCTGAGTGTTGAGAAAAACAGGAAATATTTGATCAGGGCTAGGTTCGTTTATGGGAACTACGATGGTCTTAACTCTTACCCGGAATTTGATCTGCATCTAGGCCCTAATCCTTGGGCAACAATAGATTTGCAAGAGTTTGTGAATGGTACAGTGCAGGAGATCATTCACACCCCAACGTCAAACTCGTTGCAGATTTGTCTTGTTAAGACAGGGACAACTACACCAATGATCTCAGCCTTAGAATTACGGCCGTTGGGAAATAATTCTTATAGCACAAAGTCGGGTTCCCTGAATCTTTTTGTTCGAGGTTATGCCAACAAGACCGATGGCTTTCTACGGTAAGAGCCAATGCTAACTCTCTTTTTTTCTTTGGAAGGGCTCTGTTATTCGTGTGAATCCATATTCATTTTACTTGTTCAAGGCTAATACAATATTTGTTTCACATAGGTACCCGGATGATGTTTATGATCGCAGATGGTTTAATTTATTTTTGACGAGTTGGACCCAGATTTCCACCACCCTCGAAGTGAGCAATGATAACAATTATGCTCCACCAAAAAAGGCGCTTGCATCGGCTGCCACGCCTTCTAATGCCAGTGCGCCATTGACAAT
Organism: Eutrema japonicum; assembly: GCA_030161315.1. Lineage (NCBI taxonomy): Eukaryota > Viridiplantae > Streptophyta > Magnoliopsida > Brassicales > Brassicaceae > Eutrema > Eutrema japonicum. Next base: position 45,337,816 of record BSQW01000005.1, read on the forward strand.
CAGTTGGACACCGGTTAATCCTGGTGACCAGTATTACTTGTACAGCCACTTTGCTGAGACACAAGATTTACAGGCCAACGATACCAGGGAATTTGACTTGGTATGGAATGGAGTTGTTACTGCTGAAGCTTTCATTCCTTCAAAGTTAGTAATAGATACTTTCCTGAATACTTCTCCTGAGACTTGCCAAGGAGGGAAATGCAATTACCAGCTAATAAAAACCTCAAGATCAACTCTTCCCCCTCTAATTAACGCTTTTGAGATCTACACAGTTATCCAATTCCCACAATCGGAAACAGATGAAAACGATGGTACGTTATTTAGTTTCAGTACTGTTCTGCAGATAAGGTCTGTTATCAATTTCATATGTTAATCCTCACATCATTGAACTTTATATCAGTGGTTGCTATCCAAAATATCGAAACTGCCTATGGATTGAGTAGAATTAGGTGGCAAGGAGATCCTTGCGTCCCTCAAAAGTATACGTGGGACGGGTTGAACTGTATCAACACCGATATTTCTACACCTCCAAGAATAACGTCCTTGTAAGTCGTAAGATCACACACGCACATACATACTTATCTTCAGCTTATGTTAATAATCATGCTTTGTATCACCAGAAACTTGTCTTCAAGCGGGTTAACTGGAACAATAGTAGCTGCAATTCAAAACCTTACACAGCTACAAAATCTGTAAGTATGTCCATTGTTGGTCAAATGCAAAATAGTTGTTTTTTCGATGGAAGTAAACCGAATGACCTTTATCTTAAGGGATTTGTCAAATAACACATTGACTGGAGGGGTGCCCGAATTTCTTGCCCAGATGACATCGTTGTTGATCATGTAAGTTCCTCAGCATATTTTCTATAACTTTTTCAATTCCCCTTTGGTCATGTGCCTTTATGCATGAAGATTGTTCTTCTTTAATAGAAACTTAAGCGGGAACGATCTTAATGGTCCCATTCCTCAAGCTCTTCGAAGAAAGGGACTAGATTTACTGTAAGAAACTTCCCACATACTTTTTAATATTTCCTCAGTTATTATTATCCATAGCCCCTTTTGTGATTTGATGTTTTGAACAACATTATTCTTCTTGTAGAGTTCAAGGAAACCCAAGGCTTTGTCTCTCGGGTTCTTGCACAAAAGACTTCAAGAAGAAGTTTCCTGTGGTAATTGTTGCATCAGTTGCTTCTGTGGCCATAATCGTTGCTTTGCTGGTTCTTATTTTTGTTTTCAGAAAGAAAAAGCCGTCATCTGTGGAAGGTAATTTGCAGGAGATCTCTCATCAACAAGGAATTACAAAAATTCAATGAATACCTTTTCTTACATCCCCTACCTTTTTCTCTATAGCTCTACAACGTCCACCGAGTACGACAACGGTGAATGATACATATGCTAATTCATCTGAACCATCAATTGAGATGAAAAAGAGAAGGTTTACTTATTCAGAAGTTATGAATATGACGAATAATTTCCAAAGAGTTGTAGGGGAAGGTGGATTTGGTGTCGTGTGCCACGGTACTCTAAATGGTTCCCAACAGGTAGCTGTTAAAATACTCTCTCAATCATCAAGTCAAGGATATAAGCATTTTAAGGCCGAGGTATGCATAATCTTCTGGAAAAAAAAATTGTGATCATCTTAATTAGCATCACAACCTTATGTCATCTCTTGCTTTTCTTTACCATGGCTGCTTAGGTCGATCTTCTTCTAAGAGTTCACCATACAAATTTGGTGAGCCTCGTTGGATATTGCGATGAAGGAGATCACTTGGCTCTTATCTACGAGTTTCTACCAAATGGAGACTTACGACAACATCTATCTGGTAAACTTGAATTTCTTCATGATTCGAGAATCTAGCTAGACTATGTTTAGAACATTCAAGGTTCAGAAAGAACTAAAGAACCAAAATTCAGGGAAACGCGGTGGAACCGTTATCAACTGGGGCAATCGGCTACGAATAGCTTTGGAGGCTGCACTAGGTTCGTACCAAGCTTAGACAATAGAAGTAGCTTAGAATGACTTTTCTTCTGGTGGATTAACAAATAATCACTCCTTGGAATAGGATTGGAATATTTACATTCTGGATGCACACCAGCAATTGTACATAGAGATATCAAAACTACAAACATATTGTTGGACGAGCAGTTAAAGGCCAAGCTTGCTGATTTTGGGCTTTCGAGATCTTTCGCTGTTGGAGGTGAATCCCATGTTTCAACTGTCGTTGCTGGTACTCCGGGATACCTTGATCCTGAGTAAGTACCTTTACAATGTGCTGATCATGAGTTGTCATTTTCTTTGTATGTGGACCAAGAGTATGTATAACCATGTACTTTGCCTTGCAGATATTACCTTACAAGTCGGCTGGGTGAGAAGAGCGATGTGTACAGCTTCGGAATTGTGTTATTGGAGATGATCACAAATGAACCCGTGATTGACCAAGCCCGTGCAATAACTCACATAACACAATGGGTTGGGTTTGAGCTAAATAGCGGAGATATTAGTAGTATCATGGATCCAAACCTTCATGGAGATTATGACTCTCGTTCTGCCTGGAGTGCTCTTGAACTAGCAATGTCATGTGCAAATCCTTCTTCCACAAGACGGCCAAGCATGTCTCAAGTTGTTGTTGAACTAAAAGAGTGTCTTGTGTCTGAAAACTCGAGGAGAAATGTGGGTAGAGGCATGGACTCACAGAGTTCCGCTGAAGTGAGCATGATCATTGACACAGGGATATTTCCTGTGGCGAGATAGTTTGAGCCACTGCAAGTAACATTGCAACACTAAAAACCTAATCATTTTGGTTTTGACCATTGACATGTATCATCCATCATATTCTATATTTCTTTGGTGATTTTTGGTATAATAATGAATGTGTGTGTTGATTATTGTGTGCCATGCTATGCTGTGAATGTTAATAGGATAATTACTCTTTTGGACATAGAAGAGATCCTATTTTACTACAATGCTAGTTTTTGAAGAAGTGAATATGATTCCTGGGAGGAAAATGTAGTTTAAAATTGGTGAGACTCCTAAATCCTAGTAAGAATGGGCTAAACCCAATGGCCAAACAAGAATTTGTTTTACTGTTTAGTTTTTCACAGTTTCTTAACGCGAGCAGAGGCCGGAGGGTGCTTGCCACTGCGTTTCTACCGTTTCAGAGTTTTCTTATGTTAGAATCAGCGTATAACATTGAATAGGAGCAACTGCTTTTAAGCTTCTGCTGCCTATTATTAGCATTTCTTCGTGCATCATAGTGGTACATTAATGTCTTTTTGTGTGATTGATAGCTTCTTTGGAAGTAAGAAACTAAGCGATTGCACCAAATGTGACAATTTCACTAGAGAAGTAAAGAAAAAGAATATGGTTGTGATTCACATTAGCTAAACTTACAAGACTTCTTAACATTCATACCCAAAAAAAAAACACTTGCAAATTAGTGAGAGCCATCAAACAACGAAAGGAAATTTCCTCTTCTTAGGTAATTGATTTTCCTTTGATGTGACACTTTATTGCTTTACGTGCTTCTTGGTCTGCTCCTTTGGCACTAGAAAACACATTTACTCATTTTCACCTTTGACCTGAGAAAGTCTTTCTTTTTAGTGTATGATTTGGGTTTTGAATGATTATTGGACTGCACTTGAATCACATTCCCATTTGGACCCACCCGTGGCTTCTTCTTGCGTGAAAATTCTTGGAAGGTAATAATACTAAGCAAGTTTTGCATTGCTCCATTGTTCTTGATAAATGACGTTGGACCATTGGTATCCTCTTATTTTTCCTTCTTCATCGTCTTGCATGGTAAAGTTGCAGTAGAAAAATCTTGTTCCTTATTTGTTCCTTGCGAAGTAAAGAGATCATGGAGATATTTCTTTCAATTTTGTTGGTGCTAATTGCAACTTTGGGCATCATTCATCTTGTTCAAGCACAGAACCAACAAGGTATTACTCTTTTTCACCAATTCTTGTTAAAGCTTGGGTACTTAATCTGTTCCGTTTCACATATGTTAACAGGGTTTATTAGTTTGGACTGCGGACTACCCGCGAATGAAATGTCTCCTTATAATGAGCCGGAAACCGGATTACAGTTCTCTTCAGACGCAGAGTTCATCCAAAGCGGAGAAACTGGGACAGTCCAAAACAATATGGAGAGTAACTTCCTGATGCCATACACGACGTTGAGATATTTTCGACAAGGCACACGGAACTGCTACAATCTACCCGTGGAGAAGGGAAGGATGTATTTGATCAGGGCTTGGTTTATATATGGGAATTATGATGGTCTTGACATTAATCCCAATTTTGATCTGTATCTTGGACCAAATCTATGGGCCACGGTGGATATGCAAAAACCAGGGAACAATTATACAAGTGAAGAGATGTTACACATCCCAACATCAGACTCGTTGCAGATTTGTCTTGTTAAGACTGGTACGACTACACCGTTAATATCCTCTTTGGAATTACGGCCGATGGGAAATAATTCTTATATCACTAAGTCTGGATCCCTGAAGCTTTTACGTCGAATATATTATACCAATTAAGTCAGAGTCTTATATAAGGTAACCTAACTCTAGCCGAACGTTTTCTCTTCATAATATATGCTCTGTTTTTAGGTGCCTCTGATATGCTACGTTTCTTGTTCCTCTGTCAAAGAAAGGACTATTCAATCCTCGGCAGTGAACAAACATTTGATATTTAAGGTTTTGAGTCTGATAAGGTTTCATCTGTCCAAGCGAACCAAAATGATAATATCAATCTTATTTATTTACTATCGTTCCCAACCTTAGGTACCCGAACGATGCATATGATCGGGTATGGGCTTCTCGTTCTCTTACGTGGTTGACGTACATGTCCACCACGAGCTATGTATCCAATGATAATGATTACAATCTACCAAAAGCCGTGCGACAAAATTCTGCCATACCTACCAATGCTAGTAGGCCATTGACGATTAGATGGACTTCAGAAAATCCTGATGACCAGTATTACATTTATGTACACCTTGCTGAGATCCAAGACTTGCAGGCCAATGAAACCAGGGAATTCATCGTGTTCTTGAACGGAAAAAGTGTTTCTAACCCTGTAACTCCTAAAAAATTAGATACAACTACTGTGGAAAGTCTGACCCCGTCGAGGTGCGAAGGAAAGGAATGCAGTTTGCAACTGACAATAACCCGGAGATCTACTCTTCCACCTCTACTTAACGCATATGAAATCCATAGAGTCATCAACTTTATGCAACCCGAAACAAATGAAAATGAAGGTACGTTTTGGTATGTTTCAACAAATCCTAATTAAACACAATTTATGTATTAGCTTTAACATTCTTATGATTTTTATATCAGTGGTTGCTTTAAAAAGTATCCAAGGCACCTACAAAGTGAATAGAATCAACTGGCAAGGTGATCCATGTGTCCCTCAACACCTTACGTGGGATGGTTTAACTTGCATCGACACGATTATCTCCACATCACCAAGAGTCATTTCTTTGTAAGTCTTAACTTCACTAGTGCACACACACTCTTCAAAATCTGTTAGTAATCATATGACCATCGTGGTTTTGAACTTATCACCAGAAATTTGTCTTGGAGTGGTTTAAATGGAACCATAGCAGCTGCCATCCAAAATCTTACGCAGCTTGAAAAACTGTAAGCATTTTCATTGTATATCGAAGACGAAAATTTGTAGTTATATGGATGGTAATCACTATAATGTAAGAATCTCTGTTTTTTTTCTCTTTTCTATCTTGCAAATTTTAGGGACTTGTCTAATAATAACTTGACTGGAGAGGTGCCGGAATTTCTAGGCAACATAAAGTCGTTGTTGTTCATGTAAGTTTCTCTCAACATGCTTGCTAATGGTTTTTCACCTCAAATCATGTTTGCGCATGTAAAAGGATTGCTCATCTTTAACAGAAACTTAAGCGGGAACGATCTCAATGGTTCCATACCTCAAGCTCTTCAGAGGAAGGGCGTAGAGCTACTGTAAGAATTATTCATATTCCCACAACCATTTTTTGAATATGAGAAAACTTGAACTACTATAAAACCTAAGCTCTAAACCCTAAACCTTTGTTGTCTTGTAGTCTTCATGGAAACCCAAGGCTTTGTCAGCCTGATTCATGCACAAAACCACATAGCAAGAACTTTCCAGTGGCAATTGTTGCATCTGTTGCTTGTATGGCCATTCTTGTTGCTGTTTTGGTTCTTTTTCTTGTTCTCAGAAAGAAAAAGCTATCGAATGTGGAAGGTTATTTGCAAGGCAACTCTCACCTAATCAATAAAATATTTAAATTCTCACTCTCATCGCAAATACTCTTGTCTACAGCTCAACAGTTGCCACCAAGTATGCCGCCAATGGTGAACGTTACAAGTGCTGATTCACACGAACCATTAATTGGGATGAAAAGGAGAATGTTCACGTATTCGGAGGTCATCAAAATGACAAATAACTTCCACAAAATTATAGGTAAAGGAGGGTTTGGCATGGTTTATCACGGTTCTGTAAATGGATATGAACAAGTGGCCGTTAAAGTACTCTCTCAATCTTCAACTCAAGGCTATAAACAATTCAAAGCAGAGGTACACATAGTTATGTAATCTTCCCAACTTTACCTATATGATCTGTTTTTATCATCAGTTATGGATTTTAATATTTTCTTGACATGAAATGTTACCTTAGGTTGATCTTCTTCTTAGAGTTCACCATACAAATTTGGTGAGCCTCGTCGGGTATTGCTATGAAGGAGATCACTTGGCCCTCATCTATGAATTTTTGCCCCATGGAGACTTGAAACAACATTTGTCAGGTAATATTTTTCTAGTGAGTTCACGTGTAGCATAAAACTCGGAAAAGTCGAATGGATATAATGATCTAATATACAGGAGAAGGAGGTAGATCCATCATCAACTGGATTATTCGACTACGAATAGCTTTGGAGGCAGCATTAGGTTCGTACTAAGTTAAAAACAAAAAAACCATAGGACACGATATCTATTGAATTGGGATAAATCAGTTGATATAGATGACTCCATTGCATAGGATTGGAGTACTTACATATTGGATGCACACCACCGATGATTCATAGAGATATCAAAACTGCCAACATATTGCTGGACAAGAATTTCAAGGCCAAACTCGCTGATTTTGGGCTCTCTAGATCTTTCCAAGGTGGAGACGAGTCTCAGAATTCGACGGTGATTGCTGGTACTCTGGGATACCTTGATCCCGAGTAAGTATTGTTGATCCCGGGGATCACTAATGATGTTTAAGAGGATGATTAGGGAGTGGGAGGTGAGATTTTCGTTAATTAGAGCGAGATAACCACGATTTAAGCAGGTCGGGCGAATGATGAACAGGCCGTGGGCCGTTTTGTTTTTATTGATGATGGAAGAAAATGAGCAATTTAGATTTACGAACTGGTTCCGAAGGACGTCCAGTTTGGCGTTCTAAATGTGCTGTTTTGCTACAAACGAGAGAGAGAGAGAGAGGTCGGGTCTATTTGTGGTAGGTGAGGTGCTCAAAATCCAGAAGTCCCCTCATTAATGAGCGCTGGGGGATATAAATACGGGGAGTTGACTTCCTGCTCCCCAGGATTCCGGGGCCACGTGGCGACTCCAGCCTGTTTCGCGGGTAAGGCGGTCTAGGAGGCGTGTTCCGGCCTTCGGGGAGAGAGGTCATGATGAGCTCGGCGCCATACCTCTACAGAGTAGTACACTGTTTGACCGACTCTCCTCCACGTGTCTTATTTCCCTTTGTTAAATCCGCAGGGTTGGTGAGACAGGTCATGATGAGCTCGGCGCAATACCTCTGCAGAGTAGTACACTGTTTAACCAACTCTCCTCCACGTGTCCTCCTCTTCCTTGCTTACTCTGCTGGGTTGGTGGGACGTCGAGGTCAGATCGTAGTTCTACTCAGATAGCACACTGTTCGACCAACTCCCACGTGTCATCTTTTCTTTCGACATTCCCGTTTCGCCGAAGTGTCAGCACGGACCCGAGGTGCGTCCTCAGGAGCTCGGGGGTTCCGAACAGGTGCGAGCGCGGGACTTCCAGGTCGGTGACCGAACTGAAGAGGGGTTTTTTCTAAGATGGGCCTAACTAATTGGGGGTGTTAGGCCCACCTCCAACAAGTATTATTAGTTTTCATATACACACACACAAACACTTGTTCTCAAACTTTTTGTTCCTTGTTCAATGGTTAAAAAGTATATACAATGTCCTTGTCATGCAGATGTAACCATTCAGGTCGATTGAGTGAGAAAAGTGATGTCTACAGTTTCGGGATCGTGTTGTTGGAGATGATCACAAACAAGCCCGTGATTAATCAGAGCTCTGAAATTTCACACATAACACAATGGGTTGACTTTAAGCTTAACAGAGGTGATATTATTGAGATTATGGATCCAAAGCTTCGCAAGGATTACGACTCTAATTCTGCGTGGAGAGCTGTTGAGCTGGCAATGTCATGCGCAGAGCCTTCTTCCTCAAAACGACCATCCATGTCTCAGGTTATTCACGAGCTAAAGGAGTGTATTGTGTGTGAAAACTCGAGGATAAATAATAATCAAGGGTTGGAATCTCAAGCAATGAACATTATCTTGGACTCTTCGGTGGTTCCCATGGCAAGATAGTGTCAAGTGTTGTTTACTTGTAATGGAAGCAACAAATTGATAAGTAGTTACATTTTTAGCAAAATTTGTGAACTAGTCGAATTTTTTTCATTTTGCTTTGGTCATTGACATGTCTATCTGTTCTTTTGGTTATTTTTGGGTTCTTCATATGTGTGGGCAGAAAAAAGTTGATCAGGGCTTGGTTTATATATATGGAAATTATGATGGTCTTGACATTAAACCGATATTTGATCTTTATCTTGGACCTAATCCATGTGCCACGATAGATTTGGAAAGACGAGTGAATGGTACACGAACAACAGAGATGTTCATATTCCAACATCAAACTCGTTGCAGATTTGTCTTGTTAAGAATAAGTCTGGTTCCTTGAACAATGAACACTTTCTTTCGGATATACCTTAGAAATTCAGAGATTTTTTATCTAAGGTAATTCAACTTTAGCTCAACACTACCTCTTCTTTTGTGCTCTCTTGAACGGCCAACATCGTTTCCATTCTCTCTTGAAGAACACTGGCCATGGATCGAACAACCTCATCTCTCTGGTGACTGATTCGCGTAGACGATGAAAATGACGACAGGATTACTGATAGATTACTGATAGATTACTGATAGATTACTGGATCCGAATTCCCTATGGATAAAAGTATTGGGCCATCCAAAACCGGCCCACAATATGTCTTCCCGCTTCAGTTTATAATATAATAGCGTTGCGTTTAGAACGCGGATCGCCGATGAAGAGGTTTCATCGTCATCGCCGTCGTTTAATCACTGGTTATATTGATGGGAAGGCATTCTTCTTCTCACGACGGGAGATTTCGCTGCCGTATATGGCCGATTTGCCGCCGGAGATTCTTCATCTTCGTGCTCTCCGCAACAGCTGGAAGAGATGGGACCCATAATTCTCCCAGATTCATGGCCGGATCCGGAAGGTACTAAATATGGTGATGTTTTGGTTCTTTGTTATATGAGTGTGTTTCTTGAGTGACACGCCGTGAATGTTAGATAAACAAGTGCAAAAGAGATTCTATTTTTGTGATTGTAAGTTTCTTGAAGGAACATGAGCTTGGCCACTTGGATGGTTTCCTGGGGAAAAGTTACTGTAGTTTGTGTAGTAATTTACACTGTTGTCTGCTTGCGGTTCCAATATGGAATCCAATGGTTTAATTGTAATATACAGTATAACCTTCACCAATCTAAGTCAACAACCTTCTGAGCATTTCATGACTTCATGGTGGTTCGGTATCTGTTTTTGTGGATTAATAGCTTCTCTGGTAATAAGATGGCTAATCACCTTCGCTAAATTAGTGAGAGCGCTTATTTTCCACTAATAGTGATGTTTGAGTATTGTCGTCCAATTCCACATTTATTGATTCCATAGACTTGACAAAGTCAATTCTTTTACAGTATGATTTGGGTTCTGCTTATTCATTCGCTACCCTTATCCTTCTTCTTGTTGCATACTGAAAACACATTGACTTGTCAAAGTCTTTTCTTTTAGTGTGCGATTCGGGTTTTGGTTATTTCTTCACTATTTATCTTCCACAGCCTAGCCTGTGCTTTTCTTGAGTTTTCCTTGGGAGCTGAGAGAGTATGGAGGCTTCTCTTGAGCTTTTGTTGGTGCTCATTGCAACTTTGGCTATCATTCTTCTTGTCCAAGCTCAAGACCAACAAGGTATCTTATTTTTTCTATATACATCCTTCCTACTTCTTCTACAAACGCTTTTTTTTCCTTGAAAATTTCTTTTCACAATATGTTTTGGTTCTCAGAAGTGCTCTGGTTTTTATGGTTAGTCTTTACCATGTCTGTTAACACTCAACAGAGTTCATCAGTTTGGATTGCGGGCTACCTGCTAACGAACAGTCCCCTTATTATGAGACTTATACCAGGCTGCACTTCTCCTCGGACGCAACATTCATCAAGAGTGGAAAAACTGGTAGAAGTCAGGCAAATCTGGTCAGTACATTGAAGAAGCCATACACAACGCTGAGATATTTTCCAGATGGAATACGGAACTGCTACAGTCTGAGTGTGGAGAAGGGACGTAAATATTTGATCAGAGCTTCCTTTGTATATGGAGATTACGATGGTCGTGACATTAAACCGGTGTTCGATCTTTATCTTGGACCTAATCTATGGGCCACGATAGATTTAGAAACACGGGTGAATGGTACACGGAAAGATATCTTACACATCCCTGTTGGAACTAATTTTTTGTCAAAGCCTGAGGGTTTGATAAAATTATGTTAGTGTGAAAAGAAATGAGTTAAGCTCTTTCTAATGAAATGTTTTCATTAACCGAGAAATGTTTTCTCGTGTATATATGTTGGAATGGTTGTGTCTTAAATGAACAACATGAGAGAAGAAAAGCCATACGTGCGACGTTCGCATCTTGGGCCTTGATTGGGCCTGTGGACTTTTTGAGGTATCGATCGATACCCTTTGGTATCGATCGATACCCAGCGGGCCGACTTAAAAAAGCGCAGCCGCCTAGGTTATTCTAGAAATATTCCTTTTCTGTCATGGAAAAACCCTAGCCTCTCTCCTATATATACAACACGATTTTCACCTAAAAAATCATCCTCTGACACACAATAAACACTTTCTAAAAGTTCTAGCAATCGTTTCTTCAATTCCCTACTGCTTAGAGTAAGTTTTTTTTAATTTCGAGAGTATCGTAGAATAATGGTCGATAGATATGAATCATGGTGTTGATGATTCAGTTAAACTTTGGTTGTATCCTGGGACTCATGGATCTATAAAACCCCGTCACACTACGGGAGATTCTTAGAGTTAAGGAAAGAGATTTATCTCGCCTCCTCAGATCTTGTATTGCTTTATCGTATATAAATCGTCTGTTCCTTAAACTGTTTATTTACATATTACTGTGATTAAATCTTTCCTGTCTGTAGTGTAAATTTTGGTCCTACAATCTTAACTCTAAGAAGATCCAATTTTTGTTATTACTTCAATTGGATCTTTAATCACGAGTAAATAAACGTTTTCAAACGGTTTTTAAACGATTCTTCTATTGCTGATGATACTCAAACGTTGTCAAAAAGCTTTTAGCAAATTGAAACGTGTAGTAGAGGCAATCTTCATCTCTCTCTATTTTTTAAGAAGATGTTCTTCTGCTAGTGATACTCAAACGTTAATCAAACAGCTGTTTAGCAACTTGAAACGTGTAGTAGAAGCAGATCTGCTTAAACATCTTCTAAAAAACCGTCTTTAATTGCGATTAAAGAACGGTATAATCAACGAACACACATCTGTTCTTGATAGGTTCGATTCAGATCGAGGCCTTGTGAGTATCGATCGACACCCTATGGTATCGGTCGATATTGGACTAAATTGTATCGGTCGACACTTAAGTGTATCGATCGATACCATGCAAACAGTGTATCGGTCGGTACCTCAGTGTATCGATCGATACTTTGCATCGACCAAGTTGGTCTATGTCGATCGATACTGTGTATAAGACACAGGTATCGATCGACACTGGTGCTATGATCGATCCTGTGAAATTCACTTGTATCGATCGACACCCAGGGTATATCAATCGACACTAAGCGTGTATCAATCGATACCAGGTTGCTTCGAATGACACAGTATGTGCATCGAGCTTCAATCGGAACCCAGGGTGTATCGATCGACACTCAATGTGTATCGATCGACACCAAGATGCTTCGATTAACACAGTATGTGCATCGAGCATCGATCGACACCTACGGTGCATCGATCGACACCATACGGGTGCATCAATAGACATTGAATGTGTATCGATCGATACCAAGGAGTATCGATCGACACCAATGCGATTTAGTTCGATATTAGAATTGCGATTCTTAAAGTTTATATATCGATACTAATTAAAAGTTGTTTCTTTTGTCTTAACAGAATGACAATTGATGTGGAAAACAACTCTGGATTGGTGGAGAAAACCAGTGAGAAGGTTGAATCGACTGCGAGTCAGATCGAGACGGTCAAAGTTCCATCTGGGAATCACGTCGCTCCTCCAACCAAATTTGATGGGACAGCATTCAAGATGTGGAAAAGGAAGATGTTTTTCTATCTGACAACATTGAATCTGCAGAAATACACCAGTGAGGTGAAACCTGTTCTCCCAGAAGATAACACTGATCCACGTGCGCTTGCGAGTGTCCACGCCTGGGAACATGCTGACTTCTTGTGCAAAGGCTATATTCAGAATAGCCTTTCGGACTCTCTGTTTGGGGTGTACGAAAATGCTGAGACATCTAAGGATCTGTGGGATTCCTTAGACAAGAAGTACCGCATTGAAGATTCTGGTACTCAGAAATTCACTGTGGCGAAGTTCGAGCAGTACAAGATGGTGGATTCAAGACCACTAATGGAACAAGTCGATGAGGTGCAGAGGCTCCTACACGATATCTTTGCTGAGGGAATGCGGTTGTGTGAAACCTATCAAGGTTGCTGCATCATTGAGAAGCTACCTCCTGGTTGGACGGACTTCAAGAACTACCTCAGGCTGAAGAAAAAGAAGATGAGCCTTGAAGATCTGATTGTTAAGCTCCGCGTAGAGTCTACGAATCGGGAACAACAGATCAATGTAGGTGTGAAAATTCGCGAACACAATGCGAACATGGTTGAACACCAAAACCCCAATCAAGGCAAGTGGCAGAACAAAGGTCGCCTTAACAAAGGCAAAGGGAAGATGCCACCAAAGAACTTCCAAAAGTTCAAGAACAAGAGTGGTCAGAATGGCCAGACTTCTCAAAGGTTCTTAGGATTGTGTAACTTCTGTGGGAAGCAAGGACACAAATCCGTCGATTGTCGTAGCAAGAAGGCTCAAGCCAACTTGACAGAAGCTGACATGTGTGCTGTGGTCACTGAGGCCAATGTTGCTGAAAGCCATCCAAAGACTTGGTGGTTCGATACTGGTGCAACCAGACACATCTGTATGGATCGAGAGATGTTCTCCACATACACAAAGACCAAGAATGGTGAAAAACTCTTAATGGGTAATTCAGCCTCGTCGACAATTGATGGTCACGGGAAGGTTGTTCTGAAGCTCACCTCTGGACAGGAACTAGTTCTCACGAACGTCGTACATGTACCAGATATGCGCAAGAATCTGATCTCTGGATCGCTCATAAGTAAGCATGGATTCTCTGTGAAGCTGGAAGGTGATAAGCTGATCCTAACGAAGAATGGGATGTATTTGGGTAAGGGTTTTGTTTGGGATAATCTGTTTAAGATGTCTGTTGAGGCAGTAATCCGAAAGGATAATGTAACCGAGGCTTCCACCTCAAAGAACCCTAAGATTAATGATAAGAAACCAATTGCTTATCTCGCTGAGTCTTTTAATATTTGGCATGAACGATTAGGACATGTTAATTTCAAGTCTATGAGTAGATTAATGAACATGAACATGATTCCTAAATGCAAATTAAGCAAAGACAAATGTGAGGTTTGTGTCCAAGCCAAACTCACTAAAACGCCATCACCCAGCGTTCAAAGAACAACAGAACCTCTAGGTTTAATTCACACAGATTTATGTGATTTGAAATATATTCAAACCAGAGGAGGCAAGAAATATTTCGTGACTTTCATAGATGATTGCACGAGATATTGTTACATCTTTCTACTGCGAAGTAAAGATGAAGCCTTGGACAAATTTAAAGAATACAAGATGGAAGTTGAAAACCAACTCGGCAAGACCATAAAAAAGGTCAGAAGTGATAGGGGTGGTGAATATAGTGAACCATTTGATGCATTCTGTAGAGCACATGGCATTATTCATCAAACAACTGCTCCCTACTCACCGGAATCCAATGGAGTTGCGGAAAGAAAAAACAGAACTCTCAAGGAAATGATGAATGCAATGTTGCAGGAATCTGGGTTAGCCCAGAACATGTGGGGGGAAGCTCTGCTTACCTCTAATTATATCCTGAACAAAATTCCACACAAAGTCACAGGAAAAACTCCTTATGAACTTTGGAAAGGTAATGTACCTTCGTATGTATACCTGAAAGTGTGGGGGTGCCTGGAAAAAGTTGCAGTACCACTTCCGAAAAAGGTCACCATCGGACCTAAAACGGTAGATTGCATTTTCATCGGATACGCGCACAATAGTAGTGCCTATCGATTTCTGGTACATAAATCAGATATACCAGACATTCATGTAAACACAATAATGGAGTCCAGGAATGCATACTTCTTCGAAAATGTGTTTCCATGTAAGGATAGAGGAAATCCTAAACGAACTCGTGACGAACGAGATGCTAGCAATGAGGCAAGCACTTCAGGCACTTCTACAGAAGTAGAAGAAGCTGAACCGAGACGAAGCAAGAGAGCTCGTAAGGAGAAGACATTTGGCTCTGAGTTCATAATGGCATTCCTAGCGGAAAGTGGTCCAAGAACTTTCATGGAAGCGATGTCTACACCTGATGCACCTTTCTGGAGGGAGGCATCTAACAGTGAAATCAACTCAATTATGCAAAATCATACTTATGAGTTGGTAGACCTACCTCAAGGTTGTAAACCTCTGGGTTGTAAATGGGTCTTCACCACTAAGCTAAAAATCGATGGCTCTATAGACAAATATAAGGCCAGGCTTGTGGTACAAGGATTTCGTCAAAAGGAAGGATTGGACTTCTTTGACACTTATTCTCCAGTGACGAGAATTACTTCGATTCGCATGTTGATTGGAATCGCAGCTTTAAGAAACCTTGAAATACATCAGATGGATGTTAAAACTGCTTTTCTAAACGGAGATTTAGAGGAAGAGATCTATATGAATCAACCTGAGGGTTATGTTGCTCCCGGACAAGAGAAGAAAGTCTGTAGACTTGTCAAATCGCTATATGGACTCAAGCAAGCTCCGAAACAATGGCATGAAAAATTCGACAGTGTAATGATGTCAAATGGCTTTCACATCAATGAATGTGATAAGTGCATCTATATCAAAAGTACTTCACAAGGTTATGTGTTGTTGTGTTTGTACGTAGATGACATGCTAATCATGGGAAGCAACAAAGATATAATCATTCAAACAAAGAACATGCTAAGTGGAAAGTTTGATATGAAAGACATGGGATTAGCTGATGTAATTCTAGGGATTAAGATTATTCGAAATTCAAAAGGAATAATTATGTCTCAAGATCATTACGCTACAAAAATCCTAGAGAGGTTTAAGACCTACTCCAATGGGACTGCAAAAACTCCACTTGATCCTCATCTTCACTTGACAAAGAATTCAGGTGAAGCAGAGTTACAAGTGGAGTATGCAAGAGTCATCGGGAGTCTAATGTACTTAACGAATTGTACTAGACCCGATTTAGCACACTCGGTAAACGTACTAAGTCGTTACACGAGCAATCCAGGTCATACCCATTGGAGAGCCATAACTAGGGTATTAAATTATCTAAGATACACCAAAAGTTATGGGCTGCACTTTGGTAAAGAACCAGCAGTGCTGGAAGGGTACAGTGATGCCAATTGGATTTCAGATTCAAGAAACTCCAAATCCACGAGTGGATATGTCTTTACTCTTGCTGGTGCAGCAATATCCTGGAAATCTTCCAAACAAACACTCCTGGCCAGATCAACCATGGAGTCAGAGTTTGTAGCTTTAGACAAAGCTGCTGAGGAAGCAGAATGGCTTCGAAACTTTTTGGAAGATATCCCAATGTGGGAGAAACCAGTGCCAGCATTACGTGTACACTGTGATAGTCAGTCGGCTATCTCTCGGGCACTGAGTAATCTATATAATGGCAAGTCCCGTCATATAAGAAGACGACATAAGACCATTAGACAATTGATCTCAACTGGTGTAATAACGATAGATTACATCAAGTCGGCTGATAACCTAGCGGATCCGTTTACCAAAGGTTTGCCGCGAGATCAAATTGTAAAATCATCAAAAGGAATGGGTTTAAAGCCTATAGAAAAAGATGATGTTTGACAGATACCCCACCTATGTGACTGGAGATCCCAAGATCTAGGTTCAAAGGGAAACAAAATTAAACTGATTCGAATTGAGCACTGTGAGACTATGTCTCTGCCCAGTTCCTAGGATGATATAACAGTGCTACCTGTGGATAGTAAGGATAAGCGTTGGCTTTTAATGATTGCATAGCTATGTAGATAGTGGAGTGTGACAGGACACTTCTGAAAAAACAAGCTAATAAAAGATCACCTAGTGAAGTGTGAAATGGGGCCGTTTCTAGGAGAATGAAAGAGAAGGCTATATTCTCCAAATTCACTCACGAATACCAGGAATGTTCAAGGCCAAAATGAACACAATAGAGAACAAAGTTCTACGAGAAGATGTCTCTGTGCGATACCTGTTGTCTAAGTTTACATAAAAATCCGGGCGGTTCAAGACATCATGTTCACCTCCTGGCCGAGTAAACTCGACAGATATTAAAAATGTTTGGTTCAAAGCTGGAAAATGCTACCTCTCAGATACAGTTACATTTTCGTATACTCTCGAAAGTCTGTCTACGTCTAGATGAGTCTAGTCAAGTATGTCTAGTAAAGTCTAGTCTGTACAATTTTCATATGTTCTAGAGTCATTTCTATTCATGTGGGGGATTGTTGGAACTAATTTTTTGTCAAAGCCTGAGGGTTTGATAAAATTATGTTAGTGTGAAAAGAAATGAGTTAAGCTCTTTCTAATGAAATGTTTTCATTAACCGAGAAATGTTTTCTCGTGTATATATGTTGGAATGGTTGTGTCTTAAATGAACAACATGAGAGAAGAAAAGCCATACGTGCGACGTTCGCATCTTGGGCCTTGATTGGGCCCGTGGACTTTTTGAGGTATCGATCGATACCCTTTGGTATCGATCGATACCCAGCGGGCCGACTTAAAAAAGCGCAGCCGCCTAGGTTATTCTAGAAATATTCCTTTTCTGTCATGGAAAAACCCTAGCCTCTCTCCTATATATACAACACGATTTTCACCTAAAAAATCATCCTCTGACACACAATAAACACTTTCTAAAAGTTCTAGCAATCGTTTCTTCAATTCCCTACTGCTTAGAGTAAGTTTTTTTTAATTTCGAGAGTATCGTAGAATAATGGTCGATAGATATGAATCATGGTGTTGATGATTCAGTTAAACTTTGGTTGTATCCTGGGACTCATGGATCTATAAAACCCCGTCACACTACGGGAGATTCTTAGAGTTAAGGAAAGAGATTTATCTCGCCTCCTCAGATCTTGTATTGCTTTATCGTATATAAATCGTCTGTTCCTTAAACTGTTTATTTACATATTACTGTGATTAAATCTTTCCTGTCTGTAGTGTAAATTTTGGTCCTACAATCCCAACATCAAACTCGCTGCAGATTTGTCTTGTTAAGACTGGCGACACTACACCGCTAATATCCGCCTTGGAATTACGGCCCATGGGAAATGATTCTTATATCACTAAATCTGGCTCCCTGAAGCTTTACCACTGTTACTATCTTAGCAAGTCAGGATCTGATCATCTACGGTGAGTCAACTTCCACTGACCTATGGCTCTTCTTGTTTAATTTTTCCGCATCTATGTTTTCCTTCTATATGTTTTCTTTTGTCTTTTGTACCTTTGTGCTGTGATTTGTCAAAGAACTTCTACACAAAAAAGGACATATTACAACGGTCCAAGATGGCGTACAAATGATATTGTTCCTTGACTTAATCCATTGCTAAAACAACATTGTTCCCACCACCCCCCAGGTACTCGGGCGATATCTATGATCGCATATGGGATCCGTTCTTCATGAAGGAATGGACACAGATTTCCACTTCTCAAAAAGTGAGCAATTCCAACCCCTACGAGCCACCGGAAGCCGCCCTCAAAACTGCTGCCACGCCTACTGATACCACTGCACCATTGACGATTGAATGGACTTCAGCAAATCCTGATGAAAAATATTACTATTACGCACACTTTGCTGAGATCGAAGACTTGCAGGCGAATGAAACCAGGGTGTTCAACGTGGTATGGAATGGAATACAATATTATGATGACTCTCTAATTCCAGACAAGCTAGTCATAAATACTATCTTTAGCACGTCACCGAGAACTTGCGATGGAGGGAAATGCAGGTTCCAGCTGATAAGAACCAACAAATCAACTCTTCCACCTCTACTTAATGCTTTTGAAGTCTACACAGTTATTCAGTTTCCACAATCCGAAACAGATGAAAGCGACGGTACGTGACTTTTTTTCTTATTATAGTAAAGAAACAAATCATAAATACAATAGAGAGTACTCAAGACATCTAAATCTTTTTATGTCAGTGGCTGCTATAAAGAACATCGCGGCCAGCTATGCATTGAGTAGAATCAACTGGCAAGGTGATCCATGCGTCCCTCAACAACTTAGGTGGGTCGGTTTAAACTGCACCAACACCACGGATGTGTCCATGCCTCCAAGAATCACTACTTTGTAAGTTGAAAATTTAGTAGTACACACACCCATTTTTCAAGATCTTTAGTAGCAATTAGATCATTAACACTTTGAATGTGGTTTTGAACATTTCCCTAGAAACTTGTCTTCAAGTGGTTTAAGTGGAACCATAGCATCTGCCATTCAAAATCTTACGCAACTAGAAAAACTGTAAGTACATTACTATTGTTAATTAAACGCGAGAAATTGGTATCATATGGATGGTAATAAATTTGATAAACCTCCATGTCTTTATTCGATCTCTTGTTAACATCAGGGACTTGTCGAATAATAACTTGACTGGAGGAGTGCCGGAGTTTCTAGGCAACATGAAGTCGTTGTCGGTCATGTACGGTTATCTCATCATATATTCTAATGCTTTTCAAATTCCATCTGAGAACATGGTATTTTTTAACAGAAACTTAAGCGGAAACAATCTTAATGGTTCAATTCCTCAAGCTCTTCATAGGGAAGGACTAGAGCTAGTGTAAGAAACTTTCCACATAGCTTTTGAAGTTTTCTCAGTATTATACACAATCCTTTTTTGTGCATTTGATGTCTGCAGCCACCCTTTTCTCATTGCAGTGTTGAAGGAAACCCAAGGCTTTGTGATGCAGCGACCGCTTCATCACTTTGTCTCTCTGGTCCATGTAGAAAACCACCTAAGAAGAAAGTTCTTGTGCCAATTGTTGCATCAGTTGCTTCTGCAGCCATTGTCATTGCTATATTGGTTCTGTCTCTTGTACTCAGAAAGAAAAAGTCAACGAGTGTTGAAGGTATTTGCAAGATGAGCAGCAAATAAGAAAACTATAAAATATTTTGAATGTTGTTGCTTCTTTGCATTAAAAGAAGAGATACAAAAAACGATATGAGAGATGAGAATGATCTCATTCTTATATACAGGTCTACAACTGCCACCGAGGACGCCAATGGACACATTTGCTAATTCACCTGAACCTTCATTTGATCAGAAAAGCAGAAGGTTCACATATTCAGAGGTCGTCAAAATGACAAATAACTTCCAAAGAGTTTTAGGTAAAGGAGGGTTCGGCTTCGTGTATCACGGTACTGTGAATAGTTTCGAACAGGTGGCAGTTAAAGTACTCTCTCAATTTTCAACTCAGGGCTATAAACAATTCAAAGCAGAGGTATTCTCAGTACTGCAACCTTCTGAACCAAACTATATGATCTGCTTTTAACATCCCAAAAGTTATGGATTTCTTTGTTTTCTTCAAATCGACGCCTTAGGTTGATCTTCTTCTGAGAGTTCACCATACAAATTTGGTGAGCCTTGTCGGGTATTGCTATGAAGGAGATCACTTGGCCCTCATCTACGAGTTTCTGCCCAACGGAAACTTAAAAGAACATTTGGCTGGTAATATTTCTTTCTAGTGACTGCTTTCTAACTCTTGGAACTTGGAAAACTCGAAAGGAACCAACGGTCTAAATCTAATATACAGGAAAAGGAGGTAAATCCATCATCAACTGGGGTATTCGACTACGAATAGCCTTGGAGGCCGCGCTAGGTTTGTACCAAATCAAAAGCCGTAGAACAAGAACTGGTTCAATTGGCTTTATGATAAATCCATTGATTTAGATTACTTAATTGCATAGGATTGGAGTACTTATATATTGGATGCACACCGCCAATGGTTCATAGAGATGTCAAAACTACAAACATATTGCTAGATGAACATTTCAAGGCCAAGCTTTCCGATTTTGGTCTCTCAAAATCTTTCCATGTTGGTGGCGAATCTCACGATTCGACGGTCATCGCTGGTACTCCTGGATATCTTGATCCCGAGTAAGTACTATTAGTTTTTTCACATCACACTAATTGTGTTGAAACTGCCTTCCTTGTTAAACAATTGAAATCATATAAATATGTCACATGCCTTGCAGATATTACAAATCAGGTCGGTTGGGTGAGAAGAGTGATGTCTACAGCTTCGGGATCGTGTTATTGGAGATGATCACAAACCAAAATGTGATATCTGAAAATTCTCACATAACACAATGGGTTGGCTCTAAGCTTAACCTGTTAAGTTACATGGGCTTTCAACTCAAAACCAATTGGCAATGAGTGGATTGGCCCATGTCCCTTATATATTATATAGGATCCCTTCCAACTTCCGATGTGGGATAATATTCCCTAATACGCCCCCTCGAGATGATGGCTCTTTGTCTATCAATCTCGGTATGTTCGGGCATGGATCGATGGACCAACTTTGGGTCGGGTCGATAATGGATCGGGTTGGACAGTATGGATCGGGCTCTGATACCATGTTAAGTTACATGGGCTTCCAACTCAAAACCAATTGGCAATGAGTGGATTGGCCCATGTCCCTTATATATTATATAGGATCCCTTCCAACTTCCGATGTGGGATAATATTCCCTAATATAACCGAGGTGATATTAATGGGATCATGGATCCAAACCTTTGTGGGGTTTATGACACTAATTCTGCATGGAGAGCTCTTGAGCTGGCAATGTCATGCGCGGATCCTTATTCCGCAAACCGACCAACAATGTCCCATGTTATTATCGAGCTAAAAGAGTGTCTTGCGTGTGAGGAGTCGAGGATAAGTAAGAATGGAGGCTTGGAATCTCAAGAGATGAACATAAGCTTGGACACTTCCGTGTTTCCTGGGGCAAGATAGTTTGTGCAGCAACCAATCACGACGGGGTCATTCCTTACGCTTATATTTATGTTTTTAAGTTGCGTCTGTCTACTTGTGCTTGTGGTACCAACATGCATGAAAATCAAACAAATCAATGAATTTGGTTACAACTTTGTAAGAATAGTTGAACGAGTATTTTTCGTTGTTACTTTGATGAAAATTAGAATTGGGTCCCAAAATGGTGACATCCCCTAAATGTATGGCCTAAACCCAAACGAGACCTTGTTTCACTGTTTGTGAATGGCAACTGATGAACACGAGCGGAGGTCTCGCCATCGTATACGGTCGTTTTATCACCGGAGATTCTCATTACTCGACACGCCGAAGACTGCTGATATTACATAGGCGGAAAGGCCTAGATTTCTCTCGAATTCGCTGCCTTTGAGTTATCTAGAGAGGTTTGTTCTTTGAAATTCCGAAGCTTATGCAAAACTCATTTCACTTCACAATGATTTCAGCTTTTAATTGTGGGTCATGTCTGAAAACGAATGAAACAAATTTAGGTCCAAGTCAACCAACATTGTGTGTAGTTGTCACAAACATTAAAAAATTGGGTCTCATAACAAATGGGCTAAACCCAACGGCACTGTTTTGTGAATGGCAGCAATTTCTCTTGCATGTTGTACCAATATGGGACAACAAATCAATTCGTTATTTACATATTTAACAACTTTTTTTTTTTTTAACATCGAGTTTTTATTATTTCAACGGATACAATTGTGACTCAGTCACAAAGCTTTTTGGAAAGAGATTACACTAAGTGTAAAGCATAAAATACAATAGACTTGTACTAGAAAGCAATCGAATCTTCCGCTTCGATTACAATGGAGAAAGATAGACATGTACTAGAAACTAGCCATGACCACCTCTTCCCCGACCTCGGTTCCCACGGCCTCCCGTAGCTATCTACCATTGCATCTCCTTTACCTTGGCGGTCGGTTTGACAGGCCTTTCTCGAAGGATTCTTTGACCAGAATGGGTCATGAAATCCGACTGTTGAGGATCCACATCAAAAGTCGTTGCTTCTTCTTCATCATCTTCCGAAGACTTAAGAGATGAAAATTTGTTGTTACTCGATGATGCAATAGACAGAGACTTGCGGTTACGATGTACCGCATGAACAGATGGAGGAGTTGCTTGATTAGTATTAATTGTCACTTTAGGTGAAGCCAATCTACTGTTGTCGTTGGGAGTGAAGGAAGTAGTCGCATGTGAAGATGAGATCTTTGAGATAGTAGAGTTGATACTTGCTGCATATGTAGCCACAAGAATGGCTGCCTTAGCTGTGCTATATATTGGGATAGAAGTGTCATGACCAACCGGAACATAAGCCAACGTTGAAGCAGATCGCAACTCCTCCATTGTTGCATATGCCATTACAGTGACCGAAGATGGTTTTGGGTCATACGCAACTGCCTTACCATTGGCCCCAGACTTCTCATAAACCTTTGGAACTGTAATTGTAGCTGCCTGACATGACTTATCTGTAGATATAAAAAGACAACGAGAGGCTTTATGATCCAATTGCCCACATCGACTACAATTAGGAGGCAATTAAGAGTAAAGAACATCCACCATTGTGATTGAATCACTACTATCAGTTAGTGCCACTTTCTGTGGGAATGGTTTATCAATATTCACCTCAACGAGAATTTTTGCTTTTCCCATTTGTGTTGGATCCAACCAAGGTTTTTCAGCATTGGTTCCCCAATACCAGAAGCAATCCATCCACCTGATGCCCACAATTGGTTCCCCACAACATTTGTAAAATAGCCAAAGAGTGTTGAATAAAGTTAGTATGGTTTTTCTAGACAGACTCGAAGTCGACGATTTTCATTTTGCTTTGATTATTGGCATATTTGGTTTCTTTGTGTCCTGAGTACCACGTCCAGGTCGTTTTGCTTTTACCATCGACATCTGTTATTCCGTTTCTTTGTATGCGGGTTCCACGCCGTACAAATTCATGGAAGAATATAACTCAAGAAAAGTCCACATCAACGTCAAAATTAAACATGAATTTAGAGTTATAAAGCTTGATTCTTACAAAGAATCATATGTCTAATGGGTCACATGATAAAATGAGCTGGATTTTAACGGTGGGGTCAAGAAAATAAAACAAATATTTATCATTTAATCATTTTAAAAAAAAGTTAGAGAATAAAACAAATATGTGACCCTTTTGGCATCAAGTAGCTGCGCCATGGACCCTCCGATTACGACCAGGTCGTGTCCTCTATTTATGTCAAGTAGCTGCATTGAGTGCTGTTGCCTATCTCCTTGCTGTTCCAATTAAATTACTGATGATGATGCAGCATCAACAACAAATCAACGATTTTGTTAAAATCCATATATTTTAACCAAATATATGAGCAATTCCATAAAATTTTAAAATAATTATAAAAATATAATAAAAAAATCAAAATTTAACTCAAAATAACAATATTTTATAATACCGAAAATATTTAGGAACACATTCTTACATCTCGAAACATTTCATAAATGTTTAGTATACTATTCCAATATATTTATTTCATAAATGTTTAGTACACATTCTTTTAGTGAATGAAGTGGGTTTGCTTATTTATTTGCTGTTAATCTCCAGCCATTGGTTTTCTTAATTACGGCCCATGGGAAATGATTCTTATATCACTAAATCTGGCTCCCTGAATCTTATCTTCTGGTATTATCTTAGCAAGTCAGAATCTCAGCTACGGTGAGTCAACTTCCACTGAACTATGGCTCTTCCTGTTTAACTTTTCCGCATCTATGTTTTCCTTCTATATGTTTTCTTTTGTCTTTTGTACCTTTGTGCTGTGATTTGTCAAAGAACTTCTACACAAAAAAGGACATATTACAACGGTCCAAGATGGCGTGTAAATGATATTGTTCATCCATTGCTAAAACAACATTATTCCCCCCACAGGTACTCGGGCGATATCTATGATCGCATATGGCTATCGTACTTTCAGATGGAATGGACCCAGATTTCCACCAATCTCGCCGTGACCCATAGTTCCAGACAAGCTAAATCTAAATACTATCTATAGCAAGTCACCGAGAACTTGCGATGGAGGGAAATGCAGTTTACAGCTGATAAGAACCAACAAATCAACTCTTCCACCTCTACTTAATGCTTTTGAAGTCTACACAGTTATTCAGTTTTCACAATCCGAAACAGATGAAAGCGATGGTATGTGACTTTCTTCTTTATTATAGTAAAGAAACAAATCATAAATAATACAATAGAGTACTCAAGACATCAAAACCTTTTTATCTCAGTGGGTGCTATAAAAAGCATCACAACCAGCTATGCATTGAATAGAATCAACTGGCAATGTGATCCATGCGTCCCTCAACAGCTTAGATGGGACGGTTTAAACTGCACCAACACCACGGATGTGTCCATGCCTCCAAGAATCACTACTTTGTAAGTTGAAATTTTAGTAGTACACACACCCATTCTTCAACATCTTTAGCAGCAATTAGATCATTAACACTTTGAATGTGGTTTTGAACATTTCCCTAGAAACTTGTCTTCAAGTGGTTTAACTGGAACCATAGCAGCTGCCATTCAAAATCTTACGCAACTAGAAAAACTGTAAGTACATTACTATTGTTAATTAAACGCGAGAAATTGGTATCATATGGATGGTAATAAATTTGATAAACCTTCATGTCTTTATTCGATCTCTTGTTAACATCAGGGACTGGAGGAGTGCCGGAGTTTCTAGGCAACATGAAGTCGTTGTCGGTCATGTACGTTTATCTCAACATATTTTTTAATGCTTTTCAAAATCCACCTGAGACCATGGTATTTTTTAACAGAAACTTAAGCGGGAACAATCTTAATGGTTCAATTCCTCAAACTCTTCGAAGGGAAGGACTAGAGCTAGTGTAAGAAATTTACCACATAGCTTTTGAAGTTTTCTCAGTTTATTATCTACAAACCTTTTGTGCATTTGATGTCCTTAACAACCCTTGTCTTTTTGTAGTGTTGATTGTTGCATCAGTGGCTGCTGCAGCCATTGTCATTGTTGTACTGGTACTTTTACTTGTACTCAAAAAGAAAAAGTCAACAATTCTACAAGGTGATTGCAAGAGACAGCAAATAAGAATACACATAAAATCTTATGAATGTTGTTGTTCCGTTGCATTAAATGAAAAGATACAAATCAAAAAACGATGGATAATATACAGGTCTACACCTGCTACCAAGGAATGTTACATTTGCTAATAAGAACAGCAGAAGGTTCACATATTCAGAGGTCATCAAAATGACAAATAACTTCCAAAGAGTTTTAGGTAAAGGAGGATTCGGCATGGTGTATCATGGTTCTGTAAATGGTTCTGAGCATGTAGCCGTTAAAGTACTCTCTCAATCTTCAACTCAAGGCTATAAAGAATTCAAAGCAGAGATTGAATCCTTGAAGCCGAGAATTACTTCTTTGTAAGTGTAAAGTTCACTTATTAGTAGTTATGATCATTTACATTTATGCCAGAAACCATAATTTCTAGTGGTGATTGTTGTAACAACACTGCTTCTGTGGCCATTGTTATCGTTTCTGTTTTGGTTATTATTCTTGTTTTGAGAAAGACAAAACCGTTGTCGTAATTTGCGAGACATCTCTCACCAAATCAAGAAACCATGTACTGTGTATTAAGATAAAATTTTACTATAAAAAAAATTAAAAATATGTAAAACGAGCCACAATTTGCTTTGAAATGTCATATTTCTCTGTTTCTTAGGTTGACTTTTTGGTTCGTTGTAATATGTGGTTGACTCTTTGAGTGTCACGCCGTGAGAAGATTCATGAGATGATGGTTGATTACTCTTTTTGGATTTGGATAATCATAATCATTGGCCGTACAAACCCTAATCTTACTCTTTGTGAATGCCAATTTTTCTATATTGTTTCTGTTGGAACTAATTTTTTATCAAAATTTGAGGGCTTGATAAAATTGTGTTAATGTGAAAAGAAATAAGTTAAGCCCATTCAAATGAAATGTTTTCATTGGCTATAACTATTTGTGGGAAGAACAAAAGTCTCACAGTGCTAGTTGAGAAATGTTTTCTCTTGCATATATTTGGAATAGTTGTGTCATTAATTTAAATGACTAACAACAAGAGAGAAGAAAAGACCACACGCGCGTCGCTTGCGTCTTGGGCCTTTTGGGCTCGTGGACTTTTGTAGGTATCGATCGATACCCCTTGGTATCGATCGATACCCCTTGGTATCGATCGATGCTCCTTCTAGAATAATCTGAGGAATATTATGTATATATCTAGGAAAAACCCTAGCCTTTCTCCTATATATGCTAACCGATTTTCATCTTAAAAATCATCCTCTGAAACACTACAAACACATCCTAAAAGTTCTAGCAAAAGTTTCTTCAATTCCATACTGCTTAGAGTAAGTCTGTTATCGAGTGTTTGCGATAACAGATACATTTTTGTATCCAGTGACTCATGGATCTATTATAAACCGTCGCACTACGGAAGATTCTTTGAGTTAAGGAAAGAGATTCATCTCGCCTACTTAGATTTATTTATGCTTTATCGTTTTATGAATCTGTTGTTTCCTTATTATTTATTTATGTATTCGTGATTAAATTCAATCCTGTCTATAGTGCAAATTTTTGGTCCTACGGTTTCTTGGGTTTTCGTTGAGCGATAACATTGAATCTCAACTTTTAAGCTTTTGCTGCCGTTGATTTCATCTTCACGACTTCACCAATCAAAAGTCAGCAACCATTGACTATTTCTCAGAATTCTCTTCGTGCGTCATGCTGCTTGAGTCTAGTGGCTATTAAAGCCAATATCTTGTTGCGTGATTGATACATTCTTTGGAAGTAAATACTAAAGGAAGTTGCATATTTTCTGACCTGGAAACTAAAACTACAGACACGATTTCATGATAGTGACGTTGGAAGTTGGAACATTGTTACCTTTTTCATTCTTCTTCTTCTTCCCATGGTGAAGTAGCATTAGAAATAAGAGAATACGGACAGTTTCACTCGCCTTTTAACGGCTATTCATCTTTGTTTAAGCTCAGAATTGATTTTTTCTTCATGTTGAAGTGTACTTTTGTTGGCATTTGGTCAGCATATATAGATCATTGGGTGCCTAATGATCAGGTCCACTTATACAAGTCAACGACCATTAGAATGTCAACTCTTTCTGAACATTTCTTCATGCATCATTCTTGCGAGTCTGGTGGCTATTAATTAAAGCCAATATCTTTTTCTGTGATTGACAGGTTCGTTGGAAGTAAAATGTTTTATTGTCTGATCAAGAAAATATACTGATGTCCGATTCCACAAATGACCCCAATCAAGTTCATAATAGTGATGTTGGAACATTGTTATCCTCTTATCCTTCTTCTTCTTCCCAGGGTGAAGTTGCACTAGAAAACACGTTTACTCTTTCTTTCCATTGACTTGAACAAGTCTTTGCTTTTAGTTTCCATTTTGAATTTGCTTATATATTCTCCTGTTATCTTCCACAGCTTGGGCCAACGTTTTCTTGATTATTCGTTTGTAGGTAAGAGAAGATGGATATGTCTCTTGGACTTTTGTTGCTGCTAATCGCAAATTTGGCCATTATTCATTTTGTTCAAGCTCAGAGCCAACAAGGTACCCGCATTTTAACTGACATATGTACATATGTGTATTCTTTTTCTACTTATTACCATTTTGGTTCTTAATCGTACATGTACTTGGCAATTTAATCTGTTCTCTCTTTTAACGATGAATTTCGTTCCATATCGCTTGACAGGGTTCATCAGTTTGGATTGCGGGCTACCCGCGAATGAACCGTCTCCTTATAAAGAGACTGATACTGGATTACAGTTCTCTTCAGACGCAACATACATCCAGAGTGGAAAAACGGGTAGAGTTCAAGCAAATCTGGAGAGTAGACTCCTGAAACCATACACAACGCTGAGATATTTTCCAGATGGAACGCGGAATTGCTACAATCTACGCGTCGAGAAGGGAAGAAATCATCTGATCAGGGCTAGGTTTCTGTATGGAAACTATGATGGCCTTGACATTAACCCTAAGTTTGATTTGTATCTTGGACCTAATCCATGGGCCACGATCGATTTGCAGACACTAGTGAACGGTACAAGAAAAGAGATCTTTCACATCCCAACATCTAATACGTTGCAGATTTGTCTTGTTAAGACTGGGATGACTACACCGTTGATCTCAACCTTGGAAATACGGCCCATGGGAAAGGATTCTTATATCACTCAGTCTGGTTCTCTGAATCTTTTCTTTCGGATAGATCTTAGCGAATCAAAGACTAACCTGAGGTAACTCAACTTCAACTTAACACTATCTCTTGCTTTTGCTCTGTTTTTGTGGCTCTGTTTTTCAACTTGACCCTAACATTGGGTAGTTTTGTCAACGTGTAAAGATTACTTCTAGACACTAAACAGAAGTGTAAGACAAGACCAAAAACAAATGGAACAGAGAGCAATCTGATAAGATTATAATGGTCGAAGCGAACTTAAAATGATATTATCGATTCTTTTGCTTATTTCACTGCTAAACATTAACTGTTTCCACCCTCAGGTACCCGGACGATGCCTATGATCGCCAATGGACTGCGTACTTTCGGAAGGAGTGGACCCAGATATCCACCACTAGCGATGTTGGAAACACCAACGACTATAATCCACCAAAAGCCGCACTTGCAACTGCCGCCATACCTACTAATTCCAGTGAGCCATTGACAATTGAGTGGACTAATTCAGAAAAACCTGATGACGTATATTACTTGTATAGACACTTTGCTGAGGTCCAAGACTTGCGGACTAATGAAACCAGGGAATTCAACATGGTATGGAATGGGGAACTTATGTCGTCTGACCCTATAATTCCTAAGAAGTTAGAAATAACTACCATCTTAAGCGTGACTCCAAGGACCTGCGCTAGAGGGGAATGTAGTTTTCAGCTGAGAAGAACCAACAGATCAACCCTGCCTCCTCTACTTAACGCTTTTGAAGTCTTCACAGTTATTCAGTTTCCACAGTCTGAAACAAATGAAAACGATGGTATGTTTCAGTGTTTTTCAACCTATAAGATCTGTTCTTTTGTATGTTAACATCCCGAAAATATTTGTGTCAGTGGTTTCTATAACAAGCATCAAAGACACCTATGGATTGAGTAGAATCAACTGGCAAGGCGATCCATGTGTCCCTACAAAGCTTAGGTGGGACGCTTTAAACTGCAGCAACGCGGATATCTCCACACCACCAAGAATCACTTCTTTGTAAGTCATAAGTTCACTAATACACACGCACACTCGCTCTTCAAGATCTGTTAGTAATCATGATCATTAACAGTACTGTGAATGTGGTGTTGAAAATTTCACCAGAAACCTGTCTTCAAGTGGTTTAACTGGAAACATAGCAGCTGCCATTCAAAACCTTACACAACTAGAAAAACTGTAAGCTTGTCCATTGTTGATTGAAGGCGGAAAATTGCTATATATATGCAAAAAAATCGGATGTAATTTCGTAATTATACTCTCTCCTGCAAACTTTTAGGGACTTGTCGAATAATAACTTGACCGGAGAGGTGCCGGAGTTTCTAGGCAACATGAAATCATTATTGGTCATGTAAGTTTCTCTCAATCATATTTTCTAATGCTTTACAAATTCCACCTTGGATTCATTGCTTTTTCTATGCAGAAACTTAAGCCGGAACGATCTTAATGGTTCAATTCCTCAATCTCTACAGAGGAAAGGACTCGAGCTACTGTAAGAAACTTCCCACATACTTTGTGACCCTTTTATTGATTTGATGTCTGGAATCAACACTTGTCTTCTTGTAGTCTTCAAGGAAACCCAAGGCTTTTTCCCTCTAGTTCACCCACAAAACGACATGGTAGGAGCGTTCTAGTTCCAGTTGTTGCATCAGTTGGTTCTGCAGCAATCCTCATTGCTGTGCTGGTTCTTTTTCTTGTTCTCAGGAAGAAAAAGCCGTCGACTGTCAAAGGTATATATATATGCAAGAGAGACATCAAATGAGAAAACCGATAAATCTCATGAATATGATTTTTTGCTAACACCTAAATTATGATCTAATTAACAGTTGTTCACCCGCCATCGAATAGGCCAACAGAGGATGTTCCATATGCTAATTCGCCTGAGCCATCAATCGAGATGAAAAAGAGAAGGTTCACTTATTCAGAAGTTATGAAAATGACGAATAATTTTGAAAGAGTCGTAGGGGAAGGAGGATTTGGCGTTGTCTGTCACGGTACTGTCAGTGGTTCTGAACAGGTCGCTGTTAAACTACTATCTCAATCATCAACTCAAGGCTACAAAGAGTTCAAGGCAGAGGTATTTGTAGTACAATCTTTCCAACTGGTATATGTTTTTAACATCACAAAGCTTATGGATATCTTGTGTTTCTTTGCATGAGTACATTAGGTTGATCTTCTTCTGAGAGTTCACCACACGAATTTGGTTAGCCTGGTCGGTTATTGCGATGAAGGAGACCACTTGGCCCTCATCTACGAGTTTGTACCCAATGGAGACTTAAGACAACATCTGTCAGGTAAAACTTTTCTAGTGGATAACATGTATCATGAGCTCATGAAACAGTTTTTCTTCCTGAAAACTCGAAAGGATCTAATGATCTAATACACAGGAAAAGGAGGTAGATCCGTCGTCAATTGGGGTATTCGGCTAAGAATAGCTGCGGAGGCAGCACTAGGTTAGTAGTAAGTTTAACCATAGAACTTGTATTTATTCGATTATTCGACCATAATCAGTTAATATGGATGAATCCATTACATAGGTCTTGAGTACTTACACATTGGATGCACACCACCAATGGTTCATAGAGATGTCAAAACTACAAACATATTATTGGACGAGCACTATAAGGCCAAACTTGCTGATTTTGGGCTCTCGAGGTCTTTCCCAGTTGGAGGTGAATCTCATGTTTCGACGGTGGTTGCTGGTACTCCTGGTTACCTTGATCCTGAGTAAGTTTTGATACGTAAACTTTACAATGTGAAAAAAATTGTTCTCTTCTCCAATGCTTGATGAAGAGTATACCATGTTCTTGCCTTGTAGATATTACCATACAAGCCGGTTGGGTGAGAAAAGCGATGTGTACAGTTTCGGGATTGTGCTGTTGGAAATGATCACAAACCAAGCAGTGATTGATCGAAACCGCAGAAAGTCTCACATAACACAATGGGTTGGGTCTGAGCTTAACGGAGGAGATATTACTAAGATCATGGATCCAAAGCTTAACGGGGATTATGATTCTCGCTCTGCCTGGAGAGCTCTTGAGCTGGCAATGTCGTGCGCGGATCCAACTTCAGCAAAACGGCCAACCATGTCTCATGTTGTTATCGAACTAAAAGAGTGTCTCGTGTCTGAAAACTCGAGGAGAAATATGAGTCGAGGCATGGATTCACTGAATTCCCCTGAAGTGAGCATGATCTTCGATAGTGGGATGATTCCTAGCGCAAGATAGTGTGCACTGCAAGTAATACGACCAATAATGAAACCAGTCAACGAACTTGTGGCTTTGACCTGTCGTGTCCTCTCTTTGTATTTTGAGTGCCGGTACGTACTTTTGTTATTGTGGTTTAAAAACTTTTATGTACAAAAATAAAATAGTTACCGTATCGAATAAAATGTTGGAATCCCGTTCATATACAAAAACTCGTTGATGTAAATTTGTTGATATTCACGGTCTAGCTAAAGGAATACCATTCACGCTCTGTCGCTCTAACTAGAGGGAAGATATAACTGGTTGATGGTTGCGCCAAGAGAGAATGTAGAAAATTGATTAGATTCGATATATAGACGATTTAAATTCTGAAGAAAATAATACGTGAGAACTTTTTGAATCCTAAGATGTTTATTAATAATATATGTAAGTTATATATAAGGCTATCCTTGTTTCAAAAAAAAGTTAAAAGTTTATGAAAAAAGAAAATAAAAGTTTATATGTTAGGTAAGTTTGGCAATTTGGTTTGAAAACTCATATGCTTCAAGTTGTTATAAAAAAACTTTTCAATTCTAAATAAACAACAAAATGTAAGTTGCTTAGAGCATCTGCAACCAATAAAAAAATAAATAAAAAAATGAAAAGAAAAGATAGAGAGGGAGAATGGTGTCTCATTTGAGACAATTTGAGACACTAAAAAAAAGTTGAGACATCCTCTTATTTACGTGTCACATTTTGAAAGATCCAACTTTTTTTTAAAATTAATTATTTAACTTTTTAATTCTAAATATTTTATTATAAACATGTTCTAATGTGGAATAGATAATGTATCTTTATATATGTATATATATATATATTTTTAAAATTAATTGACATGTGATCCAGCATGTCCGACTCAATGATCTTAAAGCATTTCGGTACGGTTTTTGGTTTTTAAAAAGTGGCAGCATATAAACGGATTATACTGAAGTTAGATTGGATTGTGATGGGTCATGTGGACGATTACATACATGGTCAAGTTGGACAATTGATAATGGTATATTTTAATTGTTTTTCTTTTCTTTTAATATCACTTTGTATTGCTTTTGAAATATTTTCATGTGTTTTTTTTTTTTTGGTCAAAGGGTATTCAATTAAAAGACGATTACAGCATGAAGAAAATATTACAAAAGAACAACAATTAGTGACTACGATAAACAACTCCGCTACTTAATGAAAGCCAAAAAGGATACTATAAAAGGTATATAACAACGATTCATGAATAGAGAAACTTCGACTAGCCCCAAGAAGATAGAGGGAAGCCTCACAAACCCAACCAACAAACGGCGGCAATAAGAAAGCAGTGGCAGATTAAAACACTTGAATCAGACCAAACAACCCAACTTTGCCGAGATGAGCCGTCGAGACTAAGAAGAGGAAAAATCGGAACCCACTCCAATCCTCCGATCGCAGAAGGCCAAGCAAGACCACATCACAAAACCAAGGCGAGGAGGCGACCCAAGAGCTTGAAAACTGATAACAACCTAAGAGAAGCCCAAGAAGCCAAGCAAAGCTGTTAATCCTCAGCAAGACAAAGATCCGATAACCACCACCAATCTAACTAACTGAGCTAAAACACTAACAGACAACCAGAGCAGAGCGAAACTCGGAGGGAGAGCACTGGAGACGACGTTAACCACCACTCGAGATGTATATGAGAGAAAGGCACACCACGAGAAGTGACAAACCCCAACAGAACCATCAACCAAGCTCACAAACCAGCAGAGAGAGTGAACAAGCTTCATCATATTTTCAGACAAAGGAGAGGCACAAGACTGAAAAGGAAGCATCACAAAAATCTCTGAAACCACACGGCGAGGATAAGGGTAAGGGAAGAAGAGAAGAAAACCATGCCACATGACCCTCGACTCCAAGACACCACAAACCACAACCTGCAAAACTTCCCGAGATGCGAAGAAAAGAAAGAGAAGCATCAAGGGGAAGAGAAAATGAGAAGCACCTTGACAGTACCCGACCCATAACCAAAGCCAGAGAAAGGAGGCAACTTGCCGGATCCAGAGGAACAAACACATAACAGAGAGGGGACAACGCACTCAAACCGGAGGCAGGGGACGGAAGCAGAGAGGCTGATAAGAGGCGAGGAGGAGAAGACCAGTCTCCAGGCCCAAACACGAAACATGTTAGCGCCAAGGCGAGCCGCCGTTGAAAGCTAAACACTAGATGAAAGAAGTAAAACTAAATCTTCGATCCCCGATGAGATGCTGTACTCGGCAAATCGAAAGGGAAGAAGAAGACGATTTCCAGAACTTGAAAAGAGGAAGGCCACAACTACATAGCTC
Source organism: Eutrema japonicum (assembly GCA_030161315.1). Taxonomy (NCBI): domain Eukaryota; kingdom Viridiplantae; phylum Streptophyta; class Magnoliopsida; order Brassicales; family Brassicaceae; genus Eutrema; species Eutrema japonicum. Next base: position 45,372,372 of record BSQW01000005.1, read on the forward strand.
AACCAAAGCCGAGGCAAAAAACATGAGGCCGTCGAGGTCACCGGAGACACACCCAAGCATGGCACATACACGACCATTGAAGTTGCAACCCTCAGTCAGAGGTGGTCCTCACACGCACTGAACGGAGGAAGGAGACACATAATGGTTCGCCGCAAAGAAGAGCAAGCCGGCAAAAGACCACCAAAGCCTCTGAAGCTCGACCAGAACCACCACAATCGAGAAACCAACCATAGATATACCACAAGCCGAAAGGGAAAAACCACCGGAAGAGAGGCCGAGAAGCAAGAAGACGACGGGGTCCATCCGTCCGCCGGCGGTGGTGAGCAACCACGCGCGCCGGAGAGGGAGATCGGTGAAGATGAATTGGTGGCGGCCAGGGTTTTTGAAAGGGGTGTTGTCTTTCGCCTCTCAGAGGCGAGGGTTATTTAGTAAAATGATAAATTTAATATTTTCATGTATTTGAATTTTTTTATATGCTTTTTAGAGTGTAGGTGTTTTTTTTTTTTTTTTTTTTTTTGCATTACATATTTTGGTCTTTCAAAATATTTTGGAGTTTGGAGATGTTTTGATACTCGACAAAGATGAAAAATAAGACAAGATAAACAAAAAGAGATGATGAAAAGGTGGAAGGAAGAAGTATCGGTCACCAAACCGATAAAAGTGACCGATTTAAGAACCGATGCAAAAGAACCAAAGTCTCGGGAAAGATTCTTAGCGGCCACCAGACTGGTACAACCAATCGATATGTAGAACCAATAAGATGTATCTGAAATATTGACTCGGATGAAAGCTTTACCGATATACTATATATTGAGCTAAAATTTTGACACGGCATAGTAAATTGAGTCAGCTTTTCAATGGAAGAGGGGTTCAAGTCATTTTGAACTGTATTTCAACAGTGGTTTCCGATTTAGTAGACACATATCAACTCTTCTGCAAATGAGAAAACATATGAACATTAAAACTTTCTAGTGTTGATGGCATCGGTCGTTTGACTGATACATATGATCGACACATGCTTCATTTTGTGTTAAATTCCAGGCTGACCCGAATGTTTAGGGTTTACCTGATTATTTTTGTTGCATTTTTATAAATATTTTTCTAAACACATTAAAACGTAAGCTTTCTTCTATTTAGTTGATCAGTTTTGAAATCCAAACAATGTTCTTACATTTTGGATCAAGATCTTCATATTCTTATGCCAACTTATGATTAAGATCCGAAAAGTTTATGGTATTTTTCAGTTATGAAATTTTGAAACCGAACCGACCCGAAACCAATTGGTATCGAACCGGAACCGAACCAAAAATATTCTGATGCCTATATGGATCATAAACAGGGGCGAATGCACCATGTTAACAAGGGGTGCATGACCCAATTTTTAAAAAGAAATTTAATATATTTTAAGCTAGTTTTTATAATGCACCCAGTAAAAATTACTTATGGATTCACCCCTCATCCTAAACTCTCATACCCAAAATACCTGGAACCGAACCGAATACTCGAATATCCAAAACTAAACTGATTCATAATATATTACGCCCCGGTTCGCATATCAAATTGATGAGAGTCAATGACAAATTTTCTAAGTTCTAATATATATCCTCATAAATGTATAACAGGTACTCAAACAAAGCTAAATCACTCACAATCCATTAGATTAATAAGGACCAAATAAGTAACTCGTAATTAATTAGTAGTTTTTTACGAACGCATATGAAAAAGTTCCAAATAATTTGTTGGCGCAATTCATTTTTACGAGTTTAAAAAAAATTGGCGCTTCATTACATGCGTGGCGCCTCATGTAAACAAAACAAATTGATTCTTATTGGCTAACACTGCCACCACGCGGATCATTAATATTAACCGTTGATTAAAATAGATCGACGGTTCATACATATTTTCGCTGTATACACGGATCGATATCTCAGCCGTTAGATCAACTATGCGATCCGATTGCTCAAATTACAAGGTTCCCGTCTTGCCTATAAAAATCATCCCTCTTCTCAATTCAACTCTAACCGAGATTCTTCTTCAGCATTCAATTTTCTCTAGATAATCCAATTTCCATCGAAAAAATGTCGGGTCGTGGAAAAGGAGGGAAGGGTTTGGGTAAAGGAGGAGCAAAGCGTCACAGGAAGGTTCTGAGAGACAACATCCAAGGAATCACCAAGCCGGCGATTCGGAGGCTGGCTCGTAGAGGTGGAGTCAAGCGTATCAGTGGTCTCATCTACGAGGAGACACGTGGAGTCCTCAAGATCTTTTTGGAGAACGTTATCCGTGACGCCGTCACCTACACCGAGCACGCCAGGAGGAAGACGGTGACTGCCATGGACGTCGTTTATGCGCTTAAGAGGCAAGGGAGGACTCTCTACGGATTCGGCGGTTAAGAGTCTTTTGTGTTTCTCCCTTTCTGGGTTCTCTTACTTAGGCGTGCGTATTCTTCTGGAAATTTCTAATCAAATCATGTTTCTCCTTAGCGTTTGCGTTTCTCCCTTTGTGTTTTTCGGTAGCGTTTTCGTTGTATGTAATTACGCCTTATCTTTTGTTTTAGCGATTCAATGTCTTTGTAATCCACGATTAAGTGCAAGTTTCTGAAGTATAATCGAATCTTATTCCAGATATCAGCTTTGTGAACCTTCCATTAGTCCAGATTAGTTCTTTTTTGACCTAATTTAAGATTTTCTCCATTAAAAAACGATGGAAATGTCTACAAGCTGATGAGAATCCAAAATTAAACCGAAACGAACCGGTACACATTTGGTTTTGGAGGAAAACATAATCTGATGTAGCAACATAAACAAGTTTGAGACAACTTAAGAATCTAGATTCAAACCCTATGAAGCTATTCGAGTTTATGTACCTTCGATTGGTTGCTGTATGAAATTCCCAGTCTAATCGTTAATCATGTACAGAAGAAAAGCGTGAGCAGAGAAAAGATTCTATAAGTTTTGGTTCTAATTAGTAATCTTTTCGCTTTTCTGAAAATTGGCCATCTCTTATCGTCCCTCAGATTTCACTAGCTGTGAGAAAACTTTACTCATGGAAACACCTGAAAGATCATCGACACTCGACTCTTCTTCTTCAAACCGTCTCTCTCTGGCTACATCAACGTTAACGCTCGTGTCTCCCTGGTTGTTGTAATCATTGAACCGTAAAGGTAACTCACCGATCATGTTCGTGCTGTTATCTTCTTCTTGATCACCATCAATGACAGTTTCTTGTAGCTGCAAAGCATACTCAAGATTCCACAACACATCTCCCATTGATGGCCTATCCACTCCGTAATCAGCTAAACATTTCTCCCCTGTTTCACCGAACTTCCTAAGCGAATCTGGTCTGATCTTATCCCGCAATGACTGATCGATGATGTGTTCCAGCTGTCCTTTCTTCTGCCATATCATCGCCCATTCCGCTAGATTCACCATCTCTCTAGGAAGTGTCGGGTCTATAACGGGTCTCGCGCAGAGAACCTCGAACATAACCACTCCGAATGAGTAGACGTCTGATTTCTCTGTGAGCTGTTGCCTTCTGAAGTATTCCGGATCGAGATAACCAAAGCTTCCTTTGACCGCAGTACTCACATGAGTTTGATCGATCTCGGGCCCGGTCTTAGACAGTCCAAAGTCTGCAACTTTAGCCATGAGATTCTCGTCCAGCAATATGTTAGCGGATTTCACGTCTCTGTGAATCACGGGTTTCGAGTCACCTGTATGGAGATAATGCAATCCTCTAGCTGATCCAATACATATCTCAAGCCGTTGTTTCCAACTCAAGCTAGGAAAACCCGAGCCGTAAAGATGACTCTTCAATGTTCCGTTCTCCATATATTCGTAAATCAGAATCATCTCTTTGTTCTCGTCGCAGTAACCGATCAGAGAAACCAAATGGCGATGACGGAACTGAGACAACATTTCTATTTCTGTCCTGAACTCGGCAAGTCCTTGCTGAGACTTGGGGTTCCCTCTTTTAACAGCTACTTGCGTGCCATCGTGAAGCTCTCCTTTGTACACTTTACCAAAACCACCGACTCCAATTTCGCGGCTCTCATCAAAGCTATTTGTCGCCTCTTTAACAGCTGCCAAAGGAATTCGGTAACTGGAATTGGAAGTTATACTTGTAACTGTAGTTCCATTTGAGTCTGAAGTTGATCCATTGGTAGACAAAGGAATCCAAGTCTTTGAGTGACCATCTCGGCCTCGGCCTCGTTTCTTGAACAGCAAAAAGAAACCTCCAAAAACCAATAAAGCAAGCAAAGAACCAACCGTTGCACCAACGATCATACCGACATTCTTCTTTGTGGTTGAACTTGAAGCACCTGGCAAAAACGTCCCGGTACTGAGCTGACCTTTGGAGTTATTCATCTTCATGATCTCTAATCCGTTCAAAATGGCAGTAGGGTAATCCGTGCGAACAGTCGATGGACCAAGGCTCACACGGATTCTATCAGTGCGTTTTGCTGATCCCGTGACATAATCCATCGTGTATGCACCGGCCAAAGTGTTGGATAAATAAGAGCTTAGATCAAGATTCTCGACAACCATCATGTAGTCAACATAAAGATTGAAGTAGAGCTGGTTTAGAGATTTGCTCACAATATCGCAGAAATGAAACCGGAGGAAGTATTGAAAACCCGTGTCAACGTCGAAAACCCACGTCACATTGAAATTGCTAGACGGGTTATCGGCGGAATTCATCTCGGTGCAAGTACCGTAGACAGTTCTTGGAGCAGTATCCTCTGTAGCAAAACCGGGAACATAATCAACACTTGCAATCTTAGACACACTCTTAACTAGATTTTTCTCGACTAGAAACTCCGAATCAGGCTCCCAAATTCTGGAAAGAGTATCGTTAGAAGGCGTAACACGCGGACCGCCCATGTTCACTCTATGAACCGTCTCCAGAGCTTGCCATGACAATCCTTGAAACCTCCCGGGACTGCCTGCGAATGAAGGATCACCATTGAGCAATGTTTCAGGAACAGATACAACCTCGAGGGCGTTCACAAACGCAAACGAATTTCCCGAGGGAGTAAACGTGAGCTCGAGATTATCCGTGGCTACATTTACAGAGTATTCCCTCATGACTCTTGATTTCACAGTGAAATCACTTAAGAGAACATGTGTCTGCGAAGAAACTGAGAATTTGGCTGACCCCATCTCGAAGTGTTGGTACTGAAAAGGACTGAAATGGAGACGAATCCAGTGTCGGCCTCGAGCGACGGAGAATGTGTACTTAGAGAGTCCGGTGAAGATTCTCGCCGTCTGGTAAATATCTGAAACCGAATTGCGATTACTCGCGGCGAGGATTTCATTGGGAGAGTTTAGGAGGTTTGATGCAAGCTTATCAGAGATGAACACTCGACCAGTTACAGTGACATTGGTGGACGATCCACAGTTGATGAGGTAATTATTCACAGGCACGTATCCATGGCAGAGGCAGATTAAGCAAGAAATCGATGAAGCCCATATCAAAAATCCAAACTTTCCACCACCCATATTCACAAAACCTGGGAATTTTAAACAATTCTGGGGAAAACAGACAAATAAAATCTATCAGCTAGATTCAAGGGATACGGTATGAGCAAAGTTAGGGTTTTGTTTTAGCAAAGGTGACAACTTTCTAAAATCAATAACGACAAGGACGAATTTTTCAGTAACGGGCTGATAAAAATTAAGCAGCAAAAGAACAACATTTACCTTTAAGACAAGAAATCCAAGAAAGGTAACTGTTACATGAAAGGTAAAAGTTAAGGATCCGCTGATGGATTTGATCTCCAGATTTTGGGTTTTGGTTTCTTACAAACTGTGTTTGGAGCTTAACACATGTTCCAGTAGAGAAGAGATGGATCTTTTGTGTGAACTCTACAAACATGAACTGTATATATAAAAAAAGACGAAGGAATCCAATTGAATTTGTCAGTCTGATTTTTATGATGGCTAAGTTTGGAAGAAGACGAAATTTTCCATAAAAGTTTTTACCAGAAAAAATTGCAGAAACGCAAGTGGTATGTTACATTACCGCTTTTAATGTGTCAAGAAATAACATTACTTATAACTTTTTCTCCTCCAATATTTATTTTTATTGTTAATATGATTATCATATCGGTTTTGTCTGCATCGTCGTCACTCCTAAAGTCCTAATACACTTTACGATAAAGTTCATATTATTATGATGGGAAAAAAACTTAAAAATACACAAACTCTATATAATTTAGACGTTTAATACACGAACTATTTTGACACTTAAAAAAATACATAGACTAATGTTGATTTCTATTTTAATACTCAAACTATCAATCATTTTTTTAATACCTAAACTCTTAAATTTTATGTATTTTACAACATTTATATTTTAAAAACCCGATTTTGCTCTCTTTTATTTACCAAATTCGATTTATTTTAAATGAAAAACAAAAATTCTCCGTAGTCGTGCCTCTCAAAAGCCACAACAACCCTTCCTTCATCTCTAGCCCCAATCTTATAATCAAATCGATCTTTCAATCCCTCACACGGAGAAGCCCCAAACCCTCTTCGATGGCGGTGCTTCCACTGCGCTCTTCCTCCTCCTCCGCCGCTGACGCTTCCCGAGAAAAGCAGTGAGGGAGCTTTCCCATAAGCTGATTCAAACCACGAAGAAGAAAGAAGACGCGGTGATAGAAGCTTCTATGGTGAATCGTCCATGGCAGAGCTCGAGAAAAAACTCAATAAGCTCGAGATTTATTGTCACAATCTTAAATCGGGGCTCGACGAGTGCAGCAACAAGAAACAGAGTGTTCCAATCCGAAACATAGCTAAAAAAACAAGAGCAAACACATAACCTGTAATTAATTTTTTTTTTTTTGTTAAAACGTCAAACTTGCAAAACTGGATCGTGTATCTCGCACTCCGCAAGCTTTGCTATTGCTCCAATACTTTACAGAAAACAAAACTCCATCGCCAACAACAATGGCGAAACTCACACTTTTCTTCTTCTTTTCCACTCTCATATACTTCTCGTCCTTTGCTTTCCAATCAGACGAGCTCCTCGTTGACGACGATGAGTTTGGTCTCGAAGGAGCAAAACCCCAATCCACCGAACTATACACCTCTTCATCGCCCGCGTCTTCCTCGCCGCAGCCGCAACAGACTCCAAATATCCGGAAAAGGTACTCGGATCCAGATTTGGATTCACTCTCGAACATGCCTTCGGAGACTCTGATTTGGGGGATTTCTGGGTTTGGTGTCGGGGATATTTATCAGTGGTGGTTAAATTTTGGCCTCTGCTCCATCTAACTGATAAAAAGAAGAAAAGAGCAAAATCGAAAAAGAAAAAAAAGAAGAATAATAATAATTTTTATTTTTATAAAATATTAATTTTATTTTTATTTTTATAAAATAAATCGAATTTAATAAATAAAAAAGATTAAAATCGGGTTTTCAAAATATCAATACTGTAAAATATACATAATTTAATAGTTTATGTATTAAAAAAGAGTGATTGATAGTTTGAGTATTAAAATGGATGCCAACGTTAGTCTATGTATTTTTTTAGGTGTCAAAATAGTTCGTGTATTAAACGTCCAAATTAGATAGAATTTATGTATTTTTAAGCTTTTTTCCAATTATGATATATTTCATATGTTATAATATTTTATGTTACGATATACATATGATATCTTCCATACTTATCTAATTAAAGTTTATTATATTTTCTTCTCTTATCTTTTTGTTTTGATAAAAGGTTTTCATTAATTTAAAATACTGAAATTACAAGGTGTTCATATCAAGCATTTTTTTATTAAACAAAAATTAAGGTAGTGGATGACTGAACGAAAGTCAGCATATTTTGGGTTTTGTGAATTTTCTCTACAATATAGTACCAAACTTCCGACCGTATTTATGAAGTAAGCACATGATTGTTTCGGTTTCTGTTCATGCTTCAGTAATAGATTCTCATGAATATACAGTATATTCCATGTTTGTTCTGTTGGACATGGATAAAGTTCATCTCAAGTTTTTGTTAGAAAATACTTACATGTCAAAGATCTTAAACCTTTTCGATTGAATAGAAATGAAGAATGACGACATTAACCACCCCACTATTCATCTACGTGGAACATGATCACATATAATATAGTTAATATGAGAGGAATGATACGATCCCACTATATTTGATCAAAATAGCTATAATATGATCCCACTATAAATATCATATTGCGAGTTGGGAATTTATAATACCTTTATAATATAATTCTTAGATATCAACCTAAAAAGACACTTGTGGTGGACCTCTTGTGCCGACGAAAAAAAGACACCTTTAGTTCCGACACTGGAAAGTGGAAACAACAATATTATAAATTTGTTAATTCTACTTGAAATGCCTCACTAATTTGTTTGTTTTTTTTGTGTTTGTTAATTTTGTGTAAAGATGAGTTACAAGACCCAAGTTTTGATTCGGAATTAGACAGTTGTCGAGTTAAGGGGACTGGATTGTTTGAGACTTTCGGACCACTTATTGGCAAACGTTATTTTTGTATTGGGCTATGTTTGTCATATAACCATGCAATCTAAAACGCGAGTTGAAGATAGTTTTTTTGTGCTAAAGTTGAAGATAGTTTTATCATCGAGTTATTTAAGTATTTATTAAATTAGATCCAAATACATATTTTAAGTGGTTCAAAGCAGTGGTGGATCCATAAACTTATTTCACCGAGGCAAAATATATATTAGAATACTAGTTATATAGAAGTTTTTTTTTTTTTTTTTTTAGCATCTATTTTTATTTATATGAAAATCAAATTACATAATAACAATAATACATAAAAAAACATACAAAGCAATAGAACAATGAAATTGAATTTTAACGATTCTTTTTTCTGAGTTTTCTTCACTGAGAAAATGTCCATCCTTCCTTTCTTCATAATTGCATTTGATCTTATGCGATTTTCTTTGGCTGTGATCCATCGTTTCTCCTGTTGTATGTCATTGACACATTTCCAAGTAAGAACTAAAGATATTCTTCGAAAAAGAACCCAATTTATTGATTCTTTCGATAGGAAAAAAACTAAAAATTGCCAATTTTCAACGACTGTACGAATATCGCCATACAACAAGGAAGCTGCATCTTCCGCTCCGAAACCTCGTCCCTTCCATGGTGGTTTCCATGGTGGTTGTTCCCATGATAATACTATACCCAGCAAAGCAAAATCATCGACAAAAAATGAACGTAAATCCCAATTTCGCCAATCAGCATCTTCGTTGATCCTATATTCTTCAATTCCCGGATCGAAAGTCCAGATTATATACTTGAACCATAAAATGGTGGTTAGTAAAATTTGTTTCTAGAACAAAACCGTCAAGTTTTGTTCCAAATTTTGCAAAGCCAGAGCAAACGATCCACTGAAATTTGTATCCAACGGAGATAAGACATCGGAACTTGCCGGACAATAGACGCTGATGACGGTAATATACCGCCGATCATCGGACGGAGAGAACCTCTTCGTGGAGGAAAATCGATTGGGAAAAGGATTCACAAAACCGTTAGATTTAACGGGAAACATAGAATATGAGAATCGATAGAAGAAGAGAATGGAGAGGAGAAAAGAAACGACCGCCGGCCGTCGGTCTTTCCGTTGTGACACCAACGGTGAAGGTTTGACCATAACAATAACCGCTCTCTCTCACACGTCTTCTCCCACTATAAACTGAAATTAGAAACAAAGAGAATAAAACCAACCGACGCCGAAATCGACGTCGGCCGGAGAAAAGGCAGTGAACAGTGTTACAATCCGATAATCCCACAAACGATCGCCTCCGGAGAAAAAGTGGTTTTAGAAGCCTTAGGATAATTCGGTTTATCTATTTACGACGATAAAATGACATAGTTATATAGAAGTTTAAAATATAAAAACCAGTATATTATATAAACATATATTTGCAAGTCTTGTCTTTCAATATTTCATGAGTATTAAAAGTTTGACATATATTAAAAATATATATTTTCAAAAATTTAAAGCAAAATCAATTGTATATTGAAAAATAACAAAAAGATAATGCAGAACCATAAATTTAAATTTGTATGTAAATACAAAATCTTGGTTTTCAAAGAAAGAAGATAAAATCATGAAAAAATGTCTTTTCTGGTTCAAAGTAATAATAAAATAAACAAAAAAAGTGTTTGAGCTATAACGTGACACTCAAAATTTCGTCTAAATATAAGTGATATATAATTCTGGTAGAAACCAAAATTTTATCTTGTAAAAATACCTTTTTTGGCAAACTTTGAAAAGCTTTTTCTCTTACCATTGAATGGGCGTAAATTTCATTATCTTGTAATATGAAACGTCTTTTTCATATAGTTGGATGATTTGGTTTGTTTGCTAATTATATCTTAGGCTCTTAGCATTCACAAACGACAGTCCCTAGGTATGTGATATTGTTAACCACATGTAATTTAGTTTGGTTATCTTGAGATAAACCAGAACTAACTTTCTCATATAAGATGATGTATGTAACAACTTTTGAGTCAGAATGAATAACGAAATCATTTTTCATTTCTTCCAACATGGTATATCAGAGCGTTGAGCTAAACCTCAACAATTCCGATTTTTTCGTTATCTAAAGTTAAGAACTTAAGATTCTTAAATAACTCCAACGAAGAAGTGTAACAAAAGAACACTGGCCTGTTCGACTGGGCCCAAACATTGGTCCGGGTTTGAGCTTTTCCTACAGAAACACTCTTAGTTATTTAGAGGGTCGTGAGAGTTCCCTCCCTCCATCACCAAAATAATAATTATTTTTGTTCGATCCCATTTCTAAATCTTGCTCCTTCTCGTTCCTATATCCGTTTTCGATTTAGGGCACCAATCTCTCAAAATCTTAAAATACCATAAATCTTCATCGGATTTCTCAATCCTTCTCTTTGGTTGATTTTCAAGGTTTGCGAATTGGGCAGTGCTATCTTCTTCCTCCTCCGTACGCACCCTTCTCCTTTTACTGTCAGTGTGAACGCAAAACTCCCGATTTTAGGGTTTTCGGAGCTCAATTTTGTTATTCTACTATCGAAATTTTCATCGCGATAGTTTAATTTAGGGTCTGGTTTTGCTCGGTCTGTTCTACCGGAACAGCTATTGATTACAAGCTTGCGTTTGATTCATTTTTTTATTGGATCCTCGTCATTTTTGATAGTTTGACATTTTTTTTCTGGTTCTGAATCTTTTCCCCGACTTCTGGTTTCCTGCTAGATGTTTATTTCATAGTTGCTGATTTATTATCTCCCCATGGATGTATTTACATGCGTCTGTGTAGCCGATCTTCTTGTTTCTTGATGAACAGTATGTAGTTATATGGTAAATTTCCTCTGGTGCTGCACCATGTTTATTACGATTTCTGTTAAGTATTGTTTCCTGTGTTAGTTTTTTTTTTGGTGTGAATTTTGTCTGCTTTGTTGAACTTTTCCTTCTCAGGCTATTATTAATGGTTGTGTGCTTTGTGTATTCCCTCTCAGATTGTAGGCGGTTCGCGTCTTGTCGCCGAATGATATTTTGTCTCACGTGATTGTCAGTTCGTGCAATGTCAAACCTTCATGTATCGTAACCTTCCTTTTCTCCCTAATCATTTATATTAGTTTTTTGAACCTTCAGAATAGGTTAATGTCCTTAGGATATCGTATGGTTAATTATCTGTACCATCTCTCCTTTATCAACTCTTGTGTTCTTCCCTTTGCAGTCATCTCTCAATGGTTCAGCTTCGAATTTACAAGATGGGTCGGGCAGATCTTTTGCTACTTCCTATTCTGGACAATCTGGTGCACCATCTCCCACTTTTCATCATACTGGTGAGTGTGATACTTATCTTGATACCTTTGTATATTTTGCTCCGTTCTGCACTTATGAAGCTTCTTCATTTTTCTTCATGCAGGAAACCTTCAGGGACTTCATAATCTACATGGGAGCTATAACGTCGGGAACATGCAAGGTACACTTACATCAAGAAACTCAAGTATGAATAGTATACCATCTGCTGGGGTTCAACAACCTAATGGGAGTTTTTCCAGTGGAAGATTTGCCTCAAATAATCTACCTGTTCCTCTCTCTCAGGTGCATGGTGTGAAATTTTGTGAAAACAACTTCCCTTGTTCTTAATCTATGTCTCATGTTATACGATTATTATTTTGTAGTTGTCTCATGGCAGCTCTCATGGGCATTCGGGAATCCCAAATAGAGGAGGTATTAATGTTGTGGGCAACCCTGGATTTAGTAGTAACGCAAATGGAGTTGGTGGTTCTATTCCTGGGATCCTCTCCACATCTTCAGGACTCAGTAATCGGAATAGTGTTTCAGGGATGGGAATACCCCAAATGTTGGGAAATGCAGGTCCTCGAATAACAAATTCAATGGGAAACATGGTTGGTGGAGGTAACTTGGGGAGGAATATTAGCTCTGGTGGATTGTCCATTCCTGGTCTTTCTTCCCGACTAAATTTGGGAGCTAATAGCGGATCAGGATTAAATGTTCAGGGACAGAACCGAATGCTGGGTGGAGTACTTCCCCAAGGTATATATGATTTATCCAGTTGTTTCCGTTTTCTGTCTTTGGGGTTCTTTTGCCCATAAGTCGATACAAGTGAGCCTTTTTTGTTTAACTTGTTTTTATATCATTGTCAATGAAACAGAATAGAAATTTTGCTCCATGGAGGACGCCTTTTTACTTTTATTATTATGGGTCTTTGGTAGAGTAACTAGGAATTTCTGTTGAAATTAAGTAAAGAAAGTAATTTGCTTAATAGCAACTTAAAATAAGTAGTTATTTAAGGAAGGAACTATATCAGCAGTTGAAATTGTTTTGCTGTTGTAGTCTGTACTTCTCCATACTCATGTGAGTACGATAAAATGTAGAGATAGCAGACTTTGTTTTCAGCTCACATACTCTGGGATTGTATGGAGCTTTTAAGATGAGCTTGTTTACTTTAACACTTTACAATCTTATTTATGTAAACATGCAATAAGCTAGCAGCTGCTGTATGTGGATATAGCAGTAACAATATGATTGCAATATTGTATGGTACAGGATCTCAGGTCATGTCTATGTTGGGAAACTCCTATCATACTGGTGGCGGCCCACTTTCGCAGAACCATGTTCAGTCAGTTAACAATATGATGCTCAGTGATCATTCTAACGACAGCTCTCTTTTTGATATCAACAACGATTTTCCCCAGCTGACAAGCCGTCCTGGTTCTGCTGGTGGCACTCAAGGACAACTGGGTAGTCAATTTACCTGATGATCTTTTCAAATTCGTATACTTATTATAAAAGAAGTATTTGGAAAAAATTACTATTTCATGTTTTGTTCCCTCATACTCTTGTGGTGGGTTTTCTAGGCTCTTTGAGAAAACAAGGCTTAGGAGTCCCAATTGTCCAACAAAACCAGGAGTTCAGCATCCAAAATGAAGACTTTCCAGCTCTACCTGGATATAAAGGTGCTGGTCTTTTATTGTCTATAACTTTGTATTGTATTGTACATAAATTTGGGTGTTGCATATGTTATGTGCGCAAAGTGCAGAATATCTTCTCTAGTTTCCCATATTGTGAAAAGTGTCCCCCTATGCTATTCTCCAAAATCTTATGAAAGCGCATTTCTAGATTTCTAAATACTTGGGAGGTTTAGAAATTTATTAACTGCCTTCATATTATATCTTATTGCATCAGAAAGTTGATAAGATGTTTTCGACATATGTATTTCTAATTGCTATAAGCTAAACCTGCTGGATCATTCACAAGCGTAGTAGATTTTTTGCAGGTGGTAATTCTGATTATCCGATGGATTTGCATCAGAAAGAACAACTCCATGACAATTCTATGTCAATGATGCACTCTCAAAACTTTTCTGTAAGCTTTTGACTGTTTCGAAATTAAGAAAATGTTTGCCCGATTTTTTCTATTGATTTGGTTATTTGATGGGGTAATTTATGTTTGGATATTTCAAACTTGCAGATGGCTAGATCTGGTGGTTTCAACCTGGGGGGAACATATCCATCACATCGCACACAACAACAGCCACAACATACTTCATCTGTGAGTGGCAGTCTCTCGTATCAGTATCTCTTATTAAACCAGGACTTTCCTCAATTTGTATATCACATATATATAATTATCATGAATACTTATTTTGATACCAGACTGGTGGGCTACAGGGTCTTGGCTTGAGACCTCTAAGCTCTCCCAATGCAGTTTCCAGTAACGGTTATGACCAGATTATTCAGCAGTATCAGCAGCATCAAAATCAATCCCTGTTTCCTGTGCAACAAATGTCATCGATCAGCCAGTTTAGAGATTCTGAGATGAAATCGGCACAGTCAGAGGCAGATCCTTTTTGCTTGCTTGGCTTGTTAGATGTACTAAACAGGAATAACCCTGAGTTAACCTCTCTTGCTCTTGGCATCGACTTAACAACACTAGGATTAGATTTGAATTCAACTGGAAATCTCTACAAGACATTTGCTTCCCCTTGGACCAATGAACCGGCAAAGACTGAGGTTGAGTTCACAGTACCAAATTGTTACTACGCCACACCACCTCCGCCTCTAACTGTAAGTTTCCTCTGATCTTGTGAGTAACACGAACAATGTATTCTCTCAGTCCTTCTCTCAAGTTTGTTAACAAATGTGTTAATATTTCCGTTGGTTGCAGCGAGCAAGTTTCAAAAGATTCTCCTATGAGTTATTGTTCTACACATTTTACAGGTTTGTTAAGAGAACAGCATTCAACATCCCATTTACCTACTCGTGAATCATCTTTTTCCAATTTAACATTGTACTTTACTCTAATTATTGTTCCAGTATGCCAAAAGATGAAGCACAGCTATACGCAGCAGATGAACTGTATGTTATTTTTTCTCTACCACGATCTTGATCATTCGTTTACTTTGTTCTCTTGGGCTGAAATTTTTGACATTGATAACTTGCAGTTACGAACGAGGTTGGTTTTACCACAAGGATATCAGATTATGGTTCTTCAGAGTTGGGGAACCTTTGGTGAGGACATCTGCGTATGAAAGAGGAACATATGAATGCCTCGATCCAAACTCGTTCAAAACAGTCAGAAAGGTAAATCAATGATTATTGCAGGAACATATGTAGCTTTTGATACTTGAAGTTGCAGTGTATTTATGGGGATGGTTATTGCAGGAACATCTTCTTGTTCATTACGAGCACATGGAAAAGAGACCAAGCTTGCTGCAGCATTGACTTCACGTAGGTTTGTTCAATTAGTAGCATCTTTACAATGTAAAGCTTTTTTCTCTTTTTCGTCATGCAAGCTCCATTGTTTAGAAAACCAAACCATCGTACAATTTCAATTTTTAACCTCAAATTTGCGCCATAAAAGGTAACTACAGTTAAAATTTTTGTTCTTTTCCTTTGTCTTTTGATAAATGATCTTTGCTTCTGTGGTCCAAGCCTGACAAGAAATTAACTTGATATAATTTAGATTTCCTTTTTTAGCATACTTGTTTAGTAATTGGTGTCTGTAAACCAAAACGTGGCTTAATTGAGGTATATATTCAGACGAAATCCATAAAAAAGATTGTTTAGTGTGAAGCTAAGAACTACTTTAATTTTTCTTTTGGCTAAAAGTTGATTTCTTTTAATTAACATGTACAACATTAATTTCGATAATTGCATTAGCAGCTTTAATGTAGTATTCGAATGGTGGATACAAGAAGGTAAAAGTTTTATCAAAGAAGATCATCTCCACAGAGCCCGTATAAACAGGGAGAGAACAAACAAAAAACGGCACGTCGTATATGTGTCAACCGAGGATTGCACGTCGTCTCGTTTCAACAACCGAAACTTCTTGAAATGCCAAGAAAAATCTGGCCACTTTGAAGACTCTAGAAAAGAAACGAAGGTTTTGGTCTTTTAGACAAAAGAGCACTCTCTCTCTAATTCAAGAAACTCGGAGAACGTTCTCTCTTCATACTCCTCTATATATACGGACCCCATATGACCTCAAAAATCAGATCAAATCAGCAAGAAAATCAAGAATCAAAGCGAAGCAAAAGTTAAGTGATCACTTGAAAAGCAGCAACGATGTCTCTAATTCCAAGCATTTTCGGAGGACGAAGATCAAACGTTTTCGATCCTTTCTCGTTAGACGTGTGGGATCCGTTGGAAGGATTCTTCACGCCTTCTTCTGCGCTAGCAAACGCATCCGCTTCAACCGCTCGTGACGTGGCAGCGTTTACAAACGCTAGAGTGGACTGGAAGGAGACGCCGGACGCACACGTGTTCAAAGCGGATCTGCCGGGGCTTAAGAAGGAAGAAGTGAAGGTTGAGGTTGAAGACAAGAACGTACTTCAGATTAGCGGAGAGAGGAGCAAAGAGAACGAAGAGAAGAACGACACGTGGCATCGTGTGGAGAGGTCTAGTGGGAAGTTTATGAGGAGGTTTAGGTTGCCGGAGAATGCAAAGATGGAAGAAGTGAAGGCGACAATGGAGAACGGTGTGCTTACGGTTGTGGTACCAAAAGCGCCAGAGAAGAAACCTGAAGTCAAGTCCATTGATATCTCAGGCTAATTCATTGTCGGTGAAGGTCAAGTCTATTTAGTGTGTGTGTGTGTGTAATAAAAAGCGTGTTTGCTTAAAAGTTTGTGATCTTTTGGTTTTGGTTTGTTCTTTGTTGTGTTTGTGTGGCTTCCTTTCTTAAGACCTTGAATGTAAGATCTCATTATAATGAATAAACGAATGTTTCTATAATCCATCACATTTCAAATTCTTAAAAATCAAGAGAAACGATCAAAACGAGCATACCTGGCACTGCACCAGGACCTTCTCCATGTTCCTTCTTAAGGTATACTCTTTTAATAAAGAAGATGTGAGAGATTTGACCCCAGAAAAACAAAAACAAAAAAGAAGATGTAAAAGCTTGATAAGCCCATTTGACTTCTTTTCCTTCATAAATTGCAGAAAATCATCTGCGTAATGGAAGAGGCTTAAAGTTAAGATGGGCTTATAAAGTGAAGTTAATAGCTGAATAAATTAGTGTGAGGCCCATGAAACATTTATGGGTCCTTTAGCTTCAATACTACTAAACCAACAATTTCATGATATATTTTTTGAGAAAATTGTCAAAAAAAAATCATCAACTTTCAAATTTTGGCTATTCAAATCATGAACTATCACATGAACAATTTAAATTATCAAAGTTTGTTGACTTTAAATTTAAATATCAAACTTTTGTTGACGACTCAACCAAATTAGACACGACGTTAAGTCGATAAACTGAGTTAAGAAATCGTTGTAAATCACGGTTAAGTAAAACAGATGTCTTTGTTTGGAGTTTTAAGAAGAAAGAGGACACGAAGTCGTTTTACTTAACCGTGATTTACAACGGTTTTTTAATCCCGTTTATTCGTTATGTTTATCAACTTGACATCGTGTCTAATTTGGTTCAATCAACAAAAGTTTGTGATTTAAATTTAAAGTTAACAAACTTTAATAATTTAAATTATCCACGCGATAGTTCATGCTTTGAATGACTAAAATTTGAAAGTTTTTTTTTTAACATCTGATTTTATTATATAATAAAAAGTTAATACAAATAGTTTACAAGCCATAAAGGCGGACATTCAAATAGAGAAAATAAAATATTAGTTTCATGAGCTTTTTTCGAAAGCAAATCCGTAACTTGATTACGCTCTCGATTCATATGACTTAAAGAACATAATGGAAGTTTCAATAGCCAATGGCGAATATCAACTAAAATGTTACATATCTCCGTATTTTCCTCTACCATGTTGATCAGATTTGTCAATTCTAAATTTGCCATAATTTGAAAATTCATGATTTTTTTGATAATTTTCCCTATATTTTATAGAAAAATATTGTTAGAAATAAACTCACAATAAATATATTGGTTCATATCTCTTGTGGGTGTATTGGGGTCAACGTCTCCTATGCCCCTATCGATTAGAAATAGAGCTGGGATATCCCTGGGTAGTAAAATGACAATTTCACCCTTAATGAAAAATTGTAAGGGTTAAATGTAATTAAATCGGTAAGAGGACAACGAAAACCACGGTAGTTCAGTGGTTTTGAGCTCTACGCTCGGCACCCGCGGGTAATACTGGTACAACTAGGGAAGGTAATACTAAGGCATAGGGTAATACTGGTACAACTAGGGAGGGTAATACTAGGGTAATACTAAGGCATAGGGTAATACTGGTACAACTAGGGAAGGTAATACTAAGGCATAGGGTAATACTGGTACAACTAGGGAAGGTAATACTAGGGTAATACTAAGGCATAGTAGTAACACTAGGTAATACTAGGAGGTAATACTAGGGTAATACTAGTACAATTAGGTAATACTTGGTCGGTGATATTTCATTAAAAAAACAATTAAAAAGATGATATTTCATTTAAAAAAAATTTAGAGGTATTTTCGTCATTTCGTTAAAGTGAGGGGCTATAGGAATTAGTCGGGGGCTATAGTGATTTGAAGTGTCCCCATAGGGGCATATGTGGTGATTACCCGGGTGTATTGGTAATCCAATTTGTGGTGTTGGAAGTTAAACCGCTCTTTCAGTTACCAATCGTATGAAATGGACGGTTAAACACACACGGTTCAAAGAGGCGGTTGAATCATGTTGCCAGAAAGTTGAAACGAGATGTTTTTTTCTTTTAACCTTATCTTTATTTATATATAAAATCCAAAATTACGTAGAAAATAGAAACATAATAACTTATAAGATTTGAAACGAGATGTTTATGAACTGAAAAAAGACATAAGTTAACTTTCTAGCAATATAATTTTCTTAGATCAGTGAATGTTTTAAATTTTTAGATTGTTCTACATCTTACTCCATAATGATCGAACACTTTACCGCATTTTTTCTAAACTTAGTTGAACATACAAAACGAAGCATGTTAAAGCTTGAGTAAACTGAAAATGTAAAATCATATTACAAGTTTGAACGCGTTCGATTATTGTTTCATGTGACAACGCCTATTAACGTCAAACAATTAAGGGAGATGTATTGCAACATGAATTTCTTCTCTTAAGAATTTAAGGGTCGTTAATTGTTAAACCATGATTATTTGGTAAACCAAACGATTAATCTTTGAATCAAACTTTTTGTGACTAAACCAAATAATCGGTGTTTAAACCATCTATGCCATTTTAATAGCAAATATTTATAAAAAATCAGGCCGGTTTTTACTTGAATAGTAATGTTATTTTCTTTCTTTTTTCCCCCGTTTTTGGTGTGGGCTTGGCAAGGTGATGATGATATTCCTAAGGTCTAGACAGAAAAATAATTTTTTTTTTTATATAAATCAGAGTGATTCTAGGTTTTTTAGGCCCAGACTAATATTTGGCGGTCCAACTCTGGGGTTCACGACAGTAATGTGGGGAAAACGGCCGATTCGTGCCCGAACTATTTCAAATGGTGCAGATTAATACCTAACAAATTCAAGTGTCCAATTTCATACCCAGAATCTCAAAAATTTGAATATTCATACCTGGACTTTTTTTTATTGGCGAAAACAAACATTGACCAACTTCCCGTTAGTCAACCCCGTAACACCGTTAACGGTTGCCACGTAAGCTGCCCCGTTGTCACGGGAAGATAAAACGGCGTCGTTTTGATTTTAAAAATTTATCAAAAACTTGGGCCTCAAAGCCCAAAAAATTGGGTTGATAAAAAAAACAAAACGATGTCGTTTTGTTTTTAAAGAAAAAACCCTAAAAGACCAGTCTTCTTCGTCTTCGTCGGGATCGCCTTCTGTCGAGATCCATCTGAAAATTGGGGAAGAACATCTGACGTTCCCAGGGTTTATATCGCCGGCAAGTAGATAGGAGAATGAGTAAATCATCGAATCACAAAGCTTCTTCGGCTAATTCAGGTTAATAGTTATGAATTTACTTTCTTCTTTTCATTACTCGAAAATTGTAAAATTGATCTCCATCGCTGGGAATTCTCTAGGGTTGAGTGCTAGTATGAGGCGTGGTTTTCGTGTAGGAGATAGAGGCTTTCCTATTGCTTGTAGGTGTGGCGAATTTGATATGATAAGAACTTCAAGCACAACTAAAAATCCCGGAAGGTTGTTTCATTGTTGTCCAAACGGATCTGAAACAGTAAGAATTGATAGTGTTAAGGATTAAAACTGTTAAGAACTATATAATTAGAATTTTGTAGAGTTTAGTAACATATGTATTATTTTGAAGGACAAAAACCATTTGTTCAAATGGTCCGATGAGTCGATGGTTGAGGAGATCGATGACATGAAAAAAGTTATTCGTTCGTCTGAGAAGGAGATTGAGGTCATGAAAGACAATATTCGTGGATGTGAGAAGAAGTTCAAAGCAATGAAAACCGATGTATTAGGATATGAGAAGGAAGTTTCGGAAATGGAAAGAGATATACGGTTCTTGAAGACCATGATGATATGTGGAGTTGTTGGAGCTGTTGTGATTGTTTGCTACTATTTTATTTGGGCATAGTTTGTAATATGAATGTAATGGATGTAAGCCAAGTTAATTTTGAATTCTAGATGACTTTGTAATATGGATTTAAGCAGGTTTTAGATGGAGTTTGTTCTTTGAGATTCAAGTAAAGGTTGTTATATATATCATTGCCATAACATAGTTTTTTGTTTTTATTTAACAGTTACGTGAAGAAAATACAGATAATCAGGGTTTTTAACAAATATTATAGAAATTTTTAGAACCAAATGCATGTTTGCATTACATAGCCAAGAAATACAATATCATAGCCGAGAAGCATAACCGAGAAGCATAGCCGAGAATGGTTCTAAACAACCAAAATAACCGAAACAACCATTGTTTTACAGAAACAAAACACCCACAACAACCGAGTTTCACAACAACCATAGTAAACTAAACAAACTAGCATTGTCCAAAAAGTTGCTCCTCCATCTTAAAGCTCCACCATGTTAAAGACCCCCCCTACGAAGTGAATTATAAAACCATCACAAAAAGCAACAAAAACCAGAAGACAAAAACCCGAGAAGTACCTGATCAATCATAGATGCATAAGATGTTTGAGATGGTTGACTAGGTCCTTCTCCACATTCAAGTGTCATAGACTCAGACACTTGGTTTGATCTCGATGTCTTACTCTTCTTGGGCTGCTTTGGTTTGCGAGGCTTAAATAGGACTCCGTGATTCTCATTTTGCTCATCTCGGCTTCTATCTTCATAACCGTCTCTTCCTTGATTATTGTTATGATTTTCATCGATGTCTTCATCACCATCTCTTCCTTGATTTTCGTCGATGTCTTCATCACTTTCCATATAAATTTCAACTTGCTTAGTCCATTTAGCCGTTTCACACATTTTCTCAAAATTCCCAAAACCATTCAACAAAACCTTCAACTCACTAAGATCTTCGTAAGGCAGTTTGTACCACACTCTCTGCCCATACAAACTCATAGGTAACGCTTGAAACACTGATTGTGGCGATGCTACATGTTCGTGCACAGAGCCACCGGCGTAATGGACTGTGCCGTTTTCAAATTTCTCAAACTTGCCACCATAGTAGATGAGAAACACGGAATCCGAATCCGAATCACTGAAAATCATTAAAAAAATCGTAAGGATTAAACAATTCGAAACCATTAAAAAATTATAACCTTTACACCAAAATCAAAACCCTAAAATCTCGAATTACCTCATTTTAAAGCTACCCAGAAGTCGAATTGTATCCCCAAACTCGGAATTATCTTCTCTTTCTTCCAAAACTAACGATTTGCGTCAAACTCACAGATTTTCGATGAATCCCTAAACCCTATCTCTCGGGCTCCCGACGAAGAAGACATGTTTCGGAATGTCGTTTGGTTTTTTCTTTAAAAACCAAAACGATGTCGTTTTGTTTTTTTTTAAATCAACCCAATTTTTTTGGGTTTTGAGGCCCAAGTTTTTGATAAATTTTTAAAATCAAAACGACGCCGTTTTATCTTCCCGTAACAACGAGGCAGCTTACGTGGCAACCGTTAACGGTGTTACGGAGTTGACTAACGGGAAATTGGTCAATGTTTGTTTTCGCCAAAAAAAAAAAGTTCAGGTATGAATATTCAAATTTTTGAGATTCTGGGTATGAAATTGGATACTTGAATTTGTTATGTATTAATATGCACTATTTGAAATAGTTCGGGCACGAATCGGCCGTTTTCCCCAGTAATATGCTGATTTAAACGTGGTTGGGTGGCCAAAAAGATTCGAAATCAAGGAATGGAGCACATACATATGCCAGCGAAGTCGCTGCTACTGGATCAATTTCTATTATACTCACATCATTCAAACCCATTTCTAAAATATTCTTCCCATTTCTAAATTACTCATCTGTGGACCCCACATCAAATTTTAAAACAAAAACTCAAACACTACCCCTTCTCTTCCACGCTCCTACGCGCCCGACTTCTTCTTCTAATAAAATAACAATTGTTTAATTGTTTATCCCCTTAAATGAAACACAACAAATGGGACCCACACCCCAACCAACGGATCCCCAACCAACCATCTTCTTCTTCATTAAACGATCTCGTACGGACAAAACCAAAAACAAGAGATTTCGAGCTTCCCTCGTCCGCTCTCATCCTCTGTCTGTTGTCCGCCATTGGAGCTAGCAGAAGGAGCTCAGTTTTCGCCATTGAAGCTGCATTTTGAAGGTGGTTGCTACGTTTGAAGAAGGAGAGAACGATTTGAGGTCGGGTTGGATTCGGATCTTGATTGAAGCTCGTTTCAGGTAATGTGCATCATCAATATGGGTATATTGTAATGGGCTAGTGACGGGATTGGTGAATCGTTGCTCGGTATTGTGTATTACTCAGAAAATAGGTACTACGGATACAACTGATATTACTAAGATATTGTGTACAACTGATACAACTAGTATTACTATGAAAATAAGTACTACTGATACAACTGATATTACTAAGACATTATGTACAACTGAGTAATGCTGAATTTTATTCCTTTCAGGGTATAATGAATAAAAAGCAGCGGACTCTCATACACTTTGATTATGGGGGACATTATCTAAGGAAGGGAACTGATGTTGTATGGATTTCAAGAGAAGATGTTCATCACGCTCTTATGATGAAAAAATTGAGTGAGGAGGTCACTTATATGCTATTGGTTGAAGGTATATGCAAAAAGATGGATGTCGATGAAGCTAGGTATGTGATGAAAATTAGTTACATTCCACTTTTAGTGGATCCTAAGAAACCAATCTATATCTTCGATGATGATGATCTTTTGTGTTATTTGGAGTTGTATGAAGATCATATGAAAAGTGTGTTGCATGTGGAGGTTGTGAATAATCAGAGTTATGAGCAAATTCAGGGATGTGATAAACGTCTAAGAGATGATGTAGTAAGTCAATTTGGTGCAAGTAATGAAGACATGATTAGTGCCAGAGAAAATTATCGAGTTGGTTATGGCAACATGAATCAAGCTGCAAGTGAACCGTCCGAACATTATGCATAGGCTGTACACGATGAAGAACGAGGAGACTTGGATAATATTGGATGTGAAGTACGAGGAGAATTGGATAATATTGGATCTGAAGAACAAGGAGACTTCGATAACGTGTTTATGAATGAAGATATTGAGGTGAGATGTAGTGAAGTCGCACCTTCTGTAGAAGGAGATCAGCCTGCGAATCTGGAATGGGAAGACGGTATGAATGTGAATTTAGGCCAAGAATTTGCAAGCAAGGCAGACGTGCAAGATTTAGTAGAAAGAGCCGCACATATGAACTGTTTTCAGTATGTTATTGTGAATTCTGATAAATTGCGGTACGTGGTAAAATGTTGTGGAGAAAAAAAAGGTTGCAAGTGGTATTTACGAGCTACGAGGCATAAGGATTCGAGTTGCTTCTCGATTAGAACGTACATAAAGATTCATACGTGTTCTCGTACATCTTCAAGTACAACTACAAGGAAAAGATGTGGCACAACACGGTTAGTTGCATCTGTTTTGCATGATGATTTTCCAGGTACACTTGAAACCCCATGTTCAAAGAATATCATTGATTTGGTACAAGGAAGAATTGGCGTTAAAGTATCACACACTACCGCGTGGAGAGGGAAAAACAAAGCTTGTGCACATGTACGCGGTACTCCAGAGGATAGCTATAAGACTTTGTTTTCTTATATGTACATGTTAGAGAAGATGAATCCGGGTACAGTTACGTATGTGGAATTAGATGAAGATCAGAAGTTTAAGTACCTATTCTTAGCGTTGGGAGCAAGCATTGAAGGCTTTGCAGCCATTAGAAAAGTGATCGTTGTGGATGGAACTCACCTTAAGCATGTGATTGGTGGAGTGCTAATAGTTGCGACGGCGCAAGATCCTGATCATCACCACTATCCGATTGCTTTTGGTGTTGTTGATGGTGAAAAACACTCGAGTCTTATTTGGTTTTTCAGTAAGTTGAAATCAGTAGTACCGGATAGTGGTGATCTAGTATTCGTGACGGATAGAGGTGTAAATCTTATCAACTCAATAGCCGAGGTGTACCCGCTAGCTCTGCATGGGTATTGTACCTATCACATATCTCAGAATGTGAAGAATAACTGTCCCCATGTCCACAAAGCAACACTTGCGAAAAAGTTCAGGGCAATAGCGGAAGTGTACACGGAGTATGAGTTCATAAAATGCTACGGTGATTTTAGGAAAAGGTATCCTGCCGCAGGGGCATATCTTGATAAAAATTGTAAAGAAACTTGGAAATGGGCAAGATGTTATTTCCCGGGAGAGAGGTACAACATCTACACCAGTAATGCATGTGAATCTATTAACAACGTTTTCAGAGAAGCAAGGAAATACTCTCTTTTACCGATGATCGATGTGATTGTTGCGAAGCTAGCAGAGTGGTTTAACAAGCGTCGGCAGGATTCTACTAATGGGGAGATTTTGGTGCCTTTTATTGAGAAATTGTTGGACCCTTTGTGCCCCGATGCGCAGCGTTTGAAGGTGATAGTGTTAAACAATTTCTTCCTTGTTTTCAACGTGCTGGGACGCGATGGAAAGATTTATTTGGTTGATCTGAAAATGAAAATTTGCTCATGCAAGCGCTTTGATATTGACAAGTATCCGTGTATCCATGCAATAGCGGCCCTTATGGAAGCAAGGAAATGCGGATACACAGAAATGCAAATACATGATTTGTGTTCCAAGTATTATTGGATCTCGCATTGGGCCCTGGCCTATTACAGGACGATATATCATGTTCCTCATATGTCTCAGTGGATAATTCCTGACCATGTACGCAATATGGTTGCCTTTCCTCCTTCTTATGTCAGCAAAAGAGGAAGACCCCAAGTAACAAGGTTTCCATCAGCTGGAGAACATGGGCGAAGGAGAAGCAAGTCTTCCACGGGAGGTTTGTATTCGTGGTTTGAGTGTAGTAGTAGTAGCCAAAGAGAGTGAAATTTTATGTGTATGTTAAATCTGTTTGTCTTTTGTTTTGAAAACTCTGTATTATGGATTATCTGTCTAAGGTATTACTGCTATAACTAGATATTACTAGTACAACTATGTGTTAGTATACAACTAGGTATTACTAGTACAACTATGTATTGGGTATATTGCACTCATTTGGTTATTTTTAAAGGTATATTACACTCATACTGATGTATTAGGTTACTGAAACCACTATTGTCGATGTAATTATCATATCTAATTTATTACAAAAAAATTAGAAAATGTTTTGTTGTGATCTTAAAATATCTTAAAATATCTTAGACATGTATGGGTATTTCCTAGATACTTAGACCATTATGATGTGAGTCATAGACCATTATAATTTGACAAAAGTTTTTCTATGAAAGTTTACTAAAATTAATTTATTTACGTATTGTAATTTATACAACTAGAAAAAGTGCATAAAGATATTGATACTACTAGTTAAACCTTAAAACAACAATTGTACAACTATGTATAAGTTGAATACTACTGTATAACTAAATACAACTAGGTGTAAACGCATATATTTAATAAAAAAATTTGTAGTGTGAACAAGTGTGAACGCATATATTTAATAATATTTTAATTTTTTTTTTTAATTCAGTTTATCCTAATAATCCAACTACATAGTAATACGTAGTTGTACCTAGTAATACTTGGCAGGAATAATATGCAAATACATCCTAAACAGAAAGAGTTCCCAAAGTTCATAAACCCAACAACTGGAAGATGAAAATGTTCTGAAAATAGCCACATAAAACAGAAAGATATGGAAAATCTAAAAAAACCCTTTTTCAAACATATGGGTACTTCTTGAACTTTGAAGGTTGTCCTCTCCTCTTCGGTTTAGCTGGAGGAGATGGATGGTTCTGTACGTCTCCTTCTTTCTCTTTCGCTTCTCCTTGTTCAGCTGGATGCATTTCTTCATCCTTGTGTTCATCCTCAGCATCCTCATCTTCATCCTCATCATCTTCTTCTTCCTCAGCCTTCTTTAAGGCAGCAGCCTTCTCCCTCGCCCCAGCTGAATACTTTCCAGCAACCTCTTCTTCTGATGAGAATGTTTCTTCTGAGGAGGACTTTTCTTCAGTACCCTCTACCAACTTAGCAGTATTCTCCTTCGCAGCATCAACAACTTCTACACCATACATAGTATACAAATCTTCCATACCTTCATCATCTCTACGCTGACCAAATGCACTACAACCGCCAATAATAGCTTCCTCTTCTTCTGAGGAGGCTTCTACTGCCACAGCCTTCCCCTTCTTCTTCGCATCAGCCTTCGCAGCAACAGCAACCTCCACATTAGCTTCTCCATCTCCACTATTACCAAAAGCAGATTTATTATTCGCAGCAGGATCACCATATTCAAGAGCTGTAACCCTTCTCTTTAAGTCATCAATCTCTTCTTGCATCGCCTTCATAAGAACCTCTAGTTCATTGTTAGGAACCCCCGCCGGGATATTTCCAGATTTTTTTTTCTGTCTTGCCATATCCAATGCCCGACTAGCTTTATCTAATTTGAAGAACTCCTCCCATAAGATCTTCTTGTTCTCATCAACCAAACACTTGTTCCAGTTCATAGATATTAGGTCATCTCCTTCATCATCTAAACCATCTTCCAAGATACGTGACAGGAGATCAAGCTCATGCATCTCGGGTTCCATGACGCTTATTATATTCTGCGCATATATCATAACATCCAATAGTCAGTTTTACAGAACTACTACAACTATGTATAACTGCTACAACTATGTATAACTGCTACAACTATGTACAACTGCTACAACTATGTATAACTGCTACAACTATGTATAACTTTTAAAACTGCTTTAACTATGTATAACTTTTAAAACTGCTACAACTATGTATAACTGCTACAACTATGTATAATCTCGTACCTTCGTTTTTCCAAGTGCTTCGTTTATTTCTTCCAACGGAAATCCTTTCATATAACTTTTTTGCCATTTTTGCTTGCACATTCGCGGACATCCACGGTCAGCGGTTGGGACATCTTCCCGAAACTTTTTCCTCAAAACCGGGATACTTTCACATGCCAAAATCTGCAAATAACTTACATTAGGCCAAAGGATGAAGGAACCCGGAAATACTATTAGGTAAATGAGATTTACCTCTAACGGAATAATGAAACCCGGAAAGCACCATGTAGGTTTAGCACATCCTTTGAAATTATCCATCATATGG
This sequence comes from Eutrema japonicum, assembly GCA_030161315.1. NCBI lineage: Eukaryota > Viridiplantae > Streptophyta > Magnoliopsida > Brassicales > Brassicaceae > Eutrema > Eutrema japonicum. The sequence goes on from BSQW01000005.1 coordinate 45,400,044, forward strand.
AAAATTTCATGCATACAATCTTCAAACGTGTATCTCCCCCACGGAAATGTTTTACACGCCTCAATATTGTCGACAATTCGGAGAAGGAAAGGCTCAATGTATCCATACCTTCTCGATCCTTTGATGACGGTGCTTAAAAACAAGAGCACCGCCATTTTCAGCCGCTCTACATCTCCTATCATCTTCTTAAGCATCCCTCTCACCTCACCAACTGAAATATCTTCAGCTCGACCAAAATATCTTTTAACAAATCGAAGGCTCCCCAATTTTTGATAGTTGGGTGGATATATTTGGCAATTTAATCCGCTAAGGAGGGCATGTTCTTTCAATGAATACCTCACGGGCACGCCATTCACCACAAACCAACAGGTCTTACCCTTTTCCATAGAGACCGTGCGTAAGAGGAGCATCCACATACCCATTACTTTGTGGTTTTTTTGTCTTTGCATGTGCCATAGGTGCTGGAACTGAGGGTGGTTCCTAAACCAATCCTTTTCTTCTCCTCCCTTAAGAGCTTTTATATGCTCTATCGTATTGAAGTCTTCACACTTTGATGCTATCTTGTAGCTCTTACCATACTCGGTGTGTTTGAAGAATAACTCCGCAGGTGGAAGTGCCTCCGTGCCCTCCCAAACATCCTGCAATCCAAACATATATGTAAGTAATAGTTGTAGCAATCAAACCCAGTTGTACAAGAACAGAATAGTTGTATCTATAGATATCTAGTTGTACTGATACTACTTGTCTAGTGATACCCAGTTGTACATAACCGCATACATTTACAATTCAAATGGGATAACAAAAGCGGATGAAAATTACTTGTGGATCAGATGAGGATCCGGCCTCTGTTCTTCGTGGAGGAGGGATCTGTTCTTGAGGTGAAGGAGGATGGCTCCGTTCTCGAGCCGAAGGAGGAGACGGGATCGCCGCTGCAACTTGAGTCTTCTTCTGTCTTTTCTGTTGGCGGATTCTAACATGTGTTTGTGTTCTTGGTGGCGGAAGAGGAGGGGGCGTTGCTTCTGCCGCCGGAGGAGGATTTGCTTCTCTCGCCGGAGGAGGCGTCGCTTCTCTCGCCGGAGGAGGAGTTGCTTCTGCCGCCGGAGGAGGATTTGCTTCTCTCGCCGGAGGAGGCGTCGCTTCTCTCGCCGGAGGAGGCGTTGCTTCTGCCGCCGGAGGAGGATTTGCTTCTCTCGCCGGAGGAGGCGTCGCTTCTCTCGCCGGAGGAGGCGTTGCTTCTCTCGCCGTGCTCCTCGTCCTACGGCCAGTCTTCTTCGAGCTTCCGCCGCCTCGAGTTATAGGCATTGCTTAGGGTCTAGGATTTCAGTTTGGGGATTTCCGAAATTGGGAGAAATATGAGATTTAAGAAAGAGAGAGAGAGATAACAAGAGTAATCATGCCGTTCGATTTTAAGGTTTAGTGGGAGAAATTTCGGATTTTGCTTTCAGTTTCAAAGCGTGGAGAAACAAATCGAAAGCTGGAGGAAGAAGAAGGAGAGGTGGGGCCCTGACCCGATGGGTAACCCGAATTTGTTTTTTTACAGCATGGATCCTTGGTATGGATCGTAATAAAATTAAAAAGATATGGGTAGTGATGTCTTTTAAATATTTTCGAGTTAAAAAAAAATTCAAAAGAAATTGAAAAATAGGGAAAGAGTATAATAGAAATACTTTTCACTTGGGTGAGTATAATAGAAATTGATCCGCTGCTACTGGCCCAGACCCACGAACCTTGGTTAGACAGAAAAATAATGTGAGATAAAGTTATAAAAAGTAAGCGTAATAACCGCAACACTAATCATTTTAAACATATTATGAGGAGATAATATTTCTTTTACTTTTGTTTAGAATTATACTCCTTATAACGTGAGGTTTGGTATCCCAAAGTCGCCTAATAAAAAAGCATTAATGAGTACATGATAAGATTCGCTATCGTTCTCAACCTTTCAGTTTGTTATAAAAAAGTTATTGTAATAATGCTTCGTATATTATTATTCGGTAAGCAATTTGCCTTTTGAATTTTGTTATTTAATTGTGTGAAATACCACCAAATATATAATTAATCGTGTGAAATATCACCAAAACCAATTAACCAGACCGTAATAGCTTAGTGGTTGTTAATTTTGGAATCCGCGAACAACGGTTTCTTCTGAATTTGATTTTCACTGAGGGAAAAAATGTTGATATTTGGCCAAATGAGATATGAGGCTTATGTCAATAACTCATTTGCAAATTCGAATGTATACTTAGTCCGTTGGTGGTACATCTCTAAAAAAATTAGTATGAATCTCTCCATAAACCTAAAATTTATTTCTGAGTTATATAAAAATAGAAAAAATACCACCAAAATCACATTTCGTCAAAAGACTCGGAATTGGCCAGCCATGAGTGATAGCTACTTATTAGTATTTGTCTTTTGCGTATATCTATGTCTTTTGCGTATATATATATGTCTTTGTGCTAATTAAACCTTCAATCGTTGGAAATAATCATCCTATTTTCATTTGTCGTTGATAATCACAAAGTTCCAAAAAGAATCGAATGACTATTTGATTTCTCTTAGTTTGTTTCGGGTAGGGTAACAATTGGGGCGGGTTGTTTTCTTTTCAAATTGGGTCAAAAATTTATTTTATTTTAATTACAATTTGAACCTCAATTAATATATTTGATGACAAAATGAATGGTTCTGATGTTAGCTATGTATTTTATGTTTTTGGCGTGTGTCATGTTATTTATTGGTGTAGTTAACTTAAATGTTATTTGTTGACATGTGTAATCATGTAACGGGGCATACAAACATTTTTTCCTAATTTAACATTATCTGTACACGTAACAGAAAAAGATATACGATACGATCATGCATCACTTTAAACCACACAAAAACAAACAAAAAAATCGCTAATATAAAGCAAAATATCACGAGATTCACATTCAATGGCTACGTCCTCCCCGAGATTTACCCGTAGTCGACGAACCGGTTCCGGATCCGGATCCGGATCCGGATCCTTTTGTCGATACACTCCCTGAGCCTCTGCTTCCAAAGTAAAGATCCGAGAGGTAATTTCCTATATCTTCAGGGGTATATCTGACAATAAACTCGTTCACCGTATCTCCTACCAGACCGACCCGGTTTATCTCGTAGAACTCTGTGCAAACCAGCATGAGTTTCTGACTCAACGAGATTTTTATCTGGTCCCTTAGTTTCGGGTCGGGTATGACCCACGATATCTGTTTCCGGTACGACGCCTCGAACTCGTCGTTGAATCTGGCGAATAACTCTCTAGCCTCCTCCGGCGATATTTCCTCCGCCGGATTTTCCGGTAATGCCGTCAGCACTTTCCCCCATGCGAGCTTCTCGAACTTATCTGCGTACTGTTTCACCTTCGCATCGTGCCTCGCCAGCCAATCGTCGCCGAGAAGGAGCTTCAGATTAGACGATCGGACCTTAACGACGACGTACTGAAGATTGTTGGCGAGGAATAGGTAAGATAGAGCGACGTCTTTGTACGGCTGAGCTTTGCCGTCGATTTTGCAGAGCGTGAGTAAAATCACCCAGGCGATTCTTACGGACACCGGAGACGAGTACAAATCCTCCGGATGAGCCTCGTCGCCGCCGCTGATGAATAAGGAATCCGGCAAGGGAGACGGCACGCTTAGCTGCCAGTTCTCGAAGATGGCGGCGATGGATTCGCTGTAATCGGCGAGGAAGGAGAGGTAATTCATGACGTAACGCGTGAGAGGGTGAACGCCACCGCCGATAATCAGCATTTTGGAGGTTTCTTTCTGAATCGCCGATTCGAAATCCGTCATGATGGACCTCGTGGCATCGCCGAGCCTGGCTAGCGAGTTGATGACCTGAGACCTAACGGCGGCGGCTGAATCGAAGTAGAAAATGGATTCGATCTCCACGAAGAGATTGGCGAGAGATTCGTACATATCGAGGAATCGGAACATTTTCTCCGGGGTTAGTTTCTTGATCTTCCCGGCATTTTCCGGGAAAGCAAAGAGGGTTAAAGCTCCTTCTTGTGTGATATCGGTGAAAGCGGATTCGACTATGTTGGTGGAGGAGGAGAAAACATGGTCAGCGAGAATCCTCTCGCCGAAGAACAGAGACCGAACCGCTAATTTCACGGCTCGTAACCACGATTTGATCTTCGATTCCAGAATCTCCCAATCCATCTTCTGAATCTGGTGCAGAGTAAACCGCTCCACCGCCAAATTGTGCAGCGTCTCGTCCACAATCGATCTCCGTACGGCTTTGTAAACCATGACGCATTCCTTTGCGTATCCCGTAGAAATCATACAATCCGCGATCATCTTGAGGTCGTCCATGGCGTCGCTATCTCCGCCGGAGAATTTATGATCGTCGGCGTTTTCCTCGAAACTGCTTTCGTCTTCGGAATCGGAGACGCTGGCCGCAGTCGGAGTACTGAATCTGGAAGATCTGGAAGACCGTACAGAGACGCATTCCGGATCAAGATACTCGCGATTCGCCTCCAACACGCGGCGGAACTCGGATTCGAGAAGCTTCATCGCCGATTGCATCAGATTCTGGGCGAAGACGAGCTTCTCAGACGACGGATTAACGGAAACCAAACGGTGCATGGTGCTCTGCAGATGCTTAACGGCTTCAACGAACTCCTCCGCTTCACGACGGCTGTTGGTGGAAAAGAGGAATTCGTGAGAGGAAGAAGTCCATTTGGAGATGACGGCGGTGATGTTGCTCATACACTCCTGAACAGCTGATTCGGCGAGCGATTGGTGAGCTGGTTGTTTCTCCGGCGGAGGAGTTGATCGGAACAAGTGCTTCCCCATTGTTATTTTTTTATCACCAAACTCCAAACTCTGTTTGTTTGGTTTCTAAACTCTCTCTATTATTTGTGCGAAGAAGGTACTTTGTATTTTTTGTTTCTCAACAAAAATAAAAACTTATTATGGTTTGTTGTGTTGTGTTTGTAGATAAGAAGAGGAAGAGCTATATATATAGATATATATATATATATATAGTATATAGTATATAGTATATAGATACGGACGGCTTATTCAAAATGAAGTATATGTATTTTGGAGGAGAAATGTTCATTAGTCAAACGCGCGGTGTGTCAAATACGACATGACATTTGTAAAGTCAGACCAATAGGGTTAGTTCAGTCAATTATGACGAAGTTATTTCATTTATTGCCCTGTGTGAATTTTTCAAATTTACCGTTTCAAAAAACGACTACTAAATAATAAAGTACTAGTATTATCCCCCGTGCTATGCACGGGAACATTTTTGCTTACATAAAAAAAACCAAACTTCAATTACAATACATAACTAAAAATGACATGTATAAAATAACTTTCATTTATGAGAAGAAGATGATACATTAAAAACATTAATACACTTATCATTGACTAAACACAAACATATGAAAATTAAGTTAGATTTGTTTAAAAAAATTTACATTGATCTAAATTAGCTCGTAATTGAGTACAAAACTATTACTTTGAAATTTTTCTGTTTTACTTCTTTCTGTCTTGCTCTTCCTGTATTTTTTTCTTAATTTTAACCTACTTTATGAGAAGTTTATGGCTTTTTACATCCAATAATTCATTCAGTATCTCCATCTGCAAACAATCTTACAAATTCAATTAAAACTACATAAAGGTAAAAAATCAGCATGTAACAAAAAGATAATTCTGTGAAAGCAAATCAAGAACTAAAAATCAATACATAACAATGAAAAAATAATTAAGTTATCAAAATTACTTTACTCATTAGTTTGAGAATAAGTGTTCTTTACTACTTAATGTATGTTATACCTTTTCGATCTAAATGATAAAAATGATAAGCTATAGATCAAACATGACTAAACCATCAAACATACTCTTGTTGAAATGGATTAATTTGAAGAACACACAAAGAGAAAAAAAAAGTGAAGCATAATGCTTTTTATCAAATTTCATATTTGTCCCCCCTTTCTTGAGAGTTATATTTTTATAAACATATTTAACTATGATAACTTTCTGTAGCATATCATTTATATCCTTTCGAGCGTTCCATACGATGCCACTGACCTTTTAATGAAAACATGAGCAGCATGTGGGTTTATAGTCTCTTGGTAAGTTGGAGTCCTCTCTTCTCTTCCATTCGTCTTTAACCTTGGTCGACTTTACAGATCTCGTCTTTTCTTCGATTTCTTTATGGAACAGAGAATCTCCTTGTAAGTTGCAGTCTCCTCTTTCTCATATCTTCTTCTTCTTCAATCTGCTTCGATTTGTCAGATAATCATTTTTCTGCATCCTCACTATTCTTTGATTCCTTTATGAAACATAGAGGAGATGAAATTGTGTTTTCACTTTTCAGCCTCTTGACCTTCGATTTGAGTTAAGCCGCTTCGGTTCGAGAACTTGAGGCTCGTCACGGGAAGATATGTTAACAGTGATTCGTCTGCAAAAAACAAAACAAAAAATTCAAAATTGTACAAATGCTAGTACTTGAAACTTTATCACTTACTCATTTGCTAAACAACTTTAATACGAACTCATATTTATGCACCACCGACGATTTTCTGAAAGCCCTGCCACAATTATCTTGTACTCAATATCGATCTCTTCTTTCTTCGGAAAACAGAAAAGAAAGAAGAAATGATGTCAACTGTCGATATCAAAAATCAAAATCATATATAAGAGAGATGAAAGAATCGGCGGTTTTGCTTCGTGGAAGAAAACCGTTTGTAAAGAAATTTATTGTTAGAGTGATTCTAGTGTTCTTTTAAATTCTGTCCAAAAAGTTGATGTAGTTGTATGAGGAGAAGGTGGAGATCGTGGCTGGAAAGGCTGAAACGGTTGAGACCGATAAAACAATTTTTGCATTCTTTTTGTTTTAACTGGAGAAGAAATAAAACTGCTCTGTTTCAATTGTTTTTCTTTTTAAAATATGAAGCACAAGCCATGTGGCACAATATGATTGGAATCGTGGTGTGAATTTTTTTTTTTGGTAGAAAGAATCGGTGGTTTTTGTTTTTGAGAAGTGGTTTTGGATGAGAAAATTTAGGATTTTTGAGTTTTAATTATTTTTTAATATTGTGGCTTTATTTTTATTTTTATATTAAATTGTTTTTTTTTTAAAATGATTTACCACATGTTAACTTGTAATTGGTGAAGTGACTTGTGCTTTAGTAGATAAAGATAATGAAGTGGTCCTATATTGAATGCACACAAGAAAATGAATATACTAAAGCTGTCAATTTTAAATCTTTTATTAACTGAAATTCTCAGTAAAACAATGAAAATAAAATAAAATTAGGTTCCATTTTAACTTATAAAAAGATTATCATAATATTGGTCCGCGTTATTTTTGGTAAGGTATTAATTTTGTTAACCGCTTTATTTGAAAAGAAAATGCAACTGTTAATTAGCTTTCTAACAACAATACACGTCTTAGTTCTAATCAAACTACAAGTTGTTTGATATTTTGGGAAACCAAGATTGTGAGGAAGGTTCCCTCTCCCGCTTTTTATGAAAGCTTGCGTCCTGCCGCCACATAAATGAAATCCATAGTTTTTAAAAGATGTTTTAAGATCCTAAAATTGTCATAATACGACTGATGACTTCTAATTCCTAGTTTTCTCCATTTCTTAACTATGCTTATAATTGAATCACAAGATAACACAATACAGAATTTCCCATCTAAAACCATTTGAGTATACATTTTTTCATCAAATGTAATATATTATTTTAACTAATCAAATATCAAATTCATTAAAGACTCTTGATTATGGTTTAATCTTTGCAGTAAGAGACCTTTATTTCGAAACTAAGACTATCCCATAAACACTAAAAAAAAAACGTAAAACTATTTCAAACTTTAAAATGATTTAGCTTTAACATTTTAATATATGCTATTGCTAGAGTTCAAATTCTTCTACGTAATAATTTTAGAGAATTATAACTATGGTTAGTCATTAAATTATACTATAGTTAGTCATTTTTAATGTCTTATATAACATGAATATATGATGCTTTTACATGATCCGAAAATTAATATGGATATTAAACTCAATATTTTCCGATTAAAAAAAAACATTTATTGGCGCATGCAGTGGAATCAGTTGTCTTATACTAGTTTCTTAGATACACCTAGATCTAAGAAATCTCATGAAATGGGTTAAAATGACATTACTTACTAATCAAACCGACAATCGAATGAAACGGCAGTTACAAATTTCATTGTGATCTATAAATGTAATTATATATGTTTGAAGTATATTTATGCCCATTATGTTATATTATTGGTTCTGAAGCTCAGCTAATGGGGGAAATAGTCAAATACAAATACTTTAATTCTCTTTTGTCGTGGAAAAGTAAAAATAATTCTAAAAACAGAAAAAGACAATGAAAAAGACAGAGAATCTAAAGATGATTCAAAAAGTAACAAGTAAGTCGAGTGGGAACTTACCGACGAGGGATAAAGCTGAAGTCCCCATGCATTTCACAAAAAAACTACGTATGGTCCTCATTCTCCATGGCCCCTACGGATTCGGAGTAGACAAGATTCAAGTGCCGACCCACTTGCTTTCTTAGAGCACTTAGTTTTCCTTTTTGTCGTTGTCCAAATAGTAATCAATAAATTGAGATTTTGACCTTCCAAAATTGATCGCTTATTTACAGATCTATCCAAATAACATGTTGTGGATAGTCCATCGAAGACTGCTTGTTAATAGAGAAATATCTTCCAATGATTTTATTTTTTTTTAAAAAGAGATCATTAGTTCATTGCTACCGATTGGAACCGACCTAAAACCCTATAAATTCTTAAATAGGTCAAAAACCCTTAAGCCCGAAAGATCTGAAACTAACCCGAATATTCGAATTATCAGAAGGAAAGAAACTCATTGGTTGTAAATGTATATTTAAGATCAAGAGGGACTCAAGTGGTAATTTAGAAAGGTATAAAACTCGTTTAGTAGCTAAAGGCTATACTCAGAAAGAAGGGATTGACTACAATTTTTTTTTTCCAATTGTAAGAATTATTTTGGAGTCACACGTGTATAATCAATGTGTTAGGATCATTATTTAAAGTAGTCAAAACTTATGTGGTCACTTTAATATAGTTTTGATCTTGTACCAATTCTAACTTTTGTAAAGTATCTCATTTACCTTATTCACATTATTAAAACAAAAAAAAAGCTGAGAGAATCAGATTCGATTGCAGGGTTTAATTAACCTAAACATGATATTGAATTGAATTCAATTATGATGTAAGAACCGGTGGTGGCTCTCACGTCAAGAAGATAGTGATGGTGAGCAAGGCAGGCGGTCGCCCTCTCCTTGGCTCCTTAGATGATTGAAGGTGGAAGCAATCTGACACGTAGGCGGTCGCCCTCTCGTGTGGGATTATGAGATGATGTGTTGATGGGATGAGTTCACGACACAGAGGTTAGATGAGTCTCTGATACGGTGAAGGCTCTAGGCTTGCTTGAATCTCACAAACAAGACGAAGAACAAGATTGGTTACTCAAGATGAGACTTGAAGAACTGCGTTATTTTATTGATATGCAAAAAGGTGTCGAACTACAACGCCGCAAAGGAACCTTATAAAGGGGCTCGTCGGCTTGAACCTACTAGGGTTCGACTCAAGAAACAAAAGACTCAAAACGACAGGACTTGAAAGAGAAAACAACACGTAGTTCTAAAACAAAACAAGAAAACCGCAAGCTAAAAACTAAACAATGCTCATCGTTTCATTTAATCCATAATAGGAAAGTTTATGAGCGACTCTTAAAAATAAACTAAGGACGACGAATTGCTGAAGGACTTAGTCGTTGATCATGCTGGAAACACCTGCAAGCACAATAGAATAATTGAAAAGCTTACATTGATGAGTAGACGTCCAAGGAGCCGCTTGCATGCCTTTTGAAGATGGTTCTGGTGCAAGTGCGTTTTTGTCTTGAAGTATGTTGTAGGGGCTTCCTCTGATGCTTTCTAAGTCAGAAGAGTCTTGATCTTCGAGTTCTTGCTCTCCCTCAGTTGTGATCTCTTCTTCTTGCTCCATTTGGCTTCTCTCGGCTAAGATGAGTTGGTTGTGAAGGGACTTGGTTCCTGAGCTATTTTCCACCAATCCAACTGGACTATTAGTCTTAGAATATGTGTTTAGTCGATGAAATTTACCTGCCTTGGCGAGGCCATCGTTTTGGAGGTTTTCTAAGCTAATTGGATTCTTCTCGGCTAAAACTGTCTCGGCTAAGTCTCCCTCGGCTAAAACTGATGCGGTGAGATTTCTATCGGCTAAAACTGATTTGGTCAGGTTTTTCTCGGCTAAAACTGATGCGGCCTGATTTCTCTCGGCTAAACTTTTTCTCTCGGCTAAAACTGATTCGATCAGTTTTTCTTCGGCTAAAACTGGCTCTAAGAGGTTGTTATGTCCGAATATGACATTCAGGTTAGGCAGCAATGGATTTGTAGATTCCAACGAGTTAATATAGGTGTGTAGGGCCTTTTTGTATCTATTACTCATTTGCTTGATCCTAGAACGTGTCATAACCTCTTCTCGAACTGTCGGTATGATGCTTGGGATGTCCTTTGGATTGAATTGAATTCAACTAGCCGCATAATCGTATATATTGGTTATAAATGGTATGTGTGGATCTTGTGTGCTTAGTCCTGACAAAGTGATTAGTTTCATTTCTTTACTTTTTTTGAAACAAAGACAAATTTTGATGGAACCTACCTCAAACCATGTGTTTCATGGTCATCTTTCCAAAAGCCATTTACTCTATAAATCCTATTTTGCCTGATTCTTGGCATGTATCATACAATATGTATATATTTCGACCATAAAAATACTGCTATTGTTTTTGTTCTAAATAATTTAGGGTTTAGATTTCCCATATTAAAAAAAAATGCCAATATGGTTTTTAGTTATTTGATTTTTGATATTGAATTTGTGCTTACATTTTAAAATGGTTACTATATTTGGAACTAAAATTTGTTTGTGTGCTGAGAAGTGCTTCTCTTTTTTAATATGAAAACGTTTTATATATGTCTAACGAATATGTGATGCGATATGAATTATTTTCGAATATTTACTTTGGTCCAAGGTGTGAATTTTGGACCTTTTGTTTTGACGTTGTCTTATGTTTACGAATCAATAACTTCATCAAGAAATTGTGTTCTCGGTCTTTTATCCCAAAAAAAAAAAACCTCTTCGGTCTTTTTCTTAGTGTTTTTGTTTCATTTTCGATCGGTTATGATCAAATAAGATAATATACCTTTCGATTGCACACATGACAAATTGATTATTATTTTTCAGTTCCTGGAAAACCAAATTATAGACAGTTAACCAGCTAATACATCACTGATTACCCTTTACAACAAAATTGTTAAAGAAATTTTCTTAATGATGATGATCTCTTCGTTTGAAGTATTCAAGTACGTGTTGCCCACATGAGTGTGGTCGAGTGGTAGTGGGGAGGTGGGATTGTTTCACCAACGGGGAATCCGGATTCGATTCCCTTTCTGCGCTGGTGCTCGAAACATTAATCACGACCATGTGTGGAAGCTATCACTGGGCTTCGGCCCAGTTAAAAACTCGTGAGGAGGCTTTGTCAGTTGGGCCAACTCACTCTAGGCAATAGTCAGAAGGCGCGAAGTCTTACTGGTTTGGCATGTGATAACTAGTTCCTATCTCTCGGGTAGAATATCGACCGCTAGATTATAAAAAAAAAAAAAAAGTATGTGTATAAATCAAGAATAGTCCACGTAATATATATGTATAAGACTGATTACTCATCGGCGTCATCGCCTTAAAAAAACATGCAAGAGAGAAGACCTTATTATAATGTTTACTAGATCAATTCTTCTCCCTTTCGTCTCTGAATCATTCTTCTGATGATGTCAAAAAAAGAAAAAAGAAAAATCATTCTTCTGATAATGATCAGGTATATTTTGTAACTGTTACATTTCGAAATTAACGTTCTTGAAGAATATGAAAACGTCCAAATCTAGAAATACAAAATATGTAATTTTAGAAGTAAGAATTTTTTTTTGCCAAAAAAGGCTACATCAGATGTCATCGAAACACATGTATATTTAATCCTACAAGAGATCCAACAAAATTAAATAAATAAAAAATACAGAGTCTATAAACCCTAATTTCAATTCCCTAACGACACGTTTTTGTTTTGAGGGTTATATCAAGATGAAAAAGAAAACCTCTTAACTGGTCTTAAAGGTTAACTCTTAAGAGCCCTCAGGCTTTTCGTACTGCGGAAGTTCTGCAGGCGGCGGTTGCTTTTGTGATTTTTTGTTGTTGTTCAGTAAGTTTTTCGCGTATAAAGACCCGAAAACGATGACCTGATCGAATAAACTTAGTTAGTCAAGGAATCAAAAGTATAACGTATAGTAATTGGAGTGCCTAAGTTTTAATGGTTCAAGTTCAAAAAAAAAAAATGTAAGAGAATCGAAGATATACCGATCCGATACATTGCTCCCAGCTGAGTGGATGAGAGAACCAAATGCATGAGAGCATGATACTTGCAAGCTTTATTAAGACGGATTATTTGGGTTAGTTATTAAGACGGCTTAGTCGGATTGAGATCGGGCTTGTTGTTTTACCTGTCTCGTCGTCATGATTGCAGCAAATGTTAGAGCACCAAATGTCCTAATGGTGTAAGAAATGAAGAACTGGCTCGCTGTTGCAACCTGCACATTAATCTCTGGTAAGTTCAGTGGGAATTAAAGAGACAAGAAAGGAAGATTGTATCATGAGAATGTCGTCATCATCGAAGCTTTTCAGATCATAGAATCATGGATTTGTTTGTACAAACTAAACTCAAATTCTGCTTCATGAATTATGCATGCCATCTTGTGGACCTATTAAAACGTAATAAGACTGTTTTGGACGAAACATGATATTGTAATGACTTAGCAGAAAGATTAGAGGGAACTTAAACTTACTGTGGAAAGCAGAGCGATGTCGAGTAGACAATCTCTATGCCGAGAAACAAAATCTACAGCTAGTAGTAAATGGCCTTGCAATATAAGTCCTACAAAAACAAGATTCACAGAATGATAAGCAAAGAGCATGACTGACTAGATTGTAATCTTGTTTTTGAGGGTCTAAGCACTGAAGTTTATGCTGAAGAAATGAATTCGGAATAAAAGAAACACGAAACACGGTCAGAAACAGAGGAAGCTTAGGAAAAGTTGCGACTAATTACATGTTAATATCACTAACATATGACACAGCTCCAGCCTAGTAATCATCAGCTTAAGCTTAAATAAGGTGTCGTTGCAGAGGTCTAACAGTCCAAATAAATAGAGCTTAGCAATTATAACCACACAAACAAAAAAAGCGAAAGAACGAGGAGAGAAGTCTTCTTCTTGTGGGAAAACGACCAACCCGAAACAATTCACCAAGGAAAAAAGATGCAACTCTTAGTCTCTTACAGTAAAGATGGCAGCAACAAGTAAGATTCTCACCAGTGAAGCTCAGAACACAAGAACAAAGTGTTGTGTAGAATATTTGGTTATGTATCTCCATATTATATCCCTTAAAGAGTTTGTCCTGGAATGTGCTTGTAAAGCCATCAAACCTGTTAGATAGCCAATTAATTACCAAATACACAATCAAGATTCATGACTAGTGAGTAGTAACAACAAAGTATCGAGATTCATATCTTAAAACCAGACAAAAAAAATCTCAGTAAAAATTGCAAAAACAGTGAAGCGAAGTAATACGGATATGCATACCCAAGATAACCAGCCATAAGGGAAACACCCCAAACAGTATTCTCCCTTCCCTTATTGTACGGACTAATATCATCTCCTGCCTACAGCTCAGATTTACATAAACAAACATCAGTAAATCATACATTGATGTTCATGGTTATTGTGATATTCTAACTAACCAAAAACTTGAATGATCGGGTACGAAGAGTATAGAGCAGTTTTATACCGGAAAAAGAATAAAGACAGAGCATCCAAGGGTCACAAGAAAAGCCACTAAATAGTCAAAGCCCTTATACTTCTTCTGCATGATGAGTGTTCCCCATACCTGCACAGAGCACAGAGATTTAAAAACGGTGATGGTGAACTCAAACGCATCTCTTACCAAAAAAGAATATTGCAACTTACCATTACTGGTATCATTTTGGCACATTTTGCAAGAGTTTGGACTGGGAAGCTCACATATTTGAGAGCCTACAGATGGTAAAGCAGAGATACTAAGTTTGTAAATTAAGAGTGGAGGTGAAAGATAAAATCCTACCTCATATTGGCATGTAGTGGTTAAGATGTTAGTCACTGATATAAGGCAATATTTGTAAACCGGAGCTACAGGATCCAAAACTTTCTTGCTTGCCTACAAATAAAAAAATCCAAGTAGAGTTCTTAAATCTTTGACAGTAAGTATGTATACAAACACAAGTTGGGTTTTGCTAGTTACCAGCAAAGCACCAGCAGAGACAGCTGATGTAGTGAGCCGATTGCAGAAAACCAGAAACAAAGAGTACTTAAAAAATTCCTTGTTCAATCCATAAGGAACTCTCATTATCTTCTCCTGCAAATTACAAGCATAATATAAAGTTGCATAGAAATTTTACAGAAATCGAATGTACCATGAAAGGAGAACAGACCTGAAGAACACCATAGATAACAAGAGTAGACATAATGCCGGAAACAGCGAATACGCCTTTCCATAATCTGTTCTCCTTCACTCCGTTTACTGATTCCGTCTCAGCCATGGCTCATCCACCTCTCAATATCTTCGCTTTTGTATGAAGAAGATTAAAACGTAGCTCGAATTAACCAAACGAATCGCAAAATACAAAGCTCCGAATCCGATTCGTTATGTAAAGCGAGCGAAACTACACCTACGAAGCTCAGAGATTTCAAACATAAACGAGGAACGGATATAATAATACAACGGCCGATCTGGTGGAATCGGAGAAATATCTCTCTACCCCTCTGAAAACAGGATAGCCGGAAGAAACTCTCCGGCGACTCTCCGACAAGATCCGGTTTGCTCCACCCTCCTCCTCTCCTTTCCTTTTTTTTTAAGTGCAGTTCGTTGGGGTTTTCTAAGGATCCGCCACGTCAGCACTCGAACATGCGCATGTTTGAAAATAAACGAGTCAAAGGTCAAAGACTTGCAGTTTAACTAGAGGTTTCTGTTTAAAGGAGGTCGAAGGTTTAACTTAGGGTCTGCGTTCAGATCCTTGGATATTTTGGGTTGAGTGATTTAAATATTGATCGGGTATTTTAAAAATTCGGATCGAGTTCGGTTGAGGATCGGATCGGGTATTTTTTTAAGATCCGAAATTTTTCGGATATGTTCGGATCCGGATCTGAAAGTATCCATAATATCCGAAAAAATCCGAAGAATCCGAAATCCGAGACAAAACACAAAAACATGAATATTTATTTCAATAAAACCAATATACTTTCAAACCAAAATTATCCAAAATACTTGGAAAATCTAGAAAAAAAAACAAAATAGATGAATTCGATATAGCCATAATATCAAAAATATACATAAAATACTTGAAATATCCAAAAAATAATTAATATATTCGGGTTTATAGTTATAATGTCTAAATATAATTAATATATTTGGGTATATAATTACACTTCGAGTATTTTAGGTATTTCGGGTATTCATTCGGTTCTCAGTTTGGTACCGGTTCAGATTCGGTTCTTCGAATATAGAAATTTAAGATCCGATCGGGTATTTTAAAAATTTGGATCAGGTTCGGTTCAAATATTTTCAGTTCGATACTGGTTCCGATTTTCGGATCCGGATTTTTTGCCCAACCCTAAGAGCATCTCCATCAGTTATGTCTCAGCGGATGTCTTAGCTTTAAAAAAATAAAAAAAAATTGAAAAGGTAAAAACTGAGACAAAACCATGTCTTCCGTGAGACACAAACTGAGACACTCTAAGCTAGGTGTCACGCTCTCATTTGTCTTTAATTGCATTATTTAATTAAAAATATTTTTTATTAGTTAAGATACATGTCTCCATTATGGATTGGTCTAACTAACGTGTGGCCCCTGAGAAACACCACTCCAGTAAGTCAGTACGATGAGGATGGGTAATGACAAAACAAAAAGAAAGAAGATAAGTCCTAATCTAAACTCGTGGTCGTGATTTTTCCTTTTTGGAAAGGAAAATGTCTGATTTTGTTTTTCGAAACTTGCAGAATTTGGGTACGTACGAAAACAAGTAAACAGCTTAAGAAGACGAGAAGCAGCAAATCGATCGTACGAAGAGAGATATTGTATATATGTTTCTTTTCATGTCCTTATCCTCTGTATTTCATCCTCGCATCTTTTTCGCTCACAGCTTCATTAATTCAAGGTGTGATGAGATTTTGTTGTTCCTCTTTTGTTTTTGGTTTCTTGGTGTTGTCTCGCTGAAAAAAATGGCTCGTACTCGTTATAGGTCGCATAGTTTTGCAGCTGCTAATTGCTGGAGATTGGTTAATGGTTTATGTTGGGAGATCAAGGCTAGTGGGAATAGTGATCGCAACGTGTTCGATGAAAGTTCTCTGAGAGGAACCGACGGGTCGTTGTTTGATCCTGCTTCGTTTGAGACAGTCGACGCGGAACTCAAGCCTGAAACTGTTGATTTCTTCGTGAGTGACGCAGAAGGTGATCCAGATTGTCCTACTCAAGGTTATTCCTCTATCGAGTTTGCTCTTCAAGCTCTACGCCAAGGAAAGGTTTGTTCTTGAAGACCATTGGATTTATCTGTTTTTTTTTTTTTTTCAGTTGTATAGATTCGTTTTTACTATATTTCTTTTCTTATTTTTCAGTTTGTGGTTGTTGTTGACGATGAAATCGGGGATGTTGAAGGGAATCTGATCATGGCGGCAACTCTAACGAGTCCAAAACATATAGCGTTTCTGATTCAAAATGGTTCCGGGATTGTCTCTGTTGGGATGAAAAAAGAAGACCTCGAAAGATTAAACCTTACACTGATGTCACCTGAAATGGAAGACGAAGATTCCTCTGCGCCAACTTTCACCGTCACCGTGGTAACCATTTGCCAAAATCAGATAGAATTCTCAAGATGGTTTCATTGCTTCTTAGTTTTTTTTATAAAGTTATTGGTTACAGGATGCAAAATCAGGAACATCAACAGGAGTATCAGCTTCGGACAGGGCGATGACAGTTCTTATGCTTTCGTCCCTCGAAGCTAAACCAGATGATTTCAGGAGGCCTGGTCATGTGTTCCCTCTTAAGTACAGAGACGGTGGAGTTTTGAGGAGAGCCGGTCACACTGAAGCGTCAGTTGATCTAATGATATTGGCTGGTTTACGTCCTGTCTCTGTTCTTTCATCTATTCTTAATCAAGAAGATGGGTCTATGGCCTCGCTTCCGTATATGAAAAAGCTTGCTTCGGAACACGATATTGCCATTGTATCCTTGACTGATCTAATCAGGTTAGAGAATGAGAAGTAAAATGTATGGAGAGGATAGAGTACTCTGGAAACAAGTAAATTGCTAAACTTTGGCTAGTTTGATATAATCGTAGATATCGAAGAAAGCGAGAGAAGCTTGTGGAGAGAATCACTGT
This sequence comes from Eutrema japonicum, assembly GCA_030161315.1. NCBI lineage: Eukaryota > Viridiplantae > Streptophyta > Magnoliopsida > Brassicales > Brassicaceae > Eutrema > Eutrema japonicum. The sequence continues at coordinate 45,417,605 of BSQW01000005.1, forward strand.
GTCTCGCTTGCCTACCAAATGGGGTCTTTTCCAAGCTTATTGCTATCGATCTAAACTCGATGGAACCGAAAATATTGCCCTCGTTAAGGTAAATCAAACATCACTTGCTTCTAAATATGTAAAAGAGTGTTAAGATCATACTTGATCAATTTGGATTAATTACCAGTCTTGTTCTGTTTTGTCTGAATCTTAACCAGGGAAGCATCGGAGAGGGTCAGGATATTCTGGTACGAGTACATTCAGAGTGCTTAACCGGAGACATTTTTGGTTCAGGAAGGTGTGACTGTGGTAAACAGTTGGAGTTAGCTATGGAGCTAATCGAGAAAGAGGGAAGAGGAGTCGTTGTGTATCTCCGTGGCCACGAAGGAAGAGGCATTGGCCTTGGTCACAAGCTTAGAGCTTACAACTTGCAGGACCAAGGACACGACACTGTTCAGGCCAATCTTGAACTTGGCCTAGCCATTGATGCTCGTGAATACGGTATTGGTGCGCAGGTCAGCCATATCACATCGGTTCAGTTTTGGTTTTATATTGGGGTGGAGAGGTTTATTTATCTAATTAGAACCAAATTTTAATTCGGATTGGTTATTGGATAGAAAAGTAACTTGCACGTATTTTAAAATAATCTCAATTTTATTGGTTTTGGAATGGTCTGCCTGTAGATGCTTCGGGACATAGGAGTGAGAACAATGAGGCTGATGACGAATAATCCGGCGAAGTTCACCGGACTGAAAGGGTACGGACTCGCCGTAGTTGGGCGTGTGCCGGTGGTGACACCAATCACCAAGGAGAACAGAAGATACATGGAGACTAAACGCAAGAAGATGGGTCACGTTTATATCTCTGATATCGATCAGCCTTTGGCTTGACCATAAGCTTTTGATAAAACTTACAGTGGCAGAGAAACACCTCTTTTACTGTAGAGTGAAATCTCCGCCTATACAAAATCAATCATACGCATACATCATACTCTGTCATGTAAATTCGAGAAATCTGTTGTCAGGGTTTTTGCTAGAATCCTTCCATTTTGGGCTTTGAGCCCGACTCGGCCCGGCCCAGTAATTTATTTGAGTTTTCAGTGTATAAGAGCCACTTCCATGGTGTATCTCAATTAAAAAATGAGATACCCACCATTAAAAAAAAGAAAAAAAATCAAAAAAAATATATATATATATGAATATCTTATTTGAGATACTAAATAAAAAACTTGAGATACTTAAGCATATGCTGCCATTTTTCATTGGTTCAGTTTTTTTTTTTTATAAATTTAATTATATAATTAAAATTGTTTTTAATATTGTATTGGTGTGATATAAAAAAAATTAATATTGTATTGGCGAGAGTATCTCAGCATTGAAGTTGCTCTAAATATCATCTGTCTTCGTACTTGAACGCTGAAAAAGAAAACCTATAATCGCCCTCTGCGCAGCACAATGGGTCCTAAGGGTACGTTCGATCTTCGCTCAGTTTCCTCTCTATCTGTTTCATTATCTGTTTTAATTCGATCAATTAGCATTCCTCGTACAATTTCGTGTACTGTGTTAGCCGCAAACTAAGAACAGTAAACCTTTCAATAATTCATTTAGCCACAATTGTATTGTGTATTAGTATTTGCTCTTTGATTATGGACTTTGGCTCTGATAGTTATGTTTGATTTGAATAAGTGAATTATCATATCGAATATTACAATGTCACTTTTCTTTTATGAGTAAACCGTAGTTTGTCTTCTTGCTTTAGACTAGCATCCACATCCATTAGACACTCTTGTGGATGTCTCATCCAATTTAATATTAATATTTTAAATATGATTTTAGTTGTAAAATTTAAAATTAATTTTTTAAAAAATTGAATCAATCCCAAAATGACAAGTGGCACATGAGTGTCTCCAATAGACACCATGGTATCTCATATGAGAACCTCTATTTCTTATCTCTCCTACTTTTCTATTTTTTTTTCATTATTTTTTATGTTGAGACACTCTCCAAAATGTTGAGACACCCATCTGGATGCTAAATGTTCTTAGTTTAGCTGAAACATTGAATTTATTATATCTTCTGCAGCTGAGAAGAAGACCGATCCTAAGGCTCAAGCCGTGAAGGCTGCAGAAGCAGTGAAATCGGGTATAACCTTCAAGAAGAAGGCCAAGAAGATCAGAACCAAGGTCACATCTCACAGACGCAAGACCTTGACGAAGCAGAGGAACCCTAAATACCCACGCAACAGCGCTGCTCCGAGAAACAAGCTTGACCATTACCAAATCCTCTAGTTCCCTCTCACCACCGAGTCTGCGATGAAGAAGATTGAAGACAACAATACGCTTGTGTTCATTGTCGATATAAGAGTTGACAAGAAGAAGAAGGATGCTTTCAAATAGATGTATGATATCCAGACCAAGGAAGTGAATACTCTTATCAGGTAAGAGATAGAGAGAACACACTCTGGAATTAAACACACTATTGGGAGATCGATGAGATCGACCATATCGAGAAGAATGGAAAACATGAAGAATATGGATATTTATGAGAATATTATTCGGTTGGGTTCACGGGCTTCACTTCATAACCGGTCTTTTATGGCCCACAACACTTGGTTCGCAATATACACATCTTGCTCTCCAATATACACTTCATAACCGGTTCGCAATATACACTTCATAACCGGTCTTTTAGGAAGAATTATTATTAGACTCTCATAAGAATAAAGTTACAAGATGCATAAACTTATATAGCGGTAGAAGTAATCTATGTTTCCTAAATTAAGATAAATATAAATGTAAATTTCCTAAACTAAGATATTGGTAAATATCCATATTCTTCATGTTTTCCATTCTTCATGTTTTCCATTCTTCTCGATATGGTCGATCTCATCGATCTCCCAATAGGACGCGAAACACGAAATCCGCAATCATAATAGGATATCTATGACAATATTCTCCGGTTGGGTTCACGGGTTTCACTTCATAACCGGGCTTTTATGGCCCACAACGCTTGGTTCGCATCATGCTCCCCAAGATATCTCCAGTACACACCAACGAGAGAAGTAAGAACACTAAATCTTTGTTATTTGCTCCTCATTTTTGCAGACCTGATGGAACGAAGAAGGCATACGTGAGGCTGACACCGGAATACGATGCATTGGATGTGGCTATCAAGATCGGAATCATCTAAACTCTTTTTTGTCTTCTTGGTGTTTTTTTTTTGTTCTAAACTATCTCTTTTGAATCTTTTTTCCGCTACTCTCTTAATTGTAATTTTTCCGGTTTTTAATTAGTTAATTTTATGCAGAATTAATAGATTTCTTCTGATTTGTCAAAATTACATGTTTTTGGATTTTCACACTTGTATTATTGCTTCAGAAATATGTTTGATTCTTTTAGTTTTTTTTTTTCAAACACTGAGGGCGGGATTTTATTGATGATAGAAACAGAGCAAACCAACCAAAGTACTCAAAAACAGAGTCCTAAAAAACAGAGCAGATGGGACAAAAGCCCAAACGACCATTCGTGCTGAAAAACCGACTACTATTGTATATATGTAAATTCGGTATTGCCGGTTTAGGAATCTAAGCTGTTCTAAATATTTATGATGTTGCAAAAAAAAAATACAGCTTTTTTTATCTACTTTTTGAATTCAAAGAAATCTGAAATTGAATTTTTAGGACGCAAATGCTTGTGAAATTAGAAAAATAAATTAAATTTTGAGTTGATTGAAGCAAAATTTATGTACTTTGTGAGAATAAATATGTTATGTAACTATATGTTACGTAGAAGAATGAGTGAAATTAAAAAGTATTCCATTCTTCTTCTTCTTTTTTGGTCAAATTATTCCTTTCTTTTAAATCCTCTCATGTTTACCATTAGACTTTTGTAAAGAAAAACAAATCGATTAAAATCTTCTTTTTTTTTTTTTTTTTTGTAAAAAATCGATTAAAATCTTACATTGTTCAAATCGAGGAAAGTCGTAAAAAGTGGTAATGAAACCGTGACCCAGACCCGAAAACAAAACATTCTCCAGAACCAGATTTGACATAAATAACCGAACCGGTCGAACCAAATTATATTGAATCATAAAGAAGGGACAAAATAACAAAATAATCACCCAACTTACAATAATGCTCTGATAAATCTCGTAAACTGATCGATTACTCTAATCTCCGCCTCTTTCCGGTTAACATCGTTTGATCGATAACCGAACTCGAACCGAAGCCAAATCTCATAACCGAACCAGAACACATCAGAAAATCACAGCGTCCCGAAGCGCCGCTACTATTAACATCAAACCCTCTAAATGAGATAGGAGGTGGTAATTCAAAACGCTGAGATTGCGTTTGAGGCGGTGAGTTTACCCATTTTGGCAGCGGTCCCGCCACGAGAAGCGTTTGAAGAAGCGGTCCAGCTTCCACCACCGCTTTCAAAAGCTTTCCCGTTTCCGGAAAAGCTTTCCCCATCACGAGAACGTCCAGAGGATCGAACTGATGATGATTATGAGCCGTTGGATCTTCGAGTATAATAGACGGTTGAGGTTGATGAATGTTGAGGAAGCTGGAGAGTTCTGAGGAAGAAGGAGAAGAAGAAGATTCGTCACGAGAGAAGCTGTTTGATTCAGTACTGCTTCTTGAATTAGGGTTTTGGGTTTGGATGAGAAGTTGAGATAATTGTTGTCTAGCTTCGTCTCGTTCTTGTTGAGTGGATTTGAGGAGAGTGAGAAGTTGGTTGATTTCTTCAGTGTGTGTTCTTGATTTCTCATTGGCTTCCATTTTCAGTGTCTCTAGTTCGTACAGAGTGTTCTGTAGATCCTGACTCATCTCATCAATGCTCTGCATCTCAAAAATTATAAACAACAATTCATATCGAAAAGAATAAAGTTAAACGACGACGAACCCCTCCAAAAAAAAACAATGTGATTAATACCTCATGATGAAGCCAAATAGAAGAATATAAGTCCTCCATTATCAGTGTCTGTGTTTTGTTATAATACTCTGCTAAGAACTAAGAATGACCCTTTATAATGATTGTTTCGGACTTGTATATATATATATTTCATGTCACGAGCTAGATGAAGTCTTTTATTTATTTATTAGACGTCAAAAGGAGTCTTCTTGAATTAAAACCATATACGTTAATAAATTCAAATTTCTTTTGTGAGACAAATAACATGGTTACAACTTACAAGTAAGGTTTGGAAATGGTTAATCATAATTACAAACAAAAAAATATGACAAATTTGCCTTTGGTCATAATCTACGTTGCAGGAAATCCCTCGGAAAGCTCTGATTCCTGTTTTAGAATCAGAAACGGAATCAAAATCGTTAGGAATCGTTTTGGAATCGTGATTCCAAAAAATTGCTGTTTGAAATCGCTGAGGAAGCAAACAATTCCGAGTTGGAATCGAGTTTATCATAGTTGGAAGCGTCGCTGAAAAATTAGATCGAAATTGAAGAAGATGAATATGACGTGTCACCTCCTCTCACATTGTTTTTTTAGTTGGGATTAATATGTTTCCAAACCTATTTACGTTTGGCCATTTAAAAAAAACATGATCTAATTGTGTTTAAGAGAATTTCATAAACGATAAACCTAATTATACAAAAATTTAATTACCTTAGAAGGAGAGGAAGCGAAGCGTTCTTGGGAAGATGCTTTTGAGTTTTATTTTTATCTTCAGTTGAGTTACAATATTTTTATCATGTATTGGATTTTTGTTGTTTAAACTTTAAAATATTTTTTAATATGATTTTATGTTTGATATTTCATGATATATATATATATAAACGCTTTTAACGCGTATCCGATTCCTAATTTTTTTTAAAAACCCGCTTCTCCGCTTCTAAACGCTTCCACTTCCGATTTCATGCGGCTTAGGTCATAATAAACTGAATTGACTTACTTTCCATTTAATTACCCAATAATTGCAGCGGATTCTCGTGAATAAACTTACAAAAAGATATGTAAATTCAGACAGGTCCAATTTAGGTCGCATTATACTTTTGTAATGTATGCATTTTTTTTGTTTGTATGTAAACCACTGATGTAAATTTATTAAATACTTGCACTAGATTGGCTTGTGGACTGCCCAAGAAATATATCTGATATTTTCATGTGGCATTGTTTTTCCTAATACGTATACCCTTTTTTGTTTTTTTGTTTTTTTGTTTTGTCTACTTAGGTTTTTAATTTAGCTAGCTACAAAATTAAAGGTTCAAAAGGTTTTTAATTTAGCTAGCTATTGTACAAAATTAAATGTTATGAAGTCATTGTTTATTCAAACAAAATTATATTTATTTGGTAACGTAAATAAAAGTGGAGATTAGGAAAAAAAGCAAAAATATATATATGGGAAAATCAATTAATGAAAAAGTTGCCATGTATGCATAATGTTAAATTACCTCAGAAATTCATGTTTGGATATAGAGATAGTAGGAGAAAAAAATGAATTAAATAAATAGATTACATTGGAAAGATTTTTTCAGATTTTTTAAAAATAAAATATTTCTGTTTGAAAACAAGGATAAAAAGAAGAGAATTGTAGATACCCGGAATAGAAATAAACTAAACTTAAAAAATTCTTTGTTTGGACACAAATGTTATTCTGTTTTAATAGAATAGATTTAGTTTGCTCAATACCTTTTATGAGTTAAAGCAAAATATGATATATATTACTATAAAACAAACTTTACTGGTAAAGAAAAAAAGGAAAATCTAACCATCTAAAAGACATTTACATTAGTATTCCATAGTAAAAAGACTTGAAAGCCGGTTACAAAATAAATAAATAAACTTGAAAGCCTAATAAAAAATTATGTTTTAATAAAAAAAAATCATATCATTATATCTATACAAATTATAGATAAGTGAATAAAACACACACCAAAAAATGACAAGAAGAAAAGACCTGGAGGCTCATAAATCCTAATCCACATACAAAACAAAACCCAATTAATAATAAAACTATATTGTAATTTTTACAGTTTTTCTGTGAGCTATACTTAATTATTCAAAATAATTTTTTTAGTTGGCCTATCAACCTTATGGAACTCGTGATGTTGGCATTTTCTTGGACGGCACATAGCAACAGGCACAAGTCATATATAGACAACAAAACTCATCTTTCATGACTTGGACCGAAAACTGAAAACTATTATACACGTGTCTTCCCTTTTGAATGATTCGTCTAAAAGTCGACTTGACGGATCCTAAATGCTTTGACTACCAAATCCAATCAATTTGAATTTCGACCCTCCCAGCGATCAATTCGTTCCATTTTTAAGAATCGTCTTGGTCCACAACAGTTGGCACAAATTTGCTTTCCATCTCAACCATTTTCAGTTTTCGGATGGTTCACCTCCCAACCATATTGACTATTAGAATGATTTCATTTACAAAAAATATGTTCCATATTATTTTTTCCGATTTCATACATAAGTTTTGATCGACAAATAACAAAACTGTTACTCTCTCTGTTTCTTTTTAATTGTCGTTTTAGGATTTTAGTTTTGTTTCATTTTAAGTGTCGTTTTACATTTTCAATGCAGATTTTTAATAAATTTTCCATTTTTATCCCTATTTTTCAGCTTATTAATGAGTGTAAACACATTATATAGTGCATTAATAAGGGGCAAAACAAAGAATTGTATTGTTTTATTAATATGTGTGAAAAAACCTTAAACGACACTTATTTTGAAACGGAGGGAGTAGTATTCTATGAAGAACATATACTAGTATATTCTGACCGCTTACCGCCATTTTTTTGGACTGCTTACTGCCATTTAAAGGCTAAAGACCATAATCTCATACTCTATTTGGCAGGGCTGAACGAGAATTATAACACTTTTTACCAATTTTATTTTGTTTTGTTAAAAAGAGTGTTACAAGGAATCAAATGTGAATCAAAACAATCATAAGGGAGATAACAACTAAAGGATTAAAGGGTTTGAATAGTTTCTCTTCTAAAATTTTTATATAATGTTTTTGCAAAATTTAAAGATTGAGCACTTCTCTATAATATTATTTAATAAGACATTTTTAAAAATGAACTTTGATTTGTAAGTTATTACATGAAATGCCATTACAAATAACAAAGAATAATTGAAATAGGAAAAGATATAATAGTCTTCTAAAATCATTGATTAGAATATGGAAAGTATATATTTTGCATTAAAGATATTATTTATTATTTAATTTTTTAAATATTTTTAATACTATATATTTTAAAATAATAATCAATTCATATATATTCAAAGAAACAAAAATCTATTCAAAATCTTATTATATTTTTCACTATAATTTATTGTATTTTATTTGAATATATATCAAAACAAAAATTGAAAAATATTTTACTAATTTTATAAAAAGTTAGACACAATAAAACTATTTTTTTAAGAGTTCGTACACTAACCACAAAAACTAGAGTCATTTAACGGTGCATATTAGAATTATGTTTTTAAGATTATAAGTTTTTACGGGTTAGCCCAAATAATATTTTAGTTAACTGCAAAACGGGTTAAATAGATAAATTATTACAAATTGACAGCTTTATCTATAATTATTAGTTAGCTATATTGTAAAATTCAGATAAAAACAATTTTTTAAAATTTCAAAACAAATTATTTTTAAAAAAAATTACCCCGTGCTATAATTAGCGCGGGTTAAATCTTAGTTTTCGATATTAATTGCGAACACACATGCCTTGAGGTGCACGAATAGTTGACTGACTGGTAATCAATGCTGCAGCAGAGGAAAACATTTTGTTCCATTATTAAATTTAAGATAGAAGGAACATATATATAATTGGTCCGTCGACCAAAAAATAAAATTATTAATTAGTTTGACTGAAGACCAAAAAATAAAATTATATAATTGGATTTATTGGTTTTATTTAGGTTCCGAATGGAAAAAACGGATTAGATGGTGCGGATCAAGCAGTTCAATCGGATCATGCGAAAACGGATCAGGCTCCGAATGTTAGAATGAAAACGAAATCAATACTATAAATCCTCTTGTGCCTCTCCAGGAGAGGACACATCAGCTTTTTTACTGATTCTTAGAGTGACACATCATTTAAAATAACAACCAATCAAAATATTTTATTTAATACAGTTCATCAAATTTTTTTTTTTCTCCTTGCAATCTTTTTCTTTTATCTCTCTCGCCTTAACCTTCCTTTCTCCTTGCGATTTATTTTCTTTTATGTCGCAAATGTTACCAGATACCTGCACTAGCTAATGTCGCAATCAATCTTTTGCTTGATGCCTACGGGAGGAGGAAAATCGATTTGTTACCAGATACCTGCACTGGCTAAACCTGGAATCGTGCTTGTTGTTTCTCCTTTGATTGGTAATCTGTTTCTTTCCCGATTTCATGAATGGAGAATCTGTGTGTTTGATTGGTCTCTAACTATCTGCCCCAAAGTCGATTAACCTGGCCCGCTCTTCTCGAACACCCCTTCGTTAAAGAATCACTAGAGGAAGTCGAAGCCAGGGTAACAATCTGATATTGCTGACTTATACATTGCAGCTTGTGTCCTATGTACAATTTGTTGAAATTGTCTTGATCGATAAAAAGGATTTGAAATTGGAAAATATCGTTGGAATAATATATCATTAAGAACATCTTGAACTTGTATTCAGGAAATGCATACAGCAGTAGTTGACCATAAGGCAGCTTGGAGACTCTAAGGAAATGGAGGGCAACAGAAAAATGGTTTGATTAACTTAAGTTTGTGCTTCTTTTCGTCGCTGCCGAGGCTGTTCATGCCCTTGGCATCTCCGTTCTCATCTACAAACTCACCAAGGAGAAGACTTGCGCAGGTAATCTCTCTTCTCTTTGCTAAATCTTAGAAATCTCTTGATTTTGAAATTCTTGGTCTTTAGGTTTAGTTGTTGATCCAGCACGAGTCCTTCCAAATCGATTATTCCTGATCCATTTATTATGGGGTAATGGATAATTAAGATGATTTCTGGGAGATTTTCCACGCTACAAGAGATTATCATCAAAGAGTCTGAGTTAGTGGAATCGATAGGCGAGGTGTGGATCAGTATTAACTTTTAAGCTTTATATAATGAAGGTTCATCATATATTTTATGAAATGAATATTGGTTTCTCCTAATCTTGACAATTTGGCTATCATATTTTATATATTAAATGGTCGGTCACCCGCAAGTTTTCAATTTGTTGATCCTCAAAAGTCCATCACTCTTTGCAATTTCTACTAATATGGCACGCACTCACTTATTCTGCTACTAGAAGTAACTGGCTCCTAATCAATCACATGCATGTTGCAGAGATCAAAGATCAAAGATCAAAAACGGAGAAGAAAACAAATCCATATTGGGAGACCTTGGTTCGCTGTGTTACCCAGTTATATTAACCGATAGATGTCGCTTATCGGTCTGGTACATTCTCATTTTAACCCCGCACTATAAATTATGAGAATAATAAAATAATAAAAACAGCGTCGGCCGGAGAGAGAGCACAAGGGTTATAAAGAAACGATTGCAATGGTGAAGTAAAGTAATAAACCTAATGGTTGCAATGGTTTAGTAAAACAAACATAAACCCAAAAGTTACAATCGTTAATATAATAACTATAACACTTAAATCTCCAACATTCCTCCCCAATTTAAGTGTAACTAGGACTTATGAAATGGTGATATTTCATTATTTTGTATCTAATGTGTATGATCAAGAGACTAAACTATCATTTTAACAAATTTTGTAAGCTTTGGTTACTTTGGATTTGTCATTTCCCTACTTGTTAAATTGACTATATGGTTGAGTGTTTAATCAAAACAATAGTAATTAAGTGTTTGGTTAATGAATAGTGTTAATCAAAATAAAATTTAATAGAATATGGATGAATTTAATATACAATTTTATCACCCGTAGGGGGAAATCGGGATCAACCAAAGTGATGGTGAACCGAGTAAAAAGCGATGACCATAAATTTAGAGAGTCAAGTTTGCTTTTTCATTCCACAAATGTAAATTTTAGTCATGTGCTTATTTTTTGAATATTCATTCTATATCTTACTAATATAGCTACCATTCTCTTCCAAACTACTTATTAAGTATTTGACATTACAACATTAAAATTATATCCATAAAAAAAACAATATCAAACCAACAAAAAAATGTATTAAAAAAAATCACGCTGCGTAGCGCGGATATATACCTAGTTTTGTTAAAATTATTCTGAATTTTGAGCTTTGTGATATGCTCCCACCTCTAACAAAACAAAAACTGATAGTTCAGTAAAGTTCTACCTATTAAGGCATCTGTTTTTGTGTGAGGTAATGAATGCAATCACTAACTGCGATCAAGTGATTAATGAAACCATTCTCCTCTACGATTATATTTTTTGTCCAAGTCATTTAGTAATTCAATTCATAAATCCTTCCCTTAAAATGTTGTCTTCTCTAAACTGAAACGTAGGTTGTTTAGTCACAACGCAATCAATGTTCTTCTCATAATTCAAAACAGTACATAGTTCAAGTCTACATCGGAGAAATTACAAATTAGTGCACAAATTCAAAGATAAGATGCATATCTGAGGAGATGATTGAATGCACTTCACATTCACATTCTCTTTCTCTTGCCGTGATGCTTCTCTGCTTTTCCAAGCTTGGACTTTCTTTGTTTGAACAGCTGGAGATAAAGCTTCAACCAAAGGAACGGGTATACCAAGAGGACGGCCTGAACAAAAATGCCATGTGACAGATCAAAATGGTTATTGGAAAACCTACGACGATATCTAATAAATACATATTCCTTAAGCCAAAAGGGTTCTGTTGAAGAAGAAGAAGGAAGCGATGAACATACCCAAAGGAATTCGTAGTAACTGAAGGGGAAAACTGAGAAGAAGTTTGCGTAAAGATTCATTTCTTTAACATGAGGAAGCGCTTTGTACATGATCAATACTGCAGAAACATGGTCAAAGCCAATAAGAAGAAATGAAATAAGAATTCTGGCTTCAGAGAACACACATATACGCTTTAAACTACTCACATTCACCAATTAACCCCGTTGGATAGATCATGATGAATCCTGTGTACCTGGATGGTAAAACATATTATGCAATCAGTTCAACTCGAAAACAATTTATAAAGTAAAGTAGGATAGTATTACCTGAGATAAGTTAGCCAATAGGGACATCTACCGAGGCATGTTAAAGCATAGTGAGGATATCTGATCATCTGCATCCAAATCCATCACTCAGCTACCACATCGAGTAATAATATTACGACTCTCTAAAAGGGTAATACAACTGCATTTGTATATCACATCATTGCTCCATTCTGCTAAAAATTTCTCTCTAATCATTGCTAATGTATGTTCAAAGGTCTCAGACCAGAAAATTTCTTTTTCAACTGTCACAAACTCGTCATTGGTATTTCTCTGTAAAAGATTGATAGACATGTGAAAGATCAATCAAACTCACCTCGCCGAGACACCAAGCTACAAGTGTTATTGACAGCCATGGAGAATCCTGGACCTAAAAAGATGAATGTGAAAATGGAATTACACTGCTAGCTTTGCTGAAACTTTTGTTTTCGCTTACGAGTAAAACGATCTAAAGAGCAAAACCACACAAACATCCTTGATCTGTCCAACAATTGCCAATATGAAGTGTGTTCTTCCACTCCATTGCATCAGCGGAGACAAGAATCCACTCGGGACAATTCCTAAGTTTCAAAGAGGATCAATCAGTGTTTTCAATTCAAGAAGGGAAAAACACAAAAAAAAAGTCACAAATCATTCAAATATTACCTATGGCTCCATGAAGAACTTCAACAACAGAAGCAATTTGCATCACACCTGAACGAATCAAAGGCCAACAACAGAGATCATTTTCAGAATCCAGCTTTGGATTGGATTTGGCAGACCAGTCCCACTAAAATACGGATCTCTTATCAAGCAGCGATTCAAAAATGTTGAGATAAAATCGTAAGCGATACAGATACAGAAGACGAAATTTCGTCTCACTTATCAAGTGTCCAGCAGAAGCGTAAGCGCCATTGATCGCCTTGCTCGATAAAAAGCTGCTGAAGATACTCAGAAGCGAAATCGTCCTGGCGAAGAACACAAACCTCATGAGTAAAGGCAAGAGAGTGAAAACGAGAAGACGGAAGGAAAGAAAGAGCGATAACCATGAAGAAGCTTGGAGGAAATTGTAAGCAAAAAGATAAGACTTCACGAACGGAGACGACATCTTCGATCGGCGATATGAAATCCGGCGGAGGCTCGAATAGTGGCTGCTCCGCTCGTCTGGATACGGCGGATTAAGATTCTCAAGTGACGTCACATGTTTGTGTGGCCCTGAGTCACTTCGTACAAGTTATTATTGGTTAGGCGAATTAAAAATTTCATATTTTACACTGACGTACCCCTGAAGTCTTCATTTTGTTTCAATTAATCCTCAAGTTATATAAAATAGACTAAACACATTCCACTGAATATTGATTCTAATTTACAACTTCATCCTTGCAGTGTTAGTCTGTGTTTTTTTTTGTTTAGGTGGGGTATTGGATGATTGAATTTAAGAGAATGCAAATGAATTCAAAATCAATTGATTTTGAGTAATTTAAAATTTTTTTGTTGGAATTTTAATGAATTCTATCAAAATGACATTAAAAATGTTCGGAATTGACTCTTTATAATTTTTTATTGAAATTCTATTAAATTTCTATCAAATGACACTATCATCAATACTGCAGTAAAATTGAATAACACTAACATTTAATAGAATTAAGAAATCCAAAAATTGAATAACACTAGAATTTAAAATAATATAAAAGAATGATTACAAATATCTAATCCAATAACACATGAATTTAAAAGAATTCATGAAATACATTATTGAATAACACTATAATTTTATAGAAAGTCTAATTCCTTATAATTCAGTTAAATTCTTTAATTGAATACCACCCCCTTAATTACTTTTTGATGCGCGCGAAAGCTCACAGTGGGATAGATTCAAAAAGCTTTTTTTAGTGAAGATAAACGACGTCGTATTAATATTGCATGCGTTTCGGTTTTGCCGATTACACATGACATAACAACACCGTTTTTTTCCCTCTCGATTTTCTATGCATTCAATCATCGAAAATCATACCAAACTTTTGACGGATTCGACAGTGATCGGCATTCGTGAATCGCGACGATCTCGTAGCGGCCGATTCGGTAACGATACGATGATGATCGTATTGTAATGAATCATTATTTGATAATCTCTTGCTGATTTAAAATATGCATGCCTGGATTCATATCCACTACCATTTTTTTTTTACATACTCTTCCAATAACTTTGGGTGAAAAGGGGATAATCTTAGTGGGTGTTTGCTTATAATATGTATATGAATAATTTTTGTGGTATGATTATGACCTTAAATAGTTGAGATTAATTATCAGTCTGTGGATCTTATTTTATCCCTCCATTTGTTCTTGTTCTTGGTGGGGGCAAGATAAGCACGTAAAATCAGATTATGAAAAGACATGTGCTTATTTTTTCCTACAAATAATTATCATATATATGCCTATTAAAAGATTCATAATTCTTGTTTGGTGAGAATCAGCCAATCAAAATGCCTTTTTCAATTCACCTCTTTTTGTTTATTTAAGATGATTATCAATTAGACTCCCTTGTCCATTTTTAAAAAAAAACTATTGATAATAGTTGCTTGCTTACTTTTAAGCAGCCATCATTTTCTTCCCTTTTTTCATTGAAATTTTAAAGGAAAAGTTTAAAGATGTAGTAGTGGTTCATGTAATAATATTATAAAGAAATAAAAAAGGATATCTTACCATCAAGACTAAAAGACTAAAGAGTGGGAACTGATCTTTTATCATGGAGCAATATTACTTAAACAGAAAGAAAGAAAAAAAACATACTCGATTTGATCAATAAGAGATGATAAAGCAGAAGAATACATTCTTTTTTTTTTTCTTCTTACACAAAGTTGGCTTAAGCTTCACAAGTCAAACCTATTCTCCTTGATTATTTAGAAGATGAATATGCCTTGTTCAGTCATGTTGCTAGCTACTTGCTTATTCCAATTTTCTTCCTTCACTCTTCAGCGTTTTTAACAATGGATACTCTCATCCATCACTTTCTGATGGATCAACATTAATTTCTAATTTTGATTTCTTACAAAAAAGCTTTCACAAACAGTCTTATTGATTTTGAAAATAGAGTTCTGAATTTGTATTACAACATTGGTATCAATGAAAGAGGCAGGGGATATGATGACTACACATGAGATTAGTACAGTGGGTGGTGTTTTTTTTTTTATGTAAGTCATGGAAAACTACTAGAGTCGTTTGATAATATATATATATATATATATAGGCTGCACATATAAACATTCCAATGAATCAAATCCTAGACTAAAGACGACCACGATGATCTACCATGTTCAAAACTGAGAGGAAACTGGTCAATGGCAAGAGAAGACATCTTACTTTCATCTGCGTCGTCCATGTTCCATATAGACTCCAAGGAGCTTTCCCATGTTGGAGAAGCCAGAGGAGGGAATTTCAAGTAACAGCTTTGCTCTGAGTAGTAGATGTCTTTTACCGGTTTGATAATGTTTGCTCCAGACTGATCAATCTCTCTCCATATGTCATCCATCGAGTAGTATCCGTCTTCGCATTCTTGATTCATTTTCCCATTGGATCCTCCAGTGTCTTGAGTAGTTGCAGTGGTCATAGATGATGAGCAGCAGTTTGAAGATGAGGAAGTTGGAGACATAGGTCTCTTCTTCTCTTGAGCCTTCTTCCTCATATGAGTCCTCCAGTAGTTCTTTATCTCATTATCTGTTCTCCCCGGCAATTTCCGGGCGATTTTTGACCACCTGCATATCAAAATTTCCAAAAGTTCATACAAAAAAAACATTTCTTTGTGGGTTTCTCTGTTTCTTGGAGATGATTCTGACCTGTTACCCCATTTGGCGTGAAGCTCAAGGACAAGACGCTCTTCTTGTGGAGTCATCTTACCACGTTTGAGACCAGGATGCAGGTAATTAACCCACCTTAACCTGCAACTCTTTCCTGTTCTGTTTAAACCTACAGCCAAAACCAGGTCATATTTTCAATGGAAGGTCCTTTCCAGAGACCGCCCATTTTTCCAAAACAAGCCTATACCTATTCTTATGTTTCTCCCTCCACCTTCAAACCTGAAACTTTCGATACAAAATCCCATCTTCGATCTCCGAACAAGTGGACAAAGTTGACCAAGAGGATGTCCTCCTGTTCTGTCCACGGTCCTTTACGGTATTCCTCTTGCACATTTTTCATCTCTCTCTCTCTCTCTCTTTCTCTCTGAATACAAAAGTTGCTTTCTTAGCTTGTTTATGGGAACCTTATATGGCATACTCTAGACAAATATTTATATACGCCAACTTGAACACTGTGTTGTGTCTACGCGATATAACACTCACCACATTATTACAATTCTCTAATGATTTGTTTTTCTAATCTTTACCGTCCATATGGTGCGAGATTATGCTGTTGATAATGTGGGGTCTCTTGTTTTATGATGCCATCAAGCCATTAGAGCATATATAAAGGAAATAATCGTTAATATGCGATTGATGTAACATTCCCATTAATTCTGCCTTTTCTTTGTCTTCTTGTGTGTTGCAATAAGAACACTTTCTTATATATACTTTTTTTCTTGGCAGGTCCCAACCCTTGTTTCAATTGCACTATCTCGCTCGCGTGTCAGTGAAATATCAGCAGCATCCCAAAAATCAACCAGGAGAGAAAAATAACGTAAACTATATATAATCTTTGTTATCTAAAAACAAAGAAGTATACAAATATGTTAGTTTCCTTTTATATATCACGGTTTTAGCAATATGGAAGATATATGATCTGTGTGAGCTAAAATAAGGCTCGAGACGTTTTTCTTTCTACTACTTTGGCGAGGTTATGATTGCAGTTTGTCCCTTGACTTTATTAAAGGTTAATCTAGATATCACTGTAGAAGCTTATGAAAGGCAAAGAAAGAATAAAAAAGAGGGAAATTTTTTAAAAAGCATAAGAGCAAAAGGGGTCGAATTGTTTTGTGTGTCTGATAAGTGGCCTTTTGTATCTAGCAGCAGCAGCACTTGAGATTGAAAGTTAGATACTTAGATATTGTTTTTAGGATATTAGATTCCGTTTAAAATTATTTTACTTAGACGAGAAAAGCCAATTTGATTTGGCTTGGCTTTGTGATTTGCCTCTTGGTGCTCTGTTTTCATGTCTAGGAAAGTTTCCATTTTTTAGTCTCATAATGATCTCTCAAAACCTAATATCAGCCGTTGGTAATACTTGTTTTTCACGAAATCTGTTTATTATCAAATGGCTCACGTGTGCAATTTCTATGGCTTAAATCTTCTAGATCCATGAATTAAAGTAGAGTAGAGAAGGTTCTGACTCTGTGTGTGTGTGTAAGTACCTGGTGTGCTGGTCCATAGAAGCAGATAATAAAGAGTGTATATGTATATTATAGATGTTCTTCTTTTCTATGTATATATCTCTAATTGGCAAAGAGTTCCCAAGATTCTTCAAAGTGTTTTGTTCTGTGGAAAACTCTGAAAATGACCTAGAGGAATCTGAGAGAATTATACTCAGGTTGATGTTGCATAGTCTTTACGTTTAAGCAAAAATATACCGAAACGCTAACAACAGATTCCGGTTTAGGTATATATATATAAAATCTTATTGCTGTCCCGGTTTGATCCTATACCACCAAGGTCACAACATCCCTAATCCCTCCATTGTGATTAATTACTAAGTTCCCATCAATAATTACCTTGGATCCTAAAACTAAGCTAGAGCTTGATTTTATTATCAAAGTTAACTCAATTGGTTGTTTGCGTTGGCGTTTACATTTACTGTATTTTCTTTTCTTATATAACTCACAATCTTAAGCATTTTAAAACATCTTCTTTGCGTTTGCAAAATATTTAATAAAATCCAAAAAAAAAATGTAAATTTCTTTTAAAATTTTATTATATAAATTTTGATGTCTCAAACTTAAAAATTAACATAATTCTAACACGTGTGTCGTTAGTATATTAGATTTTGACACGTGTAAAAACTTTTTATTGATTAAAAAAAAAAACTTTTTGACTTATAAGTGAAATGTTACATAGTCTAATAGTCTAAAAAGAAAACAATTGAATTTGAAACATACATAGTCTAATATGAATGATTTGGTTACTGAAATATTATATTATATTTCGGTTTTATTTATCATTTTTGGGTAGAGAAACTTGAGAGCAAGAACTGATTCTCTTTTTTTTTTCGAAAAGGAACTTACATGGCCTATTACGGATTTGATTCGCAATAATTGCATCAACTAGGTCATTACGAAAGTTACATTTTCAAGAGGTACCGGTAATTATTCTTAACATTGAGTAATAAGATTTGGTTATTCAAAAAAAAAAAAAAAAATCTTGTTATTATGGTTTTCTTCACTTGTTTTTGTTTTTTTCCTCGTAAAAATTATGTTGTTGTGATTGTAATGCTTTAAATATCACGGTGTGAAAGATTCGGGGTTCTGATTTTTTTGCCTATTGCTTTCAGATTATAGAATTGTCCATTGTCAAATAGCTATTATAAAATTCTACACACCACCACAATCCGAAAGCTACTACATATTAGTAGTTGGATTTGATCCATCAATTAATTAGTAGTTGGATTTTATCACTTAAATTAAGCGGTAAATAATGAGAGTCAATTAGATTAATACATTTGGAAGAATATGATAAGTAGATGATTGAAGCAAAAAGATTAAATAAAGTAATATATTATTATTTTTGTTAGTTGGGTTTGGTCATCGTATCCAATGTTCTCAAAATAGTAAAAATGTTAATCGGGCGTTTGGGACAGCCTAATCGACTGTCTAAATGTTGATTGGTTTTAGAAGATTTTTAAAAATTATTCTAATATATTTTCTATTTTAAAACGTTTTATTAAAAAATATTATTTTTTAATATAGTTAGGAGATGCCTAAACTGGTTAATCGACCGCCTATTTAGAATTTATTTTTACTTTTTATTAACCTGTGTTTGAATTGATTTGAATAAAATTAAAGTGGTTGGGTAATTTGACAATTTAGCTTATCAACGATGAATTGGTCTAGTGGTTAAGTCTATGGATTACCGAAAACGTAATAATTCTGAAAATCACAGATTCGATCTACATTGTAAAGGATCTACATATTCTCTAAAAAAGTTAAATTACATGGTCTGAGTTTGTTTATAGGGACGTACGAGTCCACAGCCCCAAACATTTTAGTCATTAAAAAACCAAAAAAAAATTGACGGCTTAGACACCTATGCAGCCGATTTTAAAACATGTGTCGCATCTTTTCTTCTGTGATATATATTATAAAAACAAATATTCTCATAAGAGTTTTAGTTGTGTAAAACTGCAGAATTCAAGAATTGGTCCTTTTTGGAAGTTGTCCTTGTAATGGAGGACCCAAAATTCTAAATAGATTAGAGTGAAGTAAGCAGACAGATATAAGACTGAGATACGTGGACGCCACCACTTCCTTTATGGCCTCTCCACTAAGTAAAAAAAAAATTTCCCTTCAATTTATTTGGCTCGTGACTTGCGAAGGCATACGCACTTAACAATTAAGATAAGACCCTTTTGGTCCCACACTTTATCTTTATTCTTTAATTTTTTTACATCATTATACATAACTTCAGAATCCTATGATCTGTACTTGATTGCATCGCATGTGTCTCCACTCTAAATGTAAACATTTGCCATGCATACATATCTACATGCACTAGGGATTAGCTTTGATCTCGAGTTTCTTTAAGTAATCTTCTTAATCATGTTCTTCCATTGAAAACATGTTAACCAAATGTTTTAACCCTAATGGTTGATTCTGTTATGTCTATACTTTGGCGAGGATTAGTTTATGGCTTAATCATACATGCACATGTGTTATATATGTCAAGGTTTATGATTTCAACTCTAAATCAATAAACAGAGAGTGGATTGTTTAAACGTTTCATTTTAATTTAAATGTGGTATATATTTCTAACCGGTTATCTTTTTTTTTTTAATCTCAAATTTCTTTAAGTAATGTTCTTGCGTCGGCATAAGAAAAACATGCATTGCCGTGATTTAACCCTAAAGTATTTAACAATTGATCACAGAATAGTTTCCAAATTATAAATTTGAACAAGAATTAACTGAACAAATAGAATTAAATCTAAACCGACCTACATAAGTTATAAAAACCAGATCATATTAATTAACCCATCACAGCGTCCCTATGTGGGAGTAAAGTAGTGATTGTAGTTTCTTCCAAAACGCATGTTTTGGTTTGTCTCACTGGTTTGAGTCAATAAAAGAACATTCACATAACCATTCCAACACACGGATTACTTACTTCTCACCATGCACTCGTGCGCATGCATCTATTCATGTTTCAACAAATTGACGACAATGTGTATATATAAAATTAAATACATTTTTTTTTTGCCCAAGTGATTGTGGTCCAGTGGCGAGGAGACTTGGGAATGTGTGAACAACACTTCTCCCAGGGTTCGATTTTCCCTGAAAACAAAATTTATTTAGTAAGTCTGGGCTTGGGCCAAAGGCCCAGGCAATTTATATGGTGGTCAGTAATGGGCTATCTGACTACCCCTGACATTAGTCGGAATGCATTCCAAACTCGGGATAGGCAGTGTAGTAGCCAGTCCACTCTGTAGCACTTCGGTGTGTTCCTACCGGGGCTGACCGGATCAGCCGATAGGGTATATCAAAAAAAAAAAATTACATTTTTTTTTTGTAATCAAGACTTTAGGGAACCTAAGTGATTGTAGTGGGGTGGTTCCCTTTCTGCTGAAAGAGTCGCCATGCTGGTCCAGGGCAAGGATCGACCCTCCGCGGAAGCGGAATTATCATATTAGCATTTGATCAAGTAAGGCATTAAAATTGGATTGTGTCATTCTCACCCAGAAGATTAGTCTAGGTATGTTTGGATTTAAGATTACTCTCGAATGCTGAAAGGGATCAAAAAAAAAAAAAAAAAAAAGGCTTTAGGGTGGGGGCCGGAACCAGACCGCAGGTTAGTTAGCCCTTCCCTAGCAGTGAGACTCGTACCTGAAATCTATTAATTTGGTTTTACTCGTACGTACTTAAGATATTATTTAGGCGCACTTTCTTTATATTTTTTACGTATGTGAAAAGCATGGCTTCTTTACAGTTTACTTATGACGAGAACCCTACTTGTTAAGAGCTTCTAAACGTTACGTACGCCATGATTTATGATCCATCTATGGGAATAATATTACATCAACCTTTAACAAAAAAAAATAATATTACATCAACAATAAAATAATGCTAGTGTATTAAGAAAATTAAATTAAAATTATATTCATTTGTTTTTTTGGTTGTTTAATAGATAAGATTGTTTATTCCTGAAACCTTGCCACCGCTACTTATGAGACTCTGTCGTCTAGTCCTTATGTATAATATTATTATCTGTCTAGAAATGTTCTGATGGGTTAAATATCGCAGTGTTTAAATTAAAATTAAATAGTTATCTAATATCACAATCGAGCTAATTGGGAGTCTCTAGAATTTAACCCCAAAAAAAAAACATGAAAAGATTGCACATCGTTAAGTCGACCTTGGATTATTCCTTACTTTGAAATTAAGCCGAATCACGTCATTTTCACTTTGCCATATTAAAGTATCTTGAATGTATTATTCTATCTTTTATTTTAAAATAATTGGAGTTGAATTCTATTTCAACCATTACCATACTCCATTTTTTTATTTCAAAATGAAGTATTCAGTAAAAAGATGGAGTAAACAATAAGATTACTCCATGGAAATAAAGTAGGGTTATAAAAGATTCTACTTCAAAATAGAATTTAGAGAAAAAATAAAATGATGTTAGAAATGCTTTTAGTAACAATTATTTTTTTGCTCACTGAAATAGCCAAATATATTTATTTTCTTCTTTTTTACTAAATTAGTTATTTACATTAATAATAGGCACTTAGAAAAAAGTGTTGTCCAATTAAGCAGTCACTAGCTCTAGCTTTCCTGATCGGCTAGAGAGATAAGGCTTTCATCAGCCTCATTCTAAAATTTCTAATACGATATATATATAATATATTTACTTATAGTTAAAGACGTCGTATATCAAACGAATAAGTCTATCATATTGATAAGCCCTTTTATTTTATTTTATTATATATGTACTCTATGTATATAATAATAATAATTTCTGCTAGTGGTATGCACTCATATGCATAATCATTTGCTTCAAAGGGTTTTATTTTCATCCGACAGAATGTTGGATCACTATTGCACAATTTTTACCTTTACTTGCTCTATATACCAAATATATTTTTATAACCCCGAGGAAAATCTATGGACTAGATACGGTACTAGTACTTTTAATTTAGCTAACAGAATTAAGTATATAACAAATAAATAAAAAATTGTTTTTTTTTGTAATTATCAAAAAATTCTGGATCGAGATCCGTATATTTCCCAAACCGGGACCAAAGTATTTTAAATGGTTGTTGTGCGAATAGAAATTCTTTTATGTAAGAATCTATGTATGTAAAGTCTTACCACAGTATACGTTGTCAATAAATATTAGAGATATTTACATTCTATAACATATTTTCAAATTGGATTTACACCCAATACTATATTTTGATATTCTAGCACAATTTACACAACTACTAATCAATTCTAGATGAAACTCGACGGAAGTAGACTCCCAAAAAAAGATATTGTCGCTTAGGGCATCTCCAACTCTACCCCATTTTCTATTCCAAATGCCATTTTGCAGTAAAATCATCTCCAATCCTACTCCATTTTTAACTGCAAAATGGGGAAATGCCATTTTTTTCTCCAAATATGGAGTAACTCCATTTTCAACTCCAAAATGGAGTTGAACTTTTTTATTTATAATTTAATCCTCCGCACTACTTTTCTGCACCTAAAATACTCTTATACTCATTGATACGAACTACAACTACTTCTAAAACAAGTTAAAAACTACTTCAATTCATCAAATTTAATAAACTTTGCCTAACCGGACTTAACCAACACTAGACTCCAATAATTCCTCCCCTTTTTTTCGAATCCTTTAATTCCTCTTTTAAACACTGTATATGAGAAATGTTTCACGTCAATACATATACTTCCCAACTCCAAAAGCAGCATCGTCTACTTTTCAAAAATCAACAGTAGTACGTAGGAGATAATGAAATGTAATTCCATCCACGACTATCACCATTTCACCACAAATTTTGCTCACGGTATTTAAATTTCGATAAATAAAAATATTACTAGTTACTAAAGTGAGACTAATATTTAAATGGTGATATTTAAATTAAAATGTGCTTTGTTTTGTTATTTTTATGATATTATAATGGTTAAATTCATATAATATCATAATTTGTGAAAGTTTTGAAAGAAAAAAATAATGAGTTAATTAATTTTATAGATAAAGTGTATTTTTTAGTAATTAATAATAAAATAAAAAATGAAGAATATACTAAGAATATTCTTTTTGGAGTAAAAAATAGAGGAATACATTGGAGAGAAATCCAACTCCATTTTGGAAATAAAAATGAGGGAATACATTGGAGATGCTCTTAGGGTTTTTTTACCGTGATTTTTATTTCTCTCCACACTTTTACACAACCACACTTTTACACAACCACACTATAGTTTATCTAAACCGGTTTCTATGAGAGAGAATGTGATCAAAGATAGTTTTGTCTTTTCCCCACTACATTATGTGAAATGTGCTATAGTGTCAAAATATATTAAAAAATGTAATTACAAATTCCATATGTGCTATAGAGTGTAAGTCTTTCTAAATATTAAAAAGTAAAGTATTAAAACTTAGATCCCAAATGATTCTTCACCCTCTTCGAAACTTTAACCTAAACCAGCTTCTTCTTTTTTTGTGTGCTAAACAATATCATTTGCGTCAACGGCCAAACCTATATTTATTAAGTTGTTTCAGTGTTATGATATTTGGTTGACAATGGAAATTCATTTTTCATATTGTATTTCAGTGTTATAAGAGTGCACTTCTTTATCAGAATGAGCGGTATACATATATATTCGTTATTTGTTTTCAAAATTCAACTAAATTGTGTTTTTAAATCTATCCGTGCAACTAAAAATATAGCTGGAATTATTATTCGTGATCTAGAATCTGAAATATGATATTGGATCCGAGATTTGATCAGGCTTCACTTCAAAAATTTGGATATTTAAAACGTTTCGTTCCAGGCTCGAATAATAAAATAAGATCCAATTAATGGATATGTAATTTTAGGACAGAATATCCGGATCCAGAATGTACTTACACAACGTTCATTTTTTTTATTTCATGGAAACTCAAGATAATATTAAGCCCAATTAGTTTAACAAATGATTTTCTTTTCTTTTTCGATGACTTTTTTTTTTAATAAATCATATCGGCTGATCCGGTTAGCTTCGGTAGGAACGCACCGAGGTGCTACATAATGGATTTCTCCCGCGAGTTCAACGGTTCAACGGACACCATGAACTTCGAGCCACTATTCTTATCAATGGGCCATGAGATCCATGAGACACCATATAGGCCACCACACTGCATGTCCCGAGTTTGAAATGCATTCCGGACAGTATAACCAGGGGTAGCCAAATCGCCTGTTATTGGACTACCAAATAAACTACCTGGGTTTTTAGACCCAGACCCAGACCCAGACTTCCATACACAAATGTGTTTTTGTTTAAAGGGAGATTCGAACCCAGGTTGCGCAGGAAGCAAACATCCTTAAGCCTTCCTCTACCACCCGACCACAGACGTGCATGCCTTTTTCGATGACTTAACCTCAAGACATTTGACACCTCCCATCCAAAAAAAAATCTCACGACCATTTTTCACTCTTCATTTCTACATCTCTAAATTCAAAATTGGTCGAACTGTGAAATCTTTCGATCTCTGGTTTTCGTACGAAATCCCTTAAATCCAAATCTTTTCTGTAAGTATGTAAAGATGGCCTCCTTTATGTAGTACATTGTAAAAATTGTACACGATGAGCAAAATAAGCCCACTCATACTTTTAACCATTATACCCATTTAAATCTGATTATTAAATGTTTGTTTCCAAGTGTTTTCCTCCTACAAGCCCCTCGGTGACTCGGTCAATGAAAGTCGACTTCATGGCTTCTAAGTCCTAATAAACCAACCTGAACCTCTTTGGTATTTCAATCCGTAATTTGTTTATGCATATATACCGCCAAATCCTATTATTTTATATCCCGCTAAACACTTTTTGGATATAGTTAAAATTAATAAATCAAGAACAATACCTTGTAATGGAAAATTTTCACCAAAAAAAAAAAGAAAAGAAAAATAACTTATTTATATATTTATAGAAACGGAACTATGAAGTATGCATAGATTATCAATATCCATAACACACTACCCATGCCACGTCGATGCTTATGTCAAGCCCATGAGATAAAATGTTGTTAATGGCTTAATTAGTAGCCCAACTCGAAAGATTTTCACACAAAAAATAAAAATAAAAAAATTACATAAGTCTCTTGTTTTTTTTTTTTTTTTTTGAGGGGAAAGAAAAATGTAAAGCTGAATAAACTAATAAAATGTGTCTGATACTCAAATCTCTATTTTTCGATTTCGGTTCATTAAGAGAACCGGGACTGGACTATATGCATCGAACTCAGTTGCTATATATCCAACACAGACTTGGTGCGAAAGCTATGCATCTGTGTCTCTAACTTTATAAGAGATCGCTACACTTTTAGCTTAAATTTGTTTTCCACGCTCACATACCAATTCCAATTTTTAATCTAATTTTTATATAAAGACTTCGATCATTGAATCTTCAATTTAGTTGAGAAGTGTATGTAAATATGAACTTTTAACTCATTATCTTCTAATAGTTAAGAGATTTATCCTAAAATTAAATTTTAACATTATGATTTAAATTATAGCAAGCCACTGTAAATGTTTCCATGATACAAATATAAAATAGGCTCCTATAATTAGTTTTGGATTCGGTCATTCTCTTCCAGTCACATAAGAAAAAAAATGATCAGTGTTTGATTTCATCATCCAACATCTTAACTGTACTTTTTTTTTTTACTATCTGCATTAGCTGCTTTACTGTTTTTGTTGTTACTATTTGTATTAACTGCTTTACTGTTTTTTTAAATGGCCACTTTACTGTTTGTTTTCTATTGTAACAATTGAGACCCAAAATCTCTTTATAACGAATGTTGAGAATTTAATATTTTAAATTTAAATCCATATGTTTTCATGTTTTATTTGTAAATTGAATAGTCCAATCTGTCAGATTTTAACGATAAATCTAGAGTAAATATTTCGTACCATTATAATACTGTTTACAAAATGTCGTTCCAAACGTAAATACATTCTCGATTGTGAGAAAAGCTTGGTATCGTGCTTGATACTTCATCTACCAGGAAACTCGTATTTAGGTTTGCCTTTTTTTGTTACGATGATTAGAAGATTATAACTCGTATTTAGGTTTGGAGCAACAATAAACTCGTATCAAAAATAGTCAATAATTCATTTGTAGATTAAAAAAAAAAAAACTATTTGTTTGAGTCCCCACGTGAAATAAAAATGGAATGGTTTTGAATACTACTAGGCCGTTAAGTTGGACGACCGACCGCAATTTTTTTTTTTCTTATAACTCAAGGGTAAATTCGAGTAGAATCCCGACTAATACTTTGAAGGAAGTGCAGCACACAGATAAACCATTTTTCTGGATATTCAAATGGACCCTAAATCATGGGTCCATATCCGTATGAATGTCTAGAAAATGGTAAAAGTGTTCCCAAATGTGCTCGAACCTGGGACCTCGACAATTGCACGTCAAAAAACTCCGGCCCCTCAAACCTCTGGACCACCATCGCACGGACTGGTTGGCCATTGTTACTAGAGATCCCTTGTTACTATGGGATTTTTTTTTTTGTTTGAAGAATATTATGGGACTTTGTTATGTTAAATCAGCTTCAATATTTTGTTATCCATTTAAAACGATGCCTAGTGTAACTGTTTAACTGATTTCACTATACAATGCCTAGTGTAACTGTTTAACTGATTTCACTATACACTGGAATCTATATATTAAAAAAAAAACACTACACACAAGTAACACAACAGCATTTTATGCGACAAATCTGCTATAAACATGTGCATGTCGTAAGAATACACTAGGAATATCACATTATTATTTTCAATCATTTGTTAAATTAACACGGTGGTGCCAGTGACAAATTTTAAGTCGTAAATTTTGTATATGATAATCCAAGACCGGTCTAAGTTATTCTCTTTTTTTTTTTTTGTTAAAGCGTGAAATGATACAACTAACTAACATAAAACAAAAAAACTACAGAAAAAAAGACTTGGATTTCTAGTTTTGTTCTCAGATGATGCAACAGTGTTTCTATTCATTATTTAGGTTACTCTTTGACCGAACAAATTACCATTTTAAATCCATAGAATTGTATAATCTAAATTCATCGAAGAAGGGATATACGACAACAACGACACCACCAAACAAAGAAAAAGAAACAAGATATAAAGAAAAAACAACAAATGTGAGATGTTCGTGTATTGATAAATCTTCAGTCAGAGTGTATGAGAGGATGAAATTTGGATTTTATGAGCGTATCTATGCCCAGTGACTGACCGTATAATACAAATTACATAATGCAGCAGCTGATGAAAGAAACATCTTAAATCCATCTCAACCGTTCATTAACAAAATCTCTTCAAGGGACCACTTTGATCCATTGTCCCGTGAACTCCTGTCATGAAAAGTAAGAAAACAAAAGTCAAAGTATAACCATTTCTCCTTTCCTTAATACATAGTACTAATAATCATTTAAATGAAAAGAGAATCTATGATTTTCAAATAACTAAACTCAAAATCCGGATTTTAAAAACAAAAATAAATTGGGTCAACAAGTCTTAGAATTAATTCATTGTGGCCCGCACAATACTAACAAAAACCTGAAAAATAGTATAATTTTATTGTGGTGGCCTGGAAGCACGTAGGTAGAACAATCACTCGCCGTGGTCGTGGAGTCGTGGATATGATGTTGCATTAACATCAATTGTGAATTTGAGTCGACCACAACGTTTTAAATACAAGTATTCGTTGCTCTTGGGGTCAAGTTTACAGTTCCTAAGAACTGGAAGTGGTAAAAAAAGTCGTGACTAAACAAAAAACTAACTACCAAAACATACGTTATCTTATCGTTATTGTCAAGTTTCAACCCAAAAAAAAAAAAAGAAGCGTTATCATATCATTAAAAAAATACTAAAATTGCATAAAAAGGTATTTATTTGTATTTTCTAAAATATTTAGATACTTTTTGTCGTTTATAATATAAATGACGATTATATTCCTCTTATTTCTACATTGTATATTATCCACTTATGTACAGCCGTACTATACGGGGATACAATGATCATAAATAATAAAAAAATACTAAATTCTAATAACATTTTGAAAAAATGTTAAAAACTAAAAAAAACTTTACAGATAATAAGTGACAAATTTTGAAAAACTCT
This sequence comes from Eutrema japonicum, assembly GCA_030161315.1. Lineage (NCBI taxonomy): Eukaryota > Viridiplantae > Streptophyta > Magnoliopsida > Brassicales > Brassicaceae > Eutrema > Eutrema japonicum. Next base: position 45,446,220 of record BSQW01000005.1, read on the forward strand.
CTTAAAAATAATAATAACAACGGTAGTCTTTAAATTTCCGCCTACTAAATTTGTCTAAAAAAAAAAAAAGATGTTAGAAGTAGTTTACCTCCGTCTTTATTTTCTTATCACAGCTTTAAGCTTTAGAATGGCGTGACACCTGGAAAACAAGGCTTTGAAACGGACACCACATTTCAAAAATCATCTGTTTCATATTTGTGTAGTCAAAGTTAGGTGTGAAGAGGACTCTAGGTGGTCTCGTTTTAGTCAACTTCATTAGCATTTTTTAAATCATATATCATCTTTATTAGTAAATTAGCTCACTTCATGTAGCTATGCGTACTATAAACGATTCAAATTAGTTGGGTTTGTTCATATTAAAAACACTTTTAATCCTTTTAATAGTACATATTTTGTTGTTTTAAGTATCATGCAAATACATAAAGGGTGTATTCAATCTAATATTCGGAATGATTTGTATTTAAATTATATGTTATTCGAACATTAATTTTTTATGTTATATATTGAACTAGTGATTTGTAAATGAATTTTCAAATCTACTGTTATTGAAAATATTTTAAATAGTGGATTTTATTAGATTTTTAGTGATTTGAAGATGTTTTTGTGATTTTTCTTAGTTCAAAATATAAAAATTCAAATCTCATGGTTCTAGCTGAGATTTCATAAAATTTTAAAAACAAATAATAATAAATTACCTAATTCACTCGTTAAAATTCATTAAAACTCAATTTTTTCAAATTCTCCCAAATATTAGATTGAATACATCCCTAAATATTGGTTTTCACATAGGTACACATATTTCTATTCATATTGTTATATAACTAATATATGTAAATAAGATCTTTTAGTCAATGATCTTTTGATCCAAATATAAGTATGAATATACACAAATTTCCACCTGATTTACACAAAAATACGGTAAAATTTTGAATTTTTTTTTTGCCATCTGAAATGCATTATATCAAAGGTTGAAACCAAAAACAGAGTTTAGGACAGTATAATACGGCAAAATTTTGAATTTAAACAGTTTCCTCTACTAATTAATTTTCAAATTTGAAAAAAATATATACTCCGCTGAAAAAAGTCACAAAATAATTGCATTAGTCATGACAGGAGATTTAAATTATATTGACTTTTAGAAAATGCTTTTCTACTGGCGTAAGTAAGAGCCGATATGGTTATATCAGAAAAGCCAGATGAGAGAGAGACAGAGAGCAAAGTTTCATTTGTTGTGTAGCCCTTTGTCTCTCGCATCCCAATTTTCAAAAAACTCTTCTCTCTCTCTCTCTCTAAACTCTCTCTTCTTCATTTCTATAAAATACAAACTCATAAACAAAAGATTTTGTCTTTCCATCAGCATCACTTTCTCATAACTCCCCCCAAAAAATACTCTCACTTCGTTGCTATTTTCTTTCTTTTCACTTCCAAAAAGCAAAGAAACAAACACACAGAAAGGATGAGTTCAAGAGCGTTCAGAGCAACACCAGATAGCAACTATTTGGTCCCCAGGAGATCTAAAGACCAACAAGACACCAGTCCGGACCGGAACCGGATCTGGTCTGAGCTTCGTCATAAACCGGTTGTTAACCAGAAAGTCCCCGTCGTCTATTACCTCTGCCGGAATGGTCAGCTTGACCATCCTCATTTCATGGAAGTCACTCTCTCTTCCCACGATGGTCTCTATCTCAAAGGTAATGAATCTTTACTTTTTTTATAATATTTGTGAACCCTTTTGAATTTCTTTCTACATCTTTTCTTGATCTTTAACTGAAAAAAACCCATTCTTTTCTTGCTCTAAAAATAATCAAGAAAGTTGCTTTTTAAGTTCAAAAGGTTATCTCTTTGGCTTTTTACTCTTTATTACACAACCAAACATAACATTGAAAAAGGCGGCAATTTTTCGAAATGTAGCTTCAAAAAACAGGAACTTTGTTGGGACGGCAGTTCAAAAAAGACTAAATTTTTTGTTTTTCTAATTTCTCAGATGTGATAAACCGCTTGAATGATCTTAGAGGGAAAGGCATGGCAAATCTCTACTCTTGGTCTTCCAAAAGGTAAAACGATTCTCCTCCACCGTCGGATCTATAAATCCTCTCTTCCTTTAAATCTCAACCGTCCGCTCTTTTGATTGTTTTCTTCAGGAGCTACAAAAATGGATTTGTCTGGCACGATTTATCGGAGGACGATTTCATCTTCCCCGTTCAAGGTCAAGAATATGTACTCAAAGGCTCTGAGGTTCTCGATTCTTGTCTTATCTCAAACCCTAGGAGCGTACTCGAAACGACTTCGTTTAGAGATCCGAGAACTCTAAACCCAGAAAAAAACTCCGGCGATGATATCCGGGCGGTCAATCGCCGGAGAAATCAGTCGTGGAGCTCTATCGATCTCAGCGAATACAAGGTGTACAAAGCAACCGAGCCAAGCGCCGAGTCGACTCGAAGACTCGCGGCAGACGCCTCAACGCAGACGGACGATCGACGTCGGCGGAGAAAACCGGCGAAAGAGGAGATAGAGGAGGTGGAAAGTCCGGCGAGTTACGAGAATCAGAGCACGGAGCTGAGCAGAGACGAGATTTCTCCTCCACCGTCGGATTCGAGTCCCGAAACCTTAGAGAACCTGATCAAAGCAGATGGACGGCTTATATTGCGTCCCAACGAGAGTAGTATCGATCATCGGACGGTCGAGAGCTTATCGAGCGGAAGGATGAGAGCTTCGGCTGTGTTAATGCAGCTGATATCGTGCGGTACGATGTCGTTTAAAGAATGTGGGCCCGTTTTGTTGAAAGATCAAGGGCTGTCGTTGACTGGGCGTAGCGAGTGTACGGTAACGAGAGGAGCAGCTGATAACAGCCTCGATAGGGCAGAGAAGGAATTACAGAGTTTTGGAAGGGTAAAATTGGAAGATAAGGAGTATTTTAGCGGCAGTTTGATTGAGACCAAGAAGGAACTTGTTCCTGCTTTGAAAAGATCTTCTTCTTACAATGCTGACAGGTAAAAAACAATTAATGGTGTTTGGAAACGTCAATCAGTTCGCTTCCCTTTATGTGAAACGGCACGTAGTTCTGTTCTGTTTTATTTATTTCCCGTACATAGCCCCAATAATTGGTTATGGCGTGAGTTGATTGAAGAGCTGAAAATGGTAAAATGTGTAGATGTACATTTTGGTGTGTCTTTCAAACGTCTCTTCATAATAGATTTTTTTTTTGTATAACATATTTTGGAAGGTTATATAACCTATAACAATTGAATATTTGATAATTTTCTTAGGAGTTCAAGAATGGGACCAACGATAGAGAAGGATGGGGAAGAGGCGGTTCGAGCTAAGTGCATTCCGAGAAAACCAAAGTCGGTGGCTATAAGGAACAATGGTGGGCAGCAGTAGCTAAACGTCACGAATGTCCGAGGAAAAGGAAGCAAAACGTCACGGAGTCTAACAAGCTTATTTTGGGTTTAAGTAACAAAGAAAAGAAGAATAGGGAATGATGAGTTGTAAGCGTTGTGAATTGTGTAGGTAATTACTAAAAATATCCTATGCATCCTCAAAAGTTAAGAGTAAAACATGATGGCCTGGGTACATATATAAAAATGTTGTAGTTTGAGCCTAGAAGTCTTTTGAGGTTAATTTCAATCTCGTTTAATTGGAAAAAAAAAAACCTAATATTCATTTTTGGTTATTGGGAATCTCACTAATATTTTTCAGTTAGTTTCACATTGGTAACTCTATTCACATTGAAATGAGTTTAGAGAAATACTCCGGTCAATATTTTACAAATTGACCATAGTTTAGCGTTGATTAGTTTAGAGAAATACTAGTAGTATTTGCTACTGGGAAATTACATTGAAAACATTATATTAACCAAATAAATGCCATTGGAATGTGGTAAAGTGATATTTGTCCTTGAAGTTATAAATAGTAGGGCGTAGAGTCAATGTTGGGGTGGTGCCTTGAGGTTACAAATTTATAATTCAGAACAACTCTCTGAGCCCTTTAATTTTTGGCCTATTTGTATTTTATAGAAATAGTTTTTTTTTTTTTTTGTTAAACATTTTATAGAAATAATTATACCAAAAGAAATTTCAATAACCAACAATGTTGTCTTTTGACTTTGAAAACATACAAGTTTCCCACTTACCCATTTCTAGAAGTGTTAAATAGCACTGCTATTCAAAGTCTTCGTTCATATGCATCATAAAATTCTATGCCAAAGAAGAAATACATTACAGAATCCCACATTCGCATTTATTAGAGTGAAAAAATAAATGTATACTTTGTTACTTTTGTTCAAACTGCTAGTTTTATCATCTTAAACACGTTCAGCCTCGTATGGATATATAGTTTGTTTTGCTAAAAAAATTCAGCTAATACATTTTTTTTTTTTTGAAATACAAAGCATCAAATAAAGTGGCACATTTAGCTCTCTTTTTTTCAATATCAAAAGGTTAATTTTTCTCTCTCTCACGATCCCACGTCTAAAATGAGATGGAATATATATAATTATAAATTAGGAACATATGCTAATTCAAAATTGATTTTAAATTAGAATCTATGAACTTTAACATGATATTATAGTCCAGTTGACTAAATATATGTATATTGCCATATATAAAATATGAACCAATTAGAAATCCATATTTTAGACACAAACTTTTGTTAAATACATTTTAATTCATATATTGTTTGTAATTTGTCATCTATAAAATGAAAAAGATGTAAGGTTGACAAAAAAAAAAGGAAAAGGTTTAGACCAAAATAAATTAAACCTATATAATCTAGTCTATTAAAGAGTCAGACTTCTTGATTCTTGATGTGCATCACTTCAAGAATAGATAGAGATGTTATAAATACATAAGATCTTGCAGTAGGTGGCTGACTTCACTGAACTGAATTCATATTTTGGTAAAAAGAGCTGTCATTGCGTGTACTACACATTGTGCTTCACAGTTTTCTTAATTTTATATATATACAGTTACTTTTTTTTACAAGTTCACTGTATAAACTGGTTACGAGAGGTAACTATATCACACATGGAATACGATGAAATTGTCAGAGAAAAAATCAGAACAAACCCTCTCAATCTAAGATACCAAATTTGAGAGGTACTAGCGTTAACTGATGGTGATAACGATTCACTCCCAGCTTCGAAAAAATCCTGTAAATTTCGATACGTTAGATACATGAAGTGTGCACGTGGGGATCATAATCGTACCAAAAATATGATTTTTCTATTTATAATTGGATTTATGCTAAGAAATGTCTGTATTTGGCGAGGAGAACACATAAATCATATTGCAATAAATGATGTTTTAGAGGTTTTTTTTTTTGTTCTCAAATGAGTGAAACATCACTTATATAAGAAAAGTGATAAGAACAGAGTATTTTAAAAACACATTTCAAGATTTGAATTTTTTTTAACCAGTACACGGTACACCTAACACCAAACAACATCCGTTTAATGTCCCCAAATTTAATGTAGCAACATACCTACCAGAATAACCGAGATCCGGTTCAGACCGACTATGGACATTGAAAATCTGATAAAGCCGGTTATTAGACGAAGTATGAACAACTTGGAGAGGCTACCGACTGGTTTAGCTTGTTAACGGTAAACCAAAGTGCAAAAACCGGCCATAAAAGGGTCAAACCTAGGATTCAGATTTTGGCTAAGAGCGGTCTTGGATCAACGAGACAAAAGCCTCAGACCATGTCTGTTTGACCGAGCTAGAGACGTCTGAGCCGCTCACATGCGCACTAAACATGTTTCCGCCTGGACCGGTAAGGACCCATTTAACTTTCTCTGGTGGGTTTGGGTCAATAACCTCGGTCTGAAATCCAGTATCATTCCGGTTCGCCAAAAGCTGAAAAAATGTGGTAAACAGGAAACAACCGTCAAACCAGTACAACCTTGGATAGAACCGGTTCCATCTTCTGTACCTCTAAATGATGTAAAGCTTACCAAAAGCCGCTCAGAATGCAACATAGAACCCAACATAGAACCCGAGTCAACTGTACCGCTCCTAACTGCTTTCAAGTATCTCTCAACAGCAGGCAGGGAACGGAATTTCTTCCCCGTAACTAGCTCAATGTAGGACTGCAAACAACAGTACTAGCAGTTTTGAAAACCCGGAGCAATTGGGAGCATAACAAACAAACCAAACTTAACCAAAGCCACAGATGTTTACCTTGTCTATCTGGCTGGAACTTCTCCGCGGTTTCTCCTCGACGATCCATCCATCAGGTAAACTGAAGTCTTTGGACAAGCCACGGTGATACTGTAAAAGCATAAGCTGCTGATCTGTACGGCTCCTGGATTCTTTCAAGTATCTCTCAACGGAAACAAGGGAGCGGAACCGTTTTCCCGTTTTTCGCTCAATATAATACTGCAACGAACAATACTAACGGTTTGAGAGCAAAAGAAAAAGCTGCTGATAATAAACAAATCAGTAAAGTCCTCTTTATTCATTGGTCTAATCAGCAAGAGATTCTCAACTCTCGACACTAAAACCACCAAATTATCTCAGATGTATCCTTATCACACTCAGCTCTTCTCTGTGTAATCCCTCACACACTAACCGGACTAGGTGGGTTTTATGCGAATTAAATTATGATCTACATCATAGGCTCTAAAAAGTACCTTATCAATATGGTGGGAGTTTTTCCTCGGAAACTCCTCAACAGTCCATCCTTTAGGCAAACGGAAACCCTTGGAGGCATATTCTAGGCTGCGATGATCCTGCAAAAGCATAACAAACTGATTTAAGTTTTTGATCCAAGAACCACATGCTTGTGAAATTTTCAAATCTAGATCAAGGGACCTGTTTGGTTCTGGATCCTTCATAAACACTTGACTTTTCATTGAAGAAGGATCCTGTTCGAGTAAAGCGTCTGTCATCTACTTGTCCAAGCAAGTGTCTTTGAACAGATTCTAGAGATGGAAACTCTCTACCAGTCCCTGGCTCGATAAAGTACTTTACCACGAAGTAAAACAAAAAAAAAAAAAGGGAAAGATGAGATTTTTCAGACGATAAATCTTAGAACTATCCTTCAACTCATGCATATACCGAAGAAACCATATGCAAAGAAACGAATCATAGACCCTCTTAGTGACACAAAATCACTAATTTAATCACAATCATACATATCCATTGCACAGAAAACGTGAGAAATCTAACACACGCCTCCATATCAATTCCAAATGCAATTTCAATGTAATAATAATCAGAAATTTGTTCTTCTAGTGACAATATTTCAAACAATCGAAAATTGAAAAATCTCGATGTAGGTCACTTGCACTTACCGTATCGACACTGCCGTTGCGACGAGGAGACGACGATCGAGGCCGGTTCACGACAGTCCAGCCCGGAAAAAGTTTCCCGCAAGTGGGGTCCACGATCTGCAGCTGGGTTTCGCGGCTGTGGCCCGGCGGAAACGGGACAAAAGGAACAAGGTCCGCCGAGGCTGAGGATGAAGATCTCGTCTGCATCTCTTTCGTTGGCGGGTTTTAACCCAATAACCCGAGTGAGAGTGGGTTTCAAGAGCCAAAGTCACACATTTTGTGCAGTACCCTTCTCACTGGACACGCAAAAAGCACACCATCCACTTCTCGCTCACTCACACTTCCACTTGGCAAAATATTAAGTTGCACAATATTTTTATTATGAGAAATTACATAAATATCCCTATTATCCCACTAAAGATATATTATGCCACTAATAAAAATTACATGTTTTAAAGTCTATTAAATGATCTTAGTTAACATTAAAATAGTATCCAAACTAATATAACATAATAAGGGCAATTAACCAAAATAATATATTTCAAAACTTTTGTTCTAAACTTAATATTATGAAAATAACAATAATAACACAGATTTTGATAGTAATAACATAAATTTAGTATTAAAATGACATAAAATTCTTTTTTTTAATGGAGAAAAACTAAATCCTAAATTGGAAATAGTGAATCAAAACATAATGTTTAATTTCATTTTTAATTTATTTTTAGTAAATAAGTATTTTTATACAATTATTTGTGTTATTTTTGGAATTTTAAATTTAGGATGTTAGTTTTAAAACACAAATAAATAAATTTTGTGCTATTTTAGAATATTTCTCATATAATTAAAATGAAAATATGAGAATGATTAATAAAAGACATTAAAGTGCTTGGAGGCTAGGTTCAAAGTTGAGCGACAATAGGACTCCTAACGTAATGTTTGGAATCAGTCCACGTAAGCTCTCCAAAAACGTAGCCTAAAGGCTTCGATGACTTGGGACGGAGAGTCATCTGAAATATCTTCACCTCCCCAATCTCATTGAACTTGAGCTGTTTGGGCTCAACGGAGACGCTTACTCCAAGTGGCTCTCGGAAGTGGGCATTGTAGGTTGAAGGCGGTCCTACGTTCTTGAGTTTGCGAGTGACGGTGACAGAGTCCGTGAGGTTAGGTACAGTGATTGAAGGATAGTTGAAGTCTAAAAGATTGGCTCCTTGGCGGCATATGTAGTGTGGGTCTTCGGCAAAGAGTCGAACTAAGGTGCTGTTGTAGCCGATGGCGCAGAGGAAGTCCAAGTAATCTCCAGTGGTGAGATCATAGACAAGGCCGGGGTGGGAAGCTTTATTGGGTTGGACATGGCCTGACCCGTAGCTAAAGGGAGTTGCTTTGCGGAAGGATTGATCGACCATAGGCTTTCGCGTGTTGTCTCTGGTTCTTGAACTAGTCATGATGGCAGAGCGGATTGCAGCAGGGCTCCATTGAGGGTGAAGTGTTTTCAAGAGACCAACGATGCCAGAGATGTGAGGACAAGACATGGAAGTCCCTGATTCGGTGTTGAAAGGAGTTCTACGATGGTCAAACTCTAAGTCCGTAGGGCTCGTAGCTTCCGTGAAGGCGGCTATGATGTTGACACCAGGTGCTGTTATGTCAGGCTTGAGAATTCCCGGTGTGACGGTGTTGGGACCTCTGGAAGAGAATGAGGCCATAAAAGGAGCAGGCTTTGTGTTCAGCTTACTAGCAGGTGGACTTATGTAACCCTTGGGATCTTTCGTGGAGTTTAGGTAGGAAAACACAGCTTCACCATCTTCGTAATCAATCTGAGAAGCAGGAAGTACGTGAGCGTCTGAAATGATCTCGTTTCCGCTCGCCTTGTCGTTGCATAGTATCATTCCTACAGCTCCTGCAGTGGCTGCTTGCTGTCCCTTGTCTACACGTGCGTTGTCTCCTCTTAGACACACCACAATCTTCCCTTTCACCTTCTCCGGGTCTAGGCTAGCTTTCTTGCATAGCGATCTATGTATCCAAACACTAGTTAGTACTTAAACATTACACATATATCCCCAAAAATGGATATAGCTAGGCTAGCTAGCTTGTACTTACGCATCTTTCGCGGACGCATTGGCTGCTTTAGCGTCTCCGGCATTGATCAGATCATACATCTTATTTTCGGGTAAAGGCTTCGAGAGGCTCGTTCCCTGCATTCGAAAACCAATTACTTGTAGCGCAAGCAAAAAAGAAATGAATAAAAAAGTGAAAAGGTAAAGATCAAAACCTTGAAGCGTTGGCCGTTCTTGAGCTCAACAAAGGCTTGAAACTCCCGATCCATGGAGCTAGCTCCGACTGTAATAATCCATGGTGCGACGTTTGAGACGGATCCAGTTTTAGGACCCGAATTCCCAGCGGAACACACAACCGTCACACCGTTTTTGACGGCGTGGAAGGATCCAATGGCTATGCCATCGTTCATATAATCTCCGGCATCTCCGCCCACTGAAACCGAGATAACATCAACACCGTCTCCGATGGCTTCATCAAACGCTGCCAACATATCAACATCAAAGCACCCCGCGCCATTCGCAGGCGGCCAACACACTTTGTAAGCTGCGGTTCTCGCGTTAGGAGAACCGCCGCTGGCTGTCCCGTTCCCGAGGCCAAACACATTGGCTCCGGGGACAAAGTTTCCGGCCGCCGTGGAAAGAGTGTGGCTACCGTGACCATCGAGGTCACGAGGGGTTTCAAAGGAGGCGTTGGAGGGAAAGCCTGTGTAAGCTAAGTAACCTTTGTTGAAGTATTTAGCTCCAATGAGTTTCCTGGTTATACGCGTGATGAACAAATAATCAATTTGCCTAAAGAGACTATAGCTAAAAGAAATAAATCAGATTGAGGTTCGAACCTGTTGCAAGGAACATCCTTGTGGCAACTACCTTTCCACCTAGCCGGAACACGTCCATACCCTTCATCGCTGAAGCTTTTTGACTCCGGCCACACACCTTCATCAATATACATCTTTTATATCTTCAAAATATATTTTTAAAAAAACATAGAAAAATGTTCATGTGTACTTTTAGCATACGTTTTGTGTAGAGCTTACAAATATTTTGAGACGGTGTTGACGAATATAGAATTATCATAATTATGAAGCATGATCGTAATGGGTCGACCCCTAACGAGTTGTGTATATATATCTAGCACTGGACATAATATTCGGATCCGAAAAAATAAATCGAAACCGATCCAAAAAAGAGGAACCGAACCCGAACCGAAACCGATTAAATATTCGAATGGATCATATATTCCTGTATCCGAAGAACCGAAAACGAACCCGAACCGGAAACCGAATGGATATCCGAAATACAATTATATACCCAAAATATTAATTATATTTAGATTTGATAACCTAAAATTACAATTATAAATCCGAAGATATGAGTTATTTTATACCAAAATGATTGAGAGACCTAAAATAACCAAAATATATGAAGTTTTTAGTTATGTTTGTTAAAGTTTGACCAAATTTTGTTTAAATTTAACCAATTTTATTCAAATTTAACTAATTTTCATTTTATTTTTATGATTTTTTGGATATCTGAAACCGAACCAAACCGAATGGAACCGAACCGAATTCAAACCAAAATTCTAAAATACCCAAACGGATCCTAGATTTCTATATCCAAAGAACCGAAAACCCGAATAACCCGAACCGAATCCGATCGGATATCCGAACGCCCAAGACTATATATATCTATGATGAGCAAGCACAACCTTTCTTTGGGAATTACCTGTGTCAAGATTCGCGATGATTGTGTCCTCTCCGAATCCTGCTCTATTCCATAGAGAAGACTTGTGAACGACGCCATTTTTCTCAAGGAGCATGAAATTCCATGAATGAGTGGTATGCAGTTTTCTTCCTTTGTTTAAGAATACGGAGATTACATCAGGATGCTCTGCATTAATCAATAATTATTTTTAAAAAATTCGTTAGGTGAATCAAAAGGGATTGAGTAGATAATTCCGAATTTAGGGGGTTGATGATCTCACTGGCGATTTCTGCAGCTTCATTTTCGTGAAGAACAGCGGCAAAGCCATTGATATGTCTCTTGAATGAGTAAAATATGGCATCTTTTGCCCTTTGATGGCTGCAATATTGGGGAGGTTGTTAGTTTCTTGCAGTGTTTTAAAACCTAAATTTTACTGACCTGTTTTAACTCGGAATATATATAACCCGAAAAAGAAAACCCATGATATACCCAACGGTTCGTGAATCACATCATAAATTCGTTTGTTTTGGTTTGAATATTTGAAATTCAACATGTTATTTATCTCTCTTAATTACTCTATTTGATTTTGTGATTGATTGATTCAGTTTGATTGTTTCAGTTGGAGTAAGTTTTAGTTTTAGTTATAAAAAAAATAGATGTCATACTTCATAATAGCTCAAAACAAACAATTTTGAAAGAAGAAAAAAAATGCTAGCTAACAATTTTGAGAATTTGTTATATTTTGATGTTAATTTTCGATTAAAATATCTTAAGAGTTCCATAATTGTCCTAAGATGCGACTTATTTTTAAACAAGCCAAGAACTTCTTTTTTTGGGGATAAATTATGAAATTTAAAACTTATTAACCGGTTCGACTTTCGGTCTGATTTTAAAAAACATTGGTTCAAGTCTTGTCGAGCAAGAGATAAAATTGGAGAAATGATACCTCCCCAAGAAAGAGGCGAGAAAAGTGCGATGTGAGTGAGCTACACCATTGAGATGGGCAGAAGAGAGGTGAGGAGGATGGGCGTGAGAACCCAAGTACACTATGTAGGACTGTTCACATAATCAAAACAGAAAAATATAAGTGCATATCGTAAAAGCAATATAAATAGACACAGAGTATATATACGAGAAAGAGAGGGACATTTTTAAGAGCAAACGAAGGAGAGAAAAAGAGAGTGAAGAGGAGAAGAAGAAGTAGAGATAAACTTTGGAGGCACATTCTGTATTATGGCTAAATGTAACTCACATTTCGTCTCATCACACTCTCTCATATACAAAAACTTTTCCATATTTCTCTCTGTCTATATTTGGTAGATGGATAGAATCACGCACAATATCTCAACTTACTATCAAAGTGATCAGTTGAGTGATTTGAGCTTATCTCCTTCTCTCTCCTTTTCAATTTCTCTAGTATAATATGTTACTGAAACAAAACAAAAAAAACAAAAAAAAGTAAGAGGATCTTCCTTATTTTCTTTCCATTTTTATCTCCCCGTTTTTGGGAATTACGTCCGGCAAAGATTTCCTTCATCAATCAATCTTTGTAACAGACAAAATTATTTCAGTACAAATTAATACAAGCAAAGGAAATTACTGTTTTTCTTTAAAGAATCATACAACTTTTTCGTAACGACTATAATATGACGATTCGAATCTGAAACCATGACATTAATATCGAATGCCTTCTTTGTATAAAAATCATGGAAACAATTCAGTGGACAGAACGGATCAATACATGGCGATATAGATAGGGACTTGTGCCGGTTCGAAAACGGTACATTTCCAGGCCGGTTAAAATACTTATCTGGTTTAATTACATTTAGAGAAATTCTTTAAAATACCATTAAAATGAGTTTTTGTTCTAAACATACCATCATTAGTTTTTTTCTTCTTTCAAACTACTAATAAATGACTTTTTCACAAATACTAAAAATTTTAGGGTTTATAATTTAAATATTTGGGTTTGGGTTCACTATGTTGGGTTAAAGATTTATTTTTGAAGGTTTATGATTTAGTTTTGAGGGGTTAAAAGTTTAGTTTTGTAGTGTTTGTAGAAAAAATTAATGTTTGTGGTAGTTTTGGAGAAAAAAAAAGTTAATAATGGTATGTTTGGAATGAAAACTTATTTTAGTGGTATTTTTGAGAATTGCATTTAGATTTATGCGAGATAGTTAAAATATTAGAAATATTAATCAACTACCGTTTATCCCAGATGCGAAAATTTCCTAAATGCGTCCAAATTTTTTATTTTTTAAAAAAAAATAAATATTTTGTAATTTTGGTCGAAAAGAGATAAAGTTATTTTGATTGGTCCATATACTCTAGAAGTATGAATACATATCTTTGGCGTAGAAAGCACAACGGAAACAGAGTCAAACAAAACAAGTCGGTCATATGTTTATCCATTCAGACGTGTGTTGGTGGTAATCTTGTAAACCAACAATCATATAATTTAGTGAAAAATAGACTTTTATTATTGACCTGAATTGTCGTTAAATGGAGAAAGTTATCAGAGGGAGTGTGAAAACAAGAATCTTAAGGTATCTTTATGGAGTAATTATGAGGAGTTTATCTATCATAAGAAGAGCCACGTCACTCTCTCTTTCTATTTTGGTTTTGTTTTTTCTGATCTCTTCTACTTGCTTCCCACGTTTCCATCAAGTTTCCGTACATATCCTCTTTGTTTGCTCTCACTTACTCCAGACGCGATCTTTCAACGCGTACCTCTCACGCATTTTGTTTCGTCATGCCTTCGCTGGGATTGTAAAATGCTCTCATTGCTGACGGTAGTTTCCAATGAACATTCTACAACAATTCTTTTCTTAGATATTAGTTTAAAAAATATTTGAATCAAAACCATGCCAAATCATGTTAATAACCGATTAGTTTTAATATGTTAAATAATAAAGCTCATAAAAAAGAAACCAACCGAATCACAACCGATTTAAGTGGTAATTAAACAACTAAATGATCAGATAAAATTGTATTTAGTAAGATTTTTTTTTTTTTTTGAAAGAATGTTAAATTTATTCAGTAAAAAAAAAAACTCATGTTTACAACAAGTGTAAACGTTTAAGAAAAAGTTTAGCTAACTAAAAATTAAAAACTTTAGATATGTCTAGTTAAAAACCAAAATACGACAATATCCTCTTATTGTTGTTCTTCTAAGACGCAAATCGAACTGAGCTTATTTCTCATTTGTTTATCGATAAGTTTGATGAGTCGTTGAGGTGTTGAAGGTGTTTCTCCGTGTCATCTTCCATTTTTTTCCCGCCAAACACTATAGACCACTGTCTGAAAGACATATTTCATTATGAATAGAGTGATGTTACCTTGTCATGAGTCATAGAGAAAACCAACTAGCGTATTCCAATATGTTGTGTACTTCTCCTTGAGAATACCTCTAGTGAGATGCTCCAAGATTTGAGCTGAGAAACGGCATGAGAAAAATAAATGGTTTCTCATTTCGGGATGGCTTTGACATAAGGTACAATGGGATTGTGTTGTTGGGTTTCATTGTTGCATTCTTACCGCTGTGTTTAGGCAGTCGTGTATAGCCAACCAAACTAAGAAGAAAAATTTCGGAGTTGCGTATTTTAACCAAATTCCTCTTGTCCAAGTCACTACATGTTGTTGTTCCCGAATAGTTTTCCAAGTTTCCTTCGACGAGAATTTTATTTTGAACTTATCTGAAATGTGTCTTTATAGCGCAATATCTGCTGTATTTTGCCGGATTCTAGTTTTCTGTTTTTCAATTTCTTCTTTAACCCGATCATTATATTTAAATTTAAAAATAGATGTATTCATCTAACATATGTAAAGATAGATACTAACAAGTTATTATCTTCCGTATCAAATTAATAAATATAAATAAGAAGCATATCATGATTTTATTTTTTAATTTTGTTGTAAAGTACAATATCTCTATAAATTATAAAATATATCTAGAAGGCGTTGATTTGAGAAATATTCTCTACATATTATCTAGAAGACGGCTGAGAAATCACGCGCCGCGCGTAGTGAACATAAGATAGATAGATAGATCAAACTGAGAGTAATTTAGTTAAGAGATGTGTGTGTGAATAAATAATAGTAAAATATATAAAAGGTTTCGAGAAAGCACGAGGAAGATTCTCATCCAAACGAAACGACTCTTTCGTTTTTTTATTAGTCTCCTAAGCTACGCGGTGTCGCAAATCGTGACCACATAAACCGCATTTTCCTTCTTTACCCTCGTCCCTTCCACGTAATTACGATAATACCACACTCCTTCTCTGCCACTTCCTTACCCACCAAGTCACAAGGCTATTTCCGTCATTCTCACACACGTCTTCAGTCCACACAACTCGATATCTATAAATACAAATCCCAAACAGAGACACAAACACATCACAACAACAATCACACCAAACCTCGAACAATACACAACACACAAACCCAAAAAATCGTTTTAATTGTCTAGATCGAAAAAACAAACAAAAATATGGTTGCAATATCGGAGATTAAGTCGACGGTGGAGACTACGGCGGCGAATTGTTTGATGCTTTTATCAAGAGTCGGACAAGAAAACGTCGACGGTGGTGGAGGAGATCAAAAACGCGTTTTCACATGTAAGACTTGTTTGAAGGAGTTTCATTCGTTTCAAGCGTTAGGAGGTCACCGTGCCAGCCACAAGAAGCCTAACAACGAGACTCTCTCTGGATTGATGAAGAAGGCTAAAGCGTCTTCGTCGCATCCTTGTCCGATTTGCGGAGTGGAGTTCCCGATGGGACAGGCTCTAGGAGGACACATGAGGAGACACAGGAACGAGAGTGCCGCCGGTGGCGCGTTGGTCACACGCGCGTTATTGCCGGAGCCGACGGTGACGACGCTGAAGAAATCTAGCAGTGGGAAGAGGGTGGCTTGTCTGGATCTGAGTTTGGGGATGGTTGAGAATTTGAACCTCAAGCTGGAGCTTGGAAGAACAGTTTATTGATTTTGTTTTTTCTTCTCTTTTCTGGATATATTTGTTTCTCTCATTCTTTGAATTTTTCTTAATATTTTAGATTATACATACATCTGCAGGTTTAGGAAACTTTCATAGGTGTAATATTTTCTTTCTGTGAAAATATATTTTACTTAGCATTTGAGATTGTTGTCCTATGATATCTTTCAGTCTTTACTTATATTTTAATTTTGGGTTATGTTAAAATATCTCATACTATTTTATTTTGAATAATTATCAAATACTCCTACCTATTATGTTGCTATATATTTGCCCCCCATCACGAATAAAAACAACTCGAATTATAGGTGGTTATCTGAATTTGGAACATTACTTACGTGGAAAAAAAGAGAGTATCACAAATGAACTTGCTGCCGTGGATGAAGAACATAGAGAAAAGTCTGTAGAAGATTTCTAGTATTCTGTTTCTTAGATTCAACATTTCTTTAGAATTCGAACCTCAACTTTGTGCTAACAATCCATTCGAACTACTCGGTCACGAAATTACTTGGTTCACGAAATTCAGGCAAGTGATTTACTCGAAAGTGGGTTTGCAAAACTCGAACACTTGGTGCTAAATAAAGAAAACATATATATGCATATTGCTTCATCCCAACATGTATAAAATGCATTAAACAAACAAATGTTTATAAATCACACAAAGCAATTTTTTTTTGTTTTAATGAGGGGCATATTCAGATTACGAAATTAAGATGGAGATGAAGACAGGAGAGTGCAAAAGGAAAAGACCTGAGATGATTGATTGCAGCAAGTCATGATGGAAATTGAGGGACATGTCCATATTTGTTTAATTGTGCCAATTAAAATCTTCAAATGAAAGTTGTGATTTTGAGACGCACTTTCGTTGGGAAGTCCCCTAATACACCAGTAAGAAGTATGGACGATTGGTTCTATAGCTAGTAATTTGGGTTTTAGCTCATTCAATCCATCAAAAAACTCAGTAAACAACACTAAAGCTACATAGAGTTGGAGAGTTAAGGGCTCCAGCTATTTCTGACATCAAATTAGAAGTACTCCCTCTGTTTCAAAAAATATTATTTTGACATATTTCACACATATTAAAAAACTAATAAAAATTATATTTTGGTCCTTATTAATACATGAAACAAAACTTCTCTTTCTAATTAGTACATTATACAATAGGGTTAAAACTTAATTTTTAATACTCTCTCCGTTCTAAATTAAATGAAGTTTTAGAGAGTTTTTTTTTCCACAAGTTCTCACTAACCAATGCAAAATTAAATGATTTTTTATTATTTTTGACTAATTACATTTTATATACTATTTGTTCAATGGTTCAGATGAATAATAAATGAAGTTTTAGTATAGAAAAAAACAAAAAATAATTGTTTCCTTAATTTGTGTGCATACTACCAAAACACCACTTAATTCAAAACAGATGGAATAAAAGTTTTGGATTGAAAATAGTGACATTCTTGCTTTTGGGCCGAGAAGGTTTTCAGAGATGAACGGTCAAGATTAGACTTCACGCAGCACGCGTAAGATAAGCCTTGTGGTTACCATAACATCAGATCATGCCATTTTTGCTTTTATGCCTTAGAAAGAAAGCAAAAAAACAAAAAAAACTGGAGCAAAAATCGGGTGCTTCTCGCGCACCGTATCATCGATTACTTTCTTCGCCGGCGAAATTCCTCTCTCCCTTACCGACGATCGAGTTTCCGGCGAATCAACTCAGGTAACCAGTCTTTAGATTTCTCCGATTTTCAGCCATTCCGACGTGACCTCTAGGGCACTTGTAATTGTTCAAAAAAAAAAAAAAAATCATCGCTTTCAGAATTTCAACACTCTCGACTGAGCAAATTAGGTTTCAATTTCTTATATATTTATAGCTTTCAGTCTTCTTTTTCTTTTCTGCTACGAATTCGTTTTAGAGGATTGATTTTGTGGAACTCGTTTCTGGGGAAGATAACTCGCACTTGCTCTTGGTCGACGCAATTAAAGAGGGAGGCTTGAGAGATTTGAATCGACGTTTCAGTCAACTCTGAAAGCAGAAAAGGGCAAAACAATGGTATACCTCCGAACTTTGCATTCGGGTTGTGTTTCCTGAGATTCTTTTTTTTTTCTGTTATAAAATCGCATTCACTTCTGATTTGGTCGAGATTGTGTCGTTTTCAGTCTTATGAAAGCAAAGGTTTCTGGGTTCTGAAGAGCAACGAGCATACAAGCGAGGAAGATTCAGTGTATGATCACTCAACAAGAGACGATGCAAAGCGTCCTCATCCTTGGTTTGTGGATTCTCCTCGCTCAGAGATGTTCCCAAACAAGAAGCAAGCAGTGCAAGATCCAGTAGGATTAGGGAAATCGAATGTTGGTCTTCCTTTGTGGGAAAGCTCATCGGTTTTTCAATCCGTCTCGAACCAGTTCATGGATAGGCTTCTAGGGACTGAAATGCCAAGACCCCTTTTGTTTGGTGATAGAGATAGAACAGAAGTTGGTAGCCATCACCAACCTAAGAGCATAGGAGGGAGTTACATGGAAGACAGGTCTGTTGAATTATCAATATCTAATGGCGTGGAGGTTGCTGGAAGTTGTTTCGGTGGTGATGGAATTAGAAAACTTCAAGTTAGTCGGGTTAAGGAAACAATGAGTACACATGGTGGTTTAGACGGTCATACTCATAGGAAAATCGATTCATCTTCAATCCAAGCTTGTGGCCGGGATAATGAGGGTACTAGTTTTGTAAATTTCGCACTGGCGGGTCATCCTTATGGCAATGAAGACTCTCATGGAATCACATTTGGTGAAATTAACGACGAAAATGATGCTGGCTCTACTTCCAATGTGGTTGGAAACTATCAATCTTATGTTCAAGACCCAATTGGAACGTCTGATATGGTTTATGGCCAAGAAACCGCACAGACCAGCAGCGGAGTTGTAGGTGAACAACTAGCAGCTAAACCGAGCTTGGAATCTCTTCCAAAGAACAAAGGAGAGACCAAGACGTCAAAGAAGGAAGCCTCCACAAGCTTTCCTTCAAACGTCAGAAGCTTAATATCAACTGGTATGCTCGATGGCGTTCCTGTGAAATATGTTTCTCTGTCACGTGAGGTAAAACCTAAGTGCTCAGCTCAACTTATTTTAAGCGTACCATTTTCCTAAAGTCTTGAATTTGTAATTGCGTTGAAAAAATCTGAAATCAGGAGCTTCGAGGAGTCATCAAAGGATCGGGCTATCTCTGTGGATGCCAAGCTTGCGATTTCACAAAGGTGAGTCAACACAAAAGTTCTATCTTTGAGGAACCCTGGCTGATTAATAATTTGGTTCGACTCTAAATCATTCAAGGTGCTTAACGCGTATGTATTTGAGAGACACGCCGGATGTAAAACGAAGCATCCAAACAATCATATTTACTTTGAAAACGGGAAGACGATTTATCAGATAGTTCAGGAACTTAGGAACACTCCAGAAACTATGTTGTTTGATGTGATTCAGACTGTATTTGGTTCTCCTATCAACCAGAAAGCATTTCGCATATGGAAAGGTCCAATCTTCTTCTTCTTCTTCTTCTTCATGGATTTGCATTTTCTTCCGACTTTCTAATGTCCTGTTTTCGTTTTCGTTCAGAATCATTTCAAGCGGCGACTCGGGAACTTCAGCGTATCTATGGCAAAGAAGAGCGTTCCTTTTGAATGTGTAATAATATATTATGTGGAAAAATGTAAGACTGCAACATTTTGCTGGATCTTAATGTAAAAACTATCTTTTTTTTTACTTAAATGTGTATAAAGAGAATCTTTTTTTGCAAAATTGTAAGAATCTTAAGTGTGCTACAAGGGAAAAGATTTAAGAAGTGATGATGTAACAGAGAAAGCAAAAGATAAGAATAGAATTGGAGTTATGAGCAAAAGTTTTAACAATTTAGCCTCAGAATCAGCTTCAGGGATATTGATTCTGTCTGAGAAGTGAGAACGAACGATTTCTTCAAAGATTCTATTACCCTCATGAACAAACAAACTAAAAATGCCAATTAAGAACAAATCATCAAAAGAAAAGAAAAAAAATTACAAAAGCACCCAAGACAAATCTGTTTTTCTCACTTCACTTCAACTTCAGAACTTTTGGGACTTTAAGTTCCACAGCATGCAGATTTCTGCGTGGCCTGTCCGGCTCCAGCCGCCTGGTCTGTTTGGCTGATCTTGATCGTTGCAGGCTGCAATGAACGATGGAATTGTGACACAAAAAAGTTTGTTTTTAAGTATTTTGCACAAAGAATTGTGAAGTGAAAGAAATGCTTAAGAATGTAACAAGTAATTAAAAACCTCTGCTCTCGAGTCAGTATCTGCGAGCCTCTGCTTAATGTCCTTTGCTATCGAGAAGAAAACTTCTTCCACATTTAGATTTGTTTTGGCACTCTGACATGTAAAATGGCATAGCTATGTAAGCAATGTAAACGACAAATGTAGGTTAAGTTGTTCTCATGAGACGAAATATTTGAGACAATGTTTGGCTTACTGTTTCGAAGAACTTGATTCCATATTCATCAGCAAGTGCTTGACCCTTTGATTTTGGCACAGCCTGAGAAAAAATGTGTTGGACCAAAAACGCTATTAGTTGTGAATCAGGAAGTCTAGTAATGTCGGTGTGAATGAAGTAGCTCGTATTGTACCCTCTTGCTCTCGTCCATGTCGGCTTTGTTCCCTACCAAGATTTTGTTGACATTATCTGAAGCATGCTGTTCGATATTACGAATCCAGTTTCTAATGTCTGCAAAATAAGGTCAAGAGAGCAGGTCCAGATCAAAGCAGATGCGTGAAACCAAAGTTTTAATGTGTAGAAAGAATTGACAATTTAGGTGGATCATTCATATGAGAGAGACGGAAATTTACTGTTGAAGGACGACTCGTCTGTGACATCATACACCAGCAAGATGCCCATTGCTCCGCGGTAATAAGCTGCAAACATGACAAACGAAAGAAAGAGGTGAACATAAATTCTTCAAACTACTGTTGTATTAAAAGAGGCTTAAACAACTAAATATTCCCAAAACTTCAGCAATTATGTTTAAGTACAATGCCCAAACAAATTTATGGAGAATCTATATAAGTTCATCCCTCAGCCCTTTCACAAGAAATCAGAGCATCAAATAGTTTACTCTTAAAGGTACACATCAATGTTCTCGAAGACCTTTCGATCCAATTTCCAGTGGGACGACGTATGCTAAATACACTATTAGAGCAAGAAGCTCGTATGAAAGAAGGATCTCACTCACCAGTGGTGATGGTTCGAAAACGTTCTTGACCAGCCGTATCCCAAATCTGGAGTTTGATGCGTTTGCCATCAAGATCAATAGTTCTTATCTTAAAATCAATGCTGCATCAAAATCCAAAGAGAAGAGACACAGTGAGGCATATAGGATAGAGAGAAACATGCATCACAGTCTCTCAACATGGTTGAAGAAAATACAAACCCAATGGTGGTGATGAAGCTAGTGGTAAAGGAGCCATCAGAGAACCTTAAAAGCAAACAACTCTTACCCACACCTGCAACAAGAATTGTGTGAATCCTTAAGTGTCAGAGATCTAAAACACACTGTTCGAAAAAAAAAAAAAACCAAACTCGTAATGATCTTCAAATCAAACACAAAAGAGGGATCGAGCAAGGAATCAAATTCGCCACTCAGCAATAAACAAGATCGGTTTTGGAAGAGTAATTGAAAATGAATAAAATTCGGTGAATTCAAATTTATCGATTGGATCAGAAGAGGAAAAAAGACGAGGAGGGACGACGTACCGCTATCACCGATCAGAAGAAGCTTAATGAGATAATCGTAATCGGCTCTAGCCCTAGCAGGTGGAGCAGCCATCGAATCTAAATGGGAAAACTCAAGAGATCAAACCAAATTACTTTGTTTCATCTAAGACGAAGGAGATCGAAAACCGCAGAACGTAAGGAATCAACGAGGAATGGAGAAGATCACGACGAATGCGTACCAGATCAAAATGAAGCAGAGAAGAGACCGTGGTTATAGTGATGAGCAGAGAGGAGCGAGAGCGATGAAAATGGCGGACGGCTAAAATACGCCAGTCCTGATGATTTAACTTCTTTTCTGTTTTCTCCTGCTTCTTTGTTATTATACGCCCTCTTCTTCTTCGCGTGCACGATGATATTACATCCGGCGTAAGTTAGCACCCGAAACCGCGAAGAGGAGGAGGAAAGAGAGAGCATAGTCTGGCCCAGAAAGCATGAAGCCTTATGGGCCTTTATTTATAAACTCGTTGATACAAATCAAAAATAGAATTATGAAGGATCCACACAATACAAGTGAAAGAATAGGCAACTTGGGTGAAGTGTATAGATATGCTTATAAGCTACTCTTTGCCAACAAATTCGACAACACAAATTTCTACAACTACAATGACTGACTTGATGGGAAAGAGAATTTTAAAATTTTGAAAGTTTTACAATGAATTTTGTGAAAGCTAAAATATTATTCCCGATTTTCCGTAAATTAAAATTTATATATAACACACATTACACACACATGCAACTTATATGTAAATTATTAAATAAAAAAATGAAGGAAATAAATTTGGGTGAAAAAAGCATGAAAAGGTAGATACAATATAGTGAGATTTCATTAGGAACAAATAATAATAAAAAAAAAATATATATATATATATATAGCGAGAATTCTAATAATCTTAAATTTGCTTACCATTATGTAAGCATGCAGACAAAACCCATTGCTAAGTCCCGAGAGAACCGTTTCACCAAAACAAAAATAAAATAAAAAATAATGAAACTTTGAATCCATCCCATTTGTCAGCCGATTAGACAAGATTCGAATAAGGACGAGGTCTAGTTTGACAATATATGCCCCACAACTTTACTTAAAACTGTCTCGACAAAAATACTATTTCAAACTAAGTGTCATTAACTCGACTGGAAAAAGTATTTAGGTAAAATCTAGAGGTTATATGATCAAGTGACGCTTGAGACAAAACTAATATTACATGTTGTGATTACGAACCTGGAGGGATTACGAGTTTCGGTCCAGAACCTGCTGATAATCAAAAAAAAAAACACTTCAATACTTCATTAATAGTGTTAAAGTGGGTATACCATCGCATTTAGTCGAACTCACCTTATTTGCGATCTGATCTATATACATTTGGTTTTGATTGACAATACATCCTTAACTTAAAGATAATTAGCATAGATGCATTGCGTTGTTAAACAACCAATACATTCTTATTATATATGGACTGTTTTTCTTCCAACTTTTCTATGGACTTTGTTTTACAAAAAAATTATATATATATATATATATATATAAATATTAGTTGATATCTAATTAAGAAGAAGTACGAAAAAGGAAGCTCTAGAAGTTCCCCTGCCTTTAGGCTCCGATTACGTGTGATACTCTTGCTATAGCTTTAACGCGATGGTCGCTCAACGTGAACGACATTGTGTATTCGTATTTCTCATTAAGAAAAAAAAAATAATCATTTGATGTATATACATATATCTAGTTTCATAATAACGACAGTAATACATATGTGTAATATAACAATTATACAACGGCACGCAAACAATGAAATTAATAGACTCTTCAAAGCAATTTTATTATCTTTCTAACATTTCTTTTACTAAAGAAGTTTGGCAAATGATTTGATAACAGCTAAAAACATAATTTCTATTTCTTTAATAAAAGGTATATACAAGATAAATATGCTAATAGTTTATTTATGTAATGCGATATAATATATACTACTAGAGTATAAATAACAATAATTATACATAAATGCTTTCATTATGTAAACATATATTTTCACGTATACTAATAAAAAAAAAGGTACTGATATACAGTATATGGTTTAAATTCTCATCTTGATAGTAGTATTATCTTAAAGTAACATGTATACGATACAATAAGTCAATAAATAATAAATGTGTAGTTGATTCTCTTAAATACACAATCGATAACAAACGTTTCACTTACTCCAAAATTTTTCACAATAAATAACTCCTTTTTGTAGCCTCATTTTGCTCCTCCCAAACCATCACTTCTTTTGCATTGTGTGCAAACTTTGAGTTTTTTTGTTTCTTCATCTTCCCAAAGTAACAAACCTTATCGAAGCAAACTAACATAATTTCAACCTCACTAAGAATGAAGATGAAATTCGTGGTTGTCAAATTCTTCGTTATCTCTCTTCTCCTCACACCTTCTTTGTTCATGCTTTCAACCGCCGATTCGTGTAAGTTATACGTAATTCATTTAATTATTTCAGATAATTTTTATATTTGAATCTCGCTGTCTAAAATCATAAATTTATATTTCAAATAATAAATAAATTAGCACCATGCGACGGAAAATGCAATGTGAGATGTTCGAAGGCAGGAAGACAAGATCGGTGTCTCAAGTATTGCAATATATGTTGCGAGAAGTGTAACAATTGTGTTCCCTCGGGCACTTATGGAAACAAAGATGAATGCCCTTGTTACCGCGATATGAAGAACTCCAAAGGCCAGCCCAAATGTCCTTGAACATGTTTTGAAGATCATATATCCTCGTAGACATATATCTATAAATATAATTACAATCGTGGTTGATGCATGAAATAATGAGTTTGAAATATTCTATGTATTGAAAATGTGATAGATCTTGACAATATAACATAATGTAATATTTTTTATAAAAATATTTGGGGATGTAGTTTATATATATATGTATGACGTATACACAGTATGTTGATTAATAGAAAGATAATTATACAACAATCTAATGAATCAAACGTTTTATTAAATTGACAATATCATATCTGAAAAGTTGATTATGATTCTTGAAGAAACGAAACAGTATGATGCAGATCTTTATGCTGTGGTCTCGACTCTCTTAATTTCCTTATCGCCGTAAATGTTCGGTTTCTTTATATGGTTCACGCATTTGAAGTTCCAAAACAAATGAAGGATCCACACAATACAAGTGAAAGAAGAGGCAACTTGGGTGAAGTATAGATATGCTTATAAGCTACTCTTTGCCAACAAATTCGACAACAAAAATTTATAGAACTACAGTGACTGACTTGATGGGAAAGAGAATTTTTTTAAAATGAAAGTTTTACAATGAATTCCCGATTTTGTGAAAGCTAATATATTATTCCCGATTTTCCGTAAATTATATTTATGTGTACATATATAACACACAAATTAAATAAAAAAAGAAGGTAATAAATTTGGAAAAAAAAAGCATGAAAAGGTAGATACAATATAGTGAGATTTCATTAGGAACAAATAAATAAATAAAAAGAAATATAGCGAGAATTCTGATAATCTTAATTTTGCATACCATTATGTAAGCATGCAGACAAAACCCATTTTACTATATTGTATCTTAAAGCATTGAGCGGAGGTATATCCATAGTATTAATCAGACCCGGTTTTGAGGGTTTGTTGGGTGTACAAATGCACATAGTCCATAATTTTTTATTTTAAGAGCCAAATTTTTTTTTGTTAGGGCCCAATTTTTTTTTTGTAAGACCAAATTTTTTTTGAACAAGGTCCATATTTTTATTGAACCGGCCCTTATACTAATAATCAGGTAAATTTGATCTTTAACCTCCAAAATCACCAAAAAACTGCCAATAAATAAAAATGTCTGATTTCAATAATTTTTAACTCGTAATCTACATATAAAAAAAAAATAAAGAAACTCATGTATCACTTTGAAATCTTATTATTTATATGTAATTTTTTATTATCGTGTAAATTTTATTTATAAATAGTGCTTGTAATTTATATATATATATATATATATTTATAAAAAATTTATCATCATAATTAATAATTGTGAATATTGAGAACCATAATGCAAAATACAAATTATTTTAAAAAAAATTAAAAATGAACCATGATGCGATCTGATCTATATACATTTGGTTTTGATTGACAATACATCCTTAACTTAAAGATAATTAGCATAGATGCATTGCGTTGTTAAACAACCAATACATTCTTATTATATATGGACTGTTTTTCTTCCAACTTTTCTATGGACTTTGTTTTACAAAAAAAAAATGAAAATATAAATATTAGTTGATATCTAATTAAGAAGAAGTAAGAAAAAGGAAGCTCTAGAAGTTCCCCTGCCTTTAGGTTCCGATTACGTGTGATACTCTTGTTATAGCTTTAACGCGATGGTCGCTCAACGTGAACGACATTGTGCCTTCGTATTTCTCATTATATGAAAAAAAAAATTAAAAAAAAAATCATATGATCTATATACATATATCTAGAGTTTCATAATAACGACAGTAATACATATGTGTAAGACAATTATGCAACGGCACGTAAACCATGAAATTAGTAGACTCTTCAGAGCAAATTTATTATCTTTCTAGCATTTCTTTTACTAAAGAAGTTTGGCAAATGATTTGATAACAGCGAAAAACATAATTTATATTTCTTTAATAAAAGGTATATACAAGATAAATATTCTAATAGTTTATTTATGTAATGCGATATAATATATACTATAGACTTATAGAGTATAAATAACAATAATTATACATAAATGCTTTCATTATATGTAAACATATATTTTCACGTATACTAATAATAAAAAAGGTACTGATATACAGTATATGGTTTAATTTCTCATCTTGATAGTAGTATTATCTTAAAGTAACATGTATACGATACAATAAGTCAGTAAGTAATAAATTTGTAGTTGATTCTTTTAAATACACAATTGATAACAAACGTTTCTCTTACTCCAAGATTCTTCACTATAAATAACTCCTTTTTGTAGCCTCATTTTGCTCCTCCCAAACCATCACTTCTTTTGCATTGTGTGCAAACTTTGAGTTTTTTTCTTGAGGAATTGCAGGAACTAGTAATGGATAACCACATAGTTAGGTAATCTCATATTTGCTTTGTAAAAGCATGGCCCAAAATAGCAATTTTTGTTACTAACCCAATTTTGGGTTCACCTATTAATATTAGCTAAATTCACCCTTTTTCCTTCTTCATCTTCCCAAAGTAACAAACCTCACTAAGAATGAAGATGAAATTCGTCGTTGTACAATTCTTCCTTATCTCTCTTCTCCTCACATCTTCTTTGTTCATGCTTTCAACCGCCAATCCGTGTAAGTTATACGTAATTCATTGAATTATTTTAGATAACTTTTTTATTTGAATCTCACTGTCTAAAATCAGAAATTTATATTTCAAATAATAAATAAATTAGCACCATGCAAGGGAAAATGCATTGAGAGATGTTGGAAGGCACGAAGAGTAGATCTTGTTAAACCAGAATTCACACACATCGTAGATTGGCGAATTCAGTTTAGAGTTTAGGAGAATTATTTTTATTAGATTTATAGCTGTGCCGTTGAAGGCTGCCTACGTACCCTTCAAATAGGGATCAAGCCAAAACGTAGTTCTTGTTACAAAGGATGTGATGGGATTTTTAGATGATTAAGAATGAGGCGATGGCCTCCTTATTTATAAGTCTTGAAGTCCTTAGCTCTTCCTTTTCCTTCTTGACTTTGTATTGGCAATTATTCTTTTTCCTTGAAGCTGATAAGGATAATCTCCTTTCTTTCCGGGATTTGCCTTTATCCAAATAAAGGAAATCTTCTCTTTATTAATTAAAGGAAATTTCCCTTTAATTACGTAGATCGGTTTCGATGGGCCTTGAAGTTGATTGTTGGGCTGATTTCTATTCAAACCGGGTTAAACCGGGGGAGTGCTAAATCCCCCTCTAACAATTAGCCCCCCCCTCAGTTCGGCGAAGGAGTGTTCGAGTTCGGCGGATTTCTTTAGCCCGATTGGAGTTGAAATCAGCATCTGGTTGAATTTCCTTTTAGACGTTGTTCGTCTTTGTTCCTGCAAAAATTACTAAAGACGAGAGATTGAGCTCGAGACTGAGCTCGGCGTTTGTTAGTTAGGTGCGAGGTCGGTCTCGGCTTTTCCAAGTTCGGTTTCGATAGTTCGTGCGGGACTGTGAGGTCGGCGAGCTGTGATTGCGAGCTGCCCAATTGTTTAGATCGGTGAATTACGATTACGAGTTGCCATACTGCGGGGTCAGCGAGCTGTGCGGTCGGAGAACTGCGATCGTGAGTTTGGCGAGCTGTGGCCGTGAGTTAGGTGGGGCTGCGAGATCGGCGAACTGTGACTGCATGATGAGTAAGTTGCGACTGAGCTACCTAACTGTTAGACCGACGAGCTGCGACCGCTAGCTACCTTACTGTCGGATCGTCGAGCTACGACCACGAGCTGCTTTACTGCGAAGTAGGCGATATGTTCGATTGGGAGGTAGGTGAACTGCTTGAGTTTGGCTTGATGATACGAACTGTACGAGTTCGGCGAACTGCTTAAGTTCGGCTTGATGATACGAACTGTACGAGTTCGGCGAACTGTACGAGTTCGGCGAACTGCTTAAGTTCGGCTTGAAGGAACGGATCCTATGATATAATCTGAAAAGAAAATATCTTCGAATAACAAGTAAAAAATTTGATAAAAAATACCTGAATTTTAGGGAGCTCTGTAGACGAGCTATAATCGATAAGTGACGAGCTGGATCTATCAGTGGATGTCCTTTTTTTTTTTTTTTTTTTTTTTTTTTTTTTACCGAATTTGACTACGTTGGAGCAAGCCCAACAAAAAAGAGAAATCTGATCTTCTTTCATGTCGGCAGTGATGGTGAGTGAGGTCAGCATCGGGTGCTTCCTGGTCGGCATGCAAGTTACATCTTCTCTGGTCATGGTGGTTTTCATGCTCGGCAAGTGAGTTCGTCACGTTGAGTTCGAGATCGGCGGTACGATAAGTTTGCCTCCGCGAGCTCGGCGTGTTCAATGGCTGCGGTCTGATGAGTTCGGTGTGTTTGCCGAGGTCGGCATGTGCGGCGAGGTCGGCGTGTTCCGCAAGGTCGTCTCGTCATGTGCGAACTCGGCGTTTGTAAGCTCGTGGGAGTGAGCTCGGCGTGTCGTGCTCGGCCAGAACCATCTTTGTTGAGCTCGTTCTTCTTCTTCGGCGAGCTCGTTCATGGTGAGTTTGAGATCGGCGGGTTCATCATGGCGAGAATCAGATCGTGAGTTCGTCATTGTTTGTCGTTTCCCTCGCGTACTCCTCCTTGTCACGATCACGTTACTTGGCACGTCTTCTTCATACCATGTTGCTTGGCATACACGTCACGCTTGTTTCCTCATCTTGCTCATGGCGTTGAGCTGGTTGTTATTGTTTTTATCTCGGATTGAGCTGGCGTTGAACATGACGAGAAGAGTCGGAGGCTTTGTCGGATTTCTAGGGTTTTAAAATAATTCTCCATAAACACCAGATTTTTCTTGCCCCCTCCTTCTAGCGCCAATTGTTAAACCAGAATTCGCACACATCGTAGATTGGCGAATTCAGTTTAGAGTTTAGGAGAATTATTTTTATTAGATTTATAGCTGTGCCGTTGAAGGCTGCCTACGTACCCTTCAAATAGGGATCAAGCCAAAACGTAGTTCTTGTTACAAAGGATGTGATGGGATTTTTAGATTATTAAGAATGAGGCGATGGCCTCCTTATTTATAAGTCTTGAAGTCCTTCGCTCTTCCTTTTCCTTCTTGATTTTGTATTGGCAATTATCTTTTTTCCTTGAAGCTGATAAGGATAATCTCCTTTCTTTCCGGGATTTGCCTTTATCCAAATAAAGGAAATCTTCTCTTTATTAATTAAAGGAAATTTTCCTTTAATTACGTAGATCGGTTTCGATGGGCCTTGAAGTTGATTGTTGGGCTGATTTCTATTCAAACCGGGTTAAACCGGGGGAGTGCTAAATCCCCCTCTAACAGATCTGTGTGACAAGTCTTGCAATATATGTTGCGAGAAGTGTAACAATTGTGTTCCCTCGGGCACTTATGGAAACAGAAATGAATGCCCTTGTTACCGCGATATGAAGGGCCCCAAAGGCCATCCCGTATGTCATTGAACATGTTTTGAAGATCATATATCCTCGTAGACATATATATCTATAAATATTATAATCGTGGTTGATGCATGAAATAATGAGTTTGAAATATTCTATGTATTGAAAATGTGATAGATCTTGACAATAAGACATAACGTAATATTTTTATAAAAATATTTAGGGATGAAGTTTATATATATATATATGTATGACGTATACACAGTATGTTGATTAATAGAAAGATAATTATACAACAATCTAATGAATCAAACGTTTTATTAACCTGACAATATCAGATCTGAAAAGTTGATTATGATTCTTGTACAAACGAAACAGTATGATGCAGATCTTTATGATGTGGTCTCGACTCTCTTGATTTCCTTATCGCCGTAAATGTTCGGTTTCTTTATATGGTTCACGCATTTGAAGTTCCAAAACAAATACTCCATCTGTTCTGAATTAAGTGATGTTTTAATAATATGCACACAAATTAAGGAAACAATTAATTTTTGTTTTTTTCTATACTAAAACCTTATTTATTATTCATCTGAACCAATGAAAAAATAGTATATAAAATGTAATTGGTCAAAAATAATAAAAAATCATTTAATTTTGCATTGGTAAGTGAGAACATCATTTAATTATGGAAAAAAAAACTCTTTAAAACATCAGTTAATTCAGAA
Source organism: Eutrema japonicum (assembly GCA_030161315.1). Taxonomy (NCBI): domain Eukaryota; kingdom Viridiplantae; phylum Streptophyta; class Magnoliopsida; order Brassicales; family Brassicaceae; genus Eutrema; species Eutrema japonicum. Next base: position 45,476,857 of record BSQW01000005.1, read on the forward strand.
CGGAGGGAGTATATGGTTCACGCATTCTATTTAGAATTAAGAAACAAGTCTAAGAAACAAGTCTAACTTAATCCAACTAAGATGTTTTAACTTATACTGACCTCTCCCCTATATTCAAAACAATTGTAATGACATTAAAAGATTTTTGACTTTTATTTACAGTTTTATGTGTTTTTACTTTCTAGTCAAACCGGGTGAACAAAAAATTATCCAAAATAAATGTAATCAGTTATCAAGAGAGTTTCAAATTCTGTGTGCGCAGTCAAAGATGAACATAAAAAATATATATTTCCTCACCACATGAATTTGATAGCAAAATGTTGTAAGCAAGTTTAAAACAAGAAGATTCATGCTCTAAAGAGCTTATTGACACTAACAAAATCTAATTAAAATAGCTTATTATAAGCTTTATTGTGCATAAAATCGGCAAACTAGTTTACACAGACCCCAATTATTACACTGCCCAAACTTGCATACAATTCAATATTCTAAATTTGTACATTGATTCTAAGATTTACTGGAATTTGTTACTCAAACTAATTTATATACGGCTGACGCATTTAAACCCATCATCGATTGATGATTGGCTCAGCTTCGACTTATCATCATCAAGATAGAAAAAGTGGAACAAAACGAGGCAGGAACCTCAAACAGTGATATTGAAACGTCTCAGATAGATATGATTGGCTCAAGAAAAGCATGTTTTTTTTGTTGAAGAAAACAGAAATTGAAAATTACTGTCTACTTGGCAAGTCTTTAACAACTGTTGCGCAAAACCCAAAACGAACAAAATGGCATATTATCTATGAAAAAAAAAGACAACAAGAAGAACGCATCCAAAACTCTACTACCCTCAACTTTGAGCTCAATCGAATTCCTCATCTCACCAAAAGGAGAAGCAAAGTATAACCGACAAGAAGATCCTCTTGAAGCCATTGCCTTCAGTAAAAGAAGCCAAGAACCTTGCCACCAACATTCTTTCTCCTGGCTTCTTCGTGGTCCATAATACCCGCAGAGGTTGTAAGAACAATGTAGCCAAACTGCAGAATTCAAGCATCCAATGTAAGATCACTCAAGTCATAAGATTGCTTCTAACAGAAAACAAAGCATAACCCAAGATCATATGATAAGGACAATAGAGAACAAGACAAAAGACCAACCTGTCTGGAAGGAAGAAGACGAGCAGTCCAACCTTCAATTTCCTTAACTCCAACATCAAAACGAGGACTGATGACTCCACATTTGTTCAGTCTTCCATTAAGCTCAACCACAATCTTACCGGACCTGTGGTCATCAACGTACTCGAACTCACCAATGTAACCTGCAGTTTCATGAAAATTTCACAGTTGAGAAAACAAGCATGACAAAGTAAATGAATTAGCTTGACAATGAAGATCACTATACCGTGTTTCTGCATGACAATAAGAAACTTGATGATCACTTTAGAAGAAGGCCTGATCATAACTTGCCTCTTCCCTCTCTTCTCCGCATTGTACATACTCTTAAGAGCATCGTTAAGCACACTGATTCTCACCATTTTTCAAAACTCCAAAACTGAAACCAAACAACAAACGATAAATCTGAGCTTAAATCAAACTTTTAAACCAAACAACAAACGATATCACAACAAGAGAGAATGTAAATACACAAAATTACCAATACACACACAAATCTAACTCTTCTTATACAAAAATGCTTCAATGCACATCTAGTGGCATCTGATTCTAGAATTGATTGCAACATTAAATTGGATACAACAAGAACCCAACAAGCACACAAGATCTAATTATATTTTGTACCAATACTATTGTCAACCTAAAAACTGAGCTTAAATGTCCAAATAAAGAGAATTGTCAGGGAAATTAAAAGGCTTATTACACGTTGTGATCGAGCAGACACGAAGCCAGATCCAAAAATCACAAACAGAAATAAAGCTCGATGTTCTGGAGATTTTTCTAACCTTGAAATCGAAGTGGCAGCCGCTCAAACACTCCTGCTAACGTCGAAGAAACAAAGTTGAAGTACTAAATACAACCACCGAATTAGGGTTTTTGCTTTTATTGGGGCTCCTTTGAGACTTTCTAATGGATCCGGGTTTGATTCAATGGGCTTACAGTACAACAATTGATCGATATTGGGCCTTTCATAAAACCTCGTTAACATATTTAGTACCGTCAATTCATGTAGCAATCAAACGGTAGAGATTGTGTTCTGTTATTTATTCCGGAGCACTATAATATTGTGTGGGTTTACCGTTTAGGTAACCAAAAAAAAAAAGAATGAATCAAACCGAACCAAAAGAATTTATAAACAAACATTGTTTTACTTATTATCCGGAAACACGAAATCAATTTTTAATATCACTTAACCAAATCGAATGAGAAGAAATTTATCAATATTTTTATATAATAAGAAAACTATATCATTATATAATTGTATTTGAAATTATTTTTTAATTAAATCAAACTGAAAACAAGCCTAAAGTGCATCAAACTAAATCGATTGGTTAAATAAATTAGGACTTCGTACTATAATTAGCACGGGGTAATTTTTTTTAAAGAAATTATTTTGAAATTTAAGAAAAAAATAATTTTATTTAAATTTTATAATATGTCCAACTCATTATCATAGATAAAGTTGTCAAACGAAATAATTTGTCTATTTAATTCATTTTGTAGTGGACTAAAATATTATTCGGGTTAATCCGTAAAACATATAATCTTGAAAACATAACTCTATTATATGCACCGTTTAATGACTCTACTTTTGTGGTTAGTTGACGAACTTTAAAAAAAAAAAAAATCAATTTTCTTGTGTCTAATTTTTTATAAAATTAGTAAAATATTTTTTAACTTTTATTTTGATATAAATTCAAATATAATGAAAATATATAGATTTCGTATAAATGGTTTTTCTTTGAATATATATGGATTGATTATTATTTAAAAATATATAGTATATTACTTCTTTAATGTAAAGTAAATATTTTTCATATTTTTATCACTAATTGTAAAAGACAATTATATCATTTTTTATTTTAATTATTTTTTGTTATTTGTAATAACATTTTATGTAATATTTTATTTTCAAAAATATCTTGTTAAATAATATTATAGAGATGTGTTATATATAGTTTTCATTTCCATAAAACCAAAGAAACCGAATACACAAAAGCCGAAATTGAATGTTAACCGGATCGTCACTCTTATTTTGTGGGCTTTCCAAGAGCCCATAGAAATGAGACATTTTGTAGCGCCGAGAAACTTCTTGCCGAGACAGAGCAACATGCCGGTAAAGAGCTGCTGAGAGAGAAATCGTAAAAGCCAAAAACATAGTTTCAAAAACGCCGCCGTTTCATGGAAGCTTAAGCTCGTATTAGGTTTCATACGTTTGGGGACATCACCTAATTTACCACTAAAAAAAAAAAACTAATCTCCTATCTCCCTACTTAATCTACCATCTCCCTTATATATGTGTAAAGACAATTAAACCCTTAACCCTTACCCTTTTAATTAATAATCAAAAATAAAAAAAAATAAAAAAAACAAACCCCACTTCCGACAATTCCCCAATCGGGTCTTGAGCTTCCCCTGACGCCGATCTGTTTCTTGGCCACCGCCTGCATCGACCACTCCGTTGCTGCCGTTCTTCGTCTTCGTCAAGCTGTAGCTTGAAAATCCAGGTATGTTCTTCTGTTGAGCTGCATTCCGGATATGGTGGTGCAAATTGGGGGATTGAATGAGAATCCCGAATTCGATTTGATTATTTTATTTTAGCATGGTTTCGGGGTCGACTTTAATTTGGTAACAATGTATTTCAATGATTGAATCGTAGTGAATTGTAACGATCCTCTTATTTGCCATAAGAGAACTAGGTAAAACTAGTATTACTGATAAATTTAGTCAACCTAGTCAAACTAGTATTACTAAAAATCATGATTTATTGAGTAAAACTTGGTGCAAATGGTATTACTGAGTAAAGAGAATGTAAACTGTAGATAACTAGTATTACTGAAAGAGTTTTTGTATTGTTTTGGCAGGATACAATGAACAACAACGTCAGCATACATTTTAAATGCGAAGATCGTATGTATAGTTTAATGTTTAAGACATCAGTGGAGGAGATAACTCTGTCGATGATGGAAGCTAGGATATACAAGAAGCTTGCGTTAGATGAAAGTAAGGTTAAATTGCAATTGAGCTACTTTCCACTGTTGGTTGGAGTTGAGGAACAGTGGAATATTTCTGATGATGAGGATCTGTGTGTTTTTCTGACGTCCACTGATAAAGAGAACCGTAGATGTATTTTGTATGTGAAGGTCATGATTATTTCGGAACTGCCCGAGCAATTATCGAGGGCAAACAATAGGAATGATGATGAAATTGGTTCTAATGCGATTACTCTGTACGTAGCCAACGATCAAGCAAAACAACAACATGAGGTGATAGAGGATGATGATGATACATCACGTGATGAATGTGTGGATAGATCGGATATGCATCATGAATATATTGAGCCTCCCCTTGCTGTAGAATCTGGTCAGTTTAGAGTGGCATGGGAAGACGGTTTGGGTGTAAGTCAGCATCATGAATTTCCAAATAAGAAGGCATTGCAAGAGTTCGTGGATAGAGCCGCATTTGAAAACTCATTTGGTTATGCTATTAAATGGTCGGATAAGACGAGATACGTGGTAAAATGTTCTCAAGAAAAGTGTAAATGGGGTTTACGAGCTGCAAGAATTAAAAAAACAGATATTTTCTCGATTAGAACACACACGAAGATGCATACATGCTCTCGGGTTAGTCAGAGTACCAGCAACTCTAAGAGGAAAGGCAATCCACGATTAGCTGCATGTCTTTTGCATGAAGATTATCCAGGACAAATGAAAACTACAAGTCCTAAAGTTATCATGGAGCGTGTTAAGACAAAATTCGGTGTGAAGATATCATACTCCACAGCGTTGAGAGGGAAATATCTAGCTGCTAGTGATTTGCGTGGTAATCCAGAAGAAAGTTACAAGATGTTGTATTGTTATTTGTACATGTTAGAGGAGGTCAATCCTCGTACAATAACAAGTGTGAAATTGGATGAGAAGGGAAAATTCAAGTACCTATTCATAGCTTTGGGAGCTAGCATTGAAGGATTTCAAGTCATGAGAAAGGTGATAATTGTGGATGCAACTTTTCTCAAGAATGGATATGGTGGTGTACTAGTTTTCGCCTCAGCTCAAGATCCTAATCGCCACATTTATCCCATAGCGTTTGGAGTACTCGATGGTGAGAATATTGCAAGTTGGACCTGGTTTTTTGAGATGCTAAAAACCGTTATAGGGGACTCTTCTGAATTGGTATTTATGAGTGACAGAAATGCAAGTCTCATCAACGCCATAGGTAATGTGTTTCCTCAAGCACATCATGGATATTGTGTATGGCATTTGTCCCAAAATGTGAAAGGTCATGCTACTAACGTCAACAGAGACGTAGTCGCATGGAGATTCATGGAATGCAGTAGGATTTACACGGTGGCTGAGTTCAACTTTGTTTATGCGTCTTTTAAAATGAGATATCCTTCCGCGGCCAACTATTTAGAGGACAGTACCGTAAAAGAAAAATGGGCAAGGTGTTGTATTCCAGGTGACAGATACAACATAGACACAAGCAACAGTGTGGAATCTTTGAACAGTGTTTTTGAGGATGCAAGGAAGTACTCCTTGATACCCATGCTCGATACGATCATTAAAACATTTTCTCAGTGGTTTAATGAACATCAGAAGGAGGCCGTATCTGGATCGATTGATAATAAACTGGTACCTTTAGTGGAGAACTACTTGCACGATTTATGGGCTGTTGCTGAGAAATTAACTGTGACGGAGTTAAACCATTTCGAGCTTGAATACGACGTCACCGGTACTGATGGAAAATCTTATTTGGTGAATTTGGTATTGAAAAGGTGTAGTTGCAGGTTTTTCGATATTGAGAAGTATCCTTGTCTGCACGCAATAACCGCTTTCATTGAATTCAAAAACGATGGTATTAGTGTTCGTGATATCCAATTAGAATTACCTGATTTGTGTTCAAAATATTATTGGACGGAGTTGTGGGCATTGGCATATCACAAGACAATTTATTTAGTGCCGAATAGGTCTGAATGGAATGTCCCATATGGTGTTGAAAAGATGCAGATCATACCTCCGGATCTCCTCAAAAAGAAGGGAAGAAAGAGACTTAAAAGGTTTCCATCGGCTGGAGAACGGCGTCCAAGGACACAAAATAAAAGGCGACCAAGACAAGCACTCCAATGGTTGTTATTTGGAAATCGTAGTACTGTTTGATTGTATCTTTACATTTGGTTTTTCCTTATGTAATACTATGTATTGGTTCTGTAGAACTGGTTTTTCCTTATGTAATACTATGTATTGGTTCTGTATAACTGGTTTTTCCTTATGTAATACTATGTATTGGTTCTGTAGAACTGGTTTTTCCCTATGTAATACTATGTATTGGTTCTGTAGAACTGACTTTTCCTTATGTAATACTATGTATTGGTTCTGTAGAACTGATTTTTCTTATGTAATACTATGTATTGGTTCTGTAGAACTGGTTTTCCTTATGTAATACTATATATTGGTTCTGTAAAACTGGATTTTCCTTATGTAATACTAAGCCAAGAACGTGCAATTGGTAATAAAGCTAAAATTACTCTACATATTTGGGATGTTAATGTACAGACCAAAAATGTTATCAAATGTATTAAGTAGGAAATTACAAAATAATATTATATTAGAATGTTAATTGTATAATCTATCCTTATATCTCCTTATACTTGTAAGATCATTTTGTAAATAAGAATCAACATAGGATGCAAAAGTTACACAAAAATTTATTTTAAACATATTCCTGCATAGTTCAATTAGAAATAGATTCTAATCGACTAAAATCATCTGTAAAACTACAAAAAAAAAGAATTAGGGTAAGTAATATTAATTTAAGTGGAAAACACCCAAAGTAAAATACCCCAAATTTTGGAATTATCTATTTTTATTTCTTTCTCCTCTCTCTCTCATTTCACTTCTCTCCCTCTCATCCACGATTTCTCTCTCTTTCACTTCTCTCCCTCTCGTGACTCATTCCGATTTGGGACATCTTCTTCTCTTTTTCATTACTCTCAAACAAACTCTTGATTATGGACCCGAGCTATATCGACGACAAGAGAACCAAGAGGCAAATCGACAGGCTTTATTTCATAGCCGACGGTGACTATGGCATTCCGAAAAGTTGTCCATGTGGTGGACGAATCATCCATGAGACCTCTCAAGCCAGTGAAGACACTTTACCAGGAATGATATACTTCACGTGCAATGTGTATGAGGTATAGTTTCTAAATTTCGTTTTAGGGTTTACTATTTTTAATTTCTGGGTTTAGGATAAATAAAAGCAGTAGGATTTCTGTCTTTATGTGTAGAATGATGGCTACCACATTCGAAAAAATGGGTTGAGGCTTTCGAAGAAGAGATGGATAAGTTAAAGAATGAGGTTCGACAAAAAGTAATTGCGTGTCATGGAATCCATGAATTCCAGATCAAGCAAATGCGTATGGAGCTGAACAACAATACTGAAGAGATTGCAAAGCTGAAGGATTTATTGGCGGCTGTTGTGGGTCGAAATGTTTAGCTTATCTTTGTTTTACAAGACAATTTCTATGTTCTCCTAATGTTTTGTAAAACTAACCAATGTTTTTGTTTTTGTAATGTTTTGTAAAACTATGTTGTTTATTTCTATGTCTTTGTTTGTTTCTAATGTTTCTATGTCTTTGTTTCAATCAATGTTCTCTGTCTTTGTTTTAAATAGTATTACCACTAATGTTTTCAAATAGTTATACCTAGTATTACCACTAATGTTTTCAAATAGTTATACATAGTATTACCACTAATGTTTTCAAATAGTTATACTTAGTATTACCAGTTGCATTGCACGAAATCGAATACCCAAAACAAACAACATAGTTTTACGCAGTATTACCAGTTGTACGAAATAAAATACAAAAACAAAGAAAGATAGTCTTCTAGTCTTCATTTCTTCTTGACCTTGTCCGCTTCCTCTTTCCAGCAGCCTGCAATCAAATACAGTTATACTTTAGTACCAACTAAACAACAGAGTTTAATAATACAAGATGGTTACCTTTGACGTTTCTCCTTCTCCTACTTGCTCATTCACAAAAGATTCCAACAGTTGGACTCTTTCGGCCAATCCACCAACCTTGCCCTCAATTACATTCAATCGTTCTCCCATATCTGCTTTCATGGTGTTTAACAGCTCCACCAATTCAGTTAAAGGCGTGTTTACCGGGCTTTCATTTGCGGTATTCTCATTTAAAGGCAGGTTTGGTGGTGCTAATCGGGAAGCCACATCTTGGTTGCGTAACTCTTCAAACAGTACGGTATATCCTTGGCGAAGACGCTGCATCCAACCGTTAACAACCATATCATGCTTATCATCGTCGTCATCTTTTTCTGTGATTTGAGCCAGAAGAGAATATTCTTCATCTCTAGCTACCATGATACTTTCAATGTCCTGTGAATGTAAACAATGAATATAAACATTTACATGAACAATGTAAACATATGCAAAAGATAACTAACCGTGGTTTCACCAAGTTCTGCATTTATTTTCTCAAGAGGAAACCCTTTCAATTCGCTTTTCTTAAACTTTGTCTCGCACATCCTAGGGCAATTCATGTATGCGCCTGGAACACTTTCTCGGAATCTAATCCCCAAATCTGCAATTGCCTCAAATGCTAAAAGCTACACAACACACATATAGTTAGAGTTAGCTTCAATATAAGAAGTAATAACAATGAATAATACCTCAAACAAATTTTACTTACCTCTAAAGGAATACAGAAACCTGGAATCGGCCACAATACACCCTCTTTGACGACCCCTTCAAAATGCGTCATAGTGTGAGAGATCTCCCTTACCATGTGATCAAAGGACAATCTCCCCCAAGGAAAGCTTTTACATAACTGAAGATCATCCACCGCTCTTTGAAAGAACTCCAACACGGGCGTAGCATCTGGTCCAGTCTTTGTCTGCCCTATAACAATGCTGGATAAGAAGTAGAGCACCAACATCTTTAACCTATCTCGAGAAGGTTCCATTTCCTCTAACTTTTCTTTCACGTCTTGATGTCTAATTGTTGATTTCCCAAAATGCTTAGTCACGAAGTTCGTACTGCCCGCTTGCATATAATCCAGTGGATAGTTGCGGCAGTCTAATCCCGAAATCAAGGCGTGTTCCCTTAGACCATAGCGGATGGGGACGCCATTTACGACGAACCAAACTTCCTTCTCCTTCTCGATGCATGCCGTTCGAAGAAGGAGCATCCACATGCCCATAAGCTTGTGGTTTTTGTCTTCTGGCAAGTGGAAAATGTGTTTGAACTGCGGATGCTTCTCAAACCATTTCTTCTCAACACTATTGAGTGGATGCTTCAACTCCTTTAACGTTTTCAAGAAATCGTAGATATAACACCTCGTCGATATCTTAATTTTCTTCTTATACTCCGTTGCCGGAAAGTACATTCGCGGTTGTATTGCTGTCGTTTCCTCCTCGGAATCCTGCAACAAATATTTATTTGTACCAAGTTATGCTAGTATTACATATTAAATATGCCTAGTTCTACATAGTTCTACCAGTATTACTTAGAAAATCAACATAGTTATACCTAGATCTACCAATATTACTTAAAACTCACAATTTAGTTTTCCCTAGTTCTACTTAACTGCAAATCCAATCCAAGTACTTACCGTTTCATCCATGTCTGAGATTTCTCTCGAGTTTTCTTTTTCTTCTTCTTCATTCGCGTCCTCTTCTTCTTCTTCTTCATTCGCGTCATCTTCTTCTCCATCTTCTTCTTCTTCTTCATTCGCGCCCTCTTCTTCTTCTTCTTCTTCTTCTTCTTCTTCTTCTTCTTCTTCATTCGCGTCATCTTCTTCTCCATCTTCTTCTTCTTCTTCATTCGCGCCCTCTTCTTCTTCTTCTTCATTCGCGTCATCTTCTTCTTCTTCATTCGCGCCCTCTTCTTCTTCTTCTTCATTCACGTCCTCTTCTTCATTCGCGTCCTCTTCTTCTTCTTCTTCTTCTTCTTCAACCTCATTGTTCGTTTGTGATGCCTCAACAACAGCCGGAAGTAGAGTTCGCTCCATCTCTACTTCTTCTTCAACCTCATTGTTTGTTTGTGATGCCTCAACAATCGCCGGATCCGTACTCCTCTCCGCCGTATCTTTTGGAGCACTCTTTTTCTTTTTCCTCGTCCATCTTGTTTTAGGACCCATCTTTGGATCGGATCGGAAGCACGACTGAGATTTTCGGAGAATCGATCGAAAACGGACAGTAGTTTTCCCTAGTTTCACGAAGAGAAAGGAGATCGATCGATAGAGTTCCGTTATCAAAAATTAGGGTCCCGATTTGATTTGGGGAAAGGAAAGGAAATCGGTTAGATCCGAATTGTTTGGATGGGTCTCGGGTGAAATCCATGTAAAAAGGGTAAATCAAGGTAAATGGTTTGGGTTTTAAGTAATTTACCAATTTTAAGGATTAAAAATAATTGCAAACAAAATTAAAATGAATAGAGGGAGATATGGGATTGGTTTTTTCTGAGGGTGGTAAACGAGGTGATGTCCCAAGATTCACAGCACAGCTCTTCGTCAGCAGTATGATAAATCTTTTCTCATCTCAAACTCTGAAATTTCTCAATTACAGTTTATTTTCTGCTTTTTTTTTCAATCTGTTCTCTTGCAGGACTCTCTGCTTACACCACGGATCAGTCGCTAAAGCAACTATTTTCACCTTTTGGTCAGATTAGAGAAGGTATCTTCTGATGTCTCCTCTCCGATTAGGTGTCTTAGCTAATTTCGTCGTGTGTGTGTGTGTGTTTATTTAGCTCGTCTTATTAGGGATTCGCAAACACAGAGACCTAAAGGTTTCGGCTTTATCACTTATGAGTCCGAGGATGATGCACAAAAGGCGATGAAAGCTTTAGATGGGAAGGTGACGATCCAATCCTTGACTCACTTTTAAAATGTAGTATTCATTCTTTGGTTTTGATATGAGATTGAATTGATCTTGAATCAGACAAATCAATTAACGAATATATCCAAGATTGGTGTATATATCCGTCGAAAATTGGACTGAGTTTTGCATTTGGTTATTTGTTTTCAGATTGTTAATGGCCGATTGATATTTGTAGAAGCTGCGAAGGAAGTAGAAGCACCAACAACAAATACGGACAGTAACAAAAAGCTTGAAGAGAACACACAGAGTCATTACAAAACGACTAAAGACTCTCTTCACCAAAGTCATTCAAGAGTTGTAGACTGTTACAGTTCAAAAGAGTGAATACAGTTTCCTGAGTTATGGTGCTTCACCGACAGATCTGAAGTTTCAGTTGAGTTGAGGAATCGAGAATCAATTCTGATGTAAACCTCCTTTAGGTTGAGCATATTCGACTCTGATGTTTCTGCCTTCGAGTAACTGAACAAAAGACAAGACAAAATCAAGTCAGCACGTATCTATATAAGTAAGTAGTAAAGGTTTTACTCTGAATTGGTTTTGATGTACAAAGTAGAAACCTGATTGTTCATGGAAGCTAAGGCACATGCAGCTGCTTCTTCTGAATCAAATACCACAAAGCCATAACCTTTTGATTTCCCGCTCATGTGATCGCATATTACTCTCACTGAACTCACATCCAACACAAACAAAAAAACTCAGGAATTGCATTTGTTTATCCACAGGAATTTTGCAGAAGACAAATAGATTTCATGGCGATCTTACCATTTAAAACTTGACCGTACTTTTCAAACTCATTCTTCAAAACAGGTTCGTTAGTGTCGTAGCTAAGCCCTGCAGTGGTGTTTACACTTTCAGTTGTTCTTTCACGCATTTAATCAAACACTTGGAGTGCAGTTTCCATCATGGAATAGAACCAGAGTTAATTAATCTTCTGTTATACGGCCATATAGATTATCTAAACCAATACACTCCCATACAAAAAAAACGCGAATTTGTAAGCTAATCAAAGACATTAATCAAAAAGAGATTAAGTTGAGCATTGACGGATATTATTATCACCTCCAACGAATAATTTTGATGAACAAGAACATCGAGTTGTTAGATATCGTAACGGAGGTGCTAAATAAACACGACGAACCAATTGAGAAAGAAACATTTGATACGATTGCAAAAAAAACGAAGCGTATGACAATTTAAATGTGACTCTTAACGAAATAAATTGAATAGTTTTATCTTGCTGCGATATGAGAAGACAAACGAATGGCAAAATATTTTTTTTTATAAATGGTTACATAGAAAGATGGATCTGAAGAGAATTCAAATCCAAATTACATAAATTAAAGAGCTAGATTTTCTACATAGAACTTCACCAAGCTCATCACAACGCATAAACTAAACTGGTGAAATGAAAGAAAAAAAAAAAGTAAATCGGAGAAGATTTAAGCTTTCTTGGGAGATTTGGCTGGTGACTTGGATGCAACTTCTTCGGTCGATTTAGCTGTCTTCTTAGGTAGAAGAACAGAGTTAATGTTGGGCAAGACACCACCGTGTGCGATGGTGACTCCACTGAGAAGTTTCCCCAATTCTTCATCGTTCCTGATCGCGAGGAGAAGATGCCTCGGAATGATCCTGGATTTCTTGTTGTCTCTCGCAGCGTTACCAGCAAGCTCCAGAACCTGAATCAAAAACAAATTCGAATCAGAAAATGAACAAATCAATCAGATCTGGAAGGAAACAGAGAATCGAGAAACTTACTTCGGCGGCGAGGTACTCGAGAACGGCGGCCATGTAAACCGGAGCTCCGCCACCGAGCCTCTGGGCGTATCGTCCCTTCTTCAGGAAACGAGTGATTCTCCCAACCGGGAATTGGAGACCGGCTTTGATCGATTTCGAAACAGATTTGGTCTTGGGGCCACCGGCTTTTCTTCCTCCGAAACCCTTCTTCACTTTTCCGGCGGTTTCCATTGCTACAAAATCGATTCTGATGGAAACTTTAAGAGCTTGTTGTTGAATGGAGAGGTATGAGATTTTTGAGTTCCCGGTCCTCGGTGTCATTTATAGGTGAGCGGGACAAAAGAAAGAAGAAGATTTGTATCCGTTAGATTTATCCCTATCGACGGTAGAGGATGATTATCAGATGCGATCCTCGTGTCTACGGAGTAGCCAATCACAAACGTTTTCATGTATTTCGATACGGCGCCAATTTTTTGTTTTTCTGTTTGGTTGTGGGCTTTACTTTGATCCATTTTATAAATGGAATTGCTTTTGAAAAATAATCTAATCTAAACTCGAAAATTAAAATTAAATTGTGCATAAATATAATAAATGTTTTGAAATAAATTTAAATTGTTTTCAAATTACAAAAACATAAAAATTAATTTCCCGTTCACGAAGTTTTGATTTACGTGTTTTACCACACCAATTAATCTAATGTGTGTACAAATTTTATTTCAAGTGTAGTCTCACAAATGAAGAATTGATCCAATCCAATCGGTTTAGGAAAAAGAGAGTTTCAAAATTCAAACACGAAATTTCTTTTTGTTGATTTATTTTCAAGAAAAAGGATTTGACAACACTCATAAAAGCAAGGGAGAATGAGAACAATTATCACATACAAAGTTTTTGCTTCCATGGTCTACCTAATCCCAAGCTCAATTTTTTTTTTTTCATTCTACCCAAGTGTTTCATTTGTTCCCAAGTAAAACTAAAGTTTTCTTGTGATCGAGTCTTTTCCATTTCAAATCCGTAAGAGAAATTTTCTTTTTGCTCATTTTGACTCTTAGCTATTTTCTATCAATTTTTTTTGGTTTTGGTTTTTTTTTTTTTTGATATATAAATATTTTTTCAAGCCTTCTCTAGAATAAACCATGATTTTTTTTTCTTTTCTTTTCCATTTCACTTTTTTTTTTTTCCAATACTAAAACTTTATGTACCAATTTCAAATCACTCTCCTAATGCTAGTCTTTCTTTAGAACAATCAAGTCTAGCCTATGGAAACTTAGACCACGATTATCGCGGTTTCTTAAGGTAGACTCTTAGCTTATACGCTAATATATTTAATCAGAAGAGATTAAAATGGTTAAGAGACGTCTCTTATTTTGGAGACGTAAGATACGGTTCTTAGATGATATGTGGCCAATTGTGAGTGGTTCTACAATTTGGAGAGAAAAAATGTTTTATTTCTCTCCTCATTTTTTCCTCGACCAAAATTTGTTCCTAGTTCTCTCCGCCGAAAGCGACGACTTTTCACTTTCGGCGTCGGCATCGTCGACAGTTCCGGCCAGTGACGGCGTTGGATCATCTGCATCGGAAGATCGGGAACTCTGTGACGACGCGACGGTAAGGGATTTCTTCTCTTTCCCCTCTTTCCTCAGTTTTATCGGATATCTCACTCGTCGGTTTTACTTGTTTAGATCGTTTGATTATTTTCTTGTTTAGCTGGGTTTGATTATTTTCTATTAGAGTAGAATAGAAATCTCAGTTATGTTGTGAGCATAATAGAAATCTCAGTTATGTTGTGAGTATAATAGAAATCTCGGTTATGTTGTGTGAGAGTAAAATCATATGAAAAGTTGCAGAGATGGAGAAGAACAATGTCGATTGGGATGTTGTTCCATTTCTTTAAAGTCCAATCGATCGTCTTGAAACCTTCTTGTAAATTGTTTCCTACAGCTATATATATTTTCTTTATTGTCGATCCTTCTGTTGTTGCTTCTTCGAATTCATGATTCTTAATTTCCTCCATCTTCTTTTGGTTTTGATGAAATAATTATCTTTCTTTATAATAAAACATTTTTTTTTACGAACCTGCATGGGGTTTTACCATTAGACATACCAAAAAAGGAGGGTCTCTTACCTAAGTTTCTTAACCCATTTTAATATTAAAATAATGGTTAAGAAACTCATTTGGGTTTGTGCGTTAATCATGCTCTTATACTTTGTCTTTCTCGATTCTCACAAGATTTTACATATGTAGCAATATCAAGAAAAGGCCTCACTCAAGAATTAACAAGGGGTGAAAAGAAAGACTTGATTTTAAGGATATGGAAACCATTCTACATGTGAGAATGGCCACTCGGGTTAACAAATATGGTAAAAATTATACAAAAGATAAGCCGAGTGTTTATGAAATACCATGATTTAGTATCAAAAATCCATAAGTGCAGAGAATTGCAAAAAAGTCCATTAATTTTGGGAGTTGGTTTTAAATCAAGCTAGCTTAGACAAGTCTATGATCTTAGAGTGGACCAGAGATTAAAGCATGAGTTTTGCAAGTATTTTAAGAATGTATAAGCAACATCAAAACATTACTAAGGATGTCATGGTAAGTTCTAAGCATAAATCCATACAAAGCAATCAAATACATGTTTCTTATGCATGCAAATACAATTTTAAATGTTTCTAGATTCAATCCTAAAATGTAAGAAATCTAAATGATTTATGAAAAACATTTTTAAAAAAAATATTTTTAGATTAAAATGCAAGACTCAAAATAAATAAAAATAACACAAATTGTTAGTCTCCTCCCCCAGACTTGATTTACACCGTCCCAGTATATCACAAATCCGTGAAATCCCAACAACAAGAAATTAAAATAAAAAGGAAAATGTCTAAAATAGAAAACCCTTACAAAGTTTTTGATTTTGACTTGTTTCTAGCCATGGTGGGAGAAGCTTGGTTCGAAGCTCCTGCTCGTCGTGAGTCGGTTGTGGTGCGGCATCGATCCAGACTATCTGTGCCTTGTATATTTTCAGGCCTTCCGAACCGGTTTGAGGCCGACCAATCGTAAACCGAAAAATCCACTAGCTCAATTCGATATTTTTTGGGATTATATTTCTATGCTCGAACCTGATAATTAAGAATGGGCCGAACCAGACTCCGGGCTTTAGCCTTCATTAACAATCCCTTATGCGTTGTCGTTTTATCTGAAGCTAGGAAATTAAGAAACATCCCTAATGCGTTGTCGTTTTTTAAGAAAAAAACATTTCCAAAATTAAGAAACAGAGCCACGAATACGAATGCGTTGTCGTTTCATAAGAAACATTCCCAAGTTTAAGAAGGAAACATAGGGGTGCTCTGGTTGTAGCCCCATCGAAACTTTAATTTTTGGGGAAAACCATATGGAACTTGCAACTCATGATTTTCCCCCATCTAAAAAGTTTGTATGGTCATTTCCCCATTTAAAGTTTCAATCATGTTTTTTTACCCAATGACGTTAAATCCTAACGATTACCGTCAAATCGACAACTAAACCGATTTACGATTAAGTTAAACCGTTTACCCAAAAAAAAAAGTAATTATTTTAGATGGGGGAAAATCATGAGTTGCAAATTCCATGTGGTTTCCCCCAAAAATCAAAGTTTCGATGGGGCTACAACCAGAGCACCCACACCAATCTCTACCAACAAACCCACACCAATCTCTCCCAATCGTATTCTTGTAGCTCTACTTTTTCTCTCTGTTGGATGTTTAGTTTTTGTAATAGATGTCTGCAATCTTTGTCTTTGTGAAGAACACATTGATGTTTGCAATATAAAGTACCAAAAGCTTCTCTGCAAATTTGAAACAAAGATGACTATGATTTGCTCTCTATCCAAACGGTGGAAGATTCGACCCCTGAAGTCCTCACCATCGATCATATTCCTCTGGATCCAGATACGCTTTTGGAGATAAACAGTGTTAGAATGAGCATGTACTCGGAAGGGTGTTCTTCACAGCTCAGGAGGGATCGGGTTGATAAGAAATATGAAGAAGCTACTTATGTCAGCACAGACAATATCAGGTTAACGGGTAGCGTAAAGTTTGAGGTTTATGACAGAGACGAGCTAGTTTTGTCTGGAACTCTTGAGATGTCTGATAGTAAATGTTTTTCCTGGGGAGACAAATAATCGATGGAACATGAACTGTGAGGCCGTAAACACTGCAGGGTCTGGTTTCTTTAAGGAGAAGAGCATTAACGGTCAAAAGTTGTCGTCCCCATCGCCAACTATCGAGGTCTATGTCACTGGTTGCTTCTCAGGAACACCCATCATCTTAACCAAGACTCTGCAACTTGGTTTGAGAAAGAAACACAGTAGAAGAATGGCATTGGACTCAATTCCTGAGGATGAAACCGCAGAGCCTCAGCAATACATCCCTTTTGAGCTTGATTTTTAGGTAACTTTAAAGTAATCATTTTGACATTATATGAGTTCGTTCTTCACTGTTTAAAGATATCGCATTACAATCTTCTTTCTTCTCATTAATTGCCTCACAGTTTTCTTGAACAATCTTCTTTTTCTTTTGGGTCGGTAGGCAACAGAATACGCAAATTACAAAGAGGAATACGATGGAGACATGTATTGGAGAAGGGAATGCATCGATGGAGAGATGTCATGGTTCAATGCAGGTGTAAGGGTTGGTGTTGGGATAGGACTCGATGTATGTGTCGGTCTAGGGATTGTCGTGGGTCTACTCGTTCGTACTTATCAAACAACTACCAAAAATTTTAGGAGGCTTCTCTATTTTAATTAATATATATACATATACATTTACACTTTTCTTTACCTTAAAATTTTGAAAGAATCCTCTTTTTGTTGACCATTTGTATTTTGGGTGTGATGTGAATCAATTGGTGTGGGTTTGTTGGTATCACTGTAAATAAACGAGTGAGAGTGTATTTTGGGTGTGATGTGAATCAATTGGTGTGGGTTTGTTGGTATCACTGTAAATAAACGAGTGAGAGTGTAGGGGTGCTCTGGTTGTAGCCCCATAGAAACTTTGATTTTTGGGGGAAACCACATGGAACTTGCAATTCATGATTTTTCCCCATCTAAAATAATTACAGATTTTTTTTTGTGTGGGTAAACGGTTTAACTTAATCGTAAACCGGTTTAGTTGTCGATTTGACAGTAATCGTTAGGATTTAACGTCATTGGGTAAAAAAACATGATTGGAACTTTATATGGGGAAATGACCATACAAAATTTTTAGATGGAGGAAAATCATGAGTTGCAAGTTCCATGTGGTTTCCCCCAAAAATCAAAGTTTCGATGGGGCTACAAACAGAGCACCCGGAAACATAGCCACGAATACTACTAATGCGTTGTCGTTTCCTAGGAAACATTCCAAAATCAATAAACGTTGCCATGAATACTAATGTGCCGTCGTTTTATTTTAAGGATCAGGTATTTAAAGGCATCCATTATTTTAAGGTTTGTTATGGAAGTAAGAAACATTTCCTAAGAGCATCATTACCGCATGTTTTAAAAAGTTTCTTAATAGGTTTCTTAGAATAAAATATTGTTTAAATAAAAAAAAAACAGGTTTCTACCTAAGAACCGATTCTTAGAGCATCATTACCGCAGGTTTTAAAAAGTTTCTTAATAGGTTTCTTAGAATAAAATATTGTTTAAATAAAAAAAAAACAGGTTTCTACCTAAGAACCGATTCTTAATTAAGCAACTTAAGAATCGGTTCTTAAGTTATATGTGGCATCATGTAATTGGTCCGACGTTTTCTTTCGTCTAGATGAAAATCAATTTTCTCTTCTTCTCCTCGCGAACTCCGTCTTCTTCATCTCCGGCCGAATCGTTTGGCTTCTCCCTTCGCCACGAATTTGTTCGTTCGTTTGCAAATCTCCTCAAATTAGGGTTTCAATCGGGAATTTCTTCTCCCTTCGCCACGAATTTGTAGGGTCCTTCTGAAGGATTAGGTTTCTGGAATCTCTCGAATCGTTAAGATTCGATCGATTTCACGTGATGCCGTCGTTGTCACTGAGCATTCCCTTCCTTTTGTTGTGTTTCTGCTTGACCGGCTTACAAGCTGCGGATGATCTCCCAGACAAATCAGGCGGCGATGTCTGCGCCGGGCTTTCGGATCCGGGTGGGTGTCCAATAAACTGTTTCCGGGCGGATCCAGTTTGCGGAGCCGATGGAGTCACGTACTGGTGCGGTTGTCCCGACGCAGCGTGCCATGGCGCTCGTGTAGTGAAAACAGGGGCATGCGACGCAGGTAACGCCGGAAGTGCTTCTGTTCCGGGCCAAGCTTTGTTATTGATTCATATTGTTTGGCATTTATCTGCATTTATTTATTTTTATTGGTGTTTGTTTCCTTGAGCAGGTTTTGGTTGAGAAAATGGGATTTCCTGAAGGATCGTCTTTGGCTGATGGCGATGTCTTACATATGTATTCTGAATTATATTTTTTACTCATGTTTTCCACAGTTTACAGATGCTAAACTCTTGTATTCTACCTTCTTAAACATTATTGAAGGTTGTTGTCGGGTATGGAGTGAACTAGAGCAACGGATTGCCACTCTTGAGTTCGACCGCGACAGGAAATCAATGGGAGTTATGGTGGATTCCAGCTCAGGAAAGAAACTACTACTGGTCAAGGTCTGTTTTTTTTTTCATTTAGCATATCCTGGCTTAGGATGATGAATGGTTTATGGTTGTGTTAGGTGTGTTAAATGGTTGTGATGAATGGTTTTCTTCACAGTTAGGTGTGTTAAATGGTTGTGATGAATGGTTTAGGCTGGTAGATATATGTCTACTCATTATGGTTGTGTTCAATGCTTTCTTTTGACTTTGTTTCTCTTCTATTAAACCCGTAGCTTCTTCACTCTCTTCCACTACCTTCTTCACTTGTCTATCATGTTTGTTTCTCTTCTATTAAACCCGTAGCCTCTTTACTTTCTTCCACTATCTTCTAAACACATTCCTTCTTCACTTGGTTCTCATCTTTCAAACACACTTCGTCTTGTCTTTCTCTCTTCTTTGACCTTCTCTGAAATGGCTTCTCCGAATCCATTTATTCAGCCATCAAACTTTGTTGACCTGTTGAACAGTCAACAGGATAGTATTCCTCTGTTTAGCAGTCAACAGGACTCTACCTTTGGTGAAGACACTCCTGCTGAGCGCAGAGAACGACGGAAATGGACACCAACCGATGACATCTTGCTCATCAGCTCGTGGTTAAACACGAGCAAGGACCCGGTGGTGGCAAATGAACAAAAATCTGGTGCATTTTGGCAGCGCATCGCAGCTTACTTTGCAGCAAGTCCTAAGGCCGCAGGCCATGAAATCAGAGAGGCGGGACAATGTAAGCAAAGGTGGCAAAATATAAATGATGTTGTATGCAAGTTTTGCGGTGCGTATGAGGCGGCAGGAAGAGAGAGAAGCAGTGGTGAGAATGAGAACGATGTTCTTAAACGGGCTCACGAGATCTTCTACAACGATCACAAGAAGAAGTTCACCCTCGAACACGCCTGGAAGGAGCTCCGGAATGACCAGAAATGGTGCAACCTTTCTTTAGCAAAAACTGATGGAATCTGCAAAAGGAGAAGGTGTGATGATGGTTCACAATCATCAAACACTCACGCTGATGAAAGAGAGAATCTCGATGATGATCACTCCGATGGGAAGACTCGGCCTCCTGGTGTGAAGGCATCAAAAGCCAGAGGTAAGAAGCCTAGCACTCCGACGAGTGAAAAACTTTCGGAGTTTCAGACCATGTGGTCCATCAAGGAGAAGGATTTGGCCATGAAAGAAAAACTCTCCAAGATATCTCTACTTGACAGTCTAATTGGCAAAAAAGAACCTCTTTCAGAGATTGAAGAAGCTCTCAAGAAGAAGCTGATTACGGATATGTTGGCTTAATCTCATCTCCTTTGTTTGCATTTTCGAAGTTGTGTTTCCTTTTACTTTGTTTCTTTGTGTTTCGATTTAGTTTGAGGATCTGGATCTCTTACTTGAGCATGTAGACAAATCAAATTTCAAGTTCAGCAAAGTACTTTCAACTCAGTCAATCCTATTCAATTTATTTTTCTTCACTCTTACTTGTGCTTCTAGACCAGTCATATTGTTACTTTTCGATGAATAATGTTCTCTTTGATATATTTTATGTATTGCAGTATGTTAAACAAGTATTTACCTCCCTGCAGGGTATAACTTTTGACCTTGACGATGAGATGGCTGCTACCTTTGTCAATGCATTTGTAAATGCTGGTTTTGGTCAGGTATGGTAGCAGATTGTAATAAATAGATATATTGGCAGACGTGTCCTCTTAATATATTTGATCATCGCAGGACAAACTAATGACAGTACCTTCAGACTCAACCACCGGATCTTCTGGAAATTGGCTTTTCAAAAATAAAGAACATGGCAAGACTAGTGCAGCTGCTAGTCTGGTATGCCTTTACTTACTTGATGATTTTTTGTTTTGTTGATGTATTTAAATACAGATGGTCGAAGAACATATTTATGATCATTAGAAAAATCTCTTACGGTTCAAATAATTTTCCAAGCTTCTCGCAGAGACATTCATATGCAAATTGACAAGCCACTCCAATGGAATATTGACTTACAAGTCAACCTTTTCATGTGAATATAAATCGATTGTGTCTACAATGTATTACCAAATAAAATAACCCACAAGGATATGAGATGATTGTAATGACCGATTTCGGTATTATGTCCATTCATGACAAAGCCAGGGGTAATTTAATAATAAACTTAATTAAGGACAGAGGTCGATTTGGAATTTGTCGATTGGTAGAAACCCAACCAAACAAACATGACAAATCATGACAAGAAAGATATCAAATAATATTGACGACAAAAGTTTGGTGAAGGCAAAAGTAAGCCACATGTTTGTTTGGTTGGTGAAGGCAAAAGTAAGCCACATGTTTTCTTACCACAATATCAAACTCTTCGTATCTCTTATATAGTTTACATTCTTGCTTCTCTTTTTTTTTATCAAATCTTCTTATTATTTCTTTCCTCTCTCACTCTCCTTCTCTTATTCTTATCAAATCCACTTCTTTCTTCAAAATATAAATCAATTATGGCATCTTCTTCCCATAATACCTTTGACGGATCATTTGATCAAATATTTGATGAAACGTTTGATAATCTATTCATTGATCATGAAGAGGCAAGCAAGTCAAGAAAAAAAAGACTTTTTATCGAAAGACATCGCGAAGAAGGCCACATACGTTTATGGAACGACTACTTCAGTGACACTCCAACATATCCTGTCAATTTATTCCGCCGACGTTTTAGAATGAACAAATCATTGTTCTTGCATATTGTTTTTTCGACTCTCCAATGAAGTTCGATACTTTCGACAGAAGAAAGATGCTCTCGGAAGGCCTGGTCTCTCTGCACTTCAAAAGTGTACCGTAGCAATTCGTATCTTGGCATATGGGACATCGGCTGATGCGGTTGACGAATATCTCCGGCTTGGTGAAACTACTGCTCGTGCTTGTTTGGTAAATTTCGTCGAAAGTATAATAAACTTGTTCGACGATGAGTACTTAAGAAGACCCACACCGGAGGATCTTCAACGGCTACTTGATGTTGGAGAGCAACGCGGATTTCCCGGGATGATAGGAAGCATCGATTGTATGCATTGGGAGTGGAAGAATTGCCCCACCGCTTGGAAAGGGCAATATTCACGGGGTTCTGGAAAACCCACAATCGTTTTGGAGGCCGTAGCTTCATATGATCTTTGGATATGGCACGCGTTTTTTGGACCTCCAGGTACCTTAAACGATATCAATGTTCTTGATCGCTCACCCGTTTTTGATGATATAATAAAAGGTCAAGCTCCGCAAGTGAATTTCTCCGTCAACGGGAGAGAATATCATTTGGCTTACTATCTAACAGATGGGATTTATCCAAAATGGACAACTTTTATCCAATCTATTTCACTTCCACAAGGCCCAAAAGCATCTTTATTTGCTCAACATCAAGAAGCTACCCGAAAAGACGTCGAACGTGCTTTTGGAGTCTTGCAAGCTCGATTTTCCATTGTTAAAAACCCAGCTCTTTTTTGGGAGAAAGAACAAATAGGAAAAATTATGAGAGCATGCATCATACTCCATAATATGATAGTAGAAGACGAACGAGATGGACACACTCAATATGATGTTTCAGAATTTCAACACGGAGAAGGAAACAGAAGTGCACATGTGGATCTTATTTTTTCTACAGAAATGCCTACAAACCTCCAAAATATGTTGGGTGTTAGAACAAGAATTCGTGATAGAGAACGGCATCAACAATTGAAAGCTGATTTGGTTGAGCATATCTGGCAAAAATTTGGACGTGCTCAAGATAATAATTGAATGTTGTTTTGCTTTTTTTTTAATAAAATCTATGTTTAAAATGTAATATATATATGTCAACTATGTTTAATTAAAAAAATAAATTCTATTTAAAATAAAAACAAAACTATTAAATTTTTTTTTTTAAGAACTCCTAATAGGGTTCTACCAATAAAGCAGCAAAAACATAAATTTCTTAACAGAGTTTTTTAACTTCAAATTTATAATTAAATATTGCTTAAGAACCATGGGTTTCTACCAATAATGATGCTCTAAATACTCTCGCCTCCTTCTCGTTTCTCACTTTCCACCTCACTCTCTACGATTCTCTCTAGATCTTTCTAGATAAGCTCAGCTAATCATCTCTCTATGGGGATTCGTGGGTGCAAGAAGCGCAGGAGGCTCAAGCTTAAACCTCTCGATGATCCCAACCCTTTATATGATCCCAACCCTTACGACGAGGAAGAAGAAATCGTCAATCCGTTTTCGGTAACGCTTTTCTCTCTTTATCCTTTCCCGCTTTATCTCCGCTTTCTATTTCTGCGCATTACCTCTAACTTTTATCTCCGTTTCGGGGGTTTCTTGCGTTCGCGAAGGTTTAGGAATGTAGATCTCTCGCTTATTTCGTGTTTCCTGGAGAAACTGAAGACTGTGCGTAAACGAAATAAAGCAGAAACGGACTGTGTAAATGAAATATAGAAAACACTGAGGACTGTGTACGATTTCAACTTGATTTCCGGGATTCGTTTCTAGTTGAAATGGTTTTAACAGTTTTGAGGTTGTAGATCTCTGATTTTTCTTCCGGATTTACAGATATGTATATAGAGTTTATTGTACTGAACTGTATCTTTGGATCTGGGAACTAGGTTAGAATTTGTCTATAAACTAGTAGTGTTAGCGAATGATTTGGTCTAATTTGAGAGTAGTCTTTATAACTGGAAAATGATTGTGACTCATTCTTAGTTTTGGAGTATCAAACTCAATGCCACTTGACATTCGATGGTTTACTGATTGTTGAAATACTTGATAAATTCTGCAGACAGACGGTGGAAGGGTTCCTGCTCCATCTGGGCCAGTTGAAGTTGGCCAAAGTCTCGATGATATACCACTCGATACGATGAATGTAATGACATTTAATATATCCATGATCCTTTCTCTCTTATATTTTAACTTACATATCTGTTTAATTTGTTCAGGACTCTTCACAGAAACAGATAGAGCTTGCTGACACGGAAATGGCGGAATCTTTCAATGTTATATCAGATCTGATCTCACATCTCTCGGATACTAAATTCAAAGTGATCTCAGATCTAGTTGGTAAAGCTGGCCCATGGAAGGTATGGTTACTTAAACTTTGGCATTGTTTACACTTTCTGAGAGAGTCAATAGAGTCTTGGCAGAAAATTTTAGGGGTTTACATGTTTTCAATGCAAGTAGAGATGAATTTGAATTTATGACACCGTGAGTTAAATCTCTTCTAAACAAAGATCCACGGTTTCAAAGCTCGTGGTGTAGTGCGAGAAAACTTAGAGATTTTTTATTTTATATTGAAAACTACATAATTACCCGCATATATGCAGATTAATTAGTAATTTAATATTTTATAACCCGTAAATAAAACTAAAAACGAAAAAATGGAAAATTAACATACTACCAAATTATGGTTTATATGCGGATTATTGAATTTTTAATTTTATAACCCGTAAATAAAACTAAAAACGAAAAAACGATAAAACTAATATTTTATATGCCCATATATGCGGATTATTGAATTTTTAATTTTTTTTTTGTGTAATTGACATACTAACAAATTATGGTTTATATAGAGGTGAAAAATTAGAATTTTTTTCTTTTATGATTAATAATTAATTGTTTCCTTAATCTGAATAGAAAAACTAAGGATTTTTTTTCCTTTTTATATTAATTTTATCTTTTAGGATAAATTTAATATTTTATATATATATTTTTTAGTAACTTAACATTTTAAGATTATGAATCTATCGGCTATTAAATTTTTCAAATTTTTAGTTTTTTTATTAATCGATTTTAATTTGGCTTTTATTCCTTTTCTTTTTAGTATTGTAATATATTGTTTAATTTTTTTTTTCTAAACTAAAATATGGGTTTTTGTAACTTTGGCTTTATTTATAATTTTTCTTAATCTAAACATAACTACTATTTTTCAATTTACTTTTTATGATTATGAATCTATTATAAATCGTATATTAATAATTTTTTTTAAGATTAGAGTATATTTATAATTTTTTTTAAAAGTTTTGTCGTAGTTGTAGATTATAAAATTTTAAGTTTCTTTTTGTCACTTTCCTTTATTATAAGTTTTCCTTACTTAAACTTGTTTTTTTGTAAGATTGCCTTTTTTAGTTTATACTTTTTTAAATTTTTTTGTTTTTTTTTACCTTTTTAAATTAAATTGAAACATATCAAAATCTAAATTAATTGTGACAAATTTTTTTATCTTGAGTCTACGTTGTCTTTGTCTTCCCTAGTTTGGCTTTTAGTTTGGCATCTAGGTTTTATGTTTTATCAAGTGTGGTTGGCTCCCTTTCTTAGGGATTTAGTCTCTGAGAATTTTTATGAACTCGTCGGTTTTGTCTCCGGAATATTTTTTCCTTGCCGGCTTTGTTTCTGGAGATTGTATTATCCACCGGCTTTATCTTTGAGGATATTTTCTATACTCCACCTTGTGTAATCCAAAGTTTGAAAAATCAATAAAAAAAATTAGTGAAATAACAAAAAGAATATGATTGGCTAGGTGATTTGTTTATTTTATTATAAAGTATACGTTTTCAGACAATTTTTAATTTATAAATTGTAAACTCTTTTGAAAATTGCTGATTGGTTATTTTATATGTTCACAGGCTACCACCAGTTTGTTTGAATTACTCTTCAGTAGGGGTGGGCATTTTAACCGAACCGAACTGAACCAACCGAACCAAACCGAACTCAAATCGACCCAAACCAAACCATAGTTAATACCCAACCATTTGGTTGAAGTTTTTCTCAACCCGAACGGTTCGGTTTGGTTCGGTTTAAAACCGAACCGAACCGATAAACCAATATGTTTTTGTTAATTAGTTAATTAATAATATTAAAAATAATAACACATATTGTGATAGTTTTATATTAATGATATAAGCCTATAATGACTCATATAAGAGATGAATAAACATTAATTTGTATAATTAACTTATATTTAAGTTATTGACTTGTTGTATATTCATTATAGTGGCATGGAAAGACGAAACCATAAATTTTTTAAATTTTTTTTAATTTTGATTAAGTGGAATACTTTCAGTTTGGTTTTAAAATTTTAGGGAATGATTTTTTTTATGACTTCGTTTTGTTTACGTTTCGTTAGGATTCTTGTTTTTATAAGTTGATTTTTTAAAACCGAACTAAAACCAAACCAAAGTACAACCGAACTAAACCAAACCGAACTAAACCCAAACCGAACACAAACCGAACCAAACTTATTTCGGTTGAGTTCGGCTAGAGTTTTATTTAACCCAAATTAACCGAACCGAACCCGAAATTAAACCGAAATGCCCACCCCTACTATTCAGCTGGAGATTGAGTAGACCTGATATTATAGATATTCTTCGAATGCAAGAGAAAAGTATGGAATTTATTTATTATTTTATGTATTTAATCTTATAAAAACCTTAATTTAATGTATTTTATCTAATAAAAATTTAACTTTTGTTTTTTGAACAGACGATTGCTGGATTTATGCCCTCTCAAGAGGGCATAGAGCATTGATCAAGAAGTTGCGATTATGTAGGGATCCGGTTACTCCTGAGCAACTTATGTAGGGAGTAGAGGCTAGATACGTAGGCAAAGAAGGGGCTCTAGACAAATATGATCATGCTGTCAACTATATGAAGCAGAGCCACGGGATCGACCTGAAGATTCACCGTAAAAAAGACTATGAAGATTACGAAGAATTCGAGCTTCTCCTAAAGAATCTTAGTCAAAGGTCCTGTGGTGGTTTGCGTTGACTTTTTTCCAAGTATGAACGACTTCAACGGAAGCGTAAGTGGTTTCAATTAATGTTTTTAATAAATTTATTTAGTATTTATCTAGTATTTAAGTTGATATTAATTGATTTGAATATTCAAATATTTTCAGGGAGTTTACGTTCCATCGGAAAATGTTTTGCAAGTGAGGATGTTTGAAAAGTTCGTGAAACACACTTTGCTAGCAACGGGACACGGAATAGAAGTCCGAGGCAATGAATTCATAGAGTTTCTTGAGGTGCAAGATTCATATGGTGAAATTTGGGGAGTTAATGGCTTTATTAGATACGCTTTTCACCAACAACTAATCACAGAAATTATCGAGTTGCAGGTATATTTTGTTCTTTAAAATTTAAATTTCTTCTTTGTTCTCCTTCTTTCCTCAGTCTTTAATAACCTTCTCTCTAATGATGGTTTCTTTTGTTTCTCATTTTTAGGTTGAAGATGCACATACGGCCACGAAAGGTAGAAAATTGGATTTCGTTTTGGGTTGACTTTTTCTTTAGGTTGAAAAAACCGATTCCTCAGAAATATTATTAAATCGAAATAAATTTTGTGGAGTTCTAGATTGAGAGTTGAAAGTTACTTCTGTGCTTTGGTTTTTGTTTTCTCCAGAATTTCTGATATTAATATAGCCCACGTTTCTAGTGATTTCTCGGTAATTTCACAATATTTGCTTGTTATGTTTTTCAATCTTTAGTTTGCCTTAGACCAAACCGTTGAATTTGATTTGAATTTTTGTGATATTTGTTTTTTATGTTGTTCAATCTTTTTTCTTAACTGATAATTTTTAAATATTTGCTTTTTATGTTGTTCAATCTTTGGATTTTGGTCTTCTTTCCCATTGCTAACTGATTTGGTCGTTACCACAGGCGAATCTCCACAGCACCATTCAACCAGTTCAGAATCAGAGTTTGAAGGCTGTTATGAAGAAGGGCTAATTGCTATGTCAAATTTGCACCAAGATATTACGAAAGACGATTTGTAAGTTGTATAAATTTACTTTTATCTTTTAGTTTATTGGTCTTCCTAACGTTTAACTTCTGTTTACAGGTTTGGCTTTTTTGAAAATGTTGGCAAAGTTGATGAAGTGGCTATACACCCACCTCTTGTAGAAGACGGAAAAGGCGGTAAGATGAAGGAGGGCATGGTTAAGTTTACGTCTAATAGAGTAATGAAAATGGTTAGTTTTACTTTTTAACTATTCTTTCTTTTGTAATTTTGGTTTATTATTCTCTAACAACAAATTGTTTTGTATTTTTTTTTTTAACTTTAGGCCTTGAAATTGAAAGGGAAGTTATTACTTGGACGTCCTATTTATCTTGCGCCACAGGGAAACGGGTAAATTGACTTTTCAATGTTTTCGGATTTTAGTATGTAGTTTTAGGATTGACTTTTAAATTGGTGCTTGCAGTCGAAAAATATTCTTCATTAGTGGATACAACAAAGACTTGTCTCAGGATGATATCCAGCAACAGATCACGTATCATTTTAGAGCATGTGGCACGATTTTGAAGTTCTTTTTTCCTAAAAACAGTGACACTGGAACTCATATTGGGTTTGATTTCTTCCTCTATTTTGTTACTTGTTTAGTTGATGTTTAAATACTAGCTAAGATTTTGTTACTTGTTTAGTTGATGTTTAAATACTAGCTAACACCTTCTTTTTTCTGTCCATACAGATTTTGTTACGTTACGTTCTCTGCGATAACATGGAAGATATAAATTTGACTTGCATGGAAGGTTCTGAAATTCGTGTTAGGGGTGCTACTCTGAAGACAAGGGTCCTTAGGGCTAAAATGGGCTAGATATAATCAGGTACTCGATTTTTTTTTGTTATATAACTGTTTTTAAACTTTTATAGCTCATATTAATGTATTAATTCTGATCATAATTTGGTGTTAATTACAACTTTTACTTTTTTTTTAATGAGTGCAACATGTAAAGAAAAGGAGTAAATTTGTTCTTGATTATAGATTCATGATATAACAAAGTAACATGTCACTAACTCGTTGTTTATTTTCTCTGTATAATGCAGGCCGTGTTTTACCTTTACCGTTGACCAACAAGCAGTAGCGAGCATCTACAAATATTATTGGTCGTCGCTACTACTATTTTATCGACCAGCTACATGACATTTTTATATGTTTTGCTTTTATAAGAAAACTTACCGGAACTCAAGCGATTGCTTCCGGTAACCGATAAGTAACCGATACTTAACTGTCCCTTATTTTCTCAAGACGGCATGTCACGAGATAACTTATGACATAAGTAACCGATACTTAACCGAAAATAACCAACTTAATCCATTAACTCAATTTAAATTGTCTTCCAATCAATCCATCTCTACGTTGGAAGAGATGCATGCGAACAACCAATTCAGTAAAAGTCCAACAACAATGAAATCAAAATTCTACAATGAAACGGCCATTTCCGACGGGTTTCCGACGGATTTTGCCCATCGGTTCTATCTCATCGGAAAATAAAATCCGTCGGAAATCCGTCGGAAATTTTCAAGGGATTTTCGAGAATAATTCCGACGATAATCCGAGGGATATTCCGACTGATTTTCGACGGCTTGAGAATCCACTCCGTCGGAAATTTCCGACGGCTTATTTGCCGACGGATTTTCGACGACTTGTCCGTCGGAAATATTTTCGACGATAATCCGAGGGATATTCCGTCGGTGAATTTCCGACGGATTTCCAATTGAGTGGGTTCTCAAACCGTCAGAATTTCTGACGGCATATCGGCGTATAAGGTACGAAACCACATATCTTGTTCGTCCGACGGCATACCGGCATATGTCGAGTACGTGTGTTTGAGGAGGCTGTGCAACATCCTCAAAACCGACTTGCTAATGTCATTCCCGGAGAATCCAAACCTATAAAAAAAACAAATTAAAAATCGATAATAAATCAAAAACAAAATATTTAAGAAAAGACATAATATTACCAAGTAGATCTCTAGATGCGGCGTTTCGGGTCGAAAACTTTGTGTAATTGTCGTCCCAGCTGTTGAAGGAGCTCCTCGACGGTCATGATCGTCAGTTGACCTACACTCTCTTCATCGAGAGTAGGTGAAGGCGTCGTAGGCGGGACAATATCCAGGTTCGGATTTGAGGTAGCGGGCCTCCGCCCTCCTTGCCTCGAACCGCCGGCACAGACACTAGCGAATTGCCCGTAAGACCTACAACAATAAAAACCGAATCATTTAAAAAAATATCAAAATAATCATAAATATTTTGTAAAAACACCAATACATTTAAAAAAAAACATAAAATAAATACATTTAAAAACACATATAAAATACTTATATACATATATAAAAAATTGTAAAAACGTTTTTATAAAATAAATTTAAGAAAAACGTTTTTACAATATATATGTATTGAAAAACATTTCCAAAATTTATTTATTAAAAATATTTTACAAAAACGTATTATAAAATTCTATTTATAAATATATTTTCAAAAAATACATATATATAACAAAAATGTTTTTCATATATATAAATTTTTTTTAAAACGTTTTATAAAAACGTTTTTTATTCATATATATAAATTTTACAAATCATTTTTATATATATAAATTTTGTAAAAACGTTTTTCAAATATATAAACTATGTAAAAACATTTTTTAAAATACATAAATATATAAAAAAACGTTTTTTTCTAGATATAAATTTTACAAAACGTTTTTCAAATATACTTTTCATATAAATAAAATTTGAAAAACCTTTTTTATATATATTATTATCAAAAACGTTTTTTAAAATTTATAAATAATTAACCTAAGCTAACAACCTAATCTAAATCCACATGCAACAATCTAACACTACACAAAACAAAAATCCACAAATAAACCTAAATCTAATTCCACAAATCAATCTAATTCTAAAAGCACAAATTCAAAAATCTAAATACACATTTATATACACAAAGAATTTAGGGTTTCTTACATAGTGGAAGAGGAGGTTGAACGGCGGCGGAGGAGA
Organism: Eutrema japonicum; assembly: GCA_030161315.1. NCBI lineage: Eukaryota > Viridiplantae > Streptophyta > Magnoliopsida > Brassicales > Brassicaceae > Eutrema > Eutrema japonicum. The sequence continues at coordinate 45,508,048 of BSQW01000005.1, forward strand.
GGCGTCGAGAATCTCCGGCGAGGCGGAAGAAGAAGAGGCGGCGGAGGAGGTTGATAATGAACTTTTTACGGTTCGCACAATTAACCCATTGTGCACAATACCACAATCTAATGGTATGTCATTGTAGCACTTAGGGATCGAATCCACAAGGAGGCACGAGAACAACACACAGAGAATGCGAGACACTTCTTAATCTAAGCTAATCGAATAAAGGTTTTCTAATGATCCTAATCAATTTAAAGACATGATAATAAACAACCCAGCATATAACAAATGTAATTAAAAGACTAACAAGTTTTGCACTAAAACGTAACGAAAACGATTTAAACAAGAATAAGCAAACGAACTTCGGGTAATGGTAATCGACTTGGACATTCTCTAGCTAAACCATGATACTCAAACAATGCTAATCCTTAGGCCTTAGATCACTAATTTAGACTAATCCACTTCCATGAAAATAATCACTTCACTAATCACTTAATTGAGAACAAACTTCCATTTGCAATTAAATGATCAACAAGCATTAATCTCAAGTCTAAATAACCATTAAACACCCTAGACATCCATTTCCATAGGCTAGGAATGTAAAACACTTGCTAAGTTTGGTTGAGGAATTTCATCGAACACCTTCCGGGCATGAAATTCCTTAAGTTCTAAATCAACTTTGTCAAGGCTAATCTAGCATTAATCACACCTAACAAGTAAGGATTCTTCATAAACTAAGTCCTAAGCATCATGATTTAGCAAGAAAACATCTTAATCTACCATACCCAAAGTTCTAAAGAAACTACTCACAAACCATGATAATCTCAACAAATCCTATGTAGGAGGTGTTTAGATTCATGGTTAGATGATTAGAAATAGATAGATAGATGAAAAGAAACAAGAACTTTCATAAAAACACTAAGAATCTCTTAAAATCTCCAAACTCTCTCTAAGAAGAGTGTTTTTACAAGTTAAAAAATGAGATATCTCACAAATAACAAGTTTTTTGGCCTAAATAGCAAAGTGGGTCGCAGGAATCACATCGGTCTCCTGCAACCGATACATCGCACCGATGGAACCCTCGGATTTCCAGAACTTCGCATCGGTCGGGTGTATCGGTGGGAGGCTGCCGATGGTCTTCTTGATGTGAGCTTCCATCGGTCTCCTGCAACCGATACAACGCACCGATATGATCCGTCGGATTTCCAGAACTTCCATCGGTCGGGTGTATCGGTCGGATGCACACCGATGGACTTCTGCCATTAGTCCAAATCGATGCCAGACGGACCTGTGCTCACTAAATATGTCGTATCTTTTGAACGGCTGCTCCGAGTGACTTGAAAACACCTCCATTAGAAAGGTATCTCGATTATCTACGACTTTTATGAAGATTCTCGAAGCTAAATCGGAGCTCAAGATCTTTGTCTGAGCCGATCTTTAGAGCACGTCAGATGGCCTCTGCATTTTCCTTGATATTTGGGCATAGCTCTTGCTCCAAACAGGTTTATTTTGCCCCATGATCTTCCTCCAAGCTCCAAAATGCTTCCATAAGCTCCAAATGGTACCTAAAAGACTCCATAGCACACAAACATATGCAAGAACTAACCTAAGACTCACTAACTCTAAAATGGATGCAAACTACACCAAAAACAATGAAATGAATGCAATAAGTCACAAAATGCTAACTAAAATGTATGCTAAAATGGGCTAAATTATGTAACTATCAGAGGTGGAAGAAGAAGAGGCGGAAGAAGAAGAGGCGGCGGAGGAGAGGTGGAAGAAGAAGAAGAGTGAAGAAGAGAGATCGGAGAGAAAGAGAGAAGAAGAGGAGAGAAGAAGAAGAGAGAAATAAGAGAAGAACAGAGAAGAAGAAGATTTGTCGATCTAATTAATTACAGGCGTTTCCGCCGGACCGCACCGTCGGTTTCCCGTCGGAAATCGTAAAAATTTAACCGCCTCAATTTTTGATGAATTTCGTTACGCGGTTCAATTTCCCGGGCAAAAATTAATAAATCCGTCGGAAATTTCCGACGGGTTCAGGGTTTAAAAATAGAAAATTTGATAAATTTTAATGTTTAATAACCATTAGTGTTACATTATAAGAAAAAAATTTAAAAACAAATCAAAACAAATTATTTATGATTTTATAAAAATCGATTGATGAATGATATCAAACATTCATAAAAACACATAGAACATCTAAGGACATTTACGTTTTTGCTCTGGGTTTTAACTAAATAGTTTAAAACGTATGATTTTTAAAAACATTTCACATAAACTTGTGTATATTTATTAGTTCTACATCTACAAAGACTTAACCACTTCAAAAACGTGCAAATTTGAAGTTTTAAATTCTAAACCGTCGGAAATATAAATATATCAAAGACAATTTTATGGGTTTTCCAAATATTTATAGGACCATGGCCCATAAAACACAGCCCACAAAAGAATGGAAAAAAGGCTATAAATACGCAGTCTAGTTTATGACCTAGCGGCCGCTCTTCTCTTTTCTTCTCAACTAATCATGGGCAAAGTGGGCATGGGGCTCAAGAAGTGCTCTACATCCACCGATGTATTTTTCTTCTTTCTTATTTACTCTCTTTAAAGATCTTTTTTATTAATGAGTTTCTTTTGTTTCTCATTTTTAGGTTGAAGGTAGGAAATTGGATTTCTTTTTGGTTGGCACCTTCTTTCTTTGCTATCCGTATAAGATCTCTTCTCAAAGTGTTTTTTTTTATGTTTTGGTTTTGGATCTATGGCTTTATAGGAAAAAAGAAACGCATGAAAGGTAAGAAATTGGGTGTCCTCTCTTTCTTTGCTCTGATCATATTAAACCCATCTGCGATTTGGAGAAATCATTGACTTTGTTAATATTTGATTCAGTTTCTTGAGTTTTACTTAGACCGAACCATTGGATTTTATGTGGATTTGGATGTCTTTCTTCTTGCAAACTATATATATATATATCATCTTGATTTGGTCGGATTGAATCTACAACAAGTCTTTATCACGATAGTTGGTTGTATCATGTAGACTTAAATTTAGATTATAAAAATGTTTATTTTTCGTGCTGTCAACTTTAATAATATTGAATTGAAATATATTGTGGAGTTTTAGATTTTGGAATCAAAATTTACACACGGCATGAATTGTTTTTGTTGGATTTATCTCATATCTCTGGGTTCTTTTTCAGCGAAAAAAGTACGAGCGTCCAAGAAAATGGCTACTTATGATGTCAATATTGATGGACAGGCATCTACCATAGCAGATGTTCATGATGTGAATAAGATTCTCTAATCACGCTATTACGGTTTATTTAGCTTCTGTATTTTTTCCACAAACCTAGCAGTACTCTATGGGCACGCTAAGAGTTGCAAGATAACAATTTAAAAACAGATAATGATTACGATTTGTTTTTGCAGCTTTTCTTATTTACTTTTCTATTTTGGCAGGAAATCAAAAAGTTGAGAGACTCTTTCAAAGAGATGACTGAAACTATGAAAAATCTACAGGAGAATTTACTGACAAACGTTGATGTACCGGTATATGTTTTTTTCTACATCTTATTATTGTTTTACTTTTATTTGTTTTTGGAGCTTGAGAAATGATGCTTTACATGATCTATTTGTTTATTTCAAACTATTTCTTGAAAATAGAGATACGTCCATCTAAATTGATTCCAAAATGTATCTTGTTTTTGTCTATAGGAGAAAGAAACCTCAAAGGAAAAGGTGGATCCAGCGAGCTATGAGCAAACCATTTACGTTGAAGGATTTGATACTTCCCTCCCTAGGGATGATATCAAAAGCGCATTGGTTAAACATTTCGGTTCCTGTGGAGAGATCACAAGGGTTTTTGTTCCCTTTGAGTGTAGGTTTGTGACTTCTTTTTTTCCCCTCCAATTCGTCACAGCTCAAGTTAAATGCAAATGAAAGGATTTGACTTTTTTTTTATTTCTCTTTTTACAGATATGCTTACATAGATGTGAAAAATAATCATGGCAATCCCTTAGAATTACTCAATGGAAGTTACTTGGGAGGAAGGAAGCTTGAGGTTATGATGGCTCCGCGGAAACGCCAAGACAATTGTTTCCCACAGTGTGGATATTGTTGTCGTAAGAGGTCTATTCGCCTGATGGAGGAATCCTTAAAGCCTTTGATTGTTAAACCTCCCCCTGGATGGACCGGTCTTTTCGCTCCTTAAAGACCCAGGTAGGTAGAGAAATAAATTTGTTGTTGATTAAAAGATTGAAGATATGACAAAGTAACTTGTCACTAATTCGTTTGGTTATTTTCTCTGGGTAATGCAGACCGTGATTACTTTTACCGTTGGCAGACCCTAGCAAGATGCACAAGCAATAGCCAGCATCCACAACTCTTATTACTCTACTAGTTTATCGACCAGCTATATGACATGTTTTATATGTTTTTATATAAGAAAACTTGGATTATGAGTCTATGACTGGTGCTATATGTTAGTTGCATAATATATTTATGCTTTTGTGAAATCTTGGTTGTTTCATAAAACTAGTAGTTTCTTTTCAGCTTTATATAAGTAAAGCCAAAGTACATTTAGTCGACTCCAGTGATCAGTTGGGTTCAAGTTTGACGTACGTGCGCTTCTTTTCCCGGCATTTCACTAGTGTTTAACACCCTGCAGATTCATTGCCAAAGCCGTAATGCTGATATCATGCAAGTATGGGTCTTCATACTCAAGCAAGACTGATATAAAGTCCATAGTAATGTGTGTTTTTTGGAGTATGGTATAGGATCGAGACCATCGTATGCTTGGAGAAGCATTATACATGGTCGTGAGATGCATAATGGATCATTGAAACAATGACTCGTTCAGCTAAACAAATTAATTGCACGGTCTTCACATACTCGATGTGTTTCATTACGGATAGAAACAAATTAGATGGTCTACTACACCATTTTGATTGAATTAGTAAGTTAGGCAATGACAATTACAGAGACGAAATGGAGACATATACTCTACAGAGATATCTTCCGTTTGAACAAAATCTTCAAAACGCAATGTATTGTAAATTGAGTTTAGCGGTTCGCTTAGTAAACACCAACTGAAATGGAAATATCATTTAATTGTTACTTGGAAATATGAGGATCTGAACAACTTCCCAAACAAAATACATAGAAACCTAAAAGATTTGATCGACTTTTTCAACATTTATACATTCACCAAAGCCCAACACAAAAAACATTAAAAGTGGTGAATGGAAAGTCACTTGGAGATCAGATTCAAGCTTTCTTGGGAGATTTGGCTGGTGACTTGGATGCTTTTTCCTCTGTCGATTTAGCTGTCTTCTTAGGTAGAAGAACGGAGTTAATGTTGGGCAAGACACCACCGTGAGCGATGGTGACTCCACTGAGAAGTTTCCCCAATTCTTCATCGTTCCTTATCGCGAGAAGAAGATGCCTCGGAATGATCCTGGATTTCTTGTTGTCTCTCGCAGCGTTACCAGCAAGCTCCAGAACCTGAATCAAAAACAAATTCGAATCAGAAAATGAACAAATCAATCAGATCTGGAAGGAAACAGAGAATCGAGAAACTTACTTCGGCGGCGAGGTACTCGAGAACGGCGGCCATGTAAACCGGAGCTCCGCCACCGAGCCTCTGGGCGTATCGTCCCTTCTTCAGGAAACGAGTGATTCTCCCAACCGGGAATTGGAGACCGGCTTTGATCGATTTCGAAACAGATTTGGTCTTGGGGCCACCGGCTTTTCTTCCTCCGAAACCCTTCTTCACTTTTCCGGCGGTTTCCATTGCTACAAAATCGATTCTGATGGAAACTTTAAGAGCTTGTTGTTGAATGGAGAGGTATGAGATTTTTGAGTTCCCGGTCCTCGGTGTCATTTATAGGTGAGCGGGACAAAAGAAAGAAGAAGATTTGTATCCGTTAGATTTATCCCTATCGACGGTAGAGGATGATTATCAGATGCGATCCTCGTGTCTACGGAGTAGCCAATCACAAACGTTTTCATGTATTTCGATACGGCGCCAATTTTTTGTTTTTCTGTTTGGTTGTGGGCTTTACTTTGATCCATTTTATAAATGGAATTGCTTTTGAAAAATAATCTAATCTAAACTCGAAAATTAAAATTAAATTGTGCATAAATATAATAAATGTTTTGAAATAAATTTAAATTGTTTTCAAATTACAAAAACATAAAAATTAATTTCCCGTTCACGAAATTTTGATTTACGTGTTTTACCACACCAATTAATCTAATGTGTGTACAAATTTTATTTCAAGTGTAGTCTCACAAATGAAGAATTGATCCAATTTTATTTCAAGTGTAGTCTCTCCTCTTCTCCATCTCCTTCCCCAAGCAGTATTAGGGGTTTAAGGCAAAAATAAATAAATATTACATTTAATATAATTATTTTAGTAAAATATAGGTTGTAACTCATTTTTAAATATTGTTTTATTAAATATTAGAGATTACTAATGCTATTTTCTTAAATTATGAATTAAAAATTCAAACTATCAAAAATTAACAATAAAAATACATATTTTACCAATATACCAAATAAAATTACAAAAAATTGGGGGTCCCAAAATTTATTTAATATCAAAGGGGCCTAAGGTAAAAATGCCTTATTTTTTCTTCATTGGACACGACCCTGCCGCTACTTTACATCGTCTTTTATGAATATAATAATATATTGGTCAGATGTTTATAATATCTGATTTTTGGGTAAATCGGATTGGTTTCAAGTATTTTAATATGTTTGGGTTTCATGTATTTTGATAGATTCGATTATTTTGACAGGTTTCGGGTATTTTGATAGGTTCGGGTATATTATAACTGAACCCGAAAAAAATTCGGATAAACATCGGTTCATGATTACAATATATAAACCAACCCGAATCCGATTAAAACCGAACCGAACTAACCCAAAAAATATAAAATACCCGAATAGGTCTTAAATCTTATATCCAAAATATCCGATCCGAACTCGAACGGGTATCCGAATGCCCATGGTAACGCTTAGACGTACCTGTAGAAAATTAGAAATTGACTATTACGGTCGAAGTTGAAATGCAATATTCCACGTGGCAGTGGTTGAATGGAGTATTTCCAGCTCCACTCAGCTGGCTTCCATCACAGGCTATCATGATAGTTGAGTCGAATGTGGAGCCACCTGAGATCCCCAAGAGAGCCATATGCGTCTTCGACCTTTCATTTTATTCTTTTCTTTGAAAACTAGTCTTTTTTTTTTGTTTGTTCCTTCACGATAAGATAAATAAATAATGAACTATTCCGAAGTAGACTATTATGCTATTATCAAGGATCAATCGAGTAATATTTAATAATAGTTTTGCATATAGTTTTGTTTAATTTGCACTTTTATAGAATAACATCAGAATTTTGAATAAAAATACACATATTATCATTAATAACATAATTTCATTTTTTGTACATCAAAGTAAATAAATTAATTGTTTAACACATTGTTCACATATATTATTTGTATTTTTCAATAAAATAAGCGGGTTTGAATCAATGTAACGACGTAGCAATTGTTATGTCGACACTAATACAAACCGATATATTACATATGTTTATTATGTCGTTTATACATTATGATTCTGAGTAAAAATTAAATGGTCACTAAGTGAGATATTATAAATGGGTTGTGTCACTCCTATCCGAAAAATTAGTCTGAGCCTGTTTGGGCTTGGGATTACTCCCAGAGGCCGAAAAACATCAAAAAAAAAAAAAAATGGTCACTAATCAGTTAAACACACAGTAGAATAATAAGTTTTGTAAGGCAATTGTGTTATATTTCAATATCTTACTGACCTTCATTTCATAATCTATTATTATATCAAATCAAGATTTATTAAATAATTAATCCTTAATTTAATTATGTATTTTGATATATTATGCTTTTATGTTTATGTATTCAAAAAATCAAAAACGCTGATTCAAAAGAAAAGAAAAGAAAAGAAAAAAACATATATTCGGACTATAGCTTCCGCATAAAGCTGAGGAAAAGGAGGAGAAAAGACGCACACCGAAGAAAACACGAAGACTCCATAATCTCCTGCTTCTTCGTCTCAGCAAGAATTTTCCTCTGAAACAAATTTGATTCAGCCATGGTGAGCTCGATTTGTTTTTCTCCTTTTCTCGTATATATCCCTTTCTCTGATTTAGAGTGCGCTTCTCGATTCGAGTTCCATTTCGTTTTGTTTCGTCTCGGGTTTTGATTCTTCCGATTTCGGCTCTCGCCCAAAGTTTTATTTGATTAGATCTGGAGATGGACTCGTTCGATGGTTTAGATCTCTGAGATTTTGGGGTTTGTATGGTCGGTAGGGACTGATCTATGATAGGAATCGGACGATAAACTATGCAATATCAGTGTGATTGTTATGGTTAAGCCAATTTGATTTTAAAATCAGGAGAAATCTGGCTGTTCCTTGTGTTTCTCTGATGAATTCTCATTTGAATTTAGGGTTACGTAGGCCTATCGTTTGTTGAGCACTTTTCCAGTGACAATCCATCGTCTTACTGTATTGAAATTTTATATTCTCGCTTCTCTAGATTACTTTTGCTGCTATCGAAGTGTAGATTTTTCATTTTAGATGTGTTTTGATTCTCTTGATGGACGGTGTCATTTGATTATAATCCATAATCCTACAATCTGTCATAATTGATATTATGATAGCTCTACACCATCGTTCATATATGTTGTGGAAGTTGCATGTGCGTTCCTTTTGATATTAACACTACTAATATCTGTTCATGGTTCAGTGACATAGAGATGTTTAATTTCTGCATGGGGCTATTTTGGATTGAAAAATTTCAGAACATATCTAAAACCTAAATTCCGTTTCACAAATATTGATGTAGAGTCCACTAGTATGTGTGTGATTTGGAAGAGAAATGCATCTTAATGTTCTTTGTTTCGTCGGTAACAGGCTAATGCGGCATCAGGAATGGCAGTCCACGATGACTGCAAGCTCAAGTTTCTGGAACTGAAAGCGAAAAGGACATACCGTTTCATCGTTTACAAGATTGAGGAGCAGCAGAAACAAGTGATTGTAGAGAAAGTCGGCGAACCTGGTCAATCCCATGATGACTTTGCAGCAAGTCTTCCAGCTGATGAATGCCGATACGCCATTTTCGATTTTGATTTTGTCACTGCAGAGAATTGCCAAAAGAGTAAGATTTTCTTCATCGCATGGTAAGTAACTAATAACTCTCTGCTAAAAAGCCATTCTATCTCGCTGCACCTTCTTTTCAAGTTCTTAAAAATCTCATGTTGTTCTGGTCAAGGTCTCCGGACACAGCAAGAGTGAGAAGCAAGATGATCTATGCTAGCTCTAAGGACAGGTTCAAGAGAGAACTAGACGGAATTCAAGTAGAGCTTCAGGCAACTGATCCAACCGAGATGGATCTTGATGTTTTCAAAAGCCGAGTCAACTGAGGAAGAAATCCTTTAAAAAAAGAAAAAAAAATCGGTTGAAATCGAACTTTTTCCTATTATTGCGGAGTGATATACTTTTTTTTTTTTTTAAAGTTTGCTGTGACGGCACCAACCAAAACAGCTTCATTTTATCGGTCTTTGGTCTTTGTCTTGGATGTCTTTTATTTTTTTGTTTTTACAGTGTTTCGTGTTAAAACTTGAGAGATCTGGCTTGTGCTCTGTTACCATTGTGTAAGAAACCGAAACCCTTTATCAAATGAAACCTATTGGCACATTTTGTCTTCTCTTCATCTTCGCATATTTGTGAAACTAGTGGACTCAGGGATTGAGACAATTAATGTAACATAAGAAAATAATTTATAAAGGTTGTGCATATTTATGAAACTAGTGATTTATGGATTTAACTTATAACATGAAAGATTTCTGATTTTAATATTAGTAGACAGCTCGACGAGATAGTTTGTATGTTCTTAAGATCTCTAGATTGTATACATTTTTCATTCTTAAGGATCTCTAGATTTGATAAATTTTCATTACGCACATAACTCTTGACATTTTCTTAAGTGAGAGTATTTTTAATGTATGTATATAATATGGTAGATCATCAATAAAACCATTTCAGGTTTGAAGGATAATCTCAAGAACGAAAAGACTATCTGAGTTTGATTATTTGGAAACAGATCCAACCATTAGCGATCCTCTTTTTACGCAAGCTTTCAACCGTCAAATCATGAAGACTTTGATAGAACTTATTGAATTGCGTAAGGTATAAATTGTCAGAACCTATAAAATAATAATATAATATATTGTTCTCCGAGGATTATCCAATACACAAGTTAGTAAAAAGACCATATATATGATTTGGTTGATAACCATAAATAATCGAAAAAACAAAGAATAGACACGTAGAGCGACGTAGTCTATTCGCTTTTAGATGTTTCCGCTGAAAGAGAGACCTCTTTTGCAAATCGGAAGAAGACAGAGTGTTCGAATCGAGAGAGAGAAAACATCCTTTTCAAGTGAAGAGGATTTCAAGTTTCATAGAAAATACGTGGTCCATATTTGTATAAATGGTCGAGGGTCGAGTCAGACGGACGTATTCAGGGAATTCGTGTACTACCATCTACTTTTGTTATATTTGGCTACAAGCGAATCCGAAGTGCACAAAATGTAAACGATTATTTGCATAATCCCGGCTCGTTTACTTGATGCTTTTTAATTCTTAATATTATTAAGTTAATAACGAGATGATGTTCCATTTATGCCACATGCGAAGATGATAAACTTAATACAAGTAGAGATCTGAACGAAGATAATGCTAGTTAGTGTAGAGATCTAGAACCATTTGTGAGGGTGCTTGGCTCTGTGCTAGCCGGCATTGGGTAAAGATCTTGGTAGAGTGAGTTAGCGTTCCTAGAGGCTCTACCAGTTAGTGTAGTCCCGTCTTAGTGCTGATTCTAGGTTTGTTAATTGAGCGTCGAAGCTTAGACATTGAGAACTGTTTTCGTTCGAGCCTCTACTAGCTCCTTAGATTAAATGTTCTCTTTTCGGGCTCTTGTTAACAACAAAAGTTGTAACACCTAAACTTTTTATTTTTAATGAATATTTACAATTTGGCAAAAAAACAAAAATAATGCTAGTAGATACCTTATATTTTTAGAGGTATTCTTACACCCTCAAAGGTAATGGTGAGTTATATGATTCAATTCCTAATCAAGGACTAGGCAATTGTTGGGCTTGGGCAAGCTTGACTTCTTGAGGTCATGTGATGTGACTACTCCTTGGCGACTGTTCTCTATATCGAGTAACGTTGCCATATAACCATGCGTTCAATGAACACATGCTCAATGAGTCAATGTGGTGTTATACCAATCAAACTGCTCGGATATTTGTAGATCTCTAGGATCGGTCTAAAGAACCATGTAAATAAAGTGCGAACATTCTACTGCTTGAGAATGCCCACATTCTACTGCTTGAGAATGCCCACATTCTACTGCTTGAGAATCGTAAAGCAAGTTTTTGACGATATACAATTCGCCAAAACTTAATTTACATTCATATTCGTCTAAATTAAGTTATATATATGCCTTCGTTTAAAATTAAGTTACAATTAAAATGTATACAAATGCACTCCTTTTTTTGTTTTTCTTCTTTCGTGTTCTCTATTTATATGTTGACTACAACAAAAATAACAAGCTTAACTTAAGTTATAATTCTTTTTTGTTTGGTGGCAAAACAAGTTATAGTTCATCGCCCGCATGACTGTGATCCAGTGGTATGAAAGACTGTGTGGGGGTGTTACTCCACTCCATCCGGGTTCGATCCATCTTGTAAACAAAAATACATCCATGTAGGAAGTCGGGTGTAAGCCGAACTCGGGACAAGCGATCCGACTATCTCTGACATTACTCAGAATACATTCTAAACTTGGGACATGCGGTGTGGTAGTCTATTTGGATTTAATGGATTCCTACCAGAACTGACTGGATAAGCCGATAAGTTATATATATATATATATATATATATAAAATAAAAATTATAGTTCATAAATAGAATAGTATGGTGTAAAAAACCAAATAAGATGAATACATAAAAGCAGCAGAAATGAGTTTTTCTCTATATATATAAGCGATTATATAGCTTCTAAATAACGCGAAGAAAGGAAAAGAGAAAAAGAGTCATATTCGAAGAAAACATCTTCTTCTCTGCGTCTCGGAATTGTCTTTGACAGCGTTTTGATTCAGCCATGGTCAAACTCCATTTTTGTTCATATTGTTTGTTTCCAGTTCTTCAATTTTAAGCTCGCTTATCGATTTTTTTGTTTTCGTCTCGGAATTGATAACGATTTCGGCTCACTAGATCTGCATGATGGATTTGTTTTCTTCGATTAGATCTTTGAGATTTTGTGTTTATGTGATCGGTGGTACTGATCTAGGCTAGAAACAAAAAAACAATCTGACAACACTGTTGTGCTTGGCTAGTTAGAATCGAAATCACCCATGAAGTTTCAGCTGAGTTTATGGTCACTTCTGCGAATTATTGAACGTTTCTACAATAATATTCGTTTGTTTGATCCATTGGGCTTCTTGTGTGTTGAAATCGATTTTTTTTCTCTCATTTCTCAATGATGACTCTTGTTGCAATTGAAGTCTAGATCGTTACTATAGAGCTGTATCAACGAGTAAAAATACCCAGTTTTTGTGTTGAGCTATCCTAATTTTAGAGGTTTCAGGAAATTGCTTAGACTCCTAAATCAGAGATCCCTGGTTTTAGCAATTGTGTGGATACAATTACAAGCCAAGCTTTTTGTTGTTGTATTGATAACAGGCTAATGCGGCGTCGGGAATGGCAGTCCATGATGACTGCAAGCTCAGATTTCTGGAACTGAAGGCGAAAAGGACACACCGTTTCATTGTTTACAAGATCGAGGAGAAGCAGAAGCAAGTGATTGTTGAGAAAGTTGGTGAACCTCTTCAAACCTATGAGGACTTTGCAGCAAGTCTCCCAGCTGAAGAATGCCGATATGCCATTTATGATTTTGACTTTGTCACTGAGGAGAACTGCCAGAAGAGCAAGATTTTCTTCATCGCTTGGTAAAATAATTTCTGCATTTCTCCATTCTTACCATCCGCATTTCTCCATTCTCACTCTGTGATGATCAATGGTGGTCTGTTGGTTTTTCCAAAGGTGTCCGGACGTAGCAAAGGTGAGAAGCAAGATGATCTATGCGAGCTCCAAGGACAGGTTCAAGCGTGAACTCGATGGCATTCAAGTAGAGCTTCAGGCAACCGATCCAACTGAGATGGATCTTGATGTTTTGAAAAGCCGTGTCAACTAAAAGAAACTCTCTCTTTGAATAAGCTTTGGCTCATATTCTACTATTCCGAAATGGTGTTTTTCTTTTCTCTTACAGTTACTTGTGACTGTTATCAAAACCTAACACCCTTCTTTCTTTCTATCTGGTCTGTCTTCTGTGTCTTTGTTACCTCACAGTGTTTCATCTAAATTTAAGATTATCCCAAGGTTTGTGTAAGATGATTCCTTTAAAGCTTCTTTTGTTCATTTTGTTACCGGATGGTTAAAAAAAATGCAAAAAGTATACAGCTTTTTGAAATCTAGAAAATTATTTGCTATTTTTAACTGATGTCGAGAAACGTTTCAGCTTATACAATTACAAAAAAGGGTCAGGATTTCCAACTAGTATCATTCAAAATAGTTGTTCCACAGGTTTTGGAGTTAGGTTTCAAGCCTAGTCTCAACATCTCATTCCTCAACTCAATCGCCTTCTCCATTTCTCCCGACACACAACAACCGTGTATCAGGGTGTTATACGCTACTCTATCGGGCATTACGCATTTTTCCGTCATCGAGTTCCATAACTCAATCGCTTTCTTCACATCGTTCTTCCTACATAACTCATAGATCATTGTTGTGTACGTTATACAATCAGGGGAAACACCATTGCCTGTCATCCTTGTTACGAGCTCAGAAGCTTCATTCAGTCTCCCTTGTCTACAAAATCCGCGGATCAACATATTGTATGTAGCGGTGTTAGCTAAAAGCCCTTTCAATATCGCATTATGGAGCTCCAGAGCTTTCTGCATGTCTCCTTGTCCTTTGGTGAGAATGTCAAGAAAACAACCGTATGTTACTTGGTTAGGAACCGCATTGCCAGGCAGCATTTTCGAACATAAAATCTCAGCTTCATTTACAAACCCGGCTTTGCATAATCCGTTGATAACAGCAGTGTAAGTGACTTCATTAGGTACACACCCTTCGGTTATCATCAAATCCCATATCCCAAATGCTTCCTCGAAATCTCCGGTTTTGCTCTTTGCATCAATCATACTTGTATAGATCACATCATCAGGCTTGAGTCCTCTAGCATGCATCTCCCTTAAAAGTCCAAGAAACATCTTTCGATCTTTGTGCTTTAAGCTTCCATCTATAAGTACACCATAGCACACAAGGTCCAAATCCACCCCTCTTTGAACCATCTCCTGACAAATGCTTAATGCCTCCTCCAGTCTTCCTTCTCTGCAAAACCCGTGTAATAGTGCGGTATAACATATCTCATTCAGCTCATGGTTTCCCTTGTGAAGGCCATCCACAAACTCTTTGGCTTCCAAAGCTCGACCTGTGAAACATAGCCCGTGTATCAACGGTCTATAGGTATATGTATCCGGCACAATACCCTTCTGGATCATCTCTTTCTGCAACTCAAAGGCTTTAGCAATGTCTTTCTCGCAATAACCCTCAATCATGACATTATAAGTCACTCTGTTTGGCTCAATGTTCCATTCTGCCATCTCGCTAAATAGCCTTACAGCATCACAGATCAACCCGACACGAAAAAGACCGGAGATAAGCGTGGTGAATGTATAGATATTTGGGGTGATACCTTTCCCGGTCATCTCATGATAAAGCCTAAGAGCTTTGTGTATCTTCCCTTTGCTGCAATAACCACCCATCAGTGACGTGTATGTTACCACCGTTGGCTTTAACTTTTTATTAATCATCTCCGCCATGAAACTCTCTGCGGCACTAATGTCACCGAACTTGCAGTGCCCGTTAATCAAAGAATTGTATGGATAAACACTTGGTTTTAAACCCGTATCTATCATTTTCCCCAGGAAACTAAGTGCAGTGTCCAGTTTCCCTCTTCTGCAAAACATATCTATCAAAATTGAATAGGTCATATCATTCCCGCACAACCCAAGTTTCCTCATCCTATCAAATAGCAACTCAGCTTCGTCAAACTTTCTGCCTTTGCACAATGAGTCAAGCCACGCATTATATACGAAAAGTTTAGGCGACACACTAGTTTCTGCTATTCTTTCAAGCAAGTTAAGCGCCTCTTCAATCTTCCCCTTCTTCCTTAATCCCACTACCAAACTGAAAACTGCAGCTTCACTAGGACTGAAGCTCAAACGTAACATCTCATCCATCATCTCCAATCCGACCTCAAATTCTTGCACTTTACATAACCCGTGGACTAAGGTACAATATGTCACAACATTTGGTTTCAGCTCCTTTCCGGGTAAACAGTTCTTTATCTCAACAGCCTCCCAGACATTCTGATTCTTACAGAGCCCACTTATCAACACATTATATGGAACTATATTTACATCACATCCAGTTGCCTCCATACGAACAATCATTTTTCTTGCTCGAGAGAGATCTTTCAACTCACACAAGCTATGTATCACTCCTGAGTAAATGTATACATCAGGACGAATGCCCACATTGATCATATTGTCAAACAACTCCATCGCCAAACCATAATGCCTACAATGAACTAATCCATGTAAGAGAGCACTCAAAGTTCTCACTTCAGGCAGTAAACCAATTTTCGTCATCATCCTAAACACCAAAACCCCATCTAAAGCTCTCCTACTTCGTACATAATGCTGTATCAACAAATCAAAACTCGAGCTTGAACTAAGCTTACATTTTTCGTAACAGCTAAAAAGCGCATCAAAAACCTCACTTGGCTTCAGGGCACGAAGCAGAAGCGTCTGCAACAGAGATGACGCAGGCCAGAAGAGATTAGCCTTGACCAAAGCATGGATCAAGATGCAAAAGGACGCCGTTGAGTGGTCGAATCCTCTGTGCAAACCGAGAAAATTGAAAAACCTCATACCTAATCTGGGATCATCTAGTGTTCCAATCAGAATCTCTTCAACATGACTAGGCTTCAATCTCCTCGAGACGAGCTCCCTGCTCAATGCGATCTCCCAGCTCCGTTTCCCCCGCACGATTTTTTTGACGGCATCGACGAATTGCCAATCTTCAGTGATTCCACTGTCTTTTTGAGACGAATCGATCACAGAGCTTACATGTCTGGAGTTATGGCGAAAATGAGAGCTTGATAGTGATCGAATCGTGCGAGGGAGCTTCATCAAAGAGGTTCACCGTCAAAGGCAGAAGCAGCTTTGGTCTGTGTTACAAACAACGAACCGATATCTGGAACCGTCCGGGTCGGATAGACTCCGGTCGGGTCCAAGCCTGGGTTGAGAAGGTTACAGTCTCAGCCTCACCAATTCCAAATGGGCCTAAAATTGGAATCATTAGAATACATGGGCCGATTTAGAAAGGCGGGAAAGGAAAATTTCACGACGAGCTTAAATAAAAAGCGCCAAACAAGTGTATCCAATAAGATCCGTCACGTGTGAGAGCTTTCCTTCTTTTTAAGATTCCTTATCGACCGTCGATATATTTCCATTAAAAAGTTGATCCAACGGTACAGGCGTCGATCCGCGTCAAACTATTTCATCCAATCATATCAATACTTCGATGTATATAAAAGCAATCTCTCAAGTCATTGTAGATATCAAGCTATCCAAAGCATTCTTTAACCTACTCGATCTCAGATTTGTGCTCGATAACCCTAGTAAACTCGAAAGAGAGAATCCATGGCGCCCAAGGGAGAGAAGAAGCCAGCGGAGAAGAAACCGGCCTCAGAGAAGCCGGTGGAGGAAAAATCGAAAGCCGAGAAAGCTCCGGCGGAGAAGAAACCAAAGGCCGGAAAGAAGCTTCCGAAGGAGGCTGGTGCAAGCGGTGACAAGAAGAGAAAGATGAAGAAGAAGAGCGTCGAGACTTACAAGATCTACATCTTCAAGGTTCTGAAGCAGGTTCATCCCGATATCGGAATCTCCAGCAAAGCGATGGGAATCATGAACAGTTTCATCAACGATATCTTCGAGAAGCTCGCTCACGAGGCGTCGAAGCTCGCTAGGTACAACAAGAAGCCGACCATCACATCCCGGGAGATTCAGACTGCCGTGAGACTTGTTCTTCCTGGTGAGCTTGCTAAACACGCCGTGTCGGAGGGTACCAAGGCCGTCACGAAATTCACCAGCTCTTAAACTTTGAGTTAGGGTTTCTATCTATCTTGGAATGTTGCTTAGGGTTGATGAGATTTGGAATGTCTGAATTAGGGTTTTATCGTTTTCAAATTTCACGTTTTGTAAGTACTGCCATTGATATGTTTGGAATCTACATTTGCCCTTTGTATCACAATCCTATCATAATGATGTAATGTGTTTCACTTGTTCTTATTCCAATCCTTGTATAAAATGCTTTCGAGATCTCGTGCTCACGTGTGTTTACCTAATTTTACTTAGGAAAACCTTTCTGAATTGTTACGATTAGATTTGTCTGTTCATAGGAACTCTTCTGTCTTGAACATTTGATGTGATTGGCGTTAATGGCTATATAGGAGCAATTGGCCAAGGTATACAAATTTTCGTTGGTGTTTGCGTGAAGAGATTATGAAACTTGTGTTCTTGCGACGGTTTCCTACTCCACTTGTGTCTCATTCTTGGGATTCATTAGTCAAATTCAAGTCCATTGTTGGTTGTGTGTACTTTATTCGTAGATTTTGTTAGGTTAGGTGAGAGAATGCCTTATGTTTTGTCTTTCAATAACTTTCTTCTGCTTCTTACAGGTAAAAAATGAATAAATGAAAAAGCTTGTCTTGGTTTCTCGCGTTTGTTCTGTGTTAAGAATTATGATGTTACATTCTTTCAAGTTTCACCCTTGATTCAACATGTTTTTGTTTATGATGTGTGCTTATAAATTGTGTTTGCAACTCATAAATAGTGTTTGATGTCAATGCAATACCTATCTTTGATCCCAAAAAACCATACTGAAGCTCAGTGAGTATCTTTTCTTCTTCTCAACATGTTCAAAAGTGAACTGGAAAAGATCTCTCTCTCTCTCTCTTTAATTCTCTGTTGTCATCATTGATCCATACATGATATTTGATATGTGCTCATTACTTGCTTAGAAGCTATAATTAGTATGAAACTGATATGATCATCTGACTCAGAGATCTGAAACATCCAAGTATAACTAAAGAAAAGTTCTCCCTTTCTCATTTTTTTGGCGCTTAATGTTCCTTGAGGAGTATTAATGTACATCTTCCTTTGCAGCTGTATGGTGTCTGTGTGCTTTTTTTAACTTCCTCGTCTGCTCTCGACCGTTGTATATTTGATTTTGTTTTCTGCACGAACGAATGGATCACTCATAATGCCCCAAAAAAAAACAAAACGTAAACCCGTTTATAATTTAAGGCCAGAGATATGTAAGAACTAATTTGGATGGATCCGTCTACAACTTTCTACTTAAAATCTCTCTCGCTCATCCTCTGTTCCGATCTGGTTGCTCTCTATGGATAACCTCGCAATGGAACCCGAAGATGATGATGACATATTCGTGTTTCCGCCTGAGGTTGTGCAAGCGATTAATGAGGAAAACCAGCGGAGCCTCATCGTCATGCTGCTTAATCCCAAAACCCAGAAATCGCGTGAGAAACGGTAAGTCTAATGAATGTCTTCAAGTTTCCCGCTCCCCAAGGCTTGGCGATTAACCGGCTCGGTGAAAACCAGCGGACCTTATTTGGAGTTTGCAGTAAGTCTAATGAATGTCTTCAAGTTTCTTTGTCTGCAATGTTGTATATAGCGGATCTTCGTCTCCTTTACCACTCTCCTGAAAATTTAATCACAAATTTCCCTCTGTAGTCAATTGTCGATTTTACCCTTAATGAAGAGTTGTGAAGATTAAGTAGAATTGAATTGGTAAGATGACAACGAAATTCACAGGAGCTCAGTGGTTGCGAGCTCCACGCGCGTCACCTGCATGTGTGCGACCGGGGTTCGAATCCCCTCAACGCGGTATAACTGGGTAATACCGGGTAATACTAGAGTATAGTAATACTAGAGTGTAATACTCGATAATACTAGGGAATACTAGCGGTGATATTTCATTTAAAACAGCTTAAGGGTATTTTCGTCGTTTCACTTAAAGAGAGGGGTATTGTGATTAAGTTAGGGTAGTGATGGTTAAAAAATATCACATATAGCACTATATGCAATGGTAGTAGGTGTTTTTTTGTGTGTGGATGATATAACATTTCGTATGTTAAATAGTTGGTATGGCTATCTTGGAAGGAGACAATAGAGGAGTCTCTATGTTAATAACTCTTTTTTTGGATTGCATTTGAATATATACATATATATACTAGATAAGTACCCGCATATATGCGGGTTTGTAATCTAATATTTTATAACCCGTTAAAAAAATTTAAGACAAAAAATGGAAATCAAAATTAGATCATCCGTGAAAATATATAATACATAAAATTAGAAACAAAGGTTATGATGAAATAAATATATATATATATTGAAAGAAAAATTTGGTGAAGAGATGTATTGGAGATATCTTGGGGAGCAAGATGCGAACCAAGTGTTGTGGGCCATAAGAGTCCGGTTATGAAGTGAAGCCCGTGAACCCAACCGGAGAATATTCTCATAGATATCCTATTGTGATAAGGATTAGGAAGATTTACATTATTTGGTGTTATCAATATGGCAATGTTAAACACTATATATGTGTGCCTTATAATCTTGTATCAGAACAACTCAATAATATATTCCATTCTATTATATTTAACAAGATGCAATAAATAGATTTGGATATGATTATTGGACTTTTATTTTTTACTGTGTAATTGACACACTATCAAATTGTGGTTTATATAGATGTGAGAAATTATAATTATTTTCCTTTTATGATTAATTTCCTTAATCTAAATGGACAAACTAAGGGTTTTTTCTTTTTTATAATAATTTTGTCTTTAATGATAAATTTAATTTTTAACTTTTTATTTTATTTTATTTAGTAACTTTATCTTTTAAGATTAAATTTTCAACTTTGACTTTTCAGAATTTTTAAGTTTTTTATTAATTGATTTTAATTTTTTTAACTTTGATTTTGAGTTATCAAGCAATTAATACGTATTAATCTATTTGATTTCTATTAGTCTTGCTTATGTACATAACGAAGCATAATTTCCTAACATAACGAAGCATAATTTCGATAACGTACAACATAATTTAGCTTTTATTTTAGATAACGCACAACATAATTTTGGATGTAGATAACGAAGATATGTGAAACGGGTGTATATAACGAAATTGGTTTGTTGTAAAGTTTAGAAGCTATCAAATTGATTATATAGAGATGATGAATTAGAATTTCTTTTCTTTATAGGATTGTATTTTTTTTTTCTTTAATCAAAATAGAAAAATTTGTATCTCATTTTTTAAAACCTTAGCTTTTATCCTTCTTTTTTTTTAACTTTAGCTTTTAGGATATTTGTTGGTTTAATTTTTTTTTGTTTACTTTTCTTTTTAGGATGTCATTCTATTGTTTAATTGCTTTATTATAAACATGATTTTTCTCATTTAAAAAAAAAAAACGATAAGATAAATTTCCTTAAACTAAAAGCAACTTTTATTTTTATTTTTCTTTTTGCTAGCTATACTTTTAGGATTAAGTCTATATTATATGTTTTATTTATTGTGAAATTAAAAAAAAAACGTTAAGATAAATTTTCTTAATCTAAAAGGAACATTTATTTTCCTTTTTTGTGCTAACTTTACTGTTATGATTAAGTCTAAATTATATTTTTTTCCTTTATCGTTAAATATTATGTATCAAAATCTAATTGCTAATTTTTTACACGTGTCAAAATCTAATGGATTAACTCGACACGTATCGCGATCTTGCGAGTTACTAACTTTGAATCATTCTGCTTTATATATATATAGATAGATATATACCACCTCTATATGTGGATACGTTAAGATATAGATTACAAAAGATTGAGAAACTATAACGTACATCATATATTTTTCAGCATAGTAATCTAAACTAAAAAAAAAAATATATATATATATATATATATTATACACCACCTCTATATACATTAACGTACATCATATTTGTCACGGGTAACAAAGTGATCGTTATGGAAACTCATCATAATAAGCGTTTGTATATATAATAACGTATATATTTCATAATTACACAAAAGATTACCTCTTAGTAATCTGTTTTGCGTTTGGTTTCTGTAACTCTCTTCTCAATATTTGTTGGGTTGTAAAATTGAAAAACTATCAAATTTGTTATATAGAAGTAAAGAATTCTAATTCTTTTTTCCTTATATGATTGTACTCTTTTTTTTTTTTAATTTTCTTAATCAAAATTTCTTTAATCTAAAAGCAATTTTTATTTTCTTTTTTATGCTAACTTTACATTTATGATTAAGTGTATGTTCTATTTTTTTTGGGCTAAATTTACTTATAGGATATTTCCTCTTTTTTTTTTTTTTTTGCTAAATTTACTTGTAGGATTAAGTTTTTTTTTTCTTTTTTTTAACCTAAACTCTAGCTTTTAATTTTTAAATTAAATTTCCTTAATCTAAAAACAACTTTTATTTTAATTCGACACATGTCAAAATCTAATGGCTTAGCTCGACACGTGTCGCGATCTTGCGAGTTACTAACTTTGAATCATTCTCTTTTATATATATAGATATATATATTTCTTTTTGTTGTTGACAATTTGAACCATATAAGATGAATGGAACTCAAACCCATTTGTTTTAGACAGATCTATCCACCATCAACAATAAAACTTCACATTCACATACCTCTTTTGTATCTGTTTGCTCATTGTCTAGGTTGTTGTATAACGGGTCATATTCACGAAGGCCATCGTTGCAATGAATTCGAGTGTTTATAATAAGTTTGATCGTCTGTTTCATAAATCTAATTTGACATCAGTTCCAAAACTAGAGAAGGCAGATCACACCTAGTCTTCAGTACTATACTATTCCACTGTTTAGTATATGCAATATATTAGATGAACCGTAGCTTATTAGTGTCTGTTGGAAATTAAGTGAGAGCAAGAGGTTGAAGCCATGCGAGTATGAAACCGTGTCCGTATGGACATTGATCACTTGCAATTAGGGAGAATCAATGTCAATTTTTTAGCAGATCATGCCTTGTTATTTTTCAAGTTGGTTTACAGATGCATAAGTATGATAATGATGTCAAGGAAACACAAAAAGACAGTGATAAAGAATCAATGTAAATTTTAACTTCTTTACTTTGCTTTTTATTTCGCAACATAATTAGGTTTTGTTTGCGTCGTTTGGATATGATAAAAGTAATTGACATCATATCCGAAACTAGCTAGATAACGCAGATCACAGTCTTTAGTATTCACTATAATTCTTCAAGAAATAAAAATAAAATGGCTTCGCCCGGGTTCGAACCGGAGACCTTCAGTGTGTTAGACTGACGTGATAACCAACTACACTACGAAACCTTGTTGCCATATCTCTCACCGTAATATAATATATATAAACAAGATTAGATTATTAGCATTTAAGCCTTTTCTCCTCTTGTCGGCTAAACCTTTCGAGACTTTCGCTGAACTTTTTGATCCTTCTTCTCTCAATCGTCCCTTTCTCTCCTCCGCCGTTCAAAAGGGAAACTTCGATCGAAGAACCTCGAGATGGCGACTGGATTAGATATGTCTCTCGACGACATGATCGTCAAGAATCGTAATTCCCGTGGATCTGGTCCCGCCCGTGGATCTGGATCCGGATCCGGGCCGGGTCCAACTCGCCGCAACAACGCTAATCGGAAATCTAACCGATCTGCTCCATACCAATCGGCCAAGGTCCAAATCCGATCTACATCTGCTCTCTCTTCTTCTTCTTCTTCTCTCTAGTTTCGCCGGATCTTTCTTCTCAGATCTGCCGATTCATAATGGAAATAGACTCTTCGTTGACGTTTTCTTTATAAAATAAAAAAAGCAATCGATTTTGGTGTTGATGAATCTCTCAAAGAGGAAAAACAAACAACGGATTCATTTGGTTGTATAGGCGCCGGAGTCCACCTGGGAACACGACATGTACTCCCAAAGCTCAGACGCTTTCCCTCCCCGATCCAGCCGTTCTTCCGCCGCAATCGAAACTGGAACGAAGCTCTACATATCCAATTTGGATTACGGGGTCATGAACGAAGACATCAAGGTGACAAATTGTTCTTTCCGATTCTCTGCCTCATTAGCAATCACATGTTTAGGGTTTGTGGAATCTAGTATCCTTCTTGTCTTGAATCGAATCAGAAACTTATACTCTCATGCTCCATGTATTGTTCTGTAGCTATTGTTACTTTCTGTTTTCTGTGTAATTTGGAACGTGTTTCAAATTATCTGAATCGTTCGTTTGTATGTAGGAACTGTTTGCTGAAGTCGGAGAACTTAAACGCTACACAGTCCATTTTGACAGGAGTGGAAGATCAAAGGTACCTGAGATGACACCTTTGTTGTTCACCTTTGCACATCTTTGACTTTCCTCTATTTGAGTCCTGAAGACTGAATCTTGTAAGCTACTTGTACCATTAGGGAACTGCTGAAGTAGTGTACTCTCGGCGTGGTGATGCACTCGCAGCTGTGAAGAAATACAACGATGTTCAGCTTGATGGAAAGCCCATGAAGATAGAGATTGTGGGCACCAATCTTCAAACCGCTGCTGCCCCATCTGCTAGACCCGGAAATGCAAACTTCAATGGTGCTTCAAGACGGTAAGATTATGCACTGGTCACTGTGTATTATATGTAGAAGATTCCTCGATCTTGTGAGGTATATTGAAAGTGTGTGTCTTGCTGGGTTAACAGAGGAGGTCAAGGAAGAGGTGGTCAACAACGTGGTGGTGGTCGTGGTGGAGGTCGAGGTGGTGGTCGAGGTGGTGGTCGAGGTGGTGGTCGTGGCGGGCGTCCTGGTAAGGAACCTGCAGAGAAGATATCTGCTGAAGATCTTGATGCAGATCTTGATAAGTACCACGCGGGAGATATGGAGACAAACTGAGGAATGTGACTGCTCTTCTCAAACCGCAAGAGGTTTATTGAGGAAGGGAAGCTAGAAAACTTTTGCCAGAGGCTTTGCCACTTAGCCGTATGGCCGTGTGTTGTTTATTTGTTTCATTAGAATGACTCTTTAGATCTGCGAATATGTGTTTAGACTTTGAAATTGTTGTCTAGCCTAGTACCCTCGAGTAAAAGGCAGAAGAAGGAAAACCAGTTTCATCTTCAGAGCATATGCAGGCTAAAGGGCTATCACAAGCTAGGTTTGGTTACAAGACTCTCCGATTATGATGATTTAGTTGTATTTTGTCTCTTATCTTATATTCAAGTCATACCTTTAGTTTTATTATCAACGCAGAGTTTTGATTGATTGGGTGACCAGAACAGAGTTTTTTTAGCTTCAAACTATTGGAACAAAATTGTTGAATTGTGTTGCTCCACGTGAGGATAATTTTGTATGTTAATCGAGTCTTAAGCTGAACTTGTTAAGTTTTTCTTTCTCACTTTTTTATTTATGTCAAATTGGTACACAACTTTGTATGACTTCATGGATGGTGAAAATTTGAGTGGGTTCTTACACATCCAATACAACTAAAAACAGAAGGAAGACATGTTTTTTCTTCCCCATAAAAAAGGGGGTGTGGTCAGAATACATCATCCTCTATAGCAAAATAACAATTTAACAATGACAACAGAACACGCCAAAGCTATTCCATGGGATCTTTCTCAAAACGGATTTTATGTTCTCCATAGAAAGCAATACAGGTGAAGGTAAAGTTCTCTGGTTTGCCTCTAATGACCAAAACAACATTATATACACAAGGATTGGATTCCTGCTGCAGGCTTCAGCTCTGCCTTGGCTTTTCTCGCTGTGAAAAGATGAGCCTTACGATAGAATATAGTACCGCTTTAATGCAAGAAACCACAAAGTTCCAGCACGAGGATGGCCAGTACCACGGATATAGCAGCCTGAAAAATAGACTAATGAGATGCCTCGGGTATCGCCCGACCTGCAAAACAAGAGTATCATAATGTTACAGGACAAGCCTATATATATATTTGTGATCTAACTGCGATTGTCAATACATCGAATGAACAACTTTGAGTTTGTTTTGCTTAGCTTCGGGTGCTTTTAGATTTTTATGAGGTGCCCTGAACTCTTAGATGATATGTCTTTGAACAAGCACTCTTACGCTGGATTTAGCAATCAAAACTGTGTGTTTAAAATAGTGATTTTCTTGCAAGGAAATACTCACCGGAAAGAGGGAATCCAAAGCATCCCAGGCTGCATGACGGACTGCTCTTGTCGGGTACATTGGTCCTCCGGGAGAGGTAAAACTGTACAAACACGCCTTTAACCTCGTGCTAGTGGTCATTCTCAGTTCCATACCTGCAGATGTAATCCAAACATTGCTTTAAGTCTGACTCCATGTTAGGGGCAGCATCTAACTAGATGAGAGATAGGTACCTTGAAGAATCTTCATCTGAGAAAGATAGTGTAGCAGCACTGGTTCCACTTTCAGTTTTTGCAGCTGCACCACAATAACATATTAGATGAGTGATGTGTGGGGTTCATTATTGAGAGAAAATATTGTATATAGTCACAAAGCCTTTGCTTCATACCTGATCAGTAAGTTCGATAACAAGGAAATCTCTGGGTCCTCCAACCAAGAAAGCATTTGCAAACTCCGGGAAATTCCTCAAGAAGCTATCAAGTTTATCCACTGGAAAAAAAACTGTCAGGGTACAAAAAGAAACGCTTTGGTTCCAATAATAACTTTTCAGAAAACAGTTTACTACCTGAATTGTAAAAGAAAATGAACCTTGAGAGCAAGAGATACAGTTCCCTCTGAGCCTGAAATTAGGTATGGGAGAGTCAATCTCCAGACTGAAATCAGTTGAACTCATGAATATGGAGAGGAACCACTCACCTGAATAGGAATTTTTTTCAATCTGATCGGCTCCAAAGCAACTTCCTCAAGAAGATACTAAGAGAAGACAGAGACTGTTAGTAACAGTAGCAAATTGGCATGACGACTTGAGCGTGTGATAGTGACAACCCGATCGACAAGTACAAAGAAATATTTTTTGCCTAAAAGATCTATCAGAGACATCAAACAAGGTAACATCATGGAAAGAGGATGTGAATGATCTCTAGCATGTGTTATTTACAGTCCATTTTGTTGACAGCATAGTTACTTTATATATCAGTCATTTGATTAATAAATCAAAGTTCCCTATATATGTATATATCTGAGGAAAAGAAGGTACCCGAAAGAGAGTTTGGAACCGTCTTGTATTTGTCTGGATATCTATCCTGTAATTAGAATGGGTAGAGATTTACACATGTTACCCTCACAATGCTTGGCGAGCCAATCCAATGTAGGAAGAGACTTGGAAAGACTACAGACAAATGCAACTACTACAGATCCAAGTACATGACTAAACCTAACGAGGTATACACACTGAACCAAGCGATTCAAATCGAGTGAAGATAAAAGAGTTTACCAGAAAACATTAGTTGCTCCCTGCACCAGGGCAGAAGAATACCGCAAGAGTATTTCTTGATTGTCAAGCTGAACCTCAAACAGCTGAGAAGAATAACAGAAACATGTTAACATTATTAACACGGTAGACGAAATAACCTTTGGGACTGAAAATAACACTGAAGCGAAATTGTAAAGGTCACAATACCCATTTATGGAAGACAAGAGAGAATATGTGTGATGCAAACGACTGGCTCCACAGCTGCACCATCAAATCAAGTATATCCTTCCCTCTCTCAGACACTTTCACATAATAATCAGCAAGGACGTCGAAAAAACATAAGGGACCATCAGCATCTGCTTCACCGGAAATTACATCCTCTTCTTTGCTAAGGATCACATCTGCTTAAAATTCAAGCACGAAAAGATAATTCCAAATGTTCACCTAATTGTCTCTAAAGGCAGCGAGAAGACAGGAAGCAAACTGATTGACCAAATTGTGGAGATCAAAAGTGTTACCTTTGGCCCGTTCGTCGACTTCGAGAGCTATATCAGCAAATAAGTCCTGCAACAAGTTGCGTGTTTGTGCTGGAGAGACAACAGCCTGTGACCAAAAAGCAAATTTATTACTCTCAAATTCGAGATGACCAAATCCAGAAATCCAGGCGTGAGAAACTGAAAAGTGGCAATCAAAGGGAAAAAAAACAAAAACTAAATTGCATGAGGATCGTGGATATCAATTATCAGATTGCATGAACTTAATCTGGAATCGCAACCCGCAGATTCACATTGAAACACTAACCCAATTTCAGAAACCCGGTTTCTTAACCGCAATCATATCAATCAATCAAAAATCTGTGAGATTCTCTAATGCATGTTTTCATAAGCGAAGATCCAGCCAGCGATTTCGAAGAAGATTAAATCAAAAACACACCGCGATCTCTAGCGGAAGACGCAAAAGAAGGTATATATAGACTAACCCGTGTAAGCTTCTTCTTTATCTCTTGCGTAAGAGCTTCCAGATAAGCAGACCTCCGTGACGAAGAAGACGGCGAAGAAACTTTCTCCATTCCAAATAACACTGATCCAAGAAAATTTCCCTCCTCGATCAATCGAGACTAGGAGATCGATAATGATTGCTTCTTCGTTTTTTTATTCAAGAAATCAATCAATCAATCAATGGGGTCTGAATATATAAAATTAAAGCGTAATGAGGCGTGAAGCAATTCTTAAAACAGCTACCTTTTTTTTTTTTTTTTTCTTCCACTGTGAACTCGATAGAGACAGGAGAGGAGAAAGGATATTGTTTAAAGTGTATATCATCAACAAAGGATTTAAACGACGTCGTTAAACTCCGGTCCCGATAGATGACGTCACTATAGGTTATGTCGGAATGAGATCGATTCTATGTCGTTTTGTGGCTTTTAGAAATTCGTTATGCAATACGACAACCATATCACTATCCAATTTCAGAAATTAGGGAATTTAATTCATCAGAGATATACACTACAAGTAATTATATTTGTATGTAGAAAGGGAAAGTAAAGTTTACGCGGCAAAGAGTAAGTTTCTAAAGCAAGACACGTAAAGTTTGACCGTACGTCATGTATTCCTGATCCGACCAGCACATTGTCCTTTATGGGCCGGTGAATTTTTTTATTGGGCTCATAATTTGGGCTTATTGATGCAAAATTACATTATCGCTCAAACTAAATAATAGCGATATGGAAAGCCGCTTTAGCATTAGTCGAGAGACCTTGAGAGTCGACGATGAGTAACGACCGTAGATTACGGGTAGCTGAAGACAAAGATTGTCGGTTCACTAGTTTACACCTCACAATAATAATGGTCACGTTCTCAGTTCAACAAGCAGTAAAAAAATCAAAATAGAAAATTTGCGGGTAATCAAGAGAAATTACCAATGCATTGTTGAAACCTTGCAAAAACCGAAAGAGCTAAAAATGCAACTAAAAGGAAATCAAATCTTGCTACATTTACTAAAATACCCCCATTTGTAACCCTAGCTTACAGAGGGAATTGCAAGAAAGTAAAAACAGATCTACAAAACCACAAATCTAAGAAAATCCTTAACCGCCGAATCCGTAGAGAGTCCTCCCTTGCCTCTTCAGGGCATAAACGACGTCCATGGCAGTCACCGTCTTCCTCCTGGCGTGCTCGGTGTAGGTGACGGCGTCACGGATAACGTTCTCCAAAAAGATCTTGAGGACTCCACGTGTCTCCTCGTAGATGAGACCACTGATACGCTTGACTCCACCTCTACGAGCCAGCCTCCGAATCGCCGGCTTGGTGATTCCTTGGATGTTGTCTCTCAGAACCTTCCTGTGACGCTTGGCTCCTCCTTTGCCCAAACCCTTTCCTCCTTTTCCACGACCCGACATGACTTTTGTTTTCTCGCTACTGTGAAATGAAGGATTGATTGTTTTTATAAGAAAATTATTGGACCGCGGTTGCTTATATACAAGAGGGGTTTTATCTGAACCATCCGATCTAATATTCTATCCAACGGCTATTAATCTCAATCCCTGTCAACATTGAGATGGCGTAAGAGCCGTCGATTTATTTTAATCTACGGTTTTAAATAGTGATCCGCGTGATAAACCAAGTGTTTCTTCAGAGGGATTTTCCTGCGCCGCTTTGGATAATATGCGCTTTCACAATATTTTTCTAATTCGGATTTCGCAATACGCAGCCGTTTCGGAAATCGTCGGCACGTCGAGCTAAGTGAGTTTTGTTTTGTTTTTGACTTCTCTCCGCAGGTAAAAGAAACCATTGCTTAAACCCTAATCAGAAAATCTCTCTGCAGAATCTCTCTGACTCTCGCATGGGGTTCTTCGACCTAAGCATTCCGTACAGATATCCGCCATCATCAGGCGGGAAGGAAGTCGTCGTCGGAGAAAAATTGCGCGTCAAGCTCGCCATGAAAGCCATGGAACTGGGCTATGTTGGGATCGCACATAACCATTCGATCGAAGGCGTAATGTCGAACAAGGACTGTTGTACGATCCCTCTTCTCACACTTGGATCTCTCATCAAGGCCGCTCCGCGATTAGCTTCTTCTGTCGGATTCCATCGCGATTTACTCGGCGTCCCACGAGCTACTCCGTTTCGGCAGTACACTCGCCTCACGGTCCATGCGGAGAACAATGCACAGTGCCAGGGTTTGAATTCTGGGAATCAAGTTCTAAAGAGCTATGATATTGTTGCAGTTAGGCCGATGAATCAGTACGCCTTCGATCATGCCTGTAAGAGTGCCGAGGTTTGAATTTATGTCTATCTCAATTGAAGTTTTTTTTGTTAAGACTACTGAAAATTTCTTGGGAGATAACTCTTATCTTGTTTCTATTTCCTCAAACCCGTTGTAGGTTGATATTATTTCGATTGATTTCTCGAAGATGCCATTCCGATTGATGCATCCCATTGTCAAAGCTGCTATTAAGGTTCGTGGTTCTCTCAATCTAAGATTGGACATTGTTTCCTATTTTTAAGAATCTGTGTGTATCTAATTGTTTTTCCTTGCTTCAACTTGATGAATTTTCTTATCGGCAGCGAGGGATTTACTTTGAGATCATGTACTCTGATCTCTTAAAGGATGCACAGAAGAGGAGACAAGTTATATCGAATGCTAAGGTGAGAAAATTTGATGCATCAGGCCACAATTATCACATTGTATATTTGTAATGTGAGGGATGATTTTGTGTTGCTCTTTCTGTCGAAAATTTTGGTGTCGCGGAGTTGATCATGTGAGAGTTTTCTGTTGATATGCTTATACTTTCTTGTGATATGGCATTACTAGGTACTGGTGGAGTGGACTAAGGGGAAGAATCTCATTATATCGAGTGGTGCTCCTTCAGTCACAGAAGTTAAAGGTGCTCCTTCAGTCCTTCCTTCAGTCACAGAACTTCGAGGTCCAAACGATGTTATAAATCTCATGTCCTTGCTTGGACTCTCTACGGAAAGAGCCAGAGATGCCATTTCAAAAAACTGTAGGTAGGTATTCAATTCTTCTAGCAAATGTGTTATCTGATGCAGTTGAGCTTAAAATTTATGTCATTGAGGATGAATTTTGAATTGCTTTCAGGAATATGATAGCCAAGGTTTTAAAGAAAAAGCGGTTTCACAAGGAAGCTGTCAAGGTTGAGTTACTGTCATCTAGTGAAACCTTTAGCCTCGAACAGCCTCTGTCTGAGGATTGCATGAAATGGGATCCCCTCTCAAGTGGTGAAGGTGACATGCTTTTGGCTGATCTCGCAAAGGCTTTTGATGCCACACGTGCTGTGGCGCACAAATCCTCTAAGGCGATTGATTTCACCTCTGTTCTTAATGGCTTGCCATCACATGGTTTCCGGGTTAAGGATATTGTAGGAACTGAACCTTTGACTCACCCACCTGCAGCTAAGATGATTGAGGCACCGGTGCACAGTAATAATCAAGTTTCTGAAGTATGTATGGCTGATTCAGCTTCATCTGATGATAATCTTCAGAAAAATGAAACCATTAGCCAAATTAAGATGCTGATATCTGAAGATGACAACAAAGTCGAACCTACAACAATTATCCCCCTGAGGAAATGCAGTACCAGCCAGGGACACGGGCTTTTGGTGCAAAATCTAGCAGCTGCATCCTTAACACTGATAAGATGTACAAAGTCAGATGCAGCTTCTGATGTTAACATGCAGACTGAGTTGGTTTCAGAAGATAAATCAATGTCACCATCAAAAACGGGTCACGGGATCCCACAAAGTCCTGTTGAAAACTTAAACATTGAAACTATTGTTGATGATGATGAAGTCTCCGGGATCCCACAAAGTTCTGTTGAAACCTTAAACATTGAAACTATCGTTGTTGATGATGAAGTCTCCGTGGACGGAAATAGCAAAGAAGGAGATATTCCTGGTCATGCTAATATTGAGCACTATGCATCCACTGATGGTGTTGATAATGATATGAAAATCGACGGTTCTTCGGAAGCAAACCACGATGAGTACATGGAGGTGACATTGGAAAACCAGAAGCATGAAACAGGTGACAGTAATATTAATCTTCCTAAATTATCCTCTGAGACTACCGATTTGCTAAGAGAATCAGGTAACTCTCTCAGTCCCGATGCGGTTGAACAAGACCATGACCAAGTATTAAGGTTAGAGTCCAATAAGCCAGAGCTTGGGGAAGAGCCATCGGTTCAATACCACAACACCTTTGAGATAACAATGGAAGACAAGAAGGAAAGCGAGGCAGAAACCGAAACTAATCATCAAGCGCATGTCCAGTACTCTGGAAGAAACAATGCCACAAACTCAGGTATGAGATCTAAATTTCATCATTAGGAAACATTAACCTAACACACACGCAAGTTTTTGGACTCAGATTCAATCTTATATTATCTCAATCAATCCATTGGTGAACAATGCAGGTAAGGCACGAGCTAAGAAGAGTAGAGTTCGATTAGCGCAACTACGGCCTTACAAGCCTTTTCTACTTCAATTACTTTTCAAACGAATCAGTAAAAGAGGGGAACATAGAAGAGCTTGATGATTCTTAAACGCTAGATAAGTTTTGTGCGTTAGTTTAAACCTCTCGTGGTTCTAATGTTGAACCGATCTTAGAAGAATTATAATTTATTCTCTAAAGTTTAGGGTTGGTTTCTTCGTGTACTCGTGTTCAAGAAAAAAGTCTTTTGATTAAAATAAGAAAAAGAAAAAAAGCGAAAACATGTGGGAGAGTCGGTAAATCTACCGCCGGCCGACAAAAGTCGGGGACATGGTCGCCGGAGGGCCTACATCTCCCCTCCATAGCCTTTGCTAAAGAAGAAAGACTGCTCTCTTTCCTTTTTCAAAACTACTCTACTTAAATCAATTCAAGAAGCATTCTTCTTCACGTTATTACTAATACTAATATATATCTCTCTTTTTGTCCGAAATACTAATATACCTCTAGTCCTCTATTAGTTTAAAGGGAGAAAGATTTTCACATTATATTTTCGAGAAAAAAAAAATATCAGTTCTTTTTGTATTACTAATGATGCCTTAAATTGAAGTTTATACTTCGTAAACTAGGGGTGTTCAGTTTCGGATTTCGGTTAGAGTTTTTTGGTTTTAGAAATATATTATCAAGTAAAACCATTATAGTATTAGATAGGTTAATGTTTTACTTACAAAATTAATCACATACAATATCCTTATTTTTAAAGAAAATTAAAAAAATGAAAAACTATATATTGTATCAAAACTCAATTCGATTTTCGAATAGGTTAAGTTTATGGTAGTTGGTTTGGTTTATCCATATTAAACACTCCTAATCGTGGTTCATTCATACAAAATATATTTTTCTTTCTTATTTAAGACAATTGATGTTTGGTTGATTACTTTCATTTAGTTTATGTTGGAACTAATTTTTTGTCAAAGCCTGAGGGTTTGATAAAATTATGTTAGTGTGAAAAGAAATGAGTTAAGCTCTTTCTAATGAAATGTTTTCATTAACCGAGAAATGTTTTCTCGTGTATATATGTTGGAATGGTTGTGTCTTAAATGAACAACATGAGAGAAGAAAAGCCATACGTGCGACGTTCGCATCTTGGGCCTTGATTGGGCCCGTGGACTTTTTGAGGTATCGATCGATACCCCTTGGTATCGATCGATACCCAGCGGGCCGACTTAAAAAACGCAGCCGCCTAGGTTATTCTAGAAATATTCCTTTTCTGTCATGGAAAAACCCTAGCCTCTCTCCTATATATACAACACGATTTTCACCTAAAAAATCATCCTCTGATACACAATAAACACTTACTAAAAGTTCTAGCAATCGTTTCTTCAATTCCCTACTGCTTAGAGTAAGTTTTAATTTCGAGAGTATCGTAGAATAATGGTCGATAGACATGAATCATGGTGTTGATGATTCAGTTAAACTTTGGTTGTATCCTGGGACTCATGGATCTATAAAACCCCGTCACACTACGGGAGATTCTTAGAGTTAAGGAAAGAGATTTATCTCGCCTCCTCAGATCTTGTATTGCTTTATCGCTTATAAATCGTCTGTTCCTTAAACTGTTTATTTACATATTACTGTGATTAAATCTTTCCTGTCTGTAGTGTAAATTTTGGTCCTACAATCTTAACTCTAAGAAGATCCAATTTCTGTTTTATTACTTCAATTGGATCTTTAATCACGAGTAAATAAACGTTTTCAAACGGTTTTTAAACGATTCTTCTACTGCTGATGATACTCAAACGTTGTCAAAAAGCTTTTAGCAAATTGAAACGTGTAGTAGAGGCAATCTTCATCTCTCTCTATTTTTTAAGAAGATGTTCTTCTGCTAGTGATACTCAAACGTTAATCAAACAGCTGTTTAGCAACTTGAAACGTGTAGTAGAAGCAGATCTGCTTAAACATCTTCTAAAAAACCGTCTTTAATTGCGATTAAAGAACGGTATAATCAACGAACACACATCTGTTCTTGATAGGTTCGATTCAGATCGAGGCCTTGTGAGTATCGATCGACACCCTATGGTATCGGTCGATATTGGACTAAATTGTATCGGTCGACACTTAAGTGTATCGATCGATACCATGCAAACAGTGTATCGGTCGGCACCTCAGTGTATCGATCGATACTTTGCATCGACCAAGTTGGTCTATGTCGATCGATACTGTGTATAAGACACAGGTATCGATCGACACTGTGGTGCTATGATCGATCCTGTGAAATTCACTTGTATCGATCGACACCCAGGGTGTATCGATCGACACTTATCGTGTATCGATTAACACCATGATGCTTCGAATGACACAGTATGTGCATCGAGCATCGATCGGAATCTAGGGTGTATCGATCGACACTAATCGTGTATCGATCGACACCAGGATGCTTCGATAGACACAGTATGTGCATCGAGCATCGATCGACACTGTGGTTTATCGGTCGATCCTGTGTAATTCACTTGCATCGATCGACACACAGGAGCATCGATCGACACCATATGGGTGCATCGATAGACATTGGATGTGTATCGATCGATACCAAAGAGTATCGATCGACACCAATGCGATTTAGTTCGATATCAGTATTTTGAATTGCGATTCTTAAATATATCGGTACTAATTGAAAGTTGTGTCTCTTTTGTCTTCACAGAATGACAATCGACGTTGACAACAACTCTGGAACTATGGAGAAAACC
This sequence comes from Eutrema japonicum, assembly GCA_030161315.1. Lineage (NCBI taxonomy): Eukaryota > Viridiplantae > Streptophyta > Magnoliopsida > Brassicales > Brassicaceae > Eutrema > Eutrema japonicum. Next base: position 45,542,890 of record BSQW01000005.1, read on the forward strand.
AGTGATAAAATGGATCAAACGACTGCGAGTCTGATCAAAACAGTGAAAGCTCAAGCGAACTTGACAGAAGCTGACATGTGTGCTGTGGTCACTGAGGCCAATGTTGCTGAAAGCCATCCAAAGACTTGGTGGTTCGACAGTGGTGCAACCAGACACATCTGTATGGATCGCGAGATGTTCTCGACATACACAAAGAACAAGAGTGGTGATAAACTCTTGATGGGAAATTCCGCCTCGTCGACAGTTGATGGTCACGGGAAGGTTATTCTGAAGCTCACCTCTGGACAGGAATTGGTTCTCACGAACGTCGTTCATGTACCAGATATGCGCAAGAATCTGATCTCTGGATCGCTTATAAGTAAGCATGGATTCTCTGTGAAGCTAGAAGGTGATAAGCTAATCCTAACGAAAAATGGGATGTATTTGGGTAAGGGTTCTGTATGTGATAATCTGTGTAAGATATCTGTTGAGGAAGTAATCCTAAAGGATAATGTAACCGAGGCATCCACCTCGTAGAACCCTAAGATTAATGATAAGAAACCATTTGCTTATCTCGCTAAGTCTTTTAATATTTGGCATGAACGATTAGGACATGTTAATTTCAAATCTATGATTAATGAACATGAACATGATTCCTAAATGCAAATTAAGCAAAGACAAATGTGAGGTTTGTGTCCAAGCCAAACTCACTAAAACGCCATCACCCAGCGTTCAAAGAACAACAAAACCTCTAGGTTTAATTCATACAGAGTTATGTGATTTGAAATATATTCAAACCAGAGGAGGCAATAAATATTTCATGGCATTCATAGACGATTGCACGAGATATTGATACATCTTTCTACTGCGGAGTAAAGATAAAGCCTTGGACAAAATTTAAAGACGTGTAGCTCAATATTATGTGTCCAAAAATTTACGAATTTTGGAATAATTAGTTGAAATTCAATTAAATATTGGAGGCTGATTTAATTTGAATAATTAAATCATTGGACTTTTGAGGTATCGATCGATACTCATTGGTATCAATCGATACTCAACAGGCCTCTTGCGATTCTTGATATGAGTTCAAGAATACTAATACAATTCGATATTGTATTAAGTTTATTAAATTCTAGAAATTGAATTTAATTTTACCCTTTAACTTGAGAGTTGGGTATTGGTTAGTATATTAATTTGGTTTGATTCTCTTGAACAAAATCAAATTTCAATATGACTAACGACACCGATGTGATCATTGTTAGATCTGGTGGTATAAAAGACAATGAAATGGCTCAAGCCAATGTAGTCGAGATAGACATGTGTAATGTCATCCTCGGAGTCAATATGGTTAAGCATAACCCAAATGAGTGGTGGTATTATACCAATGTAATAGCTCATATATGCGTTGATATGGGAATGTTTCCCTCCTACCATAAATAATGACAAGAATTTATTCATAGTGCTGAAGTTGACTTTTCAAAGAAGCTCACTCTCACTGATGTAAAGCATGTGCTAAAGATGCATAAAAAACCTTATTTAGGGCACAATGCTAATTAAGCATGTATTGACAAATAATGTTGTCTATATTAAGGACAGACTGGTCCAAATTAACGTTGAGACAGTCGGACTTAAAATCAATGTAACCAATGGTGTTGACATTAAATGAGAAAGAATCATTTGCTTATGGTACAGAGTCTCTTAGTATTTGATCTGAATGTTTCAGTCACATTATATTCGAATCTATGCGTAGATTGAATGAGATCCTGAAATACAAAATAAGCAAAGATGAGTGTGAGGTTTGCGTTCTAACCAAACTCACTAAAACACCACAATCGAGCGAACCTCTTGGTTTGACTTATACAAAAGGTGGTGAAAAATATTTTGTGACTTTCGTTGAGGATTGTACGAAATATTGTTATGTCTATTTGCTAAGAAGCAAATACGAGACCTTGGAAAACTCAAGGAGTTTAAACTCGAGGTTGAAAACCAACTCGAAAGAACTATCAACATAGTTTGAAGTGATAGAGGACATGAGCATGGTATTATCCATCAAACGATTGATCCCTATTCACTGGAATCTAATGGAGTCTCATAACAAATTACCGAATTATTTGATGAACTCATTATTCCTAAAAAATCTGGGTTAGTCCAGAAATGTGGGGGGAAGCATTGCTTACCACAAGTTATATCCTGAACTAAATACTACACAAAGTCACTGGAAATGTTCCATGCGAACTTTGGAAAAGTAATGTGTTTTTATACAAATACATGAAAGTGTGGGGGTGCCTAGCAACCACCTAATAAGCTGACAATCGGACCAAAAACGGTGGATTGTATCTTCATTGAATATGCACACAATGTAGTGCTGATTGCTTTATGGTGTATAAATGAGATATACCAGACATCCAAGTAAAGGATAAGCTCTAAGCGAGCAATTGATCTCTTGGGCTCTTACGCTTTTAGAGGTATCGATCGATACACCTTGGTATCGATCGATGCTTGACGGGCATTGGACCTTTGATCGTACAATGCTGGTACTTCTGTAAAAAAGCAGAAGAGGCTAAAGTTGAAATTAGTCGTATGCTGATTGGAATCACAGCAATATGAGATCTTGTAATCCATCAAATGGATGTAAAATCTGTCTTTCTAAACAACCATTTAGAAGAGGAGATTTACATGAAACAACCCGAGGGTTATGTCACTCCTGAACAAGGAAAGAAAATAAGTAGACTTGCAAAGTCCTTATACGAGCTTAAGTTAGCTCCTAAGCAATAGCTTGGAAAGTTTGACAACAAAGTGATGTCAAATAGCTTCAAAATCACTTAAGGTGATATACATCAAAAGTACTCCACATGGATACGTTTTGTTATGTTTATAAGATGACACGTTCATCATGGAAGCAAGAAGGACATAATCCAACACACTAAGAAAGTGTTTAGTGGGACGTTTGATAGACATAAGATTAGTGGATAATCTTGTCTCAAGATCCTAGAATGTTTTGAGAACTACTCAAACAAGATTGCAATAAATCCAATTGTGATAAAGTTGTATCACAAGTGATGTATGCAAGAATTATCGGAAGTCTAACGTACTTGATGAATCGTACTAGATCCGATTTAGCGCATTCAGTCGCTACATGAGTAATCCAGGTCATACTCTGTGGAAAACCATAACTAGAATGTTGAATTATCCATCGTTATATGTCGTCTCGTTTTACATCAAAGTCTGGGGGTTCAAGACATTATGTTCACCTTTTGGCCTAGTAAACCTGACAGATATTATAAGTGGATAATAGTTTTTTCTTGGTGGTGCAGCAGTATCCTGGAAATCTTCCAAACAAGCACTCTTGGCCTAATTAACCAAGGAGTCAAAGTTTATAGCTTTAGATAAAGCTGCAAAGGAAGCAGAATGGCTTCGAAACTTTGTGGAAGATATCCCGATGTGGGAAAACCAGTGCCAGCATTATGTGTACAATATGAGAGTTAGTGAGCTATCTCTCAGGCACTGAGTAAGTTATAAAATGGCAAATCTCGAGAATAATATAAGACCATTTAGACAACTGATCTCGAAACGGCTGATAACTTAGCGGATCTGTTTCCCAAAAAGTTAGCCTCGAGATCAAGTTAGTTAAATCATCAAAAGGAATGGGTTTAAAGCCTATAGAAAAAGATGACGTTTGACAGATACCCCACCTATGTGACTGGAGATCCCAAGATCTAGGTTCAAAGGGAAACAAAATTAAACTGATTCGAGTTGAGCACTGTGAGACTATGTCTCTGCCCAGTTCCTAGGATGATAAAACAGTGCTACCTGTGGACAGTGAGGATAAGCGTTGGCTTTTAATGATTGCATAGCTGTGTATATAGTGGAGTGTGACAGGACACTTCCGAAAACAAGCTAATAAAATATCACCTTGTGAAGTGTGAAATGGGGCCGTTTCTAGGAGAATGAAAGATAAGGCTATATTCTCCAAATTCACTCACGAATACCAGGAATGTTCAAGGCCAAAATGAACCCAATAGAGAACAAAGTTCTACGAGAAAATGTCGCTGTGCGATATCTGTTGTATCAGTTTACATCAAAATCCGGGTGGTTCAAGACATCATGTTCACCTCCTGGCCGAGTAAACGCAACAGATATTAAAATTGTTTGGTTCAAAGCTGAAAAACGCTACCATTCAGTGACAGTTACATTTTCGTATACTCTCGAAAGTCTGTCTACGTCTAGATGAGTCTAGTCAAGTATGTCTAGTAAAGTCTAGTCTGTACAATTTTCATATGTTCTAGAGTCATTTCTATTCATGTGGGGGATTGTTGGAACTAATTTTTTGTCAAAGCCTGAGGGTTTGATAAAATTATGTTAGTGTGAAAAGAAATGAGTTAAGCTCTTTCTAATGAAATGTTTTCATTAACCGAGAAATGTTTTCTCGTGTATATATGTTGGAATGGTTGTGTCTTAAATGAACAACATGAGAGAAGAAAAGCCATACGTGCGACGTTCGCATCTTGGGCCTTGATTGGGCCCGTGGACTTTTTGAGGTATCGATCGATACCCCTTGGTATCGATCGATACCCAGCGGGCCGACTTAAAAAACGCAGCCGCCTAGGTTATTCTAGAAATATTCCTTTTCTGTCATGGAAAAACCCTAGCCTCTCTCCTATATATACAACACGATTTTCACCTAAAAAATCATCCTCTGATACACAATAAACACTTACTAAAAGTTCTAGCAATCGTTTCTTCAATTCCCTACTGCTTAGAGTAAGTTTTAATTTCGAGAGTATCGTAGAATAATGGTCGATAGACATGAATCATGGTGTTGATGATTCAGTTAAACTTTGGTTGTATCCTGGGACTCATGGATCTATAAAACCCCGTCACACTACGGGAGATTCTTAGAGTTAAGGAAAGAGATTTATCTCGCCTCCTCAGATCTTGTATTGCTTTATCGCTTATAAATCGTCTGTTCCTTAAACTGTTTATTTACATATTACTGTGATTAAATCTTTCCTGTCTGTAGTGTAAATTTTGGTCCTACAGTTTATTTGAGTGGAACCTTCTTTGATTTCTTAATAATTTATTAGATATATATAATGTATGATGATTGCTTTTGGAGATTGCTAGTACTTGGTAGCACGATGAGTAATCAACGTGAGAGTAATGAAATCATCAAGGTAACATGACCATGTTCGTTACATGTTTTTCAATGCTAAAAGTTATCATCTTTGTACTTTCTGATTATTTTTGTAAATCAACTTGGTAAAAGAAAATTCGGACCATTAAGGAACATACTAAACTATTCACGGTCCCATGTAAGTAATAATGATACGAAACGAAGAATTTGTTTTAGTTGGCAAAACAAAATGGAGTTCTATTATTATTTTCTAATTTTTTTTTTATCGTCTACAACTCACATATGTAAACTATTAGATTTAAATATGGGATATGATACAATAGCGACAATAATACAAACCACTCAACTGGAAATTTTGGATTTTAATCTTCATTTTGCAAAAGAACTTTGGAAATATCCTCTCTCTCCTTTTTTTTTTTTTTTTTTTTAACACATGAAATATCTTTAAACATTGGTTTTTATACAAATCAGAAAATGTCGTAGAATTAACCCATTTTATATCCCAATTAGAGAACTTAGGGTCGAACTCCTTGCCATTCCAACAAGATTGACAAAGTGTTTCTATACCACTCGTCCAAGTTTTTTCAGGCCATCGATTATTTAGCAAAGATCTCCCAACAAAATACAAAATATGTTATTCTTATTTACAAAGAAAACACAAAACCTACATGAGTTTAGCAACATGGAGCAATCTTGTAAACCAAAACAAATTAAAAGTGCCATATAAACATATATAAGTAAAGAAGAAGAAAAATCATAAATATTATAATTACAAGAGATTAATTAAGGAAGTGATTAGCAGAGAAAGAGTCAAGAAACGATGCCCACGTGTCCACATCTCCAACCACGGCTTCAATAACATCAACTTGTTCTTGTTGTGACATCTCATCATTTCTTGCAAATCTCCCTCTTATTCTCGGCCTACTGTCAGCTAATGTCTTCCTGCATTCATACTAATTTTGAAAATATATATATATATTAAACCCTTCTCAAAAGCAATGTGAAAGTTGTAGATCATTTATAATACTTTCGATGTAACAAGTTATAACTTATCGTTCATGCAACTATAGTAGAAAACATATGATTGAGAAACGGTTTGATGCATATGATCCTCCAATCCTTAACTAGGAATGATTAATGAACCTCGAACATGAATAACTTCCTCGATGAAGTAACCCGGGAAATGTTTTTGATATATATATGTGGACCTTTCTCATTATAAAAATAATGAATGGAGAAACTTATGGCAACCTTGGAGCTTGATGTGTCTATCTCAAAAGATTCCTTAAGACCAAATCTGATGTGACATAGCATTAATTCTCTCATTCACATATTCATATATGTCAAATGAATGTCTTCTTATGTTTGGAGATAAGATTAAAAAATAATAATTCAGTGTTACTTTTAAAGTGATAAGCGTGCTTGATATGAAACATTGAGCCCTTTTTTTGGGTCAACGGACCATTTAATTTTGTATTATATGTGAATTCGTGTCTTAGAAAATTAGTTTTATCTAACAAATTCGAAAAAAATAGACACATGCGGATGATAGAATTCAATATTAGTCGATTAATGGACAATATTAGAGGAAAATATATATGCTTGGTTAGAAAATGAGAGGGTTAGCATCAATAAATGTGCAGGTGCATGTCACTGTTTCATACGACTACTACATGTCAAGTCTTAAAAAGTTTCCATGTGACACATATACATATTGAATGTATAGATATAGATATATAGGTGTTCATGCAACTTTATGTGTTGAAGAACAGTATGAATTTAAAAATAAATTATTATTCTTATTTTTTGTTTTTTTAAAGATAAATTCGTTCAAATAACCAAACATATGCTACAATAAATTTCGTCCTATATGCGAATAAAATTCTTCAAATGCATATAAAAATTATAAACACACAACACATGTAAAAGCAAACATAGAAACAAATGTAAAAAGAAAAGCTTTACCTTAATCCTCTTGTTGAAGTTCCTAAGGTTTCGTTTGCTACGATATTTCTCAATCCTCTCTTTCTTCTGCTCAGGACTATACTTATAGGCTTTGCTCATTCCTTCGATTATTGCATTGCTTTCACTCCACACCGCACTGCTCTCTCTTCTGCTACTTCTCTACACACATACCAAAACGGGGTCGTTTTAAATCTCAATCGTTTGTTTGTTTTTACGTATTTTTCTACCAAATATAACCTCTGTTTTTAAAAATTTATACAACTCATTTGTTTGTTTAGTAATGTAAACGCAAATAGTTTTGCTTGCGTTTACAGTCAACAAAAATTATTTTTGGGTAAAAAAACTAGCAATATCATATCTTATTTAAAAAGTGGAAAAAAATTATGTGTAAATGCATATTATATATAGAAATTAACGTTTGAAACGATAGCAACCTAGGCTCCGAAGCCTCCGATAGGAACAAGAAAACGCAAACGCAGGTATAGAAAAGAAAGACACAATTATCGGGGGTAATAGGGTTGAATCAATATATGTCATGCAAAGTGTGTATATAATAATATTACTTACGGGTAGATCTCCGGCGCTAAGGGCCCTTCTCACTGGCCCATCATGATCATGATCATGATCATGATCGTTAACGAAATCGTGGGCCGTCGTCGCGAAATTACCAAAAAAGCCATTATGGCTACTCACACTCCTCTGCATGATAAGACTCTCTCCACCGCTCCCCATCGAGCTCGGCGAGTCGCAGCTGCTATTTCCTCCGCCGTTCATGCCAGAATCAAAGTAACCAAACCCTGAAACCGCCTCGGCCTCGAATAGCGAGTGGTGGCTCATCATAAGAGGGGGCGGGGGCAGGAACTGATGTTGATGATCATGCGGCAGGGGAGGAGCCACTATGACATCGGAGTATAGGAAACATGGACACGTGTCGCCGGAGGCTATGGATGTGCTGACGTGTCCACACATGGCGAGCTTTTCCTGTTGTTTTTATGTATTTTTGTGTGTGTGTGTGTGATGAGTCGGAAGTGATTTGGTTTCTATTTAAACAGAGGAAGGAGAAGACAGAAGCTGATGCTGGCGTCATTAATCGTCATCTTCGGGTCAACTGACTTAACAGTTGACTTCTTTTGACTGACTATAATAAAAAGGAATCTTTAGTTATGAAAGAATTGCCTTTCGTTTCCACGTCGCTTCTCTATCTCTCACCCGTCATTATTTCATTTAGCATTTTTTTGTTTATTAAAACTTTATTTCATTTAATTAGCATACCTTTTTTTTTTTTAATTCATGTGTAAATTTTAGACCCATGTTAAAGTTTAGATTAATCTTTTGTGGTTGTACTATTAACGGACTAAACATACATCCAAATTTACAAATAAGTCATAGACATTAATCTCATATTCTATTTGGCCCAACCGTAACATTTTTTATTTTTAATAAGAATTGAACTCATAGAAAACTGCTGTTGGCGGATTCATTTATCATACTTGAAATAAAACTAGATAATACCGTTGAAATTGAAGAAAATTAAATGTTATAATCAGTATCTTAAATAAATATTTTTTTAACTTCATCTTCATTAATTTGAGATAATGTGGTCCTCATGCTGGACATTTACGAGAAAAAATGAACATAAAATAGAGATACAAATTGAGAAATTGAAATTGTTTCCTTCACCAAGAGATCCGCTGGTTGATTACTCCATCGTGAGACCCAGACAAATTCTGTTCCAACAAATTTCTTACTCCAAACTCGGATTTTTCGAATCAAAATAACATTTAAAATTTTCTTTTATTTAAATTGTTTAGTTTTATCCTCTATCTAATACCTTATATTTCAAAATAACAATGAAAATTATATAAAATTTAGCAAAAAAAGATATGAAACGATATTTCTGATATATAAAAATTACAATAGTAATTAGCAAAAAAAATTATAAACAGTAAAAGGTAAACGGATGTAGTATAATATGTATGTTTTTTTATTATGATATTTTTATTTAATTTAGTACATTTATAATCCTTAATATTATTTTTAAGATGCTAGATAACTATTTCTAACATTTTGTTTAATTACCAATCATGTATATTTTGTTTCTCTTCGCTAAATTATGTGGAAATTTGATTTATGTTTGACCATTTTTGTTTTCTTCAAAAATTACCTAATATGTTAGATCTGTTCGGATGATTTCGCTTCAAAATTTATGGAATTGATCATCAGGTTGTCACCACGCAAAGCCTTTCGTTAATGGTGAATTTTCTTCGACACAATGAGAACATAGATGGATGAAGGTCACCATGCAGAGTCTTTCGTTCGTTCTCCTCTTATGGTGGAAGCAATGGCAATCGGTTCAGCCCTAAATCGCGCACTAGAGAAAAGCATCTCCAATCTCTGCATCAAGTCAGACGTTTAAGATTTTATCCGAGCCATCACTTCGCAAAAATAAATCAAGGAAATCTACGAAATTTTCTTTAATATCAAAACTCTTGCATCTATGTTTACCTTTATTTCTTGTGTTTATTTCTCGAGCGGATAATGTAAAAGCCGATTCTCTTGCTAAGAAAGTGGGACTTCTGCTATGTAACTACTATCATGTAATGCTCTGTTTTCTTAAATGAAAAGTTGTTAAAAACAAAAAAAAATCATCAGGTTGTCCAAAGAGGTGAGCCAGTGAGCGGCTTTCGACAACTTTTTACGGATCAAGGCATTAGAGAACCCATCATATCGATTATATATGCGGACAAAAAAAGCTACCGATTAGATAAACACTATTTTAGGAAAATAGTAATTCTATTGAGTTTCTCTTTGTACCTTTTTAATACTGTCACATTTCAAGTTAAATGTTATTGCAACAGTGTTTTACTGTTGTAAAATAAATGTCGTTTTAGAATTTCTTTTGGTTTAAACTATCTAAGCTAACGTCAAATAAAAATTAATAAAATATAGTATAACACTAGTAGTCGATTTTTCCAGGGACATAATCAAAAATTAACATGTTTTTCAATGTGTACGAAAAATGTCAAGCAATGTTTATTGTGAAATTAAAATAGTAGTAATTAATTAAATTAGGGAATTTCCGGTCGAAATACAAACTAATTTTCAGAGTGTAAAAACATGATATATTATTGAAATTTAAGATATGTACGGTTGCCTGCTTAAATTCGTAGTGGGGAGCTTATAAAAAAAATACAATAAATAACATCTCGTGCAACATTCTTAACGGCAAAAGAACAATGTAGAGACAAATTAAATAAAAGAAAAACAGGACTTAGCTTTTTAGCTCGAAACGTAGGAGAGACAAAAAGATGGTTAAAAGCATTATTTCACTCAAACCCATGTGAGCAGCATACAAATATACTTTATCACCTAATTAATCATGTATTATATTTAATCAACACTACTTAAGCTCAAAAAACTGATGTGATTTGATCGTGTTCACATCAAATGGGGTGTGTTAGTCTGATCCAGATAATAAACCAGACCGAACAACAGCGAGAGTATAATAATCAAATCAAAATTTAATTGAATTATATATGTTACACTTAAATCCAATCAAATGTTAAAAAACTTTCGAATATATATATATATATACAATTCGAAATTAAACATATGAGCGGTATTGACCAAACAAAAAAAAACATTTACGTGGCTAAAGTTTAAGTTAAAACCAAAATCGAAATCGTAACAAACAGACATTCGATTACATTCTGATTACTAATTTTCTAAAAAATCCACACTAAAACCAAAATTAAGTACTCAGCACATCAGCCGACATATTTATCTTTAGTTATTTTATACATATTCGAATCAAATGTATATCCATTGTTGTGGAACTAGAGTATGTGGTCCTATCTTTAAAGCCTCGGATGTTATTATTATTAAGTGCGCGGACTGTTGAAATTGCATAATTACAATTTTAAATCTTTAATTATTGTGTTTATGCAATTGTAAGGATTATTGTGTTTGCAGCGATAGAATTTAAATGTTGAAAGGTATCAATTTTTTTTAATAATGATACCAGCTTAAATGTTAAACGCTGTAGCAATTTACTTTAGTCAGAGAATTGGTCCCCCAATAAAATGGGATTATCTACGGAAAGAATCGAATTTACCTCCGAAGTTAAACAAGCTGAGCTGTATAAATTATACATATTACATATATGTATATAATATCGATATATATACTCAAAACAAGTTAAAATAAAATAAGATTTCAAGTAAAATATAATTAATTCAGGTAAAATAAACATATCATTGACCCTAAGTAAGAAATATCATTTTCTGAAAAAATTTAAATCTTTTTAGAGTGATATATATTAATATGATAACACACATTGGAAAATAGTAAACATGCTTTTAATTTCTATTAGTTACATCATCAACATTGTAAAAGTATATTTCTTGAAGTAAAATTAATACGTAAATTAAATACGAACAAATACGTATGGATTTCTTGTATCAATTCACTTTGCTCTGGCTGTTTGTATATTTGAATTTGATATTGATGTCCATCCAGAATTTTTTTGGCATAAAATCAATTTAGGTAACATATGGAAACAAATATCTCAAATATTTTGTACCTAACCCTAATGTAAATTACATAATATTATTTTTATAGATATTTGTTACTTTACGAATTATCACATTCCAAGAATGGCATTCGAATAGTAGGACTACTGCATAGTGCATATAGCCCTGAGACTTCATATCCGGGATCCGGCATCCGTTCCGGCATTCGCTTCATTCCGCTCCGGAAAATAGGATATCCGGTATGGGCGGAGGTGGAGGCGGATAATGATTTTACGGATCCGGCCGGAGGTGAAGGCGGATGGTAAAATAAGTCACTGCAGGAGCTCCGCATATCCGGTTTTTTTTTTTTTTCTCATAAAAAAAAACGGTTCGTCTTCTTCCGCCAAGCCTTCTGGTCCGACCCGTCAAGGTCATCCCGTGATAAGATCTGGTGTAGATCTTATCTGTCTTAAGAAAGAGGTAAGAAATTCAGAAGAAATGAGATGAGAAACAGAAGAAACGAGAAAGAAGAAGAAAAGAATCGAGAAGAGAAGAAACAAAAAAGTCGGGTCGGGTGCGGGTCGAGTTTTTTTTTTTAAGCGGGGTGGGTGCGGGTCGAGGGTTTTACAATGCGGGTCGGTGCGAGTCGAAAGTTTTAGAACAGCGGATTTGCGGGTTGAAAGTTTTAGAACCGCGGGTTTGCGGGTTAGAACCGAAAGTTTTAGAACCGCGGGTTCGTTGAGCATGAATCTAGAATTATTATTTTTTTTTTTCAGTGGAAAAAAAAACCGGATTATCCGGATATCCGCGGATATCCGGATTTTTAAACGGATATCCGAATATTCGGATACCCTCATTTTGGTTGGATATCCGGTTCCGTCTCAGGCTAAGTGCATATATACCAAAGGGTAAATAATATTTTTCCCCAATACCTTAGATATATTAGATATAATCGTCTTGTTAAAACGTATTTTTCCCAGAATTCAGGGAAATCATTGTTCTTCAGTTCTTCTCTCTTTCATCCTATATTTATAATATGGGTCCGTTGATAAATGTATCTGGAGATTTTTGTCCCTTCGAGATCACTATAAATCAATCCTTTGATGAGTCAATTAGATCATTATATATATATATATATATATATATATATAATTAGATCATTTTTTTATATATGGGGTAAAAGGTCCAACAAAAGCATATTTTTCATGTAGAGGATCGGCTCTGTAGGGCCATCAGAAATGATGCTTCGTATTGTTACCTAATGATTCAGAATCATCTAAACATATGATTCAGAATCATCTAAACAAAGATGCTTCGTATTGCTTATACGTATATAAAATATGGTCATCACTGAATATTCTCTCCTATTAATTCCTCTTATATAGTTATACGCGTATTATCAGGCATATTCATTTCAAAACCTAATTAAATGGATGTTTAGTCTGGTCCAGATAATAAACCATTATTTCACGCAAACCCATGAGAGCATTTTGAATCCAAAATCAGTACCCTAATTAAGTATATTATCTATTCAGAGTTTGGAAGCGAAACGTTTTATATTACGTCAAATCTGAAGAAAGTAAATGATTTATATTACGTCAGAGTTTGTATTAGAAGAGAAGATGATGAACAGAAGATGAATCAAGTTCAATCTCATGGGAAAGAGACGAGCTCATGAGAAGAGAAGAAAGATATTTGGAAAGTTTCTGTTAAATTGAATAATGCTCAAAATAGAATTTATGTACAGTTGTTGACTAAACCGATACAAATGAGATATGATAATATAGACATTTAAACCACTATAAACCAATATACATAATCTGATAGTTTGAATGCAAAAAAAAGAAAGTAAAGGATTTATATACTAGAAGATTTAAAAATGCAGTCAAAGTGTCCGAAACTATAAACTAAATATAAAAACAACGTACAGCTTAGTGAATTATGATTCAATGATTCCAGAGTCTTTCGACTATGAATATTAAGATGGATAAGGAGTCATCAAGAAATAAAAAAATCAGCAAGAGTGAAAAAGTTTTCGTATAGTTATAGAATCTAAAATTGATAATAAGATTTTCATGGTGATGATAATCAAAAATAAGAGATTGGAGCAAGTTAATAGAAAATCCAAACAAGATGATCATACGAACAAACAATTTAAAAAATTTGCGGTAAATTTAAGATAATATATTTCGTAACAGATTAACGAATATACATTTTAATCAACACCATTTTCAAGATTCAAAAAGACACTGTATTAATCTAGTATTTTGGCGATTGTTCCTAATCTATGTGATAAAATTTTAAATGTTAGTTTTAACCGGCATGACATGACATGCTGCATGAGCACTTCGTGCTTTGCCACAACAATCTAAACTATTAAAAAAGAAACACTTTGAAATGCGTTTCAAAACACTAATTATTTTTATAAATAAATTGAATATGTATTAAATATGTTGTCAAACATTTATTAAATCTATCATAATTCAAAAATTACAAATTAAACATATTTGAATCAATAACACTTAAATTAGTTCTTATTTCTCATTTCACATTTTATATATTACAAAAATTTAGAATCTAGTTAATAATAATTATTTTTATTGCGCTCACCCCAATATTTTTTCATCAAAAATGTTATTTTTCATATTTTGTAAATTTAAAAACTATTAGAAAGCTTGTATATCTAAACAATTATACCCTAAAAGATATTATAATTGTTAGTTATTTTACATTTTAATTCTTTGGCTGCACCCTTTTATCTAATTTTTCCGTTTGTTCGGTTACAACCTAGTATAATTCTATTAAACACGCATCTACCATTTATTGCATTGCAGACATTTTAAAAAAAACAACGTTGCTGACATTTCAAACCATAAAATAAAATAGTCAATTATACGGTGTCCCACATAAAGAGGAGACATAGATAATAATTCGAAATCGTTACGAGGACATAAGATCTCGATTCCTACAGTGGATAGATGTACAATGGGGACTAATTAGAAACACATTTTGTGTATCCTCAAGGGCAAAATAGCCACAAGTTGATGGGAAAGGTCATGAAAAGCAAAATCTATAGATCAATCGATGGCGACGAAGACTTTTTCCATTTGGTGGTAAACCTTGTTGCATAATGTACCCAAAACTATACGTTTTATGCTGTGGTTGGTTCATAACTAGTTTCAAGTTTTAACGATCCAATAGGAATTGCTAGTTTCTTGTAATTATTATTATTATTATTTTTTTTGTATCTTTGTCACTATGGAGAAATTATTGGAAGTTTCTGTCTTGAGAAATTATTGGTTATCTGACACCCAACAATTATAAGTTTATAACTATTGTAGTTTTAGCAAGGTCAACGGTTCAGGAAACTACGATAGAATCGGGGATATTTTATTTTATTTTATTCTTATATATTTTTTAAATAATTCTAGTTGTTTAAAGATATATAAAATGATGTATTTAAAATCAATTCCTGCGTAAAAAAAAACATCCTAAATTAACTAACACTGTAGCAAAAAGTATATGAGATGAATGTTAAAAGGTTTGTCCTAGATGGTGGCAGTAGAATAAGAGGTGCGCAAAAAGGTAGTAGAACACCATAACAAATATGGATAGTGTCGAACAAGGAGAACAAACACATTTCAAAACATCTGAATGATCATTAAAAGAGTATAAATCACTAAATTTTAACTAATTTGGTTTTAACACTTTCGAATAATCGAACATACTTTGTTTCACATAAAATTTTATCATCAATAAAAGTAAGGGAAGTAAACCGTTCAACTTCTTACATATTTGTTGACTTATGCAAACGTGTTACAACAAGTGTACCACACAAAATTTGGGGTAACACACGCTTTTCACCTTTTTAGAGTAAAGTTTTTTAAACGGTTCTATCACTAACAGCACACAGTTTATCAATGATGATCAAATATGTTAGTAGTTTAGTATGTGGTGCTCTAATAGCGAAAACGTATATCACCAATTAAAGCTTAATACTTGTTGAAAAAAACATTATATGATTAGCCATGGTATCTGAGTTTTCGCTCTCACTGACTACTCAAATTTGATCAAATCATGTTTTCGCACCGCATATTCAAAACTTGAATTTTGAATGTTCTCTTTTAGTAGGAATAGATATATAAAAATAAGGGTAAATAATGTATAGTATAAAATTTTGAATCTTTAAGTGTTTGTTATGTTGTACATATATCAAATAGACTATGTTTCATGTCTTTTTTTTGTTTTTAATAAAAAAATTCTGTTGTATTCAATATATGGGACAATAATGAAAAGAAGAAAAAGCTAAACAACATCGCACCTTCGGGCATATACCCCATGAAGGAGAAAGAAATAAAAAGAGAAAAGAAAAATAAATGAGATTTTAGGTACCTCTAAACCACAACTAAAAGGAATCTTGAAATGTGTCTCATCGCAAGACACGCATCTCGTACACGTTTGTCCACAATTTTGAAGAGTCCTTATGCTGGAATTGATTTGTTGTTGAAAATACGATCATTACGCTGCTAGTTTGCTACCACAAAGAGTAAATAATCGCATGCACTGCTGAAAGCATGAGCTTGTTT
Source organism: Eutrema japonicum (assembly GCA_030161315.1). Taxonomy (NCBI): domain Eukaryota; kingdom Viridiplantae; phylum Streptophyta; class Magnoliopsida; order Brassicales; family Brassicaceae; genus Eutrema; species Eutrema japonicum. The sequence continues at coordinate 45,559,065 of BSQW01000005.1, forward strand.
TCACCCGGGTTCGGGTAAGGTTTTTTGAGCCATCTCAGGAAAAATGGCAATGAAGCAAACCCCAAAAACGGAGAATTGAGTCTTTGAAAACATAATCTCCACACATCATAACTATAGGGGCAGCGGGTGAACAAGTGGTCTCGCGTTTCCATGAAGATTTCGCAAAGAACACATGTACTCTCGTCGATTATTCCCCAAGAAGCCAGCTTTGCCTTTGTCGATAGCCTATCAAGACAAGTAACCTAAAACGTAAAAGCATGTTTGCGGACATTTCCTGAGAACCATACCTTTTTGTGCCACGAAACCTTCGATAAATGAGCTGAGATTTAGTTCCTCACTTTAGCAAAGTTGAACCATTCCTAGTCCATCTTTCCAAGTAAATGTGTCCGCGTTCTCGGGAGAGACATGAGTAATGTTGTCAAGTGAATTAGAAGAGTTATGCGTTTTCACTACGAGTTCCTATAATATTCCACCCATCACTTGAGGCCGCGAAAGAAACCTTTGAGTCTAAGGGAATCCCATAGGTGTTTGGACCACTTGAACCAATGAATTTTAAGAACTGACTAAATGAAGTTCAAACATCAAATCAAAAGTAGCAATCACTCCCACTTCCAATCTTGCCCTCAATGAAATCAAGAGCTAGAGGGCCTTAATTTAAAGAGTTGAAACCAAGTTGAAGAACCATGTCCTTTTGTTTTGGCCTACTGGGTGTGTTTTACGTCCAAGGCAGTATTAATTAGTCTAGTGGCTATAACCACATGCAAGTCCGAAATCCTGATTTCGAATCTACAGTACTGCGTTACCAAAAAAGTGCGAGATATTTTATTTTACAAAATATTAATGGCAATATGCAAATTATATAGTCCATGCCTATAGAAAGCAATGATAATAGCATAAATGTAGGCAATGAGTACACAAAGAGTTTATGATCAAAAGAAATGAAATGTGTAGGGTTACTCTTCTTGGTTGAAAGAAAAGTATGCTCATGATGACAAATCAAAGAATAAGACGGTGTGATTTAGATGTTTTTAAGTGATCCCATCATTTTGTTATTACTATTATATATTTAAGTGTTAATTAGGACTCGTGCATGTGTTTCTATGCGTTTGTCCAATCTTTTGAAGAAGAGAAAAAGGTCAAGCACAATAGTTTCTCCACCATTTTCACATATTCGCCATTTTATTGTTTACTCGGTCGTTTTCATCTATCGATTCACGCAGTGGCGGATCTACGCAGGTCCGGCTCAATTGCAAGGGCGAGAGCTGCGACGGTTCCGGAGCCCCGATCCGTGCTCTAATAATTAAGAGCCCGTTTTTTTTTATATACATTTTTACTAAAAATAATAATAATAATAATAAATATTAGAGTGAAAAGAGCCCATAAATATTTTATAAGTATTTTTTTAATAATAAATTCTACAAAAACATTACACAAACAAGTTTTATTAAAAACAAATAGTAAAAAACCTTAATAAATAAATTTAAAAGGTCCAAAAAATTATTTTGGCCCTAGAGCCCCGAATAATGTTGAGCCGGGGCTGGATCTGCGTACTAATATACGTGGCATGTGCCACATACTGATTTATTTTGTTTTTATATAACTAAAATGGCTTCCCCGACTCTTTAAATAGTTTTTTTTAATCGAGGAATTTATATTAATTTTATAGGTTTCAAGACTAATCTCGCCAGGCACGTCCAGATCCGGCTTTACCCCATGGTGAGAGGGGCATAAGCTTTAGGCCTTTTTTTTTTTAAGGAAAAAAGCCCAAAATTATGTAGAAAAAAAAAATATATATATATATATATATATATGAGAAAAATGCCCAAAAAAAATAAAATTTTATATAACATAAAAAGCTCAAAAAAAAATTATGGCCTAAAGCTTACGAAAATTTAGAGACGGGTCTAGGCGCGTCCACCATTTTCCAAGCTCTTACGGAACGCCAATGCTGGTATCACTGGAATGAGTGGTTTTGGTATCAGGTGGGAATCGAACCCGAATAAAAAACACAAAACATACTACACCCCAATCAAACTACCATTCGACCACAACCTTCCGGACTTCTTCTCTAAATAGTTGTACGGACCACTTTGTAATATAAAGCCAGGTTATAAACCCAGTTTGTAATTTAGTTGTTAGCTGGATTTTAATAAGATAGAAATATACGTGATTTGAGCGGCTTTTAACCAGTTTGGCTGATCCCACAATAATTATTGAAAATAATGGCTTCAAGCTTTCAACGTTTTACTTCAAGTCGATGGAAGCATTATGTAAACGAATGTAAATTTCAATGTTAATGCAGACCTTAAGGCAAAAATTAAGAACAGGATAAAAAAGTAACTTTCCAACATCACATGCATAAAGCTATGGTAGACAACTCATTTGCAACCTAAAAAACTTACATCCGTCAACGATTAGACCAAATACATTTCTAGAACCTCATATTCAGTTTATGATACAAATCATCCTAAAACATATATGTTTGTTTTTCTAGTTTATGTTTCAGAGCACTTTCAACGTTAATGTATTTAGCAATTAGCTGATATATATATATATATCCAGACGATTTTCATTATTTTGAAAGCACTAGTTCTTGTCAAGTACATACATAAGATCAATGTCAAATATTCAAATCAAAATTAAAATGAAATTTTGAAGGGGAGGAAGAAGAGGTGCGAAGTTGACTAAAAGTGACAAAGAAAGATTGGTGTGGCAAAATGCACCTTCTCTAAGATAAGCCTTCCCCATCACTGTCCTTTTCTTTCTCTTCCCTTTCATCACCTTTTAGTCTTTTTTATCTTGTTTTTTTCTTGCTTCATTGATTTTCCAAAGAAATAACAGATCAAATAAAATTACCATTTTTTCTTCTTATGAACTCATTTTTATCTTTTGTCATCAAATTTATCTAATGAAAGAAGTTTGCTTATGAGAGTCTATTTATAAGTTATAAAAAAACTCCGAAAATCGGTAAACTTAGATACAATAAACATTTACGAGAATCAAAAGAAATAGTCAAAATTTATAAGGAGGTAAGTTTTCAAGATGAAATTCAAAGTTGAAGAATATCAAGTCTACTTGATTCTGATTGATAAAAACGTGGGGCAAAGTCAACTTAGATCTGACCTTACAGTGGTTGGTCAGATTTATACTCTTTAGATTTATAGTATATTATATAAATATAGTGAAATATACTAAAACACACACACATGTTTGTATATATGTTTCCCTAGTCCCTACAAAAATGTGTTTGTATATAAACACACACAAGTAATAACATTGCATAATAATAGTTGATAAACCCGAAACGTTTCGTTGCAAAAACATTACTAACATGGTAGTAAAGGTTTATTAATTGTTATATGAAAAAGAAGAAAATTCATAGTGCAAAAACCAAGCCTAGAGAATATAACTCGGAGCTTCTAGCTCTACTCGTCCCAGGTTCGAACAGTGAACAAAAAGTTTAACATACTCTGTTCTCCGCCCACGATTATGGACTTAAGGTTCGATTTTTTTTTAGTGTGTGTGTGTGATGAGTGAATCATACAGTTGACTACATCGAATTGTTAAATTCACATATTTTAGTTTTGACAGGACGTACAAGTTGATTTTGCGTGAACATTGTTAAAGATGCATGTAACACTAACAAATCATAACATCCACTTAGACCAAAAAAAAAAAATCATAACATCCACGATCCTAATATCAATTCATAACATCCACGATTTTAATATTTTATATTTCTACGTATATAGAATTAGGTAAGTTCACACTAAGCCTGTGTGAACATACAAAAGCCAATATTATTGGAACAATATACATAAGGCTCTAGCGGAACATAACACCTTATAAATCCGGAAAAGTTGACAATACCTTTATAGGGTTTGGTTGTAATCGTTACTTAATTAATGGGCTGATTATAACCAAAAATGTTAACAAAATATTAATGGAAATTAATTTTAACATTTGAAATGAACCGATAAAAAATAATAAACTTTCGACAATGATTTATTAACTCCAAATGATTGGGAAAACCTTGTCCCATATTCTCTTGTTATTGTTCCAACGATTAAATCCATCATTTTTGACAATGACGAAACACGAATCTTTCACACTCCGAGTCATCTTTGTCCGAATCTTACAAAACGTACGGTTTCTCGTGCCTCTCAAAACGCGAGTCGCCTGTCAAACGTGCCTACGCAAATCGTTGGCTGCCACACTCTAGATCCCGCCGCCTTCTCATCAACGGCATTGTCGACGGCAGGGGTTAGGGATCTCTATATATCGTCAACTTCTGACCTAATGGTACGTACGAGTTTGGACAGACGAGGGGTCGGGTGGCACGTGACGAAGACGGGAATGTCGTCATGTGTCTGCAGCTCATTGGACACGAGGATAGTGGCGGTACGTGCGGGTTCGGACGTAGAAAAGAGCATCACGGGTCATGATCGAGACCATTAATTAATTATAAGAGTGTCCATGATTTTGAATCTTTGATTTCAGTGGAAAAAAGTACATTGTCGAATGGTAATGTATCTCTTCGGTTTCTTAATTTTGGAGTATTAATTTTCACTACGCTTTTTTGTTCTGTTTTTTGGTCGTACATACTAGGCCTGGACAAAATACCCGAATAAAAAAAACCGAACCAAAATCGAACCGAATTAGAAGGTATCGAACCGAACCGAATTAGAAGGTATCGAACCGAACCGAATTAGAAGGTATCAAACCGAACCGAATTAGGAGGTATCGAGCCGAACAGAATTTTCATAAATACTCGAACGGTTTATTTAAATAAAAAAATTTTTTAGTTTTTGTCGAGTATTTGGGATAAATTATGGGTACCCGAAACCGATCCGAACCCGAGCAGAATCGACCCGAAAAAAAGAAAATATCCGAATGGGTCCATGCCTAATACAAAATATCTGAATGGGTCCAGGCCTAGTAACGAAATACCTGAAACCCAAAAAAAAACGAATCGAACCCGAACCGATATCCGAATGCCCATGCCTAATACAAACACTGCGTTTACGGATTCAAAGATGATTTTCAGTATGATTTGACGTCTGGGTCTATTACAGAAATAAAGTGAGTTCAGTGTTGGCCCACTAAAAGCCCGATTCAGGCCCAAAACGATTCAAGTTGGTCCAAGTCTTGAATTCTCACTTATTTTTTCATTTGGCATTTATTTCTTTAACTAATTTATCACATATCCGACACGCAGGTTAATTTTAGCAGTGAGAGCACCAATTTCTCACACTGAAAAAAAGGAAAAAAAAAAGTGGACGAGAGAAGGAGTAGAGTTTCACACATATTTTTTTTTAAATGAGAAACTTTAAAAAACCCATGAAAAAACTCATTTCACACATATTTTTCTATGATTGGTCTAATTGAGATATCTTTCAATTAAATATTAATATAATTTGTTTCGCACTTAAATTGAGAAAATCAAATTGAGAAACTCTGAGATATCTGTAAATAGTTTACACATAAACTGGAGTCGTTCGCAACATCATATGTCGCACTTTGGGAGCGTCCGAAGCTTTTGGTTGACTCGCCTGACATTTTTTCCATGCATCGATCCCATTTTTCCAAACACATTTTCTAATTAACGTTCGGTATAGTTTCATGTCTTCAAATCTCGTGTCCTGGTGAGCGCCGATGTAGCCACTGACTCTTTTTCCGCGTTTCTTCATTCTGATCCGGTGTGATCGTTTCGTTTGCCCCCGGATCTTATGGCGTCAGTGTGAGCCGGCTTTGTTGTGTATCAGAGGATTTTTTGTCGATGTTGGCTGGACATGAGGATTTTCGTTCAAAAATGGCTTCTGCAGTGCAATATTTTATTAGGACACAAAGGTCTTCGACATCAATATTTTTGTTATTTGTGGAAGCTTCCGAAATTCCAATTTTTTTTTGTTTACTACATTTGCGCCTAATCTAGAATTTGAGCTCAAACTATCCAAAACCTCTAGTATCGAAATTCCAATAAAAGTTATATGTTTCGGGTCAACGATATTACAGTAACCAAATGTCCATAGTTCGATATCGATTGGAAAGCTACTATGGGATAATCCAAGAGGTCATAGGAATGAGTACCAGCTGGGACGGGTAAAAAATATTAAAGGCTGCCCATAATCTCTTGGTTATCTAAAAAAAAAAAATTACAGCAAAACTCTTCGATTCAAGTTTTCTTGATAACAAGACAACATAGTTTTGTACGTAATGCAATATAAAAAGCGGTATAGTTTAGTTTAATTTGATGTTATTATACTTTCTATTAGCACTATAGGTCAAATTCAGAAAATTCGTTTGTTTTATAGGTCTTTGATTGGTCTGTGTGTGTTTGACCTTAAAAAAATGCTTTCCTTGGACCTTTCTATTTTTAGTAAGCTCTTCATGCGTCTCCATTCTCAACTAAATAAACTAAACACAAAATGTTACAAACGACACAAAAATCAATGCCTCTCCTCCTACTTTCTCTCCACATCGAATAATTCGATCAACCCAGAAAAGAAAAAAAAACAAAAACAAAACGATTTAAGAGGAAACAAGATAGAATTGAAAGATCCGACGATCCTTCAATCAATTATAGGTGCCAGAGAAAGAAAAAATAACTATGAAAAATAACACTCCTAGCGAGGATTCAACAAAATGGATGTTAGAGAGTGTAGAGATCGATTCAATGGGTGATAGTTCGGCCAAAGAACCCGACGTTAACCTCAACAAGAACGAAGGTGGTCCGAAGAAGAATGCGTCAAGGAACCTCGGTGTTGGATCGATAATCCGCACGTTGAGCGTTTCTAACTGGAGAAAGAGCGGGAATCTTGGCTCTCCGAGCACGAGGAAAAGCGGGAACCTGGGGGCTCCGGGTGCCCCCGGCCCCGCAAAAAAGATGGCTCCACAAAGAGTGGAGAGGACAACGTCTAGCGCGGCTAGGGGACTCCAGAGCTTACGGTTCCTTGATCGGACGGTTACGGGACGGGAACGAGATGCATGGAGATCGATTGAGAACCGGTTTAATCAGTTTTCCGTTGACGGAAAGTTGCCTAAAGAGAAATTCGGCGTCTGCATTGGTAATTAATAAAAACACTAATAATTAATAGGCTAGGGGTTTTGATCAAAAGATTGATATCTACAAGGAAAACATAAATATTCATAGTGATTTTTTTTTTTTAAAGTTTGTGTAAGCAGATTATTTTTTTTTAATGGGTATCTTCAAGGTGGATTATTATCAGAGATGTGAATCCAAATAGAACATTTAACGACAAAAGAACATTTCTTTTCAGAATTTTTTTTTAAATGTTTAGGAAGAAAGTCTAAAGTCGATAGTATATATATTGCTAGGAATGGGAGATACAATGGAGTTTGCGGCAGAAGTTTATGAGGCATTGGGTCGGAGAAGACAAATAGAGACAGAAAACGGTATCGACAAAGAACAACTCAAGCTGTTTTGGGAGGATATGATCAAGAAAGACCTCGATTGTCGTCTCCAGATCTTCTTCGACATGTAAGTACACTTAATCTTATACGTTTTCACATTTATCTAAATGCGGTTAGTTTAACCGTTGAGGTTCGGTTGTTTAGGTGTGACAAGAACGGAGATGGTAAGCTCACGGAAGAGGAAGTGAAAGAGGTCATAGTCTTGAGCGCAGCCGCGAACCGCCTCGGGAACCTCAAAAAGAACGCTGCGGCTTATGCTGCTTTGATCATGGAAGAACTAGATCCTGATCACAAGGGATACATCGAGGTTCAATTTTTTTTTTTTCTTTTTAAAAAAAAATCTGATTGATTTAGCGGCCGAAGTCTATATAATGATTTTAAACAATGTATTATATAGAAGTACAAAAAATTACAATAAACTATTATCGCGTTTGTCACTTAAAAAAAAATATATTTATCACTTATTCAGTTGTTATGTGTTCACATCCGAAGTTATAATATGGTTTTAATTAAAACTAGATTCGGGTAATTTTTTTTATAGATTTAATGTATTAAAATAAATTTTTATAACATAATTTTTTTTATAATTTAAGTTAAAATCAGATAATTTAAACAATCTCGTTTGATATTTCCAACTTAAATCTCTAAAATCTATTATGATTTAATATTTTTCGAGATTTTCTACTTTCTTGTTTTTTTTACAAAATAATTGGTGTTTGGCAAAATGTTTAATTAATCCTTATAAATTATACAAATATCTATAGTAATACATGTATGGACACAAAATGTACTCCTATTTTAATAGTATAAATGTTAATTTCCTCCGAAAAATGATATTTTTCTCTCTATATATATAACTTATGTTCTGACCATTTGATAGTTTACATTTACCAGATGTGGCAGTTAGAAATACTATTAACAGGAATGGTAACAAACGCTGATACGGATAAGATGAAGAAATCGCAAACGCTGACACGCGCGATGATCCCAGAGCGGTACAGAACGCCAGTAAGCAAGTACGTTTCGGTAACCGCGGAATTGATGCACGAGAATTGGAAGAAGTTATGGGTCCTCACTTTGTGGCTCCTCATCAACGTCTATCTATTCATGTGGAAGTACGAAGAATTCATGAGAAACCCTCTCTACAACATCACCGGACGCTGCGTTTGCGCCGCTAAAGGCTCGGCCGAAACGCTTAAATTCAACATGGCTCTGATTTTGGTCCCAGTCTGTAGAAAAACCCTAACTCTCCTTAGGTCAACGTTCTTGAACCGCCTGGTCCCATTCGACGACAACATAAACTTCCACAAGGTGATTGCGTATGCGATCGCGTTCCATGCCTTGCTCCATACGGTACTCCACATTCTCTGTAACTACCCTAGGTTAAGCTCGTGCTCTCACGACGTGTTCTTGAAGTACGCGGGAGCTGCCTTGGGAAATACGCAACCGAACTACCTAGGTTTAATGATGACGTCAGTCTCGATCACGGGAGTTTTGATGATTATTGTCATGGGATTCTCGTTTACACTCGCGATGCATTATTTTAGAAGGAACATAGTGAAATTGCCTAAACCGTTCAACGTTCTTGCTGGATTTAATGCGTTTTGGTATGCTCATCATTTGCTGGTTCTTGCTTATGTTCTTCTCATCATCCATGGTTACTATCTTATCATCGAGAAGCCTTGGTACCAGAAGACGGTAAGATTTTTTTTAGATATTTACTTTAATATAAGAAAATTTCTGCATTATAATAATTTTGATTCGTTGGTAAAATTGAAATCTAGACATGGATGTATGTAGCCGTACCAATGCTGTTTTACGCGAGTGAAAGGCTTTTCTCACGTCTCCTGCAAGAACATAGCCATCGTGTCCACGTAATTAAGGTAATTAAAAAGGCTATTATTTTGTCTATATTATTAGTAAAAGCAGCCTCTTTCCTATATTTTTGTTTTCCTATATATATATTTTTAGTTATTTTCCCTTTTTAATATATATTTTTATTTACAGGCTATTGTATATTCGGGCAACGTTCTTGCACTTTACGTGACCAAACCCCCCGGTTTCAAATACAAAAGTGGCATGTACATGTTTGTCAAGTGTCCTGATCTCTCAAAATTCGAATGGTTAGATCTAAATAATAATTTAAACTTTAGTAAAATACGTTAAATTTTAAGATAAATACTAATATCGATTATTATTATTATTAAGGCATCCATTCTCCATCACATCTGCACCAGGAGATGACTATTTAAGTGTTCACATAAGAGCCTTAGGAGATTGGACAACTGAACTGAGGAACAGATTCGCAAAGGTGCCACTCTTTAGTCGTTCTTTATCTAATTAAAATTTTCAGTATAGCCGTGATATAATTGTGTTTATTCATGTTAATTAATTATATATACTAATATAAAATCTAAGTTTAAGTGTAAACTATTTTAATATTGTCTGTAATCGGTTGTAGACATGCGAGCCCCCTCAAGCAGCCGCCAAACCTAAACCAAATAGTCTTATGAGGATGGAAACAAGAGCAGCAGGTGTGAATCCTCACATTGAAGAATCACAAGTCTTGTAAGTTTATGTATTATTTTATTTTTTTCTGTACAACCTACATTAATCCTAGATGTATGGTTCGGTAATCCGGAAGTGAAAAAAACATGTTATAACAATTGTTTCGTAACAGGTTCCCAAAAATTTTCATCAAAGGGCCGTATGGAGCTCCGGCACAAAATTACCAGAAGTTCGACATTCTTTTGCTAGTTGGACTAGGGATTGGGGCAACTCCATTCATAAGCATCTTGAAAGACATGTTAAACCATCTAAAACCCGGGATTCCCAGAAGTGTAAGCAGTATAAACATTTTTGTCCATATATATATATGTGAGGTACGTGGTTGAATAAAAAGGAAACAAAATAAAAATGGGGGTCTAATTTATGAATATTGGAAAATATAGGGGCAAAAGTACGAAGGAAGTGTAGGAGGAGAGAGCTTAGGAGGTGATAGTATTAGTGGTGGAGGAGGCAAGAAGTTTCCACAGAGAGCATATTTTTTTTGGGTGACAAGAGAACAAGCTTCCTTTGATTGGTTCAAGGGAGTTATGGATGACATCGCCGAGTATGATAAAACCGTAAGTTTATCCATCTTATTATATTAGTTTTATGCAAATTTACATGTTAATTATATATTATGAAAAAGTTTATAATATTAAAGTTCCAAATTCTCAATTCATCAAAGTTTTTTACGTAGGTGCTAAGAAATGCATCAACTATTTTCAAGATTTCCAGATATATGAAACTGGTGTAATAAAATTTAACATCTATTTTTTAAAAATGTTTTTGATTTTTGACAGCATGTGATAGAAATGCATAACTATTTAACAAGCATGTACGAAGCAGGAGATGCAAGATCTGCCCTAATCGCTATGGTTCAGAAACTTCAACATGCCAAGAACGGTGTTGACATTGTCTCCGAAAGCAGGGTACGCTTTCATTTTTTTCTTTTTCTTTTTATAATTAATCACCAAAACCGTTATTTTATAATTAATTTGGATTTAGTTTTCTAACTTAATGTATGTTAGAAGGGATTTTAAAAAGAAAATGGCCATGTTAAGAATTATAATCACCAGAGTCGTTGACACACACAAAAATAATTAGGGAGAGTCCAATCTAACTTTCTGTTTGTGTTCCATCTTAACAACCAAATTGGCACTTGTTTGGTTATGGTTTAATGTTGGTGTTGTTTCTCATTTGATTATAGAGTAAGAGTTTATATTAGAAGGATTATAAATGAATTTTGGTTCAGTTTTTTCTTTTTGAGTCTTGTTCAATTTTCTTTAAAAATTTGAAAAGCCAAGTTAAATTTTGAATTGATCTCTGGATCAGTTTTTTTTTTCCGGTGGATTAAGCACTCTTAAGCAATTACAAATATCTTAATTTATTAATTAATCTTAAGTTCTTAACTACTTAAAATACAAATCAGATACAAACACATTTCGCAAGACCTAATTGGAGGAAGGTTTTTACTGAATTGTCAAGCAAACACGAAGCTTGTCGAATAGGTAATTATTTTTCAATACTTCTGATCAACTTTATTTTTTATTTACTTTCTCAAAATTATTATTCAAACTATTTTTTGAATACCTGCCATAATTCTTGACATGTGTGGTTTCAGGTGTGTTCTACTGTGGAAGTCCAACACTGGTTCGACCACTTAAAGAACTTTGTCAGGAGTTTAGTCTCGAGTCATCCACTCGTTTTACTTTCCACAAGGAAAACTTTTAAACAAAACTAATCTTAATTCTTATATTAATTATTAAAGAAGCAGATTTTGATTTTGCTTAATCAGATTGGGAGTAAAGACCATATGCAGTTTGTAATTAGTTAATTGGGGATTTAATGTAAAGTAATTAACCCCGTAAAAATGTATAGTAATTAACATTTTGATTAAGGAAACCTCAAGTGTATCTTTCGCTTCAACATGCTTACAAGTTACAACAATGTATATTAAGTGTTGTGTTTTCTATTTTGTCTTAGTCAAAAGATTTGATATCGCGAAAACTCTCACAAATGCACAAACTCTTTTTTTCGTCTTCTAAATGTTCACTTTCTTCACATTGATCCTTTTGAATAAACTAATATTTACATTATAAAAAGGTACACAAATCAACTAATATTAATTAAAAAATCTGAGTAACTATGTTTTTTTAAAAGAGAGAAATAACTTTGGAGCTGATATAATGCAACAATTGTATAAACGGTTGTGCATATTATAATTATCATGAATCAAATATGTAATACAGAATATAGATAATAATAAAATATGTAATTACTATATATAGAAAATGAAATATTACTATATATTAGCATATTATAAACTAATATTTATTGTTTTTTTGACTATTAGTTTTCACTTCACAGGTTTAGAACCAATTTTTAATGATACTCGTGTAGCATATCCAAAAATGTAAATAATCAAAATTTCAAGCACACCACTGATTTGAATACTAATAGAAATATTCGTGAAACAAAAGTGTTAGGAAAAAAAAGCAACGAAAGTGGAGTCGAGTAGGTAAAATAAATAAATAATAATAATAATATGAGAACGAAGTCCAACTTGTTAAGCAATAGGTAGTGGTACGTATGGCTAAATCATGGAGATATCCACATTATTTATATTTCTTATAACATAGATTCTATACGATTATCCAAAGATTTTTTAAATTAGATAAATGAATAAATTTTGCATTACTTTTTTAAAAATTCCTTCATGCTTAGAACTATAATAATCTTATTACATTCTTGTTAATTTAAATATTCTTATCATCATTGGCAGGAAAAAAGAAGAAGATTCTTATCAAGAAAATATGTGTTAATTTTTCTTCTTCTTTGGGTGTACTTATACTCTGCTTTTTTCTTTTTGATGTTATTGAAGATTGGCTGATCTTTGACACTTGAGGTGAAGTATCGTCTTAACTAATTAATTATAATCAAGAGGTTGTAGTGAGGTGGCTCATATTCGGGGTGAGTTTCGGCTTTGTTGGTCCAAGCCAGGGATCGAATTCCTTTAGGTGTGAAATTATAACACTAACTCTTGGCCAAGTGGGACATCATAAGTGGACTGTGTCACTCCCGCTCGGGAGATTAGTCTGGATCCGTTAAGTACCTGAGATTACTTCCGAATTTCATCAAAAAAAAATATTAATTAATCATCATTAATCAATTCTATTCAAAGGTTATATATATTAAAAGAAAGTTGATTATATATATACTTATGTCTTAATGCTAATTGCGCAGTCAGATATTTTTGGTTGCTCCTAATTATTGGTGGATACAATACTTTTTCACTCTTAAATATCTATCGTTATAAATTGCTATAAAACAACTATGATTTTCACTCAGCATCAATATATAACATTTTATTGCAGGTACTTAAATATAAAAACAGCTCCTAATATTTTTATTTTGTTCTTTAACCTATGAAAAAATAGAGAAAAATGTGATGATTGTGGGTTTTATATATTATTTAGTTAAAATGTAGTTTTAATTTTCACTAATCAGTATGTTAACATTGCGCATCACAAGCTTTAGAGATATTAAACTCTAATGATTTCGGATTTTCTAGTGAAAAACATCATAATTGTTGAACGGGTATAGTAACTAAGTAACAATATAGGTAAAAAGAAGAATATGAGCTCAAAGATTTTTGTTTATTAAAACTTTAATTCAACAATTACAAAGATAAAGATGGATCGTTTAGATGACGAACTATAAATGGAGATCGTAGGAGATCCGAGTTCGGTCATTTAAGCGAACTTTAATATAAAGTCTAAGGAGATCGGAGCTCAGAAGCCATGTGAAGAAATGACTTGGATCGGAGCTCAGAGGCTGTCAGGTCATTTGTATTGATTACTGTTTGGTCTCTTCTGCAATAATTTTAGATCCTCTTCTTAATGGGATGCTCTCATATTTATAGAGAAATTAATTAAGACGGTGATTAGAAGATATTTTAGATCGTTGGTCGTAAGCTCGATAGGTAGACCTCTTTTCTTCCGTAGGTCGTACGATCGGGCTCAGTGAGCTTTTGGCAGGCCCGTCTCAAAACTATTTGGGGCCTTTGGGCAAAAAAACTTTTTTTGGCCCTTTAAAAAAAAACAAATTTAGGTTTAAGTTTTCTTTTTCTACATATTTTTAAAAAAAATTGTTTATATTTTTAAAGAAAATTTAGTTATAGATTTTAGGGGCCTTGGGTAAAAAAAAATTTTGGGCTCTAAAACAAAAATTTTTAAAAAAATTGGGCCCTTAAACAAAAAATCTGTTTTTTTAACATAATTTTAAAAAAATCTAGTTATAAAAATAAAAATATATATATTAAAAAAATTTTGGGTTAAAATTGATCTTGTTTTATATATATATATATATATATAAACTATTTTTTTTAATGGACCTCTTATACCCATGGGCCCTGGAGCGGTCGCACTGCCCGCTCTTGGTGTTAAGCCGGGCCTGGCTTTTGGCATCAGTTCGTACGATGATTAAAAAATATTTTAGATTGTAGGTCGTAGGCTCGATAAGTAGACCCCATTTCTTCCGTAGATCGTACGATCGGGCTCAGTAAAATTTTGTCATTAGTTCTTTCTATAGATCGAGCTTAATGAGATTTCCCGATTAATTGGTGGACCGATGCGGGTATAGTTTATTTATTATTTATTTGGACACATGATCCAAAATTTGGTTGAGCCGGCCAGTCTATATAGATGACAAACATTTGTACATGCACAGGATAACAAATATATATATTAATAACGATGAGCGGGGCTAACACCTTCCTTTTAATTAGACTTATCAACTTATCATATATATGGAGTATGGACGGACACATGCATATATATTTTTACGTGAAAGTAAGTGTACTCATAAAGTTTATAGAGAATTGTATAACCCATCTTTATATATCCACGTAAAAGGTGAAAACATAAGCAAAATGCTACATCTTCAAAAGGTGGCTAGTAACTGTCCACACTTATATATATTCGTATTGTAAACGTACTATATATGTGTACATACGTGCATACATTATACTATATATTGCTGGAGCCTTAATTAGAAATCAAGGGTTGGTGCAACTACAATATATATGTAAAAAAAAAATGAAACAAGAAAAAACTTGTACAAACAATTCCTCCAGTCTAATCAAACTCGCTTCACATACCAATTATGTGTATATCTTACGCGTATATACACTTTTAAATACTAAAAAAGTATGTGTTATTAATTAGCATCTCTAAGTTTGAGTTCAAGTCCAATAAAATCACCAATTCATTTAATGTATTCACTGGATAATTGCACAATTCACATAACGCCTGTAAATTTAAGATTAATTTAGGTTTCACCTTAATTAGATCGATATTTGGATAGTAAGTTTAAGGTATTTACATAGTCTCTAAACTAGAGATCGTTGGTCTGATGACTCTGATGTCTGAATACCTAAAATGTCATATATGTTTTTAGTTTAATGTATTAGATAACTGTAGTCGAAAATCGTTAAGATAGATCAGAATTTCGTTTTCAAATAATGTGGGAGATAATTACCCTCTCAAATACTTTGGAATAACCCTGATTCAAATAAAGCTCTCGTGTCAGGGGACAGAAACATGAAACATGCCTAGTTAAATAAATATCTATAACTATATTTACTATTTATCGATTGTGAGTTACCAACTAAAATATTGTTAAAGACATAATGGTAAAACTACAAATGGTTTGAACGACGCACTAATGATGTGAACTCGTGTTTCATCATTGTGTCCGATAAAATTTCCATTCAACCATTATTCAATTTCTACAGTTCTTTACTGTTTTTTTTTCTTTTCTAGAATGTTATATATATATTTTAATTACCGACTTCGCACAGTTAAGGGGAGAAGTTGATACCTACTTGTTAGCAATCTTGTCTACATCATATTTTGATTGTAGATTGCCTTTAAATTTCATCCAAATTATAAATACGAAAGACGAATAAGAAGCAAACACAGCATATAATTTTTTTTTTTTTTTGCTAATATTTTCATATACATTATTATTGCAAAAAAATTCCAACAAATATGAATATTATAGGTGTGTACGTATATATCGAGAAGTATGTATATAAGTGGCATGCCTTTGAGGATACGAACTTAAAAGGGAGTTAGGTCACTTGCTTGGGAAATAAAATTGCGAACCTTAATTTGACATTTCCTCAATGTTCTTGTAATCCACAATATTGACAATACTACGCTTCGTGGATTTTGATATCTAACCCTAATCGTGACCTTCTCTGATAGCTACAGTCTCCCTCTCTTTGCTTACCCCTCAAGCAATTTTAGCTTACGAATGTTTTGACTAACTCCACATCGATTAATCTCCTGTACAAGTTCCGAAATTCATTTAGTAAAAACATACAAAAGTTACCCTTTTAGAAGTTTCCAAAGATTTCTAAATTGTTTGCAGAATTCTGTTTCATAGACACTTCTGGTCGATCAAGAAGTTTACAAGAGTTGTTTTTGTTGGGTCTACACAAAACTTAGCCAAGGACCAAATCAAACGATATTAACTGCCACATTTTGTCCAAATTACTTACTATCTCGTATAAAATTTGAAGTTTAATATACTCAAAGGCAAAGCTGTCGAAGTCGAAGAAGCAGAACAGGAAGAGGAACTATCATATCTGAGAAACTAAAATTGGCAACTTTGCATTTCATATTTAGAATCTACGTCATAATCTTGAAAAGGAAACTATAGTTTTTGAGGGATTAAAGAAGGTCAAAGAGTTTGACTTATCTTTGACATCACACATTCATATATGTTCTAACAACTAGTCAATATCAAGAGTCTCCAATTACACGAACTTCTCTCCCAATTATCTTTTTGTTTTTACATAAACAATTACTAATTTTTATTTCTATATCTCCTTCTCAAGCAAACACCTAACTCTCCTTCCTATATATACACTAAAGGTTGAAACAATGAATCCACAATCTACATCAAAACAAAAAAGAAATATAACAGAGGCAGAGTATTCAGTAACCTTACCAGCTTTAATCAACGCCTCGAGGTCCAAGTCCACTTAACTTTCGCAAGGATATATAAAGAAATGGCATTTTGGCTTCTCTTTGCTGTTTTCTCTTGTGTTCTTCTTCTTCCTGAACCTGCATTTGGGATTACAAGGCATTATACGCTGGATGTATGTAAAGATTTATTTATTCTGTGTAAATGTTGAGACTATACATAAAGGGTTGCAGATGATGATTGGATGTTTCGTTTTTCGCAGATAAAATTGCACAACGTGACTCGTCTTTGCCACACAAAGAGCATTGTTTCTGTAAACGGGCAGTTTCCAGGGCCTAAGCTTATTGCCAGAGAAGGTGACCAGCTTCTGATCAAAGTTGTTAACCATGTGCCAAACAATATCTCTATCCACTGGTAATTATCTTTAAACATTTGTACCATTATTAAGAGCAATATTTGATTACTAACAGCTGGTTTAATCCGTGAAATCTCAGGCATGGGATCAGGCAATTACGGTCTGGTTGGGCTGATGGACCAGCTTACATAACCCAATGTCCTATTCAGACAGGGCAAAGCTATGTCTACAACTATACCATTGTTGGCCAAAGAGGCACTCTGTTTTACCATGCTCACATTTCATGGCTAAGGGCAACAGTCTATGGTCCTCTTATCATTCTTCCCAAACGCGGTGTTCCTTACCCGTTTGCCAAACCTCACAAAGAAGTTCCCATGATCTTTGGTGAGGATGATGACTAATAGAAACAGACTGATAACCTGATGAGGATTTAGAAACATTATTACTGATTTTTATGGTTAAAATTTCAGGGGAGTGGTTCAACGCAGACCCTGAGGCAATCATTCGCCAAGCAACCCAAACAGGAGGTGGTCCTAATGTCTCTGATGCTTACACGATCAACGGGCTTCCTGGTCCGTTATACAACTGCTCAGCTAAAGGTAATTGTTGATTTCTACAACTAATTATGGTTTGATGATATATGATCTATAATATGGGTAACCAATTATGTAAAAACAGATACATTCAGACTGAGAGTGAAGCCAGGAAAGACATACCTTCTCAGGATAATCAACGCTGCACTTAATGACGAGCTCTTTTTCAGCATTGCAAATCACACTGTTACAGTTGTTGAAGCTGATGCGATCTATGTTAAGCCATTTGAGACGGATACCATCTTAATTGCTCCTGGCCAGACCACAAACGTCCTGCTGAAGACCAAACCAAGTTACCCGAGTGCCTCCTTCTTCATGACTGCTAGGCCATACGTCACAGGTCAAGGAACTTTCGATAACTCTACAGTTGCTGGCATCTTAGAATATGAACCACCTAAACATGCTAGAACCTCTATCAAGGATCTTCAAATCTTCACACCAGTACTTCCTGCTCTGAATGATACAAATTTTGCTACCAAATTCAGCAATAAGCTGCGCAGCCTGAACAGCAAAAAATTCCCGGCAAACGTGCCTTTGAAGGTTGATCGGAAGTTCTTCTTCACAGTAGGATTGGGAACTAACCCGTGCAATCATAAGAATAACCAGACATGCCAGGGTCCTACTAACACCACAATGTTTGCTGCTTCAATCAGCAACATCTCCTTCACAATGCCAACAAAAGCTCTCCTTCAATCTCATTATTCTGGGCAGTCTCATGGAGTGTATTCTCCAAACTTCCCATGGAATCCCATTGTCCCGTTTAACTACACAGGCACTCCACCTAACAACACCATGGTTAGCACCGGGACAAACTTGATGGTTTTACGTTATAACACCAGTGTAGAGCTGGTGATGCAAGACACTAGCATTCTTGGTGCAGAAAGCCATCCTCTTCACCTTCATGGGTTCAACTTCTTCGTCGTTGGCCAAGGATTTGGGAATTTCGACCCGAAAAAGGATCCCAAAAACTTCAATCTTGTTGACCCCATAGAGAGGAACACAGTCGGTGTGCCATCTGGTGGATGGGCTGCTATTCGATTCCTTGCAGACAACCCAGGTAAGGGAAGCAATTATAAACCAAAGAAATACAAATTTACATTGCTCTAATCTAATAAGAAAAGTATAACCAAGTTTACAAATTGTTCGACAGGTGTGTGGTTCATGCACTGTCACTTGGAAGTACATACCAGTTGGGGTCTGAGGATGGCTTGGCTTGTTCTTGATGGAGATAAGCCTGATCAGAAACTTCTTCCTCCTCCTGCAGACTTGCCAAAATGCTGAAAATTCTTGCTTCACGATCCAAGTCCTTTTCCTTTTTTGTTTCTTGTCTCTTCTTTCTTCCAAGCTTCACGCATTTTTTTCGTTTTTTTTCCCGGCCATTTATCAGTTTGACATGAGGTCAGTTCCTGTTCAATAATTTGACATGAGGTCAATTTCTGTTCAATTATTTACTGCTGCGCAGCTCTGTTTTCTGTAACTGTAGATCTATGTATTACCATGCTAAATTAATATATACACAATTTAATTTGCATCTATACTTATTAACACAATCTCTGTAACAACTAACTGTTGAAGATATACACACTTCGTTTGAATCAGATGGTCCATGTAAACAATAATACAACACCTACATCTGCATCCATACACTGTATCTACGATGAAAATTGAGTCTTTTAAGGTTCCTCAAAACTCAATATCCAAAACGGTTCTGTACATTTATTCCAACTTTCTTAGACTAAATATCTATTTAAAAGAACCATAATCACATCTGCTATATATGGAATCACTACGAAAAACCATAACCTGGAGTACTTTTGGATGTCTTAGAAAGAAGTTGGATTATCTTTGACACCATTCATTAGCTGTTCATGGTCCAACAACTGGTTAATAACAAGATTGACCTAAATCAGAGAGCTTCTCTAACACTTCCATTTGATTTACATAACCAATAATACTGTTTCTGGCTCATGTTTCAAGCAGAGACCTACCCTCTTCTTCCCTATATATTCACAAGGGATCAAAATCTGCAAGAGAAAGCGGACACAAGTTTTAGTAAACCACCTGCCAAAACCCAGTAGTACATCTGTTAACAACATGACTCTTTCAAAAGTTCATGAGAGTGGCGGTTTCCACAGAGTTTCAGATTTTCCTTGCTGTGCGGTCCTTAGTCTTCCTCAGCCTGCATCAGGGATTACAAGACTCTTATAAGCTCAAAGTATGGTGAACTCAAATTCAGCCATCTTATCAATAAGTATGAAGCTGAATCAACTAATGAATCATGCACTGCCAGGTCGGGTTTTCAAAATGGCTTCACTTTGTTGGAAAAGAAACTTCTCCCTCCACCGAAAATGTTGATATCCTAATTGAGTCTTATTTCTTCCTAATCAATATCTATTATTTTCCTCTGGTTTCACACTACTTTTTATTTCTTTGGCGTTCTTGAGAACTTCAAATGGGGATAATGTCTGTGAAATCAAAATTTTCTGTTAGTTCATGAAATAGACCAAGGAACTAAAGCATTGTAACAGACAAAAAACATGTCGGATTTAATACCTGACGATCGAGGATCATCTGTACTTGCACAAGTTTAGTTAAACAGGACTAGGAAATCCTTCTTCCTTGATACAAAAAAACTTCACTGCATAGCAATTATGCAGTCCTATGCGTTCAAGCATCAGACTTTCAAACATAAAACATTTCTAGTTTATTCTACAAATTTCAATACGTAGATTAGAGCGAATGTCAACGGTTCAAGCGCTCGTCTTCAAGATCCAAAGTCTAAACATTGCTTGCAATTCGCATTCAAGCATCTTCCAAATATAGTAAAAGAAAAAGTGCAAAATCACACTACCAAAACAACGATAACTTCATTGCAGATACAAAAACTATAACAGAGAGTTCCCAAAATCAAATCTTTCTCAATCTAAATTGTCACCAAGTGACATCATTAGCTACACTTACCCAAAACTTTGAAAAACCCATTGAACTCCACTACAATATTGTCTCCAACCTTGAGCTAAAATCCCAAAATTAACCAACTTCAACCATCAATCTCCTTTGATTTCTTCTTTTTCTTGCTCTTCCTCTCATCCGAACCCGTCTCTCCATCACTCTTCCTCTTCTTCTTCTTCTTCTTCTCCTGTCTCTCTTCATTCCTTTGCTGCTCTTCCAACTTCTCATTCACCTTCTTGTCAATAACATCTTCTTCTTTATTCTTCTTGCTCTTCTTCTTCTTTCTCTCCTTTCTCTCTTCGTTCCTTTGCTCATCTTCCAACTTCTCCTTCACCTTCTCGTCAACAACATCTTCTTCTTTGTTCTTCTTGCTCTTCTTCTTCTTCTTCTTCTTCTTCTTCTCCTCCTTTATCTCATCCTGTTCCCGACCATTAATTGATTCCTCTTCCCTCACAGCTTCACTTTTCCGGAAACGAATCTTCCCTCCGTTTTCAACCAAATCATCAATCCCCTTAGCTCGACCCAGCTCCTCGAATTCGTCAGTCTGATTCCGCTCATTCCTTGCGTTGGATCTTGTCTTCGTCTCTCTGTGGATGCTCTTTAACTCGGTGAAAGCAGCGGCAGCGCGTCGGAGGTACGCGCTAACGTCTTGAGAGGCGCCGTTCTCAGAAGAAACGAATCTGGAGAGAATCGTAGCCGCCTTAGAGAGGGAGATAGGTTCCGCGCTGATAACTCTTCCGGTGACGGTCTTCATCGGAACTAGCTCGAAGGTCGTCGCGCCTCTTGACAAAACTAGGGCAATTCCTCTAACGCCTTACACAAATGTCAAAACTATTACGAATTGTCTTTTTTTTTTTTTTTTTTTTTTTTCATTTACTACAATGTGTTATATTAGGGGTGTCAATTAGGGTCAAAGTCCGAGGGCTGATCCGGTCCGGTCTGGTTCGGCTTTGAAAAACAGCAGGTTCGGGTTTAAAAATAAAAACTAGAAAAAATTGGGTTTTTCGGGCTAGTGTGTTTTTCGGGCTTAGCTCGATCGGGCTAGCCTGAAAAGCCCGAAACTATTTGATTACGTATGTCTTATTAAATTTGGGTTCGCTTATCATATGATTTCAAAACGTATGAAAAACATACCAGAAGAAAGAAAGTCTAAATTGACTCTATACTTAGAAGACGATATGTTGGAACTGACTTTTTATGAAGACATGAATGTTTTATAATGGTAGAAGTGTCAGTCACAACATTATGGTGAGTTAGCTCGTATGGCATGTGATGTTCTAAGCATTCTGATAACTACAATGGCATCACTGATGTTGATGCGCATGTCTTAGATATAGAAATTGTCTTTTACCAAAAAATGTTGAAGCACTGATTTGTACATACACTTAGTTGGATGAGTTTACATTTCATGATCCATGTACCATTATCATTCATCTATATTTATTTCATATTTTTAAAATCTTTATCTATAGATTTTCAATGACATTTCTATATGATTTATACATCTAAAAACTTAATATTATTTTACTCTTTTTTTATCTGTAGCTCTTGATGGTGATAAAGATTTAGAAGACGATGAAGGAGATTCTAATCTGAATTTTACTACCTAGATTTAAAGTGTTTTGATTTTATGTTTTATTTAGTAATACAATTTATTTGAATTTTATTTGTTTTATAGTCAAATTTTTGTTTTTAAATTTAATTGGATTTGATATAATACATTTAAATTTAGATTTATTTTGATAAATATTTTGTTTTAATTATTTTTCAATTGAGAATTGTGATTTTTTGTGTTTGTAAAAAAAAACCCGAAAAAGTCCTAGAGCCCTGTCCGAGCCGAGCCAGACTTTAAAATATAGGCCCAATTTTTTTTCAGCCCGGACTTAAATATATATGGGTTTTACCAATTTCGGGCCGCCAGCGCGGTTGACATCTTATGTTATATGGGAAGAAAAAAAGCTCGATTGATTATAGGTTATATATAAAAACTTGCAGCATTTTTAATGTTTAGAATAAATACCTCTGTGGTAAAGTGCCCTAACCCATGAAGGGCGAGGTCGCGAGTTCGATTCTCATCTAGGTTTTTTTTTCCCTCTCCATCGAGCCGCCAATTTCTTCCCTTTCCAGCCGTTCTGTATCTCCCGCCTGCTGCTTCTCCTTAAACCCTAAACCCACGTTCCCCTCACCACCGTAAGTTGATTCTTCGATTCGTCCCAAGTTTTCTTTGTTTTTCCGGCTTCTCTCTGACGTTTTTTTGTTGCTGGGTTTTTTTATTTGCAGCTTTGATTGGAGGGATGGAGACGACGATGGAAATTGAATTCACTAAGAAGCCGTACATCGAAGATGTCGGTCCTCTTAAAATGTATGTTCTTTTGGTTTTCTGCTCAAGTAATATCACTCCATTGGAATAATTTTCCCAAGTACGCTCCTTCCAGCAGCTTGATCATACTGTTGATTTCGACTCGTTGTGCATCAAATCTTCATTCCTTTCTTTTTGCTAGTGTATATCTGTTGCAAAGCTCATGAAATTTAGATTATATTTTTCATGATTCTTATGTCCGTCTGTGGATTGAGCTTATGATGATCTTACTTTGATACATATACGAGCCTTAAGGAGTTGTCCATGAGTGTCTGATGTGATTTTCTGGTTTGAGATTTGATTTCTGTGGAGCAAAAACTTGTTTGTCGGGTTTTGTTTGTTTTCCGTGGTGGGATTTTTGACATTATTGTTTCTGCAGAAAAAGCATAAACTTCTCTGTGCTTTCTGATCTGGAGATCATGAAAGCCGCTGAAGTTCAGGTCTGGAAGAATATGTACTACGAGGCCAATTTTAAACCCATCGAAGGCGGCTTGTTGGATCCTCGAATGGTATCCGATTTTCTTATTATCTTTTGGTTTTTAACTTCTTATGCCTATAACCATGGCAAGTATTTTATGTTGTGTTTTTGCCTCCTGCACTTATTTGCATCAGTATAGATGTAATTCTGAAACATTCTCTAATCCGAGATAATGTTTTTTTTCTTTTTAAAAAGATTGATTAAGTCTAAATGGTTTGTTCATTTTGATTGTACAGGGTCCTCCAAACAAAAAGTCTATATGCACAACCTGTTATGGGAACTTCCAAAATTGTCCAGGACACTTTGGATATCTGAAGATTGACCTCCCAGTTTACAACGTTGGATTCTTCAACTTTACCCTTGATATTTTGAAGTGCATTTGTAAGGTAACAGAGTTACCAGATTATGTCTTTTTAGTTTCTGTTCTATTTTATGTTAGTCGACCCTTTTTCTTTTGTTGAATGGATAAAGTAGAGAAAAATACAGCATAAAAACTTATTTCTTGGGAAAATGCTTTTCAAAATCCAGACAATGCCTAATTTGCATTACAAATTTACAACACTGGCTGGTTATTTTCAGGTCTTTGTAGCATCTACAGCTGTTCACAATTTTTTTTTTTTCCCCCACAGCGCTGTTCCAACATGCTTATTGACGAGAAGTTGTATGAAGATCACTTGAAGAAGATGCGGAATCCAAAAATGGAGCCATTGAAGAAGACTGAATTGGCGAAAGCGGTTGTCAAGAAGTGCAGTATGATGGCAAGCCAGAGAATTATAACATGCAAAAAATGTGGCTACCTGAATGGTGTGATTTTTAATTTGGCTAAAATATTTAGATTTGATGCTGCCTTTTTGAAGTTAATAATTTTCTAATCTTGATTTCTTTTCTCATTCATCATCCGTTTCATCTTAGATGCAAAATTTAGTTCGTAAAACATTCAAATAAGTTTCTTAAGTAGCACAAACAGATTTTCTGCTAATATTCCATGCCAAAATCCTGTAACCTCTGTTATTGGTTTGTCCTACCCATTTCAATTTGATATCCTGGTGATAATTAATTTATTGATCATTTCAGGCATGGTAAAAAAGGTTGCAGCGCAGATGGGTATAGGCATCAGTCATGACCGATCTAAAATCCATGGTGGAGAGGTTGATGAATTCAAATCTGCAATATCCCATACAAGAGAGTCTACTGGAGCAATAAATCCTCTTACCTATGTTCTTGATCCTAACTTGGTGCTTGGACTTTTTACAGGAATGAGTGACACGGTATATTTGAGTTTGAATCTATAATGCACATCTTTTTCTACATAGTTTCCTGCAATTAGATGATGTTCTTCTCTCTCAAAACATATGCGTTAGTATAAAGGGATTATCTTATATACAAATAATTCAGTCATGCTGATTTTTCTCTTTCTTTTCTGAAATCGATAACAGGACTGTGAACTTCTCTATATTGCCAATAGACCTGAGAATATTATCCAAAGGTGCATGCCTGTGCCACCTTTATCAATCCGACCGTCTGTTATGATTGGTGGTACACAAAGGTTAGCTAGCGTTTTGTTTATCTTTCTCATGTCAATTATATTTTCTACTGCTGATTTTTCTTGAAAGAATGTGTTTTCTTGCTGCAGTAATGAAAACGACATAACAGAGCGATTGAAGAAAATCATTCAAGACAATGCTTCTCTTCATAAAATTTTAAATCATTCTACCACATCGCCCAAAAACATGGTACAAGGAGTTTATATTGCATCATTTCGTCCCCTGTTATATTTTTGTATTCTGCACCCTCTTCTTGTTAAATCTTACTTCGAAATGATTTATTGGTTTACGTTTTTATTCAGATTTTCTTTTATTAATATTTCTGGTTCTGTTATTCTTATTCTTTCTTATTTGTTGAGGATTTTTTTTTTAGCAAGTGTGGGAGACAGTTCAAAGCGAGGTTGCGCAATACATTAATAGCGAAGTCCGTGGTGTTCAAAACCAACCAAACAGCAAGCCACTGAGTGGAATTCTTCAGCGTCTCAAAGGAAAACAGGGACGTTTCCGTGCAAACTTGTCAGGGAAGCGTGTCGAGTACACTGGTAGAACTGTTATTTCACCTGATCCCAATTTGAAAATTACAGAGGTAACTTATCATCATGAAATGTGTTTAATTGTTGCTTTTTGTGATTTATATTAGTAGTGTACCTTATCGCAAAGGTAACTAAACTTTTCAGGTAGGGATTCCTATCCTTATGGCTCGGATCTTAACTTTTCCTGAATGTGTTTCCCGCCATAATATTGAGAAGTTGAGGCAATGTGTCCGTAATGGCCCTAATAAATACCCTGGTGCCAGAAATGTCAGATATCCAGATGGTTCTTCAAGGTACTGTTGTGTGTTAGTTTTGTTACTTCTTGGTTGATGAATAGTTTTTAGGAGGAGGGGGGAGAAACTGATCTTTGATGAGTTAATATATCCAGATAGCTAGCCTTTACAGTCAAAATGATCTTCAGTTTCAGTAAAGTTGTATATTATGCTGACTCGTATATAGGTTTGGTTGACTGTATAGACACGCACAAACAGGTAAATTACATAGGTAGAAATGAAAAAAAGGTGCAGTTAAAATCTTTTCTGCTCTTAATGAAGTTAAATCAAACCACTGAGAGTAGTTTCAAGAAAATAGGTAAACACTCTCGCTGAACTGAAGTAGATACCTGATAGTCTGATACCACCAGAAGGGCCGCATAGGGTCATTTGCATGTGTTTGGGTGTTTATCGATCATATGGGGGCATTAACGCATTTTATTTCAGGACTTTGGTCGGTGATTATCGCAAGCGTATTGCTGATGAACTGACCATTGGCTGCATAGTTGACCGTCATTTGGAAGAAGGGGATGCTGTTCTTTTCAACAGACAACCGAGTCTGCATCGGATGTCTATCATGTGTCACAGGGTCAGTACTGCTTTAGAATGCTTAATCATACTTTTCTCTTGCCCTCATTGTAATTCTAATTTTGCATTTGTTGTCCCTCAGGCAAGAATAATGCCTTGGAGAACGTTGAGGTTCAACGAATCAGTTTGTAACCCATATAATGCTGATTTTGATGGTGATGAGATGAACATGCACGTACCACAAACAGAGGAGGCTCGAACAGAGGCTATTACATTGATGGGGGTACTTTCTCTTTTAGTTAGCATCATATTAAGTTTCTTTGAGATAGTCAATCATGCACTGGCTACATGTAACAATCTTTTTTTTTTTTGATCAAATGCTACATGTAACACTCTATATGCCCATATTAATGCATACATACATAAGTACCAGAAGATGATAACAAATTCCACCAATGGATTTTCTACTGAACCTTTAGGCTTTCCTAAGCAATATAAAAGATCTAGATTCTGGAGTTGAGGGAATGATGAGTTTAAAATGCTAGAAAATTTTCACTTGTAAAGGGTATATGAACGATCTCGATGGACAGAAGGGATGATAGGGTAAAAGCGAGGAAATGTTTTCATCTATGTGTTTGATATACGAGCTGTTGGTTCCTAGTCTGTATAATGCATGACAGAAATATTTCTTTTTTATTGCTCCTTAGTTTTCTGTTGTGGGTGATAATTTGCTTCTCCCTTGGTTGGTATCTCAGGTGCAAAACAACTTATGCACCCCCAAAAATGGAGAAATTTTAGTAGCATCAACGCAGGATTTCCTGACATCTTCCTATTTGATAACGAGAAAGGACACATTTTATGACCGTGCAGCCTTTTCACTTATATGTTCTTACATGGGAGATGCCATGGATACCATAGATCTGCCCACGCCCACAATCCTTAAGGTATGAGACTACTACACGTTTTTCACCTATATAGTGCCATCAGCTTTTTGCTGTCATGCTTCTTGTAATCCATCCTTACTGATTTTGAAACTGAGGGTTAATAGTTCCTAGCTTTGCAATCCTTTATCTTTGCGTATCTCAGCTTAGCTTTCTTTTGCTGGAGGCTCAAGGTTGTAGACATACTTTGTGGGTATCCACGTCAGTCCAATGGAATGATCTTTATACTTTCGCATAATGTTAAAGGCCTTTTTCCATATCACGTGGTTTGAAACTGCTCCAGTTGCAGTTGCAGTTACTGTGTCAATTCCAGATTTTGTATGACGTTCGACATTATTGTCTCTAGTTTAATCAATGAGTTCAAACTCTGTTAGTTATTGATATTTTACTCTAGGTGGTTAAATAAGTTGTGGACACTGGGACTACTTCTGCCATTTTTAGCATTTTCTTTCCTTGTATTTAATATCTTATCGAGATGTATTTTTGATGCAGCCAATAGAGCTTTGGACTGGTAAACAGGTTTTTAGTGTTTTGCTGCGTCCAAATGCAAGTGTTAGAGTCTACGTAACTCTTAATGTGAAAGAGAAGAACTTCAAGAAGGGAAAGTATGATGAAACAATGTGCATAAATGATGGATGGGTTTATTTTCGAAATAGTGAGCTAATATCAGGACAACTGGGGAAGGCTACATTAGGTAAGTTCAAGATGGAATGCAATATGTTGCAAATGTATCAGGTAGTTGTTCATTCTGGACTTTTTTTCTATATTTTGAGCACTTGATATTTTCCTCCAGGAAATGGAAACAAAGATGGATTATATTCTATTCTTCTAAGAGATTACAACTCCCATGCTGCTGCAGTCTGCATGAATCGGCTAGCAAAATTGAGGTGAGTCCGTTTTTCTACATATGGGATTGTCTTATCTCTTCTGTCTGATTGTTCCCAGATCTCGCAGCAACACTTCGATCTTTATTATCCATCTTTATCTTGCTCATTTGTTTCGGCTCCATCTCAATTAATAATTTCAGCAGTTCTCCATTCATGCTTTGTGTGTGCTGTGTTTTCTGTGACCTTTCTCTGCAATCGAGTAAATGAATAGTTTTCTTGTCTAATTGGTAGCTTTTTATCTTGTTTTGTGCAGTGCTCGGTGGATTGGAATCCATGGCTTCTCCCTTGGAATTGATGATGTTCAACCTGGGGAAGAGTTGAGAGAAGAAAGAGAAAAAATAATCAACAAGGGATATGAGGATTGTGGTCACAAAATTAGGGATTTTAATGAAGGACGTCTGCAACTGAAAGCTGGTCTAGATACTGCAAAATCATTGGAAGCTGATATAACAGGGATTCTCAATAGAATTCGAGAAGCCACTGGAAAGGTGAAAACGTAGCTTCTATTTCCAGTTAGGCATGAACATATGTGATTTACATATGGACGCTTAGGGTTTCTAATTTGCAGTCATAATTATTGAATTGCGTTATAGTTCCATTAGTTTCTTGTTTCAAAGGTGGGGTAAGCCAGATGAGTTAACGACTGAAAAAAAATCTAGATTTCCTTTTGCTGGTTTGGATAGTAAATGAACATGTTTGATAGTTTGTCTACTTTATTCAACTGACAATGAATCCAGATCCTGATTACGTACCAAAATACTAATGCCTCATCTTGTCATTATATATGTGATATACAGCTCTGTATGGAAGGATTACATTGGAGAAACAGTCCCTTGATCATGTCACAATGTGGTTCCAAGGGATCTCCTATCAATATCAGTCAGATGGTTGCATGTGTTGGTCAGCAGACAGTTAATGGTCACCGTGCTCCTGATGGATTTATAGATCGAAGTCTTCCTCATTTCCCTAGGATGTCCAAAACACCTGAGGTAAGTAAACAGCCATTCCTTGGAGGTGTCCTGAACATGTAGAACCATTTTCTCTCCACTAAATGATTTGTAGTAGGCTTCACCACCCTACAGGAGCCTGATTACAATAACTTTCGGACCGTATTTACTGCTTTAGGAGCTAGGACCCTGATCTCATTTCGTCTTGCAATTGCAGGCTAAAGGTTTTGTTGCTAATTCGTTCTACAGCGGTCTTACTGCCACAGAATTTTTCTTTCACACTATGGGTGGACGAGAAGGTCTAGTTGATACAGCGGTATGCATAAATCCTTCGTTTTTTTTTTCATCCTGGTCCACTGGAAAATATGAAAAAAGTTGCTCATAGAAAGAGAGCCATGATGGTTCTCCAAAGGGTGACAGTGTTTTAACATCTGCACAGAAGATGAAGCTCCACCTTTTTGTAACGATATTCTTGTCTATTGCAGGTGAAAACTGCCAGTACGGGTTACATGTCTCGTAGACTGATGAAAGCCTTGGAAGATCTATTAGTCCATTATGATAACACAGTACGAAATGCCAGCGGATGCATACTTCAATTTACTTATGGGGATGATGGGATGGACCCAGTACTAATGGAAGGAAAGGATGGAGCGCCTTTAAATTTTGATAGATTATTTCTGAAAATTCAGGTGCTTTTACTATTTTGTATACTGGTTTTGGTCTCTCTGTATTTAGAGTTTCATAACAATTGGTACTTGCATTTTGCAGGCCACATGTCCTCCTAGATCACACCACAGTTTTCTTTCTTCAGAAGAATTGTCGCAAAAGTTCGAAGAAGAATTAGTCAGACATGATACAAGTCGGGTTTGCACTGACGCCTTTGTGAAATCTCTTCGAGAATTTGTTTCTTTGCTTGGAGTAAGGTCTGCAAGCCCAAGCCAGGTTTTCTATAAAGCATCTGGTGTGACTGATAAGCAAATCGAGGTAACTTTCTTTGTCTTCATTTTCTGAAGAAGAAAGATACTCGGTGCATTTTTCATCTCAGTACTCCTTGTGCCTGTCCTTGATTATAGAAATATTATTAGCTACATCCAATTGACGAAAAATTATCACACCTGTTCTGTCCAGTGGATATTTTTCATCTTCAGTAATACAATTTGAAGATATTTTCCCATTTTCTTGTGGTGTTTTATGATGGACAATATATGAAATATTGCCTCTGATAAATATAAATATGCAGGTATTTGTAAAAATTTGTGTATCTCGCTACCGGGAAAAAACAATTGAAGCTGGGACTGCAATTGGAACAATAGGAGCTCAGAGTATTGGAGAACCTGGGACACAAATGACTCTGAAAACTTTTCATTTTGCTGGAGTTGCGAGCATGAGTATCCTTGTTGAATATGCTTATTTTCAGAATCTTGCTACGAAACTAGTGCTTATGACCACATATGAGTAGTTAGTTGTTTTGATTTCCTGATTTTGGTTCAGATATCACACAAGGAGTCCCTCGAATCAACGAAATCATCAATGCTTCCAAAAATATAAGTACACCTGTCATCTCTGCAGAACTTGAGAACCCCCTGGAATTGACTAGTGCACGATGGGTGAAAGGACGCATCGAAAAAACTACTTTAGGACAGGTTCTCTTTCCTCTACATTTTGATCTGTATTATTGTACATATTCACTCTTTGATAGTCGCTGCTACGTGTTTAAAGTCCATATTGCGAACTGATGGCATTTTATAAATATCAACAATTGGATCACTGGTCCAGCTCCTTCCCGTTAGATACTCTTTCTGTTTATCACTGTTTTTACCAATCAGGTTGTCAAAACCCACTTGAATTATGGACCAGGTTGCTGAGAGTATCGAGGTGCTAATGACTTCAACATCAGCGTCAGTGAGAATAATCCTTGACAATAAAAGAATCGAGGAGGCATGTTTGTCTATTAGCCCCTGGTCGGTAAAAAATTCCATCCTGAAGACTCCCAGAATCAAACTGAACGATGATGTAAGGTCCTTAGATGTTATTGCTGTAATCATTTTGGTGCACACAGGTCTTAAGTCTCTTTGCAATGTAAATTGTGCAGAATATCAAGGTTTTAGATACAGGATTGGATATTACTCCCGTGGGAGATAGAAGTGGGATTCATTTTGGTCTTCACAATCTGAAGAATGTGCTGCCAAATATTATTGTCAATGTGATATCCGTTGAACCCCTCTCCCTCATATATATATACGATGTTTTTTCTCACTTTCCTTTACTATGATTTCTGTTTCTTTGACTGCGAGAATTCATTCTGTGGAACTGTTATGATAGGGGATCAAAACAGTTGAGCGAGTTGTTGTCGCTGAGGATACAGATAAAAAGAAACAGATAGATGGGAAGAAAAGGTGGAAACTGTTTGTGGAGGGGTAAGTTTTCTCGAGCTTCAAGAGATGAGATTGTCCTCTGTTTTTTTTTTTGTTTTCCTTCGTACGTGCTAGCTTAGGAGATAATTCATGTACCCCGTTGGGCATGGTTTGTTTTGTTGAACTGTTTATTCAGTTCATTAAGCAGTCTTTGTTTCTGTTTCTGGTTAGCCACTGATATGAATTGTCAGTCTTCCACGTGCTTAAACCAAACTTTGGAACCAAAAATTGCCTGTCTATGAACAAATACATGACCAAATTGGAACTCTTTATGAATAACAGACTCTGGACTTCGATGGATAGCAATATTGACAATATGTGCCCTCTCTTTTCCGGTTGTCCTAGATTGTGAATCTTTTGCTTGATATATGTTTCAGAACAAACCTCCTGGCAGTTATGGGGACTCCGGGAATCAATGGGAGAACTACTACAAGTAACAATATTGTGGAAGTGAGCAAAACACTGGGAATTGAGGCTGCAAGGACCACAATTATTGATGAAATAGGGTCAGTTATGGGAAACCATGGCATGAGTATAGACATTCGTCACATGATGCTTTTAGCTGATGTCATGACTTACCGGGTCAGTTCTTAGGATACTTGAATCTGTTGTTATGATCTTTATTAATAACTTGTTCCGCTACAGCCATGTTTACGATTAAATGTCACTTCAATTTCTTGATCAGGGGGAGGTTCTCGGGATACAAAGAACCGGGATTCAGAAGATGGATAAAAGTGTGCTGATGCAGGCATCTTTCGAGAGGACTGGAGATCATTTATTTAGTGCAGCAATTAGTGGAAAGGTTGATAACATAGAGGGAGTTACAGAATGTGTGATTATGGGCATACCAATGAAGCTCGGAACTGGAATACTCAAAGTCCTCCAAAGGTCAGATTTCATTCCTCCTTCGTTTTTTTTTGCTTATGATAAGCTCTCTAATAGACTTATGCGACTTCTCATCTTGTTTCATGAGACCTAATTTATATCGAAAAATATGTAAACGTTAAACATATGCCTAAGCGTAATAACTTTTTCATTGTCTTCAGAGATTCCGGTACCAAGTACCAAATAACTTTTTTTTGCCGTTGCGGTATGAATCTCCGTTTTAAACTAACTCTGCCGTTAATCTTAATCAACAGGACCGATGATCTGCCCAAGCTGAAATATGGTGCTGATCCAATCATCTCTTGAAAAGGCAGAGACCATGTTTCATAGCAGTTTACACCGCTGAATACATAGATAACAAGCAATGCAAGATCAGCGCAGATGAAACCAATTCTCGGGTTCTAGTTCAACCACCCAATTTGCATACTAACAACTACGCAAAGGCCGTATGTAGGAACCCGCAGCATAACTTATCTTCAAACTCGGATTCGGTTTTTTCTTTTTGGTCTACAAAGGGGGAAAAGTGGTTGTTTGCCCTGAGTTTCTTTTCTTCTTTCTGGTCTGATCATTGTTTTAGACGATAAATATCCTTTTGAGGCACTTTCTTTTGAATCTTTGCGTCTCATTGAAAGTCACAAATAGTAACAGTTTATCCCAAAAAAAATAAAAGAGCATTTGACATTTTACAGTCGCAATCTAATTCTATTTTTTGGGTTAGTCATAGAGTGTTATCTGCAGCTGCGATGCATCCGGCTCTACCAAGACCTGTCTTATGAAAGCTCTTCTCCACCAGACCTCAAACGCCCGTTGAACATTTGGACAATCATCGCCTTTACTCAGAAACCGATCAAACCATTTCATCAGAATCACCTGTTGTTGTCTCAACGACAAGGTCAATATGGTCTGGCTAAGTCCATCCTCCACCAGTTTCCTATCCAGAGATCTTGAGGATAACCGTCTCATCCATCCGAAATCATCATACAAAGCCTCTAACCATGTATTCAAAACCGCAAACCTAGTCTCTCGGTTCACCAAGATCCTTCCTTTACCGATACCAACACATATCTGCGCTGTGATCTTGCTTATTTCATGTCTGTACATCGTTGGGATCTTTGAATGAAGATTCGCTAGCTCCTTTTGATCCGCCCATAGTTTCACAAACTCATCGCACATTTTCTTCTCCATCAATATATCTACCATCCACAGCATGTTATCGGCTTCTCTGGCGATTTCTCCCATCAGAGCACCACGGTCTTTCCCGGGATCGTTCATCTGTGTGGTCACTTCAGATAAGCAAAGGACAAGAGACGTGAGGCATCGATGGCACAAACCGTAGAGTGTGTCTTTGGAGACATCATGATCAGCTTCTTCTCTAAGCAACTTAAAGATCAAAACTTTCATCTCTCGCCGTGCTTTATCATCTTTGGCTTGTAGAACACCAGTGAGAAGTTTCAAGAAGATATCGTCAGTTCTAGTTATCGTCGAGGAAATCGAAGGTTCAGATGAAACTCTCTGAAGAATCAAAGTGACTGAATCATCAGGAAGATGAAGCTCTTCAAGACAAGACACAACAATCTCTTCTTCATCTTCTGACCAAGGAACAGCTTCCAAATGCTCCAAACATGACATTACTCCTTCATCAAACGATATAGCTGCAGAAACCTAGAAACAAAAAAAATGAGATTCACAGATTGAAAACAAAGCAAAATGAGAGCAAGAACACACTTATCAGGATCGAATTGGACTATATACCTTGAGTAAAGCCAAGATTTTGATGACATTTTCACCGATCAATCGCTTCTTGAGATCATCGCAATACATCAAAACCACAGTCTCTACGTAGATCTCAACATCATCACACTCACTTATCTCCACCATGTGAGAAACTCCTTTCTCTCTTCTAGAATTCATCTTCTCCATGAAAAACCTGCTCTTCTCTGATAAAACCTTCCTGTGAACATCCATGGTGACTCTGCAACCGTCTTTTCCCACCACAGTCAGCTTAACGTCACTGGGACCGAGGCTGTGACCGTGAACGGCGGCGTTCTTGAACTCCGTCAGGATCTGAGTCACGCGCGCGTGAGATTTCCTCCGTGGCGGCTCGCGGTTGTGCTCTCCTGACATCATGTCGAGAAGAGTCGGGTTCGATTGGGTCGATTCGTTTGGCGGAGTAGGAGGAGAGGCGGTGGATAGTTTGGCCGGAGATGTGATTCTTGACGGAGAAAAAGAGAGAGAAGGGTCTGCGATGAACCCTTGTTTGATCATCGTTGATACTTCTCTTGACGCCATTGAAGTAAAATCTCAAACTTTCTGGAGAAAAAAGTACCAAGAGACTTTCCGCGGGAAAATTAGCAAAGTGTTTTGGGGTAAAATCTCAAAATTGAAACAAAAACAAACAAGAAAGGGAGATAAATAATTGGGAAAACCAAAAAATCTTCGACTAAGAAGTTAAGAACAAACAAGAAAATTCTGGAAATTTGTTTTCTTGGGAAAACAAAACAAAGGAGCAGACTTCCCCACAAGAAAATGAAATCGGAGAATCAGAATCCAAGAAAAATGAGAGGACTTTGGATCTGAGAGAAGAGAAAAATACAAATATAAGAACAATGATTAAAAATCTTGAAGAAAAGTTACTTGTTTTATGTCTCTTTTACAGATAGATAGATCATTTGCCTCCATGTGCTCTCCTCTTTATCTCTCACACACACGTATATTTACATAAGAATATAAATAAACATGTACATTTGAATTCCAGAAACCCAAAGGTAACAAACTTTTACAGTTGAAAATTGGCATTTACTAAGTAAAATCAAATTTTTGATTTAGAATTAATTTTCCAATCTTTTGAATTGTGGAGTATATATATATCATTTATATGAAATATGATCAGACTGGTTTTGGTATATCTAGTCAAGCTATATATCTCTCTACTTTGGTTTTTTCTTATTGGACTTTTTTTCTGGTTTTAAAAATTTCCAAGAAAAAACATTTGTTTTTTTTTAATGTCGTTCCGGTTTAATTTGTATTGATCGGATCAGCCCGGTCTAGCACTATCTGACAGGGGGACAAACGAACTTGAAAGCCAGGGGACGATGTTTAGATTCTCTGTTCATATATTAGAATTATTCGTTTGATTGATCAAAAGCAAGCATATACGATCACTTGGATCTTATCTTTTGGATCTTGTCAATCAACTAAAACTTTGTCGTTTATATGTGTAAGGTTATAATAAAATTTATTTATTCAGTGTCAAGCTCTAACGTACGTGTTCTACTACCGACTACATAATTTCATATTTTCACATTTATTTCTAAAGTTTTGGAAATGTATTTCTAAATTTTTTGAAATAATATGGTGAAAAAAAAAAAAAATTATTATGGGAACTAGGAAGGCAATAGTGGCCCAAAGCATTAAGTTGTGTCGTAAAAGACTATAAGATTCTCTTCAAACAAAGTAGTCTATTCCTCCAATTGAAAATTTTGGTTACCTCTCTCTCATGGCAAATGTAACGTTAGATGTTGTAAATTTGTAATCATGAATATAAACACATCAATGCACACACGTGCTTGTTTATAGTATAAATAGAGAGAGCCTGATATACGTTCATTAATTTTGTATTCCATTTGTTCATGGATGTTAAACATATAGTAGTATACAAAATTCTTTCATTCTTTTTATGTGTATAGTTATAATTCTATTTAATGCAGTCTAATTTCAAACCATATAAACTTTGATGTTTTGGCTCAAAAACATCACTAAGGAAGAAAAATCAATTACCACACGGTATACACACATATAATTTAGTTTAGATAAATTATTTAGCACATATCACTTCAAATATTCAGTTCAATACATACACCTCCATAATTTAGTTTGAATGGATCGTGTTACACCAAACACTTGTCTTAATTTTCATGGTATTATATGATTCATTAATTGATAAAAGAAACAAGCTTCATTGTATTATGTGCCAGCGAGCCTTATTTAAATGTTGTATTTGTGTTGTGTTTGAATTACTAAGCGTTTTCTTTTGTTTGGAATATGTGATTTTTTTTTTTTTTGGTCGTAGAATATGTGAATATTTTCTTATGAAATGTGAATAAATTTTTTCCTTTAACAAAAAAATGAAAGTATGCGACTTCAATTTGTTTTATTCACTGAAGGGGCCTTTTATCAAACCAAAAGCACTGAAACAAATGGATTGTTATGGGCCCAAATCATATTATGGGCCTAAATATTTGGGCTTTATATGAAAACACAAGATCACCCTGTATCTCGTATTCCACATTGAAGACGCCATCACCGCCACTGCGAATCCCTCTGCTTCTTCCTCCATTCCTATAATCTCTATAGAATATGCAACCTCCGGCCAATTCTCCGGCCGTAATATGAACGGAGAAAGAACAATCTTCTCCTACGAACAGAGCCACGTCTCCTAATTCTCTCACCTCTTCCCATCGCTTCTCTTCTCTCTTCAGCTTATACACTCTAAACTCCACCGCAGATTTCGAAAACTCGGCTTTGCACCAAACGTGTTTCACGTACTTGTCCACAAGCAAAACTTCTCCGCCGGAATATTCCACGAGATGCTTCTTGTGTCCGCCTCCTCCGGCTAAACCCTCAGCCAATTCCGAAACCTTGAAATCCACATCGTAAATTACGGTTTTGCCCGTATCGTCCACAACGATGCATTTCTCTCCGTACATCAATATGTCCTCGTATATCACATTCCACGAATTATCCAAAATTCTCCATCTTTCGTCGTTTCCTCTTTTCAAAAACCCTAATTTCCCGCCACTGTGAATCGCCATTACCGCCGAAGCTTCCCCTGAAGACAGAATCACCACTTTGTCTGAATTCAATGACCAGAAAGAAGACATCTCACCACCACCACCATTGTTTGCGTACTCCATACGGTAAGCTCTACGAACCAATCTCACGTGAGATTCTTGCAAATCGATATTTTCCGGGAAATTCTCTGGTAAGAAACAGATTCTGTCGTTTGAGAAGAGATCCAAGACTCGCATTTTCCCTGGAGATGTCTCCTGAAGCTTAACCAACCAGCTTGTCGGATTGAAAGTCTTATGTGGAGCTTCGAGTTTGTAAACACTGCTCTGTTTCAGAATGAAGAAACCAGAGGATGAAGAAGAAGAAGAAGATGACCAGAAAGGGAGGAGAGTTGGGAATTTAGACAAAGGATTATTTTTGTTGTTGGAGAGAGGAAGAGAGAGACGCCACGTGGCGCATACCGAGCGGAGACAGAGGAGATCAACGGTGTCTGATGAGTCGTCGTTAACGCGAGTGGAGATCAACTCAAGAAGGTCTAAAGGAAGATCGGACCATAGAGGAGGAAGAAGAAGAGAAGAATCCATGGAAGAAAGAAGACAAAAGAGGGAAATGGACTTGGTTCTGTTTCTTGGTTTTAGGAATTATGATGTGTGTGACTCTATAAATGGCGACATAATGTCACCATGCATTCATCTCTGATGTTGACATCATTTCTCATTTTGTTTTGTATATTTTTAAAACAATCATAAATGTCTATTTCTGTGGTTGCTCATTCATTTGATAATCTTCCAATAGCATAATCTATATTTTTTTTTAAAACAGAATGGCACGTCAAGCGTTTTTCAAAAGAGGGTTTCTCGAATTAATATTACAAAATATTAAAAAAGAAAGGATTAAGTTTTGATTTTATTTTAGGGATTTTCATTTGACCATTGCAAAGTTTTT
The DNA here is from genome assembly GCA_030161315.1 of Eutrema japonicum. Taxonomy (NCBI): domain Eukaryota; kingdom Viridiplantae; phylum Streptophyta; class Magnoliopsida; order Brassicales; family Brassicaceae; genus Eutrema; species Eutrema japonicum. Next base: position 45,597,460 of record BSQW01000005.1, read on the forward strand.
GTTGATAGGGATTTTCATCTTTGTTGATAGGGATGCCATTTTCCAAAGGTGTAAAAATGTGTTTTATTGGTGATTCAACACTTTCCTATTATATTCAAACGATACAGCACATACACTGCTATATGTTTTTCATTACACTGGCTCAAACTTGATTTTGGAGTGAGATGTTGCTACTAAAATTATTTGATTCAAGTAATTTTAGAGTTTGTTTTTATATAGGATGGGCTATAATCATAAAAATGATGCTAATGATAAAAAAAAAAATTTCATTCATTCTCCATGAACAAAATATGGTATACTATATATAGTAAAAAAAAAAAGCATTGATATGACACTATAACTATTAAAGAATGTTGACGTTCATTTTTCTAGTAGCTAAATTAATTGTTGACGCCATTCACTTTTACACTAGCAAATTTTATAAAATTGCATCAAATACATGTTTCGACAGAAAGACAATTTATTTTAACAGTTTTAAAAATATTTCAAAACGTTGCATGACATACATTTTTGTAGAGGAAGAATAATTTAATTTTTAACTTAAAAAATAATAATGATGCCCCCAAAACCATAAACGGAAAGAACAAGAAACAAAAGTTCCAAGAAATAGCTTCGGTTACTATGCATTTAAATGATCTGACCACAAAATCATAGCCTTGTATTATTTTTTTATTATTATTTTTTTTTGTGAAAAAGGGTTTTCATAGCCTTGTATTAGTTACTATGCATTTAAATTGAATACCATTTATCAACAAAAAAAAATAAAAAAAATCGGTTACTTCTTCCACACGCTTCAATATCGGAACGTAACACATACTCTTTGTCTCTAAATCACTAGATAGCATACATTCTCTTTGTCAAAATCCCAGAAAAATCCAACACTCCAGATTGTCTCGACCTTGCCATCGACTCTCTCCTCTCGTTTCTGACATTCGAAGCCTCGATTCGATGCATAATGACCCAATAACACATCGTCCCAAGCGTCGTGAGCATTATCGTCGCACCAAACACCGTCACCCCAACCGCTAGCCACCGCTCCTCTTCACCAACCACCACAAACGCTAATGCCAAAAACGCAACCGATATCAAAACGCACGCTAACCACATTAGCTTGTTTATCACAGCCATCATATTCTTCTTCGCCTTGTGCTCAATCGCAACCACCGAAGTCTGAACCACCACAACCGCTAAAGATATAAAAAGCGCGATCGAATCGAATATGAAGAAGATTGCAAACGCGGGTCTATCTGCGATGTTCGCTTCTCCGAGAGATTGTCCCGGAGAGAGGGAACTCAATTCGTCGGCGTATTGTCCCGGGACGGTGAAAATGGCGGCGAAAGCGACGGTGGCGATTAGAACGGCAACAACTGTGGTAGAGTTAATGGCGTTGTCTAGACCTTCGACGTGCATTTTGTTTATGCGTTTGGCGATTCCTTGAACGCGTTTCCTCGTCTCTCGAGCGTGTTCTAGCTGGTGGTGAACCTCGTGTTTGATGTCACTCACCGTTTGTTTGAGCTCACGCGCTACGTTTGGCCGAGTAGGGTTGTTGATGGCTTTAGCCGAGGGAACTCCGCGGGTTTTGAGAACCGCGGCGAGCTTGGGGTGGTCAGTTTTCTCGGCGGTGTCAAGCGGCGTTTCTCCAGCTCTGTTTATCGCTTTTGTGCTCGTCTCGTTGTTCTCTAGAAGTAATTCCACAATCTGCAACCACATTATGATCTCAATAAGTTATAATATTCAAAACTAACACAAAGTTAACATGTTAGCTAAAACTTGATTCCTTTGTTCAAATAGCCAAATAGGGTTCAAAACGCAAATAGGCAAAGAGTTTACAATATAGAAAAATGATTTTGATGAAGAAAATGATTTTTTTCTTCTTCTAATTATAAAAAAATAAAACTCCATCTAGTTGTCATGCAAACTAAAGAATAAAAAAAAACTCCATTTGAAAGAACCTACCTTAATGCGACCTTTCCTAGTAGCAACATGTAACGCAGTGTTCCCTTTAGAATCAACCATATTCAACGACGATCGATGTTCCTTCATTAGCTCAAGTACCACATCAAGGCTTTGTCCTTTCACCGCCATGTGAAGTGGCGTCTGACCTTTTTTATCAGTCCTCGTCGCCGTGTCCGGCTCAACCGCCACAATTGCCTTTACCACTTCCGCGTGACCGTTCCTAGCCGCCGAGTGCAATGCCGTTTTCCCGTTGCTCTTTGCGATCGCAACTAGGCTACTCCCTGCGGCTTCTAGTAGATACTCCACGACCTCCACGTGTCCCTGTGCCGCCGCTGTGTGTAGAGCCGTCGTGTTTGATAAGTCCACCGTCATTGCTAGCTCCGGGTGTTCCTCCATTAGTACTCTCAAAACCTCTATAACGTAAAAAGATTTCAACTTCCATCAAGTGAATCTGTTATTAAATCAAACAAATATTGAACATTTCATCATGTGTTTTATGGTTTTGACTGGTACGTTAGATTAACTGTAGAATAGTAATAGTCAAATGATGAAATAGTGAAGACACTTATGTTGAATAAAGTTTCTGTAGAATGATAAAAAGACTAAAATGTTGGTTTTCCTAGCTAGGTTAATGATGTTTAGTTACATTTAACACGTTAAAAATATATAGTGGGATCATTTTTGAAAAACGTAAGAATCTGATAGAATGTTTCAAAATGTAAACAATAGTGAAATCACATTTTGAAAACGTATACATAAAAAAAAATCACATATGGAATTGTTTATACCCAATTCCTCAAAATCAAACAAAGGATGAAACTTTCATGATTAGATCATTATTTTGGTTCTAAATCCGACAAAAATATTCCAACTTTCATCAAGTGTATTTGTTCTTTGAATAAAAACAAATGCTAGAACTTTCATCATATATTTAGCTATTTTTTTCCTTCCCAATTCATAAGATAAAACAAAGAGTGAAACTTTCTTCAAATTCTTAGGTAATTTTTCTTCCAATTCTTAAAATCAATCAAAGATTGAATCTTTCATCGTTTTGGATCGAAATTTGACAAAATTTCCATACCCAATTCGCCTTGTTTAGCAGCAATGTGGAAAGGATCGAACCCATTTCTAGCTTTGGTCTCCGCATCGGCTAAATCATAGTAGTTGATCAGCTCTGCAACCACCTCGGCGTCGCCATACTCTGCCGCCACATAAAGCGCGGTCTCACCGCATTGGTTCTGTTTCTGCAACACCTCTCTTAGTTCCTCATCTGATTCTATATGATCACTCAGAATCTTCTTCACCGCAGAGAAATCTCCGCGTCTTACAGCCAAATGGAGCGGTGAATCTTCACGTTTTCCGGTCAGTTGCTTCGCCATTGTCTTCCTAACAACGGTGGGTTTCGCAGCCATTGGCCCTAATGTCGATGTTGATGCTTCCTCCATTAGATCAACGGCTGCACATAGATTCAATACCAATAAAGATTCCTAGATTTGGAGCAAGAGGCTTCTCGCGGTCTTATATGATCAAAGAGTCGAGACCTTTACATGACTTGTAAAGTTGCATCCGATCCGATCATAGAGATTGTTTTGGAAATCTACGCATCGGGAATCATAGAGATTGTTTTGGAAAGACTTAGGATCTAAATATCTAATGAAAATCCCAAAGGTAAGAACTTTTCTGTTCTGTTTTTCCTCTCCTATTTTAAGAAAGTTTCATAACAGAGAAATGAAAGCGAAAGATCTCAAACGTTGATTAACATCTATTTACAGATGGCATTGTCTCAAATCGTAGAAACAGTTTTTGCAAAAAAAAATCATAATAATAAAATCGCCTGATTAAACTTGCTAAATCGAATGCCTCCTCGTCACCGGGGGACACTCTGGGACCTCGTGGGCTGCAGCTTCACGAACCATCGACTCCACAACACTCATTGCAGGACGTTGGAGTACATGTGGGTCGATACACATCCTGGCAGCCTGAAACAATCTGACTAAACCTTCAACTGAGAACCTATGACCCAGCGCAACATCAACAACCAGAGGCATATACTCTTCTCTACTCCATACTGGTATCAACTGCAAGGAAAAAATATCCGGAAAAAAACAAATTTATATATCACTTGCACAACACGAAACGTAACAAAATAACTAAACCCTAGAGTCAAAAAGTTTCGAGTCATACCCAATTGGTGAGTATTGTCTCAACCTGTGTCTCGTTGTTATATTCATATGCTTTCCTTCCAGTGAAAAGCGTAAACAGGAAAACTCCGTAGCTGTAGACATCAGACTTGCTAGACACCAAAGCCGACTCATGTGTTTCTGGTGCGATGTATCCCGGAGTTCCCTTGATCGGATGGATCTCGCTCTGCCGCTCAGCGCCGTTATATTTAACGATTTTAGTCGCCAGTCCAAAATCAGTCAGCTTCGGCACGAAGTCCTCATCAAGTAGAATGTTCGAAACCTTGACATCTCGGTGAATCATCTTTATCCCCTCGTGTAGATAAACCAGAGCTTCGGCTACACCCACTGCAATTCTCATCCTCGTGTCCCAATCCAAAACCTGATATCCCTGTTGTAGACCCGGACCCGGCCTGTGTGCTACAAACGAGAGAAAGGTTAAACCAAAACTGGAATTGGTTTTAGAGACTCAGAATCTCTGAATCAATTAAGTTTTGATTGTTTTTTTGTTTTTTTACCATAGAGGAGGTGGTCGAGAGAGCCTTTAGGCATGAATTCGTAGACGATGACACGGTGTGCGCGCCCGAAACATTTGCCGAGAAGTTTGATCACATTTGGGTGATTAGCTGCGTGTAACGTTGTGATCTCTGCCACGAACTCAGGATGAGCCTCTGCGTTGTTTAGGTTTTGAATCTTTGCAGCTCCGACCTAATTAATTGAAAGAAAGAAACACAAAGTTGTTAAATTTAACAACTTTGGAGCATAAAGGAGAAGACTTTTGGGTAACAAAAAGTGATTTACACCTTATTGATTCTTGGGAGGTCGCAGCGAAAGACTCTACCGAAGTTGCCTCGACCGAGAAAGTTAGTGTCCCGGAAGTCTTGGGTTCCGTCTACGATCTCCTGCCATCGAAACGTAACTCCAGAGTGGGAAAGTAGAGGTGGAGATAACGGGTGATGAGGATTAGGACTCGAATCTGCAAATGCATTACTAAAAGTTAAAAGAAAGAAAAAAGATAACGATGAACAAGAACCCTAAATCAATCTAGAAAAAAGATAACGATGAACAAGAACCCTAAACCAATCTCTCGCGGATAACTTCATAAGATCCAGGCTTGTTTCGAAAACAAGAACAACTCTAATCGATTACTTGCAGGAATGTGTACAGTAAAAGTTGTGATTCAAAACGAAGTAACCGTCAGAAACAGAGTGCTTGTGGCATAGTAAATCAGAAAAACGAGATTTGACTTTCAATCTCTTGTGGCATTAGTGAATCAGTTAATTTCACAAGATCCAGACTTCTTTCGCAAAACAAGATCAACTCTAATAAGATTACTTGCAGCAAAACCAAGTAATTCTAAGAAACAGAGTGCTTGTGGAACGAGAAACTCGATTACGAAAGATTGAACAAAAAAGAAACCAAAACGGAACCTGGAGGATAACGATCGTCTGGGATTTCGATATTGTTGCGAAAAGCGTTGTTGAGGTACTCGTTATTGCCAAATGGGTGTTCGTCATCTAAGTCCTCGTCCTCGCCGTTGATACTTTCCGATGAATCCGTTGCTTCCGATGGGTTCGAATCCGATGGTTCAGGTGGTTGCGGTGGTTCTTGCACCACTTGACTTGAGCTTCCTGCTTTGAAACAACACAAGAACTTTCCCAGATTTTTCATCGTAGCGATCAAGGGAGATGAACCTTTCTTGAGACTTTTCTTATTTTCTTTCCGAGAAAGTTTTTCCCGGAAAAGCTGCAGTTAAACAAAGAGACTCTCTGCGAGAAAAATAGAGAGAGCGAGATAGAGAGAGTGGGATGATGATCTGGCCGGAGAGAGGATATATATACGAGAGCATATGCGTTCTAATAGAGCGGCTCAATGGATCATTTTAAAAAAAAAATTAGAAAATTAAATTATACACAAATTATTAAGCGAATTTTTTTTAAATTTTTTTAGCCTCTTTCATGGGAAAATTCAGGATCACACTATGAAGCGAAAATTGAAGTTTTTAGGAAGATAATACTTTTTTGAGACCAAAAAAAAAAAGAGGAAGATAATACTTTTCAATAATTATTAATGTATAGATAACGAGCATGTGATTGTTTGTAGAAAACAAATACCATATCAACAATATAATTTTTTATAGACATGCAAGATTCAAACAGGACTATTAAATTCTCATGGCAATAATCTTTTTTTATAGAATTTCTTAGCCAAAATGGGGGAAAAAAGAGATTATTAAAAAATATAACCAACGAATCCAAAAGGTCATTGAAGAGAGACTCTGTTTCAGATACAATGCCACTTTGTGAAATTTTCTTTTGTTCTTTAGATCTTCCAAGTGAACCTCTCTTCCATATCACTTTTGTTGTTCATAAGTCGTCACCACTCGGACACTCATTTCCTGATTTAGAATCATCTCTCCTATAAAGGCATGGATCCATGTACCTTACCTAAAACAAAACACAACAAACAATAACATGCGATAACTTTCGTCCCACGAAATGAGAGCTTAAGCTTGTTTGGAGATACCTTTTTCTCAAAACATCGCTCTTTTCGTTTAAGGCGAAACTTCACCATAGAAGCTTCCCTTTGTGAAGCCCGTTCGCTTCCACTAGACTGCTGATTCAAAGGATTATTTCTGCTCGAACCGGAATCCATTATTTTTGCAACGGAACTGTCATGAGGAGAACAACTTCCCCAATTTTCTTCTGGAGCCTACTCAGCAAAAATTAAACCTTTTGATGAAACCAGCATAGTTGATCAAAGACAACACCAAACATCGTAGACAATATACCTTGTTAGCAGAAGTAGCACCGTTATTGTATCTGCATGTCACACATGAGACAATAGCTCCAAATTAGTCACAGGTTTGACATTTCTTTCCCAGTTGAGGTCAAGAACTTACTTTGAGAATGCAGAGTGATATGAATGCCTCAAAACACTTTGATCACCGAATCTGTAATCTCCAGCCTCTCTTGGTTTTGTCAGAGTTATCTCGAGCGATTGCAAATCTTCTGGGTTAGATGAAGATGTTTTGCATTCTACTTAGAAAAGCAATTCAGCGTGTCATTATTTTTTTCTCTCCCAAGCTTGAACTGAATACTTTGCATCCTTTTCCAGACTTCCTGGTTCTTCAGCTTTCGTATTCATACACATTCCTGCATGCGATTCCGTGCCTATTGCAACATCACTTAAAGTCGTCATTTTGAATGAGTAAGCAGAGAGAATATCAGCAATGGCTCCACAGGATTGACTAATGAGGTTGTGTTCTTACCTATTTGTTCATTCTGATCTTCAACTTCCTTCAATTCATTCTGATCTGTTGCCATAGGTTCCCGGGTTCATCACTCATGATCTTCATCACTCATGATGGCATCATCTTCTGACCCTTCAGTGCTTTCAGTTTTCACTGACTTCTTGTTCTGTATCCCACTCTCACTTCTAGCTAGACTAGTATATCAAGAACGGCATAAGTAAAAGGAAAAACACTGAGTAATTTTTGTAGAAACATGTAATCAAAGCAGAAATCTTTTTTTTTGAAGTGAATGTAAAATTTATTCAAACCAAAAAAACGTTTTTACAAAAGATGCAACTGTTCGTTGATGTTAGAAATGAATTATGAGAATAGAATTGTTTGACTGAAGTAAGAGTAAGGGCGAGCCTTCAATTCGTGCCTCGCGATGCAAACCAAAACACCAATCCCTCCACGAAGCGTTTGTCTCCACTTCTTTGGAGTGAGCTTAGGCGATTCCTCATAGTTTTGTCGAGGAGTTTGATGAGACGCTGCGTTGATGATGGTTGCTCACCATGCTTCCGTTGATTTCTTTCTCGCCAGATCGCGTGAACGGCTGCCTGGAACAGATAATGGAACTCCAATCCGTCGTGAACTGAGCGTTGAGGATGCCTCCAGCAAGGTTAGACCATATCTCCGCAGAGTATCGACAAGCAAAAAAGAGATGATTACGTGTTTCCATGGGATCTTGGCATAGGACACACGCTGTGGATACATTTTGTTGCCAGCAAAGCATGCGATCTCCAGTAGATAAGCGGTCAAGCACTGCGAGCCAAGTCATGAATGAGTATTTCAGAGTAGCATTTGAGAACCACACACCCTGGCTCCATTGTTGTGTAGAATGCGGGTGTCTGATCTGGTGCCAAGTTGATTTGGTTAGGAATTTCGGTTTGAATACTCCTTCTTTAAGTCTCCACATGTGCCTATCATCTTCGTTATGTCGCAATTGAGCTCGAGTAGAGTCAATTACATCTTCAATATGGTTTAAAATTGGTAGGCGATGTCTGCGTCTCCTATGGCTTGCTACCACTGTTGCGACAGTATCGTGAACCGAGATCCCAAGATCTATGTACCCCCGCGGACCAATAATATCAAAAAGACAGCCAAGATGATTCCAAGTATCAAACCAGAAAGAAGTTGCCTCACCACTTTTGATCTTTATCTTGTGGAAGTGTTTTGCCTTCTCTCGGTATTTAAGGATTTTCCTCCAAATCCAAGAGCCCGAAGTAGTTCCATCTCGCACTGCCCATAGAGACCCCTGTCGAATAAGATAACGGTGAATCCAGGAAATCCATAAGGATGATTTTTCCGATAGGATCCGCCAGATGAGCTTCATAATGCAGACTGTGTTTGCTTCTTTCAGTGGTTTCAGACCTAGACCTCCTTCGTTCTTAGGCCGACACACATCGTTCCATGATATTTTTGCTTTCCGGGTTGAGAGATCCGGGCCCGACCATAAAAAAGCAGCACATATGCTGTTAATCTCATCGATGCAGCCTTGGGGAAGGCGAAACGCAGAGATCCAGAAGTTTGCGATACTTGTGAGAACAGAGCTTATCAGTTGTAATCTACCTGCAAATGAAAGAAATCGGGTTGTCCATGATCTGATTTTTGATCTTATACGCTCTAACAGAGGAGCATAATCGGTGGAGGTCATTCTCTTCGTCAGCAAGGGCAGACCAAAGGGGAAGTGATTGACACCCTCTTGCATATTTCTCTCTGTCACTCCAGCAAGATAAGCAGTTGACTTTTCGAGATTTATTTTCAAACCTGAGATCTTTCCAAACTCATCAAAAACCGATATAATCCCTTCCATGGATCTGAATTTTCCATCGGTGAAGACCATGAGATCATCAGCGAAGCATAAGTGAGTGAGTAAGATGCTTTTACACTGCGGATGGTACCCAAATTTCCTTTCAACCGCAGCCTTATCTAGCAATTTGGAGAGGACATTCATGCAAATGACAAACAGATAAGGTGAGAGAGCACAACCTTGTCGCAGCCCTCTTTCACTTTGAAAGAACCCCGCTAGTTCCCCGTTAATCTGAACTGAAAAGGAGGCTGTGGATACACAAAGATGGATCCAGTGGACAAAAATAGGGGGAATGTTTAAAGCCAGCAACGTGTTCACCAAGAATGGTCATTGGATAGAGTCAAAAGCTTTGGCGATGTCGATCTTTAAAGCACTACGGGATGAAATTTCAGGTTTATGATAGTCTTTGACTAACTCAGACGCCAACAGCAGATTCTCGATCAACAATCTGTTTTGAACAAAAGCGGATTGATTTGGCGCAACAAACTGAGGGAGGAGTACCTTCAAACGATTGGCGAGGATCTTAGAGATCACTTTGTACAGAACATTACAGCAGGATATAGGCCTGTAGTCTTTCATCTGCTTTGCATCATCTTTCTTGGGTATAAGAGCTAGGATGGTGGTGTTAATACCTTTGGGGAGAAAACCGAATCTGAAGAATGACTGAACTGCTACCGTAAAGTCGTCTCCAATCACTGGCCATGCTCCCTTAAAAAACTCGCTTGTAAACCCATCTGGACCAGGAGATTTATCATTTGGCATAGCAAAGAGAACATCCTTGATCTCCGCTGCAGTAACTCCCCGTATCAGCCTGTTGTGATCTTCCTGAGAACAGCTGTAGTTAAGCAAACCACTTAGAGACTCAACGGAGATTCCCGTAAAATCTTCTGGTTTGAATGTCAAGAATTCCCGAAAGTAGGATTCTGCTTCGATTTTAATATTCCTAGTGTTCGTTGCCACCAGACCATTTGTACAGTGGATTTCCCTGATGGTATTGTGGGATTGCCGGACCTTTGCTGCACGATGTGGCATCTTCTCCAGACATGCAGCCAAAGATTCTTTAGCTCGTTCTTTCTAATGGATCAGTTCTTATGCTGTGATATATGTTTTATTAGTCGAATCGAGATTATTCCCTCTGCCTAAGATTGATTATCTAAACATGGAACTGAGATTAATGGTTTCAACGAAACTATGCTACTTGTTCAGATTCTAGACTGTTCATTGGTCAAATTTTGGCGATCTAAAGTTTCATACTTGTTTGAGACCATCAAAAGATAAGATTGAGAAGCAAAGATCACATGCTAATTTCCGTAAGTTACAGACTGTAACCCCAACCCATCTGCATAATTTTTGTTTTTTGCATCTGATGCGTCATGGAAGTTATTCTGTTCTTGATCTATTTATCTAGAACTATTTATCTTGATGCTGGTTTGACGTGATCAAGTCCATTCTTCTTTCTCCCAATTTAACAACTATTCTAGTGAAATGGTGCTGATTGGATAGATATCTACTAAATTCTCCAAACTTGATTTAAGCATCGGATTATATTGTAGCTCTGGTAAAGATAAAATGGACTGAAGATGTCAATGTTGGTGCAGGTGAGGATGGTGATAAAGGGAAGAGAACAAGGACTGTGCTACATGAACTGGACTGTTGAGAACGCAGAGCAGCTCGGGATAAAGGGATGGGTCAAGAACCGCAGAGACGGAAGCACTCTTCTCTGGACCATTAGAAGATGTCGATGAGATGCATCAGAGGTGTCGCCGTGGCCCTCCTGGATTGGAGGCTTTCCCTTCCACCGAAGAACCAGGAACAAGTTTTGAATACAGATCATTAACCATCTGATTCACTTTTAACAGAGAGATAGAGGGTTCTTTGAATGTTGCAATGATTATGGATGTGTGGATAAAGTTGTAACAAGGCTAGTTTAAACACACATGCCATGTATATACATAATTACGTGTCTTTTTGGTCATATTGCTCTAGATCATGTTTTACAATTTGATATGTACTCGGTCATCTCCATATATCAGTTTCCTTACATTTTATAGCTATTGATGTCAGTGATTTTGTTGTATTCACAATTATCAACTCAAAGCTGCTGAACCAGAAAGCCTAGTGAAGATTCCACAAGGAAGAAGAAAAGAAACATTTGTTCACCAACAGATTCTGAGACAATGTACAACGTGAAATATATGAAAAAGAGATTCATTCTTACAATTCTGTCTCTCCTTGATGCTAATATATACATTGTTTATATAACAGACACATTATTCGGGTCATATACTTCAATTTATCTCTGCACAGTTGTTTGGACCAACGGGTTCTCAGGATTTAATCAAGATGAAAAGGAGTGTTCTTCTTCCTTCTTGCCTTGTCTATCCAGTAAAACATGTTGCTGTATTTCCCAGCCAAACGACTCCAGAAACTACGAGACGAGGTATGTCTAAATCAACCGTAGCCCCAACATTGAAATTCAGTATGTTCCATGTTTCAAGTCCAGTCATCAGCATTGGTTTTCCTATTGGAAAGTTGAAGAAATCAACAATATTGCTATCAGCGACCTGCCAGAAATCCTTGATTGCTAGTCCTGTTTCAAAACACAGAGACATGTCGTCATCAAGTAAAGCCTATGGAAGAATGTTGCTTTCAAATGATAGATATATCAAGCCTGGTGTAACAGGATAGTTTTGAGCCAAGACTCTCAACATGAATCCTGCATCTTTCTCAAGATGAGCGATTTCTTTAGCAATCCTTTTCTCTTGGAATTCTTAAAAAGAGCAACAAATGTAAATGATAGAAGCAAGCAAACTGCAAAACTATTTATGTGGTGCGATCAAATCCCAAAAAAGGAGCATGAACCTGGCCATTAGAGAGGAAACCAGCAAACAGAAGTGAAGTCTTAGGAGCAACTCTGGCTTGTTGACGCTGACTTTATTTAACCTCATCAAGTCCCACGCCTTCAAAGAGATTCAGAGTTATTGAGAATCGGAAATCACAAACTTTTCTTCTGCAATCCTCATAGAGTTTGCAAACAATTGGAACAAGATACACTGAAAACAGAGTTTTTGCATTCCCTGGTCGTAATCTTGACTTAGATGTGCCAGGGAATCGGGTAATTACTGTCAAAAGGCTGAGACTGATGAGCAAACAAGCTTCTAACTTGTTTTCGTTGGAATTTGTTACTAAAGTTGAGAGTTTTTGGCAGTTGAAATTTGGGTTGATGATGGATTTGATTCACTGATCCATAAGCTTACGAGTAATGGGTTGGGATTATTAGTGGAGATTAGTCCTTGTAATCTGTTTTTTTTTTTTTTTCAAGCGCAGAAGACTGGAAGTGAAGTAAATAGGCAAAAGGAAACTTAATTAACATTACGAAACAGTTTTGACATTACATCCAGAACCATACGACTGATTAAGCAGCATTCATAAACCTATCCTCAAACACACATTAATAAACACCATGCTCTAAAGAAAAACACCGAATATTGGAGATATCTTGGGGAGAAGGACTTCTATCTTGCGAACCAAGTATTTTGGGCCATAAGAGTCTGGTTACGAAGTGAAGAGCGTGAACCCAACAAAAAAATATTCTCATAAATATCATATTGTGATAAGAATTAGGAAGATTTACATTATTTGGTGTTATCAATATGTCAATGTTAAACACTATATATATGTGTTCCGACGAGCAACGTGCTTCACGAAATCCTCCAACGAGTCAGCATCTTGGCTAGGCGTGGGCATTCGGGTACCCGTTCGGGTTTGGATCGGTTCTTTCGGGTATCGGGTCTTTCGGGTATAGGGTTGAAAGACCCATTCGGGTATTTATAAAATTCAGTTCGGTTCGGATATTTTTGGGTTCGGGTCGGTTCCGGGTACCCGAAATATAGGAAAAACTAAAAAAATGCTAAATTTGAATAAAATTTGGTTAAATTTTGACAAATATAACTAAGAATTTTCAGATTTTTTTATTATTTTAGATATTTCGGTTATTTCGGTCTAACAATAATTGATATCTTCGGGTTTTATAATTATAATTTTGGGTAATTGAGTTATATTAAATCTAAATATAATTAATATTTTGGGTATATAATTATATTTCGGGTACCCATTCGTTTCTCGGTTCGGATTCGGTTTCGGTTCCGGATATTTTGTTCAGCCCTAATCTTGGCCCCAAAAAAAAACTTTCATCCTCCCAGAAAGCGATCTTCCGACTCAGATCCCAAACCTCTCCTACTCGTGCCTCTTCTTCTTCCTCCATTCCATTTGGGTAGCCCAGCTCTTGATCTCCTCTAAAGTCATTACCCCTGGCTTTTGGAAATCTTCCTTCTTATTATCCATAGAGAGCCATTACGAGGAGGAGGAGGCAGCAACGCCGGCCGGCAGCATCATCCTCCCACGGCGGCGTGCGGCCAACGATAAAGCTAGTATACCTCTTCTCATGATTGAAAGAGATTTTTGAAGATATTGAACAGCTCCATCCCACTTTGTGGTTAAATAGGCGAACGGAAACATACTGAACGTTCCAATCTTATGTTTAAATGTTGCAGAGAAGAAAGATAACATAAATTACTTTATTACTTGATTTTTTTAAAATTAATCATTAAATACTAGCAACTTGAAAACATTGTAATAAAATGTATTTCCAATCTTTAAAATCAGAAAAATATAATGAACTTATTTTGCACAAACGGTCATCTATGTCTCTGCAACAACAAGACAAAAGCTGAGGTAAAGCAGAAGACACAACACATAAACTGCTAAAACAACTCATACCGAAAATGTGGTCCCAACGCAAAACAGATTTGCTGCTCTGGCAATGATTGATGAAGATATGAAAGTGTGACAAGTGTCTCTAAGGTTTTAGAGCATCCGCTATGGCTTCCTAGTATAAATATCAATCTACAGTGTAATGAAACCTTAAGCGATTGCAATAATAAAAAGAAAATGTCTTTCAGCTTTAATCTTTATATTTGAGTTTTAACTATCTCTTTATGGTATAAAAATGGATAATGGGACTTTTTTTTCCAATGCACTTAAATTAAAGTTGCTTTGTGTATCAATTACAAAACTAAAAGCTTAGAGCACTTGCATCGGTTAGACCCTCTATAGAGGATCTTATGAATAAAGTATTAATAGTTTTAAATAAATTTAATTAAATAATTAAATTTTTAATCAAAAGTAATATTAGATCAATAAAAGAAGGACATGTGTGAGACACCCAATGTTCTAAATTGCGCTAGGCGCTAGTCGGGCGGTCGGGTTGGGCTTAGCGCCTAGCCCAAAAATCGGAGATTAATCGGGGATTAGTTTTTTGACTTTTATTGACTTTTTAACATATTAATTCATAAATTTATAAATTTATGACTTTTTAATGACTTTTTAACATATTAATTTATAAATTTATGATTTTTTAATGACTTTTAATGATTTTAAATGACTTTTATTAATTTTTTTGGACTTTTAATAACTTTTAATGATTTTCTAACAATATAGTGAAACCAAATTAGAACTTTTCAAGATTTTTGTTAAGCAATAATTTTTTTAAAAAAACAAAAAAAAACTAGGCGGCCGCCTAAGCCAACTAGGCGGCCGCCTAAGCCAGTTAGGCGGATGGGGTGGGTCTAACGACTAGTCGGGGAGTAATTGGAGCTAGGCGGGATTTTTAGAACATGACACCCTCCTAAGAACGGTTTTCTTATAAGACACCTTCCTAACACTATTTACTACTTTTTTAATTTCTTCCAATTGTTTAATGTGAGACACTCTCTTTAGACCCCTGCGATGCTGATGCTTTTATATTTTCTAAAAGCATATGCAAAACTTAGGGGGGTTATTGGTTCTTGCATTTTAATGGATTTGGAAATCCAAACCAAATCAAGTGTTATTGGTTCTATAATTTTGAAATCAATATTCAAATCTTGTGTTACTGGTTCTATGATTTTAAAATCTATGTTAAAATCAAGTGTTATTCAATAGTAAGTATTTTCATAAGGATTTGATTTTAATTTGGATTTGAATGGATTTATAAGTGTTTTTAAGAGTAAAATACAAATGAGCAAATATCGAATGAAACCTTGTTATTTGGTTGGATTTGGATTTACAAGTATTTTTTTTCTTTTCAAGATGAAACTACCACGTATAATTAAAAATAGAAAGACACCTACAAATTAATGTGTAGAAGAAGAGACAAGAAATAACTACACGTAACATTAAGTGGATACATAACATCTACTACATGATGGACACGACGCTAGCTAGTTTCTAATAGAGATTCAAAAAACTGCCCGTGATACCTTTCAGGTTTCATGTAATCAGTGTCTGCTAATGTACAAACAAATATTGTGATTATTCCGCACGATCGCTAAACTTAAAATAGATAGTTTTCCTGAAGAAACAAATTCTGATGAAGATGAAGAAGAAGATATTGAAGAAGTTAATAACAATGATGAAGAAATTTTTGGAACTTATGATCAAGAAAGAGAACATGTCAATATATTGAGAGCAATAATTGCAACAAATATGTGGACAGATTCTATACTTTAGGAGAATACTAGATGATTAGTGAAAGAAAAAGAACAAAAAAAAATTTTGGATTGTTTTTTTTTATTTTCTTATAATACTAAAATTCTTGTAAATCTATTTTGTTGATTTACAATAATCCATTTATTTGATTTTGAAATCCAATTATTTAACTTTGAAATCCACTTCTCTGATTTTAAAATCAATGGATTCATTATGATTTCTAAATCTGAGAAATCCATTAAAATGCAAGATTCTCGGAAGGGATTTGAAGTCACGTGACTGATAACACCATATTTTACATGTTTTTAAGGTTTAATTTCATAGGTTTTTAGTTCCAATTTGTATAGTTTTGGGATATTTTCATGCATTTAGGTCCAACTTGAGTCTCATTGCATTTTAGATGTCCTAGGTTGTCTTTGCATTCTTTTTGGCTTGTATGAGCAATTTTCAGGTGTTCTTGGAGTCATAGGAGTTGGAGGAGTGAAGATAGCCACACAAAAAAGTCATTGCAGAATACAGAGATGCAGGATCAGGTTGATACGTCATAAGTTTGGCAATGGATGAAGGACTTTTCACCGTTGGATTGAGCTCAAATTTTATCACGAGATATAGCAATGGATTAGCTTTCATTTGGAAGTGGTTTGAGGCAATTCCAACGGTGCGATCAGAAGTTATGCCAATTTCCGTGACGACGGTCCAGTCTGGCGCGCGAAGGAACTCATTGGAGCTCACAGCGGTGTAGCGCAGCGGTCTACAGTGACCGCTGCGGATTCATCCGACGAAAAAAACAGAGATTCACAGCGGTCATGCAGCGGGCAAGTCCTGACCGCTGTGAATCATCTGAAACCCAAAAAAAACTCGACCCAAACTCTATTAAAAGCCAAAAAACCTAATTTTATTGTCAAGTTTTCTTCTTCTAAGAGTGGGGCTCGTCCCCAACTCTCTCTTCTTGATGTTTTGGGATTGTTCTTCATACAAATGCCATTCTAGAGAAGATTTCTTCACTCTATCTTTATATTATGCTTATTTGATTCTTGTTCTTCATTTCTATGTCTTTTTCTCTTGTGTTCTTCATGTTCTT
Organism: Eutrema japonicum; assembly: GCA_030161315.1. Classification (NCBI taxonomy): domain Eukaryota; kingdom Viridiplantae; phylum Streptophyta; class Magnoliopsida; order Brassicales; family Brassicaceae; genus Eutrema; species Eutrema japonicum. The sequence continues at coordinate 45,614,307 of BSQW01000005.1, forward strand.
GTGAGTTGACTTTTTGTTGGATTTTAGATAATGTTTGATTTGGATGGTTGATGGTTGATTGTTGATGTTTAGGCTTAGATAATCATTTGTTCTCATGTTAGGAGGGATCTTAATGCTAGAATCGAATTGACAACTCATTTCTAGAACTTAAGACATTTCTCGCCCGGAAGGTGTTCGATGAAATGTCTAGAAAACTTCTAAGCATGCAATTCAATTCTTAGCCAATGGAAATTGATGATTAAGGTGAATTGTTGACTTGTATGGACTAATGCTTAATGATTATGGATCATTTAGTTTTGAACGGAAGTTCTTGATAACTAGATGATTTGTAAATGGATTAGTATCATGTGAGTGAACCAGTCTACTTGTATGATCCATGTCATAAGAATGAATGTGCATTGAATGTTTAGGCATCATTAGTCAATTGTCTTGATGGTTAGATAATGGTTATTTAAGATGATCTTGGATGAGTCTTTCACTTAGGTTGGTTCGTAATGCTAGATTTGTCATGATAAACCGAAACTTAGTACTACACCTTAGATTAGTTAGATTTTTGGTCTCATCCCATGCATTAGGGATAGATTCGAGTAAGCGGTGTTAGTACTAGATTAGGATTGTTCATTCATTTCTAGATCTTAGGCATTTCACTCATGACCCGAGTTTAGTTGCTTGACCCGAACTTTTTGTGAGCTTTGCATATCCTAGCCAACGAAAGTTGATGTTTAGGGTGTTTAGTGAACAATTGGGATTGTTTCTTAATGTTGTTGATTATTTAATCACAAATGGAAATTTGTCAATGATTAGATAATTAACAAAGTGATTATTGCCATGGAAATGGATTAGTCATATTTGTGAATTCCATGTTCTAAGATAGTGATTAATGCTTCCAAATGATTCATTGTTTGATTGTTACCCATCTCATTGATAGCTTAGTTCTTGATCCAACACTTTGTCTTGTGTCTTTGTGTTTTGTTTTCCTTCTTGCATTTGTTTTCTTTTCCCATAAACATATAAAAACCAAAAACAAAGTTTGCTCTAGCTTAAGAAGTTTCTTGCATTCTTAGTGCCTCAATCTTAACCCCTTATGGATTGACATCTCAAGTACTACAATGACATGAGTACACTTGGGATAATTGACACGAAAATATCCCGTATCAATTTGGCGCCGTTGCCATTGGGGTTTAGCATTGATCATTAGGATTTGGATTCTTCTTGAGACTAGAGCTTTTTATTTTCTTTTGTTGCTAATCTTTTTCCCCTTTTCTTGTGATCTTGATCTCTTAGGTAACTAGGAGTAAAGGAGACATGCAAGGAGAGAAGGAGTAAGAGGACACAACCGTCAAGCTAGTGACGTTAAACGCGCCATTGGGGACCTCCCCAATCCTATCCCTCGTCAATGCTAGAGACATAAAACAAGCAATCCTATCCTTTACTTCTTGTTTTCTGCCTTTTATTGTTTGATAAATTTTGTTTTCATGTTTTTTGTAGGAGCAATAAGGGTGAATAAATGGGACGGATGGAATGGTCAAAGTCCGTGAGCTTCAACGCACAATGCTTCCTCCTCGTGAATCCACTCCACTCCAAGGGCGTCGGGATTCGCAGGAGAACGTTCGGGATCAAAACGAGAAAAATCGCAAGTCCGGACATGCTGGATCGGTCACGACGATCGGTTATAACCGATCGGAATTTGCCTCGATCGGTTATGCCGATCGGTTACAAAAATGCGACCTGTTACGACGCCTCGTCGATCGGTTTCATCGATCGGTTATAACCGATCGAAATTAGCCTCGATCGGTTTCATCGATCGGTTATAACCGATCGCGACACGTAGTCAAGGGAATGCTAAAACTCTTCATCTCCACAACTCCAAGGTACTTCACTTAACACCTTGTACATACTTTTTGATTTTGTTTTTTACTCTTCTTTGGACTCGTTTCACACCGAGACGGTGTGAATTAAGTCCGGGGGAGAGGTCTTTGTCATTTAACGTCATTTTCTTTGTCTTATTTTATATTTTTGAGTCTTGCATTGTACATATTCTATTGCATAGAAAAACCAAAAAAAATTCAAAATTTTTCAAAAATCCAAAAATATCATGTAGTTTGCATTGCACCATTGTTCATTCTAGAATTGAATTAACTACTCATATCTAGATGACATAGGTTGCATTCATGTGCATGGGAGTTCATAAAACATGTATGATAAGCTTTCATTGTGATGCTCTCGATAATGGTTTTATACTGCTTAAACGATTTCAAAAGACTTGAAAACTTCGTACTTTGATCTCTCTACTCTTAACTATTTGTCTTGTAAATACTTGTTTAATTTGAAATCAACCCCTTGATAATTGGACTTAAATGAATATAATCTTCTTGCTTATGGGCTTGTGATACATAACCATGGTTCAAAGAAAACATTCGGGTTATCTTATCCACTTTTACCACTCTCTAATAACCCGAGTGGCCATTCTCATTTTTAGAATGGTTCCCTACCTTTCACCTTAACCGTTTTCTTTCCACCCCCCGTTGTTTGATTGAGTGAGGCCTTTTCTTGATATGCTATTGTGTGTAAAATCTTGTAAGTATCGGAAACGACAAAGGTTAGCTTTCATTTTTAGCTAGTCATTGTTGTTCAAAGAAAAGAGGCTAGCATTAAGATGGGGATCAATGGATTGAATGGTATTTGGTTTTGGGGAACATGAACGTATGAAATATGAGATGAGAAATGGTTGAAAAAGCAAACTCTAGAGAAGAGATTAAAAGAAAGACCCTAGGAAAAGAAAAGAAAATACACTCTCCATGTTTGAAAAAAAAAGAGAAAGAACAAAAAGTTTAGGGAGAGTGAAAAGAAAAGAAATGGGTCGAATAAAAATGTCTCTAGGAGTTTGGTGTTTGGAAAAGAAAAGGGGGTTAAAAAGGGAGTTTTGATTTAGCCAAAAGGGCTTTGGGGGTTTAATGAGCTTCAAGGAAGCAAGATAAGATGAGGAAATGGAATCACCATTTGGGTAGAATGCTTTGCTAGGAGGGTAGAACAATGTGAGCTTAACTTTGTATGCATAAATTGTTTCTAGTCTTCCTTGCTTTTGCATAACATATAGCATTCCTTTTTCTTGAGAGTAAGTCACCCAAAAAGAGAATGAACCTCCTTGCACTCACATTTACTAGTGCCAATTGCCTTTTCTTCCAAACCGATTGGACTTGATCACTTGCCCATTTGTGAGACCGCACCTTTAGAAAGATCAAATGAATGTGAGGGTTGGTTGAGAAGAGAACTTGTAGGCATGAGGCATTGTTGTTAAGAGAAAAGATTAGGAGTTGCGATAAGTCTAGAGAAGTTAGAGTCATAATTGAGATACGTTTTTGCAATGTCTTGGTATTATCTTGGGCATAGACTCTCCACTTTGATTGCTTTGACATGTCTTTTAGTTGTGAATTCCCACTCTTTAAAACCTCTCTTCCGGTTTGTCTTTTCTTGTTTGCTTGCGGACAAGCAAAAGGCAAGTCCGGGGGAGTTGATAACACCATATTTTACATGTTTTTAAGGTTTAATTTCATAGGTTTTTAGTTCCAATTTGTATAGTTTTGGGATATTTTCATGCATTTAGGTCCAACTTGAGTCTCATTGCATTTTAGATGTCCTAGGTTGTCTTTGCATTCTTTTTGGCTTGTATGAGCAATTTTCAGGTGTTCTTGGAGTCATAGGAGTTGGAGGAGTGAAGATAGCCACACAAAAAAGTCATTGCAGAATACAGAGATGCAGGATCAGGTTGATACGTCATAAGTTTGGCAATGGATGAAGGACTTTTCACCGTTGGATTGAGCTCAAATTTTATCACGAGATATAGCAATGGATTAGCTTTCATTTGGAAGTGGTTTGAGGCAATTCCAACGGTGCGATCAGAAGTTATGCCAATTTCCGTGACGACGGTCCAGTCTGGCGCGCGAAGGAACTCATTGGAGCTCACAGCGGTGTAGCGCAGCGGTCTACAGTGACCGCTGCGGATTCATCCGACGAAAAAAACAGAGATTCACAGCGGTCATGCAGCGGGCAAGTCCTGACCGCTGTGAATCATCTGAAACCCAAAAAAAACTCGACCCAAACTCTATTAAAAGCCAAAAAACCTAATTTTATTGTCAAGTTTTCTTCTTCTAAGAGTGGGGCTCGTCCCCAACTCTCTCTTCTTGATGTTTTGGGATTGTTCTTCATACAAATGCCATTCTAGAGAAGATTTCTTCACTCTATCTTTATATTATGCTTATTTGATTCTTGTTCTTCATTTCTATGTCTTTTTCTCTTGTGTTCTTCATGTTCTTGTGAGTTGACTTTTTGTTGGATTTTAGATAATGTTTGATTTGGATGGTTGATGGTTGATTGTTGATGTTTAGGCTTAGATAATCATTTGTTCTCATGTTAGGAGGGATCTTAATGCTAGAATCGAATTGACAACTCATTTCTAGAACTTAAGACATTTCTCGCCCGGAAGGTGTTCGATGAAATGTCTAGAAAACTTCTAAGCATGCAATTCAATTCTTAGCCAATGGAAATTGATGATTAAGGTGAATTGTTGACTTGTATGGACTAATGCTTAATGATTATGGATCATTTAGTTTTGAACGGAAGTTCTTGATAACTAGATGATTTGTAAATGGATTAGTATCATGTGAGTGAACCAGTCTACTTGTATGATCCATGTCATAAGAATGAATGTGCATTGAATGTTTAGGCATCATTAGTCAATTGTCTTGATGGTTAGATAATGGTTATTTAAGATGATCTTGGATGAGTCTTTCACTTAGGTTGGTTCGTAATGCTAGATTTGTCATGATAAACCGAAACTTAGTACTACACCTTAGATTAGTTAGATTTTTGGTCTCATCCCATGCATTAGGGATAGATTCGAGTAAGCGGTGTTAGTACTAGATTAGGATTGTTCATTCATTTCTAGATCTTAGGCATTTCACTCATGACCCGAGTTTAGTTGCTTGACCCGAACTTTTTGTGAGCTTTGCATATCCTAGCCAACGAAAGTTGATGTTTAGGGTGTTTAGTGAACAATTGGGATTGTTTCTTAATGTTGTTGATTATTTAATCACAAATGGAAATTTGTCAATGATTAGATAATTAACAAAGTGATTATTGCCATGGAAATGGATTAGTCATATTTGTGAATTCCATGTTCTAAGATAGTGATTAATGCTTCCAAATGATTCATTGTTTGATTGTTACCCATCTCATTGATAGCTTAGTTCTTGATCCAACACTTTGTCTTGTGTCTTTGTGTTTTGTTTTCCTTCTTGCATTTGTTTTCTTTTCCCATAAACATATAAAAACCAAAAACAAAGTTTGCTCTAGCTTAAGAAGTTTCTTGCATTCTTAGTGCCTCAATCTTAACCCCTTATGGATTGACATCTCAAGTACTACAATGACATGAGTACACTTGGGATAATTGACACGAAAATATCCCGTATCAGTGACATAGATGTAATCAAACAAATGTTTCAAAAACTGAAAACTTTTGAAGATATGTTTAAAATTGACATTCGACTCTTAACACATCTCAAGTACTCCCTCTGTTTTGAATTAAGTGGTGTTTTAGTAGTATGCACACAAATTAAGGAAACAATTAATTTTTATTTTTTTCTATACTAAAACTTTATTTATTATTCATCTGAACCAATGAACAAATAGTCTATAAAATGTAATTGGTCAAAAATAATTAAAAATCATTTAATTTTGCATTGGTAAGTGAAAACATCACTTAATTGTGGAAAAAAAACTCTCTAATACATCAGTTAATTCAGAACGGATAGAGTACAATATTCTCTCACTCTCAAGTATCAATAACATAAACAATTTGTAAGTGTTTTTTAAAAAATTAGGAGTATTTTTTTTTGTCTCCCAATATTGCTTAATTTGAATCTCTCTAGATTATTTAGACTAATGAATAAATATCGAATATACTCACGCCAAATACAGTAATTGTAAAAACATCAATTATAACCTGTTACACCATATTAATGCATAATATAAATATTTACTAAAAAAAAGAAAAGTTGTTGACTGGTGAGGAAATTGGGCGATTTCTTGTAAATTACTAAATTATATATGCAAGTTCTTTACTTACTGTTTTTCCTTTTTCGGAGACTTTCCTTTTTTATGAAACCTAATTAATTTAATTATCATGGCTACATACTTCATATTAGTTGACCTTTAATTCGTAAAACGTTGTACATTGTACAAAACTCTAACTATTTCCATTTTTTCACATAAGTTATTAACGGTAAAACTATTGTAGTTACGAAAAGAGAAGAAAAAAGGAAATTCGAAATAACTTTCCTTTTTGGAGAAGCAAATAATCGTTACTGACAAAAACTCTAACTAGTATAAATATACCACCCCCCCCCCCCCCCCCCCCCCCCCCTCCCAGATTCAACCATCGCTCTAAAATCTCTCACACTATTCTCCAAAATCACACGGATTATTAATCCCTCTCTAAGATTAATTTCTGTACAATATGGCAATCGCCGATAGTCCCTTTTCGATGTCGACCATGTTCAATGCTTTACAGCAAATCCGTTTCTCAAAAGGAATCTCCGGTTGCATTCCTCCTCCGGGATTTGACCCACGCGCCTCCTCCGCCGTAAAAAACACGCGGTTAAACGAGCTGTTCAACATAATGACAAGCGGCGAAGGTGTGGCCCAGTTTAAAGAGATGATCTCAAAGTTTGACCGAAGAGAGCTTCACTTGCTCGCATCGTTGCTGACGTCAGATTCCGGCTACTTCACCGAGATCGTCCGAAACAAGTACGGTTCCAGACGCGTGCAGAAGCTCCTCGGAATATCAGATGACGTGGACGCGTTATTCTACGCCGCTATCTTGCGCCGTTTCCTCCACATCATCACCGACAAGTACGCATCCTACGTGGCGATACGAGCTATGGTCGTTTTCGACCAGGAAAAGAAATATGCAATGTACGAGCACATTCTCCACTACGCGCTAGACATAGCGCTTGACCAGCACGGCTGCATCGCGCTTAACGAGGTCATAACCGACGCCGATGATTTACAGAAATCTGCTACTAGACGTAGTCGCGCACAACGCTCTCTTCCTAAGCAACGACACTTCAGGGAACTTCGTGGTACAACACGTGCTTACACTGTATGACTTGCGTTGCACTCACAACGTCGCGGTTAGTCTTCGGGGACATTGCGTTGACCTGTCATTTAAGAAGTGCGGAAGCTACGTCGTAGAGAAGCTTCTGGATGCGGAGGAGTCAATGGTTGTGGTGGTAATGGAGCTTTTGGAGTGCGAAGGAGACAGGTTGATGAGGCTAGCGAGGAATGAGTTTGGGAATTTCGTGGTGGTCAAGGCACTGAAAGCCACGCAGGAGATGTCTAGGGTTGATCTGTTTTGGGGTTTGGCGCATAAGCTCATGCCGTTTCTCCACCTCTTGCGTAGGTCTCACGGGAGCAACATTGCAAACATCTTGGAGTCGACCATTAAAGTTTCCCAGCTGACCAGAATAGTTGCGTGTGTCTTTGTCTCAAACTAGTTACACGATGCTCAATTTTTTTGTTTTTTTTGTTTTAAGTTCTATTTTATGGTAATTACTGATATCTTGTAAGAAAGGCTTGTTGAAGAAGAGTTACAATTTGAAAAACATGAATGTTCATCGAAAGTTTTCTATAAATTGTAGTGTTTTTCTTAATTCCAAAACAAAACAAACCTTAACCGATAAGCTGGTATGTATTTTCGGAGAAACAAACCAAAACGGATCAAACCTCAAAACTCAAGAGATGTTTTTGAATTCTGATCCTAAAACGCTATCCAAAAATATATGCCACTCTAGCTAGAAACATCATATTCAAAAACATCGATTACACAATCGACGTTATGGCTAAAAATGGAGAAATATGTTTAGCATCATTTTTTGTTTTTTTTGAATTGGTGTAAGAATTTAAAACTTGCATTCGCTATAAATATAAGTAGTGTTATATGGAATTATTAACGGGACTTTAGTTGGAGATTCTCACAGCAATGTGTACTCTGCTACAAGCTTAGGCATTTTGGTTATTGATAAGCAATTGGGGACCTTGAGAAATTAGGAAGACGATGAACAGGGAAGCAAAGCAAGATAAGCCAACCGGACCACCCTACCATTCTACAATTCTTCTCTTATTGATTGAAACGATTGTTGCTGCAATTCTAGGTGTTTTATGCTTTTTTGTCTAAATCATATAGCTCCAAACCTCAACTCCGAGTCCGATTCTTTCTCTTTTTTTGGAATCATCTTTGATTTCCTCTATAGAGGGAGAAATTTGTACCTCACATGACCAGAGATAAATCAGATGTTAGTTTTCACCCTTCCATCTCACAACTACTCCCAGAAAATCTGGATTCATCCATCAATCAATGAAAATCCAACTCCATCATGTCGAATTTAAGTTATACAAAAAATGAGTATAATCATCAAAAGTAGCAGCAGCTAGCATGTCCGTGATCATTGACAGAATCTGAGCCAATAATATTCTTGTAACTACCATAAATGATACGCAATTAAAAAAAATCACTATTAGAAAATTTGGGAGCTAAAATTAAAAGAAGTATTTGTGTGTACAATCACTTTCCCCAAATTATTTTAGTTTTCTAACATTTTGTGTACTGTCTAAAATGATCGAACACTTTCTCTTGAAAAATGATTATTTTACCCTCATGTTGATACACACATGTACAGTACACCCCTTGCTTTCGCACGGTACTGTATATGAGTTTGATTGGAAAGTCAAAGGTTGTACAGTTCACAAAGTGCTAGATCCTTGGAAAATGCTAAAAACTGAGAACACTTTGAAAAAGTGACAAATTAGCAAAGAATCTCAAATTAAAATGTATCAAGATAGCATAAAATAACCTTATGGTAGCTTAAATAAATATGTCAATCTAATTCAGATTGTTTCCAAATAACAAAAGAAACAATCTGAATTATAACCAGCCCGATTAAATTCCGCGGGCTTACTTAAATAACCAGACTTACTTAAATGAAGATGTCAATCTAGTCATGGCTAAAGCCTTTTAAGGCCTTACAAAATTATAACCGGCCTGATTAAATTCCGCGGGCTTAACCGAACATATAAGGCTGATTACCCAAAGCCGGATGATCAAACCACACAACCACAGTTAACCCATTTAGTTGACATCGATGATCAAATTTAATAATCGCACCAAAAAGATGGCCAACTTGTTCTTGCCGTGTCACATCGTACCAAAAACAATAAATATTTTTTTATTTTTTTAATAATTGGTCAATCTGAATATAGTAACTAGACTAATTGGTCATGGATTTTGTCGACAACTATATAATAATATTTTCTGTGATAAATTAGGTGTGGAGAGTTTGCCACATAAAAAAAAAAAACATTTTCGTTTAAAGGTAGGACTGCGTCCACGTCTTTCAATTCAACCTCGTCTGCCATCTATAAAAAAAGATATTATGAAAAATATGCGATTGATAATATTTCTTAAGAAACTGACACTAGGAATAAGAAATAAATTATAACAACATTTTTTTAATACTAAAAAGAGTATTTCTCTATTTTTAGTTTCGAAAACCATATATTGTATCATCATCTCTTTTCATATCAACATTTATTTATTTAAAATTTGATTGGAAACATTATATATATCATCACAGTACAACGTGTATCTCGACTAAATAAGAAAATCATTCAATAAAGACAATACATTATACCATCATTTTATGACAGTGAAGAGGCATTCAAAATATTTTTATTTTTATTTATCTGTAATTTAATTTTAAAATGTTTGTTAAAATGTAATTGAATATATAGTTTAATATTAAATTATTTTTAATAATTTTTTCAGATTTTTAAAAAGTTTATTTTACTGAAAGATTAGACTCAACATACTTTAATAGCTATCACGCTCAAATTATATTCTCTATATAACATCACATTTTTAACAGCTTTTTGCATAGAATAATTTTGTTATGATCGTAATATTTTCGACTAAAATAAATATTAGATAAATATTTTTTTTAAATAAAATCGAGAGGCTTTACAATAAAAACAATCGACTGCATATCTATTTAATCTTTTATATATAGGGCATGTTCTTTTGTTCATCCAGCAACTGCGTCTAGATGTAGATATGAGATGCAGTTCGTTTTTATCAAAATAAGAAGTGTATCTGGATGTAAAAACTGAATGCAAAATGAAATGTATCCAAAATAATTGGATATTTTGGATGCACTTGAAACTAGAGTTTGGATGCACCAAAATTACAAAAGTCTAAAATATCCTTATTTACAATCAAAACTTAAAATATTTCTATTTTATTATTTTTAAGAAAAAATATTACGTCAATTCTGTAAAATAGTGGTTTCCCAGCAATACCGCAAAATAGCGATTTCCCGCAAAAACCGCAAAAAAACGGTTTCCCATCAAAACCGTAAAATAGCGATTTTCCGCCAAATCCGCAAAAAGCGGTTTACCGTCAAAACCGCAAAATAGCGGTTTCTTGCCAAAACCGCAAAAAATCGGTTTCCCTCCAAAATCGCAAAAAAACGGTTTCCCGCCAAAACTGCAAAAAATCAGTTTCCCGCCAAAACCGCGAAATAGCGGTTTCCCGCCAAAACCGCAAAATAACGATTTTCTGCCAAAACCGCAAAATAGCTGTTTCCCGCCAAAACCGTAAAATAGCGGCTCCCCGCCAAAACCGCAAAAATTGGTTTCTCGCCAAAACCGCAAAATAGCGGTTTTCCACCAAAACCGCAAAATAACTGTTTTATGCAAAAATGGCAAAATAACGGTTTCCTGCCAAAACCGTAAAATAGCGGTTTCTCGCCAAAACCGCAAAAAATGGTTTTCCGTCAAAACCGCAAAAACTGGGTTTTCGCCAAAACCGCAAAAAGCGGTTTCTCGCAAAAACCGCAAAATAGCGGTTTCCCGCCAAAACAGCAAAAAGCGGTTTTCCGCCAGAACTGCAAAAAATCGGTTTCCCGCCAAAACAGCAAAATAACGATTTTCCGCCAAAACCGCAAAATAACGGTTTTCCGCCAAAACCGCAAAATAGCGGTTTCCCGCCAAAACCGTAAAATAGAGGTTTTCCGCCAAAACCGCAAAAATTGGTTTCCCGCCAAAACCGCAAAATAGCGGTTTCTCGCCAAAACCGCAAAATAACTGTTTTCCGCAAAACCGCAAAATAACGGTTTTCCGCCAAAACCGTAAAATAACGTTTTCCTGCCAAAACCGCAAAAAAATGGTTTTCCGCCAAAACCGCAAAAAATATTTATTTATTTATTGTTATTTAAAGTTTTTCATTAAAGCGACTTTTATAAGTTATTTAAATATTAATTTGATAATTATTTAGAGTTAAATATATTTTAGATTAAATAAATTGTTATAAATATAATATGTCTTTTTTGTTTATTTGGTTTAAAAATACATCCAAATAAAATATGCAAACACACAAACAAACAAAACTGTATCTAGATGCAAAAGCTAAACACATAAACGAACTGCGTCAGGCTGCTGCGTCCAAATACTGCGTATAGATACAGTTTCTAGACGCGACACCCAGATTTACAAACGAACATAGCCATATACTTACAAATTTCATCAAATTTTAATTTTAATACAATCATAAATTAATATGCCCTTTCATTTTTTAAATATATACAACAAATGATTAATTAAAAAAAATGTTTGACCAATTATGTATCCCCGGGCAGAAAAAACATCTAATTCTATTAGAAACAAGTGGGGACTGTGTGAGTATGTAAATTCCTAAATTTCAGGAAAGTAAAAACGGACATGGGCCGTCAGATCAGATAGACAGATGTGGAAGTTTTTTTGACCTGCGAGGCTGAGAGTATGAGAGAGTAGTTGAATGGCTGGGGTTCAATCTCTGTTATACACGTGGCTGCTTTTCACTCGTTAAAATTCATGATCTTCGAGATTTTTCTGACATTTCACTTTTGGCAACCGGCTAAAGCCAGTCCAAATTATCATTTGACCTATCCCACATTAACATTTATAAATCTGTTCAAATAAAATAAAAACATTTATAAAGAAAAAGAGATTCTCGTATGGACCCAAACAAAGATACCTTTTTTAGGTCATTTTCCTTTTTCGCAGGTAACCTGAGTTCGAACTCTAGATGTAAACTTAAGGTGCCAAAGCACCGGTCCATGTAAGAGATAAAACAATGTAAAAAGGTAAAAACTGAGCCACTTAAAGAGTACTGTATTAGTATAATAAAACAATGTAAAAAGGTAAAAACTGAGCCACTTAAAGAGTACTGTATTAGTATAATACAGCTAAAACATGTAACCCAATGTTTTTTTGTACTAGTGCTATTGTTATCAGTTATCATCATTTTAAGAGAATTTAGGGATACTTGTTAATTAGCCATATAATGCATGATCTTCCATCTCACTTCTTTATAGTTTTTTTTTTTTTTTGTTGAGGAAGACATATCTGCAGGTATAGGACCCGCCCATAAATGAAAACAAATGCTTTGTCTTCAAAGTTGTGAATGAGTAGATTCGTATTTCTTTTTCGTTTTTATATATACTAGTGGGTGATCCGCCCTTTTTTATAGTTTAGTTAGTAAAATAATTTCGGCGAAGTGCTTTGCTATTTTATGATGATATTATTTTTATTTGATTTCTTTGTTTTTTTAAAAAATTTTATTATGTTTTTTTTCTTCCTCTTTTCATGTACTGGATATTTATTTTTAGTTATCATATTTATTTGTATCTGTTGTATATTTTATCTTACTATTTTTTGTTTATTTGCCTCCTCGATCATTTGATACTTTATTTAATTTGTTTTCAAGTTTTTTTGTTTTATCATGTGTTTGAGTGGTTGTGGTGGAAGTATTCTTCTATGTCTACGATATAATATGTCTCCATGTTTCCGCTCTTAAGATATCTCTTTGTTAGCTAGTTGCTCATATATGTTTAATGTTTCTAATGGACTCACGGCTAGTGGTTTTAGATTCATGTTTAGGTTAATTTTTGGAAGATTTTTAGTGATACCTTCTAATTAAAAATGTGTTTCATTGAAAACTAAGATAAATACATTTTATGCTTCTTTAGAAAACTCATTCACTGTTTGGTTAAACGATTGTTTTTAAAGAATGAGTTTTCTAAAGAAGCATAAATGTATCTATGTTGTGGTGTGTGAGATAAATTATGCGTATGGTATGGATCTAGTCTCTAATTTTTACTTACTAACTAAAATGTGCTTGGGTGATTATTAGGGGTGTGTAAGGTAGCTCTATGCATTTATATTTAATTATGTCATAGATATTAATTATTACTATTTCTTTGATAAATTATTGACATACTAAAAATATGGAAGAGAAACTTGAATAATAAAAAATTTCTCTTTATTTAAATCTTATAAAAATTAAATTTTTTTACCTTTTTATTTAAATGTGTTAAAAATAATAATAATTAGATATTTAACACGAATCCAATCTTTATTTTTTTAGTTTTTGCTTTCTAATTATCAATAATTACAATTTGGTGATAGACATGTTTAGGACATGAATAGATAGATTTGGTGATAAACATGTTTAGGGCCCTTCATTTAACTCTTTGAGAGTTTTTCAATTCTCTGACGTGATTTTAAGATGATCTTCTCCTTCTCTAACGACAATGTGCGTCTTATAATATGCATTCTCGTCTACCACGAGTATTCCTCACCTTTTATTTAACATGCATTTAATTTTATGGTCTAATATTTTAATTATGATTTTTTTTAAAAGTTTTTTGTTATATTTTAGTTTTTAACGGTTTTGGGATGAATATGGATATTAGCGAATTCATATTTGAAAATTTGTTTCTCGGATTTGGAAAAACCGGATTTAGAAACCGGATCTAAATCCGTGTATCCTAAAATTTTATATACTCAATCATATATATACAGTACACCATTTTCAATAATAATAACAAAATTTATCAAAATATTAGCTATAGTTTATAAAAAATGTCTTTTCAAATTCTTGTTAAAATTATATATTAAAGTACACCATATTTAATAATAATGAAGAAATACATCAATATATATAGCTTATATATATATATATATATAAGTTATCATTTATAAAGAAATGTCTTTTCAAATTCTTGTTAAAATCAATGAATGGTAGTTACCATGAGAATTAAACTATAATTAGAACACAAAATATAATAAATCATATTAGCAATTTAAAATTAACAAATGAGTTGATGAGGTGTCATAATTTTAGAGTATGAGAAAATGATGTGGCATCATGAGAAGAGAGTACATTCTCCTTTATATATATAGATATTAGGATGTGATCCGTGCTACTCGCAGACGTGCTAAACAATTTTCTAATATACTTTTATAGTTAATTGAATTGTTTATGCCAGCTTAAGATATGCATATTTTTTGTTTTGGATTTAATTTTTTAATTTATTAAATTTATTCTCATTTATGTGTTTGTTTAGTGGATAAGGCACATTTTTACATTTTTTTTGTGGTCAATTTTATGCATTTAGTTGGTTTTTTATAAGAAAAGATATTAACATTTTAAATTTTTTTTTGCATAATTTTTTTTTCTTTTGTTTATCTATTTTTTAATCCCATATAAAATATGTTTCTATAAAAAATAGATAAACAATTTGTTGTAATTATTAACATTTTAATAATTGTTTATCTATACATAAACAATCCGATTAATCCCTGATTTTGGGTTAGGCGCTAGGCCCAATCCGATCATCCGACTAGCGCCTAGCGCAATTTTAAACATTTGTTGTGTGTTTAGCTTCTTGTGATTTCTATAATGAATTAAAACTAAGTCATTAAATACTAAATATATATCACAAAAACGATCTAGTCAGCAATTGCGCTAATTAGTGTATTAAAATTTGAAGGATGATAATAAATTTAGTAATTGCACTAAAAATTAAACTAGGTGTATGTATAGTTTTTGTGATTTTTATACTGAATTAAAACTAAGTCATTAAGTTAACTAAATATCTATATATAAAATATCTATATATAAAGTTAAATTCCCTCGGTTCTCTTTCTGCCACCTCAATGTACACTTAGACATCCAATATATATTAAAAAATAACATGAAATTATCTTAAAATTCAATTATAAATAAAAAAGTAGCCCAAATTCTTAAAATTACCCTAGACGCTAGTCGGGTGATCGGGTTGGGTCTAGCGCCTAGCCCAAAAATCAGGAATTAATCGGAGATTAGTTTTTCGTAATTTTATCTCTAAATGAGTATATATATTCAATAAGTGCATTTTGTACCAAAATATTATTTGGTCTAGTGGTCATAAAGTTTGCGGGTTTGAGTATTCAAACTTTTCATTTTATTATTTTTTGTTTTTAATAAAATGTTGAAATTACCAAAATACCCTCTTTTTCTTCCTTTTGACTGTGACATCTCAAACCGTAATTATAGACCGCTTTTTTTTCATGATTATCGTCGATTTTGGTAGTTTTTCATGTAGTTTTCACTCAAATATGATAGATTTACAATTCAATATCCGATTACAAACTTTCAGATCCTATTAAAATCAAATTATCTTCATAGTTCTGATTTTTTGGGCTGACTACGTCAAAGTCGCGGACCACCACCAAGCACCTAATCACCGATTAATCGGCCACCGCGACCAACTTTTCGAATAGGACAACTAGTTTAATTGAGTAGATTTCTTTTTCTTTTTCGTTTTCCTGATATATATTTAGTATTTAATGATTTAGTTGTAATTTAGTATAAAAATCACAAGAATACAAACCACTAGTTTAATTTTTAGTGCAATTACTAAAGTTATTACCATCCTTCAAATTTTTTTACACTAATTTGAATTTTACCATGTTAAAAAAAAAAAAAAAACAAGTAGCACGTTTTTACTGTTCCCAATGGAACCGGAAACCGGCATAACCGGTGTCCAATTGCCGAGAAAGATGGAACGAAGAATAATTTATATGTTCCTTTGTTGCCACTAACCACGGCTTACGTCCCATCGTCCGCGTTTACTTGTGCCGACGATAGTCTCTTCGTCCGGCGAAGCTATTCGCCTTCTCTTCAAATCTTTAGTGAGCAACTCTCATCGCCATGCCTCTCTGAATCTTGTATTCCTCCGTCGTGATCGAGCTTTCCTTCTCTGTAATTATTCTATCTCAGCCGCCAGTCCTGGCCGTGTTTTTATTAATTTCAGAATCTAATCTCCGTCTGCTGTCTCTGATTTTCCCGTACCCGTGCAGATTTTACCGATGAAACGTGAATTTTGATCTCTGTTCATTTCAAATCGACGGCGATCGCTGTATTTATTGGTCGGGTCAGTGCGAATTTGTTAGGGCCGTGTGGATAACTTGATCAATGTACAAGGGCTTGACGAAATAGCTGGTCTTCGTGTGAAATCTCAGAGTTTGTTTGCTTTTGTTGACTTTTAAGATTGATGCTGGATCTCAATCTCGACGTCGAGTCGGCTGAGTCTACTCAGAACGGACGAGATTCAGCTGCTGTGAAACGGGTTTCTGGTGCTATTTTGAATCAGATGGATGAATCGGTGACGTCGAACTCTTCGGTAGTCAATGCTGAGGCGTCCAGCTGCATCGATGGTGAAGAGGAGCTGTGCTCCACACGCGCCGTCAAGTTTCAATTTGAAATACTGAAGGGAGGAGGCGGAAAAGAAGAAGAAGAAGAAGAAAGAAGTGCGGTGATGACCAAGGAGTTTTTCCCTGTTGCTAAAGGTGATGGAGACGGCATGAATTTTCTAGATTCGAGCGCACAAAGTTCCAGGAGCTCCGTTGATATTTCCTTCCAGAGGGGGACACAAGGCGGAGACTTTCTCGGCGGCGGAAACGGGGGAGATTCTGCGCCGGTTATGCAGCCACCATCACAGCCGGTGAAGAAAAGCAGGAGAGGACCTAGGTCAAAGAGTTCGCAGTATAGAGGCGTCACTTTCTACCGGAGGACAGGCAGATGGGAATCGCATATCTGGTAAATCTACGTCTGATTGATTATCTTCTAGATATGTCTCGGATGAGTTTGTTGATGTGTTCCTCGTGACAGAACTTTGGTCGAACTGGTTTTATCTTTCAGGTCCAAGCTCGCACTTAGATTTAGTATTAATCGTTTTCTTTTTGTCAATTTTCCTGGTTGCAGGGATTGCGGCAAACAAGTTTATTTAGGTATGGGGTTCTATTGGTTTTCCCACTCTGAGCTGATTTCTGCTGTGCTCTTAACTCTCTAATGAAGCTTAACTTTTGAATTCAACAGGTGGATTTGACACTGCCCATGCTGCAGCTAGGTAATGCCTTATGGAAATTATGTTGTTTTGTATGATCTAATTGATCCCTCAACTGTTTTTTTCATTATGACTCAATAAAATGGGTATTTCGTAAGTTCAACATCCACTCCTGCAGGGCGTATGATCGAGCTGCTGTCAAGTTCAGGGGTCTGGAGGCTGACATCAATTTCATTATCAGCGATTATGAAGAGGATCTCAAGCAGGTTTTGATTACAGATATAGAAAATTCGATGAAGACATGCATGCTTTGTTGTGTTCTTATCTGGTTTTCGAACTTTACAGATGACAAATCTTTCCAAAGAGGAAGTTGTGCAAGTACTTCGGCGACAGAGCTCTGGTTTCTCAAGGAATAATTCAAGATATCAAGGAGTTGCTTTGCAAAATATTGGCAGTTGGGGAGCTCAAATGGAACAGTTTCATGGAAACATGTAATCTACTTCTCCCGGTATCTAATTTTGGGTGATTTCACATGTTATGTTCTTTGTGGGTTTGTCTGAATGTGCTTGTCCGTCATTGCTAAAAAGAGTGAAATGCCTCAGATGAAGAGTTGGTTATTTTTTGGTCATGTGAAACAGTTTCTGTTAGAACCATTAGTAGGAAAACCTATTTGCGATTCTGATAGCTATGATACTATTTTGTCTATCTTGGGGTGATTGTCATCTGAGTATAAGCTGCATGCTCTTGGTGATCGTAAATTACATTATGATGAATTATCCTGAATTGTTGTTCTACTAGGAAATTTTGCAATACTAATTTGCTCAGATTCTTATGTAATTAGGGCTTGTGACAAGGCAGCCATAAAATGGAATGGAAGGGAAGCTGCTTCCTTAATTGACCCTCATGCATCCCGGATGAATCCCGAGGCAGGTAATGTAGTTGATTCTCAGGTTCCTTGCTTGTTAAACTGGTCAGTGCTATGCAGCTTTTGCTCTCAATATGTAAGAAGCTACTACTAACTTGTTTTCTGATTTCTTTATTTAGCTAATGTTAAGCTCGACCTCAACTTGGGAATCTCTCTTTCACTGGGAGATGGTCCAAAGCAAAGAGATAGGGGTCTCTGGCTTCACCATGCTCCTAATAGTATCGTATGTGGAAGGAACACCAAGGTGCATTTTTCTCTCTAGTGCACCAAATATTTTACTTTCATTTATGCGATTTGCTGCAACCTTTAGTGAAATGTTTCTTTGTCCATATCTCATTGCAATTTGCAACTCAAAGCTACTTTCCCTTTAGCTAGCTCGAGTCCTCATGGTTCTTCCTTGATTCATGAATTTCTTGCCCTTCCATTTGATCTATATTCACAGATGGAGAACCACATGGCTGCAACGACATGTGATACGTCTTTCAATTTCTTGAAGAGGGGTTCAGAGCATCTTATTAACCGGCATGTCCTTCCTTCTGCGATCTTTTCACCCTTGGTAAATACCATACCAAACATCTCTTTATATCGAACTGTGTGTCACTGCCACGCATTTATAACTTGTGCAATCTTCTGTACCTTCTGTCCAGAACTAGAACACCAAAATAGACAACTTTAAAACTTAGCAAACTTTTCCCAACCTATGAGTAATTTGTGCGATAAGTGAATCCAATTAGAAGTTCAGCAGGTGGTTACTGTTGTGATATTTGATCAGTTAAATACTTGAGCTTGACTCGGTGATATCCTTTGAGTAGAGTTCTATGTTATGATATCTGCATCATAAATTGGAAAAAAACTTAAAGGTTTCAATGAATAATCTTCTGCGTTAAAAAAAAATCATTTTTTTGTCTCCAGGAAAGAACATCAGAGAAAGGTTTTATGCCACGTTCTCATCAAAGCTTCCCAGCCAGGACATGGCAAGTGCAAGATCAGTCCAGTAGTGGAACCGCCACAACAGCTACAGCATCGCCTCTGTTCTCAAATGCAGCATCATCAGGATTCTCACTCTCAGCTACACGCCCGCCTTCTTCATCCACTGCTACTCTTCATCCTTCTCAGCCCTTCCTCAATCTGAATATGCCCAGTCTCTATGTCATCCACCCATCTGATTACGCATCTCAACAACACCACCACCATCTCATGACCCGCTCACAACCACCACCATAAGCATACCTGCTTCCTCTGCCAAACTCAAGGTATGCCTTTCTGGGAAGAAATATCATTCAACTCATCTTTTGCTCAGAACACAAGCTGCACTTTCCTCCTACTGTTTACGCTTACAATCCATCCACAAGTAAAGAACCCAATTTTGATGGATTAAACTTGAAAGAAACTGTTCAGTAAATAGAAGAAAAAGGCAGAATTTCCAAGTTTTGTAGCATTATTCTCCTCGTATCTTCTGTTCTTCTGTCAATTGTTTTTTGTAAGGTATACCAAACTGTAAGTAATAACATTCTTCTTACATGAACATGCAGGTTCTAAACAGCCTTGAAGTTGGAATAACTTGAACCCGACCGTGGAAGGCCAGTATGATGATTTCTCCCAAAACTATTGCGCTATATTTGCCATTGTTTGGTTCTCCTTCTTCTTTTGATTTGTAACATGAAGTGAGGGCTAAGAAAAAAACAGAAACCCAAACCCATTTGTCATTTTACTATAACGTCTCTGAGATTAATCCGACCCGAAGGACGACCTTGTTCAAACAATGTATGTACAATGCAATCTATTTGTATGAAGATAACAGGAGACTTTTGCCTTCTTGTTGCAGACGCACAGAAGAAGAGGAGATATATTTGTATAGCCAAACAACACAAAACACGTAGTTCTGATAAGATTCCGGAATTAAATGAACTCAGTACACCACAACAAAGACTTGATTTAACTTGAAAACTTAGTAACCACTAACACTTGCTGACATCGCCTATGTCACATAGGTACCACTCACACAAACTACGCATATAAAATGATCATTCACTGATAACGTGGAACTTGATTGTGTGAACCAGATTGTTACTACCCGTCGTCTTTAACTCGCATATCATTTTGTCCCTTGACTTCACTTTATTCCTTCTGAGTATACTTCCATATCCCTTGACAAACACACTGCCATTCAACTGAATCTTGATTTTCTTCGTCAATGTCCTGAATTTTTCCACGAGTGGATCGACGAGAGTTATACTCTCAGGGAAGTTTAAGCCATAATCTTTTATAACCTTCGCCGGTATGCGCTGCATAATGAAAGAAACATCATAAAACAGAGCATAAAATGATTGTTATATTCACATTAAAACATATAACCCAAAGATGTTAAAGTGGAAGTGTGAAAAGATCTTTAATATTCATTTTTCTTCTTCTTACCAATTGGCTTCTCTTCTTCGGATTTAGGGTCACTGGAAAAGCGGGTTTTTTGGGATCATCCAGATACTGCCTTTGATCATCAACAACACCATCCTCAAGAATATCATCATTATCATCTTCAGAATCATCATCACTAGCTCTGGTTTTTTCTTCACTTTGCACTGAACTTCTTCCGAGTCTTTTACACATTGTGCGAGGGTCGTAGATACAGAAGTTAAAACACCGAGAGCCATCGAAATCAAACTCCAATACGTCTCCACCGACCAGACCTTCGTCTTTTACGATCCTCTTCCACCCATTAGCCAGAACGTATTTCTCAACGTCACCACCGCATTTCCTCAAGGCCATTTTCCAAATCTTTCCATAAATGCTTCTGATAGTTACGATTTTAGGCAAAGACTTTGGTAAGCAGCTGTTGAAAGAAACGGGTACTTCCTGCAAAGTATCTACAAGTTTCAACCCAACCAGAAATCTACAGACGAACTTGCAAGCAAAAACCCAGAAAACAAAGCAAAAACAGAGTGAAGATAAGTGTGTTTTACCAGATCATCTCCGGATGTAGCAGGTAGATACACTTTGAAGAACTTTGGAAGACAATAATCTGGAAGAAGAAAATCAGAAAATCAATGTCTGGAATGCATTGCAAAGAAGAAGAATCAGGAACAAAGAAGGGGATAAAAGAGAAACCTTGATTCATTGTTGTCACCCTCTTTTGCTCTTAGCCGCGATTTGAAACCCTAGTTTTTTTGTGTAAAAGAAGGTGAAACAAGTTCTTCGAAATCTAATGTTCGCAGATCTCACAGTTTAGGTTAGAGATTTTAGACTTTTGTAGCAAAAAACTTGCAAAAACAGAGGTTTATCTCTGTTTCGATGCTTGTTGCTTAAAATGGAAAGTATCGCGATTTTGGGTTTTACTAAAGTAATTCGTTTAGATCATAGTATTATTTATTCATCCCTAAAGTGATTCGTTTAGAGAACCAAAGTATCGCTAAGGCCCATTGAAAACAAAATGGGCCTAAAGTTCTGTCCATTCTAAATGGTTTATAATAAAAAAAAGTCGAGTAGGGCTATTGTAGTCAATTCATGTTTCGCCTACTCCGATCCTCATCTTCTTCAATTTCAACAGACGAATCAATCAGCTTTCTCCGACCTAAAATCCGACGATCTATTCTCACTGTAAGTAGAAAAACCCTAGCGATGCTAGACTCTTAAGGCAAGGCCTCCTTATTTCGACTGTTCACCTCTCCAAATCCATAGATCGGATCGTACCGTTCCGACTCGGCCTGCTTTACCTCCAATTGGTAAGCGATTCGATTTCTGGGCCAGAGTTTCGTTCAAATACAAGTCTTACTTGATAGCTTCATTGTCGATTCTATAACTGTACATGAACTGACGAAATATTTCATGGAGCTAATGAGGGTGGTGAAGTGAGAATCTACTTGTTGTTCACTTGGTTTCTGTTTTTCTTTATTTAGCTAATGTCAAGCTCAGCCTCAAACTTGGAATATTTCTTTCAATGGGAGATTGTGCAAAGCAAATATATACGCCCCTCCAGCTTCGCCATGTCCCTAATGGTATCATATTTGGAAGGAGCTCAAAGGTGCACATGTTTCTCTGAGAGTGCACCAAACACAATCTAATCTACTTACATATACGTCTTGCTGCGTCAAAGGTTTCTTTCTTTGTCGATATCTAATCTCAACAACTCAAAGCTACTTTCCCACTAGCTAGCTTCGAGCCCTCTTGGTTCTTGCGTGATTCATGAATTTCTTACCCTTCCATGTGATTTACATTCACAGATGGACATGTGAATGTGATACGCCTTTCAATTTCTTGAAGACGGGTTGGGACCATCTTATTAACCGGCATGTCACTTCTTCTGTGTTTTTTTCACCCACGGTAAATACAACTGTTTTGTCATTGTCTCGCATTTATAACATGCACAATCTTGTGTACCATCTTTCCAGAACTAGAACACCAATAGAATTAGAAAGACAACTTTAAACTAATCAAACTTTGCCTGACCGACGAGTAATTTCTGCAAAACTGGTGGTTTCTGTTTGTGATATTTGATCAGTTAATTTATCAACCAATCCGTGAGCTTGACTCGATAATATCTTGATGGAAAGCCCCCAGAGTTTGTACTAGTAGTTACTCATATCTCGGCACAACCTCATGATTTTTGATGGATAAACTTGAAAGAAGGAGAAATGTTTAGTGTATAGAAAATGGCAGAGTTTTGTAGCATTATTCTCCTTGTGTCTTCTGCTTCTCTGTCAATAGTTTTCTTGATGTCCTATAATAGTAATGACGCTCTTCCTACATGAACTTTCAGGTTCTAAACAACCCTGAAGTTGGAATAACTTGGACCCGACCGTGGAAAACGCCACTACGATGATTTCTCCCAAAATCTGTTGAATTATACTGTCATTGTTTGGTTCTCCTTTTAAATTGTAAGTTTGTAACATACAGTGGAGCCAACAACAAAATACAAACCCAAACTCATTTCATTTTACTATACTGTCTTTTGATATTAATCCCACCCGAAAAAACAACCTTTGTCAAACAATGTAAGTTCTATTTGTATGAATCCGTTGAAAGACTTTGCCCTAGTTGATTGTTGCAGGCAACAAGACAACATGATTTGTATAGACGACATCAACATGGATTTTTGTTGCGAGAGAAAACAGAGAGATTTGATGAGATTCAGGAACTCTATATAGTAAAGTCTTATATCTTAATTAACTTGAAAACATCTCTCAGGACACAATCGTTGGTTATAAATCAAATCTGAAGAGCATCCTTTTATATTATGTGGTGCTAACACATAGACACTAACATTTGCTAAGACATATAGCGATTTATCGAGATATATCATCCCCTTACAACGTTGACCTTGATTGTGTGAACTAGACCACGACCACTATTCTTTACCTCGCATATCAATTTATCGGTTGCCTTCATATGATTCCTTCTGAAAACACTCCCAAATCCCTTGACGAACACACTTCCATTAGTCTGAACCTTGATTTTCTTCTCCATTGCCCCGGATTTAGCTACGAGCGGGTCGACGATAGTTATAAGCTCAGGGAAGTTCAAGTTGTGGTCTTTTATAACGTGAGCCGGGATGCGCTGCATTATGAAAGAAACATCATAAAACAAAGCACAAACTAATTTGTTATTTTCGTACATAAAAAAACCCATAACCAAATGATGTTAAGTTCATATTTTTATTCTTACCAATTGGCTTTTCTTCTTCGGATTTAGGATCACAGTAAATGACGGGTTATCAGGATCATCCAAATACCGTCTATGATCATTTTCATCAGCCTCAAAATCATCATCAAGATCAAGATCATCAGTATCAACATCGTCATGATCATCATCACCAGCCTCAAGATCAGCAGCCTCAACATCATCATCGTCACCGTAATCTTGATCATCATCATCATCACTGATTATGAGATCATCTTCACCATCAGATTCATCTTTGATCTCTTTGGTTTTCACTGAATTTCCAAGCCTTTTACACGTCGCGTGGCCGTAAATACAGAAATTGAAGCGCCGAGAGCCATCAAACTCGAAAGCCAAGAACTCTCCGCCCTTCAAAACTTCGTCCTTTACGATTCTCTTCCAGCCATCAACCATAACAAATTTCACAATATCACCACAGGATTTCCTCAACTCTAGTTTCCAATTCTTTCCATAAATGCTTCTAACAGTTACGTTCTTAGGCATAGAATTTGGTAAGCAGCTGTTGAAAGAAACGGGTACTTCCTGAAAAATGATCTACAAGTTTCAAACCCAACTAGAAATCTACCGATGAACATGTAAGAAACAAAAAAAACCCATGAAAACGAACATAAAACAGAGTGAAAAGAAGCGTCTTTTACCAGATCATCTCCGGATTCACCAGGCAAGTACACTTTGAAGAACTTTGGAAGACAATCTTCTGAAGTGTTTCGTGTTCCCGAAAAAAAAAAATCAGAAATAGGATACATTGCAATTGAAGAATCAAGAACAAAGAAAAAAAGAAGAGACTAAAGGAGAAACCTTTTTTCATTGTCACCTCTTTGTCCCGCTCTCAGAAAACCTAATTTTTTTGGGGAAGTGAAGATGAGATAGGTTCTTAAAACCCTAAGTTTGGCGATCTGATGGTTTCATCAAAAGATGTTTTACTTTTTGTGGGAAAAACTTGCAAAAACAGAGGGTGCTCTGTTTCGATGCTTTTTGCTTCAAATGGAAAACAGACCACTCATAGCAACTCATTTACTACATTGTAATTCGTCTGAGAACAAAATTACCGCCAAGGCCCACGATAACAGCATATGGGCCTAAATTTCGGTCCAATCAATACTGATCAAATGATAATATTGTCCTGAAGAGTAGAGCGATAGAGAAGAGTCTAGTAGGGGTATTGTAGTCAAATTGCCTGCTCTGAATTCACAGTTATTATGTGTCCGGGAAATTTCAAACGGTCTTTCATATCTCGTACGCTTTGCTAGACTCTTAAAGGTAAGCGAGGCCATTAATGGAGAAGGATCTATTAGTAGATACTTCCCTTGAAGACGAAAGCTCTTTGCTTGATAAAGTAATAGCTTTTTTATATAGTAGTGTAGAACAAGTTACAAGCTGCAGTTTCCTCATCTATGTTACGGTCAACAAGGAAAAGAACCGGCTGACTTTTAGGTCCATAGCTAGCTAGTATTATCTCAAATCTCAGCAATGGCGTCATGATGAATCTTGATCGATAAACTTGAAAGAAGAAAGACAAATGTTTAGTAGAATAAGGCAGAGTTTCCAAGATTTGGTTGTAGCATTATTCTCCTCGTGACTTGTGCTTTTCTGTCAACCACATGTATAATGTATTTATGGGGCAATAGATTTCTTAAGGTCCTATAAAACTATAAGTTTTAAACAAACAGCCCTGAAGAGTTTTGTAGCATTATTGTCCTTGTGTCAATAGTTTTCTTAAGGTCCTATAACACCTACAAGTAATGACATTCTTCTTACATGAACCTGCAGGTTCGAAACAGCCCTGAAGCTGTAATAACTTGCACACGACTGTGGAAGGCCAATATGATGATTTCTCAAAACTTATATTGCCATTGTTTGCTTCTCTTTCTTCTTTCGATATGTCTCTTAAAGTGGGGATTTGTATAGATAGCAGAGAATTGAAATGATTCAGGAACTCTTGATTAAAAACTCAATATACTACAGAAAATGTCTTGAATAAAAGCTACAAAGATGTTTTAGCATTCTTGCATATTCTTGCCCTAACACATAGAGCTTCATCCACTTATAACATGGACTTTGATTTTGCGAACCAGACCACACATTCTTTTCCTTGTCTAACTCGCAGATCATTTTATCACTATACTTCACTTGACTCCTTCTGATTATACTTTCGAATGATTCCTTCTGATTGTATGACCCTCAACTTTCCGAATTGGTTCTCGAGTGGGTGATGAGATTGATGAACTCAGGGGTGTGTAAGCCATAGTCCTTTATGGCCTTATCTCGTATGCGCTTGCATTACGAATAAAACAATCATTAAACAAAGCATGAAACATGAACTGATGTTTGTATTGTTGCACAATGGAAATGCAAAAAAAAATAGTGAGATTTCACATTTCTTACCAGACCGGTTTTTCACAGTAAAGAACGGGTTCATGTCGTTATCCAGATATTGTCTGTCATCTTCACTGTCACTCTTAGTTGAGACTTTAGAAGAACCTATTAAAATTTAATACACAAGAAAATTAAGACAGTGAGATCACTCTTTTAGCTTCACAAGACAAAGTTTCTATTGTACCTTTCTCTTTTGTCTCTGTCTCAACTCCGCTCCTTCTCTCATCATCATCATCATCTGGATCACTATCTTCATCATCAATAACTATGATATCTTCTCTAGATTTATCTTCGTCAACAGAATCTTGATCACCACTAACGTCATCATTGTCATCATCAGTACTATCATCAACAATAACTATGACCTCTACACTAGATTTATCTTCGTGGCCAGAATCTTGATCATCAGCATCTTTATCATCGCCAACATCATCATTATCCGCATCATCACCATCGCCAGCGTCATCTTCATCATCATCATCATCAATAACTATGATATCAACACCAGATTTATCACCTTCGATCTCTTTGGTTTTTCCAAGCCTTTTACACGTTGCGTGGCCGTAAATACAGAAATTGAAGACTCGAAAGCCATCAAACTCGAAAGCCAAGAACTCTCCACCCTTCAGATATTCGTCCTTTACGATTCTCTTCCATCCATCAACCATAACGAATTTCTCAATATCACCACAACATTTCCCCAACTCCAGTTTCCAAACGTTTCCGTAAATGCTTCTAACGATTACGTTTCCAGGCAAGGAATTTGGTAAGCAGGTGTTGAAAGAAATGGGTATTTCCTGAAAAGCATCTACAAGTTTCAACCCAACTAGATAATCTACTGAAGAGCATGCAAGAAAAACAAACAGAGTGAAAGAAACAATTTTTCAAAGCTGTTTTACCAGATCATCTCCGGAATCATCAGGTAAGTACACTTTGAAGAACTTTGGAAGACAATCATCCGAAGAATTCCCTGTTCCAAATAAAAAAAAAACAATCAGAGAATAGGATGATACATTGCAATTGGAGAATCATACAAAAAAAAAAAAACCAAAGAAGAGACTGAAGAAACCTTTGTTCATTGTCACCTCTTGTGCTCTCGAAAAACCTAATTTCTTTTGGGGAAGTGAAGGTGAGAAAGAAAAAAGCTTGGTAATACTTCTCCCATCTCCATGGTTTTGATCTACAAATTTTGCCTTTTCTAGTATAAAACAGAGGCTGTCCTCTGTTGAACGCTTATTGCTTCAAATGGGAAAATAAATCATTAATGGTTCCTCACTACTTTTACTAAATGTCAAAACCAAGAATCCAGATTCAACTAGAGAGCAACAAAGTTGTGAAAGACGCATGTACTCGACAAGAACCATAGTAAGGCGGGCCAGAAAACGAGAAATGGGCTTATAGAGTGGCCCAATATATATCGTGTTTAATGACAATAGTGTACGTTTAGTGAAGAGTGGAGTAAGGGGTATTTTAGTCCATTCAGTTGTTCGCCTGGTCCGATTGTCTTTTCTGTCGTCATCTTCTTTCGATTTCAAGTTTTCAACCTCTTCCCGCTTACGACGCCGGAAAAAATTCAAACGTCTATCAACAGTCGAATCATCCTTCTCCGACCGACTTCCGATTTCCGATTTCTGAATCCCGACGAGCTTTTCTTACTGTTAGTAGAAAAACCCTAGTGATACGATTTTCCCCCCTCTTCAGATCTCGGACGCTGCTAGACTCTTCATTTAGGGGGTAAGAAAGGAGGTCTCTCAATGGAGAAGGATCTATTAGATATCTCTGGCGAAGACGAATACTATTGGCTTCTGAAAAATACGCCGATGAAAGGCGTTACGTCGTTTGCCGGTGGTAATTCCGGCCGAGAAAAGAGTTATTTTGATTGCTCACCTCTCCAGATCCCTGGATCGAATTGTACAGTTCCTACTCGGCCTCCTTTTTCTTCAATTGGTAAGCGCTTTGTTTTCTAGATCCTAGTTTCGTTCTTATAAATTTCCTCCTTACTTCTTATAGTGATAGTTTTAAGTGGACATGGTTTAATTGAGCCCAACATCTTATATCTCTCCACCACCGAGAGATGATTTTCTCTCACCCTTGGAAATGTAAATCTGAAGAAGTCTACCTTTTGAATCTTTGTTTGAAAATTTGAAAAAATGGCAATTTGGATAGTCAATATGCAGTATAAATTTGTGCGTTTTGCGGATAAATGAAGGTCAAATCCTTTTTGCAGGTAGAGTAACAGGCAACAACAACAACATGGAGCAGCCAAGCCCTTCTATTGATACAGGCAGTGTAGGGAAGGAGAATACTAGTGGGAGCAAAATTGAACTGCCCAAATTGAGTGTGGAGCGACAACAGATGAAAAAGAAGAAGAGGAATGCAGGATTTAACTTGCGGAAAAGCTTAGCATGGGATAGAGCTTTCTCAACAGAAGAAGGTGACTACTAGTGTTTATGTGGTTAGATGTATTCTTCTGTTTCGTAGGCTTGGTCTACGGTACTAAGTTGTGCAATATGGTCTTGAACAAGGTGTTTTGGATTCGGCTGAGCTATCAAAAATAACTGGAAGTGCTTGCCAAACTGGTGGAGATCTGTTACCTGCCATTCAGGAAGAGTTCAGAGAGCCTACGTCAGCTTCCAAATGTACTAGTGTTTCACCAGGACTACAAGCACTTGAAGAAAACTTATTTAAAGATTTGCCTGTGAATAGTAAAAAGAGAGAGAAGAAGATTGTGAGTGGCACACTGCCAAAGTACGCATCACCATCTAAAACCCAATCTTCCCTGGTGAGTTTACACCGGACATGAGTTGAGGATTTTTTTTTTTTAATGGAGCTAATGAAGGTGATCAGTCGTTTCTTACAATGTCCTTTCCTAGCAAAAATAATTGTTTTGAGGCGCATTCTAGCTAAATGTCGAATGTCTGCATTATAGGCCCAGAAAAAAGTAATTTCAGCTCAGGATTCGAGGAGCGGGTCCAAACGCAGTGGCTGTCCCCGGCCTCCTCCTTCATCTTCATATCCTTTTCTTACTTAAAGTACTTGGTGTTAAGGCAATCACCATCCTTGCTTTTCTGGTTTTGTTCTTTTCGCTTGTTAACCTTAACTTCTTTGAACACTGAAAAGACCTGCAAATGTGCATACAACAACACCACGTAGCAGGGAGCTGAGCGTATCTAAAGTTTCTACTACCAAATCTGATCCAGTTACAGTTGCAAACAACATGAAAAGGACTACTCAAAGTCCAAGCAAACCGAAACTAACTCAACCTACTCAATCAAGTATGTTCACATTCAGTTAGTATGCATCTTGTTAACCTATGCATCTCATAGCTTTTTTTTTTTATAACTTTTTCAGCAAATGCCTTGCGGCATCTTGTTTATATATTGCTACGTGATCGCATTACCTTGGTTATCTCTTTTGCTATGACAGAGAATTCTCAGAGGAGCTTGGGATCAGTAAGCTTCTCTAAAAGTACTTCAAGCACCATTAGTAAAACAAAATCTAGCATGGCAAGCAAATCTTCAATTCCAAAGCCCTCTCTTAAGCAATCTAGAAGAAATGTGGTAAGCAATGTTGCCCTCTGCAAACCTATATTGCAATTAGATAATGCACTAGAAATTTGCAGCGAATGTTTTCTTTCCCAAAGTCTTCCAATTGAGAGTAACGTGTTGCATTTTCTTGAACTTAAGATTATCAAAAGATCAGAACTTCCTTCAGTATCCAACTCACAACATTCTGTTGTTGGGAAGTCCAACGATGGCCCTATGACTACATCAGATGTGTATATGCTTGGTCATGCATCAAATTTCCACGACTCTAATGTAATTACTATGGGCACCACATTAGCTCAAAGTTCTTGCAGTAGAGTTGGAAACATGCAGTCCGCAGTTTCCCGACTGGGAAAGCCATCAGGTTTAAGATTGCCATCACCGTCAATTGGCTATTTCAGTAAGGTATATTATCCATATATACTGAAGTCTAGTTGTCGTTGAGGGTCATAAATATGGTTTTGTGCTCTTAATCTCTCATACTTCATATTCCTGATTTTTGCAGTCCGATTCTCAACCGTCGTCGCACAGTTCAGAAGACAAACATAGTCAGCTTCCTAGGTCTAATGCTTGTTCAGCTTCTCGTTTTGCTTTGATCCCTACCTTCAAGAAACCCCAATTTTCTGGAAAAGTTCCCAGTGTTAACTTCGAGTCAGCAACTGGAAACACCGGCATTTCAGGTTCAGCTGGAGGTTTCTCTGCTCAAGAAAGGGTGAAAGTAGACTTGAAAAGCACTCGGGAAATGGAATCTTGTTCATTGAGTTCTCAGATAAATGAAAGCCTGCAGCATCCATGTATCATTCAGGGTGATACTGGAAAATTAGTTCTGGATGATGTAACTATTTGTACATCTGAGAAGATTACTGCAAATTGTGAAGATTTCCAGAGTAGCAGTGAGCTGCCGCCCTCAGGCTGCAAAAATTATGTACAAGACAGTAATATGTTTGATGATGATACGGATGAGAAAAGGAAGACTTGCTGCTCAGTAGAAGGTCCACTTTTCAAATATTCCATGGGTTCTCCAGTGCAGGGTCCTTCTGGCCCTTCTGGCGATGAGTTGAAAGTCAGCAATCCAGGGGAACAAGATACTTGTACTACGAACGATTTTAGTGGAGATTTAGATACATTGGATGTACATGGACAACCACTAAATGAATGGGTGGACCCTGAAGATGAAGACGAGATTAGTCATTTCCTTTCTGGAGAAAAAGATGCTCTAATTGTTAATCATTCTACTGAAAATGTAGCAAAGCAGCCGGAGGTTTTAGATTCCTTCACTGCAGATCCAGTTTTCCTAGGGGGTTTTGCATCAAGAAGAAGTGATGTAGATGATCTGTCTTCTTCAGAAAATCAGCTAGGTAATACTGAATCTGTTGTCGTTCCTTCGGGGCCTGTTGAAGCACCAGATTGTGTTCAATCCACATGCAACCATTTTGAGGAAAATGCAGTGTTGAACTCTATTCTGTGTGGTCATAACATGGTGTGTGATGCTCAGGCTGTATTAGAAACGGAGAAGATAATTGAAGTAAGCGATAGTACAGAGACAAACTGTGATGCTGATTTCATTGGTCCATTTCCCGATTGCAAAGATTTGCCTAGAGAATCTGAAGAACAGCATTTTTTGTGCCAATTAGTCTCTGAGGGGAAAGAGGGCAGTCATGAGATAGATGTCTTGACCAGAAACGAAAGAGCAGATACAGATGATGGTCCTGATATGCAGATAGATTGCTTTACTGGTTCTCCTGATGATGATCAGAACATGGAACAAGTGAAGTTATTAATGCCTTCCTCTGCTGAATTTAAGATGGAGGATAAACCTCTGGAATCATCTCTTGAACCCTTCTCTGAGAAACGAACTTCTGAAAAGCATATGCAATATAACTGTTCCAGTGTTGCAGATACATCTGATGTAAAGGCTGTTCATGTAATGAAACAGACTGATCAACTTGGAACATCAGATGGTTGTTATCCAGCAAAAGATGTATCTGGCACTGTTTTCTCTTATTCAAATGAGGAGCTTGAAGATAACTCAGAGCTGGAAGACATGGATTTGGTTACTGAGTCAGATTGGTCAGATGAGGAGCATGAAGGTTATTTGAAACTGAAAGAGGTGGATCTGGTTACTGAGTCAGAGCTCATTAGTGACCTTGATGAGTTTTCTGTCAAGGGCATTCTTAATCAAGAATTTCTGGAAGTAGAAGCTATCCATACTGCATCTGACGAGTGTGGAAAAACTAAAACTCTACTAAGTGAATCAATTGGAGATCCTGAGAGTCTAAATGAGGACACAAATTATTCCAGAATCTCCAAAGGCATGTCGAAAGAGGATTCAAACTCTGGATGTATTGAGTATAACTATGTTGGAAAAGCTAAAATCCAGACAGCTACTGAAAAGGATTCCAGTGCTCAGGTTACTGATCAAGAACTCGGCTCTCATGAAAAAGAGGAAGTTCAAGTTATAAAGATCTCTCCTAATCCTGTAGCATTTGTGACCATAGAGGAAGAGTCAGGAACTCCAATACCCATGAATGAGGCTTTCTCAGTCAGAGAAGATCTGCAGCCTAAGGAGTTCAATGTGCTGAGCGATGACACTTTGACATCAGAAAGCAACGGAGTCCATGCTTCTGAAAGCAGTAGCAATAGTACATGTTCATCAGAAGGCAAGGATAAGACCATACTAATGTAAGTAATCTAATCCAATCTCCACTAGTAAGCTTTTTCTATTCCTTCAAGCACAGTTTATGTTAAGATAATTCACTTTTTTAACAGGGATGCTAAACTTGAGAAGAAACCTGATCCTATTATCGTAAAGCCTCCAAATGCCGTTCCATTTTCTGACGAGTGGTTAGCTGCATTTGAGGCTGCTGGGGAGGTATAAACTAATATAAATTTCTCAAAGATATGCACAACAACCAGGATTATAAACTGAAAATCCACTTGCTGTTATTGCATATGAAATAGAATTATTTGGCAATGCCTCAGCAGATCTCTTCTGTTAAAAATGTAGGAAATCTTAACACTGAAAAGTGGACGTGTACAACATTCACCAACCGACAAATCTGCTCCTGAACCAGGTCCATGGTCTCCGGTATAATCCTCTCTCCCTCTCTCATTACCATTTGCTCGTCAATCTGAAATAGTGTTGATGAAAAGAAACAACGGTTGAAACATCTGGACTTGATTTTCACCAAGTGACCCACTAATCATATAGCTCCACTGCAAGCTTTCATATCACTCGAAAGATAAGAATGTGTTACAAAACTGGTTCTTGAAACTAACTTGGGGGTAGGGATTCATTTGTCTTTTGTGATGGTCAGGTCAAGAAGAAGGACAATCAAGGAGTAGGACCATTTGACTGTACAAAGTATACCAACAAAGGTCTTCCTCATGCTTTAGACTGAAACCTAAGTTTCTTCTACCTTAACCATTCTTTTCATTGTTCTTACCCTTTTTAATCACTACTAGTACTAGGAGGTTAAAACTTTGTTGAACACACCACCCACTTTACTAATTTTTGTATATTTATTAGGTTGAAGCTTTAGAATACAAGTGAACATGTCGTGCATTTTCTAATCAATTCTGTGACACTTAGAAGCTTGGGATCAAATTTGCAAGTCATTAGAGCCCGATCAGGCTAGAAACCGCATTCGTAGATCTTCATGTCTTTGTCTTCTTCAAAACTCCAACAAAATTATGTTTATGTCTTCGTTCTTCTTCATTTCTCCAATTCCACCGATCGAGAAGTAACACTAAACAAAGAAATTGAATGACAAAGATTGTTTGGCATATATATTCAATTGAAGTAGAAAAGAGGGCAAAGATAGTAAAAGCACATGTATGCTCATAATTACGAGTGATTAAGAGATTCTTCAACTGCACACAGCAGTGTAGATTAGCCGTTTCTGTTGGATAATATATACTTGAAAGTTCAAACGCTAATCTTTTGTTTCAATTGATGGCATGTTGAAATTAATTCTTCTGGGTAAAAATATTAATCAATTATCGGTCAAATTTGCAAAATATCATAAAGTATTACCCAAAAAAATCTTAGATTACATAACCATAATAGGTTAGGGTGAGAATTTGGAAAATAAATGAAACTTTTTTGTAGTCAAACTAAAAAAAAATTTTGTAGTCAAATTTGCAAAATATCATAAACTTCTTTACACATAGGGTGATTTTTTTGGTAATGACATGAAATTTCTAAGACTAGAAGATTTTATGTGGTTGGATAATTTTGGTAATAAGATGATATTACCGGGTAACGAAAACCGAACCGGACTGAATATAGTAATAAAATCGGCAATCAAATTCAAAGGGCAATAAAAAGTTTTTTAATTATTTAATAATAAAAAGTTTTTTAATTATTTAATATAACAAGACAGCAACGTGGATCTGGCAGAAATTAAGGGTTAAAAAAGCCAAATCTCACCCAAAATCACAGCCATCCATTTTCTCTCTCTCTCTCTCTTTCGCAATCTCCAGCTCTCGTTCGAGCTTCCATTTCCTCATCTCTAATCTTCTTCATCTGCAATCTCAATCCAATCTTTCTCAATTCGTATGTTTCTTCTCTACCTCTTGTTGAATCTTTTCTTATGGAGTTTGAATCTGCTGAATCTCAAAACCCTAATTATGTTTCTGCTCCGGGGGGTTTTTCTTTTATAGGATCATCGGTTTATTAGTTTGGATCGTCAATTGTGATTGTGATTGAGATTTTGGATTTCTCAATTTTTTTTTGTTTGTGATTATTTCTTAACGATGTGTTTTCACTTGTCCGTAATTGAACCGTCGAGGCACATGCACAGATCGATTCCCGGGAGTTTCGTGATCGTAGATGCATTTTGCGATTCTTATATTCCTAGTATCGATCTGAAAGTTCGAATATTTAGAGTAAATTGGCTTAGGATAACGTTGATGAGATGAGTGAACATAAATTCTAGGATTGGATCTCGAATATGCTATTAAGTATTGATCAAAATTTAGCCTTTTAGCTTTCAGCCAAGTCTGGTGGTTGAGCTCGTGTATTCGGTCGTAGTTTGGCTTTTAATTATATTTTATCTGATGGCTCACGAAATCCTTTCTACTTTCTTAGTTTGTGGCCTTAACTTTTATGATTAATGTATCTCATAATCTTTCGTTTTAGACCACCATGAGTGACCATGGAGAGAAGACTTGTCCACTCTGTGCTGAGGAGATGGATCTGACTGATCAGCAATTGAAGCCTTGCAAATGTGGCTATCAGGTCTTGGCATCTGCCTTCATTTTCCGAATAATTGTAATTTATATTTCACTGCTTCTTCAAACTGACAATTTTAGCGAGAACCGTTTTACTTTCTGCCATATTCGATAGCAATAATCAGCATAACCACTTAGGTGAAGATATACTTTTATTGGTTTGGCTAGAAGTTTCTGCTGCGGTTTATCTGTAAAGCATTAAATAGACTAGCTGTGATCAGCAATGACTCAGTGGAACCAGTACACAACTTTTGCTGGCCTCATTGACCAATGATTTTTGTTTTGTTAATAATTTTGTTTATGTGATTCAGATATGTGTTTGGTGCTGGCATTACATAGTGGACATGGCAGAGAAAGATCAAATAGAAGGGCGTTGCCCAGCTTGTCGCACTCCATATGACAAAGCAAAGATTGTAGGGATGACTGTTAATTGTGACAGGTTATAATGTGATGCTTGATATGCAATCTTTTTGGCGAATTTAATTTTAGTCTGGGACAATCATTTTCCGCTTTCTTTTGCTGATTTGCATGTAATTATATGTTCCCAGTCTGACCTCTGAAGGCAACGTGGAGCGCAAGAAGATTCAAAAGTCAAAATCAAAACCATCTGAAGGGAGAAAGCAACTAACCAGTGTGCGAGTTATCCAAAGGAATCTTGTTTATATTGTCGGGTTGCCCCTTAATCTAGCAGATGAAGATGTATGAGAACCTTCATCCAAACCTTTTTAATCATTTCTGTGTGGATTGCTATGTGACTGCTCCATTTTTCTTACAGTTACTCCATCATAAAGAATATTTCGGTCAGTATGGAAAAGTTCTAAAGGTTTCCATGTCCCGAACAGCATCTGGTGTTATCCAACAATTCCCAAACAATACATGCAGTGTGTGCGTTTCTGTCAACCATATTTTGCCCCTTATCATGAATTTTTGACCTTTGCTTGGCATTATTGTTTTCTCTGATATAATTATTATTATCCCAGATATATTACTTATGCAAAAGAAGAAGAGGCTGTTCGCTGCATTCAGGCTGTTCATGGGTTTATCTTGGATGGTAAATCACTGAAGTAAGTTTTCCCTCGCTTCCTTTGTTTTGAAACTATGTGGGTAGTGTTTTTAATCTTGTTTTCATTCACTTAACGATCATATGTATATTCTATATGTATAAAAATTGCAGGGCATGTTTTGGGACAACCAAGTATTGTCATGCATGGCTGAGAAATGTGGTATGTCTTATTGTCTTCTGTGGATCCTCGTTCTGCTTTCTGGCTCCCTGAGTTGTTTTTTTGGTTACCTCCTTTCAGATAAAAGTTGAAATTGATGTCTTGGAGTGATGAATTGCTTGTTTTTATTTCCAGGCATGCATCAATCCTGATTGTCTCTATTTGCACGAGGTTGGTTCTCAAGAGGATAGTTTCACAAAAGATGAGATCATATCAGCCTATACAAGGTATTTTGTCATCTAAATTTTTTATAATTCATGATTGTTCTCTTTTGTGGATCCATTAGTTTTTGTATATGTAATATGATGGTTGGTCAAGTATTTTTGGATGATTAGTTAAGTCTTATAGTAATTTTGAAGGAGTAGAGTTCAACAAATCACTGGAGCAACAAATATTCCGCAGCACCGTTCAGGCAGCATGTTACCTCCACCACTGGATGCTTATTGCAGTGACAGTTCTTCTGCAAAACCAATTGTAAAAGTTCCTTCAACTGTAAGTTCAATTAAATCTCAGTTCTCCCTTGACAAGATGTGCAATTTGGCTTGAGTCATGTGTTCCAAAAATATATTTTCTTAACTTCTGAGCAGATTGATTAAACACCATTTCCTATGAGCTTTAGCCTAAAGAAAACTCTCCCAAGCCTCAAATGGCCTCAGACCAAATACAAAAATACCCCACATCTAAACGCTTTCCTATTTTTTAATCCTAGTTGGTGACTAGCTTGATGATGTGGCGTGTCTCAATTTATTTTCTATGAGCAGAATGCAGCAAGTGTTCCCAGGTATTCTCCACCTAGTGGGAGTGGGAGCTCTAGCAGATCCACTGCTCTTCCTGCTGCGGCGTCATGGTATGTTTTCACTTGCTGCTTTTTATGCAAAGTATTTTGATTGGTCAATTTAATAAAAAGGGGATTTTGTTGCAGGGGGACACATATTTCAAACCAGCAGTCTTTAGCAACTTCGGTTACCTCAAATGGATCTTCTGATATACAAAGATCAACATCAGTAAATGGAACCTTGGCTTTTTCTGCTGTTGTTGCAAACGCAGCTCATGGGCCTGTATCCTCTAGTGACATTCTTAAGAGACCATCTCGCAAAGAAGAAAGCCAAATAGTTGTTGACAAAAGCAAACCTACCGTGTTGAAGCCTTTGCAGCATAATGTTGGGGTTGATTGTGGGTCCAAGAGAACTACCTCACCTGATAGGGATTTTAATAGCAATCGGTTATCCAGTTCGATAGACTCTTCCTACAATGGCAAAGACATTGACAAGCCTTCAGCTACTGTGAACTCGTTTGACGATACAAATGAAGCTGTAGAAGATGGCCCTACTGTTAGCAATGTGTCGGTTAGTGTTTCACGCATGGGGATAGCTATGAATTCTAGGGATGAACGTCCTGATATTCCAATGGCGATTGGTACTCAGTGTGATCAAGGTTCTATTAGACAACCTGGTCATGAAGTATCAAAGTTGCCACATTTAGAGCAATCTATAAACATTGATAATAAAGCTATCCCATCAGAGAATGGAGTCCCCTGCACAAGGCCAGAGTGGAATTGGAGATCAGATTTGCAGTCCCAGATGAAAGTTGGCTCAAAATTGAAAGTGGAGGATATATCATCATTTGGTAGTCAACGGCATCACCCTGAAGAGGAGATTTTCCACTCGCGGTTTCTGCCTGACTCTTCAAGTTCCATTTTGGATACAAGTCATTTGGCTTCTCGTTCTTCCCTGCCTTGTGAAATTTCTGGTGTGAATGATTCAAATTCGAGGTTCTCTTTGGATAGATGCAGCAATAGAATGAATCTTCCAAATGGATTTGGTGAGAAATCCATGTCTAATGTGGAGCACTCTCTGTTTGCTAATGAAGGCGGGAACAAAGTTCGTAATGCAGAGGGCGATATAATCTCAAACATTTTGTCACTCGACTTCGATCCATGGGATGATTCCTTAACTTCACCCAACAATTTGGCAGAGTTACTCGGTGAAGTTGATCAGCGATCTGGTACTCTTAAACCTTCAAACCTCCTAAAGCAACATAACAGCCAGTCCAGATTTTCTTTTGCACGTTATGAGGAGTCTAGTAATCAAGCATTTGACAATGAGAACCATAGCATTTATGGGCAGCTGTCTAGAGATCAGCCTATTCAGGAGTCTGTAGGGAGCCGAGATATATATCGGGATAATCTTGGGAGTCTAAATGGATTTGCTTCAAACTACTCTGGTGGATTGGAAAACTTTGCTGCTAGTCCTTTATTCTCTTCGTACAAGACTCCTGGTTAGTATTTGCAGTTTATGGCTTTCCGTTGTTTCTTGATTGGATTGGATCTTTTACTGCCACATTTCCAATTTGTTTCTCTGTTGCCCTATTGCAGTTTCACGTCCCCAAATTTCTGCTCCTCCAGGATTTTCTGCGCCCAGCAGGTTACCTCCTCCTGGTTTCTCTTCACATGAAAGAGTGGGCCTATCTTCAGATACTGCACAAGGTATTTCTTTTCTTCTGTTTTGGGGTAGCTTAGAGTGTGGCTGATGCTAGAGACTAAAACTATTGTGTACTTGTATCGTAGGAACTCGTTTTCTCGACTCTGCCTCCTTGTTGAGGAATGCGTATCAAGTACCGCCTCCAGTTGGTAATCCGAGTGGTGCAAGTGATATTGAGTTTGCGGATCCTGCAATTCTAGCTGTTGGAAGAGGGATGGTAAATGCAGACTTGGATATGAGATCAGGAATCTCATCACAAATGAATTCCTTTGAGAACGAAATAGGACTCCGAATGTTGAGACAGCAGTCTCTGTCCACTGCACAACAACAAGTCAACGGGTTTCATAATGGTCTCAGAAACTTATCTCCTTCACTTTCCGATCCTTACGGATTTAGTTCAAGGCTAATGGATCATCAGACACAGGGAAGTAGCTTATCTCCTTTCTCACAGCTCCCAAGACAACAACCATCTGCAAATTCAGTCTTGTCTAATGGTCACTGGGATAAGTGGAATGAAGGCCAAAGTGTGAACTCTCTAGGCATGGCCGAGCTTCTTAGGAATGAACGGCTGGGATTTAATGGGGGCCTATACAGCAACGGTTATGAAGAACCGAAATTCCGGAT
The DNA here is from genome assembly GCA_030161315.1 of Eutrema japonicum. Classification (NCBI taxonomy): domain Eukaryota; kingdom Viridiplantae; phylum Streptophyta; class Magnoliopsida; order Brassicales; family Brassicaceae; genus Eutrema; species Eutrema japonicum. Next base: position 45,653,643 of record BSQW01000005.1, read on the forward strand.
TCCAAGTCCCGGAGATGTGTATAATAGGACATATGGAATGTGATTCTGGCATCAAAAGATGTTTCTGCTTTGTTGGATTTGCTCTGGATGATCCCAAGTGGTTGGAAGCATTATACTCAAAATGTCAAAACTGCTTCCCCAGCTGCGCATATAGAAACAGTTGTCATATCAAAGATGCAGGGCTCCCCAAGAGCACTTTTGAACTTCAAAGGTACTGAATCTTTATTCTATAATGTATGATTTTGGTGTATCCATTAGTTCTGATAGTATATGATTTATCTCTGTTGCAGGAGCCAAAGATGTTGATGTTTGGGTGCCTTGGATAGATTTGATTTCTGCAGATTGGTTTGGGAATTATTGCAAAATGTGTATGCATGTAAAGTGTCCAAGTCCAACGATTACAGAGGTAGAAGTTGTGCCGCCTCTGATTTTTTCTTATTCAAAATTGTAGATAATTTTAGTTCTGAATAACAGTATAGTTTTTCAAATTGTTACAGCAAAACATAAAGAAAGAAAAAAATGATTACTGCAAGCAATTGATTTGTCTTTCGTGACTTTTCTTTCGTGGCTTTTTAATTTTTTGGACAACTTCTAGTCTTCTACTTCCAAATACAAATTTCCGAACAAGTTCAGTAAACTTATCTTGATTTCATTTGAAAAAAACAAAAAACAAAAAACAAAAAACAAAAAACGATCATGAACGGTTTGTTATGTCATGAATCAAATTTGGATCCTTATAGAAACATCAATGACAAACTTCTTTTAACAAGATTTCAGTAATCAACCTATCGAACAACCTAAGACTTGAACTTGAGCATCTTGTAGTAATCGAACATGACTCCAAGATGTTTGCAATGCTATTTCCGTGAGACCTACGCAAGAGGGGGAGAAAAGGCATCAGCTTCTGCACCAAATCCCAAAACAGATCGGTCCTACTCAACTTTGCGGCTTTCAGTGCCTTGAACACCACGAAATTCCCAAACTCGTTCCTCGCCAGCCTCATCAACCTGCCTCCTTCGCACTCCAAAAGCTCCATAACCACCACAACCATCGACTCATTTTCCTTCAGAAGCTTCTCTACGATGTAGCTTCCATACCTCTTAAACGACAGATCAACGCAATGACCACCAAGACTAACCGCGACGTTGTGCCTGCAACGCAAGTCATTCAGTTGAAGCACGTGTTGGACCACGAAGTTACCTGAAGCATCGTTGCTTAGGAAGAGAGCGTTGTGCGCGACTACGTCTAGCAGCAGATTTCTATAGAAAGAATCATTCGCGTCGGTTATGATCTCGTTGAGCGCGATGCAGCCGTGTTGGTCACGAGCTATGTCGAGCGCGTGGTGGAGAATGTGCTCGTACATGGCGTTTTTCTTCTCCTGGTCGAAAACGACCATGGCTTGTTTCGCCACGTAGGATGCGTACTTGTCTGTCATGATGTGGAGGAAGCGGCGCAGGATAGCGGCGTAAAAGAACGCGTCCACGTCATCTGATATTCCGAGGAGCTTCTGCACGCGTCTGGAACCGTACTCGTTTCGGACAACCTCCATGAAGTAATCGGAGTCTGACGTCAACAACGACGCCATCATCAGAAGCTGTCTTTGGTCTAACCTTGAGATGGCCACTTTAAAGTGACCTCTCATCAAGTCTTCCCTAGTCATTAGGTTGAACAGGCACGTGGCGGAGGCGTGTGGAGCGAATCCCGGAGGAGGAATGGAACTGGAGATTCCTTCTGGGAAACGGATGTTTTGCAAAGCATCGGACATGGTCGACATCGAGAAGGTATTATCGGCGATGGCCATTGTACAGGAATTAATCTTAATTAGAGAAGGATTTAATATAATCTCGGTGATTTTGGAAAAGTGTGAGAGATTATTCTGAGCGAATAATGTTGGATCTGTACTGTGGGAGGTTTAGTGTCCTATATTTATACTAGTTAGAGCATCATTATCGGTCACCCCTACACACGGGGTCATCCGGATTTTTTTTTTTTTTTTTAATTTTTTTTTAATTTTTTTTTTAAAAAATAATAATAATAATAATTTTTTAATGTCGCGACGAATGAGGAAGCGACACGTCATCATAAATCGGATGACACGGCGCGTGCGGGTGTCACCGCAGAGACACACAGACACCCGGTTCATCCACGTGTCGCTTCCTCATTTGTCCAAAAAAAAAAAAAAAAAAATTTTAAAAAAAATCGGATGACCCCGTTTGTAGGGGTCACCGATAATGATGCTCTTAGAGCAAGTACATTGTTGACACTCAAGTTGGGTGTCTAATGTTTTTTGCAATTTAAAAAAATTAATTATTAATTTTTAAGACATTTATGATTTTTGACTCTTCCATTGTAGACACCTATGTTGAGGGTCTATAAAATTTAAATATTATTTTTAATTCAATTTTGTTTATTAAACATTTTATTAATGAAAAAAACATTTAATACATTCAAAACATAAAAACATAAAAAAGTTGAAAACAATTTGAAACATAAATGAAAAAAAAAGTATATTCCCAATCATAAACGGACAAGACACGGTACGTTTTAATCTTGTCCTGGTCCAAATCGTTGCCATATATGGTCAATCAAATCATTTTTTAACTCTTGATGCTTCTTTTTATCACGGAGTCGAGTTCGAGCGGCCAAGATTTGGGAAACATTTGTAGGCATACTAGTAGAATACGAGAAATCTACATGCGAACTTCCTTTTCCTTGTACGAATTCTGAAACATCGTCATGGGTGTATGATACTCGTTCGTCTTCTACTATCATGTTGTGAAGTATGATACATGCTCTCATAATGTTTCCTATTTTTGCCTTATCCCAATAAAGAGCTGGGTTTTTTACAATGGCAAACCGAGCTTGCAAGACTCCGAAAGCACGCTCGACATCTTTTCGTACAGATTCTTGACGTTCAGCAAATAAAGATGCCTTTGGACCTTGTGGAAGTGAAATGGATTGGATAAAAGTAGCCCATTTAGGATAAATACCATCTGTCAGATAGTAAGCCAAATCATAGTCTTTTCCGTTGACAGAGAAACGCACTTCTGGAGCTTTACCTTCAATGATATCAATAAAAACTGGTGAACGGTCAAGAATATTGATATCGTTTAAGGTACCTGGAGAACCAAAAAATGCGTGCCATATCCAGAGATCATATGAAGCAACCGCCTCTAAAACGATCGTGGGTTTTCCAGATCCACGTGAATATTGCCCTTTCCAAGCGGTAGGGCAATTCTTCCACTCCCAATGCATACAATCGATGCTGCCTATCATCCCGGGAAATCCTCGTTCCTGTCCGACGTAAAGCAATCGCTGGAGATCCTCTGCGGTGGGTCTTCTTAAGTATTCATCTCCGAACAAATATATTATTCCTTCGACGAATTTTGTCACACATTTAAGAGCAGTACTTGTACCGAGCCGGAGGTATTCGTCAACTTGGTCAGCCGCAGCACCATATGCTAGGATCCTTATTGCTGCTGTACACTTTTGTATTGGAGAGAGACCAAGCCTTCCAAGGGCATCTCTCTTTTGTTGAAAGTAAGAAAATTTATTTGAAAGTCGATCCACGATTTTCATGAACAAGTGCTTGTTCATTCTAAAACGGCGATGGAATAAGTGTGGCGGGTAAGTTGGTTGTTCACTGAAATAGTCGTTCCATAACCGCACATGTCCCTCTTCATGGTCTCTGTTGATGTAAGCTCGTTTTTTTTTTGGTTCGGTTGTTTCTTCAAGATCTTCAAAATCATTTAACAAATTATCGAATTCTTGTTCGATATATTCATCAAACTCTTGATCGAGTGCTTGTGAGAAAGGATCATTGGAAGATGATGCCATTTTTATTTGAATATTTATGGCTAACAAGAATAGCAATAATAATAATGAGAAGAAGAGGAGATAAGAAGAAGAGAAATTTGATTTGTATGAGAGGAGCAAAAGTCTAATATGATAAGGAGCATAATAATTTAAGAAGAAGAAGAACTTCAATACTCGTATAAATATAAATGTTACAATGTTACAAAAACAATAAAAAAGTTACAATGTTACAAAAACATGTGAAGCAACCGGACAACAAACACAAATAACAAAAAAAAAGTACAATGTTACAAAAGCAATAAAAAAGTTACAATGTTACAATAACATGTGAAGCAACCGGACAACAAACACTATTGGATGGCTTCGGACAACAACATGTGAAGCATTAGACCATAACTTTTCTCATATGAGTCAAAATAGTAAACCCGCTAATTTTTTTTTATTTTGTAGTCACTATTGGATGGCTTCGGACAAACCTGAAGAAGATTATTCATAATTATTGCCCCATCACCAACATTTGCCTGAACAAGATTTAAGAATGACGTACGGTTCAGACGAAGCAATTGACTCAATCGCTTAGTACGAACTGTGAACAACTGTGGCCTGTAACATAGCACCCCAACTTCACCAAAAACATGACATGTCTGTGCTTCACCAACTACCTGCAAGCATACACAGATCACATCTTAAAACTGACACAAATCACATCTTAAAACAATATTACAAGGAAATTAACAATGCAGCTTTTACCTGATCCACTCCCATAAGCAAAACTAAATAATGAATTTCCCAAAATCCCATAAGCAAAAATTGCAAAATCGATCAAATTCAGTAAGAACGAGCAAAATACAGAGGATTGTGATCATACAAAGGAAAACGCAAAGAACATGATTGCCTCGACACGTGGCAGTTACAAAGAATTTTGTCGGTCATACAAAGGATTTTGTTGATCATACAAAGGAAAACGCTAAGGATTTTGATCATACAAAGGATTTTGTCGGTCACTCAAACACATAGCATGGTTACAATTCAATAAAAAAGTAAACCCATTAACTGGAAACAAAGGAAATCAAGTCGTTTGTAATAAAAAAATTTCTATTAGCCTGTTTTTTAGAGCTAGTGTTTAGCCATGAGCTGATCAGGACAACATCTTCTGATGGTTTCCATCTCTTTCTCCCTTGACGATTCTCTTGATCAACAATTGGAACATCAGAACACTCAGTACTAAACAGTGGAATCTGTGATGATCCAACTGTTGTAGATTGGGAAAAACTCTCAAATGGATCGGTTTCAGGGTAATGACTGTCTTCTTGACTATTTAAAAGGTCCATGAAGTTGGACTTTTGCCGATATGGATTAAAAGAATCCATATCCAAGCATGAGAGTTAAGAAATAGAAGAGGAAACAGAAGATTAGAGAAAACAGGATAGAAGAGGAGACAGAAGAGAAGAGAAAACAGAAGAATTATAGCATTAATAGAGAAAGGTTGTGTGGTTAATTACGTAGCATTAAGAGAGATATGGTTGTAGGTTGTGTGGTTGCATTAAGAGAGATATGGTTGTAGGTTGTGTGGTTGCATTAAGAGAGATATGGTTGTAGGTTGTGTGGTTGCAATAAATATTACACCTAATCATCAACTAGCAACCATGAATGAAACAACAATAGCAAAACCAGCAACAGTTCTACCTTGTACACAGACTTTGAATCACAAAGTCTCAAAACCAGCAACATATAATCAGTTGTTAAGATTTAATCAGTTCTTCACCTACCTCAATTACTCCTAACTGAAACAACACAGAGAAGAAATGATATTACCTTGTAATTAGTTTTGCCTTGTTTGTATCCCAATATTTGTACGAGCTATTCCAATATATGTGGTCTGATTTGAAGTGAATCAGATAAGAACAGAGCAAAACACAGAGGATCAAGATGAAGATCAAGGTGTGAGACTCACTCTGTTTCATACATTTATTCACAACAACACATGTTTCAGCGACACAAACAGAATCACTAACTATCGACAAGTAGATTCTTCGTTTCAAATAACAAAACTTTATATTCAGAGAGTAACAAACTAGGAATTAAGTATAAAGGGTAAACACCAAATCTAAACGTTGTCCACTATAAAGCAAATACAAGAACGCTTCGTAAGTTCTGTCTGATATCATTCACCAGAACAAGCACAAGTTTTTAAAAAGTTTGTATTTTTGGCTGTCAAAACACCAGAAAAGTTCTGATTTTTCCGTTCCTTTTGCCAGAAAAGTTCATATCTTTATCACCAGAACAGCGATATTTTGATTAGAAAAAAAAGAAGAAAGAGGAGCAAACCAGTTCATTTCCAAGTTCGATTGCAGCATCGCTGAAAACTTCTCTGTGACCAGAGTGACTTCCGCAAAAAACACAAATTTTCCTGAATTTGCTTCTCTGATTTTCCTCCATTAGTGATCTGCAAAATCCAACTTTTGCAGCATCAACCAAGTTCCTATACAAGAGCGAGATAAAAACACACATAAGAGATCAGCTTAAAACCAAAACCTTCGATGAACATGACCAATACAGTGACCAATTTACCATTGCTCTAACGAGAACAACTAGATTAAAGAGACTGTTATGTACAGAAGAAAAATGCATCAACCCTAATTTCGAGCACAAGAACCCTAATTAAAACTAATTCAAATCTCAATTCGAAAATCCCTAATTTGCATAACAAAAACCAGAAAAACTCATTTCTATCGATTCAGATTCTACACAAACCCTAAGATATATATGAAAGAGGAGAGAGATTTGGTCAATTAGGACCACGAATCTTTGGAAACGCAGCATCGCTGATGATGAATCGATGATGATGAACCGATTGGTCGATTGATCCACCAAAACGGCCGATTATGAGTTGTGTATGAACCGATTGGTCGATTGATGAACTAGAACCGATTATGAGCTAGAACCGATTGGTCGATTGATGAACCGATTGGTCGTTTTTCTTCGATGTTCTTCATGATCCATCGAAGAACAATGGATTCTCTTTCGGAGAAACCGAAGAGATAGAGAGGAAGAGACAGAGGAAGAGACGGAGAAAGAAAACAGATCATGCCACGTACTGGGTCTTAACTCAGAAAAAAATCCTATCTAAGACACTTTAACTTGATTTAGGAACCTGATTTATTAACTTTATTATTATTTTAACTTATCAAAAGTTTAGACACTTCTTAAAACTTCCCAATGCACTTGCCCTTAGAGTCTTTGTTTTGTCGGTTAACTTTAGATTATTATTTGTTTTCTATTCGGATTACGAAATCTGAGTTTCCTTTTTCCATTTTTTAACTAAGACCATCAGCATCCGAGATTTGTGTATCGCGGAAGACATAAGTCTTCTCCAAAAATTGATGACGTGTCGCGACGTGATTCGTCGCGACATAAAAAATCAATTTAAAAAAAAAAAAAAATGGAAGACACGTTGAACGTGTGCAATGTGGATGCTCTAACGTTTCCTTATTCAGGTTTACTTTTCATTAATTCGTCAAAGGTAGATTATGATAAATAATGAGTTAAGGAGTTATATTTTATAAATTATAAACATACTATATTTTATAAAACCAAAATTATAAATATACTATATTTTATAAAACCAAAATTATATTGCATTTCATGAATTTTAAAACATACAAAATATTGCTGAAGGTTCAGGAAGAAAAAGTTAAGAATTTTAGAATCTTAAAAAAAAAATTTAATATGTAAAGATTCAAATTCGTTAATATGTAAAAAAATTAAGAATCTTTTGTTGACACGTGACTAAGAATAGTGTAACAACCCCCTTAAGAACCGGTTCTTAAAACTTACACTGTTCATTTTTTTTTTTTTGGTTAAGAACCCTACCTAATTTGCTAAGAAACTCTTCGTCTTTGTTTCTTGGGTCAACATTTTAATCATATTGTTTAGGCCTGCGACTTTAAACCGAACCCAGCTAACCGAACTGAACCAAACCGATATATTGTAAATTCGGTTATTTTCGGCAACATTTCAAAATTAATTTCGATTCTCGGTTCGGTTCGGCCGAACCGATCGGTTAACCAATTTTTTTTTAAAAAAAATTGTTTTTTTTTAAAAGAAAATAACCGAAATTACTTGAAAATAACCAAAAATACCCGAAACTAACCGAAACTATCCGAATTAAGCTGAATTTGCCAATATTTTGGTTATTTTCGGTTATAAAAAAAAATAACCGAACTACCCTATAACCGAACCGATATTTTATTCGGTTATTTTCGACATGATTTTTTAAAACCGAATTACCCGAAGTAACCAAATTCTCAGCCTTAAATTATTATTTTTGATGAAGAAAGAAATTGTTGAAGATGTTCTTTTTGGTGTTTTTGCTTTATTTAAATGTCAGATTTCATACCAAACTGCCCTTATTGATATATAAGAAAGTAAATTTTTGTTTTAATTTCTTACCAAGAAAATGTATTTTAATTCATGTTACTATTACTAATATCTTTTTTACTTCTATTGATGAATATTTTACTCAAATTCTAAGAGCACATGTCAGCTGAAAACTTTTGTAGTCAAATGTTGATCTTCCTGACTTCATCAATACCATCGCCATGGATGACATGATAACGTCGACCGTAAGTGGTAGTAGCAATTACCAAGTACTCTCGTTAAGACTGTTTAACAATCAATGGATTCATAATATTGAATGGTCTATATATGGCTAAAAGTGAGTTCCACACCACAGTGGCTTTGTTGATAGAAGTTTCAAAACAAGCATTTAGTATGCTTATTAAAATAGATAGAAATGATTAAGAGGCAAATAGCTCATTAGAGCTTTTATTATGCAAAATAATGAAAGAAGGGAAAGGAGATTTAGGTTGTCACCAAGATCTAAGATATTTTTTTATTTGATTTCCTAAAATAGAAAAGGGAGAGAGTTGCTTAATGGCAACTCTCTAGGTTACATTTACTAATGATATAACATGCATATTTATACTACTCTACTTGTTTGAAAACCCTAACAACATGGATTTGGGCTTGTCATTAGATACAATATTTGGGCTTCTATGAATCTTCTAATAAATGTCAGTTAGAAATGGAGCTGAGATCGGGTTGCATTAAAAACTGAAAATAGTATAAGTGATAACCAATCTATGATAATTGTTTTTTATTGAGTTTTTCGGAGAAAGCAAATAAGTTACCTGAATGAGAGATAGAACAAGAAAGAGGGAGGGAGGGGAACAAGATAAATGACTTATTATGGCCTTATCTAACATAATTAATAGTCTCAGCCCCGATCAAAACATTTCATAAGCCGCAAGGCCAAATTCAAAACAAAGGTCCCTAAACACACACATTTGTAAATAAAAACAGCATATTAATTTTCATATAAAACAGTACTCCATAAACTGTCATGCTATGCGTGGAACGCATAAAACCAAAACGCTAAAATAATATTTATGTAGCAAACGTTTTTTTTTCTCTTCCATAAACCCTAAATTTTTCTATAAAACCCGAAAAGAAAATCAGGAAAATCTTGGGTCCCTTTGGATTTTGGCCCTTCGGATTTTGGGCTCCTGGGCCGTTTCACAATTTGGGCCTTACCTGAATAATCTATAAATAGGTGTGCTGACCAGACCAAAACAGTGAGACCCACCATGATCCGAAAAAATCGACCAGTGCGGGTGCGACATACATGGGACCAGCTCCATTTCTCTCCACACTTGTAGCAAAAAGCATATCCACACCTAAATGAGAAATTGTATGATATGCAACGTTTATATATATATGCCAAAACATAATCAACTTCGTTCGACGAAAAGACAAAATCTCTTGATGTCAATATTACTTCTACAAGGCAGAGAGATCGATTAAGCCGAGAGAGAGATATACCTGCAACGCATGTAGTTGCATCCGTAAGTACGTTCAATCATGTGTTGACACTGGCCGCACTGACGCCACCCTTTATTAGTTGCCATGACTTTTACCTCTGCATCATCATCATCGTCATTTTGAGGATTAGGATGCAGCTTCTTGTAATCACTGCACGATAGTGTACTATGCCATGGAACTTTGCAGTGGAGGCAGAAAGAGCCATCGCATTTGAAGCATCTCCTAAGTCCTCCAGATTCAACGGATGAAGAAAGCTCGGTTTTTGACATTAGATAAGCGCAACTTTGGTACGGACAATAAACTCTCTCTGTCAAAGGAGTTGACTCCTCTTTAAGCCTCTGATTCCACATCAAACTCAGCTTGAGAGTCAAAAGATTGCCACATCTATCAACAGGTAGCTGAGACTCGCAGCGATGCTCAAGACAATTCGGTATGGTTCCATCAAGCAGTTTCACCTCTATATGCTGTTTCACACAGTCAAAGCAAAATCGATGACCACATTCATCAACAGGAAACATGAGATCAGAATCAATGTCGTCGTCGAAGCAGATAAAGCAAGACTCTTTCTTAGCTGCCTTGGCCTGGAGAGGATACAAAGTCCTTCTCGGCCTAATCTCGTCGTCAATGGAAGTCATATAGTCGTCTTGTAGCAACCCCTTATTCTTAATCAAAATAGTATCCTCCTGATCAGGAATTGCAACCGCTAATCGTACTTTCACGGCCGCCATCTCCTCAAGAAATAAAAGATGTCCCGAGAAAAATCTACTTTACGAGTATGAGCTTTGTGCTTCAAATCATATTGATATATTCCTAAAACCCTTAGAAGCTAGAAGCTTAGAAGCTAACCTTTAATAACAACAACAAAAAAAACCCTAGCAACTATATCCCTAAAAAACCGAAGCCCTAGTTTCTTAACAAATTAATTTATTTAAGTTAATAAAAGTGGGGTATTTTAAGTTGATAAATACCTTTAACTGGCGGTGGACGTTCGGATCCTCGGATCGAGTTCAGTCGGGTATTTCGGATTTTAGGTATTTTGGGTTTAAAGATTTAGGTACCGATCGGATATTTTAAAAATTCCAATCGGGTTCGGATCGGATCGAGTATTTTTTTTTAACATCCGAAAATTTTCGAATATGTTTGGATCCGGATCCGAAAATATCCAAAAGTATTCACAATATCCGAAAAACCCAAAGAACACAAAATCCAAGACAAAACACAAAACACAATATATTCGGGTTTATAGTTGTAATTTTGGGTATTTGGGTTATATCAAATCTAAATATAATTAATATAATTATACTTCGGGTATTTTAGGTACACATTCAGTTCTCGGTTCGGATTCAGTTCTTCGGATATAGGAATTTATGATCCGATCGGATATTTTAAAAATTCAGATTGGGTTCGGTTCGGTACCGGTCGGATTTTCGGATCCATCCCTACCTTTAACCTTATATTCGTAAGACTGTGTATGTTTATAATCTAAAAAGAATTAACCTTTTTAGATTCAATATGTTTTTTTGCTTTTTTCTTGCTTGTCTCGTGTAAAATCTATTTTTTTGGCATATGGCAAACGCCCGGACCAAAGAAATTAATAATGACTATTGGTTCAACAAGTTAAACCAGGGTTAAAATTTATATCGACCGACGTCGGATTAACATGTTCACACTTCACACGACTGAATTTTTTTGTATAGCAATCTAGAAGAAGAAAAAAAAGTTATAGGCAATAAATAATGTTCTTTCCCAATAATTAATGGCAAAATTGTATTGTAAAACATAGAAAAACTGTAACAGAAGAGAAATCTCGATTGCTTTATAGTCCAATTGTAAGTGTCCTTTCTGTTTGTAGCCCAATTAGTAAATGTCCCTTTTATTGAAAACTTCAGAGATCTATTGCAAACGATCGTGAAGTTTCACAAACAATGGATTCATATTTCATAGATATTGAGAGTGCCACCACAAAGAAGTTTTGTCGATAGAATTGAAGGAGTAACATTTAGTGATATTGAGTGCCACCACAATGGATTCATATTTCATATGGCAAACTGCTATAATAACCAACATTAACAGATAAAGCAAAACTCCTGCGGTGATAAAGCGAATACATTCCATGATCTTGTCATGATCAGATGAGTCAATGGAGCCGTAGATATTCCATCCTAACATTCAGCAGCTGAGAATCAAATCTTTCATCAATAGTCTTTGGTTTGTCGACATGATCTATCTTCTTCTCCATGAATCAACGTGTTATAAGTGTAAAACCACAGATCAAAAGAAAGTAGAAAACAGAGTCCGGAACAAAACCCATCTCCTTCATCTCCCTCACCACTCTCAGAGACAGAATTGGATTTGATAACCGAAACAGAGTCCGGAACTCGATTTTATATATTCAGGAACCAGAATCTGTTGAGTTTACTTTCCCATAGCTATATTGTAAAATCAAGTTTCTGAAATACATGAACCCAAAGAAACAAAATTACTGCAGTACACTGCAAGAAACCCTTTCGGTGCTCAAGTTTCTTCCTCGTTACTGCTACAGAGCAACCAAGAATCTACTTTGCAGCCAAGAAAGCTAGTTTTGTCGGTAATCAAAGTGTTTCCTTTTATCTTTAGCAGTCCAAATTAAATAAAAAATGGATGCAGAAAGAAAGAAGCGTCTCATATCTCATAGCGGAGAATAATTAACATTACGAAAAAAGAGATTTATGATCACCAGACAGACAAAAAAATGCTACAACAAAAGAGTGATAAAGCTCACACAAAACCTGTAAATAAGAAGTCACACTCACAGCCAAAATAACCGACATGAACAAAAAACTTAATAACTAGAGAGCGTATTAAATAGAGCTTTTAGCAGACTTGGGGGATCGCAATCAGGTTTTGACATATGCCATCAAAACTTGCTCTTGGGTTTACGCTTCTGTTCTGATGGGCTTGTGTTCATAATATTAACTTAAAATTCTCCACATGGTCTACAAAGACGTTAACCCTTCGGTTATGAATATCAAACACTTCATGGTTACCTTGGACTTTAACACTTTGGAGAGTGTTCCTTTCGAGATTGAAGTAGAACACATTAAACGGTTTATGTGTACACCAATACTCCGACAAAACAATTTCCCCTGTAGATGTCACTCCTACGACGGAAACATACAAAACCAGAGGCATGACCACAAAATTCTAGCCGCATGTCTTCAGAAAACTTCATATGTACAAGAGACGACTTCTCATATGGACTATGAAGCTGAGGCGACGAGTAGAGGCTCCACTCACCATCATCTCTTCCGATGACGAATAATAGACGTGGACGAGCTGGGGACCTAGTTAGGAACCGCTCAGTGAAATCTGGACGGCAAATTTTGGACACCCATAGCTTCGACACGCAACGACACCTCGCGATTGACTCCGCAGGCAGTCTCGAGAGTATCTCGAGAAAGAGATCAATCGGGATGGAGTCCATGATCGTTGTTTTATTGCAACATGACAAAACAGTGCAAAGACTCTAATATATATATATAGTTCGGGGTGGCCTAGGGCATTTACTTCAAACCGAACCAAATTAAGGTTTGGTTAAAGCCGAGCTATATAGAATAATATATGTTTATAAAAAAAAAATCAAATATGGTATAAAAATAAACTCAATTAATATAGGAACCAATGTTTTATTTTTATGTTTTCGGAAAAATAGAAATAGGAGAAACCAAATAATAAAAAATAAATCTAATTGAAAAACAAAATCTGAGAATTAGTTGTCAATTTTTATTTAAAAACAAAATAATAAGTAAAATAGGAAAATAACAATAAATAAATATTTCAACATATGTCAAAATTTAATTGATTGATCAAGATATGGAAATCTATTGAAACGCATTCTGATTTATATAATAAAAACAGAGTTTGGAAAAGAAACCAAAACAGAGTAAAAACTCGGTCTCTTGAAAAAGAAAAACAAAAAGCAAAAAAAGAGAACAGAACAAAGAAAGACACAGCAATGTAAAAGTTCGTTCACGATCGAAGAGACCTCGCAGTGACATACGGTTGTCTTCACCCTCCACTGTGACGTGACGTGTAATAATTGTATCCGACACTCACTCACCGCCGCGAGTTAAGAATTGAAACTTCACAATTCTTTTTTTGTTTTTTTTGCTAAAACTTCACAATTGTTTTCATAAACTTTTCATATATACCTAAAAATTGACTACAGCAATGTAATAAAGAACTCTTAAGAAAATATGTTCTATTGGATCAACAAGCAAATAAGAGAGTAAACATACCCAACTCAGCAACTCGTTTATGGATTTAGCTATCCGTGTTAAGCTAATTGTTCTTTTACAATCAATCATTTCTCTCTTTTTGTGTGTTTGCACATTGTAGAGTTGGATCTTCCAAGGCCGGTTGGATTACCGAGTTAGGAATGGATGAATTAGAAGTGAAAAGAGGTAAACTCTGGACAACAAATGGAATCATTCGTAGCAGAAAGACATATTGCTTCATAGAAGAGGCTTTGTAGGAACGGATGCTGCCATTGCCATTACCACACCAAGTGGTGAAGAAGAGTCAGTTTGTGCCGGTGAATGTAGACAAGGATATTTTTACTAAACTCTTGGTAGATATGCAGATACGTGATGCAAGAACGGTGTTTGACGTGTATTTGCCAAACAGACGGTTCAAGAAGTCTTCTCCCAAAAACATGGAAAGACAACATCTTCCTTGAATGAGATAGCTTGCAATGTATCCTCGTAGTTAAAGATCTAAGGAATGCCAAGCTTTTCCAAGTCCTTTGCCCTTTCCTCGGCAAACCACTTTGTTATTATCGCCGACAGATGTGGGTACATGTCCTCATATGTTTTTATCATCGTTTCTCTTTTAACTCCATTGGCTTCTAAAACATCTGCAACACATCAAGTGTACATAAGTTAGAGAAAGAGAAGAACTGGTCAGGTTTTGCTCATGACCTGCTAATTAGATAGAGAATTAATTGCAACCTTGGAGCATCTTCTTATCATCAAAAACAGAAAATAGAGCAATGACAAATACGACTACAACTGCAACTGAAATTGGAGAGCTACGAGTGCAACAAGTAGACATAATAACTTAATAAGGTTTTTAAGTCTGCTGCATCATATATATTTGCTTACTCATCCACCAAATTCCAGAAACTGCCCAAATAATGTATTAATGATAATCATCTACCAAGATCCCTATGATTTCTCCCTACAATTATTCTCTATGATTTTTCTTTATGATTTATTTATTATATGATTTTGTAACTCTACTATATATAACTATGTAATTCTCATCATCATATGAAATAACACAATACAATATTCTTATATTCAATATGGTATCAGAGTGGGTTATACTTGAGTTTCGATCGAACAATCGAACTTACTTTCATCTTTATAATTCTTAAGCATAAGAGTTTCAACATCTTTTTCTTTTTCTTTCTTAAACCATTAGCTTCTATCTTATTCTTTCAAAGCCTAAGCCATCGTGGCTTCGCATGCTATAATGCTTCTTGTTTTGTTCCTTTAATTTATTCTTTACAAAAAAAAATACCTTCTTGTTAGAGACTTCTCGGTTTTAACCAAAGTTTCAAGCGAAAATGCTTATGTTTTTGTGTTTCAAGTTTTTAAGCGAAGTGCTTATTGTTCAAGAGAAACATTGAACATTTCTTTGATTTGCATCAACGAATTTTCAGTGTATTATCTATGACCGCAACTGCCTGGGAAATCTTCTTCAATGTGGCTCCATTGGCAACATCGAAGATTTCTACAAAAAAAAAAGAAGGTTTTGAAGAAGCTGCTTTCAAATTTCAATTATATACCCTTGATAGACCGAGTCATGTCCTCTTGTCGACATGCAATGTAAAAGTTCGTTCACGATCGAAGAGACCTCGCAGTGACATCGGAAAACCAGCAGTGACATACGGTTGTCTTCACCCTCCACTGTGACGTGACGTGTAATAATTGTATCCGACACTCACTCACCGCCGCGAGTTAAGAATTGAAACTTCACAATTCTTTTTTTGTTTTTTTTGCTAAAACTTCACAATTGTTTTCATAAACTTTTCATATATACCTAAAAATTGACTACAGCAATGTAATAAAGAACTCTTAAGAAAATATGTTCTATTGGATCAACAAGCAAATAAGAGAGTAAACATACCCAACTCAGCAACTCGTTTATGGATTTAGCTATCCGTGTTAAGCTAATTGTTCTTTTACAATCAATCATTTCTCTCTTTTTGTGTGTTTGCACATTGTAGAGTTGGATCTTCCAAGGCCGGTTGGATTACCGAGTTAGGAATGGATGAATTAGAAGTGAAAAGAGGTAAACTCTGGACAACAAATGGAATCATTCGTAGCAGAAAGACATATTGCTTCATAGAAGAGGCTTTGTAGGAACGGATGCTGCCATTGCCATTACCACACCAAGTGGTGAAGAAGAGTCAGTTTGTGCCGGTGAATGTAGACAAGGATATTTTTACTAAACTCTTGGTAGATATGCAGATACGTGATGCAAGAACGGTGTTTGACGTGTATTTGCCAAACAGACGGTTCAAGAAGTCTTCTCCCAAAAACATGGAAAGACAACATCTTCCTTGAATGAGATAGCTTGCAATGTATCCTCGTAGTTAAAGATCTAAGGAATGCCAAGCTTTTCCAAGTCCTTTGCCCTTTCCTCGGCAAACCACTTTGTTATTATCGCCGACAGATGTGGGTACATGTCCTCATATGTTTTTATCATCGTTTCTCTTTTAACTCCATTGGCTTCTAAAACATCTGCAACACATCAAGTGTACATAAGTTAGAGAAAGAGAAGAACTGGTCAGATTTTGCTCATGACCTGCTAATTAGATAGAGAATTAATTGCAACCTTGGAGCATCTTCTTATCATCAAAAACAGAAAATAGAGCAATGACAAATACGACTACAACTGCAACTGAAATTGGAGAGCTACGAGTGCAACAAGTAGACATAATAACTTAATAAGGTTTTTAAGTCTGCTGCATCATATATATTTGCTTACTCATCCACCAAATTCCAGAAACTGCCCAAATAATGTATTAATGATAATCATCTACCAAGATCCCTATGATTTCTCCCTACAATTATTCTCTATGATTTTTCTTTATGATTTATTTATTATATGATTTTGTAACTCTACTATATATAACTATGTAATTCTCATCATCATATGAAATAACACAATACAATATTCTTATATTCAATATGGTATCAGAGTGGGTTATACTTGAGTTTCGATCGAACAATCGAACTTACTTTCATCTTTATAATTCTTAAGCATAAGAGTTTCAACATCTTTTTCTTTTTCTTTCTTAAACCATTAGCTTCTATCTTATTCTTTCAAAGCCTAAGCCATCGTGGCTTCGCATGCTATAATGCTTCTTGTTTTGTTCCTTTAATTTATTCTTTACAAAAAAAAATACCTTCTTGTTAGAGACTTCTCGGTTTTAACCAAAGTTTCAAGCGAAAATGCTTATGTTTTTGTGTTTCAAGTTTTTAAGCGAAGTGCTTATTGTTCAAGAGAAACATTGAACATTTCTTTGATTTGCATCAACGAATTTTCAGTGTATTATCTATGACCGCAACTGCCTGGGAAATCTTCTTCAATGTGGCTCCATTGGCAACATCGAAGATTTCTACAAAAAAAAAAGAAGGTTTTGAAGAAGCTGCTTTCAAATTTCAATTATATACCCTTGATAGACCGAGTCATGTCCTCTTGTCGACATGCAATGTAGATACAAGCAGCAAAAATCATTTTCTCTGCATTGATTGTCCACTTTCTTAAAGATCTCATTAGCCTGATTCTACAGATCAAGAAACTCACCAATTCAAACTTATATGTACAATAACTATTGGTCCATAATTGTTTATAGACGAAGAAAAAAGAAAGTTACCTTGACTGTCGCAGGAAGACCCAACCAGTAAAAATGGATGAAGCGATCAGTGTAGACAAAAATTGGGTTGCGTTTTGACAACGTTATCGATTTTTTTTTTCATGTATCACATTTGTAGACAAATATACGATGTTTAATGTATTAGAAAATATTATCCCATATCGAAAGTTAGAAGGGATCATATATAATATATATGGGACATAGACCAATCCACTCATTACCAATTGGTTTTGAGTTGGAAGCGCATGTACTTTAAGAGAAGAATTAAGAAGAACGGGAAGAGCTAGAGAAAGCCAGACATATTTAAGAGAAGATATAAGAAAATTAGATGTAACTGAAAAAATAAAAGGAAGAAGATTCACGGGAAATAGAAAAAAAATCTGAAGAAGAGATTTTGGGATTTCTTTGGTTAATGGGATTAAAATTACAGATTTCATAATTATTTGTGATAATAATTATATTAAACAAAAAATAACCTAAAAATGTATACTTGAATTTACATTTATATAAAGCTTAAGTCACCGAGAATGATTTAGAAATGTGTAGATGAAGAAAAACTATTCTTTATTTCTAATTTTCCCTTAATATAATGTTTGTCACTTATATGATTAGCTGACATTTAGGGTGAATTAATTAATTTGATTAAGGAACTTCCGTAGTTAAAAAAAAAAAGGGGAAACTCGAGGCCCCATGAGGGATGATGAGATCATTAATAATGAAAATTATTCTGCTGGTGAATTTATTGTAGGATTAAATATTATCATTATTTATCATAATCCACCTTTGACGAATTAATGAAAAGTAAACCTGAAACGTTATAGTTAAAAAATGGAAAAAAGGAAACTTAGATTTCCTAATCCGAATAGATAACAAATAATCTAAAGTTAACCGACAAAACAAAGACTCTAACTAGTATAAATATAGGACACTAAACCTCCCACACAGATCCAACATTAATCGCTCAGAAAAATCTCTCACACTTTTCCAAAATCACCAAAATTATTAAAAATCCTTCTCTAATTAAGATTAATTCCTCTACAATGGCAATCTCCGATTATATCTTCTCGATGTCGACCATGTCCGATGCTTTGCAAAACATCCGTTTCCCAGAAGGAATCTCCAGTTCCATTCCTCCTCCGGGATTCGCTCCACGCGCCTCCGCCACGAGCTTAATCACGCTGTTCAACCTAATGACTAGGGAAGACTTGATGAGAGGTCACTTTAAAGTGGCCATCTCAAGGTTAGACCAAAGACAGCTTCTGATGATGGCGTCGTTGTTGACGTCAGACTCCGATTACTTCATGGAGGTTGTCCGAAACGAGTACGGTTCCAGACGCGTGCAGAAGCTCCTCGGAATATCAGATGACGTGGACGCGTTCTTTTACGCCGCTATCCTGCGCCGCTTCCTCCACATCATGACAGACAAGTACGCATCCTACGTGGCGAAACAAGCCATGGTCGTTTTCGACCAGGAGAAGAAAAACGCCATGTACGAGCACATTCTCCACCACGCGCTCGACATAGCTCGTGACCAACACGGCTGCATCGCGCTCAACGAGATCATAACCGACGCGAATGATTCTTTCTATAGAAATCTGCTGCTAGACGTAGTCGCGCACAACGCTCTCTTCCTAAGCAACGATGCTTCAGGTAACTTCGTGGTCCAACACGTGCTTCAACTGAATGACTTGCGTTGCAGGCACAACGTCGCGGTTAGTCTTGGTGGCCATTGCGTTGATCTGTCGTTTAAGAGGTATGGAAGCTACATCGTAGAGAAGCTTCTGAAGGAAAATGAGTCGATGGTTGTGGTGGTTATGGAGCTTTTGGAGTGCGAAGGAGGCAGGTTGATGAGGCTGGCGAGGAACGAGTTTGGGAATTTCGTGGTGTTCAAGGCACTGAAAGCCGCAAAGTTGAGTAGGACCGATCTGTTTTGGGATTTGGTGCAGAAGCTGATGCCTTTTCTCCCCCTCTTGCGTAGGTCTCACGGAAATAGCATTGCAAACATCTTGGAGTCATGTTCGATTACTACAAGATGCTCAAGTTCAAGTCTTAGGTTGTTCGATAGGTTGATTACTGAAATCTTGTTAAAAGAAGTTTGTCATTGATGTTTCTATAAGGATCCAAATTTGATTCATGACATAACAAACCGTTCATGATCGTTTTTTGTTTTTTGTTTTTTGTTTTTTTCAAATGAAATCAAGATAAGTTTACTGAACTTGTTCGGAAATTTGTATTTGGAAGTAGAAGACTAGAAGTTGTCCAAAAAATTAAAAAGCCACGAAAGAAAAGTCACGAAAGACAAATCAATTGCTTGCAGTAATCATTTTTTTCTTTCTTTATGTTTTGCTGTAACAATTTGAAAAACTATACTGTTATTCAGAACTAAAATTATCTACAATTTTGAATAAGAAAAAATCAGAGGCGGCACAACTTCTACCTCTGTAATCGTTGGACTTGGACACTTTACATGCATACACATTTTGCAATAATTCCCAAACCAATCTGCAGAAATCAAATCTATCCAAGGCACCCAAACATCAACATCTTTGGCTCCTGCAACAGAGATAAATCATATACTATCAGAACTAATGGATACACCAAAATCATACATTATAGAATAAAGATTCAGTACCTTTGAAGTTCAAAAGTGCTCTTGGGGAGCCCTGCATCTTTGATATGACAACTGTTTCTATATGCGCAGCTGGGGAAGCAGTTTTGACATTTTGAGTATAATGCTTCCAACCACTTGGGATCATCCAGAGCAAATCCAACAAAGCAGAAACATCTTTTGATGCCAGAATCACATTCCATATGTCCTATTATACACATCTCCGGGACTTGGAATCCGGAATTTCGGTTCTTCATAACCGTTGCTGTATAGGCCCCCATTAAATCCCAGCCGTTCATTCCTAAGAAGCTCGGCCATGCCTAGAAAGTTCACACTTTGGCCTTCATTCCATTTATCCCAGTGACCATTAGACAAGACTATATTTGCAGATGGTTGTTGTCTTGGGAGCTGTGAGAAAGGAGATAAGCTACTTCCCTGTGTCTGATGATCCATTAGCCTTGAACTAAATCCGTAAGGATCGGAAAGTGAAAATTTGAGGGCCTTGAAAAAAAAAAACAAAAATAGGGGCCACTAATTCATCTCATACAAAAAAAATTTCAAATGTAAGAGTCGGAGAGAAAAAAAAATGGAAGCATGATCTTAAAAAAAAAAAAAAAGCGTGATCAAAGGTTTTGTTTTTTAGTTTTATAAAAAAAATTTATTGATATATTCTATGGGGATCTGTTAAAAATGGGGGCCAAGACAAATGTTTCATTGGGCTTTGCCCAGATCCGACCCTGGTTGTATGCCAGTGGTTTAGCTCTGGAGGAATGAAGAACCGGGATGAGCTGTGGTTTACTGATGTGAAGGAGACTGTACCAGAATCGGTTGCCTATTTGAGAGAAGACATATTGGGGCTGATCAAAAGGTTGATGTCTGAGAAGAGTGCGAGTAAATAAGAAATGGTTATTGAATCATGTTTCCGGGTGAATGTTTTTAACTGTTTACATTTGATCTAAAACATTTGATACAGTTTTTTTTGATGTATTTGGTACTAATAGATCCTCAAATTCAATATGTAGTTAAGCCCATCGGTCTGGTGTCTGTAGGCCCAAATTCATTCAGTGTGATAAAGTTAAATACAGCCCCACGGTGGAAAATGAAATATCTCTGATTCTCCATCACGCGCGAGCCAGTGACGCGTCTACGTCACGACATCAATTTTTTAAAATGATAAAATCCTATATAAAAACAAAATTATCAAATGAAGGGATCATCTGTAAAATAATGGGACTGTCTTATTTTTGTCAATGCATTTTCGGAACAAAAATACTACACAAAAACCGTATAACAACTTCAAAACTACTGTTCTTTTTTTTTTTTTCCGAAAATATTCATATAAATGGAAGATGAGTTTTACAAAT
Source organism: Eutrema japonicum (assembly GCA_030161315.1). NCBI lineage: Eukaryota > Viridiplantae > Streptophyta > Magnoliopsida > Brassicales > Brassicaceae > Eutrema > Eutrema japonicum. The sequence goes on from BSQW01000005.1 coordinate 45,675,241, forward strand.
GAGTTTAACTCAAATATTTGTTAACATAGCAAAAAAAGAAATAAAAAACATGCTAACAAAGGGTTCGTGCGAGTCTGAATCAACACATCAATCTAGCCACAGTTGCATTAAGTTACCAAAATGCCTCCGATTCCTTCTTGTTGTAATTGTATTGCCAATTTGCATGTCAATGTCCCTAATGATTTGAGTAGAAGTTTTTGAGATCGAATTGAATAACCTGTTATTTCGTTCGATCCAAAATGTAGTACAAGGTCGTATGCGCCACTAACTTCCGCAGCAGCGAAGGGGCAGTATCCGATCTCAATTTTATCCACGCAAGAAGAGTTGTCCAAGATTGGAAAAAGAAAGGAGTGACCCCAATTCGTCTCAAAACCGCAGACCAGATCTCCTTACTAAGCCCACACTCAAACATCAAATGGTCCCTTGTTTCATCATAAACAGCACAAAGACAACAAGAGTTTTGCGATGTTACACCCCACGCTGCGAGTCGCATCTTTGTAGGAAGCATGTTGAGTTGAGTTGTCCACGTAAAGAAAGCATGCTTCGGCGTTACACCTTTGAACCAGATAAATTTATACCAATCTTTTTCTTCCTCTTTAGGCCTTATTGCATTCCAAGTAAGCTTTGAAGAGAAACATTTGTGTGTTGTTCCATTTACTGTCCAAGAAAACGAATCTTGAGCCATTGACGAGCTAGGTAAAACTGTTTTTTTCTTAACCAAAGGTTTATTATTATTATAATTTGTGTGTGAAGAGAACTTTTATATTCAACGATATATTTTGGTTAAGTCATATAGTGCAATTAAAACTGAATACTTGTTATGAATTGAAAACATATATCGTATAAATTACTTTGAGAAACTAGCTAGTTATAGATGAAAAGAAGAAAAGGAAAAAAAAAACTTTTCTAAAAAAGAAATAGATGAAAAAGATCATATCTTTAATACCAATCGAAACTTAACGAATGAGCAAAAAAAGTATAGATCGTGGAAACGAATCCATTTTCCGAAATCGAGAGAAATTTTAACTAAAGTGGAAACAAACAAAAGAAAGCTCATATGTTTGATTTTTTAAAAATAAGGACAAGCTAAAAAGAAAGAGCTGCATGGGAATCTACGCTTTGATGCTTTGCTTGAAGATGGAGGCAAGAATATATGCGGGTCCCTTTTGAAATTGCGCCTCAAATCTCTAATCCGATCCTAAATCTTCTTTTCTTTTCTTTTCTTTTATACACGTCTCTCTTGTTAGTAGTGTTCTCAACTGTAAGAGAGGACTACTGTATGTTAAAATAATCATGCAAGTTTTTGGTATAAAACTAAAATTAAACAAAAAAAAGTGCTAGTCGATATATAGATAAGCCAATAATATGAACTTAAAGGAATTCTTTACAATAATACACTATATATTAGTCCCATAAAAAAAATAAAAAACTTTGACTTAAACAAAAAACATGATGTATAAACACATAACTGAATCATATTTGTTAATATTGTAGTTTGTCCAACGCCGGTCCTGAGAATTTGGCAATTTAATAGAAATTTTAATTTTTTTTTTTTTAATTTGAAGGTCAAATATTCATATATATTAGTTCAGTAAAAATTAAAGCCCAAAATAAATAATTCATTGGCCTATGCCCAAAATCGACCATAAATTTATCATAATTTATGATTAACAAAATAAACCAAAAACATTACTTTGGAACATATGTTGTAGGAATGTTTTAGATAGTATTATATTTTCTCTTCCTAGATGTCTACATATACAACCAAACAAGAGTAGAATGAAATTTGATTATAATGTTTTTGTCAGATATTGTTTGAAAAATAGATAGATTTGTGGGTGGATATACTATTTGATAGTAAGTATTTGTGTTTTATTAAAAAAAAAAAAGTGGGAGTTTGAAACACTGACTGTGAGTGAGACACCACATGCAAAACCTATCAAGCAGGCTCTCACTTATCATTCTTTCTTTCCTCGATTTCCTCCCAATTTATTCCTTTGTCATTCCGCCACGTGTCATCCCATTTGCCGACATCTAGGTCCCACTTATACCGCCGGCCAATCACTCTGTTTCTTCCGATGTTGGCTTGGCCCCACACCCGAATATTTGTCCGGAAATTTCCAGGTTTTCTTATTTCGGTCTTTGTACTGTTTAAATCAGAATTTAGGGTTTCTTGTTTGCTTCACATGTTATTTGTACGATCCGTGTGGTTGTTCATCAACGATCCATATCATAATTAGATTTTAAGTCCATATATGACCTAAGTTCTGACTTCACTTATTGATAACAAAAAAGAAAAAACCTTAACCATGTCAATAAAATTTTGTGATAGCGAATTGTTTAATTTTTGTTTAAGAGTGAATCCAAGTTATTATTATTGTTTACCGACCATTAGTGCAAAGAAAGACCAGCAGTTCCTATTACATCAAGTTATATCCGTAATTGTCGAAGTTGTTAACTTTTAATTATCAGGAATTTCGACCATGGCCATTCTTTTTTCCATTAATTCGTATTAAATTTTGTACTTTTAGTAATCTATATATACGATGATTATAATATTTTTTAACCCTAATTAATAATGAGATGGACCAGCTTGATGCTGTCGTTGATTTAACAAAAGGTAATAAATTCATCAATTGCTTAGACCATCAAACATGCACACACCAACGGTACAATCATCGAAGGGATATTAATTATGAGCATATGAACAAAAAAATATTTTATCACACTTCAATGAACAACTCAATTGGCATTATAAGTTATCAGAAATTAGCATTCACTGCGGAAAAAATCAAACCAAAGTTGTAGATCAAACATCCGAATTATAATTTATATAGAATATGAAGTATTATATGAGTCATTAGGTCGAATAGGAATACCAACAAGAAGTGTTTATATAAAACTATAAATAAAAATTACGATAACGATCACTCTATAAACTATATATAAACTATGATAAATGAGCAGTACATCATGTCGAGATAGATTTCAGTATTATTCATATATGCGAGAGCTCTCATATCAATACGATCTGCTTTAACTTTTTTTTATTGCCCAAGAAACTCCAGTCTTTGTCACTTGTCTACTAATTTAGACTCCAAAGCAACCCAAAATATTACAACTTTGACTAGTCAAACCCAAAACTCTATGTCTATTTTTCCCATTATGTTTTCGGATGGTCCCACCACTTCCAATTATATAGACATATTATAATGTTCGATTCCTGATTGCTGATTCTGAATGGAAGATTCGTGTTGTGTCACTCTCATCTCTGTTTCTTGACCTCCACATCTTTTGATCTATATATTAAGTTTATAGATTAGTTTGATATTCCAAGATCATTATATTTATCTTTAATTTGAACATGTAGTTCTTGTGAGTTATACTCTCTTATACATTCTTAATTTGTTTAAGAGTTAGTATATATTGATCAAAAATTAGGTTTCATTAGTTTGGTTGCAAATGAAATAAAACGTGTGATTGAGGGTTTGATTGGAAGGAATTTTAGAGGCTACACACAGTCATATTTATTTTTACAGCTAATTTTTGTTTCCAATAATGATTTCTACAAATTTTTAAACATATAGTCCTTTGTATCATTTTTTGGCTGTAGAGAGATATGGGCCTGATTGGTAACAACTATAGTTTTCGGTTTTATGCTGTGGTTTTTTGGCTGTAAGATTTTAGCTGTGGCTTTTTAAAAAATGAAATACAGAAAATATAAGCTGTGGAAATATAGCTATGTACAGCAAAAAAGGATACAAAAAGGTGTAGGTTTAAAAATCTGTAGAAATCATGATTGAAAAAAAGTTTAGCTTTTAAAAATATGTAGAAATCATGATTGGAAAAAAATTAGCTGTAGAAATAAATATGGTTGTGTGCAGCCTCTAGAGCTCATTCCAATCAAGCCTTATATTTCCACAGCCCATATTTCCTCTCTTTCACTTTTTAAAAAGTCACAGCCAAAATCTTACAGCCAAAATCCTACAGCTAAATCTACAGCAAAAAAACCACAACATAAAATCGAAAGTTACAGCTGTTACCAATCAGGCTCTGAATAGTTTATGATAGCGTTTATAGAAAGACTTAGTTGGTTTTACTAGTTTATAGCTGGTAAATTATTGCGCTAGCTTTCTCATCATTTTGAGATTTTTACTAATGATTAAACATTATAAAAACAAAGATAAATAGATCACATATTCCGTTTTAGTAGATTTAAAATAACTTCATCTCTCTCAATGTACTCTCATTCTCTCTTTTTCGAAGAAGTTAGCTTGTATAATTTTGCTTCCCTAATTTCGACTTCTGAATTCAAATTGTGAAGTCCATATAATATAACTCTCTAAATGTTCATTATATACAACCTCCAAGTTATAATTTCGATACATAATCTGGATGTGTATTTAAATATTTAATTATAATGAAACTCTACACTAATCGAGAAATGCATACTATATATAAGTGTATTGTTCCAAAAACAATAAAACAGTGTCAGTACAATTTCCCTGAATTTTTTTGTTCTTCTTATACAAAACGCATATTCAGTAAATTTTGCATCCATTCTAAGACAAATAAAAAATCCAATATGTTATACTACTCCATATCGATTTCATTGTAAATGTCTTTTCAGTATATTTGTTTCAAATATTTTAATTCACAATTAATCAATTAATTTGAAATTATATTTTCATCTCCGTATACTAAACGCTTTTCCTTTGTTCTTCTATAAATTTGAAAAAGTGGATTTAAGACGAAATTTTATAATTGTAATTAAATTTTATGCTGAAAATAATAGACGACACTTTTAATAAAGAAAATTTCAAGAAAAATAGAATAAAATTTATACTTCTAAAAGGACTCAAAACTGATATATAAAAGGTTAAAACATGTCTATGATCATATGTCAAATAGAAATAAAAAGAATGAAAAATCGATAAATTATTAAAAGATTCTGAACTGTTAGTGCTATAATTTCTTATATAAATTTTAGTTTTTTATTTAATGTGGTCATGATTAATTAGATAAAAATTGGGAGCCACAAGTAGGTAGGCCAAAGGGAAATATAATGATCATCAGTTATATCTGGAGACCAATGATTGTTTTTTTTTGTGAATGAATCACCAATTTTCCTATCGGAAAACTACATGTTAATAACCAAATGATTTTTTTCCATCCTATCATCAGATAAAACGAAAGAAAGAAAAAGTATACTAAGCGGGATGCATTGAATGGTTGATTTTTAAAAATCTAATAGTATTGTTTTCTAAAATCATATGTAACATAATCCAATATCTTAAATTTAATACTTTCGTTTATGTAATAAAGAAAGACACATGCATGATTGTTTCAATCCAAAAAAAAACATGATTGAACAACCAAAAAAAATCCGTAGAGAGAAACCATTTTTAAAAAAAATTATAGTATGAGTTACTCATTCTCTCTTCCCACGACACGACATTTAAAAACTGGTGGGAGTTACTCATTCTCTCTTCCCACAATACAACGATTAAAAACCGTATACTATATATGTTTATAATAAAAGCAATACTATAATATGATGTTTATGTGTGTGGATATGGTGTTTAGACCAAATCTCGGTCTTCATAAAAGTCTCTTTCTCGAAAACCAATGTGTTAGTGTGATTTGTGTCTCTATGAACTTTAAATCCCCATGGGATAATGCAAGAACATCATGAGCTACACATTCTCCGGCCAATTCTTTGCTTTTACTCCATTAGACGAAATGCAATAGGAATGCAAATGAAGTGTTTTTTCATCCAATAAGAAGACAATAGCAAAAGGCAAAATGCTAACTCCATCGACAAAGACAAATTTTGTATTCCGTCAAATTTTTGTATGTCCCACATCAATTCTGATGTGGCAGATTGTGATTGGTTATCTGTTTTTTATTCATTTTTTAAATGTTATTTTTACCCAATAATTGATCAAAAATAAAAATAAAAATTTACACCATTATTTTTATTTTTTAACATCTATAAAATAGAGATTAGGTTTATATCATTTGGACACCAAAAAAATATATAAAGTTTTAACACTCTCTTTTTATTTTTTCTCCTACATTGTCATTCTCTTTGGTGTTTTTTTCTTTCAATTTTCAACATACTTATGGATCCATCTCGTAATCACAATTTCATATTTAGAAAATGAGTATATTATTTGAATCATTAAAATAATATACTTTTATATATTAATCAACTCTAATTAAAAAAATATATATAAATATATTAATAGTAATAGTATTTATAAAATGTATAACATATATAAAATAATAAAATAAATAAAAATAAAATAAATTATATATGATAGATTGATGTGGAGGAAAGAGAAAATGATTTGCCTTTCTATTGTGAAGTTGGGTGTGAATTTAAAAATTGAGATGATGTGGAAGGAGAATAAAATGATGTGGAGGGAATATAGGATGGGAAATTTGTCTTTCTACTGGAGATAGTCTTATGTGTGTTCTATTTACATATACTACAATTTAAGAATATTAGGTTTCGAATATATCAACTATATAAAATATCCATATATCAAGTATGTTACTTGGCATCTGATGATAGCTAGTTGCCCCCACTTTTAAAAATCATTGGTTGAGTTTCATTACTGAGTACTATTGCATACTACGTACGCATATTTGATATGATTTGTTTATCTCGCAAAAATATATTAATAATGACCTTGATATATATGTACTTATCAAATGCAGAAGAACTATAGAACCTTAAGTAAGTTGAGATCAACTTGTAAATAATAGATACGACAAAAGTATTTAACCATTAGACCAACTATACATACTCGTGAAATTGTTAACAAAAAATATGTTCAACAGACTATATAAAGTAGATGAGAAAGAAAAAAATTATAGGCCAATATGTTTTAACAAAAAAACAAGAAACACTTGTGGCCCTGTCAAATAAACAGTCTTGTCCAAGATGTCACTATATCTGCTTAATTTTGAAATATAATATGTTTACAATTGAAAAAAAAGAATCTAATTAGGTGATGGAAGTGAAACATTTTAAATCTCTTTAGTAACTTTTCTATCGAATAAGTAAGGTTTTTCTTTAATTAACCCAACTTGTATGCGTTTCACAACATTCTAGTACTCTCTATGTTTCACAAAAAATATCGTTTTAATGTTTTATTTTTGTTTCACAAAAAGTGTCGTTTTACATTTTCAATGCAAAATTTTGAATAAATTTCCAGTTTTAACACTGTTGTTTTAATGTATTAAATGCAGAGAGAAAAATTGTTGAGTGTATTAATAAAAAAGTAATATAGAACTTTTAATAGTTTTATTAATATGTGTGAAATATGTCAAAATTATATTATTTGTGAAACAGAAAAAGTATATGTTAAAATTTGTGATAAACACAATTATCCAAATACAAACGGCATAATTAATTAGTATTTATGGTTTGTTTTGCCCTAAACAAATGTATAGTATATGATTTGCTATGTGTAATTATGAGTATCCATAATTTTTAGACTGAGAAGTGTTTAAATGGATCATAACGGAAAATAGAGAGATTTGCCCACTCCTCTGGCTCTAGTACGTACGAATACGAAGGTGATGACTTGAAAAGAAAAGATCGGTCCCATAAGGAAGAAACAAGACATGGCGATGAGTATGGGTCCCACGTTGTGACAACTCAACGGACCGTTTGGAACAGAAATTACAAATACAAAAAGAAGATGAGAGTGCGTTGGAATCCGACGTAGAACACCAACTCCCATCCATCATCGTACGGCTACTATTCATCTTAATCAAATAGTTCGATTTCACATTATTGATAACGATTGCAACCCATCATCATATACATTTGACCGCTAAAAGAATTTGACCGATCCATTATTGTGGAGTAACTAAGCGATTGTTGTAAATTGATTGTATTCCTCCTATATATATAGTGTAGATTTGATTATAGCTTTGATTATATAAAAAAAAAACAACTTGACTAGTAAAATGTGTAGTTGTTTTTGTATGTGACTATAGTCAAGATATATATGATTTGGGGTAAATGTTAGATACTTAGATAATTACTAGAACTTATTATTATATAAATTTATAAGAATATATCATCTTTTTAGCTTTGACAATTTTAATTTTGTGACAATTAAAATAACATTTTTTGTGAAGTAGGACCCTTTTTTTTACAAGTCTTAAACACACAATTTGGAGAGATAGTTACAAAATGACAGAATTTGTTTTTGACTTTTCACAAGTCTTTTTTATCATCTCTTCTTATAATGTATGTACAAAAATTAAAAAAAAAAATTTACCAGAAGAAAAATTATATCAAAATTACCATTATAATAATAGCTTTGGAAAATTTTGTGTTTAGGTGTAATTGGTATATATACACAAAACAGTTCAATGAACAGTAGGATACGATTTATATATAAAAATAATCACAAACGGCGGCTTTATGGTCTGTTCCAAATCACGTTCCGAATTGGTTCACATTATTCTTCATACCATTGATTATAAATATCAATATTAAATTTCAGAATATTACAGTATTATAAAAATCATATTGAATCGAGGCCACAACAATTGTATGTATCTCTCTCCTCCCACATTCCCATGTATATATATATACAGATGCTTGGCTTTTCCTTTTGCTTCATCACTTTTAATTTCTACTCATATCCCTCATTCTCTCTGATCACAAGAAACAATCTCCATCTCCTACACATAAACACTACTCATCTAATAATCTTCAAGGAGCTTCTCAGATTCAGCTCTTATGGATCATTTGTTACAGCATCAGGTATAACTCCAATTATATACACACAATTTTTAACATCTTGAGGGTTTTGTTCATTTAAATTAGAATCTTGATGTGTTTTCTTTTTCTTAAAAGGATGTTTTTGGGAATTTTAACAAAGCAAGAGAAGCCATGGGAGTATCATGTTCATCAAACCCAACACAAGATGACCAACAGAATAAACCGGCCACCGGGGCGGCGAGGCCACAGCCACCGGAGCTAGCCCTGAGATGTCCACGTTGCGACTCAACAAACACAAAGTTTTGTTACTACAACAATTACAGCCTCTCTCAGCCTCGCTACTTCTGCAAATCATGCCGGAGATATTGGACCAAAGGCGGAACCCTAAGAAACATCCCCGTTGGAGGCGGCTGCCGGAAAAACAAACGGTCCACATCTTCGGCGTCAAGAAGCCTTAGAACCACTCCGGAACCGGTTTCCCACGACGGAAAAGCTTTCTCGGCGGCGAGTTTCGGCGGGTATAATAACAATGAACAGATTGATCTCAGTTTAGCCTTTGCCTTGCTGAACAAGCAACCTCCAGGGAGTTCTTCACAGCTAGGGTTTCCTTCAGAATTTGGTAGCTCTCATCAGTCTGACATGGAGAGTGTGTTTGGGAAAAGCCAGCAAAAGGAGAACGCTGGTTATGCGTTTGGAAACGGGAGCAGCGGTTTGGATATTGCGATGGGTGATCCAAGCAAGGTCTTATGGGGATTTCCATGGCAGATGAATGGAGAGAGCTTTGGAATGATGAACATAGGAGGAGGAGGTGGTGGTCATGTAGATCAGATTGATTCAGGGAGAGAGATTTGGACGACCAATATGAACTATATTAATTCTGGTGCTTTAATGTAGTTCTAAACTTCTAATTAAAACCTCAATTTTATTTGGGTTTTAATTTAGCGTTTGAATTTCATATTTTTAATTGGGAGAAAAGATGGGGGCTAGCTATTTTATGAAATGGTTAAGGAAATATAGATATATATATATATATATATATATATATATATATATATATATATATATTAGGGCTTTTTAAAGAGTTTCAAACTTGCAAAATGGGGTTGGGTGTTTTCTTTTTCTTTTACTGTTTGTTTCTGATCTAAATTGTTGAGTTTCTTTCTTTTGTATGTTCATTATGTTTTAAATGTGACATATTGCCTTTTGTTTTTCCTAATTTCGAGGATAATTTGCTAGCGAAGTTCAAATAGTTTCTGGAATAAACAACAAATGTAGATGTCATTGAAAACAATGATTTACCAACGAATGGAAATGTGTGTTTAACTTTAAATCCTAATTTTCTTGACCCAAAAAAAAAAAAAAACTTTAAATCCTAATTTCTCTTATTGAGTCTTAATAATTATTTCTCCTGGCAAAAATCTGACCTCTACCGCCTTCTTATACGTTGATGTTTCTACTTATTTGATTTTTGTTCCTTTTTCTTTTTGTCAACCTACTTAATTGATTTAATGACGTAAAGGATCAATCTTGGTAATGTTATTGTATGATTTCAAATAAATATTGGTATATGGTGGACCAGAATTGACTTTGGATACAAGCTCATCAAATATGTGTTTGGTTTCTTTGACTTTATAAATATTTGGATGACCAATTTTTTCATAAATTTATTAGTTTATATTGTTTAGTAAAATGTGAAATAATCAAAATTTTATGTTCAAAATTTGGGAGTCCAATTTTTTTTTTCTAACTTTTAAATCTCAGAATCGGCTCTGAGCGGAAAGAAACTCCATCCATAATTTTTTCCATAGTTAACTCCGATCGTAAAATTCTTTTTAATTGTATCAATGTGGACCATTGTCTAAAGAAAGCAACTATTCAAAGATTTAGTATAGTCTAGATAAAACAATGAAATATGAAACAATTAGTTATCTCAATATGAAATAGATAAGTCTTCACCATTGATCAGTTAATGTGTTCACCATTGACCTATAGTTTTAGTTTCACCATTTAAATAGATAAGTCTTCACCCTCATTTCTATAGTTTTAGTGATTAGACAATGATGCTGCAAATCGAACAAAACCAGACTCTCCCCATCCACTCTCATAGGATTCATAAAGCTTTCATAACTCTTTAGGTTCTTCACCCTTTAAATCAACGTCATGCCTTGTCAACAACAAAACATGCAAAATCTACTTTTTCATACGCAACTTTAGCGTTTAGTGGATGTTGGAGACAATTTTTTTTCCTGAAAAAAATGTAAATTATTTTTACATTAAAAAATATTATTTAGAACTTCAAAAAAAAAATGAATGTTAACCTAATTCCATAAACATAATTAATTTAATAACTTACTCTTCCATAATTTGTAACTTAAAATACTATCGATTACTAGTGTCAATGGTCCATCTAACAACAAATGCTCAATTAATCTCTCGAAGTTCTTGTCTTCGGAATCTTCAAAGGGCTTGTAATGAATTAGCATTTCATAGACATGCCGTCCATTTTTTATGAAATCAACATCAAATTTTAAATATTTTAAATCGCGCTTCTTATGTTGGTAGCGGAGACAGAACTGATATTGGATAAAACTTCATCAAATATGTGTTAGAACCTTTGAATTTATAAATTTTTGGAGGGTTAATACCATCTCCATTGCACGTTATTAGGAGTGTCTTCCACATTTAATATAATAAAATTTAAGAAACCACAGTCTCTGGGTGTCTCTGCGAAGACACAGATCTTTTCACAAATCGCCACGTGTCGCGGTCTGATTGGCCGAGACAAATAATATTAATAAATATAATATTATTTAAACTAAAAAAAAAAAAAAAAAAAATTCGGAAGACACCCAATTGGGTGTCACCGATGGTGATGTTCTAATGTTTTTACATATTTATTGGTTTATATGGTTGAGTAAAATGTGACAAATGATCAAAATCTAATGTTCAAAATGAGTGTGGCCAATTTGTTTTTCTTATTTCTAACCTTTTAAATCTCATAGTCGACTATGCTATGGACTAACTAATATATACGACAACATTAGTACTCTAATCAGGCCCGGTTTAACACCAAGAGCGGGCAATGCGATCGCCCCAGGGCCCATTAAAAAAAATATATAGTTTTGATATATATATATATTTAAAAAATAGATATATATATATATAAAACAAGATCAATTTTAACCCAAATTTTTTTTAATATATATATTTTTTATTTCTATAACTAGATTTTTTAAAAATTATGTTAAAAAAACAGATTTTTTTGTTTAAGGGCCTATTTTTTGTTTTGTTTGTTTTAGAGCCCAAATATTTTTTTTACCCAAGGCCCCTAAAATCTATAACTAAATTTTCTTTGAAAATATAAACAATTTTTTATAAAAATATGTAAAAAAAGAAAACTTAAACCTAAATTTATTTATTTTTTGTTTAAGGGCCAAAAAAAAGTTTTTTTGCCCAAGGACCCCAAATAGTCTTGAGCCGGGCCTGACTCTAATGATTTTAAACGAGAAATTTTGATAAGAGAAAACAAAGTCTAAAAATTAAGTACCCATGAAATTGCGCTTTAGATAGTATAAAGTGTATATATATTGGGTTTTTATGGGTGAGACTGTAAGACCAGAAATGATGGCGAAGAAAGATCTCACCTAACCTAATTTTGCTGACATCAGCTAATATACACTTAAGGGTTAAGACTTAAGAGAATGTTATAAATGAATAAAAAATATATTTGCTGTTTGGTAGTTGCTTTACACATAGAAACACGTGTTTATGTATATACATAGAAACATGCATAAATATATAGATATAGACACATGCATATGTATATTTATAAACACGCGCGTGATTATTTTTTTGAGTTTCGACATAAGATTATTATATTTTTAAGTTTCGACATAAGATTTCTCCGGTTATCGAGAAGAAACAAAACCCAACTAACTCATGCTACCTTACAAATGATCTCTACCTTTTTTTTGAGTTTCAATTTTTATGCATGTTAATATGAGAGCTGAATATCTTATTGAATGAGAAAGGGGATTTAGTATTTGTAGTTTTCAAGAGATAAAATCGGTGATGTCCACACATCCGTGTAAACATATTCAAGAGGGCGATGAGAATCAATAGAAGAATGGCTAAAAGGCAACTTGTGGCTTTTGTTAAGAAGGCATTCGGAACAAGATAAAGTTGAGTTTTGTAAAGATGAAACAGGAATTGAAAAGGCAGAAACAATTTTGTTTAAAATAGGGAAAGATGGATGACCCAATCGTGAGTGCCACATACGGAGACTCGTTTTCGGACCGGAAGAAGATAACAATGCCATTGCTTGAGAGCTTGAGACCGGCCACTCATACAGCTGATCTTTAGTCATGCCTTGGAGTAACGGGACCCCCGTACTGAGATCCTTCACCTGAAATGAGGCAGGAAAAAATTCGACCGAAACATTATTAGTGTTACAAAGACGATACACGGAGATAAGGTTCTTCTTTATCTCAGGAACACATAAGATGTTATCCAAATTTAAAGGTCGAATGTGTGAAGGGAGAGATGTGGAACCGGTATGAGAGATGTTGAGATTCGAACCATCGGCGAGTAATACATCATCTCCGCCGTGATAAGCTTGATGGAGGGAAAGATTGTGGAGATCAGATGTTATATGATGCGTTGCACCAGAATCCACAAGCCAATTGTTTGCCGTATAAGGTGCATTGGCAACGAGATTGGCACGTGGTTGCCAAGGACGGAACGGTGTTGGTGGCATCGGTTGGGCAGAAGATTGCAGATGCTGGAGCTGAGGACATCGACGTGCGCTATGGCCTTGAGTATTGCAGAACTGGCACTTTCCCAAATAGGGACGCGGAGCTCGTGAATCATTGTTGTTTTGATACGGTTGTGACGACCACGGTTGTGTGATGGTGTTGTTGTTGTTGTTGTTACGGCGATTGTTGTTGGAATTGTTGTACCGATTGGTGTTGTTGGTGTGGTTGTGATTCCGGTTGTAGGTGGGACGTTGTTGAATGGCGTTTGCAGAGATGGGAAACGGAGAGGAGTGTGAGATCTCAGCAGCCGCAAGAAGCTTGGCTTCATGGTTAAGGAGACGCTCATGAACTTCAGTGAGCGTTGGAGGTGTGTCTTTACCCTCGATCTGATCCACTACCGTCTTGTAGTCATCCGAGAGGCCAGCAAGAACAAATTCAAGCTGATCCTCATGATCATAGGATTTGCCAAGGATCGCAGCTTGATCTAGACGAGTTAACATTCCTTGCATATATTCGTCGATGGTTTTGGTACCTTTGGTGAAGTTTTTGATTTGAGCAGACAATTGCTTCACATGACCGCGACTCGGATTTGCATACGTTGATGTAAGCTTTGTCCAGATCTGTGATGCAGTGGTGGTGCGAGACACAAGCGGTTGAAGGGGTTGCGAGATGGCTCCGAGGAGCGCACTGTAGATTAGTTTGTCTTGACGACTCCATTTGATGAATCCGGGATTGGGAGAGACAGTACCGCCAACTGTAGCGGTAGTAGACGGAGCAGCGGTGGTGCCATCGAGATGACCAGCAAGGCCATGCCCATCGAGAAGAGCGTTAACTTGGAGGCTCCACATGAGATAATTGGTGCTGTTGAGTTTGGTGACGTTAGACATGTTGATATTCAGAACTGTGTTGGCGTTGATGGCAATTGTTTCGGTGGAGGTCGGAGTGCTGTTGATAATGGGGGCTTCCATGGCGGCGAGAAAAATTTGAAGAGATTAAAAGGTTTTAGGTTTTTAGGAACGTGTTTTCTCTGATACCATATGAGAGCTGAATATCTTATTGAATGAGAAAGGGGATTTACATATATTTATACAATCGTAGGAGAGAAATTAGGGAGATATCTAATCACAGTAAATGCTTAAATATATTGTTTACATATTTAGCTAATAGTTAATTGCAAACAAAGAAAATTGACGTTATGCATGTTTAAAAAGATAGTGTTTAATTGTGGAATAAAGTATTAGTGCTTTTAGGTTTGGGTATATCGAGCCCAATCCCAATAATTGTTGTGCGTTATTTTCTTGTATATATAAACAGTAAACACATCCATTATACAGGAAGTCTGCCACCACAGCCACGAATCTCTCGTTTCTTTGTTCTCTTTCATCCGATGAGTAGAAGCTATGATTATGAGATTGATCACTATTTTACCATCTATCAATCTCATAACCATAGCTTGTGGTCGTCGGATGAAACACAAGAAAGAAACGAAAGATTTGCGGCTGTTGTGGCAGACCTCCTGTATAACGGAAAACTTTGTGCTGAAACTTTATGCTGAGGTACTTGCACAACATCGATCAAGAATACTATCTATGGCAGAGTTTCAATAATCCTACAGATACTTGACTCAGATTAATGCTTACATTAGGCCCACTGATAATTCCAACCTTGCTAAATAAACCAGAGGCATTCGTGCCTTAACTTAAAAATATCACAATTCAAATGTTTCGAACATGTATTTCTCAGAACAAAGTCCTCAAACTACTAATTCACATCAATACCAGAGTCACAGGAGTTGCTCTTATAATCCAACGGTACCCTGAGAAGCAGAACCAAAGATGGCCAAAGAGAAAGTCAGTTCCTTTAGAGAATTTAAGAGACCATTGACCTAAAAGTTATGAGCTTTTAGAAGAGATTACCTAATTATATTAGTCTTTTTCCAGCTATTTCTGAGGCTTCTTCCACAAAACACCAATCTTCTTGAGCACATTCCCATTTTTCTTCTTTGTCAGTTCATCATCGATATCCTCCGAGTAAGGAGAGTTTGTTTGATTATAGTTCTCAGCGAATTTCCCGTTGTTTCCAGCAGAGAGCATGGAGGTAGCTGCTTCAGCAGCTTTTCTCCATTGGTTGGATTGAACTTTGAGCTTCCTCAGTTCTGTTTCCATTTCTGAGTTTGAAGCTTGAGTAGCATCAAGTTGCTCGGTTACTCTAACCGCTCTCTTGCTACTCTTGTCAGCTTCTTCCATTGCAATCCCTAGCTTCATGAGCGCTTCTTGTACATCTGTCTCCCTCTTGTTGATATCTGACTTTAGTGTCTCGTTCTCGTCTGTAACGATCTGGAGTTCTGTCTCTTTATCCATCAAATCTGCCTTAAAGTTCTCAATCGCCTCCCTTAGTTGCTTCAGCTCAGCTTCAACATCTGTCTCTTTCTGGTCCTTCATCAGTTTCAGGTACAGGTTATCTCTCTCCTCTGAAACAAACTGTAATTCTGTTTCCTTGTCCATCAACCTCGCCTTTAACTCGTCTATCTCGGATTTAGCTATCTTTAATTCAGACTGGAGTTCAGCTTGTATCCGTAACCGAGAAGAAGCCTCTACGTTCCCCTCTTGGACTTTTTTATCAGAAGCTTCTAGAGCTGCTATCAGTCGCTCTACCTCACATCTCAAGGAAGAAAGTTCTTCCTTCGTCTCATTTGATTCCCCAAGTTTTAAACTTTCATAGTCTAGCAGGGTTTCGTGGTTTTCCAAATCACCCGGATTGGTCTGAAGTTTATTCACAAGAGCTTCAAGCCATACCATCCTCGATTTTGACTGTTCAAGCTCTACTGCAATCTTCTTATAACTTTCAACTGCTTTTGTGCCATCTGACTTCAGTTCTTCTACTGCCTTTTTAGCATTCTCCAATTGCCTAAGAGTTTCGGTGGCTAAAGCCTCGGTTTCAGCATCTGATACCTCACAGTCCTTAAGCTGGTTCCTAAAATTCTCGACGAGAAAAAGTGTGTCCATTAAGTTTCCTCTCAAAAGGTGAATCTCCGAGTTACGCAACTCAGCTTGTCTCACATGACCAGCTTCAGAAGAAGCCACCATCTCAATCTGAAGCTTGAGTTGTTGGATCTCATGAACAACAACAGCCAGTCCTGCCCTTTCATCAGCAGTAGCACCAAACTCCAAATCGCATTCCTGAGATACACTTCGATGATCAAAAGCACCGGTTTTATCAGTTTCTTCCTCCAACGCTGAAACTTCCCAAAACTGATTCTGGGTCTCCTCGAGCTTAAAGGAAACTTCTTGTAGCTGTTTCCTGGACTCCTCTGCTTCTTGCTCTGCTTGCTTCTTTGATGTTTCAGACACTGTGACTTGGTCTTTCGCCTTCTTCAGCTCCTCCTGAAGCTGCGAGACTAGCGACTCTAGCTCCGTTATTCTGCTCGGCCTCTTCTTCTGTTAGCAAAGAAACATGGCAGTGTTACGGCAATCTCAAGGAGAAAAAAAGAAACAGACAATTGAGTGAAAATTAGTTACATTCTCATCTCTCAACTACCCCAAATTAAATGTTCTACCTAATTCTACATCCTATAGGCCCCGAAATTAAATGAATGCTAAAAATTGCTCATCAAAGTCGATACAGAGACATGTTATGAGGAAAAGGCTTATCTTGGATCATGCAAATAAAAGAGTTTTGACGAAATCTAGATACACCAACAAAAAAATAAAGCAATAAAAAGGAAATCTTTCAAGACTCTTAGATTGAATCTGAAACGAGCTTAGTACAAGAGGCTCATACCTCGGAGACGGGGCTTCGTGGAGACCTACGGTCCGGAACTTTTGGACTTTTATCCTTTGGTGTTCTGTTATTAGCTGGGTTAGGAGATGAAGAAGAGTCAAGTTCTAGCGCTGCTATCTTCAGTGGCCGAGCAGCTCGAGGAGACACCTTTTTAGGAACATCTGGAGATCCATTTCTGCCCCAAAACACACAAAAATTAAAACAAAAAGATGAGAAATTGAAAACCAGTAAGATATCCACACTCCACAGTTGCAAGCAAATGTGCTAGAGAATGAAAAACCCTCCACAACTAAAGGTCATAACTTGTTGGCAACATGGATTTCTTGTTCCAAAAGAGATTAGAGAAAAATTGTGATCAGATTTGATTAAATAGAAGCAATGAGTATTGAGGACCACAAGAATGCAACCTTTAAGATTCAGTGTTGAAAAACAACTCTCACAAGAAAACCACAAAAGGGGAGAAGAATCAGCCATAAATGCAAAGAAACTATAGAAAGACAAAAACCAAGATTTACCTTGCCTTTTGGGTCTGCATACTGTAATATTATCCCTCCAATGCACAGGATGAATGAAAAAACCTTGTTTACCGAAAAGATATTTCCAGCCTCTTCTTTGCTTCTTCAATGTAGCCTGACCCACCAAGAATTGTAGAGAGCTCATGAATATTTAATGCAGAAAGATGGATACATATTTAACAATCCAATGGCAGAGAAAACATGATCGGAGTTATTATTACAGAGAAAGGATAAGAGTAGAAAAATATTTCTTTACGTCTGTAATCAAATCCATTACCAAAAAATGAGCATCCTAAAGAAGAAACAAAATCTTTTATCGAACTTCTTACTAATGTCTTATGTCGACATAGATTTTTGTTGGATCGTACATTACCGCAAAACTGCATTAAGATTCAATGCATACCCTCGTGTTCATAATTCTTGACCAGACATGATTTTACAAAAACAAAAAAAAACAAAAAAAGTGGTTTCTTTTATGCTTGAGACCATTCTCTATTCAACTGAACCTGCTCACTCATAGCTCTAGAAGACCATCAAAAACTTGGTGTTTAATATTTCACTCAATGGAGAATAAAACACTTTACTCAATATTTTAAAATGGGACAGATACAATCAGAGTCAAATCTCAGGTGAACCAACATATCGCCAAAAGATGATTTGCACAGCTGAGTTTTAGTTCTGGATTTATCCAAATAAACCAAAAAATAGAAGAAGAAAGAATGACCAACTCATATCTTGACACTGTAACCATTGATGCTAACTACACAAGTTGTTTGACTATAAAGTAACATAAAAGGAATCATCCTTTGTTGCCTCTGTAGTGTTCACAACCTATCATCATGAAGGCTGGTACCAAGGGTCCTACACAACTACACAAGCAGCATAAGGTGGTAGATTTACATTTATGTCCCTACCAGATTCACCCTCCTAAATGGAACACGAGAGGGTTAACCTGTCGTTTTCTAGATCAAGTTCCACCTTCTCCTCTATTATTGCCGTGAAAGGAGGGGACTTAGACGTTGAAGAACTACTATAATGAGAGTTTAAACATCTTTTACATAAGAAAGAACTAATATAAACTAAACAGATTTAATACCCACTCAAAGACATGGCAAGCAGAAATCAAATCTACTTGGTTTCATGGATAAACTTTTATATGAAAAAGGAGAATCTAACCACTTGAGTGAATCAAGCAATCATCATGTTAATTAAAGTAAGCATGAGCAAACAATCACAGTGCAGCACAGAAAAAGCTTCAACATTTAACCTTAAAAGTTACTAATAACAAAGAACAAAAAAGTTTTTTTTTTTTAATGAGACCAGATATGAAGAACTGTAATAAGAATAACACACAAATTAGATAGTTTAACCAAAAAAAACACACACACCAATTAGATGAAGAAGAAAAAAAAAGACATTTTGATGTTTCAAGCCCAAGACTGTTAAACTCTATATTTAATTGGGTCCTTCAAAAAATAATTCAAGTTCCTGGATATTCATCACTTACATGGAGGAAAAAGTTTAGAAATTTCATTTCTAATTAAAGCTAAATGGAGAAGGAAAACACAAAAACTCGAGCTTTCTGCGATTAAGCGAAACTAGAAACGTAAAATGCCAAGGAAAAGCGGTATACCCAAAAAAGGGGGAAACGAAAAGGGAGGAAAATCACAACTTTTTACTTGGAAAAGAAACTACATTTTCCAGGAAAGCTATTGCATTTTCCAGGGGAACGAAAATAACTCCTTACGCTGCGAGGACGGTTGGTGCTCGAAGAAAAGATTCAGTTTTTGTCAAAGAAAATGTGAAATGGGTAGAGAGATTTGAGATGCAAAACCTAATAAGCTATCTTTTTGACTCTGCGGAATCCAAGAGTAAACAGTGTGCGATGTGAGAGAGAAAGAGAGAGAAGTGGGTAATGTGTACTGTGGCTTTGGGCAGTGAGTCTGAGAAAAGAAAACAGAGAGAAGGGAACAAAAAGGTTATTTCAAAACGCAGCAAGACAAAGCGTACTCCTTTGTCGTTTTGAGGATAGTTTTTGATATTTTTTGAATTTTAATTTCCGGTTTTTAGACATTTTTCCCAAGTCCAAACTTTATATTAGACGTTTTAAGGGAATCTTTATATACTATTAGTTTATATTAATTCCTTTTTGGTGTGCAAATTGGTAAATAAAAAATAGTTTCTTATTCACTTATTTGTCAAAAATTGGTTATTGACTATTTTAGCTTTGCCTCTCCGGTGACAGCTAAAAAAATGTTCCTCTATAAATATCTCTTTGAATATGTGTGTGAAGCAGACCTAAATTTGAGGATAGCTTCTCTTTTCTTTTTTTTGGGCTCAACATCTAATTTGCATTACTCCAACGATGTGTTCATTACACTTTTATCAGCTTCAATAAAGGGTTTAACCCATTCTGACATAATCCAATACAAAAGGGTTGAGAAGACTTTTGATAGTATGGTATGGTCGGTCGGGGAAAACTTTTATAAATCTAAAGCATACATTTTAGAACACAGTGGGTCCATCTAAATATAAAATATATGTTTTTCTTACGGTTACATTTGGTTGGTTAATAAACTCTTATCCTTTTTTTTTTGTAATTGAACATAAACTCTTATCTTATACAACGAAAAAGAAAAATTCTAATTCTAATAATTCGATTTTATGAGTCATTCAACTTTGAACAGAAATCACCATTGTAATCTTTTCTTAATTCTTTATTTTTTTATAATTAGTGGACACTAGTAAATACATAACTTAAAAAAAAAAAAAAACCATTCGTTTATTTTTACATTTCATTTAATATTATAATTTTTAAAAATAATTGGAAATCTCAAATTAATTTTTAGAGACTAAAGTCGTTATATAAATCATTTTTTTTTAAATGAAAATTGATTTCTAAATAATTTTGTTTTTTTATGCCGCGTTTCAAAACTATCTGTCATGGATGATCAATCATCAATGTATTTTAGAAAAATTATTTGTTATAAAGTCGTATGTACGTAGTACTCGTTTATCATGATTGCATGTTTAATTTTCCATGTAACTATATTCCACTTTAATAAATAGTTTCATCATACCCTATATTGTAACATACCTACCACACAAAAATTTCGTTCAACGAATATTAATCCCTATTTTAAATCCACATTAGCGATAACTACTTTTTCGTTTGGGCTGACTGAAAATATCTACTACTACATACATTACCTTCACTCCAAAAAAAAAAAAAAAAAAAAAAAATTACCTCTTCACTCGATATTTAGACTATGACATTAGCACCACACAGTCTACAGTAATCACGTGTATAAACACACCTTCCGTTCCGTTTGCACACAAAATATATTAAACCGTCACTCAACACGTGTCAGAATCAGACAGCATGAGCATGTAAATTCACGTAGTTCAACACATTTCATCGTCATCACCACCTCTTCCTCACCGCTATTGCATCAACAACAACACAGAGAATCGCACAAGAAAAACAGAGCAGCCATGAGAACGAGCAATAATCTTATAGGTCTCGTAAACTTCCTCACTTTCCTCCTCTCGATTCCGATCCTCGGCGGTGGAATATGGCTGAGCAACCGAGCTAACTCCACCGACTGCATGAGATTCCTCCAGTGGCCGCTCATCGTCATCGGAATCTCAATCATGGTCGTCTCTTTAGCCGGAATCGCCGGAGCTTGTTACCAGAACAAATTCCTCATGTGGCTTTACCTCTTCGTCATGTTCTTCGTGATCGCTGCTCTAATCGGATTCATCATCTTCGCTTACGCCGTCACCGATAAAGGCTCAGGCCGGTTTGTGATGAACCGGAGGTATCTTGATTATTACCTCGGTGATTATTCGGGTTGGTTGAAGGATCGGGTCACGGATGATGGATACTGGAGGCAAATCGGATCGTGTGTTAGGGATTCTGGGGTTTGTAAGAATATTCCAAGACATTTAAATGGCGTTCCTGAAACTCCTCAGATGTTTTACTTCAGAAGGCTTAGTCCTGTTGAGGTACAAGTTTTTTTTTCGAAATTTTCTAATTATATTTTTTGTTCTGGAGGAAAAGAATATATCTGAATTTTGAAACTCGAAATCCATTCAAAATTTCTTACTTTTTTTGTCTTTATCATTTTTGGCTAATTTAGAAAAACATGTCTTAAAGTTAGTTACTTTCTGCTCTGTTGAAAAGTTGCAAGAAGAAATGAGGCTCAAAAACTCGAAGAGAAATCTAGAACTGGATATTCAGTTTTATGACATCTTTATTTATAAAATATAAGGTTTATTTTTACAATTGTCGTAACTGAGAAAACTTGAGAATTTCTCTTATGATAGACTTTGTTGACTTATTGAGTGGAGTATTGTTTTCAGCTTTATCTCGACATTACTCCGGCAAATATATAGTATACTCGATAAATAATTATTCAAATGTTTTTTTTTTCTTTCTTAAAACGACCTATCTGAAACATATGTAAGCAAAACAAAACATAGAAGTTTCAATATTATTCTTTATTTCCAACTTAATATGGTAATCATAAATGAAGTTGTTTTATAGTACAATGCGAGAGCTAATGAATAGAAATGTGTGTTTACTGACCTTTGGTTCTTATTGGCCAAGTTCTGGCTTTTGTACTTTTGTTCATTAATATGTATTCGTATTATCTTCTGACCTATCCACATAAATGCTGAGCTATCGTGCTAATGTTGAAACTTGTAATCGCCATGCAGAACCTAGTAGTGTACTAGTGTTACATGAATAGAAAGATCCAATGGGTTGTTGTTAAAGTCTTTCTTTTGTCCTAAACAATCACTCTAGAGTGCTCTGTTTCGGTAAGAAATTTAACCCATGAAAGACCCATTTCAGCTTTGTATACTTATGAGTTACGAGTCAGGTGAGTGTGTTATGTGTAATACCTCTGGCTCTTGTGATAGAATTTAACCCTTTCCATTTACACTTTTTGGCTTTTTACGGTTTTCTCAATGGTTTAGATTCATCATACAATGTTGCCCTTCCAGGCTAACGTGAACCAAACCTCATATGATCTATATTTATCTAAAATCTTCAGTCCGGATGCTGCAAGCCGCCAACAGATTGTGGCTATACGTATATGAACGAGACAGTGTGGGTTCCAGGAGGAGAAATGGTGGGACCGAACCCGGACTGTATGTTGTGGAACAATGACCAGAGACTACTATGTTACCAATGTAGCTCTTGCAAAGCAGGTGTTCTTGGAAGCCTAAAACTGAGTTGGAGAAAAGTATCAGTGATCAACATTGTGGTTTTGATCATACTTGTTATCTTCTATGTGATCGCATATGCAGCTTACCGGAATTTTAAGAGGATTGATAACGACGAACCTGCCCGTGAGGCTAGGATGACCAAATCTCATCCTAGTCATTTTCAGATTTGATGAGATTTTTAGTATAGTTTCTTTTTTCTTCTTAGATGAAAGAAGTTTCTGAGTTGTGGTTTTAGTACTCTTATTATATATATAACTTTGAGCTTTTTTTGTTTGTTTACTTCTTGCGTCTCTTTTTGGATATGTATGATGATGAAGATTATGATCACTATTTTGGTTGTTTTGTAGATTATGTGTGTTGCAATTAGTATACCAATATTAATTACTGCTCATGAGAATTACCATTTTATAAGTGAGCAACTGAAGAAAACGAAAATACACATGAACGGTTTTCATTGTTTGGATAATTCGTAGGTGTCATCTAATATTTGGTATTGCAGTGAAGATGTATGAACCAAAAAATTAGGTTTTTTTTTTTCTTTCAATAAGAATCACACAAAAGATGCATAAAATTAAAGAGGTAGGAGACTTGAGATTTCCTCTACGACTCTTAAGAAAAAAATGTTATGCATCTCATTATCTCAACTAAAACTGAAAATAGTTGTTTAGATTGATATGGAAAATCAAAACCAGTACTCAATTAACCGGGAACGGTTCTTCAAGGGGTTTTCAAATTACTCACAGTGGTAACATTTGGTTTTTGATTTGAGGTTTCATCTTCACGACTGAGTTCTGGGCTCCATCTACTTATCGTTTGCTCTTCCACTGTGTAGTTCTCCAAACACAGAGGTAGATTCAAATCCTCTTTGTTAGAGCTACCACTGACACAGAGAGTCAATAACGTTTTCGCAACACTTCCGCTTAACCGAACAACGCAATGGATATCTGACCACACTCTTAAGCGATCACTGTCACCAGACTGAACCAAAACCGAGAACTCAGAGTGGACAAGAGATGGATGGTGACAGTATGCCACGAAATCCACACCGTATTGCAACCCTGATCTCAGAACCCAGTTCTTCGATCGTAAATGTGAATAAGCTTTGAAAAATATTGGGAAGTTTGGTCTTTTGGATTTCATGTACATCCATGTCTCGACTTCGTTCTCCAAGCAACGACCTTGAAGATAGATTTTGATGCATTTGAGATTGTAGAACAAATAGAAAGCTTCTTCAAAGGATAGCTGAATCCGTTTCTTGACTTTCTCTGCGGATAGAACGAGTCTGCCAAAACAACAGCGGTCGAGTAGCTCAGCTTGCTCTGGCTCAACCGCTAGAAGCACGTTGCAACTCGAGAGGGAACCCGAGGACTGTTTTGGCTAGAGAGAGCTGGAGCTCTGAGACTGATTTTGAAATAGGTTCTGCAAGAGCTTTTCCTTCAGCACCTTTCCATTTCCATCTTGGCGCCATGGAATTAAGCTGCATATAGCACTTAAGATCAAACCTTTTCGAAAATAAAAATACAAAAAAAAACCCCATAAAATGTTGAATGAAAGATAATGTAAATAGTTTATTAGGAACTACAACTGACATAGTCTAGGAACTAAATTGAACAAAAAACCATGAACTTTTAAGTTTGAGTATTTTGTCACGATATCTATAGAAGCAGAGAGCATACTAACACCAATTGCATTTCATAGAGTAGATAAACATCCTCAAGAAACTACAATCATACTTAGGGATGTTGTCAAGAGGGTTTGAGCCCTACGTTAGCCCGGCCCTGCGCAAACCCGGTACTGCGCTAACCCTGTAAATGTAGACAAAAAGAATAAGCACTGAACTCTGCACTAGCCCTGTAGTATTAGTCCTTTTTCTTTATAATTAGAACAAAGATTCAGTGTTTCTGTGTGATCTAATCCACCAACAAAGATCACAAATTTCAGAAACTGATAGGAAAAATTACACAAAGAGATGCATCAAATCTAATCAAACGGAGAAACGATCCTCTGTGAAAACACAGAGTGACTAGTGAATAAATACATACTTGTGCCTCATAATTCCATAGACATTTCTAGAACTCTTGACATGGGAAATTCTTAAATAAACTTCATTAGTTCGAAGATACAACAAGGGGAAAGATTAAAAACAGAAAACAGCTTTTATTCCATCTTAGAACACACGCACGCAGTCTCTCTCACATTCCAATTACATTCAAACCCGACAATCAAGCAAACACAGATGAAGCAAAACAGAAACTAAAGCAACTTGGACCTGAATAGTCTTTGGTTTCTTGGGATCTAATCCACCAACAAAAAAATACCAAACAAAGCAATTTTTCAGAAACAGATAGGAAAAATGGACTTCGTGGGATCTAATCCACCAACAAAGATCACAAATTTCCTCGAGAAATCGGAATTTAAACAAAACCCAAAGCTAAAACCCAGATTGCAGAATCATTGTAAGAACAGAAGATTGTCGTAAAGCCTAACCTCCAGAATTCCTCGACGGTCGAGAAAGTGAAGACGGATCGCAAGGAAGGAACTTCCCCAACTCGACAGGAAATTCTTATTCTCTTAATAAATTGATTTAAAGGGTTTTTAGTAAACACAAAATCAGAACAGAACACACAAGATTTAGAGATTTCTGATATCAGAAGAAGAATAATAGGGCAAGTAGCTCGGAAAAGTTTGAAACACGATTTGGAGATTTCTGATATCGGAAAAAGAATAAAAGCTTGTTTTGTTTCATAACTTTTTTTGTTTTGTTTTGTTAAACCTGATTGAAAACGACATCGTTTTATTTAAAGAGAAGAAAAAAAGATCTTGCACAAAATCAGGGCCAATTGTTATAAGTGCAGAGTTTGCTAATTCATCCTTTACCAGCCAGTGAATTTTAAATACAAAAAAATAAAACTATGGCTTTGATATATTAACAGGGTCATGACTAATCCTGAAATTTTGAACCCCTAACAATATTCCTAAGACTTGTCTCGTGTTAAGAAATGATTGATGATTATACGGTTGCTAGATGATGTAAAACGCATCTAGCAATCGTTTCATGACGTTGGAGAAATATGTTAAATTTGCTTATAAGCTTGCAATGGAGTCAATGGTTTCTCAGATCAGAAGACCTTTGTTTGACGATATAGATCCTAATCTCAGTTTTGTTTGGCGAAATTTAATATTCAAAAACTAAACAGTTTCGTTGATTGTTCGTATTTGTACATTATAACAATATTTTCATTTATTTCGTCGATATCGCCTTTTGATTCACTCAATTTTATTGTTGGCTAATGAGTATCACATTTGTAGAAAAATCAGTGAAACGACTAATTTTTATTTGTGGTCAACAAAGAAGCGTCTCGTGTAAGCCATTCCGAATAATTGAATGACGTTTGTACCCCTTTCTCGAGTGGCGAAAATTACAATATTAACCAATCCCACACGTGCGGGATGACTTGCGCTCGTGAGGGTCTTGTATCTTTTTTAAAAGGACGACGCAAATCATTCATTCGTCACTAACACGAGAAAAAACAAAACAGTTGTCAAATCGCTGCGGAGCAAAAACCTAGCCAAGTTATGAAATTCTCCAGTCACGACTCGGATTTCGACTATGCTTTCCGACTACAGATGCAGGAGGCGCTTGCGGCTTCACTCTCTTCCCGATCTCAGCGCCCACCGTCGCCCCCGGTTGTGGCTAGGTGTGGTATCGCTATCGTCGAGGAAGATGGTCGGGATGGTTTGACGCCTCGAGTTGATTCGAAGGATGTGCGTCTCAGAAACTGGGGTTACGCTTTCGGGGGACTCGGCGGCGAAGGAAACTCCAGAGGAAAAGGGAAAACCCACGAAACAGTCACTGGTGTGCGTAGAGATGATCGGAACC
This sequence comes from Eutrema japonicum, assembly GCA_030161315.1. NCBI lineage: Eukaryota > Viridiplantae > Streptophyta > Magnoliopsida > Brassicales > Brassicaceae > Eutrema > Eutrema japonicum. Next base: position 45,702,157 of record BSQW01000005.1, read on the forward strand.
CTAACATTAGATTCGGTACCTTCCAAAATACTCCCGGGTATCCCTCTCCGGTAGCTCGGTCGCAGGAAACTGTTCGTCCGGCGCAATTAGTCGGCGAGGGTAGTTCGAAGGTTAATGCCGCCACGGCGAAATTCAGTAGAAACGTAATGTATAGACTTTACTTTAAGGGTTTGCTGAGCGAAGTGAGTGGGAAGGGGAAGATGACGGACGTGGTGGCTGGCTTTGGGTTTGCTATTTGCGACCAGAGGGATAATCTCTTGTTTGATTTAAAGGGACCATTGATTGGCCGTGGCACGAATCGTCAGGGAGCGGAGATTAAGGCATTGACACGAGGGCTAACCGAAGCCTCGAAGTTGGGGATCAAACATATCACTTTTTTCTGCGATTCTTATCCGATTTTCCAATTCGTAAGTTTCCGACCTTCCTCTTCTTCATTGTCACGCTTTACCACTCTCACTTGCTCTTTTGTTGTTGTTGAATCCGTATAGAAAGGTATGTTCTTTGTTATCTCTCTTTGCTTTTCAGTATACTGCGAGTTCTAAGGTCCTACAGTTCTGTTTTGCGCAATGGTTTAGAATTCCAATGAGTTATGCTTCTTTACTTTGCTTTTCCTGTCTTATGTTTCATAAGATTGTATTTTACTTGAATGTAGGTCAGGGGAAACTGGGTGCCTAAGCAAAAAAAGATTTCCATGCTAATGAATGATTTGCAACGGATCAGGCAACAATTCTCATCTAATCAGCCTGTTCTGGTGGCTGGAAACGATGTTAAATTTGCTTATAAACTTGCTAGGGAATCAATAGTTTCTCAAGTCACCCCTCATGAAGATCCTCGCCAAGCAACCGTAACTCGGAAAGAGGAGTGTCTTATCTGTTTTAACGATATCGATGCTGAGCGCATGTTTTCTGCTGGTAAATGCCGTCATCGCTTTTGCTTTCAATGTGTGAAACAACATGTAGAGGTGAAGCTGCTTCACGGAATGGTTCCAAAATGTCCTCACGATGGCTGCAAGTCTGAGCTGGTTATCGATGCATGTGGCAAGCTTTTGACTCCAAAACTGAGTGAAATGTGGAAACAAAGAATTAAGGAGGATGCAATACCTGTCACAGAGAGAGTTTACTGCCCTTACCCGAGGTGTTCGACTTTGATGTCCAAAACCAAGATTTCTGAATCTGCCAAGAGCTTACTGTCAGTGTACCCTACATCTGGAGTTAGGAGATGTGTTGAATGTCGTGGCCTCTTCTGTGTGGACTGTAAAGTCCCGTGGCATGGAAAGCTGTCATGCACCGAGTACAAGAAATTGCATCCTAATCCTCCAGCAGATGATGTGAAGCTGAAATCTCTTGCACATAATAAAATGTGGCGCCAATGTGGCAAGTGCCAACACATGATTGAACTTACACAAGGATGCAATCACATAACTTGCAGGTATCTATCTATTTACACTCTGATCATCCTAAGAACCCTAAGAATTCACCATTAAATCTAAGTCACATGTGAATTCTTGTTTAACCATATTAACGTCATATTCCATTTGGTATCCTCGTTAACTAGATGTGGGCACGAGTTTTGCTACACCTGTGGAGAAGGATGGGACAAGAAAACGGGGACTTGTTCTAAACGCTGCCCGAACTGGGACGAAGCATACATCATGCGTCAAGGTAACGACGACTTTGATGATGATGATGAAGAAGATTATGAAGCTGATGAAGATTTTGATTACGACTATGGTGACTACCGCCTTAATTTTGGGAACTATATGAATGGTGGTAATCCTGAAGAGCCCTTCGATCCCTTCTTCGACCTGCCAGATGGTAATGTGCCCTTACAAATCTCTAGAAAACCCTTGAATCTCATAAATTCAATACTGAAATCACTCTCTGATAATCCTGTAGGTGTGCTCTTTTTCCCACATATGTTGTCTCCCAGGACCAGGAGTCGTCACCAGTTGTACCTCGCGGATGATGATTCTGATGAAATGGAAGGTCAAGCTGAGGAAACGGGTCAATCTCATTTCCCACACAATAATGCGCCGTCTGGTAGTGCGGCAAAGGTTAATGCTCCTCCTGCAGATGAGGATTGCCCATACTTTGGAAAGTATGGAAAGTACACTGTAGTTTATGACTCCGACGGCTATGAAATCGAGGATTACACGAACCCTTTCCATCCTGACTATCCTCAGTTTTGAGGTGTGGTTCGGAGCCAAACATTCGTGTCTTTTCGCTTTCTTTCTTTTCCAGGCCAAAAACTCTTTGCTATATTATTATGCTCTTTCGTCTTTAATCTTACAGTATTTTGAGGATAATGTCTCTATGACTTGTTCCCTTAGTTTGGGTGATTCAGAAAAAGGGTAATCTTGGAATTTGAAGATACCTCGGTTTTAATGTTAGGGTCCTTTTTTTGTGCTATGTACTAGGAGAAATACAGTATCGTTTTGGTTACAAAACTGTTTTAAATCAATGTGAATAGAAATTATGAGATTACGTGGTTGAGTTGGACACAAAAGTTGCAAATCAATCGGAGTATATTGTAGTCAATCAATTTGTATATTTTGGGTAAAAGCTGATTAAATGATTTTCCTCGTAACTTACGGAACGTAATTTCAGTTCGCTATCAATCTCACGATTAACGGTATGGCAAGAAAAAACCGATTCTAGTCCATTAAAGTATGGGCCGAAATCGGGCCGGATAAAACCCAACTTATACCCTTAGGGGAAATTCAATACTTTCCCAATTGTTACCGGAGATGTCAACGTCTTTGTCGCCCCCGTGACGTTTATCGGCGATTGCTCTAGTCTCTCGACTCTACTACCGCTCTTTCACAGGTTTCTCTGTCTTCCACCAACCCTTAGTCGCAATTCCACACTGTCGTCTATTGTCGTCTTTCTCGTAATGTCCACCCGAAGATGCCTTGGTGTTCCGATGGCGATAGATTCAACAATTCCGATGAAATTACTCCGCACAGTTCGAGCCTCTATCTATTGGATTTGCACCAATTCAAACGTTTCGTAGTCAAGAATATCTGTGGCGGGGATGAAATGCGATTCATGTTGCTTGAGCTTTCTACCATATAACCAACCATGCAGGTTCGTCATTTCTAAATGTTCAAGTCAAATCGAAAGATTGGAATCTGAATTTGGTTTTGTTCCTTAAATTTAGAGTTAAATCTCTAGAAATTTTTGTTTTGATGATTATGGTACTCAGAAAGAACAAAAAAAAAAAAATTTGGAAAATGTTGTGGATTGAACTAAGTTATATTTGTTGATATATATAACATTGAAGATTTTTCTTTCACATATATTAATATTCAAGTCAAATTGTATATGTATATAATTATATAATCTGGTTATGATATTGTGTATTTAGCCTTAATCTCTTTATTCACAATATTCAAAGAGTTGTTCTCTTGTAGGTTTGGTTGCATAACGGGACAACAAGAGACCGACATGTTCATGTGCCAACAAGCAAGCAACACCATATGTGATAGGATATGAATGTTTAATCCCACGAAAGGTATGGTTATTTAGTTCAATTGCTCAGAGATTGTGGCCCTTCAATTTTCATTTATCACTTGGTCTGGAATTGATAGAATCCCTCCTTGAAACAAGTTATGTTACAAGGAAACTATATATTCTAACAGTTTGGTTCAGCTTCTTTTCAATTGCTTGACCTTTTTTTACACTGTGAACCTCGAAATGTTATGAAATTAGTAATCAAATGTGTATGCCTGCAGCAGATTTGGATATTTGAAATAGCGATGAAATATTAGAAAAAGATGGTGGAAATTGCCATGAAGCGTGTGGATCTGAGTTTGCTTAAGAGTAGGATTGAATTGGTCTTTGTTCAATAAAGTTGACGTTGACGTAACATATACTGTATTAAACAATTATCAACCTCATATTATCCTATAGTATCTTAATTAATGTCATTGAGTTTCTTGCGCCTCATAATTTTAAAAGACTTTAGAAATGTTATCCGTTACCTTGACAGTCACATCCAAATCCGTTAATCTTTTAGAAACTTTGTTTTGCATCTTCACCGTCATACTTTTGTTTTTTCTCAATGATCAATTTTTTTTGACATTTTCCTCTAAATAATACTAATATAAAAGACCCATCAACCACTTTTATTTACCTATTTCTTTATTTTTTTGTTTGCATGGAATTCATTTTGCTGTCTTGACTAAGACAGGTGTTCGAAAGTCTTACTAAGGGAAAAGTAATATACCATAAAGATTCGAAAGCAGTCGTAGTATCTGACTTTGATGTCATATTCAAAGAGAGAGAGAGAGAGAGAGAGAGAGAGAGAGAGAGAGAGAGAGAGAGAGAGAGTAATTGTTAAACATTTGGAGCAGAGAAAGGAAACAAAAGCAAAAGCAAATAGTTTGTTTGTTTCATTACCAATGATTCGAGGATGGCTTCTAGGAATCATATGGATGATATATTGTGTTTGCTCATCATTGCAACAAGAGACGAGGTTTGTCTACAACAACTTTGGCCAAGCAGGTAATCATCTTCACCTTGATGGTAGTGCAAGAATCCTTCCACGCGGTGGTGTCCTGCAGCTGACAAATGCAACTCTTCGCCAAATGGGTCATGCTTTCTTCGAGCAGCCGATTGATTTCAAATCATCTGAATCAGTCTCGTTTTCTACACATTTCGTGTGTGCACTGCTCCCTGCAGGTGATCCGAGTGGCCATGGCATGGCCTTTGTTGTTTCTCATTCTACGGATTTTAGTCACGCAGAGCCAACTCGATACTTGGGGGTTTTCAACACGTCCTCAAATGGATCTAGTTCCACACGTGTGTTGGCTGTGGAGCTTGACACTTCTCTGGCTCCAGAGTTGAAAGATATCAGTGATAATCACGTTGGGATTGATGTGAACAGCGCCGAGTCTAATATATCTGCCAACGCTTCTTATTTTTCAGACAAAGAAGGGAGGAAGATGGACATAAGACTCTTGAGTGGAGATCCTATCCAGGTTTGGGTGGACTATGAAGGAACAACACTCAACGTTTCTATTGCTCCTATTGAAAACCAGAAACCAAGCCGACCTCTTTTGTCATCTACATCCATTAATCTTACCGACATTTTGCAAGGTAGAAGAATGTTTGTTGGGTTTTCTGGTGCAACCGGGTCAATCATGAGCTACCAGTACATACTCGGGTGGAGTTTTAGCAAAAGCATGGCGTCGCTGCAGAACATTGACATCTCAAAACTTCCCAAAGTTCCTCGCACCAGCGGTAAAAAGAAGACTACATCTCTGGTGCTCGATGCTCTGCTTGGTTTAATAGCTTTCTTAGTTTTGGGGCTTATTATTGGAGCTTATTTGTATAGGAGAAACTTGTATGCAGAAGTAAGAGAGGAGTGGGAAAAGGAGTATGGTCCACTCAGGTATTCCTACAAATCTCTATACAAAGCAACAAAAGGGTTCAGTAGAAATGACTTTCTTGGGAGAGGAGGTTTCGGTGAAGTCTACAAAGGAACCCTCTCCCGGAGCAGAGAGCTGAGAGAAGTGGCTGTGAAGAGAGTATCACATGACGGTGAGGAAGGTATGAAGCAATTTGTCGCTGAGATTGTGTGCATGAGGAGTCTAAAACACCGGAGCTTGGTTCCACTTCTTGGGTATTGCAGGAGAAAACACGAGTTACTACTGGTCTCTGAGTACATGCCAAATGGTAGTCTTGACCATCACTTGTTTAATCATGACAGATCGACTCTCCCCTGGTGGAGAAGACTTGCGATCCTCAAAGACATTGCGTCAGCTCTTAGTTACTTACATACAGAAGCTGACCAAGTTGTTATACACAGAGATATCAAAGCTGCTAACGTTATGTTGGACGCAGAGCTCAATGGAAGGTTGGGAGATTTTGGTATGTCCAGGTTATATGACAGGGGGGCTGATCTAACCACAACAGCCGCAGTGGGAACTGTTGGTTACATGGCACCTGAGCTTACAACAATGGGACCTTCCACGGGAACTGATGTTTATGCGTTTGGTGTTTTCTTGCTTGAAGTAACTTGTGGGAGGAGACCTGTGGAAACTGGCTTGTCGGCTGCGAAACGTTTTCTGATCAAATGGGTTTGTGAATGCTGGAGAAGGTCTTGTTTGATTGATGCTAGAGATACAAGGTTGACAGAATTCTCATCCCAGGAAGTCGAGAGGGTTCTGAAACTCGGTTTGCTCTGTGCAAACCTTGTTCCAGATTCAAGACCGTCCATGGAACAAGTGGTGCAATACTTAAATGGAAACCTAGCTTTACCTGAGTTTTGGCCAAATTCTCCAGGGATTGGAGTTCTCACACCAATGGCACTTTCACCAGCACAACTCGCGATCCCTTCACTATCACTGTCTTCTTCCTCCTATAACAGCTCTATGTTTATTACTCACTCAGTCTTGTATGGGAGTGGACGATGAAAGTTTCTAACAACTTCCCTCTTCTTTCGCCTCTTAGTTTTGACTGGTTTTCAACCGTCCCCACTCGATTTTGTTACATCAAATTATATGCTTACTCCATGTCCATTCTTGATATTCTCCATCAAGCTTGACTGGTAGAACGATAAAAAAGGACTGATCTTTCGTGTACATTCATGCAATTATATTGCTAAATATTTGTAAAGCAATTAGTTGTCACTCTTTATTCAAGACATGAGCCAATAATAGATTAAAGACACTCAAACATCAGAGGTCTTCCAAGCTTGAACTTTGTCTGATGTACTCTATCAGTTTTTGTTCCTTAATTTGACAACGAGTCAATCAACTGTCTGTGGTTCTGTAATGTGAAAGCTGATACATAATCTGGTCATGAAATTGTTTCTTTTGGTTATGTCGGAAAACTGACAAACATCAAAGACACAACAGTTTAGTCTTTATGCTTATTCGTGCTAGATCTTATATTTTGCATGACATGAATCTTTAGGAGATGCATGGTTCAGCCCATGTGAGTAGGCTCTTGGATTCTAAAGAGTTGAAATACTCAGAGATAGTGACTTTTCAACTTTGCCTTTGAATATTGTTAAATGACAAGGAAATTCCATTATGTGGAATTTGCGTATCTTTGTAGCAAAGAATACAAAAATGTGATAGCTGCCTTTGGAAATTACTATCATATTGTTGAAGTCAACTCTTGCCAATTTTTTTTGGAATTGGAAAATGCAGAATGTTCTTTGTGGTGTAATAATGATCCGACCTTGTTTTGCAGATGGAGAGGATAGTTATTTACAATACCATTGACTCAGAGACAAGATTTTTCTCAAAATAGCAAAAATAACAATGACTCAAGGATTGGATCTGATCTGGATGGTGATCTCCTTTCTTCTTCTGTTTCATTTGTCAAGTCAACAAGAAACTGGATTTATCTTCAACGGTTTTCGCCAGGGAGATCTTCATGTTGATGGGGTTGCTCAGATCCTTCCCGGTGGACTTTTGCAGCTGACCAACACTTCACAGCAGAAAATGGGCCACGCTTTCTTCAGGCAGCCCTTTGAGTTCAATTCATCTGAATCTCTCTCGTTCTCAACGCATTTTGTGTGCGCAATGGTGCGTAAACCGGGAGTAACTGGCGGAAATGGGATTGCTTTCTTTCTATCTCCTTCCATGGATCTTTCAAACGCAGATGCAACTCAGTATTTGGGTCTTTTCAACACCATAACCAATAGATCTCCTTCATCAAATATCTTTGCTATTGAGCTTGATACTGTTGAAAGTGCAGAATTCGATGACATCGACAATAATCATGTTGGTATCGACGTGAACAGCCTGATCTCTGTCGAATCTGCTCCAGCTTCTTACTTTTCAGACAAAGAAGGTCTGAATAAAAACATAAGTTTCTTGAGTGGAGATTCCATCCAGGTCTGGGTAGATTTTGATGGAACTGTAATAAACGTTACACTGGCGCCTCTTGGAATTCAGAAGCCAAGTCAGAGTCTTTTATCAAGTTCCATCAATCTTTCAGAAGTTCTCCAGGATAGAATGTTTGTCGGATTCTCTGCAGCAACAGGGCAGTTGGCAAATAACCATTACATACTCGGTTGGAGTTTCAGTAGAAGCAAGGCATTATTACAGAGCCTGGACATCTCTAAGCTTCCCCAGGTTCCTCGTCCTAAATCTAGTTATAAACCTTCTCTCGTGCTGATTCTTCTGTTGACTGTACTTGGAATCATACTGTTGACACTTCTGGGAGGAGCTTATTTGTACAGGAGAAACAAGTACGCAGAAGTAAGAGAGGAATGGGAGAAAGAGTATGGACCACACCGATACTCTTACAAATCCATTTATAAAGCAACAAATGGATTCCACAAAGATGGTTTTCTTGGGAAAGGAGGATTCGGAGAAGTGTACAAAGGAACTCTGCCTCATGACGGAGACGTAGCCGTGAAAAGATTTTCCCATGACGGAGAACGAGGGATGAAGCAATTCGTGGCTGAAATCGCAAGCATGGGCCGCCTGGATCACAGGAACTTGGTTCCACTTCTCGGTTATTGCAGGAGAAAAGGCGAGTTTCTTCTCGTCTCCAAGTATATGCCTAATGGAAGTCTTGACCAGTTCTTGTTTCATAACCAAGAACCATCTCTTCCTTGGTCGAAAAGGCTTGTGATTCTAAAGGGCATAGCTTCAGCTCTTCGTTACTTGCACACAGGAGCCACACAAGTTGTTCTACACCGAGACATCAAAGCTTCTAACGTAATGTTGGATACAGAGTTCCATGGAAAGTTAGGAGATTTTGGTATGGCTAGGTTTCATGACCATGGAGCTAATCCAACCACAACAGGAGCCGTGGGAACTGTAGGATACATGGCTCCTGAGCTAACTTCAATGGGAGCTTCGACAAAAACCGATGTATACGCATTTGGGGCATTCATGCTCGAAGTAGCTTGTGGGAGGAGACCTGTAGAGCCTAACATGCCGAGTGAGAAACAGTTTGTGGTAAAATGGGTTTGTGATTGCTGGAGAAAGAAAGCTATACTCGATGCTCGAGATCCCAAATTGAGCGGAGAATCTTCCTCTTCTCGGTCTGTAGATTTGGTACTGAAACTAGGGTTGCTGTGCAAGAATCTTGTGCCGGAATCGAGGCCTGACATGGAACAAGTTGTGCAATACCTTGACGGACTGCTTCCGTTGCCGGATTTCTCTCCAGATTCACCGGGAATTGGGATTCTTAGTCCGGTTATGGTCGGAGCTAGCTCCTCAGTGATCTCTAACATTTCTGCTCCGACGACTGAGTCTATGTTTATCACTCACTCTATCCAATACGGAGTTGGACGATGAAATGTAACATTTATGTCCCACCACACCGACGTTTTCATCATCCTTTAAACATTTGTATCAAATCAATTAGACGTTTATAAATTCAAAATTCCAAGTTACCATACTCAAAGTGAGTAGCAAATAATGTTGTAGACCATACTCAAACGATATGGATCAATGGTATGGGAAGAAATGTTATTATATATGAATTAATTAAAGTGCAGTAAAATCTGTCGGCTAATTATCTTAATTCTACATGATGTCTATGTACATGCGGTTGGGTCAACCCGAGAAGGTACATGTGCTTGTTGATGCGATGAAACAGAGGGATATATCTCCTGGTGGGATCACTTACTCTATCTGGATGCAGAGCTGTGCAAGTTTAAACTACTTGGATGGATTAGAGAAGATTATAGCTGAAATGGGCAAAGACAGTGAAGCTAAAACCACTTGGAATACTTTCTCTAGCCTGGCTTCAGTCTACACTAAAGCTGGTCTTTTCGAAAAAGCGGAATCTGCACTGAAATCTATGGAGGAGAAGATGAACCCTAACAATCGCGTTTCTCACCATTTTCTCATTAGTTTGTATGCTGGAATATCGAAAGCTCCCGAGGTTAATCGAGTTTGGGAATTATTGAAGAAGGCTCGTCCTGAGGTCAACTATATGAGCTATCTTGTTATGTTACAAGCTCTGAGTAAACTTGGCCACATAGATGGGATTATGAGGATTTTCACAGAGTGGGATTCGAAATGCTGGACTTACGACATGAGGCTGGCTAATATCTGCTGACTTAAGCTTGAAAGATAGCTTGAGTTAGAAGTTATCCTAATCCTAATCCTAACCAAGTTATGATTATTAAAGGGATTAGGATAAGAGAGTATATTTAGGAGATATCTAAATATACATATAATAGGGTTAGGAGTTATCTAATAAGAGTTTAGAATGTTCTAAGACTTTCTATATAAGGAGATGCTATTGTGGCATAACTTATAAGTTTAGAGATAGATTAAGGGAGCTTGAGTTTTGAATTATTTTCTTAAGCAATAAAGAGAGTTATTCTTTAAACCTTTGAGTTATCTAAATTCTATAATTGGTATCAGAGCTTGGCAAGTTCGTGAGAGAAGAAGCTTGTACAAGAGACATCGCAAAAACCATGGGTGACATTACGGCAACATCGAATGCGTCGGCGGCCAAACCAACGGAAGTAGGAGCTTCCTCAATCAAGTGCCCTATTCTAACTTTGACCAACTACACGGTATGGGCTATGAGAATGAAAATTCTACTCAAGGTACACAAGGTATGGGGAATCATTGAAACACCAACGGACGATAGTGAAAAGAATGACGTGGCCACAGCCTTGTTGTTTCAATCGATTCCCGAGGAACTCGTCCTGCAAGTTGGTGAATTAGATATGGCAAAGAAAGTTTGGGAGTCCATAAAAGCAAGACACGTGGGAGCAGAGAGAGTCAAAGAAGCTCGGCTGCAGACTTTGATGTCAGAATTTGATCGCCTTAAGATGAAAGATACCGAGACAATTGATGATTTTGTTGGAAAATTATCAGAAATCTCGTCAAAGTCAGCTGCTTTAGGAGAACAGATCGAAGAGTCTAAACTTGTTAAAAAGTTTCTTAAGAGTCTAAACTTGTTAAATCTCGTCAAAGCGAGACAGCTTTTGATGATCCCATCTTTTGGAGAAGGGTAAAGCGGATTCAGCTATGAAGCAATTGGAAGCAGCGGTTTCTGATTCCGCAGAGAACGAAAACGACTGGAGCTGGAGCTCAGAGCTGGTCAGCTTCTTTTGTCTTCACTTTGAGAAGGCTAAATATGTTGATGGAGCAGAATAATTCTGCAGGATCTTGTCGAATTGGAGACCTCTTGATTCTGAAACTGTGACATTTCTTATAAAGACATATGCAGCAGCAGAGAAAACTTGTGCCTGACATGCGCGAGAGACTGTTTCTGACACCAGATCGAAGTAAGCGAGGAGATCCAAGACTTGCTTGAAACAGTATGTCCTTAAATTTAGCAATCTTTGAACTGAAACAGTTTTAACATTGTGTCCTCGTTTATGAATTCAAGTTTCTTTGTTTTGTCTTAAAAACTCAGCTTTTGAAAATTTGTGGATTACATCAGGGAAGATTTCCTGAAAATATTAAAGTGTGAATTGCTTCTTCCATACGTAACAATTCTTTTAGGGTTATCTAGGGTAATTTTTCGGAGTATCTAACGAATTCTAAAAATTATGGATTCGGAGAAATTATAAACTAAACATAACATAACCAAGATCCAAACCATAAACATAACCAAATCAACTTAAAAATTAAAATAGTGAATTTTGGAACGGAATACATAAAGTAAGATAAGAAAACAGCGTCAATCATAAACTAAACATAACATAACCAAATTCTCAATAATAAACTACACATAATCTTTTGATATATGAACCTCTAATACTCGCGCGGGATTCCACACTCTGTTTTTACGCTCTAAAAAACAGAGTCAATGTAGATGTGTCGATGTCGACGCCTCTGCAAACATCCTATCACATCACAAAAAAACGCCTCTAAAATCTAGTTAGAGAGCACTCAAAAACAAAATATAAAAATATCACGAAACACATGCTTTCTATGAAAATTCAAAGCACTCTTCGTCTTCTCGTTAATCAACTTCAGAAGCTGACTCTCGCCTTCACTCCCAGCTATTGGTTGCCGTTTCATGCACTGTTCCATAACATCTATAATAGTTTTCATCTTCTTAATCTTGTCTTCCCTGTTAACATAGGCTTTCATCATAAATAATCCAATATCCACCAATCACACCTGTTTTCAAAATCATGTTTTGGATTTTGTAAACAAAAACATATCTCGCTCCTAATTCTATTCCGTTCGACTTCAAAATCTGGAGATCATTTTCCACATTTAAATGTTTGAACGTACAGTTGATACAAAACTTTTGCTTGACTCCAGCCCTTCCAAACAAACATGTAATTATCCCACTAAAAACAACAAAAAATGGAAACAATGTTACACTTCTTATCATAAGCAATTCTTTACAAAACAAACTCATTTAAAAATGATAGATTTAAAGGGGGAAAAAAGAAATGAGAGATACCTCATAAGAAAAACATTCTCCGTGATCAATTGGGATCAAATGTGTCTCATTTATGTTTGACTTCAAGATGTTGTCCATGTGCCTATCATTATTCTCAAAACGAATATTTATCAAACTCAATATTTGAACTTGATCAATAGCAAACACTTTTTCACCCCTCAACCACTGTTGATTCGGGATGTTTAGTTGAAGCGAACCTCTTTTCCATTCTTTTCTTACTCCGTTAAAGTTTTTGATGCGCACCATGGCTTTCGGAGGTACACGTCCCAATCCATGTTCATCCCCCGCCATTGGATAATCTAAAATAAATGCATCAACTTCTCGGTCCGCTTTGTCGTCTTTCTTCCATTCACCACGACCAAAGATTTCTTTTTCACTCGGTTTGAATATGGCTACATTTTCCATATGTTGATCCTTCATATAATAGACTCCATTGTTTGTACACTCAATCTTTTGTGCAAACATTGTACACTCAATCTTTTGTGCAAACACAATATCCTCTACCTTTCAATGTGACTCCAATCTTTGTTGCTTGAGTTTGTTCCTCCACCAAGCACATTTGATCTTACATTGTCACATTTGAAAACACCAAAAGAGTTTTAAAAAACAAATGTGAAACTTCAAAACACTTGTACTCGTAAAGAAAGAGAAGAGGTTAAAGAAGTTTCCAACAAGTTATTCACTCATAAAGAAGGAGAAGAGGGTAAATGAGTGAGACATTATACGCTTTTTGAAATGTATTTTTGACTAGTGTTGAACAATATAAACATTTACACCAAAACTACATACAAATTACAAAGTACAACAACACCTATAAGTCTATAATAATTTGTTGGACGCACTTTATCCCAACTTTTTTAATACTCCAAAGAATTTGAAATAACAATACGGGCGGTTGGATCTTGTGTAATTCGAAAGGTAGAATAAAATAATAACGTTAACCCCTTTTTCATCAATTATCTTATAAGAAATAACAAATCGAAGAGAAGACTTCGCAACATTAAACAGATCTCTTAGTCAGGATTGAGATATATTATATTGTTTATCTTCTAGAAATGATGAATAACGCTAATCAAGCGGCTCAGCAGCCAAGTGATCGGAAATTGAACATTAGTATCAAATCAAGTGATCGGAAATTAAACATTTATGTCCCACCACACCGACGTTTTCATCATCATTTAAACATCGAGTATATTCCTATTTATTGTTTTTTTTACTATTAAAATTATATTTTATTCGGCAGATTTTAAATTAATAAACGGAGTTAAATGTTCTGTTAATAAAGTGATATGATCTGTCTAATTTTATGACGGTGCAAAATTGGCAGTTACTTTAAAGGTTTGAAGTAGGGCTGAAAATTTGGTTACTTCAGGTAATTCGGTTCGGGTAGTTCAGTTTTTCGGTTAGTTCGGTTTTCAAAAATACTGTCGAAAATAATCAAAAAAATATCGGTTCTGTTATCGGGTAGTTCAGTTATTTTTTTTTATAACAAAAAATAACCGAAATGTTGACAAATTTAGTTTAATTCAAATATTTTCGGTTATTTTCGAGTAATGTTTTGGTTATTTTTGGGTATTTTCAGTTATTTTCGAAAAAAACAAATTTTTTTTTATAAAAATAAACTTTTTAAAATTTCTGTTCGGTTCATAAATTTTTTTAAAAACTTAAAAAAAAACATTTTTATTGGCCGAACCAAACCAAACCGAACCGAAAACCGAAATTAATTTTAAATATTGCCGAAAATAACTAAACCATAACCGAATATTTAAAACTTCGGTTCGGTTTGATTATTGAGGGTCCTGAATTGCTATTACTCTTATGAATTTGGCCCTATTAATTCTCCAATTTACAATGTTGAAACTTTTGGCTTTCCGCAATTTCAGTCTCTCTACGAGCACTTTTCGCCTTCGTCGTCCCAAAGCCTCTCGACGGAAATGTCGCTGTCGTTGTCTGAATCATGGCACGAAGGAAAGCCTCGATTAGATCAAGGTGAATTTCCCTCAGCTGATTGGTATTTTGATGATTCAAACATGGACTCTGGAATTCACAGCAAGTCTTTACCTAGAGAAATGTGTGAAGAAGGAATACCTTCACAATAACCAGGCTCGATCTCTGCATCAGTTGTTTAAAGCTACACAAGATGTAGGTAATAATCTTCTTTATCTGTTTTTCCACTTTACATTAATTAATGGACTGAAACCATTTCCCAAAAAGTTTGCTACTAATTAAGTTTATATGTATTACGTACACATAACCAAACAATGAACTCTATATGCAATTCCAGCTGTAATTTGCGGATTCTAAGTAGAGCAGAAGAGATGATTATATTGTCTATCCGGTTCTCTCCAATCTTAGCTTCAGTGATTTGATCTGTAGAGCTAAATTAGGAAATCCTAAAGGTTAGGTTAACCACGTAAGACCTAACTTTTTTTTTTTTTTTTATCAATTGTGATATTCATCATTTAAAGAACATTCGTAGATTGTGCATAGGCTTCTTAATTACTCTCGGTTTGGCTTATAATTGTGTTGAAATATCAAGACAAAAACATTGGCTTTTTTTATATATTCTGCGTCTGAAAGGTCAAGGGCATGTTTAAAAGATGTTATTTTTTAATAGTTTCTTTAGTCAAGTACAGGTAGAAGAAGAAGCCAAGACACATTTTAATTAATTTATAAATGTTTGTTACACGACGCATCATACTGTATTATTGTAGCAGTTGCGTTGTCTATTTGGGTTGAAGTTGGAGATCGTACAAGTTAAAATATTGTCTGAAAGGGAATATTTTGAAAACCACGTTAATCTAATTTATTTAATATTATCGTGTTAATAAAGCTAAAAACAAAGGTGATTCCTGTGGCTAAATAAACAAAGTTTGGATCACTAAAAGAAAAGAGAAGCTCACATCCTTTTTTGTTCATTTTGAGGTCTACACATGAGATCCAGACTCTCTGATTCATCATCAGCAATGGCGCGTTGGCTGCTTCAGATCCTGCTTATCTCTTCTCTTCATCTGATTTCTCTATCAATTCAACAAGAGTCAAGGTTTGTCTATGAAAACTTTCGCAACCAAGAACATCTTTATCTAGATCAATCCGCAAAAGTACTTCCCAGTGGATTACTGCAGCTGACAAACGCTTTAGAGCATCAAATCGGTCATGCTTTCTACAAGAAACCTATTGAGTTCAGTTCCTCTACACCACTCTCTTTCTCAACGCATTTCGTGTGTGCTCTGGTGCCTAAGCCAGGTTTTGAAGGTGGTCATGGTATTGCCTTCGTAGTATCTCCTTCTATGGATTTCTCGCACGCAGAATCAACTAGATACTTGGGGGTTTTCAACGTCTCAACAAGTGAATCTTCTTCTTCTCGCGTTCTTGCTGTTGAGCTTGACACTATTTGGAACCCTGATTTCAAAGATATCAACAACAATCATGTCGGGATTGATGTGAACAGTCCTCTATCTGTCGGAATAGCTTCGGCATCTTACTATTCCGACATTAAAGGGATTAACCAAACCATAAGCCTCTTGAGCGGTAACCCTATACAGGTCTGGGTGGATTATCAAGGCAATATGCTCAATGTTTCGATTGCTCCTCTTCAAGTCCAGAAGCCAAGTCGGCCTCTTCTATCACAACAAATCAACCTTTCAGAAAATTTTCCAAATAGTTCAAGACTGTTTGTTGGGTTCTCTGCAGCAACAGGGACGGCGATCAGTTATCAATATATTCTTTGGTGGAGTTTCAGCACAAGCAGAGCATCACTGCAGCTACTTGACATCTCAAAACTTCCTCAAGTTCCTCATCCTAGAGCTCCACATAAGGATCTGTCTCCGTGGATTATTATCCTGGTCGTTTGTCTGGCTGTTGTGGTGTTGGCTGTTCTTGCAGGAGTTTATTTCCGCAGGAGGAAGAAGTATTCAGAAGTTTCCGAAACATGGGAAAAGGAGTTTGATGCACATCGGTTCTCTTACAAGTCCTTGTCCAAAGCAACAAAGGGGTTCAGCAAGGATGAATTCCTCGGAAAAGGAGGTTTTGGTGAAGTATATAAAGGAAATCTTCCTCAAGGCAGAGAGATAGCAGTGAAGAGAGTGTCCCATAATGGTGATGAAGGTGTGAAGCAATTTGTGGCTGAAGTCGTGAGCATGAGATGTCTCAAACACAGGAATCTTGTTCCACTTTTCGGGTATTGCAGGAGAAAGCGCGAACTTCTTCTTGTCTCAGAGTACATGCCCAACGGTAGTCTTGACGAGCATTTGTTTGATGACACGAAACCGGTTCTTTCTTGGCCACAAAGGCTTGTGGTTGTTAAGGGAATAGCGTCTGCTCTGTGGTACCTGCATACAGGTGCTGAGCAAGTTGTTCTGCACCGAGATGTCAAAGCTTCCAACATTATGCTGGACGCCGAGTTCAATGGTAGGTTAGGGGATTTTGGCATGGCCAGGTTTCATGAACACGGAGGCAATGCAGCCACAACAGCAGCGGTGGGAACTGTAGGGTACATGGCACCGGAGCTAATCACAATGGGAGCTTCCACTGGAACCGATGTTTACGCCTTTGGTGTTTTCATGCTTGAAGTAACCTGTGGGAGGAGACCCGTGGAACCACAGTTGCAAGTTGAGAAACGACATATGATCAAATGGGTTTGTGAGTGCTGGAAAAAGGATTCTTTGCTAGATGCAACCGACCCGAGATTGGGAAATGAATTCTTACCCGAGGAAGTCGAGATGGTTATGAAACTCGGGTTGCTCTGTTCAAATATCGTGCCGGAATCAAGGCCTACGATGGAACAAGTGGTCCTATACCTAAACAAAAACCTACCTTTGCCAGATTTCTCACCATACACTCTGGGGATTGGCACTTTTGCTCCGGTTCTAGTCGATGCATCCTCCCTCGTAGTCTCATCTGCGTCATGGAGTTGGTCAGCTCCATCGATGTCTTCTTCCTCAGCCAACCACTCAGTTTCTGCTTGTCAGTCAGCAGATCAGCCATGGGGACAGACATTGGACACTAAGAACTCTCTTCACATAGTTGCAGAACCAGAGAAGCCTAAGACTGTCTCAGCCGGTGTCAAAACAGTCACATTGCCTGCAGAAGATCTTAAGGCCAACCTTTCCGGCATCAGCAGTGAGAGGTAATTCGTGATGTACATAGATATCAGCAAACAGATCTTAGTAGCTCTCTCAAGATTGTTTTAATCTGTCCCAAACAAAATCAGTTTATCCCTTTGGAAATGTTTATCCACTTAATGAGATTATACACATGTTTCATCTCTCTCTCTCTCTCTCTCTCTGTTACCAAGTACGGAAATGAGATTTCTCCTCAGGCATTACACCTCAATATGCTCTTAATAATATTGCTTTGGTCAGATACCAAATGGATCTCTGTTTGAAAGCTGTTTGCTTTATATAAGCTGGAACAGTGTGTTATGTTTGTGGTAATGAATTGGAAGAACACAATATTTGTTTGTAGGATTGGGGAAAGAGATTGGATGTGTTAGGAAAATATGCAAATTTTAACTTTTAACAGCAAAATTAAGAGTTTTAAATTGTTAGAATTTTGTGTGCATTTGAGAAATTGTGAAAGCAACATATGATGTGAGCAGCCACACCTACAAAAACTAGTAGTAACTAAGCCTGACTGACATACACATGTGACACAGGATTAGATTTTTTAGTAATGTGTGTTGATTAATTGTGAATATGTCAGTAATCGAAAGAAGTTCTTTCAGATTTCAAAACGCCAACATATATATACAATAATAAGAAATGGCAATGGTTTTGGGCCTTTTGGGCTATTTGTTTATGAGAATAATTAGTCTTAACTTTAAGCCTGAGCAGCTGAGCTTGGATTTGATTATTCTCAATGGGTTTATTTAATTAGTAATTCCTTATCAAGCACGTAACCTCTCTTTCTCGCTCGTGCTCAAGCATAGGACCTCAATTTGGAGAACTCAAGCTTAGTTTTTTCATATCTATGCTGGAAATCCCTAAAATTCTTCTTCTCTATGCTGGAAATAAGTTTTTTCATATCACTGACCTTGTCTCTTTACAAGCAAGATCTTAGGTCTCTGTCTAATGTCGCTATAGATGCCAAAATTTGAGCAGGATCTATTGGCCTCAAGTAACTGATGATGAAGGCAACAGAATCAAGTAAACTTCTTGACATTATGTTATCCAGGTATTTAAACAGTAGTAGTCTCTCATCTGATTTTCATTTTACATTCGTAGCTGTCTTGGCATCGCCAAGCTTTTCCTAGCCTTGTTCCTCATATTTCTGTTGATTTTAAAAAGGAAACATTTCTCTTTTTGTTTCTGCATCTGGAATTGGGCCAACGGAATAATATTTAAAGTCTATACCTTTTTAGTACATAGCTAGCTCCAAGTTGAACTAGTAGGAGTAAAATCCAATGAAAGTCATCTAGTCTAAGACGTAAAAGCTAGTGTTTAATTTTTTTTGTTTGACCCGTTATTACCGTTCCTGGGAACACCACATGCATGCAGCATTGCGTAGTTTCACTTGGGTCATCTATGTTAAAATATTGTCTCAAATGAAGCTTTATTGTTAATATTATAGCATTAATGGAGTCCAGTTTGTAAAGGTGCAAAAACGGCGACTGCATATGATGCTAATTAATGTTCCCTTTGATAAACAAACAATACTTTAGACTTGCATCACTAAGCTCACATCCTTCTTTGTTCCTTTTTCTTCAGCTTGCAAGGTTCCAGTCTCTCTGATTCATCTTCAGCAATGACTTGTGGATTGCTTCAGATCCTGATGATGATCTCTTGTTTTCATCTGATTTATCCATCAAGTCAACAAGAGATAAGGTTTATCTATGACAACTTCCGCGTGCAAGAAAATCTTTATCTTGATGGATCTGCAACAGTTCTTCCCAATGGATTACTGCAGCTTACAAACGCTTCAGATCATCAAATGGCTCATGTTTTCTACAAGGAATCAATTGGGCTCAGCTCCTTCTCAACACACTTTGTTTGCGCTCTTGTGCCTCAGCCAGGAGTTGAAGGCGGCCATGGCATGGCCTTTGTAGTGTCTCCTTCTATGGATTTCTCGCACGCGGAATCAACTAGATACTTGGGGATTTTCAACGTATCGAAAAATGGATCTCCCTCTTCTGATGTGCTTGCTGTTGAGCTTGACACTATTTGGAACCCAGATTTTGAAGACATCAATAACAATCATGTGGGGATTGATGTGCACACTCCTCTCTCTGTCGGAATAGCTTCAGCGTCTTACTATTCCGACATAAAGGAGAAGAACGAAAGCATAAACCTCCTGAGCGGTAACCCAATACAGGTCTGGGTGGATTATCAAGGCACTATGCTCAATGTTTCGATGGCTCCTCTTCAAGTCCAGAAACCAAGCCGGCCTCTCTTGTCACAACCAATCAACCTTTCAGAGATATTTCCGAATAGATCAAGACTTTTCGTTGGGTTCTCTGCAGCAACAGGGACAGCTCTCAGTTATCAATATATTCTTTCGTGGAGTTTTAGCACAAACAGAGGATCTTTACAGAAACTTGACATCTCAAGACTCCCTCAAGTTCCTCATCCTAGATCTGAACATAAGAATCTATCTCCACTGCTTATTGTCCTGCTCGGTTTTCTGGCTATCATGGGATTGGGTTTTCTTACCGGGATGTATTTATTCAGGAGGAGCAAGTATGCAGAAGTAACTGAAGCATGGGAAAAGGAATTTGGTGCACATCGATTCTCTTACAAATCATTATACAAAGCAACAAATGGGTTCAACAAAGATGAATATCTTGGAAAGGGAGGTTTTGGAGAAGTCTACAGAGGAACTCTCCTTCTAAGCAGAGAAATAGCTGTGAAGAGAATGTCCCATGATGGTGATCAAGGTGTGAAGCAGTTTGTGTCTGAAGTGGTGACCATGAGATGTCTGAAACACAGGAATCTTGTTCCACTTCTTGGGTACTGCAGGAGAAAGCATGAGCTTCTTCTGGTCTCTGAGTACATGCCCAACGGTAGTCTTGACGAGCATTTGTTTGATGACCAGAAACCGGTACTCTCTTGGCCGCAGAGACTGGTAATCGTTAAGGGAATAGCATCTGCTCTCTGTTACATGCATACAGGTGCTGACCAAGTTGTTCTGCACAGAGACATCAAAGCTTCCAACATTATGTTGGACGCTGAGTTCAACGGAAGGCTAGGGGATTTTGGTATGGCCAGGTTTCATGACCATGGAGGCTATGCATACCCAACAGGAGCCGTTGGAACTATAGGGTACATGGCGCCGGAAATAATTGATATGGTAGCTTCCACTGGAACCGATGTGTACGCCTTTGGTGTTTTCATGCTTGAAGTAACCTGTGGGAGGAGACCTGTGGAACCACAGTTACAATGTGAGAAACGACTTCTAATCAAATGGGTTTGTGAGTGCTGGAAAAGGGATTCTTTGCTTGATGCTATTGACCCGAGATTGGGAGATGAATTCTTACCCGAGGAAGTCGAGATGGTTATGAAACTCGGTTTGCTCTGTTCAAATATCGTGCCAGAATCAAGGCCTACAATGGAACAAGTGGTCCTATACTTAAACAACAGCTTACCTTTGCCATATGTCTCACCATATACTGTGGGGTTTAGCGGTCATTCTTCGGTTCTGATCGATGCAGCTTCCCTTGTAGCTTCAAGGAGTTGGTCAGCTTCCTCGGCCAATAACTCACCTTACAACGGATTAGCCATGGTGACACACATTGGAATCTAAGAACTCTCTTCATCTAGTTGCGGAATAGAAAAGGTTCAAATCCTCTCACCAGAGGTAAATACCCAATTTACATAGCAGAAAGCAGATCTTCTTAGCTTTCAAGATTGTTTTATCTTCTCTCACTTTGTCCCAAATCAATGAATTTGTCAGAAAGTAACTTGTAGTCTTATCTCTGCCGGTATAACCATTCATATTTGTAACTTCATATTTGCATGTGTTAGTAAAGTATGTATGGTTAATGGAAAGCTTTAAATGGTTTAGAGGGTGAGTATTTGAAAAAAGTTCGTCTATAGTAAACATGTTTTCTTGTAGTAAATGAATTTGCTGATTAAGACTCTAGAGCAGAACATAACCAAGGGGTTAACTTTGTGTTAAAACTATTTGTATGGAAATGCCTCACATACTGAGTTTTGAAACTACAAAAATATCATCTCTAAAAGGGGACTCTGAACTACATTGAAAATTGGTCGAGAATTAGAATTATTGTGAAGAATATGACAGTTTTTCCCAGCCATATTGATAATCTGACCAGGCTTCATGTATATGTGCTTCCCAAGTAAGCAATGAATATGAAGAAATTCTCTTTCTCGACGCATTTTGTGTGCGCGCTTGTGCCTAAACCTGGAGCTGATGGTGGCCATGGAATTGCCTTTGTTGTATCTTCTTCCATAGATTTCACACAAGCAGATCCAACTCAGTACTTGAGACTTTTCAACATCTCAACAAATGGATCTCCTTCTTCTCATCTTCTCAGATTCTAGCTATTGAGCTCGATACTGTCCAAAGCGCAGAGTTTGATGATATCAACAAGAATCATGTAGGTATAGACATCAACAGCCTGAAGTCTATAGAGTCTGCTTCAGCTTCTTACTTTTCAAACACCGAAGGGAAGAATCAAAGCATAAAGCTTTTAAGTGGAGAATCTTTACAGGTCCGGGTGGATTATGAAGGAACTTTACTCAATGTCACAGTGGCTCTTCTAAGTTTGTGATTGCTGGAGAATGGATTCTCTGGCTGATGCTACAGATATAAGAATGGGACTTGAATACTCAGAAGAGGAAATCGAGATGGTTCTGAAACTCGGATTGCTCTGCACAAACATTGTGGCGGAATCAAGACCAGCCATGGAACAAGTGGTACAATACATAAACCAGAATCTCCCATTGCCCAATTTCTCACCAGATTCTCCAGGAATTGGGGTTTCTACTCCGGTTTTGCTGGAGACAGCCTTCACTTCAAGAAGCTCTTTAGCACCATCAGCCTCTCCTCCTTCGCCTCATAACTCCATGTTTGTTACTCACACAATCACATACGGAGATGGAAGGTGAAAAACTAAGAAAATGTTCTCACCAAGACATAAATCTCTCTCTGTAATCAGTGTGTGTATATTGTTTTAGCTACATTCTCGATTTGTTGATAGAGATTTGAATGTGAATCTGTGATTGAAACAGTGTATAAGGTTATATAATAGCAATATAATTTATTACTAATGAAAATTACAACGAAAATATTACAAAACTTGTAAGCACTACAAGTTTCAGACCATAGTCTTCAAAAACAGCAGAAATGAAAGAACAACAAAATAAAACAGAACAAGAACAGAGTCGCATTTAAGCAACAGGTGAACCATTTGTGAGAAGTTTGGTGTTATTTCTTCCTTCAATCGCCAAAGGAGGTGCATAGGATCCATCCTTTGGACTTCGTGGACCATCAGCACCAATCACAATCCTAATCTCAATCTCATCCGTATCGCCTTTCTTCAGAACCTGGCGAGACGAAAGAGGAGATGATGAAGAAGAAATAGTGACGACGTTTGTGAGATGATTCTCTTTGGATGTTGGTGACCGAACAATCCACATGAGGTTGTAACCTATGGTCTTATGCAATATAATGACCGCAGAAGCGACCAGAAGTTGGATTACCCAAGGTAAGGTTATGAGTAATGTTCCGGATATCGAAAAGAAGTTGATGTAACCAAAGCTGTGGTTTTTCGCGGTGGCTAAACTGAAGAAGAGGATTCCAGTGAGAGTTGTCCAGAGAGAGTGTAAGAGGATTGATCTGAAAGTGAAACCTCTGTTTTCCATATTTGCTCTCGTTTCCTTTGTGAAACAGTTGTAATCTTTTGTAAGTTAAATATTATTAAGATGTTGTTACTTGTTAGAGAGATTACGGGTGTTTAGTTTAGATGTTTTTTTTTTCTTCTTCTTTATAGGGTTTCGGGTATAAGTTAAAATTCAAATATTATAGAATCTTATCCTAGTATTTTTGCAAAAGTTCTTTTTTCTATAGCTTTTTTTTTGACGTCACATAAGTTCTCTATTTATATTAATAAATTTGATTTAATCCCAAAAAAATTAGGATTTTGAAAGTAAAAATAAGAATAACTTGGCTAATTGAAACAAACATTTTGCATAGAAATATCAGATGTGACCCTTAATTTTACAAAACAAATGAAGTGGCCTAAGGCAAGCCTTATTGGTATCAAAGGAGGCACGACTCTGGTTGTAGCATCTCGAGGTTTGGTAACACTGCAGTAGCTTCACCATCAAGAACAACAACTTCACTGTGATTCTTGAAACATTTGGTTGAGAATTTGACACTAACAAAGCGAAATAAGGATCTCGTTATGATACTGACTTTTTATTTATTTATTTCAATCGTTGTTTTAAATTAGCTTACATGTACTTATTCTTGGTTTCTCTTAAAGCTGTGGCTTGAACCAATCCGAGAATTTCATCGCCTATGTAAACTGGTGATCGAAAATGCAGAGTTTGAGATACATATACTGCTCCAGGCTGCAACAAGACCAAAAAGATTCAACCATATTTCTGTAAATTTGCAAAATCAGGCATTAGGACATATGTAGAAGATAAAATCAATGCAGACTAAAACTAGAGAACTTACGAAATGGGCAGAGATAATACGGGGAAACATAGAAGAAACAAGCATTCCATGGACAAGACGATTCTCAAATCCGGCTTTACGGGCAGATTCTGGATCGAAATGAAGTGGGTTCCAATCATGGCTCACCTCAGCATAGTCCTTAACATCTTCACTTGAGAACACTCTTGTTTCTCTTAATGCATCTCCCACTTTAAGTGTCTTTGAAGTGACTGATGAGAAACACCTCGAAACAAAGAGATGTCTCGGAAGAAATGTCTTCGCCAGCATTGCTTCACCTGAACAACCAAACAAACAAAAAATCCTTCAGAAATTTCTCTCATTGAGTCATTTTGTCGAACAGCTTATAGGCACGCCGTTTAAAGTCAAAAGATACAAACTTTGCCAAATTATTCCCCAGTTGCTAACAATATATGATCAGATGCTAATCTTATGATCAAAGTTCTCAGAAATAATGACGACAAGAAAAACTAACCTCGTCAAATAAGACAAGACACAGACTTTTCTTCTTCAAGTTTAATCGTACCTTGTCTCGCAGTTTATTCGACTTTTGAGCTCCGGATGAGTTATTAAATTGCATTGCATTACGCACTAATGACTAATACCACATCGACCCCATTGACCATGGAGGCTGAGTATGATCCAGATTATGTTTCTCAATCATGATTCATCATTTGTAACCAGTTAATACATGATAGGAAAGATGAAAACTTTTTCTTTTAATCAATTATCAAAAGGAACATACATAAGCTGATCGCAACAGCCGAACTGTGTTTCAGAATATGAGTATACAAATTGCAACTAAAGATCGATTCAGACTCCATAAAAAGAAACTACCAGAAAACTGAATCATATAACCATTAAATATGCATTGTCATCAGATTCCAATATGATGAATCTCAGGGCCGCCATGTTCCAATCCAATCCGTCAAACTTGCGACATTGTTAGAGATATCTTCGATTGTGTTACTTTGTAGCGCGGTGACTATTTCTTCTTGATAACTCTCCTTTGCTTCTTCGAGCAGGACTTGGAAGATTTCGCATTCAATGTTGTTACTAAGCTTGGTTCCCGAATAACCCCTGCTTTGGTTGAGAACAAAACCAGAACCTGTTAGAAAGCGAGACAACTAAACTACACTTTTGATGAAGAAAGAGGGATTCGATTCTGACCTCTTAGTTAAACGGTCATACAAGACGGAGTTCTCAGTTTGAAGCACCACAACACGATCAAACCATCGCTCGGGAAAGAAGTCACAGCCATGGTAGTCCACTATGTTCCCTCCTCCTACCATTACATCTTCAAGCTCATCACACACCTGATCAAACAAAGTTAAAACACGGTAATAGCGAAGACAGACTCTTCTCATGCGAGCTAATGATTTGAATGTTCAATAACAAGTTATCAAAAAAGATGTAATCAACAACTTCCTTTGTAATTAACTAAAAGCATGCAACTTCAGACACCGGATAATGAAATTGGCAATGATACGTAACCAAGAAAATCTTTTGTCTGGATAGTTCAATCTACCACAATGGCTAAGTAACAAATTACATGTAACGACTAAGATGCCAAAGCTACATCAAGAATCAAGAGTGGTACGATCTGCTCATGATTTCGAATTGAAGTCGCCTATTTTGTCTGATAAAAGAGTGAAGCTTTTAGTGTATTACCCAAAGTAGAAACAACCCTCACAGGCAATTCCACCCAAAGAAGCTGAAATATGATGAATTGAGGATGAAGAAAAAACGAAAATTTAGGGATTTGGTTCGAGCAGAGGACACTTACGAGGTCTTCGTTGATGACGTGACACTCGAACTCATCGTCCCAGCCTTCGTGCAAGTTTTTCTCTTTGACAAGATCTCCGACGCAAACATGGCGGAAGTTGGTGGCCTCGGCCAGAGCAGAAGCCGTCGTCGATTTACCGGTACCAGGAGTCCCCGTAATCAGAAGGTTCGGCCTTAGGCGCCTTGTCCCGTTGTTAACTCCCGCCATTAACCTTTCTTCTACCAGCCTAAAAGTAATTCAGCCTCGCCGGCGTAAGATTGGAACAGAGAGAACAAGCGGCGCAAGAGGCCGTAGGGTTTTACAAAGCAGAAGAATTAACGGCGTCAAAATATTTGACTTAAAAGATCTAACGGCGTTAAAAAAATGGAAATCCGATCTGGTCCATTAGTAAATGATCCGTGGGCTTTGTCTTACTCTTGCCCAATGTTCAAAACTTCGCTTTAACGTTTAGCAAAAAAATCGAAAGATTAATTAGGAATTAGTTTTTGACATTTTTAATATCTTTTTAATCCGTTAATCCATTATAATTTATATTTTTAATATAATATTGTGATTGGATAAAACACATGAAAACAAATATTATATCTAATGCATTATGATATTCATTAAAAATATGAATATAAGTTTGATTTATCAAATTTTAAAACCAACTAAATTATTTTAAATTTAAAAAAAAAAATTGGATTAGGCGGAAATTAAACGGACACCCAAATTATTGAACCAATTACTCATAAATTGACAAAATCTACCACCGACAAACGCTTAGAGCATCTGCAGCGGTAGACACCCCCTCAAAAAAAAAATTTATTATTTTTCTTTCTTTTAAATTAAGTAATGAAAAAAAAAAATTACACCAATATCCGCACGACACGTCAGCGCGACGGTGTCTCGATTTTATTTGGGAGTATCTCAAACGAGACATGGTGTCTCACTTTTCTCTCTCTCCCTCTTACTTTTTCTATTTTTTCTATTTTTTTTTAATCTTGAGAAACCCTCAAGACACTACCGATGAGGGTGCTCTTAGGTGGCTAGACGACCGTTTTAAAAAAAATGCTCTTGCCAATGCGGTAAAAATCTCTATAATATTATTTAAAAAGACATTTTTAAAAATGAACTTTGATTTGTAAGTTATTACATGAAATGCCATTACAAATAACAAAAAATAATTGAAATAGGAAATGATATAATAGTCTTTTAAAATTATTGATTAGAATATGGAAAATATATATTTTGCATTAAAAATGGTATTTATTATTTAATTTCTTAATTATTTTAATGCTATATATTTTAAAATAATAATCTATTCATATATATTCAAAGAAAAAAATCTATTAAAAATCTTGCTATGTTTTTCTCTATAATTTATTATATTTTATTTGAATGTATATCAAAACAAAAGTTGAAAAATATTTTACTAATTTTATAAAAAAATTAGACACAAAAAAACTATTTTTTTAAGAGTTCGTAGACTAACCACAAAAACTAGAGTCATTTAACGGTGCATATTAGAGTTATGTTTTCAAAATTATGGATTAACCCGAATTATATTTTAGTTCATTACAAAACGGGTTAAATGGACAAATTATTACAAATTGACAGATTTATCTATAATCATTAGTTAGCTATACTATAAAATTCATATAAAAACATTTTTAAAAAAATTTCAAAACAATTTTTTTATAAAAAAAATTACTCCGCGCTATAACTAGCGCGGGTTAAATCCTAGTAAATAATCAATTACTCGCGTAAAGAAAAAGAAAAAGGTCATTGTTCTAGTAACTCTCTCGGTGCCGATAAAATTCATCATTGTAATGCAACCAAAATTTTCAACGCTTTTGCACGTAAAGATTTGAAGTTGGGTTATTGTGTTTCTATCGGATTAATAGGTCTTAGCCTCTTAGGTAAGTTTTGAGCATCACAATAACCAAATTTTGACGTGTACATAATTTCCATTTTTGTGTGTATTGCCTATAGATTTTTATCATTTTTATATTATTTTCTAGTAGATAAAATTTCGTAATCAGAGAGATATCAACCGGTTAAACTAACGCAAAAGACCCATACTCCATTCTGTTGTATCATCCTTTAAAAGTTGGTTTACGCTTACGAAATGACTCTTAATTCGCCATATACTCGGTTGGCTTGCGGGCTGTTACGATACCCAAGAATCTGAGCAAACAAATGTTTGAATACGTCAAAACTCTTTCTATATGAAGTACATGAAAAACAATATACAACAATATTTCTAAAGATATGATAAAACTTTTTTTTTTTTGAAAGAAGAGTTATGATAAAGATCCCTATGATAAATCTTCTTATATTTTGTTTGACACATGTTAATGTTCTATGACATATATCACGTTGTTTGAGCTAAGTCAGATTTTGAGAGGCGAATCGGTTTCATGAAAATGACAACAAATCAAAAGACGATTGTATCCCACATGCAATCATTTTCTAAGAAAACGAATTTCCTTCTGAACAATTAATACTTATAAAATGTTTTTTTACAGTTAATGATATGGTTATGAAACAGTTAACTATAATTAAATAAGTTATCGGTATCTGTTATTTGGTGTCTATCTCATGATATCTTCCCTCCACATAATTCTCTATTGGCTCTAGCTCGTAATTTCAAGGGCCACAAGGTTGAGGTCATATATCTCAATATATACGTCATGTTAATAGGGAAGTTGAAGGTATATTACATGTACATGTTCATTTTTTTCTACAAAAAAAAAATTTCAATTTTTTTTTTCAATCTTTGATATATCATCAAAATAATCAAAGCTACGTTTTTCACCAAAAAAGATTGAAATCTACATATGCAAAGTGATGATATGTTGATGACATTATGTTTTATTGCACAAAATTTGTGCGAGTCAAACTTTGAATTCAACATTTATTCAATTATTATTGATGCAAACACTTGCTCTATTTTTCATGATTGGTGTTAGTTTAATAAAGATCTGTTTTTGAGTTTATTAAGGTAAGACATAGAATTTGTGATATGTTTAAACAATTCCAAAATTATCATTATTTTCCTAAAAAAGATCATGTAGTTTTCTATTTAAATTAGAAAAATAAAATAATCGATTACTAATTCTAAAAAGAAAAAAAAATTCTCACGTCTATACAAACAATTTGGTAGTCTCTAAATTAAATACAGAAAAAAAAAATCAAAAGTCCATTAATCTTTTCCAAATCTATAATCAATTACCATGACGACGGTCATTTATTTCTCTCCACAACGTATAAATTGTCATTTGGAACATAATTCGAAAGATGAAACTCTTCAATATGTTTTGAATGGGCCGAGTTATTAGATTGACAATAGTATTCCGATCCGAAGAAAAATCCAGTATAATAATCTCTCTTGCTAAATTTGTCCACACCTGCTTTCGAGTAGGTACACGAGAAAACTATTTTTAAACCGGCCCTTTAACAATTTTGCAACTATTTATAGATCGCTTTAGAAAAGTAGACCAAAAGCCTCGACATGTTTTCACAATTAAATTAGAGTACTCATTTTAATAAAAGATTTAAATCAGAAAAAAGCAAAAACAAATGGTGATGAGAACTCAACTGAATGAATACAACCAAAGAAAGAGTTTGAAGCAATGATGAAGTCGTCACCGTTTACGCATTTGTATGACATATATCTCATTACGATCTTTCTCTAAGCATAAACAAACTTTACATGATTAATCCGTTTATATATATAACAAACCTTGAAGCTGACCAACTGAGTCCAATATTATCTCTGTTTTTTGAATTTCCCTTGCAACAAATTCAGGTCCAAGAAAAGTACTAAACAAATCAAAAAGCCAAACGAAACACTTTTGATGGACAAGAATACAAAGAAAGAATTTAGAAACGGATGTCTTCCAAGTCTCGGAAGTATATATCAACCGAACATGAAGACTAAGAAAAAAAAAGGAAAAGCGGCTCCTAGACCCTAGAGGCAAGTCCCTTGCACAGTACGATGATAAATCGTATGATGTTGCATTCGTTGATGATGATGAATTGATGATCAACGGTTTTTTTTGTGGACTACTCATTTTGTTGTGAGGCCTCTCACCTTCCACAACGCGCGAGCAAAAGCAAGGCGAAAAACAATGATTTGGCCTTGCTTTTTCAGCCAAAAGAAGAAACAGTATGAAATATATATATATCTTAATACAAGTCAACCCTCTTACACAGACGTTGTAACTCTCTGTTCTTTTTTTTTTTTTGGGGTAAAATGTTGAGATTAATACCAATTTTCGAAGTTTTTTACAGCGTACAAAGATACAACGAAGAGAAACAGAAAGACCAAAATCTACTAACAACGACGAAGAACAACAAGGTACACAACGCTTTAGGAATCGGAAAACAGTCACGAAAATAAAGAACCGAGACGAATCCAGACGGAAGAACACCAATCACACGCCTACCGAGACGAAGCCAGACGGAAGAACACCAATCACACGCCTAAGCGCGGACCATCACGTTGTAACTCTTTGTTCTTCTTGGTTGCATAGGGTACAAGAAATGTCGATTTTTTTTTTTTGGTCAGAGAAGTATCGATTTTAGATGTTTGTATAGAACAGGATCCCTTGTAATGTATTTGTAGGGATGGTTGGGATTGTATAAAAGTATCGATTTTAGATATTTGTTTATACTGACCAAAACAAAGTATCGATTTTAGATATTTGTATAGAACTTTTGTCGAAGGTTGGGATTGTATAAAAGTTATAGAAACACACAGTTTAAGGGTTTTCAGGCCGTAATAATAATACATGGGCTATTTTTGGAATTTTCTTTTCCCGTATAAAAATCATGAAAGTATGATTGGTATACTATGACATCACCATACACGTCAACATTCCAAGTAAATAGGACAAATACTGTCCATTCAGAATCCACCGCGTGTCCCGATAACGTTCCCGGCCGTATCTCTCTTCCGTCTTCTAGTCTTCTTACATCTCTCGAGCTAAAACACTTGAAGCTGTAGCGTTGAGGAAGAAGTAAGAAGTACGAGACAAAACCATGTCTGTGAAAACAATCCTATCATCGATGGTTCTGGTGATTCTCATCGCTGCATCAGCGGCGGCGGATATCGGATTCGATGAGTCTAATCCGATCCGTATGGTCTCCGACGGTCTCAGGGAGATAGAGGAATCTGTTGTCCAGATCTTAGGCCAGTCTCGTCACGTTCTCTCCTTTGCTCGCTTCACTCACCGGTAAGTCCCATCCTCCACCTCCGTTGTCTTTTAATCCGTTTTTTTTTGTATATACAAAAGCTTGTTCGTTCTGGGTGATGAAGGTATGGGAAAAAGTATCAGAACGCGGAGGAGATAAAGCTTCGGTTCTCGATTTTCAAGGAGAACCTCGATTTAATCAGATCCACCAACAAGAAACGGTTATCTTACAAACTCGCTGTTAATCGTAAGTCTCTCTGAAACTGGTCAAACGAACGGACATGTATATAAACGTGAAACGTGTAAACTATCTTTTTCCCTCTCTTGGGATCTTCTTTTTTTTTTTTTTTTTTGTAAGTTGGATTTTAGCTTTTATTTAATTCACGTGATTCAAGATCGTCATTGGTTAAAATTTAGCATCGAATTTATTGTTCTGGTTCTTTTATGATTCAAGATTGTTCTTGCACTTAGTGGGGTCGGATCCTTGTTTTGTTCTATATGGCAGACATAGCTAGTGGTTTGATGGATAAAGGATATAGACCTATCTGAATGTTGCTAACTGTCTCTTGAATCCATACAGAGTTTGCTGATTTGACCTGGCAAGAGTTTCAAAGGAACAAGCTTGGTGCTGCTCAAAACTGCTCGGCCACTTTGAAGGGCAGCCACAGGCTCACCGAAGCACCTCTTCCGGAAACGGTAAGTCAATCTTGCTGCATCCAGTTCCTGTTTCTCAGCTTTAAGAAAACCTGCAGACCCTCTTTTCTTAATCTGGTTCTGAGTCCTTAAATCGTGTAACTGCAGAGAGACTGGAGAGAAGATGGTATTGTTAGCCCGGTCAAAGACCAGGGAGGTTGTGGATCTTGCTGGACATTCAGGTAAAACTTATGATATACTAGATACTAATTTTGGGGGATCTCTTGATAGAAAATTAAAAGTCATACGGTCGATTTCTCACTACAGCACGACTGGAGCTCTTGAGGCAGCTTATCATCAAGCATTTGGAAAAGGAATATCTCTCTCTGAGCAACAGCTTGTGGATTGTGCTGGTGCTTTCAACAACTATGGCTGCAATGGTGGCCTTCCTTCCCAAGCCTTTGAATACATCAAATCCAACGGTGGCCTCGACACAGCGGAAGCTTATCCGTACATCGGTAAAGATGGAACCTGCAAATATTCGTCTGAAAACGTAGGTGTACAAGTCCTTGACTCAGTCAACATTACTCTGGTAAGCATCTTTCACAGATTTTGATTTTTAACCCGCCTCAAAAAATATATATATATATATATTCTGTTATCTGTAATGATGATTGAAACAAAAACAACAAGGACAGGGTGCTGAAGATGAATTGAAGCACGCGGTTGGATTAGTACGACCAGTAAGCATAGCATTCGAGGTTGTAAAGTCATTCCGTCTTTACAAGAGCGGAGTTTACACTGATAGTCATTGTGGAAATACTCCAATGGTGAGACTTTCTTCTTCAAACTGCTAAAAAAAATGCTAAATGAATCTTACACTCTGTTGCAAGTAGAATCATCTTAGCTTACTAGTGTTCAATTCGTTTTTTTTATGTGGCATCAGGATGTGAACCACGCGGTTTTGGCGGTTGGTTATGGAATTGAAGACGGTGTTCCTTATTGGCTTATAAAGAACTCATGGGGAGCGGATTGGGGCGATAAAGGTTACTTCAAGATGGAGATGGGGAAGAACATGTGTGGTAAGTTCTTGTAAAACAAAGAGTCAGAGAGTCAGATGTTTACATTTGGTCTCCCTCTATCTTTTGTTAATATGTTCTTGACTTGCAGGTATTGCGACATGTGCATCGTACCCGGTTGTGGCTTGAGATGATCAATCAGAGAATGTGGTTGGTCAATGATTAGATTACAATATGTTGGCATATTTATTGGATTAAGACATTACTTGGAAAGTTGGGACTTGGGAGTGCATAGTGTTAATTATGCTTGTTGTAACATAAGGTCTGTTCATATGTACAAAATAATGCAAAAACTACAGACGATAAATTTATAATATATCCATGTTAAATTTAAGAGCATAAATTTGATTACACCTTAATAATAGCTTTGTTCTTGATCCTAAGTCAATTTCTATTACATATAGCTTACAAGGTTATTACTTTTACATCAACGTTCTTCTAGATACAAAGGTAATGGACATCAATACTTATTTTGTTTTGGTAATTAGGGCTCTAAAGTCTAAACTAATTGTAAACTAATAACGAGATCTATAGTGGTCACATGGATCTAACTAGGGTTGGGCTTTTTAACCGAACCCGAACCAAAAAACTCGGTCCTAAATCTGATCCGAACTAGAGAAATATCCGAACGGGTCTTAGTGTCTAGGTACTTCGGGTTTCAGGTAATACCCGACCCGAACCTAAACCCGAACTACAAACCTGAAACCAAATAACCCTTTTGTTATATCGAACAAATCTGAAATCGAAAATATGCTTAGAAAAGTCGACATTTTTTTATATACTCCCGGCTAAAAGATTCGTTGCTTCTTTGGTAATATATAGTCACTAGTTTGTTAATTTTTTTTGTTATTTCTGATATGGGTTTTTGTTTTATATCACATGAACATTGGAATTTTTTTGTTTTATTTTACTCTATCTCTTTAAGACTTTAACAATATGCTTTGGAATTTATGGACTTTATTTCTATGTTTCTTGTTTGTGTGTTTGCAATTTGGGATCTCTATAATATTATTTAAGAAGATATTTTTAAAAATAAACTTTGTTTTGTAAGTTATTACATGAAATGTCATTACAAATAACAAAGAATAATTGAAATAGGAAAGAATATAATATTCTTTTAAAATTATTGATTAGAATATGGAAAGTATATATTTTGCATTAAACAGATTATTTATTATTTCATTTTTTTATTTTTTTTAATACTATATATTTTAAAATAATAATAAATTCATATATATTCAAAGAAAAAAAATCTATTCAAAATCTTGCTATATTTTTCACTATAAATTATTATATTTTATTTGAATATATATCAAAAAAAAATTTGAAATATATTTTACTAATTTTATAAAAATTTATACGCAAGAAAACTATATTTTTTTTTAATAGTGCGTACACTAACCACAAAAACTAGAGTCATTTCACGGTGCATGTTTTTAAGATTATAAGTTTTTGAGGGTTAGCCAGAATAATATTTTAGTTTACTGCAAAACGGGTTAAATAGATAAATTATTACAAATTGATACATTTATCTATAATCATTAGTTAGCTATATTGTAAAATTCCGATAAAAACAATTTTTAAAAATTTCAAAATAATTTCTTATAAAAAAATACTCTGCGCTATAATTAGCGCGGGTTAAATCCTAGATTGTAAACATTTTTTGAATTATGGAGATTTATTTGAACTATTTCGGGGTTGATCATAGTATGGATAAAAATACCCGAACTTACCCGAAACCATAGTTACTTAGGTTATAACCGTACCCGAACCGAACCCGATCTAATGGTTTAAATTAAAATACCCGAACGGATCCTCTGAACCTAAACTCAAAATACCCGATCCGAATCCGAACAGGTACCCGAACGCCCATGCCTAGATCTCACCATAGAATACTTAGTTTTGAAGAAACCTCTGACCAATTGAGATCGAGAACACGCAATGCTGCTAATAAAGTATACAAAGAAACTGTCTATTTTTGGGACAATCCATTCACAGAAAGCATACAAGACTACAATAATTGAGGTTACTTTTTTTTTTGGGGCATAAAAAAGCTTAACAGTTAATTGTGACAAAACTTTACCAAGTCCCAACGGTTAATTACAAATATTTTTTCACCTTCTTTGTTTTAATTTTATACTATATTTTACTTCTTTTTTTTTCTTGTCAGCATATTTTACAGTTTTATCACTAAAAAAAAAAAACTCTTGAACAAAATTTATTTGTTGAATTATGGAGATTTATTTGAACTATTTCAGGTTTGATCATAGTATGGATAAAAATACTCGAACTTACCCGAAACCATAGTTACTTAGGTTATAACCGTACCCGAACCGAACCCGACCCAATGGTTTAAAATACCCGAACGGATCCTCTGAACTTAAATCCGAAATACCCGACCCGAATCCGAACGGATACCCGAACGCCCAGGGCTAGAGCTCACCATAGAATACTTAGTTTTGAAGAAACCTCTGACCAATTGAGATCGAGAACACGCAATGCTGCTAATAAAGTATACAAATCATTCACAAAAACAAAAGCTGTCTATTTTTGGGACAATCCATTCACAGAAAGCATACAAGACTACAATAATTGAAGTTACTTTTATTATTGGGACATCCATTCACAAAAAACTGAACAGTTAACACAAAACTTTACTAAATCCCAATATTTTTTTTCACGTCCCCACGAAAGGACAACAAAACCACACGTTCCTTCCGCATAAAACATGGCCGAGTCAAGCTCCGAGTCGTCTACCACCACATCCTCCACGCCCGATCAATCCGCCACTATCCCTATTTCAACCCCACAAACTCACCATGCCTCCTTCCCCGAGATCCCAATCGAGATCGTCAGTGAAGAAGAAATGGCTATCCTCGATGCAGCGCTTGCAGCCACGCGCTCTATCTTCCCTTCCGCGATCCGCTCGGCTGCTTCTCCGTCACGGATCCTCGCCGGCGGAAGCCCCAAGACTATCCGTCCAGTAACCATATTCTCCAAAAGGAAATTCTCTGCTTGTTCGGATATCGAAGATTCTTTCTTGCATCGGTTTAGAAGAAATCAAGCTTTGGGTGTCACTGATCTCACCGCCACTGTACGCTGATCTCTTCCTTGATATTTCATCAATTTTCCTTGGAATAATCGATTAATTTTCTTCTTTTTTGTTGTTGGTTAGGAATGGTGTGAGAAACAAATGGAAAATGTTCTTTGTTTTGGCAGGAGAGAAGTCAGCAAAGCTATGAAACTTGGCCAGGCTCGTCATTTGGAGCTTGAAGAAGAGGTATGATGGATCTTAGGCTTATTCATGGTGTCTCATTGTTTCTAGCTCAATAAATTACGCATCTCTTTATTGTAAATCTTTCTCTTTAACAATCTGATGAAACCATCTAATTACTGCTAATAATGGACACAGGTCGTTAAAAAGGTCAGAGTAAGAGTTGAATCAAATGAAGATAAGTGGGGCTTGAAGCTGTTGAGTTCCATCGCAGGAATTAATCAGTTCTTGTTTGAAGGACGAACCCGTGAATTGCTACTGTGAGTTTCGATTCAAATTTCTGTCACATTCTCATAGACTCATCATAGTATCCATGAAAAGTGATTCATTCATCGTCTATATCACCAGCGTAGGATTTGTTGGAGGTCAATGGATTGTCGGAATTATTGACGAGGTTAGAAAGGCATCTGAGGATAGCGGACCTTTTTTAACAGATACAAAGACTCGAGCTCGTGACACACTGCCAGCTGAGCCACAGAGAAGGAATGGAAGGTAAGTGTGCTTCGTAAAGTAAAGAAAATGATGCTCTTCCTCTCGGTTTTGGTTTCAGTGCTAACTTGATCACGTTTGACAGGCTACAGGTAATGCTTTACAAGCTGCTATGGGACACTGTTGTGAAAGAAGAGTTTCCAGCAGGACGTTTTTTCGACTACTTTTCTTTGAATCGCCACTATGTCTTCTCGCAAGATGTCAGAGATAACATTGCTGATGCAGGAATCCCAGCAAAGGTGTAATCTTTGACTCTGCACAAAATTCTTTCAATAGTCCTCATTTGTGATCGTATGGAAAAACAAAAATTTAATCACTTGGAAATGAGTTTCTTACCATTTTTAACTCGGTGCAGACACTTGAAGAGATAGTTAGGTACTATGATAACACTTTTAAGATGCTTCCGATAGCGAATGAGCAGTTACTACTACGGTAAGAAGAACATGGGTCTTTCCTAATCTTATGATTGTAAGAAAACCTCTAGCTGATTGGGAAGTTTTGCCTCAGGTACGAGTTTCAGAAGGACCAATCTACAATAGCTGAGATTAGATTCACCTATGATCCTGAGTGGGTGATGAGCAAATACAGAGAAGTCATTGAGTTTTGGAGATGTGAACGAGAAGCTGAGTACACTCCTGAAGAAGAACGTTGGAAATGTCGGTTTTGCCAATTTGCTAAGTTGTGCCCTGGAAATCCGAGTTTCGAATCTCCTGGCCCGAGCTCACCACCAAGAGAGACTCCTCCCTTAGAATGCTAAAGTTTGATGCTTTCATCAAACGCTGCTAAGTGCTAACATGTGTTTGTTTAGTCTTTGCACATTTACTTCCCTCTTCATTTTAGTTCTTGCATAGTGTGTACAACGATTTGATTCCGGTGTATATTTGAACGAAGTGTTATTTTGTTGTACACACACCTTGTATGTGCCAATTTTTTTAATTTAATCCACATTTCACAGTATTATTTATACGTATATATGGATTATAAAATATTTAATAAGGTTAGTCAATTCTTCATTTAAATTCTCCTTTAATAGCTGACAAACGAAAAAAAAATTAAATTCTACTTAAACAATATAACTTATTTTAGATTTGAATTTATATCACATCCTAAAATAAACTAAATTCTACTTAAACATATAACTTATTTTAGTATTTGAATTTATATTGGATAAAAAATTAAATTCTACTTAAACAATAAAAAATTAAATTCTACTTAAACAATATAACTTATTTTAGATTTGAATTCTACTTCAACGGATTTTTTCTCGTAATGTCTTGATTTTGTAAATCTAGCTACCGAAATTTAATCAACAACTCCATTACGTGAAGCATTTTAACCTTTCTAAAAAAAAAAAGTAAATAATTGTTTGATTACCAGTGATTTCTGTATATATAATTAAATACTAAAATATTAATTTTATCAAAGCACACGATGGCTAGGGTTTCCGTCATCGTTTCGATCAATAAGAGAGTTTTTGTATCCCCTTTCCGCAAGGATTTTTTTTGCGTCACGAATTTACTTAAAAGCCCTTAATCTCCAAGTTTACGTTTTCTTGACCATTCAAGAAAGTTTAAAACTGTGCACCTAATAATTGCCTAATTTGGAGAAATTTTTTTGGTTATCAATAAAAAAATTAAAGAAGAAAATTTTATACTATATTTTACTTCTTTTGTTTCTTGTCAACATATTTTACATTTTTATCACTAAAAAAAAAAGAATGGCCAAAACGCGCAAGGGCAAATTGGTAAAACTAGAACCCCAAAGAAAAGGCGAAAACCCTAGAACTCGAGGCTATAAGTACCCTGAACTGTCCATTTTTTAGGGTGCGCTCTCATTTAGCTCTCTCTCAATATCGTAGCAGCAAGACTCCTCTCAGATTCTTACTTGCAGGTGAGAAATTTCTCTTCTCTTCTCTTTATAGGTTTATATGTTTTTCATCGTCTTATGGTTCTTGATTCGGTTTCTGTATCGTTGCTTCTGTCTTCGTCGTTTAGATACCTTAGTATAATCCGTGTTTTGACTGTAAAAATCGCTTACTATACCGCTTTGATTCTCCAGTTTATGATCTGTTTATTCATCGATCTATTTGTTTACCATGAATCTGACGGATTCTTTTAGAGAATCCTCTTGTTTACAGTTATCTTTCTTCACATCGTCTTATATTCAATCCGATCTGTTTACTTAGTGTTCGTTTTATCGTGTTTTCTCGATTTTTGCTCTGTAAGCCGTTTTTCAGATGTGTTTGGTTGATGATGTCTCTTTTTTAGGTAGGTTTATTGCATTTTGGTTAGATCTTCGATTTCATTAATTCTCAGAAGTTGGATTGACTGAGAAACAAGTAATTTTAACGGCGATACAAGATTACGTATCAATGGATTTGTATTGTATTTAGCTTTAGTTTATACTGTTTCGAGTTTTAGTTTTGATCTAGATGATCTGGTTGCTACCATTGTATAGTTTGTATTTTATTCTAATGGTTTTCTTTTTCTTGATAAGCAGCTATGGGTAAAGAGAAGTTTCACATCAACATCGTGGTCATTGGCCATGTCGACTCCGGAAAGTCGACCACAACTGGTCACTTGATCTATAAGCTTGGTGGTATTGACAAACGTGTGATTGAGAGATTCGAGAAGGAAGCTGCTGAGATGAACAAGAGGTCATTCAAGTACGCATGGGTGTTGGACAAACTTAAGGCCGAGCGTGAGCGTGGTATCACCATTGACATTGCTCTCTGGAAATTCGAGACCAACAAGTACTACTGCACAGTCATTGACGCACCTGGACATCGTGATTTCATCAAGAACATGATTACTGGTACCTCCCAGGCTGATTGTGCCGTCCTCATCATTGACTCCACCACTGGTGGTTTCGAAGCTGGTATCTCTAAGGATGGTCAGACCCGTGAGCACGCTCTTCTTGCTTTCACCCTTGGTGTCAAGCAGATGATTTGCTGCTGTAACAAGGTGAAGTATCATTTCATTATCGTCTGTTTATTGTTATTGTACCCTTTTGATTTGATGGTAACTAATGTATTTTTACTACTGTTTTCTTGTTGTAGATGGATGCCACTACCCCCAAATACTCCAAGGCCAGGTATGAGGAGATTGTCAAGGAGGTGTCTTCCTACCTGAAGAAGGTTGGGTACAACCCTGACAAAATCCCATTTGTCCCCATCTCTGGGTTCGAGGGAGACAACATGATTGAGAGGTCCACCAACCTTGACTGGTACAAGGGACCAACTCTCCTTGAGGCTCTTGACCAGATCAACGAGCCCAAGAGGCCTACAGACAAGCCCCTCCGTCTCCCACTTCAGGATGTCTACAAGATTGGTGGTATTGGAACGGTGCCAGTGGGTCGTGTTGAGACTGGTATGCTCAAGCCTGGTATGGTTGTGACCTTTGCTCCTTCAGGGTTGACCACTGAGGTGAAGTCTGTTGAGATGCATCACGAGTCTCTTGTTGAGGCACTTCCAGGTGACAATGTTGGTTTCAACGTTAAGAATGTTGCTGTCAAGGATCTCAAGCGTGGGTATGTTGCATCCAACTCGAAGGATGACCCTGCCAAGGGTGCTGCTAACTTCACTTCCCAGGTCATCATCATGAACCACCCAGGTCAGATCGGTAACGGTTACGCCCCAGTTCTCGATTGCCACACCTCTCACATTGCAGTCAAGTTCTCTGAGATCTTGACCAAGATTGACAGGCGTTCTGGTAAGGAGA
The DNA here is from genome assembly GCA_030161315.1 of Eutrema japonicum. Taxonomy (NCBI): domain Eukaryota; kingdom Viridiplantae; phylum Streptophyta; class Magnoliopsida; order Brassicales; family Brassicaceae; genus Eutrema; species Eutrema japonicum. The sequence continues at coordinate 45,742,316 of BSQW01000005.1, forward strand.
TCGAGAAGGAGCCCAAGTTTTTGAAGAATGGTGATGCTGGTATGGTTAAGATGACTCCGACCAAGCCCATGGTTGTTGAGACCTTCTCTGAGTACCCACCATTGGGACGTTTCGCTGTCAGGGACATGAGGCAAACCGTGGCTGTTGGTGTTATCAAGAGTGTCGACAAGAAGGACCCGAGCGGTGCCAAGGTCACCAAGGCTGCAGTCAAGAAGGGAGCCAAATGATGAGTTTGTTTCTCGTCTTTGTTTTCTTTGCGTTAAAAAAACTTCGATGGGTTTGAGCCTTTTTTTTTTGTTCTCTTTTATTTTGTGCGACTCTCTTCTCTCTACCTCCTTTTTGGATATCTCTGAGACTATTATGGTTTTCAATTATGCAGTTTCTGGATAATTTTGCCTTGAGTTTTTCAGTATTTCGGTGTTTTACAAATTTATGTTATTTAAATTTCCATTAAGTTCTTTTTTATTTCGAATTTAGAAGCAGCAATATTCTGCGTTTGAGATCTCTATCTGTTTTGGGGAAGTAGCTGTTGCAGTTTTCCAGAGTATCATTGTTAAGGGTTGATCGATTGAACTTTTTTAGCAGAGCAAATTTATTAATCTAAAGATTTGCTTAGTTTATTCGGTGGCCTCACTATGATTTGCAAAAACTAAGGATACCCAACAAATTTACTAAGCTTAATAATCAAGAAAATTAAAGCTTGTGGAGAAGTTATCCAACAAAGAAAGCTCAGAACTAAAAACCAAATTAGAAAGGATAAGGCCAAAAGAGGCAGCAAAACATCACACCAACGACAAATAAACGTGTAAACAAACAACAGTGAAAAAGAAGATTTTTGATCTGCAGTTTTACACAAGAAACATAATAACTCAGTGAGATCTTAAAAAAGGTTTGGATTTCTTTCAACACTAAGCAGCTTTAGCTGTGTGTGAAGAAAAGCTCCATGACCCTAGATCTTGGAATAACGCAACTAGATCTCTCACATCTTCATTCTCTTGAAGCCATAGCTCATCAAATCTCTCCACGCCCATTTCTTCTTCACCATGGCTCCTGGACTCTTCTTTGCCTTCTGATCTCCTTCTCTTCTTCATCCCCTTCCTTCTCTTGTCATGATCTGCCATTCTTCAACATAAGAGAGAAAGAGAAGTCAAATAAACAGAGAGATCTCCAGAGAGAGAAGAGATGAACAGAAACATATTTACTCTTTGGAGATAGATAATTGCTGAGCGATCCCAGAGATGCAGAGAGGGAAGCCATAGTTGCCACTAAGAGTTGTTGAAAGCATTTTCTTTTTTTCTGTAGATTTAGAATTTGGGATCTTGTTTTTAAGAAATCTAAAGAAAGGGCAAAAGACAAGATCTTGAATTGGGAAAGGATTAAGGAGGTTATAGATTATATAGTAGTACTATGTAGTTAATATCCACTTTGCTATATGAGAGAGAATATTTTTTGTCCTGTGGTATGTGCATTTGATATGTGGAAGACAGTAGTAGGTATGGTCTCTTCTCCCATTAAAATGCAATTAGTCACTCTTTAAAGAAAGGAAGATACATTAAAAAGTACTGTTTTTGTGACTAAATTGAAAAGATTGATCTTTTATAATTCAGTAAATGGTGAAAATTAATGTTGGTTTCACTTTCTCCGCATGACAACGAAGATAACTCTAGTTTGGATTCTTCTTCTTTTTTTTTTTTTTTTTTTTTTGGGATTGTGAAAAGTATGACAGGACATCTTTGTTAAATCATCAGTCTTCAACTTTTTTCTAAACCAACTTGTTCAATAAAGTAATTCCACCTAAGCTTCTAGATTAAGCTAAGCTGAGTCTTGAAAAAAGTAATGTTTGTTTTAATATTACTGTCACCATTTATTACACAGTAAGACACACACTAAGGCAAGCAGAATCAGACAAGAGCATTTACTGGAAATTATGATTGGAACCAATCTTGCAATGGTTTGCAAAAAAGAAAAAGAAAAAAAAACTAGAAAAATACTCTTTGATAAAATTTTATCATTAGATTTCATAGTATTATTGCAGTCACTTTATCGAAACATAGTTTGTGTTCTACCATTTTTACAAAAAAATGTATTGTTCACGCATTAACTTTTCAATCGTACCAATGTAGAATACTGTGCGCATCAATGATGTACAGTACACGAACCAATAACAAGTATGGACAAAATTATTTTTTCAACAAAGAAAATGCAACACAAAATATGTTTTGATAAAGTGATAATTGATGCAAATATCTCAATATTCCAGTAGTTAGGTGCTTTGATAAAGTGATAATTGATGCAAATATCTCAATATTCCAGTAGTTAGGTGCTTACAAAATGTATGTTTTTTGTTTATGCGTATAATTAGAATGTATAGATAAGTATCACAACGATCCAATAGCTCAAGTTGTGCTAGAAAGTGACAGTCCAGGAGCTGCTCATAGTGTATAGTAACAGCACTATACAAGGACTAGTTAAGGATAAGTTTGAGACTTACAATGGGACTTGATGTCGCGTCTTCCCCTCCAGATGCATGAAACCTAACATAATTTTCGCCACTGTTAATAAACTTGTACATATGTAACATCTGAGAACAAATGCAAAATCAAGAGATCAAATTAACTGAAGTATTTAGAGAAAAGAAAAAAAAAATTAACTGAAGAATCTACGCACAAAGGTAATGCCAGATCATTGGAGATGACGTTTACACGATGACCTCACTTGTGATAATAATTCATTTGATTGTAGCCACATAGAAAGCGGCAAACTAAATGACAATATAAGAGCAATGATAGTGATGGTATAAATTGAGTCCACTCTTGTTATGGTAATATATATATGGATGAGATGAATCTAAACAGAGTGATTGCACATATATACAGAATCATCAAATGAGTGTTCTTGCTTCTTCTATGGTTTTGAAACTGCAAACAAAGATTTGCTTCGCAGGAGAGATAGCGCCATCACTTCTTCTAAGAGTTTAGCTGATGGTGACGGTATCTCTCCTACGTAACAATCCTTATATTTGCATCTAAATGCAGAGAGACGCAGCTCCAAGTTTAAAAGGTACTTCGGTTATTACCTTTTCCTCTAACAATTGATGCATACCATTTCAAGCTATAGTTTTGTTTCTTCAACTATCAGGGTCATCTATAAACTATTCTCTTTGGACTTACATTGCAAGACATTTAAAGCATGAATTGGTCATTACATGACCTTGGTTTGAGCCTCTAGATATTATTCCTATACCTGAAATGATAATCTGTTCCAAGACAGGTTCTTGCTCTTTGCTCAAAGATGTTTTGGTCTTTGTGAAGTTTTCTCATCGATGAGCTCTCAAAGATTATTAGCACGTCCTCAGCCTGAATCTTTATCTTATCAATTTCTGAGTTGTATTTGCAGAACTCACAGAATTTTGGTTTGATTCTCACACACACACAAAGAAAAAGTGTTTTCTTTACTTTCTTGTTCTGTTTTTTGCCTTTGACAAAGCGCCTATAGAAAGGCTCAGACGAAAAGGTTGACAAATCTATGAAAACTATCAACATCATGAACTCAAGATGTCACTGTTAATTAGTTTCCATTAGAAGCATAAAAAAAGATCAACTCAATGAGATCAGCCCAAGACTCAAGAATCTTCACTAAGCAGATCAATGAAAATCTAGTTCTACTTAAACTTTTTTGAATATTTCGGATTCACACCATAAGTTTTTCCATGAAATAAAACGAAAATGCTTAAAAGTTTCACAAGAAAAAACAAAAAAATCAGACTTATACATGAGAACGTCCTCATATTCAATAACCTCAATGACAATTATGACATGTAACATCCTCGGAGTTGCCATAGATGTTGGAAGTAGATACAGTTTTTTGATGAAAAATTAGCACAAAAGCTACGTTTCAAGAGTTTCCAATCACCCACGTTAAGACTGAAATCTCCTCCGGATTGACGTAGCTTCGCGTTGGAGAAAGATAGTGGGGAAGTGAAAGAGAGCGAGAAAAATCAAACAACTGCTCGGCCCATTATACGATTGGGGCACTTTTTAACCCACAAATCAAAGCCCAACTAATCGTGCTTAATTATATAAATTGAGATTAATTAACCCTATAAAAACAAAGAAAAATAAACCAAACCGAATCACCAAAAGCACAACTCTAGTTGCCTAGTTGGTATGAACTATGAAGTTTGCTTTTCTTCACATTTTATGATGTTTTTGTTTGTAGTTTATATGTAGAAAGTAGAAACATTATTTTGAAGAGAGAACTTCATGTATTTAATAAAAAAAAACAACAACTTCGTGTCTTTGTTATCTCAGAGATTTGGCTTTTCATTTCTTTGTAACAAATGGACTCCGATAAGGAATATATGATATATATTTATTTAAAAAAGTTTTAAAATATAATTGTAAAAGTTTAGATTCACATAACGAATTAAATCGAATAATCCACAAATATACATTTTCTTTTAAAATACCAAAAGTGAAATCTACGTATGATCGAGTGGCACTTGAAAATTAATTTGAAACCATATTATATGGTCTGGTCCTCGGTATGGAAGATGTATAAGTTTTGACCAAAAAATTTCCATATTATATAACATTTTTTTACGAGGATATAATTATATTACCTGCCAAATTAGACCGAGTAACGAGTATTCCAAAATTAAAAAAAAAGTATCTATATGATGCACAATCCTAGTTGAAAGAATGCATTACTTTCAAAATTGCTTTGAAATTTTATTATAACCGCAAATTAGCAAACACAAAAAAATATCGGAGATTTCAAGAGTGTTGCATAATCGTTTATCGTAGATTTGTGTGTTGCAAGAAAATCTACGTCGTGGAATCGTTATTCATAGAGTTCTTCGTTATTCATAGATTTCTTCGTCATAATCACAAGGGTTACAGGTAATGAAATTCCATCGATTAATCATCATTTATAATAGAATTAGATCCATTATTCTCTGCTGATGATGTAACAATGTTTAAACAAATATATATATATATATATGTGAGTTCTCGCTTGATCCAACGGCTGGTGTGATCTCACGTGGGGAAATCGAAATATGCGATTAAATACATAATACGATAGAAGAAACGACACCGTTACCTAGTTAAACATAGTGGGTGAGAGAGAGAGAAGATGAACCGAAAGTCAAAAACACTGTCAATTTTGTGGACCGTGCACGTGACCACACAGGAACTTAACCCGGACGTATTGCCGTCATTAAACCGGATTTGATAATCGGCTACCCTTCTTTTGTTTGTTTTCCTCTCCGAGGATCGACCCATTTTTTCCGTCTGGGTTGGTGTCTTTTTTGGTTTCCTGGGAAAAAAAATCTTATCGACCTGTGGAAACCCTAATTCCCAATCTCTCACCAATTTTTATTCAGTTTCCATATGTTTTGATGCAGTATCCGATCCCTTGTTTCCGTTTAATTTCTGAAATTTTCCTAGGAAGCTCAAGGGTTTGAGTATTTTTTGTTTTCCTCTTGTATGAAAACTGTATGCCGTGTGAATTTTACGGCTTTGGTAGTAATTGTTGGAGTTAAACGTTGGTATGTTTCGTAACTGAGCCTTGCTTCTTGTTTGTCTGGGTTAAAGACATGGATTTGGAAGCTACTTGTAAGGTATTATTGGCTGAAAGATCTCTTCTTCTGGATGCGTGTGCTTGCTAGAGCGGATGTTTGAAAGAGCTCTGATTTTTTTTTTTTTTTTAAGCTCTGTTCATGAGTTTAAAACGATGCTCTATCTATCTCACACGGTTCATGATTGTTGTTAGTGGATTTCATCTTTCTTTAGCTAGGCTCAAAGTTTAGTTTGTTGTGTTTGCAGGATAAGCTTTCACATTTTCGGATAAAAGAGCTCAAGGATGTGCTCACTCAGCTGGGACTTTCGAAACAGGGAAAGAAGCAGGTTATACAATCTTTCTGCTAATCTTCCATTTGTGGTTTTTTTTTTGGAAATGATGCTTGCACTGAAGATGATGTTGAGATGGTTATAGTTCGACCTTTCACATGTTTAGGGTGATAACTCTTGTGTTGAATTATATAGAAGTTGCCTCACAAATAGTGTTATCTGTTTCATTTTAAATTAAGCAATTTTTTTTCCACCAATTTAAGTTGGGTAGTTATGCATTAGTCTTCTGTGAGAATTTACAGCTTAGGTATCAGATAAGCTTCATGGTCCTCACAGAGTACTGTTAAATACTCAGGGTACCAATTCCTTTTGAAATTTTCTTGTACAGGAACTTGTCGACCGGATCTTGACCCTTCTTTCTGATGAAAAAGGTTAATTGAAGCACTTCTCTCTCTCTCTCTTTTTTTTTTTTTTTTTTTTAATTCACGTCTTGGTGTATTAAAAGTCACTGCTAGCTCTGCCATCTTCTGATAAGCCTCTGTCTTCATTCTCTACTGACAGCTGCCAGGTTGTGGTCGAAAAAGAATACAGTGGCGAGGGAAGAAGTTGCAAAACTAGTGGACGATACATATAGGTGAATGATCGTTTCTTCCAATGGATTTCTTAAGAAATGCCATGCCTTTTATGCGTAATTCTTTATTACCGCGATATTTTTTGTATTCCATAGGAAAATGCAAGGATCTGGGGCAAGTGATTTAGCATCAAAAGGACAAGTTAGTTCAGATACCAGTAATCTGAAAGTCAAGGGGGAGCCTGAAGATCCCTTTCAACCAGAAATGAAAGTTCGATGTGTCTGTGGAAGTTCACTAGAGACAGACTCAATGATACAGGTAATCTGGGACAAACTCGGTGTGTCTATTCTTGTTTGAGCTGGCTGTAGAGTATCTCTTGGTGTATTATGGCGGATGATGTATTTATTTTTTTGGGCAAAGATGATATGATGTATTTATTGTTGATTCCATTTGTGAAGTTTGGTGATGCTTTTTGGTTGTAACTTTGTTTTTTTTGTTCTTATCGATTTCAGTGTGAGGATCCAAGATGCCATGTTTGGGAGCATGTTGGCTGTGTTATTGTCCCGGAGAAGCCTATGGATGGAAATCCACCAGTTCCCGAATCATTTTATTGTGAAATCTGCCGACTTACTCGAGCTGACCCGTATGTTTTTAAGGATTTTACTTCTCTTTTCTGAGTTTGAGTTGTGATTAGTTTTCCATCTGAGTTCCTCCCCTACTGCATGATAATTCTTTCCTCTCAGATCTGAAAAGAAAAACATATTTTTTTATTTGATATGCTTTTCATTCTAGTTTCTTTATCCCCTTGCATTTGATTATTGTTCTTCTTCCAGTACTGTTTTCGTAGTAGTTAGAATGTTGTTGTAAATTTCATAGTTATCTTTACATTAACAACATTGGTTATCCATTAGTATTGTGATTTGCGATTGTCCTACATGGTTTTTATTTTGCAGGTTTTGGGTGACAGTGGCACATCCACTTTATCCAGTGAGGTTGACTGCAACGACCATCCCAACTGATGGGTAAGAACTTCATATTTTCTTTGTAGCTGTTGTTTTGAACTTGTGTACTTTTATTTCCATTCTTGAAAGTTACAATTGTTAACATTTTTTACTTAAGAAAGCTGAAATACTCAATGGGATATCCTAGATAATTCATCATGCATTAAATACGTTTGCGTTTTTGTTTACTCCAATGGTCTGCAATAAAGCCCTTACTAATGAATCATCTGCATTGTGTGAATTAGTACTTTATTTTTATTTTGTCTTTTCCTTTCTTTGGGAAGGGGTAGTAGTGGTGGATTAAGTCTCAAATCACAGTCCTTGTAGTCAGTTGACTTTTCAACTGGTAACTGAAATAAGACATTCATTCTAGTATCTAGAGAATAAGAATCACTATTGTTTCCTAGCTAGATGCACAGCACCTACTGAAGAAATACTGTTACTAGCTTTTGTTTGTTCTAATACTTCGATCAAAATCTTTCCAGTACAAACACGATGCAGAGTGTTGAGAGATCATTTCAAATCACAAGGGCAGACAAGGACTTGTTAGCCAAACAAGAGTACGATGTTCAGGTTGGATTTTGTAAAGAACTTTAAATATGCAGCACTGTATCTACTTATGCGTTTCTAACTGGAATTTACTTTTTCTTAGGCTTGGTGTATGCTCTTGAATGACAAAGTTCTCTTTAGGATGCAGTGGCCTCAGTATGCTGATCTGCAGATCAATGGTATGACAGTGCATTCTTCAAAATAGGGGAATGTGTTATCTTGTGTAGTCATAAATTCCCGTGGGCGCATTGCATTCACATACACATTGTCTTAGTTTTCCTGTTATTCTGATTGTACTCAATAAGACTGCTTTATGTTTTCTGATATGGGATTCATGATATATATCCTATCATTTCATAGGTATGCCTGTACGTGCAATTAACCGACCTGGGTCACAGCTTTTGGGGGCCAACGGCCGCGACGATGGACCTATTGTGTGTTTTTCATCCCTTTTCAGCAGTAACCCTTTTGACTTAAATATAGGAGTAGATAAGTCATACATTGAAAGTCTTGCAATCAGTGGTGTAATTTGTTACCATCTCATTTTACTATTTTGGCAGATCACACCTTGTATTAGGGATGGAATTAACAGAATATCCTTGAGTGGAGGTGAAAATTGGAGTTTTTGTTTTGGAGTTAGACTTGTGAAGCGCAGGACTCTACAACAGGTACTGTTCACAGATATTTCATGATAAACATTCAACAGATTTGGTCTGTCTATGGGGGTAATAAAGACATAAATGTTCAAAAAAGTAACAAAATGATCTGCTGAATACAGAAAGAAAGTTAAATTGCCATTCCAAGAAATTTATCTGTGGAAGTTACCTGTGGTGACATATTTTAGAGTCCTATTCTTTCTTCCTCTATTTAAGTGAGATAAGTGACTGAATGTGGTCTTGTATGATACATGGTGCCCAAGATAGCTTCATTGGATTGCAGTTGTTTACTTAATTGTCGTCTGTCGTCGTGCTGCAACATTTTATTTCCCTTTTTTCACTATATTTTTCACTATTGTTAGTGTTTTTGAATGCTCAGGAATTCAGTTATTGTGATCCAAGTTGCCTCAATATTGTCTCATTTTCCCATCTAGGTTCTAAATTTGATTCCAGAAGAGACTAAAGGGGAGACATTTGAAGATGCTCTTGCACGTGTACGACGATGCATTGGAGGTGGAGGTGGAGATGATAATGCCGACAGTGATAGTGACATTGAAGTTGTCGCTGATTTCTTTGGTGTCAATCTCCGGTGTCCTGTAAGTTACTAATAGCTTGTTGCTCAGTTTTCGTACTTATCTCAGTCACGTAGGTGATGCTTACCATCTTCCTACGGCTATCTGATGCTGTGCACGTGTACATTTCCTTGCAGTTGAATTTTAATTGTCTTTTCTGCTTGTGTCATTAGATGAGCGGTTCTAGGATAAAAGTTGCTGGGAGATTTTTACCCTGTGTGCACATGGGCTGTTTTGACCTTGAGGTGTTTGTGGAGTTGAATCAACGTTCCAGAAAGGCAGGTCTCCTATCCTTGTCTAAATATTGGGTTATTTCTCTTGTTTTATGACTAGATTTGTTCTGTGGTTTGTTTACATGCAGTGGCAGTGCCCTATTTGTCTGAAGAACTACTCAGTGGAGCATGTAATCGTGGATCCTTATTTTAACCGTATCACGGCTAAGGTAAAACTTATGGGAATACTAGAATTCTTGAATCTTTGTATCTTCACATTTATACAATTGCTGTCTTCCTGCACGACAGATGAAGCATTGTGATGAAGAGGTGACTGAAATTGAAGTGAAACCTGATGGTTCTTGGCGAGTAAAGTCCAAAAAAGATAGTGAGCGTAGGGAATTAGGGGAACTCTCACAGTGGCACGCACCCGATGGTAGTCTTTACCCCTCTGCTGATGAGATTAAACGGAAGATGGAAATGTTAATTCCGGTTAAACAAGAAGGTTTCTCAGATGGCCCGACCCCTCTGAAACTTGGAATCAGGAAGAATCGCAATGGCCTTTGGGAAGTTAGCAAACCTAATACAAATGGATTATCTTCCAGTAATAGGCAAGAAAAGGTTGGGTATCAGGACAAGAATATTATACCAATGAGTAGTAGTGCTACTGGAAGTGGTAGGGATGGTGATGATGTAAGCGTAAACCAGGATGCTCTTGGAACCTTTGACTTTGGAACCAACGGCATTGAACTTGATTCTATTTCCATGAATGTCGATTCAAGTTATAACTTTCCTGACAGAAACCAAGCTGGAGAAGATAGAAATAATGAAGTTATCGTTCTAAGTGATTCCGATGAAGAAAATGATGTAGTAATCACTCCTGGACCTGCATACAGTGGTTGTCGAGCCGATGGTGGGGTAAATTTTCCACTGAACCCTCCTGGAATAATTAACTCATATAATGACGACCCACACACCATAGCTGGGGGAAGCTCACGCTTAGGTCTTTTCAGTGATGATGACGAATTTGATACGCCCCTTTGGTCATTTCCTTCTGAAACTCCAGAAGCCCCTGGGTTCCAACTATTCGCATCTGATGCTTACGTTTCAGAAGGTTTAGTTGGTTTGCATCATCATGGTTCACTAAACTGTGCTCCTGAAATAAATGGAGGTTACACCATGGCTCCTGAGACATCAATGGCATCTATTCCTGTGGTTCCGTGCTCCGATGAAAGATCTGAATCAGTTGCAAACGATGGCCTAGTTGACAATCCTCTTGCATTTGGTAGAGACGATCCCTCACTTCAAATATTTTTGCCAACAAAACCAGATGCTTCAGCTCAGTCGGGTTTTAAAAACCAAGCTGATATGTCAAATGGTATCCGCAGTGATGACTGGATCTCGCTTAGGCTAGGCGATAGCGTCTGTGGGAATCACAGAGAGCCTGCTACTGCAAATGGGGTTAACTCAAGTCAGCAGATGTCTACAAGGGAAGGTTCTTTGGATACTACGACAGAAACTGGTTCGTTCCCTGACTGAGACTAATTATATGCTTTCCTGCAACCATCAAGGGACTTATACATGTGGATCCTGCTCATGATGTTGCTTTTCATTTTCTTTCACTTTATTAGCTGCTGGGTCTTGTAAACAACTGAAGGAGAAAGATCTGTTTTAGTTTTCTAAATGTAGCTAATCAGTTATCATCTTTGACGATGCTCCTTTATATCCATAGTCCATGTGGTACACTTACTGACTGTTAGTGCGTATTTGCAGCTTCGTTGCTTCTGGGTATGAATGACAGTAGACAAGACAAGGCAAAGAAGCAAAGATCAGATAATCCATTTTCATTTCCTCGCCAGAAGCGTTCTGTAAGACCTCGGATGTTCCTCTCCATTGACTCGGATTCTGAGTGATATTTGTTCCTGTTTTGTTCTGTCTCTCTCTCGGGATGATTCGGTGTTCCTTTTGATTCTTAACGCTATGCACAGAACAATCAACAGGATCACCAGACAGCATACCGGAGTTAGCCAAGATTTGATTGATTCTCTGTGCAGGCAAGAATCGAACCGGTATTGATTTTTTTTTTGTTGCTTTTACGATGTTGTTGACTCTCTTCAATATCGGTTCAGAATCTTGGCCATTGTCTGCTACACTGCAGGGATGTATTTTGCAAAGCAAAGCACGGGCTGATTTAGTTTACTGAATAGGCAGAAAAGTGGGCACAGGTGGTTCCGGTTTAATTGGTAATTTGTATACTCGAATAGGTTTTTTTTTTGTGGACCATTATAAAATTATTACTCGAAAGCCAGGAGCCATAGAGGGATGTAGCATTTTGTAAATTATGGGCTCCAATTTTTATTTATTTATTATAAAAATCTGTTCATCATCATTATTTACTATACTTCTCTGCAAAACAAAATACCACTGTTAACGCAACGCTTGAATGTGCGCGAGTGTGTTATTAGGAACTTTAAAAAAATACGTTCTGCGCTAAATCCTGTGTTTAAGAGCTTTCAATAGTTAATACTTAATACAACACAATGTAATCCGAGTCTAGCAAGTACTGCTAATTCACTCTACAATGTAACTTGAAGCACCAATAAAATACTCACGAAATATTGTAATATGTGGAAACCTCATTAGTCCAAAATGTTAATTAATATTTTTATATTAGAAGGTCAGAATTCAATTTTCAAATGATAAGATTTTTGTAGATTAATAGAAATAAGTTTACATAAAAAAACATACAAATAGAACTGTTCGTCTTGGTCCCGCATGTTACGGATAAATTTATCATCGTGAGTGTGATGGAAGGTAATTCCAAAAAAAGATAATTTGTAATACTAGTTAAAAAAATCATCAGAGAGAATGTTAAAAGATTTGATATAAGTAGTCACATCTTTTTGGTCAGACTTTTTTGTTTTTTAACGTCTGAATTCAATCACTGAAACAAAAAGAATGTTTGGGAATACAAAGGCCTAGATAGAACAAGGCAGATGAAAATAAAAAACAGAGCATCAATCCTAAGGAAAGGATCCTTTTGACACTTAAATGGATTCTCGAAAGATTCGATCATGTAACCATGCAGACCCTCCTAAAGTGAGGTACCACTGAAATCGCCTGTCTCAAGTCACTCGTTGCTATCTCGTGCAATTGAGTTAGAACCAATCCATTCCACTTCGAAAGAGCAGTTCGTGAAGCATGTCCGAAGCCATGTGATGTGCTCAAGAAAGAAACGGTATTGTGGCCACTGTGATGGATTAGATATAGCTTCTATTACAGGTTGGTAATCTGATACAATTAAGATATCTGACATGTGTAAATCCCGCAGACTTTGCATCAAAAATAAATAAAAATTAAATTTTACTTTGAAAAAAGAATCAAAATATTAAATGATAGTATGTGATTCAAACAGTAGTACAACACAAATGTTCTCTAAAATTTCAATATGTTCCTTTTTACAAGATTTGTAAAAAATGGTGACAAGAACAAAGTTCATAAAAAATATTTGAAGTCAAGAGACCAAAAACGTATAAAAGATTTTTTTTTTTTACTCACCTAAGAATTACTTTTTATATAAATCGAAAAATTTAAGTTAGAGATAATATAAAAAGGAAAAATGATGATATACGAAAAGGAAAATATTCGAGAAACCAAAGACATATAATTTTTTTTATTGTTTAATGCATTCACGTAAAAAACACATTTTATGTAAGTCAAAAAACTTTAATTATAGGTAATTATAAAATTGGAATATAACGATTATACAAGTAAAGTCGAGAAATCTAAGATGTATAGAAAGTTTTATTGTTTATTGCATTCACATAGATGATACCTTTTATGTAAGTAAACAAAACTTAAATTATTGATAATTATGAAAAAGTAATATGGTGATATATAAAAACAAAATAGTTGAGAAATCAAAGTCGTATAAATATTTTCTTGTTAGTGCATTCAAATAATACTTTTTGTATATTTCAAGAAACCTAAACTAAAGATAATTCTGAAAAGAATAACAATATATAAAAAAAAATAGTCGAGAAGTCGAAAATAGATAAAATATTTTCTTGTTTAATACATTTACATAAATAATACTTTTTATGAAAGTCAAGACATCTAAATTAGAGATAACTATGAAAATGAATATAAAAATAGAAAATATCTAAACCTAAGATATTTACGTATCTTCTAAATAATTGAGATAGTAAAACTTAGAAATGAAAGCAACTTTCAAACTATTATTTTTTTATAATCGAGTGACAGTTAAGAAGGATAAATGATTAAAAGTTGGCTCGTGCAACTGTCCATAACCTCATAATTAACAAAAATAAAATAAAAAACAAAGAAAGTCCTAAAGTGGGATTGTTTAATTGTCAATTTTGTATTATGTGAGTATATATAAGTTTTCCATTCACATTCGATGGGTTTTCCATGTCATAATACTTAGGTCAAATGCTGATATGTTTTTGCGTCATATTTGGTGAAAAGAACATTGACATCTAATAAAAAATTATTAAGATTTAAACTAATTTGTTTCATAAAAAGATATATAAGTTTATTAAAGGATTTTGTAAAATAACTTGTAATACCCCGATATTTACAATAACATGTTTATTATTAAACAAATATGCAAATATCACAATAATTTGGAAATTGCAGATTATGATACATTGTAACAAATGAAATGATAGTAATATAGTCAAATTAATATAAATTGCATACCTTATATTGATGAAATATGTATATATTGAAATGTCCCAAAATTGGTAAAACTGAAAGTCAAATATATTTATAGACAACTCAAAATATTAATTTTTGGTTTGAAGTATTCTACTATAAATACATGCAAATTTTCATTTAGTAAATATCAATCTATATTTTTATTTTCCAAATATCATAAAAAATGGTGAGAAAAAATAAAGGTCGTCAAAAAATAGAGATGGTCAAAATGAAAAAGGAAAGTAATCTTCAAGTTACTTTTTCAAAAAGAAGATCTGGGCTTTTCAAAAAGGCTAGTGAGCTTTGCACACTTTGTGATGCAGAAATCGCCATTATTGTGTTCTCACCAAGTCAAAAAGTCTTTTCTTTTGGTCATCCAAATGTTGAAACTGTAATTGATCGGTTCTTAAACAATAATCCACCAACTCCTCACCAACACACCAACATGCAACTTAGTGATGTCCGTCGAAATTCTGTCATTCGGGATCTAAACAATCATCTTACTCAGGTAATGTTTTAAGCATGCTATTTAACAATATTATTATGTTTGATATAAATCATAAAAACCTTCATTCATACGGTTGTATTCAAATATATATATTTTTAAATTATACATATAATAGTTGTCGCAAATAACTATAAAATAATATGGTGAAAAGTACAAATTTTCTCCATATTTAGAATAGATTTATATACTCATGATATGCCAGAAAAATGCTAACAATATCTTGTAGAATCGTATAACATGAAAATTAATGACATAATTGATATATATAGTGTTATTTCAATATTATATATATAATTATTTATTAATTTTATCAGAGGAATTAATTTGAGATGTTTCCAAATGAGTTTTTTATACACAAAATTTTAAAATTTAAATATTTATACTTGCAGGTGATGAACCACTTAGAATCAGAGAAAAAGAAGAATGAAGAGTTAAAAAAAATAAGAAAAAATCCCAAAAAGCCTGTGAATTGGATGGAAAAACCCATTAAAGGACTTGACTTATCTCAAGCATATGAATTTAAAAGGAAACTTGAGAATTTGAAGAAAACAGTTACATTTGAAGCCTCCAAGTTTTTTCAAGCAACTTTTCCTCATCAAAACTTCTATGTCGGAAGTTCTAGTAATGCTCCTTTTGGGGTTGATGGTGGTAATAATTTTAACCCTGATTTGGTCCAGATTAATCAAAGAAGAATGATGAACATGAATGAGTTCTACAACGAGAGCATGATTCTCCCTAATCGTCCATTACCGATTGGAAACAATAATCAAGGTAATGATGCTGAAGGATTTGTTCCAGAACACAATATGAATTATAGACCAGAGTATAACCAGAACCAAAACCTGAGTTTTAAGGGTAAGAAAATCATTGAAAATGAAAGTCATCATGATGACCACCCTCCATATTCTTGACCTGGTTACTAATTTATGTTTTATGTGATCCTCATTTCTTCTTATTATGTTGTTACATTTTTCCTCATTTCTCCTTGTTATTGTTATTGTTATGTTTTGTTTTCTTTTATGAATTATGTTGTTGTTACATTTGTTTTATCAAAAATAATGGAAAACAAACAATAACATATAAATTGTCTTTTGTTTTAAACTATGTAAAAAAATATTTAATAGGGCAATGCTAGAGTTGACCATAGATATGGCATGTGTACTTTTTTGTTGGGATCTAATTGCATAATAATTTTAAACAATAATAGTTATAATAATAATCAATAATGTGCATATATGTAAAATATGTGTGTTTGAAATACATGTACAAAATAATGCTTCACAAAAACTTTTATGTGCAACATTTTATCAAGTACAAATACGTATATTCCATCTATTTTTGGTACATTGGAACCTATAAAATGATAACACTAGCCATATTATTTTTTCATTAATTTCATACCTTGTATTGATAAAGTTTTGAGACTATAAATTAATAAAATGATAAATATTAAATCCTAATATATAGAAAATATAATAAATAAAAGTTAAATTTTACTTTGAAAAATAATCAAAATATTAAATGATGGTATGTGATTCTAACAGTAGTACAACACAAATGTTCTCCAAAATTTCAATATGCTCCTTTTTACAAGCATTGAAAAAAATGGTGACAAGAACAAAGTTCATGAAAAATATTTGATGTCAAGAGACCAAAAACGTATAAAAGATTTTTTTTTGTTTTACTCACAAAAGAATTACCTTTTATATAAGTCGAAAAGTTTAAGTTAAAGGTAATATGAAAAGGAAAAATGATGATACACAGAAAGGAAAATACTCGAGAAACCAAAGACATATAAAATATTTTATTGTTTAATGCATTCACGTAAAAATATTTTATTGAGTGATCTATCCTAAACTGATTATTATTGTGTCATAACCATTTGATTCTATATTTTAGAAAATAGCGACAACTATAATTGCACATAAGATGTAACGGAATATATTTGTCGTTAGATGTAAATTATAGAAAAACGATGAATATAATCGCATATTATCTTAAGTTTTTAGTTTAAACTTTTTTTCCAAAATGGCAAAAAAATTGTGTCAATTGGTACAAATATCTGTTTTCAGTTTCTGTCTCTAAAGTCTTGAAAAAATTATAATTTTCTTAGTAAATATTTTACGTCGTGATATCTCAATTTATTTACAACTAAGTGAGAACTTGTGCGAACGCGCTGGTGTTTTAATTTTAAATTATTTTATAATTATATTTTCTAGTTATGTATTTATATTTGCTTGTTTTGTTTCATGACATATATTTTGTTATATTATAAGACATCACGAAAGTAATAATTTTAAAATTTTATTTGAAACATTTCTAATAAGACCAACCCTAATTTTATTTTTGTCTCAAATATTCATGCATAAACAATCTAAATATAACCATTCGTACCAATAAAGATGTATGCATCATAAAATGTGCAAATCTGAGTGGTATTTTTTGTGCATTAATGCATAACAGTCATAATATATGCTATTATTATTTGTCTCAAATTTTATTCTTGCTTAGCACGTTTAGTTTTTTTGCATCCTAGTGTAGTTATTCTCAATTCTCTTTGGATTCGATCATAAAGATATACATCGATATACCATTCGATTGTGGTAGTGTGCACATTAGGTTTAATTGACGTGTTAATTAATGGTTCCATCATTGTCTCCAAAGTTGATTTCGCTGGTTTTCGGCAATGTTTAACAAAAACAAAATATCAATTAGTTCGATCTAAAGGCAAAGGTTCGGCGACTAGATATGAGATGTACCTTTTCGAAAGCTTATATCCTTCACCACCTATGGGAGTAACTTTAACCGATCTCCGGTGGTTAAGGTACAAAAATAAAAATAGTTAAGAAGCCGATACGTGATCTTGTTTAATGCATTTACATAGAGAAAACCATTTATACACTAATCTAAATTAAAAATAATTATGAAAAGAAATAATACCATATACAAAAAAAAAATAGTCAAGAAACCAAAGAGATTATTTATTTTACTAAATAGGCAGAAAAGTTGGCACACATGGTTCCGATTTAATAGGTACAAATATCTGTTTTCAGTTTCCGTCTCCAACGTCTTGAAAATATTATAATTTTCTTAGTGAATATTCTACGTCGTGATATCTCAATTTATTTACAACTAGGTGAGAACCTGTGCGAACGCGCGGATGTTTTAATTTAAAATTATTTTGTAATTATATTTTCTAGTTATGTATTTATATTTGCTTGTTTTGTTTCATGACATATATTTTGTTTTTCCTGACTTTGTTAAGTTGTTGGAAATTTTACTCTATAATAGTATAATATTCAATTAAGCTGACATGCTAGTCTTGATATATCGAATAGTTTATTTACAACTATGTAATATCTTTGTTTGGTAGTAAACTCAATGATTCCAAGCAATTCTTGGCTAATATGGAATTTTGCCTGAATTAAGCCGAAGAAATGGTCTTATTAGACTAACTAATACACACGTCTCTGCTTTACGTAGAGTATTTACATTCCACGGTGTCACACGGTATAAATCATATAAGCATGCATAAGCCATTCTTGAAAAGTAAAAGAGTAAGTTGCGGCTATACCTGCTCAAACCGACAGCTATCTTCATTTTTTTATTTGTATCTCTGGCTGAACCAAAAACCGTCACAAAGAGAACTCAACATACATGGTTGGGCTTTAAGTGATGTACAAACTCTTTTGAGAATACAATCAACTAAACGGCTATATATTAAGTATGGTAAACCAACCTCGAGCTCGTGAATAATGGCAGTGGTTCGCCACACAACCAGCCTTTGAAGATCCTCTAAAGTCACTAAATAAGTGATCTCCAAAATAAATCACCTATGAACATAACATATTGTAGTGACGTCTTTTAAATTAATGCGTTCAGCAGCATTAAGTTAGAAATAAAATATATTAGCTTCTTGTAAGGAGTACTACCTCTGGCCCATGCCACTTTGTAATCCGAAGGAAGGATTTAAGACATCCATGGTAACATAAAGATTGAGTGAAAATAATCCAAAGTTTGGGTGAAATGCATCCATTTTTGTAAACGCCAAAGTTTGGGTGAAATGCATCCATCCAAAGTCTTAAAAAAAGATGATCAAAAACTGTTTCATATAGTATCTGCTAACCTCAATACCAACTTTCTTTATGGTGATCTTGTCCCTAAGATCGAGAGTAATCCTTAACGTCTTGCTCCATATCTTGATGCAGCCAGTCAATGGTCCTTCAGTCGTGTTATTCAGTAATAACACGAGGAGCCGTACGTACCTAAGATATCATCTTCTACAAAGTTTCAATTTTCAAGAGAAAGTTATAGCTTCATGGCAGGTGTGTGGTATGTCCATTAATCTGTTATAGATACCTGAGACAATCATTCTTATTTTACTGAACACAATCAACAAAGGTTCCATTAAGCAATGTAGTAAAGACAACTTGGCTGTAAATGTAAACTGATGATGCAGAAGTTGTTATAAATAGTGTTGTAATTCCCTATCGGTTCAAAAGTTACCATCTTTCACCTCCAAATATATCTTATTTATGCAAATAAATCTTTCACCGATTGGATTAAATGGAATTTTAATGAAACTTTTGAAATCACAAACAAATTTAAATTTAATGTTTTTAGTGTTTAAGTTCACATAGATTGGGCTTTTACTTGTACTTTGGGCTCTGGAAGCCATCGAAATGCAAGGATTCCAAGGAGGAGTGAATCAAACCATCCGAATTCGATAACGGGGAACGATGGTTAAACGTAGACGATAATCGACGGCGTCAATGGTTTCCTCATCATTGGCTCATTGCCGTCGTCATCGCTGAAAATCAATCTCTCTCCCCCAACCGACGGGGAGTTGGAAGAGACCATGTAGGTTTTTTTTTTTAGTTGAAATAAATGTTTGTTTTTCTGCAACGCTGATATGGAAGAAAAAAAACAGAGGCAGATGAATCAGGAAAAAGCTGACGTGTCCACGTTGGAGAGTCCTCTTTATCTCTCTATAAGGTAGATAACATTGTTATTATCAAACAAATATGCAAATATCATAATAATTTAGAAATGACAGATTATGATACATTGTAACAAATGAAATAATAGTAATCTAGTCAAATTAATATAAATTTCATACCTTATATTGATGAAATATGTATATATTGAAATGTCCCAAAACTGGTAAAATTAAAAGTCAAATATAAATTATAATAAATTAAAGTTGAAATTATCTATAGACAACTCAAAATATTAATTGTTGATTTGAAGTATGCTACTATAAATACATGCAAATTTTCATTTTGTAAATATCAATTTATATTTTCATTTTCCAAATATCACAAAAAATGGAGAGAAAAACTAAAGGTCGTAAAAAAATAGAGATTGTCAAAATAAAAAAGGAAAGTAACCTTCAAGTTGCTTTTTCAAAAAGAAGATCTGGGCTTTTCAAGAAGGCTAGTGAGCTTTGCACACTTTGTGATGCAGAAATCGCCATTATTGTGTTTTCACCAGGTAAAAAAGTGTTCTCTTTTGGTCATCCAAATGTTGGAACTGTAATTGATCGGGTCTTAAACAATAATCCACCACCTCCTCACCAACACACCAACATGCAACTTAGTGATATCCATCGAAATTCTGCCATTCGAGATCTAAACAATCATCTTACTCAGGTAATTATTTTAAGCATGCTATTTAACAACATTATTATGTTTAATATAAATCATATAAACCCTAATTCATACGGTTGTATTCAAATATATATTTTTAAAAAATATACATATAATAGTTGTCGCAAATAACTAATATATAATATGGTAAAAAGTAGAAATTTTCTCCATATTTAGAATATATTTATATACTCATGATATGCCAGAAAAATGCTAACAATATCGCGTAGAATCGTATAACATGAAAATTAATGACATAATTGATATATATATATATATATTGTGTTATTTCAATATTATATGTATAATTATTTTTTTAAGTTATCCGAGGAATTAATTTGAGATGTTACCAAATGGGTTTTTATACATAAAAAATTAAAATTAAAGATTTATATTTGCAGGTGATGAACCACTTAGAATCAGAGAAAAAGAAGAATGAAGAGTTAAAAAAAATAAGAAAAGATCCCAAAAAGCCTGTGAATTGGATGGAAGAATCAATTGAAGAACTTGACTTAGCTCAAGCCTATGAATTCATAAGGAAACTTGAAAATTTGAAGAAAGCATTAACATTTGAAGCCTCCAAATTTTTTCAAGAAACTATTCCTCATCAAAACTTCTATGCCGGAAGTTTTAGTAATGCTCCTTTTGGGGTTGATGGTGGTAATAATTTCAACCCTGATTTGGTCCAGATTAATCAAAGAACAATGATGAACATGAATGCGTTTTACAACGAGAGCATGATTCTCCCTAATCGTCCATTACCGTTTGGAAACAATAATCAAGGTAATGTTGCTGAGGGATTTGTTCCAGAACACAATTTGAATTATAGACCAGAGTATAACCAGAATCAAAACCAGAGTTTTAAGGGTAAAAACATCATTGAAAATGAAAGTCATCAAGATGACCACCCTCCATATTCTTGATATGGTTATTAATTTATGTTTTATGTGATCCTCATTTCTTCTTATTATGTTGTTACATTTTTCCTCATTTCTCCTTGTTATTGTTATGTTTTGTTTTCTCTTATGAATTATGTTGTTGTTACATTTGTTTTATCAAAATAATGTAAAATAAACAATAATATATAAATGATTTTTTTTATTTAAAACTATGTTAAAAACATGCATTAGGGCAAAGCTAAAGTTGACCATGGATATGGTTGTGTACTTTTTTTGTTGGAGTCTAAATGCATAATAATTTTAAACAATAATTAATAGTTATAATAATAATCAATAATGTACATATACGTAAAATATATGTTTTGGAATACACGTACAAAATAATGCTTCACAAAAAATTCTATGTGCACCATTCTATCAAGTACAAATACGTATATCCCATATATTTTGGTACATTGGAACCTATAAAATAATAACACTATATTAGTTTTTTTATTAATTTCATATCTTGTATTGATAAACTTTTGAGACTATAAATTAATAAAATGATAAATATTAAATCATAATGTATAGAAAATATAATATATAAAAGTTAAATTTTACTTTTGAAAAAAGAAATCAAAATATTAAATGATGGTATGTGTTTCTAATAGTAGTACAACACAAATGTTCTCTATAATTTCAATACGCTCAGTTTTATAAGATTTGTAAGAAATGGTGACAAGAACAAAGTTCAAGAAAAATATTTGATGTCAAGAGACCAAAAACGTATAAAAGATTTTTTTTTTATTCACAAAAGAATTATATTTTATATAAGTCTAAAAGTTTAAGTTAAAGATAATATGAAAAGGAAAAATGATGATATACGAAAAGGAAAATACTCGAAAAACCAAAGATATATAAACTATTTTATTGTTTAATGCATTCACGTAAAAAAAATACATTTATGCAAGTTAAGAAACTCTAATTATAGGTAATTATGAAATTGGAATATAACGCTTATACAAATAAATTCGAAAAATCTAAGATGTATAGAAAGTTTTATTGTTTATTGCATTCACATAGATGAAACCTTTTATGTAAGTAAACAAAACTTAAATTATTGATAATTATGAAAAAGTAATATGGTGATATACAAAAAGGAAAATAGTCAAGAAATCAAAGTCGTATAAATATTTTTTTGTTAGTGCATTCAAATAATACCTTTTTATATGTCAACAAACCTAAACTAAAGATAATTCTGAAAAGAAAAACGATATAGAAAAGGAAATAGTCGAGAAATCGAAAATGGATAAAATATTTTCTTGTTTAATACATCTACATAGACAATACTTTTTTTTATGAAAGTCAAGACATCTAAATTAGAGATAACTATGAAAATGAATATAAAAATAGAAAATATCTACATCTAAGATATTTACATATCTTCTAAGTAATTGAGATAGTAAAACTTAGAAATGAAAGCAACTTTCAAACTATTTTTTCTTTGAAAATAAGAGCTATGTTTTTTATCAAAACAAAAAATATCACTGAGTTTTGCACATTTTATGGTGGATACATCACTATTAGTATGTTTTTTTTTAGGTTTTAATTTTCTTTTATTTTTGTATAAATGTTGAAATTGTAGTTGACTTTTTTTTCATCAACACAACAACATTCAACTTCATTGTATAGTACGAATTGCTAGGTAACTAACAAGTTAAACAAAAAGAAGGTCATCATTGAACTTTATTATAAGACACCACGAAAGTAATAATTTTAAAATTTTATTTGAAACATTTCTAATAAGACCGACCCTAATTTTTATTTTGTCTAAAATATTCATGCATTAACAATCTAAATATAACAATTCGTACCAATAGTGATGTATGCACCATAAAATGTGCAAATCTGAGTGGTATTTTTTGTGCATTCATGCATAACAGTCATAATATATGCTATTATTATTTGTCTCAAAATTTATTCTTGCTTAGCACGTTTAGTTTTTTGCATTCATAGTTTAGTTATTCTTAATTCTCTTTGGATTCGATCATAAAGATCTACATCGACATATCATTAGATTGTGGTAGTGTGCACATTAGGTTTAATTGATGTGTTAATTAATGGTTCCATCATTGTCTCCAAAGGTGATTTCGCTGGTTTTTGGCAATGTTTAACAAAAACAAAATATCAATTAGTTCGATCTAAAGGCAAAGGTTCGGCGACTAGATATACGATGTACGTTTTCAAAAGCTAATATTCTTCACCACCTCTGGGAGTAAATTTAACAGATCTCCGGTGGTTAAGGTACAAACAGAAAATAGTTAAGAAGCCGATACGTGATCTTGTTTAATGCATTTATATAGAGAAAACAATTTATACACTAATCTAAATTAAAGATAATTATGAAAAGAAATAATACCATATACAAAAAAAAATAGTCAAGAAACCGAAGAGATTATTTATTTTACAGAAATAAAAGTTGGCACACATGGTTCCGATTTAATAGGTACAAATATCTGTTTTCAATTTCTGTCTCCAACGTCTTGAAAGTATTTTAATTTTGTAGTGAATATTTTAAATCGTGATATCTCAATTTATTTACAACTAGGTGAAAACCCACGCGAGTGTTTTAATTTTAAACTATTTTGTAATTATATTTTCTAGTTATGTATATATATTAATTGCTTGTTTTGTTTCATGACATATATTTTGTTTTTCCTGACTTTGTTAAGTTGTTGGAAATTTTACTCTATAATAGTATAATATTCAATTAACATGCTAGTCTTGATAGATCGAATAGTTTATTTACGACTATGTAATATCTTTGTTTGGTAGTAAACTCAATGATCCCAAGCAATTATTGGCTAATATAGAATTTTGCCTGAATTAAGCTGAAAAGGGTCTTATTAGACTAACTAATACACACGTCGCTTTACGTAGAGTATTTACATTCCACGGTGTCACACGGTATAAATCATATAAGCATGCAGAGGCCATTCTTGAAAATTAAAAGAGGAAGTTGCGGCTATACCTGCTCAAACTGGTAGCTATCTTCATTTTGTATTTGTATCTCTGGCTGAACCAAAAACCGTCACAAAGAGAACTCAACATACATGGTTGGGATTTAAGGGATGTACAAACTCTTTTGAGAACACAATCAACTAAACGACTATATATTAAGGATGGTAAATCAACCTCGAGCTCGTGAATTATGGCAGTGGTTTGCCACACAACCTATAACGCCCCGACCGCCCCTACCTGTGGGTCCCATGCCCTCTCTCGGCCCGTGGGCCCCACCCTTGTCCGACGGCCGGTGCGTTAGTCCGGGAGGCTTGTAATACTTGTTTACTGACCCTGCAATCACCACATGATCTTTCCCCGTGTTTTGTCCTCACTCACACGATACCGCGAATCACTTCCCGGTAGGTCAACCATCCTTAAATTGCTCCAGCTCAAGCACGCTCTTAACTCTGGAGTTCTCTCTGGACAAGTTCCCGAAAAGATAAGTGCACTTTGGTGACATAGGTAGCCAAATCAATTCTTATAAGCCTCTCCGCATATACCAGAAATCGGGATGTTACAATCACCCCCACTCACAGAGCGCAACGTCCTCGTTGCGCACCAGGATCGTCACCCTAGACGGTGTGAGCCCACCTGACTCCACACACGTGTTTGGGTTCGTATCTGATACCACTTATAACGCCCCGACCGCCCCTACCTGTGGGTCCCATGCCCTCTCTCGGCCCGTGGGCCCCACCCTTGTCCGACAGCCGGTGCGTTAGTCCGGGAGGCTTGTAATACTTGTTTACTGACCCTGCAATCACCATGTGATCTTTCCCCGTGTTTTGTCCTCACTCACACGATACCGCGAATCACTTCCCGGTAGGTCACCCATCCTTAAATTGCTCCAGCTCAAGCACGCTTAACTCTGGAGTTCTCTCTGGACAAGTTCACGAAAAGATAAGTGCACTTCGGTGACATAGGTAGCCAAATCAATTCTTATAAGCCTCTCCGCATATACCAGAAATCGGGATGTTACACAACCAACCTTTGAAGGTCTTCTAAATTCACTAAATAAGTGATCTCCAAAATAAATCACCTATGAACATAACATATTGTAGTGACGTATTTTAAATGTGTTCAGCAGCATTAAGTTAGAAATAAAATATATTAGCTTCTTGTAAGGAGTACTACCTCTGGCTCATGCCACTTTGTAATCCGAAGGAAGGATTTAAGACAGCCATTGAAACAACCGCACCCATTTTTTTTTTTTGTTTTTTTGCAAATAATTACTAAAATCCCATAAATAATAATCATTGAACTTCACCAATTAATTTCCGGTTCGAGGTTAAAAATCCGAATAATCAAGATCATAAATTATCAAATAAAATAACCAAATAAACGACAAGTCTAAATCACCCCCTCTTCCTCGCCCTGATCCCACGGTCACACTTTCTCTTTTCCTGCATCAATTAAAATATAAGAGATGCATAAGTATTTCGATAAATACTTAGTGAGACAATCCTCCCATCTACAGGCTAACAAATAATTAAGATAATTAATATAGACTATCACGAAAATACCGAATAAATCAAACATTTCATGAAACACTCGATCTAGACCCTCCGAGATCGTAAACGGCCTATTATCACGAAATCACATCAATTATCAAAATTATTAAATTACGCCTATGGTCCTGCACTCACCTTATTCCCGCACAGAAAGTTTCACGAGAAAATTCAGCAATTTTCTAGAACTCCCCGGGATGAATAACCTTCTATTAAACCACCTAAAATAAAAAAAATAATAAAATAATCAAAAGAAAATCAAACACACTCGATACGTGATTATTAAACCGGTCTAAACCGGTAATCAACTTCATCGACTTCACCATCGCCGGTGCAACGACGCCACCACCGGAGCTCACCACCGGAGCTCGCCACGGCCCAACCCCCGATCCACAATCCCGACTCCAAACCCACACCGGAGCTCACCACCGGAGCCCACCACGGCCCAAACCCCGATCCACAATCCCGACTCCAAACCCACGCACCGTCGAGTCAGCCGCACAACCCCGATCCACCCCGCCCGCATGAAATAACTAAGGAGAGAGAGAGTTTTCTTACCGTGGCGAAGAGGACTTGACGGCTAGGTTAATGGGGGAAGCTCGGAGAGGGAGATGCTTACGCGCATATATACATATGTGGGACCAATTTTTTGAATTCACAAATGGCCCCAAACTTCCAAAATTATCAATTAAACCCACCCGAAAAAAATTGATTTACGCGAAATTAACCCCCAACTTCTAATTATTCAATTTCAACCTCAAAATTGAATTAGGGATGTTACAATTCTCCCCCACTAACATGGATTCGTCCTCGAATCTAACATCCAGCTAACATCCACAACATAGCACAACCGCTATTCCAACTCAGCGTAGCGCGACCGCTATTCCAACCCCACTAACAACGGTATCACGGCTCAACACCATAGCGCCCTAGTTTCCTACTTGGTTTGGCCAACCACTCCAACGCCCGGGAGTATAACGACTTCACGACCCAACACCATGGATCGATCCGTCTAACGCATAGAGAGCCAGACAACGGCAAT
The DNA here is from genome assembly GCA_030161315.1 of Eutrema japonicum. Lineage (NCBI taxonomy): Eukaryota > Viridiplantae > Streptophyta > Magnoliopsida > Brassicales > Brassicaceae > Eutrema > Eutrema japonicum. The sequence continues at coordinate 45,769,096 of BSQW01000005.1, forward strand.
ATCTCTAGTGACCTGTCTCACCAATCAGGAATCACGTCGAAACCCAACCGGCCAGGTACACTCGGCAGTGACTCACCAGTGCACTCCGATGCCGCTATATGGGTCACCACCCTGTGCCAAACCAATCCGGATCTATCAGCCCTATGCAGCTACTAAACACCTAGTATCCGCACCCCCGCTATCGGACCACTACCACTAGTAGCCCGCCAACCTGTCTACTAATCCTCTAGTAAACCCACCACTCAACATATTCAATGAAAACACCTTTTTATTGAATAATCAAAAGCTCCAAAGTACATCGATTAATTATAACACCATAAAATAGACGAGTACAACAACGCAATAACTCCCAAAATCCCAACACCATGGTTACAACGATATGGAAACACCCGGCTAACCCTCCAGTTTGCCAAACCACTTGGGAAATTTGCGCTTCAATTTCGCTTCCGGCTCCCAAGTCACCTCCTCGGCTCCATTGCAGTCCCACAGCACCTGCATCTCAGGAACCTTCTTCCTCCTGATCACTTTCACCCGACGATCTTGGACTCTCAGAGGCCTCGCCTCCACCACCATGCTCGGTGTCAAATCTGATGGCACCCCCGTGACCACCTGATCATCCTTGTGCAAACATTTCTTCAACATCGACACGTGGAACACCTTGTGAAATGCCTGCATAGACTCCGGCAACTCTAACCGATAAGCCACCGGTCCGACCCGCTCCAGCACCCTGACGGGACCCATATATCGCGGACTCAACTTCGTCTCGGAAATGGATCTGTTCGGGCCCCTCAACATGGCCATTTTCAGGTAGACCAAATCGCCAACTGCGAACTCCAGCTCCTTCCTACGCCGATCTGCGTAGCTTTTCTGACGATCTTGAGCTTCCTTCATGTTCAACTTCACAATCCGGACCTTCTCAGTCGTCTCCTGCACAAAGTCAGCCCCCAACAGGCTCCTCTCCCCCACTTGTGTCCAACACAACGGGGTCCTGCAAGGCCTACCATACAACGCCTCAAATGGTGCCATGCCGATACTAGCCTGGTAGCTGTTATTGTACGCAAACTCCACTAGATTCAGATGATCCGCCCAATGTCCACCCCAATCCAACACACACATCCTCAACAGATCCTCCAACGTCTGGATAGTCCGCTCCGACTGCCCATCGGTCTGGGGATGATAAGCTGTACTCATGTGTAACTTAGTGCCCACCTCCTTCTGGAAAGCGCCCCAGAACAGCGAGGAGAACTTCGGATCTCGATCTGACACTATACTCACCGGTACCCCATGCAGCTTCACAATCTCCCTGACGTACCTCTTGGCCAACACTTCCGCACCGTCGGTCTTTTTTATGGCCAAGAAGTGCGCAGACTTGGTCAACCTATCGACGATGACCCAAATAGCGTCCTGGGTTCGCGAAACCGGCAGACCCACCACGAAATCCATGGTGATCATGTCCCACTTCCACTCCGGAATGGGTAAACTCCTCAACAACCCGCTCGGAACCTGATGCTCAGCCTTCACCAACTGACAGGTATCACACCCCGCAACCCAGTTGGCAACATCCTTCTTCATCCCTACCCACTGGTAATACCGTTTGAGGTCACGGTACATCTTGGTAGCTCCTGGATGAATAGAGAAGCGGCTCTGATGTGCTTCCCTCAGGATTTCCTGCCTCAGCACTTCGTCCTTCGGTACACACACCCTGCCCCTCAAAAGGATAGTTCCATTGCTGGATAACTCATACTCAGACCGCTCTGCCCTGCCAGCCTGCATTAATTCCGCATCCAACTGCTGTGCTACCCGCACCATAGTCAGGATGTCCGCCTGATCCACCGCCTCTAAACCCAACGGCTCAGGTTCCTCAGACACATCACACAGTCTCAGGGCACTCACCGTGCCTACCAACGCCTCTGTATCTCGCTCAGTGTCTAAAATAACCCGCTTCCTGCTCAAAGCATCGGCTACAAGATTCGCTTTACCGGGATGGTAAGCTATCTCCAGGTCATAATCCGCAACAAGCTCCATCCATCGCCTCTGTCGCAGATTCAGCTCCGGCTGGGTAAAGATGTACTTCAGACTTTTGTGGTATGTGAACACCTGAACCTTACCGCCATACAGATAAGACCTCCAGATCTTCAATGCAAACACCACTGCAGCCATCTCAAGATCGTGAGTAGGATAATTGCATTCATGTTTCCTCAGTTGCCTGGAAGCATATGCGATTACCTTACCCTGCTGCATCAATACACAACCGAGCCCCAGCCTGGACGCGTCTGTGAACATGACGTATGGCTCATCCTGCTTCGGCAAGGCCAACACCGGAGTACTCACCAGCATCTCCTTGAGCTTAACAAAGCTCTCTTCACACTGGTCCGACCACACGAAAGGAACGTCCTTCCCGGTCAACTTGGTCATGGCCTGCGCCATACTAGCAAACCCCTTGACGAACCTCCTGTAATAACCCGCCAGACCCAGAAAACTGCGAATCTCCGAGGCATTCTTCGGTCTCGGCCACTCCTCAATCGAGCGAATCTTCTCCGGATCCACTGAAACACCACGATCAGATACGACGTGCCCCAGAAATCCGATCTCCCGCTGCCAGAAACTACACTTGCTCAGCTTAGCGAACAACTTTTGCTCCCGTAGCTTCTCCAGAACTTTCCTCAAGTGAACCATGTGCTCCTCAGGACTCTTCGAATACACTAGAATGTCGTCGATGAAAATGATGACGAACTCATCCAGATACTCCTGGAACACGCCGTTCATCAACCTCATAAACGCAGCCGGTGCATTCGTCAACCCAAACGGCATCACCACAAACTCGTAGTGCCCGTATCTTGTCCTGAAAGCCGTCTTCCTGATGTCCGACTCCGCTATCGGGATCTGATGATAACCCGATGCCAAATCAATCTTAGAGAACCACGAAGCACCCTGCAACTGATCTAACAACTCATCGATCCTCGGTAATGGGTACTTGTTCTTCACAGTAACCCGGTTCAGCCCCCGATAATCAATGCACAACCGGAAGCTCCCATCCTTCTTCTTGACGAACAGTACCGGTGCACCCCACGGAGAACTGCTAGGTCTAATGAAACCCTTTTCCAACAACTCCTCAAGCTGCTTCTTAAGCTCAGCCATCTCCGCTGGAGCCATCCTGTAAGGAGCCTTAGACAACGGCGTCGTCCCCGGCTCTAACTCAATGGTAAAAGGATCCGACCTGGATGGTGGTAACCCGCTCAACTGCTGGAACACATCCTCGAACTCCCAGACCACCTCAATATCCCGCACCGCTGACTCCCCAACCTCACCAGGTATCGAAATGGTAGCCAAATAGGCCTCACAACCCTGCTCGATCAAACGCTCCGCGTGAACCGCGGAAACGACGATACCTCCCGGCACCGGTCTCACTCCCTGGTAAACCAGTCTTCTGTTAGCATGCTCGAACACCACACGACCCCGGTGACAATCCAAATGAGCCTTGAACTTTCCCAGCCAGTCCATACCCAAAATGATGTCATAGAGTTCCACTGGGCACACTATCAAATCCGCTGGCATCAACTCTCCGGCGATAAGAATGTCAACATTCTCCACACAGCCCTGAGTCCTCAACAAACGACCCCCAGCAACTCTCACCACACCCGAGTGGTCCCCAAACACCTCTTGGATACCGCTCCCCGACACCCAATCCGGTGTGGCAAAACTGTGGGACGCTCCGGAGTCAAACAACACATGTGACTCTACCCCAGCCACATTAAGGGTCCCTAAGCACGAAAAGAATTCACGGCAAATAGCAAACACCAATTACAGAGCGAGTAACTGAAATTACAATCAAACAAGAACATAATTAAGGTAACTAACCAGTAATCGGTCTGCTGCCGCTCGCCTCGCCTGACTCCGCGCCTATGGTGAACACCCTCGGTGCCACTACAGCCCGTTTCGGAGGCGGTGCCTCGATCCTCACAAATGGCTGAGCCAACTTCGGACAATCCTTCTTGATGTGATCGGGTTCCTTGCAATGGAAGCACACCGGACCCCCTCGAGAGCAATCCGCCACGCGATGTCCATGGGCTCCGCACCCGAAACAACGTGGTCCAGAACCCGCTTCCTTGGAAGTATCCTCCCACTTCCTCTTCTGTCCCTGCTGCTGACCAGACTTACCGCCCTTGCTTGGAGCAACACTCTGACTTTGAGACCGTCGCGGAACCTCTGGTACTGCAGCCTTTAAACTAACCTCCTGCCTCATCCCCTCCTCAAGCTGCGCTGCACACTCCACCAGTTCGGATACCGACTCGAACTTGCGGACTATGCATCGATTCCTGAGATCGATACGCATACCTCGCATGAAAGCACAAATCAACTCATACTCGGTATCTGCACCCCGACCAGCAAACCGCTTCAGCCGGTTAAACTCGGCCTCGTACTCTCGAACCGAACGAATCCCCTGTGACAAGTACAGAAACTCCGCCTGTAACCTGTCGCGAGCCTCCCGCGGAAAATACTTGAGATCGAACTCCCTCCGGAACTCGTCCCAAGACAACACTACTCCCGCCCTCCTCGCAGCAACACCCTGCCACCACTCATGTGCATCTCCCTCCAGATAATGCACCGCCAAGTCAACCCTATACTCCTCAGGGCATCTGATCGACTGGAAGTTCCTCTCCAACCTGGACCTCCACTCATCAGACTCAATCGGTCGAGCACCACCACTGAAAAACTTGGTGCCCAACCTCTGCATATGCTCCATCACCCTCAGGTACGACGGAACCACTGGCTCGGCCTCAGCAACCACTCCCGGAACTCCCGGAGCAACAACACCCGGCAACGCGGCAACCCCCTGTGGCGCCACTGGAGCTGGAGCCGGTACCACACCAGGTAACCTCTCCAAGAGCTGGGCCAACATGCCCAAAACAGCCGCCATCGGGTTCGGGCCCGCACCCGCCTGAGCACCACCCGGCGCCGGCATCGCGCCATACACGGCCGCTGGCTCCGACTGACCTTCCCCCTCGGCGTGATCATACGCCCCCTGCTCCACCGTGACACTCTGCGTCACATTCGCAGCTGCTCTGCCACCCCTACCACCTCTGCCGCCACGGCCGGTTCTGCCACCCCGACCACGGCCGCCACGACCACCCCGACCTCTGAGACCTTGCCCAACGCTATCAGAATCAGCCATCTGCAATACCCACTTGTTACTAATTGACAACAGCAATAGTAAAACAAACAAGAGTCTTACCGTGGAATCTCATTGAAGGCTCGAAGAGGATGATCTAGAACTTCAAGCTCAACAATTGACTAACTCACATAGACAGTTCTAATAGCGAAATTTTTTTTTTTTTTTAAAACCGTCCTAGAACCGTAAATGCTCTGATACCAAATTGAAACAACCGCACCCATTTTTTTTTTTTTTTTTTTTGCAAATAATTACTAAAATCCCATAAATAATAATCATTGAACTTCACCAATTAATTTCCGGTTCGAGGTTAAAAATCCGAATAATCAAGATCATAAATTATCAAATAAAATAACCAAATAAACGACAAGTCTAGATCACCCCCTCTTCCTCGCCCTGATCCCACGGTCACACTTTCTCTTTTCCTGCATCAATTAAAATATAAGAGATGCATAAGTATTTCGATAAATACTTAGTGAGACAATCCTCCCATCTACAGGCTAACAAATAATTAAGATAATTAATATAGACTATCACGAAAATACCGAATAAATCAAACATTTCATGAAACACTCGATCTAGACCCTCCGAGATCGTAAACGGCCTATTATCACGAAATCACATCAATTATCAAAATTATTAAATTACGCCTATGGTCCTGCACTCACCTTATTCCCGCACAGAAAGTTTCACGAGAAAATTCAGCAATTTTCTAGAACTCCCCGGGATGAATAACCTTCTATTAAACCACCTAAAATAAAAAAAATAATAAAATAATCAAAAGAAAATCAAACACACTCGATACGTGATTATTAAACCGGTCTAAACCGGTAATCAACTTCATCGACTTCACCATCGCCGGTGCAACGACGCCACCACCGGAGCTCACCACCGGAGCTCGCCACGGCCCAACCCCCGATCCACAATCCCGACTCCAAACCCACACCGGAGCTCACCACCGGAGCCCACCACGGCCCAAACCCCGATCCACAATCCCGACTCCAAACCCACGCACCGTCGAGTCAGCCGCACAACCCCGATCCACCCCGCCCGCATGAAATAACTAAGGAGAGAGAGAGTTTTCTTACCGTGGCGAAGAGGACTTGACGGCTAGGTTAATGGGGGAAGCTCGGAGAGGGAGATGCTTACGCGCATATATACATATGTGGGACCAATTTTTTGAATTCATAAATGGCCCCAAACTTCCAAAATTATCAATTAAACCCACCCGGAAAAAATTGATTTACGCGAAATTAACCCCCAACTTCTAATTATTCAATTTCAACCTCAAAATTGAATTAGGGATGTTACAGCCATGGTAGCATAAAGTTTGGGTGAAATGCATCCAAAGTTTTGGGGAAATGCATCCATTTTTGTTAACGCCAAAGTTTGGGTGAAATGCATCCATCCAAAGTCTTAAAAAAAGATGATCAAAAACTGTTTCATATAGTATCTGCTAACCTCAATACCAGCTTTCTTTATGGTGATATTGTCCCTAAGATCGAGAGTAATCCTTAGCGTCTTGCTTCATATCCTGATGCAGCCAGTCAATGCATGGTCCTTCAGTCGTGTTATTCAGTAATAACACGAGGAGCCGTACGTACCTAAGATATCATCTTCCACAAAGTTTCAATTTTCAAGAGAAGGTTAATTATAGTACCATGGCATGTGTGTGGTATGTCCATTAATCTGTTATAGATACCTGAGACAAGCATTCTTATTTTACTGAACACAATCAACAAAAGTTCCATTAAGCAATGTAGTAAAGACAACTTGGCTGTAAATGTAAACTGATTATGCAGAAGTTGTTGTAAAGAGTGTTTGTAATTCCCTATCGGTTCTAAAGTTACCATCTTTCACCTCCAAATATATCTTATTTATGCAAATAAAACTTTCACCGATTGGATTGAATGGAATCTTAGTAAAGCTTTTGAAATCACTAACAAATTTAGATCCAATGTTTTTAGTGTTTAAGCTCACAGAGATTGGGCTTTTACTTGTACTGTGGGCTCTGGAAGCCATCGAAATTCAATGATTCCAAGGAGGAGTGAATCAAACCATCCGAATTCGATAACAGGGAACGATGGTTAAACGCAGACGATAATCGGTGGCGTCAATGGTTGCCCCATCATTGGCTCATTGCCGTCGTCATCGCTGAAAATCAATCTCTCTCCCCCAACCGACGGGGAGTTGGAAGAGACACGATGTAGGTTTTTTTTTTAGTTGAAATAAATGTTTGGTTTTCTGCAACGCTGATGTGGAAGAAAAAAAACAGAGGCAAACGAATCAGGAAAAAGCTGACGTGTCCACGTTGGAGAGTCCCCTTTATCTCTCTATAAGGTAGATAACATTGTTATTATCAAACAAATATGCAAATATCATAATAATTTAGAAATGACAGATTATGATACATTGTAACAAATGAAATAATAGTAATCTAGTCAAATTAATATAAATTGCATACCTTATATTGATGAAATATGTATATATTGAAATGTCCCAAAATTTGTAAAATTAAAAGTCAAATATAAATTATAATAAATTAAAGTTGAAATTATCTATAGACAACTCAAAATATTAATTGTTGATTTGAAATATGCTACTATAAATACATGCAAATTTTCATTTTGTAAATATCAATTTATATTTTCATTTTCCAAATATCACAAAAAATGGAGAGAAAAACTAAAGGTCGTAAAAAAATAGAGATTGCCAAAATAAAAAATGAAAGTAACCTTCAAGTTGCTTTTTCAAAAAGAAGATCTGGACTTTTCAAGAAGGCTAGTGAGCTTTGCACACTTTGTGATGCAGAAATCGCCATTATTGTGTTTTCACCAGGTAAAAAAGTGTTCTCTTTTGGTCATCCAAATGTTGAAACTGTAATTGATCGGTTCTTAAACAATAATCCACCACCTCCTCACCAACACACCAACATGCAACTTAGTGATATCCATCGAAATTCTGCCATTCGAGATCTAAACAATCATCTTACTCAGGTAATTATTTTAAGCATGCTATTTAACAACATTATTATGTTTAATATAAATCATACAAACCCTAATTCATACCGTTGTATTCAAATATATATTTTTAAAAAATATACATATAATAGTTGTCGCAAATAACTAATATATAATATGGTAAAAAGTAGAAATTTTCTCCATATTTAGAATATATTTATATACTCATGATATGCCAGAAAAATGCTAACAATATCGCGTAGAATCGTATAACATAAAAATTAATGACATAATTGATATATATATATATATATATATATTGTGTTATTTCAATATTATATGTATAATTATTTATTTATGTTATTCGATGAATTAATTTGAGATGTTACCAAATGGGTTTTTATACATAAAAAATTAAAATTAAAGATTTATATTTGCAGGTGATGAACCACTTAGAATTAGAGAAAAAGAAGAATGAAGAGTTAAAAAAAAATAAGAAAAGATCCCAAAAAGCCTGTGAATTGGATGGAAGAACCAATTGAAGAACTTGACTTAGCTCAAGCCTATGAATTCATAAGGAAACTTGAAAATTTGAAGAAATCATTTACATTTGAAGCCTCCAAATTTTTTCAAGCAACTATTCCTCATCAAAACTTCTATGCCGGAAGTTTTAGTAATGCTCCTTTTGGGGTTGATGGTGGTAATAATTTCAACCCTGATTTGGTCCAGATTAATCAAAGAACAATGATGAACATGAATGCGTTTTACAACGAGAGCATGATTCTCCCTAATCGCCCCTTACCGTTTGGAAACAATAATCAAGGTAATGTTGTTGAGGGATTTGTCCCAGAACACAATTTGAATTATAGACCAGAGTATAACCAGAATCAAAACCAGAGTTTTAAGGGTAAAAACATCATTGAAAATGAAAGTCATCAAGATGAACACCCTCCATATTCTTGATATGGTTACTAATTTATGTTTTATGTGATCCTCATTTCTTCTTATTATGTTGTTACATTTTTCCTCATTTCTCCTTGTTCTTGTTATGTTTTGTTTTCTCTTATGAATTATGTTGTTGTTACATTTGTTTTATCAAAATAATGTAAAATAAACAATAACATATAAATGATTTTTTTTATTTAAAACTATGTTAAAAAAACATGCATTAGGGCAATGCTAAAGTTGACCATGGATATGGTTGTGTACTTTTTTGTTGGAGTCTAAATGCATAAGAATTTTAAACAATAATTAATAGTTATAATAATAATCAATAATGTACATATACGTAAAATATATGTTTTGGAATACACGTACAAAATAATGCTTCACAAAAAATTCTATATGCACCATTATATCAAGTACAAATACGTATATCCCATATATTTTGGTACATTGGAACCTATAAAATAATAACACTATATTAGTTTTTTTATTAATTTCATATCTTGTATTGATAAACTTTTGAGGCTATAAATTAATAAAATGATAAATATTAAATCATAATATATAGAAAATATAATATATAAAAGTTAAATTTTACTTTTGAAAAAAGAAATCAAAATATTAAATGATGGTATGTGTTTCTAATAGTAGTACAACACAAATGTTCTCTATAATTTCAATACGCTCCTTGTTACAAGATTTGTAAGAAATGGTGACAAGAACAAAGTTCAAGAAAAATATTTGATGTCAAGAGACCAAAAACGTATAAAAGATTTTTTTTTTATTCACAAAAGAATTATATTTTATATAAGTCTAAAATTTTAAGTTAAAGATAATATGAAAAGGAAAAATGATGATATACGAAAAGGAAAATACTCGAAAAACCAAAGATATATAAACTATTTTATTGTTTAATGCATTCACGTAAAAACAATACATTTTATGCAAGTTAAGAAACTCTAATTATAGGTAATTATGAAATTGGAATATAACGATTATACAAATAAATTCGAAAAATCTAAGATGTATAGAAAGTTTTATTGTTTATTGCATTCACATAGATGAAACCTTTTATGTAAGTAAACAAAACTTAAATTATTGATAATTATGAAAAAGTAATATGGTGATATACAAAAAGGAAAATAGTCAAGAAATCAAAGTCGTATAAATATTTTTTTATTAGTGCATTCAAATAATACCTTTTTTATATGTCAACAAACCTAAACTAAAGATAATTATGAAAAGAAAAACGATATAGAAAAGGAAATAGTCGAGAAATCGAAAATGGATAAAATATTTTCTTGTTTAATACATCTACATAGACAATACTTTTTTTATGAAAGTCAACACATCTAAATTAGAGATAACTATGAAAATGAATAAAAAAATAGAAAATATCTACATCTAAGATATTTACATATCTTCTAAGTAATTGAGATAGTAAAACTTAGAAATGAAAGCAACTTTCAAACTATTTTTTCTTTAAAAATAAGAGCTATGTTTTTATCAAAACAAAAAATACCACTGAGTTTTGCACATTTTATGGTGGATACATCACTATTAGTATGTTTTTTTTTAGGTTTTAATTTTCTTTTATTTTTGTATAAATGTTGAAATTGTAGTTGAATTTTTTTCATCAACACAACAACATTCAACTTCATTGTATAGTACGAATTGCTAGGTAACTAACAAGTTAAACAAAAAGAAGGTCATCGTTGAACTTTATTATAAGACACCACGAAAGTAATAATTTTAAAATTTTATTTGAAACATTTCTAATAAGACGGACCCTAATTTTTATTTTGTCTAAAATATTCATGCATTAACAATCTAAATATAATAATTCGTACCAATAGAGATGTATGCACCATAAAATGTGCAAATCTGAGTGGTATTTTTTGTGCATTCATGCATAACAGTCATAATATATGCTATTATTATTTGTCTCACAATTTATTCTTGCTTAGCACGTTTAGTTTTTTGCATTCATAGTGTAGTTATTCTCAATTCTCTTTGGATTCTATCATAAAGATCTACATCGACATATCATTCGATTGTGGTAGTGTGCACATTAGGTTTAATTGATGTGTTAATTAATGGTTCCATCATTGTCTGCAAAGGTGATTTCGCTGGTTTTTGGCAATGTTTAACAAAAACAAAATATCAATTAGTTCGATCTAAAGGCAAAGGTTCGGCGACTAGATATACGATTTACCTTTTCAAAAGCTAATATTCTTCACCACCTCTGGGAGTAAATTTAACAGATCTCCGGTGGTTAAGGTACAAACAGAAAATAGTTAAGAAGCCGATACGTGATCTTGTTTAATGCATTTATATAGAGAAAACAATTAATACACTAATCTAAATTAAAGATAATTATGAAAAGAAATAATACCATATACAAAAAAAAATAGTCAAGAGACCGAAGAGATTATTTATTTTACAGAAATAAAAGTTGGCACACATGGTTCCGATTTAATAGGTACAAATATCTGTTTTCAATTTCTGTCTCCAACGTCTTGAAAATATTTTAATTTTGTAGTGAATATTTTAAATCGTGATATCTCAATTTATTTACAACTAGGTGAAAACCCACGCGAGTGTTTTAATTTAAATTTATTTTGTAATTATATTTTCTAGTGATGTATATATATTAATTGCTTGTTTTGTTTCATGACATATATTTTGTTTTTCCTGACTTTGTTAAGTTGTTGGAAATTTTACTCTATAATAGTATAATATTCAATTAAGCTGACTTGCTAGTCTTGATAGATCGAATAGTTTATTTACGACTATGTAATATCTTTGTTTGGTAGTAAACTCAATGATCCCAAGCAATTATTGGCTAATATAGAATTTTGCCTGAATTAAGCTGAAAAGGGTCTTATTAGACTAACTAATACACACGTCGCTTTACGTAGAGTATTTACATTCCACGGTGTCACACGGTATAAATCATATAAGCATGCAGAGGCCATTCTTGAAAATTAAAAGAGGAAGTTGCGGCTATACCTGCTCAAACTGGTAGCTATCTTCATTTTGTATTTGTATCTCTGGCTGAACCAAAAACCGTCACAAAGAGAACTCAACATACATGGTTGGGATTTAAGGGATGTACAAACTCTTTTGAGAATACAATCAACTAAACGACTATATATTAAGGATGGTAAACCAACCTCGAGCTCGTGAATTATGGCAGTGGTTTGCCACACAACCAACCTTTGAAGGTCTTCTAAAGTCACTAAATAAGTGATCTCCAAAATAAATCACCTATGAACATAAAATATTGTAGTGACGTATTTTAAATGTGTTCAGCAGCATTAAGTTAGAAATAAAATATATTAGTTTCTTGTAAGGAGTACTACCTCTGGCTCATGCCACTTTGTAATCCGAAGGAAGGATTTAAGACAGCCATGGTAGCATAAAGTTTGGGTGAAATGCATCCAAAGTTTGGGTGAAATGCATCCATTTTTGTTAACGCCAAAGTTTGGGTGAAATGCATCCATCCAAAGTCTTAAAAAAAGATGATCAAAAACTGTTTCATATAGTATCTGCTAACCTCAATACCAGCTTTCTTTATGGTGATCTTGTCCCTAAGATCGAGAGTAATCCTTAGCGTCTTGCTTCATATCCTGATGCAGCCAGTCAATGCATGGTCCTTCAGTCGTGTTATTCAGTAATAACATGAGGAGCCGTACGTACCTAAGATATCATCTTCCACAAAGTTTCAATTTTCAAGAGAAGGTTAATTATAGTACCATGGCAGGTGTGTGGTATGTCCATTAATCTGTTATAGATACCTGAGACAAGCATTCTTATTTTACTGAACACAATCAACAAAAGTTCCATTAAGCAATGTAGTAAAGACAACTTGGCTGTAAATGTAAACTGATTATGCAGAACTTGTTGTAAAGAGTGTTGTAATTCCCTATCGGTTCTAAAGTTACCATCTTTCACCTCCAAATATATCTTATTTATGCAAATAAAACTTTCACCGATTGGATTGAATGGAATCTTAGTAAAGCTTTTGAAATCACTAAAAAATTTAAATCCAATGTTTTTAGTGTTTAAGCTCACAGAGATTGGGCTTTTACTTGTACTGTGGGCTCTGGAAGCCATCGAAATGCAATGATTCCAAGGAGGAGTGAATCAAACCATCCGAATTCGATAACAGGGAACGATGGTTAAACGCAGACGATAATCGGTGGCGTCAATGGTTGCCCCATCATTGGCTCATTTCCGTCGTCATCGCTGAAAATCAATCTCTCTCCCCCAACCGACGGGGAGTTGGAAGAGATACGATGTAGGTTTTTTTTTTTAGTTGAAATAAATGTTTGGTTTTCTGCAACGCTGATGTGGAAGAAAAAAAACAGAGGCAAACGAATCAGGAAAAAGCTGACGTGTCCACGTTGGAGAGTCCCCTTTATCTCTCTATAAGGTAGATAACATTGTTATTATCAAACAAATATGCAAATATCATAATAATTTAGAAATGACAGATTATGATACATTGTAACAAATGAAATAATAGTAATCTAGTCAAATTAATATAAATTGCATACCTTATATTGATGAAATATGTATATATTGAAATGTCCCAAAATTTGTAAAATTAAAAGTCAAATATAAATTATAATAAATTAAAATTGAAATTATCTATAGACAACTCAAAATATTAATTGTTGATTTGAAGTATGCTACTATAAATACATGCAAATTTTCATTTTGCAAATATCAATTTCTATTTTCATTTTCCAAATATCACAAAAAATGGAGAGAAAAACTAAAGGTTGTACAAAAATAGAGATTTTCAAAATAAAAAATGAAAGTAACCTTCAAGTTGCTTTTTCAAAAAGAAGATCTGGACTTTTCAAGAAGGCTAGTGAGCTTTGCACACTTTGTGATGCAGAAATCGCCATTATTGTGTTTTCACCAGGTAAAAAAGTGTTCTCTTTTGGTCATCCAAATGTTGAAACTGTAATTGATCGGTTCTTAAACAATAATCCACCACCTCCTCACCAACACACCAACATGCAACTTAGTGATATCCATCGAAATTCTGCCATTCGAGATCTAAACAATCATCTTACTCAGGTAATTATTTTAAGCATGCTATTTAACAACATTATTATGTTTAATATAAATCATACAAACCCTAATTCATACCGTTGTATTCAAATATATATTTTTAAAAAATATACATATAATAGTTGTCGCAAATAACTAATATATAATATGGTAAAAAGTAGAAATTTTCTCCATATTTAGAATATATTTATATACTCATGATATGCCAGAAAAATGCTAACAATATCGCGTAGAATCGTATAACATAAAAATTAATGACATAATTGATATATATATATATATTGTGTTATTTCAATATTATATGTATAATTATTTATTTATGTTATTCGAGGAATTAATTTGAGATGTTACCAAATGGGTTTTTATACATAAAAAATTAAAATTAAATATTTATATTTGCAGGTGATGAACCACTTAGAATTAGAGAAAAAGAAGAATGAAGAGTTAAAAAAAATAAGAAAAGATCCCAAAAAGCCTGTGAATTGGATGGAAGAACCAATTGAAGAACTTGACTTAGCTCAAGCCTATGAATTCATAAGGAAACTTGAAAATTTGAAGAAATCATTTACATTTGAAGCCTCCAAATTTTTTCAAGCAACTATTCCTCATCAAAACTTCTATGCCGGAAGTTTTAGTAATGCTCCTTTTGGGGTTGATGGTGGTAATAATTTCAACCCTGATTTGGTCCAGATTAATCAAAGAACAATGATGAACATGAATGCGTTTTACAACGAGAGCATGATTCTCCCTAATCGCCCATTACCGTTTGGAAACAATAATCAAGGTAATGTTGTTGAGGGATTTGTCCCAGAACACAATTTGAATTATAGACCAGAGTATAACCAGAATCAAAACCAGAGTTTTAAGGGTAAAAACATCATTGAAAATGAAAGTCATCAAGATGACCACCCTCCATATTCTTGATATGGTTACTAATTTATGTTTTATGTGATCCTCATTTCTTCTTATTATGTTGTTACATTTTTCCTCATTTCTCCTTGTTATTGTTATGTTTTGTTTTCTCTTATGAATTATGTTGTTGTTACATTTGTTTTATCAAAATAATGGAAAATAAACAATAACATATAAATGATTTTTTTATTTAAAACTATGTTAAAAAAACATGCATTAGGGCAATGCTAAAGTTGACCATGGATATGGTTGTGTACTTTTTTGTTGGAGTCTAAATGCATAAGAATTTTAAACAATAATTAATAGTTATAATAATAATCAATAATGTACATATACGTAAAATATATGTTTTGGAATACACGTACAAAATAATGCTTCACAAAAAAATTCTATATGCACCATTCTATCAAGTACAAATACGTATATCCCATATATTTTGGTACATTGGAACCTATAAAATAATAACACTATATTAGTTTTTTTATTAATTTCATATCTTGTATTGATAAACTTTTGAGACTATAAATTAATAAAATGATAAATATTAAATCATAATATATAGAAAATATAATATATAAAAGTTAAATTTTACTCACAAAAGAATTATATTTTATATTTTATATAAGTCTAAAAGTTTAAGTTAAAGATAATATGAAAAGGAAAAATGATGATATACGAAAAGGAAAATACTCGAAAAACCAAAGATATATAAACTATTTTATTGTTTAATGCATTCACGTAAAAAAAATACATTTTATGCAAGTTAAGAAACTCTAATTATAGGTAATTATGAAATTGGAATATAACGATTATACAAATAAATTCGAAAAATCTAAGATGTATAGAAAGTTTTATTGTTTATTGCATTCACATAGATGAAACCTTTTATGTAAGTAAACAAAACTTAAATTATTGATAATTATGAAAAAGTAATATGGTGATATACAAAAAGGAAAATAGTCAAGAAATCAAAGTCGTATAAATATTTTTTTGTTAGTGCATTCAAATAATACCTTTTTTATATGTCAACAAACCTAAACTAATGATAATTCTGAAAAGAAAAACGATATAGAAAAGGAAATAGTCGAGAAATCGAAAATGGATAAAATATTTTCTTGTTTAATACATCTACATAGACAATACTTTTTTTTATGAAAGTCAAGACATCTAAATTAGAGATAACTATGAAAATGAATATAAAAATAGAAAATATCTATATCTAAGATATTTACATATCTTCTAAGTAATTGAGATAGTAAAACTTAGAAATGAAAGCAACTTTCAAACTATTTTTTCTTTAAAAATAAGAGCTATGTTTTTATCAAAACAAAAATACCACTCAGTTTTGCACATTTTATGGTGGATACATCACTATTAGTATGTTTTTTTTTAGGTTTTAATTTTCTTTTATTTTTTAATAAATGTTGAAATTGTAGTTGACTTTTTTTTCATCAACACAATAACATGCAACTTCATTGTATAGTACGAATTGCTAGGTAACTAACAAGTTAAACAAAAAGAAGGTCATCGTTGAACTTTATTATAAGACACCACGAAAGTAATAATTTTAAAATTTTATTTGAAACATTTCTAATAAGACCGACCCTAATTTTTATTTTGTCTAAAATATTCATGCATTAACAATCTAAATATAACAATTCGTACCAATAGTGATGTATGCACCATAAAATGTGCAAATCTGAGTGGTATTTTTTGTGCATTCATGCATAACAGTCATAATATATGCTATTATTATTTGTCTCAAAATTTATTCTTGCTTAGCACGTTTAGTTTTTTGCATTCATAGTGTAGTTATTCTCAATTCTCTTTGGATTCGATCATAAAGATCTACATCGACATATCATTCGATTGTGGTAGTGTGCACATTAGTTTTAATTGATGTGTTAATTAATGGTTCCATCATTGTCTCCAAAGGTGATTTCGCTGGTTTTTGGCAATGTTTAACAAAAACAAAATATCAATTAGTTCGATCTAAAGGCAAAGGTTCGGCGACTAGATATGCGATGTACCTTTTCAAAAGCTAATATTCTTCACCACCTCTGGGAGTAAATTTAACAGATCTCCGGTGGTTAAGGTACAAACAGAAAATAGTTAAGAAGCCGATACGTGATCTTGTTTAATGCATTTATATAGAGAAAACAATTTATACACTAATCTAAATTAAAGATAATTATGAAAAGAAATAATACCATATACAAAAAAAAATTTGAAGAAAACATTTACATTTGAAGTATTACCTCTGGCTCATGCCACTTTGTAATCCGAAGGAAGGATTTAAGACAGCCATGGTAGCATAAAGTTTGGGTGAAATGCATTCAAAGTTTGGGTGAAATGCATCCATTTTTGTTAACGCCAAAGTTTGGGTGAAATGCATCCATCCAAAGTCTTAAAAAAAGATGATCAAAAACTGTTTCATATAGTATCTGCTAACCTCAATACCAGCTTTCTTTATGGTGATCTTGTCCCAAAGATCGAGAGTAATCCTTAGCGTCTTGCTTCATATCTTGATGCAGCCAGTCAATGCATGGTCCTTCAGTCGTGTTATTCAGTAATAACACGAGGAGCCGTACGTACCTAAGATATCATCTTCCACAAAGTTTCAATTTTCAAGAGAAGGTTAATTATAGTACCATGGCAGGTGTGTGGTATGTCCATTAATCTGTTATAGATACCTGAGACAAGCATTCTTATTTTACTGAACACAATCAACAAAAGTTCCATTAAGCAATGTAGTAAAGACAACTTGGTTGTAAATGTAAATTGATTATGCAGAACTTGTTGTAAAGAGTGTTGTAATTCCCTATCGGTTCTAAAGTTACCATCTTTCACCTCCAAATATATCTTATTTATGCAAATAAATTAAACTTTCACCGATTGGATTGAATGGAATCTTAGTAAAGCTTTTGAAATCACTAACAAATTTAAATCCAATGTTTTTAGTGTTTAAGCTCACAGAGATTGGGCTTTTACTTGTACTGTGGGCTCTGGAAGCCATCGAAATGCAATGATTCCAAGGAGGAGTGAATCAAACCATCCGAATTCGATAACAGGGAACGATGGTTAAACGCAGACGATAATCGGTGGCGTCAATGGTTGCCCCATCATTGGCTCATTGCCGTCGTCATCGATGAAAATCAATCTCTCTCCCCCAACCGACGGGGAGTTGGAAGAGACACGATGTAGGTTTTTTTTTTTAGTTGAAATAAATGTTTGGTTTTCTGCAACGCTGATGTGGAAGAAAACAAATAGAGGCAAACGAATCAGGAAAAAGCTGACGTGTCCACGTTGGAGAGTCCCCTTTATCTCTCTATAAGGTAGATAACATTGTTATTATCAAACAAATATGCAAATATCATAATAATTTAGAAATGACAGATTATGATACATTGTAACAAATGAAATAATAGTAATCTAGTCAAATTAATATAAATTGCATACCTTATATTGATGAAATATGTATATATTGAAATGTCCCAAAATTTGTAAAATTAAAAGTCAAATATAAATTATAATAAATTAAAGTTGAAATTATCTATAGACAACTCAAAATATTAATTGTTGATTTGAAGTATGCTATTATAAATACATGCAAATTTTCATTTTGTAAATATCAATTTATATTTTCATTTTCCAAATATCACAAAAAATGGAGAGAAAAACTAAAGGTCGTAAAAAAATAGAGATTGTCAAAATAAAAAATGAAAGTAACCTTCAAGTTGCTTTTTCAAAAAGAAGATCTGGACTTTTCAAGAAGGCTAGTGAGCTTTGCACACTTTGTGATGCAGAAATCGCCATTATTGTGTTTTCACCAGGTAAAAAAGTGTTCTCTTTTGGTCATCCAAATGTTGAAACTGTAATTGATCGGTTCTTAAACAATAATCCACCACCTCCTCACCAACACACCAACATGCAACTTAGTGATATCCATCGAAATTCTGCCATTCGAGATCTAAACAATCATCTTACTCAGGTAATTATTTTAAGCATGCTATTTAACAACATTATTATGTTTAATATAAATCATACAAACCCTAATTCATACTGTTGTATTCAAATATATATTTTTAAAAAATATACATATAATAGTTGTCGCAAATAACTAATATATAATATGGTAAAAAGTATAAATTTTCTCCATATTTAGAATATATTTATATACTCATGATATGCCAGAAAAATGCTAACAATATCGCGTAGAATCGTATAACATGAAAATTAATGACATAATTGATATATATATATATATATATATATTGTGTTATTTCAATATTATATGTATAATTATTTATTTATGTTATTCGAGGAATTAATTTGAGATGTTACCAAATGGGTTTTTATACATAAAAATTAAAATTAAAGATTTATATTTGCAGGTGATGAACCACTTAGAATTAGAGAAAAAGAAGAATGAAGAGTTAAAAAAAATAAGAAAAGATCCCAAAAAGCCTGTGAATTGGATGGAAGAACCAATTGAAGAACTTGACTTAGCTCAAGCCTATGAATTCATAAGGAAACTTGAAAATTTGAAGAAAGCATTTACATTTGAAGCCTCCAAATTTTTTCAAGCAACTATTCCTCATCAAAACTTCTATGCCGGAAGTTTTAGTAATGCTCCTTTTGGGGTTGATGCTGGTAATAATTTCAACCCTGATTTGGTCCAGATTAATCAAAGAACAATGATGAACATGAATGCATTTTACAACGAGAGCATGATTCTCCCTAATCGCCCATTACCGTTTGGAAACAATAATCAAAGTAATGTTGCTGAGGGATTTGTTCCAGAACACAATTTGAATTATAGACCAGAGTATAACCAGAATCAAAATCAGGGTTTTAAGGGTAAAAACATCATTGAAAATGAAAGTCATCAAGATGACCACCCTCCATATTCTTGATATGGTTACTAATTTATGTTTTATGTGATCCTCATTTCTTCTTATTATGTTGTTACATTTTTCCTCATTTCTCCTTGTTATTGTTATGTTTTGTTTTCTCTTATGAATTATGTTGTTATTAAATTTGTTTTATCAATATAATGGAAAATAAACAATAACATATAAATGATTTTTTTTATTTAAAACTATGTTAAATAAACATGCATTAGGGCAATGCTAAAGTTGACCATGGATATGGTTGTGTACTTTTTTGTTGGAGTCTAAATGCATAAGAATTTTGTTGGAGTCTAAATGCAACACAATGCACACGTCAATTCGATCTCCTCAAGTGCAAAAAATTTCGATGAGGATCCTAAAATCGCCATAGCATCGATCGATACCCCCAAGTGTCGATCGATGCTAGTTACAATTCTGAAACGGGACACTTCCAAAACCCGTGTATCGATCGATACCCCATTGGTATCGGTCGATACTGAGGCAATTTCTGAGGACACACCTGAGATTTCGATTATGATGCCTAAAGTAGTTCCAGAGAGAGTCTATATACTAAGGATACCTTACCCCAGAGCTGCTGCAAAGGCTAAGAAGGAGGTAGAGGACGCCAGATGCAAGGCTATGCTGGATAAGCTGATTGTGGAGTTTCCCCTTGATGATGATAAATCTGTCAAGGATGATTCAACAGCAAGAGTATCGATCGATACCCTCCTTAGTGTCGATCGATACCCCTCACAGAACGAGCCAGAACTTGTGGAAACACGTGAGTTGATCAAGCCCAAGAAGCTGAATCCTGTTCCTAAACACCTCAGAGATCCCATCTCTCCAAAGCAGCTGCGTGGCTTTGAGAAGTTGGTAAGAAGGATTTCCCCTGAATCATCTTTTGAAGAAGCTCTAGAGTGCCGTCCTCTGCTAATTCACTTCAAATATTGCAGAGAAACTGAGGAAGAGATTAAGGGACTCTTCATTAAGGCTAGAGGTACACCTCCACTGAGACAGCTGACCCAAAGAGAAGATCCAGGGAAATTTGCAGTTCCATGCTCTATCTCTGGAGTTGATTTCAAAGAGTCTCTCGTTGACTCATGGGCTAGTTTCAATATCATCTCAAGGGCAATTACAGAGCGGTTGGAGGCTGATATTCGATCACCAAAGGTATCTATCACACTCGCGAACGACTACACCTCGCTTCCACACGGTACTATCCATGGTTTGCTGGTCAAAGTAGGAGGCTGTCTGGTGCCTACTGATTTTCAGGTTATGGAGATGAGTGCGATATCTCGTATGCCTATACTCATGGGATGACCATTTATGGCTACTGCTGGCGCAATCATAGACACGCCTAATAAGAGAATCTCTTTCTCTTACATTGACGGAGGGGTCTATTATGATGTCATTCACCCTAGGAGTGCTCCCACACGTGTCTCTAGCATCGATGTTGTTACAGAAATGTCGCTGGAATTTGATATTTTGGAAGAGCCTCCTGACGAGCCTACTGTCGCAGACATTTCAGCTGAACAGCCCAGCATCCACAAGGAAATTGTCAAGAAGGCTAAGGCAACAAAAAAGAAGGCCAAGAGCAACAAAGTCGAGAATCCCCATGTCACTTTAATCCCTCAGAAGAGTGATGGGAATTCGATTGAGTATAAGGTCAAGTGCAAAGGAGCTTCGAAGCCATTCTCTAAGGCTAGAATTCTTCTTACTTCGGAGCTGAAAGAGAAGGGAAAAGAGTTCGTGGAAGGCATGCTGAGCAGAACTCTGAAGATAGCAATGTCAAGTTGTGGAGCCTGTTTTGGTGCAAGCTCGCATTCCTATCCAGCCTGAAGGGCGTTACAGTCAAGATATTGACGTTAAACGAGCGCTTGGTGGGAGGCAACCCACTGGTGAGTCTATAAATAATTATTTTCTTTTTATTTTTCATTTTTTGTCAGGATAAACAAGGAGCAAACACGAAATCGCCTGAGTGTCGATCGATACCCTTCAGTATCGATCGATACCCTACGCGATTGAGACAGGTTCATGTCGATTTAAGCCTGGTATCGATCGATACCAGGCTGTGTGTCGATCGATACTCAATGTTCCAGCAAGGTAACTTTTTGTTTTTCCCAATTTTATTCTGTTTTTTTGTTTTCTTTCACTGACTCTAGGCTAGATAACACTGGGGACAGTGTTGTTCAAGTCTGGGGGAGGTGTCTGCTGACATTGTGTTTGTTTTTCTTAGAGTCATAAAATAAAAAAAAATTGTCGTTTTATTGAGTCAAAACTTGTTGGAGATGATGATCATGTGCTTGAATTTTTGCTTTGATTTGGTTTTTGAGTGACCAGTGTTGCATGATCAGCTCTAAATCGACTAATGAAAAATCCAAGGACTGACCAGTTGACTAGAAAACATCCATGTCTCCAGCAGAGTTCTTCTGAAGCCTGAGCCAAATTTTTGCACTTCATCAATGTGGTTAGTGTTTTTAGAGCTTGATTCATCATTCATATCTGATAAAGGAACCCATGTGTTTAGAGTTATGGTATCTCTCTCCCCTGTTATAAGTTGATAAATAAGAGCATAAAAGATTGAAATGATTTTCTTCTGAGTAAAGGGTTAGGAAAATTTCCAGCGATCTCATTATTCTACTTAAGAGGGAATGATCACACAAAGGATTGGAAGCGAGGCTAGGATTTTCCTATGATGCCATTATTCGCCTACATCCTTTGATACATAGAGAGGGAAGAACCGGGGATTTGGTGGCAAACACCATCAATACTCGCGTCTCATACCTTGATGTGTATATGCAAAGCTGAAAAGAAAAGAAAGAACATAATAAGAAATAAGTCTGGGGGAGAGAAATTGATACAAAAAGTGTGAAAATGGGTGGTTCCTTGTCATGATATTGTATGGTAAAGAATCTAGAAGGTTCTTGAACATTGGCTGCAGCGATGAAACTGGCGATGAGGGTTTTATTTGAACAATGCTGTGGGATAATGTGTGGAGTCTGGGAAAGCTGCGAATGTCTACGGAGAAGTACATGGTGGTTAGATCAAAAGTTGATTAGGTAACACTTGGGTACTTGGGAAAATGATCTCTGCAATGGTTCGTGAACAGGTGAGTCTCTACGTTTTCAAACCTCTTTCTCTGGTTTAGTCTTCTAATTGCTTGAGGACAAGCAAATGCTAAGTCTGGGGGAGTTGATATATCATGGTTTTTACCCTATTTAGGCCATGATATAAATCCTTTTTATAGAATCTTTCTAGTGTTTTGTAGTATTTTAGAGTCTTTTACAGGTTATAGCACGTTTGGAGCATAATTGGAGATATTGAAGCTTTCTGGAACATTCTGGAGCGAAGCAGAGATCCGTCTAGCTGAGACGTCGAAATCACATGTGTATCGATCGATACCCCCTGGTATCGATCGATACCCGTCGAGGAAACAGAAGGATCGCGACTTATTGAAGAGTTGAAGAATTGCATAATTGGCCCAGAAGACTTTGATATTTACAAGATGGCCCAGAACGTGTTTTAGCTTATAAATTAGGTTTTCAGCCACATGTTTAGGCCATGCTTTATTTTCTATACTTTGATTTTACTTTGGTTTGAGAGAGACAAGTCTGAATCTCCCTTCGTCCGAGATCAGATCTTTCTATTTTATTGATGATTTATTCAGTTATGTTGATTGTTTCATTCACCATGTCTGAGTAGATCCACTTTAGGTTTAGGGTTTTCTCATAAGAATTTCTTTGAATGCTAGGTTGATTATATGTTTAGGATTCACTATCTGAATTAGTTCTTCACCATAGGTTGTTCTCAAAGCTAATTCTAGGTTGACGAATCGGGAATTTAGATCTTAGGATAATTGATTAGGCACGAGAGTGCGATTAATTACCTGATATGACCTTAGGTGAGCAAATTGATTATTCGCAAAGAGATTTGGTTTAATTGATTTTTGAACATATCAAACATGAACTTTAAAGCTGATTTAGACTTTAGGATTCGTAAAGAGATTTGGAATTCCTAGGATTTAGATTTAGATAGTTTTCGCAACGAGAGTTGGTTAGCTATATTTTAGTGATTTAAGTTCAAGAACCGTGCGTAATTTGAATCGTGTTAGTTAATTTAGCTGCATTCATTGATTTCCTTTGAAAAATCATGGGCCTATATTTTCCTCCATTGATTTACAACACTTTTAATTGCGTACTTGTTTTCGTTTACATCCTTTGATTTAGCGTATTTTGGATCTATATAATCTACTGTGTGTCTCTGTGAGTCCTTGTGTTCGACCCCTAGCTATACTACGACAACTGCTTTAGTATCTGAATAGGGTATTAATTTGAGCGTATCAAGATACCTGAGACAAGCATTCTTATTTTACTGAACACAATCAACAAAGGTTCCATTAAGCAATGTAGTAAGGACAACTTGGCTGTAAATGTAAACTGATGATGCAGAAGTTGTTATAAATAGTGTTGTAATTCCCTATAGGTTCTAAAGTTACCATCTTTCACCTCCAAATATATATTATTTATGCAAAGAAATCTTTCACTGATTGGATTGAATGGAATCTTAATGAAGCTTTTGAAATCACTAACAAATTTAAATCCAATGTTTTTAGTGTTTAAGCTCACAAAGATTGGGCTTTTACTTGTATTGTGGGCTCTGTAAGCCATCGAAATGCAAGGATTCCAAGGAGGAGTGAATCAAACCATCCGAATTCGATAACGGGGAACGATGGTTAAACGCAGACGATAACCGGCGGCGTCAATGGTTGCCACATCATTGGCTCATTGCCGTCGTCATCGCTGAAAATCAATCTCTCTCCCCCAACCGACGGGGAGTTGGAAGAGACGATGTAGGTTTTTTTTTTAGTTGAAATAAATTTTTGTTTTTCTGCAACGCTGATGTGGAAGAAAAAAAAAACAGAGGCAGACGAATCAGGAAAAAGCTGACGTGTCCACGCTGGAGAGTCCCCCTTATCACTTTATAAGGTAGATAACATTGTTATTATCAAACAAATATGCAAATATCACAATAATTTAGAAATTACAGATTATGATACATTGTAACAAATGAAATGATAGTAATCTAGTCAAATTAATATAAATTGCATACCTTATATTGATGAAATATGTATATGTTGAAATGTCCCAAAATTGGTAAAATTAAAAGTCAAATATAAATTATAATAAATTAAAGTTGAAATTATCTATAGACAACTCAATATAATAATTGTTGGTTTGAATTATGCTACTATAAATAAATGCAAATATTCATTTTGCAAATATCAATCTATATTTTCATTTTCCAAATATCACAGAAATGGTGAGAAAAACTAAAGGTCTTCAAAAAATAGAGATTGTCAAAATAAAAAAAGAAAGTAACCTTCAAGTTACTTTTTCAAAAAGAAGATCTGGGTTTTTCAAAAAGGCTAGTGAGCTTTGCACACTTTGTGATGCAGAAATCGCCATTATTGTGTTTTCACCAAGTCAAAAAGTCTTCTCTTTTGGTCATCCAAATGTTGAAACTGTAATTGATCGGGTCTTAAACAATAATCCACCACCTCCTCACCAACACACCAACATGCAACTTAGTGATATCCATCAAAATTCTGCCATTCGAGATCTGAACAATCATCTTACTCAGGTAATTATTTTAAGCATGCTATTTAAATACATTATTATGTTTAATATAAATCATACAAACCCTAATTCATATGGTTGTATTCAAATATATTTTTTAAAAAAATATACATATAATAGTTGTCGCAAATAACTAATATATAATATGGTAAAAAGTAGAATTTTTCTCCATATTTAGAATAGATTTATATACTCATGATATGCCAGAAAAATGCTAACAATATCGCTTAGAATCGTATAACATGAAAATTAATGACATAATTGATATATATATATATATATATATATATATATATATTATGATATTTCAATATTATATGTATAATTATTTATTTATTTTATCAGAGGAATTAATTTGAGATGTTACCAAATGGGTTTTTTACATAAAACAAAATTAAAATTAAATATTTATATTTGCAGGTGACGAACCACTTAGAATCAGAGAAAAAGAAGAATGAAGAGTTAAAGAAAATAAGAAAAAATCACAAAAGGCCTGTGAATTGGATGGAAGAACCTATTGAAGGACTTGACTTAGCTCAAGCCTATGAATTCATAAGGAAACTTGAAAATTTGAAGAAAGCAGTTACATTTGAAGCCTTCAAATTTTTTCAAGCAACTATTCCTCATCAAAACTTCTATGTCGGAAGTTTTAGTAATGCTCCTTTTTGGGTTGATGGTGGTAATACTTTCAACCCTGATTTGGTCCATATTAATCAAAGAAGAATGATGAACATGAACAATAATCAAAGTAATGTTGCTGAGGGATTTGTTCATGAACACAATTTGAATTATAGACCAGAGTATAACCAGAATCAAAATCAGGGTTTTAAGGGTAAAAACATCATTGAAAATGAAAGTCATCAAGATGACCACCCTCCATATTCTTGATTTGGTTACTAATTTATGTTTTATGTGATCCTCATTTCTTCTTATTATGTTGTTACATTTTTCATCATTTCTCCTTGTTATTTTTATGTTTTGTTTTCTCTTATGAATTATGTTGTTGTTACATTTGTTTTATCAAAATAATGGAAAATAAACAATAGCATATAAATTATTTTTTATTTAAAACTATGTTAAAAAAAACATGCATTAGGGCAATGCTAGAGTTGACCATGGATATGGTTGTGTACTTTTTTGTTGGGGTCTAATTGCATAATAATTTTAAACAATAATAGTTATAATAATAATCAATAATGTATATATACGTAAAATATATGTTTTGAAATACACTTACAAAATAATGCTTCACAAAAAATTATATGTGCACCATTTTATCAAGTAAAAATACGTATATCCCATATATTTTGGTACATTAGAACCTATAAAATGATAACACTATATTAGTTTTTCATTAATTTCATACATTGTATTGATAAACTTTTGAGACTATAAATTAATAAAATGATAAATATTAAATCCTAATATATAGAAAATATATAATAAATAAAAGTTAAATTTTACTTTAAAAAAAAAAATCAAAATATTAAATGATGGTATGTGATTCTAACAGTAGTACAACACAAATGTTCTCTAAAATTTCAATATGTTCCTTTTAACAAGATTTTTAATAAATGGTGACAAGAAAAAAGTTCATGAAAAATATTTGATGTCAAGAGAACAAAAATGTATAAATTGTATTCACAAAATAATTATCTTTTATATAAGTCTAAAAGTTTAAGTTAAAGATAATATGAAAAAGAAAAATGATGATATACAAAAAGGAAAATACTCTAGAAATCAAAGATATATAAAATATATTATTGTTTAATGCAATCACGTTAAGAAAACACATTTTATGCAAGTCAATAAACTTTAATTATAGGTAATTATGAAATTGGAATATAACGATTATACAAATAAATTCGAGAAATCTAAGATGTATATAAAGTTTTATTGTTTATTGCATTCACATAGATGATACCTTTTATGTAAGTAAACAAAACTTAAATTATTGATAATTATGAAAAAGTAATATGGTGATATACAAAAATGAAAATAGTCAAAAAATCAAAGTCGTATAAATATTTTTTTGTTAGTGCATTCAAATAATTTTTTTTGTATATGTCAAGAAATCTAAACTAAAGATAATTATGAAAAGGATAACGATATAAAAAAAATATTGTCGAGAAATCAAAATGGATAAAATATTTTCTTGTTTAATACATCTACATAGACAATACTTTTTTATGAAAGCCAAGACATCTAAATTAGAGATAACTATGAAAATGAATATAAAAATAAAAAATATCGACATCTAAGATATTTACATATCTTTTAAATAATTGAGATAGTAAAACTTAGAAATGAAAGCAACTTTCAAACTATTTTTTATTTAAAAATAACAGCTATGTTTTCATCAAAACAAAAAATACCACTGAGCTTTGCACATTTTACGGTGCATACATCACTGTATGTTTTTTTTTGGTTTTTTTTTTCTTTTAGTTTTGTATAAATGTTGAAATTGTAGTTGACTTTTTTTCATCAACACAACACCATGCAACTTCATTGTATGGTACGAATTGTTACCAGGCCCAGCTCAGATCCATGGCAACATGGACATTTGCCAAGGGTCCAATTTTTTGTTTTGTCTAAAGCTCATATATAAGTAGAGACGGGCCTGATTGTTACGTAACTAACAAGTTAAACAAAAAGAAGGCCATCGTTGAACTTTATTATAAGACACCACGAAAGTAATAATTAATTTAAGATTTTATTTGAAAATTTTCTAATAAGACCGACCCTAATTTTATTTTTGTCTCAAATATTCATGCATTAACAATCTAAATATAACCATTCGTACCAATAGTGATGTATGCATCATAAAATGTGCAAATCTGAGTGGTATTTTTGTGCATTCATGCATAACAGTCATAATATATGCTATTATTATTTGTCTCAAATTTTATTCTTGCTTAGCATGTTTAGTTTTTTGCATTCCTAGTGTAGTTATTCTCAATTCTCCTTGGATTCAGTTCTAAAGAGTTACATCACATACCATTCGATTGTGGTAGTATGCACATTAGGTTTAATTGATGTGTTAATTAATGGTTACGTCATTATCTCCAAAAGTGATTTCGCTGGTTTTCGGCAATGTTTAACAAAAACAAAATATCAATTAGTTCGATATGAAGGCAAAAGTTCGGCGACTGGATATACTGTAACATCCCGGTTTCTTGTATATGCGGAGAGGCTTATAAGAATTGATTTGGCTACCTATGTCACCAAAGTGCACTTATCTTTTCGGGAACTTGTCCAGAGAGAACTCCAGAGTTAAGGGTGCTTGAGCTGGAGCAATCTAAGGATGGGTGACCTTCCGGGAAGTGATTCGCGGTAGCGTGTGAGTGAGGACAAAACACGGGGAAAGGTCACGTGGTGATTGCAGGGTCAGTAAACAAGTATTACAAGCCTCCCGGACTAACGCACCGGCCGTCGGACCAGGGTGGGGCCCACGTGCCAGGAGAGGGCATGGGGCCCAGGTAGGGGCGGTCGGGGCGTTATAAGTGGTATCAGAGCCGAACCCAAACACGTGTGTGAAGTCAGGTGGGCTCACACCGTCTAGGGTGACGATCCTGGTGCGCAACGAGGACGTTGCGCTCTGTGAGTGGGGGTGATTGTAACATCCCGGTTTCTTGTATATGCGGAGAGGCTTATAAGAATTGATTTGGCTACCTATGTCACCAAAGTGCACTTATCTTTTCGGGAACTTGTCCAGAGAGAACTCCAGAGTTAAGGGTGCTTGAGCTGGAGCAATCTAAGGATGGGTGACCTTCCGGGAAGTGATTCGCGGTAGCGTGTGAGTGAGGACAAAACACGGGGAAAGGTCACGTGGTGATTGCAGGGTCAGTAAACAAGTATTACAAGCCTCCCGGACTAACGCACCGGCCGTCGGACCAGGGTGGGGCCCACGTGCCAGGAGAGGGCATGGGGCCCAGGTAGGGGCGGTCGGGGCGTTATATATACGATGTACCTTTATAAAAGCTAATATCCTTCACCACTTCTGGGAGTAACTTTAACCGACCTCCGGTGGTTAAGGTACAAAAAAGAATAATAGTTAAGAAGTCGATACGTATAAAAAGTTTTCTTGTTTAATGCATTTACATAGAGAAAACTTTTTATACAGTAATCTAAATTAAATATAATTATGAAAAGAAATAATACCATATACAAAAAAAAAGAAAATAGTCAAAAAAACCGAAGAGATTATTTATTTTACTGAATAGGCATAAAAGTTGGCACACATGGTTCCGATTTAATAGGTAATTAGGTTTTTTTTTTATTGTGGACCATTATAACATTACTCGGAAGCCAGGAGCCATATAGGGATGTAGAATTTTGTAAATTATGGGCTCCAATTTAAATTTATTTATTATAAAAATCTGTTTATCATTATTAGTATTATATACTTCTCTCCAAAACTCTCCAAAATGAGTAATAGCAACAAGTGATATTCAATAACTTCATAATTAGCTAACACTTTTTTGCCACTATTCAACCACACTATTCACAATAAAAAGTTTAACATACCACTAAATTTTCTAACTAATTACATTTGCATCTTTCTCTTTCATCAACTACTATTCACGACGGAAAAGAAAAGATGAGAAGAAGAAATAAAAAGAAGAAATGGGGAATAAGAAGAAGAGGTGTCAACGTGGTCGAGGACGGTGGTGACAACGGAAAAGACCGCGACGGTGACGACGTCACTCACTGTAGCGGTGTTCAATTATTTTATTTTTTTTGTTTGCCTTTTTTATGTGTTAATTACGTTGAAATTAATCAATAACAAAGTTATCCAATAGATTATCAGTATACCTTTGTGATGATAACAAAGTTAGATAACCAATAAAACATAGTTTCTATGATATGATAACCGGATTATCACAATAATTTTTATATTTCACATTTTTCTGCGAAATGATAACTAGATTAACACGATCATTTATGATATGATAACTAGTTTAACATGAAAATTTTATAGAAGTTAACATGATAACTAGGTTAACATGACAATGTTAAATATACTAACTATATGTTAACGATGCTAACATTGATAACTGGTTTAGCGTGACAATGTTAACGATGCCAACAATATGTTTTCCGGTTATGAATAGTGCCCGGCAAATTTTGATGAATAGTAACCACTACCGTTGATGAACAGTGTTGCCGGATTCTACTGTCAGAAGATGATTTTCAGACCAATGACATTTCTGTAATTATTAAAAAAACAAAGGGTATTTTGGATTTTCTCTTTCCTCCCTACCTAATTTCCAACTATCCATTCATATTCTCACTCAAACAAAATACCACTGTTAACACAACGCTTGAATGTGCGCGTGTGTGTTAAATCCTCTGTGTGTAAGCCTTCAATAGTTAATACTTAATACAACAAAATGCAATCTGAGTCTAGTAAATACTAATTCAATTTACAATGTAATTTGAAGCACCATTAAAATACTCATGAAATATTGTACAAAATGATATATTTGGTGTGAACTGAAAATCTGTAATATGTAGAAGCTCCATTAGTCCAAAATAATACGATTTTTGCAGATTAATAGAAATAAGTTTACATAATTTTTTTAGCATGATACGAATAGAACCGTCCGTCTTGGTAATGCATGTTAAGAATAAATCTGCCAATCGTGAGTGTGATGGAAGGTAATTTCAAAAAAGAAAAATCTGTATTACTAATTAATAAAAAATCATCAGAGAGAATGTTTTTTTTTTTTTTTTTTTTTGTCAACAGAGAGAATGTTAAAAGAGTTGATATAAGTAGTCACATCTTTTTGGTCAGACTTAAATCACACATTTCTATATTGGGTTTTCATTAGTTATTTATTCATTAGAAATTTAATGATTTCAAAAGCTTTAAATTCATTATTTTAAAACAAAGACATTAATAAATGATTATAACTAATAATAAGAAATTTAATATAAATTATAATAAGATTTAAATTCATTATTTATATATTATTTTATATTCTTAATCAAATTTATATAATATTTAATTACTAATCTTAAAAAAATATGTCATGAGACCAAATTTTAAGCCAATTAATTCAGTCACATATTTCCCCACATCATTTTTTCAATGTATTTACCATACACGTAATAATTTTAACATAAAAACCTGTACATTTTTAATACATTTTTAATACTAAAACAGATGTCATGAGAGAGTTGAGACATTTGAGAATATTAAAAAAAAATCCGCCTCGCCTTTTAACTATGTATCTATTTATAATATCAAATAATTCTTTATCACAAACTTAATAATTTCAAAAGATACAAAACTCACTAACTTAAAATAAAATCAAGAAGACAGATTTTTGCTATAATTTTTATTTTTTTATAAATATTTTAAGCATTAATATAATTTATATGATTAACCAATTTCTCCAATTTTGAATCTTAATCTCTATTTAAGAAGATGTTAAGAGAAAATATTAGATGTAATCTAGAATAAAAGTTTACAAGGCTACCCTTAATAAATGATTTTTTAAAAAGAAAATATTTGTAAATAAAAAATGAATTTTATAAAATGAAACAAAAAACGAGTTTTAAATAAAATATTATTATTGAAAAAATGTCATACGACTCATCTTAAATAAAATATTATTATTGCATACCTTATATTGATGAAATATTAAATCTTGAAAATTTTCTATAAATACATGTGTATAATTTTATTACTATTCCGTACGGCTCGCATGTTTTCATTCGAAGCCCGAGAATTGATTTACACCTTTTTTGTCCACGTTTTCAAGATATACACATATTGCTCCGGTTTAGAATGGTTAGAAACAAAGTTACATGTAACACTTTATAAAATATAACTAGGATTTAACCCCGCTGATTATAGCGCGGAGTAATTTTTTAAAAACAAATTGTTTTGAAATTTAAAAATATTATTTTTATTTGAATTTTATAATATGACTAACTATTGATTATAGATAAGGCTGTCAGTTTGTAATAATTTATATATTTAACCCGTTTTGTAATAAATTAAAATATTATTCGGCATAATCCGCAAAACTTATAATCTTGAAAATATAACTCTAATATGCACTTTTAAATGACTATAGTTTTTTGTGGTTAGTCTACGAACTCTTAAAAAAAATAGTTTTTTGTGTCTAACTTTTTATAAAATTAGTATAATATTTTTTAACTTTTTTTATATATATTCAAATAAAATATAATAAATTATAGTGAAAAATATAGCAAGATTTTGAATAATTTTTTTTTCTTTGAATATATATGAATTGATTATTATTTTAAAATATATAGTATCAAAAATAATTAAGAAATTTTATAATAAATAACTTCTTTAATGTAAAATATATACTTTCCATATTCTAATCAATAATTTACAAAGACTATTATATTCTTTCCTATTTCAATTATTCTTTGTTATTTGTAATGACATTTCATGTAATAACTTACAAAACAAAGTTCATTTTTAAAAATATCTTCTTAAATAATATTATAGAGATCATAAAATATAACTTGAGTTTTTTATTTATGGAAATCACACACAACAATATAGAATAAAACTGCATTTGCAACAATTAAAACAATGAAAACCCAGATATTGATAGCTCGACTTGAAATATATTTTGAGGTAATGTAAGAGGTTACATGATCGAGTGACAGTTGGGAAGTGTAAATGATTAAAAGTTGGCTCGTGCCTCTGTCCATAACCTCATAATTAACAAAAATAAAATAAAAAACAATGAAAATTCTAAAGTGTGATTGTTTAATTGTCAATTTTGTATTATGTGAGTATATCTACTAAAAAGGTATCATAAACTAAAAATACATTCATATGTGATGGGTTTTCCATGTCTTAATACTTAGGTCAAATGCTGATATGTTTTTGCCTCATATTTTGTGAAAAGAACATTGACATCTAATAAAAAATTATTAAGATTGAAACTAATATGTTTCATAAAAGATATATAAGTTTATAAAAGGGTTTCGTAAAATAACTTGTAATACCCCGATTTTTGTAATATGGTGGTGCCTTATGAAAGCTTAAAATAATTGATTTGGTTACATATATTCCTATCTTTTCCATAACACACTCCGAGAGAAGTCCACGTTGAATTGTGCTTAAGCTGGGAATTCAAGATGCGTGATCTATCGTAAACTGATTATTATTGTGTCATAACCATTTGATTCTAAATATGTGTCACTATTGATAAAAAAAAATCAGTAGCGGCAAAAAAATATGCTATATTTTAGAAATTAGCGACAACTATAATAGCATATGAAATGTAACAGAATATATTTGTCGTTATATGTAAATTATAGAAAAACGATGAATATAATCGCATATTAGCTTAAATTTTTAGTTTAAACTTTTTTTTAAAATGGCAAAAAAATTGTGTCAATTGGTACAAAT
Source organism: Eutrema japonicum (assembly GCA_030161315.1). Lineage (NCBI taxonomy): Eukaryota > Viridiplantae > Streptophyta > Magnoliopsida > Brassicales > Brassicaceae > Eutrema > Eutrema japonicum. The sequence goes on from BSQW01000005.1 coordinate 45,803,106, forward strand.
GTCTGTTTTCAGTTTCCGTCTCCAGAGTCTTGAAAATATTATAATTTTTTTAGTGAATATTTTACGCCGTGATATCTCAATTTATTTACAATAACATTGTTATTATTAAACAAATATTCAAATATCACAATAATTTAGAAATGGCAGATTATGATACATTGTAACAAATGAAATGATAGTAATATAGTCAAATTAATATAAATTTTATACCTTATATTGATGAAATATGTATATGTTGAAATGTCCCAAAATTGGTAAAATTAAAAGTCAAATATAAAATATAATAAATTAAAGTTGAAAGTATTTATAGACAGCTAAAAATATTAATTGTTGGTTTGAAGTATTCTACTATAAATACATGCAAATTTTCATTTTGCAAATATCAATCTATATTTTTATTTTCCAAATATCACAAAAATGGTGAAAAAAGTAAAAGTCGTCAAAATATAGAGATGGCCAAAATGAAAAATGAAAATAACCTTCAAGTTACTTTTTTTTCAAAAAGAAGATATGGGCTTTTCAAAAAGACTAGTGAGCTTTGTACACTTTGTGATGCAGAAATCGCCATTATTATATTTTCATCAGCTCAAAAAGTCTTTTCTTTTGATCATACAAATGTTGAAACTGTAATTGATCGGTTCTTAAACAATAATCCACCACCTCCTCACCAACACACCAGCATGCAACTTAGTGATATCCGTCGAAATTCTGTCATTCGAGATCTAAACAATCATCTTACTCAGGTAATTATTTTAAGCATGCTATTTAACAACATTATTATGTTTAAAATAAATCATATAAACCCTAATTAATTCATACGATTGTATTCAAATATATTTCTTAAAAATATACATATAATAGTTGTCGCAAATAACTAATATATAATATGGTAAAAAGTAGATTTTTTTCTCCATATTTAGAATAGATTTATATACTCGTGATATGCCAGAAAAATCCTAACAATATCGTGTAGAATCGTACAACATGGAAATTAATGACATAATTGATATATATATATATATATATATATATATATATATATATATATTTTTTCAATATTATATATATAATTATTTATTTATTTTATCTGAGGAAATAATTTAAGATGTTACCAAATGAGTTTTTATAGATAAATTTTTTAAAATTAAATATTTATATTTGCAGGTAATAAACCAATTAGAATCAGAGAAAAAGAATAATGAAGAGTTAAAGAAAATAAGAAAAAAATTCCAAAAGGCATGTGAATTGGATGGATTGAAGGACTTGACTTAGCTCAAGCCTATGAATTCAAAAGGAAACTTGAAATTTTGAAGAAAGCAGTTACATTTGAAGCCTCCAAATTTTTTCAAGCAACTATTCCTCATCAAAACTTATATGTCATAAGTTCTAGTAATGCTCCTTTTGGGATTGGCGGTGGTAATAATTTCAACCCTGATTTGGTCCAGATTAATCAAAGAGGAATGATGAACATGAATGCGTTCTACAACGAGAGCATGATTCTCTCTAATCGTTCATTACCGTTTGGAAACAATAATTAAGGTAATGGTGCTGCGGAATTTGTTCCGGAACACAATATGAATTATAGACCAGAGTATAACCAGAACCAAAACTTGAGTTTTAAAGGTAAAAACATCATTGAAAATGAAAGTCATCAAGATGATCACCCTCCATATTCTTGATCTGATAATTATTAATTTATGTTTTATGTGATCCTCATTTCTTCTTATTATGTTGTTAAATTTTTCCTAATTTCTCCTTGTTATTGTTATGTTTTGTTTTCTTTTAAGAATTATGTTGTTGTTACATTTATTTTAACAAAAAAATTGAAAATAAACAATAGCATATAAATTCTCTTTAATTTAAAACTATGTTAAAAAAAACATGCATTAGGGTAATACTAGAGTTGACCATGGATATGGTTGTGTACTTTTTGTTGCGGTCTAATTGCATAATAATTTTAAACAATACTAGTTATACTAATAATCAATAATGTGCATATATGTAAAATATATGTTTTGAAATACACGTACAAAATAATGGTTCGCATAAAAATTCTATGTGCACCATTTTATCAAGTACAAATACGATAACACTTTATTATTTTTTCATTAATTTTATACCTTGTATTGATAACAATTTGAGACTATAAATTGATAAAATGATAAATATTAAATCCAAATATATATATATATATATAGAATATAATAAATAAAAGTTAAATTTTAATTTGAAAAAAAAAAAAAAATATTAAATGATGGTATGTGATTCTAACAGTAGTACAACACAAATGTTCTCTAAATTTTCAATATGTTCCTGTTTACAAGATTTGTAAAAAATGGTGACAAGAACAAAGCTCATGAAAAATATTTGATGTCAAGAGACCAAAAACGTATAAATTTTGTTTTTTATTCACAAAATAATTACCTTTTAAATAAGTCGAAAAGTTTAAGTTAGAGATAATATGAAAAGGAAAAAAAATGATGATATACGAAAAGGAAAATATTCGAGAAACCAGAAACATATATAATATTTTATTGTTTAATGTATTTACGTAAAAACATATTTTATGCAAGTCAAGAAATTTTATTTATATATAATTATGAAATTAGAATATAACGATTATATAAATAAAGTTGAGAAATCTAAGATGTATAAAAAGTTTTTTTGTTTATTGCATTCACATAGATGATACCTTTTATGTAAGTAAAAAACCTTAAATTATTGATAATTATGAAAAAGTAATATGGTGATATACAAAGGAAAATAGTCGAGAAATCAAAGTCGTATAAATATTTTCTTGTTAGTTTATTCAAATAATACCTTTTGTATGTGTCAAAAAAAACTAAACTAAAGATAATTCTGAAAAAATAACGACATAAAAAAAGAAAATAGTCTAGAACTCGAAGATGGATAAAATATTTTCTTGTTTAATACATCTACATAGACAATACTTTTTATGAAAGTCAAGACATCTAAATTAGAGATAACTATGAAAATGAATATAAAAATAGAAAATATCTACATCTAAGATATTTACATATCTTCTAAATAATTGAGATAGTAAAACTTAGAAATGAAAGCAACTTTCAAACTATTTTTTTCTTTAAAAATAAGAGCTATGTTTTTCTCAAAACAAAAAATACCACTGAGCTTTGCACATTTTATGGTGCAAATAACTATTTTTATGCCTTTTTCTTTTAGTCGTTTATAAATGTTGAAATTGTAGTTGACTTTATTTTCATCAACACAACAACATGCAAATTCATTGTATGGTACTAATTGCCACATCAGCACCGGAGAAAGTGTCACATGTACATTAAAAAAATGGTTTACTTTTTATTTTTTCATGTTGATTATAACACTCATAAATAGAGAGATTTATAAGGCGTCTGTTATAAAAGTTGAGCTCCATTTTTTTAGTATGGTGACACGTGTCTTATTTCTTTTTTAGAGAAAAGGGTAAACTACGTACAATAAATATGTTCTAATTTAAGATATTTTTGGTGGAAGCCTTTTAATCCAATGGTTGACCAAATGGTTCATTAATGATTCGTATACACCAGGAGGTTCGGGTTTCGATTTCAGAGGACGCAATTTCTGCAGATTAATGGAAACAAGCTTATAAGGAAATCTTCAGTGTGGTGATAATGGAGTCGTTCATCGTGATCGCGGATCGTTGTGAAGCGGATAACGTTGTCCGTTGTAGAAATATCTTTATAATAGTTCTCATAATTTGTTCAGTATTAAAAAAAAAAACCTAAGATATTATTTTGTTTTTAAAAGATACAAACGCTTAGCCTTTTAATAGCGTTTTGCATAGAGCTTAATTGTTGATAGAAACCTATATAAATGTTTTTTTTTTCTTTTTCATAATGTCACGAGAAAGAATTGGCAAATTTATATGCTCAAATTAATACCCTAACAGTACTAAAGCAGTAGTTGTAATATAGTTAGGGGTCGAACACAATGACTCACAGAAATCACACAATAGATTGTATAGTATCGAATTAAGCTAAGCAATTCAGATGTAATTGAAAGCAGTGCAGAAATTAAAAGTGTTGTAATTCAATTGGAGAAAGATAGGCTCAGGGTATTTCTCAGGAAAACAATGAATGCATATAAACTAACTAACATGATTCAGATTTAGCGCGGTTCTTGAACTCAAATCACTAAGGTATAATTAACCAACTGTCGTTGCGAGAATTATCTAAATCTAAATCCTAGGAATTCCAAATCTCTTTGCGAATCCTAAAGTCTAAATCAGCTTTAATATCAGGTTTGATATGTTCACAAATCAATTAAACCAAATCTCTTTGTGAATAATCAATTTGCTCACCTAAGGTTCTATCAGGTAATTAATCGCACTGTCGTGCCTAATCAATTATCCTAAGATCTAAGTTCCAGATTCGACAACCTAGAATTAGCTTTGAACACAACCTAAGCGAAGAACTAATTCAGATGGTGAATCCTAATAAACTAAACAACCTGGCATTCAGAGAAAACCCTTATGAGAACCCTGAACCTAAAGTGGATCTACTCAGACATGGAAATTGAAAGCAACATGATTGAATATATCATCAAATAAAACAATAAAAACAGGAGTTCAGAGTTGTCTCCCTAAAAACCAGAGTAGAATCAAGAGTAATGAAAGCATATTCTGTAAAAGTGGCTAAAAACCCTAAATATAATGTTAAAACACGTTATGGGGCTTCTGGTAATTAATAAAGTCTTCTGGGCCAAGTTGCAGAGTCTTTAAGCTTTTAAAATCACGTTTTTTCCCATCTGCAGTTGGTATCGGTCGATACTCCACTAGTGTCGGTCGAAACCAGTCGGTCGACACCAGTCCACTGTGCTTGCCAGACTGGACTTTCTTCACGAAAACTGGCATAACTTTCGATCGCACCGTTGGAATGACCTCAAACCACTTCCAAATGAACGCTAATCCATTGATCTATATTGTGTCCAAATTTGAACTCAATCCATCGCTGGGAAGGCCTTCAACGGAAGCCAAACTTCTGACGTCTCTGTATGACTCTGCTCCTTTTCTCCCAAAATGCTCTGGAATCCTCCAAAAACTCCAATTAAGCTCCAAACGTAATTAAACCTGTAAAAAACTCTAAAAGACTCCAAAATACTATAAAAACTCCATAAATATTACATATATCATGGCTTAAAAGGGGTAAAAACCATGATATATCAACTCCCCCAGACTGGCAAGCAAATTGAAGACTAAACCAGAGAAAGAGGTTTGAAAACACGGAGACTCACCTATTCAGGAACCATCGCAAAGATCCTTTTCCCAAGCACTCAAATGTCACCTAACCAGCTTTTGATCTAACCACCATGTACTTCTCCGTAGACATTCGCAGCTTTTCCAGACTCCACACATTATCTCGCAGCATTGTTCGAATAAATCCTTCATCGCCAGTTTCATCGCTGTAGCTAATGTTCAAGAACTTTCTAGACTCTTTACCATACGATATCGTGACAAGGAACCACCCTTTTTCACACTTTTTGTATCACTTTCTCTCCCCCAGACTTATTTCTTATTTTGTTCTCTCTTTTTTTTAGATCTTGCACATGCACATCAAGGTCTGAAACGCGAGTATTGATGGTGTTTGCCACCGAATCCCCGGTTCTTCCCTCTCTATGTATCAAAGGTTTAGGCGAATAATGGTATCACGGGAAATTTTCCTAACCTCGCTTTCAACATTTGCGTGATCATTCCCTCTTAAGTAGAATAATGTGATCGCTGGAACTTTTTCTAGCCCTCTACTCAGAAGAAAATCATCTCATCTTTATGCTCTTATTTATCAACTTATAACAGGGGAGAGAGATACCATAACTCTAAACACATGGGTTCCTTTATCAGATATAAATGATGAATCAAGCTCTTTAAACACTAACCACATTGATGAAGTGCAAAAATTTGGCTCAAGCTACAGAAGAACTCTGCTATAGATATGGATGTTTTCTAGTCAACTGGTCAGTCCTTGGATTTTTCATTAGTCGATCTAGAGTTGATACTGCAACACTGGTCACTCAAAAACAAAATCACATCAATAGGTTCAACCACAGGATCATCATCTCCAAACAAGTTTTGACTCAATAAAACGACAAAAAAAAATTATTTTATGACTCTAAGAAAAACAAACACAATGTCAGCAGACACCTCCCCCAGACTTGAACAACATTGTCCCCAGTGTTATCTAGCCTAGAGTCAGCGAAAGAAAACAAAAGAACAGAACAGAATGAAGAGAAACAAGAAGTTACCGTGCTGGAACATCTGGTGTCGATTGACACACGGCTTGGTATCGATCGATACCAAACTTAAATCGACATAATGAACCGTACATTCGCGATTGGTGTCGATCGATACCAATGGGGTATCGATCGATACTAAAGCGATTTCGAGTTTTGAAATCTAAATTAAAGATAATTATGAAAATAAATAATACCATATACAAAAAGTTGAAATTACAGTTGACTTCTGTTCACCAACACAACAACATACAATGAATCATTGTATGGTACAAATTTATTATGTAAGTGGCATGTCAAAAAAAAAGAAGATTTCAACATAATTTCGTCTCTCCATCTTTCCCTTTCTTTTCTTTTGTTTTTGTGATTGTTCGGTGATTGGTGACAATCACATTCTAGGTCGGATTCATGGGATAGTTTTAAATCTTCATAAGGAATCTCTAGGTTATAAATGAAACTTGTATAATATAGTTTAGCCATAAATATGTAATCGGTTACTCACAAATCTCTTGAGGAAACCGATCGAAACCCATGGAGACCACAAATAACACAAACAAACACAGAGACATATCCAAGAAAAGGACAAAGATCAAGTTGAAGTCTTTTATGTCTTTTGTAAGCAAAACACACTTAAAATTACAAAAGGAAAGAAGCTTCTTTCTGGTTTTTTTTATATCAAACCCTAGTGATCGTTGGAGAAGAATCAGGCTGGCTCACAGAAGATGACTTTGATGCTTCCATCAAGACAGCTGCTTGTTCTAAACAACTCTTGTTATCGTCATTCCCATTCTCCACTTCCTCTTTCGTGTATAAATGTATCTTCAACACCACATTGCAGAAATCACTGTTCACAGCAAAAAAGTTCAATTTCAAGTTAGTAGCTAAGAAGTTGTGATTGAGCTTTAGAAGATATGAGCAAACTTACTGCCATGGATCATCACCAACGACCATCATATCGTTCTCACTATCGGTGTACAAGATCCTCCATCCTTTTTCGGGATCCCTGAGAAGCCCTTCCATGTTGAACAACCGTTCAAGCTCGGTAAGGAGATCATCGTACCCTTTTAGTCGGGATAAATCAATAGCTCTCCCCACCAGGCTTCCTTGCTTGTGAACCTTTTGAACACAAGAAATCATAAGAAGACACATCTAGAAATGCAGCTCCAACAAGCCGAAGAGATGATAAAGAAAAGGTTTTACCTTTGTGCAGATCCTTTTGCTCGAGCTTTGCGGGTTAGATGCAGGTGTCTCCACAGGTAAGGAGAATCCGAAAAGTTTACAGCCTGATGAAGCATTCATATTAAAGTCACCGCCTATCTGTTTTCCCATCATATCAATCTTGAATGGCAAATCAGCTGTAACATTCTTTGGTAGGCCACCTTCATTTTGTGCATCGAACTTTCTAGTCTCCCCACCAAAGTTTATTGCAAGAGAAGGGTGACCCGAGGGCTTTTCTCCCGCATTGTATGGATTCTGATATGGAATATGAGTGCTCCTAATCCCTTGTGACGCTAGCGGATAGAAACTTGACTTGTTGGCTTGATAAGCAAAGGGATCAGTGTATCCAAGATTAGGTTTTCCTGAAGTAGCAGCTGGACTGAAACCAGCAATTTGAGGGAATGATCGAAGCGAGCAAATTTCTTGACCTTGCAAGACCCTTGGAAACCTATCCAGGTCCATAACGCCTGAACAGGCTGGGTCCAGGGACGTAGCATCTGCAAATTGATCCTTCACTCTACTCGATAAAAGAACTGGATTTGCATGAGACTGTATCGCAAAATCCAGTATCCAGCGGTTCATAACATCAAATCCCTGAAAGGGTGATGCAGAACCTATATTTTCTTGACCTTGCAAGACCTTAGAGGGTCTAACCGACTCCTCAAAGTCCAAAAAACCACCCCTTTCGGCTGCAACCAATAACAGTAATCAATAATCTTAAGATCTTTAAAAGCATATCCTCCCAAGAGAAGAGAGGTGTATTTAATTTACCGGTTAAGGGGTTTCCAGGTGTAGTATCCAGTAGACCTGCCCACGGCCTTTTAGGCCTTGGAGATGACTGAATGCTTAAGTGTGGGAGAGAAACCGAGGGATCAATCTCCCAAGGGGAAACTCTTTCTTGGTGATCACTCACAAAAGACTCGTCCCATCTCACCTACCAAACAAATGTGAAAGATTTAACGACCGGTGTCTTGCAAACTAAAAAATCTTCTACACACGTTATTAGACAGATACTTCAAATAGATGAGGGAGGACGCACCAACAAGCACCTCCATTTAGAGTTCGGCCACCTATACGGGTCCAAGTCACAGACTCCGGTCACCACACCAGCGCATCTGCAAGAAAAAGCGAATTTGAATTCTCTTCAAGAAAAGAAGTTGGCACACAACCCACAACACAAAGAAAGAAGCAAGAAAGCAATAATACCTTCTCTCAGGAGAGTCTTCCATTCCAAATCGCATTCTGAATCTTGTGCCTATGCAAATGGGGTTCCTGATGCTTGTGATATACTTCTCATAAGGAATCACAAACTCTGCGTGCGTCGCTCTGTATATGGACCCATGAATACACATTATAGTACTTCTTTTAATCCATTTTAAGCACGTTAAGAATCATTACTAATGGCAATTTCATTGTATTTTACCGTGGACTGTAAAACACATGAAACATGCTTTTTGTAGATACAGCATTAGCCACAAGAGACAGAATGTTCGAACATGAATTCTTCTCAATGATTGAGTCAGGAAGTCCGTTTCTTGGCCGTGCAGATCTTCTGATTCCTAACCTCAGCTCTTCGTCTTCATCTCTAGAAACGCAAATGTTAGAAATGAATGTAACACTATTTGATTAAGAAACTCAAACCACCAAAAGCAGAGGGAAGCACCACCGTTCTACCTCATTGTACATCAGCATCTGATAAACTGAAATCTTAAGCTTACCTCAGAAAGAGAACTGCATCACCAGAGACGAGATTCTTTTGACTGACAAATATACTCCAACCAGTGGTGAGCAGATGCCTCCTTGGTTGACCTAATATTACAAAGAGACAGAAGGAAACGTTTTGGTTTCATTGACAACAAGAAAAAAGAAATGAATAATAACAAACTCAACCCGAGGCCACCTCGATAAATATGCCGAAACTTCCACTCTACTCCATGGAGGTCTTTTGCAATGAGCTCTTGAGATGGTCTCTGTTGTTTGTAGTCCTAACATCCGTGAAAAACTCACAAATAAGGCTTAGAACAAGAAGGTCAAACTAATACCCGGAAGAAAAGCGAAGAAAGTGAGATCCAGAGAACCATACAAGAGGAGCAAAACAATCTTCAGCGGCTCTTCTAGGTACAGAGAAGCCTCCATGTGTGCTTGTGTCAGAAGCTGTTAAGGTTTTGCAGAACATATGAGGTGTTCGTTTGACAGATGAGCTTCCATTCCTCTCTTCCTCCCCTCCTAACTCCCTGACCTCTTTCCCCTCCACATTTAGCATCGAAAACTATAAAACCCAACAAGTTTCATTCAGCATATCATCGTCGTTGAAATTATAAATGCAAATTCACGAAGACCAAAGATTTCAATCCTTTAATTCTCTATGTTCCTTTCAAATAAGATGATGGTTTTGAGTCACCACAAACAAAGTTATTCACAAACTCATCAACAGTTTCAGTAAAAAGAATACCTCTTGCAGTGGAAGCAGACTGACTTGAGTATAGACCTCATCAGATTCCTTATTAGCCTTTTTTCGCCCCCAAAAAAGGAACCAAATTTGCAAACAATTACCACAATTAGAAAGAAAGAAAAAAACAGAACTTGTTCAAGAATAAGTAAAGAGTAACACAAAAAGGAATGTTTTTAGGTAATGATTCAGACAGGCTTACAAGCAATTGAACATTAACCACCCTGCAGAAGATTTGGGGATGGATGTCAAATTTGGGGATTTCAAGAGGAGGTGAATATGAAACCAAAGCATCTTGCTCCAAATGACCTTGTGGGAAATACACAACTACATTGCCTTTCTTGGGCAGAGAAGTGAGAGGACCAGCACAAGCATGCCATAGCTCAGAGTATATGGAAGATGCAGAAGCTGTAGTAGATGATGATGATGAACCAGAAGAGCATGAAGAAGATGATGATGGTGAAATTCCAAGCCTACCCTTCTCAATCCCTGTTCCTAATACTCCTCCATCATCTTTCTCATCATCCTCCACCTCCGCAATTTCAGTATTCAAGTCAAATTCCATGGAAGCGCTTCTTTGAGCAAGGAGACAAATAAAATAAAATAAAGTTGCTTTTTTAAAATCAAATTACAACAAAACAAGTAAAACCCACCAACGGAAAGCTCGGGAGAATTCGTGCTTGAAGTGGCAGAATCACTCTCCTTTTTTCAGGTAAATTCCACAAGCAAGAACCAAATTGAGTATGTTGTATTGATGGGAAAGATGAGTAATAATAAGAGGATGGAAACAAGAATTAGAGAGAGAGAGAGAGTATCAAATGAGAACAAAGATTTCGAAGTATGATTCTTCTTCCTCCATTTGCAGAGGTACTGAGAAGAGGGAGCACAAGGAACAGACGTAGATAAATTGCAGATGGGAAAGATATATTAAAGAGTAAATTAGCAAAAAAGTGAAATAAAAGACAATTTGGTGGAGAGAGAGAGAAGCGGGGGAGACAAAGCCAAGACAGAACAGAACCCACACCTAGACTCTCTTTCGCCTTCTTCTTCCTTTTTTTTTTGTTTCCCAATAAAGAATTATGACTATTCACATAAATGAATATTTATATACCTATATTTATGATATACACACGTTTATACACACACAAACAAAATGAATATTTATATACCTATATTTATGATATACACACACAAACAAACAAAAATCGCATTTTAAATTTTGAGGGATGAAAAAAATAGAACTTTAAACTTTGAGAATTTTGCACTAACACTTTAAACCATCAAAGTAACGAAACTAATACATTAAACCTTTAATGTGGCAATTTTGTTGGCGCCGCCACAAAACGTAACGGAACAGTTAGCTCCGTTAACGGAAAGATTAACTCCGTTCCATTTAATAAAAATGTGATGATTATTTAATTATATTTAAAATAACAAAATAACAAAAATTAAATAAATTGGTAAGGTCTCTTCCCGGACAAACAAAACACACAACAATTGAAATCTCCCAAATCGATTTTAGATTTAGGGTTCTTGAAAACCCAGAAAATTAAAGGAGGAAGAAAACAATTCGAGAGCTTGTAGTCATTAAGGGGAAGTGTGTGGAATTTGAGCAAGGATGAGAGAGCTGATCTCTTTGACGGCGATTACCTATTCACTCCGGCCAGTGACGTTCACCGAGTGATTTTTTCAATGTCCAGGTGATTTTTTTTGTTTTTTTTAAATCATCATCTGTTCTTTATTCTTTACGGGTTGACTACTAATCTCGATCGACGAATTTTGTAGATCTATGAGTCGAATTTCCAGTAATAGCTAGAATCATCCTCTGGCTCTGGCGTTTGCTTTAGATAATCTATAGGTCCCATGATTGATGCTTCTCTTGTTAATCCATTGGATACACAAAGTAAGCCTGAGAGAATGGTTGGGAAAGATGTAACTCGTGTCCTATTTTGCGGTCCTCACTTTCATGATTCCAACAATTTCATGAGATTACGTGCAACCTTGCCCTTTCATTCAGGTTAGATTCTTAATTACTCAAGCTCTCTAATTTACTCATCTGGACTAGTTATTGTTGTGTCTGAGATTTGGTTTTAAGTAAAGTAAAATGACGTATCACGAAGACACTGAGTTCTTCATCACTTGGGATGGCCATTGGGACATCTTCCTTGACACTGCAAAGAAAGCCATCGAAGATGAAAAAGCTTCTAGAAGCCGATGGTGAAGAATCTTTGCCTCTTTTGTGTTCTTCAATGTGTAAACTTTGCCTTCTCTGTTCTTTCAAATGTTATAAGCTTTGTGAATAAATCTTGCGAAACCGATGTAAGTTGTAAGAATCTTTGATTTCAAAAGATTATTGTGATAATACAAATGCCTTCTCTTATGAACACTATAAAAGTTTTCTACACATACTTCTTCTTGTACCATGGGAACACTATAAAAGCGGTCAAGTTTGTATGGGAAGGAGCAATTCCTCTGCAGATTCATCTCCACAAATCTGAAGTTGCTTCTCACCTTGCTCCTCCTCCTCCTCTTATAAAAAAACCTGCACACACCGTTTCATAGAAACAGAGCCACGTTTCTTCTTGCTTTTCAAAGGGAAACACCTCAAAACCATCTTTTCAATCCTCTTAAATCTGTTTGTGATTACCACTTTGATTCTCTGAAAACGTGACGGATGCTAATGACCAGAACATATATATATACATAAACTCGACCCTTCGAATGCATATAACTCCTAATAACGCACGCAAAGGGCACCGAAACTCGAAGCTTATAGCTCACAATTTCATCTGAAAATGATTCAAAACACAAACTTTTAGCAGCAGAAACAACGATACACACAGAGATTTGAGAATCAACAAGCATTCAATTTGGCAAAAAAATTATCAAGTTTGGAGAATTTAACGATGATCGTATACCCCAAAATCGCAAACCCAGAAATCGAAAATCGAAAATTGAAAACCCATAATTTCGAAATCGAAAATCAGAACATAAAATCGCAAACCCCAGAAATCGAACATTGAGGAAGAAATTGAACAACATAAGGAGGAAGAAAACATCCTTACCCCATTTCGACTCCAATGCAATCGACTCTCTTCTTCCTTCGATTTTCTGGGTTTTCAAGAACCATAATTCCCAAATCTATTTGTGTTTTTGTTTGTCGAGGAAGAGACCTTACCCATTTACTTAATTTTTGTTTTTTTTTGTTATTTTAAATATAATTAAATAATCACCACGTTTTTATTAAATGGAACGGAGTTAACCTTTCCGTTAACGGAGTTAACTGTTCCGTTACGTTTTGTGGCGGCGCGAACAAAGTTGTCACATTGAAAGTTTAATGTGTTAGTTTCGTTACTTTGATGGTTTAAAGTGTTAGTGCAAAACTTTCAAAGTTTAAAGTGCTACATTTTTCATCTCTGAAGATTTAAAATGCGATTTTCTCTTTTTTGCTTATTATTTCTAGTTTTAATGGTTAAGTTTTACAGTATTAGGTGTTAATAAGAAGTTTGAGATCAACTTAACTAAGAAGTTTGAGATCAACTTAACGCCTAATTCAATTAACCGTCTGGATTTTTCTTCATCAAATTTTGTTGATGAATGTATTTAATCAGCTGTCTAGCCATTGATTAATCAATTGTTTTTAACTTTTAATTTTATTTTATTATGATAATTTTAGTTGATTTCAGCGTTTGTTTAAATGGTAATCATCAAACACATTAATATGCTTAACTTCTGAGGAATCAAAACCACATATTGTTTACCTTTTTTTCTTTGCATACTCTTACAAGGGAAACAGTATCTCTTTGGAATCTTTCTTTGTTCTTTCTTTTCTGATGTTGTAAGTATAACTTGTATTCGTTTTTTTTTTATTCGAAAAATTAATCAGCTTTTGTTATTTTTTTCATTTCATTGCGTTGTTAAGAGCCAACCAACCAGCTAAAGACAGAAGAGTAGGCTCCTTTCAACTTTCGATTTTCAATTTTGTAACAAAAAGCGCTTTTTCTCTCTCTTTTTTTTGATAATTTTTTCTCTCTCTTTTTGTGAGACAAATAATATGTAAATCAGCATTTATTGTTTAATAAACTAAAGTATTGTATCTAAAGCCATATAAAATTTACCTTTAGCAGTCTGTAATATCAAATTTATATTAAATAATCACACCAACTCATTCGGTAAGATATACTAATACATTATACATTAGTGTTGGGAGAAAAATTTAAAATTGAAATATAAGTTTGTTCAAGTGATTTATTCAACAACATAATTTGAAAGAAAGGAAAAAAATTGGAATATGTTACTGTGCATGGATCTGTTGTTTTGAAAATATTAAATTTTCTTAAAGGCATTTTGGAACTAAACTATAGAACTTAATTAGGAAAATGACCATGCATTTAATTGTTAGGTTAACTAATGTCTTCAATTGGGTTTAGTAAAAATACAAAATATACTATTTGACATGATTTATATTTTGAAAACATAACATATCTATTATTTATCCGGTTAACTTGATTTAAAAATATATTATATTACTTATGTATATTTATTTTTGATGTGCCATGTTTTTTTTTAGTTACATGTGATAAATTGATGAGAGTAAAAACACAAAAGTAGATTCGCCCTAATAACTTTTTTCTCTCACTTACCGCCGCAAGAGCTTCATCTTCAACCTCCGTCGCTGCTTCCCCGGTGACCGGCGCTCATCACCATCACTGGGGGAGGCTCTCTCCTCTTGTTTTTTGTGTAGTTTGTGGTTCCCCTCTCGCCCTTGTTCGTTTTTCCGGGGACGGGGATCTCCTCGGTTTAAGGTCTCGTCGGTGTTTTGCACGGTGTGGTCTTCGGTTAACCTTCGCGGTGGTTCGATCTGGGCGAGGAGTGTGGCGCTTCGACGACCCGCTCGGTTAGAATCTCAAATTTGGTTGGGGCTGTGGGTTTCGTCGACTTCGACGGGATTTCTCGGCGGCGTCACGAGTGAAGCTTTAGATGTTGCTGGATCTGGTCGCCGGTGAGGTTCAGGGATCCTTGAGGACAGGATCTCGGCTCCGGCGACGAAGAGCAGTGATCCGTTTTCCTCTTGTGTGTGCTCGGAGATGTGGCGGGCTCCGTCGTGGCTCTCGGTTAGATCCGTCGGTGGTGGCTTGTGGTCGGTTGGCTCATCCTGGTGACTTGGGCTGAGGTGGGTTTCGCTCGGTGGCTCGGCTAGGTCTTCTTAGACCGTCAGTGGCGAAGCTTCCCGCGGTTGGGTGTTGTTCAGAGTTTCATCCGGTCCGGTTCATTTCATGGGTCATGACTTCCGTTGTGGCTCCACTCTTCATCCTCCGATGTCTGTTTTCTTTTTCTTCGGCTGCGTTCGACGGTTCTAGGAGTGGTTCGAAGTTGCGGTTAGGGAGTGCTTCGTTAACGGCTCCGGTGGTGACTCGGTGATGAATAAAGGCGGCGGATCTGTTTTGGCGACTATCTTCATTTCCGTGGGAGATGATTCCTGTAGTTTTCTGAATCTCGGGAATGGCGGCCGGAGGCGGCTTCTCTGGCTGCCCGAAGAGGCTTCCGTGCCGCCGGTTGTGGAGTGGTTCGTTGAAGCAGTTACGTTTTTGTGTTTGTCCTCGGAGAAGCTGTAGGTATTCCTTCTAACGGGGTTTGAGGGCTGGCCTCAGGTGAGAGCTACTCGTGGCAACGACGATGAGGACTCGAGTTCTTTAGAACTGCAAATGCAAATGTCCGAGTTTCGTGTTCGGAATTGGTGTTTCTTCGTCGAGGATTCTCTTGTTTCCCGTGACGAGTGTCAACTAGCTCGTTTCGATGCCCATCTCTTTGTTACATGTTGTTCTTTACCTTTGTTTGTAGTTTTCGGTTTTTCTGCTTTCTAAGTTATATCTGTAACTGCTGTCACAAATCTTAAATTGGTATAAAATTTCACATTTAGACCCAAAAAAAAAAAATACAATAGTGTTTAGGAAGAATTATATTAGACTATCATAAGAATAATTGTACAAGTTACATTTTCTGATATAGTGATAAGATAGATCTAAATTTCCTAAATTAAGATATACATAAATGTAAATAAAATATTTAGAGATAAAGGTAAATTTTTTAATTAAGATATTTGCGTATATACGAATCTTTTAATTTTTCTTGGTGATTTATATAATCTTAATAAGATTGATTTTATTGATATCCCAATAACATAGGTATTAAGAAGAAGAAAAATAGTATGTTGACCATGCAATTTTACCCGATATTACGGCATTTAATAAAACAACATGATTCTACTAAATGCGATAAGCATTTTAAAGTGTGAATGCTTATTGCTTTTTACATTCTTGCTACTTAATTACTTTACTCTTAAATTTTTATTGTTTTTATATAATTTACTATGAATGCACACTTTTATAGTTTCTTTTGGGAGAGGAAAAGAAAAACAAAAAGAGATGATGGGATGGGAGAAGGAGAAAGAATGAGTCTCTTCTGAGTTCTCTGAGTGACTTGAGTCCCAACAACTAACAATAACCCCCCTTGATATTTGCTGCCCTTTGGGTCCCACCTTTTCTCATTCCTTTTTAATTTTATTTTTGGCAATCTCCTTCTAAAATTCGCTTAATATTCTCTCCCTTTTTCTTTAGTAGTTAATTACTATTCTTATTTAATTAGAAATATATATCTTGTTTATTCTAATATTGCACCATAACTCGAAACGTGTAACCTCTTAATCCTGATGATACGATTGCCATATTCTTCTGTCTGCTGATCATAACTTTCTAGTCAAAGTATTACCTTTTAATTAGTAAAAAAAAAGAATGGATGGTATCTTCTTTTTTGGGATATATTCAATCTTAGTATTTAAAATGATTTGTATTAAAATCATAAATTTTATATTATTTAAATATGAATTTTAAAAAATCTTTTAAAATTTCATGTTATTGAACTAATGATTTGTAAATAAATTGTCAAATCCACTGTTATTATAAATATTTTAAATAGTAGATTTTAGTGATTTGAAAATGTTTTGATGGATTTTCTTTGTTAAAAATATAAAAATCTAAATCTTATGAAATTTCATAAAATTTTAAAAACAAATCATAACAAATTACCTAATTCATTCAAATTACCTAATTCATTCAAATTATCTAAAAATTCATTAAAACTCAAATCCTTCCAAATTCTTACAAATATTAGATTGAATACACCTCTTTGTGTCTTCCACACTAATATGTATAAGATGGTGATTAAGTCGAATTTATACACCTTTTTTTTTGAATCGCCTAGGTTCCGGATCCATAGGCCCGTACATCCTCAGAATAAGGCCCAACATATGTTAAAGTCACTCTTTCGGAGGAGAATTCTCCCAACGAAAATCGAACATATGGCTCCTCCTTAACTATTAGACCAATTCAACGTTGGTAGAATTTATACTTTTGCAATATAATGATCAACGTATTGTGCAAGGAAGGAAAGTTGAAAAGGGCCAAGGGAATGTTGGGAATCATGGAGAGATTTGGAGTTAAGCCTAACATTTTTTTTTTTTTGGTTTTAATTAAGCCTAACATTGTTACATTTCAAGGGTATTCTTCGAGAGGACGAATCGAAGGGGCTCGGATGGTTATCAATGAAATGAAATCTAAAGGCTTTAAATCAGACTTGCAGACATACAACCCAATGAAATACACCTTTTTCCTTAAAATAGACACAATTATAGTGAAATTCTAGTTTTAGTAATCAAAAATAATTTTGGGTTTTGGTCCAATTATATGTGTACGTAGTCTTGCTCATCTAATAAATAGTTTTAATTATATATATATTATGAAAATATCTAAAATATATACATTATACATAACTTTATACGTTTATGATTAATTTAAAATTCAGTTTTAATTTATGAAAAAATATTCAAAGTCTATTTAATAAGAAAACATTGTGAGTATATATATATATTAGGTTAATTTTTATGTGTTTTCTATTGAAAACCAATTGGTAATAATGGATTAGTCTAATTAATTTATGTTCTTTACATATTAGTTTAAGTTACATCTAATTTCTGATGTATGATTTATAACACAGTCCCTCGCCAATATAAATTTTCTAAGCTCATCTTAAACTAAATCCCATTTTAGGATTTATAATGTACTAAGTGAAGACCCGCGTGTACACGCGAATTTGTATTTTATTTATATTTTATAAATTGTGTTTAGTATAATATGATAAATTTCATATTTAGTGTTTCGGAGTTAAGTTTTTTATTTGGAAGAAAATACCGTAACAAATACAATCTAATTCGGGATAGAAAATTGGCCATTTGATGAATTTGTTTTATCACTGTATCATTAATTTATATTTCTTATATTTTTATTATTAAACTAAGACAAATATAAAATAAATGATGAATTTAGTATATATTATTGGTTGACCAAATAATTAGGTATATATCAATAGAAAATTTAAAATTAGGTGGATAGGAAAGATAAATATTTTAAGACCAAAATTTCCTTCTCCTTTCTGTTTATTACACTTAGTGTTATTGATCTGAGGAGTACACCAGCGATACTATTCATCACCCCATCGATACTGTTCATCCAAATATCGATGATATTGTCCATACTTTTTTCTTGTAAATAGGCCCAATAGAGAAATAAACAAGAGGCCGATGAAACACACTAACAATGGCGCCTTCATTCACCCACGCAAGACTATAATGATGAGGGTGAGTCTCCATCATTGAAACACTTTAAATTTGACAAAAACGAATAACATTTGAAAACTGCATTTGGATGATGAAACAAACAACCCCTTACTAACTTGATCTATATCCTTCTTGAATAGACAATCTCAAGAGTGTAAACACTTTTCGTTTACTCAAAATTGAATTTATAATTTAACAAATTTGAATTCTATAAATCATTGTTCCTTTAAAAAACCACGAAACATAATACTTGAAACCTCTTTGTACATCCTAATATCCTATAGGAGAGAGCAAAGTACACCTTCAAATCAATCTACAAAAGATAAAGATAAGGAGATCAATCAATAAATACATTATAATACTATATTTTGTTTCATTAGCTTAATTTTATGTATAAATATTAATTGATATTCCTTAAGTCTGATATTCAAGAAATAAAGTAAATTGATTATTTCAGCGTGGTATTATGTATCACATATATGTATATCAAGAATTTGATTAGAAACGTATATTAAATCTCTAAACAATGTGCCAACGTCATACCCTTTCAAACAATGTTTGCGTACGTGATTGAATCATTGATGGATTCATTCAGTTATAAGCTTTCTATCTCTATCCAATTTTCCAATTAAGCAAACAAATAATTTAAAAAAAATATATGTTAACTAATCGTAATGAAACTAAATGAACTGTTTAACAAATTTACAACCACCATCGAAACACAGAACTTCTCTTTTATAAGGAGGAAGACAAAAATATAAAAGAAAACTTTTGATCTATAGCGTTGTATATATTAGAGAATAGTAAAAATCACAAAGTATGTTGAAAAAAAAAAATCAATTTTAAAGGTTGATATAAACGTTCACCTCCAAATGATGCAATCATACTCTCATTGGTAGACTATCTAAGCACATTTGATGGAAATCTTATCATATAAATTAAAGTCACCTCTTTTCAGCATATTCTTCAGCCATCTTTCAACGTTCTCAAACGTGCAATTTCATGTATAACATCACACACAAGCAAAACCCTTAAGCTCCTCAGTAATATACGCTAGTGATTGACTGGTATCTTATAGCCAAAAACAATAATTAGTACTTGATGTTTTTAATTTCTCCAAATCTATACATTTACACATTATCAAGATAGAACCACCAATGATATCTCAAAGTTTTGGTCCTAATTACATGCGAAACTTAGTCTCCTTCAACCAAAATAGTAAACTCAGAATAAAAAAGAAACGATCACCAATAAGCTTGTATATCCAGGTCACCTAGGCACTACATTAATCAATTGCTTTTTCCAGATTGATGAACGTCCAAAATTAGGCATGCCCCTCTCAATAACTTTTAGCTACTGGATACAATCTTGCCATATCGTACGGAAAAAGCAAAACACAATTAATATGTAAGAAGAAGTTTCTCGATTAGAGTAACATCATCAACAAAACCCAATTAACGAAGAAAATGATCATAGATTCATTCATTTATTGGGATTTTGATATATATACCTCTCATTTACATGCAGTGTTTTAAATATGAGCCTTGACCCATTTCTACATGGACATGAATGTTGCAGCTAGATTATACAACATCCATCGTCCAAAGGTGCTTTTGTTCTTTGAGTGATACTATTTTTTGGCTATTAAACTATCTTTTAGTAAGAACTATTTTGTTTTAAAGCAAAAAAAGAACTATTTTGTTTTTTTCTTAATCCAAAAAAGAACTACTTTTTTCTCTTAAGACAATGTCTTAATACGACAACGATCAACAACCACATTAATGAAAATAATAACTTATAACTAAAAATTATGTATAGAAAAATTAGAAAAACTTAAGAAATCCTTATTTCCAAATTAGCAGAAAGACTCTCCCAATAGTTATAAGGGTTAGATAATAACAATAGAGAAAATTACACTAATTAACCTCTCAAGATAAGTCCAAGACTGATTTTTTTTTTAAAAAAAGAAGAAGATAAGTCCAAGACCGCCACGTGTGGTTAAGTTCGTGAAGACGCCATTGACATTCCATTATCTTTGTTGTGATAACCTAAATACTAATTATTTTATCAACGACCTTTGAAACCCAGCGGTGAGTAAGGATGAGTGGGCAAAGGTAAGGATGATTGATATGTTGCATGGTTCCGAATCGTTGAGATATGGGAGGCGATAAGGTTCATCATGACTTATTCTGAAGCGTTAAACTGAAAAGGAGTAATTTTCAAGATTTATGAACCTTAAACATTAATTGAAAGAAGATCAATTTTCAAGATTTTATCGTATGATTGGTTTTTAGTCTTTTAAGTTAAAAGCTTAGATGTGAAATTAAAATGCTCTGATTGGTTGTTGAAAAATGATGAAGTGTCACATTCTAAAAGCATAAAAATGCTGAGTTGTCAAACCCTTGTGAGACATACTCACTCTTTATATAATAGATTCTATTTGAGACATTTTACTTGGATCAATAATTTGGGTTATCCCATAACTATCAACACGGCTATCACGATCTTCATGTTGACAAGCTGGTGAGCATCTTCTGGCATGTTGGCACCGAAGTCATAGTATTCCTTTTCGGTTGCCGATGAGCTTGCCATCATCTGTATCTCCTTCAGCGGGCTCCGGCTTAGCATGTCGGCAAGGATGTTCTTTGTGCCCTTTAAATAGAAGGATACGAAGTCGTATTTTGAGAACCATTCGCTCCATCTTAGCAACTGTTGATGTGGGACCATCTTTTGCTTGAATTGTAACATCTTCGGGAAGGATGACATGTCCATCTCGATGCGAAATTTGTGTCCAATCAAATGGAACTCAAATTTCTCGATGGCCTTCTTTACAGCTAAGATCTCTTTGAACGTGGAGTGATAGTGGAGTTCGGAATCTTTAAAGCGTCCGCTTTTATATCCACAGATTTGACGTTTCCCGTCAATCTCTTCGAACAGTATTGAACCCCAATACTTATCACTTGCGTCTGTTTGTAGAACACGCGTGCCTTCGCAGGGAATCTTTAAAGGTGGCAGCTTTATTATCTCCAACTTTAGTCTTTTGACTGCATCCGTTTGTCTGGTAGTCCATAAAGGAGGATTCTTGGACAGCATCTTTTGTAGTGGACGCGTCAGCTGCGACAATTGCGGAATAAAGTCACTGAGGTAATTAATTACCCCAAGGAACTGTTGGACTTGTCTCTTCGAGAGGTCGCTGTCTGGAAACTCCAGAAGCGTCGTGGCTAGATGGGCCTGAGGGGTGAATTGCCCATTAGCAATATCCATTCCAAGGAAATCGATGTTGGGCTGGGCTATGATCATTTTTCGGGCCGATAGCATTATTCCATGATCCTTCACGATGTTCTGGAACTGTTGTAGAGTTCGAACATGATCTTCGTGACTTGACGAGAATAGAAGGATATCGTCTATGTAGATTAGTGCTGTATGAAGCAGGGGCTTGAATATCTTTAGCATAGCCTGTTGGAATAGCGATGGCGCCGTCTTGAGGCCGAACGGTAGGACATTCCATTGTAGATGTCGGTTGGGCAGACAGAAAGCTGTCTTGTATCTTTCTTCTGGTGCAATACCGATTTGCCAGAAACCGGATTTTAGGTCGAACTTTGAGAACAGAGTCGCACCTTGTAGATGTTGAAACAGCGCCCTTTTGTTTGGCAATGGGAACTTGACATCTTGGAGGTACTGGTTCAGCGGCTTATAGTCAATGACTAGCCTCAGTTTTCCTCGTGCTTGTTCAGCTCTATTATTGACATAAAATGCCTTGCATGCCCACGGAGAATTTGTTGGTGAGACCACCTTTTGGCTGACTAGCTGGTCACATTCTTCGTTTGCTTGTTTGAGCAACACTGGGGGCATTCCTGCGTGACTTGCCTTTGTAGGTGTCGTGTGGATATTCTCCTTGAATGGCAGTGACACGAAGAATTCCTCGTTTAACCACAGTGGGTTTTTGCATATACGTAGGAACTCCGTATGAGAGTTTGCGCATGAACTCGCAGTGATTTCCTCTTTTATTTTGTTGAAATCATGGGACTGAAGCTCTTCAATCGCGAACATTCTAGGTATCGTTGTGAACGCTTTGAAATAAGATTTCCATCTTATACCTCTTGGTTCGATTGAGATGTCGAAGCTCTTCTTCAGCTCGTAATACGAGTCCCATCCTAGAATAATGTCCTTTCCAGGAGCGGAGGACCCTAGGACTTCCGTAGTTATTTGACAACCCGGAAATAGCTCTATAGTGATCGGCTTCGATTTGAGCTTGATTGATAACGATCCTGAATTTGCTACCCTGAACTCTTGCTGGTACGGGTGCCACATGGTAGAGGAAAGTACCTTGGGATTCATAATCGTTGTATGAGCTCCCGTGTCTATGAAAGCGATAGCATGGACTGGTTCCTCTTTCTTTGCAGGATCAAAGATTGTCACCGGTAGGTGAGGAGATTGTATCTCTTCTTGTTGAGGCGTTTGAGCAATCTTGAAACAGCATTCTTCCTCATCGTCGGATTCTGAGGTGTCAGAATCTGAGTAGCCACAAATGGCATCTTGTTCGTCGCTGTCATAAGACAACACTGATTCGAGATCATGATTGTCAAGATCAATATCTTTTGCCAGCTTTGATATTGAGCTGATGAGATATTGTCGTTTCTTCTTTGAACTGTTAGGACAGTTTTTGGCGAAGTGCCCTTCTTTGTTGCATAGAAAACACTTTGTCTCCTTTTTGAAGGATTGTTTCCTTCTGAAGAACCGTCTGCGTCCGAACTTCTTGAATCGGAACTTATTTGCTTTTTTGGGACGGCGAGCCTCGCCTTTTCCTTTACACATGCAGCCTTTCTTGGACTTTGAACATTTAATCGACAAATCTGGTCTTGCACAGACTTTGGATAAATGCTTTGAGTTATCCATGAACTCAGTCCAGAATTCCTTTTGCTTGCATAGTTTGTCCAACGTCCTGAAGACGTATTGTTGGATTTGTCCGATGGAGATTTCTTCTACTGTCTGGCCTTGCTCTTTGATATTGAGTTTTGTCTGTTGGCTCAGATAATCATCAATAGATGATAAGTAGACTTGCTTCAGGCTCGGGTTATTGAGACCGTTTAGCGCATAGTATCTCCGTGTTTGTTGCTCGAAATGTTTCGCAAGATCTCTCTTCTTAAGCGAACAACATTTTGCTGCGAAGAAATCCTCTTGTAATTGATCTTTGAGGTGTTTCGGGGTGCCTATGAATTCCCGATGAATTTCTCCGAGTAGTAATGGTATGGTGGTCTGATAGACTTGCTGATGTCTGTATTCGCCAAGCGAATTCCACCATTCTTTGAGTGCACCTGAGAACCGTGCAGTGAATTGTTGTATGACGAGGTGTGAGGTTGATGTGATAACCTCAGAATTCATCCATGCGTGGAATTCGTCTAAACGATCATTCCATCTTTCGAAGGGAATATCGTCAAACGTAAACGTCACGACTTTTGAGGCGAACTGCTTCGTTGGCCTTTCTTGTTCTTGAATGGGTGTTCCATTCATCTCGTCGTCAGAGAACACTTCGTCTATGTCTGGCTCTGTCTTTGATGGTTCTCCAATAGCAAACTGCTTTGGTAGTGATTCATCTTCAGAGTCAGTCTTGTAAGATGAGCTTGAGCTTGAATCTGAGAGGTTAATAATCACCGGTGTTGGATGAGACGTTTTTGCCGGTGGTATTTGCGATTGAGCGGACTCTGGCTCTTTTGCTCTTTCGTCTTGTTCCGCTAGTTGATTTAGCAGACTAGACATCGTAAACTCCGTAGGCTCTGTAGACTCGATTATGCCTATCTCCTTTCCTTTTCTTCTATCGCGATCAGGAGACTCTTGACTAGAGTGTGAGGAGGCAGATCTATGAGTCGTTGTTGGATTGACACGGAATTCGGATTCCTTTTGCCTTCTTGCCCTTTCTCGTACGGGTCGTGGTCTGAACTCGCCGACAGGAGGAGTTACAGCATATCTTGATGTGAACGCTTCATCAGACGATAGGAAACCAGGAACTGGATTTCTTGTCGTCCCATATTGTTCTCCTGAGAGAAACCCTTGAGAGTACGATCCTGGGTATATGGGCATCGTTGATGACATGCTCCCGAGATGTGGATGGTATGGTCTTTGCTGGTTCTGGACCATACTTTCGAGGCACTTTTGAAGGTCTTTTAGTTGAAACCTGAGATTGATCATCTCAGCTTCTTTGCCTTGAAATTGAGTGGTGTTGACCATCATATGTTTGGCCATAGACATCATCTCTTTGTGGAGGGTATTTAACCGACTCTCGATTTCTGAGATCGAGTTTTGAAGACCACTCAATCTCTTTGAATATTCTGCAAACTGATCGATTTTGTGGTTGATCGTAGTAAGCAGTCGGTTTTGTGCCATGGCATTTTCCGTTTGCCAATTGAGCACCTTTTCTCCTTGACTTAATTGACTCGGTCCTGAAGGACTGATTGCACTTGAAAGTACTTTTGGAGAGTGGGATATGTTGTCGGTGATGAAGTCCTTTGGTGGAGGAAAGTTGTCGTCTTCCATCATCATGATTTCCGGCACGGATGACTCCTTTTGATTAGAGTATTCGACTATGAAGTCGTATCTTCCGTTGCCTTCTCCGAGAGGACCTACTGTAGGATCTCCGTCTAGATATCTTTTGTACAGGGGATCCTTCTTCTTTCTGCGCCGTTGGCGGATTTCGTCATCGGACTCATAATAATTTTCTGTGCAAGCCGAGCAAGAACAGACATCAAAATATTGATGGCCGTTTTCATCCTTGAAAGGATATACGACTTGTCCGTATTGTCCGAAGGAGACCGGCTTTGGATTTTGGTCTCGGTATGGTCCGTGGAATTCGTGTTCATCAATTTGGATTGCAAATTGTGTGAACAGTTGTTTCCGAGATGATGAAGATCTCGGTTTGTCGAATATGATTTCCGTTGTTCCATCACTTCGCGAATGGAATCTGGCTTCGGATGTTTGGACCGGTGCTTGAGTCGCTTGATGTAGCTTCTCATAGCTTGTTACCCATGACTCTGGTATCTTCTTTATCAATTCCTCTCGAGAGATCTGTCGAGGAATTTGCGTTGTGCTTGGCGCTTGCGAAGCCGATGTGACTTCTAGATATAGCGCTTCGTCAGAGGAGGGTAGGACGAGGTCAAGAGCATGGTCTTGAACACGATATACAATTTGGTGATGTAGTGTTGCGATAACACTCTTCTCTTGCATAGGAAGTCCGATCAGCTGAAGCTGGACCTTGAGCGTCTTGAGTAGGTTCGGATCTTGCAAAGAGACGTTGAAGTTGGGAAACAGCGTTATGAATACTGTTCCGGCGTTTAATGTTGTCTGAACCGTACCGATGCAGGCCTGTTGATATGACTTTAGCCGAGAGTCGACTAGAGCGATTCTTGCGATAACCGGCAGACCTTTACGGGCGTGTAGGGTTAGCCCGATACGCACCACTCCAAAGTGGAGATGGGTGTATCCTTGTTGACGCCATAATCGTGGAAGCACTTCTGGGATGTTGAGAGAAATGAATTGCTCCTCTTCCGTGGCTGGGACTTGGCAAGATGAGAACTTGCTGGATTGAACGTATTCCCGGACTCTTCGGCTTGCCGAAGGTTGTATGAGCTCACGGACGTTCTTTATCGAGAAAACACTGGGTTTTCTGGCAAAGAACTCGTATGGATTCACCAGTGGAAGTGTTGTTTCAGGCAGACGATCGCCTGGAACATATTCTATTTCGTAAAGAGAATTTATGATACCATATTCTGATACCAATATCTGATTACACGAGAGACTCGAGTCATAAGACAAGAGACGAACTCTGAGTAACGAGTAACCGTATGAACTAGTCGTGTTGAAGATCGTGATAGCCGTGTTGATAGTTATGGGATCTGATAGGTTCCAGGTAAAGGGAGCATAAACGGCACTACCTGGCCTCGGGCTCAACCACTGTTAGGAATCCTATCGCCCCCCACAACCACCGTATTGGCCGTCACGACCGTCGTATTGACAGTCATCACGGATAATCGATTCGCTCATCGAACGCACGAGATAAACAGAATCAATAGAGAGTGATCACCCAACCCATGAGAGAGAGAAAGCTACAGAGCTTATGACATCTCGTAGAGAAGTCTGAAAACTAGAGAGAGTTTTTAGTGATTTCCAGATCAAAATTAATTGACATGAAAATAATTTGAGACATGTTCCTTACATGTTATTTCTATTTTTATATAAGTTTTGGTGTGAATGTATACGATCTTGGAAAATATTAAAAATACGTTTTTTGGTCAAAATAAACAAGATAAATCATATATCTTTTACGTTTCTTGTTAACAAACCATATATTTCATCATAACATGATCTTATTAAAAAAAATTGTGTACTACGATATTAGTTGGGTTGGGAATGTTCTAAGTTTCTATCATACGAAAACAATTATGGTTCAAACCATTGCAGATAACATTATGGTGAAAATAGTTCTGCATGTTTCTACTATATATTGGTACTTCGTAAAATCGTACCCATTATTAACTGTTTTCGTTTTATTTATTTTACTTTACTATGTTAGATTTTTAAATGCTTAGTCGAATGTTAGATGTGTAGTTTTTTCCGTCAATTACATCATTAAATTATACTTTTCTTGATTTTATATTAAGGACAAACGAATATAACTTTTGTAGCAGTTGAAATTACAGCGAACGATTACTATGTTAGATTTCATAACAGATAGTATTACTCGTAGCATTAAGATCTATGATTAACGGTTAAAATTGAAATATTTATCTTTAACACACATGATCGAGAACAGTTCTATATATAGGCCAATGTACAGTATGACGAACGAAACTCTGATAAATTTATTTTCATAACTTTATAATAATTTGCATTTCTTAGAATTATAATTCCAAACCTATTGCAAAAGCATTAATTAACGGGCTTCCACAAATGTCAATAAAATAAAATAAAAATTATTTTCATGGTAGACTCCGCCAACTTATATATTACTAGCCCAATTTTGTTGATGTTTTTCACTATTCATTTATTAATTGTCGCTATTTTAAGTTCCACTTCCGCCCATAATGATATTAAATAAAGCACAAACAAAAGTAATAAATTTAATAAATATATTTAAATATATTTAAATAGAGATTTTTTGGGTGGCACAAAATATATTTAAAAGAGAAAGGAAAAAAAAGATTTTTTTTCGATCAAAGAAAAAGTTTATGTTTTGGCAGAGAAAAATATAAAAAGGAAAAAGACAGAGGTGGATAAATTAGGAGACGTCGTGTCAAAAAAATTGTCGCGAGAAAACGACAAAGCAACGCCAATGACTTTATTAAAGTCACAAGTGTCTGTATCATACGATTAAAGACACTCCTCTCTCTCTCTCTCTCTCTCTCATTTTATAAAAAAAAATTTCTGTAATAAATAGTAATTACTATGACTTTTCCTTTTTACATGTTTGTAGTTAATTGCGGTTCCACAATAACCATAAAAAATAGTAAAGATTTCTAAATTCATTGTATATTTTACGTTACATATTTAGTATTTTAGGACCGGTTTGGTCTACACAAGTAAAATTGTAATTTGTATGTTTGCAATTGTTCTCGAAGCTATGCGTGATTGCTTGATCTCCTTCTGTGCCGTGGTGTTTTTTTTTTGGTTTTGTGGATTTAGAAAAGAAGGATGAGAAATAAAACTAGAATAATATTATTGCTTATATTTATGAAGTATTCTGAAAATAAGATCCATAAAGTTAAAGGTGTCAAAATGGGCAGACGGTCCATTGTCCATCCATGTCCAATAAATTATGGACGGTTTTGGACATATCCATATGTAAAGTGGGTTAAATGGGCTTAGTCCAATTTTGTCCACGGACAAAATGGGCTTGGATATTGTGGACATAGTATGTCCAAAATACTTTCAAAATTAGGTCAAAATCGATTTGGGAACAAAAAAAATGGGAAAAAACATAATAATAAATAATAAATAATAAATAATAAATAATAAATAATAAATAATAAATAATAAATAATAAATAATAAATAATAAATAATAAATAATAAATAATAAATAATAAATAATAAATAATAAATAATAATTAATAAATAATAAATAATAATTAATAATTAATAATTAATAATTAATAATTAATAATTAATAATTAATAATTAATAATTAATAATTAATAATTAATAATTAATAATTAATAATTAATAATTAATAATTAATAATTAATAATTGATAAATAATAAATAATAAAAAGCAAACATATATAAAAAATATATAAAGCAAACATACAAAATATACAAAGCCATATGTCATTTAAATATACAAAGCAAATCTCAACATTTTAGATTTTTTTTTTTACTTTTTAAACAATTTGTTATATTCTGACCAATGGACACTAATAGACAGCCCATTTGGACATGGTCGTTAATGAGCATGGTCGTTAATGGACATGGACGTTAATGGACATGGACACAATTTGTCCACAATCAAAATGGACACTATTGGACGGATCTAAATGGACGCGGACAGCCCATTTTGACAGCCCTACATACAATTGACATCTTAGAAAACTATATGTATATTTTTTCTTATAACGAAGGGTAATTTATGCTTTTTATCACTAGACTAATCTCATTCATAAATGATACTGTCGATTAATTCACTCATCAGATTTTTTAATAAGCATAAAGTGTGACACCATTTTCAATTGATCAAATAAAAATGATTAGATAATTATGTGTTTGCGGAAATCGATCATTGATCTAAACCAGCAGAGCAACCTCTTCACAAGTGAAAACAACAAGTACACCATCGCTTAGTTAACTATAGATATTGTTGATATTCATCTAGTCAAACTTGAGGGAATATTTTTTACAAACTAGCTAGTGATAGTAATTATGTAATTCAACTATTCATTTTGAGGTGTTAAACATCAAACACATAACTTAAATTCGAATTTCACTAACCGCCACAATTAACATGACGCATCACAGGGTTGACGGAGATTAATTAAGATCCATTGGCTTCAAACTTGTAAACTAGTAATATATATACATATTGTTTTTAGTTTTTTTTGGTAAACTATACATATTATTTTTGTTGATTAATATATCACTATTTTTAGATAGCAAAAAATGAGTCTCGTCTTAAACTTTTTGAGCATGGGATAAGAATAGTAATATATATGTTTTGTTTGTTTCTTAGTTGATTACTAAATAAAGCACTACTTTGTAGAAGATTATATATGTTGATTTTGACTCAGAAACGTTGATGTACCATAAGATTAGCGTACTGTCGTTTTAGAATTCATATATCAACTTGTGATAAGAAAAGTGGGTCCATCAAAAAAAAAATTGTAGAGACAAATGGTATCCCATAAGGAGAAAGCAATTTGTCAAATTGGAGCCTACGTTAAAGTTGGGTCCTATATTTGTTTTAATTTTTTTGGTTAAAGTTATACAACAGATCAAAAATATCTGAGTGCAAGTCCAATCTTAAATAGTATTAATTCAAACTTAGCAACACCAAACTCTATATCATCAATCCTTGTTATAACCCATTTATAAGAATCTAAAATCTCATCATCTTCGGATATCTTTCCTAGTATGTATGAACTTATTTTACTAAAAAGATTCTACAAATCAGAAAAATGGTTTGCACAGAGTTGATGTCATCTTATAATTGTTGTTAATATCTAATTATGGCATTTGGTGTTTGGACCCTCTTGTCTCTCTAATGTCAACATGCAGAGTTGCCTTTTAACACTTATTGTTGTACGTTGTTCTAATAGCTTGACCCCGTCAATATGTAATATTGGAAAGAAGATATATGTAAAAATCTTATTTAGTATGTCAATTTTAGATTGGTTAGTATCATTTCTTTCAATCAATCGTTAAATGTATTTGTGCTCTCTCATAAGAATTATCGTAATGTTCTGGGAGCGATTCTCACCTCTCATGGGCCTGCTACTGGGTCAGATGTTGGACTGACGTTCTTTATTGCGCACATTCATTCCTTGGGCTTTTTCACGGACATTGAACAATTAACTACTGCCTGCCTACATTGATCACTTTTGGACCATTCCACTCGATCTCAACAATGCTTCTTCTTTGGTCCATTCAACACGGTTCATTAATAGGCTTAGATTTTTATTTATATCATTTAGTTTAGATGAGTGTTGTAGTTGAAATTATAACGTTTAAAATTTGTAAATAAAAATAAACGGATGATTTCGATTTATTTTTAATAACAAAAGAATTTAACTGAGGGACTATCAAACGATAAATGAAAAATTTGTTGTTCGAGAAGACCAAAACGGATCTAGATTTGTTGTTTAAGTGTGTAGTGCTTGTTGCGGGAAGAAGAAGTTGTTTTGCTCTTTGTCATCGTCTTTGCTTTATACTTCGAGATCGTGCTTAATGTTACCGTTTACTCCGTCTGATTCACCATGATTGAATGGTCTTTAATGCGGAGGATCCGGCCGTTACGTTCATGCGCCTTAATTCATCGATTTGAATGAGTCTTTGGTCTCGTCGAAATTGACTAATGGTTCTGTATTTAATCTCATTTGACCGTAGACTTCACCTTGGTATGCATTTCAGATCGGCTCGTCGATTCGTCTGTACCTTTGACCTCGTCGAACCTTTTCACCATTGATTTATTAGACCAATTTTAATGTGCTGGAATTTTCACCCCCAAAATAGTAATCATAAATGGCGAAAACGGACAAAATATATGATAATAAAACTATACTGTCTTTTAAATTTTTCTTACCTCAACATGTAAAGGTAATATACACTTAAAACTATATGTCTGAGGCAATCCAAAGCATATATATGGCTCGTGAAAGATAGATAAGTCTCTCGATGAGCCGCGTAGAGATGCATTGTTCTCTTTGGCTAAAATTTTTACTTATTATGAAATCTTATATAGATTTTCTAGATCTTTCGATTTTATAGTTTATATTAAAAAAAAACAGTTCTTTTTTTCTTTCTTACTTGTTATTTTGTCATTTAAAAACAAAAAATAACATACAATAAAAAAATATTTATTATCACATTGACACATATCACGATTGTAATTAACAAATATATATCACGATCTTGTGAGTTAGAATTATTCTACGTGTATGCTAAACACATCTAATTTTATTATCACATTGACACATATCACGATTGTAATTAACAAATGTATATCACAATCTTGTGAGTTAGAATTATTCTACGTGTATGCTAAACACATCTAATTTTATATAATAAAATATGCGTAAGAGGAGGGATAATAGACCAGAAATTATTAATCATTTTTTTTTGGTTTATTTGTTACTCGAACATAAAATCATATAAACGATCATATAAAAGTTAAGTGTTAATCAAAGTGTGTAATACATGATAAATGACAACAAAGCTCATTTTGTTTCTTACACATCCAATGTATTTTTTAACATTTACGGAAAAGATAATCTAAAATGTCAAGATATTCTTATAACGTTTTTTGTGGTATGTGACCAAAAATGATTATTGTCGTATTAGATGTTTGACTCTTTCTTTTTCTTTTTGTTAAAATGTTAGACTCTTTCAAATTTAGTGTTTGCGTTTGGTTATAAGAAAACAAGCACAACGTTTCAGTCGTTCTTTGTTTTTTTAACAATAACTATTTGCAAATTGTAATATCTAGATAGAATACGTAACTGGACACATAATAATGTCTGTTTCTAGATTATCAAAAGCGTTACGTGATATGGAGACATTGGAAAGTTTCTCCAGAGTTAGCAACATCATCGGTTGAGTTAGAAAAATCAAGGTTGATGTCGATGTTACAAGCAACGTATTTCATGTGCTAGGGCATTTCCCAGAAATTTCGATCTTATTAATAAACATATGCTAATTGTACGTATTATAACTTATAATTGGCATTGAATTCGAAAAATATGAAAGTGACATATAGGTTTGACCGCGATTTCAAATAAATAGTTGATAGTAGAATAATCTAATAATCGTATATTGGAAATAATTTTTAATATATATATTCGAAATACTTTTACCTGAAATTTGTGGAAAGTAATAATGAAACATTAAAAAATTTACTTTAGATAAACAACGTTTTTTTTTTCTTTTCTGAACCTTGGATAAACAATGTTTTGCTAACTATATTATCAATACATTTATCTAATCTAATATATAATAGTTGAAGGGGATCTCTCCAACATTGAAACTTCAATACTTAAAAAAAAAAAAATACGTTCTATTAAGAAATTTCTCTTGATGTGTGTTTTTGTGTATCTCTTTCTCTCTCAAACTTACAAAAACTATAAATTAGAAATCTAACGTATCTATCTTTATCTTGATCCAATCGGGTTATTCTACATGATTAATATTTTTTATAAGGTTCAATTTTTTTTATAAAGCTATTTAAAACAAACATATAATAATCTGAAAATCAAGAAATTTCTCTTGATGTGTGTGTGCGCATTTCATCTCTCAACTAAATTTTGATAAGTTTTTATTACCCCAATTATTTCTGTACACATGAAAATACTCTAACTAATATATTTTTCCATTATAATACCTCTACTTTTTAGATTTTACTCATTTAACATCTCAGATTTAACGACAAGATAACATCCGTTATATATTTTGTTTTTGGTAATAAAATATTAATATTTTTAAAAAAAATTATATTAAATTTCCAAAACAAATCCCAAAACATCAGAAAAAATAGAAACAAATTCCGAAAAAGCTAAAGGTAAAAAACAATAATTTTAAATTTTAGATAAAATATATTATATTTTACATTCTAACAAAAAAAAACTTACGTTTGATTCTTTCTATGATGAGTTCATAAGTTCATTGTAAATGGCTTTTAGGTTCGTCGCTTGGAGGGACAACGTAATAAAAGATTTTCTTTATTCTTGTGCATCCACGTCATCAAGACATCAACACCTGACATCATCTAATTAGTTTTTACTTGCATAAGCATAAGATCACAAATGCATAGTTATTACTTATTCTTAATTATTGAATACAAATTAAAAAGTTATAAAGCCATACAGATTAAAAAATTAGATGATGTCAGGTGTTGGAAATAGAACTAATTATAATTGGTGAATGGTGATTAATACACATATAACGTAAGAGTATAAATGTATAATTATTTTTAATTTGATAATAGATTTATAATGTTTTTCAAATTTGTATATATTTAAATAGTAGTTAACTATCTAAAATAAATTAGCATAATGAGATTGTGCAACTTATTAGGAAACTATGAAATACTATTGAATACTAAAATAATTAAGCTACCGATGTTGAGTTATTCTATATTTTTCTTACTACTCGATTAATATTCAGTTTATTCATCTTAAGCTATTGAAAAACAGAGACAATTTACAAGCTGATTTGTTAGCTTAAAATTCCCGATTTCAACATGCTCTGGAATAGCTTGACATTCTAGTGGTCATTCTTGAGCTAATTTTAAGTGAAAAAGGTTCTTTCAGATCTTAATTATATCGTAGTAGTCAGAGAACTAGGAAATACAAAAAATTGTCTTATTTTTTTTTCTCATAGAAAAGCGAGAACTTTTTTTTTTTGATGTATCTCTAGAGTGGAATGAGCTACTACTCTGTTCCCAAGAGTCTCTCTGAGATGGAGACGAGGTTCAGTGTTTTCAAATGTAAGATGCAATGCACGTCCACCACATCCTTGACGAATCCTACAACTTTAAACTCAACAAGGTCACCAATGTGCTGATTCTACAAAAGTTTTTAAATTACTAGGTTAGTACCCGCGTATATGCACAAATTTTTTTGGCATAAATTTTGTTAATGTTAAACCAAAACAAATTTGATATTGTAATTGCTTCTTTGACCTCTAAGAGTAACTCGGATGGGGTTTTCATGAAAGTATTTCATTATTAAATAAAAAATGTAAAAGGAAGAGAGAGAGTGAGAAAGTGATGCAGCGAGATATTATCTTCATTATTATATTTTATTTAATTAATTAAGATTATTCTAGATTTTATAGTTTTAGGGTTTTATGATTTATTATAAATAAGCCGTTTAGGCCTTCTATTGTATTCAGTTGATGATTTGATTAATAAAGAGATTTTAAAGAGGTTTTGATAAACCACTGTGAAGAGTATTCACAAACCCTAGTTTCCGGGTATTCTTAGAATCAACGGATCTAGTTCTATCCATAGAAGCTTCCGCTCCATCATTTGGTATCAGAGACGCGTTCTTTTGATTTCTCAATCAAGAACGATTCTGGATGTCATGGTGAGTGATAGTTTCTATCCTTTTGTCGAGAGAGAAGAGAACCAAGAGATCTACAGAGAGATCTATGGCGATCCGATCTACGACGTCTATGAAGATGAATTCCTGGTTATGGAGTTTGTTTTCAAAGAAGATGTTTTTGCAAATTTCGTCCGTGCAAAATCCGTTCAAAATCGGGTCTGTACAAAGTTTGTACAAAATCAGATCTGTCCAGAGTTCATGAAGAATATGATTTGTGCAAATTTAGGGCGAAATAAGTTTCGTGCAAATTTCGGGCGAAATCAGTTTCGTGCAAATTTCGGGCGAAATCAGTTTCGTGCAAATTCCGGGCGAAATCAAAAGAAGTATGAATTTAAAGATATATTGAAGATTTCAACAAAAAAGAACCGCTTCAAGATTCGAGGACGAATCTTCTTCAACCCGGAGAGACTGATGCAGTGAAGAATTGAAGATTCGAGGACGAATCTTTTTTTGGCTGGCGAGACTGATGCAGCGAGATATTTGGAATATTTCCAAATATCTCTATTATTATATTTTATTTAATTAATTAAGATTATTCTAGATTTTATAGTTTTAGGGTTTTATGATTTATTATAAATAAGCCGTTTAGGCCTTCTATTGTATTCAGTTTATGATTTGATTAATAAAGAGATTTTAAAGAGGTTTTGATAAACCACTGTGAATAGTATTCACAAACCCTAAGAGCTTTTGTTAAAGCCCTGAGAGGAGGACTCTCAAACCCTAGCTTCCGCTCCATCATTTGGTATCAGAGACGCGTTCCTTTGATTTCTCAATCAAGAACGATTCTGGATGTCATGGTGAGTGATAGTTTCTATCCTTTTGTCGAGAGTGAAGAGAACCAAGAGATATACAGAGAGATCTATGGCGATCCGATCTACGACGTCTATGAAGATGAATTCCTGGTTATGGATTTTGTTTTCAAAGAACATGTTTTTGCAAATTTCGTCCGTGCAAAATCCGTTCATAATCGGGTCTGTACAAAGTTTGTACAAAATCAGATCTGTCCAGAGTTCATGAAGAATCAGTTTCGTGCAAATTTCGGGCGAAATCAGTTTCGTGCAAATTCCGGGCGAAATCAAAAGAAGTATGAATTTGAAGATATATTGAAGATTTCAACAACAAAGAACTGCTTCAAGATTCGAGGACGAATCTTCTCCAACCCGGAGAGGCTGATGCAGCGAGAGATTTGGAGATATTCCAAATATCTTAATTATTTAGATAATTATCATATATTGTATTTTATTAATATTTATATTTTAAGGTTTATCTTTTAGAACTTTCTAGAGTTTTAGGATTTATTATAAATAAGCTGTTTAGGCTTCCATTTGTATTCAGTTGTTATTGAATAAAGAGATTTTTAAAGAGCTTTGTCAAGCCCTGTGAAGAGGATTCACAAACCCTAAGAGCTTTTGTTAAAGCCCTGAGAGGAGGACTCTCAAACCCTAGCTTCCGCTCCATCATTTGGTATCAGAGCTGCGTTCTTTGATTTCTTAATCAGAGACCGATTCTGGATGTCATGGTGAGTGACAACATCTATACTTCCGAGGACGAAAGTCTTTTTGTCGAGAGAGAATACCATGAGATCTACAAAAAGATCTATGGCGATCCGATCTACGACACCTATGAAGACGATGTCCTCGTTATCGATTTTGTCTTTGAAGAAAATCTGAGGCGTGCAAAATCCGTGTGCAATCAGATTGACTCTGATGCCGATTTCGTGCAGAATCCGGTTCGTGCGAAAATTGTGCAGGATCAGGTTTCTGGAAAAACTCTGCAGAATCCGTTTCGTGCGAAAATTGTGCAGAATCAGATTTATGGAAAAGCTCTGCAGTATTGGGTTCGTGCAAAATCCGGGTGGAAAGATTTTCTGACAGAATACGTGCGAGATCTTGTGCATATCCAAATTAATGGATTTAAGAAGATCTATATGATGTTAAGAATGTTGTTGAAGATTCGAGGGCGAATCTTTCTTGGCCGACGGAACCTGATGCAGCGAAGAATTGAAGATTCGAGGACGAATATTTTTTGGCTGGCGAGACTGATGCAGCGAGATATTTGGAATATTTCCAAATATCTTCATTATTATATTTTATTTAATTAATTAAGATTATTCTAGATTTTATAGTTTTAGGGTTTTATGATTTATTATAAATAAGCCGTTTAGGCCTTCTATTGTATTCAGTTGATGATTTGATTAATAAAGAGATTTTAAAGAGGTTTTGATAAACCACTGTGAAGAGTATTCACAAACCCTAGTTTCCGGGTATTCTTAGAATCAACGGATCTAGTTCTATCCATAGAAGCTTCCGCTTCATCATTTGGTATCAGAGCGGAAATTTATGAAGATAATAATGATGGAGCCGTTTAGACTCTTGAGAACGAATCTAATTGTGCATCTTTGACAAACTCTTGAGAACAAATAAGCCGTTTATGCCTCTGATACCAAATATTCCAAATATCTAAGATACCAAATGATGGAGCGGAAGCTAGGGTTTGAGAGTCCTCCTCTCAGGACTTTAACAAACTGTAGGCACAAAGGGTTCTCAGGGCTTGACAAAGCTCTTGAGAACAAATAATTTCGCCCTCGATTTGAGAGTCGTAGGCACAAAGGGTTCTCAAATGAAAATCTTTGACAAACTCTTGAGAACCTCCATAAACTCATTTGGGTTTCTCATGGATGGAGATGCTCTAAGGTTCAATATACAATAATTTGCTATTAACTAACTAACCGGTTGCAATACTAAACAATACAATTTGAAACCATAGTAAAACATCTGTCTCAATATCGATCGGCCTAAGAGCATACTAACTCGTGGTGTAACCACATATGGCAAGTTGTGTGCTCCAAGTGGTCCAAATCTTTAGACAGCAAAACTTGCACATTATTTGATACAAAGTTTACGTAGATATTGAGAAGAACAAATGCAACTAACTTTGAGATGATTTAGAAAATAATTTTACACTGCTAAACATGTAGCGCTATTAATCTGAAAACAAATTAGATAGTGTAGTTTGTATGATAAGGTCATAGAGGAAGACAATAATTAGTATATACTCTCTAAAACACCCTTGAATAAAACTATCTTTGAAGTTCTAGGCTTTAAACCAAAAATGTCTTTGAAAAACCTAACCACAAATAATCCAACAACTATCATTTCTATTTTCAAATGTTAAAGTCAACCCCTACAAAGTAAAAAAAACAACACAAACCACCGCGAAGACTATAATGTTTTTTTTTTGTTGCTAAAATACGTTGACTATAATGTTAAGCATTAAAAAAAAATGGAGGACCTTATTAAGCGCGGACCAGAACGGTTCATGTATATTACTCACAACATAAAATTTATGTTACATTTGAAATTGATAAGATATATTAACAATGTATTATGTATGTATCGTGACAATATGTCATTCCCTTATTCTAATCACAAGTTGCACTAGTTATTATATGAAGGTTGTTAGGCATTTGCAAAATATTCGTTAAATTCAATTCGATTCAAAAAAAAATGTATACAAAGAAAAATAAATACTAAAAATTAAGATTCGGTAAAAACAAAACAAATCATAAATACTAAAGTTTTAAGAGACGGATATCCGCTCCGCTCCGGTATACATATATATATATATATATAATTATATATCTAAATTATATAATTGTTATATTTGTATTAAGTTCTATGAATTTATTTTCATCAAATTCATTATTTCAATATTATAGTTTAAAAAATTAAGAGGAAACTTTTTGGATGAAATATAGCCATTTTGGGTTTAATTTTGAAGTTTTCTATATATTTTAGATATTTTATAATTATTTTAATGGAATGGAGCGGATATCAAACTAAATATCTGGATTTTATTGGATATCTGGACACCGAGGCAGAACGGAACACATATACCACCAAAATACATAATATCCGTTCCATACACACACCTAAAAATTGTTTGTGGTTTTTTGTTTTGTGATTCGAAGTTAATTGATGTTGCACAAATTTGGTAACTGGATGGTAGTTTTGCATTTTCATTAATATCACAAGTTTTTTTTTTTGGTTAAAATTAATATCACAAGTTGCACCATTTTATTCATATAATAGGATCCTCTTCCTCTCTGACAATTTTTTCTCAATGTTATAAGACCCATCTTCCTACTGTAAATCTAGGACATACAAATCGTAAAGGGTTTTATAGCTCATCCATATCAACAGTAAGCTCCTCTTTCCTTAGTATTATACTATTATGTCTTTGATATTTTTTTTTTATCTATAAACATATACATGACGAGAACGAAGATGATGATAACTACAACCAATTTTGATATCGAACACGACGCAGTATGTTCTATATGATAACCGAGTCTTCATTTTCTCTTTAGTTTGTACATATGCTATTGTTGGATTGTACTACATCTCTAACAAAAGTTGATGCAGATAAAAAGAAGAAGGTCTTAACTTATCGAAGATGGAGCATCCAGCTTGCATCTACAGAATACCAAGCCAAATGCGTGATGTGAAACCCGAAGCCTATACACCTCGGATGGTACTCATCGGCCCGCTTCATCGTTCTGTCAGATTGCAACCAGGGTACGTGAAACACATAAAACATACGCACACGAATATATGTACATACTACTTTGTTAATATTTTCTTGAAAAAATAAAAAAGAGAATACTTAAAAGGGCAAAAAACAAAAAAACATTCATGGGCGGATGGAATACTTGCTCGTGGAAAAATCATTTAATATGAAATTTCCAAATTTCTTGTACTTTATTAAAGCTTGCGTTATTTCTCTCCATTTAAAATCAGTTTCTGTCCCCAGTAAACCATTAACCTAATCAGTTAGTTCAATCTTTTTCTAAACTCAAATTAATTTACAGTAGTTTATCCTCTTCTTCTGGCAACTAATACCAATATTATATATATGCTTTAATATTTTTAAGCGGAAGCATTTTTTGGAACGAAAATCTTCTCGTTTTCTTATATTTATTGATATTTAAATTTTAGTTTTACGTTTGCGTATATAAGTAAACTAGGATATTAATTAATTATGAAAGTTTTTGTAACTTTTTATGAAATGGGAAACTTTTGTTTTTAACTTTAATCTGCTAAGTGACTACTTGGAATTGTCATTTGTATATTCCAAAGTTTAATGTGGTGATGGATGTTTGTTAGGCATCTAGAAAATGAATATAAGAAGATGGACGACAATAAGAAGAAGTACTTAGAATCATTCACCGAAAGAGTCGGGGAAAAGATTGTTGACGAAATAAAGCAAACGATAATCGCGGAAGAACAAAATATTCGGGCAAGCTACGCAGACCCGCTCGAATGGATATTATCTGAAGAGTTCAGGGACCGTATCCTTTACGATTCAATTTTCATCATGGAGTTCAGTATCAAACTTCAAGAATGTCGTGGAAGTTCAAGTGACCTGACCGTGGACCGCGATATTCACACTGCAACAGTGATTGGAGATCTCATCATGCTCGAGAACCAACTTCCCTATTTCATTTTCGATAAATTGTTTGGTCCCTATATGATGTCATTCTTTGGATATGAGACACCCGACCAACTCATCCTGGAATTATTTTCCCTGCACACAAAGATCAAAAGAAATACAAACTT
Organism: Eutrema japonicum; assembly: GCA_030161315.1. Lineage (NCBI taxonomy): Eukaryota > Viridiplantae > Streptophyta > Magnoliopsida > Brassicales > Brassicaceae > Eutrema > Eutrema japonicum. The sequence goes on from BSQW01000005.1 coordinate 45,843,620, forward strand.
CAATCATTTCACAGACATGTTCCGGTGTGCTTATGAGGAATCGCTTGACCAATCTCCAAAGCTAGAGGAAGGACCAGCTATCGAGGTCGAGGAGATGAAGAGCGCGGATAAACTATTCCGTGTAGGAGTGGAATTCAAGGTAAACTGATCGATGAGAGTTTAGGATTGGGAGATACATTTATATATATAGAGAATGAATTAACCTAACTATATCTATACTAATAGAAACATATTACTAAGATATATATAATATACAAATAATCTCTTAATATATATATACGCAATATAATTCATTGATTTTCTACAGTACGTGGTGGATTTTATAACTAGGGATACATGCATATTCCTATTTTGGTTAGGAGTAGTCTATAACTCTTGTAAATAATTAATACTCTTAAGTGCTTCGTTATTGTTCACCATTGTGTTTAGATTTCTAAAAACGGACGGACTTTTTATATTAAAGCTGTGAGAAGAAAGAGTTTCTCAAACCATTTTTCTTGTTTTAGGCATACCATCTCTTGAACTCCTTAAAGCAAGACGGAATTCATCGCCTTTTTCCCTGGAATCAACAGCCGTTGGACTCGCTTCCGATCTCCATCAGAAAGGAGGCTGATGGTTATTCTCTGCATATGGCGTTTAACAAAGGTTGCTTAGTGATGTCAAGTTTCCGTACGGATAATACTTCTGATGTAGTTTTAAGAAATGTCATTGCATATGAGCAGTGCCATGCTGCTGTAAAACCCTTTACTTCTAACTACATACATTTCTTAAATTTCCTAATTACTAACGTTAGAGACGTCGAGGTACTCAGAGACCAAGGTACGTACAACAAATATAACAATGCATTATTTATTCAATTCCTAGAACATATGAAAAATTGATGGGTAAAAAAAATGTATTGCTGGAACATAGGGGTGCTAACGAGCAGTACGGGTCGGCCGAGCTTGGCGTTGGACATGGTAAACAAGTTAAACCTCGAGCTGCCTGTATCGAGTACCTCCCAATATCACAGCATAGCCATAAAACTCAGAGCTCACTATACATCTCGCAGAAAAAGGTGTTGGGCCACTCTCAACAAAGTCTACTTCAACGACTTGTGGACCGGAACAGCTACAATGGCCGCAATACTTCTCTTGTTTTTTACTCTAGTTGGGACGGCCGCTTCTGTTATCCAAGCTTACAAAAGCTTCAAAAAGTAACTACTCTCCGTTCTAAAAAAAATGTGTTTTAAGGTTTTTTTTTTGTTATCAAATAAGTGATATTTTCACTTTTCAATACAAAATTAAATATATTTTTTTAATACAAAATTAAATAATTTTTTATTGTTTTTGACTATTCATATTATGCATATTATTTTTTTATTGGTCGAATTATGTTTAAATAGATAATAAATAATGTTAAGTAGATAATAAATGATGTTTTTATTATAGATAAAAAAAATTATATCGTCTACAACTTGTTTCCAACTCTTTATTTTTTGATTATTCATCTACTTTTTGGTGATTGATTGTTTATTTTTGTAAAAGACGATCGTGTTTTTTTTATAATTTGGATCAACATCTTAGAGCAACCTTAATGGTGAGATACCTTTAAGAATATCTCATCAATACAATATTACTTTTTTTTAATTAAATAATTAAATTTATTAAAAAAAAAAAATTGGACCAATGAAAATTGGCCACATATACTTTAGGTATCTCAAGTTTTTTTTTTGGTATCTCAAATGAGATACACATATATCTTTCTCTTTTCTCTTTTGATTTTTTTTTCTTTTTTTTAATGGTGGGTATCTCATTGAGATTGAGATACTCCAATTGAAGTTGCTCTTAGACTAGTTACAATGGTTTGTTGTAAACTCTTTTACAACAGTTGATAATTTTTATTGAAGTGCAATGGTTTGTTTTTAGTGAATCAGCAATGAGATGACATAAGTTCCGTTGAAACATAGTTGATAAAAGAAAAGAGCGACACTAGTCAAACACGGAGTGGGCTAAGAATTTTATTTAATTAAAAATATATTGATTTTACACGTGGTGTATATTGATTGGTTGCTGAGATTTTAGATTTGTTTTTTTCCCTTAATCATTTAACATCAATTATCTCACAATAATTATATATATGTATAAATATTTTTATACCAAAATTCATCATTTTTCATACTCTATAAATAGACACTTGTTTCATTTCATTTGGACATAGAAAAAAAAACCATATTTTTCTACTAAAAAAAAACAATCCGTGGTGAATGAGATTTTTAAGTTTGTGAGTTGAGTTTATTGTACTAATTAAGTTATGTTTGTTTCATTAGTGTTGTGTATTTATTGTATTGTATTTTAAATTTTCGTCATTGTATATGTGCTTTAATAATAACTATCTATGTTTCTCATTTTTATTACCTGTATTTTTTTTTAAACGGAAATTATTTCACAAAATTATTTAACTCATACTAATTTTATTTTAATTTTAATAGATAATTAATTGTTATAGATGTAATCACAAAAAAATAAAAACATAAATAAAATAGGAAAAAATATGATATAAAATAGTGGGGTGGGGTGTTGTAATTTTTTTAAAACAAAACTATTGTAAATGAGTATTAAATAATGAGTGTTGAATAATGAGTTGGAAGAAAGAAAAGATGATGTGGAGTGTTAAAAGAGAAAAATAAGGTGTTGTAAACATTGAACCATTGTAGATAGCCTTAGATACCTAGAATGGTTCGGAAATCTAAACCAGAGTACCGAGTTTACAAAAGTAATATCCATTGGATAGACACGAGCACTTCTTGCTAACTTGTCTGTCTTTGTGTTATTTGCGAATGGAATGAGAGATTGAAAAGAAAAAAAAACACCTCTTTACTCTTCACGAATTCTTCCAAATATAATGCAAAAATCGGACAATCTTCGAATATAAACATGATTTTCACTAACTCAAAGCAGTATGTTGCAAAAGCTATTGCAGACACGAAATAAGTCTATGGAATTTCTACATTATTCCTAAAAAAAAAAAAATCGAGGCTATACATTCCAGTTGTCGATGATTTAAGACTGCCATAAACTAATTATATTTACCTTGAATTACCAACCAAGATCTAGGCTATATTGGCAACAGATCGTGTAACTAGTTTGGATTTATTTTGAACAATGTTAAATTTACATAATTCAATTCATTTACAGTACATTGTAGTTTAGTTAGATCCGAATTTCCAAAACTAACAGGTTTTATTCAACGTTTAACGACTTACATGGATCACCCAAAAAAAGCCAAAAAAAAGAAACAAAATACAAGAAAAAGACCCCAAAAAAAAAACTCAGCAAACACCGATTAAACGATACGGAGGAGAAAAGATCCAGATCCGGATCTATGCTTTGGATCCGGTAGATTTGTGGAGGTAGAGTTTCCCGAATACGTGAAGAGCGGTAACAAAGCCGATGAAACAGAGGCTCATAATGAGGACTACGGTCGGTGAGATCTTCAGCCCAGGAGCTTCATCGGTGTAGAATCTCAGCATGTTGGTCGATCCTGATCCCGCCGCGGATCCGCCGCCTGTCGATACTCCTCCACCACCACCGAGCCTGCGGCGACGCATGCCGGCCGTAGCGGCGGCGGATCCACGGGGAGCGGCCAAACCGGGCCGGGCGGTTGAGGAGGCGGTGGAGGTTGATTGTTGGGACTGGGAAGAGCCTCTCGCCATTGTTGTATCGTACGGAGAAAAGGGGAAAGGGAGAGATGAGAGAGAGAGAGGATAATGATGGAGAGTGGTGAAAGCAAAATGGTAAATAAAGTCAAATCTGGGGGTACTTAAGGGTAAAGAGAATATTGATACCAATGTTTTGGTTAAGGATGAGTGGGTACGTACTTTTCCTATCGGTTTTGGGTTCGATTCCCGTTGGGAGAGGTCTCTTACGGACCCAGAAACCTAGGCAAAAAAAAAAAAGAATGTTGATGATTAAGAAGAGACGTGGAGTCGTAGTAGAAACTTAAGATACTCTCCAACGACTTTTTATGGGGCGCGTTAGTTACGGTTAGATGAATGTTGTATGATAAAATACTATTTAGGGTAAATTTTACAATATACACAATACTCTTTATATACTAATTTTGTGGGAGGTTCACAAAAATTCCACGGATGAAATTCGAATTGGGGATTTTTTTAGTCGAGATGGAAAAATTCAGAATTTTTGGTTTATAAAATTGGAGATTTTGGTCTGGTTTTGAAATCGTTTCGGTTTACTGTATCCAAGCCCGGTTTCATATTGGGCCCTATGTTTTCTATAATTTTGTATGTATATAAACAGATGAATACAAAAAAGATGTTGAAATTTTGCTAAAATATGTGGGATTTTTGCATTTGCACTCTTGAGTGACACATGCCAAAAACCGAGCCTCACTATATCACAGGTGTATATTTTCTTTATATAATTCCGTCGAAATAGTTAACTCGGCGAAAGGCTTTTTATAAGTATTATCACATGCATGCCAAAATATGAAAATATACGAAAATTTCTTTACCAATTTTTGTTAAAACCAACACAAAAAAATAAAATAAATTTTTGTTGCATTATTGCATTATTTTTTGCATCCCACAATTTGTTGCATTATTTTTAAAAAGTTTTTCTTTAACTGAATTGGTTTTGTAAACTGTATATTGAATAACTAAAATTGATAATTTAACAAATATTTCATTTTATCTGTTTTTTTAGGTAAATATATATGTCAGTTTTAAATCCAAAAATGCTCTTACGTAAAAAAAAAAAATTTGTATGTAAATTTTGCCGCTGACATCCTTTCTATAAATAGTAATATATGTACATATTGATAGATTGATGAGAGTAAGAACACAAAAGTGTTTAGGAAGAATTATTATTAGACTCTCATAATCATGGATATACAAGAATGATACATTTATATAGGAATTGTAATTAACCTAATTAACCTAATAGAATCACATTAGCATAAATACAAATATCTAAAATATTTATTCATAATAATATCTTAAATGCTATGAATCTTCTAGATCCTTCTATACGCTCCCTCAATTTCAAGGCGGTTATGGAGAAGTTGCGGAATAGCGGCTTGAGATTGAATCTAGAATGATAGTATGGAGTTGAACTGGAACGGGCTTGTATAGTATGAGAATGTAGTTGATGTGGGCTTTTGGGAGATCTGCGCTTGTTGCATTTGATAGGCTTCTCAACATCGGTGGGCGTCAAAAGTTTGGATTTATGTGACCAATGGGCTTCGACAATCTGTGAAGCTTGGGTTCACTGTAATTCCTCCTTGTGGACATTTTGGAGCGCCACTGTCAGCATTCAAAGAAGGAGCAGATCACGACGGTGTGGATCCGGTGGGTTGTGGCTGCGATAAAACTTAGGAAAAGCGGTTGATAAGAGAGAGATGATGGAGGACGGAGTGGTCGAGTGGAGCGGAGGCTCGTCAGGGCTTGAAGCAGATTTCAGAGAGATCCGGTGGTATCGCTTTTGGCGTTGGCGTTTAGTGACGCGACGGAGTGGAAAGTGATAGTTCCGTTGACAGTGGTGGTGGTGACCCGATTCGATGCGGTTGGACCGATACTAATCGTTTGGAAGCATGATAGCTTTGATGAAGTCTTCTGACTTGACGGATGATCAACTTGGGATGGGCGGTGACCGGAGAGGAGAGCGGCGCCTTTGGACGTGTGTCGAAGATTTGTATCGGCGGAAGAGGTGGAGTCGAGATCTCAGCGGTGGAGGTGGACATCGGTAGCGTCAGATCCGGGTAATAGAGGAGGCGGAGACGCAGATCTGATATGGTGATTACACAGATCACCATCTCGGAAATGAAACAGTGATTGTGGGGAAGCACTTTGGCTTGTTGACAGAAGCACTTTGGCTTGAATTTGAAGCGCTATGGCTTAGATTAGAAGCACGTAGACTTTAGAATTAGAAAGAAAAAGAATCGATTAAAGGAATTTGATCGAAGCACTAGGCTTAAAGAAGAAGCTCAATTGGCGTAGAGAAAGGAAGCACCATGGCTTGGTAAACTTAGAAATCATAAGAAAAGGGAGTTTGATAAAATTCAGAAGCACTTAGGCTTAAAAATTTGAAAAAAAAAAAAAAGAAAAAAAGAATTTGATCGTTAGATCGAAATTCGAGCATAACCTGCTCTGATACCATGATAGATTGATGAGAGTAAGAACACAAAAGTGTTTAGGAAGAATTATTATTAGACTCTCATAATCATGGATATACAAGAATGATACATTTATATTAACCTGCTCTGATACCATATTGAGGTGATGAGAGCTTAAGATTGGAAGAATATTGTATTGACTCTCATAATCATGGATATACAAGAATGATACATTTATATAGGAATTGTAATTAACCTAATAAACCTAATAGAATCACATTAGCATAAATACAAATATCTAAAATATTTATTCATAATAATATCTTAAATGCTATGAATCTTCTAGATCCTTCTATACATATCTCCTTGAATAAATAGTGCCAGTCTCTCAAATCAAATATTCTCTTCTGACTTATAACACTTTCAATGGCACATCGGTCATTAGAGTTCGCATAAATAGATACGTAGTCACTAGGAAAGGTCCCAAATAGATTCAACATGTTTTGAAATCGCGATTGTTCATTTACTAACGTGTAATTTTTTTTTTTTTTGTGTTTTAATGTTATAAGTTGTATTCATCTGTGCACCCCAAAAAAAAAAATTTGTATTCATCTTTCTCCGTATAAAACACTACGGTTTTACAAACGAAAACTAAAAGAATTACGAAGAAACTTCCTGGAAATAATTGTGTTAGAGAGTAAAACAAAATTAAGAACTTAGAAGATATTTACAAAAGAGATGGCACACGTATGAAATAAGCTCTAGAATTTTTGGTTCTGCTTGCCGCCACTTCGGAGACTTGATCGAGATAAGTGTGTCCCGCATGGTGCAGAAACAAAGCGGATGCTATAGAAATCTGAAAAATCGTTGATTCTAGGAATCCTAGTCTCTTCAAAAAATTCTTAAATCATTGATTCAAATATTTGAATACCAAAGTAAAGATAAGACATCTAAATCTCTTAAACTCTTAAGTTTCAGAGCTGAAAAACATGTAGCTTACAACACTAAGAGATCACTATATATATATAGGAAAAATCTCATGTCCTAAAACATAGGCCTGAAACTTACAAACTAAAGATGCAGTATTATCTCATGGATCTATGATAATGTTAAAAATAAGGGATCAGATTTGACATTATCATAGATTCATGAGATAATACTTAATCTTTAATTTGTAAGTCGTTGGGCCTATGTTTATAAGTTGTTGATAATGTCAAAAACAAGTGATCAAATTATAAAATTCATTGGTCAAAATTTTTTTTATAAAATTCATACCAAAAAAAGGGGATCATATTTCATTAAAATCATATATATAGAAATTATAAATAATTTACTGAAAATTTCTGGCGAAACCAGATACTAGATGATCAAGATTTGGCTTAAAATCCCAACTATAAAACACTTTGTTGGTAATAAGTGTCATGATGTGTAATTTGTAAACACTTTGGTGATTATAAGTCTCATGATGTATACTCAGGACAGGCTCTCTCACATGCGCCTGTCTCTCTATAATTTTGAACGTATATTTGATTATAAGCGGTCAATAATGTACTTATGGCTTAATTATGTAATAAATATTTGCTTACCCCATCAAATTTGAGTGTTGGCTGTAAAGACAATCCCCTTTCCTCCACCGTCCTTTTCTTCTTTTTTCTATTTTCGTTTTTAAACCTTTCTTTTTATAACCTTTATATGTTGATGTCATCTCCAAATTATCCTTTTTGTTTATTTGTTTTTCTTTACTTATTATTGCAAATTTTACTCCTTTTCTATTGTACCACTCCAAAACCTAACATTGAAAAGGGCTTAGCAATATCAAAAAGTTATCATGGGTACATGATTCTTAAGGCAGAATCTACTGTCGATTCATAGATTGGTAGATATAGGGTAAGAATTTTCTTATTTCAGATTTAAGACATTAAAATTTTCAGCAATGGCGACTAAAATTAGGAACTGGAGGGAGAACTAATGATAATGAAATATGAACAATAACTTAAATTGATTTAAAATAATGAATTACTAGGTAATTATCCGTACATGTGGGGAGTAAAGGTTGACCATAAATTTTTGTTATTAGAATATATAAATGTTATGTATATAAATATAATTACAAAAAAATAGCTCATATTTGCAACTGCAAAATTATATGCTGATTAAGAGCTAAAATTGAATTTGTGTTATAACACAATTGAAAATATATGAGTTGATTATTGGGTTTTATAATTGATTTTATTTTTATAATATTAAATGATCAAACTATTTAAAAAATATATATTTGAATACATTTACCATATTAAACTATTTATAATATTTGAACTTTTTGGTATAAACTATTTTCTAACAAAATTAATATGAATGACATAAATTGTAAATAGTATAGTTATTTAAGTCTATTTTTATATTAGTTGTAGAAACTATTTTATGATGACACATTAGCATGATAGTATTATAAATCACTTGTCAAAACAAAGTTTATTTTTAATAATATTTTTTAATTAATATATAAAGGATAACTAGTTTAATTAAACATACATATGCAATTAATGGGATCTGCTAGCTTATGAAGTGGGATCTAATATAATTGTTCTTTTTAAAGTATGGATGTGATGTCACTTGTCTCACTCTTAAATGATTTGGCTGAACTTTGATTACCATTATCAAATTAAAAGTTAACATTTTCATCATGATCAAATATATATATATATATCTCAATATATTATGTTCCTTTTCTCTGTGATCCATCTAATATTCACACAGAGCCGGTTTCATCAATAGATTGTGATGTATTTAAAAAAACAATTAATATAGGGGAGTTCATGATATAAAAGAGTTGACAACACATTAATTGTTTTATTACTGGAATTTATGGTCGTAATTTTTAGTCAACTTATATATAGAGAGAGAGAGTAAGAAAAGTCCAAAAGTTTAAAGTCGTTCTGCATATACAATATATATATATATATATATATATATATATATATATATATATATATTCACATTTTATTCTATGTCTATATTTAGTTATTTAGTAAAAATCATTTCTATTAATGCCAAAATTAGAGAAAACTGTTATGATTAAAAAATAGTAGAAACCAAATAAATTGTAATCGTATACTCCTATTAAGTTTCTTAAAACGGTATGAAAAAAATACACCGACATGAAAATTTTAGTTAATATGAAGATCTTAAATTCAAAACTAGAATTATCATTAATGAAGATTTGTGTTACACTAGAAGGAGAATGGTCCGGTTTGAGCCTATCGCTGGCCGACTTGTAAGAGGACAAGTTGTGTGTAAAGGGAGAGAGATTCCCTCTTAGCCAGCTTTCTTTTTGGTGTTATCCTACAAGACTCTTCACAAGTGATCAAAACTTCACCCATCACAATTTATAAAACATACAAAAATCGATTTAATAAAATTAACTTTTTCGTTCTATCCAATTGTATGGTTGGTTTCAACATGTTAGAGGAGTGGTAAAAGCGTTATCGGACCCGAATTCGAAAACTGGGTGATACACAAGAGATGAGTTACGCTTTGGATCTGCCACAAGTATTATCGAATGCCGGTCAGAAAAAAAATTATCAACAACAAAAAAGTATTTTTCTTATTAACGACCAAAATATAAAAATAAAACATGTTTGAAACTTTGGAAGAAAAAATTGACGAAATATGTAACATAGTGGTTTGTGTTAATGCCATCATTATATTACTATCCGCATTTAAATCCGACGTAATTCATTGTTGCCGAAAAAAAAGGTTCGGAAAAAAATATCCTACTTTTCAAACCCATAAAAATATCTTGCTTTACTTCTTATAAGTCACAAAGTTTTACTGTAATTTAGATAAATCACTTTCGCTCGTACTTGTTTTCTTCTTTCATTTCTCTCATTTTCTGTCTTCTTTCTCTCAGATTCTTGCTTGTTTTAGTATAGAACTGTAAGACAATCTAAAGAGTTTTCTTTTGTCTTCTTACTCTGAATTAAGACATGATGATTCCACATAATCATGACCGTCTCTCATTCTCTAGCTTTGTCCATGAACAAGAACACATAACCCCAAATCCTAACCCTAGCTCTAAGCCTGTCTCCACTAAGCCATCCAAGAGAAAGAGAAACTTCCCAGGAAATCCAGGCACGTATATGTATTTTTTTTTTTATGGGTTTTCAAAAAAAAAAAAAATTCTCTTGATGAGGTTTTCATCAAGAACAATACTCTTATTTCAAGTCTTTTCTTGAGTATTGTTTTATTTTTCCTGGTTTTAATTTTGTTTCTAATAACAAAAAAAAAAAAACAGATCCAGATGCAGAAGTGGTCGCTCTATCTCCGAAATCCCTCATGGCGACAAATCGGTTCTTCTGTGAAATCTGCAACAAAGGGTTTCAGAGAGAACAGAATCTTCAGCTTCACAAAAGAGGCCACAACCTCCCATGGAAGCTGAAGCAAAGAACGAACAAGGACCAAGTGAAGAAGAAAGTGTACATTTGCCCTGAGAAGAGCTGCGTCCACCATGATCCAGCTCGAGCCTTAGGAGACCTAACCGGAATCAAGAAGCACTTTAGCAGGAAACATGGCGAGAAAAAGTTGAAATGCGACAAGTGTTCCAAGAAGTATGCTGTGATATCCGATTGGAAAGCTCATAGCAAGATTTGTGGTAACAGAGAGTATAGATGTGATTGTGGTACACTCTTCTCCAGGTCATTACTCATTACTATCTCCACGTTTTGGTCTGAAGTCTTTTTATTTGCCTTTACACGTTAAGTTCTTGTATTTAACTATTTATTCGCACAACAACAAGAAAACTATTTATTTTCGAAAAATAAACTTTTTCAATATTTTTATAAATTTTTTTTCTAAATTATAAACGTAAAAGCAAACGGAAGAATTTTTTTTTTTTTTGGTCAAACAAAGAATTATTTTATTTGATATTTAGGTTTGCAGTTATTTGAAGCGTTTGATAAAGAAATGTTTCTTTAAAATATATACGAACGTAAACACAAACACACATTCGAATTTGAAACAAACCGGATCCTATATCCAGACATCTAAACAGGGTGCCTGTATACATGAAGCATGAGATTGCCTTTATACTATATGTAGCACCATAGATATGAACTACATGTATGTGTATATATTTTAGACTCTTTTTTTTTTTTTGTCTTTTCAGCAATTCATAAACGTATATTTTTAAATTTTTATCCGGGTTATGTAACACGACAATATCAATAGTACAAATTGTTATACTATAAACCTTGGTCGTAGGTTATTGGGTGTACGTTATGTATAGTACGTTGTCTTTGGCTCGTAGCTTGTCGTTTGGATACCACTACCTTTCATTATTTATTGGCTTCTTTTTGTCTTGGTCCAGTTTGTAGTTTTATTGAGACACCACTATCGAGGTGAAAAAGATTGATGCATGATTAGAACATCATGTGGTCATGTCTCAATAACCTAAAGTCTTCCGTTTCCACCTTAATAAATACATCGATTCTATACTTGCATTAAATAAAGTGTTACATCTATATGTATATAAATTTTATAGCCTAAGCTTGCTTTTAATAAAGAGTTACATATATACAAGAAGACCCATATAATTATAAAAAGAAAAAAGGACCCATATTATATATTTCCATATTGCCCATATATATTGATATAGTTTGGATTGATTGTATCAGGAAGGATAGCTTCATCACACATAGAGCCTTCTGTGATGCCTTAGCTGAAGAAAGTGCTAAATTCGTCTCATCAGTTACATCACCTTTAGCCGCCAATTTGACCATCTCCATAGCGGCTACTACCAACGATCCAATTATTCAATCACATTCGGATCATTCTCTCACACGTACTGCCGGTTTTAACGTCCACCGCAATCAAACCACCTTATTGGGACAAAACTTCACCAATTCCGACCAAATCCCGCTACAAACCAATGCTTTCGCGTTGTCATCGCCACAATCACCTCGTGGTATATCTGATTCGGTTCACAATCTATGGAAGTTACAAGGAGATCAGGGTTCACACCATTGGCTGCTCGATGAATATATGAACAATAATAAAAACATTCTTCATAAGAGAATATCCAAGAATCAAGAAGACGAGATCAAGAAGGGAATTATCTACAGTGGCTCGAACCAAACCGGTCCAAACATAGCATCTTTGTTCTTGAACAACCAAGAAAGGAATCTGGCTTCCTTGTCGGCAACCACATTGCTTCAAAAGGTGGCTCAAATGGGATCACCATCGAGCTCCAACGCTAGCCCCGTGTTTGGGCTAATGACTTCCCCCATCTTCAACAATGCGATGCCAAACTCCAGTCGTTTCAAGCCGAATAATAAAGAAGAAGAGCTGACGAGAGACTTCCTTGGTGTGGGAAGTCGTGGTGACCAATAACGTCTTCATCATCATCACTTCTCATCAAGCGTGCCATTGACGGTGAACCATGATATTCTGAAGTTGGTTGCCTTCACTGTAGGAGGGGAAGCAATCGTGGACAAGGCTTCAGGTTCTAAAAATACTCGTTTTTGTTGATGTACAAGGTAATAATATGACAAAACGTGAATTACTGAATGTTTAACTTGTATTGAATAGACCACAAGGTCAAGTATATATACATCGCTAAACCTAATTGGAAAAGTAAATATATGATATTGTCAAATCTATTCTATTGCAATCTTTACAATATCTATTCTAGAGAAAAGGAAATATATATACATATATTCCAATAGCCCCCTCAAGTTGGAGCATGTAAGTTTCGAATGCCCAACTTGAAAATAAACGTATCAAACTATTTACGTCCTAGTGCTTTGGTAAGAATGTCTGCTAGCTGATCCTTCGTAGATACATGTGATGTTTTGATAACGCCTTTGACAATCTCATCCCGAACGTAATGACAATCCACCTCAACATGTTTAGTCCTTTCGTGAAAAACCGGGTTGGAACTAATGTGGATAGCTGGTTTGCTATCACACATAACTATCATCGGGGCAACATGATCTACACCCATCGCAAGTAATAAGGCTTTTAACCATTTTAACTCTCTTGTAATAGCATTCATGGCAAGATATTCGGCCTCCGCGGAAGAAGTAGCAACCGTTTCCTGTTTCTTTGTCTACCAAGAGATAGGAGAAGAACCGAGCTGCACTATCCAACCAGTCAAAGATCTCCGAGTCAGAGGACAAGCCGCCCAATCTGAATCACACCAACCGGTTAAATGAAATGGAGAATCGCCCCGTAAGAAGATCCCTTGGCTAATTGTTCCCTTTAGATACCGAATCGTCTTCATCGCTGCAAGCCAATGTTCCTCTCGTGGAGTATGCATGAATTGAGATAAGATATGAATTGCATAAGTGAGATCAGGTCTTGTAGCTGCAAGATAGATAAGACGACCAACAACTCGTCGATAACTCTCCGGATCAGCAAGAAGCGCACCGTTAGCGAGACCAAGTCGATGATTCTGATCAATCGGAGAACCAACAGGTTTACACCCGAGAAGTCCAACTTCAGAGACAATATCAGCGGCGTATTTTCGTTGGCACAAATAAATCCCTGTAGCATTTCGTGCAACCTCGAGACCCAGAAAATATTTAAGAAACCCAAGGTCTTTAATATGAAAACAAAGTGATAAGTATTCTTTAAACTTCTGGATATATGGAGGAGAGTTGCACGAGATAATTAAATCGTCAACATAAACCAGGATTCGCAAGGACACCCCATTCTTTGAGTAGACGAAGAGTGAGTAGTCGGACTTTTTTTGAGAAAACCCGTATGTCAGAAGAGCATTACTCTGTTTGGCAAACCAGCACCTAGGTGCTTGTTTAAGCCCATAGAGAGATTTGCGGAGATGACACACGCGTGTTTCAGATGGAGAAGAGAACCCTTGTGGCAATTTCATGTAAACCTCTTCATGGAGATCTCCGTGAAGAAATGCATTATGCACGTCCATCTGATGCACTTCATGATTCATTTTAACCGCAAAGTCTAAAAAAATCCTAACGGTAGTCATTTTTGCGACAGGAGAAAAAGTGTCAGTGTAGTCCAAACCCTCCGTTTGATGATTACCAAGAACCACCAAACGTGCTTTGTGTCTTTCAATAGTCCCATCTGAGCGATACTTGATAGTGAAAACCCATTTACTACCCATAGCTTTCTTGCCCGAAGGTAATTGTTCGAGATCCCAAAGTGTGATTACGATCACATGCGCCAAGTTCTTTTTCCACAGCCTCACGCCAAACCGTATCTTTCATGGCTTCTTGAAAAGAACGAGGTTCCACATTTGCTGTTAGAGCCACAAGAAACCGGCGATGGTTTGTTGAGAAATTTTCAGAAGATAAAAATCTGATAAAGGATAAGCGGTACCTGAGGAAGACTGTGGAGAGGGTGACGTTGAGGAGAGAGAGAGAGGAGGAGATAGCTGAACTGTGCCGACAACAAAACCGTGAAGACGAGAAGATTGTTTCTTCTCTCGGTGACCCCGACCAAGTATTTCAGGAGAGGCTGCCGTTGTGGATGTCGGAACATGCTGATTTACCTCAGTTGTAAGCAAATGACCCTCCTCTGTTTCCGTTTCAGAATCAGGAATCTGAGAATCGGTAAGATTCGGGGAGACCTCGTCAATGTCAGAGTCAAACTCATCAGATAATGCAGGTATCATCGGAGGAGAAAGCGGAAGCTGTTCACAAATCGGAGTAAGAGTTTCTCGACTAAACGGAAATATATTTTCCCGAAAAACTACATCGCGAGAAGAAAATATTATTTTCCTCTCAAGATCGTATAGTCGCCAGCCCTTTTTGCCATATGGATAGCCCAAAAACACACAACGTCTACTCCGTTGAATAAATTTGTCTCCTTTATGATCGAGATTGTGTGCAAAAGCCAAACATCCAAAAATTCGTAAGTGTTTATAGGAAGGAGCGTAACCATACAACTTCTCGAATGGAGTTTTGTTGTCAAGAAGAACAGATGGAGTGCGATTAATAAGATGACCCGTAGTGAGTATACATTCGCCCCAATACTCAATAGGAAGATGTGCTTGAAAACGGAGTGCGCGAGCAACATTAAGGATGTGTCGATGCTTGCGTTCAGCTCGACCATTCTGTTGAGGTGTATGAACACAAGAGGTCTCATGAAGAATCCCGTGTTCTTTGAAGAATTGTGTAAGACAAAGAAATCCAGTCCCGTTATCACTCCGTATAGCTTTTACCTTCTTAGAGAATTGACGCTCAATCATAGCGATAAATTCTCGAATCTGTTGTGCCACTTTCGTCTTATCACTCAGAAGATACAATCAGACGGCACGCGAGTGATCATCAACCAGTGTTAGAAAATAGCGTGATCCACAAAAAGCTGTAGTACGATAAGGCCCCCATAGGTCGCAATGAATTAAATCAAAAACTGCTTTTGCATTATTTGAAGAATCAGGAAAACATTGCCGAGTTTGTTTAGCTCGTAAACACACATCACAATTCTGAAATAAAGAATCAGTACGACTAGAGCTACTCCTAATGCCAGGAACCAGGCCAGTTACACGCGGAGACGGATGTCCTAAACGTTGGTGCCATAAGACCATCCTCACTAGCTAGGGAATGTGGGTGTTTTTCTATACAGTAGGAAGGCAAATGAGGAAGGCAAATAAAAAAAGCAAGGAGGAAGGCAAATTTTCCCTTCGTGTGAAATTAGGTTATGGGTCCCACATCCTTCTGATGTGGTGACCTATGATTGGTTACTTTTTTTTTTTTTTTTTTTAAATGCTATTTTGTTTCAATAATTAATCAAAAATTAAAATAAAAATCACACCATTATTTTTTATTTCTTAACATCTATAAATAGAGACTAGGTTTATTTCATTTGGACACCAAAAAAAATCTAAAGTTTTAACACTCTCTTTACATTTTTTCTCCTACATTTTCATTCTCTTTCGTGTTTTTTTTTCTTTCAGTTTTCAACATCCTTATGGATCCTTCTCGTAATCACAATTTCCTACCAAATTATGGTTTTCCAAACCCTCAAAATCCAAACATACAACCACCAAATCCAAATACACAATTCCCAGAAAATCCTATAAATTCGGGAATGCATCCAAATTTTCAAATGCCATATATGATGCCACCAAATTTTGGCATGCAATACCCGTACAATCATCCATATATGCCATATGCATACCCACCAGTTCTGGGAAACACCAATGTTTCACCTAATATGAACTACCCTAACAGTCAACCCATTAACGAGCCAACCGGTTTTAGTAGTGGATCGACGGATACTCCACAATTTTGCACCCAAATCTCTTTGGGAGATGCTGGCGGGGATACTCCTATTCTTCAACCAACCCAACAATCAGCAAAGAAGAAGGCAAGTTATACTACTTGGAGTTCTGAAGACAATAAAGCGCTACTAAATGGTTATTTCCACTTCAGTACTGATAGTGAATTGGGGAATAATCAAAAAGGTGATACTTTCTGGGGAAAAATTGCTAAGTACGTGAACGAGAGCACCGACAACAACAAAATATTCACCGCATCAAAATGCCAAAGTCACTTTCGTGACATAAACAAGAAAATTTGCACCTTTGTTGGTTGTTACAGTACTGCAACCAGGGAGAGGCGTAGTGGTTTGTCTGATGATGATTATATAACCAGTGCTCTTGGTTTGTATGAAGCAAAAGAAGGTTGTCTGTTCGCTTATGTGGATGAATGGAAAATGGTTCGCCATCAGCCCAAATATATGGTGGGATCAAATGAATCTGGTAGCAGTGGCTCTAAGCGAAAAAGTGGTAGTGATGATGTTGAATCACCATTTCAGTCATTTGTTCGTCCAGAAGGTAGGGAAGCAACGAAGAAAAAAACTAGGGCTTCTTCCAGTAAATCGTCTACTACCAGAAGATCAAAGCATGCCATCGAAGAAGAGTTGGCCAATTTAGCCTCTATTCATGAAAACCTTCAACAAAATAGGACAAACACTGTTTCAGCTATCTTAGAGTTGTCTGCTAGCCAGAAGGAAGTTGCACGTTCTAAGAACATGGAGTTGTGGTTCCAACTCCATAACAAATCTCGTGATGATGCAGAACAAGAAGCCTACATGATGTTGACAAATGCGTTGTTTGACCGTTAGTTTGAATATGTTGTGTGTTTAAATTTATAATTGTGTGTTTGTTAAAATAATTTGTGGCAGTTAGTTTTAATATGTTATGTTTTAAATTTATTATTGTGTGTTTGTCAGAATAATTTATGGGTGATATGAGTGTTTGTACCTTAAATAATTATGTTTTAATAAAAGTGTTGTGTTTGAATAATTGATCAGACCCACTACTTCCGACAAGATGTGACTATACTCAATGCAAATTTTGAATAATTGATCAGACCCACTACTTCCGACAAGATGTGACTCTACTCAATGCATATATTGAATAATTGATCAGACCCACTACTTCCGACAAGATGTGACTATACTCAATGCAAATTTTGAATAATTGATCAGACCCACTACTTCCGACAAGATGTGACTCTACTCAATGCATATATTGAATAATTGATCAGACCCACTACTTCCGACAAGATGTGACTATACTCAATGCAAATTTTGAATAATTGATCAGACCCACTACTTCCGACAAGATGTGACTCTATTCAATGCATATATTGAATAATTGATCAGACCCACTACTTCCGACAAGATGTGACTATACTCAATGCAAATTTTGAATAATTGATCAGACCCACTACTTCCGACAAGATGTGACTCTACTCAATGCATATATTGAATAATTGATCAGACCCACTACTTCCGACAAGATGTGACTATACTCAATGCAAATTTTGAATAATTGATCAGACCCACTACTTCCGACAAGATGTGACTCTATTCAATGCATATATTGAATAATTGATCAGACCCACTACTTCCGACAAGATGTGACTATACTCAATGCAAATTTTGAATAATTGATCAGACCCACTACTTCCGACAAGATGTGACTCTACTCAATGCATATATTGAATAATTGATCAGACCCACTACTTCCGACAAGATGTGACTATACTCAATGCAAATTTTGAATAATTGATCAGACCCACTACTTCCGACAAGATGTGACTCTACTTAATGCATATATTGAATAATTGATCAGACCCACTACTTCCGACAAGATGTGACTATACTCAATGCAAATTTTGAATAATTGATCAGACCCACTACTTCTGACAAGATGTGACTCTACTCAATGCATATATTGAATAATTGATCAGACCCACTACTTCCGACAAGATGTGACTATACTCAATGCAAATTTTGAATAATTGATCAGACCCACTACTTCCGACAAGATGTGACTCTACTCAATGCAAATTTTGAATAATTGATCAGACCCACTACTTCCGACAAGATGTGACTCTACTCAATGCATATATTGAATAATTGATCAGACCCACTACTTCCGACAAGATGTGACTATACTCAATGCATATATTGAATTATTGATGAGACCCACGAGGATAATAATTCATCATACCCCCAAGACTTATCTACATATTCAATTTAATTAAGTAAAACGTTTGGAGTCCAAAGCTCATTTATTATAAAAATGGTAGTTCACATCATATCAACATAACTCATTCCAAACATTCATACTTTTTCTTCTTATCATTCAATGGATGTACCACCAAATTTGTTTAACTTCGAAGAGTTCGAACAACAATGGAAGTTGGAAGAATCTCTTATCCAAAGGCAACAAGAACTTCTTGAGGAACTGCAAAGAAGAAACGAAAGATCCCATTCCAAAAAAATTATCTATAGAGATCATGTAGCTGCCCATCAAAGGCTCATGGCCGACTACTTTGACGAGTCATGCACTTACACTGACATGCAGTTCCGAAGAAGATATCGGATGAAAAGGTCATTGTTTTTACGAATAGTAGAATCTTTATCAAATTACGACGTCTACTTCACCCAAAGACGAAATAATTCTGGGAAGCCTGGTCTTTCCCCTGTCCAGAAGTGCACAGCTGCCCTCCGCATGCTCGCATATGCCTGCCCAGCTGATGCTTGTGATGAGTATGTGAAGATTGCAGAAAGCACGGCGATCGAGTGTACTAAAAAATTTTGTGAAGGGATAATTACCTTGTTTCAAGATGAATATTTACGAAGACCAAATGTGACAGATTTGGAGAGGTTACTCCAAGTTGGTCAGGATCGTGGTTTTCCCGAAATGATTGGTAGTATTGATTGCATGCACTGGAAGTGGAAGAATTGTCCCAAGGCTTGGCATGGACAGTTCACTAGTGGACACAAAGGCTCGGCAACAGTTATTCTTGAGGCTGTGGCGTCATATGATTTGTGGATATGGCATGCTTTCTTTGGGTTGCCTGGTACATTGAATGACATTAATGTACTCGATAGGTCACCGGTGTTTGACGACATCATTTCCGGTGAAGCCCCGGAGGTGAACTTCATCGGAAATGGTCGACATTACAATCGGGCATACTATCTTGCCGATGGAATCTATCCTAAATGGCCTGTCTTCGTTCAGTCAATTCAAGTTCCTGTAGGCGACAAAGCACAATTGTTTGCCAAACAACAAGAATCATGTAGGAAGGACGTGGAACGAGCATTCGGTGTTCTCCAAGCACGATTTGCTATTGTGCGGCAACCATCTAGAATGTGGGATATCGAGGTATTAGGTAAAATAATGCGGGCCTGCATTATTTTACATAATATGATAGTAGAGGATGAACGTGATACATATTCGCGAAACTGGGAAAATATCGACTTCGAACCTTCAAACAATTCTGCATCGAGCTCTTCAATCAACGTCGACACCCAAATATTACCACAATTTGAAGTTCATGTGCAAGGCCGGTCAGAATCGGATATTCATGTTAGAGCCAATTTACGTGATAGGGGTCAACATATTCAATTGAAGAAGGATCTCGTCGAGCATATTTGGCAAAGATTCGGAGCAACCCTCAATTAGAAATATCAAAATTTATTTCTAAGTTTATTAATGTTTGGTGTTTGTTTTGTTGTAAGATTTTAATGAATTATGTATGTTTGGTTTGTCTTTATTAATAATAACGAGTGTTGTTTATTTATCTAGAAAATGAGTATATTATTTTTTATTTATTAATTAACTCTAATTAAAAAAACAATTATATATTAGTTATAAAATATAATTTGTGTGATTATAAATATATTAATCGTAATAGTATTTATAAAATGTATAACATATATAAAATAATTAAGATAAAATAAAATGAGTTATATATGATGGAGTGATGTGGAGGAAAGAGAAAATGAGTTGGAGGAAAGAGAAAACGATTTGCCTTCCTACTGTGGAGTTGGGTGTGAATTGTTGGAAGGGAATGATGTGGAAGGAGAATAAAATGATGTGGAAAGAATATTGGAAGGGAAATTTGCCTTCCTACTGGAGATGGTCTAAAGATAAATCTCCACTAGCACTTGTAATCAACGATGTTATTGTCTCAATGCTGCGAAACCGGTATAGTCCCTCTCTCTCTCGTTCACCCGCTCCAATCAGCATCCTCGAAGTGCGGTCCTGTAAAATCAGAAGTTTATCGGTTAGTTGACCGACTAAGTGATTATCGGTAACCAGTTGACCAAAAGAAATCAAATTGGTGTGAAAGCCATCAATAAGATAAACGTTCTTGAGGGATAAATGAGGAGTAAGTCGAATTGTGCCCTGTTTTGTGGAAAACACATTCGCCCCAGCAGGTAAAAGAACCGAGATAGGTGTAATATCCCGTATATCTTCCAAGAGATCAACGCGACCGGTCATGTGGTGTGTGGCGCCAGTATCTAAAATCCAAAAATCAGTATCAATCTTACCACTTATCCGTTCTTTCTGTTGACCCCCAGTAATCACTCGTTGAATTATTTGCCATTGATCGTCCGTAAGACCGCTCAAACCCTGACGATCACTGTCTGAAATAGCCACATTCGAGCTCACCGTAGCTGAGTTTTCGTTGACGATTTGGGTAGAATTAGCGCGTGGTGGAGTACCACGACCACGACCCATCGGAGTAGATTTGTTTCGTGATTTGTCACCATACCAATCTGGATAACCAACCACCTGGAAACAAGAAGATGCTTCATGTCCTTTACGACCGCAAACTGTACAAAGGCGAGACGGATCCCGATTGCCTGGTCCAGTACGTGAACTAGTATTGTCAATTCCACTCTGTCGAGAAACATCTCGAGTGAAGACTACTGCAGAATTTTGAGGATGACGATATGAAGAAGCTTGAGAAGCAAAGCTCATGATAGCTGCTTCATTGGACACAGTAGACCGGATAGTTTCATTCTGAACTACAGTTTGATAAACACTATCAAGGTCGGGTAAAGGAGTGATTGCACAGAGCTGGGAACGAATACCACCATGGATGGAGTCATCAAGTCCTGAGAGAAAATCGTGCACGCGAAGAGTGTCAGCCTCTTTTTCGTGAGCTGTATTGAGGTCGCATTCGCACTTCCCATAGCTGCAGCGTTTAAAGTTCAGACACTCTGCAATTGCATCCCAGATTTTGGTCAATCTACCAAAATAATCATCAACCGATGATCCATTCTGCTTACACGTAGCAAGTGAATTTCGAAGTTGTTGAAGACGAGCACCACTTTTGATAGAGAACCGTTTCTTTATTATATCCCATAAGTCTTTAGCGATTTCTCGAGTAGAAAGAGACGATCGAATTTTGGGTTCGATAGTCTGTTTGATCCAGCCGACAAGGAGGTGATTATTCGCAGTCCAATCTTCGAGATCAGTGGAGCCAGCAGCTGGTTTCGGTATACTGCCATCGAGAAAGCCAAACTTCTTCCGAGAGCTAATTGACATTCGTAAGTTGATTGCCCATTCATCGTAATTAAGCCCATTGAGAAGAGGTTGCGAAATCACTGCGCCGGGATTGTCGCATGAGGTTAAGTCATAAGGAGAAATAGTTCTCCGTTTTGGTTCATCAGAAGTCGCCGTAAGAGCCATCTTCAGAAATCGAAAATTACCCAATCACTTGCTTCACAAACCAAGAAGATCTGTTTTCGATGAGAAAACAGAGTAAAGACGAGTAGAGGCCGAGAGCCGTACGTCGTCGGAGAGTTTAAAGGAAGAAAATTTCAGAGAAGGAAGAAGAAGAAGAGGCCGAGAGGCTTTCTTCAAGAAATCAGTAATTTTAGGTTTCAGATCGTCTGCTCTGATACCATGACAAAACGTGAATTACTGAATGTTTAACTTGTATTGAATAGACCACAAGGTCAAGTATATATACATCGCTAAACCTAATTGGAAAAGTAAATATATGATATTGTCAAATCTATTCTATTGTAATCTTTACAATATCTATTCTAGAGAAAAGGAAATATATATACATATATTTCAATATAATAGCTATATTTAGGATACTTTTTAAAAATTCAGGCTTTCTATAGAAAATTTATTCAATAAATAAAAATCTGAAGTGATAAGTGACAATCACATGAAGTATTAGAAAAGTTTACAAAAGAATATATATGTACGTCGAAGTGTAGTGTTTAAGCAAAAGTCCAATAGGAGAAACGCAAAACGCGTACAGCACGAGATTTTTGTCGGGAGAGTTTCTGACTCGTCTCGGTTTAGTTAACTGGGTTAACTCGGTTGACAAAGATAATTCGACCCCATGCACGTGTCACAAAAGCGCATAGTAGAATCTTTTTTAGACCATTTCAATGGTGAACCCCATCATGAGGTTCTTATCAAATTTTTAATCATAAATTTTGATTATTTAAAAATTTAGAACCCCATAAGTTTTTAAACTTCCAATGGTGAACTTCATTAGCGATTCTTAAAAAAAAAATTAATATGTAAAAATTCTAATTCATTAATATGTAAAAAACAGTTATAATTTTAAAGTTGAAATTATGAAAAAGTTTTTTTTTAAAAAAAGTTAAAAATCTTTATTTTTAAGTTAAAGTTAAGAAAAAGTAAAAATAAAATAAAAAAAAATCTGACAAAAAAAAAAATCCGACGAATTAGAGGTTGACAGGTAACTAAAAACAGTGTAAGAACCCCCTTAAAAACCGGTTCTTAAAACTCTTGTTTAAAAACTGGTTCTTACACTGTTCATTTTTTTTTTTTTGGTTAAGAACCCCACCTAATTTGCTAAGACCCTCATGTTGGAGATGCCCTTACCGTTAAATAACCTCTGGCTCCTATAAGAAAAAAATAAAACCTCTCGCTGTTTCATGCATGCATTTATCCGTTCACAGATGGATTCGAACTTCGAATGATTCAAATTTTAATCTATCACGTTATTCGAAATTGTACTTAATACATCTTCGTCTAACAACTTTTGTCAATTTTTTTTTTAAATTATAAATGAGTACTTTGCCAAGAGTCGTATTTTCTTAATATCACTAGTGCATTTTCAATTCTATTTATTCCATACTACTCCGTATTTTTTAAGATAATACAGTTCCAAGATTTCTG
Organism: Eutrema japonicum; assembly: GCA_030161315.1. Lineage (NCBI taxonomy): Eukaryota > Viridiplantae > Streptophyta > Magnoliopsida > Brassicales > Brassicaceae > Eutrema > Eutrema japonicum. Next base: position 45,867,189 of record BSQW01000005.1, read on the forward strand.
TACAGACTTTTGGTTTCTTAAGTTTGAGTGGTCAACATTAATTCATTTGGTCTGATCTTAATGATTCACCTTATTTTTCGACACCAATGCTCTTCTGACCATAAGCTTGATTGGTTCATATTTATGTTTAAATTTAGCTATTCCCTTAAGAAAATTATTTAATAAAAACATTAAAGCTTTTTACCACAAAAGAAACTATAAATACTACACTTTGACGCTTTTAGATTCATATTACTCCATAACATATCTGATAGAATCCAACAAATGAATCATCTAATAGTTTTTATATTAGTAATTGCTATGTGTTTTGGTTTGAATGAATGTATTGTGTGTAGTATTGGTAATTCTCAACACCCACGATGTAAAAACGTGTACTGCCTCCTAAACACTTTAGAATTTCGAAACGAACTCGCTCCTGCTAACGTTCTCAAAGTCAATTGCACATCCAACAGAAACGAAGTTAAGGATCTCTACGATGTTAAATTCAATAGTAGATACAAAATTTTTGTTAGGGAGGGAAGAGGAAACAGAATAGTATGGCGTTGTCACTTGAGGCAAGGTCAGAAAATGGAGTATTTTCAAGAAATATGGAGAGCGTACAGAGGAGCTTCTCAGAGTCGATGTGGTCAAATTCGCTCATGGATTGCCAAAGTTGATGGGATTTACTTAGATAAAAATAAAGAACCACAGGGACTCAAACATCCTTGGAACAAATAATGTTTTTTTCTTCTTCATCTTAAATTACTTATGTAGCTAGTTTTTTTGTTTTTTTTGGTCTCGTGAGCTAAGTCATTATCATAGATTGGGGTTATAATATACAAAAGAAAAGTATAATAAAATACGAGCTTAATCTTCTAAGTTATATCACATTATTTTCTTTTTCTTGTTTATGGACCAAATTTGAATTATCGGCCAACCTTGAGTGTTAAATTTAATTATGAGCCACTTCAATTTTTTGGTCCAGCCCACATATTTTTAGTCCATTATGATATAGCAATACATTTGGTCCATCAATTTAATTTGGTTTACGATATAAATTAAAGTTTGTCCACTAACTCAATTTTCGTTCATAACCTTGTTTTGGTCTATGCCATATCACTCATCGACACAATAATGAGTTGACCACATAAGGGTATTACTATTTTTTCATTGATGACAAATGGCATGAGACAAATGTTTTAACGGGTAATATGTTTTTAAAAAAAACATTGTGGCATTCTCTGTAAGAATCCCTTTAAGCAACCGTATTTGTATGATGTGAAGATAGGATCAAAGAAAAACAAAATCTAGAGCTAAACGAGATATTAACACACAAAAATTTTCACTCGCTCGAAAATGGAAAAATAAAAATAAAAAAAATCAACACAGAATCAATGAAAATCAACAGAGAAATAATACCCCAAAATCACCACATGGAAGAAAAATCATGAGTAATAATAGAAACAAACTTATCATCACAAATAAAACCATGCGAGCGATATGCTAATGACGCAAAACGACACCGCATTACGAACAGAACCAACTTTACGCAAAGCGAACGAAGCGTCCGCCGGAGAATCATCACCGGGACTATCACCGTCGTCTTCCTTCTTCTTCTTCGACTTCGGTACCGACGGAGCCGGAGCAGGCGCTGGAGGACGAGGATCAAAAACTTGCTGAGGAAGCAAAACCTTATCGACCTGATAAACAGCGAGCTGTCCATCGCTGTAGACATTTCCGGAGACGGTTGTGTTGGTTACACCGGAAGTGATATTGACGGTATTTCCACTGGTGGTAATGTTGAGAGGGAAATGTCCATCGGCGGAGTCACCGGCCTGAGTCCGGAGAGGGTTACTGATTGTTTGGAAGTTTGAGGAAGAGACGTAAGTTGGTATGACATGAAACTGAACTAGCTCTACTTGTTGTTCGTCTGTTAAGGAATTAAGGGTTCCGGCTTTGAGACCGGAGAAGGAAGAATCGCTCGGTGCGAAAATAGTGATTCCGTTGTCGGAGTTGTTGAGCTGGCCGTAGAGTTGGCTAGCGACGCCGGTGGATTTGAGTAGTCGTATGAAGACTGTGAATTGGCCAGCCTTTTCGAGGACTTTGGTGACGTTTGTGGGTCCTGGTGGGGACGGAGCGGCGGCTGGCTGAGATAGGGTTCCGGGAGTGGCTGTGAGGAGGAGGAGGAGGACGGTGCAGAGGAGGAAGATTGGAGAATGTTCCATGGCGGATCTTTGTCTTTGAGAGAGTTGATGTTTGTGCATGTGAGATACGAGTTTATTATATAGGACGTAGTAAGGGTTATAATGAAAGAGTATGGGGTTAAGAGGTCAACATTCTTACAACTAAGTTGGTAGTTAATAAATAATAATCAATGATTTCTCTTTTTTTTTTGTGTGTGAAATTTCCATCACATCTTATCAGATAAATTGTTTTACCTCCAACCAAAATTATTGGATATATATAGCTGTAGACTTTATGCCGATAATTAAGTAATTATTCAAGTTCTAATTAGATAACCTTCTAACAAATAGAGCTAATAATTCCAATGTTTAATTTCATTATAACATCTACTATCGTATTTGTTATGACGGTGATATAATGTATGTATTTATTAGTATTTAGTATTTACACAGTGTGTGTCAAATACTAAAATACAATAATTAGATTGTTAGTAATTATTAATTCCTGTGTGTAGAAAGGTGGGAGGAATAATGGATAGTGTGGAATATGATAATGGGAGGAGCAACTTGCAACTTTGCTTGGAAATTAAGAAAAAGCAGACAGAAATTGATTTGTGGTGGGCTCTCTTCAATATATTTGATGGATCCGGATATTCGAACTTTAAAATTATATGTTCAGATCCGGTTTCAATTTTGACAGAACTGTGATTTTTCTATCTAGATAGAGATCCAGTTTCTTTGATTATTTATATTTTCAGAACATATCAAATTTATAATTTATTGATCGTATTCAATTACAAAAAAAAATATTTTAAATTTGTAAACTGTAGTTTAGTGCCAAAATTATATAAATTCCGATAATAAAACAAATATATCAATTTGTGATTTTTTTTTTCTTCTCTGAAAATGCATTTTAAATTAAGCGTTTACAAATTCACAATGTAAAATATCAGAGATAACTTTGGGGACATAGTTGTGAAAAATATAATCTTGATTTTCCGGAATATGCTTCTTCGCCATTATATCTGCCGTTTTGTTGAGATCTCGTTTCACCCAACTGAATTCTGCTTCAGTAAACTTTTCCTTCCAAAAAAGAACTTCTCGAATCCAATTATGAACTCTGAAATTCAATTTCCGGCCGTGAATTAAATCAAATACTGATTTGTTATCTCCTTCAAAAATTACCTTTCTGTAGCCTTTACTCCAGCAATGTTGCATCGCAAAAATCAGTGCTTGAATCTCACTTTATAGGGCATTGGGAAGTGCTCTACCTCGTGCCTGGCCCGCCCCTTGAAATGTTCCCCTATCATCTCTTATTAACCATCCTGCTTTTGAGTTTATATTGGCTTGAACGAAAGATGCATCATAATTACACTTAAACCAGCCATTTGTTGGTCTAATCCAACGAGGAGGACCCGTTGCAGACTGGTTATTATTGATGTGAACAGAGGCTTGTTCATCCAGATGTTCGTCGTTGTTCATCCACTCAGTTGCATCCGATCGGGCATATCCTAAGTTTGTACCCCAAGGAATATGCTTATGTTGGAATATTAAAGAATTTCGACTCCTCCATAGCCTCCACAAGATCCATAAAGGAAATTGTCTAGTGTGTTTGAATCTGCTCGAGAGGTTGAAGTGTAAAGCTGCTTGAATCTTCTCATATAGATTAGCAGATATATCAAAAAGTAATGGATTAGGAAGTCCAGCAGCTCTCCAAGTTGCTTGAGCATAATCACAGTCAAAGAAAAGATGTTTGATGGTTTCTTCATCTTTAAAGCATCGCTTGCACCGTGAGTTCTGATTTATATGTCTTCTTCTTAACGTTTCTCCAGTAGCTAGAAACCCCGATAACATCTTCCAAAGAAACTGTTTGATTTTTGGTGCTGTTCTTAACTTCCATACTGCATTTTTGAGAAGAAGATTACCAGGGGGAGGCTCTATTTGATTCAAAGGAGGTTGATGTGTTGATAACCAATATCCCGATTTTACTGAATATAAGCCGTCTTCATTGTAATGCCAACCAAGAAGATCTCTAGTTTCCATAGAGCATACTTTGATTCCTAAGATTATTTCAATATCTTCGACCGCCACAATTTCTCTAATCTTGTCTTAATTCCATCCATTTCCCTGATCATTAAGTAGTTGACTGATCTTGACAACGTCAGTTGGTATCCCGTTAGTCTGAGCCGGTCTAGGATGATGGGTGGGTAGCCATGGATCCTTCCATATATCAATCAATCTACCATCTCCTATGATGTATCTTAAACCTTTTTTCAGCAAATCTCTCCCCTGAATCAAAGACTTCCAACCAAAGGAGCTCTTTTCCTTTATAGTTGCATTTAACACATTACCATCATCAAAGTACCTTCCTCGTAATACTCTTGACATTAGACAATCATGATTATGAAGGATCCTCCACACCTGTTTTCCAAGTAGGGCTAGGTTAAAGTGTTCAAGATCTCGGAAACCCATTCCTCCTTCTTTCTTAGGGAGACTCATTCTTTTCCATGAAAGCCAATGCATTCCTTTTTGTCCCTCTCCTGAACTCCACCAAAATTTAGCTAATAGGGCATTAATATCTTCACAAATTTCTTTCGGTACCTTGAAAACATTCATGGAGAAGATGGGCATTGCCAAGACTACTGATTTAAGAAGTATCTCCTTTCCTCCTTGAGATAAGAACTGTTTATTCCAACCTTGGGTTCTGTCTTTAACTTTCTCTTTTATAAATTGGAATATCTCAGTTTTCTTCGCTTCAAACTGTTCCGGTAATCCGAGATATTTATTTCCTCTTCCTTCATTGTGAATCCCTAAAATATTTCGCATTCTGGTTTTTGTTGAAGCTTGGACTTTGGCTCCAAAGCATATCGATGATTTCCGAAGATTAACTGCTTGCCCTGATACGCTTTCATATTGACACATCATTTGTTGGATTGCACGACACGATTTAGCATTAGCTAAAGTGAAAAATAGCGAGTTAAGTAGTGATTTACAAACTACTTTTTGTAAAGGTGGGTGTGAATAGGGTAAGTGGGGCATAATGAAAATAACACTGTTATCAGATTTGATTTTGATTGGCATCCTCTCATCTGCGTAATTACGATATCACGAAATAATCTCCTATATGCGAAAAAAATAAATTATTCTAGACTGCTGTAGTTGCCACTCTTTCCATCTTTTTTTTTTTTTTTTCATTTTCAAAGAAACATATTTTAATTAGTTGCGTTTTCTATATATAAAAAATAATGGCTCATTCTATTACTACTAATTCGATGTTAGAAAAAATAATAAACTGTGGAAACTAAAATCTAACCAATAAAAAATAATAAAAAATAACCAAAAAGAAAGTCATTTATTTTCTCCCTTCCCCTAAAAATCAGCCATATCATATGCTCATTCCATTTGCATTCCCTCCGAAAAGAAATAAAGAAACTTCATTTCTCTTGTTTATAATTTCACTCACAACAAAACCAATAAACTCAGTTTTCTTGAATTCTCCCCTTCGATAGCATAAATCCCAAATTTTCGAGATGAACACCGGTGAAGAAGTAGGTGACTTCGCTAAAATCTTCAATGGGTTGATGAGTCTAATGAGGAGATTCATATTTAGAGTTCTATGCGTCGGTCCAATCCCTAATCACATCTCATTCATCATGGATGGAAACCGCAGATTTGCCAAGAAACACATCTTAAAGAGCTAGACGCAGGACACAGAGCCGGTTTCGTATCCGTAAAATATGTTCTTCAGTACTGCAAAGAGATTGGTGTTCCGTACGTCACACTCTACGCGTTTGGTGTCGATAATTTCAAGAGAGAACCTGAAGAAGTCAAGTGTATGATGGATCTTATGCTTGAGAAAGTTGAGCTCACAATCGATCAAGTTATCTCCAGGAATCTAAAGGGCTTGAGAGTGATCTTTGCCGGTGATTTGAATTCGTTAAACGAGCGTCTTAGAGCTGCAGCGCAGAGACTGATGGAAGTTACGGAGGAAAATAGAGGTCTGATGGTAGGGGTTTGCGTTGCTTACAGTACAAGCCATGAGATTGTTCACGCTGTTCGAGAGTCTTGTGTGAGAAAGTGTGATAATGGAAATGGTCCTGCGGTTTTGGAAGTGAATGATATTGAAGAGTGTATGTATACATCGTTTGTGCCGGATCCGGATCTTGTGATAAGAACCGGAGGAATAGATCGGCTGAGTAACTTCATGACATGGCAGACTTCGAGGTCACTCCTTCATACCACGGCGGCTCTTTGGCCGGAGTTAGGGCTCTGGCATTTGGTTTGGGCCATTCTTAAATTCCAGAGGATGAACGATTACTTGCAGAAAAAGCAAAAGCTCGACTAAATAGTTTCCATGTTAAAACCTAGCTAGAATGAACTATTAACCTTTATGTTTGAATTACATGTTTCTTGCGGTATAAGAAACGATATATTTTGTTCAAAATATATTTTGGCAATTAAAAAGTGTGAATCCATTAGACCTTATTTTTATGAGGACATACAGTTTGATATTCAAATATAGTATTCATCAAGAGATTTGATCAACCATATAAAAGAAGGGTTGCTAATTTAGAAATGTAACGTGAAAAAGTTGATTGTGAAGAACTTTAGAAGTCGTAAAGGGTTTTCTTGTCGATCAATATTTTAAGGTCAACGCCTTATATACAATGCAATAGGTACAACAATATAGACATTGATCAATTACACTAACGGAGGCCCATTTAGGCCCAATACCCTCCCTAAAGGTGGCGTGTGGAGGTTACGAACATCCAACTTGTGTAGAAAAGCCTCAAATTCCTTACGACCCAAAGCTTTAGTCATAATATCCGCCAGCTGAGTTGATGTGGAGACGTGTGTTGTGGATATCGTACCTCGTATAATCTCGTCACGGATAAAATGGCAATCTAGTTCAACATGCTTCATACGGGCATGGTAAACCGGATTTTTGGCAAGATTAATCGCTGAAAGACTATCTGAATGAAGTAAATTAGGTGCCGAGCAATCTATGCCAAGGGAAGGCAGGAGCTCGCGTAACCAAAGATTCTCACAAACTGTGTCGGCCATCGCTCGATACTCCGCTTCAGCTGAAGATCGAGAAACGACGTCATGCTTTCGAGTTTTCCATGACAAAGGAGATCCACCAAACTGAATAAACCATCCCGTTAAAGATCGTCGAGTAATCGGACATGCAACCCAATCTGATTCGCACTAGGCCGAGAGCTTCAGTTCCGTATTAGCTCGAGGCAATATGCCATGTCCCGGACTGTTCTTAAGATATTTAACCACACGGAGAGCGGCCTCCCAATGAGCTGGCTTAGGATCATGCATAAATTGAGAGAGTATATGAATTTCATAAGACAGCTCGGGACGTGTTACTCCAAGATAAATCAGTTTACCAACCAAGCGACGATACCGGAAAGGGTCAGCCATAGAATCGCCTTTAACCAGCGCGAGCTTGTGATGCTGTTCCAAAGGAAACGCCACGTGCTTAGCTCCAAGCAATCCAGTTTCCGTTATGATATCCAGTGCGTACTTCCGTTGACACAAATATATTCCGGCAGGACTACGAGCCACTTCGATTCCCAAGAAATATCGAAGGAGACCCAAATCTTTCATACGAAAACAAGTACTCAGATATTCATTAAATGCGATGATAAAAGACAGAGTGTTACCGGTGATAATGAGATCATCCACGTAGACCAGAACATGAAGCCGAATATTTTCATTTTCAAGAGTGAAGAGAGAATAGTCCGAGCCATTCTGTTCGAAACCATAGTCTTTCAATGCACTAGCGAGTTTGGCGAGCCAACAACGAGGAGCTTGCTTCAAACCGTAAAGAGCTTTATGAAGACGACACACCTTGTTTTTGTCGGACGTACGAAACCCCGGTGGGAATTGCATATAGACCTCTTCATCAAGATCACCATGAAGAAAAGCATTGTGAACATCCATTTGATGAACTTCCCAATTATTCGATGCCACTTGTTGAAGAAATGTCCGTATAGTAACCATCTTCGCGACGGGAGCAAATGTTTCATTGAAGTCAACACCCTCAGTTTGATTATTTCCAAGAACAACAAGACGAGCTTTATGTCTTTCAAGTGTGCCATCAGAGTTATACTTCAATTTAAAAACCCATTTGCAACCAAGTGCTTTCTTACCGTGTGGTAAATCTTCGACAGTCCATGTACCGAGATCATCGAGAGCAATAATTTCATCTTCTACGGCAAATCTCCATTTCTCATCTTCAATTGCTTCTTTGTAACTTCGCGGCTCAATGCCAGCAGTAATCGCAAAAAGGTAAGTCTGATAATGGTCAGAAAATTGAGCACTCGACAAGTAATTGTCAATTGGGAACGGTGTCGCTGACGGATAAGGTTCATGAAGGAGTGTTTGAACGAAATCAGCCAGCTTCGTGGGTTGTGATTTCTTACGCAAACCACGCCCAAGAGGTTCTGGTTCAACAGGAACCAAAGACAGATCTGAAACAAGATGATCATCTGAAGAGGTGGAAGATGAAACATCTGATGGAGAAGAAGCAATATCCGGAGTAGTATCCGAAAGTGCAGGAGTTTCCGAAACAATTTCCTCAACTGTATCAACTGGAGTAGCAGGGAATGGAGGTGTAGTTTCAGCAACCATATCTGTCACGGGAGTAGACTCCACTCGTGGTTGAAGATGCTCCGAAGAATCGAAGGAAACATCAACGTCATCGAACATCATAGGCTGAGGTTCGGTGATGTCAAGACAAATCGGAGGAGGCAATTGCGTGGATGCAAAAAATGGAAAATCAGATTCAAAAAAAATCACATCACGCGAAACTGAAATCCTCCCAGAATCCAAATCATAAACTCTCCAACCCTTTTTCCCGAACGGGTATCCGAGAAACACAGATTTGTTAATCCTACTAGCAAACTTGTCGCCACCGTGCCATTGATTATGGACATAGCATAGACACCCGAAAACTTTAATGTGATTCATGGGTGGCAATTTACCGTAGAGTAATTCGTACGGAGTCTTCCCATTTAGTACCGAAGAGGGGGTACGATTAATAAGATAACCGGTAGCAAGAGCACAATAGCTCCAAAATTTAACAGGAAGTTGAGCTTGGAATCGTAAAGCTCTAGCTGTATTCAACAAATGGCGATGTTTACGTTCCACTCTACCATTTTGTTGGGGAGTACCCACACACGAAGTCTCATGAATTATCCCTTTTTGAGCAAAGAAATCGCGCAATCAGATGAATTCTGAACCATTGTCACTGCGAAGAGTTTTAACTTGGCGGTTAAATTGTCGTTCCACCAGAGCAATAAAATTCTTAAGATGCATCGGTGCATCCTGTTTCGATGGCAAGAGATAGATCCAGATAGCTCGCGAATAGTCATCGAGGATGGTGAGAAAGTATTTAGATCCACAAATGGATGTGGTGCGATATGGACCCCAAAGATCACAATGAATTAGCTCAAAACTCATACTCGATTTATTATTGCTCAATGGAAAAGAATCTCTGGTTTGTTTAGAACGGATACAAACTTCACATGCTTTGGAATAAAAAACACCACTACTTAAATCAGAAAAATGCAACATATCTAAAGCTTTCGAAGAGGGATGTCCTAGACGACTATGCCAAAGCTCCAATGAAGTAGTATTCAAGCTCTGAATTATCGCATCAACTTCCATTCCCCGAAAAAAATACAGACCATTCACTTGCTCACCCGCTCCAATCAGCATCTGAGTGATGCAGTCCTGAACCACACAAATACGATCAGTTATCTGAAACATACAACCCTTATCTCTAGTAAGATGTGAGACAGAAATCAGATGACAATGCAGCCCATTGATAGTTGCATAATTTAGCCCATTTTAGTATACATTTTAGTTAGCATTTTGTGACTTTTTGCATTCATTTCATTGTTTTTGGTATAGTTTGCATCCATTTTAGAGTTAGTGAGTCTTAGGTTAGTTTTTGCATATGTTTGTGTGCTATGGAGTCTTTCAGGTGCTTATTGGAGTCTTGGGGAAGATCATGGACTAGGAGGAACGTACCCGCAGCAAACAGAGATGATCAAGTGATGAAGGTGAAAACCAGGAAGCGCAGCGGTCAGCTCACAGCGGTATGAGCAGACCGCTGCAGATCCATCCGGAGCAAAAACCAGGCGTTTCACAGCGGTCATGCAGCGGTATAGGGAGACCGCTGCACTTTCAAGTTTCGCAGCGGCCGGAGCACAGCGGTATGAGCAGACCGCTGCGGATCCATCCGGAGCAAGAAGCAGGCATTTCACAGCGGTCATGCAGCGGTATGAGCTGACCGCTGTGAACCTTCTCGGACCAAAAAAATTGTCGGGTCAAACCCGGTTTGTCCCGGGTTGACCCGACCCGATCTGTATCTATTTAAGCAAATTAAGCCTAATTAGAAAGGGGCGGCTTTTTTTTAGGGTTCTAAGCCACTTATTTCTTTCTTCTTCTTTTCTTGTTTTTGTTTTGTATGAAGGATTCAAGATCCAAACCATTTTAGTGAAGATTTTCTTAAACTCTTTTTACCAATCTTTTTATTTTGCTTATGGCTTTCATTTGTATGGTTTATATTTGTGATTTAGCTATGTGTGAGTAGTTCTTTTAGGATTCTTGGGTAAAGTAGATTAGGGTGATTTTAGGTTTGTTCTTGATGTTTAAGAGCTAGATTAGTTGATATCCTTTCTCATTGAGTGTTATTAATGCTGGATTAGCCTTGACAAAGTTGATTTAGATCATAGGGAATTTCTCGCCCGGAAGGTGTTCGATGAAATTCCCCAACCAATTCAATGAGTGCTTTTCATATCTTAGCCAACGGGAGTTGATGTCTAAGGTGAATTGTGGCTAAGTGGACTTGTTATTAATGCTTGTTAGTCATAGAATCGCGAACGGAAGTTTATGACGATTGATGACTAAGAAAGGGATTAATACCATTGACGTGGATTAATCTTTAGTAGTGTACCTAGGGCCTACGGAGGCAATTGATTGAATGTTTGAGTGTCTAGAATGGAGCGAGAATCACCCGAGTCGATTGCTTTACCCGAGAATTCGTTTGTTTAAATTTGATATTAATCGTTTTCTTGTTTGCTTTGCTACTCGTTTATTTCTCTATTTTGCACGTTTCAAATTGTCCGATAAAAGCCAAAACCCGATATTTGCTTAGATTAGATAGCGTCCTGTATTCTTAGTGCGTCGTTCTTATTTCCCTGTGGATTCGATCCCCAAGTGCTACAATGACATGCCATTAGATTGTGGCATTGTGCACAATGGGTTAATTGTGCGAACCGTAAAAAGTTCACTATCAATTTGGCGCCGTTGCCGGGGAAATTAGCAATAGCCATTAGGATTTGGATACTATTTGAGACTAAGTTCTTGACTTCTACTAACTTTTTATTTTCTTCTTTTTTGCTTCTTAGAGTCGATGGCCATGGATTACAATGATTGGCCACAAGAAGAGGATGCCACATTTGATGAAAGCATTGATGATGAGCCATATGTGGAGCCACCATTTGATGAAAGTGTACTCACATCAGAACAAAAAGTAGAGTTGGATGAGCTTTGCAAAGAAAACCCGGCATTGACAAGGAGTAATCTCGCGATTATGATCCGTTTGAACCTCATGTCACGTCGGGCAGCGCTTGAGGGAAGGGAGCTCACATATATTGAGATAAAGATAGCTCATGCACTCGAAGAGGTAATTTATTGGGTTCCACCATGCCAACTAGAAGGTATTTTTGACACAACCTTTGAAATCGTTGATTATGAGGATAGTCACTTGCCTTGCATTGAAGATGTAGCTTCTAGTTCACATGCTCTCAAGCTCATTAATGATTGCTGTGATTTAATATGTGAGTCTCAAATACTAGAAACCTTAAGAGTAGAAAAGCTTGCTAGTGATTATCATGAAGTATGTTTTGATATTAATTATCTATGTGCTTTGAATGATCATGATATCGAGTTTAAGCTTTCAATGCCTGAGGAATCTAGTTCTCTTCTTGAAAAATCTTACCTAGGGGGTGTGCTTGATGTAGATAAGATCTTGAATGAGATAGATGACCCTAAGGTTGAGATGAAATCTAGGAAAGAGGATGTGTTTTACATGATTGATGGAGATGAAGTTGACTATTTTGTGATTAACTCGTTTAAACATGAAATCGACTTTATTTTTCCATCAAATGCATTTGGTCCTCGTGAACATCTCATCATCAAGGAAAATTCCAAGATGTATGCTATATTTTTAGTAACTTTTCTTGATGTGATTTATGCCTCTTTGCCATGGATAGTCGTGTGCCATGTTGCATATTTTGTTTCTTGTCCTGACAAGAGAAGGACCAAAGGTGCATTGGCTCAACCTTTTGATTCTCATGATTAACAGTTGAAACGTCAAGCTTAGCGACGTAAAACAAGCGCTCTTGGGAGGCATTCCCATGACTATCTTTGTATATATTTTCGTTCTTTCTTGTTCTTTTTAATGTTTTTGTTTGATGTTTATAGTTTTCTTGGGTCCAAGGTCGTGGTGCTTAATGCATGAATGGGTAGAGCTACAGCACGTCACACTCCTCTCCAATCCAAAGGTATGATCCAAACTCCATTTCATTGTACATACTTTTTGCATATTTATACCTTCTCTTTGACTTTTGTTGCACCGAGACGTTGCAATTCAAGTTCGGGGGAAGGATTTGTGTCTTTTGATCTTGTGTTTTGTGATCTTATTTTTATTTTTCCATCTTTGAGTCTCATTCATTCATATAAGTGCATATAAAAACCATAAAAAAATTTTTAGTTGCATTTTGCATGTTTAAGATTGAGTCTAGATGCATATAGGTTTGCATTCACTTGCATTGGGAGAATTATCCATGTAGAATATAAACTTAAGAGCTTGAATTAATGCCCTCGTTAGGAGTTCTTTGATGCATTTGAGCGATCACGAAGTTAAGGATGATCCATGCTTTGATCTTGCGGTTTGAATGTTTTTGTCTTGGTTGAAGCATGCTTTGAATTGAATCTAACTCTATCTACATGAACTTTAATCTTGACTTGAAATTATCATGCTTGTACATTGAAAAGTTGAACTCATGGATGTCATATACATATTTGAGCTATCTTACCCCTTTTTACCACTCTCTTGTTAGCTCAAATAGCTGATTCCCATATTTGGAACGGTTAACCACACCCTTAACTAAGCCTTTCCTTCAAGCCTTCATCTCTTGTGTGTGTCGTGAGGTCTAATTTGGAATGAACTTAGCAAAAAGTGTTGAGTTTGGAACGACAAGGAGTTGATAGATAGGTTGGTGATTTGGGTGTTGATGTAAAGAAAAGAAAGTGTGGAGAAAATAAAAGATTGGGAAAAAGGATAGGGGAAAGTAAAAAGTTTGGATTGGTTGGCATGAAAGTGTGGAATAGCTCTAGGTGTTGAAAGTATAAGTCTCTATGTGTGTAGAAAAAAAGAAAGAAAAAAAAAAAAAAAAAAAAAAAAAAAAAATATATATATATATGGCTAAAGCATCTAAATGATGATTGAGAGACTAGTTACGAAAGTGAAAAAGAGCTAAAAGAAAAAGATGAAGAGCCAATCCATTTGTTGAAAGAGAAGAAGAAAAGAAATGTGGTCTAAGAAGGCAAAATGCCTTGTGATATGGGTACTTTAGAATGGATCTTGATGAGTTTAGAAATAGGAGTGGAGTTCATATTGGGGCATTGGGTAGACGGAAGTCATCCTTGTATGAATCAATTGTTCTTTACTCTTAGCATTTTGCCAAAGTTCATTCTTTCGTGAGAGATCCCATTGCATTGGAATACCCGCATGATTGAGATCAATTTTATCTCAAAACCTTTTCCCTAAGCCAAATGAGTTCACTTGATTTTTATTAAGCATGATTCACCATTGTACTTAATGAATGTTAAAGAGTTAGAGGATATGATTACTTGTAGATGCTAAGGCTTAGACCAAATTCGTGTAGCGACGAGTATGGCTAAATCTTTTGAAGTAGAGGTTGTTAGTGCATCACATAACTACTACCAAGGGCATTGAATTGAATTCTTTTGTTAATATTCTCGGATATGATATCTCGCATTCCAACCTCTTCTTCGACTTGTTCTTGTTTGTTTGCTTGCGGACAAGCAAAAGGCAAGTTCGGGGGAGTTGATAGTTGCATAATTTAGCCCATTTTAGTATACATTTTAGTTAGCATTTTGTGACTTTTTGCATTCATTTCATTGTTTTTGGTATAGTTTGCATCCATTTTAGAGTTAGTGAGTCTTAGGTTAGTTTTTGCATATGTTTGTGTGCTATGGAGTCTTTCAGGTGCTTATTGGAGTCTTGGGGAAGATCATGGACTAGGAGGAACGTACCCGCAGCAAACAGAGATGATCAAGTGATGAAGGTGAAAACCAGGAAGCGCAGCGGTCAGCTCACAGCGGTATGAGCAGACCGCTGCAGATCCATCCGGAGCAAAAACCAGGCGTTTCACAGCGGTCATGCAGCGGTATAGGGAGACCGCTGCACTTTCAAGTTTCGCAGCGGCCGGAGCACAGCGGTATGAGCAGACCGCTGCGGATCCATCCGGAGCAAGAAGCAGGCATTTCACAGCGGTCATGCAGCGGTATGAGCTGACCGCTGTGAACCTTCTCGGACCAAAAAAATTGTCGGGTCAAACCCGGTTTGTCCCGGGTTGACCCGACCCGATCTGTATCTATTTAAGCAAATTAAGCCTAATTAGAAAGGGGCGGCTTTTTTTTAGGGTTCTAAGCCACTTATTTCTTTCTTCTTCTTTTCTTGTTTTTGTTTTGTATGAAGGATTCAAGATCCAAACCATTTTAGTGAAGATTTTCTTAAACTCTTTTTACCAATCTTTTTATTTTGCTTATGGCTTTCATTTGTATGGTTTATATTTGTGATTTAGCTATGTGTGAGTAGTTCTTTTAGGATTCTTGGGTAAAGTAGATTAGGGTGATTTTAGGTTTGTTCTTGATGTTTAAGAGCTAGATTAGTTGATATCCTTTCTCATTGAGTGTTATTAATGCTGGATTAGCCTTGACAAAGTTGATTTAGATCATAGGGAATTTCTCGCCCGGAAGGTGTTCGATGAAATTCCCCAACCAATTCAATGAGTGCTTTTCATATCTTAGCCAACGGGAGTTGATGTCTAAGGTGAATTGTGGCTAAGTGGACTTGTTATTAATGCTTGTTAGTCATAGAATCGCGAACGGAAGTTTATGACGATTGATGACTAAGAAAGGGATTAATACCATTGACGTGGATTAATCTTTAGTAGTGTACCTAGGGCCTACGGAGGCAATTGATTGAATGTTTGAGTGTCTAGAATGGAGCGAGAATCACCCGAGTCGATTGCTTTACCCGAGAATTCGTTTGTTTAAATTTGATATTAATCGTTTTCTTGTTTGCTTTGCTACTCGTTTATTTCTCTATTTTGCACGTTTCAAATTGTCCGATAAAAGCCAAAACCCGATATTTGCTTAGATTAGATAGCGTCCTGTATTCTTAGTGCGTCGTTCTTATTTCCCTGTGGATTCGATCCCCAAGTGCTACAATGACATGCCATTAGATTGTGGCATTGTGCACAATGGGTTAATTGTGCGAACCGTAAAAAGTTCACTATCACCCATCCACAAAAAAATACATTTCGAAGATCAAGATGAGATCCCATATAGACATTTCCTTGTTTATTTGAAGTTGTAAATCTCCCATCAGAAGCTTAATCAGCATAGGTGCCATATCGCACACATCAGAAAGATAATCAAGTCTTCCTGTCATGTGATTTGATGCACATGTATCAATGATCCAAGACTCAAGAAAAAACGTACCCGAAAGTGGAGTATTAGAGGTGGATTTACGCTCATTCAGCATTGTCAAGTATCCCAAGTATACAAATGTCACCAAATCAGCTTTTGATCTAACCACCATGTACTTCTCCGTAGACATTCGCAGCTTTCCCAGACTCCACACATTATCTCACAGCATTGTTCAAGTAAAGCCATCCTCGCCAGTTTCATCGCTGCAGCCAATGTTCAAGAACCTTCTAGATTCTTTACCAGACAATATCATGACAAGGAACCACCCTTTTTCACACTTTTTGGTATTAATTTCTCTCCCCCAGACTTATTTCTTATTATGTTCTTTCTTTTCTTTTCAGCTTTGCATATACACATCAAGGTATGAGACGCGAGTATTGATGGTGTTTACCACCAAATCCCTGGTTCTTCCCTCTCAATGTATCAAAGGATGTAGGCGAATAATGGCATCATAGGAAAATCCTAGCCTCGCTTCCAATTCTCTGTGTGATCATCCCCTCTTAAGTAGAATAATGGGATCGCTGGAAATTTTCCTAACCCTCTACTCAGAAGAAAATCATTTCAATATTTTATGCTCTTATTTATCAACTTATAACAGGGGAGAGAGATACCATAACTATAAACACATAGGTTCCTTTATCAGATATGAATGATGAATCAAGCTCTAAAAACACTAACCACATTGATGAAGTGCAAAATTTTGGCTCAGGCTTCAGCAGAACTCTGCTGGAAACATGGGTGTTTTCTAGTCAACTGGTCAGTCTCTGGATTTTTCATTAGTCGATCTAGAACTGATCCTGTAACACTGTGCACTCAAAAACAAAATCAAATCAATAGGTTCAAGCACATGATCATTATCTCCAACAAGTTTTGACTCAATAAAACAATTTTAACTCGATAAAAACGACTGACTCTAAGAAAAACAAAAACAAAAACAATGTCAACAGACACCTCCCCCAGACTTGAACAACACTGTCCCCAGTGTTATCTAGCCTAGAGTCAGTGAAATAAAACAAAAGAACAGAATAAAATTGGGAAAAACAAGAAGTTACCTTGCTGGAACATAGAGTATCGACCGACACACAGCCTGTATCGATCGATACAGGCTTAGGTCGACACAGAATTTCATCATTGCCCGCAGGATATCGTCAAGGCCAGTTTAGCTTCTCCTCGTTTGCTACAATCTGATTTATTCAACAAAAAAAAATACGTTGAGTATCGATCGATACCAAGTGGTGTCGATCGATATCAACAAAAGAAGACGACGAGTATCGACCGATACTACAGAGTATCGATCGATACCGACGAACTTAGTCGAAATTCTCAAACTAAAATCTAATGGCGAATTGAGTCCCCGGTAACGGCGCCAAATTTGATATGATCAAATTAATACCCTAACAGTACTAAAGCAGTAGTTGTAATATAGCTAGGGGTCGAACCACCAAAACTCAAAGAGACGGGAATTTCCGACGACGCACAATAGATTATGTAGTTGAGAATTAAGCTAAGCCAAACAGATGTAATTGAAAGCAGTGCAGAAATTAAAAGAGTTGTAATTCAATTGGGAAAATATAGGCCCATGGTATTTCTCAGGAAATCAATGAATGCAGATAAACTAACTAATCATGATTCAGATTTAGCGCAGTTCTTGAACTCAAATCACTAAGGTATAATTAACCAACTGTCGTTGCGAAAACTATCTAAATCTAAATCATAGGAATTCCAAATCTCTTTGCGAATCCTAAAGTCTAGATCAGCTTTAATATCAGGTTTGATGTGTTCACAAATCAATTAAACCAAATCCCTTTGCGAATAATCAATTTGCTCATCTAGGTTCTATCAGGAAAGTAATCGCACTGTCGTGCCTAATCAATTATCCTAAGATCTAAGTTACAGATTCGTCAACCTAGAATTAGCTTTGAACACAACCTAAGGCGAAGAACTAATTCAGATGGTGAATCCTAAACAGATAATCAACCTAGCATTCAGAGAAAACCCTTATGAGAACCCTGAACCTAAAGTGGATCTACTCAGACATGGAGAATGAAACAATCAACATGTTTGAATAAATCATCAATAGAATATAAGAATAACAAGAGGTTTTGAGATCTGATCTCGGACGAAGGGAGATTCAGACTTGTCTCAAACCAAAGTATAGAAAATTAAAAGCTTAGAAAATAAAGCATAGCCTAATAGTGGCTGTAAAAATCCCTATAAATAACCTAAAACACGAATTGGGTCTTCTTGTAATTATTAAAGACTTCTGGGCCAATTTACAATTCTTTAACTCTTCATTAAAGTCGCATGTCGTGTCAGCCTCGATGAGTATCGATCGATACCAGGGGGTATCGATCGATGCTTGTCGTGAAATCAGGTACTCAGCAACACGACTTCAGCTTCTGCTCCAAACTGTTCCAGAAAGCTCCAATACTTCTAATAATGCTCCAAACGTGCTATAACCTGTAAAAGACTACAAAACACTAGAAAGACTCTATAAAAAGGACTTATATCATGGCCTAAAAAGGGTAAAAACCATGATATATCATGTGCCACTGTTGATCATTAAGACCACTAAAACCTATGTGGTCTGCGGCAGTGATTGCAGAGTTGCTCGAAGAAGGAGTACCACCACCAGATCCAGTCACAGCATTTGTTGTGACAACATGATTTGCCCGAGCGGTCGCGACTTGGTTGTTGCGCGAGGAAGAATTAGACGGATTCGAATCACTTAAACCGGAGCCTATCTTGGACCGAGTTCGCTCACCCCACCAAGGAGGAAAACCAATCTTCTTGAAGCATCGCTCAGCGGGATGGCCATTACGACCACACAAAGTGCAGACAACACGAGCATCGTTGGATGATGCAATTCGAGGTTGTGATTGTATTGCAAAACTCACGCCAACAACTATCTCCTCATGCATCCGAGCCAGTGACTTGGACTCCTCGTCTTGAGTAAGAACATTATAAGCTTCGTCCAGGGAAGGCAAGGGAGTTCGCGACAATTGAGAGGATTTGACTCCTCCATATACCGACTCGTCAATTCCCATAAGGAACTGATGCAGCTTATCCTCCTCGCGTTCTCTTGCGATTTCTTCAAGAGATTTACCTTATTGGTAATCAACCAAACTCGTCCAAAGCTTTGTCAATTTACCAAAATACGTTTCGATGGGTGAACCTTGTTGACGACAAGTGGCCAATTCTGTCTTAAGACGTTGAACTCTTTGGCCGTTTTTCACCGAAAATCGCCTCTGAACTTGAGTCCACAGGTCGTAAGCATTGTCACTATGTGATAGCGAAGTGCACAGGGACTCATCAATCGTGAGTTTAATCCAAGAAATAACCAACGCGTTGTTAGCGCACCAGTCTTCATAATCATCAGAATCCACATATGGTTTTGGGATTGATCCATCTGCGAATCCAAATTTTGTTCGAGTTTGCAAAGCCAATTTAAGGCTGGCGGACCAGTCGTCGTAGTTTGGTCCGCGAAGCAGAGGCCTTGAGATCACAGTTCCCGGATTGTCGCCAGAGGTCAAGTCATATGGCGAGATTTTCCGTCTTGTTACTTCAGTTCAAGGTTTGGTGACGGAGGACTCTACATGAGATGGATCCATCATGAAGAAAAAGTTTTCGATAGAGTGTTCGAGAAACTTAGGTCAATGAAGAAGTGAAAAATAAACAGAAATCCGAAAGAGATTATCTAATCGGATTGGTAAAGAAGTTGTCGAAGGAAAAGAGTATTGAAATCGATAACCAGAAACCTATTTATTAGGTTTGTGGCTCTGATACCATGTGAAGAACCTTAGACGTCGTAAAAGGTTTTCTTGTCGATCAATGTTTTAAGGTCAACGCCTTATATACAATGCAATATGTACAACAATATAGACATTGATCAATTACACTAACGGAGGCCCATTTAGGCCCAATATTGATGCATTTTGTAGAATGTTGTGTTAGTATATAATTAGTAGTAATATGATTTAGATTTCAAGTTGCTGAAACGCTTCAGAAACACACGTTTGAACTTTGAAATGCGTCTACATATTTTTACGTTGATGTATATATATATATACATATGTACACATGTATATATATATGTACACACAATATATGTGTTTGCGTAAATATATACTATTTGACATATGAAATGCATTTCACGAAATTGTAGGAAATCCGTAGTAGCCGAGAGGTTAAACTATTTCGAGAAAAACAATTGAACGAAATTGTAGTTTGAATTTCGAGAAATACTATCTCGAAATTGTGGATTGCATTTAAATAGTATATATTTCACGGATTTCCTACGGAGTTCCTACGGTAGCTAGCCTACAATTTCGTGAAATACTACAATTTCGTGAAATCCGTAGGTTAAACTATTTAACGAAATTGTGTGTTTCATGAAGAGGTTCAATTGTTTTTCTCGTGATGAACATGACCCACAAATATTTTTTTTAATAACAAATTGCAATTTGGAGAGAAAATCAGCTGAATGTTAGGAAATCACACAATGATTCCTCACAACTTAATAATTCAACCCAAATAAAAATGAACATATTTTAAATGACTATTTTTAAACTTGTTATACGGGATAAATATTCAATATTTTCAAAATAACATTATAATATCTTTTTAACATTTTCATCTACTAGATAGCACAATTATTAAAATTAGTAACATCTATATTTTCACATTATCTCTGCGCGCCGTGGGTTATGTGTGTTTCCCACAATATCTATTCGTAGAGATTATGGACGAGTAGCTAGAGAGAACCATTGAAGACGGATCTACACATGCAATGTATTCATGATAAACAAAAAAAAAACAAACCACGCATGGTTGCATAACTAATCATTATTGCGGAGTTGACATTATATATTAATTTCATAAGATTTGTATTTTTTATAATTAGATGGTATTTGAAGTCATGTACTCATGTGATGTGTAACATAATTTAATTTCCTTGGATCACATGAAACTATGCCTAGAAAATTGCAAGTTTCTTTTTATTGGACTGACTTAATTATTTATTTAAATCTGATTTTTTTTTTCTAAACAAAAGTTTTAATCAAAAAAAAAAATGGACAATTGGCCAAATAACCAATTTTCAATAAATCCTTAAGAAAATAGCCATAGATAATCATAAATTAAGTAAATAACAAAATGGTTGCTTTTGAGACGATTTTGCCCTCATCTGCACTCAATGTAGACCGTCTATACTATTTTGATATTGTTTTATTTGACAGCACATAATTTTTCCCCATAGATTTTGTTTTTTCCGTTATTCGCATCCTATGAATTGATTCAATTTTGTAAAACCACAAAAAAACACATATTTTTTTTCACATCAAACATGATTTCAATTTTTTAAAACTAACAAGATTTCTTTTCAAGCTGTGAATATTATCACCAATACCGTAACAAGTCTATTTTTATTAATAACATAACAAGTCTATTTTTTAAATCAAAAACGTAGCAAATTTATCAATAACATATAAAAGTTTATTTTTTTCCAGACATTTCATCTCTTAAGTGTCTCATCAATAATTTACAAAATTGAAAAAAAATGATAGACGTTCTATACACACATAAAAATTAGTCTCCATTAATTTCCGATCGTCTCTCACCCACGACGTCAAAGTCACCATCTTTCTCCAACGGCGAAGTACTGGGTAGTGTTGCGAAGTAATAAAACCAACAATTGAATTAACAAAAGCCAAATATATAACCTCCACCATGAAGCCAAATATATAGACAGTTTATATGTTCTATATAAACCGACGCTTTTTACCTCATTACATATCAGGGTTTGAATTGAAAATTACAAATATTTACATTGAAAATTACGAACTCAACATGTTTTAGTGTCAATGTGCCTCCCGAAAGTTATCGCCGTAAATCCACAAGTCGTTGTGTTACTTGGCGGAAAAGCATTGAATCCACTAACTCAAAGCTTTTGAATTCGCTCGAGAAAGAGTTCGCCGTTAACGGAAAAGCCGAGTCTAGTTGTCCCGGTGATGGAGCATCTTTCGATTTCTTGGTTAGAGTGATGTACGGGAAGAATCCACATGATACGAAGCTTGGATCCGATGCACCGAAGCTATTCATTATTTTCTTCAGAAATAGACGTCTATACACATAGGAATTAGCAAATAGAAAATACCAGAAGTGTAAGCAATAAAGTTGCAAATAACAAAATAATCTCAATAACAAAGAAAAGAAAGCTCAAACAAACTGCAAAATTATAAAAATAGACGTTTTATAGACACATAGAAAATAGTCTCTAATATTGAATACACTAAAATGATGAACACTCTTAGTTAACACATAGAAATTAGTCTCCGACGATGTTCTATACAAATAGATGTTCCATACAAAATACTCTCAACATGAAAGGAAAGGAAGCTCAAGCAAATTGCAAAATTATAAAATAGACGTTATATACACACAGGAATTACAAAATAGACGTTCTATACAAAAAAGTGGTTCAACCAAATTGCAAAATTACAAAAAGTAGACGTTCTATAAACATAGAAATTAGGTTCCAATATTGAAAACAAAAACTATAGACGTTCTCCATTAATAGACGTTCTATACAAATAGAACGGCGAAGTACTGTGTAGTGTTGCGAAGTAATAAAACCAACAATCGAATTTAACAAAAGCCAAATATAGAACCTCCACCATAAAAGCCAAATAGACAGTCTATGTTCTATGGCTCGAAGAAAAATCAAGAACTAAACTATGGTTTGAAGAAAAAAAGTACATCCATAAACTAAACACAGAAATAGTATATCCATAAAAATGATGACATAGATTCTGGTTTGAAGAAAAATAGCGAAATTGCCACATAAATTGACTAGAGATTACAAGATAATCGAATGGCGAAGACGAGATTACAAGAGCAAATATAAAGCGTGAAGATCGAAATACCATCCCAAATTGGTGCCAATTCGATCACAGTTTCATAATTCCGTTCGACGTAACTGCTAAATCCAGAGGCACTGACGATTAACGGACGGCCTGGACAAAGGACCCTCCGATCCGTTTCTCCGACGGAAGTTTTAAGGACAGAGACGCGGTCGCCAAAAATCGCTGCATGATATGGGCGAGACCTTTCGACGGTGAATCTAGGCGGGTTTCTCGTGTAGACATAACGCGACGGTGAAGGCGACGGCGGTTGTGGAGAGGAGATAGAAGGCGAAGAGGAATTGATAAACGAAGAGCAGAGTCCATTCGTGGTTGGTCTGATATTGATCGGGGAGGAGAAGAATAGTACATAGTAATCATGGGATGAGTATTTGATAGTACATAGTAATCCCGGGATGAATAGTTATCTCAAGATTACGGAGTCTCGAGATGAATAGTACATAGAAATCCCGTGATGAATATTTGATAACATATAGTAATCCTGTGATGAATAGTAATCCCGGGATTACGGAGTCTCAGGATGAATAGTAATCCCAGGATGAATAGTAACTACGGAGAAGAACCAACCTCGTATAAGCTAAATGAGAAGAATCAGAGTGAATAGTAGTCTCGGGATGAATAGTGTAACGGGTGAATAGTAGTGGTGATTGTGTCGAAAAAGGAAAAATGAAAAAAATAGAAAAGAGATAAAAGAAAGGAAATATGAATAGTAATCACGGGATGAATAATACATAGTAATCCTGGGATGAATGTTTGATAGCACATAGTAATCCCGGAATGAATAGTAATGCGGAAAAATATCTTGGGAGAAGACGCGTAAAAGAGAAAAGAGAAAAGAAAAAAGAAAAAAAAAAGATAAAAAGGAGAGATAGAAAAAAAAAGACAAAAGATAAAATGATATTAATATATATAATACAGAGAATATCAGTTTTAAATTTTTTTTTGGTCATTCACTTAATTATAATTTTTTTTTTGATCATCCACTGCAATTTCATAAAAAAAAGAGAGTGCCCCATAAGCATCTCCAGCTGTTCTTGAGAACCCCCAAAAAAACACTTGCTTTCAAAGTGGAGAAAATACAAAAAACTGGATCCAAGAAATTCAATGTCAGATTCAAAATACATTAATATACACACAAAATATAACTTTTATAATTATTATATAAACGTATTCGTATACAAAACACAGCAAAGGAATTACAAGGAAAAAATAAGAAATCAAGGGTTTGCTTCTGGCGCAAGAAACGTCTTACATTTCTTAAACCCTCAAAAACATCACAAACGAGCCAAATATTATCTTCTTGGCTCTTATTACATTACTTTTTATGAATATAAAATATTTTCAGAAACAAAACAGTGACAGATACGACATTTTCATGAATTTTTATTTAAAAATAATGGAAGCTTCCATCTTTCTTCTTCATCTCGATATTAGATATCAGCAGAGAGTGATTCTTCTTGAAGCTTAAACATGCAGAGTCTGCAAGTAGGCGAGAACAGAGATGGCGTTTGGTATTTGTCTTCTCCTCCCATCACAGGCATTGGGACTCCAGTCTTGGCGGAGCTGACGTAGTCAGGACGGTAGGTTTTCCCCAAAACACCCTCGACGAGCTCACTTAGGTCTAAGAACTTGAACTGAGTCTCAAGATGGGCAAAAGCGTCATCTTGCGGCAACTGATAGTTGTGAACTCTGTTCTCTTCTTTCGCTATAGGTCTCACTTTGATGTCCATCTGAACAAGACCAGAGACAAGTACTCTCACGCTGTTTCTCTCATCGGTTCTT
Organism: Eutrema japonicum; assembly: GCA_030161315.1. Lineage (NCBI taxonomy): Eukaryota > Viridiplantae > Streptophyta > Magnoliopsida > Brassicales > Brassicaceae > Eutrema > Eutrema japonicum. The sequence goes on from BSQW01000005.1 coordinate 45,891,877, forward strand.
TCGATGACGATATCTCTTTTTTGTCCCGAAATTGCCCTCCATTCGGATTGTTCGTCTTCAGGGAGTGTGATGAGTTCGTTGTTGTATCTGAGGGTAAAAGCGTCAGATTTTTCATCCCATTGAGTCACTCTATTGGCTGTGATCACGAGCTTGTGATTCTCGAACATGACATTTAAGGCTTGAACCCATGTGAAGTCTCTGGTTCTTCCAACAGGTCTTGTACCGATGAAGTGTGCGTTGATCTGGAGATTGTTGTCTGAAACGATCGCAAAGTTTCCGCCTTTGGATCCGTGGAAATAGAACATCACACCGTCTCCTCCTACAAATCGAGGATCGTAGCACAGAGAACCGTAGCCATTGCAGTTCGTTTTTCTCCCTATTAGAAAAAAAGAATACCGAAATTAAGACTAATTCCTTGGTTTATAAGCGAACCTATTCCTTGTATCACAAGTAACCAATCAACAACTGAAATTTATGTTCTTGTTAAAAGGAGTCCGGCTAACGGTATTACTTGTGCGAGAAGCAAACCGAATCTAAAACAATTGGGACCAATTGAATAGAATGTACTTACATTTGCAGGTAGCTTCGCATTTGCTAGTGCAGTCAATAAAGCAACCTTTGGTGTTTTTGTTCTTCGTGGGCTTCCTCTTGGGGCATTCACCAGGACAAACAAGAGTCTTGTAATAGCATGCACCCTGAGCCTGGCACATCGCCTGCTCTTGTCCTGTAGGCAACGGTGAAAGGATCCTGTATCTCGCAGCCGCTTCACTCTGCTCCTTGTCCTTCTTCTCCTTCTCCTTCCTCTCTTTTTCCTTCTTCTCCTTTTCCTTCCTTTCCTTATCCTTCTTCTCCTTTTCTTCCTTCTCTTTCTTTTCCTTCTCCTTCCTTTCCTTATTCTTCTTTTCCTTTTCCTCTTTCTCTTTCTTTTCCTTCTCCTTCTTGTCCTTGTCCTTCTTGTCCTTGTCCTTCTTTTCCTTGTCCTTGTCCTTTGGACCGTTGCCATTACCGTTACCTTTGCCATCATCTCCTTTAGACTTGTCTACTTGCCCTTCATTGCCCTTGCCTTTATTATCGTTGCCTTTGCCGCCATTGCTCTCAGCAATGACAATTTCGGTCAAGAGAAGCAATGCGAAGAGCGCGACGAGCACATATGACTTTCTGCGCTCCATCTCTCAAATTTCAAGTCTCCTTTTTCTTATTCTATTAATTCTTCTTTTGGGTTTCTCAATATATGTTTTGTGTTTTTTGGTGTGGTGAAATGGTATTGAAGAAGGAGGGATTTTATAGAGTGAAGAAAGAATTGAGTTGACTTATTAAAACCTCATATGATACATAATATCCGTTGCTTCATCTTAAGAAAGAAGCTGACTCTTTGAGTTTATCTCAAGTCAATATCCTACTTGTTGAAGCTTCAATATCAAAACATTTAGCTGGAAATTTTATTTAATTTTAACCAAAAGTAACGTACATAATAATTATCAGTTCACATTCTTTTTCACTCATTTCTTCTTATAGCTTCATGATCAATACATATTTCAAATTATTTCATTTGTTCCCAATAGAAATATACAAATCGAACCAATGGAACTAACTTGGTACTCCCTCCGTTTCACAAAAATGTCATTTTAACATATTTCTACATATTAAGAAAACTGTTAAAAATTCAATATTACCATTTATTAATACACTAAACAAATTTTATCTCTCTAATTAATACACTTAAATAATAAAGTTAAAACTGGATATTTGTTCAAAATTATATATTAAAAACACAAAACGACATTCGTTGTAAAACAAAAATAAAATCTTAAAATGATATTCTTTGTGAAACGGAGAGAATAAAAAACAAATTTTGTTATAAATCCAATCCGATTTTTATTCTGTGTCTACTTCTAGAATTTTTTATTATTGTTTGTATCAATAACCCAAATTCTTCACCTTTTTTGCTCATAGTGGTAATTTGCTAGTATTATGTAATGGAATCTCTATAAACTTTTATGTAAAAAAAGAGAATCTAATTGTTTGTTCTTGATGCCTTTAAGTGCAAGGAACGAGCTAGCTAAGAACGTGACTACGTGAGGATGCCTTGAATGAAGAAGAAAGCCCTCGTGTTTGTTGGAGGTGGGCCTAGCACCCCCAATTAGTTAAGCCCATCTTAGGAAAAGTCTCTCTTCAGCTCGGTTGCCGATCTGAAGGCACCGCGCTCGTATCACCCGAGCTCCCGAGCTGGTAGAACAGTGTCCCGAGCTCCGGTCTGACACTTCACCAAAGCAGGATTGTCAGAAGAGCAGAAGGCACGTGGGAGCTGGTAGAACAGTGTCCTACCCGCGTAGGGATACGGCTTCGACTCGACGTCCCACCAACCCTGCAGAGTCGACGAAGGAGGAAAGGACACGTGGAGGAGAGTTGGCAAAACAGTGCGCTGCTCTGCAACACGCCACGCCGAGCTCATCATGACCTCCCTCCTCGAAAGCCGGAACACGCCTCCTAGGCCACCTTACCCGCGAAACAAGCCGAAGACGCCACGTAGCTCCGAGATCCCGGGGAGCAGGAAGTCAACTGCCGGTATAAATACCCCTCGATGTCATTAATGACGGGGATCTGAAATTTTTGTATCTCACCTACCACAAGTGACCCGACCTCTCTCCCTCTCTCTCTTTGTAACAAGACAGCAATTTAGAACGCCGAACTGGACGTCCTTCGGAACCAGTTCGTAACTCTAAATTGTTCACTTCCCTCATCATAAATAAAAGAACACGGCCCACGGCCTGCCCAAAAAATATTCCCGACCTGCTTTTGATTGTGGTTAACTAGCTCTAATTAACGAAAATCTCACCTCTCATTTCCTAATCACCCCTTAATCTTCATTAGTGATCACTGGGATCAACAATTGGCGCTAGAAGGAAGGGGGAGAGATTCTTCTATACGCAAGGAGCAGTTCAACCACAACCGCAACCGCAGCAACGATGGCAATTCCGCCCCAAGAGTGTTGTCAGACCAGGAGACCCCGACCCAAGCAACGGCCCCGCCGACGACTCATACAACAGCGACCGTCCCACCGTCAGCCCAGGCGGCTATCAACCAGACGATTCCTCGAGAGCAGTTCTTCAGGGCTCCGCCCCCGGCTCCGACGCCCACTCCCTCCGACGGCTCAGCTGCCCACAACGCACCCCGAGCACCGGAAGACCAGCCCACGCTGTCTGCCGTAATGCAGACCCTGCTCGCCAGAATAGACGAACTGACGCGAGCTACCGATCAACGGTTCGTCACGCTAGGAGCCTCCCGTGACCGGTCGGACAACACCGGATCCCCCGACGTCCATCTCAGAGAGCCGGCCTCTCGGGGAGAAACCCCGCGCATCCGGATAAGCCGACCCGGCGATTCACCGTCAGGATCCGAAGGCCCGGGCGGACGTTTCGCCCCGTCCGTAGGAAGCCACCCGGGCGACGAAGCCCACCATCTCCGATCTAGCTCGGAGCACTCCAGGGACGCCGAGCTCGAAGCTATGAAGGAGACAATCTGCGCGATGTCCTCCAAAATCCATCATGCCACCAGCGCGGCCCCGGAAATAGATCGCGTCCTCAGAGAGACGCAAAACACGCCGTTCACCCGCCGGATCGCCTCCGTACCGCTCCGGCACCTCAGGAAGCTCAAACTCCAGCCCCACGCGGGCGCCACCGACCCGGCCCAGTATCTTACGGCATTCACCATCGCCATTGGCCGCGCTCACTTCTCTCCAGACGAGCGCGAAGCTGCCCACTGCCAGCTCTTCGTAGAGACCCTCACCGGCCCGGCCCTCACATGGTTCTCTCGGCTGAAAACGCACTCCATAGACAGCTTCAGAGACCTGTCAACTAACTTCCTCGAGCACTACTCCATCTACATCCGGCAGTCCGCATTCAGCGCGGACCTCTGGGCGATGAACCAAGGAGCAAAGGAGTCGCTCAGGTCCTTCATCGAGCGCTTCAAAGCCACGGCCTCCCAAAGCAACGTGACGGACGAATCAGCGCTCCCCGCTCTGAGAAAGGGTCTGCGGGCTGATTCGGCCTTCAAGGACGATATGAAGCTCAACAGGCCGCGCTCGCTGGAAGACGCCCTACACCGCGCTGGACTCTTCGTCGAGCTCGAGGAAGAAAAGGCGGCTGAGTCAAGAAACAGCGCCTCTCTCAGGGCCCCGGTCCCGAAGGAGCGGCCCCAAGAAAGATGTCAGGAGGCTCGTCAACACTACGATGACGAGTATCAGCGCAGCAAACGTAAGCAGGCCGCCGCATTCCTTGTCAACGGACCTCCCACCGGCCTCCGTCTGCGCGATCCCGTACTTCCCCCAGCCCCGCGCCAGGGTTGCCCTGGAACAAGTATGTACGGGATCCCCACCAGCAGGATCGGCGTCCCGACGAGCCAAGCGATAGGGAGTCCCGACCAGATGAGCAGTACGACAGGTCGGCCTTCTGCGACTTTCACCAGCGAAAGGGGCACCCGACCTCGCATTGCCGCGCACTCCGAGAGGTCCTGATGAACCAATTTCAACGGGGGGAAATCCGCGTGCCAGAGCGGCTGCGCCCGCATGCCCGGGACGGCGATCGAGTGCAGCCCCGCGATAACCAAGGTCGCGAGGACAGCCGGGCTAGGCCTTACAACCGTGCCCAAAACGACGATCGTCGGCGACGATCCCCCCCGCGAGACCGAGAAACGGGCAGATCGCCTCCCCCGGCCCGGACTCTGATAGGGATGATCATGGGAGGCCTCCTCTCGTGCAATGACTCAGTACGGTCCATCAAGCGTCATGAAAGGAAGACCGACGCCTCCCTGAAGTGGCACTGCGGGCCGGAGATCGACACTCAGGACACGAGCAAGAAGGGGATATGTATCACCGAGGCCGACGCGGCCGGGGTCCACCAGCCCCACAACGACCCCCTCGTCGTACAAGTCCGCGTGGCCGACTGCGACGTCAACCGAGTCCTCGTCGATACGGGCAGCTCGGTCGATCTCATCTTCAAGGATACCCTGGCTAGGATGAATCTAAACGGGGTCGCAATCAAGCCGCACTCAATCCCGCTGACCGGCTTCGCCGGAGACACCGTTAACGGAATCGGCACCATCGAGTTGCCGGTCTACGTAGGTCGGGTCACGAAAATCGTCAAGTTCGTGGTATTCGACACCACCCCGATCTACAACATCATCCTCGGAACCCCTTGGCTGCATTCGATGAAGGCGGTCACCTCGACGTACCATCAGTGCCTTAAGTTCCCCAACCAGGCCTGCACGTATACTCTTAGGAGTAACCAAAGGGTCTCACGCGCCTGCTTCGCCATAGAGCATAAGCTTCGCCGCGCCGCGCCGGCCTGCTTAACCGTCAGCGCATATCAGCCCGGTGAGACAATCGCTCGGGATATCCCGGGAGAAGTCCTCGTCACCCAGGTCAACATCGATCCACGCGACCCTGCCCGCTGCGTTGGCATCGGAACAGACCTCGACGAGGGCATTAAGAAAGAGCTGGTCAATTTCCTTGGGCAAAACGTCTCCACCTTCGCCTGGTCAACCGGCGATATGCCCGGCATCGACCCAGCGACATGCAGCCACGAACTCAACGTGGACCCGACCTGCAGGCCAGTCAAGCAGAAGCTGCGAAAGTTGGGCCCCGAGCGCGCGGAGGCAGTCAATGACGAAGTGGAAAGGCTCACCGCAGCCGGCTCGATCACCGAGGTCAGATACCCGGACTGGCTGGCCAACCCGGTGGGAGTCAAGAAGAAGAGCGGGAAATGGAGGGTTTGCGTGGACTTCACCGACCTCAACTAGGCGTGCCCGAAAGACAGCTTTCCCCTCCCCCGAATCGACCAAGTCGTCGAAGCCACCGCGGGGAACGAGCTGCTCTCCTTCATGGATGCCTTCTCGGGGTACAACCAGATCCCCATGCACCCCGACGACCAGGAGAAGACCGCGTTCATCACGGACCGAGGCATCTATTGCTACAAGGTAATGCCCTTCGGACTCAAAAACGCCGGGGCCACCTACCAACGGCTCGTCAACCGGATGTTCGCCGATCAAATTGGCCGCACTATGGAGGTGTATATAGATGACATGCTGGTGAAATCTCTGGTGGCGACCGACCACGTCGCTCATCTCTGCTCCTGCTTCCGGACATTGAACGACTACAACATGAAGCTGAACCCGGCCAAGTGTTCCTTCGGTGTCACGTCGGGCGAATTCCTCGGATATATCATCACCCAGCGCGGGATCGAAGCTAATCCCAAGAAAATGCGAGCTATCACCGAGCTCAAATCCCCGGAGAGCACGCGTCAAGTACAGCGACCCACCGGGAGAATCGCCGCGCTGAACCGGTTCATCTCCCGCTCTACCGACAGGTGCCTCCCGTTCTACCAACTGCTCCGAGCTAACAAGCGGTTCGAATGGGACAACAAGTGCGAGGAAGCCCTCCAACAGCTCAAGGAGTACATATCCACTCCTCCCGTCCTGTCCAAACCAGAAGAAGGCGACACCCTCTACCTCTACATCGCCATCTCGGCATCAGCAGTGAGCGGGGTGTTAGTGCGGGAAGACCGGGGCGACCAGAGGCCCATCTCTTACATAAGTAAGTCCCTTGACGACGCGGAGAGCAGGTACCCAACTTTGGAGAAGCTCGCCTTGGCGGTAGTCGTCGCAGCCAGAAAGCTCCGGCCTTACTTTCAATCCCACACGATCGCCGTCCTAAGCACCTACCCCCTCAGGACCATCCTCCACAGCCCGAGTCGTTCTGGCCGGATAATGAAGTGGGCTGTTGAGCTGAGCGAGTACGAAATCGAGTACCGAGGTCGGACCGCAATCAAATCTCAAGCTCTGGCCGATTTCCTGGTTGAGTTGGTACCCGAGCTATCAGTCGACGAAGTCCCCAAAGTGTGGAGCCTGCATGTCGACGGATCGGCCTCCAAACACGGGTCCGGCGTCGGTGTACGCCTCGAGTCCCCGACCAAGGAGATCCTCGAGCAGTCTTTCCGTCTGGCCTTCCCGGCGTCAAATAACGAAGCCGAGTACGAAGCTCTGATTGCCGGTCTGCGCCTGGCCAAGGAGGTCGGCGCGAAGAAAATCCGAGCGTACTACGACTCCCAGCTCGTCGCCAATCAATTCAGCGGGGAGTATGAGGCCAAGAATGATCGCATGGATGCTTACCTCAAGGTGACCCAAGGCCTGGCCGCAGACTTCTCCGAGTTCACCCTGACAAAGATCCCCCGAGGCGATAATACTTCCGCAGACGCCCTCGCCGCGCTGGCCTCCACCTCGGCCCCAGCCCAAAGACGTGTGATCCCGGTCGAGAGTATCGACTTCCCTAGCATCGAACTGCCAAAAGGGGCCTACTTGATCAACCCCCAGGCCGCAGACCCTGACGATCCGTCCCACCTCCCGAAGACCTACCGCCACCGCCGGCCGAGCCCGAGCTACCAGACTGGCGAGTCGACCTACTTCTGTACATCGCAGACGGCGTCCATCCCCCAGACCGGTGGGCCGCTCGCCGACTAAGGAAGAAGTGCGCCCGATACACGATGTTGGACGGCATTCTGTTCCGGTGGAGCGCCTCGGGAACCCTGCTCGGCTGCCTCCACGGGCAGGAAACCATTGACGTGATGAAGGAAATGCACGAAGGCGCCGACGGAAACCACTCCAGCGGCCGGGCTCTCGCCCTGAGAATACGGAACCAAGGACACTACTGGCCAACAATGCTTCAAGACTACGAAAAATTCGCAGCCCGGTGCGAGAAGTGCCAGCGTCACGGTCCCCTCATTCACTGTCCCACCGAGCTCCTTACCACTGCGGTAGCACCCTACCCCTTCATGCGATGGGCCATGGACATAGTCGGGCCCCTTCCCCGATCTGGCCAAAAGCACTTCATCCTGGTCATGACTGACTTCTTCACCAAGTGGGTCGAAGCCGAAGCTTACGCCAAGATCACGGCAGAGGACGTCCGAAAGTTCGTCTGGAAGTTCATCATCTGCGGGCACGGGCTGCCTTACGAGATCGTCACCAACAACGGTGCCCAGTTCACATCGATCCTCTTCGAAGACTTCTGCGCAAAGTGGAAAATCAGGCTAAGTAAGTCCACCCCGAGGTATCCACAAGGAAACGGACAAGCCGAGGCCACCAACAAGACAATCCTCGACGGCCTCAAAAAGCGACTAGACGACAAGAAAGGCTCCTGGGCCGACGAACTCGATGGAGTCCTCTGGTCCCTTCGCACAACGCCGAAGACGTCGACAGGTCGCACACCATTCAGCCTCTCTCACGGCATGGAAGCAATGGCCCCATCCGAAGTCGGGCTGCCCACCCCTCGCCGCGCTATGCTCACCCAGCAACCCGCACTAAACAACGCCGTCCTACTCAGCGAGCTGGATTTCCTCGAGGAACAGCGGGACCATTCCCTCCTCCGAATCCAGAACTACCAGCAGCTCGCCTCCAAGTACTACAGCAAGAGGGTTCGAGGCAGGTTCTTTACCGAAGGCGACCTGGTCCTCCGCAAAGTCTTCGAAAACACCGCCGAGCTAAACGCAGGCAAGCTCGGCGCACATTGGGAGGGCCCTTACCTTATCTCCAAGGTCGTGAAGCCCGGCGTCTACGAGATGGTCACGATGAACGGTGACGCAATCCCGCACTCTTGGAACTCGATGAACCTCAAACGCTTCTACTATTAAGCCCCTGGGCTCCATTCCGCTCTCCGCCTTTGTAAACAAAAGAACTACGACTGGCTTGATCCCTTCTACTAAAGGGTACGTAGGCAACCCCTAACCAGGGTTCAACTATTAATCTAATAAAGCCTTTTTGACAAAGGAATACGGTCCCCGACCTGTTCCCAAAAAAGCCGAGCTCCAATGCTCGCACTGCAAAAAAAAAAAAAAAGCCGAGCTCCAATGCTCGCACTGCAAAAAAAAAAAAAAAAAAAAAACCAAGCTCCAATGCTCGCACTACAAAAAAAAAAAAGCCGAGCTCCAATGCTCGCACTAAAAAAAAAAAAAAAACCGAGCTCCAATGCTCTCGCTGCAAAAAAAAAAAGGGAAAGCCGAATTCCAATGCTCGCACTACAAAAAAAAAGGGGACCGAGCTCCGGTGCTCGCTCTCCCCAGCACACAAGTTATAAGTGCTAAAGCCGAGCTCCAATGCTCGCACTCACCTAGTACACAAGCTATAAGTACTAAAGCCGAGCCCCAGGGCTCGCACCTCTACTAGACACACAAGCATTAAGTGTCTCAAAGCCGGGCTCGCTACCCGCACCCAAAAAAAGGTACACAAGCTTTAAGTACCTTAAGCCGAGATCACCTCGCACCCACGAAAAAATAAAGATACACAAGCATTAAGTATCTAAAGCCGAGTCGTACCTCGCACCCTATACGAAGACACAAGGGCCCGGTCTACGACCTGCGCCCACGACATCGATTGACAGAATACGGTTTACGACCTATTCTACGAGACATACGAATTCGGAAATATCATCTTTATTACAAAAAAAAAAAGCCTCGAAGCGGCTATTACAAAAACGGCCTACGGCCCGGTCTTTACCAAAAAAAAAAAAAAAAAAAAAAAAAAAAGCCTCGAAGCGGCACTTACATAAAACGGCCTACGGCCCGGTCCTTACAAAAAAAAAAGAGAGAGAGAAAGAAAAAAGAAAAAAGCTACAAGCAGCAAAATTTTTACAAGGCCACATCGGCCGGTAAATCTCCACCCCCGTCAGCACGGGTACCTTCCAGATCAGCGGGCCCTCCACCCCCACTTCCACGCCTTGCTCACCAAGGAAGGGCTGCTCGGACCTCTCTTCCTCAACCGCGGCCTCACCGGATGGCGCGTCGGGACCGGCCTCATCAGCACGCGGGGCCGAGTCTTGTGCTGGCAGGTCCGCTTGGACGACCTCAGCAGCCGAGGAGGGAGCGTCCGCAGTCAGATCCACGTAGGGCGCCTCCGAAGGAGCAACGGGCATGAGCCGCTCGAGCTGGACGCCATGAGTGCGGTCCAGAGGGATGTCCAGGTCCTCCGGGGTCAAGTCCGGAAAGTCCATTCCATCCAGCTTCTGGTACCGACACCCCGTCCTCGGCCTCCATCCTCTTGAGGCACGCCCTTACGCCGACCACCTGGTTGTACAGCAGGTGAGGCTCTAAGGCCCGGCTGCGACCGTCGAGATGGGCGCGGATCTTCTCCATCTTCGCGGACCACTTTCGGTTCCGCGCGTCCCACCTGGCCGTCACCCGGTCGCTCTCCGTGGCCACGGCCACCTTCGCCCGGCCTATAGCGGCCTCCTGCCCCTTGACCCTGGAGCGGAGTGTTTCCCGCTCCCCCTTCAGGAGCCCGACCTCCTCCTCCAGGGCAGCCGCCCAAGCCCATTCAGCGGCAGATCGGGCCCTCTCAGCCTCCAGCTCGGCCTGAAGACTGCCCACCTCTGCAGCCCAGGCTCGTACCCGCGCCGCCTCTTCTTCCAGCCCCGCTGACCGGGCCCTCTCATTCCTCAGCTCCTTCTCGAGCCCGCGGAGAAGAAGGGACTGGCCCGGCGTATTGGCATCCTGGCGCGCCTTCAGAAAGCCAAGCGACGCGTCCTTCTCGGCGAGTCGCTTCTCGTAGGCCTCCGCCAGAAAGGCAGTAAGGGCCATCGTCTGCATCAAACCAGTTGTTAGCAAAGGCGCACAACAAGTCCTGATAAAAACAGTTAGATCAAGCAACGTAAGCTCACCCATCTCCAGCGGCACGAAGTGCGGGTGCTTCTGCCATCTCCAGCGGCACGAAGTGCGGGTGCTTCTGCCCGAACATCATGGCCTGCGCCAGCTCGGCGCACTCGTCCTGGTCCACGATGACCTGGTTGCTACCATCTTCATGGCAGAAATAGAAGTTATAGTCCCGAGGCCCCTCCGCTCCGATCCTCGGCCTCCTGCACAGCAGCAGGATCCTCCAAAACGACGACCTCATCGCCGCCCTCCGTCGCCCGACCAGCGACCTCTTCGATCGCCAGGGTCCGGGTCCCTTCGACCTTCCCCCCCGCCGGCACCTCGGCCGCAGGTACCTCGGCCTCCCTGACAAGAGCGCCTCGGGAGCCCTCGGGCTCGCAACCAGCCTCTTCAGGCCGGCCAGCTCCCCGACCTGAAGTCGAGGATCCTCCCACCTCCATCCTCTTCTTCTTTTTGCCAGCCCTACCGCCGGCTGCGACGCCCGCCCTCTTCTTCGAAGGAGCCGTCTCGGACGAGTCACCCACAGCCCGCGGCGCCTCCTCTCGCCGAGCCGGCACCTCAATCATTGGCGACGGCGGCGCCACAAAGGAATCCGCGTAGAGCGGACTGGCAAACCTTGCTCGGCCTGCATTGGTGGCATCCATCAGTCCGGTAAAAAAAAAAAAAAAAAAAAAAAAAAAAACACCGACCTCCGGCCATTGCTGCTGCTATCCTTCCCGAGGTGAATGACTTCCACTCTCTGTCGTTCACCGTCCTGAACACAGCAAGGATACCCGCATAGTCCGGCAGATGAACCTAGAAGAGTGAGGGCCTGAAAGCAAAACAAACAGCATTAGTCAGACAAAACCGAAGAAGAGAAGTCAGCTCGACCTGCAAATCCCTACCCGGGGAAAAATTCCAATCCCGGGTGTATCTCGCCGACGGATCGAGCCCAACCACGTCGGTAGCCCGTATGTAGAAGTAGCTGCGAGACCAGTCCTCGACCTTCGACAGCTTGCTAGCCTTAGACCCCGAGCTGGGGGCCTCCAGGACATTCGCCGCGGGCTTGAAGGCAGCATAGTAAGTTCCCGGGATCCCAGGATTCGCCTTCTGCTGGGTGAGAGCCTCGAACATGGGCACCGTCACCTCCACATCGCATTCGTGCCCCAAGGTCAGCAGCACGATCATCCCCTGGATCGTGGACGGGCAGACCTGCGAGAAGGCCACCCGCACTTCTGGAAGAACGATTCATACATGCAGACGAAGCCCGCCCGAGGAGTCCACGGGCGCTCGTCCGCCCTGGGTAGCCTGAGCTCGACACCATCAGGGAAATCGCACAAATCCCTCAGCAGAGTTACCGATTCCGCTGTGCTCCAGGTCGGTGACCCGCCCTGCTCGTACGGAACCAAGGGGGACCTCCTCGCCTTGGTCACTCGCTCTCCGCCGCCGCGGCTGCCCTGACGACCACCGCGGTCGCCCAGACGCCCGGTTCTGCCCCCAACTTGGGCAACACCGCGGCCACCAGAGGAGGACCTTATCACCGCCTTCTTTCGGAGATGGGTCCCAGGGAGCAGCGGGGCGGCCCTTGAAGTCGAAGGAACAGGCTGTTCCCCACTGTCTGCGCCTCGACACGGAGAGGAGGCGTGCCCGGAATCGTCGGAAGAAGAACTCGGAGGATCACTGCGGTTGTCACGAGATGCCGACTCGTCGCTCGACTCAACCCTAATCCCATCTAGCATCGGTGCCATTGCAAAAAGGAGGAAGAAATCGAAAAACACAGAAAAAGGAAGGGAAGGAGAGAATCGGAGAGAAGGAGTTACCTTAAGGTTATGCGCAGAAGGTTTTAACAGGAGGAAGAAAGAGGGGTTAAATAGAGGAAGGGGATAATGAAGCGACGCCTGGACACGTGTCGAAGGAAGCACGGCCGCCCAGAAACCTAATGATGACGACTCCTCGTTCTCCCACGCCAAAAAGCAGGGGATGCCTCGATAAACGCGAAGCGTCTGTCGCACGCCGCGCGTGGGCATCTCACGCGAAAAAAGAGGTGACCTTTCGTTCTCCCACGTGATGGGTACGCGCCAACCGTCTGCGGATTTTCGGAAAGGTCAACACATATGAGCACGGGCTCAAATCTGGGCTGTAACACCCCGCGCTCCTCCCCCCAAATTTCGAGGAACCGTCCTAAGATGTGCCGAACCAACACCAGATCAACTTCGGATCACTCACCTCGCCTCGTGACACCGAACTGGGGGAGGGCCTATTGTTGGAGGTGGGCCTAGCACCCCCAATTAGTTAGGCCCATCTTAGGAAAAGTCTCTCTTCAGCTCGGTCGCCGACCTGAAGGCACCGCGCTCGTATCACCCGAGCTCCCGAGGACGCACCTCGGGTCCGGCCTGACACTTCACCAAAACAGGATTGTCAGAAGAGCAGAAGGCACGTGGGAGCTGGTAGAACAGTGTCCTACCCGCGTAGGGATACGGCTTCGACTCGACGTCCCACCAACCCTGCAGAGTCGACGAAGGAGGAAAGGACACGTGGAGGAGAGTTGGCAAAACAGTGCGCTGCTCTGCAACACGCCACGCCGAGCTCATCATGACCTCCCTTCTCGAAAGCCGGAACACGCCTCCTAGGCCACCTTACCCGCGAAACAAGCCGAAGACGCCACGTAGCTCCGAGATCCCGGGGAGCAGGAAGTCAACTGCCGGTATAAATACCCCTCGATGTCATTAATGACGGGGATCTGAAATTTTTGTATCTCACCTACCACAAGTGACCCGACCTCTCTCCCTCTCTCTCTTTGTAACAAGACAGCAATTTAGAACGCCGAACTGGACGTCCTTCGGAACCAGTTCGTAACTCTAAATTGTTCACTTCCCTCATCATAAATAAAAGAACACGGCCCACGGCTTGTCCAAAAAATATTCCCGACCTGCTTTTGATTGTGGTTAACTAGCTCTAATTAACGAAAATCTCACCTCTCATCTCCTAATCACCCCTTAATCTTCATTAGTGATCACCGGATCAACAGTGTTGTGTATTTTAAGAAACTTTTCTTGACTTTTATTGGTCCACAAGCCGCCCACTATTACAAAGCTTGCACCTTTTCGAAACAAAGAAAAGTCAAACGCGCCAAAACAGTTGACCGGTTTACGGTTAATTGGTTTAGCTTATTAACTATTGAACCAAAAACCGAACCGATCTATACTATTTACAAAGCTGCCAGTTTTCTTAGGCTCAAGTTGACCAAACGACCTGTCACAATTCACAAAGCACAAACAAAACTGAACCAGGTTTGATTCAATGGTATACAAAGTTGTATCAAGAAACAAGTACATGAATCCTGTGAAATTTTCTTGTGTGCAAATGCAAACTAGCTTGCATTTTTTTCCCAAACATCTTTAAGAAAATAAAAATAAAAATATGACACTTTCTGTAGATTTTATTTCAAGAGAAGAGTCTTTTCTCTATTCAGTTATTGAAATATAGGAAGATCAGGCTTAGCTTGCTCGGCACCAACGCTGGTTTCTCCAACAGATATACCAGTGCTACTACTGCTTGAAGAAGCTCCTTGTTCGATCTCTTTCATCATCTTCATGAAATAACTGTGCCTGGATAAATGAACCAGGAAGAGTGATTGCCAAGCATATCATCAGATCATAACTGTTGAAGAAATCAAAAGACCGGGGAATTAATTAACTAATTACCATCGCGTGTCTGCAGTTAACTCGGGATGAAACGCAGTTGCTAACAAGTTTCTTTGCTTCACAGCAACAATGACTTTTGTTTCTGGAAGAGCATCTTCCTGTAAAAAAAAAAATGAATTCAAGAAGAAGAGATTCATACATGTCCTTGTAAAAAACGTAATCTTTTCATGAGCATCGGTGCAAAATTAAGCAAACCTCTTGGATTTGTACAGTAGAGCTTGAATACAAGACCTTGTTTGATGGAACGGGATAATATGCTAAGACTTCGACACCGGGGCCTACATCGAGAACAGCTGGAGCACGTATGAACACTCCACGGAATGTCTCTGCCCCACCTTCTTTAGATGTTAGTTGAGGTACTGAGATATCAGCTTCAAAACTTTGAATCTACACATCAAAAATAACTTTGATATCAAGCTTTTGCACCTTTATTGTTCAAGAAGATTTTCATACGGTTAAGATCTTATTTGATGATAGGAGTGAATCCATATGAAATTAGTGACCTGCAATTCAATTTACTCCAATAGAACCAAGTTTTCTATATGACTGCATCACAGATCATGCCGATTTTAGCAGTCTCTTTTGGACATTTCGCAAGTAAAATTGATATACATATCTCTGAGTTATGGTGAATAGCATGAATTTCGAAATTTTGGTAAAAGACATAGCTTTACCTGGCTGCCAAAGAAATTCCTATGCACGGTGCAATCAAGGCCACCAACTAATTCCTGACCTCCCTCCTTCTGACCTGAAATTTTCAACATTTTCTCGTTTTAGTTTCGTATTTTTCCGCGGAAACAAATGATAGGAAGATCAATTAAAGTACTCACCAACTGCTCTGTCTGCCAAGAATATAAGACCCGCGCATGTCCCCCAAACAGGTTTCCCTGTCTTAACAAACTCACGTAGAGCCGGGAACTTCAAAAGAGCAAACGAAAGAAAATTAGAACAGGGGAGAGGCTTCTATACTATCCGTCCTCACATCTACTAAGTGCATACACAATCAAATTCTAAACAACGGGTTTAAGTTAAACTAAACGTAGATCAAAGCTCTCCATTTCATGATTCTAGACTCACTATCGATATAGCTTTGCAAATGTTTCCATAAAAAAAGGAAATATCATCCATAAGATCATCTAATCGAAGAGTATATTTGAGGACAATGGTTAAGGGTTTGAGGTACAAACCTTTAAACAGGAACAGAGAAACCACAAACATTACTTATGTACATTAACTTAGAGTAAAATGAAACCTAATCCCAAAGTTCCTTCTTTTTCAATTTCACTGCCATTTTTTTTTGGAGAACACTAACTGGATTCCACAGGAATTAGAGACAGATGACTCCATCAAACCACACAAATTCTCCTAAGCTCATACAGAGATCATTTCTCCAACAAGGTCTGATTTCTCCTCAAATCTAAATTCTGGAGGAAATATTAATAACACCAAAAATCCTAAATTCAGAATTGCCTAATTAGTGAATAACGCCAGATTCGTTTCAAACACACATAAAAAAGGAACCTTTCCTTGTTTCTCCAAGTGGGTCCTCACGAAACAATAAAATTCAATGCCCGCAAAATTGGGTCAGATTCTAGAGAGAAAGAGAGAGAGAGAGGGAGAGAGGACCAGGTTATGGTACTCGGCGAGTTTGGCCATGGTGGTGCTCTCGCCGCCAGGGATGATGAGAGAGGAAACGGTGAGAAGCTGCTCCGCCTTCCTTATCTCGATTCCTTGGACGCCGAGCCGCCGCAGAGCCGCGATGTGCTCATTGAAAGAACCCTGCAAAGCTAAAACTCCGACGGTCATTGCGGCGGCGTGATATGAGAGGAGAGAGGAGAGAGGAGAGAGGAGAGAGGAGAGAGTGTCAGATTAACACTAAAACTGCGTGTATACAGACAAGGCTTTTGTTGTTGCGAGTAGCGACAATTTCTTTCCCATTTGTTTTGTGTTTCTTTCTTTGCCCACGATTTGGAATAATAGTCAGATATTTAGAATAGTTGCACCAACCAAAAAAAAAAACAGATATTTAGAATTTAGATTCTTTCCTGAATTTTGATATTTTGATAGTCTAATTTTGATATTCTGAATTCAAAATTCAGGAAAGAACAAAAGTACTAATTTTTTCGGAAACATATAAAAGTTCATTAGTAATTTTGTTTGAAATAATTCATTTCGGAAACAAAAATCAAAGAATTTTGTTCAAAATTCATCTTGTTTGACATAATTGCATATAAAGTTATTTATTTCAAATTTTATTAGTAAATTAACATTTTTGTTTTTTAGCGTGTAAATAATAAAATATTAATTCTTGTTAGAGGGGGATTTAGCACTCCCCCGGTTTAACCCGGTTTGAATTGAAATCAGCCCAACTCCGACATCAAAGCCCATCAAGATCGACTTGCGAAATAAAAGGAAGATCTCCTTTTATTTGATAGAGGAAAATCCCGAGAAAAGAGGAAGTTATCCTTATCGACTCCGGGAAATAAGGATAATCGCCATTATTAATTCAAGAAGGAATAGGAAAATCGACGGACCTCGAAACTTATAAATAGGGGAACCCCCTATTCATAAGGATGATCTTCAACTTTCTATGTAATTAGAACTACGACCGGCTTGATCCCTTTCGAGGGTACGTAGGCAACCCACCTCGGGTCCAGCTATGATTCTAGTAAAATAATTCTCCTAAACCTAAACTGAATTCGCCAATCTACGATATGTGCGAATTCGGGTTTAACAATTGGCGCCGTCTGTGGGGAATGGAGAATTATTAAACACTAGAATCCTGAAGCTCGAGGTCGACATGACCATCTCTATGACTTCTACGATGACAAAAACCGAACTCCTTAAACCGGTGACGTCTACGATGTCCGACGAAACATCTCTGAGCACGTGTTCGTCAAAAAACAAAAAAGGCGAAGAAAAACTAAAAAAAATATTACGGCCTTCGGTTTCTCAAAATCGGAAACGATCCCTTCACCGGAGAAATCACGTCCTTGAAATCGCTCTGAATAAAAGCCGCGATCCCATCTCTCGCCCTCACCGGAGAAATCTCGTCACGATCCTTGAGCTTCGTCGATCCCGGAATTCTCGATCCCACAACAAACTCGCTGGAAATCTAAAACATCTTAGCAGACCCAGTACGTGGAGATTTTCGAAAACGAAACCAACCATCATGCCCGATATCAACGATTCTTGAAATACTTCGAAGTTCCATCCAAACCCTGATCGCGTTAGACATCTATCACGTCAGCAAACCGCCACCGCTTCAAGCGTCCCGGAGCTCCGCCATCATCGCCGCTACTTACCGCCGCCCCTGCAGCAAGCCAAGCCGACGTGAGAAGGAGATTAGGTTTTCTTTTGTATTGGGCTTAAACAAGCTTTTGGCCCATCTTACATTAAGCCCATCTTCTGGCTCTAAGTAAATTGAAGCCCGATCTCCTTCTCCCTGGCAACCATCTCTCACCGACATGCAAATCCCAAAGAATTACGGTAAAGGAGAGCTCACGCTTGCGGGAATTTCGTCTGAAAAATATGAAGAATGCACAAAAATCTCTCGATAAGGACATGAAGAAAAAGAGAAAGTGAATCACGACTTTGATCTAAAAACAAAAACATACAAAAAGCTAGGCCCAAGCCCATCAGGAAGAAGAGGCGAGAAAAAGAAAAAATTGAAGCTCGCAAAAGATTTTGAGCTCGGTTTAAATTAAAAACCGCGATGGAATTCTTTTCTCTGGGGTCGACCAACTTGACGCGCTAACAAGAGCTCGGGAATAAAAAAGAAACGGAAGAGCGATGACCGATCTCATCAACCAAGCTCCACAATTGCGCACCAGCAACAAAAAAGCTAAGTACCATTTTTCTTTACTAAATACTATGATCCAAAATCTCAAAGAAAAAATATCTTCACATTTTTATCAAAATGTCGCAGGATTTACAAAAGTTGTCGCTCCAGCTAGAACGCTTCGGCAGCGCACAAACCATTATAACGACATGCAATCAAGAGCTTTAGCTCGTCAATCCATCACGGACAAACACGTCTCAACAACATTTTTGACATATCAATCATCTCGAACGTCCGGTCATTAAAAACGCATCCGGAGTTTCAGACCATTGCTTGTCGAGCTATATCAAGTCTCGGACTATCTACCAAACTTTTCTAAGCTCGACAACCGAGCTCTCCAAAATCCAGGTACCACCTACGGAAAACTATCTATTTTTCGAACTCAATCACAGGGTCCGTCACTCTAAGCCGAACTACGGTTCGCAAGAGCAAAAAAAAAAAAAAAAAAAAAAAAAAAAGACGCTCGTCTACCGATCTACGATACGCTCCCCTATCGAGCTACATCTTCTATCGAGCTACAATACGCTTCCCTATCGAGTAACAATACGCTCTCCAACCGAGCTACATTTTCTACCGAGCTACAAAATGCTCATTACGACATATCTTAAGCACATCAGTTTCAGTTCTTCGGATTATCAGTTTTGGTTTATCGGTTCAGATCGGTTTATCAGTTTTAGCTCATTTCGGTTCAGATAAGTTTCGGTTCAGATCGGTTTATCAGTTTCAGTTCAGATGAGTTTGTCGTACAGAATTCCAGCTCGTCAGATTCAGAACTTCAGTTCAATACAGAATTCCAGCTCGTCAGATTCAGAACTTCAGTTCGTCAGATTCAGAACTTCAGTTCGTCAGATTCAGAACTTCAGTTCGTCAGGTTCGGTTCGAAACTTCAGCTCTTCAAAAACCGAACTCCTCAGTCGAACTCCTCAGTTCGCATCGAAAGCCGAACTCACGTAGTTCACATATCCCAGATCATCGAAGTTCAATAAGCCGAGTCCGTCTCGCACACTTCGATGATCTGGAAAGTAATAAGCCGAATTCTCAACATTCGTAAATTATAAGCCGAGCCTCCGTAGTTCGCAAATCCCAGATCATCTGAGCCAAATAAGCTGAGTCCGTCTCGCACACTCTGATTCGATCTGGGAAAGTAGTAAGCCGAATCCTCAACATTCGCAAATTATAAGCCGAATGACGCAATTCCCAGATTGTCTGAGCCAAATAAGCCGAGTCCGTCTCGCACACTCCGATCCAACCTGGGAACTAAGCCGATCAATTGACGATCGCCGACCTAGAAGCAGGTCGTAAGATCGAGTTTATCCCCTACACCCCGGCTAAGACCGTATTATGTACGGCACCAATTTTGTGCACGGTGAACTCGAGAGGATCGTGTATCACGACCTCGGAATTAACAGTCAAGAAACGACTAAGTAATAATAAATTGAATCTCTTAAGCCGAGCTCACATAACTCGCAAAACCATCATACCCCGAACTACGAATGGCTTGATCCCGTCAAAGGGTACGTAGGCAGTCTATCCCAAGACGCAGCTATAAAACCAAAGAAAACCCAAAAGACGCTCTTAGTGAAGCAGCTCATCGATCCCGACATTCAGTCAGTAGAAACCGAGCTAATAATCTCACAGAAGCTTCCGAGCACTGTTCGCTAACACATCACAGCTCGTCTACCGAGCTCCCTAAAATCCGGGTACCCCTTATCAAAATCTATTGTTCGAGGAGATTTTCCTTCCAGATTATATCGAAGGGTCCATCCCAAAGCACGATCAACAAAGAAAAAGGGAGACGTCCGTCTACCTCCCAATCAAACATATCGCCCTTCGCAGTAAGAAAAGCTTGCATTCGCAGCTCGTCAACCTCGCACTAAGGAAGTTCAGTCGCAACAAACTCACAACACGCTGACTTTGGTCTCGCACAAACTATCGAACCGAGCTTAAACTTTACTCGAACGAAGCTGAGTAACGCCAAAGTCCGCCAAAGAAGATTCGAAGGACACAAGTCTGAACGATCAAGACATGATGCTGATTTTAACTCCAACCAGGCTAAAGAATTATCCGCCGAACTCGAACACTCCTTCGCCGAACTAAGGGGGGGACTAATTGTTAGAGGGGGATTTAGCACTCCCCCGGTTTAACCCGGTTTGAGTTGAAATCAGCCCAACTCCGACATCAAAGCCCATCAAGATCGACTTGCGAAATAAAAGGAAGATCTCCTTTTATTTGATAGAGGAAAATCCCGAGAAAAGAGGAAGTTATCCTTATCGACTCCGGGAAATAAGGATAATCGCCATTATTAATTCAAGAAGGAATAGGAAAATCGACGGACCTCGAAACTTATAAATAGGGGAACCCCCTATTCATAAGGATGATCTTCAACTTTCTATGTAATTAGAACTACGACCGGCTTGATCCCTTTCGAGGGTACGTAGGCAACCCACCTCGGGTCCAGCTATGATTCTAGTAAAATAATTCTCCTAAACCTAAACTGAATTCGCCAATCTACGATATGTGCGAATTCGGGTTTAACAATTCTTTTGTCTATAAAATATTAATTTTTTAGAAAAAAAAGAAGAAGACAAGGATCAAAATTAGTCCGTAATATGTATGAACTAAATTGTTATAAATAGTAAAATAAATGTTACTTTTTACCATGAATTCAAAAAATATTAAAAATTTTAAAAACTTCAAATAGTATATGTTTATAAAAAATAAAATAAAAACTCCAAATATGTGATCTTATATGCAAAAACTCCATTTTGTTTTAGGCGTGTGTGTGTCACGTTAGCTGGTAAAGTTTTAATATATATATATATCGCCATTCTAAAAGTATAGAAAAATAAAAGGACTGTGTTTCCAAAACAAATAAAAAGAAAAATATAAGGACTAGAAAAAAAAAACAGAAGGGGAGAGAATCTCGATCAAAGGCTCTTCTCGTAGCTCTTTTTTTTTTTCTTGTGTTTGTCTAATCTCACGCACGAAGCAGAGAGAGAGTCCTTACCTTGCGACCCCAAAAATATTCCTTTTTTTTCTTCTATTGTCTTCGTCTTCTCCGATCGAATTCCAAATCAGCTTGAATGTAAGATTCTCGCTTTTCCCCTTCAATTACTTTGCTATTCTCTGGGTTTTTTCATCTCTTTTTTTCTTCTTCCCATTACCGAATACTCGATCTCCTTCTGAATTTGCATTGCAATTCTTTCTTTTTTTCTTCTGGGTTTATTCTGCTGCCATCGATTTCGAAATTAGGGTTTCTTTTCCAAAATTTAGGGAGATTCTGGTTTGTGATTTATGAAGCCACCGTCTTGGGCTTGTTGAGTTTGCGGTGGAATTTGGGATTGTTGTGTAATTTCGATCCTTGTCTTCTTCTTTTTTCCTATTGTTCGTTCGAGTTTACCATTTGGATTGGAAAAAGTGTACACCTTTACGCCAGAATCATAATATCGACAATGTGATGTAATGGATTTCGATTCGTGTTTATTAACACAAATATGTTAAATTTATAAAACCAGTCTTAGTGGTTGTTATCAGCGAGTTTAATGAAAAAACTTGACCTTTTTCTTTCTTGCAGAAGCCTTTATTTCATCTTGACTTTATTGACGGTTGTTGAAGCTGTGTAGCTCTTAAGAATTGGGGCTATGAAGTCAACGAGTTACTGCTGATGAAGAAGAAGGCGAGGAACTGAGATAAATATAACAAGAAAAAAAAAACGAATTTATAAGGTTGCATTTTTAGGCATGTCGCGTTTCGAATGCAGTGGTTATGATATCTCAAGTTGTTTTGTTCATCTTGCTGAATGGCATCCTTTGGAATAGAGAAGTTTATCGGGCCTGAAGCCCTCTAAACACCCTTTTATCGCGGGGTGAGGTTTCGATTTGTACAGAGGTCTTTGCGTTTGATTATTTGGATGCTCAAGTAAGGATGTAATTTTGATGTCACTTTTTTTTTTTTTTGTTACAGGTTACTCACAGCACGTTATATTTAATCATACAGCAAATTTGTTTTGATTTTTGGGAAGTAGATCATGTTTTGTGATGGTATTTTGTTTGCCCGGACTATGGGTTGCTTTGGATGCTTTGGCACTTCTGCTAAAACCCGGCAATCTCCTGAGCCCGAGGAAAATGATACAAATTCATGTAGTAGTGATGGAACTAGCATTGAGAGAAGAGAAGAAGATGAAGAAGATGAAGAAGAAGTAGAGCAGAAGAGCCGCTCCAAAAGATCCGAGGAAATTTTGAAATATAGATTAGATAATGGATTAATCTGCAGGCAGTTTCCAGTGAAAGAAACTAATGAACTTATCCGTGGAGAGGTAAAATGACATCTTGTGCCTATCTCTCATATTCTTTTCTTGGCAAGTGTACATATTTATTATTATTGCTTCTTAGAATATCCCATGGTTTGTGTCTATGCCAATTTTGTTGTTGTTTGATCTTCAGGATGAAGATGGTAACAAGATGATCAATGAGTACGTTCGTGAGTGTAAAATTGGATCTGGTAGCTATGGTAAAGTGGTAAGTGTGAATCTCATTTACAATACTATCTAGTCATTTTAAGTGCATCTCCCAAAAGCATCCATAACATTGTTTTTTGCATTTAAAATAGGTTTTATATCGAAGCACTGTAGATGGCCAGTACTATGCTATCAAGGTAAGCTCTTGTTTTCTTTCCCTCATTACCTCGTGAAACCGGTTCTTTTTTTGGTTTAGCTGATGTTATTCATTTGAACTATGATCCTTCAATATAGTGCAGATTATACAAGTTAATGTGTTTAGTTGATCATTTATAGGGCTTATAAAGCTCTCTGATATATCAGGATTTAATACTTGGGTTTACAGGCATTTCACAAGTCGCATTTATTAAGGCTAAGGGTTGCACCTTCAGAGACAGCTATGAGTGATGTTCTTCGAGAGGTATCATGCGTTTTCTGCATTGTTTTTCTTCAACAGTATCTCTATTGGTTTCATTTTAGAGAAGTTGTGTTTACTCTTTTATCTCTGTCACTTTCAGGTTATGATTATGAAAATTCTGGAGCACCCTAACATCGTTAATCTCATTGAGGTCATAGATGACCCCGAAACTGATCATTTTTACATGGGTACTTATTTTCCTCTTCCCTTTTCTGCTGTTTTGGTATTTACTTTCCGTGAAAAGAGCCTCTTATCTTCTAATGTTTGTCTTTCTGCTTCCTCTTAGTTCTCGAATACGTTGATGGAAAATGGGTGTATGACGGTTCTGGACCACCAGGTGCTCTCGGAGAGAAAACTGCTAGAAAGTATTTGCGGGATATAGTTACTGGCCTGATGTACCTTCATGCTCATGTATGACCTTCTTTGTTTATCGTGCTTTTCTTGCTTCATGGTTCATCACCTAATAATACTGTCTTGATACTATGTCTTTGGGAAATTTAAAAACCAGAATGTAATTCACGGGGACATTAAACCCGACAATCTGCTGGTTACTAGTAGCGGTACTGTGAAGATAGGAGATTTCAGTGTCAGCCAAGTATTCAAGGTAATAAATGATATTTGAATCATTGATATTCAGTAATTCTTGATATGTATCTTGTAACCTGAGTGTTAGCATCAATTTGTTTTTGTTACAGGATGATGATGATCAACTGCGTCGATCTCCCGGGACTCCAGTCTTCACTGCTCCAGAATGTTGTTTAGGTCAGCTTCCTGTCTAATATCTTTAAGCTTGGTCCTAACGCATTAGTGTATAGAACGAATAAGCGAATATCTATTTGTTTTTGGATCGGAACCAGTATCAGGTATAACGTATAGTGGCAGAGCAGCGGATACCTGGGCAGTGGGAGTTACTTTGTATTGTATGATATTGGGACAATACCCGTTTCTTGCTGATACTCTTCAGGACACCTACGACAAGGTAGGGTTTTGCATATGATCAATGGTTTTCTTGACTCTCAAGAAATCTCTTTTGAATAACCCTAAACCTCCGATTATTTGATCTCTTAACAGATTGTTAACAACCCTTTGATAATCCCGGATGGATTGAATCCTCTTCTAAGAGATTTGATCGAAGGTCTCCTTTGCAAAAGTGAGTTGTTTTCATCCTTTTGGTGTAGTTAAACTGTATAGATCTGAGTTATGTTTTGTCGATTAATGGTGGAACTCACCTGTTGTTTCAAGATCCGAGTGAGAGAATGACATTGAAGAATGTGTCGGAGCATCCGTGGGTGGTGATCGGAGAAGAAGGGCATGTTCCCGAATATTTTTGTTGCTGCAAACGCAATTCCTCCGCCTTGAAGATTGAAGAAGCGGATCTGTGAAATCTCAGATCCTAACTAAGAAAATTTGAAGCTTTTCATCGTTTTAAAAGCTTGAAGAATAGATGCACACGTTAACATCACAGGCTATCGCATCTTATCAAAAAAAAAAAAAAAAAAATTGCGGTCATATTTTTTTTCTTTTCTCTCTTTAATACTAGATAATTGTCACGTTTTTGTGTATTGATTATAAGTTTTAAAATTGATACGACTGATATTGATTTTTCATTTTGATTTTCTTTTTTGGGCTCAGATTTTTGTTTTTCTTTAATAAAGATTTCATTTCACCACTTGATTTTTATACATTTTTGAATAATAGTAGATTTAATATCACTTTTACAGAATTCTTGATTGAATAACAAGAAAATTTCAATTATTTAAGTAAACTGTAAATTCAATAGCATGTCCAACAAAATATGCAATTTTTTTCAAAGTTAGTAACTCTCAAAATCACAACATATGTCGAATTAATCTGTCATATTTTGATACATGTAAAAAAAAAAATATCAATTAGATTTTAACACATAATATTAACAAAAAAAAAAAAATATATAATCTAGGCCTAATCCTTATTAAAGTTAGCAAAAAAAAAAAAAAAAAAAAAGTTGATTTTAGATTAAGGACATTTATTTTAAAGTTTTTTTATAAAAGGAAAAAATAATAATTTTTTTGTTTATAATAAATCAATTAAACAATAGATTAACATCCTAAAAAAGAAAACAATTAAACAATATATTAAATAATAATTTTCTTGTTTAGATAAATCAATTTACGATCTAATAAAGTAATAGAAGTTAAAAAAACAATTATGTTTTTTTCATATTACGTTTGACTTTAGATATTAAAAAGTTGGAAATAAAACTTAAAGAGTAATACTTGGGTTCAATCCTAGGTGTGAATCTCTTTATCCACCCCTCTTCTTTTAGCCAATAAAAATATGACATGTCGTATTTAAAAGAATTAAAAAAAATTAAAATTAAAATTCAACAAATAAAACAAATTAAAATAACATATTATACTTAAATTTCATTCTTTAACCCTAAACCCTAAACGGATAAACCTCAAACCCCAAAGCTTAAATCATAAACCCTAAATCTAAATCCTAAACTTTAAACCCTAAATCCTAAACTTAAAATATAAATAGTAGACATAATTATTACTATAACTTTTATTAAGATAATATTTATTTTTATTTTATTTAATAAATTATATGACATATTTTGATTGATTAGAGAAAAAATGGTGAATAAAGAGGTTCACCTTTAGTAGTGAACCCAAGATTTTTTCAAACTTTAATTATTAGGTAAGCTTATGGTTTAAAAAGGAATGGGAGCAAAACAAGATTTTATTATGGATGCAATAATTTAATGCTTAAAGAAATTACATTATTTACCAAATTTTTATTGGATGCAAGTTCACACACCTTACCTTAACTGGATTCGCCCCTGTGTACACGTATGTAAATGATAAGAATCTACAAGTGCATGTACTTAATTATCTAACAATTATTTCTGTAATAAAAGCTAATATACTATTCTATAATTATCTTGAAAATTTTAACTATAAAAGCCAACCGTTAGCTCTCAAATATTCATGCAGTGGAACAAAAAAGATTTGATATTAACCTTTAAAGTAGAAATCATAAAAGAAATGGCGTCGTCGAGAATTCAATTTGTTGCTCTTCTCGTCATTGCTTCTCTCCTTGTTAACTCTATTGCGGGGGAACCTGATCTGTTACCTTGTGAATATTCAAGCTTTTCCCATCCAGTGGTACCTTGTCAAGCAAAAGAAGAGTGTATCCAGAAATGTGGAAACAAACCACCTATGTGTGTGCATTTGGATCCTCGACCTAATTATTCTGGTAATTGTTGTTGTGTAGGATGAGTTGGAAAAATGTAATTTGATTGAGAAAATATTTTACTATGTATTGAAATCAAATCTTTTATCAATAAATTATTTCAGTAATTAATATAATATGTTTTTTTCTTCTTCTTATTTTCTTCACTAAAAAGCGTCTTAACAAAATTTATACATGCACTTATTAGATGTGGTATTTTGTTAATCATGTTTTATAGATTTTAAATTTCAGTGTTATTCAATTAAGTTTTTAAAATTTTCATTAAAATCTGGTGTTATCCAAAACTACAAAATTATATAAAATATTTTTTAATTGGGATTTTATAATCCACACACATATATAAATTCTTGTAAATGTTATCAAAAGTTTAAATCGATTATATAAAGCATAAAATCATTGAGTATACATAAAATCTATTTCTTTACCTATGTATGTTGAGAAGTGTATGTGTGCCTAAATGATACTAGTATTATGCATGTAATTACCACTTATGTAATTGATTACATGTGCATGGATAAATGTTAATATATGTAATGTATGCATGTACATGTAGACGTATCTAAATGATAATAATCTGCCTAATCTGAACCGAAATCGATCTGGTACATCGAAAGAGGTCCGATTGATCTTAACCGAAATCAGTCTGACTCGAATTAGTCCGGCCGATCTAATCCAAAATTAATCATATGATGAGATATTGTCGAGATTAATGGCTAGACGAGTCGTTGTCTTCGAGGGGATGTGTGAGAATATCCAACATCAAAAGTTGAGAAAAACTTTCAATAATATATAATAAACTTGGGTCAATCCACTCGTTACCAATTGATTTTGAGTTAAAAACCCATAATCTCATATTTAACAATGACCGTATCCGTTTTTTTTGTCAAACCACAAATTTAAGTTACATTTTTAATTAGTCTTATTGGCGAACCCGATGAGTTCAAATACATTTCAAGCTTCAACTTAGTTGAAGTCAAAATCACTACAAATCTTTCCTTTCCAAGTAAGTTATCCTTCGTCACGATTCTGCTTTGAATCTTAAGTCTAAAGAGGAAAAAGAAAAAGCACAAAGGACAAAAACAAAAAGAAAACGTAAGTCGAAAGAGCGCGTGGATCTTACTCGCAGGAGATTTTTGCTTTCCTCTCTCAACCCTCCTTTTCGATCTCTCCGCTTCAGAGGTCTTCTCCGGTCACCGGCGCGTATCGCCGAGCCGTGAGGAGGCCTCCGCAGTGGTGGGCTTTTCCTGCGCGGTGGTCGTTTATAGGGGTGGAGTGTGGCTCGCCGGCTTCTCCTCTAGGCGTAGGACCTTTGTTCTTCGTCGACCTTGGCGCTCGTGGTGGTGGATTCGCCAGATCTGGACGGCGGAGCGTTTGCGGAGACTTCGGGGACATGGCTCCGTTGATGACGTGACGACGTGCGGTTTTGGTGGTTCTTCTCTCGGGTTTGCTGGTTTTGCTTCCTATGTCCTGTCTTTTAGCTAGCCATGTCGGTGGCCGGTTCTTCCGCGACGAGACCCTGTATTGCTTCCTCCCTGGATTCCAAGCCGGTAGAGGACGGCGGTAAGGGTCTTCGGCGGTGAGCAATCGGCGGTGTGGAAGTGGTTTTCTATTTTACGGGTTATCTCTCATCTCGCTTGGCGTGGGGCTTGACTCTGTCGGCCCGTGGTTCGGTTGGCTAGACGCGGCTCGGCTCGGTGTGGTTGTTCTGGGGGATACGGCAGAGAAGCCTCGATGCGGCGCCTTCTCGGTGGTGCTAGATCTTTTTGGAGATGGTTTCTGGTCCGGGAGAAGGTGTGCTCGAGGATTCGTAGTCGGAGGTTCAGTGTGGTCTGCTCGGTTAGGTTGGTGGTTTGGTCTCTGGTCTACTGTTGTTATGGTTGATTATGTATTTGTGGTTAGTTTGGTCAATTCTGTTCACTTCGGGATTGGTAGAATTGGTCACTTTTCTGGTTCGAAGTTGGGTCGAGTTTCTTTAGTTTCGATTAGGTTTGACGCAACGATTTATAAGACATCAGAGTTGTAGGGTTCTTAGTGACTTGCAAGGGAAGTTTGATGAGACCATAACCGGATCGGGATCCGAACGCCTGATAAACCCAAGATGGTTTGCTGGTTGACCGGACTGGATTGGTCTAGGGTTAGGAGCTAGAACGGGATGTTGGTTTCAAAGAGGTTGCCGCGCTGGTTCTTTAGCCGACAGAGCTGAAGTTTTGCGCCTATTGCGGGCACTTTGTGGAAGCAAAAATCGTATTTCTCTAAAATTATTTTCGAGTTATTCAGATTTCGTTCTAATTTCCTGTTATAATTATATTTAATTGTAATGCTCAAAATGATGCCCCTATAAGGGAAGAATAAAAGAGTAATTCAAAAAAAAAAAAAAAGCACAAATTATTTGTGGTTCACTTGCTCAATTTTTTTGTTTGGGTGTTTATAAAAAAAAAACCTTGAAGAAGGAAGACTACACGTTCGTTCCTTTTTCCTTGTTGTTTCTTAAAAAAAAAACAAAATCAAGAAATCTTGGGCAAGAAACATCACCGATAGAAAGTAAAGTACCAAAGATTAGTTGGAAAGTTAATATATTTGGTTCACACTCGACCCGATATACTTTTTGGAGTTAGTGTAGTGAACCAATTCATGCATCAACCGAGTGAAGATCATATGAATGCGGTTATGAGAATACTTTGTTATCTAAAGTCTTTACCGGAAAAAAAGGATTATTGTTCTCTAAACATGGACACCTCGAAATAGATGGCTACACAGATGTTGATTGGGCAGGCAGGAAACATCACCGATATAAAATTACAATATATCGAATATTTATAGGAAGCTAAAGCTACATAATTACAATATATCCCTAACGACTAGAAATCTACAATTAATACAAATATCTACAATAATTAAACAATTCCAAATATGATGAATCTTCAACCTTCTATTGATTTATCTCTTAATAGTCCAAATATCTACAATAATTAGACTATTTATCTCTTAACAGATCCTTTGATAATCCCGGATGTCCTCTAAGATATTCGATCCAAGGTCTCCTTTGCAGAAGTTACGTTGTTTTCATCCTTTTGGGGCATCCATGACTAATCTGCCTTAAAGAATATTCTGTTGCTGCAAACGCAATTCTGCCTTAAAGATTGAACAAGAAGAAGAAGCTAATGGGATCTCTCTGAAACCTCAAATCCATTGATCGTTTAAAAAATGTACAAGCTTGAAGAGTAGACGCATCTCTTTAAACCGTATGTACGTACAAGTTTGATCTCGCCTGCGGTCATTTTTTTGGTTTGTGTCATGTTATTGTGCGTTGTTTATAAAAGTTTTAAAATAAATATGATTGTGATTTTATTTTTTCTGTGTACGGGGTGAATTATCATACGGACCTTTTTTCTTTTCTTTTTGGTTAAACTATACGGACCATTTTCTGATATCTCTTTGCATTTTCTATTGTGTGTACTTTGTTTTGCTTCGGAGAAGAGTAAAAAGAAACAATGTGTACAAAAATGAATTAGTTTTTGGTCAATGGCTTTGGAAATGATTTCATGTAAGAAAATGACAACTTTTAAAATTGTTATTATCAAATGACAAAAGATTACAGTAAGAAAATTATCTATGTGTGACAAATTGAGAGCTTTGTTGTGTGTATGATTTTCTGTTTATCTTGTCTATTATTTCTCTAAAGTTCACAAGGGCTATATATATATATTTTTGCCATCTAAATTACTTTTATTAGTTAACAAAATTACAGTCATTGTTTACATCAATATTTAGAAAATCAAGACATACATGGTACAAAAACCATTGACTGTTATAAATAATAGTTTTTTTTGCTAAAATATATGCGTGAACATTTGTTTTTTTATGTCGAAAAGTATTTCCTAAAACATGTATCACCATCTTTGGATTTTCTTGAATAAAATGATTGAACCGTAAATTATGTTTCCATTAATAAGTCGGATGATATTGAAGTTGTCTCCTTCAAACTCAACTTTAGTTAGACGATTTATAAGTTCATATATATATATATATATATATATATATTTCTTTGTTAGGTCTCATTTTGTTATATGTCTAGGGAATTTTGCAGCATATAACACTTCTTGGTGAAGTACCTTTAGATTTTTATCTCATTGCCGATTCTAAAAAACACCACATCGATGTGTTTCGCATGCATGAGATTTATTTTATATAGTGGACGAACCAGATGTGCGTATTTTACTACAATCTTTTTAATTATAAAATAAAATCACTTTATTTCATGAGCCACAATTTAGACATCAAATTATTATTTTTTTGTTGGGGGGTTAAAAATAGAAATATCTACAAGTTTAGGATTAGAATAAAAGACAAAACGTAAGCTTTCTATAGTGCCGTCTCTTGTTTGGCTTCACTTGTTTTTTATACTTTCTCCTTTAAAACCAGTTTTCAGTTTCTCTCTGTTTCGCACTCCATTCTCTCTCTACCTTTTGACTCCATGCCGGTCGCCGGCGAACTTTTCAACGGGTAATATACTTCCCAGGTGGTCACCGGAGTAATCCGGGACAACGAGATCTAATTCGACCAGCGGAGGTTTTGGGTAAGCCTGTGGATACTGGATTCGTCTTCGTTTTATTGCATGACTTTGTTAATCCTCTTCTCGGTGTTCTCTGCTCCGTTGGTCAGATCCGTATGATCCTTGTTTTCGGATCTGGGCGCATTTTCCAATTTCAGTTTTTTTTTTTTTTTTTTTTGGGGATTTTAAAAGTCTCTGATTCGGATCTGCTTTCTCTTGTTCGTAATCTTATTTGGGGGATTTTGTGCGTTTGATTGATATCATTATCTATCAACCTTTGGCTCTGATTTTAGGATCGATCTCATGTTTAATTCGAAGAATAAAGAGGCGATTTTGACATTTCTTTCTATTTTTAGTTTTCCAGATTCTGACATTGTTGTTCTATTTATTTCGATAATTTTCTACAGATTAATTGGGTATTGCATTGGTCAGAAGATTATCCAGATAACTTTGGAACTCACTGGTGTGGGTAAAAAGATTTGTGGATGTGTGTTGTTATTGGTTTGATTGTTTGAAATTTGATGGAACAAATAAAGAGATTGTTTTGGAGCAACGATTGGTATCTGTCTCTGGATACTGGGACAAGGGTTTCCCAATTTAGAAAGACTTGTTTTGATACTTGAAGAAGAAGAAGAAGAAGAAGAAGAAGAGTCTTGACAAAATTTTGTTGTTTGTTTTTTTTTCTTTGCTTTTTGGGTTTGGTTGGATTCTTTGTATTGAAATAGGTTTTAACATTAATGGCGACGGAAGCGCGTTCTCCGGAGAGAAGAGAAGTCTCTGCTTCTGCTTCAGCTTCTGTAGTAGTGAGTGCGAGGGTAGGAGAGAACGATGGTCATCGCCTCAGGTTGGGATCAAGTGACTCGCTTCTCCCCGGTCTTATCGATGATGTTGCTCTAAATTGTCTTGCTTGGGTTCCGAGATCTGATTATCCTTCGCTGTCTTGTGTAAGCAAGAAGTACAATAACTTGATCAACGGTGGGCAGTTGTTTGGTCTGAGAAAGGAATTGGGGATAGTGGAGTATCTTGTTTTCATGGTTTGTGACCCGAGAGGTTGGTTAATGTTTTCTCCCATGAAAAAGAAATGGATGGTGCTACCTAAAATGCCCTGCGACGAGTGCTTCAACCACGCGGATAAAGAGTCTTTGGCTGTTGACGACGAGCTTCTGGTTTTCGGGAGAGAGTTGTATCAGTTTGCGATTTGGAAATACAGTCTGAGGTCTCGTTGTTGGGTCAAATGCGAAGGAATGCATCGTCCTCGTTGCTTGTTTGCATCGGGAAGCCTCGGCGGAATCGCTGTTGTTGCGGGAGGAACCGATATGAACGGGAATATATTAGCATCAGCAGAGCTTTATGATTCTTCGTCAGGGAGATGGGAAATGCTTCCCAATATGCATTCCCCTCGAAGACTATGCTCGGGATTTTTCATGGACGGGAAATTCTACGTGGTTGGAGGAATGTCGAGCCCTAATGAATCGGTTACTTGCGGGGAGGAGTTTGATCTAGAGACAAGGAAATGGAGGAAGATTGAAGGAATGTATCCGAATGTGAACCGAGCAGCTCAGGCTCCGCCTCTTGTTGTGGTGGTTAACAACGAGCTGTTCACGCTCGAATACTTAACCAATATGGTGAAGAAGTACGTTAAGACGGAGAACAAATGGGAAGTAATGGGAAGGTTACCGCCGATGGTGGACTCTTCAAACGGTTGGGGATTGGCGTTTAAACCGTGCGGGGACCAGTTGTTGGTGTTTTGCGGGCAACGAGGTTCGAATGGCGAGGGCATTGTTGTGAATTCTTGGTGTCCGAAATCGGGAGCTAAAGATGGGAACTTGGATTGGAAAGTGCTTGGAGTTAAAGAGAATGTTGGTGTGTTTGTCTATAACTGCGCAGTGATGGGTTGTTGAAAAGAAACCCATCTTTTGTTTCTTCACCTTGGAGGTTCGGTTTTTTTCTTTCTATTACATCAAATCTTATCTCTGGTTCCTTCTTCTTCTTCTTCTCTTGACTTGTCTCTAGTTTTTCTAGTTTTATTATTGCTCTTCTTCTACTTTTGGGTCTGTTCTGTTTTTTTTTTTTTAATTTATTGTTGGTAAATTGGAAAAGGGAAAATTCATTACTCTGCAAAATGTTCGCCTTTTCTTACTTAATTCATCATTTACTTGAATAAAAAAAAGTTTTTTTAAAAAAATAAACAAATTTTTTTGACGGTTTCTTCTCTCTCTCGTGATATCGCAAAGGCGATTCACGACAAACCATTTTCTTTCATTTGCCGCCGTAATAACTGGTACTAAAGCCGATCAATCTAGGCTGGATTTCTCCGGCCGACGCCGACAAGGACGGCGGCTCTGGCATAAATTTTTCTTTTTTTCTGTGTTTTTGCTTCATTATCTTCCACCACGATCTTCGTGTATTTAAGTTAGTTCTCAGTAACCACCTTTCCTCTCCTCTTTGGAGTTTCTTTCCGGTGTCCATCATAGTGGTGTTGTCGGTGTTATATTTCTGAGATCGTTTGAATTTATTCATTGAATCAAATTACCCAATTTGGTTTAAGATTGAAACGATGGTCTCAACGAAAGTTACTACTCACCATCTTATGGTTTGGGTATGTCATTTGGATTTTCGATCCGGGGATTGGAGAGATTAGGGTCAACGAAGATTATGGTAGGCGAATTTGTGATTTCAACTCAATTTTTTCGGTGATTTTACTTTGCTGAATATGGCATTACCATGGAAACTGCCATGGAGCGGACATGGATTCAGAGCAGAAGATGCAGCCTTTTTGTTGTATGGCGACATTCGTACAGTCGTTGAAAATTGGCAATCTTAAGTTTTTTTCTATCAAAAGGATCAGAAAATTGGTTTTTTTCGAAGAATATTTTTAATCCTTACTTGGAAATGTGTCAATGTAATACAACAGGAGAAAAAAATGGATCATAGCCAAAGAAATCGCATCAGATCAAATGCGATTATGAGGAAAGAAAGTGTGGACACTCTTTCAGCAAGAAAAACTCAGAAAAAAAATCGTCAAAACGCATTTTCGTTGTTTTATTGTTTTGTATGTTTACTTTTATGTATTGTGTGAAAGCAATAGAAGGTGGCTTTAATGGATGTTGGTGATCCCATAACCAGTCTGGTTCCCACATGACCCAAAGCCGGAGGAAGATAGGAGACGATGAATTATGATTTACGATCTTTAAAAGTCTAATGCAGTCAAGATTTTTTTATTAGAAACAGTCGGTTCAAATACGTACAACTTAGTCTGAAATTTTCAGTGAGCTGAGAAAGTGTTCATGTGATCCTTATTTTTGCGGACATCAAGTACACATGTGGAATCCTGGCGTCGAAAATTTCAATGTGATATATTATGTGAAAAAAAAATATAACGCCAAAAGAAAACAATTTTGGCGGGCTTCCCTCCTTATTTCGCCGTGGAGTAGGTTAAGCGGTGGCTATTTTGAGTTCTCATCGTCTCTTCGCCGGAGATTCGTGTGGGAGTGGCGGTTGTCCTGCTATCGCCACATCTATTGCGGTGGTCCTGTTTCGTTTTAGAGTCTAGACCGGTGGTGGAAGTTTTCTGTTCAGCTACAGCTTGTCGGAGGTTTTCTATCCGGCGAACGGTTTGGGCGGAGGCGAGGGATTTCTCCTCGGCGGCGGAGGTTTTCTATTTCCTCGTCTAAGGTTTTGAGGGACCATCGTCTAGTATACCACTCTCCCCAAAATTTAATCACAAATCTCCCTTTGTATTGAAATGTCGATTTTACCTTTAATGAAGAGTTGTAAAGATTAAGTAGAATTGAATTGGTAAGAGGACAACGAAATGCACGGGAGCTCAGTGGTTGCGAGCTCCACGCGCGTCACCTGCGTGCGCACGACCGGGGTTCGAATCCCCTCTACGTGGTATAACTAGGTAATACTGAGTAATACTGAGTAATACTAGGGGTAATACTGGGTAATACTCGGGTAACACTCGGATGTAATACTAGGTAATACTGGGTAATATTAGGGAATACTAACGGTGAGTAATACTCGGGTAACACTCGGGTTTAATACTAGGTAATACTGGGTAATACTAGGGTGTAATACTGGATAATACTAGGGAATACTGACGGTGATATTTCATTTAAAACAACTTAGGGGTATTTTCGTCGTTTCACTTAAAGAGAGGGGGTATTGTGATTAAGTTAGGGTAGTGATGGTTAGAGAATTCCACATAGTGGTATTCTAGGAGATAATCCGGTTTTGAGTGTCTCCGGTTTTGTCTACGGTCTGGTTCTGGTTTTCTCGTTTCAATTAGATTTCGGTTTAGAGCTCCAACTAGACCCAATCCGGGTTAATATGGTTATGTTTAATTCCGATTTATTAATATTGTAAAAAAAAAAAAAATACAGTAAAAATTTGGTCAAAAAAAAAGGGAAAACATATGAACTTCCTTTGAACCACTATACTCAATAAATGTTGTAGCTTCATGATTCATATGTTTAGCCCATTTATACAAAAAACGGCCTTTGCGGGTTGTATATCATCAGCCTATGGACGTAAGATCTTAAATCATTTAAACTAGGTGATATCCCGGGCCCATAGGCAGAGTGAAATGATTATTAAGAAAATTCCATATAATTTTATATACAAAATCTATTATACGTAAAATTATTATCTGGTATTCAAGATATATGCTAAAACATGTCATTATTTTTATCAACATAATAATTATTTTTAACTATTTTCAAATTTACGATTACTTTATATATTCGAATTAGCGATCTTTTATAGCTTTACAAATTTTTTAAAGTATTTAAGACCTTAATTTTTTTTACTCTTATCATTTTGGTCATTTTTATCTTATATTTCGGTTGCCTCTACTTATATTTATAGCCGAATTTAAAATTTTAACACATCTTTATTTTTCATTCATAAAGTAGATAGTTTATGTTGGTTTTAAGAAATTTAAATCATATCATATGCGAAAAAAATAATATGGAATGTGAGTGGCATAAAATGTAAATATTCTAGTAATTTAAAATTATTTTTATATTTTGTATAGAAGCTCTCTTGTGTTTAACACATCAGCATAGTATCCATGTAAATAACACGTTAATGCAAGGTTAGATTTTAACAATGCCTCAATTAATATATGAGGGATTTCAACATCTACAGTTTACACAAACAAAATATAAATATAGTTTTTTAAAATAAAAGTATATGTTCTTAAGATTTTTATACCATTTTTTTGTGAATAAAGAAGAGATTAGAGAAGATTGTTGTTTTGTGACTTATGTATTTCATAGAAAGAATGATCTCCTTTTATTGGGAGAATACAAATGTAGTAACATATATGAATTTACTACAAGAATATGTTACTTATATGAAATGTTATTTGTAGTAGATGTTATGTGATAGACATTCATTACTGGTTTCATATATGAATTTACTACAAGAATATGTTACTTATTGATTTTTGTGATAATTCAAATATTTTTATACAATGAGTAAAAAACTTATGTAAAACAAGCTAAACGATGAAAAACCAAACCTATACACACATATTTCAACCCTAAACCCTAAACCCTAAATCCTAAATTTTATGGTTAAGGGTATTACGACGACATTACGACGATTTAAGGCATACGAAATCGTTGTAATGTCGTCGTAATACCCTTAACCAGGAATTCAATTTTTTTTTGTTTAAGGGTTACGACGACATTACGGCGATTATGCCTTAAATCGTCGTAATGTCGTCGTAATACCTTTAACCATATATTAGATTCAATCAGTTCACGTTCACTCAATTTCTCTATTTTATGAGGTTTTTGCAGCTTTAGCTGAACCTTTTTTTTGTTGGCGAAAAATTAAGTACATAGCCTATTAGATCGCATCGACTCTCTTTACGACTTTTGTTGTGATGCTTCATTCTTTGATAATAAGCATGTTTTTTGGTTGATTTTTGCATGAAAATGATCATAAAGAAAAAATTGTCTCGAAAAATGCAAGTATCTATATTTTTTATCTGTTATTCTTGACATTAATTAGTGCCATTTAAATGAGTTTGGTTTGGTTTTACCAGTTTTCTTATCATTACTCTTTTAATCCAATGACAGGAAATAAAAAATTGAAGAAATCTATTAAAGAGCTTTCTGAAGCTATGAAAGATCTGCTGAAGTTGGAACTGACGGGAAGTGCACTTGATGGAGAGCCTGTGGTGGAAGAAGAAGGCGAGGGTGAAGAATCAGTTCCTGATGCAGCTTATTCGCAAACTGCTGAAGCTGATATGTTCACAAAGATGAATAGCAACATATACTGGGAGCTCTTCTCTATGGAGGTAGCATTTACATTGAACATCCTTTGTTTTTGTTGTTAATTTCTTTAGGTCTTGTACTATCAATACTAGAATCAAGTTGACCCCTGGTTTAAGTGCAAGTGTTAAGTTTCATAGGATTCCAAGTCAAAACCAATTGGCAATGAGTGGATTGGCCCAAGTCCCTTATATATTACTCAATGTCTCTTCCCACTTCCGATGTGGGACAATCTTCACACACTCCCTAGAGATTAAGGCTCATGACCCATTAATCTCTACATAATCCCAATAGCAAGCTAATCCTTTCAGTTGAATTTTAAGGCTCTATTTTCGTAATTATAAATAAAAGAATTTTCGTGAAGACAAAAGGCTCTTCTTCTTTCGGAATTTTCGAGAAGAATTTTCCGTATAACATGGAAATGAAAAGAACATTGTATTCCAATTTTTTTTTAGTATTGGATCTTCTTCTTTTTTTACCCATGAGTAGCCATGGGCATTCGGGTCGGCGGTTCGGGTTCGGGTCGGGTCTGTGGGTTTCGGGTACCCGAAGTTGAAGAGGGCTGGACCCGAATAGGACCCGAAAATAAATTCGGGTTTTTACGGGTTCGGGTCGGGTTTATGTTTTTAATTGAAAATCGAAATGGAACCGAAAATAAATTCGGGTCGGTTCTGAACCGAAAAACCCGAAATTACCTGAAAAATAAGAATTTCGGTTTGGTTTCATACCCGAGAAACTCGAATTACCCGAAATAAACTTGAATTACCCGAACATACAAATTCAAATCGAAGACATGTTCTTCAAATAAACCCAGATTTCATAGACTCCAAAAGTACAAGACTCAGACACAAAGACTCCAAAACACAATATTCAGAAGACATATTCTGCAAGTTGAACATCAGTAATCACTCATCATGACTGAAATCCAAAAAACTGAAAACACAAAGACAAGTAAGAAAGAACATCACTCATAATGACTCAAATTCTCCGATTCCAAGTCGTCTAGCCTGTATACAACAATGACAAACAATAGTTACTCACTCTCTTTGACTCTTTAACAACTACAAACAATCAAACAAAATTCATATCTAATCAAGTAAGCAAAATCAGTAAGTCACTCTCAATGCCTCAATGACAAAGACAAACAATCAAACACAATTCATAACTTGAAAAAGTGTGAAGACATAGAATATTACCTGATAAGTTAAAACCAAACTTCAGTTTTCAAAGCTGTCTTGAGATTCAAAGTTTTCAAACTCTGAAAAGTTAAAACAATCGACAGAAACAAAATCAAAAGTTAAAATCATAAAACTTAAAACCACAATTCAAAGGAGACTTCTAAGAACAGAATATACCTCTTTGAAGTTTATCTTGCAATTCAATTTCAGCAAGCATGTCTTCTTTAGTGACTATTCCTCTTTCGTTTAAACAAATTTCACACTTCAATCATTGTTCTGTGCACATTAGCACTTCAATCATGTAGTGAGTCAAACAACTTCGAGATGAGTCTAAGATTCTACCACTAGTGCTAAATGCAGATTCTGAAGCAACAGAAGACACATGCATTGCAAGCACATCCCTTGCCATTTCGGATAAAACAGAGAACTTACAACTGTTCAACTTCCACCATCCCAAGACATCATATTATGTTCCAAAAATGTTTTTCTTTGGAGTTTCACATTTCTCCTTCAAATATATATCCAACTCAGTACATGAATCTTGACTTCCTAACTCATCCACCATCTCTTTGTATACAAAATCTATTCTTTCATATCCACTCTCAAAATCTAATCCATTTTGTCAAACACATTACCTGTAGCATGTTCTTGTGACTCTTGAGGCTCTTGACCACTTTGAGACTCATTTCATGTGGATCTAGATGATGTCTCAGTTCTTGTCACATTGCTGCTAATGATGTACTCCTCAAACAGGTTCTTCATAACTGTGATCACAGATTCAGAAAGCTCTTTAGATTCATGACTATCTTTTCCATAAATTCTTTCAAAGCAAAGTGTAGCAAACCTCATTTTGTTACTTAGATCTAAGATACTAGCTCTGATAAGAAGTCTTGATTTTCTTCAACCCATCCCAATACTTATCAAATTTGTCTCTCATAGTCTTGATCTTTGCCCTCATTGCTTCATCAGAATCGTTGCTCAGCTTTATCAAATTCCTTTCAATAGTCACACTCTCATTGTACCACTTGTAGGAATTCACTGAAGTAGATGATGAAACAACTAGTGTAGAGTTGTAAAAGATAACTGATTACAATAATCTTCATTGGATATTTTTCGTTGTTATTATTATTTTTTAAATGTTATATATATATATAATGTTATTATTATTGTTACAAGTTATATCGAAGCACTTTTCTCTTACACATATTCGGGGCGGGGACAAATGGGAAAAGAAACTTGATCATATTATATTATTCTCAACGGATAGGAGGAGAAAGATGTAAAACATTAAAATACTGTAAAAACTCTATAAATTAATAATGTTGGGACTTTGATATTTTATTAATTTATAGAGTTATTAATTTATCAGTTTTAACTAAAAATTATATAATAATTATTAATTTTAAATGAACTTTTTTAAAGTTCATAATCTTCTAAATCTTCTTTTAATTTGAAATAAGAAATTTTCTTGCAACAAGAGTTTATAAGAAATTATGGCCACGAACTTCCCCATATTGCTATCAATGTCTTTATATCGCACGTAACCATGTTGATGATGATATTGAAGGTGATATGATACATTTGGAAGCAGTTAAGCGTAAAACAACAATTATCGTGTCTAGTACTCTTCACAATTTTGGATATAATTTTAGAAGACAATACCAAGATTTTTTGATGTAGTAAGAAAAACTAAAGATGAACTCCAAACATATTTCATTTTTAAGAAAAAACAAAATTTTAGTATTTTATTTTAATTATATCTATGTATAAGTTTTTTATATAACAATTATTAATTTATGATATTAATGAGACCATATATTTATATAGGGATTTTGTTAAAATTATTATCTTATGGAATTGTGTCATATTTTAAACCGGCCCAACTTAATATCGGAATTTTTTATTAATTTATGGTGTTTATTAATTTATCGAATATTAATTTAAAACATGTGTTTTCTAATATGGATAAATTTTGTTTATGTAGATAAACAAATATTATAAGCACCACCCAAAAAGCAACATACATTCAAACTTGTTTCATGCATGTGTCACTTAGGTCATTATTTTACAAATCCTGGTTTTTGATCAGGTTAGATGAAAATAAATATTAAAAAAGCATAAATGCGTATGATGTGTCAGTTTATGTAGATTAAAGACAATTGAGTTGCATTCCTTTTGCATTTACTAGATTTTTCACCCACACTTAGCGTGGGTAATTTTTATTTTTATTTTTATTTTTGATAAACATGATATGCAACCAATTATATTTATGAAAATATTATTTTGTGCATATTGGTGAATGTAATAATATATCTATAAAATATTACAGTTTTAATCACCTAAGTTATATATAGTCTATAGTACATAGTTACGAATTACGCGATACGCACTGACACCGACTTTCATTATTTTTATTATTATTTATTACTACGTGGAGTATCATATATGGTGAGTTCATGATTCATGACCTGCGAAAAGTGCAAAACTGTAAACCTTGTATATATATATAAAGCATTAGTCAATATATTCTTAAACCTAAATTTGGAAAAATTAATTATCAATTATCCTTCGAATTTAGTCAAACCTGTTTCTGAACCTCATCCAATCTGCTCACACCATAAATAAACTTCGAACAAAGTTTTTCATGGCATAATATAACATCCAATCTAGGTTAAAATTTTGTTGTTCTTTAAAAACAAAAAAATTTATAGTGACTGAAGAATATATATAATTGTTTAAAATATATATCAAGCGTTAGATCAAATAAACCTTAGCATTGTAGAATACAAAAACATATGTAGCTTTTCAATTTATAAATTAATTAGTGGGTCGTCATTAGTTATAGATTCTAACTTCTAATTAATATGTACATGCTAAAAGAAGCTTATTATGATATATGTAAACATAATCCTATAATCATTACCAAAAATGAAACATACTCCTATACTCTATAGTGTTGTTGTACGTACGTCCGCATACGTAGAGAGAGAGTGCTTGCCTACCAATATGCTTTAGCTTTTCTGTGTGTCGGCCAATTATGGTGTTTAGTTTAGGTCACTTTGGTATGCTAATGCTACTTTCACGTAATCGGTAGGTTTGGTCATTCAGATATAAAAGCATCCCAATCCAAATATATATATACTCGATTTAGATTTTGTTTTTGTTTTTCTCTCTTTTACTTATATATTTATGACTTTTAATTTCCCTTTATCCCTATATACTTATATGGTGGTATCATGTAGCCAAACATTTTGTTAGGTTCGTATGTCGTTGTGGTTTAAAATTTCCATAGTAAATTATTATGTCGAAATGATTATTTTGTTGGCTCAATATATACTTAAGATCTTTTGGACCAAAACACATGCAAATTTCCAGGTATGTATTCGCTATGTGTATCCTATAATCGTTATAAGAAAAATTATTCTCGTTATATCAATTGATCAATTAACAACTGATCAACGCTCAATACTTTTCTTATTCCTACTATAATTTGCAGAACCAAACTAACAACTGATCAACGCTCAATTAACAATTGTAACACATAAGTTTCTGTCAACTCAAAAGCAAAACTGTAAAAATAAAATAAAAATATTATTTCTTATGGAAGCGTTATTTCAACAATATCCTTCATCCCTGCTATCCAGCAAACTATTCCTGAATCTAAACTAATTTTTTTAAATAAACAAAAAAATTGTTGACCATAATTATTAGAAAATATAAAAACGAATGTGTAGATGATTTTTATACAAATGTAGAGACACAGATATTCAATAAACGAACGTATAAAATCGTCAAGTAAACACCTCCGATGAAGATTGTCTGGTTTTGAATTCACGTCAAAAATTGCTTTATTCATGTAAGTGATTGCTCCTACAATGTTTTAAAAAGCAGAGATTCTTCTTCGTAAGAATCAAAATATGTAAAATAAAGTCACTTTAATTGTGGGCATCATTCCAAAGCCGGATTCAAATATAATTAATATCGACTTTATCCTTCATTAACTAAAATCAGCAGCATTTACAAAATGTTTAGAACTAGAAACACACAAAATACATGACTAACATTTTTGGGTTATATATATGTATGTCTGTGGTTTTTATTTTTTATTTTTTTTTACCAATATGCATTGATATGCAGATTTAAATTGGATACTACAAACTGGTAGACTATATATTTTAGTTATGTTTCATATTTGTAGTTATCTATTATCAAAAAGAATATATATGCGGTTACCAACAAAAAAATTGTTGAACAAATTTGTAATCCAAGCTTTAAAAATGAATTAGAGTGGTTTCAACTTGGAGGATATATATATTTAACGTGAATTAATGAAAACAAAAACACAGAAAATGTCAACTCACATCATTTATTATCATTTTATTATAGCTGTCGCGTATAGAATAATTGTTTAATGATAGAATAATTATTTAGTGAGATATAACGTATTATCTGCGCCACCTAACTATGCACAAACTTCACTCATGAATCATGATCGTGATGTATGAAAATTCCGACCTCCCAGTACTTGACATCAAACAAGCATTCGCAAACTTTGCTAAACCTTTTAACAAAAAACAAAAAAAATTGCTAAACCTAATGGATCACTAGCAATCTTTAATTTTAATATAATAAGATCTTTCATTCAATATTTATATGAATCTTGCCAAAATTTATCAAATAATATCTAGCAATGTGATGTTATATAATCTTTTTATCTTCCAATAACTAAATATTCTAGACATTTTTTTAAGAACGATCTACTAGGCATTGAGCTTTGAAAAAATATAACATATTTTCACAACACACTTATGCAATTGTTAACAAACCTTTGGCAAACACAAAATTTAACACCAAACAAAGAAAAAAAATTGAGCAAAGAAAAGTAGAAAACTGAGTGTTTAAAAAAAAAGTCACTTCCTGACTGTAATGCAAAAAATCCAAAGCAGTTACAAAAATAATAAGCTTTTCTAGAGCATAGGATATCTAAAATTTACTTTACATCTAATAAACCAAGGAATTCGGTTAATCCGCCTAATTAGTTGTCTCGTCGAACGAATTCGAAACTATGTTAATTCTAATCTATATCTTATACATCTAAGCCTATTACCGGAAACGAAATTTTAGTCAAAACTAATTTCTTTTGGGAAGCCTTGGCACGGTTCTTAGGACTATAATCTATTCAAATGCAGGTGTTACATCAAACTTGGGTGTATCAAAGGCAAAATCAATACAGAGATTTAATTAAAACTAGATTCTAAACCCGTGCGTCCGCACGAAATTTTTTGATGTTTATCAAATTTTGTAATATGGAGTAATGTGTATTTATTTCTGTGTTTAAATATAATTTGTTATATATTTAGTTTTTGTCATATGAGACACATAATTATTTTGGTGTTTAGAAAATTTTTATTTTTATTTCTAATCCGCTCTAGAACGGAAGTTCAA
This sequence comes from Eutrema japonicum, assembly GCA_030161315.1. Classification (NCBI taxonomy): domain Eukaryota; kingdom Viridiplantae; phylum Streptophyta; class Magnoliopsida; order Brassicales; family Brassicaceae; genus Eutrema; species Eutrema japonicum. Next base: position 45,935,704 of record BSQW01000005.1, read on the forward strand.
TATGAAAAGTAACTGAAGTTCATTATGTTAACATAATCTTTTTCTAATCCGCCCTAGAATGGGGGTAAATTTTAAATTTTGTTTTTTGATGTTTAGTTTTATTTTTTCGATAAAATATATTTGTGAATGTAAAAGTTTGAGATGTGTTAACAATTTTATTTTTGGTATAAAATATATTATATAGTTTTCTAAAATTTTAATCCACAATGAGGACATGCGATAATTTTTTATTTATTTTTATGTTTTATATTTTGTATGGAAAAAAAAATTTGGTATGACATGTATGAATTTAAATGAATTTTTGGTAAGCCCAACACTTATGACTTATCAGAAAAAGAAAAAAAAATTGAAATTAACATCAAAATGACAAAAAAAAAACAAAAAAACAAAGTAATGCTTCTAGCCTTTTAGGCAAGAAGAGTATGAATATGAGAATTGAGAAGTGGGCAAATCTTTGGGAAACAGCATAGAGAGAGAGAGGTAGGCTCTCTCCATAAACGAGAATCATGCTTTTCTCTCTCTTCCTCCATTCCTTTTTCTCATTCTTATTCCCCATTTACAGCCCAACTCCACTATCTTCCTCATCATCATCATAAGCACTAATCTCGAGGAGATAAAGAAACACCTCTCTCTCTCTCTCTTGTTCCTTCCGTTTCAAAGTTTCTTCCTTTTGGGCGGGTTTTCAGGAAATTTTGGATTTTTCTCTTTTTAGGGACGTTTCTTTAATTTCTGTGTTTCTTGTAGTTGTGGGTTTTGTTTCTAGTTCTTGGTACTGTCTCACGCTTTTCTCTTGCAAACTGCGAAAGCTTGTGACGACTATATCATTATTCTTAGTTTTTGTCTGGCCTTCTAATAAAAGTCTCCGTTTTTTCTATTTGCTAAGGTTTGGCTCCGTTTTCTCTTCCTCTCACTTCTGCTTTTGGTGGAGAAATATTTGAATTTTGGGGATATTAAAGCTTGTCTAAATCAATCTCTCGCTGTTTGTATAGTGATGGATACTGACGAGAAGCCTCTTAATCCTCTTGATTCAAGCCATGGTGATTCTGCCCCTTCTTCAAATCAGGTACATATACACATCCAACATATGTATGTATGCAAGTACGAATCTTGGTTTCAATGATTTGATATTTAAATGAATTAGATGTGTCTATAAGAGAAGTTGTAATTTCATGATGTGGTTCTTGTCTATAAGGGAGTCTTTTGTGCTAATTACTTGCCAAAAATTGCTTGATATTTGTTTAAAAATTCTTGGTTTTGGAGCAGATCAAATTGTTCTGGGAAGCTTAATCTCTGATTAGTGTTGTTAGTTTCATCCCAAGGATTACTTCTCTTCAATGAATTGCTGTGTTGTTTATGTTCTCATATAACTCTTTTGTTACTTTCATCTTTGTTCTTATTAAGAAGGCCGAAGGATCCTCTGCTATAATAGAAGAGACTTCTGCAAATGCTCAACAATGGAGGCGAAAGAACCTCTCTTTGCAGATACCCTCGAGAGCAACCGGTCTCTCTCCTGAAGATTCGGTTGTAATCAAAATGCCACCAACGCCTAGTCCAACTCCGAGAAGGGTGAACTTTTCTTTGACTTCGACTTCTCCAGGTCATGGTCCTACTTCTTGTTCTTCTGTTCCTCCGCGTGGCAAGTCGTCCCTGAAGAATCTAATCCCAAAAGTTGGGTTCAAACCAAAAAACTCTAATACCGATATCGAGAAGGGACAAGGGGATGTCTGTTCTCCTTCTGCATTGCAGGAGAAGGCTTCGATATCGAGGTCATTATCACTTTCAAAGTTATTTACGCCTAGGATCAAGAGAACTTCATCTCTACCTGTGACTCCCATTATTCTTTCAAACTCAGAATCAGCTCACGGAGGAACCAGTGCTGCTCCTCAAACTCCAAGCGTAAGCTTTGTCTTGTATCGTTTCAGAGTACCTTATGATCGTTTAGGTACTTATACTTGGTATTGCAGAGCAAAGGGAGTGTGCAGATAGCTCGCTCTCGCTCTGTGCCTGTTAATGACAAGGAAGCAAGCCTAAAGGGAATGGACTCATTCTTCAGAGTTATTCCTTCGACTCCTCGTGTAAAGGAAGGAGATATTTTCTCAAATGCATCAGAGGCTGGTGATACTGGTAAGTTCAAGTTTCAATCAGTTATATGGTTTCTTTTCTTTTTCCCCAAGATATTAGTTTACTGTACACAGCAAATCTTTCTTATTGTTTTGTACAGAGACAGGTGATGCTGATGGAGAAGACATACCTGAGGATGAAGCAGTTTGTAGGATTTGTTTGGTAGAGCTTTGCGAAGGAGGAGAAACCTTAAAAATGGAGTGTAGTTGCAAAGGAGAACTTGCCCTTGCTCATAAAGATTGTGCTCTTAAATGGTTCACCATAAAGGGTAACAAGACCTGTGAGGTGTGTAAACAAGAAGTTAAGAACTTACCTGTAACACTCTTACGGATCCAAAGCATTCGAAACTCCGGTGTTCCTCAGCTAGATGTCACTGATTACAGGTAAAATACTCTTATATTTTTATTCTTGTACACATTGTCTGCAAGAGTTGGACTTTATACAGAATATTCAAACATTCTAAATTTTCTTTTGGTTAAATGGTAAACTTCTCGTAAACCTCTTTATCATTTCTCAACAGGGTTTGGCAGGAGGTGCCGGTTCTGGTAATCATCAGCATGCTTGCTTACTTCTGCTTCCTCGAGCAGCTCCTGGTAATCCGTCTCTACTATTTATGGTCACCCTTTACAACAACAAGCATCCGGATATAGACATATATATACAGAATTACTGCGGACAGATATCTATAAGAGTAAGTTTCATTTGCAGGTTGAGAAAATGGGAACAGGTGCAATCGCGTTATCTCTTCCGTTTTCTTGTATTCTTGGTCTTCTTGCATCCATGACCGCATCAACCATGGGTAGGTCTTCTTTTGGAAAAATTCTTTTCAATGTGCTCCTCCACTCTGATCTGTTTTTGGTTCTGGAATAAATCTTGTGCAGTAATGAGAAGATTTGTCTGGATTTACGCATCTGTCCAGTTTGGTTTGGTGGTTCTCTTCGCCCATATATTTTACTCCGTGGTTAGTGCCCTTCAACGCCTTTTTGTTTCTTTCCCTTGCGAGATATACATAGTGTCTAAAACTGGTGCCAGACATACCCTTAAAGCTGTAGAACTTGCAAGCTTTTGGTTTTAGCAAATAAGTAGATCTCTTAGAGCAAAACTCGATCGTAAAATCAGTCTATAGACATTTTTTGCTTTTAAAATCCGTTCTCTGGGTGGTATCAGGTGAAGTTGCAACCAGTTCTGTCAGTTCTTCTGTCAACATTTGCTGGATTTGGTGTCTGCATATGCGGAAGTTCAGTGATGGTTGAGTTTATGAGATGGAAACGAAGATGGCGAGCCAGAAGGCTCGAGCAGCAGCTGAACCGTGCTCAGACGCTGTCGCCACCACAACCGTTGGATGCAACAACCTCTCAGCATCATCCAAATGACTCATAATTATACAGTAGCTGGTTAATGTTATGTGATGATTTGTATAAAAGAAAAGGGATGAAGGAAGGCTTAAGATTGTTCTTTTGTTTGTCTTGCTTTCTTTACATACACCATTGTATTGTTGTAAGTTTGTAATTTTGATTGCTCAATCTCTGCAAATGAAATGTTTGTAGTAGTATTGGTATTACAGTTTTCATGTATGATAAAATTTGGTAGTAATGAAAACAGTTGAATAGTTATATCAAAAACAGAGAAATATTCTAGACTTTTTTATTTTATATAAACGAAGTAGTTCTACGTAGGTCTGAGCAAAATACCCGAAACCGAAAAACCGAACCGAATGAGTAGGTATCGAATCGAACCGAATTTTCATAAATACCGAATGGTTTTTTTTATAAAATATTTTGGATACTCGAACCGAACCGAAACTCGAATGGGTACCCAAAATATATGAAATACAATTATATATCTAAAATATTATGTATATTTAGATTTTAAATTACCAGAATACTCATAATTACAATTTTAAAACAAATATATTAATTATGTTTAGACCGAAATAACCAAAATACTCAAAATATCAAAAAAAAAATAATTATATTTGTCAAAATTAAATAATTTTTGCAAAACTTAACCAAATTTTATTTAAATTAAACCATTTTTTAGTTTTTGTCCAGTAAATGGAATTAATTTTGGGTACCGAAAACTGATCTGAACCTGGGCGGAACTGAACCGAACCCGATCCGACCGGAAAAAATAAAATATTTGAATGGGTCATAGACCTTTAGTACCAAAATACCCGAAACTCGAAAGAACCGAACCCAAATCGATCCCCGAATGCCCAAGCCTATTTCTATTAGGGGTGGGCATTTCGGTTTAATTTCGGTTTCGGTTCGGGTTCAGGTTCGGTTCGGTTCGGTTAATTCGGGTTGAATAAAACTCTAGCCGAACTCAGCCGAAATAAGTTTGGTTCGGTTTGTGTTCGGTTTGGGTTTAGTTCGGTTCGGTTGTACTTTGGTTTGGTTTTAGTTCGGTTTTAAGAAAATCAACTTATAAAAACAAGAATCCTAACGAAACGTAAACAAAACGAAATCATAAAAAAAATTATTCCCTAAAATTTTAAAACCAAACTGAAAGTATTCCACTTAATCAAAATTAAAAAAATGAAAAAATTTATGGTTTCGTCTTTCCCATACCACTAAAATGAATCTACAACAAGCCAATAACTTAAATATATGTTAATTATACAAGTCAATATTTATTCATCTCTTATATGAGTCTATATAGGCTTATATATCATTAATATAAAACTATCACTATGTGTTATTATTTTTAATATTATTAATTAACTAATTAACAAAAACACATTGATTTATCGGTTCGGTTCGGTTTTAAATCGAACCAAACCGAACCGTTCGAGTTGAGAAAAACTTCAACCAAATGGTTGGATATTAATTATGGTTTGGTTTGGGTCGGTTTGAATTCAGTTTAGTTCGATTGGTTCGATTCGGTTTGGTTAAAATGCCCACCCCTAATTTCTATGTATAACACCAAAAAGCTAAATCCTTAGCTCTGAAAACTAAGCCCTAATTTCTTAAGATCTAAACAAAAGATTTAGCGTAATTTTTTCACAAATTATATTCCAATAAATTTTGTGGACTCCAAAAACAAAAGAAAAAATAATCAAATTGAAAAATGGGTCACGAGGCAATCACGTGCCAATACGAAGGAAAGATTCTTCTTCTCTGTTCCTGACTTTTAGCAAACTCTTTGCCCTTCTTCTCGACGAAGGTGAACGTCGAAGTGAAAAGATTACAGCGATGAACTTCTCAACGAGGCTCGCTGATAAACTTCCCGGTATCTTACCGGCGCCGTCTTCTCCTCTCCTGCGTAAAGGTTGTACTTTTTTTCTAATCTGTTTCAATTGTTTCCTGTGACCATTTCCTGGTTTTGGGTATTGCTTGTTTGTTTTGTTTTCTGATAACACTGGAAGCAATATATAAAGGAATCGATGGAAAATTTAAGTTTCTGGGTTTCTCTTCGTTTGTAATTTGTAGTCGAAAGTCTGCTCCTTTGTCTCTGAGATGAAGGAAACTTTCGTGTTCACTATCTCTTAGCTCTACCTTTTCTAGGTTTCTGTTATTATCTTCCACCCTGAATCAAAATCCACCATCATTAAATCGAATAAAGGAAACTGTGTGTTTTAGGTCGTATAGCTTGTTCCAAAGTCCAATTCTAATTCACATTGTCTATTTTAGGCATTTTGGTTGTTTAGTTGAAGATGATAGCTAATGAGCATTCATCAATCCTTTCTTCTCATGTGTGTTAGGAGTCCCCGAGTTAAGATTCTTTTCGATTGCAAACCACAGTAGAAGATTGAGATGGGGATTGAAGAAGAAGATGGTTTGGAGTTTGCAGAGAGCAGAACTCTGTGTAGTGAGCAATTCATGCATAGTTCATCCGGCAACCGAAGCCTATGCACAAGAAGCTATCGAAGCAATCAAATCCAAGAAAGTTATCGCTGTGCCAACCGATACGCTTTATGGATTCGCTTGTGATGCTTGGTAATGTGAAAAAACCTTCACTAATTATCGGAATAAGTTTTACATTTCCTGGACTAAATTGTGATTATAAGATGACATAGCAGTTCTTTAGAAGCAGTTAACCGGATATATGAGATCAAAGGCCGTAAGCTTACAAGCCCTCTAGCCATCTGCGTTGGCGATGTATTAGATATCAAGAGAGTTGCTACCACAAACCACTTACCTCACGGTTTACTCGATGCACTCTTGCCCGGTCCAGTCACTCTTGTACTTCAACGAGGTTTGCATCTTCTTCTTAATGTGGTTGCATCGATATGATCTCTTTATGTGAGAGTGTTCTTGTAGTGTTTAAACAGGTGAGTCAAGCATTCTTGAAATGTCCTTAAACCCGGGGATCGATACTATTGGAGTACGTGTTCCAGATTGTGAATTCATTAGGGAAGTATCAAGAGGTTCGGGCAGTGTGTTGGCTCTTACAAGTGCTAATATAAGCGGTGATAGAAGCAGCGTTTGCGTAAGTGATTTCGAGAATCTTTGGCAGCATTGTGCTTATGTCTATGATGGTGGTTTGCTTCCATCGGGCCGTGCAGGATCGACAATAGTCGATCTGACTAAAGTCGGAAAGTATAAGATCATTAGACCCGGAAGGTATGCGATTGGGATATTATTCTTGATCTAATCAATCTAACGGGATTAATGGATTTAAAGTTTGAATCTTTGTGGGGCTCTTGAGCTAATTAACTGAAAAAGATGTTATTTTTGTTGTTAATTCAGCGCGAAGAAAGCAACAGTGGCGATTCTTGAGAAGTATTTGTTGGAAGAAGACTGTTAAGAGATAAAAGCTGGTTAAAAGCTTATATGACTTCCCAAGAATCTGAGGTTTTGCTTACGATTTTTGGTATTGGTTTAAGATATCAGATATGGATGTGTATACGAGAAGATTGTTGATTTTGAGCGTATGCTAACTCCAATTTTTCGTGGCACGTATGTGTAATTCAAAGGGAATTGGTGGATCGTTTCGTAATTTTCAGTTAAATCCCTTATTAAGTTATTATTGGTCCATTTGGAAAAAACAAAAAAAAATCTGGTTATCTTATATTGATCGTTTCCTAAACGTGTCATCGATTTAAGCCAAAAGTATCTGGCACTACGCATTAGACGAATGAAAAAAAAAAAAAAAAAATACATGTCTAAAAACAAATTACCATATGAAAGATTTGGGGAATGTTTTAAGTTACAGGCTAAAATTTGAAGAGAAGATAAATATAGGGCCTCATTTTCAATTTCCACGTCTCCCTGCTCTTTTTTTGTTTTTCCTCTTCTTCTAAAACTTGGACATTATGGTCAGCGGTGGGCACGGAGCGGATATCCCGAAATTTTTTACTATTTGTGATTTGCTCCGTTTTTATCGAATATCTAATTTTTTTATTTGCTTTGCTCCGGAAAAATATAGATATCCGGAAATCCGGATATCCAGAAAATTTACGGATATTTGCGGATATCCGCGGATATCTATTGCACTTCATTCAATACAAACAAAAACTAAAAAAAAAAAAGTTTATAATACATTTTTTTATCCAATATGAACTAATAAGTAAAAAACAAGTGAAATCATCTAGTTTCATTTTTTTATATAAAGAATGGTAGACAAAATAATCATACAAAAAATTAATATCTTCACTTAAACTTCAGTATAAACATTTTTATTAATATTTAATTAATTATTATAGAGTTTATATATTTTTATCGTGCATATTTTTTTTGAATTTTTTTTTATTAAAAAAATAAAAAAATGTAAATAAATATTAGAAATTTATAACATATTATTATGTATATATATATGATATACGGATCGGAGCGGATATCCGGCCTTCCTAAACTTAGTATTTGTGATTTGCTTTGTTATAGACGGATACTACATTTTAGTATTTGCTTTGGTTCGAATCTTTACGGATATCCGGATTTTTCGGATCGAATAGAGATGAATACCGAATCAAAACAAATCTAACGGATAATTTGCCCAGCCCTAATTATGGCGATGGTTTTGTCTGCTTCTAAACTCTAAAAAACGTTTATCCTCAGTTTCTTTGACTCTCCAGCTTTATATACTTGTTATATGTGAAAAATCAATCCCTCTCAAACTCTTCTGACCACTAATTTCTTCCTCTGGAACATTCTTTTCTCTAATTTTGATTCCTTGGCTTCAAGAGTGGTTTCTCAATTGCCTTCAGGTACTGTACATGTTTTAAAGGGTTTTCTCAATTTAGTTCGTGTGTGTCGTCGATAAAACGTAGGAAAGTATTATCCTTGAATGACAATTCTCTGGCTTTATCAATTTAAAGGGTGATTTCTGGGTTTTATTAGTCTTTTCTTTCCTGGGGAATTTATGTTTTCTCTGTTGATTTCTGCTTCAGAATCACAACTGTGATGCAAAACAAACAAAAAAACGTTTGCTTTCTTTTTTAATTTTCCATGATCTTCCTTGTAACCAAACTGGATTTAGGAAGAGTGGAATTTTGAGTGTTGTCCTAATGAGCTGATTTTGTTCTGTGACAGTTACTTTGATTCACTGAGGAAATGGCGACTGGAGTATTGCCAGCTCCGTTTTCAGGGGTCAAGAGCCCGGATTCGAAACTCGGGTTTGCTAAAAGCATGAATTTTGTGAGAATTTGTGATTTGACAAGTCTAAGATCTGCTAGAAGAAGAGTTTCCGTTATCCGGAATTCGAATCAAGGTTCCGATTTAGCTGAGCTTCAACCTGCATCAGATGGAAGCACTCTCTTAGGTATATATATGCATGAAAGATTCATTCAGGTTATCATGTTTTTAGCTCTCTTCTTTTTTGCGAGTTTTCGTTTAGAGTGAATGATTGTATGTTATATTGGTTTTTGTAGTGCCAAGACAGAAATACTGTGAGTCATTGCATAAGACGGTGAGAAGGAAGACGCGTACTGTTATGGTTGGAAATGTCGCCCTTGGAAGCGAACATCCGATAAGGATTCAAACCATGACTACATCGGATACAAAGGATGTTGCTGGAACTGTGGAAGAGGTTTTACTTTTTTGCTCTCTCCTTAAATCTATTTGCAGTTTGGAATATTGCTTTTGATTTCCCGAGATTTATGACCTAATAGCATTTGTATGTGCATCAATCTTGGTGTCAGATGCTTGAATCGTGTTGCACTTGTAAGCCTATGAATGTCCCATTGACATTACAGAGACAAATTGTTGGTTCTGTGATTGTAGGTAATGAGAATAGCAGATAGAGGAGCGGACATTGTCAGGATAACTGTTCAAGGGAAGAAAGAGGCAGACGCATGCTTTGAAATCAAAGATAAACTTGTTCAGCTTAAGTAAGTCGATTGCCATACCGAGTATTCTGCTATGTGTTTAAGTAGTATGAAACTGAATTGGTGGTTTGCATGTGGGTTACAGTTACAATATACCGTTGGTGGCGGATATTCATTTTGCTCCTGCTGTAGCCTTGCGAGTAGCTGAATGCTTTGACAAGATCCGCGTCAACCCCGGAAATTTTGGTATGGTTTTTTGTCTTTCACCTGTTTCTTTAACTCGATAATGATTGATTTTTTTGCCTTTGCAGCGGACAGACGGGCCCAGTTTGAGACGATAGAATATACAGAAGATGAATACCAGAAAGAACTTCAGCATATCGAGCAGGTAGAAGAAAACATTTGTTTCACTTGTCTTGTGAGACCTGTAAAGTATTAATCGGTCTAAACCCTCTTTTTCTTAGGTCTTCACTCCTTTAGTTGAGAAATGCAAAAAGTATGGGAGAGCGATGCGTATAGGGACAAATCATGGAAGTCTTTCTGACCGTATCATGAGCTATTACGGTGATTCTCCGCGAGGAATGGTAAAACATCTTAAAGCCTTCGAAAAGGTTTCTCTTCTAACACATGTACTGTTGTCTGATTTGAGTTTGTCACACAGGTTGAATCTGCGTTTGAGTTTGCACGGATATGTCGGAAATTAGACTATCACAACTTTGTTTTCTCGATGAAAGCGAGCAACCCGGTGATCATGGTCCAGGCGTACCGTTTGCTCGTGGCTGAGATGTATGTTCATGGATGGGATTATCCTCTGCATTTGGGAGTCACTGAGGCAGGAGAAGGTGAAGATGGACGGATGAAATCTGCAATTGGAATTGGGACACTTCTTCAGGTACCTCATTACATAACATAGGGTAAAGATCTTCCCTTTGAGAATTCATATAACGCAATGATTGTTGTAATTGCAGGACGGACTAGGTGACACAATAAGAGTTTCGCTGACTGAGCCACCAGAAGAGGAGATAGATCCGTGTAGGCGATTGGCCAACCTCGGGACAAAAGCTGCTGAACTTCAACAAGGCGTTGTATGAATGATTCTTCTGCAGATGCTTCTCTACTATAGTTTCAACTTACTGATACTAATGTAACCTTTTGTATTAGGCACCATTTGAAGAAAAACATAGGCATTACTTTGATTTTCAGCGTAGGACAGGTGATCTACCTGTACAAAAAGAGGTAAAACTGTACATTTTGAAAGAAAAAAAAGGTTTCTGTACTTAATAATGTCGTTGTCATGTATCAAAGAAACCGAAATGATTTGTCTTGGAAAACTATAGGGAGAAGAGGTTGATTACAGAAACGTCCTTCACCGTGATGGTTCTGTTCTGATGTCGATTTCTCTAGATCAACTAAAGGTGAGCATTTATAAATACTCTTCTATTCTTCCCCTATTTATTTAACGCAAAATATACAACGTATCATCGTCTTTCCTTTCACTATTTTGCTTTCGTTCTAGGCACCTGAACTACTCTACAGATCGCTCGCTACAAAGCTTGTCGTGGGCATGCCATTCAAGGTGGGACATGGTTCATTTTATATTCATGAGAGACGCAGTCTCACCATAATGATTTGATAATGGTTCCCAATTCTTACTTCTCGAGTAATGCTTGTTTAGGATCTGGCAACAGTGGATTCAATCTTATTAAGAGAGCTACCGCCTGTAGATGATAACGTTGCTGTAAGAATCACCCTTTGTTTCTCCCTATCATTTACTTATCATTTGACATGGCAGAATATTAACACTTTGTTTTTGTAAAGCGTTTGGCTCTTAAACGGTTGATCGATGTAAGTATGGGAGTCATAGCACCTTTATCAGAGCAACTCACAAAGCCATTGCCCAATGCAATGGTTCTTGTCAACCTCAAGGAACTATCTGGTGGTGCTTACAAGCTTCTCCCTGAAGGTGAGTTGAAACTTCCTGAAAAAACTCACAATATGGAAATAGCTTTTTCCGGTTCTCTTAGCTTCGGTTATTTCAGGTACACGCTTGGTTGTCTCTGTGCGAGGTGATGAGCCTTACGCGGAACTTGAAGTACTCAAGAACATCGATGCTACTATGATTCTCCATGATGTACCCTTCACTGAAGACAATGTTAGCAGAGTACATGCAGCTCGTAGGTAATAATTGAAAAAAAATCTCGCTATCTAATCTTTTGCTGAGTTAAAAGTTATGACCTACATCAGCTAAGTGATGTTTCTTTTTTCGGATATGCAGACTATTCGAGTTCCTATCCGAGAATTCAGTCAACTTCCCCGTTATTCACCACATCAAGTTCCCAACCGGAGTTCACAGGTAGATAGCGGCTGCAACCCTGTAATCAAAACTTTGTGCAGTGAGTGGAAAATCAAATTTGATCGTTTGATGGTTTCTTTCTTCTTGTGCACAATGCAATGCAGGGACGAATTGGTGAATTACGCAGGGACTTACGCTGGAGCACTTCTTGTGGATGGACTTGGTGATGGTGTAATGCTAGAAGCAACTGATCAAGATTTCGACTTCCTTAGGAATACTTCCTTCAACTTATTACAAGGCTGCAGAATGCGTAACACCAAGACGGTAATAAGCACAAAGAATCTCTATTTCTGTATTTTTTTCCTCAAATCCTTTCTCAGAGAAAGTAATAGCTTGTGGAATTGTTTGTCATAGGAATACGTATCGTGCCCGTCTTGTGGAAGAACGCTGTTCGACTTGCAAGAAATCAGCGCCGAGATTCGAGAAAAGACTTCGCATTTGCCTGGCGTTTCGGTTAAGACAAAAACCAAACCCTTTTTTTCTTTTTGTTTTCCAAGAAAAGTTGTCTGGTTTTTGGATTTGTTTAAGTGAATGAATTGAAATAATGGCGCAGATTGCAATCATGGGTTGCATTGTGAATGGACCAGGAGAAATGGCAGATGCTGATTTCGGTTATGTAGGTGGCTCTCCAGGAAAAATCGACCTTTATGTTGGAAAGGTAACACATTTATTCTTGGGTTTCTTAGTATATATATATATATATATATATATATATATATATTCGGTTTCAAATCTCCGAGGGTGAGAAGAAATTGGGGTTTAAACTTGTGGACAGACGGTGGTGAAGCGTGGGATTGCCATGACGGAGGCAACAGATGCTCTGATCGGTCTGATCAAAGAACATGGTCGTTGGGTCGACCCGCCGGTGGCTGATGAGTAGATTCGTAGTGATTTAACGGCGAAGATGGATGGACATATATATGTTTTGGATCAATCTTTTCAAAAATATAGACAATTAAAACACTCTCATGACATACAAATATGGGTAAACAAGAAAATTAAATCATAAGAAACACAAGATCGCTTCTTTCACATAATTTGCGACGTAAACAATTTTATTTATTTTTTACATCATTATAGTTTGATATTAGAATATATGATGGAGACTTGATGAAGAATAAACAAAAGGATGGGATTAATCAAAGAGGCAGCAGCAAACGGGACCGGTGGGTTTGTCGAAGAGGCAGTGGCCGTCCATGGCCACAGGGTCGCTGCTCCTGTGGCAATGTGTGTCGCAGTCACTGTCGGTTTTGCACGTTCCTCTCAAGCGGCACGGTCCGTCCATTACGTCTTTTTCTGTTTCTTCAATTAAATTCAACATATAATTAGGTCTGTTGGTTTGTATTGTACTACTGTCGTCGCTATATATGTTACCGTTCATATTCAACTAAAGGTTGTTTTTGATAAAAGAAAGTTGTACGTTTAGCTGAAACAAAAATAAGATGAATGGAAACACTTAAAACACCTGCAGTTTGGGCAGTAATAACGAGAGAGAAGATGACGAGAAGGGCAACAAGTTGAAATCTTGATGACGCCATTTTTGCAGTTTTGTTTTCTTTTGCAATGCAAAGATATTCAACTTGAAATTTGTGTTTGGAAAAATTAGGATCGATTTTTGGGGTATTGTATGTGAAATTAGTTTTAAAGATAGTAATTTTTCTCTTCTTTTTTTTTTAAGAGTACACCATTTTTAGTCAAGGTAATTTATGGTTAATGTAGCAATAAAAGGAAATAAGTACCCTCAAAATAGACTTAGCAATCGTTTCTGACATCTAAATTTGGTAAGGATAAGAAAGAATGGACGGTAGAGGAGAAATTTTGATTATTTGAAAATTTCAAGAACCTCTACGCGTTTGCGTATCAATGCAAACCCATCCAATGCAATGTCCAGGATATGGAATCTTAGGTTTAACTTTAATAAAAATCTTTAACATTCATGATTTTCAAAAACCCATCCAATGCAATGTCCCGAAAGTTAACCACCTACTTTTTGCTGATGATACTATGTTTTTTTTGTAAATCCAATACAAAAAATTGCAAAGCCCTCCAGGAGATACTGCACAGCTATGAGATAGCTTCAGGGCAGAAGATAAATTGCCAGAAATCTGCAATCACCTTCTCCAGAAAGACCTCGCAGAATACCAAAATCAGAGTAAAACAAGCTTTTGGAATAGAAACTGAAGGAGGAGTGGGAAAATACCTTGGACTGCCTGAACACTTTGGCAGGGAGAAATAAGAACTGTTTAGTTCCATGGTGAACAGAATCAGACAGAGAGCTATCTCTTGGTCCTCAAAACTGCTGTCAAGTGTTGGCAAAATGGTTCTTCTCAAGTCAGTCCTCTCGTCAATGCCCACATATACGATGTCATGCTTCAAACTACCAGTAAGTCTCTGCAAAAGAATACAATCAGTACTTACACGTTTCTGGTGGGATGCAAACTCTGAAGAGAGGAAAATGTGCTGGGTGGCATGGCATAAACTCACAAAGGGGAAAAAGGAGGGAGGTTTAGGCTTTAGAGACATCCAAACTTTCAATGATGCTCTCCTAGCAAAACAAAGTTGGCGCCTCCTAATCAAGCCAAAGAGTCTATTAAGCCGGATCTTAAAAGGCAAATATTTTCACTCAACAAACTTCCTAGACTGTGCAAGCTCAGATACAGCCTCTCATGGATGGAAAGGGATATTGATAGGCAGAGAAATCCTCAAAAAGAACCTGGGTAAAGCCATTGGAAACGGTCTTACTACAAGCCTATGGGAAGACACATGGATATCAACAATGTCTCATATCCGACCCATAGGGCCAGCACAAAAGGAGATATATGAACTGAAAGTGGCTGACCTGTTTTTACCAAATTCAAAGGAATGGGATGTGGACCGGATCAGAGAACTCCTACCAGCATATGAGAGGGAGATTGGATGTATAAAACCTAGTGTATGTGATGCTGATGACAAGTACATTTGGCTCCCTTCAGCAACAGGAGAATACTCCACAAAATCTGGATACTACACAGCTTGCTCTGCGGGCCAATTGTAGAATTGGGAGCATGCGGAGAACCTGAATCTGCATTACACCTATTGTTCCAATGCAGTTTTCCTCAGCAAGTCTGGAGGCTAGCACCTTTCAGGGAGCTCATCGACCCAAGCAGATTCCCAGATATCGCAATGGGAATCAAAACACTCAAAACAGTGGTATGCCTCCCACCTTCAGGTATCGGAAATGGTCCCCTGTTTCCATGGATATTCTGGAACCTATGGACGGCCAGAAACAATCGAATCTTCAATGGCAGGAACTTCACTGCAGAAGAAACAATCCTAAATTCGATTAGAGGAGCTAGAGATTGGCAAAGAGCCCAACCGACGACCCAAGTGATCTTACCGTCGCGGCGGAATAGCTGGAGGCCAGCTTTTCCAGCAGAGGCAATCCAATGCTACTCGGATGGGGCATGGAGAGAAGACACCCTCGAAGCAGGGCTGGGATGGGTCTTTGAATCAAATCAAAAGAAAATCCTCTTCAAGGAATCAAAGACAGTGGCCCTCGTGGGCTCACCTTTGGTAGCGGAGGCCCTCGGCATCAGATCGGCAATGTTAAGGGCGATAGGGCTGGGGTTCTCAAACCTCTGCTTCGCCTCAGACTCTACCCAGGTGATCCGGGCAATCACAGCGATCTATGGAATTCTAGAGGACATCTCCAAAATTTCACTATGTTTTGCCAATGTATCGTTCATTTTCATTCCAAGAGAAGCTAATGTGTTAGCTGACTCTTTAGCAAAACAATCCCTTCGTACCTCCTCTTTGGTACAGGAGGTGAACCAGTTTGGTTTAATCGGTTAATGAAATGAGAATGAGAATTAGAACCCAAAAAAAAAAACATTCATGATTTTTATGAAAATGTTCCAAAAAAAACATTGATGATTTTTACCAATATCTTTTATTCTGGACATGCCCGGTCCATAACATAGATAGCCGAGCCATATATATATATAAGGGCGGATCCAGAACCAAATTTTATATGGGGCACAAACAAATTTTTTAATATAACAAAATATTTTCAAAATAATAATTACGCAATATATTTCAAATTTTGAGTTCAAAAATTAAAATGATTAAACAAATGATAAAATGATATTAAAATAATTATATAAATTATAATAAAATATTCTTTTTAAAAATTAGATTCTAAAATATATATTAAAACCAAACCCTATACCTTACTAAATATTGTTTTTATCAAATTTTTTTTTTTTTAAGTCTTTGGAGATACTCTTTAAGCATTAGTTTTTTTTATAAAACAATTAAATAAAAACGTGCCTTATTTATATAGAAGCAAGCTGGGTATATCCCAAACCACAAAAAAGAAACATAAATGAACACCTCAATCACATTTGTTTTCTCCTTCTTCTTGCTCAGAGCACAAGCCAAAGTTCCTGTCGACGACCAATTCCGAGTGGTGAACCAAGGAGGCTACACTAGTACCGACGTACGTGGCTGTTGGAGGTGGGCCTAGCACCCCCAATTAGTTAGGCCCATCTTAGGAAATGCCGTTCTTCGGTACGGTCACCGGACTTAATGTCACCGACCTGCAAGACCGCTCTTCAGCTCGGTAGCCGACCTGAAAGCAACGTACCCCGGGCCCGCGCTGATGCC
This sequence comes from Eutrema japonicum, assembly GCA_030161315.1. Lineage (NCBI taxonomy): Eukaryota > Viridiplantae > Streptophyta > Magnoliopsida > Brassicales > Brassicaceae > Eutrema > Eutrema japonicum. The sequence goes on from BSQW01000005.1 coordinate 45,952,029, forward strand.
CCGCCAGAGCAGGGAGTGTCAGAAGAATAGGCGAGTGGGAGTTGGTAAGGCAGTACCCTACCCGCGTAGGGATGTGCCTTCGACCCGACGTCCCACCAACCCTACAGAGCTGACAAGGACAGGAAGGAGCAGGTGGAGCAGAGTTGGTAAAACAGTGCACTGCTCTGCAACACGCCACGCCGAGCTCATCATGACCTCTCTCCTCGAAAGCCGGGACACGCCTCCTAGGCCACCTTACCCGCGAAAGAGGCCGCAGACGACACGTGGCCCGAGATCCCGGGGAGCAGGAAGCCGACCCCGACTATATATACCCCTCATATGTCATTAATGAGGGGGACTGAGATTTTTACTCTCTCACCTACCACAAGTTACCCGACCTCTCTCTTTTTGTAACAAGACAACACTTTAGAACGCCGAACTGGACGTCCTTCGGAACCAGTTCGTAATTCTAAAGCGTTTACTTCTCTCTTATCAATAAAACGAAACACGGCCCCCGGCCTACTCATATTTCTCCCGACCTGTCTTAAATGTGGTTAAATTGCTCTATTAACGAAAATCTCACCTCCCATCTCCTAATCATTCTTTAAACACACTTAGTGATCCACGGGATCAACAATTGGCGCTAGAAGGAGGGCCTGAACCTCCGACCTTGTGGTTAACAGCCGACTCAATTGTTTCTGCCTTACCAGGCACATCCCTACGCGGGTAGGGTACTGCCTTACCAACTCCCACTCGCCTATTCTTCTGACACTCCCTGCTCTGGCGGGGCATCAGCGCGGGCCCGGGGTACGTTGCTTTCAGGTCGGCTACCGAGCTGAAGAGCGGTCTTGCAGGTCGGTGACATTAAGTCCGGTGACCGTACCGAAGAACGGCCTTTCCTAAGATGGGCCTAACTAATTGGGGGTGCTAGGCCCACCTCCAACAATAGGCCCTCCCCCAGTTCGGTATCGCGAGGCGAAGTGAGCGTGCCGAAGTTGATCTAATGTTAGTTCGGCGCATCTTAGGACGGTCTTTCCGGGCTCAACTGTGTTTGCCTTTTCCGAAAAACCCGTAGGAGGTTGGCGCGTGCTCACCACGTGGGACGACAAAGGACGCTTCGTTTTTCGCGTGGACTGCCCACGCGCGGCGTGTAAAAGACGCTTCGCGTTTATCGAGGCGTCCTTTGCTTTTTGGCGTGGGGAAACGAAGAGACGTCATCATTAGGTTTTTTGGGCAGCCGTGCTTCTTTTGACACGTGTCCAGGCGTCGCTTCACTGTCCCCCTTCCTCTATTTAAACCTTCTTCCTCCTACTGTTAAAACCTTCTGCGCATACTCTTAAGGTAACCTCCTTTCTCCGATTTCCTCCTTCTCTTCCTACTTTCTTCCTGTCTTTTCGATTTCCTCCTCTCCGTGCAATGGCTCCGATGTTAGACGGTATCAGAGTTGAGTCGAGCGAAGAGTCGGCGTCCCGTGGTAACGATTCTCCGAGTTCCTCCTCCGGTGATTCCGAACATGCCTCTTCTCCGCGACGAGGGGCAGACAGTGGGGAACAGTTGGCCCCCTCGACTTCGGGGGCCGCCCCGTTGCTCCCGGGGACCCATCTCCGGCCGAAGACGGTGGCTAGATCCTCTGGCGGTCGCGGTGTTGGCCAAGCTGAGGGTGGAACCGGGCGTCTGGGCGACCGTGGTGGCCGTCAGGGCGGCCGTGGAGGCGGAGCTCGAGTGGCCAGGGTGAGGTCCCCCCTGGTCCTCTACGAGCAGGGAGGGTCACCGACCTGGAGCACAGCGGAGTCGGTGACCCTCCTGGGGAATCTGTGTGGTTTTTCCGCCGGCGTTGAGCTCAGGGTACCCAGGGCGGAGGAGCGCCCGTGGACTCCTCGGCCGGGCTTCGTCTGCTTGTACGAGTCGTTCTTCCAGAAGTGCGGCTTGCGCCTTCCTCTCCCCTAGCTGTTCGTCCAGTATTGCCGGGCGCGGGGCTTGGCCTTCTCGCAGGTCTGCCCGTCCACGGTCCAGGGGATGATCGTGCTGCTGACCCTAGGGCACGAATGCGACGTGGAGGTGACGTTGCCTATGTTCGAGGCGTTCACCCAGCAGAAGGCAAACCCCGGGATTCCTGGGACCTTCTATGCCGCTTTCAAGCCCGCGGCGAACGTTCTGGAGGCACCCAGCTCGGGGTCTAGGGCGAGCAAGCTGTCGAATGTCGAGGACTGGTCTCGCAGCTACTTCTACGTCCGGGCTACCGCCGTGGCTGGGCTCGATCCATTGGCGAGATACACCCGGGATTGGAATTTTTCCCCGGGTAGGGATTTGCAGGTCGAGCTGACTTCTCCTCTTTGGTTGTCTGACTGATGATTTTTTTTTTGTCTTGCTCTTCAGGCCCTCACTCCTCCAGATTCAAGCTACCGGACTACGCAGGTCTACTTGCCGTGCTCAGGACAGTGCGTCGGAGAGAGTGGAAGTCCTTCACCGCTGCGAGAATCGAAGCTGCAATGACCGGAGGTGGTTTTTTTTTTTTTTTTTTTTTTTTTTTTTTGCCGAATTAACGGTTCTTCCTTCGCAGGTAGAGCGAGGTTTGCCAATCCGCAGTACGCGGACTCGTTTGTTGCACCGCCGCCGCCGATACCCGAGGTGCCGGTCAGGCGAGACCCGGCACCACGGGTTGCGGGGGATTCCTCCGCGGCGACTCCCTCGAAGAAGAGGGAAGACCGGGCTGCCGGTGGGGAGACCGGGAGAAAGAAGAGGAGGACGGGAGAGTCCTCTTCCGGGGGTCGGGAGGTCATCCGGCCTACACTGCCCGGGCCGGAGCCCGAGGTGCCTTTGGCCGTCGTGCCGGCAGGGGGGGTCGATGAGACCCGGGCTCAAGGGGGCGATGGGGTCGGCGAGACGACCGTCGTCGCGGAGGATCCTGCTGCTGTGCAGGAGGCCGAGGGTCGCAGCGCCGAAGTGGGCGGCGCCTCGGGAGGTTCCGACGATGGGCCTCGGGACTACAGCTTCTCCTTTACCCACGAGGATGGAAGCAACCAGGTAATCGTCGATCCGGACGAGTGCGCCGAGCTGGCGCAGGCCATGATGTTTGGGCGGAGGTACCCGCACTTCGTCCCGCTGGAGATGGCGGAGTCCGACACCTTCCGTCAGGTGGCGCGATCCGCAGCTCGGGTAAGCTTCTGCTCTGGTCTAACTGCTTTTAGCTAGACTTGTTGCGCGTCTTTGTTAACAATTTGTTTAATGCAGACGATGGCCCTTAGTGCCTTTCTGGCGGAGGCCTACGAGAAGAGGCTCGCCGAGCAGGCCGCCTCGATTAACTTCCTCCGGGAGTGCCGGGAGTCCAGCTCGCAGATCCAGTCTACCCGTCTCCACGGGCTCGAGAAGGAGCTGAGAGATGAGAAGGCCCGATCTGCGGCGCTGGAAGAGGAGGCGGTGCGGTTAAGAGCCCGGGCGGTCGAGGTGGCCAGTCTGCAGTCTGCACTAGAGGCCGAGAGGGACCGTGCTGCAGCTGGGTGGGATCGGGCGTCGGGGCTCGAGGAGGAGAACGGGCTCCTGAAGGGGGAGCGGGAGACACTCCGCTCCAGGGTGAAGGGGCTGGAATCCGCCATAGGCCGGGCCAAGGTGGCCGTGGCTGCGGAGAGCGATCGGGTGTCAGCCCGGTGGGAAGCGCGGAACCGGAAGATGGAGAAGATCCGCGCCCACCTGGACGGGCGCCGCCGGGCCTTAGAGCCTCACCTTCTGTACAGCCAGGTGACCGGCGTAAAGGCCTGCCTCAAGAGGATTGAAGCGGAGGACGGGGTGTCGGTACCGTTCTACCGGTATCAGAAGCTGGACGAGGACGAGGCGGCATTCGGTGCCGTACTGGACGGGATGGACTTTCCGGATTTGACCCCGGAGGATCTGGAAATCCCTCTGGACCGTTCTCACGGCGTTCTGCTTGAGCACATTATACCTGTCGCTCCCTCTAGCACCCCCGTGGTGGATCTGACCTTGGAGGCTCCGCTGGCTGCTGAGGACGTTCTTGCGGTCGCTGAGACCGTCCAAGCAGATCCCTCGATCCCGTCTGCTGACGAGGGAGTCCCCGAAGCTGCTGGGATTGTGCAAGCAGATCCCTCGGTCCTGTCTGCCGCTGAGGCCGATACGGACGCGCCGTCCGGTGAGACCGGAACCGACGTGCCACCCGGTGGAGTCGTGGTTGGGGAAGAGGGGTCTGGGCAGCCCTTCCTTGGTGAGTACGGGACCAACGCGAGGATGGTGGCCCCGGCTGATTTAGATGGCACCCGTGCTGACGGGAGGGAAGACCGGCCGGCCGATGCGGCCTTGTAAAAACTTTTTTCCTTTTTGTTTTCTTTTTGTAGACTGGGCCGTAGGCCGTTTATGCGAAGAGCGGGCCGTTGGCCCCTCTCTCTTTTTTGTAAGTGCCGTTTCGAGGCTTTTGTAACGATTAGGCCGTGGGCCATTTTTATAACAGACGAGGCCGTTGGCCCTTTTGTGATAATCGAGGCCGTTGGCCCTTTCTTCTCCCTTTTTTTTTTGTAAGTGCCGTTTCGAGGCTGTTGTAATCATTAGGCCGTGGGCCCTTTTTTGTAATAAACGAGGCCGTTGGCCCTTTTGTATAATGAAAGAGGCCGTTGGCCCCCTTTTTTTGTGTAAATGCCATTTCGAGGCTTTTTTGATCGGTAGAGTAGGTCGTAAACCGTACTCTGTCAAGTAAGCAGGTCGTGGACCGTGCTCTTGTATTGGGTGCGAGGTAATCTCGGCTTAAGGCACTTATTGCTTGTGTACCTTGTTTTTTTGGTGCGGGTAGCGAGCCCGGCTTAGAGACACTTAATGCTTGTGTGTCTAGTAGAGGTGCGAGCCCTGGGGCCCGGCTTTGGCACTTATAACTTGTGTGCCGGGGAGAGCGAGCACCGGAGCTCGGTCCCCTTTTTTTTGTAGTGCGAGCGTTTGGAGCTCGGCTTTTTTTTTTTTGTAGTGCGGGCGTTTGGAGCTCGGCTTTTTTTTTTTTTTTTTTTTTTTTTTTTTTTTTTTGTAGTGCGAGCGTTTGGAGCTCGGCATTTTTTTTTTTTTTTTGTAGTGCGGGCGTTTGGAGCTCGGCTTTTTTTTTTTTTTTTTTTTTTTTTTTTTTTTTTTTTTTTGTAATGCGAGCGTTTGGAGCTCGGCATTTTTTTTTTTTTTTTTTTTTGTAGTGCGGGCGTTTGGAGCTCCGGAGCGTTTGGAGCTCGGGAGCGTTTGGAGCTCGGGAGCGTTTGGAGCTCGGCTCTTGTGCGCAGGTCGGGGACCGTTTTCCTTTGTTTAAAAGGTTTTATTAGATTAATAGCTGAGCCCTGGTTAGGGGTTGCCTACGTACCCTTTAGTAGAAGGGATCAAGCCAATCGTAGTTCGTTTGTTTACAAAGGCGGAGAGCGGATTGGAGCCCGGGGGCTTAATAGTAGAACCGTTTGAGGTTGATCGAATTCCATGAGCGCGGGACTACGTCGCCGGCCATCGTGACTAGCTCGTATACGCCGGGCTTGACGACCTTGGAGATAAGGTAAGGGCCCTCCCAATGTGCACCGAGCTTGCCCGCGTTCAACTCGGCGGTGTTTTCGAAGACTTTGCGGAGGACCAGGTCTCCTTCGGCAAAGAACCTGCCTCGAACCCTCTTGTTGTAGTACTTGGAGGCGAGCTGCTGGTAGTTTTGGATTCGGAGGAGGGAATGGTCCCGTTGTTCCTCAAGGAAGTCCAGCTCGCTGAGGAGGACGGTGTCGTTCAGGGCGGGCTGCTGGGTGAGCATAGCGCGGCGGGGAGTGGGGAGCCCGACTTCAGAGGGGGCCATTGCCTCCATTCCGTGCGAGAGGCTGAACGGTGTGCGTCCTGTCGACGTCTTCGGCGTTGTGCGATGGGACCAGAGGACTCCGTCGAGCTCATCGGCCCAGGACCCCTTCTTGTCGTCTAGCCGCTTTTTGAGGCCGTCGAGGATGGTCTTATTGGTGGCTTCGGCTTGTCCATTCCCTTGTGGATATCTCGGGGTGGACTTGCTCAGCCTGATTTTCCACTTCGCGCAGAAGCCTTCGAAGAGGGCCGACGTGAACTGGGCACCGTTGTCGGTCACGATCTCGTAGGGCAGTCCGTGCCGGCAGATGACGAACTTCCAGACGAATTTCCGGACGTCTTCTGCCGTGATTTTGGCGTAAGCTTCGGCTTCGACCCACTTGGTGAAGTAGTCGGTCATAACCAGAATGAAGCGCTTTTGCCGAGATCGGGGTAGTGGTCCGACTATGTCCATGGCCCATCGCATGAAGGGGTAGGGTGCTACCGCAGTGGTGAGGAGCTCGGTAGGGCAGTGAATGAGTGTGCCGTGACGCTGGCACTTCTCGCACCGGGCTGCGAATTTTTCACAATCCTGCAGCATTGTTGGCCAGTAGTGCCCTTGGTTCCGGATTCGCAGGGCGAGGGCCCGGCCGCTGGAGTGGTTTCCGTCGGCACCTTCGTGCATTTCTTTCATTACGTCGAAGGTTTCCTGCCCGTGGAGGCACCCGAGCAAGATTCCCGAGGCGCTCCACCGGAACAGATTGCCGTCCAGCATCGTGTATCGGGCACACTTCTTTCTTAGCCGTCGGGCGGTCCACCGATCTGTGGGAAGGACGCCGTCTGCGATATATAGCAGCAGGTCGATTCGCCAGTCCGGCAGTTCGGGCTCGGCCGGGGGCGGTGGTAGGTTCTCGGGAGGTTGGGCGTCTTCGTCAGGGTCCGCGACCTGGGGACCGATCAGATAGGCTCCCTTTGGCAGCTCGATGCTGGGGAGGTCGATACTTTCCACCGGGATTACCCGTCGTTGCTCTGGAGCCGAGGTGGAGGCTAGTGCTGCGAGGGCGTCTGCGGAAGTGTTATCGCCTCGGGGGATCTTTGTCAGGGTGAACTCGGAGAAGTCTGCGGCCATGCCTTGAGTCACCTTGAGGTAGGCGTCCATGCGATCATTCTTGGCCTCGTACTCCCCGCTGAATTGATTGGCAACGAGCTGGGAGTCGCAGTAAGCCCGGATTTTCTTTGCGCCGACCTCTTTGGCCAGGCGCAGGCCGGCAATCAAAGCTTCGTACTCGGCCTCGTTGTTCGATGCCGGGAAGGCTAGGCGGAAGGACTGCTCGAGGATCTCCTTGGTCGGGGATTCGAGGCGTATGCCGACGCCGGACCCGTGCTTGGAGGCCGATCCGTCGACGTGCTGAGTCCACACTTCGGACACCTCGCTGACTGCCAGCTCGGGTGCCAACTCAACTAGGAAGTCGGCCAGCGCTTGAGATTTGATCGCGGTCCGACCCCGGTACTCGATGTCGTATTCGCTCAGCTCGACAGCCCACTTCATTATCCGGCCGGACCGGCTCGGGCTGTGGAGGATGGTCCTGAGGGGGTACGTACTTAGGACGGCTATCGTATGGGATTGGAAGTAAGGCCGGAGCTTCCTAGCTGCGACGACCACTGCCAGGGCGAGCTTCTCCAGAGTCGGGTACCTGCTCTCCGCGTCGTCTAAGGACTTGCTGATGTAGGAGATAGGTCTCTGGTCGCCGCGGTCTTCCCGCACTAGTACCCCGCTGACTGCCGACGTAGAGATGGCGATGTAGAGGCAGAGGGTTTCCCCTTCCTCTGGTTTGGACAGGACGGGAGGAGTAGATATGTATTCCTTCAGCTGCTGGAGGGCTTCCTCGCACTTCTCGTCCCACTCGAACCGTTTGTTAGCCCGGAGCAGCTGGTAGAACGGGAGGCACTTGTCGGTAGAGCGGGAGATGAAGCGGTTCAGTGCGGCGATTCTCCCGGTAAGCCGCTGTACTTGGCGCGTGCTCTCAGGGGATTTGAGCTCGGTGATCGCCCGGATCTGCTTTGGGTTGGCTTCGATCCCGCGCTGGGTGATGATATAGCCGAGGAATTCGCCCGAGGTGACGCCGAAAGAACACTTGGCCGGGTTCAGCTTCATGTTGTATTCGTTCAGCGTCCGGAAGCAAGAGCGGAGATGGGCGACGTGGTCGGCGGCAACTAGAGATTTCACCAGCATGTCGTCTATGTACACCTCCATAGTGCGGCCTATTTGGTCGGCGAACATCCGGTTGACGAGCCGCTGGTAGGTGGCCCCGGCGTTCTTGAGTCCGAAAGGCATTACCTTGTAGCAGTAGATGCCTCGGTCTGTGATGAACGCGGTCTTCTCCTGGTCGTCGGGGTGCATGGGGATTTGGTTATACCCCGAGAAGGCGTCCATGAAGGAGAGCAGCTCATTCCCCGCGGTGGCTTCGACGACTTGGTCGATCCGAGGGAGGGGAAAGCTGTCCTTTGGGCACGCCTTATTGAGGTCGGTAAAATCCACACAGACCCTCCATTTCCCGCTCTTCTTCTTGACCACCACCGGGTTGGCCAACCAGTCCGGGTATCTGACCTCGGTGATCGAGCCGGCCGCGGTGAGCCTTTCGACCTCGTCGTTGACTGCCTGGGCGCGCTCCGGGCCTAATTTTCGGCGCTTCTGCTTGACTGGTCGGCAGGTCGGATCCACGTTGAGCTCGTGGCTACACGTCGCGGGGTCTATGCCGGGCATGTCGGCGGTTGACCAGGCGAAGGTGGAGACGTTCTCTCCCAGAAAATTGACCAGCTCCTTCTTGATGGTCTCGTCGAGGTCGGTTCCGATGCCGACGCAACGGGCGGGGTTGCTCGGATCGATGTTGACCTGGGTGACGAGGTCTTCCCCCGGGAGGTCCCGAGCAACTGTCTCGCCGGGCTGATACGTGCTGACGGCTAGGCAGGCCGGCGCGGCGCGGCGCAGCTTGTGCTCAATGGCGAAGCAGGCGCGAGAAACCCTCTGGTTGCTTCTGAGAGTGTACGTCCCGGCCTGGTTGGGGAACTTGAGGCACTGGTGGTACGTCGACGTGACTGCCTTCATCGAGTGCAGCCAAGGAGTTCCAAGGATGATATTGTAGATCGGGGTGGTATCGAAGACCACGAACTTGACGATTTTCGTCACCCGTCCTACGTAGACCGGCAATTCGATGGTGCCGATTCCGTTGACGGTATCCCCGGCGAAACCGGTTAGCGGGATGGAGTGCGGCTTGATCTCGACCCCGTTTAGATTCATCCTGGCAAGGGTGTCCTTGAAGATGAGGTCGACCGAGCTGCCCGTATCGACGAGGACTCGGTTAACGTCGCAGTCGGCTACGCGGACTTGCACGACGAGGGGATCGTTGTGGGGCTGGTGGACCCCGGCCGCATCGGCCTCGGTGAAACATATCCCCCTTTTGCTCGTGTCCTGAGCGTCGATCTCCGGCCCGGAGTGCCACTTCAGGGAGACGTCGGTCTTCCTCTCATGGCGCTTGATGGACCGCACTGAGTCGTTGCACGAGAGGAGGCCTCCCATGATCATCCCTATCAGAGTCCGGGCCGGGGGAGGCGATCTGCCCGTTTCCCGGTCTCGCGAGGGAGATCGTCGCCGCCGGTCGTCGTTTTGGGCGTGGTGATAAGGCCTAGCCCGGTTATCCTCGCGACCTCGGTTGTCACGGGGTTGCACTCGATCGCCATCCCGGGGATGTGGGCGCAGCCGCTCCGGTACGTCGATTTCGCCCCGTTGAAACTGGTTCAGCAGGACCTCTTGGAGGGCGCGGCAGTAAGAGGTCGGGTGCCCCCTTCGCAGGTGGAAGTCGCAGTAGGCCGACCTGTCGTACGGCTCGTCTGGTCGGGACTCCCTATCGCTCGGGTCGTCGGGACGCCGGTCCTGCTGGTGGGGGTCCCGTACGTACTTGTTCCAAGGCAACACCGGCGCGGGGCCGGGAGGAGGTACGGGATCGCGCATACGGGGTCCTGAGGTCGGCCCGTTAACAAGTAACGCAGCGGCCTGCTTTCCCTTGCTGCGCTGGTACTCGTCATCATAGTGTTGACGAGGCTCCTGGTATCTCTCCTGGGGCCGCTCCTTCGCGGCCGGGGCCTTGTGAGAGGCGCTATTTCTCGATTCAGCCGCCTTCTCCTCCTCGAGCTCGACGAAGAGTCCAGCGCGGTGCAAGGCGTCCTCCAGCGAGCGCGGCCTGTTGAGCTTCATGTCGTCCTTGAAGGCCGAATCGGCCCGTAGCCCCTTTCTTAGAGCAGGCAGCGCGGACTCATCCGTCACATTGCTTTGGGAGGCCGTGGCCTTGAAGCGTTCTATGAAGGACCTGAGCGACTCCTTTGCTCCCTGGTTCATCGCCCAGAGGTCCGCGCTGGATGCGGACTGCCGGATATAGATGGAGTAGTGCTCGAGAAAGGTGGTTGACAGGTCTCTGAAACTGTCTATGGAGTGCGTCTTCAGCCGAGAGAACCACGTGAGAGCCGGGCCGGTGAGGTTCTCTACGAAGAGTTGGCAGTGGGCGGCTTCCCGCTCATCTGGTGAGAAGTGGGCGCGGCCCATGGCGATGGTGAACGCCGTGAGATACTGGGCCGGGTCGGTGGTTCCCGCGTAGGGCTGGAGTTTGAGCTTCCCGAGGTGCTGGAGCGGGACGGAGGAGATCCGGCGGGTGAACGGCGTGTTTTGCGTCTCTCGGATGACGCGATCTATTTCCGGGGCCGCACTGGTGGCCTGATGGATCTTAGAGGACATCACGCGGAGTGTCTCCTTCATAGCTTCGAACTCGGCGTCCCTGGCGCGTTCGGAGCTGGATCGGAGATGATGGGCTTCGTCGCCCGGGGAGCTCCCTACGGCTGGGGCGAAACGTCCGCCCGGGCCTTCGGAGCCTGACGGCGAGTCGCCGGGCTGGCCCCTTCGGATACGAGGGGTTTCTTCCCGAGAGGCCGGCTCTCTGAAATGGACGTCGGGGGATCCGGTGTTGTCCGACCGGTCCCGGGAGGCTGCTAGCGTGGCGAACCGTTGGTCGGTCGCACGCGTCAGCTCGTCTATTCTGGTGAGAAGGGCCTGCATTACGGCGGACAGCGTGGGCTGGTCCTCCGGGGGGTGAGGCGCGTTGCGCGCGGCGGGGCCGCCGGGAGGAGTGGGCGCTGGGGCCGGTGGCGGAGCCCTGAAGGACTCCTGGGGAGTCATCCGGTCGGTGGCTGCCTGGGCTGATGGCCGGGCTGTCGTCTTCGCTGCTTGAGTTGGTGGCGGGGCCGTTTTCTGGGTCTGGGCCGTTGCTTGGGCCGGGGTCTCTAGGCCTGATAATACTCTTGGGGGCGGAATAGCCATCGTTGCTGCGGTTGCGGCGGTGGTTGAACTGCTCCTTGCGTGTAGAAGAATCTCTAAAGCCCCCTCCTTCTAGCGCCAATTGTTGATCCCGTGGATCACTAAGTGTGTTTAAAGAATGATTAGGAGATGGGAGGTGAGATTTTCGTTAATAGAGCAATTTAACCACATTTAAGACAGGTCGGGAGAAATATGAGTAGGCCGGGGGCCGTGTTTCGTTTTATTGATAAGAGAGAAGTAAACGCTTTAGAATTACGAACTAGTTCCGAAGGACGTCCAGTTCGGCGTTCTAAAGTGTTGTCTTGTTACAAAAAGAGAGAGGTCGGGTAACTTGTGGTAGGTGAGAGAGTAAAAATCCCAGTCCCCCTCATTAATGACATATGAGGGGTATATATAGTCGGGGTCGGCTTCCTGCTCCCCGGGATCTCGGGCCACGTGTCGTCTGCGGCCTCTTTCGCGGGTAAGGTGGCCTAGGAGGCGTGTCCCGGCTTTCGAGGAGAGAGGTCATGATGAGCTCGGCGTGGCGTGTTGCAGAGCAGTGCACTGTTTTACCAACTCTGCTCCACCTGCTCCTTCCTGTCCTTGTCAGCTCTGTAGGGTTGGTGGGACGTCGGGTCGAAGGCACATCCCTACGCGGGTAGGGTACTGCCTTACCAACTCCCACTCGCCTATTCTTCTGACACTCCCTGCTCTGGCGGGGCATCAGCGCGGGCCCGGGGTACGTTGCTTTCAGGTCGGCTACCGAGCTGAAGAGCGGTCTTGCAGGTCGGTGACATTAAGTCCGGTGACCGTACCGAAGAACGGCCTTTCCTAAGATGGGCCTAACTAATTGGGGGTGCTAGGCCCACCTCCAACAGTGGCTTCGTCCCCTACAGCGACAACTTCCGTCTCTGTTTCTACAATACCAACCTCAAACGCATACACTCTCGCTCTCAGAATCGGAAAAATATCCCAAGAATCGGAAAAATATCAATCTATTAGAACATATATTATATAATTTGCTTTGCTGACTTTGAATTAATGTGTTAAAAAGTATAATGGAAATGAAAATAAGAAACAATATGTTCAATAAAAATATAAAAATGGAAAGAAGTATATCATGCAACCAATTATACGGAAGAATTAAAAAATATCGTGAAAGACGATACAAAAGAAAAAAGAGGAGAATATGGAATATAGTTATGGAACAAAAAAATGAAACAGAGTAAAGAGCATCGAAATGTTTACTTTAGGATCTAATAGAGAAAATTATAGCCAACTGATCTAATTAATCAGTATGGGGCACGTGCCCCACCTTCCTTAGCCGTAGATTCGCCCATGTATATATATAAGATAATAAGAGTCGATTATCAGATTCGTAATCGCGTTTCCCTATTGTGAAAGGACCAGTTCGCTTTTAGAAAAAGAATGTGTTACATGACATAATAAATACATGTATAATTTTACACAATATAATAATTGAGGATGAGCGAGATCTCGATGCGCCAATTGAAGTTGGAAGAGAAACTCCACCTCCAGAGGTCCAAATAGCTGAGGATGATAATATTCGGTTCCCAGAGTTTCTTAGTCGATTTAGAGAAATCAAAAACAAATGTACTCATTTCTCACTTCGAAATGCGTTAATTGATCATTTATGGAAAAAATATATTAATGGTGATATTTAATCAAAATCTACTATGTTTTGTTATTTATATATGATGTAATATAATTTGTTTTATTAAAAATAATTTAAATAATATCATAATTGATGAAAGTTTTTTTAAAAAAAAATAAGTGGGGTCAAATTGTAAAATTTATAAACAAAATGATATTAATAATAAAATAGAAATAGAATATACTTTAGAATATTATTTTAGAGTAAAAAATAGAGTAATACATTGGAGAGAAATCCACCACTATTTTAAAGTAAAAAATAGATGAATACATTGGAGATAGTCTAAGGCAAATAACCACTTTATAATGTTGACTTGACGCGTACGTAAAGTTAAATCTGTTTCTTTTGATGGTTGACCTTTTAACTAATTTTACAAGGTTTCACAACTCAACGAAAGAAGAAATGTAATTAATAATGATAAACAAACAAAAATCAAAGAACTAGGAAATGGATTATGAAGCTGAGAGTGAATAAATAATAGTGACACGTGAATCGAAGCGTCGCCGGAGGATAATCGGTGGTCCGAAACCGACCACCAAGATTAACCGGTGCAATGTCAATACCGAGTCTCGTGAATTGGGCTCAAAATTTGTAATTATAATTGGGTTGGGCCTTTTATACTAATGGGCCTTTTATACTAATGGGCCTGTTGCATTCTCAATGTTTCACTTTCTGCTTCTTGATTTATCCATCGCTTCAGCTTTCACCACCACAAACAAAACAATTTACCGGCGATCGGGAAAGTTTCCGAACAATGAGCACTACGGCAGGGAAGCTGGTGACATCGAGATCCGAGCTTGACCTTGATCACCCTAACATCGAAGATTACCTTCCTTCAGGTTCCTCCATCAACGAACATCGCGGCAAGCTCCGCCTGTAAATAATCCTCTCCCGCATGTCAGAATCTCTGTTAGTTTGAATTTGATTTGGATCGGCTGATTTAAGTATCATCGTTCTTCCTGAATTGCAGGCGTGATTTGCTAGACATCTCCCCCACTCTCACTGAAGCTGCTGGTGCCATTGTTGATGTAAGCTATTTCGACTTTCACCAAAGGATTCGCTTCTTTGTTCCCACCCAAATCTGTCAAAGACTTGAAAATTTATGAGCGAAAGGATGGAGGAGCTTATGATATTGTTTAATTTATTCATATGATGCTTGATTTGATATCTGCAGCTGTTGTCAAATCTCTGTTCAAGTTATAGAAAGAAAAAAATCGATTTTTTTCGCAGGACTCCTTCACAAGATGTTTCAAGTCGAATCCTCCAGAACCTTGGAACTGGAACATTTACTTATTTCCACTTTGGTGCTTTGGGGTTGTTGTTAGATACTGTCTTCTCTTTCCCTTGAGGTCAGTTCCTCTTATCTTCTCCTTTCCAGTTCTATTCTCTAGTAGCGTGTGTTTCTTTTCTGTATGTTCATAGCTCGAAGTTAAGATTTTGCAGCCGTGTGTTTTGGACTGATCAGTTCATTGTTTTTAAACCTGCAGGTGCTTCACTTTAGCTTTCGGGTGGTTTATTTTCCTTTCAACATTTATCCCCGTGCATTCGCTGCTGAAAGGCCATGATAGGTTGAGGAAAAACATAGAGGTGGGTTTGATTCTCTGTTTCTCGTTTGTCTTCTATGATTTCCTTTTCACTGTGTTAAGTTAAACTGTTGTTCTTTCCATCTAGAATTAAAGAAGATTTTGTTTATTAACAGGGAAGTTTTCTTGTGTATCTTCTGCTTTGTTCATGTTTTCCTTCCTTTTTGGAACTCAGCTACCGATATCTTGATGTTGAACCTTTATTGTCTTTTACTGTATTTACTAGAGGGTCTTGGTGGAGATGATATGCAGCTTTTTTGTCGCCTCGTGGACAGGAGTTGTCAGATATCACGGGCCACGCCCTAGCATCCGTCCTAAGCAGGTCATGTTTCCTTTTTAAAAACAATGGTTTCAACTTTGTATCTCCTTTATATATGCCTATGCTTATTTTATGATTGGGGTTTAACAGGTCTATGTTGCCAACCATACTTCCATGATTGATTTCATCGTCTTGGAGCAGATGACCGCATTTGCTGTTATAATGCAGAAGCATCCTGGTTGGGTTGGTAAGTCTCGGGGTGTTAGAGCGCGCATAAGTGTGCTTATGACCTTTATGATGGCTCAGTTTTTTTATAGGCTTTTAACTGATTTAGTGTCGAGTGATTGGTTTTCCTTTCGTGCATTATTGTGACTTTTGTTGCTTTGAATGTGAAGGGCTATTGCAAAGCACAATATTAGAGAGCGTAGGATGTATCTGGTTCAATCGTTCCGAGGCAAAGGATCGTGAAATTGTAGCAAGAAAGTATGCATGATCCTTATCCCCTTAAACTGTCATTACTTAATCTACTCATATTAATCATGGGAACATGAATCACATAATTTCAGGTTAAGGAACCATGTCCAAGGAGCTGACAATAATCCTCTTCTCATATTTCCCGAAGGGACTTGTGTAAATAACAATTATACAGTGATGTTTAAAAAGGTATTTTGGACCTAATTATGATGTGATTTTCCCTCCTACTCAATATTTAAGTTGCTGATCTGCTTCATGGCGATGTTCAGGGTGCTTTTGAATTGGACTGCACTGTTTGTCCAATTGCAATTAAATACAACAAGATTTTTGTTGACGCCTTCTGGAACAGCAGAAAGTAAGGGACTTTCATATCAGCCTATACAGAAGCATCTCTAACAAATTATATGAGTATTGTTTTACTTTTATATTGGATAGTTACGATTGAAACAAGTTTTCTTCTGGTCCAAAGACGGAAAACTATTTAGGGCCATTTCTTTTTCTTGGTAAGTGGTAACAAAAGGTCTTGCATTGTCTTTGCAGACAATCGTTCACTATGCACTTGCTGCAACTCATGACATCATGGGCTGTTGTGTGTGAAGTGTGGTACTTGGAACCCCAAACTATAAGGCCTGGTGAAACAGCAATTGAGTTTGCAGAGAGGTAAAATACTCTTTCATCAGAGAAGGCATATACTAAGAAGTTTGTATAAGAAAATTGGAATGACATTCTTTTCGTCTAGTAGCTTGTCCAAAATTTATGAGATCCACTTTATTTACTTCTCACAGGGTCAGAGACATGATATCTCTTCGGGCAGGTCTCAAAAAGGTCCCTTGGGATGGATACTTGAAGTATTCAAGACCGAGCTCCAAGCATAGTGAACGCAAGTATGTTCAACTTGTTTTTAACTCTAGAAGTTCTACTGCTTGTCATTATCTTGTTGAATTAGCTGAATCTCTTAAGAAATTTCTTAAGAGTCATATCGTACCCGAGTTTATTTGTGGTGCGTTTATGATGGTATACAAAGCCGACATGTATCCAAACTTTAAACTTGCATTATTTTAAGGCCTCAATTGTACTGATCCTTGATACAATACCTAGTATTTGGAGTTCACATTCGTACTTGTTCTTTATGACGCTTATTTGTCTTTCTTTGAATTCACAGGCAACAGAGTTTCGCGGAGTCGATCCTGGCTAGATTGGAAGAGAAGTGAATGTAAAGATGAAGTTATATTTTCCTTGTGGTGTATCACTTTTCCCTTCAGATAAAACAAACTCATGTGATTTAGTGCTTTATGTTTTTCATTCAATAAAATACATTGTGTGAATCTCTCAATAGACAAAACCCACTTTTTGCATCTTGTGCTTTCGTATACTAGACCACAAATATTGTGATAGTTCTGATTCACAAGCTCCTCTACTTGTGCACGTTTTTCTCCGTTCGAGTTTGGAAAGGCAAAGAACTAAAACGTGCTCTGCACCTAATCAGTTGATTTCAAGTGTCTTGATCCACATGAAATTCGGCTTTGCAACGGCAAGATTAGCCTTTTTATTAATTTGATTGTGCTACTTATTTCAGTGTGTGACAGTTCTACAAGCTGGCCTTTGAAACCAAATCAAAAGAGTTGAAATTGCCTTTCTCAAAACTAAAGTTACTTGTCTCCATCTTTCTCTAGTCCAAACTCGTAATGAAACAATTCTGATCATACAATATAACTTAAGGAGACGTATTTCCATAACTCATGCCCTTTTCTTAGCTTCGGATCACAATTCGTCCTTGGAATCCCTTTCGGAGCTCTTTGTGTTGCTATCGGCTTTTCCTTTGGTCTCAGTAGTTTCTACTTTTGATGTGGACTCCACAGTTTTAGGAGATTCAGTTGATGCAGGTTTCTCCAGTTTGAACGGGATAGTTGCGTGTTTCCTCAAAAACTTGTAAAATGCAACCACAGTGCGGTCTGTATCTACCGTTATCTGCTCCACACACAACGAAAGAAGACAATTCTCTTATTAGAGGGAATCTAAGAAGACAAAACCGTTGCAGCCAAGAAGCAAAACTTACCGGCTCTGATGTCTTGTTGCCTGCAGGGAAGAAGAGAATTGTAGGGAATCCTTCGGCCTGCAAAGAATTTTACGCCATAACCAGTAAAATAACATTTCAGGCTTTGAGCATAAAAGGTTCTCCATGTCTAGAGATGTATACTTAATACATTCATTACGCTTATTACCTTTGCCTTGGGGTGTTCGTTGGTTGTTCCATCCATCTTGGCTATGACAAGAGAATCAATGCTTTGTAAATGTTTGGCAAGCTTGTTATACATTGGCTCAAGGGCTTGGCAATGGCCACACCATGGTGCATAGACCTGAGTTTTATATTAAATGTGAGAAAACGTGAATTCCATATCGGTTTATTGACGGACTATAATACAATATAGTACCTCGAGAAGAACATCATTAGACTCGTCCAGAACAATTTCATCAAAGTTATCTCCGACTACTATTTTCACATCTCCATCGTTCTGTAGCCACCAAAATTAAGTCTGGTGTTACATGAAGAGAGAAGACGAATGAAAGATGAGAAGGAATAATAGGAAAGAGACACCTTTACCTTTTCAGGAATGGGGTCTGACTTATAGAAAGGCTTTAGCTTGTCGCTCAAGAATTCCTCGCCGAATGTCTGCAAGAAATTATAGGTTAAACCAACAATCTTTACCGTGAAACCAAGTTTTACGAGTGAAAGAAACTTCAAAGAGGCACCTTAATTTTATCCGACTTGATTTCTCCATCGAAAAAGTGTTTTTTAGGATCTTCGTTCCCTGTGTAGGCAATAAGCTAAACAACATTCGGGATGTATTTAGCCGAAATGATCTAGGATTCAAGACTCTTATAAATGTGCAACTTTTCAGACCCAGAACAACAACAAAAATTAACTTACTTTAGGACCATTTCCAGACACACCAAAGTATTCAGCGACTGGCTTCCCATAATCCTCATTATCCAGATCCACAGATACAAAGATGAGCTGTAGCAATAAACAAAGGCTTCTTAGAAGTAGCCTTACCAAGATAATATATAGCCATGGTTGCCCCAAAGATCCATTTTCATGTACGAAACAAAGACTTTCAAACAAATCAGAGTTTCCCCGGGCAGGACCTATGTTCATACCTTTCCTTTAAATGATTTTGCTGCTTCTTGATATTCTGGAAGAACCTTTTCCGAGTCATCTTTGGTTGCAAACAACAACAACTGCAAAGAAAACATATACAATCACGTTAATAAACCGACCTAAACCATCTTCGGATCTGAACTGAAGAATCCCACTAGAAACATTTAACACACCTGTTTCTTGATTGCACTCTCGAAAATTTCCGGGGCACTCTCTTTGGTGAAAACAGAGACCAAAGGAAGCTTGTTGGCAGACACAAAACTAGCTAGAGCAGACTTAACAAAATCCCCATCTGCAGATTAACAAGCCAAAACAAAATAAGCAAAGCCTAAGAACAACAATATAGCTAAAACAAAACACAACAAAGATTTATAGAACCAACCAAAATGGCTAATCTTCTCCTCTTCCCTCTTAACTAGGACCAAAGCAGGCCGTTTAGACTCCGGATCGATGTGAAACATCTTGGCAACGTCAGGACTCACTGTTTGATAGAAGTTCACATCGTCTTCAACTTTGGAGGCAGCAGCAAGCTCATCGTGCTCAACACCCTGTGAATTTCCATAAATGTAACGCATCGAGAAGGAACAACAACGATACCAAGTGGATAGAGGAAACATACCACCAAAGAGTTCAAGTAACCCAAGACGACTTTGTTCCCAGAAGTCAACACTTTCTCGGCATCATCTAATGTGGTTAGATTATACACACCAGGACCTATCTTCTTCTTCACCCACGTCACAATTGTTTCTCTAAATCACAAATCAGTAAAGTTCTCCAATCAGATCCGAAGATGCCAAAGCAAAATCGAAATTGGTTCGAGATTCACTACTTACTTGGTCCTCCCTCCAGTGTAAGGCTTGTGCTCGCCATCTACGAAGAAGAGAAGGGTCGGGAAACCCTGAACGCTATACTGATGAGCAAGCTCATTCTCCTCCGTCGCGTCGATTTTAGCCAAAACGACACCGTCTCCTTTTAGCTCCGTCGCGGCTGCCGCGTACTCGGGAGCAAGAGACTGGCAATGGCCGCACCACGGCGCGTAGAACTCAACCATAACGTACTGGTTGTTCTCGATCACGTCGGTGAAGTTGCGCTCCTTAATGACCACGACGTCTTTCTCGTCGACTTCCGGCGCCGGGAACGGATCCGAATCTGGATTGCCTAGATCGGAGAGATCTCCGTCTTCCTCCTCATCATCGTACATCTCGGGATCCTCGTCTTCACCTCCGTCGAGTTCGTCAAGTCCAGTGGAGGTGAGTGGCTCAGCGGGACCGTCAGCTTCGTCTTTGAGATCTTCGAGGAAGCTGAGGTCCTCATCGTCGACGTCGGAGGAAGAGGCGGCGAAAGAGGGAGAAACGGCGGAGAAAATGAGAAGAGCGGTGAGAGAGAGGAGGAGGAAAACGCGGAACGCCATTTTCGTGCGACTGTGAAATTGGGAACTCTCGGAGATGTTTTAGTTGAGATCTAACCAAACTATAAAGTACAAAAACTGGTTTCTTTTTCTACACATGTTCGTAGTTATTCAGAACGTCGTCGTTTTTGGATTACTATGTAAAATTAATTTATTAAGGCATATAATTATATCATTGACTAAAATACGACCAAATTTTAGGGGTTGACCAAGATTTGGTAACTGAAAAAAAAAAAAAATCGAATCAAATCAAATCAAAATGTTTAAAGTTAAACCAAAAAC
Organism: Eutrema japonicum; assembly: GCA_030161315.1. Taxonomy (NCBI): domain Eukaryota; kingdom Viridiplantae; phylum Streptophyta; class Magnoliopsida; order Brassicales; family Brassicaceae; genus Eutrema; species Eutrema japonicum. Next base: position 45,971,968 of record BSQW01000005.1, read on the forward strand.
GAATCAAATTTATTATTCTAAAATCCATAAGAAAAAAAATAAAAACCAAAATTGATTCGAAATCGCTTTTATAAAAGGACATGATCATCTAAAGGATATCATAAGATATCGTAACTATAAACTATTATGTGAATATCTTAATTCACATCTATATCTATTTAGTTTAAGAAGTATTTATATCATATAAATGTATGTAATCTAACTGTTATTTTTATGATTGAAAGTCTCCTTTTTGACCCATTGTAACGTTCTACATTGTAATCAAACCGATAGCAATTTTGACAAATCTTGAAAATAAAATAAAAACTACTTTGATTTTGGCTAATTCAAGCATCAGAGTGAATCAAAATCGTCCGGATTACATTATCACGTCGTTTCTTGACAACAAAGTAGATTCCCATCGAGAGAAATGCTACGAAAGAAACGCCCAACACTATTCCAACGGTTTCTCCTCGTCCTTCTTCTCTGCTACTCTCACTTGTGTGTTCGTCTGATGAAACTTTAATTCCTTGTGTATCTGCTTCTACATTAGATGATGTCTTTGAAGGTGAAAGCGATGGCGACGAAGGTGAGTTTCTTGGTGAATTATTTCCAGGGAGTGATGATTTCGGGTGAAAGAAATCGTAAGCTTCTGGAGATAGAGCAGATGGGTTTAAATAAGCTGGACCATGAACAGGTCTGCTTCCTGCAATGGAGACACATAGAAGCAAAGACAAGTAAGAGAAGAAGAAGAGCAAAGAGTGAGTTAGGTAAGTCATGGTTTTTTTTTCTCTCTAAAACCTTCGTTAATGTTTGATTTTGTTTAGTTTGTGTATGTGTTTTTGAGTTTTATAGGATTGGACGGTTGGTTTATAGGTTATAGAGGAGATAGTTGTTGCTTGAAGTGCAAATTTGTATGATTGTCTAATAGCAAAAGAAAAACAAAGGGGTGTTTTTTAAATGAGTAAAGAAGAGAAGTCATGCGGTTTTTGTTTGTTTCGATCTTTTGTGTATAATTGTCCTCTAATATGTGTTGATGAATGAACACTTAAATCTTTTTTTTTAATTTTGTGTGGATTCGGAAGTAATCTCAGGCCCTAACGGATTTAGATTAATTTTTCGAGAGACGTGAGTCCGCCCAGTTATACCTTACGTGGCTAAAAAATTGTATTGATAATTCTGCTATCGCGGAAAATCGATCTCTAGCCTGGACCAGTAGAGCGACTCTTCCAACAGAAATTAAAATAGAGATAAAGTCAGTTCTTCTTGTGTCTCGTATATTATTGTAAAACATACGTGACATCTGTTGATTCCCAATAGAAATAGAATCAAAGCAAAATTAACGTTAACGTTAACTCTACGAAAAGATAAAAGCGAAACCGGAGACTTATCATAAAGCAACATTAATAATTTACACGAATGGGGAAATTCCATGAAATAAAAAAAAACAAATCGAGCATATAAATAAAAAGAAAATATACATGTGAAATACTATGTGGTAATAATCATCATTTTTGATTAAAGATTGACTTGTGGCTTACTTAAAAATTAAGCAGAGCTCTTGAAGGAGCCAAGAGCTTTAATCGCAGCCGCTCTTAGAACAAACTGATGGTATAACGCAGCCGCTGCTGCTCCGATCATCGGTCCCACCCAAAAAATCCACTGTTCAAAATCAACAAAAATATATATAATTAAACATCATTAATTTTCATTAAAAATACTATTTTAACTAATAGAAAGATGTGTGTGTCCATATGAAATATATTAAGGACGTACTTGGTCGTCCCAGGCCTTTTCTTGGTTGTAGATAACCGCGGCTCCGAAGCTACGGGCCGGGTTGATTCCGGTTCCGGTGATGGGAATGGTGGCTAAGTGAACCATGAAGACGGCAAAACCAATGGGAAGTGGCGCCAAAACTGGAATGTGAGAGTCACGTGCACTTCGCTTGGGATCGGTGGCCGAGAAAACGGTGTAGACGAGGACAAATGTTCCGATGATCTCCGCACCGAGTCCGGTACCTTTGTTGTAGCCGTCGGCGAGCTCGTTGGCTCCACCTCCGTATCTAATATTATTAGCGATTTTGTAGTTATTAAAACAATATATTTAATAATATTAAGTATGGTTTTATAGGTCTAACTAATTAAGAAAATGGTTTGGTTTCGGTTTTTTCTATATATAAATAAATAAATAATGTTTAATTTTTAGACATATTAAACGTTAACTTAATTAGTTTTCGAATTTTTTTTTTTTTTTTAAATTCGGAGGTAATCAGAAGCCCATAGAAAAGCACAGACTAATCTTCTTCGGCCAGGACCGGCCCAGGCCCATAGGCATTTAAAATGGTTCAAATTTTTTTAAAAAAAAATTTTCAAGGAAAAAGAGCCCAAAAAAAAAAATTTATTTGAAAAAAAACCCAAATTTTTTTTTTTTCCTAAGGTTTATATAAAAATAGAGACGGTACTACCTTTGACCCATGATTCTAACCATGAATCTTCCACTGGGGAGTTACCAGTGGACCAACCCTTGTTGGTTAATTTTGGTAGTTCATATCACATTAGTTAGATTTATCCGAATGATAAAAGAGTTTAGTGACAAAATGGAACCTGTTGTAGTAAGAACTTTGGAATGCTTTGACGAGACCACAACCGCAGATGGCACCAAGGCACTGAGCCACAATGTATAACACTGTCCGCACCAATGACACTTTTCGAGCAAGGAACAGTCCAAACGTCACAGCCGGATTTATATGACCACCTTCATTCAAAAAAAAGTTGAAATTTTTTAAAATTGAACAATATATATATATATAGATCTATGGCAAAAATATGAAATATTTATAACTTTATTGTCACGTGAAATGAAAATCAGAAAATCTATGTAACCGTGACTCGAACGTTTTGTAAACTTACCGGAGACACCGGCTGTACAGTAAACGAGAACAAAGATCATTCCGCCGAAAGCCCACGCAATCCCTAGTATCCCTACGCCGCCGCAATCAACTCCTCCGGCGGATGCATCGGTCTGAGCTTTGTAGCCGATTACGGTGAGGATGGAGACGTAAAGGAAGAGAAGTGTCGCCACGAACTCAGCTATGACCGCTCTATAGAGCGAACACTTCCGAAGCTCCTCCATGTCCAGCAATGGCGCCGGAGGCGGATCCGCATAATCTCTCGCCGCCGTTGCTCCGCCCTCTTGCACCTCCATGTCCTTTGCCATGGCCAAAGATGATGATGAGAGAGAGATGTTTGTTGAGATTTGTAGCTCTTGTGTGTTGTGTGGATTGTGTATATATATATACACAGAGACTGTGCAAAGGTTTGGTACAAGTACATTATAGGACAAATAAATTTATTGGAAATTATTATGAAGGAATCTTATCTTAATCTGTATGCCTCAAATGAGCTGGTGGTATTATGAGAAACATCTCAATTTTGCTAACTATGTTTGTCAATATTATGAAGGAATGATTTGCATATTATGATTTTACTTTTTAGACTATTTTTTTTTTGCTTAAAACTTTTTAGAATTTTGATTTTAATCTATTAATTTTTAGAATTTGCATATTATTAATTTTGATAATAATATTCGTTTTTTTTTAAGAGTGGGTATGTTGGGTTTAATTTTATTCTGGTCGAATTTGGGGATGGGTCATTAATTATGCATGATAATTTGTAATTGCAAATTATATAGATTATATATTGGTTAAAAAAAAAGAACTACAAATTGATCACATATTTTTATTACTTAATTAGATTGATGTACATTCGTTTTTTTTTCAAGAGTTAGGTTTATCTTATTTGGAATTCGAGTGGAAACTTAGATTAATATGTTATTCGATAAGACTCCGGAAAGGGTAAAACTCTATAAATATGTTCTTCGTTTTAACATAAAGGAAACTGATAAAAATGTAGAGAAAAAAAAAAGTCAACAGACGAAACAGAGCAACAATAGTACTCTGACTAAATAAATCATTCAACAATAATTTCTCATAAGGCCATTTATACACATTCTGATTCGATCGTTGTAGGATTCTCATAAGACGCTGCACCAATATTTTAACTTTTAAGCTACCATAACCTTGTGATTTATGATGCAAGTTTATTTACTCTTCAATGTATGTGCATTCATTGATGCAAGTTTATTTACTCTTCAATATAATGTATGTACAATCCATCTCAAGATTCTCAACGATTCGAAAAAGCAACATATAACTGCAGAGACCGAAAATCATTTACGAACATTACAAAGTTTACAATCTCCACGAGTAAATTTCTTAATTACTTTCTTAATTACAAAATTCTCCTTTTTCCTAAATTACTTTCTTGTTCTTTTTTTGTTAATTGTTTCTTTCCTCTCTCTTCCTCACACGAAATACACCCTATAACGCCCCGACCGCCCCTACCTGGGCCCCATGTCCTCTCTCGGCACGTGGGCCCCACCCTGGTCCGACGGCCGGTGCGTTAGTCCGGGAGGCTTGTAATACTTGTTTACTGACCCTGCAATCACCACGTGACCTTTCCCCGTGTTTTGTCCTCACTCACACGCTACCGCGAATCACTTCCCGGAAGGTCACCCATCCTTAGACTACTCCAGCCCAAGCACCCTTAACTCTGGAGTTCTTTCGGGCAAGTGATCGGAAAAGGTAAGTGCACTTTGGTGACATAGGTAGCCAAATCAATTCTTATAAGCCTCTCCGCATATACAAGAAACCGGGATGTTACAATCACCCCCACTCACAGAGCGCAACGTCCTCGTTGCGCACCAGGATCGTCACCCTAGACGGTGTGAGCCCACCTGACTTCACACACGTGTTTGGGTTCGGCTCTGATACCACTTATAACGCCCCGACCGCCCCTACCTGGGCCCCATGTCCTCTCTCGGCACGTGGGCCCCACCCTGGTCCGACGGCCGGTGCGTTAGTCCGGGAGGCTTGTAATACTTGTTTACTGACCCTGCAATCACCACGTGACATTTCCCCGTGTTTTGTCCTCACTCACACGCTACCGCGAATCACTTCCCGGAAGGTCACCCATCCTTAGACTACTCCAGCCCAAGCACCCTTAACTCTGGAGTTCTTTCGGGCAAGTGATCGGAAAAGGTAAGTGCACTTTGGTGACATAGGTAGCCAAATCAATTCTTATAAGCCTCTCCGCATATACAAGAAACCGGGATGTTACACACCCACTCACCAAAGAAACATTTCCATCATCACATTCTTTCTATTTTTTGAAGTTAAAGTTTTCCTATGTGGTATTATAATTATAATTTTTGTTTTCAATTCCATGTTATCTTAAAAACCTTAGTAATCCATATCGGCTAACCCACAATACTATCTGGATATAATTGCATGTAATATCACTTAATTTAAAATTTATTAGTTTTTTTATCATTTTTAAAAAAAATTAGTAGAAAATAGCAATTTTTAATATATTGTATATCGTCTATTATCGTACACGTCTCTTATTACTATTTTGTGCACCGTCTATGGGAAAATGGCAAAAACCTACCCAAACTATGTTAGTATGTTCGATTTATACCCATTGTTTACTACCAGGCAAAAACATATCTCAAGTTATAAAAAAATTAATTTCATACTTTATTTTTTAATTTTGTGTAAATTCATGCTTTTGCCGTTAAGAAGCTAACGGTGCCGTTAAATCTGGATGACGTGGAAGCCACGTATGAGATGACGTCGTTTCGGTCGAAACAGAAAATTGAAAAATTAGCCAATACGACGTTGTTTTTTTTTTTTTTTTTTTTTTTTTTGCCTAAATCTTCATCTTTTTCTCATACCCTCTCCATTGTCGGTGATCTTCGTCGGTGATCTCTGACACGAGCTAGTGCTTGTCGTCACTCGTCAGTACTCTCCGTCGCTCTGCGGTGCTCATTATCACTTACTGGTGCTCGCCGTCGTTCGTCGTGTAGTCACCGTCAATCTCTGTTAAGCTTCAATGACGGAAAATTCCAAATTTTCTTGAAAGAAGTAAAGCATGGTTCGCGTAGATCGACCAAGAGTCATAAGAATATATGCAAAAATGAGTCTCATTCGAAAGATGGTGAATGTCTTTGTATATATAATTGCTAATAAAAAAACATATGGCTAAAAAGTCCTCTGAATCATCAAAATGTCTTTGTCTTCTTCAATTCTTCTTCTATGAATGTGAGTACTTCTTTTTCTTCTTCGTCCAAGGTTTATCAAACGATTCTCGACCTCAGCGACTCTATCGACACCCTCTGGTTCCAATTGGAAAACCAAAGTGACACTACTCTTACAACGACGCGACTGGATGCCTCATCTCAAACATGTTAAATCCAAACTCCCCAGGTCAACTCTTACACCACCTATATTCCTCCAGATCCTCCGCAAAACTCGAAAATCCCCTAAAACCACTCTTGATTTCTTCGATTGGACCAAAACCTATGTCCAGAGATGCATCCATGTCGGGATGCGAAGAACGTGGAATATTTATGCGAATCTCGGCCGTTGCTTCATGGGATTGCTGAAAAATCTGAATGATAATTGTTGAGAGAAGAACAAACCCGAATCAATGGGAAAAACGATTTAGGGTTTATATCAATTTGGGGAAAATCGATTTTGGGGGAACATAAGACAAAAGGTAACACTGGGTCTTTGTGGGACCTCCGTCTCTGTGTTCGTCGAGAAAGAAAATAAAACGTTGTCGACTTACACGTGGTAGCCACGTCAACCATAGTTAACTGACCGTTAGCTCCGTCACGGCAAATGTATGATTAGGCACAAAATAAGAACTCTAGGTATGAAATTTGAATTTTTTTATTACGTTAGGTATTTATATAAGCAGTCGCAAACTTTAGGTATAAATCGAACATTCAAATATACTTTGAGCAGGTTTTGGCTAATTACCCCACTGTCTATTATCGTACACGCAATAATATATAAGGGTAAATTTGGATTGAACAATAATAAAAATTGTTATTTTCTATTACATTTTTAAAAAGTGACAAAACTAATGAATTTTCGAAAAAGTTAAATATAATTTGCTCCATTTATTTTTTTTCTTTTTCTTAACTTCTAATTTGATTGATTCTAAAGAGTAAAGTGTAACGGATACTTCTAGTTCAGACTGTACAACACATTTCGTATTGCCAATCCTCTGTCTCCAGAGTCTCCACTAACCTATGTCGAGTAAGATGTTTCTTCACTTCAACATTTTGTATCTTATGCGTACATTTTCCGAATAACTTAATTAAGGGTCAGAGCTGTCTTAAATTTGTATGATTAGTGGAAGATAAACTTGTTTTAAGCCGTCCAACCAACGCTCGTTTTAGACATATTCTGGTGTGTTGTATTAATTTAGTTGGACCCTTAATTTAATATTTTTCAATTGTTGTTGCAACGTCAAATTTCACCTCATTATTTTTCATTATCCAGATTTCAATCTTTAGGTTTAGTTTCTGTTATAACTAGTCCAACCGGGCCTGTCAGGTTAAATGAAAATTATCTATAAATATTTGAATTACGGTTTAACTAGATTATACTATATATTCTAGCTGAACAATCCGTAAAAAAAAATTAATTGTAATAGTAAATCACCTATATGTGTTGTAAAATAAGAGGTTTTTTTAATAAAAACAAAATATTATTTTAATCAATTACGTAGCCCAACTAAGATGACTTAGATATATGTGGATATTAAACTCAAACCTAATTATCTTATACTTGCATAGAAATTATTCCGGAACAAGTCTATATCAACGTCGTCGTCACAACTTTAATTGTCAAGTTATATCAATCATATAGTCATGTGACATTACCGGGGATAGAGCTAGTTTAGAATATAGTTACTATATAATATACATATATGACATAAAGTTCCACAAAAAAAAAAAAGAGGAAATAGGAATCTTGTAAAGGTTATGTAACTAATTAGCATATGAAGAAAGATGCCCTCTTTTGGGAATTACATTTTAGCGTGTAAGAATTTTCTGCATTTAATGTTTTGTTCAGTGAACAAGCGAAGTCTCATCCTCCCACCCACATAAGAAAGTTGTATATAGAAGTATAAATTTTTCTTGTAAAATTTTCAAGAACAAAAAAAACACATGTACAATTATGGACGATTCAATTCAAAAAAAAAATATGGACGATCCCCCCGATTTTTGAGTGATTTGTAATATCATGTACAATTATAGATAAAATGGATATATCTTCTTTCTTTTTTTTTTGAACGAAAGATAAAATTGATATATCTATAAAATGATTTAGCAAAACAATTATGGTCTCTAATATGATAGGAAAAAATCGTGAACTGTATAGAAAAATAATATTCCTTATGTTTCACAAAAAGTGTCATTTTGACATATTTCACATATATTAAGAAAACTATTAAAAGTTTTCTATTACTCTTATTAATACACTAAACAATTTCTCTCTCTCTATTTAATACATTCAAACAATAGAGTTAAAGTTGAAATTTTATTCAAAATTCTGTATTGAAAATGTAAAACGACACTCTTTGTGAAACAAAATAAAACTTTAAAACGACACTTTTTGTGAAACGGAGGGAATAAGAGTTAATAGAATCTCAAAATAACCCACCAACTATAGAAAGTAGGTTAAAACAAAAAAATTGGATTTAAAATTCAGGAAAAGGAAAATAACGAGGGGAAGATGATAAGAATGATGATAAGAAAATATGATAAGATTGAAAGCCATGACATGCAAGACCCGAACAACCAACGTTGAAGCTGTTACTATATGTTATCTTTGCCAGGCGAATTCTTCTGTACACGTAATATTATGTCCCATTGCTCCTAACTCTTCCAATTAATCAATTAAACTAATCAATTAATGTTGGACTTACATGCTTGATGCAGCAAAATATATGCATTCAGTATATGATGCATGTGACCACGTTTATGCATTTTTGGTTTAGAGTTTGATAGACAAATGATGATTTCAGAGTACATGTGTTACTGTTATTGTATGTTTCTGCTAGATAACTAAATTTCAGGTTTATTAACAAAAGGTTTGCGAACTGTCTTTAATTTTCTTAATTAAGTGGTATGGTAACAAATTTGTTGATTAAGACAGAGAGCATACGACAGTTGAGAGCTGTGGCCATGGGATATGACGCAAATCCTGCAATGACTAACCGGTTTTTTAAAAGCACTTTTTGAGCAAACATACAAAATAATAATCACCTTAGAACATCTCCAAAAAGACTCTTCATTTTGAAGTATGTCACTTCAAATTTGAAATGTTTTTGTTTTGTCTCCAAAAACAAATTTCAAAAAAATATTTCAATTTTTTTGTTATTTGCATTTTAGTCTTCACTATTAATCATAATTAATTAAAATCATAAAACTATTATAATTATCTATAAAACATACATTTGAAATATTACAAGCAATATTAATTAATAAAACATTACATCAAAATATAAAATTACATAACACTAAAACAAAAACACACAATCTAAATTATAAATTACAATAAATACCAAATTATTCAACAAAACTATTTCCATAATACTCCCATATATGATCAATCAATGCATTCCGAAGTGCTAAATGATATGTAATATTGTTGTTGTGTAATATTTAATTTTAATGATATGTAATATCTCTTCTATATTAATATTTTTATTTTTATTTAAAGTATTTATTTATCTTTATACAAAATTAAACGTATAAAGATATATATATATATATATATATATATATATATATATATATATGAAATACTAAAATTATATATGTGGATTAAAAGTGATAAACAACAAAATTATTTGAATTTTTTATGAAATTATATAAATTTAGGGACTAAAATAAAAAAAAAAATGAAACTTCAAATTTTGAAATATTGAATAGTAATACTTCAAATATGAAGTATCACTATTCAATACTTCAAATTTTGAAGTATTGAAGTGTCTTTTGGAGCACAATATACTTCAAAAATGAAGATACAGAGTGTCTTTTGGAGATGCTAATAGCCTAATAGGGCATGTTCTTTTGTTCATCCAGCAACTGAGTCTAGATGGAGATATGAGATGCAGTTCGTTTTTATCAAAATAAGAAGTGCATATGGATGTAAAAACTGGATGCAAAATAAAATGCATCCAAAATAATTAGATATTTTGGATGCACTTGAAACTAGAGTTTGGATGCACCAAACTACATCCAAAATTACAAAAGTCTAAAATACCCTCATTAATAATCAAAACTTAAAATATGTATATTTTATTATTTTTTAAGAAACAAAAATTACTTCAAAACCGCAAAAATCAGTTTCCCACAAAAATCGCAAAATAGTGGTTTCCCGCCAAAACCGCAAAATAGCGGTTTTCCTGCTAAAACCGCAAAATAGCGGTTTTTTTGCCAAAACCGTAAATAATGGTTTCGTGCCAAAACTGCAAAATAGCGGTTTCTCGGCAAAACTGTAAAATAGCGGTTTCCCGCCAATACCGCAAAATAGCGGTTTCCCGACAATACCGCAAAAAAACAGTTTCCCGCCAAAACCGCAAAAAGTGGTTTTTTCGCCAAAACCGCAAAAAGCGGGTTTTTGCCAAAACCGCAAAATAGCTGTTTTCCGCCAAAACCGCAAAATAGCGGTTTCCCGCCAAAACCACAAAATAGCGGTTTTCTGCCAAAGCCGTAAAATAACGGTTTCCCGCCAAAACCGCAAAAAAACGGTTTTCCGCCAAAACCGCAAAAAACGGTTTCCCGCCAAAACCGCAATAAGCTGTTTCCCGCCAAAAACGCAAAATAGCAGTTTCTCGTCAATACCGCAAAATAGCAATTTCCCGTCAATACCACAAAATAGTAGTTTCCCGCCAAAACCGCAAAATAGCGGTTTTTCACCAAAACTGTAAAAAGCGGTTTCCCGCCAAAACCGTAAAATAACGAGTTCCTGCCAAAACCGCAAAATAGTGGTTTCCTGCCAAAACAGAAAATAGCGTTTTCCCGCCAAAACCGTAAAATAGTGGTTTTCTACCAAAACCGCAAAACGTTGTTTCCTCCCCAAAACCGTAAAATAACGGTTTTTGGCCAAAACCGTAAAATAACGGTTTTCCCCCTAAACCGCAAAATAGCGGTTTTCCGCCAAAACCATAAAATAACGGTTTCCTACCAAAACCGTAAAATAGCGGTTTTCCGCCAAAACCGCAAAAACGATTTTTTTGAAAAAATATTTATTTATTTATTATTATTTAAATTTTAGTTTTTTTTAAATAGAATTATTTCATTAAAACGACTTTTATAAGTTATTTAAGTATTAATTTGATAATTATTTAGTTGTAAATATACTTTAGATTAAACAAATTGTTATAAAGATATAACATGTCCTTTTTGGTCATTTGGTTTAAAAATGCATCCAAATAAAATATGCAAACACACAAACAAACAAAACTGCATCTAGATGCAAAAGCTAAATACATAAACGAACTGCGTCTGGATGCTGCGTCCAAATACAGCGTCTAGATACAGTTTCTAGACGCAGCAACCAGATTCACAAACAAATAGGGCCTTATACTTTCTTTCCAAGTCGTTTTATTTGATTAAAAAATACTATTTTTTGCCAAGTTTTTACTTTATAGCAAAATTAAACATGTAGAATAGAGTACATTATCACTAGTGATCAATTGATATCAACATCAACTAGCTATTTAGTAGCAACGAAAGTACCACCATCACCACAAAAATTGTGCTTAATATATTTTAGCGAACTCTCTAATGATTGAATTATTTAGTGAGTTCTGGTGTTAAACCATATCTCCTTTCTAAGAAGACGATTATATTGATTGTTATAATGGGACCAAAGACTTTAAACAAACCATCAGCTTATAACATTGATCCGTTCAAGGCTATGTACTTTTACCAATCCCTAACATGACGTTGCGTTCAATTCAAACAACAAAAGCCACTTCTCATACCAATCAAGATTCAAGAACAATCTTAAATCCAAGGCCATGAAGTAGGTTCAAGTACAACTAGCCCAAACAGATGATAACCAAACCCGAAAGAACACTCAAAGTCTCAAACTTTCTACCACATTATTCTAAACAAAGTCACTATTACTGAATGATGCAGAGCACAATATCTATCATTCATTGTCCAAGGGGAAAGAAAGCCTAAACCTTCACTATAAAGACAGCACTTTCGACAAGACATCAAACCGCTTAATTGAATGTTCCATCTAGCTTAGTGACCAAAGATCACTGCCAACAATCTAATGTAATCTTCAATTCACTATCAGATTCTTAGTTATGAATTGTTGGACACTAAAAAGCAAAGTTGATAGATTATCCCAAGAAAGGATTCAAATGTGCAAATGCAAAAATCGTCTTCCGAAAAATAGTATACTAAAAATGCAAATCCTCGAAATCGAATACAACAAAAAAAACGATAAGAGAACTCAAAGTAAAACCTTCACTCGTTAGGAACATCAATGTCTCCATTGACGATTTCTTCCTGAAGATCCTTGGGGTCTCTACCATCGACCGTGCAACCGACGGAGACGCAAGTGCCCAAGATTTCCCTCACCGTCCCGCTCAATTCCTTGGCGATAGATCTTGGTCGCATAATTTTGGCGATCTCGATAACGTCATCAAACGAGATGTTCCCGTTATGTTTGATGTTCTTCACCTTCTTACGGTCTCGCTCTGGCTCCTTGAGCGCCTTGATGACCAGAGCCGCTGCGGAAGGAACCACGGTGACCTTAGCTTGACGATTCTGGACTGTGAGCTTGACGGTGACTCTGAGGCCTTTCCATTCTTTCGCCGTCTCCTTGGCGATGTCTTCTCCGATCTTCTTCGGCGCGAGACCGAGTGGACCGATCTTCGGCGCGAGTGAACTAGCTGCTCCGACCTCACCTCCGGTGACCCGGACGTAGACGTCGACGATCTGAGATGGGTCCAATTTCGGCGGCATTTTCTCCTAATCTCTCCACTCACACTTACTCAGCTGCTAGGGTTTCGTCTTCTCGGTTATAAAGCGTTCGAGCAGCTAGGGTTTTTTTATTGAAATGACGAATTGATCCCTTTAATGCGCGGGTTTGATTGTCTTAAACCGAAATCAAAAGCAGAATGCCATCGGTTTAATCAAAACCAAACTTTTTTTTTTTTGGACGTCAGCAAAACCAAACTTTTAAGAATGCGGTTTCCATACATTATCTTGTATGGTTTTTTTCTGCCACGTGTACAAACAAAGGTTGATTTCGGATTTTCTGTTTCGGTTCGGTTCAATGGTCGGGAATGTTTGTGAAATTTTTAGAAGGTTAATTTGGGCAAAGGAGTATATATAAAAGCAATTTTCATGGGCTTGATTTTTCAACAAAGTTAGTGGACTCTTGGGTTATTATGTGTTACTGAATACAGTCTCGTTAGGTCTGAAAGCCCAATCTTGTGGCCTATTCGTCAATACTTCAATCCCCTTTTTCTGGTCTTTTCTGGTTAAAATTAATAAACTTTGAACTGCCAAAAATGGTATATGTATATGGAAATCAAGAAATTAGAAGTTCAAAGAAAAACACAGAGCTAACCCTAACTTTTTTTCTTTACAGTTTGAGCTAACCCTAATTTTAACACATAAGACACACACAAAATGTGATTCTTGGTGAAAACTGAAAAGGAAGAGTTGAAATCATTGCATCGATTGTTGTTCGACCTTGCGCTATGTCAGGATTTTCAAGAGTTGGGTCTAAGATCTTCTCCACGAAAGCATTGGCTTTGATTTCGTTTTCTTTTTTATTTTGTAGTAAAAATCAGTTGCATGTTTTCAAAGGATAAGCTTCAATGATGTTTTTGTTGTTGTCGTAGTCTAGATAGACAATCTAGTTCTTTTTGTTATTGTGTATATAAATATACAGAGATTATGATGAGATGGATGAAAAAGAGTAAGTCGTTCCAAGAATTAATAAACGCCTTCGTCTATAAATGTCTCTTGGGCCAGATGGTTTAAGAGTTCTGTTAAACATATAAATCAAAAGAACTTTGCACAACAAAGAAAATATGCATGCATGGAAGGAGTTTTTATAATATGGAATTAGTAAACAATCGAGAGTTCAAAAAGCCATCAATATGATATAATTCGTTGACTAACCAATTATAATGGTTGATGACTTGCCATGTTTGGTTAAATATTAATCTGAATTTAAATATAAGATTTATCGGATTATTAAGAAAAAGATCAACTAAATGGTTAATTACTAGTTTCATCATGTTCTTTGAGCTTGGAATTGATTGCTTTTATTGCGTATATATAGTATAGTTATTATTGTAAAATTTCACTCGATGGATGCAGATCTTATGAAAAACAACACATCAACCCGATTGTTTCTCTCCGTTAACATTTGCATTTTTATGATATAATATAGTTATATAGAAATGCAAACGGCGTATACCTAAATGAGAACAAACAATATCGAAACCTAAGAAGGAAGAACCATATATACACTGAGCTAAGTGAAGGAAAGCCTGAATCAAGGACAGTAGTGTTCTCGAAACACAAATAGCAAAAGCGTTACGTCTCTTTCTCTTGGTCACACAACGAGAAATAAATATCATAAGAACCTCTCTCTCTCTCCACGAGAAATCTAACAATATGACACAGACCAAGGAAGATAATCTGCTTGATGAAACACTTATACGTAGGATATAAATAAATTGGTAATTTCTGCTCTAGAATTGTGGTAGGAGCTATTCGCATTATACCAAATCTAAATGTGCTTTTGAATCTTTAATGGAATACTTCATTCAATAAGGTTAATACCGAATACATAAACTTCACCTTCTCTATTTTCTTCTCCATCTACCTAAAAAAGCTAAGCCAATCTTTACATGTGTCATTGGTCAATAATGGCTTGTCCCGAATTTTTATGCAAGTGATTGGACCCATGAATATTCTTATCATCAATTTTGAGATAAGGAATATACTACATGCTTCCGGATTAGTACTTTGCATTGTGATTGAAAGTTCAAAGAGGAATGGGTCTGTACATACATACATAAATTTGTATTCAGAGCTAAGAAAATTGATCAAAGTTCAAAGGATGTAAGAAAGATAATGCCAAAGAGATATATATATATACAACACATCAAGCATTTAGGCTGTTCTGTATGTATACGAAATTTATCCGATAATTAAAAAGGAAATTTATCGGATACATTAATTAATGAGTTTTGCTGGTGTACATGCATGCGTATTTGTATTTTCAATTCAAAGATATTTTGCATAATGGTCTCATTAATCTTCAAGCAGTTTGTTTAATTTAAACATTGACTATATGTCCACAAATACTAAAAGAATACTCATAAATTGTTTTGACGGGCAAATTTGAAGTATGCCATATTGCCATATTGATGGTAGATGGATTGATCGAAGTGTTGACTATGAATCTATGATGTATATGTTGCCAAAATCTAAAATTCGTTTGTTACATGATCATAAAATGTTAAAAGATATCATTATTTATCAAATGGTCGCAAATTGTTATAATTATTTTATTGTTATTCTTAACTGAAAAAAATTATAAAATAATTTTCTTCGTTAATTTTTCCTTCTATGAAAATACAAATAATTATCAAAACTTGCATAAAACTCTTATATTTACATGCTGCCATTAGGATTTTAGTTTTATAGAATTCCAAAAACCGTTGAACACAATGGTATTATATTAGATCGTAAATAAATTCATTAGATTTTTAATAAAAAGTCTAACAGATGTGTTCAAAGTTCTTTGCATATCTCTGCATACATGTTACAAATTTCTTTGCATAATTTTTATGTGTTTAGCAAAAAAAAAAAATCTTATATGTGACATCGATGATGGACCAACTGAATTATATAAAAGGAATCTAATCGATTAATCACTTAAAAAGACTCCCCCCGTAACAAATAGTATAGAAAATAGTCCAATGATTCACCACTAACTTATAACATTTGTATAAAATCATATTCTCACTTTTCCCTGAGCCTTTTGACTGGCTGTATCTATTTAAGTTTATTATTCATTTATTATGTTATGGTTTCACCTCGTAACTTTCTGGAAAGGCTGACATGATTGGATGAAGCATTAATTTTATTAGTTTTTTTCTCAATAAAGTCACTTTATCATCATCATCATCACCATTACAGTGCAGTATTTTATCTTTTTCTAATCATTATATAATATCGATGTGCCCACTATGTCGACACCTAAATTTTTTTTTTAAAGATAATGCTTTTTTTTTTTTTTTTTTTTTCAACAGCCTAAATACCTAGAACGATTCGGAAATACAAATCGATGGTACCGAGTTTACATATTCAATATCTACTGGGTAGACGCGAACACTTTTTGCTAGCTTGTCTGCCATGGTGTTGTTTGCGCGTGGGATGAGTAAGATTGAGAAGAAAGAGAACGCCTCCTTGCTCTTCCCGAATTCTTCCAGGTGTGATGCAAAAGTCGGCCAATCCTCGGGTGTAGACACCATCTTCATCAACTCGGAGCAGTCTGTTGCAAAAGCTATTTCCGTCTTCTGGTTTGCTAGCAAACAATGCATGGCCCAGATGAGTGCTTCTAACTCTGCGTGTAGGGGGGAGATGCTTCTTCGCAGATTCCTCGCTCCCATTATGATTCCTTCGACTCCTTCCTGATAACAATACCACCCTAGTCCAGAACAACTATCGTTCTCCTTCAAAGACCCATCAACATTACAGTGCCAACCATCATAAATCGTATTTACCAAAGAAAGGGTAAAGGTTTGAATTATCCCATCTGGATCACTGTTATGTGCCACTTCCCACGACATGGCCTCGGTTTCTGCCTGCTGTAGTATGTCTTGTGGGTCTCTGTCCACATTCAAGAAGACCTTATCATTTCTCCCTTTCCAAATGTACCACGCAATCCATGGAAAACTATTATTCGTATTATTTGGAGTAAGCTGCCAAAAAAGATGATCAAAATTAGCAAAGACCGATGACATTGGAAAAACACCCGTAGGTGTTGGAATATTTGAGAGTGCCCATGTCTTTGCTAATGCTTTTATCTAGGGATGAAATTATTATTTCGAATTAGAAATCTAATTTTGGATCCGTTTCGATTTGCTTTGAAAATCCGGATATCAAAGATATCAGATTCAGATGCGGATAAGAAAATTTCGGATCCGTCAAAACTGAATTCATATCTAAATAATAAAATTATAAAGTCTGGATATATAGATTTGGATCTTTTATTAAAAAAATTCTATTTTATTAATAATTTTTTTAATATATTGAGATATATATATATATATATATAATTAAAATAAATTTTAAATCTATTTTTCTTATTACATATTTTATTTTACACATTTTTTTTATAAAATATTAATTTTATCATTATTTTCATATTTTTTTTTTACGGATCCAAATATCCGAAAGCCATAGATCCGGATCCGAATAATTAAAAATC
Source organism: Eutrema japonicum (assembly GCA_030161315.1). Taxonomy (NCBI): domain Eukaryota; kingdom Viridiplantae; phylum Streptophyta; class Magnoliopsida; order Brassicales; family Brassicaceae; genus Eutrema; species Eutrema japonicum. Next base: position 45,989,354 of record BSQW01000005.1, read on the forward strand.
GTATATGAAGAATTCAGATCTGGATATTACGAATTCGGATCCGGATATTCGGATCTGTCCTACCCTTATTTCTATCTGATTCCTTTGTCAAAAACATTTCGACAAATAAATTATTAACAATGACAAATAAAACAATCATCAATCAAATATCTTTCAAAAAAAAAAAAAAATACTTACGTTGTAGAAAACAAACATAACTATTTTCGACACATCAAATATGAACCATTGAAAACTTTATTTAAAATTTAAAATTATGTTTTTTCAGTTTTGTTCTAACTGGTTTTTAATTAATTATTTCATATAATACGAAAAATGACACCTAGAATAATAATCGATATCTTATTATATAAAGTTCAATGCGATCAATATGAGCATGACACATAAAATAATTATAACTCACGAGATCGTGATATTTGTTTTTGTTAATTTAGATTCTAACATGTGTCAATGTAGTAATATAAATTTTTATTGTTAGTTATTTATTTATGTTTCTATGAGATAAAATAACCAAAAAAATAGAAAATAAATGTTTTTCTCTAAATGAAAATTAATAAAATCGTAAACATAAAATAATAGAAAATTTTAAAAAATCCAACGGAAATTTTTGATAAAATAATTTTTTTTATAAAATAATAGTTTGTTACCGTGTGTTTGATAATTTCTTATAAAAAATCCAACGGAAATTTTTTTAGAGATATGAATTATTACATTAATACAAAATTTTCTTAACATGTTCGAACAATTAAGTTTCCGAAGATAGTAAATTTTTTTAAGAGTTTAATTTAATTCAATATTAAGTTATATAAGATTTAAAATATGTTTTTGGAACCTTTTCGTTCATTTATAATGAATGTTTATAGGTTTATGGATAGTATGAATCAATTTTAAATTTTATTAATTACGAATTATAAAACATCATTTTTAGATAACTAAATAATACTATTAATTTAAAATATAATTATAAATGTCATATTTATGCGGTTATCAATTTTAAAATCTAAATTATTTTATTTTTATTTATGTATCATGCGAGATATAATATAATTGATAATATTTTTCAATAAAAAAACTAGGTCAACTCGTAGTGACAAAAAAAAATCTATAAATTAGAATGCTTAGATGTGGATATCATTATATAGTAAAAGCGAAGTGAATTTTTGGAATGGAGCTCTCTCATTCACTATAAACCGTAAAATTCTGTTAATAGGTCTATTTTATCGGTTCAAATTAAGTTTTTTTAGATTTCGTAATTTACCGTACCGATTCTTATTTTCGTATATAATATTTGTACTTATCTTATTTTCGTATATAATATTTGTACTTATCTTATTTTCGTATCTAATATTTATACTTATCTTATTTTCGTATCTAATATTTATACTTATCTTATCATATATAGTAAAAGCGAAGTGAATTTTTGGAATGGAGCTCTCTCATTCACTCTAAACCGTAAAATTCGGTTAATAGATCTATTTTATCGGTTCAAATTAAGTTTTTTTAGATTTCGTAATTTGCCGTACCGATTCTTATTTTCGTATCTAATATTTGTACTTATCTTATTTTCGTATCTAATATTTGTATTTATCTTATTTTCGTATCTAATATTTATACTTATCTTAATTAAACAAAATCTCGAAAATCTAACAGGTGGCTATAAATATCACGAAAATCGTTATCATTCTTGCACCTCAACATTGCTTCCTCAATCCTATTCTCCAGCTCTTTCAAATCAAGACCTGCATCGGAATAAGCCATAAGAAGGCCGTGATAAGCTTCAACGCGAAGCGGATCTTTAGCCAGAATCTCTTCAAATCCAGTCTTGGCTGAATCTAGATCTCCACTGTAGGTGAAGATGTTGGCTTTCAAAACTGGCCATTCCGATTCCTCGGGTTCCAGTTTTATCAGACGATCGATCACTTGTACCGCTTCTATAAGCTTTCGAGATTTGATCTTTACCTCCATCAAGAAACGCAGAGATTCCACATCAGGAGGGTGAGTTGCCAAATGCTCTTCAAGCGCTCTCTCTTCTTCTTCCAAGGTAACGTGTTCCCTGCTTTCCACTGACGGCGGAGGCGCGACGGGAGCTGCAATCGCCGGCGATTTGAGCTGGAGATTGACCAGGAGCAGAGCCGCGGCGGTTGTTAGAGTGATGCATGCGGATTTGATGAGACGGAAAGGTGTGGATTGTTGGAGAGGCATTCTAGAGTCTTGAAATTTGGAAGACGAAGCTTTGATTGAAGCGCATTTGACAGAGGAAATTGGTCGGATTGAGGGTCTGAAGGGGAAAGACGATGAAGAGGTGTGGGTGAAGGAAAGGTGGAATGGCTGGTGATGGAGCTGTAACTTTCCCAGAGACTCCATGATTGCGTAAAGAGATAAACCTTACAAAAACCCTAAATTGAAAGTAAAGAGATTAGGTGAGGAAGACGATTCCGAATATGCTCTCCTTGCTTGGGCTGTGAAGATGCAGCTTCTGAAGCAGCCGCTAAAGTAGCTCAGGAAATGATACATGCAAGCAGATGTGTGACTAATGACGAGGAGCAGAAGTTATGGGCTTGGATTGGGCTTATGGATTAGACCCATAAGTGAATATATTGAAGATGCACTGGGCTGAGGCATCTCATGTACCAGTTGAGAAGTAGTACAGGAAGTGATACATGCGAGCAGCTCAAGGCATTGAACGACTTTGAACAAGGGAGATGACTTGGATCGAGCTTGTGAAGCCACGTGGATGCACCAGGAAGTTGTAGCTGAGCTGGAAGAGTATCTTGGAGAGGATTCCTTAGTATATTGGAGATAAGAAACATTTCCTAAATCTTAGCCTAAAAAATAGGAATGTGACTTATTGCTAGAGATTGGTTGAGATCTTTAATTGAACGTGGTAGGCTTGTATTGGCCGTGATCTATTGTGTATAAATAGAGGGGCGTGGCCTTTGTATGAGGCTAACACATTGAGAGCAATATTTTAGCAAAAGGGTTTTTGGTTGTCTTGTAAGAGATCAAAGCTAAGGTGCTACAGGGTTTTTCTATGGGGTTCTTGGATCGTGTATAGATCCTTGAACGTGTTAGACTAGTTAGACAAGTCAAGGTGTGTCTTGAGCTTGTCATAGATCGTTTTAGGTGAAACTTGTAAGTGCACTTAAAAGATTGGCTAGTAAAATATCCTTGTAAGGAAAACCCTGTGTTAGATCCTGTTACAGTTCCTGTCTCAACAGCTCTTGCGCTTACAGGCTGTTCATAGTAATACGGCATCGTTTTTATTTTTTGAATTGATGGGTCTCACGCTACCTGCATTTTTAGTCTGGGGCCTTTAAGTTAACCGATCCAAGATCGAATAGTGGTTTCCGTTCGTTTAGACCGGATAAGGTATTTAATCCCTTTGTCGTCGTATTCAATCATCAAATATCATGAAGAAGCGCACACATTGTAACATTGACTTTGAGTTGTAAGTAACTGTAATAACTCCTTAAACCCGCCCATGGAACAACCGTGGTCGTGGTCGGAAAACGAACCCAAGAAACAAAAACAACAACATACAAGAAAATAAGGCACAAGCCGTTCTCTCTTTCTTTTTTTTCATTTCTATACATGAAAATATGTAACAAGGCTACAAACAAAAAAATACACAGGAAAAGTGAAGAAAACCTGAAACTACAGATTTATCCAAACATTTGTCTGCTGTTTCTTCTTTTTAGTTCTTGTGATTGTATAAAAATGGAGGGCTCGGGTTAAAGGGAACGCGCTGTTCCCGGCTTCTCGTGAAGAAGGGATGATTCAGTGCTTCTCTTGCCTTGAGCCTCTCCGTTGGATCATAGCGAAGCAGCCCTTGTAATAAATCTATCAGATCGCCTGCCGAGTGATCCACGTGCTGCATTATCAGATTCTACAAAAAAAAATAGAAAATGGTGTTGCTACTTTCGCATCAAGAAGAAATCAAACTTTATGGTCTGGGTAAAGAAACCAATGAAAGAGAGGTACTTGGGTTCGCCTCAGTGACACTTATTTTTTTTTCTTCTGCAATTTTCTTCATCTATTTTTTTTATTTTTTCCAACCACCCCAATATATCTATCTATTTTTTTCAATCAACGGCTGTGTATAAACCCACTCTCCCACGACGCTATATGGTTTATGGTCTATACCTCCGCGTCGTGCTTAATCCCTCTATCGCAGAGGTCGATGATTTTAAAGCAAGGTGAATTCGTCTCTAATATTTAGTTGATTGTTTGCTTGGTATTGGTCATTTTCTTCGTGTCTCATGACTTAAAAAAAAATTGTGTTGCTTTTGATTGTAGCATGACGAACAAGAGGATTCGACGGGTTGTTGGGGGAGCTCGCGAACGAGATTGATAATTTTTTTATGATATTTATTCCTTATTGGTTTTAGCCTTTTTTATATTTTTCCATGTCTGCTTTCTATTTTTTAGATTTTGTTATGTTTTTATTAGACTGGATTTTTTAGTTGAAGAAAGGATATGGTTCATGGTTGGTTTACGAGATTAAAAGGCTTTTGGCGAACAAGAAATGTTGTTTATGATTATTTTACTTTATTATAAGGCTTATGATTGAATTGTTTATCTTCAAAAAGGTTCTGGTGTTTTGTGTTTTATTTAGTGTTCATATTTAAAAAAGCTTCGAGAGAGATCCGCTATGTATCACAAAGCAGCTACGTACAATGTCGGTTTTCGTATATACTTAGAAAATTTAGTTTGTTGACTAATTTAGTACAAACTAGAACAACGAGTAAAATTTATTCGTGTACCCATATATTCGTTTTAGCTATTATCTCGAGCAAGGTTAAAAATACTCTTCCTTTTTTGTTTTTTATTTCGTCAATCTTCTTGCTCTCACCCTGATTCGCATCGACAGTCGCACCGAAAATTCGTATATATATATATATATATATATTCGATTTTGCTTTTATCTCTGTTTTATATTGTCTTATATTGGTTTACCTTCGAAAAAAATGTAATCGTCTTTGTTATATCGATTTTTACATACGGATCGTAAGAATATTATTATTTTTTATATCGACTTGTATTTGTGGAAAAATGATCTTTTGATCAATATGGATATGTACATACGAATTTTCTGTTAATATATGTTTTATTATATTAATGTTGATATATACGTACTAATACATTAGAAAAGTACATATATGGCACTTTTTTTAGATATACACGTATCAATTAATAAAAAATGTTAATTTTATTATAAAATTCATTATATTGAGTTATACATGTGTTTAAAAAAATATTTAAGTTCTTATGGATATATACGTACCAAACAAAAAATTAAAATATTCCCTTATTCTTTTATATTTGAGTCGATCTTCTTATTCTCATCCTATTTGGCCGACTCATTATTTCACTATAAATATTATTCTAACCTATAGCCTTCTCGCAAGACTGAAATTCATAACGTTTTTCTTTTCCACCACGTTGTTGACAATGTCGTTTCTCAGGAAGAAAGTCGCTTAGATGGTTCTAATTAAGGACATCGATAGAAGCAATGATTGTTACATACTCAGAGTTCACATCATGAAACTATGGAATTCATTGCGAAATAACAAAGTTGTCTCTATTGATATGGTTTTGGTTGATGAAGTGGTGAGTTGATCTTCGTCACGTATTTAATATTGTTTGTGATATTATTGAAGCTTTGTTGTGCATATAATACAATGTCGTTTTTTTCTAAAAGTCATGATTCTTTATGTGTTTACGCATGGTTACAGGATTCATGCAACTATTGATGGGGATTTGGTCAAGAGATTTGAAAACGATCTTAAAGAAGGGTGTGCAATTTTGCTTAGTAATTTCGCTTTTAAGGATTACACTACTATCTACAGAACAAATCCTCTCTCTTTCAAAATTTATTTCTACCGGACCACCGTTGTCAAACCTTGTGATAATTTTCCAAAAGATTTGCCTTTCAACTATTTGAAAGAATTTTCAAATATAAAAAATGGGCAATACGATAATACTGTCTTGATAGGTTCGTATACGTCGTTTGATTTTTGCTTGATCTTTCAATATCAATATCGTTTTTTTATTAATCTTTTTTTTTAGATGTCATTGGGCAGGTTGTTAGTCTTTCTTCATTGAATGTTATGGTTAGGGGTAAACCAACGAACAAGTTGGATGTGATCATGTGTGATAAATCGTAAGTTTGTTTTATTTCATTATCTTGTACTGCTAACTATTTTATATTTATCGGATTTATATTGTGCAGTGATCTCCGTTTGAGATGTACTTTGTGGGGAGATTTTGGAAAATCTGTGAAAGAGTATGTTGCCAACAACACAGCAGCGGTGATTGTTTTCGTTGCTACGTTGGCATCTGTTTCAAAATGGAGAGGTAATTTGGTGAATGTTATGCATCTGAATATTTTGACCAGCATTGTTGAGAATGCAAGTCCGAATACGAAACATTTGAGTAATTCTATGGACATGAAATTTGTTCATGAACTTCTACAGCTTCGTCTCCTATCCGGTTATTTATCTTGATTGAGCTATTAAGATAGTTTTTGTTACAGTGTAAGTATAGTCTCAGAGTTTAGACATATCTTGGTTACAGTGGTAGACTGGTAGTTGTTGATATAGACTTGATAAAGATTATAATAAATTTATAGGCACAAAAAATTAATTTATGTTCGAACTCATTATAACATTTGAAAATGTCCGACTCTGTTTTGTTGCAACTTTTCCAATCAGAGCAACGAGGCATCGTTTTTGAAAAGTTGTGTATTGTAAATGTGTTTCATCAGATTTTGATTTTGATCGAATGAATCAAAGTCTTACAAAATCTCCATTAGAGGAAGCAGTAATATAACAGAACATCGATAAAACAAAAATGTTAGCCCACAATCTTACGCTCTATTTCTTAATTTCACAAGAATTATTATAATACTTTTAATGAAATTGATTATGTACAAATCCATACAACTATCAATTATAATTCCTATTCAATATAAGAAGAAAAAAACTGGAAGAAGAAGTCGAAGGAGACGAAGACACAGAAGAAAAATAAGAAAAATAAGTCGAAAAGATGAGGAAGAAGACGAAGACGAAGACAAAGTCATATCAATTAAATCCGGAAGAAAAATAAAAACATGGATAACACAAAATAATGAAGAAGCATAAGGATACGAAGATGAGAAACTTGAAGAAGAAGAACAAAACCGAAAGAACATGAATAAGTCATCGGAAAAGTTAGAGATGAAGAAAAATAAGAAAACCAGAAGATGAAGAAAATGAAGTAGTAGAAGAAGAAAACCCGAAGATTATGTAGAAGAAGTTGAAAAAGGTGAAGATGAAGAAAGCGACGAAGAAAAACCAAAAGAATAAGAATTCAAATAAGACAAAGAATATGAAGAACAAGAGGAAGAAAATGAGTAGTAAAAAATTGGAAAAGAAGTCGGGGAATACGAATATGGTGAAAAAGAAGTCAAAGACGATAAAAAAGAAGAAGAAAGATACGAGGAGGAAGATAAGAAGAGGAAGCAAATGAAGACGAAGCAAGCGAGATAAGTAAGAATAATAAAAAATTAAAAATCAGAAGAAATAAGACGAAGAAAAACCAAAAGAAAAAGAAGAAGCAGATTTCGCAGAAGACAAAGTCGATTAAGGAGTAGAAGTAGAAGTTGGAGACGATGAAGATGAAGAAGGAAAAGACGAGAAATATCAAAGAAAAAGAAGAGGAGGAAGAAAAAGACGAAGCTGATTAAGAAGAACTCGGAAAATACGAAGACACATACGTTCAAGATAAGGAAGGATTGGAAGATGAAGATGACAAAGTATGAGAAGGTGAATATGGGGTAGGAGGCTAACAAAAACATGAAGAATAAGAAACCAAAGAAAACGAATGCGATGAATTAGTAGGAGGAAGAAGAAGAGGAAGACGAATAAAAAACGGAAGAAAAAGAACAAGAAGAAGTCGAATATTATGAAAAAGAAGAAGCCCAAGACGATTAAAAAATAAGGAAAATACCAGGAAAAAGAAAAACTATAATATAAAGAAGAAGAAGATAAAGCTGAATAAAAACCGGAATAATAGGATGAAGAAGAAACATAGTTTAGGAAGAGTTCTAACAAGGGAGAAAGAAAATCGTTTGTAATTACAATGTGTGTGTCAAAGAAACATTATTCATTATATTATCGAGCTTTGTGAGTTTCGTTTCCTCAGTTTTACGACCACATGTGAGAAACACTGCACAATTATTTATAAAGAAAGATAAAGATTGAGTGTGTTTAAAAAAACGTTTTAGATAAGCGAGAATTTCGTTGATGTTGCATGAACATTTTGGAGTCTTACTAATGACGTTAGCAGAAAACACTTCATTTCGAATCGATAAGGATATCATGAGAGAAATGACTCTTCGAAACATTGGATACTTTTTGTGCTATTGTCTCAATCGTATGATATATTCGATTTTGCACGAGTTTAAAATTTAACTTCAAAATTGAAATGAAAATTGATAAATGGAGCAAATCGACTGTTACTCTACTAAACTTAAAAGGACTTTTGATTGACAGGGAATAGGCTACTGGTAAATTTTCATTCAAATGATGAAAGGATTCTCTATGACACTACTGATATAACATAGTATTTCCGTCTTTTATCCGTACAAGTTTTGGTTAGCATTTGGGCTCCCTATCATTCGACAAACAAATTAATTTTGATGGAATGTCTTTGGATTTTCAATTTTCATGACTGATGACTGTTTCGTTATTATATCTTCCCTTTTTAATTACATTTCCCCTTCATTTCAAGAGGAGTGTCCATGTTAGAACGGTCAGATAATATGTGTATGTGTTATCTATGTGCTTTTACTTCACAAGATTCTTTAAAAATGATCGTTTGTGTAAAGATAGTCAAGCCTATAAAAAATGTGAAAATATACGTCCGAAAAATTCCAAATTTCCAAAAAATAATTATGAGAAGGAAAACACGAGGAAGACGAAAAATTGAAAGTCAAATAAAAGGAAGAAGAAGTAGAAGATGTGGAAGAATAAGAAGCATGATAATACAAAGGTGATAGAAGAAAACGGAGAAGATGAGGCAGAAGAAAAACCAGAAGAATAAAACAAAGAAATTCAGAAGAAGAAAACGAAGAAAACCCGAATGAAAAAAAAAGTCAAAGAAGACGAAGACGATAAAGTAGAAGAAGTAGGAGTTGAAAACGATGGAGGATAAGAAGGAAAATACGAAGAATATGAAAAACTATAAGATAAAAAAGAGGGAGAAGAAAAAGACAAAGCCAATGAAGAAAAGAAAAATAGTCGGAGAATACGAAGATGGTGAACAAAGAAGAATGAAATGACAAATTTGGAGAAGAAAAAAAACAATCAGAAGAAGAAGTCGGAGAAGAAAACCAATACGAAGTGGAAGAAGAAAAATACGTGGAAGAAAAAAAAAAGAATAAAGAAAGAGAAGAAAACCAGAAGATGAATAATACAAAGTAGACGAATATGAATATGAGAAAGAGACGAAGAAAAACCATAAGAAGAAGAGTTTTGATAAGACAAAGAAGACCAAGGAGGAATAAGAAGCAGAGAATGAAGTAGGCTAATAAAAATCGAAAAAGAAGAAGAAGAAGAACTGAGATAATACAAAGATGATGAAGAAGAAGGCAAAGAAGTAGAAAAACACGAGGAAGAAAAATACAAAAAGAGGAAGAAAAATAAGACACAACAGAATATTAAGAAGATGTATTAATCGAAGACGATGACTAAGATGAAAAAAAGGGTGAGGACTAAGAAAATCAAAAGATATATAAGATGAAGAAGAAGAAGTCGAAGTCAAATACGATGAAGAAGAATAAGAAAAAGATGAGGAACTGACAAAAGCTTTTAAAATTGGAGAATGAAGAAGAAGACGAATAATAACCGAAAAAAAGAATAAGGAAAATACGAAGACAAACAAAACCAAAAGATAAAGAATAGGAAGAAGAATAGAACAAAGCAGAAGAGGAAGAAAAAAGAAGACAAATCATAAGAGAGAAATGAAATAGAAGTTGAAGACGATGAAGAAGAGGAAAGAAAAGATGAGGAATAAGAAAATCGAAAGACAAATAAGAGGAAGAAGAAGACAATGAAGAAGAAGAAGCCGAAGACAGTGAAAAAGAAGAAATGAAGGACGAGGAAAAAAGAAAATCTGAAAGTTGAATAGGAGGGAGAAGAGGAGGACGAAGTCGTGAAGAAGAAGAAGGAAAAGACGAGAGGGAGAGGACCGAAGAAAAGAAAAATATAAATCAGAATAAGAAAAATTAGGACAAGACGAAAATGTTGAAGAATAAGAAGGGGAAGAGGATGATGAATTTGGAGAAGAAAAAGCATATAGAATCTTTGAGAAGAAGTCACATTGAAAATCTTATGGTGATATTGATTTGATATTATCTTTGGACACCTCGGAAGATTATCAACTTAAAAGTGATAACAACATTAAAAAGCTTACACCGGAATCCGAGAAGATAAATTGCGGAAAATATTTTCTTTTGAATAAATAGTGACATTTAAGGTCTGCGGAATAGCAACATGGTTAGAGAGCTGGGAGCGATAAGATACATATATATGCCGTCTTCCTGTTGTATGTGTTGCTGCTTCAGCGGTTGTGGCCTATACTTGCTACAAACGGTTGTAATGAAGAAATTTGAATCCTAAGATGATTGTGTATTGTGTGTCAATTAGACATTGTGACTTTGTTTCAAATTTCAAACTATATTTCCCCTTAGCTTCAAGAGGAGGGTTCATGTTAGAACGGTCGGATAATATGTGTCCATGCTATCTATGTGCTTATACTTTACAAGATTCTTTGAAACTAATCGTTTGTGTAAAGATAGCCAAGCCCATAAAGAATGTGGAAATATACGTCCGAAAAATTCTATAAAATAATTAGAAGAAGTAAAATACGAGGAAGACAAAAAATCGAAAGTCAAATAAAAGGAAGAAGAAGAACACAAAGAAGAAGTAGAAGATGTGGAAGAATAAGAAGCAGGAGGATACAAAGACGATAGAAGAAAAAGGAGAAGATGAGGCATAAAAAAAATCAGAAGAATGAAACAAAGAAATCCAGAAGAATAAAATGAAGAAAACCGGAATGAAAAAAAAAAAGTCAAATAAGATGAAAACGATAAAGAAGAAGAAGTAGGAGTTGAAAACGATGGAGGATAAGAAGGAAAATATGAAGAATATGAAAAACTAAAAGATAAAGAAGAGGGAGAAGAAAAAGACAAAGCCAATGAAGAAAAGAAAAATAGTCAGAGAAGAAGAATATGGTGAACAAAGAGGGAGAAGAAAAAGACGAAGCCAATGACGAATTTCGAGAAGAGAAAAAGTAATCAAAAGAAGAAGTCAGAGGAGAAAACCAATACATAGCAGACGAATAGGAAGTTGAAACGAACGAAAAAGACGAAGGTGATGAGGAAGGAGAAAACGAAGAAGAAGAAAGAGAATAATATAACCCGGAAGAAGAAGAAGATGAAGACATAACATAAGAGGAACAAGAAGTTGAAGTCGAAGACAATGATGAAGATGAAAGAAAAGGGTGAGGAATAAGAAAATCAAAAGATGTATAAGAGGAAGAAGAAATAGAAGTTGAAGACAATGAGGAAGAAGAATGGAAAGATGTGAAAAACACGAGTGACAAAAAAAACGGTAGAAGAAAAAAAAACGAAAAAGAAGACGTGAGAGAAGATAAATATGAGTTCTCCGTCTTCATATAATCGTTGTTGCTTTTTGAGTTTAATTAAAAAAAAAAAAAAAAAAATTGGTATTGTTTTTTCGGTTTTTATTTTTGTATAGTGTAAAAAAAATTTAGATTAGCTTTATTTTAATTATGTATTTCTCAAGTGGTTGTTCTAAATTTTTTCGGTTTATAACATAAAGTTTTGTATTACGTTTTTGAGACAATTTTGGTCCGCGCAAAGCGTAGACTATCTACCTAGTAGACACAAAAACCGTATAAAGGAAAATAAAATGAGGAAGTTTTGTTTAAACGAAACACCTAAATAAGTAAAGTGGACCAAAGAAAAAGTTCAACGAATCTCGTGAAAAACAAAGGAAAAAACACCACTCGCAAGTATCTCACGCGTCTAAATCAAACTCAAAGAGATGACAAAATATCGAGATACTTATTAGGGTAAACAATACTCCCTCCGTTTAAAAAAGAATATCATTATAACCTTTTTTTGTTATATAAAAAGTGTTATTTTATATTTTCAATGCAAATTTTGGTACAAAATACCTAATTTAACCTCAGTTTTAATGAAAAATTCCAAAAGTTATTATATATTTGAAGTGTATAATTGAATTTTCAATATGTTTTATTAATTTGTGTGTAAAATATCAAAATGACACTTATTATGAAATAAATGGAGTATATTTTCTCACGAAAACTATCATTAGGGCTGTCAAAATGGGCTGTCCACGTCCATTTAGATCCGTCCAATAGTGTCTATTTTGATTGTGGACAAATTGTGTCCATATCCATTTTGATTGTGAACAAATTGTGTCTATGTCCATTAACGTCCATGTCCATTAACGACCATGCCCATTAACGACTATATCCAAATGGACTGTACATTAGTGTCCATTGGTCAAAATATAACAAATTATTTAAAAAGTAAAAAAAATATCTAAAATATTGATATTTGATTTGTATATTTAAATGACATATGGCTTTGTATATTTTGTATGTTTGCTTTGTATATTTTTTATATATGCTTGCTTTTTATTATTAATTATTAATTATTAATTATTAATTATTAATTATTAATTATTAATTATTAATTATTAATTATTAATTATTAATTATTAATTATTAATTATTAATTATTAATTATTAATTATTAATTATTAATTATTAATTATTAATTATTAATTATTAATTATTAATTATTAATTATTAATTATTAATTATTAATTATTAATTATTAATTATTATTATGTTTTTTCTCTTTTTTTTTTTGCTCCCAAATCGATTTTGACATAATTTTAAAAGTATTTTGGATAGACCATATTCACAATGTCTAAACCCGTTTTGTCCATAAACAAAATTGGACCAAACTCATTTAATCTACTTTGCATATGGACATATCTAAGACCGTCCATAATTTATTGGACATGGACGAACAATGGACCGCCCATCCATTTTGACACATCTAACTATCATATCCAATCATATGTCTCATAAATTATATTATTTGTATATATTTATACAGAAAGAAAGTTAAATACGTAAATCTATTCTAAAAAAGTTTGAAAAGTATATATCCACAAAATAATAGTTCAAAACCTTAAGACCCATAAACTTCTGTTTTTATTCGGTTTAGTGTTTACCAATCAATTATTAACCATATAAACTCGATACTTAACCGAAATTAAACTAAATTACAACCAAACCTGACAAAAAAACCAACCCGACACACAAAAAACCGTGCCGGCTCAAATTCACTCCAAATTTCACTTGAATCATCTCCAATTTCTCGACGAAAACAAAGTTTTTCCCCATATTCGTGATTCTTCTCCAACGAAAAACTTTGAAATTTGATTAACATCACGAAAACAAATTTATTTTTTCCCCATATTCGCGATTCTTCTCCAATTTCCTCCATTTCGTCTTTGATATTCGATTTCAACGCGAAATCAAATGTCTCAAGGTTACGCGATCGAGCTTTATTGGATCCGGCGCTTGAAAATCAAGCTCTGAAAGCTTGGAATGTCTTCGCTCGCCGCCGCTCAACGATGAGTCTCACCCACACATAACCTTATTCTCCATTGTCTTCTTCTTCTTTATTCTTTTCTTCGTCTCCTTCCCGTCGTTGCTAGTTGAAGTCAACTCCGCATATCGTATTGACTGAGTTAATTCTCCAATTAATCGATGAAATTGAAGGTACCAACATCAGATTCTACAATCTAATGCCAACGGGTTCATTTGATAAAGGCTTGCTTGAGTCACGATTCACTTTATTATGGGTTTACCGGATACGTGAGTGTGAGAATCTGGGGGAAAAAATCAGGTGAAGAAGAAAGGGTGATCCCGATTTCTTTTTCGAAAAAAAAAAATTGGGTGAAGAAGAAGTCGGGTGGTTGGATCGGTTGTTCGAGGTTGGGTTTAGTTGAATTGGATTATAATTCGGTTTAGGATCATAGTTTAATGGTTTAAGTTCGGATTTATATCATAAACCGTGAAAATCGATATCCGTGAATATATAAGTCTCGAACTTTTTTTGAAGGATTTATGTACTTAACTTTCCTTTCATAGATATATATACAAAGAACATAGTTTGAGAGATCTTTAATTAGATACGATATACAATAGTTTTAGTGAAAAATACATCATTTATCCTATTTATTATTCTTTCCGTTTCTTTTTATAAGTAGTTTTAAAAATTTTGTTTTGTTTTACAATATAAATTGTTTTCATGTTTCTATGCAATTTTTATCTTTATCGAATATTGTGTAGTCAATAATATTTTGCAATTTTTTATGATTAGTTGAATTATTTTTAATTTATATATTAAATAAAATTTTTTAGTAAAAAATAAAATTTTTAATAATTGTGTTTTTAACCAAAATTATTTATAAAAAAAAACGGAGGAAGTACTATAATTTATCGAGATGGTATGAGTCTGTCGCGCGTGGGAGGACATTGAGAGAAGATAGCGAAAGGACTTAGAACCTGAAAGCCCAGCTGGCGAGAGATAAGCGCGTTAGATCCAAGTAAGTGGATCCTATCTTCACGTGGCGTCCATCGAAGCTAAATCATACCACGTGTAATGATATCGATTCTTACGACACGTGTCTTGGTAGTAGAGACTATGCTTTGTCTCTCTTGGAGTTGGAACTGGGGACGGAGAAAACTTGAACCAGCCCCACCCGAGTCACGACAAAAACTTGAACCAAGTTATGGTTTATGGAAAATGATATCTTAAGAGGCTTAAAGAGAATCTACATATATCCCATTAAAATTCCAAAATAAATTATCTTATTTTTTGTGTATTTTTGTTTTTCGTTGTTAAAAATTTATCTTATTAATGAGAGTCAAGAAAATATATTATATATGTATCATAAGTTTTATTAGGTTTTAATTCATATCGTAACATTTTTTTAAAAACAAAATTTGATCAAAAAAAACTTGTATTGGGATTTTATAGTCCATTTTTCTCCAACTTTTAATTACTTTTGTGGTTGAAAGTTGAAACGACCTAATATTCCCCTATTTTTGTTTTTTGGTGGCAGAAGAAACAAGAGACTTGTACCAGCATGATCCAATAATTTAATAATAATGGTTTTTGTAATGCAAAGATACAAAATAACAAAAAAAAATATCTTCTTCTTTTTTCATCAGCAAGAAGATACACACAAAATTTTCTCAAAATAAAAAAAAGAAGATACGCATAATTAATCGTAGTAGTATTCTTCAGTCACATCTTTACGCAGAATTAACAACTTAGTTTAATGTTTTGTTGTGTGAACTGTTGAGTCTTCGTTTCAGACTATAAAATATGAGGAAATCGAGCGAGGCGACCATAATCCAAAACTAATAGTCCACATATTTTAGGTAGTTTAGTAATACAGAAAATATTATAGGGAAGAGAAACAACAAACTAAAATAAATAGTAACATCACGAGAGAAAGCACGAGTGGAAGAAGCTTTGTGCAGAGTGTTTTCATTGGGTAGAGAAGATATAATTATTAATAAAAAAAATTCGAACGGCTAAATTATACGAGTGATGATGTAATCTGCGACGGTTCTGGTTCTCCGCGCCGTTCACACCGACCAACCTCGTAAGTTTCAAACGGTCGAGACTTATATTATTATTTTACTCTTTATTTCCCCATAATATTCTCCGTCCATGCGTTCTCCGTCCATATTGTCAATACGACACATGTCATATTCTCTCCACGAAAGGTAACCCTCTTCGATACTTCATTTAACCAATAAGGGTATTTATGTAATTTACACTGACGGAAACTGGAAGTTAAGTTAAGAGAGAGAGAGGCCCCTTATCCATTTTATCCAACCCGAAAATCTGTATAAAAGCAAAGACTCCCTCAAGACTATTTCTTCTCATACCAAAACAAAATATTCGAAATTATAAAACTCAGAAATTCAATTTCAAAAATTCTCTTCTTCTATGGCGACGGGAAAAAGCTACTACGCTCGGCCTAGCACCGATCAGTCCTACTTCGCCGCCACCGATTCAGGACTTGAGTTCGACGAATCCGATCTCTACGCTTCTGCCGGTTCCGTCCACTCCGATTCCCCTGATTTTCGCCGCAAAATCTTTGCATCAGGCAGATCCGGGGAAAAACCGTCGAATCGCCCCTCCGCTTCCTCCGCGGTAGCGGCGTCGTCGCTCCCGGTCAACGTGCCGGACTGGTCGAAGATTCTTCGGGAGGAGCACCGCGATAATCGCCGTAGAGGCATCGAGGATGACGACGGAGATAACGAAGACGGTGGCGATTGGATGGACGCAAGCGGCGGAAGATTACCGCCGCACGAGTTTCTGGCGAGGACGAGAATGGCGTCGTTCTCGGTTCACGAAGGAGTCGGGAGGACTTTGAAAGGAAGAGATCTGAGTAGGGTCAGAAATGCAATTTTTGAGAAAATTGGGTTCCAGGATTAATATTTGGAAAGTTTTCGAGGTCCTCTGATTTTTGGTTTACTTTACTTCAACTCTTGTTTACAAGTAACTGTCACAGAGAGAGAGAGAGAGAGAGAGAGAGAGAGAGAGAGAGCATATAATATTTCTAGAAATGCCCTCGATTTATCGTCTATTCCGAAAATCTTACCCATGTAATTTTTTTTACTTTGAGATTCGGATTTTGCGTATTAGTATTTAGTAATAGATGATGTATTTCAGTAATGTTTTTGGAAGAAAAATAATCTCTCATCGTTTATTTAACTATTCGTCCCGTTCATTTTATGCAAATGAAACTGTAAAAAAATCCAGATTGTTGGAGATTTCATAGTTGTAATCGAATTCAGGGGTAGAAATGGATAAATAAAAACGTGGGGCAAAAAAGTTTCAATTATTGGGTGTTTGATGTGGGTGGGTAAGAAAAGCTGAGGCTACGAACACATGAAAGTGACATTAGTTGCGTGAGAATTATTCTGATTTCAATCTGATTTCTGAAACTAATATAGTTTCTTACTTCTTCTGTTCTTTTTATAAGTAGTTTTGGCTAAAAACACAACTATTAAGAAACTCATTTTTTACTAAAAAATATTATTTAATATATAAATCAAAAATAATCCAATCAATTATAAAAAAAACTGTAAAATATTATTGGCCATACAATATTTGATAAAGGTAAAAGTTACATAGAAACATGAAAACAATTTATATTGTGAAACAAAACAAAATCTCTAAAACTACTTCTAAAAAAAACGGAAGGAGTATCTAAATTAAAATGGATTGTTTATTAAAATCAGCAAACTGTTACGTGAATGGCTTTCGTGTTAGGGGGTCATGTAATTCTTGTGATTTCGAGGATTATGCTTTTCCCCAGTTGAGGATTATGCCATTATCCAAACTCATTTTCCTGAAAAAAGTAAAGGAAAATTAAATTTTGGTCAAAGGGATTTCTCTTCATCTCCCAATAATTTATAAGTAAAAAAGGTTTTGTAATTACATTTTCTACATATAAAACTAAAAAAGGTACATTCGTGTAAAACAATCATCCTATCCTATCCAATACTAATAAATTATATTCAACTCTTTTTTCGGCAATTATTAGACATGATAAGAATTATCTTCAACTGATGTTAGAGCATGATTAACCGCGT
The DNA here is from genome assembly GCA_030161315.1 of Eutrema japonicum. Lineage (NCBI taxonomy): Eukaryota > Viridiplantae > Streptophyta > Magnoliopsida > Brassicales > Brassicaceae > Eutrema > Eutrema japonicum. The sequence goes on from BSQW01000005.1 coordinate 46,007,144, forward strand.
ATATTGAAAAGTTCTTGTGAATATTTTTGATTTTTTTTAATCAGCAAAAAAAAAAAAAAAGACGTCTCTAAATTAAGCCATGCGAGAGACGGTTGTTATACTCGACGTGGCATTAGGTGATTGGGGGAATTTTTTTTTTCTTTGTTTTTTCTTTCTTTCTTCTCCGACTCTCCTCGTTCTCTCCGTCAGATTTCTCCTTCTCCGACTCTCATCCTTCTCCTTCTCCGACACCGACTCTCGTCCTTCTCGGACTCTCCTCAGTATGCAGGGTATGGCGGTGACCACCAACCGTGGCTCTCTTTCTTTTTTCGGTCCCATGTTTTCTTTTCTCTCTCATGATCTCATCATTAAAGGATGTTGCAGTGTTTTCTTTCTTCTGTTGATGATTTGTGATGCATCGGTTGATTTTCTTTCTGTTGATAAGTACTCTTCGTTTTTTGATATGGTCTTATATTGGTTGATTTTTGCGAATCGTCAATTTCAAAGAGGATTCAAATCAATTTTGCCACAAAATCGAAATTGAAATCGGTGTTTAGAATGGGGTCTCTTTTGCATTAAGATTTGAGTCACTTGCAACCCAAATGATGTCATCGTCTCTTTTCTGTTTGTGTTCTCCTGTTTCTCGAGTCTTTGATGTTGATATCTTTTGCATATGCCCTTTTGTCATTTGGTTGTCATCATTTCCTGAAGCAAAGCCTCTTGTAAACTTTGGTTTGGAGATCAATAACTTGCAGAGTGAAATGAGCACTTTATATTCATAGCTACCAATATATGTAAAACTTCATTAGCAATGGAAGTGTCTTAGCACTTTGACATGTAAATTTTTTTAATATTAAACAATTGCTTAAGAGACCCATTTGAGTATTATCATTGGACATACTAAAAAAGGAGGATCTCCTACATAAATTTCTTCATCCAATTTAATATTAAACAATGCCTAAGAAACCCAAAAAGGTCTTTACCGTTAATCATGCTCTTAAAAAAGAAAGAATTATCTTCAACTTAAATTGAAATAGTATTTACTTATTAAATAAAATAGAAAGAGAAAATCATGAATTTCGCGAATAAAAGTTCCATTGAATAATTGCAACATAATTGTGAAATATGATTATTATTTGTAGGACCTGGAAAATGTCACTGTAATGACTAATGAAGTTCTCATGTTGGGTGTCGTTTTGTGATCAAACCCCAACCGTTTTGGCCCAGATGTGTACCTTATTCAATATGATTACGAGGACACACTGTTTATCTATATAACAAAATTAGGACAAACATTTATAACAATAGCGATTGTGATCGACTGAACTACAGATTTAGGTTAAAGCTGAAGGAAAGAAACACGAGATCTCGAACGTAAGGTCCGAGTTTTTTTTAGTGATATGCAGCTACTGGTTTATATTAAGGTATTGTGTTGTTATTAGATCCATATATTATACTAAGTCTGAGCATAAAAATTGGACCCGAACCGACTTGAAAATCAGGGTTCGGATTGGATTCGGTTTATGTGCAAAAACCGAATGGTTCCTGTATAAAATTTATCAGTTTTTGGGTCGGTTCGAATATAACCCAAAACCCGATCGGATACCCAAAAAATTATAAGGTACCATATTATGTATACATCGCATAATATTATTTAATGTCTTTTGTATATTTTATTTTAGTTAGATGTGAGACCACCTGCTTGGCTTTCTTTGAAGTATATTTTTTCTGAATTTTTGATATCGCTAACTAGTATAGTTGATTAGAGAATGGAGCTAAAACCAACAGAAACAAACAAGGTTGCTTCTTTAATTGCTCGTAGTGTCACAATTGAAGATCGAAGACAATCATATGTAGTAGCAAAAACTCCGGCTTGGTTACACGATTTTTTTGAAGTGAAAAAAGTTGTTGAGTCTGTATAATTATCTTTCTAATTTTTGTTTTGAAGTGTGATTTGTTGTGATCTTTCTTGTGAAACTTTGGTTTTAACATCTCTACTAATATGAAATACTCAGACGAAAAAAAAGATGTGAGAATTATAATAAAACTTGTAACGTTTTAGATTATAGTTTTTCATTTTCTTATTTACAAAAATTAAAATACAAATGTAGATCATTTCTTCACTTCGTTTGAATTTTATACTTTGTGTTTGAATATAAGAGACTGTATGTGGCAACCATCATACATACAACAAATATAAAACAATTAACATCATTAATTTATTGTTTCATTACATCATGACAACGACTTGCAGAGAAAATCTCTTGGACAATTTATGATTCACAAATAAAGGATGGTTCGTTAAATAAAGGATTAATACTTTAAACTGTAGGTAAACTGTCTTGATTTGTAAATTATATCTCTTCAGTTTTTTTATTTATTTTTAAATCCTCCAAATTAGGTTAACCGTACACATCTGTAGTCATCAATCATCATGTTGTCCTTTTAATTCAAAGATGTAATATCACACACCAGAAAACTAAAAAAATTTACTTGATAGACCTTGTTTGGATGTGTGGCAATTTGTGAACGTCTTACCTACATGCATATGAACACTGATAGAAATCATCATAGGTGTGGTTCTCATGAAGAAACGACCAACTATCTTCTTTTTTAATATCCTCTAACTTTACAAGTTTGGGCTATTTCAGACTATTTGTCTCTTCCGAGTTTCTTTCGAATACATTTATTTACCGAAATATGGTTTTTCTATTTTGGCGAACTAAAAAAGTAGGACTTAGTGACCCTCAAAAAGACATATATCATTGGATCATATGGTACATATGGAAAGCAAGGAACTACAAAATATTCAACGAAAAATAAATTTCTCCAAAGAATACTTTCCAGCTCACTACTGTAGAAGCGTAAAGTTGGAGGATCACAAACCAAAAGAAATGCGAAGAAGAGATAGAAGGCTCACCAGGACAAGATGAATCGAGAGTCTCCCCTTTGGCCCCTCGAACCTCAACATGTCAGATCGATGCTTTTTGGATTGATCATGGCCTTGTTAGTGGTATAGGGTGGAGTCATAAAGATCACATGGGACGAGAGATCTTCGGATTGCAAAGATGTCGCAAAAGCCTCTCGGCATTACATACTGAGATGGATGGATTCATTTGGGTTATGTTATGTCTAAAGGTAGCCCAAAGGAAAAACATATATCATCGATGTATTTTGAGACGGAATGTTCAGATTTGGTGAAGATGATCGAGAACCCGATAGACTGACCGGCATTTATTTCGGAACTAGACTCCCATGTCTTTAGAGCGTTATTTATCAACTTTACATTATCTTCTATTTCACGAGTATCGAATATTCGTGTCAACTCTCTTGTAAAAAGAGCTCGAGCATGAGGTTTTTTATTTTCCCATATAAATAAGACAGAGCCGGTAAAGGATAATAACATTTTCGGCTAAATTTGATTTAATAAAATGAGTAGCTGACAAAATAAAAAAAAAAAAAAAAAATTGTAATATGACACGCTTTTTCATTAATTAATATGGATGTGCATATATACACGTTATTCCACCATAAGGTCAAATGGCCCACGAATATAAAGCCCAAGTCCATTATAACTAATTAGCAATATAGATACTTATTAAATATTGGTTTTCTCTTTGTGGGCTTATCCACTACACAAAAAGTTTTTTTTTTTTTTTTTTTTATCTTTGTCGAAACTCTTACAGTCAAATTATTGAGAGATACAAAAATATATTAAAACATTTCATCAGCAAAAAGGACAACATTTCCCTTTTATGTAATTTGACTGTTTAGAATTCATCCGAAATTTTGCAATGATTTTTTATTTTTTTTGGTCAAAACAATATGCACTATTTGGATTTGAGCTAGTACGGTAACACACCTACAACACTATCACAAACACTTATTTTACAATTAAAAAAACAATATTACAAATGAATTAGCAACCAAATTATACATGCCTTTTTTTTTTGGTCGAAGTAAATTATACATGCCTTAAATTTCAAAAATATGGTAAGTTCATAATCAATGTTTTAAAATATGTTATACGCTACTCGTACAGTATCATATTGAGTTGTGGAGTAATGCTTATGTCAGCAATATGTCAGAACGAATAATTTTGTAAACTAATACTGATTAGTGCCCTAATTACGCTAAAGAATAAAGTAAGTGATACATCAAATCTACGCACATCCCCCTCCATTAACAAGTGGAAATTTTATTTTTGTTAAAAAAGTGGAAGGTTTAATTCGCTGTAAACATATAATATACACATATACGAAAGAGAAAGTTTCCACCTTTTATAATCTTTAAGGGTCAAGTAATTATTGTAATTATTGTACTTCTCGTACTAAACAATTTACGAAACACGTACGTACGACTTTATTTTTCATTGTTTCCAGCGAATGCTTTCTTCTTCTTCTTCTTTCTTTTGGTCAAAGACTCAAAGCCTACGAGGCGTTCAAGACTTCAAGTCCATGGATTTGTGTAAAATTAAATAGTTTAGAATTTTTTTTCCGTTTATAATGAAATTTGTTTTGTCATTCTAAAAGAAATTGAAACTTATAAACATGTGTATAATAGATGTTAACGTTGAGAAAGTATGTAAACCTCTAATTTATTTTGTTGATTAAGAATTTGTCGCTTTTTGGTACTTATGTTCATATGTAAACCTTAGTGATGATATAGGTGTCGTTTGTTCAAATCTCAATCATGCAGATTTTGTTTTTTTTTTCTCAACTATCATGTAGATTCTCTAGTATGAATATGCATTTTCTACCATATAATTTTGTCTTCACTAGACCCACTAAATCTAAATAAGCAAAATAAATACCGAAATTCAGCAGGTGATATTATTCCAAGTGAGCAATTAAATACACTTTCATTTCTCGTTTTTGTTGTATGTATTAGTGATATCAAGATATGATCAAGGAAGATTTGATTAGTATGGTCATGGTTTTTGACCTTGTTAATATTTAAGCTGAAAGAAAAATTAATAGTTTTCTAGACCATTTTTTTCTTTCCAAAAAAGAAAGTTTTCGATTGCAATGCCAATCATAGTTTTGATTATTGTAAACGTTAAAATATTGAAAATTTATAAATGTTCCAAAAATTAGTTTGACTTTGGTCAGAGAAGAAAACAAAAAGTTGATGTGAAAATAGGAAGAAAGAATCATGAACAAACGTGCCACGGACGTTTATATAAAAATGGTAAGATGGTAACAACACATCAGTCTTCAGTCAACTCCATTAATCAGCTTAGCCTTAAGCAATACTCTTCGAGTTGTCGTTATCAATGCCAACCGAGGAGGACCAATCCTCTGTTTCTGCTAGATGGGTTTTGAAACAGTTAAAACGCATTTGTGGTGAGACAGATGCAAAACTATTTCAATATACTTATATAATATGGTTAAATTTTTATAAATATAATTTAATTCGCCCGCTCTCGTATCCACCATATATGGATTATACGGTTTGTTTCAGTTTACGTATAACTTGTATAATTCAGATGTTCATACTTTTTTTATTGTTTGTTTGCTTTTTCGTTTATCTTTTGTGAGTATTCCTTTTATATAAATCAATCAATAATCTTTGACACTTAAAAAAAAATTATTTAACCATGAAACATGGTGGTTCAGTGGTTGTTAGGCTTCGCCAAGTAGGTCTAGGTCAGGTTTGAATTCTTCAACTAAGATGGATAGCCACTTGTAAACATTTTTCGTGAAAAGAAAATCTAAATTTTAATAGGTTTTGTACGTTTAGTCTGGGTTTGAGTTTGAAATGCTCACGTTTTTTTTCTAAAAAAAACATTTGTTAATTATAAGCGTAAACGCCAAATACAGAGCAGTGAGAATCTTTCAGAAACGCAAAAAGGTTAGTTTTAAAACAATGTAGACGGTATGGACTGTACCATGCAAAAGCAAAGCGAATGAGTAGAGTCGGCCCTGAATTTTAGAAGGCCGCAAGAAAAAAAAAAATTGGTTGTTTTACCTTATTAAGTTTCGAATTTATGACTTTCTAAATTTTTTTAAAAATAATTTTACCATTAAAGAGATTTTTTAAAATTTAAGGATTGAATTTTTTTTATGAAAACGAGAACCGCAATCATATACTTGTTTTGCTTGGGCTAAAGGCCGGGAGGGGGGCACAAAGACATCATCAAGATTTGAAGATGTGATGTGAAAATAAAGAAAATGTTCAAAAAAATATATGTGATTTGAAATAGAATTGATAATCGTTAAATTTTGTTAAGAAAGGAATTTTAATCGAATGACAAAAGGAATAAAAAAAAAAGGGGATTCGATGATGGATCCCAGTTAGGTCAGGTCTCCACATTCAACAACACAATAAGAGTATCGATGGGGACCATATCACAGAGACAAAGTGGGCCCATATGATTGGACCTTTTATGGGCCCAAAATATTTGGGTTATTGGAACATGTCCCATTTTCCACATTATTCTCTTTCGCCTACAAGCAATGGGCTCATGAGATCTGTAAAGAAGGCATCACAATACATCATTGTACACACCCTAACAACCTTACCTAAAAAGTTGCCTTGTAATCTCGTAAATTACTCTTTTAGCTCTACAAAGTACTCTGTTAGCTCGTAAACACTTCAATTTTTACGCTCCAAAATTTGTATAATATGAGATGAGGAACCACATGCCCCGAAAATCAGTAATTCGGATTAGTTGTTTTGGAGTCGATATGGTCATAGTTGAAAGCCGGGATAGCTTGACTACCTAGACAACCGATTTGATAACTTTATTAGAATAGTATAATATCTTACATTGGAAGTTGGATATAACCTTTATGGATCTTTCTACTTATTGTCAATTATTTTTTAATGGAAATCCATAATTCATAATCTCTATAATATTATTTAAGAAAATATTTTTTTTAAATGAATTTTGTTTTGTAAGTTATTACATGAAATGTCATTACAAATAACAAATAATAATTGAAATAGGAAAGAATATAATAGTCTTTTAAAATTATCGATTAGAATATGAAAAGTATATATTTTGCATTAAAAATGTTATTTATTATTTAATTTCTTAATTATTTTAATATTATATATTTTAAAATAATAATCAATTCATATATATTTTATAAAAAAATATATTCAAAATATTGCTATATTTTTTACTATAATTTATTATATTTTATTTGAATATATATCAAAACAAAAGTTGAAAGATATTTTATTAATTTTATAAAAAGTTAGACACAAGAAAACTATTTTTTTTAAAGAGTTCGTAGACTAACCACAAAAACTAGAGTCATTTAACGGTGCATATTAGAGCTCTGTTTTTAAGATTATAAGTTTTTGCGGGTTAACCCGAATAATATTTTAGTTCATTGCAAAACGGGTTAAATAGACAAATTATTACAGATTGACCGTTTTATCTATAATCATTAGTTAGCTATATTGTAAAATTCAGATAAAATTAATTTTCTTAAATTTCAAAAAATTATTTTGCGCTATAATTAGCACGGATTAAATAATAGTATGTTATTAAAAACCATATATATTGGTCCAACATATGTTTCCCCAAAAAATGGTTACCCACATTCTAAATAGCATGTTTTATTGTAGTATTTCTGAAATGTTTATGCGTTGTCATATTTTCGTCTCGAAGAAATCTATTAGAATAGTAAAATATTCTACATTTGAAGTTGTGAAAATTTTATACTCATTTTCAATTTATTTAGAATTGGAAAGACATAATTTATAAATATGTAAAGAGTGAAAGTATTCATAAATTTTAATACGTTGTTGTAAAAATATCCCTAATTCCAAAATGGGATATTCTACTATTCTAATCAACTTTGTTCCTTTCTTGTGCCAAATTCATATGCAGTCAAATTGTTATTTACTAGTATGAGTTTTGGGGTAGGACATTGTTTTCTCTTTCTTTTGAATTGCGACAGTGTTTGCTGTGGTATAAACAGCAGAATCGCCATTGACATTTTTTTCTTCATTTGAATTGTTGACTGTGTTTGCTGTGGTATAAACTGCACAATCGCCATAAATGTATATTGGTTACCAATTTACCAATTACCACCATTCAATAATTTTATATCCATTATTTGCCACGTATGTATTTGGTTCAAATATTTTAACAACAGTTAATAATATAAGTGTCAGTTAAAATATCATATTTTTTAGAAATATATATTTCAATACTTATTCTGCGTTTTCTACCTACCTAGTTAAGCATTTTTCGACCCATGGTTTATCTTTTTATTCAACGTTTTCACCTTTTCAAAGTCTTTCTCTTTTAGTTTTCAATAAAATTTTTTCAATAAAGTTTCCTTGACAACAAAAATTAAGAGCCACATAAAAATAGAAATATTAAGTAACAATCAACAAAAAATTATTAAATATGTTGGTGATATTTAGTATGAAAATCTGGAAAGTATAATTAAAGTAAATACATTTTAATATTTTTCTATTAAAGATAGATTTTACTTTAATCAATTTATTGACAGTATAATATAATTTAACCTGCTATGATTACTAGACCAAATTTGTTGTGAAACAAGCTAAACCATAAAACATGTATTTACTTATTTTTTCCAAAAATCGTCGGAACATGAATTCAAATTAACTGGCTTGTTTGAAATTTTAGATTATCTGTGTCTTAAAACACCTTAGTTTATTGTTTCTGTTTTTATTAGTGAAAAGAAAAACAAGCCACAAACACGAGAATTCATAGCTGAAAAATAGATCACTTAGAAAGAGCAACCACAGTTTGACCCAAGAACAAAGAAAAACAGTTTTTGCTTAAATACATTATTCATTAATCAGCTTAATTATAGTTAGGTATAGACTTTTTATAAGACAAATGATTAAGAACTAGCCTTTTCCCCTTAATATAAGCAATTCTTTCAAGAACAAAGAAAGAAAGTATTAGGACTTGAGGAAATTAAGATAGATGCCTGATGATTCATGTCATGCGACATGTATGTGATACATATAACTACACTAAAACCATATATGATATCATATGTTCATGTGTATCGTTTGTTCATTCATGGCACACTAAAACCATACGTTGGTAAGTAAAGTGGACAATTACTAGAAGAGGAAAATGTTAAATTTGGGTGGGGAAGTTGGGAGGGGACAAAGTGGAGGAATATTAATATCCCATCAAGACCAGCAACATCAACAAAAAAGTTATATATATATATATATATATATTTGACAAATAAAAAGCAAAAGATAATTTTTTTTTAAAAAGGAAGTAAGAGTGTGACATTTTGACTTTTTCTATATTTAAATTTGGATTTATTTTTTTGGCCTCCGAATGGTTTATCTCAAGATGAATAATAATAATGTGTATAATTGAGTTTGTACTATAATGTGAAATTAATGGGGACACTTCTTTCTTTTTTTTTCCGTGCATAGTCAAATTAAGACATGTCGCAATTCGCAACGACTTTGATTTGGAGACATCCCGCTTCGTCTCTCTCTCTTTTTTTTTTTTTTTCCTTTGTTCTCTTACATATTTGATTTTTACAACTATGCAAAAAAATTCCTTATTTCATTTTAATATTTACATCTGTATTATGCAATTTTACGTAGATTCCGTAGATAAACTTTTTGAAAATTTCAACATGTTGACAGTTGAGCTGTTTGTCTATGTTGCAAGTTAAATTGTGTATTGAAATATTTTTATTAAAAAATGTTTGTTATAGATTGTAAATCGTTATTTGTAAGATGTTAAGTTATAGTTATGCATATGATGATGTCATTAAGTTGAATTTGTAAGTGTTATAAATATATACACCCGTATATAAATAAATGAAATGCTTACTTGCTTAGGATATTTATAAATGCTTGGGTTGATATTATCTTAATATTCAAAGATAGGTGAAAAATCGATTGAAATCGAACAATTGAAATTATGAAAATTATGAAGATCAAAAAATATTATTGATATTTTTGTTTGTCGTCTATTATATCATTAACAAAGATTTTGATCCAATCATATTACAAATCACAATTAATTGATCGATTCAACTCCATGCAACACATGCGACTATGATGACAATTTTTTAAGTTTCGACTTCAAGGTGCAACTTTTCCTACAACATACAAATCTACGACGACTGTTCTACATGTATCACATCTATGATAGACAGTTTTTCGTAATTTGCGAGACCACAACAAACAGTTCTACATGCAATATTATCATTATTAATCTCCAATAAATGTTGCATTTATTAATTAGTAAAAACTACATTTTTAGGAATCAAACTCTAAATTTGGTGGAAGAACTTTTAAAATTGAACCGTAGAGATTATAGAAATTATGAAAATCAAAACTTTTTAAAATATTATTAATATTTTTAATATCTGAATTTAAGAATAGTGAGATGATAATAGTACCATAATATTGTTAGGTTTCTAAGGAGTAAAACAAATATCCCTTGTAAAATAATTGGATAATTTTGTTCTTTTAGGAATATCCGATAAAATTAGAACAATACAAAGAAAATTAATATGGGGTTCCTGCATAAGGATGATCCAAAATTTTCAGTTCAAAAAAAAAAACTAATTGGACAATTTGGCCAAGGTTTCAGCTTCTTTTGTTTTAGGTTTCTGTCGTCTTGTTACACATGCATAAATTAATATACATGGATATATATACATAAAATATTTATTTATTGTTGGAAGTTGGAACATACTATATAGCGCATGACTTTTCTATAAATTTTGAAAGAATAGAACATAGAATCATGGTTTCATCAGTCGACACTATGAAATAAAATAAGCTAATCATTGTAACCAAAAAGAGTAATTTCAACCGCAAGTTAAAAAGAAGAAGTTGATTATATAACCATTTTTATTTAATTGTTTCATAACTGTTTAATTTGTCGCTTGTGAAACAATCAATCACATGGGTCAAATATATACTACTATATATGTGAAGTTGTGCATTATCATTAAGTGTCTCAAATTAAGCTAGAAAACCATGACAGAAGAAAACTCATAAAAGCAACAGATTTATACATAAACCAACCCGATTATATTTCTATTTTATTTAAAACAAATAATTAGTTCTATTTAGAAGCGTACCACTTCATTAGTTATACACAATGTTGGAAAAAGTGCTAAGCGTTAGACGGGCGGTCGGGTACTGATTTGCGCATAGGTCGAAAAGCGCTGATTAATCACCGATTAATTAGCGATTAATTTTGAATATTTTTTAAAAAAATTTTAAAGTTTATATGTATATAAGTTATAAGTTATGAATGTATGAATCAAAACAAGTATACAATAATTTTTTTTTTATTATCAAAGTAACAAAACATTAGGAAATTAAGTTTAAATTCACATCTAAATTCCAAAAACAAAAAGAAGTACAAACATATGATGCAAAAATAAAGTTGTCTTGATATTGAGAGACAAAAAAGGGTACGAGGAGAGAAAAATCTTCATCATCTTCTTCAATGATCAAATTAGCATGTGTGTTGTACTTCTAGATGTATTTCCAAAACTTTTTAACAGACCATATGTCAGTCACCAAAAAAAAAAAAAAAAAAATGACTTTTTGAAGAAAGTCTGATTTTTTCGAAAAATATCGTTAAAAATCGTTGATTTTTTGAAAAAAAAACGTTAACCGTTTAATTCCAGCGCCTAAATACTAATCTACAAGGTGTCTGGCCACTTAGTGCCTAAACAACCGCTTAGACAGCTAGACGGCCGCTTTTTAGAACAAGGGTTATACACATACAATATTATTTTACCATAGCTGAATACTATTACGATAAAGTGAATTCTACTCCCAATCAAAATAATATATCCAACAATCTAAATAATATTTTATTAAAAAACTGTAAATTTCAGTAATTACAATCGGTAACTTGCAGAATGGGGACATCGTCAAGAAGATAAAAATAAAAAGAATGGTAATAAATTAATCACTAATCAATAACTTTTATCTTTAACTAAAAGCTATAGGACATATAGATATTTACATTTTGTCAATAAATTTATAAAATTGTATAGTACTTGAACCACCAAATGATTATTCTGAAACATTATAGTTGGTAAGGCATTAATAATTTATACTGAGTAAAATATTATTTTAGATTACTAATTCATACCAATAATTTTTTTCTTTGTGACAACAGATCATAACAATAAATATGGCGAAGATATATAGGTAAAGTGTGAATTATTAAAATTAATAACATTAAAATAAAGAGATAAATGGTGTAAATGTGTGGTCAGCACGTGAGAGTTACTTTTGGCGCATGCGAAAAGCTGATGGAAATACCACATCGTCAACACTTTTCATTTTATAATTAATACTGAAATGGTCTCAGATGAAAAGTAAATCATGTAGGACCAAAATTTACACTACAGACAGGAAAGATTTAATCACAGTAATATGTAAATAAACAGTTTAAGGAACAGACGATTTATAAGCGATAAAGCAATACAAGATCTGAGGAGGCGAGATAAATCTCTTTCCTTAACTCTAAGAATCTCCCGTAGTGTGACGGGGTTTTATAGATCCATGAGTCCCAGGATACAACCAAAGTTTAACTGAATCATCAACACCATGATTCATGTCTATCGACCATTATTCTACGATACTCTCGAAATTAAAACTTACTCTAAGCAGTAGGGAATTGAAGAAACGATTGCTAGAACTTTTAGTAAGTGTTTTTTGTGTATCAGAGGATCATTTTTTAGGTGAAAATCGTGTTGTATATATAGGAGAGAGGCTAGGGTTTTTCCATGACAGAAAAGGAATATTTCTAGAATAACCTAGGCGGCTGCGATTTTTTAAGTCGGCCCGCTGGGTATCGATCGATACCAAGGGGTATCGATCGATACCTCAAAAAGTCCACGGGCCCAATCAAGGTCCAAGATGCGAACGTCGCACGTATGGCTTTTCTTCTCTCATGTTGTTCATTTAAGACACAACCATTCCAATATATACACGAGAAAACATTTCTCGGTTAATGAAAACATTTCATTAGAAAGAGCTTAACTCATTTCTTTTCACACTAACATAATTTTATCAAACCCTCAGGCTTTGACAAAAAATTAGTTCCAACAATCCCCCACATGAATAGAAATGACTCTAGAACATATGAAATTGTACAGACTAGACTTTACTAGACATACTTGACTAGACTCATCTAGACGTAGACAGACTTTCGAGAGTATACGAAAATGTAACTGTCACTGAATGGTAGCGTTTTTCAGCTTTGAACCAAACAATTTTAATATCTGTTGCGTTTACTCGGCCAGGAGGTGAACATGATGTCTTGAACCACCCGGATTTTGATGTAAACTGATACAACAGATATCGCACAGCGACATTTTCTCGTAGAACTTTGTTCTCTATTGGGTTCATTTTGGCCTTGAACATTCCTGGTATTCGTGAGTGAATTTGGAGAATATAGCCTTATCCTTCATTCTCCTAGAAACGGCCCCATTTCACACTTCACAAGGTGATATTTTATTAGCTTGTTTTTCAGAAGTGTCCTGTCACACTCCACTATCTACATAGCTATGCAATCATTAAAAGCCAACGCTTATCCTTACTATCCACAGGTAGCACTGTTATATCATCCTAGGAACTGGGCAGAGACATAGTCTCACAGTGCTCAACTCGAATCAGTTTAATTTTGTTTCCCTTTGAACCTAGATCTTGGGATCTCCAGTCACATAGGTTGGGTATCTGTCAAACGTCATCTTTTTCTATAGGCTTTAAACCCATTCCTTTTGATGATTTTACAATTTGATCTCGCGGCAAACCTTTGGTAAACGGATCCGCTAGGTTATCAGCCTACTTGATGTAATCTATCGTTATTACACCAGTTGAGATCAATTGTCTAATGGTCTTATGTCGTCTTCTTATATGACGAGACTTGCCATTATATAGATTACTCAGTGCCTAAGAGATATCTCACTAACTCTCACAGTGTACACATAACGATGGCACTGATTTTTCTCCCACATCGGGATATCTTCCAGAGAATTTCGAAGCGATTTTGCTTCCTCTGCAGCTTTATCTAAAGCTATAAACTTTGACTCCTTGGTTAATTAGGCCAAGAGTGCTTGTTTGGAAGATTTTTAGGATACTGCTGCATCACCAAAATATTATCCACTTATAATATCTGTCAGGTTTACGAGACCAAGAGGTGAACATAATGTCTTGAACCCCCCAGACTTTGAAGTAAATCGAGACGACATATAACGCTGGATAATTCAACATTCTAGTTATGGCTTTCCACAGAGTATGACCTGGATTACTCATGTAGCGACTGAATGCGCTAAATCGGATCTAGTACGATTCATCAAGTACGTTAGACTTCCGATAATTCTTGCATACACCACTTGTGATACAACTTTATCACAATTGGATTTATTGCAATCTTGTTTGAGTAGTTCTCAAAACATTATAGGATCTTGAGACAAGATTATCCACTAATCTTATGTCTATCAAACGTCCCACTAAACACTTTCTTAGTGTATTGGATTATGTCCTTCTTGCTTCCATGATGAACGTGTCATCTTATAAACATAACAAAACGTATCCATGTGGAGTACTTTTGATGTATATCACCTTAAGTGATTTTGAAGCTATTTGACATCACTTTGTTGTCAAACTTTCCAAGCTATTGCTTAGGAGCTAACTTAAGCTCGTATAAGGACTTTGCAAGTCTACTTATTTTCTTTCCTTGTTCAGGAGTGACATAACCCTCGGGTTGTTTCATGTAAATCTCCTCTTCTAAATGATCGTTTAGAAAGGCATATTTTACATCCATTTGATGGATTACAAGATCTCATATTGCTGTGATTCCAATCAGCATACGACTAATTTCAACTTTAGCCTCTTCTGCTTCTTTACAGAAGTTCCAGAATTGTACGATCAAAGGTCCAATGCCCGTCAAGCATCGATCGATACTCATGGGTATCGATCGATACCTCTAACAGCGTAAGAGCCCAAGAGATCAATTGCTCGCTTAGAGCTTATCCTTTACTTGGATGTCTGGTATATCTCATTTATACACCATAAAGCAATCAGCACTACATTGTGTGCATATTCAATGAAGATACAATCCACCGTTTTTGGTCCGATTGTCAGCTTCTTAGGTGGTTGCTAGGCACCCCCACACTTTCATGTATTTGTATAAAACACATTACTTTTCCAAAGTTTGCATGAAACATTTCCAGTGACTTTGTGTAGTATTTAGTTCAGGATATAACTTGTGGTAAGCAATGCTTCCCCCCACATTTCTGGACTAACCCAGATTTTTTAGGAATAATGAGTTCATCAAATAATTCGGTAATTTGTTATGAGACTCCATTAGATTCCAGTGAATAGGGATCAATCGTTTGATGGATAATACCATGCTCATGTCCTCTATCACTTCAAACTATGTTGATAGTTCTTTCGAGTTGGTTTTCAACCTCGAGTTTAAACTCCTTGAGTTTTCCAAGGTCTCGTTAGCAAATAGACATAACAATATTTCGTACAATCCTCAACGAAAGTCACAAAATATTTTTCACCACCTTTTGTATAAGTCAAACCAAGAGGTTCGCTCGATTGTGGTGTTTTAGTGAGTTTGGTTAGAACGCAAACCTCACACTCATCTTTGCTTATTTTGTATTTCAGGATCTCATTCAATCTACGCATAGATTCGAATATAATGTGACTGAAACATTCAGATCAAATACTAAGAGACTCTGTACCATAAGCAAATGATTCTTTCTCATTTAATGTCAACACCATTGGTTACATTGATTTTAAGTCCGACTGTCTCAACGTTAATTTGGACCAGTCTGTCCTTAATATAGACAATATTATTTGTCAATACATGCTTAATTAGCATTGTGCCCTAAATAAGATTTTTATGCATCTTTAGCACATGCTTTACATCAGTGAGAGTGAGCTTCTTTGAAAAGTCAACTTCAGCACGATGAATAAATTCTTGTCATTATTTATGGTAGGAGGGAAACATTCCCATATCAACGCATATATGAGCTATTACATTGGTATAATACCACCACTCATTTGGGTTATGCTTAACCATATTGACTCCGAGGATGACATTACACATGTCTATCTCGACTAAATTGGCTTCAGCCATTCCATTATTTTTTTACACCACCAGATCTAACAATGATCACATCGGTGTTGTTAGTCATATTGAAATTTGATTTTGTTCAAGAGAATCAAACCAAATTAATATACTAACCAATACCCAACTCTCAAGTTAAAGGGTAAAATTAAATTCAATTTCTAGAATTTAATAAACTTAATACAATATCGAATTGTATTAGTATTCTTGAACTCATATCAAGAATCGCAAGAGGCCTGTTGAGTATCGATCGATACCAATGAGTATCGATCGATACCTCAAAAGTCCAATGATTTAATTATTCGATTAAATCAGCCTCCAATATTTAATTGAACTTCAATTAATTATTCCAAAATTCGCAAATTTTTGGACACATAATATTGAGCTACACGTCTTTAAATTTTGTCCAAGGCTTTATCTTTACTCCGCAGTAGAAAGATGTATCAATATCTCGTACAATCGTCAACGAATGTCACGAGATATTTCTTGCCTCCTCTGGTTTGATCACATAATTCAAATCACATAAATATGTGTGAATTAAAACCTAGAGGTTCTGTTGTTCTTTGAACGCTGGGTGATGGCGTCTTAGTGAGTTTGGACACAAACTTCACATTTGTCTTTGCTTAAATTGCATTTAGGAATCATATTCATGTTCATTAATCTACTCATAGATTTGAAATCAACATGTCCTAATCGTTCATGCCAAATATTAAAAGACTTAGCGAGATAAGCAAATGGTTTCTTATCATTAATCTTTAGGATTCTACGAGGTGGATGCCTCGGTTACATTATCCTTTCAGATTACTTCCTCAACAGATATCTTACACAGATTATCACATACAAAACCCTTACCCACATACATCCCATTTTTCGTTAGGATTAGCTTATCACCTTCCAGCTTCACAGAGAATCCATGCTTACTTATGAGCGATCCAGAGATCAGATTCTTGCGCATATCTGGTACATGGACGACGTTCGTGAGAACCAGTTCCTGTCCAGAGGTGAGCTTCAGAACAACCTTCCCGTGACCATCAACTGTCGACGAGGCGGAATTTCCCATCAAGAGTTTATCACCACTCTTGTTCTTTGTGTATGTCGAGAACATCTCGCGATCCATACAGATGTGTCTGGTTGCACCAGTATCGAATCACCAAGTCTTTGGATGGCTCTCTGCAACATTGGCCTTAGTGACCACAGCACACATGTCAGCTTCTGTCAAGTTTGCTTGACCTTTCACTGTTTCGATCAGACTCGCAGTCGTTTGATCCACTTTGTCACTGGTTTTCTCCATAGTTCCAGAGTTGTTGTCAACGTTGTTTGTCATTTTAAGCTAATGAGAACACAACTTTCAGTTAGTACCGATATATAAACTCAAGAATCGCAATTCTAAGACTGATATCGAACTGAATCGCATTGGTGTCGATCGATACTCCTTGGTATCGATCGATACACACACAATGTCTATCGATACACCCATATGGTGTCGATCGATGCCCTCAGTGTCGATCGATACACCCTTGGCGATGATCGATGCACGTGAGTTTTGCATAAGATCTATCGATACACCTCGGTGTCGATCGATGATCAGCTTGTATCGATTGATACACATATAGTGTCGATCGATGCACCCTGTGTGTCGATCGATGCACGTGAATTTTTACACAGGATCGATCGATAAACCACAGTGTCGATCGATGCTCGATGCACATACTGTGTTAATCGAAGCATCTTGGTGTCGATCGATACACATTTAGTGTCGATCGATACACCCTGGGTTCCGATTGAAGCTCGATGCACATACTGTGTCATTCGAAGCAACCTGGTATCGATCGATACACGCTCAGTGTCGATCGATATACCCTGGGTGTCGATCGATACAAGTGAATTTCACAGGATCGATCATAGCACCAGTGTCGATCGATACCTGTGTCTTATACACAGTATCGATCGACATAGACCAACTTGGTCGATGCAAAGTATCGATCGATACACTGAGGTGCCGACCGATACACTGTTTGCATGGTATCGATCGATACACTTAAGTGTCGACCGATACAATTTAGTCCAATATCGACCGATACCATAGGGTGTCGATCGATACTCACAAGGCCTCGATCTGAATCGAACCTATCAGGAACAGATGTGTGTTCGTTGATTATACCGTTCTTTAATCGCAATTAAAGACGGTTTTTTAGAAGATGTTTAAGCAGATCTGCTTCTACTACACGTTTCAAGTTGCTAAACAGCTGTTTGATTAACGTTTGAGTATCACTAGCAGAAGAACATCTTCTTAAAAAATAGAGAGAGATGAAGATTGCCTCTACTACACGTTTCAATTTGCTAAAAGCTTTTTGACAACGTTTGAGTATCATCAGCAGTAGAAGAATCGTTTAAAAACCGTTTGAAAACGTTTATTTACTCGTGATTAAAGATCCAATTGAAGTAATAAAACAGAAATTGGATCTTCTTAGAGTTAAGATTGTAGGACCAAAATTTACACTACAGACAGGAAAGATTTAATCACAGTAATATGTAAATAAACAGTTTAAGGAACAGACGATTTATAAGCGATAAAGCAATACAAGATCTGAGGAGGCGAGATAAATCTCTTTCCTTAACTCTAAGAATCTCCCGTAGTGTGACGGGGTTTTATAGATCCATGAGTCCCAGGATACAACCAAAGTTTAACTGAATCATCAACACCATGATTCATGTCTATCGACCATTATTCTACGATACTCTCGAAATTAAAACTTACTCTAAGCAGTAGGGAATTGAAGAAACGATTGCTAGAACTTTTAGTAAGTGTTTTTTGTGTATCAGAGGATCATTTTTTAGGTGAAAATCGTGTTGTATATATAGGAGAGAGGCTAGGGTTTTTCCATGACAGAAAAGGAATATTTCTAGAATAACCTAGGCGGCTGCGATTTTTTAAGTCGGCCCGCTGGGTATCGATCGATACCAAGGGGTATCGATCGATACCTCAAAAAGTCCACGGGCCCAATCAAGGCCCAAGATGCGAACGTCGCACGTATGGCTTTTCTTCTCTCATGTTGTTCATTTAAGACACAACCATTCCAATATATACACGAGAAAACATTTCTCGGTTAATGAAAACATTTCATTAGAAAGAGCTTAACTCATTTCTTTTCACACTAACATAATTTTATCAAACCCTCAGGCTTTGACAAAAAATTAGTTCCAACAAATCAAACATTAAAAAGAATTTTCTTTGGGCAAGTTAAAACTTATATTACCAAACCAACGTGCATAAGTATAAATTTATTATATCTTTTGGGTAGTAAAATATGTGGGAAACGTATTTAACCACTAATGTAAATATTAGACCGATTAATTTTTATCCAGACGTCTGTTTAGCTTAATTTTTTAAAAAATTTAAAAAATTTAGTTGATTATAAAATTTGATGAATCCAACATAAGAATACATTTTCTCATCATGTGCTATGTAGCATAAGATTAAGCTAATTGTTTATCATTTGTATTCTATTTTTTTTTTTTGGTTCAACATCATATTTGTATTCTATGTATACTTTACATTTTATTAGTTCTCATTTGATTAGATAGATTGTCAGCGTTTTAAAGTCTTAAAAGTTTTCTATAGCAAAGTGTGTAAGTTTTGGGGTTTATTCATTTAGTTTGTACGCTAATTAATTAATGAAATTAAGAGCTTTTGTTTTCATTTTATTCTCTACCTTTCGAAATATAGAATTTAATATGGTTGATCGCTGTTATATATATATATGTGTGTGTGCTTTTTTTTAATAAAATACAAAAAAATAGCTTTAACAATCAAGCAAATACATATTAAGAAGCTTTAAAAAAATAGGTGAAATCTTATAGATACTCTCTCTCTTTCATTTCAAGTGTTGTTTAGACATAATGTACACAAATTAAAAAAATACGAAATAATACTTATTATAAGGATAATTAAAAAAAAACTAATACTTTTGAATTGAAAACTTAAAATAACAATAAAAAAGAAACAGTTTTTTGCCAGCTAAAACATCAAAACAAAAGGAGTATTATACTCTTTTCTTGTTTTTTTTTTTATTTACACTAATTTCTTTTTATAATTCAAGTGATCCGTCTGAATTAATGGACAAGCAGCGGCGCAGCTTCGAGTTTTTAATATTGACTGTAGATCAATGTATCATTCCCCCAACATCAACTAATTCTGAGCACCAGAAAAACCGTGTAAAAGTTTCGGTGGCCAAACTCTTATAAATCATAGATTTATTATACCTCTGCGGATAGCTAATCCCTATTATATCATGACACTACTAACAACGACGGAACCACCTGATCACAAGAGTTGTTAATTCTTGCGGAACCACAGATTTACACTAACTTGTGTTAGTTCCGTTTGCTTTATTTTAAACAATCTTTTTTGATTATTCAGACTGTTAATATCTTATTAAAGTGCGATCATATGTATTTTTTTCTCGTCGTGCGATCATATCGAGGGAACGAAATATAGCATATCTAGGAAATATATAAAGTACTATAATATAAAACTAGATTCGGATGTAAGGGAAATTTTTTTGTTTATCAAATTTTGTAATATAATGTGTATTTTTTGTGGTTAAGTATAATTTTTTGTATATTTAATTTTTGTCATATGAGACACATAATTATTTTGATGTTTAGATTTAATTTGTTTTTTCTAATTCGTCATAAATCGGGAGTTCAATATAAAAAATAACACGAATTCATTATGTTGACATAATCTTTTTCTAATCCATCCTAGAACGGGGGTAAGTTTTAATTTTTGTTTTCTGATGTTTAGTTTTATTTTTTCGACAAAATGTATTTGTGAATGTAAAAGTTTGAGATGTGTTAAAAAATTTATTTCTGGTATAAAATATATTATATAGTTTTCTAAAATTTTAATCCATAATGAGGGTATTCGATAATTTTTTTTTTGTTTTTGTTTTTATGTTTTGTATTTTGTATGAAAAATATATTTTTGGTGTGATATGTATGATTCAAAATTAGTGATTTTAGCTACTTAAATTTTCTGACCAGTTTTGTTATATACATTTTCAGTTATATATTTTATTTTTAAATATATTTTTAATACATAAATTATCCGTTCGGACTCTTACCCATTGTTTTGTTATTAATTTGCAAATAAAGCATAATCATAAATATTTTATAAAATCAACATAAATATCATATCATTTACACATACAAATCATCATAAATATTTTATATTTAAAATATAATCATTATTTTATTCATGTGAATTATCTTTTTTGGTATTGGTAACTGAATGTTATCTATATACATAATCAATCATATATTTTTTTTTCGGTGTGAAAAATATTCAATTATAAATTCGAATGTATTAATAAGATTTAAATTTATAAATAAGCATATTCTGTTATTAATTCCGAATATTTTGTTTGTAACTGTTTATAAAATCTCAGAAAATCTACATGAAATTCAAAATTTAAAATCATTTTTCAATGCAAATTGTTAATTTTTAAAAAATGATTATTAAAATATTTGTCATAATCTAAATTCAAAAATTCAAAATAATTAATATTATTTTCATAATAAATTAATATTAAAAATTTAAATTATTTTGTAATATGTAATTTATAATAATCGATTATATTTTTAATTTTAAATATTTAATTTATTTTTTGCATAATCTGAATTTTCTAATTACAAATTAAAATTAATATATATATATATAATCGTATTAATTAATTAAACTACTCTTTAATTGAACTAAATATAATTAATAATTAATTTTTTAATTTAACCAAAATATTTGTTTGGCAATAGGTATAGTAGTTATCCAGGAAAAAAATAAAAATTATCTATAAAAAGAATAGGGTTATATGCATTTTTTTCTTGTTTGGTCACAAAATAGTATTCTGTTTTAATAGATTATATTTCTTGAATATATTGTAGAAAATGATAATGTAGAGGCGTAAAACAATATTAGCAGAAAGAGAAAGAAAAACTAAGAAAAAAACAGAAAAAAAAAATGAAAAGAAAAAAGAAAGGAAGAGAAATAGTGCGGCGATGTGTGACGGATAATGGAAGAGAGAGCGGGGCCCACCTGACCGCGCCATAAAAGAGACGCAAATTGTCTGGAATTAAGGAACCATTATTATTTCCCATTTCAATTTATTTTTCTTCCTAATTTTCATAATTTGTTTTCCTTGCTTTTAATGACCCAAGGGCCGAAAAAATAAGAGGAAAAATACATCGGTCTGGTCAATAAGTAATTCAAGATCCAATTCTATGTCCAGTGAGCTTTAGAAAAGGGTCGAGGAAAATAAGTTTTTTTTTTATCAAAATAGAGTTGGAATGTTGGGCGAATGATATTTGCATAATTTAAACATTTTTGGTCGTTTGTTTTATTTGGTTTTCACATTTTATATCATTTTGGTATGTTTGAGTCATTTATGTTTATACATTGCATTTTAGAGTATTAGAATGTATATACATTAGCATAACATGTTTTTGCATGTTTTGCATCTATATATGCAGAGGTGAATCTAGTCATATATTTGATTAGGGGCATAAAATTATATAAGATTGAAATATTATCTTATCGTATAAAATATGTTAACATATGTAGGTTTAGATATTTTCAAATTTAGAAGAAAGAAGCATATAATAACGTTTGTAGTTTAATGCAATTATTTTAGGATGACTAGGAAACACTCGAGTCGATACTCCTACCCAATGATTCACTTGTTTAGTCTTGATTTACAATGTTTAAGCATTTTAGTTTGTTTTCCTTTTAGTTTGAATTTAAATCTTGATAGTCTTTTGTTTCTTCTTATCTTTTGTTTTAAGTTTGCTTGTTTAATCTTTGTTTTATCTAGGATTGTAGAAAAACCAAATCTCTTATCTTGCTTAGCTCGTTTAGTTTTTTTGCATTCTTAGTGTAGCTATTATTAAGCTCCTTGGATTCGATTCTAAAATGTTACAACTATTTGTGTGTATTAGGTAATTGATGTATTAATCAGCGAACTGTTTCCCAATCAAAGATTTTCCTATTAGAGTTAAGAACCACAATTGAGCCTGCAACATACGATCGTTCTAAAATTGAACAATTCGTAGATCTTTTCAAAGACGTTTCTATAGAGTAGTATATTTATATATTAAAATCTGGTTGATGGATGGAAAATTTCCTCAACAATAACCTTAGAATCTTCAATAATTTGAAACCATAAAACTACTTCGCCAGTAGAGTAGAAAATTCCATCGAGAAACAAAATTTGATTGCATCGTTTATTGACGTTTTTGGTTATGGAGTTATGGTTCCATACATTTTTTGGACGGCATGTACACGATGACACATAACATTCTACCGGCATGTGAAATAATTATCTACTTAAAAGAAAAAAAAAACAGAAAGAAAAAAGGTTAGATTTGGGACGAAAAGAAAGTAACTAAGTTTTTTTTTTACAGAAAGTAATTACACTTACAGATGAAAGAAAAGGCACTATGATAATGTAAAAGATGTCAAAGAGGTTTAGTCGTATCACTGTGTTTGACCGATCACTGTCTGCTGATTCCCTTTTCCAATTTTATGATTGAGATTTACAAATTAAATTATTCGCTGCTTTTATCAGTCAGTAAATGATACTTTAGTTTAATAGTATCGCTGCTGGCCAAATTAGACTTTAAACAACTCCAATGAAAACATTTAGCTCCACTAGCCTCTTCTAGTAGCTTAGCGCTAAATTGTTCTCGTACAACTTTTAAATATAGAATGGCTAATTTTAGTGTTAATTTTGTTTAGAAAATTGTTTTCATCATTCTAGATACTATGCAAATTAGTTATTTTTACTAACTTCATTCATCAATGAAAATAGTGACCATTTGTTTTCGCACCAACGCCACTTTTTTTTAAACACCTAACTATTGTATCCTTGAAGTGAAAATTTGATTTTCATTTGTTACATAAATTTACCATTCGTATCTTACATATGTACCGAAGGACCTACTCTTCTGACTCAAGGTCGTACTCTTTAAGAGTATAATTCTTATTTTTTGAATGGTACATTGTAGACCTAAACAGTTTATATATATTTTTCAAATAATACAAGTTTGGTTCGTATAATAAATGAAGATAAGACATCCTAACAAATAAAACACTACCACAAAGGGATAGTGAGAGAATGTGTTTCGTAACAAGACATACGTTGATTGCTTGATGTGTTAAAATGATTATGTCAGAGACAGAGAGCGATCATAGGCTCTTCTCATAATAACGTTTTTTTCCTTATGTCGAATTTTTATTATTGAATTTTGCAACTCGAAAATTCGTTAAGGTTGTTTGAATTATTATGTATATCTCTTAACGGAAGAAAGTTGGAAAAAAACAATAAGATGTTACAACTTACAAACAACTTATAACATGGCGAAACAATGGTGAGAGTGGCATCGAGAGATGGAAAGCGGTAAAGTACAACGAAGAGGAAGAGTGGCATTGAGAGATGGAAAGCGGTAAAGTACAAGCAAAGGGTGGTCACTGGAGAGAGGAACCAGAGGAGGCGGCAGCCAACATAGGTAAAAAGATTGGACGAAAATTTTAGGACGAACTCAACACTGTTTTTTTGCGATTGGATAAGTTTTGCACAATGGTGAAATATAAATTATCTGAAATGAATTTTTACTATATTTTATATATTATTTAAGATATCATTAAAGAAAATTAAAATATATCGATAATTAGACTAATTATTAGAAAGAGGTGATACAGTTTAAGTATTATTAGAAAAAACTTAATTTTCATTATAATTATTTTTAATGTATTACATAATAGTATAATACATAAAAATCTAATGATGTGGTACAATTCAAATCATAGATGCAAATTCATTCATTATATAAATATTTGTAATTATTACAAAATAAAAAATTAGTTATATAAGAAAGAAAAAAATATTATTAGTTATATAATTACATAAGGTGGAAAGTTGATTAAATTATTTCACAAATAATCTAAATAAAACCCATTTTTTATTGGATATTTCTTTATATTTTTCTAAGCCAAAACGCAAGTTTATGTTTTTGCGTTTTATCATTTTTTTTTTTGCCGTCTGATTTTTTTTATTACAGATTAGAATAACTTTTACAAGAACAAATTTTCAACTGACAATATATCCGTTCCACAAGAATCCACACAGACTGGAGCCACACCGAACGACTTTCCTTGCATCAAGCTGAAAATTTGCTTATAACCTTATCTCCATTAATAACATGCATAAATCACATCTTCTAGGAATTAGAACTCAGACTTTCTGGTGTAGAAGCATTAATTAATGCGTTTTATCATTCTATATATTGTTTTAATTTATTATTTTAATTAATAAAATACTTACGGAATCACAGTTAAAAACACAATTTCGATTATCGAGTTTACCAATTGAAACTCTTGTTACAACTTAAAAACATAGCTTCAATGAATAAAACTTTAAGAGTAGATCAGATTTTTTAATCAAGTTTCGCTTTGTTTATTTTTTAATGTATAAAACTTTCAGTGAAGAAAGATAATTTGTTCCTCCAATTAAAAAAAAATTGTGGATAACTTCAACATGTATATTTTATAAGGTGTGTTTGATAAGATTTGTATGATATTTTTTCTATAGGTTTTAAAACACTTTTCCATCATTCGTATTTTATTTAGTTCCATCTAAAACTCACAATTACTATGATCATTGGCGGATCCATAAACTTATTTTATCGGAGGCAAAATATATATTAGATCAATACTAGTTATATAGAAATCTAAAATATAAAAACCAGTATATTATATAAATATATATTTGCAAGTCTTGTCTTTCAATATTTCACGAGTATTAAAAGTTTGACATATATTAAAAAATTCATTTTCAAAAATTAAAAGCAAAGTCAATTGTATATTGAAAAGTAACAAAAAGATAATGCAGAACCATAAATTAAATTTGTATGTGAAAACAAAATCTTGGTTCTCAAAGAAAGAAGGTAAAATCATGAAAAAATGTCTTTTCCATAACTATCGATTTTACATTTGATATTTTTGCGTTTATAGAATTGGTAAACAAAAAAAGAAACCGTAGGCAGAAAAGAAAAAAACTGGGGTCAAATTAAAAATGATCACGGAAGCATTAATTAGAATTGACTATAATTAAAATGTAATCTAGAGATTTTATCGGGGGCAAGTGACCCCACTACGGTACATGTAGCTCCGCCCTTGACTGTGACCATATTTTTGTTTTTTTTCTTCATGTTTTATTTTCTTTCCAAAATATTTTCATTTAGGGGTTTAGAAAAAAAAAAAAACATCCAAACTACAACCCAAAAATTATACCAGATAAATCTCACATAATTTAATATGGAGTTACAACTCTAAACAATAAATTATAAAAAAAATTGTGTCAAACCTTTATTTTCTTAATTTTTTTTATAGAATAAAAAATATTTGATACTTTTTAGTTGTTTGATTTTCTTCACTTAGAAGGTCTCCTGCATAAAAGACATCAGTTCTTTGGTAATCCCTTGCAATGCATGATCCTCCACACATATAAGAAGCATTCAGCCAAGAAAAAAATGGACGTTACATTTAATAACACCATTTACAGGTTTAGACCGAATGTTAAAAAAAAAAAAAGGTTTAGACCATCTTCTTTAATTAAAAAACTCGATTTTATTAATAAATAAAATGGTTTCCAATGATGTCAAGAAAAAAAAAAAGGTTGTCCTAAATTGTCATTTCACAAAAAAGAAGGGGGACAAGTTCGTAAATGATCGCCGTATTATTATTATTACAATAAATAAAAGGAAAAACAAAACGCACCACTTTTCTTTTTACGCTTATTGCACAGCTTGTCGGTTTGCGTGCAAATCCTCTGTTTCACGATTTCTCTCTCTCTCTCTCTCTCTCTCTCTCTCTCTCTTCTCTTTTATTCCTCCCTCTGCTGTAAGTTCAGAAAGCGGACACACATCACTTACTCTCTCCCTCTCTCTCTTTCTTCACTTTCTTCACTTTCTCACATAACCACTCTCTTCTCTTCTCTTCTCTTCTCTTCTCTTCTTTTCTTTTCATTTGAATTTATTTTAGTGTTCTCCAGAATTTTGAAACCTTTTAAGCTTCAATTGTACTAACTGATGTTCTGGGTTTCTTCTACTTCTTCTTTGCCATCATTGTTCAGAAGGTTTCTGTGTACTGGATTCTGCTAATGCTTCGAACGTTTGGTGTCTCTCTTCTCTGAGAGAATTCAACGTCACTTTCTCGGGAAAGTTTGGGTCCTTCTTTCTCTTTTCCCAGAAACAAAAAAAAAATCAAACTCTGTATTTGGGTTTCTGGGTGTTATTCTGTTTTCCTGGAAGAATCTTCAAAATTCTCAGATCTGAATCTTTCTTTTCTCTGTTTTTTTTTATAAACTCTTTAATTTTTCTCATCTTCGCTTCCTTTTTTTTTTCTTTTCCAAAATTCTCAGTTTCCACATGTCGTTGGTCTTTCGCTACAAGCCACGACCATAGAATCTTCTTTGTCTGAAAAAAACAAAAGAATTACAATTTACGTTTCTCTCTTAAGAAACGACGGACTTTCCGAAGAAAAATAAAGATTTAAAGAAAAATATAAAAAGAGAAGAGAAGTGAAGAAGAAGAAGAAGAAGAAGAAGAAGAAGAAGAAGAAGAAGAAAGTTTGAGACTTTGGAGTTTTGTGGTCGAGGAAAAATGGAGATGGCGGTGGCTAATCACCAAGACAGAAGCAGTGACAGCATGAATAGACATTTAGACAGTAGCGGCAAGTACGTTAGGTACACGGCGGAGCAAGTGGAGGCGCTCGAGCGTGTCTACGCCGAGTGTCCTAAGCCAAGCTCCCTCCGGCGACAACAATTGATCCGTGAATGTTCCATTTTGGCCAATATCGAGCCTAAGCAGATCAAAGTCTGGTTTCAGAACCGGAGGTATACATTCTTTCAATTGTTTCTTCTCACTTTCTAAGAAGAAGAAAGAAAAAAAATCTGTAATTTTGAATTAGGGATTTGGAATTTGATTGTATGGATTTAGATTCTGTGTTAATATTCAAAGAAAACGAAGGACCACTTGTGGAGTATTCTTTTGTCTAGTTTGGTTGCTCTTAGAAGATTTTGGTCCGTGATTCGTTTCTCCGACACAATTTCCTGTCTTTTTTTTTTTGGTTGTTTAAAAGGGTTTCTCTGAATCTGTCTAGTAGTTTTGACGTGAAGTGCCAGATTTGGTTGGATTCATGTGTATCATTTATCCTTATTAGCTCTATAACTATGGTTATTGTCTGATGTCTAATCTTGGCACTCTTGGTTATCTGGTTTTGTGCGGTTTAGGTGTCGAGATAAGCAGAGGAAAGAGGCGTCGAGGCTCCAGAGCGTAAACCGGAAGCTTTCGGCTATGAATAAACTGTTGATGGAGGAGAATGATAGATTGCAGAAGCAAGTTTCTCAGCTTGTCTGTGAAAATGGATATATGAAGCAGCAACTAACAACTGTTGTATGTAACTTACATTTCTTTTGTTTGAAATGTGTTCTTAAAGAGTCGCCCGTGTAAGTTATTGACTTGATGTTGTGATTTCAGGTGACCGATGCAAGCTGCGAATCTGTGGTCACAACTCCTCAGCATTCCCTTAGAGAGGCGAATAGTCCTGCTGGGTAATGTTTCGTTTTTGAATGTGTAGTGACTTTTCATGCCTTTTCTCTTGGCCTAATCACTAGGTTTTGTTCTTAGATTGCTCTCGATCGCAGAGGAGACTTTGGCAGAGTTCCTATCCAAGGCTACAGGAACTGCTGTTGATTGGGTTCAGATGCCTGGGATGAAGGTTATACGCGTCTCCTATCATTACTCTTGTGTTAAGATATCTTGTGTTATATTGAAAATCTGAAATCTGATGCTATGTGTTTTAGCCTGGTCCGGATTCGGTTGGCATCTTTGCTATTTCGCAAAGATGCAGTGGAGTGGCAGCTCGAGCCTGTGGTCTTGTTAGTTTAGAACCTATGAAGGTATGAAATGGCCACTTTTTTCAATGCTATACGGACAAGAGTCAACATGTTTCACTTTCCACCATTTCGGATTTATTATTTTCTTGCAGATTGCAGAGATTCTCAAAGACCGGCCATCTTGGTTCCGTGACTGTAGGAGCCTTGAAGTTTTCACTATGTTCCCGGCCGGTAATGGCGGGACAATTGAGCTCGTGTATATGCAGGTGAATCTTATTCTCTTTTGGTTTAGTTTTCTATATCTAACAATTGAAAATGAATAAATAAATAAAGTTGAGAAATGATTTTTGGTCAGACATATGCACCGACGACTCTGGCTCCTGCCCGTGATTTCTGGACCCTGAGATACACAACGAGCCTCGACAATGGCAGTTTTGTGGTATGCAATTTTCATAATGTCTGTGTAGTGTTTACATAAAAGTTTTTAGCATAATTTTTTGTTTGTATATCTCTTGGGCTATATTGATGTTTTCCATGTGTCTTAAAAAGGTTTGTGAGAGGTCACTTTCTGGTTCTGGAGCTGGTCCTAATGCTGCTTCAGCTTCTCAGTTCGTGAGAGCAGAAATGCTTTCTAGTGGGTATTTAATAAGGCCCTGTGATGGTGGCGGTTCAATTATTCACATTGTCGACCACCTTAATCTCGAGGTAATTAGATCTTCCCAGAGGACATATTGTGTGTGGTTGCTTCCTTAAATTCCTAAAGGAAGTGATTCTAAGTCTATGTTCTTGCATTGTAGGCTTGGAGTGTTCCGGATGTGCTTCGACCCCTTTATGAGTCATCCAAAGTGGTGGCACAAAAAATGACCATATCCGTGAGTGTGTATATAAAGTAACCATGAGATATGATTGATTCATATGCGTATCTAATGGCTGCGTTCGTGTTTTAGGCGTTGCGGTATATCAGGCAATTAGCGCAGGAGTCTAATGGTGAGTTAGTGTATGGATTAGGAAGGCAGCCTGCTGTTCTTAGAACCTTTAGCCAGAGATTAAGCAGGTAACTTGATCGTGAGGTTAAATGTAATTGTTCTTTGCTCTCTGTTTGCTGTTTTGATTTTGTTTTCCTGTTGTTGGTTTTCTTTCAGGGGGTATAATGATGCGGTTAATGGGTTTGGTGACGACGGGTGGTCTACAATGCATTGCGATGGCGCGGAAGACATTATCGTTGCTATTAACTCTACGAAACATTTGAATAATATTTCTAATTCACTTTCGTTCCTTGGAGGCGTGCTTTGTGCCAAGGCTTCAATGCTTCTCCAAGTAAGTTATTGTGCCAATTTTTGGTACCTTTTGACCCTTTTTTATTGCTTTAATTTATGTTCTTTAATGTCTTCTGTAGAATGTTCCTCCTGCGGTTTTGATTCGGTTTCTCAGAGAGCATCGATCCGAGTGGGCTGATTTCAATGTTGATGCATATTCTGCTGCGACACTTAAAGCTGGTACTTTTGCTTATCCGGGAATGAGGCCTACGAGGTTCACCGGTAGCCAAATCATAATGCCACTTGGGCATACAATCGAACATGAAGAAGTAAGGGTTTCTAGTCTTATCCAATGAGAAAACAACATTTTGTGTTCTCTCACCTAATGTATTTGGTGTTGTTATGCTTCAGATGCTTGAAGTTGTTAGATTAGAAGGTCATTCTCTTGCACAAGAAGATGCATTTATGTCACGGGATGTCCATCTTCTTCAGGTATATCATTTCTAACTTGATGGATCTTGAAAATTACTGCAATCTTATAGCTAAATTAACTTGATGATGTTTGGCAGATTTGTACCGGGATTGACGAAAATGCTGTTGGAGCTTGTTCCGAGCTTATATTTGCTCCGATTAATGAGATGTTCCCGGACGATGCTCCACTTGTTCCATCTGGATTCCGAGTCATACCTGTTGATGCTAAAACGGTAGTTGTCTTTTGCTCCATCACTGGTTCTTTTCTTACACAAGGCTGACATTGTTTTTACTCATACAGGGAGATTCACAGGACTTGTTAACCGCTAACCACCGTACATTAGACTTAACTTCTAGCCTTGAAGTTGGTCCATCACTAGAGAATGCTTCGGGAAACTCTTCTTCTAGCTCAAGCTCGAGGTGTATCCTCACTATCGCGTTTCAGTTCCCTTTTGAAAACAACTTGCAAGAAAATGTTGCCGGTATGGCTTGTCAGTACGTGCGGAGCGTGATTTCATCGGTTCAACGTGTTGCAATGGCGATCTCACCGTCGGGGATAAGCCCGAGTCTAGGCTCCAAATTGTCGCCGGGATCTCCTGAAGCTGTTACTCTTGCCCAGTGGATTTCCCAAAGTTACACGTGGGTTTTAATGTTTACTGATGATTCTTTCTTAAAAACCCCGAGTTTATAGATGATGTCTAACGTTTGATTTGTTTGTTTTTCCAGTCACCACTTAGGCTCAGAGTTGCTGACGATTGACTCGCTTGGGAGCAACGACTCTGTATTGAAACTTCTTTGGGATCACCAAGATGCCATCTTGTGTTGCTCTTTAAAGGTGTGTCCTCAACCAAACAAACCAGAATAGAATTTGGTTCCTGAACTGCACACCCGTAATCTTAAACATTTAACCGTCCTTGGTTTGATATGGTATGGTTATGTTGCAGCCGCAACCAGTGTTTATGTTTGCGAACCAGGCGGGTCTAGACATGCTAGAGACAACACTTGTAGCCTTACAAGACATCACACTCGAAAAGATCTTCGATGAGTCTGGTCGAAAGGCTCTCTGCTCAGACTTCGCCAAGCTAATGCAACAGGTAACAAAAGAAAAGAAATTTTTTGTTGGTCAGATAACTTTTCGATTCATTGTCTGAGAAATATCTTTTTGTATCTACAGGGATTTGCTTGCTTGCCTTCAGGAATCTGTCTCTCTACGATGGGAAGACATGTGACTTATGAACAAGCTGTTGCTTGGAAAGTGTTTGCTGCATCTGAAGATAACAACGACAACAATAATTTGCATTGTCTTGCTTTCTCCTTTGTAAACTGGTCGTTTGTGTAATTTTATCTCTTGTGAGGGTATTAGGAAGGCTAATCACATTTTACATTTAGACAACTCATTTTTTTTGTTTTTGTTTTGGTTGTGTAGGCGTCTGTCTCTGTTTTGATCAAATGTTCCTCGCTTTTCATTTTGTTTTTATTTTAGCGAGGAAACATTAAAGAGACCTGATAATATCTATATATTATATATAAAGAGGATGATATGCCATCTTTTATTTAGTTCAATATATAACTATTTCAAAAAAAAAAAAAAAGAATTAACAAGAATCCACAGATGTAAGAACGAAAAATTACAGCCGAATACAATTTTTGACCAGGCCGTTAAAATGAAAGGATCTTCAGAATTTCATGCACCTAGCCGGTAAACCTGTCTGATGATTGACGGCGACAATCTCAGTGACATTGTTGCAACGGAGAACATCTTGACCAAGCTTAGCTCCTGCAGCTTTAAGACCTTTAAGAGAAACCGGAATGTTGAAGAGATTTAGTGATGGAAGCTTTGAAGCCGGAGGGAGTTTCTGGTTCGGTAAGAAGTTTCTGAAATCTTCCATTAGCAAAGGAACTTCGAAATCGGTTTTGTTGTGTTTCACCACATTGTCTTTGGCTGCGATGTGAGCTCCTGGTTCCATGTGGTTGGTTGAGAAACTTTGTTGGTTAGGGAAGTTTGGGTAGAGACTAACGTATCCTCTGAGGTACATCATGTCGATCAAGAATTTCTTCCAAGAAGCTTGCCAACCGTTGGTTCTTGATTTTGGAATCTGAACCGGATTAGCTTTCGCGTTCTCCGTGAATCTCATGTTCATGTACACATAAAATTCTCTCCATTGCTTTGGGAAGAAAACGGCTCCCCAACTGCAAGGCAACTGGTGAAGGTAAGGAGTGTGTGGATGAATTTGTTTGAAGAAATCTGTTGGGTTCCATTTGGGTCTCTCTTTAACCACTTCGACTATTTTGGGTGTGTAAAGAGAGATCGAGGCGAGTTCCGGGAAAGAGATTTGAGGGTCGTAGTGGTAAGCGAGTAGAGCGTATTTGATCCAGAGGTAGTAATAAGGAGAGACTTCGATGTCGTCTTCAAGCAAGAGACCAAAGTCATCATCAGAAGCTGGATACCAACTCTCGCTCACAGCTCGGATTAAGCCTCCTTGGATGATTCTTCTTCTTAGGGTTTTTGATCCGTGAGGCCAGTCGAATGTGCTCACTACTTTTATCGTCTCTTCATCCACTTTGCTATCCATGTTGAAGCTGATAGATATTTCGTCGCCTAGATAGTATGCATTGCTCAAAGACCTAAGCAATCTTAATAAAGACTGAGCTCGGTTTTGGGTGATGATGTTCACTGAGATTCTCATCTTATTCCAGTCTGCAATCAAAGCATGGTAAGTGAATTTGCAAACGCAAAATCAAACAGAAAAAGACAGAAGGTTCTGATGATACTTACTTGGCAATGCTGTTGATCTCAGATCAGCCATCCATAGAACCTTGGATATAGAAGCTCTCGGGAGAAGAACCAGTGCGGTGCCATTTGGGTTTGTCTCGGTAGCCATTTTCAAAGCTTTCTTGACATTAGGATCAGCATCAGCTACAGTAATCACCACGCTCGGGTTATGGATCTTGATAATCCCTTTCATGCTCGAATACACAGCTTGCAACACAGGTACCTCAGAGTTCGACACACCCAATATAGCCCCAACTTCCAAATCAAAAATCTTGAACCTCCTCTCATTGCAAACCAGCTTAGGCCAATTCAAAGCAGAGGCCGCATCCTCGCACGGACAGAAATTCCCGCCCGACACAGCTATGTAAGCCTTTTTACCAACAGTGGTCCTGAACTTTTCAAGCAACGGACCAAGTGCTTTGACTTCATCGATGGAATGTGCGTAAAACAGAGCGTCAATCTTCTGATGATGCATTGCAGCCCATTGAGTTATGTAACCGGTCGAAAGCGCTTTCCACCATTGGTTGTCTCTCACTTCCACAATGTTTTTGAAGATCACTGTGGTTTCAGACACATAAGCGAGTCTATGTTCACTATCTCCCCATGTCTCCTTGTCATTCGGATCCACAGGAAGAACAAAAGATCCTGCATTTCTGTATTTCTGAAGCTGATAGCTGCCAAAACCCAAATTATTATTATTTCTTTCATCAGAGAATTGAATATAATTTTACTTTATCATGAAACAAAAACATTGCCTAAACACGTGATTCTATGACTCTCACGAAGATCACCATCCTATGGACGTTACTGCAATGCGAGATTGTTTGAGACTTTTAGAATATTATAATCTATATTTTCTGTGTGATTAGAACACTGCCTTATTGTGCACTCAAAAAACTTGATTTCGCTAAAAAAAATTCCAGAATCGAGGACAAACCTCAGGTGAAGATCTTCGCCAGTGGCGAATGTGAATGGTTTTTCGATGAATAACGCCTTCACGAGCTCCGCTGATAAGAACCACGAGCTGGATAAGAAATCGACCTGTAGGATTCGATCTAGAGTGATGTCATAAGCCGGATCGGGCAAGTAAAGCCCCGCTTCCTTGGATCTAAACTTCCTGTAGCTCGGAAACGTGAAATCCTTCTGCCGGAAAGGAAGAATCCGTCCAATGCTTCCCAAAACAGAGTTCTCATACTTCTCCGTCCCGGCGACGTGAGCGAGCATCTGAAGCATCTTCCTCCCAGGAATCATATCATCATCGAGTATGTAAACCAGATCCGCCTCCGTCTGAAGCGCGACCTGGAACCTTCCATAGTATTTGAAGTCGTAGTTCGAGCTGATGAAGCTGATTCGAGAATCGTTGTAGCTTCCGGTGATTCGCCGGAGAGAAGCTTCGTTTGGGGTTCCGAAGGCCAAAACCCAGACATGGTGAAACGGCAGCGTTTGGTGGAGAAGCGAATCAAGCTGAGCACAAAGCGTTTTCCTCTTGAAATGGTTTAGTATCACTGTTACTTTGGGTTTTCTCGGCCCATTTAAAGCCCATTTAGACTTCATCTTCATCAACTCCTCTAAACTCTCGGACCCAAGGTTCTTCTTCTGGAACCCTAAAACGTCGTCGTAGAGCTCCCTCTTCATCTTGATCATCTTTTCGTCGTTCGACTTCTTCTGCGAGAAATCGATCTTCTCGTACTCGCAAACCTCCGCCGGAGAAACCATCGCCGGGAAATTATCCTCCGACTTGAGAAAGGA
The DNA here is from genome assembly GCA_030161315.1 of Eutrema japonicum. NCBI lineage: Eukaryota > Viridiplantae > Streptophyta > Magnoliopsida > Brassicales > Brassicaceae > Eutrema > Eutrema japonicum. The sequence goes on from BSQW01000005.1 coordinate 46,042,421, forward strand.
GGCAGAGTCTTGGAGATGGCTGACGACGTGAGGGGTAACAATGTAATTACGCATATTATGGGCCCATTTGGTGGCCCAAGTGAAGTCTGGTTTGGCCCGTAAGTCAATCGAAGGACTCATGTAGTAGAGAAGTCCGGTGGCGTAGACGGCAAATGCGAACTGAAGAAATGTCAGCGCCGTCACGAACTTGGCGGAGTTGAGTTTCCGGCTAGGCTTTGTTTTTGCGGCCGAATATTCTCCAAATATGCTCTCTATATAATCCCCGCCGCTTCTCACCGCCGGTGGCCGGATAAAACCCATTTTCTCAGAATCCAAAACCTTGTTTTATATTTGAAGAAAACAAGAGAGAAATAAGAAAACAAGAGGGAAGTAAGAATGTAGAGGTTTGGTGTTTTTTGTTCTTTCTTCTTTGTAGCAATGTATATATATAGATGAACAAGACATAAACACGGTTACACAAACATATATAAAGTGAGATTTGTGGGTGAAGAAGCATTACACAAGGAGGATTCACATGGGGTAAACGTTCATTAAAAATAAAGTAAAGTGTTAATATTAAAATAACAAGTTTTTTTTTAATTTTTATTGGTTGAATGTATAAAAAGGGTTACGCGATACCGTTAGATTTTGTAACTTATTAAGTTTGTTTTATAATTCAAGAAACTACTATGATTTTTTTTTTTTTTTTTTAAATTAGGACAACACTTAACGGGAAAAGCCGGGTTCATTGGCGTATATAAGAGATACCTTTGCATTTAACACTTCCATATGCTATGCTTTTTTATTTTGCAAATACAATATTGTGTATATGTATATAAACAATTACACATATAGTCATATTCACTTCAATCGATTTGCTACTTGAGAAATAAATGAAATAACAATATATTTTTGTTGAAGTTAATTCAATATTTCACTTTCCTCAATATGAAATAGAGTTTAAAAGGAAAGGAAATGGAAAAGAGAAAAGAACAGAAAAGATGAATATAAGAGATATGGTTTTAAAAAAAAAATTAAAATAATGTTCAAAAATAATGTTCAAAATTGTTCCCAAAAAAAAAAAATGTTCGAAACAGAAAAGTTTCGCATCCACGAAACTTAAAATTGTTCAAAAGGTTGACAAAAATAATGTACTCGGTGTGGAAACAAAATCAATTTTAATGTACTCTATTCTTTTCTTTTTGATAATGGGTATTGTAATATATGTACTCTTTTCTTTTTAATGTACTCTATTTTTTTTTTTAACAAAAAAAAAATTATTATATGAGAATTTAAGGATTTATGCAGTCTAATCGAGAAGGAGATACATTAAGTATATTACCTTTGTATACGTGATCGATCGTATTGTGGGAATCAAGCCTTTTCTTCTTCAACAATCGATCCACAAGATATATAATAATATAGTACAGATTCTCCTTGAATAATGCAAAACTATAGTAAAAAGAGTCTAAGAATCCAAAGAAAGAAAGAAAGATTTGAGTAGAGAATGAGTTATTGAAAGTTTTAGGAGTATAAAAACATTTTATACAAATGTTTCAGACAAGCGACGGTTTGACTTTGCAATTTGCATGTAGATACGTAGTTGAACTTTGCAGCAATTTGCCACCTTTTTCTTATATTATAGTCTCTCTGTTATCTTAATATTCTACTTTTAATGGACTTTAGCCGAACATTTTACCAGAAAAGCCCCATTTTAAATCCACATATAAAATACATAATAACAAGAAAACGAAAGGTACGAAATATTTTTTTTTTTAAATTACAAATAAAGAATATGGGGAAAATATAAGAAATTCTAGTATATTTAACAACATAATTTTAGTTTTTACATTAACTATATATATATATAACAATACGAAATACAAATCCCTTCTATTAATTGATGAGGCGGCGTTAAGCCCTCCCTAAACGCTATAAGATGTTTTGAACATTGATAAATATTAGTATAATAGTATTTTCTTTTCTTTTGGGTAAATAATATCATGGTTATTACTATTATTGTTATGATTAATAGTTATTTGTTACCTAGATTACGAGTTTTGAGGCCGGTCACGCATGTGTGACTATAATTATCCTTAATCACCAAATTGAAAATACGGTGACCATAATTGCTTGTTGCTACCTTCTTTTTTGACGTCGATTGCTTCTGTTGACTCCTTTAGAGTACATCTATATACACATATCAATATACCTATACGATACCATATACGTGTCTACGTATATATCTAATTTTCGTGTACAAATTAGTTATTATTTTCTGTTTTTTTTTTCTATATCAGTAAAGGTACGTCTAATGTTCCTCACATTGGTAGCATCCACTCACATCACATTTTCTAACTTATACCATGTACATATATATCTTAATTGGATACATTTCATGATTTCAATATGAATACATGTGAATTAGTTTTCTTAGAGCTATACGTACTAATGAGACGGAGCATAAACAAATTCTCGGACATTTAACTACTCATGCAATTTTTGCAATTTTCAAGTGTTTAGAAAGATGTGAATCACAAAACAATGTATTTACAAGATGTGAAAATTATTTCATACATCACCGAGAATTTGCGTGGAAAGGATAATATTAGGTCGCTAGACGGACCCAAAAAAAATCTAACGAAAAAATGAATTATGATGACCGGTCTCTCCAAAAATGGAATTTTTTGTAAGTATATATATTTTTCGGTTTTTCCTAAGGAGTTGTAATTTGACTTCCTCAGAAACCAACCCTTATTTGCACGACCAAGCAGCTTCGTTGTTCCATTGTACCTAATATATGTGGACCGACACATAGTCATGATCGTGAACACGAATGTATAGTGTAATGACTTATTAGAACTTCACCAAACTTAGCTTTTAGTATTTGTCAACTTCATAGTGTCAAATACACCACTTTCTAATATATATATATATATATATATATATATATATATATATATGTGTCTGATTAAAGTCAATGTACAAGTGGTATACCGTATACGGTACATGTTTAATTCAAATTAAGTCGATGAACAAGTGGTGATCATATTCGACCCTCACCTTTCGAAAAAAACTCATCACCTTTATTTATTATGCAAGATTATATTTGACCTTCATCTTTGAAAAAATATTCATCACCTTATGTGTGTGTTTTCATAGTCGTTTAATATTTGCCATGTCATCGATATGAAAAATGATTGTTTTGCGGGTGACTTTTGAGATAAGATAATTAACTTGTATTTTTTTTAAGTGAAAATCGATCTTGCAAAAATAATAAAGTAATGGTTTTTCTTTACAAAAATCTTTATTATTTATTTATTTATTTTGACAAAAAACCTTTATTACTATATCATAATTTACGTTTTGCTGAGAATTTTGATTTATTCTCACGGATTTCGATCATTACATATGTTTTTTTTTGCTAGAAAGCTTATCATTACATATGGTTTTCACATGTTCTTAAAAGAAGACACCTTCACACATGCACATGCACATGCATGACATTTATATAAGAAAACAAAAAAATCTGCTGTTAAGTACTAAGACTATCTCCAATGAACTCCATCATGGAGTTCTTATCGATTTTTTAATCATAAATTTTGATTATTTAAAAATTTAGAACTCCATAAGGTTTTGAACTTCCAATGGTGAACTTCATTAGGGGTTCTTAAAAAAAATTTAATATGTAAAAATTCTAATTCATTAATATTTAAAAAATGTTTATAATTTTAAAGTTGAAGTTATGAAAAAGTTTTTTTTTTAAAAGTTAAGAATTTTTTTTTAAGTTAAAGTTAAGAAAAAGTAAAAACAAAATCTGGCAAAAAAAAACCCGGCGAATTAAGGGTTGACACATGGCTAAAAACAGTGTAAGAACCCTTTTAAGAACCGGTTCTTAAAAATTTTATTTAAGAACCAGTTTTTACACTGTTCATAATTTTTTTTTTTTGAGATTAAGAACCCCATCAAATAGTATAAGAGTCTCCCATTGGAGATGAGCTAAAAATATTCATGTACAATAACCAATATGGCGTTTATTTGACAAGAGTGTATATTAGACACAAGAGTGTATAGCATAATATTTCTGTCAATATTACAAGTTTTTAATTTCTGAATAAAATGGTGAACTGTTTTGACCTTATAAATATCTAAAAAAGGAAAGACTTTGAAGCCCAAAAAAAAAGGAACGACTTTACAAAAAGAATGCCAATGAACAGTCACCGAAGCAAGTCGATCCATCATGCATGTAGAGAAAATATAGAGTTACTAAATAATCATCTGTGAAATTTTTCTTTTTTTCAGACGTCTGTGATTTTCGTTTATGTTTAACATACAAATAGTTTGATAAAAAAATCAAAATGATATAATTCTATTTAAAAATAAATACAAGAAACATTAATGGTAAAGAAATTTAAAAAACAAAAATCAATTCGAATTAAATAGTTGATGGGCTTTGAGAAAACTCAGTTAAAAAATATAAGTGAGTATAAATTAACTCTTAAATATCTTTGTATAATTGATTAACAATAGTTTAAATATTGACAGTAAATAGAAAAGATACGTGTTATATTTTCAAAAATCCCAAGAGTACTATATACTGTATTTAATAAGATGTCTCCGAAGGAACAACCAAAAGTAAAAGAGATTCCAAGTTTTTTTTTTTTTTTGTAACTCAAAAGAGATTCCAATTTATTGTTTCATCAAAACACCTTAATAAGAAACAGCGCCAAGAAGGTGAATACTTTTTATTTTTAATTCTTTTTTTCTTCCAAGAAGTTGATACTTAAACCTCCTAAAATTAAAAAAAAAAAGATAACAATGAAGAAAAAGGGTAAAAAAGCAAATTACATACATCACAAAATTAACTAAGCAAATCATAAAATTTATTTATACTAAATAATTGTTGTTTAAAATATTTAATACAATTTTACATAAATTTATACTTAATTTTAAATATTTATACTTAATATTAACTAATTTTTGAATATTAAATATAAAAAATAGACCACAATTTTTTTTGGCCATTATTTGTATTAGACCTACTAGCCAAATAAGATCCATACAAGTTATTGGAAATAGAAATTAAAGAAGTGATGTAGATCAGTCAGTATATACTACCTTTTTTGTTTGGCGATGCGAACAGATAAGTACAATAAATGCAGATATATACTAAAATGTCAATTTGTAACGCACATAGCATAAACTCCTGAGTGCTACTTAGGACGTCGCCATCTAAAGAGTCGAATCAAACGAAAGTTTGGATAACAGATTGATCTGAAGTATATAAATATCAAATTCTAAACTATAAATATTAAACTCATGATCATTGATCAAACCAAAAAATGTTTTTTTTTTGCATTAATTCATTGCTGTTATTGACTTATTTGTCTAGAATTTTCCTATGTAAGATTCCATAAAATTAGGCTAGTCTCGATGGTCGTTGATTTTTAGCCTAATATGTACGTCCTTGGTCATCTTTTTAAGGTCGTCCAATGAACACCAACTAACCATTCCTACCAATAAGGCAACAAATTTTTCAAATGTAGATTGATTTATATTATCTCCAACTTGAGATATAATTTAACCATCAAATATTCAAATCGAAACTAAGTTGCATTGGCCCAGTGATAAGAAATGTCTGTAGACAATTTCTACCTGAGTTTGAGTCATCTTGAATACAATATATTTAACATGGCTTCCTCTGGCTTATGTAAATTTATCGGGTGTGTGGTAAACTCCAAATTATCCCATATTAATAAAAAAAAAATATATATTCAAATCGTAATCAAAGTCCCAATTTTGTGTTTTCTTTTCTACTCGGTGTTAAATAATCTTCGTAAGAAAAGAACATTGGTATTCCACGAGAGTACTCTATCCTAGTAATGTTATTTATGCATGATTAGGTAGTCAGAAACGTTATAACAAAACCTATCCTTGTATTGGACGATTTGATGAACAAAAAAACAAAAGTTTCCACGTTGCTTCTTTCTTTCCAATTCGGTTTCATTTAAGTTTTTTATCGGTATACAAAAAGGAAAAACGAAAAACTAAACTAGAATAATAAGAATCGAAACAATATATAACAAACGAATAATTGATAAGCCGTAGATGGCCATTCACTAATCGAGCGGGCTTTGGTGGATGAAAATAATTTCTTAAAAGTCGACTGATATAAAATTCGTTTTTATTCTCCTGACATAAAATTCTTTAATTGATTTTTGTTATCGAATGCTATTAATAACTATTTGACTTTTACAATTAAATATAACTACTTTGACTTTATTGAGAGAATTTGGAGGTAGATCTTGAGATCCAAGAACACAGGCTTCAGCACGTGAGCAAGTCGACTATCGATTCATAGTCTTCAGTTTTTAAATACCAAACAAAATTTATGATATGCACTGAAAAGAATATAGATAATATTCTGTATAACTAAAGGAGTATTCTTCTCAAATAACACAAATCCTTTAGTTATACAAAAAGTTAGCAAAAAAAAAAAAACACACACACACAAATCCTTTTGTTATACAGAAAAAGGATTATAATAAGTAAATTGCACAGGAACATTAGAAATATACTCAATCCGTTTCAAATTAATGAATTAATGTTTTAAAAAGATAGATTTTTAGGTTTTCTAAGCATTTTTTATTAGTTAATAATGATAAATTGTAAACTTCAAGAAATTTAATTGAAGTTATTGAAATGTTATTGGTTTAGAGTTATTGAAATTTGTTAATCACAAAAAATGATGCATTTAATAATCAAAATTAATTTGTTTTTTTAATATGTGTGTTTTTTCTAAAACATCTATTATATTGAAACGGAGGGATTACTTTATTAGTATCGGGGTTTTAAACTGAGCATAATTAGGAGCATAATGTTCATTAATACACAATGAATAAATTTGAGATTTTTTGTTTGCTTTTAATCACTACGTCAAACTAATTGTAATAACATTTTTGTTTGTATTATTTGAGATTACAATACTTTTAAATTTTATGTTTCACTGAATATTCTTTCACTATTTTAAAAAAAAATTATGTTATTCAATTTCCTTCTCTCAAATCAAATTTTCATTCTTGTAAAATCAATCTTATATTTTACTCAATTCCAGTTTTTCTTATATATGCAATGTCAATCGCAGTGAAAATCCACTCATTTCTTCCTTAACAATTCCGATTCGTCCTATAATCAAGATCGGTCATAAGCACAAACAAAAGAAATTTGGAGTTGAGGTCACAATTTTTCTGTAAGGCAACATTACATAAGCAAAATTTAGTCTAGTAGTCTAGAAGTCAGTGAATTTATTATGAGAAATTTCAGGTTCAAACTTAGGTTTGCTATAATATTTCCAACTGTTATAATCACATAATGCAAAGAAAATTGCCCCCAAAAAAAAAAAATATCACATAATGCAAAGAATTGTCCAGTCGTTGCAACTTGCATTATGCTCCTTGGCCTTGTATGCGTCATGCGTGTATAAACATAGATATATAAATACATGCATACACCTATAGACACATATACATATCGATATGTGTGTATCAGTGTATGTCCAAATCAAACTACGCGACAAAGACCACGAAATAGTTCATGGTTGCTCCCCCCACTAATGGATTCATACTATCATGGGCTAACAAGGCCGAAATTATCAAGTACCCAACACTCATGTGACATTGTTCCATGGGAGACTCGAACTCAAAAAAAGAGCGAGATCATACTGTGTCATGAGTTCTTGCCACATCATCCGACCACCAACGCTCGGACGTGGAGAATAGTTAGACGTGATACATACATAGTTTCATTATTGTGTGTTTACCTCGGAAACTATACGGAAAGCTATTGTAAATGACGTTATCATTATGATGCTAGTAGCTTGTGTCTTCTAAGCGTTTAGAAAACCTTGTGTTCTTGTCTTTTGGTGTGTGTAATCGTTCGCTCGAGCTCGAGCTCGTTGATAGAAGCACTGACCCATACTCAAATGCCAATGAGCCACTTGGAACAAGCACCGTGTGCTCTAACTTCGTATTGCATGTATTGATATAGGTTTTGGGTAACTATTAAAGGTGGTAAACAATATGACTTTTTCTTCTACAAACTTTTGTGAAATTTATTTCTTCTATAGTAATTTAATTTTAGTTCATCTGCTACACTAACTTTAAATTAGTTTTTACGATGCTTTAGTTTTAAAACAGTTTCCCAACCACTATATCAACGTATTTTATGTAAGCTAGGTTTACAACTTCAATTGACTTATAATAAAAAAAAATAGGAATAATATCTTCTTATAAGTTGAAGTATATATATAATTGTAGACATGCATTTTTATATAGGTTAGAAACTATACATATTCCCATAGATAAACGTCCTCTTCTTCGAACGAAATTAATAATAGGAGATTGAAAACAATTTTACAAGTATAATTTTAAAAGAACATGATATGAAAGAAAATATAACCAACGTTGAGTTGGCCTAGTGGTTAAGGAGGAATGGGTATGTCCCTTTCTTACTGGTCCTGGGTTCGATTCCCATTGGGAGGGGTCTCATCCGAAGCCGAATGAGTGACTTTAACATAGTTTGGACCCCACTCCGGAGATGTACGGGCCTACGGGCCCATAACCTTGGTGATTCAAAAAAAATAATATATATATATATATATAGTAGTAGTAGATACATAGGATATCAAAATGGGTCAAAACTAAGGGTATTTGTATTAGGGATGTCTTATTGATACACCCTCTATTAAACAAATAAAAAAAAATAAAAAAACAAGAGAGATAAGGTTGAGGGTGTCTCAAATGAGACCCAAAAAAAAAATTGACACTCATGTATCAATTTGTGAATGGTCCAATTTTATTTTTTAAAATAATTACTTAATTAAAAAAAAATTAATATATTTTTGGGTAAGACATCCTGCAATGCAGATGCTCTAATGGGTTGAGTTAAATAGAACATGATATGAACGAAACCCAATCCGTGGACTTTAATGAGTAAAAGATAATGGATTAAATAGATTAGTTAGTCAAAAGGATTGTTAGGTCAAATATGTTGGATATTGAAATGTGTTGAATTCTAATGGGTTAATGGTTATCCATTAACCCAATAAATTTTAATAAAAACATAAACCAAACAAAAATCAAATATGTGAACCAAAATCAATATTTTTACCTAAAAACTTAATTCCACACTTTCTAGCCAAAAAAGTGATTTTGTATTTTCTGGTAAAAATATAATTTCGCATTTTTCCGCCAATTTCAGATCAATCCATTGAGCTATATAGCCTATTAAATTTAATGAGTCATGGATCGATCCAACCTATTAACTTAATGAGTTAGATTGACTCATTACCCATTTAACACACAACATATTGGATTATATAAATTGTGTTGGATTGGGTTGGGTTATCCGTTTTTACACCCCTAGAGATACATAAAAATCGTAGAAACTATATATTTACATAATAAGTTCATCATTAGAAGAGCACAATTTTTAGAATGTGTTACAACAACGATGCTGCCACCTTTATAAGAAATATACTCAAGATATCTATTTTCGAGCTCTTTCGCATGTGCTTGTCGGCTGATCCTTTCAACGTCTCATCAAGAAATAAAGTGTAAATAATAGTGAATTCTTTCTGGAATATGATGAAGACATAAAAGAATTACATGCTAAAATAAGGGTATAGTCTCGTAATTAATTCACATGAAGACTAATCCATATACATGTAAGATATAAAGTAGAATGAGAAAGTACACTTTTTGTTTTTTATCAATCGAACGAGATTGTACTCAATTATCACATCTTATGGAACCAAGAGTCAGAAATACATACAACAATGCCACCACTAAGCTCCTCCGGAGTCCACTTGCAAGATAAGCATATGCAACGTGGGTTTTATAAAGTAAGTGAAACTTACAAATATCCAATTTTGGGAAATACGGTAGGGTTGGATTTCATAGTGTCAAATATGCCCACAAGCACAAACTTTTCTGCCCAATGTTATACTACTACTACCTCATAAATTTATATAAATTCATAAACAGAAAACAAATTGAAAAACAAAAAAAGATAACACCAAAGACTTGTGGCTGGAGTTGCAATTCAAGGTGACTCGAGCAAAAAAAACTGCTCACGCCTTTGGAGGCAGATGAGCACGACACAAATGCTAATTGTTTTGCTTCCATGAGTGATAATTCACCAGTTTCATCCTAAAGAGCCACCTATATGAAAATGCTAAAACTCAAAAAAGTATCGTAAGAACCAAATATAAAACAAGAACTGAAGAAAACCAATTAGAAAACTTAGTGACATATCGAGTATCACAACACTATCAAAAATCACTAAACAACATGTCAGGATCAAAATATAGTTTATAATCATATACGTCGACATGTAAGCGATTGTTTCTCTTGAGATATCAAAAGAAAAAAAAGATGTATAAAGATGCTGGAGTTCAAGTAATTTTAATGCGTGTTATTTAATTATGAATTTTATAATAGAATCTTAATCTAAGCACAATCTATTATGTACGATCGATGATTTTTAAAGTATGCATTAAATCTGGTATTATTGGACAATGGACATAATATATGTAAATCATGCTTTGCTTATCAGATTTTAACGTTTTGGTGTTATTCACTCAAAGATTGGATGATTGCCTCGTTAATTTACAAGAGGTCACTGAAACTATTAGAAATAGTTGCATTACAAGCCCACTACTTGGCCCAAATAATCATGGGGCTATTAAGGCCCTGAACTAAGTTTGGAATGGTCTGATATGGAGGTTTTCAGTGTTTTTCTTATTAAAAAAGCATTTGCATATGAAGTCGCTGAATTTTTGTATGTTATTTTTTACAAATTACAGATGAATGAATCTATTTGAAAGTTAGAAAAACAAGATGCTTTAGTTGAAAAAAGGATCATTTCCAAAAGAAAAAGTTAAAACGTAAAGAAGCTGAAACTCACATGCCAAATCATTGTTTATCATCAATATTTTCTCTATGATATTTAGTTATTCTGCTCAGAGATCTAAAGTTAGCCCACCATATATTTTCTCAGTTATTATGGCAGATAAAATAGCAGTTTCTACGCGATATATTTTGTTGTTGTTGTTTCGCCAATTAGTTTTTAAATTATTTTGCATGATCAATTATCCGTCAAAATCCATTAATCTGCCAAATTCTGTTGTTAGTATTCAAATCCATAATCCATTAATCATCATAAGCCAAGCCACTCTTGCTAAAAATGCCAAAATATATATATATATATATACCTATATAAGCACCGATACCACATTTGTCCCATTTTTTGTTTGTTTCCAACCCCCACCAAAAGCTACTCATTCGACTTATACCCCCAAAATTGAGAAATCAAGCGTAAACTACCTTCCCAATTGCAAAACAAATCGTACTACGAAAAAACCACAAAATTCGAAGAAATTTGAATAATCCTTTAATGTCAAATCCCTTCCACCAATCACCTCGGTCTTGGCCTCACCGGAAAAGAGAGAGCTTGCCGGAGTCTCCTCTGAGCCGAGGGATTCGGATTCGGGCTCGGATTTGAACTAGCCATAGGGCTTCCGAAATTCATAGTCTGAGAAAGATTCACCATATCCACCATTGATTGCGTCTGGTAACTCGTGGTCGTAGTATCGCTCATGTCGCCTCTTGCCGTGGCTCGCTGCCACGAGTGCGAGCTCAGACCCGCGAGAACGTAAGCCCTACCCGAGGTCTCGTACACTTGACGGCTCGCCATTCTCTCTTGCGTCTCCTTCAGCTCTGCACACAGTGACACACACAACGGATCTCCCGCTCGGCCCGACACAGACTCATTCAATCCCCCACGGCAAGTCTCCAGGACAGACACAGCTTGAGTCAAATCACCGCGCTCGGCTAAAACCCTAGCCTCAGAGATTACTTCCGCCGCACGTAATCTGATTCTCTGTCTGTCAACTTCAATCGACACCACAGGTCTTTGTTCCCCTATCACTATCGGCCTGAGAATCTTTACCTCGCCGGAAGTATTCAAATCAACCGTCTCTTTCGTCACCGGGTCTCTGTAAATGCATCGAACCCTGAGTAACGACATAGGGTCTGAAATTCCCTCGACCATGGGGATATCGAGATTCACTAAGAAATTCCTCTCTTCCTCTGCGTAGAGATCACCGACTCCGATAGATCCGGTTCTCGAATCCGGACCGCTATCAAACTGGTAGCTTCCAGCTTTAACCGATCCAATCTGCAACACGGGATGAACACACTCGATCTTAACGCAAAGCTCTTGAACCACGACGCTAAGAAGACCTCCAATGCACTGTGCAAAGGCGTCTTGTATAACTGTTTCGGACTCTATGAAAGAAAATGTCCCTCCTGAGTTTTCTGCAATGGAATGCATTAAGGAAGCGTCGTGGTCAGCACCGAACCCGAAGGCGTGAACTGGGATCCGGTTTCCGTTGATCTCCTTAGGAAGAAGGGTTTTGTAATCCGTTCCTTTGGAACCTGCACCGGTGGGACTAGTCATGCTGTATGTATCTTGACCATCGGATAAGAGCAAGATGCTCGATACCGGGTTTTTGAATCTACGGTCTATCAAAACTCTTGCGCCTTTCTTCAATCCCTCTGCAATGTTGGTCCCGCCGTTTGAGACCAACGAATTAACCGCCTGCAATGCCTCTTGTTTACCGGTCTCGGTCATGAGACGGAGAGGGAAGTTACGGCGTGCTGTGGAGGAGAAGGATATAACCGAGAGACGGTCGAACGGGCCAAGGTTCTGAATCACAAAACCCATTGCTCGTTTCAGCAACGCCAGTTTTGTTCCCGCCATGCTTCCGCTCACATCAAGAACCGTGACTAGATCGACAGGAGCTCGGGAAGAAGACAATGAATTTGAAGCAGCAGGAGCTTTTAGATTGATCAGTACAGCGAAATCCTTGAACGAAACCAATCTCACTACTTCCGAGATCTCTGGGAATGTTTTGACTTCCAATTTCCCAGAAACACCAGGTTTGGGTTTCTCCAAACCCGAATCAGCAGGACGGTCTTGATGTTCCAGAGCGTCATCGTCATTGAAAACCGCGGGATCGAAAACCGCGGGATCGGTGTTAAAGATCAAGGGCCTTGCACCGTCAGGTCTTGAAGAAGATTGATTCTGAGACGACCTGCGTGGTGGTATTGTCATCCAGGCATCATCTCTTGGTCGACCTATCGGTTTGACAGCGGATTTAGGCTTAGCGTTAGGGCTCTGAAGAGGGACCTCGTTCCATTTCGCGCGACAAACGGGACAAATCTGGTTCCCGTGTTTAACATTCGTGGTGATGCAGTGGAAATGAAACGAATGAGAGCATTCCGCTGTGAAGATGGCGTGGCCTTGCCCAGCTTTCATCGCCGTCAAACATATCGCACACGTTTTCTGCAATTTCACAAAGCAGAGTGCAAACAATGAGAAATCAGACTCTTCTTAGTTTGAAGGACACTGAAGCTTTAGGAGAAGGAAAATGGGTTCCACGTAAGACAGAGTTAGACAGGTCACTGTCGTAAATTACAAGAATGCAAAGAACCTGACACAAGTGAGTCTGTGTCATAGTCACTGACACATTTGTTTCTGTTACTATGAGCCTCTATTATTGAATGATGCATAAAAAGAAGAGCAAACCAAAAAAAAAAGATGGAATCTTTCCATTTACCATAACTTGGAAAAAAAATAAGAAAGACTCAGAGGCTGAGTTTAAGTTTTACCAATACGTTTAGTAGTTTGACCATTCAATAAGCTTGGACCAAAAAAAAAATGGTTTCATTGTTAGAATCTTGGAATCTTGGAATCTTGATCAACGAGGTCAAACAATTAAAAGAACAATGGACAAAAGAGAGGGAAAGACAAAGGGCACAGCTTTATAAAGTTAAAGGACAGAGTTAACCAAATCAGTAATTAAAAGTTTTTTTAAGGCAATTCAACGCTAGAAAGATCAAAGTTGAAAACAAAAAATAAGATAATGCAAAGCAAAGTTAAAGAAAGGATGAAAATTTAAAAGAATAGAATACCATTTTATGGGTCTTTACGCGAAGAAAAACCAAATGCTTATGCATATAGTTTTGTAATTTCATGGTTAAAACTAACAATAATATTGGAAATGTTTTTTAAAATAGAAAATTTTAGCTAACTAGATGTATACCAAGATTAAGGAAAATTATACCACGAACAGAAGATTTAACTAAATTAAGGAGAATATATAATTTAACAGTAGATTTAGAGCACCATCTTTCAACAATAATTGAAGATTGAATGCAAAAAAGCAGCCAGAAAATAAAAGATTGGTCCTTGAAGTGCACTTGACTATTGTCCAAAAACTTTATCCCTACAGTGGCTCCATTTAGGAGAGTTGATAATTACATTACAACAAATTGCTGATCTTTCTTCAACGATACCAAGAAAAACTATACTCAAAAACAAAAGAAAAAATGACCAAAAAAAAGAGAGTGAAAGAAACAAAAGGCACTATAAACCATGGAAAGAGACAGAACAAATAGAATCCAATCTCAAGCCAGCTATAATGTCAATATAATGATTCGAATTACAAGATAAAGTTGGTTTTGGAGGAAAGACTTGTACATTTTCACTAATCAATCATTCTACATTTTCATCTTCTAATCCCCATTAGCCCTCAAGACATTATTACTTGACCAAAAAAAAGTTTGTTCTTTCACCCATAGTTTTCAAAAAGGTAAATACTTTCAAAGTTTGTAAATCTCTAAAACAACAGAACCTATTAGCTTAAGTTAAATTAAACATATGAAACATTTTAAGCTTGTTTTTTTTTCTTATTTTATTTTTTAAATAAATGGGTTATTGTTTAGTCGTAAAAAAAAAGAAAATACTACTAAGATCATTTGATGTGCGTGAAGATCCAAACACTTTTTAGAAACAAAATTAGTTGGAGATTAAACAAATAATAAAGTAAAAAATAGATACAATAACAACTAAAAAGTAAATTAAAATTAATTTGGAGTTCCAAGAAAGATTAGCCTTTGGATTTGCTGTCTAACCAAAATCACAAATTTCGAACCACACAAAGATCCAATGATCCAACGGCTCATAGTAACAGAAACAAATGGTGTGTTTGACCAAAATCACAAAAATATTTTAATTTACTTTTTCATGCTAACCACAAATCACAAATTTTGAACCAGACAAAGATCCGGTGATCCAACGGCGAACCCAAAATCGAAATTTCACAACTTTATTGTTTTACAAAAACAATTTCACAATTATGAAATCCAATGGAATAGAAACAAACACATAGATGACGAAAATGAAATAAAAATCTAAACTTTCTAATCAAACGTAAACAGAAAAGCTTAAAACCGATTATTGTGACGAACCCACAATTCAAAAATCCGGAAAAAGAGAGACGAAATTGGAGGAGGAGAAGAAAAAAAAACAAACCTTTGATGAGGATTTGCTAATGGACCTAGGCAATCGGAGACCAGAGGAGGAAGGAATCGGCGTCGTGGGCCTTGGAACCATCACCGGAGAAAGCGAAACGGCGTCGTCAGATCTCCTTGAGAGAGAAGAAGACTCTTCGAGCGTTTTGGGAACATAAAGGCACAAGTTTAGACCTAAAGCTAGCTTTGCTTTTCGCCATTTGCTTCCCATTTCTTCTTGCAGAAACCAAAATCGACAGAAAGGAAAGAAAAACAAAAAATGGAGGGCTTGTCTGAAATCCGATGGAGAAAATCTTCACCTCTTTATCTTCTGTAGATATTTAGTTAGGAAGATGGGTAAATGAATGAGTTTGCTTTGTCTGCGCAGAGAGAGGAGAGAGAGACGGTGGGGAAGTTTTTGACCTTTTTTTTAGGATGAGTGAAGGGTAATTTGGTCAATATTTTTCATTATGAAAACTTGGGATTATACCAAAGTTATATTTGACCTCTGATTTTTGTAACTTTGATTTTTTAGTATTCTTTTATTGGTCAGATACGACTTTGCTTTGTTCATTATTTTGTTTCCTAAAATAAAAAATGTTTCTTAACTAGTATAGTACATCAATTTGGTTTTGATTTGATTACGCCGCTTACTTTGCTGTAATCATTTTTAGATTCAAAAATATGTTTATGACACACTGTTTTGGAAATAAATGATTTAATTGGATTGACATCATATTTTAATAATTTATTGCAGTATATATTTTTTTTAAAAAAATTGGTAGATGATGCTTGACAACATACTATAGAAATACGATATTATATCAAACATTGGCGTTTTAGTAAATCTTGACTCGCTGAAAAACATTTTTTCTAACACAACAAAGGTAAGTTATAAAAAAATTCGGTTAGACTATTTTTTGAGTTTGACAATACATTTTACGGTTGTACTTTTTTTTTTTTTTTTTTTTTAACATCCTACTGGAGAGATGAGGATTGGCTACCAAATACCAAACCAGTAAAACTTTGCGCCTTCCGACTATTGCCTAGAGTGAGTTGGCCCAACTAACAAAGCCTCCTCACGAGTTTTCAACTGGGCCGAAATCTAGTGCCAACTTCCACACATGGTCGTGATTAATGTTTCGAGCACCAACGCAGAAGGGAAATCGAACCCGAGTTCCCCGTTGATGAAACAATCTCACCTTCCCACTACCACTCGACCACGTCCATGTTGTACTTTTTCTTTTGCACCTCCAAACTTAGATGACTTAAGAAAATGAATTCCATACATTCATGACTCATTCCATGAATGCATTTTTTAATTTTTTTATGTGTTTCACAAAAAATGTCATTTTAAAGTTTTGTTTTTATTTTACAAATAAGTGTTATTTTTTATTTTCAATGCAAATTTTTAAATAAAAATTCAGTTTTAACCCTATTATTTTAATGTATTAATTAAAAAAAAAAATTATTTAGTGTCTTAATGAAGGATAAAGTATTTTTTTTGTAAATTTTTTTAATATGTGTGAAAAACTATAGAATGACATTTTTTTTGTAAAATAGAGTAGTATTATTGTAAAACAACTTTATTATAAATTGTTAGCGCTCATTAATTCTTTGATGTCCCAAAAAAGGATTGAAACTTGTGGTGAAACTCGCAAGGTTTTAAGCCGTGGCCGTTGAAGTAGTTGGAAATTAATCAATGCATGCCAATATACATACAATTTATTGAGTTAATGAAGTTGTTGACTTTACAAAAATTGGCCAGGTTGCCTTGTCTACAGCCTTTTTATTCTATTTACTTATTCAATTTGTGTCAAGTAAGTTCGGCAGTTATTAGTATCTTGCAATATACATGGCCTTCACTTGCAAAACTTTTCCAAATTAGTTCAGCTGTAATTGCAAAATAGTTGATTGGCATATCAACATGAATGAAAATAAAATATGTTATGATTAAAAATACATATTGGTTTGGTCTTGGATTCTCTTCAACCCACAAGTAAGAAAATATTTCAATGGAATTTAATAGATAGACATAGAATGATGGTCCACCAACCTCTAACCACTGCTCTAGATAAAACAAAATTAAATACATGTATATAGCAAAAAAAAAAAAAAATCCAAATCCTAAGATAAAAATAGAAAAATTATTTGGTCAAAAAGTATATAATTATCTAAAATAGAAAATTTGGAAGTTTAGATTCTATTGTAGGGTTTTTTTTCCTTCTTATTTGAATTCTCTAAATTAAGTCTTTCTGCCAATGCACTCAAATATATGTGAACACAAGAAGGATTCTGCCTAGTGACATTAGTTGGTATTCCATGAAAGTGAACTAATAATGTAACAAGTTCTTGCATTCATAAAAAGTCATTGTCCTAAACCACGGTTAAAGTATTAAAACTATGTGTGGGTATGTCATATGCGTGGGTGGGTGTGCATAGATTTGCATAGATTTATGGAAGTGTAGTAACTCTTTATACTATAGAGGAAATTGATAAGGAAATGCAATAAGTTTGGTTGAAAAAGAGAGGAGAAATGAGTTAAGGATAGGAAAAAAGGAGGGGACAAAGATAAAGCAAAAACCTTCGTAGCCATTAATTAGAACCCATTCATTAGGTGGAGAATATTGAAATTGTTGTCTATTACAGGAATACAGGGTGTCAACAATCAAAGGAATTTTTTTTTAGAGAAAACAAAGAAAATCATATCCAATAAAACAAAATATCTACTCATATTCACATCTTTGGATAATACTAATAAATTGTTTGATCCTTAAACACGGGAATTCGATTCCATCTTTCCGCAAAGGGTTGGAAAAAAAAAAAAGATAAGTGGTCTTCGTTGGTTCATTTATCGCATAAATTTTTTTTAAATAACATAAATTTCACATTTTTTTAACGAATATCATGTGATAACATGCTATTTTATATGATATTATTCTATTCGTTTAAATCATATAAATATTGACGTGGTGTCTTTAAAGATTTCCCACATTCGTGTTAGTTAAAAAAAACTACGAGATTTGGTCGGAAACGAAAACATGGTTGATTTACATCGGGTCTAAGATTTTTTTTGTAGTTGTTTTAACTAACATGAAAAAGTGTTTACGGCATATTTTGTTTAAATATGAACTTTTTCGATGAGAAAGAGAAATGAGAACTTTCGTAAATTGCCAAATATATAATATTTGAATCGAGAAAAAATTACGCATGGGTGAAAAATGAGATCATTTCCAAATAGTAAGGAGATTGGTTTTATAGAGTCATAGTCCCGGGATACTCTAATATTACTGCTTATTTTTGCTTTCGTTTGTACCAGTTGGTCGACAAGTATTCCCTAAGTGTGTGGGATAAAGACGATTATTTGCTGAGTTTAAATTCGTCTATTTTTATGGAGATTCTTGCATGTAAAGTCACTTTATCAAAACATATTTAAAAATTAGTATTTTATAAAAATTGAAAAAATATGTAACATGTTTTGTACTGTATATCCGTTGACTTTTTAATCATACTCATGTACAGTACTGCACAAATCAACAGTGTACAGTACACACCAATAACAAGCATCAATAAAATCGTTTTTTTCAATTTGTAAAATGTTAGATTTTTAAGTATATTTTCAAAAAGTGACATTGAATGCAAATATTTCATTTTTATGATTTGTTTTTTTTTAAGATGATAAATTAGCTCGTTTTATTTTATATGTCTTGGACACATGCGAAGAAGATAACGTCAACACATATAGAGATTTGAGATAAGAATTAAGTGTAAGCCGTGGGTGTCATGTTCCCTAAGAATAAAGTGTCAATTACACATGGCTTTAAGTTAGAGACTTGATAGTTGTTGATCCCGGCGAACTTGACTTAATAAGGTCATTTACCCATTCATCAACGAGTGTTCTTCATAATGGATAACATGATCAGGCGCTGAGAGAATTCAACCCAGGGATATCCTTATCCATCAAGTTGTTAATTTGGATGCAAACACCTCTAAGAAAGGTCCAATTGATCATAAAGTAAATCAAATATTTGGTGTTATACGATTTAACTAAACTAAACTATATATGACACTAAATCATCTATCTATAAACTAAGCTATATACGTTACGTTACGTTACGTTAAATATCGTTCAAACATAAATGACAATTTTCGTCTAACAAATTTGGTGATTTAATGCTAAATTAAACTTCGTCAGTAAAATGTAAAAACAGATGAGAAAGTAATTCTAAAACGAGAATCCATATGATTAAATATGGAATATGTCTACGTGACTCTTATAAATGACATGTCATCTAATATATAAAAGATGGCTAATTCTCTCCAGTTGAGCGCCACATCAGCGCTAGAGAGAGTACCATGTGTCATTTTTTTTTCTCAGCTAAAAAAATAATTAAAAATTAAATGTGAAAATTAATTACTTCTCCTTCAATACAAAAGTGATAAATCAATTATTTCTCCTTCAATACAAGAGTGATAAATTAATTGCCTCAAATACGTTAAAACTTCACCTCTTCCTCTTCTCATCTTATCTTTCATCTGTTTCACATTCTCAAACTTTTTGGAACAACTGATTATTGTTATGGCGTACTCTTAAATCTTTTATATAATAATTTTACCTCATTAGCGAATATATGCATATTCTAAAAATTACGAAATTTATCAAAGCATATTTTAGAAATGAATAAAGTTT
This sequence comes from Eutrema japonicum, assembly GCA_030161315.1. Lineage (NCBI taxonomy): Eukaryota > Viridiplantae > Streptophyta > Magnoliopsida > Brassicales > Brassicaceae > Eutrema > Eutrema japonicum. The sequence continues at coordinate 46,062,506 of BSQW01000005.1, forward strand.
AAGCAAATGATGTTAATTGATATATGAAAGTGTCAAAATCATGAGAATGCACTTTGCTAACATTTTCCAACAAACATACCATATTTTCAAGATATTTCAACATGTTCGCTTCATTATTTGTTTTTTTGTAGGTAAAATTTGATTTTCAACCATAATATATTTAAGATTTACATATAGACATCACGATATATGTAATAAAATTTCAATTTATATATTTTTCTTAATATCAAAATTTAATTCTAATTACATTATAAAAATAATATTTTGATAGAAAAACCCGCACGTAGTGCGGGTATTCACCTAGTATTAATCAATTGAATATATCATATCTTATTATATAAAGCTGAATCGTTCAACGTGAACATGACACGTAAGATAATTTTTACTCACGAAATGATAATATGTGTCATTGTTAATTAAGATCGCGACATGTGTCAAAATAATAATATAAATAAAATGAAAAAATAAAAAAATAAAAACGAGAATTAAGATTCTAACTCACGAGATCGTGACATGTGTAAAAAATCCGAAAAATAACAATGTAATAATATAAACTTTCCTATAAGACAAAATAACAAAAAAGAAAAAATAACGAGATCGTGACATGTGTAAAAAAAACAGAAAATAACAATGTAATAATATAAACTTTTCTATAAGACAAAATAACAAAAAAAAGAAAAATAAATTTGTGTTTTATTTAAATAGAAACTAATCAAAGACATATATCAAAGTAATAATCTGAATAAAATATTAAAATAAAAACGAAAATTAAGATTATAACTCACGAAATCGTGATATGTGTAAAAAAACAGAAAATAATAATGTAATAATATAAATTTTCCCAAAAGACAAGTTAACAAAAAAAGAAAAATAAATTGTGTTTTATTAAAATAAAAACTAATAAAATCAAAAAAATAAAGTAAGACAAAAAATAGAAACTACAAAATCAAAAAAAAAATATAAACTATAAAATTTATATAAGATTCATAATATATAAAATTAGATTAATAACCGTTTGTTATCATGTTTGATAATTGTTTTATAAGAATCAAATGAAAAAAATTCAGAAATATAAACTTAAAATTAAAATTTGAAATTTATTTTTGGAACCCTCTCATTCATATTGAGGAAATGCTTACCATATTTACCATATTTATAGATAATATGAATCAATTTTGAATTTTCTTAAATGTGAATTACAAAACATAATTTCTAGATAACTAAACATGAGTCTTAATCTAGAATCTAATTATACGGGTCATATTTACGCGAGTTATCAATTTAATAGTCTAATATAGTTTATATTTTATCCGCATATTACACGGGACCTAATATAGTATATACAAATCCTTGATCAACTTAACCAATTAAGAAACTAAACATTTTTAATCCATAACTCATATGCATTATGTTGAATTCGAACTCAGATAATAATACTATATCGGTATTAATATAAACTATTAGATTACAAATTTTATTATGGAGTTTTTTTTTTATATATTTAACGGCCTAAATTTCTAGAACGGTTCAGTAATCTAAACCAGAGATACTGAATTTACATAAATAAAATCTGATGAATAGACACGAACTCCTTGTGCTAACTTGTTTGCGTTTGTGTTATTTACGCGTGTGATGGGTAAGATAGATAAAAAAGAAAACTGATACATTACTCTTCACGAACTCTTCGTAAACAACCAAAAAAAGGAAGTTGAAAATTCTTTGGCATAGTTATATGTGGGTGGAACAGTGGATAAAAACAGTGGAATAATTCGTCTATATGAATTTTGGATGAATAGATGTTAGATACGATGCTTTGTCTCTTAAAATATATAATCAAATTTCAAATACCATGCTTTGCTGTATACAACCAAACCAAGATTGTGAAATGTTATGGCACAAAAAAAAAACAGAACACATGCACCCACCAAAAGTCAATCTCCCATAATAAAAGTCCCCCCTAAAAACGGTATCATTTATATGCATCAAAGGTATCTTGTGACCCTTCTCATGTTACTTTTTTTTTCTTTTTTTTCTATATATAAATTTTACGCATATATGTAATACTAGTAAATAAGATATCGGAAATATATACTTTTAAGTATAGTTCTCAAAAAAATAGTAGGGTTTATATTAGAATAAGACATTTACGAAAAAAAAAAAACTAGAAGAACAGCTTTTGTTGGCTTTAGTAGACGCAAAACACAGATAATTAGCTGCTAAGGCTGCGAGAATTTTATAAATAAAAAATCTTATGTGGTTATATGTATTTTCTGTTGGGTTGAGTTATTTTATATCCGTTTGATATATTTTACGTTGATTTGATTTGGTTTTGCTTTGATTAAATATAAAACTAAGTTTTATTTCAGTTCTGTTTAGTTTGTTGGGAGTTAAGTTTATGTTCAATCATAATCTCTAGTATAAAGAGAGGGTGCGACAATTGTAGCTAATTTTTTTTAAAATAAAATATTGTAGCTAAGTTAGAAGATCATTAGCGCCGTGCCTAGTCTGCTTAAGCTCATAGAGGCTTAAGATAGCTTTAGAAAATATTATCCTTATTATTATTTCCAAATATATTTGGAGATACGATAGAGCATTCAATTTCTTTTATGATAATAAAATTAAGTTATTATATGCTCTATCGTATCTTCAAGTATATTAGTGATAACGAAAATTAATAATATAAAAATTCGAAAGCATAATTTTAAGTTATTTTTGTTTTATTTCGTTTTTATAAATTTGTTTACCAAATTCACATATTCGAATTCTCTAACCAATTCACTCTTTATAAATACGATAACTAAACCATTCAATTTCTTTTATGATAATAAAATTTATAATGCTATAAACTTTTTTTAAAAAAGACTAAATATATACTATCAAAATTAAGTGTATAAACCTAATTGACGACAAAAAAGTGTATAAACCGAATTTTGAAATAATTGTGGCCTTCCAATTTCTTTATTTTTATTAAGGAATAAAACAATTGCTTTTTTTTTTTTAATACATAGTCACGGTTCAGTCACGGCTCCGAAAATCATAATCTATTATTAAAAGAGTATTTTTATTCGAATATTATATTAATGATTTCGATATAATAGAGAGTGATGGTGAAAGTGAGATGTCAAATGAAAAACATGAAATTATAAGCCAAAAAATGGATTTTGGATAAAACATGTCAAAGCTGAAAGTTTCTCATTGGTTTGTGCTGAATCTTCCATCGACTTCTCTTACTTCAACCGCCGCCGTTTAGTTTGAACTAACAGATCCTTTTCGCTTCTTATTATTTTAAAAAAAATATATATATATATGTGAGATATCAATAGAAGTTACGTGTTGCCATTAATCACCTTTTGTTCGTTAGTCAAAGTTGTTTATATAGTTTTTCTGTAACATTTTCTACAGATAATTAAAACGATGGTCTAGTAACAGTTTTTAGTGGTGAATGAATCCAAACTATGAATCGAGTTCTATCTTATGCAGATTTTACATGCCTTGTTTATTACTTCCTCTGTTTTTTTATTACTATTTTTTTTAAAATTTTCACACATATTAAAAAATACATTAAAATTTGATTATAAATGTATAATTTTTGTGATTAACAATTTTTTATAACTCTAAACCAATAATAGTTCAATAAACTTATTTTTTTTTAAAATTATAATTCATCATCTTTAACTAATAAAAAATACATAAAAAAACTTAAAAAATCTATCTTTTTGAAACATTTTTTTATAAAATATTCAACAATTAGACATCGAAGAAGTATGATTTTCAGTGTAAATGTCATAAAAAAGAGTCCATCATTATTATTATTATTATTTTGATTTTATTTGTCTAAAAAATTGAAATCCTAGCCGTCCGAGTCAAGAGAGAAAAATATCGATTAAGTCATCTGGTGGCCGGTTTCGGTGGCTCCTTTAGCATCGGAATCGGCCCCCTGGGTGTGCTTCTGTTTGTTTTGTGTTATGTTTTCTTCTTTCATTCTAATTTTTCATTGTCGCTAGTATGTCGATCTGGGTATTTTTTTGTAGATGTGGTTTCCTTTGAGTATATTTGTTGTTGGTGTGGTAAAAATTCGGTTCTCTTTGATTAGAGTGTCCATGATTACTTTTTTTAAAATTTTGGTACAGTGACAGTTTATATATTTTGGTGAAGAGAAGTATGAACAATTTTCAACTTCATCAATGAAGAAGAAGATTTGGAAGCGTATCCTCGATGTGTTTGGTATCTCTCCTCTCCTCGCTCTCTTGTAATAAACAAGATTTTCTTGTAGTTGTCTTTTTCAATTTCGTTTTCCTCGGTAGCTTCCTTCGTGTGAGGTTGAATCATTGAAAAATAGTAAGTGATTAGACATATTCATAAGAAGATCAAGCAAGATTGAGGTTATCAAGTTCTATGACGTCTACTCTTGCTTTCGCATTTTCACAAAATCGTTTTGGACTGCTCTGTCAATTTTAGTTATCTTTTGCATATAGATTTTACAATGTCCAACTACACTTTATAGGCTATGGAGTTTGCACAGGTGGTCTCCGAATGAGTGATCGATGGTATGATATCTCTTTGTACACTCGTAAGATAAATTTGCTCTTTCAATCTTTTAAAGAATTCATCTATTAAACTTCTCCTACGTTGTTTTTTTTTATTAATTAGATTTGATGTGGTTTTTATATGGGTGTAATGGTTTCTATGACTTTTGGTTGTCGCTAATGTGACATAGTAATTCTAGTGTGGCTTTTATTTTCGAAGACAATTTTATTACTCCATCGGTTTTATGTGTAACATTTCAAAGTTTTAATAAAAATATTTAAAACGAAAAAAAAAAATATAGTTTTTTTATTTGAATGATGACACTGTTTGAATTCAAAGATAAACGATTTGGTCAACAAAGCAACCTAATACACTATTCTGGATAACGAAACATGAAACCAATTGTCAAGGATATATTTGTTCATCTTTTTAATTTACAATATTAATAAAAAAAGGTCAAAATTTACTGGAGCGAGTATATTGTACGTTGGTGGTATAGGAATAACCATTCCAACTGGTTTTATTTCGCATTATAGTGTTATGTTGTTGATATAGGAATAACCATATATACCAACTGGTTTTATTGCTTCGCTCGTTATTAACTCTATATAATATCAAATAATATCGCAACTGGAGCATCAATAGCATTAGGTACGTTGGTGAAAATGTCAATGAAAGAAACTCTTGTGACGCTTTTTCAATTTCCTCTTCAGATATCAGTCTGTTAGCTGAAATGGTCCACATCTAGCTGATTCATCGATGTAAATAACAGTTTCTCAAAGTTTATCTCGAAATTTACGTGAGTTTGAAATGAAGCCATAGAACTTGAAGTGAAGATGACAAAATGTAATGCGTGTTGTCATATTCATATATAGTGTATGTTGTTGAAATTACAAAGAAGGATGTAAGATGATCATTAGATATAAAATGATCATGGTCAAGCATATACATGTTAGTTTAACAATCATTCATACAAAAATAATACAAACTTTGATATTTTTAGTTAAACACAAAAGATTTCCATAAATGGCGAATAGAAAATTAGTATTTTTAAATTGCTAAAAGATACTGAAACTCAAAATCATAAGGGAACTTCTCAACCACCAGAGAGGAAGAGGAAGCTTTGGAGTTTTGATTCTTAACACAATCCACCATTGATTTTCTCAAGGAACCAGAGGTTGGTAATTGGTTGCAAACCCATTTCACCAGAGATCCCATCTCTCCGCCGCTTCCATCCGCCGTTGCCACCACAAAATCGGCGGCATGTTTCACCAGAAGCTCCGGCAAGATTACCCGTTTAGCCGCCGTAACCACCACCGAGGCCTGCAGATACTCCATTTTCGATTTCTCTAGCTCCGTTGCCACTCCTTCTCCACTGTATATCCTCACCTTCAATTTTTGTTTGAAAAAAATGATTAACCATTAGTTGTGATAGTATATAGGGAAAATTCTATTAAAAAAATCATCAACTTTTTAACAATCTTTAACAAAAAAAACACAAACTAATGATCTTGTCAAGATAAATACACTAATCCACGTATATTTGATAAACTATATTTTTACCGGTTTTTAACATTTATTATTGTGTCTTTTATAGAGTCAAAGTTTGTTTTTAAAGTCTTTTAATCTTTTATCGAATCATTTCTGGTTTTAAGTCATTTTGAGAGAAAATGAGCATAATGAAATACAAAATTATGTAGAAGAGTCAGAAGTTTGGCATTCGTTGAAAGACTTCCACCGATGGATCGAGCTCAAATTTGGAGATAAGATAGAGCATTGGATTATCTGTCATTTGGAAGTAGTGTGAGGCCATTCCAACGGTGCGAAAGAAAGTTATGCCAATTTTTGTGAAGATGATGTGTCCATAAATTGCATAGTTTAAGCATGCATATCATGTAGGTTTTTAGATCATTTACTTGAATCCTCATGGCATTTCATACTTGTTTTGTCCCATTTAGAGTATTAGGAGTCCTAGGTTAGGTCTTGCATGTTTTGGTCTTGTTGGAGTGTCATTCTAGGTGCTTTTGGAGGCTTGATGGAGTTAGAGGAAACCCGAGAGCGAGCAGAGCTTACGTGGAACGGAGAAGGCGAACAAGCAGGAGTCCATCGGTCGGCCACGGGCCGATACAGTCGACCGATGCAAGTTCAGGGGAATCCGAGATGATATCGGGCTGAGGTATCGGGCTGAGGCTGGCCGATGTAGGACAAAGAAGTGACGACGGAATCCCATCGGTGCGCCATGCACCGATGCAGTCGACCGATGGGATTTCAGGAAAATCCGAGTTTACATCGGGCAGTGGCATCGGTGCGTGGCTGGCCGATGGGAAACTGTTGAAAACCAATCTTGACCGGGTCAATACCCGGTTTGTCCCGGGTTGACCCGGTTCGACCTTTATTGCTTTAAATACCAAATTTAACCTAATTTTAGGATCTATCTTGTTTTTCTCTTGGCAAATACTTTCCTTTTGAGAGGATCTTGGGATTTGTAAGAGAGTTACCTTTAATTAATGCAATTTCTAGTTCTTTGATTCTAATCTCTCTTTCTTGCATATTCCTAAATATGAATCTTAGCAAACTTAACATATGCTTTGTTGGGATTAACATGATTAGTGAGTAATCTTTTAGGGTCTTTTGGGTGAGATAGATTATGATGATTTGGGGTTGATCCATGATGTTAGGGGTTTAGATAGTTTGATTTCATTCCTAAATAAGTGTTCCTAAAGCTAGATTAGCCTTGATTAAGTTGATTTAGATCATAGGGGATTTCTCACCCGGAAGGTGTTTGATGAAATTCCCCAATGAACTTATTTATGGATTTACACTCTTGGCCTATGGAAATAGTTGTCCAAGGTGTTTATTGATTGATTAGACCTTGTTTTCAATGCTTGATGATTGCTTAATTACAAATGGAAGTTTGTTATTAATTAGGTGATTAGCAAGTGATTAACGCCATAGAAGTGGATTAGTCTTGATTAGTGGTCTAAACTTAAGGATTAGTATTGGTTAAGTAAATTAACATCATGGATTGGTTCTAGATCACCCAAAATCAATTACCTCACCATAAGATTCGCCCTTTAATATTACTTTAAGTTCAATTGAGTCTCTTGTTTAGTTTATTATCTTATCTTGTTTGAATCGTTTCAATTGCTTAGATTGCTAGTCATTTGATAGAATTGAGTATTGAGACATTCAATTTCATTAGACAATTAGTAAAAACCCTCTTTGTTTAACTTAGATTTAGGAGTTTCGTGTATTCTTAGTGGCTTAATCTAATCCCTTTGGATTTGACATCTCTTATGCTATAACGATAAGCATACAGGAATTGACAAAAGTCCTTTATCAGAAGACAATTTAGTCTGGCGAGAAGAACGAGCATGTGTAGCAAGGAAACCAGGAGCCTTTTCGAATTTCGATCGATCGATCCCCATTTGGAGTGATCGATCTTTTTCCTGAAGATTTTCAGGAGAATTTTCGATCAATCAATCCATAGGATCAATCGATTCTCACCTAGACCGACCGGTTTAGCGACGCAGAAGAAAATGAAATTTTGGTTTACACTTATTTTGACCGGTTTAACTAAGATTTCGTGAAAAACGTGTTTACACCTATTTATTCTAGTTTTAGCCATTGTGATGGCTACACTTTCCTTTTGAAGCTTTGGGGAGACGAATCTCTGACTTACATCTTTTGAGAAGAATTTTTAAACCCTTTTTGGATTTCTATTATATCTATCATGAGTTTCTCTTCATCTCCTTGCTTGTTCTTTGATTCCATGTCTGAGTAGTTTAATAGTTAGGTTTAAGGTTTCAAAAGAGTTTAGGAATCATTGAAACAAATATAGATAGGGATTTATCTTATGATGTCTTTGCCTATCGTTGTGTTCATTGTTTAATCTAGATTGATCACTTAGCCTATGATCTAGAGTTTAATATATTCATAATAAGTGTTATAGATTTCTTGAAAAAACATATGCGAGCGAATTGTCCTTACCCAACGAAAACTGATGGTAAGACAATTCGTAAACATATCAAACATGTTACTGCTTATTTAGAATTCTAAGTTCAAATTACAGTTTAGAATATTAGAGTGTTATACATAGTATTCAATTCCACGACAGTTAATTGATTATACATTTATGTTTGAGTTCAAGACTTGTACTTAATCATTCCCAGAATAATTATATGGTTTGCGATCTCTAAATTCATGCGAAATAACCTTGACCTAACGTTTTGTTTTAATGATTTCATATCGTTGTTAGTTATTCTCATTACATATTGCAATTAAAACCATATTTTTGCCTTAGTTCTATTTCAAATAAAAGAATTATAATGTAACATTAGTATTTGTGGATTCGATCTCTTCTATACTACTGTGATTGTATGTGCTCTTGCAGTATTTTAATTAGGATTAAACTTAAAGTATTTCAATTTGTAACTGTCTATCTAATGAATTTTAGCAATTTGCATGTATAATATGAAAATACGGTGGTGATTATGTGTATCTTAGTAAAATGATTAGTGTAATTTTCCAGAAACAATAAAAAAATTTAGGATTTTTTTTTAATAATATTTCCCAAGTATATTTAAACTCTGTTTTTTTTTCTTTTTTTTTAATGATGATAATCTAAAATTTGTAAACACTAAATTTCTATTATCTCTCTATGAAATGTTTGAAATAGTGAATAAAAAATACCACAACATTGCTCAAATGATACTACGTAGGCTAATTAACCATATATAGTTAATTCAGGTATAGATTTTAAACGGTTAATTGTAATAGATTGCTTAACTAAAAGTGAATTAATAAGTTTAGCTTACCGCAGGAGAAGATCGAGTTCCGCAAGAGAGAGCAAATGTGATGTTAGGATCCATTGCTTCTATGCCATATAGTTTACGAATGATAATTTCTCCGTGTCGATCCTACGATTATATTTGCATACTTTGTAAATCCTTAGGATCAATTTGAAGATGATTATTGAAATAGTAGATTATATATATACCTGAGTCATGGTAGAATTTGCAGGCTTCCTTAGAATACAATGCTCTATGGTATGAGCACTTATGTTTTTGCCACCAACATTCATTGTAGCCTATAATTTATATTTTGATTATTGCAAAATTTAATAATGTACATTTGAACATGGAGTTAACTTTGTTTAGTGTTTATTTTAGAAGGAAAAAGAAAAACATACCTTATTGTAAACAAGAGATTGTAATTTCTCTGTTGTTTTTGGAACTCCATGTTGTAGATATCCCTGGTAAACGGAAGTAATGAACATACGTTGAGTATATACATAAATATGAGAGTGGTTAATGAGAATATTGAAGAAGTAGAGTATATATACATGCATAACACATGCATTGAACATGTTGATCCAAAACGCTAGCTTTTGTTGATGGCTCAACACCCTCAGATCCACTGTCTCAAGATTGTTCATAAACACCCTGCATTTTGTTCATAGCGATATATTTAGCAGATTCATCGATGTGAATAACATTTTTCTCACGGTACTTTATCTCGAAATTTACCTGAGTTTCCGGATCAAAGAAACCGAGCTAGAGCTCGAAATGCACTTGGAATCCATAGAACTTGAAGTGAAGATGACAAGATTCTTGTACGGACCAATATCTCTAGCCAAAGATGCTTCTACATCAAATATTCCATATGGATCCTGTTGTCTTGATTCTTTACAAGACACAAGATTCATGGATTTAGACAAACTGGAGGTTGTGTTGTCGACCCTAAAGCTTCTTGGGCTCAAAGAGAAAGGAGTGGATCTCGAGATGGGACCCGATTTCTCTAGCTCCATGACTCTTGTGGTTCTAAGGAGACGAACGTAGATGAAATTGAGACACTTCATGATGTTCTCGGCGAGCTTGTTTGGGTGCCACTTATGTACGTTTTGTCCATCTTCCATTAAAATTGTGCTTGATAGAGATTTTGGTGGGAGGTCTAGTGATGTATCAAGTGCTACACGATCCTTATTAGGCTGCAACAAATCATAATCATAAATCAAGATTAAATTGAACGAAGCAAGTGATGCAAGACAAAAAATATATAAAAACGCACCTTAGGAGAGGAGTATCTAGGTTCACGTAGAGGCGAAGGCGATTTCATCATCCTAATCACCTTCTTCATATTAATATTCTCTTGCAACTTGTTTTCTTGTTGGACTGACCGATGATTTTCCTTCTCGACTATTCCAACTTTCTGATCATTAGATTTGTGGAAGCTTTCGGTCGCGCAATCAGCTTTTATGGCTTTGTTGATGAAATCCAATGTCTTTGTTTCAAATGTTGTATTCTCTTGATGGCGACTTATAGAAGATTTGGTGTTGTTGTTTTCATTCTTCATCATGCCTTTATTCACCATAGGGCTTGGAGGTGGGAAATTAGGGTACTTTGGTATAATTGGAGCCTGATGAGGGGTGATGTTGTCGTTATTATTGTAACTCTCACTACTTTGCCATGCTCTTCTTGATGAACTTGTTGTTGCTTGTCTCAAAGTTTCATCTTGTTCTTGCTTGAGATTTATGTGAAGATGGCTTATTTGAATCTCTAGTCTTGAAATTTCTCCTTCCACTATCGATAATTCCGTTATTAGTTCCTTCATCTGCATTAAGAAAATATCCAAATTTAGTAACTTATTTGGATATTTTACCGCTCCAAAAAAAAAAAAAATGTTATGAGCTTATTTCTTTTCATAACAACTGATAGTTTAGTACTTCAGAAATTGATAAGAAAACGATTTGATCAGACTATCCATAATTGTAAATAGTTATCGAGAACATTCTAAATATGCATTTAATAAAAAAAATGAAACATCACTTACAAAACAAAATAAGGAAACATGTATTTTTGATTTTTATTGATAATTATATCAAATTGTTTACCGTCAAACTGAAACCTAATTAATTATTATGTGACTGAAATAAAATAGAAAGGCCTTTGATGGTATAGAATATTGGGAGAATTGAGAATTTAGAGCAAAAAATGAGAACTATTGTCTTCTTAGTACTTATTGGAAGATTATTGTCCTCTTAGTATTTATACTAAGGGTAATCCAGTTTTACTGCTTAAATTAATAATAATTAAAATTTTAAAAAATCAAAATAAAATTTAAAAGAAAAAAGGGGCAATGATAACAAAAAAAAACAGTTTTACGCGACTTAAAAAAAAAAAAAATCTTTCTCCTCCTCCTCTACGATATCGCTATCTCCGCCTCTCTGCCTTCTCCGACTTTTGCTTCTCCGCCTCTCCACCTTCTCCGCCTTCTCCGACTTCTCCGCTTCTCCGCTTCTCCGGTAAGCAAAATTTACTCCTCTTCCTCCGCCAAATGTTGACGACTCCTCGATGATTACTCCTAGAGTTAATCAATTTAATACACTGGATAAATCGATTGTTGAAGTGATTTGGAGCAACAGGATAAATCGATTTAGGGATACAAATTAGATCGATTGTTGAGTGATTTGGAGAATACTTCTTTACTTTCGATGTGTTTTGTATCTTAGTAGCTAGGTTCACGTTTTTTGGCATCTAAGTTTTCTCTTAGTCGTGGATTGATTTGGTTTGAGTGATGGTTTTTTACCTCGAATAGTATCTAATGTTATCTTGTTCTTCATTTAACCAACTGATATTGAAGATAGCTTAAACAATAACACCATCCAAAGCTTTTCCAATATGTTTTTTTTACATCGAATAGTATCTACTATCTAGTGTCTTCGTGTGAGCTTTGTTGAACTCTAGTGTCTTTGTGTGAGCTTCTCGGGATTTATATTAATTTTTAAAAACGTGTCTAATAATAATTTTTAAAAAAGGATTCGAAAAATTTAAAAACGTGTCTTCATAATAATTTTTTTTAAAAACAAAAGGATTCAAAAAAGGAAAAAAAGTTTTCAAAAAGGGAAAAAAAGAAGAAGATTACACGAGAAAATAAATATTTTTTGAATATTTTGAAGGAAAAAACGTTTTCAAAATGATTACACGAGAACATGGTAGAATACGAATTCTACAATTAGTAGAATAAATACAACATTGTAGATAACAGATTCTATATGGATAGTAGAATGCAAAACAAATAGTAGAATACCTATTCTATACTTGGTAGATTTTAGAGCAAATATTAGAAACCAAATTCTACAATTAGTAGAACATGAAAATAAATATTTTTAAAAAATTTTGTTTTTCCTAAAATAAATTACTTCATATATATTACATACCTTATATGAATTTTCGGAATTTATAAAGTAAATATAAATATTTATTTTGCATTTTTATATTTATTAAAGGATATTTTAGTTTAAAAATAGCATATCTCAAATAAGTACTAAGAGGACAATAGTTTCAATTATCCCTAGAATATTCGTTTCAATTGTTTTGTTATCTAAATTCTTTAACGATTACTTGTTCTTTTAGTTTTCTTTATTCGCGAATTCACAACAATTTATTTGAAGCAGAAGTGTGTAATCTTTGTTTACTGTTTATGATCTAGCCTTTTATCGGGTACGGGGATCTAACAATGTTCTTTGAATTAGATAGATATATTAATTAATAATAATACTATGATTCAATCCGCGTTAGTTATATAGCAGGGGATAATTTTTTTAAAAAATTTGTTTTGAATTTTATAATATGTGTAACTAATGATTATATATAGAATTGTTAACTCGGACTAACTTGTCTACTTAACCGTTTTGTAATGAACAAAAATATTATTCGGACTAACTCGCAAAAACTTATAATCTTGAAAACATAACTCTAATATGTACAATGACTATGATTTTTGTGATCAGTCCACAAACTCATACAACAAAAAAAAATCTCGTGTCTAACTCTTTATAAAATTAGTAAAAAAAATTTCAAATTTTTGTTTTGATATATATTCAAATAAAATATAATAATCATAGTGAAAAATATCACAAGATCTCGATTCTCGAATATATTTTCTTTGAATATGTATGGATTGATTATTATTTAATAATATCATAGTAATTAAGAAACTAAATAGTAAATATACTCTTTAATGGAAAATAAATATTTTTTTATATTCTCATAAATAATTTTAAAATATAATTATATAATTTCATATATCAATTATATTTTTTTATTTGTAATGACATAAGTAATAACTTACAAAATAAAATTTATTTTCTTAAATGACTTTTTAAATAATAATATAGAGATTTTTAGTTGACATGAGCCTTGGTTTAAAAGCAACGTTACCAGAAATATGTTAATGATTGTTATTATCATCACATATATTATAGTTTTGCTGCTTTTTCACTCTATCCAAACTTGGAAACTTTACTTGCTCTGCCACACGTATGTATATATATGGAGAAAACATATATTAAAAAATAAGATATATATACATATATTAGTAATAGATAGGTACCTTGGGAGGCAGAGAAGCAGGAAGAGTAACGGAAGAAGAAGAAGAAGGAAGTTGATGTTTTTGGACTCCCTCCAATATCTCACGTGTCTTTTCTTCTTGATCCAGCATCTCCCGCAACATCCACACCTAACAATTATGAATTAATTCCCACTATCTTAACCTCAATTTATGAAAGTGAGAAAAGAACTGTAAATTTTACAAATGATAAAGGTATAAATCACTTTTACAATTTTACATTTGTACAAGTACCATAGTATGTGATTTTGTCTGCTTGTTAATGATACTAACATGCTATGGGACCTAATTTTGCTACTGTATTTCGAAATGAAAAATATATCCGAATAACCTTGATCCATGTATATGTATATTTATAACAACATCCCTTGTTGTTTGCCTAGGCATAAACATAAATAGGTAAGCTCCTTATAATGGATTCCCATACCTCTTTCTCTATTTCTTCTTTTTTCTGCTGCCCATTTGGCTTTTTCGTCCTCTATACACATCAGAATTTTCCACGATTAAAAAAAATTCAATATTAAGCAAAGAACATAGATTCTTCTTTTACAAATGAGAAACAGAAAATTCCCAACTTATTCAAAACATAGACATGGTTTTTTTTTATTATACAACATTAATGGAATCATGCAGAAACAAACAACTGATGATCAGCTAAATGTGAATATATATATGCTAATTAGATCAATTTATGTTCATAAGATATAAACACACATATTGTTTGTATACATGAAAAAGGTTTATGACAGTTTATAACTCTTTTAATCGGATGTGTCGCCGTAATTTACTCAACTTTTAAAGGCTAACAATTCATTAATTTGACATTTAAAATGATAAGAACAAGAATGGAACGAAAGAAAAACTCACAACACTATGAGGGACATTGAAGGGAGAGATAGAGCCAGGGAGAGTTGTGGTGGGCATGGCTAAGATGGAGCAGTCGTCGTCAGGACTAGACCACCGAGACGAAGATGGAGCAGTGTGGGAGAACCGGAAGGAAGAGTGGTTGAGACCAGAAGGGAGGTAATGGTAATGAAGGAGGTTAATAGAAGAAGAATGAGACATTGAGCTAGATTGGCTTAAGCTTCAAGATGAAGAAGATAGCGATAGTGAGGGTTTGGTGAAGGAAGACGAGAAGCAGTTTTCGTAGCTGATGCTCTTAACCGCCCTTGAGAGAGAGAGTGGTGGGTAGTGGGAATTTTTTTTTTTTATTATTACGATTCTCATTTTTATATAACATTTAATATTCGGTTTACTGTTATGATTTATCGTTAGAGTGCAAGGGGGGTTATGATTTAGGCTCTAATCATTATGATCAAATTCCATATCTATAATTGTAGAATTAATGTGGAAGCACAAAGAATAAGATTTTAATTGGATAACCATTTCCAATTTCTTTAATACGAAAATTGATACATGCTGATTTACCTTGTTTTAATATAGAAATATTTCCATATCTATAACTGTTCTTAAAATAGTAGAAATCCTGCCTAAAGCGTGCCAAGAAAAAATAATCTTATCAAATATTAATCATCTTAATCAAATTCCTCTGATTCTATTTCTTATCATCTTATGTATATAAGTATATAATCAGAATTTTAATGATATTTGTATCAAATGATATGATTGGTGACCAAAACTTTTTGGGTATAGAGTGCCGTCCTCGAACATTGTCACACAGTTAGCAAATTTGAATTCAATCTTGTTATACTGACAATAATTAAGTTTGAACAATTTTGTCTTTCCAAAAACAAATCAATAAATTTAAAATGTGT
This sequence comes from Eutrema japonicum, assembly GCA_030161315.1. Classification (NCBI taxonomy): domain Eukaryota; kingdom Viridiplantae; phylum Streptophyta; class Magnoliopsida; order Brassicales; family Brassicaceae; genus Eutrema; species Eutrema japonicum. Next base: position 46,078,216 of record BSQW01000005.1, read on the forward strand.
TAACTAAAATAGATAAATCAATAAAATTAGATCATATTATTGGAACGATCAAGTTTTGTGGGCCATCAAATCCCGACTATGAAGTAAAATCTGTGAAACCCGAATGAAGAATTTTATAGATCTCGATATATTCTTAGCATATTTACTTTATGTGTTTAAGAAAGTTTACATTACGTGATTGTTAACATTATCTAAATGTTATCTAAATATTATCTTATTCTCTCATATGAAACACAACTCGATAATATATTCTATTCTATAATATTTATTTGGTTTCAGAATTTTCGATCTTAATCCTAGTGGATTCGTCTCTTTCATGCGAGACTTGCATGAAAAGGAGGATGGAGTTGATTGGCTGAAGAGTATTGATGACCACGACTTTGATACGCTTACACTTTCACGATGAAGACGTGTGTATTGGATATGATGTGGTTCGTTCGGTGATGATGCTGCTTAAGCCAATGATGGCTCATCACAAGATATCCACGATGTTTATGAAGATTATGTTTGGAACAGATCTATGATCTTATCGTTTTTTATAACCGTGAGTATATGCTCACATGGTTATGTTTTGGTGGAGATACGATTATATGTATTTTCCATCTGATTGTACCCGACAGTTGGGTATACATGCCGTTGAATAATCCTACGATCGGGTATAAACGTCGATGACCCAACGGCTGGGTGTTGTAGCCGATCTGACCCGACGGCCGAATATAACACTGATATTTTGAAGATTCGTCCAATCTCGTGTTACCACATATGAGCTTACGGAAGGGTACAAGAAAATCGGTAAGATCGATCATATCGAGACTATGAAAATCACAAAAAAAGATCTAGAAGATTCATCATATACGCATATATCTTAGTTAAGAAGTTTACATTTACATCTAAATATATTATTTAGATTTATGTTTATCTTAATTTATAAAATTTGGGTATATTTCATCGAATGTAATTTGTACAATTACTTTCATGAGAGTTTAATAATAATTTTTCTTTAAACACATATGTTTTTACTCTCGTTAATTTATATAATGGTATACCTCTTGGTTATAAAAAAAAAAAGTAAACAGTGATAATAAATTCAGCAAATTACTGAACATAAACTAAATTGGAGCCCCATAGTTTCAGCAAAAAAGAGTTTAATCTTCAACCTCAGGAGTATACCCAAAAAATTCTTAAACTGTGGGGGCTATGAATCTTCAATTTCAGGGGCTTCTCTAAAGTTTCCACCGATTTCTTCGAATCTTGTCTGATTCTCAATTTCAACGAGTTTTTTCTCTCTTCAGCGGCGGTGACGGCAATAATCTTCTTCGTCTTCTCCTCTTCCCGAGATATATATATATATATATATATCTCCGTGTTAGGGGATTTTTTGGGATATATATATCTCTAAATATTATATGTTTAATTTGTGGGGATATCTCAAAAAACGATTTTATGGTACATATTTACGGCAATAATCCCCCACAATTTAAATATATAATATTTAGATATATATATATATATATATATATATATATCCCATAAAATCGGTTTGATAAAAAACAAACAAAATCATAAAAAATTAAGATATCTAAATAAATTAATCAATATATCCAACTAAATAGTTAAGAAAGTAAATAAATATAATTAATTTCTTATCTTAATTTTTAATCTTGAACTTAATGTATACAAAACAATATGTCGTGAGATACAACAATGTGACATTTGATCTTGAACATAAGATCATGTCAACTGATGTGACCTCACCAGGTACTAGTATAAATAACGATGGGGCTTCTTACGTTATGTGTACCATCATACCATATTAGATTTGCAGACGAAGGCAGTTTTGGGTCCAGATCGTTGCCTGAAACAGTCACAATAAAAGACTGTTTCTCGTTCATTGTTTTAAAAGACAGTGCACTAGGTGAGACCTTGACTTGGAGCTTGGATTCGTGATTTAAGACAACCTTTGATTTGTATGTAGAGTTGGGGATACCAACGTTGGTGACGGTTCTGTTGAAGGACACTGTGAAAGAGCTATTAGATTCCGAAAGTCTAGCCGACATTGAAGGATAGTTGAGGTTCCTTGGCAAAGTCTTTCCAGTGCAAGTGACGGTTTCACCAGAAATGAGTTTAAGAGTTTTTGAAGTGTAGTTCAAGCCACAAAGAAAGGCGATAAGGTCTGCTTTGTCCAGTTTATAGACAAGTCCAGGATTTAGAGCGGCTATTGGATCGACATGTCCAGCTCCATAAGCAAACTCGGTTGAGGCAATACCGGTTGTAGTAGCATTCATTGGCCAAGCTGCAAAGATTAATTAAACGATCGAATAAGAACAAAGTATATAATACACATGTGTTAATCTACTTATTGCCAATTGTGGTTGAAAACTTATGATCACTAAAATAGTATAAGAGTCCGGTTGATCCAGTGGATTATTCCCACTTTATAGTGGTCTTAAAGTGATATTTTCGTGATGTTGTGTAGTTCATGTTCTCATTTCTCATTACAAGGACATAATCGAATATCCAGCATAATATATAGAAGACATGGGCCAATTAATTCAATGTCAACAAATGTTTCTGTCTTTCCAAGGAAAGTAAAAGATGGATATGAATTTAGCTTACCGGTTGTCATGATAGCAGAATGGATCATGGAAGGAGACCATTCAGGATGAAACGTCTTGACGTAAGCTGTCACGCCTGCAACGTGTGGACAAGACATTGAAGTTCCAGAGATAACAGAATAGTTCACACGTCTTGTGTCGCTCATTCTAAAAGACGGTGAAGCCAAAGGTGAATAAGCAGCTAGGATCTCTACTCCTGGTGCTGTTATATCCGGCTTCAGTTCAATCAACCATTAATTGTCTCTCTCAGACCGAGGAACAAAAGAGAACCATGCAAGATCATATATACATTACCTTGAGAATATCAGCAGCAATGATGTTTGGACCTCGAGAAGAGAAGGAAGCAACTTTAGGAGCTGCCTGATTGAAGATTGCTTCACTTTTTAGAACAGTCGCTTGCGGGGACCTAAGAAATCAAACGCAGGGATATCAGGAAAAAGAAGGAGAATCCATAGTACATGTAAGTCGGTATGAAACAGAGAGAAGATCGTTAGTTACTTTGTGGAGTTAACGTAAGAGACGAGAGATTCAAAGTCATCTAGTGAAAGATAAGAGAGGGGCAAAGGGATAACGGTTGCATAGTCTTTTCTTTTTCTAAATATGTATCCAGCAGCTACTTCTGAACCAATCTCATCACTGCACACCACGATCTTTCCCTTTACCAGAGATTTATCCCTACACATAAAAAACTTTTCGTACACAAGCGGATACTGCTTTTCTTTCAGATCGAAAGCATTCACTGATTTCCCCTGTTAAGGAACACAAAAGAGTCATTTGTAATGAAAGGGAGAAAAACTACTAATTATGATCATAGAAACAAAAACGTTTCTTGACACTTACGGCAAGTGTCTTGCCGTTTCCAAGAACAACTTTGGTGACAAACCCACGGTTCGTGGTGCTGGCTGCAACGGTTAAGATCCACGGCGCTACGCTCGAGATTGTTCTTGAATCCGGACCAGCATTACCTGCTGAGTGCACAGTGAGAATCCCCTTGACCATAGCGTGAAAAGCCCCGATCGCCATTGAGTCTTGCTCGTAATAACGCGCAGTTTGAGACCCTACAGAGATGCTGATGATGTCGACACCGTCTGCAATCGCGTCATCATACGCAGACAGTATAGATGCCGAGCTACATCCTGTCGAGTCACAGACTTTGTAAGCGGCGATTCTAGAGGCTGGAACGCCACCTCTAGCCGTTCCATTGCCGATTCCAGAGAAGCTTGTGTTCGCGACTGCGTTTCCAGCCGCCGTGGACGCTGTGTGTGTACCGTGGCCTTGGCTGTCCCTAGTGCCTTCGCTTGTGTAATCTCTTGCCCCAATCAACTTGCTGAAACATTGTAAACATATTTTAGTAACTAAGATTAGCTCTCGGATTAATGGTCTTTTCTTCTAACTTCGACCAACATTTGGTTTATAAGACTTAGTACTAGCTATCTGGATTTAGGCATGTGTAAAAATTACAAATCTCCTGTTATTCAATCATGAATTTCAAAAAAAAATTATGAAATCTAATATATTATATGTGAATAACTCTTGAAACTCAATGTTATTGAACTTGTGATTTGGATTGGAAATATATATATATATATATATATATATATATATATATATATATATTATCTTAGGTCTATTTTGGAAATATATGTTATATTATGGTTCATAAGTTTATTACTGATGATTTTGGGTGAACTAAGAATCTTTTTGATTATTTATTAGAATCTCGAAATATATGGAATTTGTATAAATAAAGATAATTACTTGTTCTCTTCAAAAAAATAAAAGATAATTACTTGTTGCATGTGAAATTTGCGCCGCCGGAACAAACACCTTTCCATTTTTTAGGAGGAGGACGAAAGCCTTTGTCGGAGAAGCTTTCAGATTCCGGCGAAATCCCAGTGTCAAAGACTCCGACAATAATATCACTCTCTACGACCAAGTTTCGTTTTGTATTCTTTCCTTCATTTAGCCCCATGAAATCCCAAGACGCCGTCGTTTGGAGTTTGTAGTTTATGTTCGGGAACACAGAAACAACTCCCTCCATTTCTAACGATATAAAATAAAATTTTAAAGGGTTTTAATTACCGAAGAACATATCATTCCAATGTATTGTTAAAGATTAGTTCGGTTTCGAAAAACATTCACCGGCTACTCCTTCTCGTTCTGACCGAGTGAGTCGGGCCGCGAACCCGTTGAAACTCCTCTTGTAACTTCTCACTAAACGACCTTCGATCGAACTAGAGTAGACATATGCATATATATATATCATTTGTTAGAATCCTCAACGTAGAGTAATTAAAAGTACTAACTAATCACTGATTAGAGAATGAGTCAAATAAATCGCACCTTTCTCCTGTGACTTCTTGAAGAATACTTATGTGATTCAACATTGGTGTGTAGTCTGGTCGAGACGGAAGCGAACCCATGTAGACAACATACACCTTCATGGATTATTATCATCAGATCATTATTATCATGTATAAATGATGGATCGTAAATTTGTAATAAGGAGAAACAAAATATAATGATAACTATCATTGACATTGTTATCATGGATCATATAGGGACAAACAAATAACTTGATAATGAGAACATACCTGTTTATCCTGAGGATCATCTGTGACTGCTGAGACCGAACTCAACAACAAAACAAGGACACATGAGAGGAGAAAAAATGAAGTTGCTCGTAATTTCTCCATTTGCTTATAAAATGAATTAAGGTACTTTTTTAATTTCTGTGGAGATCAACATGAATTGAAAGGAGCTTTTTAATTATATACCAAGCATTTTTATTACAAAAGTTTAGAGTTTTTTTTTGGGTCAACCATTAGACTTTTTTCTTATAGAAAGTTATTTATTGCTATTTGACATTATTTATACTATTTATATGTATATATAATTTCATCTAAATTTCGGATCACATTTGTATAATTTTAGTAAATGCTTCAATTGTTGTTATAAAAGTTACCAATTTGTTGTCCTATAAAATATAAGTGCTTTGATTAGTAGATACTAAATATTAAAAATAAATAAAATATAATATTGGTGTTACTTAAATGTAAGATTTAATACCATATATAAATATGACTATAGTTGACAAAAAAAAAAATGACTTTTTTTAATCATGAGTTTTTATCATTGTTAGGCTATATATCCAAACTCTTTTTCATATTTATTGGGCTTGAAGATAAGCCCATGTTATCGAATACAAATGGGGTCAGTCAAAGGCTTGAACAAATTCTTGACTTATTAAATTCTATAGACATCCACAGTACATAAATCAATCCAAATTTAAATCAATCCAAATTCAAAAGACGTCGAGTTTTTTTCTCCCTTAATTTAATCTTTAATGGAGATGGCCGAGTCTGTTCTCTTGTCTGACGCTGGCTTAACGCAGCGACCAGACACTGTTGATTGTTGTTTGTTTGATAGTCGTACGGTTGGTATCGGCTACTGATCGCAACAGTTTCAGTCGCAATGTTTAAGAAATTCAACGACCAGAAATTTCAGGTGCATATCGCAGCGGCTGAACGCAGCATTTGACCGCAAAAGACTGCGTCTGACAAACAAACACTGTTTGACCGTATGTCATGATCGCGGCCTCTTGCGAAAGGCAAACGAACAGGTAATATGTAGAACATTTTGGTCTTTCACTTAGGTTTCAATGGGCTTATAATTTGAGCCCTGTCGAGCCCAATGTCTTTACTCTTTTTTTTTTCATTTTTGTTAAATATTTATCCGTAATTCTCTGTTTGACCTCATAATCATCATTTACATTCATAAAGAGAAAGGTCAATTCCTAAAAACCTCGCTTAAACCCTCACTCCTCTGTCGCCCGCTCCGCCTTTAACTTTCTCGGCATCCGATTCCCCTCCATTCACCGGAAAATTTCTTCCCTTTCTCTCTTTTTGTTTTGTTAACTTCAATGGCGGCTTCCCTTCTTCTTAATCGTGTTTCGCGAACTAGCAGCAGCAGCTCAATCTCTCTCCATCGGGTTGCAGGAGCTCTCGGTTTCAATTCCCTTTATGCTGGAAGAATCTCCGAAACACACTTTCGAGGTAGCCCTTTTGATTCTTTTCCTCTCTCTGGAAAAAAATATTCCAACTTTGTGACATTTTCCATCGCCGTCTCTCTGCCCGTTTGTTTGTTTAAGCAGAATTTTCTACGTTGATGGTTTCAGATCTGATTATGGGTTCAATTTTCGGACTTTCTTACTGTTTATGTTCTTACTTGCTAGACTTGCTGATGTAAGATTAACTGCAAATATCTTATCTTTGTGCTCTCTTGGATTACGGGGAGTGATGTCATGGCTTTTAGATTCTCTGTGAAGTTGTAAGATGAGAGCTTTCTTTTACTGATTAATGTGAGTGGGTTTATCGATGATAATCATCTGTAAATAAATTTCAGTTTGGATCACATAGTGAAGAGTTAGGTATGTCCTCACCTTTGCTCTGTAGCCTATTCACCATGGATTCTGTCGAAAATGCATTCCGAGAAAGTTCGGTCATTAAGATTTGGTTTCTCGCTTGTGTGTGTAGAGAGATCATTGGCTACTATTGCTGAAGGAGCTTCCCATTTCGATGAGATGGTATCTGTGAATCAGCGAAAGTATTACCTTCTGGGCGGTAAAGGAGGTGTCGGGAAGACGAGCTGTGCTGCTTCTCTTGCGGTTAAGTTTGCTAGCCATGGTCATCCGACCATCGTGGTTTCAACCGACCCTGCTCACTCCTTGAGTGATTCTTTTTCCCAGGTATATCAAATCAGCTTCTGATTTGGCTCTCAGTGTTTACGCTTGGAAAGTGTGTTTTCGGTTATCAGCTAATCTCTTGTTTCGGCATCCAGGACTTGTCAGGAGGAGTCCTAAAGCCGGTTCAAGGTGTTGATTCTCCACTTCTTGCTCTTGAGGTGATTAAGGAACTAGGCTCAACACTCCGGGACACGTAGCAATATGTTACTGAAATTTGTTCTCATGTTGAAACAGATAACACCCGAGAGAATGAAGGAAGAGATTAAAAGTCAGACGGGTGATAAAAGCGTTAAAAATATGATGGATAGCATGGGGCTAGGAATGTTTGCCGGCGAGGTTTGTATTCTGTTTTCTCTTCTGTTGATTCTCTAAGCCTCCATTATGATTGGGAAACTTCGTTAACGTCTTTGTCTATCTTTGGTAGTTAGGGGACTTAAATCTTGAAGATATGCTCAATGCTGCATCACCTGGTATTGACGAAATAGCAGCTATTTCCAAGGCACGTATGTTACCTACCAGATTACTCCTGTATTCGGAAATCCCGTGAGAAATGAACTTTTGTTTTTACTAATGTTGAGATCTCGTTGCAGGTTCTTCAATTTATGGAGTCACCAGAATACAGTAGGTTCACGCGTATAGTTTTCGATACTGCTCCCACGGTTAGTAAATATATTCTAGTTTTGTACGGGTCCTAAAGTATATGTTAGGCTTGGTGCATTCTGTTAATTCCAACTGATTCCAAATACTTTCTTGCAGGGACATACTTTGCGGCTTCTTTCTCTGCCCGATTTCTATGATTCATCCATTAGCAAAATAACAAAGGTTTGAGCATTTGGTTGTGGTTTGCTCCTTTTGTTATTTGAAGTACAAATCTTACAAAATTGATATCTTTAGCTTACTTGTCTCTAAATGAACTATTTCATGATTCAGCTCAAGAAGAAGATCACTGCAGCAGCTTCAGCCTTTACGTCCGTCTTTGGTAAAAAGGAGATACAACAACAAGGACCTGTAAGTATAGGTTTTTCACTTGAATCAATACCTCCTGTTCACCTTTTCCCGAATTCTAAAGATTCATTTTTTTTAACAGTCCAACGAGTTGGACCAACTGAAAGAGAGAATGGAGAAAGTTCGAAATGTTTTCCGTGATGTGGACAGTACTGAGTTTGTCATTGTAACCATCCCAACGGTAACACCATTCTCTTAGTTGTTCATAAGAATCATTAATTTACACTAGATATTTGAGACACTTAGCTTTATTCTTCGACAGCCTTAAGGTTAATTTTGAATAGAAGTCGGTCTCCTTTGCAAGATCTTGGGTTTTATTTGGTTACATATTCACTGGGCTATTATCTTTCCCGTTAGGTTATGGCGATAAACGAGTCTTCGAGGTTACATGCATCTTTAAGAAAAGAAAATGTGCCAGTTCACAGGCTTATTGTTAATCAGCTTCTACCTCAATCTGAATCCGACTGCAAATTTTGCTCGATGAGACGAAAGGTACCTCTATTTAACTCTGTGCAAGCAAAAGCTACTGAACCTTTGATTTGAATCCAGTATCAGTTTGGTGATTCCGATAGACATAGCCATTTTATGTACCTTTAATGTGATATGGTTGTTGATTTCAGGAACAAACGCGTGTGCTTGGACTTATTCAGAACGATACAGAACTTTCCGGGTTAAAATTGATCCAATCCCCATTGCTAGATGCAGAAATAAGAGGGGTTCCAGCACTAAAGTTCATGGGTGATCTCATTTGGAAATAAGAAAATTAATTTCACCTTTCATTTTACAGCGCATAACAATAAGCTAAATGCTTCTGCTGTCCTAAGATATGAAAATATAGATTATGAGAGGAAAACAAATTACCAATGTTATTAACTTTAAGCCGAGAAAGTAATGGAAGTTCTTGAAGGTTTTCTCATTAGTTCTTCTATGTGCTTCTACATTTTTACTTGGTGTATAAAAAACGGAATCGATAACAAACAGGTGATGATCTATGTTATATCTAAAGCAAAAGAAAGATGTACAACATGAAGAATTACAGGTAAGAAAATCTTCAACTCTGATGATGGAACTACCTATGAACAGCGTACCAGGCAATGACCTTCTGCAAATGGTGTGTTCCTTCTTGTAAACCTTTGTGTCTGCGATGTGTCCTCTATTGATTCTTGGAGTATAGTTGACGCTTATAGGGAAGAAATTGGTATTTTTGAGTTTTCCCGAGATTTGCAGGTATAGAAGGAAGAGGTTACAGGAACTTAAAGCTACTTCTTTTGGAAAGTTACCATACAAAAGAACGCTGCACACCGGCTCAAGATACCGGTTAGTGTTAGGAAGATGAGGCAACGAGGGAAGTGCTTGATGTTGTACCCATTCTCCATCAATGATCCACATCGAGTGATAAGCCAGACTCCTTTATATCTGTAATATTATACGGAAGAGTAAACAAGATGCAGAGATATGCTTTGCAATGTAGTTTTATAATCGGGAGAGATTAAGTTTGCAACCTTTGAGCGTTTGACACCACAAATGCTTCGAGAGCCCATCTCGTGTAGCACAACTTTGAGATTGAATCTACGATTTTGTTGTCATTTGTACTGGTGGCAATTAGAGTCAGAACCACTGGAAGCAACACTGACCACTGCACAAAGACCAAAGAGAGATATGAAACAAAGTTTTTTAGTCTTGAGTATTTGCTTCTATCATCAGTATTGAACACTTACCAGTTGAGCTGGACCAGGTTCAAAAAGTATGGCCAGGGCATAAGCTATGCCAGTCACACAGTAGACAAGACAGATTAGGACAATATAATTGTCTGTGACGGTTGATCTTGGATTGTTGAAGAAGTAAAACATGGAGAGATAAACAAGCGGCTTGACAATGGTGTTGAAGTGATCAACTGTGTCTTTTGCTAGGAAGTAAGCCAGGCTGCTCATTCCGGCTCGGCTTTCTCTCCAGTAGTGTAGTTTATCCAGAGAGAAGGATCTCAATGCAGTAATCTTACACAAGAGAGCTGAAAAACCAGAAAAATGGTAAAAGGGTTATAGAAGAAAGAAGCAAATTTGTTGCCAGAGAAACTTGAAAAGTTTCTACTTACAAACAGCAATGACTGTATATGTATATCCCATGGCACCAAACGTCTCATCGCTCACTTTAGCAAGCGTTCCTAAGCAGATACCAGCAAGCAAAAGTATTAGGTAATCTACAGCTAGTGTCCTTGCTTCTCGCAATCTCTGTTTACCTAATCTGCAAAGCACACAGATTGGGTTTAAGAAAGGATTCTCTGTGAATTGATTAATTCTGCAAACTATTGTAGGGGATTTACCTTCCTAAGAAGTATCTGAATTGCTGATACACACCGGGAACTTCTCTTTCAGATAAGTCACCTGAACTACTGAAGTTATTCTGCAAGTTATCTTTCTTGATTTCAACATTTGCCTTGACATCTTGCCAGAACTCTCCAGCAAAAGATGTTCCGTCATCTCCTACAACGCTCCCGTGAGCGCTTCCACCGTGAGCAGAGTTCTCAGCGGAAGCGGAAGCGGAAGAAGCCATCCCTTCAATGCTTTTAAGCATGTCCATAGGAACTGGATACCCATTGTGAAGCATCCATCTAACTGGAAGCTGCTTATATGTAACTCCTGAGCTTGTGCTTGGCTTCAATATGCCTTCCAATATATCAATGTAGTAATCAGGAGGATTCACACGCTCAGGGACAACGATCCCGAGACTCGAGAAGTATTCTTCAACTTTCTTGACTGATCCTTGGTAACATATCAGTCCACCTTTTGCCAACAGTATTAGATCATCAAACATCCGAAACAGAGTATAGCTGCAGAGAGACAAAGGAGAAAATGAGAATAAGATCTAATCCTCTGTTTAGTACTAGCCAATGGGAGAGTATATATGTTGAACCTGGGCTGGTGAACAACCATACAGATATTAACTCCTTCAAGAGCTTCACGGCGTAAAGCTCTGAGAAGTAACTGAGAAGATGAACTGTCAAGTCCTGAAGTTGGTTCATCTAATATCAGAAGTGATGGTTCCATCACCATTTCAAGACCCACATTGACTCTTTTCCTCTGACCTCCAGAGATTCCTCTCTTTTCCACAGTCCCAATAAGAGAGTCTCGAACATGTTGCAGACCGAGTGACTCAATGACTCTTTCTACAACTAAAACCTTTTCTGCCTTTGGGAGATCCGCAGGGAGCCTGTAAATATGGTTTATGCATACAGTTGAATAAGTTGTCGAAAACTAGAATTTCATTAAGCAAAATGTGGCTTACCTGCATCTTGCGCTGAACCAGAGATTCTCCTCCACTGTCAAGTTTCCATGCACAATGTCATCTTGAGGCACAAAACCTATGATTTTCTTGTAGGATTGAATTGATTCAACCTTGCCGTTTACGAGAATCATTCCACTCATTGTGCAACCTGGTGCTTTGCCTGTCAAAGCTGTTAGGAAAGTGGTTTTCCCGGCTCCAGAAGGACCCATCACAGCAGAAACACGTCCAGGTGATAATTTTCCAGTTACACATCTCAGAAGATGTTTGTTTTTCCCTTTCAAAGTAATCGAAAGGTCTTTAAAAGCAACTTCAATCGTAAGTCTCTTTCTTATATCGATATCATTAGTCATGGAGATGACTCCAGAGAAAGTCAAGTTCTTGTTCTGCTCCTGCATTGCTTTTTCCTTTTCGATCTGGCCATAAGCGTACCTGAACATCTGGCTCTGCGTATGCAAGGCCTTGCCTTTTGGAGCATGTTTTTTAATGTTTTTATCACCAATCTCAAGATTAAACCCTTCAGTGTCTCCAGGGTTTTGTTCAATGTCATGTAACATCTCTGTTAGTTTGTTCTTTTCCTTCTTCTTTCCCTTTTTCGTGTCTGAGCTGCCTCCCGGCATTGGTGGTAAAGCAGCATCTGATCCAGGTTTTGCTTGGCTGATACCTCTCATCAAATCAGGCTGTCTCATAGATTTTCTCTTCGAAAATGTTCGGGAAAACGATTGTTGCAGCTCGGTCGCATGCTTCTTTGCAATATCTTTGGCGGATTTCCATTTCTCCCGTGATTGAGTTTCACGCACACTCTGTACCGCCTTTTCCCTGGATTTTGCCTGCCTTCTTTCTCTCGTCGCAAGAACTTGATCAGAGCAGTTGTATAAGATTATGAGCAAGAAACCTAGCCCGGCCTACACAGAAACAAGCCAAAGACTCTAATGATGTTTGGAAATAAACCAGGAGATGCATGTAGTAGAGTTTAAGCAGAGATCAATTATGACTCACGAAAAGCATGATTCCATATGCTGTGATATTCTGATTTGTTGATCTTGGATTGCATGTTGCCAGCTTAAAACAATCTGCAAATTCATCAGAGAAAAGAGACTGTAAGTTCTCGGTTATCTTATCTTTATTTGCTTCTTCTTCTTTATCTCTGATAGTAAGAATCAATGTTGTTTGGGCAAAGAGGATCACTCACTTAGTTCAGCAGTAGAACCTGTCCTGCAGTAATGTCTGGAGCAAACAAAAGATTAGTTTAGCTGATTAGAGGAGAAAAATGAATCTCCAAAAGAAAGTTATTAAAAGTCATTCTTAGTTACTTACCCTTTACTACAAGGAAGCTTGTCGATAGTGGATGGACAAAAAGATCCAGCTGAACAGAAAACTTCACTGCTACTACCAATGTCAGCCCAAATATCAGCTCCACCACAAGTGTGATTTGGCTGTCCAGAAGGAAGTTGGTAATGATATCTGCAATAACAATATAATCCTGCTACTAATCTTACCAAATGTTCAAAACAAAACTTGAAAAATCAAGCAAAAAAAACCAAGACTTACGGGTCGCATAACCCTGTTGTTCTGTTCAGCTTAGCTTCTGGACAATAAGCTCCCAAAGGACAAGCTTCATATCATTGTGAGGAAAGAAACAACGTTAGAAAATTGATTAAAAAAAAGTGATTCTTTCAATCGTCTATAAATGTTTTAAAAATGGTTAACTTACGGATCATGCAGGTAATGCCACGAGGGCAAAAGAAACCTGCGCAGCAAGGTGCGCATTGCTGAGTTCTTACGGGAACATTTTTATCGTCTTTAAGGTCAACTTTAACTTCTTTAGCAGTGCGACAAGCCCATCCAGGTTCACATCCAGACATCCATGAAGATAGATTGCAGTTCTTGTTTGGTTTCAAGTAATTCGTAGCTCTCTTTGCACCTCCTAATAATCCATTGAAGTATATCCTCACTTCTGCAGCCGTACATATCCTCTGCATCATGTCACCTATTCTCGAACCAAAAAAATGTATAAATCCTAATTTAAAATTTCTTCTGATTTTTATCAATGGAACAAAGGATATATTTATATTACCTTTTGTGGTTTTACCGCAGGCGTTTAAGAAACCTGGCTTGGAAGAAAAGTTAAACGCTTCGTTGTAATCTTCTTTTCTGCAATACAAAAACAAAAAAAAACATTTTTCTATCATTATTTGGTTATTTTGGGGTTTGGAAAGTAATAAAAATAAGAATCTTTAGACTAACACATTGGTAATGCAGAAACCGAGTTCTCGTTTAATGTCATCCTCAAAAACTTCGGTGAGATTAGATATTTTGTCGAAGACGAATTGGTTATAGAGGCGATTAGCCGCGGGATTATCCAAGCTTCTATCTTCTTGACAGATTACTCCTTGATGAAAAATAAAGGCAACAAAAACGAAGAACGAAACCAATGTTTCTTGAAAACATAATTTTCTCCTTCCCATCCCTGAAAATTTCCAAGAAAACGGAGAAATCAAAAATACAATGTTGCAGAGAATTGTTCTGGAGATCGGGATGGATCAAGGAGACATTGGAGAATTGAATTGTTATTGAGATTCCAGGGAGAGAGAGAGAATTAGGGTTTGTTTTATTTTTTGTTTTTTTTCTTTCTTCTTTTTCCTTTTGGGGAGAGATTGTAGTGTTTCTTGGGAGTCAAGAAATGGAGGAGAGGAAGACATGGCGATATATGAGGAGAGAGAGAGAAAGAGAGAAAGAGAGATTTTGATTTGACCGTTTGACTTTCTCTTACTCGTGTCGTGGTAATAGATTTTTCACCAAGATGAATCAAAATTGGGCAATTTACGGATAGGGGCTTTAATTTGTATTCTGATGAAGTTTCCACTCTGACATCTATAATTTTGAAATCTTTCAAAAGCCGGTTACAATCATAAAGCTTTATAAATATTATCAAAGTGTTTGCTGCAATGTGGTAGTGCATTCTCTTACAAATATATCAAAAGTCTTATATAAATATTATCAAAGTGTTTACAAAATAATTCACTTTAACTAAATTAGAAAGATTAGTATCATGATATACTTACACAACAAACTGAGTTAGATTTGGGGTCAGAGATGACCCGTTACCAAAAATGGGTACTTGGGATGAAGAACTCCTCGAGAGTAGTGAATGCATGGGACCAAATCGGTAACATACTAAAATCAGCCGATGGCTTCAATTAATGGTGGTGATCGAGATGACGTCAATGAGAGGCTCATACTTTCCAAGATCATGACGTTGCTAGTGACATGACATCCAAGACGTAACTAAAATCTTATCTAGATAATTTAGTTTTTAGTTTTTATAGTTATACACAACATTTCTTGTTTATGATCTGTTAAGCTAAGAACCCGATCCAAGCTTTTAAGTACAGAACAAGTTTGAAAACTTAAACAAGATATTTCTTTTGGGTAGTTATGACTACCTCTTTGTTTTGTTTTCATTGATTAAATAGAAAAGCTTGGAACCATAGTTCCTACAAAGATGGAAACAAATAACAACAACTTGAAACACTTTCCGTAGTTGAGAAGTGCTCAGAATTATTTGCCACAACTGGAAATTAAAAGCTGGACTAAGTCAAAAGACTTTATCCCATTTATTTGCTGAAACAAAATAATCGAAAGACTAAGTCAGAGATACTTTGAATTTGGTTTGCGCACTCGAACCGGTCTGGTTCGGTTCTCGTCTTCTTCACTCTCATCAATACTCCTGTCCCCAAGAACAACCTTGTCCTCAAGGTTCTGGTCGAAATCTGGAAAACTTGACTCCAATTGAATCGAATCCTCCCACGTTGCATCTCCCGCTGATAAACCTTGCCATTGAACCAAAGTTTCACGAGCTCGTTTCGACCCATAGTTCACCCAGCGTTGTTTTAGAGCTTGTGCAGGCTGTAACAGGAGGTTCCCATTCTCGCGAAGTGGTGGTAAGGTGCCCATCACTGGTTCTTCTCCCCCTAAACGTTTTTTGAGCAAGGAAACATGAAATACAGGATGTATTTTTGTACCTGCAGGAAGACGCAATCGATACGCGACCTGTCCCACACGGGCTTCCACTTGGAACGGCCCGTAGAACTTGTGAGAGAGTTTCTGGGAAGAACGACGCAACACCGATTTCTGGCGATACGGTTGTAGTCGCAGGAATACCCAATCACCTTCCTCGAAGGCTACGTCACGACGCTTAGTATCCGCAAACTGCTTCATACGATTATTTGCGCGACTAAGATGTTCCTTGAGCTCTGAAATTAATTCATCCCTGTCTTTGAACTGTTCATCAAGTTCGTCATTATTAGATGATCCAATTTCGTATGCAGGAATGGGTGGTGGTGGCCTGCCGTAGAGTGCTTCGAATGTCGTCATTCTTGTCGAAGCATGAAAGGTGGAGTTATACCATAATTCTGCCCAAGGAAGAAACCCACTCCATTGCTTTGGTCGATGGTGAACAAAGCAACGAAGGTACTGCTCCATACAACGATTGACGACCTCTGTCTGGCCATCGGACTGAGGATGATAAGCTGTCGACATGTTGAGAGATGTACCAGATAACTTCCAGAATTCTCGCCAAAACAGGCTGACGAACACTGGATCACGATCGCTCACAATAGACCGCGGAACACCATGGAGTTTGACAACTGATTCCACGAACCGCGCGGCAACAGTTCTAGCTGTATATGGGTGTGCTAGAGCCACAAAATGTGCAGATTTGCTCAATCGATCAACCACGACCATAATCGATGTCATCCCTTCAGAACGCGGCAAACCATCAACGAAATCCATGGAGATATCTTCCCATACCTTTGAGGGAATTGGCAACGGTTGTAAGAGTCCTCCTGGTGCTAATGAATCGTACTTCGCGCGTTGACAAACATCGCAGGTCGCGACGAAGTCTTTGACAATCCTGTGCATCGATGGCCAGTAGAATTGGCGGGCAAGACGGCGGTAAGTACGGAGAACGCCGGAATGACCTCCCATTGGTGTGTTGTGATGTTCCGTAAGAAGAGATTTAATGAGTGCCGAGCCTGGTGGAATGATGACACGATTATGATAGCAAATCAAATCATTTTTCCAGGCGTACGGCTTACCGGGATTGTCTGTTGCGAGTTGGCCAATGCGAAGCATATACTGATCCGTCTTGCTGATTGCTTTGATGTCGTCCCAAATAGAAGATTGTGGCAAAAAAATAGCATCCAATCGTGGGCTACCAGAGACACGAGACAAGGCATCAGCTGCAGAATTTGTTTTACCGGGTTTATATTGTATTTCGTAGTCGAACCCCACTCGTTTCCCCATCCATTTCTGCTGCTCGGGGGTAAGGATTCGTTGTTCCAGCAAGTAACGCAGACTCTTCTGGTCGGTTTGTATAATGAACCTTCTTCCCAAGATATAAGGCCGCCAAATCCGAATAGAAACCACAATTGCCAACATCTCTCTTGCGTATGTGGGCCACGACTTCTTTGCTGCTCCCAATGATCGACTCATAAAAGCAATGGGACGATCATTCTGTGATAACACAGCTCCAATGCCCTCGCCAGACGCATCTGTTTGGATGACAAAAGGAATCGAAAAATCCGGTAATGCCAATGTTGGAGTTGTCGTTAGCGCTGTCTTCAAACGTTGAAACGATGTTTCTGCCGTATCGTCCCACTCAAATTTCCCTTTGCGCAGCAAGTTGGTCAGTGGCCTAGCAATAACTCCATAGTCTTTCACAAATTTACGGTAATAACCCGTTAAACCGAGAAAACCTCTCAACTCCGTAACTGTGGTTGGGGCAGGCCATTCTACCATTGCTGCTATCTTCGCTTGATCAACCTTGACCCCTTCTCCTGAAATAATATGTCCAAGATACTCCAGCTCGAGTTTTCCAAATTCACACTTTTTGAATTTCACCGCCATTTGTTGCTGTCGTAGAATTGCCAAAACCTGGCGCACATGGTTGAGGTGATCTTCCCAGGTGCTGCTGTAGATTAGGATATCATCGAAGAATACCAATACGAACTTTCGTAACAACGGACGGAAGATGCTGTTCATCAACGCTTGAAATGTCGAAGGGGCGTTGCATAATCCAAATGGCATGACGAGGTACTCGTAATGGCCATTGTGCGTTCGAAAAGCTGTCTTTGCGATGTCTGGTTCGTGCATACGAACCTGATGGTAACCAGCGGTAAGGTCGAGTTTGGTGAAGAACTTAGCACCGTGGAGCTCGTCGAGCATATCCTCTACTGTTGGTATGGGAAATCGATCCTTAATCGTTGCGTTGTTGAGTGCTCGGTAATCGGTACAAAAACGCCATGACCCATCCTTCTTCTTAACCAAGAGTACTGGTGACGAGAATGGACTCGAACTCTGACGAACAATCCCCGAATTGAGCATCTCCTGAACTTGACGCTCAATTTCTTCTTTCTGGAAATATGCGTATCGATATGGCCTGACATTGATTGGGTCTGTGCTCTCTTTTAGCGTGATGTGATGGTCGATGTCGCGTTTGGGTGGTAACGTCGTCGGGGTCTGAAAGAGATCGTCAAATTCTCTGATAATGTCGCGCAGGTCTGTGGAGATGGAGGAGAAAGACTCCTTTGATTGCGTGAGATAAATCACGAAAATTGTGTGACCCTGGCGAGCCTCTTTCGAGATTGCTATTGGGCTGATTTGTTGAGACGTCATGAGCCGAATCCCTTGTAATGTAATATTCTCACCAGCACCGGTAAAGGATAATGTTTGGGCCTTCCAATCACAGAGAACAGGGCCCAACTTCTCCAACCATTGCACGCCGAGCACCATGTCCAGTCCGACGATTGGTAACGCAAATAGAGTCACCGCGAAAGAGATTTCGCCGATCTGGACTTGTACCGACTCATACTTCCCCCGGCAACGCAGCGGCGTGCCATTGGCGACGCGGACAGCAAAAGGGGTCGTCGGTGTGAGTGCGAGATGGAGACTGTTAGCTACCTTCTCGCTGATAAAGTTGTGGGTCGATCCACTATCAACCAATGCCACCAGATCGTGATTACCTATTGCTGTTTTTAGTCGAATGGTTTTTGGTGTATCGCAGCCTGTGAGAGCGTGTAACGATATCTCTGGTGATGGTGCTGCTTCTTCCTCTACTTCTTCCATATCGTCCTCGTCTTGTTCGCTTTCCATTACAAATAGTTGTGGTTGTTTGCATTTGTGGCCCGGTGTGTATCTCTCATCGCAACTGAAACAGAGACCAAGAGCTCGCTTCCTTTTTAACTCCTCCCAACTGAGTTTCCTAGGTGCCTGAGCTATTGGTTCTCGGTTATGTGGTGGCCGGGGTGGATTTTGGTGTTGAATGGCTTGCCTTGATGGTTGGAAAGACGGGGATGGTGAGTAGCTGCGAGTGTTGAATGCACGCTTATGCCTCTCCTTATGTAGTTGTTCATCTCGCAAGCGTGCCAGATTAATGACCGCTTTTAACGTTTTCGGTGAGAACATACGGACGTTGCTGGCGATGGAATCATTCAAACCGCCGAGATACGTTCCGACCAGTGCTTCCTCTGACCAATTGGTGACCTTGTTGATCAATCGTTCGAATTCCTCTTGATACTCGCGCAATGTCCCCGTTTGGCGGATCTTGGACAACGCCTCGTGGAAGTTTTCGCCTTCTGTTGGTCCAAATCGGACCCATAGTTCTTCTTCAAACGTTTCCCACGCTGCGTGGTTTGGATCGATGTGGAGAGCTTTTGATATCGCTTGCCACCACTCGTTAGCCTTCTCCGTCAAGTGATAGGATGCAAAGCTAACTTGCTGGTTCCGAGGGATCTCCTGGTATGCGAAGAATTGTTTGACCTTGCTAAGCCATTCAGTGGGATCTCCACCTCCAAATCGCGGAAACTCCAGTTTGACATGACGATGGTGGTGATGTGGTGGTGGTGGTGCGTGTGGTGTTGGTGGTGCGTTTGGCGGTGGTGGTGCGTGTGGTGGTGGTGCAAAGGGGCTCATGGCTTCGTTGCGGTGATGCGACGGCGGGCTGTCGCTGGGTTTCCGACTTCCCCTCGCTGCACTGTTCTCACTTACACGGTTAGTTAACATCATCTCCATCACCCGATTCATGGATTCTTCGATCATACGGTTGATCGATGTCTCCAAATTGTGTAGTTTTGTGTCGTTTGCCGTCTCCATACTCCGGAGCTTGTCTCCAATGCCGGTATGCATCGTTTGCAGCTCGTCTTGCACTGTCCCCAGACTTGCCTCTACGTTATCGAGCCTGTCTTTTGTGTTGGCCATTGACTCTCCTTCAGTTTGAGTCAAGACCAACGGTTTTTTTGAGTTTTTAGATGGAATTGTGAAGGTGTGGGAAAAAAATATAGATCGAACTATGCTCTGATACCACTGTTAAGCTAAGAACCCGATCCAAGCTTTTAAGTACAGAACAAGTTTGAAAACTTAAACAAGATATTTCTTTTGGGTAGTTATGACTACCTCTTTGTTTTGTTTTCATTGATTAAATAGAAAAGCTTGGAACCATAGTTCCTACAAAGATGGAAACAAATAACAACAACTTGAAACACTTTCCGTAGTTGAGAAGTGCTCAGAATTATTTGCCACAACTGGAAATTAAAAGCTGGACTAAGTCAAAAGACTTTATCCCATTTATTTGCTGAAACAAAATAATCGAAAGATTAAGTCAGAGATACTTTGAATTTGGTTTGCGCACTCGAACCGGTCTGGTTCGGTTCTCGTCTTCTTCACTCTCATCATGATCTCTGATTCATAACACGTAATAGTTTCTAGTTGTATAGAACATTTCAAGTTTCCATCTGGTTTCTCACATGTATGAACATTATTGGAGAAAATAGGTCAGTTATTGTCAATTATACATATGGTTAGATCCGGTTTAATAGTTTGTTACCGGTTAATTCAATACAAGGAAAGTTTCAATTTCAAACTCTCTAATCTAGTTCGTAGTATGGTATCAAATTCTCTAGTTTTCGATCACATTCATTTTTAACCAATCTTCATCTCCTTCTTTCGATTTTCAATTCCGATCGATGGTTACTCTCAGAAAATATACTTTCCTTTATATGTTATTATTACACCCTTTATAGGAAAAGTAATTGTATTAATTAACGGAAGTTACCATCAAATAATACATACATCTCACGTGGTAACGGATACAAACCTGTAACAATAGGGTAAAAAATCCATGCACGTGAATATATAACCTACAAAAAAAGCAAAGACAAATCTACAAAAGGGTACATATTAATCTACGGAGGGTAGGAAACACTTCTCGTGATAGAAAGTAAAATGTTTTACACTTATTTAAACAAGGTTTTTTTTTTTTTTTGGGTCTAAATTTCCATTCATAGTAAAATATACAAGGTAGAATACGGGTGAGATACGAGGTAGAATACTAAGCTGACAGGTTCCGAATCTCCGGAGTCTAAGCCCCAACATCAGAGAAATTAATTTAAGAATTTACAAAAACAAACAAAACCGATATACTTTTAGCGCGAAAAATAAATAACGATTTTCGAATAATCAAAACTAAACCGATAACACCTAAACTAGATATTTAGTCTAAGAAGAAAAAATCATCGCCCAATCTGATAACTATAGGAGAAACGAATTGATTCTAATTATATTGCTACAGCCAAATACATGGAGAACCACAAGAAATCAAATCCGATCCAACCAACAAGGGAATATGTAACCTGCATAATACATTCTGAAAAATACATTATGAAAAACCGAGAGAAAAATGCGTTTCATAGTCAAATTTTTCGGATTGATAGGTTCAAATCGGTTTTGTTCGGTTTTCCGGTTTAGCCGGATTGTTAATTATTGTCTAGCACTTATTATGGTGAGAAAGCTGAAAAAACCCAAAATTGGTTTGGTTCTCTGGTTCACGAAACCCCCAAAATCCCATTCTCTAACGAAATCAAGAATCTCTTAGAGTTTGGCATTCTTGTGCGAAATCAATTTGCTAAGCTTTGGGTCTCTCTCTCTCTCTCTTAGGGCTTTCTCTCATTCCACGGAGAGGGGCTGCTGCTAAGCTTTGGGTCTCTCCTGAAATCTGAGTCTAAGTCGAACTCAGATTCTCCCATGTTGACATCTCCTTGCTCTTCTTCGTCTCTCCTCTGCCATCGCCCAGCGCTCTCCATCTCGCGTTCCAAGTTTAGGGTTCCGTGTCGAACTGTCTTCTCTCCTGCTCTAACCCAGATTTCCCCTATTACTGCTTCACCTTCTAAGTCCACCAAGCACGTACGCACGCACGCTTCTAATTTGTTTGTTTCTTCTCTGTTTCTTCAAGTATCAAACTCTGAATTGACCAGGAGTTGGGTTGCCTTTGAATTTTGTTAAAGGTTTGCTTGGATTACGAATATCTTAGAATTGTTTCTTTTTGATGTTTAGTGATTTCTTCTGCTTTCCAGATGAAGAATCGATATTTTGTCTTCAGTGTATTAAAGTTTGAATCTTGTGATTACTTCTGCTTTCCAGATGAAGAATCGATATCTTGTCTTCAGTGTATTGAACTTTGGTGCTACTTTCTGCAGAAATGGAAGATTTTGTGCTTTAGAAATGAGGATTCTGCTCCTCCCGAGAATCCGGAGCAATTCGTGCCGGAGGAATTAGTTAAACCAGATCAAGAGTATCCATGTACAGATCAAAAAGATTGGAAGACAACTCTTCAAAAGGTGATAGATCCCGATGCTTTTTGTCTCTGTTTTAGTCTGGCAAACCAATTTTGATATTTTTTGTTTACTCATGTTTGCTTCAAAACAATTCTAGCCTTCTTTTGATCTGGAAATTGATGAGTTTCTATGAGCTCTCATTTTACTGAATGTGAATGAGGCAAAGTCTGAAAATGGCTTAAATATTTTGTATATTAAAAAAGCACTTTGTTTCCATTGGGTTTCAGGCTGCAGATGCAGTGTTGAAAGCCATTGGAACTCGTTGGAAGGTACCATGGACTGCAGAGACCATTGTGCAGGTACCTTGATCTTACTCAACTGCTTCTCTAATGCCACATCCAGTTCAGATTTTTAAACAAGAACATTAATGAAACCTATCTAGACTGTGTACTGGATAGTTTGATATGGGTGGTTTCATAATAAGTTACTATGGTTAGCTTAAGATGTGATTTTTGAAAGTAGAGACATTTAAACGTGGGCTATATATCCCGGACTAAAAACCATGTACTACTTCTTGCCTCTTGCGGCCTGTATTAATAAAATCTTGGTTGTTGAAAGGGGATAGCTTTGAATTAGATGCATTGGGGGTAGATGCAAAACAAACGGTCATGAGAAAAGATTTATATATCAAACTTATTCAATTTCACCCGTTGCACCCTGATCATTTCCTTGGTTAATCGTGCGACCATCTATCATGCTCTACATAAACTTTTTCAGGTAATGCTTTTATGGGTAGCAGCCTTCTGGTTCATTGGATCATGGATGATCCCTTTCATGGCGCATATATCAGGTTTCCACAAAGACTCCCTCACATTTAGAGGCCAAGCTTTGTTCAGTCTGATAACCGATGTAACAGAAGGACTAGCCGGGATTGCTATCCTCCATCGTTGCCTCTCCATGTTCCGTCCACTTGCAAGCGATTGGTTTCGCTTTACCCTCAAAGGAAACTGGCAACTAGACGTTATCATAGGCTGTTTCATGTTCCCTTTCGTTAACCGTCTCTCCCAATTAAACCTCAACCTCTTGCCACTCCCACCAACTTCAAGTCCGGTCTCGCTCTCAAGTGTCGAGCAGTCGATAATGGCTAGAGACCCAGTGGCAATGGTGCTGTATGCAGTTGTGGTATCGGTTTGTGCACCGGTTTGGGAAGAGATAGTGTTCAGAGGGTTCTTGTTGCCGTCTCTGACTAGGTACATGCCGGTTTGGTGTGCGATTCTTGTGAGTTCGGTTGCGTTTGCTTTGGCGCATTCCAATGTGCAGAGGATGTTGCCGTTGGTGTTCCTTGGAGTGGTTTTGGGTTTGATATTCGCTAGGTCAAGGAACTTGTTACCTTCGATGCTGTTGCATAGCTTGTGGAATGGCTTTGTGTTCATGGAACTGATGCGATGGTGATGATGACGATCACTATCTGATGTAGGTGTCTTTTTTTCTCCTTATTCTTCTTGTAATTGATTCATGTTATGATAGTTTTAAAAACAAGAAAGATTAAATAGACAGTTCAACTGTAAAAAGAAAACAAAATAAATGATTCTAAATTGTTGCAAGGAAAACGAGATGAGCAGGTTATGTTTTGAGTTAAACACAAAAGAAATTAGATCGTCAAATGTGCATAATTTACGGTGTATCTTTTTCTATTTCGTCTAGAACAATCACAAACACGTTTTAACATTAGTGGATATAACCAAAAAAAAAAATAATCATTTTCAAGTAAATCTTTATCTTAAAGGTGCTCTATAAACTATGCACATTTCTGACGATCAAGTTGTGTAAACAATTAGTTTGATTTCGTCTTTTGAAATTTCTCTCTTTTAAACTTTCCAAACGATTAATGGACTAAGCTTCCATCTTGATGGATATATATGGAGCAAATGATATGAAAACGACATTCACATAATATATATTTAGGCAAGATATGTGAATCAAGTAAAAAGAAAAACAAGAAGTGCATATCTTTTAGCATCCAAGTCTTATCACTTTCTCGATTATGGTGGTGTTATGAATTATCCGGCTCTTGAGCTCAATTAAGGCCAACTAATCCTTCTTCAACCTATAAATCCATTACTAATAGCTTTTTCAGTTTTTCTTTTTTTAAATATTCTATATTTTTTCCACTTATCGTTGTTAAAGGTTGAGATGTTTAAATAACTTTGCCATATCTTTCTTCCTCTTTTCTATATATAAATCTGATTACTATATACGCCATATTTAGCGGAGAGTTTATATGAATATATCAGGCTTACACATGTTCAAGAGCTTATATTATTCTTCATATATAACTTTTCACTTTTTTTTTTTGTCGTCTAACATTTCACTTAATCCCTTGTTGTAACTTTTTGTTTCGTAATAAAAATATTTAAATACCTTGGTTTGGTTTTACCTTTTGTTCCGGGACCATATTTAGTTTTGATTAATATATATACCGCATTACAATAGAATTTTACTTTTGGCTGCTTATCTATTTCCATATTTCCCCTATGCAAGAAGTGAAATCTACCTAAATATATATTAAAATATAACTTAGAAAGACTCGAACCGAACATCGTCGACATCGTCAATACATGGATCGGAGACTTGACCCCGAAATATATGTTGACCAAATGTGTCTGATTTGACGGCGGTGGCTTCGGCTGACAAAATTAGACATTCCCAGTGATATTAAGTTATAAATATCACTGTGTAATATATATGGTTGGTTTTATATATGTTGGTTGGTTAGCTAAAACGCCCACTCACATATAAATAAATATTACAAGTCGAATGAATAATTTATCAAGATTATGGTAACTTTCTTTCTCTAGTCTCATAAAGTTGCCTAGATCGATGATATTACAAGATAGTGAGTGACCAGAGATATAAAATAAGCTAAGTGATTGTATTCTCATTTGGCTGCTTAGCATGAATGTAAATCACACCGAAATATTTTCACATAATATCGAATCAGTTAATTTTTACTATTTTATATATAGACAAATTAAGTTAGGTTATAGATCTCACAATTTATTAGATAATTAAACACATCTCTATAATATTATTTAAGAAGACATTTTTAAAATTGAACTTTGTTTTGTAAGTTGTTACATGAAATGCCATTACAAATAACAAAGAATAATTGAAATAGGAAATGATATAATAGTCTTTTAAAATTATTGATTAGAATATGGAAAGTATATATTTTGCATTAAAGAAGTTATTTATTATTTCATTTATTAATTATTTTTAATACTATATATTTTAAAATAATAATAAATTCATATATATTCAAAGAAAAAAAAATATTCAAAATCTTACAATATTTTTCACTATAATTTATTATATTTTATTTGAATATATATCAAAACACAAGTTGAAAAAATATTTTACTAATTTTATAAAAAATTATACACAAAAAAATTATATGTTTTTAATAGTTCGTAGACTCACCACAAAAACAAGAGTTATTTAATGATGCATATTAGAGTTATGTTTTTAAGATTATAAGTTTTTGCGGGTTAGCCCGAATAATATTTTCAGTTCAATGAAAAACGAGTTAAATAGACAAATTATTACAAATTGACAGCTTTATCTATAATCAGTAGTTAGCTATATTATAAAATTCAGATCAAAATAATTTTCTTAAATTTCAAAACAATTTATTTTAAAAAAATTATTCCGCATTATAATTAGCGCGGATTAAATTCTAGTAAGATATTACAGAATTACGGCAACGAGAGACTGTGAAAGGTTGGAAGACTCGAAATTGTGTATATTAAGAATGGTGCCATCTCGTAAGAAGCCAATTACATTATTCTCTAAACCATATTATTCGTCAATTTAATTAAGAAATAATACATTTTAGTTAGACTTATTATATGTTTAGTTTTTATTCAATAAGAATAAAGAAAAAGAAAAAATGGTAGTGGGTCTGCATGTTTCTAGAAACGAAACTAAAACATGTACATAAATTGGATGCTTTGGTTTCGACAAGATGTGATAGCCTCTTTGGCACTAGGCTGTTGAAACATATAAAAAGACAAACGTTAAGGCGGAAAAATTCAACAGAGACAAAAGAAAATGAGAACTGTGAAGGTAAAGTCAAAATGGAAAAGATGAACATAAAGCCCGCGAAGCAGTGTTTTTGATCTAAATAATATCTAGTAACTCATAATATATGTATCATTGTATGAGTTCAACTACATAATATATAGACAGATTGATGCATTGAGTATTTTTATCGGCGAACTTTAATTACACTAGGTGATTACCCGCGCATACGCGCGGATTTTATATTAAATATTTTTTTAAACAATGTTTTCATATATAACTTAATCTTATCTTTTAGAAATATTACGAATTATGATATACTATATATACATAAAGCAAACAATGAACTCTTTGTTCATATTTTTTTTTCCAGCGTTAATATGATACGAAAGTGAATTTGCATTACATGGTGTGTGAAAATTAGAACAATAAAATGTAGTGGTTATTTTCTACTTACCATATTTATTTTTGATTTTTAACTTTGTTAAAATTTTCATGATTAGGTCTTATTGTCATTGTTGTTATATTTTCCCTTTGTTTTTTGTTTTTGAAACAAATTTCTTATTATTATTACAAACTGTATTTTTACAACTTTTAATCCACAAGGATTTCCGTTAAGAAATACACTTTTACAACGAAATAATTATTAGTAGTCACTTTCCACCTTGTGTGTCGTAGCATAAACCATCAGATCATCTTCCGCTTGATCCAAAAATTGGATTTAGTTGATGGAAGATACTACCTCCTCATCTATTATATAAAAGAGGGAAAACGATCTATTTCCCCACGAACTATGTCATATCCCTCCAGATGTCCACCGAATTATATCATCTGTATATCTCCCCACAAACAAAAAATTAAATACCTAAATCCTCCCCCCCCCCCCCCCGAAAAAAAGTTTAAGACTTAAATCCCCACAAAAAAAATTCAAAACTAAAATTTCTATAAAACTCGGTTTAAGATGGTTTACTGTTTTGTAATTATGGTTAACCATCTAAAACCCGACTCTTAACCGATTACGACCCGATTAAAGTTATTAAACCACATATTGACCCGAAACACAAACCCATAACCAACAAAACCTAAAAAAATTTGATTCACTTTTACATAAACAAATGAAATTTTTTTTATTCATTTACTTTTTTTGACACTTGACATAACAAATCCAAGAACACAACACATATCAAATCTTCATTTCAATTCCGTTCTTAGAAAAAGAAATTCTCGTCAAGACCATGGACCAAAATTATATGTTCCATAAAATCTTTAGAATGAATCAAAATCCCCAATTTTACATGATTCCTTTGAATTGGGGCTAAATTACAAAGTACTAAGGAAATGTATAATCCTTAGGAAATGTACTAAGGAAATTAAAACAAATAGGCATTCCCGAGCGTAGCTTAATATTTTTTTCCCATCACCACGTTGGCAGGAAGATTTTTTTTTTTTTGTTGTTGTTGTAATTACTATTTTTTAATGGGACACGTGGCGCTCTCTCCAACGATGATGTGACACTCAGCTAGAGAGAGTTTGCCCTATTTTATATATTAGATATATATTTAACCCCAAAAAAAAAACTTTATTACATTTACTTATGGACAGATAATAGAGGCTAACCGGTTATGAAAATATCTGAAACATTTTGGCATTAAAATTTGTCTTATATCCTAATAGTGGTCAGTTTTTGAATATTGAATTTCATGGTGGGCGTAACTATCAAGAATAATCTTAGTTGGCCATTTGCACCAAACCAGGAAAATATAAAAGAATTTCAGTTGTGTTAGTTAACTTAAAAATTAAAATGCATGCTAACAACAACAACAACAACAAAAAAGTGGCATGTTGGATACTCGTATTTAAGGTAATTGGAACTCAACTATAGCAAAATGTCGGACTCGCGGATATTGAAGTGCTTCAGGAAAGCTCGAGTGAAGAAGGATAGGCATGCTAAGATGAGGACGACAACAAAATACTCATAGCTCGGACTCAGGACCGGCTTACCTAGGGAAGCAAGAAGGCGATCGCCCCAGGGTCCATGCCAATTTTTTTTATTTAGATTACATTCATCAGCTTTCCATTCTGAATTAGAAACTTTGATGTTGGAGGATGAACTATAGACCCATATAGAATTACCAACCTATACAATGTTTACTATTCGAGACGAACTGCGCAAACCTAGTCGCCATGATGCAAATATTTCATGAGTGATTGAACCTCTCAACATAACTATCTAGATTGTTATGTTTGTGAAGTTCTTTTATATATATGATTTGGTTAATTGAGGAGTTATGGATCTAATTAAACTCATATATATATATATATGTCTCTCCATTATTACTGTCGACTTCCCTATACTAAATAAGATTTGAATTTTACTTTCTTGAACGGACTCTTTTTGTGTTTGTAAAGTTTGCTCATTCTAATTTTCTTTAAAATATTTTGTGATTCTCAAACTGATGTGTTTGCTCGTCAAGCACGCATCCATGATTCGCCTTTTTTTTTTGGGTAGACATTTCGGACCTAAATTAATAATTTACCAATTCCGTTTGATCATTTTATAAAATTGTAAGAAGAAATAAATCATGGAGCTCCCGTAACAAAGAAAAGAGAATATGAAAATAATTGACGGGGTCCACTAATGGCCGCTTAAGTAACCTTAATGGATGTAACGTTTGTCCTCTGACCCTGACCCTGACCCGGACCCGATATGGGCCACTTTTCTTGTCCTTTTCTCACATTCAGCTGCTTTGCCCTTGTTCTCACATGTTAATTACATTTTTACCACTGCTTGATTCTCGTTTATGGGCCCACTGAATGGCCTTTAAATGCGATCAGGAAGGCCCATGAAACTTTTTGATTGGTTTCCTTAAAATACCCTTTGATAAAAGACTTAATAGTCGTACAGCTCGCTGATTGAAGTCGTAATTTGTGGTGGAGATTAGGGTGAATCTCGTCATTTTATGTGTTCCAGGATGACTTTAAAAGTCAAGACAGTTAAGTTTTGATTAAATGAATCATGTGACTGAATATTCAGTTAAGTTCGTTTTATTTATATATTCTTTTGGACAAGGAAAGGAAGTAGATGTGAAAATAGAAAATAAAATTATAGAAAGACTTCTTTTATGTAATTTTATAGTTTTGTTTCTGAAATATATAATTTTGCAGACTACCGAATATTCAATTTTTTTGTCTCTTTATTTTTATCTTTTTTGGTAAAAATTGTTTACTGTCTTTCGTGTTAATGATGATAAAAACAGAAAAAAAAAAGTTATGGTTAGGCAAATGATAAACTGAACAAAACAACCTTACATTACCGATTGACGATTTCGTTAGCTAAACATTTATTATAAACAAAATTGGAAAGTGTGAAAAATCCGAAAATGTACCAATTTTTGGATTTAGTTACATATTTTTGGGTCATCTTACTGTCAACGTGTATTTTCATCTTTTATTTTATATTTTAAATATCTTACACATTTTAATCATGCCTTTGATGTTTAGCCAAAAAAGTTTTTCAGAAATTGGGTCATATATATATGATCTGTTCAATTCTAACAAATTAAGTTATATAAATTTCTTAAACGGATTAGTCATTCTCGTGAGATGAACACAGAAGTTTTGAATTGAGTTTTTATTTTACACGACTGAGATCATAGATTTAAAAATCAATATAACAACTATAGTATATATAGTTTTTTTTTTCTTTTTCTAAAACATACTTTTCCTCCTAAAAATTGGATCCTAATTAATTGTTGACAAAGACCGGATCAAATGCGGTCGGCGAAAAACTTGGTTATAGTTTTTTAAGAAAAACACTTGGTTATAAAAAAATTCTAACCGAAATTTTGACGAAACAAACAGAAAAAACCCATTAAAATTAGAAATTCCAGTATTTTACCCCTACATGTTAATTCAGTATGTAATTTAAATTGGATACAATTTTAAATTCTAAATTTAAACCAGGTTTAATCGGCTGTAATAAAGAGCTAACCCGATGGCTGAAGAATATGAATTGATTCGGATTGGATCTAAAAAGGGAGCAATTTTATTACATACAAAGTTAGGTGTAACATTTTTAAGGAAAAGAAAGATACCGGCTGAATTAGGAAAAAAAAAACCAAATACGCCAAAAAAAAAATACATAAACAAACCTGTTTTGTTTTTTTCTTTCCTCTGTAAAGAAAACGCGAGAGAGAGAGAGGAAGAGGCTTTAAAGAGAGACTCGTGGAGGCTCTACTGAAGCGATGCGTGGAACAAAGCTGACACAAAATGGTCACAACAACATCTTCTTCCCTCTCTTCTTCTTCCTCTTCTAACGAAAATACATTCACAACCTCCGATTCTCAACCCTAATCTCCACGACGCTCCTTTCGATCTCGCTGACTAAATTTTCCCTAAACAACGAGGTACGCATTATATTCCCGAATGAATTTATCCTCCTGCACTGCATGTTTCGGGTTTATTACCAATCCAGATTCGTTTTTTTTTTGTTTTTTTGTTTTAATAGAGATATGGCGGAGACGACGAAGGTGATGTACATAGTGGTGGTCGACGATGTGGATACGGCGGCGATTGTGGAAGAAGACGGGACCGGGAATTGGAAAGATTCGTTTCGGTATACGCGTCCGGTTTTGCAGAGCACTCTTCAGCTCATGGGATGCAAAGCGCGTCACGCCTTCAAGGTGATCGCTGATTTTCCTCACTTTTTTTTTTCTTTTTCTCTTGATTTGTTTCCCACAACATCGCTTTCAAGTCTTCACCTTTAAAAAAAAAAACTTTTTTCTTCTTGTCGTTTATTGATTTGGGATTATGTTCATTTAATTTTTTTTTTTTTGATTATATATATATATATATATCGAATTAGCATTTCTACTCGACTTTTCTGGGTTCTGGAACAGTGATGTGTCTGAATTTGGACAGGAATGATTAAGCACGTTCGTCTTATTTGGCAGTACTGTGTCGACCGACATGGTCTATTCTTTCTCAAGAATGTTTTTTTTTTTAATGAGAAGGATAAATTAATTAAGCATGATTCTTAATCCGTCTTTCTAATTTGGATTTTCCTGACTGTTACTGAATTCACAGCTCTAGAATGAATAATATTTTACCTTGGAGATAGATCATTGAACCTGAGCCAAGATTGGTGTCATGTCGTCTAATTGTATTCCGTTGCTCATGTCTTCAGATTCTATTTGAGTATTGTTGCAAATCATTTTTTTTGTGTGTGTGTGTTCAGTGTCTTATTCATGAGCTTGTTTTGTATCTTCTAAAGGTACAATTTTGTTTGAAATAAGATAAAAGTTTCAAGATTTTTGGATGTTCTTTAGTTGCAATGTGCCTTTTGGGTCTTTTTTTTATATTTTGTTAATCTCTGGTGTTTGTAACTCACCACTTTTCATGCCTTGTTGATTTTAATAGATCCTGAAGTTCTGGTTTTTTTTTTTTGGTTGTGAACAGATTAGCCGCAGGGTTTTTGAGTTAATAAGAAGTGAGGGATCCGTCATTCTTTCGCCCTCCCATGGGAAAGAATCAGTATTTGAGAAGACAGGCGATGCTGCTTCGGCTTGTGCTGCTGTAGAAAAGGTTAACAAAGTGAACTGTTCAGCTACTGATGATGTTGATAAGAGTAAAAGTAAGCCGTTTGAGATGTACAAAAGGCGCACAACCGTTGTTGTTTCGCGAGAAGTTTTCGTAAATGTTGTCTGTGACGCTCTCGCTGAATATAAGTATGTGGGTCATGACCAAAGGGCAGATTTGATTCTGGCGTGCAAGTAAATTTCTTATCCTTAATCAGGAACATATGTTATATATATATATGTGTGTGTGTGTAGTGAACCATATGTTTGGGCCTCTTGTTGTTTTCTTTAGTCAGATTTGTTTCTCCTGAATTGTCTTTAGAAAGTATGTGAAACTTCTGTTTATGTGTTCAGCTTCATCCTTTGTTTTGCATAAGATTCTTATTCAATGTTTCCATTACATTAGTCATGCCGTTTATGGCTGTAACTTGTTCTGCAATGATCATCCATGCGAGTATATGGTGCTTCTCAAAATTCATTTGCTACCTCATATGTCTCATTTTGTAACTGCATTTGATCTTCTTTCATCACTTTACACATCATCTAACATATCCTTACCATTTCCTGCAGAATTCGAGAAAGGAAAGAATCTGTGACGGTTCTGCTGTGTGGCACTAGTGGCTGTGGCAAATCTACACTCTCCGCGCTTTTGGTATTTTTCATCACATATGTTTATAAGCTTTAGGTCGACAAGCTTTGGTTTTTTGTTTATGGGCCGGGTAGTCGAGTTTAGGATACATACGGTTTCATTTCCTTTTTCACAGGCTTACAATGCCGCATTTGTGTTACAGGGAAGCAGGCTGGGGATTACAACGGTTGTCTCGACTGACTCAATCCGTCATATGATGAGGAGTTTTGTTGATGAGAAGCAGAATCCTTTGCTGTGGGCTTCAACGTACCATGCTGGAGAGTACCTTGACCCTGTGGCAGTTGCTGAGTCAAAAGCCAAAAGAAGAAGAGCCAAAAAGTTGGATGGTTATGAAAAATCAATCCTGGAGGACGAAAAAGCAAATGCCTTTGAAGGAATTAAGTCCAATAATTCTCAACAGGATGTGGGATCAAAATCAACCGCCCCTGTATTGTTAAGTCACAAGCAAATGGCTGTAGAAGGATTTAAGGCTCAAAGTGAAATGGTTATTGACAATCTCGATAGGCTCATTACCGCATGGGAAGAACGGAAAGAGTCTGTGGTTGTTGAAGGTGTTCATCTAAGCCTTAACTTTGTGGTAAGCCCCAATTAATTATCATAACACATTTCGATTTGAAGTTGTGGAATTTCTAAATTCTAACGTCTTTCTGGCTGGCAGATGGGACTGATGAAAAAGCATCCTTCTATTGTTCCTTTCATGGTATACATCTCAAACGAGGAGAAACACTTGGAACGGTTTGCAGTCAGAGCTAAGTACATGACCCTGGACCCAGAAAAAAACAAGTACGTCAAATATATACGCAACATCAGAACTATACAGGACTACCTGTGTAAACGAGCTGACAAACATCTCGTTCCCAAGATAAACAATACCAATGTCGATAAGAGTGTGGCTGCGATCCACGCGACTGTCTTCAGTTGCCTGCGTAGGCGAGAAGCAGGAGAGCAGCTCTATGATGCTACCACGAATACCGTCTCTGTGATGGACGACGAGTACAGGAACCAGTGTACAGCCAATTCATTGAGTTCCAAAGGAATGTTTCAGCTGATCCAAAGAAAAGGTTCTTCTAGGCATCTAATGGCTCTTCTGAATACTGATGGCACTTTCGCTAGAACTTGGCCTGTTGGTGGTAAGGTTGATGAGAGCGGAAAGCCCGTCTTTTGTAATGAGATAATGGAGGCAAATGGAATGGAGCATCCCATTTATGGATATCTACAGAAAGCTGAACCGGTGAATCTTCAGTTTGGTCTATTTGGGATCAGTGCTTGGCCTAGTGATGGAGCCACGAGCCGTGCTGGGAGTGTAGATGACTCGAGAGCTGACTTGGCTGAAAACGCTAGTAGGCATTACTCTTCTTGCTGCAGCTCGCCTAGGATGTCTGAAGGAAATTCGAAAGAGGTACTCTAAAACTATTTTTTCTCGTTTGATTAATCGTATGTGGAAGGTTGTTTGATGATTCTGTATCTTCTATGTTATTTTCCTTCAGCTTAAGGAGGAGCAGTCCGTGCATGGTAGCGATGAAGAAGTCGAGGATGATCCTCCTGAGCAAGATACAGATTTTAGCGATGACGATAACAAGCGAGAGCATGAAGAGGTAAAGCCTTTTCAAATGGTCGTCTTGGATTTCGCCGGCATTTGTTTCTTTATCTTAAAAGAGTTTTGGGGTGATTTTTACAGGTGGGATCGGTTGATGAGCAATCAACAAAGTCAGATGAGGAGTACGATGATCTTGCAATGGAAGACAAAAGTTATTGGACAGATGACGAGGAAGAGTCACGAGATACGGTTGCGGTAATGTCTGAGAAAAACCACAAGCCGGCAACAAAAGATGACAAGTACATTCAAAACTTAGACCTTTTCCTTCGGACCGTGAACCATCAGCTGGTCGAGCCGCTTGAGCTATGCGCATCGTTGCTCACGTGCGAGAATGGAAACACAAGACTCTGCTCGGGTAAAGAAAAGATGAGGAAGCGTTCTCTAAGCATCTCGGCCCTGGGAAAACACGTCTCGAGTTTGGGTGATCCGATTCTCTTGGGTGCCCCATGATCCTTTGCTTCTGGTTGCTAGTAAATTCCTTAGTTTGTTATTTCTGGTTTAGTCTTTTATTTTTTTTGTGTGTGTGTGTGTGTATAGTCTTAACTTGTCTCAAACTTTGGGGTTGTTTAAAGTGCGCTTTTTTCTTCTTTTTTTTATGACTTTTAAGACTTTAGATTCTAACTTCGATCTCAACTTTTAAAACTTGAGTTTAGATTTCCCTACAGTCGAGAGTTTGCAAAACAAGTATAGTATATTGTTGGATTAACGTCACTTTCTAAATATAAATATTGACATTGACACAAATAAAGTTGGTTCAGAGATCTTTTGATGGTTAAGTAAAAGTAATTAGACATTGTCGAAACATGTGCATGGTGCAGCAAGAAAGTAATTTTCGGAGAGGTCAAGGAAGTGGTTTAAGAACGATTTTGTGACTGTGATGGTTTATCAGTTTGAATATTATGCAATAAGTAGATCTATAGTAAATACAAACACAAGTAATTTTCAATTTTACAATGATAAATCAACTACTACTAGCCTGAGATTATGTATGTTTTTCAGTATATGACGCATATAGTTGTTTATGCAATAATTTGTATTTTGATGTTTAGTATTCGATTTTGTAACCATGTTTGTACTTTGATTGTTTAATCAAAGTAATTTAGACGGAAAAAAAATATGTATGTTCTTCATCGGTTAATATATGTTCTTGTTTTCTTAACCAACATTATGAAAATCAGCGTCCAAAATATTGGAACATATGATACAAACAAGGTTCGAAAAGGCGCTAGGCGCTAAGCGGGCGGTCGGGCACCGATTTGCGCCTAGGCTGAAAAGCGGTGATTAATCACCGATTAATTTTGAACATTTTTTTTTAATTTTAAAGTTTATATGTATATAAGTTATAAGTTATGAATATATGAATCAAAACAAGTATGAAATAAGTTTTTTTGATTATCAAAGTAACAAAATATTAGGAAATTAAGTTCAAATTCACATCTAAATTTCAAAAACAAAAAAAGAAGTACAAACATATGATGCAAAAAATAGATTTGTCTTGATATTGAGAGACACAAAAAAATATAAGGAGAGAAAAATCTTCATCATCTTCTTCAATGATCAAATTATCATGTGTGTTGTAGTTCTAGATGTATTTCCAAAATTTTGTAACAGACCATATGTCCGTCATAAAAAAAAAAATGTTGACTTTTTGAAAAAAAATCGTTGACATTTTCAAAAAAATCGTTTGACCGCCTAATTCACCGCCTAGACACTAACCGCCTAAATACTGCACCGCCGACTAGCGCCTAGGTAGCTAGGCGGCCGCTTTTTAGAACATGGGATACAAATATGAAAACTCATGGTAAGTAACCAAATAATTGTAGTTAATAATGTGCAAAATTATCTTTAAATGACTTACCTCACATCCCAGAGGTTTAATTACCTCGATTTTTGAGGGTATCCTTCGTAGATTGTTTGAAGTCAAGAGGCATTGGCTAAGAGAGGCATTGATTCTGGTTTCGTTTGCTTCCTTGCTTTACCGATTTTGCTTAGTCAACTTTATTATTTTTCCATTTATCCCTTTTGTATATAACATTTTTTTTGGTTGACCAATAATTGAAATTTTAGCTATTAAAAAATTCATCTTAAAATTTGGGCTCTATAATTTTAATCATGGTTGGTAATATTATACGACTTATGATAAGACAAAAGAATATAACATTGAACAACTGGATTTCTTTCAAACGCTTTGCGTCAAAAATTAAAATTCTTTACTGAATTATATTTTATAATAATTAGCTTTAACTTAAGATGAACTCGATAACCAAATAAAATAATATATAATAAGATGACATCATCAAATTAACTGCGATAATCTAATGGAATCCGGAGAATTTGACTTGCGAATTGTTGGACCGATTTAGCGATTTAGACTAAGAGACACGTATAATTCACATTTCGATGTATATAATTGTGTATATCATTATTTTTGTGCGCCTGTAAATCTGCTGGCATTGTAACCAATTAACCAGCATCTTTCTACATCATTGACAATCTAAGATTCTTTTTTTTCCTCCAGATAATACTTTTCTAAATCAATTAATTATGGGGTATATTTAATCTAGTATTTGGTGTAATTTGTATTAAAATTGACTGTAAAAACATAGTCACATAGAGAGGAAGGACTTGTCCCCATGCCATGTATGAATATAACGAAATGTATCATACGAACATTTATTTATTTTAATTAAGATTTTTTTTTTTGACGTAATTAAGATTTTTTTAAGAAAACCCCAGAAAATAAAACCGATAAATAGAAACAAATTTTCAGTCACAAAACATGAAAGTCATAATTAATTAACAATAATGAATCTAATATAGTTATCTCTTACTATTATGAGATCAATCTTTCAAACAAAAAAAAATCATGGAATGTGTTTTTTTGATTTTTAGGCTGAATAATAGTTTATTAAAAGAATCAAAATATCAAAAGGTTTACAAAAACAAGAAAAAGAGGATCCATCCATAAGGATTCGTAGTAAATAACAATATTTTTTGCGTATGTATATCTAAAAAAATTTCAGATGAATTGCTCTATTTTTTGTTTTTGAAATGGTTAAATCTCCACTGAGATGATTTTCAGAAAAATCCAAAAACATATATTAACGTTTCTGACTGAATTTACCACAGACAGTAGCGAACCTACGTTGTGTGTAGGGGGTCAATTGACCCCGGTTAAGTTTAGATATAAATTATTTTATATAGGA
The DNA here is from genome assembly GCA_030161315.1 of Eutrema japonicum. Taxonomy (NCBI): domain Eukaryota; kingdom Viridiplantae; phylum Streptophyta; class Magnoliopsida; order Brassicales; family Brassicaceae; genus Eutrema; species Eutrema japonicum. The sequence continues at coordinate 46,115,577 of BSQW01000005.1, forward strand.
CTGTTAAGTAATTTTTGGATTATTTTGATAACTTCTCATTCGTTGACCCCGGTTAATCTCGGTTACTTTGGTTCAAAATCTTAATTTGCATCCACCATCTCCTTTTTCGGTTTAATTTTCATTAGTCATTTTACTCATATATCGATAGATTCTTTAATTGTTTTTTTCACTTAATAAAACTATAAAACATAATAAAGTCTTATATATTTCTAGTTTATGAACCATAGTTTTATAGTTTCATCTTAAAAATTATTTACCTAATATTAAACTATCCCAAAATAACTTAGCTTTTAATATTAATGTATTTAAAAATGAATATATAATATTAAATAATATTATTATATTTTTTTTTTGCCGTCTGAAATCTTTTTTATTACAGATTAGAAGAACTATTACAAGAACAAATTTTTCAATTGACAATATATCCGTTTCACAAGAATCCATGCAGACTGGACCCACACCAAATGGCTCTCCTTGCACCACCCTGAAAATTTCCTTATAAATTTGTCTCCATTAATAACCTGCATAAATCGCATCTTCTGGGAATTGAAACCCAGACTTCTTGATGTAGAAGCATTAATTAACCTTTAGTCGATCACTGAACTAAAGAGCTTCCACATATTATTATATTTAAAAATGAATATTTAATATTAAATTTGCATCCGATAAAATTAAGATGTCACACTTTTTTATTGCTCCATTATGAACCATTGAGATAAAACAATTCTTTATATTGTTCCATTGATAATAATAGAGTTGCTGAGATCAGCGTTCCAAACCGTCGTTACAAATTAAATAATCAAACTATGATATTTTCCTTATATATATATTTCCTACAGTAATATATATTGCACGTCGCCTCTGGGTTTTCCTAATTCCTTTTTATTATTTCTGAGAAGGGAAACACATGGTGACTTTCTTTAGAAAAAGATAAAAAAAAAAATACAACTGTTATTCTGCTGTTACAATCTTTCCTAAGCATAGTTAGGGATCTGATTACATCATCATCACAAGATTCACAACTATATTTTAATAAGTAAGAATCTAGATATTTTGTTTCTTTCTATAACACTAGTATATTAACAGTTTAACCCCAAAAATAATATATTATCAAATGGAACCTTTCAATCCATGCAAAGACATAGTCACATATAAAGGAAGGACTCGTCCCCATGCCATGTATGAATATAACGTAATGTATCATACCGTGATTTTCTTGGATTGATTCTTGCATCTCTCTTATCTCTCAAATTTCAAGGAAAATTCACTTATGAAATTCCGTTCGAAAACTCCATGGTTAGATGATCGTTTTACAATTTCGGAAATTATTATATAACGATCATCAGTCATATAATGATAAAAACTTATAATCATACATGTATCAAATAATGTTTCTAAGGAATATAAATGAACTTTTATTCTATATCTCTCTGTATTGTTTATGTTTTTTTTTCTAATGAGAGACGCTTAACTAATTATGTGACATATACAGTTTCAAATTATACTACCAATCTTAATTGTGTATAGTAATCTCTGTAAGGAGGATTTTTTGTATTTACATTTGAAATATCGTTGTATTTTTTTTTCCAAAATTATATTTTGATGTATAACGTATATTTAATTAAATCAAAGAAAAAAAAGTACCAGCAACGAAACTTAGTAACTCCCAATTTCAAACTCAAACATCTTATTCTCAGAATATGGACAGTTGTGTAATCATATTAGTTCTATAATAAAATCATTGGAATCTAAGTGAACCTTTGGGACGTAGGACGAGGCTTAATTCGCGTTTATGCATGCTCGCGGCGAAAGTGAATATTCCATATATTATTAATATAAAGACAACTTGTATAATTGTAATCAATCTCGCATAAACAAATTTTGAGTCATAGCTGTTAAAAAAAAAAAAATTGAGTAATTAATTATCGTTAAGAACTATACTAATATAGTTTTACCAACAAAAAAAGAAAGTAATATAGTATTATACACGTAAAACGAATCCCACCTGTAGCCTTTAGAATCTCGATCGGCTCTTACTAAGTCAACTTCCGTATCTCTATATAAACCAATCTTTTTTGATAAAAATATATAAACCAATCTTCCTTCTTTTGTTCCCTAAACACAAGACCACAAGCAAAAAAATACAAAATGGCTGATGGTTTCGGTGAACCGGGAAGCTCAATGCACGGAGTCACCGGCCGAGAACAAAGCTATGCATTTTCAGTCGAATCTCCGGCAGTTCCTTCCGACACATCAGCAAAATTCTCTCTCCCCGTGGACACCGAACACAAAGCCAAAGTCTTCAAACTCTTCTCCTTTGAAGCTCCACACATGAGAACTTTCCATCTTGCTTGGATCTCATTCTTCACTTGCTTCATTTCCACTTTCGCTGCTGCTCCTCTCGTCCCCATCATTCGAGATAACCTTAATCTCACCAGACAAGATGTCGGAAATGCGGGTGTTGCCTCTGTCTCCGGTAGTATCTTCTCTAGGCTTGTTATGGGAGCCGTTTGCGATCTCCTTGGGCCACGTTATGGCTGCGCTTTCCTCGTCATGCTCTCGGCCCCAACCGTCTTCTCCATGTCTTTTGTTGCTGATGCTGGCGGGTAAGTAAGCTTGTAAATTCTATAATTGCGCAAACCTTACGCTTTACTTCACTTACATTGACAAGATCCTATTAAACTGATTCTAAAATATTTTTTTTTAAAAACATTTTGTTTTCATCTAAAAATTAAGTGATAAATGAATAATTTTCGATGTGGAATTCCTAACACTTTTTTCACGATAGGTACATAACGGTGAGGTTCATGATCGGGTTCTGCCTAGCGACCTTTGTGTCATGTCAGTACTGGATGAGCACGATGTTCAACGGTCAGATCATAGGTCTAGTGAACGGGACAGCGGCCGGGTGGGGGAATATGGGAGGTGGAGTCACGCAGCTGCTCATGCCGTTGGTCTATGAGATCATTCGACGGTTGGGATCCACGTCCTTCACCGCGTGGAGGATGGCTTTCTTTGTCCCTGGGTGGATGCATATCATCATGGGGATCTTGGTCTTGACTTTAGGACAAGACCTCCCTGATGGTAATAGAAGCACACTAGAGAAGAAAGGTGCTGTTACTAAAGACAAGTTCTCAAAGGTACTTAGTCATTAAATTTAATAAATGTTATTTTCTTCTTGGATCCTTTGATTCTTATATATGTATTAACGTCTACGGATGGTTGTCTGAATTATATATATACTTTTCGTGGTATATATTAATGGTTGTTCTGATAGATCTTAATTAGATTAATATTTAGACATATACAAATAAATTAATCCAATAATAAAAAAAATTATCTGATTGATCACTCTTTTTTAAAAAAAAACATATAAATACGTTTTATATAGAAAAAGCGAAACTCTTATTATACCCAAGTAATTGTACATTTGTAGTTATTTATATATCATCTCTAAATATAATACTCTTTTCATATTTTTTTTTTTTTGGTTAAAGATATTTTTCTCCTTTCTTTTTAGGATCTTGTTTTAAAATTCTCATAATTTTCTCGTACGTGGACAACTTTACCAGGTTTTATGGTACGCGATCACAAACTATAGGACATGGGTTTTCGTGCTGCTATATGGATACTCTATGGGAGTAGAGCTCACAACCGATAACGTCATCGCCGAGTACTTTTTTGACAGGTAAAATTTTGATAATCAACTCACATTTGAATCGTTATTCTATAAACATTATAAGACTTTGGTTGCTATTGGCAGAGTGGTGTATTATGCCAATTTACCAGGGTTTTTATTTTATTTATATTTTTCGAACAATTAAAATTTACTGACTTTAATGTCCATGCGGCATGTTAATGTCCATGTTTTTTTTATAAAAAAAAATGTTAATGTCCATGCACTCGCAGTTGCATGCTCAAGTGGCCGGTTTGAACGACTATCACATGATTTTTGTTTTTTACCAAAACATAAATTAAAAAAAAAAACTTTATTCGACTACTGAAAATGATTTTCCTCTGTAAATATTTTCTTAACGTTTTGTTATTTTTCTTTTCGCAAATCCACTACATTCATTTTTTTGTTACTAATTAGCCCTAAAAAGACTCAATATGTACCCTTTTTTTTTTACAGGACTCAATATGTATTTTGATACCGGAAAAAAGACTCAATATATGTTGACTATTTTGTAGGTTCCATCTCAAGCTTCACACGGCCGGTATAATTGCTGCAAGCTTTGGTATGGCAAACTTCTTTGCGCGTCCTATCGGTGGCTGGGCCTCAGACATTTCGGCTAGATACTTCGGCATGAGAGGCCGTCTTTGGACCCTATGGATCATCCAAACTTTAGGCGGTTGCTTCTGCGTATGGCTAGGCCGAGCCACGACTCTCCCGACTGCGGTTTTCTCTATGATCCTCTTCTCACTCGGGGCTCAAGCTGCTTGTGGAGCCACCTTCGCCATCATACCTTTCATCTCTCGCCGCTCCTTAGGCATCATATCTGGGTTAACCGGAGCCGGAGGAAACTTCGGCTCTGGTCTGACCCAGCTAGTGTTCTTTTCCACTTCCACGTTCACGACGGAACAAGGGCTGACGTGGATGGGGGTGATGATTGTCGCGTGTACATTACCTGTCACTTTAGTGCATTTCCCGCAATGGGGAAGCATGTTTTTAGCTTCCACGGGAGATGAAGTGAAATCTACGGAGGAGTATTATTACATGAAAGAGTGGACGGAGACGGAGAAGAAAAAGGGTATGCATGAAGGGAGTTTGAAGTTCGCCGTCAATAGTAGGTCGGAGCGTGGACGGCGCGTGGCTTCTGCACCGTCTCCTCCTGCGGAACACGTTTGAGAGTACTTAATTGTGTTTTAAATGTGTTATATCAAATTGCTATTGCTCCAAACGTGTAAAGTAGTTGATCGAAATGTTTAATTTTCTTAAGAGGTGTTATACTACTCTTTGTGTAATTTCGTTACAGTTCTATTGTTTTTAAATTATTATTTTCGGTTCCAGTATCACTTTAATTAATTGTTTGAGCTACGAACTCAACGTGTTCTTTCATTCTTTATTTATGATCTTCTTTGTCACGGTTTTTTTCTGTACCAGAATTAAGCCGTTAGATAATGCATATACCTGACGTATACCTTCTTATATTTAAGCAGCTATTTGAATGATTGGTATAATTCATATTGTTTGTCATAATTAGTAAAATTAGTTAGCTAAAATATCAAACTTTTTTGAAACTCAACCACTTTCCACGTCTTAAGACTCTTAAATCTTACTTAACAAAAGAATTGGCCTTCCTCCAAAATAGCTTATCGAACCGAATCTGATCACTTGTGTAGCTCATGTATCATTTTGTGCTTTAACAGAAGCCTAATATATATGATAGGTATGAATGATATGGACTTTTCAGGAAGCTCATCAAGCCCAACTAGATTTCAGTTTCTTTCTCACAATTTGCCTAACTTATAGCCAGCCCATATTGATATAACTACTTATATATTCCATAAATATTCCACTATGATTTGTTTTAAGTTTGCTACTAACCGGAAATATCATGTCGAAATTAGACTAATTACATGAATACGTGAAACAACATATAAACGTCTAAACTATAACTAACATGTCATGTCCTTCAAACATTTAGACCACAATAAATAGGTTATAGTCCGGGTGGTCTTAGATCTAAATTCAAACTAGTAAGAGAGTTTATAGCTGTAAATTTTACAGTGACCAAGATGTGATATGTTAAGCAAAAATGGTGTTATTATGGCTTTGACCAACAAATTTATTATTACTTTACCTATTGTTAACGACTTATGAATTTAGAATTAATAACTTTTGTTTCTTCGTCTCTATATCATATCCTTTGCTCACCTCTCATATGATAATTAAGTTGTCTACACCTTATATTATTTACACTTTAAAATATGACATATTTGCCCAAATTGTCATGTAATTCAAATTTCTTTATAAACTTAATAAGACTTAATTTTTTTTTTTGTCTTTTATCGTGTAAATGATGAAAATACCCCTAATTCTGTATACCCGTGTACTGTCCACATGCATACATGTCATACTTTACAAGTACTAAATTATCATGAATAATATAGAAAATGTTAAAAACAATGAACAGTAATTTAAGTGTTAAAAAAATATACTAAATCTAGAAAGTGTTAATGTTAATTATTACAAAACACCCTTAAAATATTATTAAGATCGTATTATATATCTGTGGAGAGATTACTCTGTTAAAGATACTAATTACCAAATCAGAACTAAAATTTATGCCGTTTAATTGGTTCAGCTCTATACCCAAAAAATTTCGATCGTTAAACAATATTTTTAAAATACTACAGTACAAACGTCTTAAGAACTTTTGTCTAAGTACGAGAACAAGATATTAGTAGATGACGTGTAATAAATTCAATGGTTTGAATGATGAGGATTACAGTCAGAAAGAGGATGCCGTACATCTTCCGCATCATAAGGACAGAACCCATTAACCTAATGCTGTGATCTGTACGGTTTTAAAATAGTATTAACAGATAAGTCAATTGAATTATCATTAATGTAAATAAGTAAGTCAATAATTAGCACCTTAACTCATTTCTCAATTTTTATATGAGCATCAACCACTTTTCTGGTGAACAAACTCCACGTTCATATTGTTACGTGAAAATTGCTGTCATTCGAGGGACAATATTATTATATTAACCAAAACTTTCCGGAAAATTACAAAAAGGAGCCCAATTTATTCACGCTGAGCAAAAGTAAATATCTTTTTTTTAACCCACAACTTTTGACTCTAATCTATTCACACCGTTTACTTTTTGAATTGAGCCACTTGGAGTCTATACTAGTGTTGTTCACTCCAAAAACCCGTATCTACGCAATCCAAATGAATTAGAAAATCAAATCCAAAAACGTATCTGAATCTTTTCAATTTGTCAGATTCGTTGTATTTTTGTTCTATATTTGACAAATTGTGTAACCTGAACCAGACAAAACAAAAAGAAAAAATAAAATAAAACGGGCTTTTTAAAAAGGTATCGAATATGACCTATTCGAACACCTTAAAGAATGAACCAACCCAAACGAGTTTAGGTTTTAATTCATTTTGTATATACCGAAACAGCAAAGGCTATTTTCTAATGCTAACTTAAGAAATTCTCAAAACTCTTATTTTTATTTAACTTTAAAAGATTACTATTTTTAAACAACGGATTCCAAAAAAAAGTCTTAAGTAATAGGATGAATCATTTAGTATTTTTTTTTATGTTCGGTTATGTACAAATGAAATTAACCATCTTAATTTTCTCAAGAAATAGACCATAGGCTGTTTGCATTATCTATTTTACATATATATAAGTCTACCAAGTTGCAAGATAAGCCATGAACATTCAAAAAATATAAGAAATGAGCCATTACTCATGTTTTGAAAGATTGTTTGAGAATTTTTTTTTGTTTGACCTTCCCACAAGATTTGAATTTTATAACCTATAAACATTGGACTTTTATAGTTGCCTTCCCTACATGTGAAAACAATAGAAGTAAAACCATTTCAAAAAATAATATAAAAATGATTTAACCTTTTTGATAATGGCCAATTCTAAAACTTTAAGTATTTAGGACTATAACCACTTGAAATCTATATATAATTGCTAAAACAAAATGTGACGAGTATAGAAGTTCTACATATTGAGATTAAACAAAATTAAGAAAGATTTAAGAAAGTCAACTTATCATTTCGTTTCATAGTGAGGAATGAGGATATGCGAATATCATACGCGGAAAGTTAATAATAACCTATGAACTAGACAGTATATATATATAGTTCAGAAAAACCTAGCGACCATGGTCTGGGGGTAGTGGAATCCAGAGACTCAAATGCTTAATTGGCAGATTTTTCGGGTTCGAGTTACGAAGCAGCTAAAACAACTCATGGAAACAAAAACACGTTTGTTGGGCCATCATGGTTATTCACATGGTCACTTGGCTCCGGGATTAGTCGGTGCTCATGGCCGTGGACACAGTTAGGATAGGTCTAACAAATTTGATGACAGGCTCGACGTTTGCAAATTCCGTTGATCCGGATTATCAGAGATTCAAAAAAAAAAAAAAAAGATCAGAAACGTTAGAGCATTTTTGTGGGAACTTATTTTAATAATTATTTCATTTGGTGAGTCGACCACATGGAATGCTCAAGAGACAAATTATAAGTATTAAAGACATTTTGACGCTTTTTGCTATCATTGATATGTACGGCCTCTTAGGCTTTTTTAGCTATTGCCAATGGCATGCCAACTGTCAACGTTCGTATCTCTATCGCCATTTTAGAGAAATTTCACAAAAAGTAATAATCTTTATTATGTATAACCTGCCAATTGCCCAAATAGATTTCACACGTATTTTTGTAGATTTCTTTTCCATATTTTTAAATTATATATCGGAAAAATTGTGCAAAATGAAACGTTTTTCTTATGCATTTTTACTCGAATCATTTTTTTGTTAAAGCATTTTACTTAATTATGTATATAAATTATCACTGCATAGGATACTTTGTCAAACAAAAGTGTAAATATTGATTTTCTCACTACAAAATCTTCAACTTTGCGGAAGTTGCTTGAAATTAATGTATAAAGAAAAAAAACACTAAAACTTGATAAAACGTCACGATTCCTAATATATATATATTCAAAAACTTAATCTTTCTTATTAAAAATCAAAAGAACTAAATCAAAAACCCAAAAATCGATTCATAAATCAGAAGGGATTTAGACTGAGTTCGGGTTAATCAATGCTCTTAAAAGTTCTTGCATCGCCGTATGCGTCAGGCAAAGCACAAAACGCAAATGTGGTACACGTATGAAACGTACGTAACTAATAAAGAAGCACGTATTAGCAGCTACACTATGTTTAGACCATAGTGTATATCTCTATTTAGACAATCTCTAATGTATATCTCTATTTTTTATTTTAAAATGGAGCAACTCCAAAATAGAGTTGTGTTTTGCTCCAATGTATAACTCTATTTTTTTACTCCAAAAAAGAATATTCTAAATAGATTCTTTTGTATTTTATTAATAATGCCTTTTATTTTTAAAATTTACAAATTAACCCATTTTTTGCAGAACTTTTATAAATTATGAATGTAATAAAATTTAATACTTATTAAATAAAGAAAACTACATAATATCATTAAACATCACCGACACTAAATTTTTCCCACAAATGATCAATTAGTGCATTTCGAAGTGAAAAATGAGCTTCTTTATCTTTGATTGCTCTAAATCGACCAAGAAACTCTTAGAATAGGATATTATCATCATCTACAAGCCAAAATTTTATAAAAACGGAATGCTCAACAATAAGATCAACAAATTCCTCAACAACAACAACAAATTTTTTAGTGATCTTGGTGGACAAGGAAACGGTTTAGGAGAATATTAAATTTATCATATTTGTTGTGTTAAATTTGTTTATGTTGCTTATCTTTAATTTTAGCATTTGTTATGTATTTTTAAGTTTATTTTACTTTGCAATCTTTTTAAATAATTTTTTTTAGTGTTTAAATAATTATGACATAAAAAAATACGTATAGTGTCACATGTATGCGCATACATGTTGATAGTTGATAATATTTACGAAAAATACATTGTTAAATTAATAAATAGTATAAAATATAAATATTTAATATTTAAATGATCAATTTGTAATTAAAAAAAGTCCAACTCCATAATGAAGTAGAATATGGTGTTACTCCAAATATGGAGTAGAATATGGAGAAACTCCATTTTGGAGTGGAAAATGGAGTGGGGTTGGAGAAAAATTTACTCCAAAATAGAGTTTGGAGTAGAAAATGGAGTGGGGTTGGAGATGCCCTTAGTTCTAAAATTCTAAACTGATATGCCTTTTCTCTCCCCATTAATAATCAAAATTAGTTAAATAATGTTATCAGTTAATAATAATAAATTGGTACTCCCTCTCTGTTTCATAAAGAGTGTCATTTTGACACATTTCACATATATTAAGAAAAATACTAAAAGTTTCATATTGCCTCTTATTAATACACTAAACAATTTTCTCTCTCTCTAATTAATACATTAAAACAATAAGATTAAAAGTGAAATTTTGTTCAAAATTATGTATTGAAAACATAAAACGATATTTTTTGTGAAACAAAAATAAAACCTCAAAATAACACTCTGTGAAACGGAAAGAGTATTAACTTTTTCCCTTATTAATTATTCAAATCTCATCTTTGGACCCACCTAACCCTACCTACCATATGATATTGGTAATGGTATCCCCTCTGGCTCTATATATAGTTTGCATTTCTCAATCTCCCAATTACACCAAAACACAACAAAGAGCAATAAACCTTCTCCCCCACTCAGAGTCTTTCATCTCACTCTCAACCTTAAAATGGCTTCTAAAGAAGAAGGCTCTATTGGAACCTCCTTGCATGGAGTCACAGCAAGAGAACAAGTCTTCTCCTTCTCCGTCGATGCTTCATCCCAAACTGTCCTATCCAACGATCCAATGGCTAAATTCACCATTCCAGTTGATTCCGAACACCGGGCCAAAGTGTTCAACCCGCTCTCATTTGCTAAACCTCACATGAGAGCCTTTCACTTAGGATGGATTTCATTCTTCACTTGCTTCATCTCAACCTTTGCCGCGGCACCATTAGTCCCCATCATCCGTGACAACCTTAACCTCACCAAAACTGACATCGGGAACGCCGGAGTAGCCTCCGTCTCTGGCGCCATTTTCTCAAGGTTAGCCATGGGAGCGGTTTGTGACCTCCTCGGTGCACGGTATGGAACTGCCTTCTCGCTCATGCTAACCGCTCCAACCGTCTTCTCAATGTCGTTTGTGACCGACGCGGGCGGATACTTAGCCGTCCGGTTCATGATCGGTTTCTGCCTCGCCACGTTCGTGTCGTGCCAGTATTGGACCAGCGTCATGTTCAACGGCAAGATCATAGGACTAGTCAACGGCTGCGCCGGCGGGTGGGGCGATATGGGCGGTGGAGTGACTCAGCTACTCATGCCAATGGTCTTCCACGTCATCAAGCTCGCCGGAGCCACTCCGTTCATGGCTTGGCGCATAGCATTCTTCGTCCCTGGTTTTCTTCAAGTCGTAATGGGCATTCTCGTCCTCACTCTCGGCCAAGATCTCCCTGATGGTAACCTCAGTACCCTTCAGAAGAGAGGCCAAGTTTCTAAAGACAAATTCTCCAAGGTACTTTTCAACATATATATATTTCGTCTCATTTTTAATCATACTAATAAATAAAGATCAAGAACAATATGGCTCTAATTAAAAGAATTTTGCAAGCACTAAACGTAGTCATGAAATTTTACGATGAATTTTAGTCGTAGCAAAATTTGCGACTCTTTCAAAATTATTGCAATTTGCCTCGCCTAAAACAAAAGACAGTAGCTAATTGGCAACAAATTTGATACGAAACATTATTAAGAGAATATTTTATTTAATAAATTTCTAGGGGCTAACGGTTTTTCTTGTTATTATGCTACTTGTTTTAGGTTTTCTGGTTCGCTGTGAAGAACTACAGAACATGGATTTTATTCGTTCTTTATGGATTTTCCATGGGAATTGAATTAACTATTAACAACGTTATCTCCGGTTATTTCTACGACAGGTTTGATCTCTTCTTCGTTAAAACCAAATGATGATCTTTACTTACTTGTAGCACAGGTAATAACAACTTTTGTTTTCTTGTTCTTTACGTATCAGGTTTAACCTTAAGCTTCAAACAGCCGGTATTGTGGCAGCCAGCTTCGGAATGGCAAACTTCTTCGCCCGTCCCTTCGGTGGCTATGCTTCTGATGTAGCAGCCCGAATCTTTGGCATGAGAGGCCGGTTATGGATCTTATGGATCTTTCAAACCGTAGGAGCTCTCTTTTGTATCTGGCTAGGTCGTGCTAGCTCACTTCCCATAGCAATTTTGGCAATGATGCTCTTCTCAATTGGTACACAAGCCGCTTGCGGAGCCCTCTTCGGGGTTGCACCTTTCGTCTCGCGCAGATCTCTAGGGCTCATATCGGGACTAACTGGCGCGGGAGGAAACTTCGGATCCGGTTTGACTCAACTGCTTTTCTTCTCTAGTTCGAGGTTTAGTACAGCGGAAGGACTCTCGTTGATGGGAGCTATGGCGGTTTTGTGCACGCTTCCGGTTGCGTTTATACATTTCCCGCAATGGGGAAGCATGTTTTTAAGACCGACGAGCGATGGAGAAAGATCGAAGGAGGAATATTATTACAGCTCTGAGTGGACAGAGGACGAGAAACGACAAGGATTGCACGAAGGAAGCATCAAATTTGCTGAGAATAGTCGGTCTGAGAGGAGCCGGAAAGTAGCTTTGGCTGACAATCCAACACCCGAGACCGGAACTCCGAGTCATGTTTGAAGACAATTTTCCTTATATATATATAGAAATAACCCTTTCATTAGTTTCATGTTCCTCTCATATGAGATATGTAACTGAGCAAGATCTTGCTCTGATAGGTAAGGTTCGATGAGAGCTCCGTACTTACTTCGTATTTGATTATTGTAAATTTGTAATGTCAGTTGAATGAAAGTCAAAATGTTCAACAACTCTTTTTGTTTCTTTTTTTCTTCTTGCGTCTATAAGATTTTCTTCAATCAAATTTATGTCAAACGAAAAGAAGCAAAAACAGATCTCTGTTGAAAAGTGCTTGAAATGCCAAGAAGAGTCCACATGAAGAAAAAATTATGAACAAAGACTACGGAAGATGCAATTGTATGAGTAATCTTCACATCAAAAGAATCTGACCAGAGTGTGAGAAAGTAATAAAAACATTTTTAGTCCTGTGAAGATTGAAAGTAAACCTGTGAAGTTTCCACTCATATTTAGTGTAATAGCTCCATTTATTGGGAAGCCTGAGAAAGTGTTTTTTTTTCAAAACTCAATAGGAGCAAAGAAGTGTTTGGAAAAGGGTGAAAGAGGTTTTGCGTTTTCTCTGTGTAATGGAGACTAAAAACAAGCTACATCGGTTTCTTCATAAATTTTGGTACTCTGAACAAGAAGAGTCGATTGGTTCTCTTGATGACATCAAATTTAACAAAGAAAGCGACTTTACAAACTTCAACACCTTCCACAAAACCATTAATTCCACAGCTCAGGAAACTCGGATATAGCATCAGTCACAAACTACTAAAATCCTATTAAACTTGCAATTGAATTGATTCTCACTTCAGATTTCAGAAGAGTTTGAAACAATTTCACTTCAGAGTTATTAAATGACTATATAGTTGATTAACCATCGAAAATAATAAAGTTGGGTTCTTTTGACATCTTAGGAACTAAAATCCACTGACGAAAAGTTTCTCTGTAGTCGATTCATGATTCCTTCCTATTGAATCATAGTAGGGGTGGGGATTTCGGTTTTATTTCGGGTTCGGTTTGGGTTCGGTTTATTCGGGTTGAATAAAACTCTAGCCGAACTCAACCGAAATAAGTTTGGTTCGGTTTGTGTTCGGTTTGGGTTTAATTCAATTTGGTTTAGTTCGGTTGTACTTTGGTTTGGTTTTAGTTCGGTTTTAAAAAAATTAACTTATAAAAACAAGAATTCTAACGAAACGTAAACAAAACGAATTCATAAAAAAATCACTCCCTAAAAGTCTAAAACCACTTAGTTCGGTTTATAATCTTTATGGTGAAGAACCTAAGATTTCACCGTATGTATTATTATTTTAATATTATTAATTAATTAATTAACAAAAACACATTGGTTTATCGGTTCAGTTCGGTTTAAAACCGAACTAAACCGAACCGTTCGGGTTGAAAAAAACTTCAACCAAATAGTTGGGTATTAACTCTGGTTTGGTTTGGATCGGTTTGAGTTCGGTTTGAGTTCGGTTTGGTTGGTTCGGTTAAAATGCCCACCCCTAAATCATAGAATATTCGGATGCTATTCCACCGAATATTCGAATCTACTATACGAAAAGATTCCCACTTTTAATATTAAAATAATACCATAATCGTCAATATCTTAAGTCTTCAAGAAAAATTCAAATAAAAAAATTCTACAATACCACCAAAAATATTACTTTTTCCATGTCTCTCTTTCGCCATCAAAAAAAAGTTCAACAATCGTAATAAAGAAATAGTACTAATATAGAAGAATATCTGACCTCTTGATCCAAAGAAAGGCAGAGATTACGAGTATGGTTCCTCTCTCTCTCTTAGGCGTGGCTTCAGAACTCGTTAAAAACCATTCCCAAAACCATCTTCTATCTTCACTCTCTCTCGGCATGGACCCAATCGAGTATTTTTCCCTTTTTCCCTTTTTATCTTCAATCTTCAAGTCCAGCTTTAGCCTTGAGATGCTTCTTAAAGTCCATAATGTCACCGTTCCATTTGGTTATGCATTGTTTCTCACACACCCATATCTCATGGGCCACCTGGTTGATCAGCCTGAAGTCGTGACTCACCAGAACCAAACCACCATCCCACTCGTTCAATGCCTCGGCTAGAGAGTCGATTGTCTCAATGTCCAAATGGTTAGTCGGCTCATCCAATAGAAGCATGTTAGGCTGCTTATAAGCCAACCATGCGAATATCACACGGCTCCTCTGTCCGTCAGATAAATTCTTCATCGGCATTACCTGAGCCTTTCCCGTTAGACCAAACCTACCAATCGCAGCTCTCATTTTCTCCTCTTCGTTACCCGGGAACTCCTGCATCATGTAGAGAAGTGCAGGCAATTCCAGGTCTAGCTTCTCAGCCAGATGCTGATGGTACTGAGCAATCTTCAAGTGGTTGTGGCGCCGCACCATTCCTTCAGTCGGGTGCAATTCACCAGTCATGAGCTTCAAAAGGGTACTCTTTCCCGCTCCATTGGGTCCGACGAGGGCGACCCTCGAGTCCAAGTCCACACCAAAGTCGAGGTTTTTGTATATGAGGTAGTCTGGTGTGTACCCAAAAGAGACTTCCACAAACTGAAGCACTGGCGGTGGAAGCTTCCCGACATCAGCAAAACGGAAAACGAGAACGCTATCCCTGGCGACCTTTTCAGTGAGCCCACCTCTCTCCATCTTTGCCAATGTTTTCTCCTTACTCTGTGCTTGACGAGCAAGTTTGGCTGAACCGTGACCAAACCGAGCAATGTACTCCTTCATGTGAGAAATCTGCTCCTGCTCCCATCTGTATTGTTTCATCTGGTTCTCTTCGAGTTCGGAACGGGTCTGGCAATACTGATCAAAGTTACCAGTGTAGTACTTGAGCTCTTTGCTTTGCATGTGGATGATGTTAGTACAGACTCCATTCAAGAAATCCTGTGAGTGGGATACCACAACAAGGATGCGGTCAAAATTCTTCAGACTCTCCTCTAACCAGACACAAGCTTCCAAATCTGTTTAAGGAGAGAACATAAGAGTCAGCATAAAAAAAAACACACACCCAATAGAAAACCATCATAAGAGTCACCAACCTAAATGATTTGTCGGCTCATCAAGCAAAAGGATTGTTGGCATTATGAAGAGTGCTCTTGCTAATGCAATTCTCATCCTCCATCCACCAGAAAAATCTTTTGTTTTCTTAGCCTGCATTTCCTTGTCGAAACCAAGACCAAACAGAATTTCAGCAGCACGTTTCTCTGCGGTTGAAGCATCCATGGCTTCTAACCGCTCATAGATAGTATCAAGACGCTCTCCGCCTCCATCCTCCTGAAAAAGAAAAGGCAAATAATAAACAACCCTATAATTAGCATTCAACACAAAACATAAAATTTAGCTTTCAGTCTATTGTTTTTTATACAAACCTGCTCAATCAGAGTTTCAACTTCCTTCTCCAACCTCAACCTCTCCTCGTCACAGCTCATGACAGCCTCAAGGGAAGTCATGTCAGTAGCTTCAATCTCGTGGGAGAGATGGTAGATATCCATGGAATCAGGAATCGGCAACTCCCTGAGTCCAATAGCAGTTAAAAGTGTGGATTTTCCACAACCATTCAACCCAAGCAGACCATAACGTCTTCCATAGTTAAGCTCCAACATTGAATCGACAATGAGGTCATAACCATGAAACGTGACAGAGAGAGATTCTATCTGCAAAGAGATATCAAAAAGGTTGAAAATCCATCAATCGAAATCTCCCAGATCGAAAAATATAAGCAATCAAACTAAGGATTATCCATATGTAGTACTGCAAATCATAAAACGCTGATTCATGGGAACAAATAAACAACAGAAATATTCACAGATTATCACAAAAACAACCCAGTTCCAAGGAAACCATTAAGCATCGAAATCGAATCACAGAAACGCTAAATAAGAGACTTACCCGAATATCCCTAGATTGTGGATGCGAGCAGAGAATTCCGGTACAGGTCCGATCAGATATTTGAAGGGCTTCGACACCACTCGACAAGTTATCAACTCCGTTGGAGGAAGCGCCGGTCGATTTAGAAGCGGCTGCAGCTTTACCGCCTCTTTTCGCGGCGGCGGCAGCTTTCTTCTGAGCAGCCTTCTTCTTGCTAGCGTCCGAAACCATCTTCAAATCTCCCTGAATCAATCCATCGTAGGAACAAATACAAAATCAAACCATCGAGGATACAGATCGAAGAATCAAAAATCGCGTGAGAAGAAATAACGAAATTACCTGTGTGATTCGGGAGATCGAGAGCTCGAGAGATCTGTAGATCTAGGGTTTCAGAGTTTAGCACAACACCTGTTCGGCAAATTAGGGTTAATGATGGTTTCTGTTGACGGGAGGCGGAAGAATCGGTATTTATAGGAGGTGATGCTTTTGGGAGTGCCACGTGTACGGCGAGACTGAGTTAGCTTTTCATACTTCAGTTGCGTATCGGAATACAACAGCAACTCCCATCTGGTCGGTCCCGAATAAGGTGCGGCTTGTATTTGGGCTTTTCATATTAAAAGCCCAATATTTGTTGGTGAAAAATAGAGGCCCAAATGTCTTAATTATCCTACCAGCCTCATTATGTATCTGTTTGATATTTGACAGTTTGAAGTTGTGAAGTTGAACCAAGAATATATTTTCCAGCCATGTTTCGGAGGATATAATTGTCTTCTGAGTTATACATATAACATATGCCTTCTTTATTAAGGAATTAATGTTTATCAATGTTGTATCTTGATTCTTCTACTTAATAAAAATCCATATGATGAACTTCTCGGTGGTAATAGGATGGATCAGCTTCGATGAAACGTGGTTCTAAGTATCTTTTCCGTTTGCGTTTAGCCTTTAGGTTTATAATCAACAATTTAAGGAATGCTATTTAAGATGTTTGAAGATTGTTGGTTCATTCAAAAAACAAAATATTCACTAAATGTAAACGTAAACGCAAATACAAAAAAAGCATAAGAATAAGTATACATAGGAAATTGGGTCTATAGTTTGGTCTTTCTTGGTTATTGGTTTGATTTTAGGAAGCATTTTGGGAACTGTAAACCAAAAGGCAAAACCTACATTTTGCTTGATCGTCTTAGTGGAATACAGGAGAATTCGATTGGTTCTTATACCTTTAGTTTAATAATTTCTTCTCTCAATGATCATTAATGTGTTGATGGATTAGGCTTTATGGTAGTTTGATTTTTTTGTAGTTTCAAGTAACTTTGTACAGTTGTGCTTTACATGTTTATGCAATCAAGTTCTGTTTTTACTATGCAATCCAAAACTTTGAGAATCGGACGCCGATGTAAATAAGAAACTCATTCTTGAAGATGATGATAATTAATGAACATGATAGGTCTTATCAAAAAATTCCGTCAGCTTTTGTGTTCTATATCATCTTGTAGATCGACTGTAGAATGTGGTCAGATTTACGAGTATACAAGAGGGAATAGTTATCCTTGTCAATAGATAAAAGCTGATTCTACTTGGAAGTTGAAGATGTTATAAGTAGATGGATTGTTGTTCATTTGATAAGATGTATCATCAAGATCTTCATCATTTCTTCAACTTTGTAATTTTCATATATACATATATATGTATATTTAAAATCCCTATGCAATTTTCAATTCTGTAAGTCAATTATGTGTATTTAAAATTTGTTTTGCTACGTGCAAAAACCAAAACAAAAACTTGTTCGTAATGATCAATGTGTCACTATTCGCTCACCCTCGGAGTAGTAGGCATTGACTCCTAGCTTTGGTTTTAAAAAATCGGCGATCGGATATCTAAATGCTAATTTAGTTTTTTAAAACGTGTCACTGATGATTTTATTGTAAACTTGGTGTTGGTTATTGGGACAACCATGTAGCCGAACCGAAATTGTGCATTCCGGTTGAGTCTAGGAAACTGATGTGTTAAACAAATTTGGACATCCGGTTCGTTTTATTCTCTAGTGTTATTTAACTATTTATCTAAATTGATTTAAAACAAAAAAAAATTGAATAATTATATATTGAATTCGTTTTGTTAGTAATATTTTTTTGTAAGTGTATCGGATCATATATATCCGTTCATGTTTTCACTATAATACGTAGACTAAAACTCAAATCAGAAACTGAATTATTGACCCATATTCGCCAAGTCAACGAAATCGTCTGGTCTGACTCTGGGAGGAAGATTCAACCAAACCGTGTCAATTGGGTTATGTCTCCCTAAAATTTAATGTCTTCAAATTGGATTTGAAATGTTTTTCCAGTAAAGAAGAAAGTTCCTCGTCCTTACAATCATTCACTCATTGCCAAAGAAGTTTGGAAATTAGTGTATATAAATCATCAAATCAAATCAAATCAAATAGAAATTTCACAAAAGTACCAAAGTAGAGAAAAATGTGAAGATGAAGAAAGAAAATAATAGGGCCAAGCATGTCTTTTTCTTTTCCTTCTTTAATTTTTTATTTTATTATTATTTTCTCTCATTGTGGGCCTCATTATTACCTCCTTCTCCAAGAAGGTGTAGTTGTGAATATAGCCTATGGAGGATTATTAGCAAATTGATTTATTAAAAATTTTAGAGTCTAAGATTTTATTGTTATTAGTTTATGAATTTTTACATTCTTAATAGATTTCAATATTATTCGTTTATGGATTATAATATTCAATTGTTATTGGTTTGATGATTTATATAATCTAATCAAAATCTATTGTTATTCAAAAAATTTGTATTTTAATGATTTTATGATTCTGTTAAAATCTAGTGTTATTGGGATATGGATTCTTTATATTTTAACTCATAAAACATGATTTTTAAAATACTGTCTATATCTTTTGGATTCTCAAAGTTTGTTATAATATAATTCTTTTGTGGATTTAGCCTTGGGCATTTTCGGTTCCGGTTCGGTTCTGGGTAGGTTCCGGATATTTCGGGTACAAAGGTTTAGGATCCATTTAGGTACCGAAATGATTTCGGTTTGGTTCCGGTTCTGTTCCGGATATTTCGGGTAGAAAGGTTTAGGAACCGAAATATATCCGAACCATTCGGATATTAATCGGTTCCGGTTCGGTTCCGAGTATTTTTTACCCGAAATACATAAAATATACCAGAAATCCGAAATATATCCGAAAACCCGAAATTTTACCCGAAAATCCGAAAAATTTTTAAGGAACATATACCCAAAATACCAAAAATATACCTGAAAACCCAAAATTATATCTGAAAATCCGAAAATATACCCAAAAATAAAAAAAATATACCCAAAAACCTGATATATATCTAATATGTTTGGATATATAATTATATTTTGAGTATTAGGGTACCCGAAATATTTTCGGTTCGGTTCCGGTTGTACCCGATACCCATGGGTATCAATGTGTAAGATCCAATGGGTATTTTGACAATTCCAATTCGGTTCCGGTTCGGATATTTCAGTTCAGTTCTGGTTCCGGTATTTCGGTTCCGGTTATTTTGCCCAAGGCTATGTGGATTATTTAAATACACAAAATTCTCTGTAATTTTAAAAAACTTTTAAAATTCAACAAAATTATATACAAATTTGACCAATCTGATGACTTTTGAAATCAACAAAACTCTCTATAAATCCAACTCCCAACAACCCCGTATGTTTTGTGTAGTTATATGTGTGTTGTTATGTCGATACTCTATACACATCGGTCAATTTTTGTTTGTTTTCTTGGAGCGATGATAATAGTTCAAGCAATAATTCGAATGGATCAAATCGATTGATATTTAACTCTTTCTTTAATGATCACTGTATTAACATTTCTTTATTGATCACTGTATTAACATGATGGATGATATATCCTAAAATCGTAAAATTCAATGGGCTTATCTCCTAGCTAGTCACCAAACCGGTTAAATTCGCACAAAAAAACGAAGTAGGTTAAATAAAATAATTATAGTGCTTAACATTAAAACAAAATAATAATTATAATTATAGTTTCAAAACGGTTCAATTTATAAAGGTGATATGTTGTCTGTATTTTTTCAGCTTAGTTCAGTCGTTTTAGAAAAATACAATGTGATCGATTGTGAATGCTTTTATATACTACTTGTTAGGGATTTCACATTAAAAAGAGAGTGGAGCAAATAAATCTATAATATTGTAATGTGTTGTTCATTTCATAACTAATTGGCTAAAATCCATCTTTTTCGAGAGACATATTATAGAAACCTCACATTGAAAACAGTTGGCTTTTTAGATTGACGTTTAAAAACAGTTTTATTGTATACATATCAAAGGCTTCTTTTTTTTTTGGTTAAAAATATATCAATGGACAACAATACTAACAGACATATATTCATTAAAAAAAGTTGCATTCGATCCAAAATTGATGGACTTAGTCACTTAGTCGTGATCTTCAAATTGTATATGGAGAAAAATCTTACGCTATATAAGATCTAATCAAAACATATAGTATCAATGTATCATGCATAAGTTACTTTTTAAAACCATGATAGTTGTTTATGAGATGAAACTCTTGACATTTATAGCTTGATATATACTTTAAGAAATAAACTCATGTGCCTAAAACTTTGATTCTTGATCAATCCAACTTGTTGTTACCTCCGAGAATTATAAAACTAAATTAACTGTGTGAACATGTTTTAGAATTAGTTTGGGCTTCAATTCTCCAAAGCAGATGGTGTATGTAATCATGTAAATGAATATGTTATATGATACTAGCTTGTGTTGTTGGTAAAAGTAAATGTAGTATGTTGGCATTCACTATATATGAAGAAAGTGCACCATGAAAACAACAAATTATATATGCATGTTATAATGAATCCTCGAATATTCTGGTTACAGTTTCGTTGTACTTTTGTTTTATCCGGATAATGATGTGCATTATATAATTTATAACATATTTCAATGTATTTTTCTCTCTTTATTTACCTTTTTTCTTTATCTTTTTTTCTTTTTCTTTTATGGCCTTTTGGTCCACTTTTCTTGGCATGCCCCCACGTGCTAAGAACCAAAGACAATCATCAAGCCTATGTAAAGAAGGAAAAAAACGAAGGGATACAAAACCAAAGAGAATCATTTTGATCCCTTATTTGGTTTCAATTTTATATTAACTTCACTAAATATCAAGTTCTAACATTGTTATCACTTTTATTTAACCAAATTGTAGCAAGAACCGCTTGTCTTGCAACCAACTTTGATTATTAATGAAAAATTGTAAATGAGGAAAATCATGTGTCTTCTTCGTAATATAGTTGTAAATCTTTGTCAACCAAATCCTTTTTATATCAGCAAACAATAATTGATTTAGTGAGTTCGGTTATATTATAACACTCTTTCTTGTTAATTTTGCCATTTTTCCTATCTAGTAAAGATTTATTTCCTTCCCACCCCAGTCCATTAATTTTGTATAATAGGGTTAATCTTCCTCGATAGATTTTGAGCTCGTAATATAATTATTGAAAAAAAACAATGCACTTTGGAATACAAATAAAGCTTCTCGACAAGTTTGTCATTTGGAAAACTATAGTTAAATTAACGGAATATGATATAACTTTTAATTTTTCTTAAGCGAAAAAGGTTTCTTACAAAAATTATTCCAATTAAAGTTTGTTGATAAGAAAAAGGTTAAAGGGAATGAAATTTATAAGCGTGTTGAAAGTTTTGTTAGTTACTTTTATGTGATTTATTTTTAAATCCTTTAGTTTCCTCGAACTCAAATGGAACTTTCCTAGAAAGGAAGTTGGAAACTTGGAACTAACATGTATGATGATGATGATGATGCATCGCATGAAGCACCCCGCATCATGATCCTAAGTTCTCACATGTTCATGCATGTATTATTATTTAATTGATATTGAATGAGATGTCGCATCAAACGCACATGCACAATAAAAACATGAATACGACGACTATATATATATATTGACGTTAATTTAAATTTCTTATTAATGAATATTTTTTCTACATCAATAAATAAATGAATTTTGGCTTTACGTTACCATAAAAGAGTAAAAGGAAATAAATAGTAATGTGAGCATTGATGTCATGGGTTGGCATTCACTATATATTGACTTACCTATTGAATTCGCTAACATATAACTAAACTTTGTTTTTGACCAAAACAATACTAATTTATTTCGCTTTTCACAACTAAAGTTTACCAAAGAAAACCCCAACCGTAACTTTAGAAATAGCAAGAATATATACCAAAAATGATCACCCTGTACGTGTATGCCTTAAATACACTTGTATATTTTTCAGTTCATTATAATCGGTTTAATATAATTTTGATGTTAATAAGAACTAAACATCACACTTGTTGCCAAAAGATTTTGTTTCTTTCGGCAACAACACACTCTTGAAATTATATTAAAAATAAGTTTCATACGCATTATTTGGTAGTTGCTTGTTTTATTCATTTGTTTTTCGAGTAGGCAATGGTTCGATTTAATCAAGTGTCACCGTCTCGACCGGTAAAGATATATTGAGCGAAACCTTGAGATCACATAATCGAATGATGCTTAGACTGGGACTATTTAAAATCTTATGGTGTCCGAGCTTCGGTCTCAGCCCAGAACCTCCTGATAATAAAAAAAAATGGTTTGATTCATATATTATCGTCCGTTGGTTTCGTATACAGTTTATATATATGTTGAAAAAGTTTAATATTATAAAAGGACTGATGTATATATATTGATATATATATATAATATTTATACGTATGGACTCAAATGCGTCCAAAAAATTTAAGGAATAATATATACCAACAGTTACAACTTACAAGACGGGAGAGGACATGAAGCAGAGGACAAGAGCATTCCCATCCAACTGGCTCAGAATTTTAGTCGAGACACCTAATACCGACACACCGTTTCTTCAAGCCCTGATTTTATCCCCAACTTGAAAAAATATATCTTGAAAAAATGATATTATAATTCGAGCTGCCACATTATATATGAACTCAAACTCAAAGTTGACCAGAAAAAGAAAAAAAAATAGAGGGCACATTTGTTATTTTATATTTTCCATGTAATATGTGGTACAGTTGTATATGTGTTATTGTTGTTATTTTTTTTTTTACGGCATTAATGTGTTATGTTAAACCACAAAAAAGTTTAATCGAGACGAAAGAGATTTCCAATCAAGTGAGGGGTGGGAAAGACAAAACTACCGGCCTGTTCTTTTGTTCATTCAGCAACTGTGTTTAGATGCAGATATGAGATGTAGTTCGTTTTTATCAAAATAAAAAGTACATCTGGATATAAAAACTGGATGCAAAATAAAATGTATCCAAAATAATTGGATATTTTAGATGCACTTAAAACTAGAGTTTGGATGCACCAAAGTACATCCAAAATTACAAAAGTCTAAAATACATTTATTTACAATCAAAATTTAAAATATTTATATTTTATTATTTTTAAGAAAAAAAAATTACATCATTATAACGGAATCGCAAAATTTCACTAAAACTACAAAATAGTGTTTCCCGTCAAAACCGCAAAATAGAGTTTTCCCATAAAAACTTCAAAATAGCGGTTTCTTGCAAAATATCGGGTTTCCACCAAAACCGCAAAATAGAATTTTCCCGTAAAAACTTCAAAATAGCAGTTTCCTGCCAAAACCGCAAAAAAACAATTTCTCACCAAAATCGCAAAATAGAGTTTTCGCGTAAAAACTTCAAAATATCGATTTTCCTCCAAAACCGTAAAATAGCGGTTTCCCGTCAAAACCGTAAAAATCAGTTTCCCACAAAAATCGCAAAATAGCGGTTTCCCGCCAAAACCGCAAAATAACGGTTTTATTACCAAAATCACAAAATAGCGATTTTTCTGCCAAAACCACAAAATAACGGTTTCGTGCCAAAACCACAAAATAGCGGTTTCCCGCCAAAACTACAAAATAACGGTTTCCCGCCAATACTGTAAAATAGCGATTTCCCGGCAATACCGCAAAATAGCGATTTCCCGTCAAAACCACAAAAACGGTTTCCCGCCAAAACCGCAAAAAACGGTTTTCCGCCAAAACCGCAAAATAGCGGTTTCTTGCCAAAACCTGCAAAATAGCGGTTTTCTGCCAAAACCGCCAAAATCGGTTTCCCGCCAAAACCGCAAAAAATAACGGTTTCCTGCCAAAACCGCAAAATAGCGGTTTTCCGCCAAAATCTCAAAAATCGGTTTCCCGCCAAAACCGCAAAATAGCGGTTTCCTGCCAAACCCGCAAAATATCGGTTTTCCGCCAAAACCGAAAATAACGGTTTCCCGCCAAAACTGTAAAATAGCGGTTTCCTGCCAAAACCGCAAAAAAACGGTTTCCCGCCAAAAAAATGATTTTTTGAAAGAATATTTATTTATTTATTATTATTTAAAGTTTTTAAAAAAAAAATTAAATATAATTATTTCATTAAATCAACTTTTATAAGTTATTTAAATATTAATTTGATAATTATTTAGTTGTAAATATAGTTTAGATTAAACAAATTGTTATAAAGATAGAATATGTCATTTTTGGTCATTTGGTTTAAAAATGCATTCAAATAAAATATGCAAACACACAAACAAACAAAACTGCATCTAGATGCAAAATCTAGATGCAAAAGCTAAACATATAAACGAACTGCGTCTGGCTAATGCATCCAAATATTACGTTTAGATGCAGTTTCTAAACGCAGTAACCAGATTCACAAACGAACAAAACCAACGTAAGCTAATTTATTACGATGGAAAAAGGAAGAGAATGGTAGTTATATAATTATGCATTTATTATGTACTTTTTGACTCAGTATTTATGGACATTCACCACTGCGCTTTTTAATTTTAATAATTTATTGTCATTATTTTTCATTTTGGTAACTCTTGTAGGCCAAAACAAAAATCTGTGTAGAGAGTAGACACACAACTCTTGTAAGTTAGCATGCATGTTGTAAATTAAACGCTTGGTTATTTATAGTAAAACACATGCAATTGTCTAAGTTAAATTGGTGAATATGGTGATTAGCACTCAAACAAAAAGAATTGTTGGCTAATTGTGACGCATTCTTCTAAGTAATTGCTTATATTATAAAGTAAAGTACTTAAATATACAATGTAATACAACCGTTGATAGCTTAGTTCGGTGAATTGGGCGAATTTGTTGAGATTTTATTCCCGAATTTCAACTTTCACTTGAAGGGGACCGAGGGTCCTAAATTCATAGGATTACAAAATAATTTATAATAGGCCCTAACAGTTTAATAGTTTTGGTTAGTATTGTCAACATGTTTTAGAAATTGTAGATCTTTGTCAACCAATATCAACATGTTTTATATCATTCAATATCAACATGTTTTAGAAATTGTAGATCATGATTGTTTGTAACTCTATTAAACTGTTAGGGCCTATATTGTCATCTTGAATTGCTAAACCTTTATATTTTGAATGCTAATGCCATGCATGGAGTTGAAACCTTTTTATATCGAGTTAGTAATTAGTACAATAAAGCTATGACAAATTATCGTTTATGGTTTATTTTCTTACAACTAATCCATTTATGGGTAAGTTTTATTTACTGCTGTCAATCTCGTCTCCATAAAGTTGACGTATGGCCCTAGAATTTTGGGTCTTCAGCGATCGTTCACAGTTAGTCAAGCGGTTTCAGATGGTTCATGGCTCTTACCGAGAGGTAGACATCCCATTTCGGTGCTCATAAGGGCTGTTCTTCCCTCTGTTGAGTGCATTCATCCTTCTCGACCATATATTTTCAAGTGGAAACTGGATCAGGTCAGCGAGCCGAGTATGTTTTCTGCATCAAAAATGTGGAATGTTCTTCATCCCTCAGGTCCTCCTGTTTCCTGGGTCAACGCGGTTTGGTTCTCCCAAGGTATACCCAAGCATGCTTTTCTTCATTGGGTTATTTGCAGGGATATATTGCCCACCAGAGATAGGCTTCGAAGCTGGGGCCTTCTTGTCCCTTCAGATTGTCTCCTTTGTGGTATATGTTCAGAGGATCGATCCCATCTTTTCTTCGATTGCGTTTACTCATCTCAGGTGTGGAACTCTTTTTTCTCTCATCAATCGCTATCTCCTCCTACCTCTTTGGACGATATAGTTGATTGGTTAAGATCTCCTTCAAGGAATTCAAAGCTCAACATCATTTGCAAGCTGATCCTCCAAGCATGTTTGTATGATCTATGGAAAGAGCGAAATTCAAGACTACACGGCTCGGTGTCCAAGCCATCGGATCAGGTAGCTTGTGAGATTCGTTCTTTAATCCGTGCCAAGTTGGTAGGATTAGATAGGACAGCTATAACTCGGAATCAAGCTCGTTCCTCCGTAGATTCTTTTTTGTCTACTTGGTTTGGGTTTGTCCAATTTTAGCTTTTCTATCTCTTCTATCTCATCGTATTTTTCTGGATACTAAGCTCCCTTTGTACTAGTTCTTTTTATTTGGTCATCCATTGCCTTCCTGTAGGCATGAGCTCAGCTGTGTAACTCCAAATGGTATCCCGTCAAGGGGAGAAACCAAAATGAAATGGAAAAATATTTGGTAAAAAAAGAAAGAAAAAAAAATTTGACGTATTTCTTAATTACATTTTCGTCATTATTCATGTATTCCATTATTAGTTGAACAGTCTTTTAAAACCAAACTCATACAATTAGATATATCAATAACATTCAAGATTATTTTTTGTTTGCTGTCATTTTTAGGTTTATCTTTTAGCTTAAATGACAACAAATCCTTTTTTTGAATAAAATACAGGAGATTGGTTTGATTGAAGTAAAAGCAAGTACAATATCAATTGAAAAACTAGACTTTATATTTTCCCATTCTTCATCGTAGAACATATTTGCATGTTTAACTTATGAATTTAAAATGCCCAAATAAAGAAAATAGAATTTCAAAACTGAAATTGTACCAGAAAACCAAAAGTTTTTTTTTTTTAAACTAACATTAAAGAAAAGGCAAAAAGTCGTCTTTCCCGAAAATACCCCAAAGATTATAGCATATTTACATCTCTACCACCACACTCCAATTTTTCCGCCGCCTCTTCACATAACGACGCAGGAATTCGGATTCTCATCGCTGAATATCTGAGGCGCGTGGGTTTGAACCGGATATCCATATGGCCCACCCGGATAATACCCGAACCCGTAAGCAGGCTGAGCCGCCACGTACTCCATCATATTCACACCCTCGCTGCCTTTATTATCCTTTCCTCCGCCGTCTCCGCCGCCTCCTTTCTTCTTATCGCCAGATTCATTCTCTTTCTCTTTTTTCGCCGGCGGCACAATCTCCACCGGACGTTTCAGCTTCTCCGTCAAACTCTCGACGAGCTTTTTCACATCCATTGTTCCTTTAACCGTCACCAATTGCTTCTCTTTGTCCATTGTTATCCCGTTTACACCTGCGATTCCCAAAAACAGAAACAGCATGAGCGTTTAACCAAAACGGCGTTTTAAAAAGAAAACGCGATTGAATAGTCCTGTCTGTCGCTAACCTTTGGTTTTAGTGACAGTCTTTTGGATTTTCCCAATACAACCTTGACAATGGAAGTTCAGCTTCAATACCGCCGTTGTTACCGGAGCCTGAAAGATTACAAAACATTCAGAATCAGATTCTTTGTATTGTAATACGAACAGATAAAAAACAATTAAAGTTTACCTCTTTGGGTTTTTTCTCGTTGTCTGTCTTCTTCTTCTCCTCCGATTTATTATCTTTGTTTTTGTCTTCATCGCTTTTGCTTTTGTCCTTGTTGTTCACTTTCTCTTTCTCCTTCTCCTTTTTGGGCTGAGGAGAAATCAGCTCGACTTTCTTCTTTGTCTTCTCTTCAAGTCTATCCCGGAGTTTAGCCGGATCTACTGCTCCGGTCACCGTTATTTTCCCAGACGCCGACTCCGATTTCACCGTCTCAACGCCTGAGAAACATTATTGTTGTTATTTTCAGTAAACCCAAAAAATTAGGGATTTTCGAAAACGACCCAGAAAAAAATCCAGTACAGATTCCGGGAAAAGGGACTATAACGTTCGATTTGTTCATACGCACAGAGGAATCTGAAATCTGTTGACAGAAATTATTAAAAAAATCAAACCTTGGAAAGAACGAACGCTTTTGACGATTCTGGAAGCGCAGCCTTCGCAATGCATATCGACCTTCAAAACGACGGTGACAGTCGCCGTTTTCTTATCGGCGGCGGAATCGTTGTTTTTCTTGCCACCATCATCTCCTTTGTTCTCGCTGTTGTTGTTATTCTTCTTCTGAAACAAAACAGAGAGAGCAGATAAAACCCATTAAATATGCAGAGGAAGAAAAGAATGAGAGAAAAATCCGATAAAAAAAAAAAAAAAAACGAGAGAAGAATCGAGAATGTGAGGGGAGCGGTTTGACTCAGTACCTTGGCCATGGTTAGTGAGGGAAAGTAGTGGGAGAAGGAAGTGGGTGGAGACAGAGTCGGAGGAGGGAGAGAAAGTTGAGACCTTTCGTTTGTATTTATAGTCGGTTATGAGTCGATAAGGATGATCACTCATCATGATGATGCATGGTGTATGTGTATGTCTGATGTTATGTTCCACATACGTTTTTCGTATTCCTTTTTTTTTTGTTATTGTTATATGATTTCTGTTAAATGTGTATGTACGTACGTTCGTTCGTTGCTTGGTAATATGGCGTATATGTTGTGATGGTCGCCTACTAGTATTTTTTTTGTTTCACGTCGACTATTTGTTATATGTACAACTGTCTCTATTGCACGATAATAAAAATAAATCAAGTGACTAATTTTTGAACGATCGACTGTTCAAATAATAATGATGTAAGTATGTAACATTATAACCCCCCAAAAAACAAAATATACGATATATATATGCCGACTCTTTTTTCTTTTACCAAAATCAAGAAAGTGTAAACTAAACAATTCAACGCATACTTTTACGTTTTCATGAAAAGTTAAAAACATTACAACAAAAAAGTGAAGGTTCCTTATTGTTTTTGTATAAAAAGTGAATTGAAGGCTATTCTGGTTTATCACAGGAATTCTTCTAAAATTTTATCATTTAAGTTGAAAATGAAACTTGAGAGGAATCTATTTTTCCAACTCATTCAGGGTTAGTTAGATGAAACGTTAGATGAACAAAGAAGATAAAATTAAGAAAAATTTCCTCCACTAATAAGGAGAGTAACAAGTTGAAAATTATTCTTCTATATTTTTTCTACTAATTTTTATTCATCTTGTTACTTTGGAAGATAACCAGTTGCAGCCGAAGTATCTCAATTTATGAAAAGATAAGAAAAACGATAATTTTTTTCATAATTTTTATTTCGAACTTGATTACAGATTGCTATTTTTGGTATTTGAGAGGAAACGGATTATTGACATAAAGTTCATACAGTGGACATCATCAAATTTACGAAACTAATATTATGGGCCTTATAGAGCCCAACCATAGGTGCTTTTGTTCAGTGGTGTGATAAACCTGAATAGCCTTTTTTTCTTTTTTTCTGTTTGCGACAAGACAACATATCCCAAGATAGAAAATTGATTATGAAAGTAAGAGTTACAAACAAGATATAACATATGGCTTAGATCCTACCCCTGCCTCTTAATATCACAAACGTCAATTAAGCATGTGATCATCCTATTCAACTGTGGTGAAGAAATTTGTTTTTCCATCAGATGGGAAAAAAAGAATCTTACAATCACTTTGAAAAACCACTCCTTTGTATCCCAAGAATAGCCTAACTCAAAAGTTGCACATTCGTTTTTTTATATATATAATCTGTAAATGAATTTGTTGAAAATATGATGTTTAAATATTTAAAGAAGCAATTGTTATTTGTCAACATTCTAAATAATCATGGTTTTAGTTTTTTTTTTTTAATTACATAGCTAATTGTGATTTGTTTCGTATCTTCTATCTTGTTCTTTTTCCATTTTATACAATTAGAAAATACCGAATTTCAACCCATTAATGGATCTCAAACTTGATAAGAAATACTCAATCTCTTCGAAAAAGAATCCTTCACCATATAAGCTACGTGCCCGGTGTATACATTGCTTAGATAAAATTTATTTTCTTTGTAACATTAGTTTTCATTAATCATTAACATAATACAAGGTTGTTGCTATTGTTACAATTGTAAATATCATTGATAATGAATGTTAGTTTTTTAATATGAGGTTTACACCATGGAAGCTAAATTTTCAGCAGAATATGGCGCATATTCTCTTCCCTCTTCCCTCTTCTCTTTTCCCTCTTCCCTCTTCCATTGCCTTGGTGTATGTATTTTATATATTTTCTCCAAAAAAAAACTATGGATACGCTGGTTATAAGCTAAGCTTCATTGTGAATAAAATCGTGAAATTATGAGTCGTATCCTTTGCAGATCGTGAAAGAGTATCAGTAGAATTGAATAACTCTTACACTCAGGATTGCTCTATACATTTTTTTTTTGGTTAAAATGTTTTTTTAAAACTAACATAATAGTTCTTGTAATACTCTATAAGAAATGAACTTTCGAGTTTCATATTACGTTAGTATGCTCTTTGAAACATTTGGAAGTATTTTAAGCTCAAATGCTTGCTTTGTTAAAATGACTTCAATCAAACCAACTAACTTGGGGTTTCATCATTTCATGATACCTACAAGGCCTGAATAAGCCCACATAAAGATAGTTTTTAGTGTAATTATCTAATGGACCGTTATATATACTATTGTTAGAACAGAGGAAATGGCCAAAAAAAATTCTGACGTTCATGGTAATCGAAAACCGGCTTCTTTCTTTCCGATAAAAAAAAGCTTTAAACGTAACATACATATAATGAGATTTCTTAAGACTTAAATTATTCCAGGTATATATATATGGATTGGCAATTTCCATTAAAACCATGAGAAAATCAGCTCATTTGCGCTTTTGCGAAGGAAAGAACTGTATTTCATTCACACTGAATTTAATACTTTATTATGGGTCATGAAGACCATCTTACTGCTAGGAGTACCAGTGATGACTTTTAAATCAAATTGCCTACAAATGGTTAAGGCGATCGATGAAGAGGAAGAATGGCCTGTTCTGGTTTCGAAAATTGATGAGTTCAATCATTTACGTTCCACTTGTTTATTTTTATATTTCTTATATTCATCGTGTTTTCAATGTCCTTGCCGATTTTTTTGCAAAAGGAGCTCGAGCCCGAGGTATTGCATTTTTCCATGTAGACTCTTTAATTCCAATTTGGATGGCCTCCGAAGCCAATATACTCAAGTCATCGTAATAATATATGGAGCTTGTGACGTCAAAAAAAAAAAACAGCTCATTTGCTAAAAAAAACTAAGTTTGATGGCTAAAATTCTTCGAACATGCCAAAGAAAAAAAAGGAATTTTCATTATATTGATACGTTTATAAATAGTTTGACTGGTAACACAATTTAGAGTGCTTAGGCCATCTCCAACGGAGAATCTCTATGGGGTTCTTAAGACTAAATATAATATAAAATAAAAAAAAGAAGTAAATAAACTAAAGATCGGTTCTGAAAGTTCTGAAATAAGAACCTCTCATACTTTTTTTAGATACCCATATGGCACTTGTTTAATTTTAATTGGTTTAGTTTGATTAAACAATTAAAATTTAATTAATTAACTCAATTATACTAAAAATAATATTATATTATTGTTAAGATACCCACTCACCTCCTCTCACAGTTGGAGATGGCCTTAGAGCATCATTATTGGGAGAAACCCAAATGGGTTTCTTAACTAATATTTAATTATAAATTTGAAGTTAAGAAACTCCGTTAAGAAACTTCTGTTTTTGCTGTTTTATTGCTAGAACTCTATTAGAGGTTCTTAAAAAAAAATTAATAATTTTGTTTTATTTTAAATAGAGTTTATTTTTTAATTAAACATAATTGACATAAAAACATAACATTTTAAACATAGATTTTGAAAAAAAAATGCAAAAGAATGCTCAATTTGGTTTTTTCTCTAATCTTGTCTATGAATCGCTTCATGTTCACCCACCGAATGATTCCAATTCATTAATATGTAAAAAAAAGTTTAATATGTAAAGATTCAAATTCATTATGTAAAGATTCTAATTCATTAATATGTAAAAAAAATTTTAGAATTTTAAAGTTGAAGGTAAGAAAAAGTTTTAAAAAAAAAATTTAAGAATTTTTTTTTTAAGTTAAAGTTAAGAAAAAGTAAAAAAAAAAAAAAATCGGCGAATTAGGAGTTGACACGTGGCTAAAAATAGTGTAAGAACCCCCTTAAGAACCGGTTCTTAAAACTCTTATTTAAGAACCGGTTCTTACACTGTTCATAATTTTTTAATTTTTTATTTATTTTTTGGGTTAAGAACCCCCTTAAAAGCCCCCAATAATGATGCTCTTAGAAGCTGAACCGCTTTTTTCAATTATCAATCATATAGATGGATATACTGGATGGTTGAAACATATGTTAAAAATAAACGTTTGAAACATATGATTTTAATTTAAAGTAAACCAGTTTTAACTGGTTAAAAATAAGATGGTTTACAACCGTATGATTAGCAAACAATCATTAGATATATATTTATATATTCAAGTTTTACTTTTTTATTATTGTTCTTCTATAATTCTTTTAAATTTACTATTATTCAATTGTGACCATGACAATCATTTTAGGAATTGTAAAACTACTGTGGTTTAAAAAAAAGCCGAAACTTAATGGAAAAACTGAACGATCATTAGATTGTAACTCTGAAACAATATTTGAATATTGAAGATGAATGGGAGTAGATATATTAGTATACTATTATTACTACTCGGTAACGTTTCGTTCGAAGGAAGAGATAAAACCAAAACCATCTGGCAGGGGTATATATGTCATTGTGAACAGATGAATAGTGTCTGTAATTTCCATCAATCAATTTCTCCTGGCCGCTTGAGTCAGTGACCAAAGGTGATGACTTTAATACACAATCCTCTCCTCTATCTATACTACTAACTCAATAATAAGATCTCTAAATATAAAAATAATTTATAATACTTTTTTTTTTTTGCTATGGATAAACGAAGAAACATAAGAATAGTTTTATATTTTATAAAATATATTACTACAATAAAATTGTTAAACATCTATCAAAAATAAAATGAAAAAGAATGATAATTGTAGATATTTCAATTATAATCCAAAAAATTTAAACCGGAAATATGTGTATGATTGGCAAGAAAAAACAAAACTCATTTTGTTTGTGGATTTATTGGTGTAGTATAGTTTTTTTCTCAGGTGGTAACAAATACTTTTTTCTATTTAGTTTTTAAAAACAACTTTTTGCTAATAGATGTTGAAAAAATGAAGCGGGCTAAGTGTTCTATCCCTCAACACTGCTACTATTACTGAACATATATAAATCATACATAATGTAAGAAAAAGACTACAAATAGGCCTATATATATTGTAGTATGTACTTTATATAATATAGTCTAGTGAAAATATTATTTTTTACAAGTGGGATCCCATACTTAGGGGTATCAATTAGGGCCAAAGTCCGAAAAAATTGGACTTTTCGGGCTAAACCCATTTGGGTTGGTATGTTTTTCGGGCATAGTCCGACCAGGCTCGGACTAGTCCGAAAAGCCCGGAACTTTATATTTTAAGTAGTTAGAGATTTCATTTAAACATTTATCTTTCTAAAAATAATAATTTGACATATTTTCTATACATTTCGTGATCCAAATACCATTATCATTCATCCATATTTACTTCATATTTTTAAAATCATTATCTATAGACTTTTTTTTTATTTGTACCTCTTGATGGTGATGATGATTTAGAAGACGATTAAAGAGATTCTAATCTAAACTATACTGCATAAATTTGTAGTGTTTTAATTTTATATTTTATTTGGTAATACAATTTATTTGAATTTTATTTGTTTTTTGTCAAACTTTTGTTTTTAATTTAATTGGATTTGATATAATATATTTAAATTTAGATTTATTTTGATAAATATTTTGTTTTAATTATTCATTTGAGAATTGTGAATTTTTATATTTATAAACAAAAGCCCGAAAAATTTCGAAAAGCCTTAGAGTCCTGTTTGGGCCGGGCCGAACTTTAGAATGTAGGTCCAATTTTTTTTTGGACTAGGCCAGACCAAACTCAAATATATGCAGGTTTTACAGATTTCGAATCGGACTAGCCTGATTGACACCCCTACCCATACTCCCATATCAAAATTTATCTCGTGGAGTTGAACTCTTGAGAAATTGGAAAAAACAAAACAGAAATTCTTGAGAAGAAATAGGGCCTTTCCTTTGACTTACATTTTGAGTGGTATTTTACAACTAAAACAACAATAGAAATTGGAGATATTTCACAACTAGAACAACAATATCCCATGAACAAATTATGATTTAGTAACTCCATCCAATTTTTTTTATTTTTTTAAGAATTCAAATTTATATTTTTGGATATATTAGTGAAATTATATGCCCAGCACTACAAATTACAACTGGTCACTGTTTTTTTATACCCCGGCCTACAGTTTTCATCAAATACAAAATACAAATATCATCATTCGTTACA
The DNA here is from genome assembly GCA_030161315.1 of Eutrema japonicum. Classification (NCBI taxonomy): domain Eukaryota; kingdom Viridiplantae; phylum Streptophyta; class Magnoliopsida; order Brassicales; family Brassicaceae; genus Eutrema; species Eutrema japonicum. The sequence goes on from BSQW01000005.1 coordinate 46,150,506, forward strand.
ACTTATTTATCTATCGGACACTTCGTTTTGCAAAAGTTTATATCTTTTAACATATTCTATACTATTTATAGCCTATACTTAAAATAGTAAGTCTCATCTAATTTTTAAAATGATTAACAGTGCTACATATAGATTATATATACTTTAATGTTATACGTTCTTACTAAAAGCTGATATGATCTTACTCTTCACGACAAAAAAAAAAAAGATTTACTCTTCAACCATAAATACATCCTTTAGGGTTTCATCAATTCAAATCTCCCATTGTCTGTTATTAACTAGAAATCTCTTCAAGATCGATGGAATAATAAACAAAAACACAAAATCCCATAAAAACTGATCATATTGTCTCTCTCCCTCTCTCCTCCCATACCCCATCAAATCTTTGGTTTTACTAACAGTCAGTCCAAGATATATTTATATAAGAAGACAGGAGAGTCTAGAAGAACTAGGAGTAGAAATAGGGCAAGCACTTGGGTTGTAGGAGGCTACTACTGCTTTTGTTCTCAGCTAGGTTGCTTATGGAACTAGAAGATGAAGCTGAGCCTGAACCTGAACCACCCATGTTTATGTAAGAATTAGTGCCTGTTCCACTAATCATTTGCTTCAAATCCCCATGCCCATTGTAGTTATTGTAATACCCTTGTGTGAAATCCCCATTGTACCCTTTTGTCCTCTGATCAATGTGTTGGTCTATCATCATCATCATCATGATCTCTTCTTGCTTCAGCGTAATCTCTGATCTCTTTCCATTGACGTCTGAGGAGAAACTGGCGTGGCTGTTGTAGTGATCACACATATTGTGGTTGAGCAAGAAACCACTCGTGCTCGAAATGTTGTTGTTGTTGCTGTCCGAGAGAGAGAGATCTTGAGGATAATTAGGGTTAATAAAGGGAAAGATCTGTTGATCATCTTCAAAGCCATTGATGTTGGAGATGAGAGATTTTGTTGGGTTCTGATTAGGATTTTCAACATACGGATTATAGGAAGGTGGGATTGTTGTTGATGGGGTTAATGGTCTTTTCACATCCTGAGAATTAGGGTTTAAAAAAGGAGAAGCCATGGCGGATGATGAATGAGAGGAGGAAGAACAAGACATAAGTTTCTTCCTTAGCTTTGTGTTCCAATAGTTTTTGATGTCGTTGTCTGTTCTTTCCGGTAGATGAGCTGCTATTATTGACCACCTACAAGTTTCAATATATATATGTCTATTAGTAGTTAATGTCGGAAGAAAAAGTTGCAATCTAGATGAATAAATGTTGCTCGTATAGTTTTGACTACAATTATTAAGCTCGTTCTTAAAAATATCCAGGTTTGGAGTTATTTTGATCATTAGTTCCAAATAATACATAGATTTAGGAGGAAATAAATTTTAAAAAGAATAAATTAGTCAAGGAGAGGGAAATAATAACTCTTTTTAACGTATATCAGTATAGATAACTATTCAAGGGACCTTCATAAGCAAGTGGACAACAAATTGTAACCAATTATATATTTTTAGTGTGCAAGCATAATAAATTTCTTATTAGGGAACCTGCTTCCAATGGCAGCGAATAGGCTGAAAATGATCCTGTCTTCTTCCTCAGAAAAGTCACCATGTTTTATGTTTGGTCTCAAATAGTTTAGCCACCTCAATCTACAACTCTTCCCACATCTCCTCAAACCTTAAACAACAACAACAAAGAATGGCACAAGCTCTTGTTTGGGCTTTGAAGTTCAAAAAAGGTCAAATAGAATCAGAAATTGACTTTAATTAAGAATATATATACTTACCGGCTTTGAGAGGAAGAGAGATCCAATTTCCACCATTACCATACTTCTCAATGTAATCTCTAAGCTTAGAGTCTTCATCAGGAGACCAAGGCCCTCTCTTCACCTTTGTCTTGTCGCAACATGGAGCTCTTCCCATTTTCTCTCGTGAGTGTGTTGAAGATTAGAAGAAAAGAAAAAGAGAGAAAGTGTTCTCTCTTACTTGCTTTTTTAAAAATGGACTTTTTGAGTTTATGGAGGAGTGGTTGAATTTGTGCCCTTTTAATAAGAGACTTGGATTTGGACCCACCCTATCAATTATTATTATTATTTTATTATTGCTGAATTATATAAAGGAACATTAATTTATATTTCATTTGTCTCAAAAGCTATATGGGTGGGAGAAGTCAACATGATTGACATGCATGCATATTCATTGTGCGTGTTTGAAAATTTTAGATATCCAATTATTCAACTATTTTATTCGCGTTTCGTTTTAATTAAATTACATTAATAAAATCACTGTTCAAACAAAAAAACTCAACGTGATTTTTGTTTTTGTTTTGGTAAACCCTCCCTATCGACTATTTCTGAGGATCTTAGTATCTTTTCTCTGCCCTAAAATTATATTTTCAAATACATATAATATTCTTTTAATGTTATCTACGGATACGTATTTCATATATGTAATCTAAAAAAAATAAACATGTGATTTAGATATATTTTTGATTTTACTTTGGTCAACGTGATTTAGATATTAACAAACAAGATGAATGTCTTCCATTTTTTCTTTTGTAGATGAACAGTCGTAGAGTTATCAAAATGAATCAAATTTGTTAGTAGACGACCACTCCAGAAAAAAAACAAACCGAATTTTGGTATTTATCACGAAAAAATGCAAAAAAATTCAAAATCCATGAACTTTGTGCTGAGTTTGAAAAAAAGAAGAAGAGGGGATCATTAACTGAAATTATCTGCTGATAGCTTTGGTTGCTTGATTTGATCATTCGTCAAAATATATTTGCATTATTATGCATATCAACTATTTAGTATTCATCATGAATTTCAAAAATAAAAGGAAAATAAAAAGTTCCCAAGCGGTGAACAATATATTACACGGATAAAAGGAGGATAACAAGCGGAGACTGCATTGGTCGGACCAGTGAACAATATATAACCTGTCTGATTATAAAGTGACGACAAAACAAAAACCAAAGAAAACAAAAACCCATTATTGTGAAATCTCATTAACCAAAAATTTATCATCACGAGTTGACTTGCCAATGTTGTTTTCATTATTACATTTAGTAAAGTGCCAAAAGAACCCTTCATAGTTATTCATATCGTACTGCTTTGATGGACACTTGCATGCACGAATAAACCTTTAATTAATTTCACACACACACATATATATGTATATATGAGTTTCATGATGATCAAGTGTATTTTTGGACCGACTAATCAACTTCAGAGCTAATGACCCATCGATATATGTACAATTGATAGATCTACTGTTTACATCATTTAAGGTACATGTGTTTGATGAACATGTTTCACGCAGATACAGTTACACACTCATTTCCTCTTTTGTGTAAGTAATATGTATCAATGTATGTATGTGTACAAATGGCCAAACAAAAGTTTCCATATCCATGATGTACTTCCTTAGATTTTCCAACAAACCTTTTGCTACATTACATTTACATGTGTTCCAAAAGGAACGTAAATGCATGTGTTAGTTACAGTTATTTTATTCGTAAGTTGTTAATGTTGAAATTTGAAATGTTCTTTTATTAATCTTGGAAGATCTATACAAACGCTACATATAAAAGGTTTTTTCATATATAGCAAAAACTTCATATATTAATCTAAAGCCGTGCGAATTATGTTTGGGACGTAACACCGAATAACTTGCATAAAAAAAATCTTGTGCTCTTACTTTTTTGCAAGAAAATTGACACACACATTTAGACGTCAAGAGATAACAACTAACTTAAAAGAAGAGAAATTAACACTAAAAATATTAAAATATATAATTTTGATTAGAAAACTTGGCATATTTGTGTGTTTCTCGATTATCTTCCCTAAATCCAAACCAATCAATTTCAAAAGTCATCGATAGGATTTGTTTTTTATTAAGGTATGACATTATCTATAAAAATCTGTCGAATTCAGCATGAAAATGCGAAAAAAATCTTATACTACCCTTCAATCCTATACATCGGAGACCGTGGTTATTCTCAACAACCTAATTCAATTAAGTAGTTATATCATTTTCTAGCCATGAGTCGTCATTTTCTACCCATGAGTCTCGTCTATTTCTACTTCTCTCTTTGGCTTCCACATTTAAAGGGATTTAACAGACCAAACAAAGTACAAATTTCGATTGACAAGTAATTATTGAAATGATGTTAAAAAAAGTAATTATTGAAATTAATTAAAAAGTGTATATTGATAAGTAATTATTAAAATCAATTAAACACAAACTAAATATTATTCTTAAATTACAATATTTAAACAATTGGAAAAATTAAACACGGTAAATAATGTCTAATGATGTGGTCTGAAGTAGTGAAACCAATACTTAGACACCACCTTTTACCAATTGAACTTTCACCATAACATAAAAACAAACAGAGAATCCTATCGTTCAATTTTCTTTACGAAACATACAAATGGAGATTCTTTAAAAAAAAAACATACAAATGGATACGTCTAAACTCATAATCGGCGATAACTTTGACTCTATCTCACTCACATGGCACAACGCAAGTCATCTTATTCCACAGCTCTTCTTTCTCTTGAATCCACACACGCATCTCATACAAGTAATCATACTCTATTCCTCCAAATTTTCCTTGGTGATCTATAAAACTCCAACTTGTGATATCGTTTTTGGGTGCTTGAATAAACATCATCTTCTCGGATCTAAGATGGAATCTAGCTATCTTTGTATGTCCAACTCCGTAGTATATAGCACCATTGATGCAAATTCGTGTAAGGCTCTCCGGTGGTGATGTCGACCTTTCTCCACCATCCGTGTTGAGAACTCAGTGTGAAAACGAGATGCTCCTGTTTTATATCTGTTCTACCGCGTTCGAACATCCGAGATGTGATGTTGAGGTTGAAGCCGAGATCCGAGATCGTCATGTCGTGTCTCGCGACAACTGTGGAAGATTTGTTGTCCGGGAATCCTCAAAGGTGAAAAGGAGACGAGGCCGAGTCCTTGACCGAGTCAGAAACGCGTCGGCGAAATCTTTACTTTGGATGATTGAGCGCCACAGCTTCGACACAGATTTTAATCGGAAGAGGGATTTCGCCGGAAGTCTCGAGAGTATCTCGAAGGTGAGTTTAAGAGGAAGGGTTGTTGTGGAGTTTCCGGCATGATCTAGGTTACGTGAGGGAGACGGTTGTGAACCTTCCACGGCGGCTTGGAAAAAATACCTTTTTTTTTTTTTAACTTCTGATTAATTGACCATTAATTAGTGTAAGTATATATAGGAAAATAGTATATTTTCAGTTGTGAAATCTAATGGCAAAATAACTAAATAATACTTCCCTCTATCCGCAATGTTAAATTTTTTTCACATTTTTTTATCATCAACATATATATATATATATATTATACGAATTTGAATTCAAATAGTGATACAAACGATAGTAATAATACACAATTATGTTGTTTAAAGTCAATTGTTTTTCTTGAAAACGATAACATTTAGGGGTATGCTATTATACTTTCATAACAAGATTAACCAATGACACTTTCCAATTTTCATCGGCCAAAAAAACCAATGACAATTTCCAACGGAATTTCCTCCTAAATCTAACAGTCACAGCAACATGCCAACACGAATGAGAATTCAGCTCTATGTTGGATATCAAAGTGGTTGGACCAACCACAAAAATGGTTAACTAATAACAGCTAATATCATTGTTTGTGTGTATTGTTACTTTATTAGAATTCAGCTACTGAGTGATTGCACCTATATTATGCTACAGTAAATGAAACATTTAATATTGTAACCAACCCAATTCACACATTTTCCCATCTAGCCATAAAAAGGATATGTGTGTATATACATCATTGTTAGTAACTATTCATTTTTAATAGAAAGTTATGTGCTTAACAATTAATTTACTTTATAGATTTTTGGGAGCGTGAACCATGCTTTTTTTGGGTAACCATATACTATATGCTTTTTGCTGCTTAAATTCATGTGGTGACTTAAAGATGACGTCACACTAGCACACATTTACTAAGTTTCATTTTTGAGAGCAGAATCTCACAACCTCAATTTTTGACTACTTTGAGGTTGAAGTGTGTTAAAAAGACTTAGAAAAACCTTGTAAAAACTCGAGAGGAATTTAAGAGAGAAATATTGTTTGTTATTATTGCCTTTTGCAGTCAAGAATTCGGTATATCCTTACATTGTAGCTGATGTTCAAATTTATACAAGCTCAGAAAAGATAACTGCATGATACTACACTTAATTATAGAACTAAATCCATAATCTTTGTCTTTAATGTAAGGCTTGATTCTAAGAAGTGAAGTAATTGTGTTTGACCAGGTTTGAACTTTGGCCGAGCTCGTACTATTGTCTTTCTGCGAGCTCGCTCCTTTCCTGCGAGCTCGGTGCTTTCAGCATGCTCACTGCTTTCAGCATGCTCACTGCTTTCAGCATGCTCGCTGCTCCCATCACGTTTGTTTTAACTTGTGCCTTTCTTACTTCAGCTTGTAAACAGTCTCATGAGACCTCGTCGTGGGCCGATCCTTCATTGTTGAGCATGCTTATTCGGGCTGGATTTAAGGTGCTAAATTCGGGCCCAAATAGCCCCCCAGCATCCTTAGTGATGTGTCACTGAGGGTGCGGTCCTGCATTCTCGGGATTTACTTGATCTTTAAATCATGTTCGAATTTGTTGTTGAACTTGTTATGCCCCAGTGGGCCTTTTGGTTGAACTTATGCTCCTGCGAGGAGGCTTAATTTAATTTTCTTTGATAATCTTTCGTTTTTCCTTAGAATAATTTATCATTTTCGCCATTTAGAGGCTGACACTTTTCAAAGGATCACATGCAGTCTTTCATCCAAAAATCCAGGCCGTTCGGAGACCTTGCTCCCAGGTCGTTTAGAGACCTCAGGAGCTGACCAGACGATTTTAGGACGCAAGGTCGAAGCCGTTTAGAGGCAGACATGCAACCTAAACAGTTTAGACGTAGATGTTGTTGTCATTTAGAGACTAAAAAGGTTGTGACCTTGCAATTTAGACGCAAAGTCGAGTCATGCTAGCTGGTAGCATGCTCTAGCTCGTAAGGCTGTTCATTTATGGAGTAAGCTTTTAGCTTGTAGATGGAAGTTGAAAAATTTCAGGCTGCGTTTAGCAGGCTCAATTTATGCTCCCATGTCGTTTAGAAACCTAGGGAGCTGACCATGCGATTTTAAGACGCAAGGTCGAAGATGAAAGTTGAAGAACTTCATGCTGCTTTTAGCAGGCTCAATTACTGATTTTTTTATTTAACAGATGCACCCTTGTGAGGTTGCCTACATACCCTGAGGAGGGATCAAACTTTTTGCCATTTGGAGGCTGACACTTTTCAATGGGTCAAAGGCAGTTTTTCAGCCAAGGACCCGAGCCGTTTAGAGACCATGCTCCCAGGTCGTTTAGAGACCTAGGGAGCTGACCATGCGATTTTAAGACGCAAGGTCGAAGCCGTTTAGAGGCAGGCATGCAACCTAAACAGTTTAAACGTAAAGGTTGTTGTCATTTAGAGACTAAAAAGGTTGTGACCTTGCAATTTAGACGCAAAGTCGAGTCATGCTAGCTGGTAGCATGCTCTAGCTCGTAAGGCTGTTCATTTACTGAGTAAGTTTTTAGCTTGTAGATAGAAGCTGAAAAGATCTCAGGCTGCGTTTAACATGCTCAAGAGAAGAAGATTTATTTTATTTTAATAGATGCACCCTTATGAGGTTGCCTACGTACCCTGAGGAGGGATCAAGCCATTCGTAGTTCCATTTTTAAAAGTGTCTTCTGCTTTAATGGTAGTATTTCTTCAGGTTCATGGCATTCCATGAGTTCCTTTCAGGTGTGTTATCATGCACCATGGCGAGCTTGTATACACCGTTCTTTACTGTGTCGGAGATCTGATATGGACCTTCTTGTGATCAGGGCGATCTCGCCTCGTTTCATCCTCGGATGAGCGTTCTCGCTTACGATCATCCTCAGATAGGCGATCTCGCCGTTCTCCATCTCGAGCTGGGTAATAGTTCCTCCTCGTAGGAGGTTCCTCCAGCTCGACAATACCTAGATCTCCTGCTGCGAATTTCGCAGCGAGCTGCTTTTTTACCTCGTAGCACTCCTCAGTCGAATGACCTATGATTTCATAAAAATCACACCACTTGTTGGGATTATACGACTCGATTTTGTTATGAGGTGGGCTTCCCGAGGTTGCGGATGCCTGTTAAGCTGCACTTGCCTCCTCGAGAATAATCCAGCGTGAAGCGCGGTGTAGCGCATCGAAGAATTTTGAGGTTTTCAACAGTCCGTTTTGAAGGGCTTTCAAGGCCGTTGGGTTATGTAGATCTGCAATTTTTGCCTTAACGGCTTTAAAACTGTCAATGTACTTCCGCAACGAGTCGCCTAGCTTTTGAGTAAGTACCCATAGATCGGCCTCCGAGGTCTCGATCTGGATAAATACCGAATATTACTTCAAGAATGCAGCTTGAAGTTGGGTGAAGTTGTCAATCGAGTTCGGTTTCAGGGAGGTGAACCATTTCAGGGCCGAATCTGTTAGATTTTTGACGAAGAAACGGCAGCGAGCTGACTCGAGGTCGCTCCCGAGTAGCCGCACCCTCGAAAAGGTCGGTTTCTCCGTTATATCTGGGAAATTGGATATTCTTGATGTCGCCGAGCTGAGGGTTTGCCATTCGCGAGGTGAATGGAGTCTGATTGACTTCATCAATCACCCTATCTATTTCGGGTGCTGAACTTAGAGCATCATGGACCTGCGATCTCATCCGCTGAAGTTCAACATTAGTTTCTTCGTAATATTTCTTAATCGACTCGAACCCATGTGAGGCGCCGGATCCCAGATCATTTTCGATATTGCCCGGGAACCAAAGCTGGGAATCTCCAGCGAGCTGGGAATCTCCAGCAAGCTGGGCATGGTTGCTGATCCCATTTCCAGGTCGCGTTTCGACCTCGGGATTATCTCGAGCTTCAGTTGGGGGAATCCTTCCTTCCGCGATCTGGATCGTAGAAGGAGTACATATGGGGTTCGATATTAATGAGCTAAAACGCGAGGTGGTGGCTGAGCCGACCATTCTGCTGGTCGAGGCATTAATACCGGAAAAGTTTAACCTCGTTATCAGTGGAGGTGTTAGTCCTCCATGCTGTGGTGCAAATGAGGTTTGCATTCCAGGTTGGAAAAAAGATCGTCTGATTGCTCCTGCCCGAGTCGCTCTTTCGAGGTCGTCTTGGCGAGCAACCATTGCGCGATTCTGTTGTATGAGAATCGATATTAAATTCCGGATCTCAGCTATTTGATCCGGAGCTTGCTGGTTTAAGACTGTATTTCCCGAAGGATCAACAATTTCGTTGGTCCCAGCCATGACATTCGCTTCCGAGCCGGTTATTGGAACGCTTGTTGTCCCATCTGAGCCCCACGGAGCGGTGATATCAGGCTGGGATGGTGGAACAGGGGTGTTCATAGCTCTTGATGAAGCTGTGACTGTTAATCCCGTGGTTTCTGACATATTCTTCGTTTGGATAATCGATTTCGTAGGTTAAGAGGAGGAAATTGTTTTGCTCCTCCCCACAGACGGCGCCAAATTGTGAGAGCAGAATCTCACAAGCTCAATCCTTGACTACTTTGAGGTCAAAGTGTGTTAAAAAGACTTAGAAAAAGCTTGTAAGAACTCGAGAGGAATTTGAGAGAGAAATACTGTGTTATTATTGCCTTTTGCAGTCAAGAATTCGGTATATCCTTACATTGTAGCTGATGTTCAAATTTATACAAGCTCAGAAAAGATAACTGCATGATATTACACTTAATTATATAATTCAATCCATAATCTTTGTCTTTAATGTAAGACTTGATTCTAGGAAGTGAAGTAATTGTGTTTGACCAGGTTTGAACTTTGGCCGAGCTCGTACTATTGTCTTTCTGCGAGCTCGCTCCTTTCCTGCGAGCTCGGTGCTTTCAGCATGCTCACTGCTTTCAGCATGCTCACTGCTTCTAGCACGCTTGTTTTAATTTGTGACTTTCTGACTTCAGCTTGTAAACAGTCTCATGAAACCTCATCGTAAGTCGAGACTTCATTGTTGAGCATACTTATTCGGGTTGGATTTAAGGTGCTAAATTCGTTCCCAACATCATTGAATAATTCTCATGCGTCACCACTTAGACATGCAATTTTGAATTTATGATAGGGTATGCTTTGTTCATTATTTATAATTGCATGCATATGAATTATCAAAAATATCATTTCTTATAGGCGTGTAAAGAAGCAATTTAATATATGCTGATGATAAAAATGCCCTATTATATACTATATATATTTCTTGAAAAAAAAATAATTGATTTATATTTGTTGAAAAATAATTAATTTAAATTCGTTAAGTCAAACTATGATTGGATGATGAATACCAAAAAGAGAAGAGTCTTTTTCTCGTTTGACTCTTGGTATAGCTTGGTTTTTTCCTCAACGGTTGGCAAACTAAAGTGGACAAATTACTAAAGTTTTTTCCAGGCTGTTAAGCCATTTTCAACATATCAATTTCTAAAAGCAAAATTAAATAAATACTTCAAGTTATATATTAAGTAGTTTTCTTTCAAGAAAAAGTATTATTAAATTTGATCCAAACAAATAATTCAGTTTATATATTTTTTAACATTTTAATTTATATGTACTACATTGTATTAATATATAACTTGAAATTTTTAATTAATATATATATACATATATATATGTGTGTCAATTTTGCTATTGATAGAATACTAATTGCTTGAAACAATTATGTAAATATTAAATATTAAAATGACTGAATTTTTTGTTTGAAAAAAGAAACCTCGGCATAGTGGTGTATCTAACTTGAAGAGGTTAATTAAAAAAAAAAAAAGAAACTTACAAGTTCCTATGAGTATATAAAGGAACTACGATCCTAAAAGAGGTTAATTAGATTGGTTTCTGTCTTAAAATAATATTTTCTTCATTCAAGTATCAAGCTTATTTACAGTGAATACACGTGAAGCTCTTTTATTAATATTAGGTGAATATCCGGGCGGATTTTTGTTATGATTTTGTTTATTGAATTTTTCTTATGATTAATATCTTTGTTGTTGTTAAAGATGTTTTTGTTGTTACTTATGTTCTTTTTAGGGTGTTTTTATGTAATTGGATAGCTTTGGTTAAAATTCATTTCACAACTCGTGAAGAAAAAAAATTTAGGTTCATGACGCAAACTTTTATTAGGTGATGATGTAATTAAAGATTTTAAGCTAATGCAATATAAATCTGGCTAAACATTGTGATGAATTTTGGTAAAACGTACATTTGTGCGTGAATGACATTTTTTGAGATTAATAGTTTTATCCATATGCATGGGAAGTTGGAAAGCTGAGCTTTCTACTAATGGAGATTCAAAAGTTCCACTTCGTTTTTAGTAAAAAAACAAAAAAAAGTTCCACTTCAAAACTCAATGGAGCAATCACATTGTCAATAAGAAAATAGAAATCTTAATGTAGAGTGTGATCAAATCAAAACTGGAGATCTTCTTTATTTTTGGCAAGAGAATACAATCTCTTTTAGTCTTTATGGTACACTGCATTGTATGGATGGACCTACAAAGATCGATGCCTAAACTAAAGATCCATCTAACCGTCTTCTTGATACATTTGAATTTGAGACTTTGCCCAATTTATCGGACTCCTTCGACTCATCTGTCATCATTATATCTCTTACTGGTGTGTAATAATGCATGATCATAAGTATCCAGCCATGCGAGGGATAACAAATAAGACTGAAGAATTTTGGTGAAAATTTCATCGCCATATTTCAATAGTCCAAGTTTGCAGATTGGGATGAGAAGAAGTGATAAACACAGAACATGAATTCAATCTGTATTTTAATAGGGCAGTGAACAAGATTAACTGCTATTTAATCTAAAATTATTTGTACATCGTGATTTGTTTGTTCATCTCACCAGTCCGTTCTATTAGTGTCAACCATGTGTTATCATTTCGTAGCCCTAAGAGCATCTCCAATGGGAGAACCCCTCATGGGGTTCTTACCAATATTTTAATTATAAATTTTAAGAACCTCCCGCTAAGAACCCCTAAAAAAGTTTTTAAATAAGAACTTTAAGAACTTTTTTTTTCAAAGTTAAAAACCTCTATAATATTTATTATTATTTGTCATTATAAAATTTTAAGAACCTCTCCTCTAAGAACCCCCATTGGAGGTGGTCTAAGGAAGCTGAAGGACGCCGATTCTAAGACTCGTATCCTTTAGAAAAAGCGAATTCGACAACCTAAAATGTCACTGGTCCACCAAACTGCGTAAATAATCCAAATCAGTTTTTCAATATCTCGAAAGCATATAAACCCTTTAAAAATTGCAAACGAAAATTGGAGTCATACCCTCATCTAAATGCAACCGTTTTCACGATTGAACTATTGTCGTACGTCAGTAGATTGATGAATGTTTAGAGCTAGCAACGTGAGATAGGAGCTACAATGTAAAGGTTTCTAGTAAAAAAAAAAAAAACAGACCATATTTTTATTTTATTTTCAAATAAGTGATGTTCTCACAAATCAATGCAAAATTAAATAATTTTTAATTTTTTTTACTCTTTGTATTTTGTAGATTATTTTTTTATTGTTTGAATTGTGTTAAAATGTACAATAAATGATGTTTTTAGTATAGAAAAATAAAAAATTAAATGAATCCTTAATTGATGTACAAAAACCTTAAACATCACTTAATATAGAACATAGGGAGTATTAGATTGTTATAGTACAAGAGTATGAAAATATGAATCTGTGAAAAATACACTAAAACCATGTTCATCTAAAATGGCATGTTGAGGCGATGAGAATTAGTAAGAAAAAACGATAGGAAAGGAGATATATTTATATTCCCAAGCCACTAAAACCTATGAGAGAAGAGGAAGATGAGACAATGAGTTGCGTTGGTTTCATTTGGAAACGTAAGAGAGAAGAAGAACATGAGACGAAAAACAAGAATCTCCGCATCTCTCCTCTCTCTGCCTTTGAGAGGCGATTTCCAGATTTTCTTTTTCTTCTTCTTGCCGAATCTTCATTTTCTTCGATCTTCCTCTCCGGCGTGCGTGGTGGCTCATCGTCGCTGGGGGAGGGACCCCCTTGGTCTCCTCTTTCCCTTGATAGGTTTGTAGATGGGTTTGGCTGTCGATCCGGTTGTGACGGTAATTAAGGTGGAAGCTTCTCCGGCGTGTTCTCGTTTGTCGGCGGCGGGACCTCAGTGGCGTCGTTAGGGTCGCGGTGGTGGTGGGCTGTCTTCTCGTGGGTCGACATTTCTCTCCTCTGTCCGCCTCGTCCCTTCATCGGTTTTCTTCCTTGTTCCTCTCGCCGGCGTTTTCCTCTTTGGCGGTCTCTAGCTCCGGTTAGAGTCTCGCGTGCCGGCTGCGTTCTATCCGGCTTCCCGAGGTGATGTGGTGGTGGCTTGTAGCATCCCCATCTTGGTCAGGTCTCTCCTTTGTCTCGATTTACTGTCGTGTTCGTGACGGCGATGGGATGCGGCGACAAAGTTCGGGGCTTCCCTCCTCCTGGCGGTGGCGATCTGCTCCTAGAAGACGGGATCAATCGCCGGCTTCTGGCTTTGGTGTGGAGGCTCTCGGCTGTGGCTAGCCGTTGTGTGGTGGTTCGTTTTTCGCTAGGCTCGTGGTGGTTCCATCGGCGGTGGCTATAAGCGGTGGCTATAAGCGGTGGCTATAAGCGGTGGCTCTAGGCGTGTGGCTCAGCGGTTGCTTTCTTCCGCGCTCTGGTGGTGGGTTTCTGGTGGCGCCTTTTGTTCGCCGGCGTGGCCTTAGTCCTCGTAGGTGTGTGTTTCTTTTCCCGGCTTGGTTCGGCAGTGTGCTCGTTTCGTGTATATGGCTTCGGTTGCGGTTTGCTCCTTTGGCTAGTTGGTGGAGTTTTAGAGTGTTGTTTGACGGTAGATAGAGGCGCCGGTTCTATCTTTCGATGAAACCGGAAATTACGTTCGTTGCGGAGAAGCTGTAGGTATCTTTCTCGAGGTTTGGGACTGGTCTCGGGATTATGCTCGTGGCAACTAAGATGGACTCCAGCTCTCCCGGGGCTGTGGAAATAACGTGATGGTCTACGCTTAGGCGTGTGATTGGTGTTCTTCCGTCTAGCTTTGTCTCGTTTCTTTATTTCCATGACCGTTTACCAATTCCTAAAGCGTCGTGTATCTTGTTGTTCTTCGTCGTTGTTAGTAGATTTTGGTCTTTCTGTTTCTCTTCGTTGAATCTCTGTACCGCTGTAAAAAACTTCAAAAATTGGTATCAATTTTAACATTTTACCCAAAAAAAAAAAAAAAAGAACATGAAACGACATGAGTTTTATGTTTTTTTAGAGGGACACATGGCAGCCTCTCCACCGTTGACATGGTAAGTTGGAGAGAGTTAGCCTTCTTTCATATATATAATTTAAATAAAAATACTCTATAGATAAGAGTGTATTCTTTTTGCTTTAAAACAAGACAAAAAATGCATTTTATTTAAGTTTCGTTAGTTTTTTTAGTACTTTAAATTTTTTTACTGCTTTGTTTTTTATCGGTCAAATGACAAAAATATCCTCTTATGTCTTCTCGTGTACCGTCCATAAGCGTACGATATATTGTATATGGGCTAAATTATCATGTAAAAAAAATGCTACTTTCTAATATTATTTTGGGAAAATGTTAAAAAAACTAATGAAACTTAAATAAAGTGATAAATTTTGCAAAACACCCTGGGTAAACGTTTTTTGTTCAAAAAAAAAAAATTAAGATAAAAGTGTTTTGAACTATAGTAATTGATTGGTGATCCAGTTAAAATTAATTTTTAGTTTCTAGATAAAAACATGGGAAAAATCTCATAGTAATTTGCAAGAGTAATCAACAATTCTAGGGATGGGCAAATGGTTATTCGGTTCGGTTATTTCGGTTTTTGGTTACGTTTGGTTATGTCTTTTACTATCCATTCGGTTAGTAATAGTTTTCGGTTCAGTTTCGGTTCGGTTACCATTCGGTTCGGTTCGGTATGGTTATCAAAATTAATAACCGTTTGGTAACCAAAATCTTTCGGTTATTTTCTGTTAAATTTCAAATATTTTCGGTTATTTTCGGTTATTTCGGTTAAATTTCAAAATATTTCAGTTATTTCGGTTACATTTCGAAATGTTTCGGTTATTTCGGTTAAATTTCGGAAATATTTCGGTTAGTTTCGATTCTTATATTTCGGTTGTTTCGGTTAATTAGAGGAAATAAACATAATTTTTTTTTTTTGATATCCATAGATACACATTGGTTATCGGTTAATAACCATTCGGTTATAATAACCAATGGATATCAAACATAAAAACCATTCAGTTATTATAAAATAACCATAACCTAACCGAACTAATAATTTTGGTTCGATTTCATTCGGTTCGGTTATTATGCCCATAAACAATTCTTTCGAAGTTTCCAGAACAACGAATAAAACGTCAAACGAATGTACGAGTGGCACAAAGAGACATGGGGGACCACATGCGGATGACCACAATGTTATACGTATAAATAAAACAAAAATTTCAGATTTTTTACTTTATCTATATATACTACCAATAAGTATAGAAGTTTTTTCCGTTATTAGAAGGTAAAAATGAATAATAGAGGATTATATATTCCAAATCTAATAAAATTTAAAGTAGATTTGTTTCCTGTATTGTTTAAATTACTTTCTCTTTTAAGAATTTATAAGTTTGTTTTAAAAATAAATATGTACCAATATAAAAGGATACAAAACAAAAAAAATGTAGACACATCTCTCGACTTCCAAAATGTCTTCAATCCCAAATGGTTTAAACTCTTATGGTGATGATAATATGAATCTTCATGGTTCTATTCCCATCCAAATGAGCTCCAGCTTTAGGGATCACAATACTAAAATGGTTCGGTCTATGTTCATTACTTCTGACCACACGAACCATCATGGTTTGTTTTCTTCCTCTCATGCTTTTAACTGTTATCAAGATTCACATGTCTCTTCATCTTCTTCTGGTTTCAATAATTCACATGTGGCTTATCAAAGGAGAGAAAACATGGTCTCTCATGTCGTTGATTACTTTCCTATTAACGATAATTCTCATCTTTCTCAAGTCACTATCACCGAAACTATCACAAATAGGTACTCCGCTATTGTTCCTACTAGCAATTTGATCACTGTCCAAAACGAATACAAAGGTGCCATGAATCCGAACATTTTGAATCCTTCCTTTTACCCTCCAACTTTTGTTGACAAACAGTGCGAGATCTTGAACCCTTCACCTCTCAATACCTTTTCTCCGCATCAAAATCCCGTATTTCCTAGGCATTTAGACCTATTTTCTTTTTCACCAAAGAACCACCATGACCAACATGTTCCCCATCGTCGACCAGTGAAGAAACGTTGTAAACCAACCAAGTATTTTGATGAAGATGGTGAATACGATGGTCGGACACACAGCCTACCGTATGAGAAATACGGTCCATATACGTGTCCCAAATGCAAGATTGTGTTTGACACTTCACAAAAGTTTGCGGCACATATATCGTCAATTCATTACAAGAATGAGACCATCGAGGAAAGAGCTAAGAGATATAACGCGAGGAACAAAAAAAGATTTCGTCAAATAAACCAAATGATCCATGGGGAATCTCAGAGGATCCAACCGGAAGACAGAGTTGTAGAGGAAAGTGGAGGCAATAACAACAGTGGAAGTGACATTGAAGCTTTCCAACATCATCTGATTGTTAAGGAAGAACCTATTTATGATTTTGTTTGATTAAATCTGTTTTGTATTTGTTTTTCGTTTATGTTAAATTAAATAACAATGTATATTTTCTTTTCTTTTTGTTGTTTTCCTTGTTTTTGGCATTTCTTCAATCATTGTTGATGAGTGATTTAGTCATCACTAGGATTGATGAATCCCCGCATTAGCGCAAGAAATTTAAATGATTTTGGATGTTTTTGGGTTTCAGTTGTGTTTTTTGGTTAGTATATTCCCAAATTTTCAGCAAGTATTCAAGGCCGGCTTTGTAAGTATCACTCCATGCGCTATATTGCAAGTTAAATCAAAGCAAGGATGTAATGCTGTCTTCCATATTTACGAACGAGCATAGATAATATAAAAGAGCGATGTATTATCGATCGAACTGGAATCTTTTTTGATCAGTTAGTTATTTATTTTCTAAATAAAACATAGAAATCATCGGCTCAACAATATAATCATTGACGAACTGTCGCACCAGTCGGAGTAGCGAGCTTTCCTTGCATCCAATTCTGAAGCATTTGCAAAGAAGCCTTTGGCTGATCCATCGGAACCATGTGTCCAGCGTCATGAACCTAAAGAAAGTCCCAGTTGAAATTACTAATTAGAAAAAAGAAAGGAAGTCTATTTTCAGTCGTATTTACATTAATAACAGGCTAAGTTCATCGGTTTTATTCGGTTTACCTTAAGAAAAGTGAGAGACCCGTGATTCTTCATTAAACCGGCTTCTTTACCATCTACCAGGAACGGTACTGCCTTGGCTGATCCAAAATCCTTCTGGCCTGACCAATTCATCTGCTCAACCCACCTGGAGTTTCCTGTATATACCAAATAAAATCAATCAATTGGACTCAGCTGAACAACAATCAAACCGGAAAAGACCAAAAATATGCAAACTATGTCAGTGAGAGTAGAACACAAAGCCGACAGAAGTCTAAACCGAGACTAAACCATTTTCCTACTCCACTAACAAAACACTAGCAATTGAAACTCTTAACTTCTGAAAATTAGTTAGAAACCAGCTAAACCGAAAGCCGCAAACGAAACTACACTCTTGACCTTTTGTTTCAGTTCCCGGTTCATAACCTAAACCAGAATCAAATTAAGAAACATAACAATATTCATATTGTAGCAATTTTGATGACAATCTTACCAAGCCAATTACAGATGAGATCATATTCTCCGGCATAAACAAGGAGATTGATTCCATCTTCGACAAGAGCCGGAATCTTGACTTCAAGATTAAGCATCCAATCCTCCATCATTGCATCATAAACTGTGGTACTACACGACACAAATTTGATATCTCCAACTCCTAAAGCGTTTCTTACGTTTTCTTGGTTCAAGAATGTTTCCATCTTCGAAAAGTCATAGCACAAGCTTCCCACACATTTCTTTCTCACGTCATAGTACTTCAAAAAAAAAAAACGAGAAAATCTTTGTAAGCGAAAAAGCCCTTGGAAAATGGTTCATTAAATGTGTGTCCTCAATGCTTACATTTGTGCCTTCTATTTTATTCATTATCTGGCTGAAGATGTTGTTGCAAACTTCATAAGCAGAACCACACGCTTCACCATTATCAAGGTCTGAAATTAACAAAGCAAAAGTTTTCTATAAAATTCAAATCTTTTACTCGAACCCGAATCCGAAAATACTCAAAAGAAATAAAGCTGTTATATAAATTACTGCATTGTTTGGCGGAACTTTGACAGTCAATGTATTCTTGCTTGAGACTCTCGTGATCCGACTCTGAGATCAACTTCATTTCCAGTGCATAATCCCCATACGCACCATATTGGATTTCCGGGTTGGTTAAACCGTTACCAATCGCAAAACCCTGATTTAAACCGAGATTAAACCAAATTTTGGTTACAAAATAAAAACCAGTGAAATACTTACCTTAAGGTTTATTGGAATTCCTTCGTTCTTCTTGTTTCCACTGTGAACTCGTGAAGCCAAAGCCGGAATGTAGTGACCAGCATAAGATTCACCAGTAATATAAAAATCGTTCTTCGCAAATTTTGGATGTTCTTTGAAAAAAGCCTACAAAGATTAAAATTCAAAACAATTAAAATTCAAAGAATAATATTATTTTCTGAGATTTTTGAACAACAATCGAACCTGTAAGAAATCGTAGAGGTCATTGCTGACACCAGTCTCGTCGTGCCGGAGATCGCTATTGTCCGATGTGTAACTAAAACCGGTCCCGACTGGTTGGTCCACGTAGATTAGATTGGATACCTATTGAAACAAAAGTAGTTGAGTTATAGATATCTTGGAGATAAATATGTTTCTTGTGTAACAAGAAATACATTTTTTTCCATCTAAACCAAACCAACCTTGTCCCAACCAAAATCGTTCCAAGAAAGAGAGAGATCCTCAGATATCGTGAACGGACCGTTCTCATAGAACAGAGCCACACTGCTACTACAACCAGGTCCACCAGATAACCATATCACAACCGGATCGGTATTGTTGTTCCGTGACTCAAAGAAGAAATAGAACATTCTGTATAGAATAAAAACACACACAAAATCGAATTAATCTAGTGCGTTCTTGTCTGTACCAACTACTAAACCGAAGTCGATTAAAACACATCCTGATTAAACTGGATTAAATTGAATCGGTTGAAACTATTACTTGGCTGATTTCGAATGAGGGAGGACGTAGTAACCGGCGTAGTGGCCAAACTCTTGGACTGAAGGACCACCAGAAGCATTTCCGGCGTCGATGGTCGCTGAAAAATCGAATTGGCTCTCAACAAGTCTCGGAGCATCAGGGCTTCCCTTTGGGATGACATTGACGTTATGTTGAGGCATTAGATTGAAGGATTTGATAAGACTTTCTGCATTGTGGCTTGACAAACTCGCGGAAGATGAGAAAACGGAGGAGTTTTTGAGGATCCTTTTAGAAGTTGAGAGCGAAAATTGAGATAAGAAGAAAATAAAGAGGAAGAAATAGAGAGAAAATGTTTTGGCAACCATTTTTTTTTTCTTCTTTGTAGTTTGTACGAGAATCGGGTTATAAGGGTATTAGAGTGGAAAGAGATGTATATATATGGAGGTTGCTTGGTGTTGTACTTAACCACGAAATTTGGATTAAGATAGGAAGATATCTTTTCAAAAGTTTTTTTTTCTTTCCCAACAATCATTCCAAAAGTTTTGGTCAACGTATTTGTATTTATTAGTTGCTATGTCAACTATATATTTTCTTAAAATCTAAAAAGAGAAAAGGATTATGAAAATTGATTTTTTATTATTATTTTTTTTTAAATCAAAATTAAGATTTTTTCCAATTAGCATTTATACTTCTTTTTTTGTGTTTGCCACCTCAGTTGATCAAAAAAAGAAGAAGATCAAATTAAGTGAATTGGGATCAAAATATGTTACTGATTCAATTTCAATACATTGTTTTTTTAATGATTACGATCAATTAATTTATGTAAAGATTCAATCCACCAAAATTAAATTAAGATGGATCGCATGTACCTAACCAGTAGAATCTCTCATTAGTTAAGAATGGATGCATGCATGCAATAATAATTTATCAGTTTAGTTAATAAATTATAGTAGCTTAAAACTTAAAACCATTTTCTGTGAAGAGAAAGGAACTAAGCAAACAATATTTATTTTCTTGATAAAACATAGAAATCCTCGGCTATGCATTAAAAATTCGAATCATTGACCAGTCGGAGTAGCGAGCTTTCCTTGCATCCAATTCTGAAGCATTTGCAAAGAAGCTTTGGGCTGATCCATCGGAACCATGTGTCCAGCGTCATGAACCTTTCTCCCCCCAAAAAAATAAAAAAAAGAAAGTCCAATTTCAATCGTATTAGATAATAGCCCTGTTCTAAAAATCTCCGCCTAACTCCGATTACTTCCCGACTAATCGCTAGACCCACCCCATCCGTCTAGTTGGTCTAGGTGGCCGCCTAATTTTTTTTTTGTTTTTTTAATAAAATTATTGTTTAACAAAAATCTTGAAAAGTTTTAATTTGGTTTTACTATATTGTTAGAAAATCATTAAAAATTATTAAAAGTTCAAAAAATCATTAAAAGTCATTAAAAATTAAAAATTTATGAATTAATATGTTAAAAAGTCATTAAAAATCATAAATTTATAAATTTATGAATTAATATGTTAAAAAGTCAATAAAAATTCAAAAATTAGTCCCCGATTAATCTCTGATTTTTGGGCTAGGCGCTAGGCCAACCCGACCACCCGACTAGCGCCTAGCGTAATTTAGAACATTTAATACATATCATTATCAGTTTGGTTCCATCGGTTTTATTCGGTTTACCTTAAGAAAAGTGAGAGAACCGTGACTCTTCATTAAACCGGCTTCTTTACCATCTACCAGGAACGGTACTGTCTTGGCTGATCCAAAACCCTTCTGGCCTGACCAATTCATCTGCTCAACCCACCTGGAGTTTCCTGTATATACCAAATAAAATCAATCAATTGGACTCAGCTGAACCAGAATCAAACCGGAAAAGACCACAAATATGCAAACTATGTCAGCTACATATTCTATACCGGATGTGAGAGTAGAACACAAAGCCCTAAGAATTCTAAACCGAGACTAAACCATTTTCCTACTTCACTAACAAAAGACTAGCAATTGAAACTCTTAACTCCTGAAAATTTGATCGAAACCAGCTAAACCAAAACCCCAAATGCAACTACATTCTTGACCTAAACCAGAATCGAATAAGAAACATACCAAGATACATATTGTGGCAATTTTGATAACAATCTTACCAAGCCAATTACATATGAGATCATATTCTCCGGCATAAACAAGGAGATTGATTCCATCCTCGACAAGAGCCGGAATCTTGACTTCAAGATTAAGCATCCAATCCTCCATCATTGCATCATAAACTGTGGTACTACACGACACAAATTTGATATCTCCAACTCCTAAAGCTTTTCTTACGTTTTCTTGGTTCAAGAGTGCTTCCATCTTCGAAAAGTCATAGCACTGGCTTCCCACACATTTCTTCCTCAAGTCATAGTACTTAAAAAAAAATAAAAAAAAAAAAACCCGAGAAAATATTTGTAAACTTTAGAAAAATTAAAAAATCACTAAGAAAAATGATTAATCTCGTGTTTTTGATACTTACATTTTTGCCTTCTACTTTAGCCGATATCTGGTAAAATATGTCGTTGCAAGCTTCGAAAGCAGAAGCACAAGCTAAACCACCATCAAGGTCTGAAATTCACAAAATATGTTTTTTTCTTTGAAGATCAAAACTTTTCACTTAAATCGAACCCGCTAAATTCAGAAGAAAAAGCATTGTTTAACTTACTGCATTTTTTAGTGAAACCTTGACATTTAACGTAATCTTCTTTTAGACTCTCGTGATCGGACTTTGAGATCAACTTCATTTCCAATGCATAATCCCCATATGAACCATATTGGATTTCCGAGTTGGTTAAACCGTTACCAATCGCAAAACCCTGCTTTAAACATAGATTAAACCGATTTTATAATTCCACCTCCCTCCCCTTCCCTACCCCTCTTTGGTATGTGGCACAAGCCACATAAGCAATCAATCATGACTAGTTAATTTTTATGTGAGCTTTTTGTATTGCTATATTTTTGTTTTGTGTAGTTGGTAATGAATAATTATCTATTTTGCATTAATGTCTCAAAATTGTACCTATGATGACTATTTTCATTTATTTTATTTGTTGCTTATACTTTGCTCACATTTTATTTATGTTTTTATTATATTTTTTTGTCAACTTGTTTTTTTTTGTTGCTATTTCAATTTTTCAATAGTTATAATGTATTAATAGAGTTGTAGTAAAAACATTTATCATTAAATGGTTTAAAAACTTAGTTTGATGTTTTGAAAATATTTGATTTATTATGTTGATTATTGAAAACGAATATCATTAATCTTTTGAATTGAAAAATCTAGTAAGACAACAAATTTTAAATTTAGTTTGGACCTCTGTTATTTTTGGATTTTAACAAAAACAACCAATGAAATATCACTTACCTTTAGGTTGATTGGAATTCCTTCGTTCTTTTTGTTTCCACTATGAACTCGTGAAGCTAATGCTGGAATGTAGTGACCAGCGTAAGATTCACCGGTGATGTAGAAATCGTTCTTTGCGAATTTTGGATGTTCTTTAAAAAATGCCTAGCAAAATTCAGATTATTACAATTTGTAGAGCATTTATATTTGAGAGTTTCTTGAATATAATCAACAATCAAACCTGTAAGAAATCGTAGAGGTCATTGCTGACACCGACCTCGTCGTGCCGCATATCGCTACTATCTGATGTATAACTGAAACCAGTTCCGATCGGTTGGTCCACATAAATTAGATTGGATACCTTTTAATATAAAAGTAAATGAGTTATAGGCTTGTTGTAGATAGATATGGTAACAAAAAAAAAGACATTTATTATTATTAAATCAAACCAACCTTGTCCCAACCAAAATTATTCCAAGTAAGAGAAAGATTGACCGATATTGTAAACGGACCGTTCTCATAGAACAGAGCCACACTACTACTGCAACCTGGTCCACCGGATAACCATATCACAACTGGATCGGTACTGTTGTTCCGCGACTCAAAGAAAAAATAAAACATCCTATGAAAACAAAAACCAGGAAGAAAATCATATCAGTTTAAAGCGTCCATATATATTACCAACTAGTAAACCAAACTCGTTTAGGACAAATCCTATTTAATATGAACTGATTTCTCAAATTTTACTTTGCTGATTTTGAATGAGGGAGGCTGTAGTAACCGGCGTAGTGGCCGAATTCTTGGACAGAAGGACCACTAGAAGTGTTTATCACGCCGATTGTAGCCAAAAAATCAAGTTGGCTCTCAACGAGTCTCAAAGCACCAGGGCTTCCTTTTGGTATAACATTGATGTCATGCTTAGGCATTAGATTAAAGGATTTGATAAGCATTTCCGCATTACGGCTCGACAAACTTGCCGATGATGAGATATCAGAAGGGTCATCTAGGATCCGTCTAGATGTTGAAAGCAAAATTTGGGAAAATATGACAATAAAGAAAAGGAAAGGGAGAGAAAATGTTTTGGCCTCCATTTCTTTTAGTAATTTTTTATATGTTTTGTATGAAAATTGGGTTATATGGTGGAAGTAGATGTATTTATGGAGTTGGTTTATGTTGTACTTAACCAGTAAATTATATGTAAAGAAAGCTAAATGGAAGATGTCTTTTTTAAAGTGTTTTTTGTATAACATATTTTATTTATTATGTCAAGAATATGTCTTTTTTAAGATGTATTATGTATAACAAAAGGTTTTAATTATTTATATTTAATTATCTATTATGTCAAGAATATGTTTTTATTAAATTAGATAAGGTGGATTTATAATTTTAAAAAACTCTAAATTTTATATCCATTAAGAAAATAGTCTATTTTTAAAAAATAACAAAATAGTCTATAACTAAACCTAAATTCCAAATACTAAATCTTTAAAAATAAATTCTAAGGTCTGAAAACTAAGCCCTAAATCATAAACTCAAACCTCTGAAATTTTAATTCTTAACTACATCAATAATTTAATAATACGAAGAAAATTAATTAAAAGCTAATCTATAGTAGTGGTCTTAAGAGATTGCTTAAGTGGTTTATGTTACGGATTAGACTATTGTTTTAACTGAATCTGTTAAAAAGTGAATTGTGATTAATATTATAGGACAACTAAGAAAAAGGCTAAAGAATCTTAATTAAAAAAATAGACTAATTTTTTCAAAATTAAGGAAATACATTATTTTAGGTTTATGATTTAGGTTTTAAAGTTTAAAATTCGGAGTAAGAATTTAGGATTTTGGCTCTAGGGCTAGAGATTAGTTTTTAGGATTTAGTTTAGTGTTTAATTTTATACTTTTTTGTTACTTAAGAATTATTGACTACCTTGTTAATTTTGGTATACTATGATCCAGTTTATTAAGAGTTCGAATTTAAGTTATCGATTCAATTTCGATACATTCTAAAATATAATATCCGATTTAAATTAGTTAATGGAAAGATTCACTCCACCGAAATTAAATTAAGATGGATGCATGTACCTACCATAGCAGTAGAATCTTTCAGTAGTTATGATACATAGATTTTTATAGGTGTTTCATTAAATTGTTGTGCTAGCTTTGAAAAAAAATTGTGCTATCTTAAGATTTTACCGTATAATAAAATCTACTTCAAAAAAGAAATATATAATATATCCATATAATTTGGAATTATTACATATACCTACCAAATCATTACAAAATTTACAATGTAAAAACTCTCATAAACTTTCATAAATAGAAAAACTCTCCTTTTAATACTAACTTTTTTGTTGTGTTTCAATTAATGATTTTGATTTAAAGACAGACAGAAAATATGTATTCAATTGAATATATGGTATCCTTTTTGTTGTTATTTTTTGTTTGACTACTTTTTGTATTTGCTTATGCATCTTCTGAGATGTACGTTTTGTACAATTCAGATAAAGATTACTCAAGTCTAACTTGTTTTGTTTTTCTCCTCTACCAAACCGTGATTGTCTATAATTAATCATTAATGCTAATAATAATCACCTATTAATCACCTTTGAATTTGTTAAACGTAGTGATTATTAATGCTCCAAATTTGAGAAACCGACGAGAAAATAAATATAGAGACACATAAATGTCCAATAGTTCACACAAATATAAGAGATAAAAGATAAACCGGCGGGATCTAGAGTGTCGCAGCGGACGAGTTGCGTAGGAACGTTTAACGGCGAAGCACATTTCGGGCCCTCTGAGATGATGTACGTTTTGTACAATTCTGACAAATAATATTCTACGGTGTGTTAAAATGTGTGTTTTGTCGTTGCCAAAAAACGATGGGTTTTACTGTTAGAACAATGACAAAAATGCTTGAGACATGAATCATTCGATCGTTTGGGTTTAATTATTCTAAAATATATGTTTCAATGTAATTTTACTAAAAAAATTTTGGTTTGAATAAATTTACATTCAATTCAAAAAAAAAAATTACGTATTCTGTCTACTACTTATTGTTAACATTCAAGTAGCGAGCTTTCCTTGCATCCAGTTCTGAAGCATTTGCAAAGAAGCCTTTGGCTGATCACTTCACTAACAAATCATTAACAATTGAAACTCTTTTTTCTTGTGCAACCAAATTCTTCGTACAGAGCGCATAAGAAAAAGGAAAAGAAAAACTAAGAACAAAACATGGAAGCCAAAACATTTTCTCCATTTTCCAGTCCTTCGGTCCAAGAATTGGGCCACCACGCTGGTTACTACAGCCTCCCACATACAAATCCTGATCAAACTAATTTGAACTGGTTTACAAGTTTATTTGGCTGATTACAAACTAATTAGATTAAGGAGAGTTTTGGATGAATTATACCTTCCTAAAAGAAACGAAACTTTGTTAACAAAAGGTAGCTTATGATTACATCGTGTACGGTATTTCAATTATATTATACAATACATTGCAATCTCCTTATGTTCTCATCACCTTCAAGAGTTGATCGGATCAATAAAAAAAAATAGCGACATTGGCATCAGTTAGGATCTAACTTTAGCGAGCCGAGCTCGAATCTCCTCCAGTTCTTCCTCATCATCAACACCTTCTGCAATCGCCTCTTCCTGCAAAAAAAAAAAATCCCAACTTTTTCTTTCAAAATCTAATCTCCCAGGAGTTTTCTTTTTTCTTGCAATCATGCAAAGCATTTTGCTGGATGGCCTTACCTCGCGGGAAGTGCTCGCCTTCTGTGCAGGTACCTTTATCCTTTCCTTTCTGACGGCTTCTGGGAGCTCCGCAGCAGTTTCTCCAGCAATAGCTGTCAATACTTTATCAACCTCTTCGTCGATCTCTTCTTCCATATCCTCTGAATCTAGGGCATTGTCAATGGCATCATTCACAAACTCTTCAATAACTCCCGCCTGCATATCACAGCAACAAAAAATTCACTCGGTATTATGTACGATCATACTAATTGTAAAGCAGTGAACACAACACAGAATTTTCAAACAGGTTTAGATGAGAAACTAATATCAGCTACAAAAATGGTACCTTAGTCATCTCTTTGCTGAATTCCTGCATTGTTGCAGCCATTTGTGGAGCCTTCATGAGATTATTGACTAGCTTCATAACCTCTGCACTCTTGGACAGATGCCCAACTGTTCGAGCAACAGCTGAAAATGAGAGAATATCAGTTTTTAAAAAAGGGGAATATGTGATAACAATCACATTGCAAACATAGTATGACAAATGATGAAAACTCGAGAAATCACATGCTAATGAAAAGCTTCATACCAACACTCTCCCCAAGGTGCATTGATATCGAATTCATCTGCGCCTTATTTTCATATAGCCGGTTCACTGTTCTTCTCGAACTCACGATTTCCTTAGCAAGCGCCTGGAAATACCGCAGAACTAAAAATCAGAGACACATTTAAAAGAGCTAAATGTTCCACAAAACAAAAGCTAATTTTTAGACAACCAAATATCACATTTACTGGATTCAAGCTTACAAAGGCAAGATTTTTCCAAGATTGCTATCAATTTCATGTTTTTGGTTCTACCTTCGCTGAGACCATATCATTCCGCTTTGCAGCCTCTTTAATAGCTTTCTGTACGGTTCTCTCTTCTTTCTGTATATCTGAAAAAAGAAGGAAGAATCTCAAAATCAGATATTCTGAATCCATCATAGGTTCACAACACAAACCAGAACGATTCAAACCGATAGTTTTGGCATCAGCAGAAATCAAAATCCACTTGTAAGGACACTCGAGATTCGTGATCATCATCCGATCCCAACCCGATTCAGAACAATTTCTCGCACTTTTCGGTGCGATCAACCGAACCCATCAATTTAATTTCAGCAAAAATCAAAACTTTCCTGAATCTAAAAGAACCCTGATTCAAGAACGAGAAAACGCGAGGAGGAGATGAAAATAGAACCTCGGATTTGGCGTTCGATGTTACGGCACTCCTGACGAAGTTTGCGTTGCCAATCACGCAAGAGTTGCTTGGGATCAGGCTTCGGCTTGATGATGTTCATCACTCTCTCCATTCTTCTTTTTACCTTCAGGCTCTGCTCGATTTCACAAGAAGTTTTATTTCTCTGCTCTACCAAAAAAAAAACCTATGCCCAAATGACCAAAAATATTAAACTAAAAATAAGCAACTTTATAGCTCATATGTATTTTTCTTTTTTTTTTCTTTTTCGAACAAGTCTTTTATGGGGTAGCATCTCCAATCCATTCCATTTTTTACTCCAAACTCTATTTTGGAATAAATTTCTCTCCAACACCACTTCATTTTCCACTCTAAAATGAAAATTTTCCAAATTCTACTCCATATTTAGAGTAACTCTATATTCTAGTCCATTATGGAGTTAGACTTTTTTAATTACAAATTAATCTTTTAAATATTAAATATTTATATTTTATACTTTTTATTAATTTAGCAATGTATTTATCGTACATTATCAACTATCAACATATATGCATGTGACACTATACTAATATTTAAATGCATAAAATGTATTTGACTATCATAATTATTTAAACACTAAAATTTTTATTTAAAAAAATTGCAAAGTAAAATAAACTTAAAAAATACATAATAAGTGCTGAAATTAAAAATAAGCAACATAAACAAAAATTAACACAACAAAGACGATATTATGTAATTTTCTTTATTTAATAAGTATTAAATTTTATTTAATTTATAATTTATAAAAGTTCTGCAAAAAATGGGTTAATTTGTAACTTTTAAAAATAAAATACATTATTAATAAAATATAAAAAGAATCTATTTAAAATATTCTTTTTAGAATAAAAAATTGAGTTATACATTGGAGCAAAACACAATTCCATTTTGGAATTGTTCCATTTTGAAGTAAAAAATGAAGATATACATTGGACATGGTCTAAATGGTACGGTTTTTCTCTATTTAGTCATAAGAGTTTTTGAAAAGGGAGCATTCTTGTGCGGCTTGTCTTCGAGTATCAATTGATAACATTGCATAATTGTGAAATGACGGAAATATAATTAAGCTGCGGAATGATTTATTATGGAATGAAATCTACAAAATGAAATTTATGTGCTATTGGTTGAGTTATGCGAAATAGCGGAATATAAACAAATAAATTATCTGAAATAATTTTTTTATATGTTTTTATATTATTTTATCAAATTTGAATATTATTAGAAAAAAACATATTTTTTCATTGTAATTATTTCTTACTTGTTTTTTAATATATTCATAATACATAAAAATCTAATAGTGTTGTAAAACCCAATTTCATTCATTACATAAATATTTATAGTGAACAAATAAATTAAAAATATTATTAGTTATTTAAGAAGTAAAAAATATTACTAATTATATAATTAAATAATATGAAAGTTAATTTAATTCAACAAATAATCTACTTAAAACTCACTTTCCTACTTAATGCCTTTTTCTTTGTATTTTTTTAAGTATGTTTTATTTTTCATTCCTTAGATTTTTATTGATTCGCAAAATACCCGCGAAATTGCGTTTTAGAGTTTTATTAGCTTTTGTGCTCCATCAATTTTTAAGTTTAGTTTTTTTTTAAATATCATTATTTATTAAAAAAATAAATAGGAAACAAATATTATATAATTTAGGCCTGTGGAGTATGGTATTCGGCCCAACATAAAATAGAGCCTAGGATAAACCACACACAACAAAAAATGGGCCTTTAAGTAAAGCAAAAATTTAAAGGCCCTTCAAAATAAATTTTGATTTTAAAATTAGATATAGGTCCAAGATCCAGACCCCTCTTAAGGCTCTAACTAACCAATCCTCAGAGCAAGAGAATGGTACTTGACCAGTGACCAATACCATTATAAATTAGATACTGTGTCACTTTCGTTCAAAACAAACTTATGTGAATGATTATTCTTTTTGTTGCGGTTAGAACAGCACAACTGTGAGAGAAGAAAGGGACGACAATATTACAAACGTAGAAAGACAAAACCAAATTTTTTGTAAGAACAATATATGTATGTTTTGGCTATAGCCTCTCCTCCTGCTCTAAACATTCATCTACATAATAAAAATATTATTCTATGGGATCAATGTACTGTTTAGTGATATCAACAAGACATTGTAAAAGAAAGTAAGGTGGGCCTGCAAACAAATTGTGTTACATATTACATTTATTGATATATATATATATGCATCTTCTGACACAATAGCTGTCTCTTGCTCACATTTCTCTGTCTTTCATCTTTCCCCATACAACACCACCCTTTTTATTTATCTTTATTCATTACTTTCACAAGTAGTATATATTAATTATTTTATTGGCAAATATATTTAAGGATTGGTCAACCAAAATTTATTAGATCCGAGCGTTTACGTTTTGGGTTGAATTGATCTTTTGAGTTAAAAGGATTCTACATCAGAACGTAGTCATGGGCATTCGAATCCATGGGTCGGGTCGGATCTGCAGTTTTCGGACACTCGAAGTTGGAAAAGTCAGGACCCGAATGAACTTGAGAAAATTATGGTTCGGTTTGGTTCGGACCTTTTTGAGTTCGAGTCGGTTTTATATTTTTGAGTAAAACCCGATATGAAAGCGAAAATAAATTTGGATCGGATCGGTTTTGAATCCGAATTACCCGTGAAAACAAGACTTTTGGTCCGATTGATGTAAAAAATATATCTGAATAATTCGAAATAATCTGAATAACCCAAAATAATATGAATAACCCGAATATATATATATATATAAATTATATATGCATATGTATATGCGATATATACATAATAATATAATATATTTGTAATTTTTGGATATCTGATCTGGTTTTGGATTACATCCGAACTGACCCAAGAACCGAAATAGTTTTATACACTGTAAGAATCAGAAGAACTCTCTGAAATTCTGTATATTTCTGATTAGGGTTTTACAAAGGAGACAATTCTCTATATATACAGAAGTAAAATAATCCTAACTATATAAGGCCCAATACATATATACCCAATAAGCCTATATCTCTTAATACCCCTCCTCAAGTTGGAGCATGGAGATCTCGAATGCCCAACTTGCACAAAATATCTTGAAAATGACGACCTCCAAGTGCTTTAGTGAAGACATCCGCCAATTGTTGAGTAGTAGAAACATGCCGTGTCTGAATGATTCCAGCTACGATATCATCTCTAATGAAGTGGCAATCAAGCTCCACATGTTTCGTCCTCTCATGAAACACAGGATTCGCTGCAATATGAAGCGCAGACTGACTATCACAATACAAATCCATTGGACCAGAATGTGCAATACCCATCGTGGTCAATACACTTTTGATCCACTTCAATTCTTTCACCGCCACAACCATAGCCCGGTACTCTGCTTCTGCCGAAGAGAGAGATACTACATCCTGCTTCTTTGACTTCCACGATACAGGTGAATTCCCCAACTGTATCAACCATCCACTTAAAGATCTCCTCGTGATTGGACATCCCGCCCAATCCGAATCACACCAAGCTGTAAGATGAAAATTACAGTCCGCTTTCAACAAAATTCCCATTCCAGGACACCCCTTCAAGTAACGAACTACTCGTAAAGCAGCCCGCCAATGATCCTCTCTTGGCTCACGCATAAACTGAGACAAGATGTGAACAGAATACGCAAGATCTGGTCTTGTTGCAGCCAAATAAATCAACCTTCCAACGATTTTGCGGTACATCTCCGGGTCAGTGAGTATCTCTGACGTCGACCTTCCCAACTGATGATTCTGCTCCATCGGAAACTCTACCGGCCTACCACCAAGCAAACCAACATCAGCAATAATATCCAGAGCGTACTTCCTCTGTGATAAATATATCCCCTCTGCGTTTCGCGCAACTTCCAATCCAAGAAAATACTTCAATTTTCCCAAATCCTTCATATGAAAGCAATTACTCAGATATGTTTTGAACTTCTGTATCACTTCTGGAGAGCTCCCTGTTATCACAAGATCATCCACATATACGAGAACATGCAAGTGAACTTTACCACGAACTAACGAGAAAAGAGAGTAATCTGCCTTACTCTGTGTAAAACCATAGCTCAACAGTGCCGTCGAAAGTTTCGCGAACCAGCATCTCGGAGCTTGTTTCAAACCATACAATGACTTGCGCAATCGACATACCATTCCCTTCTTCGAGCTACCAAAACCCTGAGGTACTCTCATAAACACCTCTTCTTCCAAATCTCCATGAAGAAACGCATTGTGCACATCCATCTGATGCAACTCCCAATTTTTCCCAGCTGCAACTTGCAGAACCAATCGAACTGTGCTCATCTTTGCCACAGGAGCAAATGTATCAGAATAATCAATCCCTTCTTTCTGACGATTTCCACAAGCTACAAGCCTCGCTTTATACCTTTCAATCGAGACATCAGCATTATACTTGATCGTGTAAACCCATTTACACTCAATGACATGCTTACATGGTGGTAAGTGTTCAATCAACCAGGTTTGATTTCGTTCCTGAGCCTCAATCTCCAGTCTCATAGCTTTTCTCCATCGCGGATCTTCCATAGCCTCAGCAAATGTTTTCGGCACAACTCCTTCTGTTATACTACACATGAACGCTCTGTGTGACATAGAGAACCTCTCACAGCTCACAAAATTCTCAATCCCATAATCATTAATCAATTCCTGACTCACAGCAGACGCATTCATTGCAAATGTCGTATTGCACACAAAATCTTGTAACTTGGCTGGAGCTTGTTTCTGTCGCATTCCGCGTCCCAAAATTTCTGTTGCTGCAGGTTGATCCACCAGGTGTCGATCGATACTGGCTGGTATCGGTCGACACTCATCGACATTCTCAGACTGTGTAACTGATTCAGGGTCAGTCTGTGGCCCTGTAATTCCCAACATATCACGTATTCCTGCTGATATAGCTTGCATATCTTCTTCTCCAACCTTGTCTGACACAACTGGAGTCTGTGTCACTGTATCTCTTGTCAAAACATGACTTATATCATCAAATCCAACACTATCATCCACAAATAACGTCCTAAGATCAGAATTAGGTGGCTCATCCACCTGATCTTTTTGCTCCAAATATGGGAATCGTTCCTCAATGAAGGTGACATCCCGTGAGACAAAGACTTCACGTGTCTCCAAATCAAAAAGATTCCACCCCTTCTTCGCATAAGGGTACCCCAGGAATACACATTTCCTGCTTCTACTCGCAAACTTATCTCCATGCCGTTTCTGATTATGAGCATATGCTAAACATCCAAACACTCGTATCTCACTATAAGCAGGGACTTTTCCAAATATAATCTCGTACGGGCTCTTACCATTGTGTAACATAGACGGCGTACGATTGATTAGATATGCAGCACTCGAAGCACAATAACCCCAAAGTTCTATTGGTAGATTTGCCTGAAATCTCAACGCTCTTGCCACATTCAATATCTGACGGTGTTTTCGCTCCACTCGCCCATTTTGTTGAGGAGTTCCTACACATGAAGTTTGATGAATTATCCCAGATGCGCGAAAATACTCCTTCATCACTATGAATTCACTCCCATTATCGCTTCGCACGATTTTCACCTGCTTCTCAAACTGTCGCTGGATAAGAGCAAAGAAATCGATCGTTGTTTTCTGAACTTGTGTTTTATCACGAAGAAGAAAGACCCACACAGCTCTGGAATAATCATCCACAATAGTTAAGAAATACGAAGATCCACACAA
This sequence comes from Eutrema japonicum, assembly GCA_030161315.1. NCBI lineage: Eukaryota > Viridiplantae > Streptophyta > Magnoliopsida > Brassicales > Brassicaceae > Eutrema > Eutrema japonicum. Next base: position 46,184,019 of record BSQW01000005.1, read on the forward strand.
ACTCTGTGTTCGATATGGCCCCCAGAGATCGCAATGAACCATCTCGAAACACTCTTTACTCTTCTCCGTACTCTCAGGAAAGACATTACGACATTGCTTTGCTCGGAAGCAAACATCGCAATCAGAGACACCACCACTCTTTTGATCCACTTCTGGCAATTTCTTAATCACCTTTTCAGAAGCATGTCCCATTCTTCTATGCCAAAGTTCCAGAGACCCCACCTTACTAACCTTCGCCACATTCACACTTTTATGAGTACCTTGAAGAAAATACAACCCATCTTTCCTTTCACCCATTGCGATCGGAATCTGCAAAGCAATATCTTTCAACACACACAACTGCTTCGAGAACCACACAATGCAATTCATCTCATCAATAACTTGTGACACAGAGATGAGATTGCACTTAAGTTCCTTGACGAAGAGCACATGTGTCAAAGTACACTTCTCTGTCAATACCACACTTCCTACTCTATCAGCAGCAACCACATTTCCATTAGGCAGACCCACCCAACATGGTGAGATCGGATGCACATCGAACATGTCCCTCAATGTACCTGTCATATGGTGCGATGCACCACTATCAATAATCCACTCATCTATATATCTCGTACCAATAACACTGTTTGAAGATTCTGTATTTGGCTCTATCATACTCAATAGCCGATCCCACTGTTCTTTCTTCAGTCCTGTCATAGCATGAGTCGACACAACATGTGTGTGTGCAACTCTAGTATTGTGTCTACATGAAGCGCCTTCCGCAGCCTCGTCTTTCATCATATCCAAAGGGCCTTCCGCACCTACATTCTGCTCAAAACCAAACTTTTTCAAAGAAACGCATTCCGCATATCCTGTTTTCTCAACTCCCATCTTCTCCATTATCACAAATAAACAACTCAATTGAATATTAATTTGTCACCAAACCCTAACCTCGACGATGACCTTGCAAAATTCGTGCAAAATCGCGTGTCTGATTTTCGTGCAAAAACCGTGCAGAAAATCGATCTCGTGCAAAAACTGTGAAGAAATCGATCCCGTGCAAAAACTGTGCAGAAATCAATCCCGTGCAAAAACCGTTCAAAAATCAATCTTGTGCAAAAATGTGCAGAAATCGATCCTGTGCAGAAATCGATCCCGTACAAAAATCGATCCCGTGCAAAATCCGTGCAGAATAACCTGGCTCTGATACCATGTAAGAATCAGAAGAACTCTCTGAAATTCTGTATATTTCTGATTAGGGTTTTACAAAGGAGACAATTCTCTATATATACAGAGGTAAAATAATCCTAACTATATAAGGCCCAATACATATATACCCAATAAGCCTATATCTCTTAATATACACAAACTGAAACTGAACCAAATTCAATATTTCAGATCGGATCGGGTTCAGCGGGTACAGTTTTTATGTCCAGTTCTATCAGAACGAATAGAACTAAACAAATTGTCAATTAACTTATTTATGTTTAAACTAAACAAAATTGTGGATTTTTTGGATTTGGATTTTTTAAGAATAAAATTAGGTTCCAGTGAAAATATAAAAAGGGGTTTTCTAGTTGCTAGAACTTTTAAACTGAAATTGAGATTTGATTTAACCCTGCATTTTTCGATCTACAAGTCTTTTATATTCAAAGAATTATTATATGCCTACTCATCCAAAGAATTACACGTCAGCATACTTTACACTTTCACTTCCCTCCACTCAGGGATAGCCAGATCAGTAGACATGTCACGTGTCCGAGTTAACCCTCTCACGTTGTGGACCCCACGTGAGACATTCCGGTTTTTCCAATTCCGAAAAAGTCCGAAAATTCCAGCCTAGCATCCATTTACCCACAGCATCTTACGTGTCGACTATTCAGTGGCTTAAAACCCTTGACCTTCTGTACGACCGATCAAGCTTCCTCCACAACGCCTCAAGAATATGCCACGTGGCGTCGCCTTCCTTCATGGGCACATTGTACAAGAGGGCCCGCTTAAATGCCGTCTCTTGTAAGTTTCGCTGGATCACAGACAAATTAGTCCCCGCCACGTGTTCTAAAATCTTCCTAAGATTTTTTACGTCTTTCTCCGCCACCGTTAAAGATATCTCCGACCACCGCACCGTCTCCGAGAACGGTAGCTTAATCCCGTCGGCGATTACCACGGGTACGCACCCTAACACGGCGGATTCCACTAGCCGAGGACTCCATGGGGCCCACCCGAGAGGACAGAGACAAAACACCGATCGCACGATTTCAGAACGGTATCCAGCAAACCGGTGCCGGTTAAGATAGAACCGTCTTCTCCCGCCGTATTTCTTCAGAATCGTCGTCCTCACTCCCCTGCACGCCGGGAAGTGGCATTTTAGTAACTAGCGAGAAAGCAGAAACATAAAAGTCAAAGTCAACACGAAAAAAAAACAATGAAAGGTTTGGCTACGCACGCACTTGCTGTAAAAGCGTCCGCTAATATTCTTAGGGTTGACTTCCATCTTTCCCCGGAAAAACGCCCAAATGTCTCGCCGTCCGTTCGCCGGAGCTCTGTCGATTGCTCTCTGTACACTCTCCGGCGGAATATATGGGGGGATCACCACATGCTCCGCTTCTTGACATGGATGCTTGTAATTAACTCCAAACGTCTGTAAAATTATCGAATTCTTCATAAACTCCGGGATCCCTTCCTCAATCGCCATATCCTCCTTCACGAAATTAAAATGAAAATCATTGTCCGATCCAAGCTAATTTTTTTGGTTAGATTGGGAGGAAAATTAGAGCTTACCATCGCGTGGAAGCACGCGCCGAAGTCATGGGAAGCGACGAAAACGTGGTCGGAGCCTTGAGTCCTGTTCCAAAACGGGTATTGGTCGGAGAGGATATCGACGGCGGAGCTGATGAGGGAGCGAGCGTGGCTTAGAGAAGGGAAGCCGTTGGTGGTGGAGAAGTTGCAGGAGACGTAGACGGGGACGAAGAAGAAATCGGCTTCTTCTGGGTCTAACGTACGGACGGAGGAATCGGAGAGGAGCGCTCGGTGAATCGCTACCTCCGCCGCGAAGAGGTGAGTGGCGCACCGGTCTGATTCCGTTACCCAGTCGACGTTGAAGCTCGCCGGTAAATCGTAAATGTATATCTTCATTCCGCTGAATATACCTTCAATTAAAAGACGAATCTTTAGGGGAAACAAACAAAAATACGATTTCAGAGGAAACAGCGATGATTGGAACAGAGGAAAAATAAAATCGATGTTTAACCTGGTCTGACATTGGCGGAAGATTCGATGAGAGCGCGAGATGGGAGAGACGAAGATGGTTTGTGGTTAGACAAGAGACGGGTTGTGGTGGTCGACGACGGTGAGGATTGGTCTCCGGCGAAGAAAGATGTGAAGAAATAGAGAGAGAGGAAAAACCAGAGGATCCATCTGTAATAATTTCTGAAGAATACGAAGAAGATATTTCTTTTGTTGTTTCCTCCTCTGTTGTTGTTGTTGTTATTAAGCTGCATTTTGACGATGAAACCCATTTTCTTCTTCGTCTTGTTGCTGTTAGGTCTCTTAATGTCAATCGACATTGCTTGAATCTTAATAAGAAGAAAGATGGAACGAAGCTTTCTTCTTGTTTTTTTCTGGTTGGTGATGATTGAGAAGTAGAAATCAAGGGATAGAGATTGGGTGAAATGTAGAGAAAGAGTCGTTAATTAGGGGGTTTCTACGAATTAAAAAAAATCTCTCAAGAATGAATCGTTACAGAATTGTTTATTACATTAGGATCAAGATTGGTGATCTGGTTCTCATCATTCTCTCGTGTCATGGGTTTGGTTCGAATCCAATGGAGTCATAAAGAGATCCTAAAGAAAACTGAAACTCTGATTTTTTAGAAATAAAAAAAAAAAAAACAAATTTTCAGAGTAGAGAGAAGGTCACATGGTGGACTGGAGACAATGGAGCTCGGCAATGGTCTCGGACTCATCGCCGGTCAAGTCTCATAACCGTACCAGATAATGTGGAATGACTATAATACCCTCGGAGGCTCCCGTAATAATTACTTTTGAGCATTTGGTAAGTTGGGCTGTTGTTCCAAATCCCGTGAGGCGTGAGGGAGCATGTGTTTCATAAATGTCTCTCTTGATAAAGCTAATGACAGTGTTGTTTTGGATAGCTTTAGCTAATTTTAGAAGGTGTGATAATTAGAAGTTAGCTTGGGAGATTTATTTATCTGTTATATAAATTTACTTTATGGTTGTACTAAGTTAACGTATCTAACAAATCAAAACTTGACAAAACTAATGAAATTAATCTATTTATTTCAAAAGGTTATTAAAATGGATGAATATAAATAAGAAAAAATACTAACCAAATAAATGTTCTTGCTCCATACGGAAAAATTGGCCTGATATTTGTTTCTGGGCTATTAGAAAGTGAGCAGACAAAAATACATCGTACTTTATCCCAAACGAGCATAATATACCGTTTTCCGATAAAAATTGTAAATAATTATAAGATCAAATATGTACTCGAACAAATACCACTATACATTATAGCGTGGGGCTTGATAAGAAGCGCATACATACATGCATGAACTTTTTTGATACATATTTTGGTTGGCTAAATTTTTTGTATACTAAACATATTAGTTTTGCTCTCGAAGTATGATACTACATTACTACTCCCTTTGTTTAGTTACATTGTTGTCGCTTTCAAGAAAATATATTGGGACAATATGTCACTTATTTCAATTTTTATTAGCAAGTTATCACTTTTTTAAAGTGTTCAAAATAGTTGTCACTTTTTGTGTGAAAATACGATTTTATCCCTGTTATTGGTGCATCGTGTACCGTACATCTACATCGTGTACCCACTACAAGAAAACAACGGATTTGCGATGGACAAATCCATAGCAAATCCGTCGCAAATCACGTTTTGCGACGGAATTGCGACGACACGATTTCCGTCGCAAATCAGTCGTCGCAAAACAGTTTCCCTCGCAAATCCGTCGCAAATTTGCGACGAACCATTTTCCCTCGCAAATTTGCAACGGAAAATATCCGTCGCAAACCCGTCGCATATTTGCGATGATAAATACTCCCTCGCAAATTTGCAACAGATACATTCCCTCGCAAATCCGTCGCAAATTTGCGACAAGATAATTCCCTCGCAAATTTGCGACGAACCATTTTCCCTCGCAAATTAGCAACGGCAAATATCCGTCGCAAAGCCGTCGCAAATTTGCGACGATAAATACTCCCTCGCAAATTTGCAACGGATACTTTCCCTCGCAAATCCGTCGCAAATTTGCGACGAGATAATTCCCTCGCAAAATTGCAAAGGCAACTTTCCCTCCCAAATCCGTCGCAAATTAGCGACGGATACTTGCCCTCGCAAATTTGCAACGGATACTTTTCCTCGCGAATCCCTCGCAAAATTGCAATGGATTTGCATGGAAAATTGAATTTTGTAAATTAAAAAAAAAAATAAGAATTTAATTTAAAAATTGAATAATAATTAAAATAATTAACATATTAAATTTAAAAACATAATTATATAATTTAGTTATTACAAAAAGTGCATAATTGTTTTAAAAAAAACAAAATAAAATGTTTACAAAGGACTGGTTCCGGTTCCGGTTCCGGTTCCAGTTCCGGATCCGGTTCCGGTTCCGGATCCCGATCCCGAAGGGTTACGTGCTTCGCGAAGTCTTGCAAAAGCCGGATCCTTCTCAGCAAAGTAATCCATGAAAGCATCATAGGAATTAATCTTCTCGGCCTGATTCGTTAGCATCTCGGCCTGACTCGATAGCATCTCGGCCTGACTCGTTATGATCCGGTGTAAATCGTCATGGGATGGACGCGAAGCCGATGTAGAAGAAGCTTCAATTTGCGGTTGAAGCGAACCGACACCGTAAATTCTTCCTTTTTTGCGGGGAGCAACCTATGGAAGACAAAAAAACAAAAATTATAAATATTTCTAAAAATATTTAAATACAATACAACAATTTAATTTTTAAATACGTACCTCGGTAAAAATTTGGTTCTTCACGAAAGGAGTAAGGGCGCAAGATGCTGTGCTCTCGGGATCATCACTATCGACGGTCTGAGATAACAGTTCGAGCCGCGAAATGACATCGTGGTAGATCTTCTCCGAGCGTCCATCGATAAAAGAGCCATCCGGCTTCCGTTTTGTCTCCTCGAGAACCGCTAACAAATCCGGAACTGTTGATCCGGTCTTTGCGGCCTAAAAAAAATTCATAAATTCATAACATTAAATTAAAGTACGAATGTAAGATTTTTTTTAAAAAAAAAACTTACTATGTTTCGGCCCCGTGCTTTAAACGAGGTTTGTCCTGAACGATGCTTAGAAGGCCCGTAACCATCAAGATCAGAGTATCGGGCCTTGCGACTATCGTCACTCTTCTTCTTGCTCTTTGGATCCATCCAATATCGAACAAGACCGTTCCAAACAGACGGATCCATCCACTTAGGCTTCGACTCATCGCCTTTAATCTTCCACTTTTCTTTCCAACGCCCAACCTGACCGCACATACGAGCCTTCAACTTCTTTTCAAATTTTATACGGACCTCGCCGTTAATTGCAAAATCCCAATGAAACGATTGCTATAACAAAAAAAATAAGAAGTTAAATGCATAAAAAATATTATTAATAATAATAAAAATAAATTTAATAAAATTTAGAAAACTTACCGCAAACGTTTTATACCAACGTTCAATGATATATTCCGGTGTTTGCGAGTAATTGGCATGCAGTTCTTTGAAATCCGTTTCAAAGATCGAACGGATCTGAGCAGCCACAGCTCCGTCATCATCAAACCTGAAATTAGAAAATATAGTAAATTTTAAAAATAAAATTATGATAATTGTAAACAAAAACATAAATAACTTAGAAAATATAAATTTTACCATAACGTTCCTGGAGGACGGCTTGGATCGAGTCGTGGTAGACTATCATGACTAGGACTCTCGAGAATCTGCTCTATCACAATATCAATGGGGATGGAGTCAGCCGCGGGGTTAGACGGTGCGGGATCCTCCGGTGCTGGGGCAGGCTCCACAGTCTCAGGAACAGCAGTAGTCGCAAAATCCATCGGTATAACAGGAGGAGTACTTGTGGAACCCATCGAAAGAAATCGAGTATAGTCGTTACCTCGAAATCCCGACATCTACAAAAAAAAATTTAATAATTAATTCATATAATTATATTATAATTTAGAAAATACAAAAAAATTACAATCAAACTAATAATTTTATATAATGTCATAATAATTATAAAATTATCTAATCTAAATTCATACTAATTAAAATACAAATTTAACAACCTAATATATAACATATCTAAATCTAACAATCTAAATTCATCCTAATAAATACAAATATAATAAATATAATTTTTTAACAAATCTAAAAAACTAAAAAACTAAATAATCTAACAAATCTAAGAAACTAAATAATCTAACAAAATCTAACAATTCTAAAATTCTAAAAATCTAAATTAAATACAAATCCAAATCTAACAAATCTAATTTTTTTTTCACAAATCTAACAAAGTTCACAAATCTAACAAATCTAACAAAGTTCACAAATCCAATATTTTTTTTTTTTAAGATAACAACATATATTTTTGAAATAAATAATGAAATTAAAAAAAAGCAACTTACCTTCGCCCAGGAGAAGAAGAGGTCGCCGGAGGGAGAGGGGAGAGGAGGGGACTCGCCGGAGGGAGGGGACTCGCCGGAGGGAGAGTAGGTCGCCGGAGGGAGAGGAGGTCGCCGGAGGGAGAGGAGTGCTCGCCGGCGGAGGAGGAGAAGAAAGAGCTCGCGAGGTGAAGGGAGGAGGTCGCGGAGGAGAGTAGAGAGGAAGGGAAGAGAAACCGATCGCCGGAGGAAGAGGAACCGATCGCCGGAGGAAGAGGAACCGATCGCCGGAGGAGGAGGAGTGGGATCGCCGGAATCGACGGGAGATTGAGATTGAGGGGATTGAGAAGGGAGAAAGGAAGAAGAAGATAAACAGTCGGTTTATAAACTAATAAGCGATGGATTTGCAATGGATTTGCGATGGATCCAAAAATTGCAACGGATTTGCGACGGATCCATCGCAAATCCATCGCAAAATTCGCGGTTAAATTTTGGCCCAAAATGTTCTGAAAAAATTCAATTTTCGTACCAAATTTCCAAAAAACATTTTGCAACGGATTTGCGATGGATAACTTATTTGCAACGGATTTGCGACGGATCCATCGCAAATCCGTTGCAAATTAATGAGTTTTTTTTTTTAATGTTTAGGGTTTAGGGTATACGTTTAATAGTACATAATAAAGTTTACGGTTTATAATCTCATAAGAGTCATGATAATAAGCATATTTTTTCACAAATATAATGAATTTGAGGGTACGAGGAATGTTGAACTTATATATATATATATATATTAATAAACAACATATACGGATATATGACGTTTTATATATCATACGGGGACATTTCCAAATTTTCACAATTTATGAATGCACATCATTAAATAACTTTAGAAATATAATTTTTTGAGATTCACTTTTAAAACCGTTAGACGCTTATCACGTTTTTATCCTCTCCGGAAATAAGCAATGAATCCCTAGCAATTCCATTGCAAATTTGCAACGGATTTGCGATGGATCCTTTTTTGCAACGGATTTGCGACGGATCCATTGCAATTCCATTGCAAATTTGCAACGGATTTACGATGGGGTCTTTATTTGCAATGGATTTGCGACGGATCCATCGCAAATCCGTTGCAAATTCGTGATTTTTATTTTATAATGTTTAGGGTTTAGGGTATACGTTTAATAGTACATAATAAGGTTTACGGTTTATAATCTCATAAGAGTCATGATCATAAGTATATTTTTTCACAAATATAATGAATTTGAGGGTACGAGGAATGTTGAACTTATATATATATATATATATATATTCATAAACAACATATACGGATATATGACGTTTTATATATCATACGGGGACATTTCCAAATTTTCACAATTTATGAATGCACATCATTAAATAACTTTAGAAATATAATTTTTTGAGATTCACTTTTAAAACCGTTAGACGCTTATCACGTTTTTATCCTCTCCGGAAATAAGGAATGAATCCCTAGCAATTCCATTGCAAATTTGCAACGGATTTGCGATGGATCCTTTTTTGCAACGGATTTGCGACGGATCCATCGCAATTCCATTGCAAATTTGCAACGGATTTGCGATGGGGTCTTTATTTGCAACGGATTTGCGACGGATCCATCGCAAATCCGTTGCAAATTCGTGATTTTTATTTTATAATGTTTAGGGTTTAGGGTATACGTTTAATAGTACATAATAATGTTTACGGTTTATAATCTCATAAGAGTCATGATCATAAGTATATTTTTTCACAAATATAATGAATTTGAGGGTACGAGGAATGTTGAACTTATATATATATATATATATATATATATATATATATTCATAAACAACATATACGGATATATGACGTTTTATATATCATACGGGGACATTTCCAAATTTTCACAATTTATGAATGCACATCATTAAATAACTTTAGAAATATAATTTTTTGAGATTCACTTTTAAAACCGTTAGACGCTTATCACGTTTTTATCCTCTCCGGAAATAAGGAATGAATCCCTAGCAATTCCATTGCAAATTTGCAACGGATTTGCGATGGATCCTTTTTTGCAACGGATTTGCGACGGATCCATTGCAATTCCATTGCAAATTTGCAACGGATTTACGATGGGGTCTTTATTTGCAACGGATTTGCGACGGATCCATCGCAAATCCGTTGCAAATTCGTGATTTTTATTTTATAATGTTTAGGGTTTAGGGTATACGTTTAATAGTACATAATAAGGTTTACGGTTTATAATCTCATAAGAGTCATGATCATAAGTATATTTTTTCACAAATATAATGAATTTGAGGGTACGAGGAATGTTGAACTTATATATATATATATATATATTCATAAACAACATATACGGATATATGACGTTTTATATATCATACGGGGACATTTCCAAATTTTCACAATTTATGAATGCACATCATTAAATAACTTTAGAAATATAATTTTTTGAGATTCACTTTTAAAACCGTTAGACGCTTATTACGTTTTTATCCTCTCCGGAAATAAGGAATGAATCCCTAGCAATTCCATTGCAAATTTGCAACGGATTTGCGATGGATCCTTTTTTGCAACGGATTTGCGACGGATCCATCGCAATTCCATTGCAAATTTGCAACGGATTTGCGATGGGGTCTTTATTTGCAACGGATTTGCGACGGATCCATCGCAAATCCGTTGCAAATTCGTGATTTTTATTTTATAATGTTTAGGGTTTAGGGTATACGTTTAATAGTACATAATAATGTTTACGGTTTATAATCTCATAAGAGTCATGATCATAAGTATATTTTTTCACAAATATAATGAATTTGAGGGTACGAGGAATGTTGAACTTATATATATATATATATATATATATATATATATATATATATTCATAAACAACATATACGGATATATGACGTTTTATATATCATACGGGGACATTTCCAAATTTTCACAATTTATGAATGCACATCATTAAATAACTTTAGAAATATAATTTTTTGAGATTCACTTTTAAAACCGTTAGACGCTTATCACGTTTTTATCCTCTCCGGAAATAAGGAATGAATCCCTAGCAATTCCATTGCAAATTTGCAACGGATTTGCGATGGATCCTTTTTTGCAACGGATTTGCGACGGATCCATCGCAATTCCATTGCAAATTTGCAACGGATTTGCGATGGGGTCTTTATTTGCAACGGATTTGCGACGGATCCATCGCAAATCCGTTGCAAATTCGTGATTTTTATTTTATAATGTTTAGGGTTTAGGGTATACGTTTAATAGTACATAATAATGTTTTATTTTTATAAGATTTATGGTTTATGGTATATGTATTATTATCATAATAAAGTTTTTATTTTTTTTACGGATTTACAACATATACATATTTTTATTTTAAAAATTACATTATAGTACATTTAACACATTATTCCGAATCGTTTTCAGATTCATTTTCAGACATATTAGAGTGTTCACTATGCTCATCATTGTTTTCTCCGCTATCGTTCTCCTCGAACTCGTCAGATGCGGCTGCATCTTCGCTTGAATCATCCACGATGTCTTCAACTTCTCTGTTTTGTGGATCGATATGTATGATATCTTCTGTTGTTTCGACTGCGATGGAGACTTCTCCGAATCTTTCATTTTGCATAGCATCATCGATGCCTAACCCAATTATACGGCCTCTTGGGTTCACTTTTATCACCGATAACCATGTCTCACGTCTTTGCTTAATCCGAGGATATGGAATGAAACACACTTGTTCTGCTTGCAATGCTAGGATGAAGGGTTCGAACTTGGAAAAACGTCGGTTTGCATTGACATCGATCGCCCCTATGTTGTTTGTGCGGACCCCTCGACCGACTGTTGGATCGTACCAATCGCATTTAAATAAAATGCATTTCAAACCGATAATTCCAGGATATGTGACTTCTATAATTTCTTGCAATACGCCGTAGTAGTCGTTTTCACCTGGCACATGGATTCCATAATTTGCGGTTGACCTTCGAGAGCCATGCTTATATGTATGAAATGTGTATCCGCGAGTGAAGTACATTGGGGCAGTAGTGATCTTCGCAATTGGTTCTTGAACAACCTCGTGCAACCATAGTGGCAAGGGCTGGTTTGCACATCCATTCATTACCTACATATACATAATTTGAATAACAATTAATTAATTTTAACAAATTATATTAAAAATATTCGTGAAATGATAGATAACTTATATATATATATATATATATATGTATATATATATCTTACGTACATAGTATTTTAGCCATCCAGCAAAGTCACGTTCTTTGTACTTCTCATAGTCTTTTTCAAGTAAACCGGGATAGGCTTCTCGGATCTGGATGTCGAAAACGCTGCAATAATTTTTTATAAAACTAATTAAACAACGAGTGAGATATATAAATGTAAGTAATCTAAGTGCAGCTAATTAATTATTACCTCTCAAACGGTTGAACAAAATCACAATTTCGCAATATATAATTGTGAGCTGCACGACAATGTTCATGGTCTTCCCACCAAACTTCTTTCAACTTTCCAGCAAGTCTCCCTATTTGGGCGAAGATATCCGGGACATCAACGTTATACTTAGGTGCAACCCCACCATCGTCATATCTTCTAGGAGCGGTTTTTTTCGTTTTGACGGTTGGGCTAAAGTAGTATGACGTGAAGTGAGATGTTTCCTCGGTCAAACTACCTGCAACGATGGAACCCTCCACTCTTGCAAGATTTTTGGCCTTTCCTTTCAAATGTCCCATGAATCGCTCGAACGGGTACATCCATCGGAATTGCACGGGCCCCCCAAGAGCTGCTTCATGTGGTAGGTGGATTGGGAGATGTTCCATTACGTCAAAAAATGAAGGAGGAAATATTTTTTCTAAATTACACAGCAAAACAGGTATATTATTGAGTAATTGCGCTATGCCATCCTCAGTCAGTGTTCGAGTGCATAGATCCCTGAAAAATGCTCCAATGCCTACAAATAATATATATATCAGTAATTAAATAAGAAAATTATATTATAAATACATATTTAAATACTTGTTTACCCGCAATTGCTTCGTGAACAGCTGTCGGTAAGAGCTCGAGTAATGCAAATGGTAGTAATAGCTGCATGAATACATGGCAATCGTGGCTCTTCATACCGGAAAATTTATTGCCTTGCTCTATGCATCTAATTGTGAATTTGGACACATATCCATCAGGGAACTTTACTTCTGAACCAACCCAGTCAAACAACGCTCGTTTCGCATCCGTAGACAATCGAAAAGTTGGAATCGGCATTTTTCCGTTTTGTGTAATATGCAACTCGCTTCTTACACATATTTCGGCCATGTCCAACCTTGATTTCATTTTGTCTTTAGTCTTTCCCTTGACATTCAAAATCGTATTCATGATGTTATCGAAGAAATTTTTTTCGATGTGCATCACATCAAGATTATGCCGTAATAGAAGATCCTTCCAATATGGCAGTTCCCAAAAAATACTTTGTTTGTGCCAATTGTGAGAAACGTTATATCCGTCAGGCATGTTTGCCTTAGTGTGCCAATTGCCCCCACGTTTACATGTTTCTTGAGCACCGTAATAATCAATCTGCTCTAACAAATCATTCCCTGAAAGATAGACGGGGGGGGGGGGGGGGGGGGAACACGCACGACCTTGTTCTTCCTAAACAACTTCTTGTTCTTATGATGCGGATGATGCATGGGAAGAAACCGACGATGACAGTCAAACCAACATGGTTTCATTCCATGCTTCAACTGGAAGGCCTCTGACCGATCAAGGCAATATGGACACGATAACCTTCCATGCGTAGTCCACCCCGATAACATTCCATACGCCGGGAAGTCACTAATGGTCCACAATAGCACAGCACGCATCTTGAAGTTCCTTTGCTGCGAATAATCGAATGTGCGAACACCTGTATACCACAACTGTTTCAACTCATGAATCAAAGGTTGGAGGAATACATCAAGGGATCGCTTCGGATGCTTAGGACCGGGTACTAGAATACTCATGAACAAAAATTCCCGTTGCATGCACATTTCTGGAGGAAGATTGATGGCGTCAAAATGACAGGCCATAGAGAATATTGTCTCCCGGACATACCAAATGGACTAAATCCATCGGTGCATAAGCCAAGATAGACATTCCTGCTCTCGTTAGCAAAGTCCGAATGTACAGTCTGAAAGTGTTTCCACGCCTTTGCATCTGACGGATGCGTAACCTCCCCATCCTCCGTGGTATGTTGTGCATGCCATCTCATTGCCGCCGATGTCCTTTCTGATTGGTATAACCGTTTCAACCTATCGGTGATTGGCAAGTACCACATACGTTGGTATGCAACGCGGGTCCTTCCAGTAGTTGGTTGATATCTCGGCTTCCCACAAAATCGACATTCCTGCAACTTATCATCATCTTTCCAGAAAATCATGCAATTGTCTATGCATACGTCAATCATTTCTGATGGTAACCCAAGACTCGCAACCAACCTCTGTATTTCATAGTAACTCTCAGCGGAAATATTATCTTGTGGCAAATACTCTTTAATTAGCTCAGCCCATGAATCCATGCAAATCTCATTTAGGTTATGATCACTTTTAATTGTCATCATCCTAGATGCCAATGATAGTTTAGACTGCCCTTCTCTACATCCATCGTAAATGGGCTGCTTCGCAGCGTCTAACATATCATAAAAACGCTTTGCTTCTATGTTGGGTTCTTCCCTAGTATTATCATCAGCAAATGCAGTTGTACTTTCATGAAATGCATCTGTAACCATATCATGAAACATATTTCCCTGTTGATACCCTTCATCAATATTTCCGAATAAATGATCATGCCCATAATTATAACTAGGTTGATCAACGCCATGACTCGTACTACTACTTCCAGCATCAACACTACAACCTTCCCCATGCGAAAACCAGATATAATAGTTTGGCTTAAATCCTCTATTATATAGATGCCTCTTCACAGTATCAATATCCACATATTGGGTGTTCTTGCACTTTCTACATGGACAGAAAATTTTACCGTCACGAGTCGCACATGGTTGGCTTGTCGCCTGGTACATGAATGCTCGCAACCCGTCCCGATACTCTTTCGTCACTTCACCCGTCCCTGGATCTCTTTGATTGTACATCCATGATCGTAATGCGTATATTTCGTGCCCCGAAGACATTTTTTAAACATTCACCACTCAAAATATATATATCAAATTTTTTTTTTTTTTTTTTTTGAAATTTTTTTTTTTTGTGTTATGAAAGCTCTCAACGTGATCTGTATTTATAGGATTTCAAAATAAATTGCGACGGATTTGAGACGGATTTGCTACGGAAATTTGCAATGGATTTGCTACGGAAAAGGATTTGCAAGGGATTTGCAACAACTTTGCAATGGAAATTAATTTTTCTTTTAAACGTGTTCCACCTACCTCGCCTAACTCAACCTAACTGGTTCCATCGCAAATCCCTTGCAAAATTCCGTAGCAAATCCGTCGCAAATTTGCAATGGATTTGCTACGGAAAAGGATTTGCAAGGGATTTGCAACAACTTTGCGATGGAAATTAATTTTTCTTTTAAATGTGTTCCACCTATCTCACCTAACTCCACCTAACTGCTTCCATCGCAAATCCCTTGCAAAAATCCGTA
This sequence comes from Eutrema japonicum, assembly GCA_030161315.1. Classification (NCBI taxonomy): domain Eukaryota; kingdom Viridiplantae; phylum Streptophyta; class Magnoliopsida; order Brassicales; family Brassicaceae; genus Eutrema; species Eutrema japonicum. The sequence continues at coordinate 46,199,317 of BSQW01000005.1, forward strand.
GCAAATCCGTCGCAACTTTGCGAGGGACATTTTCCGTCGCAATTTTGCGACGGAGTTGCGACGACCACTGTGGTCCTCGCTAATCCCTCGCAAATTCGTCGCAATTTTGCAACGCATTTGCGACGCCCTTTTGCCCCTCGCAAATTTGCGAGGGATTTGCGACTCTAGATATTCCCTCGCACGTTCGTCGCAAATTTGTTGCAAAATCGTCGCAATTTGCGACGACTTTTTCCCTCGCAAAATAGCGACGGATTTGCGACGACTAGTTAGTCACTCGCAAATCCGTCGCAAATCCCTCGCAAATCCGTCGCAAATTTGCGAGGGATAATATCCGTCGCAAAATCCATTGCAAATCGACTGTTTTCTTGTAGTGACCGTACATGTCATACTGCACAGAGGCAAAATTGGGTTGAACAATAAAATAAATGTTTTATTTTACTAATGTTTTAAAATGTGTTAATTTGTTAATGAAAATTAAAATAAGTGACATCTTGTAAAAAAGTCTCATTTCAAGAATAACAAATGACTAACTATAGTATCTTGTATTTCAAATATGTTATTAATATGTGTGAAACACTTTTAAACATCTAGTAACATGGTGAAACGAAGGGATTACTTATTAATTTTTTTGCAGTTAGAATTTGTTCCTAATCATAGTTCCATTAATGGTCAATTAATCATCACACCAATCAATTGTATAACGAAGTAGACAAGTGGTTAAAACTTAAGAAAAGTGTTTTAAAAAGTGTTTTAAGAGCACAGACGACGCCTGAGACGATAGAAGCTCGACATCTTTTCTCTTTAGGTTATAAATAAGGCCCACTTGATAAGACAATAAATTTGTGTTTTTTAGATTCTGATCTTAGTGGCAATTTTGTCTAAAAGAAGAACCCATGCGTTTACTAATTGGAAGAACCCATGCGTTTACCAATTGACAATATAGGGGGGAGGGGGGAACATAAACATAAATCATTATGCAAATCTTCTATTTTTTTGCAAATCTTCGTAACTTCTTCGGAAAAAAAAACCATTTCAAATTTTTGCCAATGGATTAAAAGAAATATGAATATGAGAAGCCCCAAAATACACAAGGCATACAAGAAAAGTTTGACGATTGATCAATGTCTTAAGTGCTAAAAAATTGTGGAAATTTTTTGTTTTGTTGATTTTTTTACTGTTTCTTGCCTTTTAAATCTCTACATGAGCTCGACATAACATTGATTTTGATGCTGTGAAACGCTTACCAAACTTCTGAGATATTCTCCCATGTGATATCATGAACTAAATTTTAATTGTGACACAACTACAATATTATTACAAAATACTATACTACTAGTGTGATTCATAAACCAAACCTATATTATATGTTGAAATTAAAGACTATTCATATATTCTCAAATTATACAATTTGTGATTGTTTGTTTCTCTTCGGATCCGAACTATTTGGTTTAACTGTAATAAATAGTATATAATAAATAGTATATATATAGTAGTATTTTAGTCTCTTGCTATCAACTTATTCACAAGACATTCATGTCTCGACAATGTTATTCTTTAATAATTGATGGTTTTTCTTATTCTTAGTCCTTGTTTTCTTTCATTTTACGATCATTTAGTACTAGTTTGTGTTGACATAAGCTTAAAGTCAAATTAAGGAGATAATGACAAGAGAGTATATTTAGGAGATATCTAAATATACAAGTAATAGGATTAGGAGTTATCTAATAAGAGTCTAGAATGTTTTAAGACTTCCTATATAAGGAGATGCTAAATTGTGGCATAACTAATTGAGTTTAAGGGTTTTGTGTTAAAGAGCTTAAGTTTTGAGTAAGTTTCTTGAACTATTAATAAAGAGAGTCATTCTTTGTTATTCCTCTAAACATTTAAAACAATAATTGGTATCAGAGCTTGTGGAAGATCATAAGATAAACCACTCTTCGTGAGTAATACGAAGAAGAAAGCTGTGCTGTGAAGAAGACACGAATAGATAAACAAAAAAAACAAGGGCGACGAGAAGGCCCTAGCCGTGGGATCAAGTGGAACGAAAAAAGGAATAGGATCTTCATCCATCAAGTGCCCAATACTAACCTCAACAAATTATACGGTTTGGGCAATAAAGATGAAGATCTTACTTAAAGTACATAAGACATGGGAAGTCGTTGACAAGGGAACAACTGATGATGAGAAAAATAATATGGCCATCACCTTATTATTCCAATCAATCCCCGAGGCGCTCATATTGCAGGTTGGAGATTTGGATACTGCAAAGAAGGTATGGGAAGCCATTAAAACGAGGTACGTTGGAGCAGAGAGAGTCAGAGAAGCTAGATTGCATACACTTATGGCAGAATTCGATAGGCTTAAGATGAATGATGCCGATAAAATCGATGATTTTGTCGGGAAACTCACTGAGATCTCGTCAAAATCGGCAGCATTAGGGGAAAATATTGAAGAATCAAAACTTGTCAAGAAGTTTCTCAAGAGTCTTCTTCGAGCAAAATACATATACATCGTCGCATCCCTTGAGCATGTGTTAGATCTCAAAACAACTAGCTTTGAGGACATCGTAGGACGCCTTAAAGCTTATGAAGAACGAGTCGCCGAAGAAGATGGGACTAACGAAGAACATATCAAACTCCTATATGCAAATATGGATGCTCAATCTGGTTCATCCAACCAAAATTTCAACGGAAATTACAGAGGTAGAGGTCGTGGAGGACGCTTCTACAATAGAGGAAGAGGTCGGGGAAGCTATATGAAAGATCTGTCAAAGATTGAGTGCTTCCGTTGTGACAAGACGGGACATTATGCTTCACAATGCCCTGATCGCTTGCTCAAGTTACAAGAAGCACAAGAACATGACAACAATGACACTCAAGAAGCAGATGAGCTTATGATGCATGAAGTTGTATATTTGAATGAAGAAAAGGTTGTGCCTAAACAATACGAAACAAACACAGGAGATGAGAATATTTGGTATCTCGATAATGGGGCAAGCAATCACATGACCGGAGACCGACGATACTTCTCCAAAATTGACAACTCCATCAACGGAAAAGTGAGATTCGGAGATGACTCTCGTATAGACATAAAAGGGAAAGGAGAAATCAAGTTTATTGACAAAAACGGTGAAGCTAGAACGTTGTCCGACGTCTACTTCATCCCTGACTTGAAGAGTAATATCATAAGTCTTGGGCATGTTACATAAGAAGGCTGTGATGTAAGGATGAAAGGAGAAGTACTTACTATGCATGATTGTAAAGGGAAATTACTTGCCAAAGCAGTTCAAGAAAGAAACAGACTGTACAAGGTCCGTATGGGAATAAGAGATGATTTGTGCCTACACACAGCAACAAGTGAATCCAATACATGGCATGCGAGACTAGGACATATCAACTTCGACACAATGAAATATATGGTGTAAAAGGAACTCGTCACAGGCATTCCACACTTAGAGATCGAGAAGAAGATTTGCGGCTCATGCTTACTTGGAAAACAGACTCGACAAGTGTTCCCTCACGCTACGTTATACCGAGTGACACAGATATTAAAACTGATACACGGAGATCTCTGTGGTCCGATTACACCACACACGATGGCTGGGAATAAATATATATTTGTTTTAATCGACGATCACTCTAGATATATGTGGACGATATTGCTAAAAGAAAAAGCGATGCGTTTAACAGGTTCAAGAAATTCAAAAGGTTGGTAGAACAAGACTCAGGGACAAATATAAAAACCCTCAGAACAGATAGAGGATGAGAGTTTGTATCTCAGGAATTCAACTCATTCTGCGATAATTCAGGTATAAAACGACATCTCACCGCCCTATACACTCCCCAACAGAATGGGGTTGTTGAGAGAAGGAATAGGACGATGATGGAGATGACGAGGAGTATTCTGAAGCACATGTCCGTTCCAAATTATCTATGGGGTGAAGCTGTGAGACACTCAACATACCTACTAAACCGAATAGCTACAAGGACGTTGAAAGACAAGACTCCATACAAAGCTTTCCGGAAAAGGAGACCAAATATCAACCACCTACGCATATTTGGATGCATCAGATACGCGAAGGTAGACTCATCACACCTAAAGAAATTAGATGACAGGTCTCGTATTCTAGTGCATCTCGGAACAGAACCGGGATCTAAAGCATATAGAATGTTTGATCAACAAACCCGAAAGATAATAGTGAGTAGAGACGTTATCTTTGATGAAACTAAAGGATGGAGTTGGAATCGAGATACTTCGGAGGAAAGTAAAGCTGGAAGATTCAAGATAAACTTTGGAGAATTTGGGAATCGAGGAATCTATGAATCAGAACAAAGCTTTACCGAAACAGAGCAAGCAATCGCATCTGCTGATAGAGGTCGAAGGTTTTTGAAAATCTCGAACATGAGAATACAGAATCTCACGAAGGAGAAGAAGAAAACGAAGGAGCTGAATCGACGGAAGAGGATCAGCCGGTACTTCGAAGATTATAAAGAATAAGCTTGAAGCCAAAATACCTAAGCGATTATATACTGCTAGCTGAGGAAGAAGGAGAACAACTTTTGTGGTGTCTAAACAATGAGCCACAAGATGTTCATGAAGCGATGAAGTCAAAGGAATGGATGCTCGCTTGTGAAGATGAAATCCATTCTATCAATAAAAATCATACTTGGAATCTCACAGACCTTCCTCATGGGGCAAAATCAATTGGCTTAAAGTGGGTATTCAAACTCAAAAGAAATTCCGATGGAAGCATCAACAAGCACAAAGCTAGGCTAGTTGCGAAGGGTTACGTACAACAACACGGAATCGATTTTGATGAAGTGTTTGCTCTGGTAGCTCGAATTGAGACAATTCGTCTCCTCATTAACCTCGCCGCTTCGAATGACTAGGAAATACACCATCTCGACGTAAAAACAGCATTTCTTCATGGTGAGTTGAAAGAAATTGTCTATGTCACACAACCAGAAGGATTCATTGTGAAAGGAAGTGAGGACAAGGTCTATAAGCTTAACAAAGCTTTGTATGGTCTAAGGCAAGCACCGAGAGCATGGAATGAAAAGCTAAATTGCATTCTCAAGGAGTTTTAGTTTAAAAGATGCTCAAAGGAACCGTCGATTTACCGCAAGACCGTAAGTCAGGACCTTCTTCTTGTTGCGGTATACGTTGATGACTTGTTTGTTACAGGGACAAATATAAGAATCATCGAAGAATTTAAGAAGGAGATGGCATCCAAGTTTGAAATGAGTGACCTTGGAAGGTTAACGTATTACCTTGGGATCGAGGTACATCAACATGAAGGAGGAATATCCTTAAGTCAAAATCGCTATGCAATAAAGATTTTAGAGGAAGCAGGGATGAGAGATTGTAATCTCGCTCACATGCCAATAGAGGCTGGTTTGAAGTTATCAAAAGCTGAAGAAGAAAAGGAAATCAATGCGACGAATTACAGGAAGAATATTGGATGTCTCAGATATCTACTTCATACGAGACCAGATTTATCTTATTGTGTGGGTGTATTGAGCAGATATATGCAAAGTCCGAAGTAGTCTCATGGAGCTGCATTGAAGCAGTGTTTGAGATATCTAAAGGGTACTACCGCCCTCGGCGTAATATTCAAAGGATCAAGCACACAGACAATGAGACTAGTTGGTTACAGCGATAGCCGTCATAACGTGGACCCTGATGATGGAAAAAGCACAACGGGTCATGTATTTTATCTTAGTGGAAGTCATAACGTGCTCGCAGAAACAAGAGACAGTGGCATTATCTTCTTGTGAGGCAGAGTTTATGGCGGGAACTGAAGCAGCAAGACAAGCTATTTGGTTAAAGGACCTACTTGGTGAGATCATAGGCTCACTTGGTGAGAAGGTTCTTATTCGAATAGATAACCAATCTGCCATTGCTCTCACAAAGAATCCAGTTTTTCATGGGCGCAGTAAACATATACACACACGATATCATTTCATTCGAGAGTGTGTGGAAAATGAGCAAATAGAAGTTCAACATGTCCCCGAAAACGAGAAGAAGGCAGATATCCTAACTAAAGCACTTGGGAGGATCAAGTTCAAGGAAATGAGAGAACTAATTGGTGTACAAGATGTGTCAGAAGTTGACTTCAAGCTTAAGGGGGAGAATGTTGACATAAGCTTAAAGTCAAATTAAGGAAATAATGACAAAAGAGTATATTTAGGAGATATCTAAATATACAAGTAATAGGATTAGGAATTATCTAATAAGAGTCTAGAATGTTCTAAGACTTCCTATATAAGGAGATGCTAAGTTGTAACATAACTAATTGAGTTTAAGGATTTTGTGTTAGAGAACTTAAGTTTTGAGTAAGTTTCTTGAGCTATTAATAAAGAGAGTTATTCTTTGTTATTCCTCTAAACCTTTAAAACAATAGTTTGAACATATGTGAATAACGTAATTGGTTAAGTAAGTGACTTCACAATACACAAAATTTGAATGTTGTAATTGTAATGGTGGGAACAAAATTAACTGTCATAGCCACAGGGATGAGAATTCAGCTTTACTTGGGGATATCATAGTGGTTGGACCAATGACAAAAAATGGTTAATTAATAACGGATTCTGTTAAAATTCTGGTGTATTTATTACTTTATTACAATTCAGCTAGTGATTTGGTTGTACTTTCTAATCACCTATATAGGCAGTATGAGTTAGCCATAGTAAATGAAACATTTAATATTGTAACCAACCCATTTCATACATTTACCCATGTAGACATAAAAGGCTACGTGTATATACACGGAGACATAAATGGATTTGCGTGCTATAAGAAAAAAAATATGAAAAACAGATTTCTATATCTGTTTTTGGACTTTTGGCTTTCTTAGATTTTTTGGGATAGATTAAGTGAACGAATAAAAAGCTACAAATGTTTTTGTGTTGATAAGATTGTTAGGATTTAAATTTTAATCTTCTTTGTCCCAATCTATCTTCGATATATAAATTAACAAATACGAGAATTGTTCACCCAGTTCACGGCCTCTAACCGCTACGTCTGGGGTGGATCATGGATCCACAACATCCACTATAAAGAATCAATCGGAAAATACCTCCGATGTGGTTCACAATATAGGATCTCTTTCACATCCAACAAACAAGAAAGAACAAAGAACATAACTAGATTCCCCAGAGAAAATCTCTATTCTCTCTCTAGCTCTACGAGCCGCCTCTAAGGTGCTCGGAATCCCTGGAGTCTGGATTAGATATTCCTATTGTTAAACACTTGTATTTATAACAAAGAAACCCTATAAACTTACTTGGGCCCAACTTGACACTAAGACTTGTACTAAACTCAACTGTTCGCCCAAGTCGGGAGTTGACTGAAGTATGACTTCTCACAATCTCCACCTTCAGATTCAGACATCTCTCGAGTCCTCCACAAATCTTTGTTCCTTTGTCTTTCTTCCTGTTTGCTTCTTCTAGAATCTCCACATTGATCCTAGCTTGAAATCTCCTTGTGAACTGCCCTTTGAACCTTTGACTAATGGTTCTAGACTTGGCACTTTGATCTTCATGTAAACATGTCCTTCTGCAACTTGATTCACTTTGGTGTTCTTTGTCTTTCTTCCTGTTTGCTTCTTCTAGAATCTCCACCTTGATCCTAGCTTGAAATCTCCTTGTGAACTGCCATTTGAACCTTTGACTAATGGTTCTAGACTTGGCACTTTGATCTTCATGTAAACATGTCCTTCTGCAACTTGATTCACTTTGGTGTTCTTTGATTCTTCTCTAGTACACTGAGCTTAATCAAACACTCCTGTAAGCAGCTAACCCTGAATCATACATGCTTCAGACCTGAAACAATCCCTGATTCAACACTCTCTGTTTCAACATATATGCCTTGAACTCTTGTTGTACCGCAGTTACTCCTAACAGAACACGCCATCCAACCATACTGTTGAACAGACTTTCGACACAACCATGTTCATGCATCATGCTTTACAGAATCTTCCTGACAAACCAATTCCTCTTGAATCAACTGCAGAAAACCTCTAAGTCATTTATGCTTCATTTCCCTGAAACCGTCTCTGACTTACCAAGACACCACTGAACCTGAACACACTTTTGAACATCACTTTGCATCGCTGCTATTGCATGCAGAACCCTCCTCCTAACTCCACCTGGCTAAGAAAACTCTCGATACAAATACCTTTGTTCAACCTTTTGTTTAAATCCCTTCTGCATCAGCAGAACCATCCAACCAACAGACTCGATCCGTTTGGTAAATCTGTCTCACATCCACAACCTTGTGAAGTACCCGAGACACCATGTTACAACCCTTAACACTTCATCTCTAGAACCCTTGAAGCCGCTTCCTTGCTGTAAACATACCCTGCATCACATCACCTGTATGAAAATCCACCTATCTTGACACTAGCATATTTTCCCTTAGAAATCAACATGAATTTTCACTTGAGCTCCCTGCAAGCCAACCCTGCAAAAGATTCATCCACCAGACTTCTCTAAGATGCAAATAAGTATACCAGAACTCTGCTTGTTCTCCTTTCCCAATGCAGCTTTTGCCATCTGCATTCTGATCCTTTCTTGGATCCCTCTCCAATTGCTAAAAACCTGCAACTGATATCCAGATGTCTTCACCACCATCAAGCAACAAAGCTCTAAAGCTTTCCTTCTAACCCCGGTTGCAACATGATTATGCTTGAACCTGTAGACATCTCCATCTGCTCATGGACCTCTATCCACCAACTTGAGACTAAGCCTGCAAACCAAAAATCCTCAAACCTTAACCATACCAATCTGTCTTTGACCCCAACAGATTCTTTGATCTTATTCCAAACTCATCTGCAACTCTCCTTGAACTGAATCCATAAACTTTTTCTTAATCCTCAAATCGCCAATAACACACAGACAATTCAAACTTCTAAGGCGTCCCTCGGTCCCATGAATTCTCTTCCAATGGCAAATTTTGAACCCTGAACACCATCTCTTGTGTTCTCCCAATACTTCAATTCCCTTAATTTTGCAGACCCTGAGCAACCAGAAACAACCAATCAAAACATCACAAATACACCTTGTGATGCCACAGTTTGACCCTTGAGATTGACGATGCAATTATGATTCCCGGATCTTAATATGAACCAATAACCCATCAGATACCGGAGATAACTCCACCTTAAACCAATCTCTAACTTGTTGCACTTTTCTGTCTCCTCTGTGATATTTTGTCCCTTGAGCTCCTGTCTATTCTCCTTGCATATTACCTTATGCAATTTAAGACAATTTTTCTTTGATTGAAACTGAGCTTGTTTTAATCCCTGGCCCAACTGAAAGTTACTCCAAAATTTGCATAAATTCGGACAGGCCCATCTGGGAAAAAATTAACCTGGCCCAACTGAATTTTCTACCTTCTTTTCTGATTTTCGGCCCAGTTAAAAAATAACTCTAACTCCATCCAAAAAATCAAACAGGTCCACTTCCTTTTTTTTTTCTTCTTTCTGGCCCAGCTTTGGCCCACCTGGAGCAAACCCTAGCTCCTCTTCTCGTCATGTCGTCTTCCTCACGATGACCCCGGCAGCGGCGCTCCTTCCCGACGGCAACCAGGTGGCGGCCATCCTTCTCGGCACCGGCGCTCCTTCCTGGCGACTCGCCTTCTTCTTCTTCGGCGCTCTCTCGGCCTATCGTCGATAAACCCAAGCCTTCTCCGAAGCTTCTTCTTCGATGCGACTCCGCCGCCGAACTGCCTTGTCGTCGTCGCCGTCTCCAGCGATATCACCGGCGACGACGCGCCTTCGCCGCCAACTTTCGACGCCGTACGACTTCACCGCTAACCTCCGACGAAGTCCCTTTTTCCAGAAGTTTCTTCTCCGTCAATGGAGATTCTCAGCGGCGGTTCTAAATGGTGGCGCTCCTTCTCGGTGTCTCCATCTCCGGCGACCGCGAAACCTTTGTATTCTCCGACGAAACCTCGACCCCTGACCAGAACCACCTCCGGCGATCCTTGAACCGCTACCGCCCCACTGAAAGCTTCGACCAACCTCCGATCCCAGCCACGAAACCCCTCGTTCCATATTTTCCTCCTTTTTTTCTTAAACAAAAATCCCGAATCAGAAACGATGATTCTCGATCTCCCTGCCTGATTTTCCCAATCAAGTTCCACGTGACCAGAAACTTGAAAGCTTGAAAATAACCTGAGGCTTTAAAACCATTCACCAGTTCTTCAACCGTTCTTCCTTCCGTGAGATCTCGATGTTCCCGTCAAAACTATGAATCGAAGAGCCTGAAGCTCTGATACCACTTGTTAGGATTTAAACTTTAATCCTCCTTGTCCCAATCTATCTTCGATACACAAATTAACAAACACTAGAATTGTTCACCCAGTTCACGACCTCTAACCGCTACGTCTGGGGTGGATCCTGGATCCACAACATTCACTATAAAGAATCAATCGGAAAATACCTCCGATGTGGTTCACAATATATGATCTCTTTCACATCCAACAAACAAGAAAGAACAAAGAGCAAAACTAGATTCCCCAGAGAAAATCCTTATTCTCTCTCTAGCTGTACGAGCCGCCTCTAAGGCGCTCGGAATCCCTGGAGTCTGGATTAGGTATTCCTATTGTTAGACACTTGTATTTATAACAAAAAAACCCTATAAACTTACTTGGACCCAACTTGACACTAAGACTTGTACTAAGCCTAAATGTTGGCCCAAATCGGAAGTTATCTGACTTCTCACAAAGATAAAATAAAAACAAAAAAAAAAACCTTTTTAAAATATATATACACACATCTTATCTAATTTGAATATGTATTGGGGCACAACATCAATATTAATACAAATCTATACTAAAAGCCTGATTCACAAACCAAACATGTTTCCTTGACAGATGTAATACAAGCTTATCATGTTAATGGTTATTTCCAGCTTGTTTTCTTTCACCTTACGATCATTTAATACTAGTTTAATGCATAATAAAGTCTCATTTAGCATTTTAAGTCCATAGAATCCAATTCTCTTTCTCTCTCTTTATATGTATATATTGTAGAAATATTAAAATCGAAGCAATATGTTTGGTATGGGGGTTGCTTATCCTTGAATCAGAAGGAAGAAGATATAGACACTAGACAGACATTATTGTTGTTTCAAAAAAAAAAGACAAGACATTATTGATATAAAATCTGCCACTCAAAAATCTTTTATTAACTATTCCTTTTTGTTTTTCTAAATAGTGTTTCTACTGGTTCAAGTTCAACCGTGAACTGAAACTGAAAGTATATCAAATTCGGTTTGTCGTGAAAAAAAAAAATTCAAGTGAAAACAAAACACATACAGAACAATGGTTTAAATATTAAAAAAAATCAGTTTTTTAAATAAGTTTTACACTAAACGATTGCTAAAAAGGATAAGTTTGCTCGTAAATTCATAAATTTCTTTTATTTATTAAAAAAATATACATATTACCGTATACATGTGATGTATATATTTCCATATATATATAATATTTGGTTTGTGAATCACACTTGTAATATAATATTCCGTATTAGTATTGTTGTTGTATCACAATTTTTATTTATTTAATGTATGTCCTTTCTTGGTAGCACAAAGATGGTTGATATTACTAAATTTATTAACTGATGTTAACTAATACTAGCAATTGTTTTATGATGTTGTAACATATATCAACGCATGATAAAGTAACGTTGCCGGGCCTTGAAGGACTTTGTAACCCATTATAAACATATGGACTCAAAATGGGCCTCACACGTGAATGAGGAACCGTTCTCCTAAGGTTCAGGAAACTAACTTGTTTAAAATTCGCTTTTACCTTCTTCCTATTAGGAGGCTACATATGATGCGACCGTCAAGTTGATATCTATTTTCATGGGTTTTATTAGGCATTAGAATCTGAAGATTTTTAAATCTCACTCTCATACATAATTTAAAATTTCTGTTTATATTTTTTGGACCAGACGTTAATAGCTTAACCGGTTAGAAGAGTTGTTTCGAAATAAGATCCGAATACGATTTTTGTTTTAGAAAAAAAATATATATCATTAAAAGTTTTGAATTTTGGTCCGAAAAATATACCATCCAAAAGCCTCAATACTCCAGGAAAAAAAAAAAATTAAGTTTGAAAATGTGGTCTGTAACATGATTATTATTGAACAAGTATTATCATATATTCATATTATATATAACGAGGATATATAGCCAGTAAACATAAAGTTGGGTCTGGCTCAGATAATTTTATGAAGCCCATGGGTTGGGTTACTTGAGTATTGGGAGTTATCATCTCTTAATTGGATTATAAGAGTATCTTTCGAAACTCCAAGGTTTTAACTAAAGAAAGAAAGGAAAAAACCTTTACTTTTTTTTTTAGTTGAAATGTCACTTGCATAGATCAACAAAACAGTTTTTGAGACCTTTTAAATTTTTTTGCTTTTCCACATAGTTTTTTTTTTAAGGATTATGATTAGTTATATTTTACGTTACAAATAAATGATTGATCAATGCAATTTCGTAACATTTTTTCCATTTTTAACAAAAAAATTCAACCATTTACCCGTTCGACGTCGAGAAATATAAAACCTTTTATTTTAGTACTAGAAAAAAAACAAAAAGATTTTCAAGTCTCGTTTGTTCATGTTTTCAAACACCGAGACAGCTAAAATGGTTGAATTTTCTATAAACATTGGTCAACAAAATTCTACTTTCTCCGTTTTATAAAAAATGTCATTTTAAGGTTTGTTTTTGTTTCACAAAAAATGTTATTTTATGTTTTTAATACATAATTTTAAACAAAAATTCAGTTTAATCTTATTATCTTAATATCTATATATATAAAAGAGAATGATTCAAAGTTAGTAACTCACAAGATCGTGACACGTGTCGAGTTAATCAATTAGATTTTGACACATGTCGAGTTAATATAAAAGTTTTTTTTAGATTAAAGAAATTTAACTTAAAATTAAAAGGTAGAGTTTAATTTAAGAAAAAGGAAAAAAAGACTTAATTCTAAAATTAAAGTTAGCAAAAAAAAAAATAGAACATCGACTTAATCCTAAATGTAAAGTTAGCAGAAAAAAGGAAAATAAATTTTTTTTTAATTAAGGAAATTTAACTTAAAATTAAAAGTTAGAGTTTAATTTAAGAAAAAGGAAAAAAAGACTTAATCCTAAAAGTAAAATTAGCGAAAAAAAGAACATAGACTTAATCCTAAATGTAAAATTACCAGAAAAAAGGAAAATAAAAATTAATTTTAGATTATAAAAATTTATCTATAAAGAAATTTAGCTTAAAATTAAAAGCTAGAGTTTAATTTAAGAAAAAAAGAAAAAAAATAGACTTAATCCTAAAAGTAAGTTAGCAAAAAAAAAAAAATCTTTAGAAAAAAAGGAAGTATCTAAAAGTAAACTTAGCCCCAAAAAGAAAGGAAAAGAAAAAAATAGACTTAATCTTAAATGTAAAGTTAGCAGAAAAAAGGAAAATAAAAATTGCTTTTAAAATAAAGAAATTTATCTATAAAAACTAAATTTTTAAAAAATGAGATAAATATTTTTCTATTTTGATTAAGGAAATTTTAAAAAAGAATACAATCATATAAGAAAAATGAATTATAATTTTTTACCTCTATATAACCAATTTGATAGTTTCTCAATTTTACAACCCAAAAAATATTAAGAAGAGAGATACAGAAACCAAACGCAAAACAGATTACTAAGAGGTAATCTTTTGTTTAATTTTACAAGTATCTATATGTTAATAGCAACGCACTGGTCCATATTATGTTTTACACCATATCTAGGCAAATATCTTAGAGGTGGTGTCTAATATTAATTTTTTTTTTTTAGATTACTATGCTGAAAAATATGATTTACGTTATAGTTTCTCAATCTTTTGTAATCTATATCCTAACATCTACATATAGAAGTGGTGTATAAAACAAAAATATTCCGGGTACGTTATTGGTGTAAAAAAAAAGGATTATGTTGTACGTTAATGCAAAAATTTTATTTTTTTACAGGAATATCAAGAGAGAAACAATGAATGCTGAAATTCTAAATAACAATATTTAACATTAGATAGCTTAAACAGGAAGGGCTCTTATCGTCGTATCGTAGTTCGTCTAATCAGAAAGTGGAAGGCAAGAAATTTGAAAAAAAACAATGAGCTCATAGGAATGAATTTACTTATACTTGATGAGAATGTCAGTATATTTGTAATTTTTTTAACAAATATATTATCCTAATTTTATAAACTTATTATCTAACTTTAATCTAAATTATTTTTGAATACAGGAAAATACTATTATAATTCAATATAATTAACTCTTTTTGTTTGTCGGCATCTTCTGGAACTAAATTCTATATGAATCGTGATTTTGATTATGTTACTGCATTTCGAGAAAGGTATTTCTTAACTTTTATTGGTTTCAAATTTACTAATTCACTAAGAAAATTAAAATCTATTTATTAAAAAAACTTAAAAAATTCTAAGAAGTCAAAGTTGAAAATTTTATCTTAAAAGATATAATTACTAAAAAAATAAAATTGAAAAGTTAAAAATTAAATTTATCTTAAAAGATAAAATTAATATAAAAAAAGAAAAAACATTTCTTAGTTTTTCCATTTAGATTAAGGAAATTAATTTTAAAAGGAAAATAATTATAATTTCTCAAATTTACATAAACCACAATTTGGTAGTGTGTCAATTACACACCAAAAAATTAAAAGTCAAATAATCTTATCCAAAACTATTTACTGCATCTCTTCACCAAATTTTTATTTCAATGTATATATTTATTTCATCGTAAACTTTGTTGCTAAGTTTATGTAATATATATTTTCACGGGTGATCTAATTTTGATTTCTATTTTTTCGTCTTTAATTTTTTTTAACGGGTTATAAAATATTAAATTACAAATCCGCATATATGCGTGTACTTATCTAGTATTAATTATAAAGAAAAATATTGTTTAGTGTATCAATAAATGAAGAGTAATATTGAACTTTTAATAGTTTTCATAATATGTGTAAAATGTGTCAAAATAACACTTTTTGTGAAACAGAATAAGTATAAATATATAACACACGCAATAATCAAATTGAATCTTTTTTTCTTAAAAGGCATGGATAAAGAAACAAATTGAATCTTTTTAAAACCACCACACCGGTAAATTCGTTTTGCTTGATTCTTAATTTCTCAAACTAGTTTATGCATTAGAACTATCATGAGGAATTGAATTATTGGCCGACAAAATAAGCAAGCTGGTTTCCCTTCCTATCGAATTTAAGGATCTAAAACGCACACAAACTTGTTTCATTGATAATGATAGTGAAGAATGAAAGCAAAGCATGTCCCGTGCATTTATGGATAGCTCCCATGTTTGTGGCTTCGTATAATTAGCTCTTATCCGTAAATAATCTTTGTTGTGAAATTGCCAACACGATCATATTCATAAGGCATTATTAGATATTGGATATTGTGGGTCATCGTATTCATATATGATAATGGAGATCTACGAAGTCACATAAACATTCATATCAATAATTGTGAGTGTTTATTTGTTTTCAACTTCAAATTAATTGTCAATAAATCAAGGGAGAATTGGGAATTTAGAGCAAAAAATGGGAACTATTGTCCCTTATTGAAAAATTATTATCCCATTAGTATTTATATTAAGGATAATCCAATTTTACCCCTTAAAATAATAATAATCAATATTTTTTTAAAAAAAAAATTCAAAATAATTAGGCATTGATAAGAAAAAAAAAGATTACACGACAAAGGAAATATTTTCGAGTTAAGTAAAAAGAAAAAAGATTACACGACAAAGAAAAAAAAGTTTAAAAAAAGGAAATATTTGATCGTGATAAGGAAATATTTTTAAATTAGAAATATTTGATCCTGTTAAGGAAAAAAAAGATTACACGACAAAGAAAATATTTTTTGAATATTTTTTTAGAAAAAAACGTTTTCAAAACGATTTAAAAAAGGAAAAAAAAAATATTTTTTGAAGATTTTTAGTTGTTCCTAGATTTTCTCTCATATTTTGTTAACCGCTTGGTAGAATATGTATTCTACATTCAGTAAAATCAAGACAAAATAGTAGAACTTATATTCTACAACAAAGTACAATATAGAGAAAATTGTAGAACTTCTATTCTACAAAAAGTAGAATATAGAGAACATGATAGAATGCGAATTTTACAATTAGTAGAATATATACAACATTGTAGATAACAGATTCTATAGGGATAGTAGAATGCTATACAAATAGTAGAATACCTATTCTATACTTGATAGATTTTAGAGCAAATACTAGAAACCAAATTCTACAATTAGTAGAACATAAAAATAAATATTTTTAAAAAAATTTATTTTTCCTAAGATAAATTACACAATATATATTACTTACTTAATATGAATTTTCCGAATTTCTAAAGTAAGTATAAATATTTATTTTGAATTTTTTTATATTTAATAAAAGATATTTTAGTCTAAAAGTGGCATATCTCAAATAAGTATTAAGAGGACAATAGTTCCTATTTTTTGTTCTAAATTTTCAATTTTCCCATAAATCAATTAGTCCATATCTGATATCGTGATAAATTTAAAACTACATCTTTATTATATAATATATATAAAATAGTAAATATCTAAATAATGGAAAATATCTCAAACATAATATAGTAGATTTGATCGTCAGATCGATTCAACACATAGTTTTTTTTTTAGTTCATAGTTTTTTTTTATTATACTCCAACAATAACTGTTATGAGTTCCGATAAAAAAAATTATATAAGGCTCCAAAAATTCGGCACAACTAGAAGAATGAAATAAGGAAATATTTCATTTTCTAAGGTATACCATATACCGCGGATCGGTAACATTTCTCTACTCGTTCGAATGGACCTCTTGCAATACATTTAGATTTTAAGTCAAACTATAATAATCACATTTTATTAAAGTTATCATATTGGTTCCGTCAGCTAAAGAGTTTTTATTTTATTTTTGGAGTTTAGGACCTTTTGAAGTTCTTAACATTTCTCACAATGAAAAAAAAAAAAAAAATTAAAATTTTCCTGACATGCTCTTAGATTAATGTTGGTGAAAGAGACCATGAAATGATAACTCTTGTCTCCTTACTTTTACTAATGGAAATACTTTTCCCTTTTTCTTTTCTTTATTCTATATTTATTTTCTTATATATATTTTTCCATCTGCATATTGTTTAAGGAGAGAATCCTTTACACTCTTTTTAGTGGATCCACTATTATAATTATATAATATTAATTACTTAACCATCGACCATGATCATCACTTAACACATGCCCAGCGAACCAAATATGGAGATATTACTCTCGTTACTTTACTCCCACTTGTAGTAAAAGTCAATTAATCATTTTTCATCAAAGTATTGACAATATTGCATGAATTGACATTTAATTAAACCTTTTAAGTATTTTAACATTTTCGGTTTTTACTGTATTTTTTGTTATTTAACGAGTAAAAGATGAAATTATATTTTTTTATTATTTTCCGTCTACCGTATACAAACGTATACGTCGTATTGTATATGAGCAATATTGTCACGAACGGTATATAATGTGTTATATTATAATAGTATTTTCAAAAAATACTAAAAAATTAACAAAAATTGAGAAAATGCTATTTTTGTAAAACCCTCCAAAGTATTTAAGAAAAATTATAATTTTGACAAAAAAATAAATAAAATTGAATTCTTGCTCGAGTCATGTGCTTGAATTGTCACATATTCATCCACTTATTAGGTTCTTAGCATTTTCTATTAGGATATAGCACTTATTTTATTGTTTATGATAATTTCACCGATGTAAAACACGGCGTGTACGACAGCGTGCCGTACATAGAACAGTAAAGATTAGGGTAAAACAGTCATTTCAATGTTAAAAAAAAAAAAAATTCCAAAAAACAAAAAGTGATTAAAAACTAAGAACCCAAATTTTAAGTGTTATATGATGCAATTATTAGTATTTAGGTGTTTTTCCTTAACACCTAAAGTAATGGCAAGTTACAAAATTATGATCTGTCCAAATTGAAATTACTCGAATATTTGATGATTTAACTGCACATATTGTCATTTATTTGAAGTTTTATTAGTTTTTTGTTATTTTTTGAAAATGTAGTAGAAAATAGCATTTTTTATGAAAAGTCGATTTTATATTTCTTATTTTTACATCGTGTATTGTCCATTATTATACACGTCGTACAATTTGGGTTGAACATATGAAAATTTAGATTAAACAGTTGAAAAAATGTTACTTTTTACTCTAATTTTGAAAAGTGATTAAAAACTAATAAATTTTTAAATAAGTGACAATTCTTGTAAATTTTTCATATTTGACAATTATCATTTTTATAACCTTTTTAGACTAATAGAAAATTGATACAAATAAAAAGAAGCTTTACTTAAGGTCTATACGATGGATAATCGACGACATATTGTAGATCTTGGACCGACTATTATACTAAAATAACTAGGTGGCTGTCCGCGCCATGCGCGGGCGTGATTTCATATTAATTTTTTTACTTAACCTTCTAAATGTTCAGTCGAAAAATATAATTACAAATAGTTCATATAACCAAACACAAATAAATAAGAATAATTCAAATAAAAAGGAAAAATATAGGGTAATATAAACGATGATTAATTGAAAAATAAAACTTTTATAATTATTAATTAATCACTGATCCACGATCTGTCTTCAACAAAAATCTATAAAAGAAACATAATTGATGTTAAAAAGGACTTCCATTTTTGTGAAACTAACAAAAAACTCAAAACTTCCATTTCAATTTAACGGAGGGAGAACTAAACAAAAATGTAAAAAAAAAGGACTTACTTCTTTTGGAAATCAAGAGATTCTTTAATCGGAGGATCCAACATAAATTGAGAACAACCAAGTAGTGATCTAACCAAAAATCTTCCATTTCCGCTGATATCTAAATGTAACGATAAAATCAATATTATACATTAGTAAAATATAACCGATGTTAAAAAGTTTAATTTGTAAACAGTAAAACACATATAATATGCAAAATATACTTTCATCTTCTTCAAACGACCAAAACCTTAACACACAGGCTATACCATATGTTCGAATTACACTCCATTGATCGTAAAAATCTTTAGCAATATCTCCATTTGCACGACATAATAACGAAGACGTCTTCAACCTTTGTTGTCCAAATTAGGTGGTGGCCCGCGCCAGGCGCGGACATGATGTTTTTTAAATTTAATAACGAAAACGATTCTAGTGTATTATCCAAATTTGATATAATAATCAATTGTCTAATTTTTCTAACTAAATATAGCGCTATAAAAACGATAAAACCGAATAATTGTGTATATCATTGTTGATTATGCATAAATATAACATCATTCTCTTAACTTATATGTAATTTTAGATTATAATAACAAAAATGACAAAAATGAATCCTTCATGAATATGTAATAAGTAACAAAAATGAATCATTTCCTTCATAAATATACAATAATTTTAGAATAATAAATAGATAAAACAATCTACAAATCCGAAAAAAATATATTTCAAAACAATAACGACAACATCAGTCATAACATAAATAAAAATAAGACGACATCACTATTATGCATCTCTTACCTGAGAAATTGTTGCACGTGTGTCCTCGTTCCTTATCTTCTTCCAAATCCTAAAATTTTGATTAAAAGGAAAAATATATACATTAGTCTTGTTAGAAGTTATTTCAAATAAAAAATTAGCTCATAAACTTAAATAATTTACTTACTTTGCCCGAAATTTTGAAACTTCATCCATTAGTGGAGTAGTCACAAAATGTGAAAGACCTCCTCCTTCATGATCTTGGATAGTCACTTCCTCTAAAAATATTTATAATTAGATTCACAAAATATTGGAATAATAAGCTAATATACAATAAAAATATGTAAATTTAAATCACATACCACCGTTCTTTCTAACACACCAGTCGGCTAAGACGCATACAACAGACGGACCATCGAATCCTATGCATTTTTCTTTTATCTTAGTTGCAAGAATTCCCCATGTGAGATGCATTCGAGTTTTCTAAATTTTATTAGGAACGGTCCAAAATTATCATTATAACCAATTGTATATTTCTTTTAAATGAATATGAAATTACGAAAATGATAAAACTAAATGATTATGTATATTATTCTTGATTGTATACCCGTATATTTCTAATAAATATAACACATTTTTTTAACCCACTCACAATTTTAGATGATATCAAAGTTTGCAACCATCGATACGATATAATTATTTAAGAAAAACTAAATGTCACAATCTCCAAATAAAGTAAACACTAATCCACATTTACCACTCGTATTTTCCTTCTTCTTTTTCATCGTCACTATCCTCATATTCCCCAACTTCGTCTTCTTTTTTTTTCCAATTTTTACTCCTACTGTTCTTCTTTATATTCTTTGTCTTATTTGAATTCTTATTCATCATCTTCGTATTCTTCTACTTTGTCTACATCATCTTCCGATTTTCTTCTCCACCTACTTCTTTTTCTTCATTTTTTAGATTTTCTTCTTCTCCTTTAACTTCCTCATATTCCTATCCTTATCATTATCCTTTTTCGTTATTTCGATCTATCCATTTTATTTCTAATTCATCGTATTATTCTTTTTTGTCTTCTTATTCTTCTGATTTTTCTTAGCCTCCTTCCTCATCTTCACATTCTCATACTTTGTCATCTTCTTCTTCCGTTCTCCTTCCTCATCTTCAACTTATTTGTCCTCGTATTTTCCGAATTCTTATTCATCAACTTCGTCTTCTTCTTCCTCCTCTTCTTTATCTTTCATTTTTTCTCATCATCATCTTCATCGTCCTCGACTTCTACTCCTTCTTCTTTATCCTCATTGTCTTCTTCGACTTTTTTTCCGTGTCTTTCGTCATCTTCGTTTTCTGGTTTTTTTATTCTTTCTTACCTCGTCTACGTCTTCTTCCTCATCTAATTCATCTTTATATATGCTTCCTCTTCTTTATCTTTCAATTGTTCTTTTTCCTCATATTTTCCTTCTTCTTTTTCATCGTCTTTTTGACTTCTATTTCACCATGCTCTAATTCACAAACCTCTTCATCTTTTTTTTCTTTCAATTTTACTCCTCCTCTTCTTCTTCATATTCTTTGCCTTATTTGAATTTTTATTCCTCATCTTCACTTTCTTCTACTTTGTCTACATCATCTTCCGATTTTCTTCTCAATCTACTTCTTTTTCTTCATCTTTCGGTTTTCTTCTTCTTCTTCAACTTCATCATGTTCTTATCAGTATCCTTCTTCGTTATTTTGTGCAATCCATCTTCTTCCTAATTCATCGTCTAATTCTTCTAGTTTTTCCTAGCCTCATTCTTCATCTTCACATTCTCATATTTTGTCATCTTCATCTTCCGATCTCATTCCTCGCCTTCAACTTCATTGTCCTCGTATTTTCCGAGTTCTTCTTATCAGCTTCGTTTCTTCTTTATCTTTCATTTTTCTCATTTTCCTTTTCCACTTCTTCTTCTTTATCATCTTTGTCTTCTTCGACTTCTTCTTCTTCTTTTTCTGTCTTTCTTCATCTTTTTTGTTTTTTTATTTTTTTTTCTTTCTCTTATTCTTACATATCTCGTCTACGTCTTCTTCCTCTTCTACTTCATATTTATCGTATTTTTGACTTCTTTTTCACCATCCTCGTATTCACCAACTTCTTTTTTTCTCCAATTTTTACTCCTCCTCCTCCTCTTCTTCTTCATATTATTTGTCTTATTTAAATTTTTATTCCTCATTTTCACATTCTTCTACTTTGTCTACATCGTCTTCCGAATTCTTCTTCTTATACATCTTTTTCTTCTTTTCTGGTTTTCTTCTTCGTCTTCCACTCCCTCATATTCTTATCCATATCCTTCTTCGTTATTTCGTGCTATCCATCTTCTTCCTAATTCATCGTATTTGTCATCTTATTCTTCTGTTTTTTCTTAGTCTCCTTCCTCATCTTCACATTCTCAGTGTCATCTTCAACTTCCGGTCTCTTTTATCATCTTTAACGTTTTCGTCATTGTATTTTCCAAAATAGTCTTCATCAGTTTAGTCTTCTTCTTCTTCCTCCTCTTCTTTATCTTTAATTTTTCATCGTTCTCTTCACCGTGTTCGACTTCTACTTCTTCTTATTTCTCCTCTTTGTCTTCTTCGACTTCTTCTCTCCTTTTTCCTTCGATTTTTTTCATCTTATTTTTCTGATTTTTATTCTTTCTCTTATTATTACTTTCTACTCTACGTCTTCTTTTTTCTCCCACTTCATCTTCATCTGCTTTCTCTTCTTTATCTTTCGATTTTTCTTCTTCCTCGTAATTTCCTTCTTCATTTTCATCATCTTTGATTTTTTTTCACCATCATCGTATTCCCCGACTTCTTCTTCTTCTTTATCCTCTTTGTCTTCTTCGACTTCTTCTTCTTCTTTTTTCTTTCGGTTTTTCGTTATCGTCTTCTGATTTTTATTCTTTCTCTTATTCTTACTTATCATGTCTATGTGTTCTTCCTCTTCGTCTTCATCTGTTTTCTATTCTTTATCTTTTGGTTGTTCTTCTTCCTCGTGTTTTCCTTTTTGTTTTACATCGTCTTTGATTTTTTTGTTTTACCATCATCTCACTCCCCTACTTCTTCTTCTTTCTTTTTTTCCTATTTTTACTCTTCCTCTTCTTCATATTCTTTGTCTAATTTAAATTCTTATTTCTCATCTTCACCTTCTTCTACTTTGTTTACATCATCTTCCTAATTGCTTCATCTTCTAGTTTTTTTTCTTCATCTTCTGGTTTTCTTTTTCTTCTTCATCTTCTTATCCTTATCATTCTTTTGTTATTTCATGTTATCCATCTTCTTTCTAATTCATCGTATTTGTCTTCTTATTCTTCTGTTTTTTCTTAGCCTCCTTCCTCATCTTCACATTCTCATAATATGTCATCTTCAACTTCCGGTCTCCTTTCTCATATTCAACATTTTCGTCCTTGTATTTTTTGAATTCTTCTTCTCGTCTTCTTTTTCTTTCTAATCTTCTTTATCTTTCATTTTTTTCATCTTCCTCTTCATTGTCTTCGACTTCTACTTCTTCTTCTTTATCCTCTTCGAATTCTTCTTCTTCTTCTTTTTCTTTCGTTTTTTTTTTCATCTTCTTCTTCTGATTTTTCTTCTTTTTCTTATTCTTACTTATCATGTATGTGTGTTCTTCCTCTTCTACTTCGTCTTCATCTGCTTCCTCTTCTTTATCTTCCGGTTTTTCTTCTTCCTCTTATTTTCATATTTCTTTTTCATCGTCTTTGACTTTTTTTTTCACCATCATCGTATTCCCCGCTTCTTTTTCTTATTCTTTTTTCCAATTTTTTACTCATCTTCTGCTTCATATTCTTTGTCTTATTTAAATTCTTATTCTTCATTGTCACCTTCTTCTACTTTGTCTACATCATCTTCCGAATTTATTCTTCATCTAGTTATTTTTCTTCATCTTCCGATTTTCTTCTTCTTCATCGTCTTATCCTTTTTTGTTATTTCATGCTATCCATCTTCTTTCTAATTCATCGTATTTGTCCTCTTATTCTTCTATTTTTTCTTAGCATTCTTCCTCATATTCACATTCTCATAATTTGTCATCTCCAACTTCCAGTCTCCTTTCTCATATTCAACGTTTTCGTCCTTGTATTATTTGAATTCTTCTTCATCAGCTTCGTCTTCTTCTTCTTCCTCATCTTCTTTATCTTCCATTTTTTTCATCTTCCTCTTCATTGTCTTTGACTTCTACTTCTTCTTCTTTACCCTCTTTGTCTTCTTCTTTATCCTCTTTGTCGTCTTCGACTTCTTCTTCTTCTTTTTCTTTCAATTTTTTTCATCTTCTTCTTCTGATTTTTCTTCGTTCTCTTATTCTTAGTTATCATGTCTACGTTTTCTTCCTCTTCTACTTCGTCTTCATCTGCTTCCTATTCTTTATCTTTCGGTTTTTCTTCTTCCTCATATTTTCCTTCTTCTTTTTCATCGTCTTTGACTCTACCGTCCAACAAAAAAAATTACCTCAAAGTTCATATTTGAGCAAGTGAAGCCACCAACTCCAGACTCCAATAGAGTTTTAACATCTGAGTACCTTTTTTCAAGTCATTCAGCTCTTCGTACAATCCTTGCATCCGAATATTAAAAGAAAACAGTAATAATAAGTATTTTAAAAATAAGAAAATGAACCCAACTGTAAGTGAACAGATAAAATAGATACTACCTTAAATATGAACTCTCTCACCATAGAACGGTTCAAGAACTGGAATCAATGGTTCTGAGAGTTCAGTTGTTATGGGATTACAGAGATGTATCAATATATCTTGAAGAATATTTGTTCCTTTGTTACTTTTCTTTGATAAACTCATACTTTTGATATAAAATCTCTATATGTTTCCAGCACGTAGATGAGTGTTTAATCAAATATTGCTTTAAAATATGATCAATAAATTAGGATGTCTCTGCTTTTGTCTCTGCTTTAATAGGTTTAATTTTTTATGATGTATATGACCCCATTTTTAGAATATAGTTACCTCCAGCTAAAGAACCAAAGAGGTTACAAAGAGCCAAGCGCATAAAGAAGCATCTTAACATATCTACAGAAAATGAAAACAACAATTAAAAAAAACAGGCAATTTCAACAATTTCTTTGTATCTCACATGTTTTGATGATATCTTATGCTTGTTTGGATGATCTATTCTTCAAAATTTAGAGAACGTTAGTTACACACTAAAAAACTTAGAGATCATAAACTTTTTTTTGTCTATCATTTGTTTATTTCATTTACAAAGTTCAACATATACAACAATGTAGTAAAAATTATGTAAGTTAAAAAATTACCGAAGACAGAGTAAAAGGAGAAAGAGAGAACGATCATGTGAGACAGAGTAAGAGGAGATATAAGACATACTAAATTCACCAAGAAATAATTGATTGTCTTCATATATAGTGGTTTTAACATTGATCTTCCGTGTAACCCATTAAAGAATATATTCACACAAATAAATTTTTTATAAATTATAATCGAAACTTTACGAAACCAATTTGAGTTGAATAAAAACATAGATTATAAGATCTACGACTATGGCGTATGTGACTATGACAGTCCAGCAGATACACCCACATGTGACATAAAGAGCTCTGATATTGTTTTGAAATAAAACAGAGAAATCGTCGAAGTACATTGTTCGAATGTGATCACTTTCTCATTAAAAGAGTGAGAGTCTCTCTTCTTAATGTATCTAGTATTGTTTTTTAGATAGGAGTAGGTAGACCTGAAAGTTAGGTTTTTAACTGATGTATATGCATTAGACTACCTGAAATATAATATGTAACAATTCACACCATATATTGTTATCACGTAAAACTACCTTAAGAAATTCAAACAACTGTGAGTAATTAACGTCATCTTCGTAATTTTCGTCATATTTTTCTTTGTATTCTTCCAATTAACTTCTTTATCTCTTCTTCGTAAACTTCTTCCTCTCTTCTTTAATCTCTCCATTTCATTGTCATCTTCATTGTGTTTAGATTTATTATATTTTTTAAAAAAAATTGATTTTATTGCTTAATTTTTACGAAAATTTCCATTTCTCTATTATTAACATGCGCTTGAATTTCCCTTATTTTTAAGTCTCTTCCTTCTGCAAACTGACCCAAAACATATACAAAGCAGTCCTCGAGCCATTGAATAGTTATCTCAATCTCTTATCATCTTAAATATCCAATTTTGACATAAAGATCAAATTGTCAAGTTAAAAATAGACGAAACATTTATAGTTTGGTGATACCTCATAAAGTTTTTCTGTTTGGAGAGTATTAGAATCATGCTTGAGTTTACCGAATAGCTTTATAAACATGGTGATTGTTGGTTAATATATAACTCGCAAACCAGACTAAGGTCTCGTCTACATGAATCAAACCAATAATCACTTTGCAAGACTAAGAACTAAAAACTTAACACAATGAAACAACATCGCTGAAAATTCTCTCATTGGATTAATGAATTTAAAAGCAGTCAAAAAGAAGAGAAGATGACTAAACATGTGGATTTTAATATCTCTATCAGAACAGAGAAATCAAGAGATTAGAAAACAGGATATCATCACACTAACAATGTTGGAGAACTCTTCGATGAATTCTCTCTAACCTGCCAGTAAACACTCCACAATGGAATTCAAAACATAACTCAGGTGAAAAATCTGAAGACTAAGAAAACATCAAACAAAGGTAACAGACCAATGGCGATTAGCAGAGATTCAATAAAAGATCAAAGTGATTAAGCAATTTCACACGATCATATGGTAAAGTGTAACATATCCGTAAATCTGAAATCTGCTAGACAGGAAAACATAATTAGGAATATAAAAACAGAGAAAATGTTGACCAATGGATGTGATGCTCATGTCACTAAATTGGAGCTCGTTGGCAGACTCTACAAACCCACAAACCCATGATTTGAGCTCTAACGATATCTACGGCGAAATCCCTAAGAACATAAATATTTCCACCTAAAAAAGGGATCAATCATTTCAATGAAAATAACAAAAGCAAAGAAGAGTAACATAAAGCAAATTAAGAGAGCTAGTTTGGTCTGTTTTACCGTAAACGAATCCAGCGAGGTTTCTATAGCGAATGTGTCTTTTGCTACCAAACTCATAAAGCTTGACTATGAGAGTGTTGGCACAAATAGATATTGCAGTTGCAAGACATTAGTCTACATTTCTCTGTTCTTTAATTTATATCAAAATTTAAATAAAAATCAATTGAAGTACGTATTTACGATGTATTCAGTATCGTTCTCTCGTACTTCTTTCTCTTTATCTGCTAGTTTTTGCGACATGATTTGAAAGCCATATAGTGTTATGTTCACTTTTTCTGCTATCTCTTTGATCATACCTTGATAAGTCTCTTGTGTCACTGTAAGACTTTTCTAAAGCAATGCTTGTTCCTCCAAGTGATTAGTTTCTTCTCCACTAAAAGCTTCTTATTTCACTGTTAGAACCTATACGGTTACTCCTAGCTTCTAGTTCGATAAATGTAGCTTAACCTCGACGTTACTGATCTTCACCTTGATAGTTTTGGTCTCACCTCCTTTATTTTCCAGCTCGTAGGTAAACTCTTCATCGTCTCTCCATGATTTCTAATTGCATAATCTATGGAAGTTACATCTTTACTGTCTCCAACGATCTTTGGGCTTCTTTGTAATCCTTTGTTAGTTTATTGAGTCTTGACTCACTTTCTTTGAACAAATTATTAATCTGTTTGTGTTTCTTTGTCAAATTATTGTAAGTACATGAAGCTTATGCAGTTTCTCAACATTTTCCTTGATAATAATCTCTACACTTTTTAAAAATTGCTAGTCAACTTTTTTTTGTTACTATCCGATTTTTAATTCTTTTATTATTGTGAGCTTGACATTTTTCTAATTGTTATTTGAATAATGAACAAACATACACTTTTATACCGTGCATGGGGATGAAATTGAATCCAAGTTATTTGAAGAAATGTGATAGATAATTTAACCAAACTTAACAAAGTGTAGAAACGAATGTGATAGATAATTTAACCAAACTTAACAAAGTGTAGAAACGAATACGGAATACATACACCAAAGTCTCCCAATATATAAGATACAAACAACAAATCGTATTGGAGCGGGACTCAACCTTACATGCAGAGATTTTGGCGGTAAAGCTATGCAACTAATCGTTTGTATGAATGAGCAAAAAATCGTCTCTTTCTCTTCCGTAATGATCCTCATCAGCTTTTCGCTCTGACGATTCAGTTCTGCCTTACCCATTGCCGCTAGATCCGGGTCGAAATATGCCCTATTTGCCACCACCATCAGATCAAGTACCTATTAAAACAAACTGCTATTTGAAATTAACACAACTATTGCTTTCAACATACTCGTGACGACCAAGTCACAAAATAACCTGAGTGACCTTATGCTACGTATCCAAAAAATATATTAAAAAAAACCCAAGAAGAAAAAAAATGTTATAAAAATATCAAAAAAAAAAGAAACGTTATAAGAATATCAGAACTATTTGAGATAACTTCTCACGAATATGTTTTCGCTTATGTTACCAAAGTCTATTGTTTTCTTCCATGTTTATTAGAAGAAGACACGACTTAAAGATTAAGTTTGTAAAATTAGAAAAAACTAAACACTACAAACATAAAGATACTCGAATAACCTTTCAATTTTATTGATTTTTTGTGATCAGTAGTTGTTTGTTGTTTCCTCTATGACCTGATATTAGTGTTCTCTTATCATCAGACTTAGATTATAAAATATACCCATTTGATCTCGGAGAAATTCCAATAATTTAAGTTAAGAGGGATTACCTTTTTAAGAGCAAGCCTTTGAAGTTTTGGAATCCCTTTGAGCAATCGAAAGTTCGCTCTTCGAATCTCGGCGTTCATAAGTTAGAATTATGACTTGCACTCTATTCTTCTCAGACGCCATTTTCTATAATGTTCCTCAGATTACACAAACCAAAATAGATAGAAACGGAAAGAAACAAATTATGTTTGATGAAAATTCTACAAAAATAGAGAAATATTTAGATAGGTAGAAACATAAAAAATATCATATTTCTTATCTATCTAACACTAACATTGCCGCTTTAACACAAAAACAATATCATTTACTCAAAAAATATAACAACAAAAGTAAATCCAGAAACTAACGACACCAGCATATTTCTAAGAGATCATGATCATATAAAGATCTAAACTATAGAAAAAATCCATTGCTCAAGACTCATCAATTTAGAATAATTTCATGATTAAAGACGCCAAATAGATCTCTAAGAGAACATGATTATAAAAAGATCAGAATTTTAGAGCAATCCATTGCTCAAGACTCATCAATGAAGGATCTTTTGATGAGTTTAGAATACTAACACCCTCTCTGCAACACAGGAATCTGAAAAGACGATTAACCCTAAGCCATGGTCCAAAAGAGTCTCTCGGTTGTCTGGTTTCACTTTTGTTTTCCGTTTTTACTTCTGACCAAAACAATAGCCAAACAACAAAACAAACCACATCAAAACCGAATGATCCAACCCAGTCTCGTTAGAAGACACAAATTTAAATCAACACAATTAAATTAAGGAATCAACCTCTTATGTCTTGCTTTTATTTGTTGTCGTATCGTCGTCATGTTGCTTCACCAATCTTCTCCGTTTCCTGTATATGTATCAGTATATTAAAATCCATACAATAATATGATACATCAAACATAACACAAAAACCTA
The DNA here is from genome assembly GCA_030161315.1 of Eutrema japonicum. Lineage (NCBI taxonomy): Eukaryota > Viridiplantae > Streptophyta > Magnoliopsida > Brassicales > Brassicaceae > Eutrema > Eutrema japonicum. The sequence continues at coordinate 46,228,655 of BSQW01000005.1, forward strand.
AAGCATAAATCTAACCTCGACATCTTGATCTTCATCAAAATCGTTTTCAAACTCTCCTCGTATATGAAGTAGATTAGCATCCAAATAACCTCACCCAATTTATTCTCTCCTTGATCACTTGCTTTTTCTTCTATTTGTTTCATCCACATACCTACAAATATAAAAATCAAAAGATTAGTTTGGAGACGAAACTATCGCAAAAAAAAAAAATCGACTAAACCCTAGTACAGAAACATAAAAGAAAAAAAAAAGAACATGGCTATTATGAAAAGAGAAGCAAAGTATTTATAAGAAAAAACGATCTAGGATTTAGGTGTTTATGCCTCTTTTTAATAACGATAATTATCACCGTAAACGAATATTTCTATATAATTACTATAAACGCGTTTTCTTTTTTTTATATAACCCGATAAACACATATACGATATTATATTTCCATTAATCAAAGATTTAATTATTTGCGATGAGGAAAGCTTCCGTTTCATATTAGAACGAATCAAATTATGTAATATTTCCGCTTTTTACTTCCATTTCGGATAAAATCTGTTTTTAGCTAAAATAATTAATTTAATAACGGAAAACTAATATTTCTATATGATTACTATAAACGCGTTTTACTTTTTTTATATAACCCGATAAACACATATACGATATTATCTTTCCATTAATCAAAGATTTAATTATTTGCGATGAGGAAAACTTCGGTTTCAAATTAGAACGAATCAAATTATGTAATATTTTCACTTTTTACTTCCATTTCGGATAAAATCTGTTTTTAGCTAAAATACTTAATTCAATAACGGGTAACCAAAAAAAACAAATTGGGGGATTTGAACCTGCCACATGCGAGAACTAAATATAGATCACGAACCAACATAGCCACCGTATATTTTTTGTAAAAGCATCGACCGTCATGAATATATTATATTGTAGACCGGCCAAAACTGATTTGGGCCGCTTTATTTTCAGGCCCGACTTCTGATCCATAAAATCGTTTTTTATAATTACATAATTAATTATCTTATTTAATTATAGACCAACCAATCAGATTAAGTTGTTTTCACCAACCAATCAGATTATATCGTTTTCATTTAACAAAACGACACCAAAATCTGAACTTTGAACCACAGTCCGAATCACTTCACAAATAATAATATAGATAACGATAGGTTATAGGTATTTCTGTTCGTGGCTATAATATTGCGATGTTGATATCCAATAAAAGAAAAGAAATTGAGCTGTTTTATTCTGTAATATTCACGTGAAATTTGTATTACAAAAAAAAAAATATATATATATATTCACGTGAAATTTAGGAACGAAGATGTGGAATTTTATTTTTTATTTTTCCACGAGTAGTGATACGTTCCGTTTAATAATTGAAAAAGGGATTCCATCAAAAAATTCTCAATATTTTGGTGGAAAAAGTTTGGTTACCTGCCTCTTTTGCTGACCATGGAATCCACTTCTCATTGACTCCATGCTTTTTTAGTTTGTTTATACACACACACACATATATATATATATATATATATATATATATATATATATATATATATACATCTATATATACTTTATCTACACAAAATTGACAAAACTGGCATTCGTTCCCGCTCTTTTCGGTGCACTTTGATTTTCTTGGATAAAGACAAGAAATTGTGTTGTATCCCAAGAAAAACCGAAGAAGAAAACAAAAGATTTTTAAAGAGCTGAGACTATATATAATGTGAGTGAGTGAGACCAAAGTCAGTAAACTACGAGATTGGTCTTCCACCAAAATATACTTACGGCAAAAGAAGGGAACAAAAGAAACGAAAAATATATAAATACCATTCAGTTTCGGCCAACAAAAATGTACGGTTTTGGTTCCAAACTTCAAAGTATTTTTAAAAAATACAAAAGTATGATTTTCCAAAAAACCTGAAAAAGCTCGATCTGCTTTAAGCAGTCCAATAAGTTTTTTACTTATTTATAAGTCCTTCCCTCCCTAAGTTTGATTCCATTCTCTTTCTATTGAAATCTCGAAAGAAAGCTACATTCCTCTCTCACACAATTTGTTTTAGAGAATCAAAATATCTTTTAAGCTCAAATTTAGTAGAAAATTATGGATAACCAAAGCAATGCTCTTCTTGGCTGGCCTTACTATTCTCATGGAAAGGTATTTTTTTTTGTTTTTTCTTCTAAATTTGAGTTTCCTCTGTTTCTTTTACAAAAGCAATGCTCTTCTTCAACTTTTGCTTTCTCTTTCTTTCATTTTTGATTTTTTGCTTAAATTGGCGCATAATGTTTGTCCAAAACAAGAATTTTCTTGAGGGTTTTCTTTTTTCTTCTTCTTGGTCTATCTAATAAACCCCACCCAATCTTGCTAACATTCAACTAGATTTTGGTGACTCAATAGTAATTTTTTAATGACCAAAGCTATAATTAAGGAACATATTTTGTTTACACTTTCTCTGGTTTCACTTTCTTTTGTGAAATTCTACAGACAACAGATGAATTAAGACAGTCTCTTCTGTACACAACACTAGAGCTCGAACAAACAAAGATGTTTGCTCACGAGGAAATTAGGAAAAGAGATGAACAATTGAGCCATCTCAAAGACATCTTAACCAAAACCATCAAAGAAAGAGACGAAGCTCTCGAGAAATGTCAGCGTCTCATGTTTGATAACCTCTCGCTTCAACAGCAGCAAAAGCATACGACTCCTCCTTTATCCGGAGCTTCAAGCATTGAAGACGAAACGTTGCAGCCACAGCAACTAGCATCCAACAAGAGTTTCTCATCCTCGGATTGCGAAGAGAGCTTAATGTCACCCACTGATCATGTCATGAACCCACCACCATCTCAGCATGAAGAAGTCATTATGGATCCGTTGTTTCCAGACAAGCCATTGCCTGAAAAGGGTAAGCTTTTACAAGCTGTTATGAAGGCAGGGCCTCTGCTTCAGACACTCCTCTTAGCTGGTCCATTACCTCAATGGCGCCACCCGCCACCGCCTCTTAAGACTTTCGAGATCCCTCCAGTCACCGTCCAATGCCCAGTTGTCAACAATGGGTGTGGCAAATTCAACAGGAAAAGAGTATTCTCAGATGGGTCATATTCAGAAACTAAGTATCAGAAAGTTCTTCTCCACTGACCAAAAGTTCTGGCTACTGATCTTTATTCTTACTCAAGTTGTAGTACACTAGTACTAATAGTCATCTATTATTACATAGGTTAATTTCAGGATTAATCTCACTTAGGGTTCAAGTGGGAGTGATCTTTTGTACATTAGTTATGATCCATTGTGGAAGACTCAGTCTGATCCATTTAGGGTTTAGATTTAGAGTGATGGGAAAGAAAGACAAAAAAAAAAAAAAAAAACTCCTCTGGTTTAACCTCCAGCTCAATCGGAGAGTTAATACTATGTGAGAGAGTTTGCTATGTTTTTGTCTAGGGATGTTCTTGTTAAAACCATTTTCACATTCGTGTTTTGGCTCCATGATGTGTAAAATTAGGGTTTCTTTTTCTTCTTCTTATGTTCATGGTTTTTCCCTCTACCACAAGTTGAGGATGATATTATGTTAAAATCTAAAGCTCTAAGACTTTAGCTTCATTATTTTTGTAAAATGTGATGTTTTGTTCCGGGCTTCATAATGTAATTTGTTTTGTGGTTGGAGAATTTGTAACCTTTGCGATATTTTATTTATTTATTTATTTTGTTTTAGGAGGGGATGGGTGAAAAATCGTTAGTAAAGCCCAACAACCAAAAGGTCCAAAAGGTTCAAAAGCCATTTCTTTATCGGTTCGGGTGGGTCCCGAAGATCTGGAACCGGATCTTCTTGTCCATGTAACATATGTTTAGGAATTCGAATTACGAGTGTCAAACTAGACAGTCAACTCTTATGGAGTGATTAACCTTGTTCACTATATTATCTAGCTTGTTAGAATCAATACTTTCAAACTAAATTATATTCAAATCACCTAAATTACTTTTGTTTGGTGGTAAACGAATAATCTCTCACTATTTGAATATAACTTGTTCTTTAACCCTTTAGCAAAAAACAAGTTTTTTTTTTTTTTGGATAAATATATTTATGTTAATTGGATATTTTTATATTTTTGTTGACATGTATATTTTGTTTACACAATTTTAATTTTAGATGATATCTTTTAAGTATTTCTTTTTTGTAACATAATGACTAAATATGAAATATCAATTTATATACTAAATGTAGAAACGACATTTAAATTGAAAAGTCGTTTATTTTATATACATTGAAATATGAGTCATGGCCCGGAATAGAAAACAGTGAGATAGCACACAATCCAACAATCTACATAACAAAGCAAAACCAACAAGAGACGAGAGACAACAAGCCACGCAATATAAAACCGAGTTGCAATAAGATATGTATACTTTGTGCTAGGCATGGACGTTTGGCTATCCGTTCAAGTTCGGGTCGGATTTTCGGGTTTATGTTTAAAGGTCCCGTTTGAGTATTTTAAACCATCGATCGGGTTTGGTTCAGGGTTTATCGGGTTCGGTTCAAATTTAGTAAACGAATTAAAATCTGTCCTTACCTTAATAACATTTCGGATCCAGTTACATCGGGTATTTTATAACCGAAGTAACTATGATTTCGGGTATGTTCGAGTATTTTTATCCATAATATGATCAAAATCCGAAATAGTTCAACAAACAGGTTTTTTTGATCGAATATTAAAAAAAAACCTCGACTTTACTAAGCATCGACCTAATTTCGGATTTGTTCGGGTTTACTTCGGATTTCGGGTTATATCTGAACCCGACCCGATATCCGATATACTAAATGGTAAGCCCTATTCAGGTATTTTAGAGGATCCGAACCCACTACTTCGAATCGAGTCGGATTTGGATATCGGGTACGGTTAAAACGCCCATGCCTACTTTGTGCCAATGTCTGGGTCCATAAGAACTCTAGAAGAGTTTTAAGAAATTGGAACGTTTGACGTAAATGAAAATATTCTATGAGATTATAATACGAGCTCGTGAACAACAACAAAAAAAACATAAATTAAAGACTACCAATTTATGAGTTTTATAATATTGATTTTGAATATGTTCGTCTTGTTTGTTGATTGTTTGGTTGTTTAGACTATGTTTAGAGGCCATAATATCTCAGATCTAGGTATATTTTTAGATCGTCGAGTCGAATTGTACATGTTATCACAATTGCAATATGCATTTGATATTTGTACTAATATAAACCAGAATTGATTGATACTACTAGTACAAATAATCTTCCTTGGGAAATTCAGACACCAAACCAGCTCTGGTTAGCGCAAAAACCAGGTCCGGTTAAGGTAATAATTAACCGGTCGAACCAATAAACTGAGGCACTCCAGAGGAGCAAGAGTGACTATCCGAGCCTCTCTGCGTCTGTCTAGTGTTGTAGGAACCGCAGCTACTGCATTTATGCGCGATCAAATGAAACCGAACGTTAGTGTTTGAGCTGCAGTCATTGCAAAGAATCCATACCTGACTCAAACACATCACATTTTAAATCCAAATCAGAATGTGTACATACACAAACAATGACGCACACGAAATAACAATAACAGAATTCTATCTCGTTTACCATCTTATTCTCGTACAATTTCGGCATTGGGTATGCAGCAACCTGTAATATTCTGAATGTTAAACTTAATAATGAACATAAGAGACTATACAAAAGATACCATTAGATTATGAAGCCTTACCTCTTCATCAAGTTTCTTCCACAAATTGGACATGTCACATATGGATTTGGAGCATACAGGGCATGTGTATCTACACAAATCATCAAGAAAACTTTTAATCTTTGTTTATCAATGACTTGCTCTCAGAGGTTGCATAAAGACTTGAGAGTCCTTTTACCGGTTATGTAGCCCCATATCTTTTGTGCATTCTAAATGCATAGTGTGACCACATCGCAGGACCGTGATATCTCTTGTGGAATCAAACAGATACTGAGAACAAATAACACCCAAATCAGGACACCATTACGTCGCATTGAGAAATTGGTGGATTAGACTCTTTTACCTCAAAACAAACCGGGCAATTGTGATGCATTGCGCCCTCGACACATTGGTGTTTATCCTCCATAACTTTGGAGTAGCAACATCCTGTTCCAAGAAAACAAAATAAGATCTCCAAACAAAGACAGGCGCAAGCATTTTGTGGAAATAAGGACATGAGGTATTGTTCTTACGACATTTTCTGCAATGGAAGAAGTTTTCTTCTCCCCCGGTCCTATTAAACCAACATCATGAGATTACAGATCAACAATTTGTTACCAGAGATCACAACTTTTTGTTTCTTGAATTGGTAAGTACAAATCACAAAGTCAGTGTAAAAGTGAATCTATACCGGCAAATCCCACACTCATCACAGTGATATTGCTTCTTGGAAAGCTGAAACAATCAATTTGAGTCTCATTGGTACAATTCCCGGTGATAATAAAAGGACGATATTAAAAAAGCTTACATCATCGTCGAAGAATTTGCATTTCGAGCAAAAGTACTTCCCCATACATACACCACAATTGGAGCAGTTTTGCTGGACCTGGAGAAAACAATCAGAGGTCAGTATCAAGACACATGTTTACACGAATAAAATCAGTATATCAAAATGTTGATACTCACATCTTGTTCTGCCTCACAAAGCGAGCATACGACCTGAAAAATCGAATCAAGACCAAAAGTGTCATCACAGTGAGCAAAACAGAATCAAAATGTTCAGAATTCAGCAGATACTAGTTCTCAATCTGATGCTAAAACCTTTGAAACTTCATGTCGAGGAAGTTCATGTCTATGAAGCTGTTCAGTTTGAAGAGAATCCTGAGAAATAAACATAACACATTGGTTCTATATAATCTATAACCCAAACTTGTTCTTTCAAATCTATACAATTTTTTTTTCTTTTTGAGGATATCCAAAGTCAGGGAATTAAATTAAGTTTGAGATTACGTAGAATATGGTTGGAGATAAAAGTAAAAGTACAACTTTTATCAAATCGAAGTAAAAAGATGTTTATACCTTAGCTTCGTTGTGGCAATGTCTGCAATCGAAAATTTCATCACAACATGGTGCTCTAATCTTGCATCGTCTTCTATAATGTGAGCACCTAAACACACACATGGATAAAGAGTAAATTCAACTAAAGATGGAAAATTTAGCTTCAAAATATTCAAAAAGGAATCGATGGATGTTCTTTACCCGTAATGCCCAGATCCAGTATCTACTAGACTCGCAACCTGAGAGGCAAATTCTTGATTTTGTTCATTTTCCTGGAAACCCATCTCCATATTTGCTTCAAGTTTTGATCTTTCCTGCTTCCCAATCGAAAATTCGTCGAGACTAACGAAAGGTTTTTTTTTTTTATATGATAATCTGAAGAACTGCCTTGGCGTTTGTTAAAGAGATTCAGGGGGAGTTGTAGAAAAGAGAAGAAATTAGGTGGATATTTATATGAGATGACTCGGCAACACGCCAGATTATTTTTCTTGGCCTAATCAACAAATCTATACACGATTACATTTTTTTTAAAAAAAAAATTGGTAATATACAAATTTGGTTTTTCTTTCTATTTTGGTTATTTCATACGCGACTGATTGAAGTCTCAGATATTTGTGGTTGGACTTTTGTTAAAATATCTTATCTTTTTGTATTATGTGATCTGAAACCAAGTCATTTTTTTTTCATTTGAAACTTTTCCAATACAAAAGCGAAATATAAAATATGATACGGTTATAATACACAAAGCCGAAGAAAAAAATAATATCCCCGGAGACAAAATCGGCGGAAAATAGGATTTTTACCTGAAACAAAACCCTAACAAAGGGAGGCAAAACTACAATTACAAAGCAAAAAACCAAAAATCCACATTAAACAAAAGAGAGAAATCAAGTGAATACCAAGTCAAAATCAGAAAAAATGAGATTCATAACGTCATACCAGCCGGAACACAAGTCATTTTTATTTTTATTTTTATTTCTATTTCGAAAAGTCATTCATATTTCAGAAAATATGAAAAGAAAGTAATAAAAATAAGATGTTAATTATTATTATTTTTTTAACAATCACCCAAAAATTTATGTTATTAATAAAAGAAAAATAAGAGTTTTATAATGATAAATTATTAAGATAGCAAGCACACGGTTTTAGATTTGATTCAGTTGGCGCGTCATTGAAGAACTCAGGTTTTGTGGTGTGTCAATGTCTTTTAAAAATCAGGATAGGATTGGATAGGATCCTTCCTCTTGCTGACTCCTTATGGGTCCACTCGTTTCACCACTCGGAAAAACACTATTACTACTATACTTGATTACGACACTATATAATCAAATGGATTTTATTCAAATATTTTTTTGAATTACTAGAAGATTTTAGGTCAAGCCTCTTACATCCCAAGCCTCTTCCAAACGTTACTCAATCATGTTTGCCTTTGGTACTTTTCCAGTGAACTAACAACACTTAATTATTGAAAAAAAAATCCTTACAATTTCGTTTATCGATCTCCACAATAGACCGCATCCATGTCCCCAACTATTTATATTTTCTATTATTATAAGATGAAGCCAAATCATAGTTATCATGTTGCTAAGATTGCAATGCGCAGGTCCGTCTTTAATTTTTGTTAAGCTTTAGGCCAAATTTTTTTTTTTGACTTTTAGTCCATTAAATTTTTTTTTGGGTCATTTTTTTCAAATATATATATATTTGTTCTTAATTTTTGGGTTTTTTTTTGATCTTTTTCTTAAATATATCTATATTTTTCTAAATTTTGGGTTTTTTCTTTAAACAAATTTTTTTAAAAAAATTTGGGCATAGGGCGTAGGCCCCTCTCGCCACCCCCTAGAGCGGGGTCTGGCAATGCAGCCTATATCATCGATTCTTTGAGACATTGGATGATTAGGTTAGAATTCGATTCAAACACCAGATCTCTATATCGAAGGTTTCTGATACAATGTACGGCTAAATGAAGTGCTTCCACTCAATTTAAACCTTTAAATTTTATATTAATATTTAAATTTTGCAAACGTAAATCCCACCTCTACATTTCTTTTCTTTGCTAAATTTAAACCTCTCGGGAGAATTTGTCGGAGTTGGGCCTAATTTCTTAAGAGTTAAGCTCCTAAAAATAAGGACCAATACAGAATCGATCCATAAAGAACCAGCTCTGACAAAACCGGTTCGGTCAAATCGATCCATTACAATTCCGATGTATTCTGAGGTTAACCGCATATTGATCTATAGGATTACAAGACCTCTCAAATCGCATCACTCTGCACCGTTGGATCTACTAACAATATTTTGGTCTATATCAATTTAAACATTCGATTTTTTTGGTTCAGTATCTTTCACGTACCATGTTGGTATGCGTGGTTTTATCCGTGTATGCATATACGTATGTGTAACAAAAACAGGTCGAAAGCGAGGCGCCAACTATTGAGAGACAACTTTTTAAACAGATAGTTACGTTGTTGACCATTATTTTTTGTTAAGATGAAACAAAAGACAAATAGAGAAACAAAATCTTCGGCGACCAAGAAAAAAAAACAAAATCGGCCTGAAGAAATTTGACGGAAACATAATTCTGTCATTACAACATGGCTGATTCTCAAGCACTGGCGCCTTGGCCGCCGCTTAGCAACGCAGAAGTTTGTTTCGGAGGTTTTTTTAACATCTCCTCTCACGGAATCTTGGAAAACTATAAATCTCCGAGTGTCATCTTCGGATACGCATTGCCTCTTCTTGAGATGCAAATTTTTCTCATCTTCGTTTTAATCGTCTTATCTCATATGTTCCTTAGATTTATTGGCATGCCACAGTTGGTCTCTTACATGATCGTAAGTTAAAAACCTACGGAAACTCGATTTCTTGAGCCACAATTTACAAAAAAAAGTAATGAGTCTCTGTTTTTTTTTTTAAATTAGGCCGGTTGGCTTCTGGGACCTCACCTTATTGATTTGCTGGAGTTTTCTTCGGACCGGTTATCGTTAGACGTTGCGTTGGACGGAAACGTAGCGTTGGAAGGTGTGGCCAAGTTCGGGCTAATAATGTTCACGTTCTTGATGGGCGTCAAGACCAATAAAAGAGCGGCGTTTCGAATCGGTAAACGTCCCGTTTTGATCGCGGTTTCGTCCTATGCCGTGACTTTGATCTGCGGATTAGCTTTCAGAAGCTTCCGTCTCGACAAGGTCGACCCTCTCTATATGCCTCTGAGGCTGGCACCATCAGAACGCACCGTGATTGTAGCGGTTCAGTCGGTAACGATGTTACCGACCGTAACGCACCTCGTATATGAGCTCAAGATTCCAAATTCAGAGCTCGGCCGCGTCGTCATATCTATTGCCGCCGTCAACGATCTCCTCGGATTTATAACTCTGTTTTGCGTCTCCTACGTGGGAACATACAGGTACGCAAGACGTCAATTTATACGTTTAATTGGTGCATGTGCATACATTTATTTATTTATAATCAGGCAATGGTAATCTCGTGGTTCTCGACTTGGAATCCGCAAACAACAGTCTCCCTGAGTTCGATTCCCATTTGGAACAAAAAATATTGTTGTTTAACCAAATGTGATATATGAGATTAATGTGTATGCCTCATTTACAAATCCGGATGTAGGTTTAGCATGTTGGTAGTACAATATCCCCATAAAATTAGTCTGGACCTATCCATAGATCTGAGATTTACCATGAGTTATAAATATATATATATATATATATATATATATATATATATTATTTATGAGTTTTCCAATAACATGCAATAAGCAATATGCGGGATTATTCTCTGTAAAGTTTATTTAAAGTTAATTTTAACTTTAAAACCAATAGAAAAACAATAAGCAATTTGTGAATCACAAAATAATCTAAATGACGGTGGTCAACAAAAAAATTAGCCATTTTTTGTTTACATATAGAGATGAAGATCAATGCATATTTATAGAACTTTTATTTTTATATGAATGCTATATATACATATATATCTAGACGACAGACGGCACTCGAGTGCCAGATTAGTATCTAACGATTTTATGAACATATTTGTTAAAATAGTTTGAAACGGTCATGCAGGTTCATATCGACGGGAACAGCCAACCGGGACGCAGTGGCATTGCTCATCTTAGTTCTTGTGATCACATTCATCATCAAGCCTACGGCTCAACGCATAGTCGACATTACCCCAGAAGGCAAGCCGGTACGGAAACTCTACATATACGGAATATTCATGACCGCAATCGCCGCGAGCATTTACACAACGTTTTTCAACCAAATCCACGTTCTAGGAGCTGTACTGGTTGGGATGGCGATCCCAGACGGTCCGCCTCTAGGATCAGCGTTAGAGGCCAAGTTCGAAAGCTTGGTTACAAACATTTTTTTCCCGATTTCAGTCGCCACCATGACCATGAAAGGTGACATTTTGAGGGTATTGTATGCGTTCGATGACATATCCTTTAACATATTTCTGGTGGCTTTTACGTCAGTCGTGAAATGGACTGCCTCTTTCGTACCTTGCTTGATCTGCAAGATACCTACTAGAGAATCCCTTATTCTCGCCACTATCATGAACTATAGGGGTTATATCGACTTATGCTTCGTTGAAAGCGCCGTTAATAGATGGGTAATAAATCTTGATTAAAAATCTTGCCTCGCTCTACATGTATCTTAATTAGCATCATGGTTTTGAACTAACTGGTGAATGACTCTTTTACACAGAATTTGTCACAGCCGACGAACACGTTCTTGATGATTTACGTGCTATTGAACGCGGGGATTTTGCCTACTATTTTGAAAGCACTATATGATCCAAAGAGGAAGTATATAGGATACGTCAAGAGAAACATTATGCATCTGAAATCAAACTCAGATCTCAAGATTCTAACTTGTTTGCACAAACCGGGCAACATCTCAGGCGCGATCTCGCTGCTTCAATTGCTTTCTTCGCCGCTAAACAATGAGAACAAAGACAGAGGAGTCATCGCGGTCACGGTGTTACACCTCGTGAAACTCACGGGACGTGCGTTTCCCATCTTGGTACCGCACGACAAGCGGTCTAAACCGCGGTTGCCTCAAAACTCTTACATCCAAACCATGATGCTCGCGTTCACTGAGTTTCAACACGAGAATTTGGGAACTACGACTGTTAGTTCCTTCACAGCTTATTCTCATGAGAATATGATGGATCAAGACATTTGCAATGTCGCATTAGACCAACTCACATCGATGATCATCATCCCTTCCGGACGAAAATGGTCAGCCGATGGATTATATGAATCGGACGATATTATGATCAGACAAGTGAACGATTGTCTCCTCGATCGCGCTCCCTGTTCTATCGGCGTACTCAATGACCGAGGCTACCGTAAGAACAAGAAAAATAGTATTGGTACCGTAAACGTCGGTGTGATCTTCATTGGCGGTAAAGATGATCGCGAGGCGCTCTCGCTTGCGAAATGGATGAGACAGAATCAGAGAGTGCGTCTCACGGTGATCCGATTTTTGTCTGGTCAAGAACCAGACAAGTCCAAGAATTGGGATTACCTTGTTGATGATGAGGTCTTGAGTGATTTGAAAGAAACATATTCTAACGCCGAAAATTTCGCTTACACGGAGAAGATAGTCAACGGTGGTCCCGCGGTGGCCACCAACGTCAGATTGACGGCGGAAGACCAGGATTTGATAATTGTAGGGAGAGATCACGACGATGATTCACTGGATTTCTTCGGATTGGCAGAGTGGATGGAGCTTCCGGAGCTAGGAATCATCGGAGATTTGCTTGCGTCTAAAGATCTAACAACTAGGGTTTCTGTTTTAGTAGTTCAACAACAGCAACAACATTAATGAGTGTAACATGTCAATGATCTCAGCAAAAAAAAACAAATTGTATTCACATTGTGGGTAAGTGTGAGAATATCCACATTGTAGATTTTAAATGACATGGAGCAATCAATTTATTTTGTCAATCTCTATAATATTTATTTAAGAAGGCATTTTTGAAAATGAACTTTGTTTTGTAAATTATTACATGAAATGTCATTACAAATAACAAAGAATAATTGAAATAATAAATGGTATAATTGTCTTTTACAATTAGTGATAAGAATATGAAAAATATTTATTTTGCATTAAAAATGCTATCTACTATATATTTTTAAATATTAATCTCTATAATATTATTTAAGAAGACATTTTTGAAAATGAACTTTGTTTTGTAATTTATTACATGAAATGTTATTACAAATAACAAAGAATAATTGAAATATGAAATAATATAATTGTCTTTTATAATTAGTGATAAGAATATGAAAAATATTTATTTTGCATTAAAGATGTTATCTACTATATATTTTTAAATAATAATCAATTCATATATATTCAAAAAAAATATATATTCAAAATCTTGATATATTTTTCACTATAGTTTATTATATTTTATTTGAATTTATATCAAAATAAATATTGAAAATATTTTACTAATTTTATAAAAAGTTAACACATGATTTTTTTTTAAGAGTTCATGAACTAACCACAAAACTAAAGTCATTAAACGGTGTATAATAATTAATAGAGTTATGTTTTTAAGATTATATATGTTACGGGTTAGCCCGAATAATATTTTAGTTCACTGCAAAACGGATTAAATAGACAAATTATTCTGTTTGACAATTATATATATAATCATGAGTTGTGCATATTATAAAATTCAAATAAAAATAATTTTTCTTTAATTTCAAAATAATTTCTCTATAAAAAAATTTATTCCGCGCTAATTATAACGCGGGTTAAATCCTAATTGGTTTTGAATTAATAATTCATCATTCTTAAAATGGTATCATCACGTAGTGGTAATTTAGAGATGGTGGTTGGTTTCGCTCTAATATAGTATTTAAGGCTGACCATCTATTTACCCATCAAGACTATCATATAATATTATATTCACACAAAATTAATGTTTCGTTCTATTTCCCCCGCAAAGTTACGGATTCGTTCTATTTTCCCACAAAATTATAGTTTTCACTTGAGTTGTGATGTAGAAAGAAAAAAACAATTTATTTCTGGGTCATTCTATAAACGAACATATTTTATGTTTTACTTTTAAAATTTACCATCAAAATCCTAAAATTTAGGTTTTAAGAACTAGGACGGGTTCTAAATTTTGTGGTATTTTGTAAACTTTCCCAAAGAGATGGTATATTTGGAACTAAACCCTTTATTTTCCAAAACTATTGCTCTTCTGGTGAACTATATATCTTAATGAGAAACTGGGTTTCCAAAAAGTAAATTTGAATGAACTAAGTGGAATTTAAAAATTAGAATACTCTTGTTACAATTAAATTTCTAAGACTAAAATGAAACAAAAAATGGTAAAATTACAAATGAATTGTGTAGGTAAGAAAAATAAATATTGACCTAAATCATAAGTTGTTGTTGTTGTATAACCAAAACTGAAGCCTGGCAATTAATATCCTGTGAAGTCAATAGATCTCCGATAACACCAAGCTCCTTAAACTCACTCCATTCCTCAAGCCCATCCGTGAACACACTCTTCCTTCCTTTCCCTCTTCCCACTATGAACATATCGAAATCACTGGCCATCGATTTCAGCAAACCCGATGTCTCAGACGCGTCTTCGACCGCTTTCTCCGTGTAGAAAATATCTGCCAATGCGTTGCTCTTCACGTCTCTAAGCAGTTCGTCGTCAAGCATTTTATCCCACTCCGAGTTTTCTTTTGCTTGCTCATCGGCAGTGATCATTCGGACCACGGTAATGTTAATTCGTGGGTCACGGCCCATTCGTGTTGCAAGTGTCACTGCTTCTCTATCGTCTTTACCGCCTAGGAAGATCATACAGACTTGGTAGGATGACAAATTTAAAACCGTGTCATTGATGTTTCTCCTTCCGTGGCTGCTTCTGTAGACAAAGATTCCGACAGAACAGGGCGCCACTTCGAGAACGCTCTTGTTAAGGTTCCAGATCATGTTGCTGTCTGAGATGATAGAGGATCCGTCCGCGGACCAAGTCTGGTGAAAAGGAAGAAGTATGAGGGAAGTAGTGTTGTTGAGTGCAAGCATACAAATGTCTCCGTGCATCGTATCGGGCATAGACACAGCCGTGTAGGTGCTTACAAAGACCGATCCATATAAATCTTTACGGAATTTGTCAAAGGAAACAACTACATTGTTTGAAAAAGACGTCTCCTCTGTTTTGAGAGTCTGCAAATTGTGGGAAATGAAGATCGGATTGGCTTGTCCCACGAGTTCCATCAAGTGGAGGACGTAGGCTGCTACAGGTGATTCCCGGGACGGGCAAGTAGCTTCGAGAAGATTGATCATTGGGCTTATATCATCGGTTCTGTAAATGCAAGACAGAATCCTTAGCTCCGAGTTTGGTTTCAGGTGCTGCATATTCCGCTTCTCATACCCTGCATACATCCTCGATGGGTCGTATAAGTACCTCAAAATCGGAGGTATGACTGCAGAATTCAACATTATGTAAAGACACGCGATAGTGAAGGTCTCGGGACGGACAGACTGCAAAGTTCAAAGCATAGACATGAGATATAGTTTTGTATTAAAAATGATTACGATTATGGAGGCATATGTGTGTATACATACCCCTCTTTGGAAGGCCAAAGCGTATGCACCAAGCTCGAAGATGCCTTTAAAAGACATGATAAGAGAGATAGCGAAGCAGTCTTCCATTGGCATACCGTAGAACAAAGCAGGAAGAGTGGTCAATATGAATTTGACAACGAAAGATGTTACCATGATCAACATAATGCCATTGAGATCTTCCCAACCAAGTAAAGAAGAAATGTCGAGCTCTGTGGAAGATGAAGCAATAAAAAACGGAAGAAAAGTGCCGAATATAGCTGACTCGAACTTCTGAACGATCGCAGAGCCTAAAGGCGGGCCATGGGGAACAGCGAGACCCAAGATGAAAGGTCCCATGAAAATAGATTGCTTGCACCAATTCGCAAGGATGGCTGATCCAGAGACCATAACAATGATTGTAGTAAGATAGATTGTCTTGACGGGGCGACCAGAAGGCGTTCTTCTAACAATGTAGAACATCAACGGTCTGAAAACATAGATGGCAACACAAACAAAGAGAACCACTATCCCTGCTCGCTTCAAAGGACGATCCCCGGAAATAACGTCTCCTATAAACACGCTCCCAAGCCGTGTTTGCTCGTCCTTGAGTTCCTTCATGAAGATGAGAGCGGAAGCGAGAACCGAGGTGCTGAAATCACTGATCACAGCAGAAGAGATGGCTAGACGACCGAGCTCTGAGTTCTGTAGCCTGAGCTCAAAGAGAAGGTTTCCAACAACCGGGAAAGACGAAAGGCACTGGATGGAGTAAACCACAACGGATTCCAAGGAATTGAGGGTATGATCCGAATTCTTGGCTCCTACGTCCTTGAGGTTTCCGAAAAAGATAACGGAACAAACCAAAGTCGAGAGTAACACAGAGGAGATCCCAATGGTAATAGCTTTTCTCCCCGTGGTGCGGATCAAACCCATGTCCATTTTAACTCCCATCAAGAACCAGAACATCATGTAGGATAAAGCAGAAATAAGACTAAACACAATCTCTTTGTAATCCTCTGTAGAGAAGAACCTCCTCGCCGCTGAATTCTCCTTTAGAAACGACTTGCTTAAGAGAACACCAGTCTGCAAACACACACACAACCTCGGAATTAGAGAATCCAGATAGAGAGATCCTATAAAAAAACAACATTCGTTTCGAATAACTCACAAGCATATGGGAAGTGAAACGGATCATGCCGAGACGTTGGAGGAAGAAATGCAAGAATTGCCAGAGGAAAGAGATGATGAGGAATATCAACTGCAAGTGTGGGAACGTGTAATTCCAGAAATGAACGTTGACATGAGGATCTGGGAGTTGCTGAGCAGGCCAAACGCCATTGGAGCTAGGGTTGATAGGCAAGATGTCGCAGATCATGTTTGATTCTCTCCATGTGTCTCTCATGTAAATCATATTATCATCTCCAAACTCCATTGATGAAGAAAAACTCAAAAAACAAAAAAAAAAAGGATTGCAGGAGGGATATGATGATCGGCGAGACGATTACAAAGATTTGTTCACATACAAATAGATATATGAATTTATTACAGTTTGGATACCAGAATTAAAAGAACAAAGTAGAAACAAGATTTTTTCATATTAAAACACTAAGAATAGTAAATAGTGATGGGCAAAAAACTAACCAGAAACAGGATTAATAAGATTCTGCTTATTGTTAGTTTTTTTTTTACAGGTTACATGTTACAACTTAATTCTGCTAAATTACTATGACAGACAATACCAAAAGGTGAGGAAGAAATGAGGGATATCGATGACCACGCGCCGCCGCTATTTTCTCCGGTAGATTACACGCGCTACTGCCTTTATTTTCTCCGGCGTCTCCCAAAGAATTTCGGATTACGGCAAGGGGTAATCATCTCTTATCTCTGTAAACAATCAAACAAAAGTTTGATCTAAAAATAAAATAAAATAAAGTAAACAATCAAAAGGCCCCTATTAAGACTCCAAATTGATAACATAACACAAACGTTTTATAAATTTTTAAAACTAAGGATGATTTATGACCTTTGGAATATGAACATCCTACACGAGATAGTCCGGTTCGGTTTAAATTTATTATAAAACTTTACACTTCGATTCTGATTTAGTATATGCATGGTTAGCAGTAAAATGAGATTGGTTTGTTTTGTGGGTTCTCTTATATGACCAACTCTGATTTTTCCAACAAAATGAGATTGGTCGCATAATTGCTTCACTGCAATTTTCTAGTATATACGAATCAGTAATTTTTTACTAAATTCAGTCTATCATAAGCTTCTTTGGCACATGAAATGTGAATTACAATTATATAGTTGCAATGGTAGCAGTATTTTTTTTTTTTGTAATTAACGTGACATTCTTCCATAAATAAATCACTAAAGCTAACCCAAGAAACAGCATTAATCATCCATCCACTCGATATAAATCCTGACTATTCATAAATATAATAAAGTTACTTCTTCGAAATATAAAATGAATACGCATAAGCCATATTATTTTACCAAAATTGCAACTCATGCCGATCGTATTGCCACATTATCAATTTTCCCTGCAAGATCCAATTATTTAAGCACGCGTTAACATGTGTGCATGTAAGCAGATAAGAGAGTATAGAATGAAGAAGCAATATTATAAAAGGATTGGACATAGATCTGACATAAGTTATTATGTGAGCTTGGCATTAATATGATGAATGTATATTCAAATAATACATGAAGAAAAGTCCATGAAAAAACACTTAGACTTGACTTAGGTTAATTATTATTTATGTAAATTGGGATTGACATTCATCGTTTATTTTAAGATACAGCTCACAAACTCTTGTTAAGGTTGTATGCGAGGGAGGTCTTAGGTGGGGATGGCCCTTTTTGCTCTCTAGTTGACTTCCGAGTTAATTCTAATCACATCACATATGTTTTTTTATCAATCCTTTTGACCTAATTTGAAGGGGAGAAAACATCATTCGTGACTTTCATTCATGCATTGTATGATGTCATAAATACTGCCCATAAAACTGACAATTAGGTATTGATTAACAAATTAAGGGATTAAGATCTGTGAAATTGTCTAGAGGACGATCTAAAACATTTTTCTAAAAGTATATGGTAAACTAGATTCAAACATTGTTTTCTTAACACAATAAGATCATCCACAGCGCATGACATGTGTTTTCCGTAAGACACAATGTCTTAGTAAAATGTGATGACGTGTCGCGACGTGATTCGTCGCGACAATAAAAAACAATTAAAAAAAAAAAAACGGAAGACATCAAATTGATGTCTGCAATGTGGATGGTCTAATAAAATTCAAATTAACATGTGGTTTTCAAGTCACTTAAATCATTTAAAGTTTGTATGAGAAATTATGGATTTTTAATTTAAAATCAATTGGTACAAATTTAATTGATCCATAAACCTTATATATATACTAGTTTAAAATTGTCACAACTTATGATGTGTAACATTTTGATATTCTAATGGAATTCCTCGAGACGAAGGCGCTAAACACGTAATCTTCTCAAAAGTAACACAATAAAACAGGCAACCGAGAATATATAAAACCGTTTTGTGGGGAAATGTCCGTCAGATCAAGTTTAGCTTTAGTACCATATTAGACATCATGAATTTTTAACTCAAAACTAATTGAAAATAAATGTATTAGCGCATGAATCTTATATATTACCTTTAAAATGTCTCAGTGTAAAACATTTTAACATTCTACTAGTTTTTTATTTTCCAATTTCTAATCCGATTTAGTATAACTTTGGCCGATTTTTTGAAATCTAATAAAATGATACAAAAATAATATTAGTATATGGGACACGTATTTGTTTGTGTGAATGTATGTCACAACTCGCAAGTATTTTATACGGTAGAGGGTAGGGTGTCATCTTCAATCCATCCCTCTAAACCGTCCGGCAGTGGCATATATATGAAACAAAGATACCACAAAAAATTTAAAGAGTCAATGAAATTAAAAAAAAATTTGAGAACAAAATTTAAGTTAGATTCTTGATATACGTAGATGAATCAAGAAGAGCATATTATGTATAAAGGAGAAGGATCAATGTCTTGCTTCTCCGAGACGACCACTACTTCCTCAAAACCAATCTATACTAATACCGTGACGGCCGGGACGAAATCACCGGAGAACGACAATATTTCACTCTCTCTTCTATACAATCTCTCTACCATACAAGACACGGTCCATCAGATCCAATCCCTGGTCAGCTTCTTCATGATCTCGACTAATAACAATAACCAATCTTCGGGGTCAACGTCTTCTTTGGCCGTGTCTAACATCAGAAGTTTGGTTCAAAAGATCATCACGGCTGCTTCTTCAATGTTGTTCACTTGCCAGCAACTCCACATCTCATCTAACAACAACAATGACATCGATAACGATCAAACCGCAGATGCAATGGTTATGGAGTTTTCCCATCAAGAAATCGACCCGGATCATGATTTCATGCGAGAGTCGTCAACCAACATTCTTGGTGTCCAAGAAAGAGGGCAGATCTCGTTTCTCGACCAGACTATGCAGAAACTTGACTGGTACGGCACTCAAACCATAAGCCCTAAAAAAGACCATCATCGTTCTAAAACCAGATCCGGGAACTACGAGATATTGGAGCTAGACGTAGCCGACCTACTAGCAAAATACACGCATTACTGCCATATTTGCGGGAAGGGGTTTAAGAGAGACGCGAATCTACGGATGCACATGAGAGCGCACGGAGACGAGTACAAGACACGCGAGGCCTTGATCAGCCCAACGAGCCATGACAATAAATTCGAATACTCGTTGAAGAAACATTACTACTCGTGCCCTCAGCAAGGGTGTAGATGGAACCAGAGGCACGAGAAGTTTCAACCGCTGAAATCCGTGATTTGCGCCAAGAATCATTACAAGAGGACTCACTGTCCTAAAATGTATATGTGCAGGAGATGTAGCGTGAAGCACTTCTCGGTTCTTTCGGATCTTAGGACGCACGAGAAGCATTGTGGTGATATCAAGTGGGTTTGCTCTTGTGGGACTAGATTCTCTAGGAAAGACAAACTTATGAGCCACGTTTCTTTGTTCTCGGGCCACTCGCCGGCCCATGGGCCGTCACAGATGCAGCCGCCGATGATCACCACCTAAAGTCATGAGATGACGGCCAAATTCACTTCTTAAGAGATTTTTTTTAAGACGTATCTCAAATGCCTTGTGCATTCCACTCTTTTTCTTTTCTCGAGTTTGTAGATTCCCTATTTTAATGTTACTAAGATGATATACCAAGACATCTCACAATGACTTGTGCATTAACGTTAATGTTACGTACATGATTTTGGTTCTGATTGGTAGAATGCATTATGGTTTTGGTAAAAAGTATTTGTTCATCATCCATGATTCCGCTGAGTTAACGGTGAGAGTTTTTGTTGATACATGTTCTTAATAATGCTTACAATGTTGAGTCTTGAGAAACCAACTGATTACAATGATCAGAACCAACGGTTATAATGATTAATCCAACTTCGAACAACTAATGATCGATTCTAATTAACCCATCATTTACAAAGTGGTCTAAAAATGCTGGTATGTTTTTGACTTGGCTATTTACATGGCGCTATAAATGCATTATGGCGATACAAGTTTTGGCTTCTAAAAGTCTAAAACATGGTTTTAGACAAAGATTTGACAGTGACCAAAAAAAAAAAAACAGATTTTAAATAATCGTATTTAAATTTTTAAAATGTCAAAAAGCCTTTAGAAGTTGCGAAAGGGATTCTTGTATATTAAGATAGAGAGACTGTGCCTTATATTCACATTACAAGAGTTTAACCTAAAGTGGTGAGTTCACCGTAATTGCAATTACAAAAGCCCAATTATGGCCCAATCGCACGGAGACGAGTACAAGACACGCGAGGCCTTGATCAGCCCAACGAGCCATGACAATAAATTCGAATACTCGTTGAAGAAACATTACTACTCGTGCCCTCAGCAAGGGTGTAGATGGAACCAGAGGCACGAGAAGTTTCAACCGCTGAAATCCGTGATTTGCGCCAAGAATCATTACAAGAGGACTCACTGTCCTAAAATGTATATGTGCAGGAGATGTAGCGTGAAGCACTTCTCGGTTCTTTCGGATCTTAGGACGCACGAGAAGCATTGTGGTGATATCAAGTGGGTTTGCTCTTGTGGGACTAGATTCTCTAGGAAAGACAAACTTATGAGCCACGTTTCTTTGTTCTCGGGCCACTCGCCGGCCCATGGGCCGTCACAGATGCAGCCGCCGATGATCACCACCTAAAGTCATGAGATGACGGCCAAATTCACTTCTTAAGAGATTTTTTTTAAGACGTATCTCAAATGCCTTGTGCATTCCACTCTTTTTCTTTTCTCGAGTTTGTAGATTCCCTATTTTAATGTTACTAAGATGATATACCAAGACATCTCACAATGACTTGTGCATTAACGTTAATGTTACGTACATGATTTTGGTTCTGATTGGTAGAATGCATTATGGTTTTGGTAAAAAGTATTTGTTCATCATCCATGATTCCGCTGAGTTAACGGTGAGAGTTTTTGTTGATACATGTTCTTAATAATGCTTACAATGTTGAGTCTTGAGAAACCAACTGATTACAATGATCAGAACCAACGGTTATAATGATTAATCCAACTTCGAACAACTAATGATCGATTCTAATTAACCCATCATTTACAAAGTGGTCTAAAAATGCTGGTATGTTTTTGACTTGGCTATTTACATGGCGCTATAAATGCATTATGGCGATACAAGTTTTGGCTTCTAAAAGTCTAAAACATGGTTTTAGACAAAGATTTGACAGTGACCAAAAAAAAAAAAACAGATTTTAAATAATCGTATTTAAATTTTTAAAATGTCAAAAAGCCTTTAGAAGTTGCGAAAGGGATTCTTGTATATTAAGATAGAGAGACTGTGCCTTATATTCACATTACAAGAGTTTAACCTAAAGTGGTGAGTTCACCGTAATTGCAATTACAAAAGCCCAATTATGGCCCAATCGCACGGAGACGAGTACAAGACACGCGAGGCCTTGATCAGCCCAACGAGCCATGACAATAAATTCGAATACTCGTTGAAGAAACATTACTACTCGTGCCCTCAGCAAGGGTGTAGATGGAACCAGAGGCACGAGAAGTTTCAACCGCTGAAATCCGTGATTTGCGCCAAGAATCATTACAAGAGGACTCACTGTCCTAAAATGTATATGTGCAGGAGATGTAGCGTGAAGCACTTCTCGGTTCTTTCGGATCTTAGGACGCACGAGAAGCATTGTGGTGATATCAAGTGGGTTTGCTCTTGTGGGACTAGATTCTCTAGGAAAGACAAACTTATGAGCCACGTTTCTTTGTTCTCGGGCCACTCGCCGGCCCATGGGCCGTCACAGATGCAGCCGCCGATGATCACCACCTAAAGTCATGAGATGACGGCCAAATTCACTTCTTAAGAGATTTTTTTTAAGACGTATCTCAAATGCCTTGTGCATTCCACTCTTTTTCTTTTCTCGAGTTTGTAGATTCCCTATTTTAATGTTACTAAGATGATATACCAAGACATCTCACAATGACTTGTGCATTAACGTTAATGTTACGTACATGATTTTGGTTCTGATTGGTAGAATGCATTATGGTTTTGGTAAAAAGTATTTGTTCATCATCCATGATTCCGCTGAGTTAACGGTGAGAGTTTTTGTTGATACATGTTCTTAATAATGCTTACAATGTTGAGTCTTGAGAAACCAACTGATTACAATGATCAGAACCAACGGTTATAATGATTAATCCAACTTCGAACAACTAATGATCGATTCTAATTAACCCATCATTTACAAAGTGGTCTAAAAATGCTGGTATGTTTTTGACTTGGCTATTTACATGGCGCTATAAATGCATTATGGCGATACAAGTTTTGGCTTCTAAAAGTCTAAAACATGGTTTTAGACAAAGATTTGACAGTGACCAAAAAAAAAAAAACAGATTTTAAATAATCGTATTTAAATTTTTAAAATGTCAAAAAGCCTTTAGAAGTTGCGAAAGGGATTCTTGTATATTAAGATAGAGAGACTGTGCCTTATATTCACATTACAAGAGTTTAACCTAAAATGGTGAGTTCACCGTAATTGCAATTACAAAAGCCCAATTATGGCCCAATCGCACGGAGACGAGTACAAGACACGCGAGGCCTTGATCAGCCCAACGAGCCATGACAATAAATTCGAATACTCGTTGAAGAAACATTACTACTCGTGCCCTCAGCAAGGGTGTAGATGGAACCAGAGGCACGAGAAGTTTCAACCGCTGAAATCCGTGATTTGCGCCAAGAATCATTACAAGAGGACTCACTGTCCTAAAATGTATATGTGCAGGAGATGTAGCGTGAAGCACTTCTCGGTTCTTTCGGATCTTAGGACGCACGAGAAGCATTGTGGTGATATCAAGTGGGTTTGCTCTTGTGGGACTAGATTCTCTAGGAAAGACAAACTTATGAGCCACGTTTCTTTGTTCTCGGGCCACTCGCCGGCCCATGGGCCGTCACAGATGCAGCCGCCGATGATCACCACCTAAAGTCATGAGATGACGGCCAAATTCACTTCTTAAGAGATTTTTTTTAAGACGTATCTCAAATGCCTTGTGCATTCCACTCTTTTTCTTTTCTCGAGTTTGTAGATTCCCTATTTTAATGTTACTAAGATGATATACCAAGACATCTCACAATGACTTGTGCATTAACGTTAATGTTACGTACATGATTTTGGTTCTGATTGGTAGAATGCATTATGGTTTTGGTAAAAAGTATTTGTTCATCATCCATGATTCCGCTGAGTTAACGGTGAGAGTTTTTGTTGATACATGTTCTTAATAATGCTTACAATGTTGAGTCTTGAGAAACCAACTGATTACAATGATCAGAACCAACGGTTATAATGATTAATCCAACTTCGAACAACTAATGATCGATTCTAATTAACCCATCATTTACAAAGTGGTCTAAAAATGCTGGTATGTTTTTGACTTGGCTATTTACATGGCGCTATAAATGCATTATGGCGATACAAGTTTTGGCTTCTAAAAGTCTAAAACATGGTTTTAGACAAAGATTTGACAGTGACCAAAAAAAAAAAAACAGATTTTAAATAATCGTATTTAAATTTTTAAAATGTCAAAAAGCCTTTAGAAGTTGCGAAAGGGATTCTTGTATATTAAGATAGAGAGACTGTGCCTTATATTCACATTACAAGAGTTTAACCTAAAGTGGTGAGTTCACCGTAATTGCAATTACAAAAGCCCAATTATGGCCCAATCGCACGGAGACGAGTACAAGACACGCGAGGCCTTGATCAGCCCAACGAGCCATGACAATAAATTCGAATACTCGTTGAAGAAACATTACTACTCGTGCCCTCAGCAAGGGTGTAGATGGAACCAGAGGCACGAGAAGTTTCAACCGCTGAAATCCGTGATTTGCGCCAAGAATCATTACAAGAGGGTACTGTCCTAAAATGTATATGTGCAGGAGATGTAGCGTGAAGCACTTCTCGGTTCTTTCGGATCTTAGGACGCACGAGAAGCATTGTGGTGATATCAAGTGGGTTTGCTCTTGTGGGACTAGATTCTCTAGGAAAGACAAACTTATGAGCCACGTTTCTTTGTTCTCGGGCCACTCGCCGGCCCATGGGCCGTCACAGATGCAGCCGCCGATGATCACCACCTAAAGTCATGAGATGACGGCCAAATTCACTTCTTAAGAGATTTTTTTTAAGACGTATCTCAAATGCCTTGTGCATTCCACTCTTTTTCTTTTCTCGAGTTTGTAGATTCCCTATTTTAATGTTACTAAGATGATATACCAAGACATCTCACAATGACTTGTGCATTAACGTTAATGTTACGTACATGATTTTGGTTCTGATTGGTAGAATGCATTATGGTTTTGGTAAAAAGTATTTGTTCATCATCCATGATTCCGCTGAGTTAACGGTGAGAGTTTTTGTTGATACATGTTCTTAATAATGCTTACAATGTTGAGTCTTGAGAAACCAACTGATTACAATGATCAGAACCAACGGTTATAATGATTAATCCAACTTCGAACAACTAATGATCGATTCTAATTAACCCATCATTTACAAAGTGGTCTAAAAATGCTGGTATGTTTTTGACTTGGCTATTTACATGGCGCTATAAATGCATTATGGCGATACAAGTTTTGGCTTCTAAAAGTCTAAAACATGGTTTTAGACAAAGATTTGACAGTGACCAAAAAAAAAAAAACAGATTTTAAATAATCGTATTTAAATTTTTAAAATGTCAAAAAGCCTTTAGAAGTTGCGAAAGGGATTCTTGTATATTAAGATAGAGAGACTGTGCCTTATATTCACATTACAAGAGTTTAACCTAAAGTGGTGAGTTCACCGTAATTGCAATTACAAAAGCCCAATTATGGCCCAATCGCACGGAGACGAGTACAAGACACGCGAGGCCTTGATCAGCCCAACGAGCCATGACAATAAATTCGAATACTCGTTGAAGAAACATTACTACTCGTGCCCTCAGCAAGGGTGTAGATGGAACCAGAGGCACGAGAAGTTTCAACCGCTGAAATCCGTGATTTGCGCCAAGAATCATTACAAGAGGACTCACTGTCCTAAAATGTATATGTGCAGGAGATGTAGCGTGAAGCACTTCTCGGTTCTTTCGGATCTTAGGACGCACGAGAAGCATTGTGGTGATATCAAGTGGGTTTGCTCTTGTGGGACTAGATTCTCTAGGAAAGACAAACTTATGAGCCACGTTTCTTTGTTCTCGGGCCACTCGCCGGCCCATGGGCCGTCACAGATGCAGCCGCCGATGATCACCACCTAAAGTCATGAGATGACGGCCAAATTCACTTCTTAAGAGATTTTTTTTAAGACGTATCTCAAATGCCTTGTGCATTCCACTCTTTTTCTTTTCTCGAGTTTGTAGATTCCCTATTTTAATGTTACTAAGATGATATACCAAGACATCTCACAATGACTTGTGCATTAACGTTAATGTTACGTACATGATTTTGGTTCTGATTGGTAGAATGCATTATGGTTTTGGTAAAAAGTATTTGTTCATCATCCATGATTCCGCTGAGTTAACGGTGAGAGTTTTTGTTGATACATGTTCTTAATAATGCTTACAATGTTGAGTCTTGAGAAACCAACTGATTACAATGATCAGAACCAACGGTTATAATGATTAATCCAACTTCGAACAACTAATGATCGATTCTAATTAACCCATCATTTACAAAGTGGTCTAAAAATGCTGGTATGTTTTTGACTTGGCTATTTACATGGCGCTATAAATGCATTATGGCGATACAAGTTTTGGCTTCTAAAAGTCTAAAACATGGTTTTAGACAAAGATTTGACAGTGACCAAAAAAAAAAAAACAGATTTTAAATAATCGTATTTAAATTTTTAAAATGTCAAAAAGCCTTTAGAAGTTGCGAAAGGGATTCTTGTATATTAAGATAGAGAGACTGTGCCTTATATTCACATTACAAGAGTTTAACCTAAAATGGTGAGTTCACCGTAATTGCAATTACAAAAGCCCAATTATGGCCCAATCGCACGGAGACGAGTACAAGACACGCGAGGCCTTGATCAGCCCAACGAGCCATGACAATAAATTCGAATACTCGTTGAAGAAACATTACTACTCGTGCCCTCAGCAAGGGTGTAGATGGAACCAGAGGCACGAGAAGTTTCAACCGCTGAAATCCGTGATTTGCGCCAAGAATCATTACAAGAGGACTCACTGTCCTAAAATGTATATGTGCAGGAGATGTAGCGTGAAGCACTTCTCGGTTCTTTCGGATCTTAGGACGCACGAGAAGCATTGTGGTGATATCAAGTGGGTTTGCTCTTGTGGGACTAGATTCTCTAGGAAAGACAAACTTATGAGCCACGTTTCTTTGTTCTCGGGCCACTCGCCGGCCCATGGGCCGTCACAGATGCAGCCGCCGATGATCACCACCTAAAGTCATGAGATGACGGCCAAATTCACTTCTTAAGAGATTTTTTTTAAGACGTATCTCAAATGCCTTGTGCATTCCACTCTTTTTCTTTTCTCGAGTTTGTAGATTCCCTATTTTAATGTTACTAAGATGATATACCAAGACATCTCACAATGACTTGTGCATTAACGTTAATGTTACGTACATGATTTTGGTTCTGATTGGTAGAATGCATTATGGTTTTGGTAAAAAGTATTTGTTCATCATCCATGATTCCGCTGAGTTAACGGTGAGAGTTTTTGTTGATACATGTTCTTAATAATGCTTACAATGTTGAGTCTTGAGAAACCAACTGATTACAATGATCAGAACCAACGGTTATAATGATTAATCCAACTTCGAACAACTAATGATCGATTCTAATTAACCCATCATTTACAAAGTGGTCTAAAAATGCTGGTATGTTTTTGACTTGGCTATTTACATGGCGCTATAAATGCATTATGGCGATACAAGTTTTGGCTTCTAAAAGTCTAAAACATGGTTTTAGACAAAGATTTGACAGTGACCAAAAAAAAAAAAACAGATTTTAAATAATCGTATTTAAATTTTTAAAATGTCAAAAAGCCTTTAGAAGTTGCGAAAGGGATTCTTGTATATTAAGATAGAGAGACTGTGCCTTATATTCACATTACAAGAGTTTAACCTAAAGTGGTGAGTTCACCGTAATTGCAATTACAAAAGCCCAATTATGGCCCAATCGCACGGAGACGAGTACAAGACACGCGAGGCCTTGATCAGCCCAACGAGCCATGACAATAAATTCGAATACTCGTTGAAGAAACATTACTACTCGTGCCCTCAGCAAGGGTGTAGATGGAACCAGAGGCACGAGAAGTTTCAACCGCTGAAATCCGTGATTTGCGCCAAGAATCATTACAAGAGGACTCACTGTCCTAAAATGTATATGTGCAGGAGATGTAGCGTGAAGCACTTCTCGGTTCTTTCGGATCTTAGGACGCACGAGAAGCATTGTGGTGATATCAAGTGGGTTTGCTCTTGTGGGACTAGATTCTCTAGGAAAGACAAACTTATGAGCCACGTTTCTTTGTTCTCGGGCCACTCGCCGGCCCATGGGCCGTCACAGATGCAGCCGCCGATGATCACCACCTAAAGTCATGAGATGACGGCCAAATTCACTTCTTAAGAGATTTTTTTTAAGACGTATCTCAAATGCCTTGTGCATTCCACTCTTTTTCTTTTCTCGAGTTTGTAGATTCCCTATTTTAATGTTACTAAGATGATATACCAAGACATCTCACAATGACTTGTGCATTAACGTTAATGTTACGTACATGATTTTGGTTCTGATTGGTAGAATGCATTATGGTTTTGGTAAAAAGTATTTGTTCATCATCCATGATTCCGCTGAGTTAACGGTGAGAGTTTTTGTTGATACATGTTCTTAATAATGCTTACAATGTTGAGTCTTGAGAAACCAACTGATTACAATGATCAGAACCAACGGTTATAATGATTAATCCAACTTCGAACAACTAATGATCGATTCTAATTAACCCATCATTTACAAAGTGGTCTAAAAATGCTGGTATGTTTTTGACTTGGCTATTTACATGGCGCTATAAATGCATTATGGCGATACAAGTTTTGGCTTCTAAAAGTCTAAAACATGGTTTTAGACAAAGATTTGACAGTGACCAAAAAAAAAAAAACAGATTTTAAATAATCGTATTTAAATTTTTAAAATGTCAAAAAGCCTTTAGAAGTTGCGAAAGGGATTCTTGTATATTAAGATAGAGAGACTGTGCCTTATATTCACATTACAAGAGTTTAACCTAAAGTGGTGAGTTCACCGTAATTGCAATTACAAAAGCCCAATTATGGCCCAATCGCACGGAGACGAGTACAAGACACGCGAGGCCTTGATCAGCCCAACGAGCCATGACAATAAATTCGAATACTCGTTGAAGAAACATTACTACTCGTGCCCTCAGCAAGGGTGTAGATGGAACCAGAGGCACGAGAAGTTTCAACCGCTGAAATCCGTGATTTGCGCCAAGAATCATTACAAGAGGACTCACTGTCCTAAAATGTATATGTGCAGGAGATGTAGCGTGAAGCACTTCTCGGTTCTTTCGGATCTTAGGACGCACGAGAAGCATTGTGGTGATATCAAGTGGGTTTGCTCTTGTGGGACTAGATTCTCTAGGAAAGACAAACTTATGAGCCACGTTTCTTTGTTCTCGGGCCACTCGCCGGCCCATGGGCCGTCACAGATGCAGCCGCCGATGATCACCACCTAAAGTCATGAGATGACGGCCAAATTCACTTCTTAAGAGATTTTTTTTAAGACGTATCTCAAATGCCTTGTGCATTCCACTCTTTTTCTTTTCTCGAGTTTGTAGATTCCCTATTTTAATGTTACTAAGATGATATACCAAGACATCTCACAATGACTTGTGCATTAACGTTAATGTTACGTACATGATTTTGGTTCTGATTGGTAGAATGCATTATGGTTTTGGTAAAAAGTATTTGTTCATCATCCATGATTCCGCTGAGTTAACGGTGAGAGTTTTTGTTGATACATGTTCTTAATAATGCTTACAATGTTGAGTCTTGAGAAACCAACTGATTACAATGATCAGAACCAACGGTTATAATGATTAATCCAACTTCGAACAACTAATGATCGATTCTAATTAACCCATCATTTACAAAGTGGTCTAAAAATGCTGGTATGTTTTTGACTTGGCTATTTACATGGCGCTATAAATGCATTATGGCGATACAAGTTTTGGCTTCTAAAAGTCTAAAACATGGTTTTAGACAAAGATTTGACAGTGACCAAAAAAAAAAAAACAGATTTTAAATAATCGTATTTAAATTTTTAAAATGTCAAAAAGCCTTTAGAAGTTGCGAAAGGGATTCTTGTATATTAAGATAGAGAGACTGTGCCTTATATTCACATTACAAGAGTTTAACCTAAAGTGGTGAGTTCACCGTAATTGCAATTACAAAAGCCCAATTATGGCCCAATCGCACGGAGACGAGTACAAGACACGCGAGGCCTTGATCAGCCCAACGAGCCATGACAATAAATTCGAATACTCGTTGAAGAAACATTACTACTCGTGCCCTCAGCAAGGGTGTAGATGGAACCAGAGGCACGAGAAGTTTCAACCGCTGAAATCCGTGATTTGCGCCAAGAATCATTACAAGAGGACTCACTGTCCTAAAATGTATATGTGCAGGAGATGTAGCGTGAAGCACTTCTCGGTTCTTTCGGATCTTAGGACGCACGAGAAGCATTGTGGTGATATCAAGTGGGTTTGCTCTTGTGGGACTAGATTCTCTAGGAAAGACAAACTTATGAGCCACGTTTCTTTGTTCTCGGGCCACTCGCCGGCCCATGGGCCGTCACAGATGCAGCCGCCGATGATCACCACCTAAAGTCATGAGATGACGGCCAAATTCACTTCTTAAGAGATTTTTTTTAAGACGTATCTCAAATGCCTTGTGCATTCCACTCTTTTTCTTTTCTCGAGTTTGTAGATTCCCTATTTTAATGTTACTAAGATGATATACCAAGACATCTCACAATGACTTGTGCATTAACGTTAATGTTACGTACATGATTTTGGTTCTGATTGGTAGAATGCATTATGGTTTTGGTAAAAAGTATTTGTTCATCATCCATGATTCCGCTGAGTTAACGGTGAGAGTTTTTGTTGATACATGTTCTTAATAATGCTTACAATGTTGAGTCTTGAGAAACCAACTGATTACAATGATCAGAACCAACGGTTATAATGATTAATCCAACTTCGAACAACTAATGATCGATTCTAATTAACCCATCATTTACAAAGTGGTCTAAAAATGCTGGTATGTTTTTGACTTGGCTATTTACATGGCGCTATAAATGCATTATGGCGATACAAGTTTTGGCTTCTAAAAGTCTAAAACATGGTTTTAGACAAAGATTTGACAGTGACCAAAAAAAAAAAAACAGATTTTAAATAATCGTATTTAAATTTTTAAAATGTCAAAAAGCCTTTAGAAGTTGCGAAAGGGATTCTTGTATATTAAGATAGAGAGACTGTGCCTTATATTCACATTACAAGAGTTTAACCTAAAGTGGTGAGTTCACCGTAATTGCAATTACAAAAGCCCAATTATGGCCCAATCGCACGGAGACGAGTACAAGACACGCGAGGCCTTGATCAGCCCAACGAGCCATGACAATAAATTCGAATACTCGTTGAAGAAACATTACTACTCGTGCCCTCAGCAAGGGTGTAGATGGAACCAGAGGCACGAGAAGTTTCAACCGCTGAAATCCGTGATTTGCGCCAAGAATCATTACAAGAGGACTCACTGTCCTAAAATGTATATGTGCAGGAGATGTAGCGTGAAGCACTTCTCGGTTCTTTCGGATCTTAGGACGCACGAGAAGCATTGTGGTGATATCAAGTGGGTTTGCTCTTGTGGGACTAGATTCTCTAGGAAAGACAAACTTATGAGCCACGTTTCTTTGTTCTCGGGCCACTCGCCGGCCCATGGGCCGTCACAGATGCAGCCGCCGATGATCACCACCTAAAGTCATGAGATGACGGCCAAATTCACTTCTTAAGAGATTTTTTTTAAGACGTATCTCAAATGCCTTGTGCATTCCACTCTTTTTCTTTTCTCGAGTTTGTAGATTCCCTATTTTAATGTTACTAAGATGATATACCAAGACATCTCACAATGACTTGTGCATTAACGTTAATGTTACGTACATGATTTTGGTTCTGATTGGTAGAATGCATTATGGTTTTGGTAAAAAGTATTTGTTCATCATCCATGATTCCGCTGAGTTAACGGTGAGAGTTTTTGTTGATACATGTTCTTAATAATGCTTACAATGTTGAGTCTTGAGAAACCAACTGATTACAATGATCAGAACCAACGGTTATAATGATTAATCCAACTTCGAACAACTAATGATCGATTCTAATTAACCCATCATTTACAAAGTGGTCTAAAAATGCTGGTATGTTTTTGACTTGGCTATTTACATGGCGCTATAAATGCATTATGGCGATACAAGTTTTGGCTTCTAAAAGTCTAAAACATGGTTTTAGACAAAGATTTGACAGTGACCAAAAAAAAAAAAACAGATTTTAAATAATCGTATTTAAATTTTTAAAATGTCAAAAAGCCTTTAGAAGTTGCGAAAGGGATTCTTGTATATTAAGATAGAGAGACTGTGCCTTATATTCACATTACAAGAGTTTAACCTAAAGTGGTGAGTTCACCGTAATTGCAATTACAAAAGCCCAATTATGGCCCAATCGCACGGAGACGAGTACAAGACACGCGAGGCCTTGATCAGCCCAACGAGCCATGACAATAAATTCGAATACTCGTTGAAGAAACATTACTACTCGTGCCCTCAGCAAGGGTGTAGATGGAACCAGAGGCACGAGAAGTTTCAACCGCTGAAATCCGTGATTTGCGCCAAGAATCATTACAAGAGGACTCACTGTCCTAAAATGTATATGTGCAGGAGATGTAGCGTGAAGCACTTCTCGGTTCTTTCGGATCTTAGGACGCACGAGAAGCATTGTGGTGATATCAAGTGGGTTTGCTCTTGTGGGACTAGATTCTCTAGGAAAGACAAACTTATGAGCCACGTTTCTTTGTTCTCGGGCCACTCGCCGGCCCATGGGCCGTCACAGATGCAGCCGCCGATGATCACCACCTAAAGTCATGAGATGACGGCCAAATTCACTTCTTAAGAGATTTTTTTTAAGACGTATCTCAAATGCCTTGTGCATTCCACTCTTTTTCTTTTCTCGAGTTTGTAGATTCCCTATTTTAATGTTACTAAGATGATATACCAAGACATCTCACAATGACTTGTGCATTAACGTTAATGTTACGTACATGATTTTGGTTCTGATTGGTAGAATGCATTATGGTTTTGGTAAAAAGTATTTGTTCATCATCCATGATTCCGCTGAGTTAACGGTGAGAGTTTTTGTTGATACATGTTCTTAATAATGCTTACAATGTTGAGTCTTGAGAAACCAACTGATTACAATGATCAGAACCAACGGTTATAATGATTAATCCAACTTCGAACAACTAATGATCGATTCTAATTAACCCATCATTTACAAAGTGGTCTAAAAATGCTGGTATGTTTTTGACTTGGCTATTTACATGGCGCTATAAATGCATTATGGCGATACAAGTTTTGGCTTCTAAAAGTCTAAAACATGGTTTTAGACAAAGATTTGACAGTGACCAAAAAAAAAAAAACAGATTTTAAATAATCGTATTTAAATTTTTAAAATGTCAAAAAGCCTTTAGAAGTTGCGAAAGGGATTCTTGTATATTAAGATAGAGAGACTGTGCCTTATATTCACATTACAAGAGTTTAACCTAAAGTGGTGAGTTCACCGTAATTGCAATTACAAAAGCCCAATTATGGCCCAATCGCACGGAGACGAGTACAAGACACGCGAGGCCTTGATCAGCCCAACGAGCCATGACAATAAATTCGAATACTCGTTGAAGAAACATTACTACTCGTGCCCTCAGCAAGGGTGTAGATGGAACCAGAGGCACGAGAAGTTTCAACCACTGAAATCCGTGATTTGCGCCAAGAATCATTACAAGAGGACTCACTGTCCTAAAATGTATATGTGCAGGAGATGTAGCGTGAAGCACTTCTCGGTTCTTTCGGATCTTAGGACGCACGAGAAGCATTGTGGTGATATCAAGTGGGTTTGCTCTTGTGGGACTAGATTCTCTAGGAAAGACAAACTTATGAGCCACGTTTCTTTGTTCTCGGGCCACTCGCCGGCCCATGGGCCGTCACAGATGCAGCCGCCGATGATCACCACCTAAAGTCATGAGATGACGGCCAAATTCACTTCTTAAGAGATTTTTTTTAAGACGTATCTCAAATGCCTTGTGCATTCCACTCTTTTTCTTTTCTCGAGTTTGTAGATTCCCTATTTTAATGTTACTAAGATGATATACCAAGACATCTCACAATGACTTGTGCATTAACGTTAATGTTACGTACATGATTTTGGTTCTGATTGGTAGAATGCATTATGGTTTTGGTAAAAAGTATTTGTTCATCATCCATGATTCCGCTGAGTTAACGGTGAGAGTTTTTGTTGATACATGTTCTTAATAATGCTTACAATGTTGAGTCTTGAGAAACCAACTGATTACAATGATCAGAACCAACGGTTATAATGATTAATCCAACTTCGAACAACTAATGATCGATTCTAATTAACCCATCATTTACAAAGTGGTCTAAAAATGCTGGTATGTTTTTGACTTGGCTATTTACATGGCGCTATAAATGCATTATGGCGATACAAGTTTTGGCTTCTAAAAGTCTAAAACATGGTTTTAGACAAAGATTTGACAGTGACCAAAAAAAAAAAAACAGATTTTAAATAATCGTATTTAAATTTTTAAAATGTCAAAAAGCCTTTAGAAGTTGCGAAAGGGATTCTTGTATATTAAGATAGAGAGACTGTGCCTTATATTCACATTACAAGAGTTTAACCTAAAGTGGTGAGTTCACCGTAATTGCAATTACAAAAGCCCAATTATGGCCCAATACCCCCCCCCCCCCCCCCCCCCCCCCCCGAAGGTGGAGTGTGGAGATTGTAAACACCCAACTAGAGAAAAAAATCTTCAAACTCCTTACGACCTAGAGATTTGGTCATAATGTCAGCAAGTTGCGCCTTGGTCGAGACATGTATAGTAGTGATGATTCCACAGATAATCTCATCACGTATGAAATGACAATCCAAACCAAAATATTTCGTCCGAGCATGATAAATAGGATTTGCGGCAAGCTTGATGGCCGATTGGCTATCCGAGTGAAGCGGAATAGGATAGTTACATGAAATGCCAAGGGTTGGGAGTAATTGTCGTAGCCAAAGAAGCTCTTGAACTGTATCTGCCATGGCACGATACTCGGCTTCAGCGGAGGAGCGTGAGACAACGTCGTGCTTCCGTGTTTTCCAAGAGATCGGAGATTCTCCAAGTTGAATGAGCCAGCCTGTTAACGAACGACGAGTAATAGGGCATGATGCCCAATCTGAATCACACCAAGCAGAAATCACAAGCTTTGTATTTGATCGGAGAAGAATACCTTGGCCTGGGCTGTGTTTCAAAAACCGTACAACACGAAGCGCAGCATCCCAATGTTCGGATTTTGGTTGATTCATAAACTGAGAGAGAATATGGATGGCATAAGAAAGTTCAGGACGAGTCGTACCAAGGTAGAAGAGACGGCCAACAAGGCGACGATAACGACTTGGATCAGGAAGAACGTCACCTTTTGCCAATGCAAGTTTATGATTCTGTTCAAGAGGGTGAGAAACCGGCTTAGCTCCAAGAAGACCGGTTTCAGTGATGATCTCAAGTGCGTATTTTCGTTGGCACAAATACATTCCTGTAGGACCTCTAGCTACCTCAATACCCAAAAAATATCGCAGGATGCCCAGATCTTTCATGTGAAACAGGAGCTCAAATACTGTTTAAACTCGGTGATCACATCGATGGAGCTACCGGTGATGATCAAGTCGTCCACATAAACGAGCACGTGAATGCGGACAGAATCTCGCGCAAGATTGAATAGAGAATAGTCGAATAGGTTTTGTTCAAAACCGTAATCAATTAGTGCTGAGGCGAGCTTTGCGTACCAACAACGAGGAGCTTGCTTTAAACCATAAAGAGATTTTCGCAGTCGACAAACCTTCGTTTTATCATCTGTCCGAAAACCATGAGGAAATTGCATATATACTTCTTCACCAAGATCGTCGTGTAAGATGGCATTGTGAACATCCATTTAGTGCACCTCCCAATCAAGAGACACAACTTGTTGGAGAAAAGTGCGAACAGTTACCATCTTAGCGACGGGTGCAAATGTTTCATCGTAATCGATTCCCTCAGTTTGATTATTTTCGAGCACGACAAGACGAGCCTTGTATCGTTCAACCGAACCATCAGATTTCAGCTTAATTCGAAACACCCATTTGCAGCCAAGAGCAGTCTTGCCGGGTGGTAGAGTTTCAACTGTCCAAGTACCCAAATCATCAAGAGAGACAATTTCATCTTGAACTGCAAATCGCCATTTTTCATCCTGAATCGCCTCCTTGTAGCTTTGAGGTTCAATGGCTGTTGTCATAGCCATTAAATAAATCTGATAATTTTCTGAAAAACGCGAGCTTGATAGATAGTCATCTATAGGATAAGGATTTGCGGAGAGAGATGTTTCCTGCAGCAAAATGGCAACAAAATCAGCAAACTTAGTCGTTGGTTGTTTCTTGCGATAGCCACGCCCAAGCATTTCAGGCGCTGTTTAGATGATTGTATTATCGATTTCAGGAGGAACAGTAACTGCAGATTGATCGACAGAATCGATAGCAGGGAGAACGATATCGGCAGCAGGAGTATCGGTGTCCACAATCGCATTTCGATCAACAATATCGGTATTGGCAAAAACTGCTATATCGGCATCTTCATTAGCTGCGGCCATTTCAGCATTCACGACAATATCATCCTATGTAGAAGTAAGTGCAGGCTGGGTAAATTGATTTTGCTGGGCAAATTCGTCATCATCATCGAGATCATGAAGAGTAACAGATGATGGAGTAATGGGCGGGAAGACAGAGGCAGTTTCAGGAATGGGAAAATGAAACTCGTTTTCCATGAAAATGACATCACAGGAAACAGAGACAACACCGGTGTCGATGTTATAAACTCGCCATCCTTTCTTAGCAAATGGATAGCCCAGAAAAATAGATTTGTTGCTGCGACTCTCAAACTTGTCACCGCCATGTTTTTGATTATGAACAAAACACACACAACCTAAAACTCTTATGTGTTTCATCGAAGGAGCACATATATAAATCAGCTCAAATGGTGTCTTCCCTTGAAGCAGAGTAGTTGGAGTTCGATTGGTAAGGTATGCTGCCTTAAGAGCACAGTATCCCCAAAAATCGATTGGAAGACCTCCTTGAAAGCGAAGTGCTCGAGCAACGTTAAGTATGTGACGGTGCTTTCGTTCAACGCGCCCATTTTGCTGAGGCGTCGCAACACAGGAGGTTTCATGGACAATACCATGTTGAGCGAAGAATGACGAGAGAGCTAAGAATTCTGAACCGTTATCGCTGCGAATCATTTTAATTTGACAAGTAAATTGTCGTTCAACTAGCTGAATAAAATTTTTCAGATGCAACGGAGCATCTTGTTTTGACTTCAATAGATAGATCCACACCGCTCTTGAATAATCATCAACTAGTGTTAAGAAATATCGGGATCCACATAGTGCAAGAGTTCGATACGGACCCCAAAGATCAACATGAACCAATTCAAAAGCAAATGTTGTCTTATTGCTACTCAATGGAAAAGGATCCCGTGTTTGTTTAGCGCGAATACAAATTTCACACGTCTTTGAATCAAAAACACTAGTACTAAATTCAGAAAACTGCAACATCTTTAAAACTTTCGAGGATGGATGACCCATCCGCCTATGCCGCATCTGAATCGATGACAAGTCAGATCCGTGCATCGTTGCTGCTACCTCCATTCCACGAAAAAATAAAGTCCGGTTTGCTGCTCAGCCACTCCAATCAGCATCATAGTGATGCGGTCCTGAATTACACAAAACTTATCAGTGATTTGGAAAACACAACGACGATCTCTAGTCAACTGGGATACTGAGATAAGGTGACACTGAAGTCCATCAACAAAGTATACATCACGTAGACTCAGAGATGATCCGAGTTGAACTCGGCCAAATTTTGTAGAGGTAGTAAACCGACCATCAGGAAGCTTAATCAACATCGGTGCCATGTCACATATATCGAGCAAAAATTCAAGAGTGCCGGTCATGTGATTCGAAGCCCCTGTATCAACGATCCAAGATTCGAGAAAATACGTACCAGAAAATTGCTCAGTAGGAGTTGGTTTTCGCTCTTGAAGAAGGTGAACCAACGTTTTCCATTGAACATCGCTAAGACTGCTGATTCCCACGCGATCCCCAGGCGTCAAAGCAGTATGATGTACCGATGGAGTTGAAGCATGGGAGGCAACAGCGGAATGAGCATGAGCTGAGCCATGACCAGCACCAATTTGCGGTGCTTTGGTCAAGTTCGAGGATGAATTAGACGAGCCGCGACCTGTTCCTACGGGATTTCCACAAGATGAATTTCTACCAAAGCGATTACGTTTACTTTCATCGAACCAAAGGTTGGTATCCGATCAGGCGGACGCAGTTTTCGGAGAGGTGCCCAGCACGACCACAATGCGTACATATGCGATTGTCACCGGTACATTTCAGATCAATGTAGCTGCGCGGTTTTAGAGTAGTTTGAACCGCAAAACTAACACCGTTAGGCTGGTCCTTATTCATACGACCAAGATGCTTGGATTCTTCATCTTGTATCAGTGTGTTGTAAGCTTCTTCGAGTGATGGCAGTGGAACACGCGAAAGAAGCGATGACTTAACCGCTCCGTACATCGTCTCATCTAATCCCATGAGAAACTGATGTAGCTTATCATCTTCTCGTTCTTTTCGAACTTCCTCCATTGTCTTAGCCTTTTGATAATCGGCCAAATTTCTCCACAATTTGGTTAGATTTCCGTAATACGTCTCGATTGCAGTCCCTTTTTGACGACAATTAGCCATCTCAGATTTCAATCGCTGCACTCTTTGTCCATTCTTCACGCCAAATCGTTTTTGAAGATGGATCCATAGTTCGTTACAGTCGGCGATATGCATGATGGAGTCAGATATCACATCATCGATTTTCAATTTCATTCAGGAGATGATGAGTGCGTTGTTCGCAGTCCAATCTTCAAAATCTGGATCGGTTTCGACAGGTTGTGGTATCGAACCATCAACGAACCCGAATTTCTTCCTCGCTTTGAGCGCTAAACAGAGGTTAGTAGACCATTCATCATAATTTGGTCCACGCAACATCGGTTTAGATATCAACGTTCCTGGATTGTCTCCAGAAGTTAAGTCGTATGGAGATATTGTACGCCGAGTTTCGACACGTGGTGGTGCCATCGAACTAGACAAGGCGGCAGAAGTATCGCCTATTGTCAAAAACAGATTATCGAAAGAAGTCCGATAAAATTTGATCAAAAACAGGGAGAAACAAAGAAACAGAAAAGATCTCGTAGTTTTGCGGGATCGTAGTAAAGAAGATCGAGAACTTCAAATCATTTTGTAGTTGGATCGAAACTCTGATACCATGTCAAGAAACCTTTAGAAGTTGTTAAAGGGATTCTTGTATATTACGATAGAGAGGCTGTGCCTTATATTCACATTACAAGAGTTTAACCTAAGGTGGTGAGTTCACCGTAATTGTAATTACAAAAGCCCAATTATGGCCCAATATAAAAAAATCTGAATTATCATTGGTCAATTAGATTGCTATAATATCTTTTAATATACTTTTTAAAAGAATATATTATACTTCTCATTATTTTGTTCCTGTATGTATATATAATGCTCTTCAGTCTTCATGAGGAACATATATTGTATCACGATCAAATTCGTGGAGCCATAACCCATGTAATCGTAGCCGTACATAGCTGGATAGATCTAAGATTGCCATGTCACCTATCCATGCCAAATATATCACAACTTATTAAAATATTGGCGCTCATCATTGGTTTTAGCGGTTAACAAAAAGCGCAATACGAAATTTTTTGAATTTCGGTATTTTGGAAAAATGTACTCGCGCTTTAAAGTGTAAAAAAGATCCTATCCATCCATTCGCATCGAACAGTAGTAATACAAACACGTCACTGATCCGCGTTTCAATAGCTTAGCCAATGAGATCGCTTTCTCTTACCCTATATAAACAAAGAGGAATAGAGGTTGGAAGAATCATAACATCACAGCAAAATCTCACTCTCTTCAAAAAAAAAAACAAAGCTCTAACAAATCAGCATCGCAATGGCCAAGGCAGACAAGAAACCAGCGGAGAAGAAACCGGCAGAGAAAACTCCGGCGGCAGAAACCGCGGCGGCCGCAGCCGCAGAGAAGAAGCCAAAAGCTGGGAAGAAGCTTCCGAAGGAATCAGCCGTCGCCGGAGACAAGAAGAAGAAGCGCTCAAAGAAGAACGTCGAGACATACAAGATCTACATCTTCAAGGTGTTGAAGCAGGTTCACCCAGATATCGGGATCTCGAGCAAGGCCATGGGGATCATGAATAGCTTCATCAACGACATCTTCGAGAAGCTTGCCGGCGAGTCTTCAAAGCTAGCGAGGTACAACAAGAAGCCGACGATTACTTCCCGGGAGATTCAGACGGCGGTGAGACTCGTCTTGCCTGGAGAGTTGGCGAAACATGCCGTTTCTGAAGGTACCAAGGCGGTGACCAAGTTCACGAGCTCTTAGATCTTGAAAGATTTGTAATGGGTTTTAACTAGTAGTCGGTAGTTTTAAGCTTTTGGGTATCTTAAAAGGTTTGTAATTTGGGGATTAGGGTTTCTTATCTTGGAAGAACTATATCAAGTTCTACTTAATTTTCTATTGATTTTAATTACAAGCTAAAAACCGAAGTTGTTGAATCCAAATTTGAATGCGGGCTTGAAGCAATTTTACACGATCAATATCATAATCAAAACCACAAGGTTGCAAATTGGGATCATTCTTGATCTTACTCCAAATCCGGAATGAGTTGGCTTACTAGAAGCAATTAGAAAAGTTTCGTGCTTGTCGTTATTACATCTTTCAGAACTCGTGATTGTATCAAATCCATTTCAGTTACATTCAACGGTTATATTTGGACTAGTGTTTATTGAAGCTCTTCACATCGTTACATGACGCATAACGATTTAGATCACAAACTTCTTAAAAAAATTGACAATTCTTTAGGGATAAATAAAAGAATGTAATACAACAGCTCACATTGAAGACTCCTGTTTACAGTTTGTGTAGCGATTGTTCTTGACTCGCTCGCATCATTTCTTTGGGTAAGTTCGATGGTCTGGTCCAACATCGCGTGAACCCGTGTTTATGTAAGGTCCTCTAAAAGTTGCTTGAGGAGGTAAAGGTTTTGTTGGATCTATCACTGGTTTTTTGGAGGATCTGAAACCAAAGGAGAAGCAAATGTCATACCACAAGATCAGAAAAGATTTAACAGTTGAGAGAAAAGAGGGTTCTTACGCCATGTAAAAGGGGAAAGCTAAGCCGGCAGACGCGAAAACAACCAGACCGGTGGCTACGATGATGTTACGTGACGGTGCCATTGCAATTATGGTTTGAAACCCAAAAGAAGAGATTCTAGAGAGAAACTACAAAACAAAATTGGAATCAGTCTCAGACCATAAGAAACATAGACAGAGAGAATACAAAGATTAAAATAGCACAAAACAGCTGTAAATGTCTGTAAAATTAAGAGCAAGTTTAAACAAAACATCTGTAAAAGTCGAGATTGTGAAATCCGTGTCAACATCTATATACTCAGACAACTACAAGTTCTTCATGCTCGATTTACACGGAGACACGAGATTCTAGCTTGTTTTACAGATTAGACAAGCTTTGCAGTATCAGTTACAAAACCATATAAGATAAAGTGATGAATCAGTCTCAGTTGCTAAATTCAAGTCATGAGCCAGAATCAGAAATCTCCCAAAGACACGAGCAAACCAACTCGAACTCAGGTTATACACAGTCGAGATGCTCAGAATCAAGTGAAGAGCAAATCGAGATTCAAGTTGCTGAGTCAAGAATCCGAATTTTAACTACGATTTCACACCAATTTGAAAACAAATTACCCAGTTGCGATGCGCATAATCAAATGAAGAGCAAATCGAGATTCCTGATTCCCAAAACCCGAATCTAATTTTATGGTTTCAACCAATCAATTCGAACAAAACCCTTAGCGATATCGTAAAGACCATAGCTGAACGAGAACATATTGCGAGATTAAAATCACGAGCCAAACGGATACAAATGACGAAGATCTCACTTGGAATATGAAGATGCCGAGTCGACTCAGTGAAACATTTGGGTATTTGTGCACCGAGTCGCGGAGGTCTGTGAAACCGGCGATTTGTACGTGACGCTTTTGGGAAATTGATATTGGGCTGGAAGGCAACTTAATTGGGCCTATTCCAGAAACTAGGTGTCCAATTTATTTATTTTTATTGGACCGCCTTTAATTTCTAATATTCTATCAAAGTTTCAAAGGAAGATTCATTAAAGAATCCGTTATACTATAATTTGTAACTTAACCCATCTGATATTAGTAACACGTAGTATTAAAATTGAGTTGTAGTAAATGTTATTATTCAATGTAACTTCCAGTAAAAACTATGTGGTAGAAACTGTAGATTAATGCAGTGAATTTGATGTAGAAATATGAATTATCATCTCTATAATATTATTTAAGAAGACATTTTTAAAAATGAACTTTGATTTGTAAATTATTACATGAAATGTCATTACAAATAACAAAGAATAATTGAAATAGAAAATGATATAATAGTTTTTAAAAATCATTGATTAGAATATGGAAAGTATATATATTATACATTAAAGATGCTATTTTTTATTTCATTTCTTAAT
Organism: Eutrema japonicum; assembly: GCA_030161315.1. Taxonomy (NCBI): domain Eukaryota; kingdom Viridiplantae; phylum Streptophyta; class Magnoliopsida; order Brassicales; family Brassicaceae; genus Eutrema; species Eutrema japonicum. Next base: position 46,271,917 of record BSQW01000005.1, read on the forward strand.
TATTTTTAATACTATATATTTTAAAATAATAATCAATCCATATATATTCAAAGAAAAAAATATATTCAAAATCTTGCTATATTTTTCACTATAATTTATTATATTTTATTCGAATATATATCAAAACAAAAATTGAAAAATATTTTACTAATTTTATAAAAAGTTAGATACAAAAAACTATATTTTTTTAAGAGTTCGTAGACTAACCACAAAACTAGAGTCTTTTAACGATGCATATTAGAGTTATGTTTTTAAGATTATAAGTTTTTGCGGGTTAGTCCGAATATAATTTTAGTTCACTGTAAAACATGTTAAATAGACAAATTATTACAAATTGACAGCGTTATCTATAACCAATAATCAATAATTAGCTATATTATAAAATTTATATAAAAACAATTTTTGTGAATTTCATAACAATTTATTTAAAAACAATTACGCCGCGCTATAATTAACGCGGGTTAAATCCTAGTTTTTGTTAAAACAACTAACTGATAACTTTTGATATATAAGTTGCAGTATGTGTTATTAGAAATAAATTAAATATAAATTTATTAATAATGATAACATTTATTACAATTTAATGATAAAAATATTAAATAAATTAATATTAACTTAAAATAGTAAATTAAAAAATCCGTAACAGAGTAATAAAAAAAAACTAACTACATATTTGCAATTTGATTTCGAATGTTCATACAAATTTTGTTTTCTATTTTTTCTTTCAGTGTAATTTTTTAAATAAAATCATATCAAATAAAATCAACAATTAAAAACTATAGTAACACTTTTGTTTTGATTATTCAAATTCAAATAAAAAAGGTAAAAAGTGGTTGGCCAAGTTTTTTTTTTAAAAACAATCAAAGTTAAAAAACATTGTTGACCAAGTCTTGCTAACAAAAGAACTTGTTGGACCCTTTAACTAAACCTATTGTTGACCAAGTTTTTTTAATTCCATTTCATGTAACATTTTTGAGTTATCAATGAGTTAGACCCTTTAACTCAACCTAAATCAATAATATAACTCATGTTACCAATCAACGCATTATGAACAATTACGCGGTTTACACTTTATTCTCAAATTTTGTTTTCTTTGGTAGGGCATGGATATAAACAAATGCTATTAAGCTTTAAAACATAAAACTGTTAAAAGGAAAGTAGAATTGGGACAAAATGTTTCAAAGCTACAATAAAAAGAAAAAAGAACACATCTCTCTACAGCTGAAGCAATGAACATCAGAATCCAAGGCACTTCCCACATTTCTTGCATCTCAAGTATCTAATCTATATATACAAACATGCATATAAACCAATGTTTGACCCCAAACACTAGCTAGAAGTTGAACCAATGCCGCCGATAACTTCTCCAGCGCAGGCACTGCACCGGCGGCGTAGCCTTGTCTGCTACGTTTTCCTCATCATACTAACCCTAATTTTCATCGCAGCTACAGGGTTTCTCATTACCTGGCTCGTAACAAAACCCAAGAAACTTCATTACACTCTCGAAAACGCGTCACTCGAAAAATTCAACCTCACCGACGACAATCACATGTCCGCTACATTCAAATTCACCATCCGATCTCAGAACCCTAATCACAAAATCTCGGTCTACTACAACTCCGTCGAGATATTCGTGAAATTCAAGGACCAGACGCTTGCGTTCGACACGATGGAGCCGTTCCACCAACCGCGACTGAACATTACGCAGATTGATGACACGTTGGTTGCGCAAAACGTCCCCGTTTCTAAATCCAACGGTAAGGATTTGAGGGCTCAAACTTCGTTGGGAAAGATCGATCTTGAAGTGTATGTTAAGGCGAGGGTTAGGTTTAAAGTCGGGATATGGAAGTCATCACATCGTACGGCTAAGATTGAGTGTTCTCATGTCACGGTCTTTTTGTCGAATTCAAACAATGTTGGAACTAATTTTTTGTCAAAGCCTGAGGGTTTGATAAAATTATGTTAGTGTGAAAAGAAATGAGTTAAGCTCTTTCTAATGAAATGTTTTCATTAACCGAGAAATGTTTTCTCGTGTATATATTGGAATGGTTGTGTCTTAAATGAACAACATGAGAGAAGAAAAGCCATACGTGCGACGTTCGCATCTTGGGCCTTGATTGGGCCCGTGGACTTTTTGAGGTATCGATCGATACCCCTTGGTATCGATCGATACCCAGCGGGCCGACTTAAAAAATCGCAGCCGCCTAGGTTATTCTAGAAATATTCCTTTTCTGTCATGGAAAAACCCTAGCCTCTCTCCTATATATACAACACGATTTTCACCTAAAAAATGATCCTCGGATACACAATAAACACTTACTAAAAGTTCTAGCAATCGTTTCTTCAATTCCCTACTGCTTAGAGTAAGTTTTAATTTCGAGAGTATCGTAGAATAATGGTCGATAGACATGAATCATGGTGTTGATGATTCAGTTAAACTTTGGTTGTATCCTGGGACTCATGGATCTATAAAACCCCGTCACACTACGGGAGATTCTTAGAGTTAAGGAAAGAGATTTATCTCGCCTCCTCAGATCTTGTATTGCTTTATCGCTTATAAATCGTCTGTTCCTTAAACTGTTTATTTACATATTACTGTGATTAAATCTTTCCTGTCTGTAGTGTAAATTTTGGTCCTACATTCTTAACTCTAAGAAGATCCAATTTCTGTTTTAATACTTCAATTGGATCTTTAATCACGAGTAAATAAACGTTTTCAAACGGTTTTTAAACGATTCTTCTACTGCTGATGATACTCAAACGTTGTCAAAAAGCTTTTAGCAAATTGAAACGTGTAGTAGAGGCAATCTTCATCTCTCTCTATTTTTAAGAAGATGTTCTTCTGCTAGTGATACTCAAACGTTAATCAAACAGCTGTTTAGCAAATTGAAACGTGTAGTAAAAGCAGATCTGCTTAAACATCTTCTAAAAAACCGTCTTTAATTGCGATTAAAGAACGGTATAATCAACGAACACACATCTGTTCTTGATAGGTTCGATTCAGATCGAGGCCTTGTGAGTATCGATCGACACCCTATGGTATCGGTCGATATTGGACTAAATTGTATCGGTCGACACTTAAGTGTATCGATCGATATCATGCAAACAGTGTATCGGTCGACACCTCAGTGTATCGATCGATACTTTGCATCGACCAAGTTGGTCTATGTCGATCGATACTGTGTATAAGACACAGGTATCGATCGACACTGGTGCTATGATCGATCCTGTGAAATTCACTTGTATCGATCGACACCCAGGGTATTTCGATCGACACTGAGCGTGTATCGATCGATACCAGGTTGCTTCGAATGACACAGTACGTGCATCGAGCATCAATAGGAACCCAGGGTGTATCGATCGACACTCAATGTGTATCGATCGACACCAAGATGCTTCGATTAACACAGTATGTGCATCGAGCATCGATCGACACTGTGGTTTATCGGTCGATCCTGTGTAATTCACTTGCATCGATCGACACACAGGAGCATTGATCGACACCATATGGGTGCATCGATAGACATTGGATGTGTATCGATCGATACCAAAGAGTATCGATCGACACTAATGCGATTTAGTTCGATATCAGTATTTTGAATTGCGATTCTTAAATATATCGGCACTAATTGAAAGTTGTGTCTCTTTTGTCTTCACAGAATGACAATCGACGTTGACAACAACTCTGGAACTATGGAGAAAACCAGTGATAAAATGGATCAAACGACTGCGAGTCTGATCAAAACAGTGAAAGCTCAAGCGAACTTGACAGAAGCTGACATGTGTGCTGTGGTCACTGAGGCCAATGTTGCAGAGAGCCATCCAAAGACTTGGTGGTTCGACAGTAGTGCAACCAGACACATCTGTATGGATCGCGAGATGTTCTCGACATACACAAAGAACAAGAGTGGTGATAAACTCTTGATGGGAAATTCCGCCTCGTCGACAGTTGATGGTCACGGGAAGGTTGTTCTGAAGCTCACCTCTGGACAGGAACTAGTTCTCACGAACGTCATCCATGTACCAGATATGCGCAAGAATCTGATCTCTGGATCGCTTATGAGTAAGCATGGATTCTCTGTGAAGCTGGAAGGCGATAAGCTAATCCTAACGAAAAATGGGATGTATTTGGGTAAGGGTTCTATATGTGATAATCTGTGTAAGATATCTGTTGAGAAAGTAATCCTAAAGGATAATGTAACCGAGGCATCCACCTCGTAGAACCCTAAGATTAATGATAAGAAACCATTTGCTTATCTCGCTAAGTCTTTTAATATTTGGCATGAACGATTAGGACATGTTAAATCTATGAGTAGATTAATGAACATGAACATGATTCCTAAATGCAAATTAAGCAAAGACAAATGTGAGGTTTGTGTCCAAGCCAAACTCACTAAAACGCCATCACCCAGCGTTCAAAGAACAACAGAACCTCTAGGTTTAATTCACACAGAGTTATGTGATTTGAATTATATTCAAACCAGAGGAGGCAATAAATATTTCATGGCATTCATAGACGATTGCACGAGATATTGATACATCTTTCTACTGCGGAGTAAAGATAAAGCCTTGGACAAAATTTAAAGACGTATAGCTCAATATTATGTGTCCAAAAATTTGCGAATTTTGGAATAATTAATTGAAGTTCAATTAAATATTGGAGGCTGATTTAATCGAATAATTAAATCATTGGACTTTTGAGGTATCGATCGATACTCATTGGTATCGATCGATACTCAACAGGCCTCTTGCGATTCTTGATATGAGTTCAAGAATACTAATACAATTCGATATTGTATTAAGTTTATTAAATTCTAGTAATTGAATTTAAGAGTTGGGTATTGGTTAGTATATTAATTTGGTTTGATTCTCTTGAACAAAATCAAATTTCAATATGACTAACAACACCGATGTGATCATTGTTAGATCTGGTGGTGTAAAAAATAATGGAATGGCTGAAGCCAATTTAGTCGAGATAGACATGTGTAATGTCATCCTCGGAGTCAATATGGTTAAGCATAACCCAAATGAGTGGTGGTATTATACCAATGTAATAGCTCATATATGCGTTGATATGGGAATGTTTCCCTCCTACCATAAATAATGACAAGAATTTATTCATAGTGCTGAAGTTGACTTTTCAAAGAAGCTCACTCTCACTGATGTAAAGCATGTGCTAAAGATGCATAAAAATCTTATTTAGGGCACAATGCTAATTAAGCATGTATTGACAAATAATGTTGTCTATATTAAGGACAGACTTGTCCAAATTAACGTTGAGACAGTCGGACTTAAAATCAATGTAACCAATGGTGTTGACATTAAATGAGAAAGAATCATTTGCTTATGGTACAGAATCTCTTAGTATTTGATCTGAATGTTTCAGTCACATTATATTCGAATCTATGCGTAGATTGAATGAGATCCTGAAATACAAAATAAGCAAAGATGAGTGTGAGGTTTGCGTTCTAACCAAACTCACTAAAACACCACAATCGAGCGAACCTCTTGGTTTGACTCATACAAAAGGTGGTGAAAAATATTTTGTGACTTTCGTTGAGGATTGTACGAAATATTGTTATGTCTATTTGCTAAGAAGCAAATACGAGACCTTGGAAAACTCAAGGAGTTTAAACTCGAGGTTGAAAACCAACTCGAAAGAACTATCAACATAGTTTGAAGTGATAGAGGACATGAGCATGGTATTATCCATCAAACGATTGATCCCTATTCACTGGAATCTAATGGAGTCTCATAACAAATTACCGAATTATTTGATGAACTCATTATTCCTAAAAATCTGGGTTAGTCCAGAAATGTGGGGGGAAGCATTGCTTACCACAAGTTATATCCTGAACTAAATACTACACAAAGTCACTGGAAATGTTTCATGCGAACTTTGGAAAAGTACTGTGTTTTTATACAAATACATGAAAGTGTGGGGGTGCCTAGCAACCACCTAAGAAGCTGACAATCGGACCAAAAAACGGTGGATTGTATCTTCATTGAATATGCACACAATGTAGTGCTGATTGCTTTATGGTGTATAAATGAGATATACCAGACATCCAAGTAAAGGATAAGCTCTAAGCGAGCAATTGATCTCTTGGGCTCTTACGCTTTTAGAGGTATCGATCGATACCCATGAGTATCGATCGATGCTTGACGGGCATTGGACCTAGATCGAGCAATTCTGGTACTTCTGTAAAGAAACAGAAGAGGCTAAAGTTGAAATTAGTCGTATGCTGATTGAAATTACAGCAATATGAGATCTTGTAATCCATCAAATGGATGTAAAATATGCCTTTCTAAACGACCATTTAGAAGAGGAGATTTACATGAAACAACCCGAGGGTTATGTCACTCCTGAACAAGGAAAGAAAATAAGTAGACTTGCAAAGTCCTTATACGAGCTTAAGTTAGCTCCTAAGCAATAGCTTGGAAAGTTTGACAACAAAGTGATGTCAAATAGCTTCAAAATCACTTAAGGTGATATACATCAAAAGTACTCCACATGGATACGTTTTGTTATGTTTATAAGATGACACATTCATCATGGAAGCAAGAAGGACATAATCCAACACACTAAGAAAGTGTTTAGTGGGACGTTTGATAGACATAAGATTAGTGGATAATCTTGTCTCAAGATCCTAGAATGTTTTGAGAACTACTCAAACGAGATTGCAATAAATCCAATTGTGATAAAGTTGTATCACAAGTGATGTATGCAAGAATTATCGGAAGTCTAACGTACTTGATGAATCGTACTAGATCCGATTTAGCGCATTCAGTCGCTACATGAGTAATCCAGGTCATACTCTGTGGAAAACCATAACTAGAATGTTGAATTATCCAGCGTTATATGTCGTCTCGATTTACATCAAAGTCTGGGGGGTTCAAGACATTATGTTCACCTCTTGGTCTCGTAAACCTGACAGATATTATAAGTGGATAATATTTTGGTGATGCAGCAGTATCCAAAAAATCTTCCAAACAAGCACTCTTGGCCTAATTAACCAAGGAGTCAAAGTTTATAGCTTTAGATAAAGCTGCAAAGGAAGCAGAATGGCTTCGAAACTTCGTGGAAGATATCCCGATGTGGGAAAACCAGTGCCAGCATTATGTGTACACTGTGAGAGTTAGTGAGATATCTCTTAGGCACTGAGTAATCTATATAATGGCAAGTCTCGTCATATAAGAAGACGACATAAGACCATTAGACAATTGATCTCAACTGGTGTAATAACGATAGATTACATCAAGTAGGCTGATAACCTAGCGGATCCGTTTACCAAAGGTTTGCCGCGAGATCAAATTGTAAAATCATCAAAAGGAATGGGTTTAAAGCCTATAGAAAAAGATGACGTTTGACAGATACCCAACCTATGTGACTGGAGATCCCAAGATCTAGGTTCAAAGGGAAACAAAATTAAACTGATTCGAGTTGAGCACTGTGAGACTATGTCTCTGCCCAGTTCCTAGGATGATATAACAGTGCTACCTGTGGATAGTAAGGATAAGCGTTGGCTTTTAATGATTGCATAGCTATGTAGATAGTGGAGTGTGACAGGACACTTCTGAAAAACAAGCTAATAAAAGATCACCTAGTGAAGTGTGAAATGGGGCCGTTTCTAGGAGAATGAAGGATAAGGCTATATTCTCCAAATTCACTCACGAATACCAGGAATGTTCAAGGCCAAAATGAACCCAATAGAGAACAAAGTTCTACGAGAAAATGTCGCTGTGCGATATCTGTTGTATCAGTTTACATCAAAATCCGGGTGGTTCAAGACATCATGTTCACCTCCTGGCCGAGTAAACGCAACAGATATTAAAATTGTTTGGTTCAAAGCTGAAAAACGCTACCATTCAGTGACAGGTACATTTTCGTATACTCTCGAAAGTCTGTCTACGTCTAGATGAGTCTAGTCAAGTATGTCTAGTAAAGTCTAGTCTGTACAATTTTCATATGTTCTAGAGTCATTTCTATTCATGTGGGGGATTGTTGGAACTAATTTTTTGTCAAAGCCTGAGGGTTTGATAAAATTATGTTAGTGTGAAAAGAAATGAGTTAAGCTCTTTCTAATGAAATGTTTTCATTAACCGAGAAATGTTTTCTCGTGTATATATTGGAATGGTTGTGTCTTAAATGAACAACATGAGAGAAGAAAAGCCATACGTGCGACGTTCGCATCTTGGGCCTTGATTGGGCCCGTGGACTTTTTGAGGTATCGATCGATACCCCTTGGTATCGATCGATACCCAGCGGGCCGACTTAAAAAATCGCAGCCGCCTAGGTTATTCTAGAAATATTCCTTTTCTGTCATGGAAAAACCCTAGCCTCTCTCCTATATATACAACACGATTTTCACCTAAAAAATGATCCTCGGATACACAATAAACACTTACTAAAAGTTCTAGCAATCGTTTCTTCAATTCCCTACTGCTTAGAGTAAGTTTTAATTTCGAGAGTATCGTAGAATAATGGTCGATAGACATGAATCATGGTGTTGATGATTCAGTTAAACTTTGGTTGTATCCTGGGACTCATGGATCTATAAAACCCCGTCACACTACGGGAGATTCTTAGAGTTAAGGAAAGAGATTTATCTCGCCTCCTCAGATCTTGTATTGCTTTATCGCTTATAAATCGTCTGTTCCTTAAACTGTTTATTTACATATTACTGTGATTAAATCTTTCCTGTCTGTAGTGTAAATTTTGGTCCTACAAACAAATCCCAAAATAGTTCATGTGATGCTGATACTTGATTAGTATTGTCAGTTTGTCACACTAATAAATTAATAATCGTGTGTAATGGTTAATTAATATTCATTTTTTTTGTTTCATTTTATCTGATTGCCGCCTTAAGTTTGAAACTCGAATGTTTTTCTTTTTCCAATAACATACAATATATATACGAGATACTGAGAGTTTTACAATTTTTTCCTCACCATATATATTTTATTAATACAAGATAACTATTAACCTACGTTATGCATGAACGAACTTTTACATTTATACTATTTGTAGTATTTGTTTGGGTCAAAAAATATATATATATACACTACAAGAAAATGTTTGATTTTCTAAAAACAATATCGTCAGATAACGGTAGGAAACAATATTTTTCTATCGTTTCCTACGAAAATGATTCGTCACTTATCACTCATCGGAAATCAAAATTATTAGGAAAATTGTCAACAAATTTCCACCAAAAATGTCGTGGAAAAATTTATCAAAAATTTTGGTAGGAAAGTGATAGAAAATTTCTGACCGATTTCCTAACAAAATATCGATAAGAAATTATTTCCTACCATTTTCTTACGAACTAACAAAATATATGCGGGTAACTTATTTTATTCTATCTTTGTTTTGCGCTTATCTTTTTATTCATAAATAAATGTTTAAATAATATTTTTTCCATAAATGTTTATATAAAAAATGAGTATATATTTTTATAGATAAAAGCATATGAATATATATATACTAGTATTGAGTTTTTCATATATTTTCAGAATTTTGGAGGATATCTCACCCACCGTAGTCGCCATCACAGCACGCGACGGTAATTTATTGTATTTAACATTTTAATTAAGCGTTTATCCAATGGCCACTTTCGATAAATATTTTTTAGGTTCTCATTGTCAAGACATTGTCGTCAATCAAGAGCAAAGAAGATCCGGAGTGGCTGGTGTTGCAAAGGAAAAAAGAAATCGAGATAATCGAGTCTTGGGTTTCAACCTACAAAAGAGATCTTAATATATCGATTTAAGTATTTGGTTCTAATAATATATAAAAACTTATAAAACAATAACTGGTTGTAATATAATTAAGATAGATCTTAATCTAAGGTTTATATTGCGGTTTGATCGGTGAGTGAATGGTTGACTTGTATTTTTTTGAGTTAAATGGTTAATTTGCAAATCCGAAATGTAACTCTTTTTTTCTTTTGCAGAAAACCCTTAATATTAAATGATTAATATGGTAAAACCGAAACTGTTAGATTATTGCTCATTTGGTTCTACTTTATTCGTCGTTATTATCGAGTAAAATAAGATACATAGAAATATATTCGTGTTGAAACCAACTTAATGTTCTATTTGTAAAAAAAAAAAAAAATGTTCTATTTGTTTCAAGTAAGTTAATATCTCATAGCAAAAAAAAAAAGTAAGTTAATATCTAATCATATGGTGTCTAGCTAAAACCAAAAAAAAAAAACTTACATAAATACAAGACATTACAAAAAGATTACATTATTTGAAAATCGGACAAATGTTGATGACAAGCCAAAAGTGAAGTAAGACATAAATTTATGGGCCTCGAAACAATATAAAAGACATTCCCATGGAATGTGACACCACACCTTCGTAACTTAGCCACAAAGGAAAAAAAGAAGAAGGTATTGATATTATTTATTTTAAAAATGGTATATTAACTTGTATATATATGTATTTGAATGAATTGCTGCTACAACTGAAAGCTCATTGACTTGGTTCGTAATTTTTTTTATTGGATCATGAAACTAAAGAAAGTTTTAAACTCTTGAATTTTTATTAAAACAGATCAAATGTAAAACTATTTATCGTACTAATTAACAACTGTATATATATGTTCTTCTTTTGGATAATTGGAGGAATCCCAAAACAAAATCCAAAATTAACAGTTGCTAATCAATCTATGGAACTTCATACTTACCCTTTCGTTTATCATTTTTTTAATCATCTTCTGTACTAAGGCTTTTTTGTTTTATCTCTCTCTCTCTCTATTTGATGAATCAGTTTATGTCAGTTTCCAATTTGCAAACATAGCATCTATTTTTTTTTATCAAACCCTAAGGAATTTCTCTTCTTATGATTTCAAATCAGTTTTAGTTTTTTCAACCGAAGTCATGATACATGTGGTATCAAGGGAGGTATAGAAAAAAGGTTGTAGACAAATGTTCAGTTTATTTTATTATTTTGTAGATGAGGAAAAGGAAAAGAAACGTTAAAGCAAAATGGATGAAATAATTGCAATGTGGGTTCTACAGAGTAACAATCGAAAAAAGAATAAGAGAAATGCCATGATTTGAGTTGTTTCTTAAAGACATAAGGCCATTTGTCAAATTATCTAATTATATATATTTCAACGTCAACTATGTATATATATATTTTTTTGAATTGAATGTAAAATTATATTCAATCAAAAGAACCCGGGTTTATAATGATTGCATTAAATTTAAATCTTTACAAGGTTTGAAAATGTTTCATCGAGTAGCGAACCATAGTTCCATTCCTCCCTCGTATCTTGCATCACCCTTTCTTTGAATCGCCAACAGTCGGTTTCGGATATCCTTATCTACTTTTTTGGTGAGTTGAATGGAGTCAATGGCTGATTCTCCATGTCTTCTACCATTCCTCTCTCGCCAAATATAGTAGATTGTGATCTGAAATGAGTATCGCAAGAGAAACAACTGGAGCTTGTCTTGTGATTCGTCCACTAGAACAGTAAGTAGGCCATCCCAATTTGTTGTGAGCTTTGAGGCCAGAAGATTTTGAGTGAGTCGTTGCCATATCTCCCTCGAGTATCTGCATGTGAAGAACATATGATTCCTTGTCTCTATAGGTTCATTGCAAAACACGCAAGCTGCCGAGGCATTCGTGTTCCAGCAAATCATTCTATCTCCTGTCGAGATTCTGTTCTGAATTGCTAGCCATGACATAAAAAATTATTTGGGCGTAGCATAAGTATACCATATACCTTTGTACCAATCTATTTTTGGCTGCGTTTCCCGGGTGAGTTTCCAAGTATCTCTTGAACTGAATTTGGCATGAAACTTATCTTCATTCGATGCTCCTTGTTGACGTTGATTATAAATTGCGTATTCAATCTGGTTGAGCTCGTTTGTACGGTGGTTCTGTCGTCGATGTGTCGTCAGCACATTTTCGACAGTGGAATGAATCTATATGCCCAAATCAATACAACCTCGCATCCCCGTTATGTCAATCAGTCTCCCAAGTGGTGTCCACCTATCATACCAAAATAACGTTGAAAAACCGTTGTGCACTTCGACTTTGTACAATGATGGAGCAAGCTCTCTATATAATATATGTGTATATGTTTTACAACAAATATTATGAAGTCATTATATTAAAATATCTTTAAATAACGTCGTATTCATACTATTTTCAAGTAATATTTTAAACTTAAAAACGTAAAAATTGGTCCATATATAAAACAAACATGTTATACTGTCATCAATTTATCCGAGTATTACTTTAGATACGTACGATTAGTTCAAAAACTCTACAAAATCCAATAGAAATGAATTAAACTCATCATGCTTGAAACAAATTCCCAATTTTTTTTAAGAAAGATAAACACGTACGATGAGACAAATAAGTAGTATTGCAAATTTGCAGTAAATCTAAATTTTGCATAACATGTCAATTAAATGATTTATTAAATAAATGAATGACCTTCATATCTATATAGGAATATATATATATATATATATATATATATATGGTTGACCAAAAATAAATAAATAAATAAATATATATATATATTTTGAACCGTAAACAATGGAGTCGTGGAGGTAGCAAATTCAACAACTTATTGGAAATATTCAAACGCTACGTACAAAATATAACTTGCTTTTTGTTTTCTTATGGATTCTATAGTTTCAACATATACAATTACAAATTTACAAACATCGCTAGAAAAAAAAGAAAAATAAAACATATACAAAAAATTAAAACATAAACACACGATTGTGTCCGAAAAATTAAAGCAAGAGGTGCGTCAAAGTTACGCATTATGTGGTTTACGTAACCAGAAAAAAAAAAAAAAAACAAAGCGAAAGGAGATGATGCCAAGAACCCTCCATTTCCATTGACTGGTCTTCCTTATTTTTTTTTTTATAAAAAAAACCCTAATCCTTACGTTGTCTATACAATTTTACTTTTAGTATTTAAGTATTTACTTGTTTGTTAAGTAACTTTTAGCATGTCTCTAAATTTCAATTTTAGCACTTAAATTCCGGTGGAAAATACATTATATTTTATAGATTTGTCTTTAAAATATTAAAGAAAAAGTTATTGAGAATTCCACTCTGAACTGTGAAATGAAACATAAGCTATACTATATAGAAAGATATATTTATCTGTTTTTTGGTCACCAAATTTTGTTTTTTTTTTCTTATATTAACCGCAACTATCCTAATAATATACATATATAAACTTTTTTCTTCTGAAAAGCATGAAGTTGTGATTATTTTTTTGAATTTTTCCGTGTACGATCATTTTATAAAAACAAACAAAAAATATTGTTTGTGTATTAGTATTTTACAAAAATTCGAAAAATAAGTAACATTTTGTGTATTGTTCACGCGTTAACTTCTTAATCGTATTCTTAGGAATATGCAAAATTATATTTTTACAAGAGAAAATGTTAATTATTTTTCTAAAATTTGGAAAATATTAAAATATAAATTATGTTTTGATTAAGTGATGTTGGATGCAAAATTATTGTTTTTTTTTACGTTTTTTTGTCACAAAAATAAAGTCGATCAATCGAATTAAAACACATGTGATTTGATTTTGGAGTAATATGCACTGGAACGAACATCTTCTGTTTATCCACTGTTACTTCTCTCTCTCTCTCTCTCTCTCCCAAAAGAGAAGCGACCACAGTTCAAAACAAATCGGCAAATTTTCTGTTTTCATGAATTTCGAGACTGCCGATTTGTAACAGTTTACGATTCGCGGCTTAATTCTCCATTCTATGTCGTGCCCAGAAGAAAAAAAATGATTTTTTTTGTTTTGACGAGATATAGAGATCGTGTTTAAAGCATATCACAAGTCGGAGCAGCTATGGCGGCTGTTCGGTTTACGGCGGTTATTCTGGTTTGTTTATTACCGGTGGCGGTTTTGTCTTACGGTTTCCCGGCGGCCTTGAAACTGGAAAGAGCGATCCCGGCGAACCACGAGATGGAAATCAGTCAACTCAAGGCGCGTGACAGAGCCAGACACGGCAGATTGTTACAGTCGCTCGGCGGAGTTATAGATTTCCCCGTCGACGGAACTTTTGATCCTTTCGTTGTTGGGTAATTTAATTTCATCTCTTCTCTTCGTTCTCTTTGGGGATTCATCAATTCGATCGATCGTTGGAGATATCTGAGTAGATGATTTTGATGCCTGCAAAGTGTTTGATACAATATCTGAGTAAATCTCAGTCATTGTCTGCCAATCCTTTTTTTTTCCCTCATGTCTGTCTCAATCAAAAAAATCTTCCTTTGACTTCGTCGTGTTCTGCTCAATTTTGTTTTTTGTTGTTGTTATTGTCAACATGTGTTCTGCTGAATTTGATGTTTGATTTTAAACAGATTATACTACACGAAACTGCGATTGGGATCACCTCCAAGAGACTTTTATGTACAGATTGACACAGGAAGTGATGTTTTGTGGGTCAGCTGTGCTTCTTGCAATGGCTGCCCTCAAACCAGTGGACTCCAAGTAAAGTCTTTCTGACATCATATTTCATTATCTTGGTAGATGTAAAATTATCTGATTTGAGATTAATATGCTGCTCCTTTCGGGCTTTTGTTTTTCTTTTGCAGATTCAGTTGAATTACTTTGATCCAGGGAGCTCAGTAACAGCGACACCGATCTCATGTTCTGACCAAAGATGCAGTTGGGGTGTTCCGTCCTCTGATTCAGGCTGTTCTGTTCAGAACAACCTTTGCGCTTACACGTTTCAGTATGGGGATGGAAGTGGCACCGCGGGGTTCTACGTCTCTGATGTCTTGCAATTTGACATGATTGTAGGAAGCTCTCTTGTCCCAAACTCAACCGCTCAGGTTGTGTTCGGGTGAGCTATTTCGGCAAGTCCTTTGTTCATAGTCATCAATTTGGGCCATTACTCTTGACTTTGTTGGTTGCTATGTGGGATTGTTTTTTCTGGAACAGATGCAGCACCTCGCAGACGGGAGACTTAGTGAAGTCGGATAGAGCGGTTGATGGAATCTTCGGGTTTGGGCAACGAGGAATGTCTGTGATTTCTCAGCTTGCTTCACAGGGATTAGCTCCGAGAGTGTTCTCACACTGCTTGAAAGGAGAGAATGGAGGCGGAGGCATATTGGTTCTTGGAGAAATTGTGGAGCCAAACATCGTCTTTACTCCACTCGTTCCCTCACAGTTAAATCCCTTTATCCCTCAAAACCATTGTCATTTCAAGAGTTGTTCAAATATTCATTGGAGAGTGACTGATAAGCCTGATCTTACTGCGTGTGAAAATTTCAGGCCTCATTACAATGTGAATCTGCTGAGCATCTCAGTAAATGGCCAAGCGTTGCCTATCAATCCGTCGGTCTTCTCCACATCAAACGGCCAGGGAACAATCATCGACACTGGTACAACACTGGCATACCTTTCTGAAGCAGCCTATGTTCCTTTCGTTGAAGCTGTAAGTCATTTAACTCCCGTTGCTATATCCTTTTGATATCACTGAACCATCTTGGAAATGTAGATACTATAACTGTACTATGAAACTCGGCAATTCTGTCTCTATACGTTATCTTAAATCTTATCGTTCTTATGGAATTTTTCAGATTACAAATGCTGTTTCGCAGTCTGTCAGACCCGTTGTTTCAAAAGGGAACCAATGTTACGTAATAGCCACGAGGTTCATCCCCCTCTTACCATCTCTAACCATGTCTTCTTATTGGTATCAATATGGTGGAAAAATCTGAACGTTTTTACGGTACTGGAATGATCAGTGTCGCAGACATATTTCCTCCAGTTAGCTTGAACTTTGCCGGTGGAGCATCCATGTTTTTGAATCCTCAGGATTACCTCATACAGCAGAACAACGTCGTAAGTACTTATATTCCACCTCCATCCAATATTTTCACAGGAATCTGGTTTTTTGGACTGTTCTTGGTATAACATTTGTCTCTGCACTCTGCTTTCCAGGGAGGTACTGCTGTGTGGTGCATCGGTTTTCAGAGGATACAGAATCAGGGGATTACAATCCTTGGAGGTAACCCGAGTCGGAAGCTTAAGCCTTTTGTTATTTGAAATCTACGTTTGGTAACACAAAACATCGGTTTTTTGTTTGTTTTGTTTTCATATTTGTTCTGCAGATTTGGTTCTTAAAGACAAAATCTTTGTCTATGATCTGGTCGGTCAGAGAATCGGATGGGCAAACTACGATTGTAAATCGCATCCCTTTTAACTCAAACGAGATCCAAAAGCAATATAGTCTTTTCACACTTTAAAATCTCTCAACTTTTATGTTTCTTTCAGGTTCAATGTCGGTAAATGTCTCTGCGACTAGCAGAAGCGGAAGAAGTGAATATGTGAACGCAGGACAGTTTAGTGACAATGCCGCGCCGCAGAGCCTGTCTTTGGACATTGTCGGAAACACTCTAATGCTCTTACTAATGGTAATCAACATGTTCTTATAGCACATAGCTTATGCAGATTTACCTTATGTAGTTTATGTACACTGTTTTATTTGGTCGTCGGCGTGTTATCTGTGGTCGCGAGCCAAGCAGGAGAAAAGTTAACTTCTTAGTTGTTTGTTTTTGTTTTCATTCCATTATTATAGTTTTGGATGTAAATAATTCGTTTTTACTTAGTGGTGTATGTGTTTTGTTCTTCTGATCAAAGGTTTTCTTTTTTCCACTCTTTTTATATTAAATAAAAATATTGGAAAAACGAAATATAGTAATTAAATATTAACGGCCCACCAAAAAGCAAAGAAATGCTATAAAACTGTTGAAGGGCCTTTAATTGATGATGTATATATTATTTGGTTAAACATCATAAGAAAAATTAGTAATCTTCTATGAAATATGTATAACCGACAAATCTAGTTTTTCTTTAAATGTTTTAAAAAAAAAATCTTGTATATTCAAATCTAAATAAACTATATTTTTATGCGAAGCCAATGAAAAAAAGAAGACTATAGATTTATATAATATATTTGTAATCCATGTTAGTTGCATACTCGGATCCAAAAAACCAAATTAGAATTGAACCGAATTATGAGATATTGAACCGAATCGAATAATCATAAATAATCGAACCAAAACTCGGATGGTACTTAAAATATACGAAATATAATTATTTATCCAAAAGTATTATGTGTATTTATATTTGAAATAAACAAATAACCAAAAATTACAATTATAAACTGAATATATTAGTTATGTTTATACCAAAATAACTTAAATATCCGAAAATCTTTAGTTATATTTGTAAAAATATTTTTTTTTTTTTGAAAAATTTAATCAAATTTTATTTAAATTGAACTATTTTTGTTTTAATAGATTTTTCGTGTATTTAAGAAACAAATTTTAATAAATTTTTCGTGTTTCAAACCGATCCGAATCTGGACGAAACCGAACCGAATCTAATAAAAAGAAATATACGAATAGATACTAAACCTCTAACCCGAAGAAACCAAATTGAACCTAACGTGTACCCGAATGTCCATGCCTAAATTTAAAGTCTAGGGAAAAAATGCCCCTTTATACTTCCATATACTTCTGTCTCAGACAGAGTCAGCGTAAGCCCTAAGTTTTTGGTAGCTAGACTGACTATTTCCCTGACAAAGACACTACCTCCTGTAGTCTTGTGTTGTGTCATCAGAATCATTAATTTCGTGTGTTCCAATTATGGTCGATTCCCAAATTGCTTATATGCATTAATTGGATGCTCAAATTGGGAATTTTTTCATCCGCGTTTCAATTAACCTCTTTTTAATTTGGTCATCTTCTAAAATCTCCAACTTTCTCGAATCTCTAGGGTTTTTAAGGGTTTTTCTTTCTTCCGGAATTGAATTCCCCAGATCTCATTCATCTACTCCAATGAATTGCTCGTCTTCTACTTCCTGAATAGTGATCGAGATTCACAGGTAGCATATTTTCTCGATTCTTGTGCGTCTCAACTACTCTTCTGCGCAATTCGTCGTCTCTTGGATTTAATTTATTCCGGCGATGGCGGATGAAAAGAACGGCGGACGTCTGAGTGACGCTAGCGACTACTCGTCGGAGGATGAGGGAACAGAGGATTACAGGAGAGGAGGCTACCATGCGGTGCGAGTCGGCGATACCTTTAAGAATGAATCTTATGTGATTCAGAGTAAGCTTGGTTGGGGACATTTCTCCACTGTCTGGCTCGCTTGGGACACTCAAAAATCGGTAAGCCACTTTCACTTCTAGGGTTCGTTTGTCAGAGAATCAATTTAGGGATTTTAGAAAAGCATTGTTGGGATTGAGCTAGCTTGTTGGATTTCTGTAGAAGAGAATGTTGAATGTGGAAGCTCTTGTAGTTAGAAGTTTACAAGTTTTTAGGGCAAATCTGTAGTTTGGATTCTCTGGGTTATTAAGGTTTTGAGGTTGCTCTTTTGTTTGTGATGAACAGATTTTAACCTTGCCTTCAATTCATTGTTTGTAGCGTTATGTAGCTTTGAAAATCCAGAAGAGCGCTCAGCACTACACTGAGGCGGCCATGGATGAGATAAAAATCCTGAAACAGATTGCGGAAGGTGACCCGGAAGATAAGAAGTGTGTTGTTAAGCTTCTTGATCATTTCAAGCACGCTGGTCCTAACGGGCAACATGTTTGTATGGTCTTTGAGTATTTGGGAGATAACCTCTTGTCGGTTATCAAGTACAGCGATTACCAAGGTGTTCCTCTTCACATGGTTAAAGAGCTCTGTTTTCATATTTTAGTTGGTTTGGATTATCTTCACCGCGAACTCTCTATTATTCATACTGATATCAAGCCAGAGAACATTCTGCTCTGTTCCACCATCAATCCTGAAGCAGATGCTCGGAAATCGGGTACTCCTCTTGTTCTTCCAACCACCAAGGACAAAACTGTTACCGAGAGACAGGCTGAAAAAGAGAAGCCCAAGACCTACTCGTACAGTGCGGATTTGACTAAGAATCAGAAAAAGAAGATCCGTAAGAAAGCAAAGAAGGTGGTAGTTGAAGGATGTGGTGGAGAGGAAGCTTCAGAGGAAAATGAGAGAGATTCTAACTCCGAAGCAAGACCAAACGGAAATTCAACTGTGGAGAGTTCAGAGGGGAGTTCTGAAAGAGTGAAAGACGCAGAGAATGTTAGCCAAAAGAGTCGGGGCAATAGGAGAGGAAGTCGATCCACGAGGCAAAAGTTACTTGCGGATGTTGATCGAAAATGCAAGTTAGTCGATTTTGGGAATGCTTGTTGGACTTATAAACAGTTTACGAGTGATATTCAGACAAGACAGTACCGGTGTCCTGAGGTTATTCTTGGCTCAAAATACTCAACCTCGGCAGATATGTGGTCATTTGCTTGCATTTGTTTTGAGCTTGCCACTGGAGATGTTCTATTCGATCCTCACAGTGGTGAAAACTTTGAGCGGGATGAGGTATCACTGCATATCTATATATATATATTTTACTCAGCTTTTTCTCAAGTTCTGTGAAAACCTCAGATCATTTCGTATTGTTGGGATTCAATAGAGCTTAAAACTGGTGACCTTTGGTTTCAGGATCACTTGGCATTGATGATGGAGCTTCTTGGGATGATGCCACGAAAGGTAAAGCTTAGAAACAGTGTCTCAGACGGGATTTTTGATGTTGAAGCACTTGTCTAACGGAATTTTTTGATGCAGATTGCATTAGGTGGACGCTACTCGCGGGATTACTTCAACCGACAGGGTGAATTAAGGCACATTAGGAGGTTACGGTTTTGGCCACTGAGCAAGGTTTTAACGGAAAAATATGACTTCAGCCAGGAAGACGCGATTGCGATGCAAGAATTCATCATTCCCATTCTTGAATTTGTACCTGAGAAGAGACCCACAGCTGCTCAGTGCCTAACGCACCCATGGATGAATCCTGTCCCTATATCACTGAAACCGTCATCCAGTCCACAGAAACCCAAAGAAGAAGAAGAAAAAGAAGCAAAAGATGAGGATAAAACAAAGGAAAAGGATGAGAGGGAAGCGATTGAGGTTGGTGTTGGGAATATCGCCATTGATGGCTCAGAGTCAAAGACCTCAGCAAGAGCAGGTCGTCAATCTGCTCGTGATCTTCGCACTTGAGAAAACAGAATCTCTGAAAATAGTTGTGTCCGTCTTCTGAATCACTTTTCTGGGAATCAGGGATTTAGATTCTGTATTGTTTTTTTCCCCATTCACTCGTTGCAAACAAAAGATTGGAAATTTTATTCGCTTTTGAATTTAATTGAGATGATTGTCACTGATTTAACATTTATCAAATTGGTGCAGAGCATAAGAAATGCGGACTTAGGGTTCAATGGAGACCACACAATAAATATATATCAGACATTTTATGAACTCACCTTTCTCTAAGTACTAGTAGGGGCCCAATGCCACAATGTAAATGTGTGATGAAATTCTATTTCTTCACGGATTTTCACCTGTAATATATCCGTTTAATATTTTAGCTCTCTTTATCAGTGTTTAAGGAAAACGGAAAGGGGAAGAAGAAGACGGGTTTACCTCTTCTTTCACCGTTTTAGCATTGAAGGTTCAAAAGACTTTGCGTTTACTGAGATAGGAATACATGAGGAAGAAGGCGACTGCAGCGCCTATGATGATTCCACCCGTTGTTAGCCAGAATGCAGACTGCAAAACCCGAGATTATAACGGGTTAAGTGATGCTGCAATGGTTGAACTTGTAAATATGTGTTACTTCATGAGGGTTTATGACTTACAGCTTGTTCTTCAAGATAGGACCTCAAGTTCATGCCGAATATACCTACATGCACCCGAAACAAAAGGTATCAGCCCTTTACAATGAACAAGGGAAATATAGGAATTGTTGGCTTTGAGATCATGTTCATATAGCAATGATTCTTTGTAGTTACATTCAAATAGTAGATATGGAAAGTCGAATGTGGAGTCTCAATTCAATTTCAGGAGTTGGTAGTTTATAACTTTATATGCAAAATGAAAGGAGCAAGCCTCTACCACAGTTTAAAGGTTTGAGGGAAAACGTATGCAAATCATGAACAGAATGTGAATGTACCTGCGATGAGAGCACCAACCGCAACACAAAATGTTCCAACCTGAAGAAGCAGCTCGAATCTGCTGACCTCAAGCCTCCGAGAACTGAGAAACCAACAAAAATTGATATGATTCAGGTATAATGGTAAGAGTGCCTAATCATTTAGGAGAAAAAAGTGTTGTGTTATCTTCCGAACCTTAGATTGACAGCAATTGAGTCTTCCATTTCCTTTGCAGAATCCAGAAGTCTTTCTGCTTGTCCATGGCATGACTCACATCTGCACATACGAATCTATAGAGTTTCACTACAAAACACATTGGCATCCTTCAAGACTAAAAGTTAGTTGTACGGAATGAAAGTCAAGACCTTTGCAGATAGTTCTCCAAGAGCATTTCGATTTCCTCCTCTTCTTCTGCAAGGAACCCGACAAAGGAAATTAATCTCGATAAAGTCACCTGTTTGTGGTGAATGTCACGAAGGAAGCGTTTGCAGTCTTACCCTCAGCAATCTGCTTATCTAAGGGCAATGAGCACTCCATATCATCATTTCCTCTTCTAAGTGTGCAATTTCTTCCAATGATGCAAATGCGGCGTATTTCATGTGGATCCTCTAAAAGATCTATGAGCATTTGTCTAAGAGCTCCAGCTCGCGAGCCCAATTCAACCTTCCAAAAGGTGTATATAGAAAAACACAATACAGCAGAACGAACATTGAGTTCCCTGAAGCTACCAACTGAAACAAGAATATACAACTAAATGAAGTTTACCAGTCTTTGCTTGCTAATACGAAGTTCCTCCAATATATCAGCAGTTAAGCGGTTGGGCAAAACCTCAAGAAGCGCTTGGACCTGAACCAAATGGCCCAAATTAAAAAACTTAGAGCAAATGGAATGATCTTAAAGAAAAGGCATAAGCAAATGTGTGGACAAAACTACAGTGTTTCATGTTAGAACGTGAACAGGATATTTATGCCAGAACTCAAACTTATTTCAAAGGGAACATGCATTGTAAGTCTACAAATGGAAGTTTCATTTTTCGCAAAACTCCGTCCATTATTAAGATAGAGAAGCAACTGAGTCATAGATAATCCACAGTCCAGCAGTTGAAGTGAAGAAGATCTAACTGAAATGCACTCACTAGCATCCATACTCACACGGGGTTCTATATTCATAAGCCTTTGCTCTAACCGTTGTATCCTTGAGATTAGCGCCGATTCAACAACCTTTTATAAAGCCAGAGTAAAGAAAAGTCAGAACAGATTCAAGATGATAGGAATATTATGAACTCAGGTTATGCAGGGCTGAAAAGATGATTGTCATAAGCTTTGATCTGTCTGCAAATTATATCTTTATTCTTTTCCACAGATATAACTAGCATAAATGAATCATCATCCCATCAAGTTATTTATGAGGCAAACCAACCTCGAGTTCAAATGGCATAGAGAGTCCTCCACTCAGACTTCTTGGGTTGAGCCGAGGCATCAATGTATCAACAAATGCCCTTCCTCCTCTACTGAAAATATTTTGGACTTACATCAGTGATACTTGGAATAGAGTAAAAGATATGAAGAACAAGAGATATACCGCAACCAAGATTACCGGTTATAATCAAATATAAGGACACGGTCTCGCATTGCTATTGCTCGCAGAGAGCCCAAATTCAGAAGAATGGCATGTTCACGGACCTAAATAATAGGCAAGAGAAGGTTTCATCATTGTCATATAGAGATAAAATACAGGACTATGAGGAAGAGATGGTTCTCCAGCTCCTTTTTTGACGTTTGACAAAGGAGTCTATCTTATTGTTACTGTAAAAATCCGACTTTCACATGACTCAAGAGAAATGATTGTTTAAGCTACTTACCAATAGAGACGGCATCGAGTTTGTCATAAACAATGAAGGATCAACGCTTCGGATATCTCTTGGGCGAAGACCTGATGAAAAGAGAAGACATATCATAGAGAGATAGAGAGCACGAGTTGAAAAGATCACAATGTCACTGATTCCGCAAATGCACATAGCGATGTAGAAGAAAGAAAAGGTTTCACTAACCACTGGATTTGAGCAGCTGTCGTCTGTTGATCTTCCTTGTAGATATTGCTCCAGTCGCCTTCACTTCAACAACCTATTTTTTTTCAAGACACAATTGAGAAAATTCGATGAGATACAAGAAGTGGGAGCTCCAACCAAAGCTATTTCACAGCTTTTAAGACTTCCCTCAAATTAAAATGTTTACAAGAAACCATAAGTGTCTTATACGAATTCACCAACAAAAGTGAGCATGAACATATAATCAATTCAATCAGAATCCTATACATGATGATATATTAACACGAAGCCTTGACATGCAAAAGCCGAAGATCCCCTCGTGATTGATCAGAATTTAACTAAAAAAAAACTTCAAAAATGAGACGGAGAGAATCATGAAACCTCATAAACCGGCTCACGAATTCCCAGCGACGTAGAATCACTTGATGAAGAAGAAGACGAAGAAGAATCGATCTTCTTTGCATCATCTGGTCCTCCGTTTTCTCCATCACCGCTGCTAGTAGCATCGTCGTCGCTAACGTTTAGGGATTCGTAGTCGCCGACGAAATCCTCAGCGGTTGTTGGAGACTTGGCTAAAAACTTGGATCTCGAAAAAAGCTTGAGTGCCTCGAAGTAGATCGGAGTTCTATTAAGCGCCGATAAGTGGAGGGAAAAGGCAGGAGATGCTGATCCAGGAAGAAGAAAGTGAAGAGATGGAGACTGATCGGAGGAATTGAAGAGAGAAGTGAGTGTGGAGGGAGATGGAGTTAACGCCATTGTTGTTGGTGGTGGTGGAAGGAAGCTTTGGTCATGGAGATTCTTCGTTGGTTTAGCTTAAGGATAAATTTAGAATTTAGATGGCAAAACATTATCCAATTTCTACATTTTAATTTACAAAGAAATATGTAAATTAAAAATTGATTCAATAATTTTATAATAAAAATTTAAATCTCAAATGATCAAAATATTACACATGAAAAGGAACTGTTCTTGTTTAAAATATTATATTTAATTTCCCTACGTTTTATTCCAAACAAATATTTTTACTTTTATAAGAAAATAATTTTGTTTGATTTAACGAATAAACAATTTATGGTAGTTGACCGTTAATTTTGTGGCGGAGGATTAGTTTGAGATTCTCAATTTCTCATCCTTACGACAAAAAAAAACTCACGATATTTTCACGTGTTGCCACCTGTCCCGCAGACTCGTTTTATTTGTGAACAGTTGGCAGATTTTTGTATGGTTTGTCCAAAATGGGGTGTATTTGTTTGTATTGAAAGAGTTTAAGATACTTTCAAAGAAAATAGACTACTATGTAGGTCACAACATAAAAAATGGTTTAGTACAAGGGCTTGTTTGTAAAATGTGCAAAGAGGTGTTCCAATTATTCTGGCGAGAGAAGGAGAAAAAAACCCATAGAGGTTTCAATGGAGGACGATGAAGTAAACCAGCGAAGTAAACTTGAAGAAAAAGATTCCGATGAAAGAAGAGAAGATAAAGAAACCGATTTTCCCTCGCATCATCCTCCGCCTCCGCCTGATGAGGTAAGGCATAAATTCTCGCGGTGACTAGTTGCTCAATAATTGAGCTAAAAGCTGGTAGTTTCATGGCACTTTGTGTAATCCGGGGCTTTCAGCTTGGCAATTAAATGGGTAGATTCGATTGAAAGTTCTGATTTTTTTTTTTTGTGATTTTTAATTTTTCTATGTTTCTGCAGTTGTTCGACATTTCGACTACAGTTGATCCTAGCTATATAATCTCACTAATAAGGAAACTCCTTCCAATCGTTTCGGGCAGTGAAGAATGTGATCAAAGCACTGAGGAACGGCATAACCAACATATGAGTGCCAATAGTGTGGCTCAAGGTGTTGTAGCTCTGTCTGGAAATGGGTTTGTGGACACTTCCAGTGGTGATCCAGAGAGCATGGACATTGGAGGTAACAATAACGAATCCACTTCCGAGGAGAGGGACATGGTGAGTTCATGTCGGGAGCTTAGAGACGTAAGCAGGTCATCAGTGGAAGAGGCATGGGAAGATCATGGTTGCGTTTTGTGGGATCTTGCCGCCAGTATAACTCATGCTGAGCTAATGGTAAAGAATTAGACTTTGAAGTTAATGCCTTTGAATACTTTTGTTGGTTTTATTTCCTATGAACATTAAACTTCCAAGTAGCAGTGCTGGTTTTAAGCGAATAGGACATTTGGGGATGAATTGATGAAAGAAATCATTGGTTTCCATGTAGACAAGAGAGCAAGCTTGGTTCCATGTAGTGGTTTTGTATTGTACTGTAATGATCTATCTATTGACTCTTTGTATTGGGACTGAGACTGGAAGATGCGATTATTTTATTATTCTGGCTTTGGCTTTGCAGGTACAGAACCTAATCTTAGAAGTGCTTCACGCTAACCTTATGGTTTCAAAATCTGCCCGCATTCGAGTAAGAAACTCATTATATATATGATAATTGGCTAAGTCTAATCATTTTCTACTTATTTTTTTTGTCTTTCTGAATTGATTTTAATGTTTATACTTCTTTTTCATTTTGGCTTGCAAGGAAATCTGTCTCGGGATTATTGGGAACCTTGCTTGCCATGAAGGTCTATCGAAACATATAGAGTCTATAGCCGGACTCGTCAATATACTTGTGGGGCAGTTGTTTCTTGATGATACCCAATGCCTAAGTGAAGTTTGCAGGCAAAAAGTCAATCTGTAAAATCACATTTAGATTCATGCTTGACCATTTGGTTGGATTTTCTAACTAATTGATATTTTGTTTCCAATAGGATTCTAACCTCGGGTCTCTATGGGGCTGGGTGCACTTTTTGGGCCGAGTGTTTACAGTCTGATGATATACTTCGCCGTATTTTGTGGATTGCGGAAAATACCTTGAATCTTCATCTTATTGAAAAGGTAACTACTAACTTCTGATACCAGTGCTTGTAACTTGTAAGTTAGTCATTCTTCCACTGGACGACTAGATGGTTGAAAGGTCATCTTACTGGCGAATTTTATAGGGCTCAGTTTCAGATGGAAATGTTTCCTGAACTCTCTACTTAATGCCTTTTCATGTCCCTCAACCATTTTCTTTGAGTTTTGGTTTACCATACCTTTTTTTTAATTTGCTAAATCATTTCCATTTTTCCATAGAGTGTAGGGCTATTGTTAGGTATCATAGAAGGTCAACCAGAGGTTGGGCAGCTATTGCTCCCTCCACTAATGACTCTGGGTTTGACGAGTCTCTTGATCAATCTTCTTTCCTTTGAAATGAGCAAGTTGACTAGAGAAAGAATCCCAGAAAGGTATGAACAAATAGAAACTCATCTTCAGGTGTCAGTGAATGGCATTTTTATTCTTGCAAAAACAAACAAGTGTTATGCTTCACTATGTAGTATGTACCCTTGTGTATGATTTCAGGTACCCTGTCCTTGAAATTATTCTCCGAGCTATTGAAGCCCTTTCTGTATCAGATAGCCATTCTAAAGAGATTTGCTCTAGCAAAGAACTTTTTCAACTAGTCTGTGAACTTATGAAACTTCAGGACAAAGCCGAGGTAGTTTTAAGTTGATATGAAGCTTTCTATTGAGTACATCTCAAGTTAGAATTTTAATGAAGTAGAATTCACTGTAGGTGGCAACATCTTGTGTTACTGCAGGAGTTTTAATCGCAAATATGCTGTCGGAAACAGTCGATTTTATTCCAGAAGTATCGCAAGGTAAACTAATTACTTTAATTTCATGACATGTGTGGTCATAGTTTTCCATTGTGGCATGACTCTACTTTACGAAATTCTTAAGTCTGGAATTGTGGTCGTATGAAAAAGTTATAATAAAGTTTGTTTAACAAGTATGAGTTTTTTATATATGTCAAAGCATTCTCTACTTTTTTTGGAATACACAGTGAGGCTCGTACTTGACAAATAGGATGAACAGAGTAGATATTTGCATAGTTTTTGTTGTTCATCTAGTGCTTCATGTCTTTATCTGACACCTACTGTGAATCTGCACGAGCAGATTTTTCTTTCTTGGAAGGGTTATTCAGTACTTTACCATTTGCTTCGGATGACATAGACGCAAGAAGAGCTCTTTGGAACGTAATTGCGAGGTTACTTGCCAGAGTTAATGAGTCTGAGATAAACACATTCTGTCTGAGTCAGTACATATTGGTTCTGCTAAGCAACTCGGATATTATAGAAGATGATCTTCTCGATATCCAACTTGAAGATTCAAACGAGGAGTCCCAAAGCTCATTCCCTTCCCAGATAAAGTCACGCTCGCGAAGAATTGCTGTATCCACTTTTATATTCATCTGTTTTTGTTGCTCCTTTCTAGATTTTTCAAAGTTGGGCCTGTACGGATCTTTTGTTGACCTTTAGCAACAACAGATACAGAAGATTGAATCAATATTGAACAATTGGAATATTCGCGAGGAGAACTTACGCGAGGAAAGCATGAATGGGGACTGCTCTGTAAACAAAGCTGATGTTAAAAGGCTATCAGATTGCTGTCAAAGATATATCAAGTAAGCTATTCTCAATCTCTAGAATAAGCATTGTTTCATTCAACTACATTTTCAAGTGATCCAGAAATCTGAAACTCGAAACACTCTTATATTACAATTGATCGTACAGTTCCATAGACTTTGATCTTGTGTCAAGTTCTTTCAACTGTCAGAATGTAGTTTGAATTGGAAATATTTAGATTGGCTTGATTCATAATTTTCTTCTTTCTCAATTGTAGATCGATTGAAGGGTCTTAACTCATGGGGAATCGTTGGCTTGAAAGTTTCCAATCTTGTCTACTTTCCATGGTCAACCAAGGCATCACACATTGATGCATGAAGTCGCAAGCTTCAAGAAATCGCCGACCCAGCAGGCTTTTGAACAGACATATTCAGGTTAGAACTTACCTGTCTTTCTCATATCATTAGATCACTTAGGGCATAGTTTGATAAATTGTAAACCAGAGGAAGAGATTCTTTAAAAAAAATCTCAAATTTTCAGAACCAGAAGTTTCACTGAGTATCTTTAGATATAAATCTCGATTCAGTCTTGAAATTCAAATGGGCAAAACAACAGCAGATAGTGAGAATTACAATCTTAAGCCATAATAGTGAAGAGCAACAATGATCTTGAGAAGAATTAGAGAGAGAGAGAGATGGATGGATGATTAGGAGATGAGAGAGATGCCAGAGATCAAGAGATTGTCTGAGAGAATCTTGTTAGCAGCTTCTGTTGGGTGAAATCCGTCCCAAAAGACATACTGAGTTGCATTATTACATGTTCCTACTGATTTAGGGTTACACAGTATTGATGTCTCTAGTAGTCCTGTTCCACAACATGCTCTTCTTGCCTCTGCAAATCCTGAAAACACACAACCAAAAATGAATCTAGTGATTAAGAATTGTTTTTATAGCTTTTGAGATAAATTTACCAAATTCTGATGGCCTGGTGGCGAGATCATAGAGAGGCTGATAGATATCAAAGACGACCAAATTGAGTCCAATGAGGACTCTCTTGAGATCCTGCGACGTCGTATTGAGTTTGTTGTTGAAGGAGATTGCGTCGTTGTTTAGGTTCTCTGAGCATCCACCCTCGTGTGGGGCAGCCACCGTTATGGCCGCCGGTAAACATCCCAGCGGCGGAAGCGTCGTCACTCCGATCCTTCGTGCTCCTAAAGAATACAAATTCTAGGTGGTTCCCCCCCAAAAAAATTATCAACATTTCATAGACAACTAATAATAAGTGTGATCGAAAATCATATTAAGAAGATTTATGAAACCTTTGTAAGACTCAACTAATTTAACCTGAATGAAATTGGAGTAGGAGAGGATAAGGAGATCGGAGAAGTCATCAGGTGACTGGGATTTGTAGAGAAGAGGGTTAATATAGTAATTTTGTATAAAGTCACTGCTCCCTGCGCTGACGATATACATGCCATCGGAGATTATGGAAGTGACGTTGGCATTACTGCTATTGTTCGAATTTGCGATTTCTTGGATTCGGCTAATATAGCCTTTGTAATGTTCCAGCTGTTGCGCCAACGATATTGCACTCTTCATCGAATAATTTATTATTAGATGAAAATAAAGAAGGTAGTGTAATTGAAAAGGTGAAAATGGTACTAACGTACGTAGAGCTTGGCTGTGCCATCGTAGTAACCAGAAGCTGCAGATGCAAAGTTAGCTCCAATCAAAAGGTTTCTGCCTTTTGCCTTTTTGCTTAGATAAGCTTGTGGGTATGATCTGAACCCAAGATTCTCAGCTGCACACAAATATTATCAATTACTTCAATACATTAAATTGATGATGGATACATGCATGTTGATTTACACATTATACAAACACAGTTACATGCACAAAAATCGATGTTATTTAGCTCATATTTTGCATGTATATCTGTATTTGGACATGCATGCACTCTATATATCGATTTGTTTCACTCAAATGAAGTAAGATAAACAGTAAGAACAAAAAAAATGGGTACCGGTGAAGTCAGTAGCCAATTTTCCATTGCAGAATCTTCCGGTGGGTTGATGGGTTGTGAAATCTCTGCCATAGGGAGGAAAATTAGCTTTAACGATTGTGTAGATATGATTGTTGTTTCCAACATCAACCACCGAATCACCAAATATGAACATCGATGGAACCAATGGCTGTGCCTTCATCACCACCACTAGCTCTAGAACCATTAAAGATCCAACCACCACATAAAGATTGAACCAAGTTCCCATTAACTCTCGAGAGAAACCCATCATTTTTGTTTCTCTAGCTCTATTCACAAATTAAGATGATGATATTGTTTCTGCTTTTGAATGTGATGAGTAGCATGAGTGTGTATGTGGTTTTGCATGCAATGGTGTTTATATAGTAGAAAGTTTGTATTAAATACGAGTGATATATTGTACCGTTTATGTGTATGTTTCTTCTTATATATTATATACACATAACGCAGTGATATTGGCCTGAACAAAAGTGAAAACATGCACTTGGCAGAGAGACACATTGAAAGAAAGTAGTTGCGAGGGTCGGCCATTGATTTGACTTTCACATTTAATTTCTAGTCCAGTTACGTTATGTGTGCCATTTAGAACATGAGTTATGAGCACTAATTAATTATCAGCTAAAATTAGTTACTTTAAATAAATGTTATGAAATACATGTATATGATGATGTCAATTAGTAATTATTAATTTTATAAGAGGTTAAATTGTTAAACACTTATGACTTATATATCTATATATATAAAGTTAGATTTTCTCTCTTCTCATGCTATCACCTCATCATCCACATGTCAAATTTTAATTGTTCATTTTTTAACATCATTTTAATTATTATTTTTTAACAATTGGATTTAATTACATAATTAAGATCATTAATAAATAAATTTTATTTATGCATATAAAACAAAAAGCATACTGATAATTAGTTTAAACAAAAATTAAAATCTATCGATATCTACCACATTTTTAATATTTAATTTATAAAAAAAACATCCTCAAAATAAGTTTAAATATCAAAATATGATAATTTATTTTAACTCTCACATTTTGATAGACACAACAAAATTATAACTAAATACAAATTAAACATCATATAAAACAAAACTTAGAATCTAATAAAATTATTAAATAAACATCGAGGAAAAAAAATCCACACCAAAACAGCAATCCGAATGAAATCATAGAAATCTTCTCTATGAAGATGTATCAAAATTACTCGGCTACTACATGACACAATCTTCTATTTGTATAAGAAAAAACAATATTGAAAATAATATATGTAAAGTATTAAACTATCAAAAATAAAATATATAAAGAAAAAAGTTAACACGTCCGCGCGTAGCGCGAATCACATTCTAGTATATATATAAAGTAACATTTTCTCTCTTCTCATGCTGCCACCTCAGCATCCACATGTATACTATTTTAAAAAAAAATACTAAAACATATTCACACCTTAAATCTTCTATGAGAAGAGACAAACAAAAAAAAACATGTTAAAGAATTAAAGACTGATGAACTTTGTCAGACGTGAATTGCGATTCAAGATTCTCCTCTCGGTGACGAAGTAGATCACAACAAAGAAGATGCAACAAATTTACTCCGTCACTAGATGAGATAAGATCGAAGGGGAAAAATATGTCAAAAATCCGAAGAGATCAAGACCTCGACCGAATTTCACTACCTACCATGGTTTATCATTAATTCATTCGTCTCTCATTGAAACCACATTAATCGTCAAAAAAAAAATTCACAGATAAAATTACCACCATTCTTTTTTCAAGTACTCTGACTTTATCATGTCTTCTACCACAAATGTTGCTTGAACCAACTGGAATAAACATCAAAGGCATAGACATTAGAAACTCCAACTTATGATACATTATATCGAGAGGAGAAAATGTATATTATATGAGCATCTATATATATAAAGTAACATTTTCTCTTTTCTCATGCTGCCACCTCAGCATCCACATGTATACTATTTAAAAAAAAAACTTACAACTTCAAGTCTTTCTCATAAAAACACTAAAACATATTCACACCTTACATCTTCTATGAGAAGAGACAAACCAAAAAAAAATGTTAAAGAATTAAAGACTGATGAATTTTGTCAGACGTGAATTGCGATTCAAGATTCTCCTCTCGGTGACGAAGTAGATCACAGCAAAGAAGATGCAGTAAAGTTACTCCGTCACTAGATGAGACAAGATCGAAGGGGAAAAATATGTCAAAAATCCAAAGAGATCAAGACATCGACCGAATTTCACTATCTACCATGGTTTCTCATTAATTCATTCGTTTCTCATTGAAACCACATTAATCGTCAAACAAAAAATTCACAGATAAAATTACCACCATTCTTTTTTCAAGTACTCTGATTTTATCATGTCTTCTACCACAAATGCTGCCTGAACCAACTGGAATAAACATCAAAGGCATAGACATTAGGAACTCCAACTTATGATACATTAGATTGAGATGATAAAAAGTATATTATATGAGCATTGAGTCGTTAAGAAATCTTGACGACAGAAGAAACGTTGGAATCCCAATGGGGAGAGTTGGGGAAACCTGTTTTTTTTTTAATTGTGGAAAAAAGGAAACCTAATTTAAGTTGAGAGATTGTTAAATCTTTTACTCTAATGGGTTTGGCCCGTACCAAAAACTTCTTATTATGTGTGCATATTACAATATTTATCTTAAAAAGAACATACCCATTTCTCTTAAAAAGAAAAACATTAATTTATGACATTTGAAAAAACAAATTAATATGCTAAAAAAAATCGACAAAAACAAAGACAAAACAAAAAATATAAAAATTTAAATAAAGGAAAAAAATTAGTTAACAAACCCGCGCGTAGCGCGGATCACACCCTAGTCTATATAAATAGTCATCGGTAAACCTAATTAACATCTCTCCTCAATAGATATGGAGTCTACCTGGAAAGTTGTTAGGTCAACCACCGGGAACGGCGGCGGTATCACGGTGGTTGGATCCGACTCGCCGTCAGTTTTCCACATAGCTCTAAGATCAGAAAGCTCAAATCCATCTCCTAACTCTGTCGCTCCTCCTCCACCACAGTCTCATCACACGTCATCGGTTTATTTGTCTCTTAAAAACGCCGCAAAATGAAACTTGTAAGAATTATTTTAGGGTCACACATATATAATCAATGTGTTAGGATCATTATTTAAAATAGTCAAAACTTATGTGGTCGCTTAAGTATAAAATAAAAAACTATGGAGCATAAGTGTTATGAAAAATTTAATGTGAGAATACATTCATTTGATGAATGGCCGAATTAGAAATTGTTTATATATAAATAGAATGTTACATTCACCATAACAATCCTAATCAGAAATAAATAAAATTATATGCATCCCATCAAGATACTATCATGCTTTAGTGGATTGTTTATATTCTGTTTCTATTCTTATTATTATGGTGTTTAATTGTTATGGTGTTTATATTCACCATAACAATTTCTGTTTCTATTCTTATTATTAAGATACTATCATGCTTTAGTGGATTGTTTATAATAATCCCAACAAAACCAACAAACTCTTTTAACAGAACAGAATATCATCATCACCAAGTCGAGAATTTGGGTAAATCTTTCTTTGCTCTGTTTTTTTTTGTTCTTCTTCTCTGTTTCGATAAAATTTCAGCACAAAATAGAAAATATTCCCTTAACTTATAAAGTTAATTTAGACGGCAAAAAAAAAAAAAAAAAAAACTAGATTCCTACGAAAATTATGTCCATTTCCATTGACAAGTCGAATGATATTGATGTTATCTCCTTCAAACTCAACCTTTTTATAACCCAATGCCCAAGTTGCTTGTAGTGCCTATAGTAATGAAGAACATTCTGCTTCCTCCACCGACAGCCGTCCTTGAAATTTACCCATACCACAATCCAAAAATACTTCATTTGGAATCTAGTTATCCTTAAAACCTTTCTTATTTTTTTTTATTTTCCAGAGTAGAAAAACAAAATATAAAAATTAATAAGAAAATCATTAAAGTTTGAACAAAAAAGAAGTGGATAAATAAAAAAGCTTGACTGTGTGTGTCTTCTTCGCTCGCGATGAGTTTCTCCAGAGCAAGCCTCTTCGATTTTCCTCTTCAACCATTCCTGCTTTCGCATCCTTCCTATATTTTCCTTCCTAGACGTAAGTGTCGAATCTCAACGCTCATCGGAATTGAGTAATGAGATTGAGATCGATTAACGTAGTTCGCTCTAGAATTTTGTTTGTTTGGGTTAGTCGATTTTTGGTTCTGTTCAGTTTTTGCCGATTGATAGCTTGTACAGGTTAGACTAGGAGGTGTAATTAACATAAAATCGAGGGATGAACCTACGTTCTTCGATTTAGAAGATTTGATTCTGCTGGAACGTACAAGGATATGTTGTTCTTCCTGTGGTTATTTTACAAAATTTTCAGTAGTGAGAGTAAGTTATATGGCTTGTTCTGAGTTTATTATGCTTGACTGACTCTATCTCTAGCGCTTATGGTTTTGCTTTGAGGTACAGTTTCTTAAGTAGCACTGGATTCTCTAAATTGTTTGAGTTTAGTAGACGGGTCTGGTTTTCAATATCCTTTATGATTCACAACTTTTGGCTGATTTTATTGATAAACAAAATTGTCTAGTTTTGTGTATTCACTTCTTGTTGCTTTGATTTCTGAATTATATGCGAGTCTCCCCTTTATACATCTCATGTCTCTTTTTAGCATTAATTATTTATAATGGAGTTTGCAGGATTTCTTACCAGCACCATTCCGGGTGTTTCTCCTCCTGTCTTGTTGCCCAGATCAACTCTGTCTGCTCAGATTATTGCTAAGAGCTCATCAGGTTTTTGTTACGATTAACTTGCAAAACTCAGATTCAATGGAAATAAGAAACGAAACCCTTTATTCCCGATTGATCAAAAAAAGTTACAAGACCTGAGAGAATTAATATTGGAGTCTCTCACCTCCCCTCACAGCTTTGATCCAATTTCTAGATAACCTCTCTCTAAACCTTAGATACGCTTATATACTATTTCTTAACTTAAACATAAAACGACAGTGGATTATTATTCATTACTACTTTAGCTAAAAAGACAAAGACAGTGTTGAGCCTTCCTACGTATCAATACCCCCGCCTTTAAAATCAACCTTGTCCTCAAGGTTGAAAAGAGGAAACTGGCCTTTAGCAACACTCTTCCACTCCTTCGTAAGTCCAAGTGTGGGGATCTTTTTATAGCCCAATAAAACCTGTCGTTCTGCCTCTACCATCCCTTCCTCTGTAAGTTGTGCCCATATACACTGCAATGACAAGTCCCCTCACTGCCTTAAATGGCTCATAGACTCTCGGTGATAGTCTATTGTCCAGCCTGCATGCCCAAGAGTGCTGTCGATAAGGTTGCATCTTCCAAGCTACCCCATTTCCTGTTTCAAATTGAGACTCATGTCTACGCAGGACTGCTTGTTGAGTTGTGCCATCTGAATCTGCTTCAGCTCCAAAATCACTGTGTTCTGAAGCTCAGACGTGAAGCACACTTCCTGGTCTGGATTCCAAAAATATGGACTGCCAAATAACAGAAGTTCTTGAGCATTATCACCTTCTTCTTTATGGTGGTGTTGGTCTTGTAAAATCTTTCCCCTACTTGTCCTGCAGCTGTTCCAGAATCCAGTAGTTCTTCAGTTTGTTCATGTTTGCTTCTCAAAGAGAATGCTGGACCCAGCAAGCAGAATATCTGCTTGGACATGACATCTCCAAGTAAGCACGACCGCTTCCACACTATCACTGGGCAACAAACCTCTATTTGCAGTCTAGTGGTTATTCCGCAAATCTGTCCCTCAACAGAACCATCACCCCCTACTAAACCATTGTTTTCTCCATTCATTCCTGCCCAAATGTTTACATAAACTACAAGGAAATTGATCCAAGTCTTTCCTACTTCTATTACTCGACTCACAATGGGAAACTCAACTCCATACGCTTTTCTCCACTTCTGTTTCTTGACCTCTCCATTTCTCGTTTTCTGTTTTCTCTTCTTCTTCCCTTGTGTAAACCGTAGCATTAACATCCTATTGAACATGGGGCAGTTATCGTTTATCCTCTCCGTGGTGTTCTCCCTTTCAGACTTGATTCTTGTTCTTTGAAGTTGTTTCGTTTTCCTCATACCCACTGCATCAACTTGTTCAGTAAAATCTCTCTCATAAAGGTAAGGAAGCCATACCAATTGGATCATAAGGTAGGTGCTTATCATCACATCCTTTGTTTTCTTCTCCCACCTATACTTGATCTTTGATGATGTAGGAGGTTTCTTCTTTCTCCAGAACATTGCAACATTCTGATCCCGTAAATTTCCCATGTTAAGAGAAAGAAACATCACATATTTCCTTTGTTTTACATTGTGTTTGATCTTCTTTCTTGTCTTCCACTTCTTGAGAAATGTAATATGTCTAGTTGTTTTCCTAATCCTGCGCACTGAGACATCATCTAGAAATTGGTGACAGTAAGACTTCACTTCACTCTCTCTATTGTTCTTTACCCAGATTATCATATGCCCTCTACCAACAAACACATGGCGACCATGCAGGCTTCTACTATCTTTCAGCCTAGCTTTAGATGGGATGCGGGTCTTCTTTTGTTTTTTCTTCCTTTCCTTGAATTTTCTATTGTAACACATCACTCTTTTATATCCTTTCATTATCCTCATGTTTTGACTTTTGAAGTCTCTCTTTCTTCTCACCCGTTGATCAATTAATGGCCTACCTATAAGCTCTTTATAGATACCTCTATTCCTCTTGGCAGCTAACTTCTTCGTATTACGCTTCATTAAGCCATTCAACAGCAGCCGTTTATCAAATCTCACGTGGACCCTCTCATAGACATGCTTCTTATTACCCTTCCCGCGGACGTTCTTTCTTCTCACATTCCAAGGGAACACAATCTGGTTACCAAAACAAGTCTCAGTAGCCTTTAGCTTCTGCTTAGCTTTGTGTTTCTTCCAATTGGCGAGCTTCTTCTTAACTGTTATGTATTCCAATGGCAGCTTTGGCAACATAGGTACGTGCGTAATTCCCTTTCTTTCATGGCCCACCTTCGTTTCTCTCAGATCCCCATTATGGTCCTCATATACGTTGAGCTTGATACATTTTTTCTCATGCTTTTCCAGCCTTGTTCTCTTCTTCTTTTTCTTTGTAAATCTCCTTCCCATACGCCTTTTTTTAGACCCCTGGCTGTTGTAAAAAGCATGACAGTTTACTAACTTACATCTTCCCACTAGACTCTTGTTGTTGTGCTCTTTTAACTTCTCCTCTTGAGTTTGATGAGGCATAGGTTTCTTTTTTCCACGTTTTAATTTAGATCTCTTAGGCTTTGTGGACTTCTTCTTCTTTCTCTTCTTTTTTACCATTTTTCCACTCAGAATCATTTTATCGAACACTTGGTAGGCACTATCATCCTTCTCGGCCTCTGTCTGTTTTTGTCCCTCTTGCTGGTGCTCTTCCTTTCGTTTTGTGTTAACTAGCCCACACAACTCTTCTTCACCGCCCAGATATACAATCTCCTTCTCTTCGCCACCCAGATTCTGCTTTTCCAAGAGCTCTTCAGTAGGTGGGAGAAATTTCTCTAACCTGTCCAGAAAGCTCATTCTTCTCTCAAAGTCCAGTGTTCTCTTCTGTTTGAGAACAGCCTCAATACTCTCGTTGTCCTTGCTGAATCGTTGGAACAAGCGAAGTTTGAACTCAACCCAGCTAGTGAACGGAGATCGTGAAGTCTCACCATTAAACCATGTGTGAGCATCATCTTCCACGAAGCCATATGCGAGCTGCATCTTCTGGAAATCAGACAAGCTTTGAGCAACACCAAACGCATCGATCCAAGACACCCACGTCTCTGGATCCTCCCCGTAGAAAATCGGAACCTCAATATCACCCATTGCCGAAGATCGACGGCTCTGATACCAATTTGTTACGATTAACTTGCAAAACTCAGATTCAATGGAAATAAGAAACGAAACCCTTTATTCCCGATTGATCAAAAGAAGTTACAAGACCTGAGAGAATTAATATTGGAGTCTCTCACCTCCCCTCACAGCTTTGATCCAATTTCTAGATAACCTCTCTCTAAACCTTAGATACGCTTATATACTATTTCTTAACTTAAACATAAAACGACAGTGGATTATTATTCATTACTACTTTAGCTAAAAAGACAAAGACAGTGCTGAGCCTTCCTACGTATCAGTTTTTTCACTTTGTTTCTGCGCTTAGTTTATGTTTATGTTTTTCCATTTCCTTTTCAGGAGTTTGCATTTTGGTGTGTCACATTCTTTATCACCACTGAGTTTTCAGGACTGAAACATCTTTACTATTTTGGATTTCAGTATCAGTACAGCCGGTGTCTGAGCACGCTGCGGAGGATGATCAGTCCAAGGATGTTAGTGGAGATTCAATACGGCGGCGTTTTCTTGAATTCTATGCCTCTCGTGGGCATAAGGTCCTTCCAAGTGCGTCTCTTGTACCAGAAGATCCTACTGTCTTGCTAACAATTGCAGGAATGCTTCAATTTAAGCCTATTTTCCTTGGAAAGGTATAAATATAATCCAAGCCAAACACTACTGTTTCACCGCATTTATAGACTATTCCTTTGAGACTTGAAGATAATGTACATTGGTGGGGGCTTTTTAAATTGCTGCAGGTACCTAGACAGGTTCCTTGTGCAACCACTGCACAAAGGTGCATACGTACAAATGATTTGGAGAATGTTGGAAGAACTGCCAGGCACCATACCTTCTTTGAGATGCTGGGGAACTTTAGCTTTGGTGATTACTTCAAGAAAGAAGCGATAAGATGGGCGTGGGAGCTATCAACTATAGAGTTTGGGCTACCTGCTAACAGAGTTTGGGTTAGCATTTACGAAGACGATGATGAAGCTTTTGAAATCTGGAAGAATGAAGTCGGTGTGCCTGTTGAGCGGATAAAGAGAATGGGTGAAGCTGACAACTTTTGGACCAGTGGACCAACTGGCCCTTGTGGTCCTTGCTCAGAGCTGTACTATGACTTCTATCCTGAGAGAGGTTCTGGTGATGATGTTGACCTTGGGGATGATACCAGATTTATTGAGTTCTATAATTTGGTTTTCATGCAGTATAACAAGACGGAAGATGGATTGCTTGAGCCCTTGAAACAGAAGAACATAGACACTGGTCTTGGATTGGAACGTATGGCTCAAATCCTTCAGAATGTTCCAAACAACTACGAGACAGATTTGATATATCCAATCATTGGGAAGGTCTCAGAGTTGGCGAATATCTCATAC
Source organism: Eutrema japonicum (assembly GCA_030161315.1). Taxonomy (NCBI): domain Eukaryota; kingdom Viridiplantae; phylum Streptophyta; class Magnoliopsida; order Brassicales; family Brassicaceae; genus Eutrema; species Eutrema japonicum. The sequence continues at coordinate 46,310,768 of BSQW01000005.1, forward strand.
GACTTTGCAGATCCCCAGGCAAAGACAAGTCTAAAAGTGATTGCAGATCACATGCGGGCAATTGTCTATCTCATATCAGATGGTGTTTTGCCTTCAAATATTGGCCGAGGTTATGTAGTAAGGAGGTTAATAAGAAGGGCTGTTCGCAAGGGGAAGTCTCTCGGAATAAATGGGGATGGAATAGGTAATCTGAAGGGAGCGTTTTTGCCAACAGTTGCTGAAAAAGTGATGGAATTGAGCACTTATATTGATTCAGATGTAAAACTAAAGGCCTCACGCATCATTGAGGAGATTAGGCAAGAGGAACTTCACTTTAAGAAAACTCTGGAAAGAGGAGAAAAGTTACTTGACCAAAAGCTTAACGATGCCCTGTCAACTGCGGATAAAACAGAAAATAGGCCTTGTCTATCTGGAAAAGATGCATTTATTCTGTATGACACATATGGCTTTCCTGTGGAGATAACCGCAGAAGTTGCTGAAGAACGTGGAGTCAGTATAGATATGAATGGTTTTGAAGTGGAAATGGAAAATCAAAGACGTCAATCTCAAGCTGCTCACAATGTTGTGAAACTGGCAGTCGAAGATGATGCTGACATCACGAAAAATATTGCAGACACTGAGTTCCTTGGATATGACAGTCTCTCTGTTCGTGCTGTTGTGAAAAGTCTTTTGGTGGGTGGGAAGCCTGTGATAAGGGTTTCTGAAGGCAATGATGTAGAGATTCTGCTGGACAGAACTCCGTTCTACGCTGAATCAGGAGGTCAAATTGCAGATCATGGTTTTCTTTATGTTAACAGTGATGGGAACCAAGAGAATGTTGTTGTTGAGGTAAGTGATGTGCAGAAGTCTCTTAAGATTTTTGTTCACAAAGGCACAGTAAAAAGTGGAGCTCTGGAAGTTGGCAAGGAGGTGGAAGCAGCAGTAGATGCAGACCTGAGGCAACGAGCGAAGGTGCGTTTGAATTTCATCTTACATCCCAATGTCCCAACTGCCTCTTTCCTTTTCAAATTCTTGATCTTTTTTTGTCAACTTTCCAGGTTCACCATACGGCCACCCATTTGCTGCAATCAGCACTTAAGAAAGTAGTAGGACAAGAAACATCACAGGCTGGTTCATTAGTAGCTTTTGACCGCCTCAGATTCGATTTCAATTTTAATCGGCCCCTACACGATGGTGAGCTTGAGGAAATCGAATGCCTGATCAATAGGTGGATTGGGGATGGTACACGTCTTGAAACAAAAGTGCTTCCTCTTGCTGATGCGAAACGAGCTGGAGCCATTGCAATGTTTGGGGAAAAATATGATGATGAGGTAAGAGAGATGTCATTATCAACAATTCAAAGATTGTATTGGCTCTTTGAAACATCAAAACACTAGTAAAGCAGCTTCATAAAACTTGAAATTATGAGAATTGAACCACATTACTAGGAAGCGTTTCATTTTGGTTATAAGTAGATTTGGCTTGACTAAGAGTACTTTTACATTAATGGCAGGTTCGCGTAGTAGAAGTTCCTGGTGTCTCCATGGAACTTTGTGGTGGCACTCATGTTGGCAATACTGCAGAAATACGAGCCTTCAAGATTATCTCAGAACAGGGGATTGCATCTGGAATCAGGCGTATCGAAGCGGTTGCAGGTGAAGCATTTATTGAATACATAAACTCACGGGATTCTCAAATGAAACGTCTATGCTCGACTCTCAAGGTATTCTGCTTCTAGAGAGTTTTCCTTTCCATGTTTGAAGATGTGTGTAACTGAAAAAACAAGCTACCCAAATAAAACAAAACCAAAAAAAAATGTCTCCAAAGTATAACATATTTGCTGCTTTCAGGGTAGTTGTTGTTACTTATGCCATAACCCCTTGTTGTTTGGTTTAATCTGAAGGTGAAAGCAGAGGATGTTACAAACAGAGTGGATAATCTTCTAGAGGAACTGCGTACTGCTAGAAAAGAAGCCTCAGACTTGCGTTCAAAAGCAGCGGTCTATAGAGCATCTGTCATATCGAACAAAGCATTTACTGTAGGAACTTCACAGACGATAAGGTAACAAGATCTATTGTTTCCTGCTAAAAAGATTTGTATGATTACTTATGTTCGGAAGAAGATCTAACAGCTATAATTTCAACTAAATATCTTCCTGTGTGAATGTTTAATTCCTGTAGAGTGCTAGTTGAATCGATGGATGACACGGATGCCGACTCCTTAAAGAGTGCAGCTGAGCATTTGGTAAGCACACTGGAAGATCCAGTCGCTGTGGTACTAGGATCATGTCCAGACAAAGACAAGGTTAGCTTAGTGGCTGCATTCAGTCCTGGAGTAGTGTCTCTAGGAGTTCAAGCAGGGAAGTTCATTGGTTCCATGGCTAAGTTGTGCGGCGGAGGAGGTGGTGGAAAGCCCAATTTCGCTCAAGCAGGCGGTAGGAAGCCTGAAAATCTCCATAGTGCCTTGGAGAAAGCTCGGGAAGATCTCGTGGCAACTCTATCCGAAAAGCTCGGATAAAGAACAACTTCAAAACACTATCTATACAGAAAGATTGTACAGAGAGAAGGAGGAGCACATTGCTTGATTTTAGAAAAGTGGATCTCATGTATAGATAGATACAAAAAGTAAAGATCATTATTTTATCTAGACGAACTACGTACGTAATTGGTTTTGGAAAATTAGACAATGAATGTGCTATTGATAATTATCACATTTTCGGTTATACGACGAGTCTTTAAGAATGCTTACATAGGCTTCGAGAGAATGATTCTGAAACGTGAATTTGTAACAGATAAAACGGAGATAATATACGACGAGTCTTTAAGGTAAATATGTTTAGTAATTTTGTAAGTATAAGTACTGATAATATAAGATGTTTTAAAAGTTTTTCAAGGTAATAAGGTGAGTAACCCGAAAAGATTTTTTCTTCTGGAAATAAAAAATGGTTTTTATCATATTTAAGAGGGCTTTTGTGTTTCTAGGGCTCAACAAGACCAAGCCGCCATGGAACCGTCACCTACACGTGACCTAGCTCACGACGGAAACTCCCCAAAATTCATTCCTTTTGAGCTAACTTTTGAGATACTCTCGAGACTTCCTGCGAAATCACTCATTCATTTCCTCTATCATCCGCAGCAAAGATCTCGCCGACTCGTTCCTGATTCGGTCAAAGACTCGGCCTCGTCTCCTTTTCAGCTTCAAGCACTTCGATTCCAGGAAACGTTTCATCTTCTCGGCTCCTGAACACGCCAACAACGATGACGAAGAAGAATCATCCACAGTCATTGCTAGACACGACATGACGATCTCGGATCTTGTCTACGACATCAACACTCGCCCGGTAAACGGCCTGGTTTGTTGCACACGTAAACATGGTTCATCATCATCGATCGCAGTTTGTAATCCCACTACTAGAAAAATCGTGAAACTGCCAGATGTTACACCCAACGGAAGAGACGTGCACGCACGTCTCGGCTACGATCCGGTGGAAGATCAATACAAAGTGTTGTGTGTGATGATGTTCGACGGGATCTACAGCCATAGAAAACACAATATAGAACAGGAGCATTTCGTTTTCACGCTGGGATCTCGACAAAAGAAGTGGAGAAAGATTGAGATCATCGAAGGAGATCCTTACACAAGTGTCAAAGGTGGGATTTGCGTCAACGGTGCTATATACTATGTAGTTAAACGTAAAAAGATTGCTAGATTCGATGTTAGGTCCGAGAAGATGGAGTTTATTAAAGCACCCGAAGACGAAGAAGATTTACAGATAAAAGCTTACTGTTGGACTCTTATAAACCACCAAGGAAGATTAGGAGGAATAAATTATGAGTACTTCTACCATATGCGTGTGTGGATTCAAGAGGAAGAGGAATCATGGAATAGCACGACTTGCGTTGTGCCTAGTGAGTGGGGAGATTTATTTGGAGACGAACGACGACTATCTTCTCCGGGAGAGATTCATAGTACCGGAGAAGTTATGTTGGTCCCTTACATGTTAGAGTCATCTAAGCCTTTCTCTGTTTTCTATTACGATGTGGTCAGAGAGAGTTTCAGAAGTGGGCAAGTCCAAGGAATCGCGGATGATGAGTTTAGACGTCCCTTCCACGGATTTGGTAAGCTTAATCGTGAGATGTTGTGTTTTCCAGGTCACATTGAGAATATCATGTTTTTGTGAACAAAACTGATTTTGTTTATTTTCTGCATGCTGAGTTTTTCATATATATAAGCTTCGTTGCGAGAGTTTTAAAACAGAGATGGAATTATTGTAATGTTGTATATTTTGTAGTGATCTTCTCTACCATGGTTGAACTTAAATATCCATGGTAGACTGAAGTAATAACTTCTACAGAAACTGAAACAGGTGAAGCTGCAACATTAGAAACAGCATGAGTGAAATCTAAATGAGCTTCTTGAGAAGCAGTGGAGCCAGCCATATTTGCAGAATTCTCATCACACTTTTTGACAGCTTTGGGGCTTGTAGTAACAGCAACAACATCAATAGTAATAGTTGGCACAACATCAACTAAAGCAGGGGCTGATCCAAGCTGAGTAACAGAGGCCAAAGTAGGAGCTGAAACAGGTTGACCAGAATGATCGAAACATCTAAATTCTTTATGTACACTTGGTTGGGAGCCAAGAATATTCTACATCCACCATAGAAAGTTAGAAACGCTACCTCTTTCATCTTCAGCTGCAATCCTTTCTGGGAAGCCTTTATCTAGCTCTACTTCCACCATGAGCTTAGCCTCACCTATTCGGGTTGGATCAAGTCTCGGTTTATTTGTACCCATGGGTTCACCTAATCCAGAGGCTATCCAACTAATCGCCTTGATAGAGTAAAGACGGCTAGGAATGTTCTTTAAAGTAACCCAAACCGGAACTGATGTGATCTCAGGCAGAGTCCAATGAACAACAAACAAAAGACAGTCATCTACGTGCCATAACCACATTTTAGTACCTAATCCCTAGTTGATTTATCCGGAATATGAAATAATATTATTGAATGGGGTCATTTTGGAATTTAATTTGGACTCCACATAACCTCATTCAATAATATTAATTCATTTTTTTTTCCATTACTAATTTTTTACATCTTACTTCATACGTATGTTTATTTATATATTCTTACTTTTTAATTATCGTTTTCAATTTTTCATATTTTAAAACAATATATATTTTAAAATTATTTTAATATTAATTATGACACTAGTAAGGAAAAATTCGGTCGGCCACTGATCGTATAAATGGTTCATGTATAATTACTAAACAAAACAAAATAGGAGAATCAACTTTATATTACTTATTTTTATAAGAGATCTAAATTTTTTTTCTATATTTTTTTTAACAGGTTATAAATATTAAACTATAAAACCGCGGGTCCTAATCTAGTATATAACTAAATTATATTAAGATATTAATATAATATTATTGAGATCCTGTTTTAAGGTTCTCAAATCTCAACCAATGAAGATGATGTAATCAATGTTTTTTTTGTTTTAGGGCTGTTGTGTTCTATTTGTAATTTATTAAGCGATCACCATACCATTCACCACCAGCGATGGAAGATTCACAACCGTCTCCTCCACGTAACCTAAATCAAGCCGGAAACTCCCCAAAATTCATTCCTTTTGAGCTCACTTTTGACATACTCTCGAGACTTCCGGCGAAATCACTCATCCGATTCCAATCCGTGTCGAAGCTCTGGTTCTCTATCATCCGCAGCAATGATCTCGTCGACTCGTTCATGACTCGGTCAAGGACTCGGCCTCGTCTCCTTTTAACCTTCAAGCACTTCGATTCCCGGAAGCGTTTCATCTTCTCGGCTCCTGAACACGCCAACAACGACGACGACGATGACAAATCATCCTCCACAGTCATCGCCAGACACGACATGACAATCTCCGATCTCGACTACTACATCAGATCTCGCCCCGTAAACGGCCTGGTTTGTTTCACACGTAAACGTGGCTCATCATCATCGATCGCAGTTTGTAATCCCACCACTAGACAAATCTTGAAACTGCCAGATGTTACACCCAACGGAAGAGACATGTACGCACGTCTCGGCTACGACACGGTCGGAGATCAATACAAAGTGTTGTGCGTTATGATGTTCGACGGGTTCGACGGCCGTACAAAAGACAACAACATAGAGCAGGAGCATTTCGTTTTCACGTTAAGGTCTCGACAAAGAAAGTGGAGAAAGATTGAGCCAGTCACTAGAGATCCTTATCGTTGCATGAAAGGTAGTGTTTGCATCGATGGTGCTATATACTATGGGGTTGGATATACAAGGATAGCTAGATTTGACGTTAGATCAGAGAAGATTGTGTTTATTCAAGGACCTGAAGACTATAACGCAGTGTCAAGTTATTCAACGGTTATAAATTACCAAGGAAAATTAGCATGCGTAAGCTATGACTTCTACTGTTCATCGGGTCTGTGGATTCTAGAAGATGCTGAGAAACAAGAGTGGTCGAGCCTCATGACTTGTGATGTTCCTTGTGAGTGGAGGGATTTGCTTACGAAGGAGAGAGCCTTGTGCACCGGAGAGATTCATACCAACGAGGCTATGATGGTTTCCGTATGCTTGAAGTCATCCAAGCTCTTTTGTGTTTACTACTGCGATCTGATTAGAGATAGTATCAGAAGAGCTGAGGTTGATGGAATCGCTGACCATGAGTTTAGACGCATCCACGGAATCGGTAAGCGTACTCGTGAGATGTTGTGTTTTCCAGGTCACATTGAGAATCTCATCTTCTTCTAAAGCTACTCTCTTCCTAGTTCATTACCTTCTCTTTGTTTTTGGGATATTTTCCATTATTTTATGCTTTGGTTTTTAATCCATCTTCTCAAAGATGTTTATTGCGTTTTGTTTATATAATAATCTTCAGGGGAAAGTGCTCTCGTTTTCCCTCAAAAACTCTTGTTCAGGATTTGAAATTGACATTTTTGAGAATTAGTTTTCAGAACATTCAAAACAATTCGTCATAAACAAAGCTTCTTTCCCTCAAACATAGGTTGTTAGGCTCTGATACCAATATCTCGTTTAATAAATTGATATGATCACATCATTAGACACTCATGTAAGGATCAGTTTGTAGAGAGATCTTACCTGATTCAACTTAGCTTTTGAGTTTGTCTCTAACAAATTAGCAGAAGAACAAATTATATTGTCATACTTTTACCAGCAAAATTTCTTTACTTCTTATATATATCCCGCAAACAAAATTAACAAGAAAATATAGGACTTCATTACAACAGTATGAAGATACAGTTTGAAACAAGTTTCATAATTATATACGCTACATGAAAAACACATGTACTTGTACCTTTTGATTATTTTGTTCTTGTACTTGTTTTCTTATTCGTCCCCGCAATTGTAAAACACAACATACGATACATGTTGTATTTTGTACCGATCTTCTCCACCTTGGATTAACTTTTCCTTGAATGCATTCTCCATCCATCCTACTCTTAGCTCCTCTAAACTAGTTATGTATCTTAATCCATCAGGAAGACTCTTCAACTTTCTGCAGTCATTGATCTCCAAACGACGAAGACACGGCATAGACTCTTCTTCTACGACCCACTCATCAAGGTTATCGAGTATCGAAAACTCTAGAGTATGCAATTTAGGGAACCCGGCTTTCGAGCAGACCATTTTCCTCCCAGTGAAAGCATTCAGTTCTAGACTAACAATCTTTAAGCTGTGTAGCTTTTCAAGAACTGGCATTGGATCCTCGGGTAGGTCACAAGATGATAATGAAACAGAGGCGATTCGGAAAGGGAATTGAAGTTCATTAGGTAACTTCTCTATCTTAATATCTAACCTTAACTGGTTAAGTCTTTGGAAACCATAAACAAGGGATCCTGCATCGATCTTCACGGGTTGGACTTGGCCGTTTCTTTTGTTGTACAACATCAAATCCTCCAAGTCTTTCAATGATGCACCGAGCGACAAAGGTAAAACTTCCTCTCCAGGTTTATCGGAGGCACAACAAACCCACAAAGTTCTGAGTTTGGTCATATTGATGAGATCATTGACGCTACTGTGCTTTAATGAGAAGTTCTTGAGAGTCTCCAATTTCACTAAACCACTTAATTCCAACTTCGTTTTATTGCTTAGTTCGTCGGGTAACATAAGATATCTCAGCTTCTTCATCTTCTTTAAAACATTTGGTATGTGAACCATTGTCTCGTAAATCTCTAAATCCAAATAAACCAACAGCTCTAGATTCCCCAGAGAAGACGGTAATACTGACAAGTTTGTCTCTTTCAGACACAGGTACCTCAAGTGGATGAGCTTCCCTATGCTCTTAGGTAACTTGCGTCTTCTGAATTGAGCTCCAAAGAGATCCAAGACTCTAAGCGATCGTAAACCTCGAAAACTCGGGGTTGATAATATCCAAGGGCTGAAATCTCTAGTGATATACAAAAGGGTCCTTGCTTTGGGGTTTTGAATCTGCCTCTGCTGAAATATACTAGGTTGGTTCTCGTCATCATCAACCAAATGTACAGCGAGTCTACGGGATCTGTTGGTGGATAAAGGTGATAGAGCGCTAGTAGCATTCGAGACACTGATAGTTTGTATGAACTTCTCTCCTTTGGCTTTAAACAAACAGACTTCTCTAACGACATCATGTAAACGACAAGATTCAATTCTTGATGTCACAGTGTTCCTCTTCCCTACCAAAACCATACTCCTCTTGACCAACTCCTCAAGGTAATCCTCTGCAGCATCTACAATAGTACTCTCTTCACCATGCACCATCACTATTCCTTCTGCGACCCAGTAATTGAACAATGTCTCTGTTTGTATCTCATGCTCTTCCGGAAAATGGGCTAGGTAAAGAAAGCAGTGCTTCAAATGAGAAGGTAAATCTTCATAACTCAAAGATAGCACGTTGAATACCAAACTACCATTGCCACCATTTTCACCAACCTCTCCTGCGATATGAGATCCAATATTGTTGTGTACCTTTCTCCACTCGGACGCTGAGCGTTTTGTGGCTAACAACCCTCCAAGAGTTTTCACAGCTAGTGGTAAGCCTCCACAGTGTTTGAGCATTCGTTGGATCTCTTCCTTTAAATCATCAACCTGAAACTCTACACACAAAAACAAAAGACTCTCTTAGCTCATCCTTTTTTAGCATTTGGATTACTTCCATAAAATGCAAAGACAGTATAATTAAGGACATACCTATATCGTTTCTCTCAAACAAAGCAACCTTCTGAAAAACTTCCCAGCTTTCTTCGTGAGTTAGGCATCTAGGCCTAAAGAAAACGCATCTTATATCTGGATGAAAGCCAACACCCTCATTCCGAGAAGTGAGTAATATCTTGCTACCTGCAAAAATTGTCCATATTCCAACTGAGAAAAATGCTTTTGTTATCTAACATTTTGTACATAAAAACATTATGATTCATGGTCAAGACGAGTCACCTGATCTATGTGGAAATGCTGGCTTTATAAGCTCCCAAGCTGAAGTGCTCCACAAATCATCAAGGACAATCAAACATTTTTCGGTTTCAAGTAGTTTGAAGAGCTCATCTTGGAGTCCAGAAACTGTCATTTCCGCAATTCTCTGTTCCTCGTTCTTTGGCCTAAGGCTCTGTAAAATCCCCCGCCACACATGCTTTTGCCTACACTCTTGTGAGACAAACACCCAAGCGAATTTATTGAAACGACGCAGCACCATCTCGTGATGAAAAACTTGTCTAGCAAGAGTGGTTTTCCCAATACCGCCCATCCCGCAGATAGAAACCACATGAACACCATTCTCTCCCACAAAATAACCCACTAGTTCTTCGACACTCCGTTCTACACCAACGAGGCTGCTCTCAGAAACGCTAGGAAAAGACTGCCGTATCTCCCCAATAAGTCTTGCTGGTAAAGTATCTTGGTCTTCTGCTTCAACTTTGTCGATGATCTCTCTCACTCCGAATCTCTCCATATTGTCAATAACCTTGGAGATCCTACTGATTATGCTTCTGATCCCAGAACCAAACTCCTGATGAGAAAATGTGATGCAAGCAACTCTCTTTAAATGCTTCTTAACCCCTCTTTCTCTTCCAAACCTTTCTTCGTTTATAAGAAAGCTCTCGATTATGTCTTCAGCATCGTACACAATCTCTTGTACACAATTCTTCACTCTCACACTTTTACTTTTCTTGGTTTCTTCTGCATCTTTCACAAACGATTTTAGCCGTCTCAGATCGTTTTGTAGTTCGGTTGCTTGTTCATGGACTCCTTTTAGCCGATTGGATTCTCGAATTAGAAGCTCCCAGAGCTTCTGCAATCCAAATGCCACCACTGCGTCGGCCATTAATGCTCCCTGCTCAGCTCACAAATGAGAAACGAGTTTAAGCTTAACATAATCATATCACCAATATCTAAACTTCAGTTTTATCAAAAAAATCCAATGATTGCTTCAAATTTTTTGAGATGGACGAACAAATGATTGATTATCCGTTTTATACCAAAATCCTGAGTTCAAACTGAAAATAATAATTAAAAAACAGTTAAAATTCCACATAATTTAATTAATAACCCAAACGGACATAAATCTCTAGAGAAATCTCTAATAAAATAGGAAAGGAAGCAAAAAAATTCAGAGGATAAATCGTTATCAGCAAATTGAAGTCCTATACTCAAAAGAGAGAGGACATAAGATGAAACATATTTCTGCAAGAATAATTCGATTTTCTCGGACAAAAATAGAACTTCACATGTCTCACCTCAAAAACATCAACAAATCTCTCACTTTTCAGTTTCGCACCGAGAGATTTGAGTCTGGACGATGAGGAAGACGACGAAACGGTTTTTCTTTAGTCAAATGTGAACTGAAAACACTTTGAAAAGGTCAATATTGTAATATGCCTGGAATAGTCAAAGCAAAGTCAGCATCTCTTTAGTTTACTTTAGATGGGCCTCTAAAGTATATAAACCCAACTAAAACTGATCATAAAATTAGCCAATACCGTGTCGCCACTTGTAAAGCTTTCTGTAGACACGACCGTACCCTTAAGGCAAGAGTGTTGTGTTTAAAACCCTTAAACCTCTCACCAACTGATTGATTGATCGCATATCATATACATAACTCCGCCTTCTTCTTCTTTCCTCGAAAATCCCAGATTTTTAAAACCCTTTTAAGCTTCTGGGTATTTGATCTTTCGTTGGCAGATCATACGTAATCGAGAGCATTGGGCAAATGTCTCTATCCCTAAAAATTTCCCACCTTTCAAATTTCTCCAACGATGTCTTCAATAGTGTAGAGCCGCGAAAGCAATGCAGAGCCGGTCAAGGGTTTGAAATTAGGTCGATTTGTTTCCGAAGAAGCCCTGGTGTTGTGTCCAGACGGATCCATTGGAACTCGGAGCTATCTTCTCGGAATCTGAGAAACCGATGCGTTGGATCGGATGTGGTCACGGGGGAAATCTCCGGCAGATCGGTACCGGAGTGGGCATATAGCGGCTTGAAGGATGAGACCTTAAGCGATTTGGAGCCGGAACCCGATGGCGACGGCGGCGATGGCGATGACAATGGAAATAACGACGGAAACGGGAATAGTGGTAATGGCGGAGGAGGAGACGGAGGCGGCGACGATGGAGAGGATGAAGCAGATAAAGCTGAGGAGAAGGAGTTTGGTCCGATACTGAAATTCGAAGAAGTTATGAGAGAGACAGAGCGTAGAGGGATTAAGCTACCGGAGGATATGTTGGAGGCGGCGAAATCCGTAGGGATTCGGAAACTGTTCCTTCTTCGTTACCTCGATCTACAGGTTTGCTTTTGGAAAATTTTGATGAAGAATCAAGTAACTCGGAAAAAAGAAGAAGGGGAATTGATCTGATTTTGATTGTTTTTGTATGATGATTCATGTTTGAGGGTGAAAATTTGCAGGGTTCTGTTTGGCCACTTGGGTTTCTGATGAGGACTTGCGCGATGCTTCGAAACAGAATGCTTGCAGATCCTTCGTTTCTCTTTAAAGTTGGAACCGAGGTTTGTTGACGATTAAAGGTTTCTTTTTTAGTATTAATCTCGGACCAGTTGTTTAGGATTGTGTTCAAGAATCTGACTTGTGGAATCAATGTAAAGATCTTGTTCTACGGATTTAATGCAGATAGCCATAGACTCCTGCTGTGCAACTTTTGCAGAAGTACAGAAGAGAGGGGAAGATTTCTGGTCAGAGTTTGAGTTGTATGCGGCTGATCTTTTGGTTGGTCTTGCGGTTGATGTTGCTTTGGTTGGACTTTTGGCTCCCTATGCGCGTATCGGGAAGCCATCCGTGGCATCAACAGGTTTATTTAAAGACCTGAAGCGTGCTTGTGCAGCCCTTCCTAGCAGGTAAGAGTGTCACTGTCTCTCTTTCATTCTTCACTTTTGGCTCCGTGTAATGTACAAATGAATTAACTCTTCCCACTACTGTCTATCGAGTTGGCTGTATATTCCGGCTGAGATGTACTTATATGGTTTTTATTTGTGCTTGTAAAGTGTTTTTGAAGCTGAAAGACCGGGTTGTAAATTCTCGGTTAACCAGCGCGTTGCAACTTTCTTCTACAAGGTATGGAGAAGGAAATTGCTTTAGTTTTCCTTGTGGATCTTCCATACCTTTGGTTTAGCTAATCGGTGTGATTATTCATCTAGGGCCTCTTGTATGGGTCGGTTGGATTTGGCTGCGGTCTCATCGGTCAAGGAATTGCAAATCTGATCATGACCGCAAAACGGTATTTCTTTGAATATCGACTTTATCTTACTACTTCCCAATCATTCAATGAATCTTCTAATGTGATCGAGACACTCGACTGTCTAAAAAACTGTTCTTCACCAAAATTTGGGGTTTCTATGTCGATAGGAGTATAAAGAAATCAGAAGAAGATGTCCCTGTTCCACCTCTATTCGAAAGCGCTGCTCTCTGGGGTAAGTCTGTCTTACCATCTCTAACTTTGTATATAAAAAAAAAAATCTGCAATATCATCAAAGCATTTTTTTCTCTGATGTTGAATGAAAACCGCAGTCGTGAACCGTGAATATGGTATTGTCTAGTCTTTTTCCGAGTTCTTGCTAGGCATTTGACCCGCAATAGAGGTTTCTGTGACCCGGATCAATCATCAGTTTCTCAACCGGGTTTAGTTTCTGAGAAAGTAAAGAACCTGAATTGCCATTGATACACAAGAATCCACCATGCTTTCAATTCTCAGAGACAGTAACTTAATTGCAGAACTCAGAGACAAGCGTGAAGATTTCTCTGTAAATTGTTGATTACACAGACTCACTCTCTTCTGTATCTTGTGTTATTGATCAGGTGTGTTCCTTGGCTTGTCTTCCAACGCACGTTACCAAATCATCAACGGCCTCGAACGCGTTGTGGAAGGTTCTACAGCAGCCAAACGCATTCCTGTGGTTGCGATGGCGTTTACTGTTGGAGTCCGGTTTGCTAACAATGTATATGGCGGTATGCAATTTGTGGATTGGGCTAAATTATCCGGCGTCCAGTAGTCAAACCGGCTCGGTCTTGTTACGAATATCGTTAGTGATTAGGTTATGTACCGAGTGCTAGAGAAAGAAACTGGTTCATGATTTGGCCCTGACCGGATTCTGCTAACCGGATTACTCAAACGGGACCGATACACCATTTTCGATTTGGTTTTTGGAAGTTCTCTCGTAATTCTCCAATTTCCTTTATAGTATGCAATAATGACATTTTTCACGTCAATGAATAGAAAAACTATAATGTTTCCATTATTAAATTTAATGTACAATATAAATTTTCCATTTATCTCATCTGCACAATCTTAAAGAATTTCTTCTTCAAGCAAAGGTCAAAAGCTTACGTTTTTCATCAAAACACAATGACAAAGATTTCTCAACTCACTCTTATTTTTCGCGACAAACTACAAACTATCCACCAAGACTCCAAGAAAAACTCAGATGTTGTCGAGAAAAAACCGTCGGAAACATCGTCGGACCATGACCGCTATCAATTGACCAGCGGGTTTGCTTCGTGGCCATCGTTTCAAATGCCTCTTCATTACCCAAACTTCACAAAGGAAGAGTACGAGATTATGTCGGAGAAAGAACTTGATCGGCTTCTCAAACTATATGGTCTGCCTACAGATTTCGGTGACTTATCTTGCAAGAAACAATTCGCAGTGGGTGCATTCTTGTGGGAGAAAGGGCTAAATTCTTCTCCGGCTAAGCATGATTCAGTGAACCCTAATTCGTCCGTTGGTGAATTGGGTGAGAGCTCTTTAATGGGATTGATAACAGCTTTGAAATATATGGTTCACTATATATGTCGTGTTTAGCAAATAAAAGCCTAACTTTGCTTGGTCCTAAAGTTTTGTTTCTGGTTGTTTTATTATGGTTTATGACTTTATTCTATCATATTATTAGTATTAGATTTTAGTATCTGACAACGATCTAGTATTAACATTATTAGGTTATTAATTTCAAAAGTCTACCAACTGAAACCTATGATAAAAAGTTCTCAATTTCTGTGAGATATGGTACAATATATATATATATATTCGTGTGTAGTTAAGACCGGCCCGTGCATTTGTGTGTGTAATCAAGACCGATCCATATATATAACTGATGTTGAATGAAAACCGAAATGTTGGACCGTGAGAATTGTATTATCTACCTATTTTCGAGTTAAAAAAAACTAAACTAAGCATGATTCAGTGAACACTAATTCGTCCGTTGGTGATTTACCTATTCTCTAATTTGATTTAGTTAACTCGTTTGCAATAATGAGTGTAACATTTTGTTAGCCTTAGCATCTGCGTTTTATACATATTTTTTTGTTTTGTTTTCGTGGATCGATACATGGAAAGATATGTGTGACTGTGTGAGTCTTCGTGACTCAAAATCAAACAAGATATTTATTTACATTTTTTCCGTTAAAAAGGAGAATAGTTGGTAGGTGAAGATATCAAATCAAAAAAAATAGTCTTAGATGGAGTATCTTCTCAGTGACAGCTTGGTCACCACTGTCATCCAACTGCTACGTCTTCATCTTTTTTTTTTTTGAATGAAAACGTCGTCTTTTGTTCTCTTGTTTCTGTTTTGTGACCCTTACTAAACATAATCGTTTTTTATATTTAGTTTTTCAAATTTTCGTTGATATGTATGTGTTAATCCAGCAAATCAATTTGTTGACAAACAAATATACAATATCTTTATTCAATAATCCGAAACTGAGAAGTGTGTGAGAATGTAGAATGAAATATTTGTTTTCTGTAGACCGACAACTTCTAGATTCTATCCTGCTCCACCCGGTCCCATTAATATTGCGGTTGGACCAGCTCTATACCAAACTACAAACGGCGTGACCCGACCCGATTTTAAAATCCTGAAATATTTCACAATTGAATGAATGATTTGACCGCGACCGAAAGCAGTCGTTTATTGATTTTAAACCGAAAATAAATGAACAAGAGCAGCAGTAAACTTTACAAAAAAGGTAGATGGGACAATTGTTTTACAAAATAGTCCGTAACTCATAAATTCTCCAATTCAGTCTAAATGGCTAGACGTGCGAGTAGAGAGATTGTGATATTTTGACAAACAGAAAGCTTAAGCGAGTCAATTTGGGATTTTCCAAGTTCATATCTTTATGCTTTAATAGTTAAAAATTGTGGGTCTTGGTAAATGTTTAACAGAATTATAAAGGATAACGCAAAATTCATGTCCCGTTCGTCTCATCTCATTATCTGTTTTGGCTTTGTATATAGCAATGTATTTCCGTATAGTACAAAAATTTGATTTTCATTTGGAAATAGGACGAAAATTTTCAAAATCTCATTTGAAATAAGTAATACCAAATAAATAATCGAATATATATATTTTATAATAATAGAAAGATAGAAATATAAAACATTACACAAAAAATTAATATTTTTTCTAAAACTTGACCAAAGTTATAAAATATTATTTAGTTTCATATGATTGTTGTCACATTCATTTTTTTGTTTCCAGGAATTTCCATATCGTTACCGTTCTATCTTATCCCATCCCATTTTCATTCTGATTTTATTAGAACATACTTATATATATAATAATAAGACAATTAATTATAGTTATCAAATTGTCCGTTCCTGAAAAATTTATTCCGGAATTCTCAATTGGCTACCCTTAAATAGAAGAGACAAAAACTGAAATTAAACAACATTAAGAAGTCATAGTTGTAAATAAAGAAAATAAAAGTCGTCACCCGTCGCTCCCCGAAGGCTTCTCTCTCTCTCTTTCTTCTGCAGATCCTCTCCTTTTGAATTTTCTTCGATTGGAGGTACCATTTTCCGTCCGTTTCTGGATTAGGGTTTCGATCTCCGCTCCCGCGAATTGTTCATGCTTCAGCTCTAGTCTGCGGTTTCCGTGGTAGTTAGATCCCGTTTCGCGAGTTGGATCTGCCCGTGTGAGGCGGCGGCGGACGGTGGATCTGAGGAATCGGTTCCACCATGACCGGAATGAGAGGGCTCTCTGTATTCATCAGCGACATACGTAATTGCCAGAACAAGGAGGCCGAGCGGCTCCGAGTTGATAAGGAGCTCGGAAACATCCGTACATGCTTCAAGAACGAGAAGGTTAGGTTCCTCTCTCTCGCTCCATTTTTTGTTTTCTCCTATATTTATTCTCGTTGGAGTGGTAATTCAGTGTCCAAGTATCCCCTGAGCTTTCTGTATTAGTTAGAGATATTGGAGATTTCTCCTTTGCAGAGCTACCTATTCCTACGAGATTGTTTAACATTAACTCAGTTGCAATGAAAGTTATGCAATCCAATGCTAGAGCTAATAGGTTGATAACGGAGTTAGAGAAGAATGTAGTTGAAACAGTGATGCAGTCACTGGGTGAATCTTTTATCGGAAAAAAATCAGAATTGCCGAGTGCATAGTTTTGGAAAGTTTCTTATTTCACCGGATAGTGGGTACAGTCGTTTCTTTCACAAATTGTGCTGCTTGATAGGCAGTATAATGTTTGCGTTCTATAGCTAGCTCATATGCTTGGAGATTATGCCATTATCTTACCCTTTTAAACATCACTACTGCTTTCTACTTGCAAGGTCATAAGTCGATAGATGGGATACTGGAAATTATTTTTCGTTATGATCAATCAAGATATATATAAGAACATTGAATGTCTGAAGATATTAAGAAGGAAAGAAAAGCTTGGCAAAATTAGGTTATGTAACAATAGTGTAAGGAAATAAATCAAGTTCACAGGTAGATTTGAATGGCTCGTTACGAAGTAGATTAAGCTCTGTTGCTGTAAGAAGTTTTGGGTGAAATTTGGATTCCATGCTGTAAGTAGCAGAGCTGTAGCCAGCCTGTAGTGTCCATCTGTGGCCAGCTGGACCATTACGGAAGTTAATATTTTCCGAGCTTCATGTTAAAATGGAATTGATCATGCATTCTTTGATTATTTTCCATATTGTTTTACGTTTGACAGGTTTTGACACCATATAAAAAGAAGAAATATGTCTGGAAAATGCTTTATATACATATGCTAGGTTACGATGTGGATTTTGGCCATATGGAGGCGGTTTCTCTTATATCTGCTCCAAAGTATCCAGAAAAGCAGGTAAGCCAAAGTTTTGTTTGCTCAGGCAGTTAAGTATTGCCTTCTAAAGCTAGGATAAGAGAAATAGGTGGGGGTATTTGTTTGATTCAAGTCTAGTGATCAAGCTGGAACAAAGTAAATTTCAGTGAAGATCATGGAAAGCAAGATCTAGATACTATTTCATGCGCTTTGAATTTTATTCAGTCTGATAGGACCTTGTAATGTAGTGGGACATTAACTAGGTATTTAGCAGTTTTAGGCGCTAGGCGTCCCTAGACGCTAGGCTTCCATTGGTTTTATATATCAATTTATTCTATAAACGTTTAAACCGCCTAGGTCCCGATTAAGTGTTCTAGGCGTTAGGCGGAGGATCGCCGCCCACTTAGCGCTTAGTGCTTTCTTGAACATTGGTATTTAGTAACAACATCTTAGCAACTATTAACCAAGAGATACAAATGATACCATGCGATGTCTCCCAAGGGTTTGTATTACCACTTTTATATTTTTGTATCTTCCTTACCTAAGTTGCATGTATCAAACTTTTCAGGTTGGCTACATTGTTACATCCTGCTTGCTCAATGAGAACCATGATTTTTTGAGGTTGGCAATTAATACAGTGCGGAACGATATAATTGGTCGGAATGAGACTTTCCAGTGCCTGGCATTGACTTTGGTATGTGCTCTTTTGTCTATAGTTGTGCTGATATCTTAGAGCATAGTGAATTCTTTCAGATTATGGGATGCAGTTAAGTGACTGTTTCAATGAAAGTCTTTGGCGGCATTATGTCTTTTTTCTCTACTAATTCATGATTCAAAGCCTTTTACTTCATTAAAACCAGTGTTTCCTTTTTTTTTTTTTTTTCTGGCTCTTACCTTGCCATGTTTGCTTTGTCCTGTAGGTTGGAAATATTGGTGGGAGAGATTTTGCTGAATCATTGGCACCTGATGTTCAAAAGCTACTTGTAAGTGACCCCCAAGACGACAGGTTATAGGTAAATATCCATATAAGTAAACATATTAATGCTATGGACTTGTTTGCTGTAGATTTCTAGCAGTTGCAGACCGCTCGTAAGGAAAAAAGCAGCACTGTGCCTACTGCGCTTATTCAGAAAAAATCCTGATACTGTCAACGTTGATGGCTGGTTTGTATTAACACTCTGGGTAACTGGTTGTTTGCTTTTACTTGTGCATCTTTCATAAATTCTGATTTTTGTATGCTTCCAGGGCGGATCGTATGGCACAACTTTTGGATGAGCGGGATCTTGGTGTCTTGACATCTTCTACAAGTCTTCTTGTAGCTCTGGTAGCAAATAATCATGAGGCGTATTCAAGTTGTCTACCTAAATGTGTCAAAATATTGGAGCGCCTTGCTAGGAACCAGGACGTGCCTCAGGAGTACACATACTATGGCATCCCATCTCCTTGGCTCCAGGTTTGGCTTTACTGGTCATATTCACTTTTGTTCAACATCTGTAACTCAACATAGCTTGAACTTTTTATTGATCACGTAATCCCGTGGATTCTTAAAATTTCATGTGAAATTAGCTCATGAAAATGGAGGCTTCCAAGTTTTGGTGTATTTTGCGGTTCAGTTAAGGTATTTTGGATACTTATATTTCTGTGGTTAGCACAGGTTAAGGCGATGAGGGCTCTTCAGTATTTTCCAACCATTGAAGATCCCAGTATCAGAAAAGCCCTCTTCGAGGTTCAAATTTTCTCAAGTAAATGTCTAATATATGTCTTCGAATTCTCTCTCATGGCATTTCATGGAAATTTCAGGTCCTTCAGCGGATATTAATGGGGACAGATGTTGTGAAAAATGTGAATAAGAACAATGCGTCTCACGCTGTGCTGTTTGAAGCTCTATCCCTGGTAAGTTAGTCAGACAGCTGGGAACAAGTTGATGCCATGATATTTACTGATGCGTCTCTCCATCTCCCCCATTCCCTTCACGCCTCCCCAAATTCCCATGAAAAACACTGTTACTCAAAACAGAATAAGGGCGTGTGCATGGACGTTTTAAAATATTTATTTGGGTTTGGTTGAGAAATTTCTTGTGTTTGAGTTGCGTGCAGTTACTTGCATGCTATTCTTTGCATGTTCCTTTCTGTTCTTTTTCTAGTTTGGAAGTAAATAATATCATATTCTGCTTGAAGGTTTTGACGCTATTTCTAAGAGGTTTATCATGGATAGTTAATTTGAATGTGCTCAACAATTCTCTGGCTTAGTCAGCAACTACCTAACTTGTTGATGTGTTTCTGTATAGGTCATGCATCTTGATGCTGAGAAGGAAATGATGTCACAGTGTGTTGCTCTTCTT
Organism: Eutrema japonicum; assembly: GCA_030161315.1. Taxonomy (NCBI): domain Eukaryota; kingdom Viridiplantae; phylum Streptophyta; class Magnoliopsida; order Brassicales; family Brassicaceae; genus Eutrema; species Eutrema japonicum. The sequence continues at coordinate 46,330,633 of BSQW01000005.1, forward strand.
GGAAAGTTTATTTCTGTCCGTGAGCCCAACATCAGATATCTAGGCTTGGTGAGATGTCGAATACCCACTTCCTGTTTTGAAGCCTAGCTAGAACAGTAATTTGTTTAGCGTTTGGTGGTGCATAATGTAATTTGCTTGTTGGTTACTCATCTATAAGTGTCCTCTCACGATGCATTTCTTGACATTATTGCAGGAGAATATGACACGAATGCTGATGGTCACCGATGTCCAAGACATCATAAAGAAGCATCAGTCTCAGATAATCACCTCCTTGAAAGACCCTGACATAAGGTTGGTTTATATTTGACCATCTCAGTATCATCAGCTTGTATGGCTTGTGAACCCAGATCACTGACTTTTTAATGCTCTAATTCGGAACCAGTATAGCTATTTTCAATCAAGAAACCGGTCATAGTTTTTATGGGTCAATATACTTTACTTTTCTCTTAAGTAGTTGTGAATTTTAAAGCATTTCAGTCATTAAAATTACTCGATTCAGATTTGCATGTATCAAACTCTAAATTTAATGGAAATCTGTTTCTCTGCAATGTATATTTAATAAAACATGTTTTCGTGATTTGTTCTCTTGTGGGAAACATTTTTTGGTATATTTACCTGTGATAGCAATTCTGGGCTGGTGGGTCAGTACTATTTCTATGACATTCGTCATATAAAGGTGACTGGATAGGATGAGTACCAAAGTGTATTAGGTCTAATCCTGTTTTCCTTTGCAAATGGAGGCTGCCGTTTCCGGAACTTATAGGTTGATTTATATATATTCTCTTGGTTTTGGTAATGGTACCAGATTTACTTAGTGGTTGAACTTCCTGCAGTATTCGTAGACGTGCTCTTGATTTGCTTTATGGGATGTGCGATGTGTCAAATGCAAAGGATATAGTTGAAGAGTTGTTGCAGGTAAGTCTTGTTGGCCTTGCTTCATATTGATATTTTCTTGTTAATAAGTCTCCTTTTAGTTTCTAATGTTTAACAGAAAGGAAGGATTTAGCTGTGTAGTGTTTAAGCTTACTTTGAATCGATTAATACATTGCAGTATCTTAGCACAGCAGAGTTTTCCATGCGTGAGGAATTATCACTTAAGGCTGCCATTCTTGCTGAGAAGTTTGCTCCTGATCTATCATGGTAAGGATAACTTCTACTACAAGAACAGATATCTACACTTTTTCAATGCACACAATTATGATTACGAGGACATGCGCTTGCCAATTGGTGTGAAATTTAGATCCCTACTTATACCAATTGGTCAATATTACACTACTCTAAATGTTCATTTTGATGTTTCTCAGGTATGTAGATGTGATCCTTCAGTTGATCGATAAGGCGGGGGATTTTGTAAGCGATGACATTTGGTTTCGTGTGGTTCAGTTCGTGACAAATAATGAAGACCTTCAGGTATTTAAATTTGTTAGAATAAATATGTTGTATGTATATTCTATTCAAGGGCATTCTGAAGTTGCTTACAAGTTTCTTTAATATGACAGCCTTACGCTGCATCAAAAGCAAGAGAATATTTGGATAAGATCGCAATACATGAGACAATGGTGAAGGTTGTACATCCTCGCTTCTTATAATAAATTATCTATATTGCATAAAGCGGATAAAATATCCTAAACTACCTTACTACCATTCCGACACAATCTTATCTGTATAGAAATTGTTTGCATAGTACAAAGTTACAAGTTTTATATATCTATATATATATATATAGATATAATTTTTGGTATCAACAATAAATTATATTCCTTTCTAAATTTCAGGTCAGTGCTTATATACTGGGGGAGTATGGCCACCTACTAGCTAGACAACCTGGATGCAGTCCAAGCGAACTCTTCAGCATCTTACATGAGAAGCTTCCCACAATATCGTAAGGACAACACAAATCCTGCATTATGCTCTTCTTGTCTTTGGGTATCTCTTAGATGCTTCCCTTTTTTTCTCAGGACTCCCACCATTCCTATTCTTCTTTCCACGTATGCAAAGCTTCTTATGCACACTCAACCCCCGGATCCAGAACTGCAAAAAAAAGTTTGGGCTGTATTCAAGAAGTGAGACTTGCTAACCTTGTTATCATTCTCAATATTTTTTGCTAGTCATCTGATGTTATATTCGTTTTTGGTTATCAAGTAAAATTTTCTAAAAGAATTTTGTTTTGGCAGGTATGAGAGTTGTATCGATGTGGAGATACAACAGAGGGCAGTTGAATATTTTGAATTGAGTAAAAAAGGGGCTGCCTTTATGGATGTATTGGCTGAGATGCCAAAATTTCCGGAGCGCCAGGTTTGTAAATTATTTTATGGTTCCATGAAAGTTACTTTAATGGACTTTTAAATGCTGGAAGATTTGATGCTGAATTTTTTTTTTGTCTCTTCCATAGTCTTCATTGATAAAAAAAGCAGAAGATGTTGAAGATACCGCAGACCAGAGTGCCATCAAGCTTAGAGCACAACAACAGCCTTCAAATGCTTTGGTTTTGGCTGACCCACAGCCTGTTAATGGGGCACCCCCGCCTTTGAAGGTTCCAAGCGTAATTGGAAGCATGGTGAGTACTTCTCTTTGTCAGCCCCAATTGCCTAGACATTTTTTCGTGTGCCTTACCTTGATATAGCACATTCTTTTATCTTATTATCTCTGACATTCTGTTTTTCCTTGCATGTCTAGCAGGGCCCTGAGTCAGTGGCCCGATCTCTCTCTCAGCCCAATGGAACTTTAAGTAATATAGATCCACAAACTCCATCACCCGATCTCCTAAGCGACCTGCTCGGTCCTCTTGCTATAGAGGCTCCACCTGGAGCTGTCCCAACTGAACAACATGGTCCCATAGGGGCAGAAGGAGTTCCAGATGAGGTTGATGGTTCTGCCATTGTACCTGTTGAAGGGCAAACAAATACAGTGGAGGTATTGTGTTTTCTTCTTCCTTTGCATTATTTGGCATGGTAGGTTTTAACATGGATGCAATTATACTTATAAACTTTCTAGCTTATTCTTTCCCTAGTTTTTTTTAACTATTAGCCGTTCTTTCTTTCTGTTTCCCATTTTTGTATTTATTACTTGGAAAAGGTATAGAGTTTACCTTAAATGGAATCCTACCTGAGATGTTCTATTCCGGTATTCTACTCTCTGAGGAGTTTCTATATTTTGTTCCACATAATAATGTTACAGCTGTGAAACTTGATGGACTTGTCGTGTCAATGTATCAATAAAAGAAACCTAACCATTTTTGTACTCCATGATACTATTTGCATGCTTGAATTGTTTTCTTATTCAATTTTGTTTTCTTTAACAGGTGATCGGAAATATTGCCGAGAGATTTCATGCTTTATGTTTAAAAGACAGTGGTGTCTTATACGAGGATCCTTACATCCAGGTTTGATTTTTTTCCTATTTAGTTATTTTCTCTCTACTTTTATCTATTCTGGTACGCAGATTGCAGGCAAGCCTCCTACTTTTGAGCTACTTTGGCCGGTGTGGCTAATAATCCCGACAAACCCAGAATAATGATTGCTAAGGTCAAAATTTTCTAGTCCTTACGATCCTCATTTTGTTGATTGTTGGTATTCCTCAGATCGGCATCAAAGCTGAATGGAGAGGACAGCATGGGAGACTTGTCCTCTTCTTGGGAAACAAGAGTACTTCACCCCTTACATCAGTCCAAGCTCTAATACTACCCCCTGCTCATTTAAAACTGGAACTGTCTCCAGTACCTGATACAATTCCTCCTCGAGCACAGGTACTTTTGTCTGTTTATCTTTTCAATCTTACAACTCAATCTGTCGATTTCTCCTCTTTTCCGCATCCTTGTTGTTTATTTAGTATTCCAATCTCTGTCATGTTTATAGGTACAGTCTCCACTTGAAGTGATGAACATCCGCCCTAGTAGGGATGTTGCTGTTCTGGATTTCTCCTACAAGTTTGGTACAAACGTGGTACTTACTGCAACCGTCCCTAGCTTGTTTGAGTGAATGGTTTCTTAGTATATGTGACTCTACCTGACGTGCTGGATCTTTTGTAGGTCAGTGCCAAATTACGCATTCCGGCAGTCTTGAATAAGTTTCTACAACCTCTTCAATTGACATCTGAAGAGTTCTTCCCGCAATGGAGAGCACTTTCAGGGCCACCCTTGAAACTTCAGGAAGTTGTATGTATTTCCACTGCTTCTCTGACCAAATATCAAATAAAAGTATATGAGTAGTGCATGGAAGAATTCAAATGCTCCTGAAAACTTTCCTTTCAAAGAAAATAGTGAATCAGCTTTCTCCGTAAAATGTATCGACTGATCATTGTTCTAGTTTAATCAAAACACTTATAGATAACTTTCGATATGACTGATTATTGTTAAAGTTACTCAAAACGGTCATAGATAACTTCCAAAGTTCCTACATATGCTTGTTAATGCGGAATAACTTTAATGTGCGTCTCACTGGTCATCACAATCTGAATCTCCAATTTCTTGCAGGTAAGAGGTGTAAAACCTCTGGCTCTTCCGGAAATGGCGAATCTGTTCAACAGTTTCCGGGTGATGATATGCCCTGGGCTTGTAAGTATTTGGTTTTTGATCTCAGTCCCTCATTCCTCATGCTACATGTATACTTTAACTCAACTTCTATGGTTTTCTGTTGTAGGATCCAAACCCAAATAATCTAGTGGCAAGCACAACCTTCTACTCTGAAAGTACAGGAGCCATGCTCTGTTTGGTGAGATCTCAACCAAGTTTCTCTTAGTGGTTTTGGCACTTGGCCACTCTTGCAATTCCTTATTTTCTTAAACTTATCGCATAGAAGTGATACTGCATTCTCAAAACTCTGTCGTGTGACATTGGTCCGTGTTGTATGATTTTCAGGCAAGAATTGAAACAGACCCAGCAGACAGAACCCAACTGCGAATGACAGTAGGCTCGGGAGATCCTACCCTTACATTTGAGTATGATATCTGTGCCTCTTAGCACGAACTCAAGCTTTGTTTTTTTTTCTCTCTCTCTCTCTACATTTGTTGACCTCTTTGGTCTACAGGTTGAAAGAATTCATCAAGGAACACCTAATTACTATTCCAATGGGATCTCGAGCTCTAGTTCCAGCAGCAGGAGCTGCACCTGTTGCACCTGTAGCTCAAGCGGCTTTAGCTGATGATCCAGGAGCTCTGCTTGCTGGCTTACTTTAAGTTGATGGAAAACATGCAAAAATGTGGAGAAAGTTCAGGAGGATTTGGAAATTATGTTTTTATTTCAAAATGTGATGATTTCTACAAAAACGCCTGTAAATGTACGGCGTCAAGATGAGACATAGCCGCTTCATTGTCTGGACACATTCGTCCTTAGCAATTTTCAACTTCAGGTTTGCTGATCCGCTACAATTTTTAACCGGTAATTATGACGGTTTTGATGAGTTTGACCGTGATTTCAAGTAAGATCTTCAAAATCAAAGTTCCAAGGCCATGTCAAATGGTTTATGATATTTTTTTTTTTAACACTGGTATTATTATTAAACCTTGGTAAAAATATAAGGGTGTGATACAATCCAAAAATCAAATATCAAATTATTAGAGCCCAAATCTAAGACTAGAGCAACATCCAAACGGATTCAAAATTAGAACCTTCCTCACTGCAAAAAAAAAACGGAAGAGACGCCAATGGAACTGCTTATACTGCTCAATAGAGCCATAGAGGCGGCAAGGCAAGGACGAAAACAAACATCACCTGAGACGCAATTTATTCATCTAGAGAGATAGACGCAAGGAGAAGTTGACAACGATGGTGAAGAACCCCACATCCGAGACGGAAAAATAACCATTTTAGGACCGTCTCTGTCGTAATTGAAACGATCAGATCTGTAACAAAGACTGGAGAAGAGACCCAAACGAGCAGCAACCCGCATACCAGAGAGGATCACAAGATCTTCGGACAAACCCACATATTACAGAAATCAAAAACGCCAAACTAACCGAACCAAAAACAAAAGGAAAAAAAAAAAACCCGAAAACAACTACAAAGCAGACAAAAGACACCACATCCAACAGGAGGACAACACAAGCGGCGAGGGTTAAGAGACGACGGCCACATGCGCATGTGTTCGCGGCGGAGCACCACCACGACGGAGCACCAACACACATGCAAACCACCACGACGTCGCTGGACCGCGATACAGAACCACCACGCCGGAAGAACCCTCCGTGAACGCCACCACCTCCATCCTAAAACAACACACGAAACCGGAGCGGCAGATCTGCAACGCTGCTTAAAGATTAGCATCTCACGTGCCACGAAACGCCGACACACCAGAAGCAACCTCAAGGGGAGAGGCTAAGCGGACAAACACCGAGAAACAAAGAAAAGCATAAACCAAGCCAAAATAAATAAACCGACCGACGCTGTGACTGTGGAAGCTCACCAACGTCGACCGGAAAAAAGATCTGAAGCGAAAAAGATGAAAAGAGAATGGAGAGGGGCGGCTAGGGTTGTGTAGCTAATCGGTTTAAGATATTTTAGTAACAAATGTTTAACTAAATTTTGAATTTGGAATTTTGAATTAAAAAAATAAATATTATTTGCAACATTTCATAGGTTGAAGTTAAAAATACATTTACAACTGATAAAAGCGTTAGATTATGCTCCTTTTTGCCATTTTCTGTTTCGATCGAAGTGGACTTGTGTCAGAAACTTGGTTAGTACGCATGACGTCAGTAGTTTACTACTTACACACAGTTGATATTTGACATTACGACAACCAGAACATCATGAATATGAGTAAATCACATACTAGTTACTGAAGTTACCACTGACCATTCGTCTCATCTACATTTACTATTATCAACCCTTCTTCTGTATATATACACACTACATAAAGTAATTTATTATTATTTTTTTTAATTCAGCCCGTGATTCCAGATTTGGTCTTACAAATATGTCCCAAACTTGATAATATGTTTAGTTTGGGTAAACGATCTATTTTCCCTTGAAAAGTTTCATATAATAACAGATACCCTTGAAGTTTGAGCTTAATTCTATTTTTCCATCATTTAAAAGTTCGAATCGTATTTCCCCACGAAATCAAAGTTTCAAACATATTTGCCCACAAATATCGGTTATATCGGTTAATGTTATAAACCACACATAAACCGAACAAACCAAGTCTTAAACCAAAAATCGGATTTCAACCAACCAAAACCAACCCAAAAATCCGACCCGGTAATGACCCGACCCAATTTTTTTTTTCTTCTCCTCCTCTCATCGTCGATTCCTTCTTCTCCGATTATCGAAATCAGATTTCTTCACAAAAAATCATTGCAGTAAAGCTTCCTCTACAATTCCTCCTCGCAGCTTTTTTAAATTCGTCTCTCAGATGCTGTAGAAACTTAAGAACGCTGAATTTTCCTAAAATTCCATCAACAATGGCGAAATACACAAACTCATCTCCCATTAGAAACCCAAACCTCCTCTTACCTATATATTCGAAGTACGAACTCATCTCCCGTTCTAAGCGTAAAGAATCTGATTGTGTCTAGAGACACAACAGTAGTGAGCTGTGTTCTTGATTAAACCCATCCGGACTAAAAGGAGTGTTTTTCTTTTAAGAAATCAAATTGAGACAGAAGAGGAAAGAGGAGAAGTCTGTGATTAGGGCAAAGAAGAAGAGAGAAATTGCGATGAAGAGGTCAGAGAAGAAGTCAAAGAGAAGAAGAAAGTACCAACAGAATCCTTCGGCGATGTATTCAAAATCGAGGATGAATTCTCTCATATCCCTCCCTTCGGCGATGTAGTCAAAGAGAAGAAGACAATCATAATCGGGTTCTTAATCAAAGATTCGAAACCAAAGATTCTTAATGAAAAATCCAAATTGATTTAAGGGGAATGAGACTAGTTCGTATTCGTACACACGAAGAAAAAAAATAGCCCAAAAAAAAATGAAAACTATTGAATTCTCTTCTTCTTCTTCTTCTTCTTCATCGCTTGCCAAGCGATTGCATGATCGGTGCTCTGCTTCGTCATTTCACTGCCGGAACAGATTTTCCGATTGAAGATCGTCTGAGATCCGTTTTCGCCTCGCCCACATCGGGAGTCATCGGCGGTTCTGTTTTCGCTCATCTTGTTCAAGCTCCCGAGGATCCTATTCTTGGGGTAACTTCATTCTTCTTCTTCTTCTTCGATGTATCTGTAATTCCCCTTAAATCAATTAGCGATTGGGGATTACAATCGGGTTTTGATTAAGAATCTGGATTGGGGATTATAATCGGGAATTACAGAGATTTTTTTTTTTTTTTTTTTTTTAATTTTTGGTTTTGGGTGGGAATTATAATCGGGTTTCGGGTTGTAATCGGGTTTTTGGATTTAATCGGATCTTAATTAGGTTAATTTTGGTTTTCTTTTGGTTTACATTTCATTGATATGCAGTAAACCGAGTCAAATCGTGGTCAATGGGGAAATAAGTTTCGAACTTTGATTTCGTGGCGAAATAGATTAGAAACTTTGATTTCGTGGAGAAATAGATTAGAAATGGAACTAGATTCAAACTTCAGGGGGATCTGTTATTATATGAAACTTCTGAGGGAAAAATATATTGTTTACCCGTTTAGTTTTTTAGAAGTATTAAGCAGTGTATAATATCATCGTCTCCATCCCAAGCAAAAAAGATGCTCAGATACTCGTTTGCAGCACAAGAGGGAGATACAAGTAAACAGCAACAAAAGTAGGAGCTTATCTTCTGCCATTGCAAGGAGAACTTCTACTTACTTTCATATGAATTTAATTTACTTCTTTTGACACCACATATTCTTTATATTCATCAAAACCCCCTAAAAGCAGCAGCAGCTGGGGCCTAGCCTGTAGCCAGAATTGAAGAAAAAAAACAAAAAGAATTTAAATGGTAACGTAACTTAGGGAGGAGAAAACCCGCAAGCTACATCCACTCACGGCAACGACCGCATCTCCAGCTTCCTCCGGTGCAAGTAGATTCTTCCTCCCATGGAGAACAGTGGGAATGTATTGTCATATTACAAGTCTGGCATGTGAGATCAGGCCCTGGCTCCACATGCATACATATCTGACATGGAATTGTATTTTCATAGAGAAATGCTCTGTTGCACTGTTCCATTGTCTCAACCTGAGGGTTTGGGTTATCTGTGTTTCCAGAAGCATCCTTGTCATAGCCATATCCATTGCACTGGCCACTATCATCTGTTGTAAGCAGCTCGTTCAGCGAGAAATAGGTTTGGGGTTCGAATTCCATGTCTTCGTAGTCAAACATTAACTCGCCTTCAATCGTGTTGTTGTTGTTGTCAGGTGCATCCCATTCATTGACAGGCAATGTTGGCTCCATTTCTTGTTTCACAAAAGGCTGTGACTCAGGATGCGTTGAAAACTCGGTATAAGAAAGATTGTTGTTCCCTTCTGTGTCTTCACGTTTCACTTGTCTCCTAACTGGTAGCTTCTGGGGTCCCGGCACAGAACCATCACCGTTCCATCCGGCATCCAAATTGTTAGGTGCCATTTGTTCTACTTTTGAAACTGACACCAAGAGAGGATCATCCTCTGGAACAAACGCATCTTCGAGGGGAAACGAGGGAGTAGAGGGTATCGAGTCTTTTGGTTCAGACATTCTTTCAGAATCAGAATCCAATCCAGTATTTCCTTGCCCATGTTTCTGGCGCTTGGAGAATACATTTTTCATCTGTTTCTGTTCCTTGAGTTTGGGATCCATGTAAGGGCAATCTGGTGATCGTATACGACGGCATTTGCAACACTTGAACCCAGCAACTTCAGGAATTTTCGACTCCTCGAGCTTAATCGCTTCAATGTGGTACCACTCTGAAAACAGATGCTAGGATTAGATTTATAAGAACAAAATGGCAGCATTGAGGAAATGTAGGCTTCAGTATAGAATTTAGAGTTACTCTTACTGTCACAACTTGTACAGTGAATATATGTTAGACCAGGATTATACGGCAGTTTGCAGAGCCAACAAACTGGTTCCAGATTCGGCTGATCAGATCGTGCAGCCAACAAAACATTTTGATGTCTGAAGCTAGCTCCTGTGTCTTCCAAGTTCTTTTTCCTCCATATGACTCCCCAAGACAATGTCTTTTGTTTACTCTTGGGTGCCACATTAGATTCAGGAGTGATATGTTTAACTCCTGAAGCGTTGTCGCGTATGTTGGAGGATGGTAACTGTTGATTAAGAGGCTTTATCTGTGTCTTAATGACTGGAGTGACTGCGTTTTGATGTTGTCCATTGATCAGGATAGTGGGAGTTGTTGTTGGATGTCTGTGATTGATATTGATTAGTGAACGAGCTCTTGCAAGGTAGCACCGTTTGCAGGTTACCAGAATTTCAACCGTCCCAGCTGTGTGTTGTGTACTCATAGTACATTCCCTGTGACAGAAACCTGAGAGGCAAAAGGAAGATTCCACGCATAAATCCATAACCAATTCTTCAACCGAATTCCCCAATAGAAAATAAAAGACGCGTAGTATATGAGAATTTATGTACCAAGCAAAACAAACAAATATACGCAGAGGGCATCTTCCTAAAAAGGTATTAAACCAAAGAAACTCGAAATGCAAGAGAATTCATGCATCAAGAAATACAAAAGAGGAAACAAAACAAACTCTCTTTCGGGTATATGCTGTACTCTACCTATTTTTCTTGGTCTAAAGAAACAGATAAAATAATTGTAGCAAGTAAAAAACAAAGAAAAAGGCAAAAGCAAGATTAACATGTCGTCAAATGCATTCAGATTTTAATAACTTACAAAAGATTCTCCAACCTAAAATGCAAAAATTAAAACAGCAAGCAGGCATATTGTACCTTGGCAAGCACTGCATGTTGTTGCATCCCTATAGACATGTAAAGAAACGGGAAGAAAAGTTAATGAGGTACACAAATTTTTTTAGAAGCATCCTAAAAGGTGAAGAAAGCTAAAGAAAGTACCTCAATAAAACATCAAGATGGCATGACGCACAAGAACACTTCTCCGTGTTGTCCCTCCTAGAGGCTAGATAAGAAAATATGTTTGCTCGAGAAGCTTTCAGTTGCTTTTTCTGAAGTTTTGATATTCTTTTTGATGTCTTCTTGATAAAAGGCACATGAACTCTATGCAAACTTTCTTCATATTCTTTGGTCAAATATAAGGGAACGCGTGCTTCATGAAACCAGTACTTTTCGTTTCCATCTTCAGTTTTCTCAACTTCGACGACATTCTTCATGACACGAGATGGAAGATGCTTTTGATTTCCAAAGGCAACTCCATATCTAACCTTGTTATCTATAATCTTCTTGTCACAAATACTAGCATTCCTAAATACAGTGGCCTCTGTCTCTGGACCTTTAACATCTTGCACGTTTTGCTCTGGGCGTACAAGTTCACTCCATCTTATATTCATATCGAGGTATCTAACCTGGCCCAGATTAAGTTGAATTTCAGGGGAACAGTAAACAAACATAGAAACACAATTATTTGAAAAACCATTGATGCTAGCAGACAAACCTGAAGAGCAAGCTGAGAAATGTTTTTGCTACTTTCAACTGCAGCTTTCCAAATAGACCGCCTGCTTCTTTTAGGAATGTAAGAACCATCACCATAATTAAATTCAGGAAACTTTTCCAGACCACCTAGTAAAAAACAAACAAATTAGCATCATCCCAAGAATAAAATCAAATAGGACATCTCTGGTAGAAGTATAAAAAAAAGCAAGACTATAACAAAACACCCTATATTTACGTGAGAATTGTTAAAACCACAAACACAAAAAACATAACCAAACAAGGTTACCTTGCCAAGCTGCTTTCCTTATATTTGGCTTCGACAAGACTGCCTTCAAGAGTATAACTTTTGATAACTTCCCCCCACGCCACCAAGTAAAGCTATCATCATCAGAACCTTCGGCTGTAACTTCAGCCTGGTTCCTATGCCTCCTCTTACCAGGTCCACGTTTCTGTGTTGCCCCAACAGTAACTCGAGCGCTTTGAAACATAGAATGTTCTATCAACCAATCATCCATTAGTTTAAGCCAATCGCTTGACAGAGCAATACTGCAAATATTTTCCTCAAGCTGCAAACAAGCAAAATGAACCAAATCATGCCAATGAAAAAATGATAAATATAATGACAAACCAAAGACTGCTAACATATCACTATATTGTTGACACTATCAAATCTGAACAGCTTAAATGACCAAAAAAAGTACAACTATTTTTTTAATAGTAAAAGAAAGTGAATAAGAACAAAAATGGTTTAGAAAGAAAAAAAAATTACTTACTTCAAGCAGAAGGGCTATCATTGCTTTGCAAGTTGAGGCTTCCTCTAACTTCTTACGCCACTGTTTTCTAAGACTCTCACTGAGAAATGGCCCCGCAATGAGACCACATAAGCTTTCTTCGACATATAAGATATATGCTGCAATACTAGAAAGTACTCCCTCCCCGTTCTTCAGAGGAAAAAGGCCACTGATGATTTTCACAGCACTTTTGGTGGCCCCTGTTACAGCTGCATTTAACATGCATCCTCTCCTACTTGCTGATGTGAGTTTGCAAGAATGACACCAACCACACCTTTCCCTGGTAATTTCCTTCTTATCAGGACTTGGCCAGAAGAAACTTGAGGCTACTAACGAAAATGCTTTCACCTGTAGCAAGATGTTACTTGAGGCAGCTTTCTTGGCATTACTAAACTTGTGTTGATCAGGTTCATGGGTTTCCTCTGACAATAGGACAGCCAAAGTAGCACCAGCTAATGCAGCCAATTCTCCATTTGTGTAATGATTAATGTATGCATGAGGTTTAAATGATAAACCCTTGAGTCTAATGCCAGCAACCAAATTCTTCTCCTGTGTTCCTAAAACAGGACCGCCAGCATAGACTGAAGCAGATGCGCGGAGGCCACAAGCATTTTGAAAATTATTTCTACTGGAACTACTTGCACTATCAGGCTTAATCATCTCTGACACCTCGTCGCCCCCTTCTTTTTGCATGTGAGCTAAATCAGTCTCCACTGCTCTCAGATAAGAGATCACACTTCCAGGGAGCTCCCAGTATTGTGAGATCGCTTTGCATATATACAGATATTCCAGTCTATGTTTCGTTGCTGACAAAAGCACCAGTACAACTTTTGGAATGTCAGCGACATTGTAGTATTTGATATCTGCATCTGCATGGACAGAAATTTTAAGCCTGCGATATAAAGGAAATATTCATCAGCGTCCAAAACAAAATAATTCAAGCAATATGGGTTTTCCAACTTTAAGCAAAATCTAGACAAGCGGATATAAACTACAAAAACAACTTTCCACGAGAATCTAAATGAATGGAGATGTAGAATCGAAATATCAGCTATATTTCCATAAATTTTGAAAGAAAAAGTAACTGAATAAGGCGACGAAAACATACACCAGTAAGTGGTTGCATGTACCCAAGAACAGTCGCCCATGTGGATCCTCTCCAAAAGACACTGCTCCCCTGAGTGACGTTTTATGAGCAATTGTTGGCCCCATTTTGTTGATAGTGCATTCTGGACAATACCACGGCCCATCTGGTATATACATTTTGACCACGCCAATGCATCTTGAGTGATATGCTAAAGGGCATCCATCACAGCAGATCAACGTTCCGTCCATGCCGCAGAGCCTACATTCATCACTGTTTCCGTCCAGATCTGAGCTAACTCCATTAGGACCACCATCAGTACATCTTGAACTCAAAGTTTTTGACTCTTTCAATGGGCTTATTTCATGGTTCAGCGCAACAAATTCACTAAGCTCTTTCTCCTTGCAAGCTGAGGTTTTAGCAAATCTGGGGTGGACCCTTCTAGGTCCATTTTCAGGAAGATCAGCAGTAACTCCATCAGGATCATATCCAACTTCAGATTCTTCTCGAGTATCGATTTCAGCTCTTAAATCTGCTACATCAAAGACGTCATCACACAGAATTTGCAGGATCTTCAACTTCATCACTACCGGTAAGGAATAATACTCTTTCTCCACAACAAATTCATAAAAAACTCTCCATTGAGGCCCACTTGCATGTCCCATGGCAGAAAAGTACTGAACCAAATAAACAGGCCAAGTTAGCGCATCGAGCAAGCTCCAATCAATGCACCTGCAGATGGCAATGCAACAAAATCTCCGAATTGTTATTTACTAAGATATGGGAGATCCTAAAACAAGCTCCACCTAAACTATGAATAAGATGCTTATTTTGGAGTCCTTCTACAGCCATAGAAAAACAAAAAGAAACAATTCATGAGCTTGAAAACCAATGTCAGTAAATATGCTTCCTTGATAACCAACAAACTAATTCTGCTGTTTCACCAAATGATTAATACACTGGAATAATTAAAGATATGGGATGGTTAACTTGAAAGACCTCTGAAAAGCAACTCAGAAAGTTACAAAACCAAGAAAATAAGTTAACAAAGACAAATGTTGAAAACTGTAAACAACAAAAGTTGTATGAGCTTACCTCAAGCAGTTTGAAGCCACTTCAGACTCTTCTGAGGAGAGTCTCTCAAGATGACCCTTCAGTGCCCGCATCAAGGCAACATGAATGGCATCCAGCAAAGAATTTGGTCCTAAGAAATTCAAGGCTCCAACAAAATCATCCAATCCAAATGGGCAGATATATAACTGAACACTGAATGATCTTAAGAACCCGTATACAGATAATAGATGCACCACAGCCTCCTCAGGGATACCAATTGTTCCTGATGAAAAAGGCAAATCCACTGGTGGTGGAACTGGAACGAGAGGAGACATAGTTTCGATATCTGGATCTCTGCTATCTTCACACTCAGGTAAACCACAAGATGAATAACCACCTTCAACCTCTGCCACAGAACCTGGGCTACTACATGTGGGCACCTCAACCCCATTTACAAGATTTTGCAGCTCAACCCCTTTGTTCTCCAGGTTATCTGTTTTCTTCTTTTCGTTCTTCTTGAGTAAAAAGTCGTCTAGCTTATTTCTTCTAGTACGCAATTCATCATCAAAGTAGCTATCCCCAATAATTAACTGGCGAAGATAACAAGTTTTCAAATCCTCAAAATCACCATCCTCATATTCGACTCTGTACAACCCAGAATTGTACAAAACTATCTTCCCAAGAGAAACTCTACTGTCATCAAAATCTTTCAGCACATAGCGACCAAGTAGGGATCTTGGCACCGCCGGTTTCATCTCCAAAACCGGCCTCTTCCCACGGTTAGACACCCCATTCTGATCCTCTGGCCTTGGGCGTTTCCTCGGCCTACCTCTAGGTCTAGCCACCTTTCCTTCCATCAATCCCCAGATCTAAATTTACCTCAATCCCTTTTGCAAGCAAGCCCTATGATTCCAAAAATCTCACTCCTTTGCCAGAAAATCGAACGCATAATCACATCAACATCTAAGATCTACGAAACTCCTGCAAATCGAAGCTCAAGCAACAGAAATCGGAACCATGATCCAATAATAAAAGCTGCTCCCAACCGATAAATCTGAAATCTTTTTGATTTCACTTTGAACTTCGGAAATGGATATTTTGTATGTGTAGACGGAGAGAAAATGATGCTAAAAACCTTGCTAGAGTCTGATAACCGCCATTAATGATGCACTTAGAGAGCTTGGATATCCAAAAGAGAGAGACATGGAGAAAGAAAAAGATGAGCTTTCAACCGTGTCGAATGGCTCCACTGAACTTCTCACTTCTGAGTTAATCGGCAGATTTTGTGGTCTATTGTGAAACGAGTTCAACTCGGTAATCGGGTTACCCGGATCGAGACCCGTCGGATATCTTGAAACGCCGTCGTTTTTCTTTTTTATTTTTGTCACTTAAAATAAAAATAATATAATGGCGGGAATTTGGAGACCCGTCGCTAATTTACGCGCGTTTCTCGGGTCGGGTCCGGTTGATTTCGTCCGCTGTCGTCAATTTGCCTTCTTTTTCTAATGGGTTTCTGGCTTCCGCGTCGGATTTTAGGCACAATCTGTCAGAAAATTTCTCGAAATTTTAAGGTTTCCCGGGAAAAAATTAAAGGTTAGGGTTTTGGAATGGGGACGAAAGTTTCAGACGATCTGCTTTCCACCGTCCGGTCAGTTGTGGGCTCCGATTACTCGGACATGGACATAATCAGGGCTTTGCACATGGCGAATCTTGATCCGACGGCAGCCATCAATATAATCTTCGACACTCCCAGTTTCAGCAAACCTGATGTAGCCACTCCTAGCCCGAGCGGCTCTAATGGTGGGAAGAGAATCGAGAACGGCATAAAGGGCTGTCGTTTTAGTGACGGCGCAAGTGTTGGAGCGAGTCATCGCGCGGAGGAAGATGAGAGTGTTAACGGTGGAGAAGAGAGTGTTTCAGGGAATGAGTGGTGGTTTGTGGGCTGTTCGGAATTAGCGGGATTGTCGACATGTAAAGGAAGGAAATTGAAGTCCGGTGACGAGTTGGTGTTCACGTTTCCGCATAACAAAATATCAAATCTTGAGACTACGCCTGGGAAGCGTTTTGGACGGGGAAGGCCAGCTTTGCGTGCTGCTTCTGATATCGTCAGGTTCTCTACAAAGGATTCAGGAGAGGTGCGTTCCAAATTCATGCTTTTATTCCACTATTGTTGGTTGTAAATTCTCAGGTTTCTAATTGGTATGTTAAGTTTTCCTTTTTATGAGATGGAAATGGCTAACGAATTATGATGGGCTCTTGTGGCAGATTGGTAGAATACCAAATGAGTGGGCTCGGTGTCTTCTACCGCTTGTGAGAGACAAGAAAATTAGGATACAAGGGAGCTGCAAGTCGGCGCCTGAAGCATTGGGCATCATCGACACAATTTTTCTTTCAGTAAGGTATGCATACACACTATTGTGCTTAGATTGATGATTCCAGGATATATGGATTAAGTGTTTTTTTTTTTTTTCTTGAAACAGCGTATACATTAATAGTTCCATGTTTCAAAAGCATAGTGCGACTTCACTAAAGGCAGCCAGTAATACGGCAGAGGAATCAATTTTCCATCCTCTCCCAAATCTCTTCCGGTTGCTTGGTTTGATCCCGTTTAAGAAGGTAATGGTTTTCCCTGCCTATAACACTATGAATTGCTGACTGTTTTATAGATTGCATTTCCAATATACTTCTCACATGATGTGACTGCAATTTTTTTTTTTTTGAAATGGCAAAGAAATATTTGTATTTTCTAGTTTTATTTTAGTGGACGAGTTATATGTGAAAATGTTTCTTTGTTTCTTCATCATATTTAGGCAGAGTTTACTCCTGAGGATTTGTCCACTAGGAAGCGACCTTTGAGTTCCAAGGTAAAAATTGCTTATATATCAGCATCTTAAACTTCGACTTCTTGCTTGTCAAGTTTGTCATTTGCTGTCTGCTTCTTTGCAAATAGGATGGCTCCGCTGTTCCTACTTCGTTGCTTCAGTTAAACAAGGTCAAGAATCAGAATCAAGATGCAAGCGGAGATGAAAATGAGCAGTGCATCAGCGATGGTGATCTTGATAACATAGTTGGTGTTGGGGACAGTTCGGGATTAAAGGTATTCTTATTTCCAAGACTGCCTGCATACTTATATTCGACATTAGAAATTTATTTGGCAAAATACACGAGAACGTTTGCAACAGGAAATGGAAACTCCGCATAAACTTCTGTGTGAGCTTCGTCCATATCAAAAGCAGGCACTTCACTGGATGACCCAACTGGAGAAAGGAAATTGCACTGATGAGGCAGCAACAATGCTTCACCCATGTTGGGAAGCATATTGTTTAGCAGACAAGTAAGCCCTGTTTCTATTGTGTGCCAACTTTAGTGCTAGTCAGATGAGATATTTACTATCTGTTTTATGTCAATAGGAGGGAACTTGTTGTCTACCTGAATTCTTTCACTGGTGATGCTACAATACACTTTCCTAGCACACTTCAAATGGCAAGAGGAGGAGTATGACCTCAATAGCCCAGCTACAAACAATTGTTTGATTTATCATCTGGATTTTTTCACTTTGATATATAGCTGTTTTGTAGTAAGATAATATCATAACACTTTTGCAGATTCTAGCAGACGCAATGGGTCTCGGAAAGACCGTAATGACCATATCCCTTATGCTTGCTCATTCTTGGAAAGCTGCATCAACGGGGTTTCTATGCCCCAATTATGAAGGAGACAAAGTGATCAGCAGTGTTTTAGATGAGTTCGCTAGTCCTTCAGTGAAGGCAACCAAATTTCCAGGTTTTGATAAGAAGCTTCTTGAACAGAAAAGTGCACTTGAAAATGGTGGTAACCTGATTGTGTGTCCAATGACACTTCTAGGCCAGTGGAAGGTATTATATACGTTAGATGCTATGTTTGATGCGTGTGCACACTATAGTTTGGTTATTTGTTAAAGTTGTTTTTTTTTTCATCTATCCTTGTGTCAGCTGATTTTTTTTGTTCCTGCTTTATGATCAGTCAGAGATTGAAATGCATGCAAAGCCTGGGTCTCTATCGGTTTATGTTCACTATGGCCAAAGCAGGCCAAAGGATGCAAAACTTCTATCCCAGAGTGATGTTGTCATCACTACATATGGGGTTCTAACATCCGAATTTTCGGCAGAGGTATCTTTCATATAAAAGTCTTATCTCTGGTCATGTATTATCCCATGTATATAGTTTTTAAATGCATCGCAAGAGCATTTTATTATCTTCTCTGTTCTTTCCTCTTCTTCTTAGAACTCGGCAGACAGTGAAGGACTTTATGCAGTTCGATGGTTTAGGATTGTTCTTGACGAGGCACATACCATCAAAAACTCAAAAAGCCAAATATCCTTGGCTGCTGCAGCTCTGGTTGCTGACCGGCGCTGGTGCCTTACGGGTACTCCTATTCAGGTGATTGATGTTTTTGTCGAAGGTTTAGAAAGAAAATCTTTGTTCGTGACTGTCCTATGGGCCTGCCAATCTATTCTGTGAAATAATTCTCGTAGTTCCACATTTAATATTCACCTGAGTTTCGAATAGTCTAAATCTTTGCTAGAAGGATATCTACTTCTTGTGCATGTTTTTTGTAAACAAGTCTAGACTCGATCTCACAAACTTGTTTTTGAAGATGTATTTCATATCACTACAGTATTGTATCCATATGTCTGCTGGCATGATATCTTGGCTCATTCAAATGGATGTTGGATAATGATTTGTTCATCATATTTGGGACTTTGTGATCATTTAACATGTTATTTTCTTAATAGAACAATTTGGAGGATTTGTACAGCCTTCTACGGTTTTTGAGGATTGAACCATGGGGAACTTGGGCATGGTAAGGGTCCTTATCTATCTTTGGTTGGAAACACATTACATTTGGTATGGAATGACTGAAGCTTGTTAGTTTGGAACATATTTATTCTTAGGTGGAATAAACTTGTCCAAAAGCCATTTGAAGAGGGCGATGAGAGAGGGCTAAAGCTAGTGCAGTCCATCTTAAAACCTATCATGCTTAGGAGAACCAAGTCTAGCACAGATCGAGAAGGAAGGTGGGAATACTTGAAATAAAAAATCAGTCATCCGTATAACTTCCTGATCCTTATAAATTATAATTTTTAACTTTGAGTTTCCTCGGTTAATCTGAAACATGTTTGTTTATTTTAGGCTGATTCTTGTTCTACCCCCTGCTGATGTGCGGGTCATTTACTGTGAACTCTCGGAATCTGAGAGGGATTTCTACGATGCGCTATTTAAAAGATCCAAGGTATTGTTTGTCCTGAGGATTCTTTAGTGTTTTACTCAGACTTTGCCTTATATTGAAGATGCTGACGGATCTTTTCAGGTCAAATTTGATCAATTTGTTGAACAAGGAAAAGTTCTTCATAATTATGCTTCGATCCTGGAACTGCTTTTGCGTCTTCGACAATGTTGTGATCATCCATTTCTAGTAATGAGGTGTGCCTTGTATGCCCTTGCTTTGTATTTAAGTAGAGCTGTAGAGATACAGTGTAACATCCATGGCTTCCATATCAATTACAACATTTCACATTCAATCTGCTTAATTTGTTTGCACGGCCTTTTATAAAATATCCAATAGAATATCGTAGAACATATGGGAAATTTGTTATAAGAAACATGCAACCGTAGCCCTTGTTTCTATTTGACATTTTGTTGACGCAATTGTTATATTTTGTATAATCTCTTGTTTTCATGCATCCAGTCGAGGTGATACAGCAGAATACTCTGATCTGAATAAGCTCGCTAAACGTTTCCTTGGTGGAAAGTCTTCTGGTCTAGAAAGGGATGGAAAAGATGTACCATCAGTGGCTTTTGTTCAGGAGGTGGTAGAGGAACTGCGCAAAGGAGAGCAAGGAGAGTGTCCTATATGCCTTGAAGCGTTTGAGGATGCCGTATTAACACCATGTGCTCATAGATTATGTCGTGAGTGTCTCTTGGCAAGTTGGCGAAATTCTGTTTCTGGGTTATGTCCTGTGTGTAGGTATCTTGAAGTTCTTCCTGCTAGTACTAGTTTTCATTTGATGTCCTTGCTGTTGATTCCACAAAGTTTGGTCAAATATGGCCAATAATGATGAATGTTTGTTCTGCAGGAAAACTGTAAGCAAACAAGAACTCATCACAGCACCAACCGAAAGTAGATTCCAGGTGGACGTGGAAAAGAATTGGGTAGAATCATCCAAAATCACTGCTCTTCTGCAAGAGCTTGAAAATCTTCGTTCTTCAGGCTCTAAAAGCATTATCTTTAGCCAATGGACTGCTTTTCTCGATCTCCTCCAAATTCCCCTCTCTCGGTATCCCATTTTCATGTCTTGATGATGTTGGCTTGCTATGGCAGTTCTGAGGAAAAAATGTTTTCAAGTGTCAAAATTATAGCAAAATATTTAATTAATTTTTTCATTTCCAGGAACAACATTTCATTTGTCCGTCTTGATGGCACACTAAATCAGCAACAACGGGAGAAAGTCCTTAAAGAGTTTACTGAAGATGACAGTATCCTGGTTGGTGTAGTCGTGTTACATTGAAATGTTCAAAAGTTGTACTTTCTAGTTTCTAAGTTGAAGTTAACACTTCTCCTCTTTAACTGTTGGATAGGTAATGTTGATGTCTCTAAAAGCTGGTGGTGTCGGATTAAATCTAACAGCTGCGTCCAATGCTTTTGTCATGGTATGGCATTAATGTCCCTGAAAGATCATTTCAGTTCGTTATAGGATCTTGACCATGTAATAGCTCGTGAAAATATGGAAAATAATTAGTAGTTCATGCCACCTTGTGTTTCAAAAGAGTACTGCACTATACAAGATAGGTTTTGAATCAGATTCAGTTGAAAAGAAAACCAAATTGTGTCGTATAGGATCCATGGTGGAACCCAGCAGTAGAGGAACAAGCTGTTATGCGTATCCATCGTATAGGGCAAACTAAGGAAGTCAAAATCAGAAGATTCATCATTAAGGTACCTTCCTCGTTCTCAGCCACTAATCCTCATTTACCATATAAAAACATATCACTGAAACTATATCCAAAATCAGAAAATGTTGTTGCTGAGTATTGTTGATCATTAGAAGAAACTTGTGGGAAATGTTTGTCTTGCCCTTTGTGAAACTTAGGGAACAGTTGAGGAGAGAATGGAGGCGGTTCAGGCGAGGAAGCAGAGAATGATCTCTGGGGCTTTAACCGATCAAGAAGTACGAAGTGCACGTATAGAGGAACTCAAGATGTTATTTACCTGAACCTATATAAAAAAAAATTACTCAAGTCTGATGCCTGAAGTCTATCATACAATTCTACTACATATGGTAAACTCTTAACATGAAACTTGTCACATTATATGCAAAGGGAATCAGAGATTAAAACGTAACTGAAAATGGGTCACAGTTGTAAGGAATGTGCAGAGGGGTTTCCAAGTGTATCTTAAGCCTATAATGGGTTTTGTTGTTTTGTACCTTTTATATATGATATTATGATGTGCTCCTCTTCTGTACCTTTTGTTGATATTATGATGTGCTCTTCTTCATTGTTGTTGTAGATCATATTTGTACTTGTTACTGTTAGAATCTGTACTGAATTATAACAGTTTATAGGTATTTTATTGCGAATTTTATGATGGCGTACTTTGTAATTTTCGAAGCAAAATGACAAACTGATCGATTTGAAGTCGTATAACATTTCAATTAATCTACTTTTACCAATATCCCACTCTGACACAAACTGATCGATTTGAAGTCGTTTAAATTTAATCGTGAAGTTTCCTTCTCTAACGATTTGTTCTCAAGTTAGGTAAACAACGTGTGTGAGTTTTATTATGGCTCTTATATAATATATTTTTTTACATAATAAAGAATCTCTAAAAGACTAAAACCTTGGAGTTGTAATTGGCGGATCCAGAATATATTTTTACCGGATTTATATTTAAGTTAATTTTTGTAAGTATTTAAAATATAATGCCACCACAAAACATTTATATAAAATATTAGAATTTCGCATATTTTTCAAGATTTTAAAAGAGAAACCGAGAAATATTTAAAATATACATTTAATTGTTATAATAATAAATTTGAAAAGAAAAGTGAAAAATAAATTAAAATCATTGGCTAAAATAATATTAGAGAGAAAACAATTATTTTCTTAGGAGACAAATAAAAAAGGGTGTCATTCACAATGAGAGAGGTTTACCAATATCATGTATATATATACATATATATTTTATACATATTATAGTTGAGAGAATGAGAGGTTATTGTTGTCAAACAAACAAAAAAAATGAGAGGTTTTAATTTCTTTTCGACATCATGATTCATTATTTATTATACCGCATTGTTGTAAACTAAAAATTTATGTGAGGCTAACCAAATTAATTCTTGGTTTGTGTTAAAAACAAACAAAAATAAATCCAAGGATAAAATAATCTAGAAAAGTAGTGTAGATCATTAATCAAGGCCTTGAATGGAGGAAGAAAAGGAAAGACGTATATATATATATAGTCCTAATTGGCTCAGATTTTCAAAGATATTCTATTATAGTCCTAATGGAAACAAAATTAAGAGAATCAACCCCCAAAAGCAAAAGCCAAGTCAATTTGATTGTTCCACTAAAGATATTTTACTGATTTTTTGTTCTTGTCGAAAATACGGATATATATATATATATATATATATATATATATATATATATAACATTTTGTATACAATTGATCGATGTAAAAGGAAGACCATCGATGAACATCAGTTGTATAACATAATTTTAACTTGCTCAGCTATAATAAATAAGAAAAACACTATAAGTGGATACATGTTAAACGCTTTCAGAGTATCTTGACAATATTGTAAATTTTAATTTTTTTTAAAAATTCCATATTCTCGAGAAAATTTGAGCTCAACCCGAATAAAAACCAGGAGAAAATCTTAAAGCAACACATTGATATGTCGACACGAGGATATATATATATATATGTATTCATACGTCGCCATTACGCTTATTTGTCAAATAAACCATAACTTCATGAAGTAAGAAAATAACATAATCTATACATACATCTGTCCTTAGATTGAGGAGCTTTCGGACCCCAAAAGAAATTTTATTTGCATATTGTTGGACTTTGGACCCTCTTTTTTTTGTGGACTTTAGACTTACATAAATCAATCGGAGGTTTGCAATTTCCGAGGTTAAGAAAAGTACAAAATAAGATAAACTATACTAATAACTTATTAAAAAAAAAAAAAACGAAAAAGCAATAATAGTAATAATTGAACGAATATATTCGATTTCTATCTTTGAATACTTTCTATATGGGGTATCTCTACATATTAATTAGGCTTTAAACCCTAATGAATACGTTAATAGTGATGATCCACATGATTAAAGCAGGGGAATATGTTTTCGATATCAATTTTATTTCCAAAGTTGAGTCCAAAGTTTCGGCTTTAACGGAACTTTGAGAGAATGTCTTTATAACGAGGTCGATCACGTGGACTACGTACTTATATTTACAAAAGCATAACTAACTAACTAGATTGAAGGGAGAATTTTTATATTTACAAAAGTCAAATATTAGTGATAAAAATTTTAATTATATTTACAAAAGTCAAATATTAGTGATAAAATATTTAACCATTGTAAAAAAATTACGATAATTACCTTACAAAATATAAATATACGATAACTTTTATTTTATATAGAAGTTTAGGCATCTTATATGTTATAATGTCAACTATATAAACCACTATGTTATATATTTCCGTTATTGATGAATACATTTTTTTTTTTTTTCGGCGAAACTGAAACTTCATTAATTTAAGTTTGATGATACATAGTCCTTATGAAGAACATATGTTAACCACAAAAGAGGGTACAAACAACTAGCATAAAAAGGATAGTCTAAAGAGGTAGATTTTGCCAGGAGATGGGCCGGTTCGTTGCCAAATCGACGAACATATTGAAAGGATATTTTGTTGAACTTTTTTGCCCATACTAGTATATCCAAACAGAGATTATGGATTTCATAATCATTTCCTTTGCCGTTCAGATTACTAATGAGATTAAAGCTGTCTCCTTCGAAAATAACCCTCCGGAAGCCCATCATATATGTGTTTTGAATTGCTGAGAGTAGTGCTTTACCTTCAGCTTCAAGAGCAGACCCAGAGTTTCCGAGAAAAGATGAACCCCAATACTTTGCTATTCCAAGATCATCGCGAACAATCCAACCCGCAGAAGATATAGAATTTGTAAGATTAAAACCCGCATCAAAGTTGCACTTAACCATACTTGTATGCGGTCTTGTCCAAATATCTGTTGTGGCAGATTCAGCAATGCTAGCAGGTTGGTACAAGGGGGAAGATGAGTCAGTACTTTTTGTTACTTCCAACCATTCCTTTACTTCAGCCTTTGAGTACACAACATCTTTCGACGGGTTAGGGACCTGTTTGTTGAATATTAGATTATTTTTTGACTTCCAAATTCGCCACAGAATCCAGAAAGGGAGGAGTTTTTGTTGGGGAGATAATCCTTGAATAGTTTGGAGATCTAGCAAACTCTTGATATTATCTTCGCAAACAGGTGACGGCTGGAGAAGAGATCTTTGTGGTACGTTTGCAAGTCTCCAAGTCATCAGGGAAACCGGACATTCAAAAAGTAGATGATTTATAGTTTCATCATGAAGTCCACATCTCTGACATAGCGGATCAATATGAACCCCTCTCGTTCTAAGCCGGACAGAAGTACCAATAG
Source organism: Eutrema japonicum (assembly GCA_030161315.1). Lineage (NCBI taxonomy): Eukaryota > Viridiplantae > Streptophyta > Magnoliopsida > Brassicales > Brassicaceae > Eutrema > Eutrema japonicum. Next base: position 46,355,796 of record BSQW01000005.1, read on the forward strand.
CTTGAGAAACCACCCGCCATAAGAAATGTTTCAGTTTGGGAATGATTTGGAGTTTCCAGATCCTCTGTTTCAATTGAGGATCACCGTGAGGAGGGAGAACTTCAACATTGTTCGGGTCAGCTAATTTCCTCGCCAAATAGTATCCAGTACGTACTGAGTAATCCCCATCCTTGTTGTAATGCCATAGAAGTTTGTCATCTTCAATATGTTGAGATAGAAATAACTTTTTTGCCCAAATTATATCTTCTGCTTCTAAATTTTGCAGGGCCTCCTCATTCCATCCTCTTCTATTATTGGACATAATGATGAGATCACTAACCAACATCTCATTAACATTACCGCGAGCAGGTCTAGGAGGATTATCAGGAATCCAGTTATCTTTGAAGACCTTAATTGAATCTCCCGAACCAATATTGAAACGCATACCTTTTTTGAGAAGTTCCAGCCCCACGAGAATTGAAGACCAACCAAAGGATTGTTTATGCTGATCTTTTGCTTCTAAAACAGAGCAATCACGATAATATTTGGCTTTGAAAAGTCTTGCAAACAAAGTATTAGGGTGTTGAATAAGTCTCCATGCCTGTTTAGCAAGAAGTGCATCGTTAAATTTCTCCAAATCACGGAATCCCAGTCCTCCCTCTTTCTTCGAAAGTTGTAATTTTTTCCAAGCCACCCAAGAAATGCCTCTCCTATCTTGGTTTTTTTACCACCAGAATCGTGAGATCAAACTAGTGATTTCCTGAGTAACCTGAGCTGGGATCTTGAAACAAGACATAGAGTACACCGGCATAGACACAGCAACTGACTTCAATAGTACCTCTTTCCCAGCGGGAGATAATAATTTTGCACTCCAAGAAGAAGTACGCTTCTTAACCGCATCGATAATGTATTTGAACATCTCTGATTTTTTGCGTCCAAACTGTTCCGGCAAGCCTAAATATTTACCGCCCCCTCCATGATTTTGAATCCCAAGAATCAACTTTAGTCTGTCTTGTAAATCTCCCGGAATCCGAGACCCGAAGGTGATCATCGACTTGCTTGGATTTATCAATTGTCCTGAACTCTTTTCGTAAATATCAAATATATGGCGTAGAGCCCGACAATTCCTGTTATTTGCTTGAATGAAAAATAGAGAGTCATCAGCAAATAAGAGGTGAGTTAGAGGAGGGACTCCATTACCAATCTTAATGCCCCGGATCTTTCCTTTTTGAACATTTGACTTGATGAGATTGCTAAGGACATCCGCACATAGGATAAAAAGATAAGGGGACAACGGGTCTCCTTGTCTTATACCTCGTTCCGGTATAATCATACCCTGAGGATTCCCATTTATCAAGACGGAGTAACTGACAGATTTTACTGTTGCCATAATCCACTTGATCCAAATATCACAGAAACCAAAAGCCTTCATGGTAGCTTCTAAGAAATCTCATTCCACTCGATCGTAGGCCTTGCTTATGTCTGTTTTCACCGCCATGTAGGTTTGAGAGACTCTTTTCCTTACTTTCAAGGAGTGCATAAGCTCATTTGCAACGAGTACATTGTCTGAAACCATTCTTCCCGGAATAAAAGCAGCTTGTTCTTCAGAAATGATCTGATTTAGAAACCCTTTCAGACGAAAAACCAGAAGCTTTGATATGATCTTGTATACCACATTACAGAGACCAATAGGGCGATAATCTGAAAGAGTAATTGGTTTACTTATCTTTGGGATCATGCAAATATTTGTGTGATTAACTCCTGGTTTCATAGAACTCGAAGCAAAAAAACGTCGAACTTCACTTATAATGTCATCTCCGACAATATCCCAACACTCCTGATAAAATCTTGCCGTAAAGCCATCAGGGCCATATCCTTTATCAGCCCCAATTGAACAAATCGCATCAAAGATCTCCTGGTCAGAAAAATCCTTAATAAGGCTTTCGTTAATCTCCTCAGAAACAGTGGGAAGAAAGCCTTCAAAGATTTCATTGTTAACTGGATTATTGTTGCTTGAATATACTCTTCTAAAAAAAACTTCCGCATGTTTACCAATCTCGTAATCACCTCTGTAATTCTGTCCAATATCATCCAGGATAGAGTGAATTCTATTCCTTGCAAACCTAGCTTTTGAAACAGCGTGATAAAACTTGGTGTTTCGGTCTCCAACCGCTAGCCAAGTGTTTCTGCTTTTTAACTTCCAGTAGGTTTCCTCTTCACGATAGGCTGAGACTAAATTTCTTTGAATACTCGGTATAGCAAGTCTGTGTGATCCAGAGCTTGTCAAAGCATTCTCAAGATCACGTTGTAGTGATTCAATCCTTTTTCCTGAGTTCATCTGATGTTGCCTGCGATAAGAAGAGATTGACTTACGGCATTCACGAATATGGTCAGTAATTGAGCAATGACGAGACAACAATGGTGAATTCCAGCCTTTAGCAACAAAGTTCTTAAAACCATCTTTTTGGAGCATACGTTTGTCGAAGTGGAATCTTTTAGGTTTGCTATTTTCCACTATAGCAATATTAACCATCACCGGACGATGATCAGAGCCATACAATCCCATAAATTCAGCTTCCGACGCCGGAAAGTTGGCTAACCACTCAGAATTTACTGCAACGCGGTCTAAGCATTCTTTAATAACATGAGTATGCCTTTGTCCTACCGAAGAAAACTTATTTCCTATGTATCTCAAATCTGACATGTCACAACTGCTGTACATGTTTCTCAAATCCTGAAAAGTCCACTCATCTCTTAAAGGACCTCCAATCTTCTCCTCATTACCCAAAATCTCATTGAAATCTCCAACTAACATCCATGGACCAGATCTGTTACAACCAATTCTTTCAATTCTTTCCCAAAGTTCCTTACGTTTCTTTTGGACCGGATGTCCATATATACAAGACAAGTAGAACTCCAATCCATTAAACTTCACAAAAAGATCAACAAGCCTTACATCTTCATAAATACTACTAATTGAAACATCTTGCTTCCATAGAACAGCAAGCCCTCCACTTCTACCAATAGGAGGAACACATAAGGAAAAGGGAAATCCTAAAGAAACAGCAGCATCCCTAACTACATTTGAAGGATTCATAGTTTCAACTAAGAAAAAAACATCTGGAGCAAATTTCAGACACAACTCTTTCAACCTCGGTTCCGTAAGGGAACCCCCCCCAACCCCTGACAATTCCATGAGCATATCTTCATGGGGGAAACAATGGGGGTACCGGGCCCCCCGCGCCTCTGTCTATAACTTGGTTGATTGAGCAAGAGTTCTGCGATTCAGCACTACAGAATCTCTTCTTAATCTGGCACACGTCCGCCTTGTTATTCATGAAAGGAGACTTTAGCATCTCCTGGATTTCCAGCCTCTTACGCTTGTTAAAACCTGCACCCTCACTTGCATAATTCTCAACAACCTCAATAAGTTCATCTTCACGAAACTTACCCTTAGCTTTCCTGATCTTCTGTAGTTGCAGGTCCACAGCAAAGAGGGCATCTTGATCCACAGAAGTCTGATCTTTGCCATCACCATCTTGTACATTCACCGAGTTCTGATTCTGGACAATACATGTTGCAGGTTGGCTTGGGATAGGAGTATCTTGTTCCTGAGGAACACCACCAGTAACATGGTTCGGATCGTTACCTCCATCTTCATCATCATCTCCTTCTGATTCTGAGAAGTTGTCATCTCCCTCTATCTGAAGAGGGCAGTCTTTCTTGTCGTGAGAGAGCATCCCACATCTCTTGCAGAAATTACGAAGACGTTCGTATTTGAAACGGAGGATGGTGTTGATACCCGCGTCGAACTGGAAATTCTGCTGGAAGCGTAACGGGTTATCAGTGTTCCACAGCACACGGACTCTGACAAAATCAACACGGGTTGAGTTTTCATCATAGTCGACTTCAACAACAGGGCCGAAAATGTCACCAATAAAGGTGATAGTTGGACGCGATAGGAATTGGAGAGGGATTCCACGAATCTGAATCCAGAATGGTATCACTTTCCGAGCAGCCTCTTCAAGGTTTGGTGCCCATCTGTGGATCGTAATCATCCAATCTGCGAAAGACCAGGGGGTTCGCCGTAAGACCAGGTTCATTGTCTCTTCAGAGTGGAAAAGGAATTGGATTTGGTTATGTCCAATTATCCGGCCATTTGTCACCGTATCCATACCCCATAGTCGCGGCAGTTGGGAGATCATTGCCCGAAGATTCTGCTTCTTGGGGTTGAGGGGGACCACCACCAGGGAGAATTGGTTGGACGCCAGAGCATTGTTGCAAATCGCCTGAGGAAGGGCCACAGGTTCATCAGCAATACCCAGGTTTATGTTTTGCATTTGTTGACGTAGATTATCACCCATTTGATTGTTGGAAAGTTTTCGGTAGAACAGATAGCAACGAGGAAAGTAGGAAGATGTGTAAGTATCTGGAATTGGGAATGGGTTATTTATACAGAAATTTGGCCAAGGAGGTTTCCGATTACGACGAAGAGAAAGTGGGTAAGGGTTATGGAAACCGCAAGAAATCGTGACCTCCAGATCGTGGAATATGGAGGACGATGGCCACGGAAAGAAACCGGCACAGAATAGAGAGATCGTGGCCGGAGAAATGCTCTCAAGAGGAGAGAAACCGTCGTCGGAAATCGCCTTAACTGTCATTTTTTTATAAACGTCAAAACACTTACTGACATAAATAGTAACTTTATAAACTGTAGACTACGTACACAAATTATGTTAAATTTGTCCAAATCTACCATTTATGTTAATACAATGTTCTCTCTCGTTGTAGTGGTTGCTATAAATTAAGTACATACCTAATATTATCTTCTATAAAGCCGATCCAGGACTAGTTAGTTACATTGAACCAAAACATTCATGAAAACCTTCTAGCTAGGTTTTTGTATTTTGTTTGTCAAATTGGTCGTCAACTATGGGTTCAGATTGATCAAATTAGTCAACTTCTAGATTGGTTATGTACTCGAAAAATTAAGATCTATAAATTGATGTGACCAATTATAATAGCCATAAGGTGTTTATATAGTGTTTAGGATGACTTTTTGCATAGTTTATAGCTGAAATTGTTAATATAAATTAAGAAACAACTAGTCCTAGTCATCCCTCAATCACGAGGTTTTTGCCTTATTGAACCACTTTTAATTTATGTTATTGAACTAATTTCGTGTGTATGTCTTTTTGGGTTTTAAAAGATAAAAGAAGCATAATAAAAAAATCATTATCGTGAAAACAGTTGAAGCAACACCTGAGAGTGGAGTAGAGAAGTCCGATAACAAGGCATATGGTAACAATAGCGAGGCTATTTATGTAATTACAAATTAGGATGCCCCTTGTGGACGAAACTAACCCTTAATAATTTACTCCTAGTTGTGGCAACGCAAGCCCTTCCAATCAAGGCAATGTCGTATTATTTATTCAAAGAAAAAAACAAGGCACAAATCATTCAAAATAACTCAACTAAATCATCATAAGTTTTTTAATACTTTAACTATTTTTGTGGATAAAAGAATATTCTAATTAATATATGTTTTCTATTATAATACTTTAACTTTTAAGTTTTTAACCATTTTTACCATTCCGATTTAACGAAGACATGTTATATTTTTATTTTTTTTAATAAAATATTAAAATTTAATAAAAATTACATTAAATTTCAAAAAAAAATCTCCAAAAAATTTCGAAAAATTATTAAAATAAGAAAAAATAATTTTAAATTTTAGATAAAATATATTATATTTTAATTTTTCTTTGAACCAAAAATTCCCAAAAACTAAAAAAAAAAAAGAAACCAAAAATATTCTAAACACACAAAAATTAAATTACAATTTAATATTAGTAAATTATATTAGTTTGATTTTTTTTGTCAAATTGAGGAATTTATGGTATGACTGGTATACATCAACTTTATAAGATGAAACAAATTGGGTTGGTTAAAAAATATTTAAAAGAGAAAAAATTCTAGAATAAGATTTTTTTTTGTTTTGAAATTTTAAGTTTATTGATCAACAAATGGGAGTGGATATTTACAAAAAACAGTGTTTTTAAAAACAAAAATATAAAGAATTAAGTACACTACTATTTGAATAGAATCATATCGTGTATGTTTAGATCTTGCGAACTTCAAACCATCACCGGAAGAGTCCTTCATACATGTGTTGTGCATGGTAGCCAAGCGATACGATCATATTAGGAATAGTCTTGTCAATGAGGCAAATCATGTGCTGAGGCGATATCCAACTCGTTCAATGTCTTCTAGCATTTATTTCCCTCCATATGTGATAAATTCTAGAATAAGATATTGTATTTGAGTATTTATTGTAAAAAAAAAAGAAATTTTGGAAAATTCATTATTTGAGTTACAAAATTGAATCTTATACGTTTGAGAATATTTTTGGATTTTTGGATTTTTGAGTTTTTGTGAATTTTTGGTTCAAATATTCAAAAAATTAAAACATAATATATTTTATCTAAAATTTAAAATTATTTTTTCTTAACTTAAGATTTTTTGGATTTTTTTTGAATTTTTATACGAGGTGACGAGTCGGACTGAAACACTCATCGGGGTGAAGTTTATGGTCAAAGGGGAATAAATGCAAATCTGTTAGTCAACCCTAGCGAGACCAAATACTCATTTAAACCGGTGAATTAAGACGTCCGAACGTAATGGTTGTAACCTCTGAATTAAAAACAGATCATGGTGAATCAAGCGGAGTAAATGAAAATGTTAAGCACGAACTCAGAATATAAAATAACTGAGTGTAGATTTTTTTTTACCCGAGTAGTGGTAGGTTTTCTTTATACAGTTTACGCTTTTGTGGTTTTATATTTATTATTTAATTGGAATTAATTAATCAGATTTACATAATTCAAAAATTGATTAATTTAGTTTAAAATTAACCATAGTGGCATAGCTGTTATTATTAGGAAAAGCGTTGGATGAATTTGTGTTAATCTGAATAATTTCTCTTATTTATTTATTATTTGTTTAAACCTGCTAATTTTCTTGTTAAATACAAAATTGTAATGTTAACGTTCCTTTAGTGGGCACGTAACTTCTTAACATTTATGATTTATTTATCAATTACATCCATTAAAAGTACTGCTTAATTAGAGAAAAATGAAATTTCCAGAGAGTAAATTGAATAAGCCCGACAAAAAAAGGAGTTAGAGTGAATTATTAAGGGTTGACCAAAAACAAAAGCAAGTTCTTATAAATTTGACTAAAAATAAGTAACAGATGTTATAAACTTTTGAAAAAAAAATGTGAAAAGATGCAAAAACCAAAAATCCAATAAATGGTAAAAAGTTAAAACTCCACCAAACCGTTAATCATTTTTAAAGAAAAAATCATTAGGAATCATAAATTCATTAAAAATCTATTTATCTCTCTCCACTTCCTCCACACATTGGCAGGCACAGATTCTGAAACAAGAAAACCCAGAAACTGAAATAAAACAACAAATCCTCTGTTGTTTTTACCAGAACTTCTTTAACTAAATGTCACTGGAGTTTAGTTTTTTTATTTTATTTTTTATTTAACCTTTGCTAATTTCTGAAGAAAATCCCTGAAAAATCAATCAAAAAAAGGAAAAATATCTTACCAAACGGGAGAAATAAATAAATATAAAATAAAATAAAACCAAAAGTAAAACAAAAATTCACCATTTATATTCCTGGTTTAGCCTTCTCTTTCTCTTCTCCCTCAACCCTCATTTCCTTCTGCTCTCTCTTCCTAAGTTTTCTCTCTCTCTAGAACTGTAGAGAGAGAAAAGCCTCCATTTTTCATCTCCTTCGCTTCATAAAACCCCATTGCACAAAACAGAGCAAAAACCTCACCGTAACATTCTAGAGAGAGAGAAAAAGGAAAAATGGATGGTGTTTCACCAAAGTTTGTGTTGCCGGAGACATTCGATGGCGTGAGGATGGAGATCACAGGGCAACTAGGCATGATCTGGGAGCTTGTTAAAGCACCAGTGATTGTCCCTCTTCTTCAGATAGCGGTTTACATCTGTTTGCTAATGTCTGTCATGCTGTTATGTGAGAGGGTTTACATGGGAATCGTCATCGTTCTCGTCAAACTCTTCTGGAAAAACCCTGATAAACGCTACAAATTCGAGCCCATTCACGATGATGAAGAGCTTGGAAGCTCCAATTTCCCAGTGGTCCTCGTCCAAATCCCCATGTTCAACGAACGAGAGGTCACTTTCCTCTCTCTCTCTCTCTCTGTTTTTCCTCTGTAATTTTTCTTACTTTCTTAACCCCAAAGTTTTAAGATTTCGAGAAAAGTAGCCTCAGATTATACGGAAAATCACTTTTCCCCACGTATTCATTCATATTCCTCCGCCGGTTCCAAATCCCGAAACGGCGAGAGTCGAGACACATAATGATTTTCTTTAATGTTCTGGGATTTTGGGTTTTTTTCTGTATAAACCCATAGTTTAGGGCTTTAATCGTAGTAAATCGCTAAATTAACGGGGGCTAAAAAAAGTTGACAAGATATTTCCTTTCCCCGTGATTTTTGCCTTCAGGTTTACAAGCTATCAATAGGAGCGGCGTGTGGACTATCGTGGCCGTCCGATCGTCTCGTGATTCAAGTGTTGGATGACTCAACAGATCCTACTGTTAAGGTAATTAGTATTTTTACTTGGTCTATTTTCAGAAAATATTGCATTATTTTTCCACAACTTTCTCCAAATAAAACCATATTGTATTGTATCTATCACCTTCTTTTTTTTTCAAAAGATTTCCTTTCTCAAAATAAAGATGCAATATTATTTTCTCGGAAGTAATAATTTATGGAGCATTAAATAGATATTTTCTTTTAATGGAAAAAGACTAAAATGATATACTTAAAATGTGCAGCAAATGGTGGAAATGGAGTGCCAAAGATGGGCAAGTAAAGGAATCAATATAAGGTATCAAATAAGAGAAAACAGAGTTGGCTACAAAGCCGGTGCTTTGAAGGAAGGACTCAAACGCAGTTATGTCAAGCATTGCGAATATGTTGTCATCTTCGACGCCGATTTTCAGCCCGAACCCGATTTTCTTCGCCGTAGCATCCCATTTCTCATCCATAATCCTAACATTGCCCTCGTCCAAGCCCGATGGCGATTCGGTAATGATCTCTAAATTACTTCTTTAATAGTATTAAAAAGATCGTTCCGTTCATTTATGGTTTTTGTCATGTCGGTTGAGAGTATCTTTAAATTTGTGTTCATTGATCTCTGGTAGGTTATAATAGAAAAAAATTGACATTTGATAATGTTGTCAAGTGTCAGGGTCAAAAGACCTACTGAATCGGTGTCTTTGTTTATGTTTTTTGAAAAAATTAATGTTGTTTCGATCATTAAATGAAAGCTCGTGGTTTTGGTTTTGTATCTACATTTTAGTGGTGTCGGTGGTATATGACCATCACTGGGTTTTTTTAAAATATTAATTTCCTTTTTCGCGCCTTTTCCTTTTTCTTGCATGTTATCACTTTTTTTTTTTGGCTTTTTTGAAATGGTCTTTTCGTCATTTTTCTTTGGTACATATTTGTATAGGCTAATTGCAGAAGTAGGGTTAGTTCTGTTTGTGTCGGCGGAGTAGCTCCAATAAAAATTAGACACGTGTAAAAACGTTGTCGTGCACCTTATCGCACTGGAACTACTCTCCTCAGTAAATAATAATACCGGGTCGGATTAGTTGCGCGATTCCGGGTCAACGGATAATTGTGCTGACATCATGTTTCTTAACTGCTCCGGAATTTCGGATCGGTCAGTGAATCGAATTAGTTCGACCCGGTAAAATGAGTCGGGTCGGGTTTTTGGACAAAAAGAAGGCTCAAGTGTTATTATAACTGTTCGTCTTTAGAAAGTGTCGGGGGGTCTCTGATACCCTTCCACGTGCTCTTTGCCTTTTCTTTCTTTCTTTAAATGCTCAAGCGTGGGACCCATTCTTGTCAGTAATATAGTTAAGTGTTAGTATACAGTGGGAGTATCGAGTCTACTGTGGACCTGCCTTTCTCTTGCCGACACTTGTTATGAGTTATATATTTTAAAGCATGAGTCCAAACTTAGTGAATTTAATAATGATTGATTACTTATAAAAGCTAAAAACAAAAGAGAAGGACGTTACTTCCTGAATTGTGCCACATTTGATCAATTCTCTTATTCTTATTGAATAAATAAATAAATCATTGATCTTTGTTTAGCCTTTTAATTGTATAAAATAACTAGTGAATTAATCTTATTGTATAATTTTGCAGTGAATTCTGATGAATGCTTATTGACGAGGATGCAAGAAATGTCGTTGGACTACCATTTCACTGTTGAGCAAGAAGTCGGTTCATCAACACATGCTTTCTTCGGCTTCAACGGTAAACAAATTATAATGATTACTAAAAACATCATTTAATTTTGTCTAACTGAAAAAAATGTAAGGAGTTGTGTATTGTTTGACTATCCCTTGATAACTTGATATGGTAGAGTTTAGTGTGATGGAGTGTGCTATGTTGTCTGACCAATTGAAGCACAGTATGTGGACCCAACCTTTATTTTATTATATGGTATGATAGTATACAACTGTTACTAGAAAACTGAATAAATACTAGTATATTATAATGAATCATATTATTAATTTCAATAATGAGTTGAGAGGAGTGGGGGAATCTGAGATGTGAAGCAAGTAGGTGTAGTCATACTTAATAGCTATTGTCATCCTTTGGATAATTTTATTTCATGTGTTTAAATAATTAAGTTGTGTTTTAACAAAAAAAAAAAAAAAATTAAAGTTGTGTAAGGGCCTAAGGGGACACATTCATTACATTATGAATTGTACCGGAAGAAATGAAGACGGATCTTAATTTTTTCTGGACATTAAATAGATTTGTGCTTCTTTTTTTTGTTTGTCTAAATGTGTTTTTTGTCATAAATAATTTATACAAAACTAAAATTAGAACCAAGAGGTTATAGTGGGGTGGTTTACATTCGGGGTGAGGTTCGGCTCTGTGGGTCTAGGCCATGGATCGAATCCCCCGAATGTGGAATTATCACATTAACTCTTGGCCAAGTGAGGCATCATAAGTGGGCTGTGTCACTCCCGCTCGGAAGATTAGTCTGGGCTCGTTAAAAGCCTGGGATTACTTCCGAGTTTAATCAAAAAAAAAAAAAAAAAAAAAGTTAGCATATCTACAACACTAATGCTTAATTTATCATAACAAAATTATAGGAACCGCGGGAATCTGGAGAATAGCGGCGATAAATGAAGCCGGCGGGTGGAAAGATAGGACCACCGTGGAAGATATGGACCTCGCCGTCCGAGCAAGTCTCCGTGGCTGGAAATTTCTCTACCTCGGTGACCTTCAGGTTTTTTAATTAATTTATTTTTCTGAATTTTACTATGAAAATACTTAGAATAAATTAAGTCAAACACATGACAGCTGATTCACAAGCTATGTTATAATTATTTTACCTTTTTAAGAACTTAAGATATTTTGTTATGACTTGTGAAAGAATTGGTAGATATAAATATGAATTTTTTATTTTTTATGTATTATAGGTGAAAAGTGAGCTTCCAAGTACTTTTAGAGCCTTCCGTTTTCAGCAACATAGATGGTCCTGTGGACCTGCAAATCTCTTTAGGAAAATGGTCATGGAGATCATCAGAAACAAGGTAATAAATTTTTTAAAAAACTTATTTTGATAACTCATTCTTTAATCTGACTATTACTGATCTTGGCGCAGAAAGTGAGATTCTGGAAGAAAGTGTATGTGATCTACAGCTTCTTCTTTGTGAGGAAGATCATTGCACATTGGGTCACATTTTGTTTCTACTGCGTTGTTCTTCCTCTCACCATTCTCGTCCCCGAGGTTAAAGTTCCGATATGGGGTTCCGTTTATATCCCTTCCATCATCACTATTCTCAACTCCGTCGGTACTCCCAGGTAAATTCGGTTGCTTGTATATCAAGTCACTACCTTTGCTTCTGCGATTTTCTTTCTTGACTAGGTTACTTGTATGTCAAGTAACTGCCGTTGCTGCTTCCGCAGTTTCTTTCTTATGCTGATTCTATTTATTTTGATTTTTTTTGGTCAAAAGGTCGATTCATCTGCTGTTCTATTGGATTCTATTCGAGAATGTGATGTCGCTACACCGGACAAAGGCGACTCTCATTGGTCTGTTTGAGGCAGGTAGAGCTAACGAATGGGTTGTGACTGCTAAGCTTGGAAGCGGTCAAAACGCTAAAGGGAACGCAAAAGGGCTTAAGAAGTTCCCCAGAATCTTCAAACTGCCCGATCGGTATGTATACCGAAAATGTCTTATTACGATATAGACACTTCCCACTTGATGATTATATGAGTTATATTTGTCTCAGATTGAATACATTGGAGCTTGGATTTGCGGCATTCTTGTTCGTGTGTGGATGCTATGACTTTGTGCACGGGAAGAACAATTACTTCATCTACTTGTTTCTTCAGACACTGTCCTTCTTCATCAGTGGGCTTGGCTGGATCGGGACTTATGTCCCGAGTTAGTAGTTGTGTTGTGTGTTTCAGGTTACTAATTTTCTGCAAAAAATAAAAATACAATTTTCATGGAAAAAAATCACAAGGAAAATTGATAGGGAAAATGGTGTGGAAAGAAGATAGAGACGTACGGTAACAAGTAGGAACAAAATGAAGGAAAGGAGGAGAGGCTCGAAGGGTTCTTTTGATTTAATTTCATTTTTCTGCCTTTTTCTGTTTTTAATATTTAGCAATGGAATTTGTGATCAGTAGTAATTGTGAGAGTTCAATTTTTTTGTTTTTTTGTTTTTTGTGGGTTTTTTCTTTCTTTAAAGTGTTAGTTTTTTCTTTTATGATTTTAAGATTTCGTGTGAGTGAAAAATGTTCGATTGGTGTAAGGGTAATTCATTTATCCATTTTGCCACATTTGTACCACAATTACCATTTGCGTTTAGGTCTTAGGGCTACGCTGCTTGCATCATGGCCAACGCAAAAAGTCACGATCTGAACCAAGTTTGTAGAATTTGTGAACCCCATTTCGAGCTGCCACACTTCATAGCAGATGCTGTTCCTTACACATAGATCAATGGCTTTGAAGATGGTACAAAAGTTGAGAGATGAGACATTGTGTAGACGAAGATTTCGTTCCCATCAGTATCGACAAATCTTTTTTTTTAAATTTGTCTCGTATTTCTTACAAATGCACATGTGAATAATGAGTAGCAGAAAGACCTCACAAGACATTGACTCGAAATAGAAAACTAATTGTTATATATGCTAAAGATTTTTTAATATGATCAAAGGAGCTATGCAATTTCATATAATTGTATATAGTAACATAACATGAAGAGTTTTTTTTTGTTTTCTTGGTTAAAACTATATGAAGTCTTTTCATAATTTATTTATATATAACCTACTAAAGAATATAAGCATTTAACAAAAGAAAACAAAATTCCGGTGTTAAAACCATGTCGTTTTTCCGGTTTTACGAAAGGTGGTTTAGCTAGATTCTGTTTGTTAGTGGCTTTTTCTGATCTCAAAAGTCTTGTGGAATGAGCTTTTTATCAAGGTTTAGCCGGCGTCTTTTCCGCAAGAATAATAAGGCTAAGTATTCGTCTTCATTCCTCTAACTCTAATTCTGCCTATGTTCCCATTTTCTCTCTTTCGCTCGCTTGGTATTGTTAGTTGTGGTTGGTTTCGTTTACGGTTTTGTAATTTTAGTTTGAAATTTGTTTGTCTTTTCTTGTTTGGGCGTAACATTTCAGCTTTGTCTCCGAAGAATTTTGTATTCCTGGGATATGTACTTTTTTCTCTGGCTCTGTCTCCCTCGTTTGGGTTTTGTTTCCATCGTTTGGGTTTTTAGGTTTTTTAAAACTCTATAATTTAAATAAAATTCTAGATGATAAAAACAAAACAAAAAAAAACAAAATATTGCCGTAAGAAAAAAAAAAAAAAAAAAAAAGAAGATAAAATCCAAACATTTGAGCAGGTGACTACGTATACGTCTATCGCCTTCGTATCTTCCGAAATACAAAACCCTAAACTAATCAGGTGATTTCATCATCGCCCTTCCTTTTCGACTTTAGAAACCGTAACACCATTTCTGGATTCTGTAGTGTTGTTTTTTCCGGCCTTGGATTGTTTAGGTATGTAGAAAATCGAGTGCCACTGAATCGAAAATTCGGATGATCTGTTTCTGAAACTCTGTGGATTTTTGTAACGGGAAACTCCGTAACTGATAAATTGGATAGAGATAAAGAGGAAATGAGAAGAGTGTTGAGTTTTAACCATTAATCAACATAGATCTTTATGAATCAATTTGTACAGGTTTAAAGAAGATGAAATCGCAAACAACACAAGACAGATTTTGGTCACCCTGAGTTCACCAATAGGCTACGTCTCAGGGGAGGGATTGATATCCCTCAACAGCATCCACTATCTCCGGTCAATACACCGTCGCTCTTTCACCGGCGACAACACATCAAGCAATTACAGAGATCAAGTTTACAAGAGGGAATAAGAGGAATGAACAACCTGAGAAGATCAATCCAACGTGAATCAACCTCCAACGTTTGCCCAAGCTTTGTGCGTGAGCCTGATCTCTCTTCCTCTCTCTCCTCTCGGTATCTCTCAGCTTTCTCTCTCTGTAACAAACTTTGTAACTCGTCACAAAAACACAATTAAAGAAGACGACCCCTCTTTAACGTTCTTGTGTATTCTTTCATGGGCTGATTGTTCTATGGCCCAACCGATAAAGGGTTTAGCTGATGTTGGGCCTTTAGCCCACATATGTGTTTGACTGAACTTTAGTCTTCACAATCTCCACCTTTCAGACAGAACACCGACTCTTGCGGCGAACCCTAAACACCTTTGTCCCTTCGATAACGATGCTGGATGCGACTGGATTCTCGTCCACCACGCACCTTCCGGCTCTTGTCTCACGATGCCGACTCCAGAATCTATCACAGGTAACTTCCGAAAACTCTCAGTCATCCTCTTCACCGTAATGAATAAGAGCTTCTCCCTGACGATTCTTATTATGCGAAAACACGAGGTCTCCGACTTCCTTTTGCAGCTTTCTTGATGAACACCTTCTGTTCTTCTGCTGCTTCCGACGAGCTCAGGTATTGTTTCACAAACCCAGATCCGAATTTTACTCTCGCTTTCCTTAGATCTCTGATCTGAAACCCTTTGAAGAATCTGCTAACGCCTTCTTCTGTTTCTGGTCAGATACTCCACCTGGAACTGAAGACTTCAACCTTCTAGCTCCTTATGACTCACGGTCTTGAACTGTCAAAGATTTCAGAACAACGAGAGAACTAACTTTTCACCTGTTTTTCTGTATTTTGCGAGAGACTCTTTGACAATTTGGGTTACCCGGAGCTGACTCCATCTTAGATGACTTTGACCAAATCACAGCAGAGCTGAAACTTAGGCCCAGGTAAGGCTTTAGTTAGAAAGTCTGCTGGATTTTTGCTGGTGTGAATCTTGTAGAGTAATACTTCTCCATCTGCTACTATATCTCTAATAAAATGATATTTAGTAGCTATGTGCTTGGTTCGTTCGTGATGCACAGAGTTCTTTGCAAGTTCCAATGCACTCTGTGAGTCACAATGAATCTTCACACTTCCTGTGTTTAAACCCAATTCACAACAAATACCCTTTAACCATATGGCTTCTTTCACTGCTGATGACAGAGCCATATATTCAGCTTCAGTTATTGACAAAGCCACCACTGACTGTAGATTAGATCTCCAACAAACTGTATTACCCCAAACCTTGAAGATAAACCCTGTCACTGATCTTCTTCTGTCGAGGTCAGTGGCATAATCTGAATCACAACACCCTTCAATACTGAAAATAGACCCTCTTGTGAATGTAAGACACGCTTTTGATGCACCTCTCAGATACTTCAAAACCCACTTAACTGCTGACCAGTGTTCTCTTCCTGGCTTTGACATAAATCTGCTAATAACACCCACAGCATAACCCAAGTCTGGTCTTGAACCTATCATTGCATACATTAGGCTTCCCACTGCACTAGCATATGGAATACTTTCCATATGAACAGCTTCTGTCTTAGTTTCACTCTTGGATAAACTCTTCAATTTGAAATGATGTGCCAAGGGAGTAGTCACGGCCTTTGAATCTGACATTCCAAAACTCTTTAGAATCTTTTCAATGTAGTTCTCTTGTGACAAAATCAGTATTCCCTTCTCTTTGTCCCGAATGATGTCCATTCCCAGAATACGAGATGCTTTCCCCAAATCTTTCATTTCAAATTCCCTGTTCAAACTCTCTTTAACCTTCTTTATCTCATACATATTTCCTGATGCAATCAGCATATCATCCACGTATAACAGAAGGTAAATAGCTTGATCAGTCTTTATGTTTCTCATATACACACACGGATCAAAGCTGCTCCTTAAGAACTTTTCTCCCTTCATGAAGCTATCAAACCTTAGGTTCCATTGCCTTGGTGACTGTTTCAGTCCATACAGAGATTTCCTGAGAAGACAGACTTTATTCTCATCCCCTTCCTTTATGAAACCTTCAGGTTGACTCATTAGAATCCTTTCTTCCAAGTTTCCATGCAGAAAAGCAGTCTTGACATCTAGTTGTTCCAATTCAAAATCTAAATTCACAACCATAGACAACATTATTCTGATGGACACGTGCTTTACCACTGGTGAGAAAATTTCGTTGTAGTCTATCCCTTCCTTCTGTGAAAACCCCTTTGCAACAAGCATTGCCTTGTACCTTTGTTTTTCCACTCCTGGTATTCCATGCTTAAGTTTGAAAATCCACTTGCAACCAACTAGCTTTTGCTTGTCTGGCTTATCAATGAGGTCCCATGTATGATTTTTATCAAGTGAATCCATTTCTTCATTTGCTGCATTATTCCATTGTTTCCACTTCTTACTTCTCTTTGCTTCTTCAAGAGATCTAGGCTCCTCTGTCTCTAGATCTTCTGCAGCAGATAGTGCATATGCTACAAAATCAGTGTCTTCATACCTTGAAGGAGCCCTGACATTCTCCCTTCTACTTCTATCCCTTGCAAGTAGATAGTCATCAAGAGACTGATTATTCTGTGACTCTGTTTCTTCTTCTTCGAATGTCAAACCTTCTGAACCACTTTCACTTTCTGACCCTTCTGAACTTTCTGAACATTCTGAACATTCTGAACTCTCGGAATCATTCTGTTCCACAGTAACTCCACCTTGAGATGATGATTCACCATCTTCTGGTCCAGGTAAGGTAGGTCCCTTAATGAGTTGATCACTTAATGATACTCTCTTCCCTAACTTCTTACGTTTCTGCTTTAATGACTCAACTTGTTCTTCATCATCTTTTTCTTTTAAAGTATCCTTGTATATCTCTTCCTCCCGAAACACCACATTCCTGCTTGTAGTGCACTTCCCATCCTCTGGAATCCAAACCCGATATCCTTTAACTCCAAAGGGATATCCCATGAGAACTCCTTTCAATGCTCTTGGTTTTGTCTTTTCTTGGATAGTATGCACGTAAGCAGAACATCCAAACCTCCTGAGATGTGACAAATCAAGCTTGTGACCTGACCACACCTCTTCAGGTAGCTTGAAATCGATAGTGGAGTTTGGAGTCATGTTAATCAGATATACAGCTGTCTGTGTTGCCTCAGCCCAGAATTCTTGACCCAATCCTGTCTCAGTCAACATACTCCTTACTTTATCCATTATAGTTCTGTTCATTCTTTCTGATACACCATTCTGTTGTGGTGTATAAGTACAGGTCTTGTGTCTCTTGATTCCAGATTTCTTGCACAAATCATCAAATTGTGTGTTACAGAACTCCAAGCCATTGTCTGTCCTTAAACACTTTATCTTCTTTTCTGTGTGGTTTTCAACAGCCTCCTTCCATTCTTTGAACTTGTGAAATGCTTCATCCTTTGTACTGAGGAAATAAACCCATACTTTCTTTGAGTAGTCATCTATGAAACTGATGAAGTATTTACTTCCCCCTAAACTCTCTGGTGTTGATGGAGATCCCCACAGATATGAATGGACATATTCCAGAATTCCTTTAGTCGTATGTTTGGCTGCTTGAAAACTTTGTTTGTGTGATTTTCCAAGCACACAACTCTCACAAAAATCTAACTTCCCAACCTCTGTCTTTTGCAAATACCCATCTCGAACCAGAACATCCATGTTCTTTGAGCTCATATGACCCAGTCTTGAATGCCATAAGACTGTCATTTTGTCCTTAAGCTCTGTGAGATTGACTTCAGCCTTGCTCACTGTACCTTGGAGATAGTACAAACCTTCACTGTACTTTCCAGAGATCACTTTCTGACCATCTTTGTAGAAACTGACTGTGAAGCCTTCACCCTTGTAATTGCACCCTGACTTTTCTAGCATTCCATATGAGATTAGATTTCTGCTCATGTTGGGCATATATCTCACATCAGTGAGTATGATCTCTGTACCATCAGAGTTTGTAATCCTGATTTTCCCGACACCTTTCACCTCACTGTGTGTATTATTAGCCATCAATACCTTTCCTCCATCAACTTCTTTAAAGTCAAACAACACTTCTCTATTAGGTGTAATATGGAACGTGCATCCAGAGTCCATAACCCACTCATTCTTTGAGTCTTGGGTACTTGCTGTGAGCACCAGAGGTTGTTAAACCTCAGATGCTACATTGGCAGATGAATCACCATTCTTCTTTTGGCCTCTTGTTGGACATTCCCTTTTCCAATGTCCTTCTTTCCCACAGCTGAAACATGTGGTTTTGTCATATCTGTTTTTGGACTTACCCCTGCCTTCTCTGGATTTAGATCTTCCTTTTCCTTGTTTGTTGTTCCAACTCTTGTTCTCAGATCTCTTTTCAGACCTTCCTTGGGATTCAACATACAGGCCTTCTGAGGCTGGTTTACTCTTGTGGAGCAGGCCCTTCTGCCTTAGCTCAGCTTCTTTAGAGTAGGCAGCAACTGTCACTTCATCCACTGTGAGTGTCTCCTTTCCACTTCCATATTGGAGAGTGTGAACCAGGGGTTCATAGGCCGTAGGGAGTGCTGATAGAAGCTGAATTGCCTGACCTTCTTAGGAAATGGTGACCTTGAGGCTGTTTAGGTCTGCAACCAATTTCAAGAAAACGTCCAGGTTCTCTTCTATAGACTTATTTTCCTCCATCCTGAAACAAGAAAATTGTTTCTTCAAGTATATCCTGTTGGGGAGAGACTTTGTTTGATAGATCTTTTCTAATGCCTTCCACTGTCCCAATGCAGTTGTTTCATGCATAATCTTTCTCAGAATTTGATCACTCAAACATGTCCCCAATAGACTTCTAACTCTGAGATCCTTGGCTGCTTTCCTTTCATCCACCTTTGCCCCTGATGTATCACCCTTTACTTCTGATCCTTCTTCATTCTTTTCAGATTGTAGGTAGACAGAAAAATCTTCCTTAAGAACTAGAAGTAAACCTTGAATCTCCAGCTGACTGACCATCTTGTATTTCCACATGCCAAAATCCCCTTTACCATCGAACTTGTCCATCTCAAACCTTCCTTGAGTTGGATCCATGACTTACTGATGATATTGACTTTCTTGCAGGCAGAGAGATACTCAGACTTTGCTTCTTGGACTTTATCGCGAGCTAGAACCAGATAAGTTCCTTTAACCAACCTTATTTAGATTCACCAGATCTTCAACTTAGCAATCCAACCTGGATGCTCTGATACAACTTGTTGAGTTTTAACCATTAATCAACATAGATCTTTATGAATCAATTTGTGCAGGTTTAAAGAAGATGAAATCGCAAACAACACAAGACAGATTTTGGTCACCCTGAGTTCACCAATAGGCTACGTCTCAGGGGAGGGATTGATATCCCTCAACAGCATCCACTATCTCCGGTCAATACACCGTCGCTCTTTCACCGGCGACAACACATCAAGCAATTACAGAGATCAAGCTTACAAGAGGGAATAAGAGGAATGAACAACCTGAGAAGATCAATCCAACGTGAATCAACCTCCAACGTTTGCCCAAGCTTTGTGCGTGAGCCTGATCTCTCTTCCTCTCTCTCCTCTCGGTATCTCTCAGCTTTCTCTCTCTGTAACAAACTTTGTAACTCGTCACAAAAACACAATTAAAGAAGACGACCCCTCTTTAACGTTCTTGTGTATTCTTTTATGGGCTGATTGTTCTATGGCCCAACTGATAAAGGGTTTAGCTGATGTTGGGCCTTTAGCCCACATATGTGTTTGACTGAACTTTAGTCTTCACAAAGAGAATGAAGAAATAAGGATGAGAAGCAGAAGAAATAAGATGAGAAGATAGAGGAAGAAGATGACGAGAGTAGAGAGAAAGAGAGAGTAAGAGAAATAGTTTGATTGATTAATTATCAGTTTTGGCCAACGAGCCTTACATATAGCGTGACTAAAGTTTTATGAACCGGAATTACAAAGATAACTAAACCAAACGATGTAAAGTAAACCAAGGCATAAACCGAAGTGTAGAAGTAGATACTTAGGGGTGATATACCCATTTATCCTGTCACAATTTTTCTGTTCAATTTCGCTATCGGATTTTATGGATGAACGAATGCGCGACCAATGCCCTGCACTTTACTTGAGAGCTAGAGAGGATATGATAAGCAAATTACCTGACTCTTTGGTATCTCAGATACTCTTGTATCTTCCGACAAAGGAAGTTGTTAGGACTAGTGTTTTGTCCAACAGGTGGAAAAGTGTGTGGCTTTTGATTCCCGGGTTGGATTTGGACGCTAATCAGTTTCCAGATTACAATGCCTTTGTGAGTTTTATGGACAGGTTCCTAGATTTCTCTAGGGAACATAATTCATGCTTGCACAAGCTCAAGCTAAGTATTCGGAAGGATGTGAATGATCCGCCCTGTGTCACCCATTGGACAGACTTTTTGGTTAGGCGTAAACTTCAGCATCTTGATGTTGAGTGTCTTGTCAATCGTAAGTTTTTGGAGGTGATGCCCCTAAGCCTTTATATCTGTGACACACTGGTATACCTACGACTCCATCGGGTATTGTTGGGTGAGTTTGAGTCTGTGTCTTTACCTTGTCTCAAGACTATGAGTTTAGAACACAATGTATATGCCAGTTCTCGAAGATTTGAGCATTGTTAGAATGGTAAAAGATAACATAAAGGTCTTACGAGTGCACTCTCAGACATTAACCAGTCTTCATATAGACTACTTGTTTGATGAGGATGAGGATGATGACATGGATGATGATTTTGATAAAAAAGACTCGGGGGTTATGGTTGATGCCCCTAGACTCAAGTATTTGAAATTCGAAGATGATCTATCAGACAGTAAAATCATAACCAATTCGGAGTCCTTAGCCAAGGTCAATGTTGCTTTTGTCTTTAATGAGACTGATAATGCCGATGTAGTTGACCTACCAAAACAAAATATGGTCCGCAATTTTTTTACCAGTATTTCAGGAGTTAAAGATCTCTTTGTATACTATGGAGGTACATAGCTTTGCAATTCATATACATATATACATCGTATCTAGTGTTCCTTCATGAAGTTTGTGCTCACGGATACTCTTCTCTTTGTTTCTTTCTTTTGGTGAGCAGTTTATCGATTATAACATGGAATACTACGACCCACTGCCACTGTTTTGCAACCTTTCCCGTTTGAAAGTGACGTTTTCTTCATCAAATCTGGATATGCTGCCGACCCTTCTCGAGCGCTGTCTGAATTTAAAATCACTCGTCCTGGTGTTGGTGATGACTTGCACAACCCTAGAGTTTTTACTCAAATGCTTTAAAGAATGCGCCATCTTATATTCATCTAGTCTTTTTTGTTTGTTTGTATGTTGTGTTTTTATAGGATTTCGATCCTTCGACGGAGAAAGAAGCGGTAGTAAGACTCTCATCCATACCTCGTTGTTTGCTATCATCACTAGAGTCTGTAAAGATAAAAAGTTTCAGCAGAGTCCCTGCTAAAATGGAAGTAGCAAGGTACTTTGTAGAAAACTCGGTTGTCCTCAAGAAACTTGTTCTGGATTTGAGGTTTTCCATGTTAGA
This sequence comes from Eutrema japonicum, assembly GCA_030161315.1. Taxonomy (NCBI): domain Eukaryota; kingdom Viridiplantae; phylum Streptophyta; class Magnoliopsida; order Brassicales; family Brassicaceae; genus Eutrema; species Eutrema japonicum. The sequence continues at coordinate 46,377,829 of BSQW01000005.1, forward strand.
AGAAGGACTTTACATGCTGAGGGATCTTCTTGCATTTCCCAGGCGATCTAGCACGTGTCAAATCCTAGTTTTTTGACGGCTAGAAAAGGCTTTTAGGTGGGTCTATGATCTGACTGAGAGTAGCATTTCCAATTTGGATTCTATGATGATGATGTCTTCGTGAGCTTTTTTGGCCACTAGTTCTGGATGATGTTTGAGTATTCTATAACTATAATGCTCTTTTTGTCTTCTCTTAAGCCATCTTCTCTGCATCATCAGCAAGTTCTCCATTTTGAAGTTGAGAAATACTAGAATAACAAATTATTGAACCATGTAGTAGAAAACCTCAGTTTCGTCACTAGAACTAAAACACAGAATTGAGTTGTCGTTTTGAACATTAGAGAGAATGTGAGCATGCCTTGTAAAACTCCAGATGAAGAAGAGGTTTCGTCGTCATCACTCTCCTCAGTCCTCACAGAGCTTTGTTGTCTTTTTCCTCCATTGTACCTGCAGAAGAAAGCGACTGAACTTTCTTAGTATTCGAGGTTGTCTCTGCGAAATCGTCGGTTTAGTATTTGATGGAAGAAAGGAAAGCCAAAGGAAATCGTGTCAAAGGTTCTGCAGATTTCTCAAGTGCAAGAGAGGATATGATAAGAAAATTACCAGACTCTTTGATATCTCAGATACTCTTGTCTCTTCCGACAAAGGATGCTGTTCGGACTAGCGTTCTGTCCAATAGGTTGAAAAGTCTCTGGCTTTCGATTCCTCTCTTGGATTTAGACATTGATGATTTCTATGATTTCACTACCTTCGCGAGTTTCGTCTCCCGGTTTCTAGATTTCTCGACGGAGTCAAGCTTACACACGCTCAAGATTGCTTTTAAGAGGCAAGATGGTGATTTGTCTTCGATCACGTCGTGGATCGAAACTGCAGTTTTGCATAAAATCCAACATCTTGAAGTTGACTGTCGTATGAGTTTTATGTGTGAGATAATGCCTCTACTTATGTGAGACTTTGGTTTCATTGAGACTCCATTTCGTTGAGTTGCATAGTTTCGAGTTTGTTTCCTTACCTAATCTCAAGGTGATGCATTTAGAAGAGAATCTATACACTGACGATGAGATTCTGGAGAATCTTATCTCGTCCTGCGAGGCTCTTGAAGGTTTAACAGTTGTTAGAAATGTAGATGAAACTGTAAAGGTTTTACGGGTGCGTTCTCAAACACTCAACAGTCTCAAACTCGTTCTTGATAGTTCCAAGTCTTGGTATAATGATGATAGCGACGATTGGGAGGTTTTGATTGATGCTCCTCGGCTCAAGTATCTGAGTATTAAAGATGATCACTCAGCGAGTTTTGTCATAACCAATCTGTGCTCATCTGCAAAGGTAGAGATTGCAGTCAGTTTTAATGTGAACGATATTTGGGATCTAGATGACTCGTTGGAGAGAATCAGCGCTGTCGGTAAATTACTCACCGGGCTCTCGAGTGTAAGAGACATGACTCTTAGTGGAACAACTTTGAAGGTACATATATATATATATATATATATATATATATATATATATAATTTATATGTCAATGCAGTAACTTTGAATGTTTCTCGAGTGTAAGGGACATGACTCTAAGTGGAACAACTGTTTTTGCAGATCATCTGTCAATACTTGAAACACGAACCGATGCCTCAGTTTCATTACATGACCCGTTTTCAAGCAAAGTTGTATGCTTCTGATTTGGAAAAGTTGCCGAACATTTTTGAAAGCTGTCCAAATCTCCAATCCCTTGTCTTGGTAATGAGTTTGGCTTAAAAACCCATATGTTTTCACTTTCATCGTTATATATGTATACTCTCTGAATCATCTGTTGGGGATATTTGCAGAAGCTGAAAGGTATAACGGATACGGAGGAAGTTAGTTTCTCATCAGTGCCAAAGTGTATGAAATCAAGCCTCGAGTATATTGAGTTGACAAGACCCAACTATGGAAATGCTCTAGAGATGAAGCTAATAAAGTATTTACTCGAGTGTTCGGTAGTCCTCAAGAAGTTCACGCTACGTTTGGACTGTCCTATAAAGGCGCAAGATTCTGCTGTCGTTAAGGAACTAATGAGATTCCGGAGATGTTCTAGTGCTTGTGAAGTCAACGTTGTCAGACTTGATGATGATGTTAGTAGGTCATAGCATTCGCAAGATTCATGTTTCGGGTTTTTGGTTTTGAGAAACAAGGTAAGAAGTAGAATCATATTTTACTTTCGGTTCGGTTAGAGATTTTTTTTTTTTTTGGTTTCGGTTGAAATATGGTTAGACCTTTGATTAAAAAATTATAATCAATTCTTGTTAAAGTAATAAGGATATTCATTTAGAAAATTGCATATATAACCAATTCGAGCTTGGTGATATTATGCACTGACAATTGTGGTGGCACTTCGAGCTTTTTGGTCATTTAAAAGGAAACTAATATCATGATAATCCAAGTTTTCATTCTCATTTCAGCAATTTTCATACTGAATTGCATAAAAGTTAAAATTGCAATTACTTAATAGCACTTCCGATAAGGAGATAAAATCTTAAGATAAAGAAAAACGAAAATAAAAAGAGGTCTCTATCATCTTCTTTGCTCCCAAAGCAATTCTACTTAAAAAAACCAAAACCACCTCCGATTGCTCCGCTTCTCTAGGCTCTACCCTTGCCCTTTCCCTTGCCCTTGTTGTTGGAAGCAAATTGCTTCCCCGAATTGAATTGCCTGCACACATATCATTAACCATCATCAATCCCACGATTCAACCAATTTACATTTTTCACATTGTTGAGCTCAAGAGATAGATATAGAGAAGGGACTCACTTCTTGTTAGAACCACCACCGGATGATTGACCTCCTCCAGACTTTGGGCTCTGGTTAGCATTCATAGGACTCTTTCCACCCTTTTTAGCTGGGTGTGGTGTAGCTGTGTGCCCGACCTTCTTCTTCTCTTCTGTAACAAAGACAATTGAGTTTGTTCTTGAGCAAAGAAACATTTTGTTTTCTCACTCTTACAAAGAAAAGGTAAAAGAGTTTAACCTGTCTTCTGAGGAGTAACTGCTGCTGCTGGTTTAGCCTTCTTTGCTGAGACAGGCGTTTTGGATGCAGATTCATTTGCCCTCTTCTTGTTGCTCGGCTCAGGCTTTTCATAAATCATACCAAAAGTAAGGTGAGGCAAAATTGAAGTTTGTAGAAAACAGGGCAAATGTTATAGATTGAAAAATGTATCTACCTGCTTAGGGGTCTCCTCTTCTTCTTCCTCTGAATCCTCTTCATCATCAGAATCATCATCGTCAACATCCATCTACAAAATTCACCACCAGATAATTTATCACCCCTACTCATCTTCTGTGCATACATTAATAAATCAGAGAGCTACAAAAACTCACTCCTTTCTCAGAGTCGGATGCATCATCTTCAGACTCATCTTCCGAGTCAGATTCATCATCTGACTCGTCTGCTTCAGGCTTCACTTCTGCAGGCTTGGCTTTTGGTTTTGAGTCAGCCTTGACAACAGCAGCTCCAGAATTTCCTGAAATACAAAAGGAAAATAGACATTTGAGATGACAAGTATTGTTTCAGGAAAAGAAACAGAGACAACAGCCGCATCCATAGTACATACCATTGGCAGTGGCAGTAGCAGTCGCAGGGACAGGGGCAGGGGTAGGAACTGTCACGTCCTCCTCTTCTTCTGTAGATAAGATATATCACGACTCATTAACAACCATGCAATTGTATAAAAGAGGTCAGAGTAAGATAACAAGAGAGATGTATTTAGTGACTCACCAGAAGAGTAATCCTCCTCCGTGGAAACACAATCATCAAGAGAGTTAAGGGAAGCACAACTGACAAGCTTTTTCTATCTTCCAGCAAATACAAGTTATAATGTATAACAAAGACACAAGCAGACAAAAGACAAATAAAAGGATATTGGTCGATGTTGGGGGATTTGTAGCCAATAAAATGGACACTTCCTCTCTCCAAGGAGTGGGAAAGCTCAAATTCTTTCTCAAAGACGAGATCAAAGCTAATCTGAGGGATGTTGTCTTGAGAAAGAGTTCCAATGACAAGTTTCTTCCCATCAATCGTCACATACAAGATCACAGACTCTCCCTTTTTCCCTTTATCAAGTGATGCCTACACACAAAAAAAAAATCAAGAGATTGACTAACTAGTTCCTGAAACTTATAGAAATTTGCATTAGCGTTTGAAAATAACCTGAGAAACGTGGACAAGGCAGTCTTGATCAGGCTTCACTGTAATAGGATTCCCGGCCTTGACTTCAGCTCCTAATTGCATCACAAAAGGAAAAACCAACACCATTCAGTTGCTTGCACAGAGCAATCAAGACATGAGAAGAAACCATAATATTTACAGCCCAAAGACTAAATAAGCCTAACGCATCTGAGTATGAAAACATGATTCAACAGGTTCAAATCGAAAGGAATCTTCAAAAAAGGAACGCTAAAAGACCTACACAGAATCGAATTCTCACGAGCATGAACTTTATGATAAGCATCAACAAAACAACGATAAAAAGACGTAGATACAACAGAAAGTACGAGTCGAGTGTCCATGAAATATCGAGATGAGAATCTTACCCCAGAATTCCATTGTTGATGAAGAACGAAGAGAAAATTTGAGAGTTAGGGCTGCGAAATAGACAATTGCAGTGAAAGAGGCAGGAGAAGAAGATGAGTGGTTTTGGGGCAATTTATAATAGAGAGGGGTTTTAGAAGAGCGACCTTTAGGGTTTTTGGTGCGTCTCTACGACATCGTTTTTAGCCTCTCGCGTAACGCTTGAATTAAATAATTGGAATGTTGCGTATTTAAAAAAATTCATATTTTGGAAATTTCACATTTTTGAATAATTAATTACATATTTTGGTGAAGATCCAAAATTGACAAAGAGAAAAGTTTACTATTCAGAGATGATTCTCATAAATTAAAGATTATCTTCGTCATTAGAAGAGAAAATAAATGGGATAATCTTCAGTTTTCTTTGATAGTTGCGATAAATATTTATTAAGACAATACAACAACAAAAAATCCAAATGATCTCTGAGAAGAAGCCTGAAAACTCAAAGCTAAAGCTACAGAAGAAGAGGTTCAAGACAAGACAGGAGTCTGAACTTGAAGCGACAAAACAGCGTCCATTTCCCCAACCGGTGTATTCCAGAGCCAACGTTGATATTGTTTCCCGGAAAATCTGAGGTCTTCACCGGAGCTGCTTTCAGGAGATGCATTGCAAGATAGTAGACGCGATAGAGACAATAACTCAGACTGAGATCTTGACCTTCTCTGGACACAACCCGGGTTTGATACCTTCCCCATCTTCAGTCTGGCTTTGTTACTCAACAATGGAGGATAATGGATTGAAGCTGATGCGTTTCTATCTGCACCTTTGATGATTCCTGAGATCGTTTTTGATGCTTCTGCTCGGTTTTGCTTCCATGCTAGAAACGATCTCTCTAGTCTTGATTGTACCTGTAAATAAATAGAAACATATGACCACTAATGTTGTCTACTCAAGAAAAACACGAATGTTAAAAAAAGGAGAGAATATTACCGCGGGAAAGAGGGTACACGAAGCGAAAGACAATGAGGATGATGAAAAAGGAGAATTCCTTTTGTCCACAGATCCAAAACTCGATGGTCCAAGATCATCATCATCATCATCATCATCATCTTTGGATTCCTCTTCCTGTTTCTTCTCTTGTATCTTCTCTTTGGCAGTGACAACTTTCTCTTCTTTATAAACCGGGGCAAACGCATCTTCATCCTCTTCAGTCAAACCCATTTCAGTTTTCTTTTCCTCTTCTTGTTCTTTCTTCTTTAATTCCTCATCCATATCCTCTATAGCTTCCTCTAAGCAAATCTCAGCCTCTACTAGCTCAAGCTCCTTCTGTATCATCTCCTTTCTCTCCTCGTTAGCTTTCCTTTTCTCCTCTGTCCATTTCTCTAATCCGTCAAGCATTGGCTTCACCGCTTTCTCGATTCCAAGTACGAATCTTTTTACCGGGTGTTCCTTTTTCACTGCCACTTCTTTCCCATAGAACTCATCAAACCCAAGTGGCAAAAACTCGACTTTTGCAGGATCCACATCTTCCCCTTCCTCCAGAGGAGGCTGCCAAAATAGTCGAACGCCATGCTTTTCATCCTCTACATAGTTGATTATCCGACCTGTTGGTGTATGTAAAATAACAGGGTCCTCCATCTGGACAAGTTTCGAAGGATCTTTTGGATCAGGTTCAGGTTCTTTGTTCAGTAAGACAAACTCTGGTGTCACCTCCACTGATCAAGAAAAATTAAACACTCAGAGAAACGTTCAATAGAACATCAATATTCATCCATGTAAGACCAAAAGCGTTAAGGATCATTACCGTTTTCCCACCAATGTTCGAGCTCAGCGGGCATCGGTAACCTCAAAGGAGCTTTGTAAAAAGAGTTCAACCACATTTCTCTTTCTTGATCCACCTCATCTACATAGGTTTCCCAATACTCAGGCACCTACCAAAAAGACAGATTCTTAAGTCCCTTGTGTGATCAGAGAACTAACTCGAAAAACTTGATAAGAAAATGACCCACTTCATAGAATTGGTTAATGAAACCCGGCGCCATCCACACGTCATCTTCTTCATAAAAGTAAGCATGTTGAGGATCACCGTATGGGCCCCTCTCTTCTCTAACCACTGCATATACAAAAGAGAATAAAAAACACCTTCAGCTCCAAACTAAACTAACACCATACTGTAAAATGACCAGCTTTCTTCATCTTTTTTCCATAAGCCTTGCTTGAAATAAAAGCAAAACATATAATTCAAACAGAATGACGGTTACTAGACAAGGTACTGCACTGATCTAAAAGAATCCAACAATAATAGAAGTAATGGTAAAGAAGAGGGGCAATACTTCCGTCGGGTTTGTTTACAAACATTCGAGCCTTAGCTGCAGCCACCTCTGCCAAACCAGAATGCAGCTGAAAACGTTTTCACATCAGTATATTTATCATTCCTTCTTCTTACTTTGCTGAAAGTTATATGTATCATGAAGAAAAAATGGATAACTACCGCACAAATATCTACGGTACAGCCATGCTCCTCCTCCAATAGCTCCCCAAAGTAGAATCTACCCTGCATTGCCATTAAGGTGTCAACTAGTGTCACAAACACGAATATTCACCAAAGAAAATGTGTCATGGAGGACAACATTATACTTTTAACCATCATGGATTCATACGAGGGATACCAAATATAGATGCTATTTTAGGATCAACCAGATTAGAAAGAATTTTAATGTAAACACGACCAGTTTTTCTTTTTACTCACATGTAGGATGCGCTCGTTAACTTCGTAGACACCACACCCATGCATTCTACCGTGCTTCCATTGACCAGCATAGCGATACCGACCTTTCTCCCTGGTACAAAAACCATATAATATACAATGTGTAAATACGTAATAGAGATGGAATCAACTAAAATTACATGTTTTCTGCTTGTTATTTTAGTTCAAGTAATCGCCTAGTTCAGCAATAGATCTCATGAGGTCAACAAATCAACATATTAGCCCAAACAACTCAAATCAATGCAAGACGTAAGCCATCTAGTAAGGATCTTATCATTGCAAACTCACGGTTTTTCGCCAAACTGTGTGACCCACTCTTGGTTTTCATAAAAAGGAACTTGGTAATTCCCATCAGTAAGTGCAATACTGTCCTCGACATCCATTTCCAACCACTTTCTGTCTTCTGGAGTCATATAATCTCTCTTGATAATCCTTCCTTCAGCACGCATCTTAGCTTCAAGTCTACAAAGAAAGAAAGAACAGTATCCTACTCAAACGACTATGTCCATAGAATCCCCTGGGAAGACTAATAGGAATGATAATCGTACTTGGAACCTGGCATTGGCTCAATGTCAGGAATGTCAACTTCAACAACCCCATGACCTTCCATGTCATTCTGAAGCCATTCCCCCTCATACCTAAACATAACCAACACCAAAAAAAATATCTTGGGTCATTGAAAATTTATGTAGAACATCAACAAGAGAAACCACGAATCAGATATATATCACCTAACAAGCCCATCTTCAGCAATATAAACACCTTTGCCCTGAGCCAAGTCATCCCAGACAGTGCCTTCATACCTTGAGCGATAAACAAAAGAGAGAGAAAATGGTGAGATATATGAAGCTGCTGAATTGGAGAAATATAGAAAATGAATCAACCCGAAACCTAAGGAATCACAACTGCAGAAGAAAAGAATCAGGGAAAATGAGATATTACGAGCTTCCGTCAGGGAAAATGTAGCTGACCCATTGAAGAAACTCCTCAATCCTATCAAGCTCCTCAACAACACCTTTAGCGTTCTCAATATCATAGTGATTATCTGGAATCGCTGGGTACGGTTTCCTGTACGGAACATAGAAAGGCTGAATCCCAGGATCTCGACCTTCCTGAATCTCGTCGTTGACGATATCCCAATCCTCTTCGTCGGCCCAAACCGGGTCCCAACCAGGCTTCGTCATCTCCAGTGGAGCATCCGCCCAAATCTCCCTGAGATCCTCTTCCTTCCACCGTTCAGGGTCCCTGGGGAAATCGAAAAGGTCTTCATAGAACGTGTACTTGTCTTCTTCTTCCTCCTGACGACGCTTCACGCGCTTGCCATCGAGCACGCGATTGAATCGGCGGATGTTGGTCTCCGGGTTAGCGTTGGGATCAGGAGGTATGTCGCTTGGTCGCACGTAGTTGACGATGTCGGTATCGCCTTCAGCTTCGTTCTCGGACTCGGAGATGTAGAAATCGTCGCCGGAGGATTGGGAGGACGAGTCCGAGTCAGAGCCGGAGCCAATTTCTTCATCATCCGCATTGGTTGATTGTTGGTCTTGACTCGGGTACTCCTGTTGCTGCTGTGACTCAGTGAGTTCGGGTGAGTCGTCGTCGTTAGCCATGAGAGGAGGAAGTGGATGTTGAAGAGTGTTTGCAGATAAGTAAGTGTGTGAGAAGGTGAGGTTTTGGTGTTTTATGTTCAAAGGTTATGGCTATCTGTGGATAAATAATTTGCAGACTGACTAAAGTTTTTAAACAAATAAAATCGCTGTATCTAATATTGTTGGCCCTAGCTACAGCGTGTTGGCCCTAGCTACAGCGATTTTATTTGTTTAAAAACTTTAGTCAGTTAGGGCCAAAACCCGAGACCCGGTTCGGTCCGGCCCTGAAAGACGGACCTTAACCTCGTATGGCCCTATCTTAAGTATCATTTAAAAACTATGTGCATCTTTGTTACAGGTTAGTTAAGTATAATTTTCATTAAAACGGACCTTAACCTCGTTCAACTATGTGCATCTTTGTTGCAGGTTAGAGCATCATTATTGCAGGTTAGAGCATCATTATTGCAAGAACCCCATGAGTGGTTTTTAAGAATATTTAATCATAAATTTTAAGTTAATAACTTTTTCTAAGAATTTTTAATTTTGTATGCTCCAATGGGGTTTCTTAAAAAAATATATATATAATTTTGTTTTATTGCAAGTTAAGTTTATTTTTTGAATAAAACATAGATATGAAAGAAGATGAGAGATTGAGAAATTGGATCAATAATTGTTTCTGATTTGTTATGAAAGAAGAGGATTTGATGAAAGATACAAGAAGGAAAATGAGAGAGTTGTGTACTAGATGTTTTCGACTGCAGAATCTTGACACGCGAACAGATTTACCGGCATCACGTAAAGTCTTAAGAGGCGAAGAGAGCATCTTCATCACACCACAAACAAGACCCTTTCTGAGGTAAATCTGTCTCACGCATGGCCTCACACATGTCTGACTTGTTAGCTTCTAAAAAAACAGAAAATTCAGAGATTAATCAAAGATATGAGCAACAAGACTGAAAAATATTCATACGAGAGCCAACAAGAAAAACTCACAGCCAATGTCAGAGCTTTGAATAAGAAGCTAGTGTGCTTAAACTAACGCAACTTGTTCACAGATCTTTCATAGTTAAGCACATAAACCATAAGCTATACGAGAACCTATGCAAGAAAGCATTTGCCAAAAGAAAAGAAAACCAGAAATCTCAATTCAATCTCTCACTAAAACCATAAGAGTTAATTTAATAAAAGAGATTTCCACTCAGAACACACTGAGGTCTAATTAACTGATAAGGAATTGAAAGTAACTTCTATAATTCAATCAATAACACACCGATCGAATTGAATCAAAATTTAGAGAAACAAAACATTCATGAGTATATTCAGAGGATAGAATCACGAGAAGGAGTAAACCTTAAAATTGGTGAGTAATCCGAACACTGAGACAAAGATTGTAGGAATTATCTATCCAGGACGAATTAAAAGGAAAAATACAAACCCTAGAGCATCGAAAGAAGGAGGCTGCAGAAGAAGCTTTCGAGATGGCTTGCATCTCTCTATCTTTGCTCGATGGATTAGGGAGAGTGAGAGAGTCGACGCGATTTCTACAGGGAGAGCAATTGTTCGTTCATTCAAACGAATTGCTCAATCCAACCACGAAATCGGGGTTGTAAAGAGGTAGAGTCTTAACCGTGGAAACATTGTTGTCGACTCCTTTTGACGCAGGCGACGAAGAAGATCCGTTTACGGTCTGTGTAGGTTTGGGATCAGTAGCGACGGCTAGAATCCGTCGAGAGCGATGACGGTGAGGAATCCCGGAGACAAAGGAGCGGCGGGAGGAGAGGGAGAAGCGAATTGGCTCCGGTCCACAGTAGACGACCCTTGGCACTGCTGCTTCCATGGATTGGAGAGGGAGAGAGAGAGAGATTTTGAGTTTGATTGTGGTGAAATCGAGACATGAAAGATGGTGATGAAGATGATATTAACCTTGGAGGATTTGCAGACAAGGGAGAGGAAGCAATTACAGAGGAAACCATGTTTCTTCTTCTTCTCGTTGCGAAGGGAGAGGAACATGCCACCTATCAGTTAAGAACCGGTTCTTAAATATCTAAAATAAGAAACGGTTCTTAGCAAATTCCATTTTTTTTTATTTAATTTAATTTAACTTTTTCTTAAGAAACTGCAATAATAATGTTCTTATTTAATTTAATTGGGGATATTATTCAAAATTAATATTGATCCGGTTAAAATAAATCAATACATACCGAAATTATTGTTGAACCAGATTATCATTTCGGTACTACTGGAATTACTAGATACTATTATAAACAAAAAATACACATAGTTGGACCTTTATTTTAGTAGTATTTTCATAACACATGAGTAAACAAAAAATAATATAAAATTACCTCATTTAACACATGGTGTTGTCATTTATTAAAAAAATATATAAATTTTGTCATAGTTGTACCCTTTTATTTTAGTAGTACCAAGATGCACATAGTTGAACAAACCCGTATTTTAGGTTTATTTAGTTATACCATGTTCAAATTATAATTTTTATAGTAGTACTTATGATGTTAGATAATTGAACTACATTTACTAGACTTTCATATAAAAAATGTCTTAAAATGTTTTGTTTAGTTGTTTCTCATACCAATACCAATGAGGTTAGTACTCACAGATTAACCATAAAAGTATAATGTAGTTTTAGTTAACAATAATAAGTTTTGTATCTAATAACCAATTTTTGTTTTTTTGCCTAATTTAGATGTCTAATAAGAATATTTGTATCTAGTAACCAATGTTTTGTATATATGATTACATATGCTTTTCTGGTATTTTGGTGGGCAACGACATTATACTTAGTTCTACCACATTTGTACCAAAACAAAGTATGCAGAAATGAGTTGCGGCTATGATAATTCTTTTTTTTTTTTTGCGATTTGGGTTCAAAACCTTTCTATCCGAAATACCCGGAACTGAACAGACCCGGGACAGAGAATCGACTGGGTACCCAAGAACCGAACCCATATATATTTTCTTTAGTTTTTTTCGGATATATTTTCGGGGTTTTCATATATATTTTTCGGATCTCAAATACCCGAACCGATTAAGATCAGATTTTTCTTTGGGTTTTTTCGGTTCTTGAATTTCGGATCCGAACCAACCCGAAACCGAGAGGAACCGAACTGGAACCGAAACCATTTCCCAAATAATTTTCGGGTTCCAAATAATTTGTTTTAATTGATTGTTTTTTTTTTACAACGATTGATGGAGATTTTAAAATAAAAAGAAATAAAATTGATTGACTTTTGTGGGGTTCATGTTTTTATAGTAGTATTTCAATTGTATCAGTAATATCAGTTCTCTAATTAATATCAGTTGGTCTCAGTAATATTAGTTGCCTCAGTAGTACCAGTTGTCTCAGTAGTACACATTGTCTTAATAATACCTATTTTTGTCTCAGTAATACAGTTGGCTCAGTAATACCAGTTTTGTCGCATGAGTAGAGATGAAGAGAGATAACCACACGTTTTTTTTTATAATCGGGATAGGAGAATAAGGGGGTCCCATATGAATATTAATTGATTAGTTTACATGGGGTCCACTTTTTAGTTGTGATTGAAAAAAACAATTAAAATAATTGAAAAGAAGCGTAAAGTGGTGAAAAATTGTATTTGGGGTATTAAGAATATGGAAGGTATATAGAGAATATTTTTAGATGAAGTGGGGTGTGCGAGGTTAAGGTCCCATGTCTTATTTTAAACAAAACGTTGTCGCTTACTTTTTTTTTTTTTTTTTTTTGTAAACACATCTCAAAACGACGTTGTTTTGTCATTCCGTGATAACGATGCATCATATGTGGCAACGAGACTCATCACCGTTAACGGATTAAGAATGTTGACTATTGAAATTGAAGTCAATGTGTATCGGCCAAAAACAAAATAATATAGGTATGAATTTTCAAATTTTTAAGAGTTAAAATATGGAATTAGACATTTAAATTTTTCAGATACTAATCGGTACCATTTGAAATAATTCGGACATGTATTGCCTGTTTTCCCATCTAGAATGTGGAAGCCAAAACAAAAGATGCTTTTTCAAAACCACAAATTCCAACCAATGAAATTAATAAGATTATTTACAACAGACCCTTTCTCATTATATTATTTTCCAATAGCACAATAAGAATTTCCACGGTCGAGAATCGAGATATACTTTGATCTACTAAAGTTAAAAATAAAAAAGTAGTTTTTATGTAAAAAACTAAAAATACATAATTTGATTTAAGCATAGCACGAGTCATCATAGTACAAGTTTTCATAAACACAATATAAATTAGACAATAAAAAATAAAATAAGTTTTGATGTAGCTGGTAGATAAACAAAAGTAGCTGCAACGGTAAAACGAACAATATAAGATGTGGTTCGTCGCTAGGGGATGCCGAAAGGAAGTAATCGGTGAATCTCTCACCTGCAATATCAAAAGATTGGACAACGATCACACCCATTAAAGTCGGTAAAGCCATCGTATTCGTCTCTATGTCTAGCCATCGTCACCTTAAGCTTCCTTCCTCCCATGTAACTTCCATTTAGTTGTAACGCCTTCTCCTTGTCTTCACCATTACTAAAATTAATGAAAGCAAATCTGTAAAGAAGAAAAAAAAAGAAGTCAACCTTTAGTTTACATTTAACTTGATAGAGTTGCCACAAAATTGGAGGAAGAAGTCACAAACCCTAAGGGAACACGGGTTTTACACTCCATGGGAACAAAAACCCTCGTGATCTTTCCACAAGAACCGAAAACGCTACTCAATGCATTCTTGATTTCATCCCTAGGTCGCACACGTTCAAATCCCTTAACGAAAATGGTTTGATAATCGTTTCCCTTCGCATCTTCACATTCGAAACAGCAAGTATCCTCATTTTTCTTTGGGGTTTCTTTCTCCTATAGACAAAAGCAGGATTTCTTTAGAATTAAAAAAAAATACATCAGCTACGTAAAGTGTAATGTATATCATTTGTCAACCTACAAAACAAATACAACAGCTATAAACAAACAAATACACAGAGTCCTAGTAAACATTTATACAATATAAAAAGATAAACATATACCTTCAATGAAACCTCTAGTTGATAGGGTTTTGTCGTTTGAATCTCTTGTAGTTTTTTCATAGCTTCAGACAGCTCTTTGATAGATTTCTTCATTTCTTTGATTTCCTGCCATTTGATTAAAAGTAATGAATAAGAAAACTGGTAAAAACAAATCAAACTCATTACTTGCGCGAGAGTAATACTTGCATTTTCCGAGACAATTTTTTCATTGTCATCATTTTCTTGCAAAAATCAACCAAATTACATGGTTATTGTCAGAGAATGAAACATCACAACCAAAGTCGTAAATAGAGTCGATGCGATTCAATAGGATAAGTACTTAAGTTTTCAAGGCAAAAGTCAAAAAAAAAGGTTCAGCTAAAGCTGCATAAACCTCATAAAAATACAGTGAACGTGAACTGCTCGTGGCTTCTTAGTATGTAGTTTTCATTTTAATAAACAAGTAATTACAGATATACACTACGTTCCACAGAATCTAACCTCAGATATCTCCTTATGTATCTCCTGCTTCTTCAGATTTGATTTGCTCTTTGAACAAGGCACCAACACGCTCTTACCTAATAGAAAGACGGAATAAAAAAGGGTTGAAATCAACCACATTCGATCTCAAAAAAAAAAAAATCATTTAGCCAAAGAAATTAGTTTATAGAAATGTTAATTTTTGTATGAAAAACCAAACCATTTTGATTTGAAGGACGGCCCTGAGTAGAGGATGGGAAGCAAATGCAAAAAGACAATGAGTTCTTAAGCCAAAGAAACATTTTGTTTCATCACTCATCTTACAAATTCTATTATATGCCCCTAATCATTCTGATTATTTTTCATAGTTAATACACTTAATACTCGAACGACTCATATAACCAACTAATGATTCTCAAGAATCAGACCAGAAAAATCTACAAAAACAAAGTAAAGAGTTTATCATCTTTCACCTGTCCTCTTAAGAGGAGAGGCTGCTGCTTCTGGTTTTGCCTTCTTTGATGAGCCAGGAGTTATGGATGCAGATTCATTCGCCCTCTTCTTGTTGCTCGGCTCAACCTTTTCATCAGAGTCAGGATTGATAACAGGAGCTCCAAGATTTCCTGAAATTCAAAGGTAAATAGACATAGCATACATTTGAGATAGACAGCAGTAGCATCCATAGTACATACCAATGGCAATGTATAAAGGTCAGAGAGAAATAACAAGGGAGATGTATCTTGAGACTCACCAGAAGAGTAATCCTCCTCCTCCGTGGAAAACAAGAGAGTTAAGGAAAGCACAACTAAACAGACCTGTGTCATAAACTTTTGTTTTTTCCAGCGAATACAAATTTTAATATATAACAAAGACCAAAGCAGGAAGAAGAACACAAATAAAAGGATATTGGTCATCAATGTTGGGGGATTTGTAGCCAATGAAATGGACACTTCCGCTTTTCAAGGTGTGGGAAAGCTCAAACTCTTTCCCATTCCCAAAGAAAAAAGTTAAGCTAATCCGAGGGATGTTTTGTGAAAGAAAACCAATGGCAAATTTTTGTCCATCAACAGTCACAAATAAGAACGCAGATTCTCCTTCTTCGCCTTTATCAACTTCTTCGGCTTTATCAAGTAATGCCTACACATATAGGAAAAAAAAAAAAAAAATTCAAGAGGTGGATTAACTAGTTCCTATAAAAAAAAATTCAAGAGATGGATTAATTCTTTGTCGTTTGATAAAGACCTGATATATGTGGATAACGCAGTTTTGATCAGGCTTCACCTTTACAGAAGCCCCGGCCTTAACTTTAAGTCCTAAACATGAGAAGCATAACAAGTCAAAATACTAATTGAAGAGAAACTTCAAAAAGAACCTAAACAGCTTCGAAATCGAAAAGAATAGATTCTTATAATAGACGCCGAAATAAGAACATAGAGAATAGATTCTTACCCCAAAATTCCATTGTTGATGAACGAGTAAGAGAAAATTGGAGAAGAGCGTCACTAGGGTTTTGGGCCAATTTATAATAGAGATGCGAGTCTCTACGACGTCGATTCGGTGTTGCATGTAAAGAGATTTTTCTTTTGTCATCTTTAGGTTTATTAAGAGCCCATCAAAGTGGGCTTGACATTAGTGGCATTTAAGATGGCTCACTCTCGCCCAAGTAAATGAGTTTGGTTTGGTTTTACCAGTTTTCTTATTCATTACTAGTGTGCACAATTTTGTTTTAAAAAATTTTGGTATAATATTATTTTAGTTTTATTAGTATGATTTTTAAAGGATTTGTCTCTATTAGTTTAAGAAATGTGGATTGTTTATTCTTAAATTTTTTTTTTCTTTCTTAATTTTATGTTTATTTATGTATTTGTTTAGTGAGTGATCTACAATTTGAATTTTTTTTTTTGTTGACTATTTATTCAATTAGTTATTTATTAAAAGTTAAGTTTTTGTCATTTTAAAGTTTAGGGAATTGTATATTTTTTAACCCAACTCAATACTAATAATATAAATACTTCGAAATAGGGTTAGCTTTGTATAGTCCGAAAATTACTTCGAATACTAATAAAATGAAAGTTAGTTTTGTGAATTTAGAATTCTCCGAACTTTTGAAGAAAAAATACTTCGAAATAAATCACAATATTTTTATCTATTTTTACCTAAAACCGAATACTAATAAAATGTTGAGAATTTACTATTATTCATCTTCGATGATTCAGTGTTGGTGATTACAAAATGAATCTAATTTTATTTGAAAAAGATTTAATTTCTATCACTAATTTACTATCAAAATCATCGTAGATGTATAGGTTAATTGGAACATTTGAGATAATATGAGCCAATTTGAAAAAATATAAGAAATATGGGGTCGAGCGTCGATTCAAACATTTAGAGAGAGAGAGAGAGTTATTGTGAATAGGATTATCCTGTAAAAAAACATTACTCACTGCTCTAAGACCCTCGTCTTCTCCGATATCTTCCCCCATCGCCGGTGAGATTTCACTTTCAATTTCAATCACAAAGGGTATGATCCGTGCGGACGTGGTAAACAATTTTTTTAATCTAATGGTATTTTATTTTATTTGGTCTTGTAGTTAATTTAATTATCTCTATCAGCTTAAGATCTGTGTATTTGTTTTAGTTTTTTATTTATTTATGATCATCTATGTGTTTATTTATTGGATGGTACACATTTTTACCTCTTTGTTTTCTTTGGTGATCAATTTTATGCAATTAGTTCAGTTTTTTAAAAGAAAGATATTTATATTTTAAAGGGAAGATATTTACATTTTAAAGTTGCATAATAATTTTTTTTAATTTTATTTCATGTGAAGTTATTATTTTTGGAGTGTTTTGTATGATTTTAACCTTATTTATGTGTGCAATATGTTTGTGATTCCTAAATCTATTTTTCTTTTATGTTTGTTGAAAAAGATTTCCATATATAAATGATTGTTTGAAGTCACAACATTGGTTTGATTTTATTTAGAATAAATCTAATCCATCCATAATTTATAAACACTAAATTCTATAGTTTTTCTAAACTATATAAATAAACTGATAAAAGTAAATTATTAAATTAAAATTTCTTTAGATTAATTCAATATAATCTATTATCTTCTATTAAGTAAATGTCTTTTCAAATTATAGTGAAAACTATTGTATTAATGGATGGTAATTATTATGAGAATTGAAATATATTTACATCACATTATATATTTTTTGCATATACAAAGCTTTTATTTTCTTATCCTGTTGTAGTTACATTTATTTTTATTTTTTTTGTTAAAAATAATATCACCAAACACAACAATCTTAAAATTTTAAACTTAATTTATATTTTTGTGTAAATACTTTTAATATGTTTCTTAATTTTTTTTGCTCTTATTCTTTTTTTCATACTTATGTATAATTGCAATTATTATGTTAAGTATACCTTAAATTTATTTATTTGTTTTTTATTAGATGTAAAACTTGCCAACTTATACTTTGCTTTATGAATTTAGTTACATATTTAACTTATTTGTTTAATTATTAGGATTTGTTTGATATTTTAATTTTTTATAATATTTGCGATACAACTTAACCTAATTAAATATTTATAAAAGTTGAAATATATTATGATAACCAAATTTATTAAATCTGTTATTATTTCAAAGAACTATATTCATATAACTTTATTATTCTCTGGTTTAATTTAGAATATGAATAATGCCTTTTCAAATTCTTTTCATAATATTAGAACCAAATTTATAATTAATATATGTATTTAGTATGTGTATTAAATTTTTATGATGCTGAGGTGGCAGCAGGAGAAGAGAGCAAATGTTTCTTTATATATATAGATGTCTTAATCCAATGATAGGAAATCCAACTTTTACGTCTTTTTTCTTCTCGCCCGTTAAACTCCCCTGAAATGTCACTTCCCGTGTTTAAAGAAGAAAGGTTGTTCAGTTTCAGCGGGAACAATAAACTGGGTATGTATACGCTACCTAAACAAAACTTTATTTTTAAAAGGCTGCTTAAGGTTTCATTCTTTTAGTGCTTCAACTGATGGCAAACCTTCTGACTTTGGGATATGATCCATTTGCAAACATTATTGTATTACAGTCTACAGTCTGATTTACATACAGTATCCTGAATCAGTTTGAAAAACAAAATTTCGGTTCACCTATTTCAGAATGGCCCTCTTCGGATCAAAGCTTCTTCTACCGGTTCCAACTCAACAATATCTAAAATCGTCTAGTGTCTATAAATCAACAGCCAATGAAATCTTCATGAAAGTTACATTGTGTGAGTGTTAATTCCATCAGTCACAATTTGAAACGATGGAGCTGTTCAGGCCTTCATGTAAAAAGGAAGAGGCAGCCATTATTAGTCTCTGTAATTTGTAGTTGACTTTCCTCCTCCAAAACAGAAGAGAAAAGACAGCTGCAAATAGAAATATCATGAATGAGTTACAATCCTACAAATAGAACTCATTCACATGTTTGTAGCTGAACCTGATTTCAAAGTAACTTTCAGCAAAGTAAGAAGAAGGAATGATAAATATACTGATGTGAACACGTTTGCAGCTGCATTCTGGTTTGGCTGCAGCTAAGGCTAATGTTTGTAAACAAACCCGACGGAAGTATTGCCCCTCTTCTTTACCATTACTTCTGTTATTGTTATATGTTTAAGTATTTCAAGGGGTTGTTGGATTCTTTTACATCAGTGCAGGACCTTGTCTAGTAACCGTCATTCTGTTTCAACTATATGTTTTGCTTTTATTTCAAACAATGTCTAGCTTATGGAAAAGAGGAAGAAAGCTGGTCATTTCACAGTATGGTGTTAGTTTAGTTTCGAGCTGAAGGTGTTTTTTTCTCTCTCTTCTCTGTATATGTAGTGGTTAGAGAAGAGAGGGCACCATACGGTGATCCTCAACATGCTTATTTTTATGAAGAAGATACGTGTGGATGGCGCCTGGTTTCATCAACCAATTTTATGCCTTTAGAGGAAGGGGAAGATGTGGATCCAGCAAAAGTCGAGTTTTTGCCACTTGGGTTTGATGAGTTCGATGGGAAAGAAGTGGCGGTGAAAAAGGAACACCCGATAAAAAGATTCGTACTTGGAATCCAGAAAGCGGTGAAGCTAGTGCTTGACGGATTAGAGAAATGGACAGAGGAAAAAAAGAAAGCAAACGAGGAGAGAAAGGAGATGATACAGAAGCCAGAAGGAGCTTGAGCTAGTAGAGGCTGAGATTTGCTTAGAGGAAGCTATAGAGGATATGGATGAGGATGATAGGGTTTAGAGATCTCAACTTCTGCCAATGCTGCTTCTATTGATAAGAACGATGAATACAAGAGACGATTACAATGAAATAAGAAACAATATCTCTTTCTCCCAAAGTAAATCTCACTCACTCAGCACGATGATCTCATCTCGATCATCGCCATTGTCAAGCTCATGTTGCTTACAACAGATTATTCAACAATCAAAGCATGAATGAAAATATCCACCAAACTTCTTATCTAAAGGCAAACAACTTCTTTTCTTTTCTCATTGCCTGCCCATCTTTCAGTCAACACTTCAGTTGACCCTCTGAGACGTATCAATACTACCCCGTTTGAAGATAGATTGTCCTTAGGCTTGAAGAGAGTAGAAGTGATGCAGCACATACCGTAGTTGCTACTTCCAGAAGTACATACGAATTTGCAACTCCTACTGTGCTTGCTTCCTTCCAAAGTTCAAGCTCATATATTAAGACCAAAAGCTGCACTCTCCATTTGGCCAACACAGTTTGCAGCTCATTGTTCAACTTCTGAACAGCTTTAGATAGAAACACCTGATGAGCATCGAAGTCATGATCAGGTAGTCGCTGATAATACTTCAAATTGTGGACAAATGCTGCCAAATGACCAGGAACTAATCGCAATACGTCATTACCATTGCTGGACTAAAAACTCATCAAACTCCACGCCATAACTCCTGAAAGTGAATGCAGTCTCCTAGATCAGGTTCTTATTTTAAGATAGCTTACACAATCTGAAATCCGAAGTGGAAATCACCAAAGGCGGTTGGGAGCGACTATCGAAATCGAACGGTGAGATTAATCGACGAATGGCGGCGATGGAGATTTGGTTGGGGACTCAATCGGAGCAGATGCATGCTCAATCGCAAATTCTGGCGTCGATCTCACAGAATCTTCTGAAATTAGATCCGAGTTATCGAGCTGCGTCGAAATTGATTGCGACTTCGTCCGATGCTCAATCTCCGGTTTTATCTCCAGCACAACATCATGTTTCGTCTAATCCTATTGAATCTGACCTGAATGAAACTCAGCTAAGTTATCGGGAAAATACTTAAGCGATTCGTGATAGCATGTTAAGAAAGATTGAGATGCCTGTTTTCGATGGGATATCATCTTTTGGTGATTACCTTTTGGTTGGATATCTCGTGTGGAGAGATTCTTCGGATTAGGAAATTATACGGAGGAAGAAAAGCTTGTTTTGGTTTCTCGGAGTTTAGAAGGTGTTGCTGTCAAGTGAGGAATTGACCAGAGGAGAATTCACAAACTGGTGTGAGTTTAAGAGACGTTTGTTGACTCGATTTGCTCTGGTCAATAGTCATTTTCAACCAGAAGTGATGCCAATCTATTCCTGAGATTACTCAAACGACAAATTCAGGAATCAATTGGGCAGCGAACTATGGTAATTGAGGATCAAGAACATGCCATACCAGAAGTTGTGACTACAATCCGTTATGGCTGAGAATTTTGAGGAATCCAGTTATCTTAAGACCAACCAATGTGCATATCAAGTGTTAGATGTATTGCCTCTCAAAACAGAAAAGATGAACAAAAGGATGGAGAATGACAAATTGTCCAAATCATGGAGATTTAAATACAAACTCAAGGCCATAAAGAAAGAGCAAATAGGAACTACAACAAGGAAGAAGAAGAGGTCAAAGTTTGGGAGATTTATGTTCCAAAGATGGACAAAATCAAGAGTTTTAAAGGGAGACAAGACAGAAATGATGCATCATCAACTCACTCATGGAGGGGAAATCAAGCTTGAACATACTAAGCATGTGAGTTTGCTGAGCAAAATTGGGAAACCATGGAAGAATGAGAAATCAGGAAGAAGATGCTCAGCTGTTGAAAGATGGATTTATGGAGGATGATGAACTTGCCTATGGAATTTTTATACATTCGATCATAGCAAAGTCTGATGGAGTACAATTTATGCATTCTTTTGATATGATGGTTTCAGTGAGTGAGCAGATTTGTGAGGCTCACATTCAACCTAGATACACACTGGTCATGTTGAGTTATTCAGATCCCATGTCAGGCAGTTTGAATGTATGTACAGAACGTGAGGTAGCTTGCAATCTAGACAGGAATATGCATAATGGAGGGAAGCCTATGCTGCCTTCTTTTCTTCATGGAAATGCCAATTCTTGTATTTTTGTGGTTATCCCAGAGTGTGAAGCAGTGAAACGAATACAGAGAGACAAATGGACACAATCCTTGGATGGCGAGAGATTTATGTCTGTGAAATTGCTGGAAGTTTCAGGCCATATGTTGTTTGAATGGGCCAGTTTTCAGTTTAATAAAGGATGTGGAATAACATGTTTGCTGGGAAATGAAGAGATATTGGAGTTCCACTATCATTTCAAGTTCAGCTTGGACACATATTGCAAAGCAGAGCATATGAAATGGCAATTCGCATAAATTTGCTGCTGTTACAAGTTCTGAATTATTTGAAAGAAGTTCAACACATTCTCCACGAGACATTTACAAGCCCTGAAATGGCATATATATGGTGCAACAAGGTAGATAAATACAGTCCATTTCGACAGTATATGGAGACAACTTTTGATACAAACAGAGATTACATTTTGTTATATGGGGGAGATATTGGCAGAAGATACATAGTGCAGCTTCAGAACTTAGCTTTAGCTCTTTGGTGGGCACTTGAAAAGGAATCCTCTTCTCTGTGGCACCGATGGAGACGTAAGGACAGCCACAACTGTGCTTTTGAGATACTTGCAAGCATTGGCAAGGCTGCATTTGTCAAGGCTGGATTAATGTGGAAAGGGAACAAATATAAGTTTTGGAGAAAGATGAGACAGCTTCTCTTGTCAAGGTTGCGGTGCAAACTAAGGATGAGATTTGCTTTAAGAGAACTGCAATAGTTTTTCTCTGAAAATATGAAGAGGTACATGAAGCATAAATGGAGATCTAGGAGACTGCATTCACTTTCAGGAGTTATGGCGTGGAGTTTGATGAGTTTTTAGTCCAGCAATGGCAATGACGTATTGCGATTAGTTCCTGGTCATTTGGCAGCATTTGTCCACAATTTGAAGTATTATCAGCGACTACCTGATCATGACTTGGCTCCGTTGCCGCGAAAGTGAGTTTGAGAGAGGCACGGGTTCGTTTCCCCGCATCTCCACCATCCAATTGATAGGGTTTAGAGATCTCAACTTCTGCCAATGCTGCTTCTATTGATAAGAACGATGAATACAAGAGACGATTACAATGAAATAAGAAACGATATCTCTTTCTCCCAAAGTAAATCTCACTCACTCAGCACGATGATCTCATCTCGATCATCGCCATTGTCAAGCTCATGTTGCTTACAACAGATTATTCAACAATCAAAGCATGAATGAAAATATCCACCAAACTTCTTATCTAAAGGCAAACAACTTCTTTTCTTTTCTCATTGCCTGCCCATCTTTCAGTCAACACTTCCGTTGACCCTCGGAGACGTATCAGAGAACTAAAGAAGAAAGAACAAGAAAAAGAAAATGGAAATAGGTTTGACTGAAGAGGATAAAGATGTGCTTGTCTCGGTTCCTAAAGAAGAGAAAGTTGTAACTAGTAATTAATAACCTCTGCTCTCGAGTCAGTATCTGCGAGTCTCTGCTTAATGTCCTTTGCTATCGAGAAGAAAACTTCTTCCACATTTAGATTTGTTTTGGCACTCTGAGATGTAAAATCGCATGGCTGTGTATTGTAATAAGCAATGTAAACGACAAATGTAGGTTAAGTTGTTCTCATGAGACCAAAGATTTGAGAAAATGTTTGGCTTACTGTTTTGAAGAACTTGATTCCATATTCATCAGCAAGTGCTTGACCCCTTGATCTTGGCACAGCCTGAAAAAAAATGTGTTGGACCAAAAACGCTATTAGCTGTGAATCAGGAAGTCTGGTAATGTAGGTGTGAATGAAGTAGCTTGTATTGTACCCTCTTGCTCTCGTCCATGTCGGCTTTGTTCCCTACCAAGATTTTGTTGACATTATCTGAAGCATGTTGTTCAATATTACGAATCCAGTTTCTAATGTCTGCAAAATTAGGTCATTCAAGCAGGTCCAGATCAAGGCAGAAGCGTGAAACCAAAGATTCAATGTGTAGAAAGAATTGACAATCTAAGTGGATCATTCATATGAGACAGACGAAAATTTACTGTTGAAAGACGACTCGTCTGTGACATCATACACCAGCAAGATGCGCATTGCTCCGCGGTAATAAGCTGCAAAGATGAGAAAGAGGTGAACATAAATTCTTCAAACTACTGTCGCATTAAAAGAGGCCTAAGCAACTATATATTCCCAAAACATCAGCAACTATGTTTACAATGCCCAAACAACTTTATGGAGAACATATAAGTTTATTTCTCAGCCCTTTCACAAGAGATCAGAGCATCAAATAGTTTACTCTTAAAGGTACCCCATCAACATATCTGATCAGTCACAAATGTTCTCGAAGACCTTTCAATCCAATTTCCAGTGGGACAATGTATGCTAAATACACTATTAGAGCAAGAAGCTCGTATGAAGGAAGGATCTCACTCACCAGTGGTGATGGTATCGAAAACGTTCTTGACCAGCCGTATTCCAAATCTGCACTTTGATGCGTTTGCCATCAAGGTCAATAGTTCTTATCTTAAAATCAATGGTGCATCAAAAGCCAAAGAGAAGAGACTCAGTGAGGCATCTAGGAAAGAGAGAAACATGCATCACAGTCTCTTAACATGGTTGAAGAAAATACAAACCCAATGGTGGTGATGGAGCTAGTGGTAAGAGAGCTATCAGAGAACCTTAAAAGCAAACAACTCTTACCCACACCTGCAACAAGAATTGTGTGAATCCCTAAGTGTCAGAGATCTAAAACACATTGTCAAACAAAAAGAAATTGAAACTCGTAATGATCTTCAAATCAAACACAAAAGAGGGATCGACCAAGGAATCAAATTTATCAGTTTTGACAGAGTAATTGAAAATAAATAAAATCCGGTGAATTCAAATTTATCGATTGTATCGCTTGGATCCCGAGAAAGAAAAACAAAGCAAGAGGAAAAAGACGAGGGACGACGTACCGCTATCGCCGATCAGAAGAAGCGAGGTAACCGTAATCGGCTCTAGCCCTAGCAGGTGGTCTGATGAACATTAAAAAGCTTCTAAACATTATCTACAAAAGAGTAAATATTAAATATTAAATATCCACAAACATTTATTCATAGATGTTAAAAGAATCATCCAAAAACCCTAAGGCGCTCTTCTAAAAACACTATATTATAAAACGCCCCCAAACCCACTCACCTTCTCCTGCCTCTTTCCGTTACAATGATAATAAAGGAATTCTGGGGTAAGAATCTTTTAGCTCGCCTTTTTTTGAAGTTCCCCTGGGCTGTAACTATTGCTTATCATGTATCATGTTTAGGAGCTGAAGTTAAGGTCGGGGAGTCTGTTAAAGTGAAGCCTCCTCAAGATGGCTCTATTCAGATATCTAAGGCATCACTTGATAAAGCTGCAGAAGGGGGAGACTGTGGTCACTTATATGTGACTAGTGACGGGAAGAAGATTGACGTTGGAACTCTTCCACAAGGAAACAATCCTCATATTATCTTGAATCTCTTCTTTGTGGAAGAGTTTGAGCTGTCTCACACCTTGCAGAGCGGAAGCGTCCATTTCTTTGGCTATGAGTCCCCTAAGCAGGTAGTTGCTTAATTTGCTTTCTATTAAAGTCATTTGCCTCACCTTAACCCGAAGACTAAAGTTGGAATCTAAATCCGTTGAAAAGCTTGAGCCGAGCAACAAGAAGAGGGCGAACGAATCTGCATCCATATCGCCTGGCTCATCAAAGAAGGCAAAACCGGCAGCAGCAGCAGCCTCTACTCTTCATACGACAGGTAAAAAAATTGATAAACTCTTTACCTTGTTAGTTTTATATGTCATTGCCAATGGTACGGACTATGTCTCTGTTTCTTTTACTACTGTCTCTGCCAATGGTACTTTTATCTCAAATGTTTATTTACATTTGTATTTCAGGAAATCCTGGAGCTCTTGTTGTCAATCCTGAATCTGAGAAAGGAGTGAGTTCTTATAGCTGGTTAAGATTTGTGTTTTGCTTTGCTTTCTACAAAAGTCATTTGTCTCACCTTACTATTTGTATGATTGATGAAAAGCTTGAGCCGAGCAACAAGAAGAGCGCGAATGAATGTGCATCCATATCGCCTGGCTCATCAAAGAACCACCAGACCCCAACATTCTGGGGTAAGACCATCATAAATTTCATGCTCGATAGATTTCGATTCTGTTTATGTCTTTTAGATCCTTTTTTTGAAGTTTTGGGCTGTAACTATTGGTTATCATGTTTAGGAGCTGAAGTGAAAGTCGGGGCTTCTGTTAAAGTGAAACCTCCTCAAGACTGTGTTATCAAGATATCTCAGGTTTCAAACGCTAATGAGAGTTTCTATCAGTTTTTAGGAACTAGTAAATCAATTTATTGATTTTTTGTTTTCTTTATATGTGTAGGCATCACTTGATAAAGGGGGAGAGACTGCTCTCTTATATGTCAAGGTTGATGGAAAGAAACTCCTCATTGGAGCTCTTCCACAAGGCAACATCCTTCAGATCAACTTTGATCTTGTCTTTGAGAAAGAATTTGAGATTTCCCACAGCTCAAACAGAAGTGTCTATTTCTGTGGCTACCAGTCCCCCAACATCGAACAATATCCTTTTATTTGTGCTTCTTCTTGCTTACGTCCTTATCAATTTTACTTTTTCCTTAACTCTTTTGTTTTGTGTCTCCACGGAGGAGGATGACTCTATAGAAGATCCTCTTACAATGAAGGACATCGTCCATTTTTTTGGCAAATGGCAGAAAAAGAGATGGACAGTATGCAGGTTCTCTTGGAGAGATAAGAGAGCAACCATACTACCTAAGCAATTTAAGCAAACCACAGGTTAGTATAATTTATTATATAATTACAATGTTAGTATAATGTATTTTTCTAAAATAATACTAAAGATTGTATTAAGAAGGCGGCCAAATTCTTATATATTTTTGCTTTTTTTGACAGATAACTGTTTGGCCGTTGGCCTTTATAGGCAATGGTATGCTTTGAGGAGGTTAAAAAATCTCTCCACAAAGAGGTTAAAGGTGGCTGCATTTAGGCATGGTATCCCGGTTCGCGAACAAAACTTAGAGGGGTCTTTTAATGTCACGAGTGCCTTTCATTACCTGAAAGAGAAAGGGTTTGTGAATGAAATTGTTTTTCATGAAAAACCCGAAGATGATTCGGAGGATTTTGAGATATTCCTTGAAGATTTGCTGGCGAGAGGACCTTGTGCCGTGGTAACTGAATATTTCAAAAGTTACGAAATCGACCGTGCAAGAGTAAACTCCTGTTAATTTAAGTATAAAAGTTTGTTAACATATTTTATAATAAATTATTTTAACAATTTATAAAATTTCAGGGACGAATTCTTGCTCCAACCGATGAGGAGCTCAGGCGACGTAAATTTGAGGCCCCCCTTTCTGAACATATGTCTTTGTTGGTTGGCACTGGGATTGATCTCGTGGATGAAGAACAACCATATTGGGAGGCTTATGATTCTCGTGGATGTATGTGGGGGGGATGGGGGCTGTGTAAGATATGCCCGACGTCGGGGTTTAATTTTAGGCGTTGTGGAAATGGAGGTATATATAATATATATATATATATGTATAACAGATAAATAAATAAATAGATATCTATAATTATATATCTAATCATATATCTAATTCTTTGTGTGTTTTAGATCAATGATGACACCTGATGGGCGTGATCGTTGTTTTACCGTTGCCGCTACTTTTGTTTATCGACAAGCTACATCAAAACTTAATTTATTTTTTATGTGTTTATGAAAACTAGTATCCACAAACATTTATGTTTAAACTCCTATGTTTAAATCAAATTATGACTCATAAACATTATCTACAAAAGAGTAAATATTAAATATTAAATATCCACAAACATTTATTCATAGATGTTAAAAGAATCATCCAAAAACCCTAAGGCGCTCTTCTAAAAACACTATATTATAAAAACATACAGATCCATCTCTCGGATCATCACCACTAACCCCAAATTTAAGTTATCCCGACGACTTTTTAGGTTTTAAGGTAATTTAGTTGTCTCTGTGGATTCATAAGCAGCATCGGCTGAAGAAGTATCTATGTCGTTGAGACCCAACTCCTCGTTTTGCTCCCATGACCTCTCGTACTCTTCATCTGTAGTTCAAGTATAACAACACATGTTATTCGAAACCCATTGACTCCTGTCCTAGTTTAAGTCAATTTCATAGTGCAGTTTACAAAATTTATCTAATCAACCTCTTCTGAATGTTATTTATAAGCCTTCCATGCGAAAAACAAGAAATGAACGGATACGCAATGAATATATGTTTCCATCTTGTCAGGGAAAACAAGGAACTTACATGTGAGCTGATGATCATCTTTGATATCATCTGTTACTGCTGAAATAAAGGAATTCGCTAATTCATCATCAATAATCAAAGTCCAGGTCTGTTCTAAGCTTAGGAGCTGCAAGAAAAGAATAATCTTCATTATAGAAACAAGGTGCCTTATTGCTTTGCTTTTTCTTGCACATCAAGAACACGACAAGGCTAATAACAGAAATTCAATGAAGATGCTACCTTAGTTAGCCTTGATCCAAATTCTCTCCACTTGTTCTTCTTATTCTCATCAAGACTGTCACCAAAAGTGAATCCGTGGACTCTCGCTAGGCCTGTCACCACACTTGGGTCAGTAGCTAAGAGCTATAATCCATCATTGGCAATAACAAATCTCAAAACGCTTCCATTATCCAAACAACGAAAGCTTTGTAAGGCAGAATATAGGATACTTGGATCAGCTGCTTGACATACTGACTTTATGCCATGGTTCAGTATATCTGTTCTACAGTACTTAGAACACTTAAAAATGATTAAGGCGCGTGATTCAGACTTGACAAGGATAAAGGATAATGTTGACATGTTAAAAGGTCATACTCACTTTCTCTGATCTGTGTGACCAACCCTTCCACTGTTGTTACCATTCCACCAAGTGTACCACCACCTAACTCCAGATCAAGTTCTGGGATTTTCACTCCTGCAGTGTCTGACTAATACACACGATAAACAAAATTCACCATTAATGACATATTAGAAGGTGTTGGTCCAAAAATATAAAATATTATTATACAATGAATGATATGGGGAACTCTCTCTTGATCTCCCACTCTTCCAGATTTTCCCACAGAGATACTGGTGCGCTACTACAGTATACAAACATCTTGAAACGAAAAACTAACCTTGATAACATCTCGGCTAAGGTCAGCGATGTTCCTCACAGAGAGAGTGATTTTCTTTCCCTTTTCAGGAATTGCACCACCAGGCTTCAACTGTACACGATATAGTTAATAACCTAAAGACCAGGCATATGTCTGCAAAATCTCTAACTAAATCAAACCAATGGAACCAAACCTCAGAATTGCGATAGCCACAATCCTCACATGTGGATGCCATGACAATAACCTCCTGAAAGTATGGGATTTCTATTTTCTGTCAAGTGGTAAACAACATCTAGGAGTTCACCGACAAACAAATATACAGAAAACTTGTTGCAGAAAACCAAGGAATAGACATCCAAACTTTGAAAGGATACTAGTCACGAACATTCGTGTCTCACACAGCTTCATACATGCTCCGCAGGTTGAAGGGAAAGTCATCACCTAAATTTAACGTGATATTAAAAATCTTATCACCATCTAAATTTTTCACTCTCACAAATACAAATTTTAACAGTGATTTATTTTCTTAAGTGATAATAACCTTGAACATTCAACAAAACTATTCCAAAAGTTACAGAGTCAGAAGTTACCTCTTCAGGCGCAGTGTATCTGAACAAGTTATCGGATATATCAGTACTATTACTCTGAGCAATCACTCGATGACCGGCTGTTGCTCCGATTGTTCCATGAGGTATATAAGCTGTTTCAGCAGAAAGTGCGCCAAGGCTCCCTTCTGATTGTGCAGCCTGAGATGGGTCAGCAAGATATCCAAGTGTTGCTTGTTGCTCTGGTGTTCGCTCATAGAATTTGATGGTTAAAGAGGGATCTGGTGAAGGAGCATGTCTGTCATGTTGTACACTTGTCATAAGCAAATAAGAGAAACACAACTTCTATTTTTTGAGTATTTCCGAATTGGATAACCTTACGGGTTCTCAATGAAACTGTTTCCAGCAGGATCGTCCAAAATGAAGGTGAAGGATGTCTCTGCTTTAGCACACGCTCTCAGTTTGGACAAGAATTGGTCTATTGCTTCAGCAGTTTTAGGATCAACTTTCTGTGTCCAGCAAAATATTTAATTAAAGTCTTAAAGATTCTTGACCGTAAAACAATTAAACTGGGCATAAAACATAAATGTCCACTTCCCAGTCAGAATTTAGCCTGCGTTCATCTTGAAGGGCACTCAGTTCATCGGCAGCCCGTGCTAATATCCCTTCCACCTGTACATTATACAAAAACAAATTTAACAAAAAAAAAGAGGGAGACAAGGAACTGGAAAATAGGAATACTCAAAATCTGAAACGAAATTACATAGGTCTATAAGATCCCACTAAGAAAGAGATAACATCAACAAGAGGTTTTCCCAACTGCTAACACCAGGTTAAAGCTACAAATTAACACAGATAGGGCAGGCGATCTTCCCAATAATCTTTGCTAAAGTGACAAGTTGATGCTTATATCATCATTAAATGCACCACTACTTTGTTCTCATGAGTAGACCAGACGATTTTAGGGGGTTCTAAGAAATAAACACCCCGTAAAGTGAACTGTTCATAACAAAGATGGTTAAGATAGTAAGGACTTACAGTAGACAAGCTTCCACGTTGGGCCTCTGGTGGAATCTCAAAATCCAGTTCAGGAATCTGAATGCATATATTCGCAAACTACTCAGTTTCCAGCTTCAAATCAGTCCAATTTTCATGATATGAGAAGCAAATTAGTTCACAATTTTCAGTAAGATTAGGGGAAGCAATTCCTATAAATATGCAGGACGCAGCCTGAGTTTGCAAAATCCGAGTATTTTTATTCCAAAGAAGCAATGGCATCCCAGAATCGGTAAGACAACTGACCTTAATAGTGGCTGATTCAGATTTCACTACTTGCCGGTCAAATATCTGCATTCAGACAGAAACAAGAAGGTAATATTAGCTTAAGGAATGAGAGACAACTAAAAACAGATATTCACGTTTCTTATAATAAGCATGGATTGCTACGATCTACCACATGGTAAGTGCATCTCCAAATGAAAATAAACGAAAATGAGCAGAAATTTATATTGGAATCAATGTATTTACCTTCACATCACCCGATAGAACCTCTAGATGGTAACAGCA
Organism: Eutrema japonicum; assembly: GCA_030161315.1. Classification (NCBI taxonomy): domain Eukaryota; kingdom Viridiplantae; phylum Streptophyta; class Magnoliopsida; order Brassicales; family Brassicaceae; genus Eutrema; species Eutrema japonicum. The sequence continues at coordinate 46,408,981 of BSQW01000005.1, forward strand.
TCCTCGGGGTTGAATCTCGCCCGCAAACTGAACTTCATTATTCCTATAACATAGATAAGAGTTAAAATTGAAGGCATTATCTTTTCAATTGAGAAAAACAGAAAATAGTTAGTGATAAATTTATTTAAACCCTCCTCATATCAAATTGTTAAAAGCGTCTCAAAATCATTAAAAGTTGTACCTTTCTCCGCAATGTGGACATTCAAATGCAGATATTAAGACCTGTAACCAGCGGTAGTTTAGGGGTAAGATTTTCAGGTAAGAGAAGGTAGATAAAGGTACAAATAGAACATACAACCAAGATAAACAAGTATCTTCCAAATAATAAAACTGTAAATTTTTAGCGCTCGAGAATGTGGCCAATTTACAGTGAGTATATGAATTTGGAAAATGAACAAAAATTGGTCCTCCTCAAAACAAAACAGAGTACGACATACCTTTCTGAAGTGAGGAATTAAGGTCAATAGAAATCTAGTTGTTCCCTGGAAAAGAAACAAGAAGCTATTTTATGCACAGAAGAAGGATCAGTAGAAAGACCAAGAAAAGCTCATTACAACTGAAGTAAATAATTCGGTAATAATACACTAGTAGCTGAAAGTTCACCATATAATCTGAACCCACAAGTATCAATATATCTCGCCTCAAATTTCTCACTCCATCACCAAAATATAGCCAATAAGTTGTATTCATCCCAGCTGCATTTCAATAACAATCTCAAGAACCACTGGAATGCAGAAAGAACTAATGATATTGCTGAAGTACATTACAGCTATGTGCAATTACAGTAGTACACTATTGGAAACAAGCTGAAAAGGCTAAAGAGAAACTAGCCTGTTTCCTAGACCCTATAATAGTTAACAAAGGTTTCATCAAGTCTAACTCTGTCTTCCTATAACAAAGGATAAGGACTACGTAACCAACATCAGGATCGCAAAGAAACTATATAAGTGTGTGTGTGTGTGAGAGAGAGAGAGGGAGAGGTACATTTTCACTGCAGAGAATGCACATGCTCTCAACCACGTAGAGAGGAGCACCGAAGGAGTGATCGGCGGAAACAGCTTCAACCACCGATCTAACATCGATTTGTTGATCATTTCCGTTGTCCATCATCTCCGAAGTTTCTCCAGACATTCCCAGGAAATCCGATTAGCCGCGAAGGCAGTGATTTTGAAAAGACGAAGACCTAGGTTGGTTTGCGAGCAACACACATTAGGAAAGAAAAAAAGAAAAAAAAGCTAAAAGCACGAAACTTTGTGCCAATCAACAGCTTTGTGCCAAAAACAATCCCTACACTAAGAATCTACAAGGGTCGAATTCATATTTGAAGTTGAAGAAGATCTAGCAAAGCAAAATTTCGTTGATGATTTTTTGCAATTTCCAGGAAAAGCATATAGATAGTGTCAAAGTTCCTGCACTTTTCCTTAATAGAAGTTTGGTTCCAAACCTAAACACCAAATCTGCTGCTGGAAAGGTCCCAGCTGAGATACATAAAGACTAAACCATATAATACAAAGCAGAGATAAGAGAGTCTCGAAAGAGAAGAGAGCTAGGAGCAGAGACACGAAACAGAACAAGGAACATAGAGAGCTTTGTACCTCGAGCAGGTACGGAATGGAACAGAGAGAGAGGGAGAGAGCTCACGTCGCCGGGAGAGAAACGAGATAGAGCCAGAGAGTAGCGAATAAGGATTCAGACGAGGATTAGGGTTTCTCGGCTCTGCTGCTCGCGATTTAGGGTTTGTTTACAGAACCCTTCGTCGTTCGTTTATTTTCTCCTAAACGACGTCATTTCATTTGTTTCGAAACAAATATCAGATGAATTTTGAAACAAGTTATTTTTTTTTTTTGTCAGCCGTAAAAATTAATTAAAAGTCGAGGTTAGTTAACCGATTTGGGGATTGTGGAAGTCTCTAAGCCAAGTAGTTGGTTTAAAGACGTCACACCTAGATGGCTAGATATGAGAAAAAGAATATAGTTTCTAATGATCGATGTTCATCTCAATCTCACTCTCATTCAAAATGTTGCATGGCCTTGTCACTCTCATTCAAAATGTTACATAAAGCATAATTCATAAAGATGTTTTGGCAATGTGCTAATTTTGGCTCGATAATGTGTCAAAATTTTGACGATTAATGATGGGATAATACAAGATAGTTTTGTGTTTTGATAAATGTATATATTTTCTTTAATCTCATTCTCATGAAAGAACAAAAAAAAAACACAGATTTGAAGCCAATCTCGATCAGATGATTTGGGAATAGCGACATGCAAAGTTTAGGTTCTTAGGAAATTTGTTGCACACACGATTTTGGAATGAACTGATAATAAATTCGAAATACACAAATCAATAAACTCTCTTCAAATTTTCTGTATATTTTGATATGTTTTATTTTATTTTACTTTTTGTTCTCTTTCTCCCGACAAAAAGAAAGTAAACTCATGATGCGTGGAGGAGGAGGAATGTAGGTGAAGGTGATGACTTGAAACTCTGAGGAAACAGATTGCTATTTACGCCACCATTTGTGAGCGTCTCGTTGAGATGCACAAAACCCTCACTGCTCAACAAGATCTTGCAGGTTTTCTCTCTTCTTCCATTTCTCTGTTCAAGATCTTGCGATTCTTCTTCACTTTGGTGAGTGAAACGGGCAATTGAAAATTCTCTGCTTTTTTAATCATATTTATTGGCGTAATTAGCGGTTTAAACCTGATGCGTCGACCAAACCCTTCCGTGGAATTTTGAGTTAAAGAGAAGGGAAAGATTAATGGTTTAGCGTAGGTTTTTGAGGAATCCAGAATCGGTTTAGTAATCCACCTTGAAATCCTCCAATCCCCAAAAAGGTGTTTCTGCTTTTGATGCTTGTTCTTGAGATATATAAAGTTTGAGTTTTTATGTACTCCAACTTCAACAACTCTGCTTCATTTTCTTTGCAGGAGGAAGATTGGGAGGTCTATATGCAGACCTAATGATGTCTATTGGTCACAAGATGGCTGCTAGACAGAGGTGGACTCCTACGCCTGTGCAGCTTCAGATTCTGGAGCGTTTATTCGATCAAGGCACGGGAACACCCACCAAGCAAAAGATCACCCAAGAGATGAGCCAGCACGGCCAGATTGCTGGACAAAATGTCTACAATTGGTTCCAGAACCGGCGTGCTCGTTCCAACACGGCGGTGGTTCTTCTAGCAACAACAATGGTGGGTGAGTCTGAGGTATTGAGTCATTGAATGAGAAGAGAAAAATGCCAGAGGGTCTTCTTCTTCTTCCTGATGGAAACAACAACAACAATGCCATTGGGACAACACCTACTAGTCCTAGGCCTGAAGATCTGAGCTCAAAGATCTTCACTTGCTAAGAGTTCTATCAAACCCAAGTAAGTAACAAAAAAAAGACGTTGGCTTTATAGAAAGCCTGTGAGTTTGTTGTGATTGTGTTTGCAGGGGATGAGCATCTTGTGGGAAAGATGGGATTTGTCTGAAAGCTACAACCTTTATGATCAGGAGTTGAAGAGTATGGGCATGTCAGGCTGATTGATACAAGCTGAGAAAACTTCTAATTATCAGAGATTAAAGAAATGGATTTCGTAGTCAGTCATAAGCAGTTTTAGACTTTTTTTTGTTTACAGGGATTGTTTTTAATAAACTGCTAAGCAGTTCATCTTATATTATCAGTTTCAGAGAAACTATTTACATGGAATGTTGAATTGTCTTAGAGCTTGTGATGCTTGCTTTGATGTTTTCTGCATTCAGAACGATTCCTATCTCCTTAATTATAATTTGAAGTTACAAAAAAAAAAAAAAACTGATACAATTCTTACAATTTCTCGTCTCTACCGCAAGTTCCAATACCAAGAGAAGCATTTCAATTCAATCCTCCCCAGAGTTTAAAACATGCAAGTCTAGCAAAGTTTTGTAATGCCCCTTCTCGATTTCTTCGTCATTCACATCGTGTAGGACCAGAGTCTGTATAACCAAATCCTCCCAATCAATTTCAGATCCTATCTTCCTTTTCTTCTTGATATGTTCAAGCTCCAAAGACAACTCGGAAGGATGTTGTATCACATTAATCCGTAACTTAGCCGCTTTAATCTTTTCTCTTCGTCTTTCGACTGCAGCGCAAGCTTTTATGTAAGAAGGAGGCAAAGCATCAAGCCCTACATCTTTCTCCAACACTTCCTTGAGCGAAAGCCTTTGACTCAACTTTGATTTCCCTTTCCACCAATCTTCACACGAAACCATATTAAAAACCCTTCTCCTTTGCCATAGACTATTATTATCTTCCTGACTTCTTCTCGCAAGAGTCCCACTGCAAACTCCATCTTCGAATTCTTTATTCATTGTAGTTAACTGTTGTACCGATATATTATCATCGTTGTTAAATGAACTAAGCTGACTTTCACCTCCTACATCAAGATACCGAGACATATTATCATCCTTGTTACATAAAGTAAGCTGACTTTCACCTCCTACATCAAAATACCGAGACAAATTATCATCATAGCCATACATAGCTTCTTTGCTTAAGCAATCCCTCACTATATCCTTTAAACAAAATCCATCCCCTTTCCCTTCTATTGTCTTTCTCATGGACTTGACTTCCATTTGAACAAGCAAAGCCCCTGAATGTTTCACAACATTCTTCATGGTAACATCTTTGGCCCAAGGCAAATCTTGAGCAACCTTCACAAGCATCTCAGATAACTCTTTATACCGCGTTTTGCAAGTAGCCAACGAAACTTGAGCATCTCTCGCCAAATCGTCAATCTTTACCTTCACACCATTCACTTGACAGACAAACGCCAAAACAGCCACAACTAAAGGCATTGGTCTCCTCCCCGTCGACAAAAACCACTTCAATGAACAATTCATCAGAAAAGCTCCTTGCTTTGTTATCCTCTCTTTCTTTTCACTTTCGACATCACTCAATCTCGGCGAATTACTCGTCGTCTTGGTGAACAAACCCACAAGATCAAACTCTCGCAATTCCAACCCTAAATGCTCAACAACAAGCTTAGACATACTCCCTAATTGATGCAAATCACATCCAACAGCAGCAGCAATCTCCTCCATAGTCAAAACACACTTGCCTTCTTTTCTTACCACAGCATAACAGAACGCCCCAATCAAAATCGAGAACCACTCACCTTGCCCAAACTCCCCATCGGTGATTTTATTGATCATTCGCTTAATCTCTTCAGTTTTGTAACCCAGATTCAATCTCTCAGTGATGGCCTCAATCGAATTGTTGGCTTCAAAGATCTTCTTCTCTTTATAAGGGAGAACAGAGCCTTCACCAGTGGTGCCTAATCGGATTAATGTACCTTTAGGTCCTCTTATGTCGGCAAATTGAGCCTCATAGTTATCGTACTCTTGTAAAATCCCACATCCACCGCAATGCGAATTCCCTGTGACGTCGTCGCGTTGAAAGTTGCTGCCATTGCAACCCTTGCAGCGCATGATTGAAATCGAAAAGTCTCACACTTTCAATAAGCTTAATGGGCGAAACGCGAGATCGGAGCGACGGAGATTAGAGAAGTACCGGGAGAGATCAAAGGTAAATTAGGTTTTATACTAATTTTTACGAGATTGCAAAAACAAAACGGCAAGGCGTTAATGTAATCAAACGAAAACGGCAGATCGTTTTAATTCAAACGGCATACAGTCTGGATCTTTTTGGGTCTCCATCGTCTTCTTCTCTTTACCGGTAAGAGAAGGCTGCTAGTGCATAGTATACGATTTTGTATCTTTCCTTACATGGCGTTTAGAGCTATGGCTCCAAAGTGAATGATAAATGGATTATAGTTTATTACATTGTGTTACTTTACAATGTTTTTTTTTTGTTGGTGTTCCATCTGTATCTTCTTCACACGAAAGTGGAACTCTTTCTTGGAGCTGCCTTTTAAGTGGTTTCTTTGTTATGATACAAAGTCGGAAGTTTGTCAAGAAAGGTGAGACCTTGTTACTCTGTTTAAAGTTTCACTAAATGATAGTCTTCACATCCTTAAACTGATTCTTTATTTTATTTTATTTGACTTGTTCAGAATCTGTTATAATCATGCCAACCTTCGGGATCCAACTTGAAACTCAATATTTAAGGTACGCTTTATTCTTCTAGTTAGTATATTAATGGCCTATTAGAGAGGTAGAGTTAGTTGTAATTTTCATGAGCTATTATCATCTGTGCTTTTACCAATCATACAACTACTTAGTTTTTTGTACGTGTTTCTGCTTTGCAGTGGAAAAACTGTCTCCAGGTTTATCCCTATTGGCAAGATCTTGAAGCCTGTGCTTGTCGAATGTGTCACCCCTGTTACATGTTATTGGAGTCTCTCCTTATTTATGCGTGGCGAATAACAGCTTACATTGGTGTTTAAGGTAATGCAACCAGTTTGTTCCAATACATTGTGAGATAAACTTTTGCTGACAACTTTGAGAATAATCACGAGCTACCAAATTATTTCAATCTAAAAACATTATATTGTTTCTTTTGGCCATTGATTCTAAGTATTAGTGAGCACAAGCCCAACATTGATCCATATCTCTAGGGTTTCTAGATATCATATAAATATTTGTAATGACAAGTTATGAAATAACTTTGGCTGCGGTTGTGAGCGGCTCCTCTTTCATCTCTAAAATATCAATCTAAAATTGTTTGTGTTCTTGGTGACAACAAAGTCTCTTTCCTCTTCTTTAATTTCCTTGCACAATAAAGCTCTATGAGCTATTTCTATTTAGATTTTGTTTGTCTCAATAAGCTCTTTAGAGCATGAATCTTCTTGTGTTTAACTTACTCGCACTAAGTTTAATGTGTACAGGAACTGCGTCTGTCATTGAAGATGTTGGTTCCCATTTGGAGGGCATTGTGTGCTGTTATTGGCACAGACCAAAGTGAAAAGATAACTGAAAAAGAACATGTTGTATCTGGTGAAGCATCTACGTGAAATATTATCTACTGCCAGTACGAGCAGACAAACATGGGACCCGTAACAAGACGAGCACAGAAGTTGTGAGCTCACAGAACTTGCTACCAGTTTTATGTGAAAGATGATAGCACAATATGTTTGTGTAATGAGAGATGGTTAGGTTAACTTTTTTCTCATTCCACACTAGCTTTTCATGACCAGTCCTTTGGACCATGGATCATTTCTCGAACTGTTTTTTTTTTTTTTTATTCGTCGAATGCAAATAGTACAATGAGTTATATATCAGCATGGAAACTCAAGTGTGGTATCAACCTAACTACTATATATCCAAGGAAAAGATTTACAGTGTGACTATCTATGGCATCAATGGCTTGATACAGGTGCAACTTTTTAAGCTTTTAGCTTCATCTAAGCGTGACTTAGCACGATCAAGTGTGATTTCTCTACGTTCGAACCCATGCCACGGTTGTCTGGAATCGAGCTTTGCTATCTGTTTGTGCAATGCCTTCAAATTGACTAGAGGAAGTGTCGTTGGTCGCCCATGAACACACTGTACACAGAAGTAATGGGTTAATTTGATAAAAGATGAATCCTTTTGGTAAGATTTGATGTTTCTTGCTTACCTGGAAACAAAGTGAGGTCTGCTTCAGTCCTTGGGTGATTAAAGAGCATTCCGAGGGTAACAGAGAATCTCCAAACATAATTGCACCTTAGCAGTTGTAGAAAAAGACACAATTAGCAGTGAAGCTAAGTGCTGAATGGTAGTCACTAACTTATCTTTGAACATACAAAACAATTCTGGAGGGATCACGAATATACCTCTACATTAATGTTGCAGATCCAACCCCAGTCTCTTATCTGCTCTGAATAACTCTGGAGTAACTGATAACCCATCTCTGGCAGTACCTTTTATGTCAAAATAAAAGATTAATGATGCATCATCAATAAACTGAGTCAGAGTAGAGTAGCCTACTCTGATCAAGTCCAGCAGAAGATGATGTTATCTAATATCATGTTTAAACATGCCAACTCCTTGTCTGCACTCAAATAGGTGACTGTCCTTGCTTCCCTAGCCAGGACCTAGTAATTTCATTGTTTTGTCAGTTGTTAGAAGCACAATATTATCCAAACTGTGAAACATTAGAAAAGTAGTTACATGAACTTGAGGTTCCAAGATGCTCTTACCTCTTTATGCTGCTCTTCCAAACGAATTCTTTCATCGGCAGCATGCTGTGAAAATGACACCCTCAGATCAACTTGTAGCAATACGTTTATTAAGAACAACAGTTTTAACAATTTGATTAACCTGAGAGACTGAACAGTTATGGCGCCATTTCGTTGTGGATTTAATTGGATCCAGATTTTCCTCTTAGCTGAAGTCTGCGAGATAGGTAACATAGTTAAATACTCTAGATGGAAGAGGGGGGAAAAGGAAACATCGTGAAGACTCCCATATACCAAACTTGTTAAGGAGCACGTTTGATTGACAACTACACCGACACAAAATATAATGTCTACTCTACCCTTTTGTAGTAGTGTCTTGGAGATGATTTATCTACTAAAGAGACACACAGCTGATTTAAGATTAATAGTTACCTTCGTCTCCATCCTCATCTCGGGTCTCTGAGTGCACAATCGTGAAACTCAAATCTTTTTTCTGTTTCTTGTATGTGGTCATATGACACATCATCAAGGATGCTGCACATGAGATGCATTACAAGGTTGTGTCAAGCACTCCAAATCATCAGGTTCTGCAGAAAGCTATACCTGTTAATTTCTTTTCTACCACATTCCCAGAACTAAAACAATATTAGCAACAAAATAACCACATCTGAAAAAAACCACTAGTATGAACCTGATGGAACAGACTTCTTTAATTTTGTGTCTGATCTACAACTTAAACTGATAAATCTCTTTCTGAGCAGAGCGGCTTCTTCTTGACCTTTGTTTACCAACATTATTCTGTGTGCCATCCCTATAACTGATCTTGTCCTTCCTGATACTATATTGTTCAATACCAACATTATCTGCATTCCCCCACAATGACTGGAAAATCTTTTCATCTGACCGAGTGCAGTTCTGAATATCTGAGAAAGAATCTGTCCCGACAATCGGTTTGAGGTATGGCCTCATGATCAAATTTGATGTTATTAGCTGCACTGAAAAAATATTCAGGGTCAGGCACAAGAATTTGACAACCTTTCTGATAATCAGACTCCCACTTGGTCGCAAAAGGAGAACATTGGAGACCACTCAGAACTCAAACGGAAACTACCAGCACCAGAGCTCCCCACATTGACAGAGGAAGACTACTTTTTCTTTACAATTTTCTCTTCAGAAGAACAAAATTCCCGCAGTATCTAAGGGGTTGATGTTCAAATCTTCTCCAATTTCAGCCAAATCAGTAAACATTTCCAAATTAAGATTGAATCATTTGCACAGAGATAAAAAAAAATCATCGTGCAGCTATGCTCACCATCATCCACAACCTTCACAGAGAACGTAACAACACCCACGAAGATAGAAACCTGAAAGTAGAGATATCAATCAGCCGAACTCCAAACATGTTCCAGAGAAGAAATCGACGGAGGGGGGTTCGATTTTGTTGACCTTGGTCGCACCAGCATCGAGACTGTTGAATACGAGTTCCGGAGCGCGCGCATGGAGTGACGAACACCTTCCGGCAAGGGCTTGATCGTCTTCATCTCCGAATTACCCGACTGAGACACCGAGAAACAAAACCCTAAACCCAAAATTTCAAGACGATTCCGCGGGTATCAATTATGAGAGACTACGAGATTGTTTATCGCCATTAGACATGAAATGGAGAAGAAAGCATCGCCTCTCGCACCATTCTCTCACTCGCTCTCAACGGGAATGGCTCAGCAACTGTGGAACTGGAGGGAAAATCGGAAATTGGGGGTTAGGGTTTTTCCCAAACGACGGCGTTTAAGCGGATATATAAATTATTTTTTCAGTTTTTAAAAAAAAAAACTTTTTTAACCCCATACAAAGCGAGCCTTCTAACCTTATGAGTGCCGAGGGTTGGTCGGTCTACTACAGTCATAGCCACCAGATTATTGACCACCGACCCTTTTCAGGTTTAAACATGCCAAACACATGTTTTTTTGCCCAATCAAAGAAATTTCACCATATTATTTTGACTAACCAAGCATACTTCTTATTTATAATATAAAAACATCCTTATCAGAATAAGTGATTTCGAAAATATAGTTCTATAAAATTGTAAAATGACAAATGATAATGTTGATAACAAAATTCAATCATCTTACGATGGTCTCTACAGTGTTGATGATATGATTTTGGTCAGACAATGCCGATTATAAGTCCATAGTTTTCTATTTTAAAATGATTTCATTAACTTTTTGAGAATGAAATGGCACTGCAAGTGGATGGGCTTCAGAGTCTTAGGGCCCAAAATAAATAAAACAGAGTTCATGGGCTTCAGAGTCTTAGGGCCCAAAATAAATGTATTCGGCAGCCATCGGAAGAAGCAAATCATCTTGTTTTCAAGCTCTCCGATTATCTACAAGTACAATTCACCAAGTGTATGTTGGCTTTAGCCAGGAAGTGAAGCATCTCATGGATTTTTTTGTTTTTTTTTGGGTATGTAATAAGCTAAAAATAATGGTTTTGTAAGGCCAGTTTCTAATAAGTTACATGACCAGCGATAGGTAAATTATATTGAAGTGATAAAATGTGTATGCTTCAGCGTAATGGTGGGTATGGGTTTTTAGAAGTTTTAAGGGTATGGGTTCAGAAGTTTGAAGGGTGTGTTCCTAAAATTCAAACCCCACATGACACCCATATCTAAACTTACAAAAAAATGGCAAAAATCCATTGAACTAGACATCGTACATGTGGCTATACTATACAGTTATCATAATTAAGTGTCTTAATCTCTCTCACCTGTCACTCACTCAATCTAATGTCTCCGTATAGTCCACTGCACCGGTTCCATACCTATCTATTACTTATTAGTTGCTTCTTCTTCTTTTTAATTTTCTTTAGTGAAAAGTTCTATAAAACATATGTAATTCATTTATACTTATAATAATTTCCAATATTACTTTATACATAAATGAATTCAGCCCATTCATTTGTAGTTTACTAAAAGAGTTAGTTAAAACATATTGTATGTTTTTCATTTGTTTTCGCTAGCTACTACTGAATTCATTTATGAACTACATAATAGCTGTCGTGCGGTACGCGTATTTTTACGCGGTAGTCTTTGTTTCTTCTTTGCTTGTGGAAATTTCCTCTATAATTGTGGATTGTGATGTGGATTTCTTTGTGTTATATATATAAATATATTGATTTTAGTTTTAGAATTTTATTTACAGTTGATACGGTGTTTAATGTTTTATACAACAACCCTAGGAGCCTAAAACAATAAAACAACCTCGCTTCAAGTTTACATAAGCTGGCTAACCATAAGAAACCATACAACAACCTTGCTCTCGAATTTACATAAATTTTCTAAATAGTATTCCTTGAGTTTTATAACAAGTGTCGTTTATAAAAATATGTCTCACAGATTAAGTAATTTGTTAATGGAAATTTTTGTTGAGTAATGCAAGATTATTTTGTTGTAAAGCCATCTCTTATGCCAATAAGGAGCCAAGCTTACACTCTCGAGAGATGACAGACCTATTCAACCAGACGCTGAGCCTTATCGAACATTAGCTAGTGGGGAAGATGACGTAATGTACCTCATGGTTACTAAACCAAACAGATTAGTTATCTCAAAGGTACTCTTGCTAATGAGAAAACCTCAAATAGATTAGTTACATTGGTCCATGTTTATCTACAATTGAAGTATTTCATTGATTCGCATGGTGTCCATAAGGTTGATTGCTATGGAAGTTATGTACTCGGGGACCAGTGGAGAGGGGATCACCCGCGTGAATACTCTGTTAAAAAAGGACAGGTGAGTTAAGAAGAGATGAGCAAATACTCTTTGCATATTTGGTATGGAAATCGATTGATACCCTTATGTAGAGGGCTTGATAAGATAGAGTTTAATTTTTTTTTTATTTAATCACTTTTTAAAAACTTAGAAAACTAACCTTTTTAACTATAAGTTTACGTAAAAAAAAACCTTTAACAAAATATTAAAAGTTTCATTCTTGCTTATTTTTAGGGTGAATTGGTTTACATACTCAAAATTAAAAAGAGTATAACAATATGGAAATATTTACACGATTATGTGAATATATATACTCTTTTGTTTATTTATGTAAATTAAAGATATTCTCATAGGTTATATTTTGAAAAGTTTTGTATAAATTTAAGGCCAAAGTTATTTAATATCAATACACAAAAACCATTCTATACATACTTTTGTTCTGACAATTTGAACTTTTTTTTTTGAGATTGACAATTTTAACGTTTCCTAGACTTAAAATTGTCAAAAGTTCAAAACTAGTCCTATATTGTAACTTAGCTATATAGGTGTGTTATCAAAAGGATGAAAGATATACCTGCATGATCCATATCGTCATAGATGAAAGTTAAATGATAATAAATCTATTGATTATATGTTCATTTTCTAATGTGAAAATAGAACGGCTCACAACTCAAAATGTCAGACTCTTATCTTTGGAAAATGTCAGAGAGACGCAAATAGTTAATGTACCGTTCATATTGCCAAACTTGTTTGTTTGTTATTTTATTATACTCGAATGATTATTTTATTTGAATACCATATAAAAACAAAAAAAAAGCTAACCTGACCGGAGCGATAAAACACCCAACTGCTTGGAGCAACATAATCTAGTCTTAGATTACTGAGCTGAAAATTCAAAGATCATGGAAATCCAAAAATAGAGCTACGTACGTACGTGGGCATACCGTTTTAGTTTCTACCAAACTATATTGACAATTAAAGAGTAATATAACTACCAATTAATTTAGACGTGCACCGATTATCGCAAACCCTTATAAATGGACGGCAAAGGAAAGATAAAATCACGGCAGCTTCCACTTTCCAACTCCCAAATGTTAGGTATCATCCTCCTCACATCTTACAAGATTAATCATCGGATTAACTTTTTAAACAATTGAACTAGTGATTAAAAGCTATCTCCGTAATTAATTTATTACCTAACAAAATTTATATTTCGAAAATATGTGGCCATAGTCCATAGAAAACCCAGTAAATGAAATTAGTAGAGTTTCAGTGGTGTAGTCAAAATACTGAACTAAGATATAATGGTTGAAAATTTTATTTAATATAAAAAATGTCAGGTGAATACGATATATACGGTTCTGATATAATAATTATCAAAAAAAAAAAATTTCTTAAAACCTTTTGAATGACTGGAATGATTTTGATATATAAATTTTATTGATTGATAAAATACGATTGTTTTTCAGAAAATAGTATCAGATTTGTTTCTAAAAGTAAAATGATAATAATTTTGAAAGTAAACAGGTTGCGTATCAACTGTAGCATGCATATGGGCCAAAAAAAACTTCATAAAATGTAGCCACAGTAACTTTCATAATTATTTTTCTTTATTTAGAAGAAATCATTTTCTATAGTTCAAAAACAAAAAAAAAAAACATTTTCTATCCACAAACATATTTGAATGGTAATGCGAGTGTGGTATAATTATAAACATATGATTCTCTGCCTAAGACACAATCATAAACAACAAACTTACTTTTCAAAAAAAACTATGTGGGGGTGCGTTCAAGTCGGTTGACCTGATCCTTAAACGTCCGATATAAATTTGTACGAACATGTTTCACGGATGAGACACTAAAACCTAATTTGTTTAATGAGTTCTACTACCTCCGTTTTACAAAGTTCTACTACCTCCGTTTTACAAATAGTATCATTTTGATACATTTCACACTGACTAAAAAAACTATTAAAAATTCAATATTACCCTTTATTAATATACTAAACAATTTTTTTTCTTTCTAATTAATACAGTAAAATAATAATTGTAAAACTGGATTTTTGTTTAACATTATGCATTGAAAACATAAAAAAATGCTAAACAAAAATAAAAATCTTAAAATGACAGTCTTTATGAAGTGGAGGGAGTAGGGCTGGGCAAAAAATCCGGATCCAAAAATCCGAATCGGTACCGAACCGAAAATACCCGAACCGAATTTTTAAAATACCCCTATCAGATCCTAAATTCCTATATCCGAAGAACCGAATTGGTACCTGAAATACCCGAAATGTAATTATATACCCAAATATATTAATTATATTTAGACTTGATATAACCCAAATACCCAAAATTACAACTATAAACCGAATATATTAATTATGTTTTGGATATTTCAGGTATTTTAGGTATATTTTTGATATTATGGGTACATCAAATACACATATTTTGTTTTTTTTAATGCTTTTTCGGGTATTTTGGATACTTTTGGTTTGAAAGTATATTGATTTTATTAAAATGAATATTCATGTTTTTGTGTTTTGTCTCGGACTTTGGGTTCTTCGGGTTTTTTGGATATTGTAGATACTTTCAGATCCGGATCCGAACATATCCGAAATTTTTGGATATTATAAAAAATACCCGATCCGATCCGAACCAAAACCAAACCCGATCCAAATTTTTAAAACACCCGATTGGTACCCAAATCCTTAAACCCGAAATACCCGACTCGAACCTGATTCGAAGATCCAAACGCCCACCCCTAGGAGGGAGTATTAGTTGTGATGTCATTGTACAACTATGCTCATCCCCAAAAGTAGTTAATGATTTCAACGGGAGGACTGAGATCATGGGCCGACAAGTAGCTATGTTTCTTAAATGGTACGAGGTGATATTCAATTTTCCGAAAACGTCAAAAAAAAAAAAAAAAAAAAACCGAAAAAACATTTATTTACTAATTAAAATTTCATCTCATATTTTTTTTTGTAATTAATGGGTAGGTGGGTAGATGAAGAAATTGTAAATACGATGGCCAACAATATGGTCTCTATGTTTACGATCGAGTCTATATCTAATAACCTCGACTTCCCAAGGCTTTAAGTCACCCAACACAATCAAGTTTTGTATTTTCTCTTAATTCGGTTGAGTGTATCTTATTTCGATATGGAATCCAATTGTGTTCAATTTCTTGGGAACAAGACGATTCGCATCACCGGTGCACCTGGCTTTCTTGCCAAGGGTACGTTCTTTCTACATGTTTTTTGGTTCACTTCGAGTCTGGTTTTTTACTATAAGATCTTATGATTTCATTACGTAATGAAAAATTCGTAATCGATTGATAAGCTTCATGTTATCTTTAATTAAAAGTTATACTGATGAATTTTTTTTACATATAATTATCCATTTTATTTACTGTCATACATTTTGTGGTCCATACATGATAAATGTATATATCTTAAACATATTCAATGAGTTCGGCGTAGATTTACTATGAGAAAAAACTTAGTACTTCTAATATAATACCATGGTGAAATATGCTTCCTAGATTCTGTGTTTCCAAATTAAATACATAAATTCCAAAACTCATTTTTTGTATATATTTTATATGTTTACACTCAAATCAAGTATCACCTTTTAATATATTAAAATATATTAATACTCTCTAGGCTTCATGAAAATTGTAGTTTTAGTATTTTCACGCTATTAAAAAAATATAGGAATGTGCGAATGTGAGTTGTATACGGACAAAATTATTTTTAAAAAAAACAATTTATAGTACATAGAAAAGGAAAAAACAAAATCTTCATAAAACAAAAAAAAACTACAAAAAAAATAAAATATATATATATATCGTGAAAGTGGAGTATCTTAGATACATTTTGAAAAGCATAATTTCAGCCCATTCATTTGTAGTTTACTAAAAGAGTTAGTTAAAACATATTGTATGTTTTTTTTTCTTAGTTCTGGTTGAGAAAATTCTGAGGTTGCAACCAAATGTGAAGAAGATGTACCTTCTGCTGAGAGCTTCCGACGATAAAGCAGCCATGCAACGCTTACGTAGCGAGGTATGACATAAATGAAATCCTATAACCAAAACACTTCTTCACATAAATCTAGAGGTGAGCCATTAATTAACTCAATGATATTAACAATATATATGTTTGCTTTATTTACAATGATACAACAGGTTGTGGAGATCGACCTTTTTAGGGTGTTGAGGAACGATCTAGGTGAAGAAAATCTGAATGCCTTGGTGCGTGAAAAAATCGTGCCGGTTCCCGGTGATATATCGGTCCACAATTTGGGATTGAAGGACTCTGATCTCCTACAACGTATGTGGAGTGAGATTGATATCATTATCAATATCGCAGCCACGACGAATTTCGATGAACGGTATTACCAAACAAAAAATTGTGATAGTTATATACCTTTATAAAAATTTTAATGTTAACTTGTGATTCTTGACGAAGGTGTTGAAATTTAACTTCATATATATATCCGTTTTTCTCTGTTTACCATAGATATGATATTGGTCTTGGCATCAATAAATTTGGAGCTCTCAATGTTCTCAACTTCGCCAAAAAGTGTGCTAAAGGACAGTTGCTTCTTCATGTCTCAACCGGTGAGTTTTCATGTTTTCTCATATGCAAAAACCCACCATATATATATAGGTATCGACTGAGGCATATACCTACGTACATTTGCATTCTTTTTAGCATATGTCTCCGGAGAAAAATCAGGGTTATTACAAGAGAAACCATTCGAGATGGGGGAGACTCTCAGCGGAAATAAGAAACTAGACATCAATGCAGAACTCGAACTGATGAAACAGAAATTGAAAGAGCTCGAGCATCGAGATCTTTCCGAAAAAGAGATCACGCAGTCGATGAAAGATCTTGGAATAGAAAGGTGTGCGGCATAATCACACCCTATATATATATATATATGTTCTTAAACTTTACTTTGATCATATATCCGTTAATATTCTTGAAACAAAACGGTATTTATATAGGGCAAAACTTCATGGATGGCCAAATGCATATGTATTCACCAAAGCAATGGGAGAGATGATGATGGGAAACTATAGAGAAAATTTGCCACTGAATTGTTGAAAGACTAGTGCTGGGCATTTAGCTTTGTTTTTTATTGCTGTTTTCTTTCTTCGTGTTAATCTGGCTACATGAATTGTTGAAAGTTCAAATATCCGTAAATGCAATTGTTTGTTAATTGTCTCCTGGATGTCTTTTCATGGCTTTAAACAGCCTCCAAATAAAGGTACTTGTGTGTGTATGTGTGGACACCGGCTATGTCTTTGCATGGAACTTCTTTATATATGGTTGATTTGCGTTTCTTATTATTTTCAGACCATCTTTATGTAAAAATTAATCAATCTGCATGATATATCTAAACAAATTATTTACGATCTTGCAGCCTCCATGCTCAATGTGCGGTTATTATGTTTACATCACGGCTCACATACAAACACATTTCGAAATGTGACAATCACTACAAGAAAACTGCGTTTTGGCGACTGCAAAGGGCGACTACATATTTAGTCGCTAAATGTTGCGACGAATTACCGACTATTTTACGACTAATTAGCGACGAATAAAATATAGTCGTCACGGAGTCGCTTATTGACGACTACAGTAGATAGTCGGTACAATAGTCGCTATTTTACGACTAATGTCCGACAACATTTTAAAGGGGATATAACAGTCGCCTAATAGTCGCAGAGTTAGCGACTATTAGGTGACTATTTCGGCGGGTCGCACTGTAATCGGTAAACAGTCGTTAAATACCAGTGGAAAAACACATGTAAATCGTTTGCGGGTTGGTGCACCTGTTTTCTGCGACTACATGTAGTAGTCGCTATTCAGACGCTTTATAGTCGCTTAGTAGTCGCCATAAATGTTTATATAAGTAAAATTCACCTCATTTATTCTCTTCATCCGATCTCAAAAACCAAAAAAAAAAAATCAAAAAAAAAAAATCAGTTTTTATTAGTTAAATAATGTCGGGAAATTACAGTTATAGTAATTTCCGGGAGTGGATGTATAAGAGGTTCGATGAGGCGACGGGAAATTTCTCGGCAGAGTTCACAACGGGGGTGGAGCAATTCATGACATTTGCAAATAGCCAGCCTTTAACACAAAGTAATGGCGGTAAGTTTTTCTGCCCTTGTAGTGTTTGCAAGAACGAGAAATTTATCCCGGGAACAAGAATTTGGAATCATCTTTATAGCAGAGGATTTATGCCAGATTATTATGTTTGGTATAAGCATGGGGAAGAAATCAATATGGATTTAGGATCGAGTAGTTATGTTGATACGACGTATGTAAGTGGGAGTGAAGAAGTGGGTAATGTAGTAGAAGATAGATATGTGGATATGGTGAATGATGCATTTCGTGAAAACGCGAGTTTTGATAACTACCATCATGATGGTAGTTATCAGAATGTAGAAGAACCGGTACGTAACCATTCAAAGAAATTCTACGACTTGTTAGAAGGTGCAAATAATCCATTATATGATGGTTGTCGTGAAGGTCACTCGCAGTTATCCTTAGCTGCTCGAGTCATGCAAAATAAGGCAGAATATAATATGAGTGAAAAGTTAGTGGATTCGGTTTGCGGAATCTTGACAGACTATTTACAAGAAGGAAACAAGTCAACCGGATCACATTACGAGACAGAAAAATTGATGCGCAATTTAGGTCTCCCATATCATACAATTGATGTTTGTATTAACAATTGTATGCTCTTCTGGAAAGAGGACGAGAAGGAGGATAAATGTAGGTTTTGTGGTGCACAAAGATGGAAGCCTATGAACGACCGGCGTAGAACCAAAGTACCATACAGTCGTATGTGGTATCTACCTATTGCTGACAGATTAAAGAGAATGTATCAGAGCGAGAAGACTGCAGCCGCAATGAGATGGCATGCCGAGCACCAAGCAAAGGAGGGAGAAATGGGTCATCCATCTGATGCGGCGGAGTGGAGATATTTTCAAGATCAACATCCCCGGTTTGCTGAAGAACCCCGTAACGTTTATCTTGGATTATGTACAGATGGGTTCAATCCATTTGGCATGTCTCGTAATCATTCGTTGTGGCCTGTGATCTTGACGCCATATAATTTACCCCCGGGGATGTGCATGAATACAGAGTATTTATTTCTTACAATTCTGAATTCTGGGCCAAATCATCCGCCAGCTAGTCTAGATATCTTCCTCCGACCTCTTATTGAGGAGTTAAACGAGTTATGGTCTAATGGCGTCGATGCATACGATGTGTCTTTGAATCAAAATTTTAATCTAAAAGCAGTGCTGATGTGGACAATAAGCGACTTTCCGGCGTATAGCATGTTATCTGGATGGACAACCCATGGTAAATTATCTTGTCCAGTTTGCATGGAAGATACTAAGTCTTTTTATCTACCTAATGGAAGGAAGACGTGTTGGTTTGATTGTCACCGAAGATTTCTTCCTCATGGTCATCCATTGAGGAGGAATAAAAAAGACTTCCTAAAGGGAAAAGATGCTTCGAGAGAGTATCCACCTCCGTCTTTGACGGGTGAGCAAGTTTATTTCGAGCGGTTGGTTGGTGTAAAACCATCAAAAACAATGGATGTTGGTGGAAACGGTCACGAAAAGAAGAAGTCGGGGTATGGGAAGCAACATAACTGGCACAAGGAAAGCATATTCTGGGAGCTGCCGTACTGGAGGGACCTTAATCTCCGTCATTGTCTTGATGTGATGCATATAGAGAAGAATTTTTTTGACAACATCATGAATACTCTTATGAGTGTGAAAGGTAAATCGAAAGACAACATCATGTCAAGATTGGATATAGAACGATTTTGTTCTCGACCACACTTACATATTGATAGTGCGGGTAAAGCTCCTTTCCCATCCTTCACATTGGCAGAAAAAGCCAGAAAAAGTTTATTGGAATGTGTGAAGAATGCGGTTAAGTTCCCAGATGGTTATTCGTCAGACTTAGCTACTTGTGCTGATATGGACAACCAAAAGTTTTCAGGCATGAAGAGTCATGACTGTCATGTTTTTATGGAGCGGTTACTTCCATTTATCTTTGCAGAACTCCTAGATCGGAATGTCCACATTGCGTTATCAGGTACTAATTACAACAATTTATTTAAATAAAATTATAGTAACTTATCTAGTTATCTAGTAACCTAAAGCAATTTCCGCGTATATTGTAGGGGTTGGAGCATTTTTCCGGGACTTATGTTCGAGAACTTTGCATACAAGTCGCGTTCAAATTCTAAAACAGCACATAGTTTTAATACTATGCAATTTAGAAATGATCTTTCCACCTTCATTTTTCGATGTGATGGAGCACCTGCCTATACATCTCCCCTATGAAGTTGAATTAGGAGGCCCTGTCCAGTATAGGTGGATGTATCCTTTTGAAAGGTTTTTCAAAAAGTTGAAAGGGAAAGCAAAGAACAAAAGATATGCGGCAGGATCGATTGTTGAATCATATATCAATGACGAGATTGCTTATTTCTCAGAGCAATACTTTGCCGCGAATATACAAACGAAATCAAGGTAAATGCTAAAATCAATCACATCATGTCCACTTTGCCATTTAATTTGTATACACATGCTACTCATTCGTCAGGTTAACAAGATTCGATGAAGGTGAAGTCCCCGTGTATCATGTCCCTGGAGTACCTTCTATATTTACTCACGTAGGCCGTCAAAGTGGAGAAATGCATGAAATATGGCTCTCAGAGAGAGACTATCAATGCGCACATGCATATGTTTTACGAAATTGTGACTATTTTCAACCAATTGAGAGGTATATAAGTTGGCATCGCTCTCAGATTGCGTTTTAATATATTTTGTTTAATTTCTCATATTTGTGTTGGTCTTGTGTAGTATGTTCGAGGAATTTATTTCTGCAAAATATCCACGACTTTCCGAAAAAGAACTCGCCTCAAAAAGAGCTGACGAATATCATTTATGGGTTAAAGAATATGTATGTCTCAAAAATTTCATAACTATTCATATTTGTATACTTATATATATTTACGCTATTTTTTATATATATGCAGGTTTCTTACTGGAACGCCACGAATCCATTTCCTACTTGGGTTCAAGAGATAGTGCATGGACCTTTGAATAAGGCCAAAACCTGGCCAATGTATTTTACAAGAGGCTATTTGTTTCATACGCAGAATCGAGGCGCTGGACGAAAGACATGTAACTATGGGGTCAGTGTTAAAGGTGAAAATTACACTGATGCATCCGATGCAGCTGATTTCTACGGGACCTTAACTGATATCATAGAACTCGAGTACGAGGGGATGGTCAATCTGAGAATCACACTTTTTAAGTGTAATTGGTATGACCCTGTTATCGGTAGAGGCACTCGGAGGAGCAATGGTGGCGTTGTAGACGTTCTTTCATCGGGAAAATATAATAAATATGAACCATTTATTCTAGGTACGTACTTATGACAATATTTATATATAGCATTTTATTAATGTCAATATACATATGTATAACTTATATATACATTTATATTACAACAGCCTCGCAAGCGGATCAAGTTTGTTATATTCCGTACCCATATACAAAGAAACCGAAGCAGTTGTGGCTCAATGTTCTAAAAGTGAATCCGAGGGGAAATATTTCAGGAGATTATGAAAAGAAAGAACCGACTATTTTGCAAACAGAAAATGATGATGCTGTATTGATAACAACAATTGAAGATCTCGTACTCGACAATTTCGTACAAGGAGACCCAGTAAACCTCGATTACGATGTCGGAGATGCAGACCCAGAAGACGAATTTCTATGTAATTTGTCGTCTTCTGATGAAGAATCAGATGACGAAGAACCCTACTAATTAACTATGTTACTTATGTCAGAATTTCGGTGTAATTTGTCGTTTACATTATATGTCGTTATGAGTAAAAAAAATACATCTCCGTATTAATAAGTAAGTAGAAAAGATTTTTAAAAAAATCATTTTCGTACTCAGTAGGATTCGAACCGTGGGTGGATCACAGTTAAATATTAATAAGTAGAAAAGATTATAAAAAAAAAATTATTTCCGTCTTCACGGAGACTCAAACTGTGGGTTGATGGACCAATATGCTAAAGTCTTTAATTGGTATTATTCAAACATAAATATTAATAACTAGATCGAAAAGGTAAAAAAAAAAAAAAGAACTTCTCCGTATTCACGGAGAATCGAAACCAGGGCTGAAGGAGTTGGGAGTTGGTGAATTACCAACATGCTAGAGTCATTTCAATGGTTATGAACACACAAAACGTTTAATAAGTATTTTTTTTTCTGATTAAAAAAAAAACTTTACCATTCGCGAAAACCCTAAGTCCAAGTCGCAAAAAAAACTTGCCTCCGATCTTCTTATTCTTCTTCGATCTTCGCCTCCGATCTTCTTCTTCTTCGATCTTCGCCTTCGAATCCACAGAACGATGCCGGGAGATAAGAGCAAACGAGCAGGGAAGAAAAGATTGACTCCCAATGTTTCTCAGAGAGTCGGAGTGTCGCCTTCTTCGTCGCGAACCCCAACCTCTCTACCGCCGCAGTACAACTTTACGCCGCCGCCCCAACTTCCGAATCAGTCGACAACACCTCAAGTCCCCGTGAACGCTCAATCGGCATCGCCAGCACCAAGTTTCCGAAGCTTTCCACCGCCACAAGAACTATTCCCGGACTCGATGCCTCAACACCGGGAAGAAGAATTACCTGCGGCGGCTTCGGCTCCACTGGAGAACACTCCGGCGTCTGGAGAACACAGCCATCAATCTTCTGGAGGGCACAACTACCATGACGAATCTGCACCAGGTTTACCGGATCTCCAAGAGGACACACTAAGGGCGCTGAATGCCTTGCTTATGGTGCCAGACCGGGATAGATTCACCACCGTCCTCTCTCCCACACCGACGCCGAACTCAACCTGGTAAGTGTATTGCAAGGTAAATCGGATTTCTTAATGTCTTCTAGCTGTCTTTTGAAGTTGCTAGATTCTCAATGTTGGCTTCTCAATGTTGGATACTCATTGTCAATGTGTGTTCTCAATTTCTATGTAATTTGTCGTCGTCTAGGATTGTATGCTTGTGTTTGATCTATAAACTGCATTTGCTTCTGTTTGAATTTGAAACCTGACATTGTATGCTTGTGTTTGACAGAAGAAACCGACATTTCCATTCCTGTCTAAACGTTAACTTCATGTTTTGCTTGGTTTGGTTTTTGTGTTGTTGTTGAGGCTTCTATCTCTTGTTCATCACTTGTTTCTAGTTTAAGTACTAACTATGTTGTTGTGTAACTCTGAAGTCTAAAGTCTATAACAACATCAGTCTGAAGTCTAGAACATTAGATTATCCTTATAGTAATCTTTATAAGGTTTAGAACAACATTAGATTAACTTTGTTGTTGTAGTGTCTTTATGTTCATGGATTTGCTAAGTGTCTTTATGTACTTGTACTTCTCTGTTCATATATGTGTACTTCTCTGTTCATATACTTGTACTTCTATGTAGGATTGATGTCTACTTGATTTTGCAGGTTTACACGTGACAGAGGATCTAAACTGGTTAGGTCAATTACTAAAGTCTTTACAAACAAATTTGATGCTCCCTACTATAGCTGGACAGTTGTGCCTCTGGAGAGACAAGAAAGATACTTTCTCGAGTTCGCGGTAAGTTTTCTGTTCTTTCGCATTTACATATAGCTTTGCTTGTGATGTTTTTACTAACATCAAATTCTCTTTGTAATGTAGAAAACCCACACATGGGATCCATTGATAACAGGGACGGTTCAAGGCTATTTCAATGAGATTTGTCAACGCAGGTTGAAAGACATGGTTAGCACCGCGAGGACTAGTCGAGAGAGACCTAATTGGATCAGCGACACTCTCTGGGCAACGATGACAGCATACTGGGACACAGAAGAAGCAAAGCAAAGGAGTGTCACCTATTCAGCTGCTCGTCTGTCTGACCGTAAAGGTCTAGGTTATCACATCCACTTATCAGGGCCTAAGTCCTATCAACAAATCCAATCCGAAATGGTTAGTAACTTTTCAATTTCTTTTTTTTTTGGTCAGTCCTAATACTTGTATTTTGTTGGTCACATTGCAGGAAGAGGAATTAGGAAGACCGGTAAGTCTTGGTGAGGTTTTCAAAAAGACACATACAAAGGCTGACGGTACATATGTCGATAGGAAGGCGGAGAAAATTGTTGAAGCATATGATAAGATGGTGGAACAGAAGTTATCTGAGCTCGGGGCAGAGACTTCAGAAGTTTCTGACGGTGCGTCGCGACCTGGAGACCTAAGACCAGATGAGTATACGTCAATCTTTCTTGAGGTAACATTTCATATACTTCATACTTCATCTTTCTTTCATATTTCATCTTTCTTTCTTGAGGTAACATTGTCATACACTAGATGGTTTTTTCTGTTCCTTTTCACAGGCAACCGAGAAGGATTCAAGAGGAAATCTTTATGGGCTTGGAAGCCTGAAGGAGAGTCTTCTCAATGGCAAACGCAAGCAACCAGGAGACTCTTCATCGTTTGTCGCACTGCAAGAGCAACTGAAGGAAGCTCAGAAGAAAATCAAAGAGCAGGCTGCTTACAATGCACAACGTGATGCTGAGGTTGCTGCCCGTGAAGCAGAGCACAAAAGAGATGTGGCTGAGCAAAAGGACAAGCTCGAGCACTTCTCATTGGTGGAAAAGTACCTGAGACAAACCGATCCGCGGTTTCTAGACTTCGTGGCATCACATTCAACACCAGCAACAACCGCAATGCTTCCATCAGCCTCTCTACCAGATCCAAGGAACATACCTTAGGTCACTAATCTCTTTTTTTTTTAACTTGAACTTGTTTTTATTTATGTTTTGGCTTTTGTAAACTCATGTTTGAAACAATAATATTGGTAATGAAATGGTCTTTTCTGTATAATGTCTTTATTTTACTTTGTATCTTTTTATTTGTAACACAGGTTTCAAAGAATGTGAAAAACAAAACAAACATGTACCATATTCTTGTTTTGTTAACAAATATAGTCACTAAACAGTCGCCTATTAGTCGCCAAATAGTCGCATAAGAGTAGCTGAGTAGTCGCAACATATTCAAATACGCAAAGTCTGATGACCATAATAGTCGGCAAATAGTCGTTTAATAGACATATAATAGTCGTTGATTAGTCACAACGATTACGACTACTTAACGACTACGTTACGTCTACAATATCCAGTCGTAAAGTAGTCGTCAATTGGCGACTACATGTACGACTACTAACTTAACAAAAGTTGCGACTACGTTACGACTACGTACCGTCTACACTATTCAGTCGTTACGTAGTCGCCAATTGGCGACTACATGTACGACTACTTCATTTAGCGACTAAGGATTAACGACTACAGGTTGTAGTCGCTATGTAGTCGTATTACAACTTTTAGCGACTATTATGCGACTCCTTATGCAGTCGCCAAATCATTGTTTTCTTGTAGTGAATGAACTCTTTAGGTACAAGAAATTGACTTTTTTGTTTTGTTTTGCATATCTGTACTTACCTTGAACAAGAGAAGTCAAAGTTGTCATGGAATAATTTGATTTACAGGATTTGTCCATACATCCCCATTGTTATGTGCGGGAACAAGGTTGATGCAGTGAATAGGCAAGTGACAGCGAGAGAGGTTACATTCCACAGGATTTAACCGTTGTTTCATTCAATTTAGGGGACATTATAGATTCAGGATTTAACCGTTGTTAAATTCTTGAACCAGGTAGTGGCGACTGCAATAGCGACATGGTTGATGGATAAATCAGGTCGTCGACTTCTACTAATGGTGAGTAGTATTTGAGAGTCATGCATATCTTATAAACTCTGAAGAATTTATGTATGCAAAAAAATAGGTTTTTTGTTCTTAAAAATGCAGATCTCTTCTATCGGGATGACTATTAGCCTCGTGATTGTAGGCTTGTAGCAGTCGCATTTTACCTTAAGGTACTTTTTTGGATTTGTGGATTTACTGTGGTCTCTTATTTGTTCCATGGCTTAAGAGACCACAGTAAATCCACAATATCATAGGTTAAATTGACGAAGGCTTGAGCATCTAGGAACCGTAGAAAAACAGGATTGTAAGGGTGTGGATCTATGAAATTTTTAGACTAATCAAGTTAAGCTCTCTTTTGACATTTTTGTTTGTTTGTGTTGAATAAGGGTTTAGTCAATTGGTGATATCCTGATATTTCTTGCTTTGTTGTTCCAGGCTAGAAGAAACAATCTCTTTGGCTGAGCCTGTAGTCGTGAATATATAGAGGAAGATGTTTGGTTCTACTAATTGTAAGTGATCCTACCTGATTCATGTTTTACTCTGGCTTTGGGAGTGGTCTGTTTACCTTACTCTGAATTCACAGAATGATGTTTGGGTCTTACCTGTTTTTTTTTTCATTTGTCTCCTGCGTTTGGCAGTTCGCCTTCACCTTTTGGAGGTAAGTACCATTTCATTACGTGGTTTTTGTCAACCATTTCTTTGATTTATTGCTTGAGTAGGTCTGGAATAGGAACCTACTTTCTCTCAGTAGGACTGGGATTGTAAAATTACATTTTTGCTACAGGTTTCTGATTTTTTCAAGTGTTTGATTATCTGTTAGTTTAGCATAATGGTGACGACAAGGACAATTTTTATCCATTTGTTGGTTTGTCTGATGATGAGCATAAGAGTATTCTTGAAATCAAGGAGAAGCTTGACGATCCTGATCTGGTTTCTTCTAAGACTCTTTCCCCTAAATCTTAGATTTATTATTTTGGGAAAATTTCAGTTTTGAAGACACAAGTGATTGTGAGATTCTATATAATTCATATATTATTTTTTGAGTTACTTGGTAAGTTTTATTACTAACTTTGTTTCTGTTTTTGTTAAATGGTAACTTAACTAAATATGTTTTCTTGTGTAGATTATCGGAAATCACATGAATCTCCTCAGTGAGTTGTAGTTGGAATGAGAGGTAATGGTTTCTGTTTCTTTTAGGAATTAGGAGGGTAATGTTTCTGTTCTGTTCGATCTTTGACATGTTTAAGTTTCTGTTTTGTTGTAGTTATGTGTCTGTTTCTTTAGGATAACTTCAAAGTTTTTGTATTCTTGAAATTAACATCTGGTTTAGGATGATTTCAAAGTATATGTACCACACTTTCAGGAGAATATGAAGGTGATACAGAGAAAGTGATTTGTTTGTGAAAGTGAAGGTGGAACTTTCATTGTTTTGAATGTTTTTAGTTTACATTGTTTTCAAATTTGTACCAAGCACAATTTGGGCTGGGCTTTGTTTGTGATTTGTATGGACAATTTGGTTTAATGTGTAAAGTTCATCCAATTGTGGATAAAATTATTATCTATTAATTGGTTTAATGTGTAAAGTTCATCCAATTGTGGGTAGAATTATTTTTGTATAACCTAAATTACAAAATAAGTAAACGCATAATATAATTATTATATCAATATATATATATTTTTTAATCATCTCAAATATTATCAATTACAAATTACGAGGACAAATATAATTCTACCGACCTACAAGAATCCACGATCAACGGTCTACCTGCATCATGCTTGTGATGGAACACTTTACCCTTGACACGCTGGACCACGACGAGTAGTTATGCTTGCACCGCGCTGGAAATCGCCTGAAAATTTCCCTCCTGTAATTTGCATCCTCTGGGAATCGAACTCCCTACTTCCGGGTGTAGAAACATTAATGAACCCTTGATCGACCACTGGACCGAGGGGGCTTCCACTTATATCAATAAATATATGACTAAATAATTAGTGTAATATTTTAAAACCTATATAAAATCAAAAAAAAAAAAACTCTTAACAAAATATTCTTAAATTTGTTATTTTGTGTTGTAAATTTCTTATTCTTAAAACAAATTTCTGTTAATATGTTGCTCTTCTATCTTATAGGACAAACGGATTGAGGCCACAGTAATAAGAAATTCTTCAATCAGCGAGTTTACATAACTTAAAGAAGACAACTGGTATAAGATTAAAGGATTAAAGTCAAATTCACTCTAATCCTAACAAGATACGCTGATTGTTCTTATGCAATCGATATTGGAAAGGATACGCGGGTTAGGTTGATCATTCCCTTGACATCTAAATCTTTCGATGAGTTTGTTTCTTTTGAACAAATATTTAGTCCGAATAATCTCCGGTGGAAAGTCTTTGGTATGTTTGTCTTTTGTGATCAGTGATTTTAATACTTAGTTTTTCTTTTTGTACATGCATATAAAAGTAATTGAATGTTGGCAATATTGGAATTCTGATTTTTTTTTTACCACTTTTAATTTCTATTCACGAATATATTTATAATTTCAGGTTATGTCAATGTTTTCCATATCAACAATCAAACAAACATTAATAAAAATTAACCAATCTATAATCGCAAATTTGATACAGTAAGAAAAACAAATACAATTCACAGTTATGATAATAAATTTAACCAACCTTTAATAATAATATACACAAAATACATAAAATCTCAACAATATCCGTACTTTTGTTTCATACATGTTAGATTAAGTATATCCTCTAAATAGCATATATTGATAAATATATTTAAAAATTTAATACAGTGATAAAACTGTATTATAAATGCCCAAAAACGATGTCGTAGAGGCACCAAAAACCCTAAGTTGCTCCCCCAAACCCACTCACCTTCTCCTGCCTCTTTCCTCTGCAATTGTCGCAGCTAAAAAACTTTTTCTCTCGAATTTTCTTTCTTCGTTACAATGATAACACATGAACTCTGGGGTAAGAATCTTTTAGCTCGCCTTTTTTTTAAGTTCCCTTGGGCTGTAACTATTGCTTATCATGTATCATGTTTAGGAGCTGAAGTTAAGGTCGGGGAGTCTGTTAAAGTGAAGCCTCAAAACGGCTATATTCAGATATCTAAGGCATCACTTGATAAAGCTGCAGAAGGGGGAGACTGTGGGCTCTTATATGTGACTAGTGACGGGAAGAAGACTGACGTTGGAACTCTTCCACAAGGAAACAACCCTCATATTATCTTGAATCTCACCTTTGAGGAAGAGTTTGAGCTGTCTCATACCTTGCAGAGCGGAAGCGTCCATTTCACTGGCTATGAGATTTCCAGCCACCCTTCTGGTGAGCCTCAATGATACATCTCTCTATTATACATTGGCATGGTTGCTAATGAGTCATGGTTGCTAATGTGTCTGTTTGTTTTACTGAAACAAGTCTCTAACAACGAGTTAGATGATGATGAGTCTGAAGATAATGATGAGTCTGAAGATAATGTGAGTTTTTTTGTAGCTATCCAAGATTTGTGTTTATTACCTTTGATATATAAATGTATGCACGCATTCAGAAGATGAATTGGGTGATAAATTCTCTGGTGATGAATTTTGTATATGGATGCTCAAGAGGATGATACAGATGGTTTGGATCATCCAGAATATTTCAGAAGAGTGAGTTTTTTGTAGCTATCTAAGATTTGCGTTTTACTACCTTTGATATATAAATGTATGCACACATTCAGAAGATGAATTGGGTGATAAATTCTCTGGTGATGAATTTTGTAGATGGCGGATCATTCAGATGATTTCAATTGTTCAGATGATAACGAGGCAGATGAAGAAGAAGAGGAGACCCCTAAGCAGGTAGATACATTTGTCCATCTATCATTTGCTTTGCTTTCTACAAACTTCATTTGGCTCACGTTACTGTTGGTATGATTAATTAAAAGCCTGAGCCGAGCAACAAGAAGAGGGCGAATGAATCTGCATCCAAAACGCCTGTCTCAGTAAAGAAGGCAAAACCAGCAGCAGCTTTTACTCCTCAGAAGACAGGTGAAAGATGATAAACTCTTTACCTTATTTTTGTAGATTCCTATGGTCTTGTTCTTGAGAATCATTAGTTGGTCTTGTTCCTATGTATTTCAGGAAATTCTGGAGCTCTTGTTGTCAATCGTGACTCTGAGAAAGGAGTGAGTTATAGCTGTCTAATATTTCTGTGTTTGCTACCTCTGATATTTAAATGCTTGTACACATTCAGAAGAAGTGTACGGGTGATAAGTTATCTGGTGGTGAATTTTGTAGATGGATGACAAATTTGATTCTGTTGATGAATAGGATGAAGAAGAGGAAACCAGTGCACCTCATCAAGCTAAAAAGGGCCTACAATTCTGGGGAGCTGAAGTTAAAGGCTCGCAGCCTCTTAAAGAGAAACCTGATGAAGACTTCCTTATCCACGTTTCTCAGGCATCATTCGATAAAGGGGAAAGTGGAAAATCTGCTCACGTATATCTGACTGTTGATGAGAAGAAGCTTGTCATTGGAACTCTTACACAAGAAAGCACTTGGATTAGCATTGACCTGGATTTTGACAAAGTCTTTGAGCTTTCACACAGCTTGGAAGGAAGTGTCTACTTCATTGGCTACAAATATCCCAAGAAGAGATTACCTACAAAGAGGGATCTAGAGAGAGTTGTGAATCAGTCATCTCCAAAGCCAACTAAGACCTCTTATCAGTGCCAAAATCCTGACTGTCGCTCTCGCTCATATTTATCTGATGTTCTTCATGAGGTTAGTTTTTCTTTATTTTCTGGTTAATAATTTTTTAGTAAATTTTTGTTTTTAATAAAGTTTTATCTTCTTATTCTCTTTTTCCAGCCTAGATGTTTAAGGATGACTAACATCGAACTGAAATTTGATGGATGGGATCTGTAAGTTTTTAAATTGATTATTTTTTGCATTTGATTATAAAGTATTTTTGCATTGTTTGATGTTTATTTGTTTACTTTTATTTGTAGCATGAAATTTTTCAGGGACCATAATGTGGGTGTTGTGGGTGTTTTCGGGTTTATGCCACATTCTGAAGTAGGCTTTAACCAAAAGAACCGCGTGTATGTTCTCTTTAAGACACATGAAGATCGGATTGCAGCCAATGACCTGAATGGGGAATTATTGGGACATAGTCCCGTATTCTTGAATCCAGTTACCATGTATGTTTTCTTCTGTTTTTTTTTATTAAATTAAATTTCTCAATTTTTAATTTAAAACTTAATTTTATTTTATAATTCTTGTTTTGACAGGCGAGATCAGTACTGTATTACTGGATTCGATCAGGCGTTGACTAAAGATCTTCTTAAAGACCAAGTGAAGGAAATATTCAGCGAGTTTGGAGATCTCGAAAAGATGCTCCTTCCCACGGATGAAGGTGGTAATCTTATAGGGGATTGTTACGTGATTTTGAAGCAAGGCAAAAAAAAAAGACGTGATGAAAACCCAGAGGAGTTCGAAGCCTCAATGGGAGGCAAAACAATCTCTGCTCGCCGAATTATGCTGCAAGGTAGTGTCCTTGAGAAATTAATGTCTTCTGATTCCTAAAATTTCAGTTTTTTCTAGTTTTTATTTTACGAAGTTAAATCAAATATATACGTTTGATATGAAATAATTTAGTTTTCGGCTTATTTTGCAGTAAAGAAACCATTTTGTTGAGTATTCCTGTATTTTACAAACTAACCCTAGTTTGGAGTGATTAGTTTAGAGAAATAGTCAATATATGTTGCTTGAAATTACATTGAAAACATTATATTATACTACAAACAAATGCCATTGGAGAATGTGGTAAAGTGATATTAATCCCACGTCTAAAATGAGATGGAATATAGAATTTACATTAGAGGAACATATGCTAATTCATAATTGTTTTTAAACTAGTACCTATGAACTTTAATAGGATATCATGATCCAGTTAACCAATATTGCCGTATATAAAATATGAACCAAATTACTTTTGTCGATTTTGAATTAGCAATCCATAAAAATTAAAGACACTCATTTAGACACAAACTTTTGTTAAATACATTTCAATTCATATATTGTTTGTAATATTTCCTCTATAAAATGAAAAAGGTGTAAGGTTGACCAAAACAAAAAAAAAAAGGAAAAGGTTTAGACTAAACTTAAAATAATTTAAACCTATCGATTAGAGTCAGACTTCTGGCTGTGTATACATAAGATCTAGCAGTAGGTGACTGACTTCACTGAAGTGAATTCATATTTTTGGTAAAAAGAGCTGTCATTGCGTGTACACTCTGTATTTGTACTTCACAGTTTTCATATTTTATATTTACAGTTGCAATTTTTTCATTTTTTACAAGTTCACTGTATAAACCGGTTACGAGGGAGAGGTAATTATATCTCACATGGATGGAATACTATAAAACTGTCAGAGGGAAAAATCAAAACAAACCCTTTCAATCTTAAGATACCAAACTTGAGAGGTACTAGCTTTAACTGTTGGTGATAACGATCTACTATCAGATTAGAAAAAATCCTGTAAATTCTCGATATGTATAGTTGACTTATCATAGTAAAAGATCCGAGTTTGGATTCAAGTCCAAAATGCTATTAAATGTTGAATATATTTGACTTATCATATCAAATGTACATGGGCCGAACATGGGCCGTTTTCAAGTTGGTAAAATTATATTTGCATCATTGCATGGATGGGATATTAACAAAATGCCTAGAGTTGAAACACAAGAACCAATGCATACACTCACTTAGGGGTGGGCATTTTAACCGAACCGAACCGAACCAACCGAACCAAACCGAACTCAAACCGACCCAAACCAAACCATAGTTAATACCCAACCATTTGGTTGAAGTTTTTCTCAACCCGAACGGTTCGGTTTAAAACCGAACCGAACCGATAAACCAATGTGTTTTTGTTAATTAGTTAATTAATAATATTAAAAATAATAAAACATATGGTGATAGTTTTATAATAATGATATAAGCCTATAATGACTCATATAAGAGATGAATAAAACATTAACTTGTATAATTAACTTATATTTAAGTTATTGACTTGTTGTATATTCATTTTAGTGGCATGGAAAGACGAAACCATAAATTTTTTTATTTTTTTTTTAATTTTGATTAAGTGGAATACTTTCATTTTGGTTTTAAAATTTTAGGGAATGGTTTTTTTATGACTTCGTTTTGTTTACGTTTCATTATGATATTTGTTTTTATAAGTTGATTTTTTTTAAACCGAACTAAAACCAAACCAAAGTACAACCGAACCGAACTAAACCAAACCGAAGTAAACCCAAACCGAACACAAACCGAACCAAACTTATTTCGGTTGAGTTCGGCTCGAGTTTTATTCAACCCGAATTAACCGAACCGAACCGAACCCGAACCGAACCCGAAATTAAACCGAAATGCCCACCCCTACACTCACTCATACACATATGACATATAGCCATGTGGAATTGGGTCCCAACTAAGTTTGAGCTTAATATTGAATCCAATTGGTCTATAACATGTTTTAGGAAATAACGACTTATCTCTATAATATTATTTAATAATATATTTTTAAAAATAAATTTTGTTTTGTAAGTTATTACATGAAATGCAATTACAAATAACAAAAAATACTTGAAATAAGAAATAATATAATAGTCTTTTAAAATTATTGATTAAAATATGAAAAGTATATATTTTGTATTAAAAGGTTATTTATTATTTAATTTCATAATTATTTTTAATACTATATATTTTAAAATAATAATCAATTCATATATATTCAAAGAAAACAAATATATTAAAAATCTTGCTATATTTTTACTATAATTTATTATATTTTAGTTGAATGTATATCAAAATAAAAGTTGAAAAATAGTTTACTAATTTTATAAAAAATTAGACATAAGATTTTTTTTTGTAAGTTCGTAGATTAACCACAAAAACTATAGTCATTTAACGGTGCATATTAGAGTTATGTTTTCAAGATTATAATTTTTTGCGGGTTAGCCCGAATAATATTTTACTTCACTGCAAAACGGGTTAATTAGATAAATTATTACAAATTGACAGCTTTATCGATAATCATTAGTTAATCATATCATAAAATTCAGATAAAAACAATTTAAAAACCACTAGAGACCATAACCCTAATGAAAATACAAATCTTTTTCTATTAGTTTTTGGAACGAGATCTTTTTACGTTGAAACAAAATCCATTACATGATTGACCTGTATAATTTTGTCTGCAGTCGTTACATAAGCTAGATCTAAAGAAAAACAAATCTTAGAAATCTACAAGTTTATATAGTCCAATTAAACCGATCCAATCTAATGGAATAGCAAAACAAAAAAAGTTTTGAGAATGGTTATACCTTTTTCTTAAACCAAATGTCTCTTCATCGATCACCTTTTTAAAAAAAAACTTTGAAGTTCCAATTCTTTGACACATGACTTCTTGTTTTTCTGGTATCTGGAGCTAGCCGTTGATAATATTACATTTAAGCCGTAAACCACTCCTGCCAAATGAGATTGAACTACGACCACTAATATCCATTTAATTAGTATCTTCGTTCGATCACTTGATTTTCAATTTTCTATATATTAAATTTGAGAAAATATCTGAATAGTTAAGGAACTTGTGGATTACCACGTACGTAAACTAAAAAATGTTTTTCCACGTCACAATTGTTGGAACTAATTTTTTGTCAAAGCCTGAGGGTTTGATAAAATTGTGTTAGTGTGAAAAGAAATGAGTTAAGCTCTTTCTAATGAAATGTTTTCATTAACCGAGAAATGTTTTCTCGTGTATATATTGGAATGGTTGTGTCTTAAATGAACAACATGAGAGAAGAAAAGCCATACGTGCGACGTTCGCATCTTGGGCCTTGATTGGGCCCGTGGACTTTTTGAGGTATCGATCGATACCCCTTGGTATCGATCGATACCCAGCGGGCCGACTTAAAAAATCGCAGCCGCCTAGGTTATTCTAGAAATATTCCTTTTCTGTCATGGAAAAACCCTAGCCTCTCTCCTATATATACAACACGATTTTCACCTAAAAAATCATCCTCTGATACACAATAAACACTTACTAAAAGTTCTAGCAATCGTTTCTTCAATTCCCTACTGCTTAGAGTAAGTTTTTGATTTCGAGAGTATCGTAGAATAATGGTCGATAGACATGAATCATGGTGTTGATGATTCAGTTAAACTTTGGTTGTATCCTGGGACTCATGGATCTATAAAACCCCGTCACACTACGGGAGATTCTTAGAGTTAAGGAAAGAGATTTATCTCGCCTCCTCAGATCTTGTATTGCTTTATCGCTTATAAATCGTCTGTTCCTTAAACTGTTTATTTACATATTACTGTGATTAAATCTTTCCTGTCTGTAGTGTAAATTTTGGTCCTACAATCTTAACTCTAAGAAGATCCAATTTCTGTTTTAATACTTCAATTGGATCTTTAATCACGAGTAAATAAACGTTTTCAAACGGTTTTTAAACGATTCTTCTACTGCTGATGATACTCAAACGTTGTCAAAAAGCTTTTAGCAAATTGAAACGTGTAGTAGAGGCAATCTTCATCTCTCTCTATTTTTAAGAAGATGTTCTTCTGCTAGTGATACTCAAACGTTAATCAAACAGCTGTTTAGCAAATTGAAACGTGTAGTAAAAGCAGATCTGCTTAAACATCTTCTAAAAAACCGTCTTTAATTGCGATTAAAGAACGGTATAATCAACGAACACACATCTGTTCTTGATAGGTTCGATTCAAATCGAGGCCTTGTGAGTATCGATCGACACCCTATGGTATCGGTCGATATTGGACTAAATTGTATCGGTCGACACTTAAGTGTATCGATCGATATCATGCAAACAGTGTATCGGTCGACACCTCAGTGTATCGATCGATACTTTGCATCGACCAAGTTGGTCTATGTCGATCGATACTGTGTATAAGACACAGGTATCGATCGACACTGGTGCTATGATCGATCCTGTGAAATTCACTTGTATCGATCGACACCCAGGGTATATCGATCGACACTGAGCGTGTATCGATCGATACCAGGTTGCTTCGAATGACACAGTATGTGCATCGAGCATCAATAGGAACCCAGGGTGTATCGATCGACACTCAATGTGTATCGATCGACACCAAGATGCTTCGATTAACACAGTATGTGCTTCGAGCATCGATCGACACTGTGGTTTATCGATCGATCCTGTGTAAAAATTCA
This sequence comes from Eutrema japonicum, assembly GCA_030161315.1. NCBI lineage: Eukaryota > Viridiplantae > Streptophyta > Magnoliopsida > Brassicales > Brassicaceae > Eutrema > Eutrema japonicum. Next base: position 46,444,912 of record BSQW01000005.1, read on the forward strand.
CTTGCATCGATCGACACACAGGGTGCATCGATCGACACTATATGTGTATCGATCGACACAAGCTGATCATCGATCGACACCGAGGTGTATCGATAGATCTTATGCAAAACTCACGTGCATCGATCATCACCAAGGGTGTATCGATCGACACTGAGGGCATCGATCGACATCATATGGGTGTATCGATAGACATTGTGTGTGTATCGATCGATACCAAGGAGTATGGATCGACACCAATGCGATTCAGTTCGATATCAGCCTTAGAATTGCGATTCTTGAGTTTATATATCGGTACTAACTGAAAGTTGTGTTCTCATTAGCTTAAAATGACAAACAACGTTGACAACAACTCTGGAACTATGGAGAAAACCAGTGACAAAGTGGATCAAACGACTGCGAGTCTGATCAAAACAGTGAAAGCTCAAGCGAACTTGACAGAAGCTGACATGTGTGCTGTGGTCACTGAGGCCAATGTTGCAGAGAGCCATCCAAAGACTTGGTGGTTCGACAGTAGTGCAACCAGACACATCTGTATGGATCGCGAGATGTTCTCGACATACACAAAGAACAAGAGTGGTGATAAACTCTTGATGGGAAATTCCGCCTCGTCGACAGTTGATGGTCACGGGAAGGTTGTTCTGAAGCTCACCTCTGGACAGGAACTGGTTCTCACGAACGTCGTCCATGTACCAGACATACGCAAGAATCTGATCTCTGGATCGCTCATAAGTAAGCATGGATTCTCTGTGAAGCTGGAAGGTGATAAGCTAATCCTAACGAAAAATGGGATGTATGTGGGTAAGGGTTTTGTTTGTGATAATCTGTTTAAGATGTCTGTTGAGGCAGTAATCCGAAAGGATAATGTAACCGAGGCTTCCACCTCGAAGAACCCTAAGATTAATGATAAGAAATCAATTGCTTATCTCGCTGAGTCTTTTAATATTTGGCATGAACGACTAGGACATGTTAATTTCAAGTCTATGAGTAGATTAATGAACATGAACATGATTCCTAAATGCAAATTAAGCAAAGACAGATGTGAGGTTTGTGTCCAAGCCAAACTCACTAAAACGCCATCACCCAGCGTTCAAAGAACAACAGAACCTCTAGGTTTAATTCACACAGAGTTATGTGATTTGAAATATATTCAAACCAGAGGAGGCAATAAATATTTCATGGCATTCATAGACGATTGCACGAGATATTGATACATCTTTCTACTGCGGAGTAAAGATAAAGCCTTGGACAAAATTTAAAGACGTGTAGCTCAATATTATGTGTCCAAAAATTTGCGAATTTTGGAATAATTAATTGAAGTTCAATTAAATATTGGGCTGATTTAATCGAATAATTAAATCATTGGACTTTTGAGGTATCGATCGATACTCATTGGTATCGATCGATACTCAACAGGCCTCTTGCGATTCTTGATATGAGTTCAAGAATACTAATATAATTCGATATTGTATTAAGTTTATTAAATTCTAGTAATTGAATTTAATTTTACCATTTAACTTGAGAGTTGGGTATTGGTTAGTATATTAATTTGGTTTGATTCTCTTGAACAAAATCAAATTTCAATATGACTAACAACACCGATGTGATCATTGTTAGATCTGGTGGTGTAAAAAATAATGGAATGGCTGAAGCCAATTTAGTCGAGATAGACATGTGTAATGTCATCCTCGGAGTCAATATGGTTAAGCATAACCCAAATGAGTGGTGGTATTATACCAATGTAATAGCTCATATATGCGTTGATATGGGAATGTTTCCCTCCTACCATAAATAATGACAAGAATTTATTCATAGTGCTGAAGTTGACTTTTCAAAGAAGCTCACTCTCACTGAGGTAAAGCATGTGCTAAAGATGCATAAAAACCTTATTTAGGGCACAATGCTAATTAAGCATGTATTGACAAATAATGTTGTCTATATTAAGGACAGACTGGTCCAAATTAACGTTGAGACAGTCGGACTTAAAATCAATGTAACCAATGGTGTTGACATTAAATGAGAAAGAATCATTTGCTTATGGTACAGAATCTCTTAGTATTTGATCTGAATGTTTCAGTCACATTATATTCGAATCTATGCGTAGATTGAATGAGATCCTGAAATACAAAATAAGCAAAGATGAGTGTGAGGTTTGCGTTCTAACCAAACTCACTAAAACACCACAATCGAGCGAACCTCTTGGTTTGACTTATACAAAAGGTGGTGAAAAATATTTTGTGATTTTCGTTGAGGATTGTACGAAATATAGTTATGTCTATTTGCTAAGAAGCACATACGAGACCTTGGAAAAACTCAAGGAGTTTAAACTCGAGGTTGAAAACCAACTCGAAAGAACTATCAACATAGTTTGAAGTGATAGAGGATATGAGCATGGTATTATCCATCAAACGATTGATCCCTATTCACTGGAATCTAATGGAGTCTCATAACAAATTACCGAATTATTTGATGAACTCATTATTCCTAACAATCTGGGTTAGTCCAGAAATGTGGGGGGAAGCATTGCTTACCACAAGTTATATCCTGAACTAAATACTACACAAAGTCACTGGAAATGTTTCATGCGAACTTTGGAAAAGTACTGTGTTTTTATACAAATACATGAAAGTGTGGGGGTGCCTAGCAACCACCTAAGAAGCTGACAATCGGACCAAAAAACGGTGGATTGTATCTTCATTGAATATGCACACAATGTAGTGCTGATTGCTTTATGGTGTATAAATGAGATATACCAGACATCCAAGTAAAGGATAAGCTCTAAGCGAGCAATTGATCTCTTGGGCTCTTACGCTTTTAGAGGTATCGATCGATACCCATGAGTATCGATCGATGCTTGACGGGCATTGGACCTAGATCGAGCAATTCTGGTACTTCTGTAAAGAAACAGAAGAGGCTAAAGTTGAAATTAGTCGTATGCTGATTGAAATTACAGCAATATGAGATCTTGTAATCCATCAAATGGATGTGAAATCTGCCTTTCTAAACGAATTTAGAAGAGGAGATTTACATGAAACAACCCGAGGGTTATGTCACTCCTGAACAAGGAAATAAGTAGACTTGCAAAGTCCTTATACGAGCTTAAGTTAGCTCCTAAGCAATAGCTTGGAAAGTTTGACTTCAAAGTGATGTCAAATAGCTTCAAAATCACTTAAGGTGATATACATCAAAAGTACTCCACATGGATACGTTTTGGAAGCAAGAAGGACATAATCCAACACACTAAGAAAGTGTTTAGTGGGAAGTTTGATAGACATAAGATTAGTGGATAATCTTGTCTCAAGATCCTAGAATGTTTTGAGAACTACTCAAACAGGATTGCAATAACTCTAATTGTGATAAATTTGTATCACAAGTGATGTATGCAAGAATTATCGGAAGTCTAACGTACTTGATGAATCGTACTAGATCCGATTTGGCGCATTTGGTAAATAAGTCGCTACATGAGTAATCCAGGTCATACGCTGTGGAAAGCCATAACTAGAATGTTAAATTATCCAGCGTTATATGTCGTCTCGATTTACATCAAAGTCTGGGGGGTTCAAGACATTATGTTCACCTCTTGGTCTCGTAAACCTGACAGATATTATAAGTGGACAATATTTTTTGGTGGTACAGCAGTATCCTGGAAATCTTCCAAACAATCACTCTTGGCCTAATTAACCAAGGAGTCAAAGTTTAAAGCTTTAGATAAAGCTGCAGAGGAAGCAGAATGGCTTCGAAACTTTGTGGAAGATACCCTGATGTGGGAGGAAAATCAGTGCCATTATTATGTGTACACTATGAGAGTTAGTGAGCTATCTCTCAGGCACTGAGTAAGTTATAAAATGGCAAGTCTCGTCATATAAGAAGACGACATAAGACCATTAGACAATTGATCTCAACTGGTGTAATAACGATAGATTACATCAAGTAGGCTGATAACCTAGCGGATCCGTTTACCAAATGTTTGCCGCGAGATCAAATTGTAAAATCATCAAAAGGAATGGGTTTAAAGCCTATAGAAAAAGATGACGTTTGACAGATACCCAACCTATGTGACTGGAGATCCCAAGATCTAGGTTCAAAGGGAAACAAAATTAAACTGATTCGAGTTGAGCACTGTGAGACTATGTCTCTGCCCAGTTCCTAGGATGATATAACAGTGCTACCTGTGGATAGTAAGGATAAGCGTTGGCTTTTAATGATTGCATAGCTATGTAGATAGTGGAGTGTGACAGGACACTTCTGAAAAACAAGCTAATAAAAGATCACCTAGTGAAGTGTGAAATGGGGCCGTTTCTAGGAGAATGAAGGATAAGGCTATATTCTCCAAATTCACTCACGAATACCAGGAATGTTCAAGGCCAAAATGAACCCAATAGAGAACAAAGTTCTACGAGAAAATGTCGCTGTGCGATATCTGTTGTATCAGTTTACATCAAAATCCGGGTGGTTCAAGACATCATGTTCACCTCCTGGCCGAGTAAACGCAACAGATATTAAAATTGTTTGGTTCAAAGCTGAAAAACGCTACCATTCAGTGACAGTTACATTTTCGTATACTCTCGAAAGTCTGTCTACGTCTAGATGAGTCTAGTCAAGTATGTCTAGTAAAGTCTAGTCTGTACAATTTTCATATGTTCTAGAGTCATTTCTATTCATGTGGGGGATTGTTGGAACTAATTTTTTGTCAAAGCCTGAGGGTTTGATAAAATTGTGTTAGTGTGAAAAGAAATGAGTTAAGCTCTTTCTAATGAAATGTTTTCATTAACCGAGAAATGTTTTCTCGTGTATATATTGGAATGGTTGTGTCTTAAATGAACAACATGAGAGAAGAAAAGCCATACGTGCGACGTTCGCATCTTGGGCCTTGATTGGGCCCGTGGACTTTTTGAGGTATCGATCGATACCCCTTGGTATCGATCGATACCCAGCGGGCCGACTTAAAAAATCGCAGCCGCCTAGGTTATTCTAGAAATATTCCTTTTCTGTCATGGAAAAACCCTAGCCTCTCTCCTATATATACAACACGATTTTCACCTAAAAAATCATCCTCTGATACACAATAAACACTTACTAAAAGTTCTAGCAATCGTTTCTTCAATTCCCTACTGCTTAGAGTAAGTTTTTGATTTCGAGAGTATCGTAGAATAATGGTCGATAGACATGAATCATGGTGTTGATGATTCAGTTAAACTTTGGTTGTATCCTGGGACTCATGGATCTATAAAACCCCGTCACACTACGGGAGATTCTTAGAGTTAAGGAAAGAGATTTATCTCGCCTCCTCAGATCTTGTATTGCTTTATCGCTTATAAATCGTCTGTTCCTTAAACTGTTTATTTACATATTACTGTGATTAAATCTTTCCTGTCTGTAGTGTAAATTTTGGTCCTACAACAATACCTAACACAAGAACCCGATTCATTCTTTGTTGCAGCGGACGTTATCGTCGATAACTTATCGATATGTATAATCATTCCAAACAACATAATATAATTTGTAACGAGTTTCACAATACTAGAAATAAACAGAATAATAATCTTTTTTTTTTAACTTTAAGAAGAATAATAATTAAATTAAACAATGGAAAAATTAACAATAAACTATGAATTTTTCCCCAAAATATTAACTATAAATCTGATTGACGTAGGCTTCCATGTCTTCTTCATATAGCTTGGAAATATTGCGCTCATAAATCAAGAAAACAATAATTAAAAAAACCTCAACTTGCAACACATTAAAACTTCGTTTAATTTGCCATTTCTTGGACCACAACTAGATTAGTCCGTAGAGTTTTGCCTAGTCACTAAGAGCTGTATAACTTAAACCGGGATCAAAATCAAAACCAAAATCATCATACCCATAAAAAAAAAAAATCAAAACCAAAACCAAATGCTTAACCGGGATCTAGACAAGTCGGCAGATCCTCCTAAGTGCATGTCCCTCCACACTCACCAACTACTATATTGTGCTCGATCTCTCTTTCTCCTACCTACCACCCCACTCCACTCCTCATTTCGCCAATATTTGTCTTAATTAACCCTTCTATAGTTATATCAACTAATAAGATAATGTAAGTGTTTTAATCATATTTGTCTGTCACTCTCATGACGAATGATCATATTATACATTGTTTCAAAAATATGCACTGAGAAATGATAATTTAAGCTTACACATATACTATCAAAAATTAATTCCAAACATAAAATACTAAGAAAGAAAAAGAAGACAACAACAACAACTTTCTAATCTATCACAAAAATAAAAACATGACGAGGTTAATGAAATGTCGATTGATATGTTAAGTTTCGCTTTCCCACCAAACCCTTTATACGGGGTAAATGGACATAATTATATTTGTCTCCTATAAAATTTAAATTAATAGTACAACAGAACATGAGTGTTTATGAGTATAATAGGCCGCCATGACATGATTCACATCATCTCCAATCATGGTCCATGGACCCACTAAATGCTCAAATCAGTTCATGCATGATCGTAGTTTTTATGCTTATAAGTTATTTAATTTTGATGCTTATAAGTTATGACCAAGACGGCAAAACTCTCTTTTGAATTTAGTATTTACTGTTGGTTTAGCGGTAGTTGGCAGTATCGTCTTCTCATAAACACATAAACGTCATACAAAATTGTAAGAGATTCTAGAAATGTGAGGATTTGAATTGTTAACTACCAAACTTAAAACATATGTGGGAACACATATATAGTATAAATCATGAAGTCGCGTTAAGTAATTCAAACAACATATTAACACTTATAAATTTCGTGGAAATTATATGCATGGTTCTTTGATAGGAAACTCAAAGGGTATATATATATTTCCTGAAGATAGTTGAGATTTTTTAAAAAATAATCAATGAAAATTCATGGAAGTTGGCATAGTACACGACCAGATAGATGGTTATACTTTGTTTCAAAGGAAGAAACATCAAACCGAACTTATGTTCACACGTAAAGTTTGACATTTTTTAATTTGTTTTTATCGAGTTGTAATTTAATAACTTAAAGGTTTGGAATCTGAAAGTCTTTCTTGTTTGAAAAAAAACAACATTCCCTTGTAAATTACTCAAAAAAATCGCTTGTAAAATACTCATAAAATCGATTTTAAAAACGTAGAGTCGAGCATAACATGTAACAAATGCAACATTGTGATTTCTACGATTATCGTCATTGTGTTACCATCTAGATTTAAACTCTGCACATTAAATGTTGTTGACAAAAAAAAAAGTATTTTTGTGGAATCTGATTGAGTTTGATGTGATTGTGTAAGTTTACAAGTTAATCTCTAATTTGTGCTGAAGATATGGAAAATTAGGAGAAGTATACAATACGTTAAATTTCAATATAAAATCATATAGTATGTTAATTGACAAAAGAAAATGTAAATTTAAGAAATTTCTTCATTTGATTTGTATCATGAGAGCCAAACTACAAACCGTGACATCTTGTTCCAAAAGTAGCAGATACACAAAACATTTGGTGATAAAATAACATTATTCTCCTACTTTCACATGCAAAACGAGCGCTACATTCTAGTTGTAATGTGGTTTCCAGTATTTAACAAATATGATATATTTTGTTGTTTTATCATATGTTATAATTATATAATAAACGGTCATACGTCTTCGCGAGGTGGTGACGTGGACCATGGCGTCATATCCATTGGGTAACTTCCCAGCACCCTCAGGAATGACGTGTACTCCTGTACCTCCGCGAGCGCGTTTTGCGCACGCGCCTCCGCCATCGAGGCTTCGAAATCCACGTAGAATGTGTACTCGAAATGCTTCGACGTTCCGTCGCCGACGACTCTGATCGGGCAATTGTGGTGCGGCCGCGATTCGATTTTCGTCAGGCTGATGTTTCGAAACGCAAACGCCGAGAGCACTTTAAAGAGGACGCTGGTTCCTTTGTGTTCCTGAGCGGCGAAGACGATGCTGGTTTTGAAGGGACGATCCGTGCGAGGGATGATCGGATCACGCGCCAGCATTAGGAAGCGCGTCACGTTCCCCGCGTCGTCTTGGATCCCGTCGGCGAGAATCTGGAGTCCGTAGAGCTCCGCTGCTCTCGCGCTAGCCACAGCCGCCGTGTCGTGGAGGTTGTTCGCGGCGATGTACTCCGCCGCCGCCGCGGTGTCGTGAAACGCCTCGATCGCGGCTTTGGGAGTGAGTTTGTTGAGCGATCCTTCCGTCTGAGCAAGAGCTTGGGGATGCGAAATCACGCGCGTGATGCAGTCCGTACGGACTCCGGGAAGCGCGAGGAGGCAGTGGTGGACCGGGATCTGAACCTCGCCGACGATGTGGAGACGGTGACGGAGGAGGAGATCGTAGTTTCTGTGGATCGAACCGCCGAGAGAATTCTCAACAGGGAGGACGGCACGATCGGCGATCCAGAGCTCCACCGCTTGAAACGCAACATCGAATTGATCACACGGAATAGCTTCAGATTTCGGGTAAGCTTTTCCGGCGGCAGCTTCGGAGTACGCGCCGGGAACTCCTTGATACGCCACACGGAGAGTGGATCCGTGCGACGGCGCCGGCGATAGATCAGTAATCGTCAACGGCTGAATCAATCCAGGCTTCCCGTTCTTCGTCTCCGAATGAACGAGACTGAGATTGACGGAGCCGTTACTGTGGCCGTTAACGGCGGCGACTTGATCAGCTAAAGCGCCGGTGATGGAGCTGGAATTCTCAGCGGAAGCTACTTTGCTGGCTAAGATGGCGCATGAGCTCTGCCAATCGGCTCGGCTCGAGCCAACACCATTGGGGAAGCTAAACGACTCAGACCTGTAACTGCAACGAACAGACACACGCTTTCCGTTTGCGTGAGGGTAACGCGCGTTTTTAGCCGTTAGATTCGTTTGAATTACGGATTTGAGATCACACGAGATAGCGGGCGAAACAGCTTGCATGATTTGTGTCGGAAAATAAAATGCTTCTTTTTTTTTCTTTGTTGGTAAGAGGAAACGAAGAAGAACTATTAAAACGACTGCGTATTTATAGTACAGTACAAGCTTGGAGTTCTATTGTATAAAGAGAACTTGCAAGCTGAGAGAGAATGATGGAGAAGGGAGAGATTATATACTGAGAAGAGATGGATTTTTTTTCCAAAAGATAGTCTTAACGTGTCTTTGAGGGTAATTTCGTCAAATCCTTCACCTACCACGTTCATTTGATTTTCCTTGCCGATAGTAACTTTATTATTTTTATATTATAAATGTTGGGTCAATTGTACAAAATAGCATATTTTTTAAAAATAATTCTTCTAAATTTAGCACCACTAGTTATAAAACTCACAATGGTTATAAAATCATAATAATAACATAAATTTAATATTAAAATAATTTAAAATTTTTTTTAATGGGGAAAAACCAAATCTTAAATAGAAAATAGTAAACCCAAACATAGTATTTTAATTTATTTTGAGTTTACTTTAGATAAACATATATTTTTATATTTGTGTTATTTTTAGAATTTTAAATTTGATGTGCTAGATTTGAAACAAAATAAATAAATTTTGTACTATTTTAGGATATTTTTTTATAAATTTTTATATGAATATTTCCCTTTAGGAAGATGTGTTTGATTTTTTGTTAGAAAAAAATGGTGAATACCCGGTACGTGTTAACCAGTGGGAGACCTCCAAGTATTGGTTGCTGCTAATTATGAGTAAAGATCATTCGTAATCAAACAATACAGAAGATATGGATAAATGGACATACGTGTCAGTTGTGGACTTGTGGTTTCCAAATAAAATGCTAACGTTCTTTCCAGATTTTGTTATGTTTTCAACTTTCCTTTTTAGTTTACTAAACAAAGAGAATATTTTAGAGGTCGTGTATTTGTATCGAGCAACCATGTGGAGTGATTTAGTGGTTAAAAGTTAACTCTTTTTTTTTTATCGAAAACAATCGAGTTTTTATCATACATTTTTTTGGTTTTCTATTTAGCCATTGTAGACGATTATTATGTACTAAAAGTTCATGGTATATAAGTTTTTTTTTTTACCAATTCTTTTTTCTATGGTATATGAGTTTAGTATAAGATAATCTGATAATGTTTTTTGTTTTTGTAGTTATAGTACGAGGGAGCATTTAGCACCCCACAAGTAGTTATGTTGCTATTCTATACCAAACAGACTATACATATTATTTTTAAAAATAATATGAATTTATATTTATATTTATATATTTAAAAAAGTTAGAAGATACAAACAAGTGGTGCATAAACATCCATGATCATATCTGATTCGCTCGCAGAATATATATGGATTGTATATGGATTCGTATTTCTTGATTTGAATTTAGATATATGGATCTCTCTTACCTAACATATTTATTCTAATTGATAAATTTAACATATATTATGTATGGAAGTGTAATTTTTTTGAAAAAGGTTTATGTGATTTTTAGTAACATTATAATTATTATTATTTTCTTGGGGATATGTTATTACTCAATAAAGGATAATTACATGGGTTGAAAAGAAATGAAAAAAAAGCTGGAAGGGATAATCTTACAAAGTGCCTATCGAAGCAAAAAAACAGAAATGAAATATACAATGGGGAAGAAACATCGCAAGCTGAGACAATTCAACTTAGGCATGAGCTTCAAACCAGAGTTAACGGATCCTTTGAAGTCGTGGTGTGTCCTATAGTACCTTAAGAAGTTTAGGCGGTTTCAGGTGTTCTTATCGATGACTTTAATAAGCTGATTGACTATACATGGTGAGCATTTTGATGGATGTTGTCATTCTGCAATCACATTGAGCATGTCGGTCAGCCCGATGTTAGTCTGCTATCCAAGAATGTGTCAATAACCAACGTTGAGTTGGCCTAGTGGTTAAGAAGGAGTGAGTATGTGCCTCTCCTACCGGCTCTGGGTTTGATTCCCGTTGGGAGGGGTCTCCTCCAAATGAGTGACTTTAACATAGTTTGGGCCCCGCTCCGGAATGTACGGGCCAAGAACCTCGGCAATTAAAAAAAAAAAAAAAAGAATGTGTCAATAACATCATACCAAACCGTAAAAAATAAGGACACACAAAAATAAATGATTACATGTCTCGTTGGGTTCGCCACAAAAAACACAGACCTGAATAACTCTCCAAACTCGCATCCGAAAACTCGTCGTCAACTGATCATACACCACACCACAAACCAAGAGATGAAACTACATCTTGGAATCGATTGAGGAAACCAGACCGTATTTGACCAACTGGCATTGCTCTCCTTGAATTCTCAGCCTAACTATAAGCTTTCAGAATAAAAAAAAAAAACTGAAAACCGTTGATTATCGGATAAGAATTATACGATGTGATACTTCAAAATGTAAACGAATTATCAAACAATTTATATAGTTTACATTTTTCTATTTTGTTGTTTCTGGTTTTTTATTTTTTTTACTTTTTCTATTTTCCTAATTTCCATTTTTAAAATATGATTTATTTTTCCTTTTTGAATTAAATTAACTGTATGAAATATTAGATTATTATATTGACACACGTCACTATCAAAAATAATGATGATATATATTACGATTTGATGAGTTATAATTATATTACGTGTCACGTCCATATTAAACAATTCAACTTTAAATAATAAGATATGATTAGACATTACTTTAAAAACCTAAATTGGTTTTCTTTACAAATTTAGAATATTATATAATTAGCTTCAGAAATTAGAGCACCCTTGTTACAAAAAAAAAAAAAAAAAATTTTTAGAGCAACCCTTATCTGTACCAATTGTTGATCCCGTGGACCACTAAGTGTGTTTAAAGAATGATTAGGAGATGGGAGGTGAGATTTTCGTTAATAGAGCAATTTAACCACGTTTAAGACAGGTCAGGAGAAATATGAGTAGGCCGGGGCCGTGTTTCGCTTTATTGATGAGAGAGAAGTAAACGCTTTAGAATTACGAACTGGTTCCGAAGGACGTCCAGTTCGGCGTTCTAAAGTGTTGTCTTGCTACAAAGAGAGAGGTCGGGTAGCTTATAGTCTGTTCTAGAGTCAAAATCCGAGAGAGATTCATTAATGACATATGAGGGGTATATATAGTCGGGGTCGGCTTCCTGCTCCCCGGGATCTCGGGCCACGTGTCGCCTGCGGCCTCTTTTGCGGGTAAGGTGGCCTAGGAGGCGTGTCCCGGCTTTCGAGGAGAGAGGTCATGATGAGCTCGGCGTGGCGTGTTGCAGAGCAGTGCACTGTTTTACCAACTCTGCTCCACCTGCTCCTTCCTGCCCTTGTCAGCTCTGTAGAGTTGGTGGGACGTCGGGCCGAAGGCACATCCCTACGCGGGTAGGGTACTGCCTTACCAACTCCCACTCGCCTATTCTTCTGACACTCCCTGTTCTGGCGGGGTATCAGCGCGGGCCCGGGGTACGTTGCTTTCAGGTCGGCTACCGAGCTGAAGAGCGGTCTTGCAGGTCGGTGACATTAAGTCCGGCTACCGTGCTGAAGAGCGGCCTTTCCTAAGATGGGCCTAACTAATTGGGGGTGCTAGGCCCACCTCCAACAATAGGCCCTCCCCCAGTTCGGTATCGCGAGGCGAAGTGAGGGTGCCGAAGTTGATCTAATGTTAGTTCGGCGCATCTTAGGACGGTCCTTCCGGGCTCAACTGTGTTTACCTTTTCCGAAAAACCCGTAGGAGGTTGGCGCGTGCTCACCACGTGGGACGACAAAGGACGCTTCGTTTTTCGCGTGGACTGCCCACGCGCGGCGTGTAAAAGACGCTTCGCGTTTATCGAGGCGTCCTTTGCTTTTTGGCGTGGGGAAACGAAGAGACGTCATCATTAGGTTTTTTGGGCAGCCGTGCTTCTTTTGACACGTGTCCAGGCGTCGCTTCACTGTCCCCCTTCCTCTATTTAATCCTTCTTCCTCCTACTGTTAAAACCTTCTGCGCATACTCCTAAGGTAACCTCCTTTCTCCGATTTCCTTCTTCTCTTCCTACTTTCTTCCTGTCTTTTCGATCTCCTCCTCTCCGTGCAATGGCTCCGATGTTAGACGGTATCAGAGTTGAGTCGAGCGAAGAATCGGCGTCCCGTGGTGGCGGTAACGATTCTCCGAGTTCCTCCGCTGGTGACTCCGAACATGCCTCTTCTCCGCGACAAGGGGCAGACAGTGGGGAACAGTTGGCCCCCTCGACTTCGGGGGCCGCCCCGTTGCTCCCGGGGACCCGTCTCCGGCCGAAGACGGTGGTTAGATCCTCTGGCGGTCGCGGTGTTGGCCAAGCTGAGGGTGGAACCGGGCGTCTGGGCGATCGTGGTGGCCGTCAGGGCGGCCGTGGAGGCGGAGCTCGAGTGGCCAGGGTGAGGTCCCCCCTGGTCCTCTACGAGCAGGGAGGGTCACCGACCTGGAGCACAGCGGAGTCGGTGACCCTCCTGGGGAATCTGTGTGGTTTTTCCGCCGGCGTTGAGCTCAGGGTACCCAGGGCGGAGGAGCGCCCGTGGACTCCTCGGCCGGGCTTTGTCTGCTTGTACGAGTCGTTCTTCCAGAAGTGCGGCCTGCGCCTTCCTCTCCCCGAGCTGTTCGTCCAGTATTGCCGGGCGCGGGGCTTGGCCTTCTCGCAGGTCTGCCCGTCCACGGTCCAGGGGATGATCGTGCTGCTGACCCTAGGGCACGAATGCGACGTGGAGGTGACGTTGCCTATGTTCGAGGCGTTCACCCAGCAGAAGGCAAACCCCGGGATTCCTGGGACCTTCTATGCTGCTTTCAAGCCCGCGGCGAACGTTCTGGAGGCACCCAGCTCGGGGTCTAGGGCGAGCAAGCTGTCGAAGGTCGAGGACTGGTCTCGCAGCTACTTCTACGTCCGGGCTACCGCCGTGGCTGGGCTCGATCCGTTGGCGAGATACACCCGGGATTGGAATTTTTCCCCGGGTAGGGATTTGCAGGTCGAGCTGACTTCTCCTCTTTGGTTGTCTGACTGATGATTTTTTTTGTCTTGTTCTTCAGGCCCTCACTCCTCCAGATTCAAGCTACCGGACTACGCAGGTCTACTTGCCGTGCTCAGGACAGTGCGTCAGAGAGAGTGGAAGTCCTTCACCGCTGCGAGAATCGAAGCTGCAATGACCGGAGGTGGGTTTTTTTTTTTTTTTTTTTTTTTTTTTTTTTTGTGCCGAATTAACGGTTCTTCCTTCGCAGGTAGAGCGAGGTTTGCCAATCCGCAGTACGCGGACTCGTTTGTTGCACCGCCGCCGCCGATACCCGAGGTGCCGGTCAGCCGAGACCGGGCACCACGGGTTGCGGGGGATTCCTCCGCGGCGACTCCCTCGAAGAGGAGGGAAGACCGGGCTTCCGGTGGGGAGACCGGCAGAAAGAAGAGGAGGACGGGAGAGTCCTCTTCCGGGGGTCGGGAGGTCATCCGGCCTACACTGCCCGGGCCGGAGCCCGAGGTGCCTTTGGCCGTCGTGCCGGCAGGGGGGGTCGATGAGACCCGGGCTCGAGGGGGCGATGGTGTCGGCGAGACGACCGTCGTCGCGGAGGATCCTGCTGCTGTGCAGGAGGCCGCGGGTCGCAGCGCCGAAGTGGGCGGCGCCTCGGGAGGTTCCGACGATGGGCCTCGGGACTACAGCTTCTCCTTTACCCACGAGGATGGAAGCAACCAGGTAATCGTCGATCCGGACGAGTGCGCCGAGCTGGCGCAGGCCATGATGTTCGGGCAGAGGTACCCGCACTTCGTTCCGCTGGAGATGGCGGAGTCCGACACCTTCCGTCAGGTGGCGCGATCCGCAGCTCGGGTAAGCTCCTGCTCTGGTCTAACTGTTTTTAGCTAGACTCGTTGCGCGTCTTTGTTAACAATTTGTTTAATGCAGACGATGGCCCTTAGTGCCTTTCTGGCGGAGGCCTACGAGAAGAGGCTCGCCGAGCAGGCCGCCTCGATTAACTTCCTCCGGGAGTGCCGGGAGTCCAGCTCGCAGATCCAGTCTACCCGTCTCCACGGGTTCGAGAAGGAGCTGAGAGATGAGAGGGCCCGATCTGCGGCGCTGGAAGAGGAGGCGGTGCGGTTAAGAGCCCGGGCGGTCGAGGTGGCCAGTCTGCAGTCTGCACTAGAGGCCGAGAGGGACCGTGCTGCAGCTGGGTGGGATCGGGCGTCGGGGCTCGAGGAGGAGAACGGGCTCCTGAAGGGGGAGCGGGAGACACTCCGCTCCAGGGTGAAGGGGCTGGAATCCGCCATAGGCCGGGCCAAGGTGGCCGTGGCTGCGGAGAGTGATCGGGTGTCAGCCCGGTGGGAAGCGCGGAACCGGAAGTGGTCCGCGAAGATGGAGAAGATCCGCTCCCACCTGGACGGGCGCCGCCGGGCCTTAGAGCCTCACCTTCTGTACAGCCAGGTGACTGGCGTAAAGGCCTGCCTCAAGAGGATGGAAGCAGAGGACGGGGTGTCGGTACCGTTCTACCGGTATCAGAAGCTGGACGAGGACGAGGCGGCATTCGGTGCCGTACTGGACGGGATGGACTTTCCGGATTTGACCCCGGAGGATCTGGAAATCCCTCTGGACCGTGCTCACGGCGTTCTGCTTGAGCACGTTATACCTGTCGCTCCTTCTAGCACCCCCGTGGTGGATCTGACCTTGGAGGCTCCGCTGGCTGCTGAGGACGCTCTTGCGGTCGCTGAGACCGTCCAAGCAGATCCCTCGATCCCGTCTGCTGACAAGGGAGTCCCCGAAGCTGCTGGGATTGTGCAAGCAGATCCCTCGGTCCTGTCCGCCGCTGAGGCCGACACGGATGCGCCGTCCGGTGAGACCGGAACCGACGTGCCACCCGGTGGAGGCGTGGTTGAGGAAGAGGAGTCTGGGCAGCCCTTCGTTGGCGAGTATGGGACCAACGCGAGGATGGTGGCCCCGGCTGATTTAGATGGTACCCGTGCTGACGGGAGGGAAGACCGACCGGCCGATGCGGCCTTGTAAAAACTTTTTTCCTTTTTGTTTTCTTTTTGTAGACTGGGCCGTAGGCCGTTTCTTTTTGTTAGGACTGGGCCGTAGGCCGTTTATGCAAAGAGCAGGCCGTTGGCCCCTCTCTTTTTGTAAGTGCCGTTTCGAGGCTTTTGTAACGACTAGGCCGTGGGCCATTTTTATAACAGACGAGGCCGTTGGCCCTTTTGTGATAATCGAGGCCGTTGGCCCTTTCTTCTTTTTGTGTAAATGCCATTTCGAGGCTTTTTTGATCGGTAGAGTAGGTCGTAAACCGTACTCTGTCAAGTAAGCAGGTCGTGGACCGTGCTCTTGTATTGGGTGCGAGGTAATCTCGGCTTAAGGCACTTATTGCTTGTGTACCTTGTTTTTTTGGTGCGGGTAGCGAGCCCGGCTTAGAGACACTTAATGCTTGTGTGTCTAGTAGAGGTGCGAGCCCTGGGGCCCGGCTTTGGCACTTATAACTTGTGTGCCGGGGAGAGCGAGCACCGGAGCTCGGTCCCCTTTTTTTTTGTAGTGCGAGCGTTTGGAGCTCGGCTTATTATTATTTTATTTTTTTTTGTAGTGCGAGCGTTTGGAGCTCGGGTTTTTTTTTTTTTTGTAGTGCGAGCGTTTGGAGCTCGGTTTTTTTTTTTTGTAGTGCGAGCGTTTGGGGCTCGGTTTTTTTTTTTTTTTTTTTTTTTTTTTTTTTTTTTTTTTTTTTTTTTTTTGTAGTGCGAGTTTGGAACTCTTTTTTTTTTTTTTTTTTTTTTTTTTTTTTTTTTTTTTTTTTTTTTTTTTTTTGCAGTGCGAGCGCTTGGAGCTCGGGAGCGTTTGAGCGTTTGGAGCTCGGCTCTTGTGCGCAGGTCGGGGACCGTTTTCCTTTGTCTAAAAGGTTTTATTAGATTAATAGCTGAGCCCTGGTTAGGGGTTGCCTACGTACCCTTTAGTAGAAGGGATCAAGCCAATCGTAGTTCGTTTGTTTACACAAGCGGAGAGCGGATTGGAGCCCGGGGGCTTAATAGTAGAACCGTTTGAGGTTGATCGAGTTCCATGAGCGCGGGATGGCGTCGCCGTTCATCGTGACTAGCTCGTAGACGCCTGGTTTTACGACCTTGGAGATGAGGTAGGGGCCCTCCCAATTGGCACCCAGCTTGCCTGCGTTTAGCTCGGCGGTGTTTTCGAAGACCTTGCGGAGGACCAGGTCGCCCTCGGCGAAGAACCGGCCTCGAACCTTCTTGTTGTAATATTTGGAGGCGAGCTGCTGGTAGTTCTGGATTCGGAGTAGGGAATGGTCCCGTTGCTCTTCAAGGAAATCCAGCTCGCTGAGTAGGACGGCGTTGTTCAGTGCGGGTTGCTGGGTGAGCATAGCGCGGCGAGGAGTGGGGAGCCCGACTTCGGATGGGGCCATTGCTTCCATGCCGTGGGAGAGGTTGAACGGTGTTCGGCCAGTCGATGTCTTTGGTGTTGTGCGGTGGGACCAGAGGACTCCATCGAGCTCGTCGGCCCAGGACCCTTTCTTGTCGTCTAGTCGCTTTTTGAGGCCGTCGAGGATGGTCTTGTTGGTGGCCTCGGCTTGTCCGTTCCCCTGGGGGTACCTCGGAGTGGACTTACTTAGTCTGATTTTCCACTTCGCGCAGAAATCTTCGAAGAGGGCCGATGTGAACTGGGGACCGTTGTCGGTGACGATCTCGTACGGGAGCCCGTGCCGGCAGATGATGAACTTCCAGACGAACTTTCGGACGTCCTCTGCCTTGATCTTGGCGTATGATTCGGCCTCGACCCACTTGGTGAAGTAATCGGTCATGACCAAGAGGAAGCGCTTTTGGCGAGATCGGGGAAGGGGCCCGACTATGTCCATGGCCCATCGCATGAAGGGGTAGGGTGCCACCGCAGTGGTGAGGAGCTCGGTTGGACTATGAATGAGGGGACCGTGGCGCTGGCACTTCTCGCACCGGGCTGCGAATTTGTCGCAGTCTTGGAGCATTGTCGGCCAGTAGTGGCCTTGGTTTCGTATTTTCAGGGCGAGAGCTCGGCCACCGGAATGGTTGCCGTCGGCGCCCTCGTGCATTTCCTTCATCACGTCGATGGTTTCCTGCCCGTGGAGGCAGGCGAGCAGGGTTCCCGAGGCGCTCCATCGGAACAGATTGCCGTCCAGCATTGTATATTGGGCACACTTCTTTCTTAGCCGCCGGGCGGCCCATCGGTCTGGGGGGCGAATGCCGTCTGCGATGTATAGCAGCAGATCGATTCGCCAGTCCGGCAGTTCGGGCTCGGCCGGGGGCGGTGGTAGGTTCTCGGGAGGTTGGGCGTCTTCGTCAGGATCCGCGACCTGGGGACCGATCAGATAGGCTCCCTTTGGCCGCTCGATGCTGGGGAGGTCGATACTTTCCACCGGGATCACCCGTCGTTGCTCTGGGGCCGAGGTGGAGGCTAGTGCTGCGAGGGCGTCTGCGGAAGTGTTATCGCCTCGGGGGATTTTTGTCAGGGTGAACTCGGAGAAGTCTGCGGCCATGCCTTGAGTCACCTTGAGGTAGGCGTCCATGCGATCATTCTTGGCCTCGTACTCCCCGCTGAATTGATTGGCGACGAGCTGGGAGTCGCAGTAAGCCCGGATTTTCTTTGCGCCGACCTCTTTGGCCAGGCGCAGGCCGGCAATCAAAGCTTCGTACTCGGCCTCGTTGTTCGATGCCGGGAAGGCTAGGCGGAAGGACTGTTCGAGGATCTCCTTGGTCGGGGATTCGAGGCGTATGCCGACGCCGGACCCGTGCTTGGAGGCCGATCCGTCGACGTGCAGAGTCCACACTTCGGACACCTCGCTGACTGCCAGCTCGGGTGCTAACTCAACTAGGAAGTCGGCCAGCGCTTGAGATTTGATCGCGGTCCGACCCCGGTACTCGATGTCGTATTCGCTCAGCTCGACAGCCCACTTCATTATCCGGCCGGACCGGCTCGGGCTGTGGAGGATGGTTCTGAGGGGGTACGTACTTAGGACGGCTATCGTATGGGATTGGAAGTAAGGCCGGAGCTTCCTAGCTGCGACGACCACTGCCAGGGCGAGCTTGGTACCTGCTCTCCGCGTCGTCTAAGGACTTGCTGATGTAGGAGATGGGTTTTTGGTCACCCCGGTCTTCCCGCACTAGTATGCCGCTGACCGCTGACGTGGAGATGGCGACGTAGAGGTAGAGGAGTTCGCCTTCTTCTGGCTTGGACAGGACGGGGGGAGTGGATATGTACTCCTTCAGCTGTCGGAGGGCGTCCTCGCATTTGTCGTCCCACTCAAACCGCTTGTTAGCCCGGAGTAGTTGGTAGAACGGGAGACACTTGTCGGTAGAGCGGGAGATGAATCGATTTAGTGCGGCGATTCTCCCGGTGAGTCGTTGTACTTGACGTGTGCTCTCCGGGGACTTGAGCTCAATGATAGCTCGGATCTGCTTGGGGTCGGCCTCGATCCCGCGCTGGGTGATGATGTACCCGAGGAATTCGCCCGATGTGACGCCGAAGGAGCACTTGGCCGGGTTTAGCTTCATGTTGTATTCGTTCAGCGTGCGGAAGCAGGACCGGAGGTGTGTGACGTGGTCGGTTGCCACCAGAGACTTTACCAGCATGTCATCTATGTATACCTCCATAGTGCGGCCGATTTGGTCGGCGAACATCCGGTTGACGAGCCGTTGGTAGGTGGCCCCGGCGTTTTTTAGTCCGAAGGGCATTACTTTGTAGCAGTAAATGCCTCGGTCCGTGATGAACGCGGTCTTCTCCTGATCATCAGGGTGCATGGGGATTTGGTTATACCCCGAGAAGGCATCCATGAAGGAGAGGAGCTCGTTTCCCGCGGTTGCTTCAACTACCTGGTCGATTCGGGGGAGGGGGAAGCTGTCCTTAGGGCATGCCTTATTGAGGTCGGTGAAATCCACGCAGACCCTCCATTTTCCGTTCTTCTTCTTGACTACCACTGGGTTGGCTAACCAGTCCGGGTATTTCACCTCGGTGATCGAGCCGGCCGCGGTGAGCCTCTCTACCTCATCATTGACCGCTTGGGCGCGCTCCGGGCCAAGCTTCCGCCGCTTCTGCTTGACCGGCCTGCAGGTTGGATCCACGTTGAGCTCGTGGCTGCACGTGTTCGGGTCAATGCCGGGCAGGTCGCCAGTTGACCAGGCGAAGGTGGAGACGTTCTGCCTTAGGAACTCGACCAGCTTTTGCTTGATGCTTTCGTCGAGGTCGGTGCCGATGCCGACGCAGCGGGCGGGGTCGCGTGGGTCGATGTTGACCTGGGTGACAAGGTCCCGCCCGGGAAGATCCTGGGCGCCGAGCTCGCCGGGCTGAAGCGCATTGATGGCCAGGCAGGCCGGCGCGGCGCGGCGCAGCTTGTGCTCGATGGCGAAGCAGGCGCGGGAGACCCTCTGGTTACTCCTAAGAGTGTATGTGCCGGCCTGGTTGGGGAACTTGAGGCACTGATGGTACGTCGACGTGACCGCCTTCATCGAGTGCAGCCAGGGGGTTCCGAGGATGATGTTGTAGATCGGGGTGGTGTCGAAGACCACGAACTTGACGATTTTCGTGACCCGACCTACGTAGACCGGTAATTCGATGGTGCCGATTCCGTTGACGGTGTCCCCGGCGAAGCCGGTTAGCGGGATGGAGTGCGGCTTGATCTCGACCCCGTTCAGGTTCATCCTGGCGAGGGTATCCTTGAAGATGAGGTCGACCGAGCTGCCCGTATCGACGAGGACTCGGTTAACGTCGCAGTCGGCTACGCGGACTTGTACGACGAGGGGGTCGTTGTGGGGCTGGTGGACCCCGGCCGCATCGGCCTCAGTGAAACATACCCCCCTCTTGCTCGTGTCCTGGGCGTCGATCTCCGGCCCGGAGTGCCACTTCAGGGATGCGTCGGTCCTCCTCTCGTGACGCTTGATGGACCGCACTGAGTCGTTGCACGAGAGGAGACCTCCCATGATCATCCCAATCAGAGTGCGGGCCGGGGGAGGCGATCTACCTGTTTCCCGGTCTCGCGAGGGAGATCGTCGCCGCCGGTCGTCGTTCTGGGCGCGGTGGTAGGGCCTAGTCCGGTTATCCGTGCGACCTTGGTTGTCGCGGGGTTGATCGTGATCGCCGTCCCGAGCATGCGGTCGCAGCCGCTCTGGGACGCTGATCTCTCCCCGCTGAAATTGCTTCAGCAGGACCTCTTGAAGGGCGCGGCAGTGAGAGGTCGGATGCCCCTTTCGCCGGTGGAAGTCGCAGAAGGCCGTCCTGTCGTATGGCTCATCTGGTCGGAACTCCCTATCGCTCGGCTCGTCGGGACGCCGATCCTGCTGGCGGGGATCCCGTACGTATTTGTTCCAAGGCAACCCTGGGGCGGGGGTGGGGGGAAGTACGGGATCGTGTAGGCGGAGGCCGGAGGGCGGTCCGTTGACAAGGAATGCGGCGGCCTGCTTTCCCTTGCTGCGATGGTACTCGTCGTCGTAATGTTGGCGGGGCTCCTGATACCTTTCCTGGGGCCGCTCCTTTGGGGCCGGGGCCTTGTGAGAGGCACTGTTTCTTGATTCAGCCGCCTTCTCTTCTTCGAGCTCAACGAAGAGTCCAGCGCGGTGCAAGGCGTCTTCCAGAGAGCGCGGCCTGTTGAGCTTCATATCGTCCTTGAAGGCCGAATCGGCCCGCAGTCCTTTTCTCAGAGCGGGGAGCGCTGACTCGTCAGTCACGTTGCTCTGGGAGGCCGTGGCTTTGAAGCGCTCGATGAAGGACCTGAGTGACTCCTTTGCTCCCTGATTCATTGCCCAGAGGTCCGCGCTGGATGCGGACTGGCGGATGTAGATGGAGTAATGCTCGAGGAAGGTGGTCGACAGGTCCCTGAAGCTGTCGATGGAGTGCGTCTTTAGCCGAGAGAACCACGTGAGGGCCGGGCCGGTGAGGTTTTCCACGAAAAGCTGGCAGTGAGCGGCTTCGCGCTCGTCTGGTGAGAAGTCGGCGCGACCCATGGCGATGGTGAACGCCGTGAGATACTGGGCCGGGTCGGTGGTGCCCGCGTAGGGCTGTAGCTTGAGCTTTCCGAGGTGCTGGAGTGGGACGGAGGCGATCCGGCGGGTGAACGGCGTGTTCTGCGTCTCTCTGAGGACGCGATCGATTTCTGGGGCCGCGCTGGTGGCTTGGTGGATTTTGGAGGACATCGCACGGATGGTCTCCTTCATAGCCTCGAACTCCGCGTCTCTTGAGCGCTCCGCGCTGGATCGGAGATGGTGGGCTTCGTCGCCCGGGTGGCTTCCTATGGCCGGGACGAAACGTCCGTCCGGCCTTTCGGATCCAGACGGCGAGTCGCTCGGTCGGCTTGTCCGGAAGCGGGGGGTTTCTTCCCGAGAGACCGGTTCTCTGGGATGGACGTCGGGGGACCCGACATTGTCCGACCGGTCACGGGAGGCCCCTAACGTGGCGAACCGCTGGTCGGTGGCTCGCGTTAGCTCATCGATCCGGGCGAGCAGGGTCTGCATCATGACGGACGGCGTGGGCTGGTCTTCCGGTGCTCGTGGCGCGTTGTGGGCGGCGGAGCCGTCGGAATGGGCGGGTGCTGACGCCGGGGGCGGGGCCCTGGAGAATTGCTCTCGAGGAATCGCCTGATCGGCAGCTGCTTGGGCTGATGACGGAATGGTCGCCGTCGTTCGAGTCGTTGGCGGGGCCGTTGTCGGGGCCTGGGCCGTTGTTTGGGCCGGAGTGTCCTGGTCTGACAACACTCTTGGGGTCGGGATTGCCATCGTTGCTTTGGTCGTGTCGGTGGTTGAACTGCTCCTTGCGTGTAGAAGAATCTCGCCCCTCCTTCTAGCGCCAATTGTTGATCCCGTGGACCACTAAGTGTGTTTAAAGAATGATTAGGAGATGGGAGGTGAGATTTTCGTTAATAGAGCAATTTAACCACGTTTAAGACAGGTCAGGAGAAATATGAGTAGGCCGGGGCCGTGTTTCGCTTTATTGATGAGAGAGAAGTAAACGCTTTAGAATTACGAACTGGTTCCGAAGGACGTCCAGTTCGGCGTTCTAAAGTGTTGTCTTGCTACAAAGAGAGAGGTCGGGTAGCTTATAGTCTGTTCTAGAGTCAAAATCCGAGAGAGATTCATTAATGACATATGAGGGGTATATATAGTCGGGGTCGGCTTCCTGCTCCCCGGGATCTCGGGCCACGTGTCGCCTGCGGCCTCTTTTGCGGGTAAGGTGGCCTAGGAGGCGTGTCCCGGCTTTCGAGGAGAGAGGTCATGATGAGCTCGGCGTGGCGTGTTGCAGAGCAGTGCACTGTTTTACCAACTCTGCTCCACCTGCTCCTTCCTGCCCTTGTCAGCTCTGTAGAGTTGGTGGGACGTCGGGCCGAAGGCACATCCCTACGCGGGTAGGGTACTGCCTTACCAACTCCCACTCGCCTATTCTTCTGACACTCCCTGTTCTGGCGGGGTATCAGCGCGGGCCCGGGGTACGTTGCTTTCAGGTCGGCTACCGAGCTGAAGAGCGGTCTTGCAGGTCGGTGACATTAAGTCCGGCTACCGTGCTGAAGAGCGGCCTTTCCTAAGATGGGCCTAACTAATTGGGGGTGCTAGGCCCACCTCCAACACACAAACCAAGAGATGAAACTACATCTTGGAATCGATTGAGGAAACCAGACCGTATTTGACCAACTGGCATTGCTCTCCTTGAATTCTCAGCCTAACTATAAGCTTTCAGAATAAAAAAAAAAAACTGAAAACCGTTGATTATCGGATAAGAATTATACGATGTGATACTTCAAAATGTAAACGAATTATCAAACAATTTATATAGTTTACATTTTTCTATTTTGTTGTTTCTGGTTTTTTATTTTTTTTACTTTTTCTATTTTCCTAATTTCCATTTTTAAAATATGATTTATTTTTCCTTTTTGAATTAAATTAACTGTATGAAATATTAGATTATTATATTGACACACGTCACTATCAAAAATAATGATGATATATATTACGATTTGATGAGTTATAATTATATTACGTGTCACGTCCATATTAAACAATTCAACTTTAAATAATAAGATATGATTAGACATTACTTTAAAAACCTAAATTGGTTTTCTTTACAAATTTAGAATATTATATAATTAGCTTCAGAAATTAGAGCACCCTTGTTACAAAAAAAAAAAAAAAAAATTTTTAGAGCAACCCTTATCTGTACCATTTAAAGGAAGCGCATGAGATAGACGACGGCCCAACTCGAGCTACCATAGACACACAAAGAGCTAGTGAGACATATTTGTAGGTTTATATCTAATTTAGTGTTTTCTCACATGAAAACGCATAGACAATTTTAAAAGTATATATAGTACTAAGATATATTTGTGGATGTAGATTATCCTAATATATAGTCTATATCTCTCTAACCCTAACAAAATGTATATTAATCACACATTCACACATCCTACTTTTAGAAGATCGTAGCAAGGAGATATCCCTAACTTTCAGCCACCAATGTTTTATCTTTACCCCCAAGGAGAGATTGGAATTTTCACATGGTAATAGGTTTGACACATTTCCATTTGATAATAAAAAATCATTAAAAAGTCAATGAAAAAACTTATTGAATTAGTTTATATATATATATATATAGTCAATGAAAAAACTTATTGAATTAGTTTATATATATATATATATATATATATATATGAGAAATTGCAGTAGATTGCAAAAAAAAAAATTGGTATATAAGAAATATTTTTGTTATACTAAACAAATAAATTAAAACATGTTTTATACAGATTTATCCATGTGATTCAAACATTTTTGAGAAGCGTTAATTTTTGTTGTCATATTTGTGAATATCCAGATATCGAATATATTTGTGTTTCTAATATACATGAATATTAACGAAATGTGTTAAGTTTTATGCCTATTTTCCCGATAATCTTTGTCATTTGCTGATAGCAAGTTAGCAACTTAACAAATTTTTTTTTTTTTTTTTACATTTACCAACTTTTCCTTATATATTTAAGAGAAAAAGAGGCTCGCAAGTGATACTAACAAAGGTTTATGTAAGAAATTCTTAGAATGAGGGAAATAAAAGAATCACTAACAGCTCCAATATGCCATGATTATGTAAGACTTGTGTCATATATATTTGTTTCTTCTCTTAGTTTAAGTTACAGATGGGTGTGACCTTAGGGTATAAAAGTGATGCCCAGCTTCTAATAAAACGCTTGTTCATTTGCTTTTTTTTTTTTTTTTTTTTAAGAAAGAAGACATATTCATGATTAAAACTAATAAGAAAATAATCAATAAACGATTTTTTTGGCCGTAAAACTAAATCGATGGGGTTGTTGAAACCTATTTTTTATTCATATACTATTTGTTAAGGTTTAATATGGCAAAGTTGGTGAAAAGACAAGTGGGACTATCTAACATTGTACCTAAGCATGTTGAATTGATTCTTTCTACATTTCTTTTCATCTCTCTTTAGTCTTGATTAACGTTTTAAAATCTTTGTTAACTTTGTTTTCAAATATGACTTTTTACCTTTTTAATTAGTAGGATCCATCTCGTTCTAAAATGCCACCAATTAATTAGCGAAATGATAGGAATATATATGCGAAAATAAAAAAAATGGCAAACTTCTTTTTACCAATTTACTGCCATACCAAAAAGAGAACGGCAAGTTTGTCTAAATTCACCAATCACATCTATTGTTTCTCTAAACCTTCTAATTACGTGTTTACTTTTAACGTTATAACATAACACTGTGATCAGAGAGAACAAAAAAGGAGTAGGTGGGAATTATTAAATCAGCTTGGATAACAAAGAAAAACTGTTCCGTTTTACAGAAAAAGAGTTATACAAATTCATGTATTTTCAGCATATAACTTGTTGTATATGTAAATCATCGATATGGAAGAACTATAGACAGGCCATAAAATATGATCATCACCGATCGAATCCAAGCAAAAGGAATCGTACTTGTCTAAAGTCTTTTGATTTCATTAATGCTATTCATTAAACCATAGGGTTTATATAGGTTCGCTTTGGTTTCAAAATTTAAACCGAACAACAAAATAAAAACAAAACACTTTTCTTTATACATTCTATTTTGATCAGATTTTACATTTTTCTCTATTTTTGCCAAAGTCATCCATTTTGTTGAAAATATATATATTGTTCACCACAGACCAAACCAAACAGAACCAAAGTCAAATCATAGTCCCATTTGGTATGATTTTTTTTTCCAAACCTCTAAACAAACCAAACTGAAGTCAAACGAACCGAAACATATAAAAATAGATGTGTTACTTTTGACTTTCTTTATTTTGTTGAAAAAATTGACTTCACAATAAGAAGAAGAGGCACGTGTTACATGTTCACGTTAGTATTGAAGATTCTACGCCTTTTCATAATCAAGAAAGACGAGTAGTTTTTGGGTCTTGTTTTTGTCATGACGAGTAGTTTTTGGGTCTTGTTTTTGTCATGACGAGTAGTCTTTTAAGTTCTCTTCGGGTGTTTCTTCTATGGTCTTGTTCATTCAAACGATTGCGATATGTGATTAAATGTTGTGGTCAGACGTAACGGTTGTTGTTCAGTGGTTGTTGTTCGTTTGGTAGCCGTATGGCTGGTTGATGCGACTTTCAAATGCAACGTTAATTTTTTTCAGCGATCAAAAATTTTAGATACAAATCGTTGTGTTAGGACGCATCGTTTGGCCGCAAGATGTTGCGTCAGATAAACGAATATCGTTTGATTGCAACTGCAGCCGCATCTTTTTGCGGCAGGCAAACGAACAGACCATATATCTTTCCTTGCACGTCTGATTTTGGCTTCCACAGTCTAGATGGTAAAGCTTTGTTTTGTAATATGTGGGTGGAACGGTAAATTTGTCTTATCATATATGAATGGCTAATGACAGAAGAACATTTAGGGTTGGTAATGTTTTAGCTTTTTATCCTGACTTCAAATGACAATTTTATTGCTTTGATAGATGGATCTTATAATCTCACAAACGAATTATCTAACCAAAATACACGAAAATAAGCTTGCCAAAAAAACCCACTAAACTTACAACATACCGAAATTTATCAGTAGCTCACCACTCGTATTAATTCAAGATTATGAATTCGAGCACTGACAAAAACAGAAGAAAAAAAACTGAAATCTCTACCACTCGTATTAATTCAAGATTACTTTTCGACCAACCTCTCTACCAAAAATCATTTTCACAGTTTGTATATATATTTGTGTTTGTTGTGATTATTATTGGATTTTAGATAAACCGTAGCCATTCGCGCGAAAACGAGATATTAAATAATTAGAAAATTTAGTTCTTATTTATTTCTTCAATAAAATAAAAATGATATCTCTACCACACACACGAGCGATTTTACCGAACCGGTGTCTCCTCCACCTGACTAACCGGCCGTATTCTACTCGCCGCCGCTGCTTCTGGACTCGATCATCATCGAGATCGAGCCAACATGACCAAGGCAACGAGAAGACGACGAAGCGAGTGGTTCTCGTGAGGCATGGGCAGAGCACCTGGAATGAAGAAGGGAGGATTCAAGGTAGCTCCGATTTCTCCGTCTTGACCAAGAAAGGCGAGACTCAGGCCGACATTTCTCGCCAGATGCTCATCGACGACTCCTTCGATGTCTGCTTCGCCAGGTCCTGCAATTTTTCACAAGTCTCTTGGATTTGGATTTTAGATCGATTTGAGTGATTTTCTCGCATTGGTGTTGGATCGATTTAGAGAAAGATGTTTTTGAATTTGAAGAATCAGAGATACATATATTGTCAGTTTTTCGTTTTGTTGAAGCATTTTGTAAACTGGTTGCATTTGCTATACATTGGTTCAGTCCATTGAAGAGATCAAAGAAAACAGCTGAGATCATACTGGGCAGTCGAGAAACTGAGATGATCTTTGACTACGATCTCAGAGAAATTGATCTATACTCTTTTCAAGTAAGTATTACTGTGATGGGAACACATAGGAGGTTTCATGCTCTCTAAATTCTTTCTCTAGCCGATGGTTATATTAGGGTCTACTTAAGAAAGAGGGGAAAGCAAAGTTTGGTGAAGCCTTTAGGCAATGGCAAGAAGATCCGGCAAACTTCAACATCGATGGCCACTATCCAGTAAGAGAGTTATGGTCTCGTGCTAGAAGCTGCTGGACCGGTATTCTTTCTCACGAGAGCAAGTCTGTTCTTGTTGTTGCTCATAATGCTGTTAACCAGGCCCTTGTGGCAACAGCAATTGGTACTTCTTCTTCTCTTCTTTCAGCAACTATCCGATTTTTTCATTTCTCTGTTAAGTTTTTTTGTTCCGTCTGCGGTTTTTGGTTATATGACAGGTCTGGGAACAGAATATTTTAGGAGTTTGTTGCAGAGCAACTGCGGTGTAAGCGTACTGGACTTCACACCAAGAGCTGACGGTGGATCTCCTCACGTACGTCTTAATCGACTAAATCAGGCAAGCTAACTTTTTTTCGATGAAACACTTAAGTTCTTCTTTCATTACAACATATATCTGGCTTTGACATGGACTCATAATTATCTTAGTTATATGAAATTTTTCATGTTGCAAGATTCCTGGGTTGGGCTTAAAATGTTGTAGGTAGTCTTACTGAATTTGTAGTACAAATGCAGACACCTAATTCGCCTCTAGCTGGTGGAAGTTTAGGTGGCCGGGAAGCTTGTAAGCAGATCATACTTGTCTGCCATGGTCACGGGGATTATGAGGTAAAGTTGTATGAGTTGCTTACGTTGATCTCTTAATTCATCTTTCTCTGCCAGAATTAACCTCCATGGATGCGCGTGGAAGATGTTTTGCTCTTTACACTAAGTTCTGAGCTAAGAAAAGTTGGAGGCTTTGGATCAGATTTTACCGGATTTTCTTCCTTTTAAAGACCACTTGCTTTTTTGAGTTTTCCCATTCTTTTACACATCCGGTTTTCTGCAGTTATTAACCAAGCATTCACTTTGACCAACAGGCTAGTACTAATGATCAGCCAATGAACATGCTTGGGGTGATACAGGTAACAGACAACATATGACTTTTTGAAGGGCAATTGTAAAAAGGTCTTAATCCTTCACTTAGTTATTCTCTGATCATATATACTTCTTGACTACTGCAGTCGCAGAAAACCGCAGAGCTTCTTCTTGATCTAAGGGTTACTTCAATAGTTTGTAGCTCTACAACAGCCTCCATTGATACTGCTGGAGTAATATCCCAGGTAAGTTATAGAAACCCTCTACCTACCTAACTTTAATTTCTTAACAAACTTAAAACTTTTAGAAATGTATTCTGTGGAATCTTGTTCTTTTAACAGTTTAAAGAGTTAACAGGTGCAAGAAGCTGCAGGTTGTTTGGGTGTAGATTGTGTGCCTCGCTATGTGAATATGAAACAAATGAATGAGCTTGATGTTGAGGACATTCTCCGCAAATCCAATAAGGCAAGATTATTTATCACCATGTGATCGTAAAGTGAACACTAATTTGGTATTTCTGATCCCCAAATTCTGCAGGACGAAGCTGTGATTGCGTCGATCCAACATGGTTGGCTAAGTCAGTTGGACGAAGACACGGTTTCAGCTCTATGGAACAGATCCGGGAAAGCCTGGGAATCACTCATAGACGAACTATCGGACGAGGATAAGCCAAACCCAGGAGATGCCATGGTGGTGGTTGGTCACCCAATGGCTCACATCTCGCTCATAGCACAATGCCTTAACCTCAATAAAGAATGGACCGGGTTGTTCCACCTAGACGCAGGCAGCATTAGCGTCATAGATTTTCCTGATGGTCCTAGCGGAAGAGGAGTCATCCGTTGCACAAACTACACGGCTCATTTAGGAAGATGGTCCGTCCCCATCACAAGACCTGGCTGAAGAAGAGTTTTTAAAACAAAATCACTCGATATTTAGTCACATATTTAATGTGAGATCCTATGTTTTTTAGTCACACGGCTCGATATTTAGTCATTTGTATCTTCCAGTTTTTTAGTCACATATTTAATGAGTGAGATCCTACACAATAAGTAAAGTGAATATATATACTAGATAACACATTTCCCAAAATGAATAATTATGTTAAAACTCTAAGGTTGGTGCAACTTATCACCAAGACGATGGATTTTAGATTCGGACAGCTTCCAAGAAGCGTTGGCAGGATTTTCACGCGTCTTAAACAAACTCTCTGTTATCTTAATTTTTCAAGCTTTCAATCTTTTATTTGGGCCAAAGGCCCATTATCGTTTTTAGACGCTTATTATTATTTATTATTTTTGGGTTCAGTTTAATAACTAAACTCTAATGTCTCATCCTTTACAAAATTTAATTTCTATTTGTTGAGTAATAACTTAATCTGTAATTAGCAATTCTTTTTCCAACTTTTGATTTGAAATTTGTATTTTATATGGGATTTTTATTTTCTTTAATAAATCCCACATAAATAATCAGATTTACTCACATGAAAAACTCCACTTAACACAGCTTTTCATATTTAAAAAAAAAAAAAAACACTTATGCGAAAAATATCAAACTTCCAAGTTCCAACCAAACCAGGTTCTTATTAGCGCCTTAGTGGATACCGGAAATAAACGAATCAACCGAGTTACACAACAACTTAAAACCTCCTCGATTATAGAAAGAGATATATTAATCAAGAAACAAGTTTGATATAATCACAAGATTCATGGTGCTGCTTCAACGGGAGATTTGACGGCGGCGACGGTGAAATCCAGGAGCACGATCTTGTCGATAGCGGCGGTGAAAGCGGCTGAGAAATCAACGTGAAGAGGATGGCTTGTGAAAGAAACGTAAGCATCTTTGTTCTCAAAGGTCATCGAGAATGCGTGAGTGAATCCTTGTCTAAGCATCTCGTGACTCTCTTTATCTTCTCCCCTAATTATCATCAAATTTTTACAGATTCTCAAAAAAAATATATATTTTTTGATTACTTGAAAAATAAGAAAATAAATGACGAACCATTCAAAGGATTTGACAGAAGCAATTTGAGAAACAAGATTTTCCAAGCCCTTCAAGATCTCATCAACCTTTGCATCTTCCTTGAACTTCACAACCACCAAATGCTTAAACCCTGAAGTCGCCATTAATATTTAATTACTCTTTAGCGTCACACACTTGCATACACTTATGTTGAAGCACCTTAATTCTTATATAGAGGTGGAGATTCCTATGGGGATATGTGCACGTGTGAACGCGTACGTGTGTATGTGTTTCTGTGTGCATGTGTGTGAAGAATAGTGCTTTTTGCTGTGCTAGATTTCAATGTACAATCTTCTGACATTACCTATATGACTATTTGTCTCTGAAATAAAACATTTTTCTTTGTTTGGTTTTTTTCAAACTGGTCTTTGACAACTTGCATTTTTGTCAGGTTACAATTTGTATACGAATTTTTAGTACGATTTTTTAGGGTCTGAATAGTTTTGACGTTAACTGCGTTTGGTCCAATGTCTGTGTTCTCAATCACTAAATATATATATATAGTACGGTTTTTTGGGATTTATTTTTTTTTATTTTCTTTTTGTTTTTCTTCAACTCAATCAAACTCATTTTACTAATTGAATAATTAGTCACATACATCATGTTTCTCCTTTTCCACATATGGAATTAATAACCACATATGACTACTACACTCTAGAGTCGCAAAGTAAAGAACACAAAAGGAAGCTTTGTTTGGCTATAAGATCGGCACATACATTGGCTTGCCTTCCTTTAAATGTAAAGATAAATTGCAAAAAAAAGTCCGCTCCAAAGATTTCGTTTGTATAACTCTTTAGTCTCGGCCAAAGATGATGATCTTTCACAGCCTGGATGAGTGTCCTAGAACCACTTAAAAAAAAAAAACACTTCTCCTACACACAAATTATCCAAGCAAGACATTTGCCCAATTAAGGGTTGTTGCTTCCGCCTCAAAACACGACTAAAGTTGAGGTACGTTTTGGCTCTCCACACCACATCACCATATGTTGTTTGTAGGTAACTTAAAATCTATAGATAGACTGCAATGAGGTCTTTGTAGAACGAGAGTATAGGAATGCAGCGGGTCTTCGGTACGAAAGGAGAAACATGATGTGATAAAAGAAAATTATTCAATTTTATATTTCTACTGGTATAGAATTTTTGGGGCTATAAATATAGGGTTAAGATTTTGTAAATTAATTATTCACACATTAATGAAAAAAATTATAGACGTATATTTACCTCAATTCGTTCTTTTTTAAAGGTTTTGATTTCTTCTTTTTCTTTTCTCGCGAATTTACAACACCTTCCTTTATCATTTCTGAGAATCCATCCATTTTCTCAACAATTTTATCCTTTTTGTTGTTGTGAAATTGGATGGATTATCAGAGATTAGATTTTTTTTTGTTTAAAAATGTAAATGTGTTAATATACTGATTTAAATTGAAATTCTGAGAGGAACAAATGAGACATTGGTTTACACCACCTCTGTTGCCATCTCACCGATCATGTTTGAACCTGTGTAGTCCTCTAGCGAGAGGTTAAAAGTGGCCAATATGATACGGTGACAAAAAAAGAAAAAAATTCTAAAAAATTATGTGATGAATATGGTATACTATTTTTTTTTTACGTTTTGAAAATGTAATTTCGTTATTTTTTTATCATTCATAACATTTATCAAAGTTTCACGTTTTAAAAAAATGATTCGTTATATATATTCTTCATGCATATTATAAATCTAGCTACAAAGGCAAACATCATGCATTACTCTACTAAAACAATTTTTTAGCGTTTTGCGAAAAACTTTAGTTAGCTCAAATGTTTTCGTTATTGGATTATTTTTTACTATCTATTCTATTATTCCTGAAACATACTAGTAAAAATGTGCTAGAATTAATAACCTTATATTCATAGTGTTAAAGACGATGCTTTTTATTTGTGATTTTTGTTTTTGAAACACTAATGTTAGAAATAGAAGTTTATCAGCATGGTTTAGTTATTGCGTTTGGTTTTACTTGTAAAAAAAAAATCTTTCAATCGAGATTTCCTTGATATTCAGATATCATCTCTTCCCAATAATCTTATCATGATCTCCTACCTTTAATTAGAGTGACAACAACAATAATGTGTTAACCTTTCTCATCGATGGTGACAAAAGAGCGCGTGATAGGTTGGTTGAGGTTCCATCGTTATCTATTGCCATATAATGTTAGTTTTTATTTGGAAACATATAAAAGATTAAGCGACACATAAATATTAGACGCGGTGATGTTATATATTTTCTTGTACGTATGTATATAACAAGAAATGATTCCTTCTAGTACTCTCAAGTCTCATTTGAGATACCCTACAATGCGTACCCACAACCACAAGTTCTGAAAATAGCCACACATTTTTGTTTGTTTGTAATTTTCTCCATATTCATGCATGTATTCGATCAACTCTATATGATTATACATGCATGTATATGGTCTAGACAAAGAGGAAAACTAAATTTCGATTATTTTGGTATGGCTGAATTATTTCGATTACAATTCCATATTATTAGGTCTAGACAAAGAGGAAAACTATTTAAAAAAAAGGATTGGTTATAAAACCGTTATAACCGGATAGATTGAACAAAAAGAAATTTGTTATTTTGGATTGAAAGGCTTTTCATTTATTTGAGTCTGAATTAAACAAAACTGAATCGAAATGGACATTGATGCAACATAAAAAGAACCAAACCAAAAGGAAAAATCATACCAAAGCTAGGTAATTTCTCCCATTAGAACTTGAATTTGAATATCATATATAATCTAATAAAAGGTAACAAAGTTCTTTTCTTTTTTTGGGAGCAAGATCTGAGAGAAATCGAAAATCCAATGAAAAGAGAAACATGGTGCATGGATTTGTGTCAGCTCAATGTCTTTTGTGAACCCCTTTAACAATAAAGTTTGATTCAGCCATACCATTTTGCTATAATATCTTGCTTACGCTTTTTTACTTCATATTCTCATCAAGTCACATGAAACTTGGACCCATCAATTGTATTTCCTTCATAAAGATATGATTAAAGCAGCATGTGGACATGCTCTTAAATCAATTCCCACTGAAAATGACATTATTTCGGCCGTTGCTTAACATTATTGGTACTATTTTAAGAGGAACAAAATATGGAAGATAATTTTTTTTTTGGAAAACTATATATGGAGGAGGATTTCAAATGGAAGTAATTTTAGTTAGAAATTTATCTTCCTCAAAAACATTTTCATATGCTTAAGTGAGATGTGAGATATGTGATATGTATAGCTAGGGGGGTGTATTGAACTATGGATTTTAAGAGATTTTTAGATTTTCTTAAAATTCCTTGTTATTCAACTATGGATTTTAAAATATCTTCCCAAATCCAGTGTTATTGAACATGAGATTTATGTAAAGTCACTCAAAATCATCTACAATCCTCTGTTATTCAAACACAAATTTGTAAAAATCATATCAAATCCACTGTTATTGAAAATGTTTTAAGTATTGAGATTTTAATGACTGCAGGGGATTTTAGATGATTTTAGAAGACTTTCTTAGTTAAAAATACAAAGATCCAAATCTCATGGTTTTAGGTGGGATTGTAGGGGATTTTAATACAAAATCATAACAATTTCTTTAAAATCAGCCAAAACCATCAAAATCATCTGAAATCTTATTAAAACTCAAATCACTCTAAATAGTCAGTTCAATACACAATCACTGTTGTTTTGTAGAGCACCGGTGTAAACATATACTCCCTCCGTTCCACAAAGATGGATTTTTTAGAAAAAAGAATTGTTTCACAAAGATAGATTTTTTAGCTTTTCTATGCAACTTTTATCAATTAATGATGATACTTTGAAAAGTTTAAGAATATTAATTAAATTTATTGAACTACTATTGGTTTAGAGATATGAGAAATTGTTCAGTAACAAAAATTGATGCATTTATGATTAAGTATTAATTATTTTCTTAATATGTGTGAAAACTCTAAAAAATCTATCTTTGTGGAACGGAGGGAGTATGATTTATTCAATTACTTACAGTTTCTTAGAGCATCATTAATGCAAGAGACCCAATGGAGTTCTTAGTTATTTTTTTTATTATTAAATTTGAGGAAAAAAAAAAAAGAAAGAGGAGGAGAGATAAATTGTTTGGGGAAGAAAGAAGAAAGAAAAAGAGAGAGAAAGAAACAAAAATTTCCCTCAAATATTTTCTCTACTCACCAAAAGACACGTGTACCTAAGATAGGTTTTTTAAAGTCCTTAAATAAGAAACGTTTCTTATGAAAAGTTAGTCCTCTAATTAAATTTAATGCAAAATAAACATAAGAACCTGTCTTAAGAGACTCCAATAAAGATGCTCTTATTAATTAAGAGGTTTTTTGGTTGAGGCTTTTATCTTTTGTTGGGCTTTTCCTACTTATTTCTATCGTGTAATATGATACATATCCTTTCCGGCCCAATGTTTTGCAGCTTTGCTGCTCCTTTGCTTTAGGAAATAAGTAGGTATCCCAGATTTTTCTTTCGTGAAATATATTTATTTAGTTTTAACTATTTATTAAGGTATCTTGACTGTTTATTTTAATTAAAAAATAGTATTGATTCTATGTTTAGATTATGTTTATATATGGGAATACTATTTTAATGACAAATAGTATTGATACTAGCTATAAACCATGCTGCCCCTCACTAGAAGAGGATATCCACACTTCCCCTACAACTGTGGATCCGACTTAACAATAGAGTTCACCTACTATATATGTGCTTCACAATTGGTGAACCCGACCCGAATGCCAGTATATCCGAACTCTCGGGTCAGGTAAAATCTATGAAAACTTCTCATTTCGGACGATAAGAGGTTCCAAAACCTTTATATTCGACACTTCCAACACATTTTCAAAGTATTTATGTCAGTTTTAGCTCTAAATACTTGAACAGTTGAACTTTTGATCCAACTGCACTCTAAAAAACTCATGAAATTTGTGTGTTAAACTTTTTTTTCACTTTCAAATGCTCACAAAACAAACGGCTAATATTAAAACTGCAAACTGTCTTTAACATGATGTAGATCTCGACGATATTTGCATATTTTATTTGATTTTTTTTTAAAAAATTGTTTTTGACCAGTTATATGATCTTATTTTTTTACTTAGACTTCGGGATCTCCTAGAATATATACTTCACAAATATCCTAGGCAGTCTTGACCGTTTTCTTGATAAGCGCATGTTTAGGTTTGCTCTTCAAAAGTTGTCAGACTCTTCAAAGACAACCCTACATCTAAAAACCCGTATAACAAAATTAGGAACACGTACAAAATCCACCCGAACATTTTCTATATTAAATAATTAGTTAAACTTCATTAATAATCTGGATTCTTGCTTATATTTTGAAAGTTTATAAACAATATTTATATATATATATATATATATATATTACTATATACACTAAATAAGTTTATTTTCTATTTTACCAAACTAATAGTAGTTTTTTCTGTATCTTCCTAAACTAATAATTTTTGAATAATTTTTCTCTACGATTCAAACTAAATCCAGGATTTGGTGGTTGAAAGAAGGTAACTCGAACATGTGATTCTTCTACAAGCCTGTTTTTACTCGGAAATCTCAAAATATGGTAAGATACAATATAGTCCACTAGTTTTTCTCAGTAACGTGCTCATCACTAGACGTGAGGTTTCATTTTGCCAAATTTGATTATCTAAAACCATACTTCGGATAACTACAAAAAAAAATTCTTTCATTTCAAAAGGTTTTTGTCTACTAGTATAAAATAATAGCGTTACAGTCATTGCTTTTTTTTCCATCGTTTTGGTCTAGTTAAACCCATAATTAAAGAAAACAAAAATTAACTGTAAATGATGTCTCAAAATTGTGGCTAATTGTTTGGTCTTTCTAGAATGTCGTTATAAAGCAAGCTTGGTTTTTCTGCATGCAATTATGCGTTTCTTAAGAACTAATGGATTGTAGAACTTGGATTGGTTTTCTGCATGCAATTAAGGATTTGTTTTGGAGTTCTGTGGGATTATTGATATTGGGGAAACTTGGTCCGTCCCATACTCGAGAACATGGATGGAAGTTATAATCCAACTACTTTTTTTTTCTTTTTGTGTGTCCGTCCCAACTACTTTGGTTTAATATAGCTAGTAAATAAAATTATTAAAAAATGTTTTCAATAAATTTCATTGAAGTCGTGTTCACATTCAGATCAGATTCACACTCGCTCGCAACATAAAATAATATGACTTGACCCATAGCTTTGCTTGACTTGAACATATGTGACCCCTTTCTCAATATAGTATTACCCAAAAAAAATCTAACCAAAAAACATTAAAATAGCTAATCGAGGTCCAGCAGTAATTAAGGAAGTCGCTTATAACAAATACAAATATACATGTGGGCAACGAGTTCCACAGATGAGATCAACGTCGCATGCTAAAGAAAGTCTAGAATATTTATTATTCTTCTATGGATAAATCAATTAACATTATTTACCCGCAGAAGAAATTTAAATCCTTTCAATTACGTACAGTTCAAGATCCCTAAACGTTCAAGAGTTTGTTATTTTTAAAAAATTGTTTTGAAATTTAAGAAAATTGTTTTTATCTAAAATTTACAATATAATTAAATAATGATTATAGATAAAACTGTCAATTTGTAATAATTTGTCTATTTAACCCGTTTTGTAGTGAACTAAAATATTATTCGGGATAAACCGCAAAAACTTATAATATTGAAAACATAACTCTAATATGCACTGTTAAATGATTCTAGTTTTTGTCGTTAGTCTACGAACTTTTTTTAAAAATAGTTTTCTTGTGTCTAACTTTTTATAAAATTAGTAAAATATTTTTCAATTTTGTTTTGATATATATTCAAATAAAATATAATAATTATAGTGAAAAATATAGCAAAAATTTGAATAGATTTTTTTCTTTTGAATATATATGAAATGACTATTATTTAAAAATATATAGTATTACAAATAATTAAGAAATTAAATAATAAATAACCTCTTTAATGCAAAATATATAATTTATATATTATAATCAATAATTTTAAAAGACTATTATATCATTTCCTATTTCAATTAATCTTTGTTATTTGTAATAACATTTCATGTAATAACTTACAAAACAAAATTCATTTTTAAAAATATCTTCTTAAATAATATTATAAGAATATTCTAATTTAATTTCATTGTAATTGACGTATAGAAAAACTTATCTTTCTAAACCAGTTGTGAATATTGTTTTTTTTCCAACATGTCACGGTAGGATTTAGTTTTTTTAATTAAAACAATAAAAACGTGTAACGAGTAGCCAAAAGATGAATCCGGCACCAGAGTTGACTAGTTGTTGTATTTTGTGTAAAATCTCTACATTGCCCTTTCGTTGATGACGTCATCCTGCTGAAGACAGCATCGTCGACACAACTATATGTCATTTGCTGTTGAGTGCTGACGTCGGATGTCTGACGGAATTAACGCCGTTGTTTCCGTCGGCGCAATAGCCAACTATATCGCAATTATTTCTCTCTTAACAAAAAAAAAATTGTAGGGATAATTAAGAAATAGTCAAAACTACACTAATTAATTAGCTAAACTGGAGTATAATTTGTTTTAATAGGTCAATATCTTCTAATGGATCGAATGAAAATACATATATATTGTTGATGGTTGAAAAAGGTAGAAATCGATCGAACTACGGTTTAGTTTCAGTTTGATTTTTATTTCTGGTTTATTGGTTTTGTACAAATTTAAACCACCGTATGTAATTGGGTTTAGCTTGGTTTAGTCTTTTGGTTGCCGGTTTATCTTTTCTTAAAAAAAGAAAGAAAAAAACTGAAACTATAGAAAATTATATGCAATTAGTTTGGTTTGGTGATATGCTCAATTTAATACCCTAAGATACTAAAGCAGTTGTTGTAGTAAGTGTAGGGGTCGAACCACAAAGACTCACAGAGATCACACAATAGATTATGAAGTGTCGAATTACGCTAAGCCAAACGAATGTAATTAAAAACAATGAAGAAATTAAAAGGGTTGTAAATCAATTGGAAGAATATAGGTCCAGGGTTTTTCTCAGGAAATCAATGAATGCAGACTAACTGACTAACAGGATTCAGATTAAGCACTGTTCTTGAACTCAAATCACTAAAATATAATTAACCAACTCTCGTTGCGAAAACTATCTAAATCTAAATCCTAGGAATTCCAAATCTCTTTGCGAATCCTGAAGTCTAAATCAGCTTTAATAACAGGTTTGATATGTTCACAAATTAATTAAACCAAATCTCTTTGCGAGTAATCAATTTGCTCACCTAGGTTCTATCAGGTAATTAATCGCACTCTCGTGCCTAATCAATTATCCTAAGATCTATATTCCAGGTAGCTAATCTAGAACAAGCTTTGAACACAACCTAAGCGAAGAACTAATTCAGATGGTGAATCCTAAACAGATAATTAACCTAGCATTCAGAGAAATCCTTTATGAGAAAACCCTAAACCTAAAGTGGATCTACTCAGACATGGCAATTGAATCAATAGACATAACTGAATAAATCATCAATAGAATAGAAAGAAGGGTTTAGAGATCTGATCTCGGACGAAGGGAGATTCAGACTTGTCTCTCTAAAACCGAAGTAAAGTCAAACACAGAAAATAAAGCATAAAAAGGCATAGCCTAAACAATGGCTGTAAAATCCTATTTATAACCTAAATCACGATTTGGGGCCTTCTTGTAATTATCAAAGTCTTCTGGGTGCTTTTGCAATTCTCCAAGACTTCATAATTAGTCGCGGCCCATGGAATCTCGATGAGTGTCGATCGATACCAGGGGGTATCGATCGATGCTCGGTGCTCAGATCGGGCTCTTAGTCATCAGACTTCAGTTTCGCTCCAGAATGCTCCAGAAAAGCTCCAATAATTCCAATTAAGCTCCAGACGTGCTATAACCTGTGAAAGACTCTAAAAGACTCCAAAACACAAGAAAAGACTCTATAAAAGGACTTATATCATGGCCTAAACAGGGTAAAAACCATGATATATCATTTGGTTTCAGTTTATTTTCTCCAGTTTTTTCTGTTGATTTTTTAAAAAGTATGCATGCTAATTTTGCTGCATAACATACAAGAGACATTTATTACAAACCAACAAAGAACCTCACTGTCTTTTAGTTATAAACAAGCTTTTTTAAAAAATAACAACGAAAACAATCCAATCTAATTAATCAATCTCTTACGACTTTTCTTCTGTCACATTGTCCTAGGAGCATGTAAATTCCAAAACATACCACCTAGATCATCAACATATAATTTAATAGGGCCATATCTCATCGTAATATGAATTATAAACATCACATATTTTTTAAAAACCTCACATTTTACTAAACTGAAAATATATTGAAATTGAGAGCTTATATACTGAGTAAGGCTGCGAAAGAGGATGCAAGGAAATGCTGCAGATTCAATTCAACAAAAACAAGCAAAAGACGATAAGATGAAAATTGAGAGTCTTTACACTAGAAAAAAGGGAAATTCGCATAATTTTTTTTTTAAAAGTGGTACGTATTGACACTTTAAGCATCCGAAGTATTTCACAAGTACTTTAAACTCTCAATTTAAAATTTTTAACTGAAAAATCCTCGGAATGGATCCCGAGTACGCATCGTCATAATTTACAAATAAAAATTAAGCTTAATTAGATAATTAGTAAAGTGATTAGTATCATGGAAGTGTATTAGTTATATTTGTGAGTTTCATGTTTTAGGATGGTATTTAATTTAATATTTGGCATCATTGTTTGATTGTTAGTTCATTCTTATGATAGTTAAACTCATGTATTTCTTAGTTTATAAACAAAACAAAAACTCAAAAACATTTGCTCTAGATTAGTTTGTGTCTTGCATCTTTATTATTTGTGGGATCGATCCCTAAATACTATTTTTGCACAACCGTGCACTTGTGATTGTGGTTGTTTAGAGCTATATAAAATGTAAAGTTTAGGAATCATATTAAGAAATGAATTTCGAGCTCATTAATAAATTAGAGTGTAATGGATAATTAAGCCTACATATTTTTTTATTACTTACTTTTAATATCAACATAACGATAAATTTTGTTTTGTATTCTGTTAATTAATCAGTTTCAATGACCAAACTAAAACCAAACCAAATTAAATTGAACCAAAACAATCTTAAGTTTGATTTTTGTTAAAAATTTATCAAATCAACCGAAACCAAAGATAAACCGAAATACCCACCCATAATTTAACATTGTTTGCCTAATTTTCTATGTCAAAATGTAGGAGATTATTGGGCTTCCTCCAGTGGCTTGGGTCGAAGAATTCATGGCTATCCAGTTTTGGAATTTTCGTTTTCGTAACAATAAAACATCAAATGGTATAGTTGACCATCTTTTTTTGGTCAAGAAGATATTTAATTAATTAGAAACCTGGAACAGATGTTACAGGGGCCAAAAGTGCCCGTTTGGCTATAGAATCAGGATCAGCCAGAGAGTTGTGTTGACGTGGGACAAAACTAGGAAATGGTAGTACAAATAGCTGCAAATCATATGGTTTTTTGGTGTGTAATATAATCTATATAGTAAATCCAAATATACATAGATTTTCGATGCAAAGGTTTATGATATGAATAATCAGACAAATACAAAACCTGCGACATGTGCTCCATCTCTGAAGTAGCTCGCTAATCAATGATTAGGTAGAAAGAAAAGACAGTAGTTGACATTACCATGATCCATCGTTTATATATTAAAAAAACGGATTCATTCATCGATTGATATGCTTGATTAGTCTCATCTACTCGATTCACTCTTTTATATATATAAAAGAAAAACC
The DNA here is from genome assembly GCA_030161315.1 of Eutrema japonicum. Classification (NCBI taxonomy): domain Eukaryota; kingdom Viridiplantae; phylum Streptophyta; class Magnoliopsida; order Brassicales; family Brassicaceae; genus Eutrema; species Eutrema japonicum. Next base: position 46,486,648 of record BSQW01000005.1, read on the forward strand.
TACCGATCGTTTCACTGTAATCAATTGTTTGGCTATATTAGTCTGTTAATAAATTAAAGACGTTTTGCCATCTGTAAAAACGAAATAAGAGAAAAATATATGTTGCTGAGAAAAAAAATTGCTGAGAAAAAAAATTACAAAAAATGACTAGTTGTTTATATGGCATTTGCATCCAAATGCTCCATTTGAATAATATATTTGAATGATGTTCGTTTTCATTTTTGGTTGTTCATCTAGATAATACATCTGAACGAACATTTGTTTTTTTGTTTTTATTTATTTATTCATCTGATGTTGATAATACGAAAAACAGAGTCTGATGCAGAGCAACCCAACAAAATAAAAAGGGACAAGTAGATACCTATAACATCAAAGCCTAATAATAAAGACTAAACGATGTTATAACGGTCTATCAAAAATCACCAAATTGCAATCCATTCTTCACTCTCTTCGTGAGCTGAAATTAGATGCTTCCCCTCGCGTCTCGCTGTATGCGATCGTGTAGCCAGGCAGGGCCACCAATAGATAAGTAAGATTGAAATCTTCCGTCTCTGGTAACACTCTTCGACAGTTCTCGAGCGATGTGATTAGATTTTAGTGTTTCAAGATGGAATACGCACCTATCAAAACTCCGACTTAGGATCTGAATCTGCTCCGTGAATACAAGGAATCTGGGCCATTCTACAGGTTTCGATATCGCCGTAAACGCAGCTTTACAGTCCGTGGCAATCACCACCTGCTTTATCCTCAGGTCACATGTGCTTTGGAGAGCCCAGATGATGCCTCGCAATTCTCCAATGGTGCGGCTTGGGAAAACGAACATTTGTTTGTTTGTCTAAATTTATATCTTCATCTAAATGATCTTAATAAGAAAATGACTAAAATGTTCATTTCTCATCATAATATGAATTACAAATATCACTTATTTTAAAAAACCTCACATTTTACTAAACTAAAAATATACTGAAATTGAGAGCTGTTATACTCAATAAGGCTGCAAAAGAGGATGCAAGGAAATGCTGCAGATTTTTTACACTAAAAAAAGGGAAATCCCATTAAAAAACCTTCAAAATGGAACGTACTGACCACATGTGATTTGATTTCTAATGAGCCCAGAAAAATGCATGCTAGAACCTCACTGTCTTTTAGTTATAAACAAGCTTTTAAAAAAACAACAATGAAAACAATCCAATCTAATTAATCTCTTTCGACTTTTCTTCTGTCACATTGTCTCAGGAGCATGTAATTAAATTCCAAAACAGACCAGCTAGACCATCAACATATAATTTAATAGGGCCATATTTCACCATAATATGAATTATAAACATCACTTTATTTTAGACGATAAGATGAAAATTGAGAGTCTTTACACTAGAAAAAAACTGAGTATATGTTTTAAAAATGAAAACGACTTCACAAAGAAACATTTTGGTTTTGAAACTTGAAATAATTAAAGAAATCTTGCTAACTATATATAAACAAAAACATTCAAATTATTTGAAAAACAGAAAAACCTGTTCGATCTTATGGTTTTTCAAACGAAACCAAATCGAAACGAAAACCTTTCTAAAAATGCTAACCATATGAGGTTTAAAACCATAATTTTTGAAAAATAATCCAGATTTATCCAATCTATTTTACTTTTTGTGAAATTCATTTTTCTGTTAGATTCCTCCCGTCTTTTAGATATAGCAAAACCTTAAGTATTCTAAATTTTTAATAGACATTAGCCAAACAATTTCTGTAATAGTTAAGTGAACCGCGTAGATTAGTGTAATCAAAAATGTAAAATTTAACAATAGAAAGATACATTTATAATTGATTTATAATTTTAAAAGATAAAATTATTAAACAAAAAATAAAAATAAAAATGTAAATTTATGTTAAAAGCCAAAATTAATTAAAAAAGAAAAATTAATAATTAATAATGGAAAAAATTAAAATCGATTAATAAAAAAAACTTAAAAATTCAGAAATTTTAATAACCGATTCATTATCTTAAAATGTAAAGTTAGTAAAAAATATATATATAAAAATATTAAATTTATCCTAAAAAGCAAAATTAATATAAAAACAAAAAAATCCTTAGTTTTCCATTTATATTAAGGAAACAATTAATTATTAATCATAAAAATAAAAAACTCTACCATAATTTGGTAGTATGTCAATTACATACCAAAAAATTAAAAGATCAATAGTCGTATCCAAAGCTATTTACTGCATATGATTCTTTTTTCTTCATGGTATATATTTATTTTATCGAAAATTTTGTTTCTAATATATTTATATATTTTCACGGTTTATCTAATTTTGTTTTCTATTTTTCGTTTTTAATTTTTTTTTTCATGAATTAAAAAATATTAAATTACTAACCCACGTATATACGGTACTTATCTAGTATATATATAAAAAATAAAATAAAAAACAAACTCTGTTATCTATACATGACAGATCATATGGTAAAGTCAACACCTAATTTTCCTTTCTATTTCTCTTTATTTAACTACTCCCATTGGAGCACATGTCCTAAATCCTAATTATTATTTTTCTTATTTTATATTAAACTATACCCTAGTATGTATATAAATATAAATATATCGTGATTAGGAAACCAACAATTGGTCTATAATTTGGTAGAGTCAAATTGGTATTATTGCATACTTTTTTATGTAAAAATATTTTTGCATACTTCCCGTTAAACTAATATCAAGTTGCAATTTCCTATTACCTTCTTATCAATATTTATTACTCTAACCTCTATAATATTATTTAAGAAGTTTTTTTTAAATGAATTTTGTTTTGTAAGTTATTACATGAAATGTCATTACAAATAAGAAAAAATAATTGAAATAAGAAAGAATATAATTGTTTTTAAAATTATTGATGAGAATATGAAAATATTTATTTCCTATTAAAGAGGTTATTTACTATTTAGTTTCTTAATTATTATGATATTATTAAATAATAATCAATCCATACATATTCAAATAAAATATATTCGAGATCTTACAATATTTTTCACTATGATTATTATATTTTATTAGAATATATATCAAAAAAAAAGTTTGAAAAAATATGTTACTAATTTTATAAAAAGTTAGACACAAAAAATTGATTTTTTAAGAGTTTATGGACTGACCACAAAAATCATATATAGTCATTAAACGGTGCATATTATAGTTATGTTTTCAAGATTGTAGGTTTTCGCGGATAATTCCGAATAATATTTTAGTTCATTGCAAAACGGGTTAAATAGATATGTTAGTCCGGATTGACATTCTATATATAATCATTAGTTAGACATATTATAAAATTCAGATAAATATATTTTTTCTTAAATTTTTAAACAATTTTTAAGAAAAAATAATCCCTCGCTTTATATTTAGCGCGGGTTGAATCTTAATATTCTTACATTTGGTAAAGTGTGTGTACCACTTGCCCTATATATGTATGATCTCCCCCATCCATAAAAAATTTATAGCATAGAGAAGAGACCTGAGAGAAAGAAAACAGCCGAGAAACTCATAGAGGTTCACTCTACTATATAAAAATGAGCTCCCCCCACGAAAAGGCGGTGCAAGCTATCCTTTATGGCCATAGCTGCGCCATGCAGTTGAAGCTGCAGCTCAAAGATCCAAAGGCTGACTACGGATCAGTCTCAAGTTATGATCTTGCTAAATCGATCGTCGAATGTTTTTCCAATGCCATCTCAATCTTATCTGATAAACCAAAATCCGAGGAAGACCAAATTTCTGATCAATCTTCAAGGGATTCCTCTCCTCTCCTTCCCCAGAGAAGCCACTCCAAGAAAAGGTATTGATAACTAGCATTTAGCCCTCGGTAGTTTTCTTGCTTTTTTCTTTTTAACTTCAAATAAAATTACAATTTTTATATTAACGCAATGCCATCACATAAATATGTGACTAGCTATGGAATGGGATATGTGATAATTTGTATGCTAATATTTTGATACCACCACCATGTTTGCAGAAAAATTCAAAGTACAAATTCAAGCGAGAACTGGAGGGACGATTCACCGGATCCGATCTACTACGACGGGTTTCTTTGGAGGAAATACGGCCAAAAGACTATAAAAAGTCTGATCACCAAAGGTAATATTAAAAATAGCCTAATAAGATTTGATTAAGTTTAATTATTTTTGTTCCAATCAGTAATATTGGTGTATGCATTAATGTTGATACAGGAGCTACTATAGATGTTCTTACAATATAGATCATGACTGCGGAGCAAGAAAGCATGAACAGAAGATCAAAGACAATCCTCCGGTTTATCGAACCACTTACTTCGGCCACCACACTTGCAAAATCAATCATAATCAAGATCCCATTTTTACTGCCGTTCAAGAACCGGTCGATGATTTGAATAGTGCCCGGATGATCCGATTCGGTCAGGAGAAGGAAAGCCACTCCAGCGGATTCTCCTCATCGGTTAAGCATGAAGAAGATATCATCAAAGAGGAAACCATGGATCCGTATCGTGAGATAACCGGTGATGGTCAAGATTATCTACATGTGATGGAATCATCACCATCAAGTTCTTATCCTGATCCTCCGTCGACGTCATCTGGCACTGAAAGTGTCTTCTTTGATTCGGATTTGTTATTTGACAACTTAGATTCGTGGGATCATTATGATCAATTTGACTTTGGATTACGCTAGATTTTGCTGCAAAGACTATTTAAGAAGTTATTTTAATGACCAGAATATATATATTTAAGAACTACGACTTCTTCTTTTTTGACAACATAACTACGACTATTTTATGTTACGAAAAATGAAATATCTACCACACAAACGAATTATATTATTTTTTTGGTTGCCTCGCCTGATCAAAGGAAACTTCAAGCATGTCATCATCCTTTTTTCTTCGATATTTGAAATGATGCCTCTCTAGATCCTCCATTTGTTTTGTTGCCTATTTCTCACGTTTGCAAAGGAATTAGACTAGATGACCACATAATTCAATTTTAGAGATTAAATAACAATTTGAAAGGAATTTTATCCTAAATAAAAAGAATGACGTAATGTGATTAAGTTAGTGAGTCTTGTCAACTGAATGAGGATATTTTTTTTTTTTTGGTGTGTAGTTATTTTTTAAAGCTTTGTAATTAAGTTTCTTCTCTCGCTCTGTTTAGGAAGGAAACAATGACATTAAATTTGTAACATTGATTCTAAACCCCGGCCCACACGTATCTGATCTAAATTATCCGAATTTTTAAGGTTATGATTATAGAAATTATTCTGACCAAAAAAAAAAAAATGATTATAGAAATTACATGTTTAGGGTCAAGATAAGTTATTCTAACGGATAAGGATATGTATGGTGTAATTACCTGAGGTATTCGAATTATTCATTTGGATACGCAATCTTAACTACGTCATATATACAAATCTTAAAATTACAAAAATTACCTTATAGTTTTCAAAATTACCTAATTTTTTTAATATTATCTAATTGGATTGAAAATCAATGTCCTACGCATTCAATTCAAGTGAGTCTATCGGTAATTACAAGTTTAGGTAAAATTACCTATTCAGATAGTGTTCTTAACTATCCGAATTATTTTTATCCTATCCGTTTTCCGTATTATTCGACCCATTTATTAAGAGTGTAATTTGGGTGTTGAATTTTCGACATTCTAAACACTTTTACTCGTTATTATTCAACTCTTTGCCTGTAATGAACATGTCTAATTAATGGTAGAGTTTTGGTGATTAGGACAAAAGGATGGTTGATCAGAAGCAGTCTCAGACTCTCAGCCCACTTGTCGCTCCAACCACTCTTTTTCAAAGAGATTAAGAAAACAAATTATAATATGCCGAAATGATACGGACACACTATATCTATATGGTTGAAACCCATCAAATTATATTTATGAAAGTCAATGTTAGTTTCTTGGTTTTATTATAATTTCCACATAAATATCAAAAACGAGTATTAATTGAATCTATATTTGTATAAGAAGGCCTACTCTCTAAATAGTTTAATTAATCAATCAAGCCTACATAAACACCTTATTTTATAGTATAAAATTAAACCTAGTATTTTTTAAACAACATGGGTGTAATCTAAACACCTTATTTTATATAAAAAGTCTGAAAACTTTTTAAAAAATAAACTTATTATTTTTTTGGGGGCTTTTGCACTTACAATCACTTTTCAAAGTTTTATGAAAACTTTAGCATTTTTTTGAATTTAATTGGGAAATTAACATTTATTTTATTATTCATGATAATTTCACATCTGCACAGTACTCCATGTACGATCGTATGCCGTACACATAGCTACAAGAGGAAGGATAAAATAGTCATTTCAACGCAAAACAACAAAAATGCCAAAATCGTAAGAGAAGTTTAAATAAATGGTTTCTAGTGTAAATATCTCTTTTTTTTTCAAAAGAACATGGGTGTAATCAAGTGGTCCGTCCAGTCCAAATTGGTCACCACTTGGTAATTTTTAAAAATAAACCTATCAAACTTCTTTACTTTATTAAAGAGGATATTAAGGTGGAAACAATTATTGGTGAGACATCGCGGTGGAGGTAACCCCATGGTCTCCAATGTCCAATAAACAATTGATTTCAAATATGTATGAATTTTCAGTCTTTACCAACAGTTGTTAGTTTTCACTACAAGAAAACAAAGCGATTCCCGACCGGAATTCCGACCAAAAAAAAATGGTCGGAAATTTCCGACCGTTTTCCAACTAAATACCGATGGAATAAACCCGGTCGGAAACCGGTCGGAAATTCTCGACCATTTTTGTCCCGTCGAAAATTGGTCGGGAATTCCCGACCGATTTCTGACGATATAGAGACCGGTCATATATGGTCGGAAATCGGTCAGAATTTCCGATTTAATATTTTTTACAAACATAAAATAAACGTGTTGCTATACATTTAAAACATGTGTTCTCACCCCGTCGGTAATGGGTCGGAAATTCCCGACGAATTCCCGACCATTTGTGGTTTTAAAACCTCAAATGATAAAAATTTGATTACGTTTATGATTACTAAGGTTAGATATGATATATTGAAAGAATTCAATGTTAAAATATCTTAATAATCATTCTTTTTAAGCTTTTAATCAAAACTCGACAAGAAACCGATAAGTGTGAATATAAGTTATATGTATCGTTATGAAAGGTTACACTCGTTCTCGAATCGATTCATATAAATCGTCATATGATCCATTTTATGTTTACCTATTAAGTTAGTTGTTAGTAAATAAGATTAGTAGAAGTTTCTTAAACCCTATATGGTTTTTAAATTTAGGATTTCATACCCTAAACCCTATATGGTCGGAATTTGGTCGGAAATTTCTGACCAAATTCCAACCAATTATGATTTATGGTATGAAATACTTATATTTCGAAAATTTCTAAGTGTTTATAAATTTGTGTGGTATAAATTGTTAATTTTAAGTGTTTATACACTTAGCATTTTATACTTAGCATTTTTCGGAAGATATTCATATATGGTCGGGATTTGGTCGGAAATCCCGACCATTTTCCGACGGGATTGGGCATTTTTCGGAAAATCTTCATATACGGTCGGAATTTGGTCGAACATCCCGACCAATTTCCGACGGGTATTATAAAACGAGTCAAATGAAAGCCTTCCCGATGGATTTAGCTTGGAAGCTCTTGATGAAAGTCATGCGAAATTGAGTTAGCTTTCCAACTCAAGTAGATTCATGTCATTACGATCAGCGGTTCAGGAGATACGGGAGATTTATTGAAGATATGTCACTGTCGGAAAATGCAGAGCCAATCCGAATCATCTTAAAGATCATATCGGATGGAAATCTTCCCGTTCCCAGTTTAATCTCAAATCCTGCAGACAGATTGGAAATTGAGTTATCTTTCCAATGAGAGTAGTTTCAGCTCATTCCTAGTAATATTCCAGGAGTTATCGCCGATTTAGTGGACACATATCAGCATTTTTCGGAAAATCTTCATACATGGTCGGAAATTGGTCGGAAATCCCGACCATTTTCCGACGGGATTTATAAAACGAGTCAGACGAAAGCCTTCCCGATGGATTTAGCTTGGAAGCTCTTGATGAAAGTCATGCGCAATTGAGTTAGCTTTCCAAATCGAGTAGATTCATGTCATTCCGATCAGCGGTTCAGGAGATACGGTTGATTTATTGAAGATATGTCATAGTTGGAAAATGCAGAGCCAATCTGAATCATCTTAAAGATCATATCGGATGGAAATCTTTCCGTGCCCAGTTTAATCTCAAATCTTGCAGACAGATTGGAAATTGAGTTATCTTTCCAATGAGAGTGGTTTCAGCTCATTCCTATTAATATTCCAGTAGTTATCGCCGAATTAGTGGACACATATCAGCATTTTTCGGAAAATCTTCATACATGGTCGGAAATTGGTCGGAAATCCCGACCATTTTCCGACGGGATTTATAAAACGAATCAGACGAAAGCCTTCCCGATGGATTTAGCTTGGAAGATCTTGATGAAAGTCATGCGAAATTGAGTTAGCTTTCCAAATCGAGTAGATTCATGTCATTCCGATCAGCGGTTCAGGAGATACGGTTGATTTATTGAAGATATGTCATAGTTGAAAAATGCAGAGCCAATCCGAAGCAGCTTAAATATCATGTCGGATGAAAATCTTTCCGTGCCCAGTTTAATCTCAAATTTTGCAAAAAGATTGAAAATTGAGTTATCTTTCCAATGAGAGTGGTTTCAGCTCATTCCTAGCAATATTCTAGGAGTTATCGCCGATTTAGTGGACACATATCAGCATTTTTCGGAAAATCTTCATATATGGTCGGAAATTGGTCGGAATACTTTCAGTATTTCCGACCAAATTCCGACCATTTGGGGTTTCGAAACCTCAAACGGGAAAATTTTGATTTAGGCTATGTTTGCTATGGTTAGATATGATCTTTTGAAAAATACAATGTCCATATATCTTAAGTATCACTATTTACGGACATATACTAAAAACCGTACAAGAAACCGAAAAGTATAAGTATAAGGTCAATGTTTCATTATGAAAGGTTTAACTCAATCTACTTTCAATTTATAAAAACATCATATACTCTATTAAATATTTATTTTGTCATATATTTGTAAGACATAAGATGTTTACATGTTTTTTAAACAGTATACAGTTTGTAAATTAAGAATTTTAAACCCTAAACCATATATGGTCGGAAATTGGTCGGTAATTCTAGGAATTTCCGACCAATTTCCGACCAATGTGAATAAATGGTTGGAAATTGGTCGGAAATTACAAGGAAATTCTAAAGTTTTATGTTGGATTTATAAACCCTAAACCCCATATGAAATACTAATTTTTATAAATTTCAAAGTTTAATGTTGGATTTATAAACACTTAGCATTAATAAACCCTAAACCCTATTTGGTCAGAAATTGGTCGGAATTTCCAAGGAATTACCGACCAATTTCCGACCGATATGAGCATTTTAGAAAAAATGCTAAGTGTTTATAAATCCAACACCCAATCGAAAAAAATGCAAAGTTTTTACAATTTTTTGTAAATTTAAAATACGGGTTAGTGTTTAGAATTTCAAATGCTAAGTGTTTAGAATTTTAAACCCTAAACCCTATATAGTCGGAATTTAGTCGGAAAAGCTTAGGAATTTCCGACCAATTTCCGACCAATATGAATAAATGGTCGGAAATTGGTCGGAAATACTAATTTTTATAAATTTCAAAGTTTTATGTTGGATTTATAAACAGTTAGCATTTATACACTCTAAACCCTATATGGTCGGAAATTGGTCGGAAATTTTAAAGAATTACCGACCAATTTCCGACCAACCCCAAAAAAAACCCGGGAAACCTTACCGCGAAATGAAAAGTGAGGCGGTTTATTTTTTTTCATAAACCGACCGATTTCCGACCGTATGGATTGGTCTGAAATAAATAGATCTAAAACCCAGATTTTTCTTCTTCTTCCTCACTTCTCTTCTCTTCGTCTCTTCTCTTCGTCTCTCTCTCTCCGGCGATTCTCCCTCCGCCGTCTGCTCTCACCGCCGCCGTTCTCTTGTCACGGTAAGTCTTCTCTCCCCCTTCTCTTCCTCTTTTCTTCCTCTTCTCCTCTTCTCTTCCTCTCTTCTCTTGTACTCAAGGTAATGTTTTTTTTTTGTAAATTAGGTCTTCACGGAGCTGCCGGAGCCGCCATCCGCCGGAGAATTCTGTCCTCCTCCGCCGCCTCCTTCATCTATCACCATGTAAGCCATGCATAAGGATGTTAGTTGTTAGGATTTGTTGGTTTTGTGAGATTTGTAGTTAGATTAGTTAGATTTGTGGTTAGATTTGTTGTTAGATTTTAGTTGAGATTTGAGTTTAGGTTAGATTTGTTTATGTTTTGTTAGATTTGTTTAATTTTAATTTTTGTTTTGAATAGTTATATAAAACTTGATTAATTTTATAATTTTCATAAGATTTTTTTTTTAGTTTCATTATTAAACATATGAAAAAATCGTTTTTAGATTAAAAAAACCAAAAATATATTTTTAAAATTTTATAAAAATCGTTTTTAGCATTTTTTGAAAAGAATAATTTTTTCTTTGTTATTTAAAACGTTTGAAAAGAATAATTTATTCGTTTTTTGCATAAAAACGTTTTATGAATTTTTATTATTTTTATAAAAACCGTTTCGAGAATTTTCATAACTTTTTCGGGGTTTTTGAAATATATATTGTTTTTTGTAATTTTTTCCGGTTTTTGGTATTTTTGCGTTTTTGTGAATAGTTTGTGGTTTTTGGTATTTTTTGTGAATATTTTCCGGTTTTAGGTATTTTTCGCCTTTTTGTGAATATTTTCCGGTTTTGGTATTTTTTCTCGTTTTATTTATAGTTTGCGTTTGCGTTTAATATCTAACTAAGTTTGCGTTTTTTTGTAGGAAGTACGAGGGTTTCGCGAACATGCATCTCGGTGGTTCGCCTCTAGAGATGCAACCACCTAGACATAGCGGTCGTTCGAGTCGAGGCACACAACCACCAAGTCCCGCTGGATCGACTATCCCGGAGTCGAAGAGTCAAGCTCCTCGAGTCCTCACCATCGAGGAGTTAGTCCAACAACCGGGCCGAGACTTGCACATCCGGCTTGATCCACATCTAGCATGTCGAGGACGGATATCGCTAGCATGTCGGCTTGGATGAGAGCGAAGTTCCCAGATTTCACGGGAACGGGATCGGGATCCGCAAATGTTTAATATGTTTAATGTTTTAAAAACACTTTCTGTTATTTTATTTTCAAAACTATTTTATTTTAGAATACTTTAATGTTTAATATTAATTTTAATTTTCATTTTCGAATTAATTAAATTAAGTTAAATTAATTAATCAAAATTCAAAATTTTTCAAAATAATTTCGAATTACAGTATTTCAAGTTGGTCGGAATTTGGTCGGGATTTAGGTTGGTCGGAATTTGGTCAGAATTTAGGGTGGTCGGAATTTGGTCGGAATTTAGGTTAATCGGAATTTGGTCGGAATTTAGGTTGGTCGGAATATGGTCGGTAATCGTCAGGTATGCGGATGGTCGGTGTTTGGTCGGAAAAAAGTATGGTCGGTATTTGGTCGGAAATAAGTTAGTCGGACTATTGTCGGTAACTCGTCGGGTATTACCCGACGCTTTATAACGTCGGTAATTGGTCGGGAAAATAATGGTCGGTAATCTGTCGGAAATTCCAGACCAATTTCCGACCAATATTGATTTCCGACGCAATAGTCCCGACGAGCCAAATCGGTCGGAAATTAGTCGGGAAAGCCATTTTCTGACGATTTTCCGACCGATATAGCCGTCGGAAATCGGCTGTTTTCTTGTAGTGTTTAGCAGATTGTTATAAGCGTGTGACCAAGTAAACGCAGTGAAAACTTGTGGCCATTTCGAGTTCGTCTAAGAATTCAGTTGGTAGAATGGGTACGAGTCCCTAGAGAGAAAAGTTAGGAGCCAAGAAATACTACTAGCTTCTGTGGTTAAAACACAAGTTTATGGTCTCGATTGCTTGAAATGCAATTTTTGCTAAGCCAGAAAAGAGATATTTTTTTTTCTAGGCAGAATCATTTTTTCTGAAGGAGAAAACGTTTTCAGTTTTTCATCAAGTATTTTTGCAAAATGCAAACGTAGTGTTTAACAAAAGTATAAATATTTCTTTGTTAAAATTAACAAAATTTTATTTAATATACATAAGGTTTGTGGGTTTATTTAGACATAAATACACATTAATATCCAGGTCTATGAGCACTGAAAGCTTCTTTCGAAGATAAAAAGAAAATCATCTGCAACACACACCACCCTCTTCTTTTCTTTAATTCCTCGTAGTCTTTGTCACTCCTCCCAAAACAAACGTTTTCACTTTGTTGAAAGCATTTTTTTTGGGCGAAGTAGAGACTTTTTCCGGCCATGCATAACCTTGCAACTGATATTCGAAAACGTAGTGTTGTTTCTTACTCTGCTTCTTGCTAAATTAACATATATTTTTGAAAAACCGAAAAACAAAAAAACATAGTATAAAATAAAAACATATGTTTTTGAGAAAATTCATAAATCCTGTTGACATTTTCTATAGGGTGTAGATGAATTTAACAAACAAGGTGCTTGCTTGTCCAACTTAAGCAATGTATGTACTATGTAGAGAGAGAGAGAACAAAATTATACTTGAAGAGACCTCAAAAAAAAAAATTATACTTGAAGATGTTTTTTTGTAATCTTCAATATGAGGGGAAAATACTTGAGTTTAAGCGTGTACTGACTGCTATATCACTTGCTTTTTTTGAAAGTTGACTTGAGTTTGCTTCACGTAATTTCCTTTGTCTTTTGTCTTTTTATAGCGCCGTGTCGCTATGAATGTACGTACACAGTTTGTACTTATTAGTAGGTGTTACGACTTAATTTCACACCAAGACTCGAGTCAAACTCACTGTGGATCGATAATTCAATGACCGAGGAATTATTAGAATTTCATTTAGTCATTTTTGCTATCAGAGGATCCATAAGAAGCCCAAAATAGATTTTCATGAGAAGTTCATTAGCCCATGTAATTAGGGTTTTTAGCACGTAGAAATTCATATAAACTTGTGTTTAGAACATCAATATAAGATAATTTTGGGAATGACCACAAAACAACTCTTTTTCATCCTTTATGAGATATCAAGTTTCGAAAAGGCGCTAAGCGGGCGGTCGGGCACCGATTTGCGCCTAGGCCGAAAAGCGGTGATTAATTTTGAACATTTTTTTTAATTTTAAAGTTTATATGTATATAAGTTATAAGCTATGAATATATGAATCAAAACAAGTATGAAATAAGTTTTTTTGATTATCAAAGTAACAACATTAGGAAATTAAGTTCAAATTCACATATAAATTCCAAAAAAAAAAAAGGAGTACAAACATATGATGCAAAAAATAGATTTGTCTTGATATTGAGAGACAAAAAAAAGTACAAGGAGAGAAAAATCTTCATCATCTTCTTCAATGATCAAATTACCATGTGTGTTGTACTTCTAGATGTATTTCCAAAATTTTGTAACAGACCATATGTCCGTCACAAAAAAAAAAATGTTGACTTTTTGAAAAAATCGTTGACATTTTCAAAAAATCGTTTGACCGCTTAATTCACCGCTTAGACACTAATCGCGGCGGTGCACCGCTAGAACATGGTGAAATATCAATTAATAATCTTTTAACTTTTGGTGACAATCTAAAGTTTTCCCCTTTTTTCTATGCATGCATTTGAAGAAAGCTCCTTCAATGAGCTATTTCTATTTCTACTTTTGTTCTCTATCTCAATAAAGCTTTATGAGCATAAATCTACTCTTGTTTTGAACAAAAACTAGAAAGTGGTGTGAATAAAATCCATAAATCCCATAGATCGACTGAGCTATTTCTATGTCGTGATGCGTTGTGCCAAGCAAGCTTTGCATGTGTGATTGTGTAAAGATAATTTTGGTCCAAGCCCAATGTTATTCCAACAAAAAGAAATATCAAAGGAAAGTCCATTAGAGTTTCATTCCAAATTTAGACTATTATAAATATGGTTTTTATGTAATCCGAAGATGGTTAACTAAGGTTGCCGATTGTGCAGCATTCTCAATCCTTTTCATGATAAACAATCTAAAATACCTTTTTGATATTGGTGACAACTTCATTCATTCCTCTTTTCTTTTTCATTTATGCACTTGAATAAAGTTTTTTTATGAGATATTTTATTATCCATCTTTTTATTTTTCTCAACAAAGCTCTTAGGAGCTTGAATCTATGGTTGATTTGAAACTTGCTATCGGACTGTTCTTCCATTGTTAATCTCAATTCAGCCTTGGTTGCATATGAATATGGACTTCCTTGTATAAAGTAAGGTAAAGATTCAATCTTAGAAAAAACGACTTTCATTACTGTTCAGTTTATTCTATTCAATTTGATGATGAATATCTTTGCTCTACGATTCCTTGTGAGGAATAAATTTGGAGAAATGGAATACAAGACAAAAAAAAAAAAATGGAAATAGTGTAATTTCTGAGGAATGAGAGGACTATTATATTCTTCTTCTCATTATTTTTTTCTCCAAATGGGTCACCGATTGAAGTGAGTATGTAACAAAATTTCAAACCGTCCAGATCTCAACTATTAGAATCTGTTTCCATAATTAAGTTTAGCATTCACTGTTTCAGCCACTTGTGTATAAACTTAACAAAAATGTAATACGTTACTATTGAAGTCAAAAGAAAAAAAAATAAAAATAATACCTTACCATTTCCCACAGCAAAACCAAACATGTAGTGTTGTTATTTTCCTATGTCTTATATATATACTTAGCTCCATAAAAAATTGTTCAAAACAATCCAGTCCTTTAACTCCTCTCACGATGATGAATCTCTATACTTCTCTTTTCGTCGTGTTCGTATGTTCTGGTATTTACCTCAGATTTTTTTTAAAAAGTTTTATCAAAAAAAAAAGATTCATACAAAAAAAAAAAAAACAAATGCCATAGTAAATATTACTTCTTGTTGAGTAAATTTGTTTCCTTGTTCATGGAAATAGGGGTTGTATTAAGCGGAATAGCAGATGCGTTATGTCAGACCCCAGTAGGAGGATCATGCAGTGACTGCGCAACGAGGTGTTCATCGACGTTTTATGGTTTTATTGGAGATTACTGTGATGAGGAAGGTTCGTGCACTTGCTCCTACAAATGTATGAATTGTAGCGTGACGTATGGGTTCTTCGAGTCAGGGTGTTTGGACAGGGTGCCAAACAACTTGCAATGAGAAGCTACATGACCGAGGTGTGGACATCCATGGTCATTGTGATCGTCACAAGAGTGGCTTCACTTGCATGTGTGAATTTAAGAGTCGTGATTGTATGATTTATGAATAATTGTCAAGTACTATATTGTGATTGTCATTATGATTGTGTGCGAGGTTATTGTGATTGTCAAGTATCATAATTATGATAAAAATACAAAATTTCATTGCACCAAAAAAAAAAAAAATACAAAATTTCATAACTAACTAATAAATACTTTATCAAAAAAAAAAAAACTAACTAAGAAATTATCAATAACATATGGCGAACATTAAAGAGATATGTTATAAGGAACTTAATATATTTGCTTTTATTTGTGTATTATTCGTGTTTTTCATTGTTTGTTCCGCTTTTTACATATCAACCATTTATTATGCACTGCTTGTTCCGCATCAACCGCAATTATTCTTTTCATTTTGATTGTTTTATACTAACCAAACTTATTCTTGCCGTTTTGCAAGAATCGCATGTTGTTTAACGCTCGTTTTTACCCACTCCACCAAACACATCATTTGGTTGTTGATTCATTACCATAACCCCTATTAGTGTGCGTGGAACTGTTTCACTTCTCATTATCCGTTAATACCTTTTGGTAAACGATAATATGGATTGAATATTTGGAATAAAGTTTATTCCAGTGTTAAAAAAAAAAAATGTTTAGAGTTTAAACACGTCGTCGTTTCACACGCGTTAAACTAGTGGTTGATGGGAGAAAGTGTGTGACCTAAGCGGATTTTCTCGCTCTCTTTCTCGAGGATTGAGTTTTACCTCTCTTTCCCGAATTTTTATCCTTTGATTCGAAATCTCTCTAGGAAGCTGAATCTGGATCATCTAAGTAAGTCCCTATCGTTTATCTCTTTGCGACGATGTTCTAACCTCATTTACATTGATATTATTTTGGTTTTGCAATCTAACAAAAACAAATTGGGTGGAATTCAATGATGGAGAAATGAAATTGAGCAAAAATTACGGAAACAAACTTATAGGTTATCTGTGTTTGCGGAGTCTGATTCATTCATTTCTCGCATGTTTATTTTGATGATTACATAACTTGATGTTGATTCAAGCTTTACTGAAACTCTGTTGAGTTTAGATTTTTGAGAATGAATGTTTCAGGTATATTCTGCTCATTTTGGAGTCCTAGTATAGTCTTATTATGCACTTAGATCTTTTGAAAATCATATTGGGTAATTTGGGTATTGAAAATTTTCATTTTTTGAAGATGTTCATGCTATCTCTAGATGTAAAGTTTGTTCTTTTCTGCTGGATTCTCATGTCGTCTTATTCGTTGTTCTTTGCAGGTATCATTTTGAAGTTTTATCAGTCATTCTAGCCATTCTTCTGGGGTGATAAAAATGGCTGCTTTAGAAACAGTTCTACGGGTTCCGTTGGGATCTTTATCTCCATCTTGTTATCTGGCTTCTTTCTTCGTTAACTCGACTCCAATCCTATCGCTTAAACCCGCTGGTAGAAAACGAAGGGGCTTAAGGTGTACAAATTCGCATGTTTCAAGAGCTTCAAAGACCGTGGCGAGAGGAAATTTGTTTCATGGTCCAAACTGTGTTTTGAAGGGTAAGAAATTGCAGTCCATGAGATGCAAATGCCAAAGACATGATGTTGAGGAGAACATCAGATCCACGTCGCTTCCTTCTGACGGCTTGGGCAGCGAATTGAAAAGCGACTTGGACGAAATGCCTCTACCTGTAAATGGAAGTCTTTCATCTAATGGTAACGTACAATCAGGTGGACCAAAATCTATTGAGGATGAAGCATGGGATCTATTGAGGCAGTCCATTGTTTACTATTGTGGCAGTCCTATTGGAACTATTGCTGCTAATGACCCGAACTCTACCAGTGTCCTGAATTATGATCAGGTCTTTATTCGTGATTTCATACCCTCGGGGATTGCCTTTCTTCTTAAAGGAGAGTATGACATTGTTCGGAATTTCATCCTTTACACCCTCCAATTACAGGTGATACAATCTTTCTTTGTTTTTCTGTTTTAACTGTGATCTAAAGGCAGAATATTTCTACTTGGTTGAATGACTTTGTATCAAAAATCTCCTCACTATGATTAGTATATACCAAGCATTATATTGTCTAATGTTTTTGTGCTTTTAAGGACACATTATTGTAATCTGCATCTTTAGTGACCTTGTTTTTTTTCCGAAACTGATTGTTATGTTGAAGTTATTTGGTTTTGTTTTTCGTTAAAATAATGCTTATTCTTGACTAGAGTTGGGAGAAAACCATGGATT
Organism: Eutrema japonicum; assembly: GCA_030161315.1. Classification (NCBI taxonomy): domain Eukaryota; kingdom Viridiplantae; phylum Streptophyta; class Magnoliopsida; order Brassicales; family Brassicaceae; genus Eutrema; species Eutrema japonicum. The sequence continues at coordinate 46,504,224 of BSQW01000005.1, forward strand.
GCCATAGCCCAGGTCAAGGATTGATGCCTGCTAGTTTCAAGGTGAAAACTGTTCCCCTTGACGGTGATGATTCAATGACAGAGGAGGTGTTAGATCCTGATTTTGGTGAAGCAGCAATTGGACGTTTCAATAGGGGTGACGAGGTATTGGCTGAGATTCCGTCAGATCTCCAGCCCAATATGACCGTTGAGGCGAGACCTTTGAGAGTTCTCGAGCGGAGGGTCAAGGAGCTTCGTCGGAAGAGGATTCCGATGATGCGAGTTCTGTGGGACTGTGACGGGGTGCAGGAGGAAACTTGGGAGCCAGAGGCTAGGATGGAAGCGAGGTTCCAGAAGTGGTTCCAGAAGCAAGCTGCGGCTTGAGTTCCATCGAGAGGTTCCAGTTTCGGTTATAGCTGTGTGCTATGTGTGTTTCATTTTGTATTGCCGTTGTGTAGAACGATGTTACATTTGATGTGTAATAAGATGAGTATTTCTTATTGGTGACTTGCGAGTCACGGTTTCGCATTTCGTTTGGGGTAAGAAACGTTAATGCGAGAGAGTGATAAGATGGATGTTCTTATGGCTGTTGTGAGCGTTGCGTGTTTCAGTTAAGCTTGTTCAGGAAAATGAGTCGAGTGACGAGACCGGGTTATTTCACTTAGCGGTTCTATGTGGTGGGTCGGATTGCAGGCGTATGGTACTTGTTTGTTTTATTACGTTTGTATTGAAGACCTACTGCAGAGAGTTGTTGGGTGTTAAAGGTAGCTTAGTCATAGTTGTCTTGACAAGTCTTTCTAAAGCAAGCTGACACTGGAAGGTGCGCAAGGGAGGTGCGATGGCCGGGTTATTGGTCATGCACGGCAGATATTCCGGGTATGGAATATGGGTGAGGCCGGTGTTGCCTTGCGAGGATTTACACGGATCACGGGAGGTAGTTCAGTCGAGATGCTTAGAGATATGTGATTTATTGCTCGTGGAGAGGACTGGTTCCTCTGGTGCCGATAGCTCGCAGGACTGTGTGTCTTGGGAGTGTGAGTGGCGATGTACCCAGACTCGGGAGGTTTATAGCCTAGAGTGATACGTGATACCGTGGATTCGTAAGGAGTATGTCCCAGACGTGGGATATATTGCCTAGAATTGAGTGGTATGGGGTATTGAGACTCTTGTAGGTTATATTACTGAGTGGAGTGGTACGGCATATACCTAGAACTCGGAGATGCTGCGGTGTCTTGGGTAATATGGTATGGTGGATATCCTGCGGGATATGGCTGATGCTCGGAACTCAGAGATGCTGCGGTGTCTTGAGTAATGGGGTTGGCTGGTGTTTGAGCAATAAATACTTACAATGCCGCGGTGTTATAAGCATAGGGACTGAGTGGGAAACCTCGGAGGTTGGTATTGGACCTCGTGTGAGTATTGAGATGGCCGGGTTGGCCAAGGATTGTGTAATCGTTGCGACAATTGAGGTTCATAGGAAATGAACGGTTCATGGGAGATGAACGGTAACGAAGATTCGAGGACGAATCTAAGTTAGTGGGGGAGAATTGTAACGCCCGCGTTCCAGAAGAATTGATTATTGGGGAAAATAATTGATTCGAGTTTGTTCTGGGGCGGTATCGATCGATACCAGGATTGGATCTTAGCATCGATCGATACCAGCCGGGATTTCTCCTTTAAGTCTCTTCCTCTTTTCTTCCTGCGGGTGGAAAACCCTTCTTTTGGGAAAGGAAGTCTTGGCCGCGAGAGAGAGAGAGAGAGAGAGAGAAGGAGAGCGTGAGAGAGGTGGAAGCTTGGTGAAGCTTGGATCTTGCGAGATCGAGGGAGATTCGAGCTTGGGAGAAGCTTGAAGAAGAGATCGGAAGAGTTTGGTCGTGGGGAACTAGAGGGAAGCGTGGGAGGTCTTCTAGAGCTCGATCCGTCCGATTTAAGGTGAGTTGGGACCAAAGGTTAGCAAATAAGCTTGTGTGGTGCTTAGTTAAGCTTGATTGTTGAGTTTGGGGTTTTGCCTTGGTTTGTGGCGATTTCTGGGTTTAGATCTCGCGGAAGGTTGGGATTTGCAGGTGGGTATCGATCGATACCATGTGTGTGTCGATCGATACTAGGCTCTTGTCGGTGGACTCGAGTCGTGCAGGCATCGGTCGATACCAGGGGTGTATCGATCGATACCAGCTGTTGCCTGTGGGCATGTGTTGCTTGGCATCGATCGATACCAGGGGTGTATCGATCGATACCAGCTGTTGCCTGTGGGCATGTGTTGCTTGGCATCGATCGATACCAGGGGTGTATCGATCGATACCGGTTGTTGCCTGAGGGCATGTGTTTGGGTATCGCTCGATACCAAGGAGGTATCGATCGATACTGGTCGTGGGTTGTGCCTTGAAGGCGTGTTGTGTGTTGCCTTTCAGGCTGTGTGTCTAGCAGTTCTTGGGATGAATTGTTAGGCGTTGGTATAGTTTCTTGGTGATGAATTGCTATTGTGTTAGAAGTTTAATTGGTGTTAATTAATTCTTCGCATTGATAATTGTTGTTGATTGTGCTTATTTGTTTAGCCTGTTGTTGGGATGATCTCTCACTCAGCGTTTGGTTAGCCAAATGTTGATGCATCACTTTTGTCGATGCAGGTAAAGATAAAGTGTGAGCGTGGAATCGAGGCAGTGAAGAGAGGATGATTAGGACCCGGGGTTTTATTTATTGTTGTTGCTTTTGCTGTTAGAACTGCTGGCTTGTGTAAGCTGTAGAACTTGGATTGTTCTGGTGTTTGTGTTATTCCGCGTTGTTAATTATGACTGTTTATTTATTTATGTTGCAAAAAAAAAAGAGTGCGGACGTGTTGATTCTGGTAAGAAAAGCTTAAATATTGTAGTTCTGTTCTGTCTTACAACTATGTCAAAAGAATATATACAAATTTGTTCTACTTCACTTTTCATTTTGTTTTGGAATCTCAGGCTTGTGGTGGATTATATTGCTGAGAGCATATGGAAAATGCACAGGCGACCTTTCCGTGCAGGAAAGAGTTGATGTGCAGACCGGAATCAAGATGATCTTAAAGCTCTGTCTTGCTGATGGTTTCGATATGTTCCCTACTCTATTAGTCACTGATGGCTCCTGCATGATAGACCGTCGAATGGGAATCCATGGTCATCCACTGGAGATTCAGGTGAGCATTTCCCATCGCAGTTGTGTAACTTCAATCTGAATTTGCAGCCATTTATTTGTTTTACTTTCTCAGGCACTGTTTTATTCAGCGTTGGTCTGTGCACGTGAGATGCTTACACCAGAGGATGGATCAGCTGATCTAATCCGAGCTCTCAACAATCGTCTTGTTGCATTATCTTTCCACATCAGGGAGTACTACTGGTTGGACCTGAAAAAAATAAACGAAATATACCGTTACCAGACTGAAGAATACTCTTTCGACGCAGTTAATAAATTCAACATATATCCAGATCAGATCCCTTCATGGTTAGTGGACTTTATGCCCAACAGAGGAGGATATTTGATTGGAAACCTTCAGCCCGCTCACATGGATTTCAGATTCTTTTCTTTGGGGAACCTTTGGTCTATAGTCAGCAGTTTGGCTACAAATGATCAGTCACATGCAATTCTTGACTTCGTTGAAGCAAAATGGGCAGAACTTGTAGCAGACATGCCATTCAAGATCTGTTACCCTGCTATGGAAGGTGAAGAATGGCGAATTATAACCGGAAGTGATCCAAAGAACACGTAATTTTTCTCTTACATATGATTTCCAATAGATGATGTCTTATATTTTCAATACAGTTTTTCCCCATCCAAGTTGTCATCTTAAGCATCTTGATTTTGTTGCAGTCCTTGGTCTTATCACAATGGAGGTGCCTGGCCAACTTTGTTATGGCAGGTTAGTTCAGATTCTTTTCTTCCCCTTTTCTTAGACCTCATAAATTAGGCATTCAGGTTAGTTCAACTTTGTTCGGTTGCACTAACTTCGTTCTCAGTTCATTTTATTTGGTATTAAACAATGTTACTGTTCGTTTTTTTTATATAAAAATATCCGTTTGTTTTGGTTTATATCCGAATTCCTGAGCTGAGTCAGTTCTTTATGAATATCATTTGAAAGTACAGCCAATGAGCAATTGGATTTGAAATTGTTAGAGTCAGGATTGAATCCTTAAGCGTGAAGAAAATGTTAGATTCTGTGCAAAATCATATTCAACTCATACATATATGTATTGCACACCGATATAATTGGTTTGGTTTATCAATGTGAATTTTTCGAAGCCCTTTTGTGTTAATTTTAAAATCCTGGTCCCTTCTTGATATTTTTCAGCTGACAGTAGCAAGCATCAAAATGGGTAGACCAGAGATTGCAGAAAAAGCGGTTGAGTTAGCTGAGAGACGGATTGCTAAAGACAAATGGCCCGAGTACTACGATACCAAAAGGGGAAGATTCATCGGTAAACAGGCACGGCTTTACCAGACTTGGTCCATCGCGGGTTACCTCGTGGCCAAGCTCCTCTTGGCAAATCCAGCTGCAGCGAAGTTCCTCACTAGCGAAGAGGATTCGGATTTGAGAAACGCATTCTCTTGCATGATCAGTGCTAACCCGAGAAGAACACGGGGACGCAAAAAGACTCAACAACCATTTATTGTTTGAAAAAGCTCAGAAATCTTTTTGTCAAAGTGAGCCATGGACTGTCGACTCGTCCAGTCCCTTCAACAGAATGATACGAAATTGTTGTGTAAATAGTCTCTCTTAGAAACTTATTAGATAAAAAGAGAATGGTATTTCCTACTAAAAGTGGTTTGGGCTCAAAAGTACTTTGATTTTGTTGCAGTGGTCCAACAAGTTGGGCTTAACCGGAATTAATACGTAGAAACATCCAAACTTTCTTGTGTACCATTCACTTATCTTTCGTCCGATCGAACTAAATTCAACTGACAAGGCTATGATTTTGCCTCGATGACATTTATCTCCATCATATGGTGGTTGCAGGTATTTTAATCGTAAATTTTTAGTGTTGTCAGAGAGTATTATTCATAGTAAATAGCCAAATATGGTTCACATTTGTTGAGATGATATTATTATTATTATTAGAAAAATACTCTCAAGTGAATGAGAGTGAGATTACACTTGCACCTTTTAACCAAATACTAACATGTATTTTGTTTCGACTTCCGATACCACGTTATTTGATTGGCCAACGCGGCATTCTTATTTCACAATGACAGTAAAATAGCAACAAATATGCGCGCACCAAAAATATATTATGATCAAATAGTGCAAAAATAAGATTTCCATACGTATTTTAGTCGACAAAAAAAAAAAAAAATTTGTCATTTATCCAAATACTAGTTGAAAGAGTAAAGTCATTTGCTAAATTTAATATTTATCCATTATGTTAACTCAAAAAAAAAAATATCGGTTAGGAAGTTGACAGAAATGAATTCGGTAGACAATGAGTACTCTTTGTCGGCAGAGACTCAGAGTACTATTTGTCATTTCTATGCGAGAGTTTAAGGGTTTAATTAATTCTTTTTACACATAAATATTATATTTTGACTTTGCTACCCAAAAAAATGAGTTAAAAATAATATATTCTTTTAAATTCATTTTCTTTGAGTTTAGTACAATATTTTTTAAGATGTAATTAATATTTAATGAAACCAGGAAATAGAATTATAATGACATAATCATATTCTTTGAATACTTAGATATACATAATGATATTTCACACGAGTATTACACACGAGATTCAAACTCATTTCAATAGTTCACAATAAAATATTACTAATAGAAATTATTGTTTAAGCACATAGGTGACGAGGCCAGGAATGTGTGTGTTTGCCATATAATCGTCCCAATTGATGGACTTGGGATCAAACTCGAACGATCCATCCAACTCTTTGATGTTCTCCTTTCTTTTCATTCGCAGTCTTTCGGTATTTAAATCATCAAATCTGCACAAAACAATAATATATAATGTCAGGACTTAATTTAGCTGTGATTACGACATAAATAACTCATATGTGTAGTATGACGATGATTAATGTTTGTTCTCTATCCTTAGCTAGAGATAAAGATGTTAGTGTCTTAATCTTGATGAAAGTTTATGAGTAATATACATACATGCCCTTGAAGAGTAAGTAAGGCTGGTAAAGCTCAACTAGTCGCATAGCTATCTTGATTTTGCGGCTGTCTTCATTGTATTTATCTCCTTGACTCCATGGGTAGATTATATTAATCAATCGAAGAATCTGAAATGAGCAAACAAAACAACAACAAATGCTCTTAGCAACAACAACAAAAAAAAAAGAAAAAAAAAACGAAATTCTAACCGAACCAAACTGAAAACCCCGTAATTTTTGAGGAATTTTCAACGGATTAAGACAGTTTCAATTTTAGCCGAGAGAATGCTCATGCATAAATTTAGGGTTCTCTTACAACTTGGGAATTAAAATGAGAATAGAAGATAAGTTGTGGGGCTTTCACCTAAACTCCAAAAACCTAAATCATAGAGTTGAGGTAAAGTACCAGTAGAGGAAGCTTGTAACGTAGGGTGATGTAGAGGCTGAATTGACCCATAGTGGACAAAAGCGTTCCTTTGGACACAATGATGGGTGAGCCATTGCGAGCAATCAGAGGTTTTTTAGTGAAGTAACGAGCCGTGGTCTCGTGGAGTTGTCCAAACGTGACCGGATTCTGAAAAGAAGAACCGATTTGGTATATCTTCTGAATCCCGGTTTCTCCCGAGTGAGCTGTCGCTGTTGCAATCATCGCGTTTACCACCATGTCTGCTGGTATCTGAAAATGATAGTGTATATTTTCCATTCCATAAATAGAATATAAAAGGATTGTATATGCTATAAATTGATTTATGTGATTAGTAGACTTGTGATTTTAAAGACTTTGTACTTGTACGAGTTGTATTGGACTTACAAGGTCAAAGACTGAGTTTGGATCCGCAAGAAAACATTTAAGCCTTCCTTTACCATATGTAACAATCACACTATCTATAGTTCTGCAAATACAGAAAAATAAATAAATTAAAATATGAATCTTGCGTTATAACACATTTTATATATAACTTGTGGTATATAGTACATCATTCGATTTATAAAACTATAATGAATTTTGATATAAATCGACACTCACCTCAATCCTTCGATCCAACCGGGAAATGGTTCGGCGAGAGTACTAGTAATCATTGTTGGACGTATGATAACAAGTGGCAAATTTTCTCTATAGTTTCCCATCATCATCTCTCCCATTGCTTTGGTGAATACATATGTATTTGGCCATCCATGAAGTTTTGCCCTATATAAATACCGTTTTGTTTCAAGAATATTAACGGATATATGATCAAAGTAAAGTTTAAGAACATATATGTAGGGTGTGATTATGCCGCAAACCTTTCCATTCCAAGATCTTTCATCGACTGCGTGATCTCTTTTTCGGAAAGATCTTGGTGCTCGAGCTCTTTCAATTTCTGTTTCATCAGTTCGAGTTCTGCATTGATGTCTAGTTTCTTATTTCCGCTGAGAGTCTCCCCCATCTCGAATGGTTTCTCTTGTAATAACCCTGATTTTTCTCCGGAGACATATGCTAAAAAGAATGCAAATGTACGTAGGTAAGCCTCAGTCGATACCTATATAATGGTGGGTTTTTGCATATGAGAAAACATGAAAACTCACCGGTTGAGACATGGAGAAGCAACTGTCCTTTAGCACACTTTTTGGCGAAGTTGAGAACATTGAGAGCTCCAAATGTATTGATGCCAAGACCAATATCATATCTATGGTTTTCATTATAAACAGAGAAAAACGGATATATGAAGTTAAATTTCAACATCTTCGTCAAGAATCACAAGTTAACATTAAACATTTTATAAAGGAATATAACTATCACAATTTTTTTGTTTGGTAATACCGTTCATCGAAATTCGTCGTGGCTGCGATATTGATGATGATATCAATCTCACTCCACATACGTTGTAGGAGATCAGAGTCCTTCAATCCCAAATTGTGGACCGATATATCACCGGGAACCGGCACGATTTTTTCACGCACCAAGGCATTCAGATTTTCTTCACCTAGATCGTTCCTCAACACCCTAAAAAGGTCGATCTCCACAACCTGTTGTATCATTGTAAATAAAGCAAACATATATATTGTTAATATCATTGAGTTAATTAATGGCTCACCTCTAGATTTATGTGAAGAAGTGTTTTGGTTATAGGATTTAATTTATGTCATACCTCGCTACGTAAGCGTTGCATGGCTGCTTTATCGTCGGAAGCTCTCAGCAGAAGGTACATCTTCTTCACATTTGGTTGCAACCTCAGAATTTTCTCAACCAGAACTAAGAAAAAAAAACATACAATATGTTTTAACTAACTCTTTTAGTAAACTACAAATGAATGGGCTGAAATTATGCTTTTCAAAATGTATCTAAGATACTCCACTTTCACGATATATATATATTTTATTTTTTTTGTAGTTTTTTTTTGTTTTATGAAGATTTTTTTTTTGCTTTTCTATATATGTACTATAAATTGTTTTTTTTTAATATAATTTTGTCCGTATACAACTCACATTCGCACATTCCTAGATTTTTTTAATAGCGTGAAAATTCTAAAACTACAATTTTAATTTGAGTGTAAACATATATTAAAATATATACAAAAAATGACTTTTGGAATTTATGTATTTAATTTGGAAACACGGAATCTAGGAAGCATATTTCACCATGGAGTATTATATTAGAAGTACTAAGTTTTTCTCATATTAAATTTACGCCGAACTCATTGAATATGTTTAAGATACATTTATCATGTATGGACCACAAAAATCTAATGTATGACAGTAAATAAAATGGATAATTATATGTAAACAAAAATCATCAGTATAACTTCCAATTAAAGATAACATGAAGCTTATCAATCGATTACGAAATTTTCATTACGTAATGAAATCATAAGACTCGAAGTGAACCAAAAAAGATGTAGAAAGAACGTACCCTTGGCAAGAAAGCCAGGTGCACCGGTGATGAGAATCGTCTTGTTCCCAATAAATTGAACACAATTGGATTCCATATCGAAATAAGATACACTCAACCGAATTAAGAGAAAATCCAAAAGTACTTGATTGTATTGGGTGACTTAAAGCCTTGGGAAGTCGAGGTTACTATATATAGTCTCGATCGTAAACATAGAGACCATATTGTTGGCCATCGTATTTACAATTTCTTCATCTACCCACCTACCCATTAATTACAAAAAAATATGAGATGAAATTTTAATTAGTAAATAAATGTTTTTTCCGTTTTTTTTTTTTTGACGTTTTCGGAAAATTAAATATCACCTCTTACCATTTAAGAAACGTAGCTACTTGTCGGCCCATGATCTCAGTCCTCCCGTTGAAATCATTAACTACTTTTCGGGATGAGCATAGTTGTACAATGACATAACAAGTATAACTAATACTCCATCCACTTCATAAAAACTATCATTTTAAGATTTTATTTTTGTTTAGTGTCATTTTATGTTTTTAATGTATAATAGTATTAAACAAAAATCCAGTTTTATTATTATTATTTTAGTGTATTAATTAGAAAATGAAAAATTATTTAATGTATTAATAATGAGTAATATTGAATTTTTAATAGTTTTTTTTAAATATGTGTGAAATTTGTCAAAATAACACTTTTTATAAAACGGAGATAGTGGAACTCATTAAACAAATTATGTTTTAGTGTCTCATCCGTGAAACATGTTCGTACAAATTTATATCGGACGTTTAAGGATCAGGTCAACCGACTTGAACGCACCCCCACATAGTTTTTTTTTCAAAAGTAATTTTGTTGTTTATGATTGTGTCTTAGGCAGAGAATCATATGTTTATAATTATACCACACTCGCATTACCATTCAAATATGTTTGTGGATAGAAAATGTTTTTTTTTTTAACTATAGAAAATGTTTTCTTCTAAATAAAGAAAAATAATTATGAAAGTTACTGTGGCTACATTTTATGAATAATTTTTTTCGGCCATATGCATGCTACAGTTGATACGCAACCTGTTTACTGTGTTTGTTTTTTTTGACCAATTGTTTACTGTGTTTGTGATGATACCGTAAACAATTGGTCAGATTTGTTTACTGTGGCTGTGGCTACATTTTATCATCATCATTTACTGTGTTGGTAAAAAAGTTACTGAGGCTACATTTTATCAGATTTGTTTCTAAAAGTAAAATGATAATAAATTTGAAAGATGGAAAAAAAATCATCATCATTTACTGTGTTTGTGATGATTTTTTTTCCACCTTTCAAATTTATTATCATTTTACTTATAGAAACAATTCTGATACTATTTTCTGAAAAACAATCGTATCTTATCGATCAATAAATTTTATATATAAAAATCATTCCAGTCATTCAAAAGGTTTTAAGAAAAAAAAAATTTGATAATTATTATATCAGAACCGTATATATATCGTATTCACCAACATTTTTTTATCTTAAATAATATTTTCAACCATTATATCTTAGTTCAGCATTTTGACTACACCACTGAAACTCTACTAATTTCATTTACTGGTTTTCTATGGCCACAACTTTTCGAAATACTATAATTTTTGTTAGGTAATAAATTGATTTCGAAACAAAATGCTCAGATAGCTTTTAATCACTAGTTCAATTATTTAAAGTTAATTATCCGATGATTAATCTTGTAAAACGTGAGGAGGATGATACCTAACATTTGGGAGTTGGAAAGTGGAAGCTGCCGTGATTTTCTCTTTCCATTGCCGTCCATTTATAAGGGTTTGCGATGATTAATCTTGGTAGTTATATATACTCTTTAATTGTCAATAAAGTTTGGTAGAAACTAAAACGGTATGCCCACGTACGTACTAAGCTCTATTTTTGGACTTACGTACTCGACAGTGATATAATTGATTTCCATGATCTTTGAATTTTCAGCTCAGTAATCTAAGACTAGATAATGTTGCTCCAAGCAAGTTGGGTGTTTTATCGCTCCGGTCAGGTTAGCTTTTTTGTTTTTATATGGTATTCAAATAAAATAATTATTCAATATAATAAAATAACAAACAAAACAAGTTTGGCAATATTAACTATTTGCGTCTCTCTGACATTTTCCAAAGATAAGAGTCTGACATTTTGAGTTGCGAGCCGTTCTATTTTCACATTAGAAAATGAACATATAATCAATAGATTTATTATCATTTCACTTTCATCTATGACGATATGGATCATGCATGTATATCTTTCATCCTTTTGATAATACACCTTTATAGCTAAGTTACAATATAGGGTTGGACTAGTTTTGAACTTATTTTGACAATGGCTTCACATCCTAAATTAAGTCTAGGAAAAGTTAAAATTGTCAATCTCAAAAAAAAAAGGTTCAAATTGTCAGAACAAAAGTCTGTAGAATGGTTTTTGTGTATTGATATTAAATAACTTTGGCCTTAAATTTATACAAAACTTTTCAAAATTTAACCTATGAGAATATTTTTAATTTACATAAATAAACAAAAGAGTATATATTCACATAATCGTGTAAATATTTCCATATTGTTGAACTCTTTTTAATTTTGAGTATGTAAACCAATTCACCCTAAAAATAAGCAAGAATGAAACTTTTAATATTTTGTTAAAGGTTTTTTTTTACGTAAACTTATAGTTAAAAAGGTTAGTTTTCTAAGTTTTTAAAAAGTGATTAAAAAAAAAAAAATTAAACTCTATCTTATCAAGCCCTCTACATAAGGGTATCAATCGATTTCCATACCAAATATGCAAAGAGTATTTGCTCATCTCTTCTTAACTCACCTGTCCTTTTTTAACAGAGTATTCACGCGGGTGATCCCCTCTCCACTGGTCCCCGAGTACATAACTTCCATAGCAATCAACCTTATGGACACCATGCGAATCAATGAAATACTTCAATTGTAGATAAACATGGACCAATGTAACTAATCTATTTGAGGTTTTCTCATTAGCAAGAGTACCTTTGAGATAACTAATCTGTTTGGTTTAGTAACCATGAGGTACATTACGTCATCTTCCCCACTAGCTAATGTTCGATAAGGCTCAGCGTCTGGTTGAATAGGTCTGTCATCTCTCGAGAGTGTAAGCTTGGCTCCTTATTGGCATAAGAGATGGCTTTACAACAAAATAATCTTGCATTACTCAACAAAAATTTCCATTAACAAATTACTTAATCTGTGAGACATATTTTTATAAACGACACTTGTTATAAAACTCAAGGAATACTATTTAGAAAATTTATGTAAATTCGAGAGCAAGGTTGTTGTATGGTTTCTTATGGTTAGCCAGCTTATGTAAACTTGAAGCGAGGTTGTTTTATTGTTTTAGGCTCCTAGGGTTGTTGTATAAAACATTAAACACCGTATCAACTGTAAATAAAATTCTAAAACTAAAATCAATATATTTATATATATAACACAAAGAAATCCACATCACAATCCACAATTATAGAGGAAATTTCCACAAGCAAAGAAGAAACAAAGACTACCGCGTAAAAATACGCGTACCGCACGACAGCTATTATGTAGTTCATAAATGAATTCAGTAGTAGCTAGCGAAAACAAATGAAAAACATACAATATGTTTTAACTAACTCTTTTAGTAAACTACAAATGAATGGGCTGAATTCATTTATGTATAAAGTAATATTGGAAATTATTATAAGTATAAATGAATTACATATGTTTTATAGAACTTTTCACTAAAGAAAATTAAAAAGAAGAAGAAGCAACTAATAAGTAATAGATAGGTATGGAACCGGTGCAGTGGACTATACGGAGACATTAGATTGAGTGAGTGACAGGTGAGAGAGATTAAGACACTTAATTATGATAACTGTATAGTATAGCCACATGTACGATGTCTAGTTCAATGGATTTTTGCCATTTTTTTGTAAGTTTAGATATGGGTGTCATGTGGGGTTTGAATTTTAGGAACACACCCTTCAAACTTCTGAACCCATACCCTTAAAACTTCTAAAAACCCATACCCACCATTACGCTGAAGCATACACATTTTATCACTTCAATATAATTTACCTATCGCTGGTCATGTAACTTATTAGAAACTGGCCTTACAAAACCATTATTTTTAGCTTATTACATACCCAAAAAAAAACAAAAAAATCCATGAGATGCTTCACTTCCTGGCTAAAGCCAACATACACTTGGTGAATTGTACTTGTAGATAATCGGAGAGCTTGAAAACAAGATGATTTGCTTCTTCCGATGGCTGCCGAATACATTTATTTTGGGCCCTAAGACTCTGAAGCCCATGAACTCTGTTTTATTTATTTTGGGCCCTAAGACTCTGAAGCCCATCCACTTGCAGTGCCATTTCATTCTCAAAAAGTTAATGAAATCATTTTAAAATAGAAAACTATGGACTTATAATCGGCATTGTCTGACCAAAATCATATCATCAACACTGTAGAGACCATCGTAAGATGATTGAATTTTGTTATCAACATTATCATTTGTCATTTTACAATTTTATAGAACTATATTTTCGAAATCACTTATTCTGATAAGGATGTTTAATATGGCAAAGTTGGTGAAAAGACAAGTGGGACTATCTAACATTGTACCTAAGCATGTTGAATTGATTCTTTCTACATTTCTTTTCATCTCTCTTTAGTCTTGATTAACGTTTTAAAATCTTTGTTAACTTTGTTTTCAAATATGACTTTTTACCTTTTTAATTAGTAGGATCCATCTCGTTCTAAAATGCCACCAATTAATTAGCGAAATGATAGGAATATATATGCGAAAATAAAAAAAATGGCAAACTTCTTTTTACCAATTTACTGCCATACCAAAAAGAGAACGGCAAGTTTGTCTAAATTCACCAATCACATCTATTGTTTCTCTAAACCTTCTAATTACGTGTTTACTTTTAACGTTATAACATAACACTGTGATCAGAGAGAACAAAAAAGGAGTAGGTGGGAATTATTAAATCAGCTTGGATAACAAAGAAAAACTGTTCCGTTTTACAGAAAAAGAGTTATACAAATTCATGTATTTTCAGCATATAACTTGTTGTATATGTAAATCATCGATATGGAAGAACTATAGACAGGCCATAAAATATGATCATCACCGATCGAATCCAAGCAAAAGGAATCGTACTTGTCTAAAGTCTTTTGATTTCATTAATGCTATTCATTAAACCATAGGGTTTATATAGGTTCGCTTTGGTTTCAAAATTTAAACCGAACAACAAAATAAAAACAAAACACTTTTCTTTATACATTCTATTTTGATCAGATTTTACATTTTTCTCTATTTTTGCCAAAGTCATCCATTTTGTTGAAAATATATATATTGTTCACCACAGACCAAACCAAACAGAACCAAAGTCAAATCATAGTCCCATTTGGTATGATTTTTTTTTCCAAACCTCTAAACAAACCAAACTGAAGTCAAACGAACCGAAACATATAAAAATAGATGTGTTACTTTTGACTTTCTTTATTTTGTTGAAAAAATTGACTTCACAATAAGAAGAAGAGGCACGTGTTACATGTTCACGTTAGTATTGAAGATTCTACGCCTTTTCATAATCAAGAAAGACGAGTAGTTTTTGGGTCTTGTTTTTGTCATGACGAGTAGTTTTTGGGTCTTGTTTTTGTCATGACGAGTAGTCTTTTAAGTTCTCTTCGGGTGTTTCTTCTATGGTCTTGTTCATTCAAACGATTGCGATATGTGATTAAATGTTGTGGTCAGACGTAACGGTTGTTGTTCAGTGGTTGTTGTTCGTTTGGTAGCCGTATGGCTGGTTGATGCGACTTTCAAATGCAACGTTAATTTTTTTCAGCGATCAAAAATTTTAGATACAAATCGTTGTGTTAGGACGCATCGTTTGGCCGCAAGATGTTGCGTCAGATAAACGAATATCGTTTGATTGCAACTGCAGCCGCATCTTTTTGCGGCAGGCAAACGAACAGACCATATATCTTTCCTTGCACGTCTGATTTTGGCTTCCACAGTCTAGATGGTAAAGCTTTGTTTTGTAATATGTGGGTGGAACGGTAAATTTGTCTTATCATATATGAATGGCTAATGACAGAAGAACATTTAGGGTTGGTAATGTTTTAGCTTTTTATCCTGACTTCAAATGACAATTTTATTGCTTTGATAGATGGATCTTATAATCTCACAAACGAATTATCTAACCAAAATACACGAAAATAAGCTTGCCAAAAAAACCCACTAAACTTACAACATACCGAAATTTATCAGTAGCTCACCACTCGTATTAATTCAAGATTATGAATTCGAGCACTGACAAAAACAGAAGAAAAAAAACTGAAATCTCTACCACTCGTATTAATTCAAGATTACTTTTCGACCAACCTCTCTACCAAAAATCATTTTCACAGTTTGTATATATATTTGTGTTTGTTGTGATTATTATTGGATTTTAGATAAACCGTAGCCATTCGCGCGAAAACGAGATATTAAATAATTAGAAAATTTAGTTCTTATTTATTTCTTCAATAAAATAAAAATGATATCTCTACCACACACACGAGCGATTTTACCGAACCGGTGTCTCCTCCACCTGACTAACCGGCCGTATTCTACTCGCCGCCGCTGCTTCTGGACTCGATCATCATCGAGATCGAGCCAACATGACCAAGGCAACGAGAAGACGACGAAGCGAGTGGTTCTCGTGAGGCATGGGCAGAGCACCTGGAATGAAGAAGGGAGGATTCAAGGTAGCTCCGATTTCTCCGTCTTGACCAAGAAAGGCGAGACTCAGGCCGACATTTCTCGCCAGATGCTCATCGACGACTCCTTCGATGTCTGCTTCGCCAGGTCCTGCAATTTTTCACAAGTCTCTTGGATTTGGATTTTAGATCGATTTGAGTGATTTTCTCGCATTGGTGTTGGATCGATTTAGAGAAAGATGTTTTTGAATTTGAAGAATCAGAGATACATATATTGTCAGTTTTTCGTTTTGTTGAAGCATTTTGTAAACTGGTTGCATTTGCTATACATTGGTTCAGTCCATTGAAGAGATCAAAGAAAACAGCTGAGATCATACTGGGCAGTCGAGAAACTGAGATGATCTTTGACTACGATCTCAGAGAAATTGATCTATACTCTTTTCAAGTAAGTATTACTGTGATGGGAACACATAGGAGGTTTCATGCTCTCTAAATTCTTTCTCTAGCCGATGGTTATATTAGGGTCTACTTAAGAAAGAGGGGAAAGCAAAGTTTGGTGAAGCCTTTAGGCAATGGCAAGAAGATCCGGCAAACTTCAACATCGATGGCCACTATCCAGTAAGAGAGTTATGGTCTCGTGCTAGAAGCTGCTGGACCGGTATTCTTTCTCACGAGAGCAAGTCTGTTCTTGTTGTTGCTCATAATGCTGTTAACCAGGCCCTTGTGGCAACAGCAATTGGTACTTCTTCTTCTCTTCTTTCAGCAACTATCCGATTTTTTCATTTCTCTGTTAAGTTTTTTTGTTCCGTCTGCGGTTTTTGGTTATATGACAGGTCTGGGAACAGAATATTTTAGGAGTTTGTTGCAGAGCAACTGCGGTGTAAGCGTACTGGACTTCACACCAAGAGCTGACGGTGGATCTCCTCACGTACGTCTTAATCGACTAAATCAGGCAAGCTAACTTTTTTTCGATGAAACACTTAAGTTCTTCTTTCATTACAACATATATCTGGCTTTGACATGGACTCATAATTATCTTAGTTATATGAAATTTTTCATGTTGCAAGATTCCTGGGTTGGGCTTAAAATGTTGTAGGTAGTCTTACTGAATTTGTAGTACAAATGCAGACACCTAATTCGCCTCTAGCTGGTGGAAGTTTAGGTGGCCGGGAAGCTTGTAAGCAGATCATACTTGTCTGCCATGGTCACGGGGATTATGAGGTAAAGTTGTATGAGTTGCTTACGTTGATCTCTTAATTCATCTTTCTCTGCCAGAATTAACCTCCATGGATGCGCGTGGAAGATGTTTTGCTCTTTACACTAAGTTCTGAGCTAAGAAAAGTTGGAGGCTTTGGATCAGATTTTACCGGATTTTCTTCCTTTTAAAGACCACTTGCTTTTTTGAGTTTTCCCATTCTTTTACACATCCGGTTTTCTGCAGTTATTAACCAAGCATTCACTTTGACCAACAGGCTAGTACTAATGATCAGCCAATGAACATGCTTGGGGTGATACAGGTAACAGACAACATATGACTTTTTGAAGGGCAATTGTAAAAAGGTCTTAATCCTTCACTTAGTTATTCTCTGATCATATATACTTCTTGACTACTGCAGTCGCAGAAAACCGCAGAGCTTCTTCTTGATCTAAGGGTTACTTCAATAGTTTGTAGCTCTACAACAGCCTCCATTGATACTGCTGGAGTAATATCCCAGGTAAGTTATAGAAACCCTCTACCTACCTAACTTTAATTTCTTAACAAACTTAAAACTTTTAGAAATGTATTCTGTGGAATCTTGTTCTTTTAACAGTTTAAAGAGTTAACAGGTGCAAGAAGCTGCAGGTTGTTTGGGTGTAGATTGTGTGCCTCGCTATGTGAATATGAAACAAATGAATGAGCTTGATGTTGAGGACATTCTCCGCAAATCCAATAAGGCAAGATTATTTATCACCATGTGATCGTAAAGTGAACACTAATTTGGTATTTCTGATCCCCAAATTCTGCAGGACGAAGCTGTGATTGCGTCGATCCAACATGGTTGGCTAAGTCAGTTGGACGAAGACACGGTTTCAGCTCTATGGAACAGATCCGGGAAAGCCTGGGAATCACTCATAGACGAACTATCGGACGAGGATAAGCCAAACCCAGGAGATGCCATGGTGGTGGTTGGTCACCCAATGGCTCACATCTCGCTCATAGCACAATGCCTTAACCTCAATAAAGAATGGACCGGGTTGTTCCACCTAGACGCAGGCAGCATTAGCGTCATAGATTTTCCTGATGGTCCTAGCGGAAGAGGAGTCATCCGTTGCACAAACTACACGGCTCATTTAGGAAGATGGTCCGTCCCCATCACAAGACCTGGCTGAAGAAGAGTTTTTAAAACAAAATCACTCGATATTTAGTCACATATTTAATGTGAGATCCTATGTTTTTTAGTCACACGGCTCGATATTTAGTCATTTGTATCTTCCAGTTTTTTAGTCACATATTTAATGAGTGAGATCCTACACAATAAGTAAAGTGAATATATATACTAGATAACACATTTCCCAAAATGAATAATTATGTTAAAACTCTAAGGTTGGTGCAACTTATCACCAAGACGATGGATTTTAGATTCGGACAGCTTCCAAGAAGCGTTGGCAGGATTTTCACGCGTCTTAAACAAACTCTCTGTTATCTTAATTTTTCAAGCTTTCAATCTTTTATTTGGGCCAAAGGCCCATTATCGTTTTTAGACGCTTATTATTATTTATTATTTTTGGGTTCAGTTTAATAACTAAACTCTAATGTCTCATCCTTTACAAAATTTAATTTCTATTTGTTGAGTAATAACTTAATCTGTAATTAGCAATTCTTTTTCCAACTTTTGATTTGAAATTTGTATTTTATATGGGATTTTTATTTTCTTTAATAAATCCCACATAAATAATCAGATTTACTCACATGAAAAACTCCACTTAACACAGCTTTTCATATTTAAAAAAAAAAAAAAACACTTATGCGAAAAATATCAAACTTCCAAGTTCCAACCAAACCAGGTTCTTATTAGCGCCTTAGTGGATACCGGAAATAAACGAATCAACCGAGTTACACAACAACTTAAAACCTCCTCGATTATAGAAAGAGATATATTAATCAAGAAACAAGTTTGATATAATCACAAGATTCATGGTGCTGCTTCAACGGGAGATTTGACGGCGGCGACGGTGAAATCCAGGAGCACGATCTTGTCGATAGCGGCGGTGAAAGCGGCTGAGAAATCAACGTGAAGAGGATGGCTTGTGAAAGAAACGTAAGCATCTTTGTTCTCAAAGGTCATCGAGAATGCGTGAGTGAATCCTTGTCTAAGCATCTCGTGACTCTCTTTATCTTCTCCCCTAATTATCATCAAATTTTTACAGATTCTCAAAAAAAATATATATTTTTTGATTACTTGAAAAATAAGAAAATAAATGACGAACCATTCAAAGGATTTGACAGAAGCAATTTGAGAAACAAGATTTTCCAAGCCCTTCAAGATCTCATCAACCTTTGCATCTTCCTTGAACTTCACAACCACCAAATGCTTAAACCCTGAAGTCGCCATTAATATTTAATTACTCTTTAGCGTCACACACTTGCATACACTTATGTTGAAGCACCTTAATTCTTATATAGAGGTGGAGATTCCTATGGGGATATGTGCACGTGTGAACGCGTACGTGTGTATGTGTTTCTGTGTGCATGTGTGTGAAGAATAGTGCTTTTTGCTGTGCTAGATTTCAATGTACAATCTTCTGACATTACCTATATGACTATTTGTCTCTGAAATAAAACATTTTTCTTTGTTTGGTTTTTTTCAAACTGGTCTTTGACAACTTGCATTTTTGTCAGGTTACAATTTGTATACGAATTTTTAGTACGATTTTTTAGGGTCTGAATAGTTTTGACGTTAACTGCGTTTGGTCCAATGTCTGTGTTCTCAATCACTAAATATATATATATAGTACGGTTTTTTGGGATTTATTTTTTTTTATTTTCTTTTTGTTTTTCTTCAACTCAATCAAACTCATTTTACTAATTGAATAATTAGTCACATACATCATGTTTCTCCTTTTCCACATATGGAATTAATAACCACATATGACTACTACACTCTAGAGTCGCAAAGTAAAGAACACAAAAGGAAGCTTTGTTTGGCTATAAGATCGGCACATACATTGGCTTGCCTTCCTTTAAATGTAAAGATAAATTGCAAAAAAAAGTCCGCTCCAAAGATTTCGTTTGTATAACTCTTTAGTCTCGGCCAAAGATGATGATCTTTCACAGCCTGGATGAGTGTCCTAGAACCACTTAAAAAAAAAAAACACTTCTCCTACACACAAATTATCCAAGCAAGACATTTGCCCAATTAAGGGTTGTTGCTTCCGCCTCAAAACACGACTAAAGTTGAGGTACGTTTTGGCTCTCCACACCACATCACCATATGTTGTTTGTAGGTAACTTAAAATCTATAGATAGACTGCAATGAGGTCTTTGTAGAACGAGAGTATAGGAATGCAGCGGGTCTTCGGTACGAAAGGAGAAACATGATGTGATAAAAGAAAATTATTCAATTTTATATTTCTACTGGTATAGAATTTTTGGGGCTATAAATATAGGGTTAAGATTTTGTAAATTAATTATTCACACATTAATGAAAAAAATTATAGACGTATATTTACCTCAATTCGTTCTTTTTTAAAGGTTTTGATTTCTTCTTTTTCTTTTCTCGCGAATTTACAACACCTTCCTTTATCATTTCTGAGAATCCATCCATTTTCTCAACAATTTTATCCTTTTTGTTGTTGTGAAATTGGATGGATTATCAGAGATTAGATTTTTTTTTGTTTAAAAATGTAAATGTGTTAATATACTGATTTAAATTGAAATTCTGAGAGGAACAAATGAGACATTGGTTTACACCACCTCTGTTGCCATCTCACCGATCATGTTTGAACCTGTGTAGTCCTCTAGCGAGAGGTTAAAAGTGGCCAATATGATACGGTGACAAAAAAAGAAAAAAATTCTAAAAAATTATGTGATGAATATGGTATACTATTTTTTTTTTACGTTTTGAAAATGTAATTTCGTTATTTTTTTATCATTCATAACATTTATCAAAGTTTCACGTTTTAAAAAAATGATTCGTTATATATATTCTTCATGCATATTATAAATCTAGCTACAAAGGCAAACATCATGCATTACTCTACTAAAACAATTTTTTAGCGTTTTGCGAAAAACTTTAGTTAGCTCAAATGTTTTCGTTATTGGATTATTTTTTACTATCTATTCTATTATTCCTGAAACATACTAGTAAAAATGTGCTAGAATTAATAACCTTATATTCATAGTGTTAAAGACGATGCTTTTTATTTGTGATTTTTGTTTTTGAAACACTAATGTTAGAAATAGAAGTTTATCAGCATGGTTTAGTTATTGCGTTTGGTTTTACTTGTAAAAAAAAAATCTTTCAATCGAGATTTCCTTGATATTCAGATATCATCTCTTCCCAATAATCTTATCATGATCTCCTACCTTTAATTAGAGTGACAACAACAATAATGTGTTAACCTTTCTCATCGATGGTGACAAAAGAGCGCGTGATAGGTTGGTTGAGGTTCCATCGTTATCTATTGCCATATAATGTTAGTTTTTATTTGGAAACATATAAAAGATTAAGCGACACATAAATATTAGACGCGGTGATGTTATATATTTTCTTGTACGTATGTATATAACAAGAAATGATTCCTTCTAGTACTCTCAAGTCTCATTTGAGATACCCTACAATGCGTACCCACAACCACAAGTTCTGAAAATAGCCACACATTTTTGTTTGTTTGTAATTTTCTCCATATTCATGCATGTATTCGATCAACTCTATATGATTATACATGCATGTATATGGTCTAGACAAAGAGGAAAACTAAATTTCGATTATTTTGGTATGGCTGAATTATTTCGATTACAATTCCATATTATTAGGTCTAGACAAAGAGGAAAACTATTTAAAAAAAAGGATTGGTTATAAAACCGTTATAACCGGATAGATTGAACAAAAAGAAATTTGTTATTTTGGATTGAAAGGCTTTTCATTTATTTGAGTCTGAATTAAACAAAACTGAATCGAAATGGACATTGATGCAACATAAAAAGAACCAAACCAAAAGGAAAAATCATACCAAAGCTAGGTAATTTCTCCCATTAGAACTTGAATTTGAATATCATATATAATCTAATAAAAGGTAACAAAGTTCTTTTCTTTTTTTGGGAGCAAGATCTGAGAGAAATCGAAAATCCAATGAAAAGAGAAACATGGTGCATGGATTTGTGTCAGCTCAATGTCTTTTGTGAACCCCTTTAACAATAAAGTTTGATTCAGCCATACCATTTTGCTATAATATCTTGCTTACGCTTTTTTACTTCATATTCTCATCAAGTCACATGAAACTTGGACCCATCAATTGTATTTCCTTCATAAAGATATGATTAAAGCAGCATGTGGACATGCTCTTAAATCAATTCCCACTGAAAATGACATTATTTCGGCCGTTGCTTAACATTATTGGTACTATTTTAAGAGGAACAAAATATGGAAGATAATTTTTTTTTTGGAAAACTATATATGGAGGAGGATTTCAAATGGAAGTAATTTTAGTTAGAAATTTATCTTCCTCAAAAACATTTTCATATGCTTAAGTGAGATGTGAGATATGTGATATGTATAGCTAGGGGGGTGTATTGAACTATGGATTTTAAGAGATTTTTAGATTTTCTTAAAATTCCTTGTTATTCAACTATGGATTTTAAAATATCTTCCCAAATCCAGTGTTATTGAACATGAGATTTATGTAAAGTCACTCAAAATCATCTACAATCCTCTGTTATTCAAACACAAATTTGTAAAAATCATATCAAATCCACTGTTATTGAAAATGTTTTAAGTATTGAGATTTTAATGACTGCAGGGGATTTTAGATGATTTTAGGAGACTTTCTTAGTTAAAAATACAAAGATCCAAATCTCATGGTTTTAGGTGGGATTGTAGGGGATTTTAATACAAAATCATAACAATTTCTTTAAAATCAGCCAAAACCATCAAAATCATCTGAAATCTTATTAAAACTCAAATCACTCTAAATAGTCAGTTCAATACACAATCACTGTTGTTTTGTAGAGCACCGGTGTAAACATATACTCCCTCCGTTCCACAAAGATGGATTTTTTAGAAAAAAGAATTGTTTCACAAAGATAGATTTTTTAGCTTTTCTATGCAACTTTTATCAATTAATGATGATACTTTGAAAAGTTTAAGAATATTAATTAAATTTATTGAACTACTATTGGTTTAGAGATATGAGAAATTGTTCAGTAACAAAAATTGATGCATTTATGATTAAGTATTAATTATTTTCTTAATATGTGTGAAAACTCTAAAAAATCTATCTTTGTGGAACGGAGGGAGTATGATTTATTCAATTACTTACAGTTTCTTAGAGCATCATTAATGCAAGAGACCCAATGGAGTTCTTAGTTATTTTTTTTATTATTAAATTTGAGGAAAAAAAAAAAAGAAAGAGGAGGAGAGATAAATTGTTTGGGGAAGAAAGAAGAAAGAAAAAGAGAGAGAAAGAAACAAAAATTTCCCTCAAATATTTTCTCTACTCACCAAAAGACACGTGTACCTAAGATAGGTTTTTTAAAGTCCTTAAATAAGAAACGTTTCTTATGAAAAGTTAGTCCTCTAATTAAATTTAATGCAAAATAAACATAAGAACCTGTCTTAAGAGACTCCAATAAAGATGCTCTTATTAATTAAGAGGTTTTTTGGTTGAGGCTTTTATCTTTTGTTGGGCTTTTCCTACTTATTTCTATCGTGTAATATGATACATATCCTTTCCGGCCCAATGTTTTGCAGCTTTGCTGCTCCTTTGCTTTAGGAAATAAGTAGGTATCCCAGATTTTTCTTTCGTGAAATATATTTATTTAGTTTTAACTATTTATTAAGGTATCTTGACTGTTTATTTTAATTAAAAAATAGTATTGATTCTATGTTTAGATTATGTTTATATATGGGAATACTATTTTAATGACAAATAGTATTGATACTAGCTATAAACCATGCTGCCCCTCACTAGAAGAGGATATCCACACTTCCCCTACAACTGTGGATCCGACTTAACAATAGAGTTCACCTACTATATATGTGCTTCACAATTGGTGAACCCGACCCGAATGCCAGTATATCCGAACTCTCGGGTCAGGTAAAATCTATGAAAACTTCTCATTTCGGACGATAAGAGGTTCCAAAACCTTTATATTCGACACTTCCAACACATTTTCAAAGTATTTATGTCAGTTTTAGCTCTAAATACTTGAACAGTTGAACTTTTGATCCAACTGCACTCTAAAAAACTCATGAAATTTGTGTGTTAAACTTTTTTTTCACTTTCAAATGCTCACAAAACAAACGGCTAATATTAAAACTGCAAACTGTCTTTAACATGATGTAGATCTCGACGATATTTGCATATTTTATTTGATTTTTTTTTAAAAAATTGTTTTTGACCAGTTATATGATCTTATTTTTTTACTTAGACTTCGGGATCTCCTAGAATATATACTTCACAAATATCCTAGGCAGTCTTGACCGTTTTCTTGATAAGCGCATGTTTAGGTTTGCTCTTCAAAAGTTGTCAGACTCTTCAAAGACAACCCTACATCTAAAAACCCGTATAACAAAATTAGGAACACGTACAAAATCCACCCGAACATTTTCTATATTAAATAATTAGTTAAACTTCATTAATAATCTGGATTCTTGCTTATATTTTGAAAGTTTATAAACAATATTTATATATATATATATATATATTACTATATACACTAAATAAGTTTATTTTCTATTTTACCAAACTAATAGTAGTTTTTTCTGTATCTTCCTAAACTAATAATTTTTGAATAATTTTTCTCTACGATTCAAACTAAATCCAGGATTTGGTGGTTGAAAGAAGGTAACTCGAACATGTGATTCTTCTACAAGCCTGTTTTTACTCGGAAATCTCAAAATATGGTAAGATACAATATAGTCCACTAGTTTTTCTCAGTAACGTGCTCATCACTAGACGTGAGGTTTCATTTTGCCAAATTTGATTATCTAAAACCATACTTCGGATAACTACAAAAAAAAATTCTTTCATTTCAAAAGGTTTTTGTCTACTAGTATAAAATAATAGCGTTACAGTCATTGCTTTTTTTTCCATCGTTTTGGTCTAGTTAAACCCATAATTAAAGAAAACAAAAATTAACTGTAAATGATGTCTCAAAATTGTGGCTAATTGTTTGGTCTTTCTAGAATGTCGTTATAAAGCAAGCTTGGTTTTTCTGCATGCAATTATGCGTTTCTTAAGAACTAATGGATTGTAGAACTTGGATTGGTTTTCTGCATGCAATTAAGGATTTGTTTTGGAGTTCTGTGGGATTATTGATATTGGGGAAACTTGGTCCGTCCCATACTCGAGAACATGGATGGAAGTTATAATCCAACTACTTTTTTTTTCTTTTTGTGTGTCCGTCCCAACTACTTTGGTTTAATATAGCTAGTAAATAAAATTATTAAAAAATGTTTTCAATAAATTTCATTGAAGTCGTGTTCACATTCAGATCAGATTCACACTCGCTCGCAACATAAAATAATATGACTTGACCCATAGCTTTGCTTGACTTGAACATATGTGACCCCTTTCTCAATATAGTATTACCCAAAAAAAATCTAACCAAAAAACATTAAAATAGCTAATCGAGGTCCAGCAGTAATTAAGGAAGTCGCTTATAACAAATACAAATATACATGTGGGCAACGAGTTCCACAGATGAGATCAACGTCGCATGCTAAAGAAAGTCTAGAATATTTATTATTCTTCTATGGATAAATCAATTAACATTATTTACCCGCAGAAGAAATTTAAATCCTTTCAATTACGTACAGTTCAAGATCCCTAAACGTTCAAGAGTTTGTTATTTTTAAAAAATTGTTTTGAAATTTAAGAAAATTGTTTTTATCTAAAATTTACAATATAATTAAATAATGATTATAGATAAAACTGTCAATTTGTAATAATTTGTCTATTTAACCCGTTTTGTAGTGAACTAAAATATTATTCGGGATAAACCGCAAAAACTTATAATATTGAAAACATAACTCTAATATGCACTGTTAAATGATTCTAGTTTTTGTCGTTAGTCTACGAACTTTTTTTAAAAATAGTTTTCTTGTGTCTAACTTTTTATAAAATTAGTAAAATATTTTTCAATTTTGTTTTGATATATATTCAAATAAAATATAATAATTATAGTGAAAAATATAGCAAAAATTTGAATAGATTTTTTTCTTTTGAATATATATGAAATGACTATTATTTAAAAATATATAGTATTACAAATAATTAAGAAATTAAATAATAAATAACCTCTTTAATGCAAAATATATAATTTATATATTATAATCAATAATTTTAAAAGACTATTATATCATTTCCTATTTCAATTAATCTTTGTTATTTGTAATAACATTTCATGTAATAACTTACAAAACAAAATTCATTTTTAAAAATATCTTCTTAAATAATATTATAAGAATATTCTAATTTAATTTCATTGTAATTGACGTATAGAAAAACTTATCTTTCTAAACCAGTTGTGAATATTGTTTTTTTTCCAACATGTCACGGTAGGATTTAGTTTTTTTAATTAAAACAATAAAAACGTGTAACGAGTAGCCAAAAGATGAATCCGGCACCAGAGTTGACTAGTTGTTGTATTTTGTGTAAAATCTCTACATTGCCCTTTCGTTGATGACGTCATCCTGCTGAAGACAGCATCGTCGACACAACTATATGTCATTTGCTGTTGAGTGCTGACGTCGGATGTCTGACGGAATTAACGCCGTTGTTTCCGTCGGCGCAATAGCCAACTATATCGCAATTATTTCTCTCTTAACAAAAAAAAAATTGTAGGGATAATTAAGAAATAGTCAAAACTACACTAATTAATTAGCTAAACTGGAGTATAATTTGTTTTAATAGGTCAATATCTTCTAATGGATCGAATGAAAATACATATATATTGTTGATGGTTGAAAAAGGTAGAAATCGATCGAACTACGGTTTAGTTTCAGTTTGATTTTTATTTCTGGTTTATTGGTTTTGTACAAATTTAAACCACCGTATGTAATTGGGTTTAGCTTGGTTTAGTCTTTTGGTTGCCGGTTTATCTTTTCTTAAAAAAAGAAAGAAAAAAACTGAAACTATAGAAAATTATATGCAATTAGTTTGGTTTGGTGATATGCTCAATTTAATACCCTAAGATACTAAAGCAGTTGTTGTAGTAAGTGTAGGGGTCGAACCACAAAGACTCACAGAGATCACACAATAGATTATGAAGTGTCGAATTACGCTAAGCCAAACGAATGTAATTAAAAACAATGAAGAAATTAAAAGGGTTGTAAATCAATTGGAAGAATATAGGTCCAGGGTTTTTCTCAGGAAATCAATGAATGCAGACTAACTGACTAACAGGATTCAGATTAAGCACTGTTCTTGAACTCAAATCACTAAAATATAATTAACCAACTCTCGTTGCGAAAACTATCTAAATCTAAATCCTAGGAATTCCAAATCTCTTTGCGAATCCTGAAGTCTAAATCAGCTTTAATAACAGGTTTGATATGTTCACAAATTAATTAAACCAAATCTCTTTGCGAGTAATCAATTTGCTCACCTAGGTTCTATCAGGTAATTAATCGCACTCTCGTGCCTAATCAATTATCCTAAGATCTATATTCCAGGTAGCTAATCTAGAACAAGCTTTGAACACAACCTAAGCGAAGAACTAATTCAGATGGTGAATCCTAAACAGATAATTAACCTAGCATTCAGAGAAATCCTTTATGAGAAAACCCTAAACCTAAAGTGGATCTACTCAGACATGGCAATTGAATCAATAGACATAACTGAATAAATCATCAATAGAATAGAAAGAAGGGTTTAGAGATCTGATCTCGGACGAAGGGAGATTCAGACTTGTCTCTCTAAAACCGAAGTAAAGTCAAACACAGAAAATAAAGCATAAAAAGGCATAGCCTAAACAATGGCTGTAAAATCCTATTTATAACCTAAATCACGATTTGGGGCCTTCTTGTAATTATCAAAGTCTTCTGGGTGCTTTTGCAATTCTCCAAGACTTCATAATTAGTCGCGGCCCATGGAATCTCGATGAGTGTCGATCGATACCAGGGGGTATCGATCGATGCTCGGTGCTCAGATCGGGCTCTTAGTCATCAGACTTCAGTCTCGCTCCAGAATGCTCCAGAAAAGCTCCAATAATTCCAATTAAGCTCCAGACGTGCTATAACCTGTGAAAGACTCTAAAAGACTCCAAAACACAAGAAAAGACTCTATAAAAGGACTTATATCATGGCCTAAACAGGGTAAAAACCATGATATATCAACTCCCCCAGACTTAGCCTTTGCTTGCCCTCAAGCAAATAAGAGACTAAACAGAGAAAGAGGTTTGAAAACGCAGAGACTCACCTGTTCCTGAACCATCGAAATGACCTCTTTTCCAAGTACCCAAATGTCACCTAATCAGCTTTCGATCTAACCACCATGTACTTCTCCGTAGACATTTGCAGCTTTTCCAGACTACACACAAAATCCCACAGCATTGTTCAAGTAAAACCTTCATCGCCAGTTTCATCGCTGCAGTTAATGTTCAAGAACCTTCTAGATTCTTTACCAGACAATATCATGACAAAGGAACCACCCTTTTCACACTTTTTGTATCAATTTCTCTCCCCCAGACTTATTTCTTATTATCTTCTATTTATTTTTTTCTTTTCTTTTCAGCTTTGCATATACATATCAAGGTATGAGACGCGAGTACTGATGGTGTTTGCCACCAAATCCCCGGTTCTTCCCTATCCATGTATCAAAGGATGTAGGCGAATAATGGCATCATAGGAAAATCCTAGCCTCGCTTCCAATCCTTTGTGTGATCATCCCCTCTTAAGTAGAATAATGGGATCGCTGGAAATTTTCCTAACCCTCTACTCAGAAGAAAATCATTTCAATCTTTTATGCTCTTAATCTATCAACTTATTTCAGGGGAGAGAGATACCATAATTCTAAACACACGGGTTCCTTTATCAGATATGAATGATGAATCAAGCTCTATGAACACTAACCACATTGATGAAGTGCAAAAATTTGGCTCAGGCTTCAGAAGAACTCTGCTGGAGACATGGATGTTTTCTAGTCAACTGGTCAGTCCTTGGATTTTTCATTAGTCGATCTAGAACTGATCCTGTAACACTGTGCACTCAAAAACAAAATCAAATCAATAGGTTCAAACACAGGATCATCATCTCCAACAAATTTTGACTCAATAAAACAGTTTTGACTCGATAAAACGACTGACTCTAAGAAAAACAAAAACTTTGTCAGCAGACACCTCCCCCAGACTTGAACAACACTGTCCCCAGTGTTATCTAGCCTAGAGTCAGTAAAAGAAACAAAAGAAAAGGATAGAACGAAGAGAAACAAGAAATTACCTTCCTGGAACACCGAGTGTCGATCGACACACGGCATGGTATCGATCGATACCATGCTTAGATCGACTTTGTGAATTTTCATCCGCGATTGGTGTCGATCGATACCATAGGGGTATCGATCGATGCTTAGGCGATTTCGAGTTGCTCCTTGTTCATCCTGATACAGACTCAAAACAAACGAAAATAAAAATAAAAACGAATCAAAAACAGACTCACAAGTGGGTTGCCTCCCACCAAGCGCTCGTTTAACGTCAATAGCTTGACTGTAACGCCCTTCAGGCTGGATAAGAGTGAGAGCTTGCACCAAAACAGGCTCCACAACTTGACATTGCTATCTTCAGCGTTCTCTTCAGCATGCTGTCCACAAACTCTTTTCCCTTCTCTTTCAGCTCAGAAGTAAGCAGTACTCTAGCCTTAGAGAATGGCTTCAAGGCTCCTTTGCATTTGACCTTGTACTCAATCGAATTCCCATCACTCTTCTGAGGGATCAAAGTGACATGGGGATTCTCAACTCTTTTGCTCTTGGCCTTCTTCTTCTTTGTTGCCTTAGTCTTCTTCTCGGGGATGTTGGGCGGTTCAGCTGGAATGTCTGTGACAGTAGGCTCATCAGGAGGCTCTTCCAAAAGATCAACTGCCAGCGACATATCTGTAGCAACCTCAATGCTAGATAGACGTGTGGGAGCAACTCGAGGGGGAATGACACCATAATAGAACCCTCTGTCAATGTAAGAGAAAGAGATTCTCTTATTAGGTGTGTCTATGATCGCGCCTGCAGTAGCCATGAACGGTCGTCCCAAAAGGATAGGCATACGAGATATTGCACCCATCTCTACAACCTGAAAATTAGTAGGAACTAGACAGTCTCCTACTTTGACCAGCAAACCATGGATAGTACCGTGTGGAAGCGAGGTGGAGTTGTTCGCGAATGTGATAGATGCCTCTGGTGATCGAATATCAGCCCCTAACTGCTCTGCAATTGCCCTTGAGATGACATTGACACTAGCTCCTGAGTCGACAAGAGACTCTTTGAACTCAACTCCAGAGATAGAGCATGGAACCGCGAATTTCCCTGGATCTTCCCTTGGGGTCAACTGTCTCAGTGGAGGTGGACCTCTAGCCTTAATGAAGAGTGCCTTAATCTCTTCCTCAGTTTCTCTGCAATCCTTGAAGTGACTTAGCAGAGGACGGCACTCTAGGGCTTCTTCAAAGGTTGAATCAGGGGAAATCCTTCTTACCATCTTCTCAAAGCCACGCAGCTGCTTTGGAGAGATGGGATCTCTGAGGTGTTTAGGTACAGGATTCTCCTTCTTGGGCTTGCGAGCTCTTTTCTCAGCTCGTTCCTTAGCTATCGCTGCCTGACACTTCGTTTCATAGTCTTCCCAAAATTGGGCGATGTTGAATCGTGCTGCCGCTACTTGAGGCTCTTTGGTCGAAATCTCATGTGTCTCCTCAGAAATCGCCTTGGTATCGACCGATACCAATGGGGTATCGATCGATACACGGGCGATTGGATCCATTCGAGCAGACGTCTGGGCTGGTATCGATCGATACTGGGGAGTATCGATCGATGCTTGTGCGATTTCAGGAACTTCATCGACATTTTCTGCACATGAGCTGATGGCATTGACGTGTGCATTGTGTGACTGAACCGCTTTTCCTTTGGAATTTGCTGCAGTCTGAGCTACTTGCGTCTCCAGCATCCTGTGGCTTGTCTTTAGAGCCTCGATCCTTCCACTCAAATCGGTGTACAAATCATCCATCTTACCATTGAAGGTGACTGTCATCTTCTCCTGCCCTTGAACCAGGTGTTCAAGCATAGCCTCAATCTTACTCTCAGGAGCTTTGGGTGGTGGGGATTGGTACCCTCCTTGCTGACCATAGTTTCGATTGGTGTTGTACCCAAATCGTTGACCCTGAAAACCAGAACCACCAACGTAGTTACAATCTTTTACTTCATTCTCAGCAGCAAAGTGGACGGCCTTTGTTGTCTTTCCCAGCAGAAGACTGTGCATAGAATCTAGTTGAGCCTTAAACTCAGCGATCTGCGATCCATCTTGATTACCAGCCAGCTTCTTGCGCTCGAAATCTGCACTCTTTGTGCTGCTGCTAGATGCAAAATTCTCAATCAACACATAGGCGTCCTCAGGATAGTTGGTGTTGAAGTTCCCATTGCTTGAAGAGTCCAGAGCCATCTGATACCTCCAATCTATTCCTCTGAAGAAGATACCCAGCAGCTGCACATCAGAGTATCCATGGTGTGGACAGTCTCTTTGGTACGATCTGAATCTTGTCCAAGCAGCCTTGAACGCCTCAGTAGGTCCTTGAGAAAAAGTGGAGATCTTATTCCTCAGATCTTCAGATCGTCCATCATCATAGAAGTTAATTAGGAAGGCTCTCTTGGTGTCTTCCCAATTAGTCAGTGATCCAGGAGGTAGCTGCCTCAGCCAGTAAGTAGCTTCTCCACCTAGAGAGTAGGGGAAGAGCTTGCAGAAGAGATAGTCGTAGGATACTCCATTGCTCTTGATGCTAGTGACCAAGTCCTCGAATTTCTCTATATGGTCCATTGGATGTTCATGAGGAAGACCATGGAAGAGATGCTGTCCTACTAGAGTGTAGTAAGCAGGTTTCAGCTCGAAGTCATTCCTCTCATAAGCAGGAGGACGAATCGCTGACCGATTGGCGAAAAACTGCTCTGGCCTGTTGTACTCACCAATTGTCTGAGCTCGAACACCTGCAGCATTGCCAACGTTGCCGCGCCCAGCTGGCACAACAATCTCAATAACAGGAGCAGGGACAACGATGTTTCCAGCTTCATCAAGTCGTTGCCCTCTCTCATTACACACATGACCCTCTTGGTCTCTCAGAATTCCAGCTTCATCAGCTCTTAAAACCACTGGGTTGTTCATCCCTGATGTTTGCTTGGTCTTTCTGTTTGTGCGTTCCACAAGCGCTAGCTGTTCCAGTGATAGTCCAACTAGCTGAGTGCTCTTGTTGCTCCTGGTTTCACGAACAGGCATACACTTGCAAGGAAAACACTAGGCAAAGCACGTAAGTAACCAGAAAAATACGTTGAGTATCGATCGATACCAAGTGGTGTCGATCGATACCAAAAAAGAAGTCGCCGGAGTATCGACCGATACTAGTGAGTATCGATCGATACCGACGAACTTAGTCGAAATTCTAAACTAAAATCTAATGGCGAAATTGAGTCCCCGGCAACGGCGCCAAAATTGATATGCTCAATTTAATACCCTAAGATACTAAAGCAGTTGTTGTAGTAAGTGTAGGGGTCGAACCACAAAGACTCACAGAGATCACACAATAGATTATGAAGTGTCGAATTACGCTAAGCCAAACGAATGTAATTAAAAACAATGAAGAAATTAAAAGGGTTGTAAATCAATTGGAAGAATATAGGTCCAGGGTTTTTCTCAGGAAATCAATGAATGCAGACTAACTGACTAACAGGATTCAGATTAAGCACTGTTCTTGAACTCAAATCACTAAAATATAATTAACCAACTCTCGTTGCGAAAACTATCTAAATCTAAATCCTAGGAATTCCAAATCTCTTTGCGAATCCTGAAGTCTAAATCAGCTTTAATAACAGGTTTGATATGTTCACAAATTAATTAAACCAAATCTCTTTGCGAGTAATCAATTTGCTCACCTAGGTTCTATCAGGTAATTAATCGCACTCTCGTGCCTAATCAATTATCCTAAGATCTATATTCCAGGTAGCTAATCTAGAACAAGCTTTGAACACAACCTAAGCGAAGAACTAATTCAGATGGTGAATCCTAAACAGATAATTAACCTAGCATTCAGAGAAATCCTTTATGAGAAAACCCTAAACCTAAAGTGGATCTACTCAGACATGGCAATTGAATCAATAGACATAACTGAATAAATCATCAATAGAATAGAAAGAAGGGTTTAGAGATCTGATCTCGGACGAAGGGAGATTCAGACTTGTCTCTCTAAAACCGAAGTAAAGTCAAACACAGAAAATAAAGCATAAAAAGGCATAGCCTAAACAATGGCTGTAAAATCCTATTTATAACCTAAATCACGATTTGGGGCCTTCTTGTAATTATCAAAGTCTTCTGGGTGCTTTTGCAATTCTCCAAGACTTCATAATTAGTCGCGGCCCATGGAATCTCGATGAGTGTCGATCGATACCAGGGGGTATCGATCGATGCTCGGTGCTCAGATCGGGCTCTTAGTCATCAGACTTCAGTCTCGCTCCAGAATGCTCCAGAAAAGCTCCAATAATTCCAATTAAGCTCCAGACGTGCTATAACCTGTGAAAGACTCTAAAAGACTCCAAAACACAAGAAAAGACTCTATAAAAGGACTTATATCATGGCCTAAACAGGGTAAAAACCATGATATATCATTTGGTTTCAGTTTATTTTCTCCAGTTTTTTCTGTTGATTTTTTAAAAAGTATGCATGCTAATTTTGCTGCATAACATACAAGAGACATTTATTACAAACCAACAAAGAACCTCACTGTCTTTTAGTTATAAACAAGCTTTTTTAAAAAATAACAACGAAAACAATCCAATCTAATTAATCAATCTCTTACGACTTTTCTTCTGTCACATTGTCCTAGGAGCATGTAAATTCCAAAACATACCACCTAGATCATCAACATATAATTTAATAGGGCCATATCTCATCGTAATATGAATTATAAACATCACATATTTTTTAAAAACCTCACATTTTACTAAACTGAAAATATATTGAAATTGAGAGCTTATATACTGAGTAAGGCTGCGAAAGAGGATGCAAGGAAATGCTGCAGATTCAATTCAACAAAAACAAGCAAAAGACGATAAGATGAAAATTGAGAGTCTTTACACTAGAAAAAAGGGAAATTCGCATAATTTTTTTTTTAAAAGTGGTACGTATTGACACTTTAAGCATCCGAAGTATTTCACAAGTACTTTAAACTCTCAATTTAAAATTTTTAACTGAAAAATCCTCGGAATGGATCCCGAGTACGCATCGTCATAATTTACAAATAAAAATTAAGCTTAATTAGATAATTAGTAAAGTGATTAGTATCATGGAAGTGTATTAGTTATATTTGTGAGTTTCATGTTTTAGGATGGTATTTAATTTAATATTTGGCATCATTGTTTGATTGTTAGTTCATTCTTATGATAGTTAAACTCATGTATTTCTTAGTTTATAAACAAAACAAAAACTCAAAAACATTTGCTCTAGATTAGTTTGTGTCTTGCATCTTTATTATTTGTGGGATCGATCCCTAAATACTATTTTTGCACAACCGTGCACTTGTGATTGTGGTTGTTTAGAGCTATATAAAATGTAAAGTTTAGGAATCATATTAAGAAATGAATTTCGAGCTCATTAATAAATTAGAGTGTAATGGATAATTAAGCCTACATATTTTTTTATTACTTACTTTTAATATCAACATAACGATAAATTTTGTTTTGTATTCTGTTAATTAATCAGTTTCAATGACCAAACTAAAACCAAACCAAATTAAATTGAACCAAAACAATCTTAAGTTTGATTTTTGTTAAAAATTTATCAAATCAACCGAAACCAAAGATAAACCGAAATACCCACCCATAATTTAACATTGTTTGCCTAATTTTCTATGTCAAAATGTAGGAGATTATTGGGCTTCCTCCAGTGGCTTGGGTCGAAGAATTCATGGCTATCCAGTTTTGGAATTTTCGTTTTCGTAACAATAAAACATCAAATGGTATAGTTGACCATCTTTTTTTGGTCAAGAAGATATTTAATTAATTAGAAACCTGGAACAGATGTTACAGGGGCCAAAAGTGCCCGTTTGGCTATAGAATCAGGATCAGCCAGAGAGTTGTGTTGACGTGGGACAAAACTAGGAAATGGTAGTACAAATAGCTGCAAATAATATGGTTTTTTGGTGTGTAATATAATCTATATAGTAAATCCAAATATACATAGATTTTCGATGCAAAGGTTTATGATATGAATAATCAGACAAATACAAAACCTGCGACATGTGCTCCATCTCTGAAGTAGCTCGCTAATCAATGATTAGGTAGAAAGAAAAGACAGTAGTTGACATTACCATGATCCATCGTTTATATATTAAAAAAACGGATTCATTCATCGATTGATATGCTTGATTAGTCTCATCTACTCGATTCACTCTTTTATATATATAAAAGAAAAACCTACCGATCGTTTCACTGTAATCAATTGTTTGGCTATATTAGTCTGTTAATAAATTAAAGACGTTTTGCCATCTGTAAAAACGAAATAAGAGAAAAATATATGTTGCTGAGAAAAAAAATTGCTGAGAAAAAAAATTACAAAAAATGACTAGTTGTTTATATGGCATTTGCATCCAAATGCTCCATTTGAATAATATATTTGAATGATGTTCGTTTTCATTTTTGGTTGTTCATCTAGATAATACATCTGAACGAACATTTGTTTTTTTGTTTTTATTTATTTATTCATCTGATGTTGATAATACGAAAAACAGAGTCTGATGCAGAGCAACCCAACAAAATAAAAAGGGACAAGTAGATACCTATAACATCAAAGCCTAATAATAAAGACTAAACGATGTTATAACGGTCTATCAAAAATCACCAAATTGCAATCCATTCTTCACTCTCTTCGTGAGCTGAAATTAGATGCTTCCCCTCGCGTCTCGCTGTATGCGATCGTGTAGCCAGGCAGGGCCACCAATAGATAAGTAAGATTGAAATCTTCCGTCTCTGGTAACACTCTTCGACAGTTCTCGAGCGATGTGATTAGATTTTAGTGTTTCAAGATGGAATACGCACCTATCAAAACTCCGACTTAGGATCTGAATCTGCTCCGTGAATACAAGGAATCTGGGCCATTCTACAGGTTTCGATATCGCCGTAAACGCAGCTTTACAGTCCGTGGCAATCACCACCTGCTTTATCCTCAGGTCACATGTGCTTTGGAGAGCCCAGATGATGCCTCGCAATTCTCCAATGGTGCGGCTTGGGAAAACGAACATTTGTTTGTTTGTCTAAATTTATATCTTCATCTAAATGATCTTAATAAGAAAATGACTAAAATGTTCATTTCTCATCATAATATGAATTACAAATATCACTTATTTTAAAAAACCTCACATTTTACTAAACTAAAAATATACTGAAATTGAGAGCTGTTATACTCAATAAGGCTGCAAAAGAGGATGCAAGGAAATGCTGCAGATTTTTTACACTAAAAAAAGGGAAATCCCATTAAAAAACCTTCAAAATGGAACGTACTGACCACATGTGATTTGATTTCTAATGAGCCCAGAAAAATGCATGCTAGAACCTCACTGTCTTTTAGTTATAAACAAGCTTTTAAAAAAACAACAATGAAAACAATCCAATCTAATTAATCTCTTTCGACTTTTCTTCTGTCACATTGTCTCAGGAGCATGTAATTAAATTCCAAAACAGACCAGCTAGACCATCAACATATAATTTAATAGGGCCATATTTCACCATAATATGAATTATAAACATCACTTTATTTTAGACGATAAGATGAAAATTGAGAGTCTTTACACTAGAAAAAAACTGAGTATATGTTTTAAAAATGAAAACGACTTCACAAAGAAACATTTTGGTTTTGAAACTTGAAATAATTAAAGAAATCTTGCTAACTATATATAAACAAAAACATTCAAATTATTTGAAAAACAGAAAAACCTGTTCGATCTTATGGTTTTTCAAACGAAACCAAATCGAAACGAAAACCTTTCTAAAAATGCTAACCATATGAGGTTTAAAACCATAATTTTTGAAAAATAATCCAGATTTATCCAATCTATTTTACTTTTTGTGAAATTCATTTTTCTGTTAGATTCCTCCCGTCTTTTAGATATAGCAAAACCTTAAGTATTCTAAATTTTTAATAGACATTAGCCAAACAATTTCTGTAATAGTTAAGTGAACCGCGTAGATTAGTGTAATCAAAAATGTAAAATTTAACAATAGAAAGATACATTTATAATTGATTTATAATTTTAAAAGATAAAATTATTAAACAAAAAATAAAAATAAAAATGTAAATTTATGTTAAAAGCCAAAATTAATTAAAAAAGAAAAATTAATAATTAATAATGGAAAAAATTAAAATCGATTAATA
Source organism: Eutrema japonicum (assembly GCA_030161315.1). Lineage (NCBI taxonomy): Eukaryota > Viridiplantae > Streptophyta > Magnoliopsida > Brassicales > Brassicaceae > Eutrema > Eutrema japonicum. The sequence goes on from BSQW01000005.1 coordinate 46,541,724, forward strand.
AAAAAAACTTAAAAATTCAGAAATTTTAATAACCGATTCATTATCTTAAAATGTAAAGTTAGTAAAAAATATATATATAAAAATATTAAATTTATCCTAAAAAGCAAAATTAATATAAAAACAAAAAAATCCTTAGTTTTCCATTTATATTAAGGAAACAATTAATTATTAATCATAAAAATAAAAAACTCTACCATAATTTGGTAGTATGTCAATTACATACCAAAAAATTAAAAGATCAATAGTCGTATCCAAAGCTATTTACTGCATATGATTCTTTTTTCTTCATGGTATATATTTATTTTATCGAAAATTTTGTTTCTAATATATTTATATATTTTCACGGTTTATCTAATTTTGTTTTCTATTTTTCGTTTTTAATTTTTTTTTTCATGAATTAAAAAATATTAAATTACTAACCCACGTATATACGGTACTTATCTAGTATATATATAAAAAATAAAATAAAAAACAAACTCTGTTATCTATACATGACAGATCATATGGTAAAGTCAACACCTAATTTTCCTTTCTATTTCTCTTTATTTAACTACTCCCATTGGAGCACATGTCCTAAATCCTAATTATTATTTTTCTTATTTTATATTAAACTATACCCTAGTATGTATATAAATATAAATATATCGTGATTAGGAAACCAACAATTGGTCTATAATTTGGTAGAGTCAAATTGGTATTATTGCATACTTTTTTATGTAAAAATATTTTTGCATACTTCCCGTTAAACTAATATCAAGTTGCAATTTCCTATTACCTTCTTATCAATATTTATTACTCTAACCTCTATAATATTATTTAAGAAGTTTTTTTTAAATGAATTTTGTTTTGTAAGTTATTACATGAAATGTCATTACAAATAAGAAAAAATAATTGAAATAAGAAAGAATATAATTGTTTTTAAAATTATTGATGAGAATATGAAAATATTTATTTCCTATTAAAGAGGTTATTTACTATTTAGTTTCTTAATTATTATGATATTATTAAATAATAATCAATCCATACATATTCAAATAAAATATATTCGAGATCTTACAATATTTTTCACTATGATTATTATATTTTATTAGAATATATATCAAAAAAAAAGTTTGAAAAAATATGTTACTAATTTTATAAAAAGTTAGACACAAAAAATTGATTTTTTAAGAGTTTATGGACTGACCACAAAAATCATATATAGTCATTAAACGGTGCATATTATAGTTATGTTTTCAAGATTGTAGGTTTTCGCGGATAATTCCGAATAATATTTTAGTTCATTGCAAAACGGGTTAAATAGATATGTTAGTCCGGATTGACATTCTATATATAATCATTAGTTAGACATATTATAAAATTCAGATAAATATATTTTTTCTTAAATTTTTAAACAATTTTTAAGAAAAAATAATCCCTCGCTTTATATTTAGCGCGGGTTGAATCTTAATATTCTTACATTTGGTAAAGTGTGTGTACCACTTGCCCTATATATGTATGATCTCCCCCATCCATAAAAAATTTATAGCATAGAGAAGAGACCTGAGAGAAAGAAAACAGCCGAGAAACTCATAGAGGTTCACTCTACTATATAAAAATGAGCTCCCCCCACGAAAAGGCGGTGCAAGCTATCCTTTATGGCCATAGCTGCGCCATGCAGTTGAAGCTGCAGCTCAAAGATCCAAAGGCTGACTACGGATCAGTCTCAAGTTATGATCTTGCTAAATCGATCGTCGAATGTTTTTCCAATGCCATCTCAATCTTATCTGATAAACCAAAATCCGAGGAAGACCAAATTTCTGATCAATCTTCAAGGGATTCCTCTCCTCTCCTTCCCCAGAGAAGCCACTCCAAGAAAAGGTATTGATAACTAGCATTTAGCCCTCGGTAGTTTTCTTGCTTTTTTCTTTTTAACTTCAAATAAAATTACAATTTTTATATTAACGCAATGCCATCACATAAATATGTGACTAGCTATGGAATGGGATATGTGATAATTTGTATGCTAATATTTTGATACCACCACCATGTTTGCAGAAAAATTCAAAGTACAAATTCAAGCGAGAACTGGAGGGACGATTCACCGGATCCGATCTACTACGACGGGTTTCTTTGGAGGAAATACGGCCAAAAGACTATAAAAAGTCTGATCACCAAAGGTAATATTAAAAATAGCCTAATAAGATTTGATTAAGTTTAATTATTTTTGTTCCAATCAGTAATATTGGTGTATGCATTAATGTTGATACAGGAGCTACTATAGATGTTCTTACAACATAGATCATGACTGCGGAGCAAGAAAGCATGAACAGAAGATCAAAGACAATCCTCCGGTTTATCGAACCACTTACTTCGGCCACCACACTTGCAAAATCAATCATAATCAAGATCCCATTTTTACTGCCGTTCAAGAACCGGTCGATGATTTGAATAGTGCCCGGATGATCCGATTCGGTCAGGAGAAGGAAAGCCACTCCAGCGGATTCTCCTCATCGGTTAAGCATGAAGAAGATATCATCAAAGAGGAAACCATGGATCCGTATCGTGAGATAACCGGTGATGGTCAAGATTATCTACATGTGATGGAATCATCACCATCAAGTTCTTATCCTGATCCTCCGTCGACGTCATCTGGCACTGAAAGTGTCTTCTTTGATTCGGATTTGTTATTTGACAACTTAGATTCGTGGGATCATTATGATCAATTTGACTTTGGATTACGCTAGATTTTGCTGCAAAGACTATTTAAGAAGTTATTTTAATGACCAGAATATATATATTTAAGAACTACGACTTCTTCTTTTTTGACAACATAACTACGACTATTTTATGTTACGAAAAATGAAATATCTACCACACAAACGAATTATATTATTTTTTTGGTTGCCTCGCCTGATCAAAGGAAACTTCAAGCATGTCATCATCCTTTTTTCTTCGATATTTGAAATGATGCCTCTCTAGATCCTCCATTTGTTTTGTTGCCTATTTCTCACGTTTGCAAAGGAATTAGACTAGATGACCACATAATTCAATTTTAGAGATTAAATAACAATTTGAAAGGAATTTTATCCTAAATAAAAAGAATGACGTAATGTGATTAAGTTAGTGAGTCTTGTCAACTGAATGAGGATATTTTTTTTTTTTTGGTGTGTAGTTATTTTTTAAAGCTTTGTAATTAAGTTTCTTCTCTCGCTCTGTTTAGGAAGGAAACAATGACATTAAATTTGTAACATTGATTCTAAACCCCGGCCCACACGTATCTGATCTAAATTATCCGAATTTTTAAGGTTATGATTATAGAAATTATTCTGACCAAAAAAAAAAAAATGATTATAGAAATTACATGTTTAGGGTCAAGATAAGTTATTCTAACGGATAAGGATATGTATGGTGTAATTACCTGAGGTATTCGAATTATTCATTTGGATACGCAATCTTAACTACGTCATATATACAAATCTTAAAATTACAAAAATTACCTTATAGTTTTCAAAATTACCTAATTTTTTTAATATTATCTAATTGGATTGAAAATCAATGTCCTACGCATTCAATTCAAGTGAGTCTATCGGTAATTACAAGTTTAGGTAAAATTACCTATTCAGATAGTGTTCTTAACTATCCGAATTATTTTTATCCTATCCGTTTTCCGTATTATTCGACCCATTTATTAAGAGTGTAATTTGGGTGTTGAATTTTCGACATTCTAAACACTTTTACTCGTTATTATTCAACTCTTTGCCTGTAATGAACATGTCTAATTAATGGTAGAGTTTTGGTGATTAGGACAAAAGGATGGTTGATCAGAAGCAGTCTCAGACTCTCAGCCCACTTGTCGCTCCAACCACTCTTTTTCAAAGAGATTAAGAAAACAAATTATAATATGCCGAAATGATACGGACACACTATATCTATATGGTTGAAACCCATCAAATTATATTTATGAAAGTCAATGTTAGTTTCTTGGTTTTATTATAATTTCCACATAAATATCAAAAACGAGTATTAATTGAATCTATATTTGTATAAGAAGGCCTACTCTCTAAATAGTTTAATTAATCAATCAAGCCTACATAAACACCTTATTTTATAGTATAAAATTAAACCTAGTATTTTTTAAACAACATGGGTGTAATCTAAACACCTTATTTTATATAAAAAGTCTGAAAACTTTTTAAAAAATAAACTTATTATTTTTTTGGGGGCTTTTGCACTTACAATCACTTTTCAAAGTTTTATGAAAACTTTAGCATTTTTTTGAATTTAATTGGGAAATTAACATTTATTTTATTATTCATGATAATTTCACATCTGCACAGTACTCCATGTACGATCGTATGCCGTACACATAGCTACAAGAGGAAGGATAAAATAGTCATTTCAACGCAAAACAACAAAAATGCCAAAATCGTAAGAGAAGTTTAAATAAATGGTTTCTAGTGTAAATATCTCTTTTTTTTTCAAAAGAACATGGGTGTAATCAAGTGGTCCGTCCAGTCCAAATTGGTCACCACTTGGTAATTTTTAAAAATAAACCTATCAAACTTCTTTACTTTATTAAAGAGGATATTAAGGTGGAAACAATTATTGGTGAGACATCGCGGTGGAGGTAACCCCATGGTCTCCAATGTCCAATAAACAATTGATTTCAAATATGTATGAATTTTCAGTCTTTACCAACAGTTGTTAGTTTTCACTACAAGAAAACAAAGCGATTCCCGACCGGAATTCCGACCAAAAAAAAATGGTCGGAAATTTCCGACCGTTTTCCAACTAAATACCGATGGAATAAACCCGGTCGGAAACCGGTCGGAAATTCTCGACCATTTTTGTCCCGTCGAAAATTGGTCGGGAATTCCCGACCGATTTCTGACGATATAGAGACCGGTCATATATGGTCGGAAATCGGTCAGAATTTCCGATTTAATATTTTTTACAAACATAAAATAAACGTGTTGCTATACATTTAAAACATGTGTTCTCACCCCGTCGGTAATGGGTCGGAAATTCCCGACGAATTCCCGACCATTTGTGGTTTTAAAACCTCAAATGATAAAAATTTGATTACGTTTATGATTACTAAGGTTAGATATGATATATTGAAAGAATTCAATGTTAAAATATCTTAATAATCATTCTTTTTAAGCTTTTAATCAAAACTCGACAAGAAACCGATAAGTGTGAATATAAGTTATATGTATCGTTATGAAAGGTTACACTCGTTCTCGAATCGATTCATATAAATCGTCATATGATCCATTTTATGTTTACCTATTAAGTTAGTTGTTAGTAAATAAGATTAGTAGAAGTTTCTTAAACCCTATATGGTTTTTAAATTTAGGATTTCATACCCTAAACCCTATATGGTCGGAATTTGGTCGGAAATTTCTGACCAAATTCCAACCAATTATGATTTATGGTATGAAATACTTATATTTCGAAAATTTCTAAGTGTTTATAAATTTGTGTGGTATAAATTGTTAATTTTAAGTGTTTATACACTTAGCATTTTATACTTAGCATTTTTCGGAAGATATTCATATATGGTCGGGATTTGGTCGGAAATCCCGACCATTTTCCGACGGGATTGGGCATTTTTCGGAAAATCTTCATATACGGTCGGAATTTGGTCGAACATCCCGACCAATTTCCGACGGGTATTATAAAACGAGTCAAATGAAAGCCTTCCCGATGGATTTAGCTTGGAAGCTCTTGATGAAAGTCATGCGAAATTGAGTTAGCTTTCCAACTCAAGTAGATTCATGTCATTACGATCAGCGGTTCAGGAGATACGGGAGATTTATTGAAGATATGTCACTGTCGGAAAATGCAGAGCCAATCCGAATCATCTTAAAGATCATATCGGATGGAAATCTTCCCGTTCCCAGTTTAATCTCAAATCCTGCAGACAGATTGGAAATTGAGTTATCTTTCCAATGAGAGTAGTTTCAGCTCATTCCTAGTAATATTCCAGGAGTTATCGCCGATTTAGTGGACACATATCAGCATTTTTCGGAAAATCTTCATACATGGTCGGAAATTGGTCGGAAATCCCGACCATTTTCCGACGGGATTTATAAAACGAGTCAGACGAAAGCCTTCCCGATGGATTTAGCTTGGAAGCTCTTGATGAAAGTCATGCGCAATTGAGTTAGCTTTCCAAATCGAGTAGATTCATGTCATTCCGATCAGCGGTTCAGGAGATACGGTTGATTTATTGAAGATATGTCATAGTTGGAAAATGCAGAGCCAATCTGAATCATCTTAAAGATCATATCGGATGGAAATCTTTCCGTGCCCAGTTTAATCTCAAATCTTGCAGACAGATTGGAAATTGAGTTATCTTTCCAATGAGAGTGGTTTCAGCTCATTCCTATTAATATTCCAGTAGTTATCGCCGAATTAGTGGACACATATCAGCATTTTTCGGAAAATCTTCATACATGGTCGGAAATTGGTCGGAAATCCCGACCATTTTCCGACGGGATTTATAAAACGAATCAGACGAAAGCCTTCCCGATGGATTTAGCTTGGAAGATCTTGATGAAAGTCATGCGAAATTGAGTTAGCTTTCCAAATCGAGTAGATTCATGTCATTCCGATCAGCGGTTCAGGAGATACGGTTGATTTATTGAAGATATGTCATAGTTGAAAAATGCAGAGCCAATCCGAAGCAGCTTAAATATCATGTCGGATGAAAATCTTTCCGTGCCCAGTTTAATCTCAAATTTTGCAAAAAGATTGAAAATTGAGTTATCTTTCCAATGAGAGTGGTTTCAGCTCATTCCTAGCAATATTCTAGGAGTTATCGCCGATTTAGTGGACACATATCAGCATTTTTCGGAAAATCTTCATATATGGTCGGAAATTGGTCGGAATACTTTCAGTATTTCCGACCAAATTCCGACCATTTGGGGTTTCGAAACCTCAAACGGGAAAATTTTGATTTAGGCTATGTTTGCTATGGTTAGATATGATCTTTTGAAAAATACAATGTCCATATATCTTAAGTATCACTATTTACGGACATATACTAAAAACCGTACAAGAAACCGAAAAGTATAAGTATAAGGTCAATGTTTCATTATGAAAGGTTTAACTCAATCTACTTTCAATTTATAAAAACATCATATACTCTATTAAATATTTATTTTGTCATATATTTGTAAGACATAAGATGTTTACATGTTTTTTAAACAGTATACAGTTTGTAAATTAAGAATTTTAAACCCTAAACCATATATGGTCGGAAATTGGTCGGTAATTCTAGGAATTTCCGACCAATTTCCGACCAATGTGAATAAATGGTTGGAAATTGGTCGGAAATTACAAGGAAATTCTAAAGTTTTATGTTGGATTTATAAACCCTAAACCCCATATGAAATACTAATTTTTATAAATTTCAAAGTTTAATGTTGGATTTATAAACACTTAGCATTAATAAACCCTAAACCCTATTTGGTCAGAAATTGGTCGGAATTTCCAAGGAATTACCGACCAATTTCCGACCGATATGAGCATTTTAGAAAAAATGCTAAGTGTTTATAAATCCAACACCCAATCGAAAAAAATGCAAAGTTTTTACAATTTTTTGTAAATTTAAAATACGGGTTAGTGTTTAGAATTTCAAATGCTAAGTGTTTAGAATTTTAAACCCTAAACCCTATATAGTCGGAATTTAGTCGGAAAAGCTTAGGAATTTCCGACCAATTTCCGACCAATATGAATAAATGGTCGGAAATTGGTCGGAAATACTAATTTTTATAAATTTCAAAGTTTTATGTTGGATTTATAAACAGTTAGCATTTATACACTCTAAACCCTATATGGTCGGAAATTGGTCGGAAATTTTAAAGAATTACCGACCAATTTCCGACCAACCCCAAAAAAAACCCGGGAAACCTTACCGCGAAATGAAAAGTGAGGCGGTTTATTTTTTTTCATAAACCGACCGATTTCCGACCGTATGGATTGGTCTGAAATAAATAGATCTAAAACCCAGATTTTTCTTCTTCTTCCTCACTTCTCTTCTCTTCGTCTCTTCTCTTCGTCTCTCTCTCTCCGGCGATTCTCCCTCCGCCGTCTGCTCTCACCGCCGCCGTTCTCTTGTCACGGTAAGTCTTCTCTCCCCCTTCTCTTCCTCTTTTCTTCCTCTTCTCCTCTTCTCTTCCTCTCTTCTCTTGTACTCAAGGTAATGTTTTTTTTTTGTAAATTAGGTCTTCACGGAGCTGCCGGAGCCGCCATCCGCCGGAGAATTCTGTCCTCCTCCGCCGCCTCCTTCATCTATCACCATGTAAGCCATGCATAAGGATGTTAGTTGTTAGGATTTGTTGGTTTTGTGAGATTTGTAGTTAGATTAGTTAGATTTGTGGTTAGATTTGTTGTTAGATTTTAGTTGAGATTTGAGTTTAGGTTAGATTTGTTTATGTTTTGTTAGATTTGTTTAATTTTAATTTTTGTTTTGAATAGTTATATAAAACTTGATTAATTTTATAATTTTCATAAGATTTTTTTTTTAGTTTCATTATTAAACATATGAAAAAATCGTTTTTAGATTAAAAAAACCAAAAATATATTTTTAAAATTTTATAAAAATCGTTTTTAGCATTTTTTGAAAAGAATAATTTTTTCTTTGTTATTTAAAACGTTTGAAAAGAATAATTTATTCGTTTTTTGCATAAAAACGTTTTATGAATTTTTATTATTTTTATAAAAACCGTTTCGAGAATTTTCATAACTTTTTCGGGGTTTTTGAAATATATATTGTTTTTTGTAATTTTTTCCGGTTTTTGGTATTTTTGCGTTTTTGTGAATAGTTTGTGGTTTTTGGTATTTTTTGTGAATATTTTCCGGTTTTAGGTATTTTTCGCCTTTTTGTGAATATTTTCCGGTTTTGGTATTTTTTCTCGTTTTATTTATAGTTTGCGTTTGCGTTTAATATCTAACTAAGTTTGCGTTTTTTTGTAGGAAGTACGAGGGTTTCGCGAACATGCATCTCGGTGGTTCGCCTCTAGAGATGCAACCACCTAGACATAGCGGTCGTTCGAGTCGAGGCACACAACCACCAAGTCCCGCTGGATCGACTATCCCGGAGTCGAAGAGTCAAGCTCCTCGAGTCCTCACCATCGAGGAGTTAGTCCAACAACCGGGCCGAGACTTGCACATCCGGCTTGATCCACATCTAGCATGTCGAGGACGGATATCGCTAGCATGTCGGCTTGGATGAGAGCGAAGTTCCCAGATTTCACGGGAACGGGATCGGGATCCGCAAATGTTTAATATGTTTAATGTTTTAAAAACACTTTCTGTTATTTTATTTTCAAAACTATTTTATTTTAGAATACTTTAATGTTTAATATTAATTTTAATTTTCATTTTCGAATTAATTAAATTAAGTTAAATTAATTAATCAAAATTCAAAATTTTTCAAAATAATTTCGAATTACAGTATTTCAAGTTGGTCGGAATTTGGTCGGGATTTAGGTTGGTCGGAATTTGGTCAGAATTTAGGGTGGTCGGAATTTGGTCGGAATTTAGGTTAATCGGAATTTGGTCGGAATTTAGGTTGGTCGGAATATGGTCGGTAATCGTCAGGTATGCGGATGGTCGGTGTTTGGTCGGAAAAAAGTATGGTCGGTATTTGGTCGGAAATAAGTTAGTCGGACTATTGTCGGTAACTCGTCGGGTATTACCCGACGCTTTATAACGTCGGTAATTGGTCGGGAAAATAATGGTCGGTAATCTGTCGGAAATTCCAGACCAATTTCCGACCAATATTGATTTCCGACGCAATAGTCCCGACGAGCCAAATCGGTCGGAAATTAGTCGGGAAAGCCATTTTCTGACGATTTTCCGACCGATATAGCCGTCGGAAATCGGCTGTTTTCTTGTAGTGTTTAGCAGATTGTTATAAGCGTGTGACCAAGTAAACGCAGTGAAAACTTGTGGCCATTTCGAGTTCGTCTAAGAATTCAGTTGGTAGAATGGGTACGAGTCCCTAGAGAGAAAAGTTAGGAGCCAAGAAATACTACTAGCTTCTGTGGTTAAAACACAAGTTTATGGTCTCGATTGCTTGAAATGCAATTTTTGCTAAGCCAGAAAAGAGATATTTTTTTTTCTAGGCAGAATCATTTTTTCTGAAGGAGAAAACGTTTTCAGTTTTTCATCAAGTATTTTTGCAAAATGCAAACGTAGTGTTTAACAAAAGTATAAATATTTCTTTGTTAAAATTAACAAAATTTTATTTAATATACATAAGGTTTGTGGGTTTATTTAGACATAAATACACATTAATATCCAGGTCTATGAGCACTGAAAGCTTCTTTCGAAGATAAAAAGAAAATCATCTGCAACACACACCACCCTCTTCTTTTCTTTAATTCCTCGTAGTCTTTGTCACTCCTCCCAAAACAAACGTTTTCACTTTGTTGAAAGCATTTTTTTTGGGCGAAGTAGAGACTTTTTCCGGCCATGCATAACCTTGCAACTGATATTCGAAAACGTAGTGTTGTTTCTTACTCTGCTTCTTGCTAAATTAACATATATTTTTGAAAAACCGAAAAACAAAAAAACATAGTATAAAATAAAAACATATGTTTTTGAGAAAATTCATAAATCCTGTTGACATTTTCTATAGGGTGTAGATGAATTTAACAAACAAGGTGCTTGCTTGTCCAACTTAAGCAATGTATGTACTATGTAGAGAGAGAGAGAACAAAATTATACTTGAAGAGACCTCAAAAAAAAAAATTATACTTGAAGATGTTTTTTTGTAATCTTCAATATGAGGGGAAAATACTTGAGTTTAAGCGTGTACTGACTGCTATATCACTTGCTTTTTTTGAAAGTTGACTTGAGTTTGCTTCACGTAATTTCCTTTGTCTTTTGTCTTTTTATAGCGCCGTGTCGCTATGAATGTACGTACACAGTTTGTACTTATTAGTAGGTGTTACGACTTAATTTCACACCAAGACTCGAGTCAAACTCACTGTGGATCGATAATTCAATGACCGAGGAATTATTAGAATTTCATTTAGTCATTTTTGCTATCAGAGGATCCATAAGAAGCCCAAAATAGATTTTCATGAGAAGTTCATTAGCCCATGTAATTAGGGTTTTTAGCACGTAGAAATTCATATAAACTTGTGTTTAGAACATCAATATAAGATAATTTTGGGAATGACCACAAAACAACTCTTTTTCATCCTTTATGAGATATCAAGTTTCGAAAAGGCGCTAAGCGGGCGGTCGGGCACCGATTTGCGCCTAGGCCGAAAAGCGGTGATTAATTTTGAACATTTTTTTTAATTTTAAAGTTTATATGTATATAAGTTATAAGCTATGAATATATGAATCAAAACAAGTATGAAATAAGTTTTTTTGATTATCAAAGTAACAACATTAGGAAATTAAGTTCAAATTCACATATAAATTCCAAAAAAAAAAAAGGAGTACAAACATATGATGCAAAAAATAGATTTGTCTTGATATTGAGAGACAAAAAAAAGTACAAGGAGAGAAAAATCTTCATCATCTTCTTCAATGATCAAATTACCATGTGTGTTGTACTTCTAGATGTATTTCCAAAATTTTGTAACAGACCATATGTCCGTCACAAAAAAAAAAATGTTGACTTTTTGAAAAAATCGTTGACATTTTCAAAAAATCGTTTGACCGCTTAATTCACCGCTTAGACACTAATCGCGGCGGTGCACCGCTAGAACATGGTGAAATATCAATTAATAATCTTTTAACTTTTGGTGACAATCTAAAGTTTTCCCCTTTTTTCTATGCATGCATTTGAAGAAAGCTCCTTCAATGAGCTATTTCTATTTCTACTTTTGTTCTCTATCTCAATAAAGCTTTATGAGCATAAATCTACTCTTGTTTTGAACAAAAACTAGAAAGTGGTGTGAATAAAATCCATAAATCCCATAGATCGACTGAGCTATTTCTATGTCGTGATGCGTTGTGCCAAGCAAGCTTTGCATGTGTGATTGTGTAAAGATAATTTTGGTCCAAGCCCAATGTTATTCCAACAAAAAGAAATATCAAAGGAAAGTCCATTAGAGTTTCATTCCAAATTTAGACTATTATAAATATGGTTTTTATGTAATCCGAAGATGGTTAACTAAGGTTGCCGATTGTGCAGCATTCTCAATCCTTTTCATGATAAACAATCTAAAATACCTTTTTGATATTGGTGACAACTTCATTCATTCCTCTTTTCTTTTTCATTTATGCACTTGAATAAAGTTTTTTTATGAGATATTTTATTATCCATCTTTTTATTTTTCTCAACAAAGCTCTTAGGAGCTTGAATCTATGGTTGATTTGAAACTTGCTATCGGACTGTTCTTCCATTGTTAATCTCAATTCAGCCTTGGTTGCATATGAATATGGACTTCCTTGTATAAAGTAAGGTAAAGATTCAATCTTAGAAAAAACGACTTTCATTACTGTTCAGTTTATTCTATTCAATTTGATGATGAATATCTTTGCTCTACGATTCCTTGTGAGGAATAAATTTGGAGAAATGGAATACAAGACAAAAAAAAAAAAATGGAAATAGTGTAATTTCTGAGGAATGAGAGGACTATTATATTCTTCTTCTCATTATTTTTTTCTCCAAATGGGTCACCGATTGAAGTGAGTATGTAACAAAATTTCAAACCGTCCAGATCTCAACTATTAGAATCTGTTTCCATAATTAAGTTTAGCATTCACTGTTTCAGCCACTTGTGTATAAACTTAACAAAAATGTAATACGTTACTATTGAAGTCAAAAGAAAAAAAAATAAAAATAATACCTTACCATTTCCCACAGCAAAACCAAACATGTAGTGTTGTTATTTTCCTATGTCTTATATATATACTTAGCTCCATAAAAAATTGTTCAAAACAATCCAGTCCTTTAACTCCTCTCACGATGATGAATCTCTATACTTCTCTTTTCGTCGTGTTCGTATGTTCTGGTATTTACCTCAGATTTTTTTTAAAAAGTTTTATCAAAAAAAAAAGATTCATACAAAAAAAAAAAAAACAAATGCCATAGTAAATATTACTTCTTGTTGAGTAAATTTGTTTCCTTGTTCATGGAAATAGGGGTTGTATTAAGCGGAATAGCAGATGCGTTATGTCAGACCCCAGTAGGAGGATCATGCAGTGACTGCGCAACGAGGTGTTCATCGACGTTTTATGGTTTTATTGGAGATTACTGTGATGAGGAAGGTTCGTGCACTTGCTCCTACAAATGTATGAATTGTAGCGTGACGTATGGGTTCTTCGAGTCAGGGTGTTTGGACAGGGTGCCAAACAACTTGCAATGAGAAGCTACATGACCGAGGTGTGGACATCCATGGTCATTGTGATCGTCACAAGAGTGGCTTCACTTGCATGTGTGAATTTAAGAGTCGTGATTGTATGATTTATGAATAATTGTCAAGTACTATATTGTGATTGTCATTATGATTGTGTGCGAGGTTATTGTGATTGTCAAGTATCATAATTATGATAAAAATACAAAATTTCATTGCACCAAAAAAAAAAAAAAATACAAAATTTCATAACTAACTAATAAATACTTTATCAAAAAAAAAAAAACTAACTAAGAAATTATCAATAACATATGGCGAACATTAAAGAGATATGTTATAAGGAACTTAATATATTTGCTTTTATTTGTGTATTATTCGTGTTTTTCATTGTTTGTTCCGCTTTTTACATATCAACCATTTATTATGCACTGCTTGTTCCGCATCAACCGCAATTATTCTTTTCATTTTGATTGTTTTATACTAACCAAACTTATTCTTGCCGTTTTGCAAGAATCGCATGTTGTTTAACGCTCGTTTTTACCCACTCCACCAAACACATCATTTGGTTGTTGATTCATTACCATAACCCCTATTAGTGTGCGTGGAACTGTTTCACTTCTCATTATCCGTTAATACCTTTTGGTAAACGATAATATGGATTGAATATTTGGAATAAAGTTTATTCCAGTGTTAAAAAAAAAAAATGTTTAGAGTTTAAACACGTCGTCGTTTCACACGCGTTAAACTAGTGGTTGATGGGAGAAAGTGTGTGACCTAAGCGGATTTTCTCGCTCTCTTTCTCGAGGATTGAGTTTTACCTCTCTTTCCCGAATTTTTATCCTTTGATTCGAAATCTCTCTAGGAAGCTGAATCTGGATCATCTAAGTAAGTCCCTATCGTTTATCTCTTTGCGACGATGTTCTAACCTCATTTACATTGATATTATTTTGGTTTTGCAATCTAACAAAAACAAATTGGGTGGAATTCAATGATGGAGAAATGAAATTGAGCAAAAATTACGGAAACAAACTTATAGGTTATCTGTGTTTGCGGAGTCTGATTCATTCATTTCTCGCATGTTTATTTTGATGATTACATAACTTGATGTTGATTCAAGCTTTACTGAAACTCTGTTGAGTTTAGATTTTTGAGAATGAATGTTTCAGGTATATTCTGCTCATTTTGGAGTCCTAGTATAGTCTTATTATGCACTTAGATCTTTTGAAAATCATATTGGGTAATTTGGGTATTGAAAATTTTCATTTTTTGAAGATGTTCATGCTATCTCTAGATGTAAAGTTTGTTCTTTTCTGCTGGATTCTCATGTCGTCTTATTCGTTGTTCTTTGCAGGTATCATTTTGAAGTTTTATCAGTCATTCTAGCCATTCTTCTGGGGTGATAAAAATGGCTGCTTTAGAAACAGTTCTACGGGTTCCGTTGGGATCTTTATCTCCATCTTGTTATCTGGCTTCTTTCTTCGTTAACTCGACTCCAATCCTATCGCTTAAACCCGCTGGTAGAAAACGAAGGGGCTTAAGGTGTACAAATTCGCATGTTTCAAGAGCTTCAAAGACCGTGGCGAGAGGAAATTTGTTTCATGGTCCAAACTGTGTTTTGAAGGGTAAGAAATTGCAGTCCATGAGATGCAAATGCCAAAGACATGATGTTGAGGAGAACATCAGATCCACGTCGCTTCCTTCTGACGGCTTGGGCAGCGAATTGAAAAGCGACTTGGACGAAATGCCTCTACCTGTAAATGGAAGTCTTTCATCTAATGGTAACGTACAATCAGGTGGACCAAAATCTATTGAGGATGAAGCATGGGATCTATTGAGGCAGTCCATTGTTTACTATTGTGGCAGTCCTATTGGAACTATTGCTGCTAATGACCCGAACTCTACCAGTGTCCTGAATTATGATCAGGTCTTTATTCGTGATTTCATACCCTCGGGGATTGCCTTTCTTCTTAAAGGAGAGTATGACATTGTTCGGAATTTCATCCTTTACACCCTCCAATTACAGGTGATACAATCTTTCTTTGTTTTTCTGTTTTAACTGTGATCTAAAGGCAGAATATTTCTACTTGGTTGAATGACTTTGTATCAAAAATCTCCTCACTATGATTAGTATATACCAAGCATTATATTGTCTAATGTTTTTGTGCTTTTAAGGACACATTATTGTAATCTGCATCTTTAGTGACCTTGTTTTTTTTCCGAAACTGATTGTTATGTTGAAGTTATTTGGTTTTGTTTTTCGTTAAAATAATGCTTATTCTTGACTAGAGTTGGGAGAAAACCATGGATTGCCATAGCCCAGGTCAAGGATTGATGCCTGCTAGTTTCAAGGTGAAAACTGTTCCCCTTGACGGTGATGATTCAATGACAGAGGAGGTGTTAGATCCTGATTTTGGTGAAGCAGCAATTGGACGTGTTGCCCCGGTTGATTCTGGTAAGAAAAGCTTAAATATTGTAGTTCTGTTCTGTCTTACAACTATGTCAAAAGAATATATACAAATTTGTTCTACTTCACTTTTCATTTTGTTTTGGAATCTCAGGCTTGTGGTGGATTATATTGCTGAGAGCATATGGAAAATGCACAGGCGACCTTTCCGTGCAGGAAAGAGTTGATGTGCAGACCGGAATCAAGATGATCTTAAAGCTCTGTCTTGCTGATGGTTTCGATATGTTCCCTACTCTATTAGTCACTGATGGCTCCTGCATGATAGACCGTCGAATGGGAATCCATGGTCATCCACTGGAGATTCAGGTGAGCATTTCCCATCGCAGTTGTGTAACTTCAATCTGAATTTGCAGCCATTTATTTGTTTTACTTTCTCAGGCACTGTTTTATTCAGCGTTGGTCTGTGCACGTGAGATGCTTACACCAGAGGATGGATCAGCTGATCTAATCCGAGCTCTCAACAATCGTCTTGTTGCATTATCTTTCCACATCAGGGAGTACTACTGGTTGGACCTGAAAAAAATAAACGAAATATACCGTTACCAGACTGAAGAATACTCTTTCGACGCAGTTAATAAATTCAACATATATCCAGATCAGATCCCTTCATGGTTAGTGGACTTTATGCCCAACAGAGGAGGATATTTGATTGGAAACCTTCAGCCCGCTCACATGGATTTCAGATTCTTTTCTTTGGGGAACCTTTGGTCTATAGTCAGCAGTTTGGCTACAAATGATCAGTCACATGCAATTCTTGACTTCGTTGAAGCAAAATGGGCAGAACTTGTAGCAGACATGCCATTCAAGATCTGTTACCCTGCTATGGAAGGTGAAGAATGGCGAATTATAACCGGAAGTGATCCAAAGAACACGTAATTTTTCTCTTACATATGATTTCCAATAGATGATGTCTTATATTTTCAATACAGTTTTTCCCCATCCAAGTTGTCATCTTAAGCATCTTGATTTTGTTGCAGTCCTTGGTCTTATCACAATGGAGGTGCCTGGCCAACTTTGTTATGGCAGGTTAGTTCAGATTCTTTTCTTCCCCTTTTCTTAGACCTCATAAATTAGGCATTCAGGTTAGTTCAACTTTGTTCGGTTGCACTAACTTCGTTCTCAGTTCATTTTATTTGGTATTAAACAATGTTACTGTTCGTTTTTTTTATATAAAAATATCCGTTTGTTTTGGTTTATATCCGAATTCCTGAGCTGAGTCAGTTCTTTATGAATATCATTTGAAAGTACAGCCAATGAGCAATTGGATTTGAAATTGTTAGAGTCAGGATTGAATCCTTAAGCGTGAAGAAAATGTTAGATTCTGTGCAAAATCATATTCAACTCATACATATATGTATTGCACACCGATATAATTGGTTTGGTTTATCAATGTGAATTTTTCGAAGCCCTTTTGTGTTAATTTTAAAATCCTGGTCCCTTCTTGATATTTTTCAGCTGACAGTAGCAAGCATCAAAATGGGTAGACCAGAGATTGCAGAAAAAGCGGTTGAGTTAGCTGAGAGACGGATTGCTAAAGACAAATGGCCCGAGTACTACGATACCAAAAGGGGAAGATTCATCGGTAAACAGGCACGGCTTTACCAGACTTGGTCCATCGCGGGTTACCTCGTGGCCAAGCTCCTCTTGGCAAATCCAGCTGCAGCGAAGTTCCTCACTAGCGAAGAGGATTCGGATTTGAGAAACGCATTCTCTTGCATGATCAGTGCTAACCCGAGAAGAACACGGGGACGCAAAAAGACTCAACAACCATTTATTGTTTGAAAAAGCTCAGAAATCTTTTTGTCAAAGTGAGCCATGGACTGTCGACTCGTCCAGTCCCTTCAACAGAATGATACGAAATTGTTGTGTAAATAGTCTCTCTTAGAAACTTATTAGATAAAAAGAGAATGGTATTTCCTACTAAAAGTGGTTTGGGCTCAAAAGTACTTTGATTTTGTTGCAGTGGTCCAACAAGTTGGGCTTAACCGGAATTAATACGTAGAAACATCCAAACTTTCTTGTGTACCATTCACTTATCTTTCGTCCGATCGAACTAAATTCAACTGACAAGGCTATGATTTTGCCTCGATGACATTTATCTCCATCATATGGTGGTTGCAGGTATTTTAATCGTAAATTTTTAGTGTTGTCAGAGAGTATTATTCATAGTAAATAGCCAAATATGGTTCACATTTGTTGAGATGATATTATTATTATTATTAGAAAAATACTCTCAAGTGAATGAGAGTGAGATTACACTTGCACCTTTTAACCAAATACTAACATGTATTTTGTTTCGACTTCCGATACCACGTTATTTGATTGGCCAACGCGGCATTCTTATTTCACAATGACAGTAAAATAGCAACAAATATGCGCGCACCAAAAATATATTATGATCAAATAGTGCAAAAATAAGATTTCCATACGTATTTTAGTCGACAAAAAAAAAAAAAAATTTGTCATTTATCCAAATACTAGTTGAAAGAGTAAAGTCATTTGCTAAATTTAATATTTATCCATTATGTTAACTCAAAAAAAAAAATATCGGTTAGGAAGTTGACAGAAATGAATTCGGTAGACAATGAGTACTCTTTGTCGGCAGAGACTCAGAGTACTATTTGTCATTTCTATGCGAGAGTTTAAGGGTTTAATTAATTCTTTTTACACATAAATATTATATTTTGACTTTGCTACCCAAAAAAATGAGTTAAAAATAATATATTCTTTTAAATTCATTTTCTTTGAGTTTAGTACAATATTTTTTAAGATGTAATTAATATTTAATGAAACCAGGAAATAGAATTATAATGACATAATCATATTCTTTGAATACTTAGATATACATAATGATATTTCACACGAGTATTACACACGAGATTCAAACTCATTTCAATAGTTCACAATAAAATATTACTAATAGAAATTATTGTTTAAGCACATAGGTGACGAGGCCAGGAATGTGTGTGTTTGCCATATAATCGTCCCAATTGATGGACTTGGGATCAAACTCGAACGATCCATCCAACTCTTTGATGTTCTCCTTTCTTTTCATTCGCAGTCTTTCGGTATTTAAATCATCAAATCTGCACAAAACAATAATATATAATGTCAGGACTTAATTTAGCTGTGATTACGACATAAATAACTCATATGTGTAGTATGACGATGATTAATGTTTGTTCTCTATCCTTAGCTAGAGATAAAGATGTTAGTGTCTTAATCTTGATGAAAGTTTATGAGTAATATACATACATGCCCTTGAAGAGTAAGTAAGGCTGGTAAAGCTCAACTAGTCGCATAGCTATCTTGATTTTGCGGCTGTCTTCATTGTATTTATCTCCTTGACTCCATGGGTAGATTATATTAATCAATCGAAGAATCTGAAATGAGCAAACAAAACAACAACAAATGCTCTTAGCAACAACAACAAAAAAAAAAGAAAAAAAAAACGAAATTCTAACCGAACCAAACTGAAAACCCCGTAATTTTCGAGGAATTTTCAACGGATTAAGACAGTTTCAATTTTAGCCGAGAGAATGCTCATGCATAAATTTAGGGTTCTCTTACAACTTGGGAATTAAAATGAGAATAGAAGATAAGTTGTGGGGCTTTCACCTAAACTCCAAAAACCTAAATCATAGAGTTGAGGTAAAGTACCAGTAGAGGAAGCTTGTAACGTAGGGTGATGTAGAGGCTGAATTGACCCATAGTGGACAAAAGCGTTCCTTTGGACACAATGATGGGTGAGCCATTGCGAGCAATCAGAGGTTTTTTAGTGAAGTAACGAGCCGTGGTCTCGTGGAGTTGTCCAAACGTGACCGGATTCTGAAAAGAAGAACCGATTTGGTATATCTTCTGAATCCCGGTTTCTCCCGAGTGAGCTGTCGCTGTTGCAATCATCGCGTTTACCACCATGTCTGCTGGTATCTGAAAATGATAGTGTATATTTTCCATTCCATAAATAGAATATAAAAGGATTGTATATGCTATAAATTGATTTATGTGATTAGTAGACTTGTGATTTTAAAGACTTTGTACTTGTACGAGTTGTATTGGACTTACAAGGTCAAAGACTGAGTTTGGATCCGCAAGAAAACATTTAAGCCTTCCTTTACCATATGTAACAATCACACTATCTATAGTTCTGCAAATACAGAAAAATAAATAAATTAAAATATGAATCTTGCGTTATAACACATTTTATATATAACTTGTGGTATATAGTACATCATTCGATTTATAAAACTATAATGAATTTTGATATAAATCGACACTCACCTCAATCCTTCGATCCAACCGGGAAATGGTTCGGCGAGAGTACTAGTAATCATTGTTGGACGTATGATAACAAGTGGCAAATTTTCTCTATAGTTTCCCATCATCATCTCTCCCATTGCTTTGGTGAATACATATGTATTTGGCCATCCATGAAGTTTTGCCCTATATAAATACCGTTTTGTTTCAAGAATATTAACGGATATATGATCAAAGTAAAGTTTAAGAACATATATGTAGGGTGTGATTATGCCGCAAACCTTTCCATTCCAAGATCTTTCATCGACTGCGTGATCTCTTTTTCGGAAAGATCTTGGTGCTCGAGCTCTTTCAATTTCTGTTTCATCAGTTCGAGTTCTGCATTGATGTCTAGTTTCTTATTTCCGCTGAGAGTCTCCCCCATCTCGAATGGTTTCTCTTGTAATAACCCTGATTTTTCTCCGGAGACATATGCTAAAAAGAATGCAAATGTACGTAGGTAAGCCTCAGTCGATACCTATATAATGGTGGGTTTTTGCATATGAGAAAACATGAAAACTCACCGGTTGAGACATGGAGAAGCAACTGTCCTTTAGCACACTTTTTGGCGAAGTTGAGAACATTGAGAGCTCCAAATGTATTGATGCCAAGACCAATATCATATCTATGGTTTTCATTATAAACAGAGAAAAACGGATATATGAAGTTAAATTTCAACATCTTCGTCAAGAATCACAAGTTAACATTAAACATTTTATAAAGGAATATAACTATCACAATTTTTTTGTTTGGTAATACCGTTCATCGAAATTCGTCGTGGCTGCGATATTGATGATGATATCAATCTCACTCCACATACGTTGTAGGAGATCAGAGTCCTTCAATCCCAAATTGTGGACCGATATATCACCGGGAACCGGCACGATTTTTTCACGCACCAAGGCATTCAGATTTTCTTCACCTAGATCGTTCCTCAACACCCTAAAAAGGTCGATCTCCACAACCTGTTGTATCATTGTAAATAAAGCAAACATATATATTGTTAATATCATTGAGTTAATTAATGGCTCACCTCTAGATTTATGTGAAGAAGTGTTTTGGTTATAGGATTTAATTTATGTCATACCTCGCTACGTAAGCGTTGCATGGCTGCTTTATCGTCGGAAGCTCTCAGCAGAAGGTACATCTTCTTCACATTTGGTTGCAACCTCAGAATTTTCTCAACCAGAACTAAGAAAAAAAAACATACAATATGTTTTAACTAACTCTTTTAGTAAACTACAAATGAATGGGCTGAAATTATGCTTTTCAAAATGTATCTAAGATACTCCACTTTCACGATATATATATATTTTATTTTTTTTGTAGTTTTTTTTTGTTTTATGAAGATTTTTTTTTTGCTTTTCTATATATGTACTATAAATTGTTTTTTTTTAATATAATTTTGTCCGTATACAACTCACATTCGCACATTCCTAGATTTTTTTAATAGCGTGAAAATTCTAAAACTACAATTTTAATTTGAGTGTAAACATATATTAAAATATATACAAAAAATGACTTTTGGAATTTATGTATTTAATTTGGAAACACGGAATCTAGGAAGCATATTTCACCATGGAGTATTATATTAGAAGTACTAAGTTTTTCTCATATTAAATTTACGCCGAACTCATTGAATATGTTTAAGATACATTTATCATGTATGGACCACAAAAATCTAATGTATGACAGTAAATAAAATGGATAATTATATGTAAACAAAAATCATCAGTATAACTTCCAATTAAAGATAACATGAAGCTTATCAATCGATTACGAAATTTTCATTACGTAATGAAATCATAAGACTCGAAGTGAACCAAAAAAGATGTAGAAAGAACGTACCCTTGGCAAGAAAGCCAGGTGCACCGGTGATGAGAATCGTCTTGTTCCCAATAAATTGAACACAATTGGATTCCATATCGAAATAAGATACACTCAACCGAATTAAGAGAAAATCCAAAAGTACTTGATTGTATTGGGTGACTTAAAGCCTTGGGAAGTCGAGGTTACTATATATAGTCTCGATCGTAAACATAGAGACCATATTGTTGGCCATCGTATTTACAATTTCTTCATCTACCCACCTACCCATTAATTACAAAAAAATATGAGATGAAATTTTAATTAGTAAATAAATGTTTTTTCCGTTTTTTTTTTTTTGACGTTTTCGGAAAATTAAATATCACCTCTTACCATTTAAGAAACGTAGCTACTTGTCGGCCCATGATCTCAGTCCTCCCGTTGAAATCATTAACTACTTTTCGGGATGAGCATAGTTGTACAATGACATAACAAGTATAACTAATACTCCATCCACTTCATAAAAACTATCATTTTAAGATTTTATTTTTGTTTAGTGTCATTTTATGTTTTTAATGTACAATAGTATTAAACAAAAATCCAGTTTTATTATTATTATTTTAGTGTATTAATTAGAAAATGAAAAATTATTTAATGTATTAATAATGAGTAATATTGAATTTTTAATAGTTTTTTTTAAATATGTGTGAAATTTGTCAAAATAACACTTTTTATAAAACGGAGATAGTGGAACTCATTAAACAAATTATGTTTTAGTGTCTCATCCGTGAAACATGTTCGTACAAATTTATATCGGACGTTTAAGGATCAGGTCAACCGACTTGAACGCACCCCCACATAGTTTTTTTTTCAAAAGTAATTTTGTTGTTTATGATTGTGTCTTAGGCAGAGAATCATATGTTTATAATTATACCACACTCGCATTACCATTCAAATATGTTTGTGGATAGAAAATGTTTTTTTTTTTAACTATAGAAAATGTTTTCTTCTAAATAAAGAAAAATAATTATGAAAGTTACTGTGGCTACATTTTATGAATAATTTTTTTCGGCCATATGCATGCTACAGTTGATACGCAACCTGTTTACTGTGTTTGTTTTTTTTGACCAATTGTTTACTGTGTTTGTGATGATACCGTAAACAATTGGTCAGATTTGTTTACTGTGGCTGTGGCTACATTTTATCATCATCATTTACTGTGTTGGTAAAAAAGTTACTGAGGCTACATTTTATCAGATTTGTTTCTAAAAGTAAAATGATAATAAATTTGAAAGATGGAAAAAAAATCATCATCATTTACTGTGTTTGTGATGATTTTTTTTCCACCTTTCAAATTTATTATCATTTTACTTATAGAAACAATTCTGATACTATTTTCTGAAAAACAATCGTATCTTATCGATCAATAAATTTTATATATAAAAATCATTCCAGTCATTCAAAAGGTTTTAAGAAAAAAAAAATTTGATAATTATTATATCAGAACCGTATATATATCGTATTCACCAACATTTTTTTATCTTAAATAATATTTTCAACCATTATATCTTAGTTCAGCATTTTGACTACACCACTGAAACTCTACTAATTTCATTTACTGGTTTTCTATGGCCACAACTTTTCGAAATACTATAATTTTTGTTAGGTAATAAATTGATTTCGAAACAAAATGCTCAGATAGCTTTTAATCACTAGTTCAATTATTTAAAGTTAATTATCCGATGATTAATCTTGTAAAACGTGAGGAGGATGATACCTAACATTTGGGAGTTGGAAAGTGGAAGCTGCCGTGATTTTCTCTTTCCATTGCCGTCCATTTATAAGGGTTTGCGATGATTAATCTTGGTAGTTATATATACTCTTTAATTGTCAATAAAGTTTGGTAGAAACTAAAACGGTATGCCCACGTACGTACTAAGCTCTATTTTTGGACTTACGTACTCGACAGTGATATAATTGATTTCCATGATCTTTGAATTTTCAGCTCAGTAATCTAAGACTAGATAATGTTGCTCCAAGCAAGTTGGGTGTTTTATCGCTCCGGTCAGGTTAGCTTTTTTGTTTTTATATGGTATTCAAATAAAATAATTATTCAATATAATAAAATAACAAACAAAACAAGTTTGGCAATATTAACTATTTGCGTCTCTCTGACATTTTCCAAAGATAAGAGTCTGACATTTTGAGTTGCGAGCCGTTCTATTTTCACATTAGAAAATGAACATATAATCAATAGATTTATTATCATTTCACTTTCATCTATGACGATATGGATCATGCATGTATATCTTTCATCCTTTTGATAATACACCTTTATAGCTAAGTTACAATATAGGGTTGGACTAGTTTTGAACTTATTTTGACAATGGCTTCACATCCTAAATTAAGTCTAGGAAAAGTTAAAATTGTCAATCTCAAAAAAAAAAGGTTCAAATTGTCAGAACAAAAGTCTGTAGAATGGTTTTTGTGTATTGATATTAAATAACTTTGGCCTTAAATTTATACAAAACTTTTCAAAATTTAACCTATGAGAATATTTTTAATTTACATAAATAAACAAAAGAGTATATATTCACATAATCGTGTAAATATTTCCATATTGTTGAACTCTTTTTAATTTTGAGTATGTAAACCAATTCACCCTAAAAATAAGCAAGAATGAAACTTTTAATATTTTGTTAAAGGTTTTTTTTTACGTAAACTTATAGTTAAAAAGGTTAGTTTTCTAAGTTTTTAAAAAGTGATTAAAAAAAAAAAAATTAAACTCTATCTTATCAAGCCCTCTACATAAGGGTATCAATCGATTTCCATACCAAATATGCAAAGAGTATTTGCTCATCTCTTCTTAACTCACCTGTCCTTTTTTAACAGAGTATTCACGCGGGTGATCCCCTCTCCACTGGTCCCCGAGTACATAACTTCCATAGCAATCAACCTTATGGACACCATGCGAATCAATGAAATACTTCAATTGTAGATAAACATGGACCAATGTAACTAATCTATTTGAGGTTTTCTCATTAGCAAGAGTACCTTTGAGATAACTAATCTGTTTGGTTTAGTAACCATGAGGTACATTACGTCATCTTCCCCACTAGCTAATGTTCGATAAGGCTCAGCGTCTGGTTGAATAGGTCTGTCATCTCTCGAGAGTGTAAGCTTGGCTCCTTATTGGCATAAGAGATGGCTTTACAACAAAATAATCTTGCATTACTCAACAAAAATTTCCATTAACAAATTACTTAATCTGTGAGACATATTTTTATAAACGACACTTGTTATAAAACTCAAGGAATACTATTTAGAAAATTTATGTAAATTCGAGAGCAAGGTTGTTGTATGGTTTCTTATGGTTAGCCAGCTTATGTAAACTTGAAGCGAGGTTGTTTTATTGTTTTAGGCTCCTAGGGTTGTTGTATAAAACATTAAACACCGTATCAACTGTAAATAAAATTCTAAAACTAAAATCAATATATTTATATATATAACACAAAGAAATCCACATCACAATCCACAATTATAGAGGAAATTTCCACAAGCAAAGAAGAAACAAAGACTACCGCGTAAAAATACGCGTACCGCACGACAGCTATTATGTAGTTCATAAATGAATTCAGTAGTAGCTAGCGAAAACAAATGAAAAACATACAATATGTTTTAACTAACTCTTTTAGTAAACTACAAATGAATGGGCTGAATTCATTTATGTATAAAGTAATATTGGAAATTATTATAAGTATAAATGAATTACATATGTTTTATAGAACTTTTCACTAAAGAAAATTAAAAAGAAGAAGAAGCAACTAATAAGTAATAGATAGGTATGGAACCGGTGCAGTGGACTATACGGAGACATTAGATTGAGTGAGTGACAGGTGAGAGAGATTAAGACACTTAATTATGATAACTGTATAGTATAGCCACATGTACGATGTCTAGTTCAATGGATTTTTGCCATTTTTTTGTAAGTTTAGATATGGGTGTCATGTGGGGTTTGAATTTTAGGAACACACCCTTCAAACTTCTGAACCCATACCCTTAAAACTTCTAAAAACCCATACCCACCATTACGCTGAAGCATACACATTTTATCACTTCAATATAATTTACCTATCGCTGGTCATGTAACTTATTAGAAACTGGCCTTACAAAACCATTATTTTTAGCTTATTACATACCCAAAAAAAAACAAAAAAATCCATGAGATGCTTCACTTCCTGGCTAAAGCCAACATACACTTGGTGAATTGTACTTGTAGATAATCGGAGAGCTTGAAAACAAGATGATTTGCTTCTTCCGATGGCTGCCGAATACATTTATTTTGGGCCCTAAGACTCTGAAGCCCATGAACTCTGTTTTATTTATTTTGGGCCCTAAGACTCTGAAGCCCATCCACTTGCAGTGCCATTTCATTCTCAAAAAGTTAATGAAATCATTTTAAAATAGAAAACTATGGACTTATAATCGGCATTGTCTGACCAAAATCATATCATCAACACTGTAGAGACCATCGTAAGATGATTGAATTTTGTTATCAACATTATCATTTGTCATTTTACAATTTTATAGAACTATATTTTCGAAATCACTTATTCTGATAAGGATGTTTTTATATTATAAATAAGAAGTATGCTTGGTTAGTCAAAATAATATGGTGAAATTTCTTTGATTGGGCAAAAAAACATGTGTTTGGCATGTTTAAACCTGAAAAGGGTCGGTGGTCAATAATCTGGTGGCTATGACTGTAGACCTCGGCACTCATAATGATTTCTCTTGTGGTCTGAATTTAGTTGGATTTTTGATATTTTGATGATATTTTGATATTTTGATGATTGCTTATATCTCTATCTGTGGCAGAATTGGGAACATATACTTGCCTTCATAGGAAGAATCATTCTAGCCAACTGGAAGAAGGATGCAAGTCTTGGTATGCCACGCTTTTGTCAAGCTCTGATAGTATCCCTAATATTTCTGAATTTTTCAATGTTTTCTTATGGTCTTTTCTTACAACTTTTTGATGGGGGAGCTGATCTACTGGCAAAAGGTGATAGACAAGACCAGAGTGATGGCATGAGTAGACTTCAAAAAAGTTCACAAATTTTCATACTGTTACCATTATATAATTATTTAGTGGAACGGGGCAGAATCTATTGTTCATCTCTTTTATATTTCCAATGCTTCATTTTCTGGAGTGGCCAGAAGCTATGGAACCTACAAAAAAGAAGCTCAAGAGATGTAATGATCAGGCACCTTGTAGTTTTCTCTTGTCCCCGTCTGCTGAGTTTAAAAGTGATGATGATTATATGTCTCAAGTAAAGGACAAGTGGTCTCCAAAATATGAATGTGAAATGAAAAGTAAGAATTTCAAAGAGCAAGACACCGTAGCTGAATTTGACCGCCAGACAAAATATCTTCTACAGTCATGTGACATAGAAATGCAAAAGAATGGAGACTTTCCACTAGCTACGTACTGACCTTCTAGAAAGAAGATTGGTTTCTGGCGCTAAGTGCAGCAAACAGTTTCTAACAAGATGCCAGATTAGCACACCTCTCAATATCAACCACGATGTTATGAAAGATCAAGACGTATTAAATTTTCAGTTTGGAGAATTTAAAGATGAGTTGGATGTCAGCAATTGCAATTGGAAAGCATCTTTTGCGCGGTTGCTCCTCAAGAGGAAGCCTAACCCTTCAGGAGCCTAAACTATCTCATGTTGAAGGGTCTGAATCAGCCATGCCTATGATACTCAATGACAAACGAAGTAATTCACTGATTCATGTCCTAGAGACCAGAGAAGGTGGTTCTTACTGTGATGTTTTTTCTGATACTCTTGAACTTCATGGAATGACGAGGACTCCTAGTTGTTCCTTAAAGAGTTCATGGCAGGATACAGATTGGTTTACTCCACAACGTTCCTCAGATTGTAGAAGTGTTGAAATTGGAGAAGATTTAATCATCAACCCCTTAGATACTGCGGAATTTTGTTCTTCTGAAGAGAAAATTGTAAAGAAAAAGTAGTCTTCCTCTGTCAATGTGGGGAGCTCTGGTGCTGGTAGTTTCCGTTTGAGTTCTGAGTGGTCTCCAATGTTCTCCTTTTGCGACCAAGTGGGAGTCTGATTATCAGAAAGGTTGTCAAATTCTTGAAGGAAGTTTGAAGCTGGGAAGGATGCCTGACCCTGAATATTTTTTCAGTGCAGCTAATAACATCAAATTTGATCATGAGGCCATACCTCAAACCGATTGCCGGCACAGATTCTTTCTCAGATATTCAGAACTGCACTCGGTCAGATGAAAACATTTTCCAGTCATTGTGGGGGGTGGGAATGCAGATAATGTTGGTATTGAACAATATAGTATCAGGAAGGACAAGATCAGTTATAGGGATGGCACACAGAATAATGTTGGTAAACGAAGGTCAAGAAGAAGCCGCTCTGCTCAGAAAGAGATTTATCAGTTTAAGTTGTAGATCAGACACAAAATTGAAGAAGTCTGTTCCATCAGGTTCATACTAGTGGTCTTTTTTCAGATGTGGTTATTTTGTTGCTAATATTGTTTTAGTTCTGGGAATGTGGTAGAAAAGAAATTAACAGGTATAGCTTTCTGCAGAACCTGATGATTTGGAGTGCTTGACACAACCTTGTAATGCATCTCATGTGCAGCATCCTTGATGATGTGTCATATGACCACATACAAGAAACAGAAAAAAGATTTGAGTTTCACGATTGTGCACTCAGAGACCCGAGATGAGGATGGAGACGAAGGTAACTATTAATCTTAAATCAGCTGTGTGTCTCTTTAGTAGATAAATCATCTCCAAGACACTACTACAAAAGGGTAGAGTAGACATTATATTTTGTGTCGGTGTAGTTGTCAATCAAACGTGCTCCTTAACAAGTTTGGTATATGGGAGTCTTCACGATGTTTCCTTTTCCCCCCTCTTCCATCTAGAGTATTTAACTATGTTACCTATCTCGCAGACTTCAGCTAAGAGGAAAATCTGGATCCAATTAAATCCACAACGAAATGGCGCCATAACTGTTCAGTCTCTCAGGTTAATCAAATTGTTAAAACTGTTGTTCTTAATAAACGTATTGCTACAAGTTGATCTGAGGGTGTCATTTTCACAGCATGCTGCCGATGAAAGAATTCGTTTGGAAGAGCAGCATAAAGAGGTAAGAGCATCTTGGAACCTCAAGTTCATGTAACTACTTTTCTAATGTTTCACAGTTTGGATAATATTGTGCTTCTAACAACTGACAAAACAATGAAATTACTAGGTCCTGGCTAGGGAAGCAAGGACAGTCACCTATTTGAGTGCAGACAAGGAGTTGGCATGTTTAAACATGATATTAGATAACATCATCTTCTGCTGGACTTGATCAGAGTAGGCTACTCTACTCTGACTCAGTTTATTGATGATGCATCATTAATCTTTTATTTTGACATAAAAGGTACTGCCAGAGATGGGTTATCAGTTACTCCAGAGTTATTCAGAGCAGATAAGAGACTGGGGTTGGATCTGCAACATTAATGTAGAGGTATATTCGTGATCCCTCCAGAATTGTTTTGTATGTTCAAAGATAAGTTAGTGACTACCATTCAGCACTTAGCTTCACTGCTAATTGTGTCTTTTTCTACAACTGCTAAGGTGCAATTATGTTTGGAGATTCTCTGTTACCCTCGGAATGCTCTTTAATCACCCAAGGACTGAAGCAGACCTCACTTTGTTTCCAGGTAAGCAAGAAACATCAAATCTTACCAAAAGGATTCATCTTTTATCAAATTAACCCATTACTTCTGTGTACAGTGTGTTCATGGGCGACCAACGACACTTCCTCTAGTCAATTTGAAGGCATTGCACAAACAGATAGCAAAGCTCGATTCCAGACAACCGTGGCATGGGTTCGAACGTAGAGAAATCACACTTGATCGTGCTAAGTCACGCTTAGATGAAGC
This sequence comes from Eutrema japonicum, assembly GCA_030161315.1. Taxonomy (NCBI): domain Eukaryota; kingdom Viridiplantae; phylum Streptophyta; class Magnoliopsida; order Brassicales; family Brassicaceae; genus Eutrema; species Eutrema japonicum. Next base: position 46,571,584 of record BSQW01000005.1, read on the forward strand.
TAAAAGCTTAAAAAGTTGCCATTGATGCCATAGATAGTCACACTGTAAATCTTAGTCACACTGTAAATCTTTTCCTTGGATATATAGTAGTTAGGTTGATACCACACTTGAGTTTCCATGCTGATATATAACTCATTGTACTATTTGCATTCGACGAATAAAAAAAAAAAAAAGTTCGAGAAATGATCCATGGTCCAAAGGACTGGTCATGAAAAGCTAGTGTGGAATGAGAAAAAAGTTAACCAGTCTAAGAGTTTTTTTTAAACTCAAATATTCTCTCATTACACAAACATATTGTGGTATCATCTTTCACATAAAACTGGTAGCAAGTTCTGTGAGCTCACAACTTCTGTGCTCGTCTTGTTACGGGTCCCATGTTTGTCTGCTCGTACTGGCAGTAGATAATATTTCACGTAGATGCTTCACCAGATACAACATGTTCTTTTTCAGTTATCTTTTCACTTTGGTCTGTGCCAATAACAGCACACAATGCCCTCCAAATGGGAACCAACATCTTCAATGACAGACGCAGTTCCTGTACACATTAAACTTAGTGCGAGTAAGTTAAACACAAGAAGATTCATGCTCTAAAGAGCTTATTGAGACAAACAAAATCTAAATAGAAATAGCTCATAGAGCTTTATTGTGCAAGGAAATTAAAGAAGAGGAAAGAGACTTTGTTGTCACCAAGAACACAAACAATTTTAGATTGATATTTTAGAGATGAAAGAGGAGCCGCTCACAACCGCAGCCAAAGTTATTTCATAACTTGTCATTACAAATATTTATATGATATCTAGAAACCCTAGAGATATGGATCAATGTTGGGCTTGTGCTCACTAATACTTAGAATCAATGGCCAAAAGAAACAATATAATGTTTTTAGATTGAAATAATTTGGTAGCTCGTGATTATTCTCAAAGTTGTCAGCAAAAGTTTATCTCACAATGTATTGGAACAAACTGGTTGCATTACCTTAAACACCAATGTAAGCTGTTATTCGCCACGCATAAATAAGGAGAGACTCCAATAACATGTAACAGGGGTGACACATTCGACAAGCACAGGCTTCAAGATCTTGCCAATAGGGATAAACCTGGAGACAGTTTTTCCACTGCAAAGCAGAAACACGTACAAAAAACTAAGTAGTTGTATGATTGGTAAAAGCACAGATGATAATAGCTCATGAAAATTACAACTAACTCTACCTCTCTAATAGGCCATTAATATACTAACTAGAAGAATAAAGCGTACCTTAAATATTGAGTTTCAAGTTGGATCCCGAAGGTTGGCATGATTATAACAGATTCTGAACAAGTCAAATAAAATAAAATAAAGAATCAGTTTAAGGATGTGAAGACTATCATTTAGTGAAACTTTAAACAGAGTAACAAGGTCTCACCTTTCTTGACAAACTTCCGACTTTGTATCATAACAAAGAAACCACTTAAAAGGCAGCTCCAAGAAAGAGTTCCACTTTCGTGTGAAGAAGATACAGATGGAACACCAACAAAAAAAAAACATTGTAAAGTAACACAATGTAATAAACTATAATCCATTTATCATTCACTTTGGAGCCATAGCTCTAAACGCCATGTAAGGAAAGATACAAAATCGTATACTATGCACTAGCAGCCTTCTCTTACCGGTAAAGAGAAGAAGACGATGGAGACCCAAAAAGATCCAGACTGTATGCCGTTTGAATTAAAACGATCTGCCGTTTTCGTTTGATTACATTAACGCCTTGCCGTTTTGTTTTTGCAATCTCGTAAAAATTAGTATAAAACCTAATTTACCTTTGATCTCTCCCGGTACTTCTCTAATCTCCGTCGCTCCGATCTCGCGTTTCGCCCATTAAGCTTATTGAAAGTGTGAGACTTTTCGATTTCAATCATGCGCTGCAAGGGTTGCAATGGCAGCAACTTTCAACGCGACGACGTCACAGGGAATTCGCATTGCGGTGGATGTGGGATTTTACAAGAGTACGATAACTATGAGGCTCAATTTGCCGACATAAGAGGACCTAAAGGTACATTAATCCGATTAGGCACCACTGGTGAAGGCTCTGTTCTCCCTTATAAAGAGAAGAAGATCTTTGAAGCCAACAATTCGATTGAGGCCATCACTGAGAGATTGAATCTGGGTTACAAAACTGAAGAGATTAAGCGAATGATCAATAAAATCACCGATGGGGAGTTTGGGCAAGGTGAGTGGTTCTCGATTTTGATTGGGGCGTTCTGTTATGCTGTGGTAAGAAAAGAAGGCAAGTGTGTTTTGACTATGGAGGAGATTGCTGCTGCTGTTGGATGTGATTTGCATCAATTAGGGAGTATGTCTAAGCTTGTTGTTGAGCATTTAGGGTTGGAATTGCGAGAGTTTGATCTTGTGGGTTTGTTCACCAAGACGACGAGTAATTCGCCGAGATTGAGTGATGTCGAAAGTGAAAAGAAAGAGAGGATAACAAAGCAAGGAGCTTTTCTGATGAATTGTTCATTGAAGTGGTTTTTGTCGACGGGGAGGAGACCAATGCCTTTAGTTGTGGCTGTTTTGGCGTTTGTCTGTCAAGTGAATGGTGTGAAGGTAAAGATTGACGATTTGGCGAGAGATGCTCAAGTTTCGTTGGCTACTTGCAAAACGCGGTATAAAGAGTTATCTGAGATGCTTGTGAAGGTTGCTCAAGATTTGCCTTGGGCCAAAGATGTTACCATGAAGAATGTTGTGAAACATTCAGGGGCTTTGCTTGTTCAAATGGAAGTCAAGTCCATGAGAAAGACAATAGAAGGGAAAGGGGATGGATTTTGTTTAAAGGATATAGTGAGGGATTGCTTAAGCAAAGAAGCTATGTATGGCTATGATGATAATTTGTCTCGGTATTTTGATGTAGGAGGTGAAAGTCAGCTTACTTTATGTAACAAGGATGATAATATGTCTCGGTATCTTGATGTAGGAGGTGAAAGTCAGCTTAGTTCATTTAACAACGATGATAATATATCGGTACAACAGTTAACTACAATGAATAAAGAATTCGAAGATGGAGTTTGCAGTGGGACTCTTGCGAGAAGAAGTCAGGAAGATAATAATAGTCTATGGCAAAGGAGAAGGGTTTTTAATATGGTTTCGTGTGAAGATTGGTGGAAAGGGAAATCAAAGTTGAGTCAAAGGCTTTCGCTCAAGGAAGTGTTGGAGAAAGATGTAGGGCTTGATGCTTTGCCTCCTTCTTACATAAAAGCTTGCGCTGCAGTCGAAAGACGAAGAGAAAAGATTAAAGCGGCTAAGTTACGGATTAATGTGATACAACATCCTTCCGAGTTGTCTTTGGAGCTTGAACATATCAAGAAGAAAAGGAAGATAGGATCTGAAATTGATTGGGAGGATTTGGTTATACAGACTCTGGTCCTACACGATGTGAATGACGAAGAAATCGAGAAGGGGCATTACAAAACTTTGCTAGACTTGCATGTTTTAAACTCTGGGGAGGATTGAATTGAAATGCTTCTCTTGGTATTGGAACTTGCGGTAGAGACGAGAAATTGTAAGAATTGTATCAGTTTTTTTTTTTTTTTGTAAATTCAAATTATAATTAAGGAGATAGGAATCGTTCTGAATGCAGAAAACATCAAAGCAAGCATCACAAGCTCTAAGACAATTCAACATTCCATGTAAATAGTTTCTCTGAAACTGATAATATAAGATGAACTGCTTAGCAGTTTATTAAAAACAATCCCTGTAAACAAAAAAAAGTCTAAAACTGCTTATGACTGACTACGAAATCCATTTCTTTAATCTCTGATAATTAGAAGTTTTCTCAGCTTGTATCAATCAGCCTGACATGCCCATACTCTTCAACTCCTGATCATAAAGGTTGTAGCTTTCAGACAAATCCCATCTTTCCCACAAGATGCTCATCCCCTGCAAACACAATCACAACAAACTCACAGGCTTTCTATAAAGCCAACGTCTTTTTTTTGTTACTTACTTGGGTTTGATAGAACTCTTAGCAAGTGAAGATCTTTGAGCTCAGATCTTCAGGCCTAGGACTAGTAGGTGTTGTCCCAATGGCATTGTTGTTGTTGTTTCCATCAGGAAGAAGAAGAAGACCCTCTGGCATTTTTCTCTTCTCATTCAATGACTCAATACCTCAGACTCACCCACCATTGTTGTTGCTAGAAGAACCACCGCCGTGTTGGTACGAGCACGCCGGTTCTGGAACCAATTGTAGACATTTTGTCCAGCAATCTGGCCGTGCTGGCTCATCTCTTGGGTGATCTTTTGCTTGGTGGGTGTTCCCGTGCCTTGATCGAATAAACGCTCCAGAATCTGAAGCTGCACAGGCGTAGGAGTCCACCTCTGTCTAGCAGCCATCTTGTGACCAATAGACATCATTAGGTCTGCATATAGACCTCCCAATCTTCCTCCTGCAAAGAAAATGAAGCAGAGTTGTTGAAGTTGGAGGGACCTTAACCTCTTAGAGCATCATTATTGGGAGAAATCCATTTGGGGTTCTTAAGCAATATTTAATTATAAATTTGAAGTTAAGAAACTCTGTTAAGAAACTTCTGTTTTTGCTGATTTATTGGTAGAAACCTATTAGGAGTTCTTAAAAAAAAAAATTTAATAGTTTTGTTTTTATTTTAAATAGAATTTATTTTTTTAATTAAACATAGTTGACATATATATATTAAAAACAACATTCAATTATTATTAAAACAACAACATTACATTTTAAACATAGATTTTATTAAAAAAAAGCAAAACAACATTCAATTATTATCTTGAACACATATTTACATGAATACATACATATTTACATAAACACACACATATTTATGTAAATATGTGTTCATGTAAATATGTGTTCATGTAAATATGTATGTGTTTATGTAAATATGTATGTGTTTATGTAAACACACACAAATATGTGTTTATGTAAATATGTGTTCATGTAAACACACACAAATATGTGTTCATGTAAATATGTATGTGTTTATGTAAATATGTGTGTGTTTATGTAAATATGTGTGTATATCACAAGATATTCAGATATATCGTAACTTATACGTATGTGTTTATGTAATTTTGGGAACCTGCGTATGCAATTCCAAGACCCATGATAGCACCGAGTCCACATCCCACAGTTGAATCATACCCTACGATAGGGAAACAACAAGATCTGGTTACAATTTCCACTTCCATGATCTAAATACAGCAACAAAACAAAAAATCATCAAGTAAGTAAAGGCATACCAGACTAGCAGCTGCACTAGTCTTGCCATGTTCTTTATTTTTGAAAAGCCAATTTCCAGAAGATCCGGTGGTTGAGTCTGAAGGTACTGTCATTAGTTTGTCCGATTCCCGATTGAAACCCTAATTTGAGGAGATTTGCAAACGAACGAATATGAAAGTGGCGAAGGGAGAAGCCAAACGATTCGGCCGGAGATGAAGAAGACGGAGTTCGCGAGGAGAAGAAGAGAAAATTGATTTTCATCTAGACGAAAGAAAACGTCGGACCAATTACATGATGCCACATATAACTTAAGAACCGATTCTTAAGTTGCTTAATTAAGAATCGGTTCTTAGGTAGAAACCTGTTTTTTTTTTATTTAAACAATATTTTATTCTAAGAAACCTATTAAGAAACTTTTTAAAACCTGCGGTAATGATGCTCTTATGCCCCTTTCGATATTAAAAAATTCTCCCAAATCCTTCTTATAAAAAATCATTTATTTTTCTTTTTCTTTTTAAACCAAAACTTGATTAAATACACTTACACCCTTAATGAAGCTAATAAATTACCTATCCAACCAGGGTTACCCACCCAAACCCAGACCAAATATGGATCTTACAATTAAACCTCTTTTTTTTTTTAACATCGTCGTCATCCTCTTACTTTTTTTTTTTTCCTTCTTCATCCTTTACTATTTTGTTTTCTTTTTCTGTCAAGTATCGCCACCGCCGTGAGAGAGAGAGCTCGCTGCCATCTCGTCTCGCCATGCCGAGCCACTGCCGTGTCACCGCTGCTACACCGCCGTAGCTCCTCCACGCTTGTGTCATCTTCTTCTCCGATCATGTCGTCATCCATGAGTGGTGTGTGTGCGTCAATCACCACCGCCTCCGTTCTCCGTCGCCGGTCCACCACCGTACCTCAGGGAGGACGCTGCCGTCGTTGAAGCGTCGCCGCCGCACCGTCAAGTGAGTTGTCGTGATCAAAGGTGGTTGCTTGCGTCACAAGTTATTGCTGCAACTCCTTCGTTCGAGTTCGCCGTTGACACCAACCACCGCAGTCCACCACCGTTGAACCCGCTGGTCACCGTCGCTGTTCCTCATCTCCGCCGTCGGGACTTCCAGATTAAACCGAGAGAAGAAGAATCCTGGTGAAATATGGTTTTGTTGAATTGGTTTATGTTGGTTTAAGGATTTAATTGATTCAATGGATATTAATCAATTAAATGTCGGTTTAGTCAAACCAAGAACCGAAGAAAATCTTAAAATATATTTAAACCTATTAGCACGTAACAAAAATATTTGTTACAGGTTAGTTAATTTAATTGGGGATATTATTCAAAATTAATATTGACCCTGTTAAAATTAATCAATGTAGACCCTGTGAAAGGTATAATTGAATTTTCAATATGTTTTATTAATTTATGTGCAAAGTGTCAAAATGACACTTATTATGAAACAGAGGAAGTATAAAATTACTTCATTTATCACATATCGCCGTCATTTATTGAAAAATAATATAATTTTTTTTCATAATTGTACCATTTATTTTAGTAGTACCACAATGCGCATAGTTTTAGTTAACATTATAAATTTTGTATCTAATAACCAATTATTTATTTTTACCAAATTTAGATGTCTAATAAGAATATTTGTATCTAGTAACCAATGTTTTGTATATATGGTTACAACGCCGATACATGACAATGCAGATGAACATAAAAAATTAATTTAATATTAATAATTAATAAATAAACAAATTAAAATTAATTTAATATTAATAACAAAAAATCATGGATCATACATATTTAAAAAAAAATCAACATAAAACACATGTAAAAAATAAAATAAAATTACCTCGTACAAAAAAAATTCGGTACTACTAGAATTACTAGATACTATTATGAACAAAACATACACATAGTTGTACATTTTATCTTAGTAGTACTTTTATAACACATGATTAAACGAAAATAATATAAAATTACCTCATTTAACACATGGCGCCGTCATTCATTAAAAAATAATAATATAAATTTTGTCATAGTTGTACCCTTTATTTTAGTAGTACTAAGATGCACATAGTTGTACAAACCGTTGTTTTCAGGTTTATTTAGTAATACCATGTTCAAATTATATTTTTTATAGTAGTACTTATAATGTTAGATAATTGAAGTACATTTACTAGATTTTCATACAAAAAAATGTCTTAAAATATTTTGTTTTGTTGTTTCTCATAACAACGAGATTAGTACTCACACATTAACCATAAAAGTATACGGTAGTTTTAGTTAACATAAGAAGTTTTGTATCTAATAACCAATTTTTTTGTTTTTTTGCCTAATTTACATGTCTAATAAAAATATTTGTATCTACTAACCAATGTTTTGTATACTGGGTTACATATGCTTTTGTGATATTTTTTATATTTATAGTAGTACTCTATTTGTATCAGTAATACCAGTTGATCTCAGTAATACCAGTTGGTCTCAGTAATACCAGTTATCTCGGTAATACTCAGTTTTGCCTCAATAATACCAGTTCAACAATACCCAATTGTGTCTCAGTAATATCAGTTGGCTCAGTAAAACCCATAAAATTTTTATTTACTTACAATACGATTTAATTCGATTCACTGCGTATTTAACCACTATAATCTCCTTAATTCCAAAAAATCGAGTAACCATTCAGATATTTTAGAAATTCGGTTCAATTTGGTTCCGGGTACCCGATTTTTTTTAAAAAATAAAAAATTTTGCTAAATTTAAATAAAATTTGGTTAAATTTTGACAAATATAACTAATAACTTTCGGATATTTTGCTTATTTTGAGTATTACAATTATTTCGGTCTAAAAAACTAATATCTTGGGGTTTATAATTGTAATTTAGGGTAATTGAGTTATATCTTATCTAAATATAATTAATATTTTTGGTATATAATTATATTTCGAGTACCCATTCAGTTCTCGGTTCGGTTCGGTTTTGTTCGGTTTCAGTTATGGAAAATTGGTAACCATTAGGATATTTTGTCGATTTCGGTTTCGGAGATGAAGAAACACTTTTTTTTGGAAGCGTAGTAGAATTGGTTCCAGATGTAAAAAAAAAAAAAATAGAAGTGGGTTCATCTCTATAATATTATTTTAGAAGATATTTTTAAAAATGAACTTTAATTTGTAAGTTATTACATGAAATGCCATTATAAATAACAAATAATAATTGAAATAGGAAATGATATAATAGTCTTTTAAAATTATTGATTAGAATATGGAAAGTATATATTTTGTATTAAATAGGTTATCTATTATTTAATTTTTAAATATTTTTAATACTATATATTTTCAAATAATAATCAATTCATATATATTCAAAGAAACAAAAATCTATTCAAAATCTTGCTATATTCTTCACTATAATTTATTATATTTTATTTGAATATATATCAAAATAAAAGTTTAAAAATATTTTACTAATTTTATAAAAAGTTAGATACAAGAAAACAAGAAAACATTTTTTTTAATAGTTCGTAGACTAACCACAAAAACTAGAGTCATTTAACAGTGCCTGCATATTAGAGTTATATTTTCAAAATTATAAGTTTTTACGGGTTAGCTCAAATAATATTTTAGTTCATTGAAAAACGGGTTAAATAGACAAATTATTACGAATTTACAGCTTTATCTATAATCATTAGTTACATATATTGTACAATTTAGGTAAAAACAAATTTCTTAAATTTGAAAACAATTTCCTTTTTAAAAAATTACTTCGCGCTATAATTAGCGCGGGTTAAATCTTAGTGTAAGATTAAATATCTTGTTTTAATTGATTGAGGTTTTTTTTTTTTTTTGGTGATACAGATTTTAAAATAAAAAGAAATTAAATTAATTGTTTTTTGTGGGGTCCATTTTTTGTTTTTTTAGTGATTATAGTATATTGATAAAAAAATATATTAAAATATTAGATAGAAAGGAGGGGTTAAAGTGTCTAAAATTAAAAGGAGGACATTGAGAATAGGGAAGGGACACAACGAATTGTTTCATAACGAGAGGGGCATACGAGGTTAAGGTCCAAGTTGGAGTACATAAAAACTCAAACTTTATATATCTCAAGAACAAGCATCAAAAGCAGAAACACCTTTTTGGGGATTGGAGGATTTCAAGGTGGATTACTAAACCGATTCTGGATTCCTCAAAAACCTACGCTAAACCATTAATCTTTCCCTTCTCTTTAACTCAAAATTCCACGGAAGGGTTTGGTCGACGCATCAGGTTTAAACCGCTAATTACGCCAATAAATATGATTAAAAAAGCAGAGAATTTTCAATTGCCCGTTTCACTCACCAAAGTGAAGAAGAATCGCAAGATCTTGAACAGAGAAATGGAAGAAGAGAGAAAACCTGCAAGATCTTGTTGAGCAGTGAGGGTTTTGTGCATCTCAACGAGACGCTCACAAATGGTGGCGTAAATAGCAATCTGTTTCCTCAGAGTTTCAAGTCATCACCTTCACCTACATTCCTCCTCCTCCTCCAACATTAACGTCGATCCCATGAGTTTACATTCTCCACACCACGCATCATGAGTTTACTTTCTTTTTGTCGGGAGAAAGAGAACAAAAAGTATCAAGATGGATATCTTTGGCAAGGCTGGATATGGAGCTGATAAGATACTGTTTCTTCTTCTTAGAACTATGAAAATTTGAAGAGAGTTTATTGATTTGTGTATTCCGAATTTATTATCAGTTCATTTCAAAATCGTGTGTGCAACAAATTTCCTAAGAACCTAAACTTTGCATGTAGCTATTCCCAAATCATCTGCTCAAGATTGGCTTCAAATCATCTGTGTTTCCCAAGGATTTTTGGAGTTCCTCATCGAAGATCTATAATCTCATTCTTATGAAAGAACAAAAAAAGATATATATATATATATTTTCTTTCCATCCTTTTGGCTTGGTAGGCATCAATTCAAGAAGTGTGTAGAGACTAGAGAGGAATGAACGAATGGGATCATCATAAAACCGAGCTTCTTCTTTCCGATCCTAGAATCCAAGAATTGCAAGCGAGATCATGCAACTATCTGGTTCGAGAGATGTCTTCAGCGGTTAAGCGTTTCACCTTCCTCTTCTGAGACTTTTACAACACATAGAGCAGAACCGAACATCTAGAGGAGTGAAGTTTACAAAGATTTCAAGTAGTGACAAGGATGCAACATTTTGAGATGAACCTTGTTATTAGCCGCCATTGTCTAGCTGAGTCGATACCGGTGAGTGTTCCCGCATTTCTCTCTTCTTTTTTTGTCATCTAGCTAGAAGGTTTTATTTATGATTGAAACTTGGACTTACACAAGGCCGGCAGAGGTTGAAACCTCTCCGGAGACAAAAGCCGGCGGAAGAAAGATATATATCCGGAGCCAACAGCCGATATAACATAGACAAACAAAGACAAGCTATAAAACAAGAGTACAACGGATAACAAAACAAAACTTTAATAACTAAACACTCCTAGAAAGAGAAGCATCTACGAAATGAAGGATTAAAAGGAGAGGAACACCCAACAGCCGAATTATTAAGGTTGAAACCTTTGCAAAAACTCATTATATTGCTCCGAAGATCTTTTGGATTCACGAGTTAAAACCGCAAGCTGACCAACCAAAGAAGACAAAGAAACACCGTTTTATTTGGCTCTTTTTCTCTTTCCTGATTTTTTTTCAACTTCTTACGTAATCCTCTTCTCATTTTATTTGGCTCTTTCTCTTCACAAAAACACAATCATTTTATTATTTCTAACAAACAAAAAAACGAATATAATATGATTTGAATTTTAGAAAACAAACAAAACTTAGTTGAGAAATTGATTTGAATTATGATTCTAAGTGAGAACATGACATAACATGTTATATCAATACAACATAATAGAAAGCTCTCCGCAATACTAACCATGACGATTGGCTCTACTTTGCATCACTTTAAAACATCCGATAAATTTTGCAACTATCGATCATTAGAAACTATATTCTTTTTCTCATATCTAGTTTCACAACCCCCAAATCGGTTTAGAGACTTCCACCCCAAATCGGTTAACTAATCTCGAGGTTTAAAAGGGGATTAACTAACAAACCTCGATTTAACTTTAAAAGACTTCCACCCCAATACAATCCCCTGTTAACTAACACAAATGTATTCATAACTACTCATAACACAAATGTAATCATTTGCAAATCCTCGAAATCTTCAAATGAGTCATCACGCAGATGTTTATTACCTGGATGAGCCTATTTAACAAGAATAATATAAGAATTAAATTAAATTCCGTAATTAAGCAAACACAAATGTATTCATAACTACTCATATTATAACTTTGTACCTCCAAATAGACATTCCATACTTCATCATCTGCAGTGAATTTCTTCATTACAGGGTCCCACCCAAACCCAGAATTACAACGAAGAAAATCTGCAAAGCTTTGGTACCTACCCTTCAATATCTTCATCCTATTTTTGTACTGCTTATAGGTTTTAACAGTTCCAAACTCTTTGGTTAGAGTAGACAATATTTTTGTCTCCACTGTTAGTTTGCTGAATTTACCACTAGCATCGCGGAAACCCTGATTGATTACTTCCACTAGTAGGAGTAGCAACATTTTGTGTTCAGGCTCAGACCACGCACCATATGGACCTTTACCTTTTGGATCATCCATCGTAGTGTAGGTTGTTCTCTATAAACATTTGCAGACAGAAATCAGATGATGAACGCAGGACAACACAAACCATAGAGAAACCTCAAGAATAACAGTAACGTCAAGCAGAAACTAAAATATATCGTATCGAACCGACAAGAAAACGAACCAGAGTTATGCTAACAAAACTCACAACTAACAAAGTCCTTTTACTCTGTCTACCAATTTTCAAACAAACTCATAACTCATAAACACATTGGTCCTTTGGTTTTTGTACCAGAAAAATTAAACAAAACGTAGACAGAAACAAAATTAAATCGAAAAGAATGCTCACTTTGACAGAGAAACCTTGAAACCTCGGAAGCTAACCCTAAAAAAAACTAACCTTAAAGTACTTTGATTGTATATATATACACGTACACCTACAAAGCTAACCCTAAAAAAACAAAAAACAAGAAGCCCATATTAACCTTTCTAAACGAGCAGCCCATAATTGAAGGACATATTTATCCAATTTCAGCAAAGCTACCTGAACGTATAGTTGGGAAAAACTCACTGGTGGGTTCTTCAATCGTAGTAGTTGCAAAACTCATGCCCTGTTAGGATGGATGTAAATTGTTAATATTATTGTCCATAGTTTTAACATAACAAACAGAAAATTCGCACAACTAAATAAACCGAACAAACGAGAACATAGCATGATCAACAATTCAAAGGGCATTCAAGTCGTCCTTGTAACAATGTAAGCATTGATCCCTTAACAGCTTAATTAACAGTCTTCACAATACAACAAAGGCATAACTTTTCTCTCAAAGACACCACGATAATCATCTTAACTCGTATTGTCTAAACTTCTTTCAAAGACACCACGATAATCAACAAAGGCATAACTTTTCTCTCAAAGATCCCACTTGAAATTTAAGATAGAAAACAAAAAAAGCTTGGAAACCCAATAAAAACAAAAATGGCGATTCAGATCAAGGACCCTAAAATTCCAGCTATTAGTACCAAAGCCGTAAAATTCAAAGCATACAATCTTCTTTCCTACATGAAATTTGCATAATCGGGTTTCTGCCCAAAATCTAGGATCAATTTGATGGGATTCAGAATCGAAAGATGTGAGTATTATCGTTAAATTGATGTGTGGTACCTTGAAGAGTTTTCCGGAAAAGTGACGGGCGTAAAAATCTTGCCATGCCGGTGAATCTGGGTAACCAGAGGTGAAATTGATGACGGAGTCCGGCAAGAGGCCGCTTGAGAGGCTGTACTAAGGGAGTAGTCCGGCAAGAGGCCGCTTGAAATTGATGACGGAGTTCGGCATCGCTAGTGGAAACTGAATCCGGATCGGGTTCGACGACGGGAAGGGTTGTAGTAAGGAGGGTGAGAGAGAAGAAGATTGTTTGAGGTTCGTAGTAATGGAGAAGGAGGCTCGTAGTAATGGAGAAGGAGGAGAATAGAGTAATGGAAAAAAACTCTGGTTTTTTTTTTTTTAGAAGTAGTAGATGAGAATCGCTAGTGTCTTTCAAATTACACCCATATAGCTGTTATTTGTCCCAACTCTATTTTCAAGTAAAAATGCATCTCAAATCATCTACAATCCTATTCACAAGTGATTTTCATACAAATTTGTTAAATTTTAAATAACAGCAGATTTGATATGATTTATTAAACTTCTTGTTTGAATAACAAAGGATTGTAAGTGATTTTACTTAAATCTCATGTTGAATAACAGGGGATTTTAAAAGACAATTTAAAATCCTCAGTTCAATAACAGGGGATTTTAAAAGGAACCCAAAATCACTTACAATCCACAGTTCAATACACCCCCTGTTCAATACACTCATAACTTTAAAAGACTTCCACCCCAATACAATCACTTACAAACCTCGATTTAATTTTGCTTCTGTCTACGTTTTGTTTAATTTTTCTGGTACAAAAACCAAAGGACCAATGTGTTTATGAGTTATGAGTTTGTTTGAAAATTGGTAGACAGAGTAAAAGGACTTTGTTAGTTGTGAGTTTTGTTAGCATAACTCTGGTTCGTTTTCTTGTCGGTTTGATACGATATATTTTAGTTTCTGCTTGACGTTACTGTTATTCTTGAGGTTTCTCTATGGTTTGTGTTGTCCTGCGTTCATCATCTGATTTCTGTCTGCAAATGTTTATAGAGAACAACCTACACTACGATGGATGATCCAAAAGGTAAAGGTCCATATGGTGCGTGGTCTGAGCCTGAACACAAAATGTTGCTACGCCTACTAGTGGAAGTAATCAATCAGGGTTTCCGCGATGCTAGTGGTAAATTCAGCAAACTAACAGTGGAGACAAAAATATTGTCTACTCTAACCAAAGAGCTTGGAACTGTTAAAACCTATAAGCAGTACAAAAATAGGATGAAGATATTGAAGGGTAGGTACCAAAGCTTTGCAGATTTTCTTCGTTGTAATTCTGGGTTTGGGTGGGACCCTGTAATGAAGAAATTCACTGCAGATGATGAAGTATGGAATGTCTATTTGGAGGTACAAAGTTATAATATGAGTAGTTATGAATACATTTGTGTTTGCTTAATTACGAAAATTTAATTTAATTCTTATATTATTCTTGTTAAATAGGCTCATCCAGGTAATAAACATCTGCGTGATGACTCATTTGAAGATTTCGAGGATTTGCAAATGATATTTCGACAAAATGTCGCAACAGGGCAGAATGCTATGAGCTTAGGCGATAACATTGATGTACAGCCCTCTCAAGTTGGACACAATGAGGAGACAAACGACACAAATTCTGTCCAAATGGTGGATGATGCAGAAGGATTCATCAGTGAACTATCATCTGACCATGGAGTTGTGTCTTCAGCAGGAAAAATCATGGGAGAAAAGCTTCCCCAAAGAAAGAAAGCTAGAATGGAGCAATCTACTGTGACCAAGGTTTGTGATGAATTGAATGCAATGAATAGTCAGATATTTGGCATGTTACAGAAAAGATGGGAACAAGAGGCTGAAGAAAAAGAAGCAGACGACAAAGCTAATAATGTGTGGGATGCTATCAAAGAAATTCCCGATTTGGACGAAGATCTCCGTTATGAAGCAATGACGCTTGTTCACAGTTTGGGTATGAAATATGGATTCATGAATATGTCCATAGCAGACCGTTGTGGATGGATCAAACGAAATCTTCGTAAAATAAGTGGATGAAGTTTTGAAGATGGTTTTTTAATTTGAAAGTTTTTAGAGTTTTTATCATTACTATGAACAAGATTATGGTTTTTGTTTTAGTTTTACCAACACTTTTGTGTTTTCGTTTTTATGGATCTTATTTTCAATTTCAAGCTGGTGCTTTTAACAAGCTTACTCTTCTTCTTTTCTTGAGATTAGTTTCAATTAGAGACTATCCAAGCTTTCGTTTTGAAAGTTGAGTGGATCTACAGTATTAACGTTATCATCACCAGGACTGAGTTGTTCCTCAAGCCTCTTTATAGCCTGCCTCTTTTCCCTCATTTACATTCCTGTAATGAACGATGACTATATGGTCGTATTCCCTGAGATAAAGAGCAACAAACTTTCTATTAGAAAACATTTATGTATACACATCAAAAGAGAGGATATTTGTGATTATAAATCAAATTATAAAGTCACTAAAGTATTAGTACATCACTCACGGATCAAGCATCCAGTAGATACGCCTCTGAAAAGTAGGGATTATATACATATATGGCGGGAAGAATATACACATGGCGGGAAGATCATAAGCATATATGGCGGGAAGATCATATATGGCGAGAAGAATATACACTTAAAAAAACAGTTTCATCTTTCTCATAAGAAAGGACGGCGACCAGAGATCTCGACGAGTGTGTTCGTCCCTCAAGATACACCGCTCTCTCAACAACGCCGCATTCCGAATTCTCTGTAAGATTCAAACTCTTTTTTCCTAATTAAGCGTAGAGATATGCTGTGTGTTTATGAAATTAGAACAAATTTTAGGATTCTCTGTGTTTATGAAATTTTCTATTTCATTGTATAAGGTTTAATAATGAATCTCATTGTTCACGAGAATGAAGAGATACGAGGTAGAAGAAAAAGAAAAAAAATGAATAATTTTAAGACGGACGTTGATATTTTGTTACTGATTTTGTCAAACATCGAGAGGGTTTGTTATGTGATTACCGAAATGAATGCTCCACAAATACGCCAGATTAGAAGACCAATTTCAAGACTTGGACATGAATACATACAAAATGCGTTGGTTAACGATCGTGACCATTTTCGACATTTATATCGTATGTATCCAGAAGCCTTTATGAAGTTATGCACTATTATCAGAAAAGAGATGGGAGTAAAAGATACCAGAAATGTTTCGGTTGAAAAAATGCTTGCCACGTTTTTGTTCATCGTTGGTCAAAATTCCAAGTATATTCAGGCTCAAGATAGATTCAACAAGTCAAGATTCTCCATAAGTACGAGTTTTAACACAATTCTCAAGGTGTTATGTGCACTTGCTCCTACATACATGGCTAAACCTGGAACTGCAGTACCCGCAAAAATAAAAAACAACACACGATATTATCCTTATTTTAAGGTATGAAATTTTTTTAATTTGTATTTTTCAAGTGTAAGAAAATTTTAACAGCTTTGAATCTTTCTTAGGATTGTTTGGGGGCTATTGATGGAACGCATATTTTTGCAATGGTACCTGGAAAAGACCCGGCTATCTACCGCAACCGAAAAGGACAAGTATCGCAAAATGTTTTAGCTGCATGCAATTTTGATTTAGAATTTATATATGTTCTAAGTGGATGGGAATGTTCAGCTCATGATGCAAAAGTATTAAATGATGCTTTAACAAGAAATAGTAACAGATTCACGGTTCCAGAAGGTTAGTATTTTCATATGATTAAAAAATTATGTGTTATTATTTTGCATTTTATCTCACTTGTATTTGTATACTTCAAAAAAATTCAGGCAAATTTTATTTGGTTGACTGTGGATACGCCAACCATCGTAGTTTTCTAGCTCCATTTCGAAGTACTCGGTATCATCTGCAAGAATTCAGGGGAGAAGGAAAAGATCCCACAAATCAAAATGAGTTGTTCAATCTTCGTCATGCTAGCTTACGAAATGTAATCGAGAGGATTTTCGGCATCTTCAAATCAAGATTTCTCATCTTCAAATCTGCACCACCATTTCCATATAAGACACAAGCACAGTTAGTACTTGCATGTGTTGTTTTACATAATTATATTCGTAAGGAATGTCGTTCAGACGTGTTTCTTCCTGAAGAAGAAAGCGATAGCGATAGCGATGATGAAGAGATCGGTAATAACGAAAATAATTTTGCAGAAGTTCCTAATGGTACACAGGAACAACAAAGGTTGAATGCTAATAACTGGAGAGCCAGTATTGCAACAACCATGTGGGCAGATGCTATGGATATGGAGTTTTGATGCAATAAAGATTTTAGATTTTTTTTTTTTTTTTTGCTCGTTGATTTCCATTGCTTTTGAACTTTTTTGTTTTTTCGTTATACATTATTTTTTTCATGACAATAATGGAATAATCTCGACTAGTTTTGGCAATGATACAAAATAATGGTTCGGATTCGTAATGATATTCGATCATTCTGTATAATCCGGTATAATCCTGGATGAATTTGATACATAGAACATACCCTGTTGTTAAAACGTGGACACTCATCTCAATTCCCGATGGCAGTTTTGTTCTGGCCTGAGACGATTGTTTGAATGACTCATTAATTTCCTTCGACAATTCAATATCCTGAAGAAAATTTCAAGGAAAAGTACAAGCTCATTATAATTGTTGTACATGCACACAGGTTCCTTAAAGTAGATATGTAGCATGAGCATCCAACAATCTTGTCTGAGATTAGACCAGTACCGACTAGTGACTTGGGATTAAGTAACAAAGAATATGAATACTAAGATATGCTGTGAGCACAAAACTCCAGAAAGTAAGATAATGGAAAAATAAGATCCTTTTGTTTGTTTCTTTAGTAAAACTTAAAGAACAACATTATTTTTATTAATAGGGAAGGAGAAAGAAACAGGACCTTGAACATCCCTTCGAGTTTGTTTGTAAACTGGGTACCACACTCAGTCTTCAGCTGTATGTGTCACCAAGGTTGGGTCAGTGTCTAAGAACTTACCGATATAGAAATTTTGGGTTGTAGGTGTCACCAAAGTTGGGTATATGTTTGAATTCTATAAACATATATAATTGTGACAAAAAGCCACAATTGTCTTAAGCCTTATGAATCACTTACCAAATCATCAAAGCAATTATGAATCACCCTAAAAACACCTCCAAACACCTCCAAATCACTTACTTATATTCTCCAAATCCACCTAAAAATCACTCTAAATCCCACAAAAAATGAAATCCACTAAACTAATTAAAATCCAATACACCCTAATTAATTTTTACGGCTGACAAAAAAAAAAAAACTTGTTTCAATTCATTTGATATTTGTTTCGAAACAAATGAAATGACGTCGTTTAGAAGAAAATAAACGAACGACGAAGGGTTCTGTAAACAAACCCTAAATCGCGAGCAGCAGAGCCGAGAAACCCTAATCCTCGTCTGAATCCTTATTCGCTACTCTTTGGCTCTATCTCGTTTCTCTCCCGGCGACGTGAGCTCTCTCCCTCTCTCTCTGTTCCATTCCGTACCTGCTCGAGGTACAAAGCTCTCTATGTTCCTTGTCTGTTTCGTGTCTCTGCTCCTAGCTCTCTTCTCTTTCGAGACTCTCTTATCTCTGCTTTGTATTATATGGTTTAGTCTTTATGTATCTCTGGGACCTTTGCAGCAGCAGATTTGGTGTTTAGGTTTGGAACCAAACTTCTATTAAGGAAAAGTGCAGGAAATTTGACACTATCTATATGCTTTTCCTGGAAATTGCAAAAAAATCATCAACGAAATTTTGCTTTGCTAAATCTTCTTCAACTTCAAATATGAATTCGACCCTTGTAGATTCTTAGTGTAGGGATTGTTTTTGGAACCCTGATAATCATTCTCCCTTAGAAAATGAAAAAAAAGCTGTTGATTGGCACAAAGTTTCGTGCTTTTAGCTTTTTTTTCTTTCTTTTTTCTTTCCTAATGTGTTGCTCGCAAACCAACCTAGGTCTTCGTCTTTTCAAAATCACTGACTTCGCGGCTAATCGGATTTCCTGGGAATGTCTGGAGAAACTTCGGAGATGATGGACAACGGAAATGATCAACAAATCGATGTTAGATCGGTAGTTGAAGCTGTTTCCGCCGATCACTCCTTCGGTGCTCCTCTCTACGTGGTTGAGAGCATGTGCATGCGCTGCAGTGAAAATGTACCTCTCCCTTTCTCTTTCTCTCACACACACACACACTTATTTAGTTTCTTTGCGATTCCTGATGTTGGTTACGTAGTCCTTATCCTTTGTTATAGGAAGACAGAGTTATACTTGATGAAACCTTTGTTAACTAATATAGGGTCTAGGAAACAGGCTAGTTTCTCTTTAGCCTTTTCAGCTTGTTTCCAATAGTGTACTACTGTAATTGCACATAGCTGTAATGTACTTCAGCAATATCATTAGTTCTTTCTGCATTCCAGTGGTTCTTGAGATTGTTATTGAAATGCAGCTGGGATGAATACAACTTTTGGCTATATTTTGGTGATGGAGTGAGAAATTTGAGGCGAGATATATTGATACTTGTGGGTTCAGTGGCAATCAATTGAAAAATCTTTATATGGTGAACTTTCAGCTACTAGTGTATTATTACCGAATTATTTACTTCAGTTGTAATGAGGTTTTCTTGGTCTTTCTACTGATCGTTCTTCTGTGCATAAAATAGCTTCTTGTTTCTTTTCCAGGGAACAACTAGATTTCTATTGACCTTAATTCCTCACTTCAGAAAGGTATGTCGTACTCTGTTTTGTTTTGAGGAGGACCAATTTTTGTTCATTTTCCAAATTCATATACTCACTGTAAATTGGCCACATTCTCGAGCGCTAAAAATTTACAGTTTTATTATTTGGAAGATACTTGTTTATCTTGGTTGTATGTTCTATTTGTACCTTTATCTACCTTCTCTTACCTGAAAATCTTACCCCTAAACTACCGCTGGTTACAGGTCTTAATATCTGCATTTGAATGTCCACATTGCGGAGAAAGGTACAACTTTTAATGATTTTGAGACGCTTTTAAAAATTTGATATGAGGAGGGTTTAAATAAATTTATCACTAACTATTTTCTGTTTTTCTCAATTGAAAAGATAAAGCCTTCAATTTTAACTCTTATCTATGTTATAGGAATAATGAAGTTCAGTTTGCGGGCGAGATTCAACCCCGAGGATGCTGTTACCATCTAGAGGTTCTATCGGGTGATGTGAAGGTAAATACATTGATTCCAATACAATTTTCTGTTCATTTTCGTTTATTTTCATTTGGAGATGCACTTACCATGTGGTAGATCGTAGCAATCCATGCTTATTATAAGAAACGTGAATATCTGTTTTTAGTTGTCTCTCATTCCTTAAGCTAATATTACCTTCTTGTTTCTGTCTGAATGCAGATATTTGACCGGCAAGTAGTGAAATCTGAATCAGCCACTATTAAGGTCAGTTGTCTTGCCGATTCTGGGATGCCATTGCTTCTTTGGAATAAAAATACTCTGATTTTGCAAACTCAGGCTGCGTCCTGCATATTTATAGGAATTGCTTCCCCTAATCTTACTGAAAATTGTGAACTAGTTTGCTTCTCATATCATGAAAATTGGACTGATTTGAAGCTGGAAACTGAGTAGTTTGCGAATATATGCATTCAGATTCCTGAACTGGATTTTGAGATTCCACCAGAGGCCCAACGTGGAAGTTTGTCTACTGTAAGTCCTTACTATCTTAACCATTTTTGTTATGAACAGTTCACTTTACGGGGTGTTTATTTCTTAGAACCCCCTAAAATCGTCTGGTCTACTCATGAGAACAAATTAGTGGTGCATTTAATGATGATATAAGCATCAACTTGTCACTTAAGCAAAGATTATTGGGAAGATCGCCTGCCCTATCTGTGTTAATTTGTAGCTTTAACCTGGTGTTAGCAGTTGGGAAAACCTCTTGTTGATGTTATCTCTTTCTTAGTGGGATCTTATAGACCTATGTAATTTCGTTTCAGATTTTGAGTATTCCTATTTTCAGGTTCCTTGTCTCCCTCTTTTTTTGTTAAATTTGTTTTTGTCTAATGTACAGGTGGAAGGGATATTGGCACGGGCTGCCGATGAACTGAGTGCCCTTCAAGACAAACGCAGGGTAAATTCTGACTGGGAACTGGACATTTATGTTTTATGCCCAGTTTAATTGTTTTACGGTCAAGAATCTTTAAGACTTTAATTAAATATTTTGCTGGACACAGAAAGTTGATCCTAAAACTGCTGAAGCAATAGACCAATTCTTGTCCAAACTGAGAGCTTGTGCTAAAGCAGAGACATCCTTCACCTTTATTTTGGACGATCCTGCTGGAAACAGTTTCATTGAGAACCCGTAAGGTTATCCAATTTGGAAATACTCAAAAAATAGAAGTTGTGTATCTCTTATTTGCTTATGACAAGTTTACAACATGACAGACATGCTCCTTCACCAGATCCCTCTTTAACCATCAAATTCTATGAGCGAACACCAGAGCAACAAGCAACACTTGGATATCTTGCTGACCCATCTCAGGCTGCACATTCAGAAGGGAGCCTTGGCGCACCTTCTGCTGAAACAGCTTATATACCTCATGGAACAATCGGAGCAACAGCTGGTCATCGAGTGATTGCTCAGAGTAATAGTACTGATATATCCGATAACTTGTTCAGATACACTGCGCCTGAAGAGGTAACTTCTGACTCTGTAACTTTTGGAATAGTTTTGTTGAATGTTCAAGGTTATTATCACTCAAGAAAATAAATCACTGTTAAAATTTGTATTTGTGAGAGTGAAAAATTTAGATGGTGATAAGATTTTTAATATCACGTTAAATTTGTTCTAACAGGTGATGACTTTCCCTTCAACCTGCGGAGCATGTATGAAGCTGTGTGAGACACGAATGTTCGTGACTAGTATCCTTTCAAAGTTTGGATGTCCATTCCTTGGTTTTCTGCAACAAGTTTTCCGTATATTTGTTTGTCGGTGAACTCCTAGATGTTGTTTACCTCTTGACAGAAAATAGAAATCCCGTACTTTCAGGAGGTTATTGTCATGGCATCCACATGTGAGGATTGTGGCTATCGCAATTCTGAGGTTTGGTTCCATTGGTTTGATTTAGTTAGAGATTTTACAGACATGCCTGGTCTTTAGGTTATTAACTATTCTGGGTAATCGTGTACAGTTGAAGCCTGGTGGTGCAATTCCTGAAAAGGGAAAGAAAATCACTCTCTCTGTGAGGAACATCGCTGACCTTAGCCGAGACGTTATCAAGGTTAGTTTTTCGTTTCAAGATGTTTGTATACTGTAGTAGCGCACCAGTGATCTCTGTGGAAAAATCTGGAAGAGTTGCAGATCAAGAGAGAGTTCCCCATATCATTCATTGTATCGTAAAGTAGTTGAGAATGTCGCGTTACAGTTGAAGTATATGCGCTTCCAGAAAGTCGTAAATTGAACTTCAACAGAATGTATGTAGTTTAAGTTGGGTAAAGGTTTGACAATGAATCTAGCTCACTGCTAGATTTTACTTGGTACCGTGAAAAATCTTCATACTTTTCATTCCAAGTGTATGGTATATCGTCTTGGAACAAAATAAAATATTTAGATCGTGGAAGGTGTTATGGAAGTGTCAAATAAGTGGCAAAACTTTGAGATCATATGTGAAATAGGCTTGTTTGATCTTTCTGGGCCTTTGGTATAGCTATATAACACATCTGATGGCAATATAATAGTAGACAGCGTCATGAACCACTACGTAGGCTAGGAAATGCGTTATAATATTTTATATTTTTGGACCAACACCTTCTAATATGTCATTAATGGTGAATTTTGTTTATCGTGTGTATTAGTCAGACACTGCAGGAGTGAAAATTCCAGAACTTGATCTGGAGTTAGGTGGTGGTACACTTGGTGGAATGGTAACAACAGTGGAAGGGTTGGTCACACAGATCAGAGAAAGTGAGTATGACCTTTTACGATCTCAACATTATCCTTTATCCTTGTCAAGTCTGAATCACGCGCCTTCATCATTTTTAAGTGATCTAAGTACAGTAGAACAGATATATTGAACCATGGCATAAAGTCAGTATGTCAAGCAGCTGATCCAAGTATCCTATATTCTGCCTTACAAAGCTTTCGTTGTTTGGATAATGGAAGCGTTTCGAGATTTGTTATTGCCAATGATGGATTATAGCTCTTAGCTACTGACCCAAGTGTGGTATGGGTTCTCACAGGCCTAGCGAGAGTCCACGGATTCACTTTTGGTGACAGTCTTGATGAGAATAAGAAGAACAAGTGGAGAGAATTTGGATCCAGGCTAACTAAGGTAGCATTCTTCATTGAATTTCTGTTTTAAGTATTAGCCTTGTCGTGTTCTTGATGTGCAAGAAAAAGCAAAGCAATAAGGCACCATGTTTCTATAATGAAGACGTTTTCTTTTCTTGCAGCTCCTAAGCTTAGAACAGCCCTGGACTTTGATTCTTGACGATGAATTAGCGAATTCCTTTATTTCACCAGTACAAGATGATATCAAAGATGATCATCAGCTCACATGTAAGTTCCTCGTTTTCCCTGACAAGATCGAAACATATATTCATTTCTTGTTTTTCGCATGGAAGGCTTATAAATACAATTCAGAAGAGGTTGATTAGATAAATTTTGTAAACTGCACTATGAAATTGACTTAAACTAGGACTCAATATGTGAATTAGGACAGGAGTCAATGGGTTTCGAATAACATGTGTTGTTATGCTTGAACTACAGATGAAGAGTACGAGAGGTCATGGGAGCAAAACGAGGAGTTGGGTCTCAACGACATAGATACTTCTTCAGCCGATGCTGCTTATGAATCCACAGAGACGACTAAATTACCTTAAAACCTAAAAAGTCGTCTGAATAACTTCAATTTGGGGTTAGTGGTGATGATCCGAGAGATAGATCTGTATGTTTTTGTTGTATGGTAACAGATCAAAGAATCAACGAGCAAACTGCTTTATGTTTTTTAGATGTTCTTTGAGTTTTTGTTTTCTCTCACACTTCTACTATCTATAGTAATGATATCTCGGAAATTGATACTCATAAACCCGGACTGGTTTGCTCAGTGTTAAGGAGGAATTTGATGGAATATTGTTTTAAATATTTTATGTTGGGCATTTTGTCCTTACATCTCTATGGTTTAGTCATTACTGTTTTTTTTTTTAACTTTGTTGTTAAATCGTCGATTTACAGAAATAGTCATGAAGCAATGCTTCTCTTTGAAGCAGCTTACTACATGTTAGTTGTAACCTCAAAAAGAAGAAAAAGGTGCCCTGGTTATATAGACTTGAAATCTAAAGAAAAGAGGGATCATGAATCGTTTCATTTATCAGTTGATTAGCCGAAAAATGCTATACATAATATAATACAAAATAGCTTAACTAAACCGTGTCCGATATCAGAGTCTTGAGCTTTTAAACCGGAAAAAAAAACAGACATAATTTAACAGTAGAGTAGTTAATTACTGTGTAAAATCTATTTACATAGCAAAAAGCTTTACACAGCAGAGCAGTTACGTAGTTAATAGATTCCTGAAGAAGCCACTTAATACATTCGCCATTGCAACCCTGATCAAGAAAACATGAAAACACCAAAAAACCGTCTTCCCATTGGCTTCTTGCCACCCAAACCCCAAGAATCACACCGCTACTCTGGTTCAACATCGATTATCTCAGTTCCCTTCTTCTCGTACTTCACTTCCACCAAGAACCTTATACTTGTCTGTCAAGAAAAACCAATATATACTAATAAGCCAACAGCCCCAAGTGTCTTTAACTATAAACAGAATCAGTTTTGCTCTGTTTACCTGTTTCGGATCATACACAGCGTACTCATTGTACTCAAGAAGACTGTCCTTATGTTCCGAAGGAACCAGTCGTCCACAAGGAACCTTTATGTCATCTCTCCACATGAAATGCTCTGATTCTTCAGTCGTCTTCCTCCCTAGCCCTCTAACTCCATTCTTCTTCTCTTCTAATGTCTTTGTGTCCTCCGGTGGATTTGCGAATTCTGAAACTTCCTCGCCAAGGGAAGCGACGGCTAATACAAGAAACCCTTCTGGTCTATCCACAGCTGTGAAACCGTACCTTGCTGCTTCCGCAGCTGCATCTGTACACACTATAGCCCTCCCAAACTAAAGAGAAAAGTATCACAAAAAACACTTATGATCCGACCATATGGAGGAAAAGGCAAAAAGAAGAGCATTTTCTTTTATTACCATATAACCAGGGACCCGAAGAGAGCAGACCGCTGGTAAGAACCCCTTGTAGATATGTCTCAACAGATTCGAGCTCCGAGTCCCTATAAGAAAGAAAACACCAATAACTAACTTGACCATTCGCAAACTTGAAAGAACAGTATTCCGGATTTTGACTCCTTAGTCCTTACCACACCACAAAAGAAACTTATTCGGTAACTTCTTGATGTCATCTAATGAAGGAATTGCGTCCGATTCAACCGAAAAGACATTCTGCACTGTCGCCCCATACTCCTGAAACAAACACACCATTATAGTTACATCATCTACAATATTTGTGAAAGTCTATGCCAGGGACGGAGCTTACAACGTCCGAGACTTTCACAGGCTCATAAGTAGTCTCGAGGTACTTCACAATCATCTTGTAATCTTCGGACTCTTTGTCCACCATAGAAATCTTGCAGCCAAGTTTGTTGTACCGATCAGACAACGGATCATCTAGTGTGTCTCTTCGCATGTCCCCTATCAAACGAGAGGCTGTGTTTATGTCCCTCACCGTCTCAAAAGCAGAGGCCGCCTGCCACATTGATTCAATACTATAAAATGTCAATGTACTGACATACAACATACAACACACAACAAACACAGAAATGAGAATATTAATTTGCTTACATGGTCTGCGAGTTCATGGAAGTCATGCAATCGCATTGGCCTTGTGCTGTGCATTAAAGAGAACCACTGTGAGCTAAAATCTGCCCACATTGCTTCAGCTTTCTGACCCGTCTCCTTTGTTGTCTTGAGCTTCTCAACAAACTCCAACAACACCACCTCGCCTGAAAAAAACAGATCCACAATTCGTGAGTCAAAATATATCAGCACCAAGTAATATTTTGGTCCACCAAGCCCTACATCGTTTCAAGTGGATATCAGTCAGCATTCCCATAGGCAGATCAGGTGGATCCAAACCAATCTCCATCAATGCGTATCTGAGAGAAAACACCGAAGATCAGAACATTCGCAGGTAGAGAAAGGTTCTTGATAGAAATGAAGAATGTATGTACTAAGAACAGTACTTGTAGATCTCTTGACCACACAGAACTTTAATGAAGTTTGCAACAAACGAATCAAGCTTGCAATGAGCAGCAGAAACACCGAGCTGCCTTAGACCCAGTGCTCCACTTCTCACTTCGATTCCATAATCCTGCAGAATACAGAACATTTACCCGATACATAAACCATCCAACGAGGTGACTTGAGATGCAAGGTACAACGGTAATACCATGTCAATTGGGAAAAATTTATGAGGTTTCTTCTGAATTTTCTTCTCACGTTCCCATGGCTCGAATTCACTCCCTGTTATCTCCTCAAAGAGCCTCGCAAACTCTTTGATCGCATCTTCTTCATCCTCCCACTCCTCAAGCCGCTCTTCTGCATTAGGGTCATCTCCTGCTTTTCCTTTCTTGAAGTACATATTCAGGTTGCTCTCAGGCACCGTGACTAGCTGCATAATACAATACCTGCAAAAACCAGCAGATAAAAAAATCCCTTTCCACCTAAGAAAAACAGAGAGAAAACTTGAGGGTTGGTGGTATCATACTCATTACGCCCTTTTCCCAGATCGCATATGGAGAAGGCGCAGTTATACAAAAGCCCGTCTTTTTCAAGTATCTTTCCACCTCTCTCCTGAAGTTTCGTGTCCTTGTAGACTCCTCTTTTTCCATACATTTTTAGCTGGAAACATCAAACACAAATCAGATTCTCCAAACTATCCCATTTGAAACTAACATTAACTAGATGTGCTAATCAACACCTCGGCTGATAAGGATTCAATTGCTTCCTCGCTTGGATCTTGCTTATCCCATGGAATTCCTTTCCCTTCCACTGAAAGATCACTGACAACCTCATAAGCTTCGAGAGGCTGAGCTTCTTGTTTATCCACGCTATCGATCAACCACGCTTCGCTCACAACTGATAGACCTTGTTCCCTTGAGGCACAAGTGACAACACCGAGTTAAATATTTGAAATACATGAACAAACAAATTGTATTACAAACCTCTAAACCCTTACATTGCTTCCACCAGTTTCGAGGAACCACCTCGTTCTCTTTCAGCAGGCGAAATCACCAAACATGTTACACCTTGAACAGAATTGGATACTTTCCCACCGTGTCTCTCAATCTTCTTCTTCCAATATTGCTGCAACAACAGGGAGAGTAAGACAACGCTATGATATCAAAATAAAGGAATCAAAGTAAAAATCTCAACAAAGTCAGGCTACGTTACATACTTACATGTGTTCTCGTGAGACGTCCCATGAGAGAGATCATCATTCCCGTGAAGGGTTTATCAGCAGAGGTCAACTCTCTTTTAGGTCGGCTTTTCGGGTCCTGGTGTTTCTTGATTAACTATTGCCAAATCAATCAATATGACAAATAAAATGAGAAAAAAAAAATGAAAAACAGAGTTTTGATGGATTGCATCCTTCAATTTGGGAACTTACATCAGATATAGCAGAGTTCATGATGGAATCAGGGAGTTTGATTGGCTCCTCTTTTCTAGGGGGATTTTTCGTGGTGAACACGCAACTGCACCATTCACTAATCTCACCTCCACAGATGAATCTCTTCTCGTTGTCACAAATCAAATTTCCTCCGCATAAAGGACAATTAGCTAAAGCCCCATAAAACAGCAAATCTTGGCTGCTCAAGAAAAAAAGTTTAAACTTTAAAATATGAAAATCGTTACAAACAAAAAGACTTGTCCTAACTTGTAACGATCGATGAGACTAAGTGACTAACCATTGAGCTAGTAAGGTCTCCTCCGGAGCAGAACAATCCCGACCGTTGGTTTCAAGAACTTCTTTAATCTGATCAACGGACAGATTCTCCTCAACCGCTTTGCAAAACTCATTATACTCTGACGCAGCATCTCCAGCGCCGTTATCGTTTTCCGGCTTTGCCTTCTTCGGAGACTGTCCAGCTTCTGGGAGCTTCCCTTCTGCCTTGTGCTTCCGCAAATTTCCCTTCTGAACAAAAATAATGGAGGATACACATTAACACAAATTAAAATAGATCAGTTCATGTAAACAAAAATAATGGAGGATACACATTAACATATATGCGCGTCAGATCTCGTCTCGTGCACCTTCATCGAGCAAAATCTTTTAACTGTCTGATTTTATGAAAAACCAAAAGCTTTGTTTTTGAGTGTTTACAGAAATCACTTTTTTTGACGCAAAAATATAATATAGAAAACGATAGTTCCTTTGTATTAACGGTGCAGTGAGGAACCGAGAATGCTACTCTGTCTTCTCCGAAGACAAACAAGTGTTCTCGAGCATGTTAATTAAGGTTTGCCATGTGTCGAAATGGGTCTCTTTCTGTAGACAGGTGGTTTTGGTCTCCAGTTATTTCTTTGTTTTATATCTCTTTTAATCTCTGCATGTTGCCATCTCCGATCTTTTATATACATCGTGTCGCTGTTTCTTTGGCGATTCGGTTCTTTTGTTTTAAACTAGGTGATGATCCGCGCGATGTTCATATTATATTATATTGTTTATGCAATGTAAAAACGTATAGAAAATGTAAGCTATTTTTTTTTTTTTTGAGTGGTATATTGTTTTTGGGATGTATAAATTGCATTGCATATCTTTTTGATAATCAGGGAGGATCTCAGGCTGAAATTCAGACTAATCTTTTCGAGATCTATGAAAGCATTGGTTTAGATAATAACCACTCCAAATCCACTCTAACCACTTTAAATCCACATTAATTCTATAGTTAAAATTAGTTTCGTAGAGGTTTAGTTAGTTCTTTAATAATTAGAACTTATACTATTTTGTAAGTGACAAAGTAAATATAATTTCAAAACAATGTTAAATTTAAATTCTAATAT
Organism: Eutrema japonicum; assembly: GCA_030161315.1. Classification (NCBI taxonomy): domain Eukaryota; kingdom Viridiplantae; phylum Streptophyta; class Magnoliopsida; order Brassicales; family Brassicaceae; genus Eutrema; species Eutrema japonicum. Next base: position 46,600,768 of record BSQW01000005.1, read on the forward strand.
TTAAAATTTGATATTTAATTTAATATTTAGGTAAATAATATTTACTCGGTTGAAATGTGAAAAATTGTTTAAAACCAACAATAAAACTTACGTAATCTCATTTTCACTTCTAATTAGTGAGGCAGTTATATATATTTTTTTTTTTTTTCTCTCTCTCCGATCGAAACAAATGTAGAGGTTGCGGGAGAGAGTCGCAGCGACGAGGGTAGTGAGGCAGTTATATTATCAAATTAAAATTAACATTCTGCTATACTTCAATATTGTCTGACATTTCACACATGATAATAATGTTCAAAAGTGATTATTATATTTATTCATCTTAAGCCAATAAATACATACAATACATCTTCCTTTCATCTTCCATTATCATATGTCAATTTTATTATAGAATAAAAATTCATTTTAAACTAAATATGTACATTTATAGTTGAAAAAAATAACATTACAAACTTAAAGAGATGCAAAGATCATTATGTATTGCATTGATACATAATAATATAAGATAATTATACCGGTCGACAACCACTTTTCAAATATTTTATGTGTCTAACTCAGATTTACAATATTTTATGTGTCGCATATTTGTGACAAAATAAAAGTACTTCAAGTGAAATATCATTTCTAAAACCTAAAAGCTAATTAATATCACAATTTAGTGTGGGGTTTCACAATAACCACACGTTACAAAGTTGTACTTTTTGGGCTGATTTTTTATTTATTTTAATTTTATATTAATTGAAAAGTCAATTGAATTGAGCCTTTAAGAGCACTCTCATCGGTCTCATCGGTAGTGTTTTGAAGATGTCTCAAAATAAAAAAAAATAGAAAAAAAATAGAAAAAGTAATAGAGGATGAGAGAAAAGTGAGACACCGGGCCCGATTGGTAAGAACTGTAGCTCTGAGTTTTTTGCTGTGGTTTTTTTGCTGTAACTCTGGGTTTTTTGCTGTAGAATTTTAGATGTAGGATTTTGGTTGTAGCTTTTTAAAAAGTGAAAGCCTGATTGATAAATATCAGGTGGGGTGAAACCCACCTCCAACCGTTGTGGTTTTTTTAAAACTGAAAGTCTAATTAATAAATATCAGCTATATGTTGTAAATTAATATTTTTTTGTTTCTATTACAAAATATTTAATATTAATAAACAAGAAAATAGAACTTATAACAATTAACATGCTATTTTCCAATTAAAATAATTAATATATCAATAATTTGTGAAAAATATATATAATATAATTTAAACATATGATAATTTTTAAAATGTTCATTTATTTATATGTTACTATTTAATAATAAAATATAAATACATATATATATAATATGTGTGTGAAATCATGCATAAAATGTATTAGGTTCCATTTAATTAGAACTATGTATGTTATTAAAATTTATAGTTATTTGTTGGAAAAAGAAATTATGAGAGACGTGACCAAGAAAAAAAAAAAAAATATGAGAGAAGAATTATTCTCAAAGCACTAAAAAGTGTGCTGTGAAAAAACTTCACTTGAGAGTCAAAAAGTGTTACAGAACCTGTGAGTTTCAAAAATGAAACAAAAGCTTGATTGCTTTGATTTTAGTGATGTAGAGTGTAAAAGTGTTGCACACAGCCCTCAAAGCACTTACCAATCACCCCCACCGTGTCTCGTTTGAGATACTCCCAAAAAAAATTGAGACATCCTCGCGCTAACGTGGCGCGCAGATATTTGTGTAAATTTTTTTTTCATTACTTAATTTTAAAAAAAAATTAATAATTTTTTTTTTGAGACACCCAAGGGGAGTGTCTACTGCTGCAGATGCTCTAATGTATTCAATGTGGAGTTTTATGTGCTTTACGTAAGTAAATATCTTTTCGAAATAGGTGAATTTAATAAATAGTTAAAATCAAGTATTAAGAAAGAGAAGAAAAAAATTAATCCAAAAATATTTTTAACATTTTAGATAATTACACAAAATGTTATTGACTTGAAGAAAAAATTTCCGACAATATAATCCAGCGACACTGTTCAGCAACCGACCACCGATATTGTTTATCCAAAATCGACGATACTATTCACCACCGAAAAACGTAAAATCGTTTGTGATTTTAGTGGATAACTATTTGATTAACATGCTAACTAATATGATATCGTGATAAATCTATGGTTATTTGATAACTATAAAATATTACTGTGCTAACAATAATATTCGATACATATAATATTATAATGTGATAACAATAATATCTGATACTTGTAATATCCGATAACCAATGCGGATAACTATTAAATGTTAACGTGCTAATAGTAATATCATGTACATGTAACGTGCTAACAATAATATATGATACTTATAACGTGATAACAATAATATATGATATTTGTAACGTGCAAACATAATAAATATCTGAATAATATTTGTATTAATGTCAAAAAATAATAAAATATACCGATAATATTTTTCGACATTAATACATGCTAACAATGTATAAATTATATGTTAACATGCTAACAATGATGGTAAAATATTAACATGCTAACAATGATGGTAAAATATTAACATGCTAACAATGCTAAAACAGTGGAGAGTATTGGGACGTATTTAAACTACCAAGGTTATAAATTTCTTTTCTCTTATGCAAGAGTTCGTTATAGAGTTGGCTCTGACGAGAAACTGGTCAAGCATGTGTTAGGCATCCAATGTGTTAAACAGTTTTAGAGACCATTATTTTTTAGCAAAAACGTTAGCAGTTCTAATGGAATTTATCCATCTCAATAGGTTACAGGTTTAGATCAGCTTTTTTGAATATTTTTCAAAAAGTTAATAATTAGTAAGTCAGAAATATTTTGTATGCTGAAGGCCTACTAAATGTTCAGGGCCGGCGCTGGTTAGTTAACTCCAAATTTTAATTTATTAATATGAACTGACAAAAGAAATTTATTTACACTGCGGCAAAAAAATGTTATTTACATCATTTTCCATTCTCTGAACCAAAAAAAAAAAAAAATCTTCTGATTATGATAGCTTAACAAAAATTTATTGACTTGTGCTTGAGTATAAAATTAGAAAACACCAAAAACAGGAAAGCAATAACAAAAATAGAAAAGTAAGAATATGGATACACTCATACACATGCTTCGAATGGTGACAGCGGTTTAAGCGGTGCGGAACAAGCGGTTTAGGAGGTGCGGTGCGGTTATAGTGCGGTGCGGTTAGAAGAAACGCATCATGCGGAACAAGTGCGGTTACTGCGGAACAAGCGGTGCAGGACAATATATGAATGGTGAAAAAAACCAACACGCGGTGCGGTTCAAATGTGTGAATGTGAAAATATAAAAACCGGTGCAAGATATATATTTTAGAAAAATAATTTATAAGTAAAATGGATTAATGATATTAATATAATTATAAATTAAAATTATTAATGATAAGTCATTTTCATAAATTAATTACGAACCATAACAAAATAATTATTAAAATTTAATAAATTTGTTTGGCCTTTTACAATAATATATTTATTGCTAAAAAAAAAATACATCCACAAAAACCAAGTAAAATCATATAATATTATCGAGTACATTGATTTTCCCATAACATATATACAATATTGTCCATTATTTGGGACATATATTTTAGATAAATATTTTACAAATTAAAATGGATTAATGAAAAAAAAATGTACACTTGGCATTTTACATTATTAATAAAGTATCCCTACCAACGAGAATCGAACTCATGTTCCTTTAGGTGTCTACATTTTTTACTTATATGAGTTCAAACACTAGTCCAACCTCACGTTGGTAATGACATTTTTTATTTTATTTTCAAATATAATTTTGTTATTTAATAAAGTTAACATATATGATTTATTTCAAAATTTTCTGAACTTTAAAACACATATATATATGTAAAATTATAAAACTAATAGATTATTAGCGTGTATCGTAAAACTAATAACATCAGCTAGACAAATACAATAATAATTCTCAAAGTTATAATCCAAATAACTATATAAAATGAAATATTATATGATACATATATACATAAGTCAACTGTAAACCACACATAACCGTTGACAGAAAAAAAAAAAAAAAAAAAAACCGCACCTAACCACACCTATTTTGATTCTTTTGTAACAGCACGTGCGTTTCATGTTTTTTTTTCTGTTTCTGAAACGCACCTAGCTTTTTTTCTGAAACGCAACCACACCTAACCACACCTGCGTTTGAACTGTGAATGATGACATGTTTTATAAAACACACGGCGTTTCTTCTAAACGCAGCAAACATTCAAGGCCACAATATTGCACAACTGCGTTTTCTCAATATGGATACACAGTCATACACAACTGCACGTAGAGCATTTACATATACACACACAAGACACGCTTTCATTATGGTAAGTTTTGTATTCCCAATTTATTTTTTTGACTAGATTTAATTTCCAATTTTTCTTCTATTTTTGCTTTAAATATCATCGATTTTAAAAAAAAATAATATCACACTTTAATATTCTGTTTCTATTTGACCAATCGTGTTTAATTTTTTATGAAGATATAAGATTCATTTTATTAAATTAATATTTTTTCCATATGGTAAATTTTAGGACAATTCTACAAAAAAACACAAAAAAACTAAAAGTTCCCAAATTTAGCATCCAAGGGTGAAAATCACAAATATAGCACCAATTTTGACAATATTAGCACAAATTTAATATAAAACCTAATGGGAAAAAAACTAAACCCTAAATTGGAAATAGTGAACCCAAACATAATGTTTAATTCTATTTTAAATTTATTTTTGGTAAATAAGTATTTTAAAATAATTAGTTGTGCTATTTTTGGTATTTTAAATTTAAGGTGCTAGTTTTGGAACAAAAAAAAATTTGTGCTATTTGAGGGTATTTCTCTAAATTTTATATCTGGAATCGTTTAAATAGTTGGCATATCTTACTGTCCTGTTTGTAGTTATTTAATTTTAACTAATTTTATTTATAAAACATTGTTTACATGTGTCGTAATCCAATTAATATTATACATTTACTCATTTACCACGATTTTATGAATTGTAATAGTGTTATTTATCGACTCTATACAATAATAAAATTCATGAGAAAAATAAAATATGAAGAAAAAAAGAAAAGTTTCGACCAAAAACACAAAAAAAAACAAAGAGACTGCGATATTACACGACAGCAATTACGCATGTCAACGTCACAATAATGCGTGCTATATACTATTCCTCTTACCGTCTGTTACGTCAACGAGTGGATTACAATCTGACGGTGATTGTGTCTCTCTGCATTCTCACTCACTCATCATCTCTCTCTCTTTTACTAATTCCGTGATAAACTCGTAATTTCAGAAAAATAAAGAGAGGACTCTGTAAATGTTCCCATATATGGATTTTCTATTATAAATATGAGATCTATACGTTTCACCTAAAACCAATCCTAAAGGCTTAAAAGCATCTTTCCCAAGGTTTCTCTCTCTCCTTATATTTCAAGTTCATTATTCATAATTTTTAATCAAGTTAAAGATTGAGAATCTAATGTAGATTATGGTTCAGAATCTTTAAAATTATGCATTTTTTAAACTCAAGCTTTCTTTTGTTTCAGGTGTATATAACAAAAATGATGTTTTCGGTGATCGTTGCGATCCTCGTCTGCCTTATAGGCTACATTTACCGATCATTGAAGCCTCCACCACCGCGACTCTGCGGCGTTCCTCATGGTCCTCCGGTTACTTCTCCGAGAATCAAGCTCAGTGACGGAAGATATATTGCTTATAGAGAATCAGGCGTTGATAGAGCCAAAGCTAACTACAAGATCATCGTCGTTCATGGCTTCAACAGCTCCAAAGACATGGAGTTTTCAATCTCTAAGGTACACTCTGTTTTTGTACGTTTAACACACATGCCCATTTTCACCATTTTAGAACTTTACTTTGTGTTTTTCTTGGTAAAAAAACCTTTTGCTTTTCTTGTTTTCTTTTTCCATTGCGACTTAAAAAAAAAAACATTACACATGTAAACAAAAACAAAAATCATTCTCCGTTCGCCTTCATTCTAGAAAAATGTTTTGTGACCCAAGCTGAAAAGATGTTTTATTCTCTTAGAATGTGACATTTTTCAAGAAAAAAAAGAACATTTTAAATGTAAACGCAAACACAAAATTGACTTTTGAAATAATTGCAACCTTAGAGTGGCAATAAACAATTAGTTTCCATCTTCTTCTTTTTTTTTGCAGGATCTTATTGAGGAGTTTGGGATATACTTTGTGTTTTTCGATAGAGCAGGATATGGAGAAAGTGATCCACACCCATCACGCACAGTCAAGAGCGAAGCATACGACATTCAAGAACTCGCCGATAAACTCAAGATCGGACCAAAGTTCTACGTTCTGGGTGTATCACTCGGTGGTTACTCGATTTATAGCTGCCTCAAATACATTCCCCACAGGTAAAAGTCCAAAACTGTGTTCTGTTTTTACACTTTTCTGTCTTTAATTTCCTTTTTGGGTTTCATAGATTAGCTGGAGCAGTCTTAGTGGCTCCATTTGTGAGCTACTGGTGGACTAAAGTGCCTCAAGAACTTTTGAGTAAAGCGCTCGAGCTAATGCCAAAGATAGACCAGTGGACGTTTAGAGTGGCTCATTATGTTCCGTGGATGTTGTATTGGTGGTTGACCCAAAAACTGTTTCCGTCTTCTAGTATGATCTCTGGGAACCGAGTGTTATACAGCGACAATGATTTGGCCATCATAAAAAAGAAGTCGGAGAATCCAAATCCTCGCATGGTAAAAAGCTAAAACCTTTTTGCAATTTTTTTGACAATGAAAGAGCTAATAGGAAATGAGGTGTGACTGTCAAAGTTTTATTGATAGGGGTCAGATTGAAATCAGGAATACGTTCATAGGTCAAACTGCAATTTTGTAAAAAATTTCCAATAGATGAAAACGTTATTGGGAAAAATAAAGACAAAGAGGAGTTCATGGCCATGTTGGTAGTATAGTGATAAGTATTTCTGACTTTTGGATATCTAGGGGTTAAAATAAAAGTTCTCAGAAGCTCATGGGCCGGATTGGAAATAAGGCTTCGTTTGCCAATGCCTTTTATTTTCAAAGTTTTTACAGTTTGACCCTGTGTTTTACTTTGATGATCTATTCCGACCCCAGGGAAATGTCCGGCAACAAGGAGACCATGAATGTCTTCACCGGGACATGATAGCTGGATTCGCGACATGGGAATTCGACCCGACTGAATTGGAAAATCCGTTTGCGGAAGGCGGAGGATCAGTCCACATGTGGCAAGGGATCGAAGACCGAATAGTTCCGCTCGAAATCAATCAATATGTCACACATAAGCTTCCATGGATTATTTACCACGAGCTCCCAGGTTATGGACATCTTCTAAACGCCGAGGAGCAGATATGTGAAGCCATTATAAAGGCGCTTCTTGTCGAGTGATGATCATCTATCTAGACAAGAGGTCTTAACGTTCTACACTAATAATGTTAAAAGGTCTTATTTGGAATTTGGCTTACTAAAGAGATTTATTTGATGAGTTAGAAAAATTGTTATTGTTATAAGTTTGTAACTAAAATGAGAGCCACTTGAAAAATCGTCCAAGGCTTTGTGGTCGAGTGGTTGGGGACGGGACCGGGTTGCCACCACACCCCGAGTTCTATTAGCTATACACAAAATTTGTTGGTGTTGAACTCATATGTGTCAGTCTATGTTTCATTTCACTTACTTCAAACAAGCACATACCATATTGGTATAGAGTGAATCCAAGTCACTCGAGTGAGGATTATTTTATTGATTTGTTTACACTAAAGGTATCATATTTTATGCTTGACACTAATCTACGATGGATGCACTTGTTCCGAGAAGAACACAACACAAAATTATCCGATTTACATAACACAAAATAACGTTCACACAATATTTATTACGACATATTTGTAATATGTCATCACGATTTAAATTGGACCACAAAGGGATTGCTATTTGCAACGTATCTTTGAGATTTTTACGCAACGATAGATTCCATATTTTTGAGAAATCTATGATTTCCGGTAGATAGTAGCAGCTAATAAGATTTAGTTTTTTTGGTTAGGCTTTTGATCAAAATGTTACAGAATGTGAACCTAAAACTAAACCAAAATCCTCTGTTCTTAAAAGCGGTCAAGTGTCGGTTTAATGAAATTCTAAATTTTCGACCCAAAAAAGGAAAAATCAAATCGAACCGAAATTCCATACCGGTCAAAGCTGATGCGTCATCTTCATAAGCACACGGAATCTGTAAATAAATGTGAATGGACGTAGGAAAATCACCCAAACACAAGCGCGACTAAAAGGGGTTTTTCTTCTTCTGATCCAACCACAAGCTTGACCTCGTTGAAAAATTTCGGGTGAGATATTTCAAAGATTTGGCCCTCTCCGAATCACACTTGGATTCTCGGAGTTTCATAGCTCAAGTCCGTGTTTTGGTTCTTCTCCGTGATTCTAGGGTTTTGCAATTTCTCGCCGGGATTCGACGGCGGCTTTGAGTGGATTTTAGGGTTATACGTCTTGATTCAAGGCTTGGGATTAGATGCAAAGGTGAGATTATTCGAATCTTTTTCATCAATTCTCGAGAATATGGTTTTTTGGGGCTTCCCGTTCATTGACGATTTACTGGTTTCTTAAAAGCTATATGTGTTTTCGGTGTTCTATGAAGTGATTTCGCCACTAAAAGTAGACTGCTTCAGTGCTGCTATATGATTTCCTTATATCGCTGATATCACTGTATTTCAGGATTTACGTGAATCAGGTGTTTGTTGGACTTAGTTGATGGAAAGTTTATATTTTGGGCTAATTGCCTCCTTATATGGAAGAATTAACAGAAGTTTTTTTTCTAATTGCGTGCGACGGGCTTTCTGGTTGCAGGTTTGAGCGGCTTTTAGAGTGAATCAGGTAGCCAAAGGCATGATGCTAGGATCTGGTAACAATTTGAGCAGGGGCACCATAGGATTGTCATCTGATACCCCAAATTTGTCCCAAGTCTTAACATTGGAACCGATTAGATTAGGCAATCACAACTATACTCGTTCAGGAGAGCTTAGAAGGGTTCTCGGCGTCCCTAGTAGGGCCTCATCAGAAGATAATTCTTTTGGAATGGCCCATCCCAAACCTTCTCCTCCTGTAGCAACAGAGGAGCTCAAACACTTCAAAGAAAGTGTGCAAGATACTTCCAGAGAGGCTGGGTATGGATTTTGTTTCTTTTATAAGTTGTGACTGATCTGTTACACAGTTATTATGCTTTGTAAACATTTTTTTTTTTGGTATTCTTTTTCACAGTATAGTACGGTGTCTACTAGAACGAGGACTTTGCTTAATTGTTATTCTTTATTGAGCTTTACTAAAACCTGAGTTTCCTTGTAGGGATCTAGCAAAGAAACTAAGTGAATCCATATTCAAGCTGGACAAATATGCAGAGACATTAAGTTCAAAGAAACGACGGCGAAATGATATACCCGTTGGTGAGAGAATGGACGCAGCAAACTTTGATAAGGTTAGAAACCAGGTTCCAAGAACACAAGACAGTATGGCTCAAAGATCCGAGGAAAGGAAAAAGATGCTTGGGTTGAACAAGCGTGCTCGTACCCCAGTCGGAGATGTGCGGGTATGCATCAAGAATTGTTTATTTTCCTTGGCATTTTTCCATTCTGTTCATCTGTCACTCCATATTTTGCGATTTTTAAAATCTTTATAGAAGACATGGGATTTGAATATTTTGCTTGATTGTTCAATTAGTGTGTTCCGAGAGCTTTTCTCACATGTCACTGTTGTTTAATGGTTTTCGCTTGTCATTGCTTTCAGGGGGATGGTAGGGTTTCTACTCTTGCAAGGCAGCAGGTTATCGAAAGGGGCTCTGATTCACCTCCAAGTGTTTCTGGAGAAACAGTTCAAATAGAGGAGAAGATACGCAGATTGCCTGTTGGTGGTGAAGGATGGGAGACAAGAATGAAAAGGAAACGGTCTGTTGCAACTCTAGGCAACAGAGTTATGAATCCTGATCAACGCGTCATGCAGCCAAAGCCGACAGCTGACTCTAAGTTGCGTTCTTGTGACACCCAAAATTTCAGGTATGCTTTGATGATATAAGATTAATAAACGTAGTAATTATCCCTGTTGGTTAGTTAAAGTTAAACTTAAAGGAATTCAGACATAGAACACTGAACACCGTTTGAGGATTTCCTAGTCCAAGGACCATTAGTGGGCCTAAAAGAGAGGAATGTTGCGTTAGTTTACTGAGTCATTGTTGTAGGTTTCATGATGTGCTAGTGGGGGAACCTACTCTGCTATCTAATTAGTTTATGATATTCTACATGTTTATATTGTCAATGGTTTTCATAATTTATTGCCAGAGATTGTCAAGTAGCTCACTTAAACTGGATTTCATCTTATCTTGAATTTATTCCACTAGATCTTACTTTAGCAAAAAAAAAGTATTATGCTGGATACCATGGAATTTTCATGCAACATACTGTTGTATATATAGTTTTCTGGATTGATCCCTCTTGGATAACTTTCCTTCTCAAAGATAACATAACGTGGCCCATTTGTTGCAGATTGAAATCTTCCACCGGGGTGAGTGGGATTAACAGACTTGAGTCTTCATTTGAGCCAGACAGTCCAGGTATGGGTGCACTATCCAGGAATGATTTGGAGTCCGTTTCCCTTGCTAGGGACCGGTCAGTACTTGCTGAGCAGAGGCTTATGGCCAAGGGGAACAATAAGTGAGAAGATACCTCAAGCTTTTTTGCTATAGATTTTGCTTATATTTTACAGCAAATTGTTTGTGACTGATAAATGCATTATTGTGCTTATCCAGGAGAAACTTACAGGATGATAGCCCCACAAACAGCTCTACTGGAATATTGAAAGGAAAGGTTTCTAGGGCTCCAAGAACAGCAACCGTTATGGGTGTTGATTCTTTATCCAAAGTTGATCCCCCATCTGGAGTGTTACAAGGTTAGAGGCAATCTAAGTGTAGTCTAAATACACTATCTGTAATGTATATGAGAAATTATCTAAAGCTTCAATTGCCATCAGGTTCATCTGCACATGCAATGGCTCAATGGGTTGGCCAGAGACCTAAGAATTCTCGAACAAGAAGAACAAATGTAATTTTGCCTGTTATAAAGCATGCTGAAAGCAAGATCTCAGCTCAAGGTTTTGCGACATCTGATTTTAGTCCTAGAGCATCCCCTGGAACCACCGGTTCACTTTCAGTTGTTGATGGTAGCCCTTTAAAAATAAAAAGGGAGCTGAAGAATGCTTCATCACCATATGGGTTATCTGAAAGTGAGGACTCAGGAGCTGGAGACAACAAAACAAGAGAGCGTGCTCTTGCGAGTGGTGACTTGTTCACAACTCCTAAAACAGGGCCGCTGTTATTTCCTGTAAGGAAGAATAAAATTCAAACTAGTCATAAAGGAGGTGGTGCATGGAAGCAAGGAAAGAGCGAAAGTGTTTCCTCGTTGACAACTCCTGGATTTCATCCCATCATGGTTAAGTCGGAGAATCTACCAGTAGAGAAGCCTCTGCACAATGTCAAGATTGCGTCAGATAAGAATAGAAGGTGATTCATGCCTAATTCAGTTCTTTTTCTTGTCCCTGCTGCCTTGAAAGTATTATATTATATATAAATCTTAAAATACGTGAGACCAATTGCTCTACCTCTCTCTCTCTGGACAGCAAATATGGGCGTCCACCAGCGAAAAAGGTGAAAGATCGTAAACCTTCTACTCGTCTTGCCTCAAACTCAAATTCTACTCCTTCAGATATTACAGGTATTTATTTTCTTTTGGCATTTCGACTTCCAATCTTTTACCATATTCACTCTTATCGGATTGTATTATCAAAACTATTTACTGGGAAGTGCTACTTATATCCTGAACAGGATTTACCCTGAATATTTGAGGTTTGGTAATAGCTCTTGCTCAGTTATTTTCATTTGTACAAAGGGAGGTAATAATTTATAAGGTAGGATAGGATAGTGGTGGTAGTTGCCTAGTTGGATGTAATCTCTGCACAGAAGCTGTATAACCTAGTGCTTATGATGGTGTCAGTTCCTGAGCATAAGTTCTAGTGGATTTATGGCTTTTCAGGTGAATCTGATGATGATCGTGTAGATATTTTTGCAGCAGCCAATTCAGCACGGAAGGCAGCAAGTACTCACCCTTCCATATGTCTTGTCTTTCAAGTTCCATTGCCACAAATTTTCTTCTAACTGCAAATATCTTTTTGTAGATCTTGCTTGTTCTGGTAAGTTTTGGAAGAAGATGGACCACATCTTTGCTGCCGTCAATGCAGATGACATGCAAAACCTGAAGGATCAGGTAATATTATCATATATGTGACTTCTCTCTAGGATGCCAACTCAAACTCTCGTTAACTTGTTATTATCAAAAAACAGCTGAATTTTGCAGAAGAACTTGATGAATCTCTGTCAGAGGCAATCTTAGATGGATATAACATCATGGTAAGTTGCATTGTAAACTTCTCCAGCAATGTCTAGTTTTATACTCTCTTTTTTTATCTGAATGTAGCATGATTCATGAATGAAAGAGACTTGTTTCTGTCTCAGGGTGTCAAACTGCCGAAAGCACCACATCGCTCTGGTGAGGGAATTGTTGACTATTCAGGTCCAGCCTCATCATGTATATCTGATCTTTCATTTGAGAGATTGGACATGAGAAAGTTGAATGAGAGTACTCCGTTGTATAAGAGGGTACTTTCTACCTTAATTGAGGAAGATGATGGAGAAGAAGTTGTACAATTCAATGGAGGGAAGAATCTGTCTCTTCATTACGCTAGTGATGATTCTCACTGTGGTTCATGTACCTATATTGACACCGACTTCAGAGAGAGAGACAGAATGGAATTTGAAGTAGAGTCAAGTGGGGATTTTCAGACCCCCAAGAGTTGTTTGTTTGACAGATTTTCCAGTGAGAGGAGTGTTGTGTCTAACCCTTTCAGAAATGGTAGCATGTCTATATCTGTCCATAGCAATGAACAGTGGATTGGGGATGATGATCTTTCACATTCGGATGCTGCACTCGGCGGTGAGACATATTCAAATAGTCTGGGTCAATTGCAAGCTAGGGAAGTGAACATTCCCAACTTCCCAGTATCTGACGCCCAGTATCAGCTTATGTCTTTGGATGAGCGACTTCTTCTGGAACTGCAGAGCATTGGTGTGTTTCCTGAGGCAATGGTAGGTTTTGTCTCCAGTCAGTTAATCTGTCATGAACTTGAGCTAAAGCATACAACGTGTTAGTCTAGCTTTTCCACTTATTTCCATTTTTTCTTTTATCACAGCCTGATCTGGCTGAAGAAACTATGAGCACAGATGTTATGGAGTTGAAGGAAGGCATTTATCAGCAGGTGAGGGCAAAACAAATCTCTCATGCTTTACATTGTTTGTGTCACTAGGAAGAGTTTTTGTCCAGTTTCCGTTGAAATTTCATCTTAACGGGTAATAACCATTCTCATATTCTATATCTTTGACCAATGATAGATCCAAAACAAGAAGAAAAAGCTGGAGAAGCTAAATAGTACCATCCAGAAGGGGAAAGATGTCGAGAAAAGGTTGGCTTTGGCTTTTTCAGATTTCATTATTTTTTCAACTTACACCGTTATTTTTGCTAAAAGTTATAGGTTTACATGCAGGAAAATTGAGCACCTTGCTATGGACCAGCTTGTGGAAACAGCTCACAGGAAAAGAATGGTAATAAACTAGTGAATGCCTACACTTTATCAAAATCAACTTGGATGAATTGTTTTGGGATGAGATATATATGGGGTCCCCAATAATTGATGTTACTCTGAAAACAGGCATGCCGTGGAAGTAAAGCAGTGAAAATCCAAAAGGTCACAAGACAAGTGGCGCTGGCTTTCATCAGACGGACTGTTGCCAGGTGTCGCAAGTTCGAAGAAACTGGGCTTAGCTGTTTTGCCGATCCTGCACTTCAAGACATCTTGTTTACATCTCCCAGCAACGATGCAAAATCATCAGAAAATGGCGGCTCTGGAACAGCCAGTAATACGCTCAATGAACTTTCTAATCATCAGGCTGAGGGCAAGGGTTCAGGTACGCAGAAAAGTCCATAATTTCTCCCGTCAAAGGTTACACATCAAACCTTTTTTGTCGGAAAATCTGAGCTATTTGGGTTTCGTAGGTGCAGTGTCTAGTACAAAGAGGAGAGAAGCATTGATAGATGATGTTATTGGATGCGCTTCGTCCAAAGTCACAACGAGCATAGATAGTGCGGTTCTTAGTGGAGGGGCTGGAGGTAAGAGAAGCGAGAGAGAAGATGGTTTCAGGAACAAGAACAAACCGAAACCCAAAGAAAAGAACAACAGCATCAACGAAAACCAATCAAGATCGACAACAACAACAACTCACCCGACAGGTCCAGCAAGCAGAGGCACCTCGAACCGAGGAGGTGTCTCTGGAGATGGCGCAGTTGATGAGGAAGTTCCTATCGATTTCTCGAAACTAGCTTTCCATGATCTTGAGGAAATAGATGAGCAGGCAGACATTGGAAACTGGTTCGAGGGTCTTCAGGATATCGATACAGCAGGGCTTGACGAGGTTCCTATGGATGATCTCTCTTTTATGTTTGGATAAAGGGGGAAACCATTTGACAGGAGAAATTGGTCTGACGCATTAATTTCTTATGAATTTGTTTTTTAACTGTTGTATATAAAGATTTGTAGTGAATAGTGTCTGGCTGCCTTGAAGGCTGACTATTGAATATTGAGTTAATAATATATATTTATTTCCATTTGAAAATTATTTCCTTGTATTCAGTTCCCCTTGGAACTGGTTTTCGAAGCTTTACGTAGTTCAAAGTTGATAGAGGTACAAACGGAATAATATAATTCGTATATGCTAATTGATAGTTGTTAATCGATTGCGTTGGATTATCAAGCGGCTTTCGAAGCTATTACAAGACCATTGGAATGGCCAAAGTATCGCTCTTTAATTGGAATGGCCAAAATAAGACTTAGAGCTGGTTTTGGTCATTGTTCCTTTGAATTAGAAACGCCGAAATCAAACTCTATCACTAGAGAAATCTCCAAGATACAAGATGGGCGCTATAAGTCGTATCTTGTGTAGAGAAACCACCTATAGTACTTAGTACTAGCCCAAGACCGTAATACCCGAGAAACCCGAAAGAAATCAAGAGAATAAACCCTCTAAGTAAAAGGAAGAATATGGAAGAACACTTAGAAAATACTTGAAAGACTTTTAGAGAAAATTAGAGAACTTATGAAGAACACTCTTTCTTTGAACTTGCTTTTTATTCCCTTGTTCAAGTTTTCTTCTTTACTTGGCTTGTTACAAATGAGAGAGGTGAGGAGGTATTTATAGCCTCCAAAGATGTGTTACAAATGATCTAGATTTTTCTAATATAACCTCCATAGTTCCTAGATATTTTTCTAATCTCTAGAGTTTTCTACATAATATATAAATATTCTTATCACAAATTATCTAGAAGTTTCTATACTATTTTCTAGATGTTTTTCTTAAAGATTTATCTAGAACACTTTAAGGAGGTGATCAACATTCTAGAGTGTTTCTAGAAACCTCTAGAATATTTTGGGTTTAGTATTATTCCATTATAAACCCAAAATTAAGTTTGATCCAAAATCAAGTTTAATTTTAATACTCCCCCTTAAACTTGATTTTGTCAATCATCCCGAGCTTCGAGCGAAGTGACTCAAATTTGCCCTTTGGTAGTGACTTGGTGAAAAATGTATGCAACACTTTCTTCGCTTCGAGCCTCCATCGGTAGTCACCTCTGCAACAACTTCATTGGATTCTTGAGAGAATCTTCGAGCAACCATCCTAGCACCAAATATTTTAGTGCTCCCATCAACTTTCTGTTGAAAATGTTTTTTCCACTTACAAGAACCGGATTGAACATCCTTTGGTTTTAGAACCAAATTCCATGTTTTATTTCTCATGAAATCATTCGTTTCTTTCTTCTTTGATGTATCCCACTCTCCAACTCCTTTTGCTTCATCATACGATGATGGCTCCTCTTCATCTAATGGAGATGCAAAATAGCATGAGTAAGTAGTATCAAACCTTTCATCTCTGAACCGAGCGGGTCTGACAATGTTCCTTTTTGGTCGTTGATTTGCCATTGAACTATGATCTTCTTCCTCATCTTCCTCTTGTCTAGTGCTCCCCCTTTCATTGTGCGTCTCCTTTTCAGGACTTTCGCTTTCACTTATCATTTGAATAACTGGTTCATCGATCTTGGAGGAACCCCCACCTTCTTGTTCGACCATGACTTGAGGTGGCCCATAAAACGACGAAATTTCATCGAAGACAACATCACGAGACACAGTGTACATGTGTGTCTCTGGATCCATACACCTCCAGCCCTTCCTTTGTTCATCATAGCCGACAAAGATGCACTTCTTCGCCTTTGCCTCTAGCTTTGTTCTTTGGGAATCAAACACATGAACGTAGCAGACTGATCCAAATATCCTGAAATGTGTCACCGTTGGCTTCTTCCCATGAACCATCTCATAAGGAGACTTCATATTGTTTGGACTAAGTGGCATCCGATTGATGACATACGCTGCACATCTCATGCCTTCCGCCCATAAGGCCTTAGGCAAATTTTTGTCATGTAGCCAGCTTCTACATGTCTCGCTTATATGTCTAATTTTCCTTTCCGCTACTCCATTTTGTTGAGGTGTATATGGACATGTAAATTCTCTCTTGATACCATGCTTTTGGCAAAAAGAGAGAAACTCCTTTGACATGAACTCCCCTCCGTTATCCGTCCTTAGGGTCTTGATCTTCCGACCCAACTCTCCTTCCACGGTAACCTTGAATTCTTGAAACTTGGAAAATACTTCTGATTTTTCCTTCACAAAGTATACCCAGGTGTACCGCGAGAAATCATCAACGAACAACAACATGTAGCGAAACCCGGAATAGGAGGATGTTCTCGTCGGACCCATCAGATCACTATGGATCCTCTCCAACGGAGCGCTGCATCGTGAAGTGGAGTTGTCAAATGGAAGCCTATGTGACTTTCCATATTGACAGCCTTCACAAATTTTTCCTTCATCTTCAATCTTCAACTTGGGGAGCCCATTAACCAAATCCTTGTTCACCATGACTTTGAGCTTAGTCATATTTATATGACCAAGCCTAGCATGCCATATAATGGCATTGTCATTGGTACTCATCTTCTCAACATAAGAATTTGAGGCCGATAAAACATATAAATCTTTAACCCGTGCTCCGGTATGAACCACGTCCGCCTTTAACTCTTGAATATTTTTTAAGAATTTAACGTCTCTTGGGCCGAATAGAACGTAGTTACCTGAGTCCACCGCATTCACCACGGAGAGAAGATTCTTCCTTACTCCAGGAACATGGTACACATTCTTGAGAGTGATTGGGCTTCCATCATCTCCTTCAATGATTACTGTTCCTTCCTTCTCAACTCGGTGGATGGAATTGTCTGAAGATGCAGCCTGCACCATGAAACATTTTCCCCATTCTTCGTCTTCAGTATGACCCTTTGATTCTGCCATGTTTGTTTCTTTCAGCTTGACTCGACAGTCCTTTTTGAAATGCCCAAGTTTTCCACACCGGTAGCACTTGTATCGCTTCTTATCTTCCGTAGAAGATCCTTCTCGTCCATCATTATTTTTCGTGTTACCATATTTGGGTTTGGCTTTGAAGCTTTGTTGCCTCCCCGCTACAAAAGCGCTCCTTGAGTCATCATGGACTTTAACTCCCGCCATTTGCATGGCTAGTGATTCTTGCGAAGCTAGTAGATTTTCGAACTCCTCCAAGGAAGGTTGTGTAGCCCATCCTTGAACGGAAGTAACAAACGGTGTATATTCGGGTCGTAGACCACGAATAATAGACCGCTTCAACCGTGCTTCCGAAATTGATTCCTCCGGATTTAGAGTATTAATCTCAGAGCAAAGATTTTTTACCTTGATGAAAAACTCTGAGATTGAAGACTCCCCCTGCTTCGCATTCGCCATCTCGTTCTCTAACAGTTGTAGCCGAGCCTCGTTCTTCTTGTTGAACAATTGATCTAACGCCTGCCAAATAGCACTTGCGGATGTACACCTTGAGACATGCTCAAATACTCCCGAGGATATTGACCTCTTCAAAGCAAATTCCGCCTTGGCATTCTTCCGTGTCCACTCCTTTGTCGCTTCCGCTGTTGCAGCATCTCCCCTTGGTGGTGTTGTGCTGCTACCACCGACGACATCCCATAAGTCCTCACTAACCAAGTATGACTCCATACATGACTTCCATAACCGGTAGTTAGATTGGTTTAAGAACTCCATTCCCAATCCAACGACACGACCCATTGATTCCATACTTAGAGTAAACCCGAGCTCTCTTTAAACCCCGATCTTAAAAAAAACAAATTAGAATGGCTCTGATACCATGTAGAGAAACCACCTATAGTACTTAGTACTAGCCCAAGACCGTAATACCCGAGAAACCCGAAAGAAATCAAGAGAATAAACCCTCTAAGTAAAAGGAAGAATATGGAAGAACACTTAGAAAATACTTGAAAGACTTTTAGAGAAAATTAGAGAACTTATGAAGAACACTCTTTCTTTGAACTTGCTTTTTATTCCCTTGTTCAAGTTTTCTTCTTTACTTGGCTTGTTACAAATGAGAGAGGTGAGGAGGTATTTATAGCCTCCAAAGATGTGTTACAAATGATCTAGATTTTTCTAATATAACCTCCATAGTTCCTAGATATTTTTCTAATCTCTAGAGTTTTCTACATAATATATAAATATTCTTATCACAAATTATCTAGAAGTTTCTATACTATTTTCTAGATGTTTTTCTTAAAGATTTATCTAGAACACTTTAAGGAGGTGATCAACATTCTAGAGTGTTTCTAGAAACCTCTAGAATATTTTGGGTTTAGTATTATTCCATTATAAACCCAAAATTAAGTTTGATCCAAAATCAAGTTTAATTTTAATATCTTGCCTTAGGAGGTCCCGGATGGCTTCACGATAGACTACATCGAGAAGCACTTGTTTAGCATCTTGTAATCTTTTTTCATTAAGGTTTTGATGCTATTTACTGTTTGGTGGTATGCTACGTACCCCCGGTTTAGCCCAACCCGAATTAAGACCAGCACATTTACCAATCTAGAAGCCCATGAAGCACAACCAAATTACGCCAGTACCGAACTCCGAAAATAAAAGGAAGATCTTTGAAGATAAAAGCAAATCCCGAGAAAAATTTTTTTTGTCCATATCAATCCAAGAGGAAAAAGAAAATCGCCAACCGACTTAAAACCTATAAATAGAGAAGCTCCCCATTGAGAAGATGGACAATTCATTCATTAACTAGACCTAAGAGGTTGATTGATATGAGCTCTTCGGCCTTTGATATATCTCTCATATCTTATTCTCTTTTAATCAACTCCCGAGCTAAACTCTACTTATGTAACTCGAATTACGAATGGTTACATAGGCAGCCTTTTACAAGGCACACAGTGTCGTCCCATATTTTTGTTGGCTTAAAGCTAGAAAAAAAATTACTTTATGTCGTGATTTTTTTGTGGTTTCTCAAACAAGTAGAATGATGAAAGATATTAAGAGATTTTATTTAACAAGTGTTATCACGATTCACGAAATATATAAGAGCCATACAAAGATAATTTTAGTAATATTTTAAGTGAAATACATGCATTTGTAACACATGAGACTAGAATGCGAACAATGGTTTTAGATTTGAGAAAAAATACAAAAAAGTATTGAATATAAATAAAATAATTAAGATAACTATTTCTGTTGCAATAAAAAAAAACTAAGATGAATATATAAGAAAAAGTTAGCTGGAAATATTAATAATAATCAATTTTAAAAATAGCAAGAATAGTCAATGTAATTAAAATAAATTCAAAATATTAAATGTCAATAATATGAAGGTGGAGACGTAAGTTCGATCTATTGCATTTTTGAAGAGAGAGAAAGAGATACGCATGGAATGATTTTATAATGCAATTACACTAAAACAATATTAGAATTGTGGCCCTCCAATTATAATATTTTAGTGTGGCTTAAATCCAATGATTTATCAGCTTCAAGGAAGGATCGGGCTTGGAAGCACAACTATAAAATAAATAAAGTCACAATTCGTCGTCGAAACGACTAAACTCCTTCCTGAAATCTTCGAAGTTCAACCTTCACTAATAAGAAAATCTCTTAAACCCAAACAGATTTCGACCATCTACGAGATAGATAAAATATGTATTCAACATATACCATGTTTTTATTGTTCCTTTTTTTGAACACTCTTTGGCTGCAACTGGTTGCACCTTTGGAGGAATAAAATCAGAGGAAAAATAGATTCCTCTCAAGTTTTACCATTTAGGTTGAAAATGAAATTTGAGAGGAATCTATTTTTTCAACTCATTCCACGTTAGTTAGATGAACAAAGAAGAGAAAATTAAAGAAAACTTTCCTCCAATAATAAGGAGAGTAACAAGTTGAAAATTATTCTTTTATATTTTTTCTACTAATTTTTATTCATCTTGTTACTTTGGAAGAGAAGAAGAAGAAACTTGAAACGGAAAAAGAAGAAGAAAAATTTACCTTTAAAGTTCTTCAAATGAATGAAACTGTATTACATTTGAAAAATTTACCTTTAAAGTTCTTCAATTCCTTCACTGTGAATGTTATACCTTTAAAGTTTCATTCAGTTGACTACTAATTTTTATTCATCTTCAATTATGTTCTTCAAATGAATGAAACTTGAAACGGAAAAAGAAGAAGAAAAATTTACCAAAAACTACCTTAAACCCATAACATTCACAGTGAGTCGGGCATTTTCTTTAATTTGGTTTACGCATAGTGTTCAAAAGTTATTATCCAACAAGGCTTGAATTTTATTTATTTATTTGGGCTGTATTAGTCTCTCTATATGGGCCTAAATGGCCATATTATTGGGCTTTAATTAGGGTTTTTCGTCCTCTTCCCTGTAGTCTCTTCCTCGTATTTCTGGTTCATATAAGTTTACACACGACCCCTTCCATCGCCGTCCTTTCTCTGTTCCCGATCTTCCACAGGTATTCTTCTCCTCACTTTCACCTTTTGTTTGTTTTTCACCGGCTACTTATTTCCATCGCAGTTTCTCTTTATCGAATCTGAGAAAATCCTGTACTTTTCGTTTCAGGAGGAAAGATTATCTGAGGGAGTGCCAAAATGAGGTTTGTTTGCTCGAATCGACTTTATTGTTCTTCTGGTTTCATTCGATGTGATTCTCTATCCACTTACTATGTATGTTACAGTTGTCTACAAAGAATTTCATAGCTCTGGAATCCATTGTTGATGCCTTGAAATGTGTTAAGCCTAATGAGATGCAAAAAAGAAAACTGGGATAATCTTAGGGTGAAAATGATTCTTTATAAAAAAGTATTGGCCTTTTTGGAAATCATCACGAGGAAATTAAGTGTTTATGTTGTTGATTCTGGGCATTATATAACGTTGAAGTTTTGATTTTTGAAATGGTGCAGTAAGCTCCAGAGTGAAGCCCTGAGAGAGGCGATATCCGCCATTGTCACTCACTGCAAGGAGACAAAGCCGCGCAAGTTCACTGAGACTATTGAGCTCCAGATTGGTCTTAAGAACTATGACCCACAAAAGGACAAGAGGTTTAGCGGATCCGTTAAATTGCCTCACATTCCCAGGCCAAAGATGAAGATTTGCATGCTCGGAGACGCCCAGCACGTTGAAGAGGTTAGCTCTTTTTTTTTTCGCCGAAAATCAAATACATGCCCTCGTGTAATCCGGTCGTGTGTTTTCTTTGATAAGGTTATGTTTAGTAGTATATAAGTATAACTTGGGTTTGGTTTTGCTTAGGCTGAGAAGATTGGATTAGACTCTATGGATGTCGAAGCTCTTAAGAAGTTGAACAAGAACAAGAAACTTGTTAAGAAGCTCGCCAAGAAATTCCAGGCTTTCCTTGCTTCTGAATCTGTCATTAAGCAGATTCCCCGTCTTCTTGGTCCCGGTCTCAACAAGGCAGGCATGTTTAAGCAACCTAATCCTCCATTAGTTTGTATCTCCATTTGATCCCAAAACTTCATAAATATCGATTTTGCCGTTATGTTTTAACTTAACTCTTTTGAACAACAAACAAACAGGAAAGTTCCCAACTCTTGTTAGCCACCAAGAGTCTTTGGAATCCAAAGTGAATGAGACAAAGGCAACAGTGAAGTTCCAGCTCAAGAAGGTTCTTTGTATGGGAGTTGCTGTCGGGAACCTTGGCATGGAAGAGAAGCAGATCTTTCAGAATGTTCAGATGAGCGTTAACTTTCTCGTTTCACTCTTGAAGAAAAACTGGCAAAATGTAAGCAAAATATTCCTTCTTGATCTTCCTCGATCATCGTCATACGTATATGGCGTCTCTAATCTCCACTTGATTTCTTGAATTTATTTGCAGGTGAGGTGCTTGTACTTGAAGAGTACAATGGGTCCACCAAACCGGGTTTTCTAAGATTTTTATCTCAAAGTTTCTCTAAGGTATCATCAGAAATTGAGGAAAATTCGTTTTCTTTTCTGTCATGAGCCATCTTCTGCTTCTTGGGTTAATTCGAGAATCCTTACTTTGTAGGATGAAGATTTTGTTTCAAGACAATTTTGTTTCTACTATTGCTATATTTTCTCCATTTAAATTTTCAAGTTTTGCGATTTCGTTATCAAGATCGGTTAAGTTTTCGTCTTTTAGTCTTCTTTGTATCACAGACTGTGATTATGATTTCCTTCATAGAACAAGATTCATCAACTGTTTCGTTTTGGTTATTTTTCTTCATATTTGGTGCAATTTTGTATAGATAATATACCACTACAATTGAAAATGAAATTTCACTATAACTTTTCCAAGGATGAACCCAATCTTATTAATCATAATCTTGGTACAAAACAACTGTTTACAACTACAAGGAGCCAACATACAACATTTTTTTATCACATAAACAAACATTATATCTCACTAAACCAAAAGCTTTAAATTGCTATATTTTTCTTTTTTGGCACACTTAAGTTCTTCTTAGATTCACATAAACAACAAAACACATGAATAAAATACCTTTAAAGTCTTAAAGCACACTTAACTAGTATAAATCATGGGATGCCAATGATTGGAATGAAGGGAAAGAAGCTAACAGGTGGGAATCCAAAACCTCCTGTCCCCGGAAAATTAACAGTCTTCGAATCTCCGATCGTATTTTCGACATTATCTCCAGTTGGTTTGGGGCATGAGAGAGAGAAAGAGAGTGGGTTTGAGGTGGTTAAAACGTTGGAGTTGTGTTTGGACATGACCAAGTCAGAGACCAAGTTGTGTTTGTGAGCATAGAGTTGCTCAGGACCTCCCAAGAGCTTTGCAAGACATTTCATGGAGCGTTTGTTGTCAGCGGTTGGAAGCACTGACCGGAAAGATCCGTCGGAAGCCGCCATTGCGGTTATCGCTTTCTTCTCTCCGTCGCACTTAAGGAGAACCTTAACGCCTGAAAAAAATCAATTATATACAAAACTATGGTACTCGCTGAAAGATAGATTTACTCAATACTAGTAAAAAGAGTAGACCTGAGAAGTCGAAATCGCGGTGGCAGTCAAGGCAAGAGACCTTGCTGCGGACAAGCGTAGAAGCCGAGAGCTCGAAGACAGCCAAAAAGAAAAGGAAGAATGCTGCAACAGCTGCTTGATTAGCCATTGATGAAGCTCAAAATTAAAACAAAGGTTTTTTTATGGCTTTAGATATCTTCTTGTCTGAGTGAAACATGGGGAACGTAAGGAAGCTTTATATAATATATAAATTAGTAAATTGTAATTAAAGAGACCAAAATGCGTTGATTTTTGGTGGTTGGGGCTTTGCCCCCCAAGTAGATATTGCATTTTCTTCTATATAAACGGCTCTTTAAATCATCCGCCTTTACTTTTGCCGTAACTTATAATATTCAACCTAAACAATTTGGTAGGGATTGTGCATATGATCAGTTGATCTTTTTGATAGAGTGATTGATTCTTTCTTTTATTGATGATCATATCAGGAGAAGGTCGAGCATGATTGTTGACTACATGATTTAATCTATAAATAACTAAGAAACGAACATATCACTGGACACTGGCCAATTCGTTATGTTTGGTTGTGTATCGTGCTACATTTAACATGTACGTTCACGTCCGCATTAAAAAAAAACCCATTAAAATACAAGAATTATAAGGCCATCAGTCTAAAATTTGTAACCAGTTACAAAACCGTCGTAACCTTAGAAATTTCCAAGGCCATCAGTCTAAAATTGGAAAAGCCTAGTGGGGAAACATATTCTCCTTACTGTCATTTTAATGAGCCGTGAAGGTTTGCTCAACAATAACTAACAGTTTCAGTAGTTGCATCATTTATAGTCCATCAAATTTGTGTCAATATCATTACTCTTTTCTTTGTGATTTCCTTTGCAGTTTTTTTTTTTTTTTTTTGTATATCCATTTTCTTAAACAATACTGAAATAGTGAAATTAACTTTGAACTAATTCGGATCTTTCCATTAATATTGGACCTTTTTTTGGGTCAAAAGGTTGATCCCTTTGCTTTTTAAACTTGTTTCACTGAAATCTTTGGTCTCTCTTTTTTTTTTAATCTCTAGGAGAAGTCTCCAGTCTCTGCATATGAATTTAGTTGAAAAAATTAGTAGTTCAATTTTATGTATATTTTAGTATATAAATTTAGATGCATCCAACGTAAATGTACTAACTATTATAAGTCACAAGAGATAGAGAAGCAAACTGAGCATTTTTCCGTAATTTCTTACTTTTTTCATTATTATTTCCTCTAATTAACCCTTAAGAACAACTCAGATGCCATAACAATATAAAAACAAAATCAAAACCCGCAATACAAAATAGAAATGACAAAATGAAAAACGAAAAAATGTAACACATTAAAAAACGGTGCGAAGTTTTATTTTGTGCAAAACAGATTGTTGCAAGAACGACACGATAATTTTCTGATCTCCCCATTTTGCTGATTTTTAACTCCCACCGATCCCAAATTCACCATCGCCTGACCAAACCTAGCCAAGAAATCGTTACCGCTGGCTAAATCCGTCACCATCTTTGTCGTCATTCCATCGTTGGCGAGTTCTTGATCAATTTGAAGGATTCCTCGGCTAGAATTTATCTGTTTGTAGAAAGATACATCGACAATGTTCGAACTCGAACTATCCTGATCTAGATTAATAATGCCATCAGATAAAGATTTCTCAGGACATTTTTGTTGATCCGTAAATCACACAAAAAGGGTAAAACAGTACTTTTAATCGGAATCTCGTTTATTGATCTAAGTCGGCGGTTACAACAGAGTTTAAGTAAGAAGGCAAAGACAAAAGACTTGAGATCGGTAATGAGCTCTCTTGTATTCTCTGTCTCTGCGGAAGTTGTGTATGGATTTGAATGAGGCGATGGCCTCCTTATTTATAGTGTCTTTGAGGCGGTTGAAAGGAAGATTTCTCCTTTTCCGAGTTCGATTAGGAAGAGGAAATCTTCCGGTTTTCTCGCCGGGATAAGGATAAATTCCTGATATCTCGACGAGTCGACCCAAAGGAATATTTCCTTTTCCGAGATCGGTGGGAAAAGGGAAATATTCCGGTTTCATCTGTTGTAACGGACCGGACTTGTGATGGGCCTAGATCGGTAGCCGAGGTGGGCTTTCAACGAGATTCCGAGCTCGGCCCAATGTTTTCGGGCCGACTTATCCTCGATCCGAACCATCGTAAACCGGTCTTGATTGAACCGATCTCGGTTCGAACCGAGTTAAACCAGGGGGTGCTAATCCCCCCTATAACAATTGGTCCCCCCCTCAGTTCGGCGAGGGAGTTTATGAGTTCGGCGAATTTTTGGGGAGTATTCTTTAGCTCGGTTAAAACTGAGATCGGTATGATCTGATCAGATTCTATTTCGAGTTCGCCTTGATGAACTGTACGAGTTCGGCGAACTGACTGAGTTCGGCTTGATGATACGAACTGTACGAGTTCGGCGAACTGCTTGAGTTCGGCTTGATGATACGAACCGTACGAGTTCGGCGAACTGCTTAAGTTCGGCTTGATGATACGAACTGTACGAGTTCGGCGAACTGCTTAAGTTCGGCTTGATGATACGAACTGTTCAAGTTCGGCGAACTGCTTAAGTTCGGCTTGATGATACGAACTGTACGAGTTCGGCGAACTGACTGGGTTCGGCTTGATGATACGAACTGTTCAAGTTCGGCGAACTGCTTAAGTTCGGCTTGATGATACGAACTGTTCAAGTTCGGCGAACTGCTTAAGTTCGGCTTGATGATACGAACTGTACGAGTTCGGCGAACTGACTGGGTTCGGCTTGAAAGGACGGATCCTCTTTAGATTGGGGTTCTTACGGTTGAATCGATTTTACGAACTTTCGAATTCGGTGAGTTTTTGGTATCGAGCTCTGATATATTTGAAGTCGTACTTTATACGACTTCTCAAACTTGTCGTACACAGTGGTGCCGTAAATAGTACGGTCTTAGCCGGGTGAAGAGGACAAGTTCGACTGAACCTGCTCAAGGTCGGCAATCCATATTGTAGATCGGCTTATCGATTTTGCGGTTGTTGAGAAACCGGCTTACTGGTTTTTGCGACTGTTGAGGAATCGGCTTATTAGTTTTTGCGACTGTTGAGAAGTCGGCTTAGATTTGCGAGGAAGGACGTTCGGCTTGACCCTAGAGTTTTAGTTTAAGAGTACGTGAACAGCTCATCTTAATATGCTCTAGGTTTTCTCACATTGAATCCGAGTGTGCAAGACGGGCTCGGCTTATTTGGCTCGGATAATCTGAGAAGTTGGTGCGAGACTGATCTCGGCTTTGAATGTGGAAAGTGTATTATCCATTGCACCATGAGGATGCGTGCGAGCTAAGCTCGGCTTTATCAGATCGCCTGGCCAGGACGTTGATATGGGAACCGTTGGTGGTCCAAAATGCGAACTGTTTGGAGTTCGGCAAACATAAAGTTTGGCTTAAAATACGAACTGTTGGAGTTCGGCAAACATAAAGTTTGGCTTTAGAAATACGAACTGTTGGAGTTCGGCAAACATAAAGTTTGGCTTTGAAGGTACGAACTGTACGAGTTCGGTAGAATGCCTTGGTAAAATTTTATTAATGTTATAGCTGCGCCTTGTGAGGGCTGCCTACGTACCTTCGAAAGAAGGATCAAGCCATTCGTAGTTCATATGGTATTAGAATCGAGCGTATGTGTAGTAGCTCGGTGATCTTTTTTTTGCGAGCGTTTGGAGCTCGGGAGCGTTTGGAGCTCGGTTCTTGTAGTGCGAGCGTTTGGAGCTCGGCTCTTTTTTTTTTTTTTTTTTTTTTTTTTTTTTTTTTTTTTTTTTTTTTTTTAATGGCGCGGTCTGTTCGAGGGTTGGAAGGCTCCTTCGACTGGAACTTCCCCCTTTTTGTACTTCATCATCAGGAACTCCTGTAGATGTCGGCACTCTTCGGTTGAATGATTTCCATACCGGTTATGGAAATTGCAGTACGGTGCGGATTCAGTGTTGTCGGGCTCTGTTGGCTCATCCGACCGAACCCAAGTGTTTGACCAGGATTGCTGGGTTTGGACCGCATTGACGGGTTGTTTCGGGGGAACGTATAGTTTGTCTTTCTCGGATCTTTCTTCCTCCTCCATGATGAAGATATGCGCCCTGTGCAGGATGTCCTCCAATGTCTTTGGATTATTGCGTTTGATCTCCCTGTGAAAGTCCGATTCGTACCAGGTGGCTTTGTAAAGAGCCTCGATTGCGGCTTCGTCGTCGATCGTGCAATGGGATACAACCGTTTTGAAACGTTCCATGAAGTTGCGTAGGGGCTCGTCCTGCTTCTGCTCGAGGGCCCAGAGTTCGGCGTTCTTTGTTTTCTGCTTGATAAACATGGTGAAGCGTTTGAGGAATTTGGTAGTGAGCTCGTTATAGCTGTTTACCGAACTTGGCTCGAGCGTTGAAAACCAATCGAGCGCGGTTCCGGATAAGTTCTCCACGAATAGTTTGCACATGGCCGCGTCCTTCTCGGTTTCCGAGCTGAAACGAAATCGGTTCATTGTGATGACAAACGAAGTCAAGAAGTTTTTAGGATCGGTAAACCCGTCGTATGGTGTGATCTTGACTCTTTCCAATCGTCGGACTGGAGTATTGACGACTTTGTCGGTAAACGGCGTCCTCTGTGACTCTTGAATTACCCGGTCGATTTCCGGTGCCGAACTTGCAGCCTGGTGGACTTTGGTCCGCATCTCTTGCAGTTGGGCCTGTACCTTGGCGAATTCCAAATTTATGGCAGCTTGGTCTGCGATGTTAATTTCCGAACCGGACGCGGATCTTCTTGTCGGCATGTCGATCGTGCCTGGGGGTTGAGCGTCGGTTAAGTCGGACAAGAGATTTCGGCGTAACGTGTTTTCGTTGGCGGGAGTGATCGGGTTTGGTTCGAGGATACCGGTCTGGTTTCGGTGTTCGAAGTGGGATGCTATCAGTGAAGTGATCCGCTCTTCGTTCCTTTTGTTGATCTCGGCGAACTGTGCCGCCATGGCCTCCATAAAGACGGTCGGATCCGTGAATATCGAAGCAGCCGGAGGCGGCGGAAGAGTCCGAGATGGGTTGATTTGATTGTCTTCTTCAACAGGTACGGTTGGAGGGGATCTTCCTCCGGTTGTCTGTAGTTCGGTATCGATAGGATTGAGCTCGTCGATCCGTGGGTTTCGATCATCGGTTCCTGAGCTGTTGACGAGGGCTGCGATGGTATCGACTGGAAGAACCATTGCCGAACTTCAATCAAACGATATCCGAAAGTACTGTTCTATTATCCCCACAGTCGGCGCCAATTGTTGATCCGTAAATCACACAAAAAGGGTAAAACAGTACTTTTAATCGGAATCTCGTTTATTGATCTAAGTCGGCGGTTACAACAGAGTTTAAGTAAGAAGGCAAAGACAAAAGACTTGAGATCGGTAATGAGCTCTCTTGTATTCTCTGTCTCTGCGGAAGTTGTGTATGGATTTGAATGAGGCGATGGCCTCCTTATTTATAGTGTCTTTGAGGCGGTTGAAAGGAAGATTTCTCCTTTTCCGAGTTCGATTAGGAAGAGGAAATCTTCCGGTTTTCTCGCCGGGATAAGGATAAATTCCTGATATCTCGACGAGTCGACCCAAAGGAATATTTCCTTTTCCGAGATCGGTGGGAAAAGGGAAATATTCCGGTTTCATCTGTTGTAACGGACCGGACTTGTGATGGGCCTAGATCGGTAGCCGAGGTGGGCTTTCAACGAGATTCCGAGCTCGGCCCAATGTTTTCGGGCCGACTTATCCTCGATCCGAACCATCGTAAACCGGTCTTGATTGAACCGATCTCGGTTCGAACCGAGTTAAACCAGGGGGTGCTAATCCCCCCTATAACAATTTTCTTCTCAACTCTTGGACCAAATTAGGATCCATAGATGGATCAGATTTGTTGGTATTGTTAAAATTATATAACCGGTCATTGATGAATGAACAATGCGCTACTCCAATTGTATGTCCACCTATTAAAACATAAAAACAAAATTAAAATATCAATAACTATAAGATAATATCAGGAACTTTGCGCATGATGTCACTTATTTTAAGTTTCATTTGCATGTTAACATTTTTGAAAACCTTGTTAAAATGTAACATTTTTTCTACTGTTCATGACAAATTCACCCCATGTATAGTACGGCGTGTACGTTAGACTAATGGGGGTATAATCGTCATTTCATACGAAAATATGACCACAAATTTTAGCACTTTAAAAAAATAACAAAAAACTAATAAAAATTAAAATAAGTGACATCATGCGCTAATATCTCGATAATATCATCAAAATTTAATATGTTATGAAATAGATTTTTTTTAATACCAAGAAGCAGAACCATATCGGTAACGCTAAGTTTTCTTTTAGCAAACATCGCAGCGGTTTGCGAGACACTCAGTTTAGGAGACGGCAAATCTACTGACAACGCCGAAGATTCCCTACCATCAAATCGTCCCGTTGGTATCTCATATCTTGTTTTCTCTCCACTTGCCTTCAAATCAACATTTTAAATTAACTTTTCGAAATCGGTTAGGAAAACATGACATATAAAATGGAGGATGTAGATATAATAAGAAATAACTTACTCATAGTGTGTTTACTTACAAGAGTGACAAGATCTCTAGTCGCGAGAGCTATGATATCAGCACAAGAAACAACCCCGGGGCACTTTTTTTCGAGCGCGGTCTTAATGTCATCTATCAATTCATATCCTCGTACACTTAGATTTGGCGATGCCTTTTTCTCGCTGCTCGTACCATCGAGAAGAAGCGACGCATCGCATCCCTACATACATTTTTTAAAATGCATATAAGATCAAGAGATATGTACGGTCATTTAATTTAAGATTTATTAGTTTTTGTCATTTTTTGAAAGTATAGTAGAAAATATCATTTTTAAAAAAATTATGTACCATCCATTATCGTACACGCTTCTTATTGCTACTTCGTGTACCGTCCATTATCGTACACGATATATTGTACATGGGTATTTTTGTATTGAACAGTAATAAAAAATGCTATTTTCTACTAAGGTTTTAAAAAGTATCAGCATACTAATGAAACTTCAATTAAGTGACATTCTGTACAAAATCCCTTAAGATCAATCACTTTTAAGACTCTTTAGAACATTTTACGTATAAGAAGTATTAATCAACTTACGTTGCTAAAACAATCGTGAAAATAAAGCCGGATCATTGCGGGTGCAATGGATGGATCCTTGATGAATCCCTTCTGAACAACTTCAAATACGATTTTTTCGACGTTTCGGCAAATTTTATTGTAGGATCCGAACTGAAGCTCGCCATAACAGCGATGGCCGAAGCTAAGCACAGCAAGAAAGACGATCAATGCTGATATGATCGAGATCTTCACGGCCATTTTTTTTTCTTTTGAAATTTCTATATGAATTTCTAGTATGGGGAAGTGTAGAAATATGTTACAACTTTTATAGTGTTCAAGTTTAATGCAAAATGTGAGGCAAGCACGATTCCCCAACGTGCTTTATGGATATAATAGTTGATTCTGTTCTCTTATATCACATAAAGATTTTATAATTGTTGGGCTGGCTTCATTCTATTATTGGGCAGTGCTTTGATCACAAAAATTTATCCAGTAAACATACGTCGTCCGACTCTTATAAGTTTTTTTTGGTTAAAGTCTGACTCTCTAAGTTCGTTAAAAATATCATTTATTTGGTGGTGTGGACTTACAATCATATAAATTATTATGCATGGCATATAAACCGAACCCGAGCAACCCGACCCGAAAACAGGGTTTGGGTCGGGTTCGGTTTAGTTGCAAAAACCGAACGGTTCCTACATAAATTAGTTTCGATTCTCGGGTCGATTCGGGTATAACCTGAAACCCGATCGGATACCTGAAAAATTATAACATATCATATGTATATATCGCATATACATATATGTGCATATATGATTTTTCGGGTAATTCGGGGTTTGTCGGGTAAATCGGGTTATTCGGATATAATTCTTCCATAAACCGAACCGAAAGTCTTGTTTTTCGGGTTTTGTCAGGTAAATCGTGTTATTCGGGTATCATTCTTCTATAAACCAAACCGAAAGTTTTGTTTTCTCGGGTAATTCGGGGTATTCAGGTTCAAAACCTACCTGAACCAACCCGGATATTAATTATTTTCGGTTCAATAGCGGGTTTCACCCAAAATCCTAAAACCGACCCGAACCCGACAAGACTCGAACCGAACCGAATTTTTTCCGGGTCCTATCCTCTCTAACTTCGAATACCTGAAACCCGAGAACTCGATCCGAACCCGTACCGTGAACCCGAATGCCCATGCAATAGCTAATCCTCATCAAATATATCATATGAAAAAAATGTCTACTTAAAATTATGATGCCTTGTCCCCAAACTCAAATTTAATTATAGTTTTTGTAAAAAAAGTATGCATGCATATTCATAGTTTTTTTTTTTTTAAGTATGCATATTCAATCGAATTCACATGTTATTTGTGGAAGAATTATATAAATCTTATTTCTCTGACCTGGAAATCATTTTTCATTTTTCTTTATTACCAAATTATTCTTGCAGTTTAGAAAATGTTGCAAACTTGCAATTTAGCAAGTTCTATTTAACATACAAGCACATACAAGCTATCACATAAGAAAAATCAAAGCACTCGTATGCATAACACGAGTTTATGATATTTATAAACAATTTGTTTTCTTCTTAAAACACAATAAAACCCTTGTTCTTTGCTTTGCAAAATTTAAAAAGTGTTTCTTTAATCCTGGCTTAACTGCTCGTGCTCAACATAGAGACTTCTTTAGCAACAACATAGAGATTAGAGACTTTGTATCAAACATTTGGATGGTCTATTTGTGTCATGTAAACGTGGATACTACTAATCTACGCAGTACGCACATAACATTGTCTCGCATTTTAGAAAGACGTGCAAAACTCATTTAAGCAATTAAAACAGATTAGCCCCAAACGAAATCCACATTTATAGTGACAGAATTTAAAACATTATCAAGGTTTATTGTTCTAAAATCGGTACTTAATGTAATCTAATCTCAGAAAAATTGAAATATTTATTTGATTAGAATATGATCAATTGTAATATTTTATACAACTATTTTTGATATAAGAGAAATAGTTTACATTAGAATATGATCAAGTTCTCATAAATAAGAGAAATAGTTTACATGAGATTTTATACAACTAATCTCATTGATCATATTCCAATGTAAGCAATTATAAAATATTTATGTGATATAAGAGAAATAGTTTACATGTGATATAAGAGAATATAAGAGAAATAGTTTACATTAGCAAGTTCTCTTATTTATGAGATTAGTTTACCTTAGAATATGATCAATGATTGTATACAACTATTTTTGAATCAAAATTGCATTGTCAATTGCTATATCAAATATAAACAGAAATCCTAACGCAGTTATTCCGATTTATAAATACTTGTCAACTTCCGATAATCATGATATAACATCTTGATCGTGATTAACAACAAATTAGTTGTATGATTTTGCAAGTTTTCAAGATTTTTTCGTTTTTCTTATTTTCCATTCCAATATTTTATTTTTATTTCCTGCAATTCCGCTGTTTTTCAGAGTTATGAGTCAGACCCAACGAAGAAGAAAGAGAATCCACTACTGGTTTTTGACAATTTTTCGGTTTCAGAGTTTCGTAATTTTGAGCTTGAAGTGTTTTCAGTGTTAAATCATCCTTTCCGCTTTCTAAGATTTTATCTTCTTATTTGTTTCCCTTTTCGTTGGGGCTTCGTCTCCTTTTTTGGGCTTTATTTCCGGGGTTTTCTTGTTTCCGCCGGCTTTGTGTAAAAACAACGTATTCCACACTTGTATCGTTCTTTGTATTATATAATAAAAAAAAAAAAATTCAGACGAAAAAAAAAAAAAAAAGTCAGACCCAATAATATGGCAACCGATTAATTATCTAATAAATCCATTAAATTAGGGTTTCAATGAACAGTTATTTCCCACCAAATCGATTCTCTCTAATCTTCGATCCTGAGCTCTGTGGCTTTCGTCTCCAACCCTCAAACCCAAAACCCAGAGGAAAACACAAGAGAGCAAAGGAAGAGAAAGAGAAGGGTAATGATTCCTACGTCCCACATTTCTTCAATCCAAATCTCTTCATTGAAGAGAAAGAGAAGGGTAATGATTTGAACCAAAAAGCAGATTCCTTTTTTTCTTCTGATAATCTCTTTTTGTGTGAATCTGAAGCCTCTTGACCGCCATGACTGAAGTCCTTCACTTTCCTTCATCTCCAAGCGCTTCTTCTCCCTCTTCTTCTTCACCATCTCCATCCAATGCGACTCTCCTGATTAGCCCTGACCATTGCAGAAGGAACCCAATTCCTGGATTCGCGCAAGATGTTGACTTTCAAGTCTCAATCGAACAACAACAACAACTGCAAGATTTGAGTCGGAGCACAGATGGAGAAGAAGACGGCGGAAGCAATGGCGGGGAAGATCAGCTCTCGCTGCTGGCTCTTCTTGTCGCCATTTTCAGGAGATCTCTGGTTTCTTGCAAGAGTAATCGGAGGGAGCTCTGTAGCATGGACATCGGATGGCCCACCAATGTCCGCCACGTGGCGCACGTCACCTTCGATCGCTTCAATGGCTTCTTGGGTTTGCCCGTTGAGTTCGAGCCTGAGGTTCCCAGAAGGGCTCCAAGCGCCAGGTACATTGTCCAATCTCCCATTTTGATTCTTGCAATTAGGGTTTGAGAAGTTTTGGGTTTTTTTAGCTCTCTTCTAGAGTTTCATAGGTCTCTGTATTATGTTAGAAGCCACAGCAATTAGTGAACATGACGGTTAGGCTCGTAATTTGATCTTCAGTGCTGAAGAAATTGCGATTATCGAATTGCTCGTTCTAGAGAATGGCGTTTACAAGACTGCTCTGACTTATCTCTCAACTATGTATGATCATATTATGTCAAGAATCCAATCTTATCTTGCATTTTTTGTTGGTCTCGAGTGAGCAGCGGTTGTAGATGGATAAAAAATTCTTCTGATCAAGGCTTCCTTGTTTGTATAACCTCTTGTTAGGCTCTCAATGTTTGGTTGTATACAAATTCAGGTTTATGCGGAATCAGTAAAACCAAAAAGATAAAAAGCTTATTCGATTCGAATCCTTTATCAGTCAGTACATGGAGTGATTAGCGCACATTCTTCAGTTTTTTTTGGTTCCTCAGCAGAAGCTTAGAGCTCTATGTTTAGACGCTGCAATTAAACAGTTAGTATTGGCTCAGGCTCGTTTCTTTTGTATATCGTTCCGAGATTGGGCTATTGTCCCATGTGAATGCATCTCAGATAGCATCACTTGATTCATTCTAACAACATTTAGCCGGTAGCCCTCGATAGTAACTTGTCTTTTTGATGTATAAAATACTATCTATTGGTTGAAGCTAAATTATGAAAAGGTTGCATTGTTCATCTCTTACCTGTCTTGCTATCTCATCACTTTAGTGCAACAGTCTTTGGGGTATCAACCGAATCAATGCAATTATCATATGATTCAAGAGGCAATTGTGTACCAACCATACTCTTGTTGATGCAAAACTGTTTATACGGTCAAGGAGGCTTGCAGGTATATTGCTTCTTCGAGGTTTGTCCAAAGCGAATATCTTTTAACTAAGCTATCCATGTAATCACTTCTTCATTACTTTTTGTAGGCAGAGGGAATTTTTAGACTCACTGCTGAGAATAGTGAGGAAGAGGCAGTTAGAGAACAACTAAACCGAGGATTTATACCCGAGCGAATCGATGTTCACTGTTTGGCAGGGCTTATCAAGGTATGTAATGAATGCACAAACACATTTTCTTTCTCAAAAATTATATATTAATCGTGGTTGTTTTCTAATCTTCGGTTTCAGGCATGGTTTAGAGAACTCCCTACAAGCGTTCTTGATTCGTTGTCACCCGAACAAGTCATGCAGTGCCAAACAGAAGAGGAATATGTTGAGCTCGTTAGGCTTCTTCCACCCACAGAAGCGTCTCTGCTTGATTGGGCCATCAATCTAATGGCTGATGTTGTTCAGTACGAACATCTTAACAAGATGAATGCGCGTAACATCGCTATGGTATTCGCGCCTAATATGACACAGGTGTGTGCTCAGCAACAATGTTTTTATCGTCAATGTTTTACTCGTGTGCACCGGATTAAACAAATTGATTGAAAAAAAACCCTCTCTTGTAGATGGATGATCCATTGACGGCGCTGATGTATGCGGTTCAAGTGATGAACTTTCTCAAGATGCTAATCGAAAAAACTCTAAGAGAAAGGCAAGACTCGGTAGTAGAGCAAGCTCATGTATTCCCTTTAGAACCGTCTGATGAGAGCGGTCACCAAAGCCCTTCACAGTCTTTGGCTTTTAACACCATTGAGAAGAGTGAAGAGACGCAACCAGACTACATTGAAAATGCAGAAAATCAGAGTTTAAGCAGTGAAATATCAGACGAATCAACCCTTGAGAACAATGCCAGGACCGGGCGATTAAGTGACTCGGATCAGATAGAAACGGAGAGAAAAAGTAGGGTGCAGGTGCTGGCTCTGGCCCATCCGGATCAGTGGCCTGTGGGTAGAACAAAAGGATTGACCAACTTGAGCCGTGTAGGTTCGAGGGTAGAGCGTACTGAAGCTTGGCGGTGAAGAAAAAGGAGCAGAGAAACCATGGAGGAGACTTAAACTGTTCTTCAAAATCAAATTGTTGGTTGATTTGTTTTGTATGTGTTAATGTGGTTCTGTTGGTGTCGTTTCTATTCTTTTTTGTCAATGTTCTAATTTGGAAATTGGCTTCTTCTGTGTTAAATCGTCCCTACCAATGCTTAATCAAACTTGTAAACCGTATTGAACCGGTGTCTCTCTCAGGCCCCTGACGATGGTATGGTGAAGCATGTTCTTTCTAACCTTTGGTATTGTTCGTAATAACTACAAATTAATTACATATATGATATATGGAACTAAATCAAACATAGTATATGTTATGTAAACATATATATACTTTTTTTTTTGTTTATACAAGTCACAAAATTGCAATATTGATGAGTTCTGAGTAGTGCACAAAGGAAAAGTTGAGATGATTGGAAAGATGGATTTAAATTTGGTTCTTCGAAGGACCAAAGGACCATTGAAACTCTCAAGAAAAAGTGCACAAAAAGCATATTGTAGAGGGGAATATATATATATATATTTGTTTTTATTTTTATTTTTTGCTAAAAGGAAATATGTATATAGTTGAATTCAACATTGTGTAGTAACTTTATCTAGTGGGTCAAAAAAAAAGTTGCATGTCATTTGCATACTTACGTATTTGGATACGCCTTTTCCAAAAATGATTTTTTAATCTAAATTATACATGCTTTAATAATAAAAAAAATCTTTCTAAAAAGCTGCAAAGAAAAAAAAAATCGGAATTATTTAGGTTGTTTTTTAGAAAGGAAGAAATGATCATATTTTGATCACTTAACAATATATATATTAAAATGATAATATTTTAAGAATCACACACTTTCATTTACGAATGATAGATCTAACTATCCACAGATAAACGGTTTAATTAATAAAACACATATGATGACGATTTATCAAAAATATCAGAGTCTTCCATATTTTACATATCTAAAGTTTGAACTTTATACTGATATAAAGTTCTAAATTTTGGGTTGATCAATTGCATTGTAAAAAAATTCACAAGTTTGTATTTCTCCACATATATATTTGGGTTCATCGCAACCGGTTTGGCTTGATGCTGTCGATTTTTAATTGGTTGAGAAAAAAAAAAAAAGATAACATCTCTTTAAAAATCATGCACTATATTGGAATCAAATCTTGAAAGTTGAAACAATGATTTATGATTTTTATTCTTGATCATGCTTTGTTTGTTGGTACTTGGTTTTCTCACGTGGATTTTAGTTTTTATTTTGATTTTTGTTTAAACTAAGTTATGTTATGGTATTAGCTTTTTTTTTTGCATGAAAGATTTTGGCTATAATGCTGATAATGACTTGACCATATACCATATTTTGTTAATTTGAATAACTACAGTGTCGTTTAATCGAAGTTACAAACTAATAAGATACTTACATTCTAATTTTATGGAAGGGTTTCCAACGAAAGCCGGACTGTGTTTCTTTAAAACAATTTGTAACTGTAGAGACTAGTAAGTAGGTACATATACAACAAGAATCAGAATAATAAATCAAATCAATGAATATAGTTTTACTCTAAAATATTTAAAGCTTTAGACATTTTGAAAGTTTCATAAAACGTTGTTAGTGTTTACATATCCACTCTCTAAAACTTTTCACGAATTAATATGATTCTTTTGGTCTAGCTAGTAATAATATTCATGATGGTTATGAGACTTTTTATTCTGCGAGGAGTGAAATTATCCTACCTATACGTATAAACTAGGAGACATCAAGGCTCCCATTCGATGGATTGGGTATCTCGTCGGTCGCTAAATCATATTTTTGTGGACGTTAATAAACATTCGTATAAAAAATATTCGTAAGAAAAACTTTATTGTCTACGTACGTGTGTTTGGGTATATATAATAAAGATATAGATAAATGAGGTATCGAGGCAGATGTTGTTGGTCATTGACCAAGTGGAAAAGGTGAAATCGTGATGTCTTGTTGGGTGGATAGATTCGGACATGGCTCCACGGACCACCGGTATGTGGACGTTCGTCACACATCACAAAAAACATACATATATATTTTTTATTTTTATTTTTTCAAAAGAAATATATGATTCTGACTTACTATCATAACAAAATCCAAAAAAAAACATAACAAAATCTGGAAGCAAACTGGTGGTAGCTTTTAGTTGGTTTTATATTTAGTTGACTCTATAAATAATTGAAAAGTTATCTGGCAGATTAATTTACTGATGACATACTAAAATGATATAAAAATAAAAGTAATAACTGCATAAAGCCGAACAACTATTTTTTTTTTTTTTTTTGACATCAAAAGCACCATTTTATTAAGTATTTGAAAGTAAACTCTCCTCTAAAAAGAACCAATCGGATATTGCCGAACTTATATGGGAAAAGCAATACCTTCGTGTTCTTGCCTTTTTTGATAGACAGTCCGCAGATACATTTTCATAACAAAGAATGAGATAAATGCTAAAAGAACTTAAAAACTCTCTAAATGTCTTGAAATCTTCAAGTTTCGATGCAAAGTTAGACCACTCCGAGGGACTATCTATCATAGCAATAAGGTCCGAACAATCTGTGGTGAATGTGCCACAAACTAAAGAAACCGATACCCGGCTAAACCTACCTTCGCTCCATTCGACATGGAATCAAATTGTCTCTTGGCTCCCTGTGGCGTCATCCTCTTCAGCTACATCGTTAGCTCTCCTACAAGGCTGGCAGGCCTGTGTTTATGAGATCTGGAAGGAGAGGAATCGTAGGTTTCACCTTGGAAAAACAAATCCTCCTCAAGTCATTTTGCAGAAGATATTGTTGGTTGTCAAGGACAAAGCGTTGGCTTTGGAAAATTTGGGTTCTGGTCCCCTTCTTCGTCGTATCTGGTCTGCGACCTGACAGGTATCGGTTTCCCCCTCTTCCCCTGGTTGTCTCTTCTATACCCTCCTCCCTTCTCTCCTTGGTAAGCATTTGCGTATGTGCAATGTTTGCCTTCCTCCCTGTTCTGGTTTCTTTCTTTTTCAGTGGTTCAGTTCTTGTTTGTTTTTTGTAATACTTTTTTAGTTAATAAAGGCCCTTTAACAAAAAAAAATGGCTGATAAAAACACCATTCAACCTAAATGGCTGATAAAAACATCATGTTTTTTTCACTCTATAGTTTTTGTAAGAGTAAAACTGCGGTTGTAAGGCTGATAAAAACACCATTCAACCTAAATGGTAAAAATGGCTGATAAATGGTATAACCACCGTTTTAAAAAAAAAAAACATAAAACGTCTTACTTAATAAACTTATACTATGAATATAATATATAAGCTATTTACTTGTTGACTATAGATCATATGATCAGAGACCTGTGGAACCTGCTAGGAAAATGAATATGCAGCCCATGGTGAAACGGGTTTAATATGAAAAGGACCGTTCCACATTAACAGAGTTACCTACTAGCACAACTGCACAATTTTAAACTCGTGTACAATTTAAATATCTTGTAATTATAATATAGCGGTTTCATATTGTTGACCGATATATACTAATATTGATATTCATTCAATACGGATACTTTGGAAATCTGGTTATCTTGTACATATTTGGTGATGAGTCTCCATAACGCCTGGTTATAAGAGAATATCATGAAATCAGATTATGTGGTTGAGGATCACGAGGCTCCCACGGTCTAACCAATCACATCGACTCAACTACATCTCGAATCTGTCGTGGTTTGCTACTATTGGAAGTTCTATTTTCTTTTTGTCCAGACAAAATAAAATGTTGTAATATCTAACCTAGAAAACCTCCACGTTTCTAGATGCTACAGTTTAAAATTTATCTATAATTTCTCCTTTTTTTTTTCTATCAAAACCTTAACAACAGAAGCATTGAAGCGTAAGAGATCCTTAGTTTAAAATAATTTGTTTCAGTCATTAATTTGCATATATATATATATATATATATATATATATATATATATATATATATATATATAAGATGCGATATTTTAAGGAAAAATCAAATCCAACAAAATTTGAAAAGAGAAATGAATGGTGGTATGATTCCATAATATACATAATATATGAGTAATTGGTTAATTTTTGATTCCATAATATACATAACATGGCCATGTCCAAATAATTATAGCCACCAAAACTGGCACCACTTGGTCACTCCTCTTTATTCCATTCTCCCCCGTTCTTTGTTTAAAAAAAAAAAAAAAATTTGATTTATATTCTTTCCATTTTGTAAAAATGTCATTTTAAAGTTTTGTTTTTGTTTTACAAAGAGTGTCATTTTTTATTTTCAATATATATAAAAATATTGTCTAATGTATTGACGACCAAATCATTTAATGTATTAATAAAGTATAAAATATATTTTTGTAAATTTTCTAAATATGTGTGAAAAATTGTAGAATATCATTTTTGTGAACGATTTGAGTATTTAATAGTTTAGGGATCCAACCTATAAATGCATCGTCTGTCATGGCATATCATTTGCATTTTCATTCATTCCGTCATGTTTTTAATTAAAGTCTAATACCAAAATACCTCACCTTACTAATTGGTCATCAATACATTATATATTCTAGGATTTTTGAATAATATGTTAACTATATATAGATGTTGAAATATTCACATAATTAACTGTAAGATACCTAATTAATGTAATGCATCAAAAATAAAAAGTTAGTATGATATACTAATATATTAATATTTCTTGCTTGAGAGGAATTTGTTTAAATTCCGATGAAAAGATATATGAAATTACTGAATTAATAATAAAAAAAAACATACAAAAAGTACTCAGTCAAAGTGAAAATTAACTACCTAACTTTTTGTTCCCCCAAAAAAAAAAATTGACCTCACTTTGAAGTTGCTTCTTTTGGTAGGCCGCACTTATTATTATTACTATCTAAGTCAGAGAATCATGTAGAAAAATATCATCATTCATCACGATCGTCAAATTATAAGTTAATGGGCGAACAAAACTAATACTACCTGTTTGAACCATTAATCGGATTCCATTTGAATATTTGAATATAACAAAACTTTTATCAATTTATTCCCCCCTAAAGAATATATATATTTGACAATACCATCTTCTACTTCATGCCCCTCTCGTGTCCGATCTCTCTTTCTCTTCCAGCCTCAAAACCAAAAAGAGAAGAGAGCTAATTCTCAGTTTCTTCTTTGTTTATCAATGGCAGCCTTTGGAAGCTTTCATCGAATATTCGAGAACCCTAGACAAGACAAGACTCCAAAGTCTCTTCTTGATACTCTCTCCTCTTCTTCACCTTGGAACCCAAACCCAATCAAAGGTGTCCACGTCACCGACCACGAAGAAACGCCGCCGTTTACAGAGATTTTCGGTGAGCTCCATTTCAGGGAATCATCCCACTCTTCCTACGAAAAAACCTCGGCCGAGAACAGCAGCCTGCAGCTGTGTACGGAAGGTCTAGGGTCAGAGAGCTATTACGACTTGGAAGACGGAAAAGTCCACGTCAACGGTAACGGAGAAGATGATGATGAGATTAAAGTGGAGGGTAAAGATAACGGAAGCAGCGATGAGGAGTGGGGACCACGGAAAAAGGAACGGAGAGAGTATCCTCCGGCGATGACGAGGATGAGCTTCAAGACGTATAGAGAAGAAGGGAGGCTTGTGTTGGAAGAAGTTAGGATTCCGAGGAGAGAGTTTCTTCGAGCCAGCCGCGAAGACGGTAGACTCAGGTTGAAGTTGGTTCAACCCGAAGATGAGGATGAGGATGAAAGCGAGAACGCGGACGAGGACGATGACGAGGAAGAACAAGAGAAGAAAGATAAACCGGTCTGAATGGTAA
The DNA here is from genome assembly GCA_030161315.1 of Eutrema japonicum. Lineage (NCBI taxonomy): Eukaryota > Viridiplantae > Streptophyta > Magnoliopsida > Brassicales > Brassicaceae > Eutrema > Eutrema japonicum. Next base: position 46,642,928 of record BSQW01000005.1, read on the forward strand.
TAATCCGTGGAATAATTTTTTCGATTCTTTGGAATCTTATCCGCATCTTCCACAAGATAAATGAGAAATATGAATGTTAAACTTTTGTAGTTAAAATTAAGCTTTTATCGCTTAATCATCCCGCCGTGTTCCGTTCTGCTGAGTTTTTCAAATACAATATTACGTACCATTCTACAATTTTACCAATTATGCCAAGGAATATATTTTTCCAAAAAGGTTAGGTTTTGTATTAAAAACTTTGGAAAATAGTATAAGCGAAGTGATTTAAGTGTTTTCACCAAGTCAATTAATAACTAAAGTGCACACTACTGCAATCATAACAGTATATCGATGTAGTACTTTAGGATCGAATCCACAGAGACCAAGTGTAACGCTACGAGAATGCAGAAGAAAAGTAAATCTAAGACGAATGATGTTTGTTTGTTGGTTGTAACTTCTAAAACTAAGAATGATGAACTAAACGATATAAATTCAATAAAAGAAAGCGCTAGGTCCTTAGGTAATTCGCAGGAAATCCAGATTCACTAAACAGACTATCGATTAGGGAGATAATTAAGACTTGTTCTCGAACTCAAACATGAATGTCTAGCTAGCCCACTGTCGTGGTACTACCTACTATGCCTAATAACCTAAGAATCTAAACTGTCGTTTGACCTTAGAGTTCTAGGCAAGCATTAATGTTCAGGTTTGATAAGTTCACAAATTGCCTTAGCATCAGCTTTCGTTGGCTAAGGACAATTTGCTCATCTAAGTTCTTTCAGGAAATCTAAAGCACTTTTGATGAATAGATTAATCCTAAGATCATAAACTAGGTGATCAATCTAGTCTAAGCCTTAAACTCAACAATAGATGAAGAACTCTATGTAGTTCCCTAATCTAACAGATCCGTTTCAGTGATTCATGGAGAATCCCTTGAAACCCTAAAAACCTAACAAGGTGATTACTCAGACATAATTGCAGAGAAAACACAGAGAGATGAAAAGGAATTCATAATCAAATAGAAATAAATCCAAAAGGGTTCATAAATCTTCTCCGGTATGAAGTACAGATTCGTCTCCCTCAAATCTCCCAAGAACAAACCCAGAAGTTCTCTGATGAATAAAAATAAAGCTTAGCCTAAACAATGGCTGCAAAATAGCATAAATAACCCTAAAAAACGTTTTTCCTAAGTCCTGGGCGAAACCAGTTCAGAATAAGTGAAAACCGAAATTTTCTTTTATTTTTCGCATCACTAAACCAGTCGGTTTATGTTGGACCGTCTTCACGAAAACTGGCGTAACTTTTGATCGCACCGTTGGAATGACCTCAAACTACTTCCAAATGAAAGTTGATCCATTGCTCTATCTTGTATCAAAATTTGAGCTCGATCCATCGGTGGTAAGTCTTTCAACAAATGCCAAACTTCTGACGGCTCTGTACGATCCTGCATCTTCATATGCTCATTTTCATCCAAAACGGCTCATTTTCTCACAAAGTCACCTACAACCTGAAAAGACTCGATAAAGGACTAAAAGACACTTTGACTCAATAAAAGAAACAAAAACAAATGTTAGAAACCGGTAAAAACACAGTTTATCACGAAGACAAAGAAAACATGTTTATGTGACACACAGAGAATAATTTTAGAAATTTATTAACAACACATGGAAATAACTTACAAATATTAATATATCACATTTATATCAATAAAAAGTATCATTTCTTGATGTAAAAAAAACATTTATTAAAAAATGAGCTGGTTTTTAACAAACAATAAATAATGAATTGGTCAGATCATTTATTAAGTTTTTTTAAAGTATATATTAAGTTTGATGACTAAAGAGTATTTTTTTTTAACACTTAATAATTATGAAAATTATTACAAAGATAATTTTACAATGGATAATGCTATTAATAAATAGCTCCACTTTGTATAATATTGTGTATCTACATTTTTAAAAATAGTTAAAACTTTAAAGTTATTAATTCCTAGGTTAAACGTGGTGATCGTAGTAACACAGGCGATAGATGGGCCTGACGTTGTAAAGCCCAAATTCTAAACGTATCAAACCCAGTAAGTGATCGAGCATAAATGAACTTGAGCGTTTAGGTGCATACGTCATATAAGCGAACGAATCTAACTCCCTGAATCTAAGATGTATTTTTTGTGATCTTTTTTTGCTTTTAGTTTTTAGGGAGAATTGGGAATTTAGAGCAAAAAATGAGAATTATTATCACCTTAATACTTATTTGAGATATGCCACTTTTAGATTAAAATATCCTTTATTAAATATAAAAAATACAAAATAAATATTTATATATACTTTAGAAATTCGGAAAATTCATATTAAGTAAGTAATATATATTGTGTAATTTATCTTAGGAAAAAAAAAAATTAAAATATTTATTTTCATGTTCTACTAACTGTAGAATTTGGTTTCTAGTATTTGCTCTAAAATCTACCAAGTATAGAATATGTATTCTACTATTTGTATAACATTCTACTATCCATATAGAATCTGTTATCTACAATGTTGTATATATTCTACTAATTGTAGAATTCGTATTCTATCATGTTTTCTATATTCTACTTTGTTGTAGAATATAAGTTCTACTATTTTGTCTTGATTCTACTGAATGTAGAATACATATTCTACCAAGCGGTTAACAAAATCTGAGAGAAAATCTATGAACAATTGAAAATCTTCAAAAAGTATTTTTTCCTTTTTTTAAATCGTTTTGAAAACGTTTTTTCCTAAAAAAATATACAAAAAATATTTCATTTGTCGTGTAGTTTTTTTTCCCCTTTAAAATTTTTTTTTTTCCTTTTGTTTATTTTTTAGATTTTTTTTTTCTTATCAATTATTTTAAAATTTTGATTTTATAAAATATTGATTATTATTATTTTAAGGGGTAAAATTGGATTACCCTTAATATAAATACTAAGGGGACAATAATCTCTCAATAAGTACTAAGGGGACAATAGTTCCTATTTTTTGCTCTAAATTCCTAATTCTCCCTAGTTTTTATCACTCATTTGGATTTTGGATTGTTCCACCAGAAAAACTAGAATTAATGTCTCGACTCCACACCATTAAATGTTAGGCAACTACTCAGAAATGGTAAGATCATTTGCAAAATATAAATTTGCAATATTAGAAGATTTTCTCTATATTAATTTGTTGAGATACATTGTTGAATATAAAATGTTTCAGATGGACCAATTCGCCGCCTGTGTAAACACCACATTATGCTCTTGAACCAAATTAATGGGAGAAAGGGTCAAGACTTACTATCTTATGATTGATTTATGATCCAAAAATATATATCGTATATTCATTATAAAAGAATTGTAAACCTAATGATAACGAAAATCTTGATATCACTAACATTTTCTTCGTTTTTTTTTTATTGTTGTTAGATTTAGGACCAATAACCATGATTCACTCTTGTAAATAACTATGATTTCGTTCTCCTCACGACGACATCAAACTATTCATAAATTTCAGACCAAAATGTTTCTTAACTGTACATTCCATTTAAAAACAAAAAAAAAATCTACAATTTTCGTAAATATTTTGCATGAATGGTTTTAACTTTCTTCGACGATCATGAACTTATCCAAACTCTATAAAACATTGATTTCAAATCTAAGTGTACTTACTTTGTTCACTCTTGAATATTGTCAACTGTACGATTATTATCAGTTGTAGGAAGGATTTAGTTTTCTTTTTTATTAATTAAGATATATACTATGTTTTCTATTCTTACGTTTCTAAATTTTAGTATTTTGATATTTTTTTTATTATGGTTTAGTTTTTCTCTATATAAATAGAGGTTTTAGGTTATTTGTAAAGAGATCTTATTATTATTAATCAAAGTTGAGAGCTTCTCTTTTCTGGTAGATTATATACTCTTTGTTAGTAGATTCCAGAATTTTATCTTTTAAATTCGTCGCGTACGAACTTAATTTTGTTCTAGGTTTAGCGCTTGTTTTTCTTAACATTTTTCGATTGCGTCAAGTCTGGTGTGACTTAATGTTCAAGTGTTCATAACCTTTTCTTTTCTTGTCACCTACTGCTCACACAACTTAAAGCATCCGCAGCGCAAGATACATGTCTTCCGGAAGATACAAAGTCTTCTTAAAAAGTGATGATCACTAGTAGAAAAAATTCGTATAGCCACAGTACATTTCGTGGCTAAATCGTGGTTATAGCATCGTGACTAATTTTTTTCGTGGCTAAATCGTGACTATACGAGAAAAAAGCCACGATTTAGCCACGAAAAAATTTGATCACGATGCTATAGCCACAACATTTTCATGACTAAATCGTAATTATACGAGATATTTTTACAGGTCGCAACATAAAAAAATTAAATTTTTTTTTTTAAAATAAGAAAAACGGAAGACAGAGAAAATTACTCTGCAATGCATGTGCTCTTAGTAAACATTCTTAATGCAAATTCGTTATTGCGAAAACCCACGCGCACGCAATTATCGTGGAAAGTTTTCCACTAATTAAATACTCTATTACTCATGGAATAATATACAACGTCAATCTCATCTATCGTTTCTTTATTCGCAATTGTTTGTTTTTCCTTACAGAGCAAATAATTTTGGTGTTTTTTTTTCCGAAAGGACAAGAAAGTCCCACATCGTTAAGGTGTGAAATCAACGCTCGTCAATGGTTACAACTTATAATTTACTTAAGATTTTATTTGGACATGGAGTATACAGTTTATACATGTGATCTGGTCTATCATTTTTGTGTTCACACATCTATATCTATACACACACATATATATATATATATATATATTTGTGTTCACACATCTATATCATTTTTGTGTTCACACATCTATATCAATTAATTATTTCACTTGATTAGTTTTTATGGATTCGTTGCGGTAAGAACTGTGTTTTATTTTTCAATACAAAGGTCCATAATATCAATTGAAATGCTCCGTTTAATAATAAGTGTCGTTTTGATATTTTGCACACAACTTAATAAAATATATTAAAAGTTCAATTATATTCTTAAAATATATAATAATTTTTGGAATTTTTCATTAGAACTGAAGTTAAATTAGGTATTTTGTGTCAAAATTTGCATTAGAATTATAAAGTTACATTTATATTGAAACATGAAACAAATTAAATCCTTAAACGACACTTACTATAAAACGGAGAGAGTATCATTTAGTGCATAGTATTATAGTTGGCGATAGACTATTAATGTTTACTAGTATCGGAATTAATAGATATAACTTGACATCTAAGTTCACATGACAAAATATTATTTTTAAAATGGTAATATATTTTTAAAATGTTATTTCACATTCCCAATTTTTTTTTCTTTTTCAGAAATTCTAATTTATCTTACCTAAATTATACAAAACATGAATTTACCATCACCATTTATATATTGAATAGATATATATTTAAATATTTATTAATTTTTATCACTTTGTGAAAACCACTGAAACGGATAAAGTGTTTAATTTCGGAGTTCTGCCACATTTCAACCATAATAAATATTAGTTGATCGAAAAAAATCATACGAAATCACAAAAAGCTTGATTATCGTTAATATCACTAATTAGAATTACAACTTATAAAAGGGGCAAATGCTCTTTAAAAAAAGAGAGAGAAAACATTACGTAATTAATAATATGTATAGCCAATAGCCCCACTGGCGAGAGCGGACCGAGTCTCAAATCTATGCTAGCCACAAGAAAAGACACTCTAATTAATGTTTATTAAATGATACTCCTTCTGTTTTTTTATATAAGGGGTTTTCCCTAAAAGCACGGGAATTAATAAAAAACTTTTTTTGCTTGAAACATTAATTAACAACATTTAATTATCTAATTAAAATCAATTTAAACATTAAATGTTGCTGTTAACATAGTTTTTTTGTAAAGATAAAGTAACTTTTTTTGCAAAAATAAAGTTAAAATAATTAATTAAATTTTGGGGAATTTGAAAAGCTCTTATAAAAAAAACAAAACAAAATGTCTAAAAACTCTTATATAAAAAAACGGAGGGAGTAATAAGAAATAAACATGTAGAGATTTAAGCATGTTTAGAACATCTCTATTGGTTTAGATATCTATTTGGATATCTCAACAATAAAATAATTATATTTTATTATGATTGAATTATATAATTAAATTTTAATTTTAAAATAAGAAATAAACTAATAAAAAAAGAAATAAGTGTGAAGAGAGATTGTCATTTTTTTTTTCCTTTTTCTCTTTTAATATTATTTTAAAAGTGAGATATCTTTGAAAACCTTTTGATGGGGATGCTCTATCTGTCTCCATCAATTTGTTTTTTTCTTCTTTTTTTTTTGTTTTCTTTCTTGACTCAGAAAGACTATAGAAGTCTATGAAAAGTCGGGTTGTCAAAACTTGTTTTTGGTTTAGAAGAAAAAGTGTATTTAACTTATAAATTGTAAAATTTGGGATTTTATTCGATTTTTTTTTGTATATTCCAGATACGATTTATTCTTATTATAATAGTTTTGATATAGCATTTTCAATTGTGTTAAAACTGCTTTTGCGAAAACTAGCATTTTAAAAAATTCATTAAACTAACTTGTAAATTATATTCATCTATCGTGAACGTGCAAAAGCTAATAGACGTCCAATAATTCTGGATAAACTGGTCATTTTGTGAGAAAAAGTGTTTATTGCTTAAGGAATACTTTTTTTAAAATGGTAGTTTAAAAATCAAATATCTAAGTAGTTTGCCAAATAACTTGTTTTAACTGAGTTTGACATTTCTAGTGAACCTCAAATTAATAGAAGCCATCTCATCACTAGTATATATAGGTTAAGAACCTCAAATTAATATATAAGTATTAAGGCCCCAACATGCTTAAAACGAGTTTTTTTTTTTTTTTTTGTCAAAAAAAAAACGAGTTCTTGCTGTGGACCACTTTCACCTAACAACCCATGACGGAGTTTAGTAATTTCCGTATTGGTTCTATTTTATATTTAATAATTTATATTATTATTGGGCCATATATGGACCTACGTATATTTAGCCTTCTGTAATTTAGCTTTTACATATTTGTAATTAGGTTATTCATTGTGTATATAAGGCACAGCCTTAACACCGTAATCAATAAGAAACCTTTATACCAATACTAGGTTCTTGACATGGTATCAGAGCATTAACCTAAAAATTCGTTTAGGTTTTCGATCATCTGCCACCTTCTATATTTTTTCTTCTTAATTTGGCCTTAGTATTCTCGATCTCTCTAATCGAAATACTTCTCTAATCTACGATGTCTTATGAGGATTCTAGCCAAGTCAAAGACGGCTCGACAACTCCGGCATCACGACTTCGACCTGAGACAGCTCGTCGAAGGATCGATCCTTATGATCTCTCGTCAGGAGATAACCCTGGATCTGTCATCTCGCAACCACCACTTCGAGGCCCTAATTATGACGAGTGGTCCTCGAGTCTTCGCTTAGCTCTACGAGCGAGGAAGAAATTTGGTTTTGTGGATGGGAGTATTCCCCAACCTTCTGATGATTCGGAAGACTTGGAAGATTGGTGGGCTAATAATGCTATGGTGGTCTCTTGGATGAAGCTTACGATTATTCCCGACCTCTGCAGTTCTTTGTCCCATCACGAAATCGCTCACGATTTGTGGATACACATACAGAAACGATTTTCTGTGAAGAATGGCCAGCGCGTTCAACGCCTTAAAACGGAACTCGCTACTTGCCATCAGAAAGGTTTGGCCGTGGAAGCTTATTACGGCAAGTTAACAAAATTATGGACGAGTTTAGCGGATTTTCAACGTGCAAAAATTGCATATGAAATTGCTCGGGAACGCGAAGAAGACAAGCTCCATCAATTTTTGATGGGTCTCGATGAATCTGTTTTTGGCGCTGTAAAATCATCACTTCTCTCTCGCGACCCACTTCCCTCGTTAGATGAAGCATACCAAGTCGTGGCACAGGATGAAGACTCAAAACGAACAGGTCGTTTGCTGGAGGAACGCCATGATGGAGCAAGCTTCGCAGTTCAATCATCAGTTCGACCGCGACAACAGCCTGAGCTTCGGGATCCGAATGCTTTGTGCTCTCTCTGCGGCAGAACAGGTCACCTCGCTGCGAATTGTTTTCGGAAAATTGGATATCCACCTTGGTGGAAAGATAGGCTGCGCGGGAAACTTCCCTCGTCATCTGAAATTTCAGCTCCACCGATGGCGGACAATCGTTTGGTGACTGCACCATCCTCTGCGCGTCGACCTGAACCAGCACGGGCAAATCAGATGTCCACGACTGGACCAATTTTTTCGGCCAATTCCGCATTGACAGACTCTGATCGGATCGGCTTCTCGGGCCTAAATGACCAGCAATGGAGAATTTTGGTTTCGATGCTTAATGATCGTAATTCGGGCTCTCATGATCGACTTTCGGGTACGTATTTCGTTGAATCTTGGATTATTGATACAGGTGCTTCAAATCATATGACTGGTAGTATTGATTTTCTTCGGGATGTTTGCGATATGGCACCAATGAATATAAAATTACCGGATGGTCGGTTCACCGTATCTACGAAACAAGGGAAAGTCTCTCTTGGATCTTCACTTCAGTTGCTCAATGTGTTCTTCGTTGATGGATTGCAGTGTCATCTTATCTCTGTTTCTCAAATAACAAGGGATCGTGGCTGTATCTTCCAGATTTCTGATAAATTTTGTGTTGTTCAGGACCGCATCACCAAGACGCTGATTGGGGCGGGTGAGCAGCGCAATGGGCTTTATTTCTTTAGGGGAGTTGCAGCCGCAGCAATGACACAAGTCTTGGCCATCCAGCCTACCGACATGTGGCACAGACGTCTTGGACATCCATCCTCTAAAGCAATGGAGATGCTGAAACTATCTGATAGTAGTAGTCGCTGTGTTTTTGATTTTAAGTCTTGCGACGTTTGTATTCGTGCCAAGCAAACACGAGAGATTTTTCCTTTGAGTAGTAATAAAACATCATCTGTTTTTGAACTGGTTCACTGTGATTTATGGGGTCCATATCGGACCGAATCTCTTTGTGGCTCTCGATACTTTCTTACGATCGTCGATGACTATTCACGAGCTCTATGGCTTTATTTGTTACCAAACAAATCTGAAACTGCAACCACTCTACGCAATTTCATATCTTTAGTGGAACGGCAATTCGAGAGCAAAGTCAAAACGATTCGTAGCGATAACGGATCTGAATTTTTGAGTCTCTCATCTTATTTTCGAGCTCATGGGATCCTTCATGAGACCTCTTGTGTTGGCACTCCTCAGCAAAATGGAAGAGTTGAACGCAAACATCGTCATATTCTCAACGTGGCGCGTGCTCTTCGATTTCAAGCTAATCTTCCCGTTGAGTTTTGGAGTTTTTGTGTTCTTACGGCTGCTTACTTAATCAATCGTACACCTACGATCGTACTTAAAGGGAAGTCACCTTTTGAGATGTTGTATAATCGTGCTCCACCCATGTATCATCTTCGCGTTTTTGGATGTTTATGCTATGTTCGAAATCAACGGCATGGAGGTGACAAATTTGAAGAAAGGGGATCACGATCAATATTTCTTGGGTATCCATACGGCAAGAAGGGCTGAAAAGTGTACGATCTAGAAACTGGCGTTATCTCTACATCACGGGATGTCATTTTCTGTGAAACAAAGTTCCCTTATGCTGAGACAATTACAGAAAATTCCTCGTCGCTTCCACCTACGGTATCTCCGACATGTTCATCTCCGGTTGATCTCGAGGATTTTGTACTCGACGTCTCCTCCTGCTCGTCGCCACCTGCTGGAATCGCGACTTCCTCTATGGCTGACACAGAGGATTCGACTGAACCATCCCCTTCAACGCCAACTCCCGCTCTCGCCTCGTCTTTTTCCTCTTCTCCGGCCATGGATTCTGCCGATGTTGTGACTCCAATCTCTGAGCTTTCTGCGACATATACTGTGTCTCCTGCCCCTGCGGTTCCTGCTGCATCTGATTCTGTGCCTGAGTTACCTTCGGAAGCTCCGATGGGTAAGGGTTGTCGTCCCAAATTCAAATCTGTGAAACTCCACGATTTCGTCACCAATACGACGCACCTCGGCTCCGACAGCGACTTTGTGGATTCATCTTGGTATCCCATTGGTGACTACGTCGATTGCTCTCAATTTTCGGACCATCACTGTGCGTTTCTTGCAGCGGTATCGGCGGGAAAAATTCCCCGTACTTAGAATGAAGCGTTTGAGGATGAGAATTGGCGAGAGGCAGCCCGTACTGAAATTGATGCTCTCGATGAAAGTGGTACTTGGACTGTTGAGACCCTGCCTCCAGGCAAGAAGGCTTTAGGCTGCAAGTGGGTATTTACTCTAAAGTATCGTTCTGATGGCACACTCGAGCGGTACAAGGCGCGACTTGTGGTTCTCGGCAACAACCAAACGGAGGGACTCGACTATGACGAGACTTTCGCGCCTGTTTGCAAAATGGTTACTGTGCGTTCTTTTTTGGATGTCTCTGTCTCCCGTGATTGGGAAGTTCACCAGATGGATGTTCACAACGCATTTCTCCATGGCGACCTGGATGAAGAAGTGTTCATCCGCCCGCCTCCAGGTTTTCGGACACATGACAAGAACCAGGTCTGTCGCTTACATAAATCCCTATATGGACTTCGACAGGCTCCACGTTGTTGGTTGGCCAAACTCTCGAGTGCGCTCAAGGAATACGGGTTTATACAAAATCTTTCCGATTACTCCTTGTTTACTCTCGATGATGGTTCTCTGCGGTTACATGTCCTTGTCTACGTTGATGATTTGATTATCTCAGGGAGCTCTCCTTCCGCTATTCACGATTTTAAACAATATCTAAGTTCGTGTTTTCGGATGAAGGACCTTGGTGTTTTAAAATATTTTCTGGGCATTGAAGTTGCTCGTGGACCGCAAGGAATGTATCTATGTCAGAGGAAGTATATTCTCGACATTATTTCGGAAATGGGATTTCTTGGAGCGAAACCTGCTTCACATCCCATCGAACAGAATCATACTTTGGCGTTAGCTAAAGGTGAGCTACTTTCCGATCCTACTCGCTACCGTCGACTTATTGGTCGTTTTATCTACCTTGGCGTTACTAGACCGGAGCTCTCTTACGCCATTCACATCTTGTCCCAATTTATGCATGCTCCACGGGTTGAGCATTGGGCTGCGGCCGAGCGTGTTGTCTGTTACCTCAAAGGTAATCCGGGTCAAGGTATCTTGCTCCGCGCCGATTCTGATCTCCGTCTCACGGCATGGTGTGATTCCGATTGGGCAAGCTGCCCCTTGTCTCGGAAATCTCTTACCGCTTGGTTCGTTCAATTAGGTGGTTCACCTATATCATGGAAGACAAGAAAGCAGAAGGTGGTTTCATGCTCCTCGGCGGAAGCTGAGTATCGCGCAATGGCAGATACGGTCAGTGAAATTTTGTGGCTTCGCGAACTGTTAGTCACACTCGGTGTCGATTGTTCTTATCCAATCCCTTTGCATTGTGATAGTCAATCCGCCATTCATCTAAGTGCTAATCCGGTTTTTCATGAGCGTACTAAACATGTTGAATCGGATTGCCATTTCATTCGTGATGAGATTGTTCGTGGTGTCATCTCAACGGTTCACGTCTCGACAAAGTCACAACTTGCAGACATCTTCACTAAAGCACTTGAACGGAAAGAGTTCGAAGCTTTTAGGTCCAAGTTGGGTATTTGTGACCTCCATACTCCAACTTGAGGGGGGAGGGTATTGGGCTATATATGGACCTACGTATATTTAGCCTTATGTAATTTAGCCTTTACATATTTGTAATTAGGTTATTCATTGTGTATATAAGGCACAGCCTTAACACCGTAATCAATAAGAAACCTTTATACCAATACTAGGTTCTTGACATAAAGACCCCCTAATGACGGGTTAGATGACCCCTAAACTAATTATTATGTGCCCAATTAAATTTATTATTAGTGATGCAACTGCTCGACTAGTCATGGAGACGAACCTCACCATAGTGTCCACCGTTTTCGATCTTTAAGCACTAAATCGTTGTATAGTGTTTTTTTAAATTTGGAATATAACAAAACTAATCAATATGGGAATTTTTGTACGTTAATAATCCCGGCCAAAGGACTGCTTATATACACAGTAACATCAGAAGCTTCTAATCTAGTTTTACAAGATAAGAACTAAAAGATACGAAAAATTTGTACAACGAAAAAATTGACAAAGAATGCACCGAACTCGTGTAGTCCAAGCACCTTAGTAAAAATGTGTAAATGTGTCGAGACATGTTTAAGTGTGTCGAGACATGTTTAGTTGTAGTTGTACAGTTAAAAAATTTGGTCGCAAACAAAATAACAATCCACTTCGATGAGTTTCGTATGTTTGCGAAACACTAAATTTTTGCTAATTTTTGTATTTGCTTGACTGTCATCAGAGCTGGTTCTGAGTTTTAGAAGGTCATAAACTAAAAAAAAATTAGACTGTTTTACAAAATTAAGTTTGGAACTCATGACCTTTCGAAAAAAGACTTTAATAATTTTAATATTAGACTAAATTTTTTTTTTTGTAAATTAAAAGCCGATTTTTTTTATATAAAAAATAGGATTGCAAGCATAGGCTTGCTTTTCTTGTACTCAGGGCCAGCTCTGACTGTCACAAAAAAACTTGAATGAGTGGTGTATAGCCAAAATCAAAAAGAGGATTCTTCACCTAAATAAGTTCAGAAACAACAGTAGACATCGCTCGATCCTCTGCTTATGCGTAAGAGCGTGAGCCAACCTTATGTTTATGCATTTTCAACAAAGAGGTGAGGACCCGTGTTGAATAAACCAACCACTTAGTGATCGTCGAGTAAAGACGCAATCTGTCCAATCGAAGTAACATAACCATCTGAGTTGTTGAGATATCCCACATCAAAAGTATGAAGTGATCTATAATGATATATAAGAGACACATACTAATTCTCTTATTATCAATTGGTTTTGAATTGAAAGTTCATGGAACATAACATATTATCAAAGCTCGAGCATGACCATGGCCCATGAGTGGTCCGAATAAGGTCTATTTATGGTCATAGAGTATGATTCGGTTTGAGATGGAACATAAGAGTCATCATCTCGATAGGGCTTTGTTGGGAATTCCACATCAGAAGTATGAAGAGGCCTATACTAATATATAAAGAACATGAGCAAATTCACTCATTGTCAAATTGTTTTAAGTTAAAAGTCCATTAACTTCAAACTAGAGCTGCGTCGAAGCAAACTCCCTTGTTTGTTCGTCCATCATTTTTCCATATCAGGATAGTCATCTAGAGATTTCAGGATAGTCATGTTGACAAATCCAATGAAGAATAAAGAAAACTAAGGAAAAAGAGACTGAAATTTGACGCCAAGACGAGGGCTTGGCTCATTCAATGGGCGTACGTTGCTCGTAAAAAGCTTACTTAACAGTAACCACACCACAACGAAAGTACACACACACAAACATCCTTGTCAAACATCATTGTCTTTCTTAATATCCGTACAAACAGGTTTAATAAAAAAAATAAAATTCTAAAAACGCGTATGTTAGAGGGGGGATTAGCACCCCCTGGTTTAACTCGGTTCGAACCGAGATCGGTTCAATCAAGACCGATCTACGATGGTTCGGATCAAAGACAAGTCGGCCCGAAACGTTGGGCCGAGCTCGGAATCTCGCTGAAAGCCCATCTCGGCTACCGATCTAGGCCCATCACAAGCCCGGTCCGTTACAACAGATGAAACCGGAATATTTCCCTTTTCCCACCGATCTCGGAAAAGGAAATATTCTCTTTGGTCGACTCATCGAGATATCAGGAACTTATCCTTATCTCGGAGAGAAAACCGGAAGATTTCCTTTTCCGAATCGAACTCGGAAAAGGAAATCTTCCTTTCAACCGCCTCAAGACACTATAAATAAAGGAGGAGGCTCATTCATTCAAGACATCCACAACTTCCGCAGAGACAGAGAATACAAGAGAAAGCTCATTACCGATCTCAAGTCTTTTGTCTTTGCCTTCTTACTTAAACTCTGTTGTAACCGCCGACTTAGATCAATAAACGAGATTCCGATTAAAAGTACTGTTTTACCCTTTTTGTGTGATTTACGGATCAACAATTGGCGCCGTCTGTGGGGACAAATAGAACAGTACTTTCGGATATCGTTTGATTGAAGTTCGGCAATGGTTCTTCCAGTCGATACCACCGCATCCCTCGTCAACGGCTCAGAAACCGATGATCAAAACCCACGGATCGACGAGCTCAATCCTATCGATACCGAACTACAGACGACAGGAGGGGCCAAGAAAAATCTGGTGTTTATGGAGAATTATTTTTAAACCGTAGGAATCTGAAACCCTAAGACGACATGAACGTCTCGTCATCTTTACCGATCGAACTCTCTAAATCACCGATCACCTACATGGATCTTTGATACCGTCGAGAACGTATACGTCAAATACAAAGAAAAAGAAAAAAATCAGATCCGGCGAAGCAAAACTTCTCTTTCATGTCCGATGAGAAACTCGACAACTCTGTTCCGAGATAGCCAACGTCACCAAAGCATCTCCAGCTCCTACTCGTCTCTCTCGACACGAAAGACCAGACGCGGATCTACAACCACCATCGCGGCATCTATCAACAACCACACGAAAGACCAGACGCGAATTGCTTTGTCACCGTTCCCCCTTGAAAATTCAGTATCGGATACGATCTGTTCCATCTGCCCCGCGACAGATCAGTTTTTTAAGAAAGCACTCGAGATCGTGGAGTAAATCCGCCATGGACAGATTCGAAGTATTCTTCTCCGTCAATCCATCTCGTTCTATACATCGCCTTCTTCTGCAATCTCACATCATCCAGAGATTTCGAACAGAAATTGTCAAACTCAGGTTCTTACAGCCATCACTCGAGCTCCCTGGAGATCCGCCATCGCCGCCGCCGTCAAAGCAGCTCCGGCGACAAAACCAAGACGATGTTAGAAGAAGATTAAGATTTTTCTTCTGTTGGGCCAGAACAGAATTATTGGCCCATCTGACATTAGTTAAGCCCATATTCATGGAGACGTAAAAAAAAAGGGAAGAAGAAGCCGAGCTTGATCTCGAAGACGACAAAAACGAAATGGGCCTAAAGCCCATTAGGAAGAAGAAGCGAGAAGAAGAAAAATCAGAGCTCGTTTAAAAAAAAAAAAAAAAAAAAAAAAAAAAAAAAGGACATCCACTGATAGATCCAGCTCGTCACTTATCGATTACAGCTCGTCTACAGAGCTCCCTAAAATTCAGGTATTTTTTATCAAATTTTTTACTTGTTATTCGAAGATATTTTCTTTTCAGATTATATCATAGGATCCGTTCCTTCAAACCGAACTTAAGCAGTTCGCCGAACTCGTACAGTTCGTATCATCAAGCCGAACTTAAGCAGTTCGCCGAACTCGTACAGTTCGTATTATCAGACCGAACTTAAGCAGTTCGCCGAACTCGTACAGTTCGTATCATCAGGCCGAACTTAAGCAGTTTGCCGAACTCCAACAGTTCGTATTTTCTAAGCCAAACTTTATGTTTGCCGAACTCCAACAGTTCGTATTTTCTAAGTCAAACTTTTTGTTAGCCGAACTCCAACAGTTCGTATTTTCTAAGTCAAACTTTTAGTTTGCCGAACTCCAACAGTTCGTATTTTACAAGTCAAACTTTTAGTTTGCCGAACTCCAACAGTTCGTATTTTCTAAGTCAAACTTTTAGTTTGCCGAACTCCAACAGTTCGTATTTTCTAAGTCAAACTTTTAGTTTGCCGAACTCCAACAGTTCGTATTTTCTAAGTCAAACTTTCAGTTTGCCGAACTCCAACAGTTCGTATTTTACAAGTCAAACTTTTAGTTTGCCGAACTCCAACAGTTCGTATCTTCTAAGCCAAACTTTTAGTTTGCCGAACTACAACAGTTCGTATTTTCTAAAGTCAAACTTTACGTTTGCCGAACTTCAACAGTTCGCATTTTCAACCACCAACGGTTCCCATATCAACGTCCTGGCCAGACGATCTGATAAAGCCGAGCTTAGCTCGCACGCATCCTCATGGTGCAATGGATAATACACTTTCCACATTCAAAGCCGAGATCAGTCTCGCACCAAATTCTCAGATTATCCGAGCTAAATAAGCCAAGTCCGTCTCGCACACTCGGATTCAATGTGAGAAACCTAGAGCATATTAAGATGGGCTGTTCACGTACTCTTAAAACTAAACTCTAGGGTCAAGCCGAACGACCTTCCTCGCAAATCTAAGCCGACTTCTCAACAGTCGCAAAACTGGTAAGCCGATTTCTCAACAGTCGCAAAAACAAGTAAGCCGATATCTCAACAATCGCAAAAGCAGTAAGCCGATCTACGATAGGGATTGCCGACCTCGAACAGGTTCAGTCGAATTTATCCTCTTCACCCGGCTAAGACCGTACAGTTTACGGCACCACTGTGTACGATAAATTCGAGAGGTTCGTATAATGTACGACTTCAAAAGACTAGTCAAACCGCGAGAATTCCGATCTTCATTCTCGAAAGAAATTCACCGGACTCAGAATCTACCGCACTCGAGACGGATTTTGATTGAACCAACCTCAATTCTAACCGAGCTAAAGAATACTCCTCAAAATTCGCCGAACTCATAAACTCCCTCGCCGAACTGAGGGGGGGACCAATTGTTAGAGGGGGGTTTAGCACCCCCTGGTTTAACTCGGTTCGAACCGAGATCGGTTCAATCAAGACCGATCTACGATGGTTCGGATCAAAGACAAGTCGGCCCGAAACGTTGGGCCGAGCTCGAAATCTCGCTGAAAGCCCATCTCGGCTACCGATCTAGGCCCATCACAAGCCCGGTCCGGTACAACAGATGAAACCGGAATATTTCCCTTTTCCCACCGATCTCGGAAAAGGAAATATTCTCTTTGGTCGACTCCTCGAGATATCAGGAACTTATCCTTATCTCGGAGAGAAAACCGGAAGATTTCCTTTTCCGAATCGAACTCGGAAAAGGAAATCTTCCTTTCAACCGCCTCAAGACACTATAAATAAAGGAGGAGGCTCATTCATTCAAGACATCCACAACTTCCGCAGAGACAGAGAATACAAGAGAAAGCTCATTACCGATCTCAAGTCTTTTGTCTTTGCCTTCTTACTTAAACTCTGTTGTAACCACCGACTTAAATCAATAAACGAGATTCCGATTAAAAGTACTGTTTTACCCTTTTTGTGTGATTTACGGATCAACAGCGTAGAACTTTTCTCATTTCACTCGGAGAAACCAGCCTCTACTTCAACAACCTATTTAATGACAGTAAGTCCATGACTTCTAAATTTAAGATGCAAATCGAATTGTGATAATATATCTACAATTAAGAGGTTTTCTTCTGTAGAATATCTATCACATACAAATATGGTCGAGGAGCTCGCAATTGGGTTTCGCTTCTATCCCACGGAAGAAGAACTGATTGCGTTCTACCTACGAAACCAGCTCGAAGGAAGGAGTGATGACTCAATGCACCGTGTCATTCCCGTTGTAGACGTCTTTGAGGTCGAGCCTAGTCACCTTCCAGGTACGCTACCCTCACTTAAGATGTAGACTTCTCCATTTTTTTTTAATTACAATCATCATCATGTTACTCGAGTCATAAGGGCATAGTACGAATTAGGTTTTATAGCACGTAGACTTCTCCATTTTGGTGTTGTATGTGTGTCCAATATACATTTCGATCCGGTCTATTCGGTTTTATTTATTTTCTTAAAAAAAATAGTTACCAATTCTAGATCGGTTTAGTCAGTTTTTATTCGGTTTGGGTTCGATTTAATCATATATATCTTTGTTTTTCAAAAAACGAAAATCAACATCAATTCCTTTTTCGGTTTCGTTTAATAAATATAAATTAGAAAACAATTAATTGTAGCGATCTTAGACTCAATTTGGTTTTTAGATTGGGTATTCTCGGTTTAGTTTAGATCGGTTTGATTTATTCAAATTGAAATATCCCCTATGGAATATGAATAATACAAAGACTTTATATGATACTTTTAGTGCATGGAACTTACAAATCCTTTCTTTTGCGGCTTTGTATATCTGCAGATGTTGCGGGAGAGAGATGTCGAGGAGATGCTGAACAATGTTTCTTCTTTGTGCCAAGACAAGAACGTGAAGCAAGAGGAGGCAGACCGAGCAGAACCACTGGTTCAGGATATTGGAAAGCGACTGGATCACCTGGTCCAGTCTTTTCCAAAGATAACCGAATGATTGGAGTCAAGAAAACCATGGTTTTCTACATTGGAAAAGCACCAACAGGAAGAAAATCAAAATGGAAGATGAATGAGTACAAAGCCGTGGACGAAACAGTCAACGTTTCCACAATCCCTAAGGTTGCATATATAAACAGTTTTTTCTTGATCTTTTCTTGATCAAAGTTTTAAGCTAATGAGATCTTTTTTTTCCTATTGAAAATGTAGTTGAGACATGAATTCAGTTTATGTCGTGTCTACATAACATCAGGAAGCTCAAGAGCTTTTGATAGACGCCCTGTGGGAGTTTTTCAGACAGAGAGAATGCTTACAAGTGATGTTGCAGTTGCTGACACGTCATTTCGTGTGGAAAGCCCACCAGAAACTTCGATTTCAGGAGGAGAACATATTGATCTCTTTGTGAACACAGAGATGGTTGATGGTTTAACAGAACCAATCTGGGAATGGGAACAGCTGAATTGGCCTTGAAGCTAGATTCATAATCAAGCAAAATTAAAGTTACTACATTATTAATTACATAGTTGAATTTATGACCAGAAAAGATTCTTTTTGTTTTCCTTGTGACGTGAGAATTTGAGCAAGAATAAATGACAACAGGTGACATTATAAGATGTGTCGTTTTGTAGAGAACGTGAGAGTCATCAAGCAAGTATCGTTTAGAAACTCAAAAGTCAAAACCTTGAAAATAGCTACATTAAGTCAAAAATCAAGAAAGAGGAAAAATTGTGAGACAAAAACAAACCAAGGATTAAATTTTCAAAAAGGTTCGTATATAACTAGTCAGTTTTGATAGGCAGAAACAGAAAGTAGAAAAGTGATTATTAACTTGAGCATTGTTTCAAGATATAATTGCACATATTATCACTTATTTTAAATTTGTTTACAAAGTTAATTTTTTTTTATTGTGTAAATGACGAAAATAATGATATTTTCGTATATCGTCGATATACGTACACGCTATACTATACATGAATTATATTATTATGAACATTAAAATGTTACTTTTTTAAATAATTTTTTTTTTAAAAACTAAAATAATTTTAAAACTTCAAATAAGTGATTTTATATGCAAAAATCTCATGTTTCAATATCCGTTATCACATTATAAAAGTGAAAGTGGACGAAGACTAAAAGGATTTTTGGTCGTCGATAGTTTGTCGTCACTAAAGCAAAAAAATACAAGTTTTTAATTTGTTAACAGCAAACTTCAGGATTGGGCCTCTAGTCCCTTCCATTTCCAGGCAATCACAACAACAAAAAATACAAGTCTTGTTTCTCTAAGCCTTGGTTTTCGGAATTTATACGATTTTAACATACTAAAATTATCATATGATTAAGACATGCTCCATGGAACTGTTAGAGGGGGGATTAGCACCCCCTGGTTTAACTCGGTTCGAACCGAGATCGGTTCAATCAAGATCGGTTTACGATGGTTCAGATCGAAGATAAGTCGGCCCGAAAACATTGGGCCGAGCTCGGGATCTCGCTGAAAGCCCACCTCGGCTACCGATCTAGGCCCATCACAAGCCCAGTCCGTTACAACAGATGAAACTGGAATATTTCCTCTTTCCCGCCGATCTCGGAAATGGAAATATTCCTTGCGAATAGACCGCCGAAGAATAAGGAATATATCCTTATCTCGGAGGGGAATCCGGAATATTTCCATTCCCTAATCGAGCAAGGAAAAGGGAATATTCACATTTAGAGCCGCCTCAAGACAATATAAATAGAGGAGAAGGTTCATTCATCAACATCATCCACAACTTCCGCAGAGACAGAGAATACAAGAGAAAGCTCATTACCGATCTCAAGTCTTTTGTCTTTGCCTTCTTACTTAAACTCTGTTGTAACCGCCGACTTAGATCAATAAACGAGATTCCGATTAAAAGTACTGTTTTACCCCTTTTGTGTGATTTACGGATCAACAATTGGCGCCGTCTGTGGGGAAAAATAGAACAGTACTTTCGGATATCGTTTGATCGAAGTTCGGCAATGGCTCTCCCAGTCGATACCGAGCTACCAACAAACGGAGGAGGGCTTCCTCCGAACTCACTTATTGGAGGGGATAATCAGACCAATCCCCCGATAACTCGTCCGCCGCCTCCAGCGACCTCGGCATTTACGGACCCAACAACCTTTATGGAAGCCATAGCGGCACAGTTCGCCGAGATCAACAATTGGGAGGACAACGTGGAAACTCGACGACCCCCGCAGGTTCGAAAACATGTCAACATGATCATGGGTGCACTGGAAACATGCAACTACTCCGTCCGAGCTCTGAAGACATACAGTAAGGAAGCAGCGACCGCAAAACAGTCACATCAGACTACACCCTGCGGAACGCCGATCACCTTCTCTGAGGCCGACACGGAAGGACTTCATATGCCGCACAACGACCCGTTAGTCGTCGAGACACTCATCGGTGATGTCATAGTCGGGCGAATTTTGATCGACACTGGGAGCTCGGTTAACGTGATTTTCAAGGATACGCTGAAAAATATGGATTTTCCCGACAACCAAATCAGACCGAACATCGAACCACTCACCGGATTCTCAAGCGAGCAAACCATGACAGCAGGAACGGTCAAAATCCCTGTGTATACCGGGGGAGTATCTCGAATGGTCAAATTCTTGGTGTTGAACAAACCCGCGATCTACAACGTAATACTCGGCACGCCGTGGATATTCTCGATGAAAGCAGTCGTGTCAACGTATCATCAATGCGTCAAGTTCCCGATACCTTCCGGAATCTTCACCCTTAGAGGCGACCAAGTGATGTCCCGAACGTGTTTCATCAACGAATGCAAACTGAGGACCACTCCCCGCGCCTGCGTGATCAATAAGAAGAAAAATCCAAACGATCCCGATTTACCGCGACTCGAAACGATCGTCCAAGTCAATATCGACGATTTCAATCCGGAAAGATGCGTAGCACTCCACCAAATTCTCAGATTATCCGAGCTAAATAAGCCAAGTCCGTCTCGCACACTCGGATTCAATGTGAGAAACCTAGAGCATATTAAGATGGGCTGCTCACGTACTCTTAAAACTAAACTCCAGGGTCAAGCCGAACGTCATTCCTCGCAAATCTAAGCCGACTTCTCAACAGTCGCAAAACTAGTAAGCCGATTTCTCAACAGTCGCAAAAACAAGTAAGCCGATTTCTCAACAATCGCAAAAGCAGTAAGCCGATCTACGATAGGGATTGCCGACCTCGAACAGGTTCAGTCGAATTTATCCTCTTCACCCGGCTAAGACCGTACAGTTTACGGCACCACTGTGTACGATAAATTCGAGAGGTTCGTATAATGTACGACTTCAAAAGACTAGTCAAACCGCGAGAATTCCGATCTACATTCTCGAAAGAAATTCACCGGACTCAGAATCTACCGCACTCGAGACGGATTTTGATTGAACCAACCTCAATTCTAACCGAGCTAAAGAATACTCCTCAAAATTCGCCGAACTCATAAACTCCCTCGCCGAACTGAGGGGGGGACCAATTGTTAGAGGAGGGATTAGCACCCCCTGGTTTAACTCGGTTCGAACCGAGATCGGTTCAATCAAGACCGGTTTACGATGGTTCGGATCGAAGATAAGTCGGCCCGAAAACATTGGGCCGAGCTCGGGATCTCGCTGAAAGCCCACCTCGGCTACCGATCTAGGCCCATCACAAGCCCAGTCCGTTACAACAGATGAAACCGGAATATTTCCTCTTTCCCGCCGATCTCGGAAATGGAAATATTCCTTGCGAATAGACCGCCGAAGAATAAGGAATATATCCTTATCTCGGAGGGGAATCCGGAATATTTCCATTCCCTAATCGAGCAAGGAAAAGGGAATATTCACATTTAGAGCCGCCTCAAGACAATATAAATAGAGGAGAAGGTTCATTCATCAACATCATCCACAACTTCCGCAGAGACAGAGAATACAAGAGAAAGCTCATTACCGATCTCAAGTCTTTTGTCTTTGCCTTCTTACTTAAACTCTGTTGTAACCGCCGACTTAGATCAATAAATGAGATTCCGATTAAAAATACTGTTTTACCCCTTTTGTGTGATTTACGGATCAACAGGAACCATTAAAATTTGACAACCTGCTTCATATGATTCAATTTTTTATAGCCTGAGATTGAAATCAACAATATGTTATCTATTGATCTAGTCCTTTAAAACTACGGAAACTATTTCATAACGATCAACGTGATAAAATTTGTGATTCAAGTTTACAATTCAAATACTTAACAGATTGATCTAGTCCTTTAAAACTACGGAAACTATTTCATAACGATCAACGTGATAAAATTTGTGATTCAAGTTTACAATTCAAATACTTAATAGATAAGAAGATCAAATAATTTAATTTATCCGCTAAACTAGGCATATGTCCATAAAAAAAAATAGTATCATGATTCGTATATCTCTTTTATTAGTTTTGATTTTACTATGCATAATGGACACGAACATGGACAATAATTCAAAACTAATAGGTGTTAGAATCATTAATTATGACCCAATACAATTTAAAACTTAAACTAACAAAGTTAAATTTATAATTGAGTTAAGCTCGTCTTCACTGCTCAAGCCTCCAACCCATACTCACCAACAATCCAATAACATTAACATTTTTCGATGAACAACCTCCATGGAAATACCCAAAAGGAAAAAAAAAAGTTTTGTAATATAGAGAAACAGATATATGTATACTTACCAGTATAAAGGTGAAAGTGGACGAAGACTAAAAGGTTTTTTGGTCGTCGATTGCTTGTCATTGTCATTAACTAAAAAAAAAAAAATACAAGTCTCGTTTCTCTACACTTTCGTTATCAGAATTTCTACAATTCAACATACTTATATCATCATATAATTTGGATGGAACCAGTAAAATTGGAGAACATGCTTCGAATTGCTGAAACTCTTTAATATCTACCATCTCAATTTTCTATAATCTGAGACTAAAAATTAAAATCAACAAAATCAGAATCTTTAATTACAAAATATAAAAGACCGAATAAAACAATTTCGTCACGATCAACTTGATAAAATTTGTGATTTGAAGACGCACTCAATGTAACAAAAGGTTTTTGATTGAATAAATTTTACATTCAATAAAATAAAAAAATCTGTGATTGGATCTTACAATCCAAAATTCTAGAAGAAAAGATAGTGAAATGATATTATTATCCATTAAATTGGTAAAAATGATGGTTCAATTGTTTAGGGTTTAAAATGTTATAAAATAATATGTAGGTGATTATTCAAAACGTAAACAATAAACAAGGGGTTTTATTCGAAACGTCTGCTCCTGACAATAACTTCGTAATTTTAGACTCTGCTCGGATCGCAGCAAAGTCGGCGTTGAACTTCTCCCCGGAGCGCGTGATCCACACACACCACCTGACGTCGAAATTCCGTCTGATCGAAGTTTTCTCCGATGGCGATTATCTATGCGGTTGTGGCGAGGGGTACGGTGGTGTTAGCGGAATTCAGCGCCGTCACGGGAAACACAGGCGCCGTGGTGCGGCGGATCCTCGAGAAGCTTTCGCCGGAAAGCGCCGATGAGAGACTTTGTTTCTCCCAAGACCGTTACATCTTCCATATTCTCAGATCTGATGGGCTTACCTTTCTCTGTATGGCCAACGATACCTTTGGAAGTAAGCCGTTTCTTTCTCCGAATCGTAATCTCTATGGCTGTTCAGTGGATTTCAGGTCTAAATCCATACGTCATCTTTAGCTGATGAAACATGCCATGGATTTTGAAGTCTTTGTAATTGATTCTGAGTTTGTTGGTTCGCTATGCCTTTGGAATTTTGTGGTTTCGATTGATGTTTGGTGATGGTGATTGAATTTCAGGGAGGATTCCGTTTTCGTATTTGGAGGATATTCATATGAGGTTCATGAAAAACTACGGGAAAGTGGCACATTATGCCCCAGCTTATGCAATGAATGATGAATTCTCTAGGGTTTTGCATCAGCAGATGGAGTTCTTCTCCAGTAATACTAATGCAGATACTCTCAATCGAGTTAGAGGAGAAGTCAGTGAGGTGATTGTTTTCTTGTTATTATGATCTCTAGATGTTATATCAATTGAGAAGGTAGAAACTTTTGCGTGATAGTGCTTGCTGTCTTCTTGGCTCACAGGCTTCTTCTTTATAAATCTGTCTTTGGTGTAAAGTTTTTGAGTTGGTTATCTGATATCTACTGTGGAAAAGGTTGTTCTCTCATTGTTTGTGTTGTCGGGTTTACAGATTCGATCAGTCATGGTAGAGAACATTGAGAAAATAATGGAGAGAGGTGATAGGATTGAGCTTCTTGTTGATAAAACAGCAACAATGCAAGATAATGCGTTTCACTTCAGGAAACAATCTAAGCGCCTCCGCCGAGCTCTTTGGATGAAAAACGCTAAGCTCTTGTAAGGATCTCTGTCACTTGTAGGTTCTCTTAATTTCTTTCGTTTTGGTGATGATGAGATACACCTATCTAGTATCTACA
This sequence comes from Eutrema japonicum, assembly GCA_030161315.1. NCBI lineage: Eukaryota > Viridiplantae > Streptophyta > Magnoliopsida > Brassicales > Brassicaceae > Eutrema > Eutrema japonicum. The sequence goes on from BSQW01000005.1 coordinate 46,667,716, forward strand.
TTCCATGTGTTTCCATATATCTCTTAAACTAGAGATACATAATATATGTCTATCAAGTGGCTCAAAGTTCTAAGTTTCAATTTGTTTTTCATTTTGTAATTTCCAAAATCAGCTTATTTGGAAAGAGCTCCAAATACACAAGTTTCGTTTTTGTTTTCTTTTGATGCTTTCATCTTTAAGGATCTTTAAGATCAATATTAACTTAAACAAATCTGCTATTATTGTTTGTGTTCGACAGGGTACTGTTGACGTGCTTGATAGTTCTTGTGCTATACATAATAATTGCATCTTTCTGTGGAGGCATCACTCTACCGTCTTGCAGATCGTAATCTCACAGCCTTATTAAAGGTAATGATGCTTGCAAACTTTTCCGGGGCATATAACCCGAAACAGCACACTGTTTTGTAAATCAACCCAGTCGCATCCTTCAATTTCAGTCTTGGTTTCATCATGAAAATGACACTGAGTTTTGAGGTTACATGTCATGGTCCTCCTCGCTTATGTAACTCTTGTAAATGTCAAAATGATACAGAGGTTCATAAAACACTTGCCTTGTCTTGTAGATTTAGTCACTTGAGTGAGTTTGTTCTCTGTATTTCCAAAACTTCATCTCTTTTGTCTTTTATTATTCTAGCATCTGCAATGTACATCACATATACCTTATTTATGTTGTTTCTGCCTCTGTTCATGAATGTTACAAATTTATGTATGTAGTATTAACGTGTTCACTACGAGTTTGTGAGAATAAAAATATTATAAAATTTTGTATCAAATATCTTAAATTTGTCGCAAGTTTTGATACGACAAAGTTTATTGCAAAATCTGCATAAGCTAATGTCTGTCATATCAGATTAAGGAAAAGAACAATTGCAGAAGATCTCCGTCGAATTCAGTTGTCTTACCATATCTTCGTCGTATTCATTGAAAATATGATAATATATAGGTGATAATATCTTTCATATTCCTCAGAATTTTTTATAATTTGAGTTACGTTAACGTGATAACAAGTAAGATATATAGTAATATTGAGTCACTTCTGGTTTTTTTTCACAAAACCCACATTCCCACAATGATAAGTGCACGAAATAAAAAGAATCATGCACTAATTGAGTTGTGGTGGAACCAAATATCTCGATATTGGCTTTTGATTGGTAACCTTATTTGAGATAGTTTGAAATTCAATCTCTTATTTGGTTTCTAACCGGACGAGGAATGAACGACTAAAATAGGTGATTGAGAGAGAGAGCTTAAGGCTGCAACTGGTTGTCTTTCAAAGTGACAAGATGAATAAAAATTAGTAGAAAAAATATAGAGGAATAATTTTCAACTTGTTACTCTCCTTATTAGTGGAGGAAATTTTTTCTTAATTTTTTCTTCTTTGTTCATCTAACTAACGTGGAATGAGTTGAAAAAATAGATTCCTCTCAAGTTTCATTTTCAACCTAAATGGTAAAATTTTAGAGGAATCTATTTTTCCTCTGATTTTTTTCCTCTAAAGGTGCAACCATTTGCAGCCCTCAAACGAGACGGTTGTGAATCGCCCAAAATAGGTGAGTTTACAACTGTCTTGTTTATCAAACACGCGGTTAGATTTTTTTTTTTTTAAAAAAATTTTATTTATTTAAAATTTATATTTATTGATACTGTTTTCTTTAAAAAAAAATTAAAAATGAAACTAAAAATTTAAAATATTATTTATATTTAAAGTTAGTTTTATTATTTTTGATAAACAATTTTTAATTATTCAACTGCTTGTTACCAATCATAACAATTATTTAATCATTAGTTCAATTGGAAAAATACCAAAGATAAAGTCTAAAAATCACAAAATTGATTGTTATTTTAAACGATCATATAACATATTCTAGATATATGGTTTCGATCCATAATCTCTAAGTCATTAAAAAAACATGGTGCACGGAACAAGGAAGAAGAACCAAAACGGCCCATTGGATCAATATTGAGCACTAGAAACGGCCCATATGATCACACGCGAAACTTTGCAAAAAGAGACATCTATTTCTGATAAATTTGTTTTTGCAGTTTCAGTTTAATTTGTCCCTTTGTTTGCCAATTTGCGTTAATAACACACGTCCTTGAAAGGAGAAAAGGAAAAACAATCTGACCTTTCGCAAGTTGTCAAGCACGACCTCTCTCTTTCACGAATTCTACTAAGTTGAGATCAATCCCCAAATCTCGGCGTTAGGGTTTTTGATCTGAACGGATTGGAATCATCAGACCGGCATGAGGCCAATCCTATTGCCGGATCCACCCAGTCTATCTACCGGCGTACCTGAGATTTTCGAACAAGGCGGAGCTCAGAACGTCGTCAGACGCGCCGTCGTCATTGGAAACGGTTTCCCTGGCTCCGAGAACCAGTGTATCGGTCTCGTTCGTGCGCTCGGCTTGGCGGAAAATCACCTACTCTACGTGAGTTTTGATCCAGGCTTAAGACGTTTTTATTTTCGCTTTTAGCATCATTTCCTGCATTTTTTCCCCGACTATCCCGTTGATACTGTACACGAAACCTCCGTTTTACATCAGTTTCTGCTAGGCGCATATTTGGTAGTAAGATTGATGATTGCTTTCGGATAGGTGTTCTCTAGGGCCAATGGATTCATTTCTCTTACTGTGTTGTTTCTTCATGTATTCTACGTTTTTAGCTTGCTAAGTCGTCTATATAGGAGTGGAAATTCATGAATCTTAGTACTTCTTTAGCATGAATTGTGTCAATACGGTTACTGTAGAAGAAATGATGTTGTTCTGTAGGATCAATGACGAGGTAACTTATTTGCTAGTCTGAATGTTCAGAGGTGGAGGAACTATTGGAATTGATGGCTACGTAAAGTTGCCAATATCTTAAATTTAGGGTAAACAATGGTTTTTGGTTTACATTCAACGTAATGTTTGGTTCGCTGAGATTCTCTCTTTGTTTTTATGATGCAAGCGAGTTACAAGGCCTAAAGGAGGGATAAATGAGTGGCTGCACTGGCTCCCAGTTGGTTTTCACAAGAAGTTGGACTTTATCCTCAGGCATATTTACCTCTACTCCAGATTGATGCTTAGATCCAAACAAAGTAAATACATCGCATCTGAGAATGGCGGCAATGTAGGCTTGGCCTCCATTTTAGAGGCTGACGTGAAGAAGATTGTGACTATGGCCCGTGAGACCTATGAAAAGTATGTAATCTTTCTAAAAGTTCGTGTTAACTTTGGATTTCTTTGTGGTGGTTGTTAATTTGGACAGTATTGGGTTTTTATGAGTTGCAAGTAGTGAGCTAAATTGAAGCCTGAACGTATGGCTAAGCAATTTTATGTCCTTTTCTCAGGGATGGCCCGTTGGTAGTGATTGCATGTGGGAGAGATACAGTTTCTATTGCTAGCTCGATAAGGCGTCTGGCTTCTGAAAACGTCTTTGTTGTTCAGGTTTATAAGATTTAACCTGATTGTTATGTTACTTGAGAGGCTGTAGGCTTAGCTTTGAAATACAATTCGAGATAAATTTTGATTTAGAATCTGGAGGGAAGAATTCTGTTCCTGAATCCTGTAGTCATCTAAAAAAGGAGAGTTATGCGCACGGGTTTCTGAATTCTAATTATTGCTCTTTGGTCTTCATTTATGTAGATACAACATCCTAGATCACACTTAAATAGGTTTGACATGGTGATCACACCTCGTCATGACTACTATCCTCTTACCCCCGAAGCGCAAGAGCAGGTTCCTAGATTTATGCGTAGTTGGATAACTCCACGTGAACCACCTCAGGATCATGTAGTAAGTCACATGGCTAGATTCTTTTCTCCGTTTTATTTTTGTAGATGAACCTTGTTTTGGAGATTTCATTTGTAATTACCATGAGTGGACACGCCTATTTTCAGGTCTTGACTACTGGATCTCTACACCAGATCGATTATGCCTCACTCCGTAAATCAGCTAGTGCCTGGCATGATGAGTTTGCTGCTCTTCCAAAGCCCTTAGTTGTGGTTAACATTGGCTGGCCTAGACGTAGGTTCTGTTACTCTTCTGAGTTACTAGACAGTGCTCTTACACTTCCATCATATAACACATGAGCACCTTTTTCTTGTGGATACTGAAGCTTAGATCTTATTGTCATGGTTTTCTTGTCTTTCTGAACAGGTAACTGTCGGTATGGAGCAGACCTTGCAAAGCAGCTAACAGACGCCCTTCTTAGTGTCCTTGGTAGCTGTGGAAGTGTCAGAATTGCTCTCTCCTACAAAACCCCTGAAAAGGTCTCCTAACACATGTTTCTATTTAATGGAATAGTTATAGCTGATGTTCTTGAGTTTCTCACCTGGTATTTTATTATACAAGCAGGTTTCAAGAGTAATTTTCAAAGAATTAGGAGGTAACCCAAAAGTCTACATTTGGAATGGCCAAGGTACTGATGATCCACAGCAAATTTTGCTTCAGCTTTGTGCACAAGTACAATGCAATGACAAAAGTTTGTAACGACTGTTTTAAAATGCCAATTCAGAACCAAATCCTTACATGGGACATTTAGCTTGGGGTGACGCCTTTGTAGTGACAGCAGATTCTGTCAGTCTCATAAGCGAAGCCTGCAGCACCGGGTATATAATATCCTGACCCCCTTTCAATTTCTTATTTTTTACCTACAACTTAAACTATAATCTGTATATTTCTTCTCTGCTGCAGGAAACCAGTGTATGTTATTGGAGCCGATCACTGTAAATGGAAGATTGCAGATTTCCACAAGTCTTTGAGGGAGCGAGGAGTCGTCCGCTCATTTACGGATTTCGAAGATGTAAGTATCTTTACATCTTGTTAAATATTGTAGAGCTTTCATTTCCGCTTCTTCCCCCATGCCAATGGATCCTGTTAAAGCTTAGAGAGGTCTGTTGTATCCTCCATGTCTTCATTATCTTCTTTAATGTGGTTTTATAGATGTCGGAAAGTTGGAGTTATCCGCCATTGAATGACACAGCAGAGGCAGCTTTGAGAGTACGGAGTGCATTAGCTGCACGTGGATGGAGTCTACGCTCTTGAAACTATTTTACGCTCTTGGTTGTAAAGTTTGTTTGCGGAATCACATTTCTCGGAAGCTCGGAAAAAGAGAAGCCTAAGACAATCGTATGTGCAGAAAAGGTGACGATACCATTTAAAAGGGTTATTTACGTTTCTTGTGCCCCAAATTTTTGCTAAAATTACCAAATAGTGAATCTTTTACTTCTCAATCGGAGTGGCCTTTGTGAGATAAAGAGAGAGTGGAAAGTTTCTTTTCCGTTTGTATTGACTTGTCGGTGAGATTCGAATGTGTAGAATGAAAATGTCTCACGCACTTGTTTTCAACTATTTTTCTCACTTATGTTCAATTATTTCGTTCGTTTTTGGTACATTGACATAGGAAATTAGAAATATATTCCCTTGAAAACTATGTAAATGTGATACAAAATTTTGAGAAATTTCGAAGTAAAATGAATACATATACGGAACTACAAATTTACAAGAAGACGATGTTGAAGAAGAAAAAACGAGAACACAATATGCCGTTTTATTCAAATCTCTCCGTACAACTCACAACACACTCTACATCCTCAGGCTCGCCTACAAGTCTTAGCAGATCAGTTTCTGTTTCCCTCTAAAGATCATGTACACAAATCCGCGGTCGCCCTCCCCCTGCGATAAATTTGCTCGGGAACTCTGTAGTTAGTCGTCTGGGAAGATGAACTGAAGATCTTGGTTGTCTCTGTACACTTGAACCAGAGCTGCGGCTTTGTATACAAACAAACCAACCATGGCTGGAACTATCTGCAAGGCACAGCATTGTGGAGAAAAAAAATGGTTCAAACTAAGAACATGTGAAAATAAAGCGATTATTGGAGAATAATAAGTTAAATAGCTTAGAATAGCTACCTGAAAATCGAACAAGTCATTTTGCAAATACTTGTGAGAGAGTACCCACAAAGCATAAATTGCAGCTGGAATCACTAGACGTGGGGAAGAGAGAGCCATGCCGCTGCCCCTGATGGTCCTCTCTACAAAGTCTTCAAGGTCTTCGCTTCTAATCCCGATTCTGAGTTCAGACAATACAAAAGCAAGTTGAGAGCAACGAGAAAAATGAAAAATCTTCCATGGAGAAAGTGACCAGGCTTATCAGACAAAAGCTTTTTTCATGACTAGCAGCTTTACTTTTTAGACTTCTTTTTCAGGAAGATATTAGGAACAGCTTCACGAGAAACTCCATCCGCGTATCCGTACAAAAGCTGAAGGTACAAGCAACTGCACTGGAAACAGATTTGGTTAGGAATATGCGAGTGCACGAACTTATAAATTACAATACTAAGGTCTATTTTCCTACAACCATTAAAATAGAGAACTAACCTGAAAAGAACTCCAACTGCATAACTGATGGCAGCCTGCTCAGATAAAACAATATTTCTTTCAAACACAGTTTCTCATGAATAGTTAAATGATGGAGCAAATGAAGCCATTGCATAGACTGGATCGAGCTTTGAGAGTTGGGGAACGCAAAGACACTATCCAACTGTTCCACAGCACAGTTTACTACTCTTTATTGTACAAACAGATTGATTATACTGTCCCATTGAGGAGATGCAGCAGGAAAATAATGTGTTGTATTGCAAGAGAGTAATCAAAATGAGACAGAAAGTGTTGTCTGAGTGACAGTGACAGAGATAGTTACTATGGATGGGTTGGGTCCAGGCCAAAACTGATCCCCTCTGACCAACTTCGTATCTCTATCATCTTCTTTGCAATATATGCTTTTTAAGGTTGCTTAATCGTTACAAAGAAAAAATATCACCCATGAGAGAGCTTACCTGGGGTGATAAAGCTAGTAAGCAATATCCGCTGCACCCAGTTCCAATTACAATTGACAGGTACATCAGTTCACGCTTCAGCTACAAAAGAAAAGACACAAAAGCAATCATTCCAGGGTAACTTCTATAATTAACGCATCCAAATTATCCACTAGCATCACATACTGAACAGCTGTTTCCCACAAATAATTGTATTGGTAAATCGTACTGCTTTGACTGGCAGACTAATCAAGAAACATACTGAAAGGAATAATCATACAGCTTCATATTTCAGAAAGTTCAGTTTCTTCCTTCGCTCGCTGTCATCCCGTAATGCCTGCGATGAAACGCAGCCGGCTATTGTAATGAGGAGGAGGTGTGAAACGAAGACAGAGAGCTAAGAACATTCAAAAAGAGATAACACACCTTAGCTAGAGCTTTCCTATTCATGGGGGCGGAATCACTTTCCCCAACAATCCATTCTTGGGTCGGCTTAAGTTTCAAGAAACCGCTTTCGTCATCATCTGCGCCATCCATCAAGCTCTCCTGCATATAGAATACTAAGACATGAAATAAAGCAGCTATACCGACCAAAGCAACAGTTCCAAGCGAGAGGATTTATGCAGCGAAGGCTATAAATTTGTGAAATTTCAGAAATGGTTTGATCAAACCAAGCACTAAACACACATGTTTTTATTTTATTACCTGATTATCAAGTCCAGCAGTTGAAGAGACTCCAATAGAATCAACATCAATAGATTCGAGAATCTCCCTTAACCAGAGCCTATCAGAAACTTTGGAAATGAAATCTCCATTTTCTTCTCTGTCTTTCAAGAACATTTGTAACACATCCTCCTCCACAAGCTCACTCACTAAATAAAACAGCAAAAACCAAAGGAATAAGAGGAAATGAACAAAACCATTGGAGCAGGACAAATCATATAATCCAAAAGTAGAAATAATACGCAGAGAGAGAGAGAGAGAGACCAGAGCGAGAAGCGGCATTTAAGGCGGGCAAGCGTGGGGCATTCCTGTTCGGCGGTTTCCGAAGGAGGTACGGCAGAGAAATCCTCGCGTGTGGCGGATGAATGGCGCCGCCGGAAAACCACGAAGCGGCGGGAATCAAGAGAGTCTCCATGTGCGACGGCCTCTGGTGGTTCCAGAAGAAGTATAGTGTAGCAAAGCTTATCCTCCGATTTGGTGGAAAGAAAAAAAGAAAGCTACAAAAACAAGACCCTTTTATTCTTTCTATATTTTTAGTTTCGCCCCTTTTCTTTGGTTATATGACTCCTGAGTCCTGAGGAGATATACAAAAACAAGACCTTTTTTGATTTTTCAGACAAATCTTATTTCAAAATCTCTTTTTTAGTCTTCTCAAAATATTGGATAGTAAGGATTTTGGAGAGATATGCTTTACACGCCTTGCTTCTGCTTTTGTGATGTTAACATATTTTGCATTGTTTCCTCCAATTGTTTTCTTTCCTTTTTTCAATCAAAAGTGTGGGGGTGATTTCGTAAATGAAAAAGAATAAAAGGGGCATTGCTGCAACAATGATTACCATATAAACTGTGTAGAAAAGGAGAGGTTTTGGCAATTTGCAAACTCAGAGAGCTAAAACCCTTCCGCCGTCGTCTTCGTCGGAGAATACAACAAAGACCTAGAGATCTTCGCCGCGACTCGTAAGGACTCAGTAACAGTCGACGGAGATGGAGAAAGTGAGGATTGAAGAAATTCAGTCTACCGCTAAGAAACAGCGGATTGCTACTCACACCCATATCAAAGGCCTTGGCCTCGAGGTTCTTCTTCTTCTCCCTCTCCCTCTCTCCACGGAATCTCCCTCTTTGAAGCTAGTAGATTGCACTAGTATGCTCGTTTTGCTCGAAGTTCGTCTTAGTGCTTATTTAAACCTTTAGGGTTTTAAAGCTAGTTTCTTCGTTTGGCACGCTCGGAGACTCTGGGGATAGTGTTTCTTGATGTATAGATTGCTATTTGGCCGTGTAGCTCAAAGCTCGTTCGGGCTTAGGGTTTAAAGTTTTAGGATTTCATTTGCAAAGTTTCTTAGTGCATCTATTATGATGTATTGTGCTGAAGGATGCTTTGAGACCCGTAAGCCTTGCCTTTGTGGTGGTCCTCTACTATATATGGCTCTTTTACTGACAGTACTTTCTCAAGCACTAGTGTGTTCTCTTTCTAAAGCTTGAATATATATTTACCATTGCTAATTCTGTGTCTCCTTTTCTAGCCAACTGGAATTCCTATACCATTGGCGGCTGGATTTGTCGGTCAACTTGAGGCTAGAGAGGCATGTGGTCTTGTAGTGGACATGATAAAGCAGAAGAAAATGGCAGGCAAAGCTCTCTTGCTTGCTGGACCTCCTGGAACCGGGAAAACAGCATTGGCTCTTGGAATATCCCAAGAGCTAGGAAGTAAGGTAATCTCAGATGCCTTCATTCTGCATCTTCGTTATTACATTGCTCCGTCAGATTTGGTATACATGTTATGAAGGCATTTTTATTTACCTTTTAGCTTATGTTATTTGTATTGTTCTTGTTTGCAGGTTCCCTTCTGTCTAATGGTTGGATCTGAGGTTTACTCATCGGAGGTTAAGAAAACTGAGGTTCTCATGGAGAATTTTAGACGCGCCATTGGGCTACGTATCAAGGAAACCAAACAGGTCTACGAAGGAGAGGTGCGCTGCTATTTTCAGTTTCTTGTGTAGTAATATGTCTGTTTGCCGTTATATTCTTAACAAGTTTTCCTTGAGTTCTAGGTTACGGAGTTGTCCCCAGAAGAAACTGAAAGTCTTACCGGAGGTTATGGTAAAAGCATCAGTCATGTTATCATTGGACTCAAGTCAGTTAAAGGAACCAAACAACTGAAGTTGGATGCCACTATATACGATGCCTTGATTAAGGAAAAGGTTAGTTGTCTGACTTCTTTGCACCTGGTATTGTTTTCATCTGTTTGGTTCCCAGGGTGAAACTAATGATTTTTTGCTATAAATTACCAGGTCATTATGTCCATAAAGTTCTTAGTGAAGTTGCTGATTACTTTTTCAATCTGATGGCTTTCTTCTTATATATACCGATTGACTCTCAGGTAGCTGTCGGAGATGTTATATACATTGAAGCAAACAGTGGAGCTGTCAAACGGGTGGGTAGAAGTGATGCTTTTGCCACTGAATTCGATCTGGAAGCTGAAGAATATGTTCCACTTCCGAAAGGAGAGGTTAATAAAAAGAAAGAGATAGTTCAGGTTTACCTTCTATAACCTTTGCTTATCCCAAGAACTCTTTTTTCTCTGTAGCAGTAATTATAACCATTGTCAAATGTCAATATTACGTTTCGTGGATTTATTTACTGTATACGTGTTTTAATCTTACGATGTTCCTGGGTTTCTTATGACTACTTGTTACTCAGTTAGGATGTATACTTTTAACTTGAACAACAACGAAAACACTTTTCTTATGGTCTTCTAAAAGTTTCTTCACTATGGCTAGGATGTCACTCTCCAAGATCTGGATGCAGCAAATGCTCGACCTCAAGGTGGGCAGGATATACTTTCTTTGATGGGCCAAATGATGAAACCTCGGAAGACCGAGATCACTGATAAGCTGCGGCAAGAAATTAACAAGGTGATCTTCACTAAAGTTAGATGATTTTTGTTTAAATCTTGCGAAAGGTCTAATATTATGTGGTATATATGATTATTGCAGGTTGTGAACCGTTATATAGATGAAGGTGTTGCAGAGCTTGTTCCTGGAGTTCTATTTATCGATGAGGTATTTTCCTAAGTTTTGTCATTCCACCATGCTGATCTTGCTTAGGAACAGCTGGAATAACTTTTTTAAACTACAAAACTTCAGGTTCATATGCTTGATATGGAGTGCTTTTCATACTTGAACCGTGCTCTTGAGAGCTCATTATCTCCAATAGTGATATTTGCAACAAATAGAGGTGTTTGCAACGTAAGGTGAGGAGAAGCGCTAGACCTTATCAATTTTCTTCTTTGAAAATCATGTGAGCTTGGTTAACTTGGTACTGTGATTCACTTTATTTGCAGAGGGACTGATATGCCAAGTCCCCATGGTGTCCCTATTGACTTATTGGATCGGTTGGTCATTATCCGGACCCAAATCTATAATCCATCTGAAATGATACAGGTTACTCAATTGTCATTTGGGTTTTTTTCGATTTCAGTTAGTTAACAACATTCTAATAGATTTGTTGTGTGGCCAGATTATAGCCATTCGTGCGCAAGTAGAAGATCTAACAGTGGATGAAGAATGCTTGGTCTTACTTGGGGACATTGGGCAAAGAACTTCCCTAAGGTTTAAGACGAAACTGTCATTATTGCTTTTTGCAAGATATGTTTCCTCTTTATTATCTCTAAAACCTTTTTGTCTTGCTTTCAACTTTCAGGCATGCGGTTCAGCTTTTGTCTCCTGCCAGCATCGTGGCGAAAATGAATGGACGTGACAATGTTTGCAAGGTACTTGCTTGTGAATCTTGGAATAAGCAGTCCAAAAAATGAATGTTATGTTCAATCATCCATTTTAATTTCTTGGTATTTCGACTTTTGACAGGCTGATATAGAGGAAGTAACATCTCTCTACCTGGATGCCAAATCTTCAGCAAAGCTTTTGCACGAGCAACAAGAAAAATACATCTCATGAAAACACTAATCGAAATGTTTTGTCAAGAGATTCTCATCTTTATTTCTCTTGACTATTTTTGTAATGCCGAGACATGGAGAAATCTAAAAAATTTAATGGGATGGATTTGGTTTCTCTGGGCTCAGAGTGGTGATTCGAGTGGAATCTTTGGTTGTGCAATATTCTCTCACATTAAGCCTTTTGGTTATTTACTACCAAACTCTGACTTTTATATCCGTGATAACATTTTACTTTGAGCCAACACTTGGTTTGGTCTTGAGCATGTTACATTGGTTGGGTTTCTTTATATCGAGTTCCATAATAGACTTGGAACAATTCTTCAAGAACAAACAGCTTGTGAAGTCTATCATCAGAGTTATATTACAAATGGAAATTAGAGTACTGTAAGAGGGTGTTCCTGATTCCTACAGTAATATCTGGGTCAAATTTATAAACAATAGAAAACATTGGGGTTTCTCAGTAAAAAGCGGTCGGGAACAGAGACAATCTTTCACTACGGGTTTCTTTACGGTGCGAGACTGAACACAAAAGACTAGGGTTTTGTTACGAGGAAGAAGACGAGGATGGCGATGAATTCGTTGACCGTTGAACAAGTTCTAAAAGAGAAGAAGACCCTTGACCTCGATTCCGTCAAGGAACTTAATCTTGGCTACAGAGCTCTCACTGACGTGAGTTTCGTTTCTGTAAACTCTGTTCCCCATCAGAAACTGAAACGAAACCCTAATTTTGTAATTGATATTCAGGTGTCTTGTTTGAGCAAGTTCAGAAACTTGGAGAAGCTCGATCTTCGTTTCAACAATCTCACTGATCTTCAGGTGATTACTCTATGTACGAAGCAGAGAGATTTTTTTTTTTATAAAAAAAACGGCACCTTTTCTCAACCAAACCAAATTGATTCAAGATAGTAGCCAAATTTGAAGATTAGTTAGGTTTTTTGAGCTTATGTTCATGTTTCATTGGTTTTAGGGACTGGAATCTTGTGTGAATTTGAAGTGGCTATCGGTTGTGGAAAATAAATTGCAGAGCTTGAATGGAATTGAAGGATTAACGAAGCTTACAGTAAGTTCCATTGAAATCATTTTTTGTTGGTACTCGATGATTTTGTCTCTTTCTAATGTTTGCTACTTTCATCTTCGAACCTGACCGGTTTGCTACTTCGTTGCTATTATAGATGATGTTCTTCAGGATTAAGCTTTCCTTTTGCTAGAAAATGAGTATATATATCTGCTTAATTTGATTGTGCGGTGTCGTGTACAATCAGGTGCTAAATGCTGGAAAGAACAAACTCAAATCCATGAATGAGATCTCTTCTCTTGTCAATTTGCGAGCCTTGATTTTGAACGGTGAGTTGTACGACACAAATCAACGGTTTTGTCTTTGCATCCACAAGCTACTACTGATGATTAGCCTTTATTGTCTTACTTGTTTCACTTCTTGCAGACAATAAAATCTCCTCCATTTGCAAGCTAGATCTACTGAAAGACTTGAACAGTCTCGGTATGTTTTTGCATCAGATCAACATGTTACTCTTTAAATGTTACACAATTTCAGCTACTTAAGTTTCGTTGTTTCGTTATGGATTGATGCAGTGCTTTCTAGGAACCCGATCAGTGAAATCGGTGACTCACTTTCCAAGTTGAAAAACCTCTCGAAAGTAAGTTCGAGTTTTCTCCTGTTTCGGAATCAAAACTAAAGTGATCCTTGCCTAATCCCCGGTTTCAGATTTCTTTGTCTGAATGCAGAATAAAAGCTATTGGGTCTTCTCTCAAGTCATGCTCTGATTTGAAAGAACTACGACTCGCCCACAACGAAATTAAGGTGATCTTTCTTCCACAGATAGTTATAATCTACAGATCACACTGGCCTGTTCCACAATCTTTTGTTTACATATTGCTAATGGCTATTTCCTTTACGCTTGATGTTCAGGCTCTCCCTGCAGAACTTGCGCTCAACAAGAGACTACTGAATTTGGATGTGGGAAACAATATGATCACGAGTCTCTCTGGTTTAGAGGTAGAATGTGTCCATATAAGTGAACGCAGATTTTTCGCCTTATCTAGCTCGTCACAAGTTTTTGCGTTGATCTAATAATAAACCGTTAAAATTGCGTGTTCCCAAATGATAGGTTTTGGGTACATTATCTTGCTTGAGGAACTTGAATATTCGAGGAAACCTGATCTCTGATAACGAGAAGTCAGCTAAGAAGGTATAACCACTTTTTGTATTCCTCTTTCCATTGTGATTAATGTAACTGGGTGGGGAAACCAAATAAGAATGAGAATATATGTTTTATGGCGCAGGTGAGAAAGTTGCTCCTCCCTTCAGTGAATGTATTTAACGCTAAACCCTTAGATAAAAGCTCGAAGAATGCAAAGCATGCCCGTTTTGATACCGACAATGAAACCTTTGATACTCGTCACAGCAAATCAGCAGAAGAAGAACAATCCAAAGAAGATGGAAAAAGCAAGAAGATCTCCAAGAGAAACAAGTCGGAGGAAGAAGAAGAAGGTGCGCTTAATGAGGATAACAAGAGAAAAAAGAAGAAGGCTAAGAGCAACCCAAATTTAGATCAAATTCAAACAGAAAAGAAGGAAGAACATAAACAGAAGAAATCCCTGGGTAACAATGATGATGATGCTACTGAGAAGAAACAGAAAAAGGCTAGTCCAAAGGAGGAAGTCGATGCTGATGATGATGATGATGATGATGATGATGATGATGAAATCTCATTCGCCCAAATCTTTTCCCGGGACAATGTGTCAAAGGGTTCTGGAGATGCTATTGAGAAGAAGAGAAGCACCGTGCAAGAGACGGGTCAGGTAAGAGTGGTAGATAATCAAGATAACAACAAGAAGAAGAAGAAAACGGGAAAGAACCGAAGCAAGAGTGCAGTGATTGAGCTTCCTGTGGAAGTTGAAATCGGGTTGGGAGGAGAGTCAAAGTGGGAGTAAAACCGGAAAACTCAAACTCCGATGGTGCAACACTTTGGAGAGAAGGGATAGTAATAGGAGAGGAAGAGAAAACAAATGTTCAGTGATTTTGATCTTCTTTAAAAATGGTTTTGCAGCGTTGAGAAGCTTTAATTTGGTAGAGTCCTGTGAAATGCACTTGGTTTTAACATCTTCATACAGTGTTTCTTCTTTTATACTATTAAAAAGATTGTTTTGTTTGTGGCGAATGTTGTGTATTGATAGAACGAACATTTAAAGTCCGAGTCCATCGAAATTAGACGACTGATAGCCATTTGTTACAAGAAGAGAGAACGTTTTCCTTAGAAATGTGGGAACGAAAGGGCCAAACCCAAAATGGGCTCATTCTCTAAAATTCTTCAAAACTTGAAAAAGAGAGAGAACAAATAAGGTCCCACCGAGACTTGAACTCGGGTTACTGGATTCAGAGTCCAATGTCCTAACCACTAGACCATGGGACCATTTTGCTTACGGTAGTTTGTTAAGTATATTTATCTATTTGTTGAACGTATATAACAAAGTAAAATGAAAGGACTTTTGTAAGATAAAATCTTTTAAATCAACATCTTATATATACACTATTAACTATTTCCATCATTTTGGATGAACGTAGTATCTTCTTTAGAGGAAATTAGATTAGTCAATAAGATAACAGTGAAGATTCTAATTTGCTGCAGACAAACTTAAGAGTATAAGAATGCCAATGACCTATGAAGCACGGGGACACCATTTTGTAGCCGTTTAACGGGTACTTGATGGAAACGTCCCCTATACATTTCCGAGAAGACAAGGGCGACAAATAAAAAATGGGGATGAATAGTATGGGAATGTTTCAGCGATCAATTAGCCGTCTCCTTATAGAAATAGAAAAATTAACTATTTTCCATAATAAAAAGGTAAAAATTCCAAACGGAAAAGAAATAAGATGATGTTTAAACTAAGGCTTTAATATAAGTAATTGACTCTTACGCCTTTTCTGAGATTACCTCTTCACGCTTCACAATTAAGTTCACTGTGTTACTCACTGGAACATCTCTGCGTTTTCACTTTCTTTCACAGTTTCATCTTTGCGTTACTCACCGGAACAAGTATGTGTGTTTAATCGCTTTTCTTTTCTTTTCTGTTTTTGCTGTTGGTTTTACATATTTTAATAACATATGTTGAGATTTATATTTATAATTTAAGGATGTTTTTTCTTATATGTTTATTAAAGTACCTATGGCGTACCCGTATCTATAAATTTTTACTTTGTTGTTTTCTGTTTCTGTTTCCGTTTCCGTTTCCGTCCATGTTTCCAGTTACCGTACCCGTTTCCAGTTACCGTATCCGTTTCAGTGCAATTTAATGCTAAACTATTGGGATAGATAATTTGAGTTAGACGAATGATTACGGTGAATTGTTGTAAGAGCTGTTAATATTTTTAAATAATTGCAAAAAAATTAGTATTGTTATAAACTATAACGTAATATATATGTGAGAAAGGTGAGAGAGATATATTATATCAAGTAAGTAAAGATGAGAGAATCAGAGAGAGAGAGAGAAATCTCTTTCTTTTTCTTATTCCATAATGATGATGCTGAAGCATCTATATATGAGGAGATTACTTCATAGCTAAGTAATTTACATAGCTATCCGTTCGTTACTTCATAACTAAGTAACTTCATAGCTATCCATTCGTTACTTCATAGCTAAGTAACTTCATAGCTATTCATTCGTTACTTTATATCTATATGGATAATCATCCATTATTTTCAACACTCCCCCTTGATTATCCATCACTAATGTATTACGTACTGCCTCGTTAAAAACCTTATCATGGAAAAACCCATTGGGATAAAAACCACGACAAGGGAAAAAAAGTACAGTGACGCAATCTCCCCCTGGAATGATGGATATAGCATTCTCTTCATAAATCTCATAGATGACGCAGACTCTCCCTCGGAAAAAATGAGTCTTGACCTTTACATCATTGGAATTATAACACTCTCCTTTGGTCTCTTGGATGTCTATCTTTTTGCGTGGTCTTTGTTGTCTCGTTAAAAACCTTATCCTGGAAAAACCCAATGGGACAAAAACCATGGCAAGGGAAAAAGAGTATACATCCACGCACACCATCACACTTCTCCTCCTAGAAGTGTTCCTCTTTAGATTTTTATCTTTTGCGTGTTCATTGCTGCCTCGTTAAAAATCTTGTTATGGAAAAACCCGGTGGGACAAAAACCATAGCAAGGGAAAAAGAGTGCAGCCACGCACTTCATTACATTTCTCATGGCCATTTGCCATTTCTCCCAGTCAGGCCTTTTCTGGCATTCTTACACTGACTTTGGGTCTTGATCATCATTTTCATGATCAATTTCTTTGGATACAGAGAATGAGAAAATTCCATCATTATCTTCTATTTCATATCTATCCCATAATTTTTGTCTTGGGCATAGTTAGTGGAAATTTCATATTTTTCTGTATCATGTTCATCTTCTGGATGAATCTATTTATGTTGTTCTCTTTGAACATTTTCATATATGTCTTCTTGACATTTTTCTTTATATGGTTTCTTTTGAAACTTTTTTACAAATGTCTTCGGGACATTTGTCTCAATACGGTCCTTTTGGAACCTTTTCACAAATATATTTCCAAACTCTTTAATATCATTGTATTATACTACTCGCGATAACTCTCCAAGAGTTTTGATGATCATCATTCTTTAATTCGATCGAATAGTGTTCCCGGGAACATAATTATGATATTATCATTCAGGGATTAAATCCTCTAGAGGTTAAATCCATCATGGATTAAATCCTTCAAGGACTATATAGAGTCGCAATACAAGTCATTTTGTCCATTCCTCTTTTTGGACAAATATATATACTCTTTTGATATTTGGACTTCTGGTCCAAAGAGCTTAATATAGACTTGATTGCCTCTTTTTACTTTTTGGCCAAACAATTTCATTCTACACTCATCCATAGAGGTAGATTCATGATCCTCATTTGTATTATTTATATCGCGCGACATCTTGTTTATATTGTCGACATTTATTTTTATCTTTGGTTCCATATTTTCCCGTAATAACATGGTTAATCGAGATCTCTTTATCATTATCAATGATTTCATTCAGGTACTTGATAATATTATTACCATATCAACGATCTCTTCAAGAGATTAATCCTCTTTCCAACAACCATATATTTGCTCCTTTTGTTTTATGAGGATTTTATATTTGGAACCAAATTAGTCTATCACGTTTTTTACGTGTCATAGACTTATATAGATCGCCCTTCAGGGACATGTATTTTTCAGCGGAACTCAGTTGGGATATGAGATTTTCTTTTTAACTCATTATGAACTTCAGGTTCATATTCATGAGGATCTTAATAATAATTCATTTCATGAAATCTCATCCATCAACTAATTAATGCATGCAAAACTGCATGCTCTATGTCAAAACATGGAGATCATATATCACCATAATTGGTTTTGAAATCCCTTGGATTTGCTTTACTTTAAGCTCATTTTGAATGTAAACATAATCTTATGTATGTTATACTTTATCTTAATCGAAACACAATAAGTGATAACTTTGGGATGCATCACCAAAATTATCAACTTACTTGTCGATTTGGGATTCTTTAATTCTCCCCCTCGAGATAATGACACTTTTCAGGTCCATCCATCTCGAATTGAATCACACTCAATGACCAACAACATATCCTTTTAACCCATTTGGGTCAGGTATTATGCATCAAATCTTTTTGATATATGACTCTTAATACCCCCTCTTTAAGATGATGATTTTCTTTTCCATTCATCTTTGACCGATTATCGGTTATACTCGGGGTATGATTCGGGAGATTATATCCAATGAGCTTCAACCCAAAAAAAATTGGTGATTCATCCATGGATACTTTTCACGATGGCTTCATTTTTAATGTTTTCTTGATGACATGCAATAGTTGAAAAAGCTTCTCGTTTTTCAACATGTATTCTCAATGATCTTATATATCATTGGAAGTACCGTGATGGCTTTATCTGGTTTATTCAATTAGTAAACTTCAGGTTTACTATTATATATATATACCTTTGCCATCTTTTGCTTTGTATCATTATCATATATATGCATGTCTCCATCGTGTGCTCTTCTTGAGTATTTTTCTCTTTAAAAGCATATAGTTCTTTAAGAACTTTTTAGCTTTTCAGAAGCATCTAGCTCTTCCGGAGCTTCTAACTTTTTCTTTTTATGGTTCTCCGGGAACCTTTTCATTTGGTTCTCCCAATTTATCTTTCTTTCGGGGATTTTTAGAACCAATTGGCCTTCCCCTTTTCAACTGAACTCTCGGTTCATTTGCTCTATTACCATCAATATGTTCTTCAAGAACATTAATTTTGATGGAGCATTTACAGTGGGGATCTATGATTTTGTCACCCTTTTTGTATCAGTGAACGCATCTGGTAATTGATTTGCCATAATATTTTCTAAACTTCCAGTTCGCGTTGATTTGTAGGGGGGATCTAGGTGCAACAAAGACGGTGTGCACCATGTAAGATCTTTTGGAATTTCTTTAATTCCTCCCCCTAACGCTGGAAATTCATCTTTATTAAAATGGCAATCGGCAATACGAGCCGTAAACATATCACCAGTTTGTGGTTCAAGATACCGAATTATACTTGGTGATGTATAACCAACGTATATACACAATCTCCTTTGTGGCCCCATTTGTTTCTTTGCGGTGGGGCAATATGAACATAAACCGCACAACCAAAAACACGGAGATGGAATACATTTGGCTCATGGCCAAATGTTAATTGTAAAGGGGAATATTTATTATATGCGTTTGGTCTTATCTGGACCAATGACGCAGCATGCAAGATAGCATGACCCCATATAGAAATTGGGAGCTTTGTTCTCAATATCAATGAGTTGCAAACGCTTAATCAAAGATTCAGCCATGCCATTTTGTGTATGTACATGGGGGACCGGATGCTCAACATCGATTCCCATTGACATACAATAGCTATTAAAAGCTTGTGAAGTGAATTCACCAGCGTTATCAAGCCTAACTTTCTTTATGGCGTATTCAGGGAATTGCGCTTTCAACCTGATTATTTGGGCAATGAATTTTGCGAAAGCCGTATTTCGTGTTGTCAATAGACACACATTTGACCATCTACTGGATGCGTCAATCAATATCATAAAATATCGAAATGGCCCGCATGGTGGGTGGATAGGCCCACATATATCTCCATGTATTCTTTCTAAGAATACTGGAGATTCATTCCCAATTTTGGCTGGTGATGGCCGAATTATGATTTTTCCTTGAGAACAAGCATTACATGAAAATTCTCCCGATTGAAAAATCTTTTGGTTTTTCAACGGGTGGCCATTAGAATTTTCTATAATTTTTCGCATCATGACTGAACCAAGGTGGCCAAGTCTTTCATGCCACACTTTAAATGTACTAGTAAACTCTGGGTTTACTGTAACATATGATTCAACTGTATGAATCTTTGTGGAATATAATCCGGAGGGTAATGCTGGTAGCTCCTCTAATATAACTTTCCTTTACGGAATTAGTGATGTGATGCAAAGATATTCAATGCCATTCTTATTCATAGTCTCAATATGATATCCATTTCTACGGATATCTCTGAAACTTGTTAAGTTTCTAAGAGATTCAGGGGAATATAGTGCATCTTGCACTTTAAACTTTGTCCCCTTGGCATTGAAAAACAAGCTCTTCCAGAGTCCATAATAATCTTTGCATTCCCATATATAATATTCACGCTTCCAGCGGAATTTTTTAAATTTAGAGAGGATAAATACTTTTTATCTTTAAGTATTATGTGCGTTGTAGCACTGTCTGCCAGACATAAATCTCCATTCCGGATCTCAAAAAAAAAATATGTGACGGCTTAAAAGAAATATAACCGCATAGAAATATAAAATATTAACAGCATAAAAAAATATGTGGCGGCTTAGCCGTCCAATATAATATTAGCAATAAATAAAGTGCGATAAATAATTATTGCGAAATAATAAATTAATAACAATAAAATTTTCGTCTTCTGGACGAAATTGAGAATGTCTTCAGGACATTCATTTTATAGAGGCAGAGCCTACCATATGATCTGAGGAGACATAGTCTACCATATGATCATGATCGTGAAGGCAGAGCCTATCATAACGATCGGTTCGGGGAAGGCAGCGCCTATCATCCCGAAACAATATATAAACATAAATAGCGATTCGGGGAAGGCAACACCTATCATCCCGAAACAATATATAAACGTAAATAGATTGAACATAAATTAAACCTAACCTTTCTCGGTATATGAACCGATCGGAAGACGATCGTGTTTTTCGGTATATGAACGGATCGTGAGACGATCGTGCTGATAACGTGTTATAAACTATAACGTAATATATATGTGAGAAAGGTGAGAGAGATATATTATATCAAGTAAGTAAAGATGAGAGAATCAGAGAGAGAGAGAGAAATCTCTTTCTTTTTCTTATTCCATAATGATGATGCTGAAGCATTTATATATGAGGAGATTACTTCATAGCTAAGTAATTTACATAGCTATCCGTTCATTACTTCATAACTAAGTAACTTTATAGCTATCCATTCATTACTTCATAACTAAGTAACTTCATAGCTAAGTAACTTCATAGCTATCCATTCGTTATTTTATATCTATATGGATAATCATCCATTATTTTCAACAAGTATGACATTTTTGTCAATTTCTGCATGTGATTTGCGAGTAGTAGTCAAAGACTCAAAAGGATAAAGAGAGCAACAAAGTAGGACCTATTTGAATCAGAGCCGTTCATCTATCTCTTATTTTCTTGTATAATCGTGGGACCTTCTCTTAGCCTACAAAAAAAAAAAAATTATTTACTCGTTGTAATGTTTATTTTTTAAAAAATATGGAGGAGGGATTTGATTTGACTGGCAGAGAAGGCATCTCTTGGGATGTTCCATAAGTATTTATTATATAATTGTACTCAGCATGTGCCTGTCTTTCATATGCCAAACACAAAAATACGAATTTATATATTTCCAAATTTCTTATAAAATCCTAATAATTCATTACTTTGCATTGGTTGTGAAGTTGTGGGTTTTGATTGGAAACCAATTGTTAAAGGGACATATCTAATAAAGGTTAGCTATGGTTTAATCTAAACAAATAATTTATGTTTTGGAGCAACAAACTTGTAACATTCACTAGCTAATATGCTTGTTTGGCATGTGTATTTTGTCTATGCATTTTTTTTTATCGAAATTTGTCCATATAAATGTTTGTCTAAAATAATGTTAAATTTTTTTTGTCATAGCTAGTTTTGAGAAATATAGTTGTCATCATTTTTTTTATGAAAACCCTATTTACAATTCCCTTTTTTCTTGTTTTTTCCCCCACAAAAAAAAGCTTATCAGAAATAATTGTAATGCAGTCTAATCCAGCCAAACCAGGTTAAAATTGTGATGTAAACCCTTGTTTAGTTCGACTTTTGGCAAAGTCCTAATGACCTATAGAGACTGCTTTAGAAAGTACTAACTTGGATTGATAGATTCCATTATACCTTTTTGCAAGTCATTGTTAGCGTTAATGAGTTATTATCGACAACAAGATTTAACTGTTTATTGATGGATTACCAATTGTTTTTAATAATAACGTGTGTGTATACAATGAACCCTGCAAAAAAACATTGCCAATTAGACACAACGCACACAAACAAAACATCTCACTCTCTCTCTCTCTCTCTCTCTCACTCTTTCTCTCTCTCTCTCTCCACATTTCTCTCTCTATCTCTTCTTTCAAGAAATAACACAATTTCCCAGATTCAAAGTTCTATTTTTTTCAACGTCTTCAAAGGAATTAAGAATATAAGCAACCATCTCTTATCCTTCTCTCTCTTTTTGTATATAACAAAAAAAAAATTTGCTTCAGAGAATATACACTAATAAACTTCAGAGAAAAGCAAAAGAAGATAACACCAATCTTAACTTTCTCTTTTTTTGTATGGTATTTATATCTTTCTTTCACTCACTTTAAAGTCTCTTGAGAGATTCAAAAACAAATCTTCCAGAAACAGCTCAAGTTTCTTCTACTCTTTCAAAAGATGAGAACCCACTTCTCATAAAAAAGCGCCAATTTCAACTCTCTTTCTCATTCTTTTCTTTAATTTCCGGCAAAGATTTGATACATTTTTTTTTGTCTTAAAATTAAAAAAATATGGATCGGAAGAGAGGGTGTAAGATCAGGAAGAGAGGTTGTTCTTCCTCCTCTTCTTCTTCTCTTGCTCGTCGAAACCGCTTCAAACGCGCAATTTTCTCCGGGAAAAGAGCCACTCAAGACGACGGTGGCTCAGGAACTCCGGTTAAGTCCATCTCCGCCGCTAAAACCCCCGTACTCTTATCTTTATCTCCGGAAAAACCCTTTTTGGATCAATTTCATAAACGCTGCGTGTCGGCGAGGAAGCTGGCGGCGACGCTGTGGGAGATCAGCGACGGCACAGACCCTCCGGTAAATTCCGACAGAGATTGCTTGAGAAGCAAGAAACCGTCGAGAAACAGAGCCAAGAAATTAACAGAGATCTCTTCCAATCAATTCCCGCCAGATTCATCCGATCCGATTTCCCGTCTGGGATCAGAGGTTAGGGTTTGCTTCCGTCTCAAATTTACTCTATTTTTTTGGTTTTCTGTTCTCATATTTTAACTGTCTTGATAATCAAAATTCCACAGAGAATCGTTCCCCGCGAAGATATACTTCGTAGAAGGTCAACAATTCCTCAGAAACCACAACTAATCGAATACAAAACCATTGGCACAAACTCGGTATGATGTTCTTTTCTTAACAAACAAAAAAAAAACCTCTTTCTTGCGGAAAAAGAAACCTCTGATTAGTTAAATCCGAAACACAGCAGGTGAAAACTCGTTTCAAGAATGTCAGCGACGGTTTAAAGACGTCTAAAGAACTCGTGAAGGTTTTAAAACGGATAGGTGAGCTCGGAGATGATCATAAGACAGCAAGCAATCGCTTGATCTCTGCTCTGATTTGCGAACTGGACAGAGCGAGATCTTCTCTAAAGCATCTGATGAGTGAATTTGATGCGGAGGAGGAGGAGAAGCGGAGGTTAATAGATAGGCTTCAAGAAGCGGCGGTGGTTGAGAGAAAACTCCGGCAACGAACGGAGAAGATGAACAGAAGATTAGGGAGAGAGCTCGCGGAGGCGAAGGAAACGGAGAGGAAGATGAAGGAGGAGATGGAGATTGAAAAGAGAGCTAAGGATGTTCTTGAGGAGGTTTGTGATGAGCTCGCGAAAGGAATCGGAAATGATAAAAAGGAGATGGAGAAAGAGAGAGAGATGATGCATATAGCTGATGTTTTGAGGGAAGAGAGAGTTCAGATGAAGCTTACGGAGGCGAAATTCGAGTTCGAGGAAAAACACGCCGCCGTGGAGTGGCTGAAGAAGGAGCTCCAGAGGGTTTTGGATGGTCAGGAGGGAAAAGGGTCGTCGGAGATTCGCCGGATTTTGGAGATAATCGATGGTTCTGATGATGATGATGAGGAGAGTGATCTTAAGTCGATTGAGTTGAATATGGAGAGTGGAAGCAAGTGGGGTTATGTTGAAAGCCGGAGAGATCGCGGGAGGGAATCGAGATTTGTTGGCTCCGGCGATGATGATGCTGATTCTGATGATCCTGTGAAGAAGAGATCGGTGATTATTGAGAATGGGGAGAGAGATGAATCTTTAAAGAATCTAAGAGATTACATTGTTTCGAATGTGAGGTTTATCGGTTCCTCGCCGTCGGAGCAGTGGAATCATCGGCACTTACCTAGCTCAGAGTTTGTGTGATCACCGGCACAAAAAAAAAACATCAATTTTTTTGTTTTTGTTTTTGTTTTAAAGTATATTGTATATTCTTTATTTGTAATTTTTAAAAAGTTTTGAATTTAATTTTGGAAAACAAATGATCTCGACCTCCATAAATTTATTTCGTTACACACACAAAACTACTAACTACTCGAATTTAACCTTGAATTATGCTATGTATAAACCACTAGAAATTGGAAACTCTTTAATTCAGTGGTTGACCAAATGGTTCATTAATGTTTCTACATTAGAAGGTCTGAGTTTCGATTCCCAGATAACACAATTTAGCTTGGTGCAAATAGAATCGTTCATCATAATCGCGTAAGAGCGGATAACATTGTCCGTTGTAGAATTCTCTTTGTACTAGTTCTTATAATTTATTCAGTATTAAACAAAAATAGTAGAAATTACATGTCTCGGTCAAATCATTGATTTTTTGGTTCTATTTGTGTTATTTTAAATTTGATTACGTACATAAACATTATATTTCCATCCCGATAAATATGTAGCTTTTATGATATAACCTACTAGTATTAGTTTGTATTAATGTAGATGTTGTGTCATAATTCAAATTCAAACACGAAGGTGTGTGTTTTTTGAGAAGACAAGTCATTAGATGTGAGTCTTTATGCTGATAATTAACTAACTAGACTATAATTTAGAAGTGGGGAATATGAGGATATCAATCAAATCATGTGTTGGGTCGAATTGGAGGATAAGGTTACATTGTATACTTCTTTGAATTTGTGAATAATTTTTTTTTTTTTTGTTGGGCATAATTGATGATACACACATGGGAACGTCGGTTCAGTGTAAGATTAAACTATAATAATTTACAACAATTAGAATAAGAACAACGAACAATAATGAGATATAATTGATGCAAGAAAAGATTAGTTTAAGATTCTGAATCAAAAATGAAACAACGAGGTTTCCGCTATTATTGTGTGGACATTGAACAGCGTCGCTCCATCTTCCCATGTGATTTTGTCTCAACTATCTATCCGTTACGTTTCAGTTTCACCCTATTTATTTTGTCGTAAAAAATAAAACCAACAAGTTTCAAAACAGTAACGGAAAATGGCTATTCATTTTCTATAGATATTGACTTAGTTAACTCATGAAAGTTAGGGACCCTAGTGTAGTGAATATCTTGATTTTTTTTTTTTTTTTTTTGTGATTTTTGCAATTTGTTCCGTTTTCCTCGATCAAAATTTTCCGAATTACGTTACCCCATTAACTAGTATTGCAAAAAAAAAACCACTAAAGTTGAACCCTAGATGTAGTAGAGTGAAAACATTATTGGGTGCCACTAGGCTTACCTTTGAAAGCAATGGGGGAAAGAGGTCAAATGCGAAGAAACATTGGCCTACGACAAGTAGAGATTCTGTCAGCGTGATCTTATCAAGTGTATGTGTGGTTTATCTCTTTGTCTCCTTTTGTCTGTATAAACTTTCAAAAGTTCAATGAACCAATCAATCACTATTATTTAGACATTGATGTTAGTAATAGCAACTGTCAGTGGACAGAAGATCGTTATAAACATGGGTGAACATTTCAGTTTACAATTTGGTTTTGTTTAGATTTTGATGGTTTTAATTACAATGGTTTATAAATTTTTAAAACCAAATACTTACAGCTCCGGTGATTACATGTTCTTTGGAAAATGTCGTAGGTGAATTTCGATTCAGCTGTTTGGTTTAGTATATATTAGTTTCATTAGCGGTTCTAGCAATTTTTTAATATTTTTGTTTCCGGAAAAATTTTGTTTTCCGCTGGCTTTGTTTCCAGGAATATTTCGGTTTGAATTGGTACGGTTTTCTTTGCTCAGCTCTAGCTATAAGCCATATATAAAAATAAACTCAATCAAACAAGTGATTGAATCACTAATTTTATGTACAAATTTGAAGATGGAACAAGCAGAACCAACAATATAGACGATGAAAAGAAGACAAACTCAATATAAAGGTTTGGATCTGATAATGATTTCAATCAAAAGTTTATTATTAATATACATAAACTCCAATAAGTCTTGACGTTGAAAGTTTGGGTACTAATGTTCATTTTTTGACGGTCTCATCTTTGGTTACCTTCAACGTGAAGCTGACCGCCTTTCTCGGATGCTCCCTTATGTTCAGGCTAAAAACTTCAGGCCTCGAGTAGTGACCGACCACATCGAAGTCAAACTTGGCTCGTGCTATATCCCCAAGATCTGTTGGAAATTTTATGCATATGATTGGTTTCTGTTTTCTTTAAGAATAAAAGATAATTGATAAACAAGTGTCCAACAATACCTAGATCAGCTGAGATAAGAGCCTCTCCTTCATAGTTTGGTCCAGCTAGAACAACTCCCAAAGGTGAAATGATAGAGCTGCCACCGGCGCAGACAACAGAATCCTGTGTGAGGCTCTCTTCCGAACCGGAAAACAGGTATTCCGGTGGAGGAGGATAATCTTTCCGGCGACAGAATTGGTTAGCTGACAAAACAAAACATCCACCTTCAAGAGCGATGTGAGTCATCGATGCTTGCCAAGTTTCTCTAGCATCAGCAGTAGGTGCACAATATATCTCAATGCCTACAAAAATCAGAACAGAAAAACATTATTATGAGCAAATCACAAGCAGCACATTGGTACTTACTTCCAACTAGTATGTAAAATACACTGTCCTTATCTGTTGAAGAAGTACTCATACTGATCATATCTAAGAAAGCTAAAAGAGAGAGACTTAACCTTTGGCATACATTGCGGTTCTTAAAGACGGCATCCTATTTTCCCAACAAATAGCAGCGCCGATTTTCCCAATGGGAGTATCGAAAACAGGGATCGTTGATCCATCTCCGAATCCCCAGATGCAACGTTCCAGAGCTGTAGGCATGAGTTTCCGGTGCTTACCCAAGAACTGACCTTGTGAATCAAAGAAAAGGACGGTGCAGTATAGCGTATAGCCTTCCCTCTCTATCACACCCATAACCAAGAACACTTTGTACTTCTTGGCCATTTCCGCCAATCGTTCCACTTCAGGGCCTAAAATTTTGCACAAGGTTAGTCAAAACAAGAAGAACAATTAAATGTATTTTACAGTTTACACACTCTTGGTAATTCAGGAAACACTAACTAGAGACAGAAGCTCAAGCCCGTTACATATGGAAACTTAAGATTACAGCTTTTATCTCATAGCCAATGTCTGATTTATCTTTTACTCTCTGACATGAAAGATTCAGTAATGAAATCAACAAGCTCCTGAATTTAGTGTTGCTGAGGTGCTTCAATCACTAAAGTAAACACTAAATGAAAAGCTTCTGCCCAAAAATTCGATCGAAGAGTTCTAGAAAAAATCTCAGTTGCAAGATGATTGAAATTTCCCAAAAAAAAAAAAACAAATCCAAGAAATTGAAATTCAGAAGAAGATGATATTATCATAACCACAGCAACTAAAACCAAATCGCAGATAGAGGGAGTAAAGGTTTCAACTTTACCAGGAACATCAATGGCAGATGCGTGGTACTTGCGAAAATCGTCCCTCCCTTTGGCCGTTCGAGCACCAATCGCCAGCTCGAAGCTAGACCCACGAGGATATCCGCCGATAAACGCCTCCGGGAACACCACGAGCTGGGACCCAAGGTCCGCCGCCTCGGCAAGCAACCTCTCTGCCTTATCTGCAAATCCGAGGATGATTCTCATCGCATCAATCAACCAAGTGAACCAAAACTACAGGAAAAAAAGAGAAACGGTGAGAATCGAGAAAGGGGAACCTAGCGTGGCGGGAGTATCGTAGAAGACAGTAGAAGCCTGGACGACGGTTGCTCGGACGATGGGAGAGGAGTCGCCGCCGGTCATGTCAACCTCGGCGACGATTTGATCGACGTTGACCGGAGGATTCTCCGTTACGAGAGACATTTCTTGCTGACTGGACATCGGACTCGAAACTCTGTGTAGCAGGGAGAGAGGAAACGGGTGATTCTAGTTTGCTCGTAGTGCAAATGTTTTTTGCCCGCATTAAAACAAGACTTTTCTTGTATTTTATTGGGTTTCTCAATAGGGCGTCACGAGGTCGTTTTATTTAATCGGATTTACAATGGTTTTTTAATTATGTTTATCTGTTCCGTTAAGCAATTTAACTACATGCTTAATTTAGTTTAGTCATGAAAATTAAAGATTTAAATTAAAAGTTAATAAGTTTTGATGATTTAAATTATGTACGCGATATTTTATGTTTTTAATGGCCAAAATTTGAAAATTCATGATTTTTTTTTTTGACAATTTTCTGTTTTTAATAAAACAAACGTGTCAAATAAAAACGTGTAAAAATTTCTTAAGTATCGACCTGTTAAATAAAAAGTCATTTCGTTTACAGTAATGTTAAACCTAAGAATCGTACAAAAATGATATGTATTTTGCTAATTTTTTAAAGATTTTTAATTAGAAAAACTCACAAATAAAGCTGGATCGAGAATATACTCTTCAACTATATAGTTAATGTAAATATTTTTCAAATATCGATCCGTTAATGAAAAAAATCATTTTGTCAACAGTAGCGTTAAAACCCCTAAACAACCAACTTTAAATCAAAACTATATATTTTGGTTGTGTTGTAAGAAAATGACAAATGTTTTGCAAAATCTCAAATTAAATCGAAATCGGAAAACCTTCTTCAAAATATTGAGCTGATAAGTGATAAAGACAATGCCAACAAAAAATATTTGGCATTCGATTTTTAAAACATGTAGTTTTTGTAGATTAATCGATGGAACAAATTCAAAAAGTTCTAGAGTGTTATAGGTAGACTTATCTGTTATTAGGGATGTTGTATTGGGTAAAATAACCCTACCCGACCCGAGCCCGAAATGAGCCCGCCCGAAATGAACCCTGTTCGAAATTACACTGTCGGGTTTTATTACACTTACAGTGTAACTTCAAAAAACCCGCGGGTTTAGGGTTTACCCGCGGGTACCCGAACCTTTTTTTTGTTTTTTTTTTATGTTTTAATCAGTATGTTCAGGTTTGATTTGATAAAAAAAATTAAAACACAATAAAACATAAAACATATAATATATATAACTATAATAAATACATATATATACGCTATGAGATGACTGTGTCATTATAGTTACGAATTCTGATAATCAGAAATTGGATAATTTTATTTTATTAAAAAGTCTTTTACCAAAGGAAAAGTCCATACGAATGCTGATTATATGCCCGCAATTCGATTTAAAAATCTTTTTTCTTCGTAAATAGCACTCCAAAAATCATATTTAAAAATCAATTTAAGTTGATTTAAGAGAAAAAGGAGAGATAGCTACCTGAGTAAAGTCCTCGAGAGAGGAGAGAGCACGATGGCGGAGAAGATATGAGAGAGAGAGGCAAAAAATCGTGGTGAGGTTGAAGATAAGGTGGAACGACATCGTTTGAAAATTTTGCTCAAAAACCCATGGGTACCCTAAACCCGATAGGGTAAAACCCAAAAGGTTAAATTAAAATCAGGGTACCCGTCCGTTCTAAACCCGCGTTTTTTAAGTAAAAAAAACAA
This sequence comes from Eutrema japonicum, assembly GCA_030161315.1. Taxonomy (NCBI): domain Eukaryota; kingdom Viridiplantae; phylum Streptophyta; class Magnoliopsida; order Brassicales; family Brassicaceae; genus Eutrema; species Eutrema japonicum. The sequence goes on from BSQW01000005.1 coordinate 46,697,567, forward strand.
GGTAATGGGTTCAAAAAATAATTAGGGTTTCGGGTACCCATCGGGTAAAAATTCATCTTTAACATCCCTATCTGTTATGGTCTCATGTGTTGCAGGAGAACCATCTATCGTAAGTGTGATATATGTTAAATTATCTATCGTGGATTCATGTATTGTGGGGCTAACTGCGTCGTGAATTCATTGTTCGTGTAGTTGTTTATCATAATTGCATGTATTGCATATAGTTAAATTCGATCAAATGATCATTATTTGTAATAGAATTTGATCAAATCAAATACAATCTCTCATGATGATGATGATGATGATGATATAATAAATAATAAAAACAAAAAAGGAATAGAAGTTTCCATTATGGATTTGTAATTTTAAAAATAGACAAGTCAAAATTAATAAACAAACAAATATTCCGGAACAACGAAAAGGAAAAAGGCCCTTTTTATCTATTGTCTGTTTGCTATTAAAACTAAAGAAGACGCACGCACCCGTGACATGTTCAAACTAAGTTAAACTTTTCCGGAAGCAAATATGTTCGACGACTCTTCGTTACACCGTCTCGTCGGAAAATTCTTCACAAACTCAATGCCGCCGTCTTTGGCAGAAACAGAACACTCGGTCCGGAAACAACTGGTTCTCTCCGGCGACATGATTGTCCAAAAGCTAAACGACGGCGATATGTTCTTGTTCGAATTCACACAAAAGAAAGACAAAGAGGGAGTTCTAAGACTGGGACATTGCAACGTCAACGGAGTTATCATAGTAATCAAGGATCTAAACTCTTCCGACAGGATTGATTTCACGGTGGCTTCCTTCTTTGTCGCTGTCGTGTGTTTACCATCGTATCTTTGCACTAATGAATTCCTCCCGATTCTCAAATCTATAGTCGGCGATAAAAATCCCGTTTTATACAGAAAGCTCAACATATGTTTAACCTATTTCCAAGTGGATATTGACCTCAAGAAGCCACTCAGACCAGGATTCCACATAGACGAAAACCAAAACTGGTTCGTGCAGTTCAAATATCATAACTTGGGCGATTTCTGCTACAACTGTGGAATGATTGGTCACGTAAAAGGTAATTGCGTCCAGGTTAAGTACCCCAAGGAACGTGCATTGAATGCCACGTCAAGAACGCACGTCTATGGCCCTTGGTTAAGACTTTCTGGCCAGGAACCGTCTTACCATATTGGTCTGACGAAATCACCGAACGATGTTGGTGAGTGCGAGAAGACTCTCTCGTATTCTCAATTCTTCATAGAGGTTGAGTTTATAAGACTCGCTTTCTGCAACACTGCGCCTTTCTCGAATCAGTCCAGAGCAACAAAGTCCACTCACAGATTTCGTTTCCCCTGTTCTTACCTCGACACAGAAACAGAGTCCACATATTTGATTACTACTTCGAAAGCGTACGAGGTTATACGGAGGGAGATCGATGAGAATATGCCTTTACGTTATAAGTCATTGAACATGTCTGACGTTACCGGAAGTCTTGTGGAGCAGTTGAAAGTCATTAAGAAAGATAAGTTTTGTTGTGACGATAAGTGGTTGACTCTTAAACTTGATATCACCAAAAAATTATCGCTCACGCATGTTGATTACGAGACAATTCTTTCGATTCATCGTGAACAATTGATTGAGAGTAAGATATCGAATTTGATCAAGAAGAGAGTGGAGAAGAACGAGAATTTGCTTTCTTTGTCTTCCTGGGAAGACCAAATCAGAGAAGCGATATCTGAGATGGGTTTCCCTCATTATATGCATCACTCTTATGTGTCTAAAAGAGCGAAACAAGCGATGATGGAGGCCGTTCGGATTGAGATTTCATCGAGTAGATGCACGATACCTGCAGAAAGATCTACGGTTTGCGGGTTAGAGCGTTTTAAAGTGCTTGGACCGGACATGGATCGGCTCGATCCGTGTGTGATTTGCGTTGGAGAGATGTTTCTTGCGGAAGAAGCAACCGTTTTGCCTTGCTCTCATGTCTTCCACAGCTCTTGTATTGAAAAATGGCTCCAAGTTGGTCACAAGTGTCCGCTTTGTGGTTTCAAGTTACCTTCACAACAAAAGTGAACAATTTTCATCTGTAAACCCGGGATTAATTAATTATTCACTTCATTATATTACATATTCGGTTGTGTCTCTTATTTGGTTCAGTATACTATGACAAGAAGAAGACAAAATATGTGATATGATCAGTGACTTGGTCAAGGGCTTTATAGTAGTAAATTAAATCAAAAGACTTAAATTGAGACTAGGTGAAAACATTAACGGGCTGAAATAAATCCTTCATTTTGACTAGGTTTGGTGACGTGGCATTCATAGGTGAATTACGCAACACCTGGGCAAAACCCAAAATGTGCATTGTTCAATTGAAAAAAACTCAAAGCAGTGAGCACTGAGAAGAAATACGTTTGCCTATCGAAATATTCAGAAACCAGCAGAAAATTTTACAGGTTTGTCCCCTTCGTTTTGTTAAATTTTGTTCCACTTCATGTTGATGAATATGGATCTACCATTACGCATTCATATAGTTGTTTGTAGTTGAGGATATATATATATTAACGCTTCACATAGCGAATGTATGAAGAGTGGTAATCACAGGTTTTCTTAATATCAATTGTGTGCTTTGCATTTACTTTTTGGCCTATACGCTGCGCAGATGTAAACTATGTCCAGGCTCAAAAATTATTGATTCTCGTGATTGTTGATGAAACTTTTGTGTGTGTTTTAGGTGGATACTTGATGAGGTCATCAGAACCAATACCGATCATGGCGAGGAAAAGACGCACAAGAATGAAGATATCATAGCCGATGTCAAAGAAGAGACGATTGTCAATGCTTCAATCGTCTATATGAAAGCGCATGGAAATGCTACCACCTCAGAGAGGAATTGGACCGTGCGTACGACAAGACTAGTACTTGTTTATTGGCGTCAACAATTCCTTGATGTTGTTGGGACAGTTTCTCCTACGCTACTATCGCTCAGCACCCATCAAATGGAAGAAGATACATGTCTTGAAGAGCTCTGCCTCAAGCACAACGATGCAGGCCATGAAACCACTTGGGATACATTCTTAGCTCAACCAAAGAATGCCTCGAATTGGAATCAGTTCAATTGGATCCCAGATGAAGGAGTTATGCTATTTACAAATCAGGTGTCTCCCAATTTACCCGATTTGGACATAGGTGCATTGATTGGAGGTTTTCGACCGAACCAGGAGGAATTAAGCTACAAAACGACTTGTTCTGGAATCTTGATCCATCAGGGAAGAACCGACAATTGGATTAATCTCATTCCCAGTTCAGACTTGAGAGTTATCGATTTTACAACTCGATGGACCTGCTTTGGACGCAATCCAGCGATTAAGCCAAAGATCGAGCTACACAGCCCAACTCAGGAACGATCTAAGCCCAGGACCACTTGGAGAATATCAATGGGCCTCTCATGGATCCAGCAAGCCAAAGATCCCACGAAATGCCCATCGGATCCACAAGTTACACCCAATTTCCCAAAACGGGTTGACTTGGTTCGTTTTAGGGAAAGTCCTCGATCCAATGGTTACTACACCTTGCAAACATATCTATGGCGACCAGGAGAGATTCTAAGACAACTAAGGAAGCTTGTAAACACCTTACCATGCACCGACACACACAGGATCATGCAGATTTCCTTGCAAGTATACTTTCCTTTTATGGATACGTTCACACTTAGGGCCATAAATGGCCAACGGCTCTTTGCCTTTGAATGCCACGACTTGGGCAACTTTTATGAAGATCAGAATGTTCCAGAGAGGCTCACATACCCTCTCAAACCGTCCAGATACAAGGCGACATCACACCTTCCTTATTTTGCCGATTTGCTCATTATTGTCCAACGGCTAGTTTTTGATCATCTTTTGATTTGTTTCTTGCTAAGAATTTTTTGTAGAGCATTATATAAGCTCAGCTTAGCTTTCATTTGTAATTAACCATTTCAGTCATAAAGTAATAAAGTATTTCGTTTCTTGTCAAAGTATTATTCTTTGCGGGAGTTCCGTTCTTTTGAATATTGTGTGCGATTCACATATTCACTAGAGTCTCGGATTTAACTATTTGTGTGATTCAAGTAGTTGGTTCGATCACTTGATAGAGAGAGTCTATCATCATCAGATTGAGTGAGTCAATCAACCCACCCATCATCCATCCAACGACTTAGACAAAGAGAGCCATTCGGCCAGTTGTCTCGGTTCCATCGTCCCCATTTCCGCGTTCAAAGCTTGTAAACTTTGATTATCTTGTGAAGATAAGATTGTGAGACTCAATCTTACATCAATATTGAAGAGGATTTTTTTGCGGATATCCCAAGGGACGAAATCATCAATCTTGATGAAGCACGAGGAACACATCAAACGAAGTCCCAACACTTGAATCAGCATCAATGGCTGTAAAGGTACTTCCATTACCGAACGTGAGCAGTGGCACATAATCATTGTCGAGCTGCTTATTGGGTCTATACTCGATCAAAACGGTGAACCGAGCACTATGGGATGTTATTAAATGTGTAGTGGCTCTGATTGTAATGTTGTTTTATCTAGAGTAAGGCTATGGAAGTAGGAACCAGTGTCATGTCTTGTTGTTTCTGGGCATTTGCTTCTTCTCGATGTTACAGTGTATGATTAGTGATGTTGTTGTGGGTGAAAAACACACGCCTATAGGTATAGGATGTGATCAGGTTTTTGTACCTTTAGGATAAAAATCTGAGGTATTTTAAGGGATTATGTAGCACCCTAATCCGGATTTTTATTTTTAGTTGATATTTTTAGCCAAAATTTTAGCTAGATTATACATAATATTTTTCTTAACTTTTTCGCGTTTGGTTCGATGAGACAAATCGTTTTCGAGCATAAGTTAGATTAAACAAAATACTTGAATTAAATTGAAGTCCTAATACAATGATCAGTTCGCCAATAAACTATTACATTGTATTTAAACTAGACCATAACTACCCACCAACGACCATCCATATGTTTCCAGCCTTAGTCTCACGATCCGATCATACATCACGACAATCATCACGAACTAACTCTTTACATGCATTCAAAATGGAGGCATAAGCAACATAATTGCTTAGTGAGAGCGGTCATCCCGTTTCACAGAGCCACAATCAAAAATCGTAACAAACATTGATCATATAGCCAGAAATGCTTATCACAACAGAAAACTAGTCAAGCGTAACTATCTATGATTACAGGCCGATCATCCTGCTTTCCCTCAGTCATTTTTGACTTTCCTTAGATAACCTTTTGATTTTCCCCATTTTTGCTTGGCAAAGACTCATCCCATCCTTATCTATTTTTCCGTCTGGCAGAATTTGCATAACACGAGTGTTACATATTTATCCGCAAATTTTAACTCATTGGATATTGGTTTTTTTTTTTACTAATTACATGTTTTTTAAGTGTGGTCCGCATATTTATCCGCAAATTTCCCATGGTTTTTTTTTAATATAATTGTCCTTTTTTAATATAATTGTCCTTTTTAAAAAATATAATTGTTCAACAAGATTTGTCCATTTTAAAACCGATAAAATAAAAATCCCGCAATCGGACTCTCGAAATCCAATGTTATATATCGAAATTTAGTGATTTACGCATTCGTTTAAAATTAAGGGAGATGTTTAAATAATGTTCGGTGCGAATGGATAAATGATGGGGGTAATAACGTCATTTGTTCTTAAACTCCATCCTCTTCAAGACGACGGTTGCACAAAGATTGTAGATTTCTCACTCTCCTCCGCCGTTAAACCTCTGCTTTGCATTTCTTTAGGAGAAGAAGCCATTTTGGGGTCTTACTGCTCCGTTCAACAATTTTATCGGAAGATCTCGATCGATCAGTTTCTTCCGATTTCGACTAGGATTCGATGATGAAGTTTGCTTTCACTCTTCAATTTGGATCTGTAAGTTGAGATTTATCGTAATCGTCTCTGATGCTTTAATTTTGTCTGTTAAACTCGTTTTCTGTATCCCTAAGTCTTACTACTAGTTACAGATGAAGGAGATTCGTTAGATTGATTTTCTTTTCATAGTAGCTCACAACATTGTTCTACTTTTGGTTTTGCTTTGAAAAAAAAAACCTGAATTGGGTAGGTGAATCAAAGTCACATACTCTCTTCAATTTTCGACATATTTCGATTAGGCGTGGTCTTGGATGTGTGGTGTAATGAAATGGGTGTTTTGGAACAGACTTTGAAATAGAAAATGTCGAGGCCGATCATGCTCGTCTTTCTTCTGGTCATACTTATAGTCACCTCTCAATTGGAATGGAGGCAACCGCTTCTTGAGCTTGATGCAGCTCCTAGCTTGTCTCAGAAACAGCACCAAATTGCAAAGAGGGAAGATGTTGTCAAGGAGAAGGTACTGATTCATTTCTCATTCGAAACTCTCTGTGTTCACAATCAGAATAATCTGCATGATGGGGCATTTTGCATCAATCAGTTTCTAGACTTTGTTTGTGGCTTTATTCTTTGGCATTGGGATGCTTATACTTTCATAAGACTCTGCACAATCTGATCTTTTCAGGGATTGGAATTTCATTTCTTTTATCATTCCTCTTTTATAGAATGTCTGTCGAATCCGTCAGTGAGTGACCAGAATTCCTAATGTTGCATAGAGAGATTTGTTTGAGCCTTCTATTGAGTTTTTTTTCCTGATTGCGTTGAGGTTAGTGGAGAAAGATAACATCTTTGTCTTGCAACCTTAAGTTCCATTTGTATGTATGAATAACCTCGTAATTTTGAGCCTTAATATATTGTCCTGTTTCGAACCTTGACAGATATTTTTTTGCTTCATATTTTGCTAATCGTTACAGATCATCTTGTCACAAGAGAGACATATCCAGAGGCTAAATGACCTTGTACGAAGTCTTCAAATGCAGTTACTGCGATGCAAAGGAGAGAACGAGATACGGAACGCCACTGAAACCTTCCATCTTAATAAACAGTTCATTGAGCTCGAGAGGAAACACATTGTGGAAGACTGATATTCCCCATCCCCTCTACAACAATCTCTAATGAATAACACAAATGGTACGTAAAAAAAAGCTATGGAAAAAACGAAGAAGAGAATTCCTCTTTAATCCTCTAAGCTCCAACGGTTGTATTTTGTTTCTGTTGTGGTAAAACATTGCTGATGGTTTGATTAGGAGGATTGCCTTACTTATGAAGAAGGTTGAGATATTTAAGTGTAATGAAATTTGAGAATTAGGGTATTCTTAGTTATGGTTGATTCTATTATTATTATCTGACAAATACACACATGATCTATATATATGTGTGTTGTCGTATAGTCAAACTTTGGTTTGTTGTTTGATGTTACTTTGAAATTAATGTAACGAAAATCTAAGATGACAATAGCAATCTTATGTCATATGAATCTCCCGTTCTATTCGCAATTTTGTTTTTATGTTTCATGGTTACATCAGTCATAGCCACTAAATCTCACCAACCACACTTCTTATTTTTTTTCCTAAGTCAAACAAAACCAAATAAAAATCCCAAGGAATATTAAATTTTTTATTCACTCATCCATATTCTTACATTTTATTCACTTTCCAAAGTCAATAATAATTTTAACAATTAAAAGCCATTCATCTAGTCATCTTTTTGGTCAATCTTTACATCATTTTGTTGGCCGTGCGTATAGCCGTCCAAATTCTCATATTCACCAATATTATTCAATATTCAACAACAATACTTTGAAATGTTTTTGAAAAGTTATCATATAAGATTTTTTGTTTTCTTTCTAATTAAATATTATTTTGACCATTATACTAATTATTATTTTTTCTTGAAAAAACAATTACACTAGTTTTTTTCATTTGTGGGCACTTGAAAACATTTCTCCTCTTCAATTCTCATGCCATGATTAATATCTAATAATATCACCTACCCATTTAACTACAATTTTTTTTCCTCTGTCAACACCCATTTAACAACATTACAACCTTACACGTTCGAAACAAATGGTACTACATTACTACTTCTCTCTCTTTCTCTCAATTTGAATTTGAATTTTCATGATAAAAATATGAGAAAGGACAAAGTAACTCGTTTGTATCTATCCAAATACTATTTGGTTATAAATGCAATTTAAAAGCTCAAGTCATATACTCAATCTTATGCATATTAATTTCAAATCACATTTATTGCTACAAACACCTCATTTTTATAATTATTTTCTCAAGAGTATTTATTTTGAAAGCTAGATAAAACTAATCCTACTAATTAACCAATACATACATTCAATGAAACTCTCTCTCATCTTGTGTGTATCCGTCTATATATAACCGCATCTAATAAAATGAAGACGTCAAACTCCCTTTCTTTCAATCTCAAGAACAAGAACAAAACTAGTCTTCACCAAAGTAAGCTAATTTTGAACCAATATCCAAATTAATTTGTTTAACTATATGTTATTGTTATTGTTATTTTCATCTTCACTTTTTAATTGAAGACAAATAAGTCATTCGATTGATCAATTCTCCTCTTTTCTCTTTCATGATATATATATATATATACATGTTTTATAAACCAAGTTTCATCGAAATCTTTCTTACGCAAACCCTGGTTTTTATTTAATTTTATTGTGTTTCTTATTCAGATTCCTACAGAATAATATATCAGCATACATACTCTTCTTGGAAGGCACGAAACATGAATCAACAAGAAGCTGCGACTGCGAGTAATCTTGAGCTTGATCTGAAACTAAATATATTGGATTCATCTTTTCCCACTGATGAGAGTTCATCTTCATCGTTATGCTCGGAGGATGCTGAAGGTGGAGGAGGAGAGGCTAAATCAATGGTGGTCGTTGGTTGCCCTAATTGCATCATGTACATCATCATGTCTTTGGAGAGTAACCCTAGATGCCCTAGATGCAACAGCCAAGTTTTGCTTGACTTTCTCACAGGAAACCGTAGCAAGAAGAAGAGTATTAATTAAGAAAATATCCATTAATTAAGATTATATTTTTTCTTAATTTGTTGCCACGTATATGAATAGTTTGTATTAATCTTCGATGAACGGATGTGTTCATAAAACCGAAATCTATATATACTTTTGTTTTGCAAGAACATCGTTAGTTAATTTTATATGTAATCTATTGACAGTTTAGCGATGAATATTAATAGAAGCGGATATAAATAGACTAGATTATGTCGTTAATCCATCATAAAATTGTTTTTGTGGTGGATTTATGGCTATTAATGACGGATATGTGTCCTCTTCAAAACAATTATGGTATTCCGCTTTGGATACTAGATATTTCTTGACTATTGCGATATATTTAATTTTACAAGTGGAAAATTGGTTGTTGTTGACTTGTTGTAAGTTCAATGTATATGTACGTGACATAACTACGTGTTTAACATAAAAACGTGGAACAATGACTTTTTTCTTTTCCATTGTTTGCACTAAGTAATCCTAGCTTTAATTATAATTATTTACACATATAGTCATATATATATACACATCATACATCAAATAATAAATAGGTTTGGTTTACTTGTTACCAAAGTTGTTGAACTAACAAATTAAATGTCTAAGAAATCATGAAGAAGAGTTGTTCTTATTATAAATGTGAAAAAATCTCCACCTAAACTTAATATAAGAAATGCATGTTGGCTTTCACATTGATGTCGGATTCAACATTACGTGTGTTTCGTTCTTTTCCCAACTATCAAAAGATCTCTCGCATTTTTTCGGTTTATGCAGTTTATTTCAATGGCATAAACCGAAAAAAAACTAAATATATTTCTTACAAAAACCAGGTCGAATCTAAATGTTGTTTCAATCTACTTCACATATTTCTTCCGTTAAGAAAATTCAAATCAACGTGAGTTGGTCTAGTGGTAAAGGTCTGACTTAGACCCATGACAACATGGACATTTGCCATGGGTCCAATTTTTTTATAAAAAAAAATTTCAAAAAAAAAGATCCAAAAAATTATAAAAACAAATATTTGAAAAATGGCACAATTTTTTTTTTTTTTTTGCCTAATGCTCATATATAAGTAGAGACGGGCCTGGGTAAAGGTTGGGTATGTGCCCGTCTACGCCATGGGTTCAACACACATTAGGAGGGTCTATTCTCCATTAATAGAGAATTTAACGGTTTCAGCCCATTCCACGGAGGATGTATGGGCCTACAGGTAGGGATGTCAATCGAGCTGACTCGGCCCGGCCCAGCCCGAAACCCGTAAAGCCCGCATATATTTGAGCCCGGCCCGACCCGAAAAAAAAAATCGGGCCTATATTCTAAAGCCCGGTCCGGTCCGAACAGGGCTTTTCGGGCTTTTCTTTACAAACATAAAAAAATCACAATTTTCAAATAAAAAATAATTAAAACAAAATATTTATCAAAATAAATCTAAATTTAAATGTATTATATCAAATCCAATCTAAATTTTAAAAAAGTTTCCAATAAGACACTCCATAAAGTTTCCATTTACTGATTTCTAATATGCTTTCATTTCATTCATTATTTTCTGTATTCATATTGTTTTTTTTTGTGATCACCAATGGAAATTTGTATTTTAGAGACACCAATTTTTTTGCCTCAATTGTTGTATAATCATTCCACAAATTTAGTAGGCTTTTATGGATTTACTAAGGCCCAATAAAAGATTTTCATGTGAATCAAGAGGCTATGCTTTATTTGTTTTCCGGGGCCAACAATCAATAACTAGCAACCAACGATCAAATTATGTTTGTTTGATACGTAGTTGCTAGTCCAAGATTTAATAAACTAAAACACTACGATATTCAGTGTTTGTAATTTTTAGTTAGTAGTCGCAAAACCACCTATCGCGCTTATTTTATCAACATTTTGGATGTTTGACATGAGTTTCAACTAGACAATTAAAATAATGAGAATTCTGATTAAATTGCTCCATGGTGCGTTTTTGTTTGATGGAATCATTTAATCCCCTCACATTTTTTTTTTTTAAACTTGATCATTACAAAATAATTATTGGTTAGGTAGAACATCAACCCTTATCTTTACGCATACTAGGACAATTTGAGACCATCGTGAAAGACAAATTAGTTTTAGCTATATACAACATTTGCACGATTTCATTTTGATATGGTGTCTACTCTTATTTTTGCAGGTAGATGCGTCTTTGTGTGTATATGTATATATATAATGGATGCATATACTGCATGTAGCTCATTACAGAAATTGACGGAACACAAAGTTAATCTGATTCTTTAAAAAAGTGAGAAGCTCAAATGCATGTCTCCATTATTTTATTATATTTTCTTCTCATGTTCCTAAGTCACGTGACATGCCTCACTCTCGACCTTTTTGCATGCCATTGCCACATAATTACATATAGGATATATAACAATGGCGGATATATATACTTGTTAAATTATCAGTCCTTTCGAATATATATTTTATTTTTTATGAGATAGATTTAAGAATCAGTGGGGTTCGGATGTTTTTTTTTTCTTATTAGTTATTGTGTCTAAGAAAGAAAAGTTGTTAGTGTTTGTAAGAATACAAGAGTCATGCACATATCAAGACCTAACATCCAATCCAATAGTAACATTTGTTAAATCACAGTTTAATTATCCTTTCTCTTTCTCTCACTCACTTTTCCTTTTCACCACAAAGCACTAATCGTGTGATCATCATCTTAATGACTACTATATCTCTAAACCCTTCACACACACTTCCTCAACACTTCTCGGCCTTTTCTTAATTATACAACAAACCCATGATATAAATCCAAATTCGACCATTTCCTCTTGTCAATATCAAACCAAAGTTCGATTCGATGTCGAATCTGATTCGAACAGATCTTCCAAAGAAGAGGAAGAGAGGAGACAGTAGAGTTTTCAGGCTGAAGACTTTCGGAGAGACAGGACATCCAGCTGAGATGAACGAGTTATCTTTTCTAGACAACCTCGGGAAGCTACTTGAGTTTGGTCACTTTGAGAGCTCCGGTCTCATGGGAAGTTGGTCTTTTCAGCTCGAGGTTCATCGTCACCCAAATCCTCTCTATGTGCTTCTCTTTGTCATCGAAGAACCCATTGAAGCCTCTCTTAACCTTCGTTGCAACCATTGCCAATATGTTGGTGACGTCCTCACTCTCTTTCTCTAAATGTATACCCTTTTTTTTTGCATATCTATATGCATGCTCATACATTCGTAAACATGATCGCCGGTCTATGCATGCTAGTACTAGTACTTATGTATATGGATGGAACAAGAGACTTATAATAACACGTGGGTCTCTAGTTTCAGTCTCGTTATATATTGTTGGCTTATTACGCATTGCTATGGATGGAACCTTGCAGGCTGGGGAAACCAAATGATATGCAACAAGAAGTACCATTTCGTGATCCCTTCAAAGGAAACAATGGCCGCCTTTCTAAAACTAGAAGGCGGAGGCTGCGCTTTTCCCGAAAAGGAAAGTCTCTCCCACCTCGTGGAGCTTCAAGGCCATGTCCTTCACGGCTTCTTTCACTCCAACGGATTTGGTCACTTGCTCTCTCTCAATGGCATCGAGTCCGGTTCCGACTTAACAGGTCATCAAGTCATGGAGTTGTGGGATCGGCTCTGCACCGGTTTAAAGGCCAGGTATACTAAGATTTTAATTACATATTCATTTATCTTTGTGTATGTGTGAAATGTTCACGATATATAAATATGGTATAAACCACTCAACACGTACGATTTTATTAGTTTTCATATCATATGTCATAAATATTGAATTGTTTTAACCAATTTGTGATGTCCACGGTTAAAAGATTTTTCATTAGGATTGAAAGAGATTTCAAATATTCGTTGACCATATAAACGATTTCAATTAACTACAGAGAATTGTCTGGATTCTAGTTTAAGATTATCAAAAAGGAATATTGGATTATCTCTAGCTGTTGTTGATAATGAATTTCACATATTTAGTCAATTAATTAAAAATGGTTTCAAATATTTTGCACCTTATTAAAATGTCGTTGAATATATATATAGGAAAATTGGGTTGAACGATGCATCGCACAAGAAGGGAATGGAGCTGAGGCTGCTGCATGGTGTAGCAAAGGGAGAGCCGTGGTTCGGTCGTTGGGGCTACCGGTTCGGGTCAGGGACATACGGAGTGACTCAAAAGATTTACGAGAAGGCACTTGAATCGGTCCGTAACGTACCCTTGTGCTTGCTTAACCATCACCTAATAACAAGCCTTAACCCTGAAACTCCAATCCTCTTGTCAAAGTACCAAAATTTATCAACCGAGCCATTGATCACTCTCAGTGACCTCTTCATGTTCATGCTTCACCTCCATTCACGTCTTCCAAGAGATAACTACATGAATAACTCCAGAAACCAAATCATCTCCATTGATAGTACCAACTGCAGATGGTCTCAAAAACGGATTCAAATGGCTATCAAAGTGGTTATAGAGTCATTGAAGAGAGTCGAATACCGATGGATATCGAGACAGGAAGTGAGGGATGCAGCTAGAAACTTCATCGGGGACACGGGTTTGCTTGATTTCGTGTTGAAGTCGCTCGGAAACCAAGTGGTTGGGAATTATTTGGTCCGACGTAGTCTAAATCCGGTGAAGAAAGTGCTGGAGTATTGCTTGGAGGACATATCAAATTTGTTACCAAGTAGTAACCATGAACTCATAGCCCTACAAAATCAAAATCCAATGGGGAAGACGACGAAGATCACAAGAGGTCAGGTGATGAAAGACATGGTTTATTTTTACAAACACATTCTAATGGACTACAAGGGAGTGTTAGGTCCCATAGGCATATTGAACCAAATCGGAATGGCTTCAAGGGCAATCCTCGACGCTAAATACTTCATCAAAGAGTATCATTACATGAGAGATACATCGGTGAAAACAATTCACTCAGATCGAGGGGACAGATTAGGAATATTCTGCACAATCGCGCGGAAATGTCATCATCATCATCATAACAACGAGATGAAGATGCCTCCACAAGAATGCATAGTGGTGAACAAAGATGCACGAATGAGTGAAGTGTATGGAGAGGCGGAGAGAGTGTTTAGAGAGATCTATTGGGAACTTAGAGACGTGGTGGTGGAGTCAATGGCGGATGGTGAAAGGGAAATGATCAACACAAGGGTTGATGATATGGCCTTGAATGGGAATAAAGGATTGGTGTTACAAGGGAATGTAGGAATGATGATGAACATTGAAGTGATCAAGTGTTACGATGATGATAATCGGAAGAAGGATAAGAGAATTGAGTGTGAGTGTGGAGCAAAGGAAGAAGACGGAGAGAGGACGGTGTGTTGTGATATTTGTGAAGTATGGCAACACACAAGGTGTGTCGGTGTTCAACACAATGAGGAAGTTCCTCGCATTTTTCTTTGTCAAAGTTGTGACCAACATCTTATTCCTCTCTCTTTTTTACCTTAACCGTTCATATATGTTATATAATAAAACCTTGATTTTTATCATAAACATAATTATATACTTGGACGTGTACTTATTCGGGAAAAAACCAAAGGAAAAACACTAACAAGGTATCTGCCCCAAAAGAGAGTTTTATTAATTCTTCTTAATTCTAAAGCGTGTACATTATCTACAGTAAAACAGTAACAAGGCAACATTTGACTCCAATGCATGCATCAGCTTTTCTGATAATCTATCAGACTGACGACTATGGACAAATTATATAACTAACAGTTAGACAACCCAACAACTACAATCAAGAAAACAAAAGCTTCATCTTTGTCACACGACCCCCATCAGCAGCTTTGTCTTTTGACGAGTCAGGCTGATCCTATCAGAAAGAGACAAACCTTTAACAAGTAAGCAATGGTTTTCTAAACCCGTTTGGGAAATTGCATGCTGAGGGACCTATTTACCCTCAGGATAACTCAGACATCTGGAGCTAATTAAAAAAAGGAAATGTGGTGGCATGCCCCCAACAACATGATGTGCCGTACATCAAAAAAGTTCAGCAGTTTCCCAACAAGTTTTTCTGGGGCCAAATTCACAGTATACCCGCCCTGAAATAGGAATGCCCGGTTAAGTTGGATCCTTAAGTAAAAACAAGCTTTAGGTTGTTCCAAGCTTTACGGATGTCAATGAGACTTGAGTTTCTATTTCACATTTTCAAACAAAGGTATGGAAAAATCAACAGTTCCATGTAATTCTATTGGAACTAGAAGTTGTGTGGTCTGTACCTGTTGGTGGATACCGCAGAGAGTATTAAGCAATTTCTTGAAGGATGATCAGAGATTTTATGCCATTGTTAGATTCGATTCAGAGATACATGCGAGTAAGATCATCGAGCTTGCCAAATCACAACAACAACGGGAGTTCTTTTCTCGAGGTTTATGAAATGGAGGAAAAAGGCATCCCAGGAGCTTTGCACAACATCTCGGATTTAAAACGCGTGTCTCCCCGGGCCAGCTCTTGATTCTGGCTTCTATGAGCTGCTTGATCCAGAAAGATATGACAGAGCTCTCATAGATCACTCTCTTGAAAAACTCGGGAATGTTGCTATGAGCCTGCTCGTTGGCTCAACGGAAACCTTCCACAGTCTCCTATGATATCTCTGGACGATGGACGAGTATATACGTATCGTGTCCAGGTTACACCAACAAGAGTTTATTTCTCTGGACCAGAGGTGATTATTTCAAATCGTGTGCTTCGACATTACTCCAAATTTCCTCCGGATATCATTTGTTGTTGAAGATCTGGAAAAGGTTCGTTCCATGGATCTGTCTCCACGCTCTTCTACTCAAACAAGAACCAAGTTATACGATAGGATTAATTCTGTAATTGGAGATGGGATTGTCATTGGTGATAACAAGTTCCTGTTTCTCGCCTACTCTTCCAGCCAATTGCGGGAGAACTCTGCTTGGATGTTTGCACAAACGGACGGGATTACGGTAGCAACTATCAGAGCCTGGATGGGTAATTTTGACAGTTTAAGAAATGTAGCTAAATAGGCTGCAAGGCTCGGTCAGTCGTTTAGCTCGTCTAGAGAGACACTTACTCTTAGGAGCCATGAGATCAGTCCCGGCTTTTACCCATGACGAATGGGGCGATCGCCCTAGGTCAAAGCCTAATTTTTTTTTTTTTTTTTTTAACGGCAAAACCTTGATCTATTATTATCTATATAAATAAGTAAGGTTCATATATATATAGATATATATATATATATATATATATATATATATCTATATGATTAACAAAAATGGCTCATAATCTAAACGTATTTTGCATTCTAAAATATCATATTTACGATTTCTTAGATTTTTATGCTCTTAAAAATAACATATCATCAAAAATATTAAATATGAAAAATCGGTAAAAACAAAACATTAATACACATCAACTTCATTTTTACAATGTCATTACTTTCCACACAATATTTTGACAAGCTAATATTTTTCTGTTCACAAAAACTATTTATGTCTTTCATTCGTATTAATTTTTTAATCTACACTCTATTAGAGTCGGTAATGTATCCACTTTACATTTTTAATTCTCTAAAACTATATTGCCTCCTAGAGTCCCGACTACCGCTTCTGACTACATAAACTTCATCTTGTAAATTTTAGAAAGAGACATAACACATACTTTCGGAAAGGCTTCCAATTTAGTATATATTTTGTTACTTTTTGCTTCTCTTATCTGGTAGCTTCATTTTGTTGTTGCTCAAATATTTTTCTCTCATCCTAAATAGATCGTTCTAAAATTGGAAAACTTGGGCATTTGAAATTTTTACAAATGCAAAGTGTTTTGCATAACCAAATATATCCAATTCGTCTCTAATTTCACTATGGAGTCGGTAGTTTTGATCAAACGTATGAGTTTTTATGGAAGAAAAAATTACAAAAATGATCACTTCGTCATTAGTTTTGTTGTAAACTATGTTCTCAAAGTTTTTTAGATTTTTACTTTTTAAGAGAAATATTGAGATTTTGTCAAAATGAGTTATGTGCACAATACAATATTATCTTATAAATGTGTAATTGACTATGAACAAAATAACGTATAATCAATCTTTCTCTTCTAAGCTTAAATATGTTGAATATTGATTCTTTAATTGCAGTTTTGCAGAAAAGAAAAGGTACACAAGTTCTTCTCCAGATGGTTTCCAATGCCTCATGAGTTGCTTCTCTGTAATGAATCTATCAAACATGAGAAAAAACTATCGTCCAATGTAAAAGTCCAAAGCATGTATCAATATTTTGTTTGTATTATGAACTTGTAGTTAATATTCATTACGAGAAAGTGTTTGCCATTGAGATTTTTTGGTTTGTGTAACGAGTTATTAATTATGAGAGCTTTGGAGTTTCTAACTTGGGTAATAAAATGTATAAATGTAAATCACATGCTTGAAATTGATCTTGAAATAAAAATTGTCTAAAACGCCATGCTCAAAACTTGCACAAATGAATAGTGATACTAAAAACATATACGAATACGATCTGCGCATAATCATTAATGTTTAATATTTTGTTATATTTTTATGATATAAATAAAAGGTCAATATTTCATATTTTGCCTAAAGTCGTCAATATTATTAAGACGGGCCTGGATGAGATTGAAGTGATTCCGGATGTCGAGATCAGATCTTCAGAGACTTGCTATGTGTTTTCCGATGGGATCGAAAAGATCTCAGCTGAATTTGCTAGAAATGTGGCTAAGAAATGTGGCCTCACAGAGTTTTATCTGTTTACTTTTCAAATCCGCTATGGCGAGTATAAAGGAGTGGTGGTTGTGGATCCAAACTCCTCAAAGAAACTGTCTTTGAGGAAGAGTATGAACAAATTCGAGTCGGAAAACACAATGCTCGATGTTTTGGCGTGGAGCAAGTATCAGCCTTGTTACCTGAACAGACAACTAATTACACTTTTGTCTACTCTCGGAGTTAAAGACAATGTCTTTGAGGTAAGATAACGGAAAGTTGTGGATCAGCTCGATGCAATCTTAACTGATCCTGTGAAAGCTCGTGAGGCTCTTGGTTTAATGGCTCCAGGGGATAACACAGAAATTCTCAAGGAATTAATGTTGTGTGGTTATAAACCCGACGCTGAACCTTTCATGTCGATGATGCTTCAGAATTTCAGAGCATCTAAGTTGTTGGCTTTACGGATGAAATCGCGGATTTTCATTCCTCGTGGGAGATCTATGATGGGATGCCTAGACGAGACTAGAACGCTGGAATACGGTCAGGTGGTCGTGCAATATACAGTTTCGGGACGTGCACACTCCTGCATGGGAACTGTTGTTGTTGCGAAAAACATGTGTCTGCATCCTGGTGACGTCAGTGTTCTTCAAGCTGTCAATGTCCCAGCTTTGAATCACATGGTGGACTGCGTTGTTTTTCCGCAGAAGGGCTTGAGGTAAACACTTTTCGTATCTTGATTCTGAATATTTTGGACTAGCTTTCTTTGTTAAAGTCTCAGACATTGATTGAAATCTGGTGGGTTTTTTTTTGTTGACTTAGAGAAGGGTTCGCGGTGTCTATGACAAGATTTTAAAATTCCAAAAGTTTCAGATTATATGCAAATTATTTATCGTTGATCTACTTTTGATTTTGATAAATTCCAAGAGTTGAAGGAAAGATCTTGGACTTGATCGTTTCTGATGCGACCATCATTTTTAGTTAATTTACCTGGACAGGAGAGTAATATATACTATTGCGTAACTAATTCCAATCCATTTACCAGATTCGAAGAACGTACGTACTCTTAATGTACATCCTAGAAAAGAAGATGAATCAAACCAATTTAAGTTATGCAACTTTTGGGCTTTTCTACAAAATGAAGTCTTTAATGCGTTTGGGTTGATGACATATCCCCCGCAAGTTCACCGATTAGTATTATTTAAATAAAATAAACTACTAGTAGTAGAAATGAAATGTATTTGGTTTAATGCAATTATTGGATACGAGAGAAGCCAACTTAGACTAAGTCTAGGCACACAAGTAACAACCCGAGTCAAAGCGTCTCCACGACGCGTTGACCACACGAAGGAGACGTGAAGGGAGAAGTGTTTATAACTAAACTCTGCAGATACCTTTAAAAGACGAAGAATATAAGTACTAAGACCCAAAAGACGGACTTTTCGATTATTTCCATTTCCGATTGTAAACGATGATCAATTCCGATCGGATGCTCAAACCTAGCGGCGGATCAATCGTGATTCGCGAGGTCTGGGCTGATAATCTACACTCCGAGTTTGACCTCATCAGCGCCATCGTCGAGGATTACCCATTCATCTCCATGGACACGGAGTTTCCCGGTGTCATTTTCAAGGCCGACCCCGCCCTTCTCCGCCGCGGAAACCCTGGTTATCTCTACAGGCTTCTCAAATCCAACGTCGACGCTCTCTGCCTCATCCAGGTCGGTCTCACCCTCTCCGACGCCCACGGAAACCTCCCGGATCTCGGCGGCGGAGATGGCCGTCGCTTCATCTGGGAATTCAACTTCCGCGACTTCGACGTGGAGCGTCACGCACACGCTCCGGACTCGATCGAGCTCCTCCGTCGTCACGGGATCGATTTCGAGCGAAACCGCCGCGACGGTGTTGAATCGGAGAGGTTCGCGGAGCTGATGATGTCGTCGGGACTGATCTGCAACGGATCGGTGAGCTGGGTGACGTTTCACAGCGCGTACGATTTCGGTTACTTCGTGAAGATCCTCACGCGCCGGGAGCTTCCGAGCTCGTTGCGAGAGTTTCTCCGGCTGCTCAGAGCGTTGTTCGGCGAGCGAGTGTACGACGTGAAACACATGATGAGGTTCTGCGAGCAGAGACTGTACGGTGGTTTGGACCGGGTGGCTCGGTCGCTTGAGGTTAACCGGGCGGTTGGGAAATGTCATCAGGCCGGTTCGGATAGTTTGCTGACGTGGCAAGCGTTTCAGAGGATGAGGGACTTGTACTTCGTTGAGGATGGGCCGGAGAAACACGCCGGCGTTTTGTACGGTTTAGAGGCTTTTTGATGAAATTTGAATTAATTACCGAAATTGATCATTGTAGATCGGGAAAGTACAAATCGAAATTCATTTTATTCCAATCACAATTCTGAAAATAAACAATTGAGCTAAACTTTTAACTATAATTTACTGAAATCTTACCGAACCAAATGAAACTTTAAGGTTGGTTTGGAAATATTTCAAATTCAAAATTTTGTTTAAAAAAATAAAAAGCATGTAAAAACAAATGTAGATACAGTTTTTTATGTTAAAAAAAAAACCAATCAAACGTGAATGATATAACCTATGGTAAAGAAGGAATATTTGTTAGGTTATATCTAAAAAAAGAATGATATAACCTAACAAATATTCCTTCTTTACCACCATAACTGACACCTACAATAAAATCCGTCATAGAAAGTGAAAACATATTCTTTGAGCTTGTTTTTGTTTAATGGTTCACATATAGTCTTGGAATCATATAACATAAATAGACAACTCTACTAAGATCAAATTATTCACAATATTGTAACATAATATATATTCATGAAGATCATATAATCAGTTTCTCATCTTAAGAGAAAGAGGTTTGGTGTGAGTCACCATCATTATCATCAAAGAGGATTAACATAAAGACGAAGCAATCTCCCAAGTGACTTTCCACGGCGGTCGTGTGGTGGCCGAAGATGTGAACAGACGTCGACAAAAACCCGGACGATGAGATTGTGTTGAGGAGGAGGGTTTATGTCCAAGAAACACCTAAGAAGCTCCTTAAGGTCATCCTCTGTTTCGATATCTCTCTCGTTGATCATCTGATTCATCGACTTCTTGTAATCTTCGAATGGATTGATTGATTCCTTAGCCATCGCGACGCTCTCATCAATCTTGGGACATGGGCTGCGTAACACCGTGGGAGAAACCGGTAGTCCCGGGGTGTAGTGGCTGTGAGATGAAGGCGGAACGGTTGAGCCGCAACCGCAGGCCATAACAATGGCTTTTAATATGGTTTTGAGTGACGTATACTTCCTCTTCTTCTTCTTCAAATGCATATTTTTTTACAGAGAGAGGGAAGAAAAAAAGAAGTTGAGATTATTGAGTGAGGGTGTTGGTGGTTTGTTAAAAGAGGAACCTTTCTTTCTGTTTTTAACTAAGCTTGAAGATTCAGCATTGCTCTTTGCTTGGGAGATGCACAATTTTGATGGATTTCTCTCTTTTTCTAAGAAAAATATATAATTCGATATGATTCGGTGAAATCAAAGTTATTTTGTACGTCATGCTATCATTTGGAAGAAACTACCTCTAGTGTTATATCGTGTTTTTCTTTTCTTTTTTTTTATAATTAGGGATGGACATAAAAACCGATTCAAACCAAAATGAAAGTACTCAAACCGAAATCGAACCAAAATTTATTTTGAACCAAACAGTAATAATATTTTTATACCGAAAACCGAACTGAACACGAATTCAAACAAATAAATAAAAATATATAAAACTTTTTTTTTTGTTAATGGAATTATCAAAATTTATTAAAAATTAATTCAGTTTAATTAAATATATACCGAAAATACCAAACTCGAAAATTACCAATATTAGCTGAAATAACTGATATAATTTGGTTTTGGTAACCTTTTAGTAAACCCGAAATGGAACATTTGAAAGCCACCCGATTCACTCTAAAACGTTTGGCACTTTCACTTGAATAAAGACCAATCTTAAGAAAGAAATGGGTTAAGGCTATCCTATATAAGCCGAGAAGCTAATACCTAAAAAACTAAAAAATACAACGAAAGGTTGGTTTATTTTGCAATGTCTAATTCTATGATAACGCATGCAGCTACTATACAAGTACAACATAACTCTGGATTCACTGATATCAAATTCTATGTACAGATGTATGGTGGTGCTTGTAATGTGGTAAGGTGACTTCAGCTACCTGTAGATTTCGTAGCAGTGGAATGTTCGGGTGTTGGGCTTGATGGAGTTTGTGGCAGTTCAAGGGTTGTGTTGCTGGGTCCTGCGTCTTGATCATATGAAACCATCTGGTTCCACTCCGGCTTAGCTAATGATTATAAGTCAAGGAGCTCTAAATAGGTTTGGGGACGAACAAAACTCAAAAAGATCAAAGAGAGTGACAATCAAGGATACATTCGCTTGGCCATAAGTCTGTGAGGCTCACTTCACCTACCTCTGATCGAAGCCAGTAATCTACATCCATCTGTACATAATGTAACCATACAGATAATTAATGAATTAAGCTGCGAAATTCTTACTTGCAGCTTTCCTCATACAGCTGAGCATAATTTTCCAGATATGATCACTGTCGATTACTTTTCCTGGCTATATGTTTGCTTTCTGGAGTTTCCAGATTGTGATTATGCATGTCGTGAAATATTTTAACGCTGAATTAGAAGTTGGGACTTACATCCAAATCTGGAGGAACAATCTTCATGATACCATCAACAAAGTCATGAGATTCCATGTCGGAGTAAACTCTTTGTGTATCATCAACTTCCTGTGTTTCCATGTTTTTGTCGGTGCTGTCGTCCTCCATCGACATGGCTACATCTTGGTTCTCAGGGAGACCAGACGTTGATGGAACATTTGAAGGCTCATCGGGATGAGGAATGTCCTCAAACCTCTCTTCGAATTGACTTAAAAACACACACTATAATTGTCAGTCTCACTTCCATTTTACAAATTTATCATTAGCAAGCATAACGCTTGAGGACAGGATTTACCTGACTAGATACACGTCTATTGGTCCCATTGTGCTTCTCAGAATTATTCTATATCTCCTCTGAGGATAACCACCAGCCTGATTAAGGGAAGGATAAGAGATGTAAATTAAGTGCTTCGCTCATTTAGTTTTGTGTGCTCTTCAAGCTTACCTCATCAGGATCTGGCACCTCAAGAGTTGTTCCATGCGGTGCCTTGACAGCTATCAGCGTTTTATTCTAAGAGAGGCATGAGAGACGCCACAAAATCAATTTCCCAGTTGAGCAGAATGCAAAGGAAAGAGAAACACATAATTACTAGAAGAAGACCAAACCTGGAAGCATGGTAAGTTCTTAATGTCGTCTTCAGTAACAAACAGAAACCTAAAAAGTGGAGAGTCAGAACAAACAAATATGTTTTATGGTACCTTGCTCCAGGAGAAATGGCAGAGAAGCTTACCTTTTATTGTTTTCATCCTCGCTCAAGCTTGTTAATCTTTCTTGCGATTCTCTGCAACCAGGTCGATTATCAACAAGATACAACAATCGCAGAAAAGGAAAACAAAATGATTAACGAAAATACCTGATATGGTCATCTAATTTTGCCTCCTCAGCTGTGAGGTTTTGTATTTCATTCTGTAAAAGGATCAAGGGATACCTAAATGTCAAACTAAAACTGGTAATGGAAACTTGAATAACCCAAATAGTTTTTCCAACAAAAAAAAACCAAAACAAAATGCAAGTGACTGAGATCAATGAGAAATTGCAGTAACTAATGATTCACTTAGTCAACATCTGTGCAATTAGACTGTATGAGAAACACAGAATCCCATAGTTACACATCGTCGATGTTTGTGTTTGTGGTATATTTTCTAGTCATATCCCACTAATGGGTTTAGGTCTCAAAGAAATGTTATAAGAAAAACCATACTAATCCAGATTCAGACGATGCTCAAGAAGACAATGTAAGTTAACATATACAAACTCGAAAACATCAATAAAACTGGTGATAATACTTGCAGTGGAACATATCATTGACAGGTAAAGGAACACATAGGCATGTTCTATACCTGTAGGTTAGCTATGCTTTCGATTGTTTCCCCTGGTTTTGAGACATCGAGACCCCTAAAGACAGACAAAAGAAAATTCAGAAAACCGTGACTCACACATGAGGCATCAAATAAAAGGAATTCAAGATTTGATATTCGGATGAAATGCTTACTTCCACTGAATCCTGTTCTTGAGCGTCTTCTCTATCAAACCTATTCCTTCTAACACATTGGTTATATCGTATATCCGTCTCTTTTGTACCTGCATCAACAGGAACACGCAGTTATGGCTTGAAAGAGAGTAATGCATCAAGCAGGCAGCTTAGAGATTGAGTATGTCACCTCTAAAGTATCAGCTGCTTTATTTAGATCAAGGATACCATCCTCTGCTTGTTTTATCAAATGGATGAATTTCTTTGTCAAAAGACCTGAAGCAGATTAGATCATTACAAAAAAGCTTATTATCCAAAAGTACTTTCCGCCAGACATAAGTTTGTGCAATAAGTTATTACCTAGAGAACTATCATAGCGACAAGTACCAGCCTGCGCAAAGTTATTTCCAGGAGAACCTGCCAACACAAAAGATCCTTCTCACTACATTGTAAGGGTCCCGTTCTCTCTTAAATGAAATTGTTAGACAGAAATTAGATGAAACCAATAAAGAGGGTTTAGCCCAGATGAGCACATAAGCAATATCTATCATTGGTCGGTGTAGATAGAGAGGAAACACAGACCAGACTCACCTGCATTAGAACCAGAAGCTTGCATTCCAGTTTTATTAGACTTCACTGACCTAGATGATTTTTTGGCCTTCCCTCCTTTCCCTGATACGGGTGTTTGGAGAACACCGGTATTCAATTCATTGGGCTCATCTATCTGGTTTACCATATCTGTCTTGCGCTTCAGCTGCCAACAGAGACACCAGAATTGTACAGTTATATACACCAAAGTGGAAAACCAAGCACCACTATAATCTTATCCTATCAGCATCATACTGTAACTTAGCTGAATCTAAAAGCAGAGGCAAACCATAAATGCCAAGGCCAACATAGCAAAATTAAGACAGTAAATTAACTCGATATAGACACACACAAAAAAACATAAATCTGCTCTAAATAGCAAGAACAGGAACATCAAAAACCCTAGTCCAGCAACTAAAGCACTCAAAAGACAATAATAACTTAGAATGCTAAATCTATATACTGCAAACCAGCCCAATGAAGGAGGCCAAACGCAATTACACCGCCGGAAACAGATCCCAGCACAATTCTCATCAGAATTTCAAACAATGGTTTATATAATCAAGCCTCAAAATCGAAAGACGAGAATTATAACGAGCACTTAAAAAAATTCACAGCCAAAATTGACACTAGACTTACAGCAGATGTAAGAACGATCGCGTCAGCAAGCTGATCAGGAGGTCCACCTCCGCGAGTCTCGGCGGCGTCAAAGCGGTGATACTCGCCGGGAGCAACTAATGGAGGCTTCATAGAAGACACAGAAGGATGATGCTGCCGCTTAGAAGGTGGATATTGGTGAGACTCCGACATGGGAACGAATCTCGATAATCCACCCTGAAAACCCCAAAGGAAACGGCAAAAGGCAGCCGAGAATAATCTCTAGAAATTGGGATCTCCGGCAACCAGAGATCCTAATAGATTTTCGGAGGCAGATCCGCGGGGGGAAATTGCGGAGATTCCGGGAAGAGAGTGTGAGCAGATCGGCGAAACGAAAAAAAGCGGGAGAGGAGAACAACAACAACACCAACAACAAAAAAAAAAGAGACGGTGGAAGAGAAGAAGAAAACGAGGGAATGAGTTGCGTTTGGTTCAGATACTGATGTGGAGGGAAGCGCACAATCTCTCTTTTTTTTTACTCCTAACCAAAATCCCAACAAATAATCCTCTCTTTTTTTTAATATATATCAAATTAAACAAAATATATATATATATATTAATTTGTACTATATTATCCGGTTTACAAAATTATTAAAGCTATGCAATCTAGTTTGGATACTAAAAAATGTATATTAATTTGTGTTCAACGCAGTAAGAATCTATTTTACATATCCGACAAAAAATCTACTGATGGATTTATGCATATAATGAAATTGGAGCAGAATTTATCAAACTGTTGCATCCGTTACACGCGTTAAGCGTGAACAATCATCGTCAAATCTGTCAAACAATTAATTGGTTCAATATTTACGTATTCCTGGTTTGATTAATATACTAATTTTTGGTGTGATTTACGAATTGTTGTTGAACCACGAAACCGGTTCGTAAACTTAATTTAACAAATTGATAGGTACTACATACACGTTGATCCAGAAACAGAGCAGATGAACACTAGTGAAGATGTTGACAAAAAAATGAAAATAAAAGTTGGTCTCACTAACCAGATTATGTTTTGACTCAATAAAATCCAATTAAATCTCCAGCTCATGGAATTTTTGGCTTTGAAGGAAACAGTTTTTATCTGCATGCAAACACTCATATCTAATTTGGCTGCTACGAATTTTTCAAAACACAAACTTAAGTATGCGTAATCAAAAGAGATACTAAAACATTGAAAGCTTCATACAAAAACAAACACAGACACCAAAAAAGAACCTTTTCTTTACTTGAACAAATGGGCAAGATCAGGGTCATCCAAATCCACATCAAGCGATCCATTCAACCGCATGAACTCGATGTAGTTATCTGGAGGAGTGATCGCGCGAGTGTTGTTCTTCGGTCTGAATCCATGAACTCTCTGGAGATCTCTTGCAAGCCAACGCAGAAAAACCCTGTCCAATGGAGGTACAATCTTCAAGTGGATCTCTTCGCGCTCTTCTTTCACCGTTGTAGCTTTGTTTCCCATCTTGAAATATATACCTGCATGCATACATAGAGTATAGAAACAATGAGAGATCACAACCTTTTAGCAGATGCATTTTGGGGGTTTAACACAATCTACAATCTCTCCATCACCTAAAGAAACATTCTCACTAATATTGCAAGTGTGCAACCTTTACAATCTCGGATACAAACACTTGAATTGTTTCATCAATAACACGACGTCGTAAACACCTCCATAAGGAAAGAGACTAATAAGAAGTTCTACATAAGCTATACCTTTAGGGACATCAATTAACAAGGCAACCTACATACATACATCAATCAAATTATCATATTCCGCATCCATCTACAAGCATCATTGGCTATCTTGTTCCACTATGTCGAAGAATCTCAAGTAAATGCATCGAACAAGATCACATATCAATGACCCACGAATTCAAGGAAATTCTTCGAGATGATGAGCATATCATCAAAAATATATAGTTTTAGAGAAAGCCCCGTCTTCTGAAAACCCCTAATGTCTCTTTTTGAAAACGAATCATCCATGAAAACTAAATCCATTACAAAAAGAAACCTCAAATTATTAGCTGCGAAAATGGAGAATTTACTTCAATTTCTATCACTACGTACGAAAAAGGGTGTTAACCAAGCCAATCAGCGATAATCGATAGAGAGTTGAAAAAATCTAGAGGTTTTACCTTTCAAATCAGAGAGAAAACATCCAGAAATTGATAGAGAGTTGAAAAATTCCTGACCAGACACTACAGATCGCTTGTCCGGTCCACTATCTGAGCCTGTGTTCCAGACTCCAAAGTCCAGAGAAGAGAAGTGAACACACGGCGTCGTATCATTTCGTTAAGATGTATGGGCTTACACAAAATTTATATGTCGTTTGTGGGTTAGGCCCAGTGGCTTAAAGGCCTATTATCTCTGAGGTTGCGTTGGTTTGGTTAATTGCAATCGGGTTTCTTCGATTGCGTGTTGCCGGAGGCTGCGGCGGTGTTAAAGAATAGGCTTAAGCATCTGGCTTACCGGTAATCTCTCATTCCCGCCATCGAGAGACTTTAATAACTATAGCGTGCCAGAAAAGGGGAGTTTCATAAAACCAATTGTAATTCTGGCATTTGTTTGTTTGAATGTTGGTAATGACTTCCAGGTCGGAACCCACCTTCACCCAAGGGTCATATGACCTTCCCACTAACTAACCTTGCTTACACTAACTAATACTAAGTTCTTACGATTTCCCCGGAGAGAGAGAACAAAGTGAACAAAGAGTCAAGTCTTACTTATTTAAGGGGCTTCATGGATCTCCATTGCTTATTATTATGCTTTGTCTCGACGAGGAAACAAAAGCAAATCAAATGATGGAACTAGAAAAGTGATCCTGGAAGATTAGAGTACCCCTTGGTTCTGGCAAACGGATCACAATTACAGGTACCTGGGAGATGTTTCAGTTCGCCAGGTTGTCTCTTGGCTGCCCATGGATTCAGCAGCAGTTCAAAAGGTTAACCTATTCGGGAATCTCCGGATCTACGCTTATTTTCATACAATAACTGTCCTAGCTCTACCGTATCTTTTGTTTCATTTCTTCTGGAACAATCACAAACACTTCGTTTACCAGACGCAGTCTTCTGTAGCTGCGCTTAGACGTTGTGATCTGTGTGTGAAATTTTTGGACGCTAAAAATATTCAGGGTTGCGTTGCAATCAGTTGTAGCAACCAATCGCGCAGCTGCCAAACAAACAACAACAATTACGTCCGGCTGCAGGCCGCACCCGTCTGCGGCCGACAAACAAACAGACCTATCGTCGTTAAATCAACAATAGCACGCGGTAAATAACAAGTTTGTTGATGCGTCAAATACGCTAATATTATCACCCAAAAAACATTATTTTAAAAATCTTTTGTAGAAGGAAAAAATTATCTATTTTCCGCTGTGAAGTTTCATATAATAACATATCCCCACATAGTTTGAATATGGTTCTATTTCCCTACCTAATCAAAGTTCAAAACTTATTTCCCCACCTAATCAAAGTTCAAAACATATTTGCCCCCAAAATCAAAGTTCAGAATTTATTTCTCCAAAGACCACGATTTAAGTCGTTTAGTGTTTAAAAACCAAACAAAAACCGATCAAACCCGATTTTAACAAAATTAAAATCAATTTTAACCAAAATCAATTTTAACCAGACCCGACCCAAAATAATAGTGACCCCACCCAACCGATTTTGTTCTTCTTCTTCACCCGTAATTACAAGAAAGTCCTTAGATACACATCCTTTTCTTTTTTTTTGGTCAGAAGATACACATCCTTTATTCCCATATAAATCTACCAATATCTGCTGCATTAGATGTATAAATGTAATAAAATTAAAGAATTTTTTTTGTCAACGACATTAAAATACCTAGAATGCTGAGAAACCAAATCGGATAAATAGTTTACATATAAAATATCAAAAAAAATTCAAAAAAAAAATTACTTAACCCTAAAGAGAGAGTATTCATGATTGGTCGGAGAGAAATTCTAAAAGGATGTGTCCGTATAATTCTTCCGGAATAAATACTCACACGGCCTCATATATCCGAGCAATGATCCCTTCACATGTTCGGCGGGATCCACCGTGAAATTCACCGTTATATCGCCGCACTTCACGAAGAAGAAACCATCTTTAATATCGGATCCATCGTTTACCTGAACGCTAGATACGACCTCGACCCGGAGATCCCAAACCACGCCACCGATACTTTCGGGCGTCGAAACCGTTTTGAAAACGGCATAGGGAAGCGGTTCATTGATTTTTCCGGTGACGAGTTTCCCGAAATAATCCGGCGTGGATGACTCGGAGATAAGCTTGTCTCCACGGAGGAGACTCGATTTGATTGCATGTAGAGAGGCTTTACATCCGTTACCTGGGCGGTTCTTCACCACAAACCGGACGTTCCAGTCAGCGGTTGCGGTTGCGTTTACGGTAGATGCATTAGAGACGGATAAAGAGTCGACAAAGACCTCCAAGTAACAAATGTTTGGGGGGTTGGGAGAGATTAGAGTCCAACTTAAGATGAGAGAGAGTCCAATGATTGGGAGAACGGAAATGAGGTAGCAAACGCAGAACGAGGCTGGAGTAAGCTTGAACGCTCTGTCTCCGTCGTCACCGTTTGCGTTTCCGGTGGTTGGAAGTTGCTGGTGACATTGGCAGTGTCGGCTTCTGAGACCACAAGAGATACAAAGAACCCTTGCCATTTTGGAAGGAACGAAAAGATAACTCAAATTTAAGGTTAAGTATTCGTGATAAATAAAAGGCTTTTTAACAACAAATTAATAAATAAGTCATGTTTATTTGTAATGAGATATTCACATGTATATCTCAATTCTCAAGTATCCTAACGATACTTTTAATTGATTTTGTTTGATATATTCTGTTTAGGTACGCAGATTGCCAAATCTTTTAAATTTTAAGTACTGTTTACATAAATTTAAGGTTATTGCTAATAAGTTTGTGATAAAAAAATAATAAATTCGATCCCCTTCTAATTTGTTTTTCAACTCTTTTTTTTCATCTGATCACCTAATTCAACTCTGACTATGTCTATGATAATAATCCCAAAATATCATAGCAAAACTTTCGTATATCCACACACAAAATGCAAAATGCAAAAAAAAAATCAACTGCTTACCATATTTGCCTCTATCTATATCATTTTAATTTAATGATTGAGACTTGTTGAGATAACATAAAAATCATTCTTCCTTCCTCCCAAAGAATAAAACAAAATGGACACTGATCCTCTTCCTCCTTCAAGGTGGTGGACACAACTACACTCATTATTATCGCGTTGGAAGAATCTAACTGCAGAAGAAATCTCGGCTCTTCTGAAACCCTATTTGCTTGGCGGCATCACCCTCATAATCGGCTACTTCCTCATCCTCTACCTCAACAGGCTTCCTTGCAACGTCAGCTTCTCCATCGAATCCATCTCCATTTCTCCCTCTTCCACCACGTGGCACGTAGATTTCCTCGTGAAAAACCCTAGCTCGAGGTGTCCTATCCACTACGACGGCGATGTCGTGTACGTCAAGCTCGATCCTCTAAACGCCGCCGTTTTGAAGACCTCTCACACGCGTCGTCCCCGTGGCCACACGAGTTTCTCGGTTGATTTAGCTACGAGTAATCAAAGCGACGTCGTTGCAGCTTCTCCTAGGGTTTTCGAACTGGACATGAGACTTGGTGCTAGAAAGAAGCAATTTTTCAATGACGATCGAATTGGACATTTCGACATCAGATGTCAGAATTTTATGATTGGTCATGAGAAGATTCAATGCCATTCTCCATTCAAAGAATTGAAGGAGTGTTGCTGAGTTATTGAATTACTACGAGACTTGCTTTCAGTCGTATTGTTTTCAATTTTTTTTTAATTTGGTTTTGTTTTTATAATTGTCTTCCTTTTATTTGAATTTCTTTTATTGTAAGTGTTTTTTTCCCCACATTGATCAGTAAACCACGTCATCTATTGTGGCATTCTCTTTAAACCTAATTAATTAGGCAAGAATACATGAACTATAGGGAAAAAAGCTAAGCTGCATGGAATCGGAAGCGGATACGCAGAAGCGGAAGCGTGCGGAAGCGGGGAAGCGAGTTTTTTAAAAAAATTAGGAAGCGGGTACGTGTTGGAAGCGTTTATATATATATATTATATCAAACATAAAATCATATTAAAAATGTTTTAAAGTTTAAACAACAAAAATCCAATACATAATAAAAATATTGTAACTCAACTGAAGATAAAAATAAAACTCAAAGTCACATGTTGATATTGTCATTTTCATTTTCATCAGGTCCATCAAACATAACTGATTCCAACTTAAGTTATTCGACAATTCCACGAAGTTGAAAAAAAAAATTAAAAAAAAAATGAATGACCCAACATTATTGGGCTTGAAATATTTGAAAGCCCAACAACAAAACTGAAAAACGCACACGTCACTTCATCTTCTTCGATCTAGTTTTCAAAATCCCAGATCACGCTTCCAAAGTCACAGGACACGCTTCCATTTTGGAATCGAACACTTCCTCAGCGTACCCAAACATCATTTTTTTGGAATCGCGATTCCAGAGCGATTCCGAGCGATTCCGATTCCGATTCCGATTTCGGAGCGGGAATCGAAGCTTTGCCGACGATTCCGTGCAACGTAGGAAAAAAGTACTGATTGTTTTTGTCAACTATAGTATATATCCATGTACTTAATGAATCCCATTTTATTTAATCAATTCTGACTACAAAAATACAAATAAAATAAATAAAATAACCTAAAGCCAAGAAGAACTCGTAAATTGATAATATCTAAACGGAAAGATTCAAGTTATGCCGGAGTAAATAGTCACATCGTCGCATATTTCCGAGCAACGATCCAATCATATTTCCCGCCGCATCCGCCGTGAATTTCACCGGAATATCGCCGCAGAACACCATCGCGAAACCATGTGCAGATTCTGACTTCAAACCGGCGACAATCTCCACCCGATAATCCCAAACCACGCCTCCGATAACTCCCGGCGTAACCACCGTTTTGAAATGGACAGTTGTAACCGGCTCATCCGTTGTGTCGGAGGTAACAAGTTGCCCGAAACCATCCAACGACGGAGAAAGCTCGGAGATAACGTCGTCGCCACGAAGGAGACGCGATTTGACTGTATGGAGAGAGATTTTACATCCGGTGACTGGACTCTTGGCAACCAAACCGATCCTCCAATCAGCTGTTGAAACGTTTGCGTTTGCGTTTGCGTTTGCGTTTGAGACGGAGACGGAGTGAGCAAAGAGCTCCAAGTAACAAGCATCTTTGCTGTTGATGAGAGTTACAAGACCTACAATTAGAGGGAAAAGGAATAATAAAATAATACAAATGGAGTAGTGACAACAGCAATAAGCCGGAGTAATCTCAATGGGCCGAGAGGTTGAGTTGCGGGATACGGTGGTGGATGCTTCCCGACTAGGCGTTGCCATGTTTCAAGTTTAAACACTTGAGAAAAGATTAACTTGGTTTAGGGTTTAATGAATATAGAAAGTTGATTTACTTATATTAAAGCTTTTTCTAGTTTAGTAATCTTCTTTTTGATAATAATTAAAGATATGCAAGGTAATTTGTTATGATTTTATAAAAATTAAATTATAAATCTGGGCATAATCTAATTATTATTAATATAAAGAAATATACATAGGAAATTACAACAACTGACTGTTTTATTTGGTTAAAACCGAGAATTAGTGGAAAAGATGCGATTTATGCAGGGAGAGCTGTGGGTCCAGTCTGCGTGGATTCTTGTGGAACGAATATATTGTCAGTTGAAAAGATTTCAGACGGTAAAAAAAAAAAAACCGAGAATTACGGATATATTGTTATGGAATCTTTGAAAGCGGAGTTCTGTTTTTTTGTATTTTTTTTTCCCTAATAAATCAAGCTTTATGTAGACGGTTAGAAAGAACTTCTTTCAAAGACAAGAAGATGAAAAAACTACATTCAAACGTCTAAAAGAGGATGAAAAAACTTCATGGACTAATTTCATGAAAAAACTACATTCAAACGTCTAAAAGAACTTCTTTTAAAGTATGGAAGAAAACTTCATGGACTAATTTATAACAGAACATAAACACAAGAAGATGAAAAAACTACAAGTCTAATTTAATTTTAAAGAAACACATTCAAAGGTCTAAAAGAGGATTGGTAAATAATATTCTCACGGCTTCGGGTCAGATTTTGGCATCGTATATTAAAGTGTCCAGCTTCATTATAATCTACGTAACGCTTATGCTTCGCCCTGAGGTTGATGTCAAGCTCCTCTGAAACGACGTCGCTTCTATTTCCCTCCTCAGCAACGAAAGCCAACGAGAAAGCCGTGTGATCGTCTCTAGAGTCACGTTTACGAGTGATGTTTAAAACGGCGGCGTTTAGAGGACCGAGCCTCACGGTAGCATCATCGTCGTAGTAGATTGAATACCTCGAGCTCGGGTTTTTCATGAGGAAATCGATCTGCCACGTGGCGGAGGAGACGGCTAAGGATTGGATAGAGATTTTGGCGTGGGAGTGAGCTTTGTCGATGAATAAAAATATTAAGAATGCGACGGTCACGGTGAATAAGCCGCAAGAACATGGTGTTATCATAGCCGCAAGTTCCTTGAAAGTGGCTTTACGATCATTAATTGCCGGCACAGTCACTATTGGTCGTGACCACCACCCACGAGGAGTGGCGGAGCACGGTGGCGTTGGGTAAGAATTGGTTTGGGAAGTCATTTTTGTTAGAGGGGGGATTAGCACCCCCTTGGTTTAACTCGGTTCGAACCGAGATCGGTTCAATCAGGACCGGTTTACGATGGTTCGGATCGAGGATAAGCCAGCCCGAAAACATTGGGCCGAGCTCGGAATCTCGTTGAAAGCCCACCTCGGCTACCGATCTAGGCCCATCACAAGTCCGGTCCGTTACAACAGATGAAACCGGAATATTTCCCTTTTCCCACCGATCTCGGAAAAGGAAATATTCCCTTGGGTCGACTCGTCGAGATATCAGGAATTTATCCTTATCTCGGCGAGAAAACCGGAAGATTTCCTCTTCCTAATCGAACTCGGAAAAGGAGAAATCTTCCTTTCAACCGCCTCAAAGACACTATAAATAAGGAGGCCATCGCCTCATTCAAGGACATACACAACTTCCGCAGAGACAGAGAATACAAGAGAGCTCATTACCGATCTCAAGTCTTTTGTCTTTGCTTTCTTACTTAAACTCTGTTGTAACCGCCGACTTAGATCAATAAACGAGATTCCGATTAAAAGTACTGTTTTACCCTTTTTGTGTGATTTACGGATCAACAATTGGCGCCGACTGTGGGGACAATAGAACAGTACTTTCGGATATCGTTTGATTGAAGTTCGGCAATGGTTCTTCCAGTCGATACCACCGCAGCCCTCGTCGACAGCTCGGACAACAACGGTCAAAACCCGCGCGCTGACGAACCCAATCCAGTCAATACCGAGCTACCAACAAACGGAGGAGGGCTTCCTCCGAACTCACTTATTGAAGGGGATAATCAAACCAACCCCCCGACAACTCTTCCGCCGCCTCCGGCTGCTTCGATATTCACGGATCCGACCGTCTTTATGGAGGCCATGGCGGCACAGTTCGCCGAGATCAACAAAAGGAACGAAGAGCGGATCACTTCACTGATAGCATCCCACTTCGAACACCGAAACCAGACCGGTATCCTCGAACCAAACCCGATCACCCCCGCCAACGAAAGCACGTTACGCCGAAATCTCTTGTCCGACTTAACCGACGCTCAACCCCCAGGCACGATCGACATGCCGACAAGAAGATCCGCGTCCGGTTCGGAAATTAACATCGCAGACCAAGCTGCCATAAATTTGGAATTCGCCAAGGTACAGGCCCAACTGCAAGAGATGCGGACCAAAGTCCACCAGGCTGCAAGTTCGGCACCGGAAATCGACCGGGTAATTCAGGAGTCACAGAGGACGCCGTTTACCGACAAAGTCGTCAATACTCCAGTCCGACGATTGGAAAGAGTCAAGATCACACCATACGACGGGTTTACCGATCCTAAAAACTTCTTGACTTCGTTTGTCATCACAATGAACCGATTTCGTTTCAGCTCGGAAACCGAGAAGGACGCGGCCATGTGCCAACTATTCGTGGAGAACTTATCCGGAACCGCGCTCGATTGGTTTTCAACGCTCGAGCCAAGTTCGGTAAACAGCTATAACGAGCTCACTACCAAATTCCTCAAACGCTTCACCATGTTTATCAAGCAGAAAACAAAGAACGCCGAACTCTGGGCCCTCGAGCAGAAGCAGGACGAGCCCCTACGCAACTTCATGGAACGTTTCAAAACGGTTGTATCCCATTGCACGATCGACGACGAAGCCGCAATCGAGGCTCTTTACAAAGCCACCTGGTACGAATCGGACTTTCACAGGGAGATCAAACGCAATAATCCAAAGACATTGGAGGACATCCTGCACAGGGCGCATATCTTCATCATGGAGGAGGAAGAAAGATCCGAGAAAGACAAACTATACGTTCCCCCGAAACAACCCGTCAATGCGGTCCAAACCCAGCAATCCTGGTCAAACACTTGGGTTCGGTCGGATGAGCCAACAGAGCCCGACAACACTTGGGTTCGGTCGGATGAGCCAACAGAGCCCGACAACACTGAATCCGCACCGTACTGCAATTTCCATAACCGGTATGGAAATCATTCAACCGAAGAGTGCCGACATCTACAGGAGTTCCTGATGATGAAGTACAAAAAGGGGGAAGTTCCAGTCGAAGGAGCCTTCCAACCCTCGAACAGACCGCGCCATTAAAAAAAAAAAAAAAAAAAAAAAAAAAAAAAAAAAAAAAAAAAAAAAAAAAAATAAGAGCCGAGCTCCAAACGCTCGCACTACAAGAACCGAGCTCCAAACGCTCCCGAGCTCCAAACGCTCGCCAAAAAAGATCACCGAGCTACTACACATACGCTCGATTCTAATACCATATGAACTACGAATGGCTTGATCCTTCTTTCGAAGGTACGTAGGCAGCCCTCACAAGGCGCAGCTATAACATTAATAAAATTTTACCAAGGCATTCTACCGAACTCGTACAGTTCGTACCTTCAAAGCCAAACTTTATGTTTGCCGAACTCCAACAGTTCGTATTTTCAAAGCCAAACTTTATGTTTGCCGAACTCCAACAGTTCGTATTTTCTAAAGCCAAACTTTATGTTTGCCGAACTCCAACAGTTCGTATTTTAAAAGCCAAACTTCATGTTTGCCGAACTCCAACAGTTCGTATTTTAAGCCAAACTTTATGTTTGCCGAACTCCAAACAGTTCGCATTTTGGACCACCAACGGTTCCCATATCAACGTCCTGGCCAGGCGATCTGATAAAGCCGAGCTTAGCTCGCACGCATCCTCATGGTGCAATGGATAATACACTTTCCACATTCAAAGCCGAGATCAGTCTCGCACCAACTTCTCAGATTATCCGAGCCAAATAAGCCGAGCCCGTCTTGCACACTCGGATTCAATGTGAGAAACCTAGAGCATATTAAGATGAGCTGTTCACGTACTCTTAAACTAAACTCTAGGGTCAAGCCGAACGTCCTTCCTCGCAAATCTAAGCCGACTTCTCAACAGTCGCAAAAACTAATAAGCCGATTTCTCAACAGTCGCAAAAACCAGTAAGCCGGTTTCTCAACAACCGCAAAATCGATAAGCCGATCTACAATATGGATTGCCGACCTTGAGCAGGTTCAGTCGAACTTGTCCTCTTCACCCGGCTAAGACCGTACTATTTACGGCACCACTGTGTACGACAAGTTTGAGAAGTCGTATAAAGTACGACTTCAAATATATCAGAGCTCGATACCAACAAACTCACCGAATTCGAAAGTTTGTAAAATCGATTCAACCGTAAGAACCCCAATCTAAAGAGGATCCGTCCTTTCAAGCCGAACTTAAGCAGTTCGCCGAACTTGAACAGTTCGTATCATCAAGCCGAACCCAGTCAGTTCGCCGAACTCGTACAGTTCGTATCATCAAGCCGAACTCAAGCAGTTCGCCGAACTCGTACAGTTCGTATCATCAAGCCGAACTCAGCCAGTTCGCCGAACTCGTACAGTTCGTATCATCAAGCCGAACCCAGTCAGTTCGCCGAACTCGAACAGTTCGTATCATTAAGCCGAACTCGAAACAGAATCTGATTAGATCATACCGATCTCAGTTTTAACCGAGCTAAAGAATACTCCCTAAAAATTCGCCGAACTCATAAACTCCCTCGCCGAACTGAGGGGGGGACCAATTGTTAGAGGGGGGATTAGCACCCCCTTGGTTTAACTCGGTTCGAACCGAGATCGGTTCAATCAGGACCGGTTTACGATGGTTCGGATCGAGGATAAGCCAGCCCGAAAACATTGGGCCGAGCTCGGAATCTCGTTGAAAGCCCACCTCGGCTACCGATCTAGGCCCATCACAAGTCCGGTCCGTTACAACAGATGAAACCGGAATATTTCCCTTTTCCCACCGATCTCGGAAAAGGAAATATTCCCTTGGGTCGACTCGTCGATGTTGATCCGTAAATCACACAACAAGGGTAAAACAGTACTTTTAATCGGAATCTCGTTTATTGATCTAAGTCGGCGGTTACAACAGAGTTTAAGTAAGAAGGCAAAGACAAAAGACTTGAGATCGGTAATGAGCTCTCTTGTATTCTCTGTCTCTGCGGAAGTTGTGGATGTCCTTGAATGAGGCGATGGCCTCCTTATTTATAGTGTCTTTGAGGCGGTTGAAAGGAAGATTTCTCCTTTTCCGAGTTCGATTAGGAAGAGGAAATCTTCCGGTTTTCTCGCCGAGATAAGGATAAATTCCTGATATCTCGACGAGTCGACCCAAGGGAATATTTCCTTTTCCGAGATCGGTGGGAAAAGGGAAATATTCCGGTTTCATCTGTTGTAACGGACCGGACTTGTGATGGGCCTAGATCGGTAGCCGAGGTGGGCTTTCAACGAGATTCCGAGCTCGGCCCAATGTTTTCGGGCTGGCTTATCCTCGATCCGAACCATCGTAAACCGGTCCTGATTGAACCGATCTCGGTTCGAACCGAGTTAAACCAAGGGGGTGCTAATCCCCCCTCTAACAATTGGTCCCCCCCTCAGTTCGGCGAGGGAGTT
This sequence comes from Eutrema japonicum, assembly GCA_030161315.1. Taxonomy (NCBI): domain Eukaryota; kingdom Viridiplantae; phylum Streptophyta; class Magnoliopsida; order Brassicales; family Brassicaceae; genus Eutrema; species Eutrema japonicum. The sequence goes on from BSQW01000005.1 coordinate 46,735,840, forward strand.
TATGAGTTCGGCGAATTTTTAGGGAGTATTCTTTAGCTCGGTTAAAACTGAGATCGGTATGATCTAATCAGATTCTGTTTCGAGTTCGGCTTAATGATACGAACTGTTCGAGTTCGGCGAACTGACTGGGTTCGGCTTGATGATACGAACTGTACGAGTTCGGCGAACTGGCTGAGTTCGGCTTGATGATACGAACTGTACGAGTTCGGCGAACTGCTTGAGTTCGGCTTGATGATACGAACTGTACGAGTTCGGCGAACTGACTGGGTTCGGCTTGATGATACGAACTGTTCAAGTTCGGCGAACTGCTTAAGTTCGGCTTGAAAGGACGGATCCTCTTTAGATTGGGGTTCTTACGGTTGAATCGATTTTACAAACTTTCGAATTCGGTGAGTTTGTTGGTATCGAGCTCTGATATATTTGAAGTCGTACTTTATACGACTTCTCAAACTTGTCGTACACAGTGGTGCCGTAAATAGTACGGTCTTAGCCGGGTGAAGAGGACAAGTTCGACTGAACCTGCTCAAGGTCGGCAATCCATATTGTAGATCGGCTTATCGATTTTGCGGTTGTTGAGAAACCGGCTTACTGGTTTTTGCGACTGTTGAGAAATCGGCTTATTAGTTTTTGCGACTGTTGAGAAGTCGGCTTAGATTTGCGAGGAAGGACGTTCGGCTTGACCCTAGAGTTTAGTTTAAGAGTACGTGAACAGCTCATCTTAATATGCTCTAGGTTTCTCACATTGAATCCGAGTGTGCAAGACGGGCTCGGCTTATTTGGCTCGGATAATCTGAGAAGTTGGTGCGAGACTGATCTCGGCTTTGAATGTGGAAAGTGTATTATCCATTGCACCATGAGGATGCGTGCGAGCTAAGCTCGGCTTTATCAGATCGCCTGGCCAGGACGTTGATATGGGAACCGTTGGTGGTCCAAAATGCGAACTGTTTGGAGTTCGGCAAACATAAAGTTTGGCTTAAAATACGAACTGTTGGAGTTCGGCAAACATGAAGTTTGGCTTTTAAAATACGAACTGTTGGAGTTCGGCAAACATAAAGTTTGGCTTTAGAAAATACGAACTGTTGGAGTTCGGCAAACATAAAGTTTGGCTTTGAAAATACGAACTGTTGGAGTTCGGCAAACATAAAGTTTGGCTTTGAAGGTACGAACTGTACGAGTTCGGTAGAATGCCTTGGTAAAATTTTATTAATGTTATAGCTGCGCCTTGTGAGGGCTGCCTACGTACCTTCGAAAGAAGGATTAAGCCATTCGTAGTTCATATGGTATTAGAATCGAGCGTATGTGTAGTAGCTCGGTGATCTTTTTTGGCGAGCGTTTGGAGCTCGGGAGCGTTTGGAGCTCGGTTCTTGTAGTGCGAGCGTTTGGAGCTCGGCTCTTATTTTTTTTTTTTTTTTTTTTTTTTTTTTTTTTTTTTTTTTTTTTTTTTTTTAATGGCGCGGTCTGTTCGAGGGTTGGAAGGCTCCTTCGACTGGAACTTCCCCCTTTTTGTACTTCATCATCAGGAACTCCTGTAGATGTCGGCACTCTTCGGTTGAATGATTTCCATACCGGTTATGGAAATTGCAGTACGGTGCGGATTCAGTGTTGTCGGGCTCTGTTGGCTCATCCGACCGAACCCAAGTGTTGGACCAGGATTGCTGGGTTTGGACCGCATTGACGGGTTGTTTCGGGGGAACGTATAGTTTGTCTTTCTCGGATCTTTCTTCCTCCTCCATGATGAAGATATGCGCCCTGTGCAGGATGTCCTCCAATGTCTTTGGATTATTGCGTTTGATCTCCCTGTGAAAGTCCGATTCGTACCAGGTGGCTTTGTAAAGAGCCTCGATTGCGGCTTCGTCGTCGATCGTGCAATGGGATACAACCGTTTTGAAACGTTCCATGAAGTTGCGTAGGGGCTCGTCCTGCTTCTGCTCGAGGGCCCAGAGTTCGGCGTTCTTTGTTTTCTGCTTGATAAACATGGTGAAGCGTTTGAGGAATTTGGTAGTGAGCTCGTTATAGCTGTTTACCGAACTTGGCTCGAGCGTTGAAAACCAATCGAGCGCGGTTCCGGATAAGTTCTCCACGAATAGTTGGCACATGGCCGCGTCCTTCTCGGTTTCCGAGCTGAAACGAAATCGGTTCATTGTGATGACAAACGAAGTCAAGAAGTTTTTAGGATCGGTAAACCCGTCGTATGGTGTGATCTTGACTCTTTCCAATCGTCGGACTGGAGTATTGACGACTTTGTCGGTAAACGGCGTCCTCTGTGACTCCTGAATTACCCGGTCGATTTCCGGTGCCGAACTTGCAGCCTGGTGGACTTTGGTCCGCATCTCTTGCAGTTGGGCCTGTACCTTGGCGAATTCCAAATTTATGGCAGCTTGGTCTGCGATGTTAATTTCCGAACCGGACGCGGATCTTCTTGTCGGCATGTCGATCGTGCCTGGGGGTTGAGCGTCGGTTAAGTCGGACAAGAGATTTCGGCGTAACGTGCTTTCGTTGGCGGGGGTGATCGGGTTTGGTTCGAGGATACCGGTCTGGTTTCGGTGTTCGAAGTGGGATGCTATCAGTGAAGTGATCCGCTCTTCGTTCCTTTTGTTGATCTCGGCGAACTGTGCCGCCATGGCCTCCATAAAGACGGTCGGATCCGTGAATATCGAAGCAGCCGGAGGCGGCGGAAGAGTTGTCGGGGGGTTGGTTTGATTATCCCCTTCAATAAGTGAGTTCGGAGGAAGCCCTCCTCCGTTTGTTGGTAGCTCGGTATTGACTGGATTGGGTTCGTCAGCGCGCGGGTTTTGACCGTTGTTGTCCGAGCTGTCGACGAGGGCTGCGGTGGTATCGACTGGAAGAACCATTGCCGAACTTCAATCAAACGATATCCGAAAGTACTGTTCTATTGTCCCCACAGACGGCGCCAATTGTTGATCCGTAAATCACACAACAAGGGTAAAACAGTACTTTTAATCGGAATCTCGTTTATTGATCTAAGTCGGCGGTTACAACAGAGTTTAAGTAAGAAGGCAAAGACAAAAGACTTGAGATCGGTAATGAGCTCTCTTGTATTCTCTGTCTCTGCGGAAGTTGTGGATGTCCTTGAATGAGGCGATGGCCTCCTTATTTATAGTGTCTTTGAGGCGGTTGAAAGGAAGATTTCTCCTTTTCCGAGTTCGATTAGGAAGAGGAAATCTTCCGGTTTTCTCGCCGAGATAAGGATAAATTCCTGATATCTCGACGAGTCGACCCAAGGGAATATTTCCTTTTCCGAGATCGGTGGGAAAAGGGAAATATTCCGGTTTCATCTGTTGTAACGGACCGGACTTGTGATGGGCCTAGATCGGTAGCCGAGGTGGGCTTTCAACGAGATTCCGAGCTCGGCCCAATGTTTTCGGGCTGGCTTATCCTCGATCCGAACCATCGTAAACCGGTCCTGATTGAACCGATCTCGGTTCGAACCGAGTTAAACCAAGGGGGTGCTAATCCCCCCTCTAACAGTCGAGATATCAGGAATTTATCCTTATCTCGGCGAGAAAACCGGAAGATTTCCTCTTCCTAATCGAACTCGGAAAAGGAGAAATCTTCCTTTCAACCGCCTCAAAGACACTATAAATAAGGAGGCCATCGCCTCATTCAAGGACATACACAACTTCCGCAGAGACAGAGAATACAAGAGAGCTCATTACCGATCTCAAGTCTTTTGTCTTTGCTTTCTTACTTAAACTCTGTTGTAACCGCCGACTTAGATCAATAAACGAGATTCCGATTAAAAGTACTGTTTTACCCTTTTTGTGTGATTTACGGATCAACAATTTTGTGTGTGTTTGGTTTGGACTTTGGAGAGGAGAATGGCATTGATGTTATCTTACATTAGTTATATATATATAAAGACTATTGGAAATTCAATCTCTCGGTTTTTGTATTTTTTTTTGAAATTTTGTGCGTGGATAAAAAAAGTTTGTTACGATATTCGGATTATGAATCGCTTATTGATTTTTTTTTGAATTTTTTAGATTTCCCGTTTTTATTAATCAATTATTCTTTTTCTATTATTAATTATTAATGTTTTCTTTTTTTTTTATTAACTTTGGCTTTAACGATAAATTTAATTTTTTTTTTTTTTTGGTAACTTGGGATTATTAATCGGTTATTATTTTTTTTCCAAATTTTTAAGATTTCCTTTTTATTAATCGTTTATTTGTTTCCATTATTAATTGTTGATTTTTTCAGTTTTTATTAACTTTAATTTTTATGATAAATTTAATTTCTTTTTTATTTTTTCTATTTTGTTTAATAATTTTAGTTGTAGGATTATGCATCGATTATAAAATTATCTTTATATTGTTAATATTGTGTCAAACACTAATTGAACTTTTATTTTAGATTTTTTTTTTTAACACATATCAAAATCTGATCAATCGATTTGACACGTATTGCGATCATGTGGATTAACAATTTTGAAACATTAAGTTTTAGTATATAATAAGAGATTTATTTTTATAGGTATAGTAATTTTTTTTTTTTTTTTTCGTTTTTAAATTTATTTTTAATTATAAAATATTAAATTATAAATCCATAATCTAATACTAATCTAGTTACTTAGGATAGTCATAGTTCTATACAATTGGTAGCTAGCTTGTACTCGGCCCAATATTCCAAACTCAAAGGCCCAAAGTTGAAGAAAGAAATTGAAATGGCGTTCTTCCGCCATTGACGTATTCGATGATGTAAGCGCAAGGGAAGCTCCAAAATGATTCTTCTTCAGGTATCTCAAGTCACTAAACACGTCAATCACATATTCCTTTTCCTCTCTGTATATATATATATATGTATTGATTTGAAAGAATAAAACCTAACGAAGAAGAAGAAAAGAGTTTGGGTTTATTCGGAGCCTCAATCGCTAAAATGGAAGGGATAGAATCTGCGTCTAGACAAGGAAGGAGGGTGGTGGTGATCGGCGGCGGAATCGCCGGCTCCCTCGCCGCGAAATTGCTTCAGTTCGATGCTGACGTCACCCTCATCGATCCGTAAGTTTATTTTTTTTCCCCTTCAAATACTCAAAACACCATTTTTAATCCCGGATCATCACGAGCTCAAATTGTGTTGACATCATCAAATCAGGAAGGAGTACTTTGAGATTACTTGGGCAAGCTTGAGATCCATGGTGGAGCCTTCGTTTGCAGAAAGAACAGTTATCAACCACAAGAACTACTTGAAAAACGGCAGTGTTGTTACTTCTCCGGCGATCAATATCACAGAGACTGATGTAATGACCGCAGATGGATCTTTGATTGGATATGATTTTCTAGTGATTGCAACAGGTCACAACGACTTGTTGCCCAAAACCAGACAAGAGAAGCTCTCACAATACCAAGCAGGTATGATCTAATTACTGATTTCTATTTTTATGTGATCTCTGTTTTAGGCAATGCTTGTAAGAAACTTAAAGATTGTGACTGGTTTGTATCACATTGTAGGATATAGGTATTGAGATTGTGAGTGAAGATATTTGGCAGGATCTAAAACATTTGACATCTGATCTTCTCTGGTTGCAGAATATGAGAAGATCAAATCTTCTGGATCAGTGCTGATTGTTGGTGGAGGACCGTCTGGTGTGGAGCTAGCTGCAGAAATCGCAGTTGATTTTCCGGAGAAGAAGGTTACTCTAGTGCACAAAGGACCAAGATTGCTTGAATTTGTTGGAGAAAAAGCTGCTGACAAAGCATTCGACTGGTTAGAATCAAAGAAAGTGGAAGTGATATTGAACCAATCCGTGGATTTGAATTCAGCTACAGACGGAAACAAAACTTACCGGACTTCAGGAGGAGAAACTATACACGCAGATTGTCATTTCCTCTGCGTCGGGAAGCCTTTGTCTTCTCAATGGCTCAGTGGAACTACTCTGAAAGATAGCTTGGATGGTAAAGGAAGGGTTGTGGTCGATGAGTACTTGCGGATTAGGGATCGAAAGAATGTATTCGCCATTGGAGATATCACTAATATCCCGGTAAGTGCATGAAATACCAGGTTTGTTACATAGTTTCTTGTTTTGATTATATGATTTTCTAATGACAGGAGATGAAGCAAGGATATATAGCGGAGAATCATGCAAATGTGGCTGTGAAGAACATAAAGGTAATGATGTCGGGTGGGAAAAAGAAGAAGATGTCGGCATACAAGCCCGGAGCAGAGATTGCCATTGTATCTTTGGGAAGAAAGGACTCGGTGGCTCAGTTTCCATTTGTAACAGTCGTTGGTTGCCTCCCTGGTTTGATCAAGTCGAAGGATCTATTCGTGGGGAAGACGAGGAAGGCAAGAGGGCTAAATCCTAAACTTGTACAAAGTTGAGACCTTTTGTATATTCAAGTTTCATCTTGAGAGATAAGCTTTCGTGCACAGATGTAATCATGTTTGTGTTGTGTTCGTTATTTGTTTTTTTCTGTGTTGATTTTATTTGTTTCAGTGTGGAGTGTGTTGGTTTGCTTATGTTGTGTAACTGATGTATAATAGTGGGTCATTTATTTGAGTTCCAAGTTTCACTTGCACTCCAAATTTTCATCCCTAGAAAAACTTAACCGGAAAAATCGATCTGGAAAGTTTGAATACGGTTTAGAGTTAAAAGAATCTGAAATTAAAGCTAAAAGATACTCCTAAATGGACAAAAATATTCATCAAAACACGAACCCTAATTCCTAAATGGACAAATTTTTTGTAATGTTGACTTCTCCTTCAAACGTGTCGATCCCTTTCATTGGTCTTCACACGGTGATCGCTCGTTGTTGAAGAACACCTTCCATCATCGATTTCCCGACACAATTCCTCATCGACAAAGGTACACACTTTTACCCAGAAATTTGATTATATTCACTTTGTGGGTTTTGATTCAGTCTTCTCTATAGTCTCTCTGTTTCGAGTCTTATCAATGGCATTTGCTAGCTTTAAGAACAGAACATTTTTATCTATGTTTACTCCGAGTTTTATCAATGGCAATTGAAATTGTTTTTGTTTTTGAGATGTGAATTGGGAAAAACAGTGTTTGATGTTTTTTTGTGTCTCTTCTTCGTCTTCCTTGGATTCAAACAAAGGGTTTCTGTTAGATTTTGAAACAATATCAACTGCAGAAGTTTCTGCCTCAGTCGAGACTTTTTAATCAATAAAATGTGTGGTGTATGACCTCGAGCCTCCGCGACGGTGGTTCCTGTTTCGCCTTGGTGGTCATCGAGGAAACAGCAGAGCTGACCTGCGCCGATTATACTAGAGGATCCGTCGTCGTCGCTGGAATCTTCGTCGCCTCCTCCGCCACTACCGACGGCGAATTGGCAGAAGGCGTCACGGACGTCGTCGGTGGGTTGGACTTCGTTGATCTTGAAGTTACAGGTCTCTCTCTCACTCACACTCTGTGTTTTTGGCTTGTGGGTTTTCCTCTACACTTGCTTCTCGTCAACAACATGTCTGCGATACGCTTCCTTAGAGCGTTCCTGTTCTTTCTTTTTTTTCCGTGACTGGTTATTTCAATCTCACATTTGGTGTTCCCTTGTCCAATTCATTAGACTTCTGCTACTTCACAGAGCCTTAAGAATTAATTTAGGATTTGATTTTTGGGATGTTCGAGGACTTCAATATATTGCTGTTTGTTCTTGTTGAAGTGATCTTTGCTGCTGAATTTGAAGGCTTCGTGTAACGATTGATTTTAGAGATTTCTCGTTATTTTGCTAATGCGGTCAAATTGAGTTTGTGTATAAATTAGTCTGTTAGAGAAGACTGATGAATCACTGATACGTAAGCCGCTAGTCTGTGTACAAATTAGTCTGTTAGATTAGCTTGATTAGGAATATCACCATTGTTGTTCTTCTTCTTTGGATTGCCCATCTAAAATGAAAATTTCTGAATATCAATTTGGGGTTTGAAATTCTTATTTTCTAGGGATGAAGCTCATGAATTTCCCTTCTCTGCTCGTATCCTCCATGCTTTTGCGTGTGTTTTTGATTGTCTATGGCGAATGGCAAGATGCTCACATGGAGGTCCGGTACACTGATGTTGATTACGTGGTTTTTTCTGATGCTGCTGCGTTGATGGCGTCCGGCGAATCTCCTTACAAGAGAACCACATACCGTTATTCACCTTTGCTCGCGTTACTTCTGATTCCTAATTCCATCTTTCATCGGTCATGGGGAAAGTTTCTTTTCTCTGCTTCTGGTATGAACCTCTTAGTTCATCTCAGCCTTCTTTTGTTAATTATGTCATAACAGAAGAAAATTTGTAGAAAGTTCCACCTTTTTTTTTGGGGGTTAATCATCGGCTTCAGAATACAGTTTTAAGCAGAATATGTTTGATGATTTGCTCCTCGGTCGTTCTGAATCTCTTTATACGTTTCAGATTTGCTGGTCGGCCACTTTATCCGTGTTATATTGAATCGACGTAAGGTGCCTGAGAAGATATGTACATATTCTGTAATGGTATGGCTTCTAAATCCGTTTACATTCACAATTGGAACCAGAGGGAATTGTGAACCCATCGTCTGTGCCATGATATTATGGATCATTATCTCCCTAATAAAAGGTACACATCTATCAAGTTTGCAGCTATTTATGCTTTGATACCCTGAATTGAGTTCCAAAAACTAATTTACACCAACTCAATTTAAATATAAGCCTTTTTCACATTAGGTAGATTATAGCAAGACAAATAAAAAGTAGAAGAAAGATACTATTTTGCTATGTAGGTAATTTGTTATTCCGATCCTATTTATTTTCCTTTACTGAACAAAATCGTTATTCCGTCAATGACACAAATAATAACAACAATATATATTGTTGTGTAGGTAATTTGGCACAAGCTGCATTTTGGTACGGGCTAGTTGTGCATTTCAGGGTCTATCCTATTATCTATTCGTTACCAATCATCCTGGTTCTCGATTCGCAAATATTTAGATCTGTTCAAAAGCCCATTCTTGAGGATTGGAATACTGGTCAGGGAAAGACACCTGCTAGCAACACAGAGAAGAAAGTATTTCACCTCAACCTCATGACCGTGTTAAAAAGTTTATTTTCTAGGGAAAGAATCATGTTTGCTTTGATATCGGGGGGCGTGTTTCTAGCTTGCAATGCTGTTTCCTTCTACTTTTATGGATACGAGTTCCTGCACGAGGCTCTCTTATATCACCTCACTCGTACCGATCCAAGGCACAACTTCTCCATCTACTTCTATCACATATATCTTCACTATGAGCGCCAGTTTTCAGCTGTGGAAAAGCTTATCTCGTTTTTACCTCAGTTCACAGTACAGTTTTCTTTAGCCTTCTGCTTCTCACAGGACCTAGTGTTCTGCATATTTCTCCAAACCGTTGCATTTGTGGCTTTCAATAAGGTATATAAATGCATCATTCTATTCTCATCTGTGTCCAAAAAGGTCTTCAATTGTTCATTTTCTTATGCATTCCTCAGTGAGTTAAGACCTTCTGGTTTTGTTCTAATGTTTTATCGGTCTGTTTGCCTCTAGGTGATAACCGCACAGTACTTTGTGTGGTTCTATTGCCTGCTACCTCTGATTCTACCATGGAGCCGTATGAAGCTGAAATGGGAAGGCTTGTTATGCATCATCCTGTGGATTGGAGCTCAGACACATTGGCTCTTATGGGGATACATGCTCGAGTTCAAAGGCTTTAACGTCTTTTTACAGCTATGGATGGCGAGTTTGGTGTTTTTGACTGCAAACACCTTTGTCCTCGTCAAAATCATACAACGCCATCGGTTCTCTCCTCTCTTCAGACGGTATGAAACCTCCTCTGATCCGACGAATGTTACGAAACTTGACTGATACTAATCCAAAAGTTGTTTGCTTTCTTTGTTTGTTGGGTCATTTCATATATTGAGACCTTCGAGTTATGGTTTTTGTATATGATTCATGATCTGCAAATTTTGTTGGTGTGTGTTATTATTGTTTGATATGTCTTTCAAGGCAGTTTTAGGATTTTAGGTTTATTGATGAATTTAAATGGCGATTTATTTACCGGAATATGAAACATTTTGACTGGAACCAAACCCATTTAACACTCTCATCTATAGGCCCACCAGACATCAAGACTAAAATAACTGGGCCTTAAGAGGCCCGAGCAACTCTACAGACAAGCTCTTGTTGTTTCCCAGGCAAAAGCAAACTGTTTCTGTCCTTGAACTCAGCTTCAATAGACTGATCCAAACCCATCACAAGAACCGTCGCTTCAGCTCCTCGAGCCGCTGGTCCTAAACTATGGAGAACAGCCGAATAAGTGACACTATGGATCTCATCGCAGCCGGAGACCTCACGGCGGCGACCTCGTTTCTCGAGTTTTTGGTGACCAATTTTCACTCGCGGTTCGATTCTTCCTCCGGCGTTAATCACGGCGGCGAGAGAACGGAGTTTGGGCTTCAGTTAGCAGCCGTTTTCACCCAATTGGCATATCTCTACTCTTCTCAGGACTCTCCCTCAAATCTGATGAGCTTCGCACTTGCTCTTCCCTCATCAAGCAGCGTGCGCTGGATCTCGAGTATGGGGAGGAGAGAGAGCTCCCAAAATATCCCATCTCTCGTCTATAACAACCTTTTTCTTAAACAAAGATATTTCCTTTGATTCTCTTGTCTTTTACTAAAGTTTACATCAATTGTATCAATGAATTTGATTTAGTTTAGTGTATTAATACGATTAAAGATAGTGCATATGTGCCAAATATTATTATGATGAATAACACTCAATAATTTGTTTTTTATAAGTATCTAAGCGCAATTAGATGATGCAATTTTTTAACTGACAAATTTTAGCAAAAGAAAATTAAATCAAAACTTATATCGAGCTATTTTTTGTATTTAGTATGTTGAGTGAGTTCCAATTTCTTATCATCTATGTACTATTAACGTATAATCAATATAAACATAGTAACAAAAAGTGAAAAACAATTGTGGCACAAAAAAATATCGTCAAATAATGTTGACAACATAAAGAAAAAACGGTACATTTAATGTCTTAAAAATGGTGGCAAGTATAATATTTTTTTAATCATAAACATAAGGAAAATAGTATGTAAGTTATGCAAAAAAAAAATCTAGAAAAATAGAAATATTGAATTTAAATAATTAAATTTTTAGTGACCAATAAAAACATTAAATTAGACTAAAAGTGTAAAAAGACAAATATTTAAAATAAAATATAAAAATAACAAATTAAAAGTCGATATAGTTTTAATCCCACGTGCGCAGGTCACTTATCTAGTAAGGACTAATAATTCAAATTTCGGTTTGGTTTTTGGTTAGATTGATGATGATATCTTAAAAAAAAAAAAAAAATTGTCACGGATAAAAATTATTTACTTTTTTAGAAGAAAAGGAAAAGAGTTGAAATGAAATATGGGCCTGATATGTTAATGTAAGCCCAACATTAGTAGACGAGACCAGCTTTCTATTTCATAACGGTCACTAAAACTCCTCATTAACAACAGCTGTGTATATATATTGGCCATGTAACCTAATTTCTGGGTCCTTCTCATAATTTGCAATCTTCTTTCTTTCGCTGATTCGCTCTCGATTTTCAAGCGATACCAAAGGGCAAAGGCCATTATCATCGCTTTTGAATCTGCGTTTTTCTTTTCGGTTTATCCGTCAATTGTGTTTTTCTTAGATTTCAAACCTCTTTTTTGCCAGATTCGAAAATTTGATTTGATTTTTTTTTCTTACATTTGTTTGTATTCGCAGATTAGGGTTTCTGTTTATAAAAGGAAACGCTCTTTTGGGTATTATGTGGTTTCTACGTTGTACTTTGGTGATTGTATTTTTTTCTTAGATTCGAAAACCTGATTCAGAGTTTCGATTAATTTTGTTTTGTTTTTAACCCCGAAAATCCGAAATCTCTCTTCTTTTGCGTTTGTTGTTACAAATTAGGTTTTCTATTTTTCAAATGAAAAAGTCCTCTTCTGGATCTGCGATTTCAAGATTTGTTTCCGTTTCCTGGTGTGTTTTCTTTTTAACCCAACGAATTTGAAACAAACTTATACATGATTGAATACTTTCTTTTGTTTTTGTCTATTAGTTTTCTGATTTCTTGAAACCAAAAAGAAAGGGACGACACATTATATGATTGTGTCTGTCCGGTTTCTAACTTTGGAAAATTTTCCCCGATGTTGCCTTAAGTAACACAAGCAAGAAACGAAATATATACTCTACGGTTGGAGAATTAGCTCTATTATCTTGCATGGCTTGGGACAAGATGGTACTATCAAACTTCAGTTTCTGCTGGGATCTGCCTAAATTCAATTATCTGCTTAAAAAGTTATATCTTGCTGCTGAGCTGGGGACACATCATGTTCTTTTAAGTAGAGCTTGCCTCATAATTCGTCCGATTTTGGAATTTCAATTATCTGCTTGAACTTCAATGTTCTGCGTATTGATGGAGAGTAAATGTCATCAAAAATGTCCTTTACTAAGGCTTCTCTTATAATGTCCACTTGAGAAATTTCATTTGTCTGCTTAATTGTTGTATCTTGTTCGGGTCTCGGTACAGCATGAAAATATTCAATATTTCTGCATATTTGATGGAGGGAAGAATCACCAGGTTTCTCTATAATGTCCCATTTGGGAACAAAAATCAATTGTCTGCTTAAAGTTTGTATCTTGCTGGGTCGGGACAGTAAGAAAATTATTCAATGATTCTGCATATCCATAGAGGAAAAAATATCCTTTAATAGGGCTTCTCTATAATGTTCATTTGGGGGAAAAAATTCAACTTGTCTGCTTAAAAACTCTTGTTGTGCTAAGGCAATATATTCTGCATATTGATGGAGAGTAAATTAACTATAGGTTCTTGATGTGGGATGGGGACACATAATTGAGTGATGTCCCAAAAGTTTCAGAAGTTCAAGTTTCTGCATAACAATTAGTTCTTGACTGGACCAACATGATGTAACATTCAATGATGTCCCATTTGGGAAAATTCAATTGTCTGCTTATAGTTTGTATCTTGCTGGGTCGGGACAGTAAGAAACATATTCAATGATTCTGCATATTGATAGAGAAAAAATAACATTTAATAGGGCTTCTCTATAATGTTCATTAGGGGAAAAAAATTCAATTGTCTGCTTAAAGACTCTTGCTGGGGTGAGGCAATCTATTCAATATATTCGGCATATTGATGGAGAGTAAATTGTCCTTTATAAGGCGTTTTTGATAATGTCTGATTGGGCAAATATCTGCTAAAAATCCCAAGTTTTTGCTTAAACTATATAGTTCTTGCTAGACAACATAAACAATTGAGTGATATCCCAAGATTTTCTCAAGTTTCAAGTTTCTGCTTAACAGTTAGATCTTTCTTGACCGGAACAAGATGATGTAAACATTCAGTGATGCCCTCTGGTTTTTGAAACTCAAAAAGTTTCTGCATAAACTATATCTATCTTGCTGGTAAAAACCATATCTTGCTGGGCTTGGGAAGACAGCATATAAAATTCAATTCTCTGCTTAAGGCTCTATGGTCCGAAGAGAAATTTAATCCTTTGTTGGGAGAAGATAATCAATATTCAATCTTCTGCACTTGTCGAATTCAAGTTCTCTGCTTCTGCCTATAATAAGGATGTGCCTATAAATACGACTTGTCAAATCATGTTCCAAGATTGAAAGAAAATTCAATATTCTGCATAAGCTATATATCTTACTGCGATGGGACAGCATGATATATAATATTTTTCTGCTTAGAGCTGCCTTTGAAAATGCTTGTCGAATAATGTGCCAAGAAATTCAAGTTTCTACATAAACTCTATGTTTTGTTGAGCTGGGACAACGTGATATATTATTCAATTTTCTGCTTAGTTCCGCCTTTGAAAAGGCTTGTTGAATTATGTCCCAAGTCAGATTGGGAAATTCAATCTTCTGTATATTGTTGAAATTCAAGTTTCTGCACAAACTCTTATGTAAGGACAACATGATACTATATGATTCAATACTCTGCATCATATCGATGGAGAGATAAATGTTCCTAAATAGTAATAAGGATTGTTCAAGATTGGGAAATTCAATTCTCAGCTTAAGACTCTATTAGTCATCTTGTTGGTCCAGGACAAGATGATATTGATGGGAGAAAACCCTTTATTAAGGATTATTCGATCATGTCTCAAGATTTAGCTGATTGGCTATTAGATCAAAGATGTTATGTTAGATTTTGATTATATTTAAGCCTCTGCATTGGGACTTTATGAATAAAAAGTATTCAATCATCTGTTTTTGTACTATATGAATGGCATATTCAAATCTATGCATCATACAAGAATCTGACGTCTTGGACTCTTGGCGAGGAGGTATGTATTTCATCTCCAACTAGATTTTATCTTATGTTAGCAGCAACGGTAAGTTCGTTTTTCTTCTTCTTCTTCTTTTGTTTATCACATCTCTTGCAAATGTTAGTTCATTGAAGAATAATTCAATCTCCGCTTGCCTCACAGCGTTCTTCTTACCACATCTTTTAGTGACTCTTTCTTAACAGGGCAATCGACGTATTTCCAATTTTCGGATTACATCTTTCCCTCTTTTAAACCAAGTTATGATCTTCACAAGATCGAGTTTGTTATTTTCTTGATTGATCACGTACAGTCTTTTATAAACTATTACTAGTTATTAGCTAATCTTTTCAGCTTCAGATCAAGAAATGGAGTGTGTACAATCATCCGTCTCAGGTTCTACTTCTCTCATTCTTTCTCCCTTGGTTTCCGATATTCTAGTTAAATTAATTAGAAACTTATTTCACTTTTCTCTAATGCTAGTTTGCTAGTTACCTAATTTTAAACCACAATCAAAACTTGGATCGCTTTCAGCTACAAACATTAAAAAAAAAGGTGAGTTTACTTACTAAGCTTTCTCCGGGATGCCTTAAACAAGAAAGCAATGGATAATTTCTTCAAAACACCCAACAAGTGGTGATTTACTCAATGTACGTTGACCATAGCTGTTGTTCAGTTATTGTTGCGGTAGTGAAAGATTCCAGTAGCAGTGATTTACTCAGATCGAGAAACCGAAGTTCACCATAGCTTTTGTTGAGTTATATTTTTAGACCGTGTTAATACTAGGGAAAACGGTCATTTAAATTCTGAACTTACACGATTTTTCCAAATTAAATACAAACTCTTTAATACTGAACTTACACGAGTTGGGCATGATCTTCTTCGCTACGATTCGAGTTCAGTTTGAGTGTCGATAAACCTTCTTTTAGGCGTTCGATGCTTTGTTTTTCTATTCTTGTACTGAACTTTATCCCCTTGGTTTTTATCAATGAAATATCACTCAGACGTTTAAAAAAAATAAAAACTACTTGAATGTGCATTGTGTCCTTCTAGCAATTACCCTTGCTTCTTACTAATTTTAAACGAACTACAAGAATCAGTTCATGTGTGCAAATTTTGTTTTTGGTTTTTTCACAACATACCGAGTATCTAGACGTTATTGTTGTGATTGATTACTGCATTCGAAATCATGGGGTTCAATTCATTAGACCATCTCCATGGGTTCTTATCAATTTTTTATTTATAAATTTTATCTAAGAACTCCACAATTTCATTAATTTGTTTTTTTTCCTCCAATGGTAGAACTTCTGATGAAGTTCTTAATAAAAAAAAAATTTATGAAAGAACCCTTTTTTGTGATGGTTTCTGAGAGTGCACAAAGAACCCTTTTTTATATATAATTTGAGATGTTGACTAATATGTGTAGATTTTTGTTTTATAACTTATCATATTATGTGTAGAATTTTCTTTCGATTTCTTTTAATGAGCAATCTTATCTCTAGAGCTTGTAATGAACAGACACATCTATACGGTGGACAAGAGGCAATGGTAGGTAAAACAGAAGAGTAATTCAAAAGACTACTCAACACCCAAATAGTCAACTGCACAATTTCGCTACAAAAATAACTTCACTTCTCCAAGTAAGATTCATTGTAAAATGTTGTATAAGATTAAGACCAAATAAGACACTAATGCAAATACTTAGCGTTTGAGCACAATTGAGACATTGTTGTTGTTAGAAAGTGATCCAATCATCTGAAGCAACTCTTCAAACAATTTTGCATCATCAAACCGGATGATATTATTGATATATTTCAACCCTACAACCAACGTCTCTAGTGTCTTTCCGTTTCTCAGCACCATTTCCATGAACGAAGGCAAGATTTTCAACATATTTTCCTTACCACCATGCAGCATGGGCCAAGAATCCTCTGAGGTAGAAAACACCTCATATTTTGGTCTCCAACATTGATCCGGATTCAAGCCTTGTGAATCCAAATAGCTGTCCAAATGACTCTCCTGTAAAGCATACAAAGTTATTGCTAACGCTTGTGATTTTACAAATAATCAATCCTAGCCCAATAAAAAGTGACAAGACAAATGGTTCATAAGTTTGCATGGTCTTATTAATATATGAGAAAATAAAAGAGGTTTATTCGTAAAGATACGTACCTTTATGTTGCGCTCGAACGTTACATGTGCTATTAGCTTCTTTAATCCAGGTGAATTTTGTAGTAACCTTGCTATACCAGGAATAACAGATCGAACAAGATCGGTTTCAACAATCAAAGTTTGGACCTTGAGCGTTGGTAAAGGAACACCACAAAGCTCGGCGAGAGATAGAATCTAGCAAAACAGACGAAAACATTTGTTACAAACTAGTACTTAGCAAGTTGATGTTTGTTACAAACTAGTACTTAGCAAGTTGATGTTTTTAAGGCGTTCATATTACATGTGCTTATGTATGCATGGTGAACATATATACCTGAAGAAGGGTTCCATTAAATGTAAGCGTCTCTACGTTTTGAAATTTTGCTAGCATATTTAGCACCATGATTTGAAGAAAATCAGCAAGGGGTATTGATCCACCGTAAGTGCCAATGTAAAGCTTAGCTCGGGTCAAAGAGGAGACATCGACTAAAGTACATGGAACCTCCGAGGTTCTCAATCTCAAATAATGGATGTGCGGCGCTACAATCTCCATTGCAGGTCGTCCTGCAGGACCCCAATCGTTGCGATGATCTAGATCGCGATTTATTTTCAGTCTCCGCAGACTCAGTGATTTACTCAGATCAAGACGCTCAAGTGAAGCAAGATATATATCCAGTTCCAAGGTTTCAAGAATTGGACAGCCAGAGAGAACATTAGCCATAGATTCATCATCATCGAGATACCAACAAGTCAATGTCAATTTCCTTAGGGATTTCCAAGACACTGTGCATCTGGGAATGAAATCCATGCAGAGTTTTAAGGAGGAACTAAGATAGAAGAGATTTGGGAAGCGATAAGTCTCGCCAGGGTTCAAAACAAAAAAAAAGATAACAATCCAAGGCCAGAGACAGCCTCTCCACATTGCGTGACATAGCGAACTCGAGCCAGCTCTCAAACTGGTCTGCAGAGACATTCATTTGGCTCATACGAAGTTGGAAACTCGTGATTTTCGGAGCCCTGTAGTTAAGTAGGGTTTGGTTTATTTCTCGACCCTTCATCGCTCGTCTATTGCCCTTTAAGTCGACACAATCTACAGAGTTGAGACAAGATGTCTCGCACCATACATGCCTCCATCGTCTGGACAAGACGGAAGTTCTGATCGCGAGATTGATGGGAACAAAGGTAAGAATATGGTGAAGGGTCTCATCTGACATACAACTGATAAAATCGATTGAAGAACCCATTGCTCGTTTGATTTTGCGATGGCTAGGGTTTCTACAATGGCTAGGGCTGTCAAAATGTCCATTTGGACCAGTCCAATATTGACCATTTTGATCGTGGATAAATAGCAACCATGTCTATTAAATATCGTGTCCATTTATTCTAACATGAAATATAGATTTTCCTTTTTAATTCTTTTTTGGCTTTTATTCTTTTTATTTTTAGGATTGTTATTTATTGTTTAATTTACTTATTCTAATCTGAAATATTTGTTTTTTATTTAAAAAACTTTAGCTTTTATTTATAATTTTTGTTTAATTTTCTTAATCTAAACATAAATACTATTTTTTCTCTTCCCTTTTAGGATATGAACTGATTATAAATTTTATTTTTATTGTTAATATTATGTGTTAAAATATAATTGAAATTTTTTAAAAAACCTGTTAAAATATAAATGAAAATTTATTAAACACTTGTCTAATTCTGATCAATTCACTTGACACGTGTCTAGATTAGTCCCCGCAAATACACTTAATTAGGTTATACTTTTGAGAAAGTTAAAACGAAAGATATAGGCTTCGAATGGTGACAGCAGTTTAAGCGGTGCAGAACAAGCGGTTTAGGAGGTGTGGTATGGTTTTAGTGTGGTGCGGTTGAAAGAAACGCATCATGCGGAACAAATGCGGTTACTGCGGAACAAGTGCGGTTACTGCGGAACAAGTGGTGCGGGACAATATATGAATGGTGAAAAAATAACATGCGGTGCGGTCCAAATGTGTGAATAGTAAAAATGTAAAAAGCAGTGTGAAATATATATCTTAGATAAATATTTTATAAATTATAATGGATTAATGATATTAATATGATTATAAATTAAAATTATTAATTTGTTAGTGATCAAGTCTTTTTCATAAATTAATTACTAACCATAACTAAATAATTATTAAAATTTTAATAACTTTGTTTGGCATTTTACAATAATATATTTATTGCTAAAATTAAATTAAAAAATACATCCCAAAAAACCAAGTAAAATAATATAATACAATATAATATAATCAAATTATTTTTAAAGTTAAATTTTTAATTTATAAATATAACAAACTATATTTGTTGTTAAGAAATACTTAAAATTCAAAATATCAAGTATAATACAATAAAAAAATATTATTGATCAATATAATACAATATATATATATATATACCAAACCGCACATAGAAAACTTATAACCGCACATTTACCCTAGCGTAACTACTGTTGTGTGCGGTTTTGAATTTTTTTTTACAAAAATTGAACCACATCTATACTATTCATCTGATGTTTACTTCTTTTTTTTTTTTTTAAATGTAGAGCAAAAAATTGATGTGAATGGTGACAACAAAAATAAACCACATGATGTTTTCTCTAAACGCTTAAAACATTCATAGCCATAGAGTAGTGAAGCTTACACTTTAGCTAGTTTTGGAATATCGAGAGAGGGAGAGGGAGAGGGAGAGGGAGAGATTATTCCCTCAGTTTCACAAAAAAAATCATTTTAACACTCTATTTTTGTTTCACAAACATTATCATTTTGTATTTTGAATCCAAAAAATCAAATAAAATTCTAATTTAAACCCTATTGTTTTAGTCTATTAATTATAAAGAAAAAATTTGTTTAGTATAATAATAAATGGTAATGTAAAAGATTTAATAGTTTTTTTAATGAGAAATTACTCAGATTAGTACTAATTCATATGTTTATGACTACACTAACACCCAACAAAATTTTTTTATTAGAATAGCATATATTTTTTGGCAAAAGACATAATACCCAATGTAGTTCCTAATAATAACATCTATGCCATTATTATTAAATTTAAACTAAATTATTCAATTTTGAATTATTCAATTATATAAATCTGATTAATAAATTACACAAATAAAACCTTAACACTCACGGTTAAAAAAAACCAGAAACAAATTTTGAGTTCCGCCACCGGCGTCTCTCGGTTTCTTTTGACGCTGGAAATTGCTCTCGCCGTCGATTCGCCTTCTCTGCTTCTCAGGTCGATTCACAGCCTGTTAGTTCCGCCACCTCTCGGTTTCTTTTGACGCTGGAAACCGTCGATTCGCAGCCTGTTAGTTCTCAAGTCGATTCGCATCACCGTTGGTTGTTCGTTTCTGGGAAATCGTGCTCTCGCCATTGTTGCCTCCGTAAGTTTCTTTTTCTCTCTGTTTTCATCTCTTTGTCTTTGCTGCCTCTTATTTTTTTTTTTTTTTAAACAAGCTATGATCTTTATGATTAATGATAGATATTTCTTGATGTTTCTTAATTTTTGTTTGCTTGATTGTCGTTTAGTTACTCCACCTTTTATAAAAATTCTAAAAACACTTAGATTGGTTGGTCGATTGTGCTACAAAAACACTAAAATCTTTCTTGAGATTTGTTAGGCAAAGAGGGATTATCAAACTGAAATCTTAATTTCTTTCTTGTGTGTGTGTGTGTGGTGAACATATTCAAAATATTTGTCTGTTGCTCTATGTATGCGAGTCTTTGAGAGTTATCCGTGGGGATGTTTTAGTTTGTGTACATCTATGACAGTTTAGTTTGCTTTGATGACAGATTATAACTTGGTTTTGATGAAATATTTAATTCATCTTCTATTTTTGCGTTTGTATTGCTAGATATGGCTTCATCATCGGTTAAGAAGAGATACCCTCCACTACTTTATGCCGAAGGAAAAGCACCTTCTCAGTTGAGAAGTATGAACCACAATTGCTATCTCTCCAATTTAAAATTGTATGTTTTACATGATTTTTATTGAAAAAAGAGAATAAATTTATTGAATTTCTTAAATACAAAGTCCGTGCTACGCGCGGATACTCATCTAGTTACAATAAAATGAGAGCTAATCTAATAATAAGCATACAAATTAGTGTTAATATAGTAATCCTCCCTTTTTTAATACGTGTGAAATATATCAAAATGATACTATTTATGAAACTAATAGAGTATGAAACTTATTTTAACATCACAAAGGAGAAATTGTTCATGTGAGAAAGTGTTGTAGCCACCTGAAGTGTTGTAGCCACCTGAAGTTTCCACGAACAAGGCAACGAGTTAAAACCACTCCCATTGGAGTTATATTTTCTTCGAAATAGTAATTTTTTTACCTGTTTAAATTTCAAATTGATATAATAAATAAGAAGCACAGAATCATCGCTTTTTGGTGCGTGTGGATACGTGTGAGAATCTCTGAAAGCATCAGACTCGCCGAGTCCTAATCTATGGAGAACAAACGGGCAAACGAAGAAGATGAAATCGCGGAAAGCAGCCGAATAAGTGAACCAAATTGGAGCGAGCGAGTGGAGGATCTCGTCGCAGCCGGAGACCTCACGGCGGCGATCTCGCTTCTCGAGTCTTTGGTGGCCAATTTTCACTCGCGGTTCGATTCTTCCTCCGGCGTTAATCACGGCGGCGAGAGAACGGAGTTTGGGCTTCAGTTAGCAGCCGTTTTCACCCAATTGGCAGATATCTACTCTTCTCAGGGACTCTCCCTCAAATCTGATGAGCTTCGCACTCGTTCTTCCCTCATCAAGCAGCGTGCGCTGGATCTCGATCTTGCCTCTTCAAGGTACTACTGCTTTTTGTTTGATCGAAAAATTAGAGGAGATTTCTGGTGAAACGTGTTACTGAAATTGAAAGCCAGAAAATGTATGCTTCATCGATATTAGGGTTCATATGCGGCTTATGATTGCAGAGATTCCGGCGATGCAGAGAATCAAGCCGTTTCAAAAACGATTGATTCAAACGGCTTCAACTCTGACCCAAATGTCTCTCCTGTTGATGGTTGCTCATCTATTGCCTTCTATCTGATTTCAACGAATTTTTAGGCAGTTACTGATCAAATTTCATGGATTTGTAAAGGGAAAACGGGGAATTGTACAAAAGCTTCCAGCGATAATTCGGCTGCTCATGATTCTTCAGATGATGGTAAGTCTCATAAACAGCTATACATTTGCTGTGAGTTAGAGGATGCAGTAACCTGATGTATCAGATTCTTCAGTATCATGCGATCATAAACAGCTATACATATGTGTGTATGCTTACATGAACTTGATTTTTGTTGCAGATTGGGAAGCCCTTGCAGATCGTGAACCGAGTAAATTACTCTCTGTAGAAGAGTTGCCTGAAATATCAAAGCTTTCGGTTGAAGAACCTAAAGTTCAAGGACCCAAGAGGCGTGGAAGGGGAACATTTACTTATAAGAGGGATGTGATGTACGCTGATCAAGACTTCTGCGAGTCCAAGTTTGAAGATTCAGAAGATAACGATATGTCTCCTGGTTCAGAGAAGACTGATGAATCACTGAAATGTAAGTCTTTACTGTCAATGTTTCCACTCTCTTTTTCGATTGCAGTATCTGTGACAAGCAGGATTAGTCTGTTAGATTAATTTGGTCAGGATTTCTAAGCTACATGTTCTAAATTCTAAGCAAAACACATGATTTTTTTCCGCTATAAATGCAGCCAAGTATGGCACACGACACGTCCTCGTACTTGCTGATTTTTCTCCAAGTTTGAGGACTACTGATTTGGAGAAGCTTTTTGAGGACTTCAAAGACAGTGGATTTATCATTCGATGGGTCAATGATACAACAGCACTTGCAGTCTTTAAAACCCCTTCAACTGGTATTTATTATGTAATTTGATTTTCTTCATACATGAGGAAGAATTTGGGTTTAAACCCACTAAAGCATTTAAAATTTATGGTTTATTTCAGTAGGTTTAGTATCTTGACAGTTAAAGCTCAATTGTAACTTCTGCCTTTTGTTGATAACTGAGTTTATAAATCAGATTAGTGGTAACTCGTTGTGGTTTTGATAAATGATACAGCTCTAGAGGCTTGCAAAAGTGTTCAATGTTCATTCACCATACGTGTTCTCGACGATCACGATTCTCTTTTCGGTTCAATATCAGGAAAAGGTAATCTACTCTTCTTTTATCTTCCATGGTTGTGCAGAATTATTCCCTTTTTGAAACATAATTAAGCTTTTCACCAAAACTCATTACTTGTGTTTCGTATGCGTGACCATGTGTTATGTTCAATCTACTTCAGATTTGGAACCGCCGTCTCAAAGACCAAAGACATCAGCGAGAACAGCTCAACGGCTGATTGCTCACAGCATGGGATTGAAACTTCCGGCTTCTGGATTTGGGTCTAAAGAGTTACGAGTCCAAGAAGCTGCCCGGAAAAACCGGATTGTCACCAGGCAGAAACAACGGGACGATGCTTGGGGAGATGACTGACATTGACCGGACCGTACGGTTTGGTTTACCCAATTTTCGGGATTGATCATTTGCGTGTCTGCGTTTTGGTGTATACAGATATAGCCTCAATCCACTTGAGTGATCCTTACTTAAGCATTGTTAGTGATCGATTGTAGTGTTTTGTGTCTAAAATTTGTTTTGAAAGTGGTTAACCAGAAATGAAATCTGAATCGGTTGTTATCATCCAAAGTTGTATGCCCACCCGATTAAGGGGTAATTTAGGTTATTTTCGACATTCGTTTCCGGGTGATTTTCAAAAGATCCCATTCAAAAAGCAAAAGAGAAGTAGCGAGAGCCCAGAGGAGGAAGATGATACAGAAGAAATTCGAAAACAGAGGCTACAACCTCAAGTTCGATGCCTATTGAATAGTATTGTTCCTTGATGGGATAGAAGATTCGGTCCTCCTTGCGCTGAAACTAAGGAGTTTGTTGCATGTTCTTTCTAGTACCAACTGCTGAATTTTAGCATCTATTCTTATGACTATGCCTCCTTTTGTTTGTTTTCATGGGAACTTTTTTGTTCACGCCCATGCAAACTTACCCTTTTTTTGCTTCTTATTCAAGCCTTAGTTACAATCTCTCCAATCGTTAATGGAAACACTAACAAAGATTTATCACTCCGTTTTTTTCTTCTTCTTTTAATAATCAGTCTTTTCTTAAACCCAACAAAAGGGACAACCTTCTCCACATAAACATAATTCATAAAGATTAACTTAAGTAAACAAACATTCGTTCAAAAAAGTAGAACAAATCATGTATCGTAATACTAATAACACAGTTTACAGCCAATCTAATATCCAGATTTGGAAAAACCCACAAGCAATTAATCCGAGATACATACGTAAAAAACGTATTTTGGAGCCGTGGAAGATTCGTTTTTCTTTTTACTAAATATATAACATTCTAACTTCTATCTTTTTTTAAAAAAAAATTAGGATATACACGTCTTATAACATTGTCCCAAATTGATTGTATACCGTAAAAATGAGCTCTTGTGGGCTTCTCCGATTTATCAACCACGAAACAGCATCATCCATTGCTCAACTTTAAAGATTTGGTTCTGTCGATTTTATGTTAGCTCCAAAAAAGTATTCACCAGTCGGATTTCGACAGCTAAAATAACACTTCAGTGTAATACAAAAAAAGAAACTATTTAGATTGGACTTTTGGTAAGTTGAAAAATGTGAGAAAAGTT
Source organism: Eutrema japonicum (assembly GCA_030161315.1). Classification (NCBI taxonomy): domain Eukaryota; kingdom Viridiplantae; phylum Streptophyta; class Magnoliopsida; order Brassicales; family Brassicaceae; genus Eutrema; species Eutrema japonicum. The sequence continues at coordinate 46,760,002 of BSQW01000005.1, forward strand.
GAAAAGGAAAAGAAATATGTTTGAAACAAATCTCTATATTATTATTTAAGAAATAATTTAGAAAAATAAATTTTATTTGAATATATATCAAAACAAAAGTTGAAAGTATTTTATTAATTTTATAAGGAATTAGATACGAACAAAATTGATTATTTTAAGAGTTCGTGGATTGATTATGAAAACCAGAGTCATTAACCAGTGAATAATAGAGTAATATTTTCAAAATTATAGATTTTTACGGATTAGCTATAATAATATTTTAATCCACAACAAAACAGGTTAAGTAAACTTGTTAGTCTAATTTGATAGCTTTATATGTAATCATTAATTCGGCATATTATAAAATTCAAGTAAAAAAAAAACCTTAAATTTCAAAACAATTTTTAACAAAAAACTATTCTGCGCTATATAGCTAACGCAGATTAAATCCTAATAATATATTAAACAAATAATCTAACCTCCTAGAATTATGAAACTTTAGCATTTCAATCTAAAATCTAACTATAAATTTAAGCATCTCTATTTTTTAGTACGATTCTTTTGTTACGTACCAAAATCTAATTAAAACTTTTTTACAAATATCAAAATTTAATCAATTAACTAACATGTGTCACAATTGTTAATTATTACAAAATATATACATATCACATCTTCATAAACTAAGATATATTATCAGTTCAATTTCACTATACGCATACCAAAACTAGTCATTTTTACCCGTCTTTATTTCATTATAAAAATTTCTATTCATTCACCCTTTTATGTCCAAAAAAAAAACATATTAACATTTGTTTTGGGATCTTTCTTGTTTTAACAAACACTTCAAAAAAAAAAAAGTTGAATAATTATTAATCGGCTTGAATGTCTAAATAGCTATGATTTGAACGGAATCAAAGTTGGGTCATCCCATTGTAAAAAGTTCTTACGAACATCAAATTGGTTTTCTTTTAAAAAAACATAAAATTGGTTTAAAACAAAAAACAAGAAAACATCGGTGTGACCGATCACCAAACATTATCTTTGTTTACGTCTTTTATGTTTTTTTATTTGTTATTTTTTTCTTTTTCTTCATGATAACTTGTTATTTTTTCGATTCTTTTATTGAATATTTTATTTATTATGGTTTTTATTCTAATTTTTATTTTAATTTCTTGAAACTTTCTTAATCTATAGTCATTTTTCCATTATTTATTCTTTTTCATTTACATTTTTTTGTTGATATGTTAAATTTATTGTTAAAAATTTTTTTTGACTATTGGCGCCATTGCGGAAACTATTTTTTCCAAAATTTATTATATATTGTCTTTCGATAAATGTTGTAACTATTTCTCTTACTAATTTATGTAGATATACATCATGTAATAGTAAATATTAATGTTCTATGAAAAAAGAAGAATAAGTAAATATTAATTAAATAATATTTATTATAAAATAAAAATAACCAATAAGAGGAGGACAAGTGTCGAAGCTGGAGAGATCCTCTTCACTCTTTATAAAGTAGACTAGGGTGTGATCTGCGCTACGCGCGTACGTGGTAAACAATTTTCTAATCTGTTTTATGGCTAACATTTTTTTTTTTAATAGTTAAAATAAGTGTCTGTGTCCGCTTAAGATTTGGGTATTTGTTTCTTTTTGGTTTTTTATTTAATTTATTAAATTTAGGATCATGTATGTATGTGTTTGTTTGTTTAATATTGGGTTGTACATCTTTTTACATTTTTTGTGGTCATTTTTATGCAATTAGTTCGGATTTTTTTAAAAGTAGATATTTACATTTTAAAGTTTTCGTTGCATAATATTTTGTTTTTCATGTGAAGGTATTATTATTGTTGAATAAAAATAGTGTTTCATGTACGATTTTAATCTTATTTATTGTGAAAAATAAGTTTGTGATTTTTAAGTCTATTTGTTTTTGTTTTTTTAAAAAAAAAAATCGATTTACATATTTAATTCTAGAGAAAAATAGAAATTTAGCAAAAACATAAAGCTATTGTTAAGGTCTAAATGCATTACAACAATAATAGATTTAAAAATTGATTAAAATTGAATCAGCTATCCCTAAATCTCGACGGGAGTAACTGAGAAATCAACGATGTCCCAAAAATCAAATAAAAAAGTATTTGATTAGTCGGTGATTAATCTCGCTATCATTAGAGGATCATCTTGCATGTAGTTTTAAAAAAATTCGCTAAAGATTGTAAAACTAATCACAGATCAATTGACATAATTTGTTGATTGTCGGATTCAAAATCTAAGTCAGAAGTCAAGTTGAAGTCAATGATTCTTAATTCTCATTGTTGGTATTTTTTTCCTCCAAAATGACATTATTGTTGTGGCGTGATTGTCAAAGTGGTGAGAAAAAGCAATAGTGTGTTTTTATTTTCTTAATACATATTTGTTGATTTTTTTTATAATATGTCCATTTATTTTATGGCTTTATATCGGTTATACTTTGTGTAATCTATTAGATGAAGAATCTTCGTTATGTGTTTACTATAGTTTAATATTAAAGATTAGTTTATGTGTTTTCTATCGATTGATATATGAACATGTGTTAATTTCAGTTTTTGCCATACATCAAATTAGTTTGGTTTTTTGAAGCACATAAGAAATGGTGTATTTTTATTTTCCTAATACATGTTTGATTATTTTTTTATAATAGGTTCGTTTATTTTTTGCTCTATATCGGTTATATTTTGTGTAATCTATTAGATGAAAAATCTATGTTGTATGTTTGTTATAGTTAAATTGTTTAATATTAAAGTTTAGTTTTGTGTTTTCTATCGATTGATATATGAATATGTGTTAATTTCATTTTTTTGTTATAGTTTAAATTAATTTGGTTTTTTTTAAGCAGACATAGAATAAGTTTCTAATTATTTGATATTAACGAATTTATGAATTGTGCCTACTTTAAAAAATATAATTATAATTGAATTTGAAAATAATTTTCAATTATTTTTTTAATATGTTTTAGGTGTACGCTGGGGTAGCTCAAGGAGAATAGAGCAAATATAATTTTATATATAGATATTCTTTTTCTTTTTAAAAACATAAAAACAATAAAAGCGATGTCTCGTCAACAAAAGATCAAAAGACATTACACCTCCTTAATTACAGTTAAACCCTCAATTAGTTGTACAGACAATCAGATCATATACCGCATAGTTTTGTCCGTACTTGTTAAACTCTGCGTCACTCTTCATTCTCCGGTCTTGCATAAACAAAATTAAAGAAAATTAAAGAAAAACTCTTGCAATCAGCTATTTAATTAACAAACAAAATGTAACTAATCCGGTAAATAACGAGAACCTAATTCATTCACAATTGGGTATCCGAAGACTATAATAAGCATCAAATTGAATATTATCATTAAACTTTATTTCTGTATAAACATCTATATATATATAAAAAAGCTGGTGTCGAACTACTTGCTTGTTGCGTGTGATCCTTGCTTCTTTATTCTCAAAATTTTTTTTTTTTGAATTAGAAATAAGTTGTAACCACATACAAAAAAATATATTTATAAGGGGAAAAAGCTTAAAAATACACGAATTCTACATAATTTGGATGTTTAATACATGAACTATTTTGGAACCCATAAAAATACACAGACTCATTTTGGCACCCGTTTTAATACTTGAACTTTCAAAAATCGTAATTTTAACACCGATTCCGTCATGTACGTTAAACCATCGAACGGATGTTACATAACTCCGTTTACAGAAGAAAAAAACGTAGGTTTATTCCATGTGAAAATACTACTGTTACCCTTGGGTTATTTTCCCCGAAATACATGTATCCCCAAATCGATAAACCCTAAATCAATTTAAATTTTGTTTCTCTCTCTCTCTCTCGACACAACTCTCTCTCTCGACACTGGAAAATTGAAGATGGATCGGAGCCAAAATTCAGGGTCAGATTCCAACTCATTCACCCAGAGCTTCATCGATGGTCATTTCTGTCACTGCAGTAGAGCTACTGTTCTTTCAAAATCGTGGACTGATGAAAACCCGGGAAGAAGGTTTTTCAAGTGTGATGTTCATGGGTTCTTCAATTGGGCAGATAAAGAAAAACAAAATGGGTGGCAGAAGGTGAGCTTATTGGAATCCCGAGATCAGATCCGTCGTCTAAAAGAAGAAATCAAGGAGCTGAGAGCAAAGAAGGAATAAAGGAGTTGAGAGCAGTGAATCAGCAATTGATTCAGCCGTGGTGAAGTTGGATTCATGGAAGAAACACGAAGAAGAGAAGAAGAAGCTTGAATACGAAGCTATGGCATCGAAAGACAGGGAAAAATTGCTCCGCCAATTCATTGTTCTCTCGTGGGGAGGATTCATTGTGGTCACGGCCATGATCCTTAAAATGGTGAAGAATTAGTATTGTGTTTGATGGTTGGGTTAAGGAGAACTTTGTTTGTTAGTTTTGTTTGTGTTTTCAAGCATGTTCTTCTCGGATTTAGAAACTTTTTTATTAGTTTGGTTTGTGATCCTTAAAAGGAACTCTTCTTGTATTGAACAGAGCTAAACAAAAATTTTCTTCACAAAATAGAAGCAACACATAAGCCATAAAACATCATACAAGTTTTTGTGGACAAAAGCCATAACATACACAAAATACAGAATATATATCATCCTAAATATATAGAGAACATCCTAACATACACAAAATACAGAACACCCTAACATACACAAAATAGAGATAGAGATCCATCTAAGGGTTTTGAGGAGTTGTTTGTGAAGGATGTTCTTGAGGAGCAGGTGGTTGTGGAGGAGGACCACTGATATCAACTGCCCTAGATCCCCAAACGTCAAAAACTTGACCTGTAAATGGAGAAATAAAACATCCATATCCTCTAGGAATAGCGGGTTGACCACGAGCATGGCCTCCACCACGGCTTCCACTCCCACGGCCTCGACCTCTTCCACGCCCACGGCCTCGAGAAGTTGATGCAGGTGGAGCAGTTGAAGGATGCTGATCAGAAGAAGGTTGTTTAGAAGATGAAGCACCTGGATTTGATTGGCTTTGAGCTTTCCTCCTCGTAAGTGCATTTTCGATGCTCCATGGATCAATCACCGTCTGTAAAACCAATAAACCAACCATGTAAAATACAAAAAAAGATATGTAAACCATCCATATGCTCTTAACAATACAAAAATACATAAGACAATAGAGTTAGATTGACGTACCGGATTTTTCCGAAGTCTTCCCCTTTTTCTTTTAGGGCATGTTTCAACCACATGTGCTCTATTACAAGTGCCTATGTTATGGCCAGCGTGCTTACAATTGCTACAAGTTATGGTCCTTCCTCCCCTTGTCACTTTTGTAGGATTTGTTGATGACTCATGTGCCTCTTTTATCCTATCATAATTTCTGGGACGCCCTGGCATTCTCCTTTTCTCCGGGATTTGAATAGGATCTTTTCCCGTTTTCTCCCACATCCTATCTCCATTTACGGGTTTGATATTAGCTTTGTAAGTTTCTTGCCACTTGAATGTCAGATAGTAGGAATCCACATACCTGAAACAGATTAGAAAATAGAGTTAGATTGTACAAAAATTAATAATCTTATACACAAATGAGACTCACTCTTCTGGATCACGATTATGTTCTGTGATGACATAAATTGCATGACGACAAGGTATTCCTGTGATATCCCACTGGTTACAAGCACAATGCATGTTTGGCAGACACACCTCGTAGCTTTGATCATGCTCAAGTACCTCATACACGTTTTCACTGCTTGTAATAACTGAGCAAAACTTGCTGTCTCTACGGTTTTTCTCAAAGATCTCCATAACGTTAGGTGGAAACTTAGTGGCACACTTCTCTGTCTTCTCACGCCTCCGAGATATACGTTTCATTTCTAGCCTCATAATCTCCTCAAGCATGTTAATAAGTGGCAACTTACGGGCTTCTTTTATTGTTCTGTTGTAACTCTCTGACAAATTGTTGCAAACATCCTCACACCTTGCATGATGACTGAACCAAGCCCTACACAAAGTCTTTGGTTATGTTCTCTTTAGGTCTTCATGTGCAACTTCATCAAACATTTTCAGAGCCTCCATGTTGTATGTATAATCACCAACAGATGAGCTATATGCAATTGCCCAAAAGTAATCCTCATACTCATATTGGTCGTAAACCTTCTTCCAATTCGCAAATATGTCTCGAGCACAATGCCTATGTTCTGCATTTGGGAGGAGATCAGCAACAACATTGATCAAACCCTTCTGTTTGTCTGAAATAACCGTGAATCCATTTCCTAAGTCCAACCCCAAATCAGTCTTCAGCTTGTCAACAAACCATGCCCATGAATCATTATCCTCCACTCTCACAATAGCCCAAGCTATGGGGAAAATTCTGTTATCTGCGTCCCTTCCAACCGCAGCCAAGATCTCACCTTTTAACTCCCATTTCATGAAAGCCCCATCAAGTCCAATAATAGGCCTACAACATCTTTTCCAAGTGTTTCTCAGATTTTCAAAGCAAATGTAGAATCTATCGAAAACAGCCTTACCATCAACACGAGGAAGAGTAACGATCTCTGTTGTTACATTCTTATTGCTCCTTCTGAGTTCAGCCTCATAATCCCACAGCTTTGCAAACTGCTCCCTTTGAGTTTCAATAACAAAATCTAGAGCTATTCTTCTTGCCTTGAAGCAGATCCACTTAGATACATTGAGATTGTATCTCATCATTATCTCATCTTTTATGTCGGTCCACTTTAAACCAGGCCTTCTCCTTGCTTCATCCTTGTATAACTTCCCAATAACTCCCTGTTTCAGCATCCGAGCTTTGCTACTATTCATATGGTTATGTGCATCCACATAGGTTTTCACCATCCATTTCTTTTTTGGCTTCTCAACTGAGCAATATATATTCCAAGGACATTTCTCATTTGTACACACTGCCGCCAACTTATTCTTCTCCCACCTACACTGCTTGATATCATAGTTGGTTTTTAAGACATACCTCAATAACTGATCTTTAAACTCTTCACCAGTCTTGAAAGTCTGCATTAACCACAAGTATTGTTCTTTTTCATTACTGTATGCAGTTCTTGATATCTTTGTTTCCTTTCTACTGAAATCTTGCCATTCATCATCTGTATCTACAACAGGTTCCGGTCTATCAGAATCCCTACATTGTCTATCCATTTCAGCATCATCATCAACCAAAGTCTCATTCCCATCATCAATAACAGGTTCAGCAACATCCTCATTACCTTCACCAATCACTTGAGCATCCTCAATAAGACGAATTTCTTCAAAAAAATTCTGAAACCTTGCATCATCTCCTTCTTGCACTATTTCTTCTTCTTGTTCATCTACATTCTCTCTCGCAGCTTCTGTCTCAACCTCAGCAGCTTCTGTCTCAACCTCATCACCTTCTGTCTCCTCCCTTTGAGGAAGTCCAACTTGCTCAATGAACAAATCAATTTCTCATCCTTTCATACCTTCAGCACACATTTCCATTATCTCTGCATCAGAACTGAGATGGAAGATAGCCCTACATGATTCCATTTATGTGTGTGGACGTTTGTACCAGACTTGTTCCACAGCACCTCCTCCTAAGCCATGCTTTTCAAAATACTCATCGAAGATATTCCAATTCATATAATCTGGATCCACAACTAAGTCTTTCTTCATAGATCCTCCCTTGTATATCCACTTAGAATCCTTCACATACATAAGTCCTCCATAATACAGATTCACTTTGATAGTAGTGTCACTGCATTATCGAAGAAAGAAAAATGTACTTAAAATTCAAAACCAAATCAAGCAAATCGAACCAAATATTGATTCTATCTAACTTAACAACAGAATCGAAACAATCAACAACTTTAGAGACCACGACATCAAAATTTCGATTCCATACCTCATCCTCTCCGACTCGCGATTCCGTTTCGGGTCTTCAGCTCTTCGAGTTCTTCTATATCATTTCGTGTGGAGTGAGAATTCGAGAAACAATGTCGATTTTGGAAATCGGTTTAGGGAAAATCGATTAGGGCTCGTGATTTGGGAAAACGATTTGGGGGAAATCGATCGATTAGGGCTCCTTCTTTACTTTGATTTAGGGTTTATCGATTTGGGGATACATGTATTTGGGGGAAAATAACCCAAGGGTAACAGTAGCCTTTTCACATGGAATAAGCCCATGTTTTTTTCTGTAAATGGATTTATGTAACATCCGTTCGATGGTTTAATGTACATAACGGAATCGGTGTTAAAATTACGATTTTTGAAAGTTCAAGTATTAAAACGGGTGCCAAAATGAGTCTGTGTATTTTTATGAATTCCAAAATAATTCGTGTATTAAACATCCAAATTATGTAGAGTTCGTATATTTTTAAGCTTTTTTATATTTATAACAATGAAAGCTACTTTTTCATCTTTTGTAGTATGTCTAGTCTCATTAATCGGTGCCTTCTGGATCCTTATTTGTTGTCGGCCACCTTTATACTTCTTATACGCAACATCTTTATAACCGTAATTCAGTATACATTTCAGTTACAAGCTTCATTTTCTATCAATCAATATTTATATATCCAGTAACGTGGAAAACTATTTTCCACATAAAATGTTTTCTTTTTTTTTGGACAACCAAACATATATTTTGTTTTTAAATATTTAACACGAGGAATTTTGGTTTCATCGAATTATCCAACTGATTTTGACGGTGAGTATATATATGTTCCTTGGAAAAAACAAAACAAAACAAAAAACAATTCCTTACACCCACCACGGATATAATTAAAAACACCTGAGTAGTATTGGACAAAATTCCCCAACCAAATTACACTCGGACTGAATTATAAAATAATCTGAATAGAAGAAAAATTTCTATATCCAATTACTCCATCCCAAACTGAACCAAATCTACATGCGAATGGAATTAAATGAATTAACTGAACTATCCGAAATTCAAAAAACTAATTAATAATATTAATTAAATATTTTTAAAATCTATTTAAATATATTAAAAATCTACAACATTACTTAAACTTAATTAATTATTTTTATTTTTGACCGAACCAGAATCGAACCAAATCAAATTATTTTTTTTGTATCTCGAATGGAAACTTTAAAACCTAAAAAATCCGTAAACCGAATAACATGAACCGAACCGAATAATTGAATGCTAATCCCTACACCCGAGTCGAAGATTAAATGATCGAGTGATCCAATATTCGTACACAATGGAATCAAAGACGTAACTAAATTATTTATTTTTGCTCTAGAGCTGACATGAGACCACTATGCTACCACACACTTCCATATGAAATGTTATTCGCGTAAACATGATAATAATATGCAAAGAAAGGGTACAAGTTTTTAAATCTTACAACTCTTGAGCTAAATCGTGCAAGATTAATTCTTATGAATTTAGCAAGTATACAATCCAAATCCAATCCACAGGACAACACGTGACATACTTTTTTTTTTTTTTTTTTTGAACATCTCCTTTAATAAAACTTAGAACCAGAGTCTTACATAGGAACTAAAACAAAAGAGAAATCATGAAGTGATTTCTTAGCTAGAGCATCGGCCTTAGCGTTTTTTGCGCGGAGAATAAACAAAAACGAAATGGAGATAAACATAGATGCGAGAGTTTTAATATCAAAAAGGAGACCATAGATTTCCTTGATTTGCTCTTGCGATGTGATAGCTCGGATGAGATCCTGAGCGTCTGACTTGATGAGAAGGGTTGTGTATCCTTTCTCTAAAGCTTGGATTAGCGCTGATTGGATTGCTAGTGCTTCCGCCATTAGAGGAGAGCCGACTAACGGTTCTGCATAGCTTCCTTTGCATAGTTCTGTGTTCTGCTGGTTGAAGAAGATCCATCCTAGACCTGCTGTTTTTGATTCTTCTTTCCATGCTGCATCATAAAAACAAATGATAGATTCGGATATACTGTTTCGGTTGGCCCTCTCGGCTTGATAAGAGATTACTCTGTTTTCCAGAATCTGAGCTTGTTGCCACTCCCTTGCTTCCGATAAGGCTTTAGTAACTGTTTAGTAACTGTTTCCTCCGCACTGAATACTCTATCTTCAAATAGAAGATACACAACACGTGACATACAAAAATGGCAAATGACGGGATCCACAAGACTCACGTGGGAATATATCATAAACGTTACCGTACGAATTTTCATGAGATCATATATATCCTTGTTTTAATTGGATGGTAGAGAAATGGTAAAGTGATAATATCATCTCTCTAATTTTAATTTCTTCTCAAATAGATAATAAAGAATATGATGAAAAAGATGAAATTCCTTGAGGTTGTACACCATTTAGCATATCTTTGTGGCTACGAACGTACGTTGCGTTCGGTCCTTTCACTTCACTTCCAATGATTCCTTCAATTAATCAAGACCAATATGAGCCGTTGATCTCACCGCCATTGGAACGGTGGCTCAAAACTCAAAAGGTAGACCTTGGTTCATATAACTTTTCACATTACGCGTTGATGTTAGGTTATATAATTAGAGGGTTTTTTCTGTATACCAAAAATGCATTATAGGTTTCTTATAAAATATATGAAATGCTTCTATTAGTTTACATTATTAATTAACTTTATTCTACAATAACCTTGACGTGTTTGGTCATTTCATTCGGCACACGTGGCACCCTCTCATTTGTCAAATTTGCTATGCTGAAGTGGACAATACAAAATGGAAAAATTCCATCCAAAAGAAGACAAATTCTACCCAATCTTCTTTCATTTTTACTTTCCACCTTTGTATTTTGTTTTCTTTTTCTACTGCAAATAAATATAGTCAGGTAAATAAAAGAAAAATTAAGATTCAATCCGCGTTATCTATATAGTGCGAGATAATTTTTGTTTAAAAATTGTTTTGAAATTTAAAAAAAAATATTTTTTATTTGAATTTTAAAATATGTTTAACTAATGATTATAAATAGAACTATCAATTCGGACTAACATGTCTATTTAACCTGATTTGCAATAAACTATAATATTATTCAAGGTAGTCCGCAAAAATCTATAATCTTGAAAACATTACTCTAATATGCACCGCTTATTGACTATAATTTTTTTGGCAAATCCACAAACTCTTAAAAATTCAATTTTCTCGTGTCTAACTCTTTATAAAATTAGTAAAATATTTTATAATAATTACAGTGAAAAATATTGCAAGATTTCGAATCTATTTATTCTTTGAATATGTATTGATTAGTTATTATTTAATAATATCATAATAATTAAGAAACTAAATAGTAATGACCTCTTTAATGAGAAATAAATATTTTTCATATTTTGATCAATAATTTTAAAAAACAATTATATCATTTCCTATTTTAATTATATATTTTTTTGTAATAACATTTTATGTAATAACTTACAAAACAAAGTTTAATTTCAAAAATATCTTCTTAAATAATATTATAGATATGTATTTTTAAATGTTAAATTTTGCAGCAAAACCTTTAACATAGATTTAAAATAGATTTGTACATTATTAACGTGCAGGTAATCACTCTTGTTAAATCCTTTTAAAAAAAAAAAAAAAATCATTCTTGTTCGATCCAATGATTTAGTGAAATTACATAAAAATCTATAGGACACTTCAGAAAATGGTTTTCAAATTAAATTTATATGAGTGAACTATCATTTTGTCCCTATAATAAAATTTTAAAGAAAGAACGGAAAAACTTGATCATATAGTTTTTTGACACCTGACAATGCTAAAATATGTAGCTGATAAGAAATATTAGACCTACAATTCCACTGTGGAATTTCCACATTCCTAGAATTTGATGTGTGTGTAGTTTTTTATTTTTCCTCCAACAAAAAAAAAATTATAGGGTATATGACTATGAGTCTATGACTATGAGTCTATGACTATGAGTCTATGACTATGAGTCTGTGACTATGACTAAATGACCGATGAATATAGCTATAAACCACGGTAATAAAAAGGGAAAACGAAAATGACTATGGCTAGGATTCAAATAAAATGTATTGAAAATGACTATGAGCTAGGAGTAATTAGTTGGGACTAGCTAGGTAGCTTTTATTGAGGAAAGCGGCCGTAGACAACTGTTGACCATCGGACTCATAATATAGTGTGAATTTATAATCTACTTTTATATATATCAGAATCGTGGTGTTATAATTTTAAATGAAAATAAAAGAAAAACTAATACTGAAACTAAAAGCCATCATTCATCAAGAACAGTGTTTGTTGAAAAAAATATCCAATAATAATATCTATAAAACTGTAATGACAAATAAAGTACATATGTATTTTGAAATATATTTTTATAAAAGTATATATGTATACATGTATTTTAATAGAGATATGTATATATGTATTTTAATAGAGATGTGTATTTTTTTTTAAAACATATATAATGGAACTATATATGTATTTTAATATATATTTTTATAATTATTGGATATTTTTAGATTAAAAAAATAATACCCGAGGCCGTCCGAATATTAAGGTGTCTATATTCCCCTCTTTAGAAAACATTTTTAAATTAACGAAAAGTTGGACTTCATGTTTCATTGGCCTCCACTTGTTCTGGAATTTAATCCTAGCCTATGCCTAACCTCCATGTTTATTTATATATAGTTTCATACGCCACACTTATAGATTCACGACCATTGTTTTTGGAGAAATGGTTAGATTCACGACCATTGTTGACAAATAAAAGAATCAGAAACCCCCTAATTAAATACTATAATATATATATATATATATATAGAATTTCATGTCTACAAAATAAAAAATATAGGATTTTATTTTAATTTTCTCCTGATTAGAACCTTCAACCAGAGTATTTAATTTTGAACTAGTCCAGAAATGGTGGATATGTATTGAGGTTTATATAGGACAAGAGAATCCCAGGTAATAATTTTTTTCAAGAAATACTGTTGACTAGTATAAAGAGAATTGATAGATTAATATATCATTAACAGATGAATTGTTATTTTAGAAAAAATAATTTACAATTCTAAAGTGTTTTCATTTTAAATGTCCTAAAACAAGAGTCAACTAGCTAGGAATCGATCCATATGGCTGGAAACAAGTAAACCGCATTATAAACAGTACATAAACGGCATTTTAAAAATAAGTGAGCGGTGCTAAAATAGTGTTAAATAGTTTTAAAATATTTTCCATTTGATTCTCTTTTGATTAACTTAGAGCATCTGCCAGCGGTTACACATCTAATGGGTGTCTCAAAAAAATTTTTTTTTTTTTTTTTCTTAAAAAAAATTAAGCAATGAAATTTTTTTTAAAAAAATTTGGACTAGTATCAATGCGTCACATCAATATGAAGATGTCTCAATTTTTGTTCAGAGTGTCTCGTATGAGATACGGGACACCCTCGATGCGGATGCTATTAGATATCCAGTCATGCTAGCTTTTATGCAGAACGAGAAAAGTGTGCCTATGCGCCAATTCCCATTTTCTCAGCTACCATTTCAATTTTGTTATATTAAATTATATGAATGTTCGATGCTCAGTACGTAGTCCTCACGTAGGTATACGTATATATAATATTTAAATCCGACTTTAACCTTCGACAGAAATAGTTACTTGGTAGTTGGTATAGCTTGTGTGTTTTACATGCACGATGGTTGAGATGCTAATCTAATTTTTTTTTTTTTTTTTTTTTGGCCAAAAATAATCTAAGTTTTGTTTTCATATAAGTTTTTGTTGTTGTTTCATTTCATTGATCTCAAATCAACATGCATATATAGATATATACTCAATTCTAGGGAGTGAATTTCATATTTCACATACATTTAAAACGATTTTTTTTTTGGAATGAGTTAAAACGGTTCTTGTCTACATCAAAAATATAAAATCTACCAAAATAGTAAGAAAAATAGTTACACAAATATTTTTTTTTATTAGATTCAGAAATAATCACAGACTAATCTCTCGAGCGGGCGTGAGGCCGCTCAGTTACACCCCAAATGGCTAAGAGTCGAATCTTCTCTCGGATGAGAACCACCCCACTACAACCTCTTGATTAGTTACACAAATGTTAACTTCACATATATAACAATAAAAAGATATCACATTCCTCTCTTCATAAAGTTAGCGAATCCTTGCTGGTAATATGAATGTAGCATAAGTTTGTCTGTTTTAGCTTCTGCACAAAGATGATCATGGCAGATCCTGATCCATAAACCTGTGGAGTATTCAAGATGAACAGTAGTTATAGAGGAGAAAAACTTAAAGTTCCTTTGTTTACAAAATTTGGGTGTCGACGTAGTGACCAATCAAGAAGAATTACCAAAATCTCCGGGAGGATAAAAACCCCGTAAATGACTGAGAGAAACAATTAACCAAATCTCGTTTACAATAATAGTGTGATCCAATATGCTTATAATCGGAGTATAAAAAAGACTCTTTTCCAAATTTCTTTCGGGAACTTAATCAACGTTTGTCTCGGGATTCACCATTCATGCTTCAGTTTTTTTTTTCCCAACAATTCATGCTTCATGGTTTTATACAAACATATATATGTACATTTATACAAACAATAAACTCGAAGGAGATAGGGTTTAATTTTCATACAATTATTTATCAAGATATATTATACTGAAGTAACTGAACATCACCAATGAATAAAGTTTTTTTTAACAATTATTTTTTATAAAATTATTATTATGGTTCTAATTTATTTTTTCTTGTCAATTTAAGTTGCATTAATTAAACCGGAAATACTAAAACTTGACACTTATATTTTTAGTTTTTGGTGATGAATAATTTGTAGTAGAATTGAAATTGAGTGGTTTTGCTTTGGTTTATAGGTAGAGACAAAACGCATCCATGTCTCGCTTTATGCCTTTCGCTTCTCTTCCTCACGTGTGGCGACGCGCTCTCTCTCTCTCTCTCTCTCTCTCTCTCTCTCTCCGTCCTAAAAACTCTCTTGATCATGCAACTTTCTATATATTACTATTATATTCCATAATTTTTTGTTACGACGTTAATATTATAAATAATACTCAGAAAGGGATCAACATCGACACCTTTTTGTTTAATTACTGTTAATAGTTTTTATTCTGATGAACGACGCTACGTTTATGAAGCATCTTCTGCACATACGTAGAGAGAGAAAAAGAGAGACAAAAGGACCCAACATGCACACAACAAGATACGAGCTTTCGGTTGGTTTCCACTTTCGTGATTCTCCTGTTGGGTAAGCCTCTTTTTTTTCTCTAACCAGCGAATTCGTTAAACTAATAAACTCAAAAATTATCATCCATTTCAATATAGTTTTGTTTTCAATCAGAATCGTATTTCAAAGATCTTAACTAGAAGGTTTTGTTTAAATTTTTATAAATTCATGAAAACTGCATTTTTTTTTCCTATATTGTTTAACAACGAATGGCCAATATATAACATAATGTAGGTATTTATATAAATTCGTTTCTGATATAACCTATATAATCATTTATTAGTAGATTCTTTGTCGTGTCGTAATTAGCATCATGATCATTTCTAATATGATAACTGAAATATAAAAGCATCTTCTAATTGATGCATGTAACAGACCAAAACAAATTCACTTTCATAATTTTTGTACCAATGTATTTTGTTCTAGTTTATATATGTTAATGCACGTATCCTTATATGCATTACCTAGCTAACTCTATAATGTTTTCTAGAAACAATATGAATAAATTATCTTAATTAAATTGTATCTAACAGCATTTTGGTAATGTCTGTTTTACATTGTTTGAGAATAGATTCCATAAACATTGAACTATATCGGTTCTGAGCCATATGTGGTTGTTACATCATGATGCTACGTATATCTATATGGAGGGAACTTCTTAATAATAAATATGGAGTGAGAGTATATATATATATATATGTATTGTTTTTTTGTTATATATATATATATATAGAGGGAACTTCTTAATAATAAACATTGAACATGTATTGTTTTTTTGTTATATATATATATATATATAACAAAAAAAAAACAATACATGTCGACAAAAAAAAACAATACATATAGATAAACAGGAATCCAAATCTATCGAATAAACCCCTTATGCTATTATCTCTAACATTTTAGGTCTTTTCATTTATGTCATCTTATATCCTAAATGTTTGTTGTTCTTCTAACTGATTAAATGCATGGTGTTTTAACACACACTTACACCAATATGTTTTACAAAAAAATGTCATTTTAATACTTTTTTGTTATATAAAGAGTGTCATTCTTTAATTTCAATACAAATTTTGATAAAATATTTCATCTGTTCTAATATAAGTAATGCTTAAAATTTTTGCACACAGATTAATGATTTATTTAATTTTTATTTTTTTCCATACTAACAACATCATTTATTATATATATAAACACAATTCAACTAATCAGAAAACAATATGAAGGATACAAATGATCAAAAACAATAAAAAAAAATTATTTAATTTTGTATTGAAAACTGAAAACGTTATTTATTTGAGAACAAAAAAAAACTCTTAAAACATCACTTATTTAAAAACGGAGGGAGTATTAATTTTCTAACCTTAAATGAAAACGATCAAATATTAAATAAAAGTTATGAGAAAATTCCAAAGCTACTTAAAGAGTAGTCTAATAGCGATTGTTGTCGATGCTAATTGCATTTAATTATTATAATAACCGTTGACTTATTTAAGAAGTAGTCTAAGAGTTGGACGATTGTTCAATATATTAGTTATAATTACACTAAAATATATTCAAGTAAATAATAGTAATTATATAAATAACTTATGGATATAAAAAAAATTATTTCTTAATTTATGTGAAAAGTGTTAAAATAATTTTTTTGTGTGAAACAGATGAAAGTACTAAAATATCTAAAAGTGTAAGCAAAATAATTACATTAAAAAGGAACTAAACTAGAATTGAAAATTAACCGAACGAGATTATATCAGCTCTTAATTCTTATGTAGGTTATATATACATTTTCCTTGGTGGTAAAGAGACCGTGAAATATATACACTAAATCAATTAAGAAGTTTTAGATGTCGTCATGATGAATTATATATATGGATAAACTTTGTTTCTTGTAAATTAATTGGTCCGTTCAATTGAATTTGGTCCTTGAAAAGAAGAAAGGCGATTCCTTTGCTTCCACCTTAAGCGATGTTTTGCCCACAATGAGTGTCTCTCGCTATCTTCCTTTAACCTAATTGGAAATGTTTGTTCTTTTTGGATGTCTTTACCTTTGTGTTTTCTCTTTTTGGTAATTTTAAAATACTAGTATTTAAAGTACAAAAATAATCAATTTTTTTTTTAACTTTTTTCACGCGAATTAAAAACATTGAATCTCCTATTAATACATTTTAAAAGTAAACGTACATTCACCATATTTTCATTTTTATTGTCAACAACTATTTTAAATTATTATATAATTTTATGATTAAATTACCAATTTGAAGAAGAAACTTATCAGTAATTAATTAGCTGAACGATTTTAATTATTGTGTTAGTTTTAGAAATTTGCTTTCCATTTTATTATTGAGACCACCTAAAATACTTTAGGGTTCTTGTTTTTTATACTGCCACGTTGCCAAAACAGAAATGTAAGTTTCTGTTGCATTTCGATAAACAAAAACAATTTTTTTGACGAGATGGAAGTGAATTGCATAAATTTCAGTTTTCCAGACGAGATCGATGACGAATATCACGAGCGGGGCATTTTATGACCAAACATTATATATCCACAACGAGCACAAAATATGGATTGAGGCCAAGAGCTAACTTAAATATTTGAATTAATTCGATCTTTAGCTATATTTATGTAGAACAAAAAAAAATCTATATATAATAGTGTGGGTAATTATTCAATTAATCATTCATTACAATTAACAAATAGGATCATGCTATTCAAAAAAACAAACTTATAGAAAGAGAAAACCAAATTTTAAAAATAATATTTTTTTTCTTCCCTAAATCCACCGTTACCACTACAAGAAAACAGCGTTTTAGCGACTACAGATGGCGACTAAATAATTAGTCGCTAAAAGTTGCGACTAATTAGCGACTATTTAGCGACTATTTGGCGACTAATAAAATTAGTCGTAATTGAGTCGCTATTTTACGACCAAAGAGCATAGTCGCCAAAGTAGTCACTGA
The DNA here is from genome assembly GCA_030161315.1 of Eutrema japonicum. Lineage (NCBI taxonomy): Eukaryota > Viridiplantae > Streptophyta > Magnoliopsida > Brassicales > Brassicaceae > Eutrema > Eutrema japonicum. The sequence continues at coordinate 46,778,126 of BSQW01000005.1, forward strand.
TTTAGCGACTAATATGCGACTATTCCGGCAGATTGCACAGTAGTCGCCTAATAGTCACTAATTTAGCGACTATTAGGCGACTAGTTTGGCAGATCGCACAGTAGTCGCCTAATAGTCACTAAATTAGCGACTATTTGGTGACTATTTCGGCAGATCGCACAGTAGTCGCCTAATACTCACTAATTAGCGACTATTTCGGCATATCTGTATAACTTATATATACATGTTGATATTGCAAATAACCTCGCAACCGGATCAATTTCAGTGTAATTTTTCGTCTTTTGATAAAGAACTAGATGACAAAGAACCCTACGACTTAAATATGTTACTTATGTCACAATGTTAATTTGTTATTTATACCATGTTTGAAAACAAAAATTCTAAAAAAAAATCTTTTACATCATGGTCATGTTTTTTTCCAACATTATGGTCATATATATAAATTTTTACTATCATTGAAGATCAATTCTATGGTGAAGATATAAAAAATAATTATACATGAAAATACAAATATTTTTAATAGAAACAGAGATATGGCGACACATATTATATGGTGAAGATATAAAAATTATTATACATAAAAATACAAATAAAAAATATATATATATTAACATGAAACATATCAACAAAATATGTTAAACAACAAAAATTCAGTAACGTAAGTTAATAGGTTTCTTGTTAAAATTAATTTTGTTCCGTCTATATCTCCCTCTCATATTAATAATTAATCTATATATATTAATAATTAAAAAGCATTAATAATTAAAAAAAAACCTAAATCTAACTTATATATATGTATAACTTATATATATATATATGGCTCTGCTCTAAAAGTGGATTTGAGGGGAAACATTTCGTAGGAACCCAATAAACCTCTATAACTTATATATACCTATGTATATCATTATGTATATTACTATCCCTGGGCATAATATTTGGATCCAAAAAAATTAACCAAAACTGATCCGAAAAAGAGGAACTGAACCTGAACCGAAACCGATAAAATATCCAAACGGATCCTAGATTCCTATATCTGAAGAACCGAAACCGAACCCGAACCGAATGGATACAAGAAATACAATTATATACCCAAAATATTAATTATATTTAATGATAATCCAAAATTACTATTATAAATATCTTATTCTCTTTTTTTAAGCATATTCTCACATTTGAAATTTTGAGAACAAACTCTTATTCTAATAAACCCAAAAAATAATAACACCCATAAACTATTAATTAATATAAAAATAAATAAATCACAATGAGTTGCCCTAATCACACTCTCTTAATTTTTTGTTGCCTCCTTCTTGTTACGAGAGTGAGAGAGACAAAGACTAACTTTTTTTTTTCTCTCTTGCAGATCCATAAGTCACCAAGGAGTCTCTTCGTCTTCCTCTTCCATGGAAAATCGGAGGAGAAGGAGCTGCTGAAAAGGAATCTACCAGAGATTGCAGCGGCGGAGTCTCTTCGTCTTCCTCCATGAAGGTAAGATGTGAATTCTAAATTTTAGATCTGGGATTTTGCCGAGATGATGAGCGGCAAATGGAAACATTGAGGAGGAGAAACAGCGGTGGTGGAGGAGAGCGGTGGAGACGGTGGCGGAGGAGAGCGGAGGAGACAGTGGAGGCGGATGGGTTTCATCGGTGCTGGCGAGGGTGAAGAAATCGAAGCGGTGCCGGTGAGGGAGAAGAAGATGCAGGCGGAGGAGGACATCGGCACGGAGGAGCTCGGAGGACCTCGCCGGATCTGCTCTCGGGAGAGTGGAGGAGGCACGGAGGAGCTCACCGGATCTGCTCTCGGGAGAAGAAGATCGACGACGCCGGCGGTGGTCGATCCAGTTTTTCTTTTTCTTTTATTTTTTAATTTTTTTTTTAATTTTCATTTTTTGTAATTAAATATTTTAATTAATAAAAATATTTTTTTTTTTTTTTAAATTATTTTTTACAAGTAGTCGCCAAATAGTCGGTAAAAGTACGACCACTGTTCATAGTCGTAAAATAGTCGCTATTTGACGACTATTTATACGACTACACACTTTAGCGACTAAGGATTAGCGATTACAAGATTTAGTCGCTAATTAGTCGCACTATGGATTTTAGTGACTAAATAGCGACTATTTATGTAGTCGCCAAAACGCTGTTTTTTTGTAGTGTACCAAGTCTAAACTTTTTCTTAACTTTAACTTTAAAATTCTAAACTTTTTTTACATATTAATGAATTGGAATCGTTCGATGGGTGAACATGAAGCGATTCATAGACAAGATCATAAAAAACCAAAATTGAGCGTTCTTTTGCATTTTTTTTTTTCAAAATCTATGTTTAAAATGTTATGTTTTTATGTCAACAATGTTTAATTAAAAAAATAAACTCTATTTAAAATAAAACAAAATTATTAATTTTATTTTATTTTAAGAACCCCTAATAGGGTTCTACCAATAAAACAACAAAAACAGAAGTTTCTTAACAGAGTTTCTTAACTTCAAATTTATAATTAAATATTACTTAAGAAACCCAAATGGATTTCTGCCAATAATGCTGCTCTAACTTTTGAAGTCGCCACCTTCTCAGTGGTCGGCACTCCTCGCCGCCGTCGGGAGAGGCTTCCCTCTCTTTCTTCTCTTTGTTTATGGCCTTCTTTCCTCTTTTGCTCATTTTCGGTAGAAAGGATTTCAATCGGTGTTGAATCTTCTCGGGGGCTTGCGACGGCATGGTTTCCGGTAACCTTGCTCGGTGGCTCGTTTCTAGGATTGGTGTGTGGTATTTTGGCGCCACCCTTGATTTAGGCTTCGACATAGGGTTTCGTTTCTTGTGACGACCCTAGGCGGCGACGCTTGTGGTGTAAGGGTGTTCCTTGGATCTCGATGGTGATGCAGTTTTGGGGTCCTTAAGGACGAGGCTCTAGCGGCTTCAATTTAGATTAGGGTTTCCCTTTCTCGTGTTTGTGCTTGGAGATGTGAGATCCGTCGTGGATGTCGGTAAAGTTCCATCGACGGCGTCTGGTGAACGGTGGGCTCTTTCCGGTATCTTAGATCGAGGTGGGTTTTGCTCGGCGGCTCAACGTGGTCTTCTTAGACCGTCGGCAGTGAAGCTTTCCGCAACTAGGAGTTGTTTAGAGCTTCGCCTGGTTCGGTTCCTTTTCCCGATCATGGCCTCTGTTGTGGCTCTACTTATCCCCTCCGATGTGTGTTTTGTTCCCCGGCTAGGAGCTCATGCCGGAGAGAGATATGCGGTAGTGGTTGTTGAAGCGTGGTGGTAGGTGGTGGATGCAAGCGGTTGTTGTTAGCGAGCCACCGGTTTTCTTTGTTTCGGCTTGATCTCGTCGGAGGAGAAGGTTTTGGAGGTGGGTGCAGCGGTGGTGGATATGATAGTGAGAGGCGGCTTCACTTGCTAAAAAAACTAAAACCGGTATCACTTTCCTCGACGCTTATCCTAAAGCCGCCGGCGTTGGCTTCGTTTGTGCTGTTGGAATTCCGAATTTGGTAGTTTTTTGCATGTTACTTGCGGGTGTGTGTCTTTGAAAAAAATGTATGCTCCGTCGATCTAAGGTTTGAGGGTTAACCTAGGATCACGGTAGCTCGCGGCAATTCTGATTACAAGTCTCGTTTGGTTTGTTGTGAGTACTTTCAAATCGAATAGGTTTCTAGTGAATGTGTGTCTTCGAAAAAGTTGTAGGGATCCATCGATCTAAGGTTTGAGGACTGGTCTAGGATCACATTTGTTCGTGACAGCTCTGATTACAAGTCTCGTGATTAGGCTCATTCATTGAAGTTTGTTGTTTGTCTCGTTTTTGTTTGTTTCCACTGTTTAATTCGTTTTTCGGATTGAGTCTCTAGCCGTAATTAGTTATAATATTTAGTTTTCAGTATTTTCTATCTCTTGTTATCTTTATAATCGTCTGTCAGAATTGAAAAATTAAAAAATTAGTAATAAATCTTAACATGTTTACCAAAAGAAAATTTGTACATATATTTACTCAAAATCATTGTAATGAAACATACACGTACGTACTTGATATCTTTTCTTTTGGATGCTTTTAGAACATTTTATCGTTTTGTGGATAGGACCAATAATAATCTCATCATCATATTATCATCATCAACATCAAATATACCGATATATCATATATACATATATAAACCCAGGTAGACATTTAACCACGTACACTTGAGAACAAAAAATGATTCAGTCTTCGTGTCCCCATGCACACGTCTCTGTCTCTCGGACCAACTTGTGTTTTGCCCCAAATACTTTTCAAACGATAATTTCTTTTTTTGTATTGACCAAAAATTGCTAAAAAAATACGGTTACTTTTGTTTACACCAATATTTATATTCTTTTAGGAAAGTTTGTTGTATGTATACGAAAAAGAAACAAGTGATGTATATAATGTTAAATTAGTTTGATGCTCGTATATAGTTCAAAACATTTTAAAAAGAATCTTTAACAAAATTTTCAAACTACGATTATATATATATATTTAAAATGTTTACAACTTTAATCACTTTCAAACTTTAATCAATTTCAAATTTCCAAATGCATTGATGATAACACTATATATTAAAAAGCTATATATTGGAACCACTTTTATACGGTTATACGTTGGATTTGAGTTGTTATGCAAAATTTTGGTTCGGATTTTTAAAAATTTCAAGGAAAAAAATCTCAAAATAGCATTTTGTTGTGTTCTTTAAAAAAGTTACCATACATTTTAAAAATCATAAATATATCACCTTTTAATACATTAAAAATGATCTATTTGAAAAAATTAATTATGAGATAAACTATTATATAGGATTAACTAAGCCTCTAAACGATTTGATTTACTTGACTCTTGGTTCAGTTATCTTTTTCTGAAGCAAAATGAAAATTTAGATATATATTCACCAAGAATGATTTAATAGAAATATAATTTAAAAGAAATATAAGGACTAAAGTTGATTAAACTTGTAGATTTCTCGATATATGAAACACAAAGAAATATAATTAAATAATATGTTTTATTTAAATAACATGTTATATTTTACCATACTATATATTCTGTAAGTTTATGAGGATATTTTTTTTTTTTGTCATATGATTTTGTATTGATAACGAAGGATAACTAATAATATTACAGTAATTTCTAAACCCAAAAAAAAACATTTTCTTTTATTTTTTGGGTGATTTTGGTTGGTTTTCTTTATCTCTTTTTATTTTGTAAACTGTCACTAAAGTAATACAGAATAATGCTTAGATAATACTAAACCGTAGACGCCAATGTTATAGACTACAAATACCATGTCTTTGGTTTAGTAATATTAAATTCAATATTGTACATGAGATTTGTATATTTTATATAAATTTTCTTCCATAACTACTACGACATGCTTCACCATAAAAGCTTCAAAACGGCGTTGTTTTGCCAAATAGAAAATAAAACCCAAGTGGTCGAAAGGTAACTTCAATGGTATCCAGCTTACTTTGCATATTTTTGGAACATTCTCATCATTTTAACTCTTAAAAAAAGGATGAAAACTGTGACTTCCACAATGTGCCACGTTATTGGTTCAACAGGGTATCGATGCCATACGTCAACATTGTTCTTCTTTTTTGACATAAATATAGATTTCTTATATATTTTTCGTTTCATATCCGTTACTATTTTTTCTTCACGACACACGCCTTAGTCCCAATCGTCTTTGTTTGTCACTGACTCACTGTTATCATATATAATATATATTTTTTATATTTATTTATAACATAAACTGTCCAGTCGACATCCGACTGAAGAAATGGAAACTGACTAGCACATATAATAGTTAAATTTTAGATTGTGTTCATGTTCGGAAATTAATAAACTTAAATGTCTATTAATTTGTGTCTTATGTAGTTGTAGATAAAACAATTTATTCACACACAACACACAAACTTTGGATTGAATCTGGTATATGGCACCATAAATAACCACAATAATAAAATCATTATTGTTACAAAAAAAAAATCATCACATTACAAACTTCAATTTTAAAATCGTATTGTACCCTTGTTCAAAAAATCGGCTGTTTAATTAGTTGTTTAAGTGTTAAACGGTAGATCGCGACGATTTATGGGTAATCGGTTCAATAAATCGGATGTCCGATTAATTTTTGCCTAAATCGATTAATTTCTGTCTAGACAGCCGTTTAGCCCATTTTAAAAAAATTAAATAATTTAGTTGGTTATAAAATTTTATAAGTTCAACTTATGTTCATATTTCTAATAAAGATCATAATGTATTGGACTTAATATTTGTTTTCATATGTTTTATCCAATGTTGAACTCTATATTATATAAAAATTATAAATTATAATGGATTAACATGTTAAAAAATATTAAAAAGTGAAATAAAATTATCCCTGATTTTTCCGAGCCCAACTCAACCGCCCAACTAACGCCTAGCGATTTTTTGCACATTGATCGTACCCCTTTAAACATGATCATTATATAATTTCTTCCACCAAATAATTAATTAAACAACACATAAGGAGGCATTTTATTTCGTTCTGAAAACATACAATGTTACTTTTGAAGTGGTTTTTGTTTATCAAGAATCAATAATAAAAGGTTCAAAAAAAAAAATCAATAATTTAAACCAGTGAAGAGTCATTTCATGGAGGACCCCACAGTACATGGTTCCATAATGGAAGAACCTCTATTTATAACATCATCATCTTCTCTTAAGAACACCACCTCCTATTATAACACACACACACACAGAGTTTGATTTCTCTCTCAAATCTCCAGGTATGTTACATGCATCTCCAGAAGCGGATTATCATCCAACACATGAAAAAGAGCTAATTTCAATTGTTGACTGTAATCAGTGTTTGTTAACATTCTGATTGGTAATTGTGCAGGAAAACGCGGGAATTGTGTTGAGAGGTTTTTGCGATGATGGCTTGTGGCTTAAGCAAGAGCCTTGGCTTCTCTTCCTCGTTGAAGAAGCAGCAAGGCATAGTGACGATCCTTGGTGGCGGCGAGTGTGACATTTCGTCGAACACTTCAGCTGCACCTTCACTCAGGCGGACTTTCTCTGCTGATTTGTCCTCCAAAACTTGGGTCCCCAAGAATGGGTCTTCCTCGGAGAAGCTCCGTGTCTTTGGTGCTGACTCATTGAGCTCAGACGATGAGGGAGAAGAGGAAGGAACAAGATCCGGGTTCGATATTTGGGCTCAGATTCAAGAAGATAAGAATAACAAGAAGCAGGAGGAGATCGAGCCGGGCCAATCCGATGTATGGAGTTCGATTTTATCGGACAAGAAGAAGACGGAATCGAGCAACGACACGGTTCCTCCACCATACGTTCACCCGCTGGTGAAACGCGCCAGCTCCTTGAGCGAGAAAAGCCTCGAGATTTGCACTGAGAGTCTCGGATCCGAGACGGGTTGCGAAGGATTCTCTTCGTGTGCATCGTCGGAGACTGGAGATGCTGAAATCGAGAAAGAAATCAGCAACCAGGAGGAGGCGAATCTCGTTATCAACGTGACAGCGACCAAGGAGGAAGAAGAAACAGATGCTGAGGCTGAGGCTGATGCTGAGGTTGAGCACGAATCAATCACGGTTCCAAACCACACAAGCTGTATCGAGCTGCCTCGAGGATCGTTTCCTCCTCCGATTCGTTCTCTCTCGAGCCAATCTGGATCGTCCCTGCACATGAAAACTCGCCGCGACAACGGCCGATTGGTTCTCGAGGCTGTCTCTATGCCGTCGCATAACAACTTCTCCGCCAAGCGCCAAAACGGACGCCTCCTGCTCACTTTTGCAGAAATCAGCAACGAACTTGACACCGGTATCGACAAAGTAGAGGAGACTGATTCGGAGGTTCCGTGGTTCGACTTCGACGACGACGACGAAGAAGAAGAAGAAGAAGAAGAGGAGGCACAAGACGAGTTTGCATACAAGCCCAATGGGCTTCTGTATAAGCTGGCACAAAAGCCAATTGGGCCTATTACTGTTCATAGGTTGGCCCATAAGCCTATTGGTGTACCAAAGAGAAACTCGAGATGGCCCGTGACAGATGAATACGACACCAAATCCGATCTGTCGACGCCGGTAGTCCACTCTCTGCCACCGAGGCCAAGGGTGGCTCAGCTTGCTCGGTCATCAAAACCGCCGTCCACGGTGGATGACACCGTGGGAGCCGCTTGCTTCAACACATGTGACTACTATTGGAAGCCCATTAACACTGAAGCTTTCGGCCTAAACACAAAAACCCAATTTCAAGCCCAAAACATAGTCCACAAATCAATCGGCGTTGGGCATGACGGTTGGGTAAATGGCTGCAAGGATCAAAGGAGGTCTCTTTTGTCCGTTGAGTCTTTCTGCATTGCCACTTCATAAGTTTAGACCCTACCAAAAAGGCGTAATTTACAAGAAGCATAAGCATATTCGAGTATACATACTCGCATATATATGCATATTAACCCAATAATTGTTGTTGCCGATGGTTTTCTACCTTATTTTTTCCTATATATGTTTTACCACTTACCTTTTTGGTTTGTGGGCATAAAGAAAAATAAAAAATATATATAATAAAGTATTAAGAGTAGGAGAGGGAAGAAAGTGAGGAGTGAAAATTAGAAAGTAATTTTATTGTTCCTAATGAGGTTAGAGACCTCGTTGGAGTAATTAAGAAATATTTATGATGAGTGTTGTGTTTTAATTTGTACAAACTCTTGTTATTGTTCCATATTGCTCGCAAATAAGACGATAACTCGTCTTATTCATTTATGTTTCACCACATTATATTAAACCGTATAGGCACATCCTGTTAACAAAAAAAATATAGTAATAATAATAAGGTTACTTGTTTGAGATTTTAAAAGTCTTTTTATACGTTTAACAAAAAGTCAGCAATCGATTTGGAATTTAGAAAAATAGACTTAAAGATTTGTGAGGAGGAGAGAATTTGTGTTTACAGTTTATGTGTGATGGTTATGCTTGGTATTTATAATTAGAGTCTCGTTTTGGCATGTAATGAAACAAATTAACAATGAAAATAAGAAATTGTAATAATATATTTATATTATATGACGCCTTCTGAGTTGTAACCAAGTATTAAAAAAGCAAATTAAGACTCGTTATGGTCTTGTAAGCACGAGAACAACTCATAAGTTTGAAGTACTATATATCAGAACACACGAAGATAAACGATATTAGTCATCAACACGAGATCACTTACATTTGCCGGTGAAGATGATGAACTAATAAAGCCCATATAATTCGTTATTATTTACATCAATAAAGCCCAAGCCATTTTTTCTGGGCTCCACCGAATCCACCTGTTTGACCCGAAAGGCTCGACCCGACAGATCTAAAATCCAGACCCGCCCGAGAACCCGACCTCCATTCCAGAATACAGCCCAGAGAATCGCCATTTTTTTTCTTCTCCTTCATTCTCTACTCCGTCGTACTTGAAGGGAGATAGAGAGAGGGGAAGGGATCATAAAGAGGCAGTCATGGGAGATGTGAAAGTAGACGACGATGCGATTCTAAAATCTTTCCTCGCCGAGGTCGGTGAAGTGGAGAGGGACAACGAAGTCGTCAGGTTCCTTCAAAACCCTCTTTCCTAAGCCTAATTTAGCTCGTATCCCTCGACCCTGTTACTGATCCGAGCCGTGTATATGCGTTATTATGCAATTCATAGCGCCTTAGGGTTTCTATGTTCTGAGATTTTTTTTTCATTCATTAGCTTATCAATATGTTTTTCTTCTATTGAGTCGATCGTAACTTAGGGAATTGGAATTACGAGTGAAATTGGCAGTGGGTTTTGTAGGGTTCCGTTTGTATACGGAGATATGATCTGTTCCTTGAAATGATATTCTTCTAGTGTTGCAGTCATGTCTCTTATGATCATGTGATTCATATCTTAAATTTTGAAACTTTGTAGGATTCTCTCATGCTTCAAGCTGAACCCGTTTGAGCATCTCAACCTATCTTTTGATTCTTCCACGGATGACGTTAAAAGGCAGTACAGAAAGGTATTCTCAGTTCTGCCACTTGCACTGTGAATACATTTATGGCTTCTTTTGGTGATTTTAATTAATACGCCACTGATTGAAAATTTGTGACTGATTTGGACCTTTTCCAGATATCTTTGATGGTTCACCCTGACAAATGCAAGCATCCACAAGCACAGGAGGCTTTTGGAGGTTAATATTCTTAAAATTTTCTTGTATATCCAGTTGTTTTTGTGTGAATTCACCATTTGAGTGTTGCATCAAGAATGAAATGCTTGGGCATCCTCAAAAGAATTGATTTGTTTGGATGAACTTGTCATGTTTTTATGGGTTTTGATTTACTGAACAGCATTGGCAAAAGCGCAACAACTACTGCTGAAGAACGAAGAAAGAGATTATATTCTCACCCAAGTCCATGCTGCGAAAGGTGAGATTTTATCGTTTATCTTGGATCCAGGTATTACCTGTTTGATGGGTTACTAGAGTTATTAATACCACCACCCCCCTTGTGGAGAAACATTTGCACACGCTGTGTTAGATTATTTGAAAATTATACCAGAATCTGTAGTTTACCTTTTATTATTCTTTCCTTCTCGTGACAACCTTCTTTTCTTCAACTGTGAAATGCAGAAGAGCTTAAGATGAAGAGAAAGAAACAGTTGAAGAAAGATACCGCCTCTAAAATAAAGTCCTTGGTTGATGAGGTAAGGAAACCGTTTCTTTGTGGGTTTAGATCTAAGCTATTTAGCTGAGATGTTTATACCTTTTCTTCCAATGTGGTTGGATCTAGAGTTAAGCTGGGTGTGATTGATGGCTCATTGTATCCAGCGATATCAAAAGTATCGATTTTGAAACTGCCGATATTCTTTTAGGACGCTTGCTTTTATCAAAATTGGGCTTCCTCTGGGATGAACCAATTGCTGTTGCTTGTTCTGCGAGTATCCTATCTGTGTTTTACTAGCAAGTTGCGAATTTGAAGAATTGTTTTTCCAGTTGCCTGATTAAGTTGTTTCTAGAATGTTGAGCATAGTAGTACATTTTGAAAATGTCTTGCTTAACTGACATGAACTGTCTGGACATTGTTGTAATGTAAAGTAAACTCCCTTGCTATTTACATTTAAGCGGAGAACCTTGTGCCTGTTATTGCGCAGGAAATAAGAATTCTAAGATACAGAATACGTAAGTCATGTTTGTCAAAATTGATGTGTTAGATAAAAGGATATCTCGATGAATTACAGCTATCTGTCTTTATTCTTCTTTTGTTTCGTCTGATATTGCTATAAAGTCACAACTCTGATGTTTTCTCAAATATCTAAATCCTTATTTCTTCCGTTTCATATTTGTGTTTTTTTTTGTCAATCCTATTTGTCTTTATTTTTCCAGTTCAGATTCCTCTTAACTTGTAGTGCTACACATTTTTTTATGTACACAGGGAAAGCATGAACATATATATGAGCAATCTGAAGAGTTTCAGAAGGAGCTTAAGTTAAAGGTCCGAGAGATATTAACAGACCAAGAGTGGCGTAGGAGAAAAATGGCAATGAGGGTATGTAGAGTTTCTAGTTTTCCTTGGGTTATACTTTCTTTATCTCACGATCATTCATTCATTTTTTTATGTTATTGTTGCTTGACATATAGATATCAGAAGAAGAGGGAAGACTGAAGAAGGATGAAGAAGAACAAAAGGAGATAAGGAAGAAGAAGCGTGAGCATGACGAACAGTGGGAAGGGACGAGAGAAAAAAGGGTTTGTGCTTCTGTTAATCTATGATCATAATTCCTAACCAGCCAATGAATGCATTAGTTTAGAACCTGTTTAGCTCACCTTTTGGCACTTAAGCATGGTTAGAAATGGCTTTAGGGAAGAAAACTCATCTGAAATAGTTCAAACCATTATGACCAAATACTTTTTGACACTTGTTTTTGAGAGCAAGTCCTGGTTCCATCTTCTGTTGATTTATCATAAGATGATATATGCAATTTCTCATATCCTCGACTTCCCCATGGAATAATTAAAAGAGGATATAGTTAACGTGGCCTTGGTGTAACGCAGTTGTGTCCTTGATGTCATTGGTTTTTATTAACGTTTGGGTTTCCATGTGCAGGTGTCAAGCTGGAGAGACTTCATGAAAGCAGGGAAGAAGGTAAGAGGCACATTGTTAGCTAGGAAAAAATCCTGCATTCGTGAATTATTTTATTTTTCTTTGGTCAGATTTCAATCTAAGCCTCTGTTATCATCATCCTTCAGGCCAAAAAGGGAGAGACACGTCCTCCAAAACTGAAAACAGAGGATCCAAATAAATCTTACGTCCAAAGGCCGGTCAAGAAAGGCTGATCTCTGACTCTTTTTGCTGTTGTTGCCATTGATAGATTGGTCTTGTCGAATATAATCTCAGACTCTTTCTGCTTGTGTCTGTGTTTCTCTTTGTACATCAAAAACTCCATTTGTCTTTCCAAATACATCAGAAACATGGAAGAGATATATATCACTTCTCACACGCTTATGACCTTAACTTTGTATTGCGTCTCAGTCCAGATTATGTCTTTTAGACTTTAGATATTATTAAGAACCTATTATTAACTTTGATCTTTTTATCATTGTGGATCTTCTTGGTGTCAAATTATATTGAAATGTTCACGACAAGAGACCAAGAAAATAGCATGTTCTCTTCATTAATTTCCATTGACACAACCATAATGGTACATAACCCACACCTTGGGGGTCAAAAGATCTCTGCATCTCTGCTATGTACAGCACAAGCTCCAAAAGAACCAAAAAAAGAAGAAAAATTACAACTTTGATATATCTCAAAGTGTCTGAATCTTTGTTTTCGTGGGATATATATGTCACAACAACTCACAAGGGTGCGCTCTCCAAGTACCACTAAAACTGGTTTATTTGTTTCAAGCCTCCCAAAGAATGTTTCGTCTTGCCTCTTCTTAATCCTGAAAGTGATTTTTGTTCTTCAACCCATAACATAAAACCTGTTTAATACAAAAATTTCTATTTCTCTCATGCCACTTGCTTGCAGACGAGAAACCACCAAAACTTTTCCCTGAAAAGACATACGGAGAAGCAGAATAAAATTGAGAATCTGTTTATACTTTTTCAAGTTCATGAAAGAACAGAACAAGAGGACACCAACTCAACGCAATTCCACACGACTTCTTCAAACAAAAATAGAATAGAGCAAAGAAACAGATAAGAGCAGGAAACTCATTTCATGGCAGGAATCCAAATTGCTTCTTATGATTTATGATCAGGGGGTAAAGTCAAGCCAATGTAGACAGATACCTTAACTAAAAACACATGCTTTTCTTTAGTATTCCACTGGGAATCCGAGTCTATGATGATTGATAACAACCTAAGTGCTCGTAATCATCAACTTCCACCATAACCAAAGTTTTGCTTATAATCAGAGTATTGATGGTAGAGCCACACTATAGATTGGTAGATAGTTATAATGTCAAGGCTTGATTGATCTAAACCAATAAATTGGATTCCCACTTCTTCTTCAACAAAAGATATAACAACAAAGCAATGCATCTGATAAGAAAGAGCACAGTATCCTCTTCATGGCAGGTTTGTATAATCCAAATTGATTCATGATCAGAAAGCAAAGTAAAACCAATATACAGGAAAACCTTAAAAACAATACAAAAGCATTTCACTGATAAACCAGCGTCTGATGACTGATCTTGAAAAATCCAAGTCATATTTCCGATTAAATGGTTTACATCAAACAAGCCCTAAAATAGCAACTATCTATCAATCTACAGTTTAGTTACTTAACCAAGTCAAACAGACACACCACAATGCCCCAAGAAACATAGCAGTCCATAACGATGAAGGTAACAAGGTAACACCATAAGGCTTTAAAAGCACTTACCCGCAAGATTTAATCTCTGAAAATCACCGAGTCTGCAATGGCCAACAAGGGCTTCAAGCAATCAGGGGTAAATTTGCGTGCAAAAAAGTAGGAGCTTGAGTGGCTTGATCGTCGGAGTTTCTTGATCAGCTCAGGCAGGACTTCCTTCGGTTTGTAAGTATATGGATGTCCTTTCACAGTGCCAGTCCAGTTGACACGGGTCAGGGTATACCCGGTGCACCCATCCGGATCCTTCATGTTCAACAGCGTCGGGAAATAATGTTCTTCCGGGTAACACTCGTCGGAATGATAACACGGGAGCTTGAATTTGCGCCACAAGATCCGATCTTTGATTGTTAGCAAAGCATGCCTTCTGGTCATGACAAAGAACTGCGAACCCACCCGGAATTTCTCGAACGGGACCTCCGGCATCATAGCGTACCTTCCCCGAGCGTTGTACCGTTTCCAAAGCCTCGGTTCATCGGAGATGAGCTCGATAAAGCTCCGATACCAGATCCGGATACCTCTGGGAGTCGGAATTGGATCCGGATCAGATTTATCGAATGTGGAAGATTCGAAGAGGGAGCTGTAAACGTATTTAAAGGAGTGGAGAGGAATGCAGTACTGAGAGAGCACGGCAAAGTAAGTATTGGCAGGGTCGTCGAGGAAGGCGGTGGCGAGGAGGCGTCTTGTGGCGGAGATGAGAGTCGGGGAGGCCCGTGCGGTGCGCTTGGCGTTCGCTATGAAGGAATTCTCAAATACAGAGCCTTTCCCAGGTCTTGTGATGTTGACGAAAGGATCTGCGTGGACGTAGACGTTGTAGAGCGATTGCGGATGCCCGGAGAAGAAGCGATCCCAGATTGGCGCGAAATGGAGATCGGAGTTGGTGAGGAATAGAAAGGCAATCTTGAGCTTCGGGTTGGGGTTTCCGGAGGAGAGATGTGAGAGGGAGGTTGACCCAGCAGCGGCGAGGAATAGGCTCTGGTCGTCGATCTCATCGGAGATTGGGATGAGAGATTCGGCGGGAGGAGAAGGGAAGACATGTGGCGCGACAAAGAAGAAGACGATCGGGAGACAGAGGAGAAGGGAGAGGGAGAGAATAAACTGCTTCGAGTACATCTGGAAATCGAAACTGAAACCCTAGAAAAGTTGCTGGAAATCAACCGGAATGTGCCCCATGAATCCGTTTTCTCGATTTGATGAAATCAGGGGTTCCCCAACGCTAGAGCTCTAGACCTTCCACGGATTTGAGCGTTCAAATTGAAGAAACACGAGATCCTCATATAGAAGATGAGATTTTCCGGCGATAATCCGTCGAACCTCAAAGACTCGAAATCCAGAAAGAAACTCTCGACGTAGATTGAAATTTAGGGGGGTTTTCGATCATATACCTTCAGATTTCGACAAAAAAAAAAAAAAAAATCAAAAGGATCTCTCTCACAGTCAGTGATGATGATAAATAATAGAGATCGATTGTTCTTCTGTTTCTTTGTGATTGACGATGATGGAGACAAAAGGGTGTTTATGTCAATTACAAACCGACAGGCGTACTCCCTGACGTCGTCAAGTTAGTTTATTAGAACGAGGGGCGTTACTCTGTGTATTCCGTCGTTGATAATTAACGGCAATGGCTTCGATGAATCCATCGGTCGATAATGATGTGCGAATGCTATTTTTTGGTAATAAACAACGCGAGGATTTAAATGTTGTATCTAATTCGGTAGGTCCAACTGTTTTAGTTGTATTTGCAAAAAAACAAGACACACGTACTAGATAGATACAACCTTATATTTTACTCGATTAACAGGAAGTCAAGAAGAAATACACATTATATGAGATAATTTAATAATTTATTGTAATTTAATAAAAAAAATCAGGGGTGTCCGTGATTTAATACACATTATATGAGAGAATTGAATAATTTAGTGTAGTTTAACAAAGTAATTTGTCACTTTTACAAAATAATTTAATATTTGTCACTTACACTACTCTTTTTTTTTTGGTCTAAATATTAAATTTTATACCAAATTTAAAATTTGCGACATTGATTACAGAGATAACTTACAAAATAGAAAAACCGAAAACTATAAACAAAGGCAAAGAACAACATAAAACAAAGAAACGAACATCGAAACGAGCAAGCTTGGCACACATACACTACAATTGATGGTGATTTACTGAAAAAGATAAATAATGAGCATGGAGATGTGAAAATTTATCTTGTAAAGCATATAAATCAATCATGTTGAAGCTTTTAAACCACATGATTTAGTTCGAATCTAATTAGATTTAGTCATTATACATCTGCCAAAAATGGTATATAGTGTAAGTTTTTATTACATAATGTAAGTTAATGTAATATGAATTGTTTTCTGCGTCAAATCTAACGTCTGTTGAATTTTATAAACGGAATCAAGATTGAGTTGTTTACAAAATTTAAATGTGTTTTTTTCAAAAACGAAGAGAATGTTAACTTTTATAGACCCTCAGGCTATCCGGAGGCAAGTCTACCACAAGTGCTCGTTGTTATAATTTGTATCGGCTATTTAGACGTGTTATTCGTTCTTGCTTTCGAAGTTGTATTAGCTATTATCAACATTGTTCGTAGTTGTAGGCGACACTCAACGAAGATTATGAGTCTGCTAAGTTGTAATGAAGGACAACTTGGACTTGATAGGATTGACCAAACATAAGGGCTTTTTTTTAGGCAAATGAGCTAAGTCGCAATCAGTACATCACATTTAACGTTACAAAATTCGTCACAATTGTCATATTACACATGTTAATTTGTTTAAATTAGTTTGCACGCGACGTTAAAAATCTAAATTTGCCCGATTTTGTGTTACTTTTTTTTTTGGTTATCCAAACATCTATAAAATCTGTTTTTTTTTCTTCTCTTCTTCTTCTTCTTCTTCTTGTTAGATTATGTTGATAAATTCTCAACTTATATTTTGAAGTGGACACAATCATTGTATATTAATTATATTTGGATTGTGGAAATCTTAATAATTTAATTTTCTAAAAAGGAGACCTAGATATTTTCTCTCGCATTTGATTTAACCACATTATATTAATATTTAAAATAGAGAAAAAAAGATCTTCTCTCGCATTTAATAATATAGAGGAGTACTACGTATATGAATTTGTTGATGTAAATTTCAAATTTATCTAATTTCTTCTTCTGTTTGTTGTTCAACATCTAATATATCCTCTCTTATTTTTTTTCTTTCACAAATCTAATATATCCTTTTTTCTCTGATTTTTAGCTAAATATCCTTTTTGTGTTTTATAAATTTGCCCTTTTCCCATAAGAGAAGAAATGAATAAAAACAAAAACAATTCTTAAAGGGAAAGGAAAAAAGAAAGATATAAAAAGGTTCTAGAGTGTTCCGCTCCACAAGACCTTGAACGAAAGCAAACCCAATTAGTCTTCGAACAGCAGCCACAACAAACTCCGTCTCCTTCTCTCTCTCGCCATTAAAGACTCGCAATTTCTTCTTTCTCTCCCTCTGTTCTTTTAGGGTTTTCGTAAGAACGGAGAAAGATGTTCGGAAGAGGACCTTCGAGGAAGAGCGACAACACCAAGTTCTACGAGATCCTTGGTGTTCCCAAGACCGCATCGCCGGAAGATCTTAAGAAGGCTTACAAGAAAGCCGCCATCAAAAACCATCCCGACAAGGGTGGAGATCCCGAGAAGGTTGAATCTTCGATCCACCTTCTTTTATTTCTCAGATTCTGTGAAATTCAATTTGTGTCGGTTTTGCTTCCTCTGGGAAATCTAGTTTTTTTTATAGTTTGATTTGGATTCTCCGATCTATAGACGTCGCATAAGCTCTTGGATCTTCGTAAGATATGTCTGGGTGTCCGATTTGATCTGAAATTTGCGAGTTTTAGGTCAAATGGTTGACGTGACTTTTTGGTTTGTTTCTACACATTAAATTATTATTATTGTCTTTTGTACATGATAGATTTGTGGTTCTGTGAATAGATTTTTTAAAGTCTTTGAAACTTAAAGTGATGATAGCTACTCGGATATTTCACTTGATGATTCTTAAATTTGATCTATCTTTAGATGTTTGTTAGTTTTTGTTGAGTTATAAATGTTCAGATAGCCAAAATTTATTCTTTTTGCACTTGAGACCGTAGAGATATATTGTTTTGGAGATTATGACTTGAGTGTATGGTTGGTTGTCTGTGGAACCTGTAGACTTGATCAAAATAATAATTTTATTCGTGTCTCTGCAGTTCAAAGAGCTAGCTCAGGCTTATGAAGTTCTTAGTGATCCCGAGAAGCGTGAGATCTACGATCAATATGGTGAGGATGCACTCAAGGAGGGAATGGGTGGTGGAGGCGGTGGCCACGACCCATTTGATATCTTCTCCTCCTTCTTCGGTGGAGGTGGAAACCCATTCGGAGGTTAGTCTCTCGTACAATGCCTTTGAATTCTCTCATCTCACAATCGTTTTTTCCTTTGAATAGATGATAACGGGAAGTACCCTGCTTTAATTTTGTTTTTGAGTAGGTGGTGGTAGCAGCCGAGGAAGGAGGCAGAGGCGTGGCGAAGATGTTGTTCATCCCTTGAAGGTTTCCCTAGAGGATATTTATATGGGAACAACAAAGAAGCTCTCACTTTCTAGGAAGGCTTTGTGTTCAAAGTGTAACGGGTTAGTACTTTCAAGATATGCTTCTGTCTTTTCAATTTTGAATATATCCAAGACGCTTAAAGGAGTTCTTTACTGACATTATTTGCTTTATGATGGCAGAAAGGGTTCAAAGTCTGGAGCTTCAATGAAATGTGGTGGATGTCAGGGAACGGGAATGAAGGTCTCGATCAGGCAGTTTGGACCTGGAATGATTCAGCAGATGCAGCATGCTTGTCATGATTGCAAGGGCACAGGGGAGACCATCAATGACCGGGACAGGTGTCCACAGTGCAAAGGCGAGAAGGTTATCTCAGAGAAGAAAGTTCTTGAAGTAGCTGTGGAAAAGGGAATGCAACACAATCAGAAGATCACATTCAGTGGACAAGCAGATGAAGCGGTTTGTGATACTCATTTGTCCCGCCTTTTGATTATTATCATATTATTCTTCATCTATTAACTCTTTCTACCTTTTTAATGTGGAACCAGCCTGATACAGTCACTGGAGATATAGTGTTCGTCATTCAGCAGAAGGAGCACCCAAAATTCAAGAGAAAGGGGGATGATCTCTTTGTGGAGCACACCCTTTCTCTAACAGAGGCCCTCTGTGGCTTCCAGTTCGTCTTGACCCATTTGGATACAAGACAGCTTCTCATCAAATCCAATCCTGGGGAGGTCGTGAAACCTGGTGCGTATTTTACTTGGCCCAATCATGATCCTTTTATTTGTCTTGTATGCCCGCTTTCCTGTCTTACCGTGGTGTGTATTTGGTTGTTGATAGATTCATACAGGGCGATAAGCGATGAGGGAATGCCGATATACCAAAGGCCGTTCATGAAGGGTAAGCTGTACATCCACTTCACAGTAGAGTTCCCGGAATCGCTGAGCCCGGATCAGACAAATGCCATTGAAGCGGTTTTGCCAAAGCCGACAAAGGCAGCTCTGAGTGATATGGAAATAGACGAATGCGAAGAGACGACGCTGCACGATGTGAACATTGAGGATGAGATGAGAAGGAAGGCTCAAGCTCAAAGAGAGGCTTATGATGACGATGATGAAGAAGGACCAGGCGGTGCTCAGCGTGTGCAATGTGCACAGCAGTGATCCACATGCGCATTTTAGTGATATCCAGCATTTGCTTTTGTTTTTCTTTTCTTTTTCCTTGTATTATTTTTGGGTCTTTTTATAGACTTTGCCAATTCGGTGGGAAGAACCACGTCCTAATTCAAATCCTTTTTACAATTTTTGTTTGTTTGTTTTGAGAATAAAAAACTTTGTAGTTCTTGGGATTTTGTCCTCTCCGCCAACAATTCAATGTCCAACGTCGATGTTCAATCTAAGTTTCCCGATTAGGTAAAAGTCAAAAAAAAAAAAAAAAAAAGAAGCTATGAAGATTTTAAAAAATCAATCATTATTACCCAATGATGATTAATATCAAGACACAAGACCAGTACAATGCTACTACCCTATTAGAATTTTGTCTGAAATGGAACACATGTCATCTCAATTTCGACCATTCAACCACATTTTTAAATTCGCAAACAAGAACTACAAGTTATGTTGCAACATCAATCTTCTTCTGTAGATACCGGTATACATGTGTGATTGAGAAGGAAGGTGGCTCGTACCTCGATTTTATACAGAGTCGAGCCACGGCTAGAACTTTCTGGAGTTCTCTCGAGTTATAGTTGTTACCAAGATCTGGATCAATCATCTTATCAATGGAGTTTGCAATGCACGAGTGTTGTACCCATTCGATCAAGTCTTCGCCTTGTCTGTCTGATGATTGTCCCGTGATCAGTTCCAACATCAACACTCCTAGCTGAAATATCACGTTTCCACATTCCTCATCCGCACATGATCCTACACGCCCGTTCTTAAAACCGTGAATAAAGCGAAAAAAAGCAAGCATTGATCTTTGGACAGAAGAAAAAAACTTGGTACCTTCCGAGCAAGAATCATTGGTTGTTTTGGGGTGGCTTTGTGTGTGTCTGTTGACGCGGATATCTGAAATCTATGAGAGGAAGATTTCAGTTATTGACAGTCTGTACCCAACTTTGTATCTTAGAACTTACTTTGGGGGTGAAGTTTTCATCCAACATGATGTTACATGAGTTCACTGAAACATCGTACATCTGTGCATCACTACTGCTGAAGATTAGCAAGTATTCCTGCGGTTAAAGAGCCGATCATAATCATCTTCTGACTCCCTTTAAGAGAATAATCGTTATGTTAAATAAACAAATACTCATATCCATGATTTTGAAAAAGCAACTTACTAATGCAGCTGCAACTCCAATGGCTACTTGGATGCGAGTCTTCCAGTTCAAAGGAGTCTTAAGCGGATCTATCAAGACAAGAAACAAAGATTCAATAAAAGGGTTTTGTTTCGAAATTTATGTTTTGAGGGTTTTACCATTGAGATATTCTTTCAAGCTTCCATTTGCAATGTTGTCAAACACTAGCAGCCTGAAAAGCAACAAGTAGAAGAAATCAAATGTTTGAAATCTTTCTTTATACTAATATATGAAAGAAAGAAAGGAAACCTCTTGCGTCCGGTGCAAAACCCACGAAGTGTGAGGAGATGTCGGTGGCGTAAGCGTCCCAAGAGTTGCACTTCCTCATAAAACCTCTCTCGTCCAAGATCGAGAGACTTGAGTTCTTTGACCAAAGCTACCTCGCCACCTTTGAATTTGGCCCCGTATGCAGACCCGTGATAGTTGGTGTAGATAACCTTACGGAAACCTTCTGTTGCTTTCATTATTTCCTTGTACCCGAATCGTCTGACAAATTCTATCCTGCCTGTGCCTGTGAAGATGGTGCAATCGAAAGGTTGTATAAATTTTTATCCAGAAACATAACTTACAGCACAAACTAATTAAGAGCAGTTGAATTGGTAGCTAAACTAGTAAGAAATTGAGGAATTTAAGTCAAACTCTAATCGAAATCGACCAAACCAACCGGGTTCAACTCAAATACAATCATAATACAGAGTTCATCAACCTTGAGTTCATAAGAGTTAAAGAAGAAACAACATGGTCTCACATAGAACTCAAACCAATGTCACTCAAATGGCTCATGAAACAGCCAGATTCATGGAAGAATACATTGAAAATTGTTTTTTTTTTGTGGAAATTAGAACAGAGTATTAGTAAATGATAGTTTCTGAAGCATTGACCAACATCAACTCCACTGAAAGATTTCACCATACACTATAGCATACCAAACTATAAACATCGATAAAATTGCATTCAAATAGAACTATAACGAAAGGCAGCAAGAACTAAGAAGGTCAAAATCCACTATTCAACTCAACAAGAATCTGAAACAGAAGATACTTTCGCATCGAATCTAATAAAAGTAAAAGCTGGAAGATGAAATCTCGGAAAATAAACGGAAATTATCGCTTACCGGAGCGAGTACGGCGGAGCCACGCAAGAAGAAGAAACCGGATTCTGCGGCTCAAGCGAGCTCGATCATCCATGACGATGACGATGTTCTTCACGAGCTAACTCTCTTTCTCTCTCTCTCTTTATCTGATTTTTGGAAATTGAGGAGAGACGATTAAGAGAAATTGGATCTGATGCCTTTCTTGGATGTTTTGATAAGTGTCAGTTGTACCGACGTGAGCTGTAAATCTCTCGCTTTTTTCTTCTTCTTCTAAGCTTACTTACTAATCATAACGGTTTCCTTAATTAGTCAATAAGTTAATAGTAAAGTAATTATTGTTCACTGCCTTGTTTGTTTGTTAACAACTTCAAATTATTGGAGACTTGGCTACTTCCAAATTCCACTAGAATCCGAAGAAATAATAATAGCTCATACTTTATCAATAAGAAAACTCTAGGCCACAGAGAAACATTGATATAAGGGAAATTGCATTCAATAACCATAAAAATATTATAATTAGATGGATAACCAAAAAAAAATTAGAGATAATATTCTTTATATAATATGTATTAATACAATTTTAACTTTTGTATTTTATTTTCCATCTTTCCTTTTTTTTTTCTTTTTTCTCTCCTTTACGTGTCTTCTCCCAAGATATTTTCCCATACTACTATTCATCCTGGGATTACTATGTGCTATCAAATATTCATCACGGAATTACTATTCATCCCGGGATTACTATTTATCTTTCTTTTCTTTTATTTTTCTTTTTTCCTTTCTCGACACAATCACCACTACTATTCATCTCGGGACACTATTTATCCCGAAACTAGTATTCACTCAGAGTCTTCTCCTTAAGCTTAGACGAGGTTGGTTCTTCTTCGGGATTATTATTCATCCCGAGACTCCGTAATCCCGGTATTACGGTTCATCACGGGATTACTATGTGCTACCAAATATACATCATAAGATTACTATTCATCTCGGGATTACTATGTACTATTCATCCCAAGATTACTATTCATCTCGGGATACTAAGACAACTGTTTATATGAGTAACTCGTAAGAGAGTGTTATGTTTAGTAAAATCGCCGACTTTTGCTAAACATTTGTGTAGATCTTCAATGGTGTCTTCCTTAAGGTGAAAAAGGCAACAATTAGACGCTTACATTCACTTTATCAATTATAGAATGTCTGTTAGTATATAACGTGTATTTGTATAGAACCTCTATTTTTTGTTTTCAAATGGTGATTTATAAAAATAAAGTTTTTTCTATGATGATTATGATGTTTTGATTGCTTTGTTACCCGCCACGCAGAAACTTAGAATCCTCGGTTACATTTGCAATGGCAGACAATCTTTTTGTTTTCAACATTCTATTTGTATAGAATGTTATATAGAATGTTGCCTTGTTAATGGAGACTAATTTCTATGTATTAGTGTTTTCAATATTATGCATTAATTCTTACGTGTGTATAAAGCGTCTATTTTTTGTAATTTTGCTTTTGATAAAAAATGACAAAACGTATAGAATATCTATGTAAAATATCCCATTATATTCATTTTTCTTCCCATATTGTACTCCTCTCATCTCCCCATCTAATCTACTTATCAAGTCTATGCTATTTTAAAAACTTGTTATTCTAATCAATGTAAAGATTTGTAATTTTCAATTCAAACTCTGATATGTAATGAGTTAAAAAGCGTCGGTCTATATAGAACACATAAACTGTCTATATATTTGGCTTCTTGGTGGAGGTTATATATTTGGCTTTTGTTAATTCAATTGTTGGTTTTATTACTTCGCAACACTACCCAGTACTTCGCCGTTGGAGAAAGATGGTGACTTTGACGTCGTGGGCGAGAGACGATCGGGAATTAATGGAGACTAATTTTTATGTGTGTATAGAACGTCTATCTTTTTTTGCAATTTTGTAAATTATTGATGAGACACTTAAGAGATGAAATGTCTGTAAAAAAAATAAACTTGTTATGTTATTGATAAATTTGTTACGTTTTTGATAAAAAAAGATAGACTTGTTATGTTATTAATAAAAATAGACTTGTTACGTTATTGGTGACACTATTCACAGCTGGAAAAAAAAATCTTGTTTGTTTTTTAAAATTGAAATCATGTTTGCTGTGAAAACAAATCTGTGTTTTTTGTGTGGTTTTACAAAATTGAATCAATTCATAGGATGCGAATAACGGAAAAAACAAAATCTATGGGGAAACAATATGTGCTGTCAAATAGAACAATATCAAAATAGTATAGACGATCTACAATAAGTGCAGAAGAGGGCAAAATCGTCTGAAAAACAACCCTTTTGTTATTTACTTAATTTATGATTATCTATGGCTATTTTCTTAATGATTTATTGAAAATTGGTTATTTGGCAAATTGTCCCTTGATATAACTAACAAAAATCTTTTTTGTTTTTGTTTTTGACAGCTAACAGGTCTTTGTTTATAGACACCAAATCATGGATTTATATGTGAAATTCCAACAAGCTTAAATCATCAAATATAATACTATTAAAACAAGAGCATTTTTAATGTTTGTTTCCAAACACTTTTTTATTTATTTGGCAACATGTTTAATACATGTTTGACAACAAGTTTAATATATTAAAATAAACAAGGGATATTTGGGAACATATTTTAAAAGTACTTATGTTTTAATAGTATAGATTATATTTATGATCAAACTTATATTAAATTTCTAATTAGAAAGAGAATAATTTAATTCGAAAATATGGTATCAACATCAAAACACATATTGCACAAAAAAAACCAACAAAATATTAACTTCTCACTAAAAAAAACTTAAGAATTACAAATTAAATTTAACCAATAACATTTTTTTGAATCAATAACACTTAAATTAATTCTTATTTTTTATATTTTATAATTTACAAAATATTTTATATCGTGCGGACGCGCGAGTTAGAATTTAGTTATTATATTAAAAGTTATTGGCTCAGCATGCCAAATTGACTGTAAGTCTTCAAAGTCATATTTTATCCAATCAAACTTTTATGGTTTTAAAAAAACTTTTCTAAAAATTCTCACAGCCTTTTTCTTTCCTTTTTTCTTAACAATCGACAGTTTTTTCCAAATGTTAAAAAAATATGAGAGGAAGAGAAGCTTTGTGTTTCTCTGACGCGCGTGTGTTAGAAGACTTTCACACGCACCCTATTGTACATACGGATTACACACGGCATAGATCCGACCCGACGGCCCAATTGGAGACCCAGATTCCACCAAAATCGAAAATTGTGCATCGCGAGCTCTTCTTCTTCGGCCTTGTGCTTCTTCTTCCGCTTGAGTGGTCTCGGGTACGTTAAAACTCTCGAATTTTATCATTCCTCTTCTCCCATTTATTAAACTGTTATGAGATCGAATCGATGTTTTTCCAATTGAGAGATTCAATTTTCGTTTTCGATTGTGCTCCACAACTCACTATTCAACTATCTCTGAGAAATTCTTCACATGAAACCCAATATCGGAATACGGAATCCTTGGGAGTGAAAACTGTGAGAGCAAAAATTTGATATTGTTCTTATATAAAAAAAAAAAAAAGAATTCAAGATTGTTGAGCTGTGAAGATCTTTTGGTCGTAGTTTTAGACTTTATTGGGTTATGTTCCATCACTTAGCCGCGAATTGGGTTCCTGTTATAGCTCTAATTTAAGTGTAGCAGTGAGAAGAGAGACTTTATAGGAAGAATGTTGCTTTTAATGGATGAATGATGTGGGATTGTTTGGTTTCATATCGTGGAAGGCCCTTTGTGATTGTTAATTAAGCTTTGTGGGGTATTATCATGCTACAACGTTTAGTATGATTTACTCCTTCGCGTTGGGATATCGGTTTATGTCATGAATGGTTCTAAAAGATCGATCTTTTGGATTGGTTTTGCAAGTTTATCTGAAATACATTTTGCTGCATTGGTACATAAGGAGGTTGAAGCTTTAGCTGAATGTATGTATGGTTTATCTTTTTATGTCCTTACTTCTTGGTTGGTATCACGTACCTGAATGTCGCTCTGAGTGTTGTTCAACTTTGTAGGTTAAATTTGAGGAAAGTAAAAATGAGAAGACAGGGAAACTTTTCGGACTCACCTGCAAGTGCATATGGAGCTGGACAGATACAGAATGCCCATTCTGATTTCCAAGGTCAATTAGAGGCATTCACGCCTGAGAGGGACCAACCATATTCAGATTCACAAACAGAGGGTCAATGGAGATGGGAAAGAGATGGCCCAAATATGTCAAGGCCAATGGCAACTGCTATTTACAATGAAGGTAAGTCTTTACTTACTGCATCGGTATATATTCATAGTCTCAAAGACTATGAATATGATTCTTTATAGATATTCATAGTTATAGATATTTTCCGAAACCGTAAGAGGAAAGATCGACGACAATGATATGATTCTTTCTGTAGATCCTGCATCGAGTGTGTCTCAAGCTTTAGGATTTATTTATTGATTCCAGCCTTCTGTTTACGCAGGTCAAGGCGTTGATTCATCGAGGACGTTTTACCGTGGCCAAAGGGATCCAGAATCAGGAATGGAGAAGCAAGTCAGCGATCCAAGAGCTCAACCACAACACCAAGAAAACCCGAAGCCTGGTTATGAGAATAACCGTGGGATGCAGAGCTTTGAAGGTCTTGAACAGAAGTTCATGGATGATATAACAAGACTAGCAAAGGATCAAATCGAAGCAGAGGATGCAGAGATTGCCAGACATCGAGAGGTTAGCAACAAATTGGAAAGTTCTGCTATTGAAATACTCTACTTTGGGGTTTTAGTTTGTTGATCTGAAAGCTGTTAACTCTGTATACAGAAAATAAACACCATTAATACTCGGTACGAAGAACAATTAGCTGCACTGAGAGGACGGCACACAGGTAAAAGAGAAGAGATCATGAGGAAAGAATCACAAGCTAGGCAGCAACAATACAAGCAGCAAACCATGGGGATGATGGATCAGTACCATCCAAACGCGGTTGGTGCTGCCAATCTAATGCCATCTGGTCATCCCCAGGGTTACATTGGCAATGCTCAAGATCCAGCGGCTGTGGCGGATGCACCATCCAGATCCTACGGCTCAGATCGATTCGAAGCATATGGAGAGAGGGCTAGGTTTCAGGGCGGAACCAGAGATCACGGGTTCGAGTCTAGGGGCCAGTACCCTGGTGGGACCGTCTACGACACAGTCTCACGGTTCTACTGATGTGATATTTACTTGGAATTGACTCCCACTTTGTTTTGGCTTTATTGATCAATTAAGCTTTTCAGAGTATCAAAATGAAATCAGGGCTTCTTCTTTTTATCCTGACGAGAGCATTTTATAAATATACGTCCCAAGTTTTGTGTTTATACACTTTATATCGTTAAGAAGAATGTAACCTTCCCAAATGACAAATCGTATGATAATATCACCTATATAGTTTGCATACAGACCCAAAATATAGTGGCTATAAGTAACTATGCGTATAAAGTTACTTTATTGATTACTTTATCGAGTATTATATGAGTTTTTTTGGGTGATATATGATTCAACATGCAACTGAATTTAATCAGTGCAAAGCCGTAAATCTTGCCGTAATTCTTTTTATTTATTTCCCTTTTGATGTTTTCTTATTAAATTTTCATCTTTTAACTGTTTAAAAATAAATTACTGTACTTTCCAAATAAAAGTTAGGATTGACTTATTGAGATTATACAGAATTATTAATTCGTCAGCGAATAAAACTTGACAAACAAAAAAATATAATGTGATTTAGTTTTTTTATTTATTTTGCTATATCGACCGCTTTAACTATAAACATTCTTTAATTTTTTTCAATAAAAAATCCAGACGTTGAAAAAACAGAAAATACATTATATAGTTGATATCAAATATTTTTGTTTGTGTTTTATACAGTAAAAAATATTAATTTTCAGAAAATAAATAGACGAAGGAGTATTAATAAAAAATTAAGAGAATAGGTTAAATATGGTTGTTTTTTTACTAAGTACTATATGGTAAGATTAGGTGAGTATCCGTTCTAACTCTATTTATCTTCCTGGTTCGAACACATAGATAGAACGCATGCGTATCCATATAGTTGCGTATATGTGTCGACATACATATGGTTTACGTGTACGCAACTACATGGATACAGATGCATTCTATCTACAAGGTACGACTCACATGTAACTAAAAAATTGTGAAATATGTATAAAAGTATAGAAAAAAAAATATAATTGATAGTGCAAAAATAATTGTTAGGTTATTTTTTATGAGAAAGATATTAAAAAAACAAAATATGTGTGATGTGTCAGATGAAAAAAAATAAAAAAAAATAAAGAAATAGTAATTATCTCTTAGTAGAGTATACAGTTCAACTAGTGATATGGCCCGCACCATGTGAGGGCTCCAAAGTATGACAAAGTTATATTATCGAACATGGAATCTGAAAATCATTTACAAAACAAATAGATGTCTTTAAGATCATGAATGTACCTACCAATTCGGTGGAAGAAGAAAAAAAATAGAAAGACCATACAAATGTTAACAAATTAGGCGCAGCCAAAAAGAAACACAAAAATATAATTTCTGTAAGTTATGGCATTTGATGTCTCGATAGACGTAGGTTGAGACACAATGTCTAAGAGTACAAATGTTAACATGATCTTACAGACATCTATTAAAAAAACAGCTAAACCAAAATATGCTTTCTAACAAAATATTAAACACGAAAAATCTACGATCAATTATTGCGCAACCCGTATGAAGACACATAAGAAATTAACTAAAGATGTATTGTATTAAGATTTAGTTACTCATAATTAATCAATTATGAACATGTGAGCAATGGCGGCTCTTTCACTGGGTATAAGGTATGAGATTAAAGGCAACCAATATCACCCATTTTATATGAATTAATTTATAAAAAACGTCTTATATTTTTTATTTTGTTAAGGTCCAAAACAAATATATTTGAAAATATATTCGAAAATTAAACAATGATATCGATAAAAAGAATCAAACCTGAAGAATGTGCACGAATAGATTTGAAGCCTCAAGTCGCGTTACATCAAACAAAATCATTACTAAAACAGTAGTGTAAGAAAATAATCAAAAGACAAATGACCGATGTGCTCCGGTTAGACATGTTAATTTGAGTCCAAACCCGTGGGCCCCACCCCAATAGACAAAGGACAATTTTTGTTTTCATAATTATCGTATATATGATATACTTCAATATTTTTTATATTTATCTTTACTGATTTTTATTTTTAAATGGAAATTCTTTTCAAAACCCTAGCGTCTTCGTGAGGCTATATATACCACCCATACAATACCCGTCTCTTTTATACCAAATCCCCGAGAAGGTCATACCCATCCACTTTTTTTCTTTGTCTTTCGTTATTTGTTCTTTGGCTTTCGTTTGATGTGTTTTTAATAACCGAAACATTTTTGTTTTTGTTTTTTTGGCACGTTATAAGGAGTTCATTACAAAATAAAAGATTGCGAGTGTTCTAATATATTCAACCACCCCGATTCCTCAGAAAGAAAACCGATATCTAAAAACCTACAAAATATCTCGAAATCAGTATTTAAAAAACAATTATACAAAAGAGTGGATTAAACCAACTTGTTTATTGATTAATACCTTCATATCACGTATTGTTGCCGGGTTAAAAAAAAATCTAAAATTATACATTATCCACAACTTGTTTATCGATTATCATAATTAGTTATCCAACAATGAAAATCCGAATTGACCTATAGATGAAGAGGAAGTAAAAAAATGTTATCCATTAGGATGCACATATCCGAATATGTGATAAGGATGAACCCGGTGAACTTTTTTATAAACGATATCTTTCACTACTTTTATTCCATAAGTACTCCATAACACTATCAAAGACATGCGCCAATCATAACCCTCATGTTTGAACATTTCGTAGCCTTAATCTTGCGCAAACATCTTTTAATAAGGATGTGATTGGCTCATGTTTATGAGGTGGTACCGGAACAACTATTATTAATATCCACATAGAGAGCATAATTAATAGCTATCTAATATGGATCCTTTGGCCTCAGTTAGACGCTAGCTTCTTTTCGAGTCCACATGCTATAAGGAACCATCAGTCAAGATAGATGAGAAGGTGATGGTGGTGATGATATTGGCGGTGATACAAACATTAAAACGACCGCCCAAAAATGAGTACTTTCGCCAAATGTATTTATTGCCAAATCATACTCCTAGCGATTCAAGTTTTCTCCAAGGTCAACAACTTTTTATTGAATGTTTAACTCGTTACCACAACTGCTTAAGGTACACCTAAAGTGCTTACAAAAAAATTCAAGTCTTTGTGAGCTCACCCACATACTCTGTTTTGCATGCATTGTATGTTTTAAAAAACTATGCTTTTAAAGAGATAGAAATATGAAAATATCCTTTAAACACTACTATAAGGTCGTAGTTGACTTGAGGTTAAAACTTTGTTAAGAATTCGCATGGTGAAGCTAATGCAAGATACTTTGTTTACATGCTTTTAACCAAAAAGAGGTTGTTTATTTTGTTACATGTTGATATATAAGTCTAAATTATATGTTTATGATTATGTAAATTTGTTAAGAATCCTCCTGATACCGCGAGATTTAAACTTTGTTAAGAATCATCATGATCATGTAAATTACATGTTTACATGCTTTCTTTGGATGATCATTAAAAATATTTTTTGCTAGTGTGCCAAAACATTCAGTTAGATCATAGAGTTATTTTTTACGCTAACCTGGTAGATAGATAACCATAACCATAGCAAAACCAACCAGAATTCTCATATCCATGTTTTCCCAAATGAACAAAGCAAAATAAAAAAAAATAAAAAAACAAAACAAAAACAAACGACAAAGCAAACTAAATTGGTTTTCGAAAACTTCTATGTAGACAACATTAATGGTTTTCTTTTGTAACTTTCTATTTTTGTCCGTGATGAGGATTTTCAAACCACTCCTCAAAGTAACCCTGGAAACGGCAACATAAAGATGTCCATGAGAGAAGACATGCCTTGGTAAAAACAAACTTACCCTTTCTAGAGTTTGTCATGGCTTTTATTTATAGTCATTGCAAATGCAAGTGATATAAGGAATTGCGATGTCGCATTATAAAAGGGAACCATGTATCCATATGAGAAACGAACATCCTAGGTATCAAGACCCTATCATCAAGACCTTTGTTAAACTTTCCTGTAATAACCCTAGGTTCGATAACATGATTAGCCATCTGAGTAACTATCAATCATGTTCAATTGCACAATATACCTTTTGGATCAATGTTTCTGAGCAACATAATAAGAGCACCTACCTTCAATGCCAACTTATGGTTAGGAAACCCAGAAGTCTTGACACTGTTTAGGAACTTTTGCGTGTAAACCATGTCATATGTAGTACTTCTGTAAGGAGTCTCGATACTATCAGAACATAGATAAACTTTTTCATCACTTACCGAATGAACAAACATGGTTACGGTTAAGCCAACACATAAACATATATAAATACTAATGACACAATAGAATACATGAAACAAAACACTATTACTTGGTAACTGCGGCAGCATATAATTAATAATCTCAATATAGCCTTCTCCTTGAAGAACTTAGGATCAGTTCTCGTGGCAAACTAATCTCTGTAGATCTCTCTCACAATTGATCTAACAGGATCGTCGCAATCCATTATCAACAAATCTTCATGAATCTTGATTTCAAACTTACCACTGTTAGACTCGCTCAAAGTGGCCTTACCGTCTTCGATGTCTAGAATCCACACCAAAAAAGATTTTAGATCTTCGGCATCACGATCACTAAGCCCCACGTGAAGCCTCATGTTTCTTGTAAGCATGAAAACCTTACAACCCTTCCAAAGCACTGATGAATTAAGAGCATCTAAAACCGTCTCCACCCTAGATCCATCCGGGATAACTGACAATATTTGTCTAAAATCTCTACCAAATACGATAACCTTACCTTAGAATGGCTTATCACACTTTAGCACAACACGCATGCTTCCAACGTTTCAAAACAATGCTTACTCATCATCGGAACCTAAGTGATGAAGTATATATTTTCTTGTGCTCCAGTACGATGAACCCTAATGATCAGTCCTTATAAACTTCTATAAGAGTATCTAGTGAGAAGGAAGCATAAACAATCGGTTTTGTTTCCCCACAATTCTTTATTGGTCGGTTGTAAGCAGAATCGCCTCTATTGAATCCGATTGGAGAGTTATAACGGTTTGGTGAAGTATTGGTTGCCCGAGATCCGGCTATACCCAAGAGTGTTTCCATCAAAGCTTATATTCAAACTCGGTTCTTGATTCAAACTAAGACAAAAGTTAGTTAAAAAAAACGATTTTGATCAGTGATACTGACATGACGTGTATAGCTGCGAAAACAAAAAATACACGTCATCACTTCGCATCAATTTCGAGCCAAAGAGGAAAATTAAGAAACAAATGATTGTTTAACTACTATGTCTTGTTGCTCAACAGATTTTAACAAACAAACTAAACCATACATAGAGAGAAAAAGCATAATAAATGAAGGTAAGAAAGAGCAAACTAAGAATATAGAGAACATAATAAATGTGTGGTAATGTCTGAGACGATTACGTTATGTTAACGATTAACTCCCACTATTGTAATTATGGTTAGATGGCAGAGACGATTACGTTAACGATTAACTCCCATTATTGTAATTATGGTTAGCTCGATGAACATAAAATGTGTTTTTGGCTTATAGTAGGGTAAGGCCACTTGTAATGAACATTCCACCAATCGAATAAAACTTGTCTTGCTTCTTCTCTCGAACGGTAGCTTTCTTTTCTTCTTCTTCTTTTAAAAATCTAGTTTTAAAGAACTGATATGGATTCTGTGAAGCAACATGTCCTTGAGATCACGGTCTTAGCATCTTTGTTTCCCATCTTGTGATATCTCATCACATTCACTCAACTACTCGTGAGATGAAATTGCATCTTCTGCACCTTGTGCGGGTATAAACTAAATTTTTAAAAGTTGATATATTAGTTTATTTATAGATGGATAATTCGGTTTATAATTTGGCTTTGTTTTGGACATTTGAGTATTAAACATAATATCATTTTTAAAAAAAATGTTTTAAAGTTTAAACAACAAAATACCAATACATAATATAAATATTACTCCATATGTCTTAAATAAGTGATGTTTTAAGGTTTTTTCGTTCTCAAATAAGTGATGTTTTCAGTTTTCAATACAAAATTAAATAACATTTATTGTTTTTGACGATTCCGAATTCGGAGCAGGAATCGGAGCTTCGCCAGCGCTTTCGTGCAACGTAAAGGAACCATTGGCACAAAGATGCAAATATTTTAACCAAACTAAAAAAAAATCATGCTACTTCGTGTATATACACAAACAAAACTCTCTAAAATAATATACACATTGAAATCAAAAGAAAATCCGAAGCCAAGAAGAAAACCACAAACCATCCTAAACCGAAAAAGCAGACAAATCTTCATCTTTTGAATATGATGTTAATTTAATTATATTGCAGACCTTGCTCCAAGTTATTTGGATCATTATAAGTTCAAAAGATAAGAGGTCCTGAATTACTCTTCATAACGTGTTGATTAACATAAAGACCAGTTTGTGAATCCTTATGATCGTGTTTTTCTTCTTTTATTAGTATCAAACCAGCTCAGATTCAAAAAGGGTATAATTTAAAGCTGATACATAATGAAACATTGTATAGCAAAGGAATGAAGCTTACATCCATAGAAAATTTGAACCAAATCTCTATTTTTACCTTATAAAGTTATGAATCCTCAAAATATTTTTTCTTAAAGACTAAGAAGAAGTTTCATTATCACGTAACCAAATTTATTATGGAGACTCACTAATAAGGTACAAACTACGTGCGACATTATTATCAAATCTGATGTGGAAACTGCTCAACCACCTACAGGAACATAGCCTATTGGTATGGCCTCAATCATCTCTCTCAAAGACAAAACCAAATAATTTCTAGCCTTAGACTTTTCCTCAAACCTCAAACGCCACCGACTCTGTCATCAGACTCATATGGTCACCAACAAGGGCGGAGCTACTTGGGCTATAGTGGGGTCAGCTGACCCCTATGATTTTTGTTTTTGTTTTTATGTTATATCCTCAAATAAATTTAACTGACCCCAATTTAAAAAAAAAGTTTGACCCCATCAAAAAATAATTTAGTAGTAAGAAACCTAATTTATTTGTTTAGTTGAGCTCACGTTTAGTTTGAGACTCAATTAAAATGCAATTATGAATGATTTATTGCTTATCCATAAATTAAATAAAAATGTTAGCTATTATATATCTATTTTTGCCCAAAAAAAAAAATCATAAAACTGAACATTTTATCTTTGTTCCTTTTTAAGTTTTTCGATGAACAAAAACAAAAACCTAAACTATCAGTTTTCTGTTGAATTTCAAGTTAATATTTTTTTGTCTTTTTATATTTTACTTTCACATGTTTAGATTATACTCTTATCTTTTTGTTAAATTAATGATTATATAAATTAAATTCATTGAAAAATCTAGGGTTTATATTTATAAACGGTAAATTCAAATATCGCTTCATTGATATATTTTTAATGATTATCTCGTTTATTTTATCTAACAAATATTATTTAAAGATGTAACATATGAAACGGTGATTAAACCAAATTTAAGTTATGATTAAACGTAAAATATATTCGTAGATAATTGTTTTAGTATATATATTTTCTGCCCCCGGTAAAAAAAGTTCTACCTCCGCCACTGGTCACCAATACCATCGACGATCACCCTCACCGCCAGTAATATCACCGTCATGATCACCTATACCATATCCTCATCTCTATATGACTCATCATCACAACCAAAAGGGTCATCCATATCATCACCACGAGTATCACCCTCTCCACCATTAATTACCATCACCTCTGATCTTTAAAAAAGAATTTAGAAAATAAAAAGCGTGAATTTGAAAAAAAAGAAAAAAGAAAAAAAAAAAGGAAACAAATATATAAAAAAAACCATACACAAAAAATCTAACAAAGGAATTTATATATCACCATTAATATCCGACACGCGCCGGCAAACCATCCACACCAACCCGATCGAACATCCCATTCAAATTTGGTTGACGGTTTTGAATACAACAAAACGAAACCAAAAACTTTGAAACATGATGGTGTTGCACCGAATCTTTGACGTAATACACATGCTACGATCATTGACTCCATTGACTCCCTTTAGAATAAGGAAAACACCAGACAAAACAAACACACAATAAAAAAACATGTTGTAAAATTAAAAATAAATATCATTCTACACAGTTCTATAAACAAACCTTCTTCACCCAACACTCGCCGACGAACCACCCACTCATTCGATCAAAAATCCCAAAGAAACTTAAGTGAAAGTTTTGAATACAAAAAGTTGTCACTAAAGAACCTGCAACTCGCCAAATCAGCAGCGAATCTCCGAGAGAAAACCCACGAGTTGAATGCTGCATAGCATGACATCTAATTTTATTTTATTTTAAATAACAAAAACACTTATTTTTACCCCCAAACAAAAAAAACACTTATGAGCACTTTCCACGATAAACACGAAAACATATAAGAAATGAATTCCACAAAATAGACAAAATCTATGAAGGGTGTCTTTGTCCTCACGAAAGACATAGGGAACATTATATGAACGCAACGGATTGCAAGCGGTACGATCGATACCTCCATGGCAACAAAACTCATTGGTGCCCGATATAGGCCGATACAACCAAATAGGAAGAGACTCACACGAATTTGCGAGCATATCAAGATGAACAACGGAAGCAAATTGAGTTGAAAAAGACAGAAAAAACTGTAAGAACCTAACCAACCAAGAAAAAAATCAAAAGGCGAGGAATATTATAAATAGCAACAAATAAACAAACAATCAATCCAAATGTCAAACCCAAAAGAAACCTAGACAAAATACAGGAACATATAATCCATATCGTTATTAAATTGTCACTGTGAAACAGGTTGCCCTGTCCAAAGGCCACAAAAGATGTACTTGAACCGGAAAAATATAGAGAACATGTAACTAAACAAAATACGCAAGCAACGCTGGGATGCAAAATTACCGGGTTGTAAGAACGACTCCACCCACGCACCATGTTCATCAATGGAGAGTCCAAGTTCACGAGCTGATGAACACACAAAAGAATCATTAGAAAGGTAAAGAGAGAGCACCATATTGCAAAATTAGGTAAAATAAAATTACATTAATTTTTGGATGCATAAAAAGACTTAAGATGAGTCGTATTTATATAATATCATGATATGCATTAGGGTTTTATTTTTAACGATAATCACTATAATTTGCCATATTTTTTTTCAACTAACCAACAGCCGCGATATTAACAAATTTTATTCATACCTAACTTTTTGGATATGGACATGATTTACCTTAATCATTATCGATAAAATATAAAAATTCTTTTTATACAATTATCGATATAACCAAAATTTTACTTTTTTATCAACATTTACGATTCAAATATATTTCTGCTTATTTTGGGCCTATCGCAGCCCACGCAAAAACACTCAACAACCGAATATAACCTGATCCCGGACCGAAACTTTGCAACCGTTAACATGAACTAACATTGACAGTTTCAAAATCTAACCCACATTAATTGATTATACCAAACCAAAGTGGTATCGACATGCTATCGAATACTTGATCGACTAAACCGTCCAGCTCAAAAAAATAATAAAAACTTGACTAATCAAATCATACGGCTTATAACCACATAATGGAAGAACCATATCGAAATCGTAAAGCGTACCACATGAATAACTCGGCTCCATTTTTTTTAAAGGAAGAGAACCGGTTCCAATTGAGCCAAACACAGAAAAATGCATCGAACCGGGTTTAGGAGATTAAAAATTTGAACCAAGAAATAGTATATTCTCCTTATCTAGGGGCCATTTAAATTATATAATTTCCAATTTAGATAAGTCCATGGTTGTCATTATCATTAGCATTATATTAACAGAATATATTTACTTACAATTATCGAATATAACATACGATATTTGGTTTGTTTTTTTTCAACAGAACACAAACCGGTTAACCATCGGTTTTTTATCTTTCTTGATTAGCATCATTGGTTAATTGCCTGGATTAACATCAAAGGGCGACGACTATAAGTGACAAATATGATGCATAACCAAATAAACGTTACTTGGTTTACTACTGCTCATTGGTTAATCGCCTGGATTGGTCTAGACGCATATTCAGATTATTTCGGTTTATTACACATTATTTAGATTTTTTTGTTTTATACAAATTTGAGTGTCGATTACTACCCGACCGGGTTGGTATGGGACCTAACAATCGGTTTGGTATGAAAAATCATTCATATATACCGATTAGAAGACGGATCGAGCCTCCGGTTTTGTTAAACCCTAATAATAACAAAAAGCGATCAACCGATAAACCAAGATTAATACATAAAATTTGGAATAAACCAATCGATTAAGTTAAACCGAGCGTCGGTTTGATTTAAGCGATGATGACATGTCATCAGATAGTAACGAATGAAATTATGACAAATAATCAAAAAAAAATTTGAATGAAGGAGGATTATTCTGAGGCCGCCACGTAAGATTATGACTTCATAAATAATAGTATGATACACTCATCAAAAAGTAAGTAAGAACGTACCTTAAATCAAATATGTTTATTTTTGTAATTATAGTTTTAAAATGTGTAATTTTTTTCATATATAAATGATATGTTTCTGACTGATTAATTGGATAAATAAATACAATTTATACATGTAAACATAAAAAGCGTTTTCGTTGTGAAAATGATATTATTGACACAAAAAATAAACTCAGATAATCTACAATTTGTTTTTTTGGTCAAAAATATAATTTACATTTTTTCCCAAATATAAATTACTATCATATAAATTTCCCTCCTTCCCTATATAATCTTCGCGAGCCAGGGACGATACAAAAAAAAAAAAAAAAATTGTTGGGCCAAATCGAATCTCTCTAATTGTTTCCTACGTGTTGTTGTAGATGCTGCTGATTGTCTGAAATAATATCGGTCCTCCTCTCAATATCTCTCTCTCTCTGAGAATCCTGCCCTGTGTCTGTGTGGAGAAACAATGAGCGGGGAGGAATCTCCCGATTCAACTCAGCGGATCGATTCGTTCAACGGCGAGCAGAGAGTCTACTTCGTCCCGTTGAGGTATCTCCTCTCTCTCTCTCTCTCTCTCTTTCGTGTCGTCCATCTTCCTTCTGATTGGAATATTCGGCGAATCTGAATCGCATCCGATTAACTGGGGAGTTTGATTCGAATGGGTTGGATTTGAATATGTTTTAATAGTTTTAAAAATTGGTTTGATCTAGAGATTCTGAAACTTGAATATGGGATGGATATCGTAATCCTGCTCCTTGTTTTTGAGCTTTATTGCGATGTATTGTTTCCACAGCTAGCGGAAGTATCAAATGGATGCGATTTCAATTCACTTTTTATGTCGCGAGATTTGCTTTTATATGCCTTGAGAATGTTTTTTGTTTGTTTGTTGGTTCTACGAAATACTCATTCAATCCAGATTCATATAAGTACTCTTCAATGGTATTGAAAAATACACATTCACTTAACCAAGGCCATATTCGAACTTGAATCTCAGGTGGTGGAAAGATGCCCAAGATTCAATTCCTTGTGAATCAGTTGAAAAAAGAGAGGTCTTGTATACAGCCACAACTGGCTCGTCTTATGGAGGCCCAATGAAGTTGATAAACAACATCTTTAACTCCGATATTTTGTTCGATCTGAGGAGAGAAGGAGATGCGTTACAGAACGGTAAAACGGGAGAAGCAAGCGTCTCAGGCAGGGATTTTGCTTTGGTCTCAAGTGATATGTGGCTGCAGGCACTAAAATGGTAAGTGTTGTTTCCTCTCTACATATATGATGGTAATGACTTGACTCAATCTGTCACTATCCGTGTCATTCCAGTTGAACTGGCTATTTGATCTTGGCTCACGTCAGTTTCCGATCAACTGGTTCTTCCATGTAGTTTTTCTTATTTACTGGCTCTTCATTCTTTTGAGGTCGAGCTTTTGAAGAAGATGCTGAGGCAGATTTTGAAAATTTTGGGTCACATTTGTGACGCTAAGTAGAATTTCCCTTTATTTTGGACATGTTGCCTGTTTAAATCCTTTATTAGAAGTTTGTGTTAGGATGTGTGAGAAAAATACAGATTATTTTTACGATGCAGGGTCTCTAATCATGGTACCTATTATATTCTCGTAATATAGTTGGTAACTATTGTATAAATGCTTCGGTTTCGTGTACACTGTACCTTCTAAAAAAGCGAAGGTGATTTCCTTGATTTCTGACCTGTTACTTCTTGGCTCCCAGGCACCATGATGAAAAAAATACTGAGAGAGGTGTAAAAAGTTTCTCAGCTGGAGGAGTTGACAGAGGTGATGTTTATCCAGTACAACTTAGGCTCTCCGTCTTGCAGGAAACCAATTCATTGGCAGTTAAAATCTGCAAAAAGGTGTCTTCAAGTTTACAGCCTTTTTTATTTGCCTAATCTAGTGCCTTGATGGTGCCACGTTTTCTTGCTGCTATAGAAGTGCAGTGATCGACTTTCCTCTTTTAAGATGATAAAAGCCTATATTGGATTCTTTTTCATTGGGACCTGGTTTCCTTACAATTAAAGTTTCATAATTGAATTTACCTACCAGATGGGGCATTACATAATTATAGGTCTGTAGAATCTACTTCCTTTCTTCTGAATTTGTAATCTACAGAATATACTTCTAAACTTGAAACTTCATCGTCCAGTGAAGATTCATGCTTGAACCATGCTAGAATCGACTTAGTTTCTTGTTCTTCTATCTACTGAATTTTTGCTTAGCTTCGCGGTTGTTGTTTCTGGTTCCAAATCTTATATTAATCTTATATTTGCCTGTATGCAGGACAATTCAGTTGAGTGCTTTAGAAGAGCATGCAAGATATTCAGTTTGGATTCTGAGCAGGTAACATGTTCCATGCATGATCTTTTTACCTACTATGTACACGATATGCATGTCAGTTTTGCATAATATATGTGGTACAGGCGATATTTCTGATATTTATTCATGCAATTACAAATTATACCGGTACTTTTGGTTCTGTAGTTGCGCATATGGGATATTTCTGGCCAAACAACCTTGTTTTTCGAAAGTGATGTGAACAATTCCAAGGATTGTCAACAACAAACAGATCAAGAAGTAAGTGTGACGCCTTCCCTTTTCTTTTCTTTTTTCCCGTATTTCCTTGATCCGGTATTTCTTTTCCATCATTACTTTGGTCCAACAGATGCTCCTAGAGCTGCAGATTTATGGGTTATCAGACTCCATCAAATCGAAGGAATCGAAAAAAGAAGATGGTTCCACACAGCAAACCAACGGAATTGCCAATGGCATTAATGGTGGCCCAACATTCAGATTTGGACGGAGTAATTCTTTGAGCTTTTTGGGAAAAGCTGGAGAAGTGGGAACTTTGGGGTTGACGGGCTTGCAGAATCTAGGAAATACTTGTTTTATGAACAGTTCCCTTCAGTGCTTGGCTCACACACCAAAGCTTGTTGACTTCTTTCTAGGAGAGTACAGTAGAGAAATAAATCTCGACAACCCATTGGGAATGAAAGTATGCCAATCTATGGTTTTCTGTATAAATACATTGTTTGACGTGGCTGATTAATGTATTCTCTTGCTTCTTGGTTAGCCTCACCAATCAAAGTTTCTTCTGGCAGGGTGAGATCGCCTTAGCTTTTGGTGACTTATTAAGAAGTTTGTGGGCTCCAGGTGCATCAACAGTGGCCCCAAGGACATTTAAAGCAAAACTTGCTCGATTTGCTCCTCAGTTTAGTGGCTTTAATCAGCATGATTCGCAGGTCAGGGAAAACACTTCAGTTTATAAAATCTGAATTAAGTGAGCCTTCCTGATGTTTCTTCCTGTCTCTCAGCATTGAAGACCTCGTATTGGGATATTCTATTCATGTGTTTCAGGTTTCTTGATTTGGTTGCAGGAACTTCTAGCTTTCTTGCTGGATGGACTCCACGAGGACTTAAACCGTGTAAAGAACAAG
Organism: Eutrema japonicum; assembly: GCA_030161315.1. Taxonomy (NCBI): domain Eukaryota; kingdom Viridiplantae; phylum Streptophyta; class Magnoliopsida; order Brassicales; family Brassicaceae; genus Eutrema; species Eutrema japonicum. Next base: position 46,819,211 of record BSQW01000005.1, read on the forward strand.
CCTTATGTGGAAGCAAAAGATGGAGATGGCCGTCCAGACGAAGAAGTGGCTGATGAATATTGGCGAAATCATGTGGCTCGCAATGATTCAATAATTGTTGATGTGTGCCAAGTAAATATCTTCAGGTTCCTAAATTGTTTATATACCTCTGCCGACAATCACGCTATGTCGCTAAGGATTGGGTTTGACTTGCACATTAGGAAACTTTAGTTCGTTTGAATTCTGCTTGAAAAATGTAGGAGGTAGTATTTTAAGGTATTACGTATCATTTGATCTAAGCTGCATATGTTTGAAATTTCTTCCATCTGATTGGTCAGTGAAATTTTATCTTCTTGATTGGGAAAATATTACCATGTCGCTAACTTTGTCAAGTTATTAGATTGTTCTCTGTGCACAATTTTTTTTAAGAATTGCTTTGTGTTTGATATGATGCTCTTTGCACTTAATCATCTGACTGTGTCATGAATTTTAGCATTCTGGATATCCTCATCTTCTTTGGTTCAGTGCATTTGCTAAGAAAATATCCTGACATTGTTTGATCACTAAGACATTTATATGCATTTCTGGTTGTAGGGCCAATACAAGTCAACATTAGTTTGTCCTATTTGCAAAAAGGTTTCTGTTATGTTTGATCCGTTCATGTACCTATCGCTACCTTTGCCATGCACGTCAATGCGAACAATGGATTTAACAGTCATGAGTGCCGATGGGGGTAGTCTGCCTGTCTCATTGACTGTCAACGTTCCTAAGTTTGGAAAATTTGAAGATCTTCAGAAGGCTCTTGTCACTGCCTGCTCTTTACCAGAGGATGAGACTTTACTGGTTACTGAGGTATATTTCTATATCGTATATATTTGATGCCTTGAGTCTCAATTTTTTTGATGCCTTGAGTCTCATTTTGGTGCTTATGCCGAGCATTTGGTAACGCAGACAATGAAAATTCTCTTGACTTGGTCTGCACTTATATAGGTATTCAACAATCGGATTCTTCGCTTCCTGGAGGAGCCTAATGATTTCTTAACCTTGATCAGAGATGATGACAAACTTGTCGTTTATCGGTTAAAGAAAGACGCAAACAATTCTCCTTTGATTGTGTTTATGCATCAGAAACTGGAAGAGTAAGTTTGCATAGTACTCAAATGCTATGTAAGGTTCTTATCAATGCAGATTGCCCCTAAACTGCTCTTTTTGACTGGTGGCAACAACATGTATTTAAAGTTCATTACAAGCACTTTCCTCTGGAATCAATATCTATAGCTCTGGCCTTTATATAATGTATATCTAACATGCTATTGTTCAATTAATAAGTGGTAGTGCAGTTTAACCACTGTTGAGTAGTGTCATGCATCAAATTTTTGTCTGGTGACGGTGGTGGTTACGAAATTATTTAACCGTTTCAATGTTTTTCAGGCAGTTCATCTGTGGGAAATCAAGCCCAACTTGGAAGGCATTTGGAATCCCCTTGGTCTCGAGGCTTAATGATGTCGAGAATGGATTTGATGCTGAGAACCTGTACTTGAAGTTGCTTAGTTCATTTAAGATGCCTACTGAATTCTTCACAGAGAATCTTGAAAATCCGATTGAAGAAGAAGCCACTGATAAAGAAGGTACCGATGGTACTACTTCGGTTGAGGATACAAATTCCAGTGATGTGAAGGAGACTACTGAGTCTCTTCCAGACCCTGTGTTGAGGCTTTACCTAACCGACGACAGAGGAAACTTAATAGAATCTGAAATAATGAAAGAAAAGCCTGTAAATATTAAATCCAAACGGGTGAATGTGCTTGCACGTTGGCCAGTAAAAGAGCTAGACGCTTATGACACTTGTCTTCTGAGTTCCTTACCTGAAGTTTCCAAATTTGAAACTAAGAGACCCCAGGAATCTGTTTCGCTTTACAAGTGCCTTGAAGCATTCTTGACGGAGGAGCCTCTTGGACCTGATGACATGTGGTGAGTTGAGGATCAAAACCGTTTTCTCGTATCTATTCTGAGCTTTTTGATGCGTGAAATCTTATCTTTGACAATCGTGCACCTAATGCAGTTAAAAACTGACTTTTTTAGGTAGTCCTTTTAGATTTCCAGGAAACAATGTGACTTGTTTTGTTGTCTTTGTCTTTTTGGAGCATGTAGCATTGTATTATGCTACGTCATCATCTTTGGAGTTATCTTGACTTTTGTCAATCTATTCGTGCGCATGACTTGCTCATTTACTAATTCTCTGTGTTACTTTGATCTTTGGTAGCTGACATGAGTCAAAATCGTTTTAGGTATTGTCCTGGCTGCAAAGAACACCGGCAAGCCATTAAAAAGTTAGATCTCTGGAGATTGCCAGAGATCCTGGTTATTCATCTGAAGAGGTTTTCTTATAGCCGGTTTATGAAGAACAAGCTGGAGGCCTATGTGGACTTCCCGCTAGATGATCTTGATCTATCAAGCTACATCTCCTACAAGAATGGTCAGACGACTTATCGTTACATGCTCTATGCGATTAGCAATCACTATGGGAGCATGGGAGGTGGTCATTACACTGCATATGTCCACGTAAGTGATAAGACATTTATAATTATCCTCTTATATGTCTCAACATTTCATCTATTATAAGTATTTGTCTTGCAAAACTGTGGGAACCCTTGTAGAGTATGATATCAGAAAACTGTAAGAAGTTGAATTACTCTGGATGGGTTATATTACACATGGTCCGGATGTCACTAACCAAGATATTTTATCATCGTTAAAACTGCGGGTATCCAGATTCATAGAGGGTTATTGTTGCTGACCTCATAAGAATGCTATTTAAAGTTTCTCTCGGGTTTTGGATAACGAACAGAGGCATCACATTATATATCCAGAAGGAGTTATCATATAGTTTGAAGCATGAACTGGTACATATTATTGTCCATGTTCATTGTCCAATAAACAAATGCGACTAAAATTACTAGGCATTTACTTGTGCTAACAGGCTCATAATTTCCGTGTAGTCTATTGGGTTGAGTCCATACGTGCTTGTGAATCTCTAACTCATAATCTTGTTCTTCTTTTGCAGCATGGAGGTGATCGATGGTATGACTTTGATGATAGCCATGTCCACCAAATCAGCCAAGAAAAGATCAAGACCTCGGCTGCTTACGTTCTGTTCTATAAACGTTTAGTAGCAGACAAATGAATCAGAAGCGGAAAAGACAAGAAAGAGGTATGTGCAGTTTTACCACTGTAAGCAGCTTATTTAAAAGCTGATTCTCATTCACTACAAGATCAAGATCAAAGCAGCTGTGTATTTAGGCTGATTTACAGGATAGAGAGAGAGAGAGAGAGGAGAGTAGGGAAGAAGAGCAAAAGCCCGAGAGGATATGTTGCGGGGAATTCATTTTTTTTTTACAAAAATTGGTGTCTGATTATTTCATCTAACCATATTCAACTAGAGTAGACGAATAGAGAAATGCTTTTGAACAAAACCCTTGTGGGATATGTTTTAACTGTTGTTTAGTTTTTGTGTGTCAGTTGGCTCTCGACCAGGAAGATTAAAGAAGCATCTACTTTTTAACTGATTCTTTTCTTTTTCTTTCCAAAGATTTGACTTTCTTTAAATATTGTTCGTCGTACTCTTCAGTCTTCACTGCTTTGATAGGCATTGGCACATTGCGTTTTTGTTTGTCTTGTGATGGACCCAATCGGAAGTTTAAAATGACTAACACTAGTATATAAGGGATATAGATCATTCTAGTCATTGCCAATTAATTTTGAGTTGGAATTCCATAATAAGCACATATTTAACAAAGTGTGTCGAAATGAATGTCCATCACAACTTCTAGCCTCATTAAGAAAAGTTTTTTTCTACAAGTAATAATGCATTTAAGTTACTCGATATGTATTTTTCCTATAAATATGGATTATTTTTCCTTTTTTTCCCTTCTAAACACACAATAGCAACAAAAACATTAAAAGGTAAAAAAACAAAGCATAATTTTTCTCCACAATTTTGTTCTAATCCTATTTTCTCTTTATCAGTTATTTGAAATCTGATTATATATTAGTTTTTAAAAATATGTTATCAGCTATTTTCTAGGCTGTTATTTATTATATTAAGAGTCAGCTTATGAAACATTCATCACACGCTCACAAAATTAAAAAGAAATTGGATAATCGCTTTTTAAATGATCGTTTATGAGAATTTCAACAAATACAAATGAAGGCAAAATGTATTAACATTACAATCAATTATTCAATCATTATGAATAATTTAGTGAAAGAAATATAAAAATATTTACAGAGTTTGTAGCAAAAGAAATTAAAAACACTAAACTATAGTTGAAAGTGAAAAACGAAAATATATATAAAATTTTATTCTTCAATAAATATTTAACATAAAGCCATTTTTCACCGATAACATAAATTTTGTTTTTTCTCTCCCCAAATGTCACTATATACAATAGATAAAGACATAACATTTAAATTGGGAAACTATCAAACTCGACGAAAAAGATACACTCGAAGATGAGAATTTTGGTTTTGCATATCTTTAATAACAGTATAAAATGAGTTTTTATAATTTGATTACCTTTCCAGAGCTTCTTTAAGGAAGTTTGGTTCTACTACCATATGAGAAAGACTATGTTCCATCTCGGTCAACACGTTTGATTGGCCTCCATGCTCATTCAGGAAATCATCAAACTAGAAAATACATAAGACAAATTCCAAATGAGAGTATGAATATTAAATAATGAGATTTTTTAAATGTTTAATAATCAGACACTTGTTTCTTGGCATTATACTAAATAATAAACATAATCTTACCTCATTTGCATCAGGTTTGCACCGAAAAATTCTCATTATTTAATATTCATACTCATTCAAGATTTGTCTTTTTTATTTTCTAGTTTGATGATTTCTTGAATAAGCATTAAGGAGGCCAATTAAACGGGTTAACCGAGATGGAACATAGTCTTTATCATATGGTAGTAGAATCAAATCTCCTTAAAGAAGCTCTAGAAAGGTAATCAAATTATAAAAACTCACTTCATACATCTTATACATGATCTTTTGTTTTCGTTAAGTTTATTTTGATCTTTGGTTGTCTATCTTTTGTAGGTTTTCTCGTTTTTTTATTGCAACTCTTAAAAAATGACTATTAAACGAGAGATTGCTTTAGTTGGCTCAGATTTGTCTAGTTTTAAAACCTCCACTTGATCAAAATTATCAACCATATTAAATTTGCAATACTTCAATAATATTGCAGAATTTGAATCCAACAAGCAAAAAGATCAGTACCATCTTGAACAATTCAAGGGCCATATATCTGCTGAAGGACATCCTTTCAATAGATTTGCATGTGGTATGCATCATGCTTTGCTTTCTTGTGTCTTATAGATATGACATTATTTTGGAAAACTCACTCTTTTTCTTCTTGCCATTGCAATACAAGGCAATAATAAAAATTTCTGAAGAATACCATGAGCATGAATACTCTTCGTTATAAGGCAATGGAATTGTTCAATTACTACTACCTTGGAGCTTCAATGAAGCTCTCTGTTGTTGGACAAGGTATCGTGATTTGATAGTTTTTTGTTTTTTGCTTCTTTGATCTATTCAATATAGATTGCATTTGTTATAAATTTGATATTTAACTTTACAGAATCTCTCAATCTACTTGAAACATGGGTGAAGAATTATTTTGTTGATGTTAACGGATGATTGCCATATTAGGGAATATTATTCCATATCGAAAGTTGTAAAGGATCCTAAGTAATATATAAGGGACATGAGACAATCCACTCAAAACCATATAAGATTTAAGGCTTCTACTAAATTCTCTGGTGCAAACCTGGTGCAAATGAGGTAAGATTATGTTTATTATTTAGTATAATGCCAAGAAACAAGTGTCTGATTATTAAACATTAAAAAAAAACTCATTATTTAATATTCATACTCATTCGGGATTTGTCTTATGTATTTTCTAGTTTGATGATTTCCTGAATGAGCATGGAGGCCAATTAAACGGGTTAACCGAGATAGAACATAGTCTTTATCATATGGTAGTAGAATCAAATTTCCTTAAAGAAGCTCTAGAAAGGTAATCAAATTATAAAAACTCACTTCATACATCTTATACATGATCTTTTATTTTCGTTAAGTTTATTTTGATCTTTGGTTGTCTATTTTTTGTAGGTTTTCTCGGTTTTTTATTACAACTCTTAAAAATGACTATTAAACGAGAGATTGCTCTAGTTGGCTCAGATTTGTCTAGTTTTAAAAACTCCACTTGATCAGAATTATCAACCATATTAAATTTGCAATACTTCAATAATATTGCAGAATTTGAATCCAACAAGCAAAAAGATCAGTACCGTCTTGAACAATTCAAGGGCCATATATCTGCTGAAGGACATCCTTTCAATAGATTTGCATGTGGTATGCATCATGCTTTGCTTTCTTGTGTCTTATAGATATGACATTATTTTGGAAAACTCACTCTTTTTCTTCTTGCCATTGCAATACAAGGCAATAATAAAAATTTATGAAGAATACCATGAGCATGAATACTCTCCGTTATAAGGCAATGGAATTGTTCAATTACTACTACCTTGGAGCTTCAATGAAGCTCTCTGTTGTTGGACAAGGTATCGTGATTTGATAGTTTTTTTTTTTGCTTCTTTGATCTATTCAATATAGATTGCATTTGTTATAAATTTGATATTTAACTTTGCAGAATCTCTCAATCTACTTGAAACATGGGTGAGGAATTATTTTGTTGATGTCAAGGGAGGATTGCCATATTAGGGAATATTATTCCACATCGAAAGTTGTAAGGGATCATAAGTAATATATCAGAGACATGGGCCAATCCACTCAAAACCAATTGGCAATGAGTGGATTGGCCCATGTCCCTTATATATTACTTAGGATCCCTTCCAACTTCCGATGTGAGATAATATTATTAGGGAATATTATCACACATCGGAAGTTGGAATGGATCCTAAGTAATATATAAGGGACATGAGCCAATCCACTCATTATATATAAGGGACATGGGTCAATCCACTCATTATATATAAGGGACATGGGTCAATCTAGTCATTGCTAATTAATTTTGAGCTGGAATTCCATAATAAGCACATATTTAACAAAGTGTGTCGAAATGAATGTCCATCACAACTTCTAGCCTCATTAAGAAAAGTTGTTTTCTACAAGTAATAATGCATTTAAGTTACTCGATATGTATTTCTCCTATAAACAAATCATTACATACAAGAGATATAGACAAAGAATTTAAGAAAGAAACAAGTTGAGAAGTTTTGTAACACTAACCAAGTGGTGGTAGCGGTGTGGTTCCCTTATGTAGTGAGGGTTGTCATGTTGGTCAAAGCCAGGGATCGACTCACCGCATGAGCGAAATTGTAACATTTAATCCATTTGGCCACCTGGACATTCACATGGTCTCTCCGGACCCCAAGATTAGTCGGTGTTGAGAGATGATGCGTGGGCCCTCGGTGCGATAAGACTTGTCATCCTGCATGGGTCGGAGCTCGCGGTCCCTTAGTTCAGCCGGATCTGAGTTATAAAAAAAAAAAAAAGTTTTGTAACGCTTTGTTGAGGTTACGACTGTCAAGTTGATGCGTAGAGGACTATACCTTTCACATGACGTATTCTATGCGTATTTTCCCTTCTATGACCATATGATCTTTTGCGCTCTATAGTGTCAATGTAATTTTGACGGTTGAACAAATCTTATTTTCCCATGACCAACGTTTGAAACCGTTCAAGGACGTGGTCGCGAGAAAGATAAACTCCAAGAAGAGATTTTTGTAGTCATGAACATGCTCATGGAAGAGGGAAAATTGCTTGCTAAATTATAATAATGGAATAGCAAGAGAATAATCATAACTCTCTTTGACCAAAAAAATCATGAAAATAAAGAGAGTAAAACTATGCATAAAAATAAATGACTGGGGAGAGTTTAGTACTTGAAGAGGAGTGACGAAGTGAGAGCTCTCTTGGCGTTGCTCAACCACTCGATGGATCCACCTACCCTTCTTCTTCTTCTTCTTCTTCTTCTTCCCCTTTTAAACCCTAACTTTCTCTCTGCCACAACAACGGCTCCTTCATGGCCTTCTTCTTCTCTCCTGCTACCTCCGCTCTTCTCTTCTTCTCCCTCTCCCTCGCCATTTACTGCACCATCGACCCTTTCAATCACTGCGCCATCTCCGATTTCCCGCATTTTGTCGCTCACGAAGTTGTCTCTCCACGTCCCGATGAGGTTCCATGGGAGAGAGATTCGCAGAACTCGCTTCAGAAGTCGGAGGTTCTGTTCCTGAACCAGGTCCAGGGTCCCGAGAGCGTCGCCTTTGATCCTCTCGGACGCGGTCCGTACACCGGCGTTGCTGACGGCAGGGTTTTGTTTTGGGATGGCGACAAGTGGACTGATTTCGCTTACACCTCGAGCAATCGGTGAGTGGAATAACTGGCGAGTTTCACTTTGACTGATGATCTCAACAACTCTTTTTTAACTTGTTTTGCTTGGTCGCGATTGTATGTAGGTCGGAGATCTGTGATCCGAAGCCGTCTGCTCTGAGTTACTTGAGGAATGAACATATCTGTGGGCGTCCTCTGGGTCTCCGTTTCGATAAGAGGACCGGTGATTTGTATATCGCCGACGCGTATATGGGACTTTTGAAAGTTGGTCCGGAAGGTGGCTTGGCAATGCCGCTTGTAACTGAGGCTGAGGGTGTGCCATTGGGTTTTACTAACGACCTTGACATTGATGATGATGGAACTGTTTACTTTACTGATAGCAGCATCAATTATCAGCGGAGGTCTGTTTCTCTTGATTCTCTTGATTCCTTTCACGGTTTCTCTTGATTCCCTTGATTCCTTGTGTTTGTTGCTTAGCTTGGAGAGTACGCTATGATATCCTGGAATTGGGCTACTAGTCTCTGTTGCATTGTGATCTTATCTTTCGAAGAATGTTCACTAGGTTGAAATGGGGATGGGAACTGATTTTGTTTGAGTTAATGTGTGGACGATGCTGGTTATTTATGTGTGGTGTCTACCTCTACAATTTCTGAGTAATAAACTCACCATTCTTGGATGTATACCAAGTTTGGTTCTGATTTTTAACTGTGATCTCTTTCAGGAACTTCTTGCAGCTCGTCTTCTCTGGAGACAATACTGGGAGAGTTCTAAAGTATGATCCCATAGCTAAGAAAGCTGTTGTTCTGGTCTCAAATGTTCAGTTTCCGAATGGTGTGTCCATCAGCAAAGACGGTTCTTTCTTTGTGTTCTGCGAGGGAGATATTGGAAGGTGAGTAGTAGTAATTCTGCTTTGAAATCTTGATGTTGGGCTTATCGTGAAGTGTAAATAGACCTCGAATCAGTTGCCTTTCTAGTAGAAAAAAGGATTATGATAAGCCCTTATATAACTGATTTAATTGATGAGAATCTGTTTGTGTGTATGCATCAACGGATTCATTTATTTGTAGCGCATTGAAGGGTCAGTACCTTTAAAGACTACCTCGATCCATTACAGCTAAAGAATCTTCTTTTTGTTTGGATGCAGCCTACGGAGATACTGGTTAAAAGGCGAGAAAGCTGGAACTTCAGATGTGTTTGCGATGTTACCAGGGCATCCTGATAACGTAAGGACAAACAAAAACGGTGAATTCTGGGTGGCGCTTCATTGCAAGCGCAACTATTACTCATACATAATGGCAAGATACCCTAAGCTAAGGATGTTTATACTGAAACTCCCAATCACTGCAAGAACACACTACTTGTTCCAGATAGGGATGCGGTCGCACGGGGTGGTGGTAAAGTATAGCCCTGAAGGGAAGCTTATGAAGGTATTGGAAGATAGTGAAGGGAAAGTTGTGAGATCAGTGAGTGAAGTGGAAGAAAAAGATGGGAAGCTTTGGATGGGGAGTGTGTTGATGAACTTTGTTGCTGTCTATGACCTCTGATTCCTGGACCTGCACGTAAAACAGCTTCGCTGGGTTTCTAAATATTAAGCACATTCCCAGAAGCAGAGTTCGGCTTGTATTAAACCAACTTCGTCTGAGGAAATATAAAGGCATCACTTAACACAACACTATAAGAGATATTGAATTTAGTTTGGCAACTAATTTTCTAAAACCAAAAATTCAATAATCCGGACAGAAATCGAGTCATTCGTACCAAAGTCCGGGTTAAACATTTATACACAAAGTTTTACAAACTGTAATTGGAACAACCAAACCAGGAAGCTCCTTGCTCTAAAGCTTTTGTAACAAAACATTTACAGTATTCACATTTTTTATCCAAAACAAAAACAAAAATAGTGTGCAACTCAATATGTTAGGGCATCCCAGAAAGGACTTCATTTTTAAGGTTGGCCAAACCTCAAATGCAATCTCACAAAACTTTATTTTTTGCAATATAATCCTTACTATTAATCATTATTAATTAAAATCATAATACTTTATATATCTCTCTTTTAGGAGCTAATTATTAGTAGCTAAGCTTGTAATCTCTTTTAGTTATTAGTAGCTAAGCTTGTAATTTCTTTCTTTTTGGTAATAAAATTTAACATTAAAACCAAAAAAAAAAAAAAACTATAAAACATACATTATCGATTTTATATTTAAAAAAATTAATTGTATAATATTTATGTGTTCATGCAACTTTATTTTCTTGTGTTACTTTGTTTTGTATTAAATTTGTTTAATGTAATAGTATTGTTGTGTAAAATTTGTTTTTAATGTTATATAATATTTCTTTTATATTGATATTGATATTTTTATTTTAAGTTATTATATTTAAATTTATATGTAAACCTAAAATTTATAAAGATATATGTGAAATATTTATGAGATATAAAATTGTAGGGATTAAAATGATAAACATGAAAATGAATAGGATTATTTATGAATTATATAACTGTAAGGACTAAAATGCAAATAAAAAATATTAAATCTCAAATTTGAGGGTTTGAACTGTGAATTTGAAGTTTAGCTATTCAAAACTTCAAAATTTAAGGTTTTGAAGTTGTTTTTGGAGTGCACAAAAACTCTAAAATGAAGTTTTGAGGTTGTTTTTGGAGATGGCCTATTACCACGTTCTTTTGGGCGATCGGTTCGATGTTTTGAGGGTTTTCCATCTGTGGTTTTGTTATTAAAGCTTAGCCGGTTCGTACTGGTATTCGGGTCACCATTCAACCGGTCGGGTGAGCTCTTTAGGCAAAGTTTCATTTGGGTTAAATTTTAACTTTATAAACTTCACGGTTTCTGTCATACGTTTTCGAGAAAACGAGGGATCAGTTAAAAACTTCTCCAGAAAACATTCTCTTTTTACTGCTTAAGAGGTGTGCCATTAGTAGTCACGGCGACCGTATCTTCTTCTTCTTCTTCTTCTTCGCCTAAATCGATTGTAGCCGGAAAATTCGCCGGAGGAGAAGCAAGGGTTCGGTTTCGTTTGTCTTATACTCTTCTTCTTTTTTCCTATTCTGTAAGATGGACATAACCCTAAATTTAGAAGCATCTGCCTCGAGAATATATATTGCTGGGTACTAGGGTTTATGCATGCTTCCAGTTCATCGGACCACGAGTCTTCGTTTATCGACTTCTAATTTGTGTTTTGCTGCAGCATTGTGCTCTTTGGTAGTCGAAGTCTCTAGACGGGTAAATGGTGAGTTGAAAATTCGTTTTCTTCCTCCCATTATATTGTTTGATTCTCCAGAAGAAAAAAACATGGTACATGATTTAATAGGTTTGAAGTATGTGGGCTGATAAAGATAGCATCTATTGTACTTGAATTGCAGTCGGATATTCGGAAGTGGTTTATGAAAGCCCATGAAAAGGGAAATGGTAATGATCCAAAATCGACTTCTTCCAAGACAGGTGCTGTGACGAATGCTGCAGAGACTGCACCCATAAAATCAGAGCAGGTGAGGGTTTCTGCTCTATATGTATATTATGCTGTATAAGGTTTTGCAAGAAGGACGAAAGTTAGTGGCTCTTGCTTTGTAACGTGTTCCCTATTTTCACTGCATTCTGCGAGGTTGCAAGAAACTTGAAACACAGGGTTATAATCATGCTAGTTTCTCTTATAATCATATATAAACACAGGGTTACATCGACACTATTATGCTAGTTTCTCTTACATATATATACATTTGGTTTGTTTACTGGAATAAGTATTATTTCTGTTTAATCACTCGGAGCTGATTGACAGGCTAGTGAAGACCAGGAAACTGCTGCTAGAAGAAAAACGAGCAAGTATTTTGGTAAAGAAAAAACAAAAGCTAAAGATGAGAAAGAGGTGGAAGAAATTCCTGCCAAGAGGAAACTTAAGACTGATTCTGATGATTTAGGCAAGTCCCGTCCAAGAAAGGCTATCAAGGTTGATGACGATGATGATTTTGAGGTACCTAGTTCAAGGAAGACTCGTGATAGCACTCCCAGCAAAAAACTAAAGTCTGGGGCAGGCAGAGGAATCACAAGTAAAGCTGCTGATATTGACGAGGATGATGATGGTGAAGATGCCCAAGAAAAAGAGACTCCTCTAAAATCAGGTGGAAGAGGCCGTGGCGGTAGAGCTGCATCAGGGGCCTCAACTGGTGGAAGAGGTAGAGGTGGAGGGCGAGGTGGGTTTATGAATTTTGGTGAAAGGAAAGACCCACCGCATAAAGGAGAAAAGGTATGTACTTTACTTGACCGAAGGTCTTATCTTAACTTGATTACCTGGGGTATTCATGTTTTACTGACCTATCTCTGTTTTTCAGGATGTTCCTGAAGGCAACCCTGATTGCTTAGCTGGATTGACATTTGTAATTAGTGGAACACTTGATAGGTATTACGTTGTCTCATACTTCTTGCCTTTCCCAAGTTTGTTTTTTGTGTTACAGTTTCTTGTACCCTCTTGACATTGCAGTTTAGAAAGAGAAGAAGCAGAAGATCTGATAAAGCGACATGGTGGTCGTGTTACAGGCTCTGTTAGCAAAAAAACGGTCTTTCTTCACACCTTGTATTTTCTATTTTTTGTTAGATTGAAGGTAATGGCATAAAGTTACAACCCTTGTTTGCAGACTTACCTTTTGTGTGATGAAGACATTGGCGGAAGGAAATCCGAAAAAGCTAAAGAGCTGGGGTGCGTGTTTACTGATTGCATATAATTTCAGTAAATGTTTTAGGTGTTTTTGGTCTTCGAGCATCCTGACCTGTAATATTTTGTTCAGCACTAAGTTCCTTACAGAGGATGGCTTATTTGACTTGATCCGTTCCTCTAAACCCGTAAAAAAGTCTCTACCTGAAAGGACAAACAAAGGCACTGAAAAAGTCAGTGCGCAGCCGAAGATAAGTCCTCAGAAGGAAGAGACAAGAGGTATGAACTGTACTGCTGTATAGCATGCACTTTGGGTATCTGTGTCTTAAGTTTACTAGCCTGGTACCAGACATTGCTCCTTTGGCTTCAATCAACGCTTGAGTAATTTACTCAGTTGCCGTTTCTTCTCATAATCCCTACAATTAATAGTGATCACAATCATTTCTAGGCAAACCTTTAGCAAAAAGTTCGCCCAACAAGGTTCCCCCACATTCTTCCCCGGCAAAAGGAAAAAAGAAAATTATCCAGTCTTCCTTGCCATGGACGGAAAAATACAGACCGAAGGTTCCAAATGAGATTGTTGGGAATCAGTCATTGGTATGTGTCGAGATTACTGTCTGTCGCTTTTTGTTTAACGACATGAAAATGATGGATCCTATATCAAATTGATTGCAGGTTACTCAGCTTCACAACTGGCTGTCCCATTGGCATGATCAATTTGGGGGTACTGGAAGTAAAGGAAAGGGGAAGAAATTAAATGATGCTGGTGCCAAGAAGGCTGTACTTTTGAGCGGAACACCTGGTATTGGAAAAACAACATCAGCAAAGTTGGTTAGTCAGATGCTTGGTTTCCAGGCAGTTGAGGTTAGTTCATATTTGTTTCAATTCATTGGTTGATGATCAATTTCTTGCACATTCCTTGTTGGAAGATGTACTTTTTACTTTCTATGTAGGTTAATGCTAGTGACAGTCGTGGAAAGGCGAACTCGAATATCGCCAAAGGAATTGGTGGTAGCAATGCAAATACTGTAAAAGAACTTGTCAATAATGAAGCCATAGCTGTTAACATTGATAGGTATGTTGTTGTTTGTTTTTAACCTCCCAGTGTTGGTAACTGGTCCTAGATGCTTGTATTTTTTCCCTGACTTGGAGGAAGATTTGATCTTCAGGTCAAAGCACCCAAAGACTGTTCTAATCATGGATGAAGTAGATGGAATGTCTGCAGGCGACAGGGGAGGTGTAGCCGATCTTATTGCTAGCATTAAAATATCAAAGATTCCTATCATCTGCATTTGTAATGATCGATACAGTCAGAAACTGAAGAGTTTAGTAAACTACTGTCTGCCCCTCAATTTCCGGAAGCCCACGAAACAGCAGGTTGGATTATGATGATTGTATCTTTCATTTCCGCATTTTCTTATGATAGGATTATACACAAGATTCCATGCAATGGTGGCCCTAGAACTCTTGATTATCGTTTTTTTTTCCACCATCAGATTCTTTTTCTAGTAGTTGACAAGAAGTGCCCTGTTTCTACTTAGAAGATAGGGCTGTTGTGGAAATACCTAAAGTTTTGCACCAGCTTATACGTCGACCTTTCGCTATATAAAACAAAAACTAATAATTTTCAGTTGCATTGAGGATCTGGATGGTGGTATATCCTCTGTTTCATCATTAGAAATGCATGCTCACTTATGAACTTGCCTTTCATTACAGATGGCAAAAAGGCTGACACATATTGCTAAGGCAGAAGGCCTTGAAGTTAATGAAGTAAGATTCTGTACTTGTTGTTTTTACTTTAACTAGATTCTGTCAGTCAATGCTAAGTCAATTCCACATAATCTTACATCTTCTTGGGACTATTGTTTCTGCGAAAAATCGGGTTCATGTCATACTCTTTTTACTAATTAAACAAATGAGAATAGAAGTATTAGATTTGGTGTAAAGTATATGTGTCATGTAAGGTAAAGAGCAAACACTCTCATTGCACTTTTCCTTTTAAAGCCTACTTTTGTATTACTTGATATCTTTGTGTCTATTTTCTGGAATTCATGTCCTTGGGAAATCGGATGCCAGTTGTAATGAAAGAAACGTTTAAGAAAAGAATGTGATTCTCGTGTAACCTGTGTCTACTCGTCCTTTATTCTAATACTTATCTTTTTCTGCTTAATCTCATAAGTATTTTGGTGGTGGGCGTTATGTGCTACCAGTTTGTCCCACTGCACATCATATATTTTTCCTTTTCCTTTTTGTCAGATTGCCCTGGAGGAACTCGCTGAGAGAGTGAATGGTGACATACGTTTGGCCCTAAATCAGCTTCAATATATGAGCCTGTCCATGTCAGTCATCAAGTACGATGATATCAGGCAGCGCCTGCTAAGCAGTGCGAAGGATGAAGATATTTCCCCTTTCACAGCTGTTGACAAGTAATTTATCATGTCATTTTAGTTTAATTCATCGATGCACATAGTAGTGTATCTGTAAGTGTTTGGCATTGCCTAATTGTCGGAAGTTATAGTTGCCGTTATATTAGGAAGTTCTTTCCCTTGTTCTGTAGTAGAAAGTTCTTTTTTAAGTACTCTGGAGATTTCACCATATTTAACTGTTAATGATTTCCTTTCAGGTTGTTTGGTTATAATGGTGGGAAGCTGAGAATGGATGAACGGATTGACCTAAGCATGAGTGATTTTGATTTGGTTCCCCTTCTTATACAGGTCTATATTTTTGTATACGTGTGGGGTTGTTTTGTCATATCTTTTGGAAACGAAAATGATTTCCTGCTACCTTGTACATTAGTGATTCCTAGAACAGATTCCCACATGAGAATGTATAGAACAAGGAAAGTTGTACCTCATTTACCGATAAATTTAAAGACTATTATCTTCTTTCCTGCTGGCAGGAAAACTATCTCAATTATAGGCCAAGTTCCACTGGCAAAGATGATGCAAAACGAATGGAGTTGCTTGCCCGAGCTGCTGAATCTATTGCGGATGGAGATATCATCAACGTGCAGATTCGGAGACATAGGCAATGGCAACTCTCTCTATCTTGCTGTGTTGCATCTTCTATTCTCCCGTAAGTTGCTTCCAGTTATTGAGAATAAGATTGATCCTTCTTTACCAAAATTGATATATATTTTATTCTCTCTACATGCCGATGAATATTCCATTTCCTACCTCATTCATTTTGTTTCTATGCTTTCGATGGAGATCAAGTTTAATAAATTTTATGCTACCATGTATGTTTATATGTGTTGTGTCTTTGTTATGGATTTCTGTTCTCCGGTGTAAAATTCCAGGGATTTAATATGATGTGTTTTCTAATACTTGAGAACTAACGTGTACTTGTTTTGTTTGAATAGAGCTTCATTGTTGCATGGATCAAGGGAGGTGCTCGAGCAGGTAATGGTATTTCAGGGAAGCTCATTACACCATATGGATGTAACCTGGAAACTTTTGATAGCATTCAGTGTGCCTCCTTTTTCTGATGAAGCATATTTTTGCTATAAGTTTTTTGAGTCTGCAATGCATTGAAAATAGGGTTTCGTAAAAGGCAGTTCTAGGTTGTAATAATTGAGCATGATTACTATTGTGTATGGTTATGGTATTAGTCGGTTTCTCCAATTAGTAGCTCTGAAGCGGCCTAAAATATCATGATATTAACAATGCATAGTTATGGACACAATTATTAAATGCAGGGAGAACGTAATTTCAATAGATTTGGTGGGTGGCTTGGCAAGAATTCTACTGCAGGAAAAAATAGAAGGTTGCTGGAGGATCTGCATGTTCATGTCCTTGCTTCCCGTGAATCTAGCTCTGGAAGGTTGTTTCCACCTGCACAGTTAGCTTTATGATTTCTCTCTTTCCGCTAGTGAAATGTTTCCCTCTGTTCACGATTTACTACTTCGATAAGTCTACCGCTACATCGCCTCTCTTGATATCTCATCCGTTTGTGAAGAGTCAACTTTCTTGACCTCCTGCTGTTCTTTTTACCAATGTTAGGTGATATATTTTCTTATTCCAACTTTCTGAATAACGTCAACATTGAACACAGGGAGACTCTTCGTGTTGATTACCTTCCCCTTCTCTTGAATCGGTTGACGAGCCCACTTCAGACACGGCCTAAGGTTTGACACTATACACTTGTTTGTATAATATCGAGGACAAGGTTAACACGATGAGATATTCTATGTTTATCTGTTACTTGATCTTATATATGTGAAAATATTTACACAGGATGAAGCTGTTTCAGAAGTTGTTGAGTTTATGAACTCCTACTCTATAAGCCAGGAGGACTTTGATACTATTATGGAGTTGGCAAAATTTAAGGTATACACGAATTCCTTTTTTTCACGGGATATCACTGCCACAGCTGCGACAACGAATCTTTGCTAATGTATTGTAAACTTTACAAATCAGGGACGTGCAAATCCATTGGAGGGTGTACCACCTGCAGTTAAAACAGCTTTGACTAAAAAATATAATGAGACGAGTAAAACCAGAATGGTACGTGCTGCTGACATGGTTCAGCTTCCAGGAGTGAAAAAGGCGCCAAAGAAGCGAATAGCTGCAATGCTGGAACCAACTGCTGAAAGTTTGAGAGATGAAGATGGTGAACTGTTAGCAGAAAATGAAGAAGAAAATGAATCAGATGCTGAAGACTCAGGTACTGTGCATCTTTGTGAACTATCATAGTAGATTCAGGTAACTGGTTCTGTATATTCAATGACAGCCTCAGAAAGACATTACAAAACTACCTTAGGTATCTAATGGGACTTTGGAACTATTTGACCAGATGTAATCCTGACTGTGTTTCTCTTTTTTGGCTATATATTCCAGAAGAAGCAACCAATGGAGAAAAGCTGGAGTCAAATCTAAAAAATCTGAATGCTAGAGGTCGGTCTTGTTACTCCTTTTGATCAGCTGTGTTCTCCTTTAGAAAACCAGTCAGCCTAGAACTAAACTTGATATATCTTAACTCTAAACGACGACGTGCCAAAATATTTACTCCACATCTCTCTGGGACGGATTTTGCTGAGCATCATATTTAAAGTCTTAAGCGATCTATATCATCGGGTTGCAGGGATTCAAGTTGAAGTGGATTTGAAAGGAGCTGGAAGCTCAGGTTCAAGAAAGGCAGCGGGTAAAGGCAGAGGCAGAGGCAAAGCAGCAGATGCTTCTGCTGAGAAGAAAACTACAGGACGAGGCTCTGGTGCTAAGAGAAAGAGATGAGAAGCCAAATTGTTTCGGTTTTTCAGGCAATTTTATCAAGAAATGTCTCTCTGGAATGTTCAAGGTTTGGGTACAGAGGATTTTAGTTGTTTTTTTTTCCTGTTTCCTGGATTGGCACTTGAATTTAGACTGTTTCTGGAGTTTTAAGGGCGGATTTTAGTTTGTATCAAACGCAGAATGCCATTTGCTCTTTACCTAAGATGAAAAAAAACCTACCACAAGAAAAAACTTCAGAATGAGTGTACTTAGAAGATACATAGCTCTTGAATATATGGAGATTTTTGTAGAGTTTTTAACTTAAATTTGAGAAAAAAAATATAGTTATAATATAGTTTTGAAATTTTCACTAAAAAGGTATAGAGAAGGTAAAAAGTAGTTTTAAGAAAAAACATGAAAACATACCATTCATTAATTAAACTTCACCTTGTAACATCATTCGGTTTCTCCAATAACACATACAGTACAAAGTAGTAGCCAACTAGGAACACTACAATCCAGAGAAGCTTCATAAACAACAAAGAAGATGTTCTTCTCGCAACAGTATTGGCACAGAAGTTTGCTTCCCTTCCCGACCCTTGAAGCCCAAGGTAGGTCGTAAACTTGGCCATCTTTGATTAATTTGTGAAGCTCCTCAGTCTAGGCAATGCCTTTGGATCATTCACAACCGTAATCAGGTGCTTTCTCGAGGCAGAAATCGATGTAGCTAAGATTGTCAAGGAAGGAACATATAATAGCAGCTGCGTCCGGTAGGCTGGAACGAAGACGAGGATATGCTTTGCCTTCACACCATTTCACCATTCATCAGAACCACATATTAGGACATCTACAATGGTTAACTTATGCAAAGATGTCTAAAACATTTTTTTTAGACATGGGTCTAGTATTAGACACGGATCCTGCCGAAAAATGTTAATTTTGTTAAAACAGGGATCTAATATTAGACACAGGACTAATTTTAAAATCCAACTTTTTGATTAAATTTGATTTTTTTTTTTTTAAGATCCACTATTGAGACCCTCTAAATATATGCATTGGAGATGGCCTTAGATTACATTAAATTGGCCAAGTCTTTTAAAGATACGTAAGTAACAATCATAATAATAGCATTTAAGCAGAATTTATAGAGATCCGTAACGTGAGAACGACAATGTCAATTTACAATAGACCGACCAACCCACAACAGGTCTTTACTCTTTTTTCTTTTTAGTTTTTTTTGGACATAACACACAACACAGAAGAAGGCGTCTCATCTCTGAAGCAAGCCTCCTTTTGGTCATATAACCTTTTTTATTTTTTTGAGAATCAGAAACTCCTCCTATGCTCCCACACTTTTGAAACTTCTGACTCTGTATATATATTATATATATCAGAATTTCACAATAAACAACATCTTCCCGTCTCTGCAAAGAAAAAGAAAAAAACAGAACAAGATCTTAGAGTTGATGAACAACCACTTGATGATAATGCCAAGCTGAATCAGTAAATCAAGGTGGTCAAAATTTACCTTTGCCAACAAGATGCTGGCACTTGTTTTTATTAGCTTGAACCAGAACCAGCCGCACATGTTCCTTTAACACCTCTTTCATTCAAAGAATGTTCATCACCTGCTTCTGATCTATTATGCTCATTGTTTAATTCAGGAGTGTGAATTTCTGAGCCATTTGATACAGATGCAGTGTCTGGTCTACTATTTTCTCTCGTTTCTAGACGTTCCATCATGCGGGACACAGTGGCGATTCCGGCAGTGACCTCTCTTTTAACCTCAGAGCCAAGATCTGCCATGGACGTGTTGCGAGAAAAAAATCTATCTTTCCAGTTCCTTGTGTTCTTTGATATCGATTCTTTGTATCTACATTGTGCATCCGGAAATCACTTAGAATTGATAAGATCATATACAAGGCAAGGCTACCCAGATAGATATGGGATACCTCGTTGAGACCGCGTTTAGTCGAGACTTGAGAGATTCTGAAAATGATTGGAGTTCGGATGGTCCAGCTCTATCTTGATCACTTGGGGAAGATTGATTACGAGACCTGTGTATGGTAAAACAAAGGAAGGCTCAGATTGGCTGCTTGTGACTTCACAGTAATAAGAGATAATAAACGGTGAGAATCAGGTGAAGACCTGCTGTTTAAATCAGATGCCGAAGGAGAAACCTGGCGGGGATGAGGTGGCTGCATGTTTGATTGAAGAGAACCCTCCCCTAAAGTATTGTTAGGAGAGAGAGGAAGGTTTGTGACTGTGTCACTCTCATCTCTCTGAGATGGAGAGGAAGGCATGGGAGGATGAGGTGGAGGAGGAGAAGCATTAGGATGTGAAGAGAACACCATGAACTGTGGATGACCTTGACTTGATGACCTGCTTCTGTGACCTTCCCTTCTTGCCCCATGTCTTGCTCGTCCCATAGCAGCAGCAGCAGCCAAGTGCTGAATGATTCGTTCTTCAATCTCTGCATTATCCACCCCCACTGGGAGCTGCATTTAAAGAGATTTGTACATAGATAGAGCTCTGCTTAGATAATTCACTAGCAAATTAAGTAAAGATGATAATAGGAGAGTCACATACATGTTGTAATTCAAAATCACCGAGAGTTGGGTGACGAAATATGGTGGCATTTCTAGATGGATTGAAGCGGAAATTCCTCTCCTGTTCAACAGCCTCAAGCAACTCCTGACTGGAAACATTGAAAACGTATAACTGAAACCTCTATCAAGATTGTCTCATGGTAAAGTTACCAATAAAAACAACTAATGCGTATTAACCTTGTGGGGTCTTTGAGGCTAATTGATTGCCAACACATTGGGCACTGTGAGCTCCTTTGACACCTGAAAAAATTGAAATACAAATGCCACGGATCTGATAAGCTCGCACAAACAAGAAACACGGATACAAAGCTTAAGATATTGATTATTTGAGCATGACAAACCACACTATATCTAGAAGAAGAACACATGAGAGAGCTCAAAAGCAGCAGTAAATGCACGAGGCGAAGAGCTTACCACTCAAGAATGCATTGGAGATGATACTCATGCTTGCAGCTAGTCAACTGCGAGAGAGAAAACAAAAAAAACGGAATCAAATGTGAGTTAATGAAAAACATAAAATTTGGTTACATACAGTTGAAGGATCGTTTTCGCAGAAGACTTCAAGACATATGCTACAGGCGTCATCACAAGCATCTTGGATTCCTCCTTCAACAAAAGCTGCTGCCGAAGTCAGATGCCCTTCAGACGTCGTTGTATCTCCCGCTCCCTGCAAAATTGAATCCAACATCTTTTTAATAATGCAAAATCCAAGAGCGAAGACGGGAATCTAGAGAAATGGTCACAATTCAACACGGCTTCGAAAATCCCAAAATCGATAAACAACGGCAAGAAAACAGATCAAAAAACCAAAAATATAAACAAGCTCATCGTTGTCTCAGAAAAACAAGATTAATGGAATTTGATTGGATTCCCTCCGCGCACAAATGAAATTCAAACGGGGAAAACCAAAAAAAAAAAAAAAAACCTAACCTCCATGGAAATCGCGGATGATGAGCTGAGCTAACGGAGATGAAAGAGATAGTAAGGCTGATGAAGTCGATCGAAGAAACCTAGGGTTAAGAGAGAAAACAAAACCCTAGATTCCCCGAGGATAATGGAGAGAAAAAGGAGAGGAAGATGAAGAAGAAGAAGACAAAAGACGAAGAAGACCCTTTCTCTTTCTCTTTCTTTTTCTCTGCGCGTGGTCTCTATTGACTCTCTCTCTCTCTTTTCTCACTCACGACGTTCATTTTTTTTTTCAACCATCAACCAAAAACAACGACTGGGTCCCAGATTATGACACGTGCTTCCTTCTCTTGTACTTCATCCTTCTGAGTTTTTTTGTCTTTTTCTTTAGTCTCGACTAATTTTACACTCTTGGTCGAGAAAGCTACGAGAAGAATAATTATGTCTATAAAATAACGAATAGATATTATTAGGCGGATTATTTGTAGCTTCTTGTTGTAATCACTATACTGGTTCTAGTGGATTTTGAGGAGAGTCTCGACGTAGCGATCCTCATTAACAGGCGTGAACTCGTTAAAGTTCTGTGTGTACTCCTGTTTTATCTTCTGCATCATACTCTGTTTTTACTGTTCATCATCTTCTTTGTGAAACAGCTACAGATCTCGGTTTGTTTGGTCTTCTCCTAAGGAAAGTCGACGCCTTTAGGGTCTAGGAGTCCTAACAGAGTGGTATCAGAGCTTTGGTTCGTGGTTTGTGGTTTTGTAGAGTTACCTCAAGCTTTGAATCATGTCTTCGGCGAGAGTAGAGGTTGAGAAGTTTGATGGACGTGGGGATTACACTATGTGGAGAGAGAAGCTCGAAGCTCAACTGGATATTCTGGGTTTGAGTATAGCTCTCAATGAAACTAAGGTTAGTGATGAAGAATCCTCAAAACAGAAAGAAGGAGAAGGCACGGGTGAAGAAGATAAGGAAAAGATGGAAAAGCTTGAAGCTTTAGAGGAAAAGAAAAAGAAAGCAAGGAGTGCAATAGTTCTGAGTCTCACATATAGGGTTTTGAGGAAGGTCAAGAAAGAGAAGACTGCAGCTTCTATGTTGAATGCTTTGGACAAGCTGTACATGTCTAAAGCTCTTCCAAACCGGATCTATCTGAAGCAGAAGTTTTACAGCTTCAAGATGTCTGAGAATCTGTCTGTTGAAGGTAACATCGATGAGTTCCTTCATATTGTTGCAGATTTAGAGAACATGGATATTATTATTGAGGATGAGGATCAAGCAATCCTTCTGTTGATGTCGCTTCCTAAGGTGTTTGATCAGTTGAAAGATACTTTGAGATATAGCTCAGGAAAAGCTATATTAACTCTTGATGAAGTTGTAGCAGCCATTTACTCAAAAGAGTTGGAACTTGGCTCAGCAAGGAATAGTATAAAGGGTCAAGCTGAAGGTCTTTATGTGAAGGAGAAACATGAGACCAGAGGAAGGAGCGAACAAAGGGACAAAGGAAACAAGACCAAGAGATCAAAATCCAAGAGTAAACGAGGGTGTTGGATCTGTGGTGAAGATGGCCATTTTAAGGTTTCATGTCCTAACAAGAACAAGGCTCAGTACAAGCCAAGTTATGGAAGCAGTAAAGGAGAGTCCTCGGGAGGAAATGGGAACTTATCTGAAGCAGCTGGGTTGTATGTGTCTGAAGCTCTGTCCTCAACAGATATTCATCTCAAAGATGAATAGATCATGGACACAGGATGTAGCTATCACATGACCTATAAAAGGGAATGGTTTGAGGAGCTAGATGAAGATGCAGAGGGTTCTGTCAGAATGGGTAACAAGACAATGTCTAAGGTTAAAGGAGTGGGAACTATCAGGATCAAGAATGAAGATGGTTTGAGTGTGTTGCTCACAAACGTGAGGTACATTCCTGAGATGGACAGAAACCTCTTATCTTTGGGAACTTTTGAGAAAGCTGGTTATAGGTTTGAATCAGAAAGTGGAGTTCTAAGCATCAAGGCTGGAGATCAGGTGCTACTTACAGGAAGAAGATATGACACGCTGTATCTACTTCATTGGAAGCCTGTGAGAGATTAGTCACTTGCTGTAGTAAGATGGCAGGATGACACAGTTCTGTGGCACAGAAGATTGTGTCACATGAGTCAGAAAAACATGAATATGCTGGTGAAGAAAGGTCTTCTCGACAAGAAGAAAGTTTCAGTCTTTGACACCTGTGAAGACTGCATATATGGCAGAGCTAAAAGGATTGGTTTCAACTTAGCTCAGCATGATACAAGGGAGAAGTTGGAGTATGTTCATTCTGATTTGTGGGGAGCACCTTCAGTTCCAATGTCGCTTGGAAAGTGTCAATACTTTATAACTTTCATTGATGATCACACAAGAAAGGTATGGGTTTATTTTCTGAAAACCAAGGATGAAGCTTTTGATAAGTTTGTTGAATGGATCAGTCTGGTGGAGAATCAAAGCGAGAAGAAAGTGAAGACTCTCAGAACAGACAATGGTCTAGAATTCTGTAACAGGTTGTTTGATGGCTTTTGTGAATCAAGAGGGATTCAAAGGCACAGAACATGTGCATACACGCCTCAGCAGAACGGTGTTGCAGAACGCATGAACATGACGATCATGGAGAAAGTGAGAAGTATGCTGAGTGATTCTGGTCTACCTAAGAGGTTTTGGGCGGAGGCAACTCACACAACAGTAATTCTCATAAATAAGACGCCCTCATCAGCTCTGAACTTCGAGATAGCAGACAAGAAGTGGTCTGGGAAAGCACATGTGTACAGCTATCTCAGAAGATTTGGCTGTGTTACTTTTGTTCACACAGATGACGGGAAGTTAAATCCAAGAGCAAAGAAAGGGGTCTTGATTGGTTATCCTAGTGGATTGAAGGGATACAAGGTGTGGCTGACTGATGAAAAGAAATGTGTAGTGAGCAGAAATGTCATCTTTCTAGAAAATGCAGTGTATAAAGATCTGATGCAGAGAAATGAAAGCATTTCAACAGAAGATGAAGATCAAGCTGGATCTTATCTAGATTTAGATCTTGAAGCAGAAAGGGACATCATCTCGGGTGAAGACAGGGAGACTGCTCAAGACACAGGAATGTCAGGAAGTCCCATTATGGTCACTCCTACAAGGGATGGTACAGATGATGATGCAGAGGCTGATGTAAGTCACCCTCCATTGAGCTATCATCTGGTGAGAGACAGAAACAGAAGAGAAATCAAGGCACCAAGAAGGTTTGATGATGAAGATTACTTTGCTGAAGCTCTTTATACTACAGAAAATGGGGATGCAGTAGAACCTGCAAATTACAGTGAGGCAAAAAGAGATAAAAATTGGGATAAGTAGAAGCTTGCAATGAATGAAGAGATTGATTCTCAAATGAAGAACAATACATGGACTACTGTTACAAGGCCAGAGAATCAGAGAATCATTGGTTGTAGATGGATCTACAAGTATAAGCTTGGGATACCTGAGGTTGAAGAACCAATATTCAAAGCAAGGCTTGTTGCTAAAGGGTATGCTCAAAGGGAAGGCATAGACTATCATGAGATCTTTGCTCCGGTTGTAAAGCATGTCTCTATAAGGATTCTG
Organism: Eutrema japonicum; assembly: GCA_030161315.1. NCBI lineage: Eukaryota > Viridiplantae > Streptophyta > Magnoliopsida > Brassicales > Brassicaceae > Eutrema > Eutrema japonicum. The sequence goes on from BSQW01000005.1 coordinate 46,844,604, forward strand.
CTTTCAATTGTAGCTCAAGAGGACTTAGAGCTGGAGCAGTTGGATGTTAAAACAGCTTTCCTACATGGAGAACTGAAAGAGAAGATCTACATGACACCTCCTGAAGGATATGAGTCAATGTTCAAAGATAATGAGGTATGTCTTCTAAACAAGTCGCTGTATGGACTCAAGCAATCACCTAGGCAGTGGAATGAGAAGTTTGACAACTACATAACTGATATCGGGTTCGTGAGAAGTGATTATGACAGTTGTGCATACACAAAGGTGTTTCTTGATGGTTCTATGATGTATCTCCTGATTTATGTGGATGATATGCTGGTGGCGGCAAGGAACATTGAAGCCATAGCTCAGCTGAAGAAAGAGCTCAATTTGAAGTTTGAAATGAAGGATCTATGCGCTGCTAAGAGGATTCTTTGTATGGAGATCACAAGAGACAGAGCTTCTGGTGCTTTGTGGCTGTCTCAGGAGGGTACTTGAACAGAATTCTGGAAACTTACAACATGACAGAAGCGAAGCATGCTGTAACACCATTGGGAGCTCAGTTGAATATGTGTGCTGCTACTGAAGAAAAGCTGGTCAGAGATGAAGAGTATATGAAGTCAATCCCGTACTCAAATGTTGTGGGAAGCATCATGTATGCTATGATTGGCACACGTCCTGATTTAGCCTATCCTGTTGGTATCATTAGCAGATTTATGAGCCAACCTATCAAGGATCATTGGCTGGGAGTTAAATGGGTGCTAAGATACATCAAAGGCACGCTTAACACAAGGTTGTGTTACAAGAGAAGCTCAGATTTTAAGATTGTGGGTTACTGTGATGCAGACTTTGCTGCAGATCCTGACAAGAGGAGATCAATCACATGATTGGTGTTCACACTTGGTGGAAACACCATAAGCTGGAAATCTGGATTGCAGAGAGTTGTGGCTTTATCAACCACCGAGTCTGAATACATGTCTCTGACAGAGGCTGTAAAGGAAGCTGTGTGGCTGAAGGGTCTGTTGAAGGAGTTTGGTTATGAGCAGAAATCTGTAGAGATCTTATGTGATTCGCAGAGTGCCATCGCACTCTCAAAGAACAATGTGCATCATGAAAGGACGAAGCACATTGATGTCAAGTGCCATTACATCCGAGAGATCATTGCGGATGGAACGGTGGAAGTGTTGAAGATATCGACTGAGAAGAATCCAACAGATATTTTCACCAAGGTATTGGCTGTGAGCAAGTTTCAGGCTGAACTGAACTTGCTACAGGTCAAGTCTGAGTAATAAACTTAGGGATTCGAGACTGGAATCCGGAACTAGAATCAGGTACTCTCTCTCTTATTTTGTGTGCGGTTTGATTGCTTGATCATCATGTTATCAGGTGAAGATTTGTGGAGTGATAACGTGCTGAGCAAGCAGATTTGAAAGTCTACAAGACTTGCTAAAGACTAACCATGGTTGGTGTAGACTAAACCATAGTTGAGTTACTTGTTGGGACCACACTGCAAAGGGAACTGGAAGTTGCAGAAACAACCAAGCAACGTTTCTTTTCTGCTTTAAGGACATTCTGTGTGCTTGTGCCCAAAAAGGAAATCCCTGTTTGGCTGTTTCAGTTGGTGCTACAAGACTGCACCTTCAGCGTTTGAAGAAGCACTTTTGGGCGATTGGAGTTGGCACATGAAGCCCTAGTTTGTTACACTATAAATTAGGTGTTTATGGTTTAGAGAGAGAGAGCTAAGAAACCAGAGACACGTTTTAGTGAGAGGAGAGAAAACTAGTAAGTATAAGCTTGTTCTGAGTTTTCTCTAGCACAGGAAGTGGTACATAGTGAGTCTAAGTACTAGTGAAGGGTATTAGGCGGATCACTTGTAGCTTCTTGTTGTAATCACTATACTGGTTCTAGTGGATTCCGAGGAGAGTCTCGGCGAGACGTAGCGACCCTCATTAACGGGCGTGAACTCGTTAAAGTTCTGTGTGTACTCCTATTTTATCTTCTGCATCATACTCTATTTTTACTGTTCATCATCTTCTTCCTGAAACAGCTACAGATCTCGGTTTGTTTGGTCTTCTCCTAAGGAAAGTCGACGCTTTTAGGGTCTAGGAGTCCTAACAGATATATATCGTATTCTGTCTAAAAACACTACAGAAGGTGGAAAGAAATTTAGACACAAGTGGGTTAAGAAAACGACCAACAAAAAGATAAAACGAGTGAGTCGACGAGTGAGTCGATGTTACAGTTTTACAAACTACGAACCCAACTAAGACAAAAAGATAGAGTCTTAAGAGACCGTTGTTTCCTTTAGCTTCCGATATAGCCGAGACAATGAAGGATAATTGCTAAAATGAGCATGCATATTGCAAAGATCAACCCTCCTTTTCCCAGCAACCACTTCTTTGCTTTCTTCGCTTTCTCTATCCCCGTTTGAGCCCGATTCGCCCATCGCATCTGCAACAACATTTTTACATATGAGACAATCAACTCTGCAATGTCCTGTTTTCACTAACTCTTCTGGTTTTCATAAACTGAATGCGTACCATTTTCTCCAAGTCTTCCGGAGAAAGAGATGCCATGGCTTGTTGAGCTTTTGCAGCATCTTCTTGAGAGAGCTTCATTCCGAATTGTTCGCTCATGCTAGCCATCATCTCCGGATTCATGTTCTTAATCATAGACGTGAACATCTACCAAATACACAGAATATACTATATCAACATCTACAATCAAATTATGTTTTCCTAAATAAGTAAAAAAATATAAACCGAAGATGACCAAACCTGTCGCATCGCTGGATCTTTCATCTGGTTTCTCATCTGTTCCTGCAAGTCAGCAGGCGCAGCAGAAGGGATGCTTGGTTCGAAACCACTTCTTGGAGCCATCAAGGGATTACCCGAAGAACTAGACTCACCAACAAAACTACTAATCCCACTCGCACCTAAACTTTCCCGTGGCTCAGATGCTTCTGCATCCCTGTATGATGTTGAAACTGGAGTGTTTGTTTTCAAAGACGATGCCATGTTAAACATCCTCTCACGCTCTTCTGGTGACATCTTACTCATCATATCAGATGCAAGTTTAAGCATGTCAGGGGTGGGTGCAAACCCGTTTTCGGCAGATGTTGCAGTTGGAGCGAAAGGGTTGTCTCCTTTAAACGAAGAGGCTGTTTGGACCATTTTTTGAATCTCTTCAGGAGACATTTTTCCTATCATGCTCGAGGCAGTTTTAAACATGTCTGGTGACATTTCTCCAGCTTTGCCTCCGCTCAGAGCAGCAAGTGTATCGGGATCAGTTTTTGAAATGAAGTTCTGGAACGTTCTGCAGACCAAAGAAAGAATAAAAAGATAAGGAAAATTATACAAATCGTGCACAGAAAAAGGATAATTTAATAGTGCTGACTAGGAGACAAACAAATGAAACAACACATCAAACAGTAGTTTGGAATAGTGTTGAACCTGATTGCTTCTGGGTCATCTCTGAGAGCCTGCAATCCATCAACATCAGTCTTTACGCCCTGAGCATGACCACCACCATTGCTCTCTCGTTGTGAGCCAGTAACTTCTTTAGACGGTTTTTTATTTTCTCCAGAAGTAACGGTATTTTCTTCAGTTATTTCTTCAATCACCACACCTAATAACCAAACGATATAATAATTCTCAGTTGGTTCGCACCCATGGATGAAGCAGATCATCAATGCAGCTATGGACAAAATACACTAAATTATTTCAAACAAATCATAAGAGAAAAAATATTATACCTTTTGATGCCTTGCCAGGCCCCTCAACAGCCAATCTTTCTTTAGCATCTCTGCATAGAAGTAAAGTTAGAAGTTAGTCAAATTTATTTTCAAAATGCCGATATCCAAACCTCTGAAATATGCAGAACTGAAAAGTATGACATTGCCAGTAATAAAAATCCATACTTTAGAACATCGGCAATTGTCTCATCTTCAGGGGAAACTTCGAGGGCCTTGCTTAGATCGGAGACAGCATCCTTATAGTTTTAGAAAGTCAAAGAGCAAACATAAATTCATGACATATTTACAGTTCGCCCATATACAGTATATTGACAAGGAATCTCAAGAAACTTCCACAAGCTACAGAAGAACTCACTTCAAACAGCCCTAGATCTCTGTAAGCTTGACCCCTTCTGTATAGGGCTTTGACATTCCTTGCATCATATGCCAAAACCTGAATTAATGTAAAAATGTAAATTTATCAGAAGAACGCCAAGACAGGATTGAGTAGATCTTGAAGCACTGTATGACATATCATGTATTACATCTACACAAAAAAAAAAAGCCAAAATATTGCCATCTCTCTTTTTCCTAGAGATGTTAGCATCTACCAAGATTCAGAAAATCAAGAACATACACAAGGTGTGTAGCATACCTCAGAACCTTCCTTTATGCATTCTTCATGCTGATTCGTCTTCAAATAACATGACATTAGATTGAGAGAACAAGCCAACAATAGTGCTCCACCTTTCGAAGATGGAATGTCCTTCAGATTGTTCTTCGCCTGAGAGATATGGACCAGGAGCATTGTAAGAGAGGCAGGAAAAAAAAATAGCATATTAACTACAGATAAAACTCTTCTTAGTAACAAAGAATCTGGAAAGTCAAGTAGCATGACAAAAGATAACTTACACGCAAATATTTCTCTGCAGCATCACTAAAATTTCCTCGGCTATGAAGCTCATTTCCCTGCCAAGAAATAACAACAATTGAGATAAACATCAAAGTGTAGACAACATCCATTCTGATTAACTCACTGCTGACACAAGTTCCACCTGTTTCTGCCATTCGTTTCCTTATTTTATCATAAGGAAAGCACAGTTCAATCGAAAACCCCAGATTTTAATTGGCAAACAACCCTGTTTCTAATTCTTCGTTTCCAAGAGTTTTCCAGCTGGGTGATAGCTTGAAGAGACATATACAAGAAGTCAAAGATTCCCTCTATCCCAAAGCCAATATTACCTGTTTTTTCAGCATCTGAGCTGCGTTTATTTGATAAGTAAACTGAGCATCGGCTTGGGCACGCATAGCTGCTATCTCTTCAGGCGAAGCTTTTGCCATCTTCTCGCCGATCTCAGCCATATCCTCTGGCCGAGTATGCTTGAGCTGTTCAGCAGCTTGTTTCAAATCTTCAGGCTTCATGTTCTTCATATTCTCAGTTGCCATTTTCATCAAATCTGGATTCGACATCATCTGTAATAACAATGGCATAAATTCACTATACAAAACAGAGTGAAAATCACCTAGAACTGTACCATAATAAACTCTTTTGTTTTTGTTTCCGGGCGTATTCAGTGCTTTCTTATTTTGTATTTTGTTTGCTAACACATACAAGTACCTATGCCTGTCAGTACAACATAACTACAAACTAACTTTTGAGATTTGCTTCTGTGAGGAGAAGAGAGTTGCAGAATATTGCACAAAGAATTTGGAAACGCGAGATTGATTGAAATCACGGGCAAAAGCAACAACAAGAGCTTTAAAGTGAATCCAATTGCAAGGCGCAATAATCACGATCACATCAATAAAAAAAAAAACTAAAATCGTTTTAGCCCACAAGAATCGTTTTCAGAATCTAATAAATGGAAATTAAGAAACCTGCTGTTGGATCCTAGCGAAATCAGCAGGCGTCATACGGCTCATCTGATCTTGGGCGAGACGAATCATCTCAGGATCCATCATCCCGTTAAACATCCTTTCCTCGAAGCTTCGATGCGGTTCTCTGGGAAAAAAAAACAAAATCGAGGAGAATTGTTGCCGAAGTACAATAGTGAATTTCCTATATATACAATTGCTCAACCTCACCGGCCGGAATATGCCTTGACTGCTAAATGACATATTTACCCTTCCTCTTTAACGAGGCAATGACGTGCCATAATTAATTAATTAGCGTCCGATGATTATGATCAATGTGCATGTCATTGTCCATGTTGGAGAACGATGTGAAGAAATTATTAACCAATCTCATGTTTTTTTGTTTTTTCTCTGATAATCGGCCCAAAGAAAAAGTCTAAATAAAATGTATTAACATAAAATCGGCCCAGCAAAGCCTAGTAACGAATTAGAAGAGACTGGTTGAGTCCAAAGTACAAGTAGTAGGCCCAGTTCGTGGAAGCTAAAATTTACCACTTATGCTACTAATTTCCCAATTTTTACATATAATTTAATTAACAGGGTTAAATGAGATGTTATTCTTCTATGTAGGTTTGTTACTCGATGATAAATTCAGATGTTTCAAGATTTTCCAGCACGTATTGCATGTATATATGAAGAAAATAGAGAACGAATAAAAGGATATCTAATTGAAAACATATACCTACAAACTTTTATGGTGATTTTATTCACAAAGAGCATTTCACTTCAAGATATAGGGTTTGTTCGTTTGGCAGCCGCAGGAGGCTGCGGCTGCGGCCAGCGGCCAAACGTTGTTCGTTTGCTAGACGCAGCCTCCTGCGGCCAAACGCTGCGTCTGGCCGCTGCGTTCTGCGATTGGAATTTTTGGACGCTGGATTTATCCAGCGTTGCGTTGCGACTAAACCTGCGACTAGAGTGGTAAAAGACTAAAAACCCCCTATTATTAATGTGAATTACGAAAATGCCATTTACCCTAAATCAATCTCCTTCTCGATCTCTTCTGTTCTTCGGCGTTGAAGAGTCTGTTCGTTTTGATTGCAGTCTCTCTCTCTCCATGCTTCTTCTTACGGGTCAGGATCTCTCTCTCTCTCTCCATGGTGGGTCTGTTCGTTTTGATTTGTGTGAGTCGAGTCGAGTTTGGTCGTGATCCTGTGTAGTCGTCTCTCTCTCCATGCTTCTTCCGGATTCCGATTCACTTGATTTGTGCTTAGAGATGGTTTGTGCTTGTTCGTCACTTCTTCTGGGTTCGATCTGCGTATCTACTTGGTTTTTCCACTTGATTGGGGTGGATCCGCTTCATTTTGGGGTTATTGTTAAACTGATAGATTTGTGTGTTTCATTGATCTTCTGAAATTTGATTAAGATTTTTATTCGAGCTTAGAGATGGATGAAGAGGCTACTTCTTGGATTAGGAGGACTAAATTTTCTCAAACGGTTTCTCATCGTCTGAATCCCTCAAACTTGAATGCTTCCTTAGATCAGCATGACTATTACTAAGTGAACTTGCTAGATGTTTAGAGTTTTGATCAGATGCTTGTGATCCTCTGTCCTTTTAAACTATTGTGATTTCTGGGTTTTGCACAGATACTAAATTATCGAAAGTAGAAGCAGCATGTGTTGGTTCACTACCTCTGTTGACGTATACCGCAAAGTTGTGAGCTTGAATCTGTAGTTTTCAATTTGCAAACTGTAGTTTTCAATTTGCAATACATCGAAAATTGACCGCAATACATCGTCCTCCTTAGGGTTTCGATCATTTTCCAGCTAGGTGCTTCTTTCATCAAAGGATTTATTTCAATTTCAATGGTTTTGTTGGTTTGAACTAGCTCTACTTTATGAAAGTGTAGTAAGTTCGTCAGGGGAATCTCTGATGACTAATTGGAGATTCCTTCGTTATATTCTTCAAAAACGTTCCAGTGTTAGTTTTTAAGTTTTTGATTCTGGATAGGTCTTATTTGCCAACTCCGGCTTAGAAAGAATGTGGATTTGTTGGTGCTGTCTTCTTTGTTTGTTTTTTTTTCGGTTTGAGATGAGCTTCACTCAAACCTTCTTGCAATCATATGAACAATCTGTAAATCTAGGATGCTTAGTTTACAACAACAAGATATGCTCAAGGAATTCAGAATCAATCAATCATCAGATCTGAGAACCAGCTTGAAGGGCTGAGTTAGGACTCTTATGGTTTGACTAAGTGGATTAAGCTTGTAACAGCGACGATGGCACTACACAACTTCATACGTGATACAGATCGAGAAGATTATGATTTTGTACGTTGGCAAAACAGAGAAGATTATCATGTTCATGGTGATGAAGAAGGAGCAGGAGAAGAAGAAGTTGATGATAGTAGCAGTGATGATGATCATGGTGGACATATTCCATATGAGCCGACCGGTGATAGAGCGATGGAAGCTTTGCGTGACACCATCACAAATGAATATGGTAGAGGACGTCGATTACCTTATTAGATATTATAGTTTATGACTTTTTTTAAAGTTTATTTAAGACTTGGTGTATTACTTTTGTTTTGTTATATTTTATGATCTTATGTATTACTTTTGTTTTATGTCAGTTAAATGATTTAGTTTAATATGATTATTTTAATTTAGTTTATGATTTTTTATCATAAAAATTATAATGTTCTAATTATATTTAATTATAAAATTATTAATATGATTGTTAACTAATAAAAAATTATTATGGATGTACAAAATTTAAACTATATTGTTTATCAAAAATATAAATGTATAAAATTCATAAAAAATAATTTGAATTAAATGAAAAACTATGGCTAATATATATATTTTTTTTTTAAAAAAAAACTAACGCTTGCGTCAGACAAACGAACAGACCTGCGGCCAGACGCTGCGTCTAGACGCGCGGCTATCAAACGAACAAATCTGCGACCAGTCGCAGAGACCAGACGCGCGGCTGCCAAACGAACAACAACCGCTGCGTCTGATCGCAGCGTCTGGCCGCAGGCCGCAGCCGCAGACGCCAGCGGCTGCCAAACGAACAGACCCATAGTTAGTGATTACTATCAAAAAAGATCAACCGTTCAAGCATTATATAGTTGGAAGGTCTGACACAATAAGTTAAACAATCCGGTATACATATCCAGATCCGATAAATCCTATAAATACCCTACTATTTTACACAATATACAAGTTTTAATCATTTTCTTAAACATAGTCGATTACCATGTTAATCGTTAATATGTTTTCTAAAATATGTAGATCTCTTGATACGATATATTGGGTTGTTGATTTTTCAACATCCGGCTCAAATCAAGTTGAACGTTTACGATTTTCATGCAGTAACTTTTAAAAAGGAAGTCGTATTATTGGATATTCTGATATTTTGTAGTTTTTTTTTTTTTATCATTTTATCTCAATTGTGTACAAACTAATACATAGTTTTTACTTTTTAGTAGCTTGTAGTTTTCCAAATTTACTGGAAGCAATCATTACATTCTTAATTTCCATCATTTCTACCATAAGATTGAAATAATATTACAAACAATATTGTGATTAGGTAGAGATTAATGGATTATGGGCCTTAATCTTTAGGGAATGTGTGAAAATTATCCCACATAGGAATGGACATTAAGTAATATATAAGAGATTTGGGCCAATCCACTCATTGACAATTTGTTTTGAGTTAGAAATCCATGAAACTTAACATGGTAGCAGAGCCCGAATACACACTGTCCGTAATCCGGCCCAAAAAGAAGGCCCGACCTCCCCGACCTGAGGATTGATGGTCTCTCGAGATTAATGGCTAGAAGAGCCATTATCTCGAGGGGAGGTATTGTGATTAGGTAGAGATTAATGGGTCATGGACCTTAATCTCTAGAGAATGTGTGAAGATTGTCCCACATCGGAAGTGGGAATGGACATTGAATAATATATAAGAGACTTGGGCCAATCCACTCATTGCCAATTGATTTTGAGTTTAAAGCCCATGAAACTTAACAAACAATAAAAAATCGCCAAAAGTATAAAGTATTTTTACATACTAGCAATTGTTTAAAATAACACATTTTAAAATATTAGTTACAAACTTAGCAGCACTAATTAAAATTAATAATAATAATATTAATTTAATATTAAAATAATCAAAATAATAATTTAGCGGAGAAAAACTAAATTCTAAATAAAAAATAGTAAACTCAAACATAATATTTTAATTTAATTTTGAAGTTATTTAGGATAAACATATATTTTTATATAATTATTTATATTATTTTCATAAAAAAAAAATTGTGTTATTTTAGGTTATTTCTCGTATATAAGGAGATCGATAAGAAAAGAAAAAGAAAAAAAAGGTTAAGGATGGTGGAAGGAAACAGAACGAGAAAGCTTTGATTGTTGTCGGGACATGAAGAGATCTCACGTGGCAGTTTCACTCTGATTGGTTCCTTAATCGTCGGCCCACGTGGCATGCCACTTGTCACAAGGACCTCTCTCTCTTATTACAGCAGCAAGTTGTAAGATTGCCGTTCGGGTTAGGATGCGTCACATCAATTGTCTTCCCCACCTTCCATTAAGGATTTGTATAGCGGTGAACAGATTTTTTATTTGTTAGAAAACAAAAACCAGGTCGTAAAAGATTAGTATTTTTAAAAAAATATATATATATTTTTATAAATCATAAAATTTAAATGTTGTGTATTATTATTTTATCGGATGTTCCCGAATGGATAATTTAAATTTTAATAATATAATTGAAATAATCCATAGGAAATTAGCCTGATCGTTGCTCAATATAATTGGGTCTAAAAATCATAATACACAAAAACTTAAACATAACATCATTTCGATTGATCAATGGGAATGATTAGATTATTTTACATGTGAATAAAATCGAACCTTAAAAAATGAGTGCAACACAAAGACTTCCATAAAAAAATATTCGTAAAATGATCAATAGTTTACCAATGGATAGTTGTAAATTTTTGTTTTCTCAAACGGTTCATAACCGTCAATTTTAACGTTTAACTCATTTAATTAATTGTTTTATTCGTACATTGAATTAAAAATCGATAAGATGGTTCGCATCGACCGCTATTATTAATTTAACCTACACTTATTTTATTTCTAATAAGAATACAAATACAAATTATTATTATTTTTTGCCGTCTCGATAATATTAAAAGACCAAATTTTAAAAACAGAGTACAATCACTGCCACTTTGGGCACAAATCAAACTAACATCAAACGTATATTTATGCAGAAATTCAAATTTGGTTTGCATGAAAGTAATTTTACCAAAAACTATATATCGACACACTTAATATTTTGTCATCGTGAAATCTTCACATTAGTTTACACTAGCCAAGACAAATTCTTATATATGTAATTCCATATGTTAAAAGTTTAAAAGTGAATATACAAAAAAAAACAATTGTTATCAACAGTAGATATTATGGAATATATTGAGAATATTGGTTGCCCAAAAAAAAAAAGTTGAGAATATTTAGATATTATTGTAATGGGATATTTTAATATATTAGACTTGAGCAACAGGTCGTGTATATAGAGTTGATAGACGTACATTGTAAAGGGTCGAGATAGAATAATAGATCAAACGTTTCCATAGTCCTAGTAAGATTTATTGATCATTTTGTTTAAACTCGTAGTAGGAACCAAAAACACTACGCACATTACCATTGGAAGATGAAGATTCCACTCTTATAAAATCGCCGTATAGCTAGATCTTCAGTAGGGATTAAACCAGCGGATTATTTCGGTTCGTTTGAGTTGTACTTATGTTAAAGTTGGAACTTTTTTTTTTAAATGATATTCTTGATAAGTTTGATTCACGAAAGAGGGATATATATGAGTCGTATGACATCATACTTGACATGAAAAGTAAAATTTGGTTTCTAAGTATTTTGTTTTTGTATATAGCGAGTTAGCCACTATACATGCTAAAATGCTGATGTGTGTAGAAAATTTGTTTCTTGGTTACAAGTTTTTTAGAACATCCTCGATCTAGTTGAGACATCTTCTATTAAAAAAATATAAAAAAATGAAAAAAAAAGAAAGAGAGAAGAAAAGAGAGAGAGGCAGTCTTTCGTTTAGACACCATCGTGCCACTTTTTTTTAAAAAACGATATTCTTGATAAGTTTGATTCACGAAAAGGGATATATATGAGTCGTATGACATCATACTTGACATGAAAAGTAAAATTTGCTTTCTAAGTATTTTGGTTTTGTATATAGCGAGTTAGCCACTACAAATGCTAAAATGCTGATGTGTGTAGTAAATTTGTTTCTTGGTTACAAGTTTTTTAGAGCATATGTATTGAAGGTGTTTAGCTGAGATATTTTCTATTAAAAAATAAAAAAAAATTTGAAAAAAAAGAAAGAGAGAATGAGAGAGAGAGACTGTATCTCGTTTGAAACACCCTGAGACACCATCACACCACTTTTTTTTTAAATGATATTCTTAATAAGTTTGATTCACGAAAAAGGGATATATATGAGTCGTATTACATTATACTTGACATGAAAAGTAAAATTTGGTTTCTGAGTATTTTTTTTTGTATATAGCGAGTTAGCCACTACACATGATAAAATGATGATGTGTGTAGCAAATTTGTTTTTTGGTTACAAATTTTTTAGAATATCCGCATCGAGGGTGCTAGCTGAGACATCCTCTATTAAAAAAATAAAAAAATTGAAAAAGAAATAAAAAGAGAAGGAGAGAGAAAGAGACCATCTCTCGTTTGAGACACCATCGCGCTGATGTGGCGTAAGGGTAATGATCCAATTTTTTTTTTATTACTTTATTTAAAAAAAAAATAATAATAATTTTTTTTTTGAGACGCTTTTTGAGTGTCTACCGCTGCAGATGTTCTTAGAGCACCGACATTGGTGAGACACCCTCAAATGTGTCTCACCTAATAAAAATATTATTATTTTTTTAATTAGGTAATTAAATTGAAAAAATAAAAATAAAAAACGTTGACCAGAGAAGGGTGTCTCAATTTTTTTTGTTGAGTGTCTCATTTCCCTATCTTAATCTCTCTACTCTTTTTTCAAATTTTTCAATTTTTTATTGTGAGACATCCTACTTTTTTGGATGAGACATTGAGCATCATTATCACAAAGTTCTTAATCCAAAAAATTGGGTTTTTAACCTAAAAAAAAAAAAATTAATTAATTGTGAACAGTGCAAGAACCGGTTCTAAAATAAGAATTTTAAGAACCGATTCTTAAGAGGGTTCTTACACTGTTCTTAGCCATGTGTCATCCCCTAATTCGCCGGATTTTTTTTTTTACCAGATTTTTTTGTTTGCCAAATTTTTTTTTAGACTTTTTCTTAACTTAAAAAAAAAGTTAAGAAATTTTTTTTTTCAATTTTTTATTAACTTAAACTTTATAATTAAATATTATTTAAGAAACTTTAGAGATCTAAATACAATGATTAAAGATTTGATTTGTGACTACCAAAATAATTATATTCTGTTGGGCATTAGTGTGAACGGAATCCAACAGAAAGGGCTCTGATTGGTGGAATTGGTGGTCTTCCAACAAAACTAAAACTAAAACTAAAATAATTTGCGTCTCTATCCACTTCTTCACATTTCTCGTCTTTATCTGCATTTTATTTTGTTTCTTTTATTCAACAAGTTTAGCAGGTTATCAGATTCAGTTCTACTTTTCTCAACTTTAATTATGATTCGTTTTTGTTCTGATGTGTACTTTTCTGGAAGAAAAAAAATCTGCACTTTTGAAATTACTCTTCTTTTAGCGGAGCATCCTTTGTACTTTTCAAATATCCCATGGTAAGATGTTTTGAAACAGAAATATTTTCTTTAAAACATAATTTACCATTGACGATCAAAGAAAAAAGTCGAAATGAACCATCATGTATTTCAGTATTTTTGTTATAAAAACATTCATAAATCTTTTTCGGAACTAATTGTGAAATATAATTATAATATACCACATTGAGAAAAAGTGAAAAACCCAACATAGATATTATTTTGGTGTTACAATATATAGATTCATTTTTAAGTATATTAGTAAGAAGGAACTATATTCTAGTATATATATATATATATATATATATATATATATATAACAACTTCAAAACAACAGTTAATGGAGAACCAAAAACAACACGCAACAACTTTTACTATGAATTACGAGCACGAATAGAAAATTGTATTTGGGTTCAACCTTGAATTTTCTGTCAGTAACAGAGTTAATCTAACAATTTCCAGAGATGATTTTTAAAAATAGTCTATTTTGTTGTTAATGTGGAAAACACCCAAAAAAACGGCCTTAAAATTTTGAGGTCCGAATTCATTTCTTTATTTGACCGGGCTTAGCAAGTAATACGGAACTATAGATTTTTTTTTTTTGTCAACAGCTTTGATACCTAACCCTATTCGGTGAACCAAATCGGGGGTATCGAGTTTACATAGGTGAAAACTGATGGGTAGACTCGAGCACCTCGTGCTAACTTGTCTGCCACTATGTTGCTTGTGCGCGGGATTTGTGTGATAGAGAAATAGGTGAAAACCTCCTTGCTCCTCTTGAACTCCTCCAACTGTAACGTAAATGCCGGCCACTCATTCGGTGTAGACACCATCTTCACCAACTCTGAGCAGTCTGTAGCAAAAACTATCGCCGTCTTGTGGTTTGTAATCATGCAATGCATCGCCCAGATGAGCGCTTCCAATTCCACGTGTAGCGGGGATAGGCTTTTTCGTAGATTACGGGCCCCCAAAATCTTTCATTCAATTCCCTCCTGAAAGCAAAACCATCCTAAACCAGAAAATTGATCCCCTTCCTTCCATGATCCATCAATATAGCATGTAAACCCATTATATTCATTTTGTTCATTTATTCTCTTATTGAGACCCGGTAATTGGGGATATATATCAGGTTCACTATTTTGTGCCGCTTCCCAAGTTACTATTTCTGTTTCCGCTATCCTCAGAATCTCTTGTGGGTTTCTATCTACATTTGAGAACACCTTGTCGTTCCTTGCTTTCCAAATGTTCCACACAATCCACGGAAACATTATATTCTTTTCCTCATCTGGAAGTCTCCAAAATAGATGATCAAAATTTGCGAAAACCGATGTCATCGGGAAAGCTCCCGGGGCCGATGGAATATGGGAGAGTGCCCATGTTTGTAATGCTGGTGGACATTCAAACAATACATGGTTGATCGTTTCCCCCTCCACACCACACCTAGAACATTGTGTGTCACAATTTATTCCTCTAGCGCGTAGATTCGCTGTGACCGACAGACACCCCGAGATTGCTTGCCATATAAAATGTCGTAATTTCGGTGGACAAGTCAATTTCCATGAGTGAGCCTGTAACTTCTTTATATCTGGACCATGACGGAACTATAGATTTCTAATGATGTAATCATTTTATTATATAAATCAGAATGTTTCAAAGTTATTAACTCGTTTGACTGCGATATATATGTGTTAAGTTAATTGATTAGATTTTGACATATATTTAATAAATTTTTAATTATATTTTGACATATGTTTCATAAATTTTTAATTATATTTTAACACGTATTTAATAAAATTTTAATTATTTTTTAACACATAATATTAACAATAAAAGTAAAATTTATAATCGATTCATAATCCTAAAAAAAATAGTTATGTTTAGATTAGGAAAATTAAACAAAAACTATAAATAAAAACCAAAGTTTTTTTTTAAAATAATCATATTTCAGATTAAATTAAAGAAATTAAAAAATATATAACAATCATAAAAATAAAAAAAATAAAAGAAATAAAAGCCAAACAAAAAAAAATTAAAAGAAGGAAAAGCCATATTTCAGTTTAGAATAAAGAAATCTTATTATATAAAACTAAATGTTTTAAAGTTGTTAATTTTCGTGATCGCGACACGTATCAAGTCAAAGTAGAAAAATTTTAAAATCGATTAATAAAACAAACTTTAAAATTCTGAAAATTTAATAACCGATTCATAATCTTAAAAGGTAAAGTTAATAAAAATAAAATTAAAAAAATATATCCTAAAAGTTGAAATTTAATATAAAAAGAAAAAGAAAAAACATTCATTTTTCTATTTAGATTATGGAAATCTTATCATAAAAAGAAAATAATTTTAATTTCTCACCTCTATATAAATCATAATTTGGTAGAATGTCAGTTACACACCAATAAATTAAAAATCCAATAATCGTATTCAAAGTTATTTAGTGCATCTTTTTACCAATTTTTTCAAGGTATATATTTATTTAATCGTAAAATTTGTTTCTAAATTTATGTATTATATATTTTTACGGATGATCTAATTTTGTTTTTTATTTTTTTGTTTTTAATTTTTTTTATGTGTTATAAAATAAACAAATCCGTATATATACGGGTATATATCTAGGTATATATGAAGTTGTGTGGCAAAACTTAATTTGCAAACTAATATTTTCTATAAAATGCTCATGGAATTGTCATGTTTCTGAGAAATAACCGATTTTCCTGCTTATAATTGGTGGAAATATATCAGCTTTTATATAATGACATATATATATACGTTCACTTTTTGACCAAAACAAAGAAGAAGATACGTATGTACGTACGTTCAATATACATGAATATTGTTTTACATATTTATATACGGCAACGGTCACATGTATAAAATAGTCATGTATATGAAGTAAAAAAAAATACATATATGGATCAAAGTGTTTACTTCTCTTATGGACATAAAATAAAAACTTTAAAAAGTGATGTATTTTTCCGAAAAATGTTCTTATATCAAAAATATATATATAAACGTAAGAATATATATTTATTTACAACCATCTACTAATTAAAAGTGAATAAATACGAACGAAGCTGGGTGGTCCAAAGTTGGCAACTAAATGATAAACAGTGAAGCGCATGTGCATGCATGCGATATTACATATATATATATATATATATATTATTTTTTTATAAAGATGATATTACATAATTTAGAGAACCCCAATGATCTCCAAATTGAAAAAGAGAAGCAGATGGAGTAGTTACGTTTTTGTAATTAGGTATGAGTAACTTCTTGGAAAAAGTAGTTTCATTCACTCACAAAAAAGTAGTTACGTTTCACTGCTTCACCTAAACTCAAACTTCATTTGGAGCAAGACATTGGAGGTTTTAACCCCAAAAAAAAAAAAACATTGCATGTTGTAGATGTCCGCGTGCTAGAATTGCACGTTAAAAACTATAATTTTCCAAAATCAGTCATATATAAAAAATGATACTTTTTGACGTTTTATTTTAATATCAATTTTGTATGATGCTAAGAAATTGATGCTAAATTATAATTTTCTAGTATAGTGTGGTTAGTTAGGTTTTAAAGACGGCATAGTTCTTTAACAAACAAAAAAGACGGCATAGTTTAAAAAAAACAGTTGTACAAATTATTTGTAATCTTCCCAGTCACGTTTTTGTAAGAAAAAAAAAATGGTTATAAAAAGTAACGCTAACCTTGTTAAGGCATCTCCATCCTCAATCACGGTTTGATGGTGTATTGTTTTTTTTGTTTTTTTTTATTAAACTCGGAAGTAATTCCAAGTCCTTAACGGACTCAAATTAATCTTTAGAATGGGAGTGACACAGTCCACTTATGATGTTCCACTTGGTCAAAAAGTCTGGACCAACAAGACCGAAATTCACCCCGAATGGGAACCACCCCACTACAACTTCTTGGTTTTGATGGTGTATTGTTCCAATGGTAAATCTTTAAATCAATTTTTATAAAACTTTATATTTTACATTATGGTTCTCAATATTAATAATTACTAATTATGATGATAAGACTTTCAAAAATAAATATAAACCTTATAAAAAATTACATACACAGTTAATAAATAAAAAGTTATATGATAATATAAAATGTACATATAAATAATAATAAAACACACAAACCAAATCATAAAATTACACACAAGCTAAAAATAATAAAGAAGAAAAATAAAATATTGCTAACAAGTTTAAACCTTATTGATGATAGCAATACATGTGAGTTTCTTCGAGCTGAATAAATAAGAATCATACAAAAATAACTATAAAACAACAACTTCAGATTACATCAAATTTTATGGGCATTTTTTTGGTGAACTTGGAGGTTCGGGATCAAACGTATCTGATTATTAGTGTTGTAGTACATATTTTATTTTGTGTAGTATTTATGTGTTTATGTAACTTTTAATTTTTTTTGTTGCTTTACTTTGTGTGTTTATGTATTTTTATCATGTTTTTTATAAAAATGTTTGTAATGTTTCTTCTATATTGATAATTTTGATTTTAAATTTAATGTATTTATGTGATGTGATATTTATAATTATAAGGATATATTTATATTTAAAAGTTATCTAATTATATGGACTAAAATAAAAAAACACAAACAAAAAGTAAGTCACTACAAGAAAACACCCTTTTTGCAACGAACGATATCGTTGTAAAATTGTTGCAAAAGAGAGTTTGAATCGAATTTGCGACGAAAAAGAGATCGTCGTTAACTGATCGTCGCAAACCACAAATCGTCGTAAATTCGTCGGGAAAGTACGAGGGACAAAAATTCGTCGCTAAATCGTCGGTAAATTTTCATAGTAAAATCGTCGTAAATATTACATTGAAATTACGACGAATATAAATACGTCGTAAAAACGATGGAAATTCGAAGGGAAATATTTCATTGTTAATTCGATGGCAAAAATTGTCGTCGTTAATTCGTTGCTAATCAATCGTCATAAAATCGTTGCTAAATAATCGTCGCAACATCGTTGCTAATAAATCGTCGTACAATCGTTGTAAATTAGCCACGATTTTATGACGATTAATTTAGCAACGAATCAACGAGGATTATTGTTTACCATCGAATTAACGACGATTCTATATATGATTTTTATTATTATTTTTGAAATTTTATTAATTTTGAAATTATAAAATGAAAATTTTATAAATAATATATAATAATATTTTATTAGAAAAAAAAATATTATAATCTGTTACAAAAAAAAAATTTAGACTTCGAAATCCTAAATCTAAATAACTATATCGTAATCGTCGAGATTCACATCGTCTTCGGGACGTCTCGACGAACCGGATGTGCCTGCCGCTGCCTCTGCCGCTGCCGCTGCCGCTGCATCTGCCTCTGCTCGGAGACTTCGCTTTTCCCGTAGCATGGCCTGCATTGTCGGGTTCCCTGTTGCCAAGATGTCGAAGAGTTCGTCATTCTGCGTAGCATCCAGTTCAACCCGCCGCTGAAGACTCGAAATCTTCGCCTGATATGCCGTAGACCGCGTAGCCTCGGTCTCAACCCGCTCCTGAAGACTCGTAATCGTGGCACGTAATACGACTGGATCATCTTCTATCGATCGTCGTCGCGGAGCATATGAAGAAGCAGCCGAGACATCTCGAATAGATCTCATCCCGACAACCTTCCCCTTTCTCTTAGGGGCAACCTATATTTAAATTTACAATTAGAAATTTTTAAAAAATCAAAAACTAAAAATTAATAAATACTAACTATTCTATATACCTGCTCGAAGATCCGGTCAATATCGGGTGTGGTCAACCCTCCAGACATGACCGACGAACCACCTGGAGATAGCTGTTGAGAGAGTTGTATCTCTCGTTCGGTGACCTTTGAAGTCACCTCATTGAAGATGTGCTCGGCAGTCTCGGAAACAAAGGAACCATCCTTCTTTCGGTGCGTCCGCTCAAAAACCTTGGTCATCGGAGGGAGTACACCTCCGTCTTCGGCGGCCTAAAGAAAAAACTATGTTATTGACGAAGTAAATTAAATAAATTAATTAATTTAAATAAATTTAATTACCATCTGTAGACGAACACCCGCAAAAGGTGTTTGCCCAGCTATATGAGGCAGAGTCTTGAGTTTTCCGTCCGAATCAACGGTGTTGCGGGAAGCCGAACATTTCTCAGCAGTTATGATGGACTTCGGATCCATCCAATACCGCACCAAGCCGTCCCAAACGGCTTTATCCATGTGCAGGGGCTTTGCTAAATCCCCAGAAATCTTCCATGCTTTCTTCCACTCACCAACCACGCCTTGGATACGAAACTTCACCCTCTCGAGAAACAAAGTTTCAACCTCGCCATGAAACGAAAGATCCCAGTGATATTTTTGCTGCATGAGAAACAAAAATAATTACATATTTTATAAAATTAAATTAAATATATATTTAAATATAATTAAAATAATTATGGGAGAAAAAAATATTTTTTCCATACGTACCGCAAACATCTTGAACCATGTCTCCTTGACGTGTGGAGGAAGCTGGGTAAAATTGGTATGAGGCTCGATAAAATAGGACTTGATGATGTCAGAAACGGTGCGTCCAACTTTGGATTCAACTCCAAACCTGAAACAAAAAATTGTAAAATTTTGAATTGTTAGAAATAAATATAAATATGTAATCATAAATGTAAAAATATATATATTTATATATATTACCATTCAGACCCGTCAGTATGATCCGGATCTAATCTTTTAAGCCTATGACGGCCCGGCTGTGCAAGCAAATCAAGAACCGTCATGTGTGCATATGGGGCCGGGGCATGGCCTCCAGGTTGCGGAATCTGAGGTGGTTGTGGAGGCGGCGGAGCACTCTGTGTTTTCGTCATCGGGACGAAATCCGTCTCTGTAGCCTCAGAAGACACGGGCAACCCGGTACCCGAAACATCACCAATCTCTCTCAAAAACTGAGCGTAATGTGCACGACGCTGGCCCATCTGCATAAAAATGAAAAAAACTTACTATCTATAAACATCTGGGCAGTCTGCTATTTTTTCTAATTTGATTCCGTTTCTACCGACCTAAATTGTTCCATTTTTATCAATACTAATTAATTAAAAATATTAAAAAAAAAATTTACCTTTTTC
Source organism: Eutrema japonicum (assembly GCA_030161315.1). Taxonomy (NCBI): domain Eukaryota; kingdom Viridiplantae; phylum Streptophyta; class Magnoliopsida; order Brassicales; family Brassicaceae; genus Eutrema; species Eutrema japonicum. The sequence goes on from BSQW01000005.1 coordinate 46,865,129, forward strand.
GCAAGGAAATTAGGAGGATTTGTTTGTGATTTGTTTGTAAGCGAATGAAGAAATTCTGAGCGTGTAATATATAGGATTAGTTGTCGTCGCTACATCGAGGCAATTAAACCGTGGCTAATTCGTCGCTAACTTTGCAACGATTTTGTGACATTCATACACGCGGGAGTTTAATTGACCAACACGCGGTAAATTAAATTCATAATTTATGACAATTCGTTGCTAAATCGTCGCAAAATTGCATCGATTTTGTGACATTCATAGTTTGCGACGATTTAGCCACGATTAGTCTCAATTCGTTGCTAAATCGTCGCAACTTTGCATCGATTTTGTGACATTCATATTTTTGCGACGATTTAGCCACGACTAGTATCAATTCGTTGCTAAATCGTCGCAAATTTTGCAACGAATTAGTGAGGATATTTGTAAAATCTGTTTTAGGGTTTAGGGTATAGGTACAAAATTGTAACGTCGATTGCAACATTCCAGAAACAACTTTACATGTTTACTGTAAATCCAAATTCATGAAATTATCAATAAGTTCATCGATATTGAAAAATAAGTAAAACATATAGTTTGCGTATATGTTAGATTATTAATAAAATGATTCAGTTTGTGGATATTACTGTGATTGACCGAGTTTTCATTTTCGGATAATTCTCTAAAGTCACGATCAATTTCATTGAAAGATGCATAATACAATGAGATGGTAATATGTTAGGGTTTAGGGTTTAGGGCAACGGGTTTAGGGTTTAGGGTTTATGGACGAATCGTGGCTAAATCGTCGCAAATTTGCATCGATTTTGTAACATTATTATTTTGCGACGATTTTGCCACGATTAGTATTAATGCGTTGCTAAATCGTCGCTAAGTTTGCAACGAATTAGTGACAATCACAATTAGCGACGATTCCTTTGAAATCCCCTAAACCACAAACTAAATCCCATTTCCGATCACCACTCATTTCCCGCCGTTGTTGAGACAATTAATAAATTACATGACACATAGACACATATGTCTCGTAATTTATTAATAGCCGGACCTACGGCGGAAAATGAATGGAGATCGGAGATGCAATTTAGTTTGGGGTTTAGGAGATTTCAAAGAATTCATATCAATTAAATTTCACAATAATTACTCGATCACAATATTATATTAATACATTAAATTCCCAATAATTACTAGCTAGCGTGGTCACTCTGATTCATTTTCGGACGAAGAGTAGTACACATTCGTTTCTTGATCATCTGGTTCATCACTTTCTTCGAACTCATCTTCCTCATCTTCTTCCTCTGTATCATCTGGGAGATATTCAACTCATGGAACCAGAGTGGATATGCAGTATCCCCATACTCGACCTATATCATTAATTAATTTAATTAAAAAAGTAATCAAAATATGTATTAGGTTAATTGTCCAAGTTAGTAATTAATCAGATCACTTAAATTTTTACGTACTTGCGTCTTCAACCACGGGGCAAAATGTTGATCTTTACGCTTGTTGATTTCATCGTCTGAGATTCCTTCAATGACTTCTCGGACTTGTCTAACAAATTCACTGCATACAAAAGTATTTGTAATTGGTATAAAGCTAGCATATATATAATTTAGCCATATATAAGACATATGTTTATACACTTACCTCTCAAATTGACTAACTTCTTCGCAATTTAAGAGGATATACGTTTGTGCACTATGATGATCTTTTTCATTGGCAAACCAAACTGACTTCACTCTTCCACATAATCGACCGATTGAAGAAAAGATATCTGGGACACCTTCATTAGCATATGTTCTGCCTACACCTCCATCATCATATCGCCGTGCTGCCCTTTTCCGTGTGCGAACCTTCGAGCCAAAAAATTACCCCGTGAAGTGAGAAGTTTCTTCTGTTAAACTTCCTGCTACTATTGAGCCTTCAACTTTGGCTAGATTTTTAGCCTTCCGCTTCAAATGTCCCATGAATCGCTCGAATGGGTACATCCATCGATACTGCACAGGTCCCCCAAGTTCTGCTTCGTGAGGTAGATGAATAGGTAGATGTTCCATAACATCAAAAAAGGCTGGGGGAAATATTTTCTCCATGTTGCACAACAAAATAGGAATACTAGCATCAAGTTGTGCAATAACATATTCTGACAAAGTACGGGTACAAAGATCCCGAAAAAACCCTCCAATGCTTACAATAACAATCACATGATATATAAGGTAATAATGTTAATTTTCCATTTCATATATATATATATATATATTACTTATATAAAATCTTAAATTCGCAATTAATATGTGATTAGTTTAAATTTATATACCTGCAATTGCTTCGTGTACATTTCCTGGAAGAAGTTCAGCAAATGCAAAAGGAAGTAGTCGTTGCATAAAGACGTGACAGTCATGACTCTTCATCCCGGAAAACTTTTGGCCATTCTCAACACATTTAGCTAAATTAGATACGTACCCGTCCGGGAACTTCACATCAGATGTCGCCCATTTGAACAAAGCTGACTTTTCTTCTGCACCCACTCGAAATATGGGGACATGTGCTTTCCCATTGCTTGTAATATGTAACTCATTCCGACAACAAAGATCAGGCAAGTCTAACCTTGACTTACCGCTGTCTTTTGTCCTTCCACGCACGTTTAACAATGTATGCATGATGTTATCAAAAAAGTTTTTCTCAATGTGCATAACATCCAAATTGTGTCTAAGAAAATGATCCTTTCAATACGGAAGCTTCCAGAATATGATTTTCTTATGCCAATTGTGATGCTCCCCATATCCATCCGGCATATTAGCTGGAGTGTGCCAATTTCCACCACGATTGACTGTTTCCAATGCACCATAATGATCAATTTCTGCTTCTAGATCTTCCCCAGAAATATAAACAGGAGGAGGAACACGAACAATTTTGTTCTTTCTAAACAACCGCTTATTTCTTCGATATGCATGATGAATCGGTAAAAATCGGCGGTGACAATCAAACCAACTTGTTTTCCGACCATGTTTCAATTGAAACGCATCTGTCCGATTGAGACAATATGGACAAGACAATCGCTCATGCGTAGTCCAACCTGATAACATCACGTAAGCAGGGAAGTCGCTTATTGTCCACATAAGCACCGCACGCATTGTAAAAAAAAATTTCCTTGCAAAATCATATGTCTGAACCCCGGTATACCACAATTGCTCCAATTCCTCTATCAGAGGCTGCAAAAACACATCAAGGGAACGCTTCGGATGCTTCGGACCTGGTACTAAAATACTCAAGAATAAAAATTCCCTTTGCATGCACATATCTGGGGGAAGGTTGTAAGGCGTTAGAATTACTGGCCATAAAGAATATTGCCTACCAGACATACCAAATGGACTAAATCCATCTGTGCAAAGACCAAGATACACATTACGTTTCTCTCTAGCAAAGTCTGGATGTACCGTCTTAAAGTGTTTCCACGCTTTTGCATCTGAAGGATGAGTAACCTCCTCATCTGTTTGCAAATGATCTGCATGCCATCTCATCGATGCAGCTGTCCTCTCAGACTGATACATTCTTTTTAATCTATCAGTTATAGGAAGGTACCACATCCGTTGGAACGGTACCTTACTCCGACCAGTACCTTGCGGCTTATATCTTGGCTTATGGCAAAATCGACATTCCTGCAACTATCATCATCTTTCCAAAAAAGCATGCAATTGTCAACACATACATCTATCATCTCAGAAGGCAACCCAATACTATAAACCAGCTTCTGTATCTCATAGTAAGTTTCAGCAGCTAAATTGTCCTCTGGCAAATACTCTTTAATCAAATCAGCCCAATCATCCATGCAAACCTCAGCTAAGTTATGATCAGTTTTAATAGTCATCATCCTAGCCGCCAACGACAATTTAGAATGTCCTTCTCTACATCCATCGTAGAGTGGCTGATTTGCAGCATCTAGCATATCATAAAAAAAATTTGCATCTAGATTGGGTTCCTCATCATGATGATCATGTGCAAATGTACTTACGGTTTCATGAAATGCATCCGTAACCATGTCATGAATCCTAACATTATCTTCACCATGCTGCTCCGCATGATCATCAAATTGATTAAAATTATTTGACTCATCAAAATTCGATGCTTGATAATTGCTACTACTACTAGCTGCATTTCCCCCATGACCCTCTCCATGATAATACCATATATAGTAATGCGGCATAAACCCTCTATTTAATATATGCGACCACACCTTCGATATAATGATAAATTTCCTATTCAAGCATCTGGCACAAGGACAGTACATCTTACCACTGATAATCGTATTATGTATACTTCCTGCCTGATGCATGAATCCCTCCACCCCATCACCGAACTCCTTTGTTAGCGATCCCTCTGAATCAAGACGATTATACATCCATCTTCTAATTTCGTATATTGACATTTTTTGTTGGTCAGAAAAAAGTAAATATTTTTGAATATGAAATTTTTATTATGAAGTTGGCCACTATATATAGATTTTTATTTTCATTACCATCGAATTACCTACGATTTTACATCGATTTCACATCGATTTTACATCGATTTCACATCGATTTTACAACGAATCTAAAAATCTTTACATCTACTTTACAACGACATTAAACATGTTTACCTAACCGAACACCGTGAACTTAAAACGAGCTCACCTAACTGATTAATCGTTGGGAAATCGATGTAAAGTTCAACTTATAATAATCATTGCTAATTCGTGGGTAATTTTACGACGATATTACAACGTTTTATATAAACCCCGGTAAATCGTCGCTAAGTTACAATGATTTTACGACGATTTTGATAATCGTCGTAATGTCGTCGGTAATCGTTGTAAAATCGTCGCTAATTCGCGACGATTTTACAACGAAAATTTTCGTCCCAATTTTGCGACGCTTTTACGACGTCTTTAAGAATCGTCGTAAAGTCGTCGTAAAAACGATTGGAATTTGCAACGAAATAAAATCGTCGCAAAAATTCGTTGCAAAATGTATGTTTTCTTGTAGTGAGTTTATTGATAAAATACACTATAATTGTAAGGCCTAAAAGTTAAAGTAAATAGTTTTTAAAAGTATGAATAATGGAACTTTAAATTTGAGGTTTTACTATTCAAAATCTTAAAATTTAGGATTTAAAGAAAACCAATGAAATGGATTATGATTGGAATATGAATTGTGTTAACTGTTGTATTTATTATTTATTATTTATTATTTATTATTTATTATTTATCATAGTTGTTTTAATTGTAATTATTTATGTTGATGAGGGTATTTTTGTCTTTTTACTTTTTCGAATGAACTATTTACATTCAGATGGTTCTATTCGGATCATCCAGATGGATTTGAAAATTTGTTCATAATTTTTAAAACTCATTCAGATGATCCATCTGGATGATTCATTTGAATGAATGTGAAAAACACTTAAACAAACATCAATTCTCATCTCCATCCAAATAAATTATCCGAATGATGAAACGAACATGCCTTAATACATAAAATTACTCTCACTGTCACTGTTGTGTGGACAAACAACTCTGCCAAATTAAGATGAAATAAAGGAGAGAACAAATTGGGTAACCGTCGCCATACCTCTGGCTCTCACTCCCTCTTAAGAGCAAGGCTTCACACAAACAAACAAACAAAAAAAAAGGCAAAATAGTATTTTCACACTCACAAATCTCTTCGAGCCGCAATTCTTTTTATTTGACTTGGTGGCCCATATGTAATTATTTATTTATGTATTTTTCAACCATATGTATATTAATATATTGAAACATACAATTCATTACACGATAGATATAATTCACTCAGGATACACATAAACTTGTATTAATATATTGTGAAACATACAAATGAATTAATTCATTACACGATAGATATAATTCACTCAGGAGACACATATACTTTAGAGCGAGACATACTCTCTCAAACCGAGAGATAAAAATCGAATTTTAATCTTGACCAACAATAAATTAATATTTTCCCGACGAATATAGCTGAATACTAGTTATTTATAAATACCACTTGAATAGTTAGTGTGTGAAAATTAAATGAAAAATTGCCGTATCGAATTATATAGATATATAGTATTGACAATGAAAGGGGAGGGAGAAGAGGGAGAGTTGAATTTGAAAGAAACCTCGAATTTGGACTATTTCTGTGTATCCCCCCACTATTGCTTGCAGACACATTTTCACCATACCTTCTCCTTCTCTCATAGTCTGGTGATGTCATAATCTCAATGTCTTTAGTTCAACGCCTTTTTTTGTAAAATACATATAAGTAACTGCTACTACAATCCGAATTCTGCATGCATTAATTAAAAATAAAAAAAATATATATACAGTGGCTGTCTTTAGTCAAATAAAGCTCAAACTCTTATTTGGTTACATGTGTGTAGTCGCTCTAGATTTCTTTAATGGCATCATTTAGAAATCGATCGATTTCAAACCACTGGTATAATTTATATTCTCCTTTCAACTGCTTTCATTTATCATATTCGATTTACTTACGTTTCTCCATTGATATGTATTTTACTTTCATATTATAGAATATATAGGGTAATATCATTCTTATAAGATCATGGAGTTAGCCATGAATCTGAAAAACTAAAGTTTTCAGTTTTGTAAATGTTTGACGAGTTTTTGAAGCAGATGGACTAACATTTGATAAGAAAGTTTCAGTTTGTGTTTAGGAATTAGGATAATATTGTTTCTTTGTTTGTATGGAACAAGCGAATGACCGAAATAGAAGAAGAAAATAAAAAAGAGAAAAGGAGAAAAACAATTAACGACGACTTAAAATAGTATAATAACTAGTACATTGATAGAACAATAATATTTCTCAAACTCCCGCATCGATCCATATATTTTTTAAATGTGCATGTATTTACTCAAATTTTTGTTTTAATCATTATTTTGGTAAACAACTTTTTTATTAAAAAAATATATATGCGTTCAACGAGAGCAGATATATACGGCAAATAAACTACTCTCTTATCAAACAACAGAAACGATGAAATCTATCACTATTCAACTTCATAGGCTTTGATTGAGCTGAACAATCTTGAAAATTATCAAATTAAAATAGCATTTCATTTCAGTAAAAAAGAAAGCGATTAAAGAAGGCGATTGGAGGAGAAAACATATATGATTGTATTTCTCATGCAACAGTTATATAACACATAATGTTCACACAAAAAAATATAATACATGGGTAAAACATCTAACCAAACGATTGTAGTGGGATGATTCATTCTCGTTATAAAATTTATTATGCTAGTCTAGAACAGAGATCGATTCTCCACAGGAGCGAAATTATCAACACAATTACTTGGCCACGTAGAGTGTAACTGGGCGGTCTCATGTTCCTCAGGAGATTAGTCTGGGTCCGTTAGGACCTAAGATTACTCCTGAGTCCGCAAAGAATTAAAAAAAAATATATTTGATAAATTATATGTCCAAAATTAAAAATATATACGAGCAAAAATTACAAGTTCCAACAATTAAATGACAACAAATAAAACTGTTGTTTAGGCAAAAAAATAAAATAAAAATAATCGTCCAAAACGAGTTTTCAAAAAATACAACATTGTCATCTTTTAGTTATCATAAGTTCTGTTACGATATAGTGCAAATACTCTATTTTAGTTACTTATATTTTTGTTATTTTAACTAGAGTGAAAAAACATTTTTGAACTGTTAAAATCGTATGAATGAAAAACATTTTTGAAACTTACCAGAGTACTATCTTGTCAGTAAATAGAATAAAAAAACTTTCCAAATATATCAAAAGATAGCGGTAGAACACATTTGCATCATATGAGTAGATTTAAGAAAGAAAGAAAGAAAGAAAAAAAACAATTCGTGACCAAAAAGGAAAAAAACAATATTTAAATGAGCATTTGTTGATCTTCATGTAGATAGGGCCCCACTGTACTTGCAGACAAATGCTTTTAACAGAAGACTTGTTGTATCATATGGATTTTCTTCTCTTAATTCCTAAAATAGCCTCCTCCTCTCTCTATTTTCTTTGATATTGGAAAAATCCACTCCCAAAAAAGAAAGAAAACTTTCTCAAACTCCAAATTTCTGAATAACACTCCCAAATAGAAACAGTCAAAACAAAAAATCTTCTGTCGCGATAAGACCCCTTTTTGTTTTATTGGAAATCATCTTGCTAAGATTATATTATCTCTTCCGCCATTGATTTTATTTTAACTGTAGTATTAATTTAGCATCTTGTGCATGGATACAATTTCAGAATTCTTTTAAGAAAAACAAACACTTTCCTACATATTTGCTTACATTGGACGCCAAAAAAAAAAAACATTTTTACATACACAAAAAAGGAGGACACTTTGGTCAATTACTGCCAAGTGCCAACAATCCAAACAGAGCCATTTACGGCAAAGTTTAATGATAACTAAAAAATATATATTATATTTTGCCAAAATAGGAAAGAAAAAGAAAACACACACACAAAAAGTAATGTCTCATAAGCAAAAAAGGAGGATCATCTTGGGTGATGCTAATGGAAAAGGATTGATGCATAGTAGAATATCTTTCAGCAATATTGGAAATATCCCATATGTAAAGTTACAAAGTTTTTTTATGGACAATTCAAAGTATGGTTAGTTTTAAAGTTTCAAAAGTCGTTTTTGCTTCAGATGCATCGACCTGATTAGAGCAGTAATTAGATCATATATTTGGCTTTCTTTGAGGTATATATTTTTTGAAATTTTGATTTTTTAAACTAGTATAATTGATTGGAGAATAGAGTTAGACTTAGAACTATCATAAGCAAATAAGACTGCTTCTTTAATTGCTCGTAGTGTCACGATTGAAGATAATCATATGTACTAGGAAAAACTTCAGTTTTGTTACATGATTTTTTTAAAGCGGAAAGAGTTATTGAATCTATGTAATATATATCTATGTTTTTTTGGAAGTGTGATTTGTTGTGAGCCTTATTATGAAGCTTTGGTTTTAACAGCTCTAGTAATATGAAATACTCAAGACGGAAAAAAAAGAAAATAATGTCTCATACGCAAAAAAAGAAAGAAAGAGAAAATACTCTCATTTTCTTTATATTTTCATTTTTAACCCTAAAAAAGGAGATTCTACAATCTTGGGCTAGAGCAGAGTATTTATATCACCCACGAGCCTTTGCTTCTTCCTCCTTCTTCATCACATCTCTCTCTTTCTATCTTTTTCTGTTTTCTTTCCGGAGACATTTGTCTGATCTCATCAATCACAATTACTCAAACAAAGTCTTGAGAAAGAAAAGAAAAAAAATATGATCCAAGAGAAGAAACACCTAATATTAGTGTCTTCTCAGTGAAAATCAAAACTACTAAATTTTAATGGTCAGATCAAACAAGCAAGAACCACGCGTCTCTGCTACTTACATCCGATCTCTCGTGAAGCAACAACTTGCTTCTTCCACCGCCACCACCATGACCACAACCACAGATAGCAACGGCGGCGGCAAAACGCAGACGCAGACGCACAAGAAACAAGTGAGAAGACGACTCCACACTAGCCGTCCTTACCAAGAGCGTCTCCTCAACATGGCCGAAGCTCGTCGCGAAATCGTCACCGCCTTAAAACAACACCGCGCTTCCATGAGACAAGCCGCCAGGATTCCACCGCCGCCTCCGCCGCAGAATCTTTTTTCTGCGCCGCCGCCTCTTCCTCCTCCGGATCCATTTTCTTGGACGAATCCGCATCTCAATCTCCTCCTCCCGAATCAACCCTTAGGACTAAACCTCAATTTTCACGATTTCAACGACTTCATCCAAACCTCGTCAGCATCTTCTTCATCATCATCATCATCATCGTCGTCGTCGTCGAATTCATCAATATTTCCAAGGAATCCGCATATCTACTCCTCCCCTTCACCTCCTCCTCCCACCTTCGCCGCCACTTCCGACTCGGTGCCTCAGCCGCCGAAACAGCTTACGGAACCGGAGAACAACGTAGTGACGTCAGCTTGGTGGTCAGAGCTCATGATGAAGACGGTGGAGCCGGAGATAGTAAAGTCGGAGGAAGAAGTCGCCGTAGTCGAAGATGACGTCTTCCCCAAGTTTGGTGACGTCATGGAATTTCCTTCGTGGTTAAACCAAACAGAGGAAGAATTATTTCATCCTTACAATCTCAATCATTACTCCTCCCCTCACAACAATCCTCCATTTTCCTGGTAATTATTTTCTTTTAAATTCAATTAAATTAGATTAAAAAAAAGTTTTTTTCGATCGGTGTTCTTCCTCCGGAAGGACCGGAACCACCGGCTGCGAAAATTACGGCGGTTCTGCATAAACTTCAGTGATTAATGAGTTGAGGCAGAACACAAAGCAGAAACCTTTTTTTTAAGAAAAAAAATCTGTTTTGATAATTAAATGGGACTATAGTTGATTAAAATACGAAGAAGAGGAGTGAAATTTGTGGAATGAGAAGGATCCACATCGGTTTATTGCATGATCTGAAGCTGTCCATTTTTGTTTTGTTGGTCCAATGATAATATCGCCGACATCTATAAAACACTATCCTTACCCCATTTTTCTGAACTGTCCCAAAACGGTCTTGACGTCATCCCATAATTATTATATATTTGTTGTGTTATCATTGCTTCTATTATTTAACTTTGGTTTTATTGCTAGGCAATTTATTTTCTCTTTAACAAAAAAAAAACTTATTCTCTTTAACATTATAATTTTCTCTTTAATCTAATGTTTCAGTTGAATGTATGATAATTTATATTACAGTATGGAGATCGGAGAAATTGAAGGCATGGATGGAGACGACTGGCTTGCTTGAACCACAAAGATTGATTACTGTTTTTTTTTTTCAGACATGATGGATCAACTCTTTGGTTCTTTTCTTATTTTTTTTCTTTTTGTTCCGAGGCATGAGAAGACATTTTGAATCTTTAAAATAACAACAAGCCTGCGGAGAGCAAGAAATGTTCGATTTGGCCTAGTCACATGAATGAAATAAACTTTCTTTTTAATATTCATTCTTTTTTTTGTTAAAGACTTAATTATTAAATTTAAATACTTCGTTTTTTTGTTTGTTTTGCTGATCATTGTTCGTTATTGTTAGTGTATTATTCTCATATAGAGTTTTCACAACCTTGTTAAGGCTGTTACACTTTAACTAGGTATTCTCAGAAAGGGCTTATTTTTTTCATTGTCAATTTCTATATTATTATTATTGTAGGCAGAGTTGATTAAACAGATATAAATAGACCTGTAGTATTGGAGTTTGTTTAACTAGAAAAGCTTGTGAATATAGAAATGTCAAGTTTACATAATAAAAGAACAAAATTTCCAACTTTGCATGAGATTCTGCTCAACAAATGATTTTGAGACTATTGCTAAAGTTTGCTATTCTCTTCATATGCACCCTTCACTTCATCAACGTCCATCTCATCATCATCTTTCTCAAATCCAACACTTAAATCTTCATCTCCCGAACCACTCTCCATCAATTCTCTCTCTTCCATGTCCAAAGTATCACTATAAGTTGGAATATCTCTCTTTCTTCCTCTGTAACCCGTAAACCTCAGCAACTTCTCCTTCCAAAGTATCAAAGGACACTTCTCAATCAGTTCCGGCCCTTCGTAAGCTTCTGTCAAGAACACACTAAATCTCTTCCCTCTCTCAGAGACATAGAAGATACCACAATGCTTCAAGAAGATCCTCATCAGCTTCTGCGGCATCACAAACTCCCTCCTGAAATGGGTCAGATGATCCGTAACCAATCTCTTCTCGAGTGTAAAGCTAAGCAGTTCGTGCATAACCGCGATTGCCCGCTTGTCAAATTCCTTTGAACCAGCTTCAAGTCCACGTGCATCGGCATAAGGAGACAGGTACGATCGTTTCTGAAAATGTTCGATCTTCCCTCTGTACCTGTACATTTTCTTGTATGACGGAGGAAACTTCATTGGGAAAGCCAGTGAAAGCATACCTGGCTTGTGATCGTTTTCCTCGGTTATACCTAGAGTCTTTTTCTCCAATTCTGTGATAGCCCAAGCTGGATTCCATGAAACAAGCTCAAGATACTCGTCTCCATCCCCAAGTTTCACAACTCTAAAATGCTGGGGAAACTTGTGGACCCAGTTTATCCTGAAATCAAGAGGCAGCCCGAAATCCCTCCGGAAATGAACAATCTTATCCAATGGAAGCTTTTTATCCACAGACATCATCAAACACCTAGTCACATGTTCCGCAGCCTTGTCTCCGTTCTCCTCGAGCAACCTGTCATGCTCGTCAAACAAGTCCTCTGCTTCTCTAGTCATTCCACACCACAAGACCCCCCTCTGATCTTTGTACAATTCGAACAATTTGGGAGACTTTCTAATGAAATCGCTGATCTTATGTGGTTTAGGCAAGTTGATCTGCCGCCTGTACTGCTCCAACGACCTGACAGTCATTATCATATCTGGCTCACTCTTCAACACCTCCATCAAGAAAATCACTTTGGAAGCTATTTTCCATTTCTCTGTCGCTACTTCGAGCTCACGAACTCTCTTTTCCTGGCTCCTATCTTGAACACGCTTGCTGCTGGTCATTAACCTGACCCATACCCGCCCGAAAGGGGATTCTCCGGATAAAACGTTTCTTTCAGGCATTATCACAAACATGTTGTGGGCATTCCCGTAGAATTGCAGACAACATCGCAACCTTCCCATCAAAACCTCAACTTTTAGCACCTGAACAGCCAGTAAGAGTAAATATCACCACAAGTTACAGAACAGTGTAAACAGGATACAACAACATAGCAAGTCCAATGAAAATCAATTTCTAAAACCCAACTAGTCAAGTGCCACAAGTTTGTCTTGCAAAGAATAGGAAATCATGCTCACTCTCTCGGCCGACTTAAATTTACCGATGATTACGATTACTTACATCAACAAGGAACTAGTTTCAGATTCCATGTGTGATAGAAAATGTGCAAATTCATCAATAGAGACATCAATACCTCAAACTATACGGCGGCCAATCAACTGAGTTTAACGGTACGGCGGCGAGGAGAAAGATGGGCGGAAAGCCATGCGACGGCGACGAGAACAGAAGGCAGAGTATGGTGGTGTTCTTTTTGTTGTATATGGCCCCCAAAATAAAGCCCATTCAGTAGTCTTATATGACAATATAAAAAATATTTATTTTATATTAAAAAGATTATTTCTAATTAAGTTAAAAAACCCAATTCAGTTTACTAATTTGATTTTTACTTTATTTAAACTTCAAAACCAAATTCGATTCAGAATATTTTTAAGGCCGTATATAATGATCCATATCTTCATTTATCAATTAAACTGATTATTATCAATAGGCACTTGGGAAATACAAAAATGGGTTTAACAAAAAAAAAAGAAATACAAAAATAGAACTAATCAAAATATTCTGAATAATTTTTAACTAATGATGTTCCAAGGATTTATCGCGCGCTGTGTGCGAGATCATAGCTGAACATATTGGTTTGACAAATTAATATATCTATATTATTATTTAAGAAGTCATTTAAGAAAATAGACTTTATTTTTAAGTTATTATATACTATGTCATTATAAATAAAATAAAATAATTGAAATTGATTGTCTTTCAAAATTATTACAGAGAATATGGAAAATATTTGTTTTTCATTAAATAAGTTATTTACTATTTAGTTTTAAATTAACTATTAAGATATTAAAATATTATATATATTAAAATAATAATCAATCCACATATTTTAAAAAAGTAAAAAAAAACTATTCGAGATCTTGTAATATTTTCACTATACTTAATATTATTTTATTTGAATATATATCAAAACAAAAGTTTAAACGAGTTAAGTTTACATTTTACTACATTACAAAACGGGTTAAGTAAACAGGTTATTCCGCTTGGAGAACTTTCTATATAATAATTAGTTAGACATATTATAAATTTCAGAAAAGATCAAAACCATTTTTTGAAGACCAAACAATGTTTCTTAAATTTCAAAATAAATTTTAAGAAAAATTACCCTGCGCTATAGTGCGGGTTCAATCTTAGTTCTTTATTATATGGGCTTTTTCTCTTTCCAAAAACAACCTTTTACCTAATTAAGATTTTTGAAAAATAAATTTTCTGAAACTTCAGAAAACTAGAATTTTGAAAAAAACTATCTATTTCTAAACAAAAACCAATTGGTTTTTCCCTTATAATTGGTGATGTTTTTTTCTTCATTTTTGTTGTTGCAAATGTTGCTATTTTTAGACATCATTGTGATTAAAAAGAAATGAAAAGAGATAAAATTGAAAAACCACAAACAAAGAAGCCTAATATAATATAGATTCAGAGCAGGAAGGGGGAAAATCCCAAATTTCTTCACAAGTGTACGGCTTTGATTGTGTAGTTAATTTAGAGTAAAAAAGTGGAAAAAACAAATAAAAAGAAAAATGTAATCTTTTTTACTTCTTTTGAGTGGAGGTAAGTTTTCGGTTGGAAAATTAAACACTTTATCATTTTTGTTTGTCGTCGATTTGAAGTAATTTATACTTTTTATGGTTTTTCTTTTTCATAAATAATATTATTTTGATACATTTCACACATATTAAATAAATTATTAAAAGTTTTATATTATCTTTTATTAATACATTAAACAGTTTTTTCTCTTTAATTAATATACTAAAACAATAAAGTTAAAATTAGATTTTTGTTCAAAATTATGAAATATAAAACGACACTCTTTATAAAACAAAAATAAAATCTTAAAACAATATTTTTTCTCAAACAATTAAAGTTCTGCGAGAGACGAAACTTTAGAGCATCATTATTGGGAGAAACCCAAATGGGTTTCTTAACTAATATTTAATTATAAATTTGAAGTTAAGAAACTCCGTTAAGAAACTTCTGTTTTTGCTGTTTTATTGGTAGAACCCTATTAGGGTTCTTAAAAAAAATTAATAATTTTGTTTTATTTTAAATAGAGTTTATTTTTTAATTAAACATAATTGACATAAAAACATAACATTTTAAACATAGATTTTGAAAAAAAATGCAAAAGAACGCTCAATTTGGTTTTTTCTGATCTTGTCTATGAATCGCTTCATGTTCACCCACCGAATGATTCCAATTCATTAATATGTAAAAAAAAAGTTTAATATGTAAATATTCAAATTCATTATGTAAAGATTCTAATTCATTAATATGTAAAAAAAAGTTTAGAATTTTAAAGTTGAATTTAAGAAAAATTTAAAAAAAAAAGGTAAAATTTTTTTTTTAAGTTAAAGTTAAGAAAAAGTTTTAAAAAAAATTTGGCAAAAAAAAAAATCGGCGAATTAGGTTTTGACACGTGGCTAAGAATAGTGTAAGAACCCCCTTAAGAACCGGTTCTTAAAACTCTTATTTAAAAACCGGTTCTTACACTGTTCATAATTTTATTTATTTATTTATTTTTTTTTGGGTTAAGAACCCCCTTAAGAGCCCCCAATAATGATGCTCTTACAAACAAAAATAATTGCAGTTCTTTATGTCTCTCTTTCAAATTGTTTTGCATTATTCATCCCAGTCAAATCCTATTTATACACATCAGCTATGTCCATTTAAAATCATGTCAATGCTCATAAAAATTTCCATTTTAAATCATAAATTGGTAATTAATAAATTAATACATGTCAGTGTATAGGGTTGAACGTTTTAACCCTATCCAAATCCGAATCTGAATTCGAACCCGATCCAAACTAAAAAAATACCCGAACGGGTTTTACGGTCTAAGTATTTCAGATTTCGGGTAATATCCGAATCGAACTGAAACCCGAACTACAAACCCGAATTACCCAATTAACCCCTTTGTTATATTTAGGGTTTGACGTTTTAACCGTACCCGAACCCGACCAATTTATGGACTTGTTTTGTTGAATTATGGGGACTTGTTTACGGGTATTTCGGGTTTTGATCATAGTATGGGTAAAAATATCCGAACTTACCTAAACTTATCTAAACTTACTCGAAACAATAGTTATTTCGATTATAACCGAACCCGATTAGTACCGAATCGAACTCAACCCGATGATTTAAAATACCCGACCGGATCCTCTAAACCTAAATCCAAAGACCCGAAATATCCGATCCGAACCCGAAATTGGACTATATGATCTCAAACGCCCAGTTCTATCACTATATGTATATTTAGGTGTTTTTATTACACTTTTCGATACAAATTTCAACCAACAAAAAGCAAACACTAAGCAAATACGGTGGCGGCTGCCTCCCTTGAGATCACATGTTTCAGATCTTTCAGGACAGTGTTGTGGTATTAACACAGTTAATTTACCGTGTCGATTGACTTGTACTTATGTATATGTCTCGCGAGAATAAACCAAAAAACAGTTCAAATTAAAGTGGAGAAAGAATGTAAAATACAGATACATTTGTAACATACATAAATTGGCGTCGACGACGAATTGGAATAATACAACGCATAAAGAGTTAAGGTCTCTTGAATGGATTTAGTTTGCTTTTATAAGAGTTTTAGGTCTTCCTTTATCCTGAAATTTAGTTTCCTAAAAAACTATAGGAAAGTTATTTTCAATTTAAACTTTTTTATATTATTATTTTTTAGTCGAAATTTTTTTAGTTGCTTGTTTTTCTTTTTTTAATACTGATTTATTATTTTATTACAAATTACGACAACTGTTACATAGACAGTTTTACCACTTTATGAGCATTCACGACAAACAGTTCCATATACACCACATTGAAGATCTCTTATAAGTTTGTTTTCATTAATCTGCATAAATGATAATAAATCGCACTTTCTAGAATTCGAAACTCATATCTCATGGTGTAAAAACATTAATGAACCATTGTAACCACTGGACCAAAAGATCTTCCACAATATTTTTTTTTCTTTAAAATTACAATTTTTTTTTTTTAATTCATCTTTAGAGTTTCTACTTTATATGCAAAAACTAAAAACTAAAATTTATAGCGAAAACTAAAACCAAAATGTAAAAAACCAACACTATCAATTCAGTTTTAAAAAACTACATCTAGTCATCATAGTCTAATTTATCATGCTCTCATCTCACCCCCTTAAAAGTATAGGAATTTTGTTGGTTAGTGGAAAAAGAAAGAAAAAGTTAAACACATGGTAGTGAAACGTGGGCACATGTGTAATAATAAACATGACTGGCTTCTTCATCAGCGCGTTTCCACGTAATCATCTTCTTCAAACGCGCAAACTACCTGCGACCTTCTTCTTGACCCTCTAATTCTTATCACACATATAAATACACTAACAAGCCGCCATTTCTCACTATACTGTCAACTCCCAAAGACAACGTAATATACAAAAACCCTAATTATTAGTTTTAACCAAAAGCTATCTTTATTCATCTCTCTCTGCATTTGGTTTATTATATAGAGATATGGATGCTTCGCAACCGAAATACACGGGTGTACGGAAGAGGAAGTGGGGGAAGTGGGTGGCTGAGATTCGTCTCCCTAACAGCCGCGAGAGGATCTGGCTCGGCTCCTTCGACTCCGCCGAGAAGGCGGCGCGTGCTTTCGACGCCGCTCTTTACTGTCTCCGCGGCCCCGGAGCTCGTTTCAACTTCCCTGAAAATCCGCCGGAGATACCCGGCGGGCGTTCTCTCACGCCGCAGCAGATTCAGGTCGTAGCCAACCGTTTCGCCTGCGAGGAGCTGTTACCACCGCAGCAGCAACAACAACAACCACCGTCGCCACGTGGCGATAAGACGGAGGAAGGAGGAGGAATTTCGGCACGTGGGGAAATTAGTGGTGGGCCGATGTTAGGACAAGTTGGGAGAGATAATACCAACCACGAGGATAATAGCAATACCAATAGCAATGATACGACGACGACGTATTGGCCTTTAGTGTGGGAGGACAATCTTGTGGTTCCTACAATGTTGGATGAGTTTCCTACTTTTTTCATGGACGACGATTCCACGAATTTGTATTTCCCGTCGACACAACAACAACAACAACATGAGCTCTCATCTGATTTTTACTACGATGGAGCATCTGTTTTTGAAGATGATTACTCTCACTACACTACCAACCTTTGGAATTTCTGAGATCCATTTTTTTACTAGCGATCTTGGACCATATATTCCTGCATTACTGAAGGTGAATGAGTCATTAAGCTAGCCTCTTAGTTTCGTATAGTAGACATTTCATCTTTTTCTTCTTCTTTTTTCTATATTAAAAGTCTTAAACCAATTTATTTCACATGTTCTTTTGTATTTATGTGCTTTGTATTACATAGCACATTAATTACTTCCACTCTAGTTTCTTTCTCTTTTTTTTTCCTAGGATTTGCTTGCATTTTTTTGTGACAAGCCAATCTTGACCCCTATAGTTTGGTCTTAGATGGTTTTCAAAGTTTATAATAAGGAAGGTTCCATATATATGTGTATTTCTATAAGTGCGATCACGTTTTGTTTGGACGAGAATTTATATAAATATTATGTAAATGAACTAATAGTAGTTCAACTTGTTCTAGAGGTGTCGTTTCAACTAGTTCTAGAATTAATAGTTTAACAACTTGAAAACATAGGGATGATTTACAAATATAATCAAAACATGATTACGCATTTATAGAGATTATAAACTAAAAAGTCAATATCCGCACTACAAACGGATGTTTATATTTTATATTTGTTATTTATTTTTTAATTTTGAACGAAGATTGACATTTTCTATTTGTTCATTTTTATTGTTATATTGTTATTGAATTTGATATTATGATGATAAATGATATTGAAAGCAAGCAAATATCCAAGAAACGATTATGAGATTATATATTAAAAATTGTGATTCCTTAAAAATGTGATTAATTTTTATTTTTTTGTACATTTAATTAAATAAAACTATGACATTTGAATAACAAAATTGTACACACTCAGAAGTCAAAAATAACTCACGAGAGCTAAATATGTGCCAAAAATATATTCTTGGAGATCATGAGCATCTATTGCAATTACATGATTCACAACATATGCCAAGTTGGGATCAAAACATATTTCAATGACAATATGCAATGGGGTTAGTATCACAACTTTACTCAAGAAAATTGAATATCTTGGAGTTAGATGAAAAAACTCTTTACTCAGGAAATTTATCGGCAATAAAATATGCATATACATTTCCTTTTACCTTCATAACATTATTGAAACTCATAAACAAAATTTGTAAGCTCATCTATCTCATTCCACAACTCAGGAAACTGTTATTTTTAGCATGCTAAACTAGTCTGCTTTTGGGAGTATTCTAGGCTCCTTAATTAATTTGTTCCTTTCCAATTGTGAATCGTATTCATTCAGATTTAGTGCTAATTTATTGATCTTCATCTTAGTCTTTACCTCCAACATGAACCCATCAGCCACTTGAGTTTCTTCAGCACTTAATTAACCACCATATTACTTTAGTCTGATTTTATTGATGTTAACTCATGGCGAGTATAAAATCATGCAAGCAACACGTTACGCTCTAAGGTTGTGATGGGTTTTTGTTCATTTGTGGGTTTCTTAACTCGTGGCGATTATCAAATCATAAAAGCCATATTTTTATATCTTTAGTTAACTTAATTGCTTTTATGTCGTTGTGGGTTTATGTTCATTTGAGTTTTCTTAGTTTTTAATTTGTTAGTTAGGGTTTTCGTTATAGCTTTTCCTATTCAAGTAACCGTGAGACTTATTTGTAAAGATAGCTTATTGATTTTTTTTTTTTTTTTTGTCGACAGCCTTGATACCGAACCCTATTCGGTGAACCAAATCGAGGGTATCGAGTTTACATAAGTGAAATTTGATGGATAGACTCGAGCACCTCGTGCTAATTTGTCTGCCACTGTGTTTCTCGTGCGTGGGATTTGTGTGATAGAGAAATAGGTGAATTTCACCTCCTTGCTCTTCTCGAACTCCTTCAGTTGTAACGTAAATGCCGGCCACTCCTTCGGTGTAGACACCATCTTCACCAATTCTGAGCAGTCTGTTGCAAACGCTATCGTCGTTTTGTGGTTTGCAATCATGCAATGCATCGCCCAGATGAGCGCTTCCAATTCCACGTGTAGCGGGGATAGGCTTCTTCGTAGATTACGGGACCCCATAAGCTTTCCTTCAATTCCCTCCTGAAAGCAAAACCATCCTAAACCAGAAAATTTATCTCCTTCCTTCCATGACCCGTCAATATAGCATGTGAGGCCGTTATATTCATCTGGTTCATTTATTCTCGTATTGAGATCCGGTGGTAGGGGAGATATGTCAGGTTCACTAATTTGTGCCGCTTCCCAAGTTGCGACTTCTGTTTCCGCTAACCTCAGAATCTCTTGTGGGGTTCTATCCCCATTTGAGAATACCTTGTCATTCCTTGCTTTCCAAATATTCCACACAATCCACGGAAACATTATGTTCTTTTCCTCATCTGGCATTCTCCAAAATAGATGATCGAAATTGGCGAAAACCGATGTCATCGGGAAAACTCCCGGGGCCGATGGAATATGAGAGAGTGCCCATGTTTGTAGTGCTGGGGGGCATTCAAACAATACATGGTTGATCGTTTCCCCCTCCACACCACACCTAGCACATTGTGTGTCACAATTTATTCCTCTAGCGCGTAGGTTCGCTGTGACCGACAGACACCCCGAGATTGCTTGCCATATAAAATGTCGCAATTTCGGTGGACACGTCAATTTCCATGAGTTTGCCTGTAGCATCTTTATATCTGGACCGTAAAAATAATTGTCGCCGTTGTCTGTGATTTGTTGGCCAACCTGATATCCCGACTTTACCGTATATTTCTCTGATTTCGTATAGTGCCAACCAGGCGTATCTGGTCGATAAATACTACTGATGTGTATTCCACGTATAAGTTCCACATCGGCCGGTTCGATGATTGCGTTTATCAGTTCCAGGTTCCACGTTTGTGTCGTTGGGTCAACCAAATGATTAACTCTGAGATTTGGGTAATAATTGTACCCTTTGCATGATGCTGACCTCGGGGGAGATGATGGTATCCATGGGTCATTCCATACTGATATGGTACCCCCTGAACCAACTCTTTTGATAAGCCCTTTTGAAACCAGAGGTCTAGCCGAGATGATACTCCTCCATCCAAAGGACGGGGAGTACGACTAAATAGGGTCTAAAGGGTCTGTGTTTCGATAGTACCGCCCCTTAAAGACCCGAGCGAAAAGCGATTTTGGTTGTTCCATTAACCGCCATAGCTGTTTTGCTAGTAATGCTGTATTGAATTCCTCTATTGATCGAAACCCGATTCCGCCGTCTACCTTATTCCGGCACATCTTCTTCCATGTCATCCAGTGCATACCTTTCTGTTGACCGTCTGAGCTCCACCAAAAACGCGCTGCCGCACTGGTTAATTTTGCGGTAATAGACTTCGGTAACCGAAAACAAGACATAACGAAAGTCGGCATAGCCGTGGCTACCGATTTAATTAGTACCTCTTTCCCTCCTTTAGTCAGGAGTCTGGATGTCCATCCGTTGACTCTATCATTGTGTCTTTCGACAACGAAGGTGAAAATCTTACTCTTTGCCCCTCCTAGACTTTCTGGCAGACCTAGATAAGTGCCCATCCCTCCCATATTTTGGATTCCCAGCAATTGTTTTACCTCATCTTGTACCGCTTCTGGGACCGTGAATCCGAAATTTAAAGAAGATTTTGAAAAATTAATTTGTTGCCCCGAGACCAACTCGTATTGCTTAAGTATTTGCAAGATAGTGTGACACTCTTGTACCGAAGCCTTGCAGAAGAAAATACTATCGTCCGCAAAGAGTAAGTGTGAAATCGCTGGACCTGCCTGTTGATCCGTAAATCACACAAAAAGGGGTAAAACAGTACTTTTTAGTCGGAATCTCGTTTATTGATCAAGGTCGGCGTTACAACAGAATTTAAGTAAGTAGGCAAAGACAAAAGACTTGAGATCGGTAATGAGCTCTCTCTTGTATTCTCTGTCTCTGCGGAAGTTGTGGATCCTTGAATGAGGCGATGACCTCCTTATTTATAGTGTCTTTGAGGCGGTTGAAAGGAAGATTTCTCCTTTTCCGAGTTCGATTAGGAAGAGGAAATCTTCCGGTTTTCTCGCCGAGATAAGGATAAATTCCTGATATCTCGACGAGTCGACCCAAGGGAATATTTCCTTTTCCGAGATCGGTGGGAAAAGGGAAATATTCCGGTTTCATCTGTTGTAACGGACCGGACTTGTGATGGGCCTAGATCGGTAGCCGAGGTGGGCTTTCAACGAGATTCCGAGATCGGCCCAATGTTTTCGGGCCGACTTATCCTCGATCCGAACCATCGTAAACCGGTCTTGATTGAACCGATCTCGGTTCGAACCGAGTTAAACCAGGGGGTGCTAATCCCCCCTATAACAATTGGTCCCCCCCTCAGTTCGGCGAGGGAGTTTATGAGTTCGGCGAATTTTTGGGGAGTATTCTTTAGCTCGGTTAAAACTGAGATCGGTATGATCTGATCAGATTCTATTTCGAGTTCGCCTTGATGATACGAACTGTACGAGTTCGGCGAACTGACTGAGTTCGGCTTGATGATACGAACTGTACGAGTTCGGCGAACTGGCTGAGTTCGGCTTGATGATACGAACTGTACGAGTTCGGCGAACTGCTTGAGTTCGGCTTGATGATACGAACCGTACGAGTTCGGCGAACTGTTTAAGTTCGGCTTGATGATACGAACTGTACGAGTTCGGCGAACTGCTTAAGTTCGGCTTGATGATACGAACTGTTCAAGTTCGGCGAACTGACTGGGTTCGGCTTGATGATACGAACTGTTCAAGTTCGGCGAACTGCTTAAGTTCGGCTTGAAAGGACGGATCCTCTTTAGATTGGGGTTCTTACGGTTGAATCGATTTTACAAACTTTCGAATTCGGTGAGTTTTTGGTATCGAGCTCTGATATATTTGAAGTCGTACTTTATACGACTTCTCAAACTTGTCGTACACAGTGGTGCCGTAAATAGTACGGTCTTAGCCGGGTGAAGAGGACAAGTTCGACTGAACCTGCTCAAGGTCGGCAATCCATATTGTAGATCGGCTTATCGATTTTGCGGTTGTTGAGAAACCGGCTTACTGGTTTTTGCGACTGTTGAGAAATCGGCTTATTAGTTTTTGCGACTGTTGAGAAGTCGGCTTAGATTTGCGAGGAAGGACGTTCGGCTTGACCCTAGAGTTTAGTTTAAGAGTACGTGAACAGCTCATCTTAATATGCTCTAGGTTTTCTCACATTGAATCCGAGTGTGCAAGACGGGCTCGGCTTATTTGGCTCGGATAATCTGAGAAGTTGGTGCGAGACTGATCTCGGCTTTGAATGTGGAAAGTGTATTATCCATTGCACCATGAGGATGCGTGCGAGCTAAGCTCGGCTTTATCAGATCGCCTGGCCAGGACGTTGATATGGGAACCGTTGGTGGTCCAAAATGCGAACTGTTTGGAGTTCGGCAAACATAAAGTTTGGCTTAAAATACGAACTGTTGGAGTTCGGCAAACATAAAGTTTGGCTTTTAAAATACGAACTGTTGGAGTTCGGCAAACATAAAGTTTGGCTTTAGAAAATACGAACTGCTGGAGTTCGGCAAACATAAAATTTGGCTTTGAAAATACGAACTGTTGGAGTTCGGCAAACATAAAGTTTGGCTTTGAAGGTACGAACTGTACGAGTTCGGTAGAATGCCTTGGTAAAATTTTATTAATGTTATAGCTGTGCCTTGTGAGGGCTGCCTACGTACCTTCGAAAGAAGGATCAAGCCATTCGTAGTTCATATGGTATTAGAATCGAGCGTATGTGTAGTAGCTCGGTGATCTTTTTTTGCGAGCGTTTGGAGCTCGGGAGCGTTTGGAGCTCGGTTCTTGTAGTGCGAGCGTTTGGAGCTCGGCTCTTTTTTTTTTTTTTTTTTTTTTTTTTTTTTTTTTTTTTAATGGCGCGGTCTGTTCGAGGGTTGGAAGGCTCCTTCGACTGGAACTTCCCCCTTTTTGTACTTCATCATCAGGAACTCCTGTAGATGTCGGCACTCTTCGGTTGAATGATTTCCATACCGGTTATGGAAATTGCAGTACGGTGCGGATTCAGTGTTGTCGGGCTCTGTTGGCTCATCCGACCGAACCCAAGTGTTTGACCAGGATTGCTGGGTTTGGACCGCATTGACGGGTTGTTTCGGGGGAACGTATAGTTTGTCTTTCTCGGATCTTTCTTCCTCCTCCATGATGAAGATATGCGCCCTGTGCAGGATGTCCTCCAATGTCTTTGGATTATTGCGTTTGATCTCCCTGTGAAAGTCCGATTCGTACCAGGTGGCTTTGTAAAGAGCCTCGATTGCGGCTTCGTCGTCGATCGTGCAATGGGATACAACCGTTTTGAAACGTTCCATGAAGTTGCGTAGGGGCTCGTCCCGCTTCTGCTCGAGGGCCCAGAGTTCGGCGTTCTTTGTTTTCTGCTTGATAAACATGGTGAAGCGTTTGAGGAATTTGGTAGTGAGCTCGTTATAGCTGTTTACCGAACTTGGCTCGAGCGTTGAAAATCAATCGAGCGCGGTTCCGGATAAGTTCTCCACGAATAGTTGGCACATGGCCGCGTCCTTCTCGGTTTCCGAGCTGAAACGAAATCGGTTCATTGTGATGACAAACGAAGTCAAGAAGTTTTTAGGATCGGTAAACCCGTCGTATGGTGTGATCTTGACTCTTTCCAATCGTCGGACTGGAGTATTGACGACTTTGTCGGTAAACGGCGTCCTCTGTGACTCTTGAATTACCCGGTCGATCTCCGGCGCCGAACTCGTAGCTTGATGGACTGTGGTCCGCATATCTTGTAGTTGGGCGTGGACCTTGGCGAATTCCAAATTCAGGGCGGTTCGGTCCGTGATGTTGATTTCCGAACCGGTCGCGGAGGATCTTCGTGTCGGCGGGTCGATCGTGCCTGGGGGTCGAGCGTCGGTTAAGTCGGACAAGAGATTTCGGCGTAACGTGCTTTCGTTGGCGGGGGTGACCGGATTCGGATCGAGGATACCGATCTGATTTCGGCGCTCAAAATGGGATGCTATGAGGGACGCGATCCGCTCTTCGTTCTTTTTGTTAATTTCGGCGAACTGCGCCGCCATAGCTTCCATGAAGACGGTCGGATCCGTGAATATCGAAGCGGCCAGAGGCTGGGGAAGAGTCCGAGATGGATTGACCTGATTGTTTTCTCCAACAGGCACGGTCGGAGGGGGTCTTCCTCCGGTTGTCTGTAGTTCGGTATCGATAGGATTGAGCTCGTCGATCCGTGGATTTTGATCGTCGGTTTCTGAGCCGTTGACGAGGGCTGCGGTGGTATCGACTGGAAGAACCATTGCCGAACTTCAATCAAACGATATCCGAAAGTACTGTTCTATAGTCCCCACAGTCGGCGCCAATTGTTGATCCGTAAATCACACAAAAAGGGGTAAAACAGTACTTTTTAGTCGGAATCTCGTTTATTGATCAAGGTCGGCGTTACAACAGAATTTAAGTAAGTAGGCAAAGACAAAAGACTTGAGATCGGTAATGAGCTCTCTCTTGTATTCTCTGTCTCTGCGGAAGTTGTGGATCCTTGAATGAGGCGATGACCTCCTTATTTATAGTGTCTTTGAGGCGGTTGAAAGGAAGATTTCTCCTTTTCCGAGTTCGATTAGGAAGAGGAAATCTTCCGGTTTTCTCGCCGAGATAAGGATAAATTCCTGATATCTCGACGAGTCGACCCAAGGGAATATTTCCTTTTCCGAGATCGGTGGGAAAAGGGAAATATTCCGGTTTCATCTGTTGTAACGGACCGGACTTGTGATGGGCCTAGATCGGTAGCCGAGGTGGGCTTTCAACGAGATTCCGAGATCGGCCCAATGTTTTCGGGCCGACTTATCCTCGATCCGAACCATCGTAAACCGGTCTTGATTGAACCGATCTCGGTTCGAACCGAGTTAAACCAGGGGGTGCTAATCCCCCCCTATAACACTGCCCTCGCTACCTTTAGCCCCGTAAGCGATTTCTCCCTTTCTGCTTTCCGTATATTAGCTATCAAAACCTCTGTGCAGAGAATGAACAAGTATGGAGATAATGGGTCGCCTTGCCGCAATCCTCTGAATGGCGTTATTTGTCCTTTGGGATTACCGTTAATGAGTACCTTATATTGTACCGATTGTATGCACCACATCATCCATGCAATCCATTTTTCCGCAAAACCAAATTTCCTCAATAGGTGTTCAATGAAGGTCCATTCAACTCGATCATATGCTTTACTCATATCCGTCTTGATTGCCATGAACTTACTCTTGCAGGATTTATTGGTTCGTAGTCCGTGAAACATCTCCTGGGCAATCAAAATATTATCCGATATTAGTCGCCCTGATACAAAGGCTGATTGAGTCTCGGAAATCAGATCCGGTAGCAATATCTTTAACCTCTGACATAACACTTTCGAGATGATCTTATACCCCACATTACACAAACTTATAGGTCTTAATTCCGTCATACGAGTTGGTCTTCCCGACTTTGGTATTAAGCAAATGTTTGTCATATTCAGTCTTTGATCAAAGGAACCCGTTTCCAGAAAATCGTTAACCAGTTTTACTACATCTGCCTTTATTATGTGCCATGATCTTTGAAAGAATAAAGCCGTCATTCCGTCCGGGCCCGGAGCCTTCTCTGGATTCATCATGAAAAGTGCTCTCCGAACTTCCTCTTCCGTAGCCATTGCCGTGAGCATATCATTATTTTGTTCCGAGACTGATGCTGGAATCTCTCTGAGGGCCTCCTCAAAATCCGTCGGTAAAGTGGATGTGAATAATTCCTCGAAATAGTTTACCGCTACTTGTTCTACATCTTTGTCCGAGGTAACCCAAGCCCCTGATGCATCGTGTAGTCCGGTAATTCTATTTCTCGCCCTGCGTTGCTTAACTTGCGCGTGGTAAAACTTTGTATTTCTGTCCCCCACCGTTGCCCATAAGGTTCGACTCTTCTGTTGCCAGAATAATTCTTCATCCAGATAAGCCTCTTTCAGTCTTCTCGTGATCTCCATGAGTTCCTCGTTTGTACTATTATCATCATTTTGAATCTCCTCTAAAGCTTGTTGTAAATCCCTAATTTTCTCCTTGCCATATGGCAGGTTGTTTGTCCGCCATTTTGAAATTTCTCTCCGGCAATTTTTTATTTTTTCTATAAAGAGGGTCTCACTTTCCGCTGTGCTAATTTCCCAGCCCTTTGCTATCGTTTCCATAAAACCGTCCCGCCCAATCCACCGTTTATCGAACCGAAACTGACCCTGTTTCCTGGGTATTTTATCCTCTATAGTGGCAATAATCGGCCTATGATCCGATCCAATCATTGCTAGGTATTCTACAAATGAATGGGAGAATATCTCATGCCAATCCCCGTTTGCTAGGGCCCTATCCAGTCGACACCGCACAACTTTTGAGTTTCGTCTTCCTCGCCAAGACATTGTGTTACCCAAACATTGGAATTCCAGAAAACCGCAGTGTTGTATCATCAGGTTAAATGACATGAAAGAAGAAGCGGGTCTTGAATTTCCTCCTTGTTTCTCGTTATTCCCCGTTATTTCGTTTAGATCACCTATTATAAACCAAGGATCCGTTCTTATTAGACTCGTCCGTGTTTAGCGTTCCCAAACTTGGTCTCTCTTTTTTGGTATCGGATCACCATATATAAATGATAAACATACCTTTTTCCCTTGTATAGTTGCCTCGATATCGATTATTCGATTGCTTGAGTATAAAACCGTAACCTTGAAGGAATCATCATAATATAAAGTTAGTCCTCCGCTCGCACCACACGGCTCGACCGTGAATAATTTATTATAACCAAAGTGAAACTGAAATTTTTGCATAAAAGAGAAGTCTTGTTTGGTTTCTGAAAGAAACAAAAACTCAGGTTTATGCTTCTTCCACACCTCCCTAAGGTAACCTATTGTATATTTGTTCCCAAGTCCCTGGCAATTCCAACTAAGGATTCTCATAAATTAACCAATATGTACTTTTGATTTATATTTCTCTCCATCGTTAGGGTTGAAGATCCCTATGGAGTCATTTGATCTGATCCATTCTCTAGATGACCCGAGGTAATTCCGCCATCCTTCCAACGCAATTCCCCTCTCATACCGCGGGAGAGATTCTTTTGCAGTAAGATAATAAATCCCTAGAAAGTTATAATAAATAAAGGAGGAACCTCCATTGGGCCGACACTGTTCAGCCGAAATAGCATTTGTATGTCTCAAAAAATCATGAAAAATATAACCATACCTAAAAGCCGGCGTTACCGTCACCAAAAACACGTGGGACCATAATCGTTTAATCATGCTTTCAAAAATCGGAGCGGGGCCGTTCCAGCAAGCTAAACATTCCCCTAACCGAAGCATGACTTCCCCGAATGTAACCCCATAGTTAATTATAAAATGTTTCCCTACCTCCACAACCTTTGAAACCAAACTGATCCCATAATCAATGCATTTCCGTGAGAAAAGCATGTTTGCACCGAGTATAAACCCCTTGCTAAGTACCAAAAACGCAAGAGAAGAGACGTGACATAAATTTCCTCCAAATTTGTCTTGATTTCTGGTTATCTTATGTAAATCATTTATGCCAAATCCTGAACCAATTCGAGTCAAAAATATTCTTGTTACCCGCTTCCATACTGAAACTCTCAATTTTGTCACCTGTTTTTCAAAAATCAAAGAGGGGAAAATATCTTCCCGATACCTCAAACTCAACCTCATTAACTCTAATACTCGGCTTCTTGGAAGAAAAATGGTGATCTCAAATTTATTATTATAAAGAAAAGCAAGACCGTATACAACCGTATACAACTTAAGAAATCCGAAATGAAACTGAAAAGCAAACATAAATAACATCTTTTGATTTGATATTAAACGAGGCGCCAACAAACGCAAGTGCTGCTTCAAGAAATCCCGATAGTAGCTTTGTATTCCCTTAGTGCCACTGCGTTGAGCCCTCCACAATCCAACTTTCATCCCTTATTTTCCGATTTCGAAGTGTCCGGATCTGCTCTCGGTTTCGAAGAGACCTTACTAGCTGCATGGTGATCCTCGCCGAAACGGCCCGAGGTCTTTGGTATCACCCTTTTCCTTGGGGAAATAATGCCCTGCACAATCTTCTTTTTTGAACCCGCACCAGTCAGATTATTCTTGAGTTTAACTCCCTGTTTCCGCTTGGCCTTTGGGATCTCGTCCCCATCACCTGTTTTCTCCTCCCTTACATGTTCTAGTTTCTCTTCAACCATTGTCGAGTCCGTAGAAAGTTCCGTCTCTAATACCAATCCATTATCAACATAAAATAAATCTAGAACTTTCCAGTTCATCTTCCTTGTTATCGTCATTCATCGCGGATCAACGATTATCAAGAAAACCATATTTTGGCATTTAGTTTTTACATGGAAAAGTGGCCCTATAACAACTACGATGTAATTAATGTGTGCTTTTAAGTTTTTTACCTATCATGTGGACCATAAACATGGGAGAGAATCGTCTACTCCTTATTTGGTTGCCTAAGAGAGATGAACATGCTTAGACGTCCATATAAAACAAATTTGTTTATCGATATAATTTACAGAGATGACATCATCAAATTAAAGAATTAGATCTTCATTTACAAGACAAGTACAGAATTAATTGGCATTGACGGGAAAATGATTAATTTAACCTGTTTTGGCCCTTCATACTAGGAAAAAAAAGAACAGATATTTACCTAAATTTCTCTAAATTTAATGGACTAGCATTACAAGACCAAAAATGCAAGCTATTACTAAGCAGAACAAAATAATTACAGGTAAATTACACAAAACTTAGAAAACAAATTGACTATTAAAAGCAAGATTGGCAGGTAAATAACCCATATATTTACTTAAGGTGCTTCAAACTCTGATGAATTAACACTAGATAAATCCGAAAATAGACAAAAGACAATAAAACATAGAACCAAACAAAGAAACAAGAATTAACAAAAAGTCAGCCTGCATTAAAACCCCTTAAAATAATAATATATATGCAACTTTTTAATCAATAAAATCTCATATTAATCATCTCTTTCTCTGTTAAAAAAATAAATAAAAAATCATCTCTTTCATCTCTTTCATCTCTTTCATCTCTTTCTCTCTATAATTAGTTACCTTTCGCTCTCGGAGGATCAAACGGCGTTTGCAAAAGCTTTTTTGGTCTGTAGAAAGAAGATAATGGCTCCGTCGTTTCTAAGCGTAGCAAAGTTCGTTGAGGCAATACTTCGCCGGAGATTCTCCTCCGCTGGTCTCTCTCTCCAAACACTATCCATAGACTCCGAAACCACCATACAGTTTTGGGGCCCACCACCGTCTCCGTCGGCGGGAAATAAACAGAAACCGTCGCTCCTCCTCCTCCACGGGTTTGGGCCTTCCGCTGTGTGGCAATGGAGCAAACAGGTAAAGCAACTCTCTCTCTTCTTCCGTCTCTACATTCCCGACCTCATCTTCTTCGGCGGCTCCACCACGTCCTCCTCTTCCACCGACGAGAACCGGTCGGAGATGTTTCAGGCTTCGAGCATGGGGAAGCTGATGGAGAAGCTCGGTGTCGAGAGATTTAGTGTTGTCGGGACGAGCTACGGTGGGTTTGTGGCGTATAACATGGCGAAAATGTTGCCGGAGAAAGTGGAGAAAGTGGTTCTTGCTAGTTCCGGCGTTAATATGCGGCGGAGTGATAACGAAGCGTTCATCGCGAGAGCCAAGTGCCAAGGTATCGCGGAAGTGATGCTTCCTTCCTCGGGGACGGATCTCCGTAGATTCTCCGGGATGATTTCTTCTATGAGACTCGATTATGTCCCAGATTTTGTATTGAACGACTTTTGCCAGGTATTTTTTTTTGTTCTTGAACAATCTTAAAACCTCTTTTAAGCCTATAACAAATTCTCTTTATCCTTTTGAAAGATTATTATTTTTTATTAAAAAAAAGGGAGTTAATAACGGGAATTCTATATAAAAAACCGGAACTAATATCATAAGGCTAAGAGCATCTACATTGGTTTAAAATGTTTGTGTCTCAAGATGTGTCTCACATTAACAAAAATATTAAAAGTAAGTGAAAGAAAGAGAAAAGTAGACACCTACAATGATCATACAATTATTTTTAATTTAAATTCAATTTTACATGCAAAATATATAGAACCACATTTTTTCTGGAAAAATTATATTGACCACACTTATTTAAAATTATTATAAATTAACACGAAAATATATAGTGGAGCATAAAGATGCAGTCCACTAGTTTATATATTTAAAAATTAAAGAGTGATTGATAAAAGAAGACAACGAAAGTTATCACTTTCATTTGGTTATAAAAGTAAAAGCTTGTATAGGATTGGGTAAAGAAAGAACGGTAGTATTGAAGCTCCCAAAGAAGGACTAATATTTATCACCTTTTAATTTGAAATAAATAGAATTATATCGCTATTGAAAAAAGAGTTTGGCTTGCATGCAATGCATGATTGATATATATAATATTTGAAAAATGGGAAAACACACAGAAAATGTATTCGGAGAAGAGAGAGGAAAAGGTAGAACTTCTAAAGGGGCTAAGTATTGGCAGGGACGACAAAACAAACGTATCTCCAATTCAACAGGTTCGCTAATCGCTATCACCATTATTATTATTTTTGTTTTAATTATTTTTTGGTTTTTACGCTATCATTAACACTAATATATAACTCACTTTAACAAAAAAAATAATAATATATAATTCAAAATTTATGTCATATTTTTTTTTATTGTTAGAGTATATTTTGTTAAAATGATCCACAACTTTTTAACAATTTTGTTTTTGTTAATTCGTAATGTAAACGCCATAATGGAATATATGTTGATGCTATTTATGAATTTTTTTTCTAAGATATTTATGAATTTATGAATTTTTCAAAGATATTTATGAATTTTCATTTGAATTTTTACATGTAGAAACCAACGTTTGGAATAATTCAGTCCTAAGTAGACCTCGAATGTTAACAATATGATAGTTTTTTTTTTTTGTAGTTGTTGTTTTTATTTATGAATAAGTGACTTCGAAAAAATAATTTATGTAACTACATGATAAGAAGTTGCAATAATAAGTGACATATTTATACTTTTATCTAATTTTAATCCATTTGATTGATTAAAATTAAATGACTAATAAGTAATGAAGTAAGCATGAATCATGCAGGATGTAATGCTGATATGGGGGGAGCAAGATCAGGTTTTTCCTTTGAAAATGGCCCATGACCTTAAAGAGTAAGACCCTTTACTATTGCCTTATCAGTTAGATATATCATATATGTATCCTTCATAATATCTAAATGGCATAGGGTTCTGAATGTTCATTATTGCCTCTTTTCTTTTAATTTCTTGAATCCTCAACTTAATGTTCTCGATCGAGTCTCCAAATGGTTTCAAGATATTGAGGTTACAACTAGTGGTGACACTAAGCTTAATTAGTAGATCTACAAAAAGTAAAATCTCTTTAAATGGAATAATCCAAGCTATTACGTACAACTATATGAGTTTCCAGTTCGTTCTTTTTGCTTGGTAAATAATAAATTATGTGGTTATGATGTAGAACTTTTGAAGTGTTTTTGCTTAAACATTTTTGTTATTCAGGTTTTAAGATTTACTTCATTTTTGTACCAGCACAGTTGATTCCAGTCAACAAAACTTTGATAGTTTTAGGTTTTGCTTTTATAAGCTTAATTTAATTGGATTTTTTTATTGGTTTTTAAAATATGGAAATATATATTACAATCGAATCGAATGGTCTAAATTAGATCATTTTCTAATCGATTTTTCTCTGTCTGAATTTTGATCTAACTAAAGTTAATCGGATAGCCAAATCTATGCTAGAGAGATATCAAGAGACGCGATTTGAGAACTAATTTGGAACGGAGATATATAGAAATGAGTTATTCATATTCGTGTGTAGATTATTTGTGTTTGGTAGCCTAATTAAGTAAGTATTTATAAAGAAAAAGCAATTAATTATGTATGTATATGTTTACCAGGATGTTGGGGAAGAAGGCGACGCTGAAAGTGATACCAAAGACATCACATATTCCCCAAACGGAAAAGCCCAAAGAATTCAATGGCTTTGTCATGTCTTTCTTGTTACCTTCCTCTCCTTCACTATAATTATAACATCCATATTAAACTAAAAGTTACGATTTTTTCTGATTTCATCAATGTTATAATTTAGTGTTCAAATACATGCAAGAATGTATTTTTCAACGGTAATCCATGTCAGAAATTCGATGAGACTAGATGAATATATGGGTGGACAAACAATCGAGAAAACATGATTATTAACGATGTTCGGTTCTTCCATGCATATTACTCCATGAAACCATGTCCAGAAGATAAGCTCACTAAAATTGGAAAACAAATACAACATTTATATCCGTAAAACGCGTAAATCAAACACGTCTTTTAACCTACCGTTCCGTTAGTTTGGACAAAACATACGATTAACTCATCAACTCTCCCAAACCTAACCAAGCAGTCATAGTGGAGTGGTTCTCGCCATGTTGGTCCATGATAGGAATAGACTCTCCGCGGAAGCAAAATTACCAACACAATTGATTGGCCACGTGGAGTGTAACTGGACGGCTTCATGCCCCTCGAAAAATTAGGCTGAGCCCATTAGAGTTTGGAATTACTCCCGAATCCGCAAAGAATAATAATAATTAAAAAAAAACTCTCCCACACCTTTGGTTTTTTTAACCGTATAGTTCATTTCTACAACAGTACTGGCATTTTTGGAAACATATTGTCAAGTTTCAACGATCGCATGAACAGAAAACATCAACAATTAACTACAAAACAAACATAACGACTACCTAGCAATTTTAAAATTTACTCCACGTTTCTACTCTTCAAATTAAGATATCATTTTACCTTTTTATAATGGTTATAAAAAAAAAGACAAAAGGCTTATCCATCGTGAGAATGTTAATTACACTAGTGGATCCCTGCTATGGATCACTTTTATAACTTTTGTAGCTAATGAAACGAAGATGACGATAAAAAAGAAGAAGAAAGAATATGATCAAGTACTATAAAGCTTGCTTTAGCCATTTTGGGTCTTCTTGACCGTATATAATTCCTCCCTATTGTCTGGTCAGAACTCTACTTCAAAGATCGACTAGAACTCTTATAATTGAGATATTGAATATTATTAATGCATGTTTAGGCAAATGTCTTTAGTTAGTACCAGGTGATCCAAGTTTATCAAAGCGCCTAACTAATTATGTGGTGAGCGCAAGTTTTTTGGTAAAGGGTATTTCTAAAAGACTAATTAAGCTATGTCGGGTAAATAAATCGTAGTTCGAGTAAATTAGAAGATCAGGCTCGATCCAAATGGGTACGTATGACATAAATGTCTAAATCGAGTGTCTATTGCCAATTTTATTTTATTTTGTCATCATTTTGGGCTATAACAGGCCGGTCCAATAGCTAAATACCCATACACATAGAGTACATGTCGAGTTGAACTCGACATCGGTAAAATGGCCGCAAAAATATGGCAATCACTGATCCACTTGCTCATTCTTATGTCTATTGCCAATTTAAAACGAAAACATTGCATATGAAAAATCCATTTTACATTTTTTTTGTAAAAAGTTCCAAAAATTAAACTCGGAACCATAATTTTGGAGGTTCCAAAAATCGTAGGATCTATAATTTTTTTTCGTAGGATCCAAATTTTTTTTTAAAAAAAGTTCCGTCTCTAACGTTCCGTCTTAAAAAAAAATTTCCAAAAAGTTCCGTCTACAAAAAAAAATTCCAAAAGTCGTAGGATCTATTATTTTTTTTTATTTTTTGAAATTCTGGACCGAAACCCGTAATCCCTCTAAACCCGAAACCACAACATGCAATATTAGTAGGGCTGTCAAAATGGGATGTCCACGTCCATTTAGATCCGTCAAATAGTATTCATTTTGATTGCGGACAAATGATGTCTATGTCCATTAAAGTCCATATCCATTAACGTTCATGTCCATTAACGACCATGTCTAAATGAACTGTCCATTGGTCATAATAAAACAAATTATTTAAAAAATAAAAAACAAATCTAAAATGTTGATATTTATTTTGTATATTTTAAATGACACATGACTTTGTACATTTTCTATGTTTGTTTTGTATATATGTTTGCTTTGTATATATATATATATATATATATATATATTTTTTTTTTGAATATTAGCTTTTTTTTTTGAATGTTTAACGATGTGTGCTAAACATTAAGTGACCAAACTTTGTTTTAAGGTAGTGACAATCCCATTTGGTTTTTTTTTTTTTTATATTTGAGTTTTTTAGTGTTTTGTTGTCGGCTTAACGATGCATTATAGATGATAATGGGTCTTTTTCAAAATAATAGATTTTTTTTTCAGTTTTTTTTACCTCCAAATCGATTTTGACCTAATTTTAAAAATGTTTTGGACAGACCATGTCCACAATGTCCAAGCCCATTTTGTCCGTGGACAAAATTGGACCAAGTCCATGTCCGGTCCATAATATTTTGGACACGGACAGCCCATGGACGGCCCGTCCATTTTGACACCTCTAAATATTAGTTCCATCTCAAACGTCATTTCATCTTGTGACCTCTAAACTTTACCTAAAATATTTTTTTAGTCGAACTAATGACACTTAGTAAATATATTATTTCTTTTTTTCTATGGCTTCTAATAATAGTAGACTCGCCCCGGTTAGGATGTAACTTTAGACGCTAGAAGGCCATAAGCCTTAAATAAACAAAACGGATGCTAGAAGTTAATCTATGACAAGTCAAGAAGATATTGTTCATTGTCTTTGAAAATTTTCATCTACAACTCTACAAGAAAACATAAATTACAACCGAGCTTTGTT
This sequence comes from Eutrema japonicum, assembly GCA_030161315.1. NCBI lineage: Eukaryota > Viridiplantae > Streptophyta > Magnoliopsida > Brassicales > Brassicaceae > Eutrema > Eutrema japonicum. The sequence continues at coordinate 46,901,049 of BSQW01000005.1, forward strand.
TGTTTTTTTGTTTGTTTTAGTTCCTCCAGAACTATATTCCTTCATTAATTAGACATTATAATTAGCCTCATAGACGGAGGCATTGGTGGGCGAGAATGTGTGTTTAAGACTCAAGAAATAAGGAACGAAATAGACAAGAGCCAAAGTTGGAATAGACATAGTCTTGGCCAAGAGCTTCCTACTCTTTTAGGTATATAAATAATGTAAATAGGATATGGATTATGGATAACATAATGGATGGAGCCACGTGGAGCAAATGCAAATGGAATTAGCTAGGGGTTAGGCAACGCCACATGATCAGACGGACAACACGGTGGGGGCAATAACAACACTGAGTGGGGTAAGTGGTTCGGACACGTTAGAATTGAAAAAGTGAAATGAGAGTGGGTCTATAGGTGAGGGCTAAAGGAGGACCCCATGACAATGATCCTGATGAGATGAGATCCTATGTTGATACGCGATTTTGATTGAATTTGAATGCTTTACGCAACCTACCCTAACTCGTCTTCTTTATTTTGTTTGCACCAAGTTTTTTTGTCTTTTCGTTCTCGTCTATAATAAAATAAATAGATTTTTATGTTCTTTTTAGTGAAAAAGCTAAATCAGCAATAAATTCAAAATAATTGGACGGAACCAAATATTCCAAAAACAAAAGCGGACAAAAATATTTTCTCAATCTCTGAAGATTATTTTGTCTATTATATGACATACAAACAATTCAGAGATGATAATCGATAATTTAATGTATTCCTCCAACTTTTTCATAGAAGAATTTTAAAACACAACAAAGTTCATGCATTTGATGTCAATATTGTCTTTTTTGTAACAAGGGTTTTCTATTTAAAGCATGAGCATTGTAAAAACATTGTTAATCTTGTCTTCTGATAACTTTTAATGCGATAAGTGTTTACGGAAACATTATTCTTCGCATATAACTTGTAAATTGAGCTGGATAACACCACAGATTACCATTCTGTATTGTATGAAAGATGTACTACTATTTTAAAAGCGTGGGATCGAACAAAAAAACAAGCTTGTTTCGGATAGTCCATTTTTTTAAAAAAACAAACTTTTTTTTGTTGTTTGACGAATCTTTTATACTTAAATAATGAAATGTAGCATTGTATTTAAGCTCTATGGTTTGAGAATTTTGCCTCAATTGATACTTATTTGTACATACATAAATGTTTTGTCATTTTTAAAAAAATATTAACAAAATATAACATTTTCTGCATTATTTATGACTTTTTATCATTTTTTAAAAATACTAACAAAATGTAACAGTTTATGCACTATTTACGACAATTTAGTCAATGCCCAGTACTACGTGTACGTTTGTGTACGATATACAAAAAGGTAATATATAAAAGAGATAAAATTGACTTGAAAAACTAGGATTATGATTTCCTTCTAAATAATTTTGGCGATTATAGTCATTTACAGACATCTATTTTAGTGTTCATATCACCACCAAATTTGTCACCAACATCGCCTTCTCATATATTTTGACCGATGATTTTGTGTATCAGGTGAAGCTGATGGAAACATCAAACGGGTGCTATGTGATCTAAATTTGATAGCTCTTCTACTGGAAGATGTTTGCGCGAGATCAAAACAACGAAACGATCTCGCAAGAAAATTCTGATTGATTCATGCCTTTGAGAGTATTAACGAAACTAATGGTATATAATTAGTGAGGGATATATACCAGTTATAAATGCCTCAACCGAGCTCACCAAATCACATACTCATATTGTAATTCCTAATGGATACCTATTACTGATTTCCTCTTCCTTCATAGGTCCATTCGACTTTCCATTTCAAGATAATTGAATTTAAAAATCAAAATATCAATTGTGGATATTGTTTACCACCTACCTACTTATTAATTATGATATTATCACTAGTAACTAATAAATAAACAAACTTGTTTTTGTAATATAATTACCTATATATATATATATAATTTTTTGTTGATGAAATATTTACCTCCATTTTTTTTTTTTTGAATAAGAATATTTACCTCCATATTACATATAAGTTTCACTTGATATGAATATAACGATTTATACCTTTCAATAATTCTATTGCGTTCATACGTTCAATGATTTCACATCGAACGAATTTTATATGAATTATGGAGGTAATTATATTACAATTGTTTAAGATTAATTATATTAATTATCTAGTATTTGTACATATAAATTTGCAGAAGGTTTCGCTTTTAAGCAGTGTTGTATATACAGTTTTCGTTTGCTTTAACGAAAAATTAAAAACTCATTTTGTTTTTCATCCGCATCCGCTCTAAGCGAAGACAGTTTATAAATTAAAAGAGGATTAAAAACCAATAGAACCAATGCTATAAGAGCCTCTAAGATGCAAAACACGAAGCTATGAGGAGGAGAGACATCGCAAGATGATAAGGTGGAAAACGTTATAAACACATTATCGAGAATCAAGACTCATATATGTTGGAGACTTCACGTTTTCAGCTGCTCTCCTACAATATGAAATTAATTTGTACTACTTTTAAATATTTATTTTGTGTGAATTTCAATACTTTAATGTGTAGAATATTATAAAGGAAAACGATTGTAAAAAAAAAAAAAAACATATATATGAGAAATTGCGGAGACACCTACCTATAAAGTAATAGTGACAAAATCTTGAAAATTTTGAAACATAAAGTAATGAAGGAATGAATCTATAAGAAGATAAACATAAAATCTTCTAAAAGTGGCAACTCGTAAGAGGAAAATTGACAATTAATTTGAAAACATCCTACTTTTTCCTCAATGCCCAAGAAAAAAAAAGAGTAAATTCTTAAAAAAAGAAAGAATGTAAAATGAATAAAAATCCAGCGGCGAAGGAAATACTGTCGGCTGGAAAAAAACTCTCTTTTTTCTCGCTTTTGTGGGTCCCACTTTCATCTGTGGATAAGCCTCACCGTTTCTCAGACAAAAAAGATGACCATCTCGTCATCGCCACGTCACATTCATCCCAGTTCCTATCCAGCCGCAACGGTCACGAGAGCGCCACGTGTCAAACTTCCATGGCTTTATCTTCCGCGGCCTATAAAAATAATAAAATAATTTTATTTACGAGGCAAGTTTTGCATATAGTCCTTTGATGTTTTGAATCTCTCTAAATCGTCCTTAAACGCTCATATGTCTACTAATTTCCCTTTAAAATTATATGTTGTTTTGGAGTTTTTTTTAACACAAATTAATAATAATAATAAACTTAATCTATTTATTATACTCCTACTAATGAAAATTATTTACAGTACTTCATTTTAGTTGTTTGTTATCATATTCTATTTTTCTTTATTCATCTGCCTGTTTTTTTTAATATTTTTATTATAGATATTTAACAAATTTAAATAATTAAAAAATATAATTCGAATTATTGACAACAAAAAATGTTTACCGGCAAACAAAAATGTTATAAAATTCAAAAATAATCAAAGAAACTTATGAAGTTATATAAAAATTTGTATCGACTGAAAAATATTAAATTAACGAATTTTTTATTTATTAATTTGATACGATAAAGTCATAATATACAGTTTATATTAACCAAGAAGGTCGATAAACAAATCAATAAAAATGATTATAAATTCTTTTATGAACTAACTTATCTATCATTTCATTCAAAATTCTGTTGACATAGAAATAATTAACTCGATGATATTTATCCTCCCACAATTGTATATCGTGAAATCAAGCTGTACGAATTACCGCTTAAACCACATCCCATAATAATTAAGAGAAAACTACATCAGATCTTCTACATGACAAATCTTCAATCCACTCGAACAAACAACTGAGTCACCCAAAATAACGAGGAAAGACAATATGGGGTTTAAAATGTAAAAAAGAAAAGTACGAAGACCAAATTGTAAATAAATAAAACAAGCTGAGAACTGCATGCAGAATGCGTGGATGAGGATAAAGTTAAGCAACAGTTACTTCTGTCTCTTGTCCTTCCCCTCAAAACTTACTACTTATCCTCGTCTTCCTCACTTTTTCATTTTTTTTTTATTTTTTTTATAACAACGTGATAAATAATAATAGTAAATGCTTTTTTTGTTTTTATTATTTAATGAAACCTCCAGACAGACACAAAGATCACGATATAAAGATCTCATCTTCTCTGCTCTTTCCTTTCCTCTCTGTCTCTATTGTGAGTTTGAGAAATACAAAAGTTCCAAGATTTTCTTCCTAAGTTTAAATGTCGATTGCCATGGATAGAGTTGAATCTTCTTATGTGTTTAATATCTCCGGCGATCATTTCGATCAATCTTCTTCTGAGTCTTTCTCTTCTCCTTCTTCTTCGGCGTCTTCTTCCATTGGGAGGAATAGCGACGACGAAGAAGACTTTCACGGTGACGGAAAATCTTCGGAGGACGGTGCAGATGATGATGCCGGAGAGAATGAAGCCGAGTCTCCATACAAAGGTCCTCTTGATCTGATGGAATCTCTCGAAGAAGTCTTACCCGTTAGGTGAATCTCTCTTAAAATTTCTAAATTTAGAATTTCCTGTCTGATTCTTGAGAAAGTTTAGGAATTTGGGAACTTTGCGAGGAAAAACAAGAAAGTACCAATTTTTGTTTTTTCTGATTTTATCGTGTGAATGTGGTTTGTCTAGGAAAGGGATATCGAAGTTTTACAGTGGAAAGTCAAAATCTTTCACGAATTTAGCAGACAAGGCAGCGTCGGCGTTGACTTCTTCTTCATCGATGAAAGATTTGGCGAAGCCCGAGAATCCTTACAGTCGTCGTCGGAGGAATCTCCTCTGCCATCAGATTTGGGAGAACAATAAGACGACTCCACGTGGCGGGATCTCGAAGAAACAAATCATGAGCTCGAGCAGGAGCGCGTTGACGCTTGCCATGGCGGTTGCTGCCGGCGTGATGACCGGAGATGGATCTTACGCCGGAGGAGACTCGTCTTCGGGATCAAGTCCGACGACCTCGGGATCTCCTCCGAGGCAGATGCATCATCGTCAGATGCTTCCGCCGTTGTATCCTCGGAGTCAAGGGACTTTTGGTAATTTGAAGTCGTCTCAGTCGTCGTCTGGTTTTTGTGCCTGGAGATCGTATTCGGTGACTGATTTCCCGAGGTGTTTTCCGGCGACGGCGAGTGGTGTTGGGTCCAATGACTCGTAGGAATGATAACATTTGTTTTTGTTGAATTTATATTTTGAAGTTAACCCTTTTTAGTTTTTGGAGTAACATCCGGAGAATGTATAGACGAGTTTCAATCTTTTTAATGGATCATCCACATCTTTTCATTTTTGTTTCTCTCAACTAATTCTCTCCCATAGCTTTACCAACAAAAAAAAATTCTCTCCCACAGCTTTACCAATTTTTTTTTTTATCTATGTGTAAACCCAACATTCTTCTTTCTTGGTCTTATCCAAGTTTTAAATGCTAAAACCATAAGAACTATTTGTATTTATTTATGAAACGACAAGTAGTAATTAATAGAGATAATTGATAAGGTTTGTATGTTTGGTGAGAAGGAGAGGATGGGAAGGGGTATGAGTCTAACCTACCAACCTTCTAGAGATCTCTAAAGTAAGAGACGCATTTGTGTCCACTCTTCTTAGGCTAAGTTTGGAAGCAAGTGGTTCAACCGTTACCCTTTTGTTTTTATTAATTAACTTGGTTTGGTACCTAATCGGAAGTGGGTTTTGGTGGTGAGATGTTGTCTTGGAGTTTCAATTGAGTTGAGTTGAGGAGGAAGATAGTAAAGTAAAGTATATCGTGTGACAAAGTTTACTTCAGAAGCTTTACAAAAATCAGGTTGTAGTAGTTTATTGGTCATTGTTCGGTTGGTCCAAGTCATAGCCGTTTCCCTAAAATATTGTCAAAGATATATATGCTAAGGTTAAGAATGTATGATTATGCATATATATATATATATGGTGTAACCTGGATCATGAATAATACAAGATTCATAATCTCTATATAGTAAGCTTAAATACAAAAACTTCAAAATGTTAAATATACAAAACCTTTATTGTATCTGTTTGGACTCCAAAACAGATGGAGTCAACCCCTAGCTGTTTCCACTTGTTTCAGATTTGTGGAGCTGTAAAAGTAATGAATTTGAGACGACGAAGATCGAGCTCAATGCCATTAGTCCACCTGAAAGCAAATTAATGTTAAGTCAACAACCATGACATATGATTGGATTGTGTGAATCTATAGAGTAAAACTGAAACAAACTGAACGTGTAAACTAGTTTAACTAGGATCCGGCCCACTTACCGGCCAAGGACGGTGTCATGGCGAAATCATACTGAGGAAGCAAGACACCTGCAGCTATCGGGATCGAGATGACATTATATGCAATTGCCCATGCTAGATTCTGATATACTTTCGACATTGTTGCTTGCGCAAGACTCAGTGCATCCACAACCTATAACCAACAGATAAAAAAGGAAAAAACACATAAGTGACGAGCTTATATAGCTTGACTCATGAATGAGGGCAAGGGACTCATGAAGCGTCTATTATAGTAACTAAGGAATAAGAAAAGCTTTACGTGTGAAAGTTTGTTGCGGACAAGTATGACTGATGCTGCATTCGATGCAGCGTTTTCTTGCGCCTCAATCTTTAGAGCTATTCCGACATCAGCTTGAGCCAACGAAGGAGCATCGTTTATGCCATCACCCACCTTAGGAAAACACAAAAATACAATGTTAGCCTAACAATCCATTTTCTATAATACGCAAGTTCTAGGATTTGCGTGACCATGCCTAGGGGATTAACTTCACCGTCTTTCATGGGAAACAAGTTGAAAATGATCATTCTTGCAATTTAGCTGAAGATCTTACCATAGCAACACGATGTCCAGAGGATTGAAGATTAGATATAAACTTGAATTTCATTTCAGGAGACAAGGAATCGTTGGTGGATTCACTCTCAATCCCCACATTCTTTGCCACTGTTGCCACTGCCTCTTCCCTATCCCCTGATAAGAGGACTGTTTTGATGCCCTTCTCCTGAAGCCTTTAAATAAGACAAACAACATAAAAACTTAAAACCGTAGAGACCACAATGGTTGCTCTTTCGATTAGGCCAAAAGGTTCACCAAACTTGAACAAAGAACAACTAGCTTCCGATAAGGTCTTGAAGAAAAGCAGCACGTAATTTCATGTAAATCTGCAGACCCTCAAAAGTTTAAAACCAGGGTTGCTTCGTTTTATGAAAATAGGAACGGTTAAAAAGGACGGGGAAAATTACCTGGTTACAGTGAATTCAGCATCTTGGCGCAAGCAATCAGATATTGCAATAGCACCAATAATCCCTTCTCCTTCGCGTCCAACGTAAACAACGGTCTTTGAATACCTAGACGTTGATGATGTGCTTGATAGTTTATGATCCAAATAACTTTCCAGCTTAAGCACGCCCGAGGAGTCGTTCTTTTTTTGGAAACGACCGGAAACCCATTCAAGTGCACCCACAGCAACCAAACGTCCATCTATTTCTGCCAAAGTACCAAAGCCTGGTTCTGTCAATTGGCCTCTTGTTTCTGGAGTTTCCAGATTCAGCGCTTCAGCCTCGTTTACAATAGCCTTTGCTATTGGGTGTATTGCTGTCTTCTCCACCGCAGCAGCCAATTTAAGAACTTCTTGTTCTCCGTAAATTAAAGAAGCAACACCAGAGACGACAGGTCTTCCTTCAGTAAGAGTCCCTGTCTGGACACATAATGCCAATGATGATCAATGGTGGAAACAATAACTCTATTTATTCAACTTAGAGGAGTCACTGGATGTCAGGAACTGTTCATACACCTATCTTTTCTAGGATTTTCCATCTTCGTAGAAGGCACAAAAGATTAGTAATACCTTGTCTAAAGCCACACAATCTATGGAGGCCAGGCGTTCCAATACATCTCCTCCTCTGATAAGGTATCCCCGCTGTGCTCCTGAACATATTCAGGACACTTCACCAGATTAGCTTCTGACAATTTCAACAACCTCGAACTTATTGTTGCTAATCACAACATTTTCAAGTAATATAACTTTCAACTTAGTAATTTTATGTATTATCTGAAGCCGCAATCAACAACAAAAATTTTAAACCAATAAGTGCTTTTCATATGGTAGGGTAGTCAAAAAGAGAAGGGAAATATAGAACAGAAACAATTGGTAGCTTCATTGTCATCTTCAAATCTTCCTAATAATTGGAAAACTTTGCACACAGTTAGGTTCCTCTTTAGGTTTGAAGACTTTTAATTGCAAGCTAAAAAAACACGCTGGATAATGTACCAAGAGAGGTGCCAATTAGTATTGCAGTTGGTGTTGCAAGGCCCAGTGCACAGGGGCAGGAGACTACCTGGTAAATAACAAAAAACACGAGTTGATTATCTGCACAATATGATGTTTTTTCTCCAAAGTTTCTCTCCATCTCTCTTTTATTTTATATTCCCTTCCCGAATTCACATTTTCCCCACAATCCCCAATTTTTCTTCCCTCATTAAGTTCGACTAGTCCCAATAACAACCCATATTTTTGATATTTTCACATGAAAGGTATAACTTTGCTATTCATTGCTCACTCACCAATACATCCACGGCCAGTTTTAGGCTTAGTGCCAGAGGATCTCCATCAGGTCCAGCAATATCATTGAGTAAAACATCTGGGAATATGTGTGAACCAACGTAATACCTGAAGCATGAAAACAACAGGATCTTTCACTCAGTGATCCTGAACAGAAAATTGGCATGTGATGCTTATGCTTTAGGTTACAACTAATTAAACTGATTCCTGCTAAAACAAATATAAGAATCCTATTGAAATTTCAGATGTCATTTCCGGTAGAAATATGAAAAGAGGATTATACCAAAAAGCAAAAGTCACTGCAGATAAAGACATTATCGTATAGACGAATGGTCCAGCTATTGCATCTGCCAGCCGCTGTACAGGAGCTGCATTACCTTGTGCATCCTCGACCTAAAAGACCAGTAAGTATTTCATGAGGTAGTTATATTTCAATTTCTACACATAGCTTCCTATTAATCGAAACAATCCTACAAATAGAACTCCTTCACATGTTTATACCTGAACTTGATTTCAGACAGGAAAGGATGTGGATAAAATAGAGTCTCACTACAGAGAAACCGAGGTTCTCACTCGATTTCATCCATACTATCCTGAAATCAGGTTCAACTACAAACATGTGAATGAGTTCTATTTGTCGGATTGTAACTCATTCATGATATTTCTATTTGCAGCTGTGTTTCCTCTTCTGTTTTGGAGGAGGAAAGTCAACTACAAACTACAAATAATGGCTGCCTTTCCCTTTTTACATGATGGCTTGAACAGCTCCATCGTTCACATTGTGACTGATGGAATTAACCCTCACACAATGTAACCTTCATGAAGATTTTATTGGCTGTAGATTCATAGACACTAACCATTCTGACGATTTTAGATATTGTTGAGTTGGAGCCAGTAGAAGAAGCTTTGATCCGAAGAGGGCCATCCTGAAATAGGTAAACCAAAATTTTGCTTTCAAACTGATTCATGATCACTGTATGTAAATCAGACTTTAGACTGTAATACATTGCAAATGGATCATATCCCAAAGTCAGAAGCTTTGTCATCAGTTGAAGCACTAAAAGAATGAAACCTTAAGCAGCCTTTTAAAATAAAGTTTTGTTTAGGTAGCGTATACATACCCAGTTTATTGTTCCCGCTGAAACTGAACAACCTTCTTCTTTAAACACGGGAAGTGACTCTCCTGTTAACATAGATTCATCCACAACACTTCTTCCAGCTAGCACACTCCCCTATGCCGAACAAATCAATTCAAGTTTCGGTGACTAACCAGCCACAAGAAATATTAACCATGCTATTTTGAGAAGAATACAGAAAATAATAGCACATATCTATTATCACGTGCAGAGGAGAATGTGAAATTTAATTGAATCCCTGAAAGAGCTGATAGCTCCACATGTTTTTTTCACAGCACTGAACCCATTTAAATAGATTTTCATAACTTCCTTTCAGAAACACATACGATTAATTTTTGCTAAGATCAGACAGTGCTGCATGGAAAAGCAACTACGGAATTCGTAAGACGTAAGACGTCAGTAAGACAGAAACACTTACATCAACAGGAAACGTTTCACCAGGCAAAACCAACAGTGAGTCTCCAACGCGAATATCATCCACTGGGACATTGATGCAAATTGAATCAGAGGAAAGTACAGAATCAGCTGCGGTGTTATTGTTTGATGAAGTAATCACAAGCCTTGATTGAGTGGAGATGAGTGACTGCAAAAGCACATTTCGATTAAAAAACCCAGGAAAAAGCCAACAAGTTAATCTTGAGAGGAGAACCAAGAAATTTCCAACTTACCAACAGTTCATTCATATCACTAGATGCTCTAAGCTTTGCACTTTCTTCCAAAGAACGACCAAGGAGCACAAAGCCAAGCAGCATGACCTGCATACTAAATGACAAGAGCTATTAATCAGAAATTCACCACTGAAATTGTATTTTGCATGCAGTAGAAGTAAAAATAAAAAGTTTTCATCATAGTCCCTTGTGAATGTGTTAGAGAAACTCACCGGTTCCTCGAAGAACGAAGCATCCCACTCCAGTTCTGGATTAACCAGTGAGATCTGCAAAATTAAGAATGCAGAGAACTGCAGTTATTCAGAATAGGATACCCACCAGTCAAAAACAAATCACAGAGTACAAAAACTCACCAAACTGATGGAAAATGCAGCCATAGATCCCAATCCAACTAACGAGTTCATATTAGGTGATCTTTTCCCGAAAGCCTTTATGCCATCAAACAGCAATTCTACAATATAAATTTAACTGTTTCAGTCATTTGGGTTTCTGAACAGCTTCAAATATCACTACTACCATATTGAAGCGTTTATGCAACTCTCAAAGAATAGTAGGGACCCTCACTTTCACTTAAGAAGTCTGAAATCCACTGTTTATCTCATATGATGACATTAACCCCACAATTAATTGTGCATTACAAGGTAAACATTCTAATTCAGAAAGAGTTTCATCTGTTTCGATAACTTGGATTTCTGAATAGTCTGGGAACGACTACTTCTACCATTGGAAGCAGTGATGCAACAAAGCTCAACTATGTAACCAGAGTAGAATAGTAGCACACATCTAAGTCTGAAGAATAGCCTTAGAATGACTACATCATCCTCTTTCTCTTATAATACTAATTATTCAACTTTATATGCATTTAGCTGGTTTAAACAAAAGCAAACCTCTTCCTGGTCCCAACAAAGCTCCAACTGCTAAACCACCTTTCACGTAAGAGTTGTGTAGCAAGTCCCAGAACCCTCCTAGCAACATCAGGTGCAAGAGAAAGTCAGAGACTCCACAAATGACATCGAACAGCACAAATTTGCATTGATATTCACTTCCCTAACAGGTGAACAAAATATGCGAAATAATGTTACCATGAGCAATGTGAATTCCCAAGGAATGAAGAATATGAGAAGTGTGAGACCCGCAACACAGAGCCACCAATGTCCACGCAAATGCCACACGGTTCCTGCTCTTAACGAGCAATTCCTCTTTCTTACTCAACATCTCCTTCCACTTCTTGACGTTCTCCGCCACTCCCATCCCCGAGACTCTCCTCTTTGCCTCGAAGCCACTATCTGTCAATCTCTTGGCTAGGCTCTCCGCCGCATCCGCCACCACCTCTACCTCCGGTTTAAGCCTCACAGCCGCGGTTTCGGTCAGCATATTCACCACAGCAGACGCGACTCGGTCATCGGACATCAGAACCGATTTAACCCGGGCGACGCATCCCCCACACATCATCCCGCTCACGTCGAAGAGAATCGGCGTGTCGGTCGTAACAGATTCCACAGATTCGATTGAAGATTCCGTCGATTCAAACGATTGAGTACTGATCTGGACCGAGTTTGATACCAAGAAGCCAGGTGACGAACAGTGCCGCCGGATTCGAGAATGGCGTTGTCTGAGAAAGCATCGCTTCGCGTATTTAACGTCGAGGAACTTACCGGGACGAATATGCAGACTCGACGTCGGTGGAAGAGGAAGCCGGAGAAGATTGCTCGCCATTTTCGCCTGAAAGAGAAGGACGATACAAGTGAAAGTCTAGTGGTTCGTTCGTTTAAAAAGTAGCCAAAACGGGTCGTCAGAAATTGACACGTCGGATTTTGCATATATCCAAATTCCAAACCACAAGACTGTTTAGCGCTTCTTTTTTTTCCTCCACAAGTGTTTTAGGCCGCTTTTGTGGAATTTTAAAGCTTCACTCAAACGCAGCGTTTGAAAGGTTTACTTCAGTTTCTACTAGGTAAGACCTTCCGGGTCACGAAGAGGATTACGGCATCTGGGACACAGTGGTTCGACGCGACGTGTCACTTGCCTTAATCGCACTTTATCTTCTTTCTTGCTTTCTTCTTCTGCTCCTCTCAACATCTCCTTCTACGAAAACATCTCACCTCTCACCTCTCACCTCTCACCTCTCACCTCTCACCTCTCACCTCTCACCTCTCACCTCTCACCTCTCACCTCTCAGACCTCTGCTGCAATGGATGCGAGTGCGAACGAACCAGCTATGAAAAGCTTGAAATCCTCTCCGACAGTACCGATACCGAACTTTTTCGTATCGCTCTCCTCGGCATTTACGCAAACACCTCTTGTGCGTACGAACAAACCCAGTTTGCTACTTTTACCACCAGCTTCAGACTCTTTCAAATTGATTCAAGAGTTTCATCGCTCTCTGGTGTCTGCTACTGAGAAATTCGCAGGGTTCGTCCATTCACTCGCCTCTCGAAACCCTCTATTTCAGGAAGCGGTTCGCTTGTCGTCCGAATTTCGCCTTCTTTGCGACGAGGTATATAATCTTTCCTTGTTTATGCAAATCGACAAAGCGATACGGGGAAAATCTTTTCACGGGGAGAATGGTTTGGTGAGAAATGAGTTTCGTTGCTTCTTCGGATTAAGTAAAGAAGATAGATGATTATGTGTTTCCGAAGAAAACTTGCCTGAGCTCTGATTGGTACTGTAATGGGTATATCTTTCTGTTTTCTGTTGGAAAAAAAAATGCTACATTCGGATCATATGCCAAGGCTATGGGATTGTTGTATTAGTCTGTGGAAATATGCCCTCAAGTTTTTGTTATAATCTTCATTATATCTATGTACACATTGAGCAATTATGAAGCTCGGTTTCAGGATAAGCCGGGCTATGTTTTTGTGAGACTTGGTTATGAAAAATGATGAGCCTTTTGTTGCTTTTCAGATTCGTTTGAGAAACACTACAAGGGTGAGGTTTGCGATGTCTAATCACGGATTTGCAGCGGTTCTTCCTGGAGATTCAGTTGTGGGAATGGTGGTTGCTAACGGGTTGATAAACTTCCTCAACATATATAACACCATCCTTGTTGTCCGTCTAGTACTCACCTGGTTCCCCAGTGCTCCTCCTGCCATTGTTAGCCCCCTCAGGTAAATATTCTCCTTAGTGTTTTTCCTGCTCGTATTGGCAAAATGCCACAACGATTTTAATTCTTATCCAGGTCTAAAAGTTTCGATCAATCAAGGGGAACACAATCTAGATCATTTATTTGCTATTTGTCAATGCTCAAGGTAGTCATTTTACTTGAATTAGAGGAAGTCTATTTGGGATCAACTCGATTCTCTCCTTTCTTGTCCAACTCTTGAATGGTTGTAAGGATTGGTTAAAGAAGCCTGATGGATCTGCCCAAGAACCTTACATTTCTTTTGTTGATTGCTAACTATGTGTATGTGTTACCATTATTGTATCAGCACTTTATGTGATCCATACTTGAACATATTCCGGGGAGTCATACCACCTCTTGGAGGATTAGATTTGTCTCCCATTTTGGCGTTCCTTGTTCTCAACGCCTTCACCAGCACTGCTATGGCGCTTCCTTGCGAGCTCCCACCAGCTGAAGGAGCAGCTTCTCCATCATCTAGCGAGACAAAGTGGATGAGAAGGAGAAGGTTGAGTAGTCACAAGGACCATAGACCGGGCTCGGCTTCTATGAACTGAACCTTTCTGAAAACATCTCCTCTTTTTCTGCGCTTCAAATGTACCTTTTGAGTAATTCCATTCTTCTGCATCTTTGGATTTCTGAGTTTTTGTGTAAATTTCTTTAGAAAATTAATAAAAAAAGTTGTCTCTGATATACAGAAATCTTTGTAAGATTTTGCAAAATTTCAGGGCAAAAGATAAGCTTTTTTCTTCATTTGTGAAGTCGTAACAACTTTCACTCAGGTTCTAATCAGTGGCTTTGCATTTCAAGACGAATACAAGAAGGATGAGAATGACAAGCAACCCACCAAACGAACCACACAGCCTGTGAATCCAGTATGGATCAAACCTGGTCAAGCTCTGGTCACAATACAGGGACAAGGCAATGGCGAAAACCAACAAGAGGAGGAGCACGGGAAGCCAAAACATAAACCCAAAGAGTTCTTCTTCCGGTTCTAGATCTTCCTCTGATAAGCTGTCGATGAAGAGGGGCGAGAGCACGGCTAGTACGGACAAGCTTATGGCCAGAAACTTCCTGGACGAAGTAAACCTGGATGATTCTGTTTCCATCGAGAAAATAAAAATCTTTACAAAAATGAGGACACCAACTGGTAACTTTCTTTACAATCCTAGCTTGGTGTTCATCTGGTTAAATGGGAAAGGGTTTGTTTCTTGGGGAATCTCTAGACAAGTTGCAGGATAGTTTCGAAAAGCAGTTTAGATGATGTGGTTAACAATTTACACAGAAAGAGAGAGCTTTCTGTGAATTTCCACTGGTTCAGAGGAATCTTTTGTTTCTAGAGACCACACATTTATAAAATATTCCATGGAATCATATGCTTTTTTTATTCTTCTTTCTTTTAGTTATCTTTTTGTAATAAAGTTGAGCCCAGAAGACATTGTCGTTAACTAACTTTTTTACAATGAACCTCTGGAGATGATTTGATCTAACAATGAAGATAGTTCATGACTTTAGTGCTATACATTGCCAAAACTTGTCCACTCATCAGAAGAACTTGGCATCTACACTTGGGTAAGAGTCATCAAGATGAGCAAAAATCGAAGTCATTTTCAATCCAACGATATGAACTTGTGATCTTGAAAGTTCTTCAAGAAATTCATCCCTCACCTACAAGAATAATTAATACCGTCATTTAAGTACTTTACACAGGTCATCCCGAGGTTGAATTCAACATAAACAAAAAATGCACAAGGGTAAGCTTTATTACAGACTTCTCTACAATGTCATACCTACCTGCGTCCATCCAAATAGCTTAAGCGATCTAAGTAACGAGCAGCAACTCAAGATCCGTCTTAGTTCTTCTTCTGTGAGTTTTCGACACCACGAGAGGTCCAAATAACGCAACCTCTTACAGTTTTTGGCAAGCGAAATGGCAGTATCTTGGCCGACCTGTTAAAAAAAAAAAAAAAAAAACTCCATTTGAACACTTGGGAGAAACCAGCTTATAAAGGGATGGGACTTTTGGTACGAAAACACACTCACATCTCGGACATGGTCTAGGCAGAGTTGGTTAAGAGAACCTCCAGAGACTTCAAGAAACGCGGCAACAGCTTCATCACTGCCAAAGGAAGCCCATAGATTGGTATTCAGAACAGTCTACAAAAGTTATGCTAAAAGAAACAAATGGTGAGACTTGAGCAAACCTAAATCGGGTTTTCGTAAATTTGACTGAGTTCAAAGATCTGCAACCATCGGTAATTTCTTTTAATGACGTATCGGTCAAATCATCCAATTCTGAGATGTCAAGAGCTTGTAGATTTGGACAACATCTCCCAACAGTCCAAATAGTTCCATCAGTCAAGTTTCTGGTTACCATAGAGAAAAGGCAAAAACATTAATGTCAGCGTCAAACTTGGAATGATGTTTGTCTTTTGAGGCCTCAGAAGAGTAACTCACTTGCACGAAGCGAGAGAAAGATGAGTGAGATTCGAGCCACGGGAAGTAACGAACGCGACAAGAACATCATGAATGTTATCGAGTCCTGCAACCGAGAGATGGTTCAATTTCTCAAACTTACTTAGGCTGCTCTTGAAGACATTAGATGGTTTAATCTCTTGGCATCTTCCGATATTAAGCCCTCTAAGAGTGGATCCAAAGTTATCAGCAAGAATCTTCACAGCTCCGGAAGTGAGATAAGAGCAATACGAGAGGTTAATAAGCCGAAGCAGAGGAGCGGATCTCGAGATCAAGGCCAATGCATTGTCTGTTAAACAGAATGCTCCTTGAAGAGATAGCGTAGTCAATGACGGGAACCCGTTTGGCGAGCGTTTCAAGAACTCGGTAATGGCGTTTTCCGTCATGGCTCGTCCGCAGAGATCAAGATTCAACACCTGAGTGAATTGATGAAAAACAATTGCTAAACAAGAATGAAAATTTTGAAGAAGAAATGGATATTAGCTAGGAACTACCTTCAAGCTAACTCTATCACAGTCACAGAGGATTTTAGTCAAGTCTTTCTCCTCTATGTCGACGCAGTTCTTCGCGGAGATCTCAGACGGAGAATCCTGTATCAGAAGCTGCATAAAACGCGTGTTGGCTTTGCCTAGATTACTAACCAGATTCGAGAGTTTCTTCCTCAAGTGATCAGGGACGAGGTTCAGAGACGTGATTGCTTCAGAGTTATCTGCAAGAACTCGCATACTCAGCTCCATTAGCGTAGGAGCCTCCCTTAGTGTCGTCAGATTCAACTCGATTCCACCGCTTGACGATGATGTAGTAGTAGTCAAGATCGAATCTCTCCTCCTCTTCTCGATCGCTTCCTTAGCTTCCTTAAACCGACTTTTCCCCTTTCCCTTAACATCATCATCTTCTTCTTTACTTTGTTTTGGAACAATCTTGGGAGTTTGATCAGAATGCAAATCAAGAGCAAAATCCCTCGCAATTCGCTGTTGATACTCTGCAGCCCTCAGCTTCCTCCTTTCCTCCGCTTCCTCCTCGAAACGAATTCGATTATCGCGTCGCCGAAGCATCTCCGCGGCCATGCAAAGCATTTCCAAAGCACTATAATCGAATAAAGGGGCTTCACCATCATCAGGGATCATCGCCGGATTATCCCGAGAACCATCGGCGAAACTGGATGAAGGGGCTTCTTCATCAGCATCTGTGTCAGGGATCATCGCCGGATTTTCGCGAGAGCCATCGGGAAAAGCCATCTTGACGAATCGGATCGAGTTGCAGAGAGGGTTTTCGGTTTCGAAGGCTGAATCTGAAAAAGGAAAATCAAGAGATGTATTTATACTTTCTTCTTGAGAGAGAGAGAGAAGCAATTTTTATACTCGACTCTGTGGATCCCCCAAAACTGGTTCTTTTTCTATATTAAAAACAAAACAAAAAGGTTTTACTCCTATGAAAAAACTTATTTTATTTTTCTATATTGTTATTTTATGTCGTATTCAACCTTTTTTTTTTTTGCAGTCTGAAATTTTAATTATAAATTAAGAAATCAATTATAAATATAATTTTTTAATTAGTAATTTATTCGTTCCACAAGAATCCAAGCATATTGGAATTACAGCGAACGACTTTTCTTATACCACGCTGAAGATTTTCTATTTAAGATTACCTACTTTAATCCAAAATTTTGTGATGTAAATATTTTTTTTTTAATAATAAATTTTATATTCCAACAAAAAAACGATAAATTTAAGACGACTACGAATGTAGAACACGCGTCATGCATTAAAATAAAGATATGATGCATTAAGATAAGAGATGAATAAGTAGAAAATCTAATAATTAAGGTGTTTGAAACGTTACGAAAGTTTGGTAAAAAATTAGTTATGTCTCAATTTATGATATGCTTAGCTGTCAACATGAAATAACATTCATTTAACTTTAATATATTAATGATTAAAGCTTTTCAAGTTCTTTTTTTTTTGTCAACAGTTTTTCAAGTTTAATTGGTTTTTATTACAATTTATTCAATAAAAATATACAAATAACCTAAGTTAGCATTAGATTTACCTCCTAGACGGGAAACGTAAATCAAAACGAATTTGAAGTTTTTCTGTTTGATCAATATTTAACAGGCCGAGGCAGAGGCCTTCTTCAGCAAGACTGGGCTTATTTAGATAGTAGGTCCATTTTGACAATTTTTTATTCCAATTTTTATTTTCTGTTAAAAGAACCCACGGGCTCACTTTCAGATCAACTATTATTTTTTGTTAAATTTTCATATCAACTGTTTTATATTTTTGAAAAAACATTGTTAATGAGAACTTGAGAAGTGACAGAGTTGTAATTATTTGGATTATGGAACGTATTAATTGATCGATTATGTTTCGACAAATGCAAAAGTTTGATTTTACATTTAACAAACAAAAAAAAAGTTTGATTTTACGATTTTTTATAACGTTTAACGAAAAAACATTTTCCCATTTTTAAAAACCCACCACCACATATTATTGAAAATTAGATTCTAATTCCCATGTTGTTGTAATAATTCAAGTGAATGGAATTCTCTAATTTAATTATATCAATTTATAAATTATAAAAACATGGTAATATAAAAATATCTTATATTTAAAGAGACACATATAGGCGACCGTACATAAATATATTTTTCAAAAATATGGAAACATATACCCTTTAAGAATATGGAGTTCCATTTTTGAAAGAAAATTACATTAATATTTTATGATAAAAATATGGCAATATCAAACATTTAATAAGGTATATGTAGACAAATGTGTAGGCCACAGTTTTAAAAAATGATGAAAACAACAACACTTGCAATATTTTTTTTTTTGATAAAGACTTGCAATTTTGTATATAACGAAAATATATGGAGTTATTGAAAAGCCAGAAAATAAAAATGTAAATTTTCTACTTGTTATGATATTGTGTTCTATATAATAAACTTAAGCTTTTAGCATTCTTCTCATCAAAAAAAGTAAAGTGTTATATTCAACAATAGAAAAGTTATTTGAAAGAGCATTGAAAAGCCTATTTCAACAATTTCGTAATGATATTGGTGATGGTAACAAGTTTGGCAGAATCTTTTTGGTGTTAACCATCTCTTTTTTTTGACATTAGGTGTTAATTAACCATATTTGTGTGGTTGTAAACTTGTAAAATTTGTAATGCATATTGAAACTAAACTTGTAAAGACGTAAACTAGTTTTTTCGAACAAAAATCCAGGGCGTTCAATTTTTTTTATTTTAAACTTATCTATCTAACTTCCAGATGATTCACTGTATTCAGCATGTAGTTTTTTTTTTCTGTGGATTGATCAACAGGTAGTTTGCTTCAATTTTTGCTATACATTTAAAAAAACAAAAAAACAAAAGCCCCATATATATATATATATATATGTTGTCATCTTACGAGATATATATTGATTTTTTTTTTTTTGTTAAAGGATATATATTGAAATTTATGCTCAGCAAGTCACATGGCATTTCCCTCATTAAATTTCATATCACCTATAAAAACAAAAAATGAATATTTCATAGTAGATTGACATATTAGAAATATTAAATTATTTTTCTTGTCTATGAGATCAACTTGGTTATAGCTAGCTACCTACTTTTTTTCACTTTGGTCGTCTCTCTGTAGTTTGGATTTCATAATAGAAAGAAGAAAAAAAACATAGGAAATCTTCTTCATATAATTTGTTTTTTTTTTAAATTAATTTTGGAAGTAATCTCAGACTTTTAATAAGCCTAGATTAATCTCTCGAGCATAAGTCACAACCCACTTATAATACTCCATTTAATAAAGAGTTAATTTGATAATTCCGCATCCGAAAAGATTCGATCCCTGATATGAATCAACATAATCGAAACTTCCTCGAATGAAAACTATATGAATTTGTTCATTTCTCTCTTTGTGTATAACAAAGTCAAGGATCGATATCCACATCTCACATATATACAATTGGGTCTTTCTCAGTTTCTCTTATTTTTTCTATATTGAGTTATAAATAAGAATTGAATTTGGGAGGTAGGGACCAAGTCATAGGACTTTGGATGTTTGTTAAATCCAAAATTTAATATGGCAATAATAGTGCAAGTAGATGGCATTCCAAATTTGAACTGTTTTGAGAACTATAATTTTCCATGTAGGATCCTCATTTATTTTTGCAAATATAGAAAATATAAATTTCACTTACTTTTTTCTATTGATAGATTTTTTTTTGAATTATTTTTTTTATCATAATTGCATTGCATATATAATCATATTAGTTTCTTAAAAACTTACGCATTTCCCATTTTCTTATAATTTCTCTCGCTTTATTGAATTTATGTGAAACTCCTATGTAGTTACTTATATTGGACACAAATAATTTGAGAGTCACCGAATGTGTAGTTACTATGATATTGTGTGAATAAAAAAAAATATTTTAATGAAATGATATTGTGAGACCAAAACATATATTATATATAATGGTCTGTGTTAGTATTTTCGCTATGTCACTAACTAGGTTAAAACCCCAATTAACAACAACAAAAATATTTACTATAACGACCGGATGAATTTGGTTTGTGGTTAAACGCAAAGATTGGCCTTATGCTCTTAGTTCGATTTTTGGTGAAAATTATGTTTTACGCCATGTCATAAAGTATTAATAAATGTTGGTTTCGAGCCATAGAAAATTAGAGCATAGGTCCAAACCCTTCCTAATTAACAAAATATATATATATATATTTACTATGATTATAGTGGGTCCACATTAACTTGTTTTACTCTATATATTGTTTACCACTCTCAGGGCAGGTTCTGAAATTTTGGGAGCCAAAAACTAATTTTAAAATTTTTATTTTTTTAGGCTAAAAATGAAAAAAAAAAATTTGGAGGGCCAAAAAATAAAGAAACAAAAAAAATTGGAGGCTAAAAAAATGAAAAAAAAAAATTGGAGCCAAAACAAATATTTCAATAAGCTTGGCCCTGAATAACTCTGCAGTTTAACATGAATACTATATATACACGTACGTATGTGTGTGTTTGTCTATATATACCGCGTTGGGCATATCACATCACATCACATCATTGTAATGTCGCTTTGGAGAGATGGAGATATGAAAGTGAAATTATGTGAATAAAAATTGAATGTGGAATGGTCATTCGGTCCTTCCGAAAGAATAGCTGTAATTGAACTCTATTGGACATCGTTTTCTAGTGGACCATTATATATTTTATATTCACAATATACTATTTCGTTTTGTATGTTTGTGGCAGTAAAGTTGTAGATTGTGAGTTCAATTTATATTTAAAATGTTCTTTAGTTACTCTACTAAAACAACACTCGTATAGCGATAAAACCCTCACACACAAAAAGACAGTCATAACGATATCGACATGAGTAAGCTTATTGCTGAAACGAAGAGTCATATCACCATACCGACATGGGTAAGAATATTACTGTGACATAAATTTACTTCAAGACGAGTCTGAAGATGTAGCTGTGTTGAAGTAGCCTCTGTAGCAGCTGAGAAGTAACACAGCAAGTGATACATGCAAATAGCTTAAGGAGTCAGACGACATGAAGCTTGAGAGATGACATGGATCGAGCTCACAATGCCACGTGGATGGACCAGGATGCGAGATCCAAGCTGGAAGAGGATCTCAGAAAAGATCTCGAAGAATATCAACATAAGGAATATTCCCTAAGTCTTATCCTAAGAAATAGGGAATATAACTTACCACAGAAGATTTGTTAAGATCTTCAGTTGGCGATTTAGGCTAGTATGAGCCACGTTCTATTTTGTATAAATAGGGAGTGTTAACCCTTTGTATGAGGCCACACGTTAAAAAGCAATAACTTAGCAAAAGGGGTTTTAGGGTTCTTGTAAGAAAGCTAAAGCAAAAGGCTAAGGGGTGCGTTGAGAGGTTCGAAGATCGCGTATAGATCTTAGAACAGAAGAGACTAGATTTGTGAGATTGAGAGAACACTTGTAAGTGCTCTTGTTAATTAATCTAGTAAAGTTCTTTTGAGAAGATAAACCCTGTTATTCGTGTTTTGCATCCTGTAGTAGTAGCTGTTACATTTTCATTTGGTATCAGAGCGGTCATCTGTGTGTACTACTAAACAGGTGAGATCTTAGGGAGGAAAATGGAAAGCTACCAGGAGTTGGTCAACAGTTCGAGGGTGATTATGGACCCAGGAAACTACGGATTCTGGAAAGCAAGGATGAAATCTGTTATAGGTGGTATTGATATACTTGCCTGGAAGGCTGTTGTAACAGGTTGGGAAATGCCTAAAACGAAAGATGCTGCAGGAAATGATGTTGCTAAGTCAGAAGAGACCTGGACAGAGGATGAGATAAAGAAATTTAAGTTCAATTCAAGGGCTCTCACGGCAATCCATTGCAGTGTGTCGAAGAAGACCTTCGAACTGATACAGGGATGTGAGACAGCAAAAGAAGCGTGGGATATCCTCCAAACATATTTTGAAGGAACCACGAAAGTTCAGAATTCGAGAAAGGACATGCTGGCATCAAAGTTCGAAAATTTAAAAATGGAAGAGCATGAGACCATCTCGGACTTCAGTTCCAAGATAAGCTCACTGGCTCAGGAAGCTTCAACGCTTGGTAAGAAATACAGGGATAAGAAACTGGTGAAGAAATTTCTGAGATGTCTGCCTGCTAGATTTATGGGATACAAATCAGCCCTGAATGTGTCACAAGACACAGAGAAGCTGGGCTTTGGAGAAGTTGTTGGAATGCTGCAGGCTCATGAAATGGAGCTTGATGGACTGAAGAAACCAAAGAACTTCGCCTTGTCTTCATGTGAAAAGAAACTGCAGGAATCGGATGATGAGGATCCCGTAAGCATGCTGGTGAGAAGATTTGATAAAGCCTTGAGAAGAGTTGAACAAGATCAAGGACAGAGAAAAGGAGGCTTCATCAAAAGACACTCTGAAGGTGAAAATCAGCCAAGAGAAACCAATTTCAGTGTCATGAGTGCAAAGGATATGGGCACTTCAAGACAGAGTGTCCCACGGTAAAAAGGAGAGAAATTAAATGTTTCGGTTGCAAAGGGATTGGACATACTCAGCTGGAGTGTGTTAATGACCAAAAGAAAAGGAAAGAGAGATCCATGCTGGCTGAAGAAGAATCAGAAGAAGAAGAAAGTGACTCAGAAGAAGAAGTGAGCAACTTTGTTGCATTTGTTGGAATCATGGAGCTCGAGGAAGATGAGGTGACTGAACCTGAGTCAGAAGAAGAACCTGAGGATGAACTTGCTACAAGCTATCATGAAGTTCGTGACACTCTGGTCAGAATTGGATATGAGAATCAGGCTCTCATCAAAGAAAAACTCCGTCTTGAAGCACTTGTTGACTCATTACAGAACGAACTCGTGGCTGAGAGAAAACTCAGTCAAGAGAGTGTGTCCTTGATAAAAGAAAAACTCAACTTGGCTACAAAAGCAGACAATCTAGAACATGAACTCAGTTCAGAAAAGAAACTCTCTGCCAAGCTTCAGGCTGAACTTGATCTTCAGTACAAAAAGATTCACATGTTCGCTGGCACCAAGCAGTTGGACAAGATTCTAAGCTACGGAAGGAGCAAGCAGACTCACAGAGGATTTGGATATACTGGAAGAATCACAGGTGCATCTGAAGAGATTAAGTTTGTATCTGCAGGCTTATCACAGCAAGCAGGTTACGACCTCAACAGTACTACAGCTCAAGGAAGTGGGTGCTACTTCTGTGGAAGGAATGGACATATCAAAGCACACTGCTACAAGTTCCGAGAAAGGGTGAAACAACTCAGAATACTAGGTAGGTTCAGTTGGAATGGATTTCGAAATCAAATATGGGTGAAAAAGGCTGATGTGATGCGGTCTACATCAGGAAATGCATCACGAAGTACAAAAGGACCTAATTTTTGATGCAGTATGGCTCGTGTCTCTGAAGAACAGGAAGATACACGTCTGTGGTACTTCGATAGTGGTTGCTCCAAACATATGACTGGTACGAGAAGCAATTTAGCTAGCCTCAAAGTGTTGAAAGGAGGAAAAGTGACTTTTGGAGATGGTGGTCATGGAGCTATTCAAGGGAAAGGGAAGACATGTGAAGCAGATCTACCACAGCTGATGAACGTGTATTTGGTCAAGGGACTGAAGGCGAATCTGATTAGTGTGAGTCAGTTGTGTGATGAAGGGTTAACGGTCACCTTTACTAGCATAGAGTGTAAGGCAATCAATGAAGCTGGCCAAGTTATACTAAGGGGAGTCAGAACTGGAAATAACTGTTATATGTGGGAAAACTTGACTAAGTGCTTCAGTGCTAAAGATGATTTGAATCTGTGGCATCAAAGACTAGGTCATATGAATGTTAGGAACCTGACCACTCTGATCAATCAAGGGATAGTACGAGGCGTACCACATATTCAGGGAGGAGAAAAGATGGTATGTGGACCTTGTAACAAAGGGAAACAAGTCAAGGTTCAGCACAAGAGAGTTCCTGATATTCACACAACAGCTGCGTTGGACTTAGTTCATATGGACTTGATGGGACCAATGCAGACTGAAAGCCTCGCAGGGAAGAAATACGTTCTTGTCCTCGTTGATGATTACACCAGATGGACTTGGGTGAGATTCTTGCGTGAAAAATCAGAAACAGTGAACAGCTTCAGAATCTGTTCTCTACAACTAATCAATGAGAAAGGTGGTATCAAACGAGTCCAGAGTGATCATGGAGGAGAGTTTCAGAATGAGGTTATGAAGACCTTATGTGAAAATCAAGGGATTCCGCATCAGTTCTCAGCACCTAGAACACCACAACAGAATGGAATTGTGGAGAGGAAGAACAAGACTCTTCAGGAGATGGCAAGGGCCATGTTACATGGGAACAACATCCTTACCAAGTTCTGGGCTGAAGCTATAAACACTGCAGGTTACATCATCAACAGAGTCTACATCAGAAAAGGGACAACAAAAACTCCATATGAATTATGGAAAGGAAAGACGCCTAACTTGAGCTACTTTCATGTTTTTGGATGCAGGTGTTACATCTTGAATGACAAGGACCAGCTTGGAAAATTTGATTCACGAAGCAATGAAGGGATATTTCTAGGTTACTCAGGCACTAGTACAGCATTTCGGGTGTACAACACACGTGCTGGCACAATCCAGGAGTCAGTCAACGTGGTGTTTGATGACTATTCAGTACCTCCACCAAAGCAAGTTGGGTCGGACAGTGAGTCAGAACAGGCAGAAACAGAAGACATCACTCAACCATCATCAGACTCGGAAGTGTTACAGCAGGTGCATCGAAATCATTCAGCATCAGATGTCATCGGTGCTGTGAATGAAGGGAGGAAAACTAGAGGGGTTCAGATAAATTTCCGTGAGATGGTTCAGTTCGCATGCTTCGTCTCAGTTCTTGAGCCACAAAACCATGTCCAGGCCCTGCAAGACGAATTTTGGATCGTTGCCATGTAACAAGAGCTTGAACAATTCGTCCGCAACGATGTCTGGGAACTTGTTCCTAGACCTGATGGTGTGAATATCGTGGGCACGAAATGGATTTTCAAGAACAAAATTGATGAAAGTGGAGTGGTGGTGCGAAACAAAGCAAGGTTAATGGCTCAAGGATACTCTCAAATCGAGGTTGTTGACTTTAAAGAAACCTTTGCCCTTGTGGCACGTCTGGAGTCTATTCGACTGTTTCTTGGAATGGCGTGTATTTTGAACTTCAAGATATATCAAATGGACGTGAAGAGCGCATTCCTAAATGGTCTGCTACAGGAAGAGGTACACGTGGAACAGCTTAAGGGGTTCGAGGACTCAGCTCATCCTGCGTATGTCTACAAATTGAAAAAGGCATTGTATGGGTTGAAGCAAGCTCCTCGAGCTTGGTATGAGAGGTTAACAAGTTTCCTTGAAGAAAAAGGATATACAAGAGGGAGTGTGGATAAAACTTTGTTCACACTAAAACAATGAAAAGAGATAATGATTGTCCAAATCTATGTTGATGACATCATTTTCGGTGGAACTTCTCAGAAACTCGTTGATGTGTTTGTGGAGAATATGACTCATGAGTTCGAAATGAGCATGGTTGGTGAGTTGAAGTACTTTATGGGATTACAAATAACACAGTCTAACGATGGTGTGTTTATCTCACAAAGCACGTATGCAAAGAATCTATTATCAAGATTCAAATTGGATCAATGCAAGGAAGCCAAAACCCCTATGAGTACTACAGCCAAAATGACGAGTGACAGTGAAGGAAACGATGTAGACGTCAAGCTATATAGAGGAATGATTGGGAGTCTCTTGTACTTGACAGCAAGTAGACCAGATATATGCTTTAGTGTGGGCGTATGTGCAAGGTACCAGGCCAAACCAAAACAATCACATCTAGAAGCAGTCAAGAGGATCATCAAGTATGTCAAGGGAACTGTCAACCTTGGTATCTGGTATTCGAAAGGGTCAAACAAGAATCTGGTTGGATATTGCGATGCTGACTGGGCAGGAAGTGCTGATGACAGGAAAAGCACAAGTGTTGGTTGTTTCTTCCTCGGAAACAATCTGATTGCATGGATGAGTAAGAAGCAGAGCTCTGTATCACTTTCAACAGCTGAAGCAGAATACATTGCCCTGGGGAGCTGTTGCACCCAACTGTTATGGATGAAGCAGATGTCAGCTGACAACGGAATGGAATCTGGAACACTTCTGGTTTACTGTGACAACAAAAGTGCCATCAGTATTTCGAAAAATCCAGTACAACACTCAAGGACGAAGCACATAGACATAATGCACCACTTCATCAGAGAACTGGTTGAGGAAAAACAGGTAGTGGTTGAACATGTTGTCACTGAATTACAACTGGCTGATTTATTCACTAAACCATTGGACTTTGCGCGTTTTGTCACCTTAAGAAACTCGATTGGAATCTGTGAATTGTGACAGTTTGTGAAGTGTGCAGGGCTGATGCAAGTGCTGAGACAGGATGTATATAAGGCTCAGATTTTGTTTGGAGTCAAGGACATGAGTGGAAAAGAGCTGCCTATCATGTCGTCAGGCCTGGACACCAGCACATGTTTCACTGAGAAGAGAGAACTACAATGCTGAAGAGAGATTAGCCATGAGTTAGTTCTTGAGAAGTCAAGTGATGGAGCTAACCCATCTGCTAGTCAAGTCAACAAAAAAAAAAAGGAGACAAGGACTGACAAGCAATCTTGTTCCGGAGGAGTTCGGTACAAGGAAACGAATGAAATCTTGGACTTAAAAAAATCCAATGATGGAACAAGGAAATGTCCATCAAACATGAATGTTCCAACAGCTCTCTCTCATTCGAACAGAGGTTGAAATCTGACTACGGGATGATAAATACATGATAGTGTGAAAGCTAGCCACTGAAGTTAAGATAACCAAATGCAAAGAATCATGAAGAGCTGAGTATGCATTCTGGGTCAGATGTTGTGTCAATTCCTGTATCACTTCATCATCAAAAAAAAAAAAAAAGGTACATCAAGAGAACTAATTCAAAAACATTTTAAAAGCCAGTTTAAAAATTCTTGACATATGGAATGCCACTGCAGGTTTAAATCCTTCTCCAGGTTATCTAATTGAAAGTGGATGCATCAAATTCGTTCTAAGGACTGTACTACTGATTTTTCTTGTCCCATAAAGTGTTGTATTGCAGTGAATCAAAGGTGAAACCAGAGGCAATTTGGGTGTGATAAGACAAAAATCTAAATCCGGTTAGCACAGAACCGAGTCAATGTGGGTTTGAAGAAGAAAACCAAATTTGCCTCAGAATTAAAACAAACAAAAAGAGGAGAATGGGAAAATCTGCATATACCCGCGACAAAGGGTAACTCAAACATCACTTGCCTCAAAAATCCTAGGATTGAAAAACGAAAACAAAAACAAATAGGGAAGAAGCTCAAGTCGGCAACCATGGTGTTTAGAATTCGGCGAGGAAGGGTTGGGCAAGGCGGTGAAACTCCGGCCCTACATGATTCCGGAGGAGAAGATCGACCCCTCCTGGTCGATGACGATGACGGCGGAGAATACATAGGGTTTCCACAATCGGCTCTTAACGACGGTGGCGGAGGGTCCTATCTGCCGGATCTGACCACATAAGAAGATGGAGGAGGCTCGGCCTCAGTGACCGAGGTGGATGGTGTTGACGGAGAGGGCTCGACTCCACTCTCGATCGTTGTGTGGAGACCTCAGATCCGAGAAGAACAAGGAGATGGCGAGGAAGCTTCTGCCGTTTCCGCTGAAGCTGAGCAAAATTTCGGCAAGCCCACTAAAAGTGCCAAAGAAGATGCCGCCATGGGAGACGAGAAGGAAGCTCGTCGGAAAAGATGACTCAGACAGTTGGGGCCTGCATCCGGGAAAAGGCCACAATCTGGATCAACATCCCAAGACACATGCAATAACTCGTTTCGGTCTAAAAGATTCACCTCACCACAAACTTGAGAAAGGTACGGTCTCTTTATGACTCGATCTGTAATGGAAGAACGTCTGGTGGAGTTTGACAAGGAGGATGAATGGGGATTCAAAGCTGTGATTGATAGAGGGCATATGAGGAACACTGTGACAAGCCTTGGAGGATATGTTCGTGAAGTGATTGATGAGTTCTATGCACACCTACCATCTGTGAAATTTGAAGCCTCAGTGGACAGTGTTACAGTGGTTCTTCGAGGGCATCAATATGAGTTTTCACCTACCGTGATCAACAAGTTCCTTTGTCTTGAAGCACTGTCTGAAGCAGAAATCCGGGCTGATGCAGAGGCTGATCTAGCCTCGCTTGAGGCTGTAGCAAAGTTTCTGTCCGAAGGGAAGGTGACAGAGTGGGGTGCTCTGAACACAACACTGCTACCACCATGGTCTGCAGCTCTTCTGGCTACTGCTGCGCACAACTGGGTTCCAGCGAGCAACAAAAACCACATATCCGAGGATAGAGCTCGTCTCATTTGTAAGATGGCCAATGAAATCCGGGTTGATTTTGGAACCATGGTATTCAATCAGGTTTTGAGTCTCGGAGTGTTACAGAAGAAGGATGCACGTTGGCTCATATTCCCTCAAATCATCTTTGGACTTCTTCAAATGCAGCAACCACCAAAGCTATTTGACAATGAAAGGTTCATCAAGACAGTTATCTATCGAAAGGATGTAAGAACTGGTGAGGGGTTCTTACTGCGGCAGGCGGCAGAGGCTAAGGCAAAGAACACATCAAATGAAAAGAAACGGACAACAAAACCGACTGTCACAACTTCTCGTGCACGTGGACATCCATCCACATCAGTTCCTGATCCAACACATGCATCTACTACAGAGGTGATAGAGCTTGGATCCATTCGTGTACCAATTGGACAGTTCAATCCAGCCACAGCTCGTATTGCACTGGAGGATACATGTCATGCACTCCGGTCGCTTGCTCACGTCGTGGAGACTCTACTCAAATCCATACCAGGTAAGGTTTCATGACGCTTGTACACTTCTCATATTTCATCTTATCTGGATTTTAACTTGTGTGTGCTCCCAAGCAGGGGGAGATGGTACAAAAGGAAGTGGCTGAGTGCAACTGCCTTGAGTTGTGGGGGAGGGAAACCGATTTTAGGCTAGTTAAGTATGTAATTTTGAAAATCGATTTTCCATTCTGGGGGAGTTAGGCATTTACTCTTCGTTTAAGTCTGTATCTTGGTTATTGAAACTTTCGACTTGCTACTTATCAGAATCTTTACTTCTGTGTTTGGTTTAAGACAATGTTTTCAACACTTGAATATCTATTGAAAGTCGATTTTTGAATTGGTTGGGAGACCATATACTGTCTGGATATGTGGGGTTGCGTGAATGTTCATTACAGGTGCTTGAGAGACACACAAAGCTAAAATGGGGGAGATTGAAGATGTAGCTGTGTTGAAGCAGCCTCTATAGCAGCTGAGAAGTAACACAACAAGTGATACAGGCAAGCAGCTTAAGGAGTCAGACGACATGAAGCATGAGAGATGACATGGATCGAGCTCACAATGCCACGTGGATGGACCAGGATGCGAGATCCAAGCTGGAAGAGGATCTCATAAAAGATCTCGAAGAATATCAACATAAGGAATATTCCCTAAGTCTTATCCTAAGAAATAGGGAATATAACTTATCACAGAAGATTTGTTAAGATCTTCACTTGGCGATTTAGGCTAGTATGAGCCATGTTATATTTTGTATAAATAGGGAGTGTTAAGCCTTTGTATGAGGCCACACGTTAAAAAGCAATAACTTAGCAAAAGGGGTTTTAGGGTTCTTGTAAGAAAGCTAAAGCAAAAGACTAAGGGGTGCGTTGAGAGGTTCGAAGATCGCGTATAGATCTTAGAACAGAAGATACTAGATTTGTGAGATTGAGAGAAGACTTGTAAGTGCTCTTGTTAATTAATTTAGTAAAGTTCTTTTGATAAGATAAACCCTGTTATTCGTGTTATGCATCATATAGTAGTAGTTGCTACATTTTCAGAGTCAACTTTTATTTTACCCTATAGTTTATTACTTAGAATTTCTAATAGCAGTTTTGTTTGTTGTAATGGATTGGGACAATGACGGTAGATGAAGCAGAGCGGACGGAGTGAACATAGTGGATGAAGCTAGGATTATAGGACTTAATGTTATATATCGGATGGTGTCGACGAAGCGACCAATGTGTATGAAGCTGGAAATATTTTTATTGTTGAATGGTGAAAAACAAATTTGAGTTCTATTTAAATCTATTTCTGGGAGAATTTGTGCAATGACCATACTGTATTTTGGTCTACATTTACATATATAGCTATTTGGCAATTGGCACCATTATTGGAAAGAAAATGTGAAACATGACCAACAACGATCAAGTCGGCCAAAAACAAAAAAAAAGTATCCACTATAACAATTTCGACCTCAAATCTTCTAAGATTAATTAATAACAAATATAAATATTGATGATTTTCAATTTGGACAATCTATATGGATTATAGTTGTATCTTTTACTTTTCTTATCTAGTTGCTATGATCACATGAATAGACATAAATTTATATATAGGTAACGGCAAGTCCGAGGACGAACAACGAAAGTATCTTTATGATAATTGTCTTCTCATCGTTGTTCGATTGTGCTCTATTCTTTTTACTTTAAAATTTTCAAATTTTCATTTCACTTTTTCTCTTTAAAATTTTCATTTCTTGGACACTAGAACTTTATCTTTCTTTCTTTTCATTTATCTGGGAATCATATATATTCTTTTGTTTATTTAATTTATTCACTACAAAGCAAATTAAAATTCACATGCAAAAGCATATCCATTCACGTGTCAAACGGAGCGTAATTCCATAAAACCCAAGTCACAAAATTTAATGCGCGGTGAAAAATGAATTTGATCAACCATGACAACTTTATAAATATCCATTTCACCAAACCATTATTATACGAATTCAATTTTAGATTTTAGTCTCTCCCATTACTGATTACCCCCGTTGTATCAGGATTTTATATAACCCAAAACATTAGTTCAAGTTGTAGAGTACCATAAGTACATTTCAAATAATAAATAGATACTTGTTTATATCATTATAGTTCAAAAAAGGGTTATGTTATAATTTATATATTCATTGAAAATATAGTTAATACAC
Organism: Eutrema japonicum; assembly: GCA_030161315.1. NCBI lineage: Eukaryota > Viridiplantae > Streptophyta > Magnoliopsida > Brassicales > Brassicaceae > Eutrema > Eutrema japonicum. The sequence continues at coordinate 46,932,659 of BSQW01000005.1, forward strand.
GATCCCGGTAACATTTTTGTATTGACGTAAATTTATTATTTATTAGTTTTATGCCAGTTGGTTTGATAAAAAAAAAGCTAAGCAGAACTTTAGACCAATCATAAGACCTACTCAACCAGTTTTATGTTAATAGTAGTATAATATGTTATATTATGTAGTATGTACCTATTAATAATCCAACTTATAGTATTTATTACTATTACATAGTAATAACTTTCCTCGATTTAGTCAAAAGGAAGCTATAAGCAGTGCCCTTATTATTTGACATTTAAAAAAAAACGTATTATTTGGCTTGTAGTGCCCAATAAGCAGCAAGTAATTAAAAATTGAAGAACTGCATGCATGGCACGTTTACAAGATAACGTACAAGGAATGGTCTTGCATGGGGAATTTTTAGCCCATCGTTTCTATTCTAATGTTTTGCCTCTTACAATGAAATCATCATCTTATAATTGCTTTATCAAAAGCTGCGAACAATGTATAAAAATAAAAATCTCATATTTTGTGAAAGAAAAACAAACAGAAAAGCAACGAGAAAAGAAAAGTTGTTATATATAATGTTGAGGGAGAAATCGAGTAGATTTTGGTTCGGAACCCAATTTTTGAAAATCCTTTTCTTTTTAATTAGTTTAATTTTTGTGCGTAGATTTATCCATTGCTATGCGACAAGCTTTCACATTTTTTCATTAAAAAGGGCACTTTCTTTGTTGAACAGAGATTGTAGCTCTATAAATTTAAGAAAGGGTGTCATTACGTCACAAAAAGATGATTGAATATTGGTATCTTTCACAAAATTATTATTTCATTTTATGAGTGTGACTCTTTTTTTGTGTTTTACGGGCCATTAGGAGTGGGACTCAACTAGAAAATGTGGTCTGTATATGTGCTACGATGTCTAGCTAGTTTTAATGGATGAATGATCATCTTTTGTATATTTTTGAAATGAATGAGATTCAACATACAAATAATTTTTTCATAATATGTAAGACCAAAATTCGGAGATTTATTTTTGGTAAAAATGAATAGTACTCGATTTGGAGGTTTAATAATAATAACTATCCGTGGGACACGAGTTTGATACACCTTCCAAAGAAAAACAAATCACGTAGATGCATGGAATGAGCTAACAATGTGAGACTTTTGGTGTACAAAAGTTAAAGGTAGAATAAATATCGAGAGATCGACCGAAATGATCAACAAGATTATGAACAAGAGACCGAGATAAAATTAGGAAAGAATAAAGATCATAGAGATTTATCAATATTAATTATCTTATTTTAGAAATTTTATAATGTTAGGTTTTATGAGGCTTCTAACTAAAAACAAATTGACAATGAATGAATTGATTTAAGTCTCTTATATATTATTCAAGATCTCTTGCAATTTTCAATGATGATGTAGATGTAAGATTTTTCTCACACACTTACTAGAAATTATAGTTTATGATCCAATAATCTCTCTACATAATCCCTAATATACATTATCTTAATTTAAGAAATTTAGATGTAACTTCATCTCTATACATAGAAAAATGTAACTTATACAATTATTCTTATAAGAGCCTAATAATTATTCTTTTATAACATATTTGCGTTTTTACTCTTATTAATTTATCAATAAAAGAAACAAAAAAGTATCATCTGTTTAAAAATTAACAAGATTGATCAAGTTGCTATGTCGAATTAAACTCAAAATTAGTGTTAGCGCGATCTTTCTATGCCTGGTTGGATTCTGAACCAAATTTGATTAGATTAAATATTTCAAATACGTATAGGCAAAGCAAAGTTCATTTTAGCTGATCATTATACGGATAGATAGAAACAAATTACAATTGAAATCATTTCTTTTGATATCTTCAAACTAGCTTTACGTTATCTTTATGGGCATGTGAGCTTTTCCAATAGAAAAAAGAAATAGAAGACAAAAGAATCAGAATCTCTTAAGAGGAACACACGAAATATATAGGATTATCAACAAAAGAAAATAAAAATATATACCTTGAAATGTTTTCTTTTTGTTAAATATATATGTTGAAAGGTTGGTGAAGTTCAAAACCTTTTTCCTTGATTCTTTTGTGGTAAGAAGAGAAGAATCTGATGCCCCAGATGTATAAGTCGTATTACATTTCCTTTCTCCTGAAAATTGGCAAATGAAAAAAAAAAAAGATTATTTGGACTAACGAGTCAAAGTAAATCTTCCAACGCTCAACGCATCCATTTTTTTTCCGTTCTTCTTGTCAAACTTTTCATGTGCGAAAGTGAATCTTATATCGGAGTGAAGTCTGATTTAAATCGATTATCCGTAAACGTTAAATTATCTAACACCTCCATTTAATCAGTCGAAATAGTATTATACTTTAGATACATTTAAAAATTTGGTGAATGAACTATCCAATAACTACACTCATTCTAACGGATTAGTCGGTGATAAAAATATGGATCACCCCCTAATTATTTTTTAAAAAACTCTAATTTAAACAGATTTATGATTATCCATTAATGATACACAATGTTTAAGAAAACGGATTAGAAAATGATGACATCTAAACGTTATATGAAATCTTACCATGAAAATTTCATTTTACACAATAAATTTAGCGATCAATGAAAATTTGATAGTATAGGCGGAGCTAAACACGGCATATGGTTTCTATCTTAATTTAAAATCTGTGTCCGTCTAATTCTTTAAAACTTGTGTGCTCCAATGATTATTTTTATACCTAGTGCATGCTGTAAGCATTTTGAATTAAAAACTTATGATATTACATAGCAAAAAAAAAAGAGAAAAATATTAATTTACTAACCAAATTGGAAATTTTGTTTTATTTTACCAAAGTACATTATTGGTCCAATATTTTTCTTTTTTTTACCAAATAAACAAATTTGAATTATTTTTGTCATTAACATTCAACATGCGAGTTAGAATCCGGATGGTAATATAAAAACGACACTAGCACAAATGACTAAACTACATGTCTTGACCTGAAACTTGAATCATTTAATTAAATACTTTCTCTCTATTTCCATTTACATCGATCGGTTATTATTGTTCAATGTCACCTTCATATATATATACATCAATACCTCTCGCGTGCTATATAACATGGCATTGATATAGACATCATCTAATTTGCCTGCAGTCAACATCTTAATTAATATAAAATATTATATATGTTCGATATTATATATTTGCTAGATTTCGCTATCACATCACCGAATTGAACAAGTTACAACAGATTGTCGTAAATACTCCATATATGAATATGAACTTTGACTGGAAAGTCTATGACATGTCACAATTGTTTCAATAAATTTGGAAAACATAAATTCACGTTTATAACTGTAAGTGCATTGATTATTCGAAGGGTCCAAATCGAATAGTCAATAGGACATAAGAATTTAGTAGGAATTATCCAAAAATAGGGTCATAATCACAATAGTATCATGGAGTGGCTAGCTCCAATATGGATGTGGGTGATTTATTAATTTGGTTGATCCATTTACTTAATTATTGGGACAGCATGTGAAGAACAATATCCTTTCAATGTCTATCATCAATTCTCTCCTTTCTTATCCTCGATCGAACATGGCCATAAAATTTACAAATTTTTGCGGAAATATACTAAAAATGAGTATCCAAGTGTAAAGCGTTAGCTAGAAAACCATTGCGTGTAGACAATTTCATGCACTAGCGCATATTAGGCATGATTTCCCAAACAACACGAAATATTATTTCAAATCAAGGTGTCAATACGGACTAGAATCTACGTATATTATGCTAAACCGACTCAATCCTTAAATTTACGGGTTAAAATTATAAATTCCTAGTCCATATATTAAAGGAGCTTTCGGAATCAATCCTCACGGGTTAGACGAACATATTAGTTACTAACGATTTCAAAAATCTATATAATGGATGACCTAGAGAACAATACTGCCGCAGTTTAAATCCAAAATTTACACACACACACACAAACAAACATATTAACTAACCAAAATCTAAATATATAGTAAGCTACGATTGATGTAAAAAAAATAAATTTTTTTTAGTAAGCTACGATTTATCTCACAAATGTCCCAACTCTTTGGAACTCCGTTTTTTTGTTTGTCTCCAGAATAACGCTCTCTCCCTTTTTCTATTCTAATTTCATATCTCAAAAATTATATTTTAACCAAAAAGAACGTTTTCCTTGTGAAGTGAACTCCATATATTATAATTGGACAAGACTCAAAGCCCCCCCTTTTTTCTTGTGAAAAAGAAAATTAGAAAGATATATAAAAATTACATTACACCCACAAAACTCAAGAATATAAAAGTAAAAAAAAAAAAAAAAAAGGGGGTCAAGGAGCCCTATTGAAAATCTTTTGACCAGGTGAAAGGATAGCCATGGGATCAAACATAGCTTTCCTATCAGCAAATCTGGACCACCGATTTCCAAAATGACGAATCCATTCCTCCCGAGACTTGTAATGAGGAAGATACAATTTGAAATCTATTCCCTTTTTGACACACCATTGAACAATCTCCTGGTTTTGAACTACCATTTTCTCGACCGATGAAGCTTTAGCACACGGCGGCACGAACCGAAGCAATGCCACAATGTAGAATATATCTCCTTCCGGTAAAACGACGGACGTACGGTCATCCCACCTGATAACAAAAAAAAAATCCGACCAAGTTTGTTTTTAATTCAATCATTCATATGTAAATGTAATACCACAAACTAAATAGAACAAAAAGACATTCTATAAATCCCAAGTGCATATCGGTCAACAGAGGAGAACAAAAAAATGAAGTTACGCAGACACTTTTGGCCCTTTGCGATAACACTCTCGAGTGATTTCATTTTCTTACGTCGACCAGTTAGTACCAGCAAATCTCATTTTCCACAAAAAGTAAAAACTTCTGAAGACGAAACTACCCTAGGACCCATACATACATAGCTCAGTAAACTACAAAAAGACTTATTATTATATATATTTAGAAAAGAGAAAAACAAAAAAAAAGTAAATGAAATTAATTAACTGTAGCTTATGGAGGGTCCCATAAGCGTATCTTTGAATTGTCCCCACAGATTATTTCATCTTTGTTCCTTTTTTTAAAACACTCTTTCCCTATATGACGCTAACCTTAACGACGGTTGCAATACAACTCCGTCACCCACCCAACCGTAATACCTAATACGGAACCGTATTAATATACTAACCTTTAGTTACTGTTTTAAGAAATTACGAATCTGAACGACGTCACTAAATTCCAATTTTTATTCTACTTAAAAGGCCGTACGGTTGTTCTGGTTGAAAAAAGACACGTGTGCCACATCGGCGACAATTTGCTTTTTAGCACGACTAATCATCAATCACACGTGCCAAAAAAACTAACTAGACCGATCTTCTGCTTTTTTGACGACTTCTTCTTTTACTCTTTTACATAGATATATGCATTTGTCGAACCAACAACAAAAGAAACAAGAGAGAAACAGATGGGTCCACTCCAAGTAAAAAAAAGAGAGAGAGAGAGAGGGAGGGCAATATTCACCTGCTTCGCAGGAGTGGGTAGACCAGCATGGGCCCACCGACTCCGTTCTTGACAAGTTCCTTGAAAACCGTTCGATCGAAATCTCCAATGTCACGCTTCGACACGAAGAGGTTAAGCCACGGGTGCGGCGTTTCCCACGTGCCGTTCCCCTTCGCGATCTTCTCAGACGGTTTTACCCTCAGCAAAAAGTCAACGTATGGTATATCCACCTCGAACCTCAACCCCTCATCAAATCTTAGCCGTCCGATCAACCTATCCACTCTCTTTCGTTCCAAAAACAAATAAATAAAAAACAGAGTCACTCAGGGGTATTTCGGTACATTTTGCCTAGCAAATCCAGATTTTAGCCAGTTTCAGGGACCGTTTGATATCAAATCATCCAACATACATATGTCATGACCCTTACGTCCATACCGCATGACCAATGGACACGTCACACGTGTTGGGTTATCGAAAACGTTCTAAACCAAAATAATTGAGTTAAAAAAAGCAAGTGATCTAAAAATATGGGTTTCAATGAGGGAATGACAACAAAGGCAAAAAAAAGAAAGAGAGAGAGAGAGAAAAGAAGACAAATGTCGTTTTCGTAATAACGTGGTTAAGAGAAGGAATCACATTTTATTTTGGTCAGAAAATCCAAAATGGAAGATACATTACACAATGTATGGTCAGTTTCATATTATGCAGTCAGACAAGAGACTGTATAATTCCCTTTCCCACCCATTATATTTCCTCAATTGAATTATATAATACATATATATATACTATTTTTGCACTGCTTTTGAATTTTAGGTTGTAATCATGGAGGTCGAGAAAACTCAAAGCGGTCCTGTATTAAATACGTGTCGAATGAATGTTAGTGAGAAAAAAACAAAAAGGGTCAGCTGATTTCGAGAAGAAAAAAAAGGGGTCAACTTTACACTTATCTTAAGGTCAATTTCGGTAAAACAAGGTTTCTAGATCATCCGAAGCCCTTCCGCCACCGTCGGATCATAAAAATGGACGGTTTGCTGAATTATCAAAGAGTTTGTGTTTTTGAAGTTACCTTCTCGACGGCTGAGTTGGAGTCGGAGTCACGGTAGTGAAGAGCGAGTTCGAGGCAATAGATAACCGACCCGGAAGATTGTGGTAGTCGGGTCGGGTCAAAATCGTGGTCTTGGTGTAGCGGAACCGTAGGCCATCCGTTGACCGGGTCATCGCCGTTGACGAACACGAATCCCTCCACGTAATCAAACGATGACTCGTCTTTCTGACTCACCAGCCACTCGGCGTCACGAGTGAACTCGTCGAACTCGGCGTAAACCACCCTTATCCATCTCACCTAATACAATCATTAATTACTCTTTAAGTAAAATCAAAATCACTCATCAATCAAACAAATTTAAAAGAATTAAGAATGTCCAAAGATATCTAATTGAGATTTTGAGATATTATTTTGATTTTTTTGGTTTTAAGTATTCACCATATCTGGTGCTGGCTGTAGCAAAACCCTAGCTCTGGTGATGATACCGAACTGGCCAAGACCACCTAAAACAGAGAAGAAGAGCTCAGAATTCTCCATCTCCGAGCAAGTAACGACGTCTCCATTTCCCGTTACGACGTCTAACTCCGTTACATTTTCCGTCTGTGGTCCGTAACGGAACGCTTGTCCACTAACGCCGGCATTCGACAACGTCCCGCCCACCGTTAACCCCAGGTAATCCGTCCACGACCTCGGCGCCAACCCGTACTCCGAAACGCACCGTTTCAACACATTTTCCCATATTTCCCCTCCGGAGACATCGACAAACGCCGTACCACCACCACCACCGCCGGATAAAAAACCAACCTCGAAATAATTCTCCGCCGTGGAACGCATATCGACGACAAGCCCTCCTTCAGCCATGGCCTGGCCGTTGATAGAATGGCCGTTTCCACGCGCCGCCACCGTGAGTTGATCGGACCTTAGAGCTGCTTTCACCGCTCCGGCGATATCCTCCGGTCCCACAGGCCTCACCACGGCAAGAGGCTTCACACAGTTCATGCCACCAAAATCCTTCCCGGCGATATCCACCGCAACGCCGTCGCATAAGATTTCCCCCTGGATGTCGAGTGACTCAGACACGCCATCGTTAGATTTTCCGGTGGCGGCAGCGGCGGAGGGGGCGTCGGCGACGGCGTCGTTATCCAAGAAGTATGGCTCTATGTAAGCTATCATTTTTGTGTGTGTGTATGTGTGATTTGCTATTTGAGAGACTCTATCGCAGAGGGAAGCTTTTAGCTTTTGGAACCAAACCTTTTTTTGTTTGTCTGTGAGTGGTGAGAGAAGCTGTGGCTTAGATATAAATAGCGACTGAGTTTAGCTTTAGGATTATTCTTATTTTCATTGTTGTATTTTTAATTTCATCCGGCCGTTGAAATCAATATTTTCATTAACGTCTTTTTATTACTATTTGTTATTTTAAACGATTATATTGGATTTAAAAACGTCTTCTAAAATTGTCAACACTGAGTTATGTGAAGATAACTAAAGGAGGAAAAAACAAAACAAAAAACAAAAAGAAAAAGATTCAACCATTCTTAAAAGAATGGTTAAAGGATCCTCAAAATCTGTCCCGTACCCAAAAAGAAAAAGAAAGCAGAAAAATCTAAGAGTTTATTCTTTTTCAAAAAAAAAAAAAAAATCTAAGAATTTATTGTGTAAGAAAGTTGGTCTGAATGCTTACGGCATTATAGAAAGATGACGTAGTTATTGTTTTTTCAAAAAAGCCAAGAAATTGAGTTTCTACCACCATATAACTCAATGAGCTAGTTGAAATTATTGGCCGAAAAAAATAGATAACTGGTTAAAATAAATGTTTACATTATTTAATATCATACGTTTAGTTTCTAAGATTACCCACAATACAACAACAAACCTGAATAAAATTTGATTTCATGTGAAAACGTATGAGCATAAATTACATGTTACAGTTTGATTTCTTTGAAATTCAAAAGATGTTTTGTATCAAGGTAAACTATATTTGGTATAAATAAAATTTCGAATTTCATAAACTCAAATTTTGTTTAATCCAACAAAATTTAAACACAAAATATGGAGTAAGACACTGTTCTGTTTTCGACCAAAAAAAGACACTGTTCTGCAAAAACCATCCCGAAATTTTAGTAATGGTTGACAATGTCAGGGATTTGTAATCATTAGTGATTGATGAGAATCACTCTCTAGCGCATAAAGTTTTTTGGCTTCAAATATACTTGTATGAACATAAAAATGATTTCGCAGTATATTGTTAGCTAATTATATATGTCTTTACGAATACTTTTTAAAATTCAAAAGAAAAATATGTAACAGTTTTTTTTTTTTGCTAAATAAAGATTAAGTATGTAACAGTTGTTTCAGAAATTTCTTGTTATAAAAAAACACAATCGTTTAATCCATTGAGATGTTGGCGATGAACCTGTCTAGTGCAACATTTTCACTGACCAATCGTTCCAAGCCACTCAAATTTTGGCACACTTTCTTTGTTACCATTTTCACTTCACAGCGATCCAAATATTTTTATGTCGCGAAAATGACCTTAAAAATGGAAACTAGTGTTTTCACTCCACAGAAGAAAGAGGCTTGGATCGCATAAGAAACTTGTAACAAAAAAAAACAGATAATCTTTCAGCTCACATGATAAATCTTGTAACCACTATAAATCCATGAGTTGAGTAACATATTATATATTTTTGTAAATGGTAACATATTCAATTTATTCAGTAGCGAATGAATTTGGTTCTATATATATATATATATTTTTTTTTTTCTTTTTGTCATAAGACTAATATTCTAGGTAAATCAATTTTGTTTACTCAAATTTGTAACACCTGATCAGTATCATTTTCAATGAAATATTTACAATTTGACAACATTCAATTTACATGCTGAAAAAAATCAAGCAAGTATATAAATTTTGGATAATTGTGTTGCTCAGGTAATAAAGCATAAATTCTCGATAAATTTTATACCATTTCTTCATTTTTTTGTTTTTGAACAGCATTTCATTAAAAAATTAAAAAGTCGCTTACATATAACATTCACTCACGAAGAGCAAGCTTCGCGAGAAAATCAGCCAACAGAATTGACGTTAATAAATTACCACACACAGAATTGATGACAATCGTCTCTCTTTTCGCAACATTTAATATTTTTTTAAAAACTAACCTTTAATTATTGTGGGTTTATTGAGTATTGATTTATAATAATCGTGGGGCAGGCAAATTTACTTTATCATATGAATTTAGCGGACTTAGGTATTAAAAGGGAAAAAAAGTTTGTGTCCGGCTCAACATTAAAATATAACGATTTATGAGGACAATTCCCAAATTCCGCCCGAATTAAATTAACAAATTCCGGAATCTTGTCCCATCAAGTAATTTAACAACATCAATAAACCCTAATAAATTATCCTACTGACTTCAAAAAGGCTGGTCTGTATGCACTAATCATTTTTTATATTATATAGCATTATTTTGACATTAACCCATTCGATTTATAATCGTAATACATTCACGGCAAAGAAAATTTAACAAAAAATGTTTTTTTTTTTTGCTTTAAGTAACAAAAATGTTCCTTGTGAATATTGTAAATTATTGTAAATAACAAACTAACAATGGATATAAGTTTCATTGCGAACAATTATGTCGATCATGGATGGCAATTATTTTTGTGTTAATCGATCGCTAATGTAACAACAGTTTATTTTAAAGATATATTAGCAACATAATTTTAAAAATATAACAACAGTTTACCGTTTATTTTATTATTACTTTAATCTATCTAGAGTCGTTCCTAACTATTTAAATAAAAAATGAGAACAGTTTATTTTAAAGTAGTATCCATTTTAACTTTAAAAATTACTCACTTTTTGTTCAAATAAAATTTAATATTATTGTATTAATAAAATCATAATTAATAGTGTAAAATTTTGTATTAAAAAATATTAAAATGTGTTAAATTCGATTTCACATACAACATGTTTATCACTTTAGCAAAATATCAATCTCAAAGCATGACCCAAAAACACTTATATAATCATGTGCCGTAGACAAATGTTTTTTTGTTTTGTAAAGGTAGGCACGATTCTGAATCCATCACTAGGTACAGTAACCAATAATATCGACAATGCAGACGCATAGAAGGGTTTGCCCCATTTTATTTCTATAACAAGACATTCACTTTTCGGGTGCATGTTCAAATTGCGGTCGCGGATGGCGGATTGTTAGGTTGTGATGTTTAGCTTAATTGTTGTGATTTATTTCCGTTTTAGATTTCGGTCTTTCACTCTTTTTGTGTATCTAATTCTGTAAAAAATTAAAATGGTATAAAAGTTAATATTGATACCAAAAAAAAAAACGGTCACTTTTTTTTTTTGCTGCTGGTTTGAAAAACGCAAACAGACACACATTCATCAGTGTTCTTTATTAAAAACAAAAAAAGACGGTCACTTAATCAATTTTGATAAATCCGATCAATTTTAGAAAATTTCAGTAAGCACGTAACATAAAACTAAGAAATCCAAAACTCATTTATTAAAATGGTTAAAGAAAAAATCATTTTAAAAGCCCAAAGTAAACGAGTAGAATAAAACTTGCCTTGGAAAATATCACCTTACTAATGAGCACGCATAGTTTTTTTTGTCATCGTGTACTCTAACAAGTTTGACTTATTAATATATTTTGGCGAAAGAATGTTTTTTTTTTTTATATATGTTTGGCGAAAGAATGTTTGACTAACTAATTAATAATTTATTTAAATATATTTAATAATGTAAAGAGATCGTATGTCGTTTCATATTATTTATATAATATATTATTGTATTTTTAACTTTAACCGATCACGTCAAATGTATATTTTTTTCTTCGTTTATTGATTAGAACGTTAAATGTATCTCCTCTACAACAACAAAAAGGGGTCAAATGCACTTCTGGTTAGAAATCCCATCGTGTAGTGTTATATCAGAAGTCATGTACTCCTTTTTTTTTATATATATATATGTCATTTTAGAGTTGATTTTTGTTTTAAAATTTTTACAGAAAATACCTATTATAATTTCAAATTAAAATAGAGATTGATAATTAAAATTATACATACATTAAATTTGTGAGGGTATAATAAACAAATTAATAATTTTTTTAATTTGTGTGCTCAACTCTAAAACGACATATAAAAAAAACTGAGAGAGTATTAGTTTTGTTGATTTAATAAGGTATAGATGGTTTGTTTTATTTTTGCTTTCGTTTAATATGTATTTTAAAATCATAATCTTTAACATCTATAAGATATTATTTTGTTAATTTGTTAGTTGTAAATATAAACCAGAATTCGGCATTTTTAAAAAATATTTGGTAAAATGTGAAAACAATTCTTATTTATGTAAAAACACGTTGAAATGCAAGTCTATAAATTGGCATTTGGAAATACTAACGCCTAAATTACTTACACACATATATATATATAGAAAATGTAGAAAACTAGAGTTTTTCTCGAATATAATGTATATAGTAATAAAAAGGTCAACAGCAAAAATCTGATATAATTTATTGATTTGTATAATTAGTGCGCTATATGTTGACAAAAATAGAAATAAATATTCTCGATCCTTGCATAATATCACCCAAACTCCAGCTTTAGGCCACATTGGTGAAGTAAGTGTTGACTAATGGTACCATTGATTATATGGTAGGTATGGACTATGGAGGTTCGAACTTACTTATTAGTTGCCCATTTTCATCATTTCCCAAAATCTCACCTCTCTTTAGTTTCTTTTATTCTCTATTCCTATAAGTCGTTTTTTTATATTTTTAAAAAAGCAATTAACTTGACGCAAAAATAGATTAATGTTTGCGATACCACTAAAGCCGTTGGACTTAGTTTTCTTTTAGAAAAAAGGGAAAAACTTGATCACTAGTTTATTCTGAAGTCAAACCGGCCGTGTAAGCTAATTAATATCTACGTTCCTAAAATAAACTACACTTCTTTTTTTGTTTGTATATAAATTAATTAACTAGTACTAAGTCAATAACTCAAACATTTTTTTATATTGTTGATTAAAAGATAGATTGAATTTTGATCCAAGACTCCCGACGACGTTGGCTTTAGAATCAGACCTTAAGTCTCCCTCCGGTTTAAGTTTTTTTAATCAATTTTTGTCAAAGCCTTCATTTGCGTCTCTTCGATTATCATGATTTTTCTATTTTTCATTCAATTTTCCTATTATAAACAGTAAGTGCTTTTCGACCCAAACAAAACAGTAAGTGCTCAGCACGCCCATCTGTAAATGTCTGCCTATCTTTGTAATCAAACAAATTTTATTTTAAAAAAAAATTGAAATGATGTTACAAAAGATGGACAATATTCAACATACATTATCTGATGCTTTACATAAGTAAATATAAATGATGTGTCCATGTAGTAACTAATACTTCTCTCTCCGTTTCATATTACTTGTCGTTTTAGGTTATTTTACGTAGATTAAGAAAACAATTCAATTTTCTGTTTTACTCCTCATTAATGTATTATATACTATAATCACACTAATTAATAAGCTAAATGAGTATGAATAAAAATGGAAATATTATCAAACATTTGCATTGAAATTCTAAAACGACAACTAATATGAAACAAAATTTAAGGTCTAAAACGACAACTAATATGAAACGGAAGGAGTAAGTCTTTTGTTTTTTGTTTTTGTTTTCAAAGAAGACAAAAAAATATAGGGTTAATCCAACCAAACCAAACTCATAAAACTCTAACTATTTCCCTCCAAATTATTTACCTCTTTATTAACTCCCCCAAACTTATAATTTTCAACTCTATACCACCTCTAATCTATTTTATTCTGTTTAATTCTATCTCTCTAATCAAAATCATAAAATCGAATTTAAATAAACGAAAACGCATTTAATAAGCAGTGATTGCCCATAATAAAAATCATACATCGGAAGAAAACTTAATTGCTTATTGTTATGTTTATAAACATATGATTGTATCGTATGTAAACATTTATGCTTTACTTTGTGGATATAATACACAATAATACGCACATACATCGCCGTAGCTTGAACACCATCAGACATAACGTAGGTGTTTAAACGGTGACTTAAAGAAGATGTGAAAGAACAGTATCAGAAGCGAATTTGGCTAACGATTGAATGCAACAGAAAGAGCGACACCAAGGACAAGCCATGCCCCAATGAAGTATCCCAGAATCCTCGTCGGTCCTACATCTTCTGGTTCCTGTCCATTTCTCCCCAAACATTTCTATTTTATTAGAAGCCAAACTAAACCGAACCAAACGATGACAACACAAGTTTTATTTTTATTTTTATATCTAACCAAACTTAATCCAACCAAATCAAATAGAGTAAATCAATACAAATTTTATCTGTTTTACTTAAATCTATAGCAATATACTAAAGATATCCCATGATTTTATTGATATATTTAATCATTTTGGTTCTGCTTCACTATAAAACCAAAAACTGAACCGAAAATCCCGATGTACATTTTATAATGTTCTTCCTCTCAACATTGAGAAGGAAACAAAACAGAACGGTACATACCTGAGGAGGCGGCTCTTCCCTCGACGGTTCCATGATGTCAACCTCGAATGGCCACACGTACCGGTCTGATTTTTCGCTTCTGGCTAAGCTCCAATCGTACATTCTTCTCTCTTCCACGGACGACAAGATCGTATATGAATCCTATAATTCATCCTCTATGAATCTCACATATGGTAAAATTCAAAAAAAGGTATGATTTTTGTTTGATACTGACTTTGTCCTATAATTCTTGAGTTGTTCTTCGTCTAGCCCTTGTCCCATTAGCTCCTTAACTCTATCTTGGTAACCAATTCTAACCTGATAAAACCAAAACAAAACAAAACCAAAGGTTCCATTTTGAAGTATTGCTACTTCAAAGATTCAAAGTAAGTAGTATAATAATCTCTTTTGGTATTCTTATTCCCAAATTGTAGTATCAGAGACGTTTTGAAAATTTGAATAAGATTCTCTACTTGGCATAAAACAGGGCTGCTTTATATCGTATGAGCAACCAAAACACATGAAGAAACACTCGAAATTGAAGACGCAAAACTCACCTGATCATTCTGGGAAGCCCAAGCCGGCCGTAGTGATCCACATCTGTAATCGCTGCATTCTAATCCAAACCGCCATCAATTTTTCTTCCTTTGTCGAAGAGAGAGAGAAGGATTACGAAGGCCGCGGAGAGCGCGTTCGACGTTGAGAGCTGAGATTAAAGATGGAGTCTCTTTCGGTGCTTCATCAACGGCGGTGCTGGATCCACCGTCGGTTTCTGCCTCCGCAGACATCTCACCGGAGTTCCGTGCCGGCGAACAGATCATCCGCTTCGTGATTGTTGGCTTCCACGGGAAAGAGCACGTGATTGGCACGTGATGGAGGACGGATTCGCCGGGAATGTGCACTAACGACGGTTGAGTAATGGTCGATAAGGAAGCCATGGCGCTTAGGTTTACACTGACGATTTCGAATTCCAGAATGTTAATTGATAACAGATACGAAATTGTGTCAACCATAGAAAATCTTCGATATGGATTGTCCACTATAATAAATAATTGTTATATTTTCTAAGCTACGCTCCTTCGATATCAAAGTCGTTGTAGTATAGTGGTAAGTATTCCCGCCTGTCACGCGGGTGACCCGGGTTCGATCCCCGGCAACGGCGTCTTTTTTTTTAAAGAAAAATTTCCGAAACGCTGCCGTTTAATCTTACTTTACTTTTTTTTTGTGGGTAAACAATATCTTTACTTTTTACGTCATTATTAAAAGTTAAGACGTAGTTATATAATAACTATCCGAAAAAATTACATAAAAACACCCCAATTAAATTTTGATAAACTTTTTAATACCCCAACCATTTTGGTGTCAAGAAAAATACTCTAACTAATATATTTTTCCATTATAATACTTTAATTTTTAGATTTGTGATCATTTAACGCATTCGATTTAACGGATAGATAACCTATGTTATATTTTTATTTTATAATAATAAAATATTAATATTTTTAAAATATTACATTTAAATTTTCAAAAAATTCCAAAAAATCGAAAGTTATGAAACAATATTTTTTTGTCAAAATTGAGGAATTTATTGTATTACATACAATAAAATTATGTTTATCTAAAGATTAAAATTATTGTTTCTTAACTTTAGAATTTGTTTGGAATTGTTTTTGAATTTTTTTTTTGGGATTTTTTGAAAATTTTGGAGTTTTAATATATTTTATTTAAATTTTAATATTTTATTATTAAAAAATAAAAAGATAACGGAGACTATCTCTCCGTTATACCGGAGGTGTTAAATGGTCACAAATCTAAAAATTGAGATTATTATAATAGAAAAATATATTAGTTAGAGTATTTTTATAGACACGAAAATAGTTAGTTAGGGATTTAGGGTATTAAAAAACTTATGGAAATTTAGTTGGATTACTTTTATAAAATTTCCCCAAACTAATAAGCCAACTACGACATAGGTACTAGAAGGCTGAAAGCAACCATTTGGACAAAATGTTTGATACACTACAACAGAAATGTTCTACTTCTACAATCGAAGACCGCATATATAACACCATACTGCACATGCTTCGATATGTACAGAGTCAATCTCATGATTTTTGTCTCTAATTGTTTAAAAGAATTGAGTCCGATAATATATAAAAAAAAAGCAGCAGAAAACAAAAGATAAATCAGAATGATCCAAGAAAACTTGAATCAGTCTTTTCTTATTTGTTGTTTTTGTCAGAGCTCTCGCCGGATTTCCAAACCACGTCGTTAAGTGTGGTCGAGAGCTTCTTGTAGAACTGCAAAGCAAGTAGATGTACAGATATTAGAAGCGGTCCTCGAAAGGACAATTTTGCAGAGTCGAAAATTGTTAATTAGTACCTTATGAAATTCTAATGTATCCCCTTTAGTTTTCCGGACTTCGACCATATGAAGAGAGGGAGATACTTGAAATATCTACAAAACATTATAGTTTAGGTCAGTTCTTTAATTCCATGTCAATTCAGATACTAATTTAATATAAACTTTATATAGCAAAGAGTCATGAGTGCATAATGTACCTCAGTCGCCACTTTTAGGTTTCCCTTCCTTCCGGCATTCACGTTTTCAAGTCTCATCTGTATACAAAAGTAGTGGTTCAGTGAAAGTGACAAGATAATTGGAATAATTCAATATCCATGAAAGGATACTTCCACACCGCGGGAAGTGACCAACACGGATGGTAATATGCTAACTAGGACTTTAATTTTCTACTCGAATTAGCAATTCTTCTATAAGTGGTTTTCAGGATTTCTTATATTAACAGGCTGCAGGACTCCTTGGTGAGGTTGGGGAGAGAAGGTAGATTTTCTTTGTACTTTGGTTTAAGATTTTATTAACTCTAACATGAAGCGGTTTAAAATAGAGGAGATTAGCTGTTTGGGTACGATCGGCTTACCTTGTAGTTTTTCTTTTGAATATCGAAACCAAGAGGCTTAGAAGCTTCTTCAATCTTCTGGACTAATTCATTAGCCGCGCCTGTAGCTGCAAATCTTGTTTCTCGCTTGAATCCCTGTAAGTTACACGGTATAGACTTCATTAATGAAAATATAATGTGGCAAGACTAAACCCTGAAACTATCTTAAATATCCGCTTTTATCATGAGAAAAAATGTATTGATAATGCCATGGCACACAAAAAGACTTTTCGCTGAAGAACAAGTAAGCATTGTTAGTCTAAGAGACACACCTCTTCTTCTTCAAACAAATTCCCGAGATCCAGAGCTCTCGACATTGATATCAACTCAAAGGCATTCATAGAAGTTGGTTGCTCCTCCTTCTTTTCTGTGACATGATGCTCCTGTTCATAAATCACATATTGTTATGGACATTTGTTCAAGTAACTAAAAAGGAGCTTAATCATCATAAAGATCTCAGATTAAATAAATATGACCGACTTCTGAATCTTTAAAAACAGCATCCACATCATCCAAGTTTGCCTCTTCTTTCTCCTCGAAAACAGCTGGCTTGTAATTTTTCTTGAACCACGCATCTTCCAGAATCTCTGGAACTGTGATACGCTGTCATGTTAACGCACAGTCAATCAGTTCCACTGTTGAAATATTGGACGAGTGGCGATCCTCAGGTGTTTTAAATTATCAAGTTTTACATGCAAATGATATATAGATAAAATCATAAAAGCAATAAAGAGTCAAATAGGAAAAATAGAAATACTTCAAAAGAAAAAGTAGATAAAAGAGATTACAAAGGTAAACTCCCCAACTCTTGTCCCTCAGAACAGAAGAAATCCAACTATTACCTTTTGCTATTCAAGAGCTTATTAAATAGGAAAACCCCCAAAACCCAAAATTAGAAAACGCAATAATAATCCCTTAGTTATCTCATGATTAAGATATTAAATCAAACAATCTCAATCAATCGTCACCAAATCATTACTGGATATCTATCATAAAGCATCCAGTATGTATATAACTAAACAAATATTGTACATGATAGCCATAAACTTTTGAGCATTTTAGAAAGATTATGATAAATCTACTAGCAGTAGACTCATTATTGTAGTTTCCTCAGAAGAAAGAGTCAGCAAGAATGGAAACTTAATGATTTATATGACACAAAAACTAACATTAAACTGAAACCAAACCCCTTTTTTTACCATATCAAGAGCTTCAGCTGCCTTATTATGTTTTTTGATCTGTTCATTATGGTCCACAAAATTACGTGGGACAGTTAAACGTACACTTTAAGCCAACACTACGGATAAACTTTCCAAGTTTCACGTTCCGCGACTACATTTATGCACAAGTATATGATGCTCTCTAAATATGTAAAATTATTTATTTGATTTGAAACCTAATGCTAAAAGACGCACAAGAAAAACAATAAACTGCCACTATGTTGATATCAAGTTTTCCACTAGCGTTCATGCATAATTTTCCCCCAGATCCCTGGTAAGCCCTAACCCGCCTAAGTGTCTAAGAATAAAAATGAGATGAGATTGTTGGAGTTCGACAAAAGAAAACAAAAGAGGGATAGATATAAATCTTGAAAGCATTAGTGAACTTAAATATCTTACAGTCATAGGGTTTGGATCCAAGATTCGGACAATCAAGTTCTTGGCACCAGGAGAGAGCCAAGGAGGACAGTGATATTCAGCAGCTGTTATCTGAAAATTGACGAAATTACAGCATAGAAAGAATAATCACAGTTAATGGTGAAAGATGAAGGCTCGAAAGAAATTACAAAAGTTCTTACCTTTTTATACAGCGTCATGAGATTAGAATCCTCAAAAGGCAAATACCCAGCAAGTAGTACAAAGAGTATCACTCCACAGGACCACAAGTCTGCGGTTGCCCCATCATAGCCTTGGTCATTAAGAACCTTGGGACAAAGATAACAAGGAAGCTATTAAAAACATGGTGCAAAAACCGCATGAGAAGCCACGTGACTAAGCATACCTCAGGAGCAGCATAGTTTGGTGTTCCGCATGCAGTGTGAAGAAGACCATCGCCCTGCCAAAGCCAAATAAGTCTCATAAGCTGAGAAATCCAAGGATCGGAATATTGCATACACAAGAAGAACATGCACGGCTTGAAACTACACAGGATAAGAAGGATGTTTTCGCTATAATTTCTACTACCTTTGACAAGAATCTAGAAAGAAAGGAAATTAGATATTTGTGAATATAATCAATAAAATACATCATTACTGAGCTTCAGGCACATGCATTAGAATAGGACAAGGAAAAATCAGTA
Organism: Eutrema japonicum; assembly: GCA_030161315.1. Classification (NCBI taxonomy): domain Eukaryota; kingdom Viridiplantae; phylum Streptophyta; class Magnoliopsida; order Brassicales; family Brassicaceae; genus Eutrema; species Eutrema japonicum. The sequence goes on from BSQW01000005.1 coordinate 46,952,016, forward strand.
GGAATTCAGGCAAACCAAAGGATGCTAATAAAAAAAAAAAATCAGTGATTACCCTGACTTGTCTGGACAAGGCACTCAATCCAAAATCAGAGACTTTCAGATCTCCTTGAGCATCTAGAAGCAAGTTTTCCGGCTGCAGTAAGATAAGTAAAGAAGACAAATTGTAGACATCAATTAGCTGCACTTAAAAAAGAAGAACATCCTGCAAACTTGGGCCCAAGATTTACCAAAAAGATGTCTCGTACCTTTAAGTCTCTGTGGTACACTCCCCTGCTGTGGCAGTAATCAACTGCATTGATAAGCTGCTGGAAATATCTCCGTGCTCCCTCTTCTTTCAAGCGCCCATCATGTACCTGCAAAAGTTAAACATCAGAGGTAAAACATCTCAAGGGTATCAAGATTCACTGGAGCTTACTTAGCATGAGGCATTTGATACATGATTCATAGATAAGGAAATCTCACAATTTTGTCAAAAAGCTCTCCTCCAAGGCCGAATTCTAGGACAATATATATCTTTGTCTTACTCGCCAAAACCTGGAATGGAATCAATCATTTCCTTAAAAGTTAGCTTTCAACAGATTTACTTGGCTTAGAAAGGGCTCTCGATTCATGGCTAGACATAGTTACATAAGTAAGCCAAAGGAAAAATAGAGAAAAGTTGGGGCACGGAGAGAGACCTCATACAGCCGCACTACATTTGGATGGTTTATCAGCTTCATAGTACAAATTTCTCTCCTAATCTGTAAAAGAAAACGGGGAAGAGCCACATCATACTTTTGGATTGAAGACGGATCTATTCTTTATTTACGTTAATTATATAGAAATCACTTTATACTTCCAAGTAATGTAAACGGGCATATCAGTGGACAAAGCAAGCTACCTGTTCAGACATCTTATTTTTGAGAACCTTCTCCTTGTCAAGGATTTTAAGAGCCACGGAATCTCCTGTCTCAGTATTCTTAGCATACCTCACTTTAGCAAAAGTGCCTTGTCCAATCGTTTTTCCAACCTCGTATTTACCAACCCGACGCTGGACCTTTGGCCGATTCATCACTCACTCTCTTGATCTTCACCAGAGCTGTTTCTGCAAATTGCATTCTCGATATTTAGAGTTTTATTTAGTATAAAAATCCAACAGAATATTCTGCCACAAAATTCGATGAAGACAGAGCGCAAAAACAGCTGACATCCACAAAATCTTAGCAACAGAAACTTTTCCTCGGAATCTCCGATTGTCCTTTCTTAACAAGCCCAAATCCCCAGAATCATAGCCATCAAATTGTTCAAGCATACACGTATTTACATATCCAAATTCTCCAATAATCGCATGTGTATACAATTGAAGTAAGATTCTGGAGTTAGCTCAGAAATTCAGCATCATCATCATCATATAAGATTATGCACACTTTAAAGTTTAAACACAAGCGGAACAAGTGATCAAACTCTCCAAGACACCTAATCACACTATTGAAAAGAGAAACATGGACAATCGCAACACACCTGAAAAATTGGCCGGAGCAAGTAGAGGTGAAAAACCGATGAAGCCTTTCCCGGAGCTCAAAAGTTAGCAGGAGGAGAAAGAGAGAAAGGGATAGAGATGCAAGGAGGGACGATACGATGATTGGTATTTTGAAGCTAACAGACAAATTATTTAATTTCGCGTGGGGACGAATATGATGACACTTTCTTTTCATTTTCGTATGGGACAATACTTCATTTCTTTCCTTGGTAACAAATTGATTTTTTCTTTTCTTTTGTTTCCCCTCAATTTGTTTCTTAAGAAATAAAATTATGTTTTTACCTTTTTTTTGGTCAATTATCATGAGTTGATTAATGCAATGACAAAAGATTTGAATAGATAGGGACCTAATAAAAGGTTTTTTTTTGTTTTTAAATTATTTCTATGTTTAATATTTTTGAATGTTCATGTATTAAACTCAGACCCTTTTCCCGATGTAGCCTTCACGTGATTTCAGATCTTCTTTTTCACCATGGATTTGAATTCTTGAATCCTTCCGTCGTTCCTCTCAACTGCTCCGGTGCTTCTGTTTGTTGAAGACAAAGCCACCGTCTTCTCCACTTCCCTCCTTCGTTCGAAGCTTCACCATCCGATTTGAGCTTCTCTAGCCTAGTGCTAAGTTTCTTCGTTGTCGATATGAAGCTTTTCAGCTGCGTTCTTATGCCGGATCCCTGGTTCTTCAGCCTTTTGGCCAGATACTTCTAATCTCCTCCAAAGAGAGTCTCAGATCTGCTCAAATACTCTGCTGGGTAAGATACTCTTAGCTTGAAGATCAATGCTTTTCTGAAACCACTGCCTCCTCCACTCCTCTTCTCGCTGTCAGATTTCCTTGTCCGACTTTGAACTCATCTAGCCTAATGCTAAGATTTTCCTGAAGATTTAAAACTCTAAGATCTCTGCGATTCTGCCATAGTTGCAGCTCTTTTGCCAACTCAAGTATTCGAACAATTCAAGTTTTTTTCATAAGCCTTCGGGCCTAGTGCTAAGTTTTTGTTATTGGGCCGTACAAATCTCCTAAGATGGCTAATTAGCAGACATGTTTCACAAAAATTCTTGGTGAAACCAGTGTTTTTAACACAAATTCGTACTCAATCATCTGCTTTTTCCACATATAAGGTTGTTAATTGGTTTTGTGGTATCCTATAAACCATTAAAAATAGATAATGAATGCAATCGGTTGGAATTGCCACGGGGTCGGTTTTGATTTGACAAAAGAGCACCTAGAAGAACTCCACAAATGTTTTCAACCGAGTTTTCTATTTTTTTTCGGAAACAAAAAACAGTCGGTATTTTCTGCAAGATATGCAAGTTTATTTTGGATACGACCATGTTTTTACAGTTGAGCCAAGAGGTCGAAGCGGAAGATTAGCACTTTTATATATGGAGGAACCAAATGTTACAATTGTTTATTCAGATGATCGTATGATTGATATTGAGTCTACATTTGAAGGTCATAAGATCTTTATGACTTTTGTGTATGGAGATCCGGTTGTAAGAAACCGAGAACGAGTTTGGGAAAGACTTACGAGGATCAGTCTAAATCGACGAGATGCATGGTTCATGATCGGAGACTTTAACGAAATTACGGGTAACCATGAGAAACGGGGAGGACGAAGGAGAACAGAAAACTCCTTTATACCGTTCCGGACTATGCTCGAAAATTCCGGGATGTTAGAATTTCCATACAAGGGTAACTCATTCTCATGGGTGGGAAGACGTCGATCCGGGAAAGTAAAATGCCGATTGGATCGGGCGGTAGCTAACGAGGAATGGCATTATCTCTTCTCCCACACTTCTGTGGAGTATCTTAAACTATGGGGATCGGACCACCGACCTGTCCTAGCTCGGATCCAAGCAAGACCTCAAAACAAGAAAAAAAGACTTTTAGATTTGATAAAAGATGGATAGGGAAACCCGGTCTTAAAGAAGCAGTAATCTCAGGATGGGGCCTTTTTGATGGTGTTCCACGTCGGGACATCCACCAAAAAATAGCCTCATGTCGTAGTAATATCTCCAGTTGGAAGAAGACCCTCCCTACAAACACGGCAAGACTCATTGAAGAGCTGAAAGATCAACTAGACAAAGCTCAAGATGACGAAAATACTACCCTAGAAGAGATTGAAGAAATAAGAAGACAACTTTGTACGGCCTTTCGTGAGGAGGAACAATTTTGGCAACAAAAAAGCTGAAACCTTTGGCACACAAAAGGAGACAGAAATACAAAATTTTACCATGCCATTACAAAACAGAGACGGGCTCGAAACCGCATTATTTGCCTTAAAGATCGGAATGGGAGATGGGTCGAGAACGCATATGGTATTGAAAAAGTTGCAACTAATTATTTCCAAGAACTTTTTACCACATCACATCCTTCGGACCCCGAGGTTTCACTCCGGTATATTACCGAGAAAGTCTCAGCATCTACCAATCATGCACTAGTCTTGGATCCATCAGAAGACGAAATCAAAGCAGCCCTTTTTGACATTCACCCGGATAAAGCCCCGGGACCAGATGGGATGACAAGTAGATTTTATCTGAGATTCTGGCAAGTCATAAGCCAAGACATAGTCAAATTGGTTAAGGATTTCTTTGCGACAGGACACTTTGACCCTAGACTTAACCAGACAAATATTTGCCTTATCCCTAAAAAGGAGAGACCAAGAGCAATGGCCGAGTTCAGGCCGATTAGCTTCTGCAACGTGAGTTATAAAATTATTTCAAAACTACTTTGCAAAAGACTAAAAAAAGCCCTCTCGAATTTAATCTCGGAGACCCAATCAGCCTTTATGGCTAGGCGTTTGATAACAGATAACATTCCCCTTGCCCAGGAAAATTTTCATGCACTTCGTACGAACCCCAGCTGTAGATCGAATTTCATGGACATAAAGACGGATATGAGCAAAGCATACGACCGTGTGGAATGGAAATTCTTGGAAGCTCTTCTACTAAAGTTAGGATTCGCGGAAAAATGGGTTAAACTACTGATGTTCTGCATCTCCTCGGTCTCATATCAGGTTCTCATAAATGGAGAAGCGAAAGGAAGAATAAAACCCTCTAGAGGACATCGGCAAGGAGACCCCTTATCAGCCTTCCTTTTCATCTTATGCACTGAGGCACTTATCTCCCTCCTAAAGGGAGCGGAAGAAGAAAATCGCATTACAGGTTTGCGAGTTGCGAGAGCCAGCCCTCGGGTTTCCCACCTGTTGTTTGCTGATGATAGCTTTTTCTTTTGCGAGGCGACCATCCGGCAAAGTGCCGAGATTTCTAAGATTATTGATACTTATGGCGTTTCTTCGGGACAACAACTAAACCTAGCTAAATCTTCCATAGTTTTCGGAGATAAAGTAGACCAGAGATTGCGTCGAGGCATAAAGAGAGCAATAAGTATCACTAACGAAGGTGGTATGGGAATGTACTTGGGATTACCCGAACAAATTTGTGGATCAAAAAAGAAAGTCTTCGCTTTTGTTCAAGATCAACTCAATAATCGGGTCAATTCCTGGTCGGCACAACTCCTTTCCAAAGGTGGGAAAGATGTCAAAATCAAATCTGTAGCACAAGCAATTCCGACATATGTCTATAATATAGACCGGAAGGCTCGTTCTCCATCTTACGGGTGGCATAGTATTATGGCTGCAAAGCCTCTCCTTAAACTTGGATTAAGGAAGACTATAGGGTCGGGATTCAACACAAAGGTTTGGAATGAACCATGGATCCCGGATATTCCGGCTCGGCCCGCGAGAGCATCCGCACAAGTTCAGTATAGGAATCCTCAACTTCGTGTCCATACTTTCATTAGGCAAGATACGAAAGAGTGGAATATACCCCTTCTGCGAGAACATTTCCAACCCGAGGATATCCCTCTTATCCTAGGATTGAGACCTAGTCGACATTCTACCCATGATAGGTATGCATGGAGCCATACTAAGTCGGGCTGTTATACAGTAAAATCCGGCTATGATCTGATAAAGAAGGCAAATATTCTTCGTGAATCTAATGAAGTGAGAGAACCAAGCATTACATGCCTTCAGAGCCATGTGTGGAAGGTCCGGACGACCGGAAAACTAAAACATTTTATGTGGCAGGCCTTGTCTGGATGTGTGGCAACGTGTGAGCGTCTTACCTACAGGCACATGGGCACCAATAAAAGTTGCCCTAGGTGTGGGGCTCCTGAGGAAACAATCAACCATCTTCTTTTTGAATGCCCTCCAGCTTTACAAGTTTGGGCTATTTTGGACTATCCGTCACTTCCGGGTTTCTTCCCGAGTACATCTATTTTCCGAAATATGGATTTCCTATTTTGGCGAACTAAAGAAGTAGGTCTTACTGACCTTCAAAAAGATATGTATCCTTGGATCATATGGTACATATGGAAAGCAAGGAACGACAAAGTGTTCAACGGGAAAGAAATTTCTCCGGAATATACTTTCCAACTCGCTACTGTGGAAGCGGAAAGTTGGAGGATCGCAAACCAACAAGAATGCGAAGAAGAGATAGAATGCCTACCCTGACAAGATGAATCGAGAGTCTCCCCTTTGGCCCTTCGAACCCCAACATGTCAGATCGATGCTTCATGGATTGATCATGGATTTGTTAGTGGTCTAGGGTGGAGTCATAGGGATCACATGGGACGAAAGACCTTCGGATTGCAAGGATGCCGCAGAAGCCTCTCGGCATTACATGCTGAGATGGATGGACTCCTTTGGGCTATGCTATGTCTAAAGGAAAAACATATATCATTGATGCATTTTGAGACGGACTGTTCAGATTTGGTGAAGATGATCGAGAACCCGATAGACTGGCCGGCGTTTATTTCGGAACTAGACTCCTTTCATGTCCTTAGAGCGTCATTTATCAACTTCAAATTATCTTATATTCCACGAGTATCGAATGTCCGTGCCGATTCTCTTGCAAAAAAAGTACGAGTACGAGGTTTTTTATTTTCCCATGTAAATCAGACGGAGCCGGTAAGAGATAATAATCTTATCGGCCATACTTGATTTAATAAAATGGATAGTTGACAAAAAAAAAAAGTAGTTTGTGTATTTTTGGAAAGCCAAAATAGTTAGTGTATTTTTCTTCCAAATTTTATATAATTCATGTATTTTTAATATTTTTTTTCAGAAAGTAATCCATGATTTCATTATATCATAAAGCATTTGACCAAGAACTGAAACTCTATAAATTATTTCCATTCTCGTGTTATGATTATCATTGATTATTATTAATACCCAAACAATTAGGTTGTGACTAGTAAATATTTATACGCAAATATATATATATATATATATATATATATATATATATTTTTTTTTTCTTATGTTTTGGTGAATAACTGCTAATTATTTTTAAATATTTTCTCGATTTTTTTCTCCTTTAAAGAGGAAACTGCACATATTTTCTTCCATCATATTTTGAGTTAAGGGAAAATATTTCCTCTCATTTACATATTTCTATTCATTTCCTTCTCTTTTCTTTAATTACTTTATAGCTTTAATAGCTAGTTATTATATATCTATATATATAATAATAGTTATCAATATATATTAAATTCATATTTCTTAATTTAATAGTTATCAAATTTTCATTGGGTTTTTCAGTTATGAAAAAACTCTAAATTATTTTGGCTAGCAATTATTGGATTTTTTTTATTGGACTATAGATTAAAATTGCAAAGGTTACAAAACTTTCATAAGGGTTAGCTTCCCCGTTTTTTCTACAAAGGCCCAACCATATGTTGTTGGGCTCTCTTTATAAGCTCTTTGCAGAACTAAAAAGTAAGAATAATTCAGTAGCAAATTTTCTCGGATTTCCAAAAAGGTTGAAGGAAAATGGCGGACCAGCTCACCGATGACCAGATCTCAGAGTTCAAGGAAGCGTTTAGCCTGTTCGATAAGGACGGAGATGGTATGTTATCTTCACAGATCTTTGTGCTTTTCTCGTTTCTTTCTTCGTGTACTCGTCGATCGTTGAGTTGTGGAATTTGTTTTGACGATTCATGATCTTCATTTCTCTGTACAATTCGTGTTTGTTTCACTTAAATTCGTGAACGATCTAGTTTTTGGCATGCTCGATAACGATTCATGACTCACGCGGTGTTTGCTCGCTCGATCGCTTCATTTTTAGGGTTGATTTAATCCATTTCCCGTATCCACTAGTCTGTGCTAATCTTTGATACGACTTTTGATATTGTTTATTTTCCTGATCGTTCTGGGCCTGTATTGTATTGAATCGTACCAATAGCTGAAGAAGATGCATCACTGAAATTGATTATGTTTGTTGTATCCATATATTGAGATTGAGTTGTTAATTGAGGGGTTCAGTGTCAAATGGGGAAAAGGGATTTGATGTTGCAGATGTTTCTATATCAAGTAAAATTTATTTATATGTAGCTTCATTCGTAGTTTGATCATGCGAAAATAGCAAAGAGACATCCGGAATGTATTTTTCTGCTCTGATTGGTGAAGAACTTGCAAACTTCTGTTGTATTGCATCATTCTTGGCACCTTGTGATTGTTTTAGCCTTTGCACGGTGAGACGTGGGATCAATGGGACAAAATGGCTAGGGTTTTTAACCGGGCTTAGATACCATGTAAAGAGGAGAAGAATATTGTGTCTTTATTATTAAATTACAAGGACACTTATAAGACTAGGTTTCCTAGCACAATGCACATAAGGAAACATGGAATAAACACAGAATATTTCATTTTCCCTAACACTTTAGGAAGACTTGAGAAGATTATTTATCTCTGGTGTGTATAAATGTAGTTTCTTTGTTAACTTAGTAGGACTTTTTTTCCGAAAAAGAAATCATTCTCTTTTTACTTTTTGAGATCTTCACAATCATCAGTCGCTATAACAAGTAGAAAGAGCTGATAATGTATTTGGAAACTGCTGATCTGAAAGCTGATATAAGTCTGTCTCTAAAGCTTATACCTGGATTTGGTTGCAGGTTGTATCACCACCAAAGAGCTTGGAACTGTGATGAGGTCTCTGGGGCAAAACCCAACAGAAGCCGAGCTCCAAGACATGATCAATGAAGTTGATGCAGACGGGAACGGGACCATAGATTTCCCAGAGTTCCTGAACCTGATGGCAAGGAAAATGAAGGACACTGATTCGGAGGAAGAGCTGAAGGAAGCATTTAGGGTTTTTGATAAAGACCAGAATGGTTTCATATCTGCAGCAGAGCTTCGACATGTGATGACAAATCTTGGGGAGAAGCTAACTGATGAGGAAGTTGATGAGATGATCCGAGAAGCTGATGTTGATGGCGATGGTCAGATCAACTATGATGAATTCGTTAAAGTCATGATGGCTAAGTGAGAGAATCTTATCCCTTCTTACAGTGCATTTTCATCATGACTTGATTCTGGTTGCGTTCTTTAGGACATGTTTTTGCTTCTTTCCCCCTTTTATTTGTTTGCTTTGGTTAAGCTCCTTAGTGTTATGTGAAGTATGAACTCATGTTTTTGCTCATCCTTTGACAATTGATATTCTCTCTTTTTTTATTTATGTTGTTTCTTTTAAAAGGAATGTTCTTTAACCAGTTTTAAAATTGGTCTAATAAAAAAGTCAACGGTTGATTAGCTCCTTAAAACGTCTGTAGATTAAAAATATAAATAGATGTTCTTACATTAAAAAAAAAATATGGGTGCCAAATGGTGGCAAATTTTCTTTGTTGATCAAAACAATCTAACATTATCCATCCCATTACTCCTGTTTGTTAAACAGCATATTTTCCATTTCACTTTTAAAAATATTTTTTGTACAGAAAAATGTATTTTTTTTGCTTCCTCAACCTTTTGGTTAGCTTTTCTTACCCTTTAATTTGGTTCTCCATCTCTAAAGCAAAACAAGTCTACATGAATTTGCAAATCTCCCAGCTTCCCCAATCTGGTCTCTGCGCAACACCACCAAAACATTCGACTTCCTCAAACCAAACTTGGACTTGATGCATAGCTTTGGTTTTTCAGGCATTCCCTTTAAGAACAATGGACTTCTCGTCGAGACGATATGATTTGGGATATTGAGTTTGGAGGAAGTTGAGAAGGAAGAGCCGACTGTATTGGCATCATTATTATTAGAAACACCGATTGCTTTCCATCCATCAGCTATGAGTTGCATAGTTTTCCTTGTGGGAACCACATTCTTCTCTTCCATATCTTTCAGAAGCTCTTCCGCTTTCCATGGCTGTTTCGCTTCCCCAAATCCCCATATAAGAGTCTCGTAAGTAGTCAAGTTAGGCGATGCACCAACCATTCCACACATTTTGTTATATACCTGCATCGCTTTCTTCATTTCACCCGCGCTGCACCAACCGCTTATGATCGTTGTGTAGATGACCACATTTGGGCGAACGCCGAATTTGCTCATCTGATTCAAGATTTTCTCCGCCTTTTCGGGCTCTCCAGCTCGAACATACCCTTTGGCAAGGATACTAAATGCATGATTGTCGGGATCTATTCCTCCTTCCAACATATCTCCATAGATCTCTTCGCATCTTTTCATATCTCCTATAGAGCTCCATGCATTCATTAGGGTGCTAAATGTTACCACATCAGGTCTTACTCCGAATTCTTCCATCAGATTCACTACCTGTAATTTTAACATACCCTTGTATATATATATTAAAAAAAAGGACGTGAAGGAAAATAATTGAAGAGTTAATGAGTTGAAGCACACCTCACCAACTCCATCCATGTCGTTGATGTCCAGGAAGCCTTTGATTAGAGAGTTAAAAACAAAGAGATTTGGATGAACTCCAAGTTCCTTTATTCTATAGAAAAACCTCAAAGCTTCTTCCATCTTTCCCTCTACACAGTAGCCATTCATAATGATGCCACAGGTACGTACATTCGGTTTGACTTTGTTGTATAACATCCTTGGTATGATCATATCCTCAGCTGTACATGTTGACCCGATCCGCGCATACGCTCTTGCCAATGTGTTGAACGTGACTACATCAGGTTTTACCCCATAAGATTGCATCTTATATACAATGTTCCATGCTTCTTCAATCCTCTTCTGGTTACACCAAGCCTGGACAAGTATGTTACATGTTCTGTCATTTGGTTGGAGCATCTCATCGCGTAACATCATCTCCAGGAGTCTTGACGATTCCTCCAGCTTACCGATTTTGCCATATCCTTTAATGAGAGTATTAAATGTACTCGCTGTGGGTTTACATCCACTTTCCTTCATTTTTTCAAAGATCTTCATTGCTTGGTCGAGATTTCCAGACTCGGAAGAGGCGTTGATGATGGCGTTGAAGAGAATGGTGTCGGGTTTGAGGCCGTTTTTCTCGACTTTGGAGATGAGGGTGAGGAGAGAGTGGAAATGCTTTTGACGGGTTAACGCAGTTACTAGGGTGGTGTATGTGATGATGCTTGGCTTGTGACCTTCCTCAATAAGTGTGTTGAAAATGGAATGAGCCTCTTGAGGTCTCCCTCGTTCTATCAAACCATTCATCAGCTTGGTCCTTGAACGAACATCACCACAAGTAGTACCACCTGAACATATCACACAAGGATTTGACCTCAATTGCACTGTCACAGCCTGTGAAGAAAAAGCATACGTTATCTCAAACCACTCTTCATATTCAACTAAGCAATAAAAATATGACAACCATTTCTTATTGGATCTACATTTCTTAGCACAATCGTAATCTGAAATTGGGGATAGGGTCATAGAAGTTTGATATTTGAATCTGATCCTCTACTTTCCACGTAACAGGACAGCTCTGTAAGTGTAAGAGCACTCTAAACATAAACAACTCTGGAATCTACGTGATTAATCCAGATAATTAAACCCTTCAACTCAATCATCCTACAGATCTCAGAATAGTAAAATGACTCACTTCGGAATCTTTAAAAACAGCTTCCACATCAGCCAAATTTGCTGCTTTATTCTCTTCAAACACGACTGGCTTGTAATCTTTCTTGAACCACGCATCTTCCAAAATCTCTGGAATTGTGATACGCTGGCATGTTAACACACAGTCAATTAGTTCCACCATTGAAACCAAGCACGAGTGGCGTTTATTTATCCGCATATGTTTTGAATGATCAAATTCTTCATGCAAGACTATAACATGCGCTTATCCATGGGACTAACAACTGCAGGAGGGCCGTATAACTTTTGATCATTTAAGAAAAATGATTGATCATTTAAGACAAATGATTGATCTACTAGGAGTAGCTCATATCAGGTAGTGGAATGGGTAGAAAAAGAAAGAGTCAGCAGAGTTTCAGCTTCCCAGTTATGATTTCTGGTCTGTCTATTATGGTCCACAAGATTACTTGGGACAATTAAATGTACACTTACAAATCAAATTTCCAAGTAAATAAACATATAGTAGATTGATTTATTTGATTTTTAATGCTAAAAAAAACAGAAGACGAATAAAAAACTACCACTATGTCTCTGTTAAATGATCTCTCAAGTTTTCCATTAGCGGTTTTGGCATAAAATTTCCACCAGATTCCTGATAACCCCTAACCCGCCTAATGGTCTCAGAAAAAAAAGCAAGTTGAGATGTATAAATCTTGAAAGCAGTGGTAAGGTGGAATAACTTACAGTCATAGGGTTTGGATCCAAGATTCGGACGATCAAGTTCTTAGCACCAGACAAGAGCCAAGGAGGGAAACTGAATTCAACAACAGATGATATCTGAAACAATGACAAAAGTGCAACATAAAAAATGGAATCACAGATAATGGTGAGGAAGAAGCCTGAAAATATATTACAAAACTTCTTACCTTTTTGTACAGCGTCATGAGACTGGAATCCTTGAAAGGCAAGTACCCAGCAAGTAGTACAAAGAGTATCACTCCACAAGACCACAAGTCTGCGGTTGCCCCGTCGTAGCCTTGATCATTAAGAACCTTGGGACAAGGGCAACAAGGAAGCTTTAAAACATGGTGCAAAAACCGCATGACCGCATGAGAAGCCACATGGCTAAGCATACCTCAGGAGCAGTATACTTTGAAATTCCGCGTGCAGTGTGATGAAGGCCATCGCTCTGCCAAAACCAAGTAATTCTGATAAACTGAGAATCTACAAAGATCATGGCCAGCTTGGCTTCTGACCGGTCGATCCCTCCAATTCGTTAACCATGGACATATTTTAGTTAATAGTGTTACGGATCTTAATAGATATTTGTTAATTTAATCAACGAAAAGATCACTACTGAACTTCAGGTACATTCATTAAAATCAGACAAGGACAACTCAGTAGGAACTCAGGAAAATCAAATGATGGTAAGAGAATCAAATTCAGTGGTTACCCTGACTTGTTGGGACAAGGCACTGAATCCAAAACCAGATACTTTCAAATTTCCTTGAGCATCAAGAAGCAAGTTTTCCGGCTGCATTGAGAGAAGTAAAGAATAAAAAAATTAGGCATCAATTAGCTGCACTTAAAAGAAACCCACACTGCAAACTTGGGCCCAAGCGTTCCCAAAACGTTTACAGTACCTTTAAGTCTCTATGGTACACTCCCCTGCTATGGCAGTAATCAACTGCATTGATAAGCTGCTGGAAATATCTCCGTGCTTCCTCTTCTTTCATGCACCCATCATTTTTCTTCACAAGTTGCAAATTTAATGCATTGATTAAAAACCCAAAAATAATATATTTTTATATGTGAAGTACAGATACTTCTAAGCTGAGCATGAGGCATTTGATGCATGATTCAAACACCAAAGGATACATCAAGTACAACTCTTTGGAGGGAGAGGGAAAACTCACAATTTTGTCAAAAAGCTCTCCACCATTGATGAACTCTAGGACAATATATATCTTCGCCTTGGTCGCCAAAACCTGGAAGGATGTCAATTATTTCTTTAAACAGATTTGCTTCAACTCCAAAGAAGCCATAATTCCTGGCTAGACAAAGGAAAATAGGGACATGTAGCGAAAATTTGGGGCACGGAGAGAGACCTCATATAGCCGCACTACATTTGGATGGTTTATCAGCTTCATTGTAGAAATTTCCCTCTTTATCTGTAAAAGCAAACGCGAAAGACACACATCACACTTCCGGATTGAAGACTAATCTATCTGTGAATCTTAGTTTTTAAAACCACGTTTTACTTCCCAGAAATGTAAACCGGCATATCAGAGGACAAGAGAGGAGGCATGAAAAAAACGGGATGGCGATTAGGAAAGCGAATTTACTTGTTCAGCCATCTTATGCTTGAGAACCTTCTCTTTATCAAGGATCATCAGAGCCACGGGTTCTCCTGTCTCAGAATCCTGAGCATACCTCACTTTCGCAAAAATACATTCGCCAATCGTTCTTCCAACCTCATATTTCCCAACCCAACGCTTGGCCTTTGGCTCACTCATCACTGAGAATTCACCTCTTGACCTTCCAAAAAAAAAACAGCTGAAATCCACAAGGCGATGATAAATCTAGCAGCAGAAATTGAAAATCGTCCTTTCTTGTATAAACAAAAACAGCCCAAATCTCCAGAATCATGACGTTCATGCATACGCGTGTGTGTGTGCACTTCCAAAACCAATAACCGTAAGCATTTGTGTATACAATTAAAAGTGAGATTCTCGAGTTAGCTACAAAATTCATCGTCGTCCTCATACGTATTTGATTCTATACACATAATAAACAAGCCACCAGTTTACCAAATTCGAATGAAAGCAAAACATGAAAACACACCTGCAAATTGGCCGGAGTACACCGAGAAAAGGAAGCAACTAGAGTTGAAGTGGCATGCAACTCAAAACTTTGCAGGAGAATTCAAAAATCAATGGCGAAGGAGAAATTCCCCAGGGAGGGAGAGAGAGAGAGAGAGAGAAGTAACTCCGGCGACAATGCAGAGAAGAGGAGCTCGAGCGTCGCCTGGAGAATGTAAATGGAAACAGACTCTCATGGCTTGATCCGTCTCAATTACTCGGCCGATGCTTCCTCCTCCATACTCCATCGTGTGGCTCACTTTATTTCACTCTCTTTTCTCTTTTCTTCTTATCCAAAATCCAATTTACATTTTCGATCTTTTCCCTCATTTTAATTGGTTAGCTTTTATCAACTACAAAAATGCCTCAAAAGTCATTTCTATGTTTTTTTTTTAATTATTAAAAATTACTCGATTTTTTTGTATGTTAACCTTTTAATTTGGTTGGATTTCTCTATAACGAACATGAACCAAGTGTTTGGTTGCTAGCAGATAAGCTTGTTATAGCCATTATTATGGAATGCATTTTACAGAAGAAAAAAACAATTGAAAAATCGCAGTTTTTTCTTTGTTACAATGAGAAGCTTTGTACATGAAGCACCAAACCAGGAAAGACAGAGGTTAATAAACTCGGAAATGTTGGGCACTCGCTATGAACAAACAAGAGTTTTCACAGATTTGAGAGATGAAGAAAAAACAATGTGGCATTGGATTTAGGTTTTAGAGTGGTTTGTAGAGGACAACAGTTATGTACTTAGACTCGAACCTGTGGGTTAAACCCAAAGCTACAATGGATTGAGGAGTCCATCCTTGCTCTATGAACACATGGTTAAGCACCACATGCTGAGGCTTTGAGGCTATGGCTGTCTCTTCAGTTGTGCCAAGAAGTGTTAGGTGAAGCTGAGGTGGCACCGCTAGTGGCTCTTTTGTGTAATCTTCTGCAGTTGGGAGGGCTTGACCGTAGCTATGATCAGGTGAAGGTGGCGCCTCAAACTCCACTATGCTTTCTGGGTTTTCAGGCACAAAGTTCTGCATGATGATTGCAGATATACTGTTACACAGTGTAGATTGATTTACAGGTTTGACATGAAAAAAGAGGTGGGGAAATTACTCACATGAACATCGAGAATGTTACAGACATTGCCCATTTCGTCTGATACAAACGGTAAATCTGGGATGTGTTTGCATTCACCATCGACTATCACCTTGTAGTGGTATATGCCAGATGGAAGGACAAAGAGAATTGAGTGGTCTTTTCCAGATTTCTGCAGCTTTTTCCTGGGGAATGCAATATACACATATTATTGGAAAGCTCGAGAGCAAGTTCCCGATAAACAAATCAATTTATACCTTGATCTCCAATTGTCCCATGATCCTTCCACTGCCACATCATTACCTCCCTGGTTCCATGTAATGATGGTAGGGATTCCTTGCTCCCCTGGGTTATCAAAAACTCTTGGAGATTGGTTCCATTGGATTTTATTAGGCGAAAGAGGGGCGTTTGCCCTCTGCAATGGAGCCACGGGAACCTGATATATGCACATAAACATTGAGCCGTGAGATTTTTCAAACCAAGTGCGAGAAGAATTTGCGAATGTACCATCTGACACGAAATGCAGCCATTAGGTACACATGTTATGCCTAAACAATGGAAGAGGTGACGCATAGTTGTGCCAATGGTGTTAGATTTAAGGTGGAATAACAATGTGAGCTGAAAAGAGAAAGGAGCGGAATAATGAACATAGCAAACAATAGAATGAGAAATTTACTATAATGTAGACAAGACCTGACTAGCAAAAGATATCTTACTATTTCCACCAAACCCTGATAAACCGGGTCAATTTTTAAGGTTTTTCCTTCACTGCTTTTAAATAAGAACAAATCTGAGAGAAGTTCTTATTTCACATATTAAGAACAATGAAAAGAATGAAGAAACAACCCCAATCTCTAATTCGTTCAAGTGAATTCTAGCTCTGCGTGTTTAAATTTAAAAGGGGCTCAGAAATGAACAAGCTTGCCCTCCCCTTCAGAATGAAAGCAAAAGAATACAAAAGACTCACGATCGGACACCATAATTCACAAATTTTATATCAATAGACGGGTATCAGCAACCAGGAAGGACCAGAGAGTAGCAGGAAAATCATATCAGTATAGAAACATAAAGCGACAAGAATTAACATCCTAATTGACTGGTATAAACTATTCCACACTAGGCATGGTCATAACCAAGACAACAAATAAGAACTTCTCTCAGATTCTCTAGCATGATTAACTAGATTGTAACTCATCAAAAGAAAAGGCATCGCAATACGGTGATCTAAGCCTTTCCCTCTGCCAAAACTTGCAAACTTCTCATTTACCAGAGTTTTTGACTTCTCAAGAACCAACTGACAAAACCGAGTCAAGTCCAATTCCTTCATACAAAAGATTTCACTCACAAAAGTGCTTGGTCTCGCAAGCTTGCCCTTTTCACAATGAAAGCAAAGATACATTACACAAAGACTCACTAGGGAACATCAACAATCATAAGATGAGTGTCAGCGACAAGTAAGGACAAGAGAGCGTCTGGAAAATAAAATAAAAAACCAGCTAGGAAACCGAATTAACATCTTATATGACAGCTCGAAACTTTTCCACATTATGCATTATATAAGGATGGCAGAGCCAAGATAACAAAAAGAAGATTCTCTGGCACAGAATCTCTAACACACCTAAAGAAAAAGCCTTAGAGAAGCCTTTCCCGCAGGCAAACCGAAGGAAGAACAACAAGTTCTCAGTTCCTAGCGTTTTGAGTTCTCAAGAACCAAGTGACAAAAACCAAATCAAATGCAATTCCTCTATACGAAAAGAGTTCACTCATAAAGGGGTGGGCTGGAAATTAAGTGTTTGGATCCTGAGCAAATATAATGAAGAAAGCTCTCAATGAGTGAAACATATGAAAAGTCAAGTCACTTTTCTCCTATTCAACGAGAGAATCAGAAGGAGGAAACTATTTTTTCACCTTCAACGAAGGTTCAACAATGCTTCAATCGGATCATCCAAACCCAAACATCAAATTCAACGATAAACAAAGAGAGAGAAAGAGAGAGAGAGACGGTAACCTGAGGAGCGAATAAGAAAGGAGACGGAGATCGAGCGGGACTTCCGGGAGGAGAACTGCTCATGGAGTCAGCGGAAGGACGACGAGGACGAGTGCGGGCGGAAGGATCGCCGCCGTTGGATCTCGCCGAAGATGAGGTGGCATCTGCATCGACGCAAGAGACGGCGTCGTCTTCTTTGCCGTTCGCATTTCCCATCTGAAACCCAAATCACAGAAGTGAGAGAGAGAGCCAAAGAGGAGAGAGGGGGAAGAAAACCAGACGTGAAGAAAAATGGAGGGAGGACGAAGAGGAGGAGATAAGCAAAAGACCCTGAAGTTAAGGATTAATTACGAGGAATGCCATTGGTAGAGAGAAGAGTTTTTCCAAAAAGGGCCTATGAGATATCATTAAAATCCGTACCAAATGGATAAACGAGTGACATGTCGTCCAAAAAAGTAGATAATGATCCACTTTATTTTCTTTTCTTTTTAATTTTACAATCAACACAATAATGTCTTTAAAGACCTGATTGGTAATAGTTGTAGCTTTCGGTTTTATGTTGTAGTTTTTTTGTTATAGCGTTTTTAACTATAGGATTTTGGCTGTGGCTTTTTAAAAAAATGAAAGACATGAAATATGGGCTGTGGAAATATAACTCTTTACAACCAAGTTTAAAATCTGTAGAAATCATAATTGGAAAAAATTAGCTTTTAAAAAATTGTAAAAATTATGATTGAAAAAAAAATTAGCTGTAAAAATAAATATAACTGTGTGCAGCCTTTAAAATTTCTTCCAATCAAACCTTAAGTAGCAAGTTTTTATCTATTCTAGAATTTGGAATGATGTTATATATATACTTTGATAGACCATACGAAATGAGCAGTACGAATATGGTTGATAGATATAACTAAAATATGTGGGTTTAAGTTATAAAAGATAAGTAAGCTAAGATATAATCTCTATAATTCAGAAAAATAAATTTTATTTTATTAATTATTATATATTATGTCATTATAAATAAAAATATATAATTAAAATAAGAAATTATATATTATTGATAAGAATATAAAAAATATTTATTTCTTATTAAAAAAATTATTTACTATTTAGTTTATTAATTATTATAATATTATTAAATAATAATTAATTCATACATATTCAAAAAACAATATTTGAAATTTTACAATATTTTTTATTATAATTATTATATTCTATTTGAATATATATATATTTAAAAATGAAAAATATTTTATTAATTTTATAAATAGTTAGATACGAAAAAATTACATATTCGCCACAATTGCTAGCTAATAACAATCATACAATTTTCAAGTATTTGTCTTTACAATGCCAAAATAGATTGGCCATTTTTGACGATAATATATATTTTTTGGGTCACGGATTGACGAAAATATAATGAAAAACAATTTATGTGTTAACGTAATTTTGAGGATTGATCATAGAAGTAATAATTGCATAAACAAGGAACCACGTCTAACCAAAAAAAAAAATATCAAGATATAATCTATCCTTAGATTCGCAAGAGAAACCCAACAAAACTGATTGACATTATTAGGCCTGGGCATAATAACCGAATCGAATTAAACCGAACCGAACCGAACCGAAATTAATGGTTTGGTTAGGTTATGGTTACTTCATAATAACCGAATAGTTTTTATTTTTGATATCCATTGGTTATGATAACCGAATGGTTATTAACCGATAACCAATGGGTATCCATGGATATCAAAAAAAAAAAAAAATTATGTTTATTTCCCCTAATTAACCAAAATAACCGAAATATAACCGAAATAACCGAACCGAAATAACCGAAACTAACCGAAATAACCGAAATAACCGAAACTAACCGAAATATTTCCGAAATTTAACCGAAATAACCGAAATATTTTGAAATTTAACCGAAAATAACCGAAAATAACCGAAAATAACCGAAAATATTTGAAATTTAACCGAAAATAACCGAAAATAACCGAAAATAACCGAAACCATTCGGTTAACCGAAAATAACCGAAATATTTCGGTTACCAAACGGTTATTAATTTTGATAACCATACCGAACCGAACCGAATGGTAACCGAACCGAAACCGAACCGAAAACTGTTACTAACCGAATGGATAGTAAAAGACATAACCGAACGTAACCGAAAACCGAAATAACCGAACCGAACCGAACCGAATAACCATTTGCCCACCCCTAGACATTATCATCAACATACAAACAAAAAAAAAATCATGGAATTGGATTAATATCACATTAATATCACGTTTATATAATATCACATATATCAACATCTCAACTAATATCACATTTATATATATAACTCATCTCAGAAAAGCTTCATCCAATCCAATTATTGGTCAAATAGGATTTTAGAGGAAGTTCCGAAGAGTTCAAAACAAATGTAAACTTGCAAGTTGTAACAAGACTTCTTCACTTGCTTCATCAATTCTTTTGAACTAAGTTTTTTTTTTTAAAATCCAACCTCAAATCTTCTTCAAACGATCGTAATGTCATCAGCATTTTCAATATCTTGGAAAAACTTGATTTCTCACACACATGTTTATCAATATATCCACACACAAGCTTGTTCAATTTCTTATCAAGTGAACAATAAATTCTCCATGGACACCCATCAACATCACATCTTGACCTTTGATGCAGTGTGAAATATCATTCGAGCCTTGATCAAATATTGTTTTATCTGAGAGAATTAAGATATTTTTCTTCATCGTATAACATCATCATGTGCAACGATTGCAAACAACTCTTCCAAATCCTTAGCCCATTAATAATCCCCTATCATCTTATTCAATACCATTATCTTATTCATTGTCGACAAAGTCAAAACCAAATTAATTGCGTTCAATTTCTTCCCCAACATTATGAATCTCTTTGCCATTTATGTTTTTTGTTTGACTTGTTTGTTCCACAACATCACATGTTTTTTTCCTAGTAATAAACTAACCACTAGTTAAATTACATACAACTCTGAGCTCTATTTGATTTTTTTTTTCCAAGCCAAATAAAACATTAACGGAATCAAGTAAAACTTGGTTCGGTTATATATACATCGGCATTGATAATTTATAATGGTTTCTTCCTTTTCGAAGGGTAGTTTCTCTTGTTCAACCATCAATCATTAGTGTGAATGGAATTCAAATTTAGGGGTTAATGGATGAAAGACGATATAACATGCTCTATTTTCTTTTATATAAAACAGAGACTAACGATGATTACTACTCTTTCCGTTTTTTTTATATGTCGTTTTAGAGTTGAGCACATAAATTAAGAAATCTATTACTTGTCTATTATATTCTCACAAATTAAATGTATTTACAGTTTTAATTATCAATCTCTATTTTCATTGTTTTTTTAACTTGAGTTTATAATCGGTATTTTCTGCAAAAGTTACATTGAAAACTGAAAACTGAAAATGACACTTAATTTAAAAAAATAATAATTCTAAAACGATATATAAAAAAAACGGAGAGAGTATATTAAACATAGACTAACGATGTTCGCTAGATTAAATAGGTCAAATGAAAGTATGATTTCATATATTAAATGATGTTTTTATAGAGGATATAACTAAAAAAGCAGGGGATTTTTTAGGGTTTTCCCCATTTTTTCAACAAACAATCAAAGTTTAAATATACGATTACATGTACAATTAAACACTAAGGGACGAATATACAATTAAAAGATTTCATGTATACTTTTTGTCAAAAATAATAGAAAAAAGGGAATGTTATATTAAAAGAAAGAAAGAAGAAGGTAGAACTAGGGTTTCGCTGTTAAGTGTTTTACGGTATGGTCATTGCTTACTCTTAAAGAGCGCCACCCAAAAACACAGACACTTGTTTCTTCTTCGTCTTCCATACTTGCTTTGCTTTGGGGCTCTCAACCTCTCTTATCACATTGCGTCTTCTCCTCCCGATCCTGCGCAATCCTTGTTCTGTTTTCCAATTTTATTGCATCCTTGTTTTGATTCTATTTCCGCTGGGTTTAATTCAGTTTTCACCTCTGATGATGGCGGAGACTGAGGGATCATTGGCCGATGACCGAGAAGTGATCGCCCGCGTCGGTGGTTGTGGGACTAAGTCTCCGTGGAAAACAACGTCTTCTCCTGCCGAGAGTGTCGATGCTCCGGTAATGGGTGCTCACTCGTGGCCAGCGCTCGCCGACGCGCAACAGCCGCGTCCTAAGAATCCTCCTGCGGCTGCTCCGCCGTCTAAAACCATTCCGAGCTCAATCCCAACTCCCGCTCAGGTTAGTTAATAGCCTACTCTATTCCGTTATTGTTTGATGTCGTTGGATTGTGCTTATTGAGTGTTAGTGGTGCGTTCTACTACGGTAGAGCTGAAATTTGTCTGATACTGAGTATTAATATTTTCTCGTGACTTGTTTAGGTGGAGATACGCTACTTCGTAACTTTGCTACTTAGTAACTTTGAATCTTGATCGAATTTGATGCATGATGGTTATGACATTTTGTTGTTAGTGTGATTCACCTTTACTTGGGTTGAAAGGTTCACGACTTATGACATCGTGATTCCTGTGATTCACCTTCTATAGCATTGAATTTGTTACATAAACTTTGCCCCTGAAAAGTTTCTTGTTTGATGTGTAGGCTGTAGTTGGTCAAGCGAAGTCTAAGCCTGGTGGAAAGCCTAATCCTGCACACAAGAATCCATCTGGCTGTCACTCAAAACCCGGCTCGAGGAGCAACCAAAATGTTCCTCCTCCTCCTTATGTCTTGCACGCTGTTCCTTATCATCCACCTCCTTTTCCACCTATGGTGCCTCTACCGCATGCTACTGGTCCGGATTATCCATATGCTCCTTATCCTCCCTACCCGATTCCTGGAGCTCCGGTTGCTCCTGTTGCAGAGTCTGGCAATGAAAAGCAAGTTCAAACTTCCCCTCTCCCACCTGTGCTGCCAGCTCCTCAAGGGGATCCTGGACAGCCTTGGAAGCATCAGAGGGGTTTTGACCCCAGAAACATGCCACAGGGCGCTGGACCGAGGAATTTCATGAGACCTCCATATATGAGTCCACCTGGGTTCCTGGTTGGTTCAGGTCCTGGCTTTCCCGGTAGGTTATTGATTCTTTATCAATTTTTTTTATAAGGAACTGGCTGATAGCAGCTGAATAAATTTAATTGTCTTACTCTTGATTGAACATATTTGGTGTTAAGATAGAGGATAACTGTTCATTTCTGGTGCATGATTGCTTTTTTTTGTTTCTTCATTCGACATAGGGCCTGTATACTACTTGCCAGTTCCACCCCCTGGAGCTATAAGAGGTTATCCTCCACGTTTTGCTCCATACCCTGTTAACCAGGGTCCTCCAGTACTGTCTCCAGAGAAACTCGACTTAAGGGAAAGAGTCGTAAAACAAATAGAATATTATTTCAGGCAAGTTATGCTTCTACATCAATATATTTTGTGCTTTAAAAGTTATGTTCAGCGGACTCCTTTGCTGTGCCTCTGAGATTTTTTTGGAGTATTTACATGCCTTGAGTCCATCTTTGCTAGTTCATTGAATGGCACCTCATCTTGCTGTGCTCACCTTCCGTATATTTATTCCTTTTTTCAGTGATGAAAATCTTCAGCATGATCATTACCTCATTTCCTTGATGGATGAACAAGGATGGGTTTCCACAAAAATTATAGCTGACTTCAAAAGGGTAAAACTCGTAACACGAGCTTGACTTGCTTTCTATTATATTAGTCTTTTTTGTCGTCTGTGTTTTACACAAATGTGTTTCTTTTTAATTTATCTATTTTTACTCATGAATTACAGGTTAAGGCGATGACCATGGATGTGAAGTTTATTGTCTATGCGTTGGGATTTTCTAATTCTGTTGAAGTGCAGGTCAGACTACCATAAGCCACCTTGCTTCTTTTCGTAATAACCAGTATTTTATGTTCTTTTCTGTTTAAATGATAAGGTCTTGCTTTTGTGAATGGGGTTTGTTACTAACACATGTTTGGTGGGTTTATATAAATTTTTGTATAAAAATTTCATTTCTTTGAAAATTTTGTTTTCTTTGGTTGTATTGCGTGCTTTTACTGTGGTGAGGCTATCACCAAAAAATGTTTGTAAGAGTTTTGTCTCTGAATAATTGTTTAAAGAAGCTCTTGAGCCCTCTTCGATTTTTCTAACCTTATTGGGAGCATGATTCGTTTCTACGGCTGTAAGGCCTGCCGTCTTTGTCAAAGTAGTATACATGTTTAATAACTATTGTCTGTTGATAGTACTATTTCTTTGTCTTTCTTATCTGTTTGGTCAGAATTTGAAATGCTAGTAGTACTTTTACAGGGTGACAAGATACGCAAGCGCGACAAGTGGTCTAAGTGGGTTCCTGCATCCAAAAGGTCAGTCTCTGAGGAGAAAATTAGAGACAGTGACAAAGATTCCTCAGAGAGTATAGCAAACAGAGATAATTTTAGAAATCATTCAAAGGGTACTTCAAAGCCTACTGTGTGTGACGGCTCTTCAGAGGTAGGACCTTTTTCCTTTTATAAAGAGATTCTGTACAACTGCCAATTTTTGCTCCAGTCATAGCTTTTAGTGCGTGGTACAGGGAGCTCAGTCATCAAGAACCAATATTTATGAAAGTGATATCCTGAAATCATCATCAGCCGTACAAAGAAAGATGGATGTCTTGTCAAGCGATTTTTCAAACACATTCTTGCTTGATGAGGAAATAGATCTGGAGCATAAAAGCCCAAGAAAAAGTGGACTTTCCATGTCCAAAAGGTAGTGTGTGCACAACTTGATTACTCTTGATATTGCTTTCATCCCTCTTTATTCCAATATGCCTCTTTTGGATGTGAACCTATCAACCTGAAAGTATTGGAGTTGATGCTTTGGTTTATTTGAATTTCTGTAGGATTGAGGATGAAGACGATGATATGGCTGTTGATGATCATGATATTCAGAAACTTGTAATTGTTACCCAGGTATTACATGCAACTTGTTATATATATATACTTGAACACTTTGTTGGCGGAATTAAGTATTTTCATGTTCCGATGTATGCTGGACAGAATAGTGGAAGAAGTGATGGCACTGGAATTAGTGAGACAAAAGCAAAAAACATTCCTAAGGAGCTTGCCTCCACAATAAACGATGGTCTTTACTACTTTGAGCAGGTTAGGATTTTTGCAGACAGAATGATATGATTTTACCTTTTCTGGAGGCTGATTTCTAAACACCAACGTGATGAAACAGGAGCTCAAAAAGAATCGATCTGGTCGTAGGAAGAATAACTCCCATTTGGATAGCAGAGATGGAAAAGTAAAACCTGGGGGAGGATTGAACACTAAATTAGGCGAAAATTCTGCAGCAAATGATGGAGGTGAAGAGCATGGCATCGCTATTTCACGGAGGAAGCAAAATAAGGGAACCCACAAACATCAGATGGCCCATGCACGGAGGTTCTTCTCGAGCAACATAAGGAACCATGGGGCTAGCCTCAGTTCTCATGGAAGTACTTCAGAGAGTCCGCCTAGCAGCTCCATTGGATTTTTCTTTGGTTCGACACCACCAGACAGTCATGGGTCAGTATCCTAGCAATTCCATGATATTCCCAACTTATTCTTAATTTTTTCCTTTTACATGTTTTTGATAATTTTGTTTGTGTGATGTTTCACAGCCCCAGGCTTTCGAAATTGAGCTCATCTCCACAGTGCACTCTTTCTGGCAGCAGTCCACCTGTGGGCTCTTTACCAAAATCATTTCCACTTTTTCAACATCCAAGCCACCAACTGCTGGAAGAGAATGGGTTTAAACAAGAAAAGTGAGTTTAGTTATTGGGTTACACAACTTGAGTTTATTGTATGGAGCATTACTTTTGGGAGGATAAGTTTGTATCTTGGGGTCTTCTATTCTCATTTCTTTTAATTCTACCCATAGGTACTTGAAGTATCGCAAGCGGTGCTTAAGCGAAAGAAAGAAGCTGGGCAGCAGAAGCAGTGAGGTCAATTTCATGTCAACCTCCTTTGGATGATTTTTTTGCTGTCATCATGCACATCAAATGAAACACGCAATAACTGCTACATTCTCATCCTTTCACGTTAGTTAGAGATCTGATCCCTGTTTTCTGGAAATGTGTCTGAAATATGTATGTTCTGTTTGTAGGAAATGAATCATTTGTACCGATTTTGGTCGTATTTCCTCAGAGACACGTTTGTTCCGACTATGTATGAAGATTTCCAGAAGTTTGCTCTTGAGGATGCAGCTGACGATTACAATTATGGGCTGGAGTGTCTCTTTAGGTTTTATAGGTAATATCTGCTTCTGTTTTCCATCTATTTCACTGCGGATACTTTCTAGATTAAACAGTCTCACCAATATTGTTATGCCCTATGTCTTCAGTTATGGTCTAGAGAAGAAATTCGATGAGGACCTTTACAAGGATTTTGAGCAGCTAACGCTTGACTTCTACCACAAGGGAAATTTATATGGCTTGGAAAAATATTGGTAAGAGCTCTTTTGTTATGATTCTGGTTGAATAATATAGTTGCTATTGGATTCTTGGTTGATTATGGAATTTGATTTTTGGTGATGTCTCTAGATATTATTTACTCTTTTAGTTTATAAAAAATGTTTGGTTGAATGAGTTGTAAAGACCAAATTCTCTCTTGTGCAGGGCATTCCACCACTATCGAGGCCAGAAAGAACCGATAAAGAAGCACCTGGAGCTAGAGATTCTACTGAAGGAAGAATACCGAAGCATAGACGATTTCCGAGCAAATGATTCAATCACCAGCCAAAAAGAAAACAAGTCTCGCTAATGATTTGAAGAGACGGAAGAGCAGAGACATATCATATGCTTGCCACCGAGCAAATGATCCTTAAATCTTGACCTAAAATTTTGTGTACGTCTTCTTCTGTTGAAGAGACCAAGACCGAGACCAACCAAGTGAAGCCATCACTCTAAAATTTTAAGGATATTTTCCTTCTTTTCTGGGACATTTTTTTAAAAATATATATTTTGGTGTGCAGGATCTGCAAGACAAACAGAGCTTTGACCGAACAGGCGTTCATCTACAGAGTTTCGCCCTCTCCCCAAAAGTTGTCATCTTTTTTTTTTTTTTTTTTTTTTTGTACATATAGGGATTTTATTTTCTAATTTCTCAATTTTGAAAAAAAAAGAAAAAAAAAAGGTGATTGTAGGTGTCTCTGTAGAAACAATAAGAGATAATTGTTTTACTTGAAAATTATATTATTTAGATAATATATTTTTGTTTTGTTTTTGTAAATTGTCTTTCTTGTAGCTTATTTCATATTGGCATATGTTTTATCTGCTTTATCTTTTTTTGTTGACCACAACTCCTAAGCTTACTTCCTTTTACGGTGGCCTAAAACGCTAAATCCAAGCTTCCCAAGCAAATTTGGTTGGTTAATTTTATTGGTTAGAGACGGTTTAAGTTTGAGTAAATTATTATTATGCATCATTATAATCAATCAGCTTTGGTATCATAATTGTAGAGCAATTGTTAATATCATACTATTATTTGTGAAGTCATAATCTGATGTGGCGTGCTCACATCGATTCTCCCTCATTCGAGAGCTTTTGAGATTATTTATCATATTTTCATTCGTTACGTTCTGGTGACGTGTCTTCATCACTTAAATTGAACCAACGCTGAGTTAATCGTATCGTTTGGTTTAGATACCTCTATAGTAATTGTGAAGTCATAATCTGATGTGGCGTGCTCATATCGATCCTCATATTTTCAAATTTTTTGGTCATATTTTCATTCGTTACGATCTGATAACGTGTCTTCATCACTTAAATCAAACCAACGCTCGGTTATTTTTTTTTTGTCTTTGATTGGTTGTTTGATTTTGAAGTAATTGAACCAGGTATACACTAAATCTATTGAATCCGGTATATACAAAATTTATACGAAGTAGTCGCATGAGTTTGTTGATTTTCGGTTTGTAGACCGGACTATACGGTTTAGTATATTTTCTATGGATGTTATTGCTTTTGGTTATGCATCGTTTAAAGACATTTTCGGTTTAGATTGGGTTATAATTCTACTCTTTCGATATGCTATCGGTTTGAATTTTCGGAATGGAGCTTATCTCTTATTCACCCTTAACCATATAACTCGGTTAGTACTCTTTATATAGGTTTAAATTAACTTTTGTTTACAATTACAAATTTATCGTACCGATTATCGAATTTTGGGTTTTTAATTTTAAAGTTTTAGGGTCCGTTTATTCGAAAACCCTATGGTTTTCGTGTTAAATATGTGTGGTCGCCGTTTATATTTTTTGTGCTGTCGAAACCCTAAATTTTTTGGGTGACTATAAATATATTCTAAGTTTATAGTTTTGTTCATCATCTTTGTGCCCTTTTAATTTTCTTTTGCTCTCTTTTGGCTTGGTTTTTTTTTTAATTTCGTTCTCTGGTTTGATTCTTTTGATCTTTACCTTTTAGCTTGGTTTCTATGATGTTTCATATCTCTTTTTTATGATTTTCTTCTCTTTTTCCGTTGTTGCTTTGTTGGTGTAGGTGGGTCCGTCTAACTTTTGGGATATTTGCTCGGTGTCTCCATCTTTCCTGCTCTAGCGAGGTATCAACTTCTTGGCTCTCACGTTTGTGGCTTTGTATTTTTTTGTGTGTTTGTATTGTTCTGCTTTTATTGATTTTATTATTTTTGGATCATGTGGCATCGTTTCTGTCTTTCCCTTTTGTGATTTTTTTTCTTTTCTTTTGATTTCTAAATTCGTAGATAGTGTTCTTCGATCGTGTGTTGTTGTGTATGCGTTGTTCGTTGTTCTTCGTTTAATTTAATGATGATCGAACGACTCTAATATTTCTCGGAACAGGCTGCTTTGGTGCACTTCCCGATTTCAGATGCTTACTCCAGCCGTTGGATCCTATTTGCCATGTATGTTCTCAGTCCCTCTCTTTACTACCTCACCTTAACCCAAATTACAGGTAAATTTTGTCTCTTTCCAACAGCGGTAAAACCTTTTTTTCAACCAAAAAAAATTAATTGATGGTTCTAACAAACCCCTTTTGATCTTCTCTGATCCATTCTTGATGCTCTGATTTTGGCAGATGCAATACATCACTCTTGATTGATTATTGCTGCAAGGAAGAAGATGGTAGACATTATCACATACTTATTGATGTTCATAAGAGTTTTTGAGAGCAAGTCCTTCGTTGGTTTACCTGCTACAAGATTCCCCTAATCGATTCAGTTAAGCCCCTTTATATTATATCTTCTTGATTTCTTACATTTTTTTTTGTCAAAAATGAAATCTAAATTTTACTTATTAATGATATTATATGATTTTTCGCAGATCATTCTAACTAATGAGCACGCGGACGCAATTCTTGGCCTAGATGATATTTGATATATTCAATCGCGGTTCAGTCATTGACACCAATACGCTTCCCGTCTTATTATCTCAATTTACAATGGAAAGGTAAACACTTTTGGTTTTTCCTCTTTCAATTAGTGTTCTCTGATGAGACTTCAATTTAGTTTTGTGCAGCATTTCTATGAGGTTTCCTTATTTGGTTGAAAAGAAGGTTAAAGAAGTACCTAAGTGGGTTTCACAGCTTCAATGGAGCGTCATCGAAGAGAATTGTGACAAACCATTCACTGTCTCGGGATTATTTTTCACGCCTCTTCCAATTAAATTTCTTCCAAATTTTAGTTTGAGTAAATATAAACAGTGATTTTTCCCTGGGACCTTAATCCCTTAGGCTATATGTTTTGCTTTTTAGGTGATGCATGGAGAGGATTACATTGCTTTAGGTTTCTTTTTCGGCGAAAAAAGTAAAGTGGCTTATACATAAGATGTATCACTCATCCCCACGAGTACTGAGTATGGTAAGAGCTAATAACGTTTTTCACCTAAATCATTTGAAATCACAAGTTAGTATTGTCTATAATAACCTGTATTTTGATTCTGCTAAAGCAAAAGATTGATGTTCTTATGAATCTTTGACTATGCAGCTATTTCTAAAGCGGGGGCTGGACAGTAATTAGATCTTCTTATCCTGGATACAAATATACCATATAAGGTCCTATAATTTTGCAACTTTTGTTTTCTGCTTTTCGTTCATGCAAACTTTTGTTGCTGATTGTATCATTTTTGGTAAATCCACATTGCTGAAAGCTAATGGACTATGTACATTTCTAGGGAAGGAATCCATGTATGAGTACCTGATGGATTTAAGGCTTCCAATTATAAACCACCTATGAGTACCTGAGATTCTTCTGAATTCCAAACTTTCCTGAAGGGCAACAGCGATTGTATCTAGATTTCATCTGGTTTTACTTTCTTTTGAACAAAACCATACAAGTGTTGCAAGTTGTAGCAGAAGTAATTAATTCTCAAGAAAAATTTCTTTTGATGCCAAGATTCAGTGTTTTTCTTGAACCATAGCCTGAACCAGTTTTGACAGCCGGACAAAACGGTGGAAGAAAAAAGAAGAAGAAATTTGGGATTTCTTTCAAGCCAAGGCGAGAGACAAGACGTCAATAGGTTAAACTAAGCAAATGATCTCTCTCTTCAAAAATGTATCTACGCTCCTTATTGGGATGTTTAGTATTGGCTTAGTTCTTCATCTAAAGGGTTGATATTAATGACTGCAGGTTCAATTAATTTCGTTTTGTTGTTTCTTTATGAGATAAAAATTCAGTACAGATCGATTTGTGATTGGGACCCATAAAAGATACATCAACCTGTAACATGAAACTGAAATGAATCCAGACGAAATACTAATAAGGGGGCCAAGTGTGATTTTGACGTCTTGGATTAATAATGTGCTATTATTGTGGTGATGATGTAACTAAATCTTATTACATTACACTTTTGGTTATTTTCTTCGGTGTCTTCCTACAATTTTCATAATACTTGACCTTGGAATTTTCATGTTTAATTGTTTTTTGTCCAGCACATTTTTTTATTGATTTTTTATTGATCTGTAAAATCATTTTATCATTTGTACTCTTAGACAGAAATTACATAAATTATGGCTGCAACCGGTTGTCAACGAAAGGAATAAGTTGAATCATGATGAGTGGAATAAAAATGAGCGGAATAATATTATTGAGTTGAATAAGTTGAATGAAATGAATAAGTTGCAGAGAAATAAATAGTTAAGATAAATGGTAACTATTTAGAGGAATACAAGGAATATAAAATTTGATATTAAAGATATATTTAACAATATCCTAAAAGTTATATAATTTGACATTAAAACTTAATAATTGTGATAATATATGAGATCTACTCAAATTTAAAAGCACATACATATAATTTAACCAAAAAAATAACTACAAACCCAAAGTTAAAAAGTTTACTTGTATGTGGAAAACAATTGAACAAAATAAGTATGGAAAATACATCAAAAAAGGCTCCTATGGAAGAATTAAAAAAAGATTGCCAAAATTATAAGAAATGTACCTTTCATTCATGGTTAATTTTTTGTTTGATAAGAAATGTGTTTAGTGCATCATTCTTGTTTGTGAGAATAAATTTGGTTATGTGGTAGTGTATTTATAAGAGGGAGTATACGTTGGTGTTTTATTTTATTTTTAATATAATTTTCAAATTTTGAAAATAAAAAATTTAGATATAAAAAATTGAGCTGATTCTGTGTAATTAAATATCTATTAATTTATTTAAAAAATAAAAAATATTGATTGTTTTGTTTATTTTCAAGATTTTCTGAACAACATATTTTTTATAGCTCACGTAATATTTATTTTAATTAATTTTTGTTTTTTATTCCTCCATTGTTCCTCACCTATTTTAAGGGGTAACAAATTTCAGCGTAATCAACTATTTTTCAACTCATTATATGGGTCCCATTAATTTTTAGAGAAATACAATTTTAGCTCAAATGATAAGTTTTTAGAGTAAAACAGTGAAATCAATGATTCAACTCATTTTTATTCCTCTATTATGTAAACCAGTTGCAGCCTATGTTGTAGTGTTTATTTTTGGTTCACGCCTAATTCGTTAACATTTGTATGGTCTTTCTATCTTTTTTTGCTTTCACCGAGTTGATATGATCTTAATTAAAAACATCAAATTCATTACCTTAAAAACATCAATTTGTTTTATAAATCCTTTCCATATTCCGTGTTCGATAATATAATTTCGTCATACTTTGGAGCCCGCACCATATCACTAGTTAATAATGAAAAGTACAGTAATATTTCTGTTGATTATTTTAGATCGCTGAAACTTAACTAAATAGTTTGGTTACCCCAGAATAATTTATCTTCTGTAGTAACCATAATTGTAGAGCAATGGTTAATATTAATAATGAATAGTATAGTAATATATCTGTTGATTTTATTTTAAACCGCTGAAACTTTACTAAATAGTTTGGTTACTCCAGAATAATTATCTTCCCTCGGTACAAAAAGTAGTAAGGTTAAAGTAAAATCCTGAAACACACCCATTCAAAATACCGATCTGATTAAAGTTTAGATAAAATATCCACCAACAACGCCCAGCAAAACAACTCAGAACATAAAGAGTATCAAGATAATGGGTCGACGAAAATAACAAAAGGAGGCATCGACCCAGAGAAGAGTCTAAAAGGTGCATTTAAAGTTTTGTTGGTTCGATCATATGCAAAGAAATTTAAAAGAGCCTTGGACCGGACTGTTCCTTCAGCAGAAGAACATGGAGCTAGCAACTTCCGGGTTCAACGTTGGCATGGGGGGCACAGGGACTGCTCCAGGTGTCGTGATCCCGCCATGGCTCGATGAAGTCTCAGACAAAGACATGTCCTCAAACTTCATCACAGTTCCCATCTGTGCAGCCGCCAAATGAGCATAACAAACAGGTGCAACTGCAAAAAAAAAAAAAAAAAAAAACTTGAGACATTCCATCATGCATTGAGATATTGCACAGAGTGAAAGCAGCAAAATCAGTTGTAATCCATTCTCACTATACTAGCCATATATTTAAAAACACAAAACAATGATAGTCACAGCGCATCAATTCCACACAAAGCAATTGCGACATGCCAAAGATCTGATCTATCAGCTGCAATGTAGAAAAGATATGAGAATTTACCGACTGAGATGGCAGTGGTGCTCCTCTGGTAGCTACAAGTATCAAAGCAGACAAGTTTAGTAGACATTGCACACACCACAAACAAATGTTTCAGATAAAATGTTAAAAGTGAGCTAGTGCTTACACATAAGATAGAGAATGCACAAGTTCTTGGAGGTCATCTGTCGAAAATCCAATCTCATCGTAGAGCACATGGTAATGCGTTGGCCTTGTAGTTCCCTAATACATAAACAAGATTCATAATGGATTCGAGCAGAAGACTTTCACTACAAAGGGAAAACTGATGAGGTATGTTACTGTTGCCTCATAAAAGCACAGCTTTTTAAGGAGCTATTACTTACAATCATTCCAGCATGGGCACAGAGATAGAAGTCATTGTTGCGTGGGTGACAGATCTTGCTGTCAATTATTGTTCCTGCAAGTCAATTGAGAACAGGTTTCAAGTCATTTTAACCACAAATGACCAATAGAAAATCATGCTCAGGTCAAATGGATTTTACCTGGAAGAACATTGTCAGGGCATCCAGCCTGGAAGAACTTGGTGTGGTGGTTCTTCTGGGCAATGATCACTGTGAACTTGGGGTCCCAATTTGAATCAAGAAACTTGCATGCCTAATAATGTAACAAAAAAAAAAGCAGGTCCATAAATGCCCAACATATACTAAATAAAATGTCTTTGGCTCACCGAAGGTTCAGAACCATTATACATACCTGCATAATCTGATCCAATTCAATATTAAGAACTTGATTGAACTGAGACTCACTCACACCATCCCTACATGTACATTAATAACAGTGAGTTAACAAATTGTATTATACAACTTTTGCATGATACCTTAATATATTTAAGTATACCTGAAAATGATAATGTGATCCGGTTTCCTCTTCCCGGAGCTTGAGTAAAAGTCGACCAAGAGCTCCCTGTAAAGAGCATAAAACCTCTAATTTCATTGATGCCAAATGGTACCTTTTTCGTAAAAATTTGAAAGTATATTCTGCCATTCACAGGGCCCTATAATAGGATTAACATGACCAAGCTCTGCCATGTGCTATGAATACAGCACAACGGTCAAGGAAGTTTACCTGAAAATTCCCTCATCTTTGTTCTTGCCATCTTCGCCAGGGACGAGTTTGAAGAGATTATCAATCATTTCCACTTTCCGCGATTGTGTGCGCACACATGCCCTATATTTTGAGATGAGTGGCCATTGTCTGGAGCTCACAACCTATGATATCCAAACACAAACATCAAGTCACCAGAGATAGACAAGCGTTAGATTTTGCCTCTTTATAAACGCACATGCCCACAAGAGATGACAACATAAGAAACAATTAGAAAACAAAATCAATGTTACCGCAGCAACTGATGGTATATCAGACATGCCAGGGGAACCATGGGATACATCCATCCCAACAATGATGGTAGGAACTTGCGTTACTAAAGGCATTGCTGGTGAGCGCTCCATAGCTAACAGCGAATTCAATCCACCAAGCTACGTATACGAAATAGAAATCAGTTTAGTTGTAAGTCTTTATAATCAATCTTGAAATTATAATTGATTGAAATTTCAAATTTTAGAGCTCACCTTGGCATTTATCTTCAGGAGAACATTGGTGAGATACTGATCGTTCACTCTCAAGGAAGGAGCAATGCACTGAGTCACAATTCCAAGATCAGAAAGATTTTTTTTTTTCCAAGGACCTGCAAAATTCAGATACCATATATGAAAAGCTACACATTTACATTCAAGAGGAAAAAACAGACCCTATTCAAAAATGATAGAGTACTGTACCATAAACAAGAGAGCTTTTCCTTTCTGCGAGAATGCAAAGAAGGAATTTTGGCTTCCCTGGGAGTTTAGATTGTATCTGCTCGAACATCTTATCTACTCTGAGATTGGGTGGTGCACCCCTAAAACAAGGTTCTTCTTGAATGACGACTGGGTGTGGAGGTTCTATGTTCTGGGATTAAAGGAAAAACAATAACAAGGGAAGAATTATAAGGTGTTGTGCAAATGATTGGGTTTCTATAGTAAACAATGACTCTGAAGAAAGCTTACAATTCCTTTCATCTTCCCACATCTAATCAAGTCAGGAATAAGCTTATTTGTATCACAGCGAGCAGAGAAGTTCACAACAGCCCATCTAGTAACCGTGGTTGGCTCAACAAGTTTCTGCAAAAGATACTCAATTAGTATCAGAGGTTGAAATATTAATCAACTGAGCAAAAGAAAATCTGTGCACCTTATTATTGAAGTTCCAACGCCCATTGCGAGGTTGAAGGTCCTCTCCGTTACCCACTTTCAGCTGTTCGGAAACAAGAACAGATCATTAACACTAAACCTTCTAGAAGCAAGTAGGAAAAGATACAGCAAGAAAATGAAGGCAAGTCACCTTTGGTGCTATTAAAACGCGGCCCTCCACTTGGGTGAAGTTAGAGCCAATGCTGACACCACTTTCTTGCAACACCAGGTCAGCATTATAATTGCTGTTCTTCAGACCCTGCAAGATGAATCAGAACATATATCAAAATAGACAGAAAAAGCTTCAAAGTCTCAAGGATAATGGAAAGAAGACCTACTTTGGTTAGCGAAGCCATCCTTTCAGGTGGCTTCTGCCTAGACTTTTCTACTAAGGAAGACCTCTGAAGATTTGTAAGTGATTTTGTGTAACGCTGTAGAGTCACAAGTTCACAGTGCTGAAAATGTAAAAACCAACAAGAATTGTCATAAGTCGCTGCATAAAAAATGTGGGGTAAAAAAAAACAATGCACTTAAAATTACCTCAATGGGGATGTAAGTAGGCCGCTTTGGCTTACCAACATTGATGCAAGGAAGGTCACCTGAATATCGCAGTGGAATTTTACGGTATTCGGTGAAATACTTATACACTGTCGTCTCAACCTCCTCAACTTCCCCCTTTTCATTTTTCACATTGCGAATAAACCTAAATCAATCAAATTAGAGAGCAGTATCTTAGAATGAACTCAAAGCAATTTAAACATGTGATCAAATAACATCAAATCACAACATACCTTTGATCTTTGCAGCGTTCTTCACTAAGTCCGCTTATCTTGTATTCTCTATTTGAGGGGGCAACCTTAACTCTCAGATTCTTGAGAGCACGTCTAGCCTGATGAAAGATTATAAGATAAGTAATTCTCAAAGATGCTAAAACATCCTTGAATTTGTACAGCAGAAAAGAAGATGATGTACCTTGTTCCAGTCAATAGAATATGGGTCTTTTGCATTTTGATTTGAAAGAAGGAAATCAACAACAGGGCCAGGTTGTACTACCATAGTAGTTGACGTGTCTAAAGACAAGCCAAAACAAACAATCAAAGTGTTAATACCCAAAATGTTACAAAGAAGAGTCTAATACACATTAAATTCAAAAAAGAATTACCAATATTCAAGGATAAGCCTCCCTGAGTAGTTCTGAAGCTTGAGTGGAACCCTCTGACACCAATGACACCTCCACTGATATGTACAAAGTTCCCTGCGTCGTTGTGGAAAAAGGACTGGCGAACTAGGAGGCAACCTCTGCAAACAGAAATGAGAACATGCATAAAAGACCAAGCAGATAATGTGTGTTTTTGAAAGACATTCCAGAAATCAACTTACTGCCTAGCTGCGCTCTGGCGCAAAATAATATCCAGCACTCTTAAAGCATCTTGAAGATTATCTGTTTCCTTTCCTTGAAGAGCGCTTGCAATAGACTGCATGGGGATCTTTGCAGCATAGCTTATCTCAACCATGAATTTTTTGGATTGGTTGGGACGCCTTGATCTTTTCCTGTCCGCATCATTTGTTTCATTCGGGCTAGCATTTCCAGTGTTATTTCTGCAAATAAAGAGAATATTAAATCATCACAAAATTTGAACAAAAGGAAACAGTAAAGACATTTTAAAAACAAATCAAAATAAGTTGAATTTTCGCACCTGCTAGAAGGAGTGTCTTCAAGAACAACAGAGAAATCCAGTTTGTTGCTGGGAAGAGCACCAACAGTGAAGAGAGTCTTCTCACCATCATAAGCAAAGTATTTGGATCCCAAATCAGTTTGATACGTCTCCTGAACTTTATCAAGAATCTTCCTGCCAATACCTTTAGCCTCCACTGGACGGCCATCTTCATATGTTATAGCAACCTGTATCCAAAGATAAGAGAAACAAAAAAAATTCATACCAAGCAACCAATTTAAAGAATTGAACATGTATGCTAAAGGATAAGCTGAAAAATCAGTGATACAAATACGACTTAGAGGAAACAAGATACATACACTGTAATGAAAGAAGTAGCCGTTTGCTTTGTTGAAATTGACTCTGAAGTGATTTGTAAGAAGAGGAATCTTCTGTCCTTTGGAGCCGTTGCCACGTCGGGCCATCGGGAGAAGAGTGATCTTTTTCACAGGCTCCAGTTCAGGAACAACGTTTGACGGAACGAGAGGTGGGGGAGGTGGTAACCCTGCCCCTTGCTTAATGCCATTCCCACCTGGTACATCAGAATCCATATCTGCAATTCAAAAATCAGAAAACGGTATAAATAAGATCATCTACGCAAAAAATACTGAGCAAGCCATAGTCGGAACAGAGCACTAGAGATGAATACTGCACATACAAAACCATTGGCATCATACTTCAAGCGGATAAGGGAAAAAGCGAGAACAAATGAAACCCATGTTGGATGAACCAAGCATAAAATATCAGAACCAGAATGAATATATATGACATGAAAAGATGGACAATAACAAAGAGATCTACGTGCACATGAACATATATGACCCGCAAAAAAAAAGTTGCGCGAGTGTGGGTGAACCCAGAGAGAGACCTTTTGAAAACGAATACAAAAATGCAGCATGACAAAGAACACAAAGCAGCAAAGAAAAACCCAGAAATTTTTCTCGGCAAGTGCAAATCAATTTTTTTAATATAAGAAAACACTCAAGCCAACATTTATTTCCCAGATTTCTGTAACAGATAGATCAGAGAAAAGCAACAAAAAAAAAAAAAAAAAAAAACACAGTAGAAAAAAAAACCGGAGGTGCTCGGAGAAAGACGATGATGAAATCTGGGGGAAAAAAACGATGAAAACATGTATCAGCGAAGTAGAAAAATCCTGAGAGATACAACGTAAATAAACAGTAACAAAAACAGAAACGCATGAAACCAAAAAAAAAAAAAAAAAAAACACACAGAATCACTATCTTAGGGCGTATTCACATTCAACGATATACCTAGTTCAGGCTGAGATGATGGAGACGAAAGGGATGAGAGAAATCTAGATCGACAGTGAAACCCTAAAACTACGGTGAGAGAGAGATTTAAGGTGAAGGGTTTTTTTTGTTTTTATGAGGAAGAAGAAGAAGAAGTTTTAAGGTGAAGGGTTTGTTTGGTGGTTCACTAGAATCTCGCGCTTCCTACACTAGACCCGTCTATAACGCTATAAGCCGCAGACGCGGTAATATTGTAGGACCCACACTTTTCTCTTTCTTTATGATTTTAATTTGATTTTCTCCCCAATATTCTTTTCGTTTCATTGTCCTATACTCTATAGGGTTGATTGAACTGATTATTTAGAGTGATTTGAGTTTTAATAAGATTTCATATGATTTTGATGGTTTTTGCTGATTTTTAAAAAATTGTTATGATTTTGTATTAAAATCCCCTACAATCCTACCTAAAACCATGATATTTGGATCTTTGTATTTTTAACTAAAAAAATCTCCTAAAATCATCTAAAATCTCATGCAGTCATTAAAATCCTAATACTTAAAACATTTTCAATAACATTGGATTTGATATGATTTTAACAAATTCGTGTTTGAATGACAGAGGATTGTAGATGATTTTGAATGACTTTACATAAATCTCATGTTCAATAACACTGGATTTGGGAAGATATTTTAAAATCCTTAGTTGAATAACAAGGGATTTTAAGAAAATCTAAAAATCTCTTAAAATCCACAGTTCAATACATCATTATCGGTCCGTCTCGTTACGTATTTATTTTTTCTGTTATTAAGAAGAATAAACAAAAACATATTATAGTATCTTTTTATTTTATCCGTTAATTGTTTTTTAAAAATAAAATGTTTAAGTTATATATCAATGTTTTTTTTTTGACCAAAAAGTTATATATCAATGTTTCAAATTCAAATTTAAGTTATTAGTTGGTTTTTTCTAAGACAAAATATAATTTTCGTTGGATGAGAGCGTGATTGTTTCTGATTAGAGTATTGGTTTAAGTTCCGGTTACTGGCTATGGTCGTGGTTTAAGTGTAAACCATGCATTCAACATTGTATATGAGAAGAGTCTTGTAAGAGTAACTTATACTCTTATAGTATAATATATTTTTGTTGCTGAAAACCAAAATATTTTCGTCAACTTCGTTTTCGTATAGCTTTCGATGTTAATGATGAGTTGTGGTATTAGATTGATGGTAGATCCTTCTCATCTTCCACAATGCATCGGTTGAGTCTTAATTACTTTTCATTTATGAACAACTTTAAGCCATGATGCATTGATGCCCGCACGACGAAGATCTATAAATATAAAACATGTCGTGTCAAAAGAAAC
Organism: Eutrema japonicum; assembly: GCA_030161315.1. NCBI lineage: Eukaryota > Viridiplantae > Streptophyta > Magnoliopsida > Brassicales > Brassicaceae > Eutrema > Eutrema japonicum. The sequence continues at coordinate 46,990,985 of BSQW01000005.1, forward strand.
AAAAACTATAACGAGCTGTATCATCTCAAATTGTCACCACTTTATTTTGAAATTTCAAATTAGTTATACCAAAAAAGTGACAAGTTTACAAAATTTCCTCTCGCAAACAAAATAAATAATAAATGCTTTGTATGTATATGAGGATAAAAACGAGGGCGTGTTTTAGCGATGTGCGCAGTTGTTTTGTCATCTTTTTCTTTGCCTTTCCTATCATCTTCTCTCTCTCCTTTCAACCAAAAGCAAGTCATCATTTTCATGTATAACTTCTGCTTCTTCTTTTTTTGGTTTACATATATATTATATTTTTTCTTAAAAGGATTAACATATATATTATTATCCATTCACACCGGTTTAATATTTTTAATATTCAAACTCGCACATTATTTGCAAAAGATTTACAAGTTTTAGCAACAAAACAAGATTTGACAGTTTGTTGTACGAGTAGATTGGTCTGTATGACTGACTATATGGTATAAATTCTTCATAAACGAACAAAAACAAATTGTGCAAAAAAAGTAGAGCTATTGACAAATTTTCCTAGGCCATTTTTGTAATTCCAATATATTTTATGGTCAGATTTGCCATTTTCCCTTAAGTTGTGGTCAAATTGCAATTACCAAGACTCAACCGCTCTAACCACAGCAACAAACAAACACAAATTTGGTGTTTCAGAAGAAAAAAACAATTAGCTGTGAAAATAATTTATGACGTCATCGAGTCGATTCCCTTCCCGCCATCTCTTTCTCTCACCGTCGTTTCGTTCTTCCCAAAAAAACCCTAGTTCACAGAAATCCCTAGGGTTCACGTGATTCTAAAATCCAAATAATTTCTAGGGTGAAATTGCGTGGATTTGAGGATGGTATCGCTAAGCTGGAAGCACCACACGCTAATCCAGGCTTTGATTTCACGAGGTCCTCTCAAAGAGAAAGACTTTCATTCAGTCTTCACCGGCGTCACCGGCAGAAACCCAGGTCGGTCTCTCTTCTGGGTTTTTCTCCGCTCTGTGATGAATGTTCAAGTAACTTTTCTGGGTTTTGCGCCGGATGGATTTTCGTTGAATCAAAATCTGTAGTTTACGGAAATTTTATAACCCAATTTCATCAGCCGCTATTAATAATCGGGAAATGTAATTTAATTGCTCTATATCCGTTTCCTCGACGTAATCGTGTGTTTTCTCTCCATCTGTGAGCTTTACATCATCGATATTTATTGAACTGTTGCATAATGAGTTGGCATATTGCTTCTGAGGAATTTGAAAATTATTCGGAATTCAATTACTGGTTATCTTAATTTTGAATGTCAAAGGAACTGTTTTCTTCATTGAACGTTATAGTGATAACAATATTCTTCCTTTCTTTTTTGTTGCAGGAGCTGCTAAAAAGATATTTGACAAGTACCTTCTTGAGATAAACAAAGAGCTCTCATATGTTCACTTTGAGTTGAGGGCTTGTAGAGATCAGTATGATGGCCAAGTTTGTTATGGAGTGGTTAACAATGTATCCGATGATCAATCCAAACTCGGGACAAAATATTCTGTTCCGCAGATTGCATTCTTTAAAGGCATTGTAAGTTGCGTTTGGTCAGTTTTTTGTCCGGCTTATGTTCATGAAAGTTCTTTGTCTTCTTTGTAATGAATCTAGATTAGAAAGTAAAAGTTGGAACGATTTTATTCATTCTTTTCGATTTATCCAGTGCCACGAGTTTATCACATCAAAGATTTGAGTCTCCTATGTCGTTCTCTTTTCTTGCTAGATATGCACTGAGATGATTATGGGTTGCGTAGAGTGGATATATGTGCTACTTTTCCCTTGACATTGATGACTTTAACTTCTCGCAGATAGAAGCAATTGCACAGGATGAAGCTGCTCAAGGTTGCATATCGTGCTTTGATGCCCTCAATATCCGCTTGGAAAATCAGGTCAATCATAGTCCCTGACATCTGTATATTTATTTACCGCTTGATCTACTGACAAAAGGAACCATCCGTACCCACTGATCATGGTGACTTCAAAACTGCTACTATCTTACAGAGTCACTTGAAAGTATTATTTTCTGTATGAGATATAATATGATACGAGAATTGTCGCTTATAGGCTTGTTGATCAAATAATCATGCACTCTGAGTTATATTCTTCTTGTATGATATAAAATGTTTCATCCCCATTTCTGACTGTTGGATCATTATGAAGTTCGAATCTCAAATTTCGCAGCATTTCTCTTCTATCTGTTTGGTGAAGACAACTAATTGGGATCTATCCTATATTACCAAATTTCTATTATTGCTATTCATTTGGTTGGACTGTATAATTTTTGTCTCTTTGTTACGGTTGACAGATCTTGTGTTAATATCTCAGTTACCAAGTGAAGCCAGCAGCAGTCAACAGCAAGTCCCTCCTGCATTCAAGAACTTTTCAATGTCGCAAAAGGATAAAACTCTCGATGAACTTGTAAGGGACAAATGGCTGTGCCGCACAAGAGAGGGCAACATCGGACTTGGTATAAGATCTCTTCTTGACCTGCGCAGTTGGTTCAGGAACAATGATGTTCCTTCTTGCGAGGTCTGCAATGAAGCTGGAGTAAAGGTCTGCAATTCTGAAAAGAAAAAAAAACTGATAGGATTCACATAAAAAGAATATTACAATGTGATGATATATATTATCTGTTAATTTTATATCTGATGCTTTGTTTTCTGACACTCATTTCCAGGCGGATTTGTGTCCAAGCGAAGGTTGCATGGTCCGGATACACAAGTACTGCCTCAAAAGCTTGTTATCTCAAAGGGTACACACAGCTTCTTTAGATTTTCCTCAACCTCAATGGATTTGAGTTTGACTTCAATAGTATTTTACTTTCTGATCACATAAAAATTACAGGATGATAAAGTTTGCTCTGGTTGCGGGAAGCCATGGCCTTTGGGTAGAATTACAAAAGAAGAAGCTGTTGAAGCAGCAGTGAATGAGGAGGAGGAGGAGGAAAACGAGACTCAAGCCGCAGCTCCAAGATCCAAGAGAAGGAAACTTCGGAGCCGCAGAGATTCAGCTGAAAACAGTTCTTCTCAAGCTTCTTTAGCCTCAAGCAGTGGTACCACTGGGAGAAGAGTAACTCGTAGCGTTGCACACTTGAGTTAAAAAAAAAAGAAAAAAAAAGCTTTTTAAGAACTCTAGTTTGAGGGCTTAGATGTATATTTTGATGCCTGTTTCTGTGTCCAAACATCACTCGAAATTTGGTCTGATCTGATGTATTCTCTTGTTAGACATTGATGGAGTTAAACTCTTGAGTTTTAAGCCTACAATATAATTTGAAATTCCGAGAATTCGTGTTCAATTGCAATTACTTAGGATCCAGGGATGCAAAATTGTGATGTTTCCAACTGAACTTCTAAATGTAAAGTTTTTTTTTTAATTTTATTTATCGTAAGATAATTCACTTTAAATTTCAAATTCAATTTGATAACAAAAAAAATTAAAGAAACTAAAATCAAGTATAATAATGATAAGAAGCGAGCCAAAAACTGAAAAAAATCACAACAGGCTTAAGTCTTCCGTAACGCAATGTTCCGTTATCACAGTTGACGATCCCGTTATTTTGCAGTCCACCGTGAGGGTCATCGTCCAGGTCGTAACGGCGGCAGCCTTAAACTTAACCGGCGCCGTAATCCTGAGGTCAAACGGCACTTGTCCTTTCTTCTGCAATCCCATCAACTCTTTGCGCGACGAGCTCGTTAACTGGATTCTCGATCCCCATAACATCGTCTCCGTCACCGTTACATTTTCCGGCGGCTGCTTAAACTCCGTAAACTCGCCGTCACCTAGTTTGATTCCGTCGTAGTAAAGCTCAACCGCAGTTCCTTTCCCGTAGATTAAACCGAGTCTGGCATTAACGTTCTTAGCTCGTACATTGACTTTGATTACCGGAGAGATCGGAGACGATGACGTCAGGTTGATTCCGGCAATGGAGACTCCACTCACGGAGAACCGTGGCTTATGCGGCCGGTAAACGAGGAAGAGGATCCCGAAAACGAGGGCGAGAAGGACGAGTGAGGCAGCGAGGAAACAGCAGCAGCATCTGTTGATGTAATGTTAACTGAGTTTAAGAAACTGATGGTGATGTGGTATTGGTTGTGGCATCGACCTCTACAACTCAGTAATCAAGGGGGAGAGCGAAGAGGCAGCTGTTGATACATCTCCTGTACCAGTCGAAAAGTACTACAGGAAGTGCTACAGGCGAGCAACTCAAGGCAACTGTCAACGTGGAGCCAAAGCGTGGGATGGCTTGGACGTCTAGAAACTTCCAGAGACGTGCCTAGAGGGGTAGCTGAGCTGGACAAGCATCTTGGAGAAGATATTGAAGATTGAAGAAGTTTCCTTGTTCTTAGGAGAAGAAAAAGGAAAAGTGAATATTCTTGGAGATTTGCATTTATCTCCAAGGGATGATTTTAGCTAGTATTGTCCACGACCTATTATGTATAAATAGGTGTGTTTAACCTTTGTATGAGGTTAACACAATATGAGGGAGAATTCTTAGCATAAGGTTTTTGGTTGTCTTGTAAGAGATCAAAGCTAAGGTGCTACAGGGTTTTTCTATGGGGTTCTTGGATCGTGTATAGATCCTTGAACGTGTTAGGCTAGTTAGACAAGTCAAGATGTGTCTTGAGCTTGTCGTAGATCGTGTTAGGTTTAACTTGTATGGTTACTTAACAGATTTTCTAGTAATACATCCTTGTAAAGAAAACCCTGTGTCAGATTGTGTTCCAGTTCCTGTATCAGTATAGCTCTTGCACTTTCAATTGGTATCAGAGCGGTCACTTGTGTGTAATATAAACAAGTGTGATCCTGTGAAGAGCTATCAAGATCCGGTGAACTGTTCGAGGGGGAGTTTGAAGATCAGTTTTCTACAACTCAGTAAACAAGGGGGAGATTGTTGATGTAATGTTAACTGAGTTTAAGAAACTAATGGTGATGTGGTATTGGTTGTGGCCTTGACCTCTACAACTCAGTAATCAAGGGGGAGAGCGAAGAGGCAGCTGTTGATGCATCTCCTGTACCAGTCGAGAAGTACTACAGGAAGTGCTACAGGCGAGCAACTCAAGGCAACTGTCAACGTGGAGCCAAAGCGTGGGATGGCTTGGACGTCTAGAAACTTCCAGAGACGTGCCTAGAGGGGTAGCTGAGCTGGACAAGCATCTTGGAGAAGATATTGAAGATTGGAGAAGTTTCCTTGTTCTTAGGAGAAGAAAAAGGAAAAGTGAATATTCTTGGAGATTTGCATTTATCTCCAAGGGATGATTTTAGCTAGTATTGGCCACGACCTATTATGTATAAATAGGTGTGTTTAACCTTTGTATGAGGTTAACACAATATGAGGGAGAATTCTTAGCATAAGGTTTTTGGTTGTCTTGTAAGAGATCAAAGCTAAGGTGCTACAGGGTTTTTCTATGGGGTTCTTGGATCGTGTATAGATCGTTGAACGTGTTAGGCTAGTTAGACAAGTCAAGGTGTGTCTTAAGCTTGTCGTAGATCGTGTTAGGTTTAACTTGTATGGTTACTTAACAAATTTTCTAGTAATACATCCTTGTAAAGAAAACCCCGTGTCAGATTGTGTTCTAGTTCTTGTATCAGTATAGCTCTTGCACTTTCAGCATCGGCAACAACTCGATCGATTGTGTTTCCGGCGAGAGAGGTACTCGTAACGGCGAGCATTCTCCGGCGGAGGGACGCGATAGATCTGTTCTTTGGGGAGCTGGACAAGGTAAGTCCCTGGAGGAGGCGGCTTCGGTCTCTGAGATTCGACGGAGTATCGGCTCGAAGTACTATCGTTGGTGTCAAACGATGCATACTTTGTTCTGCGGACGTCTTTGTCGGTTACAAATCCACCGGAGCTTCTCGGCGATCGTTGGATGCTACTATCGTTGGTGTCAATCGATGGATGCTCTGTTCTGCATACGTTGGTCTCGCCGGCCATTTCTCGATGATGGTTAATAGAGAAAAATGGCTAAACAGAGAATGAATATTTGATTATTGACTGATTGATTGATTAGGAAGTATATTGTCGAATTTCAAATGATTTGATTGGTCTCATTTTGTACATTATTTTCGATTTACTTTAATGTATTATTTGATAAAGAAAGTGCACAAATTAAGATCGGATTGCATTTATGGATTCTGTCAAAATAAATATTTTCCATTGGTGATCACTATTGTAACAAATTTGAGGATCTTGGAACAAAACGAATGGAAAGTTAAATTGATATGGAATATTGATCAATGAAAACTTTCCAACAATTAAAATAATTATATTTCAATTTTTGTAGAAAAATCTCTAAAACCTCTATAAATTAATAATGTTGAGACTTCAAAATTTTATTATCTTATAGAAGTATTAATTAATCGATAAATTAATAAATTATTAATTAATCATTACTTCAAGTTCACGAATGTCGTTTGATTCGTCTTCTAAATTAATTTATAGAAATAAAAAAAAGTTTGGACAACTAATGTTCATCAAGAGATAATAACAAATTATTTCCGACACCGCAAGATTCGTTCAGGAGATGTCGTATCAAAGAATTTAGAAGATAAATCAAATGACATTCGTGAACTTGAAGTAGTGATTAATAATATTGGTTATCGAAACAGAATGGATGTCAATAGTCTACTCGACTACCCGGGTGAAAATGATACATGCTCAGAAGTTCAGAGTTTAGAAAAAATTGTAGCTACTATCCTTACTGAAGATGATGAAGTTGAAGATGATGTTATGCAACCTTTGAAAGTGGTTATACGTAAAGAAGCAATTATGGCCTCTAGAAGTCTTTACAATTTTTGGATGCAGGTCGAGAGGACAACACCATGAATTATGGATGCAATAAGAAAGATTAGAGATGAGTTTCAACGAGATTCTAACTTTAAAAATAAACAAACAACAATAAATTCATATTTTACTAAATTGTCTTAGTTATATATCTATAAGATTTATAATTATTAATTTATCATGTTATTGGGACCATATATTTACATAGGGAATTCAAAAAAAATTATTATCTTATTATCTTATCGAATTGTGTTAAATTTTACACTGACCCGACTCAGGACTGAAAAAATTTATTAATTTATAGTGATTATTAATTTATCGAATATTAATTTATAGAGGTTTTACTGTATAAAGGATATTAGCTATTGTGACAACATATTGGTTTGTGTAGTGTAGGAATAAGGATGTTGTGAAGAGCTCAAACTTAGAGCATTTGCATTGGGCTGTGTCATTGAGACATGAGAGGGTGACACCCAAATATTGTGTGGCAATTTAGGATTGGTCCACTTTTTTTTTTTTAAATTAATATTTTTTGTGGTGAGGGGCAATGCAAATGTCCTTAGAACCTGGGCCTGTCTATAACGCTTTCTTCTCTCAAAGCCCAAACCGAACACAAAATACACATCTCCACATAAATAAAGCATTCTTATACTTTTGTCAAAAATAAAAGGAGGCTCTTCAAATCAAATAATGAAGTACTTTGAATGGGTTACGAAACCTAATCTTCTCCATAGTTACACCAAAGCCTATGGGAGAGATCAAAACAGTTTTCAATGAGAGAAAAAGAAAAAAAAATAAAGCAAGAAACAAAGTTTTGTTTTTTTGTGCGCACAAAGCTATAGGCTAGAAAACAAAAACAAGCAAACTCATGAAGCTTTCTTCACTCAATCCAAGACATGGGCAAGCCTTCCTCTTGATTCTGCAGATTGTTCTCCATTTTTACTGTTTCCGCATCGCCATTGAAGTCAGTAGGCAAGACTAAACCAGAATTAACATTCATCACCGCAGTAGAAGGACACGAATTATCAACCAAACCAAACCGGTGATCAGAGAGATAGTCATTGTTACCTCCTCTTTGTGCTGCTTTTGGTCTGTAGAGATTGTTTGATGGATTAAACTGTTCTTGAACCTGCTGCTGCATTTCCACCTGATTCTCCGGTTTGTTACCATGAAAACTCCGGTTATAACCCGGATAAGCAGCCATTAAACCGGGGGGCATACCAAAGGTTTTAGTGGGCTGATAAACGGGAGTGGGTTTATAAGGACAATTCATTTGGTGATTCTCTCTTAAGTTCCTGTCATGAAATCCCATATGTGGTTGGTTATAAGGACAGAGAGTGTTCTCACAAGTTAGGAGTCTTGGATGCGAAGATACCCCCAAATCTCCTCCAGACTTCCTCTTGTAAACACAATTGAAGTTGTTTTCGACCTCCGGGAAAAGCGGATTGAGCCGATGATGATGAGATCCAACAATTCCTTCAACATCATAATCAGCAGATTCAGGGAATAGAACATCCGCGTCGCCACGGGTTCCAGGAACAAGAAAATTAGAACCATTGTTGTCTTCTCCAGAGAAGGTAAAAGGGTGGTGAGGGTTTTGATCAACAATGGTCTTTTCTCGGTTAAGAGCAGCGAGCCATAAAGAGCCTTCTCTTGAAGTCATTTTCTCCTGCAAGCTTCTAGACCGTCTCACGAGCTTCGGTATGTTGTTAATGTCCGAAGCCATATGTCTGATTACACCAATCAAGACCCCAACTTTCCACAGCTTCTTGAGATCATGAGGCTTCTTGTAAGGAGGAGGAAGTCCTCGACAATCCTCGGGTAAAGACAAATCATCCCACCAATCTTCTTTCCCCGATGGCCACCACGGCGGCGTCACGCCTTTCTCCAGCGGATACCGCCTCTGAGGAGGCCTGCAGTTAGGCATCAACGCGGATAAAAGAGCTCCAAGAGTTGTATCTTGAAGCTCAAGCAACTTATGCGCGGTACAATTCTCAACCTGATCAGACCCTAAATCGCTTCCATCGGAAGGATTGATATCCCTTTGGTGCTTCACTATAGCAGCTGGCCCGTTCCTATCAAACCTCACCTTGTCTTTCCACCATTCACGGAGGTTATCAGAAGATCCCGTCACCGTTTTCCCGTTCTCAAACACGATCCCGTAAACGAAACCTTGAGCTTTACAACGCTCCATTGCCTTCGACATGTACTTCAAGATCCCATCTTGTGCCTGGTACATCATTCTCTTACTCGAATGCTCTTGCAGCTCTGGAAAATCATCAGGCAATCTTCTTCCTAACCCGATCTTCGACTTCTCCTTGAGCCGCTTTAGACGCTGTTTGTCTTTCCAGATCTTCTTCTCAAGCTCCTCTATCTCCATTTCTTCATCAGTCAGATCGTCGCACATAGCGGTAAGCGAAGCAGAACACACATCTCCCTCGGAAAATCTAGGCACCGGGGGAGAAGCTAAGCCCCGGAAGATCCCTGAATTGTTGTTATACATTTTCAAAGGAGAGAAAATGATCTCACCCTGCAAAAAAATGCCATCAACATTGTTTCACTTCAAGAAGATAAAAGGCCATATAAATCGAAACTCTCCGGAAACAAAAAAAGAGGAGACTTTCAGAGAAAATACAAAGTTTTAATAGTTGTGACTTTACGCCGCAATATAAAAACTACGTACTACACAGAGATTCAAAACATACTGTAGGAAAATAAATAAAAATTAGACAAGGTAAGAGAGATGCACAGAGTGTATCAATTATCATGTAATGATTAATACCGTTAAAGCATCGATTTTTTAAGTGCGTAATGCATCTTATAAAAAACCCAAATTGAGTCGTTTTACTATTGAAATAATCGATCTTTTTAATAGATCTTTGCAAAGGGGAAAATGGAACCCATCTGACAAAATATCAGAGAGACCAAAGCCAAAACAAACAAAAAGATGATAGATTGTTAATTACAAGCAGACAAACGATACGTAAAAGCAAAAAAAAAAACTCTTAAAACTCTTACCCAGAAAACTCTTAAAAACCTGGTTTTGTTGCTTCGGCCACCAAATTCAAACCAAATAAGCCACTGGGACCCCAGAGAGAGAGAGAGAGGAAGAGAGACACAGGGGCATATATGTATGTGTATCTATATATATTTATGACTTACGAGCATTAAATAAGACACTGTATAGGCCGGTAAAATCATGCTAAGCGGCACAAAACTTGTTGGAAGGATATAGTAAACTTTTCATATTTATCTTCTATGAGTTTCATTCCATTTAAAGTCCAGATTTGATTTAACTGAAATTAGTTTTTTTCAAAAAAATATATATTTACAGGTCCATAAAATGATAATTTTTACCAAAACTTATTTTGCCAAATATGATATATTGTGTCTACTATAAGAATCAAGTAGCAAATCAGATATAGATTTCGTTTTTAAAAGTGTTAATAAATAATAGTTTCCGCGCTATAAATTTAGAATTGTCTAATGATCGTTTTTTTTTTTGCTCGAATCTAACGATAGTTTGTGTCAAAATATGGCGCGTATTTTTAAAAATCAAACAGCAACGGTCTGAAACAAAAGCGTGTATTCTTTAAAAACAGAAGCGCGTATTCTTTAAAAGCAAGTAATCTATGTAGATCTCGTTTTAAAATCGCAAAAGTAATAGTTTTCCCGCTATAAAGTTGTAGCGCGTAATGTTTTTTTAAAAAAATATCATCTATATAAAATGTCTACATAATACATTTTCTTAAATAAATATAAAATGTATTCTTAAAATTTTAAGAGTTTGTTGGCAGAAAAGTATAGAGAAAATATAAGTCGATTTCAATTGAGATTCTTGTTGTTCTAACAATTCATGAAATTCTTTTTTTTTTGTCAACAGATAAGACACCTACAACAGTTTAGAAGTCCAAACCGGTTATACCAAATTTACATACGAAATATCAGAAAGATAGATTCGAATACTTTGTAAAATTCTATACATAATAGAAACTTATCATCTGCCAAGACATACAGAAAAATACCAAATGTAATATAAACAAGTCATATCAATAACGAAACATATTAAAAAGTTAGTAAAATAAACGATTGAAGTATAAATAAATAAATGTTGTTTTCTATACGTTTATTATTATGTGAATATAATGGCTGATAAATGTTTTTAAGCAATACTAAACCGTAATCATATATTTGATTTAACACTAAAGACCGTGGACCCTTCACAGTTTATTATTATGGAAGTTATTTTTCAGTTTAACCATTGAATTTTAGATAAACTTACCAAACTTAGTTATTTAAAGAAAATATCATTAGATAAAAAAAAAATCAAATTACCAGCTTGTTTTCTTTTTAAACATGTAAAAGCATAAAAGGTAATTTTATAGAAAAGGTAACAAATCTTTTTCTTTGTTGAAATTTTAAATTTATTTCTCAACTAAAAATGAATTATTTACAAAGTCGAAACAAAAAAAATTGAAAACAAAAGCCGAATAACAATGTCGATCATTTGAAAAAATATAAGAATTAAAAGATTAAAGAGAGCTGGTTCCCTTTAAGTGAAACCAACATTGAAGAATCCGAAAGGAGCAGAGACGATTTCGAATGATCTTATGGATATAACAAGGTGAGATGGAAGGTGATGTTTGAAACAAAACGTCGAATTTCGAAATGTAGCGCTTTGAAAAAAAAAGCCGCAGCTAGACAATGTATCAGTCCAATTTGCAAGCTAGATAAGGTTATATGCATAAGTGATCTCATGTCTCATAAAAGATCTATGTATATACCTATATACTTCTATATTTTATGTTTTGTTTTTGAATAACAAAAATCTATGTGAGTAAACAAATAAAGATGATTGATACAATATATGTAGTCTATTATCCTTTAAAGCATTAAATTAAAAACTTAAAATATGTTTCGTGTCCTTACAATTTCATTCTATTTTTTTAGAATTAATCAACATATTTTCACGTTAACATTTTTGCATAAAAATACTCATTATACCATTTCTTGGTTAATAGTATGCTACATATAACAGTCTTCTAAATTGTACAAGCTCATACTATTTCAAATTCAAATAAAAAGTTTCATATATAGTTTAGTATTTGTGTTTAAAAAAATAGTGAAGTTTTGTATTTTCTATTTTCTATGTATTTGTGAGATATTATATTGGCTATAAATATTGACCAACAGATTTTGACTGGCACTATTGTCTGTATTTGTTTTCCTATTTTCCCCTTAAGAATTCCATAAATGTATTTTAACATTAAAAAAATTAATGGCTTCAGAAGAAAAAGAGAAGACCTAAATAACCAAGAAAAAAAATAAAAGAATACCTAAATAAAGAAGAAAAAAATTGACCCATTAACTGAAAGCATCATTAGATTCGACCAAACAAAAGTTATAATCAAATATGTGAAATTGGCGCCGTACTGACAAGTGATATCTATAAATTGTCGGTTTCTCATTGCAAGATGTAAGTTCTATACAAATTAGTTAATAAATCATGGAAGGTTGACTCCCAATTACTCTAATATATACTATATTATATAACAGTCAAAGTGCTAGATTAGAGAGAGTTGGTTTGGCCTGGGCATAAAAACCAAAATTGAAAATCTGAACTGGAACTGACTTGAATTAACTTGAACCGATCGGTTTTGATTATGTCCTAAATATTCGATGGTTCCTCCTCATTGATACCCGTGAATATTGTGTAATACTCAGAATCGAACCGATATTTGATCGGGTACCTAAATTATAATTATATACTCAAAAATAGTAAATATATTATGGGTTTTCAGATATATTTTTGGTATTTCGAATATATTTTTTTTAGTTTTTAGGGGCTTTCGGGTATATTTTGGATTTTTGGGTATTTTTTAGTCGTTTTGGATAATAAATACCCGAACCAATTAAGATCTGAAATATTTTCCGGTTCTTAAATCTCGAAACCGAACCGACCCAGAATCGACCGGTACCGAACCAAAAATATTTTGATATTTATATGGATCATAAATCTCCCTACCCAAAATACTCAGAGCTGAACCGAATACTCGAATAATGAAAAATGTCATCTTTTTATCCTTTAGAAATGCCAACTAACTATCTACATAAATTACATAGTCATATTTGATTTAAGGTGAAATGAAACACGGTATATAGTGGTAATTCTCCTTCCGACTCTCTTCCTAGTGGTAATTCTACTCCTTCCCCGGTTTTTTTTTGTGGTATTCTTGATGAAAATAGGTTTTTTATGGGAAATTTTTTTGCAAATCATCAAAAATCACGAGGAGGTAGAACATTTAAGCCCTCTCTAAAGATGAAAGAAATGCAATGCTCTCGAGGCCGAGGCCGTGGTCGTCAAGGCCGTGGTGGTAGTGGATATCAATTATAAGCTCGGTTTAGTTTTGTTAATCCTTACTATATGTCAGCTTTTACTGTTTTAAGCTTCCGTTAGATTAAGTTAACGCTTAATCATTTTTTCTCTAATCTATTTTTCTTTTCCTTGGTTTCGCTGTAATGTTCTTACTTTTTATATTAATGAAAATCTTTTAACAAAAAAAAAAAAACACGGTATATAGTACAACTATAAGTTATACGGTATGGCCTTATTTAAAATCAAATAAAAACAATACCAACATGATTTTTTAATTTTTTTAATATGTTTAACATAATAATATAATGTTTTATTGGATAAAATGTGAGAGGTGCAATGTATAGAACCAATAGGAAAGTAAACAAATGCCACGGAAGCACGTTTCGTCGCCAGCAGTGATTCTATAAACTGTCTGAAACGTGTCTCCCGGGATTTTTTTGTCGGCTAATCCACCATTATTGGAGCTCTCGTCGTTTTCTTAGTATATGATTATATATGTATTAAGGGAGCAATGGTTTATTAATAACAGAGTATATGAAAATATGCAACTATCTATGTTACACCTTAACCAACTAACGACCACTCGTAAATTGTTTTATAACCTCCTTGTTTTGGCCTATGTGCCTTGGTGCCCATGTGTGTCCGAATGGCGAATGGCCACTCATTATTATTCAAACCGGCGTACAAGGTCCATAACGATCGGTATGATATGTTCTTCTTCGCTTTGTTATATAGTGGCCATTAATGATTGCTTCGTATTGTCAGCTTAGCAAAAACAATGAACAAGATTAAATGTTTTTATATTCTTGCATTCATGAAATACTACTAGTATGCGTTTTTACAAAATGACCAATAATGATGTAGTTCATTAATATGTTCTCTGTTGTCTGTGCCTTATACACATCTCCTCTTGACGTCAAATTTTATTTTATTTTTTCTGTATCGTTGGTGAATTGGCTCCATTTTGTTTGACTACATATGTTGGTTTCAAAATTTACTTGTTTAATCTTTTCTTTTGTGACTTGTATAGAACACAACTTTCCTATCTTGGAATGTCTTTTGTTTTTAGCAAGGCCCAAACCATATTACTATAATCATTAATCAAAATGAAATAACATTGAGTTTTCCGGTTAAGTTTGATTAAATTTGTTTGGTTGACCATATATAAAGAAATTTTGATTTCCGTTATAACCGACTAATCAACTCTACCAATAACAAAAACCAATCTTCGGTTTACAACACACAACACAACCAAAACAAAAGCAGCTCAAATTCCCGCCACAAGACAAATACATATACTGGATGCAACCGATCGACTACGGGCGGTACCGGTTTATAAGGAATTGTTTGGTTAAACCACAACCCAGCGCCTCATCAGGTATTCTACCGATCCGGTTTAATCCCTCAGCAAAAACCACACCCATACCCATATGCAAATGTGGTTCGATGTGGCAGTGAAAAAACCAAACCCCAGGATTGTCCGTTACGAGTCTTAACGCCGTCCATCCGTACGGATATAACGCCACCGTGTTCCGTAACGGCGGGTTCTCCAGATTATACGAAACCTCGTCGATTCCTGGTCTGAATTTCCCTTCGCCGTAACCCAAAACCCAGAAATCGTGGCCGTGAAGATGCCACGGATGGATCTCGCTGGCGTTTGCGTCTAAGCCGTTGGCGTTCTGGAGAATCACGTCGACGGTTACGTTGAACGGGAAAGTGTAAATCCCGTTTCCTTGCGTGGTGGTATTATATCGCGGCGGGTTCATGATGTCGTAATCCATCGGGAAACTTGTCGGCGGCGATTTCCGGTTGAATCCGCGTTTCAATTTGTACTTGACGGATCCGAGATACGGCGTTCCCGGAACCGCAAGAGAGACGTTGTTGATAGCCCACTTCGTGTATCCATCGATCAGGTTCTGAGTGTTGAGGAGGATCAATCGTTTTTTGAATTTCCTCGGCGGCGACGGAGATCCCATCGCTGCGAAGATCTTCTTCGAGAAATTCTTGCTCCGTTCGAAATCGTTCCATTGCGGAGTCACCGGCGGCGGAGAAGAAGGGGGTTTGGAATAAGGGGCGGTTACGTAATTTAAAACAGTGAGTGCCGGAGGTGTCTTGGGTTTCCGGCCGCGGACGCCGACGGAGATCCAGTAGTTTTGGGAAGGGTCTTGGTCGGTGGTGAGAAGAACGGAGTAGCTCTCGCCGGAATATATATCGATATCGTTGGTGACGAACGGCTTAATGTAGTTGCCGTCGGCCTCTACAACCACTAGCTTGTGTCCCTGCACGTGTAAAAAACCAACACACATGTGATCGAAAACGTTTTATTTTCTGAATAAATAAATACAGTATACTCTTGGACCCATACTTAGAATTATTAGGCCTTGTAAATGGGCCCATATACCACAACTTAAAGAAGATCACTACTTTTTTTCTATTTATTAGTTTTATTTTTATCTCGTAAAGTCAAAAGGAATACAAAACGTTTAATTCGAAAGATTTATAAGAATTTAATTTGAAAATCAAAATATGATGAAAAATAAAAATTTGGATAACAAAAATGATAATGATTCCTTCGAATTTCTTATTTTTTCTTTAGTTATTCTGTTACTGTAAAACCCCACAAATTGTTACTATTAAGTTGTCTATAAAATTGTAAATTTACTTTGAAAACCTCTACCTAATACTGTTTGTAAATTTTTTCATACAAAAAAATTGTTAAAAACAAAAAAGAATTATCAAAACAAAATTAGAATAAAATGTTACAAAAATCTCTACCTAGCTAATATTATTTGTAATTTTTTTTTCTTTTGAAAAATTGCTCAAGACCTCTATTAATCGAAAATTGCTCAAGACCTCTATTAATCGAAAATTGCTCAAGACCTCAAAGGTCAAAACAATCTTACGCAATTAATGATCGAGACCACTTTAACCAGAATCCCTCTCTCTAAGGAACGATTAACATGCACACATCTCTCTCTCTCTCTCTCTCTCTCTCTATATATATATATATATATAGAATACTATTGTATATGTAGATATAAATGTGTGGTGTAAAATTTTACACTATGCACCATATAATGTATTATTTTTCACTATGGGCCTAGCTAGGGAACAGAAGAGAGAATCTAAGGACCTACTCCATCACTTTGCAGTCACCTCGTATAAATAGTCTGAAACTATCAACATAAATTAGGATGGCCTGCCATTATTTTGCTTTTGTCTAAATGAAGAAATGATGTTACTTCTTTTGTTTGTCACTAAATGCTCGTATTTATTGACATCCAGCTAGAAAAAAGGGTTAGGGTTTGGAATTGCCAAATGACCATGACCCCATACTGAAAAGTGAAAACCATTTAATCTTATTTTTGTCAACATATGAAAACAATATAGTATAATTTTTGGTAGAAACGGTCATATTTTTTACACTATGGATGGGGGTTTATAGCTAAAGATAGTGCATCTAATGTATGTTCGTTTGATTTTTTCAATAATTTTTTTGTTAATGAATCATAAAAAAAAAAACCTGAACAGCCAAGTTGAGGGAGGCAAGAGCGGTGGTGCTGGCGAGTCTGAGCCGGTAAGTCTTGTTAGGCTCAACGTGTAGTCTCTCTGGTGCGCACTGATCACCTTCTTTAAACTTGCACATTGGTAACGTCTTGTTGCTAAATTGCGCCGCCAATGAACAATTGAATTGTCCCCTCCCATTTATCAATATGCTCTTCAATTTTTCAGAAAATAAATAAATTAAATATTAAGAAACCGATAAAAAGTGCAATTTCACATTTTGACAGTTAAAAAGGGTATTTTTAAAAAAAAACTCAGTGGCCAATCTAATCACACCACATTGAAGATGATTATTCATAAAAGAAATAGAGAAAGCCAATATTATTGGTCTAAATCTAAATCAATCTCCACTATTATTAAAAAAGGGAGAAAATGGACCCTACTTTTTGTAGAAAAAAAAACAGAGAAAAAAATAAAAATAGTTTTGGTTTTGAAATAATAATAATATAAAAAAAGGAACCTGAGCTTCACCGATCCAGCGCATAGGTTTGGAAGAAAGACCGAGTTCTTGGGAGATGTTGATCCGTAAATCACACAAAAAGGGTAAAACAGTACTTTTAATCGGAATCTCGTTTATTGATCTAAGTCGGCGGTTACAACAGAGTTTAAGTAAGAAGGCAAAGACAAAAGACTTGAGATCGGTAATGAGCTCTCTTTTGTATTCTCTGTCTCTGCGGAAGTTGTGGATGGATTTGAATGAGGCGATGGCCTCCTTATTTATAGTGTCTTTGAGGCGGTTGAAAGGAAGATTTCTCCTTTTCCGAGTTCGATTAGGAAGAGGAAATCTTCCGGTTTTCTCGCCGGGATAAGGATAAATTCCTGATATCTCGACGAGTCGACCCAAAGGAATATTTCCTTTTCCGAGATCGGTGGGAAAAGGGAAATATTCCGGTTTCATCTGTTGTAACGGACCGGACTTGTGATGGGCCTAGATCGGTAGCCGAGGTGGGCTTTCCACGAGATTCCGAGCTCGGCCCAATGTTTTCGGGCCGACTTATCCTCGATCCGAACCATCGTAAACCGGTCTTGATTGAACCGATCTCGGTTCGAACCGAGTTAAACCAGGGGGTGCTAATCCCCCCTATAACAATTGGTCCCCCCCTCAGTTCGGCGAGGGAGTTTATGAGTTCGGCGAATTTTTGGGGAGTATTCTTTAGCTCGGTTAAAACTGAGATCGGTATGATCTGATCAGATTCTATTTCGAGTTCGCCTTGATGATACGAACTGTACGAGTTCGGCGAACTGACTGGGTTCGGCTTGATGATACGAACTGTTCAAGTTCGGCGAACTGCTTAAGTTCGGCTTGATGATACGAACTGTTCAAGTTCGGCGAACTGCTTAAGTTCGGCTTGATGATACGAACTGTACGAGTTCGGCGAACTGACTGGGTTCGGCTTGATGATACGAACTGTTCAAGTTCGGCGAACTGCTTAAGTTCGGCTTGAAAGGACGGATCCTCTTTAGATTGGGGTTCTTACGGTTGAATCGATTTTACGAACTTTCGAATTCGGTGAGTTTTTGGTATCGAGCTCTGATATATTTGAAGTCGTACTTTATACGACTTCTCAAACTTGTCGTACACAGTGGTGCCGTAAATAGTACGGTCTTAGCCGGGTGAAGAGGACAAGTTCGACTGAACCTGCTCAAGGTCGGCAATCCATATTGTAGATCGGCTTATCGATTTTGCGGTTGTTGAGAAACCGGCTTACTGGTTTTTGCGACTGTTGAGAAATCGGCTTATTAGTTTTTGCGACTGTTGAGAAGTCGGCTTAGATTTGCGAGGAAGGACGTTCGGCTTGACCCTAGAGTTTAGTTTAAGAGTACGTGAACAGCTCATCTTAATATGCTCTAGGTTTTCTCACATTGAATCCGAGTGTGCAAGACGGGCTCGGCTTATTTGGCTCGG
The DNA here is from genome assembly GCA_030161315.1 of Eutrema japonicum. Taxonomy (NCBI): domain Eukaryota; kingdom Viridiplantae; phylum Streptophyta; class Magnoliopsida; order Brassicales; family Brassicaceae; genus Eutrema; species Eutrema japonicum. Next base: position 47,009,641 of record BSQW01000005.1, read on the forward strand.
ATAATCTGAGAAGTTGGTGCGAGACTGATCTCGGCTTTGAATGTGGAAAGTGTATTATCCATTGCACCATGAGGATGCGTGCGAGCTAAGCTCGGCTTTATCAGATCGCCTGGCCAGGACGTTGATATGGGAACCGTTGGTGGTCCAAAATGCGAACTGTTTGGAGTTCGGCAAACATAAAGTTTGGCTTAAAATACGAACTGTTGGAGTTCGGCAAACATAAAGTTTGGCTTTAGAAAATACGAACTGCTGGAGTTCGGCAAACATAAAATTTGGCTTTGAAAATACGAACTGTTGGAGTTCGGCAAACATAAAGTTTGGCTTTGAAGGTACGAACTGTACGAGTTCGGTAGAATGCCTTGGTAAAATTTTATTAATGTTATAGCTGCGCCTTGTGAGGGCTGCCTACGTACCTTCGAAAGAAGGATCAAGCCATTCGTAGTTCATATGGTATTAGAATCGAGCGTATGTGTAGTAGCTCGGTGATCTCTTTTTTTTTGCGAGCGTTTGGAGCTCGGGAGCGTTTGGAGCTCGGTTCTTATAGTGCGAGCGTTTGGAGCTCGGCTTTTTTTTTTTTTTTTTTTTTTTTTTTTTTTTTTTTTTTTTTTTTTTTTTTTTTTTTAATGGCGCGGTCTGTTCGAGGGTTGGAAGGCTCCTTTGACTGGAACTTCCCCCTTTTTGTACTTCATCATCAGGAACTCCTGTAGATGTCGGCACTCTTCGGTTGAATGATTTCCATACCGGTTATGGAAATTGCAGTACGGTGCGGATTCAGTGTTGTCGGGCTCTTTTGGCTCATCCGACCGAACCCAAGTGTTTGACCAGGATTGCTGGGTTTGGACCGCATTGACGGGTTGTTTCGGGGGAACGTATAGTTTGTCTTTCTCGGATCTTTCTTCCTCCTCCATGATGAAGATATGCGCCCTGTGCAGGATGTCCTCCAATGTCTTTGGATTATTGCGTTTGATCTCCCTGTGAAAGTCCGATTCGTACCAGGTGGCTTTGTAAAGGGCCTCGATTGCGGATTCGTCGTCGATCGTGCAATGGGATACAACCGTTTTGAAACGTTCCATGAAGTTGCGTAGGGGCTCGTCCTGCTTCTGTTCGAGGGCCCAGAGTTCGGCGTTCTTTGTTTTCTGCTTGACAAACATGGTGAAGCGTTTGAGGAATTTGGTAGTGAGCTCGTTATAGCTGTTCACCGAACTTGGCTCGAGCGTCGAAAACCAATCGAGCGCGGCTCCGGATAAGTTTTCGACGAATAGTTGGCACATGGCTGCGTTCTTCTCGGTTTCCGAGCCGAAACGAAATCGGTTCATTGAGATGACAAACGAGGTCAAGAAGCGTTTAGGATCGGTAAACCCGTCGTATGATATGATCTTGACTCTTTCTAATCGCCGGACGGGAGTGTTGATGATCGTGTCGGTAAACGGTGTCCTCTGTGACTCCTGAATTACCCGGTCGATTTCCGGTGCCGAACTTGTAGCCTGGTGGACTTTGGTCCGCATCTCTTGCAGTTGGGCCTGTACCTTGGCGAATTCCAAATTTATGGCAGCTTGGTCTGCGATGTTAATTTCCGAACCGGACGCGGATCTTCTTGTCGGCATGTCGATCGTGCCTGGGGGTTGAGCGTCGGTTAAGTCGGACAAGAGATTTCGGCGTAACGTGTTTTCGTTGGCGGGGGTGATCGGGTTTGGTTCGAGGATACCGGTCTGGTTTCGGTGTTCGAAGTGGGATGCTATCAGTGAAGTGATCCGCTCTTCGTTCCCTTTGTTGATCTCGGCGAACTGTGCCGCCATGGCCTCCATAAAGACGGTCGGATCCGTGAATATCGAAGCAGCCGGAGGCGGCGGAAGAGTTGTCGGGGGGTTGGTTTGATTATCCCCTTCAATAAGTGAGTTCGGAGGAAGCCCTCCTCCGTTTGTTGGTAGCTCGGTATTGACTGGATTGGGTTCGTCAGTGCGCGGGTTTTGACCGTTGTTGTCCGAGCTGTCGACGAGGGCTGCGGTGGTATCGACTGGAAGAACCATTGCCGAACTTCAATCAAACGATATCCGAAAGTACTGTTCTATTTTCCCCACAGTCGGCGCCAATTGTTGATCCGTAAATCACACAAAAAGGGTAAAACAGTACTTTTAATCGGAATCTCGTTTATTGATCTAAGTCGGCGGTTACAACAGAGTTTAAGTAAGAAGGCAAAGACAAAAGACTTGAGATCGGTAATGAGCTCTCTTTTGTATTCTCTGTCTCTGCGGAAGTTGTGGATGGATTTGAATGAGGCGATGGCCTCCTTATTTATAGTGTCTTTGAGGCGGTTGAAAGGAAGATTTCTCCTTTTCCGAGTTCGATTAGGAAGAGGAAATCTTCCGGTTTTCTCGCCGGGATAAGGATAAATTCCTGATATCTCGACGAGTCGACCCAAAGGAATATTTCCTTTTCCGAGATCGGTGGGAAAAGGGAAATATTCCGGTTTCATCTGTTGTAACGGACCGGACTTGTGATGGGCCTAGATCGGTAGCCGAGGTGGGCTTTCCACGAGATTCCGAGCTCGGCCCAATGTTTTCGGGCCGACTTATCCTCGATCCGAACCATCGTAAACCGGTCTTGATTGAACCGATCTCGGTTCGAACCGAGTTAAACCAGGGGGTGCTAATCCCCCCTATAACAGGAGAGAATACTCTCATGCCACCAATCGCTTAGTAAGAGATTAAACTCTCCATCGTATCTCAATGGCTCTCTCTTTCCTTTCGCCACGCCTACGATCAACGATCCGTATAGCCCAGCTGATCTCTGCATGCCGTAGTGTCCATGGTAGAAGTGTGTTCCCGGCTGCACCGTATCAATTAATTACATTTGGCTCTCTCTTTGATCACTTTTCTTCATTTTTTTACTAACTTTACCTTGTCAACAATGAATTTGTAGGTAAGAGTCTCGCCAGTGTTAATTGCACATTGGGTTACTCCCGCTGCTCCATCTGCCCATGGACTTCCCAACTATTCACAAATAAACACGCAATTTTAGGGAGTTGCTTGCTTGCATGTAAAAGAACACAAGATAGTGTCATAAGTAGAGAATTAAAACCAGTTTTTAACGGAATCTCCTAGAAAAATGGAGTACTAAGCTTAATTTTAGCAATAAATAGAGTCAAAGGAAGAGTCGTAAATGAAGTGGTTATTTCCATGCGCGCCATGTGCTTCGAAAACCATTATTTCTGCAACTTTACCCATTTTCTTTATTCTTTATCCTCTCACGACAAACTAAAGTAATATTTATATACACAATGGAAACAATTATTTGATGCTTAATTATGGGTATGCAACAAACAAACAGAAGACAAATTAAGATCTGAACGAGTTAATATGGCGAGTTAGTGTTTGAATTCAGTTTCTTCTTAGAAGAAAATGTAATATACGAACTAAATTTGGGTGGTTTATTTTTTTCATATAAATTATACATGTAAAGAACATTTAGGCCTCGGAGATTAATTAATCTACTTAGTGTAGATTTCGTTTTGGGATCTCTTGGTTATTAAAAGGAAAATAAAAATGTAAAGAACCTGACGAATTCCATGCCAATGGATGACAAGGCCTTCGGTGGCGAGTTTGTTGGTTAAGTGGACGACGATGGTGTCTCCGGCGACGGCATGAATGGTGGGGCCAGGAAACTGACCGTTAACGGCCATGACCACGCCTTCTTTGCAGTCGGGCCACCCGAACTTGTACTCAACCTCCCAATCATACTCTCTCACGGCGGCAAACGCCGTGTGAGCCAAGATACCCACCACCACTATCCACCACAAACTCATTAATGGCTCATGTATATGAATGATGATGTATGCTCATCGTAGATGTATATATAGAGGGAGAGAGGGAGAAGTAATTGAAGGAACCAGAATTCGCACATATCGTAGATTGGCGAATTCAGTTTAGAGTTTAGGAGAATTATTTTTATTAGATTTATAGCTGTGCCGTTGAAGGCTGCCTACGTACCCTTCAAATAGGGATCAAGCCAAAACGTAGTTCTTGTTACAAAGGATGTGATGGGATTTTTAGATGATGAAGAATGAGGCGATGGCCTCCTTATTTATAAGTCTTGAAGTCCTTAGCTCTTCCTTTTCCTTCTTGACTTTGTATTGGCAATTATCCTTTTTCCTTGAAGCTGATAAGGATAATCTCCTTTCTTTCCGGGATTTGCCTTTATCCAAATAAAGGAAATCTTCTCTTTATTAATTAAAGGAAATTTCCCTTTAATTACGTAGATCGGTTTCGATGGGCCTTGAAGTTGATTGTTGGGCTGATTTCTATTCAAACCGGGTTAAACCGGGGGAGTGCTAAATCCCCCTCTAACAATTAGTCCCCCCCTCAGTTCGGCGAAGGAGTGTTCGAGTTCGGCGGATTTCTTTAGCCCGATTGGAGTTGAAATCAGCATCTGGTCGAATTTCCTTTTAGACGTTGTTCGTCTTTGTTCCTGCAAAAATTACTAAAGACGAGAGATTGAGCTCGAGACTGAGCTCGACGTTTGTTAGTTAGGTGCGAGGTCGGTCTCGGCTTTTCCAAGTTCGGTTTCGATAGTTCGTGCGGGACTGTGAGGTCGGCGAGCTGTGATTGCGAGCTGCCCAATTGTTTAGATCGGTGAATTACGATTACGAGTTGCCATACTGCGGGGTCAGCGAGCTGTGCGGTCGGAGAACTGCGATCGTGAGTTTGGCGAGCAGGGGGTTGGCGAGCTGTGGCCGTGAGTTAGGTGGGGCTGCGAGATCGGCGAACTGTGACTGCATGATGAGTAAGTTGCGACTGAGCTACCTAACTGTTAGACCGACGAGCTGCGACCGCTAGCTACCTTACTGTCGGATCGTCGAGCTACGACCACGAGCTGCTTTACTGCGAAGTAGGCGATATGTTCGATTGGGAGGTAGGTGAACTGCTTGAGTTTGGCTTGATGATACGAACTGTACGAGTTCGGCTTGAAGGAACGGATCCTATGATATAATCTGAAAAGAAAATATCTTCGAATAACAAATAAAAAATTTGATAAAAAATACCTGAATTTTAGGGAGCTCTGTAGACGAGCTATAATCGATAAGTGACGAGCTGGATCTATCAGTGGATGTCCTTTTTTTTTTTTTTTTTTTTTTTTACCGAATTTGACTACGTTGGAGCAAGCCCAACGAAAAAGAGAAATCTGATCTTCTTTCATGTCGGCGGTGATGGTGAGTGAGGTCAGCATCGGGTGCTTCCTGGTCGGCATGCAAGTTACATCTTCTCTGGTCATGGTGGTTTTCATGCTCGGCAAGTGAGTTCGTCACGTTGAGTTCGAGATCGGCGGTACGATAAGTTTGCCTCCGCGAGCTCGGCGTGTTCAATGGCTGCGGTCTGATGAGTTCGGTGTGTTTGCCGAGGTCGGCATGTGCGGCGAGGTCGGCGTGTTCCGCAAGGTCGTCTCGTCATGTGCGAACTTGGCGTTTGTAAGCTCGTGGGAGTGAGCTCGGCGTGTCGTGCTCGGCCAGAACCATCTTTGTTGAGCTCGTTCTTCTTCTTCGGCGAGCTCGTTCATGGTGAGTTTGAGATCGGCGGGTTCATCATGGCGAGAATCAGATCGTGAGTTCGTCATTGTTTGTCGTTTCCCTCGCGTACTCCTCCTTGTCACGATCACGTTACTTGGCACGTCTTCTTCATACCATGTTGCTTGGCATACACGTCACGCTTGTTTCCTCATCTTGCTCATGGCGTTGAGCTGGTTGTTATTGTTTTTATCTCGGATTGAGCTGGCGTTGAACATGACGAGAAGAGTCAGAGGCTTTGTCGGATTTCTAGGGTTTTAAAATAATTCTCCATAAACACCAGATTTTTCTTGGCCCCTCTCTCTAGCGCCAATTGAAGGAACCAGAATTCGCACATATCGTAGATTGGCGAATTCAGTTTAGAGTTTAGGAGAATTATTTTTATTAGATTTATAGCTGTGCCGTTGAAGGCTGCCTACGTACCCTTCAAATAGGGATCAAGCCAAAACGTAGTTCTTGTTACAAAGGATGTGATGGGATTTTTAGATGATGAAGAATGAGGCGATGGCCTCCTTATTTATAAGTCTTGAAGTCCTTAGCTCTTCCTTTTCCTTCTTGACTTTGTATTGGCAATTATCCTTTTTCCTTGAAGCTGATAAGGATAATCTCCTTTCTTTCCGGGATTTGCCTTTATCCAAATAAAGGAAATCTTCTCTTTATTAATTAAAGGAAATTTCCCTTTAATTACGTAGATCGGTTTCGATGGGCCTTAAAGTTGATTGTTGGGCTGATTTCTATTCAAACCGGGTTAAACCGGGGGAGTGCTAAATCCCCCTCTAACAGTAATGGGCTTGGGTTTTTGGGTCAAAAAGGATATCTCTTTAATCTTTATTTTTGGGGTTTTTAGTTTGGTCACAAGATTTATGGACATAATTATGATCGTGTAAACAAATCAAAAAATCTCAAGAAGATTCGGAATAGTAGGTGATCGCATGATACATGTTTTTAGGGGTGATCGGTTGAATTTGTCTTTGAAGATTATATCACGTTCACAAATCACAATCTTTATAGTGCCAACTTTATCAAGCTACCTATTGGTAGGTTTTGATCATGTAATGTAAGTAAAGTTAATTATCACATAAAAGCATACTATATTTTAGGTAGATGTCAAAATTAAATCTCCGTCTTTCTTGTGTATATTTTTATATCTTATAATCGATCATATTATATTTTTGCCAACATATTTTATCTTGTCAAATTAAAAACTTTAAAAAATTATAGAACTCTACGTCCACGTATCACTTCTATAACTTGTTTACAATGACATTCGTCTTTCTCCTTCATCCTTTCCCTTTCCCAACCTCTCATCTCATTGCAAATGTTGACAAAAAAACTTTATTTGAATTTAAATCTACAAAACCTAAACGACAAAAGTTTGTAGCCTAATGGTTTATAATTATCGCAATGTGGTTATTATGTCTAGATTCAAATTCAACTCTCATAAAGTGTGTGAGAAATTAATGATGATAAAAAGTAAAATTGACGAAAGCTCGACGAAAAAACTGGCGAAACCTACTAACAAATCAAATAAATTATAGTAATAACAGGGTGTGATCCGGGCGTAGATAAACATTTTTCTAAATTTTTTTTATGGAAAACTGTTCGTTAGCTACACGAACTATACTATAATGCATGATTACATATCCGAATTAAAATAATGTGTTGATAACTACATCATCTATTGATATAGCATAGACACACATCCGAACTAACATGAGTCATGTGCCCAACACCATGACCATCATTTTCTTTGCTTTTCCAGTGTACTGGTCGACGGACTCCGACGCTGACCCGCATTAACTCATTAAATCCGACCCAAATTAAATAAAAACATAAAAGTAAAAACATAAAAAATGACATCCTCAGCTTCTTCTTCCTCGTCAATTCTGATTTACAGATAGGATTTTGATTCGGTAGGTTCTCTCAATTTCATTGAATTCGATTTTTCCGTTCATTTAATTTTTGAGTATTGATGAACATCAAAATAGTGGGCGGTTAGGGTTTACGAAATTCCCAAAATCGTTTGCTAATTTGGGTGATAGGAGAATTAAGAAAATCCAATCCAAGCGAACCGCCATGAGCCCTTCCCGTCACTCACAATCATCTCTCAAACTCTCTTCTTCTCTTTCTCTCCGTCCCAGAAACTTTCTGGTTTTAAATTTTTCTAAAATCTACACGAATTTCTTGGACGAATCGATCTGCAATCTCTTAACTAAAGATGTACTCGTCCTCCTATTCTTCCAATTTTCTTTGATTTCCATCGGCGAGGCATCTCTTAACCACCACCATACCCACCGCATCTACATTCATGCTTCGTCGTAGCTCCTACAGCGTCGGTGTGTTTCACAGGAAGCGTGCTCGTTTTTTTTTTTTTTTTTGCGTATATGAAGCAAAAAAGTAATGATCTGATCTTTGGGAAACCGTTTGAGATGTATTGTGGAACTGGTGGTGGTGGTGCTGATGCGGTAGCTGTTTCCGGTGAGAATTGATCGGAACTTGGTGAAATTTTTGGTGAGAATTGATCGGAACTTTCTCAAAACTTTCGCTTTAGACCCTCATTGAAAGCGAAACATTTCGCTTGTCCCTCTTGAAATCGATGGTGGTCTTCTTCGCAGGAGAAGATGAAGCGGAGAACGTGGCCATGTATATCTAAAGGATCTCGATATACACGGCAAGCTCTAGTGGTGGATGTGTATTTTGATTTCAATCGAGATTTCTGGAATCGAGCTTGTGAAAATTTTGATTTCAATCGAGATTTCTGGAATCGAGCTTGTGAAATTGTTGAACTGAAGAACGAGGTGAACGAGATTTAGGATGTTGATTGTGACTAGAGAGAAAGAGTCGGAGAATTTGTTGTTGCTAAGATCAAGTTCTTGAAAAGAATCTATGATTTTGAAAGAATTTGAGATTTGACCTGAGAAGTAGGAATTTTCGTTGAAGAACAAAAAATAATGAGTCAACGCCGGAGTCAGTCGAACAGTACAGAAAAGTAAAAAAAGTGATGTTAGTTCGGATGTGTGTCTATGCTATATCAATAGATGATGTAGTTATCAACACATTGTTTTGGTTCAGATGTGTAGTCATGCGTTCTCGTATAGTTCGTGTAGCTAACGAACAATTTTCCGAAACGTAAAAATGTTCGTTAGCTACACGAAGTATACGAGAATGCATAACTACACATCTAAACTAAAATAATGTGTTGATAACTACATCATCTATTGATATAGCATATATACACATCCGAACTAACATGAGTCATGTGTCTAACACCATAACCATCACTTTCTTTGATTTTTCGGTATATTGGTCGACGGACTCCGGCGCTGACCAACATTAACTCATTAAATCCGACCCAAATTAAATAAAAACTTTAAAATGAAAACATAAAAACATAAAAAATGACCTCCTCAGCTTCTTCTTCCTCGTCAATTCTGATTTACAGATAGGATTTTGATTCAGTAGGTTCTCTCAATTTCATTGAATTTGATTCTTCCGTTCATTTAATTTATAAGTATTGATGAACATCAAAATAGTGGGTGGTTAGGGTTTACGAAATTCCCAAAATCGTTTGCTAATTTGGATGATAGGCGAATTAAGAAAATTCAATCCAAGCGAACCACCATGAGCCCTTCATGTCCCTCACAATCATCTCTCGAACTCTCTTCTTCTCTTTCTTTCCGTCCCATAAACTTTCTGGTTTAAATTTTCCTAAAATTTACACGAATTTCTTGGACGAATCGATCTGAAATCTCTTAACTAAAGATGTACTCGTCCTCCTATTCTTCCAATTTTCTTTGATTTCCATCGGCGAGGCATCTCTTAACCACCACCATACCCACCACATCTACATTCATGCTTCGTCGTAGCTCCTACAGCGCCAGTGTGTTTCACAGGAGGTGTGCTCGTTTTAGACGACATAGTAGGAGCTTGGGTCTAGAGAGCAAACCACTGAACACTTTTTTGTTCTTTTGCGTATAAGTAATGATCTGATCTTTAGAAAACCGTTTGAGATGTATTGTGGAACTGGTGGTGGTGGTGCTGATGCAGTAGCTATTTCCGGTGAGAATCTATCGGAGCTTGGTGAAATTTCCGGTGAGAATTGATCGAAACTTTTTCAAAACTTTTCTTTTGGACCCTCATTTAAAGCGAAACATTTTTCTTACCCCTCTTGAGATCGATGGTGGTCTTCTTCGCCGGAGAAGATGAAGCAGAGAACGTGGCCATGTAGATCTAAAGGATCTCGATCTCCACGGCAAGCTCTAGTGGCGAATGTGTATTTTTATTTCAATCGAGATTTCTGGAATCGAGCTTGTGAAATTGTTGACCCGAAGAACGAGATTTAGGATGTTGATTGTGACTAGAGAGAAAGAGTCGGAGAATTTGTTGTTGCTAAGATCAAGTTCTTGAAGAGAATCTATGGTTTCAAAGGAATTTGAGATTTGACCAGAAAAGTAGGAATTTTCGTTGAAGAAAAAAATAATAATGAGTCAAGGCGGGTCAACGCCTGAGTCAGTCGACCAGTATACCGGAAAAGTAAATAAAGTGATGGTCATGGTGTTGGGCACATGACTCATGTTAGCTCAGATGTGTGTCTATACTATATCAGTAGATGATGTAGTTATCAACACATTATTTTAGTTCAGATGTGTAGTTATGCGTTCTCGTATAGTTCGTGTAGCTAACGAACAATTTTATTTTTAGTTACTACAATACTACAATACGCGAAAACACTACCCAGATTTTGAAATGTGTATTGTAGTAACTAAAAATTAAAAGGCGGGTGTGACCGCGGGCAGCCATCAACCAGTGACAAACCTAAACATTATTTTGATTGGGCTCAATTTATCAGTTATAAAAATAAAAAATATGAAAAAGATGTCAAAAAAAAATTGAAACTAGATTGAAGGGGTTCAATAAGCCACATCTACCAACTATGCTACTGATTTTCCTTTGTTTCTATTTATAAAAACAAATATATAAGGATTTAAGGGATGTCAAATGACTCCATATCCTCTTTAGTGGGTTAGCCACTGCCATCAAATAAACAAACAAATTACTACAATATGTTAGAATTTTTTCTTTGCCGGCGGTCGCACGCATCCTTTAATCTTAGATAGTATCATCCCAAGCGTCAAATTATTTCAACGACCACCGTATTTGCGAATACAAATTGAAATTATAAATCAAACACCGCCAATTCCAATTTTATTTGAAAAATAATTTCTTATATATATATCATGAAATTAATTTTATTTGTATGAAAAAAACATATAAATTAATCTATACTTTTCCTTTTGGAATACCTTTTTCCTTGGTGATCTGGGAAGGAATATACCACGTTGTATCTATAATTTGGATGGTTCATTACTCATTGGGACACCACAATGATTCCTACAGTACTAGACTATCTTTAAGACACCCTGTATTCTTGTATTTCTGATAAAGTTCCTTTATATCGTCTTAATATACTTTTGGCGACCTATAATAATATTAATTGGTTGGAAAGTTTGCATGTCCATATAAATTTATAATAATTGTGAAAATATCACTTAGCATAAGCAAAATGTGAATTGTGTTTGTATTAATTAAACAGGTAAAAAAAATTCACCAAGAGACACATACGATCTGATTCAACTGCATATACAAACCCGCAAGGTATAGACAGCGCCCGTAATAAGTTATACATCTATTGTCTTTAAGAGAATTAGACAAATCTCACGTAACTTGGAATGCCTCACGAATGTGTTTCCCACTTGTTTTCAATGTGTATATTCTTTACCATTAGAACAAGAGAAAATCACCTTGTTTCTAAAAAGTAACTCTGAAAATTGGAATAATTCGGCTTGAATTTCCATTAACCTTGAGAATCAATCTATACAACGATAAGAGATCTTCGTGAAGAGGACTCAGAGATGTGACACTAGTTTTTTTTTTTTTTTTTTCCCGGAGATGTGACACGTAAAATAAGAAAAGACAACAACCGAAGCTTGTAAGTTTTTTAAATATTAGTTATTTTTAGATTAAAAAAATTAAAAAAAACTATAAATAAAAACGAAAGTTTTTAAAAAAGAAACAAAAACCATATTTCATATTAAAATAAAGAAATTAAACAATATATAATAATAATAAAAAGAAAAAATAATAAAAATCAAATTGTATTAAAAAATAAAAAATTATATTTCAGTTTAGAATAAGAAAATCTTATTATATAAAATTGAATGTTTCAAAGTTGTTAATTAACATGATCGCGACAACTGTCAAATCAAAATTGAAAAAAAATAAATCAATTAATAAAATAACTTAAAAATTCTGAAAATTTAATAACCGATTCATAATCTTAAAAGATAAATGTTATTAAAAATAAAATTAAAAAGTTAAAAATTAATATAAAAGGCGAAACTAATATAAAAAAAAAAGAAAAAATATTCTTTAGTTTTTCTATTTAAATTAAGGAAATTAATCATAAAAAGAAAAGAATTCTAAATTTTCACCTATATATAAACCACAATTTAGTAGTATGTCAATTATACAAAAAAAAAATATAATAATCTATTTACTGCATCTTTTCACTAGATTTTTTTTTCAAAATATATATTTATTTTATCGTAAATTTTATTTTTAAATTTATGTATTATATATTTTAACAGATGATTTAATGTTATTTTCCATTTTTTTATTTTAATTTGTTTTATCACAAATTATAAAATATTAAATTACCATACATTTACTTATTACAAAGGCACTACTAAATTACAAATACTAGAAAACCGCCGGGATTTTAGCGGCGTCCTTGTCATGTACCATAATTAGCGGCGTCCCCGGTTCATGAGCCATTTCATGGTTAATCCACAACCGAGCGCCTCGTCCGGTATCTCCATCCTACGGATCCGGTCTACTCCCTCGGCGAAAACCACACCCATACCCATATGCAAATGCGGTTCGATGTGGCAGTGAAAAAACCAAACCCCAGGATTGTCCGTTACGAATCTTAACGCCGTCCATCCGTACGGATACAACGCCACCGTATTCCGTAACGGCGGGTTCTCCAGATTATACAAAACCTCGTCGATTCCTGCTCTAAATTTCCCTTCGCCGTAACCCAAAACCCAGAAATCGTGGCCGTGAATATGCCACGGATGTATCTCGCTGATTCTACCTGTTAAGACGTTCGCGTTCTGGAGAACCACGTCGACGACGATGCCCGACGGGAAATTGTAGATCCCGCTACCTTTCATGGTGTTGGGATTCACCGGCGGTTTCATGATGTCGTAATCCTGCACTAACGTCTTTCCCGGCGATTTCAAATCGTACGCCGATTTTAACCCGTATCTGATGGATCCGAGATACGGCGTTGCCGGTACGGACAAGGAGACGTTGTTGATTGCCCATTTCGTGTAATTGCCGATCAGATTCTGGGTGTTGAGGAGGATGAGCTGGTCGTGTGATTTATTCGGCGGCGGTGGGTATCCCTTCGCGGCGAAGATCTTATTCGAGAAGTTTTTGCTCCGATCGTAGTCGTCCCACCGGGGAGTCACCGGCGGCGGATGAGCCGGACGTTCGGAGTCAGGAGCGTCGACGTATTCTAAGACGGTGAGTGCCTGAGTAGTGTTTGGTCTCCGGCCACGAACGCCAACGGAGATAAAGTGCTTTTTGGAAGGAAATTTGTGGGTTTTGAGAAGAACGGAATAGGTCTCGCCGGAATAGATGTCGATGTTTTTGACGGTGAACGGCGCGACGTAGTTGCCGTCGGCTTCTACGACCTCGAGTTTGTGTCCCTGATCAACCACACGTGTGAGCTAAGTAGAAATGAATTTTGTTTTTGTTTCGTTTCACAAGTATCAAAACTAGGGATACAGGTTATATTATAATATGATGCAAATGAGAAAAAGTTTAGTAAGTTACTTGGACGGCTAAGTTGAGGGAAGCAAGAGCAGTGGTGCTAGCAATCCGAAGACGATAGACTCTATTGGGCTCGACCCTTAGAGTCTCAGGTGCGCATTGATCATTTTCTTTAAACGTGCACTGTCTCACACCACCTCCTTTGCTAAAATACGCCGCTATTGAACAATTAAACTGTCCTCTTCCGTTGATCAACAGACTCTGAGGTTCACCGATCCAACGCATAGGGCTCGAAGAAAGGGCGAGTTCTTGCGCGTGGATGCTTTGGTGCCACCAATCACTGAGCAACAGATTAAACTCTCCATCGTAAACTAACCTCTCTTTGGCCGATCTCACTATCAGCATTCCGTACAGTCCCGCCGATCTCTGCATCCCGTAGTGTCCATGGTAGAAATGTGTTCCCGCCTGCACCATTATCATTACCCAAAACGTTGTCCTCAATTATTTACTTTTTGTTAAAGTAGAAAAAGAAAGAAAAAAGTTTACCTTATCGACAGTGAAATTGTAAGTGAAAGTCTCGCCAGGGTTAATAGCACATTGTGTCACACCCGCTGCTCCATCAGCCCATGGAGTCCCAATCTATTCCCATATATAATCACAATTCAATTACATTCTTCTCAATTTAATTATCCTAACTCTATAACACAAGCTCATGGTTTTTTGATTGGTAGAATACAAAACTGTGGAAATGAATAAACGAAAAAACTCAAGATTTAACTCACAAAACAAAGTTTGTTGTCTCGTAAATATATATATACATGTATATGTTTTTTATTTTTTGACCAAAGGCTTATATATTTGTATATGTTAGGGAAGAAAACTAGAGCAATTTAACAACCTGGCGTATGCCGTGCCAATGGATGACGAGACCTTCCGTGGAGAGTTTGTTGGTGACGTGGATGATGACGGTATCTCCGGCGACGGCATCTATCGTCGGCCCCGGAAACTTGTCGTTGATGGCCATAACGATGCCTTCTTTACAATCCGGCCACCAGAACTTATACTCAACCTTCCACTTTGATTCTACAACTCCGGCTGACGCCGAGTGAACCGCCACTACAACCACAGTTACTAGCCACCACACAATTACCGCCATGGCTATTTTCGTTGTTGTGTGTGTGGCTGAAAATTGCCAATTATAAAATAGGATGTGTTAGTGTATGAAAGGGCTTTGTACATATATATATCATATTATATAAACATGTGTCAATTTTCAATAAACTTAAACGTGATACGCATGATCATTTTCACTAACAAGATCGTGACATTTGTCACATTTAATTTAGATATTGACATGTGTCAATTATAAGTTTATGGTTTTTTAGTTTTTTCATTTATATTAAAATCCTTAATTTTTTCATTTATATTAGAAGAAATTTGATTTAATATTCAAAAAAAAAAAAATGAAAACTAACCTATGTTTTAAAAAATTTGAAAAATAATTTTTTATCAGGTAAAAAAACAATTATACTAACATGAATTTTGAGAATTAACAAATTCAACAAAATATTTATTTTGGATTCTTAATTTTCAGAATAAAATATATAGGATCAACTTCTTAATTATAATGTATGTATTAAATTAACTTTGACTCAATGATTTCTCAATCAACATTGCAACAAACAATTTTTTGATCTAAAAATCAATTTACTAAGACCAAAAACGGACTATTCAAATTTCCTAAAATCATTTTATCGTTTGTTCCACAAAAAAATTTAAATATGGTAGAAATGAAAAGTTCATACATCTTAAAAGATAAGCTCTTCAAAAGAGTAATGAAAAATTCATACATCTTAAAAGATAAGCTCTTCAAAAGAGTTCAATTCGTGTTTCCAACACTGAGCAATTTCTAACAAAAAACATTAAATTAAGTAAAATAATAATAAATCAATCTACACTCTGCATTTTTAGATATATCTAGAGTATTTTGGTGGTTTTAAAATTTAACAATTTCTATGATTGATATATCTAGAGTATTTTGGTAGTTTTAAATGCGTAAATGTTAGTTTTCAAACTTTTTAAAACATAGATTAGTTTAAAAAAAAATTGGAATATTAAACCAAGTTTCCATATATATTAAGGAAACAATTAATTATTAATCATAAAAAGAAAAAAATATAATTTCTCACCTCTATATAAACCACAATTTGGTAGTGTGTCAATTACACAAAAAAAAAATAATAATAATCATATCCAAAACTATTTACTGCATATGTTTCACCAAATATTTTCTTCAATGTATATATTTATTTCATCGAAAAATTTATTTCTAAATTTGTATATTATATATTTTCAATGTTTATCTAATTTTGTTTTCCATTTTTTCGTTTTTAATACTTATCTAATATATCTAAAAAAGAAGTTGTTTTTTTCTTTTTTTCAAAATTTTACCGGAAAAATACAAAGCTTATTTATTTTGTTTTTGTGTTCTACGAGACAGGTTTTTGCGTGGATGTTAGTGGTTGAAGTTGAAATTTACATACTACAAACGAAAAAAGAAACACGACAAGGTCAATGGGGCCATATTGATTGTATCTTGTGGCAGTTTGGTATGGAAGAAGTGATGCAATTGGTTTCATCACTTCCACATTATTTACTTAGAAAATGTAGACTTAGATGACAGCTTTATTGATGTATGCATATTTATACAATTAGTTTGAAACTAAGGATCTACACAAATCCCTTGAATATAGGAACTGAGTCATTATCATAATAGAACTTAACTTTATCCAATGTTCGAAAAGGCGCCGGGCGTTAAGCGGGCAGTCGGGCACCGATTTGCGCCTAGGCCGAAAAACGGTGATTAATCACCGATTAATTTTGAACATTTTTTTTTAATTTTAAAGTTTATATGTATATAAGTTATAAGTTATGAATATATGAATCAAAACAAGTATGAAATAAATTTTTTTGATTATCAAAGTAACAAAACATTAGGAAATTAAGTTCAAATTCACATATAAATTCCAAAAACAAAAAAGAAGTACAAACATATGATGCAAAAAATAGATTTGTCTTGATATTGAGAGACAAAAAAAGTACAAGGAGAGAAAAATCTTCATCATCTTCTTCAATGATCAAATTAGCATATGTGTTGTACTTCTAGATGTATTTCCAAAACTTTATAACAAACCATATGTCCGTTATAAAAAAAAAAATGTTGACTTTTTGAAGAAAGTCAACGATTTTTTTTGAAAAAATCGTTAAAAATTGTTGACTTTTTGGAAAAAAGCGTTGACCGCCTAGACACTAATCGCGGCGGTCCACCGCCGACTAGCGCCTAGGCATGATGAGTAACACCTAAATCCTCGAGAAGTGCCTTGAGCCAACGAACCTCCTTAAACGTTTGGGACATTGTGCGGTACTCGGCTTCGGCAGAAGAATGAGACACCATGTTTTGCTTCTTGGTTTTCCAAAAAATGAGAAAACCTCCAATAAGAACAATATATGCGCTCAAAGAACGTCTAGTCAACGGACACGTAGCCCAGTCTGAATCACAATACGCATGTAAATGAAGATCACAATCTGTTCCAAGCAAAATCCCTTGGCCAGGAGAACTTTTTAGGAAACGTAAAAATCGTATAGCTGAACCCCAATAATACTTTGTTGGAGATTGCATAAATTGAGATAAGACATGAACTGAGTAGCAAAGTTCAGGTCTAGTAGTAGTGAGATAAATGAGACGTCCAACTAGTCGTCTACACTTCTTAGGATCAGCCAACATCGGAGAATCATGTACAAGAAGCTTGTGATTCGCTTCGAGTGGAGTAGATACAAGTTTACACGAAAGCATCACAGCTTCAGCAACGATATAAACATTCCTTTAGACCCACGACTAATATCAATTCCCAAAAACTATTTTAATTTTCCAAGGTCCTTCATAGAGAAACAATTACTCAAATATGCCTTGAACTATACCATGGTTGAATTGTCATTACAACAAATGAGTAAATCGTCAACATAAATGAGGACGCGTAGTTCAACCCCATTATGACGATACGTGAACAAAGAGTAGTCTTGGTAGGACTGCACGAATCCAAAACCAAGTAAAGCTTGTGAAAGCTTAGCAAACCAACACCGTGGTGCTTGTTTAAGGCCATATAGCGACTTATGTAACGACATACTTTATTTGGATGATTATGTCGAAACTCATGGCAATTTATGTATATCTCTTCTTCCAAATCCCCGTGAAGAAAAGCGTTGTTGACGTCCATTTGGTGAACTTTCCAAATTTTTGCTGCAACAACATGAAGAAGAGAACGCATTGTTCCCATCTTAGCCACCGGTCTCTGTATAATCATCGCCTTCCACTTGACCATTACCAAGCACGACTAAACGAGCTTTGTATCGTTCAATAGTCCTGTCAGCATGATACTTTATCTTGTAAACCCACATACAACCAAGAGCTTCCTTGCCTGGTGGAAGATCTATAATGCTTCAGGTCAGAGTTATCTGACAAGCATCAACTTCCTTTGTCATAGCTTTATTCCATACTTCAAATTGAGCTGATTCTTTGAAATTTGTGGCTCGGTATTAGCTTTAATATCTGTAAGAAAAGCTCGTTGGCTTTTTGAGAAACATGTATCCGAAACAAAATTTTCAAGAGGATACAAAATGTTACGTTGGACCATTGACGAGGAGGCTAAAGCGGAAGTAGTGAGAGCATGATGAGGTTCTATTTTCGTTTCAACGTTGTACAAGATGAAGTCTTTAAGCTTCACAGACGGAGCAAGTACTCGATGCCTGCGACCAAGATTCTCACCATGAACAATTTTTGTTGATGAAGATACTTGATTTTGAATCTCAGAATTTTTGACAGGAGCAAAATCGTCTTGTTCTGCCGACGCTACAGTATCCACAAACTGTGAATTTTTGACAATATTTGGCTCAACTTCAAGTGTAGGAGCTGGCACCACGTCACTCCATGTAATTGCACAAGGAGATGCATCACAACTCCCCATGTCGACCAGTACTGGAGCAGGGGAAAAAAGCCCAATCTTCATCACAGTCTACGCCACTTTGTTGAGCAGGTGGAGAAACATGATTTTGTTCAGCAAAATTAGGAAAAAAATACTCGCGGAATACAACATCTCGTGAGACAAGAGACTCATTGCGATCTATGTCATATACTTTCAACCCTTTCTTCCCAACTTAATAACCCACAAAAGCACACAAGCGACTCTAAGCACCGAATTTATCTTTATCTCTGGCTGCACGATGAACATAATAAGCAGAGCCAAAAACACGAAGCAGATTTGACGCCATATAAAATTTCATAAGGAGATTTTCCCTTGAGAACATTGAATGGAGTTCAATTTATCACATAAGCTGCTGTCAAAACTGCCTCGCCCCAAAATTTAATAGGCATGCTCGCTTGAAACAGAAGTGCTCGTGAAACATTGAAGATGTGTCTATGTTTACGCTCAACTCTTCCATTTTGTTTTGGTGTAGCTACACAAGAAGTTTGATGTAGTATTCTGTGTTCCCAGAAATATGTAGAAAGGCACATAAACTCTGTGCCATTGTCACTGCGAACGATTTGAACCGGCTTCCCGAATTATTTTTCGGTGTAAGCAAGAAAGTTTTTCAACACTCGACTCACTTCTTATTTTTCAAGTAAAAGAAACGTCCACACAACCCTTGAAAAATCATCACCAATTGTGAGAAAGTAAATTACACCGCAAGATGATGAAACTCGGTATGGACCCTATACGTCATAATGAATAAGAGAAAAATAATTCGTTGCTTTATTAAGGCTGTCGGAAAACACTTCTCTTGTCTGTTTAGCTCATAACAAACGTCACACCTACTAGAGCTAGCAGGTTTCGAGGACCCGGAAAGTAAAGGAAAACTAGAAAGCACTGAAAAAGACGAATGTCCTAGCCGTTGGTGCCACAAGGCTTGATCCAAATTTGCATATGCCCGATGAACCTTGACTGAAACGACATCCGTAAAATAGTAGACCCCATCACGCTCTTTACCGGTTCCAATCAGCGTCCTCGAAAAACGGTCATGCAAAACACACAATGTGTCAGTGAACGTTGCAATATAATTTGTTTGCTTCAAGATCTTAGACACAGAAATCAGTGTGCAATTCAAGTCTGGAACGAATAAGACTTTAGTCAAAGACACTCGTTCAGACAGAAATAATGTGCCCACGCTAATCACAAATGTCTTACTACCATCTGCAAATCCCACTGAACAAGGTGGAATACTTTCAATCTTTTCCAACAAACTAAGATTCCCGGTCATGTGATGAGAAACGCATGTGTCGAGAATAACATCTCCCAAGTTATTTTTACCAGACAATTTATCGGAGATTGAATTCACACTAGTCTTTTCTTGGATCAATGGAGAAATTGCTTCTCAATTGATCATGTGTGAATTCTGAGAAAGAATCAGCATTCGAACTTGTGCCATGAGCTGCATTGATCTGACCACGACCAGCATTCATACCAGATCCACGACCACCTATTCTTCCACGACCAAGACCAGCACCTCTCTCTATCATCCACTCTGGAAACCCGATCAGCTGCCAACAATCACGTTTCTCATGCCCGTTTCTCCCACAATGAGAACATAACATACTTCGATCACGAACTCGCACACTCGAGCCTTCGATCTGTATAGAACAGAGGATGACTTGTGTCTCCACCTGAGTCACGTTTATTTGAACCCAATGACCAAATCAATGCCATCGCGTCGAACCAAAAACCCAACAGCATCTTGTTGAGTTTCACGAGCTCGAGACGAAGCCATACGTTGTTCTTCACGAACGACATTTTGATATACTTCACCAAGTTAATGCAATGGATCTCTGTCAATAATCACATATGCCAAACAACCAAAACAAGCTTCATCTAGCCCCATCACAAACTGATGCACTTTTTCTTCTTCACGATCTTTGGCCATCTCAAGTGCAATACCACACGAACACGCATACTGTGGACGATACACCTGTAATTCTTCCCAAAGTTTAGAAAGTTGACCATAATAATCCATCACAGACTGCCCATCTTGTCGACATGCTGCAAGTTGGGTTTTGATCTGATACATACACATTTTGTTTCCCATCGAGAAACGCTGTTTCAAGAGATTTAACAAGTTATGAGCGTCAGATACAAACGACACCGACGATTTCACCGTTGGCTTGATTGATGCTCGAATCTAACCCACAATCATTGAATTAACCGCAAGCCAATTTTCAAGATCATGACTATCACTTGCAGGTTTCTTCAACGTACCGTTGATGAACCCTGTTTTGCGTTTGATCTGGAGAGAGTTCAACATCTCTTTAGACAATTCATTGTAATTCTCTTCGTTTAACAAAACATGAGTAATCATAGCTCCGTGATTGTCAGATCCATACAACGAGTATGGCGACACCATCGTTGTCTCGTTCACCTTCTCCTTCTCGCCAATATGCTTAGAAACAGTTAAATAGTCTCCTCCAGACATCACAAACTTGAAGCACAAAAAAATTGAAAGAACAATATTTGAGAAAACATGAATTGATTTAGTGTTTTTCAGATTAGTCTCTGATACCATGTAGAGTTAGATAACAGAACTGCTTGATTTTATTGATGTATGCACAAATGTATTTATACAAAGAGTTTGAAACTAAGGATCTACACAAATCCCTTAAATATATGAACTTAGTCCTTCTCGTAATAGAACTTAACTTTATCTAACTAGATTGATATCTATCCTGCAATAGAAAACGTTCAGTCCAATAATGAAGATCAAAGTCAAGGATTGAAATCATTTCAAAAATAAAAGATCAAATATTCACGTATAAATACGAGCATACGTCTATGTGGGTTTCGACTTTTTATCATGTACTTTGTTTGTGGTATTGGCTATGAAATTGCTTTTTTTTTTGTATATATATTGGAAAATAGGGTATAAAATATCGTCGGTGGGTTTATTTTCGGGCCACATTATTTTTAGTTTATTTTCGGTAGATTCTATTTTCTTTCGTCGGTGGGTTTGCATCCAAAATAAAATAGAGCAACTGATCAAAAATAATAATGTGAATTTTTTTTTTTCGATTTCACAACAAGGAAAACATGCTTATATATATAAGCCACAGATATCTAAAGTGTGCTATAAATGCAACTTGATCTTAACTTGAAAAATGATGGAGCACACAAGTACCCCTACTCATAAATTGATAAATAGTAGTTTCATAGTGGAGTGTTAGCAGCCCCGGTACAGTTCACGACCCTACGAAAAGTAGGACACTACAGGTCAACAAACACAATTGTTTGTTTTCTTCTCATTTTTTAAATTTGGTCGATCCATGTGACTAATAAAGGAGACTATTTTTACAATTTATATGATTTGTGCGCAAAGCATTGATGCAGAACCGTAGTTAAATGGAAATGGATGGTTATGAACCAAACATCACTTGTGGAGTCGAATTGAAATTATAATGATAATAATAATGAGTATTTGCATGGTTAGTCACTTTTTGAAAACCCATTTGGTTTTTTTATCACTTTCCAAAACCCAGAATATGATCTAATACTTTCTATTGCAAAAAGACAATTACCTCCTTATTGTTACAAGCGTATCCAATACACTCTTTGTTTTCACGGAGTACTGTACATAGATAGAACTAGAAAATCAAACCCATGTACAATACACAAATTGTTACATTGTTAAAGGAAGATTTTGAAAATGACAAAAAAACTATGAAAGTTTTTAAAAAGTGACCATTTGCAAGATTCCCTAATAATAAAGCACATACTTTTTTTTTTTTTTGCTTTATATGACACATCTTACACAAGTGTTAATGCAGACAAGGCAAAAAACTTGCTACCAATACGAACGTTACAGTACGCGAAAGGCGCATGTAGGGATTTTACATACATACACAGACCTCGGTCTTTGGGCGGTCAGTCTTAATTGAGACAGAAGATTACTAATTCGACTCTTTTTGTTTTTGTTTTTTTTAAGCTACTACATATATACTTATTACATAATAGATGTGATATTTTTGATAAAGTGGTGAAGTGTTCTTACAAGGTCACCCCCATTTCTTCTTTTCAGGTTTTGCCAGTTGTTTCAGGTGCAGTTGGTGTCATAGCTTGCAAGACCGAGTAATTCCGGCCCCTCCAATCGCGGGTTGTTCTCAAAGCTGGACAAGTGTTTCGAGTTATTAGGAACAAAATGCTCATATGCAGCTTTATCGGTTTATATGAAACATCCAATTCAATTTGTATCCGTAACAAAAACTACTTAAAAGTGCATAGACGCTTTACTTCACATTTATTCCTCACGAGAAATTATGTAATACGGGTTGGAACAAATGTAAAATGCAGGAGAACCATTATCAAGAAACTTGTTGGCTAAGTGAGAATAAAAAAGAACTTACTTCTGCAAAGGAATGTGTCCAAAAGGTCCTTTTGTAGGGATTGTTCCACACAAGTCATTGCTAGAGACATCACTGAGAAGGATGACAAAGAAGATATGGTTTTAAGTAAGAGCATGAAGTCAATAGGTTGGATATGAAAGGGGTTCAAAGACTGCTAACTCAGAGAGCAGTAGTAGAGCGTTTAGCAAACAAGCAAAAGATGCAATACAGAAATGTGTAAGATGAACTTACACAACTTTAAGGCTTGGGATTGCCGTGAGTTCTCTAGGGATTGGACCGGTCAATCGGTTGTCATTAAGCCGTCTGCCACATTAAACAGTTTCTTAGAGACAGCATAAGGAGAATCAGGTATTGAAGCTAATCACATAATGATGGAACACCGAGCATAAAACTTTTGGGATATAGCACCACGATTTGTTTTGGGAATTACCGAGTAAAACTTGTTCCTTTACTCAGCATATGATTTGCAGTTCTCAAAGCTAGATAAATGTGTATACTTTTAGGTGTGTCCATGTCAGAATTTTAGAACAACTTACAGAAAGACCAGAGACTTCAAATTTCCCAAAGAAGTAGGAACTTTCCCAGTAAGATTGTTGTTGTACAGATCCAAGCTGATGAGATTCTTCAGATTTCCAAGTTCAGAAGGTATAGTTCCTTGGATGTTATTTTTGTACAGCTCCCTGCGTCAATTATAGGACAATTAAAAAGTTAATCTACATTGACTATTACATAATCAATCTCATAGTGGGTGCTTTAGGTGCACTATATGGTATGTAACTTTATTTCCACTATCTAATTTTATCACAGCTGGCATTGGAAAAAGTTAAATTTTAGAAAAGTACAAGCCTAATGAGTGATGACATACAAATACTGTAGATGTTCGAGCTTCCCAAGCTCAGGTGCAAGATGTCCAGATAGGTTTGAATTACCCAAATCCCTGCCAAAGAAATGTAGAATCAGAGATACACTCTAAGAGCAAAATACCAATCTTTATTTCTAGGAAGAAAGAGAACACTAAGATTACAAAAGATAAATACATTCTTTTTAGATACACAAGAAGTGGATCTCGATTCAACAAAACAGTTCTGAGAGATAACTAGATGTAATAAATTACAAAGGATCCACGATTCTTCTAAAAAGCGCAAGAACTCACAAAGTAGGGACTTAAAAGTAATCTAAACCAGTAAAAAAGTATTGAGAAAATCATGAGGTACAAGCAAATTTGAACTGCTTAATAGATGGAATGACTATTGGGGATTCTTTCGAGACTTTTAACGAATCCAATGACTAGAGAGATCTACACTGTGCAAAACATGGGAGCTTTAGACTCCCCTTTTTACACTGGAAAGTTGAACAAGAATTTTTTCATAAAAAAAACTGCCGTACTCTGCCTTTGAAGCTGCGAAAAGGAACATATCATAAATAGTCTCATGAACCTTAAAGAAACCAAATTAAAGCTACCCCAATTCGATAAAGGAGTGTTTCCAGGGGGAAAGGAAAGCTGAATCATGACAACATAAACTAAACCCACATTTGAGTTAACAACAGTTAAAGAGAAAACAAACATCTGGTGAAGAAGATGAGGCATCTACTAGGAATAATCAAAGCAATTTTCAATCATATATGTTGATGAAATCTTATTACATGACTAGCATATTTGTTTTACGGAATGTGCATAAGAAATATTTGGTTTGGTCTTCTCCATCTCAATCTCTAAGAAGTAATAAAAATTATGGTAAAGTTTATCTTACATCTTCCACGATGACCAAATACAAAATAATACCATCAAACATGTTAAAGCTCAGACATAAATCGACTGAAAAGAATAAAAAGAAAAAGCTTTATTGATGCTATCCGAAATTAGAAACTGACCCAGAATTTCTGTCCTAAAAATAGAGGATCTTACACTCGAGTGACGCGGTTGTCTTGGTTACAGGTGACATGGAACCAGGTACAAGGATTAACAAGAGTCGGATCCCAGCTCTGGAGCACATGGTCTGGATCCGATAAGCTCCGGCGAAGAGCGTAAAGAGCATCTCCTTCGGAATTCGCCTCCACCAGGTGAATCAAAGCTAAGGTCAGGGTTAGCGAAGCTGCGAGGAGCTCCCACCGACAGTTTCGGGACGCCATGAGAGCTACCGGAGGATAGAGAGAGAGAGAGAGAGAGAGAGAGAAAAGGAAATCGAGTAGTGGGGAAGAGAAATTAGGGTTTCGTTGCCCCTTTTCTCTTTGTTGAAGTTGAAGAAATCAATTATGCGAATGGCGTGGGGAAATGACGGAGAGAAATACTTCTTTTTGAGCTCTCTTTTTTTTTTTTTAACATTTTTTGTTTGTCAACATTTTAATTTTAAAAAATTTCCTGTCTTTTTGTTTTCTTTAATTTTTTTATTCCATTACAGTGAGTGTACTACGAAACATTCCAAGAGATATATACAGAGAACTCACTCAACGGTTTAGGTTGGCAAGACAAAATTAGAAAACATATTATAAGATTTTTAAAATATATGTATATTAGAAGTGTTGGACTAAAAAAACAAAAATGTATATTAGAAGTAAATGTAGTGTAGTGGTTTATAATAACACCATTACTATCCAAGTTTAAATATGCAAGATTTGTTCGTTTGTCTAGGTTGTGGTTGCCATACGCAGCCGCAGCTTTCTGCGGTTAAATATTATGTTCATCCGCTGTGATATGTGTCCAAAATTTTTAATTGCTGAATTTTTTCAACATTATGATTGGAACTGTTGTGATTAGTCACATAAACCAACCGCGTGGCTGTCAAATGAACAACAATCAACAGCCGCCGACATCATGCAAACAAACATACCCGTAATATAATTTCTACTATTGAACAAACAAATCAGAGAAACAAGCTGTACGCCTATAATACAATTTGCATTTTGAAAATCAAATACTATATAATTTTCTAGAAAAATAAAGAAGAGTATATTGGATTGTACTTTGAATGCGAGCTGTACTCTCCACCATCTACGAGAGAATATGTCCACCATATAAATTAATTTTGAATTAAGCAACTTTAAAATATTATACAATTTTAGATAATGATTTAAAATTTATTCTTAGAACTTAAGAATATAAAAAATAGTTAACGTTGATTTTAAGAGGAAAAAAGAAAAGTCTTTCTAACTTTAGTTTTGGTTTTAAAAGTCTTCTAGTAGTTGGTCATAGAAGTAATATTGGTCAAAATTGGAGACTAGGAGTGTTCACGCGAAAACAAACAGTGCTTCTATGTGCACACACTATTCTTGTGATACCATGAAAATTTAATCTGAATAATGTGATTGTTTAGTTTGGTACGAATTAGTAGTATCTTATCATTTGATGGAATATGAGTTTTGTGCACTAACGATAAAAAGAAGTTGAGTGCAACTTAGGAAATTAGGATTTAAGAAAAAGTCAATGAGATTCGATTCTCAAGATGGAATCTGATCCGACAAACACATAACACTTAAATGTCTGGAATAATAGCAACTCCACTCGTCCTATTAGATGACCAAATAAACTAATAAAGGGTACAAAGTAGAAACTGTCTTTTCGACTGGAAATTAAATTTTAAGAACCGAGTATCGCTCATCAAATATGAAGGCTTTCAACCAATAGCTTGCGATTCCAAAAGCACACAAAACAAAACTAGTGCAAAATTATTCCGGTAAGTACTCTTAGCTAAATTTTTTAACGACCGATCCCCAACTAAAGATTCTCCACCACAATTTTCATTAAAGTCTTGATATGTTTTAGAGATGTCAATGGGTCTTGCCCCGTGTATTAGGCCCAAATAAGTGCAACTTAAAAGCATGTCCACGAAATAGCGGGCTGGATTTCATATATAGCGGGTTGACCCGTCGCAATTTAGCGGGTTTGTGGTTTAAACCGCAAAGACATAAAAAAAATTCCGTTCTTCGCCTCAAGTTCGATCCGAAGGATATTTTGAAAAAGAGTTCTTCGATTATGTCTTCCATTGATTCTAAAGGAGATTCCTAAGGAGATTTCGAATATATTTTTTTTGATTGTGTCTTGATTTCAAAGGAGTGGGCATCTAAGAGCATGTCCAATGGTGAGGTTCTAAAAATGGGTATCTAAAATTTTTAGAACCTCACCTTTTAGAACCCCAACATTTTGTATGTTAATTTTTAGAATCTGTATCTAAAAGTTCTAACTTTAGAACCCTTCTCTCTTATTTTTAGAACCTCTCCAATATTTATCAATTATATATCATTATAATTTTTTAGAACTCTTCTATTTAGAACCCCCCATTGAACATGTTCTAAGTATTCAAAGTTCTTCGTTGATGTTGGGAAATTTATAATCTCCAATGGGCCGGGCCATTTGGACGTAGGCTAGTCCGTTTGTCATCCCTATTAGGTTTGTTGAGACTGTATTGGTTTCTTTGGTAATTTAAGTTCCTTATGTTGGATATTGTTATTTATTAGCATAGGAAGTTTTTTTTTTGTTTTTTTGGTTGGATATTGTTATCTATAAGCATGAATGAGATCTTCTTTGCATTTAACACACAACAAGCAAGTCCTCTTTGGAAATTGTTGCTCTTCTTCTCTATGATTATCTCCTCTACATAAAAGTTGGTGTATGATAATAGTATTCTTTCTACAACAAACCACGTAATTGCATTTGAACAGACATTATCCAGAGTCAGCCCCTATGGTTGATGTCATTAGAGCGGCTTATTGTTTCTTGGGAAGGAAGAAAGCTTTTAAATTTTTTTTTTTTTTTTTTGATTAATATGGGATAATCCGGGGCTTGCCACACACCCGACTAATCCCCATAGGCCAGAGGAAGCCATGTTAAATCCACTGTGGCCAAGGTGACTCGAACCCAAGTGGGGAAGCCCACATAGACATTCACTTACCACTGGGCCAAGTCAACTTGGTTAAAGCTTTAAAATTTGTTTGAGAGGAATGTGAGGATGTGATTGTATTTACCCAAAAATAGTCCCTTTATTCACTCACGTTCTCTCTCTCTCTCTCTCTCCAATTATGATTCAACATGCATCGTTTTTTTACAACATCAATTAGTATGTTTAAAAACAAACATGATAAGTTCAGGGGTCTCACTAAGAAAAACGTCCAATTAATTTTATTATTTAGTGTATCTTTCTTTAATACTCCTATCAAATCATTATTGCCAAAAATAGTAAATCGAAGGAAGAAAAAAGAAAAGAAATAGATTTAAAATTTGGTTTTGAAAATAAAAATATACGAAAGTCCCCGCAATTATCTCATCTTTTACGAAACAGCTCCTCGAATCTCTTCCTCGGATCTCTCTTTTGATCCTTGGTTATCCCGATCCCACTCCTTCGCTTCTTCTGTTTGAATCCGTACGTTTCACGATCACCACCATGTCTCTGTAAATATCGTTTCCTTGTTCGAAATCTTCTGTGATCGATGGGTGTCGTTGCTAGAACGGTTTTCCCCGTCTGCGAAAGCCTCTGTTGCTTTTGTCCGGCTCTACGCGCCAGATCGAGACATCCCGTCAAGAGATATAAACATCTTCTCGCTGATATCTTCCCTCGATCCCTGGTTTGCTTTCTCTTTAAATCTACCATTCTGTAATATCGTGCCAAAACTTGTCTTGTTTTTGCTGACTCTGTCTGTGAGAAGAAGAATTTCTCATACATTTTGCTACTCATTATGATCCATCCTCTGCAGGATGAGCCACCTAATGACAGAAAAATCAGTAAACTATGTGAATATGCTGCCAAAAACCCTCTTCGTATCCCTAAGGTGAATTATCCTTGAACATTCTATGATACTCCTGGGATTTACTTTTATTTACAAATTTTAAAAGCCATACACTCTGTTTTCAGATTACAACCTCTCTTGAACAAAGGTGTTACAGGGAATTGAGAACGGAGCAATTTCACTCTGTAAAGATTGTAATGTGTATCTACAAGAAGCTCTTGCTTGCCTGTAATGAACAAATGTATGCTCTGTTTTCTTATACAACATTATACTTCTTAAGATCATTTCGGGCTTTCCTTAATATAAATTATGTCTTACAGGTCGTTGTTTGCTAGTAGCTACCTTGGCCTCATTCATATTCTTCTAGATCAATCCAGGCATGATGAGATGCGCGTTTTAGGCTGTGAAGCTCTCTATGATTTTGTTACCAACCAGGTGCATCACTCTTGTCAATTTTTTGATATAAACAAAATCAGTTTTTTTGAAGCTTCAAAGTCTGATAATGTCTTTTCCAGACAGAGGGCACATACATGTTTAACTTAGATGGGTTGATCCCAAAAATCTGTCCTTTAGCTCATGAATTGGGAGAAGAAGAAAATACAACAAATTTGTGTTCTGCTGGGCTCCAAGCTCTCTCATCCTTGGTAGTCACATAACTCTCTTTGTTTATTCCATTTGAATTGTTATCTTTAGCATTGAACATGGCATGAGATACAATCACTGGATTTTCCACAGGTTTGGTTCATGGGAGAATTTTCACATATCTCAGTGGAATTTGACAATGTAAGTTTGCTTGGAAGCGTGTATACTAAATCTATAATGCTTTTATTTCAACTCAATCATAATTAGCATGTTGAATCATTTGTCCTCCGTTTCTTTGGTTATCTTCTTTACAGGTCGTCTCTGTTGTCTTAGAAAATTATGGAGGCCTCAATCAATCTTCCACTGCTGCGGTAAATCAAGAAAACAAGATTGCTTCTGTTGATAAAGAACTTTCTCCCGCAGAATCTGAAACAAGGATTGCTTCTTGGACAAGAATCGTGGATGACAGAGGCAAGGCAATTGTATCTGTGTAAATCCTTCTACTCAAGCCTTTAGTTTGGCATGCTTCGTTTTCTTTATATATATATCCGGTTCTCTTTTACTGATTAAAGAAGGTGCAGGGAGGATGCTAAAAGCCCCAAGTTTTGGTCGAGGGTTTGTCTGCATAATCTGGCAAAGTTAGCCAAGGAAGCTACAACTGTGCGGCGTGTCCTCGAGTCACTCTTCCGATACTTTGATTTCAATGAAGTTTGGTCCACTGAGCACGGTCTTGCTTTATATGTTTTACAGGACGTTCAGTTGCTGATAGAACGATCTGGTTCGTATATTGACTCCATTTGTTTTATTGGTTTTGGAATTTCTACTCAGCTTTGTTACTAATAGCGTGAGTAACTGACGACAGGGCAAAACACACACTTCTTGTTGTCCATCCTGATCAAGCATCTTGATCACAAGAATGTTCTAAAGAAGCCTAGAATGCAACTGGACATAGTTCATGTTGCTACTGCACTAGCCCAACAGACTAAAGTTCTGCCATCCGTGGCAATAATTGGTGCGTTAAGTGATATGATTAGGCATCTGAGGAAGAGCATTCACTGTTCCTTAGATGATTCGAATCTGGGGAATGAGATGATCCAATATAATCTGAAGTTCGAAGCTGCAGTTGAGCAATGCCTTGTGCAATTGTCCCAGAAGGTAACCTATATATATTATCCCCAATAAGCTATACAATCTTTTCTGAGGGCTTGATAACAGTAAACTTCATAATCTATCTGAAATGTAGGTAGGAGATGCAGGTCCTATCCTTGACATAATGGCTGTCATGCTGGAAAGCATGTCAAATATTACAGTCATGGCAAGAACCCTAATTGCAGCTGTTTTTCGCACAGCACAAATTATAGCAGCTATACCAAACTTATCGTATGAGAACAAGGCAAGATGCTTAATTCTTGAAGTTTCTATATCTCTGTTTTTTATATGTAACCAAACCTGCTAGGGAATAAAATATGCAATCTTTTCACAGGCTTTTCCAGATGCACTATTCCATCAATTGCTTCAAGCTATGGTCTGTGCTGACCATGAATCGAGGATGGGGGCCCACCGTATATTCTCTGTTGTTCTGGTCCCATCTTCTGTTTGTCCAAATTCAGTTCCAAAGTCTAGAAGGCCTGCTGATATGCAGAGGACATTGTCAAGAACCGTCTCTGTATTTTCTTCTTCAGCTGCACTGTTTAGAAAACTGAATGTGGAGTCAGATAATTCTGTGGATGATGCTGCAAAGATTGAGAGAGTTTCAACACTTAGTAGGTCACAGTCAAAATTCACAAGAGGTGAAAGTTTTGACGACGAGGAGCCGAAGAACAATACTAGTTCAGTATTGAGCCGGTTAAAGTCAAGTTACAGCCGAACTCAGAGTGTGAAAAGGAACCCGTCTTCAATGGTATCAGATCAGAATTCTTCAGGAAGTTCAACAAGGAAACCAGTATGTTTCACATTTTGGGCTTATTATATCATTTATCATATCGTTATGATTGGTTTCAATGCCTTCTAACTGATACTTTCAGGTGATACCTTTAAGATTAAGCAGCCACCAGATTTGCCTTTTGCTTTCTTCCATTTGGGTGCAGTCCTTGTCTCCTCACAACATGCCACAAAATTATGAAGCCATAGCTAATACATTTAGTTTAGTACTTCTATTTGGACGGACTAAGGTACAATAGTTAAAAAAAACTTATACTATCTAGTTAATTACACTGCATTAATGTTTCACAATAGAAGTTTCTCATGTTTTGATAAGTTTATGTAGAACTCCAGCAATGAGGTATTGGTCTGGAGCTTTCAGCTAGCATTTTCTTTGCGGAATCTGTCACTTGGAGGTATAGTCCCCTGCAGATAAAATTTGTAGACCATCTCTTTTCAAGCTTAATTAGAAACAAAACAGATTGCTTCTACTTCTTGCTTGCATTAATGAGAAATAATGCATTGTTCTAACTCATCATGGAGATGTTCTCATCTTTCAGCAAGTAAAACTATTTCTCGATTTAAGATTTTGGTATATTGCACTCACTGTTGCATCTAATGTCATGAGAAGTGTTGCTCTTCTTCTTTGTTTTCACAGAATTTTTTTTTTTTCTGTTGCCAATTTTAGGACCATTGCAGCCATCACGGCGTAGATCTCTCTTTACTCTGGCTACATCTATGATTATTTTCTCAGCAAGAGCCTTCAACATCCCTCCTCTTGTTAATAGCGCAAAAACCGCACTACAAGAAAAAACGGTAGTCAAGAGATTTACTAAGTTCTTGCCCTGCCTCTGTTCTATTGTATATACAGCTTGATAAAAATTATATTTCTTGCATATCAGGTAGACCCGTTTCTTCAATTGGTGGAAGATTCCAAGCTAGATGCTGTTTTCTATGGACAGGCAGAGCAACCAGCAAAGAATTATGGATCAAAAGAAGACGATGATGACGCCTTAAATTCACTTGTGGCTATAGAAGAAACTACACAAAATCAGCCTCGAGAATATTACGCTACCATGATAATGAAGTTTCTGGGAAAACTATCAGATGTACGTACTCTTTATAATGTTCATCATTTTTCTTTATCATTATGATGGACTGTACATGAGTTTTACTACTTAATTAACTGTGTTGATGCATGGTTTAACTTGCAGCAAGATTCGTCGTCTATAAAGGAGCAGCTAGTTTCAGATTTTATACCTATCGACGGTTGTCCAGTTGGAACGCAGTTGACAGAATCTCCAGTTCAAGTTTACCGTTCTGAAGAAAAAAACAACAAACCTCGAGAAAATGTATCCATTTTTTGTGCTCTGATTTCTGAAAATGTAAGTTATTATTATTCTAACATGAACCTGTTTCCTTTTAACTTTTTTTTTTTTTGTATTTCCCGCAGGCTGAAACTCAATTGCTTATACCGGAGAATGATGCAGTGCCGAGTCCTCCAGAAGATCAGCTTGGTCTTGACACACAACCTAATGCCAAAACCGCGTTTCTTCTGAGCATCGATGAACTTCTAAATGCAGTGAGTTCTCTTTCTTCTTTATTTCATGTAAACGCAAACGCATAAAATGTTTTCGAAAACAACGGAATTATCAGTGAGAGAGAGAAAGAGAGCGACTCAGACGAGATGAAAAATGCGTGCAGGTGTCTCAGACAACAGCACAATTAGGAAGATACTCAGTGTCTGATCCACCAGACATGACATACACAGAAATGGCAGGACATTGCGAGGCTCTTCTCATGGGGAAGCAAGAGAAGATGTCTTTCATGTCTACAAAAAGCAACAAATTCAGCAACCAAACTAAGGAAAGTAGTGCTTTGCCTTGTGGTGGGAATCCTTTTGTGGATCAGAGAAACTCGTTGGAGATGATGGGATTAAGCGCACCGGCGGCTTCAAATATGTGCGTCACAGATTATCAAAACCATCCTCCTTTCTTCAATCCTCCTGCCTCTACTCCTTTCGACAACTTCCTTAAACCCGTTGGTTCCTCCTGATCTGTTTATACATATTATTTTTATAGAACACCAATAATTTATTTCGTCGAAAAATGCAAAAGGCAAGTTGTTTGCCTGAATAATACTTTTTTTTTTTGAGTGAATGAAGGTTGCTCCTTCATGATTTCAGTAACAAGATTATCTGTTAGAATTAGCTTCTGGTTTGATGTCAACCATATTTGTAGTTAAAGCCGACCACTACAAAATCTTCATCTTCTTACTCTGTCACTTGATTGAGATAAAATATATGCACATTTAGATCTAATTTATTTCGAGACAACTATTTTATACAAGAATCAAACCAAACTTTAACAATTTCCTCATGCACAGTTTCAACGAAACAATTACAAAGCCATGCAATAACTACAATAGCCCTGCAAAGAGTTGTTCTATTAGAGGAAATTAATGCTGCCATATGTTTCTTCAAGTGCGATGGAGAGCGTTACAACTATTTTTATAGACATACAACGCGAAAGACCTTAAGCCGCTCTACAACACAAACAGACATGACGGGCAAAACAGGGACTCGAAAGCGTCTCTAGAGAGTGATGATTTTCCTGTGGAGTTGATGTGCTTCATGACCACCATGGTCATGATCATGGAAGAGAAGGGTTAAGATGCCTACCAGACACAGGACCGAACCCACCAGTAGTTTGTCGTATCGCTCCACCCAGTGAAACTTCAGCTGGCTTGCACCATAGAACGATAGAGCCACCAGCGATGTCATCACCAATATGGTGCTGCCCAAAAAATATCAAATCATTTCAGACATGTGTTCTTCTTTACCTTGTCAAATCATATTTAATTGCCATAAGATTGACACAAATGGAGAGATGTTTATTGGAAACATGTGACAAAACAGTAGTATTGGTCTCACCTGATCAGCAGAACTATGACGGCAAGAACCATCATCGGCTTTGAATTTCCAACAGCCAGGAAAACCGGGAGAGTCGTTGCACAAGGAGATAATGCAGGAACCAGGACAAGCCCAGCAACAGCCATTTTCTCCATAGGTTGGTTATGAGAATGAGTATGACCACCTTTACCAGCTAAAAACAGCAAGACATAGCTTCCACCAAGAATTACAAGCAAAAGGGAAGCAAGTTTGTGAACAGTCTCTTCACCCGCGATTGTATTTGCCATTGTGATCGCTGTTATACCAAGAAGGGACGTGGATATGACATGCAGGACTGCTCCAAATGCAGCTGAAAAAATTAGTGACAATAGAAAAAATAAGAAAATAGTATGTGAGAATATATACAACAACGCCAAACCAAACAGAAACAGAAACATTGAATCATGTACTTGAGTTTGGGAAGGGCAATAATTCAATTCAATGTGATATTTCTTTAGACACTTTTGACAAAAGACGAATGTGATCAGAACAAAAAACCGGTCAACCTGACTTCAATTTATGGTTTTAAAATTCCAAACAAGTTCTTCGACCCCATGTAAAGTGACAGTGGAAAGCTATAAACATCAACACCTTCCCCAAAACAAAGCACATTCTCACTCAGAAAAATAAATGAGGTTGCTTAGGCGAGGCCAGATGTTTGTCCAACTTTCTTTCTCTCTAAAACACAAAGAGTTGAAAATTTCCATCAGGTTATGTCATGTACTTTCTATATATATATATATATATACACATACCTGCGTGACATTATTATTTTCTTCATGAAGAGAATTGATCTAAGCTCAGTACTACATCGAAAGCCTAATCCCAGGTTATCATTTCAACCTGGTTCACGCTACTATCATTTCAGAGTGAGACCCATCAGGATCTCACATCAGCCTTCCATGCCAAAAAAGCTAAAGTGCTTCAGATCCAGTTAACTAGAGCATTCGAAGCAGCAGTTGAATCATTCATGCCTTTATTCCTAACTATCTATTTCTAGCTTAATCAAACAATGCCTTAGGATCATCGAAATGCAGAACAATTGGAAATTCCAGAAACATGAAACGCGCATCACTTTCAACAAAAAATCTAACAAATCGAAACATACTGACGAAGAGGGTTCTAGAAAGCGTCCATTTCTGCGCGCGTCCAACGATGGAGAAAGGTAACCAGTGCGTCGGAATAAACGAGTGAAGGAGCGATACGGTGGCTATTCCGCCGATCGTCGACAGATCCTCCGCGCTGAAAGTGTCCATTCGAAAGAAAACAGGATCTGCAAATTGCAAGTGGGAAGAAGAACAGCTCGATCTGAGTCCCCGATATATGAATCAGAATGGGGATTTACATTTGAATCTTCTCCGATTTCATGGGGAAGAAAAACTCGAGAACCATATCTGTGAACCGAACAAGACCGGGTAATCGGATCGTCTGACGGGTCTTGATGCCTTAAAATGGACTCGATCCAACCGAACCAACACAAAAAAACACTGATTCGAACCGAAGTGAACCATTCTGATGCGGGCTTCAAATGAAAATATATCTACCGTGAGAAGTGAACAGACGGGAAAAAAAATAAAAAAAAAATGAAAGAAGATATTCCGCCCGAAGCTGACAAAGAGATGAACAGTCAATTGGAAAAATCTGCTAATCTATTGGTTCAAGGTATATTTGTGTGGGATGTAGAAGTCAGCTCTCATCGTGGTGTACGTCAATATGTTGATCTTGATAAGAAGACGTACATGGTGCACATGTCTCGAATTCCAGAGTCTGAAAATACCATATCGACACGTAATGACAGCTGTAAAACTACAGGATATTGAATTGGTTGACCCGATTCATAAGAAATCCACGTGGGCTAGCACATTAAGTGGGAAAATCCTTTTTATGCCAGACCCCGATGACAAGTGCCATCTCTACTTATATATGAGTTTTAGGTAAAAAAAAAAAAAAATTTGAGCTCTTTTTCAAATAATTTTTTTGGCCATTTTTTTTTGAATAATTTTAAAAAAAAAAATTTGGACACTTGAGAAATGTCCATGTTACCTGAGTTTGATGCGATTTTGAGGACATTCCAAAAGAGAAGGATTAACACGAAGGGTCTTTGTTAGAGTTGGATTTATGACTTTGATTTCAACACCACTGTCTACTTAACTACTTAGCTGTGAATATTGGTTTTATCTTTAAAGTTTTTTTTAAATGTCTCAGTCTCACCTCTTGGGAAATACAATAATATATGATCTCTAGAAGTTTTCAATCTTCTTTTGCAATGACATCGTTTTCCCAAGAGATTGTTCTTAATATCCGATATGAACATCTACTAATTTTGCAGCAGTTATTGTATTTGTTTTATTGTGACATCTTTCTTTAATACTTTGAAACAACGTAGTTATTGAGAGAATCGGATTACAAATAGATACCTAAATCATGAATATATAACAAAATGCTACTGAAAATTAAATATAAGTTTGATATTATTTCTGTATTTTTTTTTAATTGTATAAACGGGTCTAAACGAATTTAAACGGAGAAACGAATATGTAATAATTTTGGCAGACTTAAATGGATCTACAAAAAAAGGGGCATAAATGGAGTTAGGCCTAAACAGACCGGATCTAAACAGGACGGACCTAAAGGGGCCGGGCCGCCCGTTGTAACATCCCTTCGATTAGTTTTTTTTTTCTTCCATCAATTCATGATTTTTCCCAAGACCGTCCTCTCCATTACTTTCTTCGCTACAACGTACTCTACAGCAACCTCGTAGTTCTTCACCAGATATTCGGCCACGTGTACACACCTTTTACCCACTCGCAATCTCCACCGTCCATCCATTCAACCATATTCAGTGAAATAAAACGCCGTGGCGTTTCTGAAACGCTGCAACATTATTAGCGCTCGAAGTGTCACTCAATAGTCAACAAGAACCCAAACGAAGGAAAATTGCTGTAGAGGCAGAAGAAGACGAAATCGAGGAAGAAGAAGAAGGATGAAGAAGATACCGGTGCTTCTCATGGGATGTGGTGGCGTTGGCCGTTATCTTCTTCAACACATCGTCTCTTGTCGATCGCTTCACGCTAAAATGGTTCATATTCGTTTCTCCTCACTTACTAGTTTCTCCCGATTCCTCATTAACGAATGAATCCGAAACTGATGTTGTCAATGTATGGTTTCTGAATCTGTTATGATTAATCACGGCTTCTGTATATTATCACCATCATCTAGGTTACTTGTCGAGTTGATATTCTAGCTCAGCTCATAAACAAAATCATGAATTCCTCTTTTCTCCGTTCAACAGGGAGTTCGTTTACGGGTGGTCGGAGTATCTGACAGTAAATCCTTAGTTGTTCCAATTGATGTGCTCAAAGAAGAACTGAATGATGAATTCTTGTCAGAGGTTTGCCGTATCAAATCGACTGGTTCTCCATTGACGACGCTTGGTGGTTTAGGTAACTCTTTGACCTATCATTCGGTTTCATCCCGAGTCTGTTTATAGGCTATAAGACCACTGATCATCTGTTTTCCATCCCATAAAAGGTGGATACCGAGTCGTCAATGATCCCGAGTCAAGAAGCGAAACGAAAGCACTTGAAGAACTTCTGGGCAAATCTACAGGTTTGTACCAAACTTAAGGTTAAAATACAATTGTTGCCCTCAGCATTTTGAA
Source organism: Eutrema japonicum (assembly GCA_030161315.1). Taxonomy (NCBI): domain Eukaryota; kingdom Viridiplantae; phylum Streptophyta; class Magnoliopsida; order Brassicales; family Brassicaceae; genus Eutrema; species Eutrema japonicum. The sequence continues at coordinate 47,047,307 of BSQW01000005.1, forward strand.
ACTTTCAAAGTCAAGTGTTGGGCCTAAATATTAATGCTGTAGCTTCAAGACATGGTTCTGTGAGTTCTTGTAGATTTAAAGTCATGTATTTTCTATAGGCTTAGCTGTTGTGGATTGCTCAGCCAGCATGGAAACGATTGAATTGTTGTTGAAGGCACTTGACTTGGGTTGCTGTGTTGTCTTGGCAAATAAGAAGCCTCTGACTTCAACAATGGTAACTTCTTTGTGCTAGTAAGCATTTTTGCATGTTCTCCTTATGTTATGAATCTGCAAGCATATGCATCGAACTGTTCACTGTAGCAGTTTCTCGTCCCTTTTGGTTTTATTGCGGTGTATCATTAGCACGAACACATTCATTTGGAGACAGCATAGAGTCTTGAATCAGTACTTTTATGTGGTTTCGAGCAGAAGAAGGTGCTTCGTAGATTTGAGGTTTTTTCTTAAAATTGTTTTAGGTCAACCGAGTTCTCCAAATTTCTCTGTCTTCAAATCTATCCTTTTTTTCAACTGGGCATACCTTAGATAGTAGGGGAAAACTACAAAAGGTTCATCAAGTAGTTAGAAATGACTCATATTTTCTCTCGTCTTGTATTCTACGCAGGAACATTACGATAAATTGGTTTTGCATCTGCGGCGCATCCGCCACGAATCTACTGTACGTGAAACACAGCTTCTGTATAGAGTGACAGTATCAATTCACATTTGTAGTCTTTTGAAAATGAAATTAGATGTAAAAATGATCTCTTCATCATATATCTAATTTTATTGCTATGACTGAGTCATAAGTGTGGTGTAATGCTTGGCTATATATAATATATGGTAGGTAGTGATTTTTGTTAAAGCTTTTGCGCCTGACATATGTTTTTATAGGTTGGTGCTGGTCTTCCTGTCATCTCATCATTGAACCGCATAATTTCGTCGGGAGATCCTGTTCATAGGATTGTTGGTAGTTTGAGCGGTAATCATCTTTCAGATGCAATTCATTCTACTGCGATAGTGTTATAGATGTTGTTCATTGTTCTTATCCCAAGTTATGCATGCATCATTTATTTATGAATCTTTGTATCCGTGCTCGGTTTATGATAGGTACCTTGGGATATGTAATGAGTGAGCTTGAAGATGGCAAGCCTCTAAGCCAAGTTGTTCAGGCCGCTAAAACACTGGGGTACACTGAACCAGGTTTTTCCAGTTTCATTTAATCAATAATGGAACATATCTTTGTTTGTCCAATTGATAGTCAACTGGTTGCTTTTAGCAGTGTCATTTTTAAGTAGACATCGCTTTATCTGTTTTTCTTTACTCCATTTGTTTTGTGGATTGAAATATTCTCGAACTTGATTGACCTTATAGTGCAGCAGAATTAGGTGTAGCCATTGGAAAACCTTCCATTAATATATGAAAACAAAAATATTCTAATTATTCCAATTATAAGGCACATTGAGGATGGAACACGTGTGAAATGGCATTAGTTTAAGATGATGTTTGATTGAACATGCTGTATTGTTTGCTTCACAGATCCACGCGATGACCTCAGTGGCATGGATGTTGCTAGAAAGGTATGGACGGATAAATATAGTATCTCTTTTGAGAGTTAGAGTGCATGTGTACCTTTGTTAATGTAAGTGATGTCAGTCCAGTAGAATGCTTTCTTCATCTATTTCGAGTAATGTACCAAAAAGCAGTCATGATTTATCTGGTGGTTATGTGAACAATCTTTTGCTTGAACTTGATTTCCTGATGATATTGGTAGGCAAATGCTCCAATGTTCTGTTTTCACTAACACACTGCGATTAAAACTTAAAAAACACATTGGAATTACCATAGGTTTTTCATTTCAAGCAATTTTTTTGTTGTTGACGAGAATATATCCATTTTAATATGACCTTCTGTGATTCTCAATTTTGTCTGTTTCTGTCATGATAGGCTTTGATTCTTGCTCGGCTCCTTGGGAAGAGAATAATTATGGATAGCATAAAGGTGTGAACCTCAGTCGAAGCTTTTCATATTCCATCTTCTGAATTTGATGCTGTTTTTTAAGTTTGGTGAAGCAACTCTCGTCGAGTCCAGCTGAACTAGTTGCAATAAACCGGTGCTCATCTCAAGTTTTTGGATGGAGAATTGTAGTTCAGTTTCGAACTGGGCTTTAGACATATTGATCTCAGTCTTGTTTGAGCTTTGCTTCTGCCTTCTTGATAACAAGACTTCTTTTATCCTTTTTTCTCCTGAATTAATTGTTGCAGTTTTTATTGTTTCTTTGTAGATAGAGAGCTTGTACCCTGAAGCGATGGGACCTGGGCTCATGTCTGTGGAGGATTTCCTCCAAAATGGAATAGTAAAACTTGATCAGAACATTGAGGAGAGAGTTAAAAGAGCTTCATCAAACGGGTGTGTGCTTCGTTATGTCTGTGTGATTGAGGGCTCAAGGTATTAACGGTTACTTTTATTCTCGCTATTTCCCAGCCCCAACTTTTACTGGTACCTTAAAGAAATTTGTTTCAAGGCTAATTTGATTGTTAGCTAGAGAGAAAAACTGTATCCTAGTTATATTGGTGAACATATGCAATTGAGATACCACATAGAATGCTAGTGTACAATGTCGGAATTGTCTGATTTTGAATTTCACGGTCTCTGTGCAGCGTTCAAGTTGGCATTCGAGAAGTTCCAAAAGATTCACCATTGGGACGACTAAGAGGCAGTGACAATATAGTAAGTTTGTTATAAGATTCTATTTGTTAAATCTTTCTGAAAATGAACACACATACTTCGGTTTAAACGGTTTATCAGTGCCCTTTCTGGCACACATGAATCTCTTAGCTCACATGATACATAGAGATTGGTTCATTTGCTCACTTTATCTCAAGAACACAAGCACAATATAGTCCTGTCGGTAAAAATGATTGGAAAACCTGCAGGTAGAGATATATAGCCGTTGCTACGGGGAGCAGCCTTTGGTGATTCAAGGTGCCGGAGCCGGGAACGACACGACTGCAGCCGGTGTTCTTGCGGACATCATTGACTTGCAGGATCTTTTTCCTTGAGAGAAGAATTTGGTTTTCATTTTATGTCAAAGTAATAATCATAATAACTACACTGGTCAACGCAAAAGTTCATCGTTTGTTTTCAAGGATTTTTTTCCCAGCAATTTGTTATAAATTAGGCAACAAGAACGTTGCCTCTCCTTAGATTACAAATTTTTTGACATTTCAGTGAATCTTAAAGAAAAAAAAAAAAAAGAAGCAGCAAAACGGGGGTTCAGACGGAGAGAACGGTGTCGTTTGATAGGTCAGTGTGATCGATCTGGTTTTTGGGATCAAGAGCCATCTCCCGGAGCCGGAGAAGACTCCCTATAGCCAGAATCGCCTTAGGGTTTATATCGTGCAGAGATCGGAGATACAAACTCTGACAAGCTTTATTCGCCGCCTCCGATACTTCCCTGTCTTCCTCTTTGAGCCCCAGGAGACAGTGCCCTAAGATCCTCAGAATTGGTTGCACAAGCTCCCATGGCAATGGAATCCTTCCGCTGTCTCTCTCGGATCTTCCTCCCATGGCGACATTCTCTTCCTCTCTCCAGGGATTGTCGCTCAAGGTAGGGATCAAAGCCCGTGATGGCTCCGTCTCTCCGTTTCGCCCCGCCCATTTCTCGCAGGACTCGCAGAAATTGAGCTTAGATTCGCGAGGCATCCTCGAGATTTTGCTATAGTAAAGCTCCAACGCGACTCCAACGATCCTCGCCCGGCGTGTGGATCTCACCGTACCGTATGGATCGAGCGTGGAGGAGATAACGGCGATGTTGAGGCACGTTGAGTTGTTCCTCGTGGGGCCTTTGGATTCGTGGTAAATGCTGGGATGAGAGAGATCGGGAATGTTGACGGTGAGAGCCTGACCGGCGCGTGAGGTTGTCTCGTGCGCGTAGAGAGCGAGTAAGACGGCTTCGAATCCGGCCTGAGGTTGCCGGAGAGGGACGCGTGAGAGGTAGAGGCCAGCGATCAAAGGAACGAAACGGAGGACGAGAAGCTGGAGCGATGGTTCCGCGGATTGGAAGGTATCGTAAAGCCAACGGCAGAGGTTATTATCGCCGGCGCCTGAGTCGGGACGTAGGAGAAGAGAGGAAATAGCGGCGGAGACGGCGTCATCGTCGAGGAGGAGAGAGATTGTGGTGGGGATATCTGTTGTTGTGACGATGGAGGCTAAGGATTGTATAGCTGTCTGACATTTCGCATTGGAATCGGATTGTGCAGAATCGTTGGCCACGGTGGTTTGTGAGTCGCCGGCGATATCCGGAGAAGGTGGAGAGTCATGGCTGGAGGAAGAATCAGACATTTTTTTGGGGGGGGGAAGAAAGTGGAGGTTGATCGCTTGTGAGAGAGGAAGATGCCAAAATAATCGACTTTGAGAAAATAACGCAGGAAAAATAGGATCAAAATATAATAAATATGTATCGCGCTCGCTCGTATCATACGATCTGCATCGTCCGATATTTTTTCCATCCGACGGTTATAATACCACCGTACCCGGGACCATAAACAAAAAAAAAAAGAGAGAAACTTGGCAATAATTTTCCAGTCTTTGCTTTCTCAATCTTGATCTCATCAATTCGATCAGAGAAATTAGGGCAGCGTAATTTGGGAGAAAGTCTCTTCTCTATTACGAGTAATTGCTTGAGGTATGAAACTTGTCTTGATTCTGTTTCCATTTTCTTTTCTGTTTCTAGACTTTCTCTCGTTGTTCGTTAGCTTCGGTTTAGCTATTATTTACGAGTCTCCTCGTTTTTTCTTTATTTATGATGTACAGGGTATTTTGTGATTGGGAAATTGATTTTTTTTTTTAACCTGGCTCTGTCGAATTGAATCGTTTTCTCGTTTTTCTTCAAGCTTAGCTGGATCCGGTCAGTGTCGTTCGTGAGAAGCTCCTTGTTTGGGTGTTTGGGGGCTACATCGGACACTGTCTGGCTTTTCATGGCATTTGAGTGCCAGGAGAGAGTTGAAGTTGCGAATGATTCATCTGATATTGGCCAGAGTTTATCCGAACAACGAGCTGAGTCTCATCTTCTGAACTCGGAGCTGAGGATAAGAAATGGGTCTGTTGAGATTCCAAGTGTGAAGCTATGTTGTCAGCAAAAGAAGGCAACTTTGGTGCCCAGTTGCTCGAAACAGTTGCCCTCTGACAAGGATTTGTCTACTACTCATCGGTGTTCCATTATTGATTTGCCTCAGGCATTGATATCTGAGATTCTTAATTGCCTTGACCCAAAAGAGTTAGGTCTAGTGTCTTGCGTTTCAACTAGTCTGCATAGGTTAGCATCGGACCATCATGCGTGGAAGGAATTCTACTGTGAGAGATGGGGGCTCCCCCTGGTTTTCGGGGCTAGAAGTTCCGGATTTTCTGATGACAGATCATGGAAAGAGCTCTTTGTTGAGAGGGAATTTAGGAGTAAGACCTTCTTAGGACGCTATACTATCGATACCCTTTATGGTCACACTGAAGCAGTTCGGACTGTTTTTCTCTTAGCTTCTGCCAAGCTCATTTTCACTTCTGGATATGATTGCATTGTTCGGATGTGGGACATGGAAGAAGGCTTGTCTATTGCAGCATCTAAACCGCTTGGTTGCACAATTAGGGCACTTGCCGCTGATACAAAGCTCTTGGTAGCTGGCGGTACTGATGGGTTTATACATTGCTGGAAATCACTGGATGGTCTCCGGAACCTGTTTGACCTCACAGGTTCTCACAAAGAGAAGACCGAGTTTCGCCTGTGGGAACATGAGGGTCCTATTACATCTCTTGCCCTGGACATGACAAATATCTTTAGCGGTTCATGGGACATGTCTGTTCGTATATGGGATCGATCTTCAATGAAGTGTATCAAAAGGTTGAGTCATAGTGATTGGGTTTGGGGGCTTGCGCCCCATGAAACCAGCATTGCTTGTGCCTCGGGTTCGGATGTATACATTTGGGACATTAACAGTGAGACTCCACTGGCGATCATCCATGATGTTCATGAGGGTAACACTTACTCTCTGGCAAGAAGCCATAGTGGGGATTTCCTGTTTACTGGTGGAGAAGATGGAGGAATCAAAATGTTTGAGATCAGAAAATACGGTATTGAAACAAGCGTTGTACTCATATCTCAATGGATGCCTCACACTGGTCCTGTTTACTCTCTTTCTTTCGAGTTTCCCTGGCTTGTCTCAGCATCTGGTGACGGTAAACTTGCACTTATCGACGTTAGGAAGTTGTTGAAGACTAACTGTCGTGCCTTACCCAAAAGAGGTTCTTCTAGTTCTATGGAACCGCCACAAAGAATGCTGCACGGGTTCGGATCAAACTTGTTTTCTGTGGACGTGGGTTGTGACCGTATAGTGTGCGGAGGTGAAGAAGGCATAGTCCGTATATGGAACTTCACACAAGCGTTGGAGATAGAGCAAAGAGCTCGAGCTCTCAAAGGAATGAGGCTTGAGAACAGGATGAGACGAAGGAGGATGCAAATGGAGATGAACGCAAAGAGTGGAAGGCCTGACCAATGCTCCATTGCTGCTCACAAGAACCCCATCAGTGGGGATAGGAACCGAGCCTGGCATACAAAACGAAGAGCAAGCGGGAAGGCGAAGGCCTAAGCAATGTGATTCGTTTTCCCTCCAACACACTCAGTGAAGCAACTTTTAAAACCTTGGGCACATTTAAGCTTTGAGCTAATAATAGACTTGGGTCTTATGATTGCTGGAAACTGAGAAGATTCGGTTTTAGCTCGCTTTTTCAATTCACATGTTTCGGAAACCGTTAATTTTAACAAGTTCGCTCAGGAAAAAAAATTCAAAAAAAGAAAATGCTAGGGAAAATTCCTCAAAATTTCACTGAGTTTCAAAAAGTCATTTTTTTGGGATTTTCACACAATAAATGACTTTTGTTGTTTGTGTGTTTTGTCTAGTATTCATTTGAAAAGAAAGCATACACCATGCTTTCATTATTATAGTATTGTTATGGTTCTCTATTCATTTCTTGTTGATTAAAAAGGAAAGTTAGGTATTTTCTGGTAACTAATTTTATATGTCTAGTAGTTGTATGAAAATTTTAAAAACACAGCCCCAGAAATAATTAATTTAAATTGAATGAATAAACGGAATATGTTAAAAAACAAAAACAAAAAAGAGGAAAAGGGCTTGCCCGCTCTTTTCTATATTGCTCTTTTTTTTTGTTTTGTTTTTACACCGATAAATCTCTTCTTTTTCAAATGTCGTATTATATTTTAAACATATAGAATAATCAGATCAATTTTAAAACGTTGTGATAAACACAGTTTAATAAGCTGGGCCATTCGACGGGTTTGAGGATTCCATTAGAAAAGTTTTTCCCTTTTATTTTGTTCACAGAATAGAAAATTTCTTGTTAATTTTATTTTTCCCTTGAATCTTGCTTCCTCATTTCCTCTTTTGTCCATCTCCTAACTAGACTTTCTTGTGAACATAATTTTCCAACGAATATAATGCTACAGTTTTATGAAATTGAGTTAGGAAAAAGATAACATTATACTATTTTATAACTAATTGAATCTTAACCTTTCTAAACAGAAAAAGACTAATCGAATCTTAGTGGTATAAAAGATATGCATACAATCAAGCGTGAGACAAATAGATGATGATAGTGGATCTAGTATTATAGGCGACTCTAAATGTGGAAAAGACAAGGGAAAATATAAAATCTAGTGTGAAGTTCGCCGTAAGGCACAATAAGATATTGCCCAAGAAATTGTTATACCTCTTCCACTACGGGTATAGTAGAATCTTTTCCACCTCCGACGCCGCCGATAATACCTTAAAAAGTGCAACTCTCAAGGCTATCATTAGGCTACTGGACACTATTGGTCTTGTTTGTATCACTATTGCTATACTTGTTCAAATTTTGTGCTATTTCATGCACTTAAAGAAGTATGTGAAGATATTGTTTAACTTTGTGCACTAATAATATAACTTATATATATATATTTTGAACAATAGATTGAGAGAGAAAATTGAGACTATTGCCAAATGGTTTCAAGTAATTTACAGGATACCAACGTTGATAGCTGGAGCACCTTTTTTTTTTGAGATTTCTCTCTTTCTCTTTCACACACTCTCTCTCTCTTGTTCTATCGAAAATCTCTTCATGCTTTTGATCTTTAACATCTTGTTTTCCGATTTTGAGCTTTTTATTTTTTTGAGATTTTGAACAAAAAACTACTCGGCACCTGTTTTTTGCTTTTCATTTGTTTCCCGAAACTGTTTTGGACATTTTGTAAGCATGAGTCAACTGATTAACATTTGTATCTTAAATCCTTGTTAATATTATAAATGGAAGACGGTGGTATTGGCGTTGGAGGAGGAAAAAGTGGAGGCACAAATTTACCAAACCAAGTTAAGTTAGACGCCAAAGCTCGACGTGAAGAGGCGTGGAAAGCACAACATGATGGTGAACCAACAGAAGAAATTCCATTTGAATTTTTTTTTTTTTTGTTAATTGCCAAAACTAATATATTTTATACATGACTTTGGAGATGGTAGTAGAATCGTGTTCTGTTGGACTCGTACACATAAGCATTTGCTACAAAAAATTATAAAACAAATACAAGGTGCCACTATTTATATTTTCTTAGACCAAAAGATATGTTCGAGAATCAAGTTATAGATCTAATGATGTTAATATGTGCTGTAATTGTAGAGCATTGTTGGGCTTTGTCTCTAGTTAGAATCCTGAAATTCTTCTACAACATGAATATTAGTGTTTGTCTCTAGTTAGAATCCTGGAATTCTTCTACAGCATGATTATTACTGCAGTTGCTGAGCGAAAGACCTTATCAACCAAATCTCTAGTCAAGCATGTGATATTGGGGACGAAAGAGGCAGAGGGCAATAAGAAACTAGACAAGCGAAGTTTGGCAGTTTCTTCTTTAAATAGGGCAATTGACTACATCCGCGTTACAGGAATTGAAAGAGACTATAGAACACATGTATAAAAAACTAAAGGAATTTAAAATCTTATGTAAAATGCATTTATATTCATTTGCTTATAATATTATATATACATGCATGTTTAATCTTTTTTTTTGGGGTGGTGGCATATATGTTTGGTTATAAAATCTGTGTGTGCTTACAATCAAATTAGAGTTTTGACTTACTTATTGACTTTTAAATGTTTTGTTTTGTAGATGTATAAAATCAAGGCGAGTTTTCTTAGCAAACCCAACGCGACTCCTGAGTATATCCAAGGATTACGAATTTATATGAAGCTTTTCTTTAGCTATTTATATATTTTTATTTTTAGTATTATAGACAATATATATATCTGGAACTGCTACGAAAGCTAGACAATAATGTATAGTTCAGCATCATGAGTCTCCATTTTTTAATCCAGTCTTTCCTTGACCTTCAGGTTATGAGTGTTGCCATTTTCTGATCCATTTTTCCAATACAAGACTTGCCCTAATGGATCATTGAGGTCCACATTTGTGATCTTTACTTGGAGTTGGTCAAGTTACATCATAAGAAGTAGAACATAAAACATAAAGGGTGTGACTGGTGTATTAGTTAGGGGAAAAACAGGGAAAAGAAAATTGAGGGGATAAGAAAGGAAATATTAAAGCAGAGGAAACATTGTTCCACTTGTTTTATGTAGAGGACAAAATTACGTTACTTTTTTCATTTTTCTTCTAGTTTTTTCTAATTTCTGCTATTATTTTTTCTACTTGGTGAAAAAATCAAGAGAACAATGTTCCTCTCTCTTCATTTCCCCTATTAAATGTAACCAGTCACACCCAAATTTAGCCAGTTTGATTCCACCAAACCCTAGCATAATACCCACTTGATCCCACCAAACACTGCCATTCGCTAGCTTGTCATGGACATACTCAATCTGTAATCTAGAGAAAAATATTAAAATTCAGAAATAGAACCAAACAATAATTAACCCCAATGAGATGTAGCGAAATTGACACATTACACATACTCAACAAGACTGAAAAAGGATATACACATTACACATACTCAACATCGTAGACAGTGTCACAACTTCATGACACTTTGGATCCAGTAAACTAATGTGATTCTTCTTAGCCTCTTCTCTTTCATTTTTTTTGTTATGGAAGATTTGATGTTATAATTTATTATCTCTGATCTTTTCTTAATACCAAAACAGCTGAAAGTGGGCAATGGAGAGAACCTTTTGCCTAGAAATGGGCGTTGGAATTTCAATAATAAGGTCTTGCTTCTGCATTAGCTGTTAAGGTTTCATAGATGTTTGAAAATAATTTATTCAAAATCTCTTCTGCAGAAAGTTGCTGAGCCAGCCACATTTACTGAATGGGCTGTTGTGAACTTCTCTGCTCGGTGTGACCCGCCCAGGATTATTCGTGATTTGATCAGATTTGGAAAGTTGAAAGGAATTGTAAGCTTTTTCTTTCTTCAGGATCATTGCTTACCAATCACAAAACTCTTTCTGGTCTCGTTTATTACTCAGAACATAGATCCTCCAGATACCTGTCTTCGAAGAAAATGGTCAGTTTAAGGATGCACCTGGTTCTGTAAGAGTGGAGAAGATGTTTGAACATCTGAAATCCAGGGGGAAACATCGATTCCTTCTTTGCATACTCTCTAGCTAGCTAAAAGGAAAAACCTCGATTCCTTCTTTGCTTTTTATATAGTTAGTGAGAATGGATAATAACTGATTTTGCTGCTTTCTTTCATGACAAGTTGATTAGCATTTAGCGATAATGTCTTATGATGGATACAAGAAATGAAGCAACGCATGATGGTTTCATTATGTGCAATATCTCCAGTTTGAGAGACTTCATCGAGCCATGGTGGGATCACAACATCTGGAGCAGTCCCTGTGCCTCCCACCCATGCCGAAGCTGAACGAGGATGTTGCTACCTCTATGTTTTTTCTGCTAATTAACGAACCAAAATTGGTGTTATGATTTTCGTTGATCCTTTTTTTTAACTCTGTTTTTCGTGGGCGTTGGTTGGCCTCTGTTTTATATTTCAGTGGAAAATGCTAATTCAAGATTTGAGTTGCATTTTATTGTAGACTAAGATTGTTATGAGTTGCTTCATAAATCTTTATAACCCAACCGCAAAAACAACTGTGATAAACATTGCATTTCGAATTTCTAAGAATTACTTTAAACTCAAAGCATAAGTGGATAACTACATATATTTTACATTGATAAGCTTCTGGGTCCGTAAATATCAGAACGTTTAGAGTAAAAAACACTACATGTTCTGGATATTTATGGGATTTAAACTATCATACCATGTAACAGAAGAAGGATACATATTACTGAAGTGAAAAGTAAATGATTTTTACCTACATATCAGAGAGTTAGGATCATATTTCAAGATACTCCACAAAACATTGTAAAATTGGAAGAACAAAAATAATACAGAAAACCAACTATATACCCCTCTATGGTTATTGAGGCTCTAGGTGGTTCGTTGTCTAACACGTCGGCTGCTGGTATCGCCACCACCACCGCCGTCTGATAGTTGGGCCCACACGCTCTGAGACTTGGTTCCTCCGGTGCTGTTGCTGCCTTCCTCGTAACCAGCCACCGCCTTCAGAAGCTCGGACTGGAGGGACAGACATTCATCCTTCAGCTGTTGATAGGCGTCTGTCTCCAGGACAGCTGCAATATTGAAAGCCCCACCAAATTTAAACACCACAGAAGATCGATTATACACTTGACATGAATATTAGGGGTGGCCATATAAAACCAAAATGTGTTTATAATCCGATTGGTTTATCATTTTGAAACCCAATATCGAAAGCAATACAGATTTTAGTACTACTGAAGGAAACCAAATCGAATACTAATATATTTGTAAGTCTTTTTTTTAAACTAAAGTTGAACCAAATCCAAACCAAAATTGCATGAAACCAAACTGAATTAAACCGAATTACAGAGGACTTTATTTGGTTTCCGTTTCTATAATACCAAGAAAACGAAAACATAATTAAACTATAAACAAGATTGTCCATCCATAATTGCAAATATCAAAATGAAATGCAGAAGCATACCTGCTAGGTTCTCAGCAGAAAAATTTAGGCAAACGCTTTTTAGTTCCCTAGCACTATATCTGTCAGCCAACACTAAGATCTTGGCGACGGATTTCACTGATACGCCTTTGCAGATGTGAGATTCACACAACAACCTGAGCCTATTCAGGTCGTACTTATCCGCTGCTGCTAAAAGCTTTACAATCAATGTCTCGTATATGTCAGGCAGCTTTAAGAGGTCAAATGTATGAGTTGTCACAGGCTCCACATCTTCCGGAAGAGAATCTTTATACATAAATTGTAGCAAAGCCTGGAAGGAACAGAGCATAATTACAGGCACGTTCTGAACAAGCAGAAACAAGTAAAGAATAACCACCAATGATGTACCTTAAAAACCTTAGGTTCCAGATCGTTGATCTTAACCTCTGTATTGTTTGCTTCAAGCTCATTGAAAAACTTAGACTTGAAAAATGGAGATCGAGCAGCCAGCACTAATTTATGAGCTTGAAATTTCTCTCCAGAAATGTCAAAAGTGACATCAGAACCTTCCATGCTATCAAGTAAAACTCCAAAATGTGATCCAAGTTCTGAATCAGGGACTTGAACAGAGTGTAACCGTGGGCATTGTATTTCCGAAACCACAACTCCAACCGTACAGTTGATTTTTAAGCAATCGTCTTTGAGGTAGTCAGATGTCTCAAGCATGTTACGTCTGAAGAAACGCTTGTATCCCCTAATCAAACCACAGCGAAGAAAGAGAATTAGAGGAGTTAGAGTTAGTAGAACGTAAGCAAAAAGATAAATGTAAAGAGAAGATTATATATATATATATATATCTTTTAAAAAGGATCAAAGTAAATTGGAAAAATAGTAGAGAGCTACTCCACTGATATTAGGAATTGTTTTCCAGTTCAGACTTAAGCTAAGGCTGTGTCTGGATACACACTCAGATAATTCAGTTAGCTAAAACACCATAGAATTGTCGATTTCCCATTCAAGTTTTCTTCGCATCATGGACATAAAACCACCCACATCCTTTCAAAAACAAGATTTGGAATGGGAGCAAGAACCCACATCATGAACTAATCGAAAGAAGTTCTTCGTCACCAGAAATGATCCAACATGCATGACTTTAGAAAGCCAAAAAGAAAACTTATCCTACAAACGCCACCAAACGTCGATAGCCAAGGATTGTAATCAAGAGAACAAACCAACTAGGCGAAAAGGCAGGTGAAAATCGTACCACATGCTTCCTCGGTATTTGAGAGTGTAGGGCCCACTTTCAAGTGAACGCTCGAAATGGCTATGAACCTTGTGGTTTCCCTTTCCGCTTTGGTCAACAAGAGCGAGCTCGAAAAGAGCCCTGACTTCGGTGCCCTCGCTGGCCAATGCGATGAAGACAGAGACGTATCCAGAGTTATCATCCTGATTCTTACCGTCCGGGTAGAAGAAGATCCCCCACTGGTAGCCTCCGACCGAGAAGTTATCACTCGCTATGTGCTTCCCCACACCCATCCCCTTCGCTAAGCTGTACCCTTGTATCACGAATTGATGCGACCCGTTCACCGTCTGCGTCACCGACTTCGAGCTCGTCGGCGATGAAACCCGATCCGGATTCGATCCAGGAATCAGTGATCCCGACATCGCTTTGAATTTAGTGGTGAGATAGCGAAGATCCCATGAGAATTACTACCCTGATCAAGAAGATGAGAATCTCCCTGTTAAGCAGAATCGATTTCGAGGAAACAAGATTTCTAGGGTTCTGAATTTCAATTTGGATTTGTTTCAGGTTTCAGACCGTTTAAAGAAAATCGCAAGAGGGAAGTGAAACAGAACGTCTCCAGTTGTATAAACTTACCAATATTATCAGAGAAGAGCTCAAAGGGGTGTTTGGTTGTGGGTTTAAACCTAATCTCCTAAAGTCAGATCTAATCTGATTGCCAAACAAGCTGTCAACTCTGCTCTCTCACCTTCTTTTCGACTTCAAGTGACCCGTCGTGTCTCTCTATCAAACAGCGGAAAAATGGCTGGTCATGAAGGTTGTTGTGGCGGCGACGGAAACGGAAAGTCGGAGATGGTACCGACGGAGGAAGCTCTAAGGATAGTACTCGGCGTCTCCCAGCGGCTGCCTCCGGTAGTCGTATCGCTTCAGGAAGCACTTGGGAAAGTATTGGCGGAGGATATTCGTGCTCCTGATCCTTTACCTCCATATCCTGCCTCCGTCAAGGTCAGTAATGGAGGTTAATTGGTCAGTTAATTTTTATTTGTCTGATTTGATCTACATACGTCTCTGCTGATCTTCGTGAAACGTTTGTATCTTTATTACTGTTTGGTCTAAACTTGATTATAGCGTCTTGAGATGAAATATATTTATGAAACGCTTGATTTGATTTCAATATATACCTGTCTTTTCTCCGAAAATCAATGTAATAGACTTTGAGTTCACATGTTTTTTATCCATGGGAATGTGACAGATAGAAAATGAAAGATGCTAAGCTGGTGATGAGTACTATGGAGAATACTTGAACTTATCGTTATCTATATTGTTTAGGATGGGTACGCAGTTGTTTCTTCAGATGGTCCTGGAGAGTATCCGGTGATTACAGAATCAAGGGCTGGGAATGATGGACTGGGTGTGACTGTTACTCCTGGAACTGTGGCTTATGTAACAACTGGTGGTTAGTATATTGCATTCAATGAAAATTCTTGTACTGATGATTTGTAATTTGCTCGTGTGAAACTTTTATACCTGCCTTTTGAAAATATTCCTTATTTTCTGTTCTTATTCACTCCTTACTACAATTTGCCATTTTGTAGTATCTGCATGGGGAAGTGTCAGAAAATTAGCTGTTTCTTTTATTTCAACCTATTTTTATTTGATGTTTCTCTTTAGGACCTATACCTGATGGTGCTGATGCAGTTGTCCAAGTTGAGGACACTAAAGTAATTGGAGACGTCTCAACTGAATCAAAAAGAGTAAAAATACTAATTCAAACCAAGAAAGGCACTGACATCCGTAGAGTGGTATGGTTTCTTCTTTCCCGCTTATATAGTCAGTCTTGTAGTTGATGTTTTTGGTTTCCTTTATCTATGACTGTTTGCTAAATAATTGTAGTATCATACTGTTCTCTTTAACGTGCTGCGATTTGTTGATCTAAGTAAACTTTAGGATGCATGTGAGACCAGTATGTTAAATGAATTGAACTGTTGTGTCGTTTAATGGTTAAGTCATTACTTTCTTTATTGGGATAAGTGGTAAATGATGGGCGAATTTTGGATATGTACTTGAATTGTCGGACACCTTCCCATCTTTGCTACCGTATAGGTGTGAACTTGCAATGCTTCTTACAGAAAAGGTGCTTCTGGGACATAGAATTAGCTTATTTGAGGTCATCACTAGAAGAATTGAGGATAGCTAAAGCATGTTTCCCTTTTATTATAAATCATCAAACCTAAAATGTTGATGAAATGACAGTTTTTTTCCAGCTGTTTGGAATCATTCTATGTTGATTATTTCCACAAGATTCATTCAATTTATATGATAGGGTTGCGACATTGAGAAAGATGCGACTGTACTAAAAAATGGAGATACGATTGGTGCCTCAGAAATTGGCTTGCTAGCAACTGCAGGAGTAACCTTGGTGAAGGTATTGCTGTATATCAGTGTTTATAGTAGCATATTAGAGGTGTCCAATACAGAAAAAGTAAACTGCCATGTAGGTATATCCTATGCCAACAATTGCTGTTCTCTCTACTGGGGATGAACTTGTCGAGCCAACAGCTGGGACTTTAGGTCGTGGTCAGGTATTATGCAGCATGAAGATTTCTGATGCATGTGATATTTATGCCTGTGTATTTATTGGAAAGTATATTGGACCGAATATTATTTTAGTGGCTAAATAATGGGCTCTCTGCAGATTAGGGACTCAAATCGAGCAATGTTAGTGGCAGCAGTGATGCAGCAGCAATGCAAAGCTGTTGACCTCGGAATCGTTGGAGATGATAGAAAGGAACTTGAGAGAGTTTTGGATGAGGCCATATCCTCTGGAGTCGATATTATTTTAACTTCTGGTGGTGTTTCAATGGGAGACAGGGATTTTGTCAAGCCATTGCTCAAAGAGAAAGGGAAAGTACATTTCAGCAAGGTAAATAAGCAGTATAAGTTTCCTCAATCATCTCCGTGAAGTTTATTTGTTTCTCTACTTAAAAGAAAAAGAGTTGGCTTCTATGTTTTCTTATGATCTTTTTTACCCAGCTCTACTGTTTGATTTCTCAACTTAAACTCAGCAAGTTGAAAATGTTTAGTTTCATCTACAGATCGAACTGAGAGGATTTTAAATTAATTTTTTTGTTCAGGTATTAATGAAACCTGGGAAACCTTTGACGTTTGCTGAGATCAGTACGAAACCAGCTGAAAGTATGATGGGGAAAACAGTCCTTGCATTTGGGTTACCAGGAAATCCTGTTAGCTGTTTGGTTTGTTTCAATCTCTTTGTTGTGCCTACAATCCGCCAGCTTGCAGGATGGACAAGCCCCCATCCACTGAGGTTACTGAAGTTTACTTAATTTCTTTTCCTAAATGAATTCGTTCTAAAATGATTATCAGTGAAAGGGTAGATTACCGTCTAATCTTTGTGCAGAGTACGAGCCCGACTTCAGGAGGCAGTAAAGTCCGATCCCATTCGTCCGGAGTTTCATCGGGCCATCATCAAATGGAAAGAGAACGATGGATCAGGGACTTCCGGGTGAGGTTTTTCATAACCATGTCTGCTTTTGAGTCAAAAATTTAGCTAAATCTTACTGGATTTTCTTGGAAGTTGCATTATGTCTTACTATCTTAATCAGCTTAATAATATATACCTGGATGTCAGATTTATTGCTGAGAGCACGGGACATCAGATGAGCAGTCGGCTTTTAAGTATGAGGTCGGCTAATGCTTTGTTAGAGTTGCCTGCTACGGGCAATGTGATTTCTGCTGGAACTTCTGTATCAGCTATAATCGTTTCCGATATTAGTGGCTTCTCTATAGATAAGAAAACCTCATTATCAGAACCAGAATCTAGTCGGAAAGAAATGAAGTACGATGAAGTACCTGGGCCTGAGTATAAAGTGGCTATTCTTACTGTCAGTGATACTGTCTCAGCTGGGGCTGGACCTGATCGAAGGTATGATTACTGTTAACCTTTCTTGATTGTCCTGTTCCAAATCTGGATGAGTTGAAATATGTAAAAATGTTGGAACCGATACGTTTATTTATTTAAATTGCGTCTCTAAAAGAATGATTACTATTAGAAGATGAAATGGAAATGGCAACGCTGAGGTTGTCTTTGTAATAGAATACATTGATTTTGATGAAGTTCTTAAACATATTTGTCCTACATGTCTTACCTTCTGATAATTGCGACAGTAGCTTGTTGATGGGTGTTTTTGGTAGAGGTTTCTGTTTGTCGATAAATATAATTCTACTTATGTTTAAATGACCTGTTACTGGTACTATTTGATAAGAAATAAGCTAGAACATGGAATTTGTAGTCAAAGTGAAAAACGTCTAGGTGCAACCTTGTTGGTTTTCTCTTTCAATTTGGCATAATCGATGCAAATATTAGTAATGCAGAGTCGATAATCTCCTCAGCCAGAGTTAAAAGGCAGTGAGTAAACTCTGGAACAGTGAGTTTTTCCAAGACTTACTTCTTTGATAAAAAAAAGTGCATCTAGATACACCTCTCCAGTTCGTTATTCTGGTGGGGTCACTTATTCGATGCAATAGTAACACGGCAAAGTAATATTGCTCCTTGTCATAGTGAGACAAGGAAGCAACAAAGTGCTGAGCTACATCCTTTAGGTAAAATCTCATATTGATGCCATTCCTCATTTTAAATACTCAAACCCTTTCCTGATAGTTTTTTCTCCCCCTGTTTCTCTACTTCTCAGGAAAGTGTGATGGCAAGTATACTTTTTTGTTGTTTGATTCAGTTCAAATTTGCTCCCATGATTTATACATCTATTTATTTCATGATCCTTTCTGTTTTTCTTATGCTAGTGCAGTGGACCCAGGGCTGTATCAGTGATTGATTCCTCGTCTGAAAAACTGGGAGGGGCGAAGGTAGTTGCAACAGCTGTTGTGCCCGATGAAGTGGAAAGAATCAAAAACATTCTTCAGAAATGGAGCGATGTTGACGAAATAGATCTCATTCTTACACTTGGTATATAAACATTTAGTTACTTATCGTAGATTTGGTGTAGTGTTGGAATCATATTTTGATATAATTACTTCTTGCAACTAGGTGGTACTGGCTTCACTCCAAGAGATGTAACACCTGAAGCAACGAAAGAAATGATCGAGAGAGAAACACCCGGTCTTCTGTTTGTTATGATGCAAGAGAGCTTAAAGGTAAATACTTACTTCTAGGGGATGTTCAATCTGGATAAGCCGAACTGATACATTCTGAAAACCGAATTGAGTCTTAATATGGTTAGAATACTTTTTCTTGTCCTATATACGTACGGAAAGCCGAATTTGATCAGATCAACCCGATTCTGTTTCCTTTTTCTCTGTGAGCAGATCACGTCATTTGCGATGCTCTCACGCTCTGCAGCAGGAATTAGAGGCTCAACACTGGTAAAAATCTCTAAGTTCACATTGGTATTATGTCGAAGTTGTCATCACTCACGTTTTTAGGTTTTTTGTTCTCTCAGATAATCAACATGCCTGGGAACCCAAACGCGGTGGCTGAGTGCATGGAGGCGCTGTTACCAGCATTGAAGCACGCTCTGAAGCAGATCAAAGGAGACAAGAGAGAGAAACATCCGAAGCACATACCTCATGCAGAAGCCGCCGCACCGACTGATACATGGGACCGAAGCTATAAGTCAGCCTATGAGGGAGAAGAGACGAAAGAGGCTGGGTGTTCATGTACTCACTGAAACTTCCCAGCTTCTCCGCTCAGTGAATCAATATCCCCATGTGACTGTGTAAAACTTTTGCCGTGTTTTGTGGTTTACTGAGTTACATGAAACCCAATGGGAAGAGCATTGTTGTTTACTACTTATAATAAGGTCTACTTTGTGTAAAAATGCTTGGCCCCCTAATGAGAAAAAAATAAAATGTGTTTTGAAATATGGTTATTTCGCAAATAACTTGTCAAATTAGTTAGTAATGTAATACAAAATTATTTGAAAATTTTAGTTTTGGTTTACAAATGTTGTTGGGATTTTGTGTATGTCCGGTTTACGTAATTCTGTATACTTGTGAGTGTCCTTCTTCCCCGGATAGTGAACAGAAATAATAGGAAAGGGAAAGTATAAAAATGGGTCAGCTCGCTCTTCACAGACTCCCGCCGTTGGCTTCGCTTCCAAGACGCCCTCCTTCTCTTCCCCCACCGTCTTCGTCTTCTCCGTCCCTCCCTTGCGCAACCGCCTTCCGCCGCGGATTCTACGTCGCCAGGTTTTCTTTTATTTCCCTCGGATCGGATTTTTCTTTTTTTTGGTCTTCTTCTTCTTCTATTTATTTTGGTTGTGGGGATTTACAACTCAAGTAAGGAATTATGAATTCACAGATTCAATCAAAGGGAAATGTTTTGCGTATTCCGCTGCGCTTGTTCACTGAGAAATTGAAGAACAGAGACTAGATGTTCCATTTGTATCAGCATCCACAAATTTGTTGATGTTTTGTGATGAATTTCCCCCTAATCATGTCTTCTTGTTTGTGAAAAAAATAGATCAATGTCATCCCACATTGTCGGGTATCCCCGTATCGGGCCGAAGAGAGAGCTTAAGTTTGCATTGGAGTCCTTCTGGGATGGGAAAACCGGTGTTGAGGAATTGCAAAATGTTTCTGCTAACCTGAGAAACTCCGTATGGAAACATATGGCTGATGCAGGAATCAAATATATTCCCAGCAACACCTTTTCATACTATGATCACATGTTGGATACCACAGCGATGCTTGGAGCTGTTCCCACTAGATATGGTTGGGAAAGTGGTGACATCGGGTTTGATATTTACTTCTCCATGGCACGGGGAAATGCTTCTGTTCCTGCTATGGAAATGACCAAGTGGTTTGATACAAACTAGTAAGTAATGAGTTCTCTTTCTTCCCTGTTTTTTTTTTTTAAGTTTCTTTCTCAGTTATATTTCTAATATTTGCCCTAACAGCCATTACATTGTTCCTGAGTTGGGTCCTGATGTCAAATTCTCCTATGCATCTCACAAGGCTGTGGATGAATTTAAGGAGGCAAAAGCAGTAAGTTGACTGGAACCTTTTTCACGTATTTTTTCCAGGAAAAGCTTTTCCTTGAGCTGTTGTACTTTTGATGCGAGCATATAGATAATTCATGGTATTAATTTTCTTTTATAACTCTCTTCAGCTTTCCTCCTTTTTTTCCCCCAAGTTTCTTCTTATTCACAGCTGTGCTTTTGGCTGTTCATGGCACAGCTTGGCATTGACACAGTTCCTGTGCTCATTGGGCCCATCACGTACTTGCTCCTGTCAAAACCTGCAAAGGGTGTTGAAAAATCATTCTGCCTTCTTTCTCTGATTGACAAGATTCTTCCTGTCTACAAGTAAGGATATTTTGAGGCCAACTGCAAGGTTTTTTTAAGTTAGCTAGACCAAAATAAACTCAAAAGATACCAGTTTCATTGGATAGTGCTTGAAACCTTAACTGGTTTCTGTGGCATTTGTTTTGTCAGAGAAGTTTTGGCTGATCTCAAATCTGCTGGTGCACGATGGATTCAGTTCGATGAGCCTATACTTGTGATGAATCTTGACACCAGCCAATTGCAGGCATTTTCCGATGCCTACTCTAAAATGGAGTCATATTTGGCAGGCTTGAATGTTCTTATTGCCACATACTTTGCCGATGTTCCTGCTGAAGCGTACAAGACATTAACGTCTTTGAAATGTGTAACTGGGTTTGGATTTGACCTCGTTCGTGGATTGGAGACTATTGATTTAATCAAGGTGAATTTTCCTTGTGGAAAGCTACTATTTGCTGGAGTTGTGGATGGAAGAAACATTTGGGCGAATGATCTTTCTGCTTCACTCAAGACACTACAGACTCTTGAAGACATTGTTGGAAAAGGTGTCAGTAAACTGATTGCTTTCACTTATTTTTACTACTTAGCTTCAGAATGATGTAAACCCTCCTCTTCTCTTTGCAGAAAAAGTGGTGGTTTCTACTTCTTGCTCTCTACTCCATACGGCTGTGGACTTGGTGAATGAAATTAAACTTGATAAAGAACTAAAATCGTGGCTTGCATTTGCTGCACAAAAGGTCGTTGAAGTGAATGCACTTGCCAAAGCGTTCTCTGGAGCTAGGGATGAGGTACATCTTTGTTTATTACATTAGGCACAACTTTTGAGGAATATTATCTTGGAAATTGCTGTAGGCTCTGCGTTTCTAATTCTAGAAGGTCTTTGAGTTATAATTTTTCCCACGGTTGAAGTTATCGTCTTAAAACATACGTTTGTGTGACTGCAACTACATCGATGCCCAATGAATTTATTTCTCATATACTGGACTTTGACCCGATCTCATGGATCATTGCTGAAACTAAGTTTTTATTTGATACAGAAGTAGTTAACCGACAGCTTTGTATTTTCTTGGTCCCTTTGTAGACATTGTTTGCTTCTAATTCCATGCGTCAAGCTTCTAGAAGATCATCTCCAAGGGTGACAAATGCAGCTGTACAACAGGATGTAAGGGGGTTTCTAACAAATTTCTCTTTCACATTTTGTAACCTGGACTCATATCGTTATTACTTTCTTACTCAGGTTGCTGCACTAAAGATATCTGATCACCGCCGTTCTACAGAAGTAAGTGTTAGGCTACAAGCCCAGCAGAAGAAGTTAAACCTTCCTGCTCTTCCAACAACTACAATTGGATCTTTTCCTCAGACCACGGATCTCAGACGGATACGCAGGGAATTCAAGGCCAAAAAGTAGTCCTATCTAATCCGATGATGTATATGAAAAATTCTAACATGTCATTATCTAATACTCATGCACCCGCTGCATTTGCAGGATATCAGAAGTTGAATATGTCCAGGCTATCAAAGAGGAATTTGAAAAGGTTGTCAAGCTTCAAGAAGAGCTTGGGATTGATGTATTGGTGCATGGGGAGGCAGAGGTGGCAATATACTCAAACCTAGGTTTATTATTCGAACTATTCCGTTGTTTACCCCCCCCTGATATGCCGTAGTCCTGCAGAGAAACGATATGGTGGAATTTTTTTGTGAGCAGCTATCTGGCTTTGCGTTCACAGCGAATGGGTGGGTCCAATCATATGGGTCCCGCTGTGTCAAGCCACCTATCATTTATGGTGATGTCACCCGACCAAAGGCAATGACTGTCTTCTGGTCGTCAATGGCACAGAAAATGACCCAACGTCCTATGAAGGGGATGCTCACTGGCCCTGTTACAATTCTCAATTGGTCCTTTGTTAGAAATGACCAGCCCAGGTGTGACAACTAAGCCTATTAAGTTCTCTTTCACTCTATATGGTGTTCCATTTCACCATTATTGTTGTTTATAGGCATGAGACATGTTTCCAAATTGCACTTGCCATCAAAGATGAAGTTGAGGACCTTGAGAAGGCTGGTATCACTGTTATTCAGATTGATGAAGCTGCATTAAGAGAAGGATTACCTCTCAGGAGGTCCGAGCAAAAATTTTACCTTGACTGGGCTGTCCACGCATTCAGAATCACAAACTGCAATGTACAAGACACCACTCAGGTCATATTTGTCTCACTTTATTGCTCGCTTCCACTTAAAAGAATTGTTTTACCAATATGATGAGGGTCATGTTGTTTCTGCCATTTTCGTGGACAATGCAACGACAAAATGGAACGTGATATCAAGATGAAGGATGTGAAACAATGACTGATTTATGGAAGAGGTCTAATTTGTTCATGCTCTCCTTGTACTTCATGCAGATTCACACCCACATGTGCTACTCAAATTTCAATGACATAATCCAGTCAATCATAAATATGGATGCTGATGTGATCACTATTGAGAACTCACGGTCCGATGAGAAGCTCTTATCAGTCTTCCATGAAGGAGTGAAATACAGTGCCGGAATCGGTCCAGGGGTTTATGACATTCACTCTCCTCGTATCCCACCCGCTGAAGAAATAGCTGAGCGTATCAACAAGATGCTTGCCGTTCTGGACAGCAAAGTCCTTTGGGTGAACCCTGACTGTGGCCTAAAGACTCGGAAGTACTCTGAAGTTAAATTGGCACTTAGCAACATGGTTACTGCTGCCAAGCTAATCCGCTCTCAGCTAAATAAGTCATAAAGCCTTTCCTCAAGTAAGTTTGCTCATAGTAACACTTTCTTCTCTCTCTAAATCTTTTATTTATAACCGTTGCTTAGGTTATTAATAGAATTTCTCTATCAGTTTTAATCCAAAAAAAAAAAAAAAACTCTATCAGTGCCTGGAATGAACTTTATCATGACGCATGCATCAAGTCTCATCGATTTTCATGTTATTTTGTAGAATTTCTCCACTTTTAGCAGTTCGTGTAGGGTTGGTACTTATTCTATAGTTCTGATTGTTTTCATCAATTCTAGTAATTTCTGCCACTGGAGTTCATTATACTAAGGCTAATTAGAAATCTGTAAAATGGAGCTTTCTTTATTTTCTCGTCACATATTTGTAAAGACATGTAAATGGGAATTAGCAAATAGTATTTATTTTCTGCATGAGCAAGCTTATACATTGTGAGACGCAAATGTAAGGGTCACTCATTCCTCAGGTTTCCACACAAGGGATGAACGTACTGCATTTCTAGCATACAGTAAGATTAGCAGAACCAATGAAATCGAAGCAGCCAAATTGCAAAGTAACTGCCTTTTGTTCTTAGCTTCCTTTACCACATTTCCAGTTGCCTCTTTGTACTTCTCAAACCATTTCGCTCCAACTTTGTCTTTCTCCTCATCCTTGGAACTCAAAGGTCCTTTAGGCTCACCAGTTAATTCCTCTTTTCCACTCTGTAATTCCCTTGCTTTTTGCTGTGTATCATGTTTCAGCTGTTCGGTTTTACCACCGCTCGGCTTCTCATGTTGATCATGGGGTTTCATGATCACCGGTGGTTTGACTGGTGATAGTGGCTTAGTTTGAGGGATTTCTGTCTTGACTTTGGGATGTCGGATGTAGAGTTTGTTATCCTTGAACATAGCTGAAACCGAGTCAATGTCAGCTGTCAAAGGAACGGGAATTTCCTGGTGGAAGCGAATCCATTTGTTTCCGCCAGTTGGACGTTCTCCAGTTAGTCTTAGCTTCCTAGTTGCGGTGACCGCCACCTTAAGTTGTTCTTTCTTGAATCCTAACCACAGAAGACAATGCTTATGAGCTTAGTTGCTTTAACCAAACATTCTTGATGTAGAAAAAGGAGAATGAATAAACAAGATTGAGAAGAAGAAAACGAACCTGGAAGATCAGCGACAAGGATCTCGGCGTCTGGTTCAGAGGTCCATCTAGTTGCAGGCTCAAATGCTTGGTAAACCCGTTCCGTTTGAAAGTTAGCCATTCTCTCTCACTCTCTTTTCTATGTGGTTGCTCTTTTTTTTTCTTTGGTTTATAAGTAATGTTTTATGTTGTGAGAAAGCAGAGAAAGATCTCTAATGATTTTATAGGCAAAGAAGATTATTAGACAACAAAGAGTTTTGTGATTGATTTGGTTTTAGTTTGAAGGAACGAAGGCTTAATTCTTTGGGTTTTCCACTTCCTCTTTTGTCTTCTTCGAGTTTTCTTTGTCTTGAAGATTTTGATGATTCTTTGGATTGAGTTTTAAATTAAGTATCCCTTTTTAATTTGTAAATTAGAGTTTCAAGATGTGGAATAATTAAATTTATTATTCTAACATGAGATAACGTTGTAGACAACGGTTGTCTTATACACATGCAACTTTGGATGATGATAAATCAAAACACCAACACCACCATAGTCATGCTCACAATCTTCTAAAATTATGTTCTGCCTTCCATATTATCTACAGAACAAAAAAAACTATTTGTTAGATTATGTATAAATATGATTTTAATATCTCTGAAAACTGATAAAGATTTTTATAATAAAAAAAAAATAGAGGCAAATATACATGCAGTTTACCAGTTACAACAGAAACCGGTTTATTATAATCCCAAACATTCTTATGCAATCATAACATTATTGCAAGCAGTCAAAAGTTAAAAACCAAAAAAAACAGAGCAATTAAAACACATATCAATACACACAAACACAAGCCATCAAAAGTTTTTCCTCTGCTGGATTTTCCATTCCAAGTATTTCTCGACAACATCGAGTCCACAAAACTCCTTCACAACAGGCATTGTCGCTGGAACAGGCAAATCAAAGGTCAGATCAATCCCTTGTTGGTTATTACTCCATGTCAGAATCTGTTTCTTGGCTTCTTTAACAGCTGCTCGGGCCGCGCAGTGAACCGAAGCCGCCAAAAGCAATGGCGGTTCACCCGAAGCTGTATCAAAACAAAAGCAAAAGTTTGAAAAAGACTTGAGAGTTTTGATCTTTTGGGTTTCAGTATGAACATAAAAGAGAAATCAATGAGGAAAATGGATAAGTAAGTCACCTTTGGATGAAAGAACACGGTTCTTGTGATGTCCACTGTTGAGAATCTCGACATTAAACTGTCTTGGGATTGTGTCGACCGTTGGGATCTTGTAAGTCCATGTGCTGTCTGTTACTATGAGACCGTCTGAGTTCATTAGGTACTCTTCAAGCATGAAGAACCCAAGTCCTTGAACAAATGCTCCTTCAATCTGTAATTTACCATGAAACAGAACAAAAATAACATTACAAATCCAGATCCACAACAGAAACAGACACACACATAGAGTGGCTTCCCGGGTTTAACCTGTCCTAAATCCACAGCGGGGTTGAGACTTTTCCCGCAATCATAGATAATATCCGTGCGCAGAATTGTTGTTTCGCCCGTCAAAACGTTTACTTCAACCTGTTGATTACAACCAAAGAAGTGAAATTCTTTCATAAAATGTAAGTAAGCTAAGATGAGCTATTCTTCAATGTTTTGAGCTTTACCTCGCTCGCTGCAACTCCATAGTTAAGATATAGGCTAGTGGAGATATCCGGACAGTATGTGCTACTAACCGACAAGTTTACAGATTGTTGATAAGCCTACACCAGACAATTCAAGAATAAAACCGTTCTAAGTCCACTCATAATAACCAGAGAACATCAAAATCATGAATGTTTCAAGAGTATGGACCTGACTGATGATGTTATCCCAAGTCACAGGTCCTCCTGTTTGCTCCACCAAAGTGGTATTGACGGGTAAAAGCCTTTTTACTAACCCATCGCAGCAAATTCTTACCGCTTCGCTGCTCGCCTCAGAGCTTGTGCTACCACCAGTTACTGAGCCTTGTACCAAACTCAGGGTGTCGGATTGGATGACCCGGATTTTCTTGAGAAGCTCATCGCTTGTAGTACCGCATTGGATCAGTCCAAGGGAAAATGCAGCCATCTGTTTCACCTTTGTCCATAGCCCTTGTCCTATCTCAATCCCTGGAACCTCAACCACTATTGACCCGTCGCTCAATACGCTTACTCTTCCTGGTGTTGATCGCATAGACACTCCATAAACCGCAGGCACACGCGAGATCCCTCTCTTTCTCCACTTGTTTGATGCATTAAACTCCTCAACCACCTTCCTCCGCTGGTTAAATCTCGAGAATTCAGCGAGTTTGTCCCAGAGTAGTGGTAACGTGTACTCGGTAGATTCACCAGCTTTGGCATTGTGAAACAACCTTAAGCTCTCATATGTATGGAGATTAACCTTCCTGATCTCATCCACGTCAATTGAAAGATATGAAGCTACTTTTTCGATGATGGCTTCTCCTATATACGATCCTTGTACATCCCCGGGAGCTCTAACCGCGGTTCTGCTCACGGTGTTTGTTTTGCATACTTTCACATCGAAAGAGAGAGCACCCCAATCATACTTCATCAGTGCTCCTTGGATCCCGGATGGCATAAGCGGGCTTACATCTTCGCTTAGCCCTGCATCAAGTAGCAATTCTAAATCCAAAGCAGTAATCTTTCCATTGGATTTGAATCCAACACTATATGTAACTTTCATCGGATGTCTTCCTCCGGTAGTTATCATATCCGTTTTCCGGTTCACATATGTCCTCACCGGACGCTGCATTTTGGATGCTGCAAGTGCACAAGCTGCAGCAACCTAAAAGATGTTGTTGATAGAAAGAAAATTGTTAAACTAAACATCAAATACTCAAGTACACTCGAGAGTACTTTCAAAATGCGAACTCACGGGCATTGATTTCAGGGCTTTCCCACCGAATCCGCCTCCAACTCTTCTAGTGATGACACGGACATTATGCTCAGGAACTCCAAGACATCCAGCGATGGTTTGATGTACATACTCGGGGGCTTGACTCGAGCTATAAACCACCATACAGTTGTCTTCATCCGGCACTGCAAGAGCCGTTTGTGTCTCCATATAGAAGAAGTATTGTGACCCGAAACTTACCTACAAAGATTAATATGATGATTAGACAAGAGCTAGGCTTGAGAGACATATATGTCTTGGAAAGGAACCACCTTTGATCCAAGAATCTTATGTTCAGCTTCAGCCATTCCCTTAGAGATATCACCGACCGATTTACCACGTAGAGGTGGAGGGAGCGCAAAGAAGCTAGATCTTTCGACAGCTTCTTCTACGGAAAGTATTGGCGGCTCTAAATTCTCAGTGTCATAATCAATCACAACAAGATTTGCTGCAACATCTGCATGCTTTTGACTATCTGCAACCTGCAGATAAAGCATATTAAAACTAAGTTTATTCTACATAAATGCTTCAGAGGAAAAGAGAATTCTTCACCAGACTTACCAAAAAGGCGACTATCTGACCAGCACAATGGGTTATGTCTTCGGCGAACAAAAGGTCCGAGGTAAAGAAACCTTTGGTACCGACATTTTGCCCGCCTTTGGGAACATCTTTGTAAGTGATTATTCCAACAACTCCTTCTGGAACTCTGTTTTCCTTAAACCTCATACCCTTGATCCGCGCCAGAGGCATTGTACTGTAAATAATTGCACCGTATAGACAATTTTCCGGAGAAGGAATGTCGTCTACATAAACAGCCTCACCTGCAAATTTACTAAAACGTTAACAGAGAATCCATGTTCACCCGACAAAAGATCAAAGAGTATATATATAGAACTCACCGGATGCTTGGAGACAAGCTCCAGACTTTACAATGCCTTTCCCGACCGGACTGTATTCTTGATTTTCAACTATATGTTGTGAAGATGACAACATAGCTTCAGGTTTCAAAGATTCAACATTCTTCTGATCGAAACCAATCTCTTTGCATCCTCCGTTGAGCCACCTGTTTGTAGTTTTAGCGTTTGTTTGAGTTAAAGATCCGAAGAACTCGAAGAGAAAAGTAACAGCCAAGCTTGATCTATAACCGGCATTCGAAGTACCCTTATCAGGTACTATCTCATCTTTAAGTAAGCCAATAGCTTCCATCAAAACTTCATCAGATATCACTTTCCCTGTAAGGAAGTCTTCGACTTTCCTCGCCCTGTGTGTGTGTTTTGTCCCATAAGCCCCAAAAGCTAACCGGCAATCATGTACAACGATGCTATCACGTGCTTCACTTAAGGAAACTTCAGCTGAGAAAGCAGCATTCAGAAATGCCAATGCATTTCCTAGAGGACGAGGCGCTGCTCTGTAAGTTTCAAAGAGCAAATGAGTATCCGAAGAAGAAGAACCATTCTTATTCATGGGGCGCCAAGACGGGATCTCGAGGCTCAAAAGAACAGATCTGGTTTCAAGAGGAGGCTGTTGAAGAAACTCTTCCAGTGTGAACTGTTCTTGACCCGAGCCGCTATTCATGATCTTCACGGTAGCTCGAGCAGCAAGAAGTATGGTTGTGAGATCTGAAGGAAACTGTTTTCTCTGCGCCATCATGATGTTTCCGCCTATCGTTCCCGTGTTCCTCACGAATCTACTTGCAATTTTCTCCATATGAGTGGCGATTTTCGCCAGCATAGAAACATCTTCTTTTTCTCTTAGAGCCTCAATAGCTTTCGATATAGTAACAGCAGCTCCTAATTCAATTCCTTTATCATCTCTTCTTACCACAGTGAGCTCAGTAATCTGTCTTATATCGAAAAATCTTTTGTACTTTCTCTCCTTTTCTTCTTTGTAATACCCTGTACTCGTGTTACCCGCAACCAACTTAAACGACACTCCATTTTCAACCTCTAGTAACCCTTGAAGCTCCGAGACACTAACCGGACTAGACCATCTGTACTTTCTTGGATCAAGGGTCATATCGATCTTGATTTCGTTCTTCAAGAATTCCGGAAATGTAGAGACCTGAGATGATGTATGATCATAACATGGCAACCTTGCTAAAACCTCATCTCTGTTTAATCCCTTCTTGCAAAAGGAATTGAATCCGAGATCTTCGATATCCACATCCGCTGCAAAACTCTTACAAGCGTCCACGAGCGGTCTGTATCCGGTACACCGGCATAGATTCCCCGACACAGCCTTCTCGGCTTCCGCAGCCGTGAGGTTTGAGAAACCGCTGCGAGGTGGTAGAGACTTATCAGCGTTTAGCAGAGCCGAAAACATGGAAACGCTCATTCCGGGTGTGCAGAAACCGCATTGTGTGGCGTGAAAACCGGCAATCCGCTCGTGGACAGCGTGGAACCCGACTCTGCTGTTCCCGAGGCCTTCCGAGGTAGTGATGGAGCAGCCATCGATGCTGCAGAGGAGCGTGAGACACGAGCTGACTGTGAAGTTATCGACTTTTTGGAGCAATGGATCATAATTTGAAAGAAGAACAACACAAGCGCCACAACCACCTGCGTCCAGAGAAGATACATGACTTAGAACACAAAAAGCCAAACGCAGAGAGACCTGAAAGAGCCTCAGATCGATGGAAGTCTTTTCCAAATATTTTACCGGGAGTCAATATATTATTATAATTTGTTTATCCTCTTAATACTATCTTACATATATACCAAAATTTTATAACCATATATACATCAAAATTGTGCTAAAACCACTTATAAGTACCAAACTAACGATTCGTTCATTAGAGTGCTTTCTATAAAATCTAGTGTTATGTATATGTGTGATTTGGTAAAATGTTTTTAAAGCCCAATTATACACACACACACACACATACACAATACAAAAGATAGATTGAATCAATGCGTTATTGATCTAAAAAAAAAAAATCTTACAACTTAAAAAGGGATTTTGAAACTTCATAGTTTTTTATTCAAAATGTTTTTTTCTATTTTGATGAATTTTAGTCCTAATTAAATTCTATGAAAGATGTGGTTTTTTTTATGTTAATCGAAAAGAGATAAAAAAAAAAAAATTCAACTAAAAATTAGGAAAAGAAATGATGTAACATGAAAAACTTTGCCTATTTATTTGATTGTCTTCGTTAGAGAAAAATCTTGTCTATTTAAAGTTCAACAAGGATCATTAAAAGAAGTGGAATCAAACTTAACGTTATGCATATTACAAAATGTTAAACATGAAATATTAAAAAAGTTAGGGTTCAATCATGGAGACCATTATTCTAAACACAAACATTGAAAATTTTAAATCTTCAATTATTTTAATTTGCTATGGGATTTGATATTTGTAAATCATACTATTATTCAATCAAGTATTTCAATATTTCATCATAATAAAGCGTTATTGAAGATTAAAATATTTTTGAACTGTTCGTATATTGAAAGAATATTTAAATGAATTCATTTTAACCCAAATTTTTATGCGTAAACTATAAAAATAAAAAAACGAATACAAAGGACTTTTGTATTCACACATCTAAATTCACTCGATGCCCTAACGGATTATTAAATCCGATATGTAAAGAAAAACCTCCTTTTAATTGAAAAGGTAACGCCAAAATCAAACAGATAAATTGGCGTTTGCAATTTACACTATTTGTGGATTTTTCTTTTACATATACAAGAGCCGAGCCATTTATTTGTTTGGTTTTTTGGCGTTACCTTTTGCAGTTAATATTATTTTTTGGTTATAATGAAAGTCCCAATCAGAGTCCTCTAAAATCTGAATACCTTTTTGACAAAAAAAAACATCCATAAGAGCTGAAGCTTCCTACAGAGACTGCAGATTTAATCAAATTTTCTAGGAATTTGTTTTTTTTTTCTTGGGGGGATCTGTTGTTATTGAATCTAAAATCTTGTTCTCAAGCCAAAGAAAAAAAAAGACTCAAGAACATGAAGATAGAGACATTTGACTTTGGAAAGAAAAATGTGAACTTTGATAAACTGTATCATCGTAGTACCTTCGCCACAACCGAGTTTGACGCTCTTGAAAGGAGTCTGGTTGCGCAAGAAATCGATGAGAGTGGTTGAAGGATCAAGGGAAGAGAGCTCGAGCTCGAATCTTTCTCCATTAATGGCGAAAACCAGAGAGGTCTTGCTCTTCATCGCTTCTTCTTTTTCTTCAATCACTTTCTCACCCACTGATTTGCTCTCAGAACAAACCTTAATTTATTTAGACGACAGAGATTTTCTCTCGGTTTAATCTCAGACGATATCATGAGATTTTTTCCGGTTTGTGACTGACAGAGAGTCTAATTAGTATTGCTCTGTAGTCTGTACAAGAATACACGATAAGATTCGTCGCCAACTCGCTACAAATATATTTTTATATTCAACCTCTTTTTTTTTTTTTTTGATTAATATTATATTATATTCAACCTCTTAACAAAAAATATGTATATATCTTACTCTTAATATATTTATAAATGTTTTGTTTAAAATATTTGCACGGTTAACGTGTTGGGGATAACAATGCTAATAACTACACTAAGTATATGTTTGGTTTGATTAAAGAACCTTTGGACTAATCAAACTTGTTTGCCAAAAAGAAAAGAAAGAAGACTAATCAAACTTCTACTTGTATTTTCTTATCGTTTACAAATTGTATACATACTTTACTAGATTTGAATATACAGTATGGTAATAACATTAATATAAAACAAAACAAAAAATTATGTGCGTGCCAACTAAACTTTGAAGTGCTAAAGAGCTTTTTTCCATATAAAAATAATAATGTGACACAAAATAGAGAAATAAATGGAAAAATATAAAGATGTCTTTCTATGGATTAGCCTAGTCTATATCATTGTAGACTAAATACAAAAACGGTTCAAATGGACTAAGACTATTTTCACCCACGGGGTTAGACCGCACGGACAACGGACATGCTCAAATACTTAAAAATTTATGGTTTAATTAATTTGGGGAAAAATATAATTTTTCTTCTTTTACTCCATTAAAAAACTCGTAGAATCTTCTTATAACCGAATTTTTCATTAAAGCAAGTTTGAAAAATAATATTTGTTTGTTTGATAGTGAATGAGAGTTAATTAGTTTTCAATTTTTAATGTTGGTAAATGGTTTCTGTTAAAACCACTAATTTAATACATCCAAAAAATTTAAGTCAATTATCATTTGGGAAACAAGAGGACAAAAATACCACCACACTAGATCATTTCAAACTTTTTTTTGTCTCTTCTAAGTTAGAGATTTAAAGGATAATCTAAACAATAAAAAAAAACCGGCAATTAAACGTTTAGTGTAATTGCTCTCATTCCCTTGTTCGCCCTAGCGCCGCAGCCCTCTTACCGATCCGATCTCCTTCTCCGGTGGTCGGTTTTCTTCACCGTCACCGTGAGAGTGACCCCTTTTGCTTCTCCTCTACTTTGCCTACAAGTTCGTTGCGTTTCAAGGTGCTTTCTTTGGTTCTCTGTCGTTCAGATTTGCTAGCTTGGTGGTGTCTCCGGGGTGCTTCCTCGACTGAAATCGTCAGAGATGGTGCTCGCTTGGGTTCGCCGTGACCTCTCTTGCCTCTCCCTTCGTATGATGCGGGAGGACGGTATCTTCCGTTGGGCTGGGTTAAGGGATTTCGTACAAACCCTTGTGAGTGTACCACCGCCGTTTTCCCTGAGGTTGGCGCCGGCTTCCTGGCGTTTCTTTGCTCCGGTCGCAAGCCCTTGGTATTGGATGTGTGGTTGGTGTGGTCTCCGGTCTTGCTCAGCTCGAGGACGGCTGGTAAGATATGTGACTCTACTGCTTCTCCTCCTCTCTCTCATGGAGCTCGAGACTTTTCCAGTGAAAGTCAGTTGGTGGGCCCTGATAGATCTGCTCGAGCTCCCATGTTACCTACGTGTTTTGTTCTCTCTGGAGATGTCGCCTCGTGCTCCGGCGTCGCCGAATCCGCTCCAACCACCGGCGCCTCCATATCCGTCAATCCCTCCGGACCCAGATCCACCGCCGTCATCTCTCGCTTCACAGTTTCAAACTCATATATCCCTCAACCGCCCTTCTCCTCCTCGCAAATCCCCGTGGCTTGAGCGGACTCCACCCTTATCTCATCCTCCATCTTTGGCGTCACATAAGGAGTTGTCATCGACGAGCTCTCATTTCGGAGAGATCTCAAATTTTATTTACATGTCGACGTCGTGCTCCGCTCCACTCCTACCGTCGAAGCCTTGCATCTTTCATGGCTGTGCTCCACCATGGGCTTGGCCCAATATGACATTTATGGTACTTATCCAGTTCGTCGGTTCGCCCCTTCTTCGGTTATACACCGTCGACCTTAGTCCCCTTCGGTTCAGCCATCGTCATCAGCTGCTTACTACACTCACTTTTGCCATTCATCAAACCATTCGATTCAGCTATCGTAAAAAGCTACCGCCTCCACACATCTCTGATTTTCCTCCGTCCTTTCGGCTCAGCTATCGGACACAGCGGATTCCTCCATCCGTCTCTCATCTCACTCGCCGTTCATTCGACGAGGAGCATTTATGGGCCGGGTTTAATCGCATATGTGGGTTTCTCAACTTACACCTCTCGCTCATATCTGGCACATCTCTCCGTCCATATTCTACTATTGGCTGCATTGGTTCTTATGTCAGGATAGTCACGGTTACTCTACATTTGGGGATGGTGATCCTAGCGATCCTAGCAACCTCCCTCTCTTTGAGAGGTGTACTCATCCTTAGATCTTTGTCGGGTAATTGTAAGAAATCCTTTACCGAATTGTTTTCTTGTGTAGCGGGCTATACGGGTCCAGAAGAGGCAAACCGATTCGTTTCGACGAATTTCGGAGGTAAAGATTCAGACTCTAAGTTACATGGTTATGTGACTAGGTCTAAACATTTCGGCTATGCCGTGAAGATCATATTGACTCATTCGAGCTTAGTTTCGAATTCGCTGTCATCTCATCAAATTCTATCTGTTTTAAGTCTTTAATGCTTTTAATTTGTATTGTTATTGTGAAAGAAGACGTATAATTCCCTCTTTTTGTAAGTTTGACTTTTAATGAATGAAAAAGAACGTGTTGCACAAAAAAAATCTAAATAATAACGTCACTTTTGACTTTTATAAAAGATATTGGGTGATCAATAATCAGTAGAGTTCAAGTGTGAGGCAACAACTAATAATTAAAAGGCAATAACGCCACTCTTGACTCTTGTGAAAGATATTGGGTGATCAACAATTAGTAGAGTTCAAGTGTGAGACAACAACTCATAATTAAAAGGCAATAATGCCACTCTTGACTCTTGTGAAAGGTATTGGGTGATCAACAATTAGTAGAGTTCAAGTGTGATGCAACAACTCCTAATTAAAAGGCAATAACGCCACTCTTGACTCTTGTGAAAGATATTAGGTGATCAACAATTAGTATAGTTCAAATGTGAGGTAACAACTCCTAATTAAAAGGCAATAATGCCACTCTTGACCCTTGTGAAAGATATTGGATGATCAACAATCAGTAGAGTTCAAGTGTGTGGCAACAACAACTAATTAAAAGGCAATAACGTCATTATTGATTCTTGTGAAAGATGTTGGATGATTAACAATCAGTAGAGTTCAAGCGTGAGGCAACAACTCCAAATTAAAAGACAATAACGCCATTTTTGATTCTTCGGAAATATATTGAATGATCATGTGAGGCAATAACTCCTAATTAAAAGATAATAACTCCTAATTAAAAGGCAATAACGCCACTCTTGATTCTTATACAAAATATTGGATGATCAATAATCAGTAAAATTCAAATGTGAGACAATAACTCTTGATTAAAAGGCTAGCTAGAACGTATTCAAGAGCTGAATTATTAAGGTGCAGCAGAGGGTGGGGCATCGAGGGTGTGGTCTTTGGGCATCGAGGGTGTGGTCTTTGGGAAGGAGACCCCACGGGTGGCTTCCCTAATCATGTCTTTTTAAGAACACAAAGTGCTTTTGATGTATGCCATTTGCTACATTATATTGCCATTGTATATAAAAACATATTATCAGTAACATTGTTGTTGAATTATAGAACCTAATCTCCCGGATTCGCTGAGTGACATGTGTCACGTTGATATCGACTTGTAGAAATAAGTGGCACGTTGATATCGACTTGTAGAAATAAAGTGGGACAGACAAAACACGCATCAACATAGCACATTTTTTTTCCTTTTTCTAAACAATAAGCATTACACATTATTATCATAGAATATATGATTCAAGACCAAACAAGCATTACGCATTTCATATTGATATTATTACCACGCCGAGCCTAAACTCAATCTAAGACACTCATATATATATATATGGAACGTATTTTTGTTTTTTGACCAAAAATTGTTTAATACGTTTTATTCGTATAATATGAACTTCGGTTCCATACGAAGTTTCTCTCACGATCCTTGCCAAGAACTGATGACTTCACCAAGACATTCAACCTTTTCCATTTCATTACTTTTGAGTCCAGGACTTTGTGGTCGAGTGGTAAAGAGATGAGTTTTGGGGGCAACCACGCTCCAAGTTCGATTCATCTGTTGTGCGAAACAAAATCACATTGTTCTTGGACACCCACATGGATATGACTCTTTGTTTACAGTCCATTTGAAAACCCGAGGATAAGCCTATCTGTGAGTTATCCGTGAGTTGCTTTTTTTCCAAGAATTAATTTAGATTTTTCCAAGAGTATAATTTATTCTGAATTACCAAAAAAAAAAACATTCGCATGCACACAAACCCTTTTAAATATTAAATAATGAAAATTTCAACTTTGTTGAAAAATGTATGGTGCGTTTAAATATGTGGAAAAAAAGAGATAAAGCCCACGATTATTGATTCGCGAAAAATCTTGCCTGGTTGTCTAAATCCATAATTATCTTTTCAACAAAGTTGAAAAAGGTATGGTGCATTTAAATATGTGAGAAAGACAAAGCCCACGATTATTTGTTCGTGACAAATCTCGTATGAATGTCAAATTTTCTTGGAAAAAAATAATATTTAGTTTTCACATAAATAATATTTTTACTACATTAATACGAAAACAGTACATATACAATTTTAAAAACATTGAAATTTTTTTATTAAAAAAAACATTATTCTTAAAAATCCATCCATGACTATTATTCCTTACGCCAAGTAAACCACTTTTATCTTTTCTGCACATTTTTATGTTTTCAACAGAATCTTCTTTTCCACCTAGTTGATGTTTTATAAATATTTTCAGTCAATTTCTCTGACAAACTCGTATCAGATTAACATATCATTAGACGATATTGGTTAACTGTCGCAATGTATTTTGATGTAACTCTGGAGGGAATAGTCAGAGCAGCCGAAATAGAATTCACGGTTAGCATTTAGCAATTTAGCAGCACAGTATGGTCCATAAGGCCATGATCAACGCAGACCTTGTCGGGTCTTAAGAAGTGTTTTAAAGATTTTAAAATAATTAAAACAAAATTAAAAGGGTCTTAAGTTTATAAAAGTATCTTAAATAAGATCTTTTTCAGTCATAAGAACGGACATGTGGCGATTTATGAGTGGTTGCGGAAAAATAAAGACGGAAAAAGGAAAAAAAAATTGGTGTACGCGTGTTTGAGTCGGTCTCTCTTCCTTTCTCTCTTTCTTCGGTTTCTCCGGAGGTGATTTTACGATTTCAAAGCCAAGCGGAGTCAATCTTCCGATTTGAGGGAAGAAATCAATCGGAAATGGCGTGATAAATGGTGGATTCTCCGTTCTGAGTCTTTCATGCTCAGAATCGGCGAATTTGGTTCGCAAAATCAATCTCAAAATCTTTCACCACTGTCTAATCGATATCATGGTAAGAAATATGTGTTCTCTTAGGTAGATCGTGTTTTATTAATTGATGAGATTGGATTAGTGTTGTTTGCAATCGGTTTTGAGATAATTGAATTTAGGATTCTGAGGTTAAGATTAGGGTTTTTCACATTCTAGGTTTCATGTAATTGATTTTAGGGTTTTTTCGTGTGATTGAAATTAGGTTTTAATTGAATTTGAGATTTGATTGAATTTATTTTACGGATTTGTGATGGAATGGCTAATTGTAAAAAATCGGATTAACTTCTGATTTCATAAAAAATTTGTTTTCATCTCATTGTTTTTAGGTTTATTCGAATTTGATCTATTATGTTTTAGATTTATTAGCAATGTTTGGATAATTATATAAGTTCACATGTGGATTTGACGTTTTCTACAGATATGTCTACAAATGTCTCCCAAATGTTGGGCATTCGAACTCGACTTCGTGATAGAAACAAGCATCAACAATTGAAAGATGATTTGGTTGAACATGTATGGCAATGGCGACAACGTCAACATTAAAACTCACCGTTCTTTTTCCGTTTATGATTTGGAACATTATGTTTTCAATTTTTTTCTTCTCATGTATATTTAAATTTTTATTTAAAGGTTTTTTTTAAATGCTTTTATAAATTAAAATGAATGAATTTTTTTTTTTTGTAAGACATTCAAATTAATTGTCTCCATTGGAAGTCTTTTTAACCAAAAATGTCTTAAACAAAATAAATTAATTAAATTTAATTCACAAATAACTTAAGACACCCATTATGGTGTTTCCATTGGTGATGCCCTAATGGACCAAAACGATACACAATTTTCCTTTGGGCTTCAATGTAATCAATAAAGTAAATGGTCAAATTAGTTCGTTGGGAAATATTTAATGCAATAGTAGTGTTTGGTGTTGTAGTGATTGAATTCATCTGGTAATTTTGAACGAGGAAACAAAAAAAAATAGAAGCGCTTTAGCCAATTTTAACTATTTTTAAACGGTGGACACCTTCCAAACAAATTGTTTCATAATATATGGGTAATTGATCAAAATAGCACATTTTAATTTTTTTTTTCTCTAAATTATTATTAGTTAAAAATAATAATAATAGCATAAATTTAATATTAAAATTATCTAAAATCCTTTTCTAATAGAGAAAAACTAAACCCTAAATTAGAAATAGTAAATTCAAACATAATATTTTATTTTATTTAAAATTTATTTTGGATAAACAATTATTTTTACATAATTATTTGTGTTGTTTTCTAAATTTTAAATTTAAGAGACAAATTTTAAAAAATAAATAAACGTATACACTTGATACAACCCAACAAAACTGTTTGAGATTATCTTATCATATTTTTAGAATGCTACAAAAACGATCATGTAAACACACTTGATGCATCCGACACATGTCTTCATTCAAGATCGAAGAAAAAAACGTTTATTTAAAATGTGTAGATATCAGGTTTTAAGATCCCAATTAACAATTAGTTACAACATTAACCTTATCATTTTTCTCCAAAAAAAACACATTAACCTTATCAGCCCATTAGAGATTATGTATAGGTTGCCCCATCAGGAATTATTATGTCCACTAAAGGATTAAGGATTCATTATTAGCGCTAATGAATTTGTTATGTATCCGCTATTTGGCTTCCAAGCTACAAAAACGAAATTTGATAGTATTTTTTGTGCTCCAAATCCTATTATACTATTGTGGAAGCCCTTTTAGTCCAGTGGTTGACCAAAGGGTTTTTAATGCTTCTACACCAGGAAGTCCGGGTTTCGATTCGCAGAGGACGCAATTTCTGCAGATTAATAGAGGCAAGCTTATAAAGAAATTTTCAGCGTGGTGCAAGTGGAGCCGTTCATCGTGATCGTTGTGAAGCGGATAACGTTGTCCGTTGTAGAATTGTCTTTATAGTAGTTCTCATAATTTGTTCAGTGTTAACAAAAAAAAATCTTATACTACAAAAACTATCTAAATAAAGACACATAAAGTAGGGCTGTCTCAAACTATATGTAGACCCCATTCAAATTGTCTATTAAAAATACATTTAGTATGATAAAATCAAATTTTAAAAAATTCAAGCCCTCATTCATATATCTAGTTGAAATTTTCAAAATAAAATTTTGTTTTTAAGTAGGGATCCTGTTACTTAGTTCACTGACAACAAAGTTTGCATTACCTCGTCAAAATCAAAAGTTCTTTGGCTTGTGAATCTGTAGGGATAGTGTTTGTGGTTCTCATTCTCATTCTTTAGGGAATGCAATCCAAACAACAGTAAATGATGTAATTATCAATTTAAAAATGTCCTAAAGTTTATACGATACTATAACATTTATTTATAATGCATTCTTTCAAACCAATTTTTGTTTCTTTATTCAGCTGATTATCATTATAACATAAAAGGATCGAAAAACCAAAAACCATACCACAAAAAAAAAAGGTTCAAAGAGGTATGTTAGAGGGGGGATTAGCACCCCCTGGTTTAACTCGGTTCGAACCGAGATCGGTTCAATCAAGACCGGTCTACGATGGTTCGGATCAAAGACAAGTCGGCCCAAAAACGTTGGGCCGAGCTCGGAATCTCGCTGAAAACCCATCTCGGCTACCGATCTAGGCCCATCACGAGCCCAATCCGTTACAACAGATAAAATCGGAATATTTCCTCGTTCCCGCCGATCTCGGAAATGGAAATATTCCTTGCGAACAGACCGCCGAAGAATAAGGAATATATCCTTATCTCGGAGGGGAATCCGGAATATTTCCATTCCCTAATCGAGCAAGGAAAAGGGAATATTCACATTTAGAGCCGCCTCAAGACAATATAAATAGGGGAGAAGGTTCATTCATCAAGACATCCACAACTTCCGCAGAGACAGAGAATACAAGAGAGAGCTCGTTACCGATCTCAAGTCTTTTGTCTTTGCCTTCTTACTTAAACTCTGTTGTAACCGCCGACTTAGATCAATAAACGAGATTCCGATTAAAAGTATTGTTTTACCCTTTTTGTGTGATTTACGGATCAACAATTGGCGCCGTCTGTGGGGAAAGATAGAACAGTACTTTCGGATATCGTTTGATTGAAGTTCGGCAATGGCTCTTCCAGTCGATACCAACAGTTCGGCAATCTCCGTTCTTCCGAGGATAATTCCTAAATAATTCTAAATAATCCTAAATAATTCTCCGATCTAAACCAGAAACAGATCGCGAAAAAAAAAAAAAAAAAAAAAAAAAAAAAAAATTAGAGCTTGACGCCATCTCCGTTCTTCCGAGGATAATTCCATCGGAGCTCTGCCACCCTTACAACAAATCGTGCCGGTGGTCCAGAATCAGGCTCTATGATGCAAAAATCAAAACCCGACAACTCCGACTCACCGAGTACCGGACGTGACAACACCAAACCCTGATCCAAAACCATCCCAGCTCATCTTCAACCATCTCGGTTCATCAGAAACCATCTCGGTTCGTCGCAGAATAAGTCATGCCGGCGAAATCTCCTCGTATCTCGTCGCAACCCTTGACAATCTCGGAGTCTCCTAGCCGCCACAATCCACCACGCGGAACACCGAACTCCATCGCAATCCGCTGTCGCCCGATCTACCCGAAGCTCCGCCGTCGCCCGAGCTCCTCGAAGCTCCGCCGTCGCCCGAGCTCCTCGAAGCTCTGCCGTCGCCCGAGCTCCCCGAATCCACGCCATCGCCTGAGCTCCCTGAAGCTATGCCGTTGCCCGAGCTCCCCCAAAGCTTTCTGGGACTCCGCCTTCACCGCCGCAACCGTTCGAGCTTGTCGGAGGTTCGCCATCACCACGCCACCACAGACCTAGGACGCCACCGTCTCTCTTCGAACCACCGACGAAAGCTGCTTCGGCGGTTAACACCCTCGATCCATCACCGACTCGAGCTCTCCGGAGCTCCGCCATCATCGCCGCTGCTCGCCGCCACACCTGCAACGAAAACAAGATGATATCAGATCTTCTTCAACTATTGGGCTTGAGCATACTTGTGGCCCATCAATATCATGGCATAGCAGGCCGACTATGCATCAACCGAGCCCCTAACAATTTCCACCTGGGGCAATGACCGGACGATGCAAGCTCCAATCAAATCGAGTCCGAGAACTTGAACCCCGACATAACATGCGGTCTTAAGCAAAAAAAAAAAAAAAAAAAAAAAAAAAAAAAAAAAAAAAAAAAGGACAACCTCCGATCTCGTTCTCGCTTGTCACTTATCGATTATAGCTCGTCTACAGAGCTCCCTAAAATTCAGGTATTTTTTATCAAATTTTTTACTTGTTATTCGAAGATATTTTCTTTTCAGATTATATCATAGGATCCGTTCCTTCAAGCCGAACTTAAGCAGTTCGCCGAACTCGTACAGTTCGTATCATCAAGCCGAACTTAAGCAGTTCGCCGAACTCGTACAGTTCGTATCATCAGGCCGAACTTAAGCAGTTCGCCGAACTCGTACAGTTCGTATCATTAAGCCAAACTTTATGTTTGCCGAACTCCAACAGTTCGTATTTTCTAAGTCAAACTTTTAGTTTGCCGAACTCCAACAGTTCGTATTTTCTAAGTCAAACTTTTAGTTTGCCGAACTCCAACAGTTCGTATTTTCTAAGTCAAACTTTTAGTTTGCCGAACTCCAACAGTTCGTATTTTCTAAGTCAAACTTTTAGTTTGCCGAACTCCAACAGTTCGTATTTTCTAAGTCAAACTTTTCGTTTGCCGAACTCCAACAGTTCGTATCTTCCAAATCAAACTTCTCGTTTGCCGAACTTCAACAGTTCGCATTTTCAACCACCAACGGTTACATATCAACGTCCTGGCCAGACGATCTGATAAAGCCGAGCTTAGCTCGCACGCATCCTCATGGTGCAATGGATAATACACTTTCCACATTCAAAGCCGAGATCAGTCTCGCACCAAATTCTCAGATTATCCGAGCTAAATAAGCCAAGTCCGTCTCGCACACTCGGATTCAATGTGAGAAACCTAGAGCCTATTAAGATGGGCTGTTCACGTACTCTTAAAACTAAACTCTAGGGTCAAGCCGAACGTCCTTCCTCGCAAATCTAAGCCGACTTCTCAACAGTCGCAAAACTAATAAGCCGATTTCTCAACAGTCGCAAAAACAAGTAAGCCGATTTCTCAACAATCGCAAAAGCAGTAAGCCGATCTACGATAGGGATTGCCGACCTCGAACAGGTTCAGTCGAATTTATCCTCTTCACCCGGCTAAGACCGTACAGTTTACGGCACCACTGTGTACGATAAATTCGAGAGGTTCGTATAATGTACGACTTCAAAAAACTAGTCAAACCGCGAGAATTCCGATCTTCATTCTCGAAAGAAATTCACCAGACTCAGAATCTACCGCACTCGAGACGGATTTTGATTGAACCAACCTCAATTCTAACCGAGCTAAAGAATACTCCTCAAAATTCGCCGAACTCATAAACTCCCTCGCCGAACTGAGGGGGGGACCAATTGTTAGAGGGGGGATTAGCACCCCCTGGTTTAACTCGGTTCGAACCGAGATCGGTTCAATCAAGACCGGTCTACGATGGTTCGGATCAAAGACAAGTCGGCCCAAAAACGTTGGGCCGAGCTCGGAATCTCGCTGAAAACCCATCTCGGCTACCGATCTAGGCCCATCACGAGCCCAATCCGTTACAACAGATAAAATCGGAATACTTCCTCGTTCCCGCCGATCTCGGAAATGGAAATATTCCTTGCGAACAGACCGCCGAAGAATAAGGAATATATCCTTATCTCGGAGGGGAATCCGGAATATTTCCATTCCCTAATCGAGCAAGGAAAAGGGAATATTCACATTTAGAGCCGCCTCAAGACAATATAAATAGGGGAGAAGGTTCATTCATCAAGACATCCACAACTTCCGCAGAGACAGAGAATACAAGAGAGAGCTCGTTACCGATCTCAAGTCTTTTGTCTTTGCCTTCTTACTTAAACTCTGTTGTAACCGCCGACTTAGATCAATAAACGAGATTCCGATTAAAAGTACTATTTTATCCTTTTTGTGTGATTTACGGATCAACAAGGTAGAAGGACATTCACTATCCAACAAATCTTTCAACTATGTCGGAGGTTTTTGTCGCAACATATGATTACGATTAGCTACGGTTTTCAACAGTCACACACTACGAGCTATTAATGAGGCGGATCTTCCTAAGTCTTACGTATATATACAAATATATTTTTCAGTCTTAAGTCTTGAACCTAAGACACGTTAATCTAACCACTATTCCAAAAAATGTTGTAAACTAAATGATAATTTTAAGGGCATAAGTTCATACTTGAGAAATTGGCCTCAGGATC
This sequence comes from Eutrema japonicum, assembly GCA_030161315.1. Classification (NCBI taxonomy): domain Eukaryota; kingdom Viridiplantae; phylum Streptophyta; class Magnoliopsida; order Brassicales; family Brassicaceae; genus Eutrema; species Eutrema japonicum. Next base: position 47,090,852 of record BSQW01000005.1, read on the forward strand.
CCCAAATAAACATTTTCCAATGCAATAACTATAGATACAACTTCAAAACTTTGATATGATTTTTGATATTTACTCAGCCTGTTTAAACATTCAAACTATTTGTTATATCTTTCATTAGAAGACAAAAACTCCTTTTGATCAAAAAAAGAATAAGACAAAATCTCTATTTTAAACATCAAAATTAGGGCCAGAGTATCAAAATGGGTTGATATTTATGAGTTGACACAATCCAATCCAATCAAATCCAATCCAATCTATTAGTTTAATGGATCAAATAGGTTAAAGGGTAAATGGTTGATTGATTAGATGAATTGGGTTAAAATGGATTGAATTATAATGGGTTAATGGATCCAATGGTTAACCATTAAATCCATTATTTTAAAACAAAATAACTTAACCAAACCAAAATTAAATATGTAAACCAAAACTAACATATCTAACCAAAATCAATTGTATAAACCGAATCTAACCAACTTTTTGTTTTCAACACACAAATCATTTTACAATACTAGTTTTATTTGGTTATATTTTTGGGAATAGTTGTGTATAACCAAACCCGATTTCGTGCATCCGTGATTTCTTATCAAAAATATAATTCTGCGATTTCTCGCCAAAATGCAATTCTGCGATTTTTCGCCTAAAACAAATATTGTGAATTCCCATCAAAAAACAAAATTTTATGTCAAAAACGTAATTTCGCAATTTTTCGCCAAAAACACAATTTCGTAATTTTTCGCCAAAATGTGATTCCATAATTTCCTGCCAAAAACACAAACCCGCGATTTTCCACCAAAATGCGATTCCATGATTTACAGCTAAAAATGTGATTCCGTGAATTCTCGCAAAAACGTGATTTACCGTTAAAAACGCAATTCCGCAATTTCCCACCAAAAAAATTCCACAATTTTCCATCAAAAACGTGATTCCGTGATTTTCCGTCAAAAACACAATTCTATGATTTTTCGCCAAAAACGAAATTCCGCAATTTTTTTTTTACCAAAAACGTAATTCCGTGATTTCCCGCCAAAATGCAATTTTACGAATTTTTGACAAAACATGATTCCACGATTTTTCATCTAAAACACAATTCCGTGATTTTCCGCCAAAAACACAACTCCTCAATTTTTCCACCAAAAAAACAATTTTGTGATTTATACAACAGTAAATAAACTTAATAAATATTATTATTTAATTAAAATCCAGATGAATATTATTATGATAGATTTATTTTATGAGTTAAATGGTTAATTAAACCATTAAATTTAATGGGTTATGGGTTAATCCAATCTATAACATCAGTAAATCACATTAAAAACATCATATTATTCTCTATAATACAGGAATAAAAAAAGAAGAGGAAGAAATTTGTAGGCGTTGGAAGAGATCTGGAAAGCAAAATGTGACCGTTTGGAGTGGACTGTGGAACGTGCTTTACCTGGGGACCTCCAAGCCACGATTTCCCATATGATTGATGCTAATAGAGTCGTTAGTCAATACCAAATTTTATCCTTTATTTTATTTTATTTTTTCTTCTAGAGTATATCTATCTTATCTTTATTAGTTCTCTGTTTTATCCCTTTCCGTAACCATTTAATACCATGTTGTTATGTATGTATTTGTGATAGAACCGCCAATATAGTTGGTTGAATTAAAATTATAGTTGATGCAGGCGGAGCAATTTTTTTGTCATAAGTATTTTCTGCATTAGAAATACTTCATCGGCGTAGCGAGAAGAAGAAAGACTTTGGGTAACATTTTGATATTATTAAGTCATGGCATAATTGGCATTATATATGGTTGTCAATACGAAAATTAATTATGATACATGTGACTTTGACTTCCAATGTCCCCCACTATTCGTGCCGAAATTTAAGACTCGTGAGAATGGATAATTATGGCCCTGTTCGTCGAACACCACTTATTAGGGTTGTACACTAATACTCGTTACTCATCTTAAATCCGTTATCCGACTCGTATCCATCTTCAAAAAGATACTCGTGATCTAAGAATTGAATAAATAGTATCATAATTCTATTATTTGTGGGCAAAAGTTAGGTATCGGATATCAATACCCGATTACGTGATTTTTTTTTTTAATATCCATCTCGATACCCGATTTTTTACGTGACCCGTAAATACCTGTTTTAATTATATTTTATAACATTACCAATAACATTATATATATAATTGATAATATTATAAATATAATTATTATATTCAATTAAAAATAAAATATTTAATTATGTTTTTTACTAAATGTTAAAACCCAAACCCAATCTAGCCTAATACAAAAATTATTATGCGGATAAGGGCAACGATCTATAAATATACGAATAAAGATAAATGATCAGGTATTTAACGGATCAGCTATTTTTTCTAGGGTATCCGTTTTATCGAATACCCGTTATTTACGGATAGAGTAAGGATAATTTATTTTTTTACCCGTAAAGATCGAGTCGGATAAATGATACTCCAAAATTCAAAGATACCTGATTCGTACCCAGCCCTACCACTTATATCTTGAGATTGCTTTTCTTGATTTCTTATTTTAGAAACTTAGTAATTTTGCAAAATGGATTTTTCAAAATATCTTAATATGTGGATAGTTTTTCCTTCCGTGGTTGATCAAGAGTATAAAACTAAAGTTTTTATACTATGAGTTTGAGTCCTAAGAAATACAACTTATCGGACATAAGTTAATCCGCAACATTAGCATGAGAAAATTAGATTCACTTGCCGTGGTTATGTACGAATATTTAGGGAAGATAAAACTAGCGTAAATTTAGGGAAGATGAAACTTCTGAGTCCTGGTTTAAAAACTGTGTAGAAAAAAGTTTTTTATACTACATTATAAACAAATATATATATATTAGATCCCGTTTAATACATGGATAAAATACAAAATATTTATATTCTAAAATTGATAACCCGCATAATTATGATTTATATAGTTAGATTTTAAATTAAAACCATCGTTTATTTATCCAAAAAATTATGTTTTGTTTTACAGTTTTTGATTTGTAGTTTCTATTTTTTCTCGTCCTTTACCTTTTTCAATTTAATTAGCTTCCATTTTTTTTTAAAAACACATTTTCCTTTTCCTTTTTTGAAAAGTATATGATCTTCTGAAACTTAATTATTCTAACATATTTGTAAATCTATGTTTTAATGTAATAATTCAAGTTTATAGAGTTATCAAACACATGGTAACAAATATTATTTTCTAATTTTATATATTATAAATCTTATATAAATTTAATAGTTTATATTTTTGGATTTGTAATTTCTATTTTTTTCTCGTCTTTGACTTTTTCCAAATTTATTATATTCTAATTAAAAAAAAACAATTTTCTTTTCCTTTTTTTTATTACTTTATATATTTAAAACTAAATAACTAAAAATTAGAAAAATTATATTATTTATATCGACACATATCAGAATCTAAATTAAGAATGACACATATTACGATCTAACGATCTAGTGAGTTATAACTATATTACGTGTGTTACGCTCATATTAAAATTCAGCTTTATGTAATAATAAATATATATTTAACTTTTTCATAGTATAAGATGTTTTAACTAAAAGCATCCAATAAGTATATTATCTCTTGCTAATCTTCTTCGGTTGCTTTACATAATGTGCATGCATGTATAGGGGAAATAGTCGGTTAACATAAATATTACTAATATAATAATGATGGATATTTATATTTATCCTTTCTTTGAACATTTTTATAGAATCTTACTAGACAAAAAAAAAACAAACAAAAAGAAGAAAAACAAGAAGGGAGAAATTACGTGGAAAAAGTAGAGCAGCTTTTCAGTGTTTTTATAAACACGAAGAAGAAGAGCACACTTCTCAAGATCCCACACTCTCACTCTTTCTCTTCTATCGTCTCCTCGAGAGGATCGATCATTCAACAGTTCCAAGTCCCACAATACTTATTAGAATATAAAGAACCCCATTTCCTTGACTGTAAGTTTCTTGTTTCTTCTTCTCCAATCGAGTAATTTTATTCCTTTCTTCTTGATTTCAAATACCTTCGTCTCTTTTGTACCTTAACACCGAAAAGATTCTTCATTTTTTTTTTTAATTCCCATTTTTACATCTCATCTGGGTTTCTTCTTGTTTTCTTTACCAGTGTCAACTAAGATCTGATTTTCCAAAACTTGTCAGTATCTAATTTTTAAAAAAGTTTTGATTTTTTTTTTTCCAGCTCTTTCCGGTAATGCACCTTCTTAAAATCAACTAAGTTTTCGGATTTGCGAAATGTTTCAGTTTTAGAACCAACTCTGCCTCACTATTCTTCAGATTCTTGTTCTTTTGATGTACAATGGAACAGTTTCGCTGACTAAAAGCTTAGATCTGATAATCTGCAGTTGAGTGAAAGAAAATGGGGATTCTGAGTAAGGCGTTATGTCTTCTGGTGCTGTGCTGTGCCGTGGCTGCTGCTGCTGCTGCTGGGGGTTCTATCAAGTACAAGGACCCAAAGCAGCCTATGGGTGCAAGAATCAGGGATTTGATGAACCGTATGACTCTCCAAGAGAAGATCGGTCAGATGGTTCAGATCGAACGCAGCGTCGCAACACCTGAAGTCATGAAGAAATACTTCATCGGTAAGAAGACTAATTCGAAAAAAAAAACAAATGTTAAGTGTTCGATGTATTGTCAAACTGAGTGGACACTGTTGGGTTTATGTATGTGTAGGGAGTGTGTTGAGTGGTGGAGGAAGTGTGCCTGCGCCAAAGGCAACTCCTGAAATTTGGGTGAACATGGTCAATGAGATCCAAAAGGCGTCTCTTTCGACCCGCCTTGGAATCCCTATGATCTATGGGATCGATGCTGTTCACGGTCACAACAATGTGTACGGCGCTACCATTTTCCCGCACAATGTAGGCCTTGGAGTTACCAGGCAAGTAGTCCTACAAGGCCTTGTTAACTTCTTATGACAGTTGAAATGAACATCTTCTTGTTGAAATTGGTTTGTAATAATAGTATGGCTATCAAACTAAAAACAACTTGTTTTTGTAATCTCTTAGGGATCCTAAGCTTCTTAAGAGGATTGGGGAAGCAACCGCTCTTGAAGTTAGAGCGACCGGAATCCCATATGCCTTTGCTCCATGCATTGCAGTAAGTATACTGAGGATAACAGTTTGATCAAAAAACTGATCAAGAAACGTGTATGCTTAATATTTCTAAAATGGGGACATGCTTTGACAGGTTTGTAGGGATCCAAGATGGGGACGATGCTACGAGAGCTACAGCGAGGATTATAGAATCGTCCAACAGATGACTGAGATTATACCCGGTTTGCAAGGTGACCTTCCTACCAAGCGAAGAGGTGTTCCCTTTGTCGGTGGAAAGTAAGTATCTTTGCCTGTAATATATAATCTGTGATATGTATTTCGATATTAACTATGAAAAGTTAAAAAACAACCTATATGAATCTGCAGTTAATGAATGTACTCTTGATACTCTTACCTTAAGACGTTCTTTGATCTATGTTAACTCGCTTTCTTTTTCGACTAGATTTGGTTAGGATTTGAGTTGCTTTTCTGTATGTTCGAGTCTTGATGATCAAAGTGGGGGAAAGCCTCGAGTCATGGTCACGCGTGCTTTCATTTAAAACTAGTGGTCCTTGCGTATTAAAACCTTCTGGATAAGAGATGAACCAATATGGCGATTGTCAATTTTACAAGTGCAAAGCCTACCTGGCAATCCATGATTGGCCGACCCATGTGCTATGTTTTAACTTTAGTAGGTTCAGACAGGTTCTTAAAGAGTCACGGTTTGAATTTTCTGCTACTGTAGGACAAGTGTGAAGCTATCTTCTTCATCTGAACAATCCATGTCCCACTTATTTATATCCTTTACACATTTGTGGGAGATAAAATGAGCTCATGTCTCATTGGAAAAATTAGTATATTGTTTTTGCTAGATTCATTTCAATCATAAATAAATTGATGCATTAGTGTATGATATGAACACAAATTCCATTTGTTTATTGAAATGAGCTTATGACTGTAACAGAACAAAAGTTGCGGCTTGTGCCAAGCATTTTGTGGGAGATGGAGGTACAGTGAGAGGGATAGATGAGAACAATACCGTGATTGACTCGAATGGGCTGTACGGTATTCATATGCCTGGATATTACAACGCTGTAAACAAGGGTGTTGCAACGATTATGGTGTCCTACTCTGCTTGGAACGGTTTGAGAATGCATGCTAACAAGGAACTTGTCACGGGTTACCTCAAGAATAAGTTGAAGTTCAGAGTAAGAAATGATACATGTGGATGCATATGATCTTCTGTGCTTTGGTCCTAAAAGCTCTTCTTTTTGTTTCTCTGCAGGGCTTTGTCATCTCAGATTGGCAGGGGATTGATAGGATCACAACTCCCCCGCATCTGAACTATTCATACTCTGTTTACGCAGGAATCAGCGCAGGAATTGACATGGTTGGTCTCGAAAGAAAAACGAACCCACCTATATTTGGTATACTCTCTGTCCACGGTTACTTGATTGTTTTGCGGCTTTCTATTGCAGATTATGGTGCCGTACAACTTCACCGAGTTCATCGACGAAATCAACAGTCAGATAAAGAAAAAGTTGATTCCTATGAGCAGGATCGATGATGCTGTGAAGAGAATCTTAAGGGTCAAATTCACAATGGGACTCTTTGAGGAACCACTGGCTGATCTCAGCTTTGCCAACCAGCTTGGTAGCAAGGTCTGTTGTTTATCCTCTGATCATACCAATCGTTATAAAATCATCATTTTGAAACTGAACAAAACATTTATGGAATTTTGACAGGAACACAGGGAACTAGCTCGTGAAGCGGTGAGGAAATCTCTAGTGCTGCTCAAGAATGGTAAGAAAGGTGAGAAGCCGTTGCTTCCTCTGCCGAAGAAGACGGGAAAGATCCTTGTGGCGGGAGCACACGCTGATAACTTGGGATATCAATGTGGTGGCTGGACCATCACCTGGCAAGGCCTTAACGGCAACGACCTCACCGTTGGTATGTTTACTCATAAACTTCTCTTTCCCCTCTTTTGGTTTATATGTTCGATTTTAGTTGGTTTAAAATATATTTCAGTTTCTCTTTACCCCTACAGAACTTGATGTTACAAAATTTGGACGTATATTTATCCTGTGTGTTTGGTTTTATAATGCACAGGTACAACGATCCTCGCGGCTGTGAAGAAAACAGTGGCTCCGACCACACAAATCGTCTACAATGAGAAGCCTGATGCAAACTTCGTCAAGTCTGGTAAATTTGACTACGCCATTGTGGTCGTCGGTGAGCCGCCTTATGCTGAAATGTTTGGGGACAGCACAAACTTGACCATAAGTGAACCGGGTGCGAGCACGATAGGGAACGTGTGCGGATCAGTGAAGTGTGTGGTGGTTGTGGTATCTGGCCGTCCTGTGGTGATTCAGCCATATGTATCGACGATCGATGCTCTCGTGGCAGCTTGGCTTCCGGGAACGGAAGGCCAAGGAGTAGCTGATGCTCTGTTTGGTGATTATGGATTCACCGGAAAGTTGGCCCGGACGTGGTTTAAGTCGGTGAAGCAGCTGCCGATGAATGTTGGCGATCTGCATTACGACCCGCTGTACCCGTTCGGTTTCGGGTTGACCACAAAACCATACAAATCTTAGACTCTTTCTCTGGTTCGGAGGCAATAAGTTTAGTTATTGAGCAAGGAAAAGACAGATATTAAAAGGACCCAACGAAATAATTTCGATGAACAATTTTGTGTGGAGATTGTCTGTCTGCGAAAATAGTGTGTTATAAGCATCGATGATTTGAACCAGCTTTTGTTATGTTTTGCTCTATAAGATAAACCAACAATTTCGAAAAGGTCAACGACAAATTTGTAGTATATTTTAGAGCGTTTACAAAACAGGCAAAGAAATAAATCGCACAATTGCAACTTTATGTTTATGTATATGGCAAATATAAAAAAAGATTATTCTCATTAATTATTTGAGAAAATAAAGTTATTAAAAGTAATTTTTTTAGTATGTTATCTTGCCAAATTATATTTGGGTTAACATATTTCCAATAAGATTTTATCTCATTATATTATTATTTACAAAAAGGAAAAGATAATCTTTTTTTTTTTTTTTGATGTTCTTCTAGTCACGGAAATGTTATCTCGTCTCTACATATAAATCATCTCACAAGCATAAGTACAATACAAATACAAGAATATAGACAAAATTTTCAACCTCTTACTGTGCCTGTCTCACTCGAAACAACACAATCTCAACCTCTTATTGCTGTTCCCGTCTCATTCGGAACATTGTAATAATATTCATCATCCTTATCGTTGTCGTCGGTCATCACATCGCTTTTTTTGTTTTCTCCTTCTCAAACGGCTAATCAGTAAGCAGTCTTGAACTATTTTATTGTATCTGCAGGTGTCGAGAGTGAAGGAGAAGCAAAAATGGGGAGCTTGACTTACTTGCTACATACGTTAGGGCTTCTCCTGCTCTGCTGTGCCGTGGTAGCTTGTAAAGAACCACTTTCAAACGCCAAGTATAAGGATCCGAAAGAGCCATTGGGAGTCAGGATCAAGAATCTGATGAGCCATATGACTCTTGAAGAGAAAATCGGGCAAATGGTTCAGGTGGAACGCACCAATGCTACAACCCAAGTCGTTAAAAATTATTTCATCGGTATGATTCTGGACCTTCAGAACGTTCTTGAGACCTATACGGATACTCAATTGTTTCAGAATTATATGTGCAGGGAGTGTGTTTAGTGGTGGGGGGAGCGTGCCGGCGACAAAAGCCAGTCCTAAAGCTTGGGTGAACATGGTGAATGAGATTCAAAAGGCGGCTCTTTCGACCCGCTTAGGGATTCCCATGATTTACGGGATCGATGCTGTTCATGGTCACAACAACGCGTACAACGCCACCATTTTCCCGCATAACATAGGCCTCGGAGTCACCAGGCAAGTTCTTGTAAAGAAACCCATTCCAAATGAATCCGTTTCTAAACTAGATCCCCGATCGACATTGTTTCCATACTGTTGTATTCATCTCTGTTAGGGACCCTGGCCTTGTGAAGAGGATTGGTGAAGCAACTGCGCTTGAAGTTAGAGCGACAGGAATCCAATATGTCTTTGCTCCATGTATTGCAGTATGTAAAATCTGATCTGAACCAAAGCGGAAACATAGTTGTTATAATTAATCACTTTGAACAGGTGTGTAGGGACCCTAGATGGGGAAGATGCTATGAGAGCTACAGTGAGGATCACAGAATAGTTCAACAGATGACTGAGATCATACCTGGTTTGCAAGGTGACCTTCCCAGAGGTCAAAAGGGTGTTCCTTTCGTCTATGGAAAGTAAGTTTACTATGATGAATCAAAGTATGTCTAGAGAAGCAAAGATTCATGGAGTTAAAATTGAACTAATAGAAAACTTGGTTAACTTACAGGACCAAAGTCGCAGCCTGTGCTAAACACTTTGTAGGAGATGGAGGTACGCTGAGAGGGATAAACGCGAACAACACGGTTATTAGTTCAAACGGATTGGTTGGCATTCACATGCCGGCTTATTATGATGCGGTAAACAAGGGCGTTGCAACAGTTATGGTGTCCTACTCGTCCTTGAACGGGTTGAAAATGCACGCCAATAAGAAACTTATCACGGGTTTCCTCAAGAACAAGCTGAAGTTCAAGGTAACTTTAATCATAGAAGAATCCGGCTTAAGCAAAGCATCTAGAAGCAGCCCATTTGAGTAGAGAAATGAGAAAGATTTTGAATCTCTTTTGCAGGGCATTGTCATCTCGGATTTTCTAGGTGTTGATCAGATCACCACACCTCTTCATGCTAACTATTCACACTCTGTTTATGCCGCTATCACTGCTGGACTCGATATGGTCAGTCTCAAAACGGTTCCTAGTTTCAAAGATATCTAAACACACTTGATGTGATTAAAATCTTCCGATGCAGATCATGGGTTCATCAAACTTGACCGAGTTAATCGACGACTTAACCAGTCAGGTGAGGAGAAAAGTGATCCCGATGAGCAGAATCGACGATGCTGTGAAGAGAATCTTGAGAGTCAAATTCACAATGGGGCTCTTTGAAGATCCCATGGCTGATCATAGCTTGGCCAACCAGCTCGGTAGTAAGGTCTGTAAAATTGCAATAAAAACATGAGCTTCAAATATAGAGATCCCAAACATAAACATTGGAGATCCCTTTCCCTGTAACAGGAACACAGGGAACTGGCAAGGGAAGCAGTGAGGAAATCTCTGGTGTTGTTGAAGAATGGTGAAAATGCAGATAAACCATTACTTCCTCTGCCAAAGAAGAGCAACAAGATCCTTGTCGCAGGAACACACGCTGATAATCTGGGATACCAATGCGGAGGCTGGACAATCACTTGGCAAGGCCTCAAAGGCAACAATCTCACCATCGGTACACACACAACTTTCCTCTATCTATTCCAATGAACCATAACATAGAAGACAGGACCGTTAGTGTTTCTCAAATTCCCAAAACCAGAAAAAAAAATTGACATGCTAAGATCATTCCAGATTCACTATTCATGCCATTTGCTGTTTTGCTGTTTGTTATAATTCCAATATGTCAAAGCAAAGCAAAGCAAACCAATAAAATCTGGAGTTCCAGAAGAGCATTACCAAACTGAAATTCAATTGAATTTTGCAGGTACAACGATCCTCGCCGCGGTGATAAACACGGTGGATCCGACGACGCAAATGGTCTACAATCAGAATCCCGACACAAACTTCGTCAAGTCCGGCGGCTTCGATTACGCAATCGTGGTCGTCGGAGAGACACAGTACGCGGAGGGATACGGAGACAGCACGAACTTAACCATAGCCGAACCGGGTCCAACCACAATCGGGAACGTGTGCGGATCGGTGAAATGCGTGGTGGTGGTTGTGTCGGGGCGTCCGGTGGTGATGCAGCCGTACATCTCGAACATCGACGCTCTCGTGGCGGCGTGGCTTCCCGGAACGGAAGGTCAGGGAGTGGCTGAGGTTTTGTTCGGAGAATATGGATTCACCGGGAAGTTAGCTCGGACGTGGTTCAGGACAGTGGATCAGTTGCCGATGAACGTGGGCGACCCGCATTACGACCCGTTGTACCCTTTTGGATTCGGGTTGATCACTAACCCCAAGTAAACAGCTTTTGGATTCAACTCTCATCTATCATATTAAGACTCTTGCGCCATCATAACAGAGTTGGCAACAAAATATTATTAAAATGATATTCAAATTTCTGATTTTGGATTTCACCGGATTAGCACTAATATGAATTTACTATCACAAAAAAATTGAATCGACGCCTCAAATTTAACTCCAAACGCCTCAAAATTTTGCGGTCAAATTTGATGGCTTAAACCATTTTGGAGAGACTAGACTACTTAGTAAGAAAAAGATATTTATATTCTAGTATATAGAAACAAAATATACAAAGTTAAATCTGAAATTTACGTGACATTATCAGTCATCAAGCTTTAAAGCTTTGAAATATTTACCATCTAAAAGATACGTTCCAATGGAGAGTCGAACTGCCCACAAGTCCTTAGGTTTTCTCGACACGATTCTGCACAAATAAAATTGAAGAAGAAACTTTCACACCATTTGCAAACAAAATTAGAAAACATAAAATTTGTGTTTGCAAACAAATTGAACATAGATAAGTTACTTTAAATTATGTAGAGGTCACCAAATTGTTTAAGCTAAAAGATTAATTGATCAAGTAATGAGAAATCTCTTTAGAGCTCAAATGTTTGAGTTGTGTTAAATTGTTAATGAATAAAATATGACACTAATTTAATATGATGCACTTTCAGATTCTAAAAAGAGTAAACATGGTTTTCTATGAATCTTATGATTAGTCTGAGTTATAGAAGAAAAAATGGAATTTGGAAGCAGAAGAAGAAGAAGAAGACCTTCCAACATCGCCAGGCTTGACCAAACCAGCGTTAGCCCTAAGACAAGGCATTGAAGCGGCCGTTTTTATCACTTTTGGGGCTTCCACGATGATGATTGGCGATCCGACTTGGAGCTTTGAGTTTGGTCGTGGAGGCTCTTTTCCGGTTTCACAGCATCTCACACTGACTCGTGGCATGTACCATACCCCTGATTGCATCTTGGAGAATCTTGTTGAATGAGCAAAGGCTAAAGCCATGGAAGAAGAAGCAACTGAGAGTTTTTTGGGTTGTATGAGTGGATAAGTATACTTTTGTAAGCCAACGGTCTCAGTGTTTGTACCTATCTTCGGTTTTGTCTTGGTTTACACTTCGGTTTATTTAGTTCCATCCATTAGTCTCCCATCCGGATATGATTTTATACTATTGTTTTTTTCTTTCCAATTGATCACATTTCATCTTGTCTTATAACTTGAGAAGCAGACATGGCAGAACGAATAGGAGCCTGCCACAACTTCGAGTTTATGGTTCAAGGATTAAATTCACCCGAAATTAATATGGTTCAAGGAAAGATTTAAATAAACGAACAAAAACTTTATAAATCTATACAAAAAGAAAAAAAACTAGGACCTGGTCCTTTAGTATCTCTGGTTTGTTTGTCAAGACTACACACTCTCATTTCTTAGTGTAGGAAAGATATGGATCCTGTGCCAGTGTCAGAACATCCGGCCTATCCGCTTGGTTATATGTTAGACACCGTCGAATCAAGTCCTGCAGAAAAAAATGCAACAGTGAGTGACCATGGAGATACAAATTTTGACCACTTGGTTCTACTTTACTTAAACCAAGTTTAAGACCAACACAGCTAATTTACCTTTGCTTCATTCGAGATGGCAGGTTTTGCTGGGAACTCAACCTTTTTAGCTTTAATGATTGTGTCTTCTCGTAGTATCCGCTCTTGGCTTTGGTCATGTCCAAAGGGTCGCTTTCTAAATAGCATTTGGTAAAACAGAATACCAACCGACCATACATCAACCTGAATTTTGAACACAATTTAGGACCACAAAACTTTTAACACATTCTGATGAAGACATCATTGACCAATCGCTAACCTTTGATGAGATCATAGGAGTTTTGCTAAGCTCAAAACATTCTGGGGGCAAGTACCTGAAAGCCAGATTTTTCAACCTTTGTTAGCTATTACGTCAGGAAGTATTAAGAGAGTTTAAGAAAAAAAAAACATATCCAGGATACTAAAACTAGATTGCTCACCAGTATGTTCCAGCTCCCTGGGATGTAAGCTCCATTCCTTGAGAGCCAACATTGTCTTCCACTATCTTGCTAAGACCAAAATCAGTCACTTTTGCCACTCCAAACTCATCAAACAGAACATTCCCGGGCTTCAGATCATAGTGGATTATCTTCTGTGATCTTTTGTTCAGATACACAAGGCCCTGAACTATTTGTACAATGATAATCCTTGCTTCTTTTTCAGGAAGATTAGGTGTTGCCTTTAAAACCGCATCAAGGTCTTTTCCTGCATTAGAAATTCAAAACATACGAATGAGAACTGCAGGCCACAGACAATCCTTCGTATATCTACAGAGAGATTAAAGAATTCTGGTTTACCACTACAATATTCCAGAACAGTGCAGAATGTATCCATGTCAATTCTAAATATATCCCAAAGCCGGACAATGTGGTGATGCACAAGATCTTTGTGGATATCATATTCCCTCATGGCATGGCGGATGTAACTTTGCTTCTTTTCTTCACTCCACTGAGCATTTAAACTATGAAGCTTGCACGCAACATATCTATGATCCACCAAATCATATGCCTGCTCAAAATCCATAGCATCAAATTACTGCTAATATTTCTCACACGTAAAAGAATGCAGTATCTATCAATGTTCTGACCTTATAGACTTCACTAAATCCGCCTTTACCAAGAAGATTTAAAAGAGCATATCGGCAATTCAAAACTGGGAAATTGTTGAAACGAGAACCATCTTCATCTCGTATGCGCTTCATCTCCTTCATAAGCTGTCCCTTCTCCAATTCATACCTCTCTCTCTCACGCAAAACTACTTCCTCCTCCTGAAAGGTAAAATCAATAGATGTATGATAAGAAACCAATCAACGTAGAGAAAATAAGACACAGAGATGATGCATAAGGAGGAACATACCCGCTTAATACTAGCAAGGCGAGACTTGTAAACCTCATCGGGGATGATATCTTCCTCCTGTGCTCCTGATTCCGTTTCAGTCCCGTCACTCTTATCTACAAGCAAATGAAAAAACCAAGGGTGCTAAACATCATTACAATTTGACAAGGAAAAAAAGACAGCATACATTACAAGAGATTGTGGATTGACTGACAAAGTAAGAAAGTTTGGGGAAATATACCACCATTCTGTCGTTTCTTAAGGAGCTTTCTCTGTCTCTCAATAACCTCCTTGGTTTCCAGTAATTGTCTCTTCTCGTTGCACATTTTATAGCAAAATCAAAACAGGTAGTACATGGATTACTGATATTGTTTAATAAAATTATCTCGCTACACAGCTTAACTTACGAGTTGAGCATTCAGATCTTTCAACATTTGTCCATCCTCCCATGTCTCAGCTATGATGGTTCCCGTCCTGAAATCACCAAAATAGCCACACAGCTGAAAGGTTGAACTTAAAATCACAAATTCAAGAAAATAAACTAGCAAAGAAGATTTTGAGCATACCACCAGTCTGTCAAAAACTTAATGCAAGATGGTTTGATGACTTTACTAAAAAGCAATATTTATTTGCTATACATGTTTTATTATACTTCCCAGTCATAAATATGCTCAATACTTGTTGTGTAAATGATCACAGAAATGAAGGAAATATTGGATATATACTAAGACCATATGAACTCATATGAAAACATTACAGCAGACCTGAGGACACCGACGCTGCCTAATCGCAAAGAATCATGTCTGACTTTCGTTCTTGCTTCTTGTCTCTCAGTTTTGGAAACAGATATGAGAAGGTCAGATATTACTTTAGTTGTCTGCATCAAGAAAAGGAAAGGTTGTCCGCATGTTTTGCATTAGAATGTAAAAGTTACTATGAAAATTACAGAGAAGTAGTAAAAGAATCAGGAAATTTTCATGATAGAACTACCATATTTCTTATGGAGAAAATTGTTTATTTACTCTAAGATTCTCCCAGAATCATTGATAACACTAAAAGAAACCATATTTAAGAAAATATAATATGACTTCTTAATAACCCTTATTGGGTCACGGAAACAAAAGTTTTCCCCACCTTTTGCTTCCCTTGTTGTTCCTGATCTTTGAGATCTTTCACCTCCTGCATAGATCATGATTAAGATTAGCAATGAATGGATATAGGCAAAAATGGTAATAGCATAACCAGGATTGGCTAAATCTACAAGGAAACACAATACGTTTTCAAGCTTCCGGAAAAGGTTGTTATACTCAGTAGAATCTCTTCGAGATTTACACAACTCCTCCTCCAGCACAGTGATTTTTGCACGTAAAGATGACACATCTTCCTGATTTATAAACAAGGAAAAAAATAGTGAATAGAGAAAGATATAACAGTATGTTTCCATTATTGAGGATAATCATATATAACAATCACGTTCAATTTCTAACAAACTTATAAGATGCAGATAAGTTGTAGATAATGAGACGATTACATATTCTATTAGTAAAGGAAATAATAGGAGAAACTTACATTCTGGAGAGAGCATTCACCATTCCTGAGCTGTCCATCAGGCCTAGAATCCTGAAGAATAAAAATGCAGAATTATCATTGATAAACTGCATCTGGTTGTCATGATCAATGCAAATCCAGATAAAGATTCGCTTCAACAAAGTGGGAAATAATCTTAATTCTTCCTTACCCTCCTTAATTTTTTCCAAATAGGCCAACAGAAGGTTCTACTTCAGTTAAGAACATAAAACTCATGTCCACCTTTTGTCAATGAAATTAAGTCTACTATATATAAATCCTTGATGGTGAGAAGAGCGGTTGCATGTAAAATCATATGAAGTAAATAACATTAACCTTTTGATCAGAGACATCCAGTTGACACTTTGCAGCTGATGCTGGTGCAGGCAAAGATTGAGATTTTGTCACATCATTATTAGTTTTAGAACCACGCCCTCTGCCTGTTGATGAAGCCCGACCTCGACCTTGTTTCTTCTTATTTACATCAAGGCCTGTCTTGGTCTCAGCATCATTTTTCCTTCCATCATATGCTGCCTCTTGGGGCTTCAATTCAACAATATTCTTCATTTAAAGGAAATACGAGGAGACAAAACTTGCGTCATATTAAGTTGTTTCAATATCACATAGAAACCTTTAAAAAAAATATGAGCCAGATAAGGGACGAAAAGAAAAATCTTTAGGAAAAAATCACTACCTCAGCATGATCAACAACACTGGAGTTGCTAAACTCTTGAAGTTTCTGGCGCTTTTTGGTATTGGCTCGGATTAGGAAATCTCCGGTATTCTGAGACAGTAACAACGAGAATAAGATATACATAAGGAGAACTGTGTTTCTTGTTCAAGAAAGAATATAATTTGCATCTGCCCACATTGCATAGACCTCAATAAAGAAATGAGAGCATGACCTTTTATCAATTTTTGTTATGCACAAACCAATCAATACAAGAAGCTAGATAATAAGGACAGTAGCAACAAGGGTAAAACTGTCGAAAAAACCACGCTTTCGACTCTAAAAATCATAAAGATAAATCTGAATTATAATTTACAAAAAGGTACCTCGTCGTCGGAATCACTGATAGAGGCCTCCGACAATCCTGTCGGTGCGGAAGCTACGACTTTGACACCGGCTGAAGCAGATGACCAGACGGAGAGCTGTTGTTGTTGTGGCTGTGGCTGTAGCTTCGCCGACGAGGCGGTTTTGCCGGTCAAGCGGGCCTCGAGCTTGGCGATTTTGTCGGGTAAAGAGTGATCAGACTGGTTGGAAGAATTCGAGGAGAAATGCATCACCATGTCATCCGACATTGCCAGCACTTGAGAAGACTCCAACGCACTAATCTACAGATCAGCCAGAGCAGAGTAAACACCCCAAAATACGAAAAATTAGGGTTTTTTATGCAGAATTACCCGAATTGAAGACTAGAATCTGGATGTGAATGAGAAACCCATCAATGGGGGTTTTTTCTGTTTTCTGCAATCCACTTGGGTGTGTTTCTCTTTGAAGAGGAATAATAAAACGTAGAGAGAAAGATAGGAGAGAAGAGAAGTAAGGTTGTGTGTTTCGGTGAAAAGGAAAAATTGAGGAACCCTAAGGAATTAGGAGGGAAAGAGAAGAATTGGGTCAACACGACACAAGTTCCTCTTACGACTGTTGAAACATTTTGGTTTTTATCAGATTTAGCCTCATTTTTATTATTTGGTAGTATATATTATATATAAATTTATTAATAAAAATATAAAAAATTAGGATTCTATATTGACCAGCATATATATAAAAACTATAATAAAATTTGTTAATGGTATCTGAAGATTATAAATATAATGATATAAAAATAAATAATGATATAGAAATAAATAAATATCCAACCATGTTGAGATTAGAACAAATATGAGTTTGATGTATTCATATAACAATAATGTATTTTAGTAATTTATTAAACAAGATCTGCTAAATTATTTCTTTAATAGGTTTCATACAGATTTATAATATTATTTTCTATATATTTTTCAAACACCTTCTTTTATGTTTTATTTCTTTTGTAACCATGGTTGTACTCTCATTTTTTTATGGAAATAATTTAGTCAGAAAAAAAAAAAAAAAAAAAAAAAAACCAGCTTTGCAATAAACAAAGCAATCAAATTATTTTAGAATAGAGAGGCTATAGATATAACATCCAAAGCCTCTGAGACAGACGGAGTCTCTCGTGCTTCTTAAACGTGACAAACCTAGCGACCGTATCAGAAACCCTTGCCCATTTTGTCTGTGACTGACTCCGTTGCGCTGCGCCGCGTGCTTATCTCTCTCAAATTCCTCCCAAGCGACCTTCTTCCATTCCACTCTTTACACCAATTTTGCTTTTACGCCCTTTGTGAGTTTTCGTTGATTCCTCCTTTTCGTTTTTTTTGGTTTGTCGATCTCAAAGGAAATCGTATTCGGAGGAATTGAGTAAAGAGATTAATAAATCTAGATTTTCTGCTGTAAAGCCTTGGCCTTGATTTATTGGGGGTATAATCATACTGATTTTTATTGGGAGTCGAAATTTGTTCTCATCTCTTAGATAATGGAATCTACCTATGTTATCGATTATTGATCTGATGTAGAAGCCCTACTTTCCATTACGCACCCTCAAAAAGCTTTCTACTTTATCGATGTTTCTGCTATCGCTGTTACAAACTGAGTGTTTATTTTTATATATGTTTTTTATTACTCAGTAGCAAGCAATCATGGCTGATGAAAATAATGAGATGAAGGAAGAGGTGAAGGATGAACAAGAAGTAAGTTGGGTTTTTGTTTTTTCAGGGGATAAGGGGATTCTCTTTCTTAAATATTAAGTTACCCATATATGTAGTTTTGGGGATAAATCATGATTGTATTGGGTTTTTTTTGGTCATCCTTAGCTCGCACCCTTTGATCCAACCAAGAAGAAGAAGAAGAAGAAAGTTGTCCTTCAGGATCCTGTCGAGGACTCAACAGAGTCACAGGCGGAGAAATCTGATTCAGTGCCTGGTATGTAGAAGAGGGAGTCTATTTTCCGTGGAACCTTTTTTTTTGTTTCTCTTCAATGGTATATATGTTACTTTGTCTGATTTCTTATCCTGCAGCCAATGATGGTCTTGAGAGTTCTTTTACTGGACTGAAGAAAAAGAAGAAGAAGCCAGTAAGTGTTTAACGTTTTGTGTCTTCTAAGTTTTTATAACTCTTTAAACTTATGTTTTGATGATTTTGTGCCTCACATTGTTTTTGTTTGATTGTTAGGTTGAATCAAGCTCATTGAATGACGAAAGTGTCGATGCTGCAGAAGATTTGGATGGTATTTTTTAAATTCCTTTTTTGCTAGTTAACCATTTCTCGCGGCAGGACTTTTATCCTGTTTGAATCTTACAGAGAAAATATTGCAGAGCATGCTAATGACGAGGAAGAAGCGGAAGGAATAGTTCTGCAGCAGCAGCTTTACCCCTGGGAGGGAAGTGATAGAGATTACATATATGATGAGGTGAGTATATCTTGGATTTAGTCATTCCTTACGGGAGTTATATGTATCCGTTTTTTGGTTAAGACGACATTCTTTCCTTAAGTCAATGTATCCTTTTAATAAAAATCCCTGCTTGGTTTTTACTGACGGGAGTTATATTTGCAGCTACTTGGTCGAGTCTTTAACATTCTCCGTGAAAATAATCCAGAGCTTGCTGGAGATAGGCGTCGTACAGTTATGAGGCCTCCTCAAGTTCTTCGTGAGGGGACAAAGAAGACAGTGTTTGTCAACTTTATGGACCTTTGCAAGACGTATGAACAAATCCCCCTTATCTTCCCCTTTAAATTTATTCGATAGTACTAATATGTGGTGATTTTGATGACTGTGTGGCATGTTTCGTCCTGTGTTTTAAAAAATCAGGATGCATCGTCAACCAGATCATGTTATGAATTTCTTGCTTGCTGAGTTGGGTACTAGTGGTTCCCTTGATGGGCAGCAAAGACTGGTTGTTAAGGGGAGGTTTGCACCCAAGAACTTTGAAGGGATTCTGCGGCGATACGTCAGTAAGTAACTTTCTCTTTAGTCTCGAAATTTGAATTGCCATAGAAGAATATCAATTTGGAGTTCTTAAAGTGATTCCTTACGTGTATTATTTTCAGATGAGTACGTCATTTGCTTTGGTTGCAAGAGCCCAGACACAATTCTTTCAAAGGAGAATCGTCTCTTCTTTTTGAGATGCGAAAAGGTCAAACTTTAGTCTTTATCTTAAGAAAATTTAAGAGTCTTCTCCTCATGCTTTTCACAAGCCAAAACCTCTACCCTGTAATTCTCTTAAAACTACTGTTAGATGGGGGCTGGTGATAATTGAATCAGTACCACCACATTGTTTTATGCTTTTAGTCTTGTAATTGATACCGAAAGAATCTATATTGGATAAACTGATCAGGAGGCATACTTTTCTTAGTGAATCATATTTCTCTCACGTAATAGAAGTCATGTCATGCGAGGCTGGTTATGATGTTGATATCGTTGCCTACATTACCTGATCAAGTTAACGAGTTGATAATGTTTAGCCATGGTTAACTCTCTGTGTTTCTATTTTTCAAATATGATGAATGATACTTGTTTTGCAGTGTGGATCTGGACGATCTGTGGCGCAGATCAAAGCTGGTTTTGTTGCCCGTGTTGGTCGCAGGAAGACTTGAGAAAATGGTCGGTGAAGTGAGTGGTCTTTTGTTTTGGGAAACTAAAGAGCTTGTTATGGAGTTGAGATACTTGTGTTGTTTTATTTCTGTTTTGGAATATGATGAAGAATCTCCAGGTTATGACTTCACCTCAAATATGGAATAGGATCAAAACCTTCTACTTTGTTAGATTCATGTGGTTAACGTATAAGGTCGAATCAGTAAATCCATGGAGTTTTTTTTGTGTCAATGTTCTTATTCATGTTCATTTAAAGAGATGATTTATACTATACAGTGACAGGCATCTCCTAAATTTATAAATTTTAAGAAACTGATAAAAGTAAAACTCAGGATTTGTAAAAGACAAATTCAACATCCACTTTTATTACCTGTGTATATCCACTGGCCGAAGACAAAAAAAGGCTTCATCGGTCAACACGGCTAATTGTAACGATTGTTCTCTTCTTGTCCAACCAAACCAAAGGAAACCGAACCGGATTCGACCCGACCGACTTCGTCCTTTCCTCTTAATCAAGAAACCTCGGCGCCTACAAAAATCTGAGAAGACGAGATCCTTGTTCATTTGATCGTTCTTACGAAATCTTCAATTATCCTCTGGAAATATTTTAATGGATTCATCTTCTTCACCGTCTCCTACCGAGGAAAGCTTGAAGCTTGAACTGGATGACCTGCAGAAACAGCTGAACAAAAAGCTGAGATTCGAGGCATCCGTTCGGTCTATTCATTCTCTTCTTCGTGATCACTACACTTCCTCCTCTCCTTCTCTCCGCAAGCAGGTTGGTTTTATTGCTAGATTCCGTACCAAACAGATATTCAAATTTCTCGGAATTTTATGGTGAATTTCTTGCTGTTTGATTGATGTTTGATACTTTGACTAGGGAATTAGGAATCAAACATCTTTCTTTCTTGTTTTCTTTTACAATTGTGCAGAAAGTTAATCTTCATGTCAATTGATCCGATATGAGTTCAGACACTTGTTTTGTTCAATTTCTATGCTATAATCGAATGTGTGGTGTTGTTTAGACTAAACAGTTGAGTTACCTTCTCTGACACAATTTTGGTTTGATTGCCATTGCAGTTTTATATAGTTGTATCTCGTGTGGCAACGGTTCTCAAGACAAGATATACAGCTACTGGGTTTTGGGTTGCGGGACTGAGCCTTTTCGAGGAGGCTGAGCGACTTGTGTCTGATGCTTCTGAGAAGAGACACTTGAAATCTTGCATTGCTCAATCCAAGGTGCAGTTAAGCGAAGTAGATAATCAGCCAACCGAGAGCTCACAAGGTTATCTTTTCGAGGGACATCTGACGGTTGATCGTGAGCCCCCACAGCCTCAGTGGCTTGTGCAGCAGAATCTCATGTCCGCTTTCGCTTCCATCGTTGCTGGTGAATCCTCTAATGGTACTCCTTCTGAAAACACTCTTGGGGATACGGCCAACTTGATGCAAGAACTCATCAACGGTTTTGACAGTATCATCCCAGAGGTAGTTCTTATATCTTTTGGCATTGCCTAACCTTTTCTTCCTTGCTAGTTGTTGTGTGATCACACATTGCTGATAAAATGAGATTCTTCACCTATAGGTTTTTTTTTTTTTTTTTTGCATATTTTGGTATCTCCACTTGATTCCAATATGGCTGGGTATTTGTCTCCCTCTTCTTCTTCTGTATCAAGAGTGTTTATCCTCAACCTCTAATATGATAGTGGTAGCTTCTTTTTGCTTACCATTGTGATTGAAAAATGATATATATGATGTGTTTTATGCAGATACTAGAAGATGGTGGACCACCAAGAGCTCCACCGGCGAGTAAAGAAGTTGTCGAGAAACTTCCAGTGATTGTTTTCAGTGAGGAATTGCTTAAAAAGTTAGGAGCAGAGGTAGAATGTTGCATCTGCAAAGAGAATTTGGTGATCGGCGACAAAATGCAGGAGTTACCATGCAAGCACACATTCCACCCTCCTTGCTTAAAGCCTTGGCTGGTAAACACACAAAAAACCAATCTTTATTCATACATAGTTTTAAAAAGTAGCATGTTTTATAGCTTTACGAGTAAGTAAGAACAAAAAACTTATGATCAAATTGTTGTGGCAGGACGAGCATAACTCTTGCCCTATATGCCGCCATGAATTACCAACAGACGATCAGAAATATGAGAGTTGGAAAGAGAGGGAGAAAGAGGCTGAGGAAGAGCGGAAAGGCGCAGAGAATGCTGTCCGCGGAGGTGAATATATGTATGTTTAGATTTGAATGAATGTCGCACTCCATTTGTTGTTCGCCGTTCACAATATTAAATCTTATTTTACAGAGACTCGGTTTGTTTTGTACTAAAGCTTATATATCAACAACACAGAGTTCATTAATATTACACAGAAATTGTATCTGGAAGAGATAACAAGTTCAGTAACATAACATACATCAAGAGTTATTAGTTAAGACTCTAGGACACTGTTTTCTAAAACCACAATAGTTTGTACTTCGGTAGATGAGGCTCTGTCTTCATCCTTGGGAGAAAATGTAATATGATAAACATGTCGGACCACTCCAGACAAAAACAAATCTTCGGTTACCTGTATAGACACTATCATACAACACACACCAGCATATATGATACACTGTCATAACGTTTCACTTAGTTTGCTTTTGAAATGATATGTTCGTTAAGCTTATTGTATCATTGAAGGTTGATCTTCTGCTAAGAAGTCGGATATTTCTCCTTAACAGAGGCATTGTCTGTTGGGACATCTGTCATCTTGATGTCTGAAGCAGGGTAAGGGTTTCTGTTGACCAATCTGCAAATAAAGAATGCAAATGTTGCTGTTAGATGCAATCTCAAGGTAAAAACTATGATCAACCTGTCTTTACAAGTCCCTCTCAGGTATATAAGCAACTTTTGAAAGTGATCAGATTTTGAGTTTCCAGGGAAATGGAGAAAGGATGTAGTGTAGTTATAAAGGATGCATACCTGTCCCGTCTTTTCTCAAGGAATCGTTGAAGCGAATGCCTCCTTGCAACAGGTAGATCTGAATCGGCAAACAGATTAATGGAAAACTAATGAGAATTATCCATTCTCAATGTTTAAAGATTACGGTAACCAGTTGAACTGGATACTTACCAGCCGCAGATCTGCAAAACGAAATTGGGTGAATGGGAAGTGACTGTGAAGCTGGTGAAGCTGCAGTAGATGTGCTTGAGAAAGAAGGAGCTCTGTTCAGTGCTGGAGAAGGGACAGGACTGGTGCTTATAGAGTTCTTTGTCTCAATGGATTTAGCAGCAGCAGCAGCAATACGGAGGATTTCTTGAATCTGTAAGCATGGATCACAGTGAGAATAGGAAATCTGAGCATCTTTCAGACAAAACAAAAAGCAGAATTTGCTCAAGAGGACCAACCTTTTCTGCTGGAATTCCATCAAACACACTAACAATCTCACCAAAGAAAATAGTAAGTTGAGACGGAAGGATCGTTGAAGCATCTGGCTCAGAGGAAGGGACCTCCGTGGACCTTTAATAGCAGAAACCCCATTAAACTTGTTACCGCACTTATAAAGATGGACTATTGATGCAACATAAACAATCAAATAGCTAGGAATAAAGGCAAGAGATGATTATGATGAATGTCATTTAGAGCCAATACATTCATATAATATATATTCAGTCTCTCCACTCTCTCATGTATGCATGAAGGAAGTTGAAGCACGAGATTTGATAGTCATAAGAAGTGGAAACCAATGTTCCAGGTAAGAACAAATTAATTCCTCCGAGAAAGATGACTTTCCATAAATAGCAACTAAAATCCTTAAATACATGCATCCGAATGTAAACAGATCGAGATGCTGATTAATAAAAAATCTTGGCATCCCCACTCAATTTCCAAATCAAAAGGGAGCACAGATGAAAACATGCAAATCAACAGCAATTTCAAACAAACCTCATACCTAGCTTCGTGAATCGATTTCTCAGATGAAAATCCACCTTCTCCGGCGACAGATTCGGCGATGGTACCTTGAACGGTGCCGTTACCGGCGATCTCAACCCCGCGTGGTTCATCTTCAACCTTAACCATTGTTAGTCTCTCTCTCTGTCGGAATTTGATTTTTTTTTTTTTTTCTGGTGCTTTGTTCGCGTTCTGTCTCGACGTCGTTCTTACTGGAACCACCGAGGTTATCCTCCTCCGAAGCTTCAATTATCTGACACGTTGCTACCGATGTTGGTATTTTTTTGTTTGACTTCGCGTAAATAAGACAATAAACTACATGGCAATTTAAAAAGGGAAAATCACATTTTAAATTTTCATGGATGAAAAATGTATCATTTTAAAACTTAAAAGTTTTATATTATCATTTTAAACTTTCAAAATAACGAAACTATCACTTTCAACTTTCAATTTGACAAATTTGTTTGTGCCGGTATAAAATGTAACTGAACAGTTAACTTTGTTAATGAAAATATTAACTCCGTTAAACTAATTAAAAAATGATGATTATTTTATTATATTTGAAATTAAAAAAAAAAAAAAACCATGAAAATTTCAGCTTTTGTTCTCTTTTTCTCTCCTCCATTTCTGTAATAAGCTCCTTTAATTTTCTGGATTTCTTCTTTTCCCTCATCATCAGCTTTAGTTATTTCTAATTTCTTCCTTCTTTTGTTTTCC
Organism: Eutrema japonicum; assembly: GCA_030161315.1. Classification (NCBI taxonomy): domain Eukaryota; kingdom Viridiplantae; phylum Streptophyta; class Magnoliopsida; order Brassicales; family Brassicaceae; genus Eutrema; species Eutrema japonicum. The sequence continues at coordinate 47,115,829 of BSQW01000005.1, forward strand.
TGTGATTCAGTTCTCGATCCACTCATACTTTTTTTTCCGTGAAAAGTCTCGATTTTTATTCGCTTAATTCTCTGCGTTTTTGACATAAGAAGACACATATATTTATTAAATCTGGTTTCACTGTGTGTTTTATTTTTGATGAACTTCAGTAGTCTCTTCGACAATACGACCGGTGGTGTCTCCACCAGAGCTAGAATCCCTCCGGTTTGAATTATGGCAACCACACCACCGCATCCACCGTAATACCCGGCGGTGCTATGGCTCAAGCGGCGGCGGCGAGCCTCTTCTCTCCTACTATTACGAAATCGCAAACCCAGAAATCAAAAATCGAAAATAACACAAATCGCAAACCCAAAAATCGAGTATGGAATGTTCGAAGATGACAAACCCAGAAATCGAAAATCGAAAACACATAACTTCGAAATCGAAAATCAGAACATAAAATCGCAAACCCCAGAAATCGAACATTGAAAAAGAAACTGAACAACATAAGGAGGTTAAAAACATCTTTACCCCATTTTGATTTTCTGGGTGTTCTCTCTCAAGAACCCTAAATCAATTTGGGGTTCTTATTTTTGGTTTTTTTGTCAGATATAATGTTTCTATTATTTTACTTTTTTTTTCAATTTCAAATATAATAAAAAAATAATCACGTTTTAATCTTATTTATCTTTTATTTATTCTTCTTCCACATATTTTCCTTCTTTTTTTTAACTTCTATTTCACCCTCTCCCAATTCATCAACATCTTCATCTTCTTTTTTTTTTTCTCCAATTTTTACTCCTCCTTTACTTCTTCATATTCTTTACTTTTTATTTGAATTTTTATTCCTCATCTTCACCTTTTTCTACTTCGTCTACATCATCTTCTGATTTTCTTCTCAATCTACTTATTTTTCTTCATTTTTCGGTTTTCTTCTTCTTCAATTTCCTCATGTTATTATCATTATCCTTCTTCGTTATTTCGTGTAATCCATCTTCTTCCTAATTCATCGTATTATTCTTCTTTATCTTCCTATTCTTCTAGTTTTTCTTAGCCTCATTTCTCATCTTCACATTCTCATACTTTGCCATCTTCATCTTTCGATCTCCTTCTCATCTCCAACTTCTTTGTCCTCGTATTTTCCGAATTCTTCTTATCCGCTTCGTCTTCTTCTTTATCTTTCATTTTTCTCATTTTCCTCTTCCACGTCTTCGACTTCCACTTCTTCTTCTTTACCCTCTTTGTCTTCTCCGACTTTCTTCTTCTTTTTTTTATGTCTTTCTTCATCTTCTTTTTCTTATTCTTACTTACCTCGTCTACATCTTCTTCCTTTTCTACTTCGTCTTCATCTGCTTCCTATTCATTATTTTTCGGTTGTTCTTCTTCCTCGTATTTTCCTTCTTCGTTTTCATCGTCTTTGATTTTTTTTCACCATCATCGTATTCCCCTACTTCTTATTCTTTATTTTTTTCCAATTTTTACTCATCTTGTTCTTCATATTTTTTGTCTAATTTAAATTCTCATTTTTCATATTCTTCTTCTTCTACTTTATTTACATCATCTTCCGAATTTCTTCATCTTCTAGTTCTTTTTAAAATCTTTTGGTTTTTTTCTTCTTCATCTTCTTATCCTTATCCTTCTTTCTTATTTCATGATATCCATCTTCTACCTAATTCATCGTATTTGTCTTCTTGTTTTTCTAAGCCTCTTTTCTTATCTTCACATCATCATACTTTTCCTTCTTCATCTGCCGGTCTCTTTCCTCATCTTCAACGTCTTTATCCTCATATTTTCCAAATTCTTCTTTATTAGCTTCGTCTTCTTCTTCATCCTCTTCGTTATCTTTTATTTTTTTCATTTTCCTCTTCATCGTCTTCGACTCTTACTTCTTTTTCTTTATCCTCTTTGTCTTCTTCGAATCTTCTTCTTCTTTTTCTTTCGGTTTTTCTTCATCTTCTTTGTCTGATTTTTATTCATTCTCTTATTCTTACTTTCTAGTTTACGTCTTCTTCTACTTCTACTTTCGGTTTTTCTTCTTCCTCTTATTTTCATACTTATTTTTCATTGTCTTTGACTCTTTTTTTCACCATCATATTATTCCCCGGCTTCTTTTTCTTCTTCCTTTTACCAATTTTTTACTCCTTCTCTTCTTCTTCATATTCTTTGTCTTATTTAAATTCTTATTCCTCTTCTTCACCTTCTTCTACTTTGTCTACATCATCTTCCGAATTTCTTCTTCTTCTTCTTCTAGTTCTTTTTCTTCATCTTCCGGTTTTCTTCTTCCTCGTATTTTCCTTCTTCTTTTTCACCGTCTTTGACTTCTTTTTATTTTTCTTCTTCTTTTTTCAATTTTTACTCCTCCTCTTCTTCTTTTTATTCGTTGTCTAATTTAATTTCTTATTTCTTATCAGCACATTTTTCTACTTTGTTTAAATCATTTTCCGAATTATGTGATCTTAAACTTCTTTTCTTCATCTTATGGTTTTCTTCTTCTCCTTCTTCCACTCCCTCATCTTCTTATCCTTAACCTTCTTCGTTATTTCGTGTTATCCATCTTATTCATAATTCATCTTATTTGTCTTCTTGTCTTCACATTCTTCTTGTTTTTCTTAGCCTCCTTACTCATCTTCACATTCTCATACTTTGTCATCTTCATCTTCCAGTCTCCTTCCTCATCTTCAACGTCTTTGTCCTCATACTTTCCGAATCTTCTTTATCATTTTCGTCTTCTTCTTCCTCCTCTTCATCTTCGACTTCTACTCCTTCTTTATCATGTTTGTCTTCTTCGACTTCTTTTTTATCTTTTAGTTTTTCTTCTTCCTCTTATTTTCCTTCTTCTTTTTCATCGTCTTTAATTTTTTTTTCACCATCATCGTGTTCCTCGGCTTCTTCTTTTTCTAATTTTTACTCATCCTCTTTAATTTTTTTTCACCATCATCGTGTTCCAAGAGATTATATATTTTTGTACACGTGTCTTATAATTTATTTCTTACGAATTTAAATTCATTTTGAAATCCAATAAGGAAAACTATCACATAATAATATCTTGTTACAATATCTTTTATAATTCAGTTAGCAATACTCAAAAATGATATACTTTGCGCTGCGGCATTATGTATTGTTTCTTGTTCTTGGAAATATAATGATGATCTCATAACAATCATCTCCATTAATAGCTTTTTTATCTTTGGCTTTTCAAAAATGCACAACATCATCCAACTTTACTGAGTCGTATGAACATGGTTAACAAATATATACAATTCTTAACTTAATTCCCAATATAAATCAGTCCAACTTAACAAATAAGAGGATTTCACGCTATAAACCATTAGAGAACCATTTTTTAGCAACACAAACTTGCACTTACCAAGCCTGCAATATACAAATTTACAGAATAAACATTCAAGTACAACCTCTGGCTTTGACCTATGACAGTCTCATGAATTCCACCAAATCCGGGACTCATACACACAATGTGGTAAATACAAACAATGAAGATAACATAATTACTGATTGATGTAATCTGATATTTCCCAGTCCTTGCTCAGTTATTAATGTGCTGTCCTTTATACTTACTTCCTTATATCAACACTCGAGTCGATAACCATTGTATTTTCCATTAACAAAATAGTAGAGACTTCCTCCATGAAAATTCTACGATATACAATATTGAATTCTGAAAAATTCTTTAAGCAATATCCAAAGCTCTAATTTTCTTAAACATAAAATTTATAGAGCCTGAGCACCTATTTGACCAATAATCCAAGTTATTTTTTTCTTCAAATTGTTGAAGCTGAAACCTATCTCCTATCTAACTTGCACCAATTAAACGAAGTAATTGAAGCTGAAATCTATCTAACTTGCACCATTCCCAAACCAAAAGGTGAAGAAATCTGTAAAATCAACTGTTAACTCTACAAACAAATAGTAGCTTAATCCATCATCTAAAGTAATCATTCAGTGATAAAAGAGAAAGCATCATGAATCAACGAACATGGAGTAAAAAGAAGCAACAATAACCACAAAAAAATAGAGATCTTGAAGACACAACACCAAAATCATGAGAAAAAAAAAACCTAAAGCTGTTAAATTTCCAATTAAGCTAATACCAAAAAGAGAAAATTCAAAATCTTACCGAGGAGATTTATTCTCAAACCTCTCCGTCAATAAAAAATCCACCTCTCCGTCAATAATTTTTAAAAGGGCACAAAAAATTGAAGTGATAAAAGGTTTCAAAATTGAAGAAGATTTTTAAAAAAACATAGAGAACATAACATATCAAACCAAGATGAAGTTTTGATGATTTTTCTCATTCATTGGAAATCACAAACGCAATCGCAAACCAAAAGCACGAAAATAAGAAAACAAAAACCAATTACAGAAATCCAAAAGACAAATCAATTCAAACATAAAAACACGAAATCGTTGATATGCAAATTTATAGACACGCGATTACGGATAACTGTTGGAACAGAAAATCTCCATGCACTCGACATACAAAGATGCGTTGATCAAAACTAACCAAAGGAACAAAACAGAAAGAAGAAAAAACAATAGAAGAGAGAATCTATACCTAGCTAGAGAAACAGAGATTGAAATCTTAAATTCAAGAGAAATCTTAAATTCAAGAGAAAGCATTAAAGAAAGATTGAGAAAAGGGAGTAGGTATTAAACGAACTTTTTCTAATGAAGGAGGAAAGATATCAGCGATCATAAACGGTGGAGGTCAAAGAAAGACATTTGCGACGAATGGACGTAAGATTGTTTGTACAACCATAACCATGTTTATAAAATAAAATAAAATAAAAATACGCATGGCAAAGAAAAAGATCGAAACTATTCAAATCACCTTTTGATAGTATTTCTTTCAATTATCATTTTCCTCTTACTTGAAACCTTCTTCTTATCTGTGACCTTCAAAAGAGATAATTAGGCGTAAACTACAACAACAAACATACTCAACATATTAAATTCAAAGAAAATTAACAAAAAAAAAAATCAAGATCTCTAGTTTGGAGATATAAAAATAGGAACGATTCATAAACTAATTTGAAATTCAATAGACCTTTAAAAAAGGGCCCATAAGATGAGTTAGGCAATGCAATAGAAAAACTCATAACTGCTCATTCTTTATCTAATAAAGATAAAAGATTATTATAGACATATATAATGAAATTAGTCAAAAGAAAAAAATAGAGCCCAAGACTGATCCATAGCTTGATCATCAGACACATTAACGATTTCTTCATAAAAGTGAGCATCTTCTTTACACATCAAAAAATTGTTCTAGCTACCAAAAGACGAAATGGAAGATTTTCCATTTAACTTGACAACGAAGAGTTTTAGGCAAAAGCTGTTGAACAATACTTCCTATAAAATAGTTATACAACAACAAAACCTTACAAATCAAAATTATTCTTGATGAACAAAAATTCTTATAAAAACACATGCATGATTAGATTTAAAAAAAAATAAACCATGGTAGAAAATAAAAGAAATAACCATATTAGTCAAGAAGTAGCTTCTACGCGCGTCTTTCGTGAATAAATTATTTTTTAAGTTTTCCTCACCTGCTTTCCCATATTTTGAGGTTTGATCCCAGTTTTTGTAGAAAAGGTTAATGCCACAAATAAAGATTAAAAGAATCATTTTCAAAACAAAAATATCAGAACTATTAAAACTTAGAAGCTTTGCCGTATAATATTTTGGCTTATGTTGCCTTAGTTTTCAATGTTTTGGGATCTCCTTCTACGTTCCACAGAAGTAGACAAAATCAGAAGATTAGATTTATCAGATTTAGCAAAAAAATAAAAAATAAACATGGTCAAACAAAGAAATAAGTATTACTTGAATAACTACTGCAATCCGTTTATTTCATCCTCATATAACCTATAAAAAAAATATCAAAAGATCAGTTTCATATTTAATACAACGAAAACAAAAAAGTAACAACAAAAAATCAAAATCTATCGATTTGAAAAAGAAAATAAGAATCATTCATGAACTAAAATAAAACCTAAACGATTAAAAAAAATACGTGAGTCGAGAAATAGATATTTACCTGATTGCAACTGTTACATTGTTAAGAATAGAAGAACACAGAGTTATATAATATGCAAGTAAGGAAAAGTATTGAAAATTGTATAAAACAATAAAAAAAAAAGAAGAGCACGTAAAGAAAACAAAATCGCTAAACCCTAGAACAGAAAAAAAAAAAGCTTTGCAGTATAATATTTTGGCTTATGTTACCTTAGTTTTCAATGTTTTGGGATCTCCTTCTACGTTTCACAGAAGTAGACAAAACCAGAAGATTAGATTTATCAGATATAACCCAAAAAAAAAAAAACATGGTCAAACAAAGAAATAAGTATTACTACTACTTCAATCCGTTTATTTCATCCTCATATAACCTAAAAAAATAATCATAAGATCAGTTTCATATTTAATACAACGAAAAAAAAAAGTAACAACAAAAAATCAAAATCTATCGATTTGAAAAAAGAAAATAAGAATCATTCATGAACTAAAGTAAAACCTAAACGATTAAAAAAAATAAGTGATCGATATCGTAGTCGAGAAATAGAGATTTACGTGATTGCAACTGTTACATTGTTAAGAATAGAAGAACACAGAGTTATATTAATATGCAAGTAAGGAAAAGTATTGATAATTGTACAAAACAATAAAAAAATAAGAGCACGTAAAGAAAAGAAAAATCGCTAAACCCTAGAACAAACACGAAATTGGTGGTTTTCTTTTTTGACACTTAGAGAAGGGCTACAAACTTATAGCAAATCAGAAATAGAAAAAAGAAAACCACACGAATTCACATGACAGATACGAAACACATACCTCGACAGAATCGTAATGATGCACAACACGATTTTCTCCAGAATTAGAAGTGTAAATTACCGATTATATCGACTTGCCTTCAAACCATGATCGTTGTAACCTGAGAAAACATAATGATAAAATCAGAACTACAAATCAACACCATTAAAACGCATGCTAGACGAAACTATCGAAGAATAAAAAATTGACTAAACCCTAGCAAAGAAACGTAAAAGAAAAAAAAAGGAACATGACGATTATGAAAAGAGATGCAAAATATTTATAAGAAAAACGAGGGTTGAGAGAATTTATGCCTCTTTTTATATATAACGATAATTATCATCATAATCGAATATTTATTTATGATTACATTAAACGTGTTTCCCTTTTTTATATAACCGGATAAACACAGATACGATATTATCTTTCTATTAATCAAATATATTTAATTATTTGCGATGAGGAAAACTTCTCGTTTTGGATTACAACGAATATGTCATATTTCCGCTTTTTAATCGTATAAATCACTTTTAAAAAAAAGAGATTTATACGATATTATCCCTTTTAAAAAAAAGCTTAATTATTTGCGATGAGAAAAAATTCCGTTTTTGATTACAACGAAACAAATATGTTATATTTTCGCTTTTTAATCGTATAAATCTTTTTTTTTAAAACCTTAATTATTTGCGATGAGGAAATCTTCCTTTTCGGATTACAACGAAACAAATATGTCATATTTCCGCTTAACCGAATATTCCTTTCTCTATCTATAAGAATAGATACGGTATTATCATTCCATTTATCAAAGATTTTATTATTTACGATGAAGAAAACTTCCGTTTTGGATAAAAACGAACAAAAATGTAAAATTTCCGCTTTTTTATAGCGAAAAACTTATTTTAAATTATGATTAATTAAATAAACTCGGATTAATTAAATAAGAGAAATCGAAAAAAACTAAGTATAATCACAGAATCAGGGAATCGAACCTGATACACATGGAATAATAATTTGGATCAGTAACCAACACATCTATCGTTTTCTTTTTGTTAAACAATCAGCCTCTAAGCATATATTATATTGTAGACCAACAAAACTGGTTTGGGCCGCTTCCTTTTCAGGCCCGATTCTGATCAATATCATTTTTTTTAAGTACAAATTAATTAAATAAATCAGACCAATCAGATTAAGTTGTTTTCACCAACCAATCAGATTATATCGTTTTCATTAATCAAAACGACACCAAAATCTGAACTTTGAACCACAGCCCGAATCAATTCACAAATAATAATATATTTACAAATTTATGTGATTGATTTTTTTTTTAATTGAAATAAATGTGATTGATTAACTTTTAGATTCTCTATGATTCACTTCACTTTCAATCATGGTTTATCACTCTATCTAACAAAAAAAAATCAATAATTTTTTCACAAATCTGGAAATTTGTTTTGATTTCAACGGCTCGGGATTGTTCAGTTATCCCAAAAAAAAAAAAAAAAAAAAAATTGATATGACGTTCTTCGAAATTCATGCAATTGTTTAATTAATTTGCTTCCCACTAGACCTTGGTCCATTGGGCTAAAAATCTAATGTTGGGCTTACTCTTGAATTTGTCAACGACTCAATTTGTGAGTATTACATTATTCTCAAATAAGTGACCCTTTTTTTATTTTTAGTTAACACAAAAATTCCCAAAAAATGACATTCGACAGAAATCTGGGAAATGAGAGGGTAGTTTTGTCTTTGGGCTTTTCTTTTAGGGTTCCGAAGATCTGAGTGTTTTCTCTTCTCTCCATTTCTAAGCACACTCAATATTTCGGGTTCCTTTCTTCTTCGTTCGAACGACTCATCAGCTATTGATCCCAGATTGGACTTGAGAGATCTCCGACACTGAGAAACCCTCCGTCTTCTTCTGATCTTCCCAATGCCGGTATGATTCTCCGTCGTCTCTTTCATTTCTTTTTTGCTTTCTCAGTGCTCTTCAGTTAACTTTTCCACTCGTATTCAGATCGACAAGATCTTTAAAGATGATGCTAGTGAAGAGAAGGGAGAACGTGCGAGGATGGTGAGCTCTTTTTTTTTGGTTCCTTTCATCGAGGATTTAGGGTTTTTCAGATTCACTCCTCTACTGGTCTAGTCTGATTTGCTTTTGTTGCTTCCTATAGGCATCCTTTATTGGTGCAATGGCTGTTGCTGATCTGGTTAAGTCTACCTTAGGGCCTAAGGGAATGGTAAACTTCCGATCCTCAAATATTCAAAATCTCCCTAAACTCCACTTTCTCACTGTATTGATCGTGGTTGAATCTTATCATTCTTCAGGATAAAATCTTACAATCTACAGGTAGAGGTCATGCAGTCAGTGTTACCAACGATGGTGCTACTATTCTCAAGTCACTACATATAGACAACCCCGCAGCTAAAGTTCTTGTTGGTATGCATTCCTGCAACATTCTGGGTTTAAGTTTTCAGTTTCGTTTTTGTTGCTCTTTCTCACTTGTTGTATCTGATTTAATGTACTTCAGACATCTCGAAAGTTCAAGATGATGAGGTTGGTGATGGAACTACTTCTGTTGTTGTCTTGGCTGGGGAGCTCCTGAGGGAAGCAGAAAAGCTTGTTACTTCTAAGATCCACCCCATGACGATTATAGCAGGTAAGCGCGTGAAGTGTCAAAGATGGCAAGGTTGTATCAGCTTCTTCCGTGTTGACAATGATGTCTGATTTTTTCATTTTCTGGTTTCTTAGGTTACAGAATGGCTGCAGAATGTGCTCGTGATGCTTTACTGAAAAGAGTAATTGATAATAAGGAGAATGCAGGTAAATCCTTGTAGAGATTGCATTCGCTTGTTTGTGTGATTTCTTCAATGTTCAGTTCAAGCAGTGTTTTCCTTTACATTTAAATTCGGAAATCACACTGTTATTTACAGTATTTTGTTTTGTGTCAATGCAGAGAAGTTTAAGTCAGACTTGCTGAAGATTGCAATGACTACGTTATGTTCCAAAATTCTCTCGCAGGACAAGGAACACTTTGCAGAAATGGCCGTGGATGCTGTTTTCAGGCTAAAGGTATCATCTCTGCCTCCTATTTAAATTTATTCAGCAATGTGTTCTTTCCTCCTCTTTCTCTAGAATATATATATATCATTACATGAATATAGAGCTTTCTTTGACAAATGTCATGAAAACAGGCTGCTCTCGTTTCACTATTAATTTATTTCCCATAGATGCGTGGTTTCAATTTAGAGTGTTATATGATTCGTCTCTGACATTCTGGTGTTGTCGTTGAAATAGGGAAGCACAAACTTGGAATCTATTCAGATCATCAAAAAACCTGGAGGGTCCCTGAGGGATTCCTTTTTGGATGAAGGGTAAGACAACACTTGTGCTTATTTGTTTCTGTGACCTATTGATCTCTATGTAGTACACATCTGTTCATGGTAACTTTGTTGTGTTTCAGTTGCTTTTCTTTTTCGTAGCTTGTGCACCTTAAGTTTAAAAGAATAGTCTTACTTTGGAATGTTGATACTTGATAGGCATTATGTCGTCTTGGTATGTTGGGCTCCTCCTTTGGTGCATCTAGTTGTCTCATGACATCTCAACTTAAATCTATGCCTTTAGGTTTATTCTTGACAAGAAGATAGGAATTGGGCAGCCAAAACGCATAGAAAATGCAAAGATCTTGGTAGCAAATACTGCAATGGATACTGATAAAGTGAAAATTTACGGTGCACGTGTACGTGTGGATTCCATGACCAAGGTTGCTCAGATTGAAGGGGCTGAGAAGGAGAAGATGAAAGACAAGGTGAAGAAGATCCTAGACCACGGGATCAACTGCTTTGTTAACAGGCAGCTTATCTACAATTTCCCTGAGGAACTCTTTGCAGATGCTGGTGTACTTGCTATTGAGCATGCAGACTTTGAGGGAATAGAGCGTCTTGGTCTGGTTACAGGTGGTGAAATCGCTTCGACCTTTGACAACCCAGAGTCTGTTAAGCTTGGGCATTGCAAGCTTATCGAAGAAATCATGATTGGAGAAGACAAGTTGATCCATTTCTCCGGTGTTGAGATGGGCCAGGCTTGTTCAATTGTCCTAAGGGGTGCTAGGTATATATTTTTTCCACTCCCATTCCTTAAGGACTTTGTGTAGACTTATCCTGTTTCTTATTCTCTCATGACAATTTTCGTGTGGTTTCATTGCTCTTGCAGTCACCATGTTCTTGACGAGGCTGAAAGATCACTCCATGATGCATTATGTGTACTCTCCCAAACAATGAATGACACTAGAGTGTTGCTTGGAGGTGGATGGCCCGAGATGGTGATGGCAAAGGAAGTAGATGAGCTTGCACGTAAAACTGCTGGCAAAAAATCGCATGCCATTGAAGCTTTTTCACGGGCTCTAGTGGCAATACCGACAACAATCGCTGACAATGCTGGTTTAGACAGTGCAGAATTGGTGGCTCAGCTGCGTGCAGAGCACCACAATGAAGGGAGTAACGCGGGGATTGATGTCATAACGGGAGCTGTAAGTATACTCTAAAACAAAAACAAAAAGACTATGATTGGGTATGGATTGTAATGGTAAGATGTGATTGATTGATTCTTATACAGGTAGGAGATATGGAGGAGAGAGGAATCTATGAAGCATTCAAAGTGAAGCAAGCGGTTCTGCTTTCGGCGACAGAAGCAGCAGAGATGATACTGCGAGTGGATGAGATCATTACATGTGCTCCTCGGAGGAGAGAAGACAGGATGTGAAACCGAGCACATGCACATGCACATGGTGGGAGCGAGATTTCATGATTACACGATCACACCCTCCCGAGTGACGATGTCCAATGCCATTAGATTTGTTGTGTCTTTGATTTGGATCAGAAAACAACCTTAAGTGTTTAATGTTTTGCTCCCTAAACAAATCACTATCTCTTTTTTTGAAGTCTTTTTTCGAATATTGTTTTGATTATGATTTCAGAGGTTTTGACGAAATGTAAGCTCCAAGGAGTTTAAGTTGTCTTCTATTCACTTTCATCCTTTATTTCTTCTCGACCTCTAGGCCACCTGCATCCAGTATGATCTGAGTTTTTCACTAAGAGTAATATCCAAATTATTGTATCTGTTTCGGTCAGGTTACATACAATTATTCAAAAATGTTTGAATTTAATTTTCATATTTCATAGTTCTTTGTTTTAAAAGTTATTCACATAATTGTTTAGTTTTACAATAATCAATGTTTTACAAGTTTTAAAATTTATGCTTTTGTACATCAGGAGAAAATACAATTTGAAGAAAAGAACAACAGAATACAAAATCAATCAAGTTAAATGATACCCCAAAAAAAAAACGAATGATCCTATCTATCTGTAAAATTATTTATGTAAATTTCTGAAAAAGATACCAGTCGTCACCTAAAGTACAACGTTGTGAAGGTTTGGCGTTGTAAAGTTTGGTCAACCGACATAAACACGTTATAAAGGAGAGCATATCTTAACATGGGACCTTATAATCGCGAGCTTTATTTACTTTATCAATTGTCTTACCTGGAAATTATATTTTTTCGATTTTGTAGCTTTATAGATTATTTGAATCCCAAAGATATTCATGATTTTACAGCTTTCAATTTCTTTTACCAAAACATCTAATTATAAACGTAGAGGTGGTGGTGGAGTACTTCCCTCTCGTTGAAAGAGTCGTCATGCTATTCCAGACCAGAGATTGACTCTCTGCAGGAGCAGAAATATCAACATAATTTCTTGGCTACATGGGGTGTAACTAGATGGCTTCACGCCTCACGAAAAATTAATATGGGCCCGTTAGGATCTGGGATTACTCCCGAATTTGCAAAAAAAAATTTTAAAAAACATCTACTTATAAGGTAAAGAAAAAAAAGTGCACCGGTTTAATAGAAGTGTATAATAATATTGATCCGACATGGATTTATGGGCTTCAAAAAGGTGTTTCGGATCGGATTTTTCAAGATCATATCATATCACAAACTTTTTATTCAAGAAATTTTCTTTTTATCATCGTCCCTGGAGGAGCCTTCATTTGAGTTGAGATCAATGTATTCTCTAACGAATCAAGTCAATGTATATATATGCCTCGTTTTGTTCTTTTTTTGTTTCCATAATCTCCGGATGACAACAAAAAAAATTTGGTAAGGCTGCTAAGCGGCTTTCACTTGATCCTTTTTTAATAGTCATTGTTTTGAAGCAAACTAGTAAACAAATTTACTAGGATACAAAATAAAATATATGAATTTTATGATAAAAAAACAAACTATAGTATTCAAAAATTTTAGTGAGTTATTTCAAAAAATCATAAAAATTTAGCTAACTTGAGTGAGTTATGCCCGCAAGGTAGTGGGCTAGTGGTAAGACTGGCCCAGGCAGAGAGAGCAATTAACTTGCTTAGGGTTCGATCTTCCTCTTTATCTAAAACAAAACATTACTTTGTGGGAAATATGTTAGTTGGGGTAGGTCAAATTGGTTTACATAGTAGTTTGAAATGCAGACGATCGAGCTATTATCCCTGTCACTTAGTCGAGAGACATAAAACTGAAATTGGGAGCAGGTTTGCGTCTGATCGTGTCGTGGAAAAACAAAACTGAAATGAACAGTTTGTAGTTACGAGAAGAAAAGCAATACCACAATGGGATTGATCTACTACTATTGATGGAGGATATATTTTAATTAGTAGATAGAAATCATTAGAAAAAAGGTATTGCATAAGCGTAAGTATTTAAATAATAACTAAGATCATGGTCGGTCAATAATCACGTAGGGTTTAATAAAAAATTGTCCCTGCGTATGGGTCAAAAGCCAGAAATGACGCCATAAACTATCATTAGTCTCTCTATATATCAACTTTGAAAGCATAAATAAGGAAATGTGACAGTGTTTATCTCTTTTTGGGTCATCGAATGGTCATCTTCCATTAAAAATCGAAGATAACAAACTATAAAATAATGTTTCTCTTTTGGGTAAAGAAAAAGAAGAGAACCTGACTTCTTTGAGTATGACACGAACGGCACAAATGCTTGTCGCTCACGTCATTATCTGATTCTTATCGTCATTAAAGAAAGGCACTAACAAAAAAAGCTTTTATTAATCTATTAAAAACGCATCTGAGTCTCCATTTGTCCTTCCCCTTCTCTCTTCTTCTCTCTCACGCACGCCGCAACTAACTAACAATGAGCTTCTTTATCGAAGATTCTGGTCTCATCGTCACTCAGCTTCTCTACAAAATGGCGGTTTTAATCACCGTCTTGAGATGGATCCTCGCCTGGATCTTACGCTACCGATCCAGATCTAGATCCGCCTCTTCTACTCCTTCCATCTCCTCACAGGCCATCAAGGAGAGCCTCTCCGTGACGACGTTCCGTGACGCGGCGGAGCGATCTCCGGAATTGATCAGCGACGCGTGCGCTGTGTGCCTAGGGGATCTTGAAGACGGAGATGAGGTCAGAGAACTCAGGAACTGCAGCCACGTGTTCCACCGCGAGTGCATCGACCGGTGGCTCGACTACGAGTGCTGCGGCGGAGATGATAACGACGGCGAGGAAGATAACCACCGTACGTGTCCACTCTGTAGGACTCCGCTTCTTGCTGCTAATACGTCGTCGTGTGGGGATTGGCCGGCCAAGAACGAACCTAGCTGGGCCGTAGAACGGCTTCTCTACCTCTTCGGCGACGATCTTCTCGTTTGATTTTTATTTCGAAATTACGTTTTTGTAAATTGGGAGGGTAGAATAGCAAATATGATAATAAATATCATTTTTTTTTTTAGTATTACGGAATTTAAACCAATCTAACTTTAATTTGGAATCTATGTATTTCATACAAAATTAAACTGTGAATTCTTAAACTTCAATTCATATTTCATCAACATTTCAAGTTTGCTAGAAGAAAAAAAATTAAAATTATTAGTCAGTTTTTAAATTTTGTCATTCTACCAATATTTTATTGATCTAACACACAATTGAAAAAGAAAAGAAAAAACAGAATGACGAATCCAACATTTTCACTATCTAGAACCAAACCATCTTTATTTTTAGGTTGCTTGAAGTTTTATAGTGTTCTTTAGATGTAGTAGGAGATTATAAGTTACAACACCTGAACACGGCCCAAGTTGTGTTACATGATATTTATGGATCGGACCTCTATAAAAGTTGAACCGGCCCTGATTAGATCTCTTTGTCATATTGTAGATATGATGATGCCTCTATAGATTTGATATCTTGTATCCTAATGCATTGAATAATAACAAGTTCGTTCCTTCTTTGCCAATTTCTTAACATCTAATGATTTTAATTTTTAAAGAATTTTTCTATATATTCTCTCTTCTTGTTCTTTGTCTCTAGCGTTGAGTGTCATGCCAAGCACACATTTTCTATTATGGGTTTGGTTTGTTTGTTCGACGATGGTTTCATGACTTTTATCCATCTCTACTCTAATGGCTCCACCAATCCATTACTTTCTACTTTCCCTCTTTAGTAAAACACGATTTATAGCCCTTGCTTGGACAAGGTTAGGACTTGAGATCATATATTAGTTTGGGTCATATGATTGTATTGGGTTAAACAAAAAGGTTGTAAACTTTCTTTCTAATATTCTCTAAGAAAGACCCAAAACATGGTCTCCATCTCACACACTCCATACCTTTCTTCTTCCCCCTCCCTCTTTATTGTATATTACCATCAATGAATAATCACACTATGCTTATGGTTTGTTGACAAAAAAGAAAAGAAAGAATATTCACTATGCTAGAGAATACCATGTGAAATCTTTTAATATGTTTGTGTTTTGTACAAATACATAGTATAAGCCCTTGCTTGGATTGGATGGTTTAAAATTGAGGTTTAGCCCCAATGGAATCAAGTTCCTTATTGAACCACCATCACAAATACCTTTCCTTTCCCCTCTTTCTTCCATATACTCATCTTCCCCAAACTCCTACATCTATATCTCTGGCTATACTTGTATATATAAACACACACATACAAAACATAAATTCCCATTAGACCCCACACTCTGAATCAACCCAAATCTCACACTTACGAGATGGGTCGTCATGATACATACCAGAAACTCATCTTCTTCTGCCTATTATCCATATTGTTACCTGACAGTGTATTGAAGAATGTGGATGGCTTGGCATGTAACTGGGGGACACAAGCGAGCCATCCTATGCCACCAAACATAGTGGTGAAGCTCCTAAGGGACAATGGGTTCAACAAGGTTAAGCTATTTGAAGCTCACCCTGGTGCACTTAGAGCCCTTGGTAAATCCGGTATTCAGGTCATGGTCGGTATCCCCAACGATCTCCTGGCAACTATGGCATCCACTGTTACCGCCGCCGAGCTCTGGGTTCAACAAAACGTCTCTCAGTACATCTCTAAATATGGAACCGACATTAGGTACGTAAATTGTATTGCACTTCATTAGGCCAATAGCGAAAAAAACCTGCTCAAGTTTCTAAATCTTTGATAGCTATAAACATGTTTGGGTTTCTAAAGCTTGTATTTTTTCAGCTACAAAGATGCTGTAAGTTTCTAAAGATTGGAATTTTTAAGCTAAAAACATGTTTGAGCTTCTGAAGATTGGACTTTAAAACTAAAAACATGCTTCGAAAGCTTGGATTACGCTATAAAAAGTAAAATCATGCTTAAAGTTTCTAAAGATTGGATTTTTAATCGTAGTGATGAATTTAATTTGATCAGACATGTAGCCGTGGGGAACGAGCCATTCTTGAAGACCTACAAGGACAGATTCGTCCGCTCAACATACCCGGCGCTGCAGAACGTTCAGGCGGCTCTGGTGAAAGCCGGTCTTGGCCGGCAAGTCAAAGTGACGGTGCCTCTTAACGCCGACGTCTACGAATCCGGCGACGGTCTTCCTTCCTCGGGCGATTTTCGATCTGACATCAAAACCCTAATGGTCTCCATCGTTCGATTCCTCGCTGATTCCGTCTCACCCATAACTTTCAACATCTACCCTTTCCTCTCTCTAAACGCTGATCCGAATTTCCCCCGTGAATACGCCTTCTTCCCAGGCGGCGGAGGCACCGGCGGAGGAGCTAAGCCCGTCGTCGACGGATCCATCTCTTACACGAACGTCTTCGACGCGAATTTCGACACTCTGGTATCGGCGCTGGAGAAAAACGGATTCGATCCGAACAAGGTGGAGATCATCGTCGGGGAAGTCGGATGGCCCACCGACGGCGATTCAAACGCGAACCCGGCGATGGCTCAGAGATTCAATCAGGGCTTATTGAGTCGTATCATTCAGGGACAAGGAACGCCTCGTCGGAAAACGGCGCCGGAGGTTTACATATTCTCGCTAGTGGACGAAGACATCAAGAGCATCGATCCCGGCAAATTCGAGCGACATTGGGGAATATTCTCTTCTGACGGCGCCGTTAAGTATCCTCTCACCGTCGGAAACGGCCGTCAGTTGGTTCCGGCGAAAGGTGTTAGCTACCAGGCACGTGAGTGGTGCGTGCTCTCTCCTCAGGCGGCGGGGAACGGTGCCACGTGGACACAGTCCGCCGATTACGCTTGCCAGCTGGCCGATTGCACTTCTCTAGGACCAGGATCCTCTTGCGCCGCCTTAGACTCCGTCGCGAATGCCTCTTACGCCTTCAATATGTATTTCCAGAAAATGGATCATCGTCGTGGCTCATGCGTTTTCAACAATCTTGGGGTTGTTACCAAGATCGATCCCTCGAGTGGCTCGTGTAGGTTCCCGATTGAAATCGACACGAGCATGCACGAGACGTTGCGCCCGCCGCCGAGGAATTCCGGTGCATCCCAAGTAAAGTGGAGGACGGCGGCGGCGATGGCGATCGGGTTGTCGGTGTTTAATTGATATCATTGGGGCTTCTTTTCGTTCGTAAATACGACGGTCGATAATTGGACATAAACCCTTTTTCTCTCTCTCTCACTCACTTAGCATATGTTTTAGCTATGATAAGTCAATGATGATCCGATTCGTGGCATGAAGACATCATCCACAATAAATAGTTGGATAATTCCGGCACACTGGTTCGTATGGCGTTTTGCAAAAGGATGCTTCAATGGTTTTACTGTGCTGATTAGCACATCAAAGGCGTACACTTGTAAATCTCGTAATGTCTTAAAAAAACAAAAAAATTCAACATATATATTGGTCACATCTCTAGTATACACGAGTTGGTGTGCTACTTGAAATTGAAGGAGAGATAACCTCACAATCGCACATAACATTGATATAGCAAAGATAGTTGTTACTATGTCATTTTTCGGTATAATTAACTGAATAACTGAACTTGATTTATTCAACAGAGTTGTTGCAACTAACAAAAACATCAATTAAAAGTTATAACCAATTGATATAAAATTGGTTATAACTTAAACACCGACAACCCATATGTCTTGGAACCTAAGAGAAGAGATTTTAATCATCAAAACACATATTGCACAACAAATCAACAAAATAGTGTCTTATCATTATAAAACCTTAAAATTACAAATTCAACATATTTGAATCAATAACTCTTAAATTATATCTTATTTCTTCTTTTATATATTTTAAATTTTAGTTTACAAAAAAATTTATACCGCGCGAATTATAATCTAATATACACATGTGTATAAATTAGCTAGGGGCTTAATATGAGATCCAAAATTATATAAGGGGGTTATGCCAGATATGAAATGAGCTCATATTAAGCCCCTATGTTAGGTTTTAAAACAATAACTTACATTAAATGTTGAATGTATAAGAACAAAATGGGTCCATAGCTCAGTGGTAGAGCAATTGACTGCAGATCAATAGGTCACCGGTTCGAACCCGGTTGGGCCCTTTGTTTTTGTTTTTTTCCATTTTACGGTTTCATCTAACAATGTGTTTTCCTAAATAGTATTGGATATGATCGAGCGAGTATAGGAAAGATTTTCTTAAAAATGTATGAGATAGTTGACTACATATAAAGTAATTTGGGTTATTTGTATCCGGTAATTCATATCGGATCGAGTTGTCCAACAAAAACAAAAATGCATATCCCAAAGAAAACCAAAAAAAGAAAGAAAAAGTGAGGGTTAATTATCCCATCGAAGCCACTCAAGTCTCAATCTACTCTATGAAAAAAACGGTAGACCGCTAAACTAACTCACCAGACATTCACCTCATCAGCTAAAACCAACTTCTCCATTCCCTTTATAAATCAATGCTATTTTTTAGTCATTTTGATATCATCAACTTTCCCTCATAAACTAACCAAGAACTAATCAATTTTTGTTTTTCTTTTATATTAGAAATGGGTTTTATGGACATGGCTTTGTTTGGGGTACTATTAGTCAATGCCCTTCTTCTGATTGATGCCTCGAGAAACATGCCATTTGCTTACCAAGATCAATTGCAAAGGCATTGTAGCTCCACAAAGTACACTTCACTTTGTGTCCAAACCTTACGAGAGTTTCGACATAGATCTCTTCAAGGTCTCGACTTTGTGTCTTTCCTTGTTAACAGAACTATCTCTGACTCCGATTTACTACTTCCTCCCCTCTCCTCTTCGATGGGTTCCTCCGAACTCGTTTCTCTGGAAGATTCCACCTATACTTTGCCTTCAGCTTCGGTCTCAGGTACACAACATAATCTGGAACCGTTTCTTTGCGATTATTATCAACACACCTTTAGGTTTTTTTTTAAGCAAAGGTTACAACACTACAAGAAAACATGATTCTTCATTGCTTTACCATTTTAATCTCTCTTTCATTTTTAGTTAACTACTTTCAATCATCCATCAATGAGTTCTTAGATATTATATAATAGAAAATGATGGGTATGCCCGAAAATATCATTTACTCGGTTAGTAAAACAAAAAACCATTCATAAAGTAGTTAACTAAAGTATTTATCTATTATCTCTATCAAGTTACCTAATGATTTTGACAAATCATGCAAGTACAAAGTCTCGGTACATATTATCCACAATTATTAATTTGTATTTAATCCAAAAACGAAAAAAACCCCATAATTTTAACGGTGAAGATATTAATTGGCATCAATAACGTTACAGATTCATGTGAACGGCTCATGAAGATGTCCACAAAACGACTTCGGCAAGCCATGGAAGCTCTCAATGGCTCATCGAGAAAGCGTAACACCAAACACAACGTCCAAACCTGGCTCTCCGCCGCCATGACTTTCCAACAATCATGCAAAGACTTTGTCCTCGACTCCGGTGGCTCCTCCTCCGCCTCTGTCATCAGCCACATAACACAAAAAATGGATCACCTCTCTCGGCTCGTCAGCAACTCCTTGGCCCTACTCGACACATTCATGGAGAACCCAAAGTCAAAGTCAACCGTACTTCCACGGTGGGTTTCTGCCGGAGAACGCAGACTTCTAGTAGGCCGCACTTCTAGAAGCAGAGCACACGTGGTAGTGGCCAAAGACGGATCCGGGGATTACCGGACCGTGATGGAGGCTGTCACGGCTGCCAACGGAAATGGCAGGTTCGTTATTTACGTGAAAAGAGGGATTTACAATGAGAAAGTAAGAATCGAGAAAGATGAGATCACTCTTATCGGAGAAGGCAAAGACCGGACGGTCATTGTCGGCGATGATAGTGTCGCCGGAGGAACTTCCGTGCCGGACACCGCTACAATGAGTAAGTACATGGATTCCTTCATTTACATACATAAATACATTATATGTTATACACGTTTGTAACAAAAAAAGAAGAAGCTGGTTATGTGATAAGCTGCAATAATTTTGCAGCGGTTACGGGTGACGGATTCATCGGACGGGATATCGGAATCAAGAACACGGCAGGGCCTAGAGGACAACAAGCCATAGCATTAAGCATCACATCAGACCGGTCAGTGTTATATAGATGTAGCATCTCCGGTTATCAAGACACGCTCTACGCAGCTGCTCTGCGTCAGTTCTATAGAGAATGCGATATTTATGGAACCATAGATTTCATATTCGGAAACGCTGCTGCGGTTTTCCAAAGCTGCAACATATTCTTGCGTCGCCCTAGTGATGTCAAGGCCTATAACGTTATTCTTGCAAACGGGAGGACGGACCAGCGTCAAAATACCGGATTCGCCCTTCATAGCTGTAGGATCCATACGGATTTAGAATTTGCGGCCGTGAAACATAGGTATAACTCCTACTTAGGACGGCCGTGGAAGCAGTATTCGAGGTCTATAGTGATGGAAACGTATATTGACGATGCGATCGGGGAGGAAGGATGGGCCGGGTGGTTAAACTCCGGAGACGAAGTACTAAAGACATTGTACTTTGGAGAGTTCAAGAATTATGGTCCTAAAGCTAGAGTTTCCAAGAGAGTGACGTGGCAAGGGTTTCACTTGATTGGGTTCGAAGAGGCAAGCTATTTTAGCGTTGGTAAGTTTATTGATGGAGTTTCTTGGTTGCCCTCTACGGGAATTAGTTTCGCTTCGGGTATTTAATTAGTGAAGCAGAGAAATGAGAGAAGTACTCATGACGAACGGTTTTAAGTATACGATTAAGATACATACATCGAATGTAAATTCAGTTTTATATGTTCAAAATATGTAAAATTAAATGCAATAGTCATGATATTTAAAAATCAACCCGGTTATTGTAAATCTGTAACCGAGTAGATGATATTATCGATAAGTGGTTTTGGAGGAAAAATAATACCTAAAAACTTCTTCTTTTTGTCGTCATAACCTACAAACTTTTAATCATACATATATGAGTTTTTAGAATTATATGATAGATAATCATATAGTGTTTGAATGTTTTTGATAAGTCGTTTTGTCGGAAAAAAATTGTTTGACTTTTTCAATTTTATGCTATATTTTATTATATAATTTTGGATGGTATTAGAGTCTTCAATGCTATTAAGACCATCAGCATGACTTATGTCTCGCGGAAGACATATGTCTTTTCCAAAAGTTGATGATGTGTCGCGACATAAAAAAATCAATTTTTTTATAAAAAAAAGCGGAAGACACGTTGAACGTGTCTGCAATGTGGATGCTCTAACTCGTATAAATTAAAGTACTCTCGTTATTTTATTAAATCTAAACTATTAAAACAGAAGCACTATTTATTGCCAAACAAGCCTTATATTAAAGATATTTACGTAATTTTCTATGCTATTAAATATGTTGCCTAAAAAGTCAATCAAAATCAATTAATTGATAAAAAATCTCTATATTTTTTAAAGAAATTATTTAGGAATATAAACTTTATTTTGTTAGTTATTACATATTATGCCATTACACATAATAAAACATATTTGAAATAGGAAATGATATAATTATTTTTCCAAATATGAAAATATTTGTTTTTCATTAAATAAACTATTTACTATTTAGTTTCTTACGATATTAAAGTATTATATATTTTAAAAATAATAATCAATCCACATATATTCAAAGAAAAAAATATATTCGAGATCTTGCAATATTTTTACTATAATTTGTATTATTTTATTTGAATATATATTAAAACAAAAGTTAAAAAATATTTTACTATTTTTATAAAGAGTTAGACACGGAAAATTGATTTTTTTAAAGTTCGTGAACTAACCACAAATCGGGTTAGCCCGTCATGAGACGAATTAGAATTCTAATTTTTAAATGCCCACAAAAGTGGATTTCACTAGTCAAAATATTAGTTTTAAAGTTATAAGGTATACTTAATTTACTAAATAATATGATTTGAAAGTTAACTATAGTTTATTATATTTTTTTTTGAGTATGTGTAAATTTAAGTTTATATTTTAATTCATTGCAAAACGAGTTAAATGAACATGTTAGTTCGATTTGACAGTTCTATCTATAATCATTAATTAGTTAGATATATTATAAAATTCAAAAAAAAATAAAACATTTTTTAAAAAGTTTCAAAACAATTTTAAGAAAAAATCACTCCGAATTAAATCCTAGTTAATCTATAAAAAAATATTACTCCATACAAACGTGCGGATTAGAATCTAATATACCATGATAGTACAAATATGAAATATTCAACAGCATGTTTTTAATATAGATTATTGGAAGAGTTATTTAAAAGTACAACAACAAAGATGTAAACCAATAACACCAGCAACACGATCGAGCACGCATAAACCTATAGCCCCCCGTGGAAACTCAGGCGGTCCACATCGAATTTTACACTCGGCGTCAGTATTGCACCCACCTCTGAATTTACACTCTACATGCTGGGCTTTTTCTCTCTTCAATACTATAAATTGCCCAAAAATCAAGAATGATCATTAGTTTACTACTCCCTCTGTTTTTTATTAGTAGATGTTTTAGAGAAAAAAACTGTTTCAAAAAGTTAGATTTTTTAAAAGTTTTCTATGCATTTTTTATTAGTTAACGATGATGAATTGTAAACATTAAAAAAAATTTTAAGTTTATTGAATTACTATTGGTTTAAAGTTATAGAAAATTGTTAATAAAAAAAAATGATGCATTTAGAATCAAATTTTAATGTATTTTTTAATATGTATGAAAAGTTTAAAAAATCTATTAATAAAAAACAGATGGAGTATCTTTTTTTTTTTTGATGACTCAGAGGTAAATCTTAGGTCCATAGAAATACCCAGACTAATCCCCTGGAGATGTACCACCAACGGGTTAAGCGTACACCCGAGTTTGCAAATGGGCATAGACATTAGTCTCATATCCCATTTGGCCAAATTAGCAGAAACTTAGTTCCCAGCGAAAATCGAACTCAGGAGGACCATTGTTCATGAATTCCCAAGTCGACACCTACCACTAGGGTACCACTAGTTTGGTTGGAGTATCATTTTTCTTACGAAATTATGTATTGTTCGATAGAATAATGTCTACCAATTTATATGTGGATGATCTTTTTTTGAAAAACATAGTTTTTATTGAAAACGTATGTAACAGGATTTTTAAATAAAAAGCAAATATATAAATAACGTAAAAAGGAGTAAAAAATCAATATTTACTTTTTGATTGGTACGTAAATATGAGAGAGAACATGCTATGAGAAGAGCTGCTAGTTGAAATTTTGACAAAGCCATTTGGTTTGAATGAAATTATGATAGTCGTTTGTTTTTTGTATAATGATATTAGAAAAGAGGAAGAGCATGCCTATATGGCTACATATATATGGAAGAGTCAAGTTTCTAAAATCGAAATGGCTTTTTTTTGTCTACTATTGAAGCTCGAAAATGACTTAACGTGTTGAGATTATGGTAAAATCATAAAGATAAACACTAAAAAAAATCCCATAAAAATTAGATGTGGTCAACCCCTTCACCATGGTTTTGAACTTGAATTAGCTTTTTTTTTTGTCAACAATTTTGATTTCCTTTAAAGAAACTTAATTAAGACAAAAACAAAAAGAAGAAAGAAATAAAAATTAGTGTGGATATGAAGATAATTTGAACCAAAAGGTAAATCTTTTATATATTAATTTAAAATTTAAAATTCAAAAAAAAAGTTGTAAATAAATATCCATGTCATTAACATTTGTAACAAGATCTACACATACTATGTATTGATTAATTTCAATTGTGTTTATCTTTTTAAATATTACAATATTAATTCAACTAATGAAAAATACTTGTAATATCTTCATTGATTTAAATACCACACTTTTAATAAAATAATATAATTTTATAGCTAGCAACATTAGAATTATAGTCAATGTATTTTTTAATTAATAGGTTACTAGATTGACAAAAGGTTCATTAATGCTTATATACCAAGAGATTCGAGGTTCGATTCCCAAATGATGCGATTTCTGCAGATTAGTGGAGACAAGTTTATAAAGAAATCTGCAGTATGATGCAAGTGGACATCCGTTCATCGTGGTCGTGTATCATTTAGAAGCGGGTAACATTGTTTATTGTAATATATATTGTCCTTATAGTTGTTCTCATAATTTATATCATTGTTAAAAAATAAAATCTCAAATACTAAACCCTAACCCCCCCCCCCCCCCCCACCCCCTCCCCCCAAAACAAAGCCCTACGCCCAAATATTAAATCCTAGACCTAAATTTTTTAATTCTAAACATTAAAACTTGTAAAAACGAGTATTTTCAATTTAAAAATACATAATATTGTTTTTTGGATTTGT
Organism: Eutrema japonicum; assembly: GCA_030161315.1. Classification (NCBI taxonomy): domain Eukaryota; kingdom Viridiplantae; phylum Streptophyta; class Magnoliopsida; order Brassicales; family Brassicaceae; genus Eutrema; species Eutrema japonicum. Next base: position 47,140,742 of record BSQW01000005.1, read on the forward strand.
TTTCATAATTATCCTATTAAAGGTACCTCTATGGCTCTATATGAAAATTTGATTTTTATATGGTTTAATTTGTTGGTGTTATAGTTTTTTTTGTGTAAACAATTAGTGTTATAATTTTTTTTGCTATTTTCAATGATTACTAGATAATTGACTAGACTATATGAGGTTTTAGAAGAATTAACATAATAAAATAAATTAGATTTTAAATATATAAGAACAACATGGGTCCATAGCTCAGTGGTAGAGCAATTGACTGCAGATCAATAGGTCACCGGTTCGAACCCGGTTGGGCCCTATTTTATTCTAATTATAAGTTAATATTTTTATTTTCCGGTTTTTACTGGCAATGTTTTTTTTGTTTTTTAGGAACATTTTAGTAAAGTGAAAATGATTTTTGTTTTTTAATGTTATGTTTAATTTGTTTGTGCTATTATTTGTTGTTATTTTAAATGATTATTAGACAATTGATCAGTATATATGTGGTTTTATAACAAGTAACAACATGGGTCTATAGCTCAATGATACACAAATTGATTGTAGTTTACGGGTTTGAATCTTGCTGAGCCCTATTTTGTTTTATTTTAAAGTTACCACAAAATATTATATTAAGAGTTTTTTTTATTAAATCATTGTCGGAGTTTTTTTTTGTTGAAATAATCTTATTACAAATGATGATCAATCAATGTGATTATGATGAAAAACTCCACGAACAACCACTCTACGACGCGCTCTCCCTGCAACATACGAATCCACAATGAACAATTTTATATGCACTCCATCCACAATGGACAATTCTTCGCAATACTTGAGACCGCAACGGACAACTCTATCCACAACACTATAGAACTTCATATAAATAGTGCATTTATTAATCTACAGAAACTACATTGTTTTGGAAATCGAATGTCAAATATGGTGTAGAATTTTAAACTTATACCACTTAACCAATATGCTTCAATATAAGAGTTTCAATTATATAATCTTGCATTTCACGGTTTTAATTCGTTAGGCTCCATTCCCGTTAGATATAATACCTGCAAATTTCGGATTAGTAAATCAAATTCTTCTCATAAAATTCATGTGATTGAATTTGAATGTGTGCATTATCTTTGGTGATTAGATTGTAGAGTTGTTCCTTGATGAGTTGACCACGGCCACTATTTTGTCAGTAGCATTCCATACATCAACAATCCTCGGATTTTGTTTCAACCTTGATTTAATTACCTTCAAAATCGTAATTTATGAGTATTTATTTGATTTCATTAAAAATTGAGAGTAAAGGCGGACACGTCAGCAAACCACCACACAAATGATAACTGATTTAACTGATTAAGTAATGGGTCAAGTTAGTTTGGGCTTTAATAGCCGAGACGAAGCCCAAGAAGGAAAGCTGTCCAAACGCAATCGAGACTTGTTGAGGAAGCCTTTTCCCCCTTCGTCTTGTTAAATGGTTGTGGCGCTTCTTTCAATTTTTTTTCAGAGTTTCACCATTTCCCTCCACTCGCAATTTCTCCTTTTCTCTCTCGCTTTCTCTGGTGCCACGAATCTCGTTCTGATAGACAGCGATGACGACAATGGAGCAGCGTAGAAACCAGAATACTGTTCAACAACAAGGCGATGAAGAGATCCAGCACGGCCCTTTCCCCGTCGAACAGCTTCAGGTACAATTTCTCCTGATTTTTTTGTCTTCTTTCGTTTGTAGTGGGAATTTACCTTCTCTGTGCATAATCTCCACCAGATCTTGCGCTAAACTAAATGGGCTCTGGTTAGTTTCACTAAAGAATTCTGCTTTTTTTCTCTACCCTTTGTTCGTTCTCGCGATGCGGAAGAGCTGTGAATCTGAGCGAAAATTGGGTTTCGCTACGATCTGTAGAGTGAAACACTTTTAGGGTTTTGTTTGATTTCAGATAAAATTAACACTTTTAGGATTCTTTTCCTTTGGCGAATACATGTTCAATCCGTTCATTACTGGATAATTTCTCTCTTACTCTGACTCCAATGTCATATAATCTCTGTGGGTTTACTCAGTTCCTTTAATTTCTATTCTTAAAAGGGAGATGAATAAGTGTTTTTGTTTTGTTTTATGCTCTTTAATCTCTTTAATCCTTCATACTTCAGGCGGCAGGTATCGCTTCTATTGATGTAAAGAAGCTTAGGGATGCTGGTCTCTGCACTGTTGAAGGTGTTGCATATACTCCAAGGAAGGATCTCTTGCAGATTAAAGGAATTAGTGATGCCAAGGTTGACAAAATCGTAGAAGCAGGCATGTCACATGAGAAGAGCTTACATTCATTCTCTGTTAAATACACCTCTTTGATCCTTTTAGAGTTTATACATTTTCTTATTTGTGTTTCCCTCTGTGACAGCTTCAAAGCTGGTTCCTTTGGGTTTCACTAGTGCTAGCCAGCTCCATGCCCAGAGACAGGAGATAATTCAGATTACCTCTGGTTCACGGGAGCTTGACAAAGTTCTTGAAGGTTGGTTCTGATTTTTGGTGCATCTTCTTAAAACGGCATTTTGCTATTATGATCTTACTTTTCCGTACCCTCAACAGGAGGAATTGAAACTGGATCCATCACTGAGTTATACGGCGAGTTCCGTTCTGGAAAGACTCAGTTGTGCCATACACTGTGTGTAACATGTCAAGTAAGAACCCGTTTTCTGAATTTACCACTCAGCTATTATTGCTTATCTAGTAGGAAGCAGTGATGTTGAATTTCTTCTTTTTTTCCGCAAAACTGAGAAAGATATTCACATTAAGGTTCATGTTTAAATGATTAGCTTCCCATGGATCAAGGAGGTGGAGAGGGAAAGGCGATGTACATTGATGCCGAGGGAACATTCAGGCCACAAAGACTGTTGCAGATAGCTGACAGGTATGTTATCTTTGTAACACATGTGAGATCACGATGGGGTTTCTTGAGAAAGTAGAATCCGTAAGAAATCTAATAAAATGAGGCAGGTTCGGACTAAATGGAGCTGATGTACTGGAAAACGTGGCCTATGCGAGGGCCTATAATACTGATCATCAGTCAAGGCTTTTGCTTGAAGCAGCATCAATGATGATTGAAACAAGGTTTATTGAGTTTCTTTTTGGTGTTCAGTTCCGTTAAGTCCATCAGGAGAGTGCTAACCATGAAAGTTATTGATGTCACAGATTTGCTCTCGTGATTGTCGATAGTGCTACCGCTCTCTACAGGACAGATTTCTCTGGAAGGGGAGAGCTTTCAGCCCGACAAATGCATCTTGCAAAGTTCTTGAGAAGTCTTCAGAAGTTAGCAGATGAGGTGAACATTCGGTACTAGTAACTGTTTCGTTTCCAAAATTGCTCTGAGTCACCATCCAGAAGTTTTAACTCACATGTTTAATGGCTCTAGTTTGGTGTGGCCGTTGTTATAACAAACCAAGTAGTTGCGCAAGTAGATGGTTCTGCTCTTTTTGCTGGTCCACAGTTTAAGCCGATTGGTGGTAATATCATGGCTCATTCCACCACAACAAGGTCTGTAATGTTTGCAAATTGGAATCCTTGCTTCCGTTATATATTTGTAGGGTTCAATGGGAAATTGTGTTTGTTTATGATGCAGGCTGGCACTGAGGAAAGGAAGAGCAGAGGAGAGAATCTGCAAAGTGATAAGCTCGCCATGCTTGCCCGAAGCAGAAGCTCGATTTCAAATATCTACAGAAGGTGTAACAGATTGCAAGGATTGATTGTTTTGGCTTTGCTTCTCTGCCTATTTTGTGTTGTTTGCAACCCATTTCACATGTAATGTCAAAGAAGCTTATTCTTTTGTCGCTAGTCACTGACGATTAAAGAAGAGATTGTGTAAGTAGGTTTACCCGGTAATGAAAGTTGCTACCTTCTTTTTTCTTGTGTAAACAGCCTCGTGTGTAAAGCAATATCCTCGTTGCCATGTCCCATCGGCTTTAGCTGCGGAAGCATGGGCACTGCGGGAGGCGTCAATCATTGCCATTGACAGCGAGAATATGAGGAAACTCAAGTGCTTTCGGACTCTATGTCCCTCGTCAATACTCTCAACTCAGCACGATATCCATACGGAGACACATGCCATTGTTAAGCCCCTACTCTCAAATAGATCGTCATCCCTACAAATTTTAATTCAACCGTATTAGTAAACACGTTAAGCCCCAAAAGAAAAAACAAATAGTACATTAAAAAGATATAGTAATCGAGTTGACAAACAGAAAAGATAAAACAATCCTTCCAGTATATATATTTTTTTTTTGTTGGCGTCAGCATTTCAGTTGATCAAACATGTTTTTGTTCACCTTTTTAAATTTTTTAAATTTTGCTAAAATGACTCATTCATTCATGATAACTGATTTAGTTAAAATAAGAATGTGAAAGCATGGACATTTGGGTACCCGTTTGAGTTCGGTTTTTTTGGATATACAAATTTTAGAAAATAAATGATCTATTTGGATATTTTATTTTTCGGATCGGGTTCGGTTTGTTTTCGTCCGGATTAGGGTCAGGTTTCGAGTTCTCAAAATTTATCCAAATTCTCGAAAAAACTAAAAAAATTATTTAATTTAAATAAATTTGGTTAAATTTTGTAAAAATTATTTAATTTTCATAAATACAACTAAAGATTTTTGAACATTTCGAGTATTTTGGTTTATAATTACAATTTTTAGTATTTTGGTTATTTCAAAACTAAATATACATAATATTTTTAGATATATAATTGTATTTCGTATATTTTGAGTACCCGTTCGGATTTATGTTCGGATCCAGTTCGCTTCGGATACTCGAAATATTTTATAATAGAAACCATTTAGATATTTGTAACTATTTGATTTGGTTCGATAACTTGTAATTCGGTTTGGTTTTGGTTGAGTTTTTCGGTTCCACGTCTTTTGCCAAAGTCTATGTGAAATGAAGAATATTAATTAATTAAAAAGAGCTCCTCGAAAGTGCAAGCTATTCCATTAGAGTCCAGACAGCGGTAGGTTTGGCATTGTCACGGGGTTTTTTTTTTTTTTTTTTTTTGGGTTTGCAAATCCCTAAAATAAAATAAATAGAAATTGTGGTTTTCGTCGTCTCTTTCTCTTCCGATCCAATCTTCTCCTTCTCTCTCTCGACAGAAACAAAGAACACAGCTGAAACATATCATCATTATCTCTCTCATATATAAACTTGTCGTTGCTTCAAATTATTCTTTAAAGGGGATTTACCAATCATCTTCTGTTATTCCGTTTTCAACTTGTAATTCTGCGAATCTGAGCTTCCTTCTTCGTTTGTTCGAGCTTTGGACTGGTGATCGGGTTTGTTTAGTTGCTTACCGTTTTCCGTTTTTATTTCGTCGCATTTGTTCGATTCGACAGCAGCTTTGGGGAATCAGTAGAGAATCTGTATTTGTTTTCATCGGTTCTGAGATATTTTTTTGTTTTTCTTTTCCCCGAGACTGCTCGATTGTTTGCAAGTCCACGGTGCGAATCTCGGGGCAAGAGATTCGTGTTGTCCGTGAAATTTACGAGCTTTGGCTCATTTTGTTCTTGCCCTCCTCCTCCTCCTGTTATTCGCTGCGGAGACGTGGTCAGGTTTTAGAGCATCTTTGATTTGGTTGCGTGTGAATTCGTCATCTTTCTTTTTCCAGACAGAAGTTTATACTCTGGATTTCGGAAATTGGTGAATGCTCCGGCGATAGATTCCCTGAGCCAGCGGCTTGGGCGTAGATCTGTAAGTCAAAAGGAACGACTAATTTGGAAATCAGCTATGACCTCATTGCCATCGATGGATAATGGAGGCTTGGCCTCCTCTGGATCATCTGCCCTTCAAGGCTGTATGCAAGAATTCAAACTCTTCGAGACTCAATCGGTAAGTACAAATTCCAACCTGAGTATTCTCACTGCCATTTGTTTGTCAATGGATAATTTGTATCACTGGTTCCCTATAGATTAATCGTAGCTTGGTTCATTGACTCTCACTAACATGATATCTTTCTTTTTTTTCCTCAGAATTTCTACTTGATTGGTTGGAATGGTAGTGGAGTGTATAGAGTACTAAAGATAGACCGGCTAGATGCGTCTGAGCTTAACGTCAGTGAGGATTCGACTGCGTATACAAAAAAAGAATGCTACGAGTTGCTAAAACGGATACACGAAGGAAACAAGGCGACAGGCGGACTGAAACTTGTCTCTGTTTGTTATGGCATCATTGGTATGTGTTTGGTCTCGAGTTATGTTTACAGGAGAGTAGGTAGTTTTACTTTACAGCTTGTTCTCACAATTTCTTTTTTCCTTTTATGTGGTCTCAGGGTTCATTAAGTTTTTGGGACCCTACTACATGCTGCTTATAACTGAAAGAAGAGAGATAGGTGAAATTTGTGGTCACAGGGTATATGAAGTGTCTAAGAGTGAGTTAATTTCATTGCAAAATTCTAGTGTGCTTTGCAACATTGCAAATTCAAGAGACGAGAACAGGTATTTTGATACTTTTGCTACAGTAATTTTTTTTTTTTTTTTCAATTCCATTGTTGAAGAAAAGTTCTGTTTTCCTTTTCTGTTTGGTGAAATAAGAGAGTGCACGTCTTTAGTTATTACACCCTTCCACCCTTTTTATGAACTGAAGTCATTTAACCCTTTCGTCTCCTTATCTGGTCCCTCCCACTTGTTTATAAACAGGTACAAGAGGCTCCTCTGTGTGGTGGACCTTACGAAAGACTTCTTTTTTAGCTATTCCTACAATATAATGCGAAGTTTCCAGAAGAATATATGTGACCATGAGAGTGGAGGTGCTCTCTATAAGAAAATGTTTGTGTGGAACGAGTTTTTGACTCGGGGAATTCGACATCATCTTCGAAATACCGTGTGGACTGTAGCGTTGGTGCATGGTTTCTTTAAGCAGGTAAGAATTGTATTTATTTCTGCACGTCACTGCTAGAGAGAAGAAAGTTTGCCCGAATCAAATGCACATATTCTTTTTCTTTTCTCACAGCAGTAGACTTTTTTCATTTGTGCACCATTTTCTTTGAAGTCACTAATTTGCTTCCCTAAATCATGTTTTGTCTTGCACCAAAATGTCTGGAAAAGAAGCTTTCTGTCTTGCATGCAAATTTTGTTTTAGTTATGTATTTATTTTGATATTCTTGATCGTGCTATTTCAGATACACAGCTATGATCACTGGCGTCTTTATTCTCAAATACCTTGATAGTCTCACAGTACTGTTTTGGTTTATGGGTGCTGAATCTTGTTTTGTTGTGCATGTAGACAACTCTTTGTGAAGCTGGACGGAATTTCAAACTCACTCTTATTGCTAGGCGTTCCCGCCATAATGCTGGAACCAGGTATCGGATCTCATCACTCCACAGTTTCCTGTTCTGTGGTAAACATCAGTATTATAACTGGTTCTATATTCTAACCTTTAGCAGTGACATGAAATCACTGCAATTAAAGCTGTCCACATTGTTAATCACATAAGAATACATGCGCAAGCATTGTATTCTATTTTTCCATCTCCAGCGTTCTTTCCAACATTATGAGATTTAAATTATCCATCTTTACTTGAGGTAGTTATTATACATCTTTTTTCCTAAACCTCTTTTGATTTTAGGTACTTGAAACGAGGAATAAACGAAAGTGGCAATGTTGCTAATGATGTCGAAACAGAGCAGATAGTGTCTGAGGACGTTCCTGAAGACCATCCCATGCAAATAAGTTCTGTTGTGCAGAATCGTGGCTCGATCCCTCTATTCTGGTCACAGGAGACCTCACGAATGAAAGTTAAGCCGGATATAGTATGTAAGTGTTATTATACTAAATATACTGCCTGGTCCTCTCTCTGTCTCTCTCTCCTCTCTTTCTCTCTCTTTATATCTCTAACTCTCCTTTGTGTTTGAATACCTCGATGTCAAATCCAGTGTCAAAAAGGGACCTGAACTATGAGGCAACTAGACTTCACTTTGAAAACCTTGTAGAGCGATATGGAATCCCCATCATTATTCTGAACTTGATCAAAGTGAGTTGCCTTTCATGTTCTTATAATCTTTCACGCCTTAGGCATTTCACTTCCCTGTGTACTTTTTGTGTTGGCAAGTGATGCGTCTTCTTGCACCTTAATTTAGTTAAACTATCAAGGAAAGGAGCTACTGTGAGTGCATTATAAGCTTAATGCGTCTTCTTGCACCTTAATCTAGTTAAACTACCAATGAAAGGAACTACTGTATGTGCACAATTAATTTGATGCACTCACACCTCAAAATTTTCACTGATGTTTCCTGTTGTTTTTGACAATCAATAGACAAAAGAGAGGAGACCCAGGGAGTCGATTCTCCGGGCAGAGTTTGCTAATGCAATAGACTTTATAAACAAAGATCTGCCTGAAGAAAATCGCCTAAGATTCCTCCACTGGGATTTGCACAAACATTTTCAGAGGTATCCATTTAAATTTGCGTCCCAGCTGCTTCAAATAATGAATAGCTTTAGCCTTTAAGTATATTTTAGATAAAACCAGTCTTTTCTTTGTCTTTATTTCAGCAAAACAGCAAATGTCTTGGCACTTCTTGGCAAAGTAGCTGCCTGTGCTTTGATGCTAACAGGTTTCTTTTATTATCAAGTTACCCCAGCAATGAAGCTTGAGGGGTATATGAGCTTGTCTTCTTCTGAGTAAGCCTTTTTGCTTGAGTTCCTGTAACTTACTTGTTCATCATAAAAAAATTCTCCTATTCATATTTCGTGGTTGGTTTTTAAGATTAACTTTGTCAAAGTAGTTCATGGAATCATTCTTTTAGTTTAGAAGTCCTTTCATGGTTAATTGTCATTAACTATCCGTAATTTGTGATACTCTTTGGAAATGGGTGATAGCATTCAACTATAACTTGGTGGAAAATGAGGTCATTCAAATATTTCTTTTAAATTTATATTTCCTGCAGTAGTAAACTCTTACAGTACTGATGTCTTAAAATTGCAGTGCCGACATATCTCCACATAATAGTTCTGATGATGATAGTGGGGAATTTGATTCCCTAGAAAAGAATTTTCGCCCAAGTAAGAATGTTGCTAATGGCGATTATGATATCAAGCCTGGCAGGCTCCAGAGGGGCGTGCTGAGGACCAATTGCATAGATTGCCTTGATCGTACAAATGTTGCACAATATGCATATGGTTGGGCTGCTCTAGGACAGCAGCTTCATGCTCTGGGAATTAGAGATGCTCCAACAATAGAACTTGATGATCCTTTGTCTAGTTCTTTAATGGGGTTATATGAGAGAATGGGAGATACACTGGCTTACCAGTATGGTGGATCTGCAGCACACAATAAGGTAATTCCGTGTTCACTTTTTTATGTTCATGAAACTGTCTTATATGAAGTCTTCTGCTAGAGACAGTTAGTTGATACTAAATGCTGGGCTATTTGTTATGCACAAAGTAGAGTCTATTTAGTCTCAGTTGGGAATGATTTATGAATGGCTCCATGAGATGAATTGTATCCCTTTTCTCGTTAACAATTTTGATTGTTCACAGTTAAATAACAGGCCTTGCCTTTTTTCTAAAGACAAATCTAAGCTCATGAAAATCCTAAAATTTCATGAGTCCATTTGACCGTTTGGTATTCATCATATGTAATGACTTTGGTGTAAAGAATTAATGAATCTGGTCTACTTTTCTGATCTTGATCTTGATCTTTGATGTCCAAGAATAATTCCCCTTCTTAGGTAAATTGTTTTATTTATCATCTATGTTATATCGCAATGCAATTGGGCCCTTATTATTTTACTTTCGTGAAAGTACATCGAACTTTAGACTAGTGTTAAAATTCATTTTGTAATCCGTCTCCTCATTGTTCTGCACTGAATAATGATGTTTGGATCTTCTGCAGCCGACTCAAGTTACCATTACGTTCACTATTGTTTGGATACGCTTTGTTGATTCGTAGAATTTCTGGTGTGCAATAGGTTTTCAGTGATAGGAGAGGCCAGTGGAGAGCAGCAACCCAGTCACAAGAGTTCTTGAGGACTCTGCAACGTTATTATAATAACGCATATATGGATGCGGATAAACAAGATGCTATTAATATGTAAGCTACTCTCTGTCACTCTCTCTCATATTACGCATGATCTCCTAGAGTCTTACAGAAATTATTTGGGCCTTTGTGACTTTCTAATCTCTGTATGCAGATTTCTTGGTACTTTCCAGCCCAAACAAGGGATGCAGGCGGTTTGGGAGTTGCGTTCAGATTCCCAATCTAGTGGACGAAATGGAGATATAAGCATGGGGGAAGATGAAAGGTAGGTTTCTGTGACTGCAAAATTGGATTTCAGATATTCACCAATAATCAGCGTATATAATCTAATTTGTTGCTGCCATGTAGGTAGGTATATGTATATAGAACTTGATGTTCATCTTTTACCAAGGTTTTGAGGATCCATTTTCTTCTTTAGACATACTTTGAAAATTGTAGGAGCTATATGAGTTCTAAATATCGTAGACCTATTTGCAATGCGTTTTGCATAGGAACTTTGAAACAAATATAGTCGTCATCTTTCGACATTATCCCTTTCATGGAATGTTAATCTCCACCATAACTTCCAATTTCCACTTTCAAAAATATTTTGACTGTGTTTCGCTACATCTATGATCATGGCTCTTAATACTATGTTTCCAGGTTTCTTGTGAAGAGGTGCTTATCAGATGGGAATATTCTCCATGAAAGTCACACACCGATGTCCACAGTGAGTAGCAAGCATGAAAGCATATCACATAGAGGCTTCATGTCGTCACACCAAGTGACTAACATAATTTCAGAGTCATCACCAGATATGCCAGCTGCTGGTGATGTAGCATTATCGAGGTTTGTTTAAATCTTTGTTACATTTTTCTTCTGATTATAGTTAAATAAACTATATACTTCTTGTTCCTTGAGCTTGAATGTCCATGCTATGTATGCATTATAATATTGCTGGGTGTAGCTCTATTGTGCATGACAATTCTATCCATAATAATAGCTCATAAATTCATGAGGTGGTTGTCTTTCTGTTACATGTAGTCAAATAATTTGTATGTGCTATTACACAGTAATACCTGTCTCATATCTGTAACTTCGTAGGTGTATTCCGTCAATGCCTAGCACACATTTTTTTGGAGATGCGCAGAAGGTTCAACATATTGGTAGTAACTCCATGTACTTGTCCGAGCAGGAAGACATGTCTAGTGTCTCAAATTTTGTTGATGTCGAGTGGCTTTCTTCATCGGAAAATCTATGCGAAAACGATCAATTGTTCAGGTAAAAGTTTTGTGCATTAAAGAGAACAGTGTACGATTTTAAGCAGTTGATGGAACCACCAGATCTTGTTAGATATAAGCTTAAAAGTTTTTTATATCTATAGCATTATATTGGCCATCTTTCTAGATTTCCAGCTGATTATGTTCCGTCCAAAAATGTTATCATAAGGTGCCAAAGCTCCATCTGTGTTGGGTTTTTCACCATTGATGACCAAAATAACAATAATAGCCTATACCTCATGAATGATCAAATTAACCATATTTTGAATCATGGTTTAGTCAATTCACATTGTGTTCTTTATGGCAGGCCGTCAGCGCTTACAAGATATTCAACCGCAGAAACGTCATCATCAGAGAATATCATCAGTGTAGCAAAACAGGCGAAGCCAGCTATGAGCGAGAGTGTATTAAGTAGCAGGAAGGTCAGTATCTTCCAAATTCTACTTTTCATATCTCTCTAGCGAGTTTTGTACTGTGAGAGTTGGTGTTTCTTAGTTTCTGAGTTCTAGATCGTAGTTTTTATTTATGGCTTACCAAATTGCTAAAATTGGAAACACGAAAATTAGTCTTGAACGATCTCAGATAGGGGCAGATGCTATAATAGGATTTAACGAGTAGAAGATATCCAAAAATAGCTGAACCTGTCTCAAATAGACGGTTCTGTTGACTCTCTTCTATTACAAAGTTTATAGCCCCAAGCTTAAAACGTTAAAATTAATTTAAAATAGCTAGAATCTGGCCAATCTGAAATAACTAAGAAAAGAATTTGTGTGCTGAAGTTATCCCAACGGTGTGATTTCATATGGTATTGTTTCATACATACCACATATCACACTGCTCTCAGATTATTCGATTGTTTTGAGAGGCATATATTGTCATTTTTGTTACTTAACCGGATTTATTTCCTTTGGCAGGGAAAGGAACCTATTGGAACCGAACCTTCTTCTGTACACACAAAGATTCACGATGATTTTACAGATAGCTTCAAACAATGGGTAGCTTATGGAGAAGCACTTTGCCATTGAAGCTCTTTCGACTTTTCATTTCCAACAAGAACATACTTTACCTTCACAATACTGGTGGTCTTTTATGGACATTTGGGTATTACGGTGCAAACATGGAGAAGGGATCGGTAGAGAGATTCACAGTACCACGTATTTGAAACTTCACGGTGATGACCAAACGGCCCAAAGAGGTAAGGTATACACTATTAAGAGGATCAAATAATAAGTAGCTGAGAAGTGTGAGTTTGCAGTCTTGTAGAGGGATAGGGAAATTTTCATATTTGTGGAGAGTAATCTGAGACTTTTGTTAGGGTCTTTTATTGTTTTGGTTTGAAGTCTCTTGTAAATATCTGTTTGGTTATTAATCCATCTTGTAACTTCTTTTCCATTGGTAAAAATCTTCATCGCCTTTTAGTGACTTCAAAACGCAACTGCAGTTATGCGTTTGTGTTTTGCGGTGTGGAGAGAGAGCTAAATGCCCTGTGATTTCATTGGTTTTAGAACCAATCTTCAAATTTTCTTAGAGGATCTTTCAGGCTTGTCATTTTGGTTTTGAGCTAAGTTACAAATTGTTAGAAGATCTTTCTGGGATCCACACAATCCTCACATTCCCCAACTCGGCAAAACACTGTTCTAGCAGAGTAAACCAGACTAGATGATTCTCCTATGATTAGCATATAGAATTGTTTGTTGTGAATGATGTCGCATAACATTATTATTATTTTTCATCGTTCCTCAAGACACAAACACGATTTTTTTGGATTTTTTTTTTTTGACATCATATGTTTTTATGTTCCTAATTATAAATACAACACCAATAAAAGCACATAATTTTTACAAATTATGTTTGTGAACCTCCACATCTCTCAAGTTTCTAATTTTTTTATATAAATAAATTCTGATCTATTTTTGTGAAGGTCAATCGATTTTTTTCTTACTAACTCTACAGAATCTTAGTACACATAACTTCAAATTTGTGATGCTTGCTTCATATATATGACATTGAGCATGGTGATGTCTTTTTGGGTAATTGACCATGGCGATATATCACAGATCTTTTAAATTTCATCCACCAAATTTTAGGTGCTACAGAAAAATTATAGAAGAAGACAGAAAACGTTTGAGGGTTTGATTTGCTAAATAAATGGATGTGCTTAAGTTTCTCTTTAGCATAAATAATTTGTCTTTTAGCTTCAAAGTTCCACTTAAACGCATTTCCAGTTTTCACCAGTTTCCTTTATCATTTCATATAAATCGCAAGTCTCAATCCGACGAAAAAATTTCCAACTAAACTACCATGTAAAGAACATATAAAAACTAATGTGCTATGAAGATTTTCATAGGTTCTACAAAAATCTAGAAAAATAATCATAGTGGATTTCTCTGACGAAATATATAATTTCCTAGATGTTATCATATGCATATTTATATTTTTTGATGAACAGAAAAATGCAAACCCTTTTTCAAGAAAAGGCGACGTGTGATAGATATCCATAATACCGTGGTTTGTTAAAGAAAATGATGGATGATTGATTATAGCAAAAAAAAACTTTTTTTATGATTTGTTGTTGCTTCAACCTGTATCATCAATTATCGAAGAAGATGGAACCTCAATTCCAAAAATTAGGCAAACCTAATGGAAATCATGTAATGTTTGACAACTACCTAAAATAACCAAAAAGGAGCTTCATATTTTAGAAAGAAAACGCTTTTCTATTCTTTTTTGTTTTTCGTTGGAATTTTTTCCTTTATATAATACCAAAACGAAATACAAGGATAGGATACGGTTTTAATACACAATGCCGACGGAACAAGAATATATTCCCAGAAACAAAGTCAGCAGAAAATAAATTTTCTCCAGAGACAAAACCCTATGAAAGGGAATCAAAAGTACTAAAAGTTTACTATAACCATTAATGAAACAAGGATACTAAACCAAACAGCTGATCTGAAACTCACCTACTATAATTTCTAAAGAACATGTAATCACCGGAGTTGAACCAAAAAATAAGAGAATCGGGAAGAACCAAAACCGAAACTTGAACTGAACCGAACTCCAAAGCACAACAGCACCGACAGAGAAACGAACACAGGACTGAAACAAGACCAGAGCCGATAACTACTCCAAACACGCTACTCTAATAGGATGATGCACTCGAGCAGACAAAGGCACAAAGCAATGAAACCTTGTAACTCTGAATGGGGATACACCAAAAAGGATCACCAACTCTTACACATGGACACACGCATACCAACCTCAGCCATCTACAGACAAAAGATCAGTCACTGCTATGCAGGAAAAGAACTGAAGAACGAAACCACTGCATAAAACGCTTTTCTATTCATATTTTACGTTAATTTAATTATTTTTTCTAATTAATGGAAATATGTAATGTTTGACAACTATACGTACCTAAAAGCCAAAAAGGGGAGTTTGTATTCTAGACAACGCTGTTATATATCTATCCATATATATATATATATATATATATTTTAGTTCTATTCTTTTTATTTCTATTCTAGATATATTTCTGCCAGTCAAACTCAAACCATATAATTTAATTTTTCTTTGAAGAGCAGGCCATTCTCAACACAAATGGAATATGTGACCTTTAAGGTTTCTACATTTTTGATAATTCTGAGATTTAACCATTATACCAACTCGTCGTTACAAATGTTTTATTCATATTTTACGTTAATTTATGACTTTTTTAGAATTACGTTAATATTATTTCTTGCTAAAGTTAATATTAGTATTACCACTGAAAAACTAGAACTCTTATACCTACGGATAAATTCAACGGCATTTATGTATATCTGTGTGTGAATAAATGGTAGTTTTGATAAATAGTTTTTTCAAGTAACAATAGCGATAATATCTAACAAAAAATAAGTACTAATTGATTTTTTTTTTTTTTCAAATAACGCATTACCAAAAATTAAAACCAATGTCTTACCTTTGGCTTTTGTTTAATAAGAACACAAAAAAAACAAAAGGATTAGTGCTGTAAATTTATTGATTTATGTATTTGGACAGGCGGCCCCACCCACGACCAAAAAAATATATTTTACATTCCTCAAAACATAATGATTGAACCTTATTTTTCGGGAAACTCTGTTGCTAATTGGCAATTAGGCAAAAGAGCAGTGGAGATGTGTGACTATATGATTCAACATCAAGCATAATTTTACAAGGATTGCTATAATAGCTTAGAAAGTTAACCGCCGTGCCGAATAACCGTTTTTTTTTTGGCCATGTATCATGCGTTCATTCTTTGATTAGTAACTAACATTTCTGAAAAAATTATAATCTTGTATTAACGCATATTTTACAATAGGGCAAACTGATAAATTTGTAAAGTAAAATACATAAATAAATCGATGATCATAATATTAAAATGATATCGATACAAGAATTTGGGAAAGAACGGATTTGTAGAGGCGATACATTCTTTTCTTAATTCTGAAAACGCTCCGTAGTGTGACGGTTGCATAGCGTTCCGAATCCCAGGATACAACTGCATTTTTCTTATGATTCGCATCACCCAAAATCATAAGCTATCGAATCATTTTTTCTGTGTTGTACTCTCATGGAAAAAAACCATGAGACAAGAGAAGAAAAGAAAGTGATGATTCCTCTTTTTTCATATGAGAGATTGTTCATATATATATATGAAATGAGAGAGGAGTCACAAGAATGTTGTGGTCTCCATTTTCTAGGAGTAATGCACAATTAATTGTCAAATTAATTTGTGGCAATAAAGGAGAAGAAGATGTTATAGAATTGACCACATCAATTCTCAAATAATGATGATAATTATTCAGTATTGCTTTTTGACCAAGTATATAATTTATGTAGTGATCAATTACATAAATAATAATTTGATACAAAAAATGGGTTATTGGGTCAAGATCCATCTACCCGAACCAACATTCAAACCCGAGTCCGAGCTCGACTCGACTTGACTTGTCGCGCGCGCGTGCATATGGTTTAGTGTGAGTTTGCTTTTCTCCCCACAAAATTGTCCTAAGGTTTTGAACCTTGTTGGGACTTCTCCAATATATATACAAGAGGATTTTACCTCAAGTTTCCAATGTGGGATATTTGCTAGTTTTTACACTTAGACAAATTTTGAAGCATTTCAAGCTTTCCAAGTCATCCACTTTGGATCTCCATTTTTCATTCAAATCAACTCATATTTTGACAAGTGAATACACTATGTTATAATGCTCACGGCAGCGATTTCATCGTGCCCAAAATTCGGTTATTCCGACAGACGTCTCCGCCGGAAAATCTACCAAAAAAGTGGTCAATGCCACTTCATCAAAACCGAGTTCCAACAAATCTTACCTCCGAGTTGACAGAAATCTCTATGAATTAGCTCAATGTTACATTTGAGTTAACATAGACGTATATATAATAGCACAATTTTACATTATAAAGTGACATAAACTTATTTGTGTTAGCATTGTTAATTGAGCGGTAAAATATGTCTCTGAATATTTCTCATCACGTTTTCACAGTTGAAGTAACCAGACTTTCAAGAGTTTTCGGAAACTTTCATATTTTTTCTGGAAAAATTTAACAATTTTTTGTAAACTTTTACTTGTTTTTATTTCTAAAAATATGGTTCATTTTTCTCATTAATAATAGTCAGGTATTTTTTATTTTACATATCTAAATCCTCAATCGTAAAATCTAATTTCTAACTCTGAAATTTTTAGTCTAAACATCTACCTTATTTCGATATATTCTCTCGTCAAGAGTGGTGTATAACAAGAAATTTAGCAAGTTTCAGAACTTTAACACGTGTTTTGAAAATTTTTAATAAGCTTTTGGAAAATTTAACAATTTTTAAAAAAACATCTTGTGTTTTTTTTCTGCAAACATATTATTCATTTTTTATATAAATTAAAAATCCTATAATGGAAAATATATAATCACAATAACAGATATTATAATAAAAAAATATATTAGTTAGAGTATTTTTTTAGACATCAAAATAGTTAAAATATTAAAAAGCTTATTAAAATTTAGTTAAAGTATTTTTACAGAATTTTCTCTAATTACAATAACGAAACATCTAAAGATAAACCAGAACAAAAACCACTAACATCAACAGTCAGTCAACAGAAGCAAAAATCAGTGGGCTGTGTCAGTGGACCAAATATTAGTTTTAGACGACAATCAATTTTAATTCAAAAATTAAAATATAATAAATTTTTATTAAAATTTAAAATTATTGTTTCTTAACTTTAGAATTTTTTTAGAATTTGTTTCGATTTTTTGAAAAATGTTTTTGAAATTTTAATGTAATTTTTTTAAAAAAATATTAATATTTGATTATTAAAAATAAAAAGATAATGGAGTGTTAAATGGTTTATAAATCTAAAAGTTGAGATATTATAATTAAAATATATATTAATTAAAATATTTTTATAAACACAAAAATAGTTAAAATATTAAAAAAATTATTAAAATTTAATTGGAATATTTTTATAGAATTTTTTATAATTACAATAACGAAACATGAAAGGATAAACGAGAACAAAAACAACTTACATCAACAGTCAAAACCACCCCACAGAAGCAAAAATCAGTGGACTATGTTTAGTGGACCAAGTATTACTTTTTAGACGACAATCTATTTTAATTAACCTAATACATAATTATTACACAGATTTGTTAGTACTATTTTATGATCGAAAGTGGGTGGAAAGGCACGTCACGATCAAAGTTGGCCTTATCCAAAGTCCCTCCTGTTTTGTTGGTGTAGCTCCTAGATTCACGAATACCGTCACTCCCCGTGGTACTCTTCGTCTTGTCCGACACGTGGGTGGTAGATACATGGAGAGAACATATTTTATCTACCCACAAACCAATTGGCATTAAATAAAAATATGCTTCTATCACAACAAATAATTTATATTTAACCAATAATAGCTTGGCCAACGGATGACAAACCATTAACGGTTTTACATTAAAAACCATTTGAACGTTTTGCTGCATAATTGACGAACCGTCGGGGATAAATACGGTTTTTCCTACGTGGATAAATTATGTATTGTCACGTGTCATTTTTAGGCTTTTTGTAAGTATAACCCTTTTAGATCAAATTATGTTTTGTTTGGGCATACATTTCAAACTTTTGTATCAGACCTTAGAACCTACAGAATCAAGAGACCCGGCTAATACCACTTGCCTCCGGATTTCCTGTATTTGACAGTGTAGGTCCAGAGGAGTGAGTGATTATTCTTTCTTTACTTCGTTCGAAAATCAGTAATCTAGAGAGGTCGATATCGAAAAATGATAATCCACATATGTACTGGGAGTAAGGGGCACGCCGGACCAGACAACCTCGACAGCCCGATCCCCAGTATCAATGGAATCGGACCAGGTACACAATTCATTTAGGCGGGAATAGTTATTTTAATATTCGTATTTTCCCTCCAATCGATAATCAGAATATGTTCAAACTTACACTCATGCAATTAATGCATTATATTCACATCTTATATAGGTGAAAGTGACAACACTCTGAGCATATGGAAGAACAACGGTATGGGAGATGTCCATACCGCACTTGATTCGCTGCTACCAACTGAGAAAGATAGCGACGCAGCAAGGCTTGGTAGAGTAGCATGCACAATCTGCCAAAGAAAGTAAGTGGGAAGTCAGACGTATTCTGGTACAAGACTCATTCAACGAATCCGATATCCGACCCAACAACCCTACAGTCCAAGATATGACCCAGCATACTAACCCAGATCATGTAAAACTCTATAAATATCATTCATTCTCCAACGAGAAGGAGTTCACACTTTTTTCATACTTTCCTATAGATTGTTGTGAGATATGTTTGTTTATTACTTCAAAACACTTAGCTTTCATTATTTCCGAGATCCTAGGTCTCACTTCCAACCATTGACGGCTGTTCCTAAGCCGTTTAGATCTCTCTACTAAACTCTTGTTTTCTTCTTTTTTACCTCAAATAACCCACATTTCAAAGCCCATTGCGGATCCATCCTTTCTTTCGGATTTGATATGTATTTTTTTTCACCCCGTTTTCTGATCATTTTTTCGTTCTCTAATTCACTACTATGTGGTCTTTCCTTATATGTTTTTTGACTTGGACGTCAGAAGTCATCAGAAAACACCATTTCATCGTGTTTTCCGGACCTTCACGTATTAACCTCTTTTGTAGATAACGTGCCTCCGAAAAAACAAAAAATCCCCTAAACACAAATCACACAACTGGATTATAGTAAATACGTCTTTTTAGCACGTGTGAGTGAAACAGTCGAACATGACCTCGATTCAAATACACAAATTTAAAGAAATTTGTTTTTAACGATATATATAATGATATATTAGGGTCCATATTTTTCTCTTAAAACTATTTTCCCAAACTTAAGTATACTTTTTATAAAAAAAATTGAACATGGACTACCAATAGTGCCCTTAATAACATATTGATGCTGCTAATGAAAAGTCTCACAAAGATAATATTATGTCAACTGATTTGTAACTGTTGCAGAATCGTCTTATTTCCTTCCGTCAAAAGGATCCGATTACTACTTTATTTTTTTTTGAATTTTATTTCGGTCGTTATAATATATATATATTTTTTGTTAAAAGTTGTTATAATATATCTTTATAGTAAATGTCGTTTTCGTTCCGGTTTTGTTATCTTCCTTTGGGAGAAAATGGGTCTTTTGTAAACAACTTATTCAGTTTTTGGTATGAAATTAATATTTAAAAAAAAAACTGATTTTTTTCATTAATTTTTAATTATTTCTGCACTTTTTCATCATTTTATAAAATATTGTTGATATAATTATATTTATTTTAAAAATAGAATAAATTAACTGAAAGAAAGAAAGAAAAAAGATTTAACAGAACTAAAATTAATTGTTTTCCTAAAGAAATCTTGGTTTTTTTTTTTAAAGAAATGTGGGAGAAATGTCATCAAACGATAAAAAGTTTCTTCTTTTTGTGTTGAAGAAATGTGGGAGAAATGTAAAAAACAACTCAGATCATTTACAAACAAATAATAAATGAAATTTAGTTTTTGTGTTGAAAATATTTATTTATTATTTATTTTAAAATGATCTGTGTTTTTTTTTAATTTAAAATAATACAACTATTTTAATAGATTTGTGTTAATTATTTTGCATTTATTCAAACTTTCAATCTAAGTTGATATTTTCAATAATACTATATTTTTGTTTAGCCGGGAAATATCAACAGATTTGTTTATTACCATGTCTTCATTTAGTTTAGTCAAACATATAAATAAATTATGAAAGCAATTTAGAGTACGTGTAATTATTTGTTTGTTTTTTAATTCTTTATGGTGGTTTAATTTTGGTTATAATATGTAAATATGATTCTTATGTTAGTAAATTTTCTTGTTGGTCAAGTATTCTAAAGATAGATATCACTTAAGTAAAATGTAATTTATCTTCATAATCCAAGATTAGATCGGATAGGATATTATATCCATTTGAGGAAAACATATTGGTAATTAATTATTCATATATCCGTTTAATGAAATATTTAAGGAAAATGTACACACTTCATTTTACCTAGATTTCCCTTTCTATTTGAAGATTTCAAATCCATATCTCTCGTTTTCTGGGTTTGGAGCCCAAGAAAAGAAACGTAAAAGGAAGTAATGATTCATTTTCATATCGACTTACCAAAAACTGCATCAATCCATCTCTATAAAATCTGAAAATCTACTGAAAGAAAACTCCACAACCCACTGAAACCACTTCTCTCTACTCCAGAGGTGCTCTTCTTCTTCTTCTTCTCCTCCTCTTTCCATTTAAAATCTTTCTAGTTTTTCTGTTTAACAATATTTTATTTTAATTTTTTTAATTCTTATTAAAAAAAACAGAAAAATAGGAAGAATCACACAACAACATCTTGTCCTTTTTCCTTTAGATAATTCTTGCCTGAAAAATCTCTTGGTTAGGAAAAAAACACCAAAAGTCTTTTATATTCTGGAGAATCAGTCAGTCCTCCTTGTGTTCTATTTTTTCGCTTTCTTATTTTTTTTTAGAGGAATTTTCTCCCACTGAATTTTCCAGCTGTATTCCAAAATAAAATAAAAAAGAGGATCACGTCTACTATTTTCTTTATTTTAATTTAACATTTTCGGATAATTCTCTTTTGAATGCTGAATTCTGAAATCGTTTTCTGAAAAAAATATATATCCAAATATGGAATCCACTATAGAGAGAGTATTGGACTGTTCTAGAAACTAGAAATTTTTTAGTAGTTTTTCTTTAGTTGTGCCAACTATCTTTTTTTGTTTGTTAAAGTCTTAACGTAGATATTTGTATCCACTTTTAAATATCTTTTTAAAGCGATGGTATTTTTTATCTTTATATAAGATTTTTGGCATATACTTTTATAAGGTCACACTTAGATTTAAATTAAACGTGACAAAATAGATGTGAGGAGGCTTAAACACCATTGCTTTAAAATGGATGGTGGATAGGAATGTTAAACGAAACTAATAAAAATTGATGGATAAGAAGATATTTCATAACATATCATTTTCAATTTGTACACGTCCAAGTTTTGAGGTCGGTTCTAAATATTTTAGTATCTAGTTACATACGCAACAAATAATTGAATAGTAGTAATGAATCGAATTTTTGTATTGCCCATGTGTACTTTAGTGGTCAAGTATTTTGTATTTAATAACCTCTATGGTTGTTTCGTAATACCTTGGAAGCTTAAGGCTAAAAAAACCCAAAAAAAAAGTCAAGCTTTTGATCAAATATCTTGACATTTGTTATAATATCTAATTCATAGTTTTCGTTGTATATAATGTGAATGTGGGCAAACACAAGACTTTCATCATCTTATTCACTTTTGCTGATTTCTTGCGTCTTTCTTTTCTCTCTGCAGTTTCCACAAAAACAAAAAAAAGAAGCTTTTTTTTCACTGTTTCTGTTTCTCTTTTGGATCAATGGCGAACGGTGTGCTAACGCGCGTCCACAGCCAGCGTGAGCGTTTGAACGAAACGCTCGTTGCTCAGAGAAACGAAGTCCTTGCCTTGCTTTCCAGGTATTCCCCTTGTTAAATCAATCACCTTTTCAATGGCGAAGAAAGAAAAGAAAAAGGTCTGATCACTTCACATGATTTTTTTAGGGTTGAAGCCAAAGGTAAAGGTATTCTTCAACAAAACCAGATCATTGCTGAATTCGAGGCTTTGCCTGTAGAAACCCAGAAGAAGATTGAAGGTGGTGCTTTCTGCAACTTTCTCAAAACCACTCAGGTACATTTCAAACACACACAAATTTCAAATGGGTAACTAGTGAAAGTCTTGATCTTTTTAGCCAAAAAAGTTTTGATCTTTTTTTCTTTTTTGAAATTTGTCAAAAAGTGTTGATCTTTTTGTGTTGGTTTCAAAATGGGTAAAAACAGGAAGCAATTGTGCTGCCACCATATGTTGCTCTTGCTGTGAGGCCAAGGCCTGGTGTTTGGGAATACCTAAAAGTCAATATCCATGCTCTTGTCGTTGAGGAGCTTCAACCTGCTGAGTTTCTTCAGTTCAAGGAAGAACTTGTCGATGGAGTGTATGTGTAACCATTTTCTAACTTCAATTGTGTTTTTTTTTCTATGTGTTTTTACACTCAACAATGGCATTTTTTAATCGCAGTAAGAATGGTGATTTCATGCTTGAGCTCGATTTTGAGCCATTCAGTGCATCTATCCCTCGCCCAACGCTCCCCAAATACATTGGAGATGGTGTTGAGTTCCTTAACCGTCACCTTTCGGCTAAGCTCTTCCACGACAAAGAGAGTTTGCTTCCATTGCTTAAGTTCCTTCAACGACACAGCCACGAGGGAAAGGTAACTGATGATTTATCAAATCGCATCACAGCTCTCTCCTCAATTAACCCAAAAATCTTGTTTGAATGATTTGTGTATTTGCTCTGTGTAGACCCTGATGCTGAACGAGAAAGTTCAAAACCTCAACACTCTGCAACACACCTTGAGGAAAGCAGAGGAGTATCTGGCCGAGCTTGAGCCCGAAACAGCGTATGAAGAGTTTGAGACCAAGTTTGAGGAGATTGGTCTTGAGAGGGGATGGGGAGACAATGCCGAGCGTGTCCTTGACATGATCCGTCTCCTTTTGGACCTTCTAGAGGCGCCTGACCCGTGCACTCTTGAGAACTTTCTTGGAAGAATCCCGATGGTGTTCAACGTCGTGATCCTCTCCCCACATGGTTACTTTGCTCAGGACAATGTTCTTGGTTACCCTGACACTGGTGGTCAGGTTAGGACCCATTCTCTCCCTCTTCTTCTAGTAGAGATACACTTCTTGATCCGTCTTCCATCTATGAGCTCAAATTTTGTGATCTTGCAGGTTGTTTACATTCTGGATCAAGTTCGTGCCTTGGAGACAGAGATGCTCCAACGTATTAAGCAACAAGGACTCAACATTACTCCAAGAATTCTCATTGTAAATCTCTTTGTTGATTTTGATCCAACCTTGGATTCTTGCGGATGTCTGAATCTCACTGTGTTTTTTGGTTCTGTTGCAGCTCACTCGACTGCTCCCTGATGCCGTAGGAACCACATGTGGTGAGCGTCTTGAGAGAGTTGATGGATCTGAGTACTGTGATATTCTTCGTGTGCCCTTCAGAACAGAGAAGGGTATTGTTCGCAAATGGATCTCAAGATTTGAAGTCTGGCCATATCTAGAGACTTACACCGAGGTGAAGTACACTCATCCTCTTCCTATAAAACCATGAATCTTGTTTGTTTGCAGTTTTAGACTAAACCTGAACCTCTCTATCTATTTCAGGATGCTGCTGTTGAGCTTTCGAAAGAGTTGAAGGGGAAGCCTGACCTTATCATTGGGAACTACAGTGACGGGAACCTCGTGGCCTCTTTATTGGCACACAAACTTGGTGTCACTCAGGTTAGGCTCCTCCCTCAGTTTACTGTTTCATATCTTTTCAATGAGATATGTCAAGCTTCAAACTAATGCTGTGTGAATTCTTTCTTACAGTGTACCATTGCTCATGCTCTGGAGAAGACAAAGTACCCGGATTCCGATATCTACTGGAAGAAGCTTGACGATAAGTACCATTTCTCTTGCCAGTTCACTGCGGATCTATTTGCAATGAACCACACTGATTTCATCATCACCAGTACTCTCCAAGAAATTGCTGGAAGGTAAAGAGATTGAATGCACACTAAACAATAAATAGTTTCAGAGAAGTGGTTTGTTTCAGTATAAGAATGCTCTTGTTTTACTCATTTTGCAGTAAGGACACTGTTGGGCAGTATGAGAGCCACACGTCCTTCACTCTTCCCGGACTGTACCGGGTTGTTCACGGGATTGATGTGTTTGATCCCAAGTTCAACATTGTCTCCCCTGGTGCTGATATGAGCATCTACTTCCCTTACACAGAGGAGAAGCGTAGATTGACTAAATTCCACCCTGATATCGAGGAGCTTCTCTACAGCGATGTTGAAAACCAAGAGCACTTGTAAGCTTTTGATGACTCTTTAATGTTAATCTTTCGTAACGTTTTGATTGTAGATCTAATCTTTCCGGGTTTTCTTTTGAAACAGATGTGTGCTCAAGGACAAGAAGAAGCCAATCATCTTCACGATGGCTAGGCTCGACCGTGTCAAGAACTTGTCAGGTCTTGTTGAGTGGTACGGGAAGAACACACGCCTGCGTGAGCTGGTGAACTTGGTGGTTGTTGGAGGAGACAGGAGGAAAGAATCAAAGGACAATGAAGAGAAGGCCGAGATGAAGAAAATGTATGATCTCATTGATGAATACAAGCTGAACGGTCAGTTCAGGTGGATATCTTCCCAGATGAACCGGGTTAGGAACGGTGAGCTCTACCGTTACATCTGTGACACCAAGGGTGCGTTTGTGCAACCCGCACTGTATGAAGCCTTTGGGTTGACTGTTGTGGAGGCCATGACCTGTGGGTTACCGACTTTCGCCACTTGTAAAGGTGGTCCTGCTGAGATCATTGTGCACGGTAAATCGGGTTTCCACATTGACCCTTACCATGGTGATCAGGCTGCTGATAGTCTTGCTGATTTCTTCACCAAGTGTAAGGAAGATCCATCTCACTGGGACCAGATATCAAAGGGAGGACTTCAGAGGATCGAGGAGAAGTAAAAGAAACACTCATGCCTTCTTGTTCTTTTCACTGGTTCATTAGATTCTCAAGTTTTTGCTGACTTATCTTTTGTCTGTTTTGCAGATACACCTGGCAGATCTATTCACAGAGGCTCCTGACATTGACTGGTGTGTATGGATTCTGGAAGCATGTCTCGAACCTTGACCATCTTGAGAGCCGCCGTTACCTTGAGATGTTCTATGCACTGAAGTATCGCCCACTGGTATGTATTATCTCATCCTTGGAGCCTTGTTAAACACTTTTGGTATTGAAAGAATGAAACTTTGTTTGTCTCTAATACAGTATCTTTTGTGTTTTATAGGCTCAGGCTGTTCCTCTTGCTCAGGAGGAATGAAGAAAAGAGAAAAGACAGCGGAACCATTAAAGAGCTTGAAGAGAGAGAGGTTCCGATGTTTCAAAAATAAAAAAAAGATCTGTTTTGATTTAGGAGCGCTTTTGTGTTCCTTTGCTTCTTTGTTTCTTTTTTTGTTTCTTATCCTTTGTCCCCTGATTATTGCAATGAAATTTCGATTTTTCTTTCTTGAAATTTGCCTTTCATTGTTCTCTCAATATTAACATATAACATATTCCACCATACAAACAGCAAAGGAAATGTTATTTATAACTTGGATTCTCCTTCCATGACATTGATCCTTATCAGATTACAAAATGAACTACAAAGTAGGTATTATCGACTACTGCATACTTATTATGAATGCTGCATTTATGAGCAGAATTGCTTCATTACCCCTCCATGAATCATATGCACATTCTATCTCAAGTGCCCAAAAAGGTCACAAGTACTGACATCTGCCAACTTCCAAGTATTGTTTTTAACATCTTGCAGAGTCATTTCAAATCTTCCTTTGATAAACCGAACAAACCCGATTCTGGGGTATGTCAGACACAATTTTAAACGCAGCTAGAACATACATATGAAAGAAACATTGGAAAGTGAAATTATGGGTTACATAGAGAAAGAATAAAAAATGTTTTAAAGAGAGAAATTCTCTGAAATCAACCTCAAGAACACTTTAACGGTGAAAAGTGGTTGATTTTGTTCTTGATTTCATCCATGATCCTAGGGGTTGGCTGGAGGAGCCCGACCAATGCCATGCCAACAATTTTATTGACAAATTTTATATAAAATTGCTTTTGTAATAATTCTCATAATTTGTATTTATGTTAAAAACAAAATCAGGTAAAAATGACTTTGAAAAAATTGCTTTTTCCTAAAAAACCCCAGAAAATTGCTTAGGAACATACGTATAGTTGGGTCGGGCATGATCTCATCTTTGATGTGTCCATAATTTGCATAGTTTAAGCATACATATCATGTAGGTTTTTAGATCATTTACTTGAATTCTCATGGCATTTCATACTTATTTTGTCCCATTTAGAGTATTAGGAGTCCTAGGTTAGGTCTTGCATATTTTGGTTTTGTTGGAGTGTCATTTTAGGTACTTTGAAGACGTTGGAGGCTTGATGGAGTTTAGAGAAAACCCGAGAGCGAGCGGAGCTTACATGGAACGGAGAAGGCAAACAAGCAGAAGAATCCATCGGTCGACCACGGCCCGATACACTTGACCGATGGAAGTTCTGCAGACTCCGAGATCGCATCGGTGCGTGGCATCGGTGCGTGGCCAACCGATGGGAAGTTCTTCATGGACGTCAAAATCGGCATCGGTCGGCATCGGGCCGATGCAAGTGACCGATGGAATTTCTGCCAAAACCGAGAAGAGCATCGGGCTGTGGTATCGGGCCACAACCGACCTATGGATCCTGTTGAAAACCAATTTTGACCGGGTCAATACCCGATTTGTCCCGGGTTGACCCGGTTCGACCCTTTTTCCTTTAAATACCAATTTTAACCTAATTTTATGATCAATCTTGTTTTCTCTTGGCAAATACTTTACTTTTGAGAGGATCTTGGGATTTGTAAGAGAGTTACCTTTAATTAATGCAATTTCTAGTTCTTTGATCCTAATCTTTCTTTCTTGCATATTCCTAAACATGAATCTTAGCAAACTTAACATGGGTTTTGTTGGGATTAACATGACTAGTGAGTAGTCTCTTAGGGTCTTTTGGGTGAGATAGATTAGGGTGATTTGGGATTGATCCATGATGTTAGGGGTTTAGATAGTTTGATTTCCTTCCTTAATAAGTGTTCCTAAAGCTAGATTAGCCTTGATTAAGTTGATTTAGATCATAGGGAATTTATCGCCCGGAAAGTATTTGATGAAATTACCCAATGAACTTATTTAGGGATTTACACTCTTGGCCTATGGAAATAGTTGTCCAAGGTGTTTATTGGTTGATTAGACCTTGTGTTCAATGCTTGATGATTGCTTTATTACAAATTGAAGTTTATTCTTAATTAGGTGATTAGCAAGGGATTAATGCCATGGAAGTGGATTAGTCTTGATTAGTGGTCTAAACCTAAGGATGAATATTGGTTGAGTATATTGGCATCATGAATTAGTTCTAGATCACCCAAAATCAATTACCTAACCCTAAGATTCGCCTTTTTATATTACTTTAAGTTCAATTGAGTCTCTTGTTTAGTTTATTGTCTCATCTTGTTTCAATTGTATCAATTGCTTAAATTGTTGGTCATTTGATAGAATTGAATATTGATACATTTAATTTCATTAGACATTTAGTAAAACCCTCTTTGTTTAGCTTAGATTTAGGAGCTTCGTGTATTTTTAGTGGCTTAATCTAATCCCTTTGGATTTGACATCTCTTATGCTATAACGATAAGCATAGAGGAATTGACAAAAATCCTTTATCAATTTGAACACAAGGGAAAAAGAAACATAAAGATAGAGAACAAAGATTAAATAAACATAATATAAAGATAGGTTGAAGAATCCTTCACTAGAGTGGCATGAATGATGAAGATCCATCCAAAATCATCATAAAAAGAGTTTGGGATAAAACCCAACTCTATAAAGAAGAAAACTTCTAAGCATGCTTTTCATTATAAGTGATCGGTGGATGCTGACTTTAGGATGAATTGTTGACTAAATGGACTTGTGGTAAATTATGGATTATCTAAGTGATCAGTGGATGCCGACTTTAGATGATTCGTACAATGATTAGTGTCATGGAAGTGAACTAATCTACTTGAAAGTGTTCCATGTCATAAGAATAAATGTGCATTGAAAGTTTAGGCATCGTTAGTTAATTATCATGATGGTTAGATGATGATGATTTAGGTTGCATCTTGTTAGGTCCTTCACTTAGGTTGATCTTAAAGCTAGTTTTGGATTGAGAGATCAAAGCTAGAGCTTAAGTATTTCACGCCCGATAGGTGCTCGATGAAATGCTTGAACCAAACCTTTTGTGAGCTTTTCATGCCTAATATCAATGAGAGTTGATGTCTAGGGTGATTAGTGAACTAAGTGGGATTGGAGATTAAAGCTTGTTAATTATTTTATCACAAACGAGAGTTTGATCTTGATTTGGTGATTAACAAAGTGATTAGTGTCACGAGAGTGTATTAGTCATAATTATAAATCCCATGTTCTAGGATAGTATTTAATGCAATCTTTATAATCATTGTTTGTTCATTAATCATCTTCTTGATAGTTAATTCATTTTCCAACACTTCTATCTTTTGTTTTCTTTCTTGCATTTGTTTCCTTTAGTTTAAAAACATAAAAACCCAAAAATATTTGCTCTAGCTTAGGAAGATTCATGTATTTTTAATGCTTCAATCTTAACATCCGTGGTTCGATATCTCAAATACTACAATGACATGAGTGGGATTTGAGTAATTGACTAGTAAAAATCCTAATATCAATCCTCAACGAATTTCAAACTAACATCCATCGCTAAACCAGGCTAAGATGTAGTATGTTCCGATTTAACAATTTCGTATTGAGATGAGTTACAAAACCTAAGAATATTAATTCTTATACATATTTAGAAAAATTGGAAACATATATAACGGTCCTAAACAGATAACATGATTACACATACATTCAACTCCATTTCATCTATGAATGTTACTGCTCTTCTGCCAAATTGCGTCAGAAGCACTCCGATCCAAGCTTCTAAGCTTGGATGCTTCATCGTGCACATTGTCCACTCCGATCACTTCTACATCATCTGCAATGTTATCTTACCTATCCATTTGGTTTGGCTTCATACAATTCTCCAACTTCCCGTGGTCCATCTGACTTTTGGTATGTTGATCTATTGCTCGTTACTCATGTTCTACTTCACTCGATCGCTCGGCTTGTATTCCTCCTTCCTTGGTTTTATCTTATCCCTTGTAGTTGAATTGTAATATCTCTGTCTCTTGGCTTGTAATATCTTAACAATGTCCTCCTCACTGTGGAAAAGAAAAGGAAAAAAGAACAGAAAAGATGAATATAAAAGATAGGTTTTAAAAAAAAAATGCACTACTTCAAATATTGTATTAGGATTTAGGAGTGTCTTTAATCATGCAAGTGGAGAGGGACGCATAAGTCAATACACACCAACTTGTTTCACATGTCTTTCTTGTTTGGTATGGTTGATGATGTTCGATGTCTCACATGTGTAGTGCAACAATCCTTGTAACAAGAAGGATTTACTTGTCGATGTTATATAATAATATATGTGTGAAAACAACATTATCAAATAACCTACGTTGGTAGAGATTGGAGGATATTATTTCTTGTGATGATTACAAATTCGAATCATCTCTTATTTTTATAACCCCTGTGTCAGAATTATTTTTTTAATTATGGTTAGTCCATATCATTTACATGTATCTCCGCCGTGTGATTGAAACATATCTTAGATTTACAACAACAACAACAACAAAAATGGTATTACTAGACTCTTTTTTTTAAACATTTTAATAAGTTCTTCTCATGTAATACTCCATCCGTTTTTTAATAAGTGATGTGTTATGATTTTTTTTTTTTGGTTCTCAAATAAGTGATGTTTTCAATTGTCAATGCAAAATTATTTAGTTTTTTATTCTTTATGTTCTTTTATAAGTGATGTTTAAAGTTTTTGCATACAAATTAAGAAATCATTTAATTTTTATTTTTTCTATACTAAAACATCATTTATTATCCATTTAAACACAATTCAACCAATGATAAAACAATTTGTAGAATACAAATAATCAAAAATAATAATAAAAACTAATTAATTTTGCATTGAAAATTGAAAACATCACTTATTTGAAGAAAAAAAAATTATAAAACATCACTTATTAAAGAACGGAAAGAATCTTATTTTTGACTATTTGTATTATGCATATTGTTTTATCATTGTTTAAATTGTGTTTAAATGGATAATAAATAATATTTTAGTATAGAAAAGAAAAATAAAAATTAAATAATTCTTTAATTTATGTGTAAAAACCGTAAACATCAAATATACAAAAATAAGAACAGAGCGAGTAATAATTTGGGCGAAAACAGGGATAATAATATATGGAGAATTTTTGGGTTCCCGACAATATATTTTTAATGATATGATATTTTGAATAAAGACATCAAAGGATCCAAAAGGTCCTCGCTCACCAACATACACTAAGGGGGAATAAAAACGGTTTATTAAGCATTTATTATACTTTAGGTATCGATTTTAATTGGTTCCTCAAAACAAATGTTTTGTTTCACTATCCAGAGGCCATGCACCACTTAAAAGTTGGGAACTCACATGTGTGTGCATT
Source organism: Eutrema japonicum (assembly GCA_030161315.1). Lineage (NCBI taxonomy): Eukaryota > Viridiplantae > Streptophyta > Magnoliopsida > Brassicales > Brassicaceae > Eutrema > Eutrema japonicum. Next base: position 47,171,846 of record BSQW01000005.1, read on the forward strand.
CCCCTTTGGTTAAGGCACTTCTGGAACTAATTAAGAACTATAGCGTTATCATCAAATTTATGAATAAGTTCCATGCTTTAAAAATGTATACACAATATTTCAATATGTAAACACAATCCGAGGATTTTGGTCATTGGGGTTTTTACATGGTCTTTTCGGACCCTAAAATTAGTCGATAGAAACGGGATGATGCGTGGATTCTTAGTGCTACAGGACTAAAAATTCTATATCGGTCGGAATCGACGGCCCCACGGAAGCCAGATCACCTGAATTATCAAAAAAAATATATATATATATATATATATATATATATATATATATATATAAACACAAAGTAAAAACAACTAAAGTCCATCTCAGTAATCTTGTTCAATTGCAAACTTCCTAGCAAAGAGACGGTTAATGTATTCATTCTTACTTTGAAGGAGAACAACAACAACCAAAGTCTCTTCAACGTTTTGGCGAAAGAAAATTCAGTCGTCTAAACGGTTTGTTTACACATAGAGGTCCCATGAGATAAATGGTTCGTCTACAGCTTGACGCTTTGGCATGTGAAGAGTCCGCCGAAATTTTCTCTAACAAATTTATATTATCTCTAGTTTAACAAGAAGATTGATAAATATTTTTTCATTAATTTATAAGTAGACAAACTAGGAGGAGCCGTAGGGTTGGGAACGGAGCGGATATCCGGTTTTTTAAGGTATCCGTATCCGTATCCGCCGGTTAATCAATTTCATTATCCGAATCCGGATCCGAAAGTTCCGGATATCCGGGTTCCGAATATTCGTTGAAAAACTCGGATATTCGCGGATATCCGGATCCGATCCGGTTTTTTTTTTTTTTTTTTTTGCTCATGGGTTGAGACTCTCGCTCGCCGGCGAGAAAGTTCCAACCTTCCTCCTTAGCTCTGGTTCAATGGCTGCTGCTCCGCATCCACCTCCAGATCCGCTTTCCTCTCCGCAAATCCCTTCTCCCGCTTCAGCCCCTGAGCAAATCGGTGATGTTCTCATCCGATCTCAATCGGCGATGTCCAAATCGGCGACAAAACCGCCATCTGACAACACCAAGGAATCACGATCCCACGATCTCCAGCCTCCGATTCGAAATCCTCCGCCTCCGACAACAGATTGCTCTCGTCGGAGGTAACGATAACGGGACGAATCCCGTGAGAGAGAGAAAAAAAAATTGTACAGGTATTAAAACGGATATCGGATATCCGATCCGAAATTTTTTTATTATCCGTATCCGTATCCGGCGGATATGTTATTTCATTATCCGTATCCGTATCCGGACTACCCGGATATCCGTTTTTTGGATCGAATCGGAGCGGATACCGAATCGGATACCGGATACCGGATAATAATCCCAGCCCTAGGAGGAGGTGTAATTAAATATTAATATTATGGTTACATGATTCAAAAGACATTTGATGCTCTTATGTCGGACTATTAGGATAACAATTTTTTGTGAAAAAAAATGAAGACAAAGAACTCACATGCTGTAACAGTAGTCGTCATTACAACGCCGGAGTCTAATCTAACCACAACAAAATGACAAAAAATAAACATGTTATGTGTAAGAAAAAAAAGGATGCTAATCTTTTTTCTTTATTAAAAGAAATAATAGTCTATATGCTAGCCAATTGTACATACCTAACAAATTATAACTCGTAAAGCCGCTTTTAAATTTCATGAACCATCCTTTAGTTGTTGGAATAATTTATTATAATTTAGTGATTACATAAAGTTCATAGTTTTCATCTATATTACTCTTTGGACACTAGTTTGGCAAGGATCTAAACACAATCTCCATATTTATCTTTCCAGCTGAAAGTTCAATGTAACAAAAAAAATCATATATAACTGGATTTCATCTATCCAAACTCAACTCATAAGAACATATAAATATTCAGTGTCACTATTGTCTAGTGGTTGTCCAGCTCAAATTGTTGAAACTTTTTTCTCGAAATATACTATATCGGCTGATCCGGTCAGTTCCGATAGGAATACATCGAGCTGTTACAGAGTGGACTATTCCCTAAGATTCAACAGTTCAACAGACATCATAAGCTCCGAGCTGGGCTTGGATCAATGTGGCATGAGATCCAGTAGGCCACCACACCGCCTGTTCCGAGTTTGGAATACCTTCCGACTAATGCAAGAGGTAACCAGATCGTCTGTTACTGAACTACCAGATAAACTGCATTGGCCTTCGGCCCAAACCCAAACTCTCCACATGGATATGTTTTTGTTTCTAAGGCGGATAGAATCCGGGTGAAGTGGGATAACACCTCACACAGTTCTTTCTACCAATGGACCACAGCCATGCGTCGTTGAAACTAGAGATCCTTAATTAGTTTTTTCGAACCTATTATGTTCAAAGCGGTAATTCGCTTGCCAAAAATCCATTCGGAGAAGTATATCTATATACACGAGAAAAAAAAATTGAGAACTCCTCCAAAAAAAAAAAAAAAAAAAAAAAAATATATATATATATATATATATATATATATTTTGTGAAATTAATTATAAATGCGATGAATATATAGGGGAAAAAAGAAGAAAGAGGTCGAATACAATGAAGATCAACGGAAATACGTTGAAATGCAAAATGAAAATCAAATACTTCACAAAAATTCATCCAAAATAAATATTACAAACTCGAGCGGTCTTACCACAGCGTAGTTAAACGTTAGCAAAATGTTACTTTAATTTAATTTAAGCATTATGGAGCAAGGAGCAAGGAGCAAGGAGCAAGGAGCAATGATATATATATGGCTGACTGTGATAACAGAAACTTTTGGAGTGATGTGAGTATATAAAATATGCATGCTTTTGATATAAAAATCAAAAAACTTTTAGCGTGTGTGACACTAGCTTTATCTTTCTAATTCATAATCATTAGTTTTCCGAATAAATTTTCTCCGACTCTTGGAAACATATATTGATCATTTGCTATTCAAATCGGTTGAGACAACCTGAGGTTTTTTTTTTTTTTTTTTTGACGAACTTTGAATTTGAAAAATCTGAATAGAAGGTATTTGTTAACTACGAAGGTGGATAAATATAATTTGAAAAGTAAATATTATTAGGAGGTCCTTTTTGTGCTAATAAATGAGCAGCTTCATTTGATTGTCTATTAATATGAGAAATAGAGTGACTATTGAATTTTGATAGCCAAAAATTAATATCATCGATCAAATTCATAATTGATATATCTTGATGAGATCCTTGAAGTATATCTACTAGTTTTTGCAGTCTCTTTCAAGACAACCTGAGGTTTATCAAAAAAAAAATTAAATTAAAGAATATAAACCAATTGTATAATTACGAATGTACCCCTATCAACATAATATAAGAACCCCATTCTCCCTTCCTTATTGGACATCGACATCTCTCTCTCACTCACCGGGAAACTTACGCCGACGTACATCTCCGGCTTCAGATTCCCCAAACCGAATTGGAAATGGCGAAAGGAGGAAACAAACTGATGAAGCTGAAATCAGTTCTGAAGAAGCTCAATTCATTCAACACCAAGCCCAACCATCCACCGGCTCCGGCCAATCACGGCCGTTCCTCCGCCGTGACTGCATTCCCCTCAGGAGACCTTCACACTGTCTACGTTGGCAGAACACGACGGCCGTACCACGTGAGCTCCGACGTCGTGAGCCATCCGCTCTTCCAGCAGTTAGCGGCGGTGGATGGTGGTTGCGGCGGAGAGGACGGTTCGATCGCCATGTCGTGCGAAGTTGTCTTGTTTGAGCATTTGCTTTGGATGCTTCAGACCGCCGACGCCGACGAGTCACGCCCCGAGTCGGTCCACGAACTCGTCGAGTTCTACGCTTGTTAAACTCTTAATTATTTTAGGTGCAAAATGTATAATGATTTATGTTTGTATATTCTATATACTTTACACAGCCTTCAGTTAAATTTTTTTTTTCTTTCTTTTCAACAACCAATAAATAAAAATAGTATATGTTAAATTTTTTTTTTTTGATAAAAAGTATGTGTTAATTTGTAAACTGTAAATGATGATTTTTTTATAGTTTGTACGTATTATTGTATGTATAAAACCAATTGCAATGTCAAAAAGATCAATCAGGGGTTACAATTATTATTTTTTGATGAAAAAAAAATAAAACAAAATTTAAACCTTGATTAAGTAGTTCATCAAATTTATTTTAGATAGGATTGGTCCGTATGTTTTTTAGAGATTTTTAAACTTTTATTTGTTTATAAATGAATCTTTTTATCATAAATATGTACACGCATGTACATAAAAAAATATAACACAATTATACAATGAAATGCATATTATATTATTGTTATAAGTAAGTAGTTTTGATAAAGTCTAGACTGATGCGCCTCTTTCACTCTCGCAAATGAATGAGAACAATAACATAGTACGTGAAATGTTTTTTTTTTTTTTTTTAAACAAAATGTATGTAAAAAATATGATTTTTGTTTGCTAAAATGCATAATGTAGAGGAAAGAAACGATTGCCCATGTTTTTATTTGAATGCCCAATAGCTTTTAAAGTTAGGCATTTATATATAGAGTATAGCCGGTTATGTGGAAACGAGAAATTTTGTTCCGTGTCATAGTTTTTTCGAACTTTGACTATTTCTGATGAAGGCAGCCGACTTAAAATAGCTTAGAAGTAGTAAAAAACGTATGTTTTCCTAGATTTCATGGTTCATCTGAAAATATGAAACGATCTTTTTATATATACAGAAATTGGATCGCAAACAACCAAGCTATGGTCGAATACAAAGCTTGCTACGAGGCGTAAAGCCAAAGAATAAGTTCGAGTAGCTTCGCTGCTTTAGACATGAGTTACTAATTACGTGAACTTGTATAAAATGCATAAGGAAGGTGAATTGTATATTAGAAATATTTTTCTTTGGAGATGAGAAGCACATCGAAAAGAAAACACATGTACAAGAGCAAGACGTGGAAACCTCCGGACACATGCGGCAATATGAAAATTCATTTGCCCTCTCTGAAATAGAAAGACGTGCGATCAGCAAATTAATCTTCCACCACGGATAAAGAAAAAGTATATAAAACCCAAAAGTATCATACTCAAGATTTGTCCCCACATGTCCCAAGAACATAAGAACATTATTGCGTGGCACACGCAATTGGCGCTAACCATAACAATTGACTGAGCAACAGTGGCGGACCAAAAAAAATATTTTTACGAGAGTCAAAATATATATTAGATATAATTAAACTATCTAAAATATCTTAACATAATAACTTTTACATTTTTTTCTTCATTTTTCCTTATATCTTGCATATATTTTACTTATGTTTTGTTTATATTCTACTTATTTTTGAATTTTAACATAATATATTCTTGATAGCAATGACTGGAAAATATATAGGATAAAGGAAGAACAAGGATTAACATGTGTAACAACGTATTTATTATGTCTTCTATTAATAAAACACCACAGTTACATACTGTCATCTTGATTCGTCTCTGATTGTGGAAACTCAATGACTTTAAAAATCTCTATAGCATTCATCAAGGGTGGAAGAGTCGACTTCCAAGTTCTTGAGAACTGCACACGACACCCCTCCCTCGCATTTCAGCGGTACACGGTTACACAAAGTCTCTACTTCATACTTCATAGGACGATAAGGATCGAATTCAACTTTACCATTTGCGATAATATCAAATTCTCTGGTTTCATTATCTCGCACTTTTTGGATGTCAGCAAAGTAAATGTACGCATAAGTCTCGTCATCAGAAGTGTCCAAAATCCAAAATAGGTCATCGGTTCATTGGAAAGAGTGGGTATGGCAGCTGTCTTAAACACATCTTGTGGTGGGTTATAGTCTTTATGAGAATCAATAACGTTGAGGGTTGTGTTTATCTGCGTCTACTCTAGCGGCAAGAACGGAAACCAAACACGGTCATCAGAGGCGGACCTAAAAAATATTTTTACCGGGGTCAAAATATATATATTAGATATAATTTAACTATCTAAAATATCTTAATTAACATAATAATTTTTACATTTTTTCTTCATTTTTCATTATATCTTGCATATATTTTGTTTATATTCTACATATTTTTGAATTTTACCAAAAAAATATTTTAACATAATACAATATACATAAATAATAGAGTTTTGCATACTGGTTTCGGATTTTTTAAAATAAGATCAAATACTTTTAGGTGACACTATTAAAATAAAAGTATATATTGCTAAAACACTAATCTGAGGAAAAAAATATTTAATTGATAATAATACAAAAATGAAAAGAAACAAAGAAACTTTCGTTAAAATTGATGAGCATAATGATAAAACAATTTTATTTTACTTTGGTGAGTACACACATTAAAGATGAAAAGAACTGATTTCTAAAAATTTAAAAGGTAAATAGATAATTGTTTATTGAATAAAACAAAAATATGTAATTTTGGAAAAAAAACAAAAAAGAACAAATATTAGAAAAGTGTCATGTGAGTCATTCGAACTCAGTAAAAATGGGTCAATGCTCGTTGTTTAAACCATTTGACCAAAAAAATTGATAAAAATAAACTAGTATTTTTGTTTCATATTTTTTTATCGGTGTCAACTGATCCCTTTTTTATCAACATGGGTCCTCCACTGCTGAGCAATTCACATTTGATCGTGATCCAACAATCCATGTACACCTCAAATATAATAAAATAGTATATATACCACATCCGACCAATTCTTGTCAAATTGACCACAATCCATATACCTCAAATAAAAGTATATAAGTTTGTTGCATTATTCATTAGTCTTCTAGATTGACCCACATAATAAACCTTTTCGATAACATAAATGTGCATATCTTTCGTACAAGAGGTTATATTTTTGTTTAATCTGATCGTCTCACACTTTGACCACCAAATCCTTTCACATCTAACATATATGTTCTAAAAACTTAAATTGTCCTTGAAAAAAGAATGGAGAAGAGGAAAATACAAAGATAACCGGATTTTACAATTACACCCAAAAGTTACCATCCCTAACAATTTCCATCAATATATGATAATGTTAAAGGATAATAATAATCATAATAACAAAAGAGAAGTTTTAAGAAATTTTATCACTTGATTTGTATTTACTCTTCATTTGCTGCTACTGCATCCCCAGCTGAAAAAGACAAGACAAAACCATTAGCCTTGTTGGCAAATCTAGTTTCTCAAGAATCATCATATCAATGTCCAATAACTACTTTCTTTCTTATTTTTCATCAAACAATCTGTAAAGTCTCTTGTGTGTGTTAATGGGGTTAGATAAGATCATAAGCCCCAACAGGCTCGGCCCGGCCCATTTTGAACCCACTAGGTGTAAGTACACTGATTCTTCATGGTTTAAACCCAGCCCTGATTGAACCTGCGGGGCATGGGTTAGTTTACCCGCCTGGCCCACGAGCTGGAACGGGTTGGTTCGTGGGTTGGCCTGGCCGGCCTGTGGGGTTGTGAGTTCATGGTATGATCTCTAGATAAGATCATAAGCCCCAACAGGCTCGGCCCGACCCATTTTAAACCCACTAGGTATAAGTACACTGATTCTTCATGGTTTAAACCCAGCCCTGATTGAACCTGCGGGGCATGGGTTAGTTTACCCGCCTGGCCCACGAGCTGGAACGGGGTTGGGTCGTGGGTTGGCCTGGCCGGCCTGTGGGGTTGTGAGTTCATGGTATGATCTCTAGATAAGGGTGGTCCTTCGGCTTACCGGAGCTGTCATCAGGGTGATGATCTTTAGGATTGTTCTCCATGCATTTAAGTAAGTACTTGAAAGTCTCGACCTCGCAAGGGATGGTGAGCGCCCCGCTCTGATCAAACCCAAACTCTTCCTCTGCCTTCTCGAGCAAGACCTTAAACAGAGAGTGGCCGAGATAGGTTGTTGGAATGATAAACCTCCTTAGCTCCGGTCCAACATAAACTGCTAGATACCCTTTGGGAACATCAGCCGGAGGCTCAGGGCTTTGGCAGTTTTCCTCATCAGAGTCACAGTTCTTGACGGCTAATAGCCTCTTGTTGATCACCGGTGAAATCATTGCTGCCGCTTGCTTTCCAGCTGCCAATGGAGGGACATCTGACTTGGGCCCTATCGTTACGGTTTGCCATTTCTGCAAAATCTCCTTAAGCCTCACGATCTGCCTGATTCCGGTTAACTTTGCTGCGTTGTTTTCATCCATCTGCCTAATAATATGATAGTATAAGACCCGCAGCTATTTTTTGTTTGTTAATGAGAGATCAAATGTCGCATAAGATCTTCCTTTGTAGCTGCATTACAATATCACAAATTTTCTGAATAAAATTGTATCAGAATAAAGGAATCTGGACTGTTGCAGACAAGAAATCCTCTATAATAATCACAATCACAAAACTTGAGAATGAAACTTGTAAAGAGAGAAATAAAAATCAATTAAGCAAGTCTATGTATATGAACCCCTAAATCAATTTGAATCAGAAGTACACATAGCTCCAGACTAAATTACTTTTGTCAACCAAAAAAAAAAAATATAATCATCAACCAAAACAGGGGACCCACATCCACACAGAAACATAGTCCAAACTCCAAAGCAGTCTTTTTCGAAAGGAATGTTTTTTCAGATACATATGAACACAAAGGCCTAGAGCTAGAGGTAACCCAGATATTAAAACAATCTCAAGAGCATCAAACCCTATCTTTTTATACAATTTGTTTCACTTTTCCTAAATATTTTTGTTTTCCAGCAAACTCCACAGATCCACCTATATGACGCACGAAGCTCACGGGGAAAAAAAGAGAGTCCAGATTAGATCAGGATCTATTACATCCAAATTCTCAGAAATTATAAATAATTCAGATGATGAAATCAAAACCCATCTCGGAAATTTTTACATATACATTATATAAATTACCTGAAGAGGAAAACGAATGGAATCACTCTTAGCTATGGACCCGATAAGAAACACCATGCAAACAAAGATAAAAAATGAGGAGGGAGCTCCCAAAGATTTCCTTTTTTTGTTTGTTTTTGTTTTTGTCGCTTCGTTCTCTTTTTATGTTTTTTCTGTTCGAAGACTGGGAAGCTCAAACGATGATGAGGCAAGAGATGTTTTTTCAAGTACTGAAACTAGACCCAAAAAAAAAAAAAAAAACTAAATTTTTGGTGGGGCAAAACGAATAGAGAAGCGAATTTTGGGAGATCAGAAATTGGGGATTGGCTTATTTTGGATTTATAGTTTCATTTCATTGATTCTCGCACCAAAGATCTTTTTTTTGTTGGCTTTCCCGTCATTTTCGCCTTTTCAGGTTCTTCTGTTTTTTTCACGTTCTCTACGCCCGAAAGTTTAGTTTATTACAATATGACCCCGTTACTCTCGATTCATTACCAGCTTATCCACTCCGTCCGTTATTAAAAAATTGGCTGAGTAATGTGGATCCACTTAACTAATGTGATCATATAATATTATATATCTAATAGTAATAAGATGATTTACTAAATCTCTATATTATTATTTAAAAAAGTTATTTTGGAAAATTAATTTTATTTTATAAGTTATTACATATTACATCATTACAAATAACAAAAAATAATTGAAAATAATATAGAAAGTATTTGTTGCTATTAAATAGGTTATTTATTATTTAATTTATTAATTATTCTTAATACTATATATTTTAAAATAATAATTAATTCATATTTATTTTTTAAAAAAATCTATTCAAAATCATGCTATATTTCTCACTATATTTTATTTGAATATATATCAAAACAAAAGTTAAAAATATTTTACTAATTTTATAAAAAAATTAAACACAATAATTTTTTTTTTAAGAGTTCGTTGACTAACCACAAAAACTAACATTAAACAGTACATATTAGAGTTATGTTTTCAATATTATAAGTTTTTACGGGTTAAATACACAAATCATTACGAACTGACAACTTTATCTATAATCATTAATCATTCATATTATAAAATTCAGATAAAAATAATTATTCTTAAATTTCAAAATAATTTTTAAAAAAAAATAATTAGGAGACAAGAACATGGTTTCTACTAGTGTATACGATTACAAACATTATTTTGCCGAGTATTATGAATGGATCTTCTCACATATGTGATGTTTTGATTCTTAAGTGTCTCACAATTAATTTATTATAACACTCTATATATATATATATATATATATATATATATCTATCTATCTATCTATATATATATATATATATATCTATCTATATATATAAAGTAAGCTTTTCTTTCTTCTTATGATGCCACCTCATCATCCTAAAAATTTAATACACATACTAAATACATATATTAATTATAAATTTGGTTTTAACATTATGAAAAGAATTTGAAAAGGCATATATCTATATATATAAAGAAACATTTTCTCTCTTCTGGTGCTGCCACCTCATTATCCTAAAAATTTAATGAACATACTAAATACATATATTAATTATAAATTTGGTTTTAACATTATAAAAAGAATTTGAAAAGACATTATTCATATTCTAAATTAAACCAGAAAATAATAAACTTATATGAATATAATTCTTTGAAATAATAACATGTTTAATAAATTTGGTTATCATAATATATTTCAATTTTTATAAATATTTAATTAGGTTAAGTTGTATCGCAAATATTATAAAAAAAATATATCAAACAAGTCCTAACAATTAAAAAATAAGTTAAATATGTAACTAAATTCATAAAGCAAAATATAAGTTGGCAAGTTTTACATCTAATAAAGAGACATATAAATAAAATTTAGGTATACTTAACATACTAATTGCAATTATACATAACTATGAAAAGAGAATAAGAGCCAAAAAAATTAAGAAACATATTAAAAGTATTTACACAAAAATATAAATTAAGTTTGAAAACTTAAGATCGTCGTGTTTTGTGATATTATTTTTAACAAAAAAATAAAAATAAATGTAACTACAACAGGAGAAGAAAATAAAAACTTTGTATATGCAAAACATTTATCATGTGATGTAAATATATTTCAATTCTCATAATAATTACCATCCATTAATACAATAGTTTTCCCTAGAATTTGAAAAGACATTTACTTAATAGAAGATAGATTATATTGAATTAATCTAAAGAAATTTCAATTTAATAATTTACTTTTATCAGTTTATTTATATAGTTTAGAAAAACTATATAATTTAATATTTATAAATTATGCATTAGATTTATTCTAAATCTAATCAAACAAATATTGTGACTTCAAACAATCAGTTATATATGTAAATCTTTTTCAATAAAAATAATAGAGAAATAGATTTAGGAATCACAAACATATTGCACACATAAATATGGTTAAAATCATACATGAAACACTCCAAAAATAATAACTTCACATGAAACAAAATTTTTAAAAAATTATTATGCAACTTTAAAATGTAAATATCTTCCCTTTAAAATGTAAATATCTTCCTTTTAAAAAACTCAACTAATTGCATAAAATTGATCACCAAAGAAAAAATGGGTAAAAATGTGTACCATCCAATAAATAAACACATAGATGATCATAAATTAAAAAAAAACAAAAACAAATACACAGATCTTAAGCTGAGAGAGATAATTAAATTAACTACGAGACCAAATAAAATAAAATACCATTAGATAAAAAAAAATTTTACCACGTCCGCGCGGATCACACCATTTGTGATTGAAATTGAAAATGAAATCTCGCCGGCGATGGGGGAAGATATCGGAGAAGACGAGGGTTTTAGAGGAGTGGGTAATGTTTTTTACAGGATAACCCTATTCACAAGAACTCTCTCTCTCTCTCTCTAAATATTTGAATCGACGCTCGACCCCATATTTCTTATATTTTTCCAAATCGGCCCATATTATCTAAAATGTTTCCACTAACCTATACATCTACGATGATTTTGATAGTAAATTAGTGATAGAAATTAAATCATTTTTCAAATAAAATTAGATTCATTTTGTAGTCACCAACAATGGATCATCGAAAATGAATAACAGTAAATTCTGAACATTTTATTAGTATCCGGTTTTAGGTAAAAATAGAAAAAAATACAGTGACTTATTTCGAAGTATTTTTTTTTAAAGTTCGGAGAATTTTAAATTCACAAAACTAACTTTCTTTTTATTAGTATTCAAAGTAACTTTCGGACTATACAAAACTAACCATATTTCAAAATATTTATTTAATTAGTATTAAGTTGGGTTAGAAAATATACAATTCCTTAAATTTTAAAATGATAAAAACTTAACTTTTAAAAACCAACTAATTGAATAAATAGTCAACCAACAAAAAAAATTCAAATTGTGGATCACTTACTAAATAAATATATAAATAAACATAAAATTAAGAAAGAAAAAAAAATTAAGAATAAACAATCCACATTTCTTAAGCTAATAGAGACAAATACATTAACAATCATACTAATAAAACTAAAATAATATTATACCAACATTTTTTAAAACAAAATTGTGTTCACGGATCACTTACTAAACAAATATATAAATAAACATTTCTTAAGCTAATAGAGACAAATACATTAACAAACAAATTTTTAATTTAATAAAACAAAATAATATTATACTAATAATTTTTTTTTAAAATAATATTATACCAAAAACAAAATTTTTTAAAACTAAAATAATATATATATATATATTTTTATATTGATTACTGTAATTTAGTATTAAAAGTACGTCAATGTATGCTTGATTTATAAATATTGATTTTGATTCTATGTACTATATATAAAATAATGCTGTTTTTAAATTATAATGTTAGGATTGTTTAATTTTTTGGTTGTATATATTTGTTTGATTGATCAGACACACACACCGAGAAAAAGAAGCATGAGTTATATAAGTTATCAACTATAATTTGTGTGGTCCAAAAACACCCAGAAAAAAAAAAACTGTTAGAAAAATCCATTGCGCACATACAAAATTTTTTTTTTTAAAGCTATAATAGATATCCGTAGATAATTATATAAATATTGGTGATGGACGAACATCCTCCACCTAGTATTGTTGCATCGGACATGCACACAATCGTAAGCAGCAAAGAGAGCCGTGTAATACTCTAAATAGTTCCAAACTCAAGCATTGATGTTGTTATATTATTAAATTTTGGGGGCCAAGCGATGGGAATAAAAATTGGGGCTGTGCGCATCTTCCTTCAAGACAAGGGCATCTTCGCTCTCGATTCTCAGCATCTACGAAAGATTCATACTTCCACTTGATAAGATCCAACGGCTTAGCTTTCCTCTCTCTTCCCACACGACCCATCATTTCTACTTGCTCTTCATCCGACGGTCCATATTCTTTCTCTCTCTTCCCTCCTTTATATAACCACCACTGATTCATTCTCCTCTTTGCATTTCAAGAAGCAAAAAACAAATTTGCAAACATGGCGACCTTGGATTCTCCATTAGAGGCCTTGGCTTTCGAGTACGCCAGCTTCGGTGTTCTTGCTGTCGTCAACAACGTCTGGACATGGATCGCCGTCGTGACGGCCGCCGTCAGCTTCTGGAGGATCAGAGTCACCATCATCGGACACGAAAGCCATGGATGTAGCTTGATGGAGGAATTAACCGGCTCGAAATCTGAACAAGAATCCGGTTGTCTCGAACCGCAATCAATGGCCGATCCGGTGCAAGAAACGGCGGCGGCTCGACTCAAGCAAACGGTGTTTACGAAGACGGAGGCTCGGGCGCCGTTGGTGTGCGACGACGGAGTAACCAAGGGGAAGCTGACGATGTACTACGAGGTTGACATTGACGGAGGGAGTTGTGTTGACGGAGATTTAACGGCCGTTAACTACGGAGGTTGTAACATCCCGGTTTCTTGTATATGCGGAGAGGCTTATAAGAATTGATTTGGCTACCTATGTCACCAAAGTGCACTTACCTTTTCCGATCACTTGCCCGAAAGAACTCCAGAGTTAAGGGTGCTTGGGCTGGAGTAGTCTAAGGATGGGTGACCTTCCGGGAAGTGATTCGCGGTAGCGTGTGAGTGAGGACAAAACACGGGGAAAGGTCACGTGGTGATTGCAGGGTCAGTAAACAAGTATTACAAGCCTCCCGGACTAACGCACCGGCCGTCGGACGAGGGTGGGGCCCACGGGCCGGGAGATGTCGTTGGGGCCCACAAGTAGGGGCGGTCGGGGCGTTATAAGTGGTATCAGAGCCGAACCCAAACACGTGTGTGAAGTCAGGTGGGCTCACACCGTCTAGGGTGACGATCCTGGTGCGCAACGAGGACGTTGCGCTCTGTGAGTGGGGGTGATTGTAACATCCCGGTTTCTTGTATATGCGGAGAGGCTTATAAGAATTGATTTGGCTACCTATGTCACCAAAGTGCACTTACCTTTTCCGATCACTTGCCCGAAAGAACTCCAGAGTTAAGGGTGCTTGGGCTGGAGTAGTCTAAGGATGGGTGACCTTCCGGGAAGTGATTCGCGGTAGCGTGTGAGTGAGGACAAAACACGGGGAAAGGTCACGTGGTGATTGCAGGGTCAGTAAACAAGTATTACAAGCCTCCCGGACTAACGCACCGGCCGTCGGACGAGGGTGGGGCCCACGGGCCGGGAGATGTCGTTGGGGCCCACAGGTAGGGGCGGTCGGGGCGTTATAGAGGTGGTTTGGGTGATTCCGATGAGTGGTGGGAGAGATGGGAAAGAGTGGTGAAGATGAGGAATGGTGATGACGGTTGGTACCGTTACGTGGATTTAACGGTGATTAACGGAAGTGTCGTAAGGTTATGGGATGACAACGGAACCCGTAACGGCGGCAGGTGTCTAAATTAGAGGATATTCTTCCTAATTTAGGAAATTAATCCTACAAACCTTACTTGGTTTGTTGGTTTAAAGTGTAGGTTTGGTCGATTAAATTTGTAATTTGCACATAATTTCCCCCCCCACAAGACCAGGAACGCTTGAATAAGAAGAAAATCATTTTCAAAAATGTTGGCTTCCGAGCATTGTTAATTAGTCGAACTTTTGTATCTGTGTGTTGATCAGATTCAGCTCATCTATTTTTGTACCGCGATTCCTTACCAAAAACGGTATAACTATTTATTTTATGCCGTTATCTTTTTCTTCTTTTTTTTTAACTATTTCTAATTGCTTATTATGATATGTCTGCAAAAAAAAAAATCAAAATCATTACCGCTTTATATCATCAATCTGATCCAACATGTCATTTTTTTTATATCGTTAAGTCGGGATAAGGGTCAAATATTTGGACACTATGCTACGCTTGTTAGCCCATCCAAAACATGACTACACGCATATACGTTTTTGGTCCATTCAAAACTTGACTGCACGCATGGATTCTAACTATAATGCTATCTGTAAACTGTTGCAGCTTATACTATTGAAACAAACTTTTGAAGATTTTGGAGAGCAAAAAAACCAAAGAAATTACTAAGAGTTTCAATTTTCTTAGAGTTGGGGAAAAAAAACCAAATGGTTAGGAAATCATTCTAGTATCTTGCGTAGGTTTCTTTTCTAGTTAAAGTATTGATAAATCCAAGTTACATACCACTACTCTTACTTAGAAGATAAATTACATCATAAACTTACAAATCATAAAAATAAACTTTGTACATACCCTATAACACAAATTTACTACTCAGAACTCAACTCAAAATACAAATTATAACTACTTAAAAGACAACACAGAAAACTAGTAGGTCTTCAACATCATAACACAAAAATATAACTACTTCAATGAGAAACACACAACCAGTTCTTCATCATCATAACAATATTCATGGCTACGAAACCCACCCACAAGATGATGATGATTGTCACAACAAGTTTTTCCTCTTGCAATTGGTAGATGTCATGGTTTTGGGTTTAAGCTTGGTCATCTCCTTTTCCTATTTGTTCCAAAAAATATGAATTCACCATTACTGTTGAATCAATTTTACGTCTCTTTATTTGATGATTAGCTATTCCCATTGTGTCTTTGAGATTTTTGATTTCTTCTTTTTGTTCTCGGATGAAATCACGAGCCTCTAACAAACTTGTTTGATATCGTCCATGTGTCTTCTTCATCAGCCCAATAGCCCATACAAAACAATCACATAAATTGTTATAAATCCATTATTTTATCTTACCTCCGCATTTACAAAAAAAAACTGCTAAGACATAATCACAAAAAATTTACATGTTATAATCACAATCACAAACTTTGTACATGCTGCTAAGACCATGATCAATTAAAAGTGGTAATAGGCATGGTTCCATATGTTGAGAAGTTGTCATTTGTTAAGAAGTTGTCATGTAAGTCCAAACCAAATATCGATTTCTTTCAATGATAGAATTATTTAATCATTTTCATTTGATTAGTTGAAATAGTATCATGTTTTAGATCTATTAAAAAACTCGATGAATATGTGCTACTCGACAACTACATTTATTATGCCGGATTAGTTAAATGGTAAAAACTCTAATCACCCTTAAATATATATATATATATATATATAAACATGACCATGTATACTTTCACACATTAGTCTTGGTGTATAAATGAATCTCCAAACAAATAAACATACGAAGATGGGACATTTTCTATTAAGTGGGTCATTCCAGTTCAGTTGGGTAACTTTACTTTTTTAAACTTTTTTTCTTTCGTTGGGCTCCTATGAAAACATCGTTTGAATTATTAAAGGCACATGCAACTTTAACCAAAAAAAATAAAAATTATTAGAGGAAAAACTTTAGCATAGTTTGGTGTTATTTGATTTACCAATTGAATGTTGATTAACTAAAGAAGCTCAATTTCAGAATGTATATGAATTTTGAATTAGTCTGAATTAAGTTAGTTTTAAAATTGTACGTAATATAGATTTTGTTCTCAAATCATACAAGAGTCGAGCCAAAAAAAAAATGCAGATAATTTTTGTCACTGAAACCTCTTTTGTCAATTCATAACAAATGTGGCCCCCAAGATTCTGAAACCCTCTTTGAACATAATTGGGCACTGGTGACCAGACGTCGGCCAATATAATTCGGGCCACAAATTTTGTTATTTTTCAGATCTTTACACTTATTACCATATTATATATCATTCACATTTTTGTTATAAATCTTATTTATCTATATGGCATTGAGACTGGGCAGTCTTTTCTTCTGTCGCTGGACTCTCTGTTCTGTAATCTGCGGTGCATTTAAAGTTTACAGATTTTCCCCATACTCAAGAGGTGCTGCATTCACCTTCCTACCCTTATCTTCTTCACGTACACACGTAGATAAAGGAAATATCTGAGGGTAATTAAGTAATAAACCATAAATAGGTTCTTATGTTCCACGGACCTCCGACTTTAAATTCTGACCCACCAGTCACCACTCTCGTTTCTCATTTACAGAGATAACCCTCATCTGGTCTCTCTCTCGCTCTCTCTATCTATTTATTTCACTGCAGTTTAAGCCGAGAGAATAAATGGCTCCTCCACAGAAGCTCCTCCTCGCCGCCATTTTCACAGCCGTCATTGTAACAGCTATCACCGGACGTATTGTCGCAGAAGATATCGTACAATCCTCATGTGTGCACGCGAGCTATCCATCGCTATGCGTCCATACGCTCTCAACTTACTCCGGTCCGACCATCACCAACCGCCGCGAGCTAGCTCAAGCCGCCGTCAAAATCAGCCTCTCACACGCGCAAGGCGCCGCGAAGAAACTCGCGGCGGTGCGAGAAACGGTGGGGAGGAAACGCGAGAAATCGGCGGTTGTGGACTGCGTGGAGATGATTGGAGACTCCGTGGACGAGCTGAGCCGCACGCTTGGCGTTTTGAAGCGTCTCCGCGGTTCGGCGAAGGAGTTCCGGTGGCAGATGAGCAACGCGCAGACGTGGGTTAGCGCGGCGTTGACGGATGATGACACTTGTCTCGATGGGTTTCAAGGGATCGACGGTGAGATCAAATCGGAGGTGAAGCAGTGGATGACGAAAGTTGCGAGGGTTACGAGCAACGCGCTTTACATGATCAACCAGCTCGATGAGACACGTGGTAAGCCCCACGTCGTACGTTCTTGATGTTATGATGCGTTTGTTCCAATGGACGGTTGTGATTTTGTGTTAGTTTTAATCAGTTCGTGTGTTTTATAATTGCAAGATAATCTCTACTATATAAAGAAACGAGTCTGAAATTAGAAAACGTCCTTTTTAGTAGTTCTTCTGATAATAGTAAATTAAATAAATGTTTTTTTTTCCCTCCCATATGTCACTATATCATGGATCCTTTGGAACTCGAGCACGTGATTTTGTCTTGATATGAAACTGAAAATAAGATTTCTAAAAAACTGATAAACTAAAACCAAAATCATACATAAGGTTATAAACTGACGTAGCGAAAATCATTTTAATAAATTGTCCATTATTTGCAATTGAAGACTTATTTATACAAAATTTAATTTTCCATCAACAAACTCTCACACGCAATTACGCAAACTATTGAATTTGAAGGTATATTGTTGGGTAGCGGCAATAATATAATAAATGAATTTCTTTGCTATTCTTATGGGTCAGACAATAATGAAGATCAGATACAATAATGGGCCTCAATAACAATAACGGGCCTAAACACGTAAGCGATTAACACACATTGTATAATTAAAAATATAATATGAAATTCATTTACTTAGTTTGATTTTGCAGAACTAGAACTCTCAAATGGACTGTCTGCGTCCGTCCGCGCCCGTTCATACGAACTATTTATTTTTATGGAATGTAATTGGTCGGTCCGTAATGGACAGTGATCCAAAAAATATTTGCATCCAATAAAACCATATCTAGATAGATCTGTCCATGGATAATCCAATGTAATATTATCTCAATTTCACCTAATTGCTCCATATGTTAGTTTATTTTCATATTTATTCGTAATCTAAATACAAAACGTACGATTAATATGTTTCTTATTAGTAGTTAAGCACACCAACGATATTTAATACGTAAGTTGACCCGATTTTTGAAATTTTATTTGTATAAAATTGATCTTGTTTTAGCGAGAAAAAATGATTTCACAGTTCTGGCGGGAACAAATTGTTATGTGGTTTTGGTGGGGAAGACACGGGTTTGGCCAGAAAACGTGATTTTACGAATTTAGAAAAAACACAATATTACGGTTTTGGCGAAAACGTAATTTTAGCGGAAAACATGGTTTTGCGGTTTTGATAGGAAAACACAATTTTACGGTTTTAGAGAAAACACAATTTTGCGGGAAAACATAGCTTTGTGGTTTTGTGTGAAAACACGATCTCACAGTTTTGGCAAGAAACACACGATTTCACGGTTTTGACGGAAAAATGAGATTTCACGGGTTAGACGGGAAAACGCAATTTCACAGTTTTGGCGGAAAAACACGATTTTGCGGTTTTGACGAGAACACACAATTTTGCGGCATTGACGGAAAACGCGATTTCGGGGTTTTGGCGGGAAAACATAATTATACGGTTTTGGCGGGAAAACACAATTATACGGTTTTGGCGGAAAAGCGCAATTTACGGTTTTTGGCAGAAAACATAATTTTACGGTTTTGATGGAAAACATGATTTTACGGTTTTGGCAGGAAAAAACGATTTTACGGTTTATGGCGGGAAAACACGATGTTGCGATTTTGGCGGAAAAAACGATTTTGGCGGGAAAACATCATTTTGCGGGTTTTGGCGGGAAAACACAATTTTACGGTTTTGGCAAAAAATATAGGTTTGCGGGTTTGGTGGAAAAATGCGATTTCACAGCCTAAAGCATGGTTTTACGGTTTGGCGGGAAAACATGATTTTTGCAGTTTTGGCGAGATTATGATATTTTGGTAAGCAAATAATATTTTGGCAAGAAACGTATATTTTAACGATAATTATAAAATATCATTTAATAAGAATAATTAAAGATAAAATTAATTAATTTTATTTTATTTTAAAAGTTTTTAGGTTGTGTTTGAAAAAAAAATAGTTGGATTGTCCAATGACCGTTTGGTCGTGTCCGTTTTTGACCGTGGATGAAATTGGTTTAACCCATTTAGACCATTTTATATTTGGACATGACCATGATCGGTTCGTAATGATTTGGACTGGACTAACCTACGAATAGCCCGCCCAATTGACTGGTATATGCAAAACTACTATTATATGTTTGTTTGAGATGTGTTTGGTATGAAGGGGGTAGCCTGAAGCTGACAAACCTGGTAAACAATGAAGGAGAAAATCATGATATGGGTAACATCACAAATCTGGTAAAGAATATCTAATTGACGAAGCTTCCAAATCCATCGTTTGGTCATGTTAATCGTGAAAGGAACCAAACTGCAGATTTGTTGTCCAAGAAAGCTTATTCCATTGATAATTTGTACTCTTTGACTCTTTGTATTATCTTTTTGTTTTTTTTTACAAATTAATAAAATAAGTAGATGTTAAAAAAAGAAGAAGAGTGTTTGTTTGTTGGTAATTACTCAAGACTATAATTAACGTGTTGAAAAATATCAGTTTAAAGGTCATAATCTTACAAAAAGCACATATCTGAATTAGATATTAGTAACCCAATTTTCTGCAAACACAACCGAATTACAAAAGCATATAAAACCCCTATAAGAATATGACACTTGAAATAAAAGAACGTTAAAATGTAGTGATGGGAAACATATCAAATAAAAGTGTCGCAAAATAAATACAAAGAAACTACGAGATGCAACACCATCATACCCCAGCATCATTGTACTCACCGGTCCACCACTTTAATATCATCAGGATCGATCTAACGTCATCGGGTGCCCAAATTGAGATTAGGGATTTTGCGCGCCTTTTAATTTATTATCCAAACTCATAAATAGTTTAAATTTAAACGTTGAACAATGTGGTTAAGGAAAGAGCCTCCTTGAATTGGAATCGGAATCGGTCCACCACCTAAATAGTAGACTACTAAGTAGATTTTTTTGTTTGTTCTGAAGTTTTATTAATTTAAGGATCTTACTAATCTATTATATGGTATAAGATACAAAAGCGGTGGAACATGTGAATTTTCCCGGAGATAAAACTAAAAATAGAGAAGTATAAACCCAAACAAGGGATAAATTTTATGAAACGCTATTAAAAATCATTGGAGTAAAAGCTAAAGTAGAATATTTTAGAATATTTTTTTGAATATTTTGTAGAAAAAATAACTATATAGCTGCTAATTGTTATGAAGGCACACATTTATTCTTCTTTACGAGGTTGTGAAATGTATTTTTATATATATGTTAATAGATTTGACTAATCCAACTCCAATGTGAAAGAGATTTCGCAAACTAGCTATCATGTCACCACCACACAACAATTAGAGGAGCCAATGTAAAATGGGGTGTGAGTGCGACCACGTCAGGTGGGATTTGCTGTGAGAGGCCCTACTCTATTTTCTGTTCTTAATCCATCCTTCTTTTTTTTTATTGGGTAGGGATCAGAAATCCACCCTATAAACAATTCTATCATCAATTTTGGTTATTACACTAATTCACTTTGTTTTTTGGGGTTAAAATGCAAAATTTAAATTAATAAAGAACAACGTTTATATAACCTTCAAGGCAAATCAATTTTAATTTCGTTTCTGAATCATTACTCTTTGTTTTTGTTTGTTGGGTAAACTTCTGAATCATTACTTTATACTAGTAGATACTAGATAGTTAGCAAACATTACAAACGGAAAAGTTTTGGAGCTGCAAATGTATGAACCGTAACCATTCGGTAAGTTAACAAAGTAGAAAATACACAACTAGGATAATTGATTTTAAATGCGAGTTTTAATCCAGTTAATTAATAATGTCAATCGTATACTGCTGCTACTTTTGTTATAAGAGAAACTATGAACCAAAACAAGAAGGGTCGGCCTCAAAATCTCTAACTTCATAAAGGTCCCACATTCATCCAGTCTCCAAACGTCTGTCTTCACGCATTCATTGCTTAGGGACATCATGTCGCTGCCACTTATTTGAATTTACATCCATGCATACATATGGCTACATTTACATATGTTTGTGTCATGAATGTATGCGTTATATATAGTTTGTAGTTTTTTTTAATAACCGGAAAAATTATTGACTTGAAAATCTAGGCTAATCCCAAAAGGCTGTGAAATGTTTAGCTTTCTTGCAAAATTAATGTCTATAGTAGACTAGTAGTGGCCAATATGAAAGTGTAGTGGATAAGAATTTGATCTCTACTGTTGACCAAATAGTTTCTATCTGTATATGAACATATTTATGGTTGTTTTGGAGTTGCTATATTGTCATATTGATATTCTATATTCAATTTTAGGTTTCTACAGTATGTTACGGTTAAAGAAATATTTTGATTAATAACATTGTATAATGACAATTATCAAGAAGCATTTAAGAACGACAAAATCATAAATGATAAAATGGAATATTTTGTTCTTACGTTAGGTCTTACAGGTCAAAAGAAAATGGTTTTTCGAAGTTCAATATGTGTTTCCATTGTATCTATCAAGAAGATGTTCTTTGTGCTTTCTTCCTTTGAATGTGAAGGCTTCCTGGTTGATAACCAGCGAACGTAATTGTCTTCATAACATTATAGATGGACTTGTCGTATATTCTATGTAAATCTGATCCTCTTCTTTTATCTGAAAAGAACAACTTTCATCCACAAAAAGATATATGTTGTCGATCAATATGACATCCAAATAAAATAGCAGAATAATTTAATGATCAAATAGCTTAAAGCTGAATATAATTTTCGCAAAAACAATCATAAATGCTAAAACTGGTTTTAATAGATTGGTATCATTTTGTCTTCTTAGTTATATTTTTTAACACACCCAAAATATATAACAAACTTACTTTTTAAAAATGTGAAAACTTAATAAATGTTCTGAATGTAAAAAATAACGAAATTACATTTTTAAAACATGAAAACATAAAAGAGTAACATACCACTCTTCACCATTATAAATATTATACATAAACATAATAATTATACATTGCATCACTAAATCTGTATTTCATAAAACTCATTTGCAAAAGAGTAACTTACAGATTTAGTGATGCAATGTATAATTATTATGTTTATGTATAAAACTTGGTTCGTTAGTTCATAAAACTCATTTGCAAAACACTGAGAGAATGGGTAAGTAATCTATAATATTGGGTAAGTGATCTATAATATTAAAACAAGAACATTTTTGGAATATGTGTCCAAACATTTTTTATTTTTTTAAATAAATTAAGCATATTATTAAACATATATTAAACTTGTTGCCAAATATTTATTAAATCTATTATAATCTTAAAAATTACAAATTAAACATATTTGAATCAATAATAGTTAAATTAGTTCTTATTCCTTGTTTTATATTTTATATATTATAAAAAACTTTATCTTGCATGTTTGCACAGATTTATAATCTAGTTTTCTATTAAATTGTTAGTCCTAAATTTTATGAGAATTTTAGGCGGAGACAGAATATTGGAATCGATTCCAGAATTACCAGTCAAAATTTTCTGTGTCCAGAGTGAAAAAAACATATAAAAGTTTCTCTAATCAGGAAAAAAACAATAGCAAAGTTTATTTTTCTTGTTTTTTTGCAAATAAAGTTAATTTCTAGAGGACAAATGATATTAAGAATTTTATCGTGGCCAGTTTGCTAGTGAATTTGTCGGCTCGTTAGCATTATTAAATAAAATAAATATCCTAAAATTGAGAAGGAAAATAAAAAAAAAAAGGAGGAAGAAGAAAAGCTATTCCTGTGCTTTTGCAGACCTTTTGGTAGTTGTCTTGGTCGCTGATCATCCCTTTCCGACAACTCTGATGCTCTCTCTCTCTCCCGCTCGAGCTCTCTGCCATAATCTCCTGCTCCTCGATTTTCTTTCTTCTTCCTTCGTTTTGTTTCCTCTTTCGATTGTTTGCCCATTTCCCAGATTTCTTTTTATAGAAACCCGTCTCTGAAATCAACCCTCTTGATGCGCCAAGAAAGGAAAGGAAAGAGAGCAG
The DNA here is from genome assembly GCA_030161315.1 of Eutrema japonicum. Taxonomy (NCBI): domain Eukaryota; kingdom Viridiplantae; phylum Streptophyta; class Magnoliopsida; order Brassicales; family Brassicaceae; genus Eutrema; species Eutrema japonicum. Next base: position 47,195,832 of record BSQW01000005.1, read on the forward strand.
CTGAGTCAAGCAAGGTTTTTGGTTCCTGGGTTTTCTGAATTTATCTGACGCGAGTTGAAGAGCTTCGTTGAAAACGGAATCTTTCTTCGTTTTGTCTCGGTCTTATGACTTATTGGTCTCTCCGGAGATTCCGCGTGTAAAAAAAGTCGAAGTTTTGATCTCTCTGAGATACGTCAAATTTCCGAGAAATTGGAGGCTTTGTCGGAAGTTGAAAGCAGAGATCTTGGAGTTCCCATTTCAGATTATTTCTACAGATTAACGGTTTTTCTACGGTAAATTGGATTTCGAAGAGTGGAGCAAGAAATCAGTTGCTTCCGTGCCGATTGAGGCGGAGAGACAGAGTTTAGGGCTTTTAGGTCTAAGCTGAAGATGAAGCTCCCACGCAAAGAGCTCAGCTTTGTATAAGCTCAGATTTAGATCATTATTGGGTATATTCTCCAGGAGTAAAGTTCAGTAATCATGAAAGCTCCTTCATCAAATGGTGTTTCTCCGAATCCCACAGAAGGTTTGTATAATCTCCTATCTGATAAATTTCAATCCTTTAGTATAGATTTGTATAGATTCAGTTGGAAGTAGAGGTCACGTTTCTTCAGAATTGCTGGATATGGGCACCTGAATTGAGTTGATTTCGCTCATTTTCTACTTTAGAAATAAGCTAAGTAACTATTGTTTTAATTTAAACAGCCTGTGGCTGTGAGAAGTTTGAGAGGTTTAGAGCAGTTTTCTCATCTTGTTGCTTTGATAGTAGTAACCGAAGGAAGATCCACAGACATTTGAAGTAATCACATCTTTGATGTTGTGTGAGTGCAGGAGAAAGGAGAAATATAAACTCAGAATTATGGCACGCTTGTGCTGGGCCACTGATTTCGTTGCCTCCAGCGGGAAGTCTTGTTGTTTACTTCCCTCAAGGTCACAGTGAGCAAGTATGTTGTTTGAGAAAGTTCGATTTCATTCACGGCTCAAGAATGAGTTTTTGATTGGAAATTTCATGCGGCTGTCGTTTTTTTTGTTTTTGGGTCTATTTCTTAGGTCGCAGCTTCAATGCAGAAGCAGACTGATTTCATACCCAGCTATCCGAATCTTCCTTCTAAGCTCATCTGCATGCTCCATAATGTTACATTGAATGTATGGTATTTTTAGATATCAATAATGGCCTCTACGTTAGATCTTTTAACATCAGTTTGCTTTGAGTTGCTAATGTCATTGAAATTACCGATTGTAAACTAGGCTGATCCTGAGACGGATGAGGTCTATGCGCAGATGACTCTTCAGCCAGTAAACAAAGTAGGTTATTTTTCACTGAATAACTCGGTTCTAGGTGTGTTTGAGGAGTATGGACTAATTGTTCTGAGGATTTTGTTGGACAGTATGACAGAGATGCATTGCTTGCCTCTGACATGGGTCTTAAGCTAAACAGACAACCTAATGAATTTTTCTGTAAAACCCTCACGGCGAGTGACACAAGCACTCATGGTGGATTTTCTGTACCCCGACGAGCAGCTGAGAAAATCTTTCCTGCTCTGGTGTATATACAATGCTTTCTTATATATCTTTACTTCTTGATAATTTGGATCTCTTTGTTGCCTTAGCTTCTTACATTGTTGGCAATATTCTGTTAGGATTTCTCGATGCAACCACCATGTCAGGAGCTTGTTGCTAAGGATATTCATGACAACACATGGACTTTCAGACATATTTATCGAGGTTTTTCCTTGTTTTTGGTTGATAAACTTATTCACTCAATTTGGCATTTGTAAAACTGTTCTTAGGTTTTGGATTTGTTGACATTTATCAGGTCAACCAAAAAGGCACCTGCTAACTACAGGCTGGAGTGTGTTTGTCAGCACGAAAAGGCTCTTCGCTGGAGACTCTGTTCTATTTATAAGGTATATCAATCTCAATGTGCCAATGCTCTTTCGGTATTTGTCTGTCTAGATGCTTACTCTTTTTCACTTTCAATTAAGAGATGGAAAAGCGCAACTTCTGTTGGGTATAAGACGTGCAAATAGACAACAGCCTGCGCTTTCTTCATCTGTAATATCAAGCGATAGCATGCACATCGGAGTTCTTGCTGCTGCAGCTCATGCTAATGCTAATAACAGTCCGTTCACCATTTTCTACAACCCAAGGTGGCGGATCTATGTTTCTTTGTCTCCATTAACCTTACTAAATGCATGTTTCATGATGATAATTGCTGAGAGAATACAACCGAGATTTTGCAGGGCTGCTCCTGCTGAGTTTGTGGTTCCTTTAGCCAAGTATACCAAAGCTATGTACGCTCAGGTTTCCCTCGGTATGCGATTTAGGATGATATTTGAGACGGAGGAATGCGGAGTTCGGCGGTATATGGGTACAGTTACCGGTATCAGTGATCTTGATCCAGTGAGATGGAAAAACTCTCAGTGGCGAAATCTTCAGGTAGTTTGAAGTAAAACTCATGATGAATGCTAAATTTGGTATTCTTGATACATTACACCATTCATTTAAGTTATGCCTTATTTTTTCTTTCTGCTAAAGATTGGATGGGATGAGTCAGCTGCTGGAGACCGGCCCAGTCGAGTTTCAGTTTGGGACATTGAACCGGTTTTAACTCCGTTCTACATATGCCCTCCTCCTTTTTTTCGACCTCGGTTTTCTGGGCAACCCGGAATGCCAGGTAATTTTTTTGTACAATTTCATTTTTACACAGTATCTTTGAATCTCCTCAAAGACGGAAATTCTGGTGGTCTTGCAGATGATGAGACTGACATGGAGTCTGCGCTGAAGCGAGCAATGCCATGGCTTGACAATAGCTTAGAGATGAAAGACCCTTCGAGTACGATATTTCCTGGTCTGAGTTTAGTTCAGTGGATGAATATGCAGCAGCAGAACGGCCAGTTACCCTCTGCTGCTGCACAGTCGGGTTTCTTCCCGTCAATGATCTCTCCAACCGCGGCGCTGCACAACAATCTTGGTGTAACTGATGATCCCTCCAAGTTACTAAGCTTTCAAACGCCTCCAGGAGGGATTTCCTCATCAAACCTCCAATTTAACAAACCGAACCCACAAGCGCCAATGTCTCAGTTGCCTCAGCCGTCAACATCGTTGTCTCAACAACAGCAGCTGCAGCAATTGTTGCACTCCTCTTTGAACCATCAGCAACAGCAATCGCAGTCTCAACACCAACAACAACAACCACAATCTTTACAGCAACAACATCAACAACCGCTACAGCAACAGACTCAGCAGCTACAACAGCAGCAGCTAAGAACGCAGCCATTACAATCTCATTCGCATCCACAGCCACCGCCACAACATTTACAACCACATAAGTTGCAGCACTCTCAGCTTCCGCAGAATCAGCTTTATAATGGTCAACAAGCAGCGCAGCAGCTTCAGGCACAACAAGCATCTATACATCATTTGCAACCACAAGTCGTCTCGGGATCAATGGCAAGCAGTGTCATCGCGCCTCCGTCTCATAATCAAAGCTTTCAACAGCAACAACAGACTACGCAACTTCAACAAACACATCGCCATTTAGGTGCTAGCACTAGCCAGGGTAGTGTAATTGAAACCAGCAAGTCTTCATCTAATCTGATGTCCATACCGCCGCAAGACACACAGTTTCCACGACAAGTAGAACAGCAGCAGTCTCCTGGTCTTGTCAACGGACACAATCAACAAACACTTCTGCAGCAGAAAGCTCAACAGGCACAGGTCCAACAGATATTCCAGCAGAGTCTCTTGGAACAACCGCATCTACAGTTTCAGCTGTTGCAGAGATTACAACAGCAGCAACAGCAACAACAGCAGCAGCAATTTCTTTCGCCAGGAAGCTCGAGTTTGCAGTCTCAGTTACTCCACCAACAGTTGCAACAGATGCCTTCTCTCTCTCAAGGTCAGCAGTTTCCGTCATCCTGCACTAACAATGGCTTATCAACTTTGCAACCGCCTCAAATGCTGGTGAGCCGGCCTCAGGACAAACAAAACCCACCGGTTAGGGGTGGGGTCAAAGCTTATTCAGGCATCACAGATGGAGGAGATGCACCTTCCTCTTCAACCTCGCCTTCTACCAACAACTGTCAGATCTCTTCTTCAAGCTTTCTCAACAGAAGCCAAAGCGGGCCAGCGATCTTGATACCTGATGCACCAGTTGATATGTCTCGTAGTCTTGTTCAGGAGCTTTACAACAAACCCGATTTGCGTCAAAAACAAGAACTCGTGGGTCATCAAAAGTCCAAAGCTAGTTTAACAGATCATCAACTGGAAGCATCTGCCTCTGGGACTTCTTACGGCTTAGATGGTGGCGACAACAACAGACAACAGAATTTCTTGGCTCCTACCTTTGGCCTCGACGGTGATTCCAGAAACAGCTTGCTTGGTGGAGCTAATGTCGATAATGGCTTTGTGCCTGACACGTTGCTCTCAAGGGGATACGACTCCCAGAAAGATCTCCAGAACATGCTATCAAACTATGGAGGAGTAACAAATGACATTGGTACAGAGATGTCTACTTCAGCTGTAAGAACTCAATCTTTTGGTATCCCCAATGTGCCTGACATTTCAAACGACGTAGCTGTCAACGATGCTGGAGTTCTTGGTGGCGGATTATGGCCAACTCAGACTCAGCGGATGCGAACTTATACAAAGGTTCGGTTTTGCTCTAATCCCTCCTTGTGGAAACTTGGGTTACGTTTTAGGTTTAACAATGTTGTAAATTTTCCTGACAGGTGCAAAAGCGAGGTTCAGTGGGGAGATCAATAGACGTCAACCGTTACAGAGGTTATGATGAGCTGAGGCATGATCTAGCGCGCATGTTTGGGATCGAAGGACAGCTTGAAGATCCGCAAACATCAGACTGGAAACTTGTGTATGTCGATCATGAAAACGACATCCTTCTCGTCGGTGATGATCCGTGGGAGTAAGTAGAGAGCTACTACATTCATTCACAGAAGACCGTTAGAAAGTTCCATTCTTTCTTTTTTTCATAACTTTTAAAATCTTGATTTTTGCAGGGAATTTGTAAACTGTGTTCAAAGCATAAAGATCCTTTCATCAGCTGAGGTTCAACAGATGAGCTTGGACGGGAACTTCGCAGGCTTACCAGTTACTAATCAAGCTTGTAGCGGCGGCGATAGTGGCAATGCTTGGAGAGGTCAACATTATGATGATAACTCGGCCACTTCGTTTAACAGGTGAAGGCAGAAGAAGATCTATCAAAGACAAAGATTCTTTCTTTTTTCTTCCTTTCGTAATACAACTTCTCCTCTGAGATAACATATCTCAAGTTTCCACTGGGCACTGTAGAGTATTTACCTGTATAATACCTTCCACTAAAGTTTACAAAAAGATTTATTTGATGGGTGTTACAGATTCTACTGCCTGATTAGGTTAAACCGCTTGAACCAAATTGGTATGCGTGTTAATGGTAAGGGAAGGGAAACCAACAGATCAGCAATCAAATCACAATCATATTTTTAAACTCAACACGTCTTTATTCCAGATTATGCTCAGACCGTTTATGAAAATTTTTCCACAATTGGGATACAAGTTGCAGGTTGCAAGGATATAAACTAAGAAAGCACAGCCATCACATCTGAAGCTCTAAGGGCAATGTAGTTGGAGCCATCTTTGCCCTTGAAGTCGTTACCGGCATACTTGGAGTAAAGAACTGTGCTTCCAGTCGATATTGATAGTGGCTGACGCTTACCTTCCTCATCTAGAGAACCTGGTCCAACTGCTATGACCTGCCAAAAAAACAGAGATGATATTATGTATAATTGACACTTGTGTATGAGCTGAGGAACACATCAAGCTATCACGATAGTCTTCGGATGGACATGATATCAAGCGTGTGCTTACCGTGCCAATAGAAGGCTTCTCTTTGGTAGTCTCGGTTAGCAACAACCCTCCAGCTGTTTTCTCCTCTGCCTCAGCAACCTAAACTCATAAATTTCAAAACAAAACTTCCTCTTGTTATCACTATTCTTGCGTGCACAAACGATAAGATGGTTAAGACAAGCAGAAGATGCAAACCTTAATAAAGACTCGGTCATTCAAGGGCTTGAGATCTTTGATGTCCTCTGTCTCAAGGAGGCCAACAATATCATCTTCCTTGAGAATGAGATGCTTCACATCGTTGAATTCCACCTCAGTTCCTGCGTATTTGGAGTAAATAATTTGTGCTCCAGTCTGCACCAGGAAGAAAGAACGAAAAAGGCATTTCAGATAAATTTCTTAGCAGAAAACGAATCAAACGAAGAAAGAGGGCTTGAGGGGAAGTGAGGCTGTTACAGGGACAGTGATATCAATTTTGTTCTGGCCAATAGTTCTTCCTTCACCCACAGCAACGACTTCACCTCCTTGAGGTTTTGATTGAGCTGTGGATGGAAGTAAGATACCTCCCATAGTCTTTTCCTCTGCCTCCTTGATCTTCACCAACACTCGATCTCCCAATGGCTTAATTGACGTATACTATAAATAACCATACACAAGAAGAACCAAAACGAAACAGATAAATTTTGTAAGTCATAAATAAAAGAGAAGGAACATATCAAAAATGTCTCACAAGGCGCCATTAATATACAAAAGCAAGAAGCATCTAAAGCTTAGTTTCTATAGACATCATACAAAGGATTGGATCATTTAACACAAAAACAAACGGATGGCCAAAACAATAAAATGCATTTGTGAAGCATAAGAACAGCAATCCAGCATTCAGACAAGCTCCACATGTTCAATCAAACATGTGCAATCAGACCATTTAAGAAACAACAATGAATCGAAACAAAGAAGTGAGCAAGTACCTTAGGAGCAACGACAGAAGCAGCTTTGACAACCAAAGGACGGAACTGGCTCTGCCTAAGGGTGCCTGGTTTCAAAGTTCCAAAAGAAGAAAACTTGGCACTCGAAGCTCTGAGACCTTCCAGCGAGGCTAAGCTCCTAGCTGACACGGTCACTGGTGATGCTGTAAGTTGGGTCGCCGCCATTTCTGCTATCCGTCAAACACACATAAACTCTCAATCAGTCAGAAATGAGAGAACCAAATAAGCAGAAACGAATATTTCTCGCAGATTCACAACATCTCCCGCAAAATCCAACCACTATTGAGCAAACCCGATTAGTTTCTCCGCCCAAATTTCAAACCTTTGTATTCGATTATAGTTGTGGACCTTTTCTATAACCCTAAAAGACAGTAAGTGAGTGTTGGTAAGTAAAGAGAAGAGATTCATACCTTGAGGATAAGAAAAGAGGATTGTGACTTCGGAGGATAAAACCCTAAAACTCGCAGAAGAGATAGACTTGGAAGAAACACATGACTGCCCTTTTTATTGCAGCAAGAGTTCTATCTAGAACGCTCTACCGGGTGGGTTTTTTTGCCTGTTAAACGGGTCGGGTCGGGTCGTTACCAAATCGTATTTGCAATCATCTTGGGATGTTTTCTTTTGAATCATTTTGCGATGACTAACACTTCTTTTTCTAAATTTTATTTCTTCATAGTATTCATGTACTCAAGATAATTTTAAAAATGAGATTATACTAGGACAAAACAACTTCTTTATGATCTACTCACAAAATACTACACTAAGCAAAACAAGATTTTTGAACATTGTTAAGAGAATGATGTAAATAAAGCGGAAACAAATAGAAGTAGAAAGAAACTAGCAATGCGGATGATGATTTCGATTTATTTAGGCTATGAATTGTAAAGAGAAAAAATCATTTAGTTACATTAATTGTTAAAGGTATAATAGACTGAAAAAATAGAATATGTGTATAGATAAATAGCAATAGGACGAGAGACATATGTTACGATCTCGTGACTAATGAATAAAAATTATCATACATGTCACGATCACGTTAACACGTTCAACTTTATATAATAAGATAAAATATTCCTAGTTGTCATATTCAAAAAAACGGATTTTTATTGGATCGTAATTTATTTCCATAACCCTACTACATCCAAATCCATCTATAAACCCTGATTGATCGAAAACAAGAACGACATTATTTAACGACCAAGATTAATCTAGATTATTAAAAAATTTATTGCAATCACTAGCTAGAGATAAGATCTAATCTAGCACTCAATTTCCACAAACAATCTTTTAGGTGAAACTCCACAGTCGTCCAACGTAGATCCAAACTTGTGGGAAGACACATTCATAGTGCAGTTGAGTTTACCAACACATTCTTTAGCAACTACCTTCGCAGCATCCTTGGCTCCTTCGCAAGTGCCAACCGCGAACGACCCACAATGGCCAGACGGATTTCCAAAGCTCGCAAATTTGACGGCTGAGATCGGCCGGTTATTGCAAGACAACTCCACTTTGTTGTGCTCATGAGCCCTAGCACAAACTGTTCCAACCACAACAGTCTTGAAGTTCACCATTGTCGGGTCACCGCCCATTTCTTCGAATAGAGTGATAGTGTTGTGTCCCTTCTCATTCAAGAACGAGCGTGGAACATGGTACCTACAAGAATGAAGAATTCGGCCATTAAAAGAATTCAGTAATCCGAAGAAGATACCATAATTTTCAGAGAAATGAACTATTATTAGTTATGAGAAAAAAAAAAGAGTCAAGAACTTTTGGTAAAAATAAGAAAGGAACCGTTATTGAATTCATTTTAGGTTTACCATCTTTGAGTTGGTTTGCCGCACATAAAAGCGCATTTGTCACTACCATACTCCCCACGATAGTCACATTCGTCAGTGCAACCGTCGTCACTAGAGTTGAAGCTTGGCCAGTAACGTCCGATGCTCTGACCGTTGATCCAAGCCTCTCCTTTCCCAAGACCATTAAAGTCGACAATCACTGGATCTTTACCAAGAGGAGTCTTGAATTTTGCCTGAAGAGATAACATACTTCATTGTAAGAAGCCTCTTATTTGCAATATCAAATGTTTTTAAAGAAAGTTTTTAGTTGATACTAACCTTGTACCATGTCAACATCCGATCAGCAGGAAGCTTTTCGGTTGGCCATTTGAGGTGGTGAGTCTGGTGGTGACCAACGGATTTTGTACTGAAAAGTTTGTGGTTGAATCCATTCAGACCAATCTTGTAGTCCCATTGATGCTCCGATAGATCTTTCTCGATCGTTTCCTCTCCTTTGTATCCGACTAGTTTCACAGGACCATTGATTCCAGTTGGACCGCTCTCAAAGAAAGCTCCATAATTCTAAAACATAAGACCACAAGTTTCACAATAGTTTTTGGACAAAAAGTATCATACACTCAAGAAGCTTATATGGTTTCACTTCTTACCTGTAGTCCAACGGAAACGCTGAGAAGTGAAATATGATTAGTTCCGTGAACGAGGTTGACCTTCTTTTCAAATCTGTAATCGAATTTGTTATCCTTCACGATTTGGTTACCCACGTATTTTCCATTGACGTAAGCGTGAAGAACATGGGCATTGCTGTGAATCCGTAACGTCATGTTTCGGCTCCAAAGTGGATCTTTCTTGTCAATATGTACCCTAATTTATCAAGACCATACACAAATCAGTTAAAACAATACAATTGATTACACCTCTATGGAAACAAAATAAAAAATAGACGATATCGTTGGTCATATGTGGCTCTCTATATATCTAATTTTTGAATCCGGTTATCAATAAAGAAAAAGAAGAAATAGAATATAGTAGAAGATATTAATTTGTCGGGTCATATATATATATATATATATACCTAGTCATGTACCAAAGATAGTCACTAGCATCATTTGTAACGTCTTTTTGGTCTACAAGACCCTTGGCTATGAGATCTCCGCTGCCTTTAAGAATGGTCTTCCTCTCGAATTCCGGTCTCCAAGACCATTTCAGCTTCTCTGGCGCACCAGGGTCTCCGGTCATGATCGACGTTTGAGTGTTCACTCTTGCAGTGTTGTAAGCCTCTTTATCGCAGTCAGGAAGAACACTCACGGACCAAGCCGGTACGTTGTAGTCTCTCCCTTTGAAGTTGACCAAAGCATCCGCAGTTGCGTTCACATTACCGATGAAGCAACTCGATCCTTCGTTTGTTGAGTACACCGTCGCCTTTTTGAAGATACATCAAGCGGGTTAATGATATATAACGTCAACTTTATAGTTAATAAGGAAACAGGACCGGGTCTAACCGTGACGGAATTGCCAAGATCGGTTGTTGAGATATTGCCGTAAGTTAAATGTTTCTCCATCGATTTCAACAATGTGTGTAGCTGTTTCAAGTGACCCCATTTCGGCTGGTTCAAGTTACCTGAGAATATAATAAATAATACGTCGTATATATATATATATATATTATCCGACATTTTTAAGGGATGTGTACAGAAATATTAAAAAGGTGTTTATATACCGAATTCATCGAGAGGAGCATGGTAATCATATGAAGTGGTGATGTATGGACCTCCTGCGACTCTTCCAAAGTTAGTACCACCATGGTACTGTAAATTTTCACATTACATATAACAAATAGATAAAAACAAAAAAAAAGGTTAGAAAAGATTGGTTATTAATCATAATTAAGTTAATATTTTTATATACATGAAGTTTAAATCTGACCATGTAATAGTTCTGGAAAGTTCCACCGGTTTGGAAGAATCTAGCAACGGAATAAGCAAGATCCTCAGCGGTTCTATAAGGATGTTTGCCTCCCCAATTCTTGAACCAGCCGGTCCAATTCTCTGTCCACATTTTTGGGCTGCTTGGGTTGCTCGGTTTGTACTGGTCACAGTAGAATCCATTGCACGTCTCGATCATAGGCGCAGGAGCGTGGGGTTGTTGGCACATAAGCCATGGAACACCGATGTCTAGAGAGTTAGCCATGTTGGCACACCAATCAATGTAGGCCTTACCCTCTGCTCCATACGATGAGATCACGTTTCCGTACTCGTTCTCGATCTGGAATTAAATATTATTAAACAAGTTAAAAAAAAATCTGGTTTATATCCATATATATAGAGAAAACACAATACAGATGTAACGTCAAAACGTTTGTGATGATATATGTTGGGGATGATCCATAGTGTTTAGAGTGGGTGCACATTTTACGTTTTCCATTTTTGTAGTAGGATTTTCAATTTTTTATAATATTTCCTTTTTGTTGCTTACAGTTTCTTTACCGATTCCACCATACTTCTTTTTTTTCTAAACAAAGCAATAACTACTGACAAAAGGAATTATTCAAAGTAAGAATGCGAATAATATCTTAAAATCAATAAATACTGACCTTGATTGTTTTAAATAATTTAATTTACAAACTGTAATATGAATATTAAAATTAATGTTTATAAATAATAAAAGACATTAAATTTTTTTGATTCTTGCTTTCTTAGGGCTAGAATCTAGTAGATATCTATTTGAAAATCTCGAAATATAATGTTGACAAAAGACATAGATAAATGACTTTTAATAAATAACATTCTTAATGATATATACCTGAGCTAAGATGATTGGACCGCCTTGTGAAGCAAAAAGGTTTTCTTCCTTCATCATGTTTACGATTTTTGTAGTAAAATTTTGCATTTCATTCTGCATTAAACGATTCAAACAAAAAAAAATTAGAAAAAAACTCAAGAATCTGTCGGTATCAAAATTGGTCTAAAAGTTTGTGTTATACCATGAAACCGGAGTTAACGGTTCTGAATTTCATATTGGGAATATTGTGCAACCACACTGGAAATCCTCCATAATTCCATTCTGCGCAAACATAAGGTCCGATGCGAAGAACGGAGTAGAGACCCGCAGCATGGATGGTTTTGATGAAGCGAACAAGATCGAGATTTCCCGAGAAATCGTATCGTCTACGTGTTGGTTCATGCACGTTCCAGAAAACATAAGTCTCGATCGCATCTAAGCCACCATCTTTGGCTTTGTTGATCAAATCAGGCCACATCTACAAGCAAAACCCACAGAATATGTTACTAGCTAGTGGAGGAAGAAATATATATATAAATGGTGTGTTATAAGTGTAAGTAGTTACATCAGAAGTGCTTCGTGGGTAGTGAATAGAGCCTGAAATAAGGATTCGGCGTTGTCCATTGATGGTGATGGCTCGTTCGTCATGAGAGACAATGGTTGAGTTAGATGAAGAGAATGTAGTAATGAGAATGAAGAACAATGATAAAAGAGAAATGAAGTGTTTCATTTTCATAGCTAAGTGTTGTGTTTTTACTGTGTTGGTAACGATTTTGCTTTTAGAGAGTTTTGGATGGGCTGTTTTTATAGTAATTTTGAGGGAACAATAAACTACTATTTTTAGATTAGATAAGTTCGTTTAATATTTTAATTAAATTGGTTTTGAGGATTGACTAGGTTATTAATATTTAAAAACTAATAGAATATTTGTAAAACGATTTTAGTGGAAAATATATTAGATTAAAACAAATATTCCATTGAGTTTTAGATTTTAGTTTTAATGTTTTGGCTTTTTATTATTGGAAAGTGGATAACGATTATAATTTTGATTTTTATTAAACTAATCCTCAAAACCAAAACCAATCACTCAATAACTTAGTCAATCCTCAGTGGAAGTGTTTAATTTTGATTTTGATTTTTTTTTCATTTTGATAATTACCTAGTCAATCTTAAAAATATTTTTAATTAAAATATTGGATAAAAAAAAATCGTTTGCATGGAAAGTGGAACACGATTTTCGTTTTAGATTGCATATTAGCTTATCCAATATTTTAATTAAATAAAATTTTAGAATATAATTACCGAAATGAAAAAAATAAAATAAATAAACACCTTTTATTATTTTAGATTTTTAGGATTTAAAGGATTGACTAGATTATCTTCTTCTTTATTCACTGATTGACTAGGTTAATTTATATTGAATTATCATTTCATAAACTTGTTAATTCATGTCTTCCAAAAAATCGTATACATGAAATCATTTTTGATGTTTATTGTTTGATCAAAATCATTATTGATATTTTTTATAAAACAAAATAAACAATCATTAACTATTGTGTTTCAAAATGTAAGTCAACAAAATTAAATTCAACTTGCTAATTTCCTAGTTTCCACTATAATTTTAAGTATTATTTCTTATTATTTTAAAAAATTAGGGGAATATTAAATTACTGTATATGAACAGATAATGTTGATTCGGCGAACAATTAGGAAGGAGAAAGAAAATGATTTTTTGGCTTAATATTTCTCAAAGGAGCTTTAGATAACGTTTAGACAAAACGAATTAGGGAAAATGGAAACTAATGTGTAGATTACATTACTTAGTCTTTTTGTTTTGTTTTGTTAAGTGGGGTTATTGGTTCTTACATTTTAATGGATTTCTCAGATTTAAAATTCCTAATGAATCCATTGATTTTAAAATCAGAAAAGTGGATTTCAAAATTAAATAATTGGATTTCGAAATCAAATAAATGGATTATTGTAAATCAACCAAATAGATTTACAAAAATTTTAGTATTATAAGAAAATTAAAAAAAGCAAACTAAAAAAAAATTTTGTTCTTTTTCTTTCACTAATCATCTATTATTCTCCTAAAGTATAGAATATGTCCACATGTTTGTTGCACTACAAGAAAACTGTCCATTTCCAACGAAAATTTACGACCGTTTTAAATCGATGTAACTTTACGTCGACTTTACGACGAATTTACGACTAATTATGTGTTCGATGTAAAATCGTCGTAAATATGTGTCGTCGTAATTTCGATGTAAATTTACGACTAGTTTACGACGACATTACGACGAGAACATAAATCGTCGTAATATCGATGTAATTTTACGACGAAATTACGACGAATATTTCTTCTGTATATTACGTTGATATTACGACGATTTAACGTCGCTGTTCCCGGTTAGGTAGACCACGTTTTTTTAAAAGGTCCACCTACTAAATTTACATCGAATTTACATCGTACGATTCGTCGTAAATCCGTTGGAAAATCGTTGGTAATTATGAAAAAAATTCTATAAATACAACGTACCTTCAAACTAAAGAATCAAAAAAAAAAAAAAACAAACAGAAAAAAAAAAAAACAAACAGGAAAAATATATATATATATATAAATGTCTATATACGAACTACGAAAATGGATGTATACGCAAAAGGATTCAGAGGGAGATTTGACGGAAGAATTCAAAGAAGGGCTTGAAATATTCATGTATCAGGCCGGGAATATGCAAACAACCCTGGAAAGTGGTAAGATGTTCTGTCCTAAAAAACCCAGATATATTCTCACCAATTGGTCGTCTTAGTGGAAAATTGAAGGAAGTTTGGTGGGATAACGAGCATGACAGGCACAGCGCACATACGTACATCCTCCTAAACTGTGATGAAGTGAGTCCTTTCGAAAGGTATAATAACCAAAATATTTAATTAATCAGTCATTAATAATTAATAATTAATATAATTATAATTAAATGACGATGATGATGGACCTGAAGATGATGAACCCAATCAAGATGATGAACCCAACGAAGATGATGATTCTGAGTGAAAGCTTATATATATATAGGTAATTTTCGGTTTGTTAGATGTTTAAGTTTTTCTTGTAAAATTATATATTAAACGAAATTACGACGTATTCGGCGATTAAATTCATGATTTTCCCCAAGAATTGCCTGATGCCAAAACAATTCATCCAGACCGCACCGAAACACAGACACCATTTTATAACAACAAATTACAACGATTTTACATCGATTAATATTACAACGATTTTACATCGATTACATTACAACGATTTTACATCGCTTAGCATTACAACGATTTTACATCGTTTATATTTTGGGTTTAGGAGTTGAAAGTTGTTTACCTGCTTCTGATGATCTGGCCAACAAAGAATTCTAGGAATCAAGTTTTCTATATTCATAAAGACCAACCACCATAAGTGAAAGATACATAGAATTGGACATCGATCCTTATATTATGAAGGATTTACATAGATGTCCAATTCTATGAATCATTCACCTATGATAGTTGAAGACTGTCTTTAATTACTTGTAAACAAGATCCTACAGAATTATTTATTGGCCAGATCATCAGGCAAGCAGGTATACAATGATCAACGTAAAAACTTAAAGAAAAGTGGATATGAATTTTTTTTTTGAGTTTGCATTGAAAGTGTGGAAGGTATTTATAGAAATTTTGTAGAAATTACCAACGAATTTGCAACGAAAATTTACAACGAATTTACATCGATTAGCATTACAACGATTTTACATCGAATATGCCACGAAATTACGTCGACAAAATGCGATGTAAATAGTTAGGTGAGCTATAAAAAACCGTGTTTCACCAAACTTTGCCAATTTCAGTCATTTACGACTGGTTTACGACGATTTAGACATTACCAACGATTTTACATCGATTACCATTACAACGATTTTACATCGATTAGCATTACAACGATTTTACGACGAATTCGTCGTAATTTCGTTGTAATACCCAAATTAAATATAAGGTTTAGGGTTTGATTTACTTGTTTGGTTTTAAAAATTATAAGTAAGTTCTAATCATAGTAAAAACAATTTTACTATATCAATTAAATTATTAAAGTCATGCATGTTACGAATATACTTATAAGAACGAATGCTATACATTATTATGTAAAATAAGGAAATCGACGACTATTTAGATTCAATCGTCGTTACTGAATCTAATGTTAAATATTAGAAGTATTAGATGCACAAATATACTTCGTTCTTACGTCCTGTATATGTGTATTGTTATTTAGGGTTTAGGGTATAGATTTAATCTATTACAACGATTTTACGATGGATTCGTCGTAAAATCGTTGTAATACTTCAAATATAGGGTTTATATAGGGTTTGATTTACTTGTTTCGTTTTTTCTATCTTATATCTTGTTTTACGTAAGTTCTAATCATAGTATAAACAATTATATGTTTTTACAAAATCAATTAAATTATTAAAGTCATGCATGTTACGAATATACTTATAAGAACGAATGTTATACATTATTATGTAAAATAAGGAAATCGACGACTATTTAGATTCAATCGTCGTTACTGAATCTAATGTTAAATATTAGAAGTATTAGATGCACAAATATACTTCGTTCTTACGTCCTGTATATGTGTATTGTTATTTAGGGTTTAGGGTATAGATTTAATCTATTACAACGATTTTACGACGGATTCGTCGTAAAATCGTTGTACAATTACAACGATTTTACGACGAATCCGTCGTAAAATCGTTGTAATACCTCAACATTTAATTTACCGCGTCGAGGGAAATTTCCGATAGGTTGAATTTTTGGTTACAGTTTTACGACGATGTTACGACGAATTCGTCGTAAACTCGTCGTAATGTACCAACGATTTTACGACGACATTAAAATCTATATATACGCGGACGATTTTTTCTTCCCTCCCTCACAACTCTCAAATCTCTCTCTCTCTAGAAACTCTCTCAACTCTCTCTCTCTCTCTAAAATCTCTGCCCTCTCTCTAAAACAAAAGGTAACATTTTTTTTTTTTTATAAATTATATTATCGTTTTAAGAATTTTGAATTGTTAGTTAGGAATGTAATATTTATTAGTTAGGATTGGAATTATTAGTTAGGAATGGAATTATATGATACTAAAATTGAGTTATTTTTAAATATTTTTTAGATATGGCGCCACGTAAGTCACACTATCGACAGTTTATGGAGACGGGACCTAGTGAGAATCAGCAACTTCCGTCATCTTCTGCGACACAGTCCGCTGTTCCGGATTCTTTTTCCGGACCAGCGCCGCCGCCTCCAGATGCAGTTGCTCGACCGCCCCTGTTGTATGCAGGATTGACGGTCGAAGATATTTTGCAGTCGCCGGGGCATGATTCTTTAGACCGGTTAGATCCGCGACGGATCCCGAATACTTTTTGGTACGTACGTAATTTTTTTTTTTTTTAATTACATTATGAATTTCGTTTTTTTACTAATAATTTTTGTTTTATTTCTCAGGTTTAAGGAAGATAACAAAGTTGGACGGAGTATGGCTGACACCATTAAAGCCTATTTCATGGAGCCTCACCGCAATTGGTCTTCGGTTCCGGAAGACGTTGTCGAGACATGGTTTAAATGTTTCGCGGTAAATTTTTTTTTTTTAAATTCAATATTATTTTGGAGAATTCTTTATCTTTAATATATCGTTTCTAATGATATTTTTTTTTTATAGCAAAAATGGCATTGGGACGTTACGATCAACGAGACGGTGAAGGCGGAATTCAAAAAGAAGGGAAAATTCCGGCTCAACAATACCATTTCCGATTGGAAGAGGAAGTGGGAGGTTAAAGGCGATCAGGGAAAGCCGCCATACATGTCTTCCGATGTTTGGAACGGCTTGACGGCATACTGGAGAGATCCACATGCGCAGCAAGTGGCCGCTAAGTGTTCGGCTTCTCGAAACACTATGGGTCCAGACGGTCTTCCAGCGCTTATGCCTCATACGTCGGGTCAAACATCTTTTGCGGGAAAACGCCTTCAAATGGTAATAATTTTTTCCCTTATAATTTTATTTATGTAATTTTATTTTGTTATTAATTTATATTATCCATCAACGGTTTGATTTCTTTTTTAATGTCTTTTTTGTTAGGCAAATGGAGGCGAACTTCCTCCGATGACCCGAGTTTTTGCGGAAACTCACAGGAGGAAAGACGGATCTTTTGTAGATCCTCGAGCTGAGGCAATCTACAATGACGCGCATGCGAGGATCGGCGAGCGTCAAACTCAGCTTTCTCAGCAGCTATCACCTGGCGGTAGTTCGGTCCAATCCACTGCGACTTTGACGGTTGCCCAGATGGACGACATATACGCAGAGGTAATTTAAATCTTTTTTTTTTTTACAAATGTTATTGTTTTTTATACAATTTATTAAATTTTTCGTTTCTTTTTTAAAAGGTTGCCCCGAAGAAAAAGGGCAGAGTTTTAGGGATGGGATCGATCGCAGATAGTGCCGCCGCGTCGTCAGCTTTTCGACGATCCGGTTATTTTGCGGACGGAGTTAAACAACGCCAACTCCGAGATCAACAATTTGCGGGAGAAGCAGGTGGTATACGATGAGAAGATCCAAGGATACGATAAAACAATCCAAGGATACAACACTCTCTTCGATATTATTGCCCTGAGTAACCCGGATTTGGCGGCTGCACTAAGGCAGCAGGGAGAATCGACATCGGGCCTGCCAACTGATCCGCTCGCGCAAGAACGAGCGAATATGGAGCAGAATGGATCAGACGACGAACTTTTTAATAATTTACGTTTTCCTCCTAGGAATTAGTTTGTAATAAAAAATTTATTTTGTATTTTAAATTTTATTTTATATTTTGAATATATTTATAAAATTTAATTTTTAAATATATTTTTTAAAATATATTTTTTTAATTTTTTTTTTAATTTTATTTAATTTATATAAAATATTTTAAATTACGACGAATTTACATCGAATAATTTACATCGATTTTACATCGTTTCATAATTTACATCGATTTTACATCAATAGTTTTACATCGATTTATAACATCGTTCAGTAGTTACGACGAATTTACATCGAATATTTTACATCGATTTACCAGCGTATTTACATCTACCTATTACGACGAATTTACGACGAATTCTTCAAAACATAAATTTTATAATTCGTTGTAAATTCGATGTAATATTTAATCATATTACGACGCATTTACGACGATTTGTCGGAAAAAAAATTGTATAATTAGATGTAAAATCGATGTAAACTTTTATCGTGATATCGATGTAAAATCGATGTAAAATATTCGTCGTACATTCGATGTAAATATACAACGATTTTACGACGAATATATTACATCGATTTTACGACGATTTTTTGTCCTCCTTAATATTACGACGAATTTACGACGATTTGCGATTAACGACGATCAACTTACGACGAATTGTTAATCGTCGCTAATCCGTCGTAAATCAAGTTTTACGACCGATTTAGGACGATTCTGTTTGTTGTAAAAAGGCAGTTTTCTTGTAGTGTTGCAATTATTGCTCTCAATTGATTGGCATGTTATCTTTCTTGATCCTGGGTTCCAAGATTTTTTTCATCATTATTATTAACTTCTTCAAGATCTTATTCTTCTTCTTCATCAGAATTTGTTTCTTCAGGAAAACTATATGTTCGACAGTACTTTCGAAGAATGTTATGTAAACCAGCACATGCAAGTACGATTTTTGTCTGTGACGGAGGAGCATACTTAAAAATTATGAGTCGAGATTTGAAGATACCAAAGATTCTTTCAACAACGTTACTCAATGAGGCATGTCGATGGTTAAACAACTATTTTCATTTCGTGGAGTAGATGATGTGTGGGCTGACTACATAAAGGTAAATATTATTTTTAAAAAATGATGTACGGCTTCTTTGATATATGCAAAGATTTTTCATTATGTTGGTTTTTTATCGTATTTTAGAGGCACATCCGAACTATAAAAAATTTTGTGACGAAACTTTTGAAGAGTTTGATGATCTCAAAGTGATATTTGAAAAGAATGTAGCATCAGGTAGGAGTGTGATTGGATTGGGCGATACTACTGATGCTCGAAAAAGTGGATTTATGGAAACGGAAAAGGAGCAAATAAATTCTGGTGAAGAGTTTTCCATGAATGTCGAAAAAAATTATGAAACACAATCATCTGTTTTTTTCCAGCGGTTCAAATAATACTTTGGAAAAACTTCATTTAAGAAAAAGACGGAGAACTAATCCTCTTAATAATGTTGATGATCCAATCATTCAAAAATTGATCGGTGTCTTTCTATTTTTAATTTTATGTAGTATTTTCATCTTGAAAAAAAAACACTTGTAAATCCAAATCCAACCAAATAACAAGGTTTCATTCGATATTTTCTCTTTTCTCTTTTACTCTTAAAACACTTGTAAATCCATTCAAATCCAAATTAAAATCAAATCCTTATGAAAATCCTTACTATTGAATAACACTTGATTTTAACTTGGATTTTAAAATCATAGAACCAATAACACAAGATTTGAATATGAATTTCAAAATTATAGAACCAATAACACTTGATTTGATTTGAATTTCCAAATCCATTAAAATGTAAGAACCAATAAACAATAATAAAAAATCGATATAAAGAAAAAAAGACATCTATATTATTAAAACATAAACACTTTTATAATTTGTTACCAAACATCCTTTATTTTTTAAACAGAAAAATTTTCATCACTAAAATCTTATCAAAATTTGGTGGATCACACGTTTAAGAAACAAAGAACTATTATCATATCTCAGCAGAATGAAACATGTGCTTCTATTTTGATTAGAGTTCTATTTCGGTTTTGTTTTTGTTTTTTTTTTTAATACGGGTCTATATAGTTCATATCATTTGCAAATAAAACCCATTAAAAAATGTGTAGGTCCATTGGTTTTCTAACAATAATTCTAAAAGATAGTCTCATATAGATTTTAAAATTTAAAACATCAAACTCAGAAAGAAAAAGATTCGCAAGTCTCTAATCAGAAAGATAATAACCTAATTCATAAACACTAACTGCACAACAAATCAACAAAATATTATTTTTTTACTAAAAACTTAAAAATGATAAATTCAACATATTTAAATCAGTTACATTTAAATTACTTCTTATTTTTCATTTCATATTTTGTGTATTCCAAAATTTAATCTACAAAAAATTTACACTGCAGGGATTAAAATCTAGTTATAGTTAAAACTTTAAAAAAATGATGGCTGCTTATAATCCTTTTTGGAAATTTTATTAATAAACTAGCAGAGAGAAACATGAAGTTTGCATAAGTAATATATATGACGAAAATGCTAATCTAACGTAATAGAAAGTGCTAAGTGATAATATTCACATCATATAAAATAGTAATCTCATTCAATTATATAACAAATTATGTTTATTGTAAAAATATTACATCTCTAATTATGTATACTATCAGAAAACCTGCGCAGACTTTATTTTATATTATTTTGGGTTAATAAAAATATATTTATATACCTTTAATTCGACTATCAATATTTTCTTGTATTTTTTTTACAATTTTTTTTTCTTTTTTTATAATAACCCTGGTAATCTTTTCAATATGTTTTTTCCAAATATTTACTTGTTCTTCATACTTTTTAACTTTCTCAACTTACCATTTTGAGTTTTTGTTTTCAAATATCTTTCACTATTTTGTTCATCTTTTTTACGCCTTTAAATTCTTGTATTTATCTTTATTTTCGATTTATGTTTTTTTATTTATTATCTTATTCTCTTCATTCTTTATTGGATATTTTTTGTCTTATGGTTTTCTATTCTGATTTTTACTTTAATTGTTTGAAATATCTTAATCTATTGTCATTTTTGTTTTCATAAAAAAAATCGTTTACATTAAAATTGAATTATCTTCGTTAGTTTGAAAATGACGATTAAATCACACGAAAAAACAAAAAATGTATTTAAAATCTCATATTATCTAATATTTATATATTTATGATGTTTCTATAATTGGATATATGTCATATTTACATTTGTTTTGAAATGATGAGATGTCAACGCTGGATAGTCTCATTTTATTCATTATATATTATATATATAATGATATTTTCCTATATAGCATTGTATTTTTTTATAGCTGTTGTATTTATATTTACCATGACACAAAAATATATAATATGCCATCATATATAAAATTTATAATGTGCTATCGTATACAAATTTATGTTTTTATAAAACCATAAAGACAGATTTTACACTTGAATCGATTAGAACCCACTCATTTCTTCACATTTTCATAAGTTACAGGTCTTAAAACCTTTAATTTCTCAATTTTTCTCGAGAATACTCGTTTATTATATGCTTTTACACATTTTCAAAATAAACGATGCAACTATTTCGATGAACTGTCTTTTTCTCATGTTAAACCAGATGTGTCTTGCAGACATTTTTTTGTTCTTCATAAGAGAGAACATTTTTGATATAACATATATCACCGAGTTGTTTTTACCTAAAGCTCAACTCAAACACGTGTTTTATTTTCATCAAACAAAACACTATGTCTCATTTAATGCAATCGTTTAAAACTTTTGACGTTTTTGTTGACGGATTTTCATCAGCAAAATATTGTTGAAGGCTTTAATATGCATAAACTGTACTTGAGGATTTTAAAACAAATCAGATGATAATCGAAATTTTTTCTCATTTAAATCCCTACTTTTATCGTAAATAAATTGTTTTTCTTCACTTCTAAGATTCTAATATATGGTGGAATCCCTCAATCTAGTAGTTGACCAAATGTTCATTAATGTTTTTATATTATGAGATACTGAGTTCGATTCCCAAAAAATGCAAATTAGAGGGCAAATTGTCAGAAAATTTCAAGCGCGGTGTAAGCATAGCCATTCGTACGTGTCAAGGATAAAATGTTTCATCATGCAGGTAGAATCGTTGATCGTGAATCTTTGTAATATATAATATTCTATAGTATATATTAATAGATAATATTCGAGAGGATTAAAAAAATCCTAGTATGGTTGTCCAAAATTTTTATTTTGTTTTACTAAATTTTTTCGAAAATACATATATATATATATAGGGGGATCTCAGTAGGGGAATGGGACCATGTGGAAAAAAAAAGAGAGGATATGTTGTATAAATAGTAAAGTAAAACAGAAATCCGAGTCAGCAAATAATAGTGGAGGGTACAATGGAGCTGTTGATGAATGCCACGTATTCACATCTCATGCAAGTGCTCAACGAATCCTCTTTAATTAGCATGTGGGACCCATTTGCGACATTGTTGATTTCGACTTTTTGTGTTTTGTGTTTGTTTTTTTTTGTTTTTTTAAGTATTGTGTCTGAGTCTGGACCAGTTTTTCATTGGCACCTCATCTTTATATTCGTTTTACTAATATCTCTGTTATTTACTTATGTTCGTTTTTTAAAAAAAATATAGTCGGTTCCTAAACTAATTTCCCTGATATCTCGTTGTTGATTTTCTTACAAAAACAAACCCGTCCAATCTAAATCCCATTATTATAAACATTGTTTAGGGTTTATGTCAATTCAGCTTACACATATAACACTCCACTAAAATTCATTAATTATTGAATAACCAATAAACCAATGCATGTGTCGCTGTTATGTATAAGTCTGGGCAAATACAGAGGGTTGCGTTTGGTTTAGACATAATTGCTCACAAACGTTATCTTTGATCTTTGTGGCTGGATGATTGTGATTGCATGCATTAATTTGAAACTAATTCTATAACGCTGTAAAAAATTCCAAACCAATAATTATGTTATTTTGAACGTTTTCCTACAACAAATATAATTAAATTTCATTACCAGTCAATTTAAGCCCGTATTAATTATTTTAACCATTTTGTTACATACACATTTCCTGATTACAAATTTTATGTTTTCTTAAAATATATATATACACGAGCTAACAAAAGTTTTCTTTTTTTGGCAGAAGCTAATTAAATTATTATGATGATGTAACGAACGCAAAAGATACTGATGACTAAAGAGCTAGCTATTATTTGTAGGACTAATGACTAAAGAAATAAAGTACCAAATTTCTTAAAATAGAAATTTATTTATTTTAAAACTAGGTTAACATAACGTATAGTAACAGTTTAACACCGTGTCACCCACACTATCCTCAGAACCATAAATAACTGTTGGAACTAATTTTTTGTCAAAGCCTGAGGGTTTGATAAAATTATGTTAGTGTGAAAAGAAATGAGTTAAGCTCTTTCTAATGAAATGTTTTCATTAACCGAGAAATGTTTTCTCGTGTATATATGTTGGAATGGTTGTGTCTTAAATGAACAACATGAGAGAAGAAAAGCCATACGTGCGACGTTCGCATCTTGGGCCTTGATTGGGCCCGTGGACTTTTTGAGGTATCGATCGATACCCCTTGGTATCGATCGATACCCAGCGGGCCGACTTAAAAAACGCAGCCGCCTAGGTTATTCTAGAAATATTCCTTTTCTGTCATGGAAAAACCCTAGCCTCTCTCCTATATATACAACACGATTTTCACCTAAAGGATCATCCTCTGATACACAATAAACACTTACTAAAAGTTCTAGCAATCGTTTCTTCAATTCCCTACTGCTTAGAGTAAGTTTTAATTTCGAGAGTATCGTAGAATAATGGTCGATAGATCTGAATCATGGTGTTGATGATTCAGTTAAACTTTGGTTGTATCCTGGGACTCATGGATCTATAAAACCCCGTCACACTACGGGAGATTCTTAGAGTTAAGGAAAGAGATTTATCTCGCCTCCTCAGATCTTGTATTGCTTTATCGTTTATAAATCGTCTGTTCCTTAAACTGTTTATTTACATATTACTGTGATTAAATCTTTCCTGTCTGTAGTGTAAATTTTGGTCCTACAATCTTAACTCTAAGAAGATCCAATTTCTGTTTTATTACTTCAATTGGATCTTTAATCACGAGTAAATAAACGTTTTCAAACGGTTTTTAAACGATTCTTCTACTGCTGATGATACTCAAACGTTGTCAAAAAGCTTTTAGCAAATTGAAACGTGTAGTAGAGGCAATCTTCATCTCTCTCTATTTTTTAAGAAGATGTTCTTCTGCTAGTGATACTCAAACGTTAATCAAACAGCTGCTTAGCAACTTGAAACGTGCAGTAGAAGCAGATCTGCTTAAACATCTTCTAAAACCGTCTTTAATTGCGATTAAAGAACGGTATAATCAACGAACACACATCTGTTCTTGATAGGTTCGATTCAGATCGAGGCCTTGTGAGTATCGATCGACACCCTATGGTATCGGTCGATATTGGACTAAATTGTATCGGTCGACACTTAAGTGTATCGATCGATACCATGCAAACAGTGTATCGGTCGGCACCTCAGTGTATCGATCGATACTTTGCATCGACCAAGTTGGTCTATGTCGATCGATACTGTGTATAAGACACAGGTATCGATCGACACTGGTGCTATGATCGATCCTGTGAAATTCACTTGTATCGATCGACACCCAGGGTATATCGATCGACAATGACACTGAGCGTGTATCGATCGATACCAGGTTGCTTCGAATGACACAGTATGTGCATCGAGCTTCAATCGGAACCCAGGGTGTATCGATCGACACTCAATGTGTATCGATCGACACCAAGATGCTTCGATTAACACAGTATGTGCATCGAGCATCGATCGACACCTACGGTGCATCGATCGACACCATACGGGTGCATCAATAGACATTGAATGTGTATCGATCGATACCAAGGAGTATCGATCGACACCAATGCGATTTAGTTCGATAATAGAATTGCGATTCTTAAAGTTTATATATCGATACTAATTAAAAGTTGTTTCTTTTGTCTTAACAGAATGACAATTGATGTGGAAAACAACTCTGGATTGGTGGAGAAAACCAGTGAGAAGGTTGAATCGACTGCGAGTCAGATCGAGACGGTCAAAGTTCCATCTGGGAATCACGTCGCTCCTCCAACCAAATTTGATGGGACAGCATTCAAGATGTGGAAAAGGAAGATGTTTTTCTATCTGACAACATTGAATCTGCAGAAATACACCAGTGAGGTGAAACCTGTTCTCCCAGAAGATAACACTGATCCACGTGCGCTTGCGAGTGTCCACGCCTGGGAACATGCTGACTTCTTGTGCAAAGGCTATATTCAGAATAGCCTTTCGGACTCTCTGTTTGGGGTGTACGAAAATGCTGAGACATCTAAGGATCTGTGGGATTCCTTAGACAAGAAGTACCGCATTGAAGATTCTGGTACTCAGAAATTCACTGTGGCGAAGTTCGAGCAGTACAAGATGGTGGATTCAAGACCACTAATGGAACAAGTCGATGAGGTGCAGAGGCTTCTACACGATATCTTTGCTGAGGGAATGCGGTTGTGTGAAACCTATCAAGGTTGCTGCATCATTGAGAAGCTACCTCCTGGTTGGACGGACTTCAAGAACTACCTCAGGCTGAAGAAAAAGAAGATGAGCCTTGAAGATCTGATTGTTAAGCTCCGCGTAGAGTCTACGAATCGGGAACAACAGATCAATGTAGGTGTGAAAATTCGCGAACACAATGCGAACATGGTTGAACACCAAAACCCCAATCAAGGCAAGTGGCAGAACAAAGGTCGCCTTAACAAAGGCAAAGGGAAGATGCCACCAAAGAACTTCCAAAAGTTCAAGAACAAGAGTGGTCAGAATGGCCAGACTTCTCAAAGGTTCTTAGGATTGTGTAACTTCTGTGGGAAGCAAGGACACAAATCCATCGATTGTCGTAGCAAGAAGGCTCAAGCCAACTTGACAGAAGCTGACATGTGTGCTGTGGTCACTGAGGCCAATGTTGCTGAAAGCCATCCAAAGACTTGGTGGTTCGATACTGGTGCAACCAGACACATCTGTATGGATCGAGAGATGTTCTCCACATACACAAAGACCAAGAATGGTGAAAAACTCTTAATGGGTAATTCAGCCTCGTCGACAATTGATGGTCACGGGAAGGTTGTTCTGAAGCTCACCTCTGGACAGGAACTAGTTCTCACGAACGTCGTACATGTACCAGATATGCGCAAGAATCTGATCTCTGGATCGCTCATAAGTAAGCATGGATTCTCTGTGAAGCTGGAAGGTGATAAGCTGATCCTAACGAAGAATGGGATGTATTTGGGTAAGGGTTTTGTTTGGGATAATCTGTTTAAGATGTCTGTTGAGGCAGTAATCCGAAAGGATAATGTAACCGAGGCTTCCACCTCAAAGAACCCTAAGATTAATGATAAGAAACCAATTGCTTATCTCGCTGAGTCTTTTAATATTTGGCATGAACGATTAGGACATGTTAATTTCAAGTCTATGAGTAGATTAATGAACATGAACATGATTCCTAAATGCAAATTAAGCAAAGACAAATGTGAGGTTTGTGTCCAAGCCAAACTCACTAAAACGCCATCACCCAGCGTTCAAAGAACAACAGAACCTCTAGGTTTAATTCACACAGATTTATGTGATTTGAAATATATTCAAACCAGAGGAGGCAAGAAATATTTCGTGACTTTCATAGATGATTGCACGAGATATTGTTACATCTTTCTACTGCGAAGTAAAGATGAAGCCTTGGACAAATTTAAAGAATACAAGCTGGAAGTTGAAAACCAACTCGGCAAGACCATAAAAAAGGTCAGAAGTGATAGGGGTGGTGAATATAGTGAACCATTTGATGCATTCTGTAGAGCACATGGCATTATTCATCAAACAACTGCTCCCTACTCACCGGAATCCAATGGAGTTGCTGAAAGAAAAAACAGAACTCTCAAGGAAATGATGAATGCAATGTTGCAGGAATCTGGGTTAGCCCAGAACATGTGGGGGGAAGCTCTGCTTACCTCTAATTATATCCTGAACAAAATTCCACACAAAGTCACAGGAAAAACTCCTTATGAACTTTGGAAAGGTAATGTACCTTCGTATGTATACCTGAAAGTGTGGGGGTGCCTGGCAAAAGTTGCAGTACCACTTCCGAAAAAGGTCACCATCGGACCTAAAACGGTAGATTGCATTTTCATCGGATACGCGCACAATAGTAGTGCCTATCGATTTCTGGTACATAAATCAGATATACCAGACATTCATGTAAACACAATAATGGAGTCTAGGAATGCATACTTCTTCGAAAATGTGTTTCCATGTAAGGATAGAGGAAATCCTAAACGAACTCGTGACGAACAAGATGCTAGCAATGAGGCAAGCACTTCAGGCACTTCTACAGAAGTAGAAGAAGCTGAACCGAGACGAAGCAAGAGAGCTCGTAAGGAGAAGACATTTGGCTCTGAGTTCATAATGGCATTCCTAGCGGAAAGTGGTCCAAGAACTTTCATGGAAGCGATGTCTACACCTGATGCACCTTTCTGGAGGGAGGCATCTAACAGTGAAATCAACTCAATTATGCAAAATCATACTTATGAGTTGGTAGACCTACCTCAAGGTTGTAAACCTCTGGGTTGTAAATGGGTCTTCACCACTAAGCTAAAAATCGATGGCTCTATAGACAAATATAAGGCCAGGCTTGTGGTACAAGGATTTCGTCAAAAGGAAGGATTGGACTTCTTTGACACTTATTCTCCAGTGACGAGAATTACTTCGATTCGCATGTTGATTGGAATCGCAGCTTTAAGAAACCTTGAAATACATCAGATGGATGTTAAAACTGCTTTTCTAAACGGAGATTTAGAGGAAGAGATCTATATGAATCAACCTGAGGGTTATGTTGCTCCCGGACAAGAGAAGAAAGTCTGTAGACTTGTCAAATCGCTATATGGACTCAAGCAAGCTCCGAAACAATGGCATGAAAAATTCGACAGTGTAATGATGTCAAATGGCTTTCACATCAATGAATGTGATAAGTGCATCTATATCAAAAGTACTTCACAAGGTTATGTGTTGTTGTGTTTGTACGTAGATGACATGCTAATCATGGGAAGCAACAAAGATATAATCATTCAAACAAAGAACATGCTAAGTGGAAAGTTTGATATGAAAGACATGGGATTAGTTGATGTAATTCTAGGGATTAAGATTATTCGAAATTCAAAAGGAATAATTCTGTCGCAAGATCATTACGCTACAAAAATCCTAGAGAGGTTTAAGACCTACTCCAATGGGACTGCAAAAACTCCACTTGATCCTCATCTTCACTTGACAAAGAATTCAGGTGAAGCAGAGTTACAAGTGGAGTATGCAAGAGTCATCGGGAGTCTAATGTACTTAACGAATTGTACTAGACCCGATTTAGCACACTCGGTAAACGTACTAAGTCGTTACACGAGCAATCCAGGTCATACCCATTGGAGAGCCATAACTAGGGTATTAAATTATCTAAGATACACCAAAAGTTATGGGCTGCACTTTGGTAAAGAACCAGCAGTGCTGGAAGGGTACAGTGATGCCAATTGGATTTCAGATTCAAGAAACTCCAAATCCACGAGTGGATATGTCTTTACTCTTGCTGGTGCAGCAATATCCTGGAAATCTTCCAAACAAACACTCCTGGCCAGATCAACCATGGAGTCAGAGTTTGTAGCTTTAGACAAAGCTGCTGAGGAAGCAGAATGGCTTCGAAACTTTTTGGAAGATATCCCAATGTGGGAGAAACCAGTGCCAGCATTACGTGTACACTGTGATAGTCAGTCGGCTATCTCTCGGGCACTGAGTAATCTATATAATGGCAAGTCTCGTCATATAAGAAGACGACATAAGACCATTAGACAATTGATCTCAACTGGTGTAATAACGATAGATTACATCAAGTCGGCTGATAACCTAGCGGATCCGTTTACCAAAGGTTTGCCGCGAGATCAAATTGTAAAATCATCAAAAGGAATGGGTTTAAAGCCTATAGAAAAAGATGATGTTTGACAGATACCCCACCTATGTGACTGGAGATCCCAAGATCTAGGTTCAAAGGGAAACAAAATTAAACTGATTCGAATTGAGCACTGTGAGACTATGTCTCTGCCCAGTTCCTAGGATGATATAACAGTGCTACCTGTGGATAGTAAGGATAAGCGTTGGCTTTTAATGATTGCATAGCTATGTAGATAGTGGAGTGTGACAGGACACTTCTGAAAAACAAGCTAATAAAAGATCACCTAGTGAAGTGTGAAATGGGGCCGTTTCTAGGAGAATGAAAGAGAAGGCTATATTCTCCAAAATCACTCACGAATACCAGGAATGTTCAAGGCCAAAATGAACACAATAGAGAACAAAGTTCTACGAGAAGATGTCTCTGTGCGATACCTGTTGTCTAAGTTTACATAAAAATCCGGGCGGTTCAAGACATCATGTTCACCTCCTGGCCGAGTAAACTCGACAGATATTAAAAATGTTTGGTTCAAAGCTGGAAAATGCTACCTCTCAGATACAGTTACATTTTCGTATACTCTCGAAAGTCTGTCTACGTCTAGATGAGTCTAGTCAAGTATGCCTAGTAAAGTCTAGTCTGTACAATTTTCATATGTTCTAGAGTCATTTCTATTCATGTGGGGGATTGTTGGAACTAATTTTTTGTCAAAGCCTGAGGGTTTGATAAAATTATGTTAGTGTGAAAAGAAATGAGTTAAGCTCTTTCTAATGAAATGTTTTCATTAACCGAGAAATGTTTTCTCGTGTATATATGTTGGAATGGTTGTGTCTTAAATGAACAACATGAGAGAAGAAAAGCCATACGTGCGACGTTCGCATCTTGGGCCTTGATTGGGCCCGTGGACTTTTTGAGGTATCGATCGATACCCCTTGGTATCGATCGATACCCAGCGGGCCGACTTAAAAAACGCAGCCGCCTAGGTTATTCTAGAAATATTCCTTTTCTGTCATGGAAAAACCCTAGCCTCTCTCCTATATATACAACACGATTTTCACCTAAAGGATCATCCTCTGATACACAATAAACACTTACTAAAAGTTCTAGCAATCGTTTCTTCAATTCCCTACTGCTTAGAGTAAGTTTTAATTTCGAGAGTATCGTAGAATAATGGTCGATAGATCTGAATCATGGTGTTGATGATTCAGTTAAACTTTGGTTGTATCCTGGGACTCATGGATCTATAAAACCCCGTCACACTACGGGAGATTCTTAGAGTTAAGGAAAGAGATTTATCTCGCCTCCTCAGATCTTGTATTGCTTTATCGTTTATAAATCGTCTGTTCCTTAAACTGTTTATTTACATATTACTGTGATTAAATCTTTCCTGTCTGTAGTGTAAATTTTGGTCCTACAATAACGTACGACTTAATTTCTTTATTTCCATCTTCTGGTTGTTCTTCGATAATAATTTTAAAACCTGGAGGTGCGCAATCCAATTTTCTCCCTCTCTAAACGTTCGTAAGAAAGAAAAAAATAAATCCAAAAGATTTCGATTCCAATTAGCTTCACACGTTTCGTGGTCTGTTACGTCATATGGTAGCTTTGTTTTTGAAGATAAACAAACAGTAGGGGTTTTATTCGTAAGATAAGAATAGTTCACGTGATTTATTGTAAATATTGCAATAAATAAAAGTAGTGTGTAAAGTTTCTCAACCCTCCCACCAACTCCACCATAAATAACACATCTCTCTCCCATTTCTTCTTTGTGGAGGTTTCACAAACACCACCAATCTTCTTCTTCTTCCTCTTCTTTTTTCGTTTTTTGGTTTAATTTGATCAAAACCCTTTCGCTCGATCAAGTTCATCATGCTTAGCAAAAGAACCCATCCCATGATCGGCAAAATATCTGAGCTCCTCGTCGGCGTCAACCGGTCTGCGGCGGCGGCAGCTCCTTTCTTCGACGTCTTGATGACGAGCCCTAGAAGCCCACTCGATTTCAAGATTCTCCCTCAGATATCTCAAAGAAACAGCTCAAAGAGATTCTACGATGACAATCTTGGTGGGTCCGTTGGTCTAGGGATTGTAGCCGCACTCGAGAACTCAACCACTCGTCGAATCACGAGCGTTTGTAGATCGGAACCGAACCAATCCGGCCGGTCTGATCCGGTTCAGTTCATGAGCCATGGAGGAAGCACGGACGAAGAAGACGAAGAGATGTTCATAATGGACGAGGAGGATTACACGTTGGTGACGTGTCACCATGGTCCTAGTGGATCTTGTAGCACAAGGGTTTACGCTAGAGATGGGTTTGAGTGTTTCGCAAGTGAGATCAACGAAGATCGTCGTGAGAGACTTTTCGTGGTCGATGTCGGTACGGAATCTCCAGAGAATTCGCCGGCGTTTCAGGGTTTGGGTTTCCTCAATTCGTGTTACTTATGCAGGAAGAAACTTCATGGTCAAGACATATTTATTTACAGGTATATTTTGGAAGCAAATATATATATAAGTACTTAATATATATATTATGGTTTCAAAATTCGACTTCGTATTTTTTAATGCAGAGGAGAAAAAGCCTTTTGCAGCACAGAGTGTCGATCGAGTCATATAGCAAATGATGAAAGGAAAGAGAGATGTAGATCGAAATTCTCAACCTCTCCTTACACCGCCGGCCAAATTTTCTCCGCCGGAGTTCTAGTGACTTAACCGGAGTTCTTCTACTGAGTATACATATATATATATGGGGGATCGGGGGTAAATAAAATAATTATAGCATAAATAATCGGCGAGAGAAATAAAGTAGCATATATATAAATATGACATGTATAATGATATATGTTATATAGTATATGGTGGAAACGAAACAACATCGAGAAATTTTGGCGAGGGGGGGTTTAATGATTGTAGAGAGAGCTAGTTCTTGATCGTTAAAATGGCGAGAAATGGAATTCTGCTCTTGTTTTTTTTTTCTTTCTCTTGTTTATTTTGTGATCATTAACATATTAAAATAATTTTGAAGTGAATTTTCCTTTTTCTTGTGTCCGTTCTTTTAAAATTTAATGGATGTTTAGAAAGGTGAATATAATTGCTGCAAAGCATCAGATCAAATAATTGACGCGAATATTAGCAACAACAAAAAATGTTGTATAAAAAATAAGGATGATATACGAATAATTTGAGTATAATTATGATCTATAATTTGTATATAATATGAAAATGGTTGTTGCGGTGTTGGTTTGTGTGTGGTTTATTCATCAATTAACTTGTGGAAAAAAAAAAAAAAAAAAAACTTGTGAAAGATACGAAAACTATAAAATAATACATACAATAATAGTAGTAATAAAATAACATTGACCCATACGGAAGAAGCCAGCAATGAGAATAAGCCCAAAAGAGGGACATCATTGCTAAGTGGTTGGGCCCACCAAACAAGTCCAATTATTAATTGTTTATATTATATAGAAAGAACAAGACAAAACCTAATTTCTTTGTGGTCCTTTCGTTAAAATTGGTTTGCATGCAAAATTTTAATGTCTTTGTTCTTATTCGTCGAGTCCTACACAATATTCAGGCTTTTGGGTCAATTAATATGTTTCTCTTTAAATTCTGGTTATATATAGTAATCATATTTATGAAAAAGATTAACTCTCTCTATCCTTCTTCCACATCAGCAAAAGAGAGAGTGATACGACCACTTTGAAAGAAAAATAAGACTCAATACGTCGTCTCTTGTTCCTTTTCTCTGTTTATATCTCCAAATGAAACAAACGAAACTTATATTTCTCCTCTTCGTCTTCTCTCATGTGTTTTAGTAGCTTAGGATTATAAATATTTTTATCAATCGATCCTCTTGTCTGATTGTTTGTATGTGTTCATCCTCCAAATCTTCACGATCTTTTAAAGCTCCACATCAAGTATAGCTCTTGCCGCTTGATGTGGGGACACTGAGATGATTTTCAATTGGTAATTACCACCCTTTGATTTTAAGATTTACATATAGATATCATGATATATGTAATCAAATTTCAGTTTATATATTGATACTATAAACTCGCACGATACTCACCTAGTATAGATAGTATGATTGCTTGTGTTTAAAATGATACTCATTTAGCTAGGGGATATGAATTTTTGAGAAGTTTATTTGTACAATAACCATAGAAGACATCGATCGAGTGATAAATTAGGAATCGTTACATTAAGAAATCGTTAGCACTAACACATCCTCTCGATCCATGTGATAACTTTTTGGTTTATACATCTTAAACCAAATTCTATTTTTTTAGCCGGTTATATCTATTTGGTTTTTACTGGACTTTGATACTATGTGAAGGATCATATGTATTTAATTTTAAAATTATTTGGCGATGAGTGAAAATATTCATATACTCTATATATTAGTGTTGAATCATCCTTACTTATGAATATTATGGCTAACATGAGTTATATATATTAATCGAACTTATTATACTTCTAAGCATAATTATATGTTGAAGTATGAAATTTAAATGAAGCATTATCTCATTAAATAGTCATAATCACCGAAGGACAGAGCTTAATCGGTAAATTTTGAACAGAAACCAAATCAAAACAACCCAAACCCCACCCACGTACAAAAAATAAACTCCCGAAAAACTCATCACCGATTTGCCTCTGCCAGACAACAAACCAAGAAAAATAAATGGTTATATCTGACCCAAATTCGGTTAACTCAAATCAATAAGTCTAAGAAATGGGATTGCTACCGAAATTTTTATTGTGTTTCTAATTAATTCGAAGGTCTCAGAACTGAATTTAGCCGGACCATAGTTAAGACACATAAAACCATTTCCATAGAACAAAAATGGTTAACTATTGATGTGGTTGAGGAGCCGATCCAAGCCACCATTTGTTCTCAACTCGTGGCTGTGGTACGGCTGCTAAGTGATTGCCGGAGCTATGATACTGTCCTCGTCCTCCACACCTTTAAATCCAATTAAATTAGTTACTAAACAAATCACAATTTGGAGAAATGAGAGCATATATGAAGATATTCTTGTGTATACCTATCTAGTCTCTTCTCCAAGAACCTGTGAAGCGAGTTTCTCCTAGCAATTGGGAGTTCTGTATTAACAAAATAAAAAAGAGATAGTTGAAGAAATTTTCGTTAGAATTTTAAAATTTTTGAACGCATCTCCAATTTTGTTTTGAATCACAAGAACTATACCGCAAGTCATGTGATCCATGGAAACATCAAAATTGCTTCCGTTTATGTTTTCTAGAAAACTTGGGGACATGACCGAACGATTCCATTGATTAGGGTTGTTGCGGGGCGTAGTAGGAGCTAGTAGTTGATTAAGCTGAGTGTAGATTTTTGGTGAAGTCCCTTCTTGTGCAGTCATCACGAGTAAGATTTGTTCAGCTTTTTCAGATGAGAGATCACTGAACACGAACACTTTCCCCTCGTAGATCATTGTCACTTGAGCTCCATGACCTTCCCATCTCTTACTTTTATTCATCCTGAATATAAAACACATAGACTAAGTTTCCTTTCAACATAAACATAGCAATTATAATATGATAGACATACAAAAGAATCAAGCGCACGAATAATCTTGTGACACAAGCAACGAAGAATGTGATGAAACTCTAACGTGTCACACAATCGATTGTGAGTGATACTAACAATGGCAAACAAAAGCAACAAAAAACAAATATTCAAAAGAATTATATCATTTCTTCGAAGTTAAGTGAATAAAAGCCAACAAACCCGTAATTAGGCAAGATATGGAGATCTTGCTCGGATGATGGATTGTCGAAACTAAGTTGTTGAGGGAAAAGATCCATGTGTTTATTGTTAGATGTTGTGGAGATTGCAGAGAAGATGGCAGGAGAGTTTTTTTATCCGATATCACTTCCTTTAACTTTAGCATTTCTATTTTTGTACAACCTTTCAAAGAGGATCATAGGAGATTTTTTTCTTGCTTTTACCGGGTCTTTGGAGATTTTTTTTAGTTAACTAGACCAATACCCGCGCATACACACAAACTTTTTTATTTTTTTGTTATGGAAAACAATTTATTCTTATACGAATTTCATAAATAATAAAACATTCACTACATAATGTATTATTTCGTATATACAACAATTACATATATTTTTCTTTAGAATATTTTGTATAAAATTATATCGAAATTCAGTATATGTTGTAAATTAATTTCTAGTACTACATTGATTTTGGGAAGATCATATCATTTTATAGACATTAGTATTTTTAATTATAAAATAAAGAAAAAAATCACATAGATCGAACATAATTCTCCAATTTCCTCCCACTCGTTTATTTCCATTATAATTTCTACTTTTCTTCATCTCCTTCTTTTTCTTTAACTCATAACACAAACACATGTTTATTTTTCTTTGTATTCGTTTCCGTTGTCTCCACCGCCAAACTACACCTCTCTCCTTTCTCCAAAACAAATCATTTATATGCCATGTCGTTGGCTCATCCATCCAAACAAACCATAGAACCCGACGAAATTTCTCTCTACGCCTTCATAACCACCGTTGTCAAATTCTATATTTATATCTTTTGCTAAACGAATACCTTTTTGTCTTTTACGATGAAAGTAATTTTCTCTAGTTCTCTTATATCTCAAAGTATCTCTGCTCCAAATGCAATTTCTCTAATGTCAATTCGATAATTTGATGAGGGATAAAAAAATAATTTGGTATTGCCATCTTATAAGACATAAATAAATGAACTCTTCATATTTTTCAAATATTTAGACCCATTAAATTAATGTTGTAAACACGTGTTACCTTCAAATTCATTGATATTACTGATGTGGCAATTTATTGGAGAGAGTTCACCTCCTCTTTTCATATATATGATTATGATATGTGGATGAAATTATTGGATTGTTGGATTATTGGTTATTATTATCCATTTTAGTTTTTTAGTCGTTGCGGTTAAAATCCTCTTTGCTAGGTGTTCAGAAAAAAAATGATTTACAAAAGAGTAAGTAAAATATGCTTAGATTGTATGTGACTTTGTGCTAATATCATATTGTATGTTAGTGACGAACAAAAAATTTGATGAATTTTTCAATCATTTCGAACGAAATTATTGAAGATAAAGTAAAATAATAGAATTAGAGACTTTTCCCAACTTGAAGTGGTAATTTTTTTTATATAACTTGGCTAATTGATAAAATAGATACAAATATTAGGCATGACAAAATAGGAACCAAGAAACAAAATAAACCACATGGCACATCCAAGAGCTTTCTGTTAGGAATAGAGAGAAACACATGGCAAAACACGGTTATAAGTCACGAAGATAGCCAGTTTAGAATACCAGTTTGTTGGAGAAATAAGTGCCATAATGTTTTACATAAAGTTTTCTGGCTGAAAATTACATGAGAAAAAATAAAACAAAGAAATCTCAAAAAAAACAAAAAAAAATCTAAAAATATTTTTGTTTCTTTCTAATGAACAATTATGCTTTACTCATTCAACAAGGAACATACAAAGTATAGTTTTATTTTTCCAAAGATTTGAAGATCACTTCAACCTTTAAAAAAAAAAAACGTATTTCCTATTTATATACGTACCGCCGTTTGTTTTTTCGTTGCTTCACACTCGTTAGTATTATATCTACAGATTCCGAACGTTTCTCCTCTCTAGAGTTTGACTGTTCCGATCGCGTTAGAGTTCTAATAAAGCATCTCATCATGTTTTTACTTGTTCTATTCTTCTAACAGTTTCCCTCATGTCTAACCTCTCATCTGGATTACTTGCGACACAAGCTGCCCCGACCCGCAACAGTTCCAGCATTTGTTGCACCGAATCAGCATTGTTAACTATCTCTGGATCGATGATTTCTTCTTCTTTTTGCTCTGCCACCGAAGATTGCACCCACTGAACTATATCGATCCCGCCTTTACCGTTGTTCAAGTATTGAGTAGGGAATTTCCCTGTCAAGATCTCTAGAACTATAATTCCGAGGCAGTAGACGTCTGATTTATGCGAGACCTGTTGGTTCTGCGCGAACTCGGGCGTCTTGAAAGCGAACATTGACTGCGATGCGCTGTTTGGCTGGAGGAACGGTAAGAATGCATAATCACTGATCAAAGGTTCGTAGGTCTCGCTGAGGAGAACGTTGCTGGATTTGAGGTTACCGTGTGGGAGCACGTAGGACGCAAACTCCTCGTGCAAGAACTGCATTCCGTGCGCCACTCCTTGGATGATTTTCAATCTTGTCGGCCAAGTTAGGTCGGAATGATATATCCCACGGTCACCTGTCGATGAGAGAAGATACGAATTAGATTCATTTAGGTTCAGTGGTTAAACATTTGTCCTCAAGTACAGCTTTTAGAATTTGTCCACACTGATGAAGATTTATATATCCCCATTTATATCGAAAAGAAAAGCGTAACGGGTTACCGTGTAAAACGTAAAGTAAGCTGCTTTTAGGCATATATTCAGATACGACAAGCTTCTCTTCGCGACGGTAGTGATAGGCTAAAGGGGCAAGAACGTTAGGGTGGCGGAGTTTCCCTAACCGTCTCATCTCAACATCGAAAGTTTCGCGTGCTAGTTGATTCATATCCCTAATCCTCTTCACCACAACCGATAATCCATTGGCCATCACCGCCTTGTAAGCTGATCCAAGGCTGCCATTGCCTAGCACCTCGGCTGCAGCCTTCATCAGATCGGGTAAACCGAAGGAGCCCTTCTCGCTATTCACCATTATAATGTCACCCATCCCTCCGCCTACACCTCCTCCTCCTCCTCCACCTTTCCCATTATGAGACGAGCCTTTCTTGGTAGAACCGCCATCTGGTTTTCCATCGCGCTTCTTGCTCGATTCGGTAGACCTTTTTACCGTCGTGGATTCGGGTACCCTGACTTCCACGACATCCATGTCGCTCGGACGTTCTTTGTCGAGCATCCGAAACTCGGGATTTTTCTTCTTATTTCGCTTCTTTATAACTCCCACAACAATAAAGAACATGATAAGAAACGTGATCGCAAACATGATCGCGTTCACTGTGGCCCTGTTCGAGTGGTTTGTTCCACCGAACGGCGGAGACGGCGGCTGCGGGGGAACACTTTCACCGGGGCTTCTTACGACAACATGCTCACAGTCAATGTTCACCGCCTTCCCGCACAAATGAGCGTTCCCTTCCAACATCATGAGGAGATCTTTCCTATTCGAGATGCTCTCCGGGACGTCTCCTTCAAGTTCGTTGTTTGAGAGGTCGAGGAGTTTAAGGTTCTTGTTGGTGTCGGTCACTGGAGGAATCTCTCCGGAGAGCTTATTACCTTGCAGGTGAAGCACCTCGAGATTAGGGAGCTGCATAATGGAGGAAGGGATTTTCCCCACGAATTGGTTATGATCAAGAAACAGCCGCTTGAGCTTTGACATGTCTTTGAAGAAATCGTCAGGGATCTCCCCGGAGAAGCTGTTGTTAGAGAGCATGAGAGATTTTAGGCCGCGGAGTTTGAAGAAATGCGGGAGAGGACCCGAGAGGAGGTTGTTGTCGAGCCTGATGGTCTTTAGATTTGCGAGAGCCTTTAAATCATCGACGTTGATGGTTCCTGAGAGACCGAGCCGTGTGACGTGAATGCCTGAGACTGTCAGACCCTTTTGGCAATAGATCCCGAACCATTTTCCACCGCAAGGATCTGTTCCTATTCTCCATGAATTTAGGTCCCCTTTGGTTATGTTCACCGAGTTCTTGAACCGCACAAGCGGTTCGGACTCGCTCACGTGCTGCAAAGAAGGGGAGATTGAGAGACATAGGAGGAGGAAGAAGCCTGGAAACAGAACAGCAGCCATGGATTGAGGAGAAGAGAAGCTGCTGTTCTTTTTCTTGTTGGAATTTTATGTATAAAAACAAGGACAATGATGTTGTTGTTGATGATGATGATGTATGGTTCGTTGAGAGATGCAGTTTTGTTTAGATTGGGTTTGTTTTTCCAAAGTTTGGACATTGTTTGTTTGTGAGGGTTGAGAAGGTAAGGGTAACATTTTTTCTTGTTTTTGATTGAATTAGCTGTCAAAGTTTAGACTATTCTTGCCAAAAATAGCTTCTTTTGTGTTCCCCTTTTTTTGTTTTAAATTTTATAAAACCTGTTTGTTTGTTCCTGAGAGATTAGAGAATTTTTCGGGATTTTCTCACGACCATGTTTTCTTCTTCTTTACGTCTCAAGGTTTCACCCTCGTCTCTCAATCGTAAGAAGTTTAAACAAGTAGTAGGTTTCTTCAAAAAGCTCACAAACATTATATCCCGAACCGTGTTCTAACTCGATTTAACTCTAAATTCAAGTGCGTGATAAGTACTACATCGACAATCCGCGCATTAGCGGAGACAGATTTGCAGAACACATGAACAATTCAAAATTTTAACTCAAGGCGAGAGAGAGAAACAGATTTGCAGAACAAGGATTTCTAAAAATTTCTGTAAATCTACTCAAAGACAAAGTTAAAGAGTTTATAATCTGTTCTGTAAATATGGCCCGACAGTATAAATAGCGTTTGTAAAAAAAAAGCTTACAACAATGAGCTTTGCTTCTGTACCAGAATAAATACTAAAACTTACACCTCAGGCCGCTAAAATATCAATGTTTGTCGTACAAAGCTATCAAAAGGCTGGCTTTAGCTCAAGCCCTTTCTCTGAACTTTTCTACTGATGCAAAAGATGTAACTTGAAAAACTTACATCATTGCGAAAAGGATTTCATTCCACGTATCAGGAACACCGGGCAAGCACCAATGGAGGCAATCCTGAACTCCACGTGAAGCCGAGATACTGAACCGTGATATATGACCTTCGTCTCTAATATGAGATAAGGCTGTTATGTCCAAAAGCTTAACCCCTGTGCCTTTCACTGCATGACCCGCACTGAAATCGCTCGACTCCTCTTGCAAAACTTCTTTCCCGATAGACATTGGGGTTGTGTTATTGCAGCTCCCTCCGGTGTTCCATTCCCCGCCCACGAAATGCCTCGGCGAAAGGCTCCTGTAGAATGCCTTAAGACCGAGATGGAGAGGGAGCTGCGAGTTAACCCAACTAACCGTGCTGTGGATTGTGAAGTTCTTGGCGTTACCAAGAGCAGCTAGCTTCTTGTTAGTATTGGGAACGCCATTTAAATGCATCACCCATCTGTTACCATTGAGCTTCCCTCGATTCCAATGGTGGCCCGTGTTCATTACCAACACGTCGATCTTATGAAGGTTTTGGGGTAAAAACGCTGGTGGGCGATCGAGATGCATAGCGTGTTCAGTTGCGGGATCAGAGATGTTGAGCGGTTCTATGTCGCAGAGTGTAGATGACCAATGGTATAGGACCGTTGTGCTGGTTTCTGGGAATCTGTAAGCCCATCCACCAGGACGAGCTCCACCTTCGGGAGTTATGAACCCAAATTCTGGTCCCACGTCAAGGACATCGAGCCTCTCTTTGCCTCCTGTGATCATACACATCATAGATTGAAACTGTTGTCTTCCCAACGAGTCTCCAACAAAGGCTAGGGTTTTGTTCTGCATCCTGAGGGCATTTGAAAAAGAGAGCCATGCACTGTTACTAAGGACTTTATGGGAACACTTGGCTACATCTATGGATACATGGATTTAAATGAAATACAGAAATTTGTTTACCTTCTCAAGAACTTGGAACCCTCAAATTCTTCCATAGAGCAATCTTTAGGTTGCCATCTTAACCTTTCAAAGGCAAAGTCTGTACGTTGCATCAACCTGCACGCCCACATCGAAGCAAGCCACTGTTTGCAATGAGATCCCGAATACAAAGGACGGTGATTGTCCACAACCCATTTCCCTTTGGCGAAATTGCAAGCTGAGGAAAAAATTATATAAAACAACCAGTTATGTCACATAAAACGGAATCATACTGAGACAACATCAATAGTGTAGAGATTTAAGACTAATAGTTTCACCGAGATGTAAATAGATTAGTCATGTCCAATTTCAGAATAATGAACAATCCTAAGATACTTTCACGCATCATAAAACCAAGGATCTATAAAACGCGATTCTTTACCTTGATTCGTGATGCGAGCTGTTGATGTACTACCATCATCTTCCTTGGCTGCTAACTGTTCAGTCCTCTCTTCGTCTGTTGCCAGACTTTTACTCTCTGGATCTGAATTAGTTTTTTTAATATGTGTTGTCTTTGTAGCTTCGGCCTCACCAATAGCAACCTCATGTTTCACCTGTTCTAATTTATTTTCTTCACTAGTTGGTGTCTTCCGATAATTTGGCTCACTTACAGTAACTTCACGTTCCACTTGTTTTAGTTTTTTTTCTTTAGTAGTTGGTGTCTTCCCTCGATTTGTCTCACTTACAGTAACTTCTTCCACTTGTTTCTCTTCTTCTTCTGTATCTTTATTATCGGTTGGGTCCTCTTTGCTTTCCTCTGTAATAGGAAAGCCAGGAAAAGAAATAAAGTTATTTTCCTAGAATTCAGAACTTTTGAGCAGAATACAAGAGGCATTAAAGAGCTGCTGTAAATATAATGAACATTACCTTTGTTTACAAACGGAGTAGCTGATGAGTAGCTGTCTTTAGTTTCCGTATTCGGAGCAGTAGGTATTCTCTCAACCTTTTCTTCTGCAAATGACAAAGAACTAGGTCAGATAAACCCCAGGATCTAACTGTACTATTAGTTTCAAGAACACCTACAGTAATTTATGAAACAGTTACAGGAGAAACTACAAGTGCAAAATAAATAAAAAATATATAGATACTTTTGGCCAAAGAGAGTTTTAGATCGGTAAAGCATAAAAAGGGGAAACTAGAAGTAAAACATTTCACTCTCAGGCAGCTATACAAAATCAATTAAGCATTGAACAAAGTCTTTATAGTATTATTCCAGTATTCAAACGAGCTTACGAAATGTGCCAGAAAGAGAGTTAAGTGTCATAGTTAAACCTGTTTCCAGCTTTAGAAAGTGGCTTTCAGGTGGAAGAAAGGCCGAGGTTGGAGTTCTATCCCATGTCCATATGACTACAGTTGCACAAACAAGCACAACAAGCACAACAGAGATATCCCTAGCCCTCCGTCTAAGGGCTCCTCTTTTCATC
Organism: Eutrema japonicum; assembly: GCA_030161315.1. NCBI lineage: Eukaryota > Viridiplantae > Streptophyta > Magnoliopsida > Brassicales > Brassicaceae > Eutrema > Eutrema japonicum. The sequence goes on from BSQW01000005.1 coordinate 47,238,224, forward strand.
CTATATACAAATTCCAATAAAAAAAAGTTGTAAGATTTCATTCCGTCACACATAATAAGAGATTACTAAACGAAAGAAAGACAGATGATAAGAGCTACGAGGGGGCAGCCTTCGATTCTCTTAATCAGATAAGAGCACATCACTCAGCAAAATAGCTGCCTCATCAGCTTAGACTACTAAGTTACATACACATGTCAGCGAAAATCTACAATCAACTAGGAGATTTTCTACCTATTTCTATGGAGGGTCATGCTTCTTGGCGTTCCAGAGAAACTTTCGTTCATACTAGATCAAGCCATATGCCCAGATAGCTCGATGTTCAGTGTGGTCCTCTCAAAACAGTTAGTCGACCAACAGATATCTCATTTAGGAGTAGATGCCTTGCCAAATCAAATAAGATAATTGGTGTTTAGCACGGCCAAATAGAAAGAAGAAAAAAAATGGATCCTATCCTTTCAACATCACCGATGTTAACAAAAGAAAAAACATTATCCTACACACTGATCCCATCACAAGAGACACGAAGCCATATTTTTGGTAATACAGAAGCATTGAACAAGACCCAAAAGTGCATCCAGAGAGATATAGACAGAAAAGTTTTCATTTAAGAGTCAAATTAATGGGTAATTCTCTACACAATTAGCATCTCCCACCTACCAAAACACTGTTCCATTAGAACTAAAATTGGTAAAAAAATCAAACAAACATAAACACGCATTACTTGAATTGATCAATTCAGTATGTCAAATCAAAGTTACAGAAAATCAGGCAATATTGCAGAACGGGAAAGGTTAGATCCCGATCCCGAGCACAAAGCAACTAAACCCATCTCATCAATAGCACTAATTACGGAAAGTCTCATAAACACTCGGCAACGAAACAAGCGAAAGGAACCTTTCACATTTCTGCTACGATCAAAAAGGAGACAGTTTATGAGGGCGAAATAAACAACAAGTAGATCAGATCGAAATAAAGCGGTACATGATTGAGAAATCACCTGGAATCAGAGATAAACAGATCAGAAAACAAATCTCTTCGGAAAGAAAAGAATTGTTTTGTAAGAAAGTGAATCAATGATTCGGATGATAAAAAACACTCGCTATTTGACTCGCTTGATGTCGGCGATGAATGATGAAAACCGATTCACCGGAGACGCCGTACGGTGAGGCGTGTTCAGAGGAAAAAAACGTTCTGAGAAATCGAATATCAAATTCAAATAAAATTTCGGAGAGAGGAAACAAAAAAAGAAGAGAAAAAAGGGCCTAAAAGTAATGACTTGTCGGCCGTGGAATCCTATTTTCAATGAGTTTCTCTTTTTTGTGTTATTTGCTTGAAATGATGCAGCCATGTCATCAAAATGTAGAGTGTTCACAAATTGCATTATAATCACTAATCTAGACTATATAATCAACCATCAACTAACTTTTAATTATGGTCATCCATTCCATACTCTACAAAATTCTATTTATATACATGCAGTTTTTCTATACTCCCTTCGTTTCTTTTTATAAGTAGTTTTAGATAAAAAAACGCAGATTAAGACAAATGTTGTTTTTTACTTTTTCTAAAATAATCATTATTTTGTTTGAGAAGCCACCAATAGTAAATTGTCATTTGATTTTTTGGTTTTAACTTTTAATTAAATATTATTACTTTTTTTTTAAAATTTGAAAACAACTTAGATTCTGAAACAAAAAAAATCTCTAAAACTACTTATAAAAAAATGGAGGAAGAATATTTTTGGGAAAATTATCAAGAAAAAAATTAACTTTCAAATTTCGACCATGTAAAACATAAATTTTTATCTTGACAATTTCAATGAAGTTATGTTGACTTTTTTATTTAAATCATATACTTTTGTTGAATGAGCTATATAAATTAGTGACATGTTTAAGTTGTTTAATTTAACCCAAAAAAATAAGACGGGTTAAAAAACAGTTGTATATTTCTGTTAAGGGCTTGTTTGGTTGTCCATCTAGATGGATCATTTGGGTGAAGATGACAAATGATGTTTGTTTAGGGCATAAAATGATGATCATCCAGATGATCCATCTTACTGAGTTTTAAAAATTATGAGCAAAATTTCTGGTTCATCTGACTGCTCCAACTTGGCTCATCTGGATGAAACAACTCAGTAAAAAAAAAAAAAGACAAAAATACCCCTGACGAAATAAATCAATTACAATCTGAAACCTAAATCTAAATTGCGATTCTCTGTTCTTCTTCGGCTCTTCTCTTTTATTCTCGACTCGACTCTTCTCTTCTCTGACGCCGGCGACACATCTCTCTCCGTTGGCTTCTCTCAGACGACTTCCCTCCAGCGGCTTCTCACTCTGGTGAGCTTCCTCTCTCTCTCTCTCTCTCTCTCTCTCTCTCTCTCTCTCTCTCTCTCTCTCTCTCTCTTAGCTTTTTCTTCAAATTTTCACTCTGGTGAGCTTCTTCTGCCGATTTCAGTTTGTCTTAGGTCAGATTCACCACCTTAGTGTGTTATGGGTGAATCTATGTGACTTGCGTTCTGGGTTTTAGTCTTCTGGTTTTTTTTAGCTCTTAGCTTTTGGATTTTAGTCTTCTGGGTGTGTTTATGCACTTTGATGGAGATGTTACTTGATTTTACTCTGATGGGTTTACTTGAATCTTTAATGGTTGAGCCCTTACCAGACGCCGCCGATATCCCGTGACAAGTCGATCGAAGCCTCGGCGGGAAAATCTCAGCAGGGACAACAAACGTCGTCGCGTTAGGCCCGAAATTCGCGAAGAACATCGTCAACGAATACATAACTAAGAAACCGATTCGATTGTCTCTATGCCTCCAGTGATCGTACGGTATCGCTAGAGCGAACATAAAGACAGTCATGAAGATTAATCCCATCAACTGGATGAAGAATCGGCCGAGGTAATCGATGAATGCGACGGTGAACCAGTAGCCAGGGACGGTGCCGCAGAGAGCGATTAGGGTTTGAGCTCTGGAGACGGTGAAGACTTCGTGGATTGCGTTCATGGTCTCGGCGGCGGATGAAATCTATGGATTCTTCTCTTTTTGATATATTCTTATGAGTTTGCATAAGATTTTACTGGTACTCTTAAGCTTAGAGTCCCAGTTTTGGCTTAATTTTTCCTAGTTGTTCATTGTATTTGACTTGATTGGTTGATATTTCCGAGAAAATTCCTCTTGAATGTGGCAATGTTCTAGATTCTGATATGTTGCCTTTAGATTGTGGATTGAGGACAATATCTCTCTGTTTTGAGTTCTCGAGAACTATATTGTTAGGCTAAGCAAACACATTTTGGTTAGTACAATGATTATGATTTAAAGTTATCAGTTGCACAGGAAAATTTGTTGAATATGGCTTTGTTTTTTTCTGGTTTGCAGGAAACATTTAGATTTTTAAGTGATAAGAACGTTGAGACATGATGGTTTCAGAGACTTGGTTTCGTAATCTGTGGAGATTTCCAAAGAAACACGAAGATCATAAAGAGAAGGTGGTGCTCGGTGTATTAGCGTTTGAGGTTGCAAGTTTACTGTCAAAACTTGTTCATTTGTGGCAATCTCTAAGTGATAAGAATGTTGCAAGGCTTAGGGGGGAGAACACATTCCACGGGTATTTGTTGGTATTTGAAACAGAGCAAAAACAGAGTATAGACACCATATATGAATCATATTTGTATTTTTTGGTGATTTTAAATTTATATGTATTTATGATGATTTCAAATTTTATGAATTTATACTTTTTTATCAATTATATGATGAAATTTCTTATAAAATATTATATTTCATGAATTTAGAAACTTATATGATTAAGATCATGTTGTAAAACTAATATAATTAAGATCATGACTAAATAAGAAACATGGGCAATTTAGACATTTTTATTAATAATGAAGATGTACATTTATATTAAAATGAACAAACAAACATAGATTCATTTAGATGAATCATCCAAATGAATAACAAAAATAGAAACAAATATCATCTAGATGAATCATTTAAATGCATCATTTGGATGCTTATGTCAAATGGACTACCAAACAGGGCTTAACTAAATTTTCTCCTAAATACCCAATTCACTCAAAATGGCCCAATGAGGCCCAAATAACACTTCTGGTAGCTTCCCGGGAATTTTAAAGATTATTCTCGCTTATTTCTAAAATCATCAAGAATTTTTTTTTGGTCACTTAAAATCATAAGGAATTACACTAAAATTTAACGAATACTCCTAAATATACCCAAAATCACAAATCCACATAAACTTTCTTTTCCACATCATTTTAATTCTAATATGTTCATATTACAATTCAAGTATACAATTCTAATATTTAAGATTTTGCTCCCCTTGATATTTTGGTGCAGAATATTTCATTTGTTTTTGTCAAGTAAGAATAGGTTATTAGAACTTACAACAGGTATTATTTGAGACTTTCCATGAATTTCTTGTAGTACTTTTTGTTGTAAGTTAATTCGGTCATTATTTTGATATTTCCATAGTTCAAATCTCAAAAGTTTGCAAATATTTAACTCGAACTTGATTGGTTTATTCGAATATAAACAGTTCTTTACTGAAAAACCTGCTCACTTCAGAATTTGTTGTACACTTGGATGATCTTGAAATCACATTGTGCTTATAAAAAATAGGGACTAGGTAAAGAAAAAGAAAGAAGGAAATGTGTTTAACGGTCGAGATTAGAAGGAAAGTATAACAGTAATAAGTGGGTGTTCTTATCATCCATGTTAAAGACAAAACCATGCCAGCTGTAACTCGGTTTGCTTTCGTTGGTACCACATTGTCATTACACGTAACTGATATTTTACCTTTGTATTAATGTATCATTAGTAATTCTATAACTAAAACTAGTCTCGTACTGCTCCATTATGTTGTATATATGTTGTACCAACACATATAGAGAAACACATGAGAGAGCGATCGATAGAGACAAAGAACATGTTGCTTCTTTAAGAAAACGATTCTAAAACGTAACTATTTCTGACTGGTTACCATCTTGCTTCTTTAAGAAAACGATTCTAAAACGTAATTAACTATGAATCTAATGATTGATTATTGCATCAACTATATATTTTTGTTTTCCTTTGAGTTATGATGCTAAGTTGAATCTGCATGTCTATCTTTCTAATATACTCTTTTATAACATTTCTAATATGTAAAACATCAATAGGTACTGGGAACGGCTATTGAAATTAACATTGTTGGAACTAATTTTTTGTCAAAGCCTGAGGGTTTGATAAAATTATGTTAGTGTGAAAAGAAATGAGTTAAGCTCTTTCTAATGAAATGTTTTCATTAACCGAGAAATGTTTTCTCGTGTATATATTGGAATGGTTGTGTCTTAAATGAACAACATGAGAGAAGAAAAGCCATACGTGCGACGTTCGCATCTTGGGCCTTGATTGGGCCCGTGGACTTTTTGAGGTATCGATCGATACCCCTTGGTATCGATCGATACCCAGCGGGCCGACTTAAAAAATCGCAGCCGCCTAGGTTATTCTAGAAATATTCATTTTCTGTCATGGAAAAACCCTAGCCTCTCTCCTATATTTACAACACGATTTTCACCTAAAAAATAATCCTCTGATACACAAAAAACACTTACTAAAAGTTCTAGCAATCGTTTCTTCAATTCCCTACTGTTTAGAGTAAGTTTTTAATTTCGAGAGTATCGTAGAATAATGGTCGATAGACATGAATCATGGTGTTGATGATTCAGTTAAACTTTGGTTGTATCCTGGGACTCATGGATCTATAAAACCCCGTCACACTACGGGAGATTCTTAGAGTTAAGGAAAGAGATTTATCTCGCCTCCTCAGATCTTGTATTGCTTTATCGCTTATAAATCGTCTGTTCCTTAAACTGTTTATTTACATATTACTGTGATTAAATCTTTCCTGTCTGTAGTGTAAATTTTGGTCCTACAATCTTAACTCTAAGAAGATCCAATTTCTGTTTTAATACTTCAATTGGATCTTTAATCACGAGTAAATAAACGTTTTCAAACGGTTTTTAAACGATTCTTCTACTGCTGATGATACTCAAACGTTGTCAAAAAGCTTTTAGCAAATTGAAACGTGTAGTAGAGGCAATCTTCATCTCTCTCTATTTTTTAAGAAGATGTTCTTCTGCTAGTGATACTCAAACGTTAATCAAACAGCTGTTTAGCAACTTGAAACGTGTAGTAAAAGCAGATCTGCTTAAACATCTTCTAAAAAAAAAAACCGTCTTTAATTGCGATTAAAGAACGGTATAATCAACGAACACACATCTGTTCTTGATAGGTTCGATTCAGATCGAGGCCTTGTGAGTATCGATCGACACCCTATGGTATCGGTCGATATTGGACTAAATTGTATCGGTCGACACTTAAGTGTATCGATCGATACCATGCAAACAGTGTATCGGTCGGCACCTCAGTGTATCGATCGATACTTTGCATCGACCAAGTTGGTCTATGTCGATCGATACTGTGTATAAGACACAGGTATCGATCGACACTGGTGTTATGATCGATCCTGTGAAATTCACTTGTATCGATCGACACCCAGGGTATATCGATCGACACTGAGCGTGTATCGATCGATACCAGGTTGCTTCGAATGACACAGTATGTGCATCGAGCTTCAATCGGAACCCAGGGTGTATCGATCGACACTCAATGTGTATCGATCGACACCAAGATGCTTCGATTAACACAGTATGTGCATCGAGCATCGATCGACACTGTGGTTTATCGATCGATCCTGTGTAAAAATTCACTTGCATCGATCGACACACAGGGTGCATCGATCGACACTATATGTGTATCAATCGATACAAGCTGATCATCGATCGACACCGAGGTGTATCGATAGATCTTATGCAAAACTCACATGCATCGATCATCGCCAAGGGTGTATCGATCGACACTGAGGGCATCGATCGACACCATATGGGTGTATCGATAGACATTGTGTGTGTATCGATCGATACCAAGGAGTATGGATCGACACCAATGCGATTCAGTTCGATATCAGTCTTAGAATTGCGATTCTTGAGTTTATATATCGGTACTAACTGAAAGTTGTGTTCTCATTAGCTTAAAATGACAAACAACGTTGACAACAACTCTGGAACTATGGAGAAAACCAGTGACAAAGTGGATCAAACTACTACGAGTCTGATCAAAACAGTGAAAGCTCAAGCGAACTTGACAGAAGCTGACATGTGTGCTGTGGTCACTGAGGCCAAAGTTGCAGAGAGCCATCCAAAGACTTGGTGGTTCGACAGTGGTGCAACCAGACACATCTGTATGGATCGCGAGATGTTCTCGACATACACAAAGAACAAGAGTGGTGATAAACTCTTGATGGGAAATTCCGCCTCGTCGACAGTTGATGGTCACGGGAAGGTTGTTCTGAAGCTCACCTCTGGACAGGAACTGGTTCTCACGAACGTCGTCCATGTACCAGACATACGCAAGAATCTGATCTCTGGATCGCTCATAAGTAAGCATGGATTCTCTGTGAAGCTGGAAGGTGATAAGCTAATCCTAACGAAAAATGGGATGTATGTGGGTAAGGGTTTTGTATGTGATAATCTGTGTAAGATATCTGTTGAGGAAGTAATCCTAAAGGATAATGTAACCGAGGCATCCACCTCGTAGAACCCTAAGATTAATGATAAGAAACCATTTGCTTATCTCGCTAAGTCTTTAATATTTGGCATGAACGATTAGGACATGTTAATTTCAAATCTATGATTAGATTAATGAACATGAACATGATTCCTAAATGCAATTTAAGCAAAGACAAATGTGAGGTTTGTGTCCAAGCCAAACTCACTAAAACGCCATCACCCAGCGTTCAAAGAACAACAGAACCTCTAGGTTTAATTCACACAGAGTTATGTGATTTGAAATATATTCAAACCAGAGGAGGCAATAAATATTTCATGGCATTCATAGACGATTGCACGAGATATTGATACATCTTTCTACTGCGGAGTAAAGATAAAGCCTTGGACAAAAATTTAAAGACGTGTAGCTCAATATTATGTGTCCAAAAATTTGCGAATTTTGGAATAATTAATTGAAGTTCAATTAAATATTGGAGGCTGATTTAATTTGAATAATTAAATCTTTGAATCTTTGAGGTATCGATCGATACTCATCGGTATCGATCGATACTCAACAGGCCTCTTGCGATTCTTGATATGAGTTCAAGAATACTAATACAATTCGATATTGTATTAAGTTTATTAAATTCTAGAAATTGAATTTAATTTTACCATTTAACTTGAGAGTTGGGTATTGGTTAGTATATTAATTTGGGTTGATTCTCTTGAACAAAATCAAATTTCAATATGACTAACAACACCGATGTGATCATTGTTAGATCTGGTGGTGTAAAAAAAATAATGGAATGGCTGAAGCCAATGTAGTCGAGATAGACATGTGTAATGTCATCCTCGGAGTCAATATGGTTGAGCATAACCCAAATGAGTGGTGGTATTATACCAATGTAATAGCTCATATATGCGTTGATATGGGAATGTTTCCCTCCTACCATAAATAATGACAAGAATTTATTCATAGTGCTGAAGTTGACTTTTCAAAGAAACTCACTCTCACTGAGGTAAAGCATGTGCTAAAGATGCATAAAAACCTTATTTAGGGCACAATGCTAATTAAGCATGTATTGACAAATAATGTTGTCTATATTAAGGACAGACTGGTCCAAATTAACGTTGAGACAGTCGGACTTAAAATCAATGTAACCAATGGTGTTGACATTAAATGAGAAAGAATCATTTGCTTATGGTACAGAATCTCTTAGTATTTGATCTGAATGTTTCAGTCACATTATATTCGAATCTATGCGTAGATTGAATGAGATCCTGAAATACAAAATAAGCAAAGATGAGTGTGAGGTTTGCGTTCTAACCAAACTCACTAAAACACCACAATCGAGCGAACCTCTTGGTTTGACTTATACAAAAGGTGGTGAAAAATATTTTGTGACTTTCATTGAGGATTGTACGAAATATTGTTATGTCTATTTGCTAAGAAGCAAATACGAGACTTTGGAAAACTCAAGGAGTTTAAACTCGAGGTTGAAAACCAACTCGAAAGAACTATCAACATAGTTTGAAGTGATAGAGGACATGAGCATGGTATTATCCATCAAACGATTGATCCCTATTCACTGGAATCTAATGGAGTCTCATAACAAATTACCGAATTATTTGATGAACTCATTATTCCTAAAAAATCTGGGTTAGTCCAGAAATGTGGGGGGAAGCATTGCTTACCACAAGTTATATCCTGAACTAAATACTACACAAAGTCACTGGAAATGTTCCATGCGAACTTTGGAAAAGTAATGTGTTTTTATACAAATACATGAAAGTGTGGGGGTGCCTAGCAACCACCTAATAAGCTGACAATCGGACCAAAAACGGTGGATTGTATCTTCATTGAATATGCACACAATGTAGTGCTGATTGCTTTATGGTCTATAAATGAGATATACTAGACATCCTAGTAAAGGATAAGCTCTAAGCGAGCAATTGATCTCTTGGGCTCTTACGCTTTTAGAGGTATCGATCGATACCCATGAGTATCGATCGATGCTTGACGGGCATTGGACCTAGATCGAGCAATTCTGGAACTTCTGTAAAGAAGCAGAAGAGGCTAAAGTTGAAATTAGTCGTATGCTGATTGGAATTACAGCAATATGAGATCTTGTAATCCATCAAATGGATGTAAAATATGCCTTTCTAAACAACCATTTAGAAGAGGAGATTTACATGAAACAACCCGAGGATTATGTCACTCCTGAACAAGGAAAGAAAAATAAGTAGACTTGCAAAGTCCTTATACGAGCTTAAGTTAGCTCCTAAGCAATAGCTTGGAAAGTTTGACAACAAAGTGATGTCAAATAGCTTCAAAATCACTTAAGGTGATATACATCAAAAGTACTCCACATGGATACGTTTTGTTATGTTTATAAGATGACACGTTCATCATGGAAGCAAGAAGGACATAATCCAACACACTAAGAAAGTGTTTAGTGGGAAGTTTGATAGACATAAGATTAGTGGATAATCTTGTCTCAAGATCCTAGAATGTTTTGAGAACTACTCAAACAAGATTGCAATAAATCCAATTGTGATAAAGTTGTATCACAAGTGATGTATGCAAGAATTATCGGAAGTCTAACGTACTTAATGAATCGTACTATATCCGATCTAGCGTATTCAAGTCGCTACATGAGTAATCCAGGTCATACTCTGTGTTGAATTATCCATCGTTATATGTCGTCTCGTTTTACATCAAAGTCTGGGGGTTCAAGACATTATGTTCACCTTTTGGCCTAGTAAACCTGACAGATATTATAAGTGGATAATAGTTTTTCTTGGTGGTGCAGCAGTATCCTGGAAATCTTCCAAACAAGCACTCTTGGCCTAATTAACCAAGGAGTCAAAGTTTATAGCTTTAGATAAAGCTGCAAAGGAAGCAGAATGGCTTCGAAACTTTGTGGAAGATATCCCGATGTGGGAAAACCAGTGCCAGCATTATGTGTACAATATGAGAGTTAGTGAGCTATCTCTCAGGCACTGAGTAAGTTATAAAATGGCAAATCTCGAGAATAATATAAGACCATTTAGACAACTGATCTCGAAACGGCTGATAACTTAGCGGATCTGTTTCCCAAAAAGTTAGCCGCGAGATCAAATTGTAAAATCATCAAAAGGAATGGGTTTAAAGCCTATAGAAAAAGATGACGTTTGACAGATACCCAACCTATGTGACTGGAGATCCCAAGATCTAGGTTCAAAGGGAAACAAAATTAAACTAATTCGAGTTGAGCACTGTGAGACTATGTCTCTGCCCAGTTCCTAGGATGATAAAACAGTGCTACCTGTGGATAGTAAGGATAAGCGTTGACTTTTAATGATTGCATAGCTGTGTATATAGTGGAGTGTGACAGGACACTTCTGAAAACAAGCTAATAAAAGATCACCTAGTGAAGTGTGAAATGGGGCCGTTTCTAGGAGAATGAAGGATAAGGCTATATTCTCCAAATTCACTCACGAATACCAGGATTGTTCAAGGCCAAAATGAACCCAATAGAGAACAAAGTTCTACGAGAAAATGTCGCTGTGCGATATCGGTTGTATCAGTTTACATCAAAATCCGGGTGGTTCAAGACATCATGTTCACCTCCTGGCCGAGTAAACGCAACAGATATTAAAATTGTTTGGTTCAAAGCTGAAAAACGCTACCATTCAGTGACAGTTACATTTTCGTATACTCTCGAAAGTCTGTCTACGTCTAGATGAGTCTAGTCAAGTATGTCTAGTAAAGTCTAGTCTGTACAATTTTCATATGTTCTAGAGTCATTTCTATTCATGTGGGGGATTGTTGGAACTAATTTTTTGTCAAAGCCTGAGGGTTTGATAAAATTATGTTAGTGTGAAAAGAAATGAGTTAAGCTCTTTCTAATGAAATGTTTTCATTAACCGAGAAATGTTTTCTCGTGTATATATTGGAATGGTTGTGTCTTAAATGAACAACATGAGAGAAGAAAAGCCATACGTGCGACGTTCGCATCTTGGGCCTTGATTGGGCCCGTGGACTTTTTGAGGTATCGATCGATACCCCTTGGTATCGATCGATACCCAGCGGGCCGACTTAAAAAATCGCAGCCGCCTAGGTTATTCTAGAAATATTCCTTTTCTGTCATGGAAAAACCCTAGCCTCTCTCCTATATATACAACACGATTTTCACCTAAAAAATAATCCTCTGATACACAAAAAACACTTACTAAAAGTTCTAGCAATCGTTTCTTCAATTCCCTACTGTTTAGAGTAAGTTTTTAATTTCGAGAGTATCGTAGAATAATGGTCGATAGACATGAATCATGGTGTTGATGATTCAGTTAAACTTTGGTTGTATCCTGGGACTCATGGATCTATAAAACCCCGTCACACTACGGGAGATTCTTAGAGTTAAGGAAAGAGATTTATCTCGCCTCCTCAGATCTTGTATTGCTTTATCGCTTATAAATCGTCTGTTCCTTAAACTGTTTATTTACATATTACTGTGATTAAATCTTTCCTGTCTGTAGTGTAAATTTTGGTCCTACAAACATAACGTATCACAAGTTTTGTAAGATAAAACTCCAATAAATACAAACCTTCTCATTATCAAAAGAAAAACCAGCTGTACATACACAATTAATTTTTTTATGATTCCGTCGTCAGTCATAATACTTAACTCATTATTGGCAATTTGGCATCAATGGAATAATATATTGTACAATTGCGTACTAATTGAGGTTACAAGTAATAATCTACCAAGTTCAATACCAAATTTTGTAAGCCAGACTCCTCTCAGCTAAAATGGCTCAGCAATCAGTATCAAAATGAGAATAATCATAGATAATAGTTAATCGTAGGATAAACGTGGATAAATCTGTGAAATTTTGGGATATTTGGATCCGTATCCGGGGCTTCTAGATATCCGCGGATATCTTAATATCCAGGTGGATATCTGGATCCGGATATGTAAAAAATAATAAAAAATATTAAAAATAATGATAAAATTAAACTTTTATATAATATTTTGTAAAAAAATATGTTATTAGAAAAAAATATTTAAATTTTATTTAAATTATTTATATATATATATATATATATCTCAATAAAATATAAACTTTTAATATATTTAAAAGATCCGGATCCAGATTTAGATATTCGGATCTTATAATTTAACTATCTAAATCAAACCTTTTGGATATCCGAATTTTCGGAGCGGATTTCGAATCTTGGATTATAGTTCCACCCCTATGGATAAGTAATGAAATAGAAAGCAAACAAATTTACTACTCCAAGATGGAAAAAAAAAAGCATTTACTAAAGGGAAAAGAACAAAATAGTTTCGATAAAGATGAGAAAAGAGAACGAATGGAAGACGAAACTGAGAGATTTCTAAGTAGGCCAAGGACAAATATCGCTTTCTAAGCAGAAAGCTGCAGTACTTTTAAAGCCTCTCTATAGCACGTTCCTCGAAGTTTAGGTAAATTAAATTCCACAATGATGTAAAATAATCTTATGAAATGTTGGTACGATTATTTATCATATAGTTGTTCACATATCACTCGTTGAATATTTGGTCCCAGCATGTGATGCTAGTAAATATGGCTTACTATTTTAATATGCAAAAAAGGGTATTCTAGATTCTTCCCACTGTACTAGCCGTGAGATTGCATCTCCATATAAACGGTGGCCGGAGACTTAGGCTTCCATTTTTTCACACACACGTAATTTTTGCGTTTACAAAAAACATTTTACATTTTATTTTGCATTAAATATTGAGGCTTTTGCATCAAATTTAGTACTTTTTGAATTTATTTAGAAAAATAATACTTATTTTACTATTCATGACAATTTCATCATGTACAGTTACTGTACTACAGTACGACGTGTACACACGTGGACGATACACAAAGATACATAGAGAAGGGTAATTTCATCATTTACACGCTAAATATATAAAATTAACAATGATAAGTGTTAACTTTGTAAGAGAAATTGAAATAAATGACAATATCCGTAATAATTATATCTTAAATATTTAATGTTTTGGGTTAATTTAGAAGAAAAACATACAGTAAATTTAAACGTAATCGCAAACAACCACAACCAACCAATATATTCTGGTTAGTTGTTCTCTATAGGATGTTAACCAAAGACATACTTCGCCAGTGGAGTATTGCTTCAAAGACTAGGTACCTTCTCTGTTTCTCAGCTATTCCCATTATAAAAACATGGACCACCTCTCCTTCTTTTTTAATGTAACCACAAATTCTCTTCTTTTTTTTTTTTTTTGATCTGTTAACATTCATATCGATCCATCGACAGATAACCTCAGTTTTAGGTCCACATTTCATCATTCTCGATCTATGCTTATGGTTTCAAGCAATCTGTTTCCAAAATATTGTATAGTTGATGAAGTAAGTCAAGTCATTTAGCTAGTAACATATATTGTCTCTCTCTTAGCTCATAATACAATTAAAGATCAATTCCCTCTGTTTATTTTTATAGCTAACCACACACACACACACACAATAATGAATCTGGACTAGTTATGGGCAATTTATGGAGATATGTTTTTATAATTGAGTAATCACAGCCGATGTCTAAACTAATTTTGAAACATTAGTTTTTGCTATTTAAGGTGTTTACAATTGTATATGTAGAATTACATTAAATAGGATTCAATTTCGAGTTTAGATAACCGGCAAGGCAAACATCATTCATTGGATTGCTATGGCTACTTATTATATTTTTTTGAGAGATTAGTAAATCTACAATTACTAGATTTCTCAAAAAGATATAAGTTAATGGCAAAACTCTCTTTTCCCTTTGGCATTCCTGTTTTATTTGACTGAAAATTAATATGTATTTGCAATATGCCTGAAGGATTGGGTTTTGAAGACTTTTTTTTTTTTTTTTTGCCAAACCGTAAATATTCAAATTAATGAAAAAGAGTTTTACAAAATTCATAAAACCCAGGAACTTGCTATCATGGCAAAAAGAAATAAAAAACATGATAGCATAATTTTTTGAGTAATCGATCATTCAATCTATCACAGCCACTTTATCATTAAGTCACCAAACTGTTTTCTAAGCCTTCTAGCCATGATTGTGTTCTTCACCTGCCTATCAATGTCCTTGAAGATCTGAGAAGGAGGTAGAATTTGGTTGTTGAATAACCTGTTGTTTCGCTGAGACCATATGTTGTAGACACAAGTATGGACCACGATCTTTCGGAGCAGAGATGGGGAGCGGTGCGACCTTCTCCTTATCCAAACCATAAGCTCAGGCCACGAGAGGAAACACAACGCTTGCTGCCCGAGTCTTTGAAGGGCTCTAATCCAAATTTCCGCACTGAAAGCACAATTTATCATCAAGTGGTCTCTTGTTTCCTCGAATCCAGAACAGAGGCAACAACTTGTGGGGGTGTTTAATCCCCAAGAAGCCAGGCGAACCCTTGTAGGGAGCCTATTCAACTGAACAATCCACATTATAAAAGATAGCTTGGGGATTGCTCCTTTGAACCAAATCAGTCTATACCAATCTCTAGTGTCCTCACGGTTTCTAATTGCGTTCCATGTCTGATTCGACGAGAAACCCCTACAATTTGTGCCATTGACAGTCCATGAGAACAAATCCAACCTTGTGCTTGAGGTGGGCAGGTTTACAGTGGTTAGATGAGCGTGGAGTGCATGCCCCGCTTCACAACGTGGCGAAGCTAGCTTCCAACCTTGGGTGTCACAAGCATCGGCGACAACTGATTCAAGAGGAACACGCATCCTCCTCGGCCCATCAATTCCCATTAGTTTTATTAAGGAGCCCAGCAGAGTCCAGTTATCAAACCAAAACTTAGCAAGAAGACCGTAAGTGAAATCCTCCTCGACCGTTTCGCTGAGTCCAGTTTTGAAGACTTATATAACAAATTTTTAGACAAAAATATAAAGTATTCACCTTAAGTGTTCATCAGAATTCACCCGAAAACCATTACACTTCTCGTGTTACATTGTGCGTGAAATCATTGTTCATATTTAAATTTATTGTAACATCATATCATTACAAAAGATAGTTAGAAAGGAAGAAAAAATGAATTTTCAAGGGAAAAAATATGAATATATACAAGTTTGTTCGATATACAAAAATGAATATATATTTGTTTATCTGAATATCTATTATATTGATCACATAAGTGTTACAACATTCAAAAAGATACAGAAGAGACAGAATCAAAGTAAATCATCAAAAATGAAGCATTATGGAAGATTACACAAATGCATTTCCATTTTAAGCAACAAAAACTTCCTTAAGCCAACTTGGAAAATGAATATCTTTAACCGCAAGATTGCATAATTAATATTCTGAATTTGTAACTTACTCAAAACGAAATTCAATAATTATCCATCCACACCCACATGCAAAATTTAAGAAACAAACAAAAAAATCCTCGCCACATTATCTCACTCACATGAATCCAAATCCTCCTCCAACCTCACATTATTTAACATACACATAATAATATTCTCAAATTATAAAAAAATAAAATAAATAAATAACAGAGACATATGTCTCCATGTATATCTATATAAACATCCAAGAAAGACCACATGTATATGTATATGAATGATCTAACCTTAAATCCAGAAAAGCCAGAGAAACTCATAGCAAAATGCATTTTATTAGTCTCTCAATCTGATCATTTTCCACCAACAAATGATGTCCTCATCATCATCATCAGCCACCGATAGGTCCGATACTAACACTAAGCCGTCGTCTTCCCCCTCGTTTCCGGCTGTTGAGTCTGTCACGTGCGACACGTGCGGTTTCGCCGAGGAGTGCACACCGACTTACATCCACCGCGTCAAGGAACGGCACAAGGGACACTGGCTTTGTGGGCTCTGCGCGGAGGCGGTGAAAGATGAGGTGGTTCGATCTCCGACTCGAATCTCCGTCGAGGAAGCTCTCCGCCGCCACACGACGTTCTGCCACCAGTTCCGTTCTTGGAGTCCCGACGACGAGGAAGATCCGATTTCTGTCATTGGTAGGATTCTACGGCGGAGCCTCGACGGCTCTCCACGGCAAACCACCACGAGGACGAGCTCGAGCGGGGCTTTGCCGGGGATCGACGGCGTTGAGTCACGACGGTCGCTTCTCCGATCTGGGAGCTGTTTCCCATCTCTCTCTACTTGATTAATCTGTTTACTGTTAGTTGTAATGTTTTTTTTTTGTCTCTAAATTTTTGTGAGTTAATAAAATGGTTAATGAGCAAAGCTCATATTATGTGATCTTAAGATTTGCAGTGCTTAATTTATGTTCTTTTTAGAAAAAAGAAAACTTACAATGCTAGTTTTACCCAATACGTAGTTATAAAAAGGAAAGAAGTAAAATACATACTGTACATATAGCAGTGGTAATCTAAAGTTTTTCGATAGTTGAAACTCGTTAGAATGTAGTATATGCTGTTAAAAAAAGTTAGTCTAAGCTGATAAAAATGTACTAAACGTTAGTGAACGCGGCCACCGGACTTATAAACACCTTAAATATTAAATTTTTTGTCAAACATTTATTAAATCTATTATAAACTTAAAAATTATAAATTAAACATATTTAAATCAATAACACTGAAATTATTTTTTCATTTCACATTTTATATATTACAAAAACGTTATCTCGCGCGGATTTAGATACTAGTTTAGACATAATTCTAATACAGAAAAAGGAAATATACCTTTAATTTAATTTAAGATAATAGCAAGTAAAAAGACTCGAAAGAGCATATGCCAAGATATGTGGGTATATTGTCATATCTCAACAATATATAGTACATATTTTTTTCTTCTGAAATTATATCTCAAGTGTCGAAGCTCGCTCTATAATATGTCCCATTTGATCCGATGGAATTCGACTGGTTGATCTGACTTGGTTATGTCACTGTTTTATAAAAAAACTGACCCAACACCCAAATCGAACCGATTGAAATTGTTTAAACCACAATTCAAACTTTTGGTCCAATCGATTTTTTTTTCCATAACCAATCAAACAAACTTTTTTTTTTGGTTAAAGGTTTTCTTAGAACAAACTATTTCAAATAAAAGTAACTACAAATAAAATAACAAAAGGACATAAAGGTTTTTGAATTTTATTTATGCATTATTGTGTTACAAAGTCCAAGATCGCATAATTATTTCTGCAAGTATGTTTTTTCTTAAAAGATTTGAAAACATTTGAAGTTTTGAACTCATCATGAGATCCATTACTAAATTTTAATGTGGAAACTGTATCAGTAGAGCTCTAAAACCAACTTATTCTGAAATGAGATTTCCCAGAAAACAACTTGTGGATTGTAAAATAATCCCTAGTAGCTAGGCATCTACTAATACGTATAATTTTATCAGTCAATTTGAATTCATCAATATTCACCGATAACAATATATGTTATATGCT
The DNA here is from genome assembly GCA_030161315.1 of Eutrema japonicum. Lineage (NCBI taxonomy): Eukaryota > Viridiplantae > Streptophyta > Magnoliopsida > Brassicales > Brassicaceae > Eutrema > Eutrema japonicum. The sequence goes on from BSQW01000005.1 coordinate 47,256,249, forward strand.
TCAATTATCATTAAATCATATATATTCGCCACAGGATCATTAGACAGTCGAAAAGAGATCAGTAGACTACAGACCATATATATAAGGCAATGGCCTATGCCACATAAATTAACTCATAATATATTATGATGATGCATATGTTACAAAGTTTTAATGTCTTCATCAAAGTTCGATTAATGGTGGATTTTATATATACTATCTAGCCATAGCATTATTTGCATGGCATCCACTTAGCCCTAAGAACAGACTAAAATCTAGTCTTTTAGATCCAGTCAAAAAGTATATATATACATGTATACATCCATCCGTGTAAACATATATGCATGAATGTATATGTCATATGCGACTGCATGCATAGCACATGCGGATTTTTGAGACACAAGTGTTCATTTCACATCACTTCCCTATTTGTGTGGCGCAATGGGTCCTTCCTCTTCACTTTGTTGCCCACTTGTCCTATACACTCTAACTTGGCATTTTGTTCTCTATTTGCTTCTTAATTGTTTTTAATAAAAAGACAATTCCATGTTTTTGTGTTCTTAATTTTTCTGGTCATGTTTTGTTGTTTGAGTTAAAAATATCTCGAGCCCCTTTCACGAATATCTTTGAGTATACCCACCAAGTTTTGTACCTACCGTTCCATAAATTATTTTATGCCTAAGTTAATTAATTTTAAAAGTACGTATGTGACGATCAAGTTATGATTTGATGAACTTATTTTGATTTAGTTACACAATGTTAGTGGAAGTCACATATTAGATTTGTAGGGTATTCCAAATTGTTGGATTTGAGGTATAATTATCTGGATTTTGGTTTTTAGAGATATGGTCTTCGAATATCTATAAAGAAATTAGGATATCTATTATCCACAATGATGTCCGAACCATATAATCATTTTTGAGGTATCGAAATCCATATTCGAACTTTTTGGATATCCACATTTTCGAAACGGATTAGATCAACAATAGGATCTAATATTTTGATAATATTTGCAGTAGCTCTAAACAAATGCTTTATTATGATATACAGTAATGATAACAATTTGTCAGAACGCAATGCTGTCATTGTCATACAGTATATGATTTTTCTTTGATTTCATTTTCTTTGGTGTCAAAGAGTGAAATTATAATCAACATAATGAATATACGGTTAGTTTCAATCGGTTAGAACTTAGAACATGATTGTTTCAATTTTGTTAGACCGAATTTGAGTTCGTTGGTGTAATAACATGTAGTTACATTGGTGGATATCACTGCATTTTAAAATATGAAGATTATATCTAAAGCTAAAACTATGTGTGGGCTAATAGCAATGAATTTTTTTTTCATATGTTATTCGGTTTATTTTGAACTTGGATTTATTTATTTTTTATCATTTAAAAAAAATGAATTTATTTAAATGATATTAAGACATGGTTCTATTTTTTGATCAATTTTATAATGTTCATTCATTTCGCTTTGTCTGGCTGGATTAAGATTTAGTTTTTAATGATAATTTTTTAAAAAAACAATTATATAGCCTTGTCTTATTGGTAAGCCCATTGGACAATAATTTTATAGAGAAATAGCCTTGTCTTATTCTGGACTATAATTTTATAGAGATATAGCTTTGTCTTATTGGTAAGCCCATTGGACAATAATTTTGGCCCACAAGGATACTTATCTTGTAAACAAGTCAACAACCAAAAGCGCTTCGAACAGCTTTTCCTTGTCATCGTTTCCTTCTTCTTCATCTTCTTCATCTCTCAGACACACGAACACGATCAAAGCTCAACCCAGAAAACCTCGGAAAGATGATGCACATGACCTTTTATTGGGGTATCAAAGCTACGATTCTCTTTGATTTCTGGAAAACCGATTCATGGCTCAGTTACATCCTCACCTTGCTCGCCTGCTTCGTCTTCGCCGCCTTCTACCAGTACCTTGAGAATCGCCGCCTCCAATTCAAATCCCTTTCCTCCACCCGTCCTCCTCCTCCGCCTAGCGCTGGTGTATCCGCTCCTCTTATCCCCAAATCGGGTACCAGATCCGCAGCTAAAGCTGCGTCGGTGCTACTTTTCGGGGTCAACGCGGCGATCGGTTACTTGCTGATGCTGGCGGCTATGTCCTTCAACGGAGGCGTTTTCATCGCGATCGTCGTGGGATTAACCGTCGGGTACCTCGTTTTCAGATCTGAAGACGGCGGTGCTGATGCGGCGGCGGAGAATCCATGCGCCTGTGCTTGATTGACATCGAAGGTGGGTTTCGGAAATCCCAAAGGTGTGTTTGTTGCTTGTAACTCGGTTAATGTTTGTTGTTGTTGTGGTTCTATTGACAAGTGTTTATGATGTCTCTGTATAATTAGTTTTCCTTCACACAGTCAGAAACAGATTATCGATCTATTGACAAGTGTTTATGTCTGTTTAATTAGTTTTCCTTCACACAAACAGATTATCGATCTAAAATGCGTTTCACGATATCTTTAAATCCAGATTTGGATCTGGGAATTAGACACAAATCTAATAACTTGTAATATGTAATAAGTGATGGTTTAATAATACAGTATATATATATATATCAACTGTCTATCTCTGTGGCATAAATACAGTTTGAATAATTGATCAAGAGATAGTGGATTCGCCATGAATATAGTCTGAGTATGGCGACGATGAAAGCTTGATCCACCTTTGCTGCTTTGACTATTACATGATAAATATCATTCTTGTTCCCCACCATCTCTTTCTTTATTCTTATCTGCTTCCATTTATTGTTTATTAATCATTCATAGATTCGTCTCCTTCAATTATTATCTCTCTACGACTTTTTGCAACCCAACAACGAAAATTGAACACCATTTCTCTTTTAATTGATGGATACACACCAATAATAGCAAAATATTTTATTTCTAAAGATTTGAAACTATTTCATACTTGTAGTGAACTAACTAGTAAGAATCACCTCAGCTATATCTATGATCTCGATATAGTTGATGTTGCGGGTTGATATCTTCGGTTTACCGTGAACCAATATTCTGATTGAACCAGACATGAATCTTTTGGATCTAATGTTAAAAAAAAAAAGGTGAAAACCAGCCTCATTATCATATCCAAAACCTTCCCATTTCTTGTTCAGTGCTTGCACCACTCCTCCCCTGTAAGGATAAATCAATCAATTCAACGGATATAAAATCCAAAATTAACGGTATACAGTCAGTTTTTTGTATCTTTATCGATTCCATTTCCTAACAAGACCGATCCTGAGTTTTGTGTAGCCCAAAATAATTTGTGGCGTCTTCTATGAATTTATGGCGGAAACAAAAAAATGAATAGAGAGCTTATTACACCATTTACATATACTGTGGAACGATTACACCAAAATTTCAATGGTTCTAATAATATTTATTTCGAGAAGTGGTCCAAAAGTTTGAATATCTATGGTCCCAAGCATACATTTTTTTTCCGGCTTGTTTCCTAACATATTTATATCCATAAATAAATAAATGTTATAATTAGTGAAAACCGAGAATTTAAAATGGTTTGATTTAAAAGGATGATACTCTAGACAGATATTTAACGTAAAGAGATGTCACAATAAAAATAAAAGCTCCTAGTCTCGTTAGCTTAAGACTCATTTGATTGAAATCAAACAACATAATCTAAAGTATACCATAAACAAAAAACTTTGAAAATCTCATCTCAATGCGACATAGGCTTTTTTTTTTTGTCTTTTTTTATCTACATTTTTTTGTATATTCTCCACTAATTATCTCTACGATGAGTACGAGATAGCCAATAAACTTGACGTAAAAAAAAAGAGAAGATTCGCGATATATACACTTGAATAAATAATGTAGCGGATCGGTTTCACACTATATATATTATATCATAGGGTGTGATTTATAAGGGTTTTATAGCATTTTTACAACACCTATTTTCCAATCAGGTTAGTGAAATTTCAATCTAAACATGTCAGGAGGAAAAAAAAATTAAAGCTAAACACATGAAACTTGAAAAAGCCCAATCTACTAGGCAATTGGGCTCATGTTAAGATGTTTTGACCCAACTTTAATGCAGACATATAAGTTACGAAATTCCACAAGCTTTCCTTGGTCTCTTTGAGTCTTTAATGAAAAAAAGCAAAAATGACTATATAATGAGACTTTGTTAACAAGGAAGCATGAAGCACACTCTTTGGAGACGTGATGTAAATATCCTTTGGAGCCTACATTTCGCATACTTGTACATATATGCATAGCAAATTGTGACGAGTTTTGCCAACACATTAGAATTATGCAACTTTGAATCACGAATCAAAAGTTATACTTAGTCGTCTTTCTAAATATCGGAATAACTAAAACAAAACACATTCGTGTCGCGCTGTTATTCGTGTAGATAAACAAAGTTGAAAAAAGATACTTGACAAGTGTTTCAATATAAAGTTGGCATCAAAGAGGTTAAAAAGAGAAATGATATAGTTTTTGTTTAGTTGAATAAGATTACGAAGAGTATTCGTAGAAGAATACATATTTGTTAATATCAAAGATGGGTACCAATGTTGAGTTGGTCTAGTGGTTAAGAAATAGTGGGTATGTGCCTCTCCTATTGGTTTTGGGTTCGATTCCCGTCGGTAAGGGTCTTTTCCGAAAGAATGACTTTAACATAGTTTGGGTCCCGCTCCGGGATGTACGGGCTCACGGACCCAGAACCTCGGCAATTAAAAAAAAAAAAAAAAAAAAAAATCAAAGATGGTTAGTAAAATAATAAAAGTGCAAATATCAAAGAGACACGGAGTCTTAAAAGGGGCAGAGGGAGGTAAGTAATAATCCTTGTCAGGTACCATAATTACTGCCTCTGCCACCCACCTTCCTTCTTTCTTCTCTATACTCTCTCTCTCTCCTTTTCTTTGCATTGTTTTTCTCACTCGCCGCTTCTTCTTCTTCTTTTGTTCATTTCTCTCGTCGCTGCATGTTATTCTCTTGACTCTAACCATCTCTCTCTGGAATTTATTATACTCGGAGAAGACAATGGCCGCTCCTTCAGGCGGTGGCGGAAGAGAGGGAGCTGGTGGAACAGGTTCGGCTCTTGCTCCGCCGTCTCTACCGCCGCCTCGTCCGAAGTCTCCGCCGGAGTATCCTGATTTGTACGGGAAACGCAGAGAGGCAGCCAAAGTTCAGATGCTAGAGAGAGAGATTGGTTTTCTCGAGGCAAGTGATCTTTTTTTCTATATTTTTTTTAAAGTATTATTATCTCTCAGTCTCTCTTTAATTTTTTAATATATTTTTTAAAATCTGCCACTTTGATTACTCTGAGGAAGTGTCTGAATATTTTGAGATTCATTTGTTTTCTCTCTGTTTTATTAGTCTTTTAAAACAAATGGTATGTAGTACCACTGTACTAGCTTGTGATTATAAAATTAATTAATCATTACTAGTCTTAATTAAATTTTCTAATCTTATAACTTTGAAGAGTTTTGTTTTATTTGTTTTTTTTTTTTTTGTGAGAAAAGAGGTTATTGATTTGCCAAAACTTGGTCCCTACTATATCCAGGTTGGTTTGGACTCTGGACCGTTGTGTGTATGTTTGACAGCAATTATAGAAAACAAAGACATTTTGTTTTATTTATTCTCTTATTAGATGCTATCAAAAAGAGTAATTAATTTATCTCATCAGACATTTTTATAGTATCAAACTAATTTCAAACAACTACTATGGTATTTTTCTCAAAGTCAGTGGATGCAAAGACTTTGCCCATTTAAACTAATTGCATGTTTTCATTGAAAATTAATTTTTTTTTTGTTAGTATTCCAACGGATCTATCGATTAGAAACTATATTACTCCCTCCGTTTTAAAAAGAATGTCATTCTAGCATTTTTTTTTTGTTACAAAAAGAGTGTCACTTTGTATTTCCAATGCAAATTTTTTATTAAAAAACTAGTTTTAACCCTAGTGTTTTAATGTATTAATTAAATTAAGATTTTTTTAGTGTATTAATAAAAGGTAAAATAGAATTTTTATAAGTTTTTCTAATTTATGTGAAAATTGTCAGAATGATATTCTTTTTGAAATAGAAAGAGTATATGGTTCCCATGCTTTTTAACTTCATTAATTTTCGTAATCATAATTTTCACGCTTATTAACTTTCCGTCTTACACCTTGAAAATTAAGTATTTTGCTTTAATATATATATATATATATATATATATATAATTTTTTTGTTTGATCGTCTTGTAGTGTGAAGTGATTGATGAGACGCCCATTTACTCTGTTGTGTGCATCACTGAGGAGTATGTGTTCGTGCATGTGTACTATGAAAGTTAGTGCTTAGTCAAAGAGGGTATTAAAAGGAAAATATAAAGAAAAAGATGCAAAAGAAAAAGTGAGAAATAGCGATGCATTAAGAGAAGCAAAGTAGAGAAAGCTTAGTCGATCTTTAAAATAAAAGTATATACTGAATGGTTATCTTCCTTAGCAGGTTTTTTGTTTTTGCTTTTCAATATCAGTCAATTTGTGAAAGTTTTTGTCTTTATCGCTATTTGCGTTTGAAAGGACCATCCTTGTTTACCTTTTCTTCATGTTGCTTTCTCATCTCCCCTATGTTTACTCTATAGTACTGTATAACGCATATTTTCATATATTTGAGAAATTAAATCATTTTCATACTGTGTATGTTTTGTTTCTCCTGAGTATTTGAAATGTGAAATTCTTGTTTCTTAACCGATATGTTCGACTGTTGTCATGATCAGGGGGAAATTAAATTCATCGAAGGCGTACAACCAGCTTCTAGATGCTGCAAGGAGTAAGATGATGATCTCTGTGTTTCTCAAACATTGTCTCAGTTTGGTTTATTACAATAAAAGAAATATGTTAATATGGAACCTCAATCTATTATGTTTTTATTGTGGCAGGGTCTCTGATTTTGTCGTTGCAAATTCTGACCCATTGATCCCTGCGTAAGGATATTTCTAGTTCAGTCAATGACTTCACATATTTCTTACTCTGCCCGCTCTTACAATTCCATTATGTTTTCTTTTCTCCATACGGACAGACAACGAAAGAGTAGAAGACCCTGCCGGTTCTGGAAGTGGCTCTGGTAAGAATTTATCGCCCGGAAATATCATTTTTATTGTGATATATATAGACTTCCTTTCGACCAATTTAGGGTATTTTAGACGATGCTTGATCTTAGATGGCTAGAATGACACATATATATATATAAATCTATCTTAACAAAGTGATACTAATAAACTAACTCGATGCAGTAGCGGTATTCCGTGTTTGAGCTTGGCGAGTTTCTGCTGTTGTTGCCAATCCGAGTGTTCGTGCCATCTGAGGAAGCCCAAGTGCTGCAACTGCACAGGTTGCAGCTGCATTGGGTCCAAATGCTGTGACGGGTCGTGCTGCTCAAATAGCTGTTGTTGCCCTAGACCGAGCTGCCCGAGCTGCCTGAGCTGCCCGAGCTGCCCGAGCTGCCCGAGCTGCCCGAGTTGCTCGAGCTGTTCATGCTTCCGAGGTTGCTGTTGTTCTTGTCCGGACATATCTTGCTGCATTCCCACCTGTTTCCGCGGTTGCAGTCGACCATCGTGTCTGAATAAGAAGAGCTCATGCTGCAGCTGCAACTGCAACTGCAAGATCAGATGGTCATCTTGTTTTAGATGTCTCAAGGTACGATTTTGTTGTGGTTTTTGCAATTGTAAAAATCTATGTTCTAATCCTTGTTGTTTAACTTTCTAAACATTACTATTATTATTGTTGTTATAGCTATTTTTCTCTAAAAGTCACATTTTTGTTCATTTCTTATTTATCTGTTCGTTAAAAGGAAGGGACTTTTTCTTGATTTTTGTAATAAACTTGTGAATATTAAAAAAAAAATGTGAATATTTTTTTGTAAGTGATTATTATCATCAAGCGAGCCTCCCATGAGATATGTCAGTAATAATTCAGTATATACACTATCTGACTGAATGTATGACCAGAGAAAAACAAGATACAATTAAGCAAATAACTCTCGTGGTTCGAATAACAGCTTAAGGATCGAAATGAATATACATAAAAAAAAATGTTTTTCTGCCAATAAATTACAAATAAAAAATTCAAAATATCAAACATACGTAGAGATGATCAAATGAAACACTGGTTTAATTAATTATTCAATCTACGGCAGGGTTTTAATAGCTGATCAAACCCAATCTGTCCATTAGCTTTCTACTGTATATCTGATCTCCCAAACTCAAAATAATGATGTTCATTACTCTAAATACTCTTTCATTTTGAGATCATCAACGAATTTTTCTTCTTTAATCTAGTATAACAGGTGGTGAATGCACATACGAATTAATATAGGAGTTTATTTGTTTTTCAAAGCAAGGACGCTAATCTCGGCGACCAATCTACCTAACAACATACATTCGACCAGTCTTCTTTGAAGAGAATGCACAAAAAAAGAGAGATCAATCCAATAGCACAAAAGAATGAATCCAGTCAAATCTTTCTGTCTCTGTCTTCTTCTTCATCCTTTTTATTTTCATTAGACTGCTCCAACAAAACAAGAACAGTGGCATTTTATACCAAAGATTTCAAGAGTATTTAAAAACAAGTGAAATGATATAGTTGTAATTTTGAATGGATTGAAAATGTATCTAATTAAAAATATACACAACTCTCTTTCTATTGGTCGGGCCAATTTTTTTGTTTTTTTAAAAAATTCTTTTAGTATGCTTTCTCACTCTTTAGGTGGGTATTTAGTGAATAAAAAACCCAGAAACTCCATGTGATTGGGTATATGTATCAACCGATAAGAGAAGAAAATCAGTTACCATCCTTTGCGTTTTCATCAAATGCCATGCATTATTTACCAGCATATGTTTGTAACATATATCTCGTTAATTTACGCTTCAACGTAACATGGCTTCTCTAAAAATAACGATTACAATTAAATGTATACGTTAATATTCTTTGTAGGTAACTCATTATATCATTTGTTTTGTTTTAATTTATCTTGCAAAGAATGACTTCAATTTGGTAATTTAAAAAAACTAATTCTGGATCCATGGTGATATTCGCATATTTTAACTCTTTTTATCATGCATCTCATCTAGTTTTTGTACATTAATGTGTAGTTTCATAGAGTTTTTCTATAGTTTTGCATTCTTAAGTAGAAGTTAATAGATTTTAGATAGGTCCTAGAGAGTTTTGGTACAATTGGAGTGTTTCAGGTACTTATTGGAGTCTTGGGGAAGATCATGGACCAGGAGGAACGTACCCGCAGCGAACGGAGATGATCGAGTGATGGAGGAGGAAATCAGGAAGCGCAGCGGCCAGCATGCAGCGGTCTAGGGAGACCGCTGCACTTTCAAGTCCGCAGCGGTCAGGTGCAGCGGTACGAGCAGACCGCTGCGGATCCAGCCGGAGCAAAAACCAGAAGTCTCGCAGCGGTCATACAGCGGTCAAACCAGACCGCTGCACTTTCAAGTCCGCAGCGGTCAGGTGCAGCGGTACGAGCAGACCGCTGCGGATCCATCCGAAGCAAACAGCAGGCAGTTCACAGCGGTCATGCAGCGGTCTGAGCTGACCGCTGTGAACCCTCTCGGACAAAAAAGTTGTCGGGTCAAACCCGGTTTGTCCCGGGTTGACCCGATCTGTATTGACTTAAGCAAAATTAAACCTAATTAAAAAGCAGATTTTGTTTTTCTTTGAGATTTAAGCAAAAAACCTTTTTTGAGAGCTTGGGAGGAGATTGTAAGAGATTATTGAGTGATTTATGCAAGTTCTTATTGGATTATTTCTTCCATCTTTTGTCCCATTATCTTTTATGATTCTCAACACTTCCTTTATGGGATTTGTGGAGAAAACCATGTGTTGTGAGTAGTTTTCTAGGGTTCTTGGGTGAAGTAGATTTAGGTAATTTTAGAGTGAATCAATGATGTTAGGGCTTTGATTGTTATTGATCCTCCCTTGTTTAGTGAGTTTAATGCTAAATCAACCATGATCAAGTTGATTTAGATCATAGGGAATTTCTCGCCCGGAAGGTGTTCGATGAAATTCCCCAATGAACTAATCAAGGGATATTCCATTCTTAACCTATGGAAATAGTTGTTTAAGATGTTTATTGATTAAATGATCTTGTTTCTAATGCTTGAAAGTTATTGAATCACAAATGGGAATTTGTTCTTGATTTAGTAAATTCCAAAGGGACTAGTTCCAAGGGATTGGATTAGTCTTGTTTAATGATCATAGTCTAAGGATTAGCATTGCTTGAGTTTATTGGCATCATTGTGAACCACTAAAGTTACCGACAATCGTATACTTCACCCTTGGATTCGTTTGTTTTAGAACTTTCTTTAAACCGTAATTTACATTCTCGTTTAGGTTTCTATTTTTGCTTTAGTTGGAAATAGTTTGTTTTTAAAATCCTTTAGGTTGCTAGAAAACCAATTCTTGAACCGCTTAGATTAAGAAGTTTTATGTATTCTTAGTTTTTAATCCCAACCCATTATGGATTGACATCTCAAGTACTACAATGACATGAGTATACTTGGGATAATTGACACGAAAATATCCTGTATCAATTTGGCGCCGTTGCCATTTGGGTTTTGCATTAATCATTAGGATTTTAAATCTTCTTGAGCCTAAGTTTTATTTTTAATTTGTTACTAATCTCTTTCACTTGTTTTTCCCCTTCTCATAGGTGTATGAACACGAGATCACAAGGCACATCAAATCTTATACACCGTGTTGACAACATCCGTGCTCTAGAACGAGCAAATACAAGGGCAAGACAAGAAAGCGCGAGACACCTTCAACAGTTAGAAATGGAAGGTGAACAAATTCCTCCGGTTGCGCACCAAAATGCACCCGTGCACGGTGCTGGTCACCAAGGTGTTGGTCACCAAGGAAATGGTGTGAACCGAATACCAAATCATCCACCACGACCTGCACGACTAATTGGAGCCGGTGATGCACCAAACACACACGCTAACCGTCAAGGAATTGCACCACCAGCAGTTGACCACAACAACTTTGAGATCAAATCTGGTATTATCTCTATGGTGCAGAACAACAAGTTTCATGGGCTGGCCATGGAGGACCCACTGGATCACCTGGATCAATTCGACCAAGTGTGTGGTTTGGTGAAGATCAATGGCATCTCTGAAGATGCATTTAAGCTGCGGTTATTCCCTTTCTCTCTAGGGGATAAAGCTCGGCAATGGGCAAAGAACTTATCTCAAGGTTCCATTACTTCGTGGGACCAATGCAAGCATGCATTCCTGTCCAAGTTCTTCTCGACAACAAGGACAGCTCGACTAAGGAATGACATCTCAAGCTTCACACAAAAGAATAATGAAAGCTTTAGTGAGGCATGGGAGAGGTTCAAAAGCTACACCATGCAATGCCCACACCATGGGTTTTCGGATGAGTCCCTTTTAAGCACTTTGTATCGTGGTGTTCTGCCCAAGTACCGATTGCTCCTCGATACCGCGAGCAATGGGAACTTTCTGGGTAAGGAAGTGAATGATGGGATGGCGCTTGTAGAGAACTTGGCTCAAAGCGACGGCAACTATGGTGAAGACTATGACAGATTTTCACGAGGAGGTGGAGACTTTGATAACCAAAAGACGAGACAAGATATTAAAGCTCTTAATGACAAGCTTGACAAGCTTCTCCAAGTCTCACAATCAACTGTGAACTTTGTTGGTGAGTTCGATGAACACCAAGGCCATCAAGAGGGAATTGCGCATGATGATAAGCAAGAAGAAGTCAATTATGTGGGTGGTCAAGGTGGCTACCAAGGTGGTTTCAACGCGAACTATAGGAATCATCCCAATTTTTCCTATAGAAGCAACAATGTCGCAAACCCTCAAGACCAAGTGTATCCTCAACAAAACACTCAAGGTCAAGGATATCAACAAAAGAACTTCATCTCTACAAACCAACAAAGGCCATTTGTCCCAAGGAACAATTTTCAAGGAAACCAAAGTGGGTTTCAACCAAAGCAACAATCTAACCCACCCGGTTTTGGACAGCAAGGACAACCAAGCAACGCAACGCCTCAAGACAACGAGATGAAGAACATGCTTCAACAGATATTACAAGGCCAAGCTCAAGGAACCATGGAATTGAGTAAGAAAATGGCGGAAATCCACAACAAGGTGGACTGTTCTTACAATGATCTCAACTCCAAATTTGAGTCATTGTCGTCTAGGGTCAAACAATTCGAAGGACGAGGAGTAGCTTCATCATCACGCCCTCAAGGTACCTTCCCGGGAAAACCAGAGGCTAATCCAAAGGAGTTTTGCAACGCTATCACATTGCGTAGCGGAAAAGAGCTTCCCCCACGGGAGATTCCATCTAATCTCAACGAGGACATTGAGAACCAAAGCGGGGAGGTGATCATTGAGAATGAAGCAAACATGGGTGAAGAAGATGCTGTTTCGGGGAAAGCTAAAGAACCAAGGGCAATCGAAGATGAAACTGTGGTAGTACCTACAAAGAAGAAGTCTTTTGTCCCACCGCCTTATGAACCCAAGCTTCCTTTCCCGGGCCGCTTTAAGAAGCAACTCATGGAAAAATACAGAGCGATCTTCGATGAGCAAATCAACAAAGTCCAAGTGACTATGCCCTTGGTTGATGCTTTCTTGCTAGTCCCACAATACACTAAGTTCCTTAAAGATGCAATCAAGGATAGAACCAAGAACCTAGAAGGAATGGTTGTGCTTTCCCATGAGTGTAGTGCAATAATTCAACGGAAAGTCATACCAAAGAAGTTGGGAGATCCAGGAAGCTTTACTCTTCCATGTGCTCTTGGACCACTTGGTTTTGATCATTGCTTATGCGACCTTGGAGCAAGTGTAAGCTTAATGCCTTTCTCAGTGGCAAAACGTCTAGGCTTCACTACCTACAAAGCTTGCAGAATTTCTCTCGTGCTAGCGGACAGGTCGGTGAGACACCCAATTGGAATGCTTGAAGATCTACCGGTGAAAATTGGCGATTTTGAGGTACCCACCGATTTTGTTGTTCTTGAGATGGATGAAGAACCCAAAGATCCTCTCATCTTTGGAAGACCATTTTTAGCCACCGCCGGGGCTATCATAGATGTGCGAAGAGGGAAGATTGATCTTCATTTGGGTAAAGACGATGTGCTTAACTTTGACATCAATGAAATGATGAAGAAGCCCACAATAGATGGTCAAGCCTTCTACATTGAAACTATGGAGGAGCTAGCGGATGAGCTTCTAGAGGAGTTGAACTTGGAGGATCATCTTCAAATTGCTTTGACTAAAGAGCATGGAGAGAATGGGTATCTTCATGAGGAGAGTGTTGGTTACATGAAGTTGCTAAACTCGCACAAAGCGCTAGTTGGAGAAAATCAGTTTTTGGAACTAGAGCACAAAGAAACTGTTGAAGACGGATTGGAGAACAATGTGAGCTCTTTGGAAATTGACTACGTGAGTGCTTTAGATGTCGACTTGGAGGATGAGCAAGGAACTAGCAATGGTGAGACTAGTTTCGATGAAGATTGGAGCGAACTCAAAGCCCCAAAAGTCGACCTCAAACCACTCCCAAGTGGGCTAAGGTATGCGTTCTTAGGTCCAAATGAGTCTTATCCGGTCATAGTCAATGAGAGTTTAGATGAGAATGAGTTGACCGCCCTTTTGAGAGAGTTGAGGAAATTTAGAAGAGCAATAGGCTACTCTTTAGATGATATAAAAGGAATTTCCTCTTCTCTATGTGCACACCGAATCCATCTAGAAGATGAGTCTATGAGCTCTATTGAACATCAAAGACGGTTAAACCCGAATTTGAAAGAAGTGGTTAAGAAGGAGATTCTTAAACTTCTAGATGCGGGGATAATATATCCCATTTCGGATAGTACATGGGTCTCACCGGTTCATGTGGTTCCCAAAAAGGGTGGGATAACGGTCGTACGGAATGATAAAGATGAATTGATCCCCACTAGAACTATAACCGGACATAGGATGTGCATAGATTATAGAAAGCTAAACTCGTCTACTCGAAAAGATCATTTCCCTTTGCCTTTTATTGACCAAATGTTAGAGAGATTGGCAAATCACCCTTATTATTGTTTCCTTGATGGATATTCGGGATTCTTTCAAATCCCAATCCACCCCAATGATCAAGAGAAAACGACCTTTACATGTCCCTATGGTACCTTCGCATATCGAAGAATGCCATTTGGACTTTGTAATGCACCCGCGACTTTTCAACGGTGTGTAATGTCTATTTTCTCGGACTTAATTGAGGACATGGTAGAGGTGTTTATGGATGATTTTTCTGTATATGGTGCCTCGTTTGCTTCTTGTTTGTCAAATCTTTGCAGGGTACTCACTAGGTGCGAAGAAGCAAATCTCGTCTTGAATTGGGAGAAATGTCATTTCATGGTGCGAGAAGGCATTGTCTTGGGGCATAAGATCTCGGAAAAGGGCATTGAGGTTGACAGGGCTAAGATCGAAGTGATGATGGGTTTGGAACCGCCAACAACGGTGAAGGGCATTCGAAGTTTTTTGGGCCATGCCGGGTTTTATAGACGGTTCATCAAGGATTTCTCGAGGATAGCGAGACCTCTAACAAGACTTCTTTGCAAAGAGGTGGAGTTCAATTTCGATGGAGAATGCCTTGAGGCATTTCTGGAAATCAAGAAAGCTCTTGTGAGTGCTCCAATTGTGCAAGCACCGGATTGGGATCTTCCGTTCGAAATCATGTGTGATGCTAGTGACTTTGCGGTTGGCGCAGTTTTGGGTCAAAAGAAAGACAAGAAGATTCATGTCATCTACTATGCTAGTAGAACCTTGGATGATGCTCAGACGAGATATGCAACCACGGAAAAGGAGCTCTTAGCGGTGGTCTATGCTTTCGAAAAATTTCGCTCCTACTTGGTGGGATCCAAGATCGTGGTATACACGGATCATGCTGCCTTGAGACACTTGATAGCAAAGAAAGATGCCAAACCAAGGCTTCTACGGTGGATCCTTCTTCTCCAAGAGTTCGATATGGAGATTAAAGACAAGAAAGGCATTGAAAACGGCGTTGCGGACCACTTGTCTAGATTAAGAGTCGAAGAGACAATTCCCATAGATGATTCTCTTCCCGAAGAACATCTTATGATTGTTGGGATGTTGAAGGAAAGTTATCATGCGGGGTTGAGACTAGACGAAGTCATGAGTTTGAGTGATCTCGGTTTGCCGTGGTATGCTGATTTTGTGAACTATTTAGCTTGCGGGAAGGAACCACCAAACTTGGACAGTTACAACAAGAAGAAGTTCTTTAGAGATGTAAACCATTTCTATTGGGACGAACCTTATCTATACAAGAGATGCTCGGATACTCTGTACCGGAGGTGCATCCCGGAGGAAGAAGTGAATGGAGTGCTGTATCATTGTCATGGTTCGGTATATGGAGGGCACTTCGCATCCTTCAAAACTGCGACAAAAGTGCTTAATTCCGGGTTATGGTGGCCAAGCTTGTTCAAAGACGCTCACACCTACGTTTCGTCATGTGATGCTTGCCAAAGAAAAGGCAACATAAGTAGAAGGGATGAGATGCCTCAAAATCCCATCTTGGAAGTCGAGGTGTTTGATGTGTGGGGAATAGATTTCATGGGACCATTTCCCTCATCTTATGGAAACCAATACATATTAGTGGCGGTGGACTATGTTTCTAAGTGGGTGGAAGCCGTCGCAAGTCCAACTAATGACGCCAAGGTGGTCATTAAGCTTTTCAAGACGATCATTTTCCCGAGGTTTGGAATCCCTAGAGTGGTGATTAGTGATGGTGGAAGTCATTTCATTAACAAGGTGTTTGAGAGCTTGCTCAAGAAGCATGGAGTCAAACACAAGGTTGCCACACCCTATCACCCTCAAACAAGTGGGCAAGTGGAAGTCTCCAACCGCCAAATCAAGGCAATATTGGAAAAGACGGTGAGTAACTCGAGGAAAGATTGGGCCAAGAAGCTAGACGATGCTTTGTGGGCATACCGAACCGCGTTCAAAACTCCCATTGGTACTACACCTTTCAACTTACTTTATGGGAAGTCATGTCATTTGCCCGTTGAGTTGGAGTACAAAGCATTATGGGCAGTCAAGTTGCTGAACTTTGACATTAAGACAGCTTCGGAAAGACGTCTAATCCAGTTACATGAGCTAGATGAAATCCGTCTCGATGCCTATGACAGCTCAAAGATTTACAAGGAACGGACTAAGGCGTTCCATGACAAGAAGATTGTCAAGAAAGGTTTCAAAGCTGGAGACCAAGTGCTGCTTTTCAATTCCCGGTTGAAGCTGTTTCCCGGAAAGTTGAAATCGAGGTGGTCGGGGCCGTTCAAGATCAAAGAAGTACAGCCTTATGGAGCGGTGACGCTATGGAACAACAGTGGTGGGGAATTTACGGTTAACGGGCACAGACTCAAACCGTACTCGGCATCAGCATTCATCGAGGAAGGGATCTCGGTTCCGCTCTCGAACCCGTCTCCCGCCTAAAAGGGTTTGCAAAGTCAAGCTTAGTGACTTTAAACAAGCGCTCTTGGGAGGCATTCCCATGACTATCCTTGTATATATTTCAATCTTTCTAGTTCCTTTTTATGTTTTTGTCTTTTGTTTTCAGGTTTATTTGCTCGGGTCTGCAAAAAGGGGAAGAAGCACTTCGAAAAGGAAATTTGGACTTTTTCAAGACTCGCAGCGGTCAACTCGCAGCGGTATAGCCAGACCGCTGCGAAATCACCCGTCGAAAACCCGAGATTCCACAGCGGTCATGCAGCGGTTGGAGGAGACCGCTGCACTTTCAAACTCGCAGCGGTCAACTCGCAGCGGTATAGCCAGACCGCTGCGAAATCACCCGTCGAAAACCCGAGATTCCACAGCGGTCATGCAGCGGTTGGAGGAGACCGCTGTGGAACTCTTCCAGGTAAGTCAACTTTGATTTTTGAGCGTTGACCCGGTTTAAAACCATTTGATTCGGTTTTGCTTCAATTTTAACCATTAAACCGGATTGAATTTGATTTATCAAAGGTTTTCTTTCTCTCCCTCACTCACGATTTTCTCCTCTTCTTCTTTCCTTCTCTGTCGCGACTCCTCTTCCTTCTTTACCCAAAATTTTTCAAACTCTTTCAAGCTCGAATTTGCGTGATTCTTGTGATTCCAACAGAGATTTCGACACACCCTCTCTCATTACTCAAGGTAAAATCCTTCATATCCCTCTTTCTCCATGAAATCAAAGAAATTTTCAAAAATAAAAAATTGTGGAATTGTTGGATTGAGGATGGAAATTGCTTGCCAATGCTTGGGTGATGTTTGTTTATGCTAGGAATGTTAGATTCACAAGCTAATTTGTTGATTTAATGGTGAAATTTTGAGTTTTGAAAAGTTAGGGTTCATGAGTTGAAAAGGGGTCGAAAATTGCAAAAATGTGGGAAAAATTTGTTGGAATTTGGGGCTTTCGCTTGCAACTGCTTGATTCACCCTGATTGATTACCCACACAAGTCAACCGGGCTAACTTTGCAAAAATTTGTTGAACTTGGTGATTGTTTGTTCTTGTAAATGTGAATTATTGCAAAATCTTCATAAACACATTGGCCTTTGAGGTGAAGATGACTATGGTTTCCTGCTTGCATTAGCTAGATTGCTAATTAAAGAATGGTTATCACTTGCTTGCATTCCTCAACTTCGAACTAACTTTACAAGAGTATTTCGTTTTTGAAGGATTACAAAATGACGGGAGGAAACAAAGGTGCTTCTGCTTCTAGGAAAGGAAAGGAAATTGTTTCACCATCAAGTGATCATGAAAACAGAAGTGGAAGTGAAGAGGATGTCCCAATAATGACAAAAAGGAAAACCAAGAAGCAAGCGACGAAAAATGCGACAACAAAGACAAAGCCCTCAACTGCTGTGCTGATGAGAATGTTCAAGGAGACGGAATTCACCCAAACGAGGTGGGCAGATCATGAACTCCTCGAAGAGCTGGGTATTCGCGAAGATGTTCAAGAAATCTTCAAGAACATGGGCCTAGGTACCTTCTTTGAAATGGCGCATCCAGCTTTTCAGTCGCCAACCCACCAATTCCTCTCTTCTCTATCCTTCTACAATGACACTTCGAAGGAATTGTCGGATAGAGAACGTGCCCACATTACCTTCAAGATCGGTGGGAGAACGCACAAGATGTCTTTGCATCAATTAAGCGAAGTCTTTGGATTCTCGGAAGGAGATAGATGTGCATTGAGTTTGGACCGATGGGAGGCAACCGTAGTGTGGAACACCATAAGCGAAGGGCAATACACAAAAGGGACGAGCAAAGCGAGTAACATTAGACATCCCGCGATTCGCTACGCTCACAAGCTGCTCGCGCACACTTGGTTTGCACGAAGGGAAAATGGAAATGTGAAAGAAGATGAGATGGCGCTTCTAATCGAAGGAATCAAACCACATTTGAGGACTTGCTCAAATGGAGATGAAATTATTGGTCAAAACGGGCATCGTCTCAACTTTGCTCACTACCTAGTGAACCGGTTCCTCTACTACCAAGAATGGGTCCATACCACAAAGGACACAACACCTCAATTGAGTGTTGGCGGGCTCATCACTCCGATACTGCTAGCGTGTGGAGTCGACTTGGAACCCGTCTCAGAGAGAATAGAGCGCATCGATGCCGCCTACCTCGTTAGGTCGGATTTTCTAGTGGGTCGCCTTGGAAGAAGCTATGGGTACCGTTTTCATGTTACGAAGACGGAGAAGAAGAAGATTGTTCTTCCACATCGCCAAGTCACCACCGTCATCATGAGAGAGAACTTGATCTTTCGACCCAAGCCTTGGCTACTCTACGATCAAGCAACTCATGGAAAATTCACCACCATCCAAAGCAAAAAGAGTAGCAGCATAGACCCGCCCACCGATCAACCAGCACCACCATCTCCCGACAGAGTCTTCGGAAGCGAAAGGTATCATTTCCAACCTTATGACGAGCCTGCCTCGGGCACGGCACTTCGCGAAGCGCATAGCCACATCCGTCTCCTACAAAGGTGGAACAAGTGGCAAGACAAAACCGTTAAAAAATTGGTGAAAACGGTTAAGGGGATGAAAAGCCAAATCAAAGAGCTAAAGGCCAAAATTGGAGGAGAGGGCTCATCGCGCGAACACGGTGAACGTGTTGAAGAAGAACGAACCGGTGAAAACGTCATGGAGGATGAGAGGCGCCATTATTTCGATACAACAATGGCAACCCATAGCAACGTCGAGCCACCTCGAGCATCTTCCCATGAGAGGGTTAGGAGGAAGAGAAGAGCCACAAGATCACCATCAACGAGCGGTTCAGGGAACCCAGCACTCTCCATTGACACGTCCCCTTCCGTCGAATTCTAAAGGTAACACTCCAATTTTGTAAATATTTTTCGAGTCTTCAGTTCGTTTTTTTTTTTTTTTTTATTTGTTTTTTTTTTAGGTACTTTCTCCAAATTTTCTTATACACCGAGACGGTGTTAAGTAAGTTGGGGGGAGGTACCCGTTGCTAATAGCGTGTTTTGTTTTGTTCTATTTTCCTTGAGCCTCATGCATTCATGTATTGCATTGATAAAAAAAAAAAAAAAAAACGAAAAAAACGAAAAAAACGAAAATTCCAAAAAAATGACCATATAGTTTTGCATTGCATTCTTTTCTTTTTAGGATTGAGTCTAGAAGCATTTAGGAATGCATTGCATATGCATAGGGAGCAATGATAGTAACTAAAGCTTAGCATTTCATTCAATGTGATGCCCTTGTTAATCATACCATGTTGCTTGAACATCTCTTGAAAAAAACTCGCAAACTTCGTGCTTTGATCTCTCCACTTGAAACTTGTCGTCTTGTTGATGTTTGCTTGAATTGAAACCAACTCCTTAACTATTGGACTGAATTGAATTTAATTTTCTCACTTATGGGCTTGTGTATGCTTAACCATGGTCACCTAAAAACATCCAAGTCATCTTTGCATTAATTTTTACCACTCTTGTTGACTTGGGTGGCCATTTCCATTTATAAATGGTTTCCCCACCTTTAAACCCAACCATTTCCTTCCACCCTTGATGATTTTGTGAGTGAGGCCTCTTTTCTTGATAGTACTACACTTGTAAAATCTTGTAAGTATCGAGGACGACAAAGGATAGCTTCCATTAGCTAGGTTTGTTGTTCTTGGGGAATTGGCTAGTGATTAGAAAGGAGATTGAGAATGGTGAAGAGTTGTCAATGTTTGGGGATATATAAAAAAAAAAAAAAAAAAAAAAAAAAAAAAAAAAAAAAAAAAAAGAGACTCCCCCTAGAGATGAAAGAAAAGAAAGGATAAGTGAAAAAGAAAGGGAAAGGAGTAGTGATGAAAAGATAAGAAAAGGAATCGAAAGAGCAAATGGAAATTTTCAAGGAACGATTTGAAAAGAGAAATGATCAAAAGGGTAGAGATTTAGTTTGGCAAAGAGCAAAAAGAAAAACACTTGGGTAGAAATAGTGAATTGGATACTCAAAGCTTAGGGAAGGGTAGAACAATGGAAGTGAATACTTTGTATGCGTAAATTGTTCCGATCTTCCTTGCTTTTGCGAAGTGTTTGTACTCCGTTTTTCATAGAGTTAACCACTAAATTGATCTCTTGTTTATATTGATAAATCTTTCTCTTGTTCAACCGATTGGTCTATAGATCACTTGCCCATTTGTGAGACCGCACCTTGAAACGATTAATTGAATGTGAGAGTTGGTTAATATGACGGTAGTCGGATGCTTGACTTTGAGTGTAGAGAAAAATATTTGGAGTTGCGATAAGCCTAGAGAAGTTAGAGTGGATTAAGAAGTTTGTTCTTGCAACATGTTATCATTTCCTAAGGACATCATGGTGAATGCTTTGCTAGCTTCTTTTGATTTGAGCTCCCGCTTTCAATCATTTTCTCCAACTTGTTTATGTTTGTTTGCTTGAGGACAAGCAAAAGGCA
Organism: Eutrema japonicum; assembly: GCA_030161315.1. Lineage (NCBI taxonomy): Eukaryota > Viridiplantae > Streptophyta > Magnoliopsida > Brassicales > Brassicaceae > Eutrema > Eutrema japonicum. The sequence goes on from BSQW01000005.1 coordinate 47,277,179, forward strand.
AGTCCGGGGGAATTGATATTCGCATATTTTAACTCTTTTTATCATGCATCTCATCTAGTTTTTGTACATTAATGTGTAGTTTCATAGAGTTTTTCTATAGTTTTGCATTCTTAAGTAGAAGTTAATAGATTTTAGATAGGTCCTAGAGAGTTTTGGTACAATTGGAGTGTTTCAGGTACTTATTGGAGTCTTGGGGAAGATCATGGACCAGGAGGAACGTACCCGCAGCGAACGGAGATGATCGAGTGATGGAGGAGGAAATCAGGAAGCGCAGCGGCCAGCATGCAGCGGTCTAGGGAGACCGCTGCACTTTCAAGTCCGCAGCGGTCAGGTGCAGCGGTACGAGCAGACCGCTGCGGATCCAGCCGGAGCAAAAAGCAGAAGTCTCGCAGCGGTCATACAGCGGTCAAACCAGACCGCTGCACTTTCAAGTCCGCAGCGGTCAGGTGCAGCGGTACGAGCAGACCGCTGCGGATCCATCCGAAGCAAACAGCAGGCAGTTCACAGCGGTCATGCAGCGGTCTGAGCTGACCGCTGTGAACCCTCTCGGACAAAAAAGTTGTCGGGTCAAACCCGGTTTGTCCCGGGTTGACCCGATCTGTATTGACTTAAGCAAAATTAAACCTAATTAAAAAGCAGATTTTGTTTTTCTTTGAGATTTAAGCAAAAAACCTTTTTTGAGAGCTTGGGAGGAGATTGTAAGAGATTATTGAGTGATTTATGCAAGTTCTTATTGGATTATTTCTTCCATCTTTTGTCCCATTATCTTTTATGATTCTCAACACTTCCTTTATGGGATTTGTGGAGAAAACCATGTGTTGTGAGTAGTTTTCTAGGGTTCTTGGGTGAAGTAGATTTAGGTAATTTTAGAGTGAATCAATGATGTTAGGGCTTTGATTGTTATTGATCCTCCCTTGTTTAGTGAGTTTAATGCTAAATCAACCATGATCAAGTTGATTTAGATCATAGGGAATTTCTCGCCCGGAAGGTGTTCGATGAAATTCCCCAATGAACTAATCAAGGGATATTCCATTCTTAACCTATGGAAATAGTTGTTTAAGATGTTTATTGATTAAATGATCTTGTTTCTAATGCTTGAAAGTTATTGAATCACAAATGGGAATTTGTTCTTGATTTAGTAAATTCCAAAGGGACTAGTTCCAAGGGATTGGATTAGTCTTGTTTAATGATCATAGTCTAAGGATTAGCATTGCTTGAGTTTATTGGCATCATTGTGAACCACTAAAGTTACCGACAATCGTATACTTCACCCTTGGATTCGTTTGTTTTAGAACTTTCTTTAAACCGTAATTTACATTCTCGTTTAGGTTTCTATTTTTGCTTTAGTTGGAAATAGTTTGTTTTTAAAATCCTTTAGGTTGCTAGAAAACCAATTCTTGAACCGCTTAGATTAAGAAGTTTTATGTATTCTTAGTTTTTAATCCCAACCCATTATGGATTGACATCTCAAGTACTACAATGACATGAGTATACTTGGGATAATTGACACGAAAATATCCTGTATCACATGGGTACATAGCTCATCAGCTCAAAGGACAATATACAATCCACACTTGTACTAAATCGGTGAAGTAATGATATCGATTACCTCACGGTTTGGTTTGTGACAGTCTGAAATCAATCAGAACTTATAACCAATTTTTAACGATATTCGTAGGACATAACTAGATACAAAATTGACGAAACATCTATAACAGAGGATCCGACATAACGTTTATTGCTTTTGTCCGATGGTTATTCAAAAAAGATCTTAGAGATATTCGTATTAATTGCTAAACTATATTCTTTTTTCGATCAAAGAAGTCAGAGAGAATGATTCGGCAGAGGTAAAAAAGATAGATTTCATTTCATGGTGAAAAATAAAAATAATTCGTATAGGTTTGCGTAATAATAATTGATCAAGTGTTTCTGGGTTTGTACGGTACGGATCCAACTGTGGATCAGAAGTCAGAAGTGAAGGTGTTTTCTACTTTTCTTTCTTTCTTCTTTGTGAGTTTTTATTGTATTTAGAGGTCCCCATTATATAAAGACTGAGGTGTTTGTGTCAAGAGGAAAAAAAAGAGGGGTCGAAAACGAAAATAGAGGAAATTTAGGGTACAAAAAAAGTGTCAGATAGGAGAGAAAAAACACAAGAGTGGACCTCTCTGCAAATTATATACTGACACTATTCGCTTCTTCTTGTCGTCGGTATTTCTTATCATTCATGTTTTTACAATTCCCTTATTATTTTCCCAGTAAAAATTGTCTACAAAAATGTGTAGATTGATCTTTATTCCAAATATTTGACTTTATTTATCAGAAACTACAAATACAATATTAATATGCTTAATGGTAAGAAGATAAGACCCTTGGATCATAAGACTAATTGAGGAGACTCTAATAGAATTCTTATACATTTTCTTATATGCAATTTCCCTACTGTTAGTATTGTTTTTGTATTTTTCACTTGTTGGCTTAGTTTTTGACTTTTTTCATATATGTATGAGTATTTCTTTGTGGGGTTCTCAGTTTTCTATCGGGCTTAACTTATCTCTTTATTATATTTAACTGAGCGTAAGGCCCAGTTTTTATGTCAACAAACCCAGCAGAGTCCAATCCAACTCTATTGTACCAAATTCAAGAAGCCCATGCATGAACCAAGTGTGTTTTTTTTTTTTTTTAATCAAATACAAGTATACAACCAAATGACCAATTGCGTAAGACATAATTGCATAGCTTCTCACTTATTTCAACTTTTTTTTACGAAGTTAACACTTATTTTTTTTTTGTGGGCTTCCAAAGCCACGGGGTCGGTTCGGCTTTCGATTTATGTATAAATTTTTGTTGGGTTTCCCTTTATGCAGTTTAAATCTTTGATTTTAGCCTCGTTTGGCTTGGTTTCGTGGTTTGAGATCTAGATCTAACCAGATCTGAGATTTTCCGGTGGATCGGTGATTTCGGTCTTGGAATAGGTGGGATTCCGTCGCTAGTTTCGTGGATCCGGAAGCTTTGCTCTCCTTCTTCTTCGTTTCTTCGGCGGGTGGAGATCTTCGTGTTTAGGCGTGAGGTTCCTTGCTCTCGTTTGATCTGCTATACTCGGTTGGGCTCGCCGGTGGTGTAATCGACGTCATTTTTGTAGTACCAAAATTATCGTACAATAGATAGGAGAGATTTAATCACGATTTATATAAATAAACAGTAAGGAACCGATGATTCATAAAACGATAAAGCAATAAAATAAATCTAAGGAGACGAGATGAATCTATTTTCTTAACTCTAAAAATCTCCTGTAGTGCGACGGGTTTTAATAGATCTATGACCTCTAAGATACAACTAAAATAATTTGTATCATCTACATTTGATATCAGATCTATCGAATATTATACTACGATACTCTCGAATAAAGATTTACTTTAAACTGTAGAGAATTGAAAGAATTTTTTTTTTTGTAAGTGTGTTTTTCCGTGTGTGATTTGATGCCTTTTTCTAGAGGCAATCTTATATATAGGAGAAGATCATAGAGGAAATTATTTTCAACTAGCGATGTGAGACTTTTTACATGTTCTTCACTTTTTTTTTTTTAGGTTTTTCCTTTTCTTAAGGTTTTTCTTTTTTTTGTAGGTTTTTCCTTTTTTTAAGATTTTTTCTTTTTACATTCACAAGGCTTTTTTACTTAGCCCAAATGTCTCATTTCAATTCATACATACATATATTTATAAAGCCCTCAAGCTCTTATAAATTTTGTTCCAACAATTTTCTCGTTGCCGTTGCTTGTGTGTGGTGCAGTTTGGGTCAGGCCTTGTTTTGCTGCTTTGTGTCGGTTTCCATTATCGGGCAGGGAGGTGGTTTCGATTCAAAGTGTTTGCTGTGTCTGCAGAGCTCTTGTTGTCAGCGGTTTGTCTTCTTCCTTTGATGATCTTGGTCGTTCTGCTTGTAATTTGGTTCCTTGAGTTTTTAGTGTGATCGTCTTGATTTAGCGACGAATGCGGGAGTTCTTGTTGTTTGCTTGTTACCGCTGCGGTGAATAGAATGTTCTCGAGGCAGGTTTTCCTCGCTCAGCTTAGTGTGGCTGGTGTCTCTATTCCTTAGCTCTTCATGGTTCTTCTTGCGGCTCGGATGCATCTTTCTTCGTTGGTTGTTTGGATCTTCGAAGAAGATCCCCGGCTCTGTCTTGCGGTCTCGTATTGAATTCTCCTTGACCTTATTGTGGAAATTTTGTAAACTTGGTTGGATTTAGTTTTTGTGGTATTTGGTGTAGTTTGTATTAGTCTTCCCAGTTTGGGACTTTTGGCTTCGGGAGTGTCCTTTACTCGCCCACTTTTGTCTCTAGAAGGGATATGTCACTTGTTGGCTGCTTGGTGTAGTTTTAAAACCGAATCTATCTATGAAAAAATATTAGACGGAAAAAAAACATTTATTTTTTTAAAATATTTTTTTTTGTCTTTTAACGTATAAATGACTAAATATTTTTCCCTCTTTATACCCGTGTACCGTCTACATATGTGAAATTGTTATGAATAGTAAAATAAGTGTTATTTTTCTAAATAAATTTAAAAATACTAATTTTTTTCAGAAATTTCAAATAAGTGATTTTAGCAAAAATCTCATTGCATAAAACAAAAATGATTTTTGTTTTTTATAGTCTATAACTTATATACACACAGATCATCATATTTAAATCCGGATTATATGCAAATTGCAATAGTACAAACTAGTAGACTATAAATCTGAGAATTTTTTGTTTTGTGTTTATCGTCCTAGAACATGGCAGCAACAATTATACAAACTGCTAGAGCCTAGCTAGAGTACAAATGCGTAAAAGAAAAGACAGTTTAAAAATCACGATGCCCATGAAAAGAGGAGAAGATGGTAATAAAATGCCCTGAACAAGAGGGAACGTTGAAGAGCCACACAAATTTAAAGAGATGATGAGACGAGAGGATAAGAAACTGTGCAGAGGACTCCAAATTAGAGAAGGAAGAGACATGTTTGCTCTTTACTCAAAACTGGACCACACCAATCTCTCTTCTTCTCCATTCCTTTCGATTTTTCCATATCTTCTTTTCAAAAATATCCCCATAAAGGCGACTCCTAGATATTTTTTACTTCAAACAGTTGTTACCCTTCAAGGAAATGGGGGAAGCTTTATGGAATATCCTCAAATAATATTCATAATATGAAGCTTTATTAGTTCATATACTAAGAAGTAGATGGGGGAACCAAGTGAATCTAATGCTTAATTACTCAGTTAATCTTTTGGTTGTGACCAATGATCGACTCATAAGTGGTTCTTAGTTAAGGATTTTGTGAAAACTTATGAAATTAAAAGCAATCGGCAGTGAATGAAATGACAAATGACAAATGTCTCTTGTATATACTATATCATGTTTTTGCTTTTGATATGAAATTCCTAACATATTTGTCTGGAGTTTAGGTCTCAAGGCACATTATATTGTCATGAAACAGATGATGATTACTTTTACTCTTCTGCCACTTGAAGAAAACTTTCTTACAAAGTTAAGTTTATTGAAAACGAGCAATTTATCACCATTCTCCAAACTGACAAAAATCTCTGACATGATACCCCATCACAGCCATGTGGGCTTTTCCCCACGTACGTACACCCAAAGTTCACATGCATGCAAATGCTAAAAAAAAAAAAAAGATCCGTCTGGCTTGCTTCAAGACCATCCTCACGTTAACCATATCAATATCTTTTACGTCTCTATATAAACCAGACGGCCTCTCTTTCTGCCTCATAACTTCAAGAATCTTGTCTAAATCTATCAGAAATATGAAAATGATAATCCATATTTTCTTCATCATCTCCCTGGTTTCATCCATCTCTTTTGCCTCTGTTCAAGACTTTTGTGTAGCTGATCCAAAGGGCCCTCAAAGCCCATCAGGATACTCTTGCAAGAACCCTGATCAGGTCACCGAGAATGACTTCGCATTCTCCGGTCTCGCCAAAGCCGGAAACACTTCGAACATCATTAAAGCCGCAGTGACTCCAGCCTTTGCCCCTGCTTTCGCAGGCACCAATGGACTTGGCGTCTCATTGGCTCGTCTTGACTTAGCCGGTGGCGGTGTCATCCCTCTTCACACTCATCCCGGTGCGTCTGAGGTCCTTGTAGTCATACAAGGAACCATCTGCGCCGGATTTGTTTCCTCTGCTAACAAAGTTTACTTGAAGACTCTCTCGAGAGGAGATTCTATGGTGTTTCCTCAAGGGCTTCTTCATTTTCAGCTTAACTCTGGGAAAGGCCCTGCCTTGGCCTTTGTTGCCTTCGGAAGCTCCTCCCCGGGGCTCCAGATTCTACCGTTTGCTCTTTTTGCTAACGATTTGCCTTCAGAACTCGTTGAAGCCACGACGTTCCTCAGCGATGAAGAAGTTAAGAAGCTTAAGGGTGTGCTTGGAGGAACTAACTAAACTTCTCTTTCGTTTTTTTGTGTGTGTTTCTGCGTTTTTTTTATTCAAGTTCGTTTAGCATTATGATTTTTATTTCAACGGTTGTTTTTCTTTATGAGTTGTTGTTGTTCTCAGTGTTTCATTCGATTGTCTCTTTGGCTTGAATTGTAATAAGCATTACATTGAAGACGTCTAAAATGCCTCGCAACTACTTCGATATTTGCATTAAAGCTAAACTATAGTCTGCCATTCAATTAGCCATCAACCACCTTGCATTAAGGCATACAAATATAGTCTTCCACCAACAATTAAAAAAAAAAGTGTTGGAAAAGTTCGAAATGTAGTATGGTTGGTTTTTGTGTCTCTTTGTTCCGAATGATGGACTGATCATGAACAACAATAAAGCTACGCTACTTCAACTGTGGAATCAAGATTCTTTTGTTGTCAACAACAAATTTACCTTTTTTTAGTATAAAGTTGTTTACCCCAAAAGAAAATACTATATAAATATGGAATGCCAATGAGGAAAATTCGTAAGAGGTATAAAACCAGTAACGACAATGTCTGTTTCCCAAAACGGAGGCCACTAATGTATACAAAACGGAGGTAATGATATTTAAACATGCCCAATATTCAAATTTATTAGTCTTACATTTAGTCAAAATCACTATCTCAATCTTTCAGACTTGAGCCAAAGTTCAAAGGTTCTTGTTTTTCCGTTATTTGTTACATTGATCTATTAACTGTATCACAAACAGCGATTAGTTTGATCCGCAAAACCTAAACTACACGCATAAAACAAATGCAACATTGAAGTACAATTCACCACACCACATAACATTATATTAGCATCAAAAACACAAAGTTAGGCACAGACTAGTTAGTGTTTGTTTTTTCCCATCTTCAGTTTCATTTTGGCATTATCACATTCGGATTTCGCACGTGTGTGTTAAACTTTCCCATTTTCCCAAGCTCTTTCCATTTAGACCCAGAGCCAGAGACACTCCACAGCTTATCACCAGGCTTTGCAGAAGCCGATTTTGGTTTCATAAGAGGAAGCTTATTGTTCCCTTTCCCCATTCCATTAGCCATCAACCACCTTGAACCAGACTGCAGCTGCTGCTGCTGAGCCGTGATTCCCCATGGCTTCTTATCGGTCTCACTCTTCATGCCCGTTAGATGTACCTCTGAGATTTTGTACTGAGGGATTCCATGTTCCTCCAACATGGTTTTCTCTTCTTTGACTGCCTCACTCGCCTCTTCCTCTTCATCGGTTTTCCTCACCTCTGAAACTGTACTGTATATTATGGGCTTTGGAGGCACAAACAATCTCTCAACTTGGATAAGAGAAAGCATAGGAGCTCCAACTGGTTCATAGTTTCTTAGAGGATCTCGGAGTTGCACCATTAGTGCTACCGTGAAGTTATTCCCTAGTAAACCGCATTTCCTTCCTTTTTTCCCTTTTCGTTTCTCTCCTTTTGATCCTTTACGGATAATGTTTAGTGGGTTTGCATGATGGGCAGCCAAGATTTTTGACGTTTGCTCATTTATTTCGTCTTCGTCGCTAATATCACCTGAATCCAACTTCATCCACTCATCAAGAGTCAAGGAGAGACCCATTAATCCACCATCATCATCATCTCCGTCATCCTTTATGTCCATAAGTTGTAACCCGGCAGCTCCTTCCAGACCAACGCACCCGCTTTTCCCCTGGAAGGCTGAGATCTCTCCAATAGATTGTGCAGTGATCTCCGAGGGTGCATCCTCGTCTGACATTCCTGACTGTATTTTCAATCCTTCCAAAGAAAGTGCTTCAATCTGATCCATAGCCAAAGGAGCAAGATCTTCAAGTGATACATACTCCGCGCCAAAGTTATTGTTGCAAGAGCTTGAACCAAACTTTTTTGGCTTAGCTGCAAATGATGCTTGTCTTTCAGCTCCCCTCACAAAACCAGCTGCATCATCAGATTCATGCTGTGATATATGATCCCTGCGTTGAGAAGAATAACCAAATACACCCAACTTGTAAAAAAAGCTGTTTCAAGCACAATTATCAAGTAAACCTTTCCACATATCAAAACGAGTGATAGTAAGATTGATGCAAACCTGTCCACACCGTCAATTGTAGGTGAAGTTTCCCACAACACCTCTTCCATGGTTTTCCCTGTTATATCGTCCAAAGGCATTACTTTATTTGCCTGCATCGAGAGCTTCTCAATTCCCGCAGTGGCCAGTCTCTGAAGTACCTCCATGATACCAGAGCCCATCTCAGCAGGCACCACCACTGGACTTGACACCTGCATGATCAAGCTGCCTCCAGCTTTAGAGTTTCTGAACAGTAAGGGATTCATTGAACGCAAGAACCCTCCATTCTTCGTCTGCACAACTGGACCCAGGCCATCTCCAAGAGGAGGCAAATCAAATGGCTCCTTCACTGGAACATCAGCTGGATGAAACGCATTACGACCATTGTGAGGCGGGGAGTTCTGAAATGTGTTTTCATTCATACCCCACTCACGCATCAGAGATTCCGTTTCCAAGCCTTCCAACATTTTGGCCCTGGGGTTGCTGACTCTTGCTTGAGTTTCCAACTGGTACTCTTCTTCTATATCATGAACGAGGGTTGCCAGATCGAAACCTTCATCGAAATCTGATTCATACTCTTTCGAGAAGTTTTCATCACATTCCATCCCGGGATCATCAGCTTCAATATTAAAATCAAACAAAGAACCGGCCGCTAGAGTTTCCATTTCAAACTCTCTTAACAGGCGCTCCCTTGGGGACTCAGGTTCACTCTCAGAACTTAGACCAAAAGGGCTGTGTTCAATGCCTAGCATGTCTAAGAACTCACTTGCCACAGATTCAGCCACATCTCTCGAACTTGATAATGCTGCTTCCTTATTTGGTGTTCTAAAACATGTTTCTGCGTCTCCATGGTTTTCTTGATCTTCCTTGTCTTCTGACGCTGTTGCTTCCAACATCTCTACACTTTTCAAAGCTGATTCAAGATCTTTCATTATCATTTCTTTCACGTCTCTCTCACCGTTCATTACCTCTTCATCATCCCGTGGAACAATACTTTCCTCTTCCTTGGGAGAAACATCGCTCCCCTCCTCTGGAGGCAATTTTTCTGTACCAATTTCAACAACTTCCTCACTTCTGGTAATAGGAACTTCGCCAGCTATCTTTGATTCCTCAAAATAAACATCAGTTTCATTCCTGTTTACCAAAGGCTCTTCTCGAGGCAAATTTTCTGTACCAACTTCCTCACTTCCAGCAGTAGGAACTTCGCCAGCTTTCTTTCTATCCTCAAAAGGAACATCAGTTTCATTCCTGTTTACCAAAGGCTCATTGCTTTCATGTGCATTTGCGTCTTCGTTTTCACGAGAAATTGTCTCAACAGGTTCAATGTGTTTAGTGACAACGTCAAATTCGAACCGAGACTCAGCTGCTGGATCCACCTTCTCCTCATCAAGTTTTTGATACAGAATGTTTACAGAACTGACCAGGTCAGATTGTGCAACAGGAAGAATTTCATGAAGATCTTTAATTTCCTCCACATTCTGGGGCAGAGGATGAGAGTCTTTGTTAACAATACCATGATCATAACGCCGAGATGTGGATTTGCCATTCCCTAAACTAGACTTTGTACTGATAGTTCTTGTCAACCCTGTGCTATTGCTAGTTTGCTTTGCATTTGAAGCACCACGAAAATTCTGAATGCTACCTGATGAAGCAGGGTTACGAGTATCCCCAACAACAGTGTACCCAAAACTCATGCTTAGAGTAGCACCACTAGCCTTTCCAGTCAACTGAAATGTTGTTGACCACTTACCTGAGCTCTTCTCATCCTGCAACTCCTCAAGTGTGAGAGGAAGCAGTCTAGTGAGATCCATCCGATGTTTTCCCAGATCAACCTCAGGAGATCCAACCAGAGAGGCATACAACAAGAAATGCTTAGCTTCATACTTAGCTGAGTGATGTTGTCCACTTCGGCTTCCATAAACTGAGCATGTATGTGTCAACTTGTCCTTAAAATCAGCTCTTCTATTCAAAACTTTTGCAGTACGAGTGCTTAAAGATTCATCACGACGTTTCCAGTGAACAGTGAGATAAAGATCCTGGAATATCGGGGGTAACCCATCAATAGAATGGACTTGGGCATAGAAACAACAATTGAATCGGCGGTTTCGGACATGAGAAAGGGCTCTGAGAGGCCAATTCCAAAACGATTTCTTCTCCTTCTGAGGCTCAGCCAAGTGGGTACGATCCAACGGCTTTGTTGAAGTGTTATTAGGACCAGCTACTGAGCTCCTAGGATTCTTGTTCACATACAGAGCTTCGCTTATCGTCTCGACCTCCTTCAACAATTTGCGGCTACTAGAAGATTCCTCACTATTAACTTTACTCATCCTGTATAAGAAAGCACTGAGAACCCAGAAGATGAATCACAAAGCTGCAGAAAGAAGTTTTTAAGTATCAGAGAAGCAGAAGAGCTAGGTTAACTGTTGAGGACACAAATACAAGAGAAGAGAAGAAGAGAGGGGAACATCGACAGCATATGCAACATGTAGGGTGGGACCAGGGCATAACATGAGAAGAAACTGTCAGAGATCTTAGGCCTTAGAGATAGATGTACATGTCACAATTTAGCATAAATTTAGTTTTCAAACAAAGGAATAGGAGTCGTCCTCTCTCAGCTCTACACAAATATTTCTACTGTAGCTTTGACTTCTACACAATCACTAACGAGAAAGGAGAAAGGAGAAAGGAGAAAGGAGAAAGGAGAAAGGAGAAAGGAGAAAGGAGAAAGGATGTGAGCTTTGCAACTAGCTCGACGAGGTTCAATGACTAAAACGAATATCACGCAAAAAAAATTGCAGCTCTCCAACTTTTCCCATGATTAACTTAAAATTATGATTACATCACGAAATTTCAGTCTGCCCAACATGGGAGATAGATCCAATTCCAACGAACGATCGGTGCTAATTTGGTCAGAAAGTAGTCGAACGAAGCAACCCAACATCACTGTGTTCACGCGAAAAATAAAATCCAGGAAAGCAAAGAAGATGGAGAATTGAAGAAGTAGAACTAACCGGGAGTGTCTGGGCAATCACGGAGAAGTCGTCTCTGTGGAAGCTTGCAAGAAGAGAAAATGGTGGAGGGGCGCGTCGGAGACGAAGAACACAAGAAATCCTCTCCGTCTTTTTATCTCATTTGTCTTTTTTATTTTCTTTTCAATTTCTTCCCTTTATTTGATTTCATTGAACTTTTTAAATAATATTCTTGAAGTACTTATACTTAATTATTTCCTACAATCCGCCTATAAAGATTATTTTAATGATATGTAACCCTCGTGTTCATTAAACCTTTTTTTTTTTACAGCCCTCGTGTTAATTATATTTATTTATACTTTTGACCAAATATTCTATAACTTATATCTCAGATCCAATCTAAAATTAACTACTTAGTTATATAACATGTATCCGGATTTTGGAAATCTGTCTAAGTCAAAATTGGATGGATCCATATATTTTCTCCAGTCGTATATAAGTTACGAACAAATAGAAAAAAATCTGTTGAATGTTATGGAACGTCAATTTCCATTTTTAAATATACAACAATACCTTTTTCAAAGAGAATGTTTTCAAAAATGATTTTTTGGCTTTTCACAAGGATATAATTGTATTTTCAAAAAGTGTTCAATTTCAAAAACTTAAAAACAAGAGCTACTTTCCAAAGAACTATAATTATTATTTTAAGTTATATTTAAACAAAATGTTCCACAAAATTATTTGGAGGAAAAGAAAAACAATCTAAAGATGAGGGTTAAAATGTAAAAAGATAAATGAATGAAACAAGAGCTAAACCCTAACCCTTCTTACGTCCTCTTTTTCTCTCCCAATTTCCCCAGCTGCCGTCACAATCCTTCTTCCGTAGAAATTCGATAGCAATGGTGAAACGGAATCAAGTTTCGCAGGCACAAGAAGCATTCCCAATTGAAGAACAATGTAAATCGCTGATTAAGAAGCTTGCTTCTTGCAAGCAGACCATCCGCGACAGATCCCTGCGAACTGTTCTTCGTACTTGGCTCCCCGAACAGACTGAAATCCCTGACGAGCACATGAAGAAGCTATGGCAAGGCATCTTCTACTGCATGTGGCACGCCGATAAGTCTCTTTACCAATCCGAGCTCATCGATCGTCTCTCCTCTGCTCTCCAATCCCTTCCTCTCCCTCTCGCTCTCCACTACTTCACCGTCTTCTTGTTCACCATGCGCCGAGAGTGGTCCCGCATCGATCGACTAAGGTTAGACAAGTTCTACCTCTTGATTCGCAGGTTTTTGCACGGCTTCTTCTCTCTTCTCGATAGCAATTCGTGGGATTTGAATTTCACTCGCCGTTTGATGGGTGTTCTGTTCGATGGGACTTTCCTTGCTGGTGATAAGTTTCAGGGAAATGGTGTTAACTATCATATAGCTTCTGCCTTTGTTGAAGAGCTTAGGTCGTTTCTTCCTCTAAGGAAGGAGGTTTTGGAACTTCTTTTTTCCCCTTTTGTGACAATTTTGGGCGTAGTTAATGACAAGATTTTGGTGGCGAAGATTAAGAGTAATTTGTTTGATGAGTTCCTGAAGATGGGGAAGAAGCTTCTGGATATTAAGAAATCTGGGAATGATCCAGAGTCTGAGGATGATGATGTAGTGGTTTTGGGATCCATTGGCTTGTCTATGGATTTTGCAAAGAAATTCTATGAGATGGGTTCTTCTCCAGATTGCCATCAGGGTAATAGGAAAGCTATATTTTCTCTTCACAAAGAGTTCTTGCAGTTGGAGAAGGATCTGTCGACTTCCGGTATCGATGTTTCTATCACAGAAGCTTCTCGTCCTGGCGACGATGAAGTGCCTGAACTGGTTCCCCTGTCCGGCAAGACAGAAGCAGATGAATCAAAAGCTGTTTCTGAGTCTAAGAAGATTGTTGCAAATGGGACTTCTTCAAAGAAAAAGGGTTTGAAGAAATGTTCAAAGTCTAAGAAAGGCAGTGTCAAGAAGGACGCTGATGTTTTCGATCTTGGTAAGAAAGATGAAGCTTTTGATGTGACTATGATATCGGATCTTCGACAGGAGTTTGAGAAGATTGCATCCGAAATGGGACCATCAAAAGATGAGGTTGCGAGTGTCTGTGAAGAAGCAGAGCCTGTGCCAATAGCCAAAAAGACCAAGAAGAGGAAAAGAGAGAACAAAGGGGTAGAGCAAGGTACTATTGTTAACAGAGATGCAGCAGAGACGAGCTTAACCGGCCCGAGCAGTGAGAAGAGCTCAAAGAGAGTAAGATTCGCAATGAAGAACAATTTGGTGTGGAAGCCTCATTGCCCTCTGCCTCCACAAGACTTGAGGTTGCCTCCGTCTGCTACGCCAAGAGGAAGTGCTCTGAAGAAAGGAATCCCGGCCGGTCCAGTGAGGGAGTTGTCTTCTCAGAGTAGGAAGACGAAGAAGAAAGTGAAATCCAACACACGCAAAGGAGTGAAGACGATCAAGAAGTTGAAGAAGAAATTGTCGCCATGAAAATGGAGTTTGTTGTGTCAACCGTTGCTTGCTTTTCTTTAAATTTTGTTTTAGTTCCAACTTTTTAATACGTCTTCGAGATTGTGTTTGCTGATTTGAGAATTACGAGAAAAATCTTTGCCGTTAAAAAAGAAGATGGTAGCTCCGAGAGCGATAATATTATTAAATACACAAAAGATGACGTCACTACCATTACATCGAAAACTGAATTGGTCATTTGTTTCTGCTCTTCTCTTCCTACCTAAGTTGGTTTGATATATGAGCTCTGCTATTAGGAATGTGCTTGAAGGAGCAAAGACGTGTAGATAAGATGGTTCCAAACATCGGGAACTCCCGGCAGACACCAGTGGCTGCAATCCTGTCGCCTTGTCGACACTTTTTTACCATCCGTGTTGGTCTTACCGTAGATTGACGGATGTCCGTCTTTGCGGAAATTAGTCAGCTTGGTCACGTTAAGAAGAATCACAGGAATTTGCATCTCCTTTATGGCTTCCTCTACGATCTTCATTTTCAAGGGATAGGAATCGAGGATTGAACCTTTCTTTACCGGTTCCACCTCCCCGTTGCATGACCCTCCCGAGTCCCACTCGCCTCCCCTGTTCAAGTCAGGACGCAGAAGAACTTAACGATTCTGAGAAGAAGAAAAACCGCAACAAGAGTACTGGGTGGCCTATTAAACAAACTGAGCCAAATCCAAACCTAAGTGCTTAAACCGAAACAAAATCGAAATGTGTTTACCCGATCGGTTTTCTTATTTTAGAACCTAAAGCGGAAACCAAAACTGATTTTAGTGACTGAAACTCATTTCAGGCTAACGAACTGAAACCAAACCGTAAATAGGATTCCTCACTCCTAATCAAGATGATAAAAAGTGACATGAACAACTGAAAGTCGTTGGTAGTTGAAATAAAAGATTCTAGGTGGTAAAGAAAAGATGGGGGCTTACCGAAAATGGGCAGAGGAGTATCCGCGGTAGAATACAAGCTGCTTTTTCGGATTCACATTCTCATCGATCCATTTTGCCCAAGTCTTCAACGCCCTTCTGTATGCTTCAGTCGCATCAAACTTCGGGTAGATGTAGTCACCTTCTTTGTAGTAGTTTTTCCTGCACTAGTTTTATTCACCAAGTCATATACCATTAGTGGACTGTGGATCTTCCTTTTCTAGGAAGATGTCATGAAACTAAATTACACAAGTACAATGGGATGCACCAGCAATATCAAGCTTCAAGATGATAAAATCAGAAGATTTTTTTTTTTATCTTAAATGGATGCTACAAGTGAAATCAATTTAACCTACATCTCAAATAACGATCTGGGGATTTGAAAATTCTTTGATTAAGAGACAAAGCTGTCAAGATATACAAAGAAGAGTGATAAAGCAGAACAGGAAAGAACCATACCCTCTGGCAGTCTTTCCGTGAACCCACCAATGTCCAGTGTTGAAGACAAGAATGTTAGCTCGCTTCCATCGAGCATGTGACTTGTCAATTCGATCAATCGAAAGGGTTGGATTAGTATTTCCTTGAGCATTTGCTCTAACTCCTTCTCTCACAAGAAAATGTGACCTCACAAACTCTACTGTGCAATTGTAATCCTGTCATTATCATGTAGAAAACATTGTCGAACAACTTACTTTTAACTTGAATAAGACAAATCTGGCATGCAATGCAAGAAAAATAAAGAATACAAAATGTATGCTGGGAGTCCTGATAAATTCCCGAGAGTCCATATCAAAAGACCAGCTTAACAACATATTGTAGTAGAGATAACCAGAATCCCAGACTGAAACACAGGCAATCCGTAGAAGGGTGGACTTACTTCAAACCTGAATACAAAGTAGCCTCTCCCCTTGGTTATATTGTGGCCATGAACCTCGTACATTCTACTCTTATCAGATAAACCCTCTCGGAGAACGCAAAGCATTGACTCAAACTGGTTGCGGTTCATCGAGTCTCCAACCAACATCAAACTTTTACCTCGTAGCTTTACTAAGAAATCTGTAGCATTAAACCTATGTTTGGAAAGTCGATAAGAAGTGTATAAAAATTCAATGCACAAAAAGAAATAACATATGATCCATTCTGCTAAACCTATATCAAATGTGGTGACAGTAATTACATTCCTTTAAGGAGTAAGTGTTGGTCATCAAGCCATGATTGCTCTACACACAATTTGCACAATTAAGACAGCTGCTACTATCTGATTGATTTATCTGTACATCCAAACTATCATACGTTCAAATAACCTTTAGCTACACAATAAGCTAATAGGACAGTGTGACTCAAGAACACAATGAGCACAACCACGAAGCTATATGACTGTCCTTGGCTGACTTGAGTTCAAAATTAGAAAGTGAAATGCTGATGAGCACTTTCTTTAGATGGACAAAAGCTTGAATCAGGAGTAACAATGGAGGTTTGAAAAAGGAGAAAAGATGAAAGCATGGTACCGTGGAAGGTCACAACCGTCAGGCTTCCATCTCCAATTGAGATAGTCGGAATCGCGCCTGCCGTTCCTCTGGCAATCAAAAGCTTCGTCCACATAAGGACACGATCTAGGGTGATACAATGGATACTCATCATCCTTAACCCACGATCCCCTGTACAAATCGCAGCCTCTCATCTTCTCCACCACCGCCTGTTCCACAGATTCCGCATTGCTTTCCCCCTTCTCCTCGACGGACACTCTTCCTTCTTCCAGCTCGTTTTTCTCCGTGGGGTCTTCCGCAGCTTTCAGCTCAGTCCCTACCGCGACGTCATCATCGCCGCGCGAATCGCCTCCTTCCTCCTTGGGAATTTGAGGCGGGAGGAGCGTGGGATCGGAGGTTGTTGCAGGGAGAGGGATGTGGGCGTGGTAAGGAGAGAGGGAAGGTTGGAGAGTGCGTCTGGTGAAGAGGAAGACGCTGCATAGGAAGAGAAGGATGAAGAGGGAAGTTGAGAGAGTGTAGGAGAAGATGGTGCGAGGGAATGAAGGGAAAGAAGATGAAGTCGACATTGTGCCGCCACCATTGGAGCTCATCGATCACTAATTCCTTTCCATTTTCATTATATAATAATGGACATTTTCTATGTTACTCTCTCTCTGCTGCTAATTATCTTCCCTAAATGTTTCTGCTATTTTTTTCTCTTTAGAAACGTTGAAGTTTCGACCCAAAAAAAAGAAACTTTGAAGTTTCGACCCAAAGAAACGTTGAAGTTTCGACCCAAAAAAAGAAACTTTGAAGTTTCGACCCCAAAAAAAAGAAACTTTGAAGTTTCGACCCCAAAAAAGAAACTTTGAAGTTTCGACCCAAAAAACAGAAACTTTGAAGTTTGACCCTTTTCTCATTTCTCATCAAAATCAAAATGAAAGGTTATATGATCTCTATAATATTATTTAAGAAGATATTTATTTAATTGAACTTTGTTTTATAAGTTATTACATGAAATATCATTACAAATAAGAAAAAATAATTGAAATAAGAAATGATATAATTGTCTTTTAACATTATCAATGAGAATATAGAAATTATTTATTTACCATTAAATATGTTATTTACTATTTAGTTTCTTAATTATTTTAAATACTATATATTTTAAAATAATAATCAATCAATATATATTCAAAGATAGTATATTTTCTACTATAATTTATTATATTTTATTTGAACATATATAAAAAAAAGTTGAAAAATATTTTACAAATTTTATAAAAAGTTAGACACAAAATATTTTTGTTTTAAAGAATTTGTAAACTAACACTAAAACCAGAGTCATTAAACTGTGAATATTAGAGTTATGTTTTCAAAATTATATGTTTTTATGGGTTAGTCCGAATAATATTTTAGTCATATGCAAAACGGGTTAAATAGACAAATTATTACGAATTGACAATTTTATCTATAATCATTAGTTAGTCATATATAAAAAACAAATTTTCTTAAATTTTAAAATAATTTCTTTTAAAAAAATATTACCCTAGTTGTATTGGAAAGCTTAAACTTGTTGGCTTAGAATTTGAGAAATGAATGATTAACACATAGAGGAGCGTGAAAATTTGTTAGATCAAACTCTCTCTTTTTTTTTCACTCATAGGATTGGGCATACGTATTAGACATTTGAGCAAAAGTGGAATCTTTACAAGTTACAAATAGCATAGGATTAGAGTGCGTTATTGACTTCTTGTTGAGAGTAAAAGTGGCATACCAAACATTCCCAATCCTCTGATTTCAAAACAAGACGACGAGAGGACAAGATTTCATTTTTACTCTTCACATCCCTCAAATCTCCAGATTGGGGCAAGGAATATGATTCAACCCTAATTTCAAGCAAAACCCTCTCTCTCTCTATCGGAGATTACAGTTCACAAACGAAAGAAGAAACGCATACTAAAATGGCCAACCACCGACGCGCTTCTTCTTTCAATCCGACGACGGAGGAAGATAATGCTATGTAAGCTCATCATTTTAATGTCTTTGTTCCAGCTTTGCCATTTTTTGCGTCTTTTTTCGGAGATCGAGCGAAATTCCTTGTGGACTTTGTTTTTTCACAATCGAGAGAAAGGGTACGTGAGCTCTGAATTTCGGAGTTTGTTGTTGTTTCAAAGTATGTTACGTGAGCTTCTCCTAATCTCCTTTAATCACTTGTTTCAAGGTTGAATGCAACTACTGCATTATTTTGTAGATTTCATCAGTTGCTCACTTTCCTTCGAGCAATTTAAGTGGGAATATTTCATGAATTTTCTTTCCTTGAAAGAATTTCCTGACTTTTATATTTCTTGAGTTAAGAATTAAGATCCT
Source organism: Eutrema japonicum (assembly GCA_030161315.1). NCBI lineage: Eukaryota > Viridiplantae > Streptophyta > Magnoliopsida > Brassicales > Brassicaceae > Eutrema > Eutrema japonicum. Next base: position 47,295,928 of record BSQW01000005.1, read on the forward strand.
TTGATCGGTGTTTGTGTTTTATGAGCTATATGAAGTTCAAGCGCACAACTTAAGGACTTTTCTCTTCGTTGACAATGGTTGCTCTCGTGTTTTCTGTTTCTGTAATCACATCCATTTTAAGCTTCTTATTCAATGACTCTTTCTTTTCTTCAAAGTATTTTGCAGATTGCTCACTCCTCTCTGTGTTTTATTGTCATGTCTTTTTCTGCCAATGACTCGCAAGATATTATTCGAAAGTATTGGCTTCTACCCTTTAATGACTCCTTATCTAGTTTCAACACTGTTTTTGTGATTGTAGGTTTCTTGATATACTGCATGAAGCTCCTCTATTCGGTCATCGAGAATCTAGAAGTCTTGTTGGAAGTTGCATTTACCTTGTCATATTGGCAAGTGCTTCCAAACTGTACTTTTTTCTGACATTCGCAATTGACCTTTAAACACAGAGCTTTGTAACAAACCCTTTAAGAATGAAAAACATGAATGCCTGACTTTATATTTACTATTTGTTAAATTTAGGCAGGTTATGCTATTTTAGCAGCAGGAGCACCATGGATACTTCAGCCTGTACAGTCTCTTATCCCATCACTGCTTTGCAGCTGCAATGTTGCTCTATTGATGTTAACAGGTAACCTCAATATTCCCGTCAGCTATTACTACAAAGCTTTTAAAAGCTTGTGTGTAAAGTGATGGTCCCGAAGCTGGAGAAAACACCATCCAGTCCCATCTTTAGTTAATGTGGATTGTGGAGTTAGAACAACATTCTCTTGGTTTGATTTTACCTGAACAAAACATTAAAAACTCATTTCACATATCATCTGTCTAGTTCTGTTTCCTTGTCATATTTCGCTCTAAAATACTTTCTCTGCAGCATATGTGTATAGATTATCACAAGTATTTTCTGCAACAGGTATGTTTCAGCAATATTTTGTCAATCAGGTGCAGAAAATACGCTTGCAGGTAACATTTGTTCTAACCAAGTGGTACTGCTCATTTTATTTCCTGTATTAGCTATATAGACATAAGTTGATATTTTCTAGTGTAGTTGTAGTCATTTCATCTGTAGACCTTCTGAAAGAACCTCTTCTATTGCAGGGTTATTACAGTTTCAGCCAGAAATTGAAACATGTAGTTCGCCTGCCATTTGCCATCATGGCATATGGTAAATCTTTAATGCTACTTTTCCAATCATATATTTTACATATATCTATCTATTTGCTGCGCTCAATAAAGTGATTCCGTTTTGTTCTAGGAACTGCATCTATGCTGCTTTTCATGGTGTGGAGACCATATGTCAGTGTTCTTCCCATATTAACTGTGCAGAGGTCTTCTTTTGTGCATTAACTGCTTTTACATTCGTATTATTTTTCTTTCCCAGTTGATCACATTTTCTGTTTTTTTTCTTTCTTTCGTTTTCGACGATAAAAAAAGTTAAAGGAAGATTCTGACTTCAGCCTTTAACTTTTTCCAGTCTTGCGAAGAAAATTACATATCACATGATAAAATCCTCTAATTTGTTGACAAACTATTTTTATTCACTCAGGTTGACAGATTTGACTTAAACGTATTTGCCATTTTCTTAGATAAATTTGAACGCCTGTAAGAAGTTTAATATCGACTAGAAATAGTATTTGAAAGCTGACAGTGTGTTTCGTATTTTTATTTTTGAATAACTTGGTGAAGTAACTATTATTTTATCAAGGTCGAAAAACGCTTACGAGTACATTACTATTGCAGGTTCATCATGTCTGTTGAAGCAATTTCCGCTGCTTCTTTTATGATTGTATTTGTTGGTAAGCATAAGGTCCAAAAAATCATATTGACACTTTTTAGGCATGCATTCAGTATTACTTTAGTTCCTTGAGCAGAGCAGTATAATGCGAAATCGATTTCTTTGGCATCTTTTGTTACATTGTTCTGCCAGTTCATTTGTCTTTAGTAAGAGATTATGTAGCTAGGTTATTATTATGCAGCTTTTCTTATCTGCATATGATACTGGTAGGTTATGTTCGCCAGTATAACTCAGTGAACTCTCAGCCAGATGTCTTAAATTCATTATATTCTCCCCTTCAACCAGCTGCTTTGGAAGGATTGAGGTACTTTCACAATCTCACTGGAACCTTATTCCTAATCTTCATGAAAAATTGTTGAGCATGAGCATGGCAACCTTATATTATTGCACATGCTCATACAATCATTGTTTGCTTGAAAAACAGATACCATGAAGCCGGTCGCCTTTCTGATCAGCAAATGGCTCTACTTCAATATCAGCGAGAGAATCTGCATTATCTCAGTGAAGAGGTGACATTACATGAAATATTTGTCATGAGTACTTTTCATTTCTGAATCTTGATCCTTGTGTTGCTTCTTACTAATCTACATTTTCTTACTAGCATTCCTAACTTAAATACATCTACCCTAATTTTGCTGAATTATCCCCTGTTTTTGCTAGAGCGAGTTATGACCCTTTTTTGTGTGTTCAGATTCTGCGTTTGCAGGAGTCCTTAAGCAAATATGAAGAGGCCAATGGTAGTAGCACGCCTCAGGTTTGAACTGTTCTTGCAAACTGACAAATTGTTTTCAGCCGAGCTTTAAGCCTGGATACATGCTAACAACCTCCACAATAATTCTTAAAATCGATATATTTCCTTCCACTGTATTTTTGAGTTTTAAAGTAACAAGTGTTAAAATTTTCAGGTTGATCTGGCACATCTTGTGGCGGCCCGTGATCAGGAACTACGAACACTTTCTGCTGAGGTAAAGCTCGGTTAACAAATGAGACACTTGCAAAATCACATGGATAGTTTTTCTTACCCATTTGGTGGAAAGAGATTTAACAGTTGATTGATATTTCAAGGCTAATTTCTTTGTGTAGCATCTTTGAATGAAGGAGGATACTAAATGAAAATGGTATGTTTGTAGGTGGATCAACTCCATTCTGAGCTTAATCTCGCTCGATCTCTGATCTCTGAGAGAGATAGAGAGATACAGCACGTCCATAATACTAATAATCAGGTTTGTATCTATCTATAAACATAAGAACATATGAGAAGAAAACATACTTTCCACGAGGAATCGCCATCACATCATGTATATCAACACTGCTTTTCCATGAAATCTTTTTACACCGAACAACTTGCAAGGGCTACACATATTTACGAAAGTTTTTTTATTGTTTTGACAAAAATGCTCAAAAGAGAAAGGATTCATTGTCTTCTGTTTTGAAACTCCTGAAACAGTATGTGGCAGAAAATGAGAGGTTAAGAGCCATCCTGGGAGAATGGAGTATGCGAGCCGCAAAGGTACAGTCTCAGTGTTTTAGAAATGCATATGATTTGTGAAAGTGAGTGTACATCAAGTAGTTTTGTTGTATGCGCAGCCTTTTCCGAATGATTCTTATTCTATAGTTTCCGTTCCATGTCGGGTTTATCGAATTCAAAATTTCTTTTGGTATAATATGTTTTGTATTTTTATGTGGCTAACAAATTCAATGGGTTTTTGTAGCTTGAACGAGCTCTGGAGGTGGAGAGGATATCAAATCTTGAACTGCGGAAGAAAGTTTCGACTCTGAGAGAGCAAAGGCAGATGCAATGAAAACAAAAACAAATTTAAGTTGTGGGGTTTTAGCTTATACATCATCTAAGTATATATGAACTCGAATGGTTTGTAGACAATATTGTGACATTATTTGGTAAGATCTTTCTTGAAATATTTGATTAGAATGAAACTCTCTCTCGCTCTCTCTTTTTCCTAACTTCTATAAGCATTGACGATGTTCCCAATTTCTATGACTGGTCATATCATACTATGATTTCTCGGCTTGTTCAGAGGAAAACGAGTTCTTCAATTTGGTACTCTATTTAATTCGTTTTTATTTGAAGCATATACTCGATCATTTTCCAAATTCAAAACCACTGGGAGACCACCACTTGGTTTAGAGCGCAAATTTTGACAGCTATAGCTTGATTAGTTTTAAAATATATATTTATATATATATATATATATGTATTATTTTTTAATTAAAAAAAATATTTACTGGGTTCAGATTTCTTCATTACTTAATTTACCAATTAATAAAATGGTTTTGGATGATAAAGGATAAAAATTTAGATTTATGTTAAATTGTAGAATTGTTATGGAAATAAATTGTAAAATTTCAATTGTATATTTTAAAGATTTCTTCATTACTTCATTATGAGCCGCACTTTCTAGCTACTTGCGAGGAAAGACGGAAGTGGTTAGAGAGACATTTTGAAGATGATCATGCTGTCAAATAGCGTGTTAATTACTGTCAAAAAGCCCAAAGTAATTTTCTTTTCTGTTTCTCTCCTTCTTTTTCTGACGCTTCTTCCGTCCTCTGTCATCTCAAGTTCTCAACAACAACCCAGCAAGCTCAAATACTCATATTTTTATTCGATTTTTAGGGTTTCCGTTTTCCTTCCGATCAGAGATCAATGGCGTCACTGGACTCAGACGTTTCGATGGTTCCTGCCGGAGAAGCTACCAAGAAACCTAAGCGATTTGAGATTAAGAAGTGGAGTGCCGTTGCTCTCTGGGCATGGGGTAAACCGCGAAGTCCTTATATGTCCTTGGATGATTGTGTTACGGTGTTCTTTCTTTTTTTTTGATTTTGTTTAGCTAGGGTTTTATTGATTCATCTTTGGTTGGTTGCAGATATCGTTGTGGACAACTGCGCGATCTGCAGAAACCACATCATGGATCTGTGTAAGTCCGAGTAACAATCGGAATTTGTAACGATGATGCTGAATTCCTGAATGGTTAGGCTAACTTCGTTATTGTGTTTGTTAGGCATTGAATGTCAGGCTAATCAGGCCAGCGCCACAAGTGAGGAATGCACTGTTGCTTGGGGTAAGTGCTATTTCTTCTACGCCTTTGATCCATGCTTTTTCTGCTTGAAACTTGATTGGGTTCACGATTGTAGCTTATCGTAATTGTGTATCTTGAAACACAAAAATTGTAATGCAACGTTTGTTAAATCCTGACATTGAACTTTGCGTATTTGGTGGCACTAGTTAGATGTCTTTGCTTAGGAGACCCTATTTTTCTAAATTTGTCCATGTGGTGTGCAGTTATCAGATTTATGGAATTTGAAGATTTTCTAAGAGAAACCAAATTGTAGTTATTGTTTGCATGCTTTCAGTGCCCGGAAGTGGTTTGTACCTGCAATTATCTGTGATTGGGGATAAAATATAAACTCAGAGAATGCCCAAATTGGCTTCCTTACGTATCTCTGTATTCTCAATTGCTCAACGGAAAAAGGATGAATCTTGTTAGCTCTAAAGGTAGCTAGGAACCTTTTGTTCTCTGTTAGAGAGAGTAGGAAGTTTTCATTTAAGATATATATAATTGATGAGGCATCTTCTCGAATCCTTAATCATTCTAGAACGTGTGTATTTGGACAACTCAAAGTCGAAATACATAAAATGTTAGTGCATTCACTAACTAAAGACACCCGGTGCTGGTACCTGCAGGGGTTTGCAATCACGCCTTCCACTTTCACTGTATCAGCAGGTGGCTAAAGACTCGTCAAGTTTGTCCATTGGGTATGTGTTTCTCCGTTATTGACTTGATCGCAGTTTTTGTTTGTTTGTTAACAATGTTGAGTTTAAACAGATAACAGTGAGTGGGAGTTCCAGAAATATGGTCACTAAATCAGCGAGTCGTACCAGCAAATATGTGTCTAAACGAAGATATCAGGTTCATTTGGTTTCCGCACTAAGATTGGTCAAGCTTTTTTTTTCTTTTCTTTTGTAATGTCTTTCACAAGCTGTGGAAACAGAGATATACATACATGCTCACTGAACCTGTTATCGTTGTGCTTTGGGTGGTGTCTTTATTTTCAAATACTTACTATAAGACCATCTCCAATGTATTGCTCTATTTTTTACTCTAAAATAGAGCAACTCTATTTTGGAGTTGAGTTTTACTCCAATGCTATTCTATTTTAGAGTTAAAAATAGAGTCATGAACAAAAAAAATAGAGTTGGCTCTAAATATAGAGCCAAATATTAAAAACTCTATTTTTTGCTCTAAAATAGAGTTGGGTTGGAGAAGAATTGACTCTAAAATAGAGTTTGGAGCAAAAAATAGAGATGGTTTGGAGATGCAATAAAGCTAACTCGAAATCCACTTAAATCCCTCTTAAAGGTTTCATCATCTGCTAAAAATCAAACTCTTTTTAAAATGGCTACTACGAAACTTGTTCTTGTCCCCACCACTTTTCATAACAAGTAACAACTATTAGATCATTATTGAGAAACCCAAATTCTTAAGAGAAAGTAGAAATTTAACTTTGGAAAACAATATGGAGGATCGGGCTTTATCTCAGACTCTCAGTAGGACCGTATACCCATAATTATACTGATAAATTTCAATATTTGGCCTCTTGGGCGTTCTTTTCCAGCTTCCCACATTCTTCACAAAGTTACTACTAAAACCAAAAACGAGTGTTGTTGTAAATCTTGATCTTATTCTTCTCTACTACAATTGGCTATCTGTTTTCTTGTGGTATGAGTTCTGCTTTCACACTTCTTTATGAGAAACACAAAATATTTGTATAAAATAAAATTGTGGATCTTGATCTCATCCCACTGATTACAACTATCAGAGCATTGTTTACTAATGCTTTGGGATAGACTACGAATCAAGAATCTAAAATCAAAACAACAACGGCTAAGCTGTCAAACTAACTTGTGTTTGACAAGACATTCCTTCTCTAATTGTGATACTGTCTCCGTCACAACAGGAAACTTGTATGTTCCTACTCATGTCCGAACAACAGGAAACTTGTATGTTGATCATGTCTCCGTCAAAATATGCAAAACTAAAGAATAATTGTTGGTATGATTACTTTAGCCTGCAGTATTCCATTATTCCATTTAATTTATTGAACTAATTGATTGCATTTGGTATCGTCAAACCGAACACAATTGTACACCTCTTAATTTGCACCACAAAAATCATGACTTCTGAAGAACCAAAGAAGCAGCGGAAGCAGAAATGAAGCGAGACAGTGTGTTCAAGTCGCTAAAACAGAGTGTGTCGAACACACAGAGATGGTGGATTACTCTTGTAACACTATAACAAAAAAATGGAAAATATAATTTCAAATGCCATTAAAAAAAGCTAACTCCAAAGTCCAAACCCAACTGAGTTCGGCTTCAATATCTCATTATCAAAAGAAAACTGAAATCTTATAAATGGATGTTATAGCTAATCTTGGAATTTGTCCCACGCTATTACAAATATTTGAGCGTTATCTAATATATAAAGAGTGAATGTGTCTCACAAGAGAGTGACACATAAGCATCAACAATTTTGATACATCATCCTTAAAATGAAAAAAAAAAAAAAAAATTAAAATTCTCATTAACCTAAAGTCACTCTATATTAAATTTCATTTCAAATCTCTAGAAACATAAATATTCCTTTGAGTATCGAATCGACAACAAAATATCTTGACCAATTGAATAGTGTCTTGCAACTTGAACGACGAAAGAATTTTTTGGCATTCCGTTTCTATTTTAAGCAACCAAAAAAATATTCATAATAGAAGATATATAGAGGAAAAGCAGAGAGATTTTGAGATTTTTCAATGTCTCGCTCTTTATATGGTTATGACTCCCCTTAGGATTCAAAACTGTGAAATGGCTATGGCGAGTTTGTATAAGCGGTCCTTTTACTTCCATCAAGCAATAGACTTTTGTTCTGCTAAAGGAAAGAAAGATTTTTGCTTCAATGGCGGAACAAAAGAGAATTGGTAATAGCTTTAACTATTGTGGTTGTTGGACTTATTCTCGTATTTTTTTGTCAGTGTCTTCAACATTTTTCTTTGTAATTTAAAAATATCATGTCATTTTACAGCAAATCTTCAACGAAGTGTTTCCAATAAACACTACAAAAGATGGCGAATACCACGTCCATGTAAAGATGATAGAAAACTCATTTGACTAATATCTAAGTTTGGAATGAATTGTTGATGTTTACACTTGTAATTTGTCTATTGTTGGAAATATGAAGAGATCGAGACACGCAAACAAAAAAAGAAGTAAATAATGATAATGCAAAGGCACAATCATAGGTGTCACATTGTTCTGTATTCGTCCTACAGCTGGCATCATGCCTGTTTGTCAAGAAAGTTTCTCAATTTTAAGAAAAATTCATATATGCAAGTGTAATTACATAAAGTCAATCATCGGTCAACTATGTGGGTTTCGAAATTTCGTGAAAACATTTTTTTTTTTTTGTATTTAGTTGTTCATAATTGACTAACACACTTTTCAACTTTCGGTGAAACTATAAGACCATCCACATCCAAGACATAATGTCTTCCGCAAGACACAATGTCTCCCCAGAATTGATGATGTGTCGCGTGATTCGTCGCGATAATAAAAAATCAATTATTTAAAAAAAAAAAAAAACAGAAAACACAGGTCTTGTGTCTCTGATGCGAATGCTCTAAGGACAAATATATATATAATACATATATATATATATATTGTTAGAGAATATAAGAACAAATATTACAATGAGGTTTGTACGTACTAATCCTCTTGATAGTTGCATAATTTAGCCCATTTTAGCATACATTTTAGTTAGCATTTTGTGACTTATTGCATTCATTTCTTTGTTTTTGGTATAGTTTGCATCCATTTTAGAGTTAGTGAGTCTTAGGTTAGTTTTTGCATATGTTTGTGTGCTATGGAGTCTTTTAGGTACCATTTGGAGCTTATGGAAGCTTATTGGAGTTTTGGGGAAGATCATGGACTAGGAGGAACGTACCCGCAGCAAACGGAGATGATCAAGTGATGAAGGAGAAAAGCAGGAAGCGCAGCGGTCAGCATGCAGCGGTCTAGGGAGACCGCTGCACTTTCAAGTCTCGCAGCGGTCAGGTGCAGCGGTACGAGCAGACCGCTGCGGATCCAGCCGGAGCAAAAACCAGAAGTCTCGCAGCGGTCTCGCAGCGGTCAAACCAGACCGCTGCACTTTCAAGTCTCGCAGCGGTCAGGTGCAGCGGTACGAGCAGACCGCTGCGGATCCATCCGGAGCAAAAACCAGGCGTTTCACAGCGGTCATGCAGCGGTATGAGCTGACCGCTGTGAACCTTCTCGGGCACAAAAATTGTCGGGTCAAACCCGGTTTGTCCCGGGTTGACCCGACCCGATCTGTATCTATTTAAGCAAATTAAGCCTAATTAGACGGGGGGCTTCTTTTGAAGGTTCTAAGCCACTTATTTCTTTCTTCTTCTTTTCTTGTTTTTGTTTTGTATGAAAGATTCAAGATCCAAACCATTTTAGTGAAGATTTTCTTAAACTCTTTTTACCATTCTTCTTATTTTGCTTATGGCTTTCATTTGTACGGTTTATATTTGTGATTTAGCTATGTGTGAGTAGTTCTTTTAGGATTCTTGGGTGAAGTAGACTAGGGTGATTCTAGGTTTGTTCTTGATGTTTAAGAACTAGATTAGTTGATATCCTTTCTCATTGAGTGTTATTAATGCTGGATTGGCCTTGACAAAGTTGATTTAGATCATAGGGAATTTCTCGCCCGGAAGGTGTTCGATGAAATTCCCCAACCAATTCAATGAGTGTTTTACATTCCTAGCCTATGGAAATAGATGTCTAGGGTGTTTAATGGCTATTTAGACTTGTTATTAATGCTTGTTAGTCATAGAATCGCGAACGGAAGTTTATGACGATTGATGACTAAGAAATGGGTTAATACCATGGAAGTGGATTAATCTTTAGTAGTGTTCTAAGGCCTAGGGAGATATTTAGTCGAATGTTTGAGCATCTTGAGTAGATTAAAGAATCACCCGAGTCGATTGCTTTACCCGAGAATTCGTTTGTTTAAATTTGATATTAATCGTTTTCTTGTTTGCTTTGCTACTCGTTTATTTCTCTATTTTGCACGTTTCAAATTGTCCGATAAAAACCAAAACCCGATATTTGCTTAGATTAGATAGCGTCCTGTATTCTTAGTGCGTCGTTCTTATTTCCCTGTGGATTCGATCCCAAAGTGCTACAATGACATGCCATTAGATTGAGGCATTGTGCACAGTGGGTAATTGTGCGAACCGTAAAAAGTTCACTATCAATTTGGCGCCGTTGCCGGGGACATTAGCAATAGCCATTAGGATTTGGATACTATTTGAGACTAAGTTCTTGACTTCTACTAACTTTTTATTTTCTTCTTTTTTGCTTCTTAGAGTCGATGGCCATGGATTACAATGATTGGCCACAAGAAGAGGATGCCACATTTGATGAAAGCATTGATGATGAGCCATATGTGGAGCCACCATTTGATGAAAGTGTACTCACATCAGAACAAAAAGTAGAGTTGGATGAGCTTTGCAAAGAAAACCCGGCATTGACAAGGAGTAATCTCGCGATTATGATCCGTTTGAACCTCATGTCACGTCGGGCAGCGCTTGAGGGAAGGGAGCTCACATTTATTGAGATAAAGATGGCTCATGCACTCGAAGAGGTAATTTATTGGGTTCCACCATGCCAACTAGAAGGTATTTTTGACACAACCTTTGAAATCGTTGATTATGAGGATAGTCACTTGCCTTGCATTGAAGATGTAGCTTCTAGTTCACATGCTCTCAAGCTCATTAATGAATGCTGTGATTTAATATGTGAGTCTCAAATACTAGAAACCTTAAGAGTAGAAAAGCTTGCTAGTGATTATCATGAAGTATGTTTTGATATTAATTATCTATGTGCTTTGAATGATCATGATATCGAGTTTAAGCTTTCAATGCCTGAGGAATCTAGTTCTCTTCTCGAAAAATCTTACCTAGGGGATGTGCTTGATGTAGATAAAATCTTGAATGAGATAGATGACCCTAAGGTCGAGATGAAATCTAGAAAAGAGGATGTGTTTTATATGATTGATGGAGATGAAGTTGACTATTTTGTGATTAACTCGTTTAAACATGAAATCGACTTTATTTTTCCATCAAATGCATTTGGTCCTCGTGAACATCTCATCATCAAGGAAAATTCCAAGATGTATGCTATATTTTTAGTAACCTTTCTTGATGTGAGTTATGCCTCTTTGCCATGGATAGTCGTGTGCCATGTTGCATATTTTGTTTCTTGTCTTGACAGGAGAAGGACCAAAGGTGCATTGGCTCAACCTTTTGATTCTCATGATTAACAGTTGAAGCGTCAAGCTTAGCGACGTAAAACAAGCGCTCTTGGGAGGCATTCCCATGACTATCTTTGTATATATTTTCGTTCTTTCTTGTTCTTTTTAATGTTTTTGTTTGATGTTTATAGTTTTCTTGGGTCCAAGGTCGTGGTGCTTAATGCATGAATGGGTAGAGCTACAGCACGTCACACTTCTCTCCAATCCAAAGGTATGATCCAAACTCCATTTCATTGTACATACTTTTTGCATATTTTTACCTTCTCTTTGACTTTTGTTGCACCGAGACGTTGCAATTCAAGTTCGGGGGAAGGATTTGTGTCTTTTGATCTTGTGTTTTGTGATCTTATTTTTATTTTTCCATCTTTGAGTCTCATTCATTCATATAAGTGCATATAAAAACCATTAAAAAAAAAAAAAATTTTAGTTGCATTTTGCATGTTTAAGATTGAGTCTAGATGCATATAGGTTTGCATTCACTTGCATTGGGAGAATTATCCATGTAGAATATAAACTTAAGAGCTTGAATTAATGCCCTCGTTAGGAGTTCTTTGATGCATTTGAGCGATCACGAAGTTAAGGATGATCCATGCTTTGATCTTGCGGTTTGAATGTTTTTGTCTTGGTTGAAGCATGCTTTGAATTGAATCTAACTCTATCTACATGAACTTTAATCTTGACTTGAAATTATCATGCTTGTACATTGAAAAGTGAATTCATGGATACCTTATACATATTTGAGCTATCTTACCTCTTTTCACCACTCTCTTGTTAGCTCAAATAGTCGTTTCTCATTTTTGGAACGGTTAACCACACCCTTAACTATACTTTTCCTTCAAGCCTTCATCTCTTGTGTGTGTCGTGAGGCCTAATTTTGAATGAACTTAGCAAAAAGTGTTGAGTTTGGAACGACAAGGAGTTGATAGATAGGTTGGTGATTTGGGTGTTGATGTAAAGAAAAGAAAGTGTGGAGAAAATAAAAGATTGGGAAAAAGGATAGGGGAAAGTAAAAAGTTTGGATTGGTTGGCATGAAAGTGTGGAATAGCTCTAGGTGTTGAAAGTATAAGTCTCTATGTGTGTAAAAAAAAAAAAAAAAAAAAAAAAAAAAAAAAAAAAAAAAAAAAAAAAAAAAAAAAAAAAAAAAAAAAAAATATGGCTAAGGCATCTAAATGATGATTGAGAGACTAGTTATGAAAGTGAAAAAGAGCTAAAAGAAAAAGATGAAGAGCCAATCCATTTGTTGAAAGAGAAGAAGAAAAGAAATGTGGTCTAAGAAGGCAAAATGCCTTGTGATATGGGTAGTTTAGAATGGATCTTGATGAGTTTAGAAATAGGAGTGGAGTTCATATTGGGGCATTGGGTAGACGGATGTCATCCTTGTACGCATCAATTGTTCTTTACTCTTAGCATTTTGCCAAAGTTCATTCTTTCGTGAGAGATCCCATTGCATTGGAATACCCACATGATTGAGATTATTTTCATCTCAAAACCTTTTCCCTAAGCCAAATGAGTTCACTTGATTTTTATTAAGCATGATTCACCATTGTACTTAATGAATGTTAAAGAGTTAGAGGATATGATTACTTGTAGATGCTAAGGCTTATACCAAATTCGTGTAGCGACGAGTATGGCTAAATCTTTTGAAGTAGAGGTTGTTTGTGCATCACATAACTACTACCAAGTGCATTGAATTGAATTCTTTTGTTAATATTCTTGGATATGATATCCCGCATTCCAACCTCTTCTTCGAATTGTTCTTGTTTGTTTGCTTGCGGACAAGCAAAAGGCAAGTTCGGGGGAGTTGATAGTTGCATAATTTAGCCCATTTTAGCATACATTTTAGTTAGCATTTTGTGACTTATTGCATTCATTTCTTTGTTTTTGGTATAGTTTGCATCCATTTTAGAGTTAGTGAGTCTTAGGTTAGTTTTTGCATATGTTTGTGTGCTATGGAGTCTTTTAGGTACCATTTGGAGCTTATGGAAGCTTATTGGAGTTTTGGGGAAGATCATGGACTAGGAGGAACGTACCCGCAGCAAACGGAGATGATCAAGTGATGAAGGAGAAAAGCAGGAAGCGCAGCGGTCAGCATGCAGCGGTCTAGGGAGACCGCTGCACTTTCAAGTCTCGCAGCGGTCAGGTGCAGCGGTACGAGCAGACCGCTGCGGATCCAGCCGGAGCAAAAACCAGAAGTCTCGCAGCGGTCTCGCAGCGGTCAAACCAGACCGCTGCACTTTCAAGTCTCGCAGCGGTCAGGTGCAGCGGTACGAGCAGACCGCTGCGGATCCATCCGGAGCAAAAACCAGGCGTTTCACAGCGGTCATGCAGCGGTATGAGCTGACCGCTGTGAACCTTCTCGGGCACAAAAATTGTCGGGTCAAACCCGGTTTGTCCCGGGTTGACCCGACCCGATCTGTATCTATTTAAGCAAATTAAGCCTAATTAGACGGGGGGCTTCTTTTGAAGGTTCTAAGCCACTTATTTCTTTCTTCTTCTTTTCTTGTTTTTGTTTTGTATGAAAGATTCAAGATCCAAACCATTTTAGTGAAGATTTTCTTAAACTCTTTTTACCATTCTTCTTATTTTGCTTATGGCTTTCATTTGTACGGTTTATATTTGTGATTTAGCTATGTGTGAGTAGTTCTTTTAGGATTCTTGGGTGAAGTAGACTAGGGTGATTCTAGGTTTGTTCTTGATGTTTAAGAACTAGATTAGTTGATATCCTTTCTCATTGAGTGTTATTAATGCTGGATTGGCCTTGACAAAGTTGATTTAGATCATAGGGAATTTCTCGCCCGGAAGGTGTTCGATGAAATTCCCCAACCAATTCAATGAGTGTTTTACATTCCTAGCCTATGGAAATAGATGTCTAGGGTGTTTAATGGCTATTTAGACTTGTTATTAATGCTTGTTAGTCATAGAATCGCGAACGGAAGTTTATGACGATTGATGACTAAGAAATGGGTTAATACCATGGAAGTGGATTAATCTTTAGTAGTGTTCTAAGGCCTAGGGAGATATTTAGTCGAATGTTTGAGCATCTTGAGTAGATTAAAGAATCACCCGAGTCGATTGCTTTACCCGAGAATTCGTTTGTTTAAATTTGATATTAATCGTTTTCTTGTTTGCTTTGCTACTCGTTTATTTCTCTATTTTGCACGTTTCAAATTGTCCGATAAAAACCAAAACCCGATATTTGCTTAGATTAGATAGCGTCCTGTATTCTTAGTGCGTCGTTCTTATTTCCCTGTGGATTCGATCCCAAAGTGCTACAATGACATGCCATTAGATTGAGGCATTGTGCACAGTGGGTAATTGTGCGAACCGTAAAAAGTTCACTATCACCTCTCACACATCATATTTCTCATCTTTGTTATTCGCTTCACATCATATCAGATTTATCTAGCTCTTAAAGCTTCTCCAACTAAGAACCTTATTTTAAGGGTGGCAAATCCTTAAAATAAGGATTTAAGGGTACTTTACTCCAATGCTAAATCCTCAAATCCATTTTTTACATTTTTTGCATCTTGGTCCTCAATATTAACAATTATTAATTATGATGATAATTTTTTCATAAATAAATATAAACCTCATAAAAATTATACACACTATTGAATAAATAAAAGTTTACATGATAGTATAAAATTACATATAAATAATAATAAAACACACACACAAACCAAATCATAAAATTACATATAAAATATCAAATTATTCAATAAAACTATTTCTGTAATACTCTAATATATGATCAATCAATGCATTTCGAAGTGATAAATGAGTTTCTTTAGTTTTTTTATATGTAGGTTACAAGCTAAAAATTGTTGAAATCAGATATTTTTGTTTATTGCAATTTTAACTATTTTATGTGAACTGATCTTGTGTTTCTAATCGGTGCGTTATAAAAATGTTATATAATATTTCTTTTATATTTGTAATTTTGATTTTAAATTTAGTGTATTTATTTGATTTTTAAATGAGATAATTGAATTTATAGAGGTATATTTTCATTTTAAAGATATCTAATTATATTGACTAAATTGAAAAAAAAAACAAAAAGTAAGTTTATTGATAAGAAATATAATTGTAGGGACTAAAAAGTAAAGCAAATAGTATTTTAAGGGTGTGAATACTGGAGCCTCAAAACCTCAAAATTTGAGAGTTTGAGGATTGGGTTGGAGAAAAAAAAATCTCAAATTTAACGGTTTAAGTGCTGGGTTGTGTTAGGAAGCCTTCCCCGTTTTGAAGGGTACGTAGGCAGCCTTCAACGGCACAGCTATAAATCTAACACAACTACGTTTTGATCCCTATTTGAAGGGTACGTAGGCAGCCTTCAACGGCACAGCTATAAATCTAATAAAAATAATTCTCTTAAACTCTAAACTGAATTCGCCAATCTACGATCTGTGCGAATTCTGGTTCCTTCAATTGGCGCTAGAAGGAGGGGGCCAAGAAAAATCTGGTGTTTATGGAGAATTATTTTTAAACCCTAGATATCCGACAAAGTCTCCGACTCTTCTCGTCATGTTCAACAATTCTCCAACCACCGACATGGACATCCGATCTTACCAAAATAATTCAAAAAAAAAAAAAAAAAAAAAAAAAAAAAAAAAAAAAAAAAAAAAATCACTGTGACGAACTACGTTGCGGAATAGAACGAGTTGCCGAACACAACACGCCGAGCTCGCGGTACGCGCCGAACTCGCGGTACACTCCGAACTCGCGGTACATGCCGAACATGGTACATGCCGAACATGAAGACATGTCTAGCATGAAGACGTACCGAACTAGACACGCCGAACATGAGAGATCACGTTCTCATACGGCCAATAACGAGCAAAGAGAGCATGACGGGAGAACGAGCTCACGAAGCACGTGACGAGGAGAAACTCACCATAAACGAGCTTGCCGAGGAGGAGAAACAAATGCCCACGAGCTCGTCGAGAGAGAACCGAGCTTAACGAGCCCGCCGAACTCGACATGCCGAGCTCATAATCATGATATGCCGAGCTCAAAACCACAACAAAGATCCACCGAACTCACCGAGACCGAGCTCGTGGGAGACAACAAACTTACCGAGACCGAGCTCGTGGAGGATGACGAACTCATCAAGAAAATGAGTTCGTGACAAGCTCATGAGGAGCAACGTGCACGATCATAATGTGCATGCACCACCATGCAACATGACGACCACGTGAAGAGGAGACGACCAACATGAGAAAACGCAACGAAAGACAACCATGACGATTGTGACTTGCATGCTAAGCAACATGCATGCCGACCACGAAGCACACGACGCTGACCTCACTCACTCTCACCCCGACCTGCGACAAAACCGAACCGGCAAAGAAAAGTTGAGATTAAAAAAAAAAAAAAAAAAAAAAACGATCACGTTCCAGCTCGAAATTACCGATCTATCAAAACCAGTATCACAGCTCGTCAACCGAGTTATAAAAATTCAGGTATTTTTTATCAAATTTTTTACTTGTTATTCGAAGATATTTTTTTTTCAGATTATATCACAGGATCCGTTCCTTCAAGCCGAACTTAAGCAGTTCGCCGAGCTCGTACAGTTCGTATCATCAAGCCGAACTTAAGCAGTTTGCCGAACTCGTACAGTTCGTATCATCAAGCCGAACTTAAGCAGTTCGCCGAACTCGTACAGTTCGTATCATCAAGTCGAGCTTAAGCAGTTCGCCGAACTCCCAATCGAACATATCGCCTACTTCGCAGTAAAGCAGCTCGTGGTCGTAGCTCGACGATCCGACAGTAAGGTAGCTAGCGGTCGCAGCTCGTCGGTCTAACAGTTAGGTAGCTCAGTCGCAACTTACTCATCATGCAGTCACAGTTCGCCGATCTCGCAGCCCCACCTAACTCACGGCCACAGCTCGCCAACCCCCTGCTCGCCAAACTCACGATCGCAGTTCTCCGACCGCACAGCTCGCTGACCCCGCAGTATGGCAACTCGTAATCGTAATTCACCGATCTAAACAATTGGGCAGCTCGCAATCACAGCTCGTCGACCTCACAGTCCCGCACGAACTATCGAAACCGAACTTGGAAAAGCCGAGACCGACCTCGCACCTAACTAACAAACGCCGAGCTCAGTCTCGAGCTCAATCTCTCGTCTTTAGTAATTTTTGCAGGAACAAAGACGAACAACGTCTAAAAGGAAATTCGACCAGATGCTGATTTCAACTCCAATCGGGCTAAAGAAATCCGCCGAACTCGAACACTCCTTCGCCGAACTGAGGGGGGGACTAATTGTTAGAGGGGGATTTAGCACTCCCCCGGTTTAACCCGGTTTGAATAGAAATCAGCCCAACAATCAACTTCAAGGCCCATCGAAACCGATCTACGTAATTAAAGGGAAATTTCCTTTAATTAATAAAGAGAAGATTTCCTTTATTTGGATAAAGGCAAATCCCGGAAAGAAAGGAGATTATCCTTATCAGCTTCAAGGAAAAAGGATAATTGCCAATACAAAGTCAAGAAGGAAAAGGAAGAGCTAAGGACTTCAAGACTTATAAATAAGGAGGCCATCGCCTCATTCTTGATCATCTAAAAATCCCATCACATCCTTTGTAACAAGAACTACGTTTTGGCTTGATCCCTATTTGAAGGGTACGTAGGCAGCCTTCAAGGCACAGCTATAAATCTAATAAAAATAATTCTCCTAAACTCTAAACTGAATTCGCCAATCTACGATGTGTGCGAATTCTGGTTCCTTCAGGTTGGAGATGCTCTTAGATAATACACTTTATTAAATGCATGTTGGTGTTTCGAAACAAACAAAAATGATAGAGACTCACAAAAATAACTCACACTCAATATCATTTTCCCAACCAGGCTTTTTTATATATTTTTGAGTCTCATGAAACCAATAGCTACACCAATCTTATATAAAGAAAAACGTTCCGTTTTTGGTAATCATATTCACATTTTATCAACAACAAAAAATATCAGCATTACCAAACTCATCAGGACAAATTTACAACCTACTCTCACAAACGTAAGGAAGCTCAGATGTTTGTAACTGGTGGCAATGAGCATGAATATAAGTCCTACATCCGCATTATATTAGAATGATCTGAACCGTCGGAAATGTGAAAGTGTGGCTGATTCTTTGATTTCTTAGTTAAAAATTCATGAGATATGATGTTTCCAAATCACTGGCTCTATATTGCTGCGAATTTATAGTCTAAAAAAAGTGTGGGTTGTTATTTGATTTCAGGTATTTAGAGAGGTATAGAAGCTTTTAAGCCAAGGGAAAGAAAAGAAGGAATCTGTAACTACGGCGGCTAGACATTGTGTTTAGCATAATGTTATAATCATTGTAACTAGAACATAACATTGATACAATCTGCAGTGAACTTTTGGGAACGAAGTCGAATAACTTTTTCTGTCTGACGTGTATCATATGCTTGCGGTACATAGTTGCAAATTATAGGGTTACAGCTAGATGGTTAGGATTACTGGCTTGTGGCACGTTAGTGATTAAAGCCATGCTTTGCGGCTGATACAAAGGAGAAATGAACAAAAACTTATCTCAGGTTATGAGATGGAAGAGATAGCGAGAGAGCCATTGAGAGGTTGGCAAGCTATTGGCCCTTTTTTGTTTTTTTTATTGTACGGAGTTATAGAAATATTTTTCTAAAATTCGTATGAGGCAAAGACAAGAAAATGATTAATTTCTATTTTAATAGTTTTTAGTGGTTCCAATTAAGATCTGAGATTAAAAGTTTTGCTTACTCACTAATATATGAGATTATAAAAAATATATATTAGAAAAGTAAACTCGCGTGTACACACGGGTATTCATCTAGTATAACTAATGATGGACTAAGAATCTAAAAATCAAAACAACTTGTAGATGGGCTTAAAACCAGTAGGATCGTATAACCCAAAGTTCTGTTCAGTTCCAGCTGGTTTCTGATTCTCGTTAAAAGTCGCGAATAAAAACCCATCAATGCTACAGTTTGGTCTCTTAGGCGTCCCTTTTCCGCTCACTACATGCTTCACAAAATTTCCGTTATAGGTAGCCGCGATATCCGGCGTGGTAATGACCCCGTTCCCGGCGGACGGCCATCCGGTCTCAGACACCACCATCGGTAAATCTCTCACGCCTTCCTTCTCCATCGCCCACACGAATGCGTCGAACATTGCATCAAACATGTTTGAATAGCCCAATTGTCCATCTTGGAACACGACGGCCTCATTGTCGGAAACTGCATAGTCGAGACGGATGTTCATTGGGTCGGACGCGTAAGGGAAGTAAGGGTAGATGTTGACGAGGATTGGCCTACTTTTTTTAGACAAAAACTTCAGCACCGGTGTGAGTTGTTCACAGGCCTGAGACGTGAACACTCCCGCGGAAGGTGGGTACGACTCCCCGAGATTCGACATAGCCACCACGGTGCTTATCGAGATCGGAAGACTCCTCGACTCGACGAGGTTGGTGAGAGATATCATTACAGGAAGCACGTGAGGACCGATTGGTCCGGGGATGACTTCGTTACCGACGGTAATGAACGTGATGTTGACGTCAGCTAAGTAAGGCTCGATGTTGGTCGCGAACCAGACTTTAACAGCTTCTTGGCTGGCTGCAAGAGCAGCCAAGTCTTGGTCCTTAACGCCTACAGTGACACCAATATCGCGGTGGCCGCGTAAGGCGTTAAGAACCTCAGTGTTGGGGTCGAAAATTCGGATTTTAGTAATGCCTATGGACTTGTAAAGGTTGATAACATTGGGCGGAGACGGGAGGTTATCTCCGAGGAGACCGTAGTTCAAGCCAACGTTGTTTGCCGCTGCCACGTTTATGGAACCGCTATTGTTGTACTTGTAACTTATCAGAATTGCCGTCCACGAGAGCAGTAACAAGAAAACTCTTTTAGGACAATTCATATTGAACATCGTGTCTGCAAAATCAGTAGAGGAAGAGATAATATTATATTATACTATTTCAAACATATACAACAAAATTCGTATGAATGTATATAGAGACATCGCAAGATCTTACTTGTGTGAAGAAACGGATGCGAAGGAACCAAAGCTTGTTTTTCTTTTTGTATGTGTTGTGGCAAAACAATGTGTAACAAAATATTGAGGAAACGAAATTTATAGGATACACACAAGAGGAATATTTCCATATATCCTAATAGCATGTGCATATCTTTGAGAAAAATATATCTATATTGTTGATATCACTAAAATTGTAAAATTGCATAATTACTTGTTTCCTTTCGTGGCGTAAAGTTGAATAATTATGCCACCGGCTTAGCCCAAGCCCAACCCTGAATAAAACATGGTTCGGTCAGTGCAGGTTTTGTCGTTTTCGGACCGAGCCCGATTCGCCCGATTGACATGTGCGAACTGCGAAATAATGCAGTTTCTCTAACCAATGGCAGGTTTGTAATAACTAATACAGGCCATGTCACGCGTGTGTCGTGTGATAAGAGAGAGTAATAAAAGTACAGTTTTTACAAGGGATGGTTTTGAGTCTTTTGACCCCAAAAAAAAGGAAAACGGCTTATTCCCTTATGAATTATTCGGCTGCTGATTATTCATACATGAAGTTTTGATTCATGCCAAAAACTACACAAATTATCTAATAATTTGAATTTCCTACATAAAATTTTGAAATGCAACCAATTTCACCAAAACCGTAAACGGTTTTTGTTTTCCGTCAACAATTAGACATTACTTATCTAATGTAACCTTTTGCCCATACTATCGCGCCACTATTAGTTTTCCGTTGGTTATCAAACGTTCGGTAGTATTTTATAGATGAGCCCAAAAATACTAATAATCGAAGAACCAAGGATACACATATTGAGCAAAATAGACATTTTCTAAGCTTTAGCAATTTTTTGTAAGGAAGAAAAATAAGAAACCTCCTTAAACATATTCCACAATTGATATTGATTTTGAGATTTGTGGGAGGCACAAGTAGTACCCTGTGGAAGGATTCTCTTTTTTATAAAAAAAAAGAGAAGGATTACTTCAGCTGGAAAAGAAAAAGAAAAAACGGTATACCGAGAATGAGAAAATCAAAAACACAAAACCGTCTTGAGACCAGATATTTAAGACGATGATCACAAGTATTGTTCATGTATCCTTGCCCTATTCTCTTCCCACCATAGCCTCGCGTGCATCTCCCCGAATCTCTCTCGGCTGCAATGCAAAAGAGAACACATTTTTGAGTGACCAGGACCGACTGATTTGTTTTGAAAACAATATGTAAGGAAGCTTTTTGTTACCTGAATCTTACTCTTCTAAGCTCTCTTTTACCACCTGGTAAAACTTTGATTGTGATATAAACTCCAGGCTCATCTTGCTCCACCCATTCGTTCTGATCAACATCACTCGCATTGCTTATCGACATTTCCTCAGACCGGTCTGCATCTCTCGACGAGCTGCTTCTTATGGAAGACGTTTCTGTCTTGGCTCCGCTTATGCTTGAAAGTTTGGGAGTTGAGTTGAGTAGACCAGAGTCGTAAAACTGCTGGCTTTGCATCGAACTATGGTCCAGTGAATCGGACGATGAGTAAGCCGCCAATCCAATTGGACGATGGATATTACGAGGCAGCCGTTCATTGTTTAAAGGCGGTGTTGCGGGAGTATCCTCTGGATGATACTCTACTTTTGCATTCTAACAAAGATTTCCCAGAGGAATTAGTGAATAATCACGGGGTTAAATTGTCTTGTTCAGTGAGAAAAGCTAACCTCTTCTTCGGATCTAGGCGGCGTGGGAAGCGGGAAAGCTTGGCGGCTTAGTTTTTGAACATTGTAAAGTTCCATTACTTTGTCATAGTTATCTGCCCACCATCGTTGAGCTTGTAACTTGTTGAACATGTCTCGGCTGATCAAGAAAAAAAAACAAAAAAAAAAACCCAAAACAGAAGTGAGAAATAAGAAACTACATTTTGAAAACATGTTTTAATTTTACAAAAGTATGTAAACTCCATCCAGTTTCTCAACTTGGCTCACATAGAGATTTTCTGACACGCGATATTTCATGAGATTCAAAAGTTAATTTTAATGGTTAAATCAGATTAGTAAAAGAAGTAACTTTAATCAGAACAAGTAGACAAAAGTAGGAATTGGAGAAAGCGGATTAAGGGGAGATTTTGACAAAATAACAATAGCTGATTCAATAAACTTTTTGACAAATTGAACACATAGGCTAGGGCTAGGGCTAGGGCTAGGGCTAGGGCTAGAACGAGAGTTGAGACAAAGATGCAACCTTTTTGAGTATTGAAATAAATTTTTTTTTTTTAAATTGTTAGTTTAATGGTCGACTAATAGTAATAATCAATCGAAAAAGACATGGACGAAGAAACAGAGACAACAATGGTCAAAGCTAATAATTAGGAAATATGATTATGGTTAACAGTTAACAGAAAATAATGGGGAGGAGAGAAATTCTCAAAGCAAACTCATATATTTCTCCAAAAGTTATTAATTTATATTTGTCTACCAAAATCGAAACTAAATACTAGTAAAAAACACAGGACTGTTAAAACCAAACCTTATGCCCTCAGGGATGATTAATGTGATCGAAAAGAAGACAATGTTTGTGAAATGAAACGAAAGGCCAAAAAGAGAGACCAGGTTTGGACAAAAGAGACAGTAGTAAGTGATAGAACTAGAACTGTGATTAATATGGAAGAAGACAAAGAATCGAAGCGAGGTTGTCATTTTCAATAGGCGACATAGCAGTGAACGAAGAAACTGTGCTAAAGGCTAAAGCTATTTGCTTTATTTTATTTTATAAATATATATATATCTTCTTTTGTCTTTTGGAATATTAAGAAGAAGCGTTTTTTTTTCCTATGCCCAACAACAGCAATAATGTGACTACAGGACAGAGACGCGGAGAATAAGGCACTCATGGAATTAATAAAACAAATTTTTAAAAAAATATTGGTGAAAATGATTAAAAGATACAATTCTACCAACCAATGATTTTGAATCTTTGATTGAACACAACGAATAAGAAGAAACATTTCGTAGCATCTATCTAATAAAAATCCAAAAAGAATTAAGTTCTTAGCAGCACACTTAGTGATACTTTCTCAATCAAATTTAAAGTTTTTTGTTTTTGTTTTGTAGTTTTCATGTAAACTGGTGGTTTTTGAGTTTGAAGAAAACAAAAAAAAAAGGAAATAAAGTAAACGTCAGTAAAAAAATAGCTAATTTTGAAAGAAAACATAAAAGCAAAAGATGACCACAAGAAGCACTTAAAAAAGGGAACACCAAGTTTTATTTTGCTTTTTGGACCTTTACGGCCTTTGCTTCTCATTAGGCGTGAAGCGTTACAGTCCACAACTGTGGGTCCCATCCCTTCTATTCTATTTTCACACCCATCAATTATTATTACCCTTCTTTCTATTCAAATTGTTTCATTTTTCCTACATAAGTTATGCAAAAATTGAATAAAATAATAGTTAAATTGAAAAAAAACAAAAATTGCTCATCTTTGAAACCATAAAACCTGAATCAAGATAAAAAAAAAAAGAATTTGTAAGCTCGAGATACTAAATTACTTATACACAGATGTGGTTAGATTTCTACAAAAGACATGGCATGATAGTTAGATTCGTATTTTATTTTAGTTATACTATCAACATAGATATTGCCTAAGACATGGAAATCCACAAAATTATATTCTTGCACTGACTTGATAATTAATAGTAAAAATCAGAACCAGTTCTGTGTTCCAAAGAATCGAGCATCTTACGAACATTCTCACAAATATCACGACCAAACACAAACGTGGGAAAATTAAAAAAAACGAGCGGACGACGAAGCCAAACGAAAACTTACCGTCCGATCAGTATAACAGAGTCAACAAAGAATCACGGCCGTTAGATTAAAAGTGGCGTACCTGAAACGTATCCGTTTAAGATCATTGCCACCGCCGGGAAGAGAGACGAAGGTGATTAGAACCCCAGGCTCCACCTGAGCGACCCATTCCTTTGGCTCTTTCTCCTCCACCAACACTATCGGGTCGACCCGGTTCCTTCCGCTCGCCGATTTCGGAGTCGCCTCGCCGCTCGATATCCCTTTAAGCCTCGCCTCCATCTCCTTTCCCCAAACCCTAGGCTGTTGCGTCGCCGCCGTTGAAGTAATCGAGCTGTTTGATCTCCCGTACAGCATCTTAAACCGTTGATCCGATTCGAAATCGGGCTTTGCCGACACCGGGTTGGTCCTGATCGTACCCTGCCCTTGACCCTGACCCTGCGCCGCCGTGCACGGCGTACAATGCCGGTAAGCACCCGAAGCTTTCAGAGCCATATCCTTCAGCTGCGAATGAATTGACGAAAATACCCTCGATCAGAAGAGAATTAACGGGGAGCAGAGAGTGAGTTTAGTTTTACCTGAGATGTTAGAGATTTGGCGTGCTTGGAATCTGGATCGTCGGGTTGACCGGAGGATTCATCGCCGGCTCGCTTCGAACGAGCTATACACGTCAGCATTTTCCGGCGGCTGCTTCTTGGTCTGTGATTTATTTTCTCTTTTTGGATACGGAGAGATGCTGTCAGTTTCTACTTTGGTTTGGGTTTGGTGCTCTTTTTATGTTTCTTTTTATTTTTCAATTAACCGGGATTACCGGTTCCGTTTTATTATAAAGGGTCCCGCGTCTCTCTACGGTAATTCCGCAATTCTGATCCCACTCGCTGGTAAAAATATTTAAAAGTTAAAAAGGTAAACCATTTTTTGGGCCTACTGATTAGCCTTAAACAGGATTCCACTTGTCCATATAGCTTAAATCGAGAGAATATTACATTATTGTAGTCTGTGAATTTATACTTTCAGAGGTATCAAAGGTTGTTCATCGTAGTCAAGTGTGCTCAAGGATTCAATTATCGATATATGCATATTTGACTCTGACTTTTGAGAAACCTAAAACGATATCAAGTCTATTATTTGTTGTGTGACCCTTAAGCTGTATACCATAGTAATTTTTTTTTCTTTTTTTTTGTAACAAGGGTTTTCAACGATAGTATAAGTTGTTCTTAGCAAATTCATTAAATTTGTAGTAATTTAGTGTGTTCAAAACTTTCATGATTACATATATAGTTTATATTAAAAGTTGTTATCTATTTTTATCGTTTTGAGATACAAATAGATCATGTACGAACTATCTATACTATTAAAACTAGACATTTTTTGTATCCAAACAAGAATAAATACATATAAAGTTATAATTTACGTGAATAATTATACGTGTTGCCAAATATTAAAAAAAAAAAAAAAAAATTTACATAATAAAACAAGTCTTATACTTATTGCCAAACAAGTCTTTTTTTAAAAAAAAATATACAAAATATATTTATTGTTAGATATGGACATTTTAATTAATTATAATATCTATAAATAACATTTAATCTCTATTTGATTGATTAAATTATTTAAAATATAATAACATTAATTCATGATTGTAGAGATTAAGTAAATTTTATGTTTGTATGTGGTCGTTTTGGTATCTAAGAGAAGTTATTTTAATCCGAATTTGAAAATTTAAGTGAAGTCCAAATTAAAAAAATTATGTTTGGTTTAATATAGTTATTTAATTGAACTATAATTCGACCAAATTATATAAATCTTATTATTAAAAACATTTTAACTTGATAAAATTTCAAATAATCAAAATTAGTAAATATTTATATTATACGGTGATATGGTGGGACGAGTTAGGGTTATGTATTTACAATTGCAGTCTTTTGCGGGTTGGTTTATCAAAACACGTAAGACAACAAGCTGATTTGAAACATATTAAAAGGACGAATTAGCCTATTTTAAGTTTTTAACACTCATAAATATATAATTATTAAAATTTGATTTTAATAAAACAATAAAACAATTGGTTGCGTGATAATCTAAATTCACATAATAACAAAGTTTATAATCAAAATTACATCGAAATGTACATTAAGTAACTTATACTCCTATTATACTAATACACACCTTTTTGTTATCATATAACTTTTATATCATATAACTTTATAACAATTTATCTTTTTGTTATATAGCAAACTCTGCTATCATTTAAGATTATATAAATCACATAATCATTCATTAAAATTTAATAGTCAAACCATTTTAGTTAATGTATGTTCAATATAAATTTCACAAAAAGTAATGTATAAAAATTATTGATCCGCACACAATGCGGATTATAACATAGATTTCGCATAGCACAAATTATAAATATGGTATAAACATCAAAAACATATATTGCACAACAAATCAATAAAATATTATCTTCTCACTTAAAACCTAAAAATTACAAATTGAACATATTTGAATCAATAACACTTAAATTAAATCTTATATCTCATTTCATTTTTTATATATTTCAAAATTATTTGCTAAGTTTCTCACGACACTTTTAACTGCTTGACAATAGTTTCATTTACTCATTTAAACAACTAACTCCGCTATACAAACGAAAATCACGTTAGGATATACAAAAAAAAAAAATCAATATAGAAAGTAGAGACCATAGATTGGTCTATTATAATGTATTGCAAAACCATATAAATTCTGGCTGAGATGTATTGTGTTTCTTAAATTAGTTTCCTAACACATTTGATATGAAGCTGAATATCAAGTTTAGCGCATAAATATGAAGCTGAATATAAAATATTAAATGATGGGCCTGTTTCGGCCCATTAAAACGCTCGATCGCTCCGTCGCTCTCATCTGGATTTGCGTTGTAAACTAAAAAGCTCTTCATCCTCTCCAAGAAGAAAAGCAAAAGCACGAGACACAGATAGAAAGTGGCAACGTGCTTTCGATTTCTGCTTCTGCTTCTGTTTCGGATTTCGGATTTCGGATTCAGATTCATCTTCGGCTTCTGCTCCTTTAGCCGCTACGACGAGACGGAGGGAGAGAGGGAATGGTGACGTACGTGAGCGCGTTGTTCTACGGAGTAGGAGGGATAGTCGTCGCGGGAGTGGCGCTGCTCGTGGCCTTCCAGGAGAAGCTCGTCTACGTGCCGGTGCTTCCCGGCTTAAGCAAGTCCTATCCGATCACTCCCGCCAGGCTCAATCTCATCTACGAGGACGTTTGGCTTCGATCCTCCGATGGCACACGCCTCCACTCTTGGTTCATCAAGATGTTCCCCGAATGTCGAGGTTTTTCTCCCTTTTTTATTTAGTGCTTCGCCTCGATTCTGCTCATCGGTTCAATATATATATTTTTTGGTAGATTTGATTTATGCATTTCGGGTAGCTTCTGAATCTACTGAATTTTGGGGATTTTAGGTCTTGATGTCTCTTTCTTTAGCTAGATTTTGGTCTCCTTTTGTCAGATTTGTGATGCGTAAGTTATTGCTGCTTTTAAAGTAGTTCGGAACTCATAAGCCACCCACAATCTAGTTGAAAACTATGTCTCAAACTGGACCAGTTCTCTTAGTTTTACTTCTCGTGGTCGGTAACTTAGCTTAATTCGACCGAGTGTGAGTTCTTATAGTCGATGTTTGCCGTGCAGGTCCAACCATTCTATTTTTCCAGGAGAATGCCGGAAGTATCCTTTCCAGAGCCATTTCCTGGTGATTGGTAGATAGTTCAGGGTTTTTGTTTGTTTATTTATGTATGCTCTAAGACTTTCTGTGCCTGGTCTCCTTATTTTACGTTCCATATATTTTGGCTGGGGTTCTTTACCTTGTAACGGCCTTGACCATAGAACCCCAGATATCGCTCATCGTTTGGAGATGGTTCGCATCATGATACAGCGCTTGAAGTGCAATGTATTCATGCTTTCATATCGCGGGTAAGTTTCAATTAGCTGATTGTTTGTCTATCTCCTATCTCCTATCTTAATCGTTTGTTTTTTAGTTAAAACATTGGATTCGTTTACCCATATGCTGCTTATTTAACTTCTTAATTTATAATTGATTGATTTTTCCCGTGCAACCAGCTATGGGGAAAGTGATGGTTCTCCCTCACAGCATGGAATCATAAAAGATTCCCAGGTTTGCCTGTCTCTCTAAATCTATCCACATATCCTTAAACTCTTCTGTTGCGTCTGTATGTATTCACAATCCATTTTCTGGCTTTTTTACTTTTGTCAGGCTGCATTGGATCACCTTTCTCAAAGGACAGACATTGATACATCCAGAATAGTTGTGTTTGGAAGGTCCCTTGGGGGAGCTGTTGGAGCTGTGCTTACCAAAAACAATCCCGAAAAGGTAATATTACTAAATATTCTTATTAGCAGCATGTCATGAGTAGAGAGAATATACTATTTAAGAGAGTAGAGAAGGTAGTGGCCCAAGTACCAGCCGCCAGCACTATGGATGTCACTGTTTAAAGGGTGAAGTATTATTGGGAGTCCCACATGGTTACGAATGGGACTAACCAATGCCTTATAAATTATAAGGCCTAAGGGCACCCTCTCCTCTCCTCTCCTCTGGGGTATGAGTTAGTATCTTATCAGTGTCTTTTTGAGATTCTTGTTAGTGTTGGAAAATGTTACTCATGGTCTTTGGCAGTTGACCTGGAGTCTGATTGTACAAAACTTTCTAGAGTAGTTTTTCTTCATTTAGATTCTAGTCAGTGGTCACTCCTCATCAGTAATATTCTACTGGGTCAGTTTTTTCTGAATTTAATTATTTATTGTTATATAGTTTTAGTCACCTGGCAATTAAAAGAAACTGGTTGTGTTTCGAGCTTTGTTATTGGCTTCCCTTTATATCACCCACTGACATATACAGTTATATGCACAATAACCTCATCCTTTTCTGGGAATTTCTTAGAAAATGAAATTTGTAGATGCCTTGATTAAGTTACGTATTCTTTTTTTTTCTCTTGTTGTTTCTAATTTCAGTATGTCATTTGTACACGTCAAATAGTTATGTTTACCATCTTTAAATGTCTTTATATAGGTATCTGCATTGATTCTGGAAAATACTTTCACATCCATTCTTGATATGGCTGGTGTTTTGCTGCCCTTCTTGAAGTGGTTTATTGGAGGAAGTGGTTCTAAAAGCCTGAAACTTCTTAATTTTGTTGTACGCTCGCCCTGGAATACTATTGATGCTATTGGTGAGGTAAGAAGCTATGTAGACTCTTGCAGATTTATTTTAGATGGTTTATTTCGTTTACAGTTTGCATATGCCATATAAATGACTCAAACAAGCAGATAACATTGTGGTACCTTGATAAGCTGATATTAAAACAATAACAGGTCAAACAACCAGTACTTTTCCTCTCCGGACTGCAAGATGAGATGGTCCCTCCATTTCACATGAAAATGCTTTATGCGAAAGCGGCTGCCCGTAACTCTCGGTGCACCTTTGTGGAATTTCCAAGTGGGATGCATATGGATACATGGCTGTCTGGTGGTGACGTTTACTGGAAAACGGTCATGCAGTTCCTTGTAAAGCATGCGCCTGAGGAAAGGAAACAAGATACAGGTAAAATTATCTCTCGTGTTTGATTTGAAGATGCTTCTTTATAGGTTTTGTTCCCAATGTAGAACTCTAGGCTTGACGTTGGTCTCTGATCTGACAGGAAGGTAACTAGTTGAGGATGCTGTGTTTAGAGGAAGTTTCGACTCACTTGGCTCCTAGTGCAACCTATAACGTTAGTATATTTATAAAGCATATGTGTGCGTATGTTGCATTTGGGAGTGAGATACAACTTGTTCTGAGAGTGAGATGATGGAGAGGGACTTTGTAAGCAAAACCAGCCAGTGGAGATGGCAAGTGTACGTTAATCAGATGCATTCGCGTTGTTTCAGTTTTCCTTTTTTTTTTTTTTTTTTGGTTATTTTTTCCAACTGTTTGGTGCTTCTCTTCTGATAGTAACCTTTCATTTATATGATCATTGCTTTGTAGATGACTAGATGATTGAGAAAGTGCAAAGACATGGTTATAAGATTAAATCTCGAGTTTGTTGTTTATGTCTGGTATGTTATCTATTTTCTGGCATGTATGATTGGGTGGTACTTGATAAGTAAAAATGAATATGAAACTATATTTTTTTTTTTCCAATACTCAATACAATACCTACAAAAGACGAGAAAATGGTAGTAACTAAATTTGTTTATGGACGCTCATTTGAATTAAAATGGTATAATACTATAATCTATTATTATTAATAAAAATTGATGCTATAGGTTTTTAAAACTGTTCACATAGGATTTTAAATAATCGGTTTTATTGGTCCACATCAGCGTTTAAAATAAATTCATACTTGCCAAATATAAAAAAGTTCAAAAACGATAAATAATGGAAATTATTTAAAATAATGAATTTTAAAAAATAAGGAAATCATGTCTTAGTTTCTTATTCTATTAAATTCATTCCATATTCATCTATTACTTTGATTAAAAATTAAATTGGTCATGAATCCCATAGTAAGAGTTGTGTTTATTAATTTGTTTTCGACCAATAATTAAATATTCACATATAATTTTAAACAACCACTAATAATTGTCTACGTAAGCTTTTTGAATTCGAATCTATTTGAACATTAAATTTTTAAGTTGATATTGTTTGATGATAAAACGATAAATGAAAATTAAAAAGTTGATGCTATATGCCTTTAAGAGTATCCACATAAGCTTTTAAACAATCAATTTTATTGGTCCACATCAACATTTAAAATTTTAAAAGTTTCCAAATTCTAATTTAATTAATAAAAAAATATTAAATAAAGAAATTATGTATTAAATTTTCATTAACAACAAAAAACCAACATGATATTAAATAAAGAAAATTTCTTTATATAAAATAGTGGTCCACATCAGCTTTTAAATGACCAATAAAAATATTTTAAATCAGTATCATATTTTAATTTAATATTTTCTATCATATTAGACTTTTTAAATGTACAACGTAGAACATCCAATAATGACCCAATTTATTCATTAAACGTTTTTTTTATCACGTAATAGACATATGTCTAAATTTATTAAATGTTAATGATCACGTAAATGGAATTCGTTGATGACAGTGATTATCGGAGATAAAAATTGTCAAATTGTGGTTGATTCGAGAATCAAGCGGCAAATTAGGAGTAGTTTTTTACATTCCATCATCGGAAATTCGGAATAAGGTATGTCCAATTATCCAAAAAAAATGGTAATTTTTAAAATAAAATGGAAAACAACAATTAAACTCGAATGAGTATAATTAACAAAAGAAAGAAATATGCAAAATTGACTTAATTTCATATTAACCATTAACCATAAAAAATGAAATTATGAAGCTTCATATGTAGACTAAGAAAAATTCTCCAAATCATCATATATGTCAATTTGAAATGTAAAAAAACATAAAAAAGAAATTAAAATGGAAAATCAATATATAAAAAGAAGTATGTCTTAATTTCCGATTAACTATCAAAAAAGAAAACGAAATTAGCTTCATATTTAGACTTAGAATTTTTTTTTAAAAGGTAGTGATTATAAATGAGCATCTAAAATTCCAATAGGATACAAATTTCTAAAATCAAACATATTCTTAGAGAGATAGAGAGACCTTAATAAAGCAATGGTTAATTCTTTTTCTGTCGAGCCACTTGCTTTCTTGAGTTTCGACGAGCTTCAAAGAGGTTTTAACAAGAAAGAAGTGCTTGTTAGAGTCTTTCATTTATTGGAGGCACAAAACGTCAAAAAGGCGGATTATTATGGGACTCGAACTCCTTCTCATTGATCAAAAGGTACTTGCAAATTTATTAACTCATCATCTTTTCAAAATTTAGTAAGCACTATTACTAATAGATTTTTTTATCTTGCAGTCGACTCTCATCCGCGCATTCATATCAGCTAACCGAATAGGCTATTATGATAGAAACCTAAAGCCTGATGTAGTTGTAAGAAGAAATCTGGTCCAAGCCCAAAGATGTTCCAACAAGCAAGCAAAAGTGTCAAAGGCCCATGTGTTTAGGGTTCCACTCCAAATCTAGATTCATATAAATATAGTTTTATGGTTTCTAAGATTGTAACTTTGGCTACACAAATTGCAGCCTCCCTTTCCTCTTTATGATATAAAATCAAACTTTTTTGTTCTTGGTGACAATCTAGTTTTTCCTTCTTTCCCTTTTCTTTATGCATTTCAATAAAGCTCTTTTAAGCATGAATCTATGTTTGTTTTGAATCTGCTCACAGTAGTATACATGATCAAAAAATTCGTTGTCATTGATAACAAGAACATCTACAAAGTGACTATTCGCAAGTTTCAAATCCAATTCACTCAACAAACAACATTGGTCCAGGACAATCAAGCTGACCATGCTATTGAAAGGCAAAAGTTTAGGATTCGATCTTATGAGGAATTTAAAGAAGTAGTCGACATGAACATAGACCTATATATGGTAAAACACTCTCTTCTGTCCATGTATATATATATATATATATATATATATATATATATATTGAAATATCATCATGTTCTAATGCTACAATTGCTTTGTGAAGATGCTATTGGAAAAGTGATCCTCATCAACAATGAGAACTTCAACTACCCAGTATCGACTGGTAAATCTCATGACGTAGGCAATACTGTGACTAAATCTAAAATAAATGTTCACCTACAACTAAAAGAGTAAGCACGTTTACCCCTCGACTCGCACATCTTATAATTTTAACTACAAACTTCATTTACTTACCATCATCTCTGTTTTTTTTTTAAATCAGCGGGCCAATTGTTCGTGTAACTCTTTGGGGGTAATGTTGCCGCCAATTTCCAGGAAAAACTGCTAAACAGTGTTGACAAACATCTCGTGCTTCTTGCCACAACTGTAAACCCAAGAACATTTAGTTTTAATTTGAAACCGATAATAGTGTCTTTTGTTGAAGGAAAAAATGAGTAAGATGTTGTAAATACAGAAAAGGTAAAAACATATTTTTCACTAAATTTTATTAAATATATATATATATATATAACATTAACACATTTATACTTCTATTCTCTGATTTATACACGGGTGACATTGTATTGTCAATTTTTTTTTGTAAATTTGTATTCTTTTTTTGTAAAGTTAAATTAATTGATAAAAAATTATTTACAAAAAATAAAATAATTCAAAAGTTTTAATTTGATAGAAATTCTAAAAGATAGTAAAAATGGCAGTTCTGCTAGGTGACTCGACGAGTTTGAAACCTTCTTTGAAAAAGATTATGAAACTGTGGTGAATCAAAATAACGGAGCGAGAACATCTGATTATATGTGTTGTATTTTGGTAAATTAATTATTTAATTTTGATAAAATTATTTATGATTTCTTTATTTGAAATACCAACATCTTTAGTCTTAACACAAATATGAAATTTTTTTTTGTAAATCATGTTTTCAATATGTTTTAATTAAAATTAATCTAAAAATTATCTTAATTATTATGACATTTACTTTGACAATCTAAATAGTAAAGATAAAAAAAATTCGTTAATATTATATAAATTTTTTATTCTAACTCAACCAATATATATATATTAAACCAATTTATCAACACGTACTTGCGCGTAGCGCGGGAGAAAAATCTAGTGATATTAAAATGGTCCAAGGAGTTCATTTACCGCCACCTAAATCTATCTTCTGAAAGGTTTCTGAGGATTGGAGAACAACTTCATATCCTTGATCCCATTGAAGATAGATGTGTATCTGCAAGAATTCCCCGGTTCATAGAGCAGAGCAGCTATGTTTCGACCCTCATCCATTGTGATGGGGTCTTCCTTATGCAACATATAAACAAGATGACGCTTTGGCAGAAGAGAGTTTATCTGTGGAACCCGTATAAGAGTCAATCAAGATGGATACTTCAGCCACATGTGCCATACAAAGAAGATGATGTGGTTGGTATTGGGTACAAGCGATCGCGTAAGAGGATTTACATATTGTCAGAATGAAAAAAAATAACAAAATACTATTTCTGAAAAATAATCATCTTTGCAGTTTTCCCTAAATCGTTCAATTTTTTTTTGGGTGGTCTTTAGATAGATAATTATGTGACACAAACCAATTGGTTTCTTAATTACAAAATAATATTTTAAATAAAAACATGGAGTTCAAATTTTGTACATTATAAACTATTAACCTAAAACTAAATATGTGATCCACTAAATTTTGTGCATTATAAACTATAAACTATTAACCTAAAACTAATTATAAACTATTAACCTAAAATCTTAAAAAATATTAACCTAAAACTGTTTGGTGCTTCTCTTCTGATAGTAATCTTTCATCTATATGATCATTGCTTTGTAGATGACTAGATGATTGAGAAAGTGCAAATACATGATTATAAGATTAAATCTCGAGTTTGTTGTTTACGTCTGGTATGTTATCTATTTTCTCGCATGTGTGATTGGCTGGTACTTGATAAGTAAAAAGAATATGAAACTATCTTTTATTTCTTTTTCTGTTTTTTTTCCCAATACTCAATACAATACCTACAAAAGACTAGAAAATGGTAGTAAGTAAATTTGTTTATGGACGCTCATTTGAATTAAAATGGTATAATACTATTAATATCTTTTATGGACGTTGGTAGTTCTAGGCAAGTTGTTTCAACTACATTTATCATTTGCAAGTGATATTCCAGAATTCATCAGCTTTGTTTTGACTCTCATAATTTTTAAAGGGAAACAAAAAGAGAAGGAGGAGTGTAGAGTCTAGTTGCATTTATTTTGTCAATTTTGTACTAAAGTATTGGTATCAAATCAATAAAGTTTTTTGTTTTGTTTTGTAAATTATATTGTACAAGGAAGAAAGAATCTCTATAATATTATTTAAGAAGATATTTTTAAAAATGAATTTTATTCGGTAAGTTATTACATGAAATGCCATTACAAATAATAAAGAATAATTGAAATAGGAAAGAATACAATAGTCTTTTAAAATGATTGATTATAATATGGAAAGAATATATTTTGCATTAAAGATGTTATTTATTATTTAATTTCTTAATTATTTTTAATACTATATATTTTAAAATAATAATCAATTCATATTCAAAATCTTGCTATTACAAATGAATTCAAAGAAAAAAATATATATTCAAAATCTTGCTAAATTTTTCATTATAACTTATTATATTTTATTTGAATATATATCAAAACAAAAACTCAAAAATATTTTACTAATTTTATGAATATTTTACTATATATTTTAGATACAAGAATACTATATTTTATTTAAGAGTTTGTAGATTAATCATAAAAACTAGAGTTATTATGGTGCATATTAGAGTTATATTTTCAAGATTATAAGTTTTTTTGCGGGTTAATCCGAATAATATTTTAGTTTACTGCAAAACGGGTTAAATAGATAAATTATTACAAATTGACATATTTATCTATAATTATTAGTTAGCTATATTTTAAAATTCAGATAAAAATAATTTTATTAAATTTCAAACCATTTTTTTCAATAATTTACGCTCATTAAATTCCGTTGTGAAATCGGCCACGGTCACGGTCCACGGAGCAATTTGCTGCTTTATCACTTAAAACCAAAAAGTCTGCTTTAAAAAAAAAGACCTAAACCTCAGTGCCGCTCTTTGGAGACGGGAGATGGAAGGAGGAGGTGCGCAATACAACCCTCGAACTGTCGAAGAAGTCTTCCGAGATTTCAAGGGCCGTCGTGCTGGCATCGTCCGAGCTCTCACCACCGGTCTTCTTCTTCTCTTCTACTTTGAATTTTGTCTTTGAATTTCTCATGGAAATTGACGATCGTTTGGTGCCTGATTCACACCATTTTATTGAACAATTGTGCTCTAGTCTAGTGGTGATTGTTACTTCCCCGATTTAAGAATATGATTCTGATTGTTTTTTTCTTTTTGCAGATGTGGAAGATTTTTTCCAGCAATGCGACCCTGGTTAGGGTTTATTCTCTCTCTCTCTAGCCTCCGTGATTTATTTCCCTATGCGCATTGTTACATTTATTCCTGATTTTGGCTTCTCTCGGAGTTTCTTTTCTAGTGATTCATTATGCACATGTTGTTAATGTACAGCTTGCTTCTAGTTTTGATGTAAACTGAAGTTTGTATTTGTATGCCTATTTGATGACATTTCAGAGAAGGAGAACCTTTGCTTGTATGGATTCCCGAATGAGCTGTGGGAAGTTAACTTACCAGCTGAAGAAGTTCCTCCAGAGCTCCCCGAACCTGCACTCGGCATTAACTTTGCCAGAGATGGAATGCAGGAAAAAGACTGGCTTTCCCTTGTTGCTGTACACAGTGATGCGTGGTTACTTTCTGTGTCCTTTTACTTCGGTTCAAGATCTTGTTTCGATAAAGCTGACAGGTATCATTATCTTTTCTTTCGTGATTGGTGTGTATTCTCTTCTAACCTGCTGTTTATTTTCTTCTCTGCTCATTTCTCTACCATTATCAGCATTTCCACACTAACCGGTACACTTACTAATTCAGGAAGCAGTTGTTCAACATGATAAATGAGGTTCCTACTATATTTGAAGCTGTAACTGGAAATGCCAAAAAACAAACAAAGGAAAAGCCCTCTTCAGCAAATCAAAATGGCAACAAATCCATGTCAGATTCAAAAGTGGTAAGACTCATGCTATCCTTTTGAACGATTCAGAACGTAATTTCCTTTATTAATCCACTATGAACTAAGAACAAACCAAACTAAAGAATCCTACCCTGAATTCTAGAGCATCCGCTACTCTCCTAAACCCTTTCTCAACTCAATTTTCCTATCTTCTCTTCTCTATAAAACTTCTCCCACACTACACTAACCGATCTAAATTGTTATTGAGCTGGCAACTCAACTATAATCCTATGGAAAAAAGGTCTACGATAGTTATAGACTATATATCCTGAAAGTTTTGCGGAAATAGCCCTTGTTCCCCTCGACTTTCTGAATAGCTTCTTTTCAATACTCAATACTCAAGCTTCTTGTTTCGTCTACTCTTATCATCCGTTTTTTTTTGTTGCAGTTTTCAGAAATTAGGAATGGTTAAATGGATATCCGAAAAAGCACCGCACTGGCATATGTTTTTCACATCGTAAAGGGCTCAACCAATATATGCCATTTTCATACCCAGTCATTACATAATCCTGGAAGTCACTTTAGGGAACAGCCGCTACACAATTCAGTTAAATCCTAACAGTCAACAGAACACCAAAATTATCACCTTGATTTCTAACTCTTTAAAGACACTTTTGGAGTATTTGATCATTGAAAAATATGGTGAAACTAGTTCTGTGAAAGTTTTTATCCCTCTTTTATCATAACTACATATACTTTTGTTGCTTTAAAGTTTCTGTTGTAGCTTTCCTACTTCTCTTTTATTCTGCTTAGCTCAAGCATTGTTAAACACACGAATGAAGTATGGTGCACACATTTTTGTTCCTCAAACATCTTTTTATTATATGCATCGTAGATTGTAAGATCTTAAACAGTTTGCTACTGAACTTTCTAAAAACATAGGCTGAACACAATATTCTTACTTCCCTAACCGTAGTTTGTGAATCTTGTGGCATAAGAAATCTCTAGGTTTGAGGTAGAACAAAGACGAGCATTGTCTTCAATTGTTATCGCTGGATCTGTAAGTCTAAGAGGCAGTTGGGATTACTAGATCAGCATGTACTGAAATGGCCGAGTTATCTCAAGTTTCCGTTCCAATGACAGTTGTTGATTAGTTTTAAGTTTGCACTTGCTATTTTGGTGTAGTTAATATATTCCTTGGTCTGGAATGCAGAGAGGTTTAGATGGCAAGCGCTCAAGGACAATACAGGTCAAGGACGAGGAAGAAGGATTCGAGGAAGAGGATGAAGATGAACATGGTGAAACCTTGTGTGGAGCTTGTGGAGATAACTATGCTTCTGATGAATTCTGGATTTGTTGTGACATGTGCGAGAAATGGTTCCATGGGAAGTGTGTGAAGATCACTCCAGCTAGAGCTGAGCATATCAAGCATTACAAGTGCCCTTCTTGCAGCAACAAAAGAGCACGATCCTAAATGTTTTATTCCACTAGTCTTAGCTATCTGTATTTCTATCCCCCACATTGTACAATGCACTTTAAGTCTGTTTGTTGTTAAGACACAGTCAGTTTGATGCATGTCCAGATTTGATTCCGCGATCTAACTTTGTATAACTCCACTTGTAGTCTTTGATAAGATATGTCATATCTTTCACAAGACCATGGCCAAGCTGTTTATAATCTCCGGAACCCATTACAAATTTCATACAACTGGAAATTAAATTGTTTACACCTGAACATGACAGCGATAGTGTTCTCAATTCCTCCAACTATATTCAACTTATAGTTCAGCTTTTGTGTTTCCGGAAACACCAAGAAGCTTGGCCAGTTCCCCGCTCTCATGTGCTTCTACGGTATCTGAAAACCAGAAACAATAAACAAACCTATCAATCAGCAGATGTTGTCATAAGCAAAGACATTTTCTTGAAGGAGAAGGAGAAGGTAAGTATTACCGTCTGATCCTCCGATGTGCTTTCCGTTTATGAAAACCTGCGGAACTGTTCGCCTTCCAACAATTTCTCCAAGTGCACTCTGGATGTTCCAACCATCTTCTGCAAGACCCAATTTGTACACAAACATATATTTAAATTCTTGAATCTCACAACCGTTAGTCACAAATGAATCTTCTATATATCTATATATTGATCCTTCAAAGTTTGGAAAAATAGAAATGTCTGAGAATCAAGATCTCAAGAGAAGAAAGAGGTAAGAAACATAGTTGGATGAAATGGTTCACTTTGATCTTAAAACGCACCTCTTTCGTCAAGCTCCACAACATGAGGAACCTGATCCAGCTCTTTGAACACAGATTTTGCTCTCTTGCAATACCTGTTGACCAACCAAGGATTCATAGTCATGTTATAGGTACGTGATCTCACTGCATAACTCTAAAATGGACAAGCAAGAGAACAAATACACAACTAAACTCTCAAATGTCGAGAACAAAACCCAACTTGATTACATCTTAGCTCACCATCAAGTTCAAACCATTTGTAAGGAGAGATAACAAAGTTGTCTCACATAAACCTCAATCCAACGGATACAATACAAAAAACTGAGCCATGAAAACGAACTTCATTGGATTCAAATTAGACGCAGGTTCAGATATGGGATGTGGGGATTTTTCAGTCATCAAAGTATACTACAACGAGTCTTCACTCTAGTTACAACTGATAAGATCTAAAAATAAAACCGCAAATGGAAGGCACCCAAGATCCAATTTTTTATTTTTCCAACAAATCGGACGATCAGTGATTGGAAATGGCCAGGGAGTGAGAGAGAAAGAGAGAAAGAGAGACGTACGGGCAGTAGGATTTGGAGAAGATGACGATCTTGTTGGAAGAGATGGTCTTCTGAACAAAGTCGGCTTCTGGGGATGAAGCGGAGGAAACCATAGAAATGGATGAAACTAGTGTGACGAGCAACATTGCCATCGAGATAGATCTGATCATTGTCATGGCTCCCTCCTCCTTCTTCTTCTTCTTCTTCTCCTCTTTCTCACTCAGATGCGAATCGAAGGATCGACACTGTAGATGTGTAATTTGTAAGTAGGGGTGTGACTAATCCGGATCCAACCCAATCCGGTCTGGCCCGGCCAAATCCGGGTTGCTAATTTTTATTTTTTTAAACTCATTTGTTTGCTCTAAGGATGTCAATCGGGCTACCCGGTCCGACCTGGTCCGACCTGGTCCGAAACTCGTAAAATCCGTATATATTTGAATCTGGTCCATCATGGCCCGAAAAAAATCAGACCTATATTCCAAAGCCTGGCCCAGTCCGGACAGGGTTCTAGGACTTTTTCGGGCTTTTTTGTTATTTTCTTTACAAACACAAAAAATCACAATTCTCAGATGAATAATTAAAACAAAATATTTATCAAAATAAATCTAAATTGAATTGTATTATATCAAATCCAATTAAATTTAAAAGCAAAAGTTTGACAAAAAAACAAATAAAATTCAAATAAATTATATTACCAAATAAAACATAAAATCAAAACACTTCAAATCTAGATAGTAGAGTTTATATTAGAATCTCCTTCACCGTCTTCTAAATCATCATCACCATCAAGAGGTATAGATAAAAAAAATGTAAAATAATATTAAATTTTGACATGTATAAATCATATAAAAATGTCATTGAAAGTCTATAGATAATGATTTTAAAAATATGAAGTAAATATGGATGAATGATAATGGTACATGGATCACGAAATGTATAGAAAATATGTCAAATTATTATTTTTAGAAAGATAAATGTTTAAATAAAATCTCTAATTAATTAAAATATAAAGTTTCTGGCTTTTCGGGCTAAGCACGAAATGCCCAATTTTTTCGGACTTATATTTCTAGGCCTGAACCCGCTGTTTTTCAGGATCGGGCCGGGACGGCCCTAATTGACACCCCTAATTTGCTCTTCCCCAAGGTTCTACTTACGCGGACATAAAAACGAAACCAAAATATCCGGACCAGAACCGACCCGAAATATCTGAACATGAACCGATCCGAAATTATCAAAATACCCATTGGATTCTACTCATTTATACATGTGGGTATCAGATAATACCGGAACTGAACCGAAGATATTTTGTGTACCGAATTACCCAAAATATAATTATATATCCAAAATATTAAATATATATAAGGTTTTTGGGTATATTTTCGGTATTATGGATGTATATTTTTTTGTTTTTTTTTGTTTTCGGGTATATTTTTGGGTTTTCGGATATATTTTTGGGGTTTCGGGTAATAAATACCCGAAACTGATTAAGATTCGAAAAATTTCGGGTATTTTCCTCTTCCTAAACCTCTACCCGAAATACCCGGAACCGAACGGTACCGAAATCATTTAATACCTATATGGATCATAAACCTCTCTACCGAAATACCCGGAACCGAACCGAATACCCGAATATCCAGAGCTAGTTTTACTTTCTTCCAAAATTTAAAACAAGTAGTTGTTTCCCCAATGTTGTTACTTGTTACTCCAAAGATCTGAAAATTCTTCATTGTTGCTTTAGCTCTTTGCATACTCTACATTACCATTACCATCGGCATCACTAGAAAAATTATCTGTAATGCTTCTCAATTTCTTTCCATCTCTTTACTTATTAAGTCGAAGCAATTTAGTCTCTAGATAAACCGGAGTCAATTTTGGCCTCTCTGCATATAGTTGAAGAAAATCACGATGATTCTTTATGAATGGCTTTTGGCCAATTAATCTGCATGTATGCCTCATGGTATGTTGTTAGTCATTAATCAAATATTGAGCTTTTATTGTCTTTTATGATATTCAATTCTTGAAAATTTTACTTATGCAGTAGCAGGAATTTGGAGTGTGGTTTGAATGAGCATGCAGGGATCATATGCTCGTATGTGTAATTTGTTTCAGAATTGTGAAAAGACAGCTGCTGTCTATGCCTTTGAATCAACTTAAAAATATTCAAACTCTTGTCAAAGGTAAGTTTCAGAAGAAAATAAGAGGTTGTGCGTCGGTCAATGTGTTTTAGAAATATTTTGCATTTTGTTTGATACAAGACTCCTCTCTAATTGGCAAAAGCTTATAGTAATTGTCCACACACTTGTGGAACTTTGTGCCGGTTTTTGGACACAATATAACTGCCATTGATTCCTCTTAGCAGCATTAGAACCGATATTTGCTTCTTCTTACCTTAAACTTGCTTTGCTTTGCTTGAGTTCAAGTCTCAAGTTGCTGAAACACAAGAGAGAGGTCTTGGCCTCATGGAACAACTCCTCTCCACTATATATGCGATTGGATTTGGGTTACATGTGGCCCAAGAAAGAGTTATAAGTTTGGACCTCGGAGGATTCAAATTGGCCTGTGCGATCTCGCTCTCCCTCCATTGCGAATCTTTCGTTTCTCATATCACTTAATCTTGAAGATAACTCTTTTGGTAGTATTTAGGCTTCAGCACTTGAACATGAGCTTTAATCTTCTTGAAAAACGGATTACTCCTTCAGAACTATGTTCGGTTTCTAAGCTTGTCATTCTGTATCTTGCTAAGAAACAACCTTACGGGAAAGTTCCCCTCATCTTTAGGAAACTTGACTTTGCATATAAGTGTGAGACCACCTAATGGGGGACACAATGGATGTCTACTTCTGCTTCATCGTAAACGAACACCATTGGGAGTGGACGAGAAGTCTATTAGTATATTGCAAGACTAGCAAAAAACACTTTTTGAGTTGAATATAATTTTAGTGTCCATATTTACCCAAATACTAATTATTTAACATTATAAATGATTCCGACGTTTTATGGACTTAAAATAATTAGTGTCCATTATTAGCAACGAACTGGTCTTTCATCAACTGCTCTGAGACTATTACATCACTCAAAAACCTCGTGATTTTCAAATTTCCAACATATAACGTATCTTTTGCGATATAGAATAATCACACAAGCTAGTATTAGAAGTCTTAACATCAACATCTAGCGGGTTCAATTTGTTTTTCCCTATATCAAGTTATCTACAAATTAATCATACATTAATCCAAAGTCCGTTGAAATAAGAGTCAAAGCATTTAAAATTTCAAATATCAAAATTTTAAAATATTTCCACATGTATAAAAGCTATTATAACGAATTAGGGAGAAATTAGCCATAATTAAAAGTGTAAAAATCAGCAAGTCAAAGGGCGGAGACCAAAAAAGAAGAAGAAGTAAAATATACTATTTTACAAAGAAACAATCTCTGGTCTTCTTTGTCTGTCTGCTTCTTACAGATTCGGCTGCGTGTGTTGGTGGCTGACCACGAATGTCCAACTCGATCCACCTCTCTCACACCGTCCCTGACCCCACTTGACCAATCTCAACTCTCAAGCACCAAAATAAAAACATTTTTTTCTTCTTCCGAAAATACAATAATAATTAAAAAAAAAAGCGTTAGAGAGAGAGAATGACACAGCTCAAAAGAAAACATTGCTCGAGGAGAGAGAAAAAGCCATAGACGTCTGCAAGAAGGCCAAGTCCAGCTTCTTCCTCTCCAACATCAGCTTTCTAGAGAGAGAACATTCCGATTCAGCTTTACAAAGATTTGCTATCTGCTTGTTGTTGTCTGATTTTTCCCCGTCATCCGATCTTCCGATTTTTCCGTGTCTGCTGTGCTGACTCCGAGGAGAATTTTCAGACCTCCAAGCTAGAATCTACCCGATCTGACTC
Organism: Eutrema japonicum; assembly: GCA_030161315.1. Classification (NCBI taxonomy): domain Eukaryota; kingdom Viridiplantae; phylum Streptophyta; class Magnoliopsida; order Brassicales; family Brassicaceae; genus Eutrema; species Eutrema japonicum. The sequence goes on from BSQW01000005.1 coordinate 47,339,241, forward strand.
GTCCAGTGGTCTGACTCGCTGAGTCGGCGTTCTGCACACTCGGTCTCTCTTGGATGAGCTAGTGGGAAGAGAGGATCTATTGGAGGAAGAGTTGCCATGGTATTCATTACATCCTCTTCGTTTCTCGATTGCTATTTTGTTTAATGGTTTATTGGGATTTGATCAAGTAAACTGATTGATTTTCGACAATTTTCTGTTTCATTTGATTTGGTGTTCGTTGGTATAGAGATCTTTGTATTAGATTTGCGTTTGGCTCTCGATCCGTAGTTCCTTTTCTCAAAATAAACGAGTGAATTCTCTTTAATTTTTATCCTATTGGGAAATGTTGGAAGAGTTTAAGGGTTATGATCCTTGTTGGGAAGTGAGTATCCGGATACTATTTGAATGGCATAATAGAGAAGTTGAATGAATGTTTTTGGGGAATATTGCAAAGTGTTGTTGGCAGGTAAGGTTCCAAGTTCTATAAGACTTTGGACCATCCAAGTTATCTTAAAATACATTTCTCGGTCTATCATTTCCTATTACATTTACTTAGCGTCTCTCATAATTTCAGATTACTTCTATTATTAGTTGCTCTGAACCTGCCTTAAGATAGCATGTCGTAATGAGCTCATGTAAGCTTCTATGCTAGATTGTCTTCTTTATTCAAGGCTTAAGATATAGTTTTGCAAATTATAAGATTTATTTGCTTCATGTGCTAGATTCATTAGAAGGTCACCGGGTTCACATTCCACTTACTATACTTTGGACTGTGGGCCTGCCAACAATCTGAATTTGTTCAAAGCTCATAGAATGCTTTCTTCAGTGGTTCTGATGATTTACAATTTTACATACATATTTCTTGTATAAGTTATAATACTACACTTAAGCATACTTCTTCTGGTTTCTACCTCTATCGCTTTTTAAAGGGGATCATTGTATTATTAAACATTACAAATTATTTTAGGCCTCTGTTCCTCACTGATTTAAGTATAGTTTCCCTCAATTCACATTAGAACAACTGCTTGTGTGAGGTTATTGATATATCTGTACCTCACTCGTTCAATCTTTATATCCTGTAGGTTGCCCCAGTCAATATAATAGTTGGTTCTCATGTTTGGATTGAAGATCCAGGAGTGGCATGGATTGATGGAGAAGTTTTCAAAATTAATGGCGAAGAAGTTCATGTACAGACCACAACCGGGAAGAATGTAAGCTGTCTATCCTCCTGCGATGTTTTTGCATGTAATTTTCCTTCTGAGAAAGAATGTCACTGGATAGGGTGTTTGTTTTCCTTTGAGCTAGTCCTCTAATCTCTTTCCCCTTGGATACTTGTTGCTTCTCTAACATATGGGTTTTGCATGAGATTGACATCCCTGTTCCGTAATTCTATTACAGTCATTGAAACCAGATATTGTATTAATCAATCAATGAAATTTAATTTCAGGTTGTGGCCAAAATCGCAAACGTATTTCCAAAGGATACAGAGGCGCCTCCTGGGGGTGTTGATGACATGACAAAGCTCTCATATTTACATGAACCAGGTGTTTTGAATAACCTGGCCATGAGATATGAGCTGAATGAAATTTATGTAAGTTATTATGCATTTTCTGCGCTGAGTACTAATGATATCACATATTTAATTTCTAAGCAGTACACGGTCCTAAGTATTTCCATTAAATTGTCTTTGCAGACATATACTGGAAATATTTTGATTGCTGTAAATCCATTTCAAAGGTTACCACATCTCTATGATACTCATATGATGGAGCAGTATAAAGGAGCAGGTTTTGGGGAATTAAGCCCCCATGTGTTTGCAATTGCAGAAGTTGCTTACAGGTAATTAGGACCAATCAATAATTCCACTAGCAGAAATTCGTTTAATCACTCTTTATTCGTACATTGTCTTATGCTGGTCTATTACTTCTTTGGGTAGGGCGATGATCAATGAGGGCAAGAGCAACTCAATTCTGGTTAGTGGGGAAAGTGGTGCTGGTAAGACTGAGACCACAAAAATGCTTATGCGCTACCTTGCTTACCTTGGTGGTCGATCCGGCGTTGAAGGAAGGACAGTGGAACAGCAAGTTCTGGAGGTGAGGTTTCACAAATCTATATTAGCTACTGTATTAATATATTTATAGAGAGGCTTGTAATGCTAGCTTGATTAACTACTTTGGTTTTGTTGTTGGTATACAGTCAAATCCAGTTCTTGAAGCTTTTGGAAACGCCAAAACTCTCAGGAACAACAACTCCAGGTATGTGTATGTTCACTGAGAGGTTTTTCCTACAAATCTTCTCTTTAAATGTTTTTATGAGTTGCATAGTCAAACTTGTTCTTGGCTCACAGCTTCTTCAGTCACTACTTGTCAGAAAATTTTTTTGTAACTAAGAAACCTCAGTGATCAATTGGCACATAAGAAAACTGAATCACATATAAACCATGTTAATCTCTTGGCCAACTTCATCTGTAAAGTGAAGGATTAATCTTTTTTCCTACACCAACTCAATAGTTATACTATCCTACGTGATTGATTATTGTGTTAGAGAGTTATTCTAATGACTTCTTCTTAGACGCAGATATCATCATTGTAACTTTTGTCTTTTAATCAAAATGCAGTCGATTTGGAAAGTTTGTCGAGCTTCAGTTTGACAAAAGTGGGAGAATATCTGGTGCAGCTGTCCGAACATATTTGTTGGAAAGGTCTCGAGTGTGTCAAATATCAGATCCAGAAAGAAATTACCACTGCTTTTACCTTTTATGTGCTGCCCCACCTGAGGTACTGGTGCTGCACAATGATACCAATAAACCTTGTTCTGATGCGTTCTGCTTTATACTTCATGAATAAGTAATTGGGGATTTCATGTCCTTTCCCATTCTGTAGGAAAGAGAAAAGTTTAAGTTGGGAGATCCTAAATCATTCCACTACCTAAATCAATCGAAGTGCTATAAACTGGATGGAGTGGATGACACCGAGGAATATCTTGCTACCCGACGAGCTATGGATATTGTTGGCATCAGTGAAGAGGAACAGGTCAGTCTTCCATTTGCTCCTTTTTCCAACAAGAAATGATTTCTCTGGTAGAGCATCTTATTGATTACTCTGATAATTGCTACCAGGATGCAATTTTTAGAGTTGTGGCTGCAATCCTGCATATAGGTAATGTCGAATTTGCAAAGGGAAAAGAGATTGACTCCTCGGTTTTGAAGGATGACAAATCAAGATTTCATCTGGATGTGACTGCTGAACTTCTTAGGTATGTGCTGCTTACTTGTTTAATCTTGATTTCTATTTTGTTTCTTTTTTACATCTTTGATCCTGGACTCACTTCTTTCAAAAGGTGTAATGCAAAGAGTTTGGAAGATGCATTGATTAAACGTGTAATGGTGACACCAGAAGAGGTTATTACAAGAACACTTGATCCTGATTCAGCCACGGGTAGCAGGGATGCATTAGCAAAAACTATCTATTCACGCTTGTTTGATTGGTACACTAAACAATCTTTCTCTTTTTAAATTTGCAGGCTCTTATTTTGTTTTACTGTTGCCCCTAAGTGCACTCTTCTATAGAGAACATGTTTCACTTATTATGCCAGTATATGTAATTTATGCATCAGAACCCCAGAAATGTCTGCCATTTATATTTCAGTACAGCTGCCACTTGAAATTTCTAACTTCTTAAAACCCATATTCTGTTATTTTTCAGGCTTGTTGATAAAATTAACAATTCTATCGGGCAAGATCCAAACTCTAAGACAATAATTGGTGTTCTTGATATCTATGGGTTTGAAAGCTTTAAGATCAACAGGTAAATTTTGTAGCTTGCAGAATTATTTCCTCTAATGTAATAGTGTTAAAGGCTGTATTGAGTTTCATGTAATTTTTTTCAGCTTTGAGCAGTTTTGTATCAATTTTACCAATGAAAAGCTGCAACAACATTTCAACCAGGTCTGTTGTGCTCTTACCCACCAGCTTCCGAATATCTTTTTCTCTCCCTACTTAACTTTGACGTACAATAATTATTTTTTCACAGCACGTCTTCAAAATGGAACAAGAAGATTATACCAAAGAAGAGATCAATTGGAGTTACATAGAATTTGTTGATAACAAGGATGTGTTGGAACTCATTGAGAAGGTGTCCTAATTTTGGATTTAATTATATTCTTAACAAATTTTTGCGATAATTTACAACTACTTCATCCTTCTTGACACGTCTATGTGTATGTGACTTGCTCGTACAGAAACCTGGCGGAGTCATTGCACTTCTAGATGAAGCATGGTAGGCTGCTAGACTCTTTCGACGAAGCTGTTTCAGTTTGTGCTTATGAACTAAAAAACCTTCTACGGCTCTGTGAAGGCGCTGCTTTGCTTAATGTGACTAAAACCAAGTGTATAATGGATGTTCGATTCTTTTGCAGTATGTTTCCGAAGTCTACACATGAAACATTTGCTCAGAAGCTGTATCAAACATTCAAAAACAGCAAGCGGTTTACCAAACCAAAGCTATCTCGGACCAGCTTTGCAATATCGCATTATGCTGGAGAGGTAAAACTTCTTTCACATGCTTATGACAAGTTTAGATATTATTCCTGTTAACATCATCTCTTTCCTACTGAAACAGGTAACTTATCAGGCTGACTTGTTCCTTGACAAGAACAAAGATTACGTGGTGGCGGAACATCAGGATCTTTTGATCGCTTCCAGTTGCACTTTCGTAGCTGGTCTGTTTCCTCGCCTAGCAGAAGAAACATCAAGTAAAACCAAATTTTCTTCCATTGGGTCACGCTTTAAGGTATGGTGATTAGTAATGAATTCTCCCTCTTCGGAACAAGTTTCCTCTCTGCACTTCTTGAAAGCTTTGTTCTTCTAAATCTACTATGCTTTATCCTCCAATTCAGTAGATCTTTTCCTCAGACAGATAATCATGAATGGTTTGTATATAGTGGATACATCTATATCATTTGCGTCCTGAGTGTGCTTGATAGAGCAGTCATATCACTGATTCAGACATCAGTACTTGTTTCTTTCATTCACTTTGACTTTGTAATTATTATTTTTGTTCTATGGCTATCAAGTTTCATCCATGCTGGAGATGAGTCATGATTTCAGACATTATGTAGCGGAAACTCGAGCTCAAAGTGTTAGAGATGTTTTTATCTGCTTCTAACAAAAAATACTCTATCTCAAATTCCAGCTTCAACTTCAGTCTTTGATGGAGACACTCAGTTCAACTGAACCACACTACATCAGATGTGTGAAGCCAAATAATGTACTTAAGCCTGCCATTTTCGAGAATGTGAACGTAATTCAACAATTACGGTGTGGTGTAAGTACAGGCGGAACCTTCCATAATATTTTTGTCTTTTTGTCAGTATCAACAATTGAGGCATTTCAACCTAACTTTTTAGTTATTAAACTTACAAGCTTAAATTTGTCTTAATTTTGTTAAGGGTGTTCTGGAAGCTATTAGAATCAGTTGTGCTGGTTATCCTACAAAGCGGACGTTTTATGACTTTCTCAATCGTTTTGGTGTTCTTGCTCCGGAAGTTCTGGAGGGAAAGTAAGTTGCAGCTGATATAATTTTGTTTTACTCTCGTAGTTTTGTACAATCCTGATCATGGGCTTGGCTTTGAACATAAAATTGATGTATTTTGTTTCTTGCAGTGCTTTTCTTTGAAACATCCTTGTACTTTTCCGCTATATCTAATGGTTCCTATTTCTGTACAGTTATGACGACAAAGTTGCATGCAGAATGCTTTTGGATAAGATAGGCTTAAAGGGTTATGAAGTAAGTCATTGGTAATTACATCATGTTAATGGTGGTTTAGGAGTTATGTCTAATTTATCCAACGATATGCACTCGCAGTTAGGGAAAACAAAAGTATTCCTTAGAGCCGGGCAGATGGCTGAGTTGGATGCAAGAAGAGCTGAGGTTCTTGGAAATGCCGCTAGGAGAATCCAAAGGCAAATCCGTACTTATATTGCCCGAAAAGAATTCCGTGCTCTACGTGGAGCTGCTATCGTATTGCAGTCCAACTGCCGAGGTAGCTTCTTCCCTAATTTATTGCAAAAATTTGCTCTTCTCTTTTGTTGCCATTGTTGTAGTTGTCCAGCATATTGGATTGAGAAGTTTTCTTGCTTCAATGTGTAGCCATGAAATTAGTGACTTGTTATGGTCCGTTCTTTTGGATTGTCAACCAATTGTAAATTACATTTAGTGTTTATGTGCCTTTTCTCTCTGCGGATTGTATTACTTTTGGAGGAGTGAGCTTCTCAAACTTTTATGTTGAATGCAAGGCAAATTGGCGTGCAACCTTTATGAGGAAATGCGACGCCAGGCAGCGGCGGTGAAGATTCAGAAGAGTTTCAGAAGACATATTGCAAGAGAATCTTATTTAAGAATTAGACATTCAGCAATAGCAGTTCAAACAGCACTAAGGGGAATGGTTGCTCGCAACGAGTTCAGATTCAGAAAGCAAATGAAGGCTGCTACTATTATTCAGGTCATTACTAAGAATCCTCGTAGAGTCATTCTTGTTTACCTAACTGAGAAAATAAGAGACCATAGATCATCGATGTGCAAAACTGTTCGTTTGCGTCAGCAATCTGATAGTTCTTCCTTTTCCAATTTAGGCTCGTCTTCGTAGTCACCTCGCACATTCTTACTACAAGAAACTCCAGAAAGCCGCCCTTTCTTCGCAATGTGGCTGGAGGAGCAGGGTTGCACGGAAAGAATTGAGGACACTAAAGATGGTTCGGTTTTATAAAATTGTTCTACTTAATGTTCTCAACTTCTTGAAACGAACCAGGTTCTTACCTTTACAATTAATTGAATCAGGCCGCACGAGACACAGGAGCCCTTAGAGAGGCGAAAGACAAACTTGAAAAGCGTGTTGAGGAATTAACATGGCGTTTACAACTAGAAAAGCGACAGAGAGTAAGTTCATTTCCATACGCATGATATCAAGCTTTGTTTACACTGTTATTGATAATCCCTGGTAATATAGACCGAGCTGGAAGAAGCAAAAGCCCAAGAATATGCAAAACAACAAGAGGCTTTACAGGCAATGCGGTTGCAAGTTGAAGAAGCAAACACTGCTGTGATTAGAGAACGGGAGGCTGCAAGGAAAGCTATTGAAGAAGCACCTCCAGTCATTAAGGAGACTCCGGTATTGGTTGAGGATACTGAAAAAATCAATTCATTATCATCAGAGGTGGAAGCCCTTAAGGTATCTGTCTTTAACTTATCAGATCATCCTTTATATATTCACTATCCAAATTAGTAGATGTATGCTGAGTAGGCACTTAATCTAGTAATTTGGATGTGTTGGTTTAAATCATATTTTCTTACAGGCTTCACTTCAGTCTGAACGACAAGCCGCAGAAGGCTTGAAAAAAGCTTTCTCAGAGGCAGAGGCTAGAAATTCAGAGCTGGCCGCAGAACTTGAAAATGCTACGAGAAAAGCAGATCAGCTTCATGAATCGGTACAAAGGTTCGTAAAATATATCATCGATGAAGAATCAATCAAAAAAGGAGATATTCTTCTAATTGCTCATGTTTGTTGAACTTAGGCAATATACATTTGACTGTTTCATTTTGTTTACAAGTTTTGATGCTGCAAAGAGACTCTTACTAGTCATTGTTATCCTTGTTGGTTGATTATATAAATTATAACTGCGTTTCTTCTGTTCTGAACTTTTACTTGATGATTTTGCTTCTGGATTCAGACTAGAAGAGAAGCTTTCCAATTCAGAGTCAGAGATTCAAGTTCTCCGTCAACAGGCACTTGCTATATCTCCAACCAGCAGAACTATGTCCACGCGATCAAAAACAATGCTTTTACCGGTACCAACAACATATGAATTCTTTTTCTTCTTTACATATTAATACAAGAAGGCCTGTTTGTTCATCTAATCTTTTCTTCTCAATGTTCAGAGAACTCCAGAGAATGGAAATCTTTTTAATGGAGAAACAAAGACTACACCGGTAAGAGGAAGTGATCCTTTTCTGATTAAATTTGCAGGTCCGACCCGGATACCTTCTTGTTTCTTCAATTGCTTATCGTCAATAAATGTCACAGGACTTGGCTCTTGCTGTACGGGAACCAGAGTCTGAGGAGAAACCACAGAAATATCTGAATGAAAAGCAACAGGTAATTACTCTGCATTCATTTCTTATACTCATTGTAATGGTGGGACCCCATTTCTTGCAGTATTGCACTCTGCTTTTCTCTTAACCTGTGTTATAATCTTTGCGTTATTTAGGAAAACCAAGATCTACTAGTCAAGTGCATCTCTCAAAACCTTGGATATGCTGGGGGCAAGCCTGTTGCTGCATGTGTCATTTACAAATGTCTCCTTCACTGGAGATCATTTGAAGTCGAAAGAACTAGCGTCTTTGACCGTATCATTCAAACAATAGCTTCGGCTATTGACGTAAGTTGATTTTTTCTTGCTTCACTGTTCAGAAGCATTTATCTACCATTTCAACATGTTCGTTGACATATTTCTGAATACCAATTGGAAATGTTGTCTTCCATACAGGTCCCAGATAATAATGAGGTTTTGGCGTATTGGTTATCTAATTCAGCCACACTATTGTTGCTTCTGCAACGCACACTCAAAGCAACTGGAGCAGCTAGTTTAACACCACAGAGACGAAGAACAACATCAGCATCCCTATTTGGAAGGATGTCACAAGTAAGACGCAAATCTATTTGTTTTTCTAATTTTCTTTTATCTCCCTTGGTGTGCAGCCTCAATTCATCTTGTGTACCTCTTTCAAAATTTTAAATAGGGGTTAAGGGGATCTCCTCAAAGTGCTGGACTCTCTTTTCTGAATAGACAAGGGCTCACCAAGCTTGATGACTTGAGGCAAGTTGAAGCAAAGTACCCCGCACTACTTTTCAAGCAGCAGCTTACTGCATTCCTCGAGAAGATATATGGAATGATCAGAGATAATCTAAAGAAAGAGATCTCTCCTCTTCTTGGGTTATGTATACAGGTAATTTCTTTGTTGCTTTTGTGTTCATACAGTTTCTGGGAAGAGAGGTTATAAATTTCACTGCTTGAAAATTAATAACTGAATGTTCCGGATAAATATTTCTTAATCAATGCTCCAAAACCTCCAGGATTACTCTACTACCGTCTTAAAAGAAGGCAATTCTTTTATTGCTCTCTCGAGAGGAATTCATGTTGTTTCTTGTGGAAGATAATATGCTGATGCTTTTTAGCTTAAATTTCATCACTTTATCGATTTATGTAAGGGCATGTTTACATGATACAGGCACCAAGGACATCAAGGGCAAGTTTGGTGAAAGGGAGAGCACAAGCAAATGCTGTTGCTCAACAAGCTCTGATTGCCCATTGGCAAAGTATTAGGAAAAGCTTGAACACTTACTTGAATCTAATGAAAGCAAACAACGTGAGTCTGTACTTCCATTAGAAATTAACAAAAGTAAAACTTAAAAACCTTTTTAGCAATGTTGATTACATTCTATGTTTACATGATGTAGGCTGCACCCTTCTTAGTCCGCAAAGTATTCACACAGATATTCTCCTTCATCAATGTTCAGCTTTTCAACAGGCATGTTTCACTTGTAATCTCTCCTTTTATTTTCTCTCAAACCAGTTTTTCCTTGGTTGACAGAAAGATTTCTCTTTAATAAAATTGTGCAGTCTTCTTCTACGTCGTGAGTGTTGCTCATTCAGCAACGGGGAGTACGTTAAAGCAGGTTTAGCTGAATTAGAGCAGTGGTGTGTAGAGGCAACTGATGAAGTGAGCAACGATTTTGTCACGCTTTGCCTATTAACATTGCTTAAACATTTTCACAACTTTTGATTAAATTGTTTCATTTTATTACAGTATGCTGGTTCAGCTTGGGATGAGTTGAGGCATATCAGGCAGGCAGTTGGTTTCCTGGTATAATTCTTAGTCGAATGCTAAGGCACTCCTTTTATGCTTCCATTACATTGTTTGCTTGTGAACTTTGCTTGTTTTGGCTCTTTGTTCAGGTCATTCATCAAAAGCCGAAAAAGACCTTGGACGAAATAACAAGAGAACTCTGTCCGGTATTACTCTCTTCTACTCGGTGAAATCCGTCCCTTAAATCATTCCTCTTTTTCCCTCGTGAGTTGAACACTGAACATATTTTTCTGGTTCAGGTGCTAAGTATACAGCAGCTATACAGAATCAGCACAATGTACTGGGATGACAAATATGGCACTCATAGTGTTTCTTCGGATGTATGTTTCACTTGTAAATAACGAAGCTTTCTTTTGTCTAGATATGGTATTAATTGTGTTCTTTCCAAAACCACAGGTTATTGCAAATATGAGGGTTATGATGACAGAGGACTCGAACAATGCCGTAAGCAGCTCTTTCCTTTTGGACGATGACTCGAGGTAAGCCGAAATAATGTGTTCAATCTCATTTGTACCCTTCCCATTTCTCAACTAACCCAAGGAATCAATCAAAATGCAGCATTCCATTCACGGTGGAAGACATATCAAAGTCAATGCAACAAGTGGATGTAAATGACATTGAACCTCCTCAACTGATCCGTGAAAACTCGGGTTTTGGATTCTTACTCACACGTAAAGAAGGCAGCGCATCGTAAGTGTCCTCGGTATGGTCCATTAAATACGATTGTTTCCGCTGCATATACATAAATACATCGTGTGAGCCACTGCATTCCTATGGGCATTTTGTGTATATTACCTCTTTTTATTTTTTCTGTTATCCATTCTTTCTTCTTCTTGATTTGGGGTTTAATCTCTGGCCTTTGTATTTGTGGAAAGGCCGAGTTTATTTCATTCTTTGCATCCCTGTAGTTATGGCAACTCGCAGGGGTTATTTGTTTTCCATTTGTTTTTTTTCATAGAAAGGCTTAGGTGTGTTTGATTGATGCTTTCCTGCCCAGAGAGGGGAGGAGAGTATTTTTGTTTTAGTCAATCATGTATTTTTGTTGGTTTGGGTGAGTCTTTATAACCAACCCTTTTGGGAATTTGTAATGAAGGAACTAGAGTTTGTTATCACCATTAATATAGGTTTTTATTTGTTAAAATAGGTTGCACATCAAATAATATTGGTTCATGTGATTGTAATTTGTTAGTTGGTTTCCGGTATCGTTAATTTGATTTAAACCGAATGAATGAAAATAGTTTATTGATAGCCCTCTTAAAATCACAGGTCTGAAACGTAATATTCTGTAACAGAAGAATGTTATACTCACATTACTAGAACCTGTGGTTACATTAGTACTCGGGTGCAGCCACATATCCAGACTTCCTTTTGGCATGAACTCATATACCAGAGCTCTGAAATCATTTCCTTGGGAATCGAGGCTTGAGCAACTAAAGAAACTTTTAAAAAGCGACTAAATATACAAAGTTCCCAAGAAAACAAGTAAAACTAAAAGATAAATAAACACAAAAAGTCTCAAAAAAAAGTCTGTCCGCCCTCCATAGGTTTGTTGCCTTTGGTCTTGTTGGTCCTCTTGGCAACAACGGGCTTATCCTTGAAGGGCAAAAATGTCTGTCCGCGCATGTAAGGTTGCAGAACCTCAGGGATGTCGACTCCATCCTCTTGCTGGTGGTTCTCGAGAATACAGCAAATGGTCCTCTCTATCGCAGTAAGAGTCGAGTTCAGCGTATGCACATACTGCTTCGTCTGCTCATTGCTCTGCATCAAAACCATCACAACATAATAATAATAAAAAAAAGAATTAAACAAGATCGAACATAAAATTTGCAACGAAAAGATCGAAATGAGAGATTGTACGTACCTTTTTCTGACCGTATCTGATCTCAAGCTTTCGAGCCTGATAGTCTGTACAGTTGGAACAAGACACGAGCTCTCTGAATGTCCCTGACGCAGGAAACCATGCTTCCAAGTCACACTTTTTTGCAGCCGCATCGTTCAAAGCTCCAGAGACAACCGACACGATTCGGTATGGAAGTTTAAGCTGCGGAGGAATCATCATACAATTGGCTACTTAAAAAAACATTTGAAAATTCACAAGGTTTCTTAACTTTAAATTACCGCTTGGTAAAAATCTTCCGAGTTCTTCATCATCTCATCGAACATTGCCCAGGAATCATTAGGACCCGTGATGCAAAACTGTTCAACTTTCTCAAACTCGTGAACACGGAAAATGCCAAGTGTATCTCTTCCATGGGAACCAGCTTCTTTTCTAAAGCATTTCGAGTAACCGGAATATCTGGACCAAAAAAACTATCATGTCAAATGATTTTTTCGTTAAATACATAAAGAAACAAAAGACTAAACGCTGCGATTATGTATTACCTTATGGGAAGCTCGGTCGGATGGAACCATTCACCTTGATGGTGTGCACAAAGAGGTTGCTCAGCAGTTGCAATAAGGTATTTGTCATCTCCTTCACCAGTCACCTGAACAAAACAACATTATTCTCAGAACCAAAGCTCAAGACAACATATATAATTAAACAAACGTTTTAGTAACCTTGTAGAGTTCTTCATCAAATTGTGCCAATTGTGCGCACTTGGCCATGACATCCTTCCTCATGAAAGAACGAGGGTGCTTTTCTGTGAATCCTCTATCTTCTAAAAAATCTAGCGCAAAGTTGGCAAGAGCTCGTTGAAGTTTTGCACCAGCTCCATCTAGTACAAAGCCTCTTGCTCCGGAAACTTTTGCACCTGAGGGCAAAATAGCATTCCTTTTAATGAAACACATAACGCGTGTGTGTTGAGGAGGAGGCAAAGTGATCGTGTCAGTCAATGCTACCTCTCTTGGTATCTACAATATCGAGAAGCTCATGGAGATCCACATGGTTTCTCAAGCAACCCGCCCTTCACCCCAAGCTTTCATCACAATATTATTTTCCTTCATATATATATATAAAAACAAAAAACCATGATACACTTATAAATCTCTCTCTCCGTTTAGGTCACCACCATGAAGACAAACCTTGAGGGAAAGAGAAATGGAAACGGAACTAACCTCATTATTACCAATCGGAACCGAGTCATGGATGAGATTTCCAACCGTCTCCGATTTGGCATTCAAAACAGCTAAAACTTCACCAACTTCCGCATCTTTCTCGGTAGATTTTTGTTTCAAAATCTGTATTTGCTGAATCCGCTCAGTCGCATCGGCACCAGACTATTACAAACAAACACCAAAGAGTACTCAACGTCCATCAACTTCAGTCAAACTCAAATCATTCCCCAACTGTTGCATTCACACTAGTATGAATGCATGCATCAAACACGTACCATAATTGGTAGAAAACTAATATCATGCAAGACTTGGTTAGTAGATTTTCAAATATTTTCAGATCCTATGTATAAGCACGATGGATCTTAATAGAAGGTAAACACTTGAAATAAACTAACCTTTTTGAGCTTGGCCACTTCATTGTCCAGCTTGTTGATCTCTTTTCGGAGATTATCAAATTCATATTTACCTGAAACACAGATATTTGATAGCATCAATCTCAATCTGTAAGGAGAGAAACGTTGCGAGAGCAAAGGGATCGTTCGTTAAAAAGGGGATACTTACGCTGACGCCATTCTTTGTCGAGCTTAATTATCTCATCAACGACTTCAACGCTGGCAAATCTCCGTCGCTGAGATTCCCGAATGATCTCCGGATTGTTCCCTTTTTCTGCTCGAAATAGATTGTTATCCGACATTATCGTCTTCTTATCTGTGAATCAAAGCAGAAACTAAAATAAATCAAAGTTCTGTGAGGAACCTCACTGCTGCACCAAACCAGTCCGCAATAAAAGGTAAAAACACACGAATTATTTGAAAAAGCAAGAGCTATAGAGATAGATGATGCAACAGATACTAGCACAGAATGATGCAGCAGATATTGGTCTAGGGATTTCTCAAACCTGATTCATTAGATTATCTTTTAATGGTAACTTACAAGTCTACCAAACCAGAGAAACTTACAAGTATTTCCTAGAAAATCTAACTTCTCACAAGCTTCTCAAACCATATAAGTATTGAAAGCTTCTCTCTTGATTTCCATACAAGAAACCATAAATCCTTTTTTGCCTTAGAAAAGTTAAACACTTTTTGCATAACTTTCTAAGACCTCACTAGTCCTATATATTTATAGAGACTAAAACACAAACCTTTTCCTAATTCTACACAAATTAGAAAAAGCCCAATTTCCTTTTTTGTTAAGTCTTTTTCCTTTTCTTAAAAGTCCTACCTTCTTTCCGTTTCTTCAAAGTCCTCGCTTCTTTATTTCTAACTTTACCACCATGTCACACTTCTGCTCTGTCTCAGCATATGTGACAGCTTCTATCTCAGCAACTGTGTGGATTGTCTTTGTTGATTTATGTCTCATCATCTGTGTCACATCCTGCTCCAGCAACATTCTAAATCTCAGTCAACAATACACTTTCATTATTGTCCCTCAACTTCCAGTAGATCAATAGGTTTAAAGCTTATAACACCACCAACTATCTCTTGTTCCACTTGCTTACACGTTTTATGCAAAAACAGAGAAAGCACAAAACCCCTAGAACAAGCTACTGGAAAAGATCAGAGAAACCATAGTAGAATGGTTTTCTACTATACCAAGAAGCTCACACCAAGAACACAAAGACTCAAACTCTGTTTCTTCTCTCACGGTTTCTTCTAACTTTCTCTCTGCCTCTTTCTCTTTTTCTGTGCGTCTCTTTCTCTTCCTTTTTTCTGTCCTGTGATTAGGGTTAGAATGTGATGTGGTCCCGAGCCTGGGATGTAGGTCTGAGCTATTAATTTAAATATGTTTACTTTGTAATTTTTAAGTTTATAATAAATTTAATAAATGTTTCACAACAAGTTTAATATCTGAGTGGCAACAAATTCAATTTATTAAAAAAATTATGAATGTTTGGAAACATATTCCAAAACTGATTATGTTTTAATAGTATAGATAAAATTAGTACATAAAAGATGGAGGTTGTTATGGCCCAGTAAATTGGACACGGTAAACCTAATGTAAACATACTCAGTGAATTCAAAGAAGTTGAGCGAGGTCAAAAGAATATACGAGGTGACGGTCCGAGCTGAAAGACCCATTGGAGTTAACATCTACGGTCAAAGGGGATTAAATGCAAAATCGTTAGTCAACCCCCGTTGAGGAGACCAAAGACTCGTTCAAACCGGTGAGTTAAGCTGCCTAAACGTAATGGCCGGAGCCTCGGACTTAAAAACCATTAATGGCGAATCAGACGGAGTAAACGGAAACGTTAAACACGATCTCGGAGTATAAAACAAGGACAAGGGCAAGGAGCCAAGACCAGATTCCAACTCTGTACACCACTCTCAACTACAATTTAGCTCTAAACTCAAACACTTGTCATTTCTTTGTTCTTGTTCTTGTAAATCTCTTCTAAAAATCGAAATACTAGTTTACTTCCCAAAGACCTTGTCCAAAACGCTCTCGAATCATGTATGTTCTCATCGAACAACAAACTATTTATTTATTGATCGATAATCACTCAGTTTTTATGTTCTTAAAGATAAACTAAATACCCCTCTCTTTTCATTATTTACAAATTTTGACCATTGTATTTCCATCTACAACAATTATAACACGAATGGGCCTCTTTGGCTGTTATAAGTCTGATAGTGTTACAACAACAGATTTGGGAAAAACAGAGAGTCACGAGCACGAAGGGAATTTAGTGCCTAGACTGTTTTGAAGCCTCTTCTACTTCCAGATCATCACGTTTCACAGCCACCAAGGGGGCACATTAACGATGTTCCCAATTCGTTTTGAACGCCGAAGAACCTTTTCAACTTTAGAAACAAAATATGGCAACTGGACTGTGTATCCATGACATAATATACATACACTTATGGAGAAGACTGTTGACAGAGAAAGAGCTAAGTGAAAATGACTGTGGCTACAGAGATAGATTTTAAAATACAGTAGACTCTTCTCCTAACATTGTTCGATGAAGCAGAAGCAGAGACACATTCACTGTGTCCTCAAAAGTACTCGAGATGGTGATTGCGTGCCACCATTTTCGTCTAGACTGTATGCATGTCTGGATTTAACATCCATTCCTGAGGAGAACTTTGCACAGCATCCCGAGGACTTAGCTCTGTAGTAGTCTTCTTGGAACTGAAGAATTTAGATCTGATTGAGATTAGTTCGCGTACAGCTTCAGCCATTCTCATCCTATCCCTCGGATATTCTTCAGAACACTTTATTCCCACCTGCAAAACCAGTCTCAAACACTCATCAATGGCGTTGCTGCCTCCACCCTCCTCATCATATCTCGACAATACTAACTTTGTGTAGCTGCGGAGGTTATAATCGCCTGCAAATGATCCGTCCGTCGGTTTTTTTCCAGTGAACATCTCCAAAAGTAGAACTCCAAAGCTGTACACATCTCCTTGTATTGATGGTTGGCCTCCCATTCCATATTCTGTACATATTTTAAAGCAACAACAGACAATGAGATTGAATAATTCACAGTTAAACAATACTTTTTGCGTAAAGATGTTTATTTACCTACCTGGTGCGGCATAGCCAATGGTGCCTCTGACACCGGCAGAACTAAACTGGTTTAGGAAGGACTCGCGATCAAATTTATAGAGGAGCCGAGCCAAACCAAATTCACTAACATGAGCAGTCAGATCATCGTCCAAAAGAACGTTTCTTGGCTTCAGATCACAGTGAGCTACAGGTTCATGACAATGAACATGCAGATACTCTAGACCGGTGGCCACATCTATTGCTATATTGAGTTTCTCTGGAATTGTTAAACTTCTAGAGTGCTCGTTTCCCCTTTCCAGATCTTCTGGATGCAGCCACATATCCAGACTTCCTTTTGGCATGAACTCATAGACCAGAGCTCTGAATTCGTTTCCTTGGGAATCTAGGCTTGAACAAACTGTTATCAGTTTTACAAGGTTACGATGCCTTACACCCTTGAAGGTTTCACATTCCGCCATAAAACTTTTCGTTGCTCCATGCTTCAGGAGGTTCAGAACTTTAACAGCGACAAGTTTATCATCACGGCCAAGCAATCCTTTAAACACATTACCAAAGTTGCCTGAACCAATCAGATTGCTTGATGAGAAGCCATTTGTTGCATTATAAAGCTCTTAATAACTTATCTTCTCATAGAACAGCCCCACAGTAGTAGAATCAGATGTGTTACTACCACTTGCATTGTTCTTTTTCTTTCTCCTCTTCTTGAACCAAAAGTGAGGCTGTACCTATACCAATACCACTGGCAATTTTCTTTCTGAGTGACAGAGGCTTTCTCGGCCTTGGTGATACGCGCACAATGCATGACTTTAGTTGCATTTCTCTGATGCCTCCGCATAGATTTTTGTTTCCAAAAACAGAAACTGATGTAGCATTTAGAAACACTCCTGTTGTTGGCATCCTTCCCTCGAAATTATTCATAGAGAGATTCAGGTTTTGCAGCAAAGGAAAATTGGCCAGATATCGAGGTATGGGGCCAGAGAGATTGTTGTTGGAGAAGTCAACATTTGTTAGGCTTACCAACCGACTTATATCTGGAATGGCTCCGTCAAACGAATTTCCTTGCAGATAGAGAAACTCCATCGAGAGACAACCCCCTAGAGTTTGTGGGATGTGTCCTGATAATTTGTTGTCCGAAGCACCTAGTCCAACAAGAAGTTGTAACTTTCCAACTTCTTCTGGAAAAGGGCCGGTCAAGAAATTGCTTGACAAATCCAAGTAAGCAAGGGATGGAATTTGCAGTATTTCCCGAGGTATAGTCCCATTCAACCTATTGGTATCAATCCATAGGTCTAGCAGGTTTCGACAACGTCCAATACTCTGAGGGATTCTTCCTTGGAAACTATTGCTGTTCAAATGGATCTTTTGCAACCGAGTCATGTTTTCAAAATAAGAAGGTAACTCCCCCGATATTGCATTTGAATACAGATCCAGCACCCGCATTTTTTTCTAAACTGAGTTCTTGCAGGCTTATGAGATTCCCGATGTCACGAGGAATTGTTCCAGAGATAAGATTTCCTCCAAGGGACAGGCTAGTCAATTTGGTGGACAGATTGGCTATGGAGGCAGGCAGCTCACCTCGAAGTCTGTTGTAACCAGCATCTAAGAACTCTAATTGAGTGCAGCTAGCCAAATCCCCAATAAATTCAAGATCACTGAACGAGTTAGTTCCCAGAGAGTTATTAGCAATCCCTAACCACCACAGATTACGTAATTTTCCAAAACCTAAAGGGATACTTCCTGTCAGGTAATTAGATGAGATATGAAACCTTCCAAGGCTTGAGATATTGGCAAGTGATATGGGAATAGCTCCGGTGAAATTATTTTCTCCCATAATAACTGTTCTTAGGTTTGGTAGAAGATCACCAAAATCAGCCCTAAGGTTACCCGAAAAGCTATTGCCGGCTAGGGATAGAGACTCAAGCGAGGAGATGTTGTATAATGCAGGAGGAAAAACACCTGAAAAACTGTTCTGTGATACTTGGAAAAACACCAGTTGAGTCAACCTAGCTACATCGTCTGGAATCTCTCCTTCCATATGGTTATATGCAAAGTCAAGCTTCTGCAGTGACGTCAAGTTTCCCAAAGATGCAGGAAACCTTCCGGTAAGGTTGTTTATATTAAGATACAGAATGACAAGCTTAGAAAGTGAACCTAGTTCCGAAGGAACGCTATGAGCAAGATTGTTTGACGATAAATCTAGGGTCGACAGTCTAGAGCAGTTAGAAAGACTGTGCGGAATCCTTCCTTGGAGAAGATTAAAGCTCATGTTCAAGTACTGAAGCCTAAATAGCATTCCCACCTCTCGAGGGATGGTACTTCCAAAAGAGTTGCTTGCAAGATTAAGTAATCTGAGAAACGAGAGATTACCAATGGAGGGAGAGATCGGACCGGCCAAATTGAATCCTCCAAGGTCCAGACTTATAACTCTTTCTTGTTTGCGGCCACATGTAACCCCAATCCAATTGCAGAGTGGAGAGGAGTTATTCCATGAGGCCAAGACCTCTCTCTTGTTTTCAGCAACTTGAGACTTGAACTCAAGCAAAGCTTTCATGTCAGTCTCATTTGAAAACCTGGCTTGAGCAGAGACCACAGCGAAAACTTGAAGCAGCATGAGAGCACTGAAAGCAAGTGAAAGAGTCAGCTTCATGTCGACGGTTCTGCTTCAACTCGAAACCAAGAAATGAAAGGAAGGCTAAGGTAAGAAGAAGCAAATTCAAAATGCAATTCCGTCGTGGGGACAATTAAATGCGGTCTAAAACTCGTTGAAAATGGTCACAAAAAACCATTTACTTCTGAGAGGAGTTATCTTTACCTTTTTTTTTTTTTTTCAACAGTCAAATCTTTAAAACGTGTGAAAACAGAGAGAGTTATGGGCCCACACACACAAACTCTTGTCGTTTTCGTTAAAGTCTTCTGAAACTTGAGTTTGAAATTTGACAATCATCCTTCAAGAGTTTGAAAATTTTGCAATTAATTCAAAGACATTGATCTCGTTTCATACATTCTGGAAGAAATACATCTAAAGGAGAAATATCCAAAGAGCAACCTTTAGTTCGTAAATGGAAATACAGAAGAGGATTCTACTTACGATTTTGAGTTTCCTGGATCGGCGCATACTCACGGCGACGGCCTTAATCAACTAATGTGTCGTAAATCTCCGCATAGAGCGTTCGCTAATTTGGGAAAAGTCATCAGATTGAATCTTCCGTCGAATCCTCTGCGTCTGCGCCATGATCACAAATTGTGTTGCTGGTCGAGAAATCTGATGAGTGAGTGTGGGACTGAATCAAAACGGCAAGTAGTTCTTTCCCGAAGGAAAAAACAGCTGTAGTTTCTGAATAAGTGGGAACGAATTTTCACTATTTCATTTTTTTTTTATATAAACTCGAGTATACAAAGGCTTATTAGGCCAAGACTAATCTCTAGCGGTCCAACAACCGGGATACACGACAGTAATTTGCTGATTTTAAAGCGGTCCAACAACTAGGATATACGACAGTAATTTGCTGATTTTAAACGTGGAAGAGTGGTCAAGAAGATTCAAACCCAGGACGGTAGACCACATACCCACACCATTGAAATTCCCAAACTGCTAAGATACGAGCACTTGGTTATTTTTTTAACTATTTCATTTTTAGAACAAATAGGAAAATAAGACAAATGAGTTATAAACATATTTTTTTTCATTTCTAAAATAATCATCAACTATATAAACAATACTTAGAGAAATATATATAATTTACTTTAGATACTTTTGGAAAAAATAAAATGTAAATCTATATTGGTTAGATTACACATATTGTTTCTCTCAAAATTTAGTTTATAAAAAGGTAAAGTTATCCAGTTATTTTGTTTTTTTATCTTATTAATTTAAATGTTATTTAGAATTGATAGATAAAAATAACATAAATGATTAAATGTAATTATATAATTTTAGAACAGTTTCCATTTTACTAGAAGTTTAGATATTGATATCCAATTTTTTAAATTGTTTTCTTTATTTGAAAATTTTAGTTTGATCATCTTTTTGAGATGACATTTGTATAAATAGAGCGACACATGTAGAAACCAGCGTCTCTGACCGTATCATTTCAAACAATAGTTTTGGCCATTTAAGTAAGTTGATTCTCTTTTTTTTTTTTTTTTTTTTTTACCAACCAAAAAAAAAAAAGTTGATTCTTTTTTTTTAATCAAACAAGATTCTTTTTTGCTTCATTGTTCAAAGAAAGTTGAACTTTTTGACAGTTTCGTTTTGCTTACAAGTTTTAATGCTGTGCAAAAGAGACTCTTACTAATCATTGTTATCCTTGTTGGTTGATTAAATAAGTTGTTTGACGGTTTTTTTTTTTTCTGTTCTGGACGTTTACATGTTGGTTCTGCTTCTGGTTCATACTAAAAGAGAAAACAATGTATACACCAGTAAGAGGAAGTCTTACGAGTCTTTCGACTAGCGCATCGACCGTCGGACGAGGATGGGGCCTACGAGCCAAGAGAGGGCATGGGAGCCCACGAACGGTGGCGGTCGGGGCGTTATAAGTGGTATCAGAGTCGAACCCAAAAACGTGTGTGGAGTCATGTGGGCTCACACCGTCAAGGGTAACGGTCTTGCTACGCAACGAGGACGTTGTGCTCTGTGAGTGGGGGTGATTGTAACATCCTGATTTCTGGTATATGCGGAGAGGCTTATAAAAATTGATTTGCCTACCTATGACACCAAAGTGCACTTATCTTTTCGGTCACTTGTCTAGAGAGAACTTCAGAGTTAAGCGTGCTTGAGCTGGAGCAATTAAGGATGGGTGACCTACCGGGAAGTGATTCGCGATACCGTGCGAGTGAGGACAAAACACGGGGAAATATCATGTGGTGATTGCAGGGTCAGTAAACAAGTCTTACGAGCCTTCCGGACTAGCGCACCGACCGTCAGACGAGAATGAGGCCCACGAGCCGAGAGAGGACGTGAAACCCACATGTAGGGGCGGCCGGGGCGCTATAAGGTCATTCATAAAATGCAGGAAAAAACCTTAGACGAGATAACAAGAGAACTCTGTCCGGTAGTACTCGATGAAATCCATCCCTTAAAACATTAGTCTTTTTCCCCTAGCTCGATCGTGAGCTGAACATTAATTGAAGTTGCTTTTCTGGTTCAGGTGCTAAGTATACATCAGCTATACAGAATCAGCACAATGTACTGGGATGACAAATATGGCACTTATATTGTCTCTTCAAATGTATGTTTCACTTGTAAATAACTAAGCATTCATTTGTGTAGATATTGTATTAATCGTCTTTTTTTTTTTTTTTTTCAAAACCCCTAGGTTATTTAAAACATGAGAATTATGAGCATGAGAGAGGACTCGAACAATGCCATAAGCAGCCCTTTCCTTTTGGACGATGACTCGAGGTAACCTCATGACACTCTATTTTGTGGTCAAATCTCTTTTTGTACCCTTGCCATTTCTCAAGTAACGTGAGGGCACCAATCAAAACGCAGCATTTCATTCGCGGTGGAGGATATATCAAAGTCAATGGAGCAAGTGGATGTAAACGATGTTGAACCTCCTCAATTGATCCGTGAAAACGCAGGTTTCGGCTTCTTACTCACTCGTGAATAAGGCAGTTCATCATAATATGGCATAGGTGTGGTTTGATGCTGTCTTGCCCTGAGGAGTGTATTCATCTCTTTCTTTCTTTCTTTCTTTCTTTTTAGTTATTCATATATTTTTCTCGTTTGTGTGTCGTTGCAATGAAGGAACTATAGTTTGTTGTTCACTTTTCTAATAGGGTTTGCAACGATAATATTTTTCTTGGATGTGTTTTGCTCCGAAAATCAACCCAAAACAACATAAAACCCCGGGAAAACTATAAAATAAAAATAAAAAATGAAACGGCAAGTAGTTCTTCACAATGGGGAATAAACAACCTGCAGTTTATGAACAGTGAAGTCAAAAAGCGGTTTGCTGGTTTAGGGTAACACTGAAGTCAAAGAGCGTTATGAACAGTGAAGTCAATTTTCGTACGTACTCCAACAAGTAGTTCTAGTACGTTCTTTTTGGCCAAGCCTCGTTGGTAACACACACAGCCTTTTGGCATCATTAATCATTAACTCCAATTTATTGAATGAAAATTTGAAACATCTCAAGATAGTTTTTTTGCGTTACATCAACTCATTTTGTAAAAGACCAAAGCGATTACAATTATATCATTAAGTCCTTTCGGATGTAAAATCCTTTTCTCCCCCTGAAAGCTTAGAGTTTCTATGGTTTCAAAACCGTTTCCACGAGATCTTTAAGAGGAACCAAGTCTGCTTTATCAATCAACTGGTGCTCCTGCATGTTGCAAAAAAAAACCGTGCATCATCGTTATACAAATTTTTACCATCAACTATTAGAACATTCCCCCAAAAAAAAACTCAACATGATCCAGAGAAGACTCATCAACTCACAGATATGAAGAAAATAAAGTGTTTGAAGCAAGTGTTGAGATGAGCTTCTTCCTTGAGATTCACAATCTTCTTAAAGTGAGAATTGTAGATGTGTCCATAAACCCGAAACAGCCTTTTGAAAATCAGCTTCACAAAATCCTCAAAGTTTGGTGGGAATGGTGCTCCTGAATATGGAAGAAGAATAAACAAGTGTTGCAAATTAAAACGAACTTCATTACAAAAACATGTCTAAGACTATGAATTAGCTTGGCGGGTACCAGGTTTTTGCGGAAAGATGGCTTCGTTTTCGATCAGAGTTTCAATCCAATTCATTAGATACTCAACGTATTCAGGAGCTGAAACCTCCATTGGCTTCGTTATAGTAATTCCATCTGCCCATCTATACTCATATCTGCAAAAAAAAAAACAAAAAAAAATCGAAGAAAATGACCCATGTTTTATGATTAACTCAGATTTGGATTGATGAATGAGAGTCAAGAATGAACCTGGATCCAGCATTCATGAGTGGGCAAGTGGTGGGTGTGCAGAACTCTTCGAGAGTAGCGTACAATATGTTTATATGGTTGTAGAAATCGATGGCTAAAACAAACCAAACACACAAATTAAGTTAAATCAAGAAGAAATATTTAAGTATGGATAAGAGTAATTAACTAGGGATACTATGTAATGACTGTGTCTTAACTGTTAATGGCCAACCACTCGTTAATGTCTTCACCAGGAGGTAGTTTCACGGCTTCTCTGAGGTTGCCACTCCCGATAGTCCTTGTGATGAGCTTTTCAAGCTGAGAAACTTAAATTTTATTAGAATCTTACAACTTTAAAATGTAACAACAGAGACATATATAATTCAAACCACATGATCCCAAATTCCCAATCCACTAACCTTGCTCCCAAATGAATTATTCTTCCTCTTCTTTGGTCGAAATGTCATCTTCTGATTTTTACTATAAGACAGCATATATGATCCATAGAAAGCCGTGTTAGAATTTCTGCTTCTGTTCTTTAATCTCAACTGTTTGAAAGTGTGAGAATTAGCGTAAGGTTTCTAACAATCTAAGTTATGGCTTAAATCTGTCTGATTAGAGCAGGGTTAAAACCATAAAGTTCTAATCAAATGTGGATCCTTTATTTGATATGAATGCTCTTGAGTAAAAGACTCATAAACTAACAATTTTCGACCAAAAAAAAAAAAGTTAACAAACAACTGTTGTATAATTTCAAGCTTGTACTTTTTTTTTTCACTGGAATTTTTATTGAATTATTAAACATTGTATTACACAAAACCGGCGGATGATAAAATATCTCCGGAGACAAAACCGGCTGATGATAAAACATCCACAGATACAAAGCCGGCGAAAAAAAAAATATCCCCGAAAACTAAGACTGATACACAAAAAACTAAGTCCAAATTACGAGAAACAAAAAAAAATACTAATAACAACAACAAAAACCACAAACTCGATAGGCCCGATACACGGGAAACACAAGATAAGATATTAAAGTCAAAAGTAAAACTCTCAAAACCACCGGAAAAATCGGAAAAACATAATAGACACGGAACTACATATTTCAAATTTCAAGCTTGTACTTTAAAAACAACAAAAATCAAAAATTTGAGAAAATAATATACAATTTTGTTTTTGTTTAATATGGGTGATCCAGGCCGCGCCACAATAATAACATACAATTTATATTTAAAAAAATTATTACCTCAAGGTTTTCTGATTATTGGGTGCAACTGGTTGAAATACCTCTTCATGTAGTTTGTTGGATTCTCATATGCATTTTTAACTCTCTCTCACACACATATATATATATATATATATATATATTAAATATATATATTTTATTTATATATATCTATATATTTTTTATATATATATGATCGATTCATAACTAATAAACATTTGTCAACTGTCATTTTCTTTATTTTTTGGTCAACTGACCATATACACTCAATTCACTTTTCATAATATAGAAAATACACTTATCATGTAAAAAAAAAAATACACAAACTCACAAAATACTTAGTATATCATAGATGGCTTATATTTATTTGGAAAGAAAAATGTTCTAAACCAAGGAAAATGTTCTACTTTTTCACGTTTTCCTTAAAATTAATTTTGGTTTCACTAAAAACAAGATAGATTCTAGTTTTATAAGGAAAGACTAATTAAATATAATCAACATGTTTATTTAGTAATTAATTTATAGGAAAAATAGGAAAATTTAAGAAAGTTAGAAAAATGAGCTGTACATTATTATTTTTGAAATTTTTTTTTTTTTGGGTTTCTACCCTAATCATTACCTACATATATAGTAACCTATTATATATTTTCCATATAAACAGTATTTACAGATATATTACTTTATGTATCTTTGAACAAAAAAATATATATTGAGACCAACATGTATCCAGAGTCGTTCCTGAAGCCAAGCAAAATAAGAATGGATTTGCGAGCTTCGTTTTTAAATAAAACATTTCGACTCTAAAATTTAAAAAAATCTTTTTAGGTTAATAGGTTCTTTTAATAAACTAATTAAAACTGAAAACTAATATAATTATAAAACAGCTCATTTTTCTCTAGATTGTGGCCCCTAAAAATATATTATGATATATTCTTATATGCAGCCCAATTTGAAGAATTGAATTCCATTTTAAAACCGATAATAAATTCTTCTTTCTTGAGGCACCCTACTTGGATCAACAAACGAAACTTTAGTACCATATTAAGATTAATGGGTTTCAAACTAAAAATCAATTGTAAATGAGTGGAACGGCCCATATATCTTATACATTAATATTCATTCTTATTAATTTACGAAAAATCTTAATAGTATCGATTAACTTTAGAGATCAAAAAAAAAAAAATCTCGTATTGTATTTTTACTTGTACTATAAAAATAATTTTTTCTCCGTATTTATTTAACTTTGATCTCTTTGTTTTTAAATATATTTTCAACCAAAAACCAAAAAAGTACAGACTGTTTAAGGAAAATAAAAATAAAAAAATCCAACTGCCAAATTCTATAATTTACTTTTGTATTCGTGTCATTGATTAAGCTATTACTTGTTAGCGCCAAACCAGAAGAAATGTTTTGCAAATGAGACCCAATTCTTAGACATATTTAGCTTTCAGCCCTTCACATTGTCGTAGGTAGGTCCTACTTTCTAGAACAGTCGCTGTCTGAGAGTTTGACTTTCTCGTGTCGGAAAATCTATCTGATAAAATAAAAACAGAACAAATCACAGCCGTTTATTTTCCCATCCATTAAAGAAACAACTAGGCGTAATTACCAATCTACCCCTCCCTCCTTAAACCTAGCGCTCGCTCGGTATGTTTGTCAAGACTATAATCCTTTTTGTCTGTTTTGTATACAAATTCATGCAAACAAACAAAAAAAAAAAATTTATACAAAAGTAAAGATATAACATCTTCACAGTGGCCAAGATTCTGAAATAACCAGTTTGGTATTGAAGTCTCCGTCCTTTTCGTTATACAACATCCTTTTGATTATCTTTCTTTACCCTCTATTGTGTCATTGGATCATGGAATAGTAATCATCGCTCTGGCTCGCCATTTCACTGCACAATCCTGGTTTTTTCGTTTCCAAGGTCACTCACTGATTCTATTCTCTAATCATCGTTGGGCTTCAATCTGAATTTTGTTTGCCCTCTCTTGTTGTTGCTTGGGCTATATGATTTTGCTTTTTAGTTTTATAATCATCACGATCATTCGTTTGCTTTTCAATCAGACCCAAAATCATCACCTTCACTATTGTTTTATCTTTACCCGTTTTAGGGTTTAGTGACCGATTTAATAGTGATAACGATGCTTTAGTGACCGATTTAATATTTTCTTCCCCTCGCTGTTCCAGGAAAATATCTGGGTTTTCTTTTACCTAACAACCAATTATTATTACTATATACAATAAAACAAAACGATTATTAACACTAGTAGACTTTTTCGATTCTTAACATAAAGTTTGAGTCTTTTCGTGCGTTCGATGTGGATTTGGTTAGATCAATAACATGCATGCACTTTGCTATTTCCTCAATCAACAAGCATAAGATTGAACACGACTGGTTTCCGTCCCGTGTCTACTTGTTTGTATCTGGTCCTCTTAGCTACTCTTAAGTATCTGTCTTGATTCAGATTTCACAAGAAGTAACGATATTCTTAACCTAAGCCGATGTATTATCATCACCACCAATGACGCAAGGACGAAAGCCGTGGAGAGTTTACTCCCAAAAGAAGAAAGAGGCTCAAAGCAGAGTCTAAATGTGATTAGGATTTGTGTTTCTTTTATGAGTTTTGCTTCATGTTTTCCCATAAAGAGGGATATATATGAAATCCCCAGTTATCAGAATCATCCAAACTGGACACAGTTATGGAGATATTTCTTCGGTGTTGTCTATTTCTGTTTGTGTCAGCTCTTAAAAAGAGCTTTAGGTTTTACGTGGGTATTCACTATGAATTTACCACATTCATCATAGTGGAGAGTTCCTTTAAAAGGGGCCACTATGAATTTACCAATAGAAAACATATTGCAAATTGAAAACCGTTTTTTCTTAATATAAAAATAAAGGCCGCGAGTCCATGTTTGGCCGGCTTGGGCTCAGGGTTGGCCCTCGATAGGAGGGAAACATTTAAAAAACCTAAGAGTACCCTAAACATCAAGCTACAATTTTGTGGAGGGTACTACCTAAAGATCTTCATGGCTTGGTTTGAGCCCAATAGGAAACATATTGCAAATTTTTTTATATAAAAATAAGGACCGCGAGCCCATGCTTGGCCGACTTGGGCTCAGGACTGGCCCTGGATAGGAGGGAAACATTTAAAAAACCTAAGAGTACCCGAAACATCAAGCTACAATTTTGTGGAGGGTACTACCTAAAGATCTTTGTGGCTTGGTTTGAGCCCAATAGGAAACATATTGCAAATAGGAAACATATTGCAAATTGAAAGCCGTTTTTTATATAAAAATAAGGGCCGCGAGCTCATGTTTGGCCGGCTTGGGCTCAGGGTTGGCCCTGGATAGGAAGGAAACATTAAAAAAACCTAAGAGTACCCGAAACATCAAGTTACAACTTTGTGGAGGGTACTACCTAAAGATCTTTGTGGCTTGGTTTGAGCCCAATATGAAACATATTGCAAATAGGAAACATATTTCAAATTGAAAGCCGTTTTTTATATAAAAATAAAGGCCGTGAGCCCATGCTTGGCCGGCTTGGGCTCAGGGTTGGCCCTGGATAGGAGGAAAACATTTAAAAACCCTAAGAGTACCCGAAACATCAAGCTACAATTTTGTGGAGGGTACTACCTAAAGATCTTTGTGGCTTGGTTTGAGCCCAATAGGAAACATATTGCAAATTAAAAGCCGTTTTTTTAATATAAATATAAGGGCCGCGAGCCCATGCTTGGCCGGTTTGGGCTCAGGGTTGGCCCTGGATAGGAGGGAAACATTTAAAAAACCTAAAAGTACCCTAAACATCAAGCTACAATTTTGTGGAGGGTACTACCTAAAGATCTTTGTGGCTTAGTTGGAGCCCAATTCCTATTAGTAGACTTCAAATTCTAAATGCAACATGCATTAGAGGCTATGTTCTGTTTCTTCTTGCTCATACTTTTCAACATTGAGGTTTCTATATTTGCAAGCTTTATGAATATAATAGTAGGACTCCAGAAGCCTGCAATATTAGTTTATTGGCTTATCTTTGAGTTGGAATCACTTGGCATATAACTTAACGCTTTCTGACTCCAGGATAGTATCTTCTTCATCATCATTTGGTTGCTAGATATATACTTCACCGGTGCGCTAACTCTTCTCCTCTAGTTATTCTTGTGGTCCTTTTAAATGAAACGTTTTTTCCTAAAGATATTAGAATCTGATTATGTACTGTGTTTGCTTATATAGCAAACAATTATTCACCAACGAGGAATAAATTTTTGTAGTTGATAGTTGATACTGTTTCTTTTCTGGCGATTTTGGAGTTAAAACTATAAAGATATGTATCTGATTTTTGGTTTTTGGTTCTACTTATGTTGCCATCACAGGATCTTCAGGTAACTAAGCGGTTGGTTAACTGATCCAAAAGACTATAAAGATGAAGAAAAGAGGTTTCTATGATTTGAAGCATCCATTTGATCCATGCCGTAAGTGTTGTATAAAATTCCCTTTTTTCGATTTCTTCATGAATTCTTCTTTGCTGGTTACGTGCAAGTTAGTGCAGTTCTTTTCCAATCTTTCATGTATAAATTGAACCATTTAAAGTCCTCTCAGCCACAGAGCTGAACTTAAAAGTTATAGAAATTTGAGTGTTTTGAGAAGTTGGAACTTTTTAATTGCAAATTATAGAGGCTAATTAACTAGAAATTGTAGGATTAAAATGCCAAAGTGTGGATTGGATTACTTCGAATAATGCAGAGCAGTCTTTTGGCTTAATACCGGTTTTTTACTGTTTAGCTTTCGAGATCTTCTGCTCGGGTACATGGAAGGCTGTGGAATACATAAAGATCGAAGATGGAAAGATGACAATACGTCTGTTAGAGAACATTTATTTGTTGGAAGATATCCGTCCATTCCAAAGGCTTCGTCTCAGATCAAGAAAGGCAACTTTGAGCGACTGTACTTGTTTCCTTCGACCTGATATCGATGTTTGTGTTCTCCATCGTCTCCATGAAGATGACTTGGAACCGGTATATGTAACTTCGATCTTTTTTTCTGTAAATACTCGGCATCTTCAAACTCTTCAAAATATTATTTGTGTATATCTGTTTCTTGCTTAGGTTTGGGTCGACGCGAAGATTGTTTCTATAGAGAGGAAGCCTCATGCATCTGAATGCTCTTGCAAGATCTATGTCAGAATTTATATAGACCAAGGCTGCATTGGGTCGGAGAGACAAAGAATCAACAGAGATTTTGTGCTCATCGGTCTAAACCAAATCTCCATTCTCCAAAAGTTTTTCAAGGAACAAAGCTCTGATCAGTTCTACAGGTGGAAGTTCTCCGAGGACTGTACTTCACTGATGAAAACGAGACTGTCGTTGGGAAAGTTCTTGCCGGATCTTTCGTGGCTGATTGTTATGTCGGTTATGAAAAACATTGCGTTTCACATAAGAACAGTGCAAACCAAGATGGTTTATCAGATTGTAACAGATGAAGGCTCTAGCAGCTCTTTGACTGCGATGAACATTACAGATGAAGACGGAATTTCGTTATCAAATGTGGTTCATTTTAATCCGGCGGATATAGTCGAGGATTCTCAAGTTCTTGAAATAAAGCAAGACACCGATATCTACCCGGAAGAAGATGAGGTAGTGGAACTGCGTCGGTCCAAGAGAAGAACTGTGAAACCGGATAGATATTACGGATGTGATTATCAACCAGACACAAATAACGGTTGGGTGCGGATGATGCCATATCGGAATGGAAAGTTGGCTGTCGTTAGTATGGAGAGTGAGGACGATGAAGAAGGTAGCGATGAGGATGGTGATACTAATGATGAATTGTCTGCACCTTCATCGCATTTGATCAAGAAGAAAAAGACTAATCCTAGACAAGGCGAGATTGTTTTGGTAGGGAAAAAGAGAGGACGTGGATTTGGTCCAAAACAGAGGAAATCCGAGCTTTCGGTTATTCCTTTCACTCCGGTGTTTGAGCCTATACCGTTGGAACAGTTTGGTCTTAATGCTAATTGTTTGGACGGGGGTGGCGGTTTCTCAAGAAGCCATTACTTTGATGAGACTGAAAAGTATCGAAGTAAGTCCGTGAGATACGGGAAGAAAATGACGGAAATGGAAGAGATGATGGAATCTGATCTATGTTGGAAAGGTCCTAACCACGTGAAGTCGGTTCCAAAAAGAATATTCCGACCACCGCGGTCCGTTGCTCCAAAAACTGAGGATTCCGAGCGACCACGGGTCTCTAAAAAAGTTACATTGAGCGCCGGTGCTTATAACAAGCTGATAGATACATACATGAACAATATTGATTCAACAATTGTAGCCAAGGACGAGTCGACCAATGTTGTTGACCAGTGGGAGGAGTTAAAGAAGACGAATTTCGCATTTAAACCGCACGGGGAGATCGAAGAAACCTCGAGTGAGGATGATGAGGGAGAGACTTCAGAGAACGAAATGTTATGGAGAGAAATGAAACTCTGTTTGGCTTCTTCTTACATTCTAGACGACAACGAGGTATCATTCTATTTGAAACATCTCATTTACTAAAACTATATACTTGCCCGCTAATTCCATTGTTGTGGTGTATCAAAATCTCTAGGCAAGAGTGGACAACGAGGCTTTCGAAAAAGCAAAAATTGGTTGTGAACATGATTATATGCTGGACGAAGAAATCGGGCTATGTTGCAGGTTATGCGGCCATGTAGGAACTGAGATAAAACATTTTTCAGCACCTTTTGTAAGTGAAACTCACAACTTACAAATGCATAATATTACTTCGCTTGTAAAATGATTGTATTTAATGGTTTGGTTTAAATAGGCGGAACATAAGAAAGGGACTACAGAGACTAAGAAGATCGAAGAAGATGACATAACGACTAAATTGAGCCACAAAGAAGCAGAAAAAACCGAAGATTTCACTATGCCAAGTGACTCTTTGGAAATGCTTGCAGCTGAAGAAAGTAACAACGTTTGGGCATTAATACCTCAGCTTAAGAGAAAACTACATATGCATCAACGACGAGCTTTTGAGTTTCTCTGGAGAAATCTAGCAGGATCTGTGGAACCCGCGCTTATGGATCCCACTTCAGATAACATAGGAGGTTGTGTGATCTCTCATTCTCCTGGAGCTGGTAAAACTTTCCTAATGATCGCTTTCCTCACAAGCTACTTGAAGCTATTTCCCGGGAAGAGACCTTTGATTCTTGCTCCAAAGACAACTCTCTATACTTGGTACAAGGAGTTCATCAAATGGGAGATCCCGGTTCCGGTTCATTTGATCCATGGACGAAGAACCTACTGTGTATTCAAGCAGAGCAGCACGGTTCAGTTCAATGGAGTTCCGAAACCGAGCCAAGATGTTATGCATGTTCTTGACTGCTTAGAAAAAATACAGAAATGGCACGCGCATCCGAGCGTTCTTGTAATGGGTTACACCTCGTTTCAGACTTTGATGAGAGAAGACTCGAAGTTTGCTCACCGGAGATACATGGCTAAAGTGTTAAGAGAGAGTCCTGGGCTTCTTATTCTTGATGAAGGACATAACCCGAGGAGTACCAAATCGAGATTACGCAAGGCCCTGATGAAAGTTGATACCGATTTAAGAGTACTTCTTTCGGGTACTTTATTCCAGAACAATTTCTCCGAGTACTTCAACACGCTGTGTTTGGCTAGACCCAAGTTTGTTCATGAGGTTCTAATGGAGTTAGATCAGAAATTCAAGGCCAATCAAGGTGTGAATAAAGCGCCTCACCTGCTCGAGACCAAAGCTCGTAAATTCTTTCTCGACATTATTGCTAAAAAGATTGATGCGGGTGTAGGAGATGAACGCCTTCAGGGTCTCAATATGTTGAAGAATATGACTAATAGTTTCATTGATAATTATGAAGGAAGTGGAGGCGGAGCTAGCGATGCTCTTCCCGGTTTACAGATCTATACATTGTTGATGAACTCAACGGATATACAGCATACGATACTCACAAAACTTCAGAATGTAATGGTGACTTATCACGGGTTTCCACTCGAGCTTGAGCTTCTGGTCACATTGGCAGCTATACATCCTTGGTTGGTCAAGACCTCAGCCTGTAGCGCGAAATTCTTCAACCCGCAAGAACTTTTGGAGATTGAAAAGCTCAAGCACGATGCAAAGAAAGGATCTAAAGTCATGTTTGTGCTAAACCTGGTGTTCCGAGTGGTCAAAAGGGAGAAAATCTTGATCTTTTGTCACAACATTGCGCCAATCCGTCTGTTTATCGAACTGTTTGAGAACGTTTTTAAATGGCAGAGAGGCAGAGAGATTTTGACCTTAACCGGTGATCTCGAGCTGTTCGAGAGAGGCAGAGTGATAGACAAATTTGAAGAACCAGGAAACCCATCCCGAGTCTTACTAGCCTCGATCACAGCTTGTGCAGAAGGGATTAGTCTAACCGCGGCTTCACGGGTCATCATGCTCGACTCGGAATGGAACCCTTCAAAGACAAAGCAAGCAATAGCTCGTGCTTTCAGACCGGGACAGAAGAAAATTGTTTATGTTTATCAGCTCTTGTCTAGAGGAACATTAGAGGAAGACAAGTACAAGAAGACGACTTGGAAAGAATGGGTTTCGAGTATGATATTCAGTGAGGAGTTTGTTGAAGATCCGTCTCTATGGCAAGCTGAGAAGATTGAAGACGATGTTCTTAGAGAGATCGTGGGGGAAGATAGAGTTAAATCTTTCCATATGATCATGAAGAATGAAAAGGCTTCAACAGGGTGATGGTTTACATAAAAAAGAAGAATAATAATACCCTGCCATTTTCAGCTACAGAAAAAAAGAGGTCAGTTCTCTGTTTTAACCCTGGCTTTGATGATGACAGTCTTTAAAGTTTAAAGTACCCAAGTCTCTGGAACTCATGTGTCGTATACTAATAATGTACCAATGGTTTATGTGAAAATGTATTTCTATATAAGCCTGTCTTAAATAATGTGAAATATTGACAAAAAGTTAAGATAGTATTGTGTTTCCATTTCTTATACTTCTCTGTGTGATTCTATATGAACAAGTATTACAGGCACATTAAACTCTCCTTGAAGCTTAGTCTTCTTGTAATAGGCTACCAATAATGCTAAGACATCATGAATTTTTGTTATAAAATAATACATACAACTTAACCAACAAACAAATTATATAAAAAAATGAAAGAAAAAAAAAAAGAACAGCCAAGGAACTAATAAGGGAGACATGTTAATATAAGACCTGAGACATCAAACTAGACTGGCAAAGGAAGAGGTAAGAGTGTAAGAGACATTAGCAAGAGGACCTCGTTGCTCCGAGAGCTCATCGATGTCTTTGACAATGTCGAAGACTGCCTCAGGCTGAGCTAGTTTACGTGCGTTGTCTGAAATTTGTTCCAGCTCATCTGTCTTTGTGCTGAACCATTCGCCAACGATTCTCGCTGTCTCTTTGGGACTTCTCGTGAACACTCCTGCACCATTCTCCACTACATACGGCACATTCCCTTTCTCCTGTTTGGTTGCAAGTATAATTGATATGAGAATGTATACACATATGAGCTGATTGCATTAAAAACTAATCTCAACTGACCTGTCCCGGAATGTAATCGTTGAGGATGATAGGAAGTGATCGGATCAGCGATTCAGCTATTGTTCCTGGTCCAGCCTGCAAGATTCGTAAGACACTTAGCTCATGAACATTTTTGTGAATATGAGACTGTTCTGTTCCTCCTACTTTTGTGATGATGCAGTCACAAGCTCCCATCCATTTCTCCATCTGAGTCTCGAATCCTCGAACCTGTAATGTCAATCAGATCCAAGCTTGAGTCTTGAAACCTATGAGCCTCTAATAATGCTGAAACGGTTTCTTTTGATCATAAACAGTATACCTTAACAGGAATTTTCCATTCAACGGCTTCTAACGCAGAGGCCAATTTCTTGTTACGTCCACAGATAACAACCATTTGCCCAATGGGATTATTGTTCTCTCTGTCATACAACGATTCTTCAAGAGCTTTCGCGGTTTCTTTTACAGGACCCATACCTTCCCCTCCTCCCATCAATAGTACTGCACGAAGATCTAAATCCATCTCAAGCTCCTTTCTTAGATCATCCTTCACCAGAACAGCTCGTGCAAAAGATGGCCTCACAGGTAAACCAAAGACACGGACTTGAGACTCATCAAGCCCATCAAACAACGCCCTTTTCGCCACTTCTTGAGACGGGCAGTAGCACCGATTCACCCCCGGATGAAACCTAAATCATATAAGACCAAAAAAAATATCAATTTTTTTGCAGCTAGCATCTCTCAGAGACTATAAATCGAGGAGCTAATATATACCAAGTAGGATGACAAGTGTTGAGATCAGTAATGACGGTAACAAAGAGGACTCTTTTCTGTAGCTCTTGCCATTTAAGAACCCACAATGGAATGTGTTGCATCAGAGGATGAACACTTATGATTATCTCAGGCTTGTATTCCATTAAACCCGCCTCTACTTCCTTGGCATAATAGGCTGCAATGGCTGCTAGATAGCAAGAGTGGATCCATTTAGGAGATGTGCTGTGGAAAGCAACTTTCCATAGCTGAACATGCTTCACCATGAACTTATATGATCTCTCCATATCGTTCAATGGCCACCCTGTGTATTCTTTCCACACATCCTTCACAATTATCTGATAAAAAAAAAACCACCAAAATCATATCAATTTATATCTGCGACTCAATAAACAAAAACCAAAAAAAACGGACATTCTTTTTAGGGTGAGTATACACCACAATTTCTCAACATTCTTCTTTACCCTGTATTTGTCTCCGAATTGGATCTTGAAAGCGTCGCGAATGGCTTCAGCAGAGGCACGGTGTCCACCTCCAGTGTCGCTCATGAGGATCAAGACGTTCTTCGTCCTCTCCGCACCGATCTGGACAAGCTCCATTGCCGATTCGTCCTCGTCGCTGTAACAAACATCATCGTCGCTATCGTCGTAGGAATGCCTGTGAATGTGGTGATGGGTATGACGGTGAGCCTTTTCGCCTTCGCCGCCGCCGCCTGCGACGGAAAGGGTGAATTTTGAATTTCCGTAGACTCGTTCTAGCACTTTCTCTGTAATGGACACAACCGTCGTCGCCATTTACGTGACGAGTCTCTGAGCTCTTTAGGAGAAACAAAATGGAAACTTTCCCGGAAATATCTCCTTCCCACGGCGATTCGGTACCGGAGAAGGGGAAATTTCCGAGGAGACAGGATTCGGAGGAACGATTTATGTGTACGAGAGAAACATGGAGAGGAATCAGGAGGGTGGAAGAAAAACAGAGAAGCCTGGTTGTTGAATGGTGACATTACAACCGTCGGAATCACTGTCTTTTTTTGGAATGTTCGATTTGAAAGTTCGAATATCCACTTTTATTCACTTTTCTGCTTAACCGGCCGTTGATTTTTTTTTTATTGTTTTTTTAATGGAAAACTAAAATAAACCTAGATCTCCACCGATTTTGATTTTTATTCATTTTTAACTGGTTAAGTTCGGTAAACAATAAACCTGGATTAATTGTGGTTTGTGTAGATTTTAGTTTCGAACTTTCGTTTTGTGAGTAAATATTTCGAATTTTCCAATCGGAGAACTTAAGTTTTTAACTTTCAAATCAGGGGATTAGGCATATCGAAATTTTGTGTAAATATCTTACTATATAATACTTCTGGAGAGTGAAATATGTTGTTTACCCTAATTATTTAAAAAAAAACCTTCTAATAAAATAAAACATTACAATTCTGCTCTCATACATTAGAGTTTAGACCTCTTTATTGTCTCAGAATTGCTATCTCAGAATTGCTACACAACACAACGCAGCCTCAAATCTCTGTTTTAAATGTCAAGTAACGAAAGAAACAGATTTATTTTGTGAAATCATAAAGGACATTGAAATATTTGTTTTAGATTAGTGCAGCTTCGATCGGTCTTCGACCCTGTTGATAGTAATCGAAGTAGAGCTCCACGTACTTCTTAACAGTTTTGTACAACCTTGGTCTTGCCTCAGACACAAGCCCATCTGCAGGCTGAATCTCTTTGTCTGGACCCGGAATGCAGAACGTTGCCACAGATATCCTTTCCTTTTCTCTGTTCGTCACCACTCTATGAACCGGGCTCTTGTATATCCCATTGCTCATTATCTGAACACGCACGAAAGATTAAGTCAAATCCTCATTAATCAATTGTTTTTCTTCAAAATCATATGATTGATTTACCTCTATCTGATCTCCAACATTGATCAGAACTGTATCAGGGACGATTGGAGCTTTATACCACTTCCCATCTTTGAGGAACTGAAGCCCTTCAACATCTTTGTCCGGTAAGAGAAGAGTGAACGCCGAGCCATCAGCGTGCGGTTTAACCCCAAGAACCTTGTCCGGCCTAGGACATGGAGGATACATGTTGAATCTTGTATCCATCATAGCATTCTCTCCATACATATCTAGAAAGCAATTCTCTTCCAGTTCCAACGATCTAGCCATACCCTTAAAGAATTGCTCAATCACTAGCTGTTGCTTCATTGTATATTCATGTAAAGTTTCCCTGAAGAAATTCTATTGTCAATGAACCAAAGTCAATGAAGCAAGATCCAGTTGAAATCGAAAGGTATGAGATTTTTACTTGAACCCAACTGGGATTTGAGGCCAGAATTGAAGTTTTCGTTGATCTTCAGGGTAAGTAGTAAGATACAAACGGTCAATCCAATCGAGAACTTGATCATCGGACAGAATCATGTCGTTTCCATATCCTTGGGTACTACCAATCTCTCTCGCGCTCTTGTGTTTCTCTTCGGTCGGAAGCGCAAAGAAGTGCTTGGTCAGCTCGTAAATCTTGTCGAGTAACGCTTCTGTGATTCCATGATTCATCACCTGCTTCGATTAACAAAATCAATATTCCATGATCTCACCGGAAGTTCATCATCACTAAAAGGGTAAAATCAAACCTGAACAACGCCCCATGTAGAGAACGCCGAGTGAAGTTTACTCAACTCTTCTCGACCGTCTTCAGAAGAAGAGAGGAGAAGACTTAGATCGATGGCCGGAATATCCATCTCCGGCACCGAACCATTAAGAGGTTGACTCTCGCCGTCGCCGGTGGGTCTGCGGAGATATCTTTCCGGTAGTCCTTGGCCTGCTGCAATCACCTCTTCGACAGTCTTGAACTTTGGCTTCTCCATCGTTTCTACTGATTTCAGAGGAGGAAGAAGCTTATGTTAATCAAGACCAGAAGACGATCTTGACGTTTTCAAGAATCCAAAGATAATATTATTTTAGTACGCAGAAGAAGCAAGTTGCCCAGAAGAAGAAAAAATGGACTTTTTTCCTTCAAAACAACGTCATTTTATGTAATTTTGATGCTATTTGAGTAACGTTTTGCTGAAAAATCCTTAAATCACTTGTTCAAATTTTGATTATCTAATCTCGCCGTATGTTTGGAAGAAAGATGATGACCATGGAGTTGTTTAAGGAGAGAGA
The DNA here is from genome assembly GCA_030161315.1 of Eutrema japonicum. Classification (NCBI taxonomy): domain Eukaryota; kingdom Viridiplantae; phylum Streptophyta; class Magnoliopsida; order Brassicales; family Brassicaceae; genus Eutrema; species Eutrema japonicum. The sequence continues at coordinate 47,377,333 of BSQW01000005.1, forward strand.
GTCACGAAAAGGTAAGCTTTTGATACCGAAGCGGGACCCACATCGAAGAGTGAGCCACACAAGCTTATATTGCTCCACCGTGTCCTCCTCTCTCCCTCTTCTTCATTCTCCATTCTCCATTCTCCATTCTCCATTCTCCATTCTCCATTTTACTTCTTCTTCTTCTTCCTCCTCTCTCTGGCACCAACAATGGCGAGACTTCCCTTGAGACCCCACAACCACTTCTTCTCCTCTCCCATCCACGCACACAAGCAACCTTTACTCTCCGTCTACACCATCACCACTCGCTTCTTCCCCCAACATCACTACCACCACAATCCTCTTAAATCAAGGGTTAAGTGCTCCGCCAGTGGTACTGAACGTGTCAGAGAGAGCAAGAAGCTTCCGAAGAATCCTATCGAAGAAGAAGAGCCTCCTCAGCTTCCCGATTCGGAAGTTGTGAGCACGGAAACGGGTTTCGAACAGAACTGGCCTCCATGGAAAAACGTACCTGAGAGATATAAGCTTATCGGCGCTACTTCCCTCGCCTTTGTTATCTGCAATATGGACAAGGTGTGTGTTTTCCGATCCAATTTGAACAAAATTTCATTTCTTTCTCCTATGGGCATTTCTGGGTATGGTTTATGTAGCTTTCATAAGATAAGATATGAGGATCCGTTTTCTGTTTTTAGGTGATTAATGGTAAGGATAAGAACACATGGATTCTTCCTCCTCTTCTTGCCCTATTTTGTGAAGGAGATAGATAGATAGATGATCATTTTTACTAACTAAATTGTGTGGTGAGAATCGCAGGTGAACTTGAGTATTGCTATAATACCAATGTCACACCAGTTTGGATGGAGCTCATCTGTGGCTGGGCTGGTCCAGTCATCCTTCTTTTGGGGTTATGCCTTGAGTCAGTTGCCTGGAGGTTGGCTTTCCAAGATTTTTGGCGGCAGGTTTGTCTTTTTTTGTTTTCTGCTCTTCCCAGCTCTGCTTTCAGAGCTGATCCTGCTTTTGTCTAATGTATCCTTCATTTTTTGTTTAATGCAGAAAAGTGCTTGAGATTGGTGTATTTACATGGTCTTTCGCTACAGCTCTTGTTCCATTACTTGCTGGATTTATGCCCGGTTTAATCTTTTCTCGAATTTTGGTAAGCCTGTCCATATCTTTATGTCGTTATGTTGATTTGTATGCTCTCATTCTGGTTTCTTTAGAGTCATGGTCTTGTAACACATTCCTTCGTTTGTTAAACTCATAAGTATTCCCATGAATTGACTCTTTCTTAAGCACTTTTCTTCTCTGCCCCCCACCCTGCTCTAGCCTTACATTATGTCTTTGTCTTAACACAGAGATTTGTAACTCCAGGTGGGAATAGGAGAAGGTGTTTCCCCATCGGCTGCCACGGACCTTATTGCCAGGCATGTATTAATCTGGAGCAAATTTGAAGAGTGCTCATACTTGATTATAGATGATGTGGTTTAACTGCTTCTGCAGCCTTGTCTTCATGATCTAGATATGAGACTCTACTGAAATCCATCTGTTTCCGTAGATAGTTTCATGTTCTTCCATGGCCCATGGGCAAGTTAATATTCAGGAACTGGATTTTTTTTCTTTTTCTTATGAAGACCCTTTCTGTACTAAAGTTGAAATTATGTATACATGCATTTAGTCGCTTTAAGTTTAAAATTCTTGCTGAGCATATTGCTTTAGAGCTTTTAGCCCCATTTTTTTTTCTTTCATATCCTGATTGTTCCTTTAATTGCTGAGTACAGGACGATACCTGTTGGAGAGCGCTCAAGAGCGGTAGGCTTTGTTTTTGGAGGATTGAGTTTGGGAAGTGTTTTGGGGTATGGTTTTCTTGATGTGATACTTAAAACTATGAAAGTTACAAGTATGTGGTTTTTATTGTTTCATTGTTACTTATTTGGTTAATATTCTAACCAAGGTTAGATTGGTTGACGAAAAAGACAAATGCTCAGCTTTGAGACTTGCACAGTCCTAACATTATTACCTCCGCAGGCTTCTCTTGGCTCCTCCCATTATCCAAAGCTTTAATTGGGAATCTGTCTTTTACCTGTTTGGTCTCCTTGGTGTTGGCTGGTAAGACTCATTTAGTGACTAAACACTTGCACAACATTGTTGTCTGATGTTTTGGATAAATCATCTAAACTTGCATTCAGCTGCAGAGGACTTTGTTCTCTATTCTTCTACATCAAATGAGATGCCGACATGCTAGTTTAGTATTTCTGTATCCTGAGTTTTTATCCTATATGTTGAAGGTTCGTCGGGTTTCAATTTCTTAATGAGGAAGAAGTTTCATATAGAGGTGGTTTCTCCTTCCTTTTCCTTATTCAAACTTCATTTAATCTTGAATATCTGTCATCGAAGTCCCATCTTTTATTTGAGGTTATGGTTATAAATAAGGAACGTAGATGTCACATAGTTGGACTTAGTACACATTAATTTACGGTGTAGTTTTTTTCATGACTTATATTGTGAAAGCCATCCTAGAGTCTTCTCTAACCCACTATGAAGTTCATATCATCTCGAACTGGAGAATTTACTGTATAGGGGTTTAAGCAATTCTTAGAATGTAAATGTGGCCAAATCATCTTTTGTTGTCTGTTTATTGTCAGACTATTATAATTAAGACCTCACTCAGTTAATGGTTTGGGTCATGGACTTGAACACCATTTACAACCAGGATTTCTCTTCGTTTGATAGGTGATGGGACCACTACTTCGCATAAACCAGAAAAAGCTACACGGGAAGAATTAGGGAACTCATTGAAGGTTAGGTTATCTAATATTCTGTCTACGTCTGGATTTCTTCTTTTATTTCATTTCTAATTGATATGACGTTGAATTTAGCGCTAATTCACTTTGTCAACCTTATCATTTCTACAGTCAATATATAGTTGAAATAACTATAATAAGAGAACTGCATAATTATGTTCTATCTTAATCCATGACTGTTAGCGAGTAAAAACAACAACAAATTTCTGAAGAAGCTAACTTACTTCTTCGCCATGCCAGCATGCTGCCTTCAGACTTTTTTTTTTGGTTCATATTTCACTCACTTGGTTATTAAAAAATGTCCCCTTAAACGGTGCCAAAATGGCCTACAAACAAATGGTTTTGAAAACCCAAAACATTTTAGTTTGCTTCAAAGTCAATGCTTCGTTTTTCCGATTCTTACTACAGGAGATTCCATGGAAGTCGTTTTTCCAAAGCTCATCTGTTTGGGCAATGATATACACTCACTTTTGTGGAAGTTGGGGTCACTATACCTGTTTATCTTGGCTACCAACTTATTTCAGGTAATTTCGGGTTCACTTTTCTACCTGTTCACCATGTTCCCTTTTACTGGGCAATGATTTTGCTGCTCTATATGTTGAAAAGCTATTTATCTGCAGTTTAAAATTCTAATATTTTAACATATTTTGTACAAAAAAGGTGTTCTCATTTCAAGACCTGATTGATCCTTGAATTATGTTGTAGTTTTATTACTCATCTTTCCTGATATAAAATCTCCAAGCCCATGACTTAGATGAATTAACTTTAAAGTTCTCTATAAGGAATATGGTTATATCAGTATTCTGTCTCTTTCGCTCTGTATCTTTGTTGATGAAGAAAGAAATTTTGATCATTTTTTTCGGTATGCAGTGAGGCACTGAGTCTAAATTTGAGAGAAGCTGCTTGGGTAAGTGTAGAACTGTCTTTTATTTTGCATTTTCCCTGGAATATTGGAAAATCAGTTCAGCTTGCATTTTTATATGAAGCGATATTCAGCCTGTGTTATGCCTTGCATTTAACAAAAGTTTCTTAGTACTCCAAACATATCACGTAAGATATCGTCTACTTGGCAGACAATATGCATTGAAGTCAATATTTCTCCTGGCTCGTTGCCAGTCTGATAAGCAGGCATTGTGGTGATAATATTTTTCAAACTGCTAGGTTTAACATGACTTGCTATTGCATGTTAATTATGATCCCCTATCCTATGCTTCTGTACTTGTTAAAAAGGCTGTCAGGAAAATAAAACTATATATTTCCTCCAATGACCCAATGGATAGTCCAAAAAGTTGTGCTTCTGGACTTGTTAAAAAGGCTGTCGTCACCAGGGTTGCCTCTTAAAGAGAATGCAGTGAGATGCTTCTGTACATTTCCTTTTAGCTCGAGTTACCTGGAAACAGAAACAAGAGAGCTTTTATTGATCTCTGTTACTAAGCAGTAGTGTTATGAAATGCTTAAATGTCTTTTCTTACATATGCATACTCAGTTACTTAGAGAGATGTTTTGCAAAGGTATAACATTTGGGATTTAATATGTGGATATGAAGATCAGGTTTCCATCCTTCCTCCACTGGCTTCGATTTTCGTGACAAGTCTTGCTTCACAATTTGCTGACTACTTAATTTCAAATGGAGTTGAGACTACCACGGTATAAATTCACTTCCCTTTTCCTTGTGTACTTACCCTTTCAACAAATCAAAAGGGTTTAAATATATTTCACTTCTGGTATCTGTTTAGGTTTATGCAGATCTATGATTTTATACTCAATTTCCAAGTGTTGTCAATTTTTACCAATGTGTTCCCAGTTATCTAGATCAATTTGTCTGCATTTGATATGTGTTTTCCGTGGGAATTTTCCATGTAGGTCCGAAAGATTTGTCAAACGATTGCATTCTTGGCACCAGCGATCTGCATGACACTTTCATCTGTGGACATTGGATTGCCACCATGGGAAATTGCAGGAATCTTGACAGCGGGCTTGGCCCTATCAAGTTTTGCTTTATCAGGTAACTGGGGATCTTCTATTTTTCTATCTTCCATCAAGAATCTTCAAGTAACATCAGATAGAGAAGACGCACCCGAAGAAGTTTATTGTAGCGAATTGACAAACTCCTGTGTTCTTTTTTACAGGACTTTATTGTACTCATCAGGACATCTCACCCGAATATGCAAGCATACTTCTGGTACATGTGGTTCTCATACTTTTAGACACTATGATGCCATCTAAACTCTTCTTAGTTCCAGTTCTCTAATTCTCCTGAAATGTGTGAGCTATCATTAGGTAGAGACTTTTTCTTGGGTAAAACTGAAACCAGAGAAGAGTTTATATTTTGTGATGAACCAAGCATTTGGTCCTAGTCTCTCTCTCTCTCTCTAGTTCCCGGCGTGATGCCAATGAGTTATGAAACTATATTTGGGTATGAAAACATAGCTTCCCTCTAAACATGTTTTTTTTTATTTCAGGGTATTACCAACACGGTGGGGGCAGTACCTGGAATTGTAGGTGTGGCCCTAACTGGTTTTCTCCTGGACTCGACCCATTCCTGGACTGTAAGTTGCTAACTTTACCTTCAATGATGCTCAGTGGTTTGATTAATTAATTACTCAAAGTTGTGATTATCGTGTAGATGTCCTTATTTGCGCCATCAATATTCTTCTACTTGACGGGGACGGTGGTATGGTTGGCATTTGCAAGCAGTAAGCCTCAGAAGTTCACTAAGGATTGACTCATAAGTTTTGTTCTTCTTTTTTATTTTGAGGCATAAAAAAGATGGAGACTTTGGTTATGTATAGGTAAAAGAAATGGTCAAAAAATTTTGTTGTCAAAGCAAAAAAAAAAAAAAGAAGAGAGCAGTGGTAATTTTGTTCACTGCCCTATCCTGGTTATTGTGGCATGTAGTTGCAAAAGTAACTTTTATACGAAGCTCAGTGTTATGGCAATGCGTGTGCTCTGACCTAAAAAAAAATTGGTAAAATGCGTGCGACTCTCTTATGTCTTCTGTGAGGCATTCCGGTTTAAGTTCGGTAAGGGCTTATTTTTGGTTCAATTTGTTTCATTTCAAAGATTAAATAAAATTTCTAAATTTAGTTAGTTATGCGGTTTAGACAAATCGCGGAAAAACCTCGCAAGTATTTTCACAACAAATAAGTTTAGGATTATGCACTAACGATAAAAGATATTTTACAACAATAATAACTAGCTAATCATAATATTGGGCAATAACCTTAGAAAAAAAAAAATTATACACAATAAAACTATTTTTTGTAATTATTTTTTTAAAAGTTTGTATATTAACTAGGGGTGTCAAAATAGGTCATGGATCACCCATTTTGACACCCCTAATATTAACCACAAAAACTAGAGTCATTTAACGGTGCATATTAGAGTTATGTTTTCAAAATTATAATTTTTTGCGATTTAGGCCGTAGTTCACTGCAAAACTGGTTAAATAGACAAATTATTACAAATTGACAGCTTTATCATTAGTTAGTTATATTGTAAAATGCAGATAAAATCAATTTTCTTAAATTTCAAAACAATTTCTTTTAAAAAAATATTATGCGCTATAATTAACGGGGTTAAATCCTAGTGAATTAGGATATCTTCGAGTTATAAGAAAAATTTGATACTAAATAAATTGGAATATAATCTCAACTCCATATTTATACAAGATTCTGGATTATAATGAACGTAAATTAAATGATTGACTCTGGCTTCTCCTAATCCAATTTGGTCCGGACTCTGGTTTCCAGTTTGGTACGGAATAGTTTATTTGTTTAATATAATATAATTTTCAATTTAGGAAAATTAACAATCAGCATCTTACACGAAATTACAGTTTTAACCCTCGTCACGATTTGCAACCGCCAGAGCTCCATAAATAGAGGATGCGAATCAAACGGAATCGGTGAATCTTCAACAGAACGAATTAATTAATTAGCCAAAAACGCATCTCTTTCTCACTCATCGGTTTCTTTCAACTTTCTCACTCTAGTGCAGTGCAGTCATGGCGGCTACTGGAAGATCAAGCGCTCCATCATCAGTTCTACGCCCTCTATCTTCTTCTTCCCAGAGATTACTCAATCATAATCATCATCATGAACGATCCTCGTCTCCTTGCAATCTCAACCTCCGTCTCAAGAGGTTTTCTCCCGGACGACGACGAGGAATTCGGCATTGAACCTGAGAAAAGCGGCGTTGGTGAATTCGCTCGCGAGGATCGGAGGTGTGGAGGCAGAGCGATTAAGGAAATCTTTAGCGGCGACTATGGTGAAGCCTTTGCCTCTCCATACCCGTCGCCGCCCTGAGTTCCGGCCACGACCTAGCCGCTTCTACGCCTTGCATAAAGATCAAGATTAAAATCGAATTTCTCCGGCTTTTTCTTGCGTAACAAGGAATTATGTTTTTTTTTGGTTTTCCTTGGCGCAGTATATTGTGTAGATTAACGATGACGTCACTACTAGGACTCGGTTTTAGTCATCACTATGTTCAATTGTTTTCCTTTACATCTTTTTGTAATTTCTGATGGCCTCTAAACAAACTATTAGCTTAACTAAACATATTTTCTCACAGTCAACTTCACTTTTTGGTATGTTCCATTTTTTGTTTCTACAATGAGAGACATAATAACCATATGTTTTCCTTTTTAATTCCACTATTGAGAGGATGATGCAGATTTTGTTGCACATCCCTCTATACACAGAAAAAGAAAGAAAATATATTTGATTGAATCGAAGATGATGATGCCAAGTTTTTTTTTTTATATTATAAGAACAAAATATCTTATAAGATCCGTCTAAACCGGGAACTTTAGCCCAAATATCGTACAAGAGGATGATGCCATGTTTTTTCTACAGTCAGATTAGTTTGGGAAAAACTTTTAAGTGTATTTTTTATTCTCATTGTCACAGACACACATTATAATAACACTTTATAGCTTTGTTGAAATTTGGGATTTGGGAGTATAGTTGCATGTCCATAGCATCAATTCGTAGATATTATTCTATACATGACTAAGGGCAATTAAATTTTTTTTTTTTTGGGGGTCAAACAAGCTTTTTCGTATAAATCATACTTTCCAAATAAGGAGGAATTGTTCAAAGCTACAAAAGCCAACATAACTAACGAACAAGCCAACATATGGAAAGCCCACTGTGTCCCAGAATCAGCAGCTAATCGCCATAAGGAAAGGGAGAACTAATCACTTCTACAAAACAACAGATCGCCAAAGCTTGAACCGGGACCATGCCCTTAGCAATAGAAGTGATTAGAGCTTGACAAGTAGAACAATATCACATATTATATATGCAATTGGATACGAGAGAATATGCGAAAGCAATCCATGCATGATTCAATTTAGCAATTAGTATCACTCCTCACCATAGCAAAGCATTGTTGAAGAGTGCAAGTTGTTATGAGATTTGATATGTGATGGAGGAAGTGGGAGCATCGTTATGGTAGTTGGTATCAGAGCATGTTTGCTTCTAAGACAGTTAAATGTCCGGTTTGGGTTACATGATCTCATGCTAGGATGTTCTTGTGTTAAACGTTAGGATGAACTAACTAATATGAATATGCATATGCATATGCATATGGGTAAAAGCAACAAAACAGAAAAGAATAAAAAGGACAAAGGAGTGGATCCAAGTCAGGCTGCGGCGGATTTGGTGAATCAAAATGCTCCACATCATTGACCAACTTGGGCCAACCAAGCATTTGTTTTTCATCTACACTACTATGTTTTCTTTACTTTAGATATTCGACGAATTCAAACAATGGAAACAAGAAAACATGACTTGAATACAAATCCAAACTATTCCTATTTTTCTTAATCAATAGGATCTAATCCCCAAACTTGTGGAAAAGCTTTAATATTATAAATAACTTTGAAGGTATTTATAATTATCAAATCATGATTAAAATCACATTAGAAAACTTGAATTTGGTTCTATATAGCCCACATTAAAACGTATGAAATATCATGAATTTATTTAAATCAATTCTGTTTTCAGTTAAGAGAAACACATTATAAATCTTATTTTAGATAAGAAAATTTCTTGTAAAGATAATTGCATGTTCTACAATCACTGTACATTTTTTCCAGTCTAAATTACTTTTATTAAATAATCAAAGTATGTTTACAAAGTCAAAAACGAAACATCGAAATACAAATTATTGCATAAACAGCTATATGCGCCATATGCTGAAGACGAATAATTATAATCATTATACATTAATATGTGCCAGAAGACGAATAATTACAATCACTGTACATTAAAATCGAAAGAAATATTAGAAAACATGAATTTGTTGGTTTAAAGCGGTTTTTAACATAATCAAACAGCAAATAAACAAAATTTATTAACATATCCGTTAACAAAAAAACATATATTTGTAAGTCTTTCACGAAAAAAAGCGCACTGACTAAAATTCCCTCGCTGGAAAATTCAGATTCGACACGTGGATTCGATTCGATTAATTTAATTTATTTTCGTAAATTCGATTTTGTGACGTCATTTGGTTCTTTCTTCTTCCCTTTCACATTTCTCTTATATATTAATTAGATATATAGAAGAGATGTTGGCTCTACCAATACAGCCTTTGTCGTGGCTTTTAGACAAAGATATCTCGTTACAGATGTACAGAGCCACATGGTCTCATAATCTTCTTCTTCCTTCATCTTCTTTCCATCGCTTCTTCTTCCTCCCCATCTTTTTCCCGAGAAACCCCCTTTTCAGACGACACAGCTCGGGAAATTGCCGTTTCTTTTGCGATTAAGGATCTCGATTCAAAGAGGTAGACACGTTTCGTGTTCTCTCTCTAATCCTTAGGGCTTCTGTAAATTAAAATACTTGTTATCTCTTCTTTCTTTTGTGTGCACTGTGAAATTAGCTGTTTTTGTTTCTTTTCTGAAACTCACGACATAGAGAATCTCATGTGCGGTTTCAAGTAGAAATCTTTGGTACAATTTTGGAATCTTCCCTCGTGTTTTGCTTCTGATAAATTTCCATGGAGAAGCTTAAGGGAATTCAGTTAGAACCCGAAACAAGCCAATGTCAAGTGGATGATTCTAATCTGGGAGATTCCAAGGTTGAAACTGTAGATTTTGTTTCAAAGGCACAGGGATTGAAGGAAGAAGGTAACAAGTTTTTTCAGAAGAGAGATTATGATAATGCAATGTTTAAATATGGAGAAGCAATCAAGATACTTCCTAAGGATCATGTAGAGGTTTCTCATATTCGGGCTAATATGGCTTCGTGTTATATGCAATTGGATCCTGGAGAGTATGCGAAAGCAATCCATGAGTGCGATTTAGCACTTACTATCACTCCTGACCATAGCAAATCATTGTTGAAGAGGGCAAGATGCTATGAGGCCTTGAATAAGTTGGATTTGGCATTGAAAGATGTTTGTATGGTTTCGAAATTGGATCCAAAAAATCCCATGGCATCCGAGATTGCCGAGAAGCTTCAGAGAACTTTAGAGAGCAAGGGGTTAAGGGTCAAAGATTCAGTGATAGAGCTCCCTCCAGATTACGTTGAACCTGTTGAGGCTTCCCCTGCACTGTGGGCTGAAGAAGGCAAGGCACGAGCGAAGAAAAAGAAAAGAAGCAGTCAAGTGCAAGAGAAGAGTGATGGTGAGAATGCAGACACAGAGGAAAAGAAGAAGAACAATCTTGCACCTGAAAAGGGAAAGGAAAAGATTATAGATAAGCAGAGCAAAAAGAAAGTGAAAGGGAAACAACAGTCGGATAAGAGAAGTGATACAAGTAAGGAACAGGAGAAAGTGATGATTGAGGATAAAAGTATCGGAGATGTCAAGAAGGCTGTGAAATTCGTGTATTCTGACGACATTAGATTGGCTGAATTGCCTTTAAATTGCACTCTCTTTCAGCTTAGGGAAGTTGTTCATGAGCGTTTCCCGAGCTTAAGGGCAGTTCATATAAAGTACAAGGACCAAGAAGGAGATTTAGTGACAATCACAACAGATGAAGAGCTAAGAATGAGTGAGGTGTCAGCAAGGTCACTGGACACTATGAGTATGAGGTTCTATGTAGTGGAAGTTAGTCCTGAGCAGGATCCCTATTTTGGAAGATTAGTTGAGATGAAGAAGCTCAAAATAACCGCTGATTCTTTTAAAGCTAAGGTAAATGGACGAGGCACGTGTAAAATTGAAGACTGGATGATTGAACTTGCTCGGCTATTTAAAATCCAGGCCAAAGTTGATTCTGATAAATGCTTGAATCTTCAAGAACTTGGGATGAAACTGAATTCAGAAGCTATGGAGGAGGTGGTAACCTCTGATGAAGCTCAAGAGCCTTTTGACGGAGCAGCTCAGCAATTCCAAGAAGTGGCAGCGCGATCATTGTTAAAGTTGGGAAATGTGCACATGTCAGGGGCAAGGAAAAGGTTGAGCCTCCTACGAGGTGTTTCTGGAGAATCCGTTTCTGAACAAGTTAAAACTGCTTATGAATGCGCTCAAAAGGAGCACGCAAAAGCAAAAGAGAAGTACGAAGAGGCCATGAAAATAAAACCGGATCTGTTTGAAGTCTCTCTGGCGCTAGGTCTCCAGCAGTTTGAGGAAGCAAGACTCTCATGGTATTATGTACTTGTCAGTCACCTTGATTTGAAAACATGGCCATATGCAGCTGTAGTACAGCTTTATCAAAGCGCCGAAAGCAATATCAAAAGGTCTATGCAAGGGTTGAAAAATCTGGAATCGAAAGTACATGGTAGCTCAACTCAAGATAACCCAGCAGATGAAGCAGCAAAGTTAAAGTCGTGGCTAGATGTTTTATTATGTGCTGTACTTTATGAGCGATCAATCATGGAGTACAAGATTGACCTACCAACCTGGCAGAAGAATTTAGAGGCTGCATTGGAGATATTTGAGGTAGCTGGAACTTGTAAGGAGGATGTTGCTGCGGTGATAAGTGATGATTATGTGGTAGACAATACTTCACGAGGTACTGCGTGATCTAGCTTTATATCGAGTTTGAAAAATATAAGCCATGATATTCAATATGATCCTTTTTTCATTACGGCAGATCTAAGGTTTCATATGGAAGAGATAATACAGATATTTACTGAGATATACGAAGCAAAACGATGGAGAAATGGGATCCCTTCAGACCAATTTGAGGAGATACTAAAGAGGAGGACTGGGAATATTTTTCATGTGTCAAATACAGGAATCCAACGTGGTTGAAGGGATTTTCCATGATAATGTGGCACACAATGTCTTTGGTCATTATCTTGATCAAGCTTCATTTTAAGGTATATATAGAACACTATCACGAAATTGTTACTCTGTATAGAGATATAAAAATTATCTCAAACTGGCTAAAGTGATTTTTTGTAATGTGAGCTATGTTTTAGTAACTTCATCATATAACAAAATTGTACAACACAATTTTTTTTTTAAGTTCCTTCCTTTCCTTGGAAGTTCGTCCTATGATCACAGAAATCTTGGAATCTGTTATTTGCAATAGTACTTGAGTATATTTCGTGCTAATTTGGAAACTGGAAAAGAATTTCTGGCAATATGTTTAAAAGAGCTAAGAATGTTGCTGGCCACTGTTAGGTCTGAGCCTCTTACCTCTATGATTATGTGCACTGGTTCAAGCTGTTGAAATAACTTAATCAGACCAAATTATGCTTTGTCCGTTGCATTGTACAACAACATCGTATGCTCTGTCATAACTAGCTAACTATTATTTTACCAATTGCTACAGTTATTTCACATTCTGGATGCCACTTGAGCTTTCAGTCATCTAACCACAAAGATGTCTCTTTGCAGGTTTTGTCTTGTGGTACAGGAGGATTTCAGATTCAGAGTTTTGTAGACAGAAAGAAACATATATGTTCTATTTTGTTTGTGTAACATTCAGACAATTGATTTGGCGAGTAGTGAAGCAAATATCTTGCTGTTTCTTCTTCTGTCACCGGGTGAGTTGTGACTTTATTCGTTGGTTCTGCCTCAGATTTCATTTGGCGTGAAACAATTCTTTCTTTTTCTTTTTTTGGGACTTCCACAAGATTTTGGTGCGGAGGCATTTGAGATAGTCAGTCATTCTCTTGTAATTCGTTGTTACATATATAATCTGTAATGATGTGTTTGTGACGATTAATTTGCATTTGGTTATGATTTATAAAAGGATTATCAAACTATTTTATGTGTTCAAACTTCCATACCTCAACTCAGAAAACATAACGTACAACCATTTCTGTTAAACTATTATCTTCACCTGAAATGGGATATGTTATCATGACCCGACGAGAGAACACGTGGTTCTTACAACACAAATGCACATTTGAAGAACATTTGGGACACGACCATATCATGGAGGTACAACAGGTCGACCAAGACCAAGTCCCAAACCCAAAGGAACGCTATCACTCTTTGACTTACTGCCATGGCTATGGCTGCAGTTGGAAGAATGAACATGTGCTGATTGCGAACTATGTATCGGGTTAACATCAATAGCAACATGGCCATTGCCATTTTGAAGATTAGAATTCCGCTGCATCTGCATCATGCTAATACCCTCTTGTCTCTGTGTTGCGTCTTCTTCGTGACACTCAATATCTTCGTTATAACCTTTCACCAAGAAATCAGAGCAGTTTCTTCTGCAACCTAGATCGTAAGGATTCCTGAAGCGACCGCCTGGACCTCTTAGGTAGCTGTAGCGCAGTGCATTAGCCATTTCGTTTGTGGTTATATTCCTCGATATCTGTAAAGGAAAAAAGAGAAAGATGATCTTCAAACTGGATGAAGAAAAACATCCCATCATGAAAATAATTTAATCCTCTCTAGTCTACTTAGTGAGTTCTAGCTCCTCCACTGGAGCTAACGTAGAGATGATTAATCTGGGGAAGAGAAGTAGAAAAGAACAGTCTCTGTACCATTTAGATCACAAGAGGAACAAAGACGCGCAAATAAGAAAAAAAAGGAATGCGGACTCACCTGAGACCCCTGTATGACTGTTAAGACGGCAACTGAAAAGAAGAGGCAGAATTCAACAAGAAGAAAGGATAATGCACCCACGTGATTACTAGCGACATGGCTCATCCATGCTCCAAACGAAGATGGAGCTGAAGGGTCACTCAAGACTCCTGCATGGATATAATACATCGTTTACATTTGTGTCTGAAAGTTTTCTCCAGATTTACATATCAGGGTAAGCTTTAAAAAGCATCTTCCATTACAAACATACTTGCAAGAGTGACGCCACCAGTTATCAGCATCGCTAGAACTTCAAGTAGAAGAAAGAGAAAAAAGTCCCACTTATTTTTCTGCAAGAGTGATTAGTGTAAAACAAACCCGATCCACGTATTAGTATCATGCTCGAGCTGCAAAACTAAGAGATCAAACCACTAGCAAGCAAAATAAACAGGAGAGATAATGCGACGCCAAGAAACATCTCTGTTGATTTCTATGCCCAAATATACAACACAAAAATACCACTTAAAACACTAAAATCGTCTTAAACATCTTTGAGAAAGAACAGTAATTTATGTCAAATCAAAAGAAACTAGGAAGAATAAGGGAAATTTTAGTATCAAAAGCCTGATCTTTCCTCTTCTATTTTATCAACTTATATTTTCAGCAACTAATATGGGACGATGGAAACTGTACTTACTTTTCCTACACAGTTTGATACCCAAGGACAATGGTGATCAAATTGCTCTACACAACGATCACAGGTGGAACAGTGCTTCGCTCGAAGAGGTCTGATTATCTGAACAAAAATAAACAAAATGTGCGTTAAGAAGTAAATTTTATGATGTGCATCAATGGTTAGATATTTGGTGTTAATATTAAGAAAGACATAAAAGGGAAGTTGAGGAGATACCTTGCATGTTGCACAGAGCTGCGTCCAATTCCCAGCAAGCAAAGCAGGGTTGTTTAGCTCTATTTTCAACAGTGGTTCCTGTAAAGGGGTAAGAAAAAATGTAATGACACTTGAACAGAAAAATAGTGCTCAAGATTATCTCTATGCATAAAATATGGACAATTACGTCACTCAAACTTGAGAACCAATAAAGTTAATGGTACCAACATCATCTTTCATGGTCTGCGGATCGTGGATATTCATTCTGATATAGCCTGGATCCTTTCTGCAAAAAAAAATATTTATATTATAAAACGATAAGAAAACCCACTTCTTGTGATACAAAGTAATACCTTTGTATTTCGGTGTAGTAATACAAAGGTATTACTACACCGAAAAACAAGGAATTCACAATAGAAGTAAAGGCCTTAGAAGAAATTGAAGTAAGATAGAGTGAGCATCTACTTGCTACAACGGTAAAACAAAACTAGCCCTGCAGTTGCAAGAAGGAATCCCAGCCATGCAAGCGCACCGATCCCAGTTGTTAGCTTTGGCAGATTGGATGCTGCAATGACCAAAGGGTTTATAAAATAATAAGTAAACATGCATAGAATAGTTACTTGATACGTTGCACACAAAAGAGATTCAAGAAGGCCAAGGTACGTACCCAAAACAACAGAATTAGTATATATGAGTAGAAGCAGCAGGATCATGAACCAAAGAACTGGAGCAAGTCCCAACTTTGACAATCTTCCAAGGGGACTGCTTCCGTCACACCGCTTTTCAAGCAGCCTTCTAGCATTACCCTGCAATGAAGTGTTATCAGACAAATATTAAGACATAATATATGGAATAACTTTCTCAAAATTCAAAGCATGATGCTGTTTAATTTAAATATTAAAAAAAATTACAGGTTTGAAGAAACTGACATGGTGCAGCTACAAGTAGAGTTTAGCAACAGTAATTTGTTTCCATGTATGCAAAGGTCTAATGTGATGCACATTATTGCCAACAAACAACAGGCCAATAGAATGATTCAACTACCATATATTGCTAACAGTAGCTGCCACTACGAAAACATCAGGCCAATAGAATGATTCAACTACCATATACTGCTCGCAGTAGCAGCCACTACGAAACCATCAAATGAACAGTATAACTAAAAATTGCTACACTACAGAAAAAGTGAAACGAATACCTACAAGGAAAAAAGAAACTTGTCGGTGATTCTTTTCAGCAGCAAGTTGTGCGGGGGTAAGCCCGGTATTGTCAGTAATCATCATATCCTCTTTCTTCCCAGCCTGCACCAAGACAGTGCAAGCCTCCAAATTACCTCGAATGGCCGCCCAGTGCAAAGGAGTGCAACCTGATAACAGAATCAATAGAATGGAGAAAAGATTATATAAATGTTTGGTTTTGTAATCTAACTAAATAAAATAAAGAAGATTTGAAGGAAAAATTATGTTTGTAAACCACCTTCTTTGTCCTGCCGTCCTCTGTATGCATCTAGAAATAAAAGAAGGCGAATGGAATCTGCAAAACCTTTATATGCAGCCCTGAATTTCTCCAAAAGTGAGAAGAAAAGATAGAAAATTAGAACTGTCTCATGAATAGATACTGAAAAATATTGATATAATTTGGAGGTCAACATAAGTAAGGTTGAAACCATGCAGCAGAATAATGCATGCAGAAGTAAAGAACTCTCAGTACAAATACGAGGTAAAAAATAAACAATATAATTTTAGTCTCAAGGTCGAAACAGAAATACATATTTCACAGATTTTCATAACAAAAAAAAAAAATAGAGAACCAGCAAAAGGAAATTAGGCAACTAGGACAACCTAGAGGAACAATGTGCAAAGAAAACAAATAAAATCGACTATCCATGCAAACCTAAGCATTATGAAGTAAATATGAAAAGAAGCCAAAAACCATTAACTAAGTAACAATTTCAAGAAGGCAAGTTTGTGTTCCACTTTGCGGCAACCTTACCAGTGCAAGGGACTTCTTCCATCATTATCGGGCACATCAGGATCAGCATTCCACTTTGAGACGACGTGACAGAGAAAAGCAGTCTGGCCATACTGTGCTGCAACATGTGTTGGCTACAAACAGTTTAAGATGGCTATTAACATGCATCCATTGAGAACTAAACAAGAGAAGGGAAATTTAATAGGATCCAGCGGAGAACTTTAACGCATAATCTGAGCTTTACTAAGAAATTTTGAGAGTAAGAAGAACTCGATTTTTCAACCTCCTAAACCAACGGAGATGGCAGGGACAAGGTCTCTTGAGATTATTTTAAATGAAATATCGTTCCAAGACAAGTAAACTAAATTTCCAAGGAACAATTTGATATGCATAATGTTGATTGAACATAAGCTCATCTTCCTAACTGAAATAAGTGGCAAAGTAAAAGTGCTGATTTACCTACATGAACCTCAGACCACATCCATCTTACTAGAAAAATGCAACCACAACATGACAAGCAATACTAGTTATAGAACCTGGGTCCCAGCCCGAAGCAATGTGCCAAAGAGAAGTTTACTAGCATTGAAACAAAACACAATCTCCCTATTTCACAAAGTAGTTAAAGAGGAGTTGAACCTGATATCCATACATATCTGTTGCATCTACCCTTGCACCCTCTTGTAGTAAGAGTTCTGCAACTTGTATCGCACCGCGAACAGCACTCCAATGCAACGCAGTCTGTCCAGTATGATCCGTCGCGTTTATATCTCCGCCATGCTGGAATCGAGATGGATCAATTTCAGTTCAAACCCAGTGCTCATTCTTAACGATTCACACGCCAAAAAGAAGATATACAATGGAAACAAATGAAATAGCATGGAGAAGTAAACAGAGCCTCCAGACCATCAACAAACAAAAACGTTTAACAATCCATAGGAATCTTCAGGAGCTAAAAGCACAAAATCCCAGATTGGAACAAAACAAAAAAAGGATTGAGCGTTGTAACCTCGATAATGTACTGCGCAACGGCGGTGCGGTTGTTCAAGGCGGACCACTGAAGAGCATAGTAGCCAAGGCCATCGGGCTCGGAAACAGAGCAACCCTCACACTGGACCAATCTATGAAGCTTCTCCAAATCACCATAAGCCGCGGCAGTATACACATCGTTCTTCAAACTCTCGTCGTCAATCCCTTTAGAACTCGATTCCCCGTTCTCCTTGGGAATCGATTGGACTTCTTCGACCACCTCAATCTCCGACGACATTTTCTTTTCTCGGCCTCCACCAGATTCTTCTACAAGATCGATCTCGATTGTGTGGGTATGAGAGGATTCGATTACCTTTTAAGCTTTCATGGGTTGACCTTGACGATTATTCTCCCCCACCTTGGCATAAACTAATCGTGAGATTTGGGGGAAAATGAGAGATAGGGTTTTTCTGGGGGAATCAAAATGAGAGGAAGAAGAATGATTGATTGATATTACGTTGGCTGTTGACTCGGAAATGAAACTAATCAAGACCGGTCAGATCTCACCGTTCATTGTAATTTAACCATTTCACAAATTATTGTTCAAACGACCAAACCAAATCATCATTTTTTTTTTACGTAATGGGAATTTTTGACCGGACTGGTAAATATTCAATTGGAATAAGTGGGAAAATGAGACGCTTTATGTCAACAATCAAATTCAATATTACAAAATATATTAGACCATCTCCAACCATTAGAACCCCTAATGGGGTTGTAAGAATATTTATATTAATAAATTTGATAATCTATGTTTCAAAGAACTCTATGATTTTGTGCTTCTCCAATGGTAGAACCCCAATTAGAGTTCTAAAAAAAAAAAATATTTGAGAAGTTAAGTGGAAGCCATATATACAAGTGAGTCTCACATAGTTTTTCCCACGATACAATACTATGGTGTTGTGAGGTTTGACATCAATCACAATGCCCTTGCTCAGCCGAGCAAGCTCTTCTGCATACTCATGAATCTGCCCAGGTTTGTTGCAGGGCTTGCAAATAACTCATAGGCACACTTTTGTTTTCAGGGACATTGTTGAAAGAAAACCTCACCACATTATCATATGTTCGATAGAAGCTGATTCATATGGAACTTCTACAAAAAGTCTCTGCTTTGCATCAACGGAGTAATTAGGTAACTAAAGGTGAAGCAGAAAGAGTCTAGAGGTCCTGCAAAAACTCGAGAAGGCGAGAACACGTCTATAAGAACACAGAGAAGAAAAAGCAAAAAACTTTCCACTTTCTACAGTGAAGAAGCCACATAGAAGCAGCAAAGTTGCAGACAAATTATGTGTGTTCTTATAAGAACATAAAGAAGGAAAGCAAAACACTTTCCACTTTCGACACTAAAGAAACCACATAAAAACCACAAAATTGCAGACAAACTGATGTGTGTTCTTATAAGAAAACATATAAGGAAAGCAAAACACTTTCCACTTTATACACTGAAGAAACCACATAGACAAATTGATTTGTGTTCTTATAAGAACACACAGAAGTAAAGGAAAACAATTTCAATTTACACAACAAACAGTAGATTGAAGAGCAACATAGAAGCCACAACATTGCACACAGATTGATGTGTGTTCTTAAAACATGACCTATAAGAAGACACAGCAGAAAAGCAAAAACACGTTCAAGTTTCTACAACAAAAAAAAATACAAAAATTGCAGACAAAATGATGATGAGAAGTTAATCAATAACCTGATTTAAACAGAAACAAGACTCTGTAAATCATTTGAAACAACAAAAAAGGGGGAAAACGTGAATACCATCTGGGATTTCTGAGAAATCGATTAGCGATTCCTTTGGCATAACCTAAACCTGCTCTCTCGCCTTTCCTCTCAAATCTTGATCTTTCCTCCTTCCTCTCTCAATTTGCTGAAACCTCTCTGATCTACCGATTCCCACATGCAAAGCTCCCAAATCGCTTTGATTTGGCCTTCGGCGAAACAAACAAGAAGCAGAGAGGAAGTCTGAGGAGAGAGAAAAAAAAGTTTTTGTCCAAAACCAATACCACAATGGCACGTGGCTTTTAGAACCCGACTCTAAAAGCTCTTAATTCCCACAGAACCGGTTCTAAGCTTTTATTTCATTTATGATTTATTTTTAATCCTAAAAATCCCTAAGAACTCCTCCTAAACCCCTTGTTGGAGATGTTCTTAGATTGGAGGTCCGGCTCTAAACTTTCGACGACCCATGCCTAAAAATAAAAAAATTGGGGGAAAATTATTTTTTTAGGGCCCTTGTCTGAAAAAAAAAGCCATAATTGGAAACAAGATCATCTAAATACAAATACACCAATTGCACACACGAGACTGATGCAACTAGGGCTGGGATTATTAACCGAATTGAGCTAACCAAACCAAAGTTTTGTAAATTTGGTTATGACTCGGTTATTTTTGGAAATATTTATAATTAATTTCGGTTCTCGGTTCGGCCGAACCGGTCATTTAACCGAAATTTTTTAAATATATATATATATTTCAATTTTTTTTGAATTTTTTCAAAAATAACCGAAAATAACCAAAAAATTACCCGAATATAACCGAAAATAACCGAAACTATTCGAATTAAACTGAATTTGCCAATATTTTGGTTATTTTCGGTTATAAAAATAATAATCGAAC
The DNA here is from genome assembly GCA_030161315.1 of Eutrema japonicum. NCBI lineage: Eukaryota > Viridiplantae > Streptophyta > Magnoliopsida > Brassicales > Brassicaceae > Eutrema > Eutrema japonicum. Next base: position 47,397,568 of record BSQW01000005.1, read on the forward strand.
TACCTGATAACCGAACCGAACCGAACCAATATTTTATTCGATTAGTTTCGGTAGAATTTTTGAAAACCAAATTAAACGAAAAACCGAACTATCCGAACCGAATTATCTGAGGTAACCGAATTCCCAGCCCTAGATGCAACGCATATGGGATACTCTGTCTTGGATAGATGAAGAAACAGTGTCCGTTCACTAAACCGAAGAAAGTAGTTTTTAATACTAAATTCAGATTTATTACAAAGTCAATTAAGTTCCTCGACGAGATCTCATTGTTGGAACAATTTGGTCCTACACATCTTCTCATAGAAACAAGTAGCTTATAACATGGGTAATATTGTGGAATCTTCCTTTAATTCACTAACAACAACTAGAGCATCTTTTTAATAGTGAATCGGGAAAGTCTAAGAAATTTCACACTCAAAATAGCTTATAGATAGGCTTCATCTCACTAGGATTGTACAACCCGAAATTTTGTTCAGTCCCGGGCGGCTTCTGATTTTCATTGAACGTTGCGAATAAAAACCCTTGGACACCATTGTTAGGCCTCTTAGGCGTCCCTTTTCCGCTTACTACATGCTTCACAAAATTTCCGTTATAGGTAGCCGCGATATCCGGCGTGGTAAATTCCCCGTTTCCGGCGGACGGCCATCCCGTCTCAGACACCACCATCGGTAAATCTCTCACGCCTTCCTTCTCCATCGCCCACACAAATGCGTCGAACATTGCATCAAACATGTTTGAATAGCCTAGTGGTCCATCTTGGACCACGACGGCCTCATTCTTGGAAATTGCATAGTCGAGACGGATGTTCGCCGGGTCGGATGCGTAAGGGAAGTAAGGGTAGATGTTGACGAGGATTGGCGTACCTGTTTGAGACAAAAACTTCAGAACCGGTGTGAGTTGTTCACGCGCCTGGGACGTGAACATTCCCGCGGAAGGTGGATACGACTGTCCGAGGTTTGACATAGCCACAACGGTGCTTATCGAGATCTGAAGATTCCTCGACTTGACGAGGTTGGTGAGAGACTGCATGACGGGAAGCACTTGAGGACCGATCGGTCCAGGGATGACTTCGTTACCGACGGTAATGAAGGCGATGTTAACGTCTGCTAAATATGGCTCGATGTTGGTCGCGAACCAGACTTTAACAGCTTCTTGGCTGGCTGCAAGAGCAGCCAAGTCTTGGTCCTTAACGCCTACAGTGACACCAATATCGCGGTGGCCTCGTAAGGCATTAAGAACCTCAGTGTTGGGGTCGAAAATTCGGATTTTAGTAATGCCTATGGACTTGTAAAGGTTGATAACATTTGGCGGAGACCGGAGGTTATCTCCGAGGAGACCGTAGTTCAAGCCAACGTTGTTTGCTGCGGTTACGAAGCCACTATTGTTGTTGTTGGAAATCATCACAATGCACGGGAGGAAGAACGAGAACAAGTACTTCTTAGGAGAATAGTGCATAACGAAACTTTTGTCTGCAAAAGTATATTAATACAAACTCTCAGATGTTCATAATCATATGTATGTGTGTATTTAGAGATATGAACATAAGATCGTAATTGCCTAAAGAACAAAGAAGAAAGAACCAAACTTGTTTTTTCTTTTTTTGTTTCGTTGCAAAATATAGGTTGTACACGAACGAATATATATATGCACATACTTGAGATCTGTTTCCAGTTTTATTGGTATCAATAAAATAGTAAAGTTCATTTATTTTTGTTTTCGTTGTGATCTTAGCCGTCGATCTAATTACAAATTTGGTGTTTTCCTTATTAACTAGTTATATATTTTTCTTTTCTTTTTTTTTTGATTAACTGAATCTTACTATTCATATGAACTGAAAAATAAATATAGTTGAAATTCTGTTATCTAGAAGAAAAATATCTAAAAATACATGAATATACATTAATTGATACCATGTAAAATTTCGATACATTCATGTATAATATCGAAAATTGATACATTCATGTATAATTTCTGCAAGTCTTACAGAGCCTTTTTTTTTGAATCGGTATTGACTTCAATTTCTCATTGCTTCGGTAATCCGTAAAGACAGTATGATATCAAGCTATACAAATTATAGTTTTGTATAAAACTCCTTTATCTCCCAAGTTTGTCTGTGGCTTTTATTTTAAACTAGGCCATGGGCATCTGTAAAATCAATAATGTTTATTTCTCCCTTTAAATAGAAAAAACATGTTGACGTAAAAAAATAAAGAAACAAAAAAATTAGAAGCTTGGTGCAAGAAGATGCTTATCAGAAAAATGTCTTTGGCACATTGTAATCATGATAGTACATGAGTGTCATACCATATTATATATAATTAAATAGTATAAGTCGATCTCAAGGTAATAAATCAATTTTTTAAAATCTTTCTTAACTTTTGGATATACGGTACATGATACGGTACAAGACGAGATTAAACAATTGTTAAGAATCCAAAATATGGAAGGAGTGGGTACATATTTGGGTCTCTCGGAAAATCTCGGAGGAGCAAAGAGTACGATTTTTAATTTCGTCGTCGAAAGACACAACGATAGAGTTAATGGATGGACATCAAGGCTACTGACAAAAGGGGGAAAAGAGGTTCTACTTAAATCGGTAGCATCGGCCATGCCGACTTTCGTTATGTCATGCTTTCGCCTACCCAAGTCTATTACCACAAAATTAACTAGTGCGGCAGCGCGATTCTGGTGGAGCTCCGACGGACAACAGAAAGGAATGCATTGGATAGCATGGAATAATATGTGTCGGAGTAACTCAGAGGGCGGAATTGGTTTCCGCACAATAGAGGAGTTTAACACAGCACTGCTGGCAAAACAACTATGGAGGTTAATGGAAAAACCGGAATCGTTATTTGCTAGGGTCTTTAAGGGTCGTTACTTTCGGAACACAGACCCACTAGATCTTATAAGATCATACTCCCCATCCTTTGGGTGGAGGAGTATCATTTCGGCTAGACCTCTGGTTGCAAAAGGACTCATTAAAAGAGTTGGTTCAGGTGGCTCCATCTCAGTATGGAATGATCCATGGATACCATCTTCTCCTCCGAGGTCAGCAACATGTAAGGGGTATAATTATTACCCAAATCTCAGGGTCAATCATTTGGTTGATCCAGCGGCACAAACGTGGAACTTGGAGCTGATTAATGCAATTATCGACCCAGCCGATGTGGAAATTATTCGCGGTATCCCTATAAGTACTACCTATCGACCAGATTCTCTTGGCTGGCACTATACAAACACAGGAAAATATACGGTAAAGTCGGGATACCAGATTGAGCAACAAAACCCAAACAACGGCGGAAACTACTTCTACGGCCCGGATGTAAAGAAATTACAGGCCCATACATGAAAATTAACATGCCCACCGAAATTGCGACATTTTATTTGGCAGGCCATTTCGGGATGCCTCTCGGTTTCAGCAAACTTACGCGCTAGAGGGATTAACTGTGATACACAATGTGCTCGGTGCGGAGCGGAAGGGGAAACAATTAACCATGTTCTTTTTGAATGTCCACCGGCGCTACAAACATGGGCACTCTCTCATATTCCATCGGCTCCGGGAGTTTTCCGATGACATCGGTTTTTTCCAATTTTGATCATCTATTCTGGAGACTCCCAAAAGAGGAAAGGAGCGCAATGTTTCCTTGGATTGTGTGGAATATTTGGAAAGCAAGGAATGATAAGGTGTTCTCAAATGCGGATAGAAACTCACAAGAGATTCTGAGGTTAGCAGAAACGGAAGCCACAACTTGGGAAACGGCACAGTGTAGTGAACCAGACCTAATTTCCCAACAATTCAGTCTCACTACGGAGATAGGTCAACATGAGGAATACAATGGACTGACATGCTATATTGATGGTTCGTGGAAGGAAACGGATAACTATTCTGGTTTAGGATGGTACTGTTTTCAGGAGGGAGTCGAAGGAAGAATTATGGGGTCCCGAAATCTGTAAAGAAGGTTATCCCCGCTACACGTAGAATTGGAAGCGCTCATCTGGGCGATGCATTGCATGATTTCAAATCACAAGACGGCGATAGTTTTTGCAACGGACTGCTTAGAGTTGGTGAAGATGGTGTCTACACCCAAGGAGTGGCCGGCTTTTACACTACATTTGGAGGAGTTCAAGAGGAGCAAGGAGGTTTTCACTTTTTTCTCTATCACACACATTTCACGCGCGAGCAACACAGTGGCAGACAAGTTAGCACGAGGTGCTCGAGTCTACCCATCATAATTTACTTATGTAAAATCGATACCCCCGGTTTGGTTCACTGAACTGGTTTAGGTATTAAGGCTGTTGACAAAAAAAAAAAAAAAGAACACCTATTTTAATTTCGGGCGCATAGCTGTTGAAAAACGTCCAAGTATGTATAACATTTTTTTTTATATATAAAGGGGTTTATTTCCGAAAAATAAACATTTTTTAGTTTTCAACCAAATTCCCATCAACATTTTGAAGTATGATCACCAAATTATAGTAATTTGTATAACTTGATGTCATACTATAAAATGTTAATTTATATATATGTAATAAATTTCTCTGGTTTGGATTGTATATAGGAAAGTTAATATTTATTTTCCGTTTTTTTCCACATATTACAATCTCGTGAGTTATATATATATTTTAAAATATTTACTTAATACTTTTTTAGTTATTATTTAGATTATTACTCTCACACATGTCGCGATTTTAATTAACAACAAGATATGGCACGATTTCGTGAGTAAAAATTATATTACCTGTCACGTTCACGTTAACGCCCAGACATCAAACAAAGCTAAGCAAAATCAAACAAAGCTAAGCAAAAATTAAGCAGCGGGAGCAGCGGTGACCCAGTTCGACACGACATCGCTCTATGTTGGGTATCTGGATTTCAATGTGATAAATTTCACAGTTTTTCGATGCGTTTAGCTAAATGGGTCAAGTGGTCTCGGTTCGAGTCTGTAGGGGTTTGGCTACTCGCAGATCGCTCGGCTATGGCTACATTAACTTCACCAATCCCCAAGATGCAGAGCCGGTCCTGGACACATTAACATGATGCAATTGAATGGGGCACCTATATTTTTTTTTTTTTTTTGCACCAGCTTTTTCATTTAAGGGCCCACAAATTTTTTTTCTTTCAATTTTGGCCCAAAAAAAAAATTTGTCATGGGCCCCCAAAATGTCAGGTCCGGCTCTGCCAAGATGGTAAGCCTCGTGAATTGGAGTTTCTTACAAACAAGCAATTTCCAGTTTTATAGAAAGTAGAAAAGGGGATAAGATACTGGAATTGACTGGGTATGTTGGAAATGTTAATCTTTTCTGATGTTTATATATATGCAATGTGGTTGATGCTGTTATAGTGAAATTTATCCCCTGCTTCACCTTTCTCATGCATACATCCATCTTCTAATGGTCTTTTATGTGGTGCTCTCTGTTGCAGCTGCAAGAGCAATCCAAGAACTGAATTACATACCTCTTTATGGAAAACCTATAAGGGTTATGTATTCTCATCGTGACCAGGATTGGTGGGTCGACTTACTTCACAAAAATAATTATAAATTGTAGTACTATAGTGGTAAAATGATTTTGTTGTCGGATATTTTATCCATGTGTGCTGATGTGGCTGATAAGGCGCTCATGTTTAGCCAGAGTATCCCGACATTGGATCTCATAAAACTTTATTTTTCAAAAATACCTCGTCATGGCAAACAAGGAAAGTTTTGGAAAAAGGGAAAAGACTGGTATAGGTTGGTATCGAGGTCTTTCATATTAGCATGAATGTTGTTTGAACAATTATGATGGCTCTAACTTTCCTTGCATGGATGCAGAATTGATGGAAAAACCGAAAGCTCAGAACGCTAGAAGTTGATAATTGGATGTTGATGAAGGCTGTCTTGAAGAACAAGAGAATAATTGCATGGGTTTGGACGAAAACTGAGATATGTGAGTTGATAAGTGGATGTTGATGAAGGCTGTCTCAAAGGCAAATATTCTGGATATGACAAGTTGAAGAAGAACACTTGGACGCAGGGCCGACTCAATATTTTTATTACGGTGAGAATTTTTTTTTTGGCTTTATAACTTGAATTTTCTGAGTTTTTTATTGAATAAATTTTTTAAATTTTTTTATATTAATTAAAATTTTTTTTTTTTATGAAAACCAAAAAATGCATATTAATTTTTTTACGGATCTTTTAAATTATTATTTTTAATCTAATTTTTCATATTTTTAAAGAGTTTTTTAATTTAATGAGATACGAGATTAGGCTCCAGGCCGTCGCACCCGGTGTCCCACTCCTTAAACCGTCCTTGCTAGGATGGTGACACGTGACCTTATTAGCATTAAACTAAGATTTATTAGTATACATATAACGTATACCTTGTTTACTTCTCTTGCATGAAGAGTTTGTTAAATAATTAACGGTTTGTGAAATAATATGTATGTTCAAAAAAACGCGCGGGTACTAACCTAATTTTATATAATATAAGAGATGTAAATTGATTTTAAAAAATCCCAAGTTTAGAAATAATGATGATGCACTAATAATGAAACTCCCACTAATCATGATGCTCTAGTTAAATTATTGGGCAATAAATCATAGATTTTGCAATTCCTCTAAAATAAAGTCCCATAAAAAGGCAATTAATGTGTAATTGAATCATTTTTAAGGGAGATGTGAGCAATTGACCTTAGCTTGACCAGAGAAAAAAGAAAAGAAAAAGAAATTACTTCGTTGGAGAGGCAAACGCAAAAGATCTGGAAAAAAGAAGCAAAAAGCAGCCAACTCACAAGTTTCTTCCTTCTTTGACCATGGCGGACGGTGAAATCGGCGACGATTTCTGCTCACTTGACTGCGATGCAGATGCTTCTGACACTCACCTCTCTTCTTTTTCTTCTTCTTTTGCTTCTTCTTCTTCTTCCTCTTCTTCCTCTTCTTCCTCTTCTTCCTACTCGGCCGCTGGGGTTGAAGTTGGCGCTTGTACGGATGATCCCTCAGCCAAATTCGAGAAAGACCCTAGAAAAATAGCCAGGAGGTTTGATTCTCCTTTTTTCACATCTTGAATTTTCTTCAGTTTGTTTGCTTCCGCGATTCTGTTTCCGTACACTTTCGTATTTGGCCAGTATTATTTTTTCAGATTCTGTTGATACATCTGTTGCAGCTGCATGTTATCCGAAAAAAGTTGATCGGATCGTCTTGGTTACAGAAGAAAAACGGAGATTCTCAAACGAGTTTCCTGTTGATTGTGCTGAAACTCTTTTTGAGGGCTCAACGATTTTTTTTGCTTTCTGAAGGTATCAGCTGGAGCTGTGCAAGAAAGCAATGGAGGAGAACATTATCGTATATCTGGGAACAGGTTGTGGGAAGACTCACATTGCAGTGATGGTTATATATGAGCTTGGCCACTTGATTCTTAGCCCTAAGAAAAGTGTTTGTATATTTCTTGCTCCCACTGTGGCTTTGGTCGAACAGGTAAGAGGATACTTCCTCTTGATTACATCAGTGTTTAATGGAGCTGATTGTTGCGGATTGATTAGATTCGTTTCTTTCTTCAAGTTCACATGTTTTAACTCTCTTGAGTTTGTTGTTTTTAACAGCAAGCCCAAGTCATAGCAAAGTCTATCAAATTCAAAGTTGCAACACATTGTGGCGGAAATCGGACTGTGAATAGCCATTCCGACTGGGAGAGAGAGGTTTCGGAGAATGAGGTGATTTCCCTGTGAATAGTCTCATTAAGTTGATTGTTAATTCCATTTTGCATTTTAAGTGGGAACCATTGGTTTGACCTCTGCGATCATTTTGCATGTTTCCTGCAGGTTCTCGTTATGACCCCACAAATACTTCTGCATAACTTACAGCACTGTTTCATCAGGATGGAGTGTATTTCGCTTCTAATATTGGACGAGTGTCACCATGCTCAAGAACAAAGCAACCATCCTTATGCACAAATCTTGAGGGTATCTTTCTCCACATTCGTGGTATATGGTGTCTGAAATATTTGTGACATATAACCAACCTTTAGGTGCTTCACTTTGTTGCAAATGCAGGGTTTCTATAAAACAGAAGGTTTACAACGACCTCGTATATTTGGAATGACTGCATCTCCAGTTGTTGGCAAAGGTAGGCCCCATTTTTCTAATGTTAATGCCGGATTCCAAGCCCATTGCTGTCCAAGAAATTCATTATGAAATGAAAATCATTCTCTATAAGAATAAGAGAAACTTGTAGGCAGATTTTTTTATAGTTTAAATTTCCATTTTCTGATTTTCTTAGGTTTAGGTTCAGCATCTCTTTAAAACGGTGACTGTGATAAGCCTTCACCTAGCAAGAAGGAACATATGTTCCGTAGAAGTTATATAGCAAGAGAATTAGCTCTTATATTGGTTTCCTTTTGTTTTTTTTTTCTCTTTTGGTTGTGAGGTTTGTCGTGATCTCAATAATAGCTGCGACCTTTGATCATATTCGTTCTATACATGGTCCAGCTTTTGACAGATCTACCTACTTTTCAGGGTCTTTTCAATCAGAGAATTTATCGAAAAGCATAAACAGCCTTGAAAAATTGCTCAATGCCAAGGTGTGCTGGTTCTTAAATTCCCTATTTTCATTGAGGTTGACTGTTGGCAGAAAAACTTAAAAGCACAATTCTCTACCTTAGAAGTGGAAATTCTAATTTGTATTTTTGGTATTTCGGTATGCAAGATATTTTTCCTAGGCATGATTGATGCCAGCTAATTTATTTTAAGCCCTGTCACGCTGTGTTTATTTGGGTGATACCAAAGTAGAATTAAAACTCTGCTAATGCTTGTATCTTTTATTTGGTATTGTCTGCATGTCTAAAGCAGAAATATCTGTCTCATGGTTGAATTCATACTAATGTTCTTACATTCAGTTTGCCTTTCCGAACAATGTTCTAATATTTCCCCTTTTCTTTTCCGTGATCTGAAAGGTTTACTCAGTGGAAAGCAATACCCAGCTGGATGGTTTTGTTTCATCTCCTATAGTGAAAGTATATTATTATCAGTCAGCTATGAGTGAAGCATCTCAATCGACCAGCATATATGAAAACATGCTGAATGACATCAATCAGCGGGTAGTCTAATGTGTCTCATAACTCTTTTTACTCACTGTGCCATCATATATGATAACATGCTGAAGGATATATGAGCTGATATTTCTTCCTGACATGAACAGTGCTTGGCATCACTTAAGCAGCAGATTGATACCTATCCAACACAGAGCCTCTTAAATATGAAAAAGCTTCTCAAAAAGACTCATGATAATCTCATATATAGTCTGGTGAATCTTGGCCTCTGGGGAGCAATACAGGTAGACATTTCATACTAAACCAATTTATAGATTTGGTATCAGAATTTGGTTTCAGCTATTTTTTTCCCAGGCTCCTTACATGGTGTATTGATTACTTGTATTTCCTGGTTTCTTCAATGTTTTACCAAGCAGCTGATGATATGTTTTAGGGTACAGTAAAAAACACAATTGCCAACTATATTTAACTTTGCATTAGTAGTGTCCTAGATCGAGGTCAAAGACTACACCGACTGGCATTAGATTCCTTAGGAGTACAATAGGGGGAGAAAATAGAAAAGAAATAAGGGTTTCTTTTGGATGCTCGCTGAATGCTGTGGATAATTTCTAATTCCCCAACTGTATAAAAGTTCGTAGATAAAAATTCTCGGCAAGGTTCCAAGCATTTTTCTTTAATTTATGACGACCATTTTAATTCGATATGTAAAAACCTTACGTCTAGCAAAAATGATACTCTCTATGTTGTTTCTTGTTTGTGTCATATGTGTCTTAATTCATGCTGTGGCCTGCTAATGTTTCTTCTCTTCGTTTATTGGAGGCTGCTAGAATCCAATTGAATAGTGACCATAATGTACAAGAAGAGCCTGTGGAAGAGAATCCTAAGGCAAAGATATGTGATACATATCTTTCTCTGGCTGCCGAAGTCCTTTCTTCCGATGTTGCTAAAGGTAGGATGACATAGTATCCTAGTGTGTGTTTTTTACTGAACATTAATTTTTTCTTCCAATACCCATGTAGAAACTGACACATTTTTCATTGCACATGTTTTTTCGGAGTTGCAACTTCTGAGATTTTTAGTTATATTCTGAACTGTATTTGTTATTTTCATGTGAATGCCCTATTAAACAAGCCATTGATTGCCTCATTATTTGTTCTGTCTTTAATGTGGTTGTAGATGAGAATGCATCTGAACTCCTCAGCGTAGCAGCGTTGAAGGAACCATTTTTCTCTAGAAAGCTATTACAATTGATTAAAATCCTTTCGGCATTCAGGTTGGTACTTGAGAAAGGTGACAGAGTCTTGGAATGATTTTGACTGAATATTCCATAAAGCATGTGTATAAAGTAAAGAAATGAATGAATTGTCCTTGCCTTTATCGAGTGGTCACTTAACCAAAACCCATACTGAATATGCGTGTTCTCATTGGTATCATCTGCCTTAAAGATGACAAGCGTACTTTATTTGAGAAAGTCTAGTCCACACTAAACAGTCTTTCATCTTTACTTTTTCTAGTTTTTTCTACGACTGAGAAACCTAGAAGATAGAGCTTTATAGGTACACGAGAAAATTGCCTACCATCAGTAGATCTCTATTCAGAAGTCAGAATATGGCCTTTCCTGAGTAAACAACTTCCAGCTCTTAATTCACCTTCAAAAAGACATTAAATATTTCTATATGAAAATGGTTGTTGTTATTGTCCACTGGGTCCTGTGAAATCTTGATTGCTTTTCCTTGCATCGTGCTGGATTCAAATGTCATACTCATAAGTGCATTTTGAAAGAGAAGCCAATGGTATATTTTGCAGTAAGCTTCATTTTTTTATTTTTTCAGGATAGAGCCACACATGAAGTGTATAATATTTGTCAATCGGATTGTGACTGCAAGAACGTTGTCATGCATACTAAATAATTTGAAACTTCTAGAGTCTTGGAAGTCTGATTTCCTTGTTGGACTTAGTTCTGGACTGAAGAGCATGTCAAGAAAGAGTATGAAGACAATTCTTGAACGGTTCCAATCTAAAGAGGTGATACTTTAGCCACCTTTAAAACTATAGCTAGTATTGGGCGATTCCTGTACTTTATATGCCTACACACACATAATAAATAAACAAAGATACATACAAACACCCATTTGGATATACATGTATTTTCTAGGGTCAATCTTCAAGCCATTTCCGACTAACTTCTAGAGATTCCTCTTCTTGTTCCAGCTCAATCTACTGGTTGCCACTAAAGTTGGCGAAGAAGGTCTTGATATTAAGACATGCTGTCTTGTGATCCGTTTTGATTTACCAGAGACTGTTACCAGCTTCATACAGTCCAGAGGCCGTGCTCGAATGCCCGAGTCTGAATATGCTTTTCTAGTGGACAGGTGTGTAGGAATGAAAAGATGATAAGGCCATAATTATAAGTGCGGTTCTCCTCTCTACGCAATAAACATTGTTTTTTTCTTTCATGATTCAGGGGAAACGAGAAAGAGATGGATCTGATTGAAAATTTTAAAGTAAATGAAGATCGAATGAATCTGGAAATTACGTCCAGAACGTCAGAGGAAACTTGTCCTATTCTTGATGATGAGGTATACAGAGTTCATGAGACAGGAGCTTGGATAAGTGGTGGAAGTAGCATCTCCCTTCTCTATAAATATTGTTCTAGGCTTCCACATGATGAGTAAGGCTTCCAATTTTCTGTTGGTGCTTTTTGTGTTCACCTTCCACAGTAAATGGGAGCGAGCTAGTTTTCGTCATAATTGAATTTCCATTTGCCACATTTTGTTCCCTCAGATTTTTTCAGCCCAAGCCAGAGTTTCAATTCAAACCTGTTGACGAATTTGGTGGAACTATCTGTCGCATAATTTTACCTGCTAATGCTCCTATAAGTGAAATCGTCAGTTCACTACTACCTTCGATTGAAGCTGCTAAAAAGAATGCGTGTCTAAAGGCTGTGTATAAGTTGCACAACTTGGGTGTACTTAACGATTTTCTGTTGCCAGATTCAAAGGATGAAATTGTGGAGGAATTGTCAGATGAGGAATTTGATTTTGATAAAGTTGAAGGTGCATAAAGGGTTCAGTTATAGATCTAAGTTGTTTATGCTGTTCACTCGTTGTGTAACGACGATTTCTTTATTTCATGCTAGGTGAAGGCTGTTCACGAGGTGAACTGTATGAGATGCTTGTTCCTGACTTGTTTAAACAAAAATGGGATTCATCAAAGAGTGGTGTCAATCTTCATTCTTACTACATTAGGTTTGTGCCTCATCCCGCGGATAGGATCTACAAAAAGTTTGGTCTCTTCATGAAGTCACCTCTTCCCATTGAGGCTGAGACTATGGATTTCGATCTTCACCTTGCTCATCAAAGATCTGTTAGTGTGAAGATTTTTCCAGCTGGAGATGCCGAATTCGACAACAATGAGGTATTGAGCTTTTAATTAGATTAAAAAACTGAACTAGATGAACGTATCTAATTTGATATGTTTATGCAGATAAGGCTAGCGGAGCTTTTCCAGGAGGTTGCGCTGAAAATTCTTTTTGAACGGCGGGAGCTCATTCCGGAATTTGTTCCCTTAGGGCTGCAAGACTCTTTTAGAACAATAAAATCTACGTTCTACCTTCTTCTTCCAATTAGTCTGCATGATGCAGAAAGTGTTATATCTGTAGATTGGGTGGCTGTCAGAAGCTGCTTGTCATCACCAATCTTTAAGTCTCCATCTGATTTAGTGGAAGATATAGTTCCTTCTATGGGACCTCATTTAAAGCTTGCAAATGGCTGCTGGAAAACTGATGATGTGAAGAACAGCGTGGTTTTTGCGACCCACAAAAAACAATTTTACTTTGTCACTGATATCTGTCATGGAAGAAATGGTTTCAGTCCTGTTAAAAAATCAAGCGCTGAAAGCCATTTGGAGAGCATATCTAATTCGTAAGCTATTAAACTACTACTATTCAGTGATTGTTCGATTGCAACTTTTCGCAGGGAGGTCATGTGTTCTGCTTTTTCTTTCTTGTCTCTCTCTAGATTGTTTTTGTTATAATGTTCTTTTCCCATTATAAAATTGGTTGGGACTTGAAACTTTAGTTTCACATGATTTTTTTCTGAGTTTAAGAACTTTCTTATTTTTATTCGCGATACCAGGTATGGCGTGGAACTCAAGCATCCTGCACAACCACTCTTGCGTTTGAAACCACTTTGTTATGTTCGCAACTTGCTTCACAATCGCAAGCTGAAGAATTTGGGTAGATTTTCTTAACTGATTTTTGTATATTACAAATTTCTTGTGCATGTACATGTACACACAGCACACCCTTGTATACTCTAATTGTTTACCATTCTCACATTGCCAACAAACAGAACCGCATGAACTTGAGGAATATTTCTTAGAGATTCCTCCCGAGCTTTCTCAGTTAAAGATAAAAGGATTATCTAAAGACATTGGAAGTTCGTTATCCTTGCTACCATCAATCATGCACCGTGTGGAGAATTTACTCGTGGCTATCGAACTGAAACACATGCTGTCTGCTTCTATCCCTGAGATAGCTGAAGTTTCTGGTCACAGAGTAATTTCATTGCACTTGATAACCCATTTTGCTTGATTTTCCTAAAATCTGTTAATATTTGATCCGTTAACGATTGAGTGAATTGGTGGTATAGGTACTTGAGGCGCTCACAACGGAGAAATGCCAGGAGCGCTTCTCTCTTGAAAGGCTTGAGGTGCTCGGTGATGCATTCCTCAAGTTTGTTGTTAGCCGACACCTTTTTCTACACCATGATAGGCTTGATGAAGGAGAGTTGACTCGGAGACGCTCAAATGTTGTTAACAATTCCAACCTGTTTAGGCTTGCAATCAGGAGAAATTTGCAGGTTCTCAGAAAATTCTTATAAAAACTTTGGTGGCGGGTACATTTTAAAGCTGTTTTGAGCTGTTATTGCTGCACAAAACGCCAGTACTGATCTGGTGCATAAAGCGCCATCAGAACCCTTGCCTTTGAACATTGAATATCTTTTCAGTTACATATGTTCGAAACAAATCTCTTAGATAGAAGTCGACTGAGATCAATTCAATTACTTCTAGTTTTGGATAATATTTAACCTCAGCCTTTTCCCAGGTTTACATCCGTGATCAAGCATTCGATCCTACACAGTTCTTTGCATTTGGCCATCCATGCAGAGTAACTTGTGACGAGGTAGTGATGAAAGAGGTTCATTCCTTGGATAAGGGTCCTGGGCTTCTGGAATCAAATACTGGTGAAATCAGATGTAGCAAAGGCCATCATTGGTTGCACAAGAAAAAAATTGCTGACGTGGTTGAGGCTCTTGTGGGAGCTTTCTTAGTTGACAGTGGCTTCAAGGGGGCCATTGGATTTCTTAAATGGATTGGTATAAATGCTGATTTTGAGTCCTTGCAAGTAAGAGATGCTTGTGCTGCAAGCAAGCGCTACATGCCACTCACTACTCGCTTTAATTTGGCGTCCCTTGAAAACCAGCTTGGCTATAAGTTCCTCCACAAAGGTCTACTTCTACAAGCCTTTATCCATCCATCTTACAACAGGCATGGAGGAGGCTGCTACCAGGTATTTTTTTTTGTTTCCTCCTTATTTTTCATTTCTCCCTTTAATATCCATCTATGGTAAAACAAAATTTTCTAATTGGGGGTCTGCAGAGATTGGAGTTTCTTGGGGATGCTGTTCTGGACTACTTGATGACGTCCTATTTTTTCACAGTCTTCCCGAAGCTGAAACCTGGTCAACTGACCGATCTAAGATCGCTGTCAGTAAATAATAAGGCGCTTGCAAATGTTGCTGTCAGTTTTTCGCTAGAGAGATTTCTATTTTGCGAATCTGTTTATCTCCATGAAGCTATAAAGGATTATACCAACTTTGTGGCAGCGTCACCATTGGCAAATGGACCATCTGAAGGTCCAAAATGCCCAAAGGTGTGTTTGGATCTTCCTTCCATATGCGTCTATTTTGTATTTTAGTGTGTTTTGGTGGAACTTGTGATAATTCGTTGAAGTTTTGTTCAGAACTTGTCTTGTTTGATAATGCTAAAACAAATGCTTCATATAATGTGGATATATTAGTGGAAAGACTAATATAGTTATTATATATTTATGCAGGTTCTTGGTGACTTGATAGAATCCTTTTTGGGGGCTGTTTTCCTCGACTGTGGGTTCAACTTGAATCATGTGTGGAGAATAATGCTATCATTTATAGATCCAATCAAAAACTTGTCTAACCTGCAGATTAGTCCTGTGAAGGAACTGCTTGAATTTTGCCAGTCTTACAAGTGGGATCGGGAGATATCAGTGACGAAGAAGGATGGTGCTTCTTCTGTTGAATTAAAAGTGACCAAGAAAGGTTCTTGCCTTACAGCTTCTGCCACTGGTCGGAACAAAAGAGAGAGCACAAAAAAGGCTGCACAGCTGATGATTACAAATTTGAAGGTATTCAAAGTCAAAAGAAACTGTTGTCACGAATTTCTTAAATTGATGTGATGTATTTCTATCTTTAGCTACCTAGTGTTCAATTTTGTAACTGGTTCTTTAAGAAATTCTTTGTGTAATTTATCCGCAGGCTCATGAGCACATAAAAACCTCCAATCCGTTGGAGGATGTTCTGAAGAATAGCTTCCGAAATGAAGCTACACTGATTGGCTACAATGAAGAGCCTATAGATGTTGTGGATCTTGATGGGCTGGACGTTGAAAACCTGAAACTCCAAGAAACTTTTGACGAGGATCTTGAAACTGAGAGAAAGACTAGTGAAACAAGCAGCTCATACTTCATCAGACGAGTTCTCACTCGGGCACCATCTGAAAAAGAAGACAGCCTTACTCAAAAGACCATCAGAGAAGCAGGTATTTAGATGGACAACTTAGAAGTTAAAAGATTGGATGTTAATTCCTGTCTATTTATCAGGAGACTGTAAACTTGGTGCAGTATATATCTTGACTTATTGATTCTATTACTACAGGTAGATCGAGTATCAAAACCGCAAAATCCCTCTTGCGCGAAACATGTGTTGCCAACTGTTGGAAGCCACCAAACTTCGTATGTTGCGAGGAGGAAGGACCAGGCCACCTGAAATCGTAAGTAAATTGATCAAACACTGCTAGATCTCTAAATTTGAGCGAGCTAGAAACTTAATCTAAAAGGGTCAGTTATTGGATTTAAGTTCATCAGTTGTGTTCATGTTGACAGATTCACCTATAAGGTAATCCTGGAAGTTGAAGATGCCCCCAATATGACATTGGAGTGTTATGGTGAGGCTAGGCCAACTAAGAAATGTGCAACAGAGCAGGCTGCTCAAGCTGCTATTTGGTGCCTCGAGCATAGTGGATTCCTTCGCTGATGATCTCGAGTGGCTATATCTCTGTTAGAAAGAGAGGTTACCAGTGTTCAAGAAAGCGCTAGGTGCTAATCGGGCGGTGATACAACACCTAGCGCCTAGAACGCCTAATCGGGGCCTAGGCGATTCTTAGGCGGTTTAGACGTATACAAGATAAATCAATATATTAGACATATTTTTATAGACAACATATGAAATACCATATTTAACTCATAAATAATAAAATTTAAATATTATAAATCTTTAAATAGATTCAAAATTCAAATTACACAAAAATTAAAAGAAATCTTATAAATAAGAAAAAAACTAAAACATTAACAAATATCATATATTTGAATTAAACAAAAACATTCATTTGAAAAATCAAAATGTTAAATCATAAATGAGAATTAGACAAACACATTCATTCTATTCATAAAAATACCATATTAACTTTTATAACCATGTATTTATGAAATCAAATTTTATAAATCTAATTCTATGTAGTTAAAAATTTAAAAATTACTCCGTACAAAAAAAATGTTAACTAATTAACAATTTTTGTTGAACCGCCTAGAGCCGTCTAGTATGCCTAGGCGGCCGCCTAGAGCCGTCTAGGATGCCTAGGCGGCCGCCTAGATCGCCTAGTAATACCGCTTAATATCAACGCCTAGGAAGTAATCGCCACGGTCTATGGACGTCTAGCGCATAGGCACCGCCTAGACCGCTTTTTAGAACACTGGAGGTTACCGTAGACATATAATTGTATCAAAAATACGTATTAGCTTATATGATGGACACATACAATTTCTAAAAGAGAAAAGGATGTCTGGAGAAGGAGGTCTCAAGTTCTTAACCAAGACTAACCTTGAACCCATAGATCTTGGAGCAAAGAGCTTTTGAGGCTCAGGTTTTCTTCGATCACTCTTGTGAATATAATAAAACCATGTGTTTCCATGATGCTAGAACCCATAGCATGATAGGCCCTAAAAATTAGTTTACCTTAATCCCTTATGCATCAGATAGGGATCCTATGTGATCTCAACTAAAACATATATGAACCAGGCGTTAACTCGTCTTTACGTTGTTAAAAAGGAAAAAGCAATTGGGACTATAAATTGCAAATGAGAATGTTGAGATGGTGTGAAAACTTGAACTTAAGAGTAGCTTCAGAAGGAGAAAGGGAAACAATCAACGACGAACTAGCGATGTTTTAGGCAAGATTTTGCTTGCAAGAGTGACATTGTGAAGAGAGGAACAAATGAGATGTGATTAATCTATACAAGAGAATGTATGAGTAACTTGTACTGGAGGAGATGAGATTGTTGCAATTTTTTTCACTCAACTCCAATCACAAGAAAGAGAACTATCTGAGTGTGTGATAAAAATAGAAGAAGAAAAGTACAAGTAAAATATGGAGCAAGCTCTCATATTTAAACACGACATGAGACTCTCCAAGAGCATGCAAAACCATCTTTCTGTCATCACTGCCTCTCCTTTTCACCACCTTCATCTCTGCCTCCACTCTCCGCTGTACCTCCAGTTCTCTCTTCTCCATCTCCATGATGGCCATTGTTGCTGTTTCTTCAGCCATTTGAAGCCTTTTCTCTGCTTTCTTTTTCCATATCTCGAGCTCTGTTGCTTTCTCTTTTGCCTTAAGAGCTTCTTTGCAGGCGACGTGGTACATTTCCATTGTCTCCGTCAGCTTTTTCTTCAGCCTTTTATTCTCAGCCTCGGCGTCATCCATTGGTGGTAGTGGGGCAGCTAATGTACAGTTATTTTCATCGGAAGGACTATTTAGATAGATCGAAATCTTGGATTTCTCATCATCCAGACCAGAGAATCTAGGAATCTCCAGCATGTGTGGAGCCCCAAGTTTCTCAGGAGCCCCAATCTTGGATTTCTCAGGTCGGGTCGTCGGGTCGTCGGTCGGCGGTCGACCGTCAGGTCGGGTCGTCGGTCGACTGTCAGGTCGGGTCGTCGGTCGACTGTCAGGTCGACCGTCAGGTCGGGTCGCTAGGTCGGGTCGTCGGTCGACCGTCAGGTCGGCCGTCAGGTCGGGTCGCCAGGACGGGTCGTCGGTCGCCGGTCGACAGTTAAGTCGGGTCGTCGGTCGACTGTCAGGTCGAGTCGTCGGTCGACTGTCAGGTCGGGTCGTCGGTCGACTGTCAGGTCGGGTCGTCGGTCGACTGTCAGGTCGGGTCGTCGGGAGAGCTGGGAGCTCATCAGAGCTGCGGAAAGCTGGGAGAGCTGGGGAGAGCTGGGAGAGCTGCACCGAGCTGGGAGAGCTGCAGAGAGCTGGGAGAGCTGCCGAGAGCTGGGGAGAGCTTGGAGAGAGCTCCTTTTAGAGAGGGAAAGTTATTTAGAGAGAGAATGAGAGTTTTTTTTTTGTTCGATAATGAATACCAAAGGGGTATTTATAGTAGGAGTTGAGCAGACAGCTCTCCGGTTTTTGGGGACGACATGATGGTTTGTGAACAGTACCCGGCACGTCGTGAACAGTGTCCGTCACATCGTGAACAGTGCCCGGCAGGTCGTGAACAGTACCCGGCACGTCGTGAACAGTGTCCGTCACATCGTGAACAGTGTCCATCACATCGTGAACAGTGTCCGTCACATCGTGAACAGTACCCGGCACGTCGTGAACAGTGTCCGTCACATCGTGAACAGTGCCCGGAAGGTCGGGAACAGTACCGGCACGTCGTGAACAGTGCGGAGCAGGTCGGGAACAGTACCCGGCACGTCGTGAACAGTGCGGAGCAGGTCGGGAACAGTACCCGACAGGTCGTGAACAGTACCCTGCACATCGTGAACAGTGCGGAGCAGGTTGGGAACAGTACCCGACAGGTCGTGAACAGTACCCAGCACGTCGTGAACAGTGCGGAGTAGTTCGGGAACAGTACCCGGCACGTCGTGAACAGTACCGTATCTGCATAGTTGATGTTGGGTTTTTGGTGTTGGGCCTTTTGCCTTGGAATGGGCTAAAAAATTGGGTGTGCTCATCACCACACCCACAATAGCCCTCTCCCAAGTTCGGCGAATGAGTGTCGAAGTCGGCGGACGAAACAAGTCTTAGCTCGGTATATGTTAACCTGCGAATAAGGGTGAACTTGATTAGAGCTAAAAAAATTTATGTGCAAGTGCGAGACTAGGCTCGGCACTTGTTGATCGTGTTGTTTGCGAGATGAGCTCGGCTTTGCTGACTCTTAAGCTTAAGTACGAGGCTGGGCTCGGCACTTATCTTGTCGAGTGTTTGCGAGATGAGCTCAGCTTTGCTGACTCTTAAGCTTAAGTACGAGGCTGGGCTCGGCACTTATCTTGTCGAGTGTTTGCGAGATAAGCTCGGCTTTGCTGACTCTTAAGCTTAAGTACGAGGCTAGGCTCGGTACTTATCTTGTCGAGTGTTTGCGAGATGAGCTCGGCTCAAGGAGAATGAAAAGAGTAAAAAATAAAATAAGCTTGGAACTTATCTGTATGCAGCCGTTCGGAGATGAGGGCGATGTTCCCGACATTTGCCGAGCTACTCTTTGCGTGTAGAAAAATCCTCAAACCCCTTCTTTCTAGCGCCAATTGTTGATCCCGGGGATCACTAAAGATGTTTAAGAGATTGATTACGGAATGAGAGGTGAGATTTTCGTTAATTAGAGCAATTTAACCACTATTAAAGTAGGCCGGGGCAAAGATGAGTAGGCCGGGGGACGTGTTTCTTTTTATTGATGGTGAGAGAAATGAACAATTTAGAATTACGAACTGGTTCCGAAGGACGTCCAGTTCGGCGTTCTAAACTGTTGCCTTGTTATAAAGAGAGAGAGAGAGAGAGATCGGGTAACTTGTCGTAGGTCAAAATGGCCAAAAATCCAGTCCCCGTCATTAATGACATTGAGGGGTATATATAGTCGGGGTTGGCTTCCTGCTCCCCGGGATCTTGGGGCCACGTGGCGTCTTCGGCCTCTTTCGCGGGTAAGGTGACCTAGGAGGCGTGTTCCGGCTTTCGGGGAGAGAGGTCATGATGAGCTCGGCGTGGCGTGTTGCAGAGCAGTGCACTGTTTAACCAACTCTCCTCCACGTGTCTTCCTTTCCTTCGTCACGTCTGCAAGGTTGGTGAGATGTCGAGGTCAGCTCATACTCCTGCTCAGACGATACACTGTTCGACCAACTCCCACTTGCCTTCTGCTCTTCTGACATTCCTGCCTTGGTGAAGTGTCAGCCCGGGCCCGAGGTGCGTCGCTTTCAGGTCGGCGACCGAGCCGAAGAGGAGCCTTACAGGTCGGTGCTTTCAAGCCGGCGACCAAACTGAAAAGGGGCCTTTCCTAAGATGGGCCTAACTAATTGGGGGTGCTAGGCCCACCTCCAACATCCGTCAGCTTTTTCTTCAGCCTTCTATTCTCAGCCTCGGCGTCATCCATTGGTGGTAGTGGGGCAGCTAATGTACAGTTATTTTCATCGGAAGGACTATTTAGATAGATCGAAATCTTGGATTTCTCATCATCCAGACCAGAGAATCTAGG
The DNA here is from genome assembly GCA_030161315.1 of Eutrema japonicum. Classification (NCBI taxonomy): domain Eukaryota; kingdom Viridiplantae; phylum Streptophyta; class Magnoliopsida; order Brassicales; family Brassicaceae; genus Eutrema; species Eutrema japonicum. The sequence goes on from BSQW01000005.1 coordinate 47,418,427, forward strand.
AATCTCCAGCATGTGTGGAGCCCCAAGTTTCTCATAGAAGGAGAGAACCGAACTCTTAGAATTCTTAGAAGGAGAGAACCGAACTCTAATGTTCACAGTAGAATCTGTGTCATGGGATGAGAACTCCTCAAAGAAAACGTCGTCCTCTCTTGATAATGACCTGTCAAAATCCAAGAGAGCCAACCAATTCAAGTCCATTAACAAGTTTAATCTCAGGGCATCAAACATAGTGTTACGGGTTTATGGTAGATTACATCTCAGAGGGAGCCTCATCGGTATTGCTGAGTGGTGACAATGGTGCAGTCCCTGAAGAATGAGATGGCAATGATTGAGGTAAAGGCCGAGTGGCTGACCGTACACTTGATAGTCTTCCCTTTGATATGACTAAGACAGTGCAGAAGTCTGGAGCCCATCTCATCACATTACTTGGAATGTCATCAACCTTGAATAGCCTTCAAATCATGATCATCCAAAACCATTCTAGAGAATCTCAGTACAAGATTCTTGGGTTTATTATGCCAAATCAAAACAGATTAACAAATTATAGGAAATAAGTTTGTGACCTTGTAATGCTCTTCTTCAACGAGGCTCCTAGCAAGAATGTAGAAATACAGTTCTGGCTAATATATTCGATCAATGCTTTCGCCACATCCTGATCTTCAAGCAAAACTACTTCGCTTTGTATCTGAGAATAGACATTAATCAGAGAGACGTGAAGACAGGTAAAAAGAGAAGAAGAAAGTAGATCGCATACTTACATTTTGTCGCATACAAAGACAACGCATTGGAAGAAACTGAGTGCTTCGTTTATCACTGTTTTGTCTTTCAGACAATTCATCATCTGTATAATGTCCATTTGCATTCATAGCAGATCTTTGGATGACATGAACAAATTTTATTGTTACGCCTCGGGGTATATAATGTTCCACAGCCCATTTAAGAACTTGACAGCTTGTTTTATCTCTGTCGACTGCAATAGCTATAGGCCCTTCCCTTACTTCATTTCTCTCCATATTTTCTCTAAAATCTGAGATCATTGCCATTCAAGAAAATGTAATCCTGGCAAGTTATGTACTGAGAAATTTAAAGACCTCATTCTGCGATTTGAAGGAGCTATGGTAGATCAGTTAATACACTCAAATTTTATCAATGATCACTGGTTCTTGGAGAAGAAGAAAAAAAATGAGACGTCCAATTAACAGGAAGACAGAGGAATGTGAGTGGAGGCAATATGAGATTTGCAAAGACTTAAAAAGAATTGTAGAGAAACAAAATATTAAAAACTAGAGCCCTTCCACTTTGGGAGGAGAACCGTATCTTGCTAAAAATAGAACTGTTATCAACAAGAGTTAATGCAGGGACAAAACTAACTCCAGGCCAGAATTTTTTTGCTAATTAACTAACAAAGAACTACCAGCAGCAAGTTGGAAACAGCATCATGAAACAAATTATTGAAGAACGGCTGCAAATTTCCCTGCCCGTTCTGAAAACAGATCTGTTGATACCTGACGTCGAAGATATCACACATATATATGTAAAATTTGTTCAATCGTCAAAGGTGTGTATTTTGGCATTATTCCAGAAAAATATGGTCTCTTTACATGACGATGAGGGAGAGAATTAATCAGAATCAAGCAAGCATTCTCCAAAATTTCTATGAAATATGTTTGTTGAATAGATAGCACTAAGGTAGATACGTGATTGGAAACAGCTCACAATGCCAAGCACCTACTTCTCTATTGGTTTTTAACAACTTCTTCAAAACACACCATCTTCCTATAAGTAGCCATCAGAGAATCAGATTATACATAAATGGAGCACTAAGAAGCTGATAGAGTTTTCTCTTGAACAACACAGAGCAAACCCACTTTTCACCAAAGCACGACAATGATCAGATTATACATAAATGGAGCACTAAGGAGGTGATAGAGTTTTCTCTTAAACAACACAGAGAAAACCCACTTTTCACCAAAGCACGACAATGATCCCAAGTCCTATAATCATCATATGGAAGAGAAGCTCATAACCTATTCTTCTGTGAGGTTATGAAGGCTCATTGATCAAGTGGCCTTAGCACAAACCAAATTCATACATAATATTGGAGTTTAACCAATGACATCCTCTAGTTTAGACCCCCCCAAAAAAAAACTGGAATTTTATGCAAGCGTAAGGTGAGTTTAACCAATGACAACCTCGGCTCTCTGAATCTGGTTAATTCAAAATCCCATTATCTTCTTTATATTTTCATCTTTTTTTCCCCACTACTCTTTAATTATATTCAATTTTTTTTTTTTTTTTTTTTTTTTTTTGATAACCTAGGCTGTCCGGTCGACATCCTACCGGAGAGATGGGCACTGGCTAGCACATGCCAAACCAGTAAGACTTCGCGCCTTCCGACTATTGCCTAGAGTGAGTTGACCCAACTGACAAAGCCTCCTCACGGGTTTTCAACTGGACCGAAGCCCAGTGCCAACTTCCACACATGGTCGTGATTAATGTTTCGAGCACCAGTGCAGAGAGGGAATCGAACCCGGATTCCCCGTTGGTGGAACAATCCCACCTCCACACTACCACTCGACCACGTCCATATGGGCAAAAAAAGTAAACCGCTGGTTAACAGCCACACGCTCTTTATATTCAATTTTACTCCCCAAAAACACTTACACATAAATTGGTTGGTGATTGGTTTAGAGGCAAATGTGCTTCATTTATCTTCTTTTGCACCAACTTAATGTTTAACTACTACATACAAGAAAGAAGATACAACAACAAATCAGTTTACAATCAGACAATATTCATAACCATAATCGTAATTTAACTACAAATATTTAAAAAATACATTGGCAAATCGGTACTCCCTCTGTTCTCTAATAAATGATGTTTTAGAGGTTTTTTTTTGTTTTCAAATAAGTGATGTTCTCACAAATCAATGCAAAATTAAATAATTTTAAATTGTTTTTTACCCTTTATATTTTGCAGATTGTTTTTTTATTGTTTGAATTGTGTTTAAATGTACAATAAATGATATTTTTAGTATATAAAAAATAAAAATTAAATGAATCCTTAATTGATGTGCAAAAACTTTAAACTTCACTTAATATAGAACATATGGAGTATAATATGCTGGAAGCCTTTTAATTTTTTTTAACATTCGTATAATATTCCGAAAGCCTTTTAATATATATTTTGTAATTATTGGTATTATTAAACTAGACTGTAATCCCGAAAATTGTATAATTTCTGAATTTTAATAGAATTTAATTTTATTCTGATTAAAAAAAGAATTATTATTTTTAATTTCGACCATTTTAAGTTTATTTTGCTTAATTACATTTTTTTATTATAAAAATCCAAAAAAAAAAATGAATTAAGTTGCCATTGAGCTCTAGATACAGATACAGCCTTGTAGGTAGCGACGGGCGCATGTTAGCCTGAGGCAAGAAGAAACAGACAAACAAGAAAACAAAACCAAAAGAAAATCGGGCATCTTGTTTGTTTGTTATCCTAAACCTACCCTTTGTCTTACCTCGATCCTCTCTCTCGTCTTCTCTATCACCAACACTGTCGCCAAGACAAGGTCTCTCCGATTTTCTCATTCAATCTGCCTGATTCCAATATCTCTGTTTCGTCTCCTTCAATTATTTTCTTCTTCTTTGATTTCACAACAATTTTGTGTGGTAGAGGTTCTGACTCTGCTCTTCTTATCGTTGGAATTTCTTATCTCTATATTTTGGTCTGATTCGTCTTTGTAGGTTGACCCAACAATTTCACTCAGTATTTTTTCATTTGACTGATTGCGATTCTTTGGTTGTTGTGTTCCAATGAGAGAACATATGTTCATGGAATTTGGGTTATAAAGATGCATTTGAAGGCTTTGCCATTATTTCCCTACACAACTGAAGGTGTTTTGCAGCTGTGTTAGCCTTTGCCATTATCATCTTCTTAGCTACGACTTCTTTGTTGTTTACCAAGTGAACAAGATTCCCACTTATGAATAAGGCCTAAGACAAAATTGTTGGCCTCTAAAGCATCTCCTTGTTGTGCAGGTAGAATGAAAGGCTTCAAAGACTGGGTTTTCGCTCTATCCAACTCAATGGCATCATCTAGACCACTTTCGGGGAGTGACCCTTTTTTCCGAGAGAATGAAGAACAGGATAACCAGTGTATGATATCTCTCTTCTTTCCTCATATCCTTTCTTAGTCTCCTGCTTTATGGGTCTATATTTTACAATGAGAACGACATTCTTGGATGGGTGTGGATTTATTATTACCTCTTACACCCTAACTCGAGGCACTTCCTATGGTTTACATTAATTTGCTTCTGAAGATTTCATTGCTTTTTAGAATTGAATTGAACTTTGCTTTCTGATTCTTTAGCCAATTGCTTACACAATCCAAATTGATCCTTCTCAAATGTCTCTCTTCTTGCTGTTTTATGTTTTCTTTGACTAAAATCTTTCAATTATCTTTAGCTCAACGCCCTGCTTTACCAGAACCAGTGGCACGCTCGGAAACACCATGTTCAACCAGTGGCGATGTAGAAATTCAGCTTCCTCTCTCTCAGCAGCAAGTTCCACTTGAAAGCTTGTACCAGCCAAGTTTTGATCTTAACGAGAAGAAACATAATCCACTAGCAAAGATTGGTGACCTCCGAGTACAGTTTTTACGCCTTGTTCAAAGGTTTGGGCAGTCACAGAATAATATTCTAGTCTCCAAGGTTTTGTATCGGGTACACCTTGCAATGCTGATACGAGCTGAGGAATCTGAACTGAAAACAGTAAAACTTAGGCAAGATAGGGCCAAAGCGTTAGCGAGGGAGCAAGAATTATGTGGCATACCGGAATTGGATTTCTCACTTCGAATCCTTGTCCTGGGGAAAACAGGTGTCGGCAAGAGTGCAACCATAAACTCTATTTTTGGTCAGTCCAAAAGTGAAACTGATGCTTTCCGACCGGCCACAGATCGGATAGAAGAGGTTATGGGAACTGTTAGTGGAGTTAAAGTAACCTTTATTGACACCCCTGGTTTTCAGCCACGGTCAGCTTCTAGCACAAGAAAAAACCGAAAGATTCTGCTCTCTATTAAGAGATACGTTAAGAAGCGTCCACCTGATGTAGTTCTTTACTTGGACCGCCTTGATATGATAGACATGCGATATAGTGATTTCCCCCTCCTGAAACTTATAACTGAAATCTTGGGTGCAGCTATATGGTTAAACACGATACTTGTAATGACGCATTCTTCAATTGCTTCAGAAGGACGTAATGGACAATCTATGAACTACGAGTCATATGTTGGCCAACGCATGGATGTGGTTCAGCACTATATACATCAGGCTGTGTCTGATACGAAACTAGAAAATCCTGTGCTGTTAGTTGAGAATCATTCAAGCTGTAAAAAGAATACTGCGGGAGAGTATGTTCTTCCAAACGGACTGGTATGGAAGCCTCAGTTTATGTTTTTGTGCGTTTGTACCAAAGTTCTTGGCGATGTCCAGTCTCTACTGAGGTTTCGTGACAGCATTGGCCTGGGACAGCCAAGCAGTACCCGAACTGCTTCCCTTCCTCATCTTCTTTCGGTTTTTCTGCGCCGTCGCTTATCATCAGGTGCAGATGAAGCAGAGAAAGAGATAGACGAGCTTCTGAATTCGGACTTAGAGGAGGAAGATGAGTATGAACAGTTGCCTGCAATTCGGATACTTGGGAAATCTCGATTTGAGAAACTGTCAAAGTCTCAGAAGAATGAGTATCTCGATGAGCTTGATTACAGGGAAACCCTTTATCTGAAGAAACAATTGAAGGAAGAATGCCGAAGACGACGGGATGAAAAGCTAATTGAAGAGGAAAATCTCAACAATGACACCGAACAAAGTGACCAATCAGCTGTTCCACTGCCTGAGATGGCGGGTCCAGACAGTTTTGATTCAGATTTTCCGGCACACAGATACAGATGCATTGCGACAAGTGACCAGTGGCTGGTGAGACCTGTCTATGATCCCCAAGGTTGGGATCGCGATGTGGGTTTTGATGGAATAAATATTGAGACAGCTGCAAAAATAAAAAGGAATCTATTTGCGTCAGCTTCAGGACAGGTGAGCAGAGACAAGCAACGTTTCACCATCCAATCTGAGACTAATGCAGCTTTTACTACAGACTCTAGAGAACAGACATTCTCTGTAGCTGTTGACCTCCAATCATCAGGGGAAGATCTGGTCTACTCGTTTCAAGGCGGCACAAAGCTAAAAACTTTTAAGCACAACACAACCGATCTTGGAGTCGCTTTGACATCTTTTGGTGGGAAGTACTACATGGGCGGAAAGCTTGAGGATACCTTATTGGTTGGGAAGAGGGTGAAGTTAACGGTGAATGCAGGTCAGATGAAGGGTTCAGGGAAAACAGCACATGGCGGGAGCTTTGAAGCTTGTATCAGAGGGAGAGATTACCCGGTGAGAAACGAGCAAATCGGTCTTACAATGACAGCTCTGTCTTTCAACCAAGAGCTTGTCTTGAACTGGGGTTTACAGACTCAGCTTAGACCAACCAGGGATACGAACATAGACGTCAACATAAACATGAACAATAGGAAAATGGGGAAGATGAACGTGAAACTCAACAGCTCTGAGCACTGGGAGATTGCATTGATCTCAGCGTTTACGATTTTCAAGGCTTTATTACGGCGGAAGAAAGTTGCGAGTGAAACGACAAAGGAAAATGAAGAAGAGTTGTGAGTTTTTTTCTTTTTTCCTGATTTCCCTCTAAATTTATAGGTCAAGAAAATATATTTTGGACATATGAATAGATAACCGATGTGTACAAGAGATGTAAGAGATGTTTGGAAGACAAAACAGGAATTACATACTCATCTCCTTCCATTGTTCTAATGTTATACGCTCGATTTGTTGGTTTAGTGTCATGTTTTATGTGATCGTTAGAACTTATGGCTCTCGAATATGCTGTCAAAAAGCTTGGGCCAAAATATTAAAAATTTGGGTGTACAGGCCCAAGTAAGTAGATCGGCCAGATATTAAGAGGTCTATTAGGGTTTAAATACACACACTCTTTATTTAGCTACCCCTTCTTCGTCTGCAGCGCAGAGAAACCCTAAGAGGCGACAATGGGTACGTTTTCTCCTCGATTTCTATCCGGTGGATCTCGTTTCTTCTTTTCTGTATTGAATCTTTTGATGCTAGATTCTGAAACGGAACATGGTTTTTGTTAGGTATTTCTCGTGACTCCATTCACAAGAGGCGTGCCACTGGAGGCAAGCAGAAGAAATGGAGGAAGAAGCGAAAGTAAGTTTTACTCTTTTTTCATTGTTCAGATCTCTTTCGATTTATTTTCTGCTCTGCTTGTGTTTGTGTTAATGTTTTCCGAAGCTCTGTTTTCAAACGCTTAAGAAACTGTTGAACAAGGAAGTGAAACATTAAGTCATCCGATGTCGTGATCTGTTAATCCGAATGTTTGCCTTAATAGACATCTGTCCAAAATATTGATGTAAAGCTTTATCTCTTAGAATTATGAATAGTATTCTCAGGAACTCTAGTGTTGATCGTAAGCTATCATTTAATTGTTGAACCATCGTCTTGTTATGTTTCTCTGATAGTGGTTTGTTTGTTTGATTTAGTCTGTTTTGTTTCTCACAATTTTGGTGCGTCTGATTCATTTTGGTGGTACGCTTCTGGTTTGTAAAGTTTGTGTTTGTGTTTATGAAGGTATGAGATGGGAAGGCAGCCTGCCAACACAAAGTTGTCCAGCAACAAGACAGTCAGAAGAATCAGGGTTCGTGGAGGTAATGTCAAGTGGCGTGCCTTGAGGCTTGATACCGGTAACTACTCCTGGGGAAGTGAAGCAGTTACCCGCAAGACCAGAGTCCTTGATGTGGTCTACAATGCTTCCAACAACGAGTTGGTCCGTACAAAAACACTTGTTAAGAGTGCTATTGTTCAGGTCGATGCTGCTCCCTTCAAGCAGTGGTATCTCCAGCACTATGGTGTTGAGGTTGGTCGCAAGAAGAAGAATGCTGCTTCTACCACCAAGAAGGAAGGAGAGGTGAGACTATTCTCTTATGTTTGGCAACCGATTCCTTAACATTTATGATATTTGTCTGTGAATTTTTGATTCTTTTTCTATGTCTTTCTCTTTATCTTCAAAAGTTCAGTTTATATTTGTAGCAATTGAAAGAAGCTTATAATTTATTGTTTACTATATAGGAAGGTGAAGATGCTTCAGCCCCTGCTGCTGCTACTCCTGAGGAGACCAAGAAGAGCAACCATGTCTTGAGAAAGATTGAGCAGCGTCAAGAGGGTCGCAGTCTTGATTCCCATATTGAGGACCAATTTGCAAGTGGTCGTCTGTTGGCTTGTATCTCATCAAGGCCAGGGCAGTGCGGTCGTGCTGATGGGTATTTATCTCCTGCTCCTTGATCCATTTTTTCGTGTTTGAAATCTACTGAGTTTAATTTTGTTCATGGTCTCTTTGGTGTGAAATTTTGTGCAGATACATTCTCGAAGGTAAAGAGCTAGAGTTTTACCAGAAGAAGATCCAGAAGAAGAAGGGAAAGGGTGCTGCTTAGAATTTGTTCTTCTTTGCTTTAAGCCTTTTTGTGTATCTTCAAACATGTTTTGAGTTTTCAATTTCATCTGTCTGAGAACCTATGTTTTTGGATTAGCTTTCCATGGAATTTCAGTTTTTATTCTACCATCAGATAATTTGTCTCGGATTTTTTTGTTTTGATTTTAATTTATAATTTCACTGATCACTACTTGTTTTACCGTATTGTCGTTTTTAATTGGCATTTCCTATATCAGTTTGTTGTTTCTTACAAACTGAACATCATACCTTCGAAATCATTCATTTTCAGTTATCAGAATCCTGGGTTTAAAGTTTAAACAATAACTGAGCCACAAACTTGCAAATCTGCCTCAAACAGTATCCTCGATATATTGAAATTCCGAACCTGTTACATTGTCTATTCTCTCTTCTATATAGTTCATTAAACTTGTTACATTGTCTATTCTCTCTTCTATATAGTTCATTAAACTTGTTGGAACACAAGTTCAAGTTGGTTGCATGTTTTTTCAGATATTCTAGCAAAATCAATACAGGTCTACAGAGATTATAAGCTATATCTACAAGTTCTTTATTTTTTTCACTACACAAATGAGTTTTGAACAATAGTAATAAGTCGGTAATATAACTACACAATTTTTATCGATTGATTCGAAACACACGAGCTTTTGACATATATATCTCCAACTAACAACACAAAGCTAACAACCGTATAAAGTTTGGTGATGGTGATGATGCCTTTGAATGCTATGTTACATTTGTTTCGGCCAAGGACTAAATAGACAGATTGTTGTCAATCGACTCAATCCCTTTGTTAAAGTGTAACTCGTTTATCAACTTTGTATATCTCTTTCCTGCCATTAATTACTCGCTATTACAACACGTCAACCACTTTGTTAATAGAGAATGATGTATATAACAATTAACAAACATTGAATCATATGTTTCACTCATATTTCAATGTTTTATACCGTGTATTACAAATTTCGGTTCCGGTGTTCGACGCTTCATCGTCGGCATCGGGAACCTTTGTCCTATACTCCTATTGTTGGTTTGTAAGTTTATCAGAGGTATATGTATTTCATCAGAAGTGGATTTCGTCGAAACAAAATTGGAGCGAAAATACATATATGATGTTGGTTTGTGGTGCTTGTTTTTATGGTTTTCAATCTCTTATAGTCTTTTGAATCTAAATCCATCATTTAAAAGAGAAATCACTTAGGTTTTGAAAATTTGGGTTACTAGTTTGTTTTACGAAGAGCCCTGCAACAGATGTACATATCTTCTGATTTATTGACGGTGTGGCATAGCTATTTTCGCTGTCGTTTTTCGTAATTGAGTATTGTCTCCATCCTTGTCGTCATTTCACCCGATTTTTACAAAAAAATATCTTCGGGTTTAATTTTCCAGATAGTCGTTAGGTGTTTAGCTTTTTTAGTATTCTCTTGTCTTTGATCGTTTTGGAGCTTTGTAATGGGGATCTAAAACTGGGTTTTAATATGATAAATCTTAATTTTGGCAAAGAATTTCACTAGATTTTTTACATTTTATGTAGCCATCGGTGGAATTAGTTTCATAGGCTTACTTGGTTGTATGGTTTTGGTTTTTCATTTGTCTCCGAATAAAATTTGTTTTCTATCGGCTTTTAACTCTAGAGAAATGTTGTTTTCTGCTGGTTTTTATCTCCGAAGATATATGTTCTGCCGACTTTGTATGTTTCAAGATTGTAATAATAAAATAAAGATCTCAGCCTTAAAAAAAAATGCATTACATATGTTTATAGTATAAAATATGTGGTGTAAACCAAATATTAGTCTGATATAAAATGAATGGTAAAACAAGAATATAAAAGGTTGTCACTTGTCGTCAAACACATATTTGTGTTTCCTAATATTGCAATCAGCTCTAATCAACCCCAAAAAAAAGGTTTTATTATGAAGAAAGAAAGATATTTTCTTTTGACAGTTTTGTTACCAAATAAAAAAAAACTAAAAAGAATATAAGTGTAATAAAAAATAAAAAAAAGCAGAGATTTGAGCCGTTCGAAACGGATGCGTGTCCTGTAGCCTGTGTATCGTCGTCACTAACCCCACACTCCAGCTGAGTGTTTGTCGTGTACTGATCAAAAGGTACGAGATAACCAATTACTCTCAATCCCAATTCCATCACAGAAGCAATTCTCAGAGATGGCCGGGAACGATTGGGTCAACAGTTACCTGGAGGCGATTCTCGACGTCGGTCAGCCGCTCGATGATGCTCGCCCTTCGCTTCTTCTCAGGGAGAGAGGCCGATTCACTCCCAGCCGTTACTTCGTTGAGGAAGTCATCACCGGATTCGATGAGACTGATCTTCACAGATCCTGGGTCAAGGTAGGTACCCGTACCACCACCACCAGTGTGTTTGCTTTTGCGATGCGATGCGATGATCGTGTTTTCTCTTTAGGCCGTCGCTACGAGGAGTACCCAGGAGAGGAACACAAGATTGGAGAATATGTGCTGGAGGATCTGGAATCTCGCTCGTCAAAAGAAGCAGGTCCTTTTCTCTTCTTTTTCTACTTCGCTTTTTTTGCAAACTGTTGTTTTATTTGGAAAATTAATATTCTGGCATCATCACGACTCAAGCTTGACTTTGATCTATATGTTTGACTCTCAGGTCATTTTTTTATTTAATTTCGGTCCTCCTCTCTCGTTTCAAAGTTTTTTAAATAAAGTAAGAACAAGTATAAGAAAAAGACGAAAAATGTTACGGTAGACTCTTAAAGCTGGTCTTGCTTGAATCTGGCATACAATTTAACTTGTACTAGCTTCCCTAGCCCATGATTTGCGACCTTGGATCGTTTTGAGTTATGAAATAGCTACCAACTTGTTGGAACATTAACATCTTAAACGTATTGGCTACTCATGTTTGTTCTGCCCATTCTTATGTTTGTGCAGCATGAGGAAAAGGAAGCACAGAGGCTTGCTAAGCGCCGGCTTGAGCGTGAGAGAGGTCGTAGGGAGGCAACAGCTGATATGTCCGAGGAGTTTTCCGAGGGAGAGAAAGGAGATATCGTCAGTGATATATCAACTCATGGCACCAAAGGCAGGTTGCCCAGGATTAATTCTGCTGAGTCGATGGAATTATGGGCAAGCCAGCACAAGGGAAATAAGCTGTATCTTGTTTTGATAAGGTATGTGCTCAATGTCTGCTCTCTAGGCCTTTGTTTTTCCTATCTACTTTTTTACTTGGCAAAATCTAGTTACCTTCTTGAACCTGATTTAGCATATAATACATATTGCAAATGATCTGCCAATTGAGAATTTATAAGGATAATCATGGAAAGTATTAGGAGTGTTCTTGTGTGATAGTTGTTTAACGTTCAGTATGCATGCAGTCTTCATGGCCTCATACGTGGTGAAAACATGGAGCTCGGCCGCGATTCTGATACCGGTGGCCAGGTAATGATACGGACAATTTGAGTGACTGTGTAATGTTTTATAAGGTTAAGCTAGTCCTCCTCACTCTGCTTCTTACGTTACAGGTTAAATATGTTGTGGAACTTGCAAGGGCTTTGGGATCAATGCCAGGAGTTTATAGGGTTGACTTGCTTACCAGACAAGTGTCTTCACCAGATGTTGACTGGAGTTATGGCGAACCCACGGAAATGCTGACTCCTAGAGATTCTGAAGATCTCTCAGATGAGATGGGGGAGAGTAGCGGTGCTTATATCGTGAGGATACCATTTGGTCCAAAGGAGAAGTATATTCCAAAAGAACTTCTATGGCCTCACATTGCTGAATTTGTTGATGGTGCTATGAACCACATCATGCAAATGTCCAATGTTCTCGGTGAACAAGTTGGTGCTGGGAAGCCTATTTGGCCTTCTGCCATCCATGGACACTATGCTGATGCTGGGGACGCTGCTGCTTTGCTGTCAGGTGCACTAAATGTGCCTATGATTCTTACTGGCCACTCACTCGGCCGAGATAAATTGGAGCAGCTTTTGAAACAAGGCCGCCTCTCAAAAGAAGAAATAAATTCAACTTACAAGATTATGCGTCGAATAGAGGGTGAGGAATTATCTCTTGATGTTTCTGAAATGGTAATAACTAGCACACGGCAGGAGATAGATGAGCAGTGGAGATTGTATGATGGTTTTGACCCCATATTGGAGCGAAAATTGCGAGCAAGGATCAAGCGGAACGTGAGCTGCTATGGACGGTTTATGCCTCGCATGGTTGTAAGTAACTTAAACCCTTGCTATATTCGTGATCCTTGACCATTGCCATGGTTTACACAGACTGAAATATACTTTTCAAAGTTGGAGATCAATTAGGAGATGTTGGTTGGCTACAAACTACTGGCGGAGTGTCTTTGGGCCATGAGTGATGTGATTAGCTGCAACAAACTTGTTGCACATCTCTTATAAGTTTTAACACAGTAGATCGTTGGTTAATACTCTATTTTTTGTAAAAGAATCATGCTTATCTAGATCTTCATTATTATTTATAAATGTCAGTTTTAATGTTTGTATTACATCCACGTGTTTCTTTAGGATGGTTGACAAAATATATTTCAGGTGGGAGAATGATTTTTCTTTGCCTTATTAGAATGTTTACGTGTAGCCTTCTGACTCTTCTGTAGTATCATAAAAATGTTTTCTGTTTATTTATTTTTGCTTCAGAAAATTCCACCTGGGATGGAGTTCAATCATATTGTCCCACATGATGGTGATATGGAAGACGCAGATGGGAATGAGGAACATCCAACTTCTCGAGATCCACCAATATGGGCTGAGGTTCTTTCTTGAAAATAGCATCTACATCACATTCATTAGCTTCTCCTCATTATCTTTCTGTCAAGCAGTTTACTCGAGCTCCAAATTCTACTGTGATGCAGATAATGCGTTTCTTTTCAAATTCCCGAAAGCCTATGATACTTGCGCTTGCAAGGCCCGACCCAAAAAAGAATATCACGACGTTAGTGAAGGCATTTGGAGAATGTCGTCCATTGAGAGAGCTTGCTAACCTGGTATGTAAATGTCATGTATAGGGACTTTTGTAAAGACATTTCTCTAACAGTTTTCTTGTTTGTTTTATGTTTCTGATTTGATCACCATTTTGTTTTCCTTTCCATATTTATGGTTTTAAGGCACTTATTATGGGCAACCGTGATGGGATTGATGAAATGTCGAGCACGAGTTCTTCTGTTCTCCTTTCTGTTCTGAAGCTAATTGACAAGTATGATCTTTACGGTCAAGTTGCGTACCCTAAACATCACAAACAGTCAGATGTTCCCGATATATATCGCCTAGCTGCCAAGTCTAAGGTACTCTTGGCAGATTATGTCTCACAATTCAGAGAATTTAGGATTTATAAACTTAGTTGATGTTCTTCGGCTTTAACCAAGATCATTAGATGTATTGTCGCGTTAAGTTTCTTGAGCTGTTCACCATGAAAACAAGGCATCCAACACTTGATCTGTCAGTTTTTTTCATTCACAAAGAAACATTTCATCTCCAAATATTGTCAACTGCTGCGTATTATGATTCTAAAATATGTTTGCTTCAAAAGTTTGACACTACTCAGGATAACTCTGTCCATTCTTCCCTTTAGTAGATTTATTATTGTATGTGGATTCTTTGCAGGGTGTTTTCATCAATCCAGCTTTCATTGAACCATTTGGACTTACTCTAATTGAGGTATTTTTTTTTTCTTTTATTTTAATATATATTTGTTTCATGACTCATTCTTGTCATCTTCGTAAAATGTGTTTCTTTTTTTTCCCTCTAGGCTGCAGCCCATGGTTTGCCAATGGTTGCTACAAAAAATGGTGGTCCTGTAGATATACACCGGGTATGTATTGTTAGGATAAATCTTCGAAGTCCTCAAGACTGTTACTTACCTTTTTGTTTGTTCTAAAATGTACCTTGGAGATTTTCTTCTAGGTCCTGGACAATGGCCTTCTTGTGGATCCTCATGATCAGCAATCTATTTCTGAAGCTCTTCTTAAGCTTGTTGCTGATAAGCACTTATGGGCAAAGTGTCGGCAGAACGGGTTGAAGAACATTCACCAATTCTCTTGGCCAGAACATTGCAAAACTTATCTATCTCGCATAACCAGCTTCAAACCAAGACATCCGCAATGGCAAAGTGATGATGGCGGTGATAATTCAGAACCTGAGTCACCCAGTGATTCTTTGAGAGATATACAGGATATATCCTTGAACTTAAGGTTTTCATTTGACGGAAGTGGGAACGACAATTCCATGAATCCAGAGGGAAGCTCCATGGACAGGAAGAGCAAAATCGAAGCTGCCGTCCTAAATTGGTCTAAAGGCAAAGATAGTCGCAAAATGGGATCACTGGAGAGGTCAGAGGTTAACTCGGGAAAATTCCCGGCGGTGCGGAGAAGGAAGTTTATTGTTGTTATTGCTCTTGATTTTGATGGGGAAAAAGACACACTAGAGGCTACAAGAAGGGTTCTAGATGCGGTTGAAAAGGAAAGAGCCGAAGGATCTGTTGGGTTCATATTGTCGACATCTCTAACAATCTCTGAGATTAAATCTTTCTTGGTGTCAGGGGGCTTAAACCCTATAGATTTCGACGCTTTCATATGCAACAGCGGGAGCGATCTCTACTACACATCTCTCAACTCCGAAGATGATCCTTTCGTTGTTGACTTTTACTACCACTCCCACGTAGAATATCGCTGGGGTGGTGAAGGGCTGAGGAAGACTTTGATCCGTTGGGCGTCTTCAGTTAACGATAAAAGATCTGACAATGACGAGCAGATAGTCACTCTTGCTGAACATCTTTCAACCGACTACTGCTACACCTTTGCAGTCAAAAAGCCTGCAGCGGTAAATTTAGTCAGGCGCACCATTATTAGAGAACATCTTCTTGGACTTTCCGTTAAGTCATTTGTTTTTGGTTTTTATTCCCAGGTACCTCCAGTGAGAGAGCTCCGAAAGCTGCTGAGAATTCAGGCTTTGCGCTGTCATGTCGTTTATAGTCAGAATGGCACTAGAATAAACGTAATACCAGTGCTGGCTTCTCGTATACAAGCCCTAAGGTAACTATTAAGTACAAAACTTGTGGTAGAGCTAAAATAACAATGGTTTCCATTTCAAAGCATTGCCCTTACGATCCGGTTATGGTGAACCAGGTATTTGTTTGTTCGGTGGGGCATTGACTTGGCGAAAATGGTGGTGTTCGTGGGCGAATCAGGTGACACTGATTACGAAGGATTGCTGGGAGGGCTTCACAAGAGCGTTGTTCTAGAGGGAGTGTCCTGCAGCGCAAGCAACGCCTTGCACTCTAACCGGAGCTATCCTCTCACTGACGTGATCTCCTTAGAGAGCAACAACGTGGTTCACGCACGGGTAGATTCGGATGTTCGTGATGCCCTGAAGAAACTAGAGCTTCTCAAAGACTGAAACTCCGGAACGAGACGAGCACATATCTCCAATCATCAATGGTTGGTACCAAATGCGAACTATATCTTTTTCATAAACCACATGGTTTGGTTTGGTTTCTTTTATTACTTGGTCGTACATAAGCTGCCGGAAATACCGAACTCTTCGTATGGTTGTCTTTTTGACACCCACCGGATCTACTTAATTTATGCAAGTATTGTAATAATAAAAAAAAGAAAGGGGGAGAGATTCCGGTATTTAATTAAAATAAAAAATAAATAAAACCATTCCTTTAATTTCGATTATATACATCAATTATAGGGATGTAAATCGGGTTAGTCGGGTCCGGCCTGAAACCCGTAAAGTCTGCATATATTTGAGCCCGGTCCGGTCTGAAAAAAAACCGGGCCTATATTCTAAAGCTCTGTCTGGACAGGGCTCTAGGGTTTTTCGGATTTTTCCGGGTTTTTTTTTACAAATACAAAAAATCACAATTCTCAATTGAAAAATAATAAAAACAAAATATTTATCAAAATAAATCTAAATTTAAATGTATTATATCAAATCCAATTAAATTTAAAAGCAAAAGTTTGACTAAAAACCAAATAAAATTCAAATAAATTGTATTACTAAATAAAACATAAAAGCAAAACACTTTAAATCTAGGTAGTAAAGTTCAGATTAGAATCTATTTCATCGTCTTCTAAATCTTCATCACCATCAAGAGCTACAGATAACAAAAAAGAGTAAAATAATATTAAGTTTTTAGAGGTATAAATCATATAGAAATGTCATTGAAAGTCTATAGATAAAGATTTTAAAAATATGAAGTAAATATAGATGAATGATAATGGTACATGGATCATGAAATATAAACTCATCCAACCAAGTGCATGTACAAATCAGTGCTTCAACGTTTCTTGGTAAAATACGATTTCTATATTTATCCAAGACATGCGCACCAACATCAGTGATGCCACTGTAGTTATCGGAATGCTTAGAACATCACATGCCATACGAGCTAACTCACCATAATGTTGTGACTGACACTTCTACAATTATAAAACATTCATGTCTTCATAAAAAATCAGTTCCAACATATCGTTTTCTAAGTATAGAGTCAATTTAGAATTTCCTTCTTCTGGTACGTTTTTCATACGTTTTGAAATCATATGATAAGCGAACCCAAATTTAATAAGATATACGTAATCAAATAGTTTCAGGCTAGCCCGAGCCCGATCGGGCTAAGCCCAAAAAACACAATAGCCCGATCGGACTTAGCCTGAAAGGCCCGATTTTTTCGGGCTTTTATTTCTAGGTCCGAGCCCGCTGTTTTTCAGGGCCGGACCGGACCGGCCCTCGGGCTTTGGTCCTAATTGACACCCCTAATCAATTAGGCAAACACACATGACAGTTATCCTAAATTAAAGCTTACTAAAGCTGTTGAGCTATTAGTCTTTTAAAGCTACTCTCATATTCTTCTCAACCACATTTAACAAAGACAAAGCTATGAATTTTTTATATTATTAGTATTTTATCGTTGAATTTTTCCAAGAAACTTAGAGATTACGTACCTGATTCGGTTTTGTTGGGAAGTTTCAGGAGTGACCTCCTTTGGGAAACTTGGACGTCCGATTAGCCGTTCCTTGTTAATGTTTTCCCAAAAAGGCTTAAAGCAAACACAAATCTTAAAACGACCGTAAGCAACAACCCATGCCCATTATCTAGATTATCAAATTGTCACAAGTAATTGGCCAAAACAACAAAATATCAAATATAGCTACATAAACAGCATATATAGCACGCAATATAATTAATAAATTACATCTTACAAAAGTTTATAATTCCTTGTGAAGATCTTTTTGACAGCCCTTGCTTTAGTTGTTTTCTAAATAAATTATAACTATGATTATTTAGCTAATTTTTTCTATAAGTTTAAGTCCCTTTTTCTAGTGGCAATATATATTACGGAATGGATTTGTGAATATTCCTTTTCTTGCGAGTTTCCTTATTTGTATGCCATCTAGGGCTCTCTCACGCTTGTATATATAAGTTGTATCTTACGTCTAATAAACACAAGCCGTTCTATTCCAACCTTGTTAAACTAATTGAAAATGACTAATGTCTCGATTTTTTTGTTTTTCATTCGGATATAGGTTTAACATCTCGCATTTTTGTAACAATTCTCCTTATAATATTTAGAATCGTTTAATGATTATGGCTTTTGTGATGTTCCATCTACTCTTTTTTTTTTGTTTTCCCCATTACAACATGTAAATCTAAAAAGGAAGATGTGAAATGCAGCTTGTATGTTTCTATAATCATTGTCAACCACTTGATTAAAAGAGCTTTCAATCTTTAACAAAAATAAAAAATATAATAGCTCATAAGTACATTTAATTATGTTGTTATCCTATTATCCTTTGTTTAATATTTTTATTTAAAAATAAAAATAAAACTTCAAGGTACACGTTCTATAATTGGTGATGGTTATGATGCAAGAATCTATAAAGACAATTGGCTTCCGACACATCCTCCCCGACCAGCCATCTCGGACAATCCCAATTCGGAATTACGCGTGTCGGAACTTATTAACGATTCAAGTCATACACATTCATGGAGTGAGATCACTTTACATAATAACTTTACAGCGGCCGATCAAGAACTTGCAAAGCTCTACAAAAAGGACAAGATAAGATTAAATGGAACTACACAAAATATGGGTCGTATACTGTAAAATCCGGTTACTGGTTTGCCAGACATATTAACCAACTTCAAAATAATTTACCGCCAATTCCCAATGGTGATCCAAGTTTAAAAACCAGAATTTGGAATCTTCAAATTATGCCTAAATTAAGACACTTCCTTTGGAGAGTCTTTTCTGGGCCCTCAAAACTATTTCAAGATTGATTTCTCGTGGTGTTTGTATAGATAGTACTTGTCAAAGATGTTGTACTCACCCGAAAATAATCAATCACATGTTATTTACATGTCCACTATCAATATCAACTTGGCGTGTTTCAAATTTGTCAATAACATGTTTAAAATATCCATCATATAATCTTGAGGAGAATATCAAAAACATTTTGGATATACAAAATAATTCGGAAGCTATTGCCGTTTTGGTTAATGTGGCGAATTTGGAAGTCCAGAAACAACTTAATATTCCAAAAATACGTATTAAACCGAGGAAAGATGTTTCATATGCTATGGCGGATGTGAATGAGTGGATTGAGAATTTGACAACAGATGTGGAGACTAATTTTCAAATTGGATTCGTTCGTCACCATCGACCAATTTCTTCTTGGACTCGACCAATCATAGGGTCACTAAAATGTAATTACGATGCATCATACAACCCAAACACAAGACGAGTAATTGGAGGATGGATTGTTCGTGATCATCATGGTTTCGCCAAATTCTGGGGTTCGGCCAAGTTACCGACGACATTCTCTAGTCTAGAAGCTGAAGGAAATGCTCTTCTACATGCATTACAAAGTGTGTGGAGTCTCGGTTTCGAATCGATTTGTTTTGAAGGAGACTGCAAAAACTTGGTTGATATACTACAAGGATCTCATCAAGATATATCAATTATGAATTTGATCGATGGTATTAATTTTAGGCGGTCGAAATTCACAAGTCACTCGGTTGCTCATATTAATAGACAATCAAATGAAGCTGCTCATTTATTAGCACAAAAAAGACTTCCTAATGATATTTATTTTTCAAATTGTATTTATCTACCTTCATGGTTAACAAATACCTTGTATTCAGACTTTTCAAATTCAAAGTAATAAAGTTATATTTCGTCGAAAAAAAAAAAACTTCAAAATTTATATTCTGATGTTATTTCACAAGATTTCAAAATAAAAAATTTGCAAATGTTCTAGAATATTGTATATTTAAAGCCAAGTAAACCTTTGATCAATCTTAATTCACGCAGAATTTATTGTTGAATAGTGAAATTTCACGGTTCTAAATTATTATTAACCTTATTTTTTCTAAATTAACATCTCATGAAGAAATAGACTTGTGAAAATCATATTCAATAAATATAAGGCATCATTCATGTTTAAAAGGCACAGGCCGGTGGTAAAATATGAGTCAGTAGGTCTTGAAATCTCCTAAATTCACTCTATTCGTACTCAAAAGATTTGGCGTATCTCGAAAAGTAGTGTAAAACAAAAATCACTTTTCTTGTACAAAATAAAAAAAAAATGCGAAAAAGAGAAAGAAAGAAAATAATAATAATAAGAATAATAATAAAAAGAAGAATTTATTGATAACCTAACTAACAACTAAAAGATGAAAACACGACACCAACTTCTACCTGCATACTAATGTTTCTTCTTTAAATGTTGCAGCTGTCTCCTTGCCTTTTCCATCTCTCTTCCTCACTCCTAAAATTAAATTCACATTTTAGTATAACTTCAATAATAATCTATTTTCATTCACATCTCAGATCTTCTTCTCTTATATATCTTTCTTTCCATTGATCTTTAGATAACAAAAAAAATCAAGTATCTCATATGGACCCAGATGGTCAAAAAGACGAAACAGAAACGGTGTCGTGCGGCAACAGCAAGTGCATGAGCAAGATCGTCCCTGGAGATGATCACGATGGAGACGAAAGCAGCGGTACGAAGAGAAGGAAGAAGAGGAAATCGCACAAGACAACAAAACGACGTGAATTAATGTCGTTTAGTGAGCTTCCGGATTACATGAGGGATAACGAATTTATATTGAATTATTACAGAGCTGATTGGTCTATTAGAGATGCTTTCTTCAGCGTCTTCAGTTTCCACAATGAGTCCCTCAACGTTTGGACGTTCGTATTGATTGTTTTTCTAACAAAATTTCACTTTTATTTCTTTGTGTTTGATTCCTGACAAAATTAATCGTTTGATTTTGGACAGACATTTACTTGGTTTCATCTTATTTGTGGGACTAACCATCGCCAACATTATGCATCACGATAAATTCTTCCCCGTGGTAAGTAAATGCCTGTCCGAATATATATAAACGGATGTTCAGACCGAATCTCAATTTAATCTCTCTAATTATGTCCACTTGCAACCACTACATTAGTCACTCATAAATGTACCTAATTGGTTTACATTAAACATATCTTAATTTCTAATGATTTTTTTCACTGATATTCCTGGTTTTTTGTTATGATGATTATGAATATAACATTTAAGTTGTGATCTCTCGAGATATCAATATCGATGTGAATCGAAAAGATAAATTATAAAGTATATATATACCTTTGAAATTAACACATATAAAAATCATTATTTTTATATAGATTTAGTTTTCTTTTTCTTTATATATCAAACAAGTCAACAAAATGTAGTTCTTGGAGATATCAGAAATTAACTCAATATTAAAACTCTCGGAAGATCGATATTAATTAGAACACAACCGAGATACTAGAGATCGACGTGAATCAAGAACGTGAACTATAACATATCTATGATAATATCTTATGAGTTTCCAATGTGTGTGTGATACATATATATACATTCGTTTTTGTTTTTTACAACTAAATAAAAATGTAGTTCTTAAAAGCTAATTAATGATGGTATCAATGTTGATGATTGTATAGGATGCAAAAAGTCCAGGGAATGTAACAAGATGGCCATTCTTCGTCTTCTTAGGAGGCTCAATGTTCTGCCTACTCGCAAGCAGCATTTGCCACCTCTTCTGCTGCCACTCCAAAGACCTTAATGTCTTCCTCCTCCGCATAGACTACGCCGGTATCACCGCCATGATCATCACTTCCTTCTTCCCACCAATCTACTACATCTTCCAATGCACTCCTCGTTGGTACTTCATCTACCTCGCAGGGATCACCTCTATGGGAATCTTCACGATCATCACCCTCTTCACTCCATCACTTTCCTCTCCCAAATACCGAGCTTTTCGCGCTTTGCTCTTCGCCTCCATGGGGCTGTTCGGGATCGTGCCCGCTGTCCACGCGCTAGTGGTCAACTGGGGAAACCCACAAAGGAACGTGACGCTCGTGTACGAGCTGGCTATGGCAGTATTCTATCTTGTTGGGACAGGGTTCTATGTAGGGAGAGTGCCTGAGAGGCTTAAACCGGGATGGTTTGATCGTGTGGGACATAGTCATCAGATCTTCCATGTGTTTGTTGTGTTGGGTGCTTTGTCTCACTATGCAGCTGCTCTCTTGTTCTTGGATTGGCGTGACCATGTTGGTTGTTAAACCATATATATTTGTAATTCTTTTGAAGATTAAAAAATATATAATTAGTTTGTTTGTATCACATCAATCACGTGGAAACAAAAATTGTAATAACCCCTTTGTTTTTAAATTGAATTGTCATTCGACTTGTGCTTATATTTATTGAATATGATTTTCACAAATCTATTGGGGGTTATTGGTTCTTGCATTTTAATGGATTTCTGAGATTTAGAAATCCTAATGAATCTATTGATTTTAAAATCAGAGAAGTGGATTTCAAATTTAAATAATTAGATTTCAAAATCAAATAAATGGATTATTGTAAATCAACCAAATATATTTACAAGAATTTTAGTATTATAAGAAAATAAAATAAAAACAAACCAAAAAAAATTTCGTTCTTTTTCTTTCACTAATAATCTAGTATTCTCCTAAAGTATAGAATATGTCCACATAATATTGCTCTCAATTGATTGACATGTTCTCTTTCTTGATATTGGGTTCCAAGAATCTCTACATCATTGTTATTAACTTCTTCAAGATCTTCTTCTTCATCAGAATTTGTTTCTTCAAGAAAACTATATGTTCGACAGTACTTTCGAAGAAAGTTATGTTAACCAGCACATGCAAGTACGATTTTTGTCTGTGACTTATAAGGAAAATGAGAAGCATACCTAAAAATTATGAATAGAGATTTGAAGATACAAAAGATTCTTTCAACAACGTTTTTCAATGGGGCATGTCGATGGTTAAACAACTCTTTTTCATTTCGTGGAGTAGATGATGTGTGGGCTGACTACATAAAGGTAAAATTTTTTTAAAAAATGATTTACGGCTTCTTTGATATATGCAAAGATTTTTCATTATGTTGGTTTTTTTATCGTATTTTAGGGGCACATCCGAACTTAAAAAAAAAATTGTGACGAATCTTTTGAATAGCTTGATGATCTCAAAGTGATATTTGAAAATAATGTAGCGTCGGGTAGGAGTGTGATTGGATTGAGCGATACTACTGATGTTCGAACAGGTGGATTTATGGAAACGGAAAAGGAGCAAACAAATTCTGGTGAAGAGTTTTTCAATAATGTCGAGGAAAATTATGAAACACAATCATCTTTTTTTTGCAGCGGTTCAAATAATATTTTGGAAAAACTCCCTTTAAGAAAAAGACGGAGAACTAATCCTCTTAACAATGTTGATGATCCAATCATTCAAAATTTGATATGTGTCTTTCTATTTTTAATTCTACGTAATAGTTTCATCTTGAAAAAAAAAACACTTGTAAATCCAAATCCAACCAAATAACAAGGTTTCACTTGATATTTGCTCCTTTGTATTTTACTATTAAAAACACATGTAAATCCATTCAAATCCAAATTAAAATCAAATCCTTATGAAAATCATTACTATTGAATAACACTTGATTTTAACATGGATTTTAAAATCATAGAACCAATAACACAAGATTTGAATATGGATTTCAAAATTATAGAACCAATAACACTTGATTTGGTTTGGATTTCCAAATCCATTAAAATGCAAGAACCAATAACCCCCCCTATGTCTTTACGAGATGTTAATTAACGGTAAATCAAATCTTTGCCACTGAATAATGTATTGTTTGTATATGAATTCGATTGTTTTTTTAATGTTTTTGTGAGTGTGTTTTTTCTTTTCTGTTTTAACGATGATATCTTTATTTTATTATTAGAATCTTGAAACATATAAAACCGGCGGAACATAAGATTTTTCCAGAGATAAAAACTCTATGAAAAAGAGACATATGAAAAACCAAAATCATACAACCAAGTAAACCTATGAAACTAAGGGGGGGTTTTGGTTCTTGCATTTTAATGGATTTGGAAATCCAAACCAAATCAAGTGTTATTGGTTCTATAATTTTGAAATCCATATTCAAATCTTGTGTTATTGGTTCTATGATTTTAAAATCCATGTTAAAATCAAGAGTTATTCAATAGTAAGGATTTTCATAAGGATTTGATTTTAATTTGGATTTGAATGGATTTACAAGTGTTTTTAAGAATAAAATACAAATGAGCAAATATCGAGTGAAACCTTGTTATTTGGTTGTATTTGGAATTACAAGTGTTTTTTTTTGTTTTTCAAGATGAAACTATTACGTAGAATTAAAAATAGAAAAACACCTATCAATTAATTTGTAGAAGAAGAGACAATAAATAACTACTCATAACATTAAGCTACTACATGTTACAAGGCTAGTTTCTAAGTGGATACGTAACATCTACTACATGCTGGACACGGGACTAGCTAGTTTCTAAGTGGAGGTTCAAAACACTGCCCGTGAGACCTCTAAGGTTTCCATGTAATCATTGTCTACTAATGTACAAACAAAGATTGTGATTGTTAATAACAATGATGAAGAAATTCTTGGAACCCAAGATTAAGAAAGAAAACATGTCAATCAATTGAGAGCAATAATTGCAACACATATGTGAACATATTCTATATTTTAGGAGAATACTAGATGATTAGTAAAAGAAAAAGAACGAAATTTTTTTTTGGTTTTTTTTTTTTGATTTTCTTATAATACTAAATTTTTTGTAAATCTATTTGCTTGATTTACAATAATCCATTTATTTGATTTTGAAATCCAATTATTTAACTTTGAAATCCACTTTTCTGATTTTTAAATCAATGGATTCATTACGATTTCTAAATCTGAGAAATCCATTAAAATGCAAGAACCAATAACCCCCACTAAGTCTATCGATAAAAATGATAAACCGATACAAAAAAATGTAAGGAACCTAGCGAAACTCCTTGCCGAAAATAAGATTTGTCAAATTTACACTCAATTTTAGATCCCATTACAAAGCTCCAAAAACAATCGAAGACAAGAGATTACTAAAAAAGTTCAACACCTAACTACTACCTGGAAATTCAAAACTTAGAATAGAAGAAGAGATTTTTTTTTGTAAAAATCCATTGAAACGGCGACAAGGATGGAGACGCTACTCGCCTACTCAATTACGAAAACGACAAGTTATGCCACACTGTCAACATATATGAAGATTTGTACATTTGGTGCATGCATCTTTGTAAATCAAACTAGTAATCCAAATTTTTAAGACCTAAGCGATTACTCGCTAACGATTGACCTAGATTCAAAAGACTAAAACATATTGAAAACCAAAAGAACAAATATCACAAACTAGCACCATTGATATACTTCCGCTCTAGCTTTGTCTCGACGAAATCCATTTCTGGTAGAATACATATATCTATGATAAATCAAACCAACAACATGGCTTCTGGTATCGACGACAAAGCGCCAGATATCGGAGCCAAAATCTCCTTTTTCTCTCTCTCTAGCAGCCCAAGCTTGGTACTTTTTTTTTTTTGCTACTCAACAAAAAGTGTGTTTTTTTTTCTTCAAATGAACTCATATTTTATTAGCATTTAACAAAATCATTTGTTAACTGTAGAAGCAAATATAATTTGACGTTAAAATTGTTAATTGTATCAACATTGACAAATTAATTGACCAAACATGTCAACTTTAGCTTAGATTTGATGTCAGTTTTAATTAAACCGATGTTTAACCAATCCAAATTTGAATAACATGCCTCAACCCGGTTATAGGCTTATAGCAGTATTGGGAGAACCGATTTGATAACGGATTACATATTTTTCGGTTTATTCTTCTAATAATCGGGTCCCTAAAATTAAGCATGCTGCAAAGACATTAAAATTTAGGGCCATGATAGCTGTTAACGATAGACTATGCCAAACTTCCGAACAATTTGAAAATTTACTTCAGTTTTGGTGAGCTTTTTCCAAAGTAATAAATACAAAATTAATTTTATTAGTCTTCGGTTTCCTTCCCTAGTATGATTTTTTTCTATTTCTTGCCTTATGTTTTACCTTAAATGGTTTTATTTGTGAGTCCTTTAAGTGACCTGGATTCTCTAATTTAATAACTTCTAAATAATCAATTAAAAAATAATATTATTGACTAAAAAAATCTTCTCTTCCTCTAATACATAAATATATCCCCAAAAAATGTGTCATTGATCATCCTCTTATCCTAAGAAACTAGGAAAACAAAAAAATGAAACAATCATATTTTGTTTCTATGAAATTCTCTCTAGCTTCAGCTCTTCTTCTTCTTCTTGTCATTCTCCTCTTTAATCAACATCACTATTCTCCAAACCTAAACTCCAAAACTCTCTCCTCTTTTGTCAATGCTACATCTCTTGCACCGTCTCCTTCACCGTCTCTATCCATGGATTTTAGCATTCCTTCATCAAACTTCACATTAATTTCGAGTTCTCAAAAGGTACATATATATGTTGTTTCGGTCGATGGAGTTGGACTCATTTTGTTTTTATTGATTTGTTTTTTTTTTAATATGAGGCATTTGATTTGTTTTGAAATTATATAATTTGTTGTGATAAGAAAGAAAAGAAGAGGAATAGAATAGAGTACGGTTTAGCGAAATCAAGAGCGGCCATACGTGAAGCCGTGAGGTCAAAGAAGTATGCATCGGAGAAGGAAGAAACTTTTGTTCCTCGTGGAGCCGTTTACAGAAACGCATATGCATTTCATCAGTAAGTTTCTCTCCTTTTTTTCTCCGTTTCTCTTTTTCTCTTTTTTGTTTATTTACTTTTTAAAGTTCATTTTCCCCCAAAAGTATTTTAATTTCAATAGTTAGAAATAATTAATAAGTTTTGACCAATAAAAACTAAATAATATGGTAATTAAGTATAGAACTATATCAACTATTGACATAAAAAAATATTCCAAGTGGATGTTTTGGACTAAAATAACTTTAAGCTAAAATTATTGCATTTTGCTACTTTATCAGTTTCAGTTTAAATAATTAATTGTCGTTTTACTCTTTTCATATTATCATATGGATTTTTTATTTTCTATATTTTGAAATATTAAGAAATCAGGTGAATTCATAAATGTTAATACATTTCATTTTAAATATACAATAGGAGTATATCAATTTTCATTTAATTAATGACCCCATGATTCTCTCCTTAGTTCTTATTTGAATATCAAAAGATAAATGAGAAATACTCTTTAGTCCTTTTTCTATAGAAATTCATAACCAAAACATTCACAAAAGTTAAAAAATGTTCTATAGAAATTCGTACAAAATCGATTTTCGTGGTTTATTTACTAGTTTGCTTTGGGAAACGAAGCGATTGGGTATAACTTTAATTCCTCCTCGTCTCTTAGATTTCTGCATCTCTTTAGACTCGAGATTGATCTATCTAAGTATTCATACTAATGTAGTACTGTACTTCTTTCTTTTTCTTAAGTAAATACATTTGTTTTTCTTATATTCACACGAAAATGAAGTTTCCTCAAATCTTGATGCAAATCATACCTCTATAAATAATTACGTAAACTTTTCGATCAACATTACATGTAAATTTATAGGCTAAGTGGTTAGTTTTATCTTTATATAGTAGTGTATGATTTTATTTAATTGTTTGATAAAGTCAACGTACGATGAAATACTATGCACAATTATCTGCGGATAAAGAAACGTAGGGAACACTTAAAGTATGTAGACAATTTGTAGTCACATCTCTCTGTTATCTTCGATTTACAACCTTAATTATACTTTTTCTTATTGCTTTGAAATCAGTTTTCTTTGCTAAAATAAATTTGCTATTCCCATTCCCCATTTATTTTACTACAGTAAAAGAGAATTATGCTAAATTTCATTACTCCAAGTACATAAGAATTACTATATGTTAATTAATACTATCTTTCTTATGGATTAACTTATAAATAAAAATAAAAAAAAACGCATCGTAAAAATCCAATTAATCCAATTTAATGAGTGACCGAATGCTAATTTAAAATATTTGAGAATAAAATTTTATTTTCTATGAACTAATAACGCTTAATTATTGGTGCAGAAGCCAAATAGAGATGGAGAAGAAATTCAAAGTGTGGGTGTACAGAGAAGGAGAGATACCGTTAGTTCACATGGGTCCAATGAAGAGCATATACAGCATCGAAGGCCAATTCGTGGACGAGATAGAGAGACGGATGAGCCCATTCGCGGCTAGCCACCCCGAGGAAGCTCACGCCTTCCTCCTCCCCGTCAGCATTGTCAACGTCGTTCATTACCTCTACCGCCCGCGCGTGACCAACTTTAGAGATCAACTTCACAAAGTGTTTCTTGACTACGTCAATGTCGTGGCTCACAAGTATCCTTATTGGAATAGAAGCCTTGGAGCCGACCATTTCTTCGTTTCTTGCCATGATTGGGTTCGTTATTATTACCTCCATTGAGTTTTTGTTCTCACTCTAGGTTACAATTATTTTTGTCATGTTAATACTACTAAAATGTAACATTTATCTACCGTCTTGCAGGCACCAGACGTCTCGGGATCGAATCCGCAGCTGTTGAAAAACCTGATAAGAGTTCTCTGCAACGCCAACACATCCGAAGGTTTCATGCCCCAAAGAGATGTCTCAATCCCAGAGATCAACATCCCTGGTGGTCACTTGGGCCCCCCTCGATTATCCCGCTCTTCCGGCCATGACCGACCCATCCTTGCTTTCTTCGCAGGCGGCTCACACGGCTATATTCGCAAGATTCTACTTCAGCATTGGAAAGACAAAGACGAAGAGGTCCAGGTCCACGAGTACTTACCCCACAACAAAGACTACTTCAAGCTCATGGCCAATGCAAGGTTCTGTCTCTGTCCTAGCGGCTACGAAGTGGCTAGCCCTCGAGTCGTTGAAGCCATTAACTTAGGTTGCGTCCCTGTCATCATCTCTGATCACTACGCCTTACCCTTCTCAGACGTTCTTGATTGGAGCACGTTCACCATTCATGTTCCCACTGAGAAGATCCCTGAGATCAAAACGATATTAAAGAGCGTGTCATGGAGACGCTACTTGGTGTTGCAGAGAAGGGTTTTGCAAGTCCAGAGACATTTCGTGATCAATAGACCCTCGCAACCGTTTGATATGCTTCGAATGCTTCTCCACTCCGTTTGGTTGAGAAGGCTAAACCTGAGGTTGCCTATGTGATTCTCTACATACTCTGTTTTTTTTTTTTTTATTCAAGTATCTTCATTAGGGGCCCAATAAATATTGGTATACAACAAGAAACGTGAACAGTGCAACATTGAAAGTAGCTACAACAATAACCAACTGTTCATGTTATATTATAACCTTAAAACAGATTTGAGACTGTTTTGGTTTAATGAATACAAGCTAAGATTTTCATAACTCAACTTCAATCAGATGTAATCGCTTGGTCTCTGAAGGCATCTTGTCCAACTCAAAAGTGACCAAACCAGAGGAGGCATCGTACTCATATACGATCTCATTTGACTCAACAACGCATCTCTTAGGCTTCACCGATGAGTAAGCTCCAAATTTACCACATCCTTTGACTTCCATTACCACTTTCACCATCTCCGCGTCAAATTTAAGTCCTTCGACAGCTCCTCCCGAATTGTACATGTTTACAAGACCGAGTGGAGCAAATGAGACACTATCTGTAGCCAGATGACTTATCGGGCTCACAGTGAAGATCTCGTGCTCGCGGATTTTCAATGAGATTGGGAGAGACACATTGTATGGCATAACGCTGAGTTCGCCTCTGGTCTGGGAGTAAACAGCACAGTCTCCATTCCAGGTTGATGGATCAGTAGAGGCCTCAGATATCAAATGCACATCACGGCCACGAATGGAGCCAGTGATGCAATCAGTTTTTGTATGGTGGAAGATGTTTTTCCTTTCTGTGCTACTCCAAGCTGCTCCTTGGCAATTATACACGCCAAGGACTCCAGTGTATTTGTTCATGTTCCATATCTTTAGCAAGCTGTGAAATCAAAACAATGCATAACAAGAAAATGAGCAATCAAAACACAATTTAGGCTCTCCTTATAAGCCAATTTGCTTACCTGACACCATCGCGGGCAGGATCTGCGAACAAACAATCACGGGTTGGTCTACCAGGCAATCGGGCACGAAGGATCGATCCATCAGGCAACACAAGCTTCTTTAGAAGATCAAAGTTGTGCTTTCCAGGAGCATCACTACTCATCAAGAAACAGAATATGTAACAGTGTAAGTTGCAAGCAATAGGCATATGATTTAAGTAAATAAATTGGAATGAATGTTGAGAGATCCGCACCTAACATAGAGTGGTCCACCACTGATGGCCCGAGCAGAGGCATGGTACTCTGCTGCAGGGTGCACGGAATGGAACATGTCCCAGTCAGGCTGCATAAACTCTCCCAAGAACACACTGTTGTATGCAACAGAGGCAATATGGATGGTGTGAGACACCGGATCGCGCGGGTAGAAATCATCTGATGCTCTAATCACAGCTGCTTGCTTCGAGCTGCATCATCGATCCCATTCCAAAGTTTCAATTTTTCATCTCTAGCCCATTTCCTGATTTTACACAATCAAATACACAAAATTAAAAGATAACGTAAGACTTACCAGTAGAGGGCATCCGTATTGTGGCTCATACAAGCAATGCAGCCATTGTCTGGGAAGTTCTTTGCAACAGAGGAATCAAGAGCTTGATGATACTGACGCGTTAGCTCGACCCGCCCGCCTAATCCACCACCCAAAGTCTCCAATATACACTGCACATCAACTTTCACACCGTCCACACCAGCCGCAGCCAAGTAACTATGAAGCTCGTTGTAGAATCTATACACATTCTTGGGGTTAACCAAACCCAACCCTTGAACCGCCATAACATCCGTCTTCCACGTCGGCTCGTTCTCCGCCACACCCTTTGACACCATCGGGTACTTCATCGAAGATCCGTATTCCTCCCCGGGTCGAACCCCGCCCCAGTAACCCGTAATTGCGTGCCACACGTAAACGTAGTTCAGACCGTATTTCTCCTTGGCGATATTGACAATGTTCTTGATCCCCAGTTTTGGATCATCCTTGTTCTGGAACTTTGCGTTTTCCTTGATCCCGGTTAACCGGGAAACCGGCTTGTCATCTTCGTTCTCAATCGGGTCAGCATCAGTCTCAACGGATTGCCAACCGTCGTCGATGATGACGAATTTCGGCGGCGTATCGCCGGCGGTGAGGGATTGAAGCCCAGCTTCGACGCCTTCTTGAGTCACCTCCTGGTAAAACGCGTCCCAAGTGCACCACCCGAAGTAGTCAACGATCCCTGGAAGCTTCTTCTCGTGACGTTGACGGAAACTCTTCAGATGCAACTTAACGGTGTGGATAGCGTCCGTTATCGTCTGGAACGGATCTGTGCCGGCGTGGATATACAGCGAGTGAGTAAACGACGACCGTTTAGTATCGGCGTCGCCGCTTTCTAAACAGAGCTCCACCTCATCGTTAACGTTCCCTTGGAGACACGAACGGAAAGATCCCTCGATTAACGGCAAGAAAACGGTGTAAAGTTTCTGGTTGCCGTCTACGCAGTCAGGCTGTAGGTGGGACCCATCGTTTGACTCGACCAATAGGAACTGCGTCTCTAAGGGAATATCCCGGCCCTGTTGGCCCATTCTTTGGGCCATCCACCAGAGCTTGAACCGGAAACAAGCCATGAACCGGGAATCGTGAAGCGTACCGATCGGTACGACGTGGATACTCGCTTCTTTGCCGAATTCAGCTCCGACGAATACTCCTTCGACCGGTCCGGCCTCCGATGCTGATGTTGCGATGACATTATCTGGTAAACCGGTTAGAACCGTACGGTTTTTGATGATTAGATTCCCGTGGGAGATTCGAACAGCCGGTTTAATCGTCATCTCTTCTTCTTCTTCTTCCTTTTCTCTGTACCTCCTCTTGAACGGCGAGGCTGCCTCGCTTCTCTGTAATATCAGGGGAAAACAAAAAAGATTGAAGATTTAAGAAAACAAAGAGATTTAAATCAGAGATAGATCCAGAGTGCTCAAGGGGCAGATCAAATTTATCAATCTGTTCTACTGAACCTGGGTTTAACTAAATTTATATGAACCTGTTATCAAAGAGATCCATAGAAACAGTACCTTATAAGAACAGAATTGGATTCCTCGAGTAGATGAACAATGCCTGCGATATCCAAGACATGGAGAAAACAAAATCAAAATAAGTTTGTTAACCGCAAAATCTGGAATCTATGATTCGTTATTCTCGGGAGAGCTGCAATACCAGAAGACGCGGGAAGGGCGAATACGAAGCTGCGATGCGAGAAAGCGAGCTCGAGGTTTCGATTTCAATGGGAGAGAAGATGATGAGAATGGATATGTGAAAGAGTGAAACAGAGGATTAACCCTTTTTATACCATTGTAACAACAACAACTCTGTGACGCCATTTTTTCTTTTTTCTCTCTCTTCCTCGTTTTCTGAGTTTTTTTTATTACAAGTTTCTCGGAGTCTTTAACTCTTTATCTGATTCCAATGGAAATATAAATAAAACTTTCTATTTTGGATTTTTTTTTATTTACCCTAAACGAGAAATTAGCTTTGGACTTTGGTTATTGAATTGGATCTCTAGTAACCAAAAATTAAAAATTTACTTCTTTTTTATTAGTAACACGTCTCCGTTTCTTGTGATTGTGTTGTTTCGTATTGTGCAAAGACTGCAAGTAATCTCAATTTCGTTTTCCTTTGCTATATGTAAGCATTAGTCTACAAATAATTTTTTAAAAAAATCAATTTCCAAATTATGCGAAATTAAGATTAAGATAGCTTCAGAGATTTAAACATCCTTAAAAAATATATATATATTAGATTTGACCGTTGACAAGTTAAAAGAAAGGATGAAGATGCCACGTAGGATATATGCTGTAATTCATTGGGTTCGAAGGAGTTCCATTGGCCCGCGTGTTTAAAAGAAAAAGATTTTTGCACGACCGTATTACGTGTCATCGTGTCAGCGGATTATCGATATTATCTGAAAATAGAAGCTTTCTTTTGACTTGTATCCTAATAGGGATTTTAATGGGAATAACATTGAATATAAATTTATATGGTTATAACTTATTTATATAATTGTCCTAAATATTAATGGAAATAACATTGAATATAAATATAAGTAGTATTGATTTTATGTAACTATTGCTACTCTTTTTTTTTATGGTCTATATCCTTTGAAGCTAAATGATCTTTAAAAGCAATGTATCATTTGGATATTATTTTATTTAATGGATTTAATGGAATGAAACAGATGACCAAAAAAGAAAAAGAAAAACACAAGAATAGACTGATGACATCAACCTGTATATTATATGAATATATATTGTAAAACCGGATGGGTGCAATCCACAGAAATGTCATTACAAGTGGCTAAATGATCTTTGCAGCTTCAACTTGCTTCAACAAATATCGGTGATTGCGCGGCTGCATGGGCCCATAAAGTTCCATGATTTTTTTTGTAGAAAATGTCATCATTTTATTAAATCAAAAGAGAGAGAGAGAGAGAGAGAGAGAGAGTGTGCTACACGAAATTTAATAATTTGATGTTTCTTTCTTTTCTTTTTCCTTTTGTTTCTTTGTTCGCAATTGATAATATACTCATATATATATATATATATATATAGAGACAGAAAATGCAATACTCAGCAAATCAATTTGTATTTTTTTTAATAACAGCTTGTATTTATTTTCTTATGAGAAAAAGTTAGAAAATCGCCTAATTGGACCCCAAATGGTTCAGCTCATATGACTTGGCGGATAAGGGTGTAATTATTTTAATGTATTTCCTAAAAATATTAGGGTACGCAATTCTAATACATTGATTCTCGTTGAAAATCAGTATATATAGGCGTGTGGTTTTTGCGAAAACTCGGAAGACACATTTATTCTGATACAAGTTTATTCTGCATAAATCGGTTTCTCTCGGTTGAGGTGAATGACGAGATTTTATAGAGAACCACATTTATATATAGATCGTTTAACCAAGTTTTTTGGGGCTGATGGTAAAAAACGTCTATGTGGATTCCCCCCATCCGGTTTTGAGTTGTCTTAGTCACTTAGTCGCACGATTTCTTAAATAATTGCGTTAACCCGGATGTATATATTGAAGATTAGTCGGGGTCCAAAGAACTTGGAATCATTGGATTTAACCGGAAAAAAAAAAAGAAAAAAACTTGCTATCGTTTACGCAAGTTATTGTTGGAACAAAAACACAAGAATAGACTGACATCAACCTGTAATATATATCCATATCGTGAATCTCTAGTATGTATATGTTTTCTAATCGCCTCCAACATATTTAATTTCTTCTTATTATTCAAAAGTGACCAGTTTAATTAATCTACGTAGTTAATTAATAATGGTCCTTCGCATATTATTGCATGTGATCCGAAAATATTCCAACACGGACTTTTCAAAGAGAATTCTCCTTCATAAATCTCGATTCATGTATATATATAGCTTAACACGGAATAATTAGTTTTAACACAAATGCAATTAGTTTCAAGCGTTCAAGCAGACAACATAATTAACCAATAATACATATATAAGCAAACAACACACATATATATAGCTTAAGTTTTAAATTCAGATAGAGAATATATATATGTGGCTCGAGATTAAAAGGACACACAGATTCATTAAGACAAACTAATTAAAGGACCACGAAATATATCATAGTAGATTGGTGATGAGATTGCAAATCTCAATTATGATCAATCGATGACCAAAGACATAATCTTTTCCTGAAGATTTGGCTGGATCGGCTGCACACGGTATCCAAATTGCGCATCATGGTCTCTCATCATCATTTCTCTCGCATTGCTAGCTATAGCCATCTCCTGTTGTTGCTGCAATTACCAAACCATATCTATACATCTCAAAACGAAGTACATTCCAAATATATATATATATATATATATATATATATATATATATAGTTTCAAACCAAATCATACGCTACGGCTTTATGAATATATGACTATTATTTATATATACCAGCTGGAAACTGAGTTGCCGGTTCTCCTCCAGAATCATTTTCTCCTGCCACAAAAATGGTTGATCTAAGCATTAATACATATTTCAATTCGAATGCTAAATAGTAAAGTAGAAAATCGGTTATGTGCTCACATTTCTCCTCTTTGTCATGAGGACCTCCATCTGAGCCAAGCAGACCAAAGTAAGAGTTAATTGTGATTTGTGATAAATTATACATGTGTATGTAGAGATGTATACATGCCTGGTGGTCTCGGACTTTGTCTAGGCCATGTTCAATGGCATGCTCTACGGCCATCAGATTTTTTAAGTTGAGAGACTGTATATCTTCCCCTTTCAAATGCCTGTATTAACAATTTCTATGCATTTCTCATTTATGTTGATATTTCAACATTTATTTTAATCAAATGTTTTATATATACTTGTGTGAAGATATGGCAGTGAAGGGTGAAGAATATTGACCTGAGCTCCAACTGTAAGCTATCATTCTCTTTTTTGATCCTATCAATCTCATTGCTGAGGTTCTGGAGACCAAAATTATACAGCATATGAGTTAGATGAGCACTAATGGTTTTTAAGAATTTAGATCATAACATAAAGTTCACTTATCTAGACACAAAAGATAAATTTATGTCTGAAAAAATATAGTGAAGAAACAGATCTGGTTATCCATGAAAAGTCTTTCATGTTTCATGCAGAACATGTATATATGTATTGACATCCTATATGTATTATAGAGATATATACATACACATAAATACTACTATAGGCAGTGACTTAAATGGTATACAACCCTCTATATGTTTATTACTGTATAGAGATATCTCAGTTGTGAGAACTAAACCTATGATTGTCAGAACTAATTAATTAATAATATATAATATTTGGATTAAAATCTAATTTTAAAAAAGTGTATTTAACAGTACTTTCCCAGATTTTATTAGTTTTGAAAGCCACAAATGTAAAATCAGTCAACTGTTCAGACATTTCTCACTAATATATCACATCCCAGATTTTCTCTCATCAGTAACCCTATAAACCTAAACAGCTGAATTACTTTATGGATCTAACTCGTTTAAGATTTTACTTTGGTTGTTTCAAAACCCAGTTGGTGGATACATGTTTAGATATACTCTAGAATATATTCAAGAGCTTACAAAGTAAGCACGAATAAAAGAAAAAACAATGGAAAGAAGAGAATAACTTCCATGTTTTGTGGCTCCATGTCTTGTTGAGTACAAGAGAATCAATAAAGAGGCTTGGAAGGCTATACACACATGCACAAATAAACCTTTGTAGATCTGCATCTAGGGTTCGAGATTTTTCTTTTTGACATATTTTAGGCAAAGAAAAATAAATAACCCCGTTTCATGATATTTAGCACAGATATTTGTTTTTGAGATAAAACACTATAGTAGATCTGCATCTAGGGTTGAAGATTCAAGGGTCTTTTGACACGTTTTTGGCAAACAAATTGAAAACCCATTTCATGATTTTGGCCATAGAATGTTTTTGAGACAAAGAAACTTTAGATTATAAATAAAAAGAGTGAGAGTACCTCATGCTTAGCATCCCATAGTTTCTTGCCGGATAGCTTCTGGTATTGGTCCAACATAGCACCAAGATCCATGGAAGGACAACAATAATCAGTCATCTTACCATTACTTGCAAAGATTATGAGAGCAACTTTTGCATCGCAAAGAACTGTAATCTCTTTCGCCTTCTTCACCAACCCATTCCTCCTCTTTGAGAACGTCACAACTCTGTTGTTTGCATTCTCTATCCTCTTTATCTCTATCTTCCCTCTACCCATATTTCTCTCTCTCTATCTCTTTCTCAATTTTAGGGTTTGATATGAAATTGTCAAGATGTGGAGGAGAGGATATGTGGTTTATATGAAGAATTGAAGAAGAAGTAAATGAGGAGCATTGATCTCAAAGGAACATTGATGAGAGAGAGAAAGTGTTAGATTAAGCTGTAGGTGAAGAGAGACTTTTGACAGTTTGGGATGGAAAACAAAGCTACTTTCTTGATGGCACAGTCATGGAAGGCTTGTTTTTGTGGTTCTCTTATTACACATATAGTCATAGCCAACTCTATTCTCTCTCCTTTTTTACACTACCAAAAAGAAAAGAAAAAAGATTTTTATTTATTTGAAGTAACGTAATAAAATAAAGTTGAAACAAAATTAGTTAATTTGCTTAACACTCTTTGCATGTGATTGATGTTTATTGCTTTCATTTGATTTGATCATCTCATCTGTCTCTCTCTTGATATGTTAAAGTGTCGTTTTTTAACCTATGGTCTCTTCCGTAGTATGTTTTCTTCAATGTACTGTAGATTGAGATTAATTTTAAATTATATTAAAAAATCATCTAGAAAGATCAATCTTCATATGAATCATTTTGCAAACATATATTGTCTATCTAGCAAATTGACCTTAAATTAATTGGAAGCAACAAATTTTTTTGCAACTTTGTGGATTTTAAACCAAAAGCTCATCCTCTGTGCAATTTGGAAACCAATTCCTTATTTGTTCCATGTATATACTGTGAATAAAACAAATAAATTATTCAAAATACTATCAATGATTAATTTTTGGTAATTACTAAACAAATACATTATTCAAAATCAAGTGACGTACCTCTCATATTCGAAAACGTCTTCGCAGTTTGTCAGAATATATGTATGCAAATGCCTTTGTTCCTCCTCCGTTAGTCGTCTAGACCTCCCTTTTCCACTAAGCCTTCCAATTTCTGCAAAAATATTTGGGACATAGACCGGATACAGTGGTTTTTCTCCTCCATCATCATGACGAGCAGGTCGTCTACTTTTAGTCTTCACCGAAGATGGAAAGTAGTAGCTAGCAAAGTTGGATGCTTCTTCATTCACGCTCTGTGCAACAATAGAACCCTCGACTCTTGCAAGATTTTTCACCTTCTTCTTTAGGTGGAGCATATATCGCTCAAACGGATACATCCATCGATATTGAACTGGCCCACCAAGTCTTGCTTCCCTAGGAAGATGAATAGGAAGATGTTCCATAACATCGAAAAATGCTGGTGGAAATATTTTCTCGAGGTTGCATAGGAGAGCCGGTATCTTCTCCTCCAAATTTTGGATACCGTCTGCTGTAAGTGATCTCGTGCATAAATCCCGGAAGAAAGCACCGATCCGTGCATAAATGATAAATAAAATTAGTAAAATTTAGACAATTTAGATAAATTTAGTAAAATTTAGATATAATTTTGTAAATTATAAATGTACCTGCAATAGCTCCATGGACGCTTCTAGGAAGAAGACCGGCAAAGGCAAATGGAATAACGTGACAATCATGACTCTTCAACCCTGAAAACTTCTCTTCTCCAATATTAACGCAATTACGAAGGTTAGATGCGTATCCGTCTGGGAATTGAACACTATGCGTAATCCAGTCGAAGAACACCTCTTTTGAAGGCTCATCCAAACTGAAAGCGGGGGCCAGAGATTTTCCGTTCGCCATTATATGGAGTTCCTTCCGAGAACAAATTTCTGGCAAATTCAATATGGCCTTCAAATTATCTTTCGTCTTCCCTTGCACATTTAGAACAGTATTCATGATGTTGTCAAAAAAGTTTTTTTCAATGTGCATGACATCTAGATTATGGCGCAGCAGATGGTTCTTCCAATATGGCAAATCCCAAAAAATACTCCTCTTGTTCCAATTGTGGTACACGCCACAACCATCTACGGGAAAATGACCATTACCACCACATGAAACCGTCTTCTCAGCACCAAAATCTCTCAACTGAGTGATGATGTTATTCCCATCCGGCTCAGGAGGTGGACCATCAAATACTTTTTTGTTCTTCTTAAACAATGTCGTGCTCCGACGATATGGATGATCATGCGGCAGAAATCGTCGATGACAATCGAACCAAGAAGTCTTTCGACCGTGCTTCAATTGGAACGCATCAGTGTTATCTTGACAATACGGGCAAGCCAACCTTCCATGAGTCGACCATCCAGATAGCATACCAAATGCTGGAAAATCACTTATGGTCCACATAAGTACCGCACGCATCGTGAAATTCTGTTGGAGAGAAACATCGAACGCTTGAACACCATCTTTCCATAACATTTTCAACTCATAAATTAATGCCTGCAAGAAAATATCAAGGGATCTCTTAGGATGCTCCGGTCCGGGGACAAGAATCGTGAGGAAAAAAAACTCTCGTTTCATGCACAAACTAGGCGGCAAATTGTAAGGTGTGACGATTACTGGCCACAATTAATATTGCCTCCCATGTTTCCCAAAAGGGTTGAATCCATCTGTAGATAACCCGAGGTATACGTTACTTGGCTCAGCCGCAAAACTAGGATACACCTCTTGAAAATGTTTCCACGCTTCTGCATCTGAAGGATGCGCAATCTCTCCATATGAGTTATGTTCTGCATGCCATCTCATAGCTCCTGCAGTGCGCTCGGATTGATATAACCTCTTCAACATATCTGTTAACGGCAAATACCACATCCGTTTATGTGGAACTGGTACTCTTTCACCCATTTCCTGATACCGAGGTTTCCCACAAAAACGACACTTGCGACGGTTTTCGTCCTTTCTCCAGTATATCATACAATTGTCGATGCACACATCTATCATCTGATACGGCAATCCAAGACCAGCTACAAGTTTCTGAACCTCGTAGTATGAACCCGGTGAGAGATTATCTTCAGGTAAACTATCTTTCACAAAATCAGCTATCGCATCCACACAATCCTCTGCCAAGTTGAAATCGGTCTTTATTGTCATCAACCTGCTTGCAGTTGATAAAGGCGATATTTCCTCTCTACATCCTTCGTATAGTGGATGCTTAGCTGCATCTAGCATATCAAAAAACTTCCGAGCTTCTAAATTAGGTTCCTCTATTCTAATACCATCCGGAACATACGATGCTACGTTTTCGCGATACGCATCATTCACCATTTGAACGTTTGCATCTACTTCCGGTGTTGGTTCCTCTATTCTACCCGAATAATTAAAACCACTACAATGATGTTGCACCATTGCATCAGTTTCTCCATGCGTATACCAAATCTTATAACTCGGCATTAACCCATTCCTATACAGATGCTTCCATACTTCCCCAACAGAGACTAATCTATGATTCCGACATTTAGGACAAGGACAATACAATTTACCGTATTCCGACCTCATGCTATTGTTTGTCGCAAATGTCATGAATTCCTCAACACCTTGTGCATACTCATCCGTCAGTAAATTCGTCGCTGGATCTTGCCGTGGTCTATCCATCCACGATCGAAAATAATCTCTAGTGTTTGGATTTGAAGAAGACATTTTCTAATTTTTTTTTTGGTGTGAATTGTGAATGAGGGTGGTGTTGTATTTATAATTAGAATTTCCGCCCGACCAATTTCCGACCATTGTAAAAAAAATTCAAACGGCTATGAAACGGCTAGTGCAACGGGCAGATTAACGTGTATATTTCGTCGGAATTTTGTCGGATTCCTTACTGCTCGGAAATTGGTCGGAAATTTAATCAAATTTCCGACCAATTTCCGACTATAATAATATTTGCCAACGGCTATAAACAGCTAATGCAACGGGTATATTAACGTGTATATCTCGTCGGAAAACAGTCGGAAATTGGTCTGTAATACCGACCAATTTCCAACGATTGTTAGTCGGTCTCCAATACGTCGGAAATCCGTCGGGATTTCCGACCAAATTTCCGACCAACTTAGAATTGTCGGGAATTACCGACCAATTTCCGATGGGTATGTTTTAATCGGAAAATCGTCGGTATGTGGTCGGAAATTCCCGACCATATTAAATTGGTTGGAAATATGGTCGGAAATCGGGATGTTTTCTTGTAGTGTGTAGAAATAAGTCTCCATACTTTTTTTTTACAGGTTCTTACTTTGGTAATTCCAAGACTTGCTATTTCAAGGACTCTATGTCATATATAGGTCTTATCGAATATCGTAGCTACACTATATTAATCAAACTCAACAATATTAAATTATTGAAATATATATGAAGATATATATCCTGTTGACAAAGAAGTGATGAAATGAAATAAATATATTTAAATTTAAATGTATTTAATTAAAGTTTAAGAAAGAAAGAAAAAAATGGAAAGAAGCAGTGCAATTACCAAAGACTTTGGTATAACCATTGGAAGTTATCGTGCTCAAAGTATTAAGGGGAAAATGTCATTGGTTGTTGAAACAAAACAAGTTTATGGTTCTCTGATTCACATCAATCAGACACGTGTCAAGTTCTTGTGGAAGTGTGTGGTCTTATATATGTTTGTGTTTATGTGATATTGGCGCTAACCAAAGAACAATCCGGTTATGGCGTACCAATCTTATTTTTATAACCGAGTAATCATATATCGAAACCCATACGTACTAATCATAAAACTTGTCGAAAGCCATATTTGTTTCACCACTTAAAGCGTCTAATGACTGAAAGAGGACTAGTCTTATTTTCACAAAGAATAAAATACATAATTATAAAATTAGGTACGTATAACAAGCTGAAACAAACACATATTGATTAACTCTATAATATTTCGAGTCTAACTTAAAAGAGAGCAACAACAGCAGAAACAAAGGCGACCAAAACAGTAGCACCACCTAATGAAGAAGCGGCATTTCCAGCCGGAGTTGTAGTAGTAGTGGTGGTTCCGCTAGAGCCAGAAGGTGTAGTGATCCCGGCTTCTGGGGTGGTGGGAGGAGTTCCTCCGGCACCTGGGGTGATGGGAGAGGTTCCTCCGGCACCTGGGGTGGTGGGAGGGATTACTCCGGCACCTGGGGTTGATGACCCAGGTGCTGGAGTGGTAGCACCTCCACCACCTCGTCCACCAGCAGTAGCACCGACTACATCGATGGCAAGTTTTTGACCAAAGCGGCAATGATCACCGACAGTGCAGATGAAGTATTGTGGCCCGGTGGTGTTTAGCATAATTTTGACCGGAGGAGTCGTTATGTGTCCGATTGGTTTCTCTTTCTCGCAGTTTTCGTATGCATCCTTTGTTACAACTGCCACATCATGTCTCCCA
Organism: Eutrema japonicum; assembly: GCA_030161315.1. Lineage (NCBI taxonomy): Eukaryota > Viridiplantae > Streptophyta > Magnoliopsida > Brassicales > Brassicaceae > Eutrema > Eutrema japonicum. The sequence continues at coordinate 47,460,574 of BSQW01000005.1, forward strand.
GCAGCGAATTCAAATTCTGTGATAATAATATCCAAAAAACTTGTTATTATAAGAATAAAATGAAAAATGATTTACATAGTCTCAGTCTTTCAATGATGGGTGATGTCCTAATTAATATTTCTGATTAATATATAAACAAAAACATAACAGAAACACAAACAGAAACAGAAACATAAACATAAACATAAACATAAACATAAACATAAACAGAAAACAAAGACATATCAAACTCACCGAGCTCGTCGCCTACACGGAAAGTTTTACCGGCAGCTCAAGTAGTATAGAACTCGAGATCGGCAGGTCTCGTCCATTCCATATCATCACCAACATCGTAGTCCTCTGCGAAAACAACCGCAGCGAAAACCAAAACCATAAACGTCACCGTTTTGAAAACTCCGGCCATTTTGTGTTTGTGTTAATGTTGAAACACCTCAGGTCACCCCTTCTTTTTCTTTTCTTGGTCAATAACTTGATATGTTTTGTCTTAAAAAGATTTTTAATGACCCTTTTGATTTTTGTGTGTTGTGGCTCAAAAGTCGCAAAGGAGAGACTTATATTTATAGGGACACATAGAGAGGTTCTCAAGGGGGTCATTAACGCAAGATACGCGGAGACGCGTACGTGGTGTGTGTGTGTGTGGTAGTTGTTGAATAAATCCATCTTGGATATTACTACCACCTTTGATCAACTTTGTCTACTTAGTTTTTTCTTTTTCTTTGTTTGTTATTTTTAGCGCGTAAAGTATTGTCCGTTCCTAAATTTTGATCGAGTAAGAAAACGTGACTAATTACTCTTTGGTTTTTGATTATAATTTTAGCTTTGATACTAAATATAACATCCTAATTATAACAACGATGGTAAGAAGAATAAACAACCGATAAGAGGCTAAGGAGAATACTAATGTTAGGGGAAAGACCGATCAGGGACCCAAAGTTTGAATATCCATCCCCTAAGAAGGACCTGTAAGTGATTGGTTATTTCTGCTTCAAGATCAAAACCAAAGAAACATGATCAAGAACCTTCTTGCTCTAAACAAGAATCACTGTCTAATACTAGTTTACTTGGACAGTTTCTTACATTATGTCCCTTTTTCTTGCAGAACCCACAAGCATAACCTATCTTGCCAACACCATCTTCCCCGGAATTGTCACCACGGTCACTGGGTTTCACCCTTGCCAGCTTCCGGCATGTTCTACTGTTGTGACCGCTCTCACCGCATTTTCCACATTGGTGATACCTTGTGGAAATGCCTTTAGTGACTATTGATTTCGACTTGGGGCATGTTCTTCGGTTATGGCCTTTCCCACCACAAACCCGACATCTAAATCTTCTGTCCGCATTAGTCTCCAGTTCTGGACAGTAATGGCGTCTATGGCCTTCCTCTCCGCAGTTCTTGCAGTAAAATTTAATTCCTGAACCAATGAGATTATAAAAAAAAAGGATTCTTTACCATTTCATGGCTTGTACAAGAAATTGTCACCAGGAAAAAGAATATCAAAACCTTTATTTCTATTCGCTGAAACAGCATGACATCTCACATTAAAAAATATTCAGTGCCAATGCTATCCAACGATATAATCTTGCTACTTTTAAGTGACAACTCTGAACCTAACTCACCTCACATTATTAGAGAATGCAAGCAGAGAAAGTTCAAGCAACAAAAACAAAGAGTTATAAACTGAGCTAAACTCTGAATTTTTACCAAGAAATTGAGATCTACCTTTCATGGATAAGCTCCTCTTTTTACGGTTTTCAGGGTTACTGAAGAAAGTTTTCATAAATTCGGAAGCATGCTTTCTAGCAGCTGGTGTTCCTTTAGCTTTCTAAAGCACAATAACACTTAGCAGAATCAAGGAAAAAAATCAAAAGTTGCTCCATGTTACTTTCGGGTTTAAAAGAAAATGGAGTTGATTACAGACCTTAATTGCAGCTACCCTTTGAGCAAGAAGCACTGGATCGCGATGTATAATCTTCATTCGTTTACTAAAAAGTCCGGTCTTGGCATTGAGACTCTATAAAATCATATTGAAACTGACTATAACAATCCCCATGGAGAGAGTATATTATCATGACTCTGAAGAATATGTGAAACTAACTTTTAGAGATCGGCTGATCTTTTGTCCAACTTCAGGAGGCGGTGACTGATAAACCCGCTTCGATTTTCCCCTTCTACTGAACTTTATATCTAAATTATCAACCTCATCGTCCTCCTTTACTCTAAATGGAGAACTGAGTCAGAAAAGAAAAAAAAGAAGAGATTTATTATTAGTCAACAATAAACAGAAATGAGATGTCAACTCTTGAATTACACTACCTGGATCTAGCTTTCTCCCAAGGTCGTTCATCGATTGATTCTTCCCATATGACACAATCTCCCAAGCATCTGAGACAAGTCATTATGCCCTGCACAAATTTAAGCAAAGTTCAATAACGAGGAAAGAGTTTTGTTACTCAAAAGTTTGAAGTCAATCAACCCTTTAAGTACCTTTCCTTTGCATTGAGGGCAATCCAACCTCTGCCTCTCGATCCCGCAATTTGAGCATGAAGTATAACCTCTTCCTCTACAAGTAGGACAAGGAAGCTCTCGAATGTACTGACCGTTGGGACCAAACCATGACCTTGGTTCACGAGAATCACCAGATACATTCCTGAAGAAACCATCACCAAAGGCACATTTTGAAGTTAAATCAAGTTATGTATTAGAAGGTTTTATTAATCAACTTGGCCATATCTAACTAACACACTAATTGAGGAAATTCGACATAACAGTGAATTCGGATTTATTGTTTGGTTCTTACAGTAAAACAAGTGGTTTGGAGTTTGAGTTGAGTTTTTCCATGAAATTCGACATAACAGTGAATTCGGATTCAATGGCGATTACAAAGATATCAGATGAAGAGCAAAAGGAGATGAAATCGACATAGAAAGAATTACGGAATCTCTGACCTGGGCTTGAAATCATCACCAAACAGTTCCTCTGAAGGATCATAACCCATGTGTCGCTATTCAAAGGCAGGGCCAAAAAAAATGTGAATGTGAATAAAGAATGAATGTAGACGATTTTCAAAGAGATAGAGAGAGAAGGTGGTAACTAATAATACGTTGTTCTGTCTGGAGGATGAAACTGAGTCATCGTTGTCCGAAGAAGAAATCGCGCGAGGAAAGAAGGCGAATTTTGTGTTGGGATTGACACGAAATAGAAATCGGGTTTTCTTCCTTCTCCATTGAGGCTGCAAAACCTGAAATCCAGCATAAATTGAGCACATGAGCAGAGAACAAGCCCAAACCAAAATAAAATAAAAAAGCATACTCAAAGGAAGATGAGGAACACTCACCACCACCACACGAGTGTTCGTCTGGAAAAAGACAAAAGAGAAGCTTTACTGTGCTTTGCTTCTTCGAGATTGTGGCATTCGTTTTACTCTCTTACTGATTGATTATCGAAAGGTATCTGAAAGTTAAACGATAGAAAATTAATTCAATTAATAAGAGTAAGAATAAAAACATGTTAAATAAATAAATTGTTGTTCAAGGTGACTTCAAATCTCTAGGTAGTTATAATAAAAATATAAAAATGTTCAAACCAAAAATATATATATATATATATTTAAAACCAAAAAAATAAAATATATATATATATATATATATATATATAAATGTCTTAGAATTTGTAACTAATTAATTGAATTCACTTATAATTTACAATAAGACAAACAAAAAAAAAATCTTAGACAAAGGAATTTGGTTACTGTTGCTTTGCTTTTCAATCACAACCAAAAGAGGGAAAGACAAAAGGACAAGGATGGTTGACATTTTCGACCGAAAGAAAGCTATAAAATATCTCGATTTGCATAACTCCCCAATGAACAAAATCCTGATTGCCTCTTAAAAATCAGACACAAAAGAAATCAATTATTTTAAATGATTAGAACTCAAAACACACATGTTTCTAAGCGCACAGTAATATAAAAAAAAAAAAAAACAGAGACCATCGCCCATGTTTTAACAGCGAACGCCATCACTTCCTGCTGAGCTGAACGATATTCTCTCTGGCTTTTCAGACCCAAATGTGAACTTGATACCTAACTTCTCATCATCCTCACTGACCACTTCTTCGCTCATAAAGGGAAAAGCGAACACCAGAGGCAACTTATCTCCTCTGTTACCGCCGAAACCAAACTGAGGAATTTCATCGTCTTTTGTTGCTTCATTATGACTTGTAATGGCAACACCACCACTTGGTTCTGGGATTGTTGTGAATGGCATGATGGATGGAGTTGTGGGCTCTGATGATGTTGCTCCATCAGATGAAGAGACCGGGAATGTGAAGCTAGCGTTTGAACCCGAAGAGACTGCCCATCTTTGGAAAGGCTTGGATACTGAGATCGATGGAAGTACCGGTTTATTACTTCCCAGTGAATTAGATGGTGGTTTGGGTAGATTTGCCGGATCGCCTCCAAAATTATAGGGAACAGCTTTTGTAGCATCCTGAGAAGAACTGACCAACTGCAATTCAGGTTACCACAAAATTACCAACTGTTAGAAGTGTATATCCGAGAGATCTAGATTGTTTTTAAGTCACAAAAGAAGCAAAAAGTCATGAGGCTTATTTACATCCTTAAGTTTGGGAATATATGGAGGTCTTTCACACTCAAAAGTCAAAACATTATAACAACAAAGAAACCAAAACCTCAAACCCTACACCCTCATGCAACATGCGTTAAAGAAAAAGAAGACATGTGCTCGAAATACCTTTTCATGTGTGCTTCCGGAAAGAGAGCCCTTAGGCTTCCCTAACCCATATTGGAGTGCGGTACCACTACCGCTTCCACTAAATATTCCATTTGATGCTGAAGCAGTTTTGGCCATTGCATTTTGAGCGTCACCGGTGGTAACTGCAGAAAGTTTGGGCACAGAGGATTGCGGATTGTGAGAGAAAATGTTCAGGATATCTTCACTCAACTTGGCTGAGCCATTTTTTTTCACATTGTTGATATTCGAGCTGCTTTTTTCAACAGTTATCGAAGACTGTGAATGTCTCCAAGAAGTGGCAAGCTTTAACTCAGCAGATTTATTTTTCGGGGTGGGCTGGGTCCGTTCAAGGTGATCCAATATCGTCCTAGCAATCTGACTAGAATGTGTAGGCACAGTCGGGGTACCAACTTCTGACCCTTTATGCCTACCATAATTTGTTGTCTGGGACTTAGATAGGCTACTTGATTCCCCTGCCTCAGAGCTCTTCATGATGGCAGAATTTTCAAAACGAGATGTACCACTGAAAGGTCGTGAATAAGGAGACATCGTGGCGCTCTGGCGAGATCTTCTATAGGGTCCAAAAAGGCTATCATCCCTTCCCTTGCTAAGTTTGAGCTGGGCACATTAGGAAGTGATTTATCAGGTTTCAACAAAGGAAATAGGGTTCAGCAGAAAGAAGGAATCCAAGAAAGATTCAGAAGGCAGCATAGTGATGACTCTAATTTAGATACAAGTTTTGCAAAATGTTAACAAGACCTAGAGGATCAACATTATGAATGTTAAACGAAAATAACTCTAGTAAAGTCGAGGCAAAGATGTCCAAAATTTACTCATCTGCACAACTGCATACTCGATATATTCTTCTGTTGCCTAAATCACATCAACCACCCTATCATTGCACGTACCTTAAGTATGCATTAGATGACAAGTCAACCAATGCTTAAGCCAATGGAAAACGATTTTCATCAATCTAGTGGTAATCACTAACATCTACCGTGAGATAGAGAGGCGATCCTAATTAGTATGATTTACACTTAACAGCTACACCCTAGCTGATCAAGTTGGTCAACAGAAAATGTATATTTCAGACCATTTTGACGGAACAACTTGTACACATATTCTGAAAAACTACGATACAATTGGATATTTGGATTATAGAGGATGTCTTACTGAAATGCAAAGGGAAAGTGTTATATGATAACTTGGACACTAATAAGAATCCAACACATCCGGGCAGAATACCATATTTTCATGAAGATTGCCTTTAAGTTAACAAAAAATAAATAGTAAGTGCACACTATGTTATAGATCTTACAGCTAATCAGAATTATATAGCCCACTGAGAGAGTTTACCTGGCCATATCTTGACTGCACACTTTGAGAGGGAGACTGGAGGGTGCTCAGGCGCTTGCTGCTATTGTCTTGCAATTGCATCAACTGAGCCAAAAAGGGAACAGTTCAAATATACATAAAAGTTTTGAGCAAAAAGGTATTCGGAAAAACTCCACACACCTGTGACTTAGAACTTGAAAGGATGGATCTAGGATATGGGGTCCTTGGAAAATTTTGAAGCCCAAAGCTTTCTCGTTGGCTTTGAGGAGTTGCAAAACCACATTGCTCATTTAACTTGACACCAGGCCAACATGCGAAAGGCTTGCTTGATGGTGATTCAACTGAAGAATTTGCTACAAGCATACCCCCGTCTAAACAATTCTTTCCGTTTCTTGCTACAAAACCTTGGGAAGTACTTGATGATGTCTGGCCTCCCATATATGCCTTAGCAAGTTCTGCCGGTGATAGACCAGCTTCATCCCGCACCTGTTTGCCTTCGTCAAAAATCTATGAAAAAGCAAATGAGAACAAAATGAGTATATTAAAAAAATTAAATAAATAAGGACTAGTGACGGAAGACACGTTAACTCTTTGACGAAGGAAATAGCTCTTCCTATTTACCTATTCATCATATGACTTCACAAATAGTCCAACCTCACGTAGACCACAGAGACCAAATTCCTTTGGATACATAGCTTAAACTTATACACCCAAATTACTCCTAAAGTCCGCCAAACTAAACTTTTAAACTTTTCTGGCAAAGTGGAATAGCCTGAGCAACCCATGTAAATTGCTAGTTTCATTAAAACGTCCAAACAAACAAAAAAGGCTAAATAGCAAGCAACTTACTATTGACTTGGCAAGTGGGGTTGGTGTAGCCCAAAATTCACTACTAGCATCCTTGCCACCAATGGGGTCTTTTCTCTTATCAAGAAAACTCATATTTTTCTTGGCTTCCTCTCTCAGAGGGATCTCTATTCTCTCGTCTCTCGTGACATCAGGTCGATCAATAGCCCTTGAATTTATTATCTCTATGAGATGATCAGTTTCCGCCCTGGATAGAGATTAAAAGATGTCAGTGTAAAAGTCGTCTATGTAAACAAATACAAACAGAACTTCAAAGAAAGATATCAGAAAGGCCAGGAAAGATAAGCAGCAAGTCAATAAGAATCTAATGACCCAGACATGACTATAAGCATTAACAAAATATAAAGCAAAAGGAAGCAAATTTCTATCCAACATCATTTGAAATGCAACTAATGTACAAACATGAAAGAAAAAAATAACATACCGTGAAAACGTTTTCCCTTCCATTAGCCTTTCAAGCTCCGAGATCGCAACGGCATCATTTAAAGCTCTTTTGCCTATTGTCTGTGCACTGATATTGAAGTTGCTTTCGTTCACGTGTGCTGTACTACTAGTACCTCCCTCTTCAATTGGTGCTGACTCCGGTTTCTGCAAAATTTCTCAAATCGTATAAATGGAAAAAATGATGTATGCCATCTATTGCAAATAAAAAAAGCAGACATTAAATGAAGAGATAACAGATAGCAGGAGAATTATTTTTTGTTATTTATGTCGAATCAAGAGAAAGTTCCAACTCAAGAGCACGGAACTGTAAGATTACATCTTTCTTAGGTGATGCAAAGATTACTTCTATACTTTTATATTACCACGATCTCCCCGAAGAAACTTGCATGACTGTTTTCTCTGGTAAGGCAGTCTTTATTCCATTTATTTCCAACATAAAGCAGAACGCTAAGAGAATAACAGTTTTTTTATCGTAGAGTACCTTAGTAAAAAATTTAGAGATCTATGTATATCAATTAACACAGACTCCCAAGCGCAAAGAGTCACAGATAGCAACAAATCATTTGAATAAGACTTCATCGTGATAAAGAATGCTTACAGATGATAGCTGCTATTTGCACAAGTGGTTGATAGAATAGTACATGACAAACAAAAAGAACTTTAGCAAGGACAAAAACTCAGCTTAGCTAAAGCGGCATTTTCCCAATCAGATATTAAGAAAAGACAGAGGAGTTGAAAGAGCTTACATTTAAACTTGGTGTTATACTGGGATCATTCTCCTGTGGATCATCCTGCAATTTATCTAGTAGAAAAAGAAGCCAAATGTTAACAATGACATCTTGAACGAAATCTATAAGACTATATTAGACAAATAGAAGCAGGGATCACTCATCTCTCTAAACGATATTGTAAATACATGCCCAAAAGATGAGACAAATGTTGTTCAAACCCACTTTTCAAGCAAAGAGGCAATACATCCACAACTCACTTCATACTAAGAGCTAGTTAGTAACGCTAATGTGAAAGTAGCCTGACAAGCAAAAAAAGTAACAAAGACCAAACTGGGTGAAAAGAGAATCTTACTTGACCATTAGAATCATGAACGAAACGTAAACAGAAAAGCCTTGACTCATATATAATTTACCTTGAATCAAAACCAAAAGAACCCTCCATCTATCCTGGTGATTATGGCTTCTAATTTCTAGCATCGAAACAATTTCAACAAACCCTAGATACTCGTATACAAGGAACTACAATCATAGAGATAAGTTAATATAATCAACAGCCCAAAAACAGTAGAAAATCCCAGGAAGAGAAGCCTTATACGAAGCTAGAAAGAGCGAAAAAAATGTCCAAAAACCTTGACGCTGATTTTGATCGTCTGGAGCTGTAAGAGCAGGAGCGGAGGCTGCATTCGAGAAGAAGTAGGGGAGTAGTTTCGTAGCGCCGCCGGAAATAATCCGATAAGCAGGATCGACGATTCTCGAGATCCACGGCCTCCGTTGTACCTGGTTCTGAGGCGGTCGAGAATACGGCGTCGCCGGATGCCTCCTCGCGGTTTGCCGTCTCAATTTGCCACCTATACCTCTCGCGGCCTCGCTCGCCGTCGCCGTCGCCGCAGAGAACGTCGCTTCTCCTTCACTGGCCATGTCTCTCTCTCTTTGTTTCAGAGTTCCTTTTTCTCAATTTTTACCACTCTCTGAGAACAAAGGAAAAGTCACCGACGGCGAATAGAAAATTAAAAAAAAAAAAAAAAAAAAGCTCGATAATCCAGAGGCATAATATAGTTCCGATTTCGGAAATTAAAAAAACCGAAATCCAAGGAAATAACAGAACGGGAATGTCGAAATCGAATCCAATCCCAGCACCGAACCGATAAAAGAAGAGTATGAAAAGAAAAAAACTCACCGGAAAATTCCAAAATGCAGCAGTGAAACAGAATCTCAAAATCAGGAGCTAGTGAACCCGATTCGTCAAAATCAGGAGCCAGTGAAAATCTCAAAATGCAGCAGTGAAACAATATCTCAAAGTCACCGAAGCATAATATTGACGTCGTTTTAGTTTGAAGAATTAAAAAAAAAAGATCAACATAATCTCTAACCAGACCAAACCTTTGAGCCATCTGGCAGTCACGTCAGCTTCCATTAACCGTTTATGGTTTTGGTGAAATTGATCAAATTTGTTAATTTCATGTAATAAATTCAAAAAATTAAGTAGTTCATCATGATATTTTTAGCATTAATCGATATCTCGTGTATGAATAATTAGGAACCGAATACGGTGAATATGCTAAAAACCCATGCCTGATCACGGCTCTCCAACTTTGCTGCCACCCTACTATTTGGGCTATCACATTGCCATTGGAGCTCGTGGTCAGTCCCACCCACTTGTGCTTTTTTCATTGCACTAACTTTTTGTAGAAGTCATCTCTAATGCTATACTCGGGGATTGGCCTGCTCTAGTAATCTCAAGGCCCTATCGAAAACAAAAACCGAATCTAAAAAAAAAGTAGGCTTTTCCCTTCTTGTAAATCTTAATGAGTTAAAAACTAAAATAAAAATAGGTCTAGTTCAATTAAAATTTTGTCAAAATAGGATGGATCATAAATTCTTCCTGTGTTCGACTGTCATGATGGATGGTTGGCAGCAAGATCAAGCCACCAGCTACAGATTTTAATGATCTATATATATAATACATGGTTTTACTCTTGAGGATTCATAGTTGGGAAAGTGCCGAATCGTACTCATGACGACCAATCTCAGCCTCTCGAATGGTTAAACCTCGTGGATATCCTTAAGACCATGTCACCAAATGGTTCCTGAATCAGAAGAAGAACAAACTATGGAAGGATCTAGAATCATCACTCCATCACAAACAAGCAGTCATCTTCATGGTTGTTCTCCATTGTAATAGGCTTGGTGTGTGGCTCAATTCTAGACCGGTCAGTTTCATCTAAAAACACATACCCCGAAATCTGAATTCATTCGTATGTCTGAAATTTTCAGTTATTATGCTATTTTTGTGTGCAAGAAAATATCAAAGCCCCAGTTAATTTACATCCCATAAAAAAAGCAAAACTTTTGATTCCATGTCTTATTGTTCTTCCAGTGGTATTATTACTACAACTGAGACAGATTCTAACACTGAGCCATAAGAGGCAACAATAAAGAAGTCACATTAAACAAAAGGGTTAGAATAGATCATAGACGACACACGTTTTACCTAAACGAGTTAAGACATGGCTGTAATTGGAGAAGGTCCGGTGAAGAAACTCATTCGAGAAGTTTGAGGCTCAAGTTCTTCTTCATGTCTCCCTTCCTTGTCCTCCTCTTCTTCTTCTTCCTCTTCAGCATCCCAAAGAAATCGCGCATATGAAGCTTGTACATAGCTGCAGAAACAACAACTAGTATTAAAGTCGCAAAGAAGAGAGAGCTTGAAAAATGTTTCTTACCAATCCTGAGGAGCAGCTGCTACAGCTTGATTGAAGTATGTCTCGGCACGAGATGAATCCTTTTGGATTGTCCACACCAATTCCGCGTACATGGCCAGAACATTCCCATCACTAGGATTCGTCAGAATAGCTCTCCCGCAATATTCCTCTGGAATCAAGTAATCTTTTCGAACCTGTTTCAATCATCAACACTCAATTTTGATAATTCATAACCCACAATCCAACCTGCGATTTCACTTCAGATCTAGAAAGAGAATAGAGTGTAAGATAATCTGTACCTCTTTCAAGAATTTGGCGTAATTGCTGAGAAAAATCCCGTTTCCAGGATTTGCTTCAATCATCTTGCGATAGTGAACATCAGTGCTGTCGTTCTCTCCGTCTCCGAAAGATCTGCCGCCGCTCCGTCCCTTTCCTCCGCCGTGGATAATCCCACCACCACCGCCACTAACCTCAGTATCATCCTCTAAATCAGCATCATAATAAGACGACGTGCGTATAAGGCCGAATCCGATCCCTTCTTCCACGTCCTCCATCAGAGCACCTTCGTTATGGAACTTACTCGATGGTTTCGTCGATGTCAAATGTCGTAGATCGCTATCTGACGCCGTCCTTTTCATCCTCCTTGTAGATTCGTCACTAGAGTGCACAGAAATCGGGCTGTAACAGCAGGAGGAAGATGCAGCGAGCATTAGGGATCTGGACCGTTGAATCTGATGAACAGATTCGGCCTCGATTGGAGATTCTCTTGGACTCGAGACATGAACCAACGAGTTGAGAAGTGGCGTCGACGCGCTCCGTAATAGCATCTTTTCTGGGTCGAGTTCGGATTTGCTTTCTACGATCGAAAGAAGAAGAAAATATCGTTTTTTCCAGGTTAAGATGGGGCTGACAAGTCAAGACAAAACAATCTAAGCCGTCGATTAGGTTTTTATCACGTGGATCACATTTATTTTATTTTTTTTGTTAAAATAATTCGATTATTTTTTGTTTTTTGGTTAGCTTCTTTCTCCAAGTTGTGGATTTTTAATGATTAGTGGTAGGACGACTAAGATTTGTTTTTCTTTTTTCTCCTCACCTTTAAAGTTTAAACAACTTTATCATGTGTTAAATCAACACTTGTTATTGTTAATTTGTTATAGAGAAATTGCGCCCACTACTAATAACATCAAAATTAACTCTCATTTTTTATTACTATTCACATATACTATTTACTATTAAAAGTCTATCATACCCTTAATCTTTCTAAATAATGATACTATGCTCTTTCATCAATTACTATTCCAACCAAAATGAAAGAAGAACAAGAAGAAAGAGAAGAAGAAGAAGGAAGAAGAAGAAAGAAGAAGAAAGAAGAAAGAAGAAAGAAGAAAGAAGAAAGAAGAAGAAGAAATATAAGCGATTAACATCGGAGGTGTTATCACGGCGGTTAACATCGGCGGTGTTATCACGGCGTTTAACACCGGCGGCGACACGATAACACCTTCGATGTTATGCGATAATTTATGATATGATAACTGGATTAACATGATAATTTTATAAAAATGAATATGATAACTGGGTTAACATGTTCATTTTTATGAAATTGTCATGTTAATCCAGTTATCATATCATGACAATTTCATAAAAATGAACATGATAACTAGGTTAACATGACAATGTTAACGATACTAACTATATGTTAACGATGCTAACAATGATAACTGGGTTAACATGTTCATTTTTTTGAAATTGTCATGTTAATCCAATTATCATATCATGACAATTTCATAAAAATGAACATGATAACTGGATTAACATGACAATGTTAACGATACTAACTATATGTTAACGATGCTAACAATGATAATTGGTTTAACATGACAATGATAACTGGTTTAACATGACAATGTTAACGATACCAACTGTTGATCCGTAAATCACACAAAAAGGGGTAAAACAGTACTTTTAGTCGGAATCTCGTTTATTGATCTAAGTCGGCGATTACAACAGAGTTTAAGTAAGAAGGCAAAGACAAAAGACTTGAGATCGGTAATGAGCTTTCTCTTGTATTCTCTGTCTCTGCGGAAGTTGTGGATGTCTTGATGAATGAACCTTCTCCTCTATTTATATTGTCTTGAGGCGGCTCTAAATGTGAATATTCCCTTTTCCTTGCTCGATTAGGGAATGGAAATATTCCGGATTCCCCTCCGAGATAAGGATATATTCCTTATTCTTCGGCGGTCTGTTCGCAAGGAATATTTCCATTTCCGAGATCGGCGGGAAAGAGGAAATATTCCGATTTTATCTGTTGTAACGGATTGGGCTCGCGCTGGGCCTAGATTGTAGCCGAGATTGGGCTTTCAGCGAGATTCCGAGCTCGGCCCAACGTTTTTGGGCCGACTTGTCTTTGATCCGAACCATCGTAGACCGGTCTTGATTGAACCGATCTCGGTTCGAACCGAGTTAAACCAGGGGGTGCTAATCCCCCCTCTAACACCAACTATATGTTAACGATGCTAACAATGATAATTGGGTTAACATGACAATGTTAACGATGCTAACAATATGTGTTTTCTGGTAATGAACAGTGCTCGTCGAGTTTTGATGAATAGTACCGCCGACCTTTTGATGAACAGTGTTGCCGGAATATGCTGTCAGAAATTGAGTTTCTGACCAATGGCATTTCTGTAAATATTAAAAATCACAAATGATATTTTGGGTTTAATCATTTTTTCTCTTTCTTACTTTCTTAATTTACAAAAAGTTAATAAAACACACATAATTAATTGGTCAACCTACCATATACACCTAAATCACCATTTGTTATAACTGAAATAGACTTTCTAATTGATGATTTAAAAGATTAAAATTGAGCTTAATAGAGAAAATATTTTCTTAAAAATAACCAAAAAAAAATTTGTGACAGACGCAGACCCGGCCCAACAAAAATGGTGGTCCGAGACTAAGAAACAAAATGTGGACCTTTGTAAGATGTATAAAATAAAGTTTTAAAACATAATTTCAATTTAATTTGAAAACCATTGAAAAAAATAATAATAATAATTTGATATAAAAAATGATAAGTATAAAAAAAAATTTGGTGGTTTTATAAAAAATGGAAACATCAATTTTGTGGCCCATTAAAAACTAATAAAGATGATGATCCAAGACCTTGGCCTAGCCTGCCTAGCCTCTGGGCCGGGCCTGGACAGACGCGACACTTACTTTCATTGATTCTGAAATTTGGTTGCCAATATTTCTATACAAATCACACGTGAGACCAAATCATAAAAAAAAAAAATTGTTTTCACAACGTATTAGTCAAGTATGTGTATACGTTTATGTGTGCAAAACATACAAATTGTGTTTGAATAAAATGAACAGTAATTATATGAGTATCAAGTGGGTTCCCCTTTGGTTGTACGGTTCACGGTTCCATGTGCACCCAAGGCTCACGATGTAATCGACGATTTTTCCCCATAACCATTATTTTCTTTGAGATGTTCAGTTTTTTGAATGCAAAAAAAAATCCAAAGGGTTGATGAAACTGAAAGAGTAGAAAATTATCTTTGGATTAAATATTGGGTTGGTCACGATCTTGTGTTGTTTTGATGTGGAGACATTGGAACCATCAAACCATATATATACACATCTTTGTCACAAAAGAAGAGAGAATGAATGATTACATTCATGCAAGTTTGATTAACTAATATATGAGAGCATCAGTTAATAAATTCAGGCGCAATTGAAAGATTGCTTTGTTAATTATCAATCAAATCGGATAAGTTTTGTGCGCTTAACTATAACATGGGTGAAATAAAATTATGTTTCAACTTATATATATTGTGACTTGCAAATGGATAGAGAAGTAGACTTATTTTATTAGTAGATAAATAAGCCTCAAAGGTAAGTAACCCGTAATTAGGATTGATAACATGGGCCGAGATATATTAACCAGGCCCATTATAAAAGAGGTATATATACACATACATATAAGTAACACAGCTTAGCCTACATTATTTTCAGAATCTTCGAGCCCTCTAAAACCCTAATCCTCTTTGAAACCTAGAGCTTCCCAGCTCAAGATGGTACTTCTGTCTCGCTCTCTTCTTTCTCTTTGATTTGGGTTTTTAATTTCGTCTTTCGTTTTTTGTTTGCTTCTTTCAGACCGGAGAAGTTGTGAACGCGAAAGCGTATCCGCTTGCAGATTCTCAGCTATCGATAACGATTCTCGATCTGGTTCAACAAGCTGCTAACTACAAGCAGCTCAAGAAGGGTGCTAATGAAGGTGCCTTGTAAATTGTTATATCTCGACTTTGAAATGAAATTTGTGAAGTTTGTTCCTGAGTTTTTTATTTTATTTTATTTGTTCAGCTACTAAGACACTTAATCGTGGTATCTCCGAGTTTGTGGTTATGGCCGCAGATGCAGAGCCCCTCGAGATTCTTCTTCATCTACCCTTACTAGCTGAGGATAAGGTTTTATTTCTTCTCTCTTTGTTTTAGCCATTTCCTTCTTCAAATGGAACCTGTAACGAGAGTCATTTAGTTATTTGTTTCCTGAATTTAAAACATAGTTCTTTTGTTTTTTATTAGTTCTTGAGATACTCATGAGTTGTATGTTTCCTGAATTTACTTAGAATTTTGATTCTCTTGATTGTTAGTTTGATTACTTTGTGTCTTTCTTCTCCTGCTTAATAAATAATCAACTTCTGTGTATCATTTTGCTCACTGGACTCTGCTCTTTTTATCTGTGATCTTGTCCTTTGGGCTTCTAAGTTATTGGAAGTGTAAATGCTTTATGTTTCTGCTGCTGATTTCTATATGATGCAACTTTATAGCTTCGGTTTAGTGTATTTGTTTGATTCTGAATTGCTTTGGTTTTTTTTTTCTTATGTGAATGATTTGCAGAATGTTCCGTATGTGTTTGTGCCTTCAAAGCAAGCCTTGGGAAGAGCATGTGGTGTAACAAGACCAGTTATCGCTTGTTCAGTCACATCAAACGAAGCTAGTCAATTGAAATCACAAATCCAGCAGCTCAAGGTAATTAGCACTCTCCTTGTAAAGTAACATTGACTTCACATATCCGAATGAAATGATTGGCTAATCATTTATTTTTCTTATAATTCTTGCAGGATGCTATTGAGAAGCTTCTGATCTAAGGCAATCTCAGATTGATTGCTCGGTATGATGGGTCTCCGCGTATTGGGAAGGCTTTGACTGAAGTTTTGTTTAGGCAACTACCAAATCAAAAGCGTCCATGAATCTATCTATCTTTACTTTGTTGTAACGTATGAACATCACATTGATACGCGATTTAGTTTATTAAGAGAGTTTGTACTGGTTTTTGTGTCGAATCATTGTGGCTTCATTGATCAGATAACTTGTTTGACCTTATTTTTTCTTGTTAAAAGCAAAACAAAAAAACCCATCATATGTAAGTTGTGACATTCGGACGTTGAGCAAGTCTACCGAAAATTGAGATAGAATGTGAAATTAAAATAACAAAGTTGTCTAGAAAGAGTAACATTTAATTTAAAATTTGTGAGGTTTATAACTAGTTGTCCAAAAATTTAAATTTCATCCTCATCATCTTTGTGGTTATCATTTGTTCAATTAACGGATTATAAGATCTCGTGTATGTCAAGAGAATCTATGTATTTTTTGTAAAACTCAAGAAATGAAGCTTTGGAAAGGAAAAAGATCAATAATAAGTAATAATATGAAGTGGTAATAATATACTACTAGACCCTTTTCGTGTATATTGATTGATAATTTCTGGTTTTAAACCTGTTAGCTTCTTCTACTGTAAAAAAACAAGTGGAAAAGAGAGAGAGGCAAGGCACTCTCTGTCTCTATTTGGCTTCTTGCCCCAACAACGGAAACGGAAAGGGAAAGGGAATATTCTTCCATGTCTCGTCTAAGGCGTTGAATTGGAGCGGCGGCAACGAAAACATGCTTACGGTAGAGCTTCCGCTCCTGATTTGCTTCAAAACCCGCAGAGCAGCGATTGTACTTTTCATGTGGAGGCTGTCCATGAACTTGTGCTCCGAGAGCTCTGCTTGGATATTCGCAGACTCTGTTGCATCAGACGAATCCGTAGATTCGCAAGCGGGAAAGAAGCGATCAAGCATTGCCTCGGACTCCTTTATGAGCTTGTACAATAAGTCTGTAGTGTAAAAGGGTTGCTGAAGAACTTTCTGGATATAGGGTAAGCGCATGAGATCACCAGTTCGTTTGTCATACTTCTTCAGTATCTTAACCAATCCTGTTGTGTTCCAACAAACAGAACCAATTTACTCAAGGACAATGATGTCTCTATTCAAATGCAAATAGTTTACCTGTATAATTTAGAGCACTGTAATTCTCAAGAAGAACCATCTCTCCATGGAAATCAACAATCTCCTTCCTTATACTCATCATCTTCTCCTTTGCCTTTGCAATCCTATCTCGCAATTCCTGTTTTTTTTTCACCCACACAAATCAGATCTTTGCTAATCAAATCAGCGATAAGATTTCGAAATGTTATTATTACCTTGAGCCTGATGATATACTCTTCCTCCTTCTCAACGAAGAAATTGTTGAATTTCTCCAACTCGTCCTCTAGCAATTGGATGAAATTGATCTCTTCTTTCGACATTTCGGCCAAGGAAGAGTCGAGCCGGAGGCGTTTGACGGGACGATCTCCGGCTTTGGAGTTGATGAGCTTGAGCCGCTTCTTGAGCTCCTTGTAAGACAAGAACTTGTCCCGCCATTCAGGCAGTGTCTGCTCGATCTGATTGCTGAGACTCTTACCAAACTTCATGCTTTTCTTTTCTTTACTTCCTGGGAAAATGTAGGAGATGAAGTTAGAGAGATATAAAGTTGGTAGTTTTGATTAAAAGAGAATATTCTGAAAGATATCCTTTTTTCGTGTCTTCCTTCCGGGAGAATATCTCTTGCTTTTATTCCTTTCATTCGTGGGTGAGATTATAACACATGGCAACTGTTGGTTGATACATATCACTCACATTCAAAATCTTACATATCCAATAATTTCAGATTGTATTTATCGAAAATTCAGATTTTTGTGATATCTGTCATCCAATCCATTTTTTAATATAAATTTGGTTTTTTTTTATCCACACATATTATAAGGGAAAAAAGGAAAAATTGTCAAATATATATATGAATTTTCAAATTTTGGTCATTCAAATCATGAACTATTGTATGAACAGTTTAAATTATCAATTTCTGTTGATTTTAAATTTAAATCACAAATTTCTGTTGATTGAGCCAAATTAGACATGACATTAAATCGATAAACGGAACAGATAAACGAGGTTACAAACAATTGTAAATCACACAATTAATTGATATGACGTTGTTTATTCTTTCTTCTTAAAACCTTCAAAAAGATGGTTGAGATTTTTCGTGATTTACGATTTTAAAAAAAAAAGAGGAAACGACGTCATATCACTTAACCGAGATTTACAATAGTTTTTAACCTCGTTTATCATGTTTTGTTTATCGACTTAACGTCATTTTTAATTTGGCTCAGTCGATAGAATTTTGTGATTTAAATTTAAAATCATCAGAAATTAATGATTTAAATTGTCCACGTGATAGTTCATGTTTTGAAATGTCAAAATTTGAAAATTCGTGTTTTTTTTTTGACAATTTCCCCAAAAAAGGTACATACCTTTAACTTTAATTATTTAAACTGTTTAATTCATCTAATCATTTTCAAAAAAATAATCAAAATGAATAAAAAATAAAAGCAATATTGGATATATATTTTCTAATATATATCCAGCTCAGATTGTCATGACGAAAAACACATGGGGCATACATTTGGTCTTCATGATCTATATATATGTATATATTTCCATGATCTTACAAGTAGTAAGTAGTAGTTTGACAAATACCAAATTTCTGTTTATATAATAAGTTTTGGGGTCCATGGGGAATATTCTTGGTAATAAAAAGGGAATAAACCTCGGCATCTTTCAACTTTGATTAAAGCATCCAATTTTCAATGGACAATCAGACTGGATTTCCCCAATTCGCGTCTCCATTCATTCCCATTTTCTCCCTCCGTTGACATTGTCTATATGCAACTCTGCAAACTTCTATGATATTTTTCAATTTATATTTGTTAAAACTATTAGTCAAAATATATATAATTTAACATACATAAGTTAGAGCGAGCATCTCCAAAGGGGATTTTAGAGTGAGGTTCTTAGAGTAATTAGGATTAAAAATAAATCAAAAATGGTTTAAGAGTTTAGGACAGATCCTTAAATAAGGATTTTAAGGATCGGTCATGTAAGCTGGTGATTGGTGGAAGGAATGTTAATATGCAATTAATCGTAAAAAGTCAGTAGGTGAATGATCGGAGGTCCGAACTGGTCAATGCAAAGGAAGGTGTGCGTGCTGTCTGATTGATCTTCTGCCTGAACAACAGCTGGAAGCCGACTGACCACAATGACAAAAACAAAAAGGTGTCTTTCTCTTTCCTCTTGATGCCGACTCATTCTTTCTTCTCTCACGACCGATTCAATTCAACACATTGAGAGTGAAAGTGGATACGTATTTTGTTTATGGAAACTCTCGTGGAAGAATCGGCGTAGTTTCCACTTGAAGAAAAAGAAAAGGAGGGAGCTTTGTTTGGGCTTCAACGAAACCCAAAAGCCATGGCCTCCGAATCTTCTTCTTCTTCTTCTGGCTTAGCAATAGCATCTCACGAGCGGTTTGTGTAAGTATTGACTTCGTTTAATAATTTTATATTCAACTTGTTCTAAATTTCTCCAAGTCGTTTGTTATTCAAAGTTTGACGGCTTTATAAAGAGATTATCTCGTAAACCTTCAAAATCATTAAATGGGTCGGATTCTAGAAAACCCATGTGGACATTATTCAGCTCAATTTCCGTGCTCTTGCCGAATCTTGTTCCTTTGGATATCTTATTCGGCAAGATGGGACCAAACAACAAGCTAATCGACATGGTTATATATTACTTTCTATCTCATTTGCGATATGTATGAGTTTCACTTGGATAATCTTGTTCCTTTGGATACCTTATTCGGCAAGATGAATTGTTTGCAACATACATGTTGAATTTGAATAAAATGAAATGATTAAGTTATGATAAAACTATTAATATGAAAGATGAGAAAAAACATTTTTATATTAGTGATTTAGTTGATATGATTCGTACATTGTCGATTAGCTTGATTTATATTTTTATATTAGTGATTTAGTTGATACGATATCTTGTTCCCCAACTCAAATCTTATATATTACTTTCTATCTCATTTGCGATATGTATGAGTTTCACTCTGTTCAACATATAACAGGTAAAAAAAGGCCCAAAAGATGGGACCAAACAACAAGCTAATCGACATGGTTACAGAGACTCAAAGGGTTGTTCGTGACTGCGAGGTCACTGCAATTCTCATCATATATGGACTTCCTAGGTTACTCACTGGATATATCATGGCTCACGAGATGATGCATGCTTGGCTTAGACTCAACGGTACCTAATTTGTAACTAACCATGATTCATCTTCACCAAGAAATTAACATGGAGAGACCTCTCAAATAAAAGTCGATTTTTTTGGTTTTGATATTCACAGGTTATAGGAATCTTAAGTTAGAGCTTGAAGAAGGATTATGTCAAGTGTTAGGCCTCAGATGGTTGGAGTCTCAGACATTTGCCTCTACTGATGCTGCTGCAGCTTCTTCTTCTTCTCGCACTCCTCCAGCTGAAACCACGTCAAAGAAAGGTGACGACTGGTCTGATTTCGAGAAGAAGCCCGTCGAGTTTTGCATGAATCAGATAAAAGAAGATGATTCTCCGGTCTATGGTCTCGGATTCAAACAAGTTTACGAGATGATGGTCTCGAATCATAACAGCCTTAAGGATACTCTGAAAGACATCGTCAGAGGTTCCAAGACTATACCAGATTCAAAGATTTGAATCAGAAGCCATATATATTTAACCTTCTTTGGTTTGAACACGGCTTCTTCTTCCTTTGTGTTACACAAATGTATTTTTCGTTGGATTGGATTTTTGCTTGATGAAACTAGATTTAAAGGAGTGCTTAGCTAAAGCACACCAGGAGCAGGCTTTCTGCTTAATGAATTCATTGTATAAGTCAGCTGATCCAAAAACAAAAAATACTTATTTTTATTATTTTGGACAAAATATTCAGTTTAATTGTTAGCTTAGTGATCGGTTATATGATTGATTATCTATTGCTACCAAATTCCATTATGTCATTAATATGAACCAAAGCTCAAAGTGTATATTTTTATCCCCTCTAATAATAATTTATTCTCTGTGGAAGTTTTAGACGTTTATACATTTAATTAGTAGCCGATTTAGAAGAAAAAAAAACAAAAAGAGTTACGATCAACAACGACCGGAATTAGTAAAGTCTGGACGATGCATCTTCTGTAGCTTGGTAAACCGATCTATATCGAAGTGGAGCATTTGAATTAACCGTTTCTGCTTCGTCTCGAACCGGCTTTTGTAAAACCCTTCGAAGGAAGGTTCATTTGAGGTTCGGAGGAAGAAGGCGTAACCAGCCATGAAATAAGTCGAAGTTACGTAGAAGCATATGGGCTCCATCACGTCCCACGATAGTTCCCAAAACGTCAGCCTAAAAAACCCAATCGTTTGTGCCATTATTAGGCCCATAATTCTCGCCGTACCAAATCATCGGCTCTCTTGTCGATGTCTGATTTTATAATCTCAAGTTGTTCGAACTCTTGTCTTGTCGCGGCGTCGCGGGTGGGTTCGCGTGTCGGAATTAGACCAGCCACGGCGCTTGTTAGCAGTAATACATACAAATTAAGAAAGAACATTAAAATTACCTCTTCGGGTTTAAGGCAGACGAATTTTCCCAAAACGATGACGTTTCCAGCTTTGTCGAGCATGTTCGCGACCCGGCTACCTTGTTCAGGATCCGAACTGTTTTCTCCGCATACCCGAACAAACTCCGAATACGGAACCCAATTTTTCCCAATCTCTCTCAGCCTCGATTTCACCATCTCCATTTCCGCTGCTCTCATAAGCTTCTTCACGTCTTCCACCGTAACCGCCGGAAAAACTCCTGGAGACGTCTTCTCCGGCGTCGGCGGCGGTAACATCTCGTCAAGGCGAATCCGATTATTCGACAAACTCAGCTCCCTGAGTTTCTCCATCAGATTACCCCCTCGTGGAACTATCTCCGGCGAGAAAAACGCCCTCTTGTGGAGAAATCTCCGGCGGATTCCAGAATCGCCGGCGTCAGGAGTAATGCCGGGTTTGGTCGGACGCATTCGGGTAATATCCGAAATCCGGGAATAGGATTTGGAAATGTTGAAGAGATTTCTAACTAGAGTTTTCGTCGACGACGCCATTACAGATGTTTTCTGTGAGCTCAGCTAAGCTCATCCACTCCATAGCTACACAGCAAACTCGACGATTCTGTTCCCGTGACCCATTCCCCAACAAAGTCCAGCACTACCTTTACCGAGCAAACCTCATCGACTCCATCCGCCTCACCCTCCGCTCCACATCCTCACCCTCCAATCTAACTTCTCTTCTAAACCATCGTCTTCTCGATTCTTTTGTCATCAAGAACGCTTTACGCTCGTGTCCTTCCGTAGCTTCTGCTTGGTCTATCTTTAAAGCCCTTAGGCCCCACTTTTCGTATGGAACTGAGACGCTTCTCGCCTTCGCCACCGTTCTTGCAAAGTTTCAGCGATCTTCAGAGCTTAAATCCCTTATTGGAGTTGTCCATGCTGGGAAATTCGGCCAAGTTCATTTCAGCTTTATGAATCTCATGAACCTGTACGCAACTGCTGGTGATTTTGACTCCGTTCTCAAGACGTGGGACGAGCATAGATGCTCAGGAGAGGAGAAGAAAGGCTGCACTGAGTCCTATAACATTGTGATGCAAGTTTACATTAGTTTAGGTAAACATGCTCACGCTGTGCAGACTTTCGATCAGATGATTAACCAAGGAGGGATCCCGAATTCAAGAACATTCACAATCATGATTGAGCATCTGGTGAAATTGGAGAATCTTGATGCAGCCATGAAGATTTTCGAGACCTTGCCTTTGATGAGGATCACAAGGAATCTGAAGCATTTTTCGGTTCTGATTGAAGCCTTTGTTGATGCTCAACGCTATGGTGAAGTCAAGATTCTGCTTGCCGAGATGAAAGCTGCTGGGAAGTTCCCGAGTAGACGCATGCTTGAGCCTCTGAAACGCATGAGAGATGCTGGATTTGAACAAGAAACGCAAGAGTTGTTGAGAGAAATGTTGCCGGATGAGAGAATCAAGGACATTTCTATGTATTATTCTATGGACAATCCCAGCGATACCGAAGAAGAAAAGGAGGACGATGAACACAATGATGATGTCAATGAAGGTCAAGTGAAGTTGAAACCATGGCTGGATCCAAAAGCTTTAGCAAGCTCGTTAAAGAGCTTGAGCATTGGTGCAGTCACTGCTTTGGAAGAAGCTAATTTTATATGGACAAATCTTTTGGTCTGCAAGATGCTAAGAAACTTCAGATCCCCTGAAACAGCATGGAGTTTCTTCCACTGGGTAGCAACTCAACCCGGATTCACCCACGACGCCTACACGATTGAGAGAATGATGGCTATGTTAGCACGCAATGGCCAGGTTGAACTGGTCGATAAGCTCATCTCAAAAGTGAGAATCGAAGGGATCAAGCTACCATTCAGCACCATCAGACTAATCATCGATCTCTACGGAATTTCTAAGAAACCAGAAGCAGCCATCAAGGTTTTTCGCCAAGACACAACTCTCTGCGGTTCAATATCAGATTTCAACCACATGCTGTTGTACTCATCCCTCTTGAGAACGTTAACAAAGTGCAAGAGAAACGCACAAGTTTTGGAGACGCTAGAAGAGATGGTTTCGGCCGGAGTTTCTCCTGATATCCAGACGTTTTCGGGTTTAATGTATCACTTCGCATTGCAGGGAGAGATTCAGACAGTTGAGAGACTTTTCTCAATGGTGAGACAGATTGGTGTGGAGCCAGATCCTTACATGTTCAAGCTTCTTGTTCAAGCGTATTGCAGATGCGAAAGAGCAGTGCTTGCTTTCAGAGTGTTCCAAGACATGAAGGATTCGAATCTGATGCCTGACAGAGAGACGAAAGAGCTGCTTGTGAGGAGTCTGTGGAGAGAAGAGAAACGAAAGGAGGCGGCTGCGGTTGAAGAAAGCAGTTACTGCGAAGAGGAAGGGAATAGTAATAGCGTTTTGCGTTTGGCGTTGAAGGGTCATGTGTGGACTATTAGTTCTACAGACATCGCTCGAGTCTACAATCTCTACCGCGATTGTGTTCAGACAACTTCAACATAACCTCTTTCTATGTTTTTTTGTTTTTGTTTTGGGGCAGTTGGAACTGTTAGTTCTATTGATCGCGTATGGTCCGTAAGTTCCGTTGGGCTCAAATCTGGTATTAATGATGTCCGTCAACCGAAGAACATTTTATAGTTTTTTTTTTAATTAGCTAATGATATCACAGGAGTGTTTTAAATATAGTTCTGAAATCTATCCATCCATTCAGCTATTTAGAATTCTTTCTGCAACCAAATAACCAATTGAGATTGGAACAGATAAATGAAATCTTATTTGAAAACAAGCTATCTTGGGATAATTAATTAGGGCAACGGACATCATCTTGATGGAGACTTGATTGCTGTTTACGAAGGCTTAATCAAAGATGATGAAGTTACTTCTCTTCTTGTTCACAAAAGAATACACATCCAATCCTTCATTACAAAACTAAAAAGGTCGATTGCATTTGATCTCATCTAGATTCTTGATGTTAAGAAAAGAAAAAAACTTTTGAGAATATTGTTTCATTCGCTTCCCCATTTCCGGACAACGCTCTCTTTAGCAGAGACATTACTGAAACCTTCCTTCTTCCACATCTCCTCTGAGTTATCACCATTCACTTTCGAAGTTTTTCTTCCCATGAGTGTGGAGCTTAGTGAAGTCAGACCTTCTCGTGTTCCTCGCAAAGCATACAACAACGGGTTTAACACAAATGCAGCCATTACTTCACCTTTCGCAACCATCATATACTGCAACCATTAAAACAACCCAAAACCATCAACAAACTAAAAGTCTTTCTCCCTCTTCTCTTTCTGATTTTCCAATTTTTAATTAATAAGAATGATTCCTTAGTAAGCAAAAGCATACCACGAGAAGTATCGCTAAGAGGGTGATGGTAATCTGTTGAGCTTCTTTCCAGAAATGATCGCCACTGAACCAACCGCCACCTCCAAACCAGCCTCCTCCTCCTCCTCCTCCATTTCCGCCACCGGATTCTTCCCTTTTCTTGATCTCTTTGTCCCACTTCTCGAACTCAATTTTCTTCCCACCAAGAGCGCTTTCCAATGCTTTACGAGCTTGCTCCTGCACAATCAAGAAAATTGAACAGCACAGTCAGTATTAGCCACCAATATCATATGATGCTACCATTCTCCATGTTTAGAGCAGATCAATCCTCTTTTCTTCTTTCCCGAGAGAGAGAGAGTTTGGAGAGCTGAAACAAGGAGGCTCCAGTTTTCAACTTTTCTTCTACCAGCAACAATAAAATGCAATCACGTTTGCCGAAGGAAATGTTTGGAAAGAGATGAGCTCTTAAATAAAAAGAAAAAGAGTTTGCTGTATATATCCAGAGAAGTAGCAAAGCTAAGAAACTGATAATCTCTACACCAATTCACCAAACCCGAGAGATTTGAACAATGCGAAGACTCTAAACTCTCAGCCAAACAAACAAGAGCTAGAAACACAATAAGCCAAGCCCTCACTAACCAGCTCACTGTGGGTCTCCACAGAGAACTCTGCTCCACTCGGATCCATAAACAACAATTTTATCCGGAAGAATTGTCAATATCAGAGTTCACAAGCGGAATCAATTTCGTTCTCAGGCGATAAATATAATATGCAAAAAAAAAAAAAAAAAATCAATTCAATTCAATCGATTTCTCTGATTCGTAATCCCAACAATTTCAGCAGATTTATACAGTTCCTTTAAAGTTGTAAAATTATTTGCTTGAAGACCATAAAGGGAACTTTGGTAAGAAACTAACCTCCCTGTGGTTGCCGGAGAAAAGACAAGAGAATCTTCCCTTGCTTTTGGTAACTGAGGTTCGCAGAGAGAAGACAGAGTTAGGGTCGAGAGTCCGGCGTCGAAGGTGGAGAAGGGGCGACGAATAGGAAGGGTTTATCAGCAGCCTCACTACGTGTCCCATCTCTCTCCCTTATCCTACAATGCTTTTTCACCAATTTTCTCTTACATGTCCGTTGATAGGATTAATTAATATATATCTTAACCTTTTCTCTTAATTGTCCCTTTAATTCTTTAATGATGCTATAAAGTCTAAACATCGATTGGTCTGCATGATTAATTTTATCCTGTATAAAATTTCTTCTGTAGATTGTAACTTGTATGTGTATGGTTTCAACTTTAAATTCGGTCTCGTAGTAAAATTGTGGCTTTGTAGCTTTATAAGCCTTCTCTATTACAAATGTTTTGACCATAAATTTTAAATTCCGTTGAAACCAAGAATTTGAAAGAGACTATTTTTTTGCACTCGGAAAAGAAACAAGACATGAACTACTACTATTCTCAAGAGACCAAAAAAACATTGAAGAAAAAGATCCCTATAGTTCAATGAGTTCATCTATATCTATATATACCTCAAACCAACCGCACCCCTTTTCAGTTCTCAGACTTATTGACTTCTGAAGGAAACAAAAAGAAAAGGGTTTCACTTTCCCAATAACTATCTCCATTCTCTACAGATCAATCTATGCGAAGCTCGTCGTTTTGAGGCCTGAATTTGATGATCATGAGATGTGGGAGCACAACAAGGCAAGCCATGAACAATGTGAACTGCAAATCATCAAAGCAAAACCATATATTTCCATTAACCACATAAGATTTCTCTACAAGAATGATGATCGACTGAGAGTTCCATACCAGAAGAGGGAGAGTCAAGAAGCCCCATATAGGCCAAAGAGCGAAGGAAAGCCTGCATTTGCAAATTTTATCACACATACACAAATACGATTGATACTCCCGGTACTAGTTCCTCATGACTAAAGCATGTGATTTATTTGACTTACAGGCAAAATGAAATGAGACCGAGTAGGGTGATGAAAGGCAGAGCAGAGATACTCCACAGTTCCCATTTCTCATCAAACCTTCTCAAGCTCCACGATAACATACTTTCGTAGATTATGATTACAATGTTCACACCTATTCCCAACATCCCGACGTACAAAGGCATCCTGGAAAGAAGGCAAATGCGTGCATTATGTTTAGATTGGTTTTCAACATAAACAAAAATATTGCAGAAAAAATACACCAAATCATGACACAAAAATCTGCATTATCCAAACCACTTAAAATGAAAGGTCTTTAAACAGTAGCCACCTTTGCCTATGCAGTATGCACATGTCCTTGTTAATCCTCAAGACTCACAAAGTTCTTGGGGAAAGAACCATGGACCTTAAAAGAGCTTATTCAAAAGATACAAGGATAAGGCGATTCTCCTAACACTTGATAAATGACAAGTTTCTGGTGTTCCTGCTTGGCCTAAATTAATTCAAGGTCTATCCTATTTTTTTGATTGAATACAAAAAACCACCATAATCAAAAACATTGAATTCAAACCTCTATGGCATCCTCAGGTTTACAGTGAGCCAAATATGTTTTCTTTATACCCAAACATCTTAACACAAGCAATAAGCCAAAAGTGAAAAGAAAGAGCCGTTCAAGAAATATGTAACCTTTTGATCCGAGCATCGTGTAGGAGGATGTATATCATATTGGACTGCATGTCTCCAAAATAGATGATGAATACTGCAGATGCAATCCAAAGAACATTCTCCAGAATCTCGACCCACGTTTTACATCTAGGGGTCTCTAGGGAGAAAGGTTGTTGCCTAGAGCAAGCATCGTCCTCAAGATCATCACCACCAGATGCATAACCTTGGCTATGTCTTTGCCTAATGTACCCACCACCACCAACCGGAGTTCCACCAGACATGTTTCCTAGAAGCTAAGCTAAACCAACAATACCACCTCCTTGGCGATTAGGAACACAGAAACTAAACAACCCTAGAAGAACCCTTTGTATAAAAGTCGATCGATTCAGGCAAGTAAAAGATACCAAACTTCGAAATTCGTCTCATCACAAGCGATCCCACAAAGTCTATATATGCTTTTCGTCACCAGCGAGACTGCAACGAAATTCATAGAGGAGAAATCATTCAATTCCAATACATCAATTTATGCGGGAAAAAAAGAAAACAAATTCGTCGAATCCAGATTTCGAGAGATCGGAAACGGGAATTCGTAGAATCCAGAGCTGAGGGAATCAATAACCTCAATTGAGAGCTCGTCGCGGACGCTTGATGAAAACCCTAAGAACCGATCCCAAATTCTCTTTGAAATTATGAGAAGAGAAGCTTTTAGCTTTGAAAACGGTGAGAGTGAAGCGTTAGGCTGACTAGTAACTGAACCCTTTCGAGAGGGTTGGAACATGGATGCCAGTACATCCCCTAAATCCCGGAACCAGAGCATTTTAAATGATCCCGTACCAAACGTAACTCGATCATGTGATCTCAAAGCTTAGCCGAGGGTGTCTTGTCACTTTTTCTATGTATATGAAGACTATCAGTTTTTTTTTTCTCTAACCCTGATTTTATTTAGAGTATACGACAAATATCAATTTTGTTTCAAAATGATGATGATATTGTTATCTTCATTGAATCCTAACTATACGCCAAATGCCCATAAATTCTTAATTAAAAACAAATGATGTAATACCTCTAGCTAACAAAAGTTGGTTGGAAGAACAAGAGCCGAGAGGGTCCATGGCCGGGGTCCTAATTTGCTGAGCATAAATCGACAAGGTTAACAACGAGTATGAAATATCAGATTTTGGGGTCCCGGGACCAGGTAAACACTGTGTTTGAGAACAATTAGTGTTTTTGTCAAGAGAAAAACAAGTTTATAACATAAAAACAAACATCTCCACCTATCTATATATGTGTTGATTACACTTGTTGACAAGAAATAAGAGGTTAATTTCACTTTACTTTGAACAACCCACATGGTTTGATTCTATCAATCACCCTATTCACTTTCTAATCCACATTATTTAATTTGTCTTGGTGTTGGCACATATTGAGTTTATTAAAGAGGTAGCTATTATTATTCATTGATTAAATTATGCAAAATTTGACCAAGACTTGCATCATAATGGCTTGTTACCACTTACCAGTCAATATCAATGTAATGTAATGCGTAGATGGTTTTTAACAACAAGAAGAAGATCAATACTAAACAATTTAAAAAAAAAACGACCACAAACGTTAACAAATGTTTTATGAGGAAATGGATCCTCCCTTGTGCAATATCTTCACCATCCAATGCCTAAATGACTAAATCTCGAGATATTTCACTGATGATTGTTAAAAGGTTATATTAAGTATGAGCCTAACTCAAGCTTATATATTATCCACAAATCTTTCAAAGTTTCGATGTGGGACAAATATCATTTTAATACACCTCCTCACGTTTAGGACTGGACATCTGAAGTGTGAAATTTGTGGGACTGGACATCCACGGGTATGGTCCATAATCGAGAAATTGAAACCTGACTCTGATACCATATTAATAAGTATGTGCCTAACTCACACCCAAAAACTAGCTCAAAAGTAGAGAATTACCACATATTTATATATTGTCCACAAATCTTTCAAAATTTTGATGTGGACAAATATCATTCTAACATGTTAATTATTTCTTTTTTTAATCTTGACAATATCGTAATCACTTGTATAATAAACATATCCCAAAACTCATAATAACCATATTGAACCTAATTTAGATGCAGCTAGGCAAATTATGCACATGTGAAGCTAGATTGGTTAATATTTTCTACACTTTTTCCTAGAGCTAGCTCCGATTACAAATTATTATCCTTCTGCAGACCAAATAAATAAAAAAATCATTCAGAAGAAAATGTTGTATATGGTACGCATAGGATACACTCCATTTTATTATAAAAATAATATCTTTCTATATTGTATTGATGTATAAAATTATAGTATTTAATTCTAGTATTAAATTGCAAAATTGAAGAGAGAATAATAGAGAGGACTCATTTCTCTCCTCTGACTCTTCCTTATAAATAAGGCATATGAGGCATTAAAAGGTTTCACACCTATTCTTGCGCAAAAACATTCAAAAAGAAAATGAATATGGCAAACGAAGAGAAACCCAAAAAGAAGAAAAGTCTCATGAGCTTCTACAAATTCTCCACCACGACTTCGAAGCAATCACTCATAAACCCTAAATCCAAACCAAACAAAGTCCCGATCCCAACAACATCAATATCCCAAGAAGAGGTATCAAAACCAATCGTCGTCCGATCGAACAAAACGCAAAATCATCCGATGAGGGACATCTTCGAGTTAGAGACTGAAAGAAAGAAAGGCGGTGGTGGTGGTGGTGGTGGTGGTGCGGCGGAGGAGGGGAGGAAATCGGTGTCTCACGTGGAGAGGGACACGGCAGCGAGGATAGCGGCAGTGGCGGAGATGTTAACGGTGAGGATATTAGCGGCGGACATGCCGGGGTTTATGCAGGCACATGCGTTTAGGTGTGCGAGAACGACTTTAGATAGTTTGGACAAGTTTAGTTCGAAGCACATGGCTTTCAATCTCAAGAAGGTAACACTCTCTTCTCTTCCTTTTCGCATTTTTTTTTTGTCACTTTCTCCTATTTTATCATTTTTTTATATATATGCAAAAGTATATCACAAGCGGCGGATTTTCATGAAGAAAAAAGACAAAACAAAACAAAAAAAATTTGATAAAGAAAAATAGAAGGACAAAATATGCGATGCCAAAACTTACTACAAAATCTCTAACATATATATGAATTTTGTTTTCTTTATATGATCTTCTTTACTAAAATGTGTAAAAAAATAGGATTTGCATCTAACCAATCATAATAGTCTAGGGTTGAAATGTCGTCCAATTGGCATCTATTGTAGATGATTAGACATTACAAAACATTCTATTTTGTTATTAAATTGGTGTTCGGTCAATTAGTTATAAACGACATCGTTATCTTGAAATATTTTGTGTGTTTGAGAACGTTTTTAAATGTGTGATATTATAGTCTTGAGGTTATTTTAGACGACTAAATAGACATACAAATTAATGAGATTAAGATAGCTTCTATTGTTTTTTTTGTTCCGTTCAAGCCACAAATATACAAACAACTAAGCAGAAACTCATATTTAATACCAAAAACATCTAAATGAATACAAAGTATGAGGGGGAAAATGACACATCATCCCTAGCTCTTAGCCAATTGCTTTTTCATGATATTAGATGTCAATATCAGACAAAGGACCGGTGTTTGTTTCTATGGGCAGAAACAATATTAGAAAATAGGTTTTGTGAATAAACAAAATTTGGATCTCAAAATGGATGGGAGAGTGAATACTATTAGAAATAAATAATAAAAACAGAGTGATGGGAAATGGTCCAGCCAATGTTGAAAAGGGCATCAAGGGGGAATAATGACCCAACAGAGCCATGTGGTCCTCTTCCACTCTTATCCCTCTTTTTTCTCTTTAACTTCGATTTTTTTGGATCCCTCTTTTGTCTCTCTCCCAATCTCCACATTAAGGATCGTTGTGGCTTTTGACTATAATTTCTCTTGGTAGTTATTTTTTGTATGACAAATTAGTAAAACATGTCAGATTTTTAAATCTTTTAGTTCAAATTTAACCGGGGAATAATCGTATGTACGGTCACTTAATTTAAGATTCATTAGTTTTGTCACTTTTTGAAAATGTAGTAGAAAGTAACATTTTTAAAAAAATTGTGTATCGTCCATTATCTTACACGTCTTTCATTGTTACTTCGTGTACCGTCCATTATCGTATATGTTGTACTGTACATAGGTACATTTGGGTTGAATAATAGTAAAAAGTGATACTTTCTATTAAGATCAACATACTAATGAAATTTCAATTAATTGACATCATGTGCAAAACCCCTTCAACCAGATCCATTTTCTTTGTGAAAATGATCAACATTCCATATTTACTTGTTTTTCTACCCTTAAATTTACAGGGCTGAACTGAACATAGTATACAAATTTAAAATTTTACTATATTACATGTTCTGTTTAAGGATCTAGAAGATGCACACACGTCGGTTCATAACCTTTTCTATCAACAAGAAAAAAAGTTTAAATTTTATATTTTTTAGCATATTTTCTATAAATAGTTAAATATATAATACAATGGTGGAACAGCCAAAGAATTAACATCGAAACCATTTTGCAAAATAATTATATATAAGATGCTAGAAGTTTTGTTATAGCAATCAACTTATAATTCTTTTTTTTTTGTGTTAAAGGATCGACTTATAATTCTCATGCCATAAATAAGTTATAATGTAAGTGAGATATGAAAAAATATGCAGGAATTTGACAAAGGGTATGGACCAGCATGGCATTGCATAGTGGGGTCAAGTTTCGGGTCATTCGTGACACATTCCACAGGTTGTTTTCTTTATTTCTCAATGGACAAACTCTACATTCTCCTCTTCAAAACCAAAGTTCGTCCTCTTTCCCCCCATTGATTTTCTCGTCTCTTTAGGCCGTAACTTATACCAATCATAATCAAGAGGCTTACTGTAAATTCACTATTCCTATGTTTTTTTTTTAATTTCATATGTTATTATAAAGTTAGAACAACGATTCCTAGTGTTATCTGTGGTCCACTTTGTTTGGATTATATGTTAATTTATATGAGCGTGCGGCCATCAAAAACCTCATCTCGGAAAGATCTATTCCCTCAAAGACTGAAGTAGGGTTAAAAAACCCTAAGTAATGTGATTTATATTTGGAAAATAAGGAGTTAAATTAATAATGAAATGCTAAGTGACCAAGAGTGGAGCTTAAAATAACGAGCTAAGGACACTACTAGTGACTGGGGGACGACAAGGGGCTGATGTAGCATAGGCAAGCCTTTGGTGTTATACCAAGATTCTAAAGTTTTATTTGATTACATTTTTTTTAGATATTTGTGCATGATGTCACTTACTTTAAGTTTCATTAATTTTTTGTCACTTTTTAAAAATACTAAAAAAATTTATCACTTTTTACGCGAAATGACAATTATACCTCTGAATCTACATCGTGTACCGTACACACCGTACTGTATAGAGGTAAATTTGTCATAAACAGTAGAAAAGTGACAAAAAAAATTTAGCACTTTAAAAAAATGACAAAAAAACTAATGAAACCTAAAATAAGTGACATTGTGCTCAAAGTTCCATTTTTTCTTTTATCAAGTAGTACCAAACGAATTTTTTCTTTTAGATTTAGCATTGGATATTGTTGAAGAGCCCGATTAATCATGGGACTGTGGAAACATTTTGGTAAAGAATATTCTGCAAGCCCACCACACATAAAGCACTCGGACTGAAATCTAAGTGACCAAGTAGTACACACGCAGTATTCGCAGATGGTGGAATTGAAGCCGAGGTTGTATCGAATTTATGCCATTGGCTTCAAAGCCAATACTACCATGCCACGACACGCAGGTTTGCAAAAATATGTTCTCCTCAAGTTTTCTCTTCTTAGATTTTTTTTTGTTTCATGAATTCAACGAAACAAGAAAGCTAGAAAATCAGATATTTAGAATTTAGAGCATGATTATCAGTGGTTATTATGAGTAAAGATACTGAGTTATTATAGATTAAATCTATTTAAATAAATAAAAATGGATTTAAAACCATATTACCATATCTAAAATTGGACTCTATATTATCAGTAAATATACTGATTTTGCTTGCTCCTGATTGGTCGAAATGAATAAAGAAAAAGAAAAAATAATATGATTCTCTCTCTCTCTCCACATCTCCACAACTCTATATTTACTACTTATAATCACATAAAACATCAACAAAATAAATTAGGGTTCTAAAATACAATAAATATTATAAAATTCATATATTACCCCAACATATTACCCACCCATAATCATGCTCTTAGTAATTTTCTTAACTTACCGGATACTTTCACTACGTAAGTTTACCTCCGTGCGCATTCAGAAATACCATTCAAACTATTCGGTCTCTGACTTAGCGCAATGACTAATTCCAAAATAAATTTGCATCCTTATGGCAATATGGAAACTTGGTAAATGTATTATCAATACATTCATAAATAAGTTTTCTTTTGATGAATTCATCCATTGCTGTTTAGCTTTTGATGAATTCATGAATGTAGCCGCCATAAGTTTTCTTTTGATGAAAATTTTGGCTGTCGATATTACTGCAAACTTGGTAATTGACGTTTGCTTTTTGTTTATGTTTTTTGAATGTTTCACAAACAAACACACACACGTATTGTTTCATATGAATAGATAAATGATCAATCTATAAAGCCTTCTCACATCATAAACCAAAAGCAATGGTTGTTCATCATGATTTCGAAATTTTCACATTAGAGAATTGCACAATGAATCGTAATATGATATATGCTGTAATTTGTTAATTAATTTACCCCTTATGATATGCTTCTTTTTTGTTATGTTATGTACTTCCAGGGCTTGATCTTCTCCTTCTCCGATTAGACGAAAACAGAGAACAGAAGCCACAACCAACAGAGATTTTAGGGGAAGGTGGATCCAACGTCGGAGAAATATCCACCAATCGTCCACCAACGTGGCCACGTCCTCCGTCCGATGCGCTCCGTTGCACTGTTGCCGACGCAGCCGCCATTGATCCGTCGCGGTGATCGTTACACCGATCTTCCTGTCTTTCGTCGTTGCGAATTTCCCCGCTCAAGAATCTGTCGTTCCAGATGAGTCCCGACGAACCTTGTCTCCTAAACGACGCCGTCGATCTCTGCAACGCCATCCTTCTCCTCTTTCTTTCAATGGAATGTGAAGAAAACAAATATTTAAAAAACAAATTCTCAACAAAAAAAAAGGAAAAGAAAATATTTTGAAGGAAGAAAGGAAAAAACAAGAATAAATTATGGAAAACGTTTTTTCTTTCTTTATTACGTTATTCCTTTTTCGAAGACTTTTTCTCTCTTTTTTTCAAAATTATTTTCTTATTATGGTTTCACATTTGTAGTTTAAAAAAAACATATTTTAGTAATATGAGTTTTTTTACCAAAAATGGGAAAACCAAAGAGGCTAACTTACTGTCTGTTTCTTTTGTACAAACGTATGTCCTAATGGCTGAAAGAATCACGTCATTTTTAATTTCTAAAACTGATTGTTTTTTTTTTTTTTGTTTGTTGTAAATTTCTTTGCTCCGGTTTAGCAAACCGAGATATGAGAGGTTCGGTTAGCTAAAAAAAAGAAAAGAAGAAAAAGCCCAGCCCACTTGTGGCTTTTGACTTGATTGTGATTCTCTCTCTCTTCCTCGCTCTGAAGTTCCCTCACCGAATCGGGGAGCAAGCTTCGTCGTCGACTATCCTCTTAGACCAATCGCATCCCTCAGGTTTGTCTTGATCCCTAATCGTATGAATCAAATGATAAAAACAAAGATTGGTAAACCTAATTGTTCGCTCTCTGTTGTAGACGCTCTACCTTCGGAGTTTTAGATTGGGAATCGAAATGTATTGTGATGTTTGGGTTAATTTTATGGAGTGGGTTTTTGTCGAATTGGACTTAGAAACCCTAATTTAGAGGACCCTGTGCAATCACCTCAGAACCGTCCCTGGGTTTCTTAATCTGCTCGTGATAATGATATGATAGATTGGCTTTCTGTTGAGTAATATATATATATATATATATTTTGATTCTCCAATCAAAATCCTGTATATGTTTTTTTGCATCTCTATGGGCTGAGTTTTGAAGAGGGAAACAGGTCTTATTGAGCCATTAATTTACTTATTAGTTGACATTCACAAAAACTAATCTAATGAAATCATGAGTCTTGTTTAGCTTTCACATTTCCTGAATCTAGACAGTGGATTCAATATATATTGGATAATGCGGATTAGCTTTCACATTTCTTGATTTCTGAAGGTGATATCTATAATCTTTTTTACCGTCATTGTAGGCGGAATTCAGTAGATATGGCGGCTACATCAAGGTTCCAAGCATTCTTGAACAGTCCGGTTGGCCCTAAAACAACCCATTTCTGGGGTCCTATCGCTAATTGGGGTTTTGTTGCTGCTGTATGTTTGTCTTTTTTTTCATTACTCAATCCATCGGTTTGGGTGGTCCATGGATTCATAACAGTTTTCAATTTGATTTCACAAATAGGGTTTGGTGGATATGCAAAAGCCCCCTGAAATGATTTCTGGAAACATGTCTTCAGGTAAGAAAAGATAAGTGTTGAAATCTTATTATAAAGGCCATACATGCAACATTATTAGCTAATCTTCTGATGGCATCTTTTTGTTTTGTTTGTAAAGCGATGTGCATTTACTCTGCATTATTCATGAGATTTGCTTGGATGGTGCAACCTCGAAACTATTTACTACTTGCGTGCCATGCATCAAACGAGACCGTACAGCTCTATCAGCTCTCGCGTTGGGCTAGAGCCCAGGGGTAAGTTCTATCTCAGATAACCATAGACATGAACAAATGCACTCAAAAACCGGATCACTAGCCTTTTAAAACTCGGAAACAATTAGGACAACTGTTTTAAATCATAAGCTTACTATACGTTACCATGTTTTGTTTTTAGCTTACTCAGAAATCCCTTAAATGACAGGTATTTGTCCACCACCAAAGAAGACGAGAAACCGTCTCAGTAAAACCAAAATGAGGAAAGGTGTCTGCTTCTGATGAACAACGGATCAGCATTTGTTCTTGGGAATTACTTAATCCATCCATTTGATTTTCCTTTGAAACGTGTTTGTGTTGTGTCCCCCAGGCCATGGTTGCTTTACTTGTTGGATCGCTCATTAACATTATCTTTTTTGTTTGTTTGATAAGCAACCGCTTGTAATAAAATTTGGGACCAGTCATCAGTTCATACTTGTGTTTGAAACATCTTCCGACCAAAAAGTGAACGGTAAACGATCTATTTTCTCCTGATAAGTTTCATATAATAACAGATATTCCTAGAGTTTGAATCTAGTTCTATTTCTCCAACATTTGAAAGTTCGAATCTTATTTCTCTACGAAATTTCGAAACGGATATCAGTTATATTGATTACTGTTCACAAACCAAATATAACCAATCAAACCAGATCCTAAACCGAATTAAAATCGATTTCAACCAAATCCAAACAAAAAAAACCAACCGTAAACGACCGACCCAAAAATCTCTTGCTTCACCCGTTTTTTTTTGTTGGAATTTTTTGTTGGTTTTATTTTCTGAAAAATTGAAAACTTTATTCTCGAATTGAAGAACTCTAATAGCGGAAGATGAATGGGTTTTCTCTTAGTCTTCTTCCCCACTTACTCTTCACTCTCTCCACCTTCGAGCCTTCCTCTGGTTGTTGCTCATATCGCTTCCGATACGACGGAGGAAGATTTCGGGGGGAAATAATGAGTTGGGTTTAGAGAAATCAGAGGAATACAGCGAAAGTATAGCGAAAGAGAAGCATATGGAGGAAGATTGGTTGGGTTCGAGTGGAGAAATGGAATTGATGAGCTCTGATGAAGGAATCTGATGAGAGGGAACAGAGAGATGTCGAAGAAGAAGAAGAAGTTGGGTCAAGTGAGAGAGAGAGAGAAAGGAAAACGACAAAATCGGAGTGAGTGAGAGAGAGAGAGGAGTTGCCGTCTGTCTCCGATTACTCATCGCCGGAGCAGAAGTGGGTTGGCCACGTGGAAGAAGGCGAGTCTGGGTTTGATTTGGATTTCACGATGAATCAACCTTACTCCGATTAACGGATCAATCGGCATGTTCGTATTCTGATAATCATAAATTAAGCGAGGTTCCATCGATTGAATTTGATTTTGTTGATGAAGAATCAAAGATGTCTGCCATAAGGCTTAAATCGATCTGAAGTTAGCTTATGTCGTTGGGTAAAGAGAAGAGTTCGATTTGATTAAGGAAATGGAAAAGAAAATTAAGAAAACAATGGCGGAAGAGATAAATGGAAAAGTGTATAATTATCCTATTTACTTCCACCGTCTCATCTTTTACTTCATTATGAAGGAATGTTCACCGACAGTAACTTTAGTATTTTACTATTATATTTTTACTATAAATAGATATGTAAGTGTGAAGAAACAGAGGTAATAAGAAGAAAGGATTCTCTCTCTCTCGCTTACTCTCATACTTCTCTCACATCACTTTCTTTGAGCAAAATATATAATAATATATATAGTATATACACACACGTATATAAACGATAGTTTTATACCGTGTTATCAGCACGATCGTCTCACGATCCGTTCATAAACCGAAAAATGTTAGATTTAATTTATGTTTAATCTATTTACGTTTATATATTGTTTTGGGATGATAGGCGTTGCCTTCCCCGAACTGCTATTTACGTTTATATATTATTTCGGGATGATAGGCGCTGCCTTCCCCGAACCGATCGTTATAATAGGTTCTGCCTTCACGATCATGATCATATGGCAGACTATGTCTCCTCATATCATATGGTAGGTTATGCCTCTTTAAATATATGGTTGGCTTATGATCATATGACAGACTATATCTCCTCAGATAAATGTCTCCATAAAATAAATGTCCCGAAGATATTTAAGAAAAGTTCCTGAAGAACTAAATGAAAAATATGTCCAAAAGACATATTTAAAAAAAATGTCGCAAAGACATTTATGAAAGGTTCCAGAAGAACCATATAACAAAAATAATGTCCAGAAGACATATTTAAAATAAAAATGTCCAAAAGACATACTTAAAATAAAAATGTCCAGAAGACATATATGAAAGCGTTCTTGAAGAACTGTTTCGTCCAGAAGACGTTTTAAATTATTGTTATTTTAATTTATGTTTATTATCGTAAATTATGTGGAAGGCTATGCCTCTTAAATATATATGTTTAATTGTTTAATTTATGTTGTTGATAAAAATTATGTATGTGAGTTCCAGAAGAACAACATAAAAAGAAAAAAGAGAAATTATTATAGATAATGGAGAGCTCCGATGAGCGAAACGCTTCCGATGAGCAAAACGCTCCCGATGAGCGAAACGCTCCCGTTGAGCGAAACGCTCCCGTTGAGCGAAACGCTCCCGTTGAGCGAAACGCTCCCGTTGAGCGAAACGCTCCCGTTGAGCGAAACGCTCCCGTTGAGCGAAACGCTCCCGTTGAGCGAAACGCTCCCGTTGAGCGAAACGCTCCCGTTGAGCGAAACGCTCCCGTTGAGCGAAACGCTCCCGTTGAGCGAAACGCTCCCGTTGAGCGAAACGCTCCCGTTGAGCGAAACGCTCCCTTTGAGCGAAACGCTCCCGTTGAGCGAAACGCTCCCGTTGAGCGAAACGCTCCCTTTGAGCGAAACGCTCCCGTTGAGCCAAACCTTTCCGTTGAGCGAAACGCTTCCGTTGAGCGAAACGCTCCCGTTGAGCGAAACGCTCCCGTTGAGCGAAACGCTCCCGTTGAGCGAAACGCTCCCGTTGAGCGAAACGCTCCCGATGAGCAAAACGCTTCAGAAAAGCGAAATGTTTCAGAAGAGCAAAATACTCTTGAAAAACAAAAACTCTCCAAAAAGAATAAAACGCTCCAGCAGAGCGAACGTTTTAGAAAAACACATGATGAAGACATGCATAAAAATGGCAAAATTGTATACGATAAGTAAACCTGAAGTTTACCAATATATAACATAACCGGTTTAAGCCATCCCAGTGTAATAATGATATCAAATATTATTGAGAATTTATGTGAAAAAACCAGATGTTTTTCTCACATAGCATGTCTTACCAAAAAAAAA
Organism: Eutrema japonicum; assembly: GCA_030161315.1. NCBI lineage: Eukaryota > Viridiplantae > Streptophyta > Magnoliopsida > Brassicales > Brassicaceae > Eutrema > Eutrema japonicum. The sequence continues at coordinate 47,500,338 of BSQW01000005.1, forward strand.
AAAAATGAAACCATCATGTGAAAACCTGTTCAAGATGAATAGGCAAGAAAAGCCATCATCTTGAAAAAGGGTACTAAAATTTCCACATCAACAAATTTGATGCATAATACATAACCCAAATGGGTAATTGTATATGTTATTGATCCTAAAGTGGGATTTAATTCGAGATAGATGGACATGAAATGTCATCATCTCGAGGGGGAGAATTAAAGAATCCCATATCAAAAGTAAGTGGAACATCCAGAAGATTGTGTTCACACTTAAAATAGATCTGATGGTTCATTTATAAAGTAAATCCAGAAGATTACAAGATGAAATTCTCTCATTTCATCTAATTGATTCAATCAAAGATTAACTATTCTTTGCTTGGAAATTTATGGGTATGCAATATATGCATCCACCACACTGCATAAAAGTGAGACCCATAAAATATATTGAATCATCAGTCGAAGATGTGCTTATCACAAGATTTGCATATCATTATTACTGAGAGAATGGTTGAATAATTTGGATCCTTTAATAAATGAATGCGAACTTGAAGTTCAAAGTTCAAAGGATCACTATTCATGATTTGCTGCAAATCAAATGCCAGAAGCATTTATAAACAGCTAATGGATGAGAGTTCTCGAAATGAATTATCATTGAAAATTATGGATCCTCATATAAATATGAACCTGAAGTTCAAAGGATAATTCATATGTAAATTAACTGCCAGACATATAATTACATAAAGGAAAATCTCATTTCTAGCTAAAAATGCTCCAATAAAAATATATGTCCCTGAAGGACGATTAAATCAATAGTAAGTCTATGACACGTAAGAAACGTGATAGACTAATTTGGTTCCAAAGAAATCCTCAATTGGAAAGGAGCAAATATATATTGAATAGAGGATTAATCTCTTGAAGAGACCGTTGACATGGTTAATAATAAAATCAGGTACCTGAATGAAATCATTCATAATGATAAAGAGATCTCGATTAACCATGTCATTACGGAAAAATGTGGAACCAAAGACAAAATAATTGTCGACAATATAAACAAGATATCGCGCGATATAAATGAGGATCATAAATCTACCTCTGTGGATGAAGGTAGAAAGAGAAAAATATTGGCCGAAAAAGGTTAAAAAGGCAATCAAGTCTATGTTAAGCTCATATGAAAAATGAAAAATGAAAAATGTTTGGACCAGCAGTCCAAGCATCAAAAGGATATGTTTCTTCCTATAATAAGGAATGAGAAAATGACCTTACAATATGAAAAAGGCTTGTTATACAAGGTCATACCCGATATTGAATGAATATTCAAATGTGGTGGATGCACTGAGTAAGTCTGGCAGTACATGAGCGACTTGAATTGCGTTTGATGGATATCACAAAAATCCATGAAAGATTTAATCCCTGAAGGATTAATGATAATTGGATTATGTTCCCGGGAACTCTACTGGATGAATATATGTTGCATGGAGTATAATAATTAAGGTTAACTGATATACTCATGCATAATTATGAAAAGATTATGGATCAAAGGAAAAGATCTTTGATTTAATCATAATCTGAACTCCTGAAGAGTTGTCACAAGCCGTATAATATTTATAGAAATATTTTGGGATAAGAAGCCTTTGAAAAGGAAAAATCTTTTCAGGCATCCCAATTGAACAGCTCACTTCCTACGCGCAAACATTGGAATGAAATAAAGCATATCTTTCACTATCTCAAGGTACGATTGATTTAAAATTATTTTATTTTAGAAACTCCGAAGTTGGTTTAGTTGATTTTACAGGTATCTCGATTGAACATCTTATCTCGAAAGATCCCAGCAGGATCTAACATATAGAAAAACTCACATTTAAGCATTTCTAATGGAAGTGCTATTTGATCCTGAAGTATCAGACTATGTGAGTAATACCTCATGGTATAAAAGTATTGTGGTATACAATGTGCTTTCGTGTGAGAAGATGGAAAGCCAAAATATTAAAAATTCACAATATTAGGGAAAATATTGAATGAGTGCCACAAGATATTACATGGTAAACACCATGTTTGGTATATCTTAATCCTCCCTACAAATTATCACGAACTTGAAGTTCATAAAATTTGACAGTGCTCCATCAAGAATTAATGTTCCTGAAGAACACAAATTTATGGATGCAGAATAAATGAACCCAAGGTTCAGTTTAAAAGGGTGAGGATATTAGACTCTAAAAATAAAATTCTCCATAAGAGATGGAAAATTAGAGAACAAAAGGAAAAGATTCCAGAAGAATCAATAAAAGGAGTATGTTGAGAATATATATGAAAGTATTCTCGAAAGACTGCATAAAGAGATTCGTTCAGAAGACGAATATGATACAAAAGTATCAGATTTCCATTAACTACGTCGAAAATGGAAAATTAATGGAATACTCTGTATCCGTAGAAATCAAACAATGAAAATAATTACACAGACCCTAGGTCCGTGTCAGAATGCCAGAAAAGGCATATGACTAGAAGAAATGGCAAATGGCCATGAAAAATATTCTGAAATGTCTAAGGACCTATAGTCATTACACCTGAAGATGTAATGCCATGTAATTCCATTGAGGTCCAAATGGGGTTTTGTGCGAATACAATGAGGAAAAACGAGGTCACAAGATATAAAATCCGATTTGTGGCATGAAGTTTTTTCTCAAAGACAGGGAATTGATTATGAAAAGATATATTCCCTTGTCATATATGTAATCGCATTCAAATATTTGATGTGCCTAATGACATCTAAAAATCTAAATATATATCTTATGTATATCGTGATTGCATATTCATATGGATCACTTGATAGTGATATATCCATGAAAATCCCAGAAGGATCATAGATGCCTGAAGCATCTGAGAAAATTTGTTCGATCAAGTTATAGCGATCAGTACTCAAAAGAAGATTGATGATGCAAGAACTCATTTGAAAGAGGAGTTTGAAATAAAAGATCTTGGAAAGACAAAACTTTGTCTTGGGATCTATATAGAGTATTTCCAAGGTGGAATATTCATGCATCAATCAAATTACACTGAAAGAGTGAAAAATGGATTAAGTGAATCTTTTGAGTATTGCAATGATTAATAGATCACTCGATATTGAAGAAGATCTATTTCGACCTTGCGAAAACAACAAGAAAATATTAGGTCCTGAAGTACCTTATGTAAATCTCGGTACATATTGTGTGTTGTTTTACTACAAAATAAGCAGGAAAGTCGGAATAATATATTTTGTGAAAAGAGCATGACCAACTCAAATATTATGGACCGGAAGTCCAATGATCCGAGAAACTATATGAAGATCATACGAGTTTGTTCACTAAGGCTCTACTTATAAATATTCCCAAAAAGATGGGATATATTCTTGGAATGCATATCCTGAAGATGATGCTTCCAGGGGGAGAAATGTGATGATGTGCGTGGCTGCACTCTTTTTTCCTTGCTATGGTTTTTATCCCACTGGGTTTTTCCATAACAAGGTTTTTAACGAGACAGCAAAGAACACACAAAATGTTAGACATCTGAAAGAAAATCCTATAATCCCAATGAAGAGAGATTATTACATTGACGAGATCAAGAGAAGCAAAGAAAATGATCAAGACGAATCATCTTCAAAATCCATGAAGAGAACAAATTCATCTTTCTCGGAGGAGATTGCGTTACTGTCTCTATAATCCCTCCAAGATTTTTCTCTTACACTCGAGAACTCGAGAAGAATCAAGAAGTCGATATCCAGTACATTCGTTCAAGTGACAATGCATCAGATCTCTTTACAAAGGCGCTTCCCACTACAACGTTCAGAAAACATATTCAAAGTATCGGAATGCGTCATCTACGGGATTTATGAAGAGAATTATATATCCATTGCGTCACTGTACTCTTTTTTCTTTGTCGTGGTTTTTATCCCATTAGGTTTTTCCATGATAAGATTTTTAACGAGGCAGTACGTAATACGTTAACGGTGGATAATTAAGGAGGAGTGTTAAAGGATAATTATCGTATTTACTTCCACCGCCTCATCTTTTACTTCATTATGAAGGAATGTTCACCGACAGTAACTTTAGTATTTTACTATAAATAGATATGTAAGGGCATCTCCAACTCTACCCCATTTTCTACTCCAAATGTCATTTTGCAGTAAAATCATCTCCAACACTACTCCATTTTTTACTGCAAAATGGGGGAATGCCATTTTTTCCTCCAAATATGGAGTAACTCCATTTTCAACTCCATAATGGAGTTGAACTTTTTATTTATAATTTAGTCCTTCATATTTTATATTTTTTTTAAACTGTACGTTAACGACATCGTGAGCTAAATTTTCCCAGTAGTGCTAGGTCTCGTGTCCACATCACTTAAGTTTTTGCTTATACGAACTTAATACTCGCTGTTTCTAATTGTTAGATCCCTATTTTTATTAATTAATACTTTAGTTATTTACTTTAAATAATTAAAATAATAAAGGTAAATTTTTTTAAAAAAGAACAATAACTCTACTTAAGAAATATAAAACATCTAATTTTGTTAAACAATTTTTTTTCTAAAACATCTATTATTAAAAAAATAGAGGGAGTATTCAATAGAAAAATCTTATTTACACAATTTAGTTTTATCAAATAGAGGGAATATTCAAATGGTGATGTTTAAATTAAAATATGCTTTGTTTTGTTATTTTTTATGATATTATAATGGTTAAATTTAAATAATATCACAATTTGTGCAAGTTTTGAAAAAAATAAAATAATGAGTTAATTTGTAAATTTTATAGATAAAGTGTATTTTTAGCAATTAATAATAAAATTGAAAATGAAGAATATATTAAGAATGTTCTTTTTGGAGTAAAAAATGGAAGAATACATTGGAGAGAAATCCAACTCCATTTTAGAGTTACTCCATTTTGAAGATAAAAATGAGGGAATACATTGGAGATGATCTAACTGTGAAGAAACAGAGGTAATAAGAAGAAAGGATTCGCTCTCTCTCGCTTACTCTCCTACTTCTCTCACATCACTTTCTTTGAGCAAAATATATAATAATATATATAGTATATACACACACATATATAAACGATAGTTTTATAACAAAAAGAGATTTTTGGTTTGCAGCTTTTTGTCGTGTCGGGTCATTATTTTACACAGGTTACGGGTCGGGTCAGGTTTTAATCTGGGTTGGGTCAGGTTTTAATTTGGATCTTAATTGGGTTAATTTTAGTTTTTTCGGATTTAGTTGGTTAACATTTAATTGGTATATAGTAAACCGAATCAAATCGTGGTTTGTGGAGAAATACGATTCAAACTTTGATTTAATGGAGAAATAAGTTTCGAACTTTGATTTCGTAGGGATATAAGATTCTAACTTTGATTAAATGGATAAACAGAACTAGACTCAAATTTTAGGGAAATCTGTTATTATATGAAACTTTTCAAGGAGAAATAGATCGTTTACCCAAAAGTGAAAGATACAGTATATCCCAACTCCTGCAGTCCCTAACCATATTGCAGTGATCGTCCATAGTTTTTAGTTTTTAGTTTTTATTTTCAAGTTTAGGATTCTGTCACAAATCCTAAAATAAGCAAAGTTGAGAAATTCTGCAGCTTGCATTTCCAAGCACATGACATGAATGCAAATGCACAAATTCATCTTTCGAACCATATTCAATATCTTGCAGTCTCAATCGCATAGAAATTTATCATCAAAATCAAGTATAGGAAAGTTCCCGCTACTACCTGCAGAGACAATAATGACCAACTGATCTGATCTGATCTGTTTTGCTTTGTTTATTTTCAAAGCTTTGTAGGTCGTGTCAAAGCTCATTCTGCGTCAATTAATGTTCGCTTGGGGCCACTTTTATTACATGAAATGAAACCTTGTCGAGAGCAGAAACTACGGGATTCTGATTCTCAACTTCTCTCAGAATTTGAATACCATCTGCTCTGTGTATCCGAGTTCCTTGAGTATCCCCTTGACCTGCAGTGAAACAAACCAACGAGACATTAGACATGAACTGCTCTGCATCTTGCTGATCGATTGGTTTTCTGCAACTAATTACAGGGACTCAAAACCTACAGATTTCATAACCTGATTCATTTTTTGTATGCCATCAAATAACAAAGACTATGCTATTAAGGGCCCTTTCCTTTAACACATTCCCTAAAAGTCTGTAAGCCCTCTTTCAGCTTGACAACGATTCCGTGAATATTGCTAATTGCATTTTAACCGATAACCATCAGAGATACCCCACGTGGGTATAGATACTCTCGGCACAACGGTTTAGCTGCTTTTTAAATTTTACATTATTAGATTGCCAAGATAAGATGTTGACAAATTGGTACTGACCTCTCCTTGTGACCAGTCTGGAGCTTTGCCTCCGGATATATGCTCCATCATCCCAGAAGGACCACATACCTGAATTAACAATAAAGCATACCACATATTAATTAATAGTGAATGCTTTGATTCTAACCATAACTTCTTCGTCAGTAAATCACATCCGTATCACTACGCTTTGACATCCTGATTCTCACCCTCTTAGGAAACATTGTCCATTATGATGGAAACTGATATAAAACATCCGCATACTCCAAAATCAGAAGAATTAACTAAATTAATGAAATGTTATACTAGCACACAAGGAAAGAAGCGATGGAAAGAGATTGTAGAAACACTTTCTTTCAAAAAAACAAGCTATGGTTCTGAAGGTTGTAAGGTAACTTACAAGGATTTGAGTATCGTCTGCAGGAAGAGGTAAGCCTTTCAGAGCCATATCCTTTGAAATGTAACCTACTCCTCCTTTCCAGTTTTTAGTAGGATTGTCAACAGTATAGAATACCTGTCGATTTTTAACATTAAAATCGTTTTAATAAAAGTGTGTATGCTAATAGTCACAAGCTAGTAAAATAAGCAATCGAAGAATTCTAGAGGATTTTACCTTCAAATTTGGGTGGTTAGCCTGAAGTACATCGAGCTTTTGCTTGAGAAGTATATCATCCGGAGAAACATTGGCATAAATCAATGATATCTGTGCACACAAAGAAATTGTAAATTTCCATGTTAGGATATCTTCTATTTTGAGTTGTAAAGGATAATAACATTTTCAAGATCTTGGTAAAGAAACCAGCAACTAGAATACGTAGCAGTTCAGCAATTTGTATGCATAGATTACATACTTCAATATGGAGTATAAATGATCATTTTTGAGAAGAAAAGAAAGATAACAATAAACTAGTCACCTGCGTGTTGTCCTCGGGATTCTTCAAAACGGCATCGATCACCTGAAGCATTGGAGTAATCCCACTTCCACCAGCAATCTTCAAGTTAAAAAGAAAATGGACAGCAAACACAAAATTACCAGTCAGAATTTATTTTTCATTACATTGACTTGTAAGCATAATACACAAAACAATTACAAGTCAGTAAATCATGCTACTAGACGGGAAAGTACAAATGCAACCTCATGAAAAAACTGAATTTTTACAGACTTGCATATCAACAAACGAGAGCAGGTGAAATAATTCCATACGTTGGGATAAGGAAAAAACTACTAGTGCAGTCCATATCTTTTAAGTTCAACTTCCATATAAATAAAACAGATTGTATGTAAGAAACCTTCAGTAAACTTAGTGTAACAAGGGTACAAGGGTATATACCATGCCAATATGTTTCTTCATATTAGGCGAATATTTGAACTTTTCAATGGGTCTACAAGAAACAAAAGGTAGAAATAGTTAAACAGCATATACAATAAAGAAGTATCACCAACCGTAGTTAAGAAAAGGCTAACAGTCAAGAAACTATACCCTTTCACATCCAACATATCCCCCGGTTTTAAGCTCGCAAAATGCTGACTCATTTTTCCGTCGGGATATACCTGCAAAAAGCAGTGAACTACAACATAAGAAATTCAAAACAAATTGAGGAAATCAGATCAATCATAACACATCCAGTTCTTTGCAAGAAAATAGTAGCAAAAGCGGAGAGATGCACATGGATAATAAAGGACATTCATACCTTAATCAGTAAATCAAAATAGCCCTTAGCCTCTGGGTCTGATATAGGAGTGTAACTGAGATTAATTCGCAAACATAAGATAGATAAGGTTAGTAGAAGCCTCACGTACATAAGTAAAAATATTGAAGAGCTTTATAGTAGAAAGCAAGAAATGTAAAGATCTGGAAGATGTATTTTGCAAGATAAGTTTCTATAATGAGTAATCAAAAAAGTGGAAATTTAGAAGACATATACCACAAAATTTAACTTCAACAATAAACCTTTTCTCAAAAATAATGGCTGCATACAATACATTATTTCAAAGCATTTTTTTTTCTTCATAGTGGCAGCTATCAACCTTCACCTTTAAGTTGCAGACCATGCATAAACTAAAAATGAACGAATATTCATAAAACAAGATGAAAATTTGAAGTGATACATATGGGCTCCATCAAAGCCATTCAACAAAAGTGAAAACGCAACAGATAGGCAAGCAGGTTCTCTAACTTAATCAGAAGAATGGTTGTCAGGACATGAGAAGTTTTTCGCTGAACTTACGGTCTAACGACATATTTTGTTTTCCCTTCAGCATCATAGCCTAAAGGAGCCCTGTACAAAGGAAAATGGAAACAGGTTAGATTTACCACTCTCGTAGAGAAAATTTCCCAAGTTGTCGCAAATAAATTTGTTTTATTGTAAAGTGGTACGAGTGAGACCACAACATACCTTGTCAGGAGACAAGAAGCAACATGTAGACCCAAGTTGGCTGAGGGGTCAAATGAGAACCTAGATTTCAAGACAAAGGCAAAACAAGAAAACCAAAGTTAATCGCCATGACCCCCAACCATATTAATAGCACCAATGCCCATCACTTGGACTTTTACCAATAATGATTTCATAATGCATACCCCATATGCAGTATAAGGATACAAACTACTTAATACGTTGAAAATTACACAAGAAAGGATGAGAAACAAACAAGCATTCAGCTAGTTATCCATACCATCCCACGATCATATGCCTTGTCCAATAATTATTTTGCCAATGTGTATTTTTTACGAAAATATTAGTAAGTCAAGCAAATACCTGAACAGCTTGGTGTTGTGGCTAACTGTAGCAGTGTCTTGAAGCTTAAACTCGAGCCATTTATCAGGGTTTAGAGCTGAAATCAGACAGAAAAATACAAAAAGTTTTGAGTGAAGAGTGAGAAATACCAAAAGCTATAAGTATATCCAAAACCCTTCCTCTCTCCTCCGAAAGATACCAACAAAGAGAAAAGAAGCAGTCTTAGATATGAAAGAGCCCGTCACAAGAAAATAAAACATCAGAAATCTGAGCATAGTAGTAGGATAGTAGCAAAAACGTTTCAGAGATTTCAAAGCAAGATTAAGGAAAAGCGCGGTTAAGAGTATAAGACACCGCACCTGTTTTCGGTCCTGTCTCTTCCTTAGCTTGATCCAGATAAACCTGAGATCGTAAAGCACAAACGACAGTCAGAAATTTCTAGTAACCACAAGCCATATTAACTGAGAAGAAAGGCCTAATACGCTATTAATAATAAAGATCTATATGCTTTGTATATGCATCTATGTGTTCGTTTAAGCTCGTCTGATTGAATGTGAAACACAACAAAGCATACATTGGACAAAATACAAGAGAAAGGAATCAAACCAGCTTGGCAAAAAAAGATAAAATGGAATTTGAGATGTGCAAAGACGATAGAGAGAAAAACAAAAGAAAAGGTCACCAGATTGTTGCCGGAAGTGATGTAATAATAGGAGAACCCGCCGGAAAGTGCCGCGATCGCACCAGCAGAGAATTGGAAAGTGCCAAGACCAGATTTGCTTTGGGATCCGAATGCGACGGGGAATGTAATTGGAACTGACCTAGCGAGTCGCCGGAAGAAGGAGGTGGCCATCGTGGTTCAGATCTCGGAGAAGAACAAAGGGATCGAAATGGGAGGGTTTTAGAACTGAGTGAACACACCTGGGGAGAGAGAGAGTGAGTTCTACCCTACGGAGATATGTACGTAACCGAACCTGAACCTGAACCCGAACCCAACCCCGACCCGAAAAACCCACTCTTAAATCCGATTCGAATTAGAAAAATATCCGAATGGGTCTTACTGTCTAGGTACTTCGGATTTCGGGAATACATGACCCGAACCGAAACCCGAAATGTAAGAAGAATAGTGGTTTAACAAATGGTTTGTACTCTCGGCTACAAAGTTCTTTGCTTTTTTGGTAATATATAGTTAATAGTTTGTTGATTTTTTTGGTTATTTCTGATGAGTTTTTGTTTTATATCACATGAACTTTGGAATGTTTTTGTTTTATTTTACTCTATCTCTTTTAATACTTTAACAATATGTTTTGGAATTTATGGACTTTATTTCTATGTATGTTTTTGTGTGTTTGCAATTTGGGACTTGTAAACGTTTGTTAAATTATGAGGAATTGTTTAAACTATTTCGGATTTTGATCATAGTATGGATAAAAATACCCGAACTTACCCGAACTTATCTGAAACCATAGTTACTTTGATTATAACCGAATCCGAACCGAACCCGATAATATTTATAACCAAACCAAACTTTTATTATTATTTTATAATATTATTGCGACTATTTATTTACATAAAGATTTCTAAAAAAATATTATTTTTACATTGACCCAACTCGACATCTAATTTTTTTTTTTTTTTTTTTTTATCGTAGTTATTAATTTATAGAGGTTTTACTGTAGATTATATTGATTGTTGTAGAATAACGATTAGATTACATCTACAAATTATTGAGGTAAATCTTGGATATAAATTGTTGTTGCAACAAATAGCTTGGGCAAGTCCGTACACCAAGGACTGCAATTCAAAATAAGCATCAAAGTAATAGCAATCGTTTGGTTTCTCTAAGCATCAAAGTCGCATCTTTCTAGCTACAAACTTGAGAGAGAGACACCGGGTTGTTGTTTTGAGTTAATATCGCTTGGACCCTGATCAACCCATGTTGAGATCAGGTGGTGAGCGATGGCAAATGGCCCCGGGATGAACAGAGGAGCGAGCTCACCGCTTTCGACATTGAAATCGGTTGATAGGCTCTGGCTTCTCTCCACACCTTTACAGATCTGCTCTATCTTTGAAGCCGCTGTTCTTTGCGCCTTCCTGTATTCTGCAAAAGCCAGGGCTTTCTTCACATCTTCTCTACTGTGCCATTGAGCATCTGTGCAGTAAAACATGTTGCTAAGTTGTTAAGATAAGCTCAATGTGATGAGTGTTCAAAAACTCTGGCACTCGAAAGAGTTGAAGTTAATTTACCTTCTAACTCATCTTTGTCTACGTTTATGTCAAGCGTCTTGGCGAAAGCAAAGAACCCGAGCATCAATTGGCATGGCATGCTACTTGGTCCCACTGCAATATAAGACAAACATATCCTCGTTTCTGTCAAATTTGGAATTCGAAAAAATTCCTTGTGACCACAAAAAAAATTAACTAAGTTTCAAATCTACACATTGAGGAACTACTTTGCTTAGAGATGAAAAATCCGCTCACAACGAAACCCTTTGTTTTCTGCTCTACTACTAAATTGCTAATCTATTTAGCACTATTCTCTGAGGGGTATGTGGTAAAGGACCTATCACACTTATGGGGATTTCATGCATTATCCATTAGCTAAAGAAAAACTTTGTAAGTCAAAGGCTAATAAACATAGAAATGGAAGACAGAGAAACCCTAAACCAACAATTATATATCTTAACAATTCAATTACCAGGCCAAGGCTGAGAGCTGTGGTAGACAACTTGTCCTACTTCAATGCCTGTCTCCTCCCATGTTTCTCGTCTCACAGCTTCTTCTAAGCTTTCCCCTGGCTAGCAGAAGCAACATAGATAATACATACACACAAAAAAAGGGAACAGGAGCCGTGATAGATACCTCAATAAACCCAGCTAAACAACTCCACATTCTCGGTACATATCTAGATTGCCTGCTTAACAGTGCGCGATCATTTTCTCGATCAATAACTAACATGATAACCACCTGAAGGTGGACAAGGGACAACAATCAACCAGAAGTTCCGCAATAGCAAAAGAAAAATGGAGGAAGCATGAATATACCGGGTCAACACGGGGATAAACGCGCTTCTTGCATGTCTCGTTTGAGCATTGTTTTCTCCTTCCTGCTTCCTTTGGAACAGTTTTGCCTCCACAAGATCCACAAAATCGTGATACGTTGTGCCACTCAAGCAATGCCCTGGCCTGTATATTTGAGGTGGTGAAAAGCGAGAAACTTTAACTTGTAAAATGCTAGCAATAAGGACAAACTTAAGCATGATTAAGATGAAAAATCCAGCTCACATACATGGCCGGCGATAGCCAATTCATCCATAGCGCGTTGATACGCCCAATCAGCAGCTACCATTAGGGTTCGAAGGTCGACGAAACACAGCTTCCTACCTCCAAATTCAGAAACTACGCCGTCTTCTTCCGGCACATCAACCGCCCAATACACCAAATCTTCATCTACCTTGGGCCCTAAATACACAAGCGACTCCTCGCTCAGATCGACCCCAGAACTCGCCAACATACCTTTGCAATCACCCAAGCTGACCCAGCTCAGATGCCAAATAGGCGTCGTGTTAGCGTCTCCACCGCTCGAGAACACCAGTGGCCGGCCCGTTCTAAAGGGAAGGACCTTGAAATCCGGGGAAGGTGTCGGGTGATTAGGGATTACTGGAATCAGGGTTTTGAGGGATTCGAAAGCCGAAGAAGGTGAGAAGGGATCGGCTGATTTCGGGGTTCTGGACCTCAAGGGATTGCCTGCGTACGCGTGGGTTCTTAGGTTCATCGACATTGTGAGAGCTGAGAGTGTTGTTCGTCTGGCTGAGTCTAGAGTTACAGATCTGGAGAGGAAAGAGAGAGTTGGATACGAAGAAGAAGAGAGGAAGAAGAGAGCAAGCATCTCTGTTTTCTTCTCCCCATTCTTTCGCGCTTGATGATGATGTTTATTGTTTAGAGTGGAACTTCTCAGATGCCACTTTTTAAAAGAAAAAATTCTAGCATGCCACGTACTAATCTACATGTCATCCAATATGTAGAATGTCAATTATATCCTTACTGATATTTGTTAAAAAACAAAAAACAGAGCTAGAAAAAAAAAAGGCGCTTACCTTCTTCCCGTGAGCTCCTCCTCTTCCTCGCCATTGTTGCTCAAACCGAGCTCTTTCAACCACGTCCGCCATCCCCTCCGACGAGTTCTCCGTTCTTGTTGTCATTGGTTTCTTCTCCTTTCTCCATTGGGTTTGGTGAGTTCATTGATAGGGGATTTGGGGATTTGTTAGATTTAGGGATTTGGAGATTTGTTAGATTTAGGGATTTGAAATTAAATTTGGTTGTTTTGGTAGCACATTTGGTATGTAATCATGTTTAATGGGAAGAATAGCTATTTCCATAGGTTATTTATCGAATTTAGCTGTTGAATGGTGTTGAATTTGTGGTAAATTTAGAGGAAACCCCGATTTAGAATCGATCCCAAATCTGGAAATCTGCAGACATAGGACAACTGGAACAAATAGTATAAATGAGAGATAGTAGGACAACTGGTTCAAATGGTATAACTGAGAGATAGTAGGACCACTGGTTCAAATGGTATAACTGAGAGATATTAGGACAACTGGTACAAATGGAATAATTTTGACAAATTATGTAATTAGTAATTTGTGTTTTTTATCCTATTTTCAGGAGGCTATGAGGAAGAGGCACACAAACGTCCATTTTGACTATGGATGGTACTATACAGAAGAGCATGAATGGGTTTCAATAAATTTTGTATACGCTATATCGTTTAAGACCGCATCTATGGAAAAGATAACTTATTCGATTAGTAGAGAAGATATGCATTATGTGGAGAGCGAGATGCACACACGATGTGCAACTGCATCACATTTATTGATGACTGAACTAAACAGCTTCCAGCTTGAATACAACGTTATGGGACGCGATGGGAAGACTTATTTGGTGGACCTGAAAATGAAAAATTGTTCTTGCAGATGTTTTGATATAGATAAGTATATGTGTGTCCACGCAATAGCGGCAACGAGAAACCTCATGAGGAAGGATGGGAGAACCGCGAATTTCCAAATCTATGATTTATGTTCCTAATATTACTTGATTGATACATGGGCGTTGCCATATTACAAAACAATTTATGTCGTCCCGCATGAGTCTAAGTGGATGGTTCCTGCTGAAATTGAAGAATTGTTCGCCTTACCGCCGTAATACACCAAAAGATCAGGAAACGCGGTTTCCATCTACCGGAGAAGGTAGCCGAAAGAGGAGAAACAAGTATGTCCCTGACGTTAACTTGGAGAGGTGGTTGCAGACCGAAAGTCATGATGAGTAAACATATTTTCTTCTTTGTAATTCTCGGATTTGTACAACCAAATTTAACCAAGTACTACTAAGAACATGTATGTACCAGTATTTCTCGGATTTGTACAATCATGTTCAACTGAGTACAAATAAAAACATGTATATATTAGTATTTCTCAGATTTGTACAACCAGGTTCAACTAAGTATAAATAAGAACATGTATGTTGCTGTATTTATCGGATTTGTACAACCAGGTTCAACTAGTACAACTACGAACAAAATAATATACAATCAAAATTATTAATATAATATCCAACTAATATTAAAAATGGTAAAATAAGGTGTAAAATGATTCATAATACATAAAAAAACGATTATTAATCAATAAAAACGAATTAAACATTTTTCTAATACATATGCTTATTCCCACATGAAGTACTCTATATAGTATAAGGAAGACTTGTTAATATTCACTTGTTATGATGGAAAAGAGGTGAAAAATACGATTTCGTGCAAATTATCTTATAAAAACCTCCTAAATGGTACATAACTGTGGAAAATCACGTGGACAACTACAACATAATCATTTATATTAAGGTCCAACTTAAAATACGCAAATATCGTCAAAAGTACAACTATGATGTTTGGTGTACAACTGTACATCTAGGTATAACTATGTACAAAATTGACGGCGCACATGTTACTTTGACTGCGCACATGTCCCATTTTGCGGCGCACGTGTCCTTTTTTATTTTTTTAAATGTAATTGTAATTTATATAGGTGTACTAGTTGTATCCAGTTGTACCAAATAACTTACACAGTATAATCAGTTTACCAAATTGAACTTAAAAAACCCAGTTGTACTGAAAACTTAAATTAAAAAAAAACGGTCTAGTTTCTTTTTATAACAAACCCAATTAACATCAATTCACTTTTACTTCAAACTACCTAAAATAAAAAACAAACCAGTATTCAAATAAAAAACAAACCAATATTTTTTTGTATAACTGTAGACAAAATGTACATTTTGCAATTTACTTACACACACGATCAAATAAAATGAGCATATTTTTTTTCTAATCCTTAAGGATCTTAATCTAAGCTTGCAAGTGGGAATAACACTTGGTGAGTTATCATGGTTTGGCTAACGGACGAGTGTTGTTCCAGAGCCATTGCCGAGTAGTGCCTTCTTCCAATAATGCCTTCTTCCAATAATGGTGAAACCTGCCAAGGAAACATAAATTTGTATGTAAATACCTTTGATCTATTGCACTAAGAGTAAAAACAAATCCATGTATCCTTCATGTGTTGATCTGATCTCGCTTGCTTTCAAGGCACATGCAGGCCTTGGAATCCACTTGGCTTTTGGAGAAGATAATGGTGAAAGCCAAATGTTTTGGTTTCACGACGCCTTTGAAGCTTTTCACAAAGCGTCGGATCTCTTTCATGATTTCGTCGAATGTAAACCGACCCCAAGGAAATGTCTCACAAGCGTGGACATCATCAACAACACTCAGCAGCCACGAATCTATGTTACCATCAACCTTAGACTTGGCTTCCACTACCTTGCATAAGAAATACAAGATAGTGAGCTTCAACCTGTCTCCCAAGGTCTTCCTCACTGCTGAGGTCTTCTTCTTCACTCCTTCGGTCTTCTTCTTAAGTTCCTCAAGCTTCTCCTCCACATCTTTGATTGTTACCTTCAGGTCCTTACCAAACATCCGCTCAGCAAACTCCAAATCCCCCAACGCCTTATAGTTGTCGGGATAATCGTGGCAGTCCAATCCAGTAAGGAGGGCGTGCTCTCTCAAAGAGTACCTGATAGGCACTCCGTTCACCACAAACCAGGCTTCTCTCTCCTTCTCCGTAGATGCTGTCCGAAGGAGAAGCATCCACATGCCTTGAAGCATGTGGTTTGCTTCCTTAGGCATGTGGAACAGATGCTTGAATTGAGAATGATTTCGAAACCATTCCAACTCTTCATCAAGACCATCCTCAATGTACTCCACCGTCGATTTCAGCTTACACCTACTTCCGACCTTGCAAGTCTTGTTGTACTCGCTTGGACCAAAAAACATCTTCTCCGGCGGCAGTGGTTGGCTCTCATCTTCATCAGCATCACTATCGTAGTCCTGCAAATAAAAATAACACTTATTACTATCACTTATCCACAGTTGAACTCAGATGTTCCAGTTAGCCAGAGTTGTCCCTACATCACTGTTGAACTAAGATGTTCCAGTTAGCCATAGATGTCCCTACATCACAATTTCATACCTAAGATGTTCCAGTTAGGCAGAGTTGTCCCTACATCACAGTTTCGATGTTCCAGTTAGCCAGGGTTATCCTAACATCACTGTTTCAAACCTAAGATGTTCCAGTTAGACACATTTGTCCCTACATCACAGTTTCAAACCTAAAATGTTCCAGTTAGCCAGAGATGTCCCTACATCACAATTTCAAACCTAAGATGTTACAGTTACCTCTTTTTCCTCTTCTTCCTCCACAACATTGTCTTCCCTTGCGATAGCAATGTTTTCTTCAACGTTTTCAGCAACGTTTTCTTCGTCGTCAGCAACTGTTTCTTCCCTTTCATCCACGTTTTCTTCCTCTACTCTCCTTCCATCCACGTTTTCTTCAACTAATTGCTCTTTAGTAACTTCTTCTTCTTCTCCTTCATTAACCGTCACTTTCGGATTGGTTTCATGACAATCCATTGCTTCTCCTTCTATAATTGCTTCTAGGTAATTCCTAAAACAACCAAAACTAGATATAAGTTAGACAACACATCCACATACCATTTGTGAATAATCCAAACCAATTCGAGAACAATTTCATATCAAAACCGAAAGGAGAGAAGTTAGGCATAATGGCGCTCATCGAAAATCGAAAACTAAGGCATCGAAACTAGCTTTGATTCCGTTACCTATTGCGAAGTCTGAGAGGAAGAATATGAAGAATCGCGTGGGTCTGAGGGAGGGCTCGGGATTTATGAGGGAGGGCTCGGGATTTTTGAGGGAGGGCTCGGGATTTCTTGCCAATCGACGAAATCTGCAGACGAAATCGAAGACCAGAACTCGAGGGATGAGCAGATGGCTAAGCTCTTGTCGAATTTCGTGGCGGAAGGTCGGACCTCAGGGAAGGGGAAGACCAATGGTCTCGCGGGGAATGAAGTGGGAGGTTTTTTTGTTTTGTTTTTTTTTTTCAAATTTAAATTAACTGAATTTGGGTTTGGGTCTGGATTGTTGGGTCTGAGTGGGTTTTTCATCGGATCCAAGTTGTTGGATCTGTAATTTTCTAGTTTTGATTTGGGATTTTCGGTTTTTCCTTCAATTTTGTTTTAAAATTAATTATTTATTAAAAATACAAAAAAAAGATGGCATATGAAAATAAATTTTTAAAAATAGTGGTTTTCCAGCAATTGATCCCAAGCGGAGTGAGAATGGAGAAACGATGATGATTCAGACGAGTCTGATCCTCACACGTGTCAAGTTTGTCACACACACGTTTAAATTTTGCAACTACTTTTAATTCATTACAAAACCTTATAGAAATTGAATAAATCTCCCAACTTTTAAACCTTACCAGTTAAATGAAATCTTTATAAAATATCCGTTCAGAGACGAATTTTTGAAATCAGCCAAGTGATTGTTTTGGAGTTTGAGCCTCGTGTTGGAGAAAGTAGAATTTTACTGCGAGTGAACGTTTCGACCACTAGAGAAACCAAACACAACTGCATCTACCGATGGTTTTTTGACGGACGAGAAGATTTACTACTAGACGAATTTGTCTCACATAAATACTCCAATGTAACATCTTAAAAGTGAAAAAAAATCCGAAAGATCCAATCCAAATCAATGAAACTCTCGAGAGAGTTTGGGGTTTTTCATCAGAAAGCAACATATCACCGAAAGGCCTTAACCTTCGAGCCCGAGGGTGCATGTCAACCAAGCGCACAACTCATTCATCTCCTGTGGGATTGTGTAGTGACCAAGTCCACTGTAAGCTTTGAAGGTCGCCTTCTTAAACCCATTTGAAATCAAGGCCTGTGAAGATCTCTCCCCAAACTTGAACGGTACCACATCATCACCTGAAGACCCAAAGGCACATGAATCAGAATGAGACCATGAAGACAGAGAAAATCTTAAAAATGTTACCCTTCTTTTACTTGAATCGGTCTTAGAGAATGAATTGCATTTACAGCAAGGTTCAAAACTGAAATCATGATTATTTTGTTTGGCATATTAAACATACTATGAAGCATTTCAAAAATTTTAAGGTAATATAATTTACTTAATTACCTTTTCCATGACAAACTAAAATGGGCAACGATGCAGCTCGGTTCTTGATCTGTTCCTCTTCTAGTTTGCCAGCCAGTGTCCTGTGAAAAAAAAGATACGGAAATAAGGATAATAAACGTACCAAAGTCACTCATGTATCCCAATTAATCCATAAAAGCTCTTAAACTATAATGATGTTAGGACAAGAGGAAAACATACTTTGCACAAGGAAGCCACCCGCTTAAGCCTATGACTGTGCTTAAATTGATAGGGTAAGGTTTGCCATTTCCATATTTACCGAGAGCAAAACAAGTTGCAGAATATAGAGATGTTCCCGCACCCATGCTGAACCCTCCAACACCTAATTTGACTTTGAGCAATGAAAGATAACACAGTCTTAGAAATGGAATCTCGAAATCTTGGGTAGCAGCCACAACTTTTGAGAAAACTAGGTAGATATTACAAGCACAGGACTCCGTGAGCAAAACCAGGGTCTAAAACCCAAACAAACTAATTAAACTTAAATATTCGACATGAAAAGGGAAATAAACTCGAATGGGAAAACTAGAGAGATGCCATTATAGTCGAACTTGAATGGCTGACCTGTCTTCCGCACCACATCATATGAAGTTAGTTATACGAGTATTGATAAAGTTATGGAATGTGTAATATCTTGGGCGTAAACAAAAAGAACAGAACATCTTAATGCTAGCACGACCAGTTGTCTTGCGAAGACTAAAGCTGAAATTAAAAATAGCAAAGAAGTTGCAGCTACTTCCCAGATGACAAGTAGATTCTCAGTAGGAAAGCGTTCCTGTCCTTTCCCTTAACTATTTTATTCACTCTCTTCTTCCAACAGTTACCATGCATACTGTTATAGTATTTTTGTTGTTGTTCTATTCTTATTTACTGAAGGACGTATAGGAACCATTAAGTCAACTGATAGCTAACTAGAATGAAGTCAGTAATCTCTTTGACTCCAGCATTCCGCCTTAGTAACCTTCTGTAGTGAAAAGTCAATATTCTGGCTCTGATATCATATCTGCGTAAAATACTTATAGTTCGATGATGATTTAGCTCTTCAAAACCTATCTTTTCTCTCTCTAGTTCTACTCTCATTCCTTCTTTCTCTTAATTCTTTCTAACTCTACTCATATCTTTCGAGCTATATTCTTCTCACAAGATTTGAACTTCTACTATTCTATTGCAATAGTGTACCATCCAACAATTTGTAGAATTCACATTGTGGTGTTTACTCAATCTTCTTACTATTTAAATGACCACATGGAGGGGAATGAAGAGGCAAGTTTGGAAGGAAAACTTACTGTCAGCAGGCTCATTCGACAACAGATTTGCAACATGTGCGGCCGCCACATCCAGTCCTTCTACATCATCAGGTCCATCTTCATTGATGTCCACAACATCAAACCCTGCATTAATTACAGTAGAAACTCATCAAATGTTTTCTCACACAAAATACTTCACCGTTCAGAGTTGATGTCCGTGCAAATGTCTGGTGTTAGTGTCTATAAAGAAAGGTAAAGAATGCTCCATCTGTTATACCAAATATCAATATGTATTGCCTCTTAACAGAGAGAGTAGGGTTTCTTTTTTTTGTTAAAGGTAAGTTATATTGCTGACCAAAAAAGTAAGATCCTGTGAAAACTTGTTCCTTATGTAGCATAGCAGATTTGTTTTCATAGACCCATATAAAGAAAGAACAATAGAATACTTCTTAGGTCTAGTGATGTGAAGGCTAATACTCTAAACCACAAGCTAAGATGAGCTTCCTAAAAAACTGCAGACATGTAAAGAGTTTGAAGTATAATTGTGAGCTTATTCTACACCACTTGGTTGACTACTTTGCTGAGAGCCTTATAGAGTAACTTGTGTTCATAAATTGCGAATTTCAAACCAAAATTATGGTTTAATTGGCCCGTGGAACATTCATTACAAGAACATGACAAATTTTAATTACAACTCTCTTTAACCTCCGTTTCTATTTCCATTAGTACTAGTTTTTCCACTAAACTGAATGAAAGAACGAATGCTTATGTAGCATAGCAGATTTGTTTTCATAGACCCATATAAAGAAAGAACAATAGAATACTTCTTAGGTCTAGTGATGTGAAGGCTAATACTCTAAACCACAAGCTAAGATGAGCTTCCTAAAAAACTGCAGACATGTAAAGAGTTTGAAGTATAATTGTGAGCTTATTCTACACCACTTGGTTGACTACTTTGCTGAGAGCCTTATAGAGTAACTTGTGTTCATAAATTGCGAATTTCAAACCAAAATTATGGTTTAATTGGCCCGTGGAACATTCATTACAAGAACATGACAAATTTTAATTACAACTCTCTTTAACCTCCGTTTCTATTTCCATTAGTACTAGTTTTTCCACTAAACTGAATGAAAGAACGAATGCTTATGTAGCATAGCAGATTTGTTTTCATAGACCCATATAAAGAAAGAACAATAGAATACTTCTTAGGTCTAGTGATGTGAAGGCTAATACTCTAAACCACAAGCTAAGATGAGCTTCCTAAAAAACTGCAGACATGTAAAGAGTTTGAAGTATAATTGTGAGCTTATTCTACACCACTTGGTTGACTACTTTGCTGAGAGCCTTATAGAGTAACTTGTGTTCATAAATTGCGAATTTCAAACCAAAATTATGGTTTAATTGGCCCGTGGAACATTCATTACAAGAACATGACAAATTTTAATTACAACTCTCTTTAACCTCCGTTTCTATTTCCATTAGTACTAGTTTTTCCACTAAACTGAATGAAAGAACGAATGCTATGTAGCAAATAACTTACAAGCTGTGGAGGGAAAACCACCAAACAAACTTATTGGTTGAGAAGGAGCAGTAGGGCATATCCATTTGATCTACACCACAAATACAAAGATGGGTTAGTATTGATAAAGGTAAAGTAACTGAGCACGTTTAATCACTTGAAGCTTATAAGTTATAACTCACATTTGGAAGGGGAAGGGTCTCCAAAATCTGGGACCAGCTGCATCCAGGACCAAAAAAGAAAGACTTAAGTCATGACTGGCAGATTTTCGAACTAACTGTGTATCGAGTTCAGTTTGTAACGATGTCATGATTTGCTAAACCGAGTTTTTTGTTCTCTAGGAGAAAAGACAGCTTAAAAAATAAGTGAGTGTTCCAAGTCACGATGAATTATTTTTCTCGGTGATTGTGAAGCGACATTGCATAAAAGCACCAAAACTTTTGGAAGAAAGTAAGGTAAAGAGACAAGGTGTAATCTTGAACACTAACATAAGTTGCACTCATGACTGATAGTCAATAGTCTACATCTTATTTGCAATTTCCACCATTCCAAATAGCCCAGTATCAAGATTGCACACTGTAGTATGGAAGCCATGTAAAATAAACTACTATGCTAGCTGATTTTCCAAATTTAAAAACCAACGTCACACAGAAAAGAATTACCTCGAGCCATTGTCTCCAAGCCCATGTAGCCAGACAATAGTTGCTTGGTGTTTCCCTTTGGGCCTAACCACATGAGTTTTCCCAAACTCTACCGCTCTTCTTAAATTTCTGCCTGAAATGTTGCAATTGAGAGTGTTTTTTTCTTTGATATTTTCCATTTGAACTCGCACAAAACCGAATCAACACGCAGCAAAAAAGAGGAATATACTAACTTGAACCAACTGCAGCACCGGATAAATTCATATCGGATGACAAGCAATTGCCGAGAACAAGCACTTGGTGACAAAAAAATGACCCTGCAGGGAAACGAATACATCAATCATTAACACCACATTGATTACATCAGGCAAGATTTCAGCATTTTCAATAACGTGAATGATGAATCCATGAGATACAGCAGAAGACAAATACCACATTGTTCAAACCAAAAAATCAAAGAGAAATAAAACCTTTAGAACTTCAAAGTGAGATAACATTTAAAAATAAATGACAACATCACTTGATTCCGACTTTTTGATTCGTACGACGGATAACCTCTGGAAATTCACAGACGAAATCCAAAACTTCTAAGAATAATAAAGCTCTAAAAAGAGAAAAATCATTGAAATATTGAGTGCGTTCAGACATTGCACCGGAAAAGGCACCCGAACATAACACTTAGTGCCCGATCGATCGACAAAAATTCCAAGGATTCACGAAAACCCAGATACAAAAAAAACAATTGTAAAAAGAAATCAGAACTATAATAAATTACAGAGGTAGATGCTAAGAAATTGGTGAAGCGCAAAGGATTAATCAAAATTGATCTTACCTGAGAGACGACGACAGTACCTTGGCAACGTTAATCGACGGAGAAGTCTAAGCCTCTAAACTTTGATGTGGGTTGCACTTTATTTTTCCTTAGCGTCCGTTATTATTGATTCTTTTCACTTTTGTCCCCAAACCTTTTATTTTGATCAGTCTCTACCTTAATAAGAGAAGAGGGAGATTCGGTTTACTTTGAACAACTAAATTAGGTTAAGGATCTCAGTCGAGGCTTGTGATTCTAGGAAAACGTATCGAAGCAAATACCTGTTTTAGGGTTATTTTTTATTGTGTTAATGAATAATACAAACCCTAAGACCCGTATTTATAAAACCCGACTCCAATAAAATTAGTAAAAGGAATTTTTCCTAAAGAGATCGTACCGTGTGAGGCTTGGCTCATTAGCATATTTTATCAGATTTTTGTCATCTTTCAACAGCTTCTAGCTACAACTGTTTTGTACTTTATTTATGGGATGTTCGTGTATATAATGTTTTACCATTTAAACAAACACAAATTCCACAAAGGAAGTTACAGGGAGAGAGGGTGAATGATTTTGAGACATATCATGCATTATCGAGAGCCAAAGCTAAGAAAAATATTGATACCCAATTTCATAGATTTCTAACTCAAGACTAATAGACTATGAATGGATTGATCCATGATTTTTAAATATTAGTTTAGATTTCATCTAACTTTTGATTTGAGATTCGTAACACACTTTTTCGGGATGATAGTTCTTCACTTCTTATAGTCATTATATCCTATTTTTGAATCAATTTCAGGTCGAACCTATAATGTGTTAGGGTGGCATGTGTTCCAAGCCTAATATCTGTAAAGTTTTAGGGAGCTGCAACTGAAAACTGAAAATCATTTAGCAATTACTTGACCCGTTGAAACCATATGCTTGTTACAAATAGTGCTTATATTACATAAGGAAGGATGGATTAATGTAAGTTTGTAACACACACAAAGCATTTTCAGTTCAAGGTTGAAACAAAACCAAAAATCTAGCGCGGAGAGATGGGAGATATGATACTAGAGCAAATAGAGGGTAACCGGAAATTCCTCTCCCTCTGAATATGCAATATCGGGATATCTACCACACGTCGTACACCTGTAGTTGCATCATCGTCAGCTGCCAAAAGATCGACCACAACAACTTCGGAATCCGGCGGCTCGTTCACCGGAACTCTCCCTTCAAGCATCTCAATCACCATAGCCATATCAGGCCTATTCTTAGCCTTCTCCTGTATGCACCAGAGAGCAACACACACCAAATTCATCACTTGCCCTTCATCATCTACTTCCCTGGCTTCTATCAGCCGTTGATCTACAATCTCCATTACTTTCCTTTCTCTCATCTTCTGGTTCACAATCCTCGGAAAATACTCCAACTTCTTCTTCTTCTTCTTCGTTTCCTCAACCTCTACCCTTGAAATACTTCTCCGTCCTCCGATCATCTCAAGTAACACGATTCCGTAGCTGTAAACGTCGGATTTCTCTGATATTCCGTGTTCTAGAAGCCACTCTGGGGCTAGATATCCGCGTGTGCCGCGGATATCCGTTAGAACCCGACTCTCGTCTTTCGCAACCAGCTTGGAGAGTCCGAAATCTGTCACCACCGCTCTGTAATTCTCGTCGAGGAGGATGTTTTCGGGTTTCACGTCTAGATGCAAGATCTTTGATCGACAGTCATGGTGAAGATAAGCAAGCGCTTTAGCTACATCGATTGCGACTTGGTACCTTTGGTCCCAAGACAAGCATCCTCGGCATCTTCTGTTTCCTCTATCCGGGAAAATCCAGATGTCGAGAGACGAGTTTGGGATATACTCGTAGACGAGGAATCTATGGCGATTTGGGCGATTCGCAGATGAGAAACCGAAAAGACGAACTAGGTTTTTGTGCTGCACGGAAGCAATGGCCGCTACTTCGGATCTGAACTCTCTCTCTCCTTTCTCTTCTCCTTCGATTCTCTTTACAGCGACTTGGCTTCCGTCTTTCAAGACTCCTTTGAACACCGAGCCGGATCCGCCTTTTCCGATTAGGCATCGGAATCCATCGGTGGCTTCTTCGAGATCCTCGAGCTTGAATTTCGTCGGGAGCCCGGCGACTTTTCTCAGGAAACTGTACTCGATTCGGAGCTCTCTGCCTTCGGAGACGTATCTCGATTCCAAGAGCTTTCTCTCTCTGTTGTAACGGCTCCGGATTACGAGGAAACAGATCACGGCGAGGATCAACGAAATGTCGACGCCGGCGATGAGAAAGAAGGTTCTGGAGAGTTTCAGAGAAACTCGGGCGGCGATTATCACCACGAGAAGGGCTAAGATAGATACAGTCGCGATTATGTTTGCTTTCTTGTCCTCCATTAATTAGAGGCTTTAGAGTTTCTCTAGAGCTTCATATTTTCAGATGAACATCGTGACTCGCTAGCTAAACAAGGAGTAAATATTTCAAATTAGACCCAAAAAAATAAAATAAAAGTACAGTTGTATCTTATCCTTTTTTCTGTTGAATTAGTATTTTGTTTGCTATCGAGATTCCGTAATTTGGATATTAGCTGATTTATAAATATTAAAACTGAATATAAATATTCAATTTGTTGTTGAATCATGGTCAAACATAAATTGTATACTACTAATTAGGAGCTTAGAATTATATAGAGACGTACAATAAATATAGGTTAGGTTCGTCATAAATTGTCTGAAAAGGAGCCATTAATCTAGCATCTGCCAGCAAGTTGTGCCAAGTTGTATTGCTCAATAGATCGGGTGTGTGCTGAAAAAAAAAAATAAGAATGCCTTGCTTTTTATATTGAGTTCACATTTTTAATAACTATTGGGTTGAACCGTAGCCATGAAGAATGATGTCATCTTCGATCGATTTTACTTACACTATCTTTGAGGAGACGAAATCATATAAATATGCAATAAGAAGCTTTTATGGAATTGTACAACTCATTTCGAGTTAAAAGAGCATGTTTATGAGTAGAGTTTTGTATTAAAAACATCATTAAGTATTAAAAACATCAGTTAATATACCGAGCAGTGGTGGTCAAATGGTTAACAACCTAAACTTGTACTAATCCCAAATTCGATTTTGGAATTTGGAGCACTGTTTCTGAGATAATGGGTTCTAAACTTGTTTTGGAGTGCATCTCTCATGATATGTAAACAAAATTGTGTTTTTTTCTTTCAAGTCAGCGCTTTGTTGTGGTAGTTAAAACCCTTTTTGGTTTTTCCATCTTTCGTTCATCACATTTGGTCAACGGAAATCAGCAATACGATATCACTCCCCATTGGTCGGCCGATAAAAACAAACAAAAAGGCCGATTCTATGCTTCAATTTTTGTTTTTTCTCTCGTAATATTTTTAATTTTGACTTCTTCAAATTTAAATTTAGTCACAGAAATAAATAGCCAGATCAATGATTATTCAAAAGAATTTGCACCATGTATTGCTTTTTCCAGTAATCTTATTTCTAAGTAAAGTGAGGTTAGTAACCTCAGGTTACTGGTAGATTGATTTGTATAATTTTTACGAATTTGTAAATTCTACTATTATGAATCATCAGGAGCTAGAAAGATTGGATATGCCTACACGATATTTAACTAGCCAGTAAGGAGACTATTTTGAATGTATTTTTTGACGCATATTTAACCAAGAGTCGAAATTTGGATATGCGTACAAGATCAAATTATACATCTCTCATCAAAAATATACAAATAAAATCTCACATTAACTGACGTATATTGGAAAAAATTCCGTAAAGATTTATGATAGTTTTAGTTCTGCACCTAGATCCATACAACCTGTATTAATTAATATTTATAAAGATCCAGTCTTTCCGATTCAATAGAAGTTTTCGGATGAAATAAAAAAGTGGTGAATGTGATATATCGATAACCTTTGATATTATCGGAACAATAGTTTGTGTGGTATTTATGGTATAGCATATGTTCCTGGCTATATATTAGTTTGTGCATTTATACAATCGAAAATTATAAACTAACAAAAAAAAATTATATTAAGAATTAAGAAGTCCAAAGTCATACGAACGCGCATTTTGACTTGAGGGAAAAATTCACATGTGGTCAACTTTTTGTTTGTTTGGTTAAAGTTAATTATATTATTTTTGGTGAAGTGCACCATCAAGTTATAGCTGCAAGACTCCAATCAAACAGAAATCTTAAAGTTTTGAAAAAGTTTATCCCTATAGTATTTATTTGTCAACGCTCGATGGATTGATTTGTAATGTATCCATAATCCATGCAAATATAATTATGGATCTAATCGATCATGTGACTTAATTTTCTCATGAAACTAATCGATCAAAAGAAAAAAAATATATGATTACCACATTTATATATCTAACAAAAACTGTTACATTTGTTTACTTACTGTTCGTGTAGGATTTTTAGTATCTGCATCAAAGGTTGCTTCTTGAGATCGTTGGAAAGAAATCGTATACTAGGAAATAAATAAAACGACACCATGAAAAACATAATAAAGAGCGAAAATGTTCAGAAACAAAAAAACATAGTGAAGATCAAGAACTCATATTTTATACGAGGAGCAAAAGCTTTTAACAAAAAATTAAATTGTTATTTTACTCATTTTTATGTTATATATATATAGTAATTATTCTAAATATAAATAATTATATTTTTATAATTGATTTGTTTAGCTAATATATGTTTTTCAATTTTAGCAGTATATTTATTTAGAAGAACTTCAAATAATGTGAAGCTAGCAATTAAAAATACAAGACAAATATAAACTTAAAAATGAAAGTATAAATTATATAGCTATATAATGAAATATAAAACCAAAGTAATGCAAAAAATTCTGAATTACGTTTCAAACTTGGTACATATGACTCTATTCAATATCATCTATACGAAATTTCTATATTTTCATTCTACACTTCGGTACTCAATCTATCCAAACTATTGCATAAGATCTACAACTGTTAATCAGATCAAAAAGATAAAATATGCAAAGATATTTGATTTCTTTCATCTTCAAATTTCAACTCTTCTTGGGAGACTCGTGGTCTAGTGGTACCCCTGCCATTGTGAGTGGGAGACCCTAGGTTCGAATCCCTTGGTAGGGAAAATATTAAATATTTTCCTAGCCTACACGGGCGTGGTCGAGTGGTCGGTCGGAGGAGGACGGCTAGGTAAAGGGTACACTCCCACCCGAATTCGATTCTCCCTTAGTGCAGATGCTCGAAACATTAACTGTCTCTGAGCTTACGCTTTGACTTTTGAAAGTCTTATACTATATATATGCATGGTTGAAACTGTGATGAATAGAGAACCTTAAATATGTAGGACCAAAATTTACACTACAGACAGGAAAGATTTAATCACAGTAATATGTAAATAAACAGTTTAAGGAACAGACGATTTATAAGCGATAAAGCAATACAAGATCTGAGGAGGCGAGATAAATCTCTTTCCTTAACTCTAAGAATCTCCCGTAGTGTGACGGGGTTTTATAGATCCATGAGTCCCAGGATACAACCAAAGTTTAACTGAATCATCAACACCATGATTCATGTCTATCGACCATTATTCTACGATACTCTCGAAATTAAAACTTACTCTAAGCAGTAGGGAATTGAAGAAACGATTGCTAGAACTTTTAGTAAGTGTTTATTGTGTATCAGAGGATGATTTTTTAGGTGAAAATCGTGTTGTATATATAGGAGAGAGGCTAGGGTTTTTCCATGACAGAAAAGGAATATTTCTAGAATAACCTAGGCGGCTGCGTTTTTTTAAGTCGGCCCGCTGGGTATCGATCGATACCAAGGGGTATCGATCGATACCTCAAAAAGTCCACGGGCCCAATCAAGGCCCAAGATGCGAACGTCGCACGTATGGCTTTTCTTCTCTCATGTTGTTCATTTAAGACACAACCATTCCAATATATACACGAGAAAACATTTCTCGGTTAATGAAAACATTTCATTAGAAAGAGCTTAACTCATTTCTTTTCACACTAACATAATTTTATCAAACCCTCAGGCTTTGACAAAAAATTAGTTCCAACAATCCCCCACATGAATAGAAATGACTCTAGAACATATGAAAATTGTACAGACTAGACTTTACTAGACATACTTGACTAGACTCATCTAGACGTAGACAGACTTTCGAGAGTATACGAAAATGTAACTGTATCTGAGAGGTAGCATTTTCCAGCTTTGAACCAAACATTTTTAATATCTGTCGAGTTTACTCGGCCAGGAGGTGAACATGATGTCTTGAACCGCCCGGATTTTTATGTAAACTTAGACAACAGGTATCGCACAGAGACATCTTCTCGTAGAACTTTGTTCTCTATTGTGTTCATTTTGGCCTTGAACATTCCTGGTATTCGTGAGTGAATTTGGAGAATATAGCCTTCTCTTTCATTCTCCTAGAAACGGCCCCATTTCACACTTCACTAGGTGATCTTTTATTAGCTTGTTTTTCAGAAGTGTCCTGTCACACTCCACTATCTACATAGCTATGCAATCATTAAAAGCCAACGCTTATCCTTACTATCCACAGGTAGCACTGTTATATCATCCTAGGAACTGGGCAGAGACATAGTCTCCCAGTGCTCAATTCGAATCAGTTTAATTTTGTTTCCCTTTGAACCTAGATCTTGGGATCTCCAGTCACATAGGTGGGGTATCTGTCAAACATCATCTTTTTCTATAGGCTTTAAACCCATTCCTTTTGATGATTTTACAATTTGATCTCGCGGCAAACCTTTGGTAAACGGATCCGCTAGGTTATCAGCCGACTTGATGTAATCTATCGTTATTACACCAGTTGAGATCAATTGTCTAATGGTCTTATGTCGTCTTCTTATATGACGAGACTTGCCATTATATAGATTACTCAGTGCCCGAGAGATAGCCGACTGACTATCACAGTGTACACGTAATGCTGGCACTGGATTCTCCCACATTGGGATATCTTCCAAAAAATTTCGAAGCCATTCTGCTTCCTCAGCAGCTTTGTCTAAAGCTACAAACTCTGACTCCATGGTTGATCTGGCCAGGAGTGTTTGTTTGGAAGATTTCCAGGATATTGCTGCACCAGCAAGAGTAAAGACATATCCACTCGTGGATTTGGAGTTTCTTGAATCTGAAATCCAATTGGCATCACTGTACCCTTCCAGCACTGCTGGTTCTTTACCAAAGTGCAGCCCATAACTTTTGGTGTATCTTAGATAATTTAATACCCTAGTTATGGCTCTCCAATGGGTATGACCTGGATTGCTCGTGTAACGACTTAGTACGTTTACCGAGTGTGCTAAATCGGGTCTAGTACAATTCGTTAAGTACATTAGACTCCCGATGACTCTTGCATACTCCACTTGTAACACTGCTTCACCTGAATTCTTTGTCAAGTGAAGATGAGGATCAAGTGGAGTTTTTGCAGTCCCATTGGAGTAGGTCTTAAACCTCTCTAGGATTTTTGTAGCGTAATGATCTTGAGACAGAATTATTCCTTTTGAATTTCGAATAATCTTAATCCCTAGAATTACATCAGCTAATCCCATGTCTTTCATATCAAACTTTCCACTTAGCATGTTCTTTGTTTGAAAGATTATATCTTTGTTGCTTCCCATGATTAGCATGTCATCTACGTACAAACACAACAACACATAACCTTGTGAAGTACTTTTGATATAGATGCACTTATCACATTCATTGATGTGAAAGCCATTTGACATCATTACACTGTCGAATTTTTCATGCCATTGCTTCGGAGCTTGCTTGAGTCCATATAGCGATTTGACAAGTCTACAGACTTTCTTCTCTTGTCCGGGAGCAACATAACCCTCAGGTTGATTCATATAGATCTCTTCCTCTAAATCTCCGTTTAGAAAAGCAGTCTTAACATCCATCTGATGTATTTCAAGGTTTCTTAAAGCTGCGATTCCAATCAACATGCGAATCGAAGTAATTCTCGTCACTGGAGAATAAGTGTCAAAGAAGTCCAATCCTTCCTTTTGACGAAATCCTTGTACCACGAGCCTGGCCTTATATTTGTCTATAGAGCCATCGATTTTTAGCTTGGTGGTGAAGACCCATTTACAGCCCAGAGGTTTACAACCTTGAGGTAGGTCTACCAACTCATAAGTATGATTTTGCATAATTGAGTTGATTTCACTGTTAGATGCCTCCCTCCAGAAAGGTGCATCAGGTGTAGACATCGCTTCCATGAAAGTTCTTGGACCACTTTCCGCTAGGAATGCCATTATGAACTCAGAGCCAAATGTCTTCTCCTTACGAGCTCTCTTGCTTCGTCTCGGTTCAGCTTCTTCTACTTCTGTAGAAGTGCCTGAAGTGCTTGCCTCATTGCTAGCATCTCGTTCGTCACGAGTTCGTTTAGGATTTCCTCTATCCTTACATGGAAACACATTTTCGAAGAAGTATGCATTCCTTGACTCCATTATTGTGTTTACATGAATGTCTGGTATATCTGATTTATGTACCAGAAATCGATAGGCACTACTATTGTGCGCGTATCCGATGAAAATGCAATCTACCGTTTTAGGTCCGATGGTGACCTTTTTCGGAAGTGGTACTGCAACTTTTGCCAGGCACCCCCACACTTTCAGGTATACATACGAAGGTACATTACCTTTCCAAAGTTCATAAGGAGTTTTTCCTGTGACTTTGTGTGGAATTTTGTTCAGGATATAATTAGAGGTAAGCAGAGCTTCCCCCCACATGTTCTGGGCTAACCCAGATTCCTGCAACATTGCATTCATCATTTCCTTGAGAGTTCTGTTTTTTCTTTCAGCAACTCCATTGGATTCCGGTGAGTAGGGAGCAGTTGTTTGATGAATAATGCCATGTGCTCTACAGAATGCATCAAATGGTTCACTATATTCACCACCCCTATCACTTCTGACCTTTTTTATGGTCTTGCCGAGTTGGTTTTCAACTTCCAGCTTGTATTCTTTAAATTTGTCCAAGGCTTCATCTTTACTTCGCAGTAGAAAGATGTAACAATATCTCGTGCAATCATCTATGAAAGTCACGAAATATTTCTTGCCTCCTCTGGTTTGAATATATTTCAAATCACATAAATCTGTGTGAATTAAACCTAGAGGTTCTGTTGTTCTTTGAACGCTGGGTGATGGCGTTTTAGTGAGTTTGGCTTGGACACAAACCTCACATCTGTCTTTGCTTAATTTGCATTTAGGAATCATGTTCATGTTCATTAATCTACTCATAGACTTGAAATTAACATGTCCTAGTCGTTCATGCCAAATATTAAAAGACTCAGCGAGATAAGCAATTGATTTCTTATCATTAATCTTAGGGTTCTTCGAGGTGGAAGCCTCGGTTACATTATCCTTTCGGATTACTGCCTCAACAGACATCTTAAACAGATTATCACAAACAAAACCCTTACCCAAATACATCCCATTCTTCGTTAGGATCAGCTTATCACCTTCCAGCTTCACAGAGAATCCATGCTTACTTATGAGCGATCCAGAGATCAGATTCTTGCGTATATCTGGTACATGGACGACGTTCGTGAGAACAAGTTCTTGTCCAGAGGTGAGCTTCAGAACAACCTTCCCGTGACCATCAATTGTCGACGAGGCTGAATTACCCATTAAGAGTTTTTCACCATTCTTGGTCTTTGTGTATGTGGAGAACATCTCTCGATCCATACAGATGTGTCTGGTTGCACCAGTATCGAACCACCAAGTCTTTGGATGGCTTTCAGCAACATTGGCCTCAGTGACCACAGCACACATGTCAGCTTCTGTCAAGTTGGCTTGAGCCTTCTTGCTACGACAATCAACGGATTTGTGTCCTTGCTTCCCACAGAAGTTACACAATCCTAAGAACCTTTGAGAAGTCTGGCCATTCTGACTACTCTTGTTCTTGAACTTTTGGAAGTTCTTTGGTGGCATCTTCCCTTTGCCTTTGTTAAGGCGACCTTTGTTCTGCCACTTGCCTTGATTGGGGTTTAGGTGTTCAACCATGTTCGCATTGTGTTCGCGAATTTTCACACCTACATTGATCTGTTGTTCCCGATTCGTAGACTCTACGCGGAGCTTAACAATCAGATCTTCAAGGCTCATCTTCTTTTTCTTCAGCCTGAGGTAGTTCTTGAAGTCCGTCCAACCAGGAGGTAGCTTCTCAATGATGCAGCAACCTTGATAGGTTTCACACAACCGCATTCCCTCAGCAAAGATATCGTGTAGGAGCCTCTGCACCTCATCGACTTGTTCCATTAGTGGTCTTGAATCCACCATCTTGTACTGCTCGAACTTCGCCACAGTGAATTTCTGAGTACCAGAATCTTCAATGCGGTACTTCTTGTCTAAGGAATCCCACAGATCCTTAGATGTCTCAGCATTTTCGTACACCCCAAACAGAGAGTCCGAAAGGCTATTCTGAATATAGCCCTTGCACAAGAAGTCAGCATGTTCCCAGGCGTGGACACTCGCAAGCGCACGTGGATCAGTGTTATCTTCTGGGAGAGCAGGTTTCACCTCACTGGTGTATTTCTGCAGGTTCAATGTTGTCAGATAGAAGAACATCTTCCTTTTCCACATCTTGAATGCTGTCCCATCAAACTTGGTTGGAGGAGCGACGTGATTCCCAGATGGAACTTTGACCGTCTCGATCTGACTCGCAGTCGATTCAACCTTCTCACTGGTTTTCTCCACCAATCCAGAGTTGTTTTCCACATCAATTGTCATTCTGTGAAGACAAAAGAGACACAACTTTCAATTAGTACCGATATATTTAAGAATCGCAATTCAAAATACTGATATCGAACTAAATTACATTGGTGTCGATCGATACTCTTTGGTATCGATCGATACACATCCAATGTCTATCGATGCACCCATATGGTGTCGATCGATGCTCCTGTGTGTCGATCGATGCAAGTGAATTACACAGGATCGACCGATAAACCACAGTGTCGATCGATGCTCGATGCACATACTGTGTCTATCGAAGCATCCTGGTGTCGATCGATACACGCTTAGTGTCGATTGATACACCCTAGATTCCGATCGATGCTCGATGCACATACTGTGTCATTCGAAGCATCATGGTGTTAATCGATACACGATAAGTGTCGATCGATACACCCTGGGTGTCGATCGATACAAGTGAATTTCACAGGATCGATCATAGCACCACAGTGTCGATCGATACCTGTGTCTTATACACAGTATCGATCGACATAGACCAACTTGGTCGATGCAAAGTATCGATCGATACACTGAGGTGCCGACCGATACACTGTTTGCATGGTATCGATCGATACACTTAAGTGTCGACCGATACAATTTAGTCCAGTATCGACCGATACCATAGGGTGTCGATCGATACTCACAAGGCCTCGATCTGAATCGAACCTATCAAGAACATATGTGTGTTCGTTGATTATACCGTTCTTTAATCGCAATTAAAGACGGTTTTTTAGAAGATGTTTAAAGCAGATCTGCTTCTACTACACGTTTCAAGTTGCTAAACAGCGGTTTGATAACGTTTGAGTATCACTAGCAGAAGAACATCTTCTTAAAATAGAGAGAGAGATGAAGATTGCCTCTACTACACGTTTCAATTTGCTAAAGAGCTTTTTGATAACGTTTGAGTATCATCAGCAGTAGAAGAATCGTTTATAAAACCGTTTGAAAACGTTTATTTACTCGTGATTAAAGATCCAATTGAAGTAATAACAAAAATTGGATCTTCTTAGAGTTAAGATTGTAGGACCAAAATTTACACTACAGACAGGAAAGATTTAATCACAGTAATATGTAAATAAACAGTTTAAGGAACAGACGATTTATAAGCGATAAAGCAATACAAGATCTGAGGAGGCGAGATAAATCTCTTTCCTTAACTCTAAGAATCTCCCGTAGTGTGACGGGGTTTTATAGATCCATGAGTCCCAGGATACAACCAAAGTTTAACTGAATCATCAACACCATGATTCATGTCTATCGACCATTATTCTACGATACTCTCGAAATTAAAACTTACTCTAAGCAGTAGGGAATTGAAGAAACGATTGCTAGAACTTTTAGTAAGTGTTTATTGTGTATCAGAGGATGATTTTTTAGGTGAAAATCGTGTTGTATATATAGGAGAGAGGCTAGGGTTTTTCCATGACAGAAAAGGAATATTTCTAGAATAACCTAGGCGGCTGCGTTTTTTTAAGTCGGCCCGCTGGGTATCGATCGATACCAAGGGGTATCGATCGATACCTCAAAAAGTCCACGGGCCCAATCAAGGCCCAAGATGCGA
The DNA here is from genome assembly GCA_030161315.1 of Eutrema japonicum. NCBI lineage: Eukaryota > Viridiplantae > Streptophyta > Magnoliopsida > Brassicales > Brassicaceae > Eutrema > Eutrema japonicum. The sequence continues at coordinate 47,535,544 of BSQW01000005.1, forward strand.
ACGTCGCACGTATGGCTTTTCTTCTCTCATGTTGTTCATTTAAGACACAACCATTCCAATATATACACGAGAAAACATTTCTCGGTTAATGAAAACATTTCATTAGAAAGAGCTTAACTCATTTCTTTTCACACTAACATAATTTTATCAAACCCTCAGGCTTTGACAAAAAATTAGTTCCAACAAAATACACAAAACAGAACTGCAAAGTTGTCACAAAACCATACAAGGAGACGTCCTTAGTTAGTATAATACTGTTTACAAATACATCCAAATTAAGCCACACGATGCAGAGGTTACAGATAGGTTCTCGGCCATCGGAAGAGTTTCTGATAAACCTCTCGCCGGATTCTGCGAGCCCCGATGGTCTCGTGGTCTATGACGTCGCCAAGAAGGAGTTGCTTCTTCACAACAATAGTTACAAGTCTGTTAATGGAGAGAAAGCTATTCACCTAATCCCTCTTGTTCTGTTTCTATGTGCTTTTGTTCTTTGGGTTTTTTCAAGTGCTACTACTAATCACTAATAACGTACGCCACGTAAAGGAATGACCTTTGCTAATTTGTGATCAAGTTGATAATAACGATTTATATGATTCTTTATCGGCTAATGTTTCCATTTCTGGTTAATTCGTGGCTATAACTTACTCAATTTGAGAGTAGAAAATGAATACTCTAGGATCTCAAACTACTGTACACACAAATTTAATCGCCCAAAAGTTTCCCAATATATAAACCATTTCAAACCAGAACCAGATCAAACCTTAGACTTTTGACCTATTGTAAACTTGTGACATCTCGAACCATGGTCCCGGTGATTGATCGAAAACCTCATGTAATTGATTAACGAACCCAATTTGTTTTTTTTTTTAATATAAGAAAACGTTCCGGTTTTTCGACGGCAATGTAGCTAAACCATTTCCATATCGGTTAGTAATTTGGATTCGGTTAATCTGTAAACCTAACCGAACCGTAGTTCTCTAATCCTTTCGCTCGCTGTCGTCGTCTCTCTTTGGAGATGAGCTTTTGCGCGGGTCATCATCCTTCCATCAACCTATTTTCCGAGTTCCGTAGCCTCTTTGTCCGTTCGAAGAACCTGTAATGGTGATTAGCAGTGGCGTAATTTTGACCCGTACTTGTTTCTTGAGGCTGCAACAGCCGAGTTTTGCATTGCGCCGGAGATTCTGCGGAGCCACGGCTTGCTCTGTTTCTCTTAACGGAACCACTTCGAATAATAAGAAAACTTCCGGCAAGGGGAAAGTGATTGTGATTTCTGGGCCCACCGGCGCTGGAAAAAGCAGACTTGCGTTGGAGCTCGCCAAGCGTCTCAATGGCGAAATCATCAGCGCTGACTCCGTTCAGGTATCCCATTCTTTTTCCCTATCTTACTCTCTGGAGTGTTGAGAACTCTGAATTTGAAACCCTTGTTGGGACCAATTGATAGGGTCTTTAACAGAAACACGACGGCTTTGCTTAATCCAAGAGACAATTTTTAAAAACCAATTGATGCTTGGATCCAGTGATATCTGAAATGCTGAAGTTGAAGTTTATTTCTTCTTTTTAGTATGATCAATTCTTGAACTTTGCATCTATGTTTGGTGTTGTTAAAAAGGTTCTTGCTTTGTTGTACCTGACCACAGGTGTATCGAGGCCTTGATGTTGGATCAGCCAAGCCATCAGCAAGCGATAGAAAGGTATCCTTCTGGTATATTTGGTAAGATTTAGCTGATGTTGGTGCCATGATCAGATTACATTGTGAAAGTATACCTTTTGAGCTTGATGTTGTATGTTTTACCAATTATTCAGGAGGTGCCCCATCATCTTATCGACATTTTGCATCCGTCTCAAGGTCTTTTTCACCTCTCGTTTCTACTTTATTGATGTTGCGAATGCCACAAATTTAAAATGTTTCTGATACTCATTTATGCAAATCCAGAAACTTCTCATTTTTCCATTCTTTATTTAGACTACTCTGTGGGGCAATTTTTCGATGATGGAAGGCAAGCTACTAAAGATATTATGGCAGGTGGTACTGGATTGTATCTGCGATGGTATGGCAGGAGATTATATACTGCAAAATCGATTAAAAAACCATTTACTGCAAAATCTTAAGTTCACCTTTATCATGCTCTTGGTAATGTTAGGTTTATCTATGGGAAGCCAGATGTGCCGAAACCTTCTCCAGAGATCATCTCTGAGGTCCATGATATGCTCGTTGATTTTCAAACCGAACATAACTGGGATGCAGCTGTTGAGTTGGTGGTCAATGCTGGTGATCAAAAAGCCTCTTCTTTAGCTCGTAATGATTGGTACAGACTGCGGCGTAGCCTCGAGATACTCAAGGTTTGACAATTATCAGCTTCAACTGTTGTTTATCATTCTTAATAATTAATAGAGTTTTCAAACACTCACAGCATAGTTAATGATTCATTAATGGTTTATGCAGGTTTTTAAACATAATTTCTCAACACAAAACCCTCTAAATGATTATTCTTGAGTTATTCATGTCTGATTTTTTTCTTTTGTCTCCGACGTGGAAGGAAAACCTCAGTGACATGATTTGATCATTTGAGAAATATTACTTTTATGATAGTTAAAACAGACATAACCTGTACAGGAAATGAAGCACCAGTTTTTGAGTGCATGGCTGCCTGCTTGAAAGAGTTGGTCTTGCTCCTGTAGATAAATGATTTCTTGCTTGATAGGTTGGAGAACTATCATTGTTTTCTTCTGGTAAAGTGTCTACGTTTTCAAAACTTGTATGTTTGTTTTCCTGGCAGTCAACTGGATCTCCTCCATCCTCCTTTCGCGTTCCATATGATTCGTTTCGGGAAAAGTTAAGTTCTCCTGGTGCCAACGACTTCGATGGGGATGGTTCATCTGCTGAAGTATCTATCCAAAACATACAGACAGATTTGGACTATTATTTCCTTTGTTTTTTCCTGTCAAGCCCAAGGGTTGATCTTTACAGGTCTATTGATTTCAGATGTGAAGATATGCTTTCAGGTAAATAAGTGCAACTACTTAATTTTAGTAATAGTGTTACGGTAATAAGTTTATTCCCATCTGATTTTTTCAAGTTTACTGAGAAAAAAAAAACAATCTGCATGGTAAATTAGAAAAAAAACCATGTTATCATCATTTCTTATCGCTTTAAAAGGAATATTTCATCAGTATTTCAAAACAATCCATGCTAACGTATATGCCTGAACAATTCTGATAACTGCTCTAAAGGTTAAGCTAAAATCAGTAGCCTTTGTTTACTCAATGCACAGAAACTTTGCAAAAAGGCAAATGACATGGTTCCGGTGTGAGGCTATGTACCACTGGCTTAATGCTTCTAAACCTCTGGTATATGTTTTGTTCTATTCTTATCTTATACTGTTTAATGTCAAGCATGGTGATTAATTATTGATCCTCGCAGGATACAATACTTAAATTCATTTACGATGCTTATGAGAACGAAGCAGAGACGCTGATGGTGCCCGATTCTCTCAGAATGAACAAAGAAGTAAGAAACTCTCGAGAAGCTAATGCGCTAAAGGCGTACCGCCCCAGAAATAGGTAAAGAGATTACTCAATTAGTCATTATTTTTGGTTAATATACATTTGGTTATTATGGGTTGTGAATCTGTGTATGAAGGCATTTCGTAAGACGAGAGGACTGTTCTTCGGTGTTAGAGTGGATCAGAAGTGAAGGATGTAAGAGTGAAGACGTTTCATGCGTGGAAGGAGCTGCAACGTAACCACTGCGTTTTCATTCTATCTGAGAAAAGCCAAAACCAAAACAGAAAAATTGCGAATTATGATTTGTGTTTTTTTGATGAAGAAAACAATTTCGGTGTATTTTTGACTTACAAATCTCAAATTCACTCCCATGTGAAAACAAATCTCATGCGCTATGGGACTTTATTTCGAGTTTGAAGTGACTTGAGTTAGTGGGCATAGAATATTTCAATCAAATAATTCTGAACAAGTAACAACAGTTGGTGCCATCATCCGTTGTGAATCAAGAAAATATTAATAAACAGTGCATGACAACGACGTGATGATTATTAATAACATTTTCGGGTACGTTAGAAGCCAAAATATGGACCCTACGATCTCTCTATTTTTTTGTTATGATCAAAAGTGAAGTGGGAATTATCTAAGCCACCTGACCTGAGCATCCCCATAACGCTTTTCTTTTTGCTCATAAAGAAAGAATAAGTAAATGTCGAACACGCACTTTGCTCGTGCTCACCAACAAACCAACAAATAACTTTCATCCAATTTTATTCTATTTTACGGTCTGTATATTTATATATTTTGTTAGATTACATTTCTATATACTTATGGCGTGATCGTGATCGTGATCGTGATCGTGATCGGGGGTGGAAACGATCTAACGCGGCAATAAAGCGTGTTAGTATTTTAGATGTCGGTTAAAAACAAGAGAAAACACACATGTTCCACTGAGGGATCAACAACATGCTTAATCTTCAAAACATACACTGTAAATTATTTAGACAAAAAATTTACAACAAGACTTTTGTCTAATTATAATTACATTACCCCTTAACCCGACCACCAACCACTCTCTAACATCCAATAAGGCACACACATAGGGATGTTGTGGTGGGTAATTTGACCCTACCCTACTACCATGACCCTACAAAAACCATACCCAGAAAAAACCTTGTTTGAAGTACCCTAAAATACCTTACACTCTTAGGATAACCCAAAAAATATCCTAAAGTTTCAGCGTACTCGCGGGTACCTTAACTGTTTTTCATCTCTTTTTTTTTGTTTATGCTTTATTACCATTATTTTTTGGTTACTTTTAAATTAAATCTGTGTGTAACATAATTAATTTTGTTATGTTTGTGATAAATTTTAACTAGAAACACGGAATCACTTTTTAACGGGAAAAATAAAATTATGTTTTTGACGAAAAACGTGATTTTACCTTTTTAGCAATAAAACAATATTTTACGTTTTTTTACGGGAAAATGAGATTTTACGTTTTTAACGGAAAAACGAGATTTTAAGTTTTTGGCGGAAAACATGATTTTACATTTTTAGCGAAAAACACGGAATCACGTTTTGGCGGAAAACATGATTTTACGTTTTCTCGCGAAAACGTGATTTTATGTTTTTGGCGGGAAAATGAGATTTTACGTTTTGGCGAAAAAAGACGGAATCACATTTTGAAGAGAAAACGAGAAAAATGCAATTTTACGTTTTTGGCGGAATAACGTGATTTTACGTTTTGACGGAAAACGAGAAATTTCAAATTTATCCAATATTATTTTCGTGGTTAAAAAAAATTAAAAAGTTGCTTTGATGATTTTCTTAGTTATAAAACAATTTTTAATAAATATTTTATTATAAATTAATTATGAGAGTTTATTGATTTAAAAAAAAAACCTTACGGGATAAGCTAAACTCGGTAGGATAATCTTATATGAGTCCATGTATACAGGATACCATTCCGTTTTAAATCCTCATTTTTTATACAAATAGGAAAAGTAGTATTTTTTTTTTTTGTGTGGAGGATTTAGGGTACCTACCGAGATAATTACCCTAATTTAACATTCCTACACACATCTCTAACTCATAACTAAGGACAAGAAAACTTAGATATTTTTTCTCTTAATTCCGTATTTGATCTATTAACACAACATCAAAATCAGATTGTTCCAACTTCCACCACATCGATTTTAACATTTCTTGATTGACTATTTCGACCAACCCTAGCAAAAGACTCCTTCTCTTTTATTTAAAATGATAGCAAATTTTTTTTTTTTTTTTTTTTTTTGATAATTAGGCTGTCCGGTCAACATCATACTAGAGAAATGAGAACTGGTTACCTTATGACAGACTAGATGACTTAACGTTTTAACGTCTTACGACTAATGCTTAGAGTGAGTGGGCCCAACTGACAAAGATTTCTCGCGGGTTTTCAACTGGGCCGAAATCCAATGCCAACTTCCCACATAGTCGTAATAAATGGTTCAAGTGTCAACGTAAAAGGCGAAAGTCGAACCCGGATTCTCCGTGTGTGGAACAACCCTACCTTCTATGCTACTACCTGACCACGCCCATGTGGGCATGATAGCAAGTTCTTGCTCTCATTTTTCCTAAGAATAGCAAATTTTTAAATTACATAAGGAGAAAGTTTCACCAAACAAGTCCTATTTACATATCTTCTATAAATATCTTCATGGATCCTTTGTTTTTGTGATTACCCTCTTGAAAGCATTTTTCATAAATCACCTTGAGATCGACGTGTATAACTTTCTAAAATTTGTTGAGAATTAATCTTAGTCACGTCTACTTTTAACTTACGTTATAACACATGATATATGTTTCCAACAGTTTTGAGTCTGTTTCTTTACTTTTAATATCCCATTTTTACACCAAGTTCTAACAAACTTGAAAAGCTCACCAGCAATCGAAATGATACACTTTGAATATTTTTCAAAACCTCTCATTGATAATATATCACAACGATCTGTATATTTCCCTAGCAACTTGAGTGATACTGATACAACTTCTGTGGAAAAAAATCCAAATTAGTTATGAGCCTAATAACACCTCATGCTTAGCTCTGAGCATTCGGGTATTCGGTTCGGTTCTGAGTATTTTGGGTAGGGAGGTTTATGATCTATATAGGTACCAAAATATTTTCGGTTCGGTTCCTGTTTGGTACCAGTCGGTTTCGGGTCGGTTCTGTTCCAAGATTTAAGAACTGGAAAATATCCGAACTTTTTTGGATCTTAATCGGTTTCAGGTATTTACTACCCGAAATGCTTAAAATATATCCGAAAATCCAAAATATACTCGAAAATCCAAAATATACCCGAAAATCCAAAAATATACCCGAAAACAAAAACAAACTAAAAAAATATACTCATAATACCAAAAATATACCCAAAAGCATGATATATATTTAATATTTTTTGTTATATAATTATATTTTAGATAATTCGGGTACCCGAAATATTTTCGGTTCGATTCCTGGTATTACTTGATACCCACATATATTAATAAGTAGAATCCAATAGATATTTTGGCCATAACCGAAATCGAACCGAACAAATAATTTTAGATCGATTTCCGTTCAAATTTTTGGGTTCCGGGTTTTAAGCACATGCCTACTCCTGCTGGAACATATTTATACAACTACCTCCGACTCTTGTTTTTCTTTGAGTTTATTCTCTTGCCAAGCATCTTTCACTCTCTTTAGAAACTTTGAATTAAAACGCTTTGATATGGTCAAACTTACCAGAAATATAACATGAGTCTCGAGAATTAGTTTAGACCATATTAAGAAACAATTTAATTTTACATATCTTCCAATTAAACATCAAATCATAGTCACTAACCAAATTGTAATTTTTTTTATATGGTTGTTTCACCCATTTATTCAAAAATAATATATCAAATAAAATGAAACAAAAGGCCATTTCTCATGCGGTTTGTGGATAAATGCCCTCAGGAGTAGGGACAAAAATTTTCAAATCTATTCATTAAAATTTAAACTGCGCTTGCTGATGTGTAATATAAATTTCTCTTTTTTTTATTTTTTCTAATTATTTGCATATGAGTTTTTAATTTTTTGTTTTGTTTTATTTAACCCTTTGATCCTTGTTTGGTTGCCCAGAAATTCAAAGAGAGAGAAAAAAAAGTGAAGCTTTATTGTTTGTGGCAGAAGAATCATGGCTTTCTTTGCGTGCTAAACATTAAGTGACCAAACTTCGTTTTAAGGTAGTCACAATCCCATTTGGTTTTTTTTTTTTGGTTGAAATTTTGAGTTTTTTAGTCTCTTGATGTGCAGTTTTAAAGTTTTTCTTTAGTAAATCTCTTCCCCTAATCAATTTCTCAGTAATGAAGATTGATCCTAGAGATTGAGTCATATTATATTTTCAGTTTCATAAAAATCTGAATCCATTGTATTTATTTTTCTGGTTTGCAATTGAGGACTTTTTCTGCAATCTAGTGATTATGAAGCAAAAGAATCTGAAATGTTTATGCCAATTGTTTGAAGTTGAAGTTTCTGGGTGTGAAAGATTCTAAGGGATCTATTGGTCCAACGATGTATTTGCGCTTGTCAGGACTCAGGATCATCATAAAAAACTTTGTGATTGTACTTACGAGCTGCTTCTTTCGAAAATTGTGCTTTATCTTGTTTTGTGGTTTCAACTCAAGGAATGCTTATGGATAAGAAGTTGAGTTTTTAGCGTATGTGATGTTAAATTCTGATCTTATCAGTAGTTGGAATGTGAAAAGATATTCACATTAAGGTTCATTCTTTTTGAAGCAGCGATCATGAGATTCAAGAAGGGAACTAAAGTTGAAGTGTTGAGCAAATCGTTGGTTCCATCTGGTGCCTGGCGATCTGCAAAGATAATATCGGGAAATGGACATTATTACACTGTCGCGTATGATAGTGATGCTGTCACAGAGATGGTGCCGAGGAAGAGTATGAGGCCTGAGCCTCCTCCTCTACAAGTCCTAGACTCTTGGGCTCCTGGTGACATACTTGAGGTTTTCGAAAGTTGTTCGTGGAAGATTGCAGTCGTTTCCAAAGTTTTGGAAAAAGACTGTTTCTTGATTAGATTACTTGGTTCCTCACTGAAGGTCAAGGCAAACAAATCCGACATTCGAGTTAGACAATCTTGGCAAGATAACGAGTGGATCATGATCGGGCAGGTACTTGTTTCTTTCCTCTGTCAATATTATATCTTTCAAAGCCTTTTTTTTGGTTTGAACTGACATTTTGTTTATACCATTTGGCTGAAGGGTACATCGAGATTAAGCGCACAGACTTCAACAGGAAAAAAATTAAGGAGAAAGGAGAATCCGAAAGGCGACTATATTTCATCTAAGAGCAAAGACAAGCTTGATGAGTCTGATGTATTTTCGCCAAAAGGTCCAAAGAAACGGACCTACCTATTGGTTGAACCAGACAATCAAACTTCAGAAGTCGGAAAAAATGGCAGATTAGGTAGAGCTGCTTCTCCGCCAAAGTTTCTTAAAGGAAAAACAGAAGAAGAAGAAGAAGATAGAGAGAGTGTTGCTTCTTCTGCTGGTAGTTGTAGCATGGATATGGATGATCTCAGTGCTGTTTCTTTCAGTCCCATTGAAACCGGTAACTCCAGTGACACAGAGTCATCTTCTTGTGGCTACGGAAGCATCAAGAAGTTGGGTTTTCCAAGAAAAGGCTCGGAGGCTGGTGATGTTCATAGGTTAGAGTTGGATGCATACCGATGCAGTATCGAGAGATTGCACGCATCGGGGCCAATTATAACATGGGAACAAGAAACGTGGATCACAAATCTTCGTCTGAGATTGAACATTTCGAATGAGGAACATCTGATGCAGATAAGAAACCTTATCTCTGATGATAACAGTACAACATACAGATAGCAGCATCATTGTCAACTACAATTTGTGTTACATAGAATAAAGATTGAGGGTAGGTTGTACAAATGTCACTCTATTTTATCAGGATATTTGTTTTTTGTTGTTGTTCCGAGCTTAAATGTAAATTTGAATATGTTGCTTTTTCGGAACTGGACTTGAGGGAGACTTGCAAAATATATATTTGATTCCTGCAAGTAGAATACCATGGCCTATAAGAGATACTACAAGCTTCGAGTTTCATATTGATTGATTATACATACTACATGTTTATTATGTATCAAAATCCATTACCAGTTTTAGAATGTTAACTGGATAATCAAATCACTTGTGCAGAGAGAAAAAAATAAAACAAAACTTGGCAGCAAATTTTCCTTGGGTCCAAAAACAACTCGCTCTATTCCAAAACGGAACAATCCCAATGTTTCCCCATTTTCCTTCTAAAAGACCGATTCATTTTTAATATGCAAAACAAAAGCAACATAGCAACAGCTTCCCACACACACGGAAGATTTGTTTACTCAAATGCGTCATCATCGTCATCAGGGAGTGGCTGAGCTGCAGCCAAAAGGATATCAGCCTCGTTCTTCTGCTGCTCAGCAAAGTCAATGTGAACCTCTGGTGGAGCAAGAGCTGGTGACTCGACAAAGTGAAGGTTTTGGTCGCCAGCCAGTTTCCTAGCAAGGTACAAGAAGGGCTTCTCAAAGTTGTAGTTGCTCTTTGCAGATATCTCATAGTACTGCAGATTCTTCTTCCTGTGGAACGTGACTTGCTTTGCCTTCACTTGCCTGTTCTTCACATCAACTTTGTTCCCACAAAGAACAATCGGGATGTTCTCGCACACCCTGCAGAGATCACGGTGCCATGTCGGAACGTTCTTGTATGTGAGCCGTGCTGTGACATCAAACATGATTACTGCACATTGACCATGGATGCTGCAAGGAAACAAAAAACAGAGGTTAGCTTATTATATATCATCAAGCCCAGTTCATAAATCAGTTGCCAATTCCACATCCTAATCAGAGCTATTCAAAACTATGCATACTATGTTAAAGTGATCTTAGGAGATTACTTCAACCCAACATATTAAAGAAACGGTCTACTTACTAGTATCCATCCCTTAGGCCACCAAATTTCTCTTGTCCAGCAGTATCCCAGCAATAGAAACGGATCTTGCCACAGTTTGTGAAGAAATCCAAAGGATGAACCTCCACACCAATAGTAGCTGCAACACACGAAACACAGGAACTCAGCATCAGAAACTCGGTTCAAGACATTGTACATTCACGAGCAATCTTTGTTATACTCACGTTCATACTTCTTCTCAAACTCCCCAGTAAGATGTCGCTTGACAAAGGTGGTTTTCCCTGCACAACCACAAAAAAGAGTAAAAGCTTAGCAAAATAATCAAAGACAGCTGATCCATTTTACAACACGAATTGAAAACAACAGTGACAACTATATAAGAATCGACTCGCAACTCAACAGTGAGCTCAAAAATCAGCAAATCACCATTAACGTAACCAATCATTGATATTAACAAAGGAACAACCGCCTCAGTACATCGTGAAAATCTCAATTGCGTCTCTCAGAAGATCAAACTTGAGAGAAAAGAAACAGCGAAAAAAATAGGGCGGAAGAGTACCTGTGCCTCCATCACCAACAATGACGAGCTTGAAGCTAGGATAATCGACGGTTTGCTGGTTAGGTAGAGCCTGAACAAGATAACCACAATGAATTTAAAGAAGAAAAAAACCGTAGAAACATAGACATCAACGGATCTGAGAAAGCGAAAAAGCCATAGATGAAGAAACGTAATCTGCATTTTGTTTGGTTTTACCATGGTTTCAGAATCGCTATGTGTGCGCAGAGAAGCGGCGAGAGGGAGATTGAGGAGAGAGATGGGTTTTTAAAAGAGATATTTGGAAGGGTTTCGCTTAGGTCTGACGCTGCTTTTATCACCGTTAGATTCCTTCTTTTTGATCGTTCTGCAATTTTAACGCAGCTTTCTCCACCGTTGGATCCTGTTTCGCTTTACTTCCACGCGGCCTCATTATTTTTCTTTCCCTTTTCAAAATTGTATTGCAAATTCGAAATTCAAATTCCTTAATATTCGTTGCTCTTGACCAACATATATAATTGGTTAATTTAATTCTATATCGTATTAGATTATTTCTTAACATATCACACCAATAAGGATTTTTAATTCATTGTTCATAACGGATAGTTTTGATTACATGAGTCCATATGTCTCCCTGTCTCCATGAGTCTATTGTTTCATAAAACATGTTAAAATTCAAGAAAGTGCATGTGTTAAGAGGGGTTTACTCTTTAGTATGACAACTCTTCTTTCTTCTATCTGACTGTATACTTGTTAAGATCAAAACTGTTATGTTATGGGATCTTTTCTACTCTTTGGCGGGTTTTCTTTCTTGAATAATATCACTGTATAAAGTCGAAACTGTTATGCTTAACACCATTTGAAATATACCTCTAGTGTTTAGGCACTACAAACTTTGTTTTAAAATGCTTAAAGAACGAACCGAAAACGTTTCTGAAACGGTAAAGAAACCCTAATTCCTCAGGTCTGAAATCAATCTGTAGCTCTCCTTTGAGTAAGGCAACAGAGAGATTCCTACTTCCAGAGCTTACGCAGAGACATGTTCTTCTCTGTGTCTTTCTTCATAACCTTCGCTACCGCCATCTCAAAGTCTTCCTGTGTCACGTGTACTCTCCTCTCCCGCAGCGCAAACATGCCCGCCTCTGTGCATACAGCCTGACCGTAATAACCAAAAACATAAGACAGAGACTAATTGTAGAGCAAGAGCAAGCGAGCGAGCAGAGAGAGATAACAAGAGAACAAAAACACTTTACCTTCAATTCAGCACCTGAAGCACCATTCATCTTCTCTCCAATCTTTTTCAGATCAATTCCACGCATCAAATTCATTTTCCTCGAGTGTATCTTCAAGATATCAAAACGTGACTGCAACACATTTTACAAGTATACATTAGCCAAACATGTTCTACAACCTAGCAACTCCATAATATGCAAAATAAGAACAAGCATTACATCTTCATTAGGATTAGGGAATTCAATTTTCCTATCAATCCTTCCAGGCCTGAGAAGAGCTTGATCCAGAATATCAATACGATTTGTTGCCATCAAAACCTGCAACAGTAATTTGAGAGGATAAATGAGTTCTGCAAATTCAGACTACGATACCACAGACTCATCCTTTTAAGTTTCATGATTTTTTTTCTCCTTCAAAGCTTAACATGTACCTTGATTTTGTTTGACGCTTCGAATCCGTCAAGTTGATTGAGAAGCTCAAGCATAGTCCGCTGCACCTCACTGTCACCATTTCCACTTCCAGATTCCATACGAGCAGACCCGATACTATCGATTTCATCCATGAAGATGATTGATGGCGCATGCTCCCTGAAAACCATAAACCATCAGCAATAGGAAGGTAAGCCAACAGGCAAAAGATTTTTTTAACACAATCATCTCATCTTTGTGTACTTAGCTCCTTATATAAGATATGGTCCTGTGGCCTAAATGCTAGGCACCAGGACAGGGAATATTCGTAAACGTGCTAATCTATAGAAGATATACACCCTTTAGATTGTCTACACCATGGAACCATATTCATAGTAGCAAGAGATATCACTTTCCTCAATTTATTTAACACCACATGTCCATTTCAGATACCAAGTGTGGACAAGTAAAAAGATTAATCTTGTCAACAATTTCATCTTTTCCTACCCACCACCATTTACCATGCTTAAAATTTATAATGGGGCCTAGCATATACAAACCTTGCCATCACAAATAGTTCTCTGACCATTCTAGAACCTTCTCCAATGTATTTCTGGACCAGCTCGGAACCAGAAACTCTGATGAACGTACAGTCAGTGTGATGTGCCACAGCCCGAGCCAAAAGTGTCTTCCCAGTTCCAGGTGGACCATATAACAACACACCCTAGAAAGAGAGGAAGATAAAATCATCTCTAATCCACTTAACATCGTTACAATATAGAAAAGAAGCTTCGAAATGCATATGTACCTTTGGCTGCGCAATTCCAAGAGACTCAAACAATTCAGGATGCTTGATTGGCAGCTCAATAACCTGATGAAGAATTAAAGATATTATATAAATATTAAAAAGCATGAAACAACAGAGGGGATAGCCGATAAAACCAGTGACTTTTATCTTCGTTTGTTCTTTCACTAGGCATACCTCCTTTATTTCCTTAATTTGCTGGTCAAGACCACCAATCATGTCATATGTGGAGTCTGGAACCTTCTCAACTTTCATAAGGTTAACCAGCGGATCAACTTTACTTGGCAGGACCAGGTGGAGAACATAGCTATCATTACGAAGAGCAACTCTCGTTGATGGGGTGATCTTCGTTATGTCTATGCTTTTGTCAATATCAACAACATACTTCCCCTCTGGATGAACCTGGAGAATGGGAGTTTAAGCCTTATTGATAGCAATGTTCATAAGATTACAAAAAAAAAATACAAAGCCAAGTTAATCCTAAACAAAATACGATATAAAGATTCATACCTTAACCAAGACTTTGTTTTTTCCCATCACTTTTACCACTTCACCCACATAGGACCCAGGTTCCTGCAACAGCTGCAACTCTTCTCTGAGCATTCGTACTGTTTAGTTCAGAAGGAGTTATAGTGTCAAAGAATTAACTACAGATTATATAGACTAATAAAAAAGAAACCTTCAAGCATAAATATGAATATGAACACCGAGTCTGTTCTATAACTCGAAATGTATGATTCAAATCATGGATTAGTGGAAATGACTCCTTATATACACAAGAGTAAAGAAAGAAGTAGGATTTCATAAAAAGGCCATAGTTGAACAACCAGTGTAGCAGTACTAACAGCCATGAAGCAACTCTTTTTGCATTTAGCAGTGTGATTCTGAACATGTTTGAGACCACAGATTCCGCTTAAACGATGAACCAATCTAATTATGCTGCTAGCACTGATAGCTCTCCAGTTTATATCATTCTCTCATCCTCACCACAGTCACTACATCCTTTGCTAAATAATCAAATAGAAGACAGAAGCTGATACACACGTAGGGATCAAAGAAAATCAAGAAATCTGAACAGGATCCAAGAGAGAAGATCCCATCGCCAACCAACCACTTCCAGATCGGAAAACCTCTATCCCAACAATCACCACAACAATTTAGAAATTTAAAAAGCACCCAACTCCAAGGAGAACGTAATCGAAAGCCCTAACAGGGAATCCGAGATCACTAAACCCAAGAGCATGATCCAATTTGACAGAGAATTCCATGGAAATAGGAAGAAATTAGGGTAAAAGAAAGAAGAAAAGACCTCTAGAATTGAGTTCATTCCTCTGAGCTTCAAGGCGATTGAGGTTGTTAGTCTTCTGCCGGAGCTGTCGCTGGTTCTCATGGATGTGCTGGAGATAGTACTGCTTAAGCCCCTCCCCTTGATTCGCCACCGACCCCTTGATGTTGCAGGTTTCCTCCATCGCTGTCCCAGGAGGCCTCGCCTCCACTCCTACGGCCGCCATATCGGAGAGATATCTCTAGTTTTAGCGAAGATGGATCACAGAGTCGACGAGAGCATTAGCAAATAAACCCCAATAGGCCAATATAAATAAGAATCTTGAATTATCCAACAAGACATCTTCTCTCTTGTTCAATTTTTTTGGGGAACATTTTTTTACCATATTTAATTTTAGTTTTTTTCTAACTGAAAAGACCTTTTTTATATGTGTTGAAATATCATTGACTAACTGATACATATCGTGATCATCATGTTAATTACAAAATTAGAGACGTCAAACTTTATATACATTATTTATATTATTCTTGTTTAATATTTTTTTTTTTGTAATCGAATTATATTATTTTAATTATATACTTCAACTAGATAAGTACCCGCATATATATGCGGATTTATAATCTAATATTTTATAAAAAAATTTAAAACGAAAATATAGAAAACAAAATTAGATCACCCATAAAAATATAAAACTTAATATCTTTAGAAACGAAGTTTCCGATGAAATAAATATATAATACGATTTAATCCGCGCTAATTATAGCACTGAGTATTTTTTTTTTAAAAAAAATGTTTTGAAATTAAAAAAATAGTTTTTATCTGAATTTTTTAATATAGCTAACTACTAATTATTGAAAAAGCTGTCAATTTGTAATAATTTGTCTATTTAACCCGTTTTGAATTGAACTGAAATATTATTCGGGCTAACCAGTAAAAACTTATAATCTTAAAAACATAACTCTAATATGCATCGTTAAATTACTCTAGTTTTTGTGGTGAGTCTACGACTCTTAAAAAAATAGTTTTTTGTCTAAATTTTAATAAAATTAGTAAAATATTTTTCAATTTGTGTTTTGATATATATTCAAATAAAATATAATGAATTATAGTGAAAATATTTCAAAATTTTGAATAAATTTGTTTATTTGAATATATATGAATTGATTATTATTTTAAAATATATAGTATTAAAAATAATTAAAAATGAAATAATAAATAACTTATTTAATACAAAATTTATATTATACATATTCTAATCAATAATTTTAAAATATTATTATATCATTTCCTATTTCAATTATTCTTTGTTATTTGTAATGACATTTCATGTAATAACTTACAAAACAAAATTCATTTTTAAAAAATGTCTTCATAAATAATATTATAGAGATATATATATATATATATATATATATATATATATTGAATGAAAATTTTTGTGAACCATATGCATTAAATAACTTTGGATACGATAATTGAACTTTTAATTTTTTTTTTGTAATTGACATACTACCAAATTAAAGTTTATATAAATGTGAGAAATTCGAATTATATTTCTTTTGAGATTAATTTTCTTAATCTAAATGGAAAAACTAAGGATTTTTTTTCCTTTTTATATTAATTTTGCATTTTAAAATATCTTTAATTTTTTTAGTAAATTTATATTTTAATATTATGAATCGGTTATTAAATTTTACGAACTTTCAAATTTTTTATTAATCAATTTTAAAAATTTCCAATTTGACTTGACATATTGGCGATTAGGTGAGTTACCAACTTTGAAATATTCAGCTGTATAATAATTTTTTATTTCCTTGTTCTTATTCGAAATACTAATTTTTAACTTTTTTAAAACAAAATATTTACTTTAAGAAAAATTTCCTCAATCTCAAAGCTATTTGTTTAAGAATAAAAACGGTATTTAACTTTTTTCTTGATATAACAATATTTTGTTATTTACCTTTTTCTTAATTTTTAAAAAAAAATCCTTAATCTATATTTAACTTCTTTTTTTCATTTTTTAAACTTTGCCTTTTTGGATTAATTATTTTTTTCTTTTTTGTATTTTTGTTTGCTAACTTTACTTTCAAATTAAGTTTAGATTTTTTTTTTTTTTATTGTTAATTTTATGTGTTAATATTTAATTGAAAATTTATTAAACACGTGTTAAAATCTTATCAATTAACTTGACATGTGTCACGATCTGACGAGTTAAAATCTTTGAAACCTTCTTTTAAAAATAATAAGATCTATATGTTTTATTTTTTCCTTTTTATGTTAAGGATTTGTAATTTTCCTTGTTATGTTAAGACTTAAGATCAAGTTGGAATACCATTTTTTATACAAAAAGAAATATGACCGATTGACCAACCCGCGATCATATTAATTACGTGTAAAAATTTACTAATTACTATATAGTAGGATTTTATCATATCATAGAACACGCAACAATCACAAAGTGGAAACTACAATATGGTAGGGTTTTATCATATCATGCGACACAATCACAGAACATAAAATGCCACATACAAATCACTAATCACATGAACAGTACTCAAGTCGATACCAATAGGTGTGTTGGGTTCAAGGTGTCATTGCCTTTACCGGAGAAGGTGGCGACTGCATTCTTCTAGGTGCCTTCTCTCTTTGTCTCCCTTTTCTGATCGTCAGACCAAATTAAGTATCGACTTTGTTTGTCTTTTCTAATCTAATGACTCGGTTGGGGAAACAAATTCTAAAATGTAAACGCTTCTTTCTTTGAATAAAAAATGTTATGCTTAAAGACCATTTGAATAAAAATAAACTAGTGTTTAGGCAGTAAAAACTTTGTTTTCAAATGCTTAAAGAACGAACCGAAAAGGTTTCCCAAAGAAACACACTGTAAAGAAACCCTAATTCCTCAGGTCTGAAATCAATCTGTAGTTCTCCTTTGAGTAAGGCAACAGATAGATTCCTACTTCCAGAGCTTACGCAGAGACATGTTCTTCTCTGTGTCTTTCTTCATAACCTTCGCTACCGCCATCTCAAAGTCTTCTTGTGTCACGTGTACTCTCCTCTCCCGCAGCGCAAACATGCCCGCCTCTGTGCATACAGCCTGACCGTAATAACCAAAAACATAAGACAGAGACAAATTGTAGAGCAAGAGCGGGCGAGCAGAGAGAGATAACGAGAGAACAAAAACACTTTACCTTCAATTCAGCACCTGAAGCACCATTCATCTTCTCTCCAATCTTTTTCAGATCAATTCCACGCATCAAATTCATTTTCCTCGAGTGTATCTTCAAGATATCAAAACGTGACTGCAACACATTTTCGAAATATACATTAGCCAAACATGTTCTACAACCTATCTACTCAAGTAACTCCATAATATGCAAAACAAGGACGAGCGTTACATCTTCATTAGGATTAGGGAATTCAATTTTCCGGTCAATCCTTCCAGGCCTGAGAAGAGCTTGATCCAGAATATCAATACGATTTGTTGCCATCAAAACCTGCAACAGTCATTTTGAGAGGATAAATTAGTTTGTCTGCGAATTCAGACTACGATACCAAAGATACAAAAGACTCATCCTTTTCAGCTTCATGATTTTTTTCTCCTTCACAGCTTAACATGTACCTTAATTTTGTTTGACGCTTCGAATCCGTCAAGTTGATTGAGAAGCTCAAGCATAGTCCGTTGAACCTCGCTGTCACCATTGCCACTTCCAGATTCCATACGAGCAGACCCGATACTATCAATTTCATCCATGAAGATGATTGATGGTGCATGCTCCCTGAATACCATAAACCATCAGCAATAGGAAGGTAAGCCAACAGGTAAAAGATTTTTTTAACACAATCATCTCATCTTTGTGTACTTAGATGTACTTAGCTCCTTATATACGATTTGGTCCTGTGGCCTAAATGATAGGCACCAGGACAGGGAATATCTGTAAACGTGCTAATCTATAGAAGATACACACCCTTTAGATTGTCTACACCATGGAACCATATTCATAGTAGCAAGAGTAATCACTTTCCTCAATTTATTTAACACCACATGTCCGTTTCAGATACCAAGTGTGGACAACTAAAAAGATTAATCTTGTCAACAATTCCATCTTTTCCTACCCACCAACATTTACCATGCTTGAAATTTATAATGGGGCCTAGCATATACAAACCTTGCCATCACAAAAAGTTCTCTGACCATTCTAGAACCTTCTCCAATGTATTTCTGGACCAGCTCGGAACCAGAAACTCTGATGAACGTACAGTCAGTGTGATGTGCCACAGCCCGAGCCAAAAGTGTCTTTCCAGTTCCAGGTGGACCATATAACAACACACCCTAGAAAGAGAGAGAGATGAAATTATCTCTAATCCACTTAAAGTTATTACAATATAGAAAAGAAGCTTCGAAATGCATATGTACCTTTGGCTGCGCAATTCCAAGAGACTCAAACAATTCAGGATGCTTGATTGGCAGCTCAATGACCTGATGAACAATTAAAGATATTATAACGAAATTAAAAGGCATGAAACAACAGAGGGGATAACCGATAAAACCAGTGACTTTTATCTTCGTTTGTTCTTTCACTAGGCATACCTCCTTTATTTCCTTAATTTGCTGGTCAAGACCACCAATCATGTCATATGTGGAGTCTGGAACCTTCTCAACTTTCATAAGGTTAACCAGCGGATCAACTTTACTTGGCAGGACTAGGTGGAGAACATAGCTATCATTACGAAGAGCAACTCTCGTTGATGGGGTGATCTTCGTTATGTCTATGCTTTTGTCAATATCAACAACATACTTCCCCTCTGGATGAACCTGAAAAATGGGAGTTAAAGCCTTATTGATAGCAATGTTCATAAGATTACCCCAAAAAAATACAAAGCCAAGTTAATACAAAATACGATATATAGGATTCATACCTTAACCAAGACCTTGTTTTTTCCCATCACTTTGACCACTTCACCCACATAGGACCCAGGTTCTTGAAGCAGCTGCAACTCTTCTCTGAGCATTCGTACTGTTTAGTTAAAAAGGAATGATAGTGTCAAAGAGGTTTCAAATTATAGTGTCAGAAAGATCCAACACAGGAGATGAACAATAGCAAGACAGCTGATCCTATCGCCACCCAACCACTTTCAGATCGGAAAACCTCAATCACCACAACAATTTAGAAATTTATGAGCAGCCAACTCCAAGGAGAAAGTAATCGAAATCACTAAACCAAGGACATGATCAAAACATCCAATTTGACAAAGAGATCCGTCCGAAATTCGAGGGAAATAGGAAGAAATTAGGGTTAAGGAAGGAAGAAAAGACCTCGAGAATTGAGTTCATTCCTCTGAGCTTCAAGGCGATTGAGGTTGTTAGTTTTCTGGCGGAGCTGGCGCTGGAGCTCATGGATGTGCTGGAGATAGTACTGCTTAAGTCCCTCCCCTTGTTTCGCCACCGCTCCCTTGACGTTGCAGGTTTCCTCCATCGCAGTCTCAGGACGCCTCGAATCGACTGCTACGGCCGCCATATTCCTCAGTGATTGTCTCTAGTAATCTGATGAAACCCAGAAGGAGAAAGAAACGGGGAAGGAGAAGAGAAGAGAGAGATTTCTAATTTCTTTGATCGGAATCTGAAGCCCTCACGCAAACATTACTTCACCTAAATATTGTACACGATAAAAAGGTTAAAAGGAAATTAACTCAAGAAAGATTCTGTCTTTGCAAAGATTGTTTTATATATAGCAAACCTTCTAGTTGCTTCAGAGTCTCTGACGTCACTCATCCTTCCAACGTCCAAACTCTTTGGAGTTTAAAGATAAACCGTTTTGAAATTACTAATCAAGAAAGTGATTAGAAGACCAAAAATTTGACGGTTAACGGTTATCAATTCCTCAAAAGAAAAAACTAGGCGGTTTAGTAACTGTAAGTATTTTCATCTTCGGGTACCAAACCAAACTTAAAGTAAATCTTTGAGTTTGTTGTCTTCCAATATACGAATAGAGTAGAGCATGCAACGAACTTGTTTGTCAATGAAAGTGTATAGGCGAGCAGTGGAAGAGGGAGTTTCACTGTGCCGCCGACTGTTTCTCTCTCCAGAGACAATGAACATCGACTTGAAAAAACTTATCGAAAAAGAATTTGGTGAGTTCGATCGAGCTGAGTATCAGCTAGGAGCAGGATCAGAAAGTTCCAATCCTTTATGAAGCAATGTTTAAGAAGTTCCAATGCTAGCTTTGTCCAAACTTCCCCATAGGCGAAAAATAGATGAGTACAATATTCCATATGATCATTGTATAAAATGCACAAATAATTTACTCCAACATTCCAATTCACCATTCGATCTTCTGTTGATAAACGATTATAGATTGCAAACCAAATAAATACCGAATATTTCAGTGTATAGTGTTGAAACCAGACTCTATTATACCATTCAAAATAAGATCAAAGGACAAATTTAGGAAAAATAATTCATTCTTCCATAAAGATGACTATTCTTCTAGTCGCATAAAGTAAATTAATCAAGAGCACTTTTGAAAAAAAAGATATGTATTAATATAGAGATGATTTTGTTGATTTGATTTGTTATTGTATATTTTTTTTAAAGAGTTAATTTGCTTCCATTTGTGGTCATTTGACCAAAATTAACACAAATTTTAAGAGTCTCAAAAGACTAAAAGCAATTGCCAATCCCGTACGACACTGATGAAGTCGTCGCCTTCATCTCCTCTAATAGTTTAGTCTCTGATTCGATCCAGATCCATTCTCTCTTCTTCTTCTTCTCCGATCTAAACAATGTCGTCCTCCCGATTCGATTCCACCAAGCAGTACTACGCGACCAGCAGCCTCGTCATCGGCTACGCGCTCTGCTCCAGCCTCCTCGCCGTCATCAACAAGTTCGCGATCACCTGGTTCAACTACCCCGGACTTCTCACCGCCCTCCAATACCTCACCTCCGCTCTCGCCGTCTCGCTCCTCGGCAAATTAGGGTTTCTCCACCACGACGCCTTCACCTGGGACACCGCCAAGAAATTCCTCCCCGCCGCCGTTGTCTTCTACCTCGCGATCTTCACCAACACCAACCTCCTCCGCCACGCCAATGTCGATACCTTCATAGTCTTCCGATCTCTCACGCCGCTCCTCGTCGCGATCGCCGACACCGTCTTCCGTGGCCAGCCGCGTCCCTCCAGGCTCACCTTCTTGTCTCTCTTCGTCATCCTCGCTGGTGCTGTTGGGTACGTCGCCACTGACTCGGCTTTTACTCTTACCGCATATTCCTGGGCATTAGCGTACCTTGTTACCATCACCACTGAAATGGTTTACATTAAGCATATGGTTTCGAGTCTCGAATTGAACACCTGGGGATTCGTTCTCTACAATAATCTCTTGTCTCTCATGATCGCACCTATTTTCTGGTTCCTCACCGGGGAACACACCGATGTTTTCGCGGCGGTGAATGCCAATGGTGGGAATCTGTTTGAGCCCGTTGCGTTTTTCGCTGTGGCGTTGTCGTGTGTGTTTGGTTTCCTCATCAGCTTTTTCGGGTTTGCTGCTAGGCAAGCTATCTCCGCCACGGCTTTTACAGTGACTGGTGTTGTTAACAAGTTCTTGACTGTTGTCATCAATGTTCTCATCTGGGATAAACACGCCACTCCCGTTGGTTTGGTTTGTCTCCTTGTCACCATCTGTGGAGGTGTTGGTTACCAGCAGTCCGTGACCGTGACCAAGAAACCGACCAATGGTCCATCGCAAGTGTCCAACAGCGACAAGGTTGATGACGAGTTGATGGAGTTGATTCCGGGGAAACTAGCCTCTAATGTATGAGAGAGGCTCCATTGTCTTTTAAAGTGGTTTAGCATTTGATTTCGAATTGAATATCTTAGCCTTTTTTTTACATTTAAAGATAACATTTCTGGTTTCTGGCCTCTATAGTATCAATTTTGTAAAACCTGCTGCTGCCTCTCATCCTCTTATCCATTAATACAAAAATCGATTTATGTTTTTCTCTGGGTTACAAGATTTTAGAGATGTCCGGTTGTGTTCGATGCTCAGAAAAGCCAGTCTTCTGTTTGCTTTGTCCTAATGCAAATGTGAAAGAACAGTAAGGTTCCATCTGCTATTCGATTGTTCTGTGTGGGGAATAGTAAGTAGTTGGATTCTCATGTCATGCATGCTTTGAAACGTCTTACAGTTTTTTCAGTAATCTCAGGTCTAAATCCATTCAGTTGAAACATAACTGTCGAGACAGGTTTGTATAGATATTTATTTGATTCAGAATGTGTCACGGCATTCTATAATTGTAACCCTGACATCGATTTTGATGCTCTGAAAGCAACCGCAGAACCTGAAATGCTTACATTGCTCTCAGGTGTGGGAATGTATCTTTAGACAATTGGTGAAATAACCAATTTTGGATAAAGTATGAAGAATATAACCATAGATAAAAACAATTAAGCAAGTAACTATATGTGTGCTTTTGTGACCATTATGTCCATGTGACTAAGCAGCTTTAGGGGTGTAGTTTTTTATCCAAAAAAAAATAGACTTACTATACGATTTATTTTGACACCACATATGTTTACCCCTATGATTTTTTTTGTTGCATAAATCGTATACTGGTAACTGGTTCAACCTTGTATTAGTACAAAAAAATACTGATTTTATTTCACGTCTAACATGATTTGAATTTTGAAAAACAAAACTAAATTTTTTTTCATACGTCAATAATGGCACTTGTAACTAGGAAGTCTATTTTTTTCAATAACATTGCAAGTCTATTTTTTAAAATCGAAAACATAACAAATCTACCAACTAAAAAATACAGACCTTTCATACAAAGTGAAAAAGATAGTATAGAAGCATTTGTGCACTTTGCTTATCCATATATTAAACTATCATTTACAACATGTCAATACATACCTCATAGAGGTTTTATCGCCGAGAATCCACAATTCGTTGGGTTACTCGACGGAAAAACCGAGAATCCACTTACTCAGAGCTTTTTAATTCGCTCGAGAAAGAGTTCGCCGTTAATGGATAAACAAGTTTTGGTGGTCCTGGTGATGGAGCAGCTTTTGATTTTGTGGC
Organism: Eutrema japonicum; assembly: GCA_030161315.1. NCBI lineage: Eukaryota > Viridiplantae > Streptophyta > Magnoliopsida > Brassicales > Brassicaceae > Eutrema > Eutrema japonicum. Next base: position 47,559,372 of record BSQW01000005.1, read on the forward strand.
TAGAGCTATGTACAGAAAGAATCAAGCTAATACGAAACTTGGATCTGATGCATCGAAACTAATCACTAAATAGTTTTCCTTAAAAATATATACGTTCTATACACATAGAAATTAGCAAATAGAAAATAGCAAAATTGCATTTGAGACAAGAGAAAATGAAAAACTTTTGTGAACTTTGCTCATCTATATATATATAGACATTCCATACAAAAAAAAAAATTGTACCGAAATTTGTACACTTTGCTCATCCATATATTAAGTCATCATTTACAACATGCCAATACATTTTTCTCCAAAAATAGACTTTCAATACAAAAAATTCAAAAAAAATATACGTTCTACACTAATAGACATTATAAACAAATATATGCTCTCTTCTCTTTCACAAGGCGACGTAGAAGACAACGGACCCAACATGTTTTTGTGTCAATGTGCCTCCTGGAGGTTTCATCGCCAAGAATCCACTAACTCGAAGCTTTTCGATTCGCTCGAGAAAGAGGTCGCCGTTAACGGAAAAGCCGAGTCCGGTTGTCCCGGTGAGGGAGCAACTTTCGATTTCTTGGTTAAAGTGATGTATGGGAAGAATCCACATGATACGAAGCTTGGATCCGATGCACCGAAGCTAATCATTATATAGGTTTTCTTCAGAAATAGACGTTCTATACACATGAAATTAGCAAACAGAAAATAGCAAAATTACATATATTAAACCATCATTTACAACGTGACAATACATATTTCTCCAACGGCGAAGTACTGGGTAGTGTTGCGAAGTAATAAAACAAACAATCGTTAACAGAAGCCAAATATAGAACCTCCACCATGAAAGCCAAATAGACAGTCTATGTATTCTATATAGACTTGTTATGGTATTCTTATCCAACTGCGAAATAGACTTTCTATACACAAAATTCATATATTAAACCATCATTTACAACGTGCCAATACATTCTTATCCAACTACGAAATAGACTTTATATACATAAAATCCCCAAAATTAGGTTCAATTGGGTGACAGCCCTTCTATACATAGAAAAATAGACTTTCTATACACAAAAATAGACTTTCCATACAAAATCACCAAAATTCACAAAAATCTCAAAACACATTCCTGGGTAAAGAGTGATTCTCAGAGGGAGTGAATCAAATCAAAGGGAAAGAGAGAAGTTTCTCTGCAATTCGAAAAAATAATGAGAGAGAGAGAGAGAGCTCGTTGTGGGCAACGGCGAGGTATTGCCAAACCTCTTTCTGACATTGCACTAACCCCTGATACCTCCGGATTTCTTGTCTCCAACAGTTGCTCCAGTGTCAAAAGAGAAGCAGGTGGAGCCACGAATACAGAAGCAATTCCATCGATCGAAGCCTTGTGATGAGGGGAGGAAGGAGCGGCGGCGATCGTCGAGGACTTCGATTTTACCATCGGCGGTGAGGGATCGGAATTTGGGAGGAATCTCAGAGACGGATGTGGGGCTTGTCAGGTTGAAGCGGGTATCAAGGCGATTAAGGGTTTTTAGTAGCCGGCGATCTGGTTTCTGTTGAGTGGCTCCTCTTCTCGATCCTTGGTTATTCGGTGATATTGGGTCGGCGAGAGAGGCTGCGGCAGAGGAGGAGATCGACGGGATATGGCGGTGGATTGGCTGCGAGAGATTAGAGGGAAAGAGATTTTGTGAGGATGAATGTCTGAGAAAGACGCGAGAGAGAGAGAAGTGGAAAAAAAAATGTGAAGGGTAAAATTGCATTAATATATAATATATAGAGAATATCTTGTTCAGATTTTTTTTTGGTTGTAATTTTTTTTATGTTTATACACTGCAATTTCCCATGTATGTTTTTGTTGTGTGTTTTTTTCGCTGGAAAAATCAAATATAAATACGCGAATTCGCTTACAAGTTAGATCTTTTACTCCAATATGGAGCAACTCCAAAATGGAGTTCTGTTTTGTTCCAATGTATAACTCCATTTTTTACTCCAAAAAAAAAATCTGAATAGATTCTTTTTATATTTTATTAATAATGCATTTATTTCTAAAAGTTACAAATTAACCCATTTTTTGCAATTTTTTTTATAAATTATGAATTTAATAAAATTTAATACTTATTAAATAAATTTCTCAAGATCCAATCAAGAGTGTTTACCAGTCATCCGATCAATTTTGGTCTCGTGTGGCGGAAACTTACGAGAAAGAAAAAAATGCATCTTGGAGTGAACACAAAAAAAAATCCGTTCAATGTCGAATTCAAACTATTGAGAGAGCAACGAAAAAACTATTGAGAGAGCAACGAAAAACTTTTGGTCTCGTGTGGTGGAAAATTATCGTATTTGTTGTGTTAAATTTGTTTATGTTGGTTATCTTTAATTTCAGCACTTGTGATGTATTTTTAAGTTTATTTTACTTTGCAATTTTTTTAAATAAAATTTTTAGTGTTTAAATAATTATGATAGTCAAATACATTTTATGCATTTAAATATTAGTATAGTGTCACATGTATATATGTTGATAGTTGATAATATGTACGACAAATACATTACTAAATTAATAAAAAAGTATAAATATTTAATATTTAAATGATCAATTTGCAATTAAAAAAAGTCCAACTCCATAATGGAGTTACTCCAAATATGGAGTTACTCCAAATATGGAGTTACTCCAAATATGGAGTTACTCCAAATATGGAGTTACTCCAAATATGGAGTTACTCCAAATATGGAGTTACTCCAAATAAGGAGTAGAATATGGAAAATTTCCATTTTGGAGTGAAAAATGGAGTGGGTTGGAGATAAATTTACTCCAAAATAGAGTTTGGAGTAGAAAATGAAGTGGGGTTGAAAATGCTCTAAAGTCGATTGTTTGGTTCGTCGTGGTGTAACTAGTTCAGTTGATTTTGTCATTGTAGATGAATTTGTATATTATACAAAATTTATTATGCTCTGTGCACTTCACATACATTAGAACATCTCCATCAAAGGGTGCACTTATTTGGATCCAATAGCACAAAAAAAAAATACATACTGTATATTGGTATATAACATAGTTTTTTTTTTCCCTCTTATTGTTTTCCACTTGTATATTTTTCTAAGCCCGTGATTCAATTATTTCCTAGAGTTTGCATCCGTGGTTGACTTGAATCCTCATGAAGCATGACACTGTCCCAGCTCGTGAAATTCATTTATTAATTCCAACAATAATATTAAAAAAAAAGCGTATGGTCAGGTGATTGATACCGACATTTATATTAAACTAACTTTTCAAGTGTTTGTTTACAAAGAAAAAGTGAGGCCAGAAGAGAAGCTAATCCCGGCCATATTTGATCCTTGCAAGAATCTACAATGAGGTAGTGGGACCCACTCCCACTTATCCCTCACTTGATCATAATCCAACCAAATGATATTCCATAAACCCTCATGATTTGTCATTAGAGCCACTCTAATCACCCCTAATCTCCTCTCTAAGCATCCCATCATCACACCACAAGGCTTGTTGCTGATCACTTCACTTGGAGCTCTTGACACTAACTCCCACTTCTCACCATTCGAGCTTATTTCCCAAACCTCTAAACTCTTCATTTTCTTCATCTTTGATAATTCTATTATTGTGTCTAGTCTAATAACCACTTTGTATTCATCTCCATGTATATGCAACAATTGACTATCTAGATCGTTCCTGCTGAATCCGACACTTGACGGGCATTCTCTGATCGCGTTTTGGTTTATCCTCGGTCTCAAAATCGCCGGAAACCGATTTATCATCGGCCCATCGTCCACGCACATCACGATACTCTCGTGAGGTCGATTTGACAAGCTTAAGAATACATTACTACTGTTTCTCTTAAAACCCAAATTATTCATATTTTCTGCTTCTTTAGTATGCCACGTATTTGTATTAGAATGATAAGTAAATAGAACCGGTCGGTTATTTACCATCTCAGCAAACATAAACCGGAAATGACCTGGATTAGATGGATCGGGCACAAGCTTCATACCGGATCGCCTCCAAGACGAAGTTCCACGTGGACCTAACGGACATGAGCTGATTCTTCTAACGCTCTTGTCCACCAAATCAACGGCTATGATTCCACTATGAGTGTTAGAAGCAAAGAGAAGGAAATTACCGCTAGCTGTTAGCAAATATAAATCTTCGCCGGGGAATATCTCTCCGGTCAAAATTTCAGCTACCGGAATCTTGAACCACCGTACAGATCGGTCGGAGAAACCGTGAAGCACACCGTTGTCTCGACGCCAACGCCTCGTGTAGACGAAGATCCACGTGTCTCTCTGTGATCCGTCGTTGAGTTGTCGGATGAAACTCTGGTCAGAGATTGTGGTTAGAACAAACTTATTGAGTAGTTTCATTCGGATGATCTCAGGTATACAAAGATGGAATAAAATGTTTTGTATGAGCTCAGAGGGAAGAAGGCAAAAGCCAATGTTGGTGTTTGTGTCTTTGTTACATCTTTGGCTTTTTTCCATTTCTAAATATTTTTTGGGGGTGTTTGATTTGAAAGGAATCAACTTCATTGTTGTAGGTTATATATAGAAGAGCGAGTATATTTGATAACGGACCATAAAAAAAAAAGTAAAGGGTAATTTATTTAAGATTGAATTTTGTGGTGGAAATATAAAATATTTTAAGTTCACTTGTTAGGTCAAACCAGAGGTAATTGGATGATGGAATGAAGCTTTGATATACAATTTTTTTAACTCGAGTTTGATGAAACATGTAAACCACATACAGTAAAGTTGATATATATGGGTATGACTCATGCCGCATGAGCTATCGGATTGAGACAAAACTACTTTCGTGACCATTCGGTCAACATTTCTACGGGTTATAGATAAGTTCGGATATTTATACTTATATTATGATCAAAACTATGAAACTAAGATCTACAAATTTTTTGTTTGGGTATTTTTCTAGTTCAAATCGAATTCGGGATCGAGTTTTTGGGTCGGGTTCGGGTACGGTTATGTGATCTTAGCCACATATTTTCTACGGAAAAACTCATGGCCAAATGTTCTACAAAATGGTCGCGAAAATCTCGAAGATAGTTTTTTTCGAAAGGCAATAGTTTTTTTTTTTTATGCCTTTCGGCCTCCGTGAGTAATCCCAAACTCAAACGGGTGGGAGTGACACATCCCACTTATAATGTCTCACTTAGCCAAGTGTTTGTCCTGGTAATTCCGCTCCAGCGGGGAATCGATCCTTGGCCTAGACCAGCAAAACCGACATTCACCGCAAGAAGAGAAGCATCCGACCACCAACAATTTGGTTTCGAAAGGCAATAGTTAGGCATTATGCCCGTCCCAGAGGTCTAATTATGCATTGAGCTGTCAAAAAAATTAAAAAAAATTAGCGTTTGAGGATACATCTAATATTAAATATTAATATACTGAGATTATATGAGAAGAAAAGCATAGAGTATCATAAATGGGGTTGGTTTAAGATCGTCGTTTAAAATGATTTGAGTGTTGGTTGGCTAACTTGGCTTTACAAGCAACGATAGGTCAAAGGAGGGCTACATCTGACATCTTAATCAAACTAAAAAAAGTTGTGCTTACGAGTAAATGGACGGTGGAGATGATGGTCGGGGATCAATCTTAACAATTTAACTATTGCCAAGTATCTTTTATTTTGTACTTTAGTAGTAAAGAATAAAGCAAACAATAGAATTTTTTTTTTTTTTTTTTATGTCAACTTCATCCAATAAAAATAATAATGACATGTCACTTTTCAAAAGATTTTATAATAATTTTTGTAAAGGAAAAAATAAACTTAAGAAATTTAATATATACATACATTTTATATTTAGTAACTTCATTTTTTTGTACAATTATTATTTTCTGTTGAAGATGAAATTTTGGATCAATCTAACGTTTAATTCGTGAAATTTTTCGTCATAAAAAATTGTTGTTGATGGTTTTTTTGGTGATAGTAAACGACTCGACAACTGGAAAAATAAACACAAACTTTTTTACAGTTTTTTTGTTCTCATCTGAATTTTATTAAAAACGCCAAAGAAATACACTTATGAAATTTAAAAACAAAAAGCTGGCATGACCTCGTCCTCAGAAACATAACCCAAACAAAGAAAATTAAATATGAGCGAAACTAAACCAAAAGTACTCAATAAACAACACAAACACGACCATAATAACCAAAATTAGACCCAACATAAAAAAATTTGAGGGACGATGGAAAAAGACAAATGAACCATAATAACCAAAATTTCACTACATGGTTTAATCTTTAACTTTTCACTGAATTTGCAAACAAAATTAAGAATATAATTAAACATTTTATTTGATTGAAGTCTTTTTTTTTTTTCGAATTTGATTGAAGTCTTATTTTGATAAATTATAATAAATAGGAAGATGGTGAATGGTAACAAAAATGATAATAGAGAAGATGGATCGATTTGTTCTTTGCCAAATTTGATGTGGAATAGTTTTGTTCAGTAATTCCTGAAATGAATGAATAGAAATGATGTGATTCCTATATGTATTACACATTACTTCTAAATGGTAATTTTTTTTAGGAATGTAGTGGTCACCATTTCGAACCATAGTCTTGTCTTCACCATTCCCAGTATTACTGTACGGACGAACTTTACTAGAGACTCAATAGAATTTCAAAGCTGTCCGATGACTCAAAATAGAATTTCAGAGTCGCAGAGTATCAGGTTTCTTTATATGGAAAACTGCAAACTGATGATCTCTGCACACTTGGTCATTCTCTTAAACATTTCCAAGCCAACAATCAGCTGATCTGATCCAACCAGTACCAAATCCACCTAGCTCGACACAACAAAACCAAAGCTACACGGAACAAATCATACATGCGGATGACTGCAGTCATTACGCTACACCTTGTACTACGCATACCGCTTTCTGAGTCATTCATCAGCACCTGCCATGCCTTCTCTCGCTACTGAATTAACAAGCGACTGCAGAACAAAAATAAATAAAGACTTGTTCCGATTACGCCTAATCCTTGTGCAATGACAATCACTAGAATGACACAATTTAGAAACTAACCTGGAGTTCCTGTTCGCAGTCTTTCAGGTTGTCCGTGCACTCTCTAACTCTTGAAAATGATTTATGTAGCTACCAAAAGACCAAATGTCGATCTTAGTCAACAAAAATTACCCTAACAAAACTAACTTTGAAAACAGGACCCGAACCTATGTTTGTTTACCTTTGCCAGTTCTTTTCGGCGTTGTGAAGTCAGTTTCTTTTCATTGATCAATAAATCTTCTAATCTCTGTGTCAACCGTTTCAAATGAGAACAAATCCATAGTAAAATTAAAATATATATTGGGTTCGTAAAAATATAGCAGACACATACCTTAGACTTCTTCTGTAGTTCTGAGCACACTGCTTCTTTTTCTTCCAATCTGTCTTTCATCACCAGTACCTTAAAATTGAAACTAGACAATAATTTCTTCCATCTCCCATGATTATGAAAGGAAACTGTTGCTCCATTGGTTTATATGTCAAGAGTAACTGTGGCAAAGATTCATGAAATCTACAAACTGCCTATCTGGGCAGATAAATGATACCTCATACCTCATCTTGAAGCACCTCACGCATCTTAATCAGCGTTTCCAGTTCTTCTTTCACCTGTACAAAAGACGCAAGTTTTCACGTGAACTATGCGATGTCTAACAAACATCACCTTTACCTGAAAATTATGATCTCCACTTGAATTTGAGAAGTGATCTCTCCCATCTCTGCTACGCCCACCATCAGGCATGGTACTGTCAATTCAATAAAAGCACACAAGGATTCAGACATCTCAACAAAACCAAAGCAATCAAAAAAATAGTTGCCAGTTAAAGTCCAAGCAGTGCATAAAAGAATCTGAAAGAACATAATAATATAAATGCTAAGGTGCAATTATCGACTAAAATGACTTAGTTTGATAATTCACTATCACATCAGCTACAATCTACCTGCCGGACTAACATAAATCTCTATATCTAAAAGTTCAACGACCAATGTGAAGTCTACAAGTACATAACTTTGAACCAAAAACTTACCTATCATCATCTCTCTTTGTTTCTTGGCTCCATCCTTCGTTGATACCCCTACCATTATTATCCACATAAGACCTATCCCCACGCCAATCTCCTTCATAGCCATTTCTATCCACCATAGCATGATCATGATCATTCCTCCTCTCAAAATCATGTGAATGTTCATACGCTCTTTCCTTCTCTGCGTAGTGATCTTTCCTCCTGTCCTGAGACCTATCCCGTTCTCGGGACCTATCACTGTACCGATCCCTGTCATAATTGCAATCACTTCTCCTATCATCAGGGCTGTGTGGTAGAAACCGCCCCTGACCTGGATTCAATCTTCCACCACCCCTTGTTGTCACCTCATTAACGCGCACTGCACGCCCACCAATACTCTGATTACGAGCTCAGTACCGTCAAGAATATAAAATAGCCCCATACATCATCATCATCAAAAATAGAAAGGAAAATCAAAGAAGCATACTTTTCCATCCATGTCTTGGATAGCATCATCAGCCGATCCACGATTTGAATATGTAACAAAGCCATAGCACTTCCCTCTTACACTCCGGTCATTCACAATCTTGCATATGTCAAAAATCAGTGACCGAGAGTATTGAATCATCCGGATAAAAACATCGCCAATAAAGAAACCTAAATTAGGAACTTGGAGCAACAACAAGGGAAAGAGAAGAGAAATTTACCTTAATGTTGAGGACAGAGCCGTAAATGGAGAACACACGGCGGAGAGCCTCCTCGGTGACGTCGTAAGGGAGGCCGCCGACGTAGACGGAATTATTATCGTCCACCGTCATTGACTGTTTATCGACTTTGGGATTCCACAAAGAAGGCAGTTACATAAGTCATACTGTCCAACTCTGGGAGCTATATAAGGGCCATTAGGCCCACTAAGCAAAACCGGAAAATAAATGAGAATGCATGAAGATATAAGCAATCTAACTATTCATTTACTAAATTCAGATGTTTTCACATAAATTTGGAGGTTCAAATAGAATTTAGGGCCCTTTTTAAAATAGTTTGTTGGCTCTTTTTCTTGAAAAATTAAAAAAATAAAATATTTGGACACGTGGCAAATGCCTATATTGTCATGGGTTTAAACCGGACCTGAATAGAAAACGTGAAAAGAATGTTTTTTTTTCAAAAATAGAGTTTGATTGATGATAAGAAATGTTTTCACCAATGTTTCATCCTGCTCTTTTTGTCATGCGAGTCAAACCCGGTCTGCTAGACCGTTCGCACGTTTTTTTTTTGATCCGTTTTGATATGCTCCGCTAAATTCGTGGATATAAAATACTAGACATACATCCGCCCGTTTGAATGTGCAGGATAACCCGTAAATATTTAAATAATAATAAAATAACTTATATATGTTTTTTAGCAAAAATAATATATAATAAAATAAATTTCATATAATAAAACATAAATACACAATTATTTGAAAAAGTAAACAAAATAATTAATTAGTATTTAGTAGATAAATATTAATTATTAAATTAAAAATTTGTGGATAATACGCAAGACCTGCGAAATAAAATATTTATACCCACACACACCTTGCATTTTAGAAATCCGCCTCGCAAAATCCGATTTTTTGTAATTGAATTTTGTTTGATTCGCACATGCCCTGCATAAAGTTAAACGGGGTAGAATCTATAGTTTATGAACCAAATTGACAGGAACTAACCGCATAAGAAGAATCTTGAAAACATAGCTGACAAATCACATATAATCACCATTCTATGAATTTAGGTTATTGATTTGGATATTTATTAATGTGAGTAATTTTTTAGCAAAACAATAGAAAGAAAGGTTATTTTTCTTTCTAACCCAAAAAATGGATTTGGATATTCATATACACTTTAACTAACCCATTTTTGTATATAATATAGAATATATTTTTTTAGTGAAAAAGAGAGTTTTTTCTTCCTTGATTCCTTACAAGTTTGTAAAGTAAAATATTTATTTCTATTAACTAAATGATAAATTAGTATAGTCTTTTTTTTATTTTTTTTGACAAAATAGTAGAAAATAATTGTTTTTCTTGCAAAAATGAAAAATACAACACTGTACTTTTTTTATGCATTTCCCCCAAATTGAAAATCTCGCATTTCCCCGGCGAATCCCCTATCGAGGCAATGGAGGGAACATCTAGCTCGTCCGCCGGTGGCCACACCCACACCGTCGTGATAAATGCCCTAACTAGCCGGGGCTGGTGCTTCGGAGACGTCGATTACTTGAAGGCTCTGGTAATTGAAATCTCCTCCTTGATCGGCGGCGGTAATAATCAAACAGGCGCGGTCGTGGACTCAGTCGAGGCGGAGCTGCTTAACATGGATATTAGGTTGATCGGAGGTAAGTCCCTCCCCGACCCGACCGAGTTGCGCAGGTGTTCTCATCTTCAAGGTCCCAAGGTTCTCCAGGTAGACAGATTGCTTCTTCTCATTCACTGCATACAAACAGCTTAAGACAGTAGCTAGGGGTAGAATTTATATGACATTCTTATCTGATCCTAAACTTGTTGGTTTTGGCTAATTCAATAAGTTAACTTTAGAGAGAAAGAGTATGTGAAAGTTTCAGAATGCTCAGTTTAGTTGCAGTTGATTCATGCTGTTGGGCATTGCCAGTTTTTAGTTTGGAACTTCTAGTTTCTCTGTATTGTGCTAATTTTGTTGTCAATGCTTTTCTTTTGCGAGCATAGATAAGTTCTGTTAGGGATGTTACAAAAAGCAGTGCAGAGGAGTTTCTGGGAAGCTCGACTGGTAAGCGAGTGCTAAAGTTCGCTCTGACTGATGGCAAGACAGAGATATCCGCACTTGAGTACTCTCATATACCATTGATTAACACTGATGTGACTCCTGGTACTAAGGTATGGCATATCAATCTAAGTCGATGCTCCTTGTCTTTGTTTCTTTAAGTCTCGTGGGTCGGATTAAGATCTAAACCAATAGGAATTAGTTGACAGATTCATATTGTGTTTTCTGTGCATTATTCCAGGATTAAAGGTAGTGCATTGTTTGTTAGTCATGCATCAGGAGGGTGTGGGTGTCTTATGCATTTTGTTGATATTTTCTACTGTCTCGTTGCCAGGTTCGTCTAGAAAATAAGGCTGTGGTACGTGACGGTCTAGTATGTTTGACTCCAAAAGAGGTGACTGTATTGGGCGGCTATGTGCAATCACTCACTGAAGAATGGCAGATGAAGAAAAAATACGCTAGTTTGTCTCGTTCATCTGGAAGGCAATCTCAGGAAAGCAAAGCTGGTGATGGCCCTCCTCCATTTGAGGAGTTGCAGATTCGAACAGGTTCCCAACACCATGGTAAGCAAAGTTTTATTATTTTGCTCATTGTCTTTCAATTTTCTTCTCGTAGCCTGTTGCATGTGTGTTTCAGTTTGTTACGGCTGGCCAATCTTTGTCAACAAATAGAATTATCTACCAATTTTGGGTTTTCATGTTGTTAGTGTGCATAAAATTGTAAAAGATATATTGTCTATTTATTGACTGCCGCAAGGAATTCATACCAGCCAAATGCACTTTAGCATAGACATATTGGTAAATTGTAATTCAACCCTTGCTCCAAAATCCCAATGTAGCCTATGATGACTCATGTAGGTGTCCTATCTATGTTTTTCCTTGGCTTGATATCTGTGGGGCCTCCATTGTTTAAATACTTAAACCTGAGTGTCTGCATTTTCATTGTGTGGTAAAATGATGGTATATTGAAGTTTGGAGAATGTATCAAAACAATTAATTCGTCGGCATATGTCTGATGGTTGACAGATTACTACAAGACGACTTCTAGGAACATTGTACCTAATGCTGCAGAAAGCGCCGTAAAACATACCGGTGGAGAAAAAGGTGAAAGTAGTGACATTGATGGGAACAAAAAAGGTACTGATAAGAATTTACAGAGGAATCCTGCAGATTCTGATCCAAAAATATCTGTCAAAGTTGATATTCAGGAAAAGCCAAGCACTTCCGATACAAGACCTAAACAAGGTGTGCCATATACTTGTTCCCTACTCGCTCTAGATCAAAAGCTCATTGTATAACAGAACGTTTTGACACCTTAAATTAGTTTGGCATTTTCATCTGGCAATTGTGTTGATCCATTAGATGAGATATCTATCATTCATCCCTATAAAGCCAAGTAAATCTAATGCTATTAGTTGCCATAACATCTCCCATGTTGCAGTGGTGGAAGCTGTTCCTTTACAGAACCAAGCGGCTGCCCAGATACTTCTTGAGAAGATGAAACATTCGAGTTCAAATGAACGGCAATACCAAGGAAGAAGAGGTAGAGGTAGAGGGAGAGGGAGGGGAAGGCAAGAAGACGACTCTGCAGTATTTACACTTGATGAGTGGGAAAAGAGGAATACTGGTGGGGGAGTTCTTGCAACAGCTGACCATCCGAGCGACACTACCCGCGATGAAGATCTTGCGTGGCAGCTTCAGAATCAGTTTGATCTTGAAGACTCTTATGTGAGTCACATCAATCTTTATTATCCCTTTTATCTGTCTTCTTTGTGCTCAACTGGCCATTGAATTAATTAAGAAGTCCATTATTTTGATTAGCACACCTTTTATCTTTCATTCGATGGCTTATTGCTTACGTGTTAAGTCCATACAAACAGAAATGGTTACAATGAGCGAGCTGTGATTGTACTTTGCTGTTTAGGGACATGAGGTGCATGGAACCGGGGCAGCGGATATCAGAATGGATATGTTTGATTACGGAAGAACAGACGATAACTTTGGCCATGGAAGGGGAAGAGGAGGAAGGGGAAGGGGAAGGGGAAGGGGAAGAGGAAGAGGGCGAGGACATAGACGGGGAAGTGGACGTGTTTAGATTGTAATGAAATTATCCACACTTGTGGTAATTAAACGAAATTTCATCGTAATCTTCATTCACATATGTGCATATTTATGTATGCTTTGTTCCTCACAGGTGGCAACCCTGAATCTGTAGATGGTGTTTTTTCGAGTGATTCAGATTTTCGTGAGAGGTTCTGAATTTGAACATAAATGCCTACCAGATGATAACTGGTAAGATGTAGCTTACTCAACAACTCATCTGAAGTGAGACACTCTTGAAATGAAGTTTACATTATTACAACACATTTCCATCTAAAACCATTTCATGTAGCTTTGTGGTTTTAGACCGTTACACACTCTCGCAGGTGCCCATATGTTGGTTCTTCTTTTCTGTAGTGAGTTGCATTGAATGATGCACGAAGAAAAACAAATGGGCTAAAGAGAGAAGACAACAAAGTATAAAATGTATTATTAACGCCTCCTAAAGACGAACAATGATCCTCTAGAGCCTAATCCCAACCTAAGTTTCTCATCAATGTACGTGATCCGAAGCTTCACTTCACTTTCAAACCCGTATTTAAACTCCAGAGATCCTACCTTGAGTTCCGGAGGGTCGAATATCACCTGAACCCACTCACTGTCCAACACTTTGAGCTTCCCTAAGAAGATCACACGCAAGGTCGAACATTAAACGCGGAAAAAATGATCACAGGTATTGGGTTTGACCAAATATGAATCTGGGGTTTCGCAATTCACCTGTCAAGGAGACATCTCCGTCAAGAAAACCGAAAGCAGTGAAGGAAACTCTGTTCCTAACTACATCAGGAGAATCAATGCCTTGGATCATCTCTTTCGTTCTGAAGAAGAGACGGCCTATCACGCTTCTGTAGCCTCCACCAGGAGAGGTCGGTCTAGAACAGTACACCACATCCCAATCTGCAGCAGAAAATTCACGTTTTGATAAAGGAAGAAGCATTCGCAGGCAGCTAGGTTCTTCTTACCTCCGAAAATGAGAGGGCATTTAACAGGCTCGTTTACACAATACTTTTGAAGCTCTCCAGCTACTTGTGCCACCTCCTTGTGTTGCTCCGAGCTCAGTGTCACACCTCCATCGCTGTTCGCAACCTGTTCCACTCCATAATCATCAAAACTCTTCTGGGTTTTGCTATGCGAGATCAATCTTATACGAGAACCGGGAAAATTTCAAATAAAATCAGATCAGATCTTCGAGTTATAGTGGAATTCTAAATAAGATCGGCGTATAGTTTCCGACTACTCTTAAGGCTCGGGATACTCCCTGCCGGTAAGCAGCTGCAACGGGAATACTCGGTGGAAGAAAAGCTAATTTTCTGGAGAGAGGAGAGATACGGACCTTAGAGAGGAGGGAGGAAATGAGATCATCGGGTCCAGTACGGAGCTCAACTTTGGGCGCTGAAACGGAACTGACGACGAGTCCTAATCTTCTACTCCTGCTCCGTGAATCGGTCTTGTACGGGATGGAATATTGAAAAGTAAGGTTCGAGCGCTTCGAGGAATGGATCAGAGTCCGTGGTTTGGAGAACGATGACGCGATATTAAGGGACGAAGCAGCCGCAGCCATTGTTGCTCAAGAGAGAGAGAGAGAGAACCAGATAACCCAAAGAGGAGAGGGGGGGGAGAGAAATACGGTTATCGTGTATTTGGGTGATGCCACGTCAGAATAGAAATCGATACAGGGGCCCACATTGGATTCCCTCCCGCCACGTAGGAAGATATGTCTCCCTCGTTATCTTGTCTGTCCCATTCGCCAATCTATATTTGGCTCACGACAATAGATTAGAAAGTGTTTTACCAAAAAATAAAATGTTACAGACCTATCGGGCCAGCCCATTTTAGACCCAATCTATGATATTAGGTCTGGGCCTGCGTGACATATGTGTTCCGGTTTAACCAATCAGTGAGGAGTGATGACAAGGTGGGGTCAACTGCTCTTTCCCGTCGCCGAGCACCATACCAACTGAATCTTCGAGCTTTCTTCGCCACTGGAAAATGGAAACGTCGCCGCAGTTCAGGCTTATCCTCGCCGTATTTATTTCTTCTCTCATCGCCTTCCGATCGTACAAGCGGAAGTCGCTCGACCTCTCCGGCGGAGTTGCTGGTTTCCTCGTTATGACCATCCACTTCACCGCCGGTTTCAGGTTTATTCTCCCGCTCTTGATATTTTGTTTTGTTTGACATTCCCTTGTTTGTTCATAGAGAAATTGTTACTATTGTTTCCGGACGGGTTTGATCTGTGAAATCTGAAAGGTACGGAGCTCTGCTGCTCGTATTCTTTCTTACTTCCTCGAAGCTTACCAAGGTTGGTGAAGAGAAAAAACGACGCGTTGATGTTGAGTTCAAGGAAGGTGGACAAAGAAACTGGTAAATTTTCTTAAATCAAAAGATTATGCGTCTTTCTTTCTTCGTTTTTGTAGGTTCCGATTTTTTAAATTGTGAGTTTTTTGCACTCTTCAAACATACTTTAAGCCTCTGGGATTTTCCATTTCTAAGAGATTTTCCATTTCTAAGAGATTTTCAAAGTCCAGTTAGCTTCTGAGTTTTAAGATCCTCAATAAATTTCATGTATTGAGCTTCTTCTCGCATTGGTCACGGTGCTCAATTGTACTTTAGGAGAATGACTTCTCTCTGCTCTTAAAATTTGTGCGAATAAATGGTCATTGATTAGTTTGTGTCATCATTTTTCAAGCTAACTCTTCGGTGAAAGTGACCTTTTTTGTTTTATGAAGTTTGGGTTAAAGATACATTTATTTTGTGAATGCATTCTTGAACTTTCTTGAAGTCATTTCGGAAGATATATCTTCGATCAAGGAAAGGGAATGAACTCTAAATCCTTGAGTCTGTAGAAAGAATAGCATATCGTGTTACTGGTACAAATCTATTTAGATGTCTAAGTCAGCCTCTCTATTTTTAGCATATCGTTGAACCACAAATACCGGACTTTTTTGTAAACAAAGATTCTTCCTTTTCCTTGATACATCATAGTCTTTCTTCTTGATGGGTATATTATATGTGGTTCAATAGGACAAGGATCGATAATTATGATTACTTCCATTAATTAATGTTGATGTTGATATATATAACTTCAGTGAGGAGATTGTTTCTTTTTGGTCAACCAATAACTATTACTAATTTTCCATTGGCATCTGATGATATCACCTTCAGCAGTTCATATTTATTTGACCAACAAAAATTATATTTGACAGGGTATTCCTCAAATATCTTGTTTCAGGGTACAAGTACTTTGCAATGGTGGAATTGCATCAGTTCTAGCTGTAATTGCTTGGACTTTAACGGGTTGGCAGGACAAGTGCTTGGACTCGAAAGAGTCTACAATTGTAACAGCTCTTATTGGTGGGGTCATCGGTCATTACGCGTGCTGTAATGGAGACACGTGGTCCTCGGAGCTTGGGGTGCTTAGTGATGCCCAACCTCGACTTATCACAACGCTAAAGGTTCGTTTTTTTTGCAATCCGCCAATTAATATTTCCTGTTTAGCTAAACTTGTTTGGTCGCACTCTCAGCCGGTGAAGAAGGGCACAAATGGTGGAGTTACAAAGGCAGGGCTCTTAGCTGCTGTGGCAGCCGGCGCCACTGTTGGAGTAACATTCCTTGTGTTCGGACTCTTTACTGCAAGATGTGCAAGTGATGTGGCTCTCAAGCAACTCTTAGTCATTCCAGTCTCTGCACTAGCTGGATTATGTGGGAGTCTTATTGATTCTGTGCTAGGAGCAACCATCCAATTCAGTGGTTTCTGTTCTGTCCGGAACAAGGTAAAGCTGAAAAAGAAGACATGTAATACGTGGATGGAAGGAGAAAGAGTATCTGACCGGAATGTTGCGTGCAGGTTGTAGGGAAACCGGGGCCAACCGTAAAGAAAATTTCAGGTGTGGACATTCTTGACAACAATGGTGTGAACTTTGTCTCCATACTCTTGACATCTTTTCTGACTTCCATTGCTTGTGTGTACATTTTCTGAATGCTGAAGCTAATCACCTGTTTTCTGGTCGATCAACAATCAAATTTACGTTCAGTACATGCATACTATGGTCTATGCAACAATCACAGTCATCGCAGCTACAAAAGTCCGGTTCAGAATAATCCTATATCAATTTCCATATTTTCTAGCTTTTTTTAAATGAGTTTTCTGTTTTTTATTTTTTTCTATTGGAGGTTGTTTAACGGATGTATCACTGTGTTCAAAGACTTGTAAACTCGAATAAACTATAGGATAATTATTAATATGTACTTAAATGATGATGGCGACTCCGTCTACATTTGCCCTAGTATGTCAGTCAAGTGGCAAAACCGCTAATAGTGACAAAATTGATTGCGAAGTTGAAACGACGAGAGGGAAAATCAATCCCCACTAGGAGGAAGACGAGAGACTCCAATGGCGACGAAGAAACCGAAAATCGAACCAGGGGAAGCAGAAGCGGAACCAAATACGTTCTCAACTCAAATCCCAGATGATAGAGAATCTCTTTTAGAGTTCATGGACCAGCGTGCCAAGTCCATCCAAGGCCTTAAAGACCAGATTTCAAACTTCGAGAGGAAGGTCTCTTTTCTCTTCTTTGCTTTCATATATTCCTTTTTCTTTATGTGTCTGTATTCTTCGGATTGTAGAATGTGCATCAGTTTTGTTCAATTGGGGTTTTGAATTTGTTTAAAGATTCGGTATTTTTAATTTGCTATTAATGTCTCAATTAGAGTTCAGTTTCAACATAATTTTCTCATTCGATAAGCTCCCAGCTTTCGTTCTGTTGTTTTTTTCCCCTTGGAGTGTCCTACTGTTGTTGGTCTATATTGATCTTGTTCTAAAAACTTCCGAAACATTTGCAGCTTGCTGAAGAGAGAAAACTGATGGCAGATGCGGAGGTCATGTTCGTACGAATTGATCGTGTTGAAAAGGATACCTTTTCTAAGACTAAATCAAAGGTGCCTGGTAAAACTGCAAGTTTACTTGGTATAGCAGAGTTCTGGACCGAGGGAAATAAGGTGAAGACTGCCAATGAAACTTCTACTCCACACACACGTAGTGAGATGGAATATGAGACCTCTACGCCATATCCACGTAGTGAGAAGAAATCCTTGAAAATGCCATCCATTATTTTACCGCCTTCTTTCAAGCGAAGAGCTTCTGCTTCTGTCAGACCAGAAGCGAATGAGACCATCCAAGCTCAACCCATGGCTACAAGGGATTATAACGTCCCAGAAGAAGAAAACAGTGGTCCTGAAGCCAAGAGATCTCGTACTATTCCTAATGAAGTGGTAAGGGAAACTCAAGGTCGTAATAGCCAAACTCAAGCTCAAGCTCGAGATAAACACACTGATAAGGATTTTGCAAAACCAAGGATCAGAGTTTCTTCTATCATTTCTGGACAAGCACAACAGGAAAAATCCGGTAAAAAGCTGCCTCTTTTGGTCGATTTGGAACACCTTAGCTTCTCATTGCATCTGAATCTATTGTTTTTTTCCTTTTACTTCTTTTCAGAGTTCCAAGGACATGATGAGTTGATAGCGCTTATAGGTAGGAGCTCTTTGCGTGCCACAATTGAAAGTCGTACTGTAGCTATGCTACCAAGTGGCCACACGAAAAGAATGAGAAGTCTTGCTCTTTCTCCTTCAAACCGTGAGCTATTTGCTACAAGGTGCTTCTTACGTTACTTTTGTTTGTTTCTTTTATCAAATTGAACAAAAGACACGAACTACTGTATTTACTGCCAGTCTCGTGGATGAAATTCGGTCTCACAACTGTAGATTGGGGTTTTGTCTGGATCCTTTTACTAAAGAAATGGTATTATATGCATATGAGGGAACCAAGAACGAAATTGGACAAAGATAACTAATCTAATATACTCTACTCATGTGCTTAATTTTTTGTTTTCTTTCATTTTTCTCTCTTCTTTTTGGTTTTCTGTTATTCTTCAGTGCATTGGATGGGGTGGTTCATTTTTGGAAGCTTCGGTCTGATAGGTAAATCCGCCTTAAATATGCCTGATCGACTGATTATAAATTTTCTTTCTGATTTATTGAGGGTTAGTTGATTAATGGTTATATATGTCGAAAGATTTTAGGAGGGGTTTTTGAATTATAAAACTTCAGATCCATAGCGATTTCCTTCATTATAAAATGTATATCGATTTTCAGTTGACATCATCTTCATCCATCCATGTGATATGTCAGCGAAATTTAGGTTTGCTTATATTTGTCAACAAGCTCATGCTGCAATATTTATTTGTACAAGATCTTAAGAGATAGCATTTGTACAATGTTCGCTACTAGCAAGTTTTTTGGGTCTCATGTACCCTAGTCTTTTGCAGACTCTTATTTTCATGAAATTTGTTTTATCTAACTTTCAATGTATACTAACCTCTCCATCAATGCTTACACAATTGAGCAGGTCCACAGCTACTCTGTTTAAGACGGTTAATCGGGTAGAAGTAGATCAGAAGAAATGGGCAGAAGATATAGCTTGGCATCCACACAAGAGTGCACTGTTCTCCGTGTATACTGCAGATGAAGGTCACCCTCAGATATCAGCGTTATATTTGAACGAAGCTCGAGAGGTAAAAAATATATGAAAAGCTGTTGGGCACTTTAGCGTTTTACCATATTTAAAATTTTGATTGCAAATTTTATGAATGGAATGTGTGCTTAAACTTGTAGAAAGTTAACTTGATCTTCCTAACCTTTTAGGGGGGAAAAAAATCAATTTAGCTGGAATAATTGGGAATTTGATTCGACCCTTGACTTATCTATCTGTTGTAAGATCTAACTTGATGGTCTGTTTGTATCTTCGGGAAGGTAGTTATGTGCTCATATTAGTTGGATCTTTGTTCATCTGCAGAGTTGTGAGTCAAAATTTCTGAAGGACAGGCCTCACAGCAAAGGTCTTATCAATAGAATCATGTTTACGCCTTGGGATGATCCTTGTTTCATCACAGGTGGGTGTGACCATGCAGTAGTGTTATGGCGTGAACAATGTGAGAGTAATGCATGGAAGTCAACACTTCTGCATAGGGATTTGCACTCGTCAGCTGTGATGGGAGTTGCTGGAATGCGCCATAACAATCTTGTCTTGTCATGTGGAGACGATAGGAGATTTGTTGGGTTTGATGCCCGAGAAGAAAAGCTCACATTTAGGCATAGACTAGACAATAGGTGCACAAGTTTGCTGCCAAACCCGCGCGATGTTAATCTTGTCATGGTTCACACAAGGTAAAAAGCAAACTCTTTGATTTACATATCCCCAAAGAAATTGCCTCATTGTTTTGCATGTGTTGTGTTTGCAGACAGCTAGACCGGCAACTTCGGTTGTATGATGTTAGATTGCCTCAGACGGAACTATTTTCTTTTGGGTGGAAGCAAGAAAGCAGTGAATCGCAGTCGGCTCTAATCAACCAGTCTTGGTCTCCAGATGGTTTGCACATCTCATCAGGTTCTGCAGACCCTGTCATTCACATCTTTGATATCCGCTACAATGCACCAAGCCCGTCACTCTCGATCAAAGCTCATAAGAAAAGAGTTTTCAAAGCTGAGTGGCACCCTTCTCGTCAGCTACTTGTCTCCATCTCATCAGATTTAGAAATTGGGATTCACAAGCTGTGGTGAAAACTGATAAAACCACCTGAATCCTGCAACTTGTCACATGAGCGAAACTGGTGCTGTCGATTGGCAAGTTAGGCATGATCACATCACTCACGCTGGATACAAAAACTGTATTGGGAGTTGCGTAGTTGAGTCCAGGGTCTGAAGACACTGGTATGTTAAACTTTTTTGGTTACATGTGGATTTCATTCATTATCAGAAAAAAATAGTAGAAAAATGTAGCTCTCTCTATACACCAGCTCTGTCGCATTTTGCGGGTATTACAAGTTGAAGCCATTTGGATTTCTGACAGCTTGGCTCATTTTCCTAGTCCTCGACCATTGTTTTCCATAGTTAGCACGAGGAAGAGTACAACATCCATTTTGATTCTAGCTCCACAATTCTATTTCACTGATGGACAAACTCGACTTCAAACCACTATTGTGCCAAGTGATCTCAGTGAATTTAAATTTATTTTTTTTTGCTTAGAATTTAGTTCTATTTTGATTAAGAAAAATAAATTGACCCCAGTTAAACAAAAAAATTAACTCTAATTACATCTTATTTTTATGGTTTTATCATAGTAAATTAATTTCAATTAAAAAATATATATATATTATGATCCCGGTAATTAGATTTTGTGACTGGACCAATTGAGTTGCTATAGTGATTAAATCTTTCTTTTTTTTTCGCATTGCAACAGTGTGATTATTCTTTTTTTTCGGGGTCAAAAGTGTGATTATTCTTCTTCTTTTTCGAACAAACAAAGTGTGATTATTCTAATAACCAAAATTTATGAGCACATTAACCAGAAATTGTATACAGAACCAGTTTATAACCAAAATTGTGCTATAATCCTTTGTCTCCGTCTCCGACTGGTGTCTACTGGAGACTTGTGACTTGAGTATCGTAGCCGTCGCCGTTGGCTCGCCCTCTCCTAGTCGCATATCTCGCCCTCGCTAACGTGTTTGGGTTATTTTCTAATTCCTCTATTTGTATATGGAAAATTTGAGAATCCAATTCCGATTCCCCTTTTCGCATTTGCGTTCGTCAATTGGTTGACCCAGGTTCCTTTCGCCCATGGCTTCGCCTGAGGAGATTGATGACACATCAGAAATTCCATCCCCGTGGGTGTTTTCTTCCTCTTCTGCACTCTCATATGCCTTAAATCTGCTGTTTAGTAGTTAATTCGCATCTCTGTGATTGAGACAGGACGAACACCACTTATAAGGATCCCGACGGTGGAAGGCAACGGTTCTTACTGGAACTTGAATTCCTTCAGTGTCTCGCCAATCCTACTTACATCCACTGTAAGTTTCGCTTGTTTTTAGGATTCGCCTAGGGCTTACTTAGTGTTTGCGCTTTTTTAAGTGTTCGGAACTTTCCTCAATTGAGATTCAAGGGTTTAAGCAGTTTTCTTCCATGGAAATTCTTTATCCGAAGTGCTTGATTGGATACGAAAGCTTTGTTCCTTAACCTTTGGTTTCTGTTTCGCAGACCTGGCACAGAATCGGTATTTTGAAGATGAAGCCTTTATTGGTTACTTGAAGTATCTTCAATACTGGCAGCGACCAGAGTACATCAAGTTCATTATGTGAGTTGGAATATCTTATGGAATCATAGTTTTGAAAACATTTCTTACTGGCCTGCTTGTTATTTCCGTTTTCTCTTATGTTATTGTATTTATCATCCGTTACAGGTACCCACACTGCCTATATTTCCTCGAACTTCTTCAAAACCCCAACTTCAGGAGTGCTATGGCCCATCCTGCGAACAAGGTAAACGAATGTGATAAAGAATCATTAACAAAATATGTTGCACACCAGCATGTTAGTGAGCAGTATAAATAGGAAGTGCTTCTACTGTTTAGGTTACCAGTGTTTTTGGAATCGGTTTGGGGTTTGGCGGGTTTAGGGTCTCTAGTACAAACCGTTCTTGCATTCTGCTAGTTTGGTTCTATAATTCCAGAACTTGTCAGAATGTTTGATAGGCAATCTAAAGTTTTCTAATGTTTTGAACCCTATCTTCTGTTTAATCCGGGCTTTTTCAGGAATTGGCACATAGACAACAGTTTTACTATTGGAAGAACTACAGAAATAACAGGCTGAAGCACATTCTACCTCGGCCTCTTCCAGAGCCTATAGCTCCACAACCACCAGCTGCACCTTCAGCCACTCTGCCACCTGCGCCATCTGCATCTGCTGCTCTCTCTCCAGCCCTTTCACCAATGCAGTACAATAATATGCTTTCTAAGAATGAAACGAGGAATATGGGTTCTGCTGGAATCGATCGTAGGAAGAGAAAGTATGTGCTCCTCCTTTCTTCTTCCTTCTTCCTGACTTTTTGTTTTTGTTTTTAAGATGACTGCAAACGTGGTAAGAAAAAGAAGTAACATTCTAATATGTGGGTGATATAATATCAGGAAGGTTCCATAAGCAGTTCTTGCCCTGAAGCAGACACCATGGGTCCAGGATATGCTTTCCTGCGTTTCCTAGAGAGGGAAGCCTACCTGACTCAGGTTACCAAAATGTTGGAAACTCGTTATATTCATTCCGTGTCATAGGCTGTAGTGGGAAGTTGTAATATATGGTGTTCAATCTTTGTCTATGTTATACAACCCCCAATCAGTATCAGTATTTGTCGTTTGTTTCTCTAGGCATAGAGATCGATGTTATTGAGCCTGTCGGCGTCATAGTAAATGGTAGTTTTGAGATTTGTTCCGTTTGCTACATCCCAAACGAATTTTCCAGCTCTTATGCTGGTGGGGGTCGAACAGAAAACTTATTCTCATGGTTTTATTTCTGCCAACATTTAAACTTGAATCACGAAATTCTTTCATTATTGCGATGAATACTTTAGAGTCACCTGAAACGATGAAGTTGATGCATTTGTGTTCAGTTAGATGAATCATAAAGTAGAAGAATATTCGCCGCTTTATTTGAGATTTTGGGCTCTCACTAAAATTTCTTCTTCTTTTTAAGAAGTTGAGAAGAAAGAAAATAGATTATTGGACTTGTCAAACATTCGTCCTTGGCAGAGATTGCTTTTGTCGGTAAACATGAGGGGTGGGGTTTCCATGTTGCACCTGTTCGTGCGGAATGACTCGTAACGTGTATTTGACAACAATTACAAAAAAAAATATTCCATGGAATTGATAAAAGAGGATTCTACTAGACCTTGCATATCTCTTTTTTGCTAAGAATGTAAATATTCGTTGAGATGAAAAGAGGGAAAACAAGATCTACCTAGAAGCAATGATCCTTGGCAAAAAAAAGAGAAAAAACATCTGGTGCATGTTAACAAACTAAATATCCTTGCATATCTCGTCTGGCATGATTCATAAGTAAACTAAAGTGTGTCTTTCTTTAACGTATATGACGGTTAAAGATCTGGTGCATGGCACTACTTCTCTCCTCGTCAAAGCAGAGAGCACGCTTTTTATTTTTGCCAAAAATTTACAAGTGATTAGGTTTGAAATAATAATATCAAAGAAAACCGTAACCGACTCTACCTTTGAAACAAACAAATCTTAGCCGTTGGTTTAACGTGTCGCATCTCCGTCGTTGATCTGCTGTTCCCAGATCCAATTACAAGATTCTCAACTGAACAAAGAAAATCCTGAAAACCCAATCCGAGAGTTTCTCTTGTTGGCTTTGTTTGATTCATCCGTCTGTTTTTCTTTCTTCTTTCCTTTGATCTGTGGTTTGTATTTCTGGGTATTCCACTTCCAAACACTCAGATTGGTCTCTGGTTCATTGATCTATCCGCTGATTTGCTTCGACTTTTCATCTGAGATCCCTGAATTTGCTATATTAGGCTTTTGTTTTTTCTTTTGAATTCGATTCCATTTCCGTTAGTGAACGACCAAACAAAGCTTATGAACCCGCCACCTCCACCGCAGATGATAGGTCAGCCTCCGCCGCCGCAGAGGATGAATCCGCCGCCGCCGTCGCAGGTTCAGCCTCGGATTATGAACCAGACGCCGTTGTTAGGCCAGTCTCAAGGTTTGAACCATCCGATTATGGGTGGTATGAACCAGCAGCCACAGGTTATGATGAACAACCAGCCTCTCATGATGAATCCCCGCAACTTTAACCTTAACCCTAGCTTGAGCTCCGAGTATCCTAATAACTTTGGATCGAAGCATTCGAAAATGATCCGGAACAATTGGAAAGGAAAGAAGATTACAAGCGACAAGAGGCCAATGATGGAGCCAAATAGGAGGATGCATAACTCTGGTATTCCCATGTATAACCCTCCTGGTTCTGGTGGTATTCCGGTCGGTCCTGCTGGTGCAGGGGGTTACAAGCCACCCACCCTGAACGAGCTGCAGTCTCAGAACAGGTTAAAAACCAGAAAATTTTACCCCAAGAAGAAGTATGCTAACCGATACGTTCCTTATGCTCCGAGGAACACCACTTCGTTTATTATCCGGGCAAAGAAATCCGGTGGAATTGCTGAGCTGGTGTCTCCATGCCCTGTGACACCAGCGGTGCTGCCCACGCCCATGTTTTCGCCATCCAGAGAGGTCTTGGGTGATATGGCCAAGGAGGAATGGGGGGTCGATGGTTATGGCTCCATGAAGGGCCTGATTAGGCTGCGATCTGATGGACATGAGTTGGAACCTTATGATGAGGATGATGAGGACGAAGGAGGATCGAGTGAGAGTGATGTGGAGGAGCATGTTGAGGTTGAGAGGAGGCTAGACCATGACTTGAGCCGGTTTGAGATGATATATCCCAATTATGGTGGTTCTGAGTATAACAATGTTTTGGAAAACCGAGTGGATGATCAGGATAGCCATATTGCTCAACTGGAGGAAGAGAACTTAACCTTGAAGGAAAGGTTGTTCTTGATGGAAAGGGAGTTGGGTGACTTGAGGAGAAGGCTACAGTATCTCGAGAGGCGGAATATGGTTGCTGAAGATGCTAATGAGGAGGTTGTGGAGAATGAGTCTGAAAGTGACGGTGATGATACAGGGGGATCAGATGCACGTACTAGTGGTGACACAAAGGACAACCATGTAGCTGCACAAGACATTTGTATGCAGGATGAAGCTGAGGTGAAAGAAATCAACAAAAACAAGAGCAATGTGGATGAAGCTAAAGAGAACAAACATACAGTTGGTGTGGGAAGTTCTGGGGAACATAAACCTGAAGGTAAGGAAAAAGCTGAAAAGGATTTTAGGGAAGTTTCAGGTGAACAATGCGAGGAAGCGAGTCGGGTTGTGGTTGGTATGGATCAGAGTAAGGAAAATGAAACGGCAATTGAGAAGCTTGATGATGCATCTGAGAATAATTCGGTTGGGGAACAAGGAACAGCCATATGATACATGGACCAAGGAGGGAAGCGGTATCAAAAGCAAGCACGGGAACCCATGATGATAGGCGGTAACCGGTGATGCATACCATTTTCCCTTTTAATAATGCAAGTCTCTTATATGCACAGACGTTAGTGATGGATCTCTGCAGCCAGCTCGATGATGTATATGTCAAAATGTGCTTGTCTTAGTAGGTGTAGTCTAGTTCTCTCATCGCTTTTGGTATCAGAGTCAGGAGAGTCGCTTTCCCGGTGAAGGTTCATATGAAGTCATGGTAAGCTTTCTTTTTTGGTTCAGATCGTTTCTTACCTCTGTGACCTGGTTGGTTCATCTTGTTGATGATAATTTCTCCGGTTAATAATATTGTAGTAAAAGCAAGGTTCATTTGTAGTGAAAGAAATTATGGATGATAGAGTTTGAAGTTTCTTCTCTTAATGCATTGGATGTTTCATTTTTACTTAGCACAAGCAGAATATATGTGTGTCTTGGTTTGAGACAGTTGCAGAGAGCTGAGCTTGAAGAGAACCTCTGAGTTGCTTCCGGCCGAATTGCAGGCAGAATGACGACAGATGTCCTTTACCTTGATACAAAATTTGTTTTACCTTTTCCTACTCGTCTTCTCTTGTCTCTTCTATTTGGGTTTGCGTCTGAAAAAAAACAGTGGCCCAAACTTCCCATATGGGTCAGTGGGTTTAGCTATTTAATGTCCATACTACTAACCGAACACCTAATTTTGAAATAAAAGACTAAAAGAGGCATGTTGACCTCTTCTTTTTTTCTATATGAATGGTCCAACTTCACTTGAATAAATTAACTTATGTCGTTAAATTTTGAATCACATCAATTATATAAAAATTGCATAAAACGCCGTTTAATCGGACTTGCTTCAAAAAAGGATTCAAAACGTGGCCAATTTTATCAAAAACTTTCACAGAATATATGCTTCTAAGAATGTTATGTCATAAGAGTGAGTCTCTAGATTGAACTTAAAGTAAAAGGTAGATTATAAGATTTGGAGAAGAATTATATTATTATCTCTCAAAGGTTTACAATTGTCTATGTTTCCTATATATAATAAATCTACATTAAACCTAGAATATGCACAAATACATAAATAGAGAAATATTCCTATACATGATAATATTGTATCTCCTAATACTCCCCCTCAAATTGGAGCATGAAGATTTCGAATGCCCAACTTGGACAAAATTGCTTGGAAAGGACGCCTTTCAAGTGCTTTAGTGAAGATATCCGCTAATTGTTTAGTCGTTGAAACATGCTTTGTTCGAACAATCCCAACTTGTATATCATCTCGAATGAAATGACAATCAAGCTCTACATGTTTCGTTCTCTAATGAAACACATGATTAGCTGCAATGTGAAGCGCAGGTTGGCTATCACAATACATATCCATTGCACCAGAATGTGTGATACCCGTAGATGACAACACACTCTTTATCCACTTTAACTCCTTCAACACAGCAACCATAGCCCGATACTCTGCTTCTGCTGAAGAAAGAGACACAACATCTTGCTTCTTTGAATTCCATGACACAGGAGAATTTCCTAATTGTATCAACCATCCATTCAAGGATCTTCTCGTAAGAGGGCATCCAGCCCAATCTGAATCACACCAACCTGTAAGATGAAAATCACATTCAGCTTTCAAAAGGATTCCTAGTCCTGGACATCCCTTCAAGTAACGAACCACTCTCAATGCAGCCATCCAATGATCCTCCCTTGGCTCATGCATAAACTGAGACAAGATGTGAACCGAGTAAGCAAGATTTGGTCTAGTCGCAGCCAGATAAATCAATCGTCCAACAAGTCTCCGATACTTCTCCGGATCAGCAAGCACCGTACTCGTCGATATTGCCAACTGATGGTTCGGCTCCATCGGAAATTCTACCGGCTTACCACCAAGCAACCCAACATCAGCAATAATATCAAGGGCATACTTCCTTTGTGATAAGTAGATACCCTCTTTGCTTCGTGCAACTTCTAATCCAAGAAAATACTTCAGTTTACCCAAATATTTCATATGAAAGCAACTACTCAAATATGTTTTGAACTTCTGTATAACCTCTAGAGAGCTCCATGTCACCACAAGATCATCAACATACACTAGAACATGCAAGTGTACCTTACCACGAACCAATGAGAAAAGAGAGTAATCAGCTCTACTCTGTATGAAACCATACCCCAAGAGTGCCTTTGTAAGTTTGGCAAACCAACACCTCGAAGCCTGTTTCAAACCATACAATGACTTTTGCAAACGACTCACCATCCCCTTCTTAGAAGAGCTGAAACCTTGAGGTAATCTCATATACACTTCTTCATCCAAGTCTCCATGAAGAAATGCATTATGCACATCCATCTGATGCAATTCCCAATTCTTTCCAGCAGCAACCTGAAGAACCAATATGACTGTGCTCATCTTTGCCACTGGAGCAAATATATCAGAATAATCGATCCCCTCCTTTTGTCGATTACCACATGCTACCAGTTTTGCCTTATACCTTTCAATCGTTCCATCTGCATTATACTTAATAGTGAAAACCCATTTGCATTCAATAAGATGCTTACCTGCTGGTAACTGTTCAATTGCCCATGTTTTATTTCGTTCTTGGGCTTCAATCTCCAATCTCATTGCTTCTCTCCATCGTGGACATTTCATTGCCTCAGCGAATGTCTGTGGCACAACTCCTGCAGTTATACTACACATAAATGCTCTGTGTGACACAGAAAACCTATCACAATTCACAAAGTTCTCAATTCCATATTCTTGACTTTCCTCTTGGCTCACAGTAGATGCCTTCATCGTAAACACTGTGTTGAGTTCATAGTCACGTAACCTGACAGAGGATTCTTTCTTCCTCATTCCTCATCCCAACACTTCATCTGGTACAGAGGGTTGCACAGACTTTGCTTGTGTCACTGCTGCAGGTTCTGCATCTATTACCCTCTCTGCTATAGTCCCGTTATGTAGCATCGAATCTCCTGCAATCTCTGATATTTCTTCTGATACAGCCCGTGCATCTGCCTCTGTGACACCGTCTGACACAATCTGAGTTTGTGTCATCGTATCTCTGACAGCCTCATCGTGTGACTATGTTACTCCTTGTGTGACACGCTGTGTCACTACACCCTGCGAAACAGAAGTTGCATCATGTACAAACTCATGTCCATGTGTGAATCCAGCACCATCCTCTACAAGTAACCTTGTCTTTTCAGAATTGCAAGCACCATCCACATGTGTGTCTTTTAGCTCCAAATAAGGAAATCGTTCCTCAACAAAAGATACATCACGAGATACAAATATCTCATGTGTGTCTAGATCAAACAAAGACCACCCTTTCTTCGCGTAAGGATAACCAACAAAAACACATTTTCGGCTACGACTAGCAAACTTGTCTCCATGTCGCTTCTGATTATGAGCATATGCAAGACATCCAAAAATCCGAATCTCACCATACGCAGGCGGCTTACCAAAGATAATCTCAAAAGGACTTTTTCCTTTGTGTAACTCACACGGGGTTCGATTGATCAGATATGCAGCACTTAACACACATTGACCCCAAAATTCAATTGGCATCTTCGCTTGAAACATCAATGCTCGTGCTACATTCAGTATATGTCTATGTTTCCTTTCAACTCTCCCATTTTGTTGTGGTGTTCCCACATAAGAAGTCTGATGAATCACTCCCACTGTACGAAAATAATCCTTCATTCTCATGAATTCGCTACCATTATCACTACGCACTATCTTCACATACTTTTCAAATTGCCTTTGGATAAGAGCAAAAAAATCCATAATAGTCTTCTCAACCTGCGTTTTGTCGGTAAGAAGAAATACCCACACAGCTCGAGAATAATCGTCAACAATAGTGAGAAAATAATAAGCTCCACACAAACTCTGTGTTCGATATGGCCCCCATAGATCACAATGTATCATCTCAAAACACTCCTTAGTTTTATTAAAACTCAACGGAAATTCACTACGACACTGCTTTGCTCGGAAACATATGTCACACCCAGAAACTCCAATACTTTTATCATCAACTACTGGTAATCTCCTAATCGCTTTCTCAGAGGCATGACCCATTCTCTTATGCCAAACTTCTAATGATTCCAACTTATTAACTTTCATCACATTCTGTCTCTTCCGAATACCTTGAAGAAAATACAACCCTTCTCTTCGATCACCCAATCCAACAGAAGCTTGCAAACCACAATCATACACCAAACATCCTGTCTTAGAAAATAATGCTACACAACCCATCTCATCAGTCATCTGTGACACAGAGATGAGGTTACAATTTAGCTCTTCAACAAACAAAACCTGCTTCAGAGTCAACTTCTCCGTCAGAATCACACTTCCTTCTCTATCAGCAATCACAGTATTTCCATTAGGTAGACTAACCCAACACGGTGTTACTTTACACACATCCACAAGAGCCTTCAAGTTACCCGTCATATGGTGTGATGCTCCACTATCAATTATCCACTCATCAATATATCTCGTACCAATAACACTGTTTGAAGATTCTGTCTTTGGCTCTATCATACTCAATAGCCGATCCCACTGTTCTTTCTTCAGTCGACACACATCCACAAGAGTCGACACAACATGTGTGTGTGCAACCCTAGTATTGTTTCTACATGATGCGCCTTCCGCAGCCTCGTCTTTCATCATATCCAAAAGGGCCTTCCGCACCTACATTCTTCTCAAAACCAAACTTTTTCAAAGAAACGCATTCCGCAGATCCTGTTTTCTCAACACCCATCTTCTCCATTATCACAAATAAACAACTCAATTGAATATTAATTTGTCACCAAACCCTTGACGACGACCGTGCAAAATCCTTGCAAAATCGCGTGTCTGATTCTCGTGCAAAAACCGTGCAGAAAATCGATCCCGTGCAAAAACTGTGAAGAAATCGATCCCGTGCAAAAATCATTCAAAAATCAATCCCGTGCAAAAATGTTCAGAAATCGATCCTGTGCAAAAATCGATCATGTGCAGAAATCGATCCCGTGCAAAAATCGATCCCGTGCAGAATAACCTTGCTCTGATACCATATAAGATTTGGAGAAGAATTATATTATTATCTCTCAAAAGTTTGCAATTGTCTATGTCTCCTATATATAATAAATCTACATTAAACCTAGAATATGCACAAATACATAAATAAGTAAATATTCCTTTACATGATAATATTGCATCTCCTAATATAGATTCTAAACTTGTTCACCACCAATCATGCAGTTGTGGTTTTTCTCTTCACTGAGCTTTCGATCGTCGAATCTTCTAATCCGCATCTGATATGATTCATCTTCTCCAACTGGTTGGGCTTACCATTTAGGGCTTCTCTGTTATTACTTTGTTCAAATGTGTTCAATTATGTAATTTAATTATTAGGTTTAGGCTAGAGAAAATTATTGAGGCTGGATTAAATGTAACTATGATGCTTCTCATCGTATCGATGAAGGCGACTTAGAAATAGATTGGATTATAAGGAATTCCAATGAACATTTTTTTGGATTGTGGAATGGGCAAATTTTAAGGACGGATAACAATGGAGGAAACTGAATGCTCTGCACTATTATGGGCACTACAAGCAATATGGCATTGGACTACAAAAATGTTAAATTTGAAAGAGACAATCTCAAAATCATCTGACTTATCAATGGAAATTGGCATAACTTACGGCTCAATCATTTTGTTCAAGAAATTCAAAATTGGAGAAGCATGTTTAAAGATATAATGTTTACTTTCCGACATAGAGAAGCAAATGTTTGTGCATATATTTTAGCCAAAAAAACTATGTTTGTAACAGTCAATGGTTTTTATACCATGTGCGCACTGGTTTTTTTTCTGTTGATGTTAACAATGACTGTAATTTCGTTCATTAATAAAAGTAATTTAGACTATAAAAATTACAGAAAGGTTTATATAGTGGTGGGTTCTTTTGCCACTTTTTAATTTAATGCAAAAAGGTTTATCAAAAAAGAAAAAGAGAAGAAAAAAACTAGTATGTCAAGACTCGAGAGCCACACCTAGAGTTGAATACTTCAGGTTTCCGCGTAGAAACTCGCTCAAATCGAGATATATTTTGAATATGTGAGAAATCTTCTTACATTATCAAGAATGTATAAATAATTTTTTACTGTGAAAAATATTTAGTTTAGTACATATGATACAATCATTACCTCATTTTGAGTGAGCTGTGAAAATATATATATATATAATAACCTGATTTCTAGATATTTAGTGAAAATTGATATCCGCATATTTAGAAAATTGATTAAACTATCTATATTCCTAATACACTTACATTTTCGATAGTCAATACACTACAAGAAAACAAAGGTATTTCCGACGGCCAAATCCGTCGGAAATTCGTCGGAAATGGCCTT
Organism: Eutrema japonicum; assembly: GCA_030161315.1. Classification (NCBI taxonomy): domain Eukaryota; kingdom Viridiplantae; phylum Streptophyta; class Magnoliopsida; order Brassicales; family Brassicaceae; genus Eutrema; species Eutrema japonicum. The sequence continues at coordinate 47,591,587 of BSQW01000005.1, forward strand.
TTCCGACGGATTTAAGCTGTCGGTTACAGTTCGTCGGAAATATGGTTTCCGACGGATTTTTGCCGTCGGAAAACCGTCAGACATTTCCGACGGATTTCCGACCGCGTACGTTCCGATGGATACTCCGACGGATATTCGGTCGGAAATGCCGTCGGAAATCCGTCGGTTATCCGTCGGTAATTTCCGACGGACTTCCGACGGATATATTACCGACAGAATTTCCGACGGATGGTGATCGGATGAATTTGTCGGAAGTCCGTCGTAAATCCGTCGGAAGATATTTTCGTCGGATTTCCGACGGTAACTATTTTCGACGGAGTTACGACGGATAATTTGATCGGAAGTTGTCTCGGAAGTCCGTCGGTTCTTCGTCGGAAATAGGTTCCGACGGATTTACGACGGTAACTTATTCCGACGGTTTTCCGACGGAATTGGTATTTTGAATTTTATTTTGAATTTTATTTAATTATTTATTTTTTGATATTTATATATTAAAATTATATAAATTAGAAATATAAATTAAAAATATAAATAATAAATATATAAATTCATTAAACAAAATTAAAAAATTCATTACACATTAAAATAAATTGTTCAAAAAAATAAGCATTAAAAGAAAATATTTAAACGGTTGGAGAATCTCCGTCGTCGGGATTATTATCCCGAAACATATGCGGGAAACATTTCTCCATCATCTTCTCCAAGCAGGAGAGCTTCTTGTTGGTAGTCTGTTGCTCCGTCCGTAGCTCTTCAACCTGCTGGTCACGGTCTTTCACCGTTTGTGTGAGCCTCTCGATTTCTACCCGGTACTCCGAAGGATAACGAGGAAGCGAGGAAGAAGATTCCTGGGTCGGAAGGGTGCCTAACCCAGCGAATCGACATTTCACTTGCCGGGTTTGCTGCGAATAATTATAACCGATAATAATTAAATAACGAAAAAAAAAAAAAAAACGAAATGAAATTAAAACTTACCTCAAGTACAATCTGGTTTATCTTTTCCCGGGACAAAGAGTTCGAGGACGTCGATACTTCGATAGTGAGCTGCGATATTGATAGTTCACGGTCTAGCTTCGTCTTCTTGCTCTTCTCGACAACATCCCGCATCCCCAAGTCCTGTATCTGACCGGTTTTCTTGTTGGTGTGTCTATGCTCGATGAGTTGAAGATAATCGGGTTCGGAACCAGATTCTCTCGCCTGCGAAAATTTGTTAAGTTAAATAAATATAAAAAACAGAATTAACAATAAAAAATTTAAATTAAACTTACCATTTCCATCGCTTCCCGTTCGTTGGTCTTTGCGCCCGCGTTGTGGATGTAGACCCCTTTCCCGCCTCGTTGGCTATTTCGGTTTTTCGGCTGTTGCTCGGAGGTCTTTTTCGTCGCAGGCCTACTCCAGTACTCACAGAAGCCCTTCCAGACGTCGTCGTCAAGGTCCTTCGACTTGTCTTTGTTGTGCTTCCACTTGTGCTTCCACTCGTACATGTGCTTCGAGTACGAGTTTGCGGCATACTTGTCGAATGTGTCAATGACTTTGCGCGTATGATGAGAGTCCCACGTGAACTCTTGCTATAATTTTTTAAAAAAATATGTTACATGTCAAAAAGAAAAATTGACAAAATGAAATTCAAAATAAATAATATATCAATAAATAACTTACCGCGAAAGTCCGGTGCCACACGTCTTTCTCCTCGGTAGGCATGTCTGAATACTTCTCGTACGGTTTGTCCAACATGTTGTGGAACATCTGTAATATCGCCTTGGTGATCTGAGTCGACAGCTTAAACCTGAAAACATTATGAAAAGATATAAATATGTTAAGTTTAAAAATCTAAATAAATTGAAATAATGTACAAAAAATTTCTTACCAAGTGCCGTCCTCAAACTTCGGGTCGAGTCGAATGCAATGGCCCCGGTTAGGCTGCCGGACTAGCTCCTCGATCTCAATGTGGCTCCGAGCAGCGGATTGCTGGGAATCTGGGATGTGAGTTCCCGAGCTCGTTGGTCCCGGAGGAGGCTTACACCGAGAACCCCGAGAACGGCGTCCTTGGTTGCCGCCTCCCAACTGAAGAACTTCGTCGTGATCCCTGCGGAAAACGGTAAAATTGTTAGTAAATTAACAAAAAATTCAAAAGTTACCAAAATTTTTGAAATTTCCGGAAAAAAATTTAGGAAAAATTCAAATTTTCTGAAAAATTCAAAGTTTACTAAAAATTCAAATTTTTCAAAAATTTTCAAAATTTGCTAAAATATTTTAAAATCAGTTTTAATATATAAAAATATTTAGAAAACGTTTTAATACTATAAAAAATATTTAAAACGATTTTATTTCTAAAATAATATTTGAAAAAAGTTTTTATTATTAAAAAAATATTTTAACATCAACTTAAATATATAGAAATATTTTAAAAACGTTTTTATTAGTTAAAAAAAATTATAAACGATTTTAATATATACACATATTATAAAAACGTTTTTTATTATTAAAACAATATTTTAACATCAACTTAAATATATAGAAATATTTTAAAAATGTTTTTATTAGTTAAAAAATATTATAAACGATTTTAATATATATAAATATTATAAAAACGTTTTTATTACTATAAAAAATTTTAAAAACAATTTTAATATAAACAAATATTATGAAAACGTTTTTATTACTTAACAAATATATTAAAAACGTTTTTAATATATACAAATATTGTCTAAACATTTTTATTACTTAAACAATATTTTAAAAATGATTTTAATATATACAAATATTTTTTAAAATTCAAACAATATCTAGAAACGTTTTTAAAATATTTTTAGAAAATAAAACAAGATCTAAAAACGATTTTAATATAAAGAAACGTTTTTAAAAAATCAAAAATTTGTTTTCTAGATCTAACAATTCTAAATCAACAATCTAAACACATAAACCTTAACACTAATATTATTCTAAATAACAAATTCTATTATAACCACTTAACAATTCACATAAATAGAATTCTAACAACCTAACTAATATATTCCCTAAAACTAACATGATCTAAAAAAAATTAAAGGAATTGATTAAACTTACATGGTTTTGTTGGTGAAGAATTGAGGAATTGATGAAGAGGAGTTGAGGAATTGAAGATTAAAACTGAAATTGTGAAGAAGAAGAAGAGAAGAGGGAGAAGAAGAGATTTTCGGTAAGGAAGAAGAAGAGAGAAGAGGGAGAAGAAGCGACGGAAGAGAGAGAGGAAGAAGAGAGAAATAAGGAAAAAAACTTACGGTTCGTCGATATAATTCGATGTCCGTCGGAAATCCGTCGGATTTCGAAAAATAATTTCATTTACGCGGTTGATATTCCCGCGGTCTCGAAAATATCAAAGTCCGTCGGAAATTCGTCGGAAATCCGTCGGAAATTTCCGACGGATTGGAGAAGATAAAGTATATTCCTTGCATGTTTGTCGATTAGTCAGTCAACAAGCACGTGTCTAATTTTTCATATCCGTCGGAAATTTCCGACGGATAAGGTATATTCCTTGCATGTTTGTCGATTGGTCAGTCAACAAGCACGTGTCTAATTTTTCAGATCCGTCGGAAATCCGTCGGAAATTTCCGACGGATTTCCGACGGAATTAGGGTATATTTGGGGTTTAGGGTTTAGGGTTTAGGGTTTAGGGTTTCTTTATATGATTTAGGGACATGTTATTTACATGTTTCATTCAATATATATATTAAGTTCATCAATATTAAAGGCTTTGCATTAGTTTAAAAATTATACAACATCAAAACATATCATTTCACATAAATCAACTATATATTATACTATAACTTATACAAACACTTCCATCAAAATTTATAAATTCTATATAACACATTTTCTTGATGTATATACAAGGTTAACCTATTTTATATACATCATACAAGTGTTTGTAAACTTTTGCCACAAAAAAAACCTATACCCTATACCCTAAACAAGATTTTTGAATATCCTTCGGAAATCCGTCGGAAATTTCCGACGGATTCAGCTGCCTCGGATAAAACCTGGGTTATATCCGAGGGATTGATTTTTTAGCCGAGGCAGCTGAATCCGTCGGAAATCCGTCGGAAATTTCTGACGGATATTCAAAAATCTTGTTTAGGGTATAGGGTATAGGTTTTTTTTTGTGGCAAAAGTTTACAAACACTTGTATGATGTATATAAAATAGGTTAACCTTGTATATACATCAAGAAAATGTGTTATATAGAATTTATATAGAAGTTATAATATAGGTTAACCTTGTAACCAAAATTTTTTTTGTGGCAAAATTCCGATTTTGTTACACTTAATCAAATGTCTAACTTTATAAAACTTCAACATTACTGATATATTACACATTACAATTCTAGTTCAAATATATGTACATATTTTACGGTGTAAATTTTATAATTAAAACTACTGTCAATCCGATGATGAGTAATCTGATTCTCCTGAATCGGAAGGTTCCCCATATTCGTCAAATTCTTCTTCTGAATCCTCAAATACTCGATCGTCTGACTGTATGGTGAAATCAACGACAAGGTCGACCTCAAGGGAATGCTCGATTGAACCCAAACCTACGGAGCTTTGTTGGAGGGGTTCATGATCAGACATCCCATGAACTCTACATCTCGGGTTTATCGATGTGACTGTAACCCACGGGTCTTGCTTGTTTGTCACCCGCGGATAGGGAATGTAGCATACCTACACCATGTACAAATTTAACCACGGGAATGCAACAAAACTAAATTAAAAATTAACGTAAAAGAAATACAAACCTGGTCTGTTTGTGATGCAAGTACAAATGGCTCGTATCTCTGGAGTTTTCTTCTGCTATGTAATGATGTAACACCAAATTGGTCGTGTCGCACACCGCTTCCTACTAATGGGTCGTTCCAGTCGCATAAAAATGCAACACATCTTAGACCGAGCATTCCCGGGTACTGAACATCGAAAATCTCACGTACGACACCATAGTATACAAGATCACCTGACTGAGTTGATACACCGTAATCTGAAGTTGTCGCACTCCTATCATCCCGAATAATCTTAAAAGCGTACCCCCGTGTGCTATACATCACATGTGACTGCACGGTTGCTAATGGAAATCTCACAATTTCTTTTAACCACGTGGGAAATGTTTGTCCGTTAGCCTTCTCTGTCGTCACCTGCACAATTAAAATAAAAATACATCAAATAATTAAATCTTTCATTACATATGATTATTGCTAAAAACAAGGCAATTAAAAGACTTACATAATCTCTTAACCAACGTCCGAACTCTTCCTGTTTGAGCTCGATTAGCTCGTCCTCTGTTTTGTCAGGAAATGCAAAACGTTGATAAGCCATATACATCCTGTGAGATTGAAACAATTATCACGTTAGTACATATATATATAATCAAGAACCCAATAAGTAATTAAAAATTAAGTTCAATATAATACCTCTCATATTCATCAACTCCGTCGCAGTTTGTGAGAATATACATATGCAAATGCTCTCGCTCTTGTGGTGAAAGTCTCCTCTTCTTACCTTTTCCACTAAGTCGTCCAATCTCTAAAAATATATGAGGTACATCGACCGGATAGAAAGGTAGGACGCCTCCGTCATCATGTCGAGCTGCTCTACGACTCTTTGTTTTGACTTGTGATGGAAAGTAGGACTCGGCAAAATGTGAGGTTTCTTCATTGATGGTCTGTGCGACGATATAACCCTCCACTCTACTCAAATTTTTCACCTTCTTCTTTAGATGTAACATATACCGTTCGAAAGGATACATCCAACGGTACTGAACCGGGCCCCCAAGCTCTGCCTCTCGAGGGAGATGAATTGTTAAATGTTCCATAACATCAAAGAATGAAGGAGGAAATATCTTCTCCAAATTGCAAAGGATTACAGGTATATTAGCCCCAAGATTGCGGATACCGTCTGATGTAAGAGAGCGAGAACATATATCTCGGAAAAAGGCACCAATCCCTGCAATATATGGATAACAAATGAATAATTAAATAATGAAGTATATATTGTATAAAGTAGTAAATAAATAATTTCATGATTGTACCTGCAATTGCTTCGTGGACATAACGTGGTAGAAGACATGCAAAGGCAAATGGAAGGAGGCGCTGCATCACCACATGACAATCATGACTCTTCATCCCAGTAAACTTCCCTTCTCCATGATCAACGCAGTTCCGAAGGTTAGATGCGTATCCGTCCGGGAATCTAACACTTTCGGTAATCCAGTCAAAAAACTCGGCTTTTGAAGGTTCATCGAAATGAAAAGCCGGGACCGGAGGCTTCCCGTTCCCTGTCACATGTAGTGCTCTACGAGAACAAATGTCTGGCAAGTCCAATCTAGACTTCAGATTGTCCTTCGTCTTCCTTTTGACATTGAGAACGGTGTTCATAATGTTGTCGAAAAAATTCTTCTCAATGTGCATGACATCCAGATTATGCCTCAAAAGATGGTTCTTCCAATAAGGTAAATCCCAGAAAATGCTCCTCTTGTGCCAATTATGAACGTTGCCACAACCATCAACAGGATGATGTCCGTTACCACCACAATCAACGGTCCTCTCTGCACCAAAATCTCTAAACTGAGTCAACAAATACTCACCATCTAACTCAGGAAGAGGACCGTCAAATACTTTCCGGTTCTTCCTAAACAATGTGGTGCTCCGACGATAAGGATGATCGCTAGGTAGGTATCGCCTATGACAATCAAACCAAGACGTTTTCCGTCCGTGCTTCAATTGGAACGCATCAGTGTTATCTTGACAGTACGGGCACGATAACCTTCCGTGCGTTGTCCATCCTGATAACATGCCATATGCTGGAAAATCGCTAATAGTCCACAAAAGTACCGACCGCATGATGAAATTTTGGTGACAAGAAACATCAAACGCTTCAATACCTTGGTCCCATAACATTCGCAGCTTATAAATCAATGGTTGCAAAAATACATCAAGTGATCTCTTCAGATGCTCTGGTCCAGGAACGAGAATGCTAAGGAACAAGAACTCCCTTCGCATGCACAAAGATGGCGGCAAATTGTAAGGTGTTACAATTACTGGCCACAAAGAATATTTTCTACCGTGCTTCCCAAAAGGGCTGAAACCATCGGTACATAATCCAAGGTATACGTTCCTTGCCTCAAACGCAAAGCTGGGATAAATGGATTGAAAATGTTTCCATGCTCCTGCATCTGACGGATGGGCGATTTGTCCATCTGTTGTATGCTCTGCATGCCATCTCATTGCTCCTGCTGTGCGCTCTGACTGATATAACCTCTTCAATCTCTCTATTAACGGTAAATACCACATCTGTTTATATGGCACTGGCACTCTTCCACCTGTTTCCTTATACCGAGGTTTGCGACAAAAACGACATGTCGTACGATCTGCGTCCTCTCTCCAGTAGAGCATACAGTTGTCTATGCATACATCTATCATCTGATACGGCAATCCTAGACCTTGAACAAGTTTCTGTATCTCATAGTATGATTCCGGTGCAAGATTATATTCTGGCAAAATTTCTTTCACAAAATCAGCGATTGCATCCACGCACTCCTCACTCAAATTGAAATCCGTCTTTATACCCATCATCCTTGTTGCAGTTGATAAAGGGGAATGTTCACCTCTACACCCATCATATAACGGATGTTTAGCAGCGTCTAACATATCAAAGAATCTCCGAGCTTCTAAATTAGGTTCTTCTCCCCTATCTCCATACTCAGCAACCGATGGTATACTTTCACGAAATGCATCGTTCACCATCTGAACATGACCTACAGTACTTTGTTCTTCCATTGCGGGTTCTTCTAAGCTAGTGTTATCCCCAATATAATGTTCACTAGTACTAGCATAATTATCCACCATTGTATCATTTTCTCCATGATAATACCAAATCTTGTAACCCGGCATAAACCCATGACAATACAAGTGTGACCATACTTCATCTATCACGATAAATCTACGATTCCCACAATTGGTACAAGGGCAATAGATTTTACCGGTTTTTTTTGCTTTCTTCTGCATACCCGCAAATGCCATGAATTCCTGTAGACCTTTTTTGAATTCCTCCGTAACTAGGCCCGTGTCCGGAATTTGATGAGGCGTGTCCATCCATGATCGAAAATAATTATAAGGATTTGAAGAAGACATTTTCGTAAGGAATTAGATAACAGAGATTTTTTTTTTTGTGATTATAAATGAAGCGTGGAAACGTTTTTATAAGAAAAATTTTGTGCATTTTCCGACGGATATAAAGTAGATATTATCGATGTCGGCAACCATGTCGGCATCTGTCGGTAATCCGTCGGAAGTTCGTCGGAAAATTCCGACGGATGAACGTCGTCGGAAATCCGTCGGCAGTATGTCGGCAACATCAGAATTCGTCAAAAAGTCGTCGGAAATCTGTCGAAAAGTGTCTGACGGATTTCCGACGGGTTAATATTTCCGACGGAATTCTGACAGATTTCCGACGGATGAGAAGTTAGTCGGAAATCCGTCGGAAAGTCGTCAGAAATTTCCGACGGAATTATTGCCGTCGGAATTGCTGTCGGAAATACACATGTTTTCTTGTAGTGATAGTACTAACTCAGACGAAACAAGTTTGAAAAATCCCAACAACCGAAAACACTCAAAACTTAGCATTAACAGGTTAAAATAGATGTGATGTTATAGTCAAAACACCTAAAATGTTAAGTCTATTTTAACCAAATCAACGATAAATTTGAGATTTGTTTTTGGTTAGTGAAATATTTGAAGTTTTTTAAAATCTAATTCATGTAAGTTGGAGTTTTTCTTATACTTTCTCCCCATTTTTATGCAGTTTGGATGCAAATTTTGCATCCCGACTACCATCCAAATTCAGATGCTCAATTTGACCAAACAAACACCATATGAATGTTTGCAGTTAGAATACGTATATATTCAGATGCACAAACAAGCGAACACGCCCCAAGGATCGGATGTGGAATTTACATAAGTTTACAATATTGACATAAGAATTAAGAATTAAGTATAAATGCATGTGGCATGACTTTATACTATATTTTATTTGGCATGCCGATATTGCTAAGAGCGCGAAGTGGAACCGATTTGGACTATGCACTTTGTAAACTAAAATCAATTTAAAATCGATGCAAGTTATTACAAAGTTCAAGTGGGATGTAACACTACGATAATATTTAGCATAAAAAAATTGACTATTACGTGGAATCTACCTTCATTATCAAGGTAGTCTTCGGAGATATGTACTTCGGAGTTCCTATAAGTACTTTTGGTATGTTTTAAAAATTTAATTTTCAGTGAATGATTTTATCCCTTTCGGGGTTGTTAACAATCGATTTTGATAGAAATTATCTTATCATTTGTAAAAAAATCAATGAATTATTGATATGATTTTTTTGGTTTTAGGTTTATTCATTGATTATCAAGTTCATTCAAAATTATTATTCATTGATTTTTTAAATATATTTTAGGTCAGAAATTTTGTCTGCAAGGTTTTTAATTAGGGAAAAAACCTTTAAATTTCATCTTTTAAAATGGTATCCAATGATATTAAATGGTCATTCTAAACCTATTTTTAATTAACTCAACTCATGACTCTAAATATCATTACGAGTTTTTTTTTTCCTAAATGTAAACTGAGAACAAATTTTAATTAAGTCATTCTTTTTCGAGTTAGCTAATAATTAAGCATGCATGCTTATCTGAGAAAAAAAAAATTCAAATGATATTTCGAAAAACAAAATGCATTTTGATCACATAAATATTCCAAGAATAATAAAAAAAAAATTGCATCCTCAAAATACATGTAAATACCAGTGGGGAGAGTTGTTTTACACAAAATCCACTTGCGTCCTCAAAATACATTTAAATACAGCACTATTCTTAACAAAGTTGACTAGGTGTTAGCTTTCAAACACAGTCACTAACTTTAGTGGTTTACGTAACATAAAACCGGCCAACTTACAAAACAAGATAGAAATTCATGAATCTGTGAATTTAAATGGATGTTATAATTAGTGCCTAATCTTACAAGAATTATAAAAAATATGGAGCTTAATGCGTCCTGTTGAGCACAAGAAATCAATCTTCCGAAGCCGCCATACGTCACCATGCATTAATCATTCTCTTAATAGTCCACTAACGTAGAAGCACGCGCGTACAAATTAGCCCTAAATATCGTTGCTGTCTAGTTTTCTCTATAAATAGAACCCCAATTCTTCGACATCTTAATAAACTATCACTCTAGACTCTAGTAAGTCATTTAAACAAGCCATCTTAGACAATGAAAACACAAACCAAGGTGATGGGAGGACATGTCTTTCTTACTGTTTTCACTCTGTGTATGATTTGTTCAGGGGTTAGGTCACAGCTAAGCCCTGACATTTATGCTAAATCATGCCCGTATCTCGTGCAAATTGTCCGTAAACAAGTTATGATCGCCCTAAAGGCCGAGATGCGGATGGCTGCTTCTCTCATTCGTCTTCATTTCCATGACTGCTTTGTTAATGTATGCATGTAACGTCTTTTTTTTTTTTCAAATTTCTGTTAAATACTTGTTTACGTTAAGTTGTTGTTACAATTGTTCCAAAACACTTGTCATCAGTTTGTTAAAACGTAGCATGCATGAAACTTTCAGGGGTGCGATGCGTCTGTATTGTTGGATGGAGCTGATAGCGAGAAATTAGCTATCCCAAACGTGAACTCTGCGAGAGGATTTGAAGTAGTTGATACTATCAAAGCCGCTGTGGAAAACGCATGTCCTGGTGTTGTTTCTTGCGCTGATATACTCACTTTAGCCGCTCGCGACTCGGTTTTCTTAGTAAGCCTTTTTGTTCCCATGCCTTAATATTTATTTTAATTTCAGGGATTCAATCAAATTTTGGGTTTGAGATTTTACTAGTTTTCATATAACACGATTTTTAGCTTTCAAAGAACAACAAATTTATAATATGACTAATTAGGTGGTGATTATTCATAGTAATAAACAAATTATTACGTTTAAGTTTGTCTTTACAAATGATTAGCTATCTCATTCTATCATAATAATAAGATTTATGATTATATATCCGTAAATATATATAACTTCGTTCTCTTTTTGGTTAATTGAGGAGTTTTGGACCGAAACTCATACATCTCTCCATCAAAATTTAAATAAATTTCTTTCAAACGCATACTCTCATATTTGAATATATGTTTTTTTTTTGTCGCCTATAATGTGTTTGTAATGCAGAGCGGAGGGCCTCAGTGGAGAGTGGCATTAGGAAGAAAAGATGGATTGGTGGCAAATCAGAGCAGTGCAAACAATCTCCCATCTCCTTTTGAAAATTTAGACGATATTACTGACAAGTTTCAAGCTGTAGGCCTTACCGTCTCCGACGTCGTAGCTTTATCAGGTTTTTACTCATTTCTTCAATTATATTAAAAACAAAAATTTGTCCTCTTTTCTTCTACGTAGCTATCACTTATGCATGTATACGCATTTTTCGTTACAAAGGAGCTCACACCTTTGGACAAGCAAAGTGTGATGTCTTCAGCAACCGGCTGTTCAACTTTACGGGCGCGGGAACTCCGGACGCAACACTTGAGACAATACTCTTGTCGGATCTGCAAACAGTTTGCCCCATCGGAGGGAATGGGAACCAAACAGCTCCCCTTGACAGGAACTCAACGGACGCCTTCGACAACAATTATTTCAAGAACCTACTCGAAGGGAAAGGTCTTTTGAGTTCTGATCAGATTCTGTTCTCGAGTGACTTGGCCGTGAACACAACAAAAAGTCTTGTGGAGGCTTATAGCCGGAGCCAGAACTTGTTTTTCAGGGACTTCACTTGTTCGATGATCAGAATGGGAGGTATTACGAATCTTGTGAATAGATCTAGTGGGGAGGTTAGGAAAAACTGTAGGGTTATTAATAATTAGTCTGTGTGTTTTCGATTTTCTGCTATGTTTGGGAGCTGATCAATCTCGTGTGTATCAGAATGATCGCGTGTGCAATAATAAAAATATATGGGGTTTATTGTGGAAATCGAGGTATGATTTGGAAATTCTAGGTTATTCTAAAATCAAACAAGAGTATTTTAAAGGAATATCACCGAATTTTTACTGAGTATATTCTTTAAACGAACAACACATAATTCACATAATAATGCATTCGCTTAACACACAATCTAATTTAGATTAGTGAGTATTCTGAGTTAACAATTATCAAACGAATAGCACATGAGTGAAAGAAGAAAATATCAAACAAATAACACCGAATTTTTAACTAGTACTAGATTCTAATTCGCGAGCGGAATAATTTTTGTTGTAAACTAATTTTGAAATATACAAAAGATAAAATGTGAAATAATAAATAACTTAAGTGTTATTGATTCAAATATGTTGAATTTGTAATTTTTAAATTTTTAATAAGAAGATAATGTTTTGTTGATTTATTATGCAATATGTGTTTTTGATGTTTATACCATATTTATAACTCGTGTTATACGAAATCTAGATTCTAATCTGCGTTGTGTGCGGAACAATACTTTTTATACATTACTTTTTGTGAAATTTATATTGAGGAAACAATAACAAAAATTGTTTGATTTAAATTTTAATGAAATTTTATATAATTATGTGATTTCTTTAACCTAATAGCAAAGTTTGCTATCTAACAAAAAAAAAATCATTATAAAAGTTATATGATGTTATCATATGGTGGATATTAGTTGAATATGAGTATGAGTTTGTTAAGTATATTTCGATGTAATTTTAATTGTAAAAATTGTTATTATGTGAATTTAGATTACCAAACAATCAAAAATTTGTAAAAACATAATCCTAACCGGCCACACCATATTATTGTATAATATAAATATTTACTAATTTTGAATATTTAAAATTTTATCAAGTTAAAATGTTTTTAATAATAATATTTATATAGTTTGGTATAATTATGATTTGGTTAAATAACCAGATTAAACCAAACATAAAATTTTAAATTTAGACATCACTTAAATTTTGAAATTCAGATTAAATTATCTTCTCTTAAGTACCAACCCAACCATGTAAAAATATAAAATTTACATTTAATTTCCACAATCATGTATTAATATTATTATATTCTACAATCATGTATTAATATTATTATATTTTAAATAATTTAATCAATCAAATAGAGATTAAATATTATTTATAGTTATTATAATTAATTAGAATGTTCATATCTAACAATAAAAATATTATGTAGATTATTTATAAAAAGACTTGTTTGACAACATGTTTAGTTAATCCATATATAGTATAGAAATATCTATATTAATATCTGTTTGGACACAAAATGTTTGGCAACATGTTTAATACATGTTAGGCAACAAGTTCAACTTTTTTATAAAAAAAATAAGAAGTGTTGAAACAGATTTTAAAAGTGTTTTTGTTTTAATAGTATACTAGATTGTAACCCGTGCGCCCACACGAGAATTTTTTTTGTTTGTAATATAATTTGATTTTTTTTGTATTTAGATATAATTTGATTTTATATATATAATTTTTTTAATAAGTGACAAAGATTTATTTTTGTGTTTAGATATAGTTTGTTTTGTAGATTTAACTTTTATAGTATTAAATATGACAGTGATTACAAAAACATAATTCTAACCCATCTATTCATATTAGTTCGAAAAGACCACGATTATAAAAACATAATTCTAACTATTCCGTGCATATTACCGTAATATAAATATTTACTAATTTTAAATATTTAAAATTTTAGGTTGATTGATTAAAAAATATACAATAGCATATCGTTTATCATCTTCGTAATTATGAAAATATTATTTATATTTTAATATTTAAATTAAATCTAAATTAATATCCAGTTTATAATTTTTGTAAAGATATAATAACAATTGGTTTTTGTGATTTTTGATATTTAATCTAACCTATATTTAAAAAATCCAAATTAATCTAAATTAAAATTTGAATTTTTGAAATTATTTTTAAATATAAATTAAAATATATTTTTAAAAAATATTATATTAAATTTACTTGTTTGACAATTATAAAATTAGGTATCTACAAAAAGAATATAATAATATGAAAGTTTTCCTGTTTGAGCAGAAAATGTATACCCTTTTTAATAGTATAAATATTTAAAAACCACTAAGAATAACACAAGTTTTTCTAAGAATTTTAAAATCATTAAACCATAACACATGATTTTGGTTTGATATCGAGATCTGGTAAAATACAGGAACCAGTAAATTAGCTTATTAAAAACTCTCTCGCACCTTATTCTTGAATCTTGACCTATTCCGGCTATTTCATTACGTATCCATTTACACTCGTCATTGGGTCACGACGTCTATTTCCTTTGGATACATGATGTTACAGACGTGGGATCATCGGAAGGCCATATTAAGATTTAAAACTGAAAAACAAAATATTAGATATGTATAAATTCCAGGTTTTTTATGGGTGAAAAAAAAAATATTCGGATGGATAATGTCTTTCAAAAAAAGAAGAAAATGACGTCAGAAAAATGACGGATCATGTTTTTGTTTTAATGTTAAAAAAAAATGACGTTAATTCGTAGCTATTTTATGGCGAGCCTAAAACATAATTTTGGTTTAGTGCAAATGATCAAATATTTTAGAAAATTATTCTCATCATGATATTATTTTCAACATCTTAAATTTTATAATCATAATAATACAGCCACAATCAGTGGTAGATCTAGAGAAATATTTTGTATGGGACACAATAAATTTTATTTTATAAAAAATTATTAAAATGATTTTATATTTTATATTACATACATTATAAAAACAATATTATATCATCATATATCGGAAAAAGAGAAATATTATGCATCATTTTCATCATTTGTAGGTAACTGTTGATTTTGTAGTATATATGGAAGGCGAGAAAAAATATGATCTTCAACGCTATAAATAAATCGCCTCAAAACATACTGGATGTAGGGGTGGAACTACTATCCGGGATTCGAGATCCGATCCGGAATCCGTTTAAAAAATCTAGATTTCCGAGGGGGTCGGATCAGGATAGTAAAATCTCGGATCCGTCAAAACCGGATCCGGATAGTAAAATTATAAGGTTCGGATCCGGATCTTTTAAATATATTAAAAAATTCTATTTTATTAGTAGATTTTTTTAGTATCTTGAGATTTATATATATAAAATAATGAAAATAAAAGAAAATATTTGTTTATAATAACATTTTTTACAATATATTATATAAGATTTTAATTTTATCATTATTTATAATATTTTAATTTTTTTTTTTTACGAATCCATATATCCGCAAATATCTAGGCGAATATCCGAAGTCCGAATATCCTGAAGCCACAAATTCGGATAAGGATCATTAAAACTCGGATCCGACATATACGGATACATATCCTGATATCTTGAAATTTCCAGATATTTGGATCCGTCCCACCCCTAATTGAAAGTAGCTATCCTAGAACCTGAAGAATGACATTTGGCACAAGTGATTGAAATTCTGGTTGAGAATGAAGATGTTAGAGAATTATGAAGATTGGACAACATTTTTTTTTTTTTAGATGAGTTTTCTTGTCTAAGAAATTGTTTTTTTCTATTTTATTTTTGTTGATTCCTTGTTGTAATAATGTCCGTATTTATTTCCTTGCAACTTGCAATGCAAGAGTACAATATATGATTTTTCCACATGTTTGTAACTTAGTTCTGGACCGGCTCATGGCTCCCTTGGATTGAGCCTAGTCTTTAGTTAGTTCTAGTAAATAAGATTTTCCAATTAAATGACCCCAAAAAAAATGACAATTGAATAAGGAATGCCAAAAAAAAAAACTAGATTTAATCAACTGTGGAAAACTTAATACTAAGAGGAAATGACACGGTCAACAAAAAAAGGGAATTGGATCATGGGATAAACTTCTAGTGAGTGGAGAGACAAAATTACAGGGTCAAAACCAATAATGATACGTGACTCGTTCAACTAAGTGTTACAAATACAAAGCTATAAATTTAGCATGGGGCACTTATCCCACCTCCTAGTAACTTGGATTTTTTAGTTTTGAAATAGTGCCGTATGGGATTTTCTTGGATTTATCTTCAAATTATGTTAGGTTTGTTTTCGGATATGCAAATTGACTTTGCTGACTAAAATTTAATCACCTTGCCCCGGGTATAACCTCAAAGTAGCTAATTGCTATAACCAATTGATACAGCGATTTTTAAATATTTAAATTGCTTTTTCAATAACCAAAAGTAATAAGAATACTCTTAACTATTAAGGCAAAACAATAGCAACACTTCTCACGAATAAGATGATGTCATTATCAAATGCATCATACATATCGATCGGCCGGCAATTATTAATTGAAGACAAAAAGGTAGGCAGAGTTTTTTAGACATATCTTTATGCAGATGCAAAACGACACTAGCTGTCCAATTATATTGAGAAAACTGGCTCCATTTTGATGGCTTCAAAACAGGTGTTTCCAAATATACGCGGAAATGAATAGTAAACATGATGAAATTTCAGCAAAATCATTAGTATTATTTAGTGTTGACTGGTTCAAAAATAATAATTAGGGTTGACGTTTTCTTATTTCGTCTTTTAAGAAGAAAAAAAAACTCCTATTAGTTCTGACTTAGCTTTCTTTATAATTGATTTGTCATGAATTGTTTTACTATAAACGTGATTTATTCATTTTAAACTCTTTAATTTAATTTTTTAACTGTTTTGATATAATCAGATATTTCTATCTACTATATGTTAAGTGAATTAGGTAAATGACCATGAATTTTTATTTATTTAGGTAAATAATTAAGTGACGAAATGACAATTAAAAAGTATTCAGATTTTTTACATATCATGTTATTTTATTTAATAGCGTACTATCTATATAACATTTCAGCACATGTGAAGGTTTATAAATGTAGTTAACTGAGACATGACTTGTTATAAAAAAAACACAGCTAACATATGACTTGTTAGATTTTATTAGGCCGCATTTTTTTGTTAGGTTAATGGGTATTAATAGTCCATACTCGTTGATTGACCAAAAATGTACGTACTCGTGGTAAAGGGTGATGGACAAGAGTTTAGTGGAGTCAGTTTTTAAGATAAAATTTGAAATTTCTTTTTGATGTTAGATTATAAATTTGACTATATTCTGTCATTAACCTTAGTTTATATATTGGGATCGATGTTAACACTAGCAAAGTTATTTTTCATACTTCAAAGTTCAAATATATCTGTCACCAAACAATTAGTCTCATTGAAGTCCAAAATTAGAAGAACAAATTTATTTTAGAATATATACATACTTGCTCTTAATCTAATTATTTATTAGGATTTAACCCGCGCTAATTATAGCGCGGAATAATTTTCTTTAAAAAAATTGTTTTAAAATTTTAGAAAATTACTTTTACATAAATTTTACAATATACCTAACTAATGATTATAGATAAAGTTGTCAATTTGTAATAATTTGTCTATTTAATCCGTTTTACAGTGAACTAAAATATTATTCGGGCTAACCCGCAAAAATCTATAATCCTGAAAACATAACTTTAATATGCACCGTTAAATGATTCTAATTTTTGTGGTTAGTCTACGAACTCTTAAAAAAAAAAGTTTTCTTATGTACTTTTTATAAAATTAGTAAAATATTTTTCAACTTTTGTTTTGATATACATTCAAATAAAATATAATAAATTATAGTGAAACATATAGCAAGATTTTGAATAGGTTTTTTTCTTTGAATATATATGAATTGATTATTATTTTAAAATATATAATATTAAAATAATTAAGAAATTAAATAACAAATAACATCGTTAATGCAAAATATATACTTTCCATATTCTAATCAATAATTTTAAAAAACTATTATATCCTTTCCTATTTCAATTATTCTTTGATATTTGTAATGGTATTTCATGTAATAACTTACAAAACAAAGTTCATTTTAAAAATGTTTTCCTAAATAATATTATAGAGATAGTATAGCATATACCAATTAAGTGTGAATAATTTTATTAACTTACAATATATTTTTTTTTTGTTAAAAAGTAAACTTTACGATATAGTTCGTGTGAAACATGAAAATGGATTTTTTCTTACTAACGTTTGAGATACTTTACTGGTAGAATCAAAACTACGTATAAAAAAATGGATTTTTGTTTTGATATATATTCAAATAAAATATAATAAATTATAGTGAAAAATATAGCAAAATTTTGAATAGATTTTTTTTTTTGAATATATATGAATTGATTATTATTTTAAAATATATATTATTAAAAATATTTAAGAAATTAAATAATAAATAACCTATTTAATGTAAAATATATACTTTCCATATTATAATCAATAATTTTAAAAGACTATTATATCTTTTCTTATTTCAATTATTTTTTGTTATTTGTAATGATATTTCATGTAATAACTTACAAAACAAAATTTATTTTTAAAATGTCTTCTTAAATAATATTATAGAGATTTTAGAAAATAAGTTTACGGTAGTTTTGGTCTCGTTTGGACTCCCACTGATGTTAATTTCATTGATTTAAAAGAAAAATAAAAAACAAATATGTAACAATACTATAGGTCAAAACACATGTATTTTAACTCGTCGATTATTATGATATAAACCTAATTTTCTTGCAAGTCAATTGTTCTGGCTTGCTATTTTTTCAACATTCCGTTACTGTTTTTTTGTCCTTTTTAATCATCTGTAGGTATTTTCTCTCATGACGTAAAGAGTTTTTGTCCTTTTTAAAAATGATATGACATTTTTATCCATTATTCATGAGAGATGAATAAAGAGTTTTTTTTTGTTTTTTAATGATTATGTTAGTTTGATGTTTGGATTTACAGAAAATATGTAATACGATATATATATTTTTTATACTTGGAACCTATATATAGATTGCTTTTAGCCTTTTATATTCTTGAACAAATTTTTTTTTGTTTTTTTAGGAAAAAATCATTTACAGCTAGACTATAGTAATTTTTCCCCCAAAAAGTCACTGGTTAGAAAATAAACATAAACACACATATTTCTTATGTTCGCTTCAGGAGTTGGGACCACTCAGAATCGTTATATTTGTATACAAAGGCAAATAATTATAGCTAACTATTATATTATATGATATATTGTGATCCTACAAAAGAAAAGTAAAAGTCTATGCCACACTGACATGTTTTGTAATTTTCCTATAATTTCTTCTAACGTTAGGTATTAAGCTCTCTATAAAAAGGCTACGAAAGTCTTTTTTTTTAGCATCAACACAGAATATCCTCTAAGTTTTTTTCTATCTCTCGGTTTTGTTTCAAACGGGGAGAGACCAAAAATGGGTCTAAGCAATACTATTCCCTCGCTTTTGCTCTCGATTTTGATGTTTGGGGTTTTGGGCAATGCTCAACTTAGCTCTGATTTTTACTCCACGACGTGCCCTAATGTCACAGTCATCGCTCGGGGTCTGATCGAGCAAGCTAGCCGTAGCGACGTCAGACTCACTGCTAAAGTCATGCGTCTTCACTTTCACGACTGTTTCGTGAACGTAATATCTATTTCTATTCATTAGCATATATATAATAATTAATGAAACCGATCATTTAAAAGCTGCATGCATGTTCTTTTTAAACCCAAATTAAAATATGCATTTTTCTTATTCGCCGTCTCTAATCATTGACTTAGAAAAATACGACTTTGACTAGGAAACATTATTAGGGTTTATCTTGTTAATGTAATTATAGGTTTCTTGTTAAAAATAAATTATGCATAAAACATTGATGTCAAACTGTGTGAAACACAGGGGTGCGAGGGTTCGGTACTATTGGACGCTGCTCCTGCGGATGGAGTAGAGGGTGAAAAGAGAGCTTTCCAAAACAATAATTCTCTTGACGGATTTGAAGTGATCGATGATATCAAAACCGCTCTGGAGAACGTTTGCCCCGGAGTTGTCTCTTGTGCAGATATCCTCGCAATCGCAGCTGAAATCTCTGTCGCACTGGTAATAATATAATTCTCAAAATTTAACCATAATTAGGCTACATGTCTTAATTTTATACTCCGATTTCTATTTTTAATATAACTATCTTATTATTTTTGTAAAATTTAAGGCGGGAGGACCGTCATGGGACGTATTGTTAGGAAGGAGAGATGGTCGGACAGCGAGCCAAGGAGACGCGGAGGCTGCACTTCCGCTAGGGTCTGACTCTCTCGATGTTCTCACTTCTAAATTCTCCGTACATAATCTTGACACTACCGATCTCGTCGCTTTATCTGGTAATGTACTTTCGTATATCTCAATTCTGTTTTTTTTTTGTTCCCTGTCATTGGCCGTCTTCCAGAAATATGATTATACTTTATAAAGTATTAAGATCAGGGACTTCAATATATAGTACTTTATTTGTTACAATAGTTCTAAACGAATTTTGAATCATAACAAATGTGCAGGTGCTCATACCTTCGGGAGGGTTCAGTGTGGAGTGATAACCAATCGTCTCTACAATTTTAATGGTAGCGGACAGTCCGACCCGAGTATTGAACCGGAATTCTTGCAAACGTTGCGAGGACAATGCCCGCAAGGCGGAAGTGGCACCGCGAGGGTCAATCTTGATCGTACGAGCCCTGACTCATTTGATAACGACTATTTCAAGAACCTTCAAAACAACAGCGGAGTCATTGAATCAGATCAAATCTTGTTTTCTTCGACAGGAGCGCCTACTGTGTCTTTGGTGAATCGTTTTGCAGAGAACCAAATTGAGTTCTTTAGAAATTTTGCGAGCTCGATGATCAAGATGGGAAATGTAAGAACTCTCACAGGAATTGAAGGAGAGATTCGTAGAGACTGCAGACGGGTCAATTAACAAGTTTTGCATAATTGCATGTTCAAGTGATCAAATTTTACTTGATGATATACATGAAATAAGTGGTATTTGTCCTTTTTCCACACAACTGTTTTCTTCCTTCGATTTTGTTTTACTATTAAGGCTAAGCATGCCATTGTTATTTGTAATTGTAAATCATATATACACATATGAGAAGTGTTTCTTGTTCTTGCTATTAGCCTACATATTGTCTTCTTCTTAACATTATTTTCACAAATAGTATCATTTTGAAATTTTATTTTTGTTTCACAACGATTGTCGTCTTTTTAATGCAATCACACATTTCCATTTATGGTAAAATCTCACAAACTGCAATTTTTTAATTTAAATATCAGTTTCACAAATATCAATTTTTTTAATGCAATCACACGTTTCCATTTATTAGCATATTTTGTGTATCCATTATTTTATCGCACCAATGATGATTCAACATTTCAACTCCCATCTTAGGATTCATTAGACCGATTCAAGTATTCAACGGCATCGCGGATGTCAATGCATTTACGGAAGAAAATATCGTTTTTATGAGGCATGAGTTGATGACCCATTCAATCATAGAAAATGTATTTTATTATCTTTGTATCTTCCTCGATGAGTGAGGTAGGATATTCCTATGATCCTTATTTTGTTTAAAGCGTTATCGTTGTCTTATAATGATTTTCGTTTGATATGTAGTGATTGTAAGATAACGATCTCACTCATCACGTAGATAGACGAAATCAATTTGGATTTAGGGGAATTTTTTTTATTGATTTTATAGTTATGCCATGTGAAGTCTGCCTACATACCTTTAAAACATGGATCAAGTCATTCATAGTTCATATTACATAGAGAATTAGATTGTCGGAAAGACGAGCTAACCGAAAAAAATAAGAAGATGTGATCTAGGTGTTATGTGAAAGTTGTCCATTTTTTTGAGTGGAGAAACCTTTCTATTAATAGATGTTGAAATCTGTCAGATATTTCTTTTTTCTTTTTGGACTGATATGAATGATTTTCCGTTTTTTCGGGATTTTTTTTTATTTTCAAAGATTTTCTTTTTATTTCGGAAGTCGGTCTTGACCTGATTAGGCCGACTGGTATAATAAATTCATTGATATTAAAATTCTTAAAGAATAAGAAAAATATGTAACAAAAACTAGGTCAAAACACATGTACTTTAACTCGTCGATTAATACGACGTATACCTAATATTCTTCAAGTCAATATTGTTCTGGCTTGTTATTTTTTCAACATGCCGTTACTGGTTTTTTTGTCAGTTTTTAGGCAGCTCTAGTTATTTTCTTGCATGGGGTATATTGATATGACATTTGCATCCATTATTCATGATAGATGCATACATTTTTTTTTTTAAGATGTTGGTTTACGACAAAACACATGTTAGTTTGATGATTGGATTTACATATATATATATATATATATATATATATATATATATATATTTTAATGAGATGTTGGTAAAAAAAAAATTAATTGGTCATCTTGCAGACGTGTATGATTAAACTATATACCAGGGATCGACTTCAATAGTACTTTGTTATATAATATATCTAAACCATTGAACCGAAATTTTTGTAAAAATATATTGCGGCGAAAATGCTCGCAAGGTAATAATAATAATAAAAATGTTGGCAAGGCCGAAGTCTCACTGCAAGGGTCAATCTTGATCCTACGAGCCCTGACTCATTTGATAATGACTATTTCAAGAACCTTCAAAACAACGCGCGCGTAGTCAAATTGAATCAGATCAAATCTTGTTCTCTTCGACAGGAGCACCTACAGTGTGTCTTTGGTGAATCGTTTTGCAAAGAGCTAGCCAACGTAAGTTCTTTAAAGCTTTTGCGAAATAAATGATCATGACGGGAAATGTAAGGAGACTCACAGGAACTGAAGGAGAGATTCATAGAGACTGCAGACGGGTCAATTAATACGTACTAATTGCATGTTCAAGTGATCAAATTTTATTAGTTATACGTCTAATATTAGTAATTTTCGTTGTATGTAAAAACTCGGGTATAAAAAAGAATTCAATACATGATTTAATATTGTTGGAATCTATATTGGCTAACAACAATGATTGAAATTACAATGGAAAAACTTGAATCCTATTCTTCCAGCCTAAGATGAAACATTTAACCACTATAAATTGATTTAGATCATTAAATTTGACAATAACTTGATAATTTTGATTTGAATTTTTGATTTTGAAATCTCTATGATGAACCCCTTTACAATTTTCATAACATCATCGAAAGTTAAGTATTTGAAATTTTTTAGCAAAAGAATTGTAAATTTTTTCCTATATTTGTAGGAAGTAAGAAGTTCTAAATATCGTTCAGTTTGAAGCTACTTCAAAGCCATCCGCATGGCTAAAGTATAGTTCTTTGATCGAGCATATCATCCGTCTTTGTTCTAATTTCAACAATTTCTCTTTTGAACAGGAAAAGCCTAGTTCGTGTTCTATTAATTGTTCGAGATATCGCCAAAAATGTTACACGATCAGAGGGTTCTTGAAATTTTGGAGACTGCAAAGCCAAAAAAAAAAAAAAAATTTGACCCAAAAAGTCCATGCACAAGGGTGGATTCGAACCCACCTTCTCCTCTAATGTGTTACACGACCAAAGCCGGTCTTGGAATTTTGGACTCTTTCAATCATACTTTGCATTAGGAGATCCGATATGTGTCCATAACCGCCTTACCTGAGAGGCTTCCCTTATCATATCTAACAAATCATTACCATTAGGAGTTTGATGCTTTGTTGTTTTCATTTTCTCTCTGCTTTTGGATACTTTGGAAACTTTGATCAATAAATTTCCAGACGACAAAAAAGAAAAATCGTTATTCTGAGTCATATATTTACGCCAAGCTAGTGATATGTGTGGTTCTAATGTCATGGGAAACTAAAATTTCTTCTATTATTAAGAGACGAATTTTTATTTCATTTAGAATTCAAAACTATTGGATAGTTTGACGAGGTCTTTGTATCCACGGTCACTTATTCTAATTTTCATTAGCATATTATCACTTTTTGAAAGTATAGTAGAAAATAATATTTTTGACTACTGTTCAACCCAAAAATGTCTTTGAATTGTACGACGTGTACGATAATGGACGGTACACGAGTTTTAAAAAAATGCTAACTTACAAACTAAAGTTTGAATAAGTGACCGTATAACCAATTAAATTTAGATTGACTCTCCGACTGTTGTTGGCCCTCATATGGGTGATTAATTTCTCCACCCCCATATATTATTTGATAAGACAGAGGAACAAAATGACAGTAGTTTTATGATTATTTTCAGCTTAGGTATCGTTTTCCTAGTTAACATTAGGTGTCATTTATTTCATTCTCCAAACTACTAAAATTAATATTATCTCAAACATAACGTGGATAGATCATCTAGTTTCTATCATTTAGGAAGATCGATTTGAAAATTTGGCATAATTATAGTGGGAAAATGTCGCTTTCATTCCTGAGTATGTTATCATACTCTAGAATCTACCTCTAACTTTATAAAGGAGCGGTGGGAATTGTAAGTAAAATATGTCGGTGTCTTTTTCTCACAAAAAACTTGAAAATAAAAAGATAACACTTTGGTATTATTATAGTAAGCGATTGCTATTTTTACTATTTTGACTGCTTCCAGTAGCTTAAAGCAATCGCAAAAGTAGCTATAATTTCTTTACCATATAAAAACTGTAAGTGTAGGTGAGACACAAATAAAACACAGGAAATAAAAAGCATTAAAGTTTTTTAACGAGGTTCGTTTCCTACTCCTCAGGACCACGTCCAGTATTCGAATTCACTAGAATTAGAAAGCAATTACAACTTAATCGCAAACGCGTAGATCAAGCACAACACTCTTGAAATACCGCTCCATTCAATAACATGAACTCTTCAGGATAACCTAATTTTGAGCTAAACTCTCCCAAACCTAGACTTCAATTCACACACGATCTCTCCATGAAAACAGCATCAAGCACGCATGCTTAAATACCACCCGGACGCACCGGTGCAATAACGCCCTCTCTGACGTCTGCATATCTCACAGATCAATACCACTTGTGTGTAACACACACCATCACCCTTGTGTAACACACACCCAAAACCCTTTTTTATTTTTCTTTTTCTTTTTCTTCTTCATCTTTTTGTACTTTTAAGCTCTCTCTCTTGTCTTCCAAAAGGCCACGACCTCTTGTATATATTGCCTCAAACTTGCACTCCAAGTTCTTCCAAATAGCATATTCGATATCTCCAAATCTTTTAGGAAATATTCTCTTTTCCAATATATTCTCCTAAGAATATGGAAACACTCTAAAACAATAATATTTTCTTTATCCAGCTCATATACCCCTCTTGACACGTCTCTAGAATATTCTAGAAGTTTACTCCAGCCCACGCTGGCTCCAATTCATCCAATGACCACGATTTGATCGTCTGTAGCACTTCCTGTATCGCTTGTAGCACTTCCTGTACTACTTCTCAATTGGTATAGCAACACTTCAAACACACACATCTTCATTCCAATTCACCAAGCAACTCTAGATTCGAATCTTATCACCCAGATTCGATCATATCTCAGCAATCTCATATATTCACGTCCTGTACCACTTCATGTACTACTTCGTGATTGACACAACAACACTTGCATCTGTCACAAAAACACTTGCATCTTCAAAAAGGTGAAAAATCTCGGAAAATATTACATAGACAATAACAACCCCCACTTGTCAAAAGATGACGAGACGAACCACTATTACCACTAGTTGTATAAGTCAATGTACACACATTACGCACCATATTCGTATCTATTGCACAGTATTCATTTTAGGCTTTTAGCTCATCCATCAACCTTTAATATTTGCATCAATTTTTCTTAAGCCCATCTCAATTTCCAAACGAAATTTACGAATAAAAACAGAACACACACACAAAGAGAGACAACTTCATCTACATATATAGACTCTCTGATAATACTTAATTAAGAGATCTTCGGCAAAAGTTTCACTCCTACACATACTTAAACATGACAGACTAAATCTTCACCTTAAGAAAAATACATACTATCTATTACTACCGTATTACTCAGGTATTTGAAAATTTTACATGGTTGTTCCATATCTAGCTAGAGAATAAGTAAAGCTGGTCATGAGTTTTAAGGAGAAATTAGGTTGATCGATCTATTTAGCCCCAAAGGGGAACCACCTCTCCTGGAAATCTGACTGGTACGAGACCATGAGCAAGATGATCACGAGTACGGCTGCTACGCCCCAAGGGGAAGAACCCGCACGGTGGATGGAGTCCTGTTCCGGCCAGGGAACGTCGAAGGAGAGGCCGCCGGAAAAGAAGTGGACGAGGAGGAGGAGAAAGAGAGGGGAGAACATGAAGACGAGCTTGAGATGATTCACGGTGTCTTCGAGGATGGACTCGTAGCTCAAGTACCATGTGAGGGACAACACGAAGAATACGACGATGAAGAAGAAACATAGATGTGGGTTTGGGAGAGAGAGGTAATCTAAGTACGATGAGCCGTAGTATGGTGATCTCGTCATGCCTTCTTCTTGATCTTCTCTGGTTTTGATAAAGGTCTAGATATTAAGAATGTAAAGTGAAATTAATCTAGATGTCTCTGTATGAGTGAGTGTGTGTGTATATATAAAGAAGTACATAATCTTTGGAGAGAAGAAAAGAGTTATTTGCTTTTAATTGAATGGGTGTTTTGTTTTGATTTGCGTATTAAATTAAAATATCTCAGGGATTTTCGGGATTTTGAAGTGGTCGGTCGAGACCACGTGGATATTGTCCTATGGTTCTGTAATTTTTCTTTTCTTTTGTGTGGTCTCCTATGGTTATGTT
The DNA here is from genome assembly GCA_030161315.1 of Eutrema japonicum. Lineage (NCBI taxonomy): Eukaryota > Viridiplantae > Streptophyta > Magnoliopsida > Brassicales > Brassicaceae > Eutrema > Eutrema japonicum. The sequence continues at coordinate 47,618,340 of BSQW01000005.1, forward strand.
ATTTCTTTTCAATTTAAAGACAAAGAAAGCTAAACTAAAGGGTGTCTCGTCATTATTCATATTTTTAAAAGCATATTTATCAAAAAATAGAAGGAAAGTTTAAATATATAATTTGTGCTCTAAAACTTATATGGATCGTTATTCTTGAGCTATGATTCTATCTGGATCGGAGAAGAATTATCTGAAATTATAAATAACTCAACTAAATATAAAAATTGTATTGTTCAAGCAAATGATTTAGATCCTCACCTTTCATTTTTCTTTTTCTTTTTCTTTTAAACTCCAACAAACAAAATCACCTCAAACTTTCGCGCTGTCAAAATAAAAATATGTTTTTTTGAAAAGGTCTACACATGGTCTCCCAATACTTTTGAGATGCGGTTGTACATATATCCGGCTGTATATTTGATGGAATGGGTTTAATTAAGTATTCTGAAATTACAGATTTGATCTAACAAGTATTCTGAAAGTATTTTAACCCCAAAAAAAAAAGTATTCTGAAAGTAAATATGCTATTTCAGTATTTTAATGTAGTGGGATCACGTTTTTTTCTTTTTAATTGCAAACTCGATTAGTTTAGTGTGAACTTTTTAATTATGACGCTAGTAATTTGTTTTTTTTTTTTTTTTAATAACTCATGGATAAATCCGAACCGAAACTCGACTAATCTTATGGAAGTAGAGATGGGCAAACAAAACATAACCGAAAAAACCAAACTGAACCAAACCAAAATAAATCATATAGTTTGGTTATGATGTAACCTAAAAACCCATTTGGTTAACATTTTTGTTAAGAGTTCGGTTTCGATTTTGTTTGGTTTAAAACCGTAAAACCGAATGGTTTTTTTCGGTTTTTACATTTTAGATTAATTTTATATAGCTTTATATTTTTTTGGTTTAGTTTACATTTTAGATTAATTTTAGAAAACAACACTTCATTAAGAGAGAGGCATTGATGATATTCACAAAATGCTAAAAGAAATAGAGTTTATGGATTCTTTACAAGAAGGTAAGTATTCATTATTCCTTCATGGTCTTAAAATACATTATAATATATTTAGATCGTATGTAAATATAGATAATTCTCAATGTTTATTTCTTGTTAATTTTGTTGATCAGAGATTCATAAGCAACATGAGGAGACGAACAATCGTGGCTGATGACGATGATAAGAATCTGAATTTTCTTCTTTTCATCTATTTTCTAAGTTTTTTTTAATCTTGATTTTTATTGATGATTTGGATTTACGAACAATTTGATTTGAATTCTAGTCTTTGAATTTTTTTTTGTTTTTGTACTTATTAGCATGCCTACTTATTAGCTTAATATATTATTTATACATTTATTTTATTTTTGCTTATTGTATGAGCCTTATCAAAAGTTATGAACCAAACTAAAAACCGTAACCGAACCGAGCAAAATTGCATATGGATTTTAAATGGTTTCATTTTTATAAAACTGATAAACCAAAAACCGTTAAAAACCGAACCGTACCAAACCGAAATATATATGGTTTGAATTTTTATAAAACAGAAAAACCAAAAAACCAAAAAACCGAACCAAAACCAAACCACAAACCGAAGTGCCCACCCCTACATGGAAGAGGTGCAGCTAACGAATAGACCATCTCTCATGATATTCAAATGGGCCCTAAAACATGAGCTCATATCCGTATGGATGTCCAGGAAATGGTGAAAATGTTCCTAAAGATGCTCGAACTCAATAATTGTACACCAAAAAACCCCGGTCCCTCAAACCCATAGGCTACCATTGGCCGGTAGTAATTTGAACTTGGCGGTCACAAATACCGAATTGTACAAAAAACAAATTATCACTCTGAAAAAAGAAAACGTGGCTTAACGAAATCGGTTCCTATTTATCTTCTTTGTGTTGCGTGAAAAGCCCAGCTGGAGGCTACTTGAAATGAGAGGCCCAAATCACCTAAGCACAAATTGGAAAGGGCGGATACATGCTAACGTAAACATACACGTAAGATTGTAAGCCTCTCTATACTTGCAAGTTACTTGAGATCGATTTTACACAACTATTAAAATCTAATCGTGTCTTTTCACTTGCCTTACACATACATGACTACACACAAAGCATCATAATTCTTGAAGCAAAATCAAGATCTTTGCTCATTCAACTGTTATCGTCATCTTTCATTCATCCATCTTCCCCCAAGTTATATTTATAGACACCGTCCATAATCTCAACCTTCAAAGCTTCAACATGGGAACATTGGTGGGTCACATCGTACCGGGCTTTTTCTTCTTTGCACTTGGTCTATGGCACCTCTTTAACCACATCAAACTATTTTCTCTACACCCAAAATCATACGTATCATATATGTACATGGTTTCCCAATTCCAAATCAAGATATTTAGAGCCTCTCTTGATCATTCTAGGCTCCTCACTTTCCATTTCTGTGGAGCTCTTCCTTGGCCAAAAGAATCACCAACCATTTGATCCCAATGACGGAACCATCCCATCAAACCATCTCCATAACTTTGAACACTCTTGCATCTCCCTCACCTTCATCACCTATGCAGCCTTCGCCATCATCTTTGGCAAAACAAGACCAATGGCTCATAGGGACCTCCTCAACTTTATTGCGGCCCTCGCCTTCGCCCAACAACTCTTCCTCTTCCATTTCCACTCGTCAGACCACACGGGCGTTGAGGGCCACTACCATTTGTTGCTTCAACTCGTAGTCTTTGTCTCTTTGGTCACAACACTCTTGGGGATCGCCTTACCAAGTAGCTTCTTGGTGAGTTTTGTTCGGTCATTTAGTATTTCCTTCCAAGGAATATGGCTTATGTCAATGGCTTGCATGCTTTGGACGCCAAGTTTAGTTCCCAAGGATTGTTTTCTTCACATTGAAGAGGGTAAACACACCATTAGATGCTCAAGCGACAAATCTCTTCATAGAGCTATATCATTGGTTCATATCCAATTCAGCTTGTTTCTTGTGGGTGTGACCATCTCTTCAATGTGGTTTTATATACTTTTGCAAAGGATCTACGGTGAGAAAATTGAATATTGTGAGCTTGGAACAAAGGACTCCAAAGACATCGAGATCATGATGACCATGGTTGAAGTTCATGATGCTGAGTCACAAAAGAGAGTTAAGTCACTAGCTTGAGAAATCACGGCTGCCGAAAACTAACCAATTTCTCATGATGTTGCCTTGTTCCAATTCAGATAGCTTGATCATGTGTAAAGAAGCCAGAGACATATTGTGTAAATGACACAAAAATATACGATAGCCCATTCTAAATTTCTAATAATACAAACCCACATACCCACAATGAACCCATGGAGAACATAAAATGAACCAAGGAAGAAAATTAAGGCCCGATGGCAAAATTAGTGATGTTTTAGTCGGCTTGAAAGACCAAGTTAGAGAATCGAAAAAAGATATCTTTAAGATCTACACGAAAGGATTCTAGTAATATATACAAAAATTGATATCTTAACACGTACTTTCAAGTTGGATGTGTAGACTAGAGTTAAAGAAAGGGACCCTTAAAGAAACAAACCACGACCGGGGCTAATTAACTGACCCAAACGACTTGAATAAGTTGAGAACGACTATTTTTTTAACCATATTTATGATTGAGTGTAATCTACCGCAACTTCATTCTCGATTCAAAACTGGATTACTACAAACAAATGCAACACATAGCCAAAACATTCGCAAAATACAAATATTCTTCGTAATTTTATAAAATAATTAATTTATGGAAAGAAAAAAAAGTTTTTGATTATATGAAAATTTAGTACAAACCTTTTTTCATGCTAGATGTGTTCGGTTTAAATTGTCTTCGGACCTTTCGGTCTTTTGGAGGTGTTTTAGCAGTTTGGTTCTTCTTGAAACTCATGTTCTCAACTCAATTTCGACGTCTTCAGTTTTTTTAGGAATGGTCGTGGAATATTTAGTTTCAGCGACTCAGCTTAAGTGTGTAGGATTCATTGGATTTTCCATTGTTTTCTTTTTTATCTTTTTATAAGTATTTTGTGTTGGGTAATTTCTTTTTAATTCTTCTGTCTTAGGAATTTTTTTTTGTTTTTGCCGGAAATTTTTATTATGAGAACAATTACAAAGATAATTTTTCAACTGACAATTTATTCGTTCCACAAGAATCCATGCAGATTGAGACCACGACGAACGAATTTATTTGCACCATATTGAAGAGTTTCGTTCTTTAAGCTTGCCTCCTTTAAATTGCAGAAATTGAATCTTTTGAAAAATAAAACTCAAACTTCCTAATGTAAAAACATTAATTAACCATTAAATCAACCACTAGACTAAAGGCATCTTAGAATATTTATTTAGTATGTTGATTTTCTTTTTCTTTTTTGTTTTTTGGGTTGTTGGCTCCGAAAATATTTCAAGCTGGTTATATATACCATGAAATTTTAGGGCTAAATTTGTGGTTCATACCGTTTGAAATAATAATATTATTTCAGTGAAAATAAAAATAAAAATCATATTAGAGCATCACCAATGGTAGAACCCCTCATGGGGTTCTTACCAATATTTTAATTATAAATTTTAAGAACCTCTAGTTAAGAACCCCTCAAAAAGTTCTTAAATAAGAACTTTAAGAACCTTTTTTTTTTAAGTTAAGAACCTCTCTAATATTTATCATTATTTGTCATTATAAAATTTTAAGAACCTCTCCTTTAAGAACCCCCATTGGAGATGGTCTTACGATTTAGGTGAGTTGAATTTTGTGAGAATTTTCTCCCGGCAATTACGTCTACAAAATGTGTCAAGAAAAAATAGTATTAAAAAGAAAAGAAGACCCAAATTAAATCCCAAAATACAGCGAAGCTTAACAATCAAACGAGAAGAGAATCCATCAAATCTTCTCTATCCTCCAACAAAGCTATGGCCTTTCATCGTTTCTTTATCTCAATCTTCTTCTTCTCCCTCACCCTCCTTACTTCGACGACCCTTTCCCTCTTCGAACCCGACCCGGATTCGATTTCCACCGTTTACGATATCCTCCCCAAGTACGGCCTCCCAAGCGGTCTCTTGCCGGATTCCGTCACCAATTTCACCCTCTCCGACGATGGCCGATTCGTCGTCTACTTGGCCAAACCCTGCACCATTGAATTTGACTACCTCGTTTACTACGACAAGACCATATCCGGTCGCATCAGTTACGGCTCAATCACCGACCTCAAGGGTATTCAGGTGAAGCGACTCTTTATTTGGTTCGATGTCGATGAGATCAAGGTCGATCTCCCTCCTACCGATTCCATCTACTTCAAGGTTGGGTTTATCAACAAGAAGCTCGATATTGATCAGTTCAAGACTGTACATTCCTGCGGCGACAATGGTGTTTCTGGCTCTTGTGGAGATTCATGGAAGAGTTTTCTCCAGGTATTTGATTTCTAAAGAAAACATAATAAGATCTTTGACCTCAAAGTTGCGAATTTTATGGAATTCGGAGTTCTGAACCGATAGATATCTTTTTTTCCTGGTTGACTTCGATGATCGAGATTCTTATTTGAATTTCCTGACTTTTAGACGACGTAGTAAACGTTTTGGCTGATGTGAATGAAGTTTTGTTTGTGGGTTTTACGGTACTAGAGGATGTTTTGGAAAGGATTTTGTGTGAGATACTGATTAGATTCTCGAATCTCTGAGTTACTGGATTCAAGCTTTCTACTGGTTTTGTGGATCTTTAAACTTGAACGGTTGAACCTATCAATACGGCTGACCATTAATTGAAAAGAATTGTTGGTTTTGAAGATTGTTTCCTCCTAACTTTAGGCTTGGGATTGGAAACATGTAAGCTTTACTTGAATTCAACCACAAAGGCTATAAGCAAACTCCTTGGAGAATCAGACTATTCATTGCTGTCACATTGCTGTGTTGGGGGGATTTGTAAGAAATACATCGTTGAAACTGAAAGTAGCATTTTGTTTCTTTCTCTTTCCTTCTTTTAGTTTTGTATTGATAGCTTAATGTGTAGCTAATAAACGTGAAATGCTGTTTGTTAAAATGCTACTTATTTCCTATCTTTTATGGTTTTTCTCTGGTTTCTGGAATAGCTATTGCCTTGGATCCTTTTCAAAGTAGCCAACTCGCAAAAATGATCCTATCTTTTATGAATTTTCTCTGGTTTCTGGAATAACACAAGTTTTTTGTTTTTCTCTGAAACGGCAGCTTCATGGAATGAAGGATGAAGCGGAGATGCTAATCACGGAGTAAGCACTCTCAATAATCACGAGTCTGCGACAACGCAATGGTGGAGTTTGAGTGTCAGTCAAAATTGTACAAATACGCACAATCCTTACACAAGTCTTTATAAGAATTGGTAAAAATGTCAGAATATGTCCACTCTGTAAGTCTTGTTAAAACTGGGTTCCACGAAAATGTTTTTTTTTTTATATATATGACTAAGTGACTGTCAACGAATTCGTTCTCACCACCACCACCACTCTGTAAGTACTAATAGTTGTATCATGTATGGCATAACGAGTGGAAGATCCGTTCTATGAGCCGAGAGATTACTAGAATTATCATGTATGGCTATGTGATGTGCATTATTTTAGGGGAGTTTTGTTCCTCATTTACACATTTTGTCTGCAAATTTTAAGTTACAAGAGGACAATAGATACAACATTATTCTACGGAGTGTCCATGTAAACCCGAAAGCCCACCCGGTGCTTTGCTTTTGCTTGCTTTTTAGGAAAAAAAAATAAAAAATATCAGACTTGCCCTGATTTTGACTGGCTAGTATTCAACGGCCATTTTCCATCTTACAGACCCAACTCGTGTTTTCTGTTTTGTATTACAAAACCGGTTTTTTTTATCTTTTCATTCTTTTCTGCTCTGATTCTTACCAACTGTTTCCTCAATCATCGGGGGAAAAAAAAAGTCTTGATCTTTTTTGTTTGGAGTAATGGTGGGTGCTTTGTTTGTTGTTGGCTCATCGGTGATGGATTCGCCGAGCGGTCCATGTTTGTGTCTGGATGCTCACACGAGGAGTTCTCCGAACAAGAAGATGATCCTTGGCAGTGCAAGAAAGCTGCAACTAGGAAGCTCCTTTATTGATCCAGGCATTGTTTTTAGGCTTTCTTCGAAGCGCGTACCACGGATTGCGAATCGAAGGAGCAAAAAAAAGCTCTTGATTGTGAATGAGGACGTTGCTGGGAATTACGATGATACCTTCGGGGATGTCAAAACGGTGAGAAACTTTTGAATGAAATTGTTTTTGAGAGGAAGATTTGGCATGACTCTCACTTTTCAATTTTGCAGCAAATTGTTAATTATTTTACATACAAAGCTGTGAGGACGGTTCTTCATCAGCTCTACGAAATGAATCCTCCCCAATACACTTGGTTCTATAAGTAAGTTTCTTATTGCTCTCCATTATATGGGTTTATCATCTAAACCACTCATTTGATAAGCTCTTTATAGGATTATATTAACATAAACACTTACTTCCATCAGTTTTTGGCCTCTGGTCTTATGATTTCTCCTTTGTTTTACAACAGTCACATCGTGTCCAACAGACCAACCGATGGCAAACGTTTCCTTCGCACCCTCGGCAAGGTAAGAAAGTTTAGTTTATATCATCTGATAAGCCAAGACGCATTGGGTCTAGTTAAAGAAGTTCAGCTGCTCAAACTTTGGCTATCATTCACACTATACATAGCCTAGGATGAATGTAGCAGTGGTGACTTGTCAAGACATATAGAGCAGTTAGTGAGGGCCCAATTTTATAAGACTTGTCTCGGCAGATTGGGTTGAGAGTTTTCTCTGGTTTTGTGAATTGGAATAAGAATAAGCACTTCTATAGACTTATCATCATAATCACACTCTGTGCAGTGATATACTTTGTTTGATTCAGCCTTGTTTAGACCTTGGTATGAAAGATATCAACACGGCGAGAGAAATAAGAGTACTTTTGTGTGTTTAACTATGAGCATAATAATAAACACAGACATTGAATCTTTTTTGTTATCTTGTCACAACTACTTGTAGGAGAGTCAGGAGCTTGCAGAAAGAGTGATGATCACGCGTCTCCACTTGTATGGCAAGTGGATCAAGGTAAAATCTCCCCTTATAAATGTCGCTTCCGTTTCAGTTATGTTTTTCCCCTTCCTGGCCATGGGAACCAGAAAAGACTCAAAATTAATGTTGTATAGTTTGTTGCTTGTAGAAATGCGACCATGGAAAGATATACCAAGACATATCGGATGAGAACTTGGCGTTGATGCGTGAACGCCTGATGGAGACCGTGATATGGCCTTCCGATGACTCAAACTCAGAGGTAATTGGCTGAAGAAGGATGTCACACCACAGCTTTTCCTTTGTCAATTCGCTTCTCAGTTTTAGGACCTTGAGTTTTTCTTAGTTTGATATAGTCATTGAGCAGTGTGTATATGTGTCTATTCTTGGCATGTACTGTTTATGATATATAGGGAGAAAAACTATACCCTTCTGGAAACTAAGGAAACTTTATCTCTTAAGCTCTTTCTTCTACTAAACCTTGTCCAAACATCTGTTATAGCAATTTTTAGTTTCAAGCAATCAAACATGTTTTCAAAAAATAGTAATACTTTTCTGACTTATAATAGTAAGTAATGAAAATGATTATTAATTTAAAATCGAACTTATAATTATTTCATTTTCCTATGAGAGAAGAAAAAAAAACTGATCCACTAATTCTACTAAAAATAAAATCGTTAAAACGTTTTAGACTGAATAGCGAAGAACAGAACATGACTTAAGGAAAAAAAATACGGTTGGTCCAAATCAGAACACTTGGCCTCGTAACGACTCCAAAACGTTTTGAGCAAATATATTTGTCCTCATTCACACTCAGCACGAAACCACGCCAAAAAATTCATGGCGAATACCAGCATTTTTGCATCTCTACCCCTCACGAACTTCGAAATACCGTCGCTGTTGTTCCATCGGAGAATCCGTGCCAAGAACACTTCGATTATCAGTTTCCCGGAAACCCATTTTCTCCGACAATCGATTTCTACAGGCATCGTAAGATCTTCGACTCCAAGGGAAATTGGGTCCGTCTCATGTTCCTCGATCACCGACGAGGTTTCTACTTTCAAAGATCGGCCGGTCGGGGAAAATGGCTTTCCTGAAGAGCTTCAAGTTCGAACCTTGTAAACCACCTTCCTGTTTTGACTGTAACTTAAACCTGATCTTTTCTGGGTTTGTAATTAAATCCATAGATTGACGAAATGTGGTTTTTTGTTGGTGTTTGCAGGACATGGAAGTGGAAAGGTTATTCGATAAGATATCAGTGTGCTGGAATCACTGGTCCTGCTTTGGTCTTGGTTCATGGTTTCGGTGCTAACAGGTCAAAACTCATTGCCATTTAGCTTCTCGTTACCAAGAACCCTAATTTGCTAATAGGTATCAATTAACATTCACTGAAATCTCTCAAAAAATCTTGAAGCATGCTCTTGATTGAAGTTTTTGAATTCTTTGATCAGGGAATTGAGAACCATTGTTTCAAACAGTAACATTTTCCTCACATGTTTGTGTTGTGTTATCAGTGACCATTGGAGGAAGAACACACCTATTCTTGGGAAATCACATAGGGTGTACTCAATCGATCTTATCGGATATGGATACTCCGATAAACCGAATCCTCGTGAGTTTGGAGGAAAACCGTTCTACACTTTTGAGACATGGGGTGAGCAACTCAATGATTTCTGTCTGGATGTTGTCAAAGATGAAGCCTTTTTTATATGCAACTCTATCGGAGGTTAGCTCTCAAGTTCCAAACGCTTTCGGTTTTAAGTTTTTTTGCCCATGGTTCAGTTAATGACAGAGAGATTGGTGTGTTCATTAGGAGTTGCTGGTCTTCAGGCAGCAGTAAGTAAGCCAGAGATATGCAGAGGGCTTATGCTTTTAAACATATCGCTCCGCATGCTTCATATCAAGAAACAACCATTGATTGGAAGACCTTTCATCAGATCATTCCAGAATTTACTTAGGTATTGTGTGACTGCTTCACATGCGCCGTTCCTTCACTTTTATCTAAGATCCTATGTGGTGTTGCAGCTGAATATTATCATGTCGAACTCAGGAATACTCCGGTTGGAAAACTATTTTTCAAGACCATTGCTACACCAGAGACAGTAAGAAGCATTCTTTGCCAGGTATTGATACTCCGGTTATAGGTTGCATGATTTTATATTTTGTAGTGAGCTTAAGGAATTTTTGTTTGTGAATTTGCAATTAGTGTTACCATGATAGTTCGCAAGTGACGGATGAACTAGTTGAGGCAATTCTACGGCCAGGGCTTGAGCCTGGTGCAGTTGATGTCTTCCTCGAATTCATCTGTTACTCCGGTGGACCGCTTCCAGAGGATTTACTCCCACAGGTCAAGGTTCGTTACTCTGGTCTTCCTCCTTAGCCATAGTTAAAACTTAGAAACTAAACCTTAACTCTAAATTCACAATGGCCATGTCTCTAATCGCAGTGCCCGGTTCTAATTGCATGGGGAGAAAAAGATCCATGGGAGCCAATCGAGCTTGGACGAGCGTATAGCAATTTCGATGCGGTTGAAGAGTTCGTTGCTCTTCCTGAAGCCGGCCACTGTCCTCAGGTCTCTCTCTCTACATCTCCCGCACAAGATGGAAACACAACAAGTAACCCTTTGTCTTATTATTATTATTATTATGTTTCTGTCAAATTTGCAGGACGAGAAGCCGGAAATGGTGAACCCACTTATCGAATCATTCGTTGCGAGACATTCAAATTCCAATACTCCAGACATTTGATCTCAGTTTCTACAATTTTGTATATCTGTACAGAAACATATCTTGTGAACCCGCACAAACACTTGGAGTTGTGCACCCCAATGAACTGTCACAGGTGACAAAACTGTGATTGTATGCATAAAGATATTTGATGCAGTAAAGAGCTCGGCAAGGGAAACAAAACCTTTCGCTCTTGACAAGATTTCCAATATATATTGACTGAAATAAACAAAGAAAGTTTCAATCACAGCAATGAGGTTAAAGTTTCTTACTTTCCCCCACCCAAATAAAATTGAAAATTTCACTAATGAAATCATTCTAAACACTACCAAAGTCTTTATCCGTTAATAACTCCGAGACCGGATCCCATCAGAAGCTCTTAGGGTCATACAACATAGCGGTATGTGACATAACGACCGGATGTTTCACTCAGGCGTATGATCTTCACGACTTCTCCACGTCTTAGCCCATAGTATTTCGCGATTGGGTCCGTAAAATGAATACGTGGAAGCTATTGCCAATCCACCACACATGAGTAACAAACATGTTAACTATAGGAAAAACAATCCAACAAAGATCTTACATCAAAGTTTTTGTATACTAACCTGGTTCTCTTTCACAGTGTATCTCTCCAACAAAGCTTTCTTCTCCTCAGTTGTTAGAGCTTGATGATGGGGAACAAAAACGTGTTCTTTCACGTTCATTAGAAGCTCTGTCTCCTGCACAAGAGCATGAGTTCCTAGAGTATAATTTGGGAGACAAACGAGCTCTAATGTAAAAGGAAGAAAAAAATTACTCTCAAATTTCAAGATAGATGTAAGAGTAGATTGCAAGTTCTAATGTAAAAAATGACATGCTTTTCTTTACCATCTCTGGCACTAATGTCACAAACTCTTACAGCAAAATCAATTTGGCTCTAAAATCCTAGTTTATAAATGACGACATGGTGGACTCTTCAATATATAGAACCATGGGAAGAAAAAAAAACAGTACATATTACTTTGAGATTCGGAAAACGGAAAAACTGAATTACCAGAAAAAGTTCCAAGCGAAGTTTTGATGTGCGGCTTACGGAATCTAGAGCGAGGCGTGTAAAGTCTTGCACGACCAAAATTGCTCTTAAGACATTCTCGGATTGCATGCGCTCAATGCAAGTCCTAATTTCCTTGACTTTAACCTTTGTTTCTTCCAGAAAAAAGACAAAGAGCTACCACAAGGAAGAAGTAGAGCATTAGAAGAATGAAAAAACACAAAAAACTCATATCCTTTTGCACAGAGAAGACATATCCATATTTTCGTCAATTCGGAAAAGTTCAGCTTTGTGATTATATCCCAAACTCAAAGTTACTACAATGTGTATCTAAAGGCATATTTTAATAAGCTCGAGAATAATGAAGCATGTGTACAGTTAGAACAATAGTGAGGTCTCTGCTTACAAAGAACAGTTTCACAAATGTTGTCTAAATCGTAAAAAATAAAATTAAAATTTGAACAAACCTTATCAGAGTCATCGTTCCTCTTAATCTTGAGAGTTACAAGATCCTTTCTTTTCATGTTCTCGCCATATTTTTCAACAAACTGTTCTTTGGTCATCTCAATTTCAGAATCCGTGACAATATACCCACGGTCTTTAAGCATCTGGTTCAGTGTCTTGTGGACTCTGAAAAGTTTTCTGATTTCTTCTTCAGATAGATTCATCTCTTTTTCACTAGATAAATCTGCAAAATACACACATATATCAACCATCAAACCCAAAGATAATCCAAAAAAAACAAGTGAGATTTTTTGCCTCCGAGAACAGGGTAATCAAAAGCATACAAGAGAGTAGGACAAAAGCACAAGCTTAGACCGACACAAAACTCCAAAACAATTTCTTACGGGTCTTCAAAGTTTTGAACAGAGGCATAAATAATCCGAAAACAAACCACTACAAATTAAGATTCCTATGCAATGATTCTGAGGGTTTTACTTCCGAAGTTTTTTTGGAAGATGAAGTTTGACTTCCGCTAAACGGCTAGAGATCGGTAAGGGAGAGAGATAAGAGCAAAGAAGTATAGCGCAAGTTACCCCTTACCTTACATTTTTATTTCAAAGGGCTGCGTATTTCTAGGTTTTACTCGGTATTTTTTTTTTTTTTTTTTTTGTTATCTGGATTTTATTAATGAAACCAAAAAGAGAGATACAAAACCCGGCAGAATAACAAGATATCTCCGGAATACTCGATATTATTTAAGATCTATAAAATATGGTAAATTAAAAAAATTTGATAAACAAATAAAATAAATTGTCATACTAATTTTTATGGGTCTTAATCAACTATAACTCATCTGATCTACTGATGAGAAGTCCTGTTACTGAGCTCAACATAGATAATAAAAAAAATCAACTATAACAAGGTTTGGAATCTTTCCTATATTGCTCCTATATTGCTTAATAGAAATTGTGACTTTTCCTTTTGGAGCAGACAGAATATATTCTCATAAAACAGGAAGGTGGCTATTTAGGTCAACTGAACATGTTTGAAGATTATTGCTCGACTTCTTACAATTGTCAACAACCCTTACGGTGTAGATCATCAAACTCACTTCACTTAGCAATAATAGAGTCTCCATCTCCACATAATTCACCTAAGAGCATCTCCAACCCCACTCCATTTTCTATTTCAAACTCTATTTTGGAGTGAATTTCTCTCTAACCCCACTCCATTTTTCACTCCGAAATGGAGTTTCTCCATATTCTACTCCATATTTGGAGTAACTCCATATTCTACTCCATTATGAAGTTTGACTTTTTTAATTGCAAATTGATCCTTTAAATATTAAATATTTATATTTTATACTTTTTATTAATTTAGCAATGTATTTGTCGTACATATTATCAACTATCAACATATATGCATGTGACACTATACTAATATTTAAATGCATAAAATGTATTTGACTATTATAATTATTTAAACACTAAAAAATTATTTTAAAAGATTGCAAAGTAAAATAAACTTAAAAATACATAACAAGTGCTAAAATTAAAGATAAACAACATAAACAAATTTAACACAACAAATACGATAAATTTAATATTCCCTAAACCTCTTCTTGGTCCACCGAGATCACTAAAAAATTGTCCAAACGAAGTTGATGGAGGAGGAATTTGTTGATCTTGTTGTTGAGCATTCCGCTTTTGTAAAATTTTGGCTTGTTCACCCTGAATATATGCACGAATATTTGGATTTCCTGACTCGAAAGATGTATACTCGACACGAGAAGGGATTGATATGCGTTTAGTAGGATCGAAGCCATCTTTAAACTTTTCAAAGTTCTTAATAATATTCCAAACATGTTCAAATTTCCAACCCTTTTTGAACTTTGGATCCTCTTGTAACATTAGTTTGGCCTGACTAAACTACATATCATTAAAAAAACAATTATTCAAAAATTATAAGTTATAATTTGTACTATTGATTCTCCTACAAATAAAAATAGACATAACCTTAAATTTGTACGTATTTTTTTATGTCATTAGAAAAAATGTAAAAATTAACTAATATATATTGCCAATTGATATATAGTAGTAATTATTAATTATAAGTTATATATTAATACTTACAATTTCTTATCATCATTATAAGAAATAAATATTTCTTTATTTAATAAGTATTAAATTTTATTAAATTCATAATTTATAAAAAGTTTTGCAAAAAAATGGATGAATTTGTAACTTTTAGAAATAAAATGCATTAATAATAAAATACAAAAAGAATTTATCTAGAATATTCTTTTTTAGAGTAAAAAATGGAGTTATACATTGGAGCAAAACACAACTCCAATCTCTATTTTGGAGTGAAAAAATGGAGATATACATTGGAGATGGTCTAAGGAGAAGACAATTACGATACAAAAACTAGGAATCCTATTTGATGGCAGAAGAAAAAGCCAATGAGAACGACCTTCAAATATCAACAAATTTCATCATCCTTTTCCATACGATAGCAACATGCTCTCTCTTGTCGGATCACATTCATCTGGCCAGAACACATGACCACACTCCCGAGTGAGACGCTTCATATGTTTGTTGTTGGTGAAGCAATGTTGACCCCCAAATACTTGTCTAGTACATTCTTAAAGACCTGTATAAACAAAAATAAATAATTTTTTATGTCCATGGACTTCGATTATAAGTCTTTTCTGCATCAACTAGTCAGGGAAAGTTCTCTGGGACTGCTTATATCAATGCTCTCACCAAGACATCTTACGTTAGAGAAAGTGATGCTAGAGAACATACCTGAAATGCAAAAGCCTCTTTCTTACTTAAAATTGTATCCATTGCAGCTGATTCATCATCGAAGGCACCATAAAATTCTCGATAGAATTGGTTCCTAAGAATCAGAAAGGGAAAAAGGAAGACAAAATTACAAGTTTTTTTCTCCAGTTTCAAAGTATGGAAATAAAAACAACAACAATGCTTCCGAACAAACCTATCTTCTTCACCAGTCTGTTGGTCAATCTCATCAAACTTCTGTGTTAGGACTTCCGCAGCAACAGGTGAGAGCATGTGGAGTATTAACGCTTCTAAGGTTCTTGGGAAATAACGCTGAAATGAATTACATGATATGAGCATGTAAATCCAAAGGATTTCCCTTTAAAACTCCATGTAAAACTAATAAAGTTCTCCATTTTGACCAAAATGATGAAGTGCGCTCGAAGGACTTATTGTAAACTTACTGCCATTGCAAGGAGAACCTCCCGAAGTTTAGATGCTTCAAGATTACAAAGCATATGCGCAACGCGATCATCTTCTAAACGAGACAATACATTCACCAGGACCTTGCTATTGTCGCTCTCCGAAGCTGGGTCTGAACAACTGGGTGAAGTGTGCTGCAGTCCCCTACTTGTATCAACAGCATTAACGTGGTCATGGACTAAGGAAATAAGCTCATGAAGTGCTTGGCAAGCAGAAGGATCTAGATCATGCAGCAGTGTTTTTTCATGTGATGTGCTGATGCCTTTCTTAATGCTTTCATTGCTTGAGTTCTCATTCCTACCTTCTGCAATGATTCCATCACCGGCCAAGTCAGACAAGCAATTGAAGGTTTTCTCAGGATTTACACCATCATGGTCTTATTACCTGCCTGCCCAATGTGAGATTGGTCAATATGCTCAGATGGTTGCTTCAAATCAGTTGAAGAAGGCTTCGAAACTAACAGGCTCTGTCAATACCCATGTCACACGGGTAAATAGAGGGTAGTAAACTTGGTAAATGCAAGTAAAAGTGAGTAGACGAACAATGAGTAAGAAAAATATCATAAGATTCAAAACTTCCAACAATCTTTACTGATGAGACAGAATAACTTACACACCATTTCTCTGTCTATCAATCTTATTATATGACACAAGATGCAAGTACATGCAAGAA
Source organism: Eutrema japonicum (assembly GCA_030161315.1). Lineage (NCBI taxonomy): Eukaryota > Viridiplantae > Streptophyta > Magnoliopsida > Brassicales > Brassicaceae > Eutrema > Eutrema japonicum. The sequence goes on from BSQW01000005.1 coordinate 47,634,512, forward strand.
AAAAAAAAGAGAATTTAGGCAACAAAACAAAAATGGTAACGCAAAAGATATTCTTTATAAAAATCCAGATTTGTAATCCAGACCTTCTTGTAATTCGGCGCAGATAATATGAATCCATATGTTCAGGCATGTTAGACATAATGTTAGATTGCCACCAAAAGTTGACAGCAATAGTCAGTTCATCACTATCCACCTGATGAAACCTGCATAAAGTAAGATGATACTTAATCTGAAATAATCCATTAATCTGTCTACTGAATGTTCTCACATTAAATCTATGAGGGTTAAGTTAAGTGTCAAAGCTTCAATACTTACAATTATATTACAAGGTACATCTCCTAACCAAAGAAGTGTCACTTTCATTAGCATGATAGTAAGCTAGCTAACAAAAATGACATTTCAAGCATTTTTGTTTGTCTGCGATTGAAACCTCAAGGACCTCATGTCAATAAGCATCTGGATCAGAGGCTCTAGGCATATGCACACTACATGACATACGCTATATACACACCCACACACTAAAGAAATCCCAATTATTCAGGGGGAAGCACTTTAGAGATTTCTTTTGCATACGTTATTGGAAGTAACTGAACATCTACAATAGTGGCTCAGCCAGAAAAAGCTACATAACAGAGACATGATAACTACAAGTGATTAGGAAACACACTTTGACACATATGATGCAGGATCTCTAAGAAGATATTTTAGAAATTTCATTCTGAAACACAAACCTATGTACTACTACTGCTACTAGGGGAGCTTTTCTGAGAAAATATGAGTATACTCACCAACCTTCAGGAATGAATACTGCATCACCAGCGTTAAGAGTAACCTCCTGAGACTGCTTCAGGGAATGCTCTGCTCTTGGATAATCTGATAAATTCGGATTGTCTAGACCAACCGAACTACATGAACCAGAAATATAAAATGCAATGAGAAATCTCGTAAATAGACATTGGCATAGAAAAATCATTGATAAGTTTGTACTAGCTGCTACGGTGCAGGTATTGTAGTGCGTGCTCAGGATGTAACCACAAAACAAATTATACAGAAAGGCCAAGAATGATACCTATGGTTTGACGCTTCTCCGTAAATAGGCATCGGATAGAGCAAGGGGCTGGCGGAAGGGGGCCACAAGACAACTGTTGATGAACTTGAAGGTTGAAATTGATTTAGATGTAAGAAAGCATACAACATGTAGTTATATCATTGAATCTGCCAACATTTGGGATGAACCTTAAAATGACTTCAACATTCTATAAAAAAACAGATGTCCTAAATTTCTTTGAAGTAACTTCATTTATAATAGGGCCATACATTACCAATTTGATTCCACTAAAAACAGAAATACCAGAAACAACTTGCAGACAGTTTGACTCGAAGGAAAACAATGGGTTAACCTTTTTTACACCCAGAGACTACGCATAAGAGGTTATGATGTGGATCATAGTGGGTACTTGATCGAGCTTGTGCAGAATTCATCCAAAAGTTTATAGAAGACAGTGACTTTGCCCCTAAGAGTATGGGCTGCATCAATTCAATTCAGATAGTAGATGTTAAGAAAGTTCATGTCAGCAGCTCCGGTAGAAACAAGAGTTAACATACCGTCTGAATGTCTTGTCTCAGAATCTTGAGTTGAACCTTCTTTTCTTTCTCATCATTCAGAATTGGAAACTAGACAAAAATACATATAAATGTACGTTCAACACAAAGGGATCGAATGGGCGAGAAATGTAAATAAATTGAAAGATCTTAAGTGAAGAGCAAACATATTTTATACACCAGAAGCACGAAGACGAAAACAGAATATCATCTAAACCTGTGCAAGGTATATTTGTCCAGGTATATGGTCCTCAGGCACCGGGCAATTAGGCATAGCATCAACATGGGAACCATTCCCTTTGCTTCTCAAATACTGCTTGCAGAATCCGATAAAACTCGAGAACGGCAATGATACCTACAGGACAAAGAAAAACATATGTAAACTGTTGTGGTGGATACAAGAAAGCTAATATTCAAAGCAGAACCAGAAACAGTTAGAGCTCAAATCAGCTACAAAAAAAATTGAAGAAGCGAGTTTTACCCTCTCGTGGCTTCTGATATCACCATTGAAAATCGGAGCCGTCCTCGAAAGCATTGCCTCCACCTCAACTGAACCTGCACGTTCCTTCATATAATCCAATTGACGCATAAGATTTTGCACAATCTTCGACTCTGGGAAAAAACGGAAATGGAATTGGAATCAAGTGAGAGGTAAAGGAAACACCTCCAGATAATCGAGGCCACTGTTGAATGGATTCCACTTAGAACACGCAGCCCAGTCACTAGCACATCCTCGGATAACCTTCAGAAGAAGACCAAGTAAGATAAGTTCATAAGAGAATCAGATTCAGCGGGAGAGAGAGAAATAGAGTGAAGTACTGCAGGGAAGTTCGTGAGCTCGACGCCAGCCTCAAAGACGGCGGCAGAAGGAGCACTCTCGAAGGTTTCAATCTTCGGAAATTCGCATCCCGTCGGCATAATTTACCGGCGGTGGTGATTTGTCACAAACTCAAAAAGTAAGTGTTATGCTTTTATTATCAAAGAGCTTTATATGGTTCTCTGGGCATTGGAGGTATTGGTTCGGACTTCGGTTTGGTTTTTTCGGGATTTAAGTATATAGGTACTATTGGTCTAGAATTCGGGTATTTTTTTTGTTTTGGGTCTCATTCGGTTCGGTTACATCCGGGTTTAGGTCAGTTTCGGGTACCGAAATTTATCCCAAATGCTCAACAAAAACTAAAAAAAATTGGTTTAATTTAAATAAGATTTTGTTAAATTTTGCAAAACTTATTTAATTTTGACAAATATAATTAAAGATTTTTGAATATTTTGGTTATTCCGGTCTAAACATAATTAATATATTCGTTTTATAATTGTAATTATGGATATTTTGGTTATTTCAAATCTAAATATACATAATATTTTAGATACATAATTGTATTTTATATATTTTGGATATCCATTCGGGTTTCGGTTTGGTCCGGTTCAGTTTGGATATCCAAAATATTTTATATTAAGAATATTTATGAAAATTTGGTTGGGTTCTGTACCTACTAATTTGATTCAGTTCTAGTTCGGTTTTTCGGTTCCGAGTATTTTGTCAAGGCCTACTTCTTTCAACGGACGGTTGTGAATTTTTTTTGTCTTACCAAATTAATTCTTTTTTTTTTGAACAAACCTTTTACAAAACTTATTCTTAACATTAAACTAAAATTTTACCAAATGATAAAAAAAAATCTATTCAATAACGAAATTTTACTATCTACAATCAAATATGATTGTATCAAACTCTTATTTGGTAACAAAACAACAAAGATACTTTAAGTTATAAGAAAATATATTCCTTTGCACAGAAAAAAAGTTCTAAGAAAATATAAATTTATACATAAACAAATGTTCTAAACCTCTTTTTTAAAATATTAGTTATGTTATGATTCTCAAGTTCTCATAGTACAAAAACACTTGGCTGTACTATGGCGTGTTTGCTGGAGAAAGAGGAGGTTGGTTGATTTGATATTGCTTTCCAGACGGACAACTCAAGAAGAAATGAAGTTGACAGCAAATCCGGAGGACTGGCCAAGTTTTCTCCAATATTCTTGATAAATTTGCTCAGTCTCAGATCGTTTCTTGTTTCTTTTTCTCTTTCTTTTATCCCATCTTGATGAAAATGAATCTTGGTAAGAGCAATTTGGTCAAGGTGCCATCATTGTGTGTTGTCTCAAGTGTTTGTACTTCTGTTCCACATTGAACACTCTCCAGCTTTCTCCAAAGTCTTTAGACAAGACCAGCTTCAGAGCTTCCACTCCTTCTGCTAAAGCTCCATCCATCTTTCCCACAATCACACAGCGCACAGAAACATAAATCCATCTCCAAGTGTGTGATATAAACCACAATGTTTCAATGTCAATACATGCTCATAGACTTACCCGTTCACGAGCTGGCATGCTGAACTTCTGCAACAAGAACGCCTTTGGGTCCATTTGTCCAGGAGGCTTTCCGATTCCTTACCATTGTTGGATAATAATAATATCTCGATTTTAGAACCAAAGATCTTCATGAGGGAGTGAATATGTTAAGTGTAACACAGGTCCAAACTAACCGATTCGTAGCCTTGCAAATTCCTTGTTGCCTCGGAAATGGGCCATTACGCTTTTTAACCTGAGGAGAACACAAGACTAATAACTACCATATAAACTATTGTCAGTGATACTGCAAACAAGTATTAACATATGAGAGTTTTTAATATGGTGATTCACATACTATGATGGTATATACTACGGTTTGAAACATGTGACATTAATTTTCTTTCGAGAACCAGGGAAATGTAAAGAACGTTATTGATTACACATGACCGCAGTCTAGTGAAAAACAAAAAAAAAGGGATACCCATACCCGTTGTGACATCCATGGCCTCCTTTTTCTTGAAGACGAAGAACACCACATGGCAATTGTGTATCATCGTGCACCTACATCACCAAACCCGAGAGTAACATAGAAATAAGTGTCTTCTGGTGAAACAAGTCGTAAGCATGGTTAGGCCTTGAGCCAGAAATGGTAATAGGATTACCACAAGCACACGATTGAGAGGTAACTTGTAATAAGCTGCGAGAGGTCCACTCTGGCCAATATGAGGAGAGGCGCAGTTACAAACACATTCAACCAAAGCTAAGAAGCTACAAAAGTAAGCTACATTATTGATAAAATAGGTTAACACAGCTAAGTTAATTGGAATAATAGACACTTGGCAAGCAATAAATTTGTATGACCATACATCTCTCATCAGGCCTCTAACATGTCTTTCGAACAAGCAGAGAAAACCTAACCTTGGCTTAAATATCAATGGATGAAACATGTAGATGATGTTCAAGAATATGTTTGGCAAAAGAGACCAGTCTCTACGCCTCGTGAATCATTCAAATACGTCTACTTTTCTATACAACCTGGATCTCACAATTTTATTTGCCTAGATGCCATAATCTACACAAAGTTATTAAAGTATCATACTAAGAATAGGAGAAGCAGATTACTGATTCACCGCTCAAGTTCATGTAGGTTTGCGGCTTTGCTAGGATAACAGGGAGTTCTCCCACGAAACCTGAGAGGCGAAAACGCAAAAATGGAAGCCCTTAATTCAACATCAAACTCACACAGTTTTTGTTCATCACACAAGAGAAAAACTCAATGGCATTTCATACCTTGTCCCATTATAGCCTTGAAATTTACCAGGTTCATCTGAATCCCCACTGACTCAGCAAAAACATCAATCATTTCGAACCCAATCTGCAGTGTAGCGAAACAAGAGCAGACATCTAAAATGTTTGAAAATCAACAGAACCAGATCCAATCTGTTTAAATAAATATCACAAAAAAACATTTGGGTACATTGTGTCTAGTCCCTTTGTATTTGTCCCCAGGATTGCCCAATCCCAGAAACAGCCATGGCTGATGAACAGAAGTGCAGTAGCAACGCCTTGACAACCTACTCAGCATAGCTTAAGGATCGGCCAAGCCAATCAAGGCTGAAAAGATAGAGAATGATACACATCCAGATTAGTTATTATAGTCTCATCATAACGAAACTAGAACTTACTCATTTCAAACTTAATAGAGATAGAGAAATCAAAAGTTATCAAATTTTCAGAACACCAAATGAATTTCCGACAAAACCAAATCACAGAAATAGACAGAATGCTCCAGAAGCATCGATCGGTCCTTATTCAATAAATATCCAAACCTCAAATTGAATAAAGAAAAAGATATAGAAGTTACCGGGAAAGCAGAGACAGAATGAGAGGAGAGAGGAGGAGTGAAAACAGGAAACAGAGACTCACCATTTAGTCTGAAATTAGGGGTTTAGGGATGGGCACGGTCAATGGATTAGGTTCTGAAAATGCAACTATTCGTGAAGTCACATATGAATTTCATTTTTAGTTTTGATTAATTTTTTTTTTTTTTAAATTACTCTTTTTTAAATTGTCTGAAATATTATAAATTACAAATTAAGATAACAAATATATCGCTGATTTAACACATATTACTCTATGGGTCTACAAGGATCCACGATGGACCACGACGAGTGACTGTGGTTGTAACCGCACTCGAAATCTTCTGAAAATTTGTATTCTTTAATTTGCATGCTCTGGTAATCGAACTATTTACCTCCGGATGTAAAAACATTAATGAATCATTGGTCAATCACTGAACCGAAGTGTTTCTAAAAAAAAAAAATATTGATTTTGGTTATTTTATTATATATAACGAATATTCATATATCAAAATCAAGTAATAACATTATTAAGGATTTGGATATAAAAAATTAAGATATTTAACGATTTGGTGAAATTTAAGAATGGATATTAAGGATTACAAGTAGATCTCTTTCAACCAAACTGAAACATATCATCCTTTATAAACTCTTTGAATGCTATCCTGATCCTCAATTTCCAATTTCCAATTTCCAAATTCCAATATTGGGTTTGCCTTCCATATTTTTTCCTATATGATCATCAATAACGAAACTAATATTTTCCTGGATCGCGGAGCTTATTGATAATATACTATATATACAATATATTGAACCGAAAATGACTTTTGAGTAATGTAAACTTTCTATGTTTTCCATAGCCTAGTTCCACCCATATATCCTCACTTCCATTTTCAATATAACTTGGGGGAAAAAGCAGACCAAAACAAAGCGTATTCCGAATAACCAAAAAAACATTCACAAAATATTTTTTGAATTTACTATATGACTTTGTGAATTAACAAATTAACAATGTGAACCACATTGTTTTGGTCATGTTGAATCGTGATAGTAAGACCAAAACGACTTATCAATAAAAAAAATTAATTATATAAAATTAGACAAAATCAAATCGGTGTTCTATATGTTATCCATGTCAGCATCCGTTAACAGTTAAGCTTACACCGTTTAAAGTTTTGGTGGAATTGACCGAATTTCAGAAGATCATATAGTAAATTAAAAAAATAAATATTTCATATGGTTTTAAGAATTAATGAATACCTTGTGTATAAATAATCAAAAACTAAATAATTCATAGGGGAATAACTCGTTTACTTAAAAATATTTGTACTAATGATATTCAGTATAAATAATAAAAAGCCAACTTTGAATCTATATTAATAATACGTTTAATGGGACACACGCATTGGCCATCGATTTATCATCCACCACCCTTGAAATACAGCTAATGACTTATCATCATCATTGCTCGTTTTTTTTTTGTACACTAATTTAATTAGGCCCACGGCCCACACCAGACACCACCTCAAATCACGAATAGTTGGGAAAATGGAAAAAAAATATAAATATATAATTATCTCTTGTGAAACCTCATCCCTCCTTCGCTCTCCTCCTCAATCCGCTAACTCTTTCTCTCTCTCTCTAGACTCGCATCCTAAGGGGAGAGAGATAGCTAGTGCGCTTTTTTAACCCTAGTTTTTCCCGCCGCCACCTGCCATGGCTTCCGAGGCGAATCAGCTTCAGCAAGCGCAACTCGCGATGGTCCTCGGCTCCGATTCGGCGCCCTTCGAGACGCTCATCTCCCACCTCATGTCCTCTTCCAACGAGCAACGCTCCTCCGCCGAGGCTCTCTTCAATCTCGCCAAGCAAAACAATCCCGATACCCTCGCCTTGAAGCTTGCTCACCTCCTCCAGCTTTCTCCTCATCCTGAGGGTCGCGCCATGGCCGCCGTTCTCCTCCGCAAGCTGCTCACACGCGATGACGCCTATCTCTGGCCGCGTCTCTCCCTCAACACTCAATCCTCCCTCAAATCCTCGATGCTGTCCTGTATTCAGCGTGATGAGGCCAAATCGATCTCCAAGAAGATTTGCGACACTGTCTCTGAACTTGCATCCGGGATCCTCCCGGAGAACGGATGGCCGGAGTTGCTGCCCTTCGTTTTCCAGTGCGTATCGTCTGATTCCCCTAAACTGCAGGAATCGGCGTTTTTAATCCTGGCGCAATTGTCTCAGTACGTTGGGGAGACTCTGACCCCTCACATCAAGCATCTCCACGGCGTGTTTCTACAGTGCTTGAGTAGTAACTCTGCTAGCTCCGACGTCAAAATCGCCGCTCTAAACGCCGTGATTAGTTTCGTTCAGTGTCTGTCGAACTCGACGGAGCGGGATAGATTCCAAGATGTCCTCCCTGCGATGATCAGGACGTTGACCGAATCCCTAAACAACGGGAACGAAGCAACTGCGCAGGAGGCACTCGAGCTTTTGATCGAATTGGCCGGCACTGAGCCACGGTTCCTTAGACGGCAGCTTCTTGACATAGTTGGTTCCATGCTTCAGATCGCAGAGGCTGATTCCCTCGAGGAGAGTACGCGTCATCTCGCGATTGAGTTTTTGGTAACTCTGGCTGAAGCCCGTGAGCGTGCCCCTGGGATGGTCAGGAAACTCCCTCAGTTCATCGACAGGTTGTTTGCGGTTCTTATGAAGATGCTCGAGGATATCGAGGACGATCCTGCTTGGTACAGCGCTGAGACCGAGGACGAGGATGCTGGCGAGACGAGCAACTACAGCATGGGTCAAGAGTGTTTGGATCGATTAGCAATTTCTTTGGGAGGGAACACCATTGTTCCAGTTGCATACCAGCAGTTTTCTGCTTACTTGGCTGCCTCTGAGTGGCAGAAACACCATGCTTCTTTGATTGCTCTTGCTCAGATTGCTGAAGGTTGCTCAAAGGTAAATTGTTAGTGATTGCAACTGTATTACCTGTCTTAAGACAGTAACATTTCCCCTTTATTGTTTTTTGTCGGTAGAGTTCAAGGTTTTGCTGTTTTTGCTTTCATGCGCGGGTTAAATAATTATTTTTTCTGACATGGTTTATCTGGGGAGGACTTTCCAAACACATACATCAGTTTGGGGTTTTCGTTTTGATGTTGAATATCTTGAACTTTGTTGTAGGTGATGATAAAAAATCTAGAGCAAGTGGTGTCCATGGTTTTAAGCCAATTTCAAAGTCCTCATGCTCGCGTAAGGTGGGCAGCTATAAACGCAATTGGACAGTTGTCTACAGATTTGGGTCCAGATTTGCAAAATCAACATCATCACAGAGTGCTCCCCGCACTTGCTGCTGCTATGGATGATTTCCAGAATCCACGAGTGCAGGTTAGATCCCCGCTAACCCTGTATATCTGATAATATAATCTTCTGTCACTTTCTAATGCAAAATACTTGGTGACCTCATGTAGGCTCATGCTGCTTCAGCAGTACTCAACTTCAGTGAAAATTGTACACCTGAAATATTGGCACCTTATTTAGACGGAGTAGTGAGCAAGTTGCTTGTGTTACTGCAAGTAAGTCCACTGCAAAAATACTCTTAAAATAAAATACTAAGAAGAGCCATTTTTTGCACTCTATTGAGTTTTAAATGATTGACTCTGGATTTTAATGGTGTTTCTGATAGAATGGTAAACAAATGGTGCAAGAAGGAGCTTTAACAGCTCTTGCTTCAGTTGCTGATTCATCGCAGGTATATGTGAATAAATTATGTTGCATCTATTGATTTCTGTAGATGCAATTCTTGATCTAACGTAATCTGAATTTTTAGGAACACTTCCAAAAGTACTATGATGCTGTCATGCCTTATCTCAAAACTATTTTGATGAACGCAACTGACAAATCTAAGAGGATGCTTCGTGCCAAATCCATGGAGTGCATCAGTCTTGTTGGAATGGCAGTTGGAAAGGACAGATTTAGGGATGATGCGAGACAGGTATGTTATATTGATATACATGGGTCAAATTGATATGCACGTAGCCACTTACTATCAAAATTGTTGCTATATGCAGTAATCTTGTTTTTCTACTAGAGATTAATGCCTGCAATCTTTCTAAATGATCTTCCTCCTACTCATCTGTCGCATGAAAATATTTTACATGTCCATGCTAGGTCATGGAAGTGCTTATGTCATTGCAAGGGTCTCAGATGGAGGCAGATGATCCAATAACGAGTTACATGTTACAGGTGAATTCTGATTGCAACATGCTAGGCCTATATGTTATTTACAAACTTATATAGGTAAATTCACTTGCTTACATTTACCTTACATTGTGGTAGGCATGGGCAAGGCTTTGCAAGTGTCTAGGTCAAGATTTCCTCCCATACATGAGTGTTGTGATGCCTCCTTTGCTTCAGTCAGCTCAATTAAAACCAGATGTAACAATTACATCTGCTGATTCAGAAGATGAAGGAGAGGATTCTGATGATGAAAGGTTTTTATTCGTCTTTACACTTCTTCTGATTGTTATGTGTATCTCTCTGTGTTGTCGGAGGTGCAGCTTCCCCTGCATAGTTTCTTGTTATTTTCCGTTGAGATATATGATACTGAGATTCCGTCCCTAGTATGATATGTCTATGTTTTAAGATTTTTTTTTGTATTGTATAACAAATAATATTTAACAATTTCTTGTCAAATATTTTGTTGTTTCATTTCATTATTTACTCTTTAACTAGTGTAGCCAATTAAGGTTGCAATAGTTAATAGGTGTGAGAAATTATTATAAAAAGCATAACCTTAGGTAAAACAGAGGGATTATGAGTTCATCGTGTGTGAATTTGTACTAATTTGTACTAATTCCTTCTCTTGATGCAGCATGGAGACCATTATCCTTGGAGACAAAAGAATAGGAATCAAAACAAGTGTCCTAGAGGAGAAAGCCACCGCTTGTAACATGCTTTGTTGCTATGCTGATGAGTTAAAAGAAGGATTTTTTCCATGGATTGATCAGGTTAGTATTGTTAAAATAACTTCAAATTTTGTCAGTATCCGCTATTGTTCTTGGGATTGGGTAGACTGAATTTGTATATTGTAGGTTGCACCTACACTGGTTCCTTTGCTAAAATTCTATTTTCACGAAGAAGTTAGAAGAGCAGCTGTGTCAGGTATATCAGCAAATATATTGTCTATAAATATTTAGATCTTTAGAACAAAAGTTTCCTAATAAATTGGATAATTTTCATTCTAGCCATGCCGGAACTAATGCGCTCGGCCAAGCTGGCAATAGAGAAAGGAATATCTCAAGGGCGCGATCTATCCTATCTGAAGCAGCTTTCTGACTACATTATTCCAGCCATGCTGGAAGCTTTGCATAAAGTTAGTGTGTGTTCTGTTCATTATTTATTTTTCTCTTTTGGCTTTGATCCTTTTTTATGGGGCTGATGATCGGATTTTATGTAGGAACCCGATACAGAGATCTGTGTGAGTATGTTGGAAGCTATCAATGAGTGCTTGCAGGTAACTTTTCATTAGCAAATTAGGTTAAACTTGTGAGGGACTTGTGGTATATGTTAAAGATTTTGAACAAACCTTTTGTTGTACCTCTTTGAGTCAATCTCCAGCATTTCCATTTGACAATGCTGCACTTTCTTTGGTAGTCTTGCTGGTTTTTGTTATTAGCCTAGAGTAAGAATAGGAATGATGAATTATGTTGCCTTTTCAGTTAGCCTTATTTTCATCCTTTTCCTACGTTTAGGGTATGTATGTGATAGAGATCTTATTTTGAACAAGTCTTTATTATGTGCCTCTTAGAGTAAATTGTAGCATTGGAAAAATGGTATCTTATAACCTGTCACTGTATTTCAGATCTCTGGAAATCTCTTGGATGAAGGGAAAATTAGATCCATAGTTGATGAGGTAAAGCAAGTTATGACAGCAAGCTCTAGTAGGAAGCGAGAGAGGGGAGAGAGGGCCAATGCCGAAGACTTTGACGCTGAAGAGGGAGAGCTTATTAAGGAAGAAAATGAGCAAGAGGAAGAAATTTTTGATCAGGTAAGTTTTCTGTGATTAATCCATGTTAAGTGGAAATATAATGAAGTTATACTATCTTCTAGGCTATTATTGCTTACATGAACTATTGTCTGCACATAGGTCGGTGAAATATTGGGAACACTGGTTAAGACATTCAAGGCCTCATTTCTGCCTTTCTTCGATGAATTATCCTCTTACTTAACTCCTATGTGGGTAAGTGGCCATCAATACTCAAGTCTTCTATTTTCGGTGGTGCATGATACTAAGTGGAGAATTTTTATAACTGAGAGTATCTTATAACTGAATTGATATAGTACAAGTGAAAAAGTGTAGAATTTTTGGCAAGCTTTTAAGGTGAATATAGTTTAGATCGGTGACTGTGGCCATGGCTCTATATACAATTTTAGTCTTAGTTCACCTTGGGCTTTCTGTTTTGCTATTGATTGTTGGTTTTGGGATGTGTATTCACTGAGTTCAGGGAAAGGATAAAACAGCTGAAGAGAGAAGGATTGCTATATGCATCTTTGATGATGTTGCAGAACAATGCCGTGATGCTGCCTTTAAGTAAGTATATGCATTCACTGGATCTTTGTACATTGTAGGTTTTCTGTTATCAGTGTTCTGATGTCCATTTTTTCCTATTATTTGTTTGCCAGATATTATGATACTTACCTTCCATTCGTACTGGAAGCTTGCAATGACGAGAGCCCCGAAGTTCGACAGGTATATTCTGCATTCTGTTAATCTGGTGTTTTTGGAGCTGTATATTATTTTTTATGATCTCTCTTGTTTATTCCAGGCTGCCGTTTATGGGCTTGGTGTTTGTGCTGAGTTTGGCGGATCTGTATTCAAGCCTCTTGTTGGAGGTATGGTATAGTTTTTGGGGGTTTAATCCATGCTTTGTAGCTAAGTAGTAACACATGTTTTTGTTTCAACAGAGGCTCTGTCAAGATTAAATGTTGTGATACAGCAGCCAAATGCTCGGCAATCTGAAAATGCCATGGCATATGATAATGCTGTATCCGCTGTGGGAAAGATCTGCCAATTTCACCGTGACAGTATCGATTCTTCTCAGGTAGCTTGTGATAGTTATATATGGTTTCACCATCTCTGTCTGTTTGTTCTGCACGAATACATTTGGTTGCTTTTGATGATCACGAGTTACCTTGTTCTGGTTTTATTAGGTACTTCCTGCTTGGTTGAACTGTTTGCCTATAAGTAATGATGTCATTGAAGCCAAAGTGGTTCATGATCAGCTCTGCTCAATGGTTGAGAGGTAAGAAATGGGTTTATAGTCTAATTTACTTAGCCCTTCAATTTTCTTCATTCCTTGTGGCTATCTAAAACGCCATTGTTGATGATAAACTTGCAGGCAAGATGTGGACCTTCTTGGCCCCAATAACCAGTATCTTCCAAAAATCGTAACGGTTTTTGCTGAGGTTTGTTGTTAATCACTCTTTCATAGACAAATTTCATTCGTGGATCTTTGCATTATTTTACTCACAGAGAAATCAATGTGTATATTGGCGGCCAGGTGCTTACAGGGAAAGATGTAGTGACAGAAGAGACGGCAGGTCGTATGATTAATATACTAAGGCAACTTCAGCAAACACTGCCACCATCGGCATTGGCCTCAACATGGTCAACGCTGAAACCCGAGCAGCAGCTTGCTCTCCAATCCATGCTTTCCTCCTAAACTCACTTCAATCCGGTCTCTTTGTTCATTTTTACAGTCTTGTAAGCTCTATTTCCACCTCAAAGCGTCGTCAGTTTTGCATTTTTGTGTTTACAATTTTTTTGCATTTTGCACCATTTGTTTTTGGGAGGGATGATGATGGGTCTAATCCTTCAGAAGTTATAAAAAAGAAATTTCTATCTTGATGGTAGGAAGTGTATATTAGGAGGGAAGGAAGGATTGTGAAATTAAATTATTCGTGAAAAGAGTGTCATTGGGAAATTGGGTATAATTCCCCAAAAACGCAGGTTTGGGTTTGTGAGAGGGATGAAGTTTTGGTGCTTATACGAGAAACAAAACCGAATGAAAGGGTTTGATTTTTGAGTTTTTTTTTTTGTATGCAAGTGAGAATTTTGAAGGAATTGTTCTTTTCTCTCATTGCCATTGTTGATTTGTACTCTTTTGAACACTCTTGGCCGTTTTTAAATAATAAAATTATCTTTTATTATTATTTTATTTCGGTATCAGAAACACGATAAAGACTAATCAGTGAGGTTACAAGACAGCATGGTGTCGGACTGGATCCATAAATGTCACGATAAAAACAGCCGCTACCATTATTTGGTTGGTTTGGGTTCTAAGGCAAAGTACGTGTAAGAAATTTTATTCTAAAGGCATGTTTCAAGATCACTATGATTGATACACACAAAATACTTGCATTTATTAAAGGATAAATATGCCATGTAACCTGAAATGTATTATAAATCTTATGGGTCATGAAAACGGTCTTTTCCCTGGGAGAACCATCAATATCCTTCGAATCAGACTGTCTACAGCTGGTTAAGTTGATTGATGAAGAAGAATGGTTTGCTTTGGTTTTGGAAATTGATGAATTTCACCATCTTCGTTCTATTTTTATTCATTTTAATATTTCTTATATCTCTCGTCTACTAAATGTATGTGCCGATTTTCTTGCAAAAAGGGCGCGAGCATGTAGTTTTGCCTTTTCCCATATAGACTTTGTGATTCCGGACTGGATGGCCTCCGAGACTATCCTATTTGAATCATCGTAATAAAATATGGAGTTTTTGATGTAAAAAAAAAAGTATTATAAATCTTAAGTTATTAGAGTTGGATGAAGGTTGCATTCGATCTTAATTTTGTTTATAGGAAAATTGTTTTGTTGCAAGTCAAAAGTGAATTTTCTATTAAATCTTTTAAAGAATCTGTAAAAAGAAGTCCTTAATTACTTTTCAGGTGAATTGGCTGACACAAATTTTTTATTCCGACTTTGTTACTTCAAGATAAATATAATTTTAATTTCGTCGGGAAAAACAAAAAAGGAAGTCCTTAATCGATAATCGAAGACTGCCCATTTGATAATTCAGTCAAGAAGTTTTAAAATATACAAATTGGAAAAAGAAAAAAAAATCAGTACAATAAAAAAGGTTGAACAACCGATTGAACGAAGAAGCTTTAGTCACACAAACAAACTGAGAGACGTCAAAACAAAGTTAAGTCAACACTAATGCATTTTTAATGTTTTCAGGCAAACTTCTTTCATATAACAATCAGTCAGTGATATATTCTGTATTCTCCTGAGCTGCTTGCATGCTTCTTAACCCCTCAAAACCACCACCATGGTTTGCCGGAAGGAGGAGGTGGATACACTCTGCCATTCTTGGAGCGCGGTGGGGGTGGAGATCTCTTGTAGTAGTAGTAGTAGGCGACGGGAGGTTGAGGAGGAGGAAGAGGTTTAGAGACCGGAGTAGGAGGAGGAAGAGCAACCGGAGTAGGAGGAGCAACAGGATGACGATAGATCGGGGATGGAGGAGGAGAATATTGCGGTCGGTAATATGTCATTAGCTTTCTATTGTTGTTTCCTTTAGCAGCAACTATGATTAAGGTTGCCAAGAGACAAAATAGGGTGAAAGAAAACCTTTGGGACACCATTTTTCAGGTTAATATTTGTCTACTAAGGTTAAGATTTTTAAGAGATATATATATGTATCTCTCGTGAGATATATATATATGTATCTCTCGTGAGCTCTCTTAGAGGGTTTCCACTAATTTTGTGATTTTTGTGAGGATCATGGTTATTAAGTATATAGTTTGGCCGGCTATGCATTTTAAAAATCTCTTTTTTTTTTCGTATTGAGGCCTCCCTCTAAGTATTAAGCTTGCTTACTTTTTTTTTTTTAACGGAAATATTAAGCTTACTCAAGTCTTTGAAAGCAAACACATCATATTTGTAAGTGTAGGTGAGACACAAATAAAATATAGAAAATAAAGAGACACATAATTTTTTAACGAGGTTCGTTTCCTACTCCCCAGGACCACGTCCAGTATTCGAATTCACTAGAATAAGAAAGCAATTACAACACAATTGCAAACGCGTAGATCAACCTTTTGAAATACCGCTCTATTCTATAACATGAACTCTTCAGGATAACCTAACTCTGAGCTAAACTCCTCCAAGCCTAGACTTTGATTCACTAACTGACACAGACGATGTCACACCAACAAAAAACCTTTTTGCTTTGTTTTTCTCTCAAGCTCTCTCTTGAATATCAAAGGGCCACGACCTTGATCTATATATTCTCCAACTTGCACTTCAAGTTTTTCCATATAGCATATTCGATATCTCCAAATATTTTAGGAAATATTCTATTTTCCAATATCTTCTTCTAAAAATATGGAAACACTCCAAAACTATAATATCTTCTTTATCCAGCTCATCTACCCCTCTTGGCAAGTATTTGGAAGCTTCTAGAATTTACTCCAGCCTACGTTGGCTCCAAGTCATCTAATGTCCATGTTTTGATCGCTTGTAGCACTTCCTGTATCGCTTGTAGCACTTCATGTACTACTTCTCAATTGGTACAGCAACACTTCAAACACACAGCAACACTTGCATCTTCATTTTTCCCCTTTTTGACTATGTATGTGAATTCAAGCAACCTTAGCTCCAAATGCTTCATCACTAGTAACACAACAACACTAGCAACACCCATTCTCCCCCTGTTGGAGTCACATCATGGTCAAAAACTAATGGAAGAACCTTCTCCTTCCAAATGAATGATAAAATCCCACTGCACCATCTCTGTAATGATTATCTTTCCGAGTCCAAAAAGCCCCTTGAACAAACCTGGAACAATTACGTTGAACATGTCCAACAACCCCCACAATGATAACATGTTGGACCATGAAATCTCACACCATTAACTTGCTCCATTTGATTATTCTCCCTCAATAACCTGAAACATCTTGGCCTAATATGCCCAACAACTCCACAATGATGGCACACAGGTCGAAAAATTCATCGAGGTGCACTCTGTACTTCTGGAATTTTCCTTTTTGCAGGCGCTGTAGCAGTTCTTGTACCAGTTGCCTTCTCTGTACCAGTTTCTGTACCAGTTGCAGTTTCTGTAGCAGATGCAGCTTCTGTAGCAGATGTCACTGCAGCCTTCATTTTTCCACCAGACACAAAAACAAAATCAACTTTTGAAGATTTCCATTTAAATCCAAGACCATATCGATCACTTTTCCCAATGTTAAGAAGATGATCCAACTGATTCGTGCCATTATTCAACATCGTCAAACCTTTTTGTGTTTCTTCAAGTTGAACTCTAGCTTGCTGAGCTTCTTCTTCTTTCTCTGTTGCATACTTTTGTACCTCAGCCACTTGACCTTCTAACTTGACCTTCTCCTTAGTCAACGCTGAATTCTCCTCAACCAGTTTACACCAATGCTCATACAACGCCTTGTAACTCTCAGCAAACTCTTTATCATCGACACTTCCAGCATCATCATCACTTCCATCATTGTCACTTCCAATTTCAGACTCTGCTGCAGACGCTGACACAGATCCTGTTGCAGACGCTGATGCAGATCCTGCTGCAGACGCTGATGCAGATCTTGCTGCAGACGCTGATGCAGGTTTTGTTGCAGGCTCAGATTCAAAGGTTGTAAATACCACAAAATTCTTAAGGTATTCACCATCATCTGAATCAGTTCCAGAATCATTGATCTTCTTCTTCTTTTGCAAGTTTGCACATTCAGAACGAACATGTCCAAAGCCTTGGCACTCATAGCATTTTATCTTCGATGACTTGCCAAACTCTTTTCCTTTCTCCGTTATGTTTCCCTTCTGCTTCAAATACTTAGCAAATTGTCTTGACAGCATAGCCATAGGATCTTCAGAAGATGAAACCTTTAGAGCAACTCCAACATCAACATCCTCAGATTCTCAAACTTAGATGCTAACATATCCAGCTTAGTTCTCTTGACACTTGTAGTACCTTCAAACATGTTTTCCAATGTCTTCCATGCCTTCTGAGCTGATGCATATTGAGAAATCAGCTTGAAGTAGTTTGCATCAATTGCATTGTAAATCGCAGTCTTGGCCTTAGAATTACAACTTGATGTCTTCTTCTCTGTAGCACTCCACTGATCTCTTGGCGTAGGAACTTCAACTCCTTTATCATCAATCATCATAGGAGGATTCCAACCAATCTCAATTGAATTCCAACAATCTTCATCAAGACCATTAATGAAAGCTTGCATACGAACCTTCCAATACCCATAATTAGAAGAATCAAGCCGTGGTGGTCTTGTCATAGACGTACCTTCATGATATGACTCCATCAAACCCGATTTCAAACTCTGTCCTACTTCCTGTACTACTTTTAATCCTCACCTTAGATCTACCCGAAACAAGACTAAACCTCTTGAAATACCGCTCTATTCTATAACATGAACTCTTCAGGATAACCTAACCCTGAACTAAACTCCCCCAAGCCTAGACTTTGATTCACTAACTGACACAGACGATGTCACACCAACAAAAAACCCTTTTGCTTTGTTTTTCTCTCAAGCTCTCTCTTGAATATCAAAGGGCCACGACATTGATCTATATATTCTCCAACTTGCACTTCAAGTTTTTCCATATAGCATATTCGATATCTCCAAATCTTTTAGGAAATATTATCTTTTCCAATATCTTCTCCTAAAAATATGGAAACACTCCAAAACTATAATATCTTCTTTATCCAGCTCATCTACCCCTTTTGACACGTCTTTGAAAGCTTCTAGAATTTACTCCAGCCCACGTTGGCTCCAAATCATCTAATGTCCACGTTTTGATCGCTTGTAACACTTCCTGTATCGCTTGTAGCACTTCATGTACTACTTTTCAATTGGTACAGCAACACTTCAAACACACACCAACACTTACATCTTCAATATTTGTCTCTTGCACTTTTTTTTTTATATTAAGAAATTAGAAAATGATGCGCACGTAATTAATACATGGAACCCACATAACAGAAAACCTCTTAATAATTCTCAAAGAGTACCTAAAAGGTCAAAACCCATCATTATAAAATCATATTCGTATCATCACTAAAATAACAAGAACAGGTCTTCAGAAAGACGAGGCACCCACTAAGACTTGACCGCAAAACCATACGAGCACAAAAATGAACTTAACATAACTTATGTATCCCTACAAATACTACTTATATATCTACGTCTATATACCAATTCATACCCAAAAAAAATGGAACATCAAACAACTCAAAAGCAGAAAACAAAGGAGAAGAGCAAAGGCAACAATAAGACGAAGTTCGTGGGAGTTAGGCAAAGGCCTTCAGGAAAATGGGTGGCAGAGATCAAAGACACGACGCAGAAGATACGAATGTGGCTCGGAACCTTTGAGACCGCAGAAGAAGCTGCTCGAGCCTACGACGAAGCTGCCTGTCTCCTACGCGGCTCCAATACTCGCACCAACTTCGCAAACCATTTTCCAAACAACTCACAATTGTCTTTGAAGATTAGAAACCTCCTTCACCAGAAGCAGAGCATGAAACAACAACAACCACAAAACAAACCCATATCTTCTTTTGCGGAATGCAACATCAACTACACTTCGACTGCTACTAGTCTCACCGCCACCACCACGACCACAGTGATGCCGATCAATAATGTGTACATCCCTGATTCATCGGTTATATTACAACCAGAAACCGAGAGTGTCCTGCTTCCTTACTCTTGGCCCCTTGTCTCTGGATTCAACCATCAGGTTCCTTTGACTCAGGGAGGGGAAGAAGCACATGGACATCTCAACAATCCAAACCCAACCGATCAACATTTGGGTCTAGCTGAAATTGAAAGACAGATATCTGCATCCCTATATGCAATGAATGGAGTTAACGGTTACTATGACAACATGAATGCAGAATATGCGATTTTCGATCCTACCGATCCCATTTGGGATCTCCCTTCACTATCTCAACTCTTCTGCCCTACATGATCTAATCCTACATTTCCTTTTCAATTCAAGTAATTTTGGATCCATGAATGTAAAGTAGAAGACATCTCTACAAAGTCCTAATAGTCAAGATTGTACCTAAAGAAAATGGACATTGTAAGAAGATAAAGAAGGTTTGGTACAACAAAAGATTGATAATGAAGTCTGGAACTCACAATGGTCGCTCTACCAATGAATTGAACCGAGATAAAAAAAAAAAAAAAAACAGGACATGGCGGAGAAAGTGCAACGGAGATTGTACAGGATTAAAACAAACATGTAATCAACAAGAATCATAAGTAGAAACGGAAAAACGAAAAAACTTTTTTGGTTGCGCATTGCTTGAGAAAAGGTGTCAATAGTCTTCACCTTCATCTTCTTCATCGTCTCCACCTTCAGCACCCACTTCTTCATAATCTTTCTCCAGTGCGGCCAAGTCTTCACGTGCCTCAGAGAACTCACCTTCCTCCATCCCTTCACCAACGTACCAGTGCACAAACGCCCTCTTTGCATACATAAGATCAAACTTGTGGTCGATCCGTGAAAACACCTCTGCAACTGCTGTGTTGTTGCTGATCATGCACACAGCTCTCTGAACCTTCGCGAGATCACCTCCAGGAACAACTGTTGGAGGTTGGTAGTTGATTCCACATTTGAACCCGGTTGGGCACCTGCAAGACAAAACCAAAAGAACTGTTTATTAAAACCACATGAATGAAGGTAGAGAAGCAAACAATAGTAAGTTGTTCCATTTCAAGATTATACCAGTCAACGAACTGCACAGTCCTCTTTGTCTTGATAGTACCAACAGCAGCATTAACATCTTTGGGAACAACATCTCCACGGTACATCAAACAACAGGCCATGTATTTCCCGTGCCTTGGGTCACACTTGGCCATCATGCTAGCTGGCTCGAACACAGCATTAGTGATCTCAGGGACTGATAACTGTTCATGGTAAGCCTTTGCAGCCGAGATGACTGGAGCATAAGACGAGAGCATAAAATGGATACGGGGATACGGGACAAGGTTGGTCTGGAACTCAGTGATATCCACATTGATGGCTCCATCAAACCTCAATGATGTAGTCAAGGATGATATAATCTGGGATATCAACCTGTTAAGGTTCGTGTAGGTTGGCCTCTCGATATCTAGGGATCTCCGGCAAATGTCATAAATGGCTTCATTATCCAAGAGGACAGCTACATCGGTGTGTTCAAGTAGGGAATGCGTTGAAAGAACACTGTTGTAAGGCTCTACGACAGCAGTAGAAACCTGAGATCAAAAGGCAAAGCATTAAAACAAAGATTCATACTATGCCACTAAAGAAACATGTAATGTAATGAGTTCTTCCTTGAGATTCTGGAAAAAGTAGGTACCTGTGGAGATGGGTAAATGGTGAAGCCAAGCTTAGACTTCTTTCCATAGTCTACAGACAAACGTTCTAACAAGAGAGAGCCCAAACCAGAACCAGTTCCACCACCAACGGCATTAAACACCAAGAATCCTTGCAAGCCAGTACAGTTGTCGGCAAGTTTCCTCACACGGTCAAGGCAAAGGTCCACAATCTCCTTTCCAACTGCAATTAGAATCAGATTAAAGGACCATTTGCAGAAGCCTAGAGAAATTTAGAAGAAGCAGGAACTAGTTTCTCACCAGTATAATGGCCTCTGGCGAAGTTGTTAGCAGCATCTTCTTTCCCAGAGATAAGCTGCTCAGGATGGAAAAGCTGCCGGTAAGTTCCGGTACGGACTTCGTCGATAACAGTGGGCTCAAGATCAACGAAGACGGCTCTAGGGACATGCTTTCCAGCACCAGTCTCGCTGAAGAAAGTGTTGAAAGCATCGTGCGCAACACCAACTGTAGTATCACTGCGAAGGAGCAAAACAAGGCTATTTACTAGGTTCGTCTCTCAAAAAACCTTGGATCCACAGAAACAAAACAGAAATGGCGATTAGGTTATACCTCGGCATCATGCCATCGGGCTGGATCCCATGTTCGAGGCAGTAAAGCTCCCAGCACGAGTTTCCGACTTGGATCCCAGCTTGTCCGATGTGAATGCTTATGATTTCCCTCATCTTTTGCTCACAGAAACCCTAATTCTTCGATTCTCTTCGGCGGACGGAAATCGGGAACGGGGGTCGAGGAAATGAGGCGGTGGGCGAGATCTTCTTTTTTTCCCTTTTTTTTTGGGACCCTTTAGGTTTATATTTATGAATGGGATTTGATAATTCGTTGGGGTCCGCCCAGTTCTGCCAGCCTGCCTTGGGTCCCACTGCTTCGCTTTTGTCCGAATATGGATTGATTTGACAATATTGCCCACACGATACAGTTCGTGGGCTACTTTTTCAATTGCAAACCCAATTGAAGTTTTTGAAAGCCTGAATGGTAATTTTTTTTTTATATATATCACAAATGTAAGATCTGGTTTCAAATAACACAAACTATATACACATTTCAGTGATATAAACTAGAAACTTACAAATTCGTCTGAAAATTTTCCATTATAGTCCTCCAAAATTCTCATACAACTATGATTTCTAACTCATAGTTTTTTTATAGGAATTTCTAACTTACGGTTGTGTGTTAGAATAGTTGGGAAACGCATAGATAGATGGAATTTTAGTATGGTTAATTGTTGGTGATTTCGTCGAAATTGATTGATTAGGAATTCTTTAAATTTCAGTTTCACAATAATCAAAAAATTGTTTTTGAAGCGAATGATTATAATGATGTTGAACAGGAGAGGATGTAGTGTAGTGTTATGTATAATATTTATATTCAAAATTTAGTATAGAGATTCTTAAAATATATATGAGATGAGATGGCTAAAATCCACTTGTGTATTAATGATATCACATATATCATGGAGGATTTGATTAACTGAAATCTCTCAATCACATAATTCTCCTTTATTGTAAGAATATTACATTGTCTTTATTGTGAACACTCTTCTGTATATATGTAACACATATCCCAGCAATACAAATCATTCCTTCTCACAATCTTATATGGTATCAGAGCCTCTGATCAAAACCTAAATTTTCTTCTCTTACGCCTCTCCTCCATTTTTTTCTCTCCTTTTCTCTTCTCTTCAAAACATGTCCACTCCTGCAAACACCTCTCCCATTGTTACTGCTTCCACAGAATCCCTTATCACATCTCAAGGATCTCTACTCAATATCAATACATCCAACATCACCAAGCTTAATGCTTCCAACTACCTCATGTGGAGCCGTCAAATCCATGCTCTCCTTGACGGTTACGACTTGGCTGTTTTTCTTGATGCCACAAAGCCCTTTCCATCACCGGTTATCACCATTGATGGCAAAGATACTCCAAATCCAGAACATGTCTTCCACAAACGCCAAGACAAACTGGTATACATCGCTATTCTCGGAGCCATCTTGCAGTCTATTCAGCCAATCCTCTCCAAATCCAACACTGTTGCAGACGTCTGGACAACTCTGGCTTCTATCTATGCCAAACCTAGCAGAGGTCACATCAAACAGCTGCAACATCAACTCAAAAACTGGAAGAAAGGTACAAAAACCATTGCTGAATACCTTCAAGGCCTCTCAACACGTGTTGATCAACTTGCCTTACTCGGTAAGATAATTGATCTGGAAGATCAAATTGAGATGGCACTTGATGGTTTACCTGAAGAATACAAGCAGATTGCAGATCAAGTTGAGAGCCGTGATACACCACCAACTCTTACTAAACTTCACGAAAAACTTATCAATCATGAAGCCAAACTTCTTGCTGTCCAAGCTCCCCAGCCTTATCCGGTGTCAGCCAATGTTGCCACCAACATATATCGTCCTCTAAAGCACTACAACAAAAATCAGAATTGGCAATCATCTCAACAATCCAACACATCTGAAAACCGTGCACCACGTCCATACCTTGGCCGCTGTCAGATCTGTGGAATCCATGGACACAGCGCACGCCGATGCTCCCAATTAACTCAGCACACCAGCATTCTGCCACCTCCTTCTAAGAGCTGGCAGCCTCGTGCTAATTTTGCAGAAGCTTCTTAACCTCCAAATCCATGGCTGCTGGATTCTGGCGCCACTCACCACATAGCATCAGATCTCGCCAATCTGTCTCTCCATCAACCATACACCGGAGGTGAAGAAGTGGTTATTGGAAACGGGCCTGGTCTTCCAATAACACATACTGGTTCAACTCTTCTGCCTTCTCCTACTCGTCCATTGCACCTTAATAATGTTCTTTATGTTCCTGAAATACGAAAGAACCTTATCTCAGTCTTCAAACTGTGCAATGCTAACCAAGTATAGGTGCAATTTTTCCCTTAATGTTTTCAGGTGAAGGATCTCAGAACGGGGGTCCCGTTACTCCAAGGAACTACCAATAATGAGCTATATGAGTGGCCTCTCTCAATGCCTTTCCCTTCTGCTTTCATCACAACCACCAACAATCTTAAAACCACAATCTCAGATTGGCATTCCAGACTAGGCCATCCATCCTATCCTATTCTCAAAAATATTATTTCAAAATTTTCTTTACCGCTTTCAAATTCTCTGTCTTTAACTTTGTCTTGCAATGATTGTCCCATTAATAAAACCCATAAGCTTCCTTTCTCAGAAACTACAATTACCTCTACTCGACCCCTTCAATATCTGTTTTCTGATGTTTGGACATCTCCAATACACTCAGTTGACAACTTCAAATACTATCTGATTATTGTCGATCACTTCTCTAGATACATCTGGCTTTATCCTCTAAAATTAAAGGCACAGGCTCGTGAAACCTTAATTCGGTTCACTGCTCTTGTTGAAAATAAATTCCAGCAGAGAGTGGGTACCTTATTTTCTGATAACGGTGGCGAATTTATTGCTATCCGTGACTTTCTCGCCTCCAAAAGCATCACCCATCTTACTTCTCCTCCTCATACACCACAACACAATGGCCTTGCGGAAAGACGACATCGACTATCAGATTATGTATATTGGTTTATAGTGGTTTAGATGTCTATATTATCATATCCCGTTTGTACCGGTTTAGTCAACAACTGTACATAAGCTCTATTTTGAGCATTATTCAATTCAACAGAAACTTTCCAAATATCTTTCCTCTCTTCTCACGAGCTCGTCTCTTTTCCATGAGATTGAGCTTGATTCATCTTCTGTTCATCATCTTCTCTTCTAATATGGTATCAGAGAAATACGCTTAGTTTGCGTTTGTCTCTCGATCTCTGATTTTTCTTTTCTCTTTTTTTTTCTCGATCCCTCGCACGGATTCCCTTGATTTCTTCAATAATGGTGGTTACTGTTCGTCGCAATCGCAGATCTACCAGATCCACACGCGCTGGGAGCTCGACTGCTGTTCCCGATGCTTCGATCGTTCCTTCCATGGAGATGGATCCTGATAGCATTCATTCCCCACTGTTTTTTTTATAGTGCCGATCATCCAAGGATGTTGATCATCTCCGTTCAACTGGATGGATCGAACTACAATCAGTGGTGTTCAGCGATGAAGATAGCCTTGGATGCGAAGAACAAGATCGCGTTCATCGACGGTTCCTTACCTCGCCCTGAACAAGGTAATCCTCTCTCTCGGATCTGGTCTAGGTGCAACAGCATGGTCAAATCGTGGCTGTTGAACTCTGTCTCTAAGCAGATTTATGGTAGTATCTTGTCTTTTGATGATGCAACTCAAATTTGGCTTGATTTGCACACTCGATTTCATAAGACAAATCTCCCGAGAACATTTCAGCTAATCCAACAGATTCAGGATCTTCGTCAAGGTAATATGGATCTCACCACTTACTATACTACCTTGAAAACCCTTTGGGATAACGTTGATGGTGCCGAACCTCCTGAGATATGTCTTTGCTGCAATTTCTCTAACTGTGTGAGCCAGAGAGCAGCCAAAGCTAAGGTTGAAAGAGGTCGTGTCATCAAATTTCTGGCAGGCTTGAGTGAGAAGTACTCTAGCGTTCGTGGTCAGATCATCATGAAGAAGCCTATCCCTGATTTGGCTGAGATATGCAATATCCTAGATCAAGATGACAGTCAAAGACAGTTTAACTCTGTCCTTGCTCCAACTGTTTTCCATGTAGCTAGTGATTCTGTTCATTCTGGTGTATTGAACAACTCTAGTGGCTTCGTTCAGCCTGGTGTGCTGGCTGCTGATTCCAGTATTTCTCAACCTGGTGCGTTGAATGCTGTTCAGCGTAAAGATAGACCTATGTGCTCTCATTGTGGCTACACAGGACATATTGTGGATCGTTGTTACAAACTCCATGGGTACCCTATTGGCTGGAAGAAAGGGAAAGGGGTTTATGACAAGGTTCAACAACCTAAGCATGCTGCTGTTGCTGCTCAGCTCTCAGCTCATGATACTTCTGTTGGTTTGGACAGTCTTGTTGGGAACATGACTAAGGATCAAATTCAGAGTTTCATTGCCTTCTTCAGTTCTCAGCTACAGCCTAAAGCTCACACTCACCCAAGCAATATCACAAATTCCATCTCACAGAACATTGATCCCTCTGGTATATTTTTCTCCTCTTCCACATTCAGTTTCATAGGCATCCTAAATGTTTCTGATTGTGTGACTACTAAGAATACATGGATCATTGATTCTGGTGCCACACATCACGTTTCACATGATAAAACGTTGTTCATTGATCTTAACACATCTGTTCAACATCATGTGAACCTTCCCACTGGATCCACGATTAGAGTTGGTGGAGTTGGCAATGTTGTGATTAATGCTGATATTATCCTCAAGAATGTTTTGTATATCCCTGAGTTCAGGCTGAATCTTCTGAGCATCAGTTCCTTGACATCGGATCTTGGTTCTAGAGTGGTTTTTGATCCAGAATGTTGTGTGATACAGGATCTCACCAGGGGATCGATGATTGGAAGAGGTAGAAGAGTTGCGAATCTGTATGTGCTGGAGGTTGAAGAATCTACTTATTTTGTTACAAACTCTGTAATTGATTCCAATGTTTGGCATCAAAGACTTGGACATACCTCTTTTGAGCGTATAGATCTTCTTACTGATACTCTTGGTATTTCCAAAGCTAAAAATAAAGGATTATTGCATTGTGAAATTTGCCACAGAGCTAAGCAGAAGAAGCTATCTTATCCTTCTCGTCATAATTTTTGTTCTTCCCCATTCGACTTAATACACATAGATGTTTGGGGACCGTTTTCAGAACAAACTCAAGAAGGCTACAGATATTTTTTGACAATTGTAGATGATCATACACGAGTTACTTGGGTCTATCTCCTTCGTCTTAAAAGCGATGTTCTCACTGTTTTTCCTGAGTTTCTAACCATGGTGGAGAGGCAGTTTGCTACAAAGGTAAAGGTAGTAAGGTCTGATAATGCTCCAGAGTTGAAGTTTGAAGCATTATACAAGCAAAAAGGGATTATTCCCCATCACTCTTGCCCTGAGACACCTGAGCAAAATTCAGTGGGGGAACGTAAACACCAACACATTTTGAATGTGGCCAGATCACTTCTCTTTCAATCTCAGGTTCCTCTCTCTTATTGGGGTGATTGTGTTCTCACATCAGTGTTTCTCATCAACAGAACGCCGTCACCTATACTCTCCAACAAATCCCCTTTTGAGATGTTAACTAAACAAGTTCCCGAATACACTCATTTGAAGATTTTTGGTTGCTTGTGCTATGCTAGCACTTCTCCAAAGCACCGCCACAAATTCCAGGATAGAGTCCGAGCTTGTGTCTTCCTTGGATATCCCTCTGGGTATAAAGGGTATAAACTCCTTGATCTCCAGACAAATGCCGTGTTTGTATCACGTAATGTTGTCTTTTATGAAGATCTCTTCCCTTTTCAGAATAGTTCAACTGATGGTATTTTGGATTTCTTTCCTCACATTCATGTTGATCATGCTCCTACTGACTCTGCACCTGATACAACAATTCCTGTACGCGAAAACCGCAGAGTCTCTAAAGCACCATCTTACCTTCAAGATTATCATTGCAACTCAACAATATCTTCTACAGAACATCCCATATATGAGGTACTTTCCTATGATGCATTATCAGATCCTTATATGATCTTTATTAATGCGGTGAATAAAATCCCCGAACCAAGGACTTATCATCAAGCTAAGGCTCTCAAAGAATGGTGTGATGCTATGGGTGTTGAATTGTCTGCTCTTGTGGACAATGGTACTTGGATTATATGCTCTTTGCCATCTCATAAACGTGCTGTAGGTTGCAAATGGGTTTTTAAAGTCAAGTTGAATGCTGATGGTAGTTTGGAACGCTACAAAGCTAGATTGGTCGCTAAAGGCTATACTCAACAAGAAGGACTTGATTATGTTGACACGTTTTCTCCTGTTGCAAAATTAGCCACTGTTAAACTCTTGATTGCCATAGCAGCCGCTAAAGGTTGGTCTCTCACTCAACTTGACATTTCCAATGCCTTCTTGAATGGAGATTTGAAGGAGGAAATCTACATGACTTTACCACCTGGATATTCTCCAAAGCAGGGGGAAAGTTTACCCCCAAATGCTGTATGTAAGTTGCAGAAATCTCTCTATGGATTGAAACAAGCCTCACGTCAATGGTTCCTGAAATTTTCTGAAGCTTTAATGGCATTGGGGTTTAAGAAATCTTCAGGTGATCACACTCTTTTTATTAAAAACGCTGGAGATGTCTACATGGCTGTTTTGGTATATGTCGATGACATTATTATTGCTAGTAGCTGTTCTAAAGCAACGGATCTGTTGAAGGCAGCTCTGCAATGTTCCTTTAAGTTGCGTGATTTGGGAACTCTGAGGTATTTTCTTGGCCTTGAGATAGCTAGAAACACTGCTGGCATCACTCTTTGCCAACGCAAATATGTTCTTGAGCTGCTGGATGAAACTGGTCTTCTTGGTTGCAAACCTTCATCCATTCCTATGGAACCCAATTTGAAGATGTCTAAGGATGATGGTGACTTGCTTGAAGATGCAGAACAGTATCGCAAACTGGTTGGTAAACTGTTATATCTGACTTTTACTCGACCAGACATAACTTATGCAGTTCATAAACTTTGTCAATTCACTTCATGTCCTCGTGTTCCACACATTCAAGCTGCTTATAAAGTGCTGCACTACTTAAAGGGAACGGTGGGTCAGGGACTGTTCTACTCTGCATCTTCTGATTTGAAACTTACTGGTTTTGCGGATTCTGACTGGGCTTCATGCCCTGACACTCGTAGATCAGTCTCTGGATTCTGTATGTTTGTTGGTTCTTCCCTCATCTCATGGAAGTCCAATAAACAGAACGTTGTTTCTATGTCTTCTGCAGAAGCAGAATATCGCTCCATGTCTGTTGCTGTGCGTGAAATGCTTTGGTTGCGGTATTTACTTCAAGATCTTTGGGTAGACACTTCAGAAGCCTCCGCTCTCTATTGTGATAACACAGCCGCTTTACACATTGCCAATAACCCGGTCTTCCATGAAAGAACGAAGCATGTTGAGTTGGATTGTCACAAGGTTCGTGAAATGGTTGAGATGGGTTTTGTCAAGACACTCCATGTAAGGACCGGTAATCAATTGGCCGACTTGTTCACTAAACCTCTCTTCCCTACTCAATTTAAGTCACTACTAAGCAAGATGGACATCATAAACATTTTTGCTCCATCTTGAGGGGGAATATCAGATTATGTATATTGGTTTATAGTGGTTTAGATGTCTATATTATCATATCCCGTTTGTACCGGTTTAGTCAACAACTGTACATAAGCTCTATTTTGAGCATTATTCAATTCAACAGAAACTTTCCAAATATCTTTCCTCTCTTCTCACGAGCTCGTCTCTTTTCCATGAGATTGAGCTTGATTCATCTTCTGTTCATCATCTTCTCTTCTAATATCGACACATTGTCGAAACTGGTCTTACGCTTCTTACAAAAGCCAAAATCCCAAATATATATTGGACTTATGCTTTCTCCACTGCTGTGTACCTCATAAACAGAATGCCAACTCCCACTTTGTCTCTCCAATCACCGTTTCAAACTCTTTTCCAAACAGAACCAAACTATACAAAACTCAAAATATTTGGATGCCTGTGCTTTCCATGGCTGCGGCCATACGCCTCAAATAAACTGGACCCACGCTCTATCTCTTGTGTCTTCATTGGATACTCTCTTACGCAGAGCGCATATCTCTGTTTGGATCCACTCACCAACCGCATCTACACCTCTCGCCATGTTCACTTCAATGAATCCATATTCCCATTTCAGTCCCTAATTACCAACACAAAAGCCACTCCAACCGAATCCACACCATCATTCTCCTCAATCGCAACTCCAATTCCAATTCTTCCCTCACCACTCACTCCGGCTCATTTAGCTTCCGCGGAGACAACGGCACCGTCGGGCTCGGATTCATCACCTGGAAGAGCTTTGCCGTCGCTATCACCGCTTCCGGCAGCATCTCCGGCGACGCCGACCTCCAACTCGCCGGAATCCAGTCGCGACTCCCATGAATCGACCACATCACCGCTCACGGCAGAAGGTCCTCTCGTGTCTCTCACCAATGACGACACAAATTCAGTTACCACTGGGCCACAAAATCCAAGCCCAAATACTTACCCATTTTCAGAAGCCCAATTCAACTCAAATACACCCAATTCAGGCCCAACTTCTAACTCAAGCCCACTTCCACCATTACCTCTCCAAAACCAGATAATCCTAACTCCCTCAGTCGCCATCGACAATCCCACCACCCAACAACAACCACCACCACTCAGAAATACTCACCCGATGCAAACTCGAGCCAAAAACCAGATCCGCAAACCCAATCAAAAATTTGGCCTCACTGCCGTCATCATCACCGACGATGAATCTGAACCAACTACCGTTGCTCAAGCTCTGAAGCATCACAAATGGCGAGGATCTATGTCTGAAGAATTTAATGCTCAAGTCCGGAATCAGACATGGGATCTAGTTCCTGTTTCACCAAATCTCAATATCATCGATTGCAAATGGATTTTTCGGATCAAATATCATCCCGACGGCTCCATTGACAAACACAAATCTCGCCTTGTCGCTAAAGGATTTACGCAACAACCTGGCATCGACTACTTTGAGACATTCTCCCCTGTCATTAAGTCCACGACCATTCGAATTGTTCTGGACGTTACCACAAGCCGTGATTGGTGCCTTCGACAGATTGATGTAAACAATGCCTTTCTACAAGGGAATTTAACAGAGGAAGTATTCATGCGACAACCGCCGGGCTTTGTCGATCCAGACAAACCGACACACGTCTGTCGCCTAAAGAAAGCACTATATGGCTTAAAGCAGGCGCCTCGGGCATGGTATCTTGAATTGAAGCATTATCTTCTTTCCCTTGGCTTTAAAAACTCTATTGCAGATACAGCTCTCTTCGTTCTGCATCAAGGAGCTACATTGATCTATCTTTTAGTCTATGTGGATGACATCGTAGTCACTGGCAACAATCAGGCTGCGGTGGAAACAGTGTTGAAGAATCTAGCTGCAAGGTTCTCTCTCAGAGACATGGGCGAGCTGTCCTATTTTCTGGGCATTGAAGCGATTCGATCACCGACAGGACTTCATCTCAATCAACGAAAGTACACTCTCGACTTGCTTAACAAGATGAAAATGCAGGATGCAAAACCAGTTGCCACTCCCATGGCCACTTCACCAAAGCTTGTTCTCTCAGGTGAAAAACATTCCAATCCTTCAGAATACAGAATTCTTATTGGCAGTTTACAGTATCTTGAGTTCACTCGACCGGACATCGCATATGCTGTGAATAAATTGTCTTAGTTCATGCATGCTCCAACCACGGACCACTGGCAGGCCGCAAAGAGAGTACTTCGGTATCTAGCTGGAACACCAGCACACGGGATTTTCTTCAGTAAGTCCAATCCACTTACACTTCATGCATTTTCTGATGCGGATTGGGCTGGTGATTCCGATAACTTTGTCTCCACGAATGCGTACATTGTGTACCTAGGGAAACACGCAATAGCATGGTCTGCTAAGAAACAGAAGGGTGTCGCACGCTCCTCCACTGAAGCTGAATACCGCTCCGTAGCAAACACAACAACATAAATCAATTGGGTATGTTATCTTCTCATGGAACTTGGAATTCAACAACACAAACCACCAGTTATATACTGTGACAACATAGGTGCCACTTATTTCTGTGCAAACCCAGTTTTTCACTCTCGGATGAAACACTTATCCTTAGACTATCACTTCATACGTGATCTAGTTCAAAGCGATAAGTTACGGGTGGCCCATGTTTCCACAAATGATCAGCTCGCGGACTGTCTAACCAAACCGCTAAGTCGTGCTCGGTTCACTCTTCTACGTGACAAGATCGGCGTCTCCAATGGTCCTTGATCTTAAGGGATGATATTAATGATATCACAGATATCACGGAGGATTTGATTAAATGAAATCTCTCAATCACATAATTCTCCTTTATTGTAAGAATATTACATTACCTTTATTGTGAACACTCTTCTGTATATATGTAACACATATCCCAGCAATACAAATCATTCCTTCTCACAATCTTATATTGTGTTCCCCCCTCTAACCCCAAGATTTACCCCTGATGTAGAACATTGATTATGGCTTAAACCTATTGATAGATTTGTTTTGTCAAATTTATAGGGCTAAGATGGTAACAAAGAGAAATGCATGCGCTATTTCCTTTCAAGTAAGGGAGAACACATATGTTAATGAACACATAGATAATCATATGATTTTTTAATGATCTGATCACTTTTGTCAACTCAAAATACCTATTATGAGAGATGAGATATTATCAAGAACTAGCGTGCATTTGAGCCTCACGGACGGCAATTTCAGGAAGTGAAGCATTATTTGGACATTGATTTTAGTGATTATGCATTGTTCAAGAATAATAGTTATGAATTTTCATTGTCATGGAAGATGTAAATTACTATTGAAACCAATCACATTGAGTTCCATTGGAAATGTATGATTGGAGTGTAAAACAAGGATTAAAGTTTGTACGGTATTTGATTCAAGCTGAGGAATCAAGACTACATGTTGACGATTTTGATGCTGAACGAGATCATGGGTATTAGTAGTGAGGGAGAAGTACGGACATAAGGCTAAATGGGGACAACCATGATTTTGAGAGCTATCTCTACTGAGACCACCTTTGTCTAAATGTCGGGTTAGTATAAAGTCACTTGAGAGTCGAGACTAAGAACCTCATTCTCCGATCTACAGTTAATGCATAACGATGTAATTTTGGCATGAGGTCTAAGACGGACAAGATACATGTTTCTAAGCTTGTTTGCGTTTAGGAGGCAATCAAGAATGAACATAAAGGATATTTTTGATGAGTTAAGAGATGTTAACCTCGGTTATTACTTGGTTATGCATATGGACTTGGTCTCTAAATCTTCAGCAGTTGAAGCTATCAGTATACGCTACTATACATCACTATCAATTATCATCACTAGAGCATTACGCATATACTTGCAATTAAGGACACCCCCAGTCTAAATAAGGGTTCACGTTTATTGTTTGAATTTATCTAAGGAGCTACAAGTTCCTAAGATGTGACGTTTGTCATCATCACATTTCTTATAAACTAATTACTACGTGATTACCGCACTCTATTTCGGGTGAAAATTAACCCTAATTTTTTTATTAAAATAAGTGAATGTTATGTATATAAATATAATTACAAAACATTACCTTATATTTATAATTGCAAAATTATGTGTTTACTACGTAACTACAAATAATAGCTACAATTGCATTTGTGCTATAACACAATTGTAAATATACGGGCTGATTATATGGTTTTATAATCAATTTGATTTTTGATCAAATGAAAAAATTGATCAAGTTAAAAAATTATAATATATTAATCTTTTGATCAAAGACTTATCAAACTAATTTTCTTGTTGTCATATTAAACTATTTATCAAGTTTAAATATTTATCTTTTTCAGTTTAATTATACAGCTCAATTAAAAAACTATATTAAACCGAATATTTTTTTAAGTTAGGTGAAGTTTCTTACTCTTATGATTTCTTATTTATTTGGTCTTTTTATAATAGATTTATGAACCACCATACATTTTCAATTCTCATATGGGACTTTCAAAACACTCATGTTTATTCACCATTTGAGTATTTTATGTTCGTTTTTAAAAATTCGAATTATAACATGTGTGAAAAATGTATATTTTTTTTACTACATGAATGATGTGATGATTTAGTTTTTTTCGAAAATAAGATCAAACAAATATAAAAGAAAGAATATTGTATTTAAGGAAATAATTAATATGATATACTAAATATTCAATAATTATGTTGGTAGCAAGTGGAGGATATATATAAATTAAATGCTGAATATTAGATAACTAATTGGTATAAAATATTTATAACCAAATTAATGTGAGTGACATAATTAAATTGTAAATAATTTAGTTACTTTGACCTATTTTTATATTAATCTTAGAAGCTTTTTTTATGATGATATGTCAGCATAGCAATATGATAAATTACATGTAAAGACAAAATTTATTTTTAACAATGTTTCTGAGTTAATATATACGGGATTTGTTTGAGAATTGACAAAAAGCCGCCTACACAGATCATATATAGTAAAAGCTAAGTGAATTTTCGGAATGGAGCTCTCTCATTCACCCTAAACCGTAAAAATTGGTTAATACTATTTTTTCGGTCCAAATTAAGTTTTTTTAAAGATATTTTTGGCGATTTGCGTATCTAATATTTGTACTTATCTTAATTAAAGAAACTATGAAAACCCGTATCTAATATTTGTACTTATCTTAATTAAAGAAAATATATTTTTGGTGATTTGCGTATCTAATATATGTACTTACCTTAATTAAAGAAACTATGAAAACCCGTATCTAATATTTGTACTTATCTTAATTAAAGAAACTATGAAAACCTTAGGACGTGTTAGGGCTATAAATATCTTCTTCTTACTCTTCTTTACATCATTCGTAGACGGTTTTCGTTAGGTTTAGTCGTTGTTTTCTTTTTGGCTTTTTATGTTTGTTATTCTTAAAAAAAAATATCAGTCGATATTCTTTGAGCTTTTTATATGCATGGTTATTTGTAGTTCAAGGTGTAAATTGTTCTTTTGTTTTGACTTATTGTGTATAGGTATTTACTCCTACACGTTATATTTTTAGTCCATGATCGTCGTGCCATCAGAGTGGTGTATGCATTGTTTCTTTTGATTCGAGGTATCTCTTTCTTTACGTTTGCTTCAATTTGGTTTTCCTTTTAGTTTCTTTGTGATTTTGTTTCGTTGCTGATTTTTTAAAAATTCTGGTGTAGTTCTCGCTGATATTTGTGATTTTGTTTGTGTTTCGTATCTGATTTTTTTTTTGAAGATTTTTTTTTTGTCTTTTTTCCTTTTGGTTGTCTTTCGCTTTTATTCAATATGTTATTTGTGATTATCCATTGCTTATTGATTAAAGTTTTTGTTTTCTTGTTTGTAGGTTGATTTGTTGCCTAGGATATTAGGAACGGTGTGTCTATTGTTTGTTTTCTTGGTTATGAGATCTAATGCTTTAGTCTCTATGTGATTGGTTTTATTGTTGTTTGTCTTGGTCTAATTATCTACTTTTGTTTTGTTCGGATATGCTTTAAATTAGTTCGTTTGTGTTATTCGTTGTTCTTTGTCGTTAAAAGCCTGACTAATTTATGTTTTTTGTTCGTGTAGGTGAATATAATTTTAGAGATATTTACCCGGTGTGTGCATCCTTTTTGCTCTACAGAGGTATATATTTCGTGTGTATCGTGTAACTTATATGTATTTTTTGTATTTGTTATGTTCTACTCTTTATACGATTGTTTTTATTGCTTTTAGTTCATTTGAATTGATATAATGATCTTCTTCTTCGTTGTTTCGGATCGGTTTTGAGATAGATTATGTGGTTTTCACTTTCGCTTCTCTTTTTTTTTTTGTCTATTTTTTCGTTTGTTTTCGTTTCGTTGTTTACTAAAATTGTTTTCTCGCAAAACTGGAATCTCCGTGCTCTCTAACATATGTTGATTCATTGTATAGTCTTTCACAATCTAAGAAAATTTTTTGAATCACAGAGATCTTCATTGTGCCTATTCAGCCTCAAACTGGCTAGAGTCAGCCTTTGTTGATATAGCCATTGTTTATTAATTACCCAACATCAGCAAATTTCAGCTCACATGAATTTTCTACCCTCATATGCAGCCAGTTCCAGGTCATAACTCATATGCCTACTCGAGAATATTTCCCTCTTATCATTTAAAAGATAACACTTTGCTTGGTAAGACCACTTATGTCCATTGCAAGGTTGGTCGCCGAAGAAGTACAACCGCTGTTCTTTGCTATATGGCAAGTCCATAGATAAGTTGGTTTAAAATCATATCGGTTTAATTAAATTGTATTGGTCCGTCAAGGAGTTTCCTTCTCACTGTTATATCTCTGTGTTTTTCAGATTGAGCATAAGAGTATGACCCTAGCTGCAGTTTTGAACATGTGCGCTCGATAAGACCACGGGTTTTGCTGCATCCTTCACAGAGGAAGGTAACTCTTGCCAGCTTTATCGATACGCTTGATCTATGAGAGAGATCATGGAGCTGAAAACCATTATCTTTTTGTGTCAATACAAAATCTAGAATTTTGTTTTCTGAAAGACTGTGATTTCATGTGTAACTAGGTTGTTGAGGAATTTAACATACTACAATCTCCTTTGAGCGAATCAGCTTTCATCGCAACTTCTGATGTAGTAAGTTAATGGCAGAGATTATAGCTCAGCATCTCCGGCATTGATCAAAAGCTTGGCCAGAAGGACTTCTCTGCTTCCTTTTAGTTCGGTTAAAATCTCCAGTTTTGACCATCTGACTCGGCTTGGTTCTTGCGAAATTGTGATCGCTCATTGTTTCAATTGTCTCCAAAAGAAAACAATTAATTACAAGATTGAGGCCTTAATGACCTGATTTTTCGAATAACAACTAAACTAGGATTTAACCCGCGCTAATTATAGCGCGGAGTAATTTTTTTTAAAGAAATTGTTTTAAAATTTAAGAAAATTGTTTTTATATGAATTTTACAATATGACTAACTAATTATTATAGATAAAGCTGTCACATTTGTAATAACTTGTTTATTTAACCCGTTTTGCACTGAACTAAAATATTATTCGGGCTAACCCGCAAAAACTTATAATCTTGAAAACATATCTCTAATATGCACCGTTAAATGACTTTGGTTTTAGTGGTTAGTCTACGAACTCTTTAAAAAAAAGTTTTATTGTGTCTAACTTTTTATAAAATTAGTAAAATATTTTTTAATTTTTGTTTTGATATATATTAAAATAAAATATAATAAATTATAGTGAAAAATATAGCAAGATTTTGAATAGATTTTTTTCTTTGAATATATATATGTATAGATTATTATTTTAAAATATATAGTATTAAAAATAATTAAGAAATGAAATAATAAATAACCTCTTTAATACAAAATATATACTTTCCATATTCTAATAAATAATTTTGAAAAACTATTATATCATTTCTTTTTTCAATTATTCTTTGTTATTTGTAATGGCATTTCATGTAATAACTTACAAAACAAAATTCATTTTTAAAAATGTTTTCTTAAATAATATTATAGAGATGACTATTTGATTAACAATTGTATTTACGATATATGTTAATTTCCCTCATTTTAATAATTTGGGTCCTACCAGAAGGGTGTAAACGTTAACCAGTCTGCATTTTGCTGTGTAATTGCTTCTGAATTTTCCTTCAAATTTACACATTTTTAAGTGATTTATTTGTTAGAAACTGTTGACAAAAAATAAAATAAAATTATTAGAAACTTATGTCTTCTGTGCAAACCCATAATTAAGTCTTCTAATCCCGAACAAAAATAAAAATAAAATTATTAGAAACTTATGTCTTCTATGCAAACTTAATTGTTGTTGCTGCTTTCATTATTTAAAAAGATTACTTAATAAAAAAGAAAAAAAAAAGGTTTTGGATGTTGAAGTCAAACTGCATGCTGGCTCCATTAAGGTAAATATGATCACATTCGGTTGGAGCGTTTCTTTTCTGTTTTGGGTGGGGGAATATATGGCGATACAAGCACAATTGAATTACGACGCTTTAAATGCAAACCAGGTCAGAATTCTGGTAATCGGTAGGAGTGGTGGGTCTGAGTTTTCGTTGATGGCGGCATTGAAATTAGAATCGATCAGTTGTATATGAACAATAATCTCAATTAGCAGAAATATTTCAACTAACAAGTTCTGTTTTATCATCAACATGGGCGTTTTAGACGTTCATATGGGGAAACATAAGCAAGAGATCGATCAGTTAATGAGAATACATGTTCGTAATCAAATCATTTCTCCAAAAGATTCAATTTGTAAAACATGGGCATTTCTAGAACGAGAGGTTAAGATATGTGTTGCAAGAATAGCAGAAGCAAGAGACGGAGATGATCTTGAGGAAAGTGGAAATGAAAACTTTGTTTTCTGGTGACGCATAAAGAAAAAGAGATGAAGATATTTTTCATCGGATTTGTATAGTCGGTAGAATGCTTTTTACTCTGATGAATGAAGATATTTTTCATCGGAGAGACTGTTTATCTAACTATTAAAGTTTGAGCCTAATGTCTATTTTTCACCTTATCGTATTTTGATATTAAACTCTTTTTAAAACATGAATAAAGACATCTCCGTTTGTTGAGAAAAATAGACGACCAATAAAGTCGATACAGAGGAGAGGGGACGTACTAGACCAAAAACAATTTAAAAACTACAACGGATATAAATCTACATAAATTTAAAAGATCACACATTACTTAAATGGACACTCAAGAGTTCAAAATATAAAGTTTAAAAGATCAAGACGTTAGTCGAGAAACCATGGAGCTCCTTGTGATTGTACGCAAAGAGATTGTTTATCTAAGCTCTGGAAATTAATACTTATTAGACGTATACAATGTATATTTTGTGATCAAATAAAAGTAAACTATGTATATCATGGGATTGTATACAATCTAATTTATATTTATTAGATATGTGAAAGTACATGAATAAGAAGACGAATACAATGAAGAATGAGAGGGAAGAAGAATACGAAGAAAAACTGGAAAAAATAAAAAGAAGAACTCCGAGGAGACGAAGACGATGAAGAAGTCGAAGAAAAAGAAGAAGAAGGAAAAGAAGAAAAATTAGAATAGGAGAAAAAAGATAAATCGAAAGATAAAGAAGAAAACAAAGTTGATGGCTGATGACATAGAAGTAAAAAAAAATGAGGAAGAAGACGAACAAAATGTCGAATAAAACCCTGGAGAATAAGAAGAAGATGGGCATGACGAAATAGTGAAGAAGAATAAGGACAAGAAGATGAGGATATTGGAGTAGTTGAAGATGTACAGGTAGAAAAAGAAGGAAAAAAGGAAAAAAACCAGAAGATGAAGAAAACAAAATAAAAGAAGAAGAAAACCGGAAGATGAAGAAGACAAAGTTGAAGAAGGTGAAGATGAGAAAGAGATGAAGAAAAACCAGAAGACGAAAAATTTTGATAAGACAAAGAAGACCAGGAAGAAGTAAGAAGAAGAGGATGAAGAAGGCCAATAAAAACCGAAAAAGAAGAAGAAGAAGAACTCAGAGAATACAAAAATGATGAAGAAGAAGTCAAAGTCGATGAAAAAGAAGTAGGAATATACGAGGAAGAAAAAAACCAAAAGATAAACAAGAGGAAGAAGAATAAGACAAAGGAGAAGAGGAAGAAGGAGAAGTCACAACAAAAGAGGAAAAAGAAGTAGAAGTCAAAGACGATGATGAAAATGAAAGGAAAGGATGAGGAATAAGAAAATCGAAAGATATATAAGAGGAAGAAGAAGAAGTCGAAGAAGAAGAACGAGAAGACGAGGAAGAAGAAAATCCAAAATATGAATAGGAGGAAGAAGACAAAGATGAATTCGATGAAGAAGAAAAAGAAGGAAAAGACGAAGTAAAGAAAAATAAAAATCAGAAGAATAATATGGATAAGAATAAGTAGGAAAATACGAAGACATTGAAGGATAAGAAGGAGAAGAAGATGAAGAATTTGGAGAAGAAAAACTGTAAAAAAAAATAAAAAGAAGAGAAAGGCGTTGAAATGAGAAAAGGAAGAAGAAGACGAATAAAAACCGGAAAAAGAAGAAGAAGAAGAAGAAGTCGAAGACGATGATACAGAATACGGAAAACATGAAGAAGACAAAAAACCCAAAAGATAAAGAATATGAAGAAGAATAGAACAAAGCAGAAGTGGAAGAAGAAGAAGAAAAATCAGAAGAGGAAGAAGAAGTAGAAGTCGAAGACGGTGAAGAAGAGGCAATAAAAGATGAGGAATAAGAAAATCAAAAGATAAATAAGATGAAGAAAAAAACAAAGAAGAAAAATAAGTCGAAGACGATGAAAAAGAAGAAGGAAATGACGAGGAAGACAAAAATCTAGAAGATGAATAAGAGGGAGAAAAGAAAGACGAAGACGAAGTCGATGAAGAAGAAGAAAAAGACGAGGAAGAAGAATGAATAAAAGAAATATAAAAATCAGAATAAGAAAAATTAGGACAAGACGAAGATGTTGAAGAATAAGAAGATGAATAATTTGAAGAAGAAAAACCAAAAGAAGAGGAAAAGAAAGACAAAGGCGTTGAAATGAGAGAAAGAAGAGGACGAATAAAAACCGGGAGATCAAAAAGTAGAATTTGTCGGAGATCATGAAAAAAAAGAATAAGAAAAATATGATGAAGGAAAAAAAACTGTCTCACATTGCAGTTGTATATGTGTCCATGTTATCCATGTGCTTGTACTTCACAAGATTCTTTGAAATTGATCGTTTGTGTAAAGATAGTCAAACCCATAATAAATGTGAAAATATACGTCCGAAAATTTCCAAACTTCCAAAAAAATAATTAGAAGAAGGAAAATACGAGGAAGACAAAAAATCGAAAATCAAATAAAAGGAAGAAGAAAACACAAAGAAGAAGTAGAAGATGTGGAAGAATAAGAAGCAAGAGAATACAAAGACGATACAAGAAAACGAAGAAGATGAGGCATACGAAAAACCAGAAGAATAAAATAAAGAAATTCAGAAGAAGAAAACGAAGAAAAACCGAATGAAGAAAAGTTTTTTAAAAAAGTCAAAGAAGACGAAGATGATAAAGAAAAAGAAGTAGGAGTTGAAAACGATGGAAGATAAGAAAGAAAATACGAAGAATATGAAAAAACTAAAAGATAAAGAAGAGGGAGAAGAAAAAGACGAAGCCAATAAAGAAAATGAAGAAAAGAAAAATAGTCATATAAGACGAAGATGGTGAACAAAGAATAATGAAATGATGAATTTGGAGAAGACAAAAAATAATCAAAATAAGAAGTCGGATAAGAAAACCAATACATAGTAGACGAAGTGGAAGAAAAAAAGAATAAAGAAAAAGAAGAAAACCAGAAGATGAATAATTCAAAGTAGACGAAGGTGAAGATGATGAAAGAGACGAAAAAAATTAGATGAATAAGAAGTGCGAGAAGATGAAGATGATAAAGGAGAACAAGTTAAAGACGAAGACGATGAAGAAGAACTCGAAAATACGAGAAAAAAGATTAAGAAAGGAAAAATTAATCCAGAAGAGGAATAAGAAGATGGATAAGATGAAGACGTTTAAGATATGATGAAGAATTGGAGAAAGGAAGAAAAATCGGAAGAAGGGGAAAAAGAAGTCGGAGAAGAAGGAGAAAAAACCATAAGATAGAAGACGAAGTGGAAGAATGAAAAGATAGGGAAGAGAAAAATATGGATGAAGACTTTAAAGGAGGAGAAGATGAATAATTTGGAGAAAAGTAGGAATAAGACAAAGTAGAAGAATGTGAAGATGAGGAAAAAGACGAAGAAAAATCAGAAGAATAGGAAGTCGGAGAGAACGAAGAAGACGAATGTAATGAAGAAGTTGAAGAAAGATGAAGAAGAAAGAGAATAATATAACCCGGAAGAAGAAGATGAAGACATAACAAAATAGGAACAAGAAATAGAAGTCGAAGACGATGATGACGATGAAAGAAAAGGGTGAGGATTAATCGTTTATTTAAGCAGTTACTTAACTCACAATCGGTGAGGATTAATCGTTTATTTCTTCCAACACACCTACACCTGACCTAAGCAACTAAATTATTGATCCAGCTCAATTCATCTTTCTTAATTAGTCAAACGTGATCAATTCATATGGGCTGATATGTTTCCATTTTTCTGATCATGTGTCTTCTTCATCCACTCGATCCAGTCATCATATTAATCGTTACTTAGCCCCACTCGGAAAAAAATAAATAAAAGACACGATTTTTAAGAGTCATGAATATCTGTAAGTTATTATTCAGTTTATAAAAACATTAAAAACAGAATCAAAATCTTATATCCTATACCAAAAGACAACCTTACGGATTTTAAAAAATTTCTGTTTTGGCACCTGCATAATATCCTAATACTATTAAATAGATAACCCAAGAGTTAAACCACTAAACCCTAATTTAAATTAAAAACCGAAGAGCTCGAATTCGTTCGGTTAAGTTGTTTATTTTACACCCTCATAAAAATATCTAAAGCCGGTAAGTTACGAACCGGATAAAAATAACAGCCCGAGATCTAGATCCAGATCGAATCTCACGTATTTTGTCTATCCCAGCCCCTAAGGCAGGCTGTCACAAATTGGCGGACCCCAACCAATTATCGAATCCCTTTCATAAATAATCAATTTTTCCACCCAAAAATAATGAAAAGAAGATCTCGCTCACCGTCGAAGAGAATCGAAGAATTAGGGTTTCTGTGAGCAGAAAGATGAGGGAAATCATAAGCATTCACATCGGACAAGCTGGGATCCAAGTCGGAAACTCGTGCTGGGAGCTTTACTGCCTCGAACATGGGATCCAGCCCGATGGCATGATGCCGAGGTATAACCTAATCGCCATTTCTGTTTTGTTTCTGTGGATCCAAGGTTTTTTGAGAGACGAACCTAGTAAATAGCCTTGTTTTGCTCCTTCGCAGTGATACTACAGTTGGTGTTGCGCACGATGCTTTCAACACTTTCTTCAGCGAGACTGGTGCTGGAAAGCATGTCCCTAGAGCCGTCTTCGTTGATCTTGAGCCCACTGTTATCGACGAAGTCCGTACCGGAACTTACCGGCAGCTTTTCCATCCTGAGCAGCTTATCTCTGGGAAAGAAGATGCTGCTAACAACTTCGCCAGAGGCCATTATACTGGTGAGAAACTAGTTCCTGCTTCTTCTAAATTTCTCTAGGCTTCTGCAAATGGTCCTTTAATCTGATTCTAATTGCAGTTGGAAAGGAGATTGTGGACCTTTGCCTTGACCGTGTGAGGAAACTTGCCGACAACTGTACTGGCTTGCAAGGATTCTTGGTGTTTAATGCCGTTGGTGGTGGAACTGGTTCTGGTTTGGGCTCTCTCTTGTTAGAACGTTTGTCTGTAGACTATGGAAAGAAGTCTAAGCTTGGCTTCACCATTTACCCATCTCCACAGGTACCTACTTTTTCCAGAATCTCAAGGAAGAACTCATTACATTACATGTTTCTTTAGTGGCATAGTATGAATCTTTGTTTTAATGCTTTGCCTTTTGATCTCAGGTTTCTACTGCTGTCGTAGAGCCTTACAACAGTGTTCTTTCAACGCATTCCCTACTTGAACACACCGATGTAGCTGTCCTCTTGGATAATGAAGCCATTTATGACATTTGCCGGAGATCCCTAGATATCGAGAGGCCAACCTACACGAACCTTAACAGGTTGATATCCCAGATTATATCATCCTTGACTACATCATTGAGGTTTGATGGAGCCATCAATGTGGATATCACTGAGTTCCAGACCAACCTTGTCCCGTATCCCCGTATCCATTTTATGCTCTCGTCTTATGCTCCAGTCATCTCGGCTGCAAAGGCTTACCATGAACAGTTATCAGTCCCTGAGATCACTAATGCTGTGTTCGAGCCAGCTAGCATGATGGCCAAGTGTGACCCAAGGCACGGGAAATACATGGCCTGTTGTTTGATGTACCGTGGAGATGTTGTTCCCAAAGATGTTAATGCTGCTGTTGGTACTATCAAGACAAAGAGGACTGTGCAGTTCGTTGACTGGTATAATCTTGAAATGGAACAACTTACTATTGTTTGCTTCTCTACCTTCATTCATGTGGTTTTAATAAACAGTT
The DNA here is from genome assembly GCA_030161315.1 of Eutrema japonicum. NCBI lineage: Eukaryota > Viridiplantae > Streptophyta > Magnoliopsida > Brassicales > Brassicaceae > Eutrema > Eutrema japonicum. Next base: position 47,678,563 of record BSQW01000005.1, read on the forward strand.
CTTTTGGTTTTGTCTTGCAGGTGCCCAACCGGGTTCAAATGTGGAATCAACTACCAACCTCCAACAGTTGTTCCTGGAGGTGATCTCGCGAAGGTTCAGAGAGCTGTGTGCATGATCAGCAACAACACAGCAGTTGCAGAGGTGTTTTCACGGATCGACCACAAGTTTGATCTTATGTATGCAAAGAGGGCGTTTGTGCACTGGTACGTTGGTGAAGGGATGGAGGAAGGTGAGTTCTCTGAGGCACGTGAAGACTTGGCCGCACTGGAGAAAGATTATGAAGAAGTGGGTGCTGAAGGTGGAGACGATGAAGAAGATGAAGGTGAAGACTATTGACACCTTTTCTCAAGCAATGCGCAACCAAAAAAGTTTTTTCGTTTTTCCGTTTCTACTTATGATTCTTGTTGATTACATGTTTGTTTTAATCCTGTACAATCTCCGTTGCACTTTCTCCGCCATGTCCTGTTTTTTTTTTTTTTTTATCTCGGTTCAATTCATTGGTAGAGCGACCATTGTGAGTTCCAGACTTCATTATCAATCTTTTGTTGTACCAAACCTTCTTTATCTTCTTACAATGTCCATTTTTTTTTTCTTTAGGTACAATCTTGTCTATTAGGACTTTGTAGAGATGTCTTCTACTTTACATTGTTTCGTAGATTATTTTTAGGATGAGAAATCGATTATAGATTTAGTAATTTTTTTTTGGAAATAATTTTTACATACATTAAAATCTGATTGATTGAATTGAAATATATTTCTTGAAAAATATCAAAATAAATTCTATATAAACAAATAAAAAAATACAACTACAAAAGGTCAAATATAAATTAAGAATTCTATTGGACCCAAAGAGTGAAAAATACTAACGAAATTCAATTTTCGTAACTAGAAAATTAGAAATGGAGATTGATTAACTTTTTTAACGAGATTAAAGGTGAATGCGTAATAAATAACTCTAAATACTTTAGGTTTGCTTAAATCCGAAAAAGGAAATCCAAATTATCCAATTTTTGAAAAGAGCTCTATCATTCATCCTAAACTGTAAAGCTCGGTTATTACATTTTTCGGTTCAAATTAAGTTTTTTTTACTCTCATTCACCATAAACCGTAAAATTCGGTTATTATCTTTTCGGTTCAAATTAAATTTTTTTAGATTTCGAAATTTACCGTGCCGATTATTAATTTTTGGGCTTTTAATTTATAGTGTTTCGTAATAGTGGACTATGAATCATTAAAAAATCATTTAATACATTTTCTTATTAATTTTAAATTATTAAAACACCTAAACTATAATTCCATCGTAAAACACTTACTTATAATACCCTATAAATATCAAAACACCAAAAACTATGATATTACGGAGAATCCTGGCTGCGTTTGAATAATCAAAAGATTTCATCATCATGCAGACGGCTTTTATCAAATATCGATCAAAGGAATCCAGTTATTGGTTATGGCATGTGTCCATGATCATCGAGTCTGGATAATTTCTTGTTGAAGTTTGCTCTTGTATTTTTCATCTGATTTCGGACCTGTTTACCAGGGTTATATATGGAGTTCTCCTTATTAACACCGATGAAGCAGGAACCCTGTTGGTGACAAATTTCCGTATTCTGTTTTTGGTATGATACTATATTTCCTCTGTTTCTTATTTGTGTCGATTCGTATATCTTTTAAGTAAGGTTATGCTGATCTTATGCGCTTTGGTATAATTATTTCGCCAATGTAATAGTTCGTCTTAAACTTACTTATGTACTCTATCCTTGCATTAGAACTTTTCATTTCTCAAACACTTGTGATCCATGTATTTTTTTTGTTTTTAATTATGAAGAGTGAAGGCACGAGAAAGGTCATTCAACTTGGAACAATCCCATTGGCAACTATTGAGAAGTTTAACAAAATGGTTAGTTACTAGATCCGTGGAGACAGAGCTATGTCGTTTAATAGTTCGGCTCGGAGGTATAATGCTATTGTTTGTATGTACTTTTTGATTCACTGGTATGTTTCCAGATTTAATTATATACAAGAGTTGATTTTTAAGTGAGATTTATTTGTCTGGTTTTTTTGCGCCATATCTCAGATTTCAGTAGGACGTTTTGATTGTGTTTCTTTTTTTTTCTTGATTCTTGACATCTCAATATTATCTTAAACAATAGACATTTCACAATGATGTTGACATTATATGATGTGAGCACTTGCATTTTGCAGGCAATGACATGATGATAATTGTTTATGGTTTTCGTCCTAAAACCAAGCTGGTGAAACTCTCACTTCTTTGTAAACTACCATGCATTTCTCCTTCAAATCTGTATGACCAAGCAGGTGAAACTCTCACTTCTTTGTAGTTCTGAACATAGTTTTATGGTTTTGATCTTCATGATATGGTGCGTGGACGGGGATCTCTAAGTACAGAAGTGTAACCAATTTGGATTAAGCGTTTTTGTACATCTTCCAGATAGAAAAGGTAACCCAGATGGAGACTTGGTTTTCTGATATTGTCGTTTACCGTTTGATTTGGTATTGTTATTTGTTCGTCCTCCTATGGTTTGATGTGTTCTATGAACTGTTATATTTGCATCATTTTGGTAATAAAGATTATCTTGTGGTTTAGGATATAAGATTACATAATCATTAAACTTTATGATTGATCGATTCATAATTTTCACTTGTAGATGAAAAGCCGCACCTTGGCGTAGTTTCCGATCAAACCCATCGAAGGAAATCTTGAAAGGTTAATCAGGAGACACATTGGGAGAGCTGCCCTCTCAGATTTTTTTATATGATTAAACAGAAACTCAAATTCCGTTTTTATGATTTTTTTTAGATTGAGTTTACTTTAACGATTGTTTTCTCTGTATGGGTCGGGGTAATTTTAGAATTAATTTGACTAAAATGATTCAGAGCAATGAATTTTGGTTTGAGGATTGTCTATGCATCTTTATTTGAATGTTATTTTCCCTTTGAAAATTTGTAACCTTTTGTAGCGATTTGTGCTTTTGCTGATTTTGAGAATTTGATTTGACTTGAATGATTTTAGAGCAATGGACTTTAGTTTGATGATTGTATATGCATCTTAATTTGATTCTTATTTTATTTTCATTACTGTTGTAACACTTTTTATCTGTAGATTTTGGGCTTACATTGATATCAATGATACAAAAATATCGATTTGTGTATATAGCTGATGATCAATGTGTTAGTTATGATAGAAAGACAATGTGATTGCTGCTGAGGGATGTAGTCATGTGTCTTGCTTCTAAAGTAGATTGATTTCGAACAATCTGTTTATGATTTTTGTGTTTTCTTATCAAGGGCGTGGGATTTCGGGTGGGAAGTTGGTGATTGAAGTTTCATACTTTGGATGGCATATCCACTCTGAGACACATGACCTCTGCACTGAGACAACTTGTCCTGTAGAAACCGGTGATTTCTTGGTTGCACACTCTCAAGTTCTTCCTGGTTATACTCCTCATGTAAGTTCGATTTGCTTTGTCTGTTTCATTTGAAGTATTTTGCTGCAATCATAATAATCGATGGCTTATTCAGAATTAGTTTGGCATCGAGCATATTACTGCCGAAAATCATAATGGATGGCTTATAAATACCGGAAATATGACAGATTCTACTCTTATCTATCTTCCAGTGCTCATACTCGCTGCAGATGAAGATGCTTGATGCGCAGAAGGAGGAGTTAATGTGCATTAAATTCTCGATCGACATTGAATCCAAACCATCCGTGGCCAACATGTAGAGCAAATTCACCTGTCAATCACTTTATTTGCCATTGTATATAAATAGTTTCAAAGTTTGGTTTTCTTTTCTAGCTTTATCAGTTATGTTAGACCTGGATTTGATGATCTTCATCATAGATATACATGATTAGTGTTTAGTGTTTACTGCTTCAATCATCATATCACCAGGTCTCATGGCGTCAGTCAAATGCTTGGAACAGTATAATTGGCGATTTCTTAACCACCATTTTAATTAAAGTGAACCATAATGTAATGCGAAAAGTAATCAGAGTAAGTATATGATGATTTAAATACAAAATGAGATTACCGTTGAGGAGGTTTGTTATTAGGATGCTCTTTACTTTTTTTTTTAATAAAAAGGCAATTGCATGATAGATAACTGAGCGAGATGAAGGGGATCTCAAGTTTTGTAAGGATATCAAGTGGAAGTACATAACGCATTGTTGCTGAATGGTTTTATGGTTAATCGCTTACCCATTTCTTAGATTTATCGTATGTTAATGAACTCATCGGTTTATTTTTTCCACATATGGGAAGTTCTCAGGCCATAAAAGGAGAGGTAACACCAACTGAAACAAACAGAGTCACATGTATAGAAGAAGAAGAAGAATGTTTGCCGGAGAAAGATCGGAGTACCGCAGAAACCGACGATTCTCTTAGACCAGAATATAAGAAACATAATTGACTAAAATTCTTGCGAATAGAAGAAATTCACACGTTGAATTTTTAACATGTGTTGATATGTAGCAAGTAATTTTTGTTTGTCGCAAAATCGTTCTAATAGTTTTTTATAAAGATTTTGTTTATTCTATGATGCGTAACTCTGTTTTTTGAATTTTAGTTTTTTAATTAAGTATATCATGAAAATAGTTCATTTTTAGATTGATTCCCTAAAAGCAGACAATTTATATCTTTTGTGGGGATTAGCCCACCCCAATTTTTGGCCCATTTCAAAGTAAAAGGCCTAACACCAAAAGCCCAACATCCACTATGCAGATACGGTACTGTTCACGACCTGCCCGGCACTGTTCACGACATGCCGGGTACTGTTCACGACATACTGGGCACTGTTCACGACATGCTGGGCACTGTTCACGACATGCCGGGTACTGTTCACGACCTGATCGGCACTGTTCACGAACCGTCACGTCATCCCCAAAAAACCGGAGAGCTGTCTGCTCAACTCCCACTATAAATACCCCATTTGGAGTTCATTATCGGAGAGACAAGAAAACTCTCATTCTCTCTTTCTAAATAACTTTTTCTCTCTAAAAAGAGCTCTCCCATCTCTCTCCAGCTCGGCGCAGCTCTCCCAGCTCTCCGCAGCTCTCTCGAACCCCCAGCTCTCACGACCTGACGGCCGACCGACGATCCGACCTGACGGTCGACCGACGACACGACATGACAGTCGACCGACGACCCGACCTGACGGCCGACCGACGACCCGACCTGACGGTCGACCGACGACTCGACCTGACGGCCGACCTGACGGCGACCGACGACCCGACCTGACAGTCGACCGACGACCTGACCTGACGGCCGACCTGGCGACCCGACCTGGCGACCCGGCGACCCGACTTGACAGTCGACCGACGACCGGATCTGACGGCCGACCGACGACCCGACCTGACGGCCGACCGACGATCCAACCTGACGGTCGACCGACGACTCGACCTGACGGCGACCGACGACCCGACCTGACAGTCGACCGACGACCCGACCTGACGGCCGGCGACCTGGCGACCCGGCGACCGATGACCCGACCTGACGGTCGACCGTTGACCGACGAGCTCCCATCTCTCCAGCTCTTTCTCTTACTCGTCTCAGCAACGAATTACGAATGGCTTGATCCCCAACCCGGGGTACGTAGGCAGCCCTCCGGGCACAGCTATAAATCACTTCTTCCTCCTCATTTACCGACCGGAACGCAACCGGCTCTATCTTAACAGAAAATTCCCAAACCTCCCCGATACAAATTGATTTGTAAGAGACGTGCTCAAACACGTTCCAACATCTTTGAACAAGAGTTGAAAGAAAAACATGATTATTAAGAAGAATATGAAGAAGAAGGTAGGTTTTAAGTTCGTGGAAATTGTCTAATCGGTCGGGTTGTTTTCTTAGTTATGTTTTTTTTTTTATCTTGGCAGAAGAATATAATGGAGGAGAAAGGTACTAAGAAGAACATATTTTTTTAGGGAATTGTGGATGAGAATCTTTGAAAAGAGTTTTAGAATTTGTTAAAATTTAATAAAAAAAGGCAATGCATATTCTATTCTTTTTTTTTTTAATGCATATTCTATTCATTTTTAAAAAACATGGGATTCCAAATCAAGCTGTGAATTAAAGATGTGATAATCGTATTCAATATCATTTTGTATTTATAATTTTTAATTTACTAATATAGAAATTGTTGATCCGTAAATCACACAAAAAGGGGGTAAAACAGTATTTTTAGTCGGAATCTCGTTTATTGATCTAAGTCGGCGATTACAACAGAGTTTAAGTAAGAAGGCAAAGACAAAAGACTTGAGATCGGTAATGAGCTTTCTCTTGTATTCTCTGTCTCTGCGGAAGTTGTGGATGTCTTGATGAATGAACCTTCTCCTCTATTTATATTGTCTTGAGGCGGCTCTAAATGTGAATATTCCCTTTTCCTTGCTCGATTAGGGAATGGAAATATTCCGGATTCCCCTCCGAGATAAGGATATATTCCTTATTCTTCGGCGGTCTGTTCGCAAGGAATATTTCCATTTCCGAGATCGGCGGGAAAGAGGAAATATTCCGATTTTATCTGTTGTAACGGATTGGGCTCGCGCTGGGCCTAGATTGTAGCCGAGATTGGGCTTTCAGCGAGATTCCGAGCTCGGCCCAACGTTTTCGGGCCGACTTGTCTTTGATCCGAACCATCGTAGACCGGTCTTGATTGAACCGATCTCGGTTCGAACCGAGTTAAACCAGGGGGTGCTAATCCCCCCTTTAACAATTGGTCCCCCCCTCAGTTCGGCGAGGGAGTTTATGAGTTCGGTGAATTTTTGGGGAGTATTCTTTAGCTCGGTTAAAACTGAGATCGGTACGATCTGATCAGATTCTATTTCGAGTGCGGCGGATTTTCGGGTTCGGCGAATTTTGAGTTCGGCGAACTTCTTTCGAAAATGAAGATCGGAATTCCCGTGGTCGAATAGATTTTGGAGCTTTCGAGTTCGGCAGATTTTTCTCGGGAAGGGGGCGTCGTTTCGTCTTCTTCGGCTACGGAATTCGAAGAGCCGCGTGTCGATTCGTACTCTTCGGCTACAGAATTTGAAGAATCGTCATCATTGCGTTTTTCTTTATAAATACCGCTCGATCCTTCTTCATTTCTCACTTCTGTTCATTTTCTTCAAAAAGGTATTTCTCTCTCTCTCTAGAGCTCTCCCTTCTCTCTAGAATTTATTTTTCTTTCCGTTCTCCGATCATTTCTCCGCCGTGATTCTTCCGATCTGTTTGAAGATCTTCGAACTTTCTGGGCGATCTTCAAGCTGTTCTTCGTTAGTATTCAAGTTGTTCTTCATTAGTTCTTTCTTTCGATCGATATGGTTTCAAGGACTTCTTCTCCTTCCGTTAAAGACCGAGCTTCTCCATCTAAGTTTCCCGACCTTGGGTTGTTCGTCAACAGCTCTGATTCGAATTCGGATGGGTTAAGTGACGTCGAACGGGAGATGTTCAGGCGCAACTCTCAGCGTTCCGCGGCTGGACCGAGCAATCCTAGAGTTTCGGTCGAGGTCCCGCATCTCGTCGATGAAGACCTGTCTGAAGAAACTGCTGAGTCGAATGAGCAAGTTCGGGCAGATGCCGAATTCGCCGCTCGGCTTGCCGAGGATGAGGATGCGGCCGACCTGGACAATCGTTCAGCTTCTCCAGCAGGTCGTCCTGACGAAGGAGACGATGATCCCGTATCTGCTGCTAGGCGGATGGTTGAGAGGCCGGCCAATATCGGCCCATCTCGGTCCACCGCGGAGACGATCCAGATCACCTTGGAGCGGTGCGGTGCTCCAAATGACTTGCTTTTTAAGACCCCGAAGGCTACGGATCGCCCGTGGGATGCTCCTGACGGTTACATTTGTGTCTACGAGGAGCATTTCAGAAGTTGCGGGCTTCGGTTTCCCATCCTAGAGCTCGTCTATACGTACTGTAAGAGGCGGCACGTCGCGATCTCTCAGTTGATGCCGGCCACGGTGATAAACCTTATGGGTCTTCTTTCTCTCGGGGAGGAGTGCGGTATCCCTATTACGGCGAAGGTTTTCGAGAGGTTGTTCCGGGTGAACCTGTCGAAGGCAAAGCCGTGGTTTCTATCGGCGAATGCGAAACCGGAAGCCGACCTTGTTACTGGGAACAAACCGAGCAAGGTCAACCATTGGAGCGCCCGATACTTCTTCGTGAAGATCGACAAATCTTCCGTTGAGTGTCCGGGAGGGAATTACCGAACTCAATGGAGGACTCCCATTGGTAGATACTTGTTCTTGATTTCGTTTTAGTACCTAATTTTTCCTGAATTATATTTGTCTTTTCCGTTTTCAGCTCGTCATCCTCCAAGATTCCTTATCACCACACCAGGATTCACTTTTGCTCATGCGAAGCAATTGAGTGCGGCTGGGAAAGTTCGGTGGCCTGAAGCTTTCCAGGAGAAGCTCGATTTGAAGGCGAAAAGAGTTCTTAGTGGTTGGTCGGTCGACTTTTCTTCGTAGTCTGTTGATACCGATATCCCCTTTCCCTTTTTTTTTTTATTTACTTATCGTTTTCCCCTTTTTCAGCTAAACCGTCTCGTCGTCAGAAGATGAAGTTCGATGACATCCCCGATCTATCTGCCGAACTTGACGGTGACGAGCGGGAGATGAATTCTGAAATTCCTCCTCCGCCTGAAGCCGAACCGGTAATTGTTGATGAAGGCATCGTTGGGAACGATGTTCCTGCTGGGGAGCAAGTTCCTACTGAAGGGCGCACCTCTCCTCCCGCCGAAAAGAAGAGGAGAAGGAAGACTAAAAAAGGAGCCCGGCAAAGGGCTGATCACACATCTGGGGTCAGCGCTACGCCTGCTGAAGGCAACGAAGGGAATACCGGCCCCCAAAATGTTGGAGGTGATGATGGGGGTTCTGAACCCCAACGATCCGAAGAGGAGACGGTGGTCCTGTCGGACGATTCTCCTGTCTCGAAGAGGCATCGGGCTTCAGCACCGGAGGTCGAGTCATTGGGTTTTGCCGAGACGTATCGGCCGGTTAGCTGCGGCCCGGAATTCCTCCCTTCGGTCGATCGTCTGTATAAGTCTGATGAGTTCAAGAAATTGGCCCAGACTACTGCCGAGGTAAATGCCTTTTTCAAGTTCGTCTCTTCTTTCTTTCAATTCTTCTTTCTGATGTTCGCTGTTTTTGACAGATGATTGCCCAGACGAATGAGATCGTCGGGTCATACGATCGTGATCTCGGAGCTTCGCGCCGTAAGGCTTTCGAAGCGAGCGTCCAAGCCGTGGAACTCCGCAAAGAGCTCCGAGTCTCTGAGGATAGAGTGGAAGCCGGCGATCGTGCAGTAGCCGAGCTAACCCGCGAACTAGCCGTGCTGAAGAGATCCAATGCCGAGCTGGAGTTGGAAAAGGATGCCCTTGCGACGAAGCTATTCACAGAGACTTCAAGGTTGCGGGCTGGCCGCACTTATCAAATCTTGAAGAGGAAAGCGGCAACTGAAAAATGCCAGGTTCGTCTTCAAAAAGTTAAGGACCATCTGGCGGCGGTTGATCAGGCAAGGAAACCATTCCTGGCCGTTAATCAGATCCATGGGATCCTCAGCTTCTGCCAGAGTCTGAAGACGAAGCACGGTATCGTCGTCCCGCCGTCTCGTATTGAAAAGCTTGAGAAGCTTAAGGCTGAGAAGTCGGCAGAGTACGAGGCGATCGACCTCCGCGAGCTGGAAGATGCGGATCTAGTCGTCTCGCCCTTTACTGATCCGGTTCACCCGGGAATTTCGCCCTCGATGGGTAATGAAGTCCCGCCAGGGCTTGATGAGTTCGGTACTAACCGAGCTTCGATGTCGGCGGACCAAGCTGAAGCGATGCGAAGGCAAGGTGTTTAGGCCTTTTTCCTACTTCATGTAATTTGTTTTTAGTTTTCTTTTTGCCCGGATGGGTTTATGGCTTGAACTCTTGGACCGGAAGGTTTGTAAAGTCCGGTATCCACTCTGTTGTTCGCCCGAGGGGCTTTTGAATGAATCTGATTTTTATCGATCTTCTTTTTATTTTGAGTGTTATACTTAGTTGTTTCTCAAGTTATTTTTATACCGAGCTCTGATATATTTGAAGTCGTACATTATACGAACCTCTCGAATTTATCGTACACAGTGGTGCCGTAAACTGTACGGTCTTAGCCGGGTGAAGAGGATAAATTCGACTGAACCTGTTCGAGGTCGGCAATCCCTATTGTAGATCGGCTTACTGCTTTTGCGATTGTTGAGAAATCGGCTTACTTGTTTTTGCGACTGTTGAGAAATCGGCTTACTAGTTTTGCGACTGTTGAGAAGTCGGCTTAGATTTGCGAGGAAGGACGTTCGGCTTGACCCTAGAGTTTAGTTTAAGAGTACGTGAACAGCCCATCTTAATATGCTCTAGGTTTCTCACATTGAATCCGAGTGTGCGAGACGGACTTGGCTTATTTGGCTCGGATAATCTGAGAAGCTGGTGCGAGACTGATCTCGGCTTTGAATGTGGAAAGTGTATTATCCACTGCACCATGAGGATGCGTGCGAGCTAAGCTCGGCTTATTTCGATCGTCTGGCCAGGACGTCGATATGGGAACCGTTTGTGGTTGAAAATGCGAACCGTTGAAGTTCGGCAAACGTAAAGTTTGACTTAGAAAATACGAACTGTTGGAGTTCGGCAAACAAAAAAGTTTGGCTTAGAAAATACGAACTGTTGGAGTTCGGCAAACACAAAGTTTGACTTAGAAAATACGAACTGTTGGAGTTCGGCAAACGAAAAGTTTGATTTGGAAGATACGAACTGTTGGAGTTCGGCAAACTAAAAGTTTGACTTAGAAGATACGAACTGTTGGAGTTCGGCAAACGAAAAGTTTGATTTGGAAGATACGAACTGTTGGAGTTTGGCAAACTAAAAGTTTGACTTAGAATATACGAACTGTTGGAGTTCGGCAAACAAAAAGTTTGACTTAGAAAATACGAACTGTTTGGAGTTCGGCAAACAGAAAGTTTGACTTAGAAAATACGAACTGTTGGAGTTCGGCAAACAAAAAGTTTGACTTAGAAAATACGAACTGTTGGAGTTCGGCAAACAGAAAGTTTGACTTAGAAAATACGAACTGTTGGAGTTCGGCAAACAAAAAGTTTGGCTTAGAAAATACGAACTTGGAGTTCGGTTGCAATGCCTTTGCGTAATAAAGTTTTATTGATGTTATAGCTGCGCCTGTGAAGGCTGCCTACGTACCTTCGAGAGAAGGATCAAGCCGTTCGTAGTTCATATTACATATTAGAATCGAGCGTATGTGTAGTAGCTCGGTGATCTTTTTTTTTTTTTTTTTTTTTTTTTTTAGCGCTTGAGGGTTGGCCTAGATGTAGTACCGCTTGAGGTTCATGGAATTCCGCGAACGGGGAATGGGGGTTCGTGGAATTCGCTTAAATCTGCTTTGATGTCCTCGTCGAGCTCGGCTCCGATTCCTACGCATCTCTCCGGATTGAAATCGTCGATATTGACTTGGGCGATCGTTTCGCGTCGCGGTAAATCGGGATCGTTTGGATTTTTCTTCTTATTGATCACGCAGGTGCGGGGAGTGGTCCTCAGTTTGCATTCGTTGATGAAACACGTTCGGGACATCACTTGGTCGCCTTTAAGGGTGAAGATTCCGGAAGGTGTTGGGAACTTGACGCATTGGTGATACGTTGACACGACTGCTTGCATTGAGAATATCCACGGCGTGCCAAGTATCACGTTGTAGATCGCTGGTTTGTTTAACACCAAGAACTTGACCATTCAGCATATTCCCCCGGTATAAATAGGAATTTTAACCGTTCCTGCTGTCATGGTTTGCTCGCTCGAGAATCCGGTGAGTGGTTCGATGTTCGGTCTGATTTGGTTGTCGGGAAAATCCATATTTTTCAGCGTATCCTTGAAAATCACGTTAACCGAGCTCCCAATGTCGATCAAAATTCGCCCGACTACGACATCACCGATGAGTGTCTCGACGACTAACGGGTCGTTATGCGGCATATGAAGTCCTTCCGTGTCGGCCTCAGAGAAGGTGATCGGCGTTCCGCAGGGTGTAGTCTGATGTGACTGTTTTGCGGCCACTGCTTCCTTACTGTATGTTTTCAGAGCTCGGACGGAGTAGTTGCATGTTTCCAACGCGCCCATGATCATGTTGATACGTTTCCGAACCTGCGGAGGTTGCTGAGCTTCCACGTTGTCCTCTCGATCCCGTTTTGGCTGTTCGTCGTCGGTTTTATTTTTAGGCTGCTCGGTAGCCTTGTTTGGTCTGGAGTTACGTCTCCTACCGTTATCGTTACGGTGCGGTCTGTTCGAGGGTTGGAAGGCTCCTTCGACTGGAACTTACCCCTTTTTGTACTTCATCATCAGGAACTCCTGTAGATGTCGGCACTCTTCGGTCGAATGATTTCCATACCGGTTATGGAAATTACAGTACGGTACGGATCCAGTGGTGTCGGGCTCTTTTGGCTCATCCAACCGAACCCAAGTGTTTGACCAGGATTGCTGAGTTTGGACCGTATTGACGGGTTGTTTCGGGGGAACGTACAGTGTGTCCTTAGTAGCGGGCTGTTTCGTGATTGCGTATCGCCTATCTTTCTCGGATCTTTCCTCCTCCTCCATGATGAAGATATGCGCCCTGTGCAGGATGTCCTCCAATGTCTTTGGATTATTGCGTTTGATCTCCCTGTGAAAGTCCGATTCGTACCAGGTGGCTTTGTAAAGAGCCTCGATTGCGGCTTCGTCGTCGATCGTGCAATGGGATACAACCGCTTTGAAACGTTCCATGAAGTTGCGTAGGGGCTCGTCCTGCTTATACTCGAGGGCCCAGAGTTCGGCGTTCTTTGTTTTCTGCTTGATAAACATGGTGAAGCGTTTGAGGAATTTGGTAGTGAGCTCGTTATAGCTGTTTACCGAACTTGGCTCGAGCGTTGAAAACCAATCGAGCGCGGCTCCGGATAAGTTCTCCACGAATAGTTGGCACATGGCTGCGTCCTTCTCGGTTTCCGAGCCGAAACGAAATCGGTTCATTGTGATGACAAACGAGGTCAAGAAGTGTTTAGGATCGGTAAACCCGTCGTATGATGTGATCTTGACTCTTTCCAATCGTCGGACTGGAGTGTTGACGACTTTGTCGGTAAACGGCGTCCTCTGTGACTCTTGAATTACTCGGTCGATCTCCGGCGCCGAACTCGTAGCCTGATGGACTTTGGTCCGCATATCTTGTAGTTGGGCCTGGACCTTGGCGAATTCCAAATTTACGGCGGCTTGGTCCGTGATGTTGATTTCCGAATCGGTCGCGGAGGATCTTCTTGTCGGCGGGTCGATAGTGCCTGGGGGTTGAGCGTCGGTTAAGTCGGACAAGAGATTTCGGCGTAACGTGTTTTCGTTGGCGGGGGTGACCGGGTTTGGATCGAGGATACCGATCTGATTTCGGCGCTCAAAATGGGATGCTATGAGAGACGCGATCCGCTCTTCGTTCTTTTTGTTAATTTCGGCGAACTGCGCTGTCATAGCTTCTATGAAGACGGTCGGATCCGTGAATATCGAAGCAGCCGGAGGCTGTGGAAGAGTCCGAGATGGATTGACCTGATTGTCTTCTCCAACAGGTATGGTCGGAGGGGGTCTTCCTCCGGTTGTCTGTAGTTCGGTATCGATAGGATTGAGCTCGTCGATCCGTGGGTTTTGATCATCGGTTTCTGAGCTGTTGACGGGGGCTGCGGTGGTATCGACTGGAAGAACCATTGCCGAACTTCAATCAAACGATATCCGAAAGTACTGTTCTATCTGTCCCCACAGTCGGCGCCAATTGTTGATCCGTAAATCACACAAAAAGGGGGTAAAACAGTACTTTTAGTCGGAATCTCGTTTATTGATCTAAGTCGGCGATTACAACAGAGTTTAAGTAAGAAGGCAAAGACAAAAGACTTGAGATCGGTAATGAGCTTTCTCTTGTATTCTCTGTCTCTGCGGAAGTTGTGGATGTCTTGATGAATGAACCTTCTCCTCTATTTATATTGTCTTGAGGCGGCTCTAAATGTGAATATTCCCTTTTCCTTGCTCGATTAGGGAATGGAAATATTCCGGATTCCCCTCCGAGATAAGGATATATTCCTTATTCTTCGGCGGTCTGTTCGCAAGGAATATTTCCATTTCCGAGATCGGCGGGAAAGAGGAAATATTCCGATTTTATCTGTTGTAACGGATTGGGCTCGCGCTGGGCCTAGATTGTAGCCGAGATTGGGCTTTCAGCGAGATTCCGAGCTCGGCCCAACGTTTTCGGGCCGACTTGTCTTTGATCCGAACCATCGTAGACCGGTCTTGATTGAACCGATCTCGGTTCGAACCGAGTTAAACCAGGGGGTGCTAATCCCCCTCTAACAGAAATAACAGAATTACTCAGTTATAGTAATTCGTACTTTATATCGATTTATGTGATTTGGCGTTTGACTTTATTGGTTTTCTGGATTTCCAAATTAGGATTTTGTTTTCTTATTTTCAGACTTTGGGATTGTGTTCATGATGAATGAGGAGGATTTAGTGTCTCAGCTTTGCGATTGATTGTCAACGAATATTGCTCCATAACAAGCTCGAAAAAAATTATTCATAACAATTTATAGATTTTTCGAACTCAGAGGATATCAAACTCTGTGGGATTTTGGATCATGGATTCATGATCATTTTAGTGCTGAAATTTGGATTATTTGTTTTTGCTGGTAAGTGTCTGACGGCAGATTAATTATTCTGGTGGTTACCCATAGGATGAAGAATGGCATGAATACATTAATAAAAAAAAGTTAGAATATCTCAAATCAATTTCTTCCTTTCTAATGACAATTGGTTAAAGAAATTAAAATTTTGATTGAATATGAATTTGTTACATTTGTTTCATGTAGAGAGAAACTTGTTTGTATTGATCATGACTGCATTTGGATCTAGCAATGGTATTAAAAAAAAATAGAATTTAAAAAGTAGTTCTTAAGGTTTGAGTTTTAAGACTATTGTTATTTCGACCTATGTAGCATAGAAACGCCGGTGATGCTCCGATTCCCGCTCCAGAATTGGAAACGGAATCGCTCGGAATCGTTAGGGAATCGCGTTTCCGGAAAAGTGGAGTTTGGAAATGCAATGGAAGCGCACAATTCGGAGTTGGAAGCGTGTTGTCGATAGATCGGAAGCGTTGCCGACGATTTGCCTAAAACCATATCGAAAAGATTATCTGAAGAAGACGAATACATGGTCACATGCTCTTCTCTTTTGGGGTTAAAAAGTTGTTTTATGAGCCAATTATTTTATATATATATATATATCTTTTGTGGTCCAAATGTTTATTAAATTAGGAAATATATTTAATTATTTCATATACGCAATGTTTTTTTCTTGGCTTTCAATAGAAAATCCATTAACAAAAAACAAAGTAAACAACATCTTCTAACTAGATATTTCGATCAAATCTGAAATATATGTCCATATTGTTTTAAATGTTTTTTAAATATGATTTTATGTTTGATGTTTTATAATATAAGTTTTTAATAACTGATAATTAGTGTTCATTGTGTTGTGCCACAAGAAAATATGTACTTCAGACTCGATAAAGTGATTAACAATGATTGTTACTTGCAATGGGCTTTGTTTGTAATCGTGTCTAGATTCATTAAACGGTATATAAGGGTTTAGTCGACAAATCTACTAAATGAATTGTATACCTATTCCCTGATACCATGGTTTCGTGCCCGCGCTTGCGAGAAAAATAAGAACCAAAAAGAGGATAGATAATTCCCGTAAAACGGGGAGAGAGTTCCGGTTAAGGAGAACAAAAAATTAAAATCATCCATAAACTAAATGTATACAAATAATGACTAATCTAGAGATGCAACTTAATATCGTGTCAAAGCTACCAAAGGGATTGCTTACATACGCTATGATACCATGGTTTCTCGTATCCACGCTTGCGAGAAAGATAAGAACCGACAAGAAGGAGAGACAAGTCCGAAAAAACATGGAGATTTTTCCGGCTAGGGATAATGAAGAATCAAAAAAATCCATAAACTAAATGTATACAAATAATGACTACTTTTGAAATGAAACTTAACATGGTATCAAAACTACCAAAGGGATTGCTTACCTACGCTCTGATATCATGGTTTTGTGCTTGCGCTTGCGAGATAGATAAGAACCGACAAAAAGATAGACAAACGAACCACGAAACATATCGATGTATGATCAAATAAATTTCATGGATATTGAATTTGACAATACTAAACTGGTTCCAACCCTGCTTGAAATGTTAGAGAAAATGTACGGAAGCTACGATGAAACGATGTAGATTTTTTACGACGAAGAAATATGTGATTAATATGAAGAAGAAGAAGGAGTACAAAGGTGAAGACGAGATAAGTAAGAATAATAAAAAGAAGAAAGAAGATGAAGAAAAACCGAAAGAAAAAGAAGAAGAAGAAGAAGTCAAAGAAGACAAGGCGATAAAGGAGAAGAAGTAGAAGTCGAAGATGATGAATAGGAAGAAGGAAAAGACGAGGATGACGTAAGAAGGATGATGGTGAAGAAGAAGAAGAAGTTGATGAAGAAGAATTCGAAAAATACGAGGACCCGACGTTAAAGATGAGGAAGGAGACCGAAAGATGAAGATGACAAAGTCAGAGAGAGAGCATGTAAGTGTAGTTTTTTTGGTAATGGTAGTTTTACTTCTTTTTTATATATATTATATATATTTTAATTCTAATGTAAGCTTCTTAATCAGTCATAATTGATAGACTCGCTATTATGCGTTTTAGCACATCTTCGATCACAACTTCGAAACAGATCTATTTTATTTGTTTGGGTTTTTAATATTAACCCTTAAATCTTGTGTTAATAAGGAGAGTACTTGAAATTACAGAGTGTTTAGAGAAACAAGCATTGTTCGAGGAGAAAATGGCAACGACCCACGAACCATATCTATGTATGAACAAAGAAATTTTAGAGATATTGAATTCGACAATACTGAACCGGTTACAAATCCTATTAGAAATGCTTGAGGAAAATCATAGAAGGTACAAGGAAACAATGGCTGAAACAATGACGATGTTTTGGCGTCAAATAAATGTGTGATTGTTATGAAGAAGGAGAAGGAAGAGATGGGGAAGATGTTTTAAGGTAAATTAAGAGAACAAAAGAGAGAAGGAGAAGTAGAAGGAGACAAGACTAAACCCATCTATTGTGGAATTTATCTTCCATGGTGGAGAAGAAGAGGAAGAAGAACATGCTTAAGATTATCGAGGAAGAAGAACATGCTTGAGATTATCGAGGAAGAACCAAGGGAGATCTAAGTTAGGAATCTAGAGAGATAGAGAGAGAGTAATGGAAACCGAAAATGGAAGATTTTGATTCAAAGTTGAATATGGCGAGGAAGAAGACGAAGATGAGACGAAGAAACACTGAAGAATAAGAAGTTGGAGAATATGAAGATGATGAAGAAGAGGGCGGAGAAAATTCGGACAAAGAAAAAGCCGGAACAAGAAGAGGACGAAGAAAAACCGGAAGAAGAAAATGAAGGCAAACCTTAAGAAAATAGAGGAAGAAGAAGCCATAGAAGTTAAAAACAATAAGGAAGAAGAAGAAGAAGAAGTCGAAGACGATGAAGAAGAAAAATAGAAGAGAAAGAAGATGCCGAAGAAGAAAAATGATGTAGAAGATGGAGAAGAAAATGACGAAGAAAAACCAGAAGAGTTAGATAGTGAAAAAAAAATAGAAATCTATAGAAGCCAAAGATGATAAAAAAGAAGAGGAAGAAGACGAAGACGAAGACTAAGATGATGAAGAAAAAGTCGGAAAAGACGAGGAAGATGACAAAGACAAAGAACAAGAAAAACCATAAGTAGAATAAGAAGGCGGATGAGACCAATACATTGAAGAAGAAGGCGGAGAAAGTTAAGGATTTGGAGAAGAAGAATAAAAACTGGAAGAAGGGGAAAAAGGAGTAGAAGAAGACGAAGGTGATGAAGAAAAAGAAGCCAAAGACAATGAAAAAGAGAAAAGGAAAATACGAGGGAGAATATAAACCGAAATATATAGAATAATAAGAAGAAGGCGAAGCAGAAGAATTTGAGGATGAAGACGGGACGAAGAAAACCCAAAAGAATAATAAGCCAGAGAATGAAGACGATGAAGAAGAAAAACCAGAAGAGATAGACGAAAACAAACCAAAAGAGAAAGAATAAGAATAGTTGTTGGAGAAGACAAAGATGATAAAGAAAAAGAAGTAAAAGTCAAAGACGATTAAGAAGAATAAGAAGAAGAAAAATAAGAAGGAAAAGAAGAGGAATAACCGATTAGAGCGAGAGACACTTATGATAAAATGGAGAGAGAGTTCTAGCGATGGAGAGATAAAAAAAGAATTGTCATTGCATTATTCAATATGTTTTTGATCTCTATGATTGCCATTACTTTATTTTGTATTTTTTTTATGAATAATATTGGTTGTTATTTTTTTTTTTCGATAACAAAATTAATAATAATTAGTTTATAAAATCTATCTGCCCGTACAAGGTGCGGACTACCTACCTAGTTAAAAATAACTTAGAGGAAATGAAAAAATGTTAGATTCAAATCTCATACAAAATATGCAACAAATAATCTTAAGGGTTTGGTACGGTTTAGTTCAGTTGGGTACTGTTAATATATAAAGGCCCCAAGCTATACTTCATCGTTTCCTATCCACCAACTTAGTCTCTCTCCCTTTCTCTTTCTCCGCGGAATCTCTTATTCTGGTTTCGTTCGAGTCCGCAGGAGAAAACAAACAAAAAAAAAGAGATGGCGGAGGAAAAGAAAGTTGCTCCAATTGGTATCTGGACTACTGTGAAGCCCTTCGTCAATGGCGGTGCCTCTGGTATGCTTGCAACTTGCGTTATCCAGCCGATTGACATGATCAAGGTATGTAAATTTTTCTGGATACACGTTTATGTATCAGCATATTCATGCAGAAGCTCGTTATAAGTAGAACTCTTGCTTGATTTCCAGATACTTGAATTCCGCGAAATCTGTAAATGTGTTCATCAGATCCGAGTCTAGGGATTTATTTTTCTCTCAGATCTGGATTTCTTTTAACAATGGAATTTCGATTCTCGGAACATGTTCTGACTCATTTGTGTGTGGACTGTTGCTATTGATATGTATAGATGAAAGGTTTCAGTTCAGATCTGGATTTTGATTAGAAATGTGTTCTTAGTGCATCGCATCACAATGTACAGTCCTTCGTTTGTGTTCATAGGGTTTTGAATGATGTGAATCTAATAGGCTAACACTTGTTTCTGGTGGTGAAGGTGAGGATTCAACTAGGTCAGGGATCTGCAGCCAGTGTGACCACGACCATGTTTAAGAATGAGGGTATCGGTGCCTTCTACAAGGTATGGATTATTTTTTGGATGTTGATTAGGTCTATTTGGATAGATTTACTTTTCTTGAAGAGGTATGTGTTTATGTAGGATGAATTCTATTGGTATTCTGGTGTTGATGCTCACGAACAGTTTCGTATATGTTGATGTGGTTGATCTGATACTCGGTTGATTTCATATCTAACAGTCTTTTCTTCTCTGTCTTGCTAACTACAACGTTAGTTTTACCCAATTTCTGCTATGAAGATGTCTCCTGAGCTTATTTGACTTAAATTCTTACAATAGGGTTTATCTGCTGGTTTGCTGAGGCAAGCAACTTACACCACAGCTCGTCTTGGATCATTCAAGTAAGTTAGTCATTTGTGGGTTACCTTGAGTCTATCCAGATGAATACTTTCTTATTGGTTTTATAGTTATATATGTGAATCATCATCTCTCTCTTTTGCTGTACTAATCAAAGGAGTGTCATTATGAGTTATCAGGATACTGACTGCAAAAGCAAGTGAGGCTAATGATGGGAAGCCACTGCCGCTGTATCAGAAGGCTCTTTGTGGTCTGACAGCTGGTGCAATTGGTGCTTGCGTTGGTAGTCCAGCCGATTTAGCGCTGATCAGAATGCAAGCCGATAATACTTTGCCGTTAGCTCAGCGCAGGAACTATACCAACGCCTTCCATGCGCTTTACCGTATTAGCGCTGATGAAGGAGTTCTTGCACTTTGGAAAGGTTGTGGACCCACTGTGGTCAGAGCAATGGCTTTGAACATGGGAATGCTTGCATCTTATGATCAAAGTGCTGAATACATGAGAGATAATCTTGGTCTTGGGGAGACATCTACGGTCGTAGGTAAGCTGCACTCCCGAGTCTCTCTTACAGTAGGAAAATATTATTTCTACTACGCCTTCAATAAATGTAGATAGCAGTTAGAGTCAAGGATATACAGAATCGTCGTGGAAATTCGCATTTACAGCTTGTAATCTACTGTTTACACGAGTGTTGTGTTGCCATAACACAATTGTGTGTTTGACTTAATCAAATCTATCAAAGAAGTACACCAGAGAAAATACTTAGTGAGAGGATTCTTTAAACTCTCGACCATTGCCCAAATCCAGATCTTAGACCCTTCAGCTCTCAACTAACCGTAAGGTGTATTGCTAAACTGGCAAAAATACATTTGTAGACTAGTTACAATAGTTCTGCACTAAACTTACTAAGAAGGCCTTATCAGTTTTGTCTTGTGGTCATGTAAATCCCTATATAGATCTCTCAGCTGGGTGGTTGTGTGAATTTTGTTCCTTTTGGCAGGAGCAAGTGCTGTTTCGGGATTATGCGCTGCGGCTTGCAGTCTGCCATTTGACTTTGTCAAAACTCAGATCCAGAAAATGCAACCCGACGCTCAGGGTAAATATCCGTACACGGGTTCGCTCGACTGTGCGATGCAAACCTTAAAATCAGGAGGACCTCTCAAATTCTACACAGGTTTCCCTGTTTACTGCATCAGGATCGCCCCTCACGTCATGGTATCATAACAATTTTTTCTCATTTTTTTTGTAAATGCTATTCCACGAATCACTTCAACCTTGTCTCTGAGATCGTTGATGATCGATCGCGTTTTCTTTTTGGCAGATGACATGGATCTTCCTGAACCAGATTACAAAATTTCAAAAGACCATTGGGCTGTGATCTTCAAACAAACCTTGTGAAGTGCGCGGCAAAAATAAGATGCGAAGAAAGAAAACACAATCGGAATTGTGTTCATTTGCTTTTTTTTAATCATATACATCATTGGAGCTGTTTGAGACTTTAATATTTTTTTTTGTTGAGGGTCGTTGATTGGTCCCTGAACATTAAATTTTTGCTCATCAAGTTTAAAAGAAACAGAAACCAGAGATTTTAATATTAACAATCAAAATTATAATTTCGGTTCAAGGATAAAAGGGTTGATGATGTTGGGTAGCAAAATTTTGAATTAAATAAAGTACTCAATAACGTGACATGACAAAAGTTCGTAAAAAGACAAGCTTGTTTCTACGTTAACAAAATGTTCCCAAAAATTCGTTTGAAACACCAAACATTTGCATCAGCAGACAAGAACCCTGCCCCAAAACTCTGCCGATAATCCAACAACACTTGTAGGTAAGAAACTTGCCTATTTCGGAGCAACTTCTTTATGAGCTTTGAACGATAAAATCACATTCCAAGCTAAAGCTACTACGTTCGAAGCGAGTACCTGCAATTTATATATAAAACATTGATTCATCCTAAGAGCCAGTGAACACACTCTATGCAGAATGGTGAATTACACCTGATACCAGGAAAATCTTGCTATGCCTATAAAATTGATGATGCAGAGAGTTATAATGTCATTCTAGCGTAATTCGTCTCATGCTCATTAACATGTGCTCAACAACATTAAACCGCCTAATAATTTCTTGCTGGATGATGACGGGGTCAAAGATTATACTAAGTAGAGAATTAAGACGTTAAAGAGAGAAACAGAGTGTGGGTCACTATGTTTGAAACACATCTATCTTTCACCGAATTGTATTTTTCACACTCCCATTTCATGTTGTCACAGAGTTTGGTAATCAAACCTGGAAGTTTTGTGGAACAAATCTGAAGTTAAGAAACTGAAATGGTATCCATAGCTGCCAATTTGCTAGCACTGCACCAGTCCACTCCTACACAGCCAGCAATTCATGGATTATATTAGAATACCGATAAAAAGATACAAAGTATCAAATTTAGGTTCCTGCAAAATGCTTTCCCACCCTGCGCCATGCGATAAACATTCTCTTGGGAATAAAAAGGTTAATTAGCTTTTATTCCAACCTGCTTCAGTTTTGGGATGACATGTGATGGTTTCCCTTCAAGTGTCACAACAGCTGATAAGAAAACTCCAACAAAAATAGGAGCAAAAACAAACTGAAAAAAAAACAAAAAGCTGGTGTTAACACAAAGGAAGCAAGATAGGAACATAAATGTTAGTCGGAAAATAGGAAAATTTGCTACCTGGTCTAGTAAAAGTCGCAAAACTGTGCCTGATAATCCGGAAGCTGTCACCACTTTGCTCAAATACAAGTACCTAAATGGAGTTGCGAGATTTCAGAGAGCATAAGTCTCTTTTCAAATGAACAACCACTTAGCAGAAAAGTAAAATAGCTTTTGACGGTGTCATAAGAGCACGCAAGGAAAACAATACACCACATAGAAAGTTAAAAGTCCGTGGATATACCAGAAGTGCAATGCTGGACCGACTAGCCCTAAGCCCAAGATGGTAAAGGTGAGTGTCCTCTTCTTGTCCAAAGATGAGGTCCTATTGATTGTAAGCTAACAAACCAAGTACAACAAGAATAAGCAATCTTGCTTTTTCGATAAGAGGTTATATATGAATGCTGTGAATCCAAAACTTCAAAGATAACTACTGAGATTCAAGCACACCAATAAGAGAGTTACCTGACAGATCAAATCTCCAATGAGGGTCAAAATTGCTGACGTCACAGCTTTGGTCAAAACAGGATAATCTGAGAGAAGAGCCAGGTACCTGAAGCACCACAGAAAATCAAGCCACAACGTGTATATATATGTTTTTTCAGAAGCACGGAGTTATAGTAAAATAGATTGTTGTGAGTATTATTAACATCCATGAGAATTTCGAATGTGGGATTATAGAAAGGCTTAATCGAATTTGCGTTTGAAAGAAACAATCTTTACACAAGAAAAGAGTAGAGAGAGGAGGAAGTACCATGAGAGAAACGACCACTTGTTTCCGCTCCCGCCGCTACCTTCACCTCCACCGCCGGAACCGTCACCACCACCACCTGAACCACCAATCCCGCCGGAGTCACCTGAACTTCCACCTGAGATCGAAGAGACCCGACCCAGATGCCCAAACCCAGTCCCTGAACGCCCCGACCAATTGATACGACCACAATTCAGTGAACCTTTTTTGTACCCAAACGCAAGAACCCTGCTCGAACCACGATTGAAATACGAAGTGTGACTACCGGAAATCCCGAGAGTATTGGACGGGAGTGGTGTTTTCCGGGTGAAAGTGGCGGGGCTAAGCATCGTGGTTTCGTCTGGTCTGATACTTTAACTTAACGGTGACTGTCGCACTTACGATATGACGACTCGTGGTGGAAAAGGAAAACCATGAAAACGAACTTTTGGTAATGTTTTGGGCTTTAGTAATGGGCTTTTTAGATGGGCTTTCATATGAAACGGGCTTCTTAAAGAGGAAGTGGACGGAGCAGGGTAAGGAATAAAGAGTTTTAGGGATTAATCAAAAAGAAACAAACATATTTGGGTTTAATGTTTTACAAAGAGCATAGCATTTGAGTTTGGTTGAACAACAGAGGAAAACATATTTAACTTGTCTTTCTTCAGTATCTATCCACATTCTAGATATCATCTCAATTCACCTTTTAGGACAAGTGATGCATGTCTTATAGCTCTAGAGACTCTCCAGATCTGGTGTTGAACATGTTCCCAAGATGCTTTGGTCTTTAGCCTCTTTGCATTATCTATTGCATCATCAACTCCAGGAAATGATTTGGATCCGTAGTCATCGTACTTGGATGGTCCGTATACCAAATGCTTGTACCAGGGTCTTTCAGAGAGTCCATCTCGGTCTGTTAAAGCTCGCTCCGCCATCATTAATCTGTCATTGAGCTCTCTCACTCTCAGAGCTCCCTTAATTCCCTGCACACTCCCGTCAAGCTACTCTCAATAACCAATTTACTTGTCAATTTTGTCAAATGTAAAACTGTCGCCATACCTTTTTCTCTATATTTATCCCTCGTGCAGCTGTAGATAGATCTTGGATCGATTTGATTAACGGAGAAACATCTATGCTATGGCCTAACTTCTCCAAATCTTCCGCACTTTTCTGTTTATGCAGGCAGACAAATAACATTACGGCAATCTATCCGGCTTTGAACTTATATTTTAAAAGATATCAATTACATTGAGTTCTGATGCATAGGAGACATAGTGGAATGGTAAGACTTCCTCGTCTGCTAACCGAAGAGCGACCAAACCCAGAACACTAGCCATTGCGACATGTCGCTGAAACATCGGGTCTCCAAATTTTTCCATCCAAGTGAAGTCATCATAAATAGAGTGATAGACTGGATAGTCTGTTATATGTGGTTATTTTTAGCAATAATTAATCTCTAATTCATGAGAGAAAAAAAGAAGTTTATTGACTAGGTGTTTATACAACAGACCATGATGTTTGGCCCATCTAGTGTTGGTTGATTCAGAAATTTACCTTTTCCGAAACGCATGTCAACTGCTGGAACGCCAACATGTTGCACAAATGATGCGTAATCCGATCCTCCACCTCCTAGTCTTCCAATCTTCACATACCAAGTATACAAATCCGTTTACCATAAGACAAAATTTATAATCTAACAGTGTATTCTTCACTTACCACACCAGAGTTGCTTGATCCTATCCACAATTCGTAGATGGTTTGCGTTGTGTTATCTGGATCCCGAACCTGCAGATAGCTTGATTATGTGTCCTTGTAACAGAAACAGTGAACACTTAGCATTCAAGACAAGCTCAAAAGACAGTTACATATTACCCAGATGCTTGTTAAACTGTACCTCTTGAGCCGCTTGTTTTATCAATTCATCGAGTTGTCGAGTCGCAGAAGCATGAAATCCGGGGCCAGATACCGCACAATCTACATTCAAGTAGGCCACTGCTCTCGAAGTTAGCATCTCTCTGTTTTCTTCTACCCATTCTGTTGACCCAATCTACAGAAAAGAACACATTAAACTCCTGCTTTCAACATTACCAAAGTAGACATGTAAAAAAGCGAGGTAGAGACTAGACACCAGAGCATACTCCTCGGCATCCCAATTGCACAGAATAATCGTCCGTCGAGGCTTCCATCCTCTTTTCTGCAGCTTATCTAGTCTTTGTGCAATCTACACAGTTTCATCAAGATCTCTCATTGCAATAAAAACCATTTTAAAAACTTTCAGCATACATATTGAGGGAAAAAACTTTACTCACCTCCAAAAGTACTGCAGTCCCACTGTTGGGATCAACAGATCCGAAAGTCCAAGCGTCCCGATGGTTTCCAAGAATCACATATCTAACCAATTCATCTATTGCCACTCAATATTGAGCAATGGTACCTATCAGGCTCTTCTTCTCCTTCAATCACTCCAATAACATTCTCAATCTGAGCTATAACAGTTTTCCCCTGAAACCAGACCCCACAAATTTCATAACTTTTTCCAAGTACAGAAACACAAACGATTCTTCACTTTCATACAACAAACTCACAATGTAGCTCACGTTCAAGATCCCAGGTCCAGGCCCCACTGGATAAACATCTCCATCAGCAACATCTCCTACGATCGTCTTCAAAATCACTTCCGCATCAGCCGACGAAACAGGCAACGATGGTATGAGCGGAAAATCGCCGCTCAATTCGACGGCCTCCTCTGATAGTCTCTCACACCCATCGACGCTTGCCCACCCAGGAGTCGTCGGATCGCCCAACCCATTATAAACGGTACCCACCTGAACCCCACTCGGCGGCATCCATTTACTCGCCGGAAAACAGTCGTCTCCGCCGTAATCTCTCTTGTCTGCGTAGATCACGACGCCTACAGCTCCCGCCTGGTACGCGTTATTCACTATGTCTCCTCTGTAAATCTGTCCGTACCTCGCAATTACGACGGCTCCGGAGGCATTCAAACCAACGAAATCTTCGACTCGCCCGTAGTTTGCATAAACCACCGGCCCAGAAACGTTACCTGACTTAGCGTATCCATGAAAAGTAGGCATCACTTCATTTGCGTAAGGATTGTCTCCGACTTGTTCTTGTTCCAGCGCGAAAGTAATCGGCTTTGCTGATTCTCTTGGTGTTAGTACCAGGGAGCGATGAATTGGGTAAGTTAGAGATACATGGTAAGCGACGACGTGTGATTTGAGTGAGGAGGAGATGAAGGCAGAGCGAACGTAGGCGGCAGCCTCAGCGTTGGCCTCCGAACCGGCCACATGAGGGCGGCGCGTGAGGGCACGAATGTTTAAGGCGACGGAAGCGTTGTCGGAGAAGGAAGCGGAGAGGAAAAGCGCATGGTAGTGAGGTTTAGGTGAAGAGGAAGAGTGAAAGAAGAGGGAGTAAGATAAAGCTGCGATTACGAAGGCGAGAGCTGTTGATTTCGACATCAATGGCGCTTCTTTCTTAGATAATCATCACCTCTCTCTCTCTCTCTCTGCTGTTTCTGTGTTTGACTAGAGTAATGGTTTTTCAGAGAAAATCTTGTCTTCTGCAATTATTGATCTTCGCAACAATCTATTACTTTAATGTTCTCTTCACTTGCACTAGAGATTAGCTTACATTATTTTGTTGACATCAATTAACATACATAAATTATTACGAGATTATATTGATTTTGAGTCCCATTGGTGACACTGACAAAGGTACAAGCTTTATAAAGAGATTATGGTATTGTTAGAGTATTGGGGTATCTCAATTTTTTTTTAAAAATATAATTATTTAATTATGTGAGTATTCAACTTTTTAAAATACTTACATAATTAAATAATAATTTTTATAAAAAAAAGTTTGAAATATTAACGTTGAGAACCTCCCAATGAAAGTGCTCGTACAGCATCTCCGACCTATGGTTTCCTCATTTGTTTTCCAATGGTTCTCCTTAGTTTTTTCACTCAAAAAAATATATTCTAAATATATTTGTTCTTATTTTATTGTTAATTTTTTATCAAAAACATTTATAATATAAAAATATTTATTTTAAAACATTTATTATATAAACATTTATTTGTATTAAGTTTTATGTTAATTTTATTTGTTTTTTATCTTTATTTATGGTATTAATTGTGTATTTTTAATATTGCATTTTAATGTTTTTACCTCTGAAGCTAACTAATATTTATTTATAGTTATGTTTTTTTAAACATAATATTGTATTTGAATATTAAATAAAAAGTTTAAAAACTTTGTTTAAATATAAACTAGATACATGTAAAGTTATAAAGATTATTTTGCAAATAAACAAAGCTAAAAAGTAAAGTGATGTGATGAATAGTATTTGTATTTCCTCAAATTTGATGAGATACTGTTTTTCTCTCAAAATGAAAGACCAATGGAGATGAATTTTCTTATTTTTTATGTTTTCTCTCAAAATGAAGGACCATTGGAGATGGTTTTAGAGACATTACAAAATAGTGATTGCCTCATTGGTGACAAAGATAAAAGCTTTATATAATAAGATTGCGGTATGGTTAGAACCATTAACAAAATAGTGTTAAAATGTATGCTAAGTATGTGATTTTTTAAAAAAAATGTATTTTCATTTTATTGGAAAATGTACATTATTAGTTAGGTAAAAAGGAAAAAAGAAGAAGAAGAAGAGAGTAAAGGTTAGAGTCTGATCCATTCAGAGCCGTCGATGAAGGTAAGAGAAATAAAAGGCTTAGCTTCTTCGTCGGTGAGCTCTCTTGCCCAAGCCACCCTCCCTCCATAGTTTGCTCCTGCTCCCGTGCACTTGTACTGCCCATAGAACACCGTCCTGCATGCACAATTTTTTTTTGTCATTTTCATTTACAATTACTTTTTCTTTCTTTCTTAATTTAAGTATTATTTAGACTTGTATATATGCATTTTGGACTAGAATGAAGAGACTATGCACGCCTACGTTAATGGCTTTAAGCTTCAATATCTATAGGGATGCACGCGCGCACACACAAAGTATAATAAGACAAGAGTGAAGTTCGGTTGGGAGATGTTGAGTGGTGGGGACCTAGGACTCTGAGATGGATGACGCAACGAGATCATGTTTTGTAAAGTTGGACTGAAATGTATTGTTTACAATTTATTATCAAGTTTGAAATGCATGTTCTCTCGGCTTGTAATTTAGCTTCAGGTTCAATCTATGTTTTATAATTCATATCCAAAAAAATCTATGTTTTGGTCCGTTAGTTTTAGTGTTTTACGAATTGTTGTTATCTTCGAAGTCCATTGATATGATAGACTTTTGGTTATATGTAATTTAAAGAAGAAAAAAACAGTAGTGAGGTCAAAGAGAGGAGTAAAGTATATACGTACATCTCGCGTGAAGGGTCACCCCAATTGTACCAGCCTTTAGGGAGGATGATGTTGTCCATATAGGTGTAAGCAAAGACGACTCTTGAGAAGGGACCCCATGCCCTCCCAAGGTACAAAACCCCTGTCCCTGTCACCTTACACTTGACGAACGAGAATCCTGTGTCCTCTAGCACACTGCTCCTTCCCTGCGCCGTCACTGCTCTGTTAGAGGGGGGATTAGCACCCCCTGGTTTAACTCGGTTCGAACCGAGATCGGTTCAATCAAGACCGGTTTACGATGGTTCGGATCGAGGATAAGCCAGCCCGAAAACATTGGGCCGAGCTCGGGATCTCGCTGAAAGCCCACCTCGGCTACCGATCTAGGCCCATCACAAGCCCAGTCCGTTACAACAGATGAAACCGGAATATTTCCTCTTTCCCGCCGATCTCGGAAATGGAAATATTCCTTGCGAATAGACCGCCGAAGAATAAGGATTATATCCTTATCTCGGAGGGGAATCCGGAATATTTCCATTCCCTAATCGAGCAAGGAAAAGGGAATATTCACATAGAGAACCGCCTCAGAACATTATAAATAAAGGAGGAGCTTCATTCTTCAAAGGATCCACAACTTCCGCAGAGACAGAGAATACAAGAGAGCTCATTACCGATCTCAAGTCTTTTGTCTTTGCCTTCTTACTTAAACTCTGTTGTAAACCGCCGACTTAGATCAATAAACGAGATTCCGATTAAAAGTACTGTTTTACCCTTTTTGTGTGATTTACGGATCAACAATTGGCGCCGTCTGTGGGGAATATAGAACAGTACTTTCGGATATCGTTTGATTGAAGTTCGGCAATGGTTCTTCCAGTCGATATCACCGCAGCCCTCGTCAACGGCTCAGAAACCGACGATCAAAATCCACGGATCGACGAGCTCAATCCTATCGATACCGAACTACAGACAACCGGAGGAAGACCCCCTCCGACCGTGCCTGTTGGAGAAAACAATCAGGTCAATCCACCTCGGACTCTTCCCCAGCCTCTGGCCGCTTCGATATTCACGGATCCGACCGTCTTCATGGAAGCTATGGCGGCGCAGTTCGCCGAAATTAACAAAAAGAACGAAGAGCGGATCGCGTCCCTCATAGCATCCCATTTTGAGCGCCGAAATCAGATCGGTATCCTCGATCCGAATCCGGTCACCCCCGCCAACGAAAGCACGTTACGCCGAAATCTCTTGTCCGACTTAACCGACGCTCGACCCCCAGGCACGATCGATCCGCCGACAAGAAGATCCTCCGCGACCGGTTCGGAAATCAACATCACGGACCGAACCGCCCTGAATTTGGAATTCGCCAAGGTCCAGGCCCAACTACAAGATATGCGGACCACAGTCCATCAAGCTACGAGTTCGGCGCCGGAGATCGACCGGGTAATTCAAGAGTCACAGAGGACGCCGTTTACCGACAAAGTCGTCAATACTCCAGTCCGACGATTGGAAAGAGTCAAGATCACACCATACGACGGGTTTACCGATCCTAAAAACTTCTTGACTTCGTTTGTCATCACAATGAACCGATTTCGTTTCAGCTCGGAAACCGAGAAGGACGCGGCCATGTGCCAACTATTCGTGGAGAATTTATCCGGGGCCGCGCTCGATTGGTTTTCAACGCTCGAGCCAAGTTCGGTAAACAGCTATAACGAGCTCACTACCAAATTCCTCAAACGCTTCACCATGTTTATCAAGCAGAAAACAAAAAACGCCGAACTCTGGGCCCTCGAGCAGAAGCAGGACGAGCCCCTACGCAACTTCATGGAACGTTTCAAAGCGGTTGTATCCCATTGTACGATCGACGACGAAGCCGCGATCGAGGCTCTTTACAAAGCCACCTGGTACGAATCGGACTTTCACAGGGAGATCAAACGCAATAATCCAAAAACATTGGAGGACATCCTGCACAGGGCGCATATCTTCATCATGGAGGAGGAGGAAAGGTCCGAGAAAGATAGGCGATACGCAATCACGAAGCAGCCCGCCACCAAGGACAAACTGTACGTTCCCCCGAAACAACCCGTCAACACGGTCCAAACTCAGCAATCCTGGTCAAACACTTGGTTTCGGTCGGATGAACCAAAAGAACCCGACACCACTGAATCCGCACCGTACTGCAATTTCCATAACCGGTATGGAAATCATTCCACCGAGGAGTGCCGACATCTACAGGAGTTCCTGATGATGAAGTACAAAAAGGGGGAAGTTCCGGTCGAAGGAGCCTTCCAACCCTCGAACAGACCGCGCCGTAACGATAACGGTAGGAGACGTAATTCCAGACCAAACAAGGCTACCGAGCAGCCCAAAAATAAAACCGACGACGAACAACCGAAACGAGATCGGGAGGACAACGTGGAAACTCAACAACCTCCGCAGGTTCGAAAACGCGTCAACATGATCATGGGCGCGTTG
This sequence comes from Eutrema japonicum, assembly GCA_030161315.1. Lineage (NCBI taxonomy): Eukaryota > Viridiplantae > Streptophyta > Magnoliopsida > Brassicales > Brassicaceae > Eutrema > Eutrema japonicum. The sequence goes on from BSQW01000005.1 coordinate 47,709,482, forward strand.
GAGACGTGCAACTACTCCGTCCGAGCTCTGAAGACATACAGCAAGGAAGCAGTGGCCGCGAAACAGTCACATCAGACTACACCCTGCGGAACACCGATCACCTTCTCCGAGGCCGACACAGAAGGACTTCATATGCCGCATAACGACCCGTTAGTCGTCGAGGCACTCATCGGTGATGTCGTAGTCGGGCGAATTTTGATCGACACTGGGAGCTCAGTTAACGTGATTTTCAAGGACACGCTGAAAAATATGGATTTTCCCGACAACCAAATCAGGCCAAACATCGAACCACTCACCGGATTCTCAAGCGAGCAAACCATGACAGCAGGAACGGTCAAAATTCCTATGTATACCGGGGGAATATGTCGAATGGTCAAGTTCTTGGTGCTAAACAAACCCGCGATCTACAACGTAATACTCGGCACGCCATGGATATTCTCGATGAAAGCAGTCGTGTCAACGTATCATCAATGCGTCAAGTTCCCAACACCTTCCGGAATCTTCACCCTCAGAGGCGACCAAGTGATGTCCCGAACGTGTTTCATCAACGAATGTAAACTGAGGACCACTCCCCGCACCTGCGTGATCAATAAAAAGAAAAATCCAAACGATCCCGATTTACCGCGACGCGAAACGATCGTCCAAGTCAGTATCGACGATTTCAATCCGGAGAGATGCGTAGGGATCGGAGCCGAGCTTCACGAGGACATCAAAGCGGATTTAATCCGACTCCTCAAAAGAAACATCTCGACCTTCGCCTGGTCAATCACAGATATGCCTGGAATCAATCCAAGGATAATAAGCCACGAGCTCAACATTGATCCCACCTTCAAACCGATCAAGCAAAAACGACGCAAGCTCGGCCCCGAGAAGGCTCGAGCCGTGAACGATGAAGTCGAAAGATTACTTAGCGCAGGATCGATTACGGAGGTTCGGTATCCCGACTGGTTGGCGAACCCAGTCGTTGTGAAAAAGAAAAACGGAAAGTGGAGGATATGCGTCGACTTTACCGACCTGAACAAAGCCTGCCCAAAGGATAGTTTCCCGCTCCCACATATCGACAGACTCGTCGAAGCCACCGCCGGGAACGAACTCCTCTCGTTCATGGACGCTTTTTCAGGTTATAATCAGATACTCATGCATTCGGATGATCGTGAGAAAACTTCATTCATCACGGACCGCGGTATCTATTGCTACAAGGTGATGCCCTTCGGCCTCAAAAACGCCGGTGCTACCTACCAACGCCTCGTTAATCGGATGTTCGCTAGCCAACTCGGCAAAACGATGGAGGTTTACATCGACGACATGCTCGTCAAATCTTTGGTTGCGAAGGATCACGCCGGACATCTCAACACCTGTTTCGATATCCTGAACGAGTACGGCATGAAGCTAAACCCGACCAAGTGCACATTCGGTGTAACCTCCGGAGAATTTCTCGGGTATATCGTGACTCAAAGAGGAATCGAAGCCAATCCAAAACAGATCTCGGCAATCCTTGACCTACCATCGCCAACAACGAGAAGGGAAGTGCAAAGACTCACGGGACGCATCGCCGCACTCAACCGGTTTATCTCCCGGTCCACCGATAAGTGTCTCCCCTTCTACCAATTACTGCGCGGAAACAAAAATCTTGAGTGGGATGATAAGTGCGAGGAAGCATTCAAGCAGCTCAAAGATTATTTGTCAACACCACCAGTTTTGGCAAAACCCGAAGACGGCGAGACCCTCTATCTCTACATCGCAATCTCAACCTCGGCGATCAGCGGGGTCCTCGTTCGGGAAGACCGAGGCGAACAAAAACCGATCTTCTATATCAGCAAATCACTAGATGGAGCTGAAGGACGGTATCCGACTCTTGAAAAGCTGGCCCTCGCCGTTGTCGTCTCAGCTCGGAAATTGCGCCCTTATTTCCTATCACACTCAGTCACCGTGCTAACCGATCAACCACTCCGGACAATCCTACATAGCCCAAGCCAGTCCGGTCGGTTGGCTAAATGGGCTATCGAACTCAGCGAATACGACATCGATTACAAAAGTCGGACAAGCATCAAATCACAGGTCCTCGCCGATTTCCTCATTGAATTATCTCCGGAATACATCAACACTGACGTCATAACCGCCGAACGATGGATCCTTCACGTCGACGGGTCGTCGTCTCACCGAGGCTCTGGAATAGGCGTTCGCCTCAAATCTCCGACGGGAGAAATCTTGGAGCAATCTTTCCGCCTGACGTTCAACGCGTCTAACAACGAGGCAGAATACGAAGCGCTAATTGCCGGACTACGTTTGGCCAACGCCATCGGCGTCACACGCATTCACGCCTACTGCGACTCACAGCTCGTCGCAAGTCAGTTCAGCGGGGAGTATGATGCCAAGAATGATCGAATGGACGCATACCTCAAGCTCGTCAAACAACTTGCTTCCGAATTCGATTCGTTCGAACTTACCAAGATTCCGCGGGGCGAAAACGCTCCAGCCGACGCACTCGCTGCCTTGGCTTCGAGCTCCGACCCTCACCTCAAACGAACGATCCCGGTGGAAAGTATATCAGAACCCAGCATCGGAAGCACCGAACAATGCATTGTCACGACTCGCAGACGGGATTACGAGGAAAATCCCGCGACTGAACCTGTCTCACGTCGACAGAGACGGACTCCAACCATCGAGCCCGATCAAGACAACGAGCCAGAACGCTCTAACACCGCCGAGGGCAACAACGACATGTCGCAAGTCGGTGAAACGGCCCGATCGGATGATGAAACGGAGGATCAGACAGACGGTCTTCATGAACCAATAGACCTCGAACAGTCCGACGAGCAGACTCCCGCCGATTGGACACTGGAAATAAAAATGTACATCATCGATGGCGAAATTCCGGCCGATAGATGGGCCGCTCGACGACTCAAAATGCGCGCCGCTCGCTACATACTTATCAAAGACGGACTGTTTCGTTGGAGTGCAGCAGGAATCCTCCTCACATGCATCTCGGGCGATGAAATTCAGGAAGTCATAAAAAAAATACACGAAGGCGACGGCGGCAATCACTCCGGCGGCCGATCTCTAGCCCTAAAAATCAAGAGAGCAAGCTATTATTGGCCAAGTATGCAAGCAGACTGCGAGAGGTTCGTCGCGAAGTGCGACAAATGCCAAAGGCATGGCCCAATGATACACCTTCCTACCGAGCTGCTAACCACTTCGACAGCTCCGTATCCATTCATGCGATGGGGGATGGACATCATCGGTCCTTTCAGACGATCCACTTCGCAGAAAAAGTTCATCCTCGTCATGACGGATTACTTTACCAAATGGGTAGAAGCCGAGGCGTATCCCGTCATCCTCGCCTCCGACGTTCAAAAATTCGTCTGGAAGTTCGTTATCTGTCGACATGGAATTCCGTACGAGATTATCACCGATAACGGCCCCCAATTCATATCAACACTATTCAACGACTTCTGCGCTAAGTGGAAAATCCGACTAAGTTTTTCCACACCAAGATACCCGCCGAGCAACGGTCAGGCCGAAGCAACAAACAAAACAATCATAGCCGGCCTCAAAAAACGATTGGATACTCATAAAGGGACATGGTCAGATAAACTCGACGGAGTCTTATGGTCATACCGAACGACCCCGAGATCGTCAACGGGGCAATCCCCCTTCTACATGGCCTATGGCGTGGAAGCTCTATGCCCCGCCGAACTCACAATCCCGACTATCCGTCGGACGATGCTCGCGCAAAATCCTGATCTTAACGACGAAATCATGCTCGACAACCTCGACAATCTCGAGGAACAACGCGATCAATCCTTACTTCGGATTCAGAATTATCAGAACTTGGCAGCACGCTACTACAACAAAAAGGTCCGCGGACGTCATTTCACAGACGGCGACCTTGTTCTGAGAAAAGTCTTCGAGGGCACCGAAGAGAAAAATGCCGGCAAGCTCGGTACGAACTGGGAAGGACCTTATCAGGTCATGAGGGTAGTCAAACCTGGCGTCTACGAACTCATGAAGCTAGACGGAACCCCTATTCCCCGTTCGTGGAATTCCATGAACCTCAAGCGGTATTACATCTAGGCCAACATTCAAGCGCAAAAAAAAAAAAAAAAAAAAAAAAAAAAAAAAAAAAAAGATCACCGAGCTACTACACATACGCTCGATTCTAATATGTAATATGAACTACGAATGGCTTGATCCTTCTTTCGAAGGTACGTAGGCAGCCCTCACAAGGCGCAGCTATAACATTAATAAAATCTTACCAAGGCATTCTACCGAACTCCAACAGTTCGTACCTTCAAAGCCAAACTTTATGTTTGCCGAACTCGAACAGTTCGTATTTTTTAAGCCAAACTTTGTGTTTGCCGAACTCCAACAGTTCGTATTTTCTAAAAGCCAAACTTTATGTTTGCCAAACTCAAACAGTTCGTATTTTCAAAGTCAGACTTTTAGTTTGCCGAACTCCAACAGTTCGTATTTTCTAAATCAAACTTTTAGTTTGCCGAACTCCAACAGTTCGTATTTTCAAAGTCAAACTTTCAGTTTGCCGAACTCTAACAGTTCGTATTTCCTAAATCAAACTTTTAGTTTGCCGAACTCCAACAGTTCGTATTTTCAAAGTCAAACTTTCAGTTTGCCGAACTCCAACAGTTCGTATTTTCTAAATCAAACTTTTAGTTTGCCGAACTCCAACAGTTCGGATTTTCTAAATCAAACTTTCAGTTTGCCGAACTTCAACAGTTCGCATTTTTCAACCACCAACGGTTACATATCAACGTCCTGGCCAGACGATCTGATAAAGCCGAGCTTAGCTCGCACGCATCCTCATGGTGCAATGGATAATACACTTTCCACATTCGAAGCCGAGACCAGTCTCGCACCAAACTCTCAGATTATCCGAGCTAAATAAGCCAAGTCCGTCTCGCACACTCGGATTCAATGTGAGAAACCTAGAGCATATTAAGATGGGCTGTTCACGTACTCTTAAACTAAACTCTAGGGTCAAGCCGAACGTCCTTCCTCGCAAATCTAAGCCGACTTCTCAACAGTCGCAAAACTAGTAAGCCGATTCCTCAACAGTCGCAAAAACAAGTAAGCCGATTTCTCAACAATCGCAAAAGCAGTAAGCCGATCTACGATAGGGATTGCCGGCCTCGAACAGGTTCAGTCGAATTTATCCTCTTCACCCGGCTAAGACCGTACTGTTTACGGCACCACTGTGTACGATAAAATCGAGAGGTTCGTATTATGTACGACTTCAAATATATCAGAACTCGGCATAAGAATAACTTGAGAAATAACAAAGCATAACACTCGAAATAAAAAGAAGATCGATAAAAATCAGAATTCATAAAAAGCCCCTCGGGCAAAACGGATACCGGACTTTAAAAACCCTCCGGTCCAAGAGGTCAGGTTATAAGCCCATTCGGGCAAAGGAAAAACTAGTCATATTACAAAAAAGAGACGATTCAGACATTTTGCTTCCGCATCGCATCAGCACGATCAGCCGACATGGAAGCCCGATTGGACCCAAACTCGTCGAGGCCCAGTGGAACCTCATTGCCCATCGACGTCGAAACCTCTGGATGCAACGGATCACTGAAAGGCGTGACAACCAAGTCTGCCTCATCCAGTTCGCAGAGATCGATCGCGGCATATTCCTCCACCTTTTCGGCCTTAAGCTTCTCGAGCCGATCGATACGAGACGAAGGGACAACAATACCGTGCTTCTTCTTAAGGCCCTCACAGAAATCAAGTACTCCCTGAACTTGATTGATGACGAGGAACGGTTTCTTCGCCTGTTCAACCGCCGACAAATGGTCCTTTACCTTCTGAAGCCGGACTTGGCACTTTTCGGTGACCGCCTTTCTCCTGGAAATCTGCTGGGTACGACCAGCCCTCAATCGCGAAGTCTCCGCGAAAAGCTTTATCGAGAGAGCATCTCTTTCCAACCCCAGCTCGGCATTGGATCTCTTAAGTGCGGCAATCTCGCGAGTCAGCTCGGCTACCGCACGATCGCCCGCCTCCACTCGGTCCTCGGATATATGCAGCTCCTTGCGAAGCTCCGCCGCTTGAACCCTCGCTTCGAAAGCTTTACGGCGCGATTCTCCGAGCTCGCGGTCGTAAGACCCGACGATCTCGTTCGTCTGAGCAACCATCTGCAGAGATAACGAACTTCAAAAATAAGCAATCGAAAGAAAGAGGATAACAAAAAAAAGAAGAGAGTTTTACCTCGGCAGTAGTCTGGGCCAGTTTCTTGTAGGCCTCAGATTGGCGAAGGCTGTCGACCGGCGGAAGGAAGTCCGGGCCGAAACTTAAGCGCCGATACGATTCGACGTAATCCCAAGAATCGACCTCGGGATCTGACGTCCGACGCTTCTTCGACGCTGGAGAACTGTCCGATAGGACAATTGTATCTCCATCAGCTTGTTGGGGTTCGGTAATCCCCTCGTCGCCTTCGCCACCTTCGGCGTACCCGGTACCGATTCCAGCGGTCGAACCAGCAGCCCGCCGAGACCCCCTTTTTGTCTTCCTTTTTTTCTTCTTCTCGGCCGGATGAGAAGTGTACTCCCCAGCAGGAATGTCTCCTTGGCCAATCTCTTCTGTTGGAACTTCCGGGTCTGCCCGTTCGGTCGCCGAAGGAGTCCGATCCCCAGCAGGAACCTCCTCTTGGCCAGCCTGTTCGTCAACAGCCGTAGCCCCGGGATTCATTTGGTCATCAGGCAGAGGAACACCCACGTCCATCTCGTCATCGTCCATCTCGGCTGAAAGATTAGGGATATCTTCGAACTTCATTTTTCTCCGACGACGTGATGACTTTGCTGCAAAAAGAAAAAAGCGGTATAAACACCGGAAAACGAGTCTCGGTATCGACGATCTACAAAATGACAGTTATACCTCTGAGAACTCTCTTCGCCTTCAAATCAAGCTTTTCCTGGTAAGCTTCCGGCCACCGAGCTTTACCTGCCGCACTTAATCTCTTCACGTGGATAAAGGTGAATCCCGGCGTAGTGATAAGGAAGCCCGGTATGTGACGATCTGAAAAAGAAACGAAGAAATATAACTTAGGCAAAATAAAGCACTAAAGGGAATCAGGAACGAATATCTACCAATAGGCGTCCTCCACTGAGTTCGGTAACTCCCGTTTGGATGCTCGACAGAGGACTCGTCGATCTTCACATAGAAGTACCGAGCATCCCAGTTGTTAACCTTGCTCGGTTTATTCCCGGTGACGAGGTCACACTCCGGCTTCGCACTAGCTGATAAAAACCAAGGCTTCGCCTTCGACAGACTCACCCGGAATAACCTTTCAAAAATCTTCGCCGTAATAGGGATATCGCACTCTTCACCGAGAGTGAGAAGGCCCATAAGATTTATTACCGTGGCCGGCATCAACTGAGAGATCGCAATATGCCGCCTCTTGCAATACTTATAGAAGAGTTCCGGGATGGGAAACTTAAGACCGCAGCTCCTGAAATACTCCTCGTAAACACAAAGATAACCGTCAGGAGCGTCCCACGGGCGGTCGGTCTTCTTCGGGATCTTGACAAGGATGCCATCCGGAGCATTGCATCTTTCCAAAGTAACTTGGACCGTCTCGGCCTTGGAACGAGACGGCCCAATATTCGCGGGCTTTTCAACCACCCGTCCGGTAGCCGACCTGGAAACATCATCCTGACGAGCCGCTGGCGATACAACGTGATCGTCCGGACAGGCAACATCACCGCCCTCCGCGAGCCGAACTGCAAATTCCCGATCTGCCCGAATCTGTTCATCTGGCTCAACGACTTCTTCAAGTTCATCCTCATCAGCAAGTTGAGGAACCTCGATCGTAACCCTGGAACTGCTTGCTTCACCACGACGCGAGTTACGTCTGAGTAGATCTTGCATATCCGAGCTCGAAACAGAATCATCCATAAAACGTCTAAGGTCCGGGAAGTCTTGATTCGGAGATCGGTCACCAACAGATATCGAATCACCTTCAGAGATCATTTCGATCGAAGGAAGGAATCGGTGAAGAACAGCTTGAAAACTAACGAAGAACAGTTGAAGATCGCCCGGAAAGTTTGAAGATCTTCAAGCAGATCGGAGAAACCACGGCGGAGGAATGATCGGCGAACGGAAAGAAAAATAAATTCTAGAGAGAAGGGAGAGCGTTTAGAGAGAGAAAGTACCTTTTTCTTTTCGGAAGCAAAGCAGAAGTGAGAAATGAAGGAGGACCGAACGGTATTTATAGAGAAAAAGGCAATGATGACAGTTCCTCGAAACGCGCAACCAGAGAGGATAAATCGACACGCGACTCTTCGAATTCTACTGCGAGAGAAGACGAATCGACACGCGCCTTTTCGAATTCTGCGACAAGAGAAGACGAAACGACGCCCTCTTCTCAAGAAAAAATACCGAACTCGAACGTTCAGGGGCGATACCGAAAACTCACCGAATTCGAAAGTTCGATAAAACAATTCAACCGCGAGAAACCCCAATCTAAAGAGGATCCGTCCTTTCAAGCCGAACTTAAGCAGTTCGCCGAACTCGAACAGTTCGTATCATCAAGCCGAACTTAAGCAGTTCGCCGAACTCGAACAGTTCGTATCATCAAGCCGAACTTAAGCAGTTCGCCGAACTCGAACAGTTCGCCGAACTTAAGCAGTTCGCCGAACTCGAACAGTTCGTATCATTAAGCCGAACTCGAAACAGAATCTGCTTAGATCATACCGATCTCAGTTTTAACCGAGCTAAAGAATACTCCCTAAAAATTCGCCGAACTCATAAACTCCCTCGCCGAACTGAGGGGGGGACCAATTGTTAGAGGGGGGATTAGCACCCCCTGGTTTAACTCGGTTCGAACCGAGATCGGTTCAATCAAGACCGGTTTACGATGGTTCGGATCGAGGATAAGCCAGCCCGAAAACATTGGGCCGAGCTCGGGATCTCGCTGAAAGCCCACCTCGGCTACCGATCTAGGCCCATCACAAGCCCAGTCCGTTACAACAGATGAAACCGGAATATTTCCTCTTTCCCGCCGATCTCGGAAATGGAAATATTCCTTGCGAATAGACCGCCGAAGAATAAGGATTATATCCTTATCTCGGAGGGGAATCCGGAATATTTCCATTCCCTAATCGAGCAAGGAAAAGGGAATATTCACATAGAGAACCGCCTCAGAACATTATAAATAAAGGAGGAGCTTCATTCTTCAAAGGATCCACAACTTCCGCAGAGACAGAGAATACAAGAGAGCTCATTACCGATCTCAAGTCTTTTGTCTTTGCCTTCTTACTTAAACTCTGTTGTAAACCGCCGACTTAGATCAATAAACGAGATTCCGATTAAAAGTACTGTTTTACCCTTTTTGTGTGATTTACGGATCAACATGCTCCTAGCTTATCCGCTATCGCGTGCACGTGGCATCCCTGAACACCACTTTTTTTTTAGAGCAAAAGACCAATCTAGAATTGCTACAATATAAAATTGTAGACAGTGTTTTAAGATACGCTAGGCGGTAATCGAGCAACTGTATACACAGCTATGCGAGATCATATAGGTGAGAACGTTTACCTCATAGAGAGAAAGGGCATTGCCAAAGATGAAATCAACAGATCCCTCAATGTAACAGTCTTTGTAATAATGTCTTCCTAAATGATCATAGAGAGTGTCTTGAGCACCAAGCATTCTACACCCGAAAAACGCGGCATTGTCCCCCGAAACCCTCAATGCCACCGCCTGTTTTCCAACCGCGCCCGGCAAGGGGACCGGGGTCGAGTTCTACATACACATATGACCGCGCTCTAAAACATGGATTCAAAACTTATATACATCCAAATAAATTTGTACACAACAGCTATAGTAATGGTTATTAGAAGTTACCTTGAAAGTGATGTTCTTAGCGACAAAGAAAGGGGAATTGACGGCGAAAGAGGCGGAGTTGAAGGTGCCCATGGGGATGCCTCTTGGGTCAGGTGTTTGTGCTGTGTCTCCCCATTCCACTACTGTCTTCTCTGCTCCTTCTCCTTCTATTGTTATGAATGCCTTCATTGGAGGTATGTTCACCTTCTCCCTATATACACCCCCCAAATTTTTCATTATTATTATTATTTTGCTTAATTTTGTTATAAATCTAAGAAGAATAGATAAAGCAAGAAATACTTTGCAGACCGATATAAAATTATGGATGGTAAGTGCAGAGTCGGCCCTGAGTTTTAGAATGCCGCAAGCTAAAAAAAAATTTTGGACCGTTTTACTTTATTAAATTTCGAACTTATGATTTTCTGAAAAACTTTTATAATTTTACCACTAAACCAAATATATTTTTTGAAATTTAATGGCTAAATATTTTTTATGAAAATGAAGGCCGCAAGCCCATGCTTGCTTTGATTGGGTTCAGGGCCGACCCTGGGTAAGCGTCAAGTGTATGTGGCCCCATGGCGCTTTATAACTCGATAATATCCAAAATGTCACTATACCCAAAGTTCCGAGTTCACGTGATCATATAGTGTTGATTTTAAGGGAGAGATCATTGATTGCTACATTTTTTTTTTTTTATTACCAGGAGATTTTGGACCGAACCCCGTAATTTTCCCAGACCCGAAACCACAACATATAATAGTAGTTTCGTCCCAAACATCTTATTGCTATATTATTTATTTATTGGCAATACGTGTTTAGACTCTTTCTGTTTCATAATTAATAATTTTGGCTCATGCAGATGCAGGGAAAGGACGAAAAGAAAAGATATGGTATCACCCTGCTTCTTAAATAGAGCGAAAACAAATTGCAAAACTGCAAAATGTATATAGACAAAAGTCCAGAATCTACGGTTCACACTATTGGAATATAGTTACAGCCACTCGTTGAAAAAAAAAAAAATGAATATGTACCAATTGCAAAATGTACCAAACACTATTTATTTAGTACCCCTGCAAGATTGACCTAATTAATAACCTGTCGTCTATACCTCATTATTAAAAAAAATAAAAGAAATTAATATGAAATGTCGACCAAATTAAATATGTTTTGATTAAAATGTAATTACACCGAAATTCAGACTAATTAAGCACATGATATTTAGAGCTGTTATGTAAACTAATGTAGCCGAAGAGAGACTTGTGCTTACTTGTAAACGCCGGCATGAACTTTGATGACGACACGAACAAGGTTGATGAGAGGGAGATAATCAATGGCGTCTTGGATTTTAGTGAAGTCACCTTTATTGTGTTTCTTATGGACAGTGAGTGTATAGGAAGGGAAGAGTTTGTTCTTGGCTGCCTTGAATACCGAGTGCTTAAGACTCCCAACGAATCTAACCCATTTCATGAATTCCTCTTCCGGGTTTTGTGTTTGACTCGTGGTCGTGTTCACATTCTTCTGGTTTCTTGGTCGTAATCGTAAACCTTTGGTGTGGCCTTGGGTTTGCGTTGAACAAAGAAGGATAACGAGAAGGAGGAGAAATAAAATGGGAGCCTGAAATGAGTTGAATTTGGGCATCTATACGACAAGAATGATCAACTACAAAAATATAAGGTGGTTTTGGTTTTTCGGGTTTCGCCAAAGATACAAAGTACGGCCAATAGTATATGGCTTATGTGATTTTCTCAATAGGTATGTGTAATATATATACATGTATATGTGTGTTGTTAGAGGTGGTCGAGTGTTTGGTACTTTGGTAATGGAATTAGGTGAAAAGAGACAGAAGGGAAGAGGTCACGGAGTGGTTCCACTCACATCCACGTAGAATGAGGCCTAGCAAAATGCCAAATTTAAAAACAAGGAGGCTCTATTATTTTGTTATATAGAAACCCAACCCACAAAGGAAAAAACAAACAAAAAAAATTGAAAAAGAAATCTAACCCACATTGATGTGATACTCTTTTTTTTTTTTTTTAATTATACTGCGCAACAAAAATATAATCACGAGTTATACCATCTGTGAATTGAAGTTTATGTTTTGAAAAAAAAGACTATTTAGTCAATGAAAGTTGCATCAAGTGTGGAATACAAAGAGGAGAGAGGTTGAACATTAGCAAAAATTAAGTTCGCCGATGAGATGGAAACTTTTTTTTTTTTTTGTGCAACCGATGAGATGGAAACTAACACAAATATTATGAAGCTAACATGTATACTAACGTTTTCATCTCATCGGATTAATCACTTGAAACCAAATTGGTTGATGACTTAAATAGATTAATAATACCTCTTTATTTTTTATTTTTTTTTGTTAAACCTCTTTATTTAATTTAGAAAATTAGTTATTCATGTTTTACTAAATATATGTGAATAAAGAATATTAAATTTTATTTTGAGTTGTAGATGACAACAAAAAATTGCTTTTACCTTTTATTCATGTGATTTTGTTTAATATCTTCTAATATGTAGTTTTTTAACGTGAGCGTCTAATTTATCATATGGACGCCATATAAAACTAAATTCTAAATTTGAAATCTTAAACTCTAACTCTCATTTAATAAATTAAGCGTCTACATAAAAAATAATATGTTATAGACAAAAAATCATATGTTGTATTGTTAAATAAGGTAAAATAGTCCAAACTTTTTCAAAAATTAACCAAAAATTAACCAAATTTTTTTTTACCTGCCCTTATTATTTTATTTTATTTTGTTAAATCTTGGAGTAATCTCAGATCCCTTGGGTCCAGACTAATCTTCAGGAAGCCTCACATCCAGGTTCACACAATTGTTTAAGAAACCGGACGGTTAGGTGGCCAAGACGACTCGAAACCAGGTGGAGGAATCTACATAGACATCCCTTATCATCAACCCAAAAAACTTAGTTTTTCACCTGGCCTTATTACTATGTCTTAGTTTTCACTTTCGGTCCAATTTTTGTTATTGAGTGCATTTATTTTAGTCTTAAGAGGGTAAACATGTGATAAACAAGATAAAAAATGTTAGTTCGACAAAGGATAAAAAAGTGTTATAATCACCAAGTGTTTTTGAAATAAGTTTACACAAATGTCCCAAGAAAATATAATTATTTCAATATAATCAAAAAAATGTTTATTTATTTCATTTGATATGGTTTTAAATGATAGTTGCAAACATAACGGTTTATATATGTATATAGCACTCTATAATTTAATTATATAAAAAAACTTTTTTAAAAAATGTTTAATATATCGCTGTTGATAACATTCTTTAAAAGAAATTCTTTTCCGTTGTTTGTACAGCTGCGTACCAAACCCGCATTCTGCCACCATCCAAAAACATTTATGAACTAAAGATAAATTATATTGCAAGGGTGAATTGGTGATGAGAGTCCACTTATATTGCAAGGGTGAACCCGCATGATTGCCACATTTAAATTTTTGATGTATAAAAAAACGAAAAGTTTTGTGCACAAACTAAGGTAAGGTAAGGTGGCTTTTCTTTATTCTCTCACAATTGATGTTGTCTTTCAGTGCCCGTGACTCTCTTTATTTCCTTTCTTGTTGGCTTCTGGTAGGGACAACACTCTTCTCGTGAACTGTGGTTTCCATCAATGCTTACTCATAGTATTTGATTTACAAAATAATACTAGGTAAATTACTCATAGCACAAATCTTATCAGTTACTCTCTCCGTTTTATATTAGTTGTCGTTCTAGGTTATTTTATGTATATTAAGAAAATAATTTAATTTTTTGTTTTACCATTCGTTAATGTATTATACTATGATCACACTAATTAATAAAATAAAGTAGTAGGGATAAAAGTGAAAATATTATCAAACATTTGCATTGAAATTCTAAAACGACAACTAATATGAAACAAAATTTAAGATTTAAAACGACAATTAATATGAAACGGATGGAGTATTACTTATTACTAGAATTTCCTCACACAACTTTTGACAAAATTGTCTTCATAATATTAACCATGCCATTTTGATTTATTAAAAAAATATGAAACTAAAAATAACAATTTAAAAAACTAAAATATGAATAAACCATATCAAATCAATCCTCACTAAACACTTATTGTTTGAAATTTTGACTCTTGGAAAGAATAATCAGAAATTTGAAAAAACTATAATCTTATAAGTATTTTTTTAAAAAGCAAAGTACACATCAAGTATATTTAAAAATTAGTTTTCAACAGACCATTTAACCTAAATTTTCTCTATCTATGCTTAACTACAGTTTGGTAAAAAAAAAAAAAAAATAAGAAGCTTCCAACGATCTAAAGGCCCTTTGGTGACATATAAAAACAATTTTGTTTTCTTTCTTTTCCATGCATTACTCTATTTCAATAAACTAAGGTGTTGTAATCAAACCCACTCACACTCTCTTCGCGAGCAAATATTGTTTTACCTTACGACGGTGTGAATAAGTGTACATAATTTTTTAATATACTTTATGTGTACTTTGCTTTACAAAATATTTGTTAAATGATAAATTTAAAATTTCTGATTATTCTTTCCAAGAGTCAAAACTTTAAACAATATTTTTAATAATAACTTTAATTATATAAAATCATATCTTTTGTTATTTAAAGTAAACCGTTTTCAAAAATGTGTTTTGCAAAAATTAACATTTTTAAAATTTTATATAGTTTTTAACATTTAATTTACTGTTTATAGTTTTTAACACTTTTGTTACTATTTATAATATTTTAACTCATATATAGTACGGCGTGTACGTTTGTGGATAGTACACATATAGACATAAAAAAAAGTATTTTCGTCATTTACACGCTAAAAAAAAATTAATTAAGTGCTAAAATTGTAAGAAAAGTTTAAATAAATGTTAATCTATGTAAATATGTCTTTTAAAAATTAACAAAAAAAAAATCGCTTATTATCTAAAAACTATCGGCTTCCTTTCGATATTAACGTTTGGAGTCGTAAACCAAGTTTAAACGTGCAATCAACTTCCTCTCAATATTAACGTTTCCGTAAACCATGTTTAGGTGATCATGATTTTTGAACCATTGACTAAAAATCTTTTGTATGAACTAACTTTTGTTACTCGTAAGTCGTAAACCAATTTGCAGAACATCGTTTACTGCAGGAACTTACAACCATACAATTTATCAATTTGTATGATTGGTTGGGCTATAAAAAGTATTTACAGCCTTACTTTTTTGTACAGCTTTAATAACTTACCATTGTGCTTTATTTTTTGGAGCTTACAGCCTTTTTTTGTTTTTTCGTCTGTAAAAGCCCTTTTTTCTACAGCTCCATTTTTCTTTGCAGTAAAAAGGCTGTAGGAAAAAATTGTTTATATTTCTTTATTTTCTCTTTCTTCCACTTATAGTTTATTATTTATATTATAATTTTCTATCGTTTCTTGCATGTGTGTATGTATATACTATCTATATATTTAAGGTGAATAGTAAATACATGATGATATTATATGGTTAAATGAAATAAAATATTATTATATGCCAAATGGAGAAAACCAATACCATATATATATATTTACACAAACAATACAAACTCGCACATATGATATTATATTTTATTTCTTATTTATACAATAATACACTCTAATTTTTTTAATAATCTGACAAAACTAAAATAGAAAAATAATATTATATTTATATATTTGGTTTAGTTATAAATTTTCTCATATACATTATGTTATAAATATCATTTATTCTATTTTCAAAATTTATATAATAAATAATTATTCTACAGCATACATCTAATATTTACCAATCGTATTTTAAGTTTAAAATTGTTACAGCTAATATCTTACAACTACAACAAATACGTCTACAACCAAAATTCTACAGCAATTAATTTACAGCTACAGCCCAACCAATCCACCCACTAAATCGTTTTATCATTTTGTAGCTCAGATAAATAAAGGATTCTATGTTTTAAAATTAATTATTTCCAGATTATGTATTTATTTTCAAGATTTGGTATCAGACTTTCTTAAAGGCCCAGATTTGCAAAGCCATTGCACCCAGACTCCATGGAAAATACGTATCATTAAAAGTCTAAGAGAAAACATATATATAATCTCTCTCTATATATATATATCGATCGAATACGATAATAAGTCCTACAAAATCATGTCTTTGCTTCAAATACAAATACAATTTTAATTGTTTGCAAATGTTGCTCAACAAGAGGCTGCTTCAAGATTTTCTCATTAAATTACAATTTTATGCTTTCACTTTTTGCCTATATAAATATATTGATTTTTGTACGGGCAAGTACAGGCATATTTTCTCCCTTTAATTTACCCTATTCTTCTGTATTTTACAAATATTTATCTCCGAACAGATATTTATATTAGTTATAAGGGGAAAAAAAACAGATACTTATATTAAATGGATAGCAAAGCCCTGCATCTGAAACTTCAAGAGATGAGACAATCTTTGTTTGACGAGGTTAGTATATTTCAAACTAGTGCATGAACTTTTAAACGTATATAGAATTATTGAGCAATCCGGATATTCATGATCTAATTAAGCTATTGACAACTAAAACATTTGTAGGTTTTATCATTTATGAGGAATCTCGTTTAATTTTTCGGAATAAATGTTGACGCAGGGATACCTCGATTGTCAGTATACTCAGATAGAGGCCCTGGGGAAAGATACAAACCCTAATTTTATTGTAGAAGTAATGACTCTGTATTTCAGAGATTCGCCTATTGTTATTGCTGCTTTGGAACATGAATTGTGAGTTTCCTATCTCTCTCCAAATCAAAATCCGCTTGATATTACATCCATGTAATGCATCAATATTAAGAGGGTGTTATTTATTTATGTATTTTAATTGATTTGGATCCTTATAAAATTTATTAATTTTCAAATATAACATGTGGATTTTAAATAATATTTGTAAATCCGTAGGTTTTATCTCGGATTTGAGTTTTTGTATTTTTAACATGAAAATCCTTCCAAATCCACTAAAATACATTGTAAAATCAAATCAATAAGTAAGTATGTATGATTGAATAACACGTGATTTGAATTAATATTTATAAATCATATAACCAATAACAGTAGATTTGAACTTGAATTTTAAAATCATAGAACCAATAACATTGGATTTGAACATAAATTTTTAAATTATATAACCAATAACACCGGGTTTTGTTTGAATTTCCAAATCCATAAAATCCATGAAACAATAACCCCCACTTAGATTTGTGTATACTTGTGTCATTGTGTGTGTATTGAAAAACCTAGATTTAGCTAAGAGTAGTAGATACACAACTGCAAGATCTAGAACATAAATTTACGTATATCTTTATACAAAGTAAAAACAAATGTGATAAGAAAGAATATATATTTTTAAGTTGTTATAACATTTTTTCTTTACTTTTGATGGATTTCTTAATTTGTATTTTGAATTAATGAAATATGTTTTAAAAAGGCTGAATGGGGGGGGGGGGGGGGGGGGGGGTGATTCATGTTTTTTTTATATTAGCGTTGGTCCAATTTCACATTTCTAATGTAATAAAAATTATGATTAAATATATGGTTAATTTACCTTGGATTGGTATTTAAAGTTATGCTGATTATTTCTGAAACAGGAATCAAGAGCCAAAAGAGGTACCCAAGATTACCAAAAGCATTCTTCGGTTAAAAAGCAGCAGCGCCAGGCTAGTTATTTTAGTTTGCAATGTGGTTTGAGAAAAAAAAAAATTGTTTAACATTAAGAAATGTAAATGCTTATTTATTTATTTATTTTCATTCAGCATCGGCGCAATCAAAATTAATAGTGAACTTAAGAAGGCAAACACATTTCTCCAAGCTGGTAACATAGAAGGGTAAGTACGTTCTTCTCATTTTATTTCTTTAATTCGTTTACATAAGTTTTCATTTAGCCACATGAGATCATATTATGAAACTGTTTTTTTGTTCTTGCATAATTTTTGAAAATTACATTTTTACTTTGAAGAATGAAAGCAGCACTGCGTGATATTAAGAAGGAGCACAGTGAACTCCGCGCAAAATTTGAGACATATTTCCAGGTTTATTAATTAAATGATTCTAATTAATACGCGTATGGTTTTTTTTTGTTTTTGGTTGAGAAAAGGGCTAATAACGTATGTTTTTTATGCTCAAATTATTGTATATTCAACTAATATTAGCTTCCATATGATTTGGAATTGGAACTAACTCCTAGCTTCTTCAATTGGTTTGCCAGTTGATGAGACAAGCTGGTCCAACAGAACAAGCTGTGAACTCAAGCTGAAAAAAATTTGTAGCTTGGTTCGCACGGCAAATATTTCCATTGATCGATATCAGTTATAATTAATGATTAATGTAATAATTTTGGAATGTTAGTATTTGTTATCTTTTTATGTCTCAGTTTTATTTGTTACCTTATGCTATGATATTATATAAAAAAATCTCTAAATACCATACAGTACAAAAATAATTAGGACAAAAGTTACTTGCGATGAAAATATGAATATGATTCTTTTTTATATATTTTTGATAGCAATATATGATTCTTTTTTTTTCCGGCTAATCATCATTCATTAATTTCAAAACGAAAATACAAAGTCATTACATAAACTACGAAAACAAATTATTACATAAACACATATATACGTCATACACAAAAAAAATGATAAAACCAAAAAGTGAATTTAACAATGTTTTTACTGGTAAAATTTTATTCGCTAATGGATTAATAAATCAGTTATTATCCTTCTTTGTGATCGATCTCCTTATGCGAAAGGAAAGTTGTGCTTAGTCTTCTTTTTTTCATAGGGAGTTTTAGTTGCACATCGCACTACAAAATCCATTGTTACCGTTGATTGTTCTAAAGAGTAGACAAATTGATATCAATCATTTTGTATCAGTGTCAATGGAATAAACTGTGACTTTGAGCTTTTCACGATTTGATCCCAATAATGAACAAAATTTAATTATCCCCATCACTTTATTGTCTCGGAAATTCGTTGACAGCTTCATGCGTTTGGCTTTCCACAATTGCTATTCTTGGTTCCCAAATTAGACGGATTTGAACGCATGCAAATCCGCTATGGATAAACCATAGGAAAATCCACCAAACGACTACTCTCTGATGTGTAGGCAGAGGAAGGAAACCTCAGGAAGAAGACTTGAACACAAAATGCCCGGAGACATCCCATATCGGAAGAGACCAACGACATAGTGGAAAATTATTGTAGGATGGCCGCCGGAATTGCTCTGAAATGAGACGTTCTAAGTAGTAAGAAAGAAGCCGGCAACAACCACCGAAGCGGATTTGCCGGATATGTAATCTACAAATGAACAATTGCAAGGTTGCATAGATGAATCAGGGGTAGATAGCGATGAAATGGAAGAAGATCCACAGCCCTCCGATCAGAGATCCAAAACCAAAATCTCTGAAATGGCCATAGAAACTTACGCTTCATCTTCTCTTCATCTCTAACCATAGATCCACCAATTACTCTTATTTAAATTATTCCTATAAACAATATATAAAAGGAAAGATAGCCTCCGGTGGCCCTAAAACACAAGCGGTGAACGAAAGAAACCAAGGGAAGAACATTTATCGTCAATCGCCTCTGTTGGAAGAGAGAGACTTATAACAATATGATTCTTTTGTTCTAAACCCTTTAACAAAAAAACAATGATTCTTTTGTTTTATTTCTTGATAAATTGATGAGAGTAAGAACACAAAAGTGTTTAGGAAGAATTATTATTAGATTCTCATAAGAATAAAGTTACAAGATGCATAAACTTATATAGCGGTAGAAGTAATCTATATTTCCTAAATTAAGATAAACATAAATGTAAATAATATATTTAGAGATAAAGGTAAATTTTCTAAACTAAGATATTGGTAAATATCCATAATCTTCTAGATCTTTCCAGATCTTCATGATTTCCATAATCTCGGTATGGTCGATTTCATCGATCTCTCAATACCCTCCCGCAAGCTCAAACGTGGTAACACGTGTGAGATTGGACAAATCTTCAAAATATCGGCGTTATACCCGGCCGTCGGGTCAGATCGGCTACAACACCCAGCCGTTGGGCAACGACGTTTATACCCGATCGTAGGGTTTTTCAACAGCATATATACCCATCTGTCGGGTTATCAACGACGTTTATACCCGATCGTAGGGTCAAATTGGTTCGATGGAAAAATCCATCATGAACACCGTAGTAGCTCGCGATTGCGAGATCAGAAACCAACTCGCGAGAGCGAGAAGTCAAATCAAAAGAAGATGTCAAATTCGCGAAGGCGAGAAAAACATCATCGTCATAACCAAACATGAACGAACCCATCAAAGATTCATGTCCATAATCCATTGTCTCCACCGCATCATTGGAGTCGTTGTCAATGTCTCATGACCGTCATATAAATATCATAACCATCTTCATCAAGAAGATCATGTGAGCTTAACATCAGTAAGAACTCACGGTTATAAGAAACAAGTGAGATAATGGTGTCGTGTTCACCATCAACACCATCTTCATCAAAATTCTTGTGTTCCAAGAAACTAGCAATTGTGCTAGCCAATAAAAAAAAATCAAGTTGCTTGCCAATCATCACCTCCTTCATCTTCAATATTTTCGCATACGTCTTCATGAATCACATAAGACAAAACTTCTTTGTGGATCTTTTCGATTGGATAATACGAGATCCATCAATTTGAAACCCACTCACAACTTTTCTCTAACCCTCTCTCATGTCTTGACTTAAGAAGGAACGTATGAATCAAAAAAGAAGAAGAAAGAAAAACAGAATCTTCTCGTTTTTTTTTTTTTGTAGAATTAAAATAAACCTAACCCATAGGAATTGGATCTAGGCTCTGATACCATGATAAATTGATGAGAGTAAGAACACAAAAATGTTTAGGAAGAATTTTTATTAGACTCTCATAAGAATAAAGTTACAAAATGCATAAACTTATATAGCGGTAGAAGTAATATATATTTCCTAAATTAAGATAAACATAAATGTAAATAATATATTTAGAGATAAAGGTAAATTTCCTAAACTAAGATATTGGTAAATATCCATAATCTTTTAGATTTTTCCGGATCTTCATGATTTGCATAATCTCGGTATGGTCGATTTCATCGATCTCTCAATATTTCTCTTTAAAAATTACAAATTCTCACAATACCCTCCCAAAAAAACCCGATCATTCCAAGTCAGAATAATTATAAAAAAAAAAAATTAAAAACGAAAAGCTCTCGATTGATGTCAGTCAGCAGCGACAGTGACAACATAAAATGGTTCCGTTAAGTCTCCGTTACTTTGCGCTGTAATCACCACATAGACGCTTTCAGTGCACGTTAGCGTCCCGGCTCTCTTTGCTTCTCCTTCCCAATCTGTAGTAGCCACGACATAAAGCATCATCGCAGCACAGCATATCTGAGCCGCGAAAAGACCTATCCAAAGCCCGCAAAATCCATACGCGGCCCAAAACGTTAGCCCAACCGCTACAGGCGTTCCAACGAGGTAAAACGCACCTAGGTTTATGTTGGCCGCTTTCGACGGCCGAGCGGTGCCTCTAACAACCCCGCAACCTACGGTTTGAGGGCAGTTCCCGAGCTCGCACAGCCCGAGAATCGGCAGCGCAGCCGCGGTTAATCGGATGATATCTACATCGTTTGTGAAGATCCGTCCCCAGACGTCGCTTACTCCCCAAGCAAACGCAGAGGCCGTCATACCCATTACCCCAGCAAAGGAAACCGCCACAACGGCTGATAACCTAGCCGTGTTCGGGCGGTTTGATCCGAGTTCGTTACCGACACGGGTGGAGACGGCGAATCCTAAAGACGATGGGAAAATGTAAAGCAACGACGTCGTTTGGATAAGAATGCCCATTGCTGCAACTGGAGTTTTAGGGTTTATGAGTAAACCACAAAGAACGGTCATGATCTCGTACCACCACCACTCTAGGCATACGCCCACGCAGCTTGGTATTGCCAGGCTGATCAGTGGACCCCAATCTTTGAAACATTCTGAGCCGGGGCGGGTCCACGTTGGTATGTGTAGACCTTTGACCCAAACGTGGGCCACAAGGAAAATGACAACGAAGAGATTCGAAGCGGCCGCGGCCATTGAAACACCGACGAAACCCATTCCGAGGTAAGAAACGAGGAGAAAATTGATGGGTATGTGGAAGATGGTGCCGGCAAGTGTTGCGAGGGTTAGTGGGCTTGTAATACCTTGTGCTCGAAGGTATATACGAAGAGGGTGAAGAAAGGAGTTGGTGAGCAAATCGGGAATAGAGCAGAGGATATATGTTTGAGCCAACGATGAGATACTTGGATCTTGATGGAGATAGACCATGATCTTTCCCAAGTTAAGCCATAGAGCGACGATTACTAGCGAACTGGTGAGCAAGAAAAGTACGGTTCTTTGAAGAGTTAGCGAGAGGAGTTTTGGCTTTCCGGCTCCAAAGGCTTGAGAACAGAGTGGGTCCATGCCGAGTGCAAGGCCTGCGAGAACAGAGTAGCCAGTGATGTTGGCGAAGGCAATGGCCAAGGAGCCACCAGCAAGCTCTAGTTCGCCTATATGACCGAGGAAGAGCATCGAGATGGCGGAGCGAGCGTAAAGGATGAGCGCGGCGAGGATTGTGGGAAAGGCTAAAGAGAAGAGAGACTTTGCCTCTGTTTTAAGCTCAGATATTGGCGGGAAAATGCGGCTCGGGTTTTGCTTTTCAAAATCTATCTTCGAAAGAAGATTTGTGTGACTGGTGATGTTAGGGGTTTCCATTTATCTGTCAAATGAAACACAAGACGATTTAGAGTTAATGGATCAAATTATTTGCCGATGTCTAGAGAAGAACTTTTCGGGTTATATATAGAGACAAAGAGCTAGCTATATGTCTTTCACGATCTACGAAGAATTGGTCTGATTAGTGCCTTTTGTTCAATATATAAAAAAAGTCAAATATTTATTTAAAGGATGCTAATAAATTTTATATTAATTGAGAAGCATTTTAAATAACTACTAATTACCTCTATTTAAGAAAAATTATTAAACTATTTAAGTTATTAGTAATAGATATGGCTGAAACATACATAAAAACACATCTAAGATTTATGTGAATCTATATGATAATAATAAAAGTGTGGAAAGAGAAACTTAAAAAAAATTTCACTGAAAAACATATTTTCTTAATAAAATTATAAATTTGTTACCAAAAATCTATTCCATATCTTTCACCAAAAATAAATGTTACTATTATAAATTAAACCAAATTAATTACTATAAAAATATTATTTTAGTCTATTAAAAACAATTATACAATCAGATCTACAAACAGTTAAATCAAAATTAAATGTTAAATATAATTAGTTAATATTAAGTTTAAAATATCAATTATATCTATAAATAAAATAGCAATTTAAAGTTGCACTATTTTATCACATAGAAGAAACAACACAAACCAATATATACATGCATGTTTGGGATATAATTTTTATTTTTTACCAACCATGCAGATGGCATAGTATCAACACGGTAAGGGCCGAGGAGATCTCCGGCGAAAATATCAAAAGTCACAAAACCCTAAGAACAAACTGAAAAGCAACATAAATCCAGATCGATTCATGATTTGGAACAAACCTGGTAGAAAACCGCAGCCCAAGGCTATCCGCAATGTAGGAGTGTCAAAATGAGTCAAATAAGGGTAATTCATGACCCACGGCCTTAATGGATTGAGTCTGAATGAGTCATTGGTCATATCTCATTAATAAATGGGTTGGGTTGACTCATGACTCATCTAATTATATGAGTTAAATGGGTGATCTATGAACTACATAAATTTATTTAAAGAAATATTATATTAATAATTTTGAAATGAGAAAATTAAAAATGATGAATAATATTACGTTGCCCTTATATTATGAATCGACAATTTTTTTTTTAATTCTCGTGAATTGGATACGAATTCGTCGAACCATGTCGTTGGAGTGAAATGCAAAATTACAATTTTGGTAGGGAAATATGGAATAAAGTTATTGGCAGGAAAACGAGAAATTACGTTTTTGCCGGGAAAATATAGAACTACATTTAAGGCGGGAAAATACATACTTACGTTTTTGGCAAGAAAATGCGAAATCACATTTTTTGGCAAGAAAATACGGAATCACATTTTTTGGAGGGAAAATACAAAATCACATTTTTGGAAGAAAAATGTGGAATCGCGTTTTTGGCAGGAAAGCGCGGAATCACGTTTTTGGTGTGAAAATGCAGAATCACGTTTTTGGCTAAAAAACGGGGAATCACATTTTTGGCGAGAAACACATAATCACTGTTTTGGCGAAAAACGTGGTATCTTGTTTTTGACGAGAAAACGTGGAATCACGATTTTGGTGGAAAACGCGATATCGATTTTTTGGTGGGAAAACACAGAGTCACGTTTATAGCGAAAAATGCAGAAAAATGTTTTTGGCGGGAAAACGCAGAATAATGTTTTTGGCGGGAAAATGCAGAATAATATTTTTGGCGAAAAATGCGAAATCACGTTTTTGGCAGAAAAGTTGTGGAAACCGCATTTTTGGCGGAAAAATCAGAGAATCACTTTTTGGCGGGAAAATAACGGAACCATATTTTAGGTGGGAAATTTGTGGAATGGTAATTTTTGGCAAAAAAATAATATACTCTCATTTTGGTGAAAAATGATAGATTGCTGTTTTTTTTTTGAAAAAATGATGATATGATAGTAGTATTGTTAATGTTGTAATTATGATGGTGACGATGATAAATGATGATGATGATTAGTTGATGATCATATTAGGTTAATGGGTCACCCATTTCAACCCATGACCCATTTCAATTTGATCCATTTCAATCCGATCTTATTGATCCATCAATCCATTAGAGTTGATCGATCGAATCGAATTGGATCTACCCATAGAATTTGACCCATTTTGATACATCTACCGTAATCTACATAGATTCGGCTCCGCATGCTTTGCCGAATCCAAAATACAGAACCAAAACCGGATATGTCTTTAGCAAAAAAAAGAAAAGAAAGGGATATGTCACTTCGACCGAGCCAGTACCAAAAGCTGCCTTAAACTTATAATACACAATGACAAAATACGGACCGATGTCGTGGACCTCGTGGTTGTGGAGCGGTCACATGTTTTTGTAAAGGTATAAACAGTTAGTTTTTTTTGTTGTGTGTGTATAAAATGTAAAAATGACATTTATATTTAAACGGAAGGAGTATGATACATTGTCTGATCAGTTCCTGAAGTTAAGATCGTTCATGTCATTGATAACTACATACTATATTTTGTTATCAACGAAGAGGCGTTGTAATATTTTTCCTTTGTTTGCAGTTTTTTCCGAGTCATTGTTACTTGAAATTGAATTTGTCTCAATAAACCTGTCTTTTTTTCCCCCTTTTTTAAATTTTTTAAAAATATCTCTGATAAAAACATGTCTTTCTTTCTTAAGAGTGTTAAACCTGTCTACAAACATCCAAACATGTCTTTTGGATATTATACGAACAAGACAAAGACAACCGTTGACTTTTTTTTAATTACGAAGGTTTGACTTTATAGTTGTTTATATATATATATATATTAAATATTATACATAGTTTCGGTCCCATGTAAAAAAAGTAGCTTACACACAAATGTTCTCAAATAATAAGCAGAAAGTATAGTTAGTAGCTGACTATAATATTAAATGCTGGAGTTTCCTTTTTGAAGATTAGCCGTTTACTTGGTTCAAGAAAAAAAGAAGTAAAAATAGCATTTGTATGGTATTGGCATTTTCTAGGCTTTAAACATAGTATAATATATTTTTTAACCAACGTAAAATATTTAAATTTATGTCTCAGTTCATGACTCTTTCTAAAAGAGACGTGCTTTTCGATTGGAACCATGTCCTCATAACACTGAAGCATGCTTGTTTTATAAGTCCACGTACGTATCTAGGCTTCTAATAGTTTTTCGCTCTTACTTTTTCAAAAATTTATCTTCTCCATTTTGTGAGATCCACATCTAATAGTAGATAATTTTCTTGCGTTAAATTATACAAGAATGTTGTACAAATCATATATTACAAAACCAACGGGTAATATCACCATTTTATCCCATGCATCTGCTAGTATTTACTTCTTCATTTTATCCCATAGATGTGGTGGCGTACAATGATATGGGGATAGGCGTAATCGCTTCCGTATGTGAATATACAAAAAATAGTTGACAAATTTTCCGTCAAATCATATAAAATTATGTATAGTTTTGACATTGTTGTTTCCTAATAAAAAATAGAATGCAACCCTATCGATCGTGTGTCCTTCATGAGCAAAGCATATAAAAGATAGAGAAATATGCTTGCAGTAAAATAGTTCCACTTATACTAACTAATTAAATATAACCAACTGTCCAAACTATTTATCTAGTTTTTAGCTCATCTATTTGCCAGGGTGATCCATGGTGACAGACAAAGCCGTCCCTAAGTTTTAGAAGGCCACAAGTTAAAAAAATATTTGGGCCGTTTTATCATATTAAATTTCGAACTTATGATTTTCTGAAAAAACTTTTATAATTTTATCACTAAACTAAACAGATTTTTTGAAATTTAAGGACCGATTTTTTTTTATGAAAATGAAGACCGCAAGTCCATGCTTAGGCTTATGGTTGGCCTTGGTGACAGATATTTGGAGCCTAATTCTTTAATATGCTGCTTATGCTATGGGATGCAACATCACAGGTCGAGCCAAGACGAACAAGATCCATACAGCTGATCAGTTTATCTGCAAATGTTTTATTTTTTCCTTTTTAATTGTAATTTTAGAGACATTTTTTTGTGGATATCTTTTAAACGATGACAATTTTAGAGACGGTTTTTGTATATTGTTTTTTTGGATTCGACAAACATAAAAAATTCAGGTTAACAAATCCAAATAAAGTTTACAAAATTTTGACGAATCCTACACCAGAAACTTGACTGCGTCTGCAGCAACTTCCTCGAGAATAAAGAGAGACCTAAGAATTAAACATAAGATTCACCATCCAACATTGAAAATTCTAGATCCACGGATTCTTCTTCGCTGATTTTGAACTCCATCCAGAGCTTGATTTCTGGTGACAAAACAAAAGCTACGTTAGTATATGTTTGTCTCAAAAAGACTAATCGTGACATCCTTCTTAAGACCGATCCCTCTTAGCTTTCAAACTCATTATTTCACAGTCGAAATTCAACTAATACGTGTTTAGCAAGTAAAGGTTGAATGGGTTAAATAATATGTAGGAGGATTTTAGACTCATTTCCCAATTTCTTTTACAGGTGCTTACCACTTTCAGCTTCTTCCCTTTACCACGAATCCTGTTCTTTTGAGGTTTCAGCTTGTATATCCGAACCATCCAATGGTGACTCGTGAAAACCTGATATGACAAAACCAGTCACATTTACCAGAATCTAAGTTGAATCAATGAGCCCCGGTTTCTAGTAAATAAATTGAATCTCACCTCTTCGAAATGTGTGAGCTTGAAATTCTTCTTCCCAATCTCTGTCCGCCTGACCCGATCATAACCTTTACCATCTGTCTCTACAAACCTGGCGAAAAAACATAAACACTGAGCCTTGTAAACAGAGTTCAAGAGGTAACAGTTACAGGAAAGATTCGCACCTGTAGTAAGAGAGCTTGTACATAAGGCAGTTCAACATTGTCGGAGTGGCCTCAGAATCAATCCGGTATTGGCCATCTCTCTTTGCAAAGCAGTTAATAAGTAACCAGGTTCAGATTCAAAGTCTTCAAAATTATTGAGCCATCACAACTTGTTCCTAAAACCCAGTAAAAAAAAAGATATACCAGATAATCAGCTTCTTTTATGTGAGGGAAGACGCCGCCTCCAATACGCACCATCCACAGAAACTTGTTAATATCATCACTTGGGTAACCAATAAGACCTGATGAAATGATTGTCCCATCAGAGAATATACCTCCGAGATAATACACAAGATAACAATGTCATGAGCCAGAAACATACCACCAAAGACGACAAGAACGTATTTCACATCCAAGGAGTTGAAAATTTCCCATGCCACCTTTTCTGGAGATGACATTGCAGTGCCAACAGTTGCAATGTGGGTATTATTCCAGGTGTTGTTGTCAACAATAACAGTTCTATTAGCCATAGCTGTCGTCTGATAACCGTAGTCCCACCATGATGCCACCTACATGATTTTGTTTTTGCAAACCAAACTCAGGCAACTTTATATATCAAAGACAGATTATACCTCTCTACCAACGGAGGCTAAGTTGGATAAAACTGACTTGTTTTTTTCAAAAAAAAAAAACTTACTTTGTCATCCACGTCAGTGTTATGGCTTAACCATGCATAAGACTCTCTAAAATCATCAAAGACGTGTAGGCCATCGCGCGATTGAGATGTCAAAACTATTGATGGAGCTGAATATGCTTCCGCAGCTGCCCAAACACAATGAATCTACAAAACAAAGGTATGCATTTGAAAGTTTAATCATTTGTACTTTGTCGTCTAAACTAACAATAAAAGAGGGGACCAAACTAACAACTCGACATACCACATAGAAAGCACCCAACATTATAAGGAGAAGAAGCGCAACTATAGAGGCTTCAAGAGGCAAAACAAGAGCCTTCTTCTTCACAATCTTGGACCTAACAGAAGGTTTATCGGCACGTTCTCTCTCTTTCTTCTTGCCCTTTTTTGACGACCGCTCTTTTACAATTTCTTCACCCTTGTCAGTCTTACCAGCAAAAGCATCATCTTTTGGGGCATTGTTTGTAGAAGTGTTGTCCTCTGCCTAACAGTCGAAACACAAACCATTTTTTGTCCAGAACTTGGGTAGCACAGATGATCATCAGAGCAAATAAAGTAGAGAGAGAAGCATACGTACATCATCTTTGGAATTAGACGATCCAGCTAACTGGTATTTGATGGAAGCCGTGAAAACATCGAAAGCTTGAGAGAGCGCAATTCCAGACATGATGCATGCTGCTGGAGCAAGCACGAGCATAAGACGAACCTAAGAGATCAGGAAGGCAGTTGAATACAAGATTGGCGAAAAGAACTAGGCAATGGAAAGATGAAACTGCAATTCGTAGATACGCAACTCACCATAACTCCAGAAAAGTATACGGACATTACAATATAAAGGACCACAAAAGAGCTGGCATCAGATAGAGGCGAAAAGCACGCCTACCAACAGAAGAATAAGAAAAGAGAAAAGAATGAACACCAAATATATGTATAAAAAAGTAATGTTATTCAGTACAAAATCTAACAACAATAAAAATTCAACTCACAATGATGCCAGCAGGGACCAGGAAAGCCAAAACATTGATATCCATGAAATAAGATGGCCAAGTTGGAGGTTGATGTTCACTGACACTTGCAATAATTGGAATATACTTGCTTGCATAAGTTCTGTTATATGATAGATAAAGAAACCAAGAACAAGAGAGTGTCAGAAATGTTCAGTGTTAAAATGATAAAGGAGAGTTCCTGAAGTGTGGACAAAGACATACTCGAAATTTGTGAATTAAATCAATCGGTGGGAGAAATAAAGATTGAAAATTTAGAACCACTCACGGATCAAGTAGACTCAAACTCCTACCACTCCATCCTTTTGTGGGACTTGAAGCCACCAATGCCACAAGAACTGCCACAGCTATGAAACATACAACCCTGTAAAATTAATGGAGCAGAGATAAACTTTTTATCCCATGACAAAGAATACAGGAAATCTAGAGGTTATCCCATGACACAGAATACAGGAAATCTAGAGGTTATCCCATCTGTACTACCCATATACAGTTGGATCAGATACAGATAAACTCTTCTTATTGCGGTGTGGTAATTGTAGACATTTCAGAGGAAAACAGTATATGAAAGCTTACAGGCCGATAGACACCACAAGTGTCACAGCAACTTTGAACATTTTAGGAGAAAGAATGCCTTTGATGTAGTATACGAGAGCTACAACGTGGATGATGATGAAAACCTGCATAAGTCACCAATAAAATAATTTTTAGTAAAAGTAGAAGTAAATGAAGAGGATAAGTAGTACAAGTCCACTTGCACACATATAAAGCTTACAATTAGTTTGGTTGGTAATATGCCAAAATTAACATATCTCACAAAAGAAAACTTAGAAATTAGAAGAGACTTTAAATTTTTAGCTTTGATAACTGAACAAGCATAAACTAGTAAACTTGCATCCAAAAAATTAGGCACCGAAAGGACTAATCCATGGTCGATATAACACGCAAAATAAAAATCAATAAGCTGAGCATTAAACGAAGAGGCATACGTAACAAAATAATGAAGAAAAAAACTCACCAAAAACGAGGCAAAATGTTCAGAAGTCAAAACCGCATTGAAACCAACAACAGGTACCAATGCAGCTAACAGCGTGCCTAAAACAACCTGCATACGCATGCACACACTTGTGTCAATAACTTTCCGGATATTGTTATTTCAGCTATTGTTCTTCACTCCAACATAGAGAGACAAATGCGTTCAGAATAATATTAATGGAGGTATCTTTTTTATTGTACCAATGGAGGTATCTATATTTGTGAAACCATACGAATCATCACAGAGCTTCCTACATAAGCCTATAGTGGACAGTTCAAGATATTTTATGGCTTAATAGAAGTAGTTATATCTCTTATATTTCTCGTCATTTTATGAATTTAGTTTTTGTGCAGTTAGAAAACAGTTCTGAAATAACTAATAGCTAGAGTCCAAGCCACTATACATGACTCCCACTTGTACATTCAGATGTTTCAAGGAAGCAAACAGAGAAAGGCCTGCTCAGGTATTGATTGTCAACATATATTTTATGCCACCGGGAGAAAGAAGATTCTTACCAAAGGAGCATAGGCAATGTACAGTCGGGGAGAGTATCGACCAGTTACAATGCACAGTAGCACATGCATTGGTATCAGATTGATAATGAAGGTGTAACCTCCCCAAGAACATACCTAAATGATGGGAAAAAATAAGTGAAAATTGAGCAGAGAATAGCTAGTAAAGAGGAAACGAGAAAAAGTTGGGTGTTATCCGAAGCTATACCATGTAAAAGTATGCAATGGCATTCAGGGTAGCATAAAACAGGGAACCTGTATTTAGTGTCTGCATAAAATTCATGATAAGGATCACCGGAAAGAATAAATTTAACAGGAACTGGTGACTAAGAAAACGAAATTTACAAGAGAAAGCTTGATGTTGGTTGTTGAAGGCATTTAATTACGTGCATGCTCCATAGGGTGAAAAATCAAAACAACTGTACATGCCACTGGAGAAAAGCCTAACCTTTATGTAAAGATAAAAAGTGAAGATCAAAGCAAAAATGGCAACAGCTTCATTGTCATAGCTTCCAGCTACAGATCGGGATATATATGAGGGAACCTGCAAAGATAATCATTTAGTAAAAAACTAACATTCTAAGAAATTGCATCAATAGACATTTGTGGCAAATTTCACTAAAACGATGCACCAATGCTGAATAGTGTACACGACATCCAATAACCTATCAAGTTATAGCCATGCTGTTCTATGAACTTAATGTTTGCTGTTCAGAGCTCTTAGGAAACATCACTTGAAGAAAAATTCCACGTATAACAATTGCATAAATTACCATGGCCAAAAGAGCAGCAGCTGCTAGTCCTGCACCGGAGCCCTTAACTTCCTGTTAGAATGCAAATAGATACTGTGGGATCAACTGGTTTTGGAATTTACTAAGGAAATCATGTTAGAGAAAAGACAAACCTTGGTCAAAAGGTAAGTTGCCCAGGATGCGAAAGCTGAAAATACAGGTGCAGTGAAGACGCAAACAGTCTCTACTGACAGAGGAATATTTAATGAATTCACGACCCTGTGGCAGATGGATAAAAATATTAAAATTTTATACTGACCCATACTCTATATGAATGCTGATTTTGGTGAAACTACACTCACCACCAAATGGTTCCAGCAGTCAACGTTAACCCAGGGTAAACAGTTCCTCCAATCACACGGCCAAGAGGATACCTAAAATCAAATAAAATAAGAAAACAGAATAAGTATAATACCATTGAAGATAGCAAAGAAAATAGAGCAAGAAATCCAAAATTCTGATCCTCAAATTACCAGGTCCGATCATCAAACCAATTCCAGAACTCGTATATTCCATTCTTCGATAAGAACTGAGATAAACAGCAAATTAAATAGTATCACAAGCTGACAAATTAATAGGAGAGCTGAAATTATTATCCTGGATATAAGAAAAGAGAGGGAACCTGAGTGACTCTGTAATTGAAGTAAGGATCAAACTCATGAATCACACTCTCATACTTGATGACCTGAAAATAAATCAATGAACGTTACCAACAAAGAAAAAGAAAAAAAACACTGAAAAGTATGAGATAACTAAATTCAAAGAAGAATTAGCCTCATCCCAAGAATTCCCTCAACTGTAAAATAAAATAAAGTAGAGATGACAAGCAAGCACTGAATGAACACCTCAAAGCTAAACCATTTAATATCTCTACTGGGATAAATGAACCATCCATCATTCAAAAGGGTCTGAGCAGTGAGCACAACAAGGACATTTTCTGTTATCAAATAATCAAGCAACCCAAAATAGCAACAACATTTGCTTCTTTACCACACAGACAGTGAGGGGGGGGAAAAGAAGCTACACCGAACAGTCGCGAATCATGAGATCGGATCCAGAATAGTCGGATCTAAAGTAGTTCAATCGGATCTAGTGCCTAGCATATCGCAGAACACTTTTATAACTCAAACGAGCTGAGACATCAGTGAACTCACAGAGAAGAGCCGGATCGAGAAAGCAAGGACCCCAATGAGGAGGAGGATTAGAGCTGACAGAACGCTCCCGAAAGCATGCCTCATCGCAGACGGCGTTGCCGGAGGTGGGCTCTCTGGAGCCGCCATTTTTACGCAGCGAAGGTGAGATCTCCGGCTCGAAGAATCGGATTAAAAGAGAGAGAAGAGGAGAGAAACGACTTCAAAGGTCGGAGGGTTTTTCACGGCAAAACTATCTCACGGGGATTACATGGTAAAGCTGCAGTAACTAGTAAACGACTGGCCTGAGAATAGCGCCTTCGTGGATTGAACACATGTCAATTGTTCATTCGCCACACTCATCTAAAGCTCTCCGGTTTTATTGCGTGATGTAACAATCAAATCAAACCAAACCAAACCAAACCAAACCGCAGTTGACTTTGTCGACCGGTAAAAAGTCCCGTCAACCATGTTAAGCATTCTCGGTTCAAATCAAATTGATTAGTTTAAAAATGGACTATAATTTTTGGGAATGTTGGGAGAGAAAATAAAAGTAAACTTTCTTCTTTTGGTAAGAGCATCCTCATCCCTGAACCCCATAATGGGGTTCTTCAGATTATTAAATTATTATTATTTTGGTGAACCCCAAATTAAGAACTCTATCTGTTTTTGAGTGTCCAATGGTGAACCTCACTTAGGAGTTCTTAAAAAAAAAAAAAAAAAAATTTTAGAATATCATTCATTTGAAATATCATGCAGTCGATAGCAAGATCCCAAGTGTTGTATCTGTAACCCTGTTCAGACCAAAAACCAAGTATGATTACCACAACAAAGATTTGAACAAGAGTTTAACTCTTATACACGCCATTGTAATAGTCTGGTTTTCACGTTGATATCTTGCTAAAAAAGAGCCATCTTTCTCAAGGAACAGAAAGCAAATTGACAAAAGGAAAACCAAAATCTAATTCTTGAAACCAAAAGAGAGGGCAATTTCAAAATGTGGGGAGGCAAGTGGATAGGTTCTTAAAGGAACACAGAGTGGCTCTAACTTGCATCTGAATTCATAAAAGTATGGACAGCGTGATCTAGGTTCAACGCATGCTGCATCAGCCTGTACTTAAGCCTCGTCCTGCATAATAAACAAAGCCATTAAAAGAAACAAACACGTAAAGGCTATCTGAAAGTTTAAACCATTCATGGAGTCAGAAGGAACCACCTAAAAAGAAGAAGAAAGAGAAACTCGTCATGATCATTGTTATGGCTGCTTGAGAGATTACATTGCTTCTTTCCTCTCTATACCTCATCCTTTACTCTCTGCATCACGGAGAAAGAAATCACATAGGGAATGCGTGAAAAATGTGAAAATAACCAATAAAAGGGATGAAAATAACCGATAAAAGGGATGAATTCTACCAAAATCATATTCCAGATTTTAGAACCGAAAAAGCAGGTAAATTGAAAACAATCCCATATAATGAAAACGTATGAATCACACTTTGAGTCCATTCTATTCTAAGGAGCCACACACAGAAACTTGCAAAAATCTCCGATAGTTCACATTTCACAACTCACCAGCAAGAAAAACCAAATTTAACCCACAAAAATCAGGAAGAAACCCAAAACGAAAGCAATCGTGCGGTCGGCATCGAAATACACGGATTCAATTACAGGAATCAAAATAATCAGTAAAGCGATGAGTCAAAGAGCACTAGTTCCACCGACGAGTGATCAAAGAGGTCGACGAGTCTATAAACCTAAATCAGATCGTCTCTTAGCAGATATATAACCAATGTGAGATCACAAACCAACAAAAAACAAATTGGGGCCAAAAGGGTAGATTGAGAGAAACCCAAAAAAAACTTACGGATAAGACAAGATAATGGAGTTTGAGGAAGAACGAAGAACACATAGTCTGCTTCCTCGACCGCCACCATGTCTCAAGCTCAGCACTGTCTGATCGCCCTGCTGCATACCTCGATCTAAATATCCGAGATCGAATCGAATCTCCATCAGAATCGACGAGAGAAGAGAAGAAGATGAAGAAGAAATTGTCGAGAGAAGGAGACCAATTTTTTTTTAACAGAAACCAATCCAGTTTCGACAGGTGTCTTAAGAACCTGCGTAAGAGACGGTCCTAAAAATCTTTCGCTAAGAGACGGTCTCCTAACATTTTTGGGTTTTTCAATTTTTTTTTATTGTTTTTTATTCTAAGAACCCCTCTATGAACCCCCGATGGGGATGCTCTAAGTATAAAATAAAAAGTAAACTTGTTAACTCCTCCGGTTTTGGTCTTCTACTTCTCCAAACAAAAACTACATACAAAATTTTCACTTTATTCAATCATTTCTACAAAACCATAACCTATCAAGAATCTTTCAAACATATATACATCTAAATGTAACAAAAAAAAAACTTAATAAACTAACTATACGGTTACAATAAATTTTGTACACAACACGGACATTAAACTAATTGTTTTTAAAAGTCTCACTAAATAAATTAAACCAATGTTTTTTTGTAAATTCGAAATGTTTTATTGGTAAGACTCTTTACACATATTATTACATATGTTTAGAAAAATGATGCACTACAAAATTTGTATATTCGAAATAACGACTTGCTATCTTAAACTTTATGTGTTTGATCTATCATTGTAACATTAAATATGGTCATTGGGTTAAAACAACGTTATTTTAGTGCATTGTGATGAACTAAGAAAATGTTAAAAGAAGAAACTGCTTGCTGTTTAGCTTTAGCCAATAAGAACTACATGTTGTTTTTGCCCTACCAAGTAGTAGCTCTATCCGATCTTTTTACGAATATTTTGGTACATATATGAAAAGAAAATATAGGAATCACATGACTTTTAAATGGATAATAGCGTTTTTTTACAAAATACGAAATGGTATCAAATGAACTTTATGATAAGACTTTTCTTTGCCGGATTTTGTTCTGGTTCATTAGCTTCACACCAGTAATTGAAGAACAGACTTTTTTGCATGTTTTTTTTTCCTTTTGTAACTGATACAGCAAATTTGTTGCTTAGTTAATAAAAGAGTGCTTTTGTAGACAAAAATAAATCAGAAGCATAAAACTTAGATAGTAACCAAAAAGTAGTAAAATCTGCAACTTCTCAATACTGGACAATCTCATGAAAATAAAAAAGATAAGAATGACAGGGGCAAAGTCAAAGTATTCAAGTTACTGTTGGCCGAAAAAAGGCAACCTCAGACTCGGGATTCCCTTCTACAGACAAAGTCCACATACTGCTTACAGACCAAAAACAAGTTTTGATTTTGCTTGCAAGGGAACACGAGTATTTCAAAACGTTTTGATAAAATCTCGATGAAGAGAACGATTTGATTTGCTCGTTTGCACTTCTTTATAAAAAACAGCAGACACATGTATATTTCAAGATATCGGTGTTTTACTTTTACCTGATTTCTTGGATTCAATGCTTCTGAAGTCTGAACCATGAGAGTAAGCAGGCTCTCATAAAACGAGCACACGAGGAATATCCATCTTTAAGCAAATAAGTTAGAATCTATTTGCTCCACATTTGGGAAGATTTGTCTGACCACAGCAACATAATCGGACGACTTGGCCTGAGAAGTGATAGACAAGAAAAAATGATATAATTGAACTAGATATCTCTTAATGGATTCAAAGTGATATGATACCTTGTCCCATCTTCCGAGCCAGAGAAATTAATTCACAGAAGACATTACGTCTCACCCAAATAAATGAATTGACAAATGCAGAAACTACAACCACGTTGTGATACTCAACTTCAGTTCCTTAATGCATTAAATGATTTATCTAGATTACGATGCGCATTGAGCAAGACCCGCAACGGGATCATATGTGTATCACTAAACTGACATGCCATATCGAAAAGCAAATCCAAGATAGGAAATCCTACAATAATGCGTGACAAGAAATTCATGAAAAGTGACTGAAAGACCTCGATTTATGGTTAAACTTACACAAGGGTTATTTTCAAGATAGATGGTGGTAAGCTTCTCTTTAGAGCCTGCAACAGCTTCTGTGATTGCTTCAAGTGATTCTATCTGGTTGTCATTAAGCCATAAATCTTCCAACCTATAGGTTAAGGTAAAGTCAGGATGGAGAAAACCAAAAGACAATAACAGTCTGAGGCAACGGAAAGGTGAAATACTTTGTGAGGTTCTGAATGTCATCAACTGATGTGAGCTTGTTGTTCGACACGTCCAGTACCCGCAGGTTAACCAATGCACTCAAGCCTTCCATTTTTGAGATACCATTATGGCTCAAGTATAACTCTTCAAGAGCAACACAGTCCTGGGCACATATTTTTTCATGCATCAGAAGAATACA
Organism: Eutrema japonicum; assembly: GCA_030161315.1. Lineage (NCBI taxonomy): Eukaryota > Viridiplantae > Streptophyta > Magnoliopsida > Brassicales > Brassicaceae > Eutrema > Eutrema japonicum. The sequence goes on from BSQW01000005.1 coordinate 47,746,514, forward strand.
ATGAGGATATCTGCAGAAAGGTAAATAATACATACCTCAAATCCTTTCATAGAGGTCAGACGATTACTCTGCAAACTAATCTTTTTTATACATTTGAGCCCACACAGGTTGACAATTTTGATACGGTTTCTTCCAAGCCACAGTTCTTCTAATTTTGTGAAGTTTTCCATATTTTCCATAACCTGAAACCTCAATGCTTTAACATTCAATTCTGAAGCACTGTAAAGCGATTAGAAAATATTAGAGGGGGTGGGACAAACCCGCAATCTATTAGACCCAAGTTCAAGAATCTGCAAATCGTCTAAGTGTTCGATCTCCGCAATCTTGTTAACTTCATTTTTAGACACATAGAGTTCCTTGAGTGTGCTAGAGGCCTTTGATAATCCTTGCAACGAAGTGATTTCATTGAAAGATATGTCGAAAACCAAAAGCTTTGAGAATATGCTGATATCAGGTACTTTGGCTAACTTGTTATCTCTGAGAATTAGCTCCTGCATAAAAGAAGTAGTGGAATGTCTATCATGATGATCAATTCTAGGGCATCTCAGACTATAAATTCTAGTGAAAAATCAAAGATGAAGAATCGCAGAAGGAAATAAGCCAACCCAATTGGTTCAACGGCCAACAATAAATTCAGATGCTGAGAAACAAATCAGGCAGAGAGCATATTGACGTATTTTCACTATATACAAAGCACTCAATAAGATTTCAAAAAAGAATCAGAGAGTGGAGAAATCACCTCGAGATCGGACAAGGCGTCCCAGCGAGACAAAGGCTCGACGGCGGAATCATCAATCAGGTTCTGGCGAAGAGAAAACTTCTTGAGGGTGGAGAGCTGAGCGATCCTCGAGTCCAATCCCGACAAACGGTTCGCCGTAAGGTCCAGCTCAGTCAGCGTCAGCGGCAACTCCACCGAATCGAGGCTGTGGAGCTGACAGCTAGTGAGATCGAGAACATTACCCGAATCATCGATCTCCACCAATGGTTGCTCTTCCTTCTCACTGTTCATGGCTTTTTGGTTCAAGCTCCGGACGACGACGAACTCCGTGGGGGAACTGGCCTAAGCGAATTTCTCTTAAGCTCAAAACGTCAACGTTTCAGGTACAGTAGTATATTTGTTGCCGGTACGATTATTATGATGGGCCGAAAGCCCATGGACAGGCGCTGGATAGGGCCCATGATCTTGCAATTTCAAGATTCGGTTAAGCCAAACAGAAAAAGTCAAACCAATATTTACAAAGGTAGAGTCAACATTGTCGCTATTCCTACTCGCACAACATACAATACAAGCACATTCACATTGGATCTAACTCTTCACCATAAGTATAAATCATCTACGCTTTGCTTGGAACACTCTGTTATACCAAATAGAATGCAAAACCATATGGAATAAATCGTATCTCTCCGGTTTAGCATGCCACAGAAAGTGCCTTTGCGCCTTTCTCACAGCCATTTGCATCTTTACGTATTTCTCTTCCGGTATCGACGACAAAATATCTTTCAACCTCGGGATGTCTTTCTCCGCAACAATGACCGAGAACATGCTCCAATCAAGAACCTCAAAGAAAGGTGGCACAAAGTTGTCAGATATAATCACAGGGACGCACTCGTAGAAAATCGATTCAACCACCCTCGGGCTGTTCACCTCGTACCCTTTAGGACAAATGCAGTACTTGCTGCTTTTCATCTGCTCGATGTAATTCATCTTGCTCGCCACGCCAAGCGGCATTCGCCCGAAGATTTTCATCTCCGGGTCTTTGTCTTTCCAGTGCTGTAGCAGGATCGGACGTAGGTAACCGTGCATGCTTCCAGCATAGAAAGCCAAGGTCCGCCTCTGAGACGGCGGTTTCCCACCCAAATCACGAAGTGGGTTTTTGGCAGCTCGGACATATGTTTCGGGAAGTGAGATGTCTCTTCCAATCTTGAAGCCTGCGGTTATGTCTGCATTGCATAGAGCTTTAATGCAATGCTCCATGTGGTGCCTTGTCTCATATGGTGCCTGTTTAGTGACAACAAATTTAATATTGTTACCCATTGGCGAAATGGTTAGTTCAATATAAAGAATTGAAGGAGATGCATACCCAATCATGACAGGCGACAAGAAAATGATCGGCTCCACCGGTTCTATTGAAGAAGGGGTACTTAGAACCGATGTTCTCAGTGTATTCCTTAAGAAACTGGCGTAGGTTAGTTCGGTTGTGAGAATTACGCACATAAAGCGTGTACTCTAGCATCCGTGCACTAAATGGCATATAGTACAAATGAGCCCTTCTTGGGTCCTTTACAGTGTAATGCTTGTTTCCTTCCATCAACTTCATGAACCATCCCTCTGATGCATACAATCCCTTGAGTATCGGAGTGTGGAAAATGGGGCGGCTTCCTTCCTTATATACATAAACCTTGAGTATGCGTTCCATAAGTTCGTAACTCCTGAGGCATATAACTGAATCGGGTGTGTCAAGAGTACCTTTTATACGGAGAAACACTATCAAACATATCAAATTTGTGAACTAAACATATATGAACTCAGACCTTCTTTCCCTTTTCCCTCTCTTCACAATACTAACTTCCTAACGATATACAAATGATATAGATTTTACAGTAGGAGTAGTACTAAACTTTCATCAACTTAGGACTAACGACACTACGACAGGAATGTCAAGCGAATTCATAATTTTGTATATCATATGTATATCGTTATACAGAAATTAATCTCAACTTATGACCATATGATACAGAATCTACTAAACTTTCATCAACATAGGTCTAAAGATACTACAACAGAAAAGTCGAGAGAATTCATGAATTTGTGAATATATCATTACTCTTTTTTCTTAATCAGCAAACCTAGTTTAGAATTCAGTCGCAGTTCTGCAATTTTACCTCTTAAACATGGAAACATTACGGAATATTGGAGGATAGAGTTCCCGGTCAATAGTTGCAACAGGAGCATTCTCTATCTCCTTCCTTGCAGCCAATATCTCCTCATCTCTCCTCGAAGACCAACGCGGTCGCTACATTGGAAGCAGTATTTTCTCAATTGCATCATAGCTAACTAAAGTTCCACAGGTAAAAAGAAACTAAAAGGACAGCCAGCAACACGTACCATTGCGCGTGACGATTTACGATGCCTTGCTAAAATCCGATTCATCTCATTTATTGTAGTCACGGTTTTTGGTGGAAGATCACACCGCATCTTCTTTTTCTTACTCACTTGCTTAGTAACAAGCGATGAACTATTTCCTAAAACAGGAATAGCTATGGAGGAGCCTGCACTTAACTTAGAGCTCTTCACATTCTTCTGACTTTGCAATGACACATTTTGCACCTGATGTCCATTATTCCTGGTTAAAAGTCCCTCATTCTGCATTACCATTTTCTCTGAAGGAAACAGACTGTCACCGGTTTCGGTCACCTCTTTGATGATGACACTATCCTTTGCATCTTCAAAGCTCTCAAAATCAACACTGTCAACAAACGCTTCATCATCCTCTGACTCATTCCTTAGACCAGAACCTGTGACATACCCATTTTTCGCCAAGCCTGCAGGAACCTCAGATACGTTAACTGCAAGTGTGTTCCTACTAAGAAGAGCGTTTTGTGATGGAGTCAACAACGCATTGTTCTCACTGGGCAGTTTAAGTCTTCTGCCATCAGGCAAAATATTTCTTCCATATGAAAGTAGCAAGAAGATATGAGTAAGAGCCAGAATCCCAACCAGAATTGCCCATTTCCGCTTTCCACTTCGGGAAAACTTTCGTAGCTCAGATCTAATCTCCATGAGAGGAATTCACACAGATTCAAACCCAGACAACAGTCAAGTTCCTGTATTTAACAACGAGATTCAGAAACTTATCCTGCCGACACATTCAAGAAAAGAAAAAAAAGGAAATCTTAAATTGGAAATCGAAAAGGGTCGTTGGTCAACTCATAGTAAATTGAAACTCTCGACTGAAGTTGTGGAAAATTTGCTAAAAAAGGGGGAAAAAATTCAAGAAACCTTGAAGTGGAAAAGACATGGAGATGATGGAGTTGAGTTGAAGACAAAGGCAGACGGCTCCGACCCAAGTTAAGTGGCTGTATTTGGTATTCTTCTCTTTGACGACCTTTTGACTAATAATGGAGGCCTAGAAAGAATGTGGGACAACAAAAGTTCATTAATCTAAAACCAAACTCAATTTCATAATAATCTAAACTAGGATTTAACTCGTGCTAATTATAGCGCGGAATAATTTTTTAAAAAGAAATTATTTTGAAATTTAAAAAAATTGATTTTATCTGAATTTTACAATATACATAACTAATGATTTTTGATTATGGATAAACCGGTTAATTTGTAATAATTTGTCTATTTAATCCGTTTTACAGTGAACTAAATAATTATTCGAGCTAATCCGCAAAAACTTATAATTTTTAAAAGCTAACTCTAATATACACCGTTAAATGACTCTAGTTTTTATGGTTAGTTTACGAACTCTTCAAAAAAAATATAATTTTCTTGTGTCTAATTTTTTATAAAATTAGTAAAATATTTTTTAACTTTTGTTTTCATATATATTCAAATAAAATATAATAAATTATAATGAAAAATATAACAAAATTTTGAATATTTGTTTTTCCTTTGAATATATATGAATTGATTATTATTTTAAAATATATAATATTAAAAATAGTTAAGAAATGAAATAATATATACTTTCCATATTGTAATCAATAATTTTAAAAAATTATTATATTCTTTTGTATTTTAATCATTCTGTAATGGTATTTCATGTAATAACTAACAAAACAAAATTCATTTTTAAAATTGTTTTCTTAAATAATATTATAGAGATTGTTTGAGAAAATTTATACCTAAAAATCTATTAAATAAATCAGTCGGGTTGCTGTGGTTTAAGCTGAACCAATCAACCGGTTCGAAAGTCACACTCCACCAACACTGGCGTGTTCATCATTGCAGAGACCAGAAAATCAAATTACAACATATAGGAGTGAAGCAATTTCCCCAGCTACGGGCATGTGCGTGTGCGAATCTTACTATCAATCCCTAATTCAACCATCGCCATGAAGGTGTTTGCAGGAGCTTCTTCATTTGTATACAGATCCTCACTCCTCGTCATTTTACTCTCCGTTTCTCTCTTCTGGCTCCGTCCCAGCACTTACCATCCCCTGCACCAAAATCTCAATCCGCAGAACCTAACTCGCTCAGAGTCTGAGATTTCAGCCCAGACAAACTACATAATCCGATTTAAACAGTACAAGCCGGCAAAAAACCATCGAATTTACCTCGAATCGAAGGTCCGATCCGGTGGTTGGGGTTGGATCGAGAGGAATAACCCGGCGGCGAAATATCCGACAGACTTTGGTGTTCTATGGATCGAGGAAAGCGGGAAAGAGGCCGTGGTTGGAGAGATTGAGGGGCTAGCGATGGTGAAAGACGTGAACGTGGAGTTCAGGTACCAGAGAGTTTTGCTTGGAGGATCTTTCCTCGGCGGGAAAAAACGTCCGGGAAAGATCTTCACTTCGATGTCTTTCGAAGAAGGAGCCGATCACTCTGCGAAGGCGGCTACAAATAACACCACGTTAAACTGGAGTCGTCGACATCTTCTGGGTCAGGTGAGAGATTGTCAAGTTATTACTACTCAGTATCTGCTTTTGTTTGCTCAATAAATAGTGTACCCGAATGCAGACACCAAGTTATGTGCTAAATTTCATATCGTAAAACTTTAAGTGAGTTCTTTTACAAGTTACACTTTTGTTCTATTTTGCAGAAGACTCAAGTCACATCCATGTTTGGAGCAGATGTTCTCTGGAAGAAGGGTTGCACTGGTGCTAAAGTCAAAATGGCCATATTTGATACTGGAATTAGAGCTGACCATCCCCATTTCCGTAACATCAAGGTACCACTATTTGGAGAAAGTGATAGAAACCATAGTATTTCTCAAAGGTTTCAGATTAGACTAGTGTTTAAAGCTACTACTTGTCTTTGATCTTCTTCTTGTCTTGTTAAGCTCTAAAGCTGGTATTGACGCAGTAACTTTCAGGAGCGTACAAATTGGACAAATGAGGACACTTTGAATGACAACCTGGGCCATGGGACATTTGTTGCTGGTGTTATTGCTGGTCAGAATTCAGAATGTCTTGGTTTTGCCTCAGACACGGAAATCTATGCTTTCCGAGTGTTCACAGATGCCCAGGTAATGCATGATCACGCAACATATACATCTTCTTTTCAGAGGTTAAACGTTCCCTCAACTAAACTAACTCAGTGATCCAATAATTTCTGTTTTTGTTACCCCAGTTACAATTATTAAGATTCTGATATTGGTTACAGAGACCTACGCGTTGATCTTTATTTTGTCCTCAAGACAGTATAATTGACGCCTATATATTGGAGTGTCTTCCTTTTCTCTTTGTCCCCTCTTCACCCTTACTCCTCCCATAAATGTTTTCCCAGATATGCAAGTTATCTTAATCATATAGGTTATGAGAAGTTTGCGCTCAGCTTGTTGCAGGTATCATACACCTCATGGTTTCTTGATGCTTTCAATTATGCCATAGCAACAAATATGGATGTATTAAATTTGAGCATTGGGGGACCGGACTACTTGGATCTGCCTTTTGTAGAGAAGGTAATGGTTCCTTGATCTCTTGGTTGAAGTTTGCATTATCCTGTTGAGTCAAGTGGTGGGGTGCTTCTCTCTAGGATATATGAACAGTAGTGTGTCCCAGAGGCGCTGATTATCTTTGAACAGGTGTGGGAAATAACAGCTAGCAATATCATTATGGTGTCTGCAATTGGAAATGATGGGCCGCTTTACGGAACGTTAAATAATCCAGCTGACCAGAGTGATGTCATAGGTGTGGGTGGTATTGACTATGATGATCACATAGCTTCGTTTTCATCTCGTGGCATGAGCACCTGGGAGATTCCTCATGGGTACTGTAGTTCTTTGCTGCTTATACATTCTTGTTTTACAAACCCTACAATCAAGAGAAAGAAAATGCTTATTTTCATGCAAATCCTAACTTAAAGAATTTTGCGTACAGATATGGCCGTGTCAAACCAGATGTGGTTGCATATGGCCGTGACATTATGGGGTCCAAGATCAGCACTGGCTGTAAAAGCTTGTCTGGAACAAGTGTGGCTAGTCCTGTTGTTGCTGGTATTGTTTGCCTGCTCGTAAGTGTTATTCATGAAGCTAGAAGGAAGGATCTGCTCAATCCAGCAAGCATGAAACAGGCATTGGTCGAAGGTGCTGCTAAGCTTTCAGGTCCTAATATGTATGAGCAGGGTGCTGGAAGAGTTGATCTGTAAGTTAACTTACCCATGTCGGTTTTCACCAGTGGATTCTTTCTTTTTATTTCATTCCTATTTCCTTAATTTTTGTAGTCTCTAATTTTCTAACATTTTGTCAGATTAGAATCATATGAAATTCTAAAGAGCTACCACCCCCGAGCAAGCATTTTCCCGAGCATTCTTGATTATAATGATTGTCCATATTCCTGGCCCTTTTGTCGTCAGCCACTATATGCGGGTGCTATGCCTGTCATTTTCAACACGACAATTCTAAATGGTATGGGTGTCATCGGCTATATTGAAAGTTCACCGACATGGCATCCTGCAAACGAGGAAGGAAATCTTCTGAGCATTCACTTTAAGTACCCAGATGTTATATGGCCTTGGACTGGTTATCTAGCTTTACACATGCAGATCAAGGAAGAAGGTGCACAGTTCACAGGTGAAATAGAGGGCAATGTAACTGTGAAAGTCTATAGCCCATCAGCCCCTGGAGAAAGTGGGCCTAGAAGAAGTACTTGTTCTCTTCAGTTGAAACTGAAAGTAATACCCACCCCATCACGAGCAAAACGTGTTTTGTGGGATCAATTTCACAGCATTAAATATCCTCCAGGTTATATTCCAAGAGACTCTTTGGATGTCCGCAATGACATTCTTGATTGGCATGGTGATCACCTGCATACAAACTTTCACATCATGTTCAACATGTTACGTGATGCTGGGTACTATATCGAGACTCTTGGTTCTCCCCTTACTTGTTTCGATGCGCAGCAATATGGAACTCTTTTGATGGTTGACCTTGAAGATGAATACTTTCCAGAAGAAATTGAAAAACTCAGAGATGACGTTATCAATACAGGACTAGGACTGGTTGTGTTTGCTGAGTGGTATAATGTCGATACCATGGTGAAAATGAGATTCTTCGATGATAATACACGCAGTTGGTGGACTCCAGTCACTGGAGGTGCAAATATCCCCGCACTCAACTGCCTTCTTGCATCATTTGGAATTGCGTTTGGAGACAAAATTCTGAATGGGGATTTCAGTATTGATGGTGAGCAGAGTCGATATGCTTCTGGAACAAACATTGCCAGGTTTCCTGCTGGTGGGTTTTTGCACAGTTTTCCTTTACTGGACAGCTCTGAGAGTGGCGCTACACAGAATCTACTGCTAACTGGGTCATCGAAGGTAATGAGAAACCACTTGTCTTTGCTTCTAACTGTGCCTTGCATTTTCTTTTAATGAAATGCAGAGTTTATTTGTTTTTGTTTTGATAATGCGGTTCTGTTTACAGGAAGACCCTGCTGTTCTTGGGCTTTTAGAGATCGGTGAAGGCCGAGTTGGAGTTTATGGAGACTCAAATTGCCTGGACAGTAGCCACATGGTCACCAACTGCTACTGGCTCCTGAAGAAAATGCTAGATTTTAGCAGTTCAAATATCAAAGACCCTGTACTTTTCTCAAAATTTTCAAAGAGATATTCACCTGTAATCACAGACGAGAACCAACTGCCATCTCGAAGAACTGATGTAAATTTTTCAACGTACTCTTCTGTGATCGGAAAGGAGCTAATCTGTGAGAGTGACTCCAGATATGAAGTTTGGGGGACTAAAGGATATAACCTACATGTCAGAGGAAGGAACCGTAGATTGCCCGGATATCATGGCATTGATTTGGGTCGAGGCTTGAATTTCACAGTGGAGAATACAAGACCAACACGTTGGATATCAGCCAGGGAAGGAAGTGAGCTTAGTTCTTCCAGGAGCAAATATCTGGGAGTTTCCAACAGAGACGAGGTAATTCAAGCTATCTGCCAGTTTTTCTAATGAATTTTGGAGGGACCAAAAGGTTTATATTATTTTTTGCTATCGATTTGCAGATTGACATGCCATTTCTTGTTCCCACTCGATGGATCGTAGCTGCTGGTGTTGCAGCTAGTGGTAATACACCAAATCTTTATAGAGATCTTTTTAGTCTGTAAAGCCTCTTGTTGCATGATCAAACATGATTCTTGTTTTGTGTTGTAGGAGTTCTAGTGCTACTAAGCATTTGGAGAATCCGGCAGAAGAGGCGTAGGCGGAGAAGAGCATCTGGGTCGAATCGATTAGCCTAGCATATAGCCGTGTCTGGGTCCACTCGACTTTGCCTGCGTAGAGCCACCCATTTAATTTTTTTTGTAGCTTTTTACTGTCATTTACACTGACCACAGAATGTAGTTTCACTTTTACGTTTCTACAGCTGGCAATTTTTTTTAAGGAAATCAATCTCTAAAGCTTAACTTCAAAAAGCGAAGTACATATGAAGGAGTTATACTTTGAGATTCTATTGTGCATGGTTCATAGATTTTCACCAAGATAATTACTTTAAAGACACTTTAAAGACACTTTCTCAAACGCAATATCCAACATTAACACACTTTTGACTTTAACCACATTTTCACCATATTTTTTTAGTGTGTTTTGACTTTTATACCCATCTATCAAATGATAATTACATTTTACATTTTTTTTCTCTTTCTTCTCCACTTTATCTTCAAACTCTATTCTTTTCCACTTCCTTCTTTATCTCATCAATTTTTTCTCACATTAACAAAAAAAAATCCCAGATTTGTTAATCATCTGGGGTTTCAAATTATTCGACGAAAATCGCAAGAGAGGCATGTGTATCCATTTAGTTGCAAACACGTGTACTATATACGCGAGAAAAACATGTGTATCCATTTAGTTGCGAACATGTGTTCCATATGCGAGTGAATACAAACATGCGTATCTATTTTGCTATATACACGTGTTCCATATGCGCGTGGATACGCATGCATATTCATTTAACTGCGAACATGTGTTCCATATGCGAGTGAATACAAACATGCGTATCTATTTTGCTATATACACGTGTTCCATATGCGCGTGGATACGCATGCATATTCATTCAACTGTGAACACGTGTTCCATATGTGCGTGGATACGCATGCATGTTTGAACATATGTATGAATAACATGTAAGTAAAATATTATGAAATGGGTATCAAAGTATAGAAAAAAGAAATATAGTTTATAGTGCAAAAATAATTAAACAATTATTTTTTTATAAAAAAAAATAAGCAAACAAAAAAATGTGGGGTGATAATTTTTTCTCCTCCTCAACTAATTGCTCAAATGGTATATACGTCATTTCACAGCTAATAAAGTAACAAAAGTGTGTCTAAAGTCATAAAATATATATGTTGTAACTCAAACTCAGTTATGTGCTACAAAGTGTAACTCACTCATTTTCACCTCTTTAGGTGGAATCAGTTTCGGTTTGATTTGGTTTTACAAAAAAGCTTATTTGGTTATCATGATAACCAATAGTAGAGCCAAAACTAGGAAAAAAACCAAAGTATGGTTATTGAGTGCTATTACTCTTATTAAACCTTAAGAATTAAAAAATTTGAATAAAGAAACATGTTGTATTTGAAATGAATCCTACATACATACCCAAGAATAGTGTGAATTTGAAATTCAAATAGTGGCCTGGAACCAGTCTTAGCTTAATATAGGACGAGGCTGATTTGGTCCCCCACCGGCCGGGAAATTGGCCAAAACCTGCCCAAACTATGCAAGTATGTTCGATTTATACCCTTTGTTTATTACTGTGCAAAAACATATCCCATGTTTTAAAAATTTAAATTTCATACTTTTTAATTTGTGCCAATTCATTCATTTTTTGTGACTGTGCTAACAGTCCGTTAGATCGCGATGATGTGGATGCCACATATACAACAACCTCGTTTTTGTTAAAACGCAAGATTCAATACATCAGCATCAGATTTTTTGACACATCAGATTTTTTGACACAGATTTTTAAAAATTAGTTTTCACAAATTTTGAACCCTTTAATTTTGTCGTTCCAACTTATCTTCTGGTTTAAAATCGCCTCCATTGACTAAGCAAAGATTAAAATCTATTCGTCTTTAAGTGATTATCACTCTTCATATCCCATGAGTCAACAATACTCATAGTTACCACCGCCTCATTGGAAACATCTATATTATAGCCAGAGAAGAAAAAGAAAAAAAAAGGGCCGCTTTTAACTTTCTTCGATCTATCTCATTCGCAAACTTTATTTGGAAATTCAATCGATCTTTCCTCCGTCGTATGTTTACATTTTCGTGATTAATCATGTCTCCATTTGTTTCACCGGATGTGAAAACCAAATTTTGTCTCTGCTCTGGTTTCCCCAAATCTGGATAATCGATGAACTTGCTTTCGCTCCTTCATATTTGGTTAGTACCGGTCCTAATCAGGTAAGCCCAGATATAACTTCCAATTTATTTTCCTCCGCTGTTGTTTCAGACATCGTAGATGATTTTGATATCCCGACATGCAACATGCGTACTCTCAGGTAACTTCTCCATATCTATGAGGATAAGAAATCGGGTCTGAGCAAATCGAGAATCTCACAAAGAGTTCATCCCTTTTTTGCTTAGGTGACTTAAAATCAGTGCATATGCTTAATCATGAGAACAATTATAATTGATAGCGCCTAGAGGAAGAGCCTCTTTCTTTTTACCGCCTCCGCCGCCTAGAGGAAGAGCCTCTTTCTTAGGCGCTGCTGTCGAGACGAGTTCCAATCACCGTTCAATTTTTGTCCGCATAGAATTCGGGTTAGCTAGGATTCTCAGTCAGAGGCGATTCTTAGAGAATCATAAGCTCAAATCCCTTTGATAAATTTCAAATCCCAAACGAATTAGAATGAAACAATCAATTTCATGGAAGACCACGACTCCTCGGTCGGAGGAGAAAATCCAGAACTTGAAGTCTATCAACACGATGCTTCTCAAACATACCGTGGAGAAGAGACATCAGATCGAGTCGCTCGTCCAGGCTAAGGATGAGTTGATGACGGAGAAAGATGATAGAGAGAGTGAGAATTAGGGTTTTGAAAGGGGAGGTGAATGAGGTTTTGAGTAAGGTGGAGATCGAGAGGACAAAACAATTGAAGGAGAGTGTGATTTTGTTGGCAGAGAAAGAATCCAATTTGTAGATAGTAATTGGGAAATTGAAATCTAAAAACGATCAATCGGTGAAGGAGAGAGACTTTTAACGAACGATGGCTAAGGAAAAAGAAGAAATAAGGAAAAAAATTAAAACGATGTCGTTAATGATGATTTTTCCATTTTCTGCTTTGGCTGAAACTACGTCGTCTCATACGTGGCTTCCACGTCATCAAAATTTAATGGACGTTAAGTTTCATAACGGCAACGACATAAATTTTCACAAAATTTAAAAATAAGGTATGAAATTTAAATTTTTAAAACTTGGGATATGATTTTGCACGGTAGTAAACAATGGATATAAATCGAACATAGTGCCATAGTTTGGGGAGGTTTTGGCTATTTGCCCCCACCGGCCACCACACACAAACCTTACTTTTACGTAAAAAAGGGAAATTAGATTAGCCAATACTCATTCACTTCCATACATCTGACCCTTTTTCTGCATTTTTTTTTATTAAAAAAACAATAAACAAACAAATTCTTTCTTAAAATAAGTCAGCTCTACCAGCTGAAATTGAATCATGCTATTTTTATTTTTTTTCCAATTCAGCATAAACAAAACAAAACTTTGCTAAAAAAAATGTTACCACAATCATTCAACCTTAAATGGTTTAAAAGTTTGTTAATTACTAAAAATGTAATACCACCCTTGAACTTCATTAGTTACTTATATATGCCACAAATATTGACATTGATGTTTAGAAGATCCGAGGTAGCAGTCTTACTGGTGTAGGAGCGAAAATACTTAAACAATTAATGTGGTTCAACCCCATAGACTAACATTCACTTGTTTTTATTGCTGTACTGGTAGGACCTCCATTGGTCGATTTGCACTGTAAATATATGCAAAAAGTTATAATTTTTTCAGTTTTATACAACTATTTTCTTAGAAATGAAGCCAACTAAGTATATATAATGGGGATTTTGGAGATGATGTGAATGCTTGATGTTGTTTGGAAAGAACACATATACAATGTTTAGGTTGTACAATATCAGTATGATCTCAATTTCTCAATCTACGGATTTTAATAAGACTTATATAGCAACAAAATAGCGACGGATTATATCGTCTCTACACATCTGTTTTTTTGTTATGTTTTTTTTTTTTTTCAAATTTCATTTCTTGAATTAAAGCAAAGTGCACAACAGTTTAAATACCCAAAGTCATGGCGAATAGATGGAATGTTTTCCTTTTCAACAAACTATTGAGGTTAAAATATATATATATTATTAGCAGGTTTTGAAAAAAATGGTTTATTGGTAAATGTTTCTCCTTTTTGTGAAAAAGTCAAATTTTCTTTACATTTTTAGATGGGAGTATATTTTACTTGCACATAGAATTTGACTTTTGAGTGATCGTCGTGCACTACCTTTCTGCATAATTGTCATTTTCAATCATTTAATTCGAATTACGTTGCCTTTTTGAATAAAACGATCACACTCAAGTTTCAATAACCGATGCACGAACTCCAGGAGAAAGATTCAATGAGGAATTCTAAAACAAAGGGATTGTAATTTGTCAACTTTAACGAAAAATTGGTTATTGTCTTTTTTTTTTTGAACATTTTCATAAAAATTGGTTATTGTCATTCGCTATAAAAAAGTATTTACATGTAATAATAATGAACGTTAACAACAACAAAGGAAATAATAAACAATATAAAGTAACTTTACATATTACAAAATATAAAATAAAATTGCCTGATGATGAGGAGTTCGAAAAGCTAAAGAGAACTGACTTTTACAAGATGACAAGCATTACAAACACAGCTTATGTCAAATAAAAAATTTCAAAATTAAAATATTTTAAATTAGTGAAAAAAAATAAAAAATAAAAAATAAAAATAAAAACGAGCAAAAAAAGGTCAAGCGTCTAATGGTAAAATAAAAACAGAAAGAAAAGAGCAAGAAGGAAATTCCAACCGTATATTTTTGGTGTCAGCTATTCGAATAGTTTAAGTTAAAGACGACAAAGAAAGGACAAAAGACATTGCAGAAAGAGTAAACGTGAAAAGTTGTAATCATTAAATTATCATTAATATTACGAAATATGCAAACCATAACAAGAAAGTAAAAAAGAACAGAGAATTTATCTCTCCTTCCCTGAAAAGTCTTATATGAAACTCCTTTTAATACATCTTCTTCATTAGTCCTTTTTCCTCTCTCTCTCTCTCTCCATTGATATTCTCTAGCTAGCATGGAGAAAAGAATGAGGCTCCGGGTTCCAAGAATAGTCCGGTCATCTCTAAGCTCTTGCCGACCGCGAGATCTACACGACGTCGTCGAGACTTGTGCTGTTACAAGTCACACAACCTCTTCCGAGAGATTCTTGCTCACCGAAGCTAAAACCAAAACTCCACGCGTGCACAGTCACAGACCCAAGTCTTATGCCTGCTCTGCGTCACAGATATTCCCTCCAAACCCTTTTTACGAAGGAAGCCGTTCGTTTCGAGATTTAAGGAAAAATATCAAGACAAAGAGGAAGCAGAGATCGCAGTTTGTTTCCGATTCTCTCTTTGCCTCTCGTTTTAACTCAAGTGGGTCTTGGTGCTGGTCTTGTAGTGATGAAAATGAGAGTGACGATACTGATACACTCTTTTCTTCTAGAAGCTTCTCCTCGGAGGAGAGTTTTGCGGTCGTGAAGAAGTCAGAGGATCCGTACGAGGATTTCAGGACGTCAATGGTGGAGATGATTGTTGAGAGACAGATTTTTGCAGCGGCTGACCTACAACAGCTTCTCCAGTGTTTTCTATCGTTAAACTCTCTCCAACACCACAGTGTTATAGTTCAAGTGTTTTTAGAGATTTATGCGACTTTGTTCTCTCCCTAATCTATCTTTTTAACATCTTTTACTAAAGTACTATGCATGTTCAACCTTAATCTTGCTTTAGTGTTTGGTTCCTGTTTTTTCTACTAGATTCGCTTTTCAGTTAAGCTTTGTTTAAAGCCTTTGTCTGTATTGTTGTTATCATGAAGCAGATTGGGTTATATCAGAATGAAAATTGGACTAATCAACACTCGAACAAAATAATCAGTTATTCATGCACACGATTAAAACAGAGGAGCCCAAGTTTCCTTTGCAAGCATTATGTTAACATGATAAACTACTTAAAGATTTTGATAGGATGAATGGTTCTGCAAATACTAGAGAAGATAACAAAAACATTTTCTTCAACTGACCAGCTTCTTAATTTGTTGACACAAAGGAATCGGGAGATTCTTCAACAACAAATCTATTATTCCAAAAAACAAAAACAAAAATCTATTATTCATTATGCTCTGTTTTCAGCTATCCCTAAGTAACAAAGATAGTCTTCTACCAATTATTCGACTAGGAAAAAACATTTCAAAAGACTGTCGCTAAAACTAAACTCTTAATAGAAAAGAAAATCAAACTTGGTCACACTCTGAGATAGCCTTCCGATTCACACCAGTTCCCTTGATGCTATCTTCATCATGGCTTATTGGTTGGTACCACTTTGCAAAGACCAAATAAAACACGAAATCGATGGCAGCTAACACGGCAATCAGAAAATAAAACCGATCCATATGACCTTCGTTGAGATTTTCCGGTATCCACCCGTGGCTCTGGCCTCTCGCGGTTATAGCCATAACAATATTCACCATCAAACTGCTCACGTAGTTACCTAACGCCATCGAAGCCATACACAACGAGCTTCCCAAGTTCTTTAACCCGTCTGGTGCCTGTCCGTTGAAGAACTCTAACTGTCCAACGTACATGAACACCTCACTCGCTCCCACAAGCACGTACTGCGGTATTTGCCACAAAATTGAAAGCTCGCTTTCCTTTTGCCCATGGACGATTCGTTTCAGCCGTTGGATCTCTGTTAATCCTGCAGCCACCATTGCCATTATCCCTATGATCAGACCTATCCCCATCCGCATAAGTTCCGTGGGTCTCACGTATGGAAATATGACGTGACGGTATATTCCGGTTGATACCAAGACGCTGCATATATCGAAGACTGACATGCTCGCCGCGGGGATGTGGAATTTCCCGATGTATGCATTCATCACATCGCCTTGCTCCACGAACAATGAAGCCATTTGTGTGAAGATCACTGAGTAGATTATAGTGCATAGCCATATTGGGAGCATCTTCATCACACATTTTGCTTCCTCTACTTGAGTTACACTGCACAACCGCCATGCGTTGCTCATTGTCCCGTTCCTATATTATATGGATCGATTAAGCAAGTTAAAAGATGAAGTTTATATATGAGGTATGTATCGTTAGATTTGGTTTCTTACATGTCATCCTCTGTAACCACTGCTGCTCTATCCAAGAAGACAAATTTGGTACTGTGAAATATCTTTCTACTTCCTTTAATGGCGGATTCAGGGCCTTCGACTTCGTACAACTCCTGGTGGTTTTCCGGCCGGTCAACACTCCACTTCCGAGCAGTGGCCACGAATACCTGCGCCACACGTGGCAATGGGTTCCCACAGGCCTTGACATAACGATAACGTTTTGTCGGGCCGAGAAAGGCCACCAATGCGATAATTGCTGAGCCTAATGATACCAAGAACCCTTCAGTCCACAACCCTCTATCCTCAAAATAAACAAGGATTGTGTTTGAAAAGAGAGATCCAACGTTGAGGGCAAAGTAGAAGTAGCTGAAAAACGCAGCTTTGGAAGTTTTATCATTATCACCAAACTGGTCCGCACCGAAAGTAGCCAGCGTTGGCTGGTGACCTCCGTATCCAAAGGCAACCAGATAAACGGATAAATAGAAGATAGCAACGCCGAGGGAAGACGGAGGGTTGCAGATAAGGTTTCCATCGCCACATCCTCGAGGTTTGATCAAGAAAAACCAAGAAGTGAAAGAGAGGAGGCCCACACCGAGGACGAAGATGACTTGGAAGATAGCGCATGTCAAGTAACGACCCCAATAGGAGTCGCTAAGAAATGCTCCCACAAGTGAAAACATGTAAACTGTTCCTGTCCACTTGCTTACGTTGTTCGCAGCCTCTGCATTGCCTTGTCCCATAACACGAGTTAGGAACAGCACTAGGTTCACTCCCACCCCAAAGAAGGCCAATGTCGCTAAACCTTGATTTCCTGTTCAAATGGTGAATTATGTAAGATAGGGTAGAGACACAATGACGACAATAGTACAAACAAATAGAATGTATACATGCATGTCTTTGTCTTGTTCAAATTATGCACGAAAAGTGTCAACAAACATACAAATTTCTTTCATGTATAAATATGCAAATTAGTGTACCTAGCAAAATGATTGCGTTAGTCCAGCCACCATTCTCTCTTGTCATCTCTTCCTTCGTCTTCTTCTTAACGTCAGAATCATTGGACTTGACTGACACCACACTTTGATTATCTTGAACCTCGACCACCTCACCAACTTCAAAATCTCCATCTCTCTCCCGCTCCTTGAAACATTGTACCATTCAAGTTAAAATATTTTTTTTGTATATCCTAAAACAATTAGCTATTGATATAGTTATTTTATAATCACTACAAAAACAGTCGATTATGAGCTTGTTCTTTTTTATACTTTGTATTAATATTCATTACGGACAAATTAGACGTTTTTATATGAAAATTTAGATTGGATTACTAAAACCAAATTTAAAAAAAAAAGTCTAAAATAGATAAGGGAACGAGTATTTATTATAAGAATCTGAGCCAGCGTCAAGTACATTTAGCGGAGCAACGTAGCCATTATTTCTCGGTTCCATAGCGGCCATTTAAGGTATCTGTACGAAGTTAACATGTGATTATTAGAACAATAGCAAACTAAAACTATATAGAACTACTATAACTTGACATATTTTTCATATATATATGATGCATGGAATCCTGCATTTTATATATGTTTAGGCGTTTCAAGCCTTCCAAATTTCAAATTCACCACAAAGGAAAAGTAATAAAAATCTAAAATTTTAGTCTGAGTGGAATATATATTGATCAGAGGATTACTACTAAACCTAAAATCAGAGGATTACTCCTAAAAAAGAGCCGACACAGGTAGAAAAACTCAGCGATATCTGTGAGTTAAGGCTTCGATCTCTACCAGCAATGGTCGAGCATCTTTTTTTTATTAATTGAAATTGTTTCATTCGCTGTTGAAGATAGGATCGGTTGGTTTTATGTAAATTTTGGTGGTGACTTTTAATAAAGAAAAAAAAAATTATGTACGAATGAAGAAGCTGTATATATGAATGCATGCGATAAGCAAAAGTTGTTCATCCGAAAAAAAATTCGATGTATTATAGATTGAATCAAAATAGAACCTTTTTCGCAGAATCTCCGGCGAAGGAGAAGAAGTTATTGTGTCGAGAACCAGAAGTGGCCGAAGAAACACTTTCGATGAAGGAAAATTAGAAACACCTTTTGTCATTTATGGTTGAAGTATTAGTGTTTTGTAACTTTCTCACGTTTGATCAACCTGAAAGGAAGTGTTTTACTCAGATTAACAGAGAGCCTGCAGGTGAATCTAACAATAATGACAAACTAAGTGAAGAAAACGTTTCTTTCTTATATATATAGAGAGATTTAATTGGCCTTTCATGATAAAGAAAAAAAAAGTTGTTTTAAGATGACAACAAATCTCCTTTAATAAAGGGTTGTTAGCGTTGGCCAAGAGAGTAAGAGACTTTTTTTTTTGTGTAAATTAAAATTAACGTACAATATCATTCCTCTCTGAGAAAATTGGGGAGCAAAAACATGGAATTTGTTATAATCCTGTAACAAAAAAATAAACATCGAATTTGTTGGACAGCAAAAGACTTCTTCTTTTTTTTTTTGTAGGAAATTTTTTAACTGAATGTTTTCCGTCTTAAATGGAATATATATTGATCAGAGGATTACTCCTAAATGACTGGAGTTTTGTTACTAGCTTTCGGCAAATTGACCCAAGTTTTTGGCAGAAAAAGTAGGAATTGATTGAGTCAAAGTCCAATTTACTCTTCAGAACAAACAAACATTTTCTAGGAAGTCAATTATGACTTACCATGGATTTGAAATTATTCTACGATGTCAAAAAATACGTCATGATCAGTATAACACATCATCACAATTACTAGAGTCAAACGGAAAAAAGTTGTAAGAGAAAAGGGATCCAAACTAGATTACAACCGGCATGCGGTTACTATTATTTTTTTGTTCAATCCAAATTATGTCGACTTGTTAGTTTAGATTTGGTTAGCTATCATCGGAGAACGGTTAACATTAATAAATATCTTTTAATTAAGATAAACTTAAATTAATGACAAAATTAAAAAAAAAATGGAAAAAATTGTCCTCGTTTTTCAAGCTTCGACTAGGGGTGTGCGTTCGGATATTCGGATCTGGTTCGGGTCGGATATTTCGGGTTTCGGGTATTTCGGGTTTAGGGATTTAAGTACCGATCGGATATTTTAAAATTTTGGATCGGGTTCGGTTCGGGTATTTTTTTAAGATCCGAATTTTTTTGGATATGTTCGGATCCGGATCTGAAAATATCCAAAAGTAACCAAAAGTATCCACAATACCCGAAAAAACCCGAATAACCCAAAATCCGAGACAACACAAAAACATAAATATTCATTTCAATAAAACCAATATAATTTCAAATCAAAAGTATCCAAAACACCCAGAAATTTCAAAAAAACAAAATAGGTGTATTCGATATACCCATAATATCAAAAATATAACTAAAATATCCGAAATACCCTAAAAATAATTAATATATTGAGGTTTATAGTTGTAATTTTGGGTTATATCATATCTAAATATAATTAATATATTTGGGTATATAATTACACTTCGGGTATTTCGGATACCCATTCGGTTCTCGGTTCGGTACCTGTTCGGTTCTTCGGATATAGAAATTTAGTATCCTATCGGATATTTTAAAAAATTGGATCGGGTTCGGTTCGGTACCGGTTTGGATTTTCGGATCCGGATCATTTGCCCAACCCTAGCTTCAACAGTTTACATTAATATAAATATATATATTTTCAAGCTCCAACCCTTTTTTTGGTTGAGTAAGTCGAAACGTAAGCAAAGAAAACTATAAAAACATTAGAATAAAAATTAATTAAACCATTGCATAAAAAAATAAATTTGGAACACAAAACCTCTAGGCCCTATCAATGACCAATTATTCATCTGATTCCATATTAAACCATGAATCTAGTCGTTCGAGAACTACAAGAGGATGATAAAAGGATGATGTAGTTTCGGACCTCGGGGATTACAGGTTTCTGCACAGAACATTTTGGTTTTAAAAAAAGTTATATGGATCTAACTTATCTTCTTTGCGGCCACACAAACGAAACAAGGAACCACCTGTTTTTTTTAGTGCCCTTTTTTCTGCAGTAATATGGGGGAAGATAACTCGTTTACTACACCTATCCTCTCCTTCATCTTCATGGCAATATATCCTTCTTTGGTTGCTCATCGCCTCTCTAAATGCTAACATCTCGTATGCGTTGATACAAACTTGGCAATGTTGTATCTACTCCATTTGGTCCGAGAGGAATAGAAGGTCTCACCAAAGTATTACTCTACCTCCTCAGTTCATTGCAAAAAAGTTCACTACTGACTTGCAAAACAAGTGTCTTGCAATGCAAGAAAAGAGGTTTCCTTTCGCTTGTAATCTCTTCGGTATTTGGAATGCCTCCTAATCTTTTAAGTCTTATGATTGTGTCTCTACTCCTAAATGATATTATTGTGATCTTTGTTTGATCTATTTGTTTCCTAAATATTGTTTCCCGTGTTGGGTTTGTTTTTCCTTTCATAATCGATGCTGTTATTTTTGTAATTTGTAATATTTGTTTTTTCTTATTAAGTGAAGGCTCTTAAAAAAAAAAGATGGTGATTATTCCTATCAGCCTTATCAAGTTTTAAATATCTATCTGATTCTATATTTCACAACTGCACAATTAATCCTCTTGTAGTATATTATAAAGTGTCGACCCGCAAGGATCATGATTTTTTATGAATACTATTTCATAAAAATAAATTAAAGAAGAAGATAATAGCACTTGTAGAATATTCCTCTTAGAGCATGTTCAATGGCGAGGTTCTAAAAATGGGTATCTAAAATTTTTAGAACCTCACCTTTTAGAACCCCAACATTTTGTATGTTAATTTTTAGAATCTGTATCTAAAAGTTCTAACTTTAGAACCCTTCTCTCTTCTTTTTAGAACCTCTCCAATATTTATCAATTATATATCATTATAATTTTTTAGAACTCTTCTATTTAGAACCCTCATTGAACATGCTCTTATGGTTTAAATAGAAAGATACGAAACATTCTTCTATAATTCTAAGAAAAAAACGAATATAAATTAATAATATAATAGGGTAGATATGTTGTATTAACAAATAATTTGTAAATGAAAATATAAAAAGAGAAAATTACCCAGAATAACACTAATCTTTAATGTAATTACTAGAATAACACCTCCGAAACCGAGTTGACTAGAATAACATAACTCTTTTGTTAAAAGACAGAAACCCTCTATTTAAGTTCTTTATTTACAGAATTGCCATTTTGATTTATTTTTTACAGAAAAAAATAAAAATATAAAACTAAAAAAAACCCCCTTCTCTCCCTTAAATCTATTCAGACCCAAAAAAAAAAATCGTGCCTCGCCGCGCCTCGTCTCGCCCTCGCCACGCCTCGCCCTCGTCTCGCCGCGCCTCGCCTCTCTAACGCCGCGCCTCGCCTTGCCCTAGCAGCCAGAACCAGCGACTCACCGCCCTCGTTCTCGTTCATCATTGTCGTCGCCGTCATCGTCTATTTTCTC
Source organism: Eutrema japonicum (assembly GCA_030161315.1). Taxonomy (NCBI): domain Eukaryota; kingdom Viridiplantae; phylum Streptophyta; class Magnoliopsida; order Brassicales; family Brassicaceae; genus Eutrema; species Eutrema japonicum. Next base: position 47,768,632 of record BSQW01000005.1, read on the forward strand.
TCTCTCTCTCTCTCGCGACTTTTCGTCTTCCTCTTAGTTGCAGACTTGTTTTCATGTGTTGCAGACTTGTTTTCATGTGTTGCAGACTTGTTTTCAGCGTCCATAACTGTCCTCGTCGTCCTCGTTCATCATTGTCGTCGCCGCCATCTTCTATTTTCTCTCTCTCTCTCGTCTTTTCATCTTCCTCTTAGATGCAGACTTGTTTTCATGTGTTGCATACTTGTTTTATTCCGCAGACTTGTTTTATTGTTGTGTTGCAGACTTGTTTTATTGTTGTGTTGCAGACTTATTTTTTTGTTGTGTTGCAGACTTGTTTTATTCCTTACAGACTTGTTTTATTGTTGTGTTGCAGACTTGATTTATTGTTGTGTTGCAGACTTGTTTTATTTGTTGCAGACTTGTTTTATTTGTTGCAGACTTGTTTTATTGTTGTGTTGCAGACTTGTTTTATTTGTTGCAGACTTGATTTATTATTGTGTTGTAGACTTGTTTTATTGTTGTGTTGCAGACTTGTTTTATTTGTTGCACACTTGTTTTATTTGTTGCAGACTTGTTTTATTGTTGTGTTGCAGACTTGTTTTATTTGTTGCAGACTTGTTTTATTTGTTGCAGACTTGATTTATTGTTGTGTTGCAGACTTGTTTTATTGTTGTGTTGCAGACTTGTTTTATTTGTTGCAGACTTGTTTTATTGTTGTGTTGTAGACTTGTTTTATTTGTTGCAGACTTGTTTTATTTGTTGCAGACTTGTTTAATTTGTTGTGTTGCAAACTTATCTTCTTACTTTTGTATTTGCAGCATATGGTCTCCTCCATGCATTTGTTACGGAAGAGGTCTCTCCGAGTACCTACCCCATTCCGGACAGAAAGAATTGCCTTTCTTGACCAATGGTTTGTCGACTTATAGAAAATCGACTATAAACAGTTTGCCAGACTTGTTTAATTTGTTGCAGACTTATTATAACCTTCTTGCAGACTTGTTGTTGCAGACTTGTTTCATATGTTGCAGACTTATATTGACAGTGTTGCAGACTTGTTATATTGATGATAGTGAACTTTTTACGGTTCGCACAATTACCCACTGTGCACAATGCCTCAATCTAATGGCATGTCATTGTAGCACTTTGGGATCGAATCCACAGGGAAATAAGAACGACGCACTAAGAATACAGGACGCTATCTAATCTAAGCAAATATCGGGTTTTGGTTTTTATCGGACAATTTGAAACGTGCAAAATAGAGAAATAAACGAGTAGCAAAGCAAACAAGAAAACGATTAATATCAAATTTAAACAAACGAATTCTCGGGTAAAGCAATCGACTCGGGTGATTCTTTAATCTACTCAAGATGCTCAAACATTCGACTAAATATCTCCCTAGGCCTTAGAACACTACTAAAGATTAATCCACTTCCATGGTATTAACCCATTTCTTAGTCATCAATCGTCATAAACTTCCGTTCGCGATTCTATGACTAACAAGCATTAATAACAAGTCTAAATAGCCATTAAACACCCTAGACATCTATTTCCATAGGCTAGGAATGTAAAACACTCATTGAATTGGTTGGGGAATTTCATCGAACACCTTCCGGGCGAGAAATTCCCTATGATCTAAATCAACTTTGTCAAGGCCAATCCAGCATTAATAACACTCAATGAGAAAGGATATCAACTAATCTAGTTCTTAAACATCAAGAACAAACCTAGAATCACCCTAGTCTACTTCACCCAAGAATCCTAAAAGAACTACTCACACATAGCTAAATCACAAATATAAACCGTACAAATGAAAGCCATAAGCAAAATAAGAAGAATGGTAAAAAGAGTTTAAGAAAATCTTCACTAAAATGGTTTGGATCTTGAATCTTTCATACAAAACAAAAACAAGAAAAGAAGAAAGAAATAAGTGGCTTAGAACCCTAAAAAGAAGCAGCCCGTCTAATTAGGCTTAATTTGCTTAAATAGATACAGATCGGGTCGGGTCAACCCGGGACAAACCGGGTTTGACCCGACAATTTTTGTGCCCGAGAAGGTTCACAGCGGTCAGCTCATACCGCTGCATGACCGCTGTGAAACGCCTGGTTTTTGCTCCGGATGGATCCGCAGCGGTCTGCTCGTACCGCTGCACCTGACCGCTGCGAGACTTGAAAGTGCAGCGGTCTGGTTTGACCGCTGCGAGACCGCTGCGAGACTTCTGGTTTTTGCTCCGGCTGGATCCGCAGCGGTCTGCTCGTACCGCTGCACCTGACCGCTGCGAGACTTGAAAGTGCAGCGGTCTCCCTAGACCGCTGCATGCTGACCGCTGCGCTTCCTGCTTTTCTCCTTCATCACTTGATCATCTCCGTTTGCTGCGGGTACGTTCCTCCTAGTCCATGATCTTCCCCAAAACTCCAATAAGCTTCCATAAGCTCCAAATGGTACCTAAAAGACTCCATAGCACACAAACATATGCAAAAACTAACCTAAGACTCACTAACTCTAAAATGGATGCAAACTATACCAAAAACAAAGAAATGAATGCAATAAGTCACAAAATGCTAACTAAAATGTATGCTAAAATGGGCTAAATTATGCAACTATCAACTCCCCCGAACTTGCCTTTTGCTTGTCCGCAAGCAAACAAACAAGAACAATTCGAAGAAGAGGTTGGAATGCGGGATATCATATCCAAGAATATTAACAAAAGAATTCAATTCAATGCACTTGGTAGTAGTTATGTGATGCACAAACAACCTCTACTTCAAAAGATTTAGCCATACTCGTCGCTACACGAATTTGGTATAAGCCTTAGCATCTACAAGTAATCATATCCTCTAACTCTTTAACATTCATTAAGTACAATGGTGAATCATGCTTAATAAAAATCAAGTGAACTCATTTGGCTTAGGGAAAAGGTTTTGAGATAAAATTGATCTCAATCATGTGGGTATTCCAATGCAATGGGATCTCTCACGAAAGAGTGAACTTTGGCAAAATGCTAAGAGTAAAGAACAATTGATGCGTACAAGGATGACATCCGTCTACCCAATGCCCCAATATGAACTCCACTCCTATTTCTAAACCCATCAAGATCCATTCCTAAACTACCCATATCACAAGGCATTTTGCCTTCTTAGACCACATTTCTTTTCTTCTTCTCTTTCAACAAATGGATTGACTCTTCATCTTTTTCTTTTAGCTCTTTTTCATTTTCATAACTAGTCTCTCAATCATCATTTAGATGCATTAGCCATATATATATTTTTTTTTTCTTTTTGGCTCTTTCTTTCTTTTACACACATAGAGACTTATACTTTCAACACCTAGAGCTATTTCACATTTTCATGCCAACCAATCCAAACTTTTTACTTTCCCCTATCCTTTTTCTCAATCTTCTCCTTTCTCCACACTTTCTTTTCTTTACATCAACACCCAAATCACCAACCTATCTATCAACTCCTTGTCGTTCCAAACTCAACACTTTTTGCTAAGTTCATTCAAAATTAGGCCTCACGACACACACAAGAGATGAAGGCTTGAAGGAAAGGCTTAGTTAAGGGTGTGGTTAACCGTTCCAAATATGGGAATCAGCTATTTGAGCTAACAAGAGAGTGGTAAAAAGGGGTAAGATAGCTCAAATATGTATATGACATCCATGAGTTCAACTTTTCAATGTACAAGCATGATAATTTCAAGTCAAGATTAGAGTTCATGTAGATAGAGTTAGATTCAATTCAAAGCATGCTTCAACCAAGACAAAAACATTCAAACCGCAAGATCAAAGCATGAATCATCCTTAACTTCGTGATCGCTCAAATGCATCAAAGAACTCCTAACGAGGGCATTAATTCAAGCTCTTAAGTTTATATTCTACATGGATAATTCTCCCAATGCAAGTGAATGCAAACCTATATGCATCTAGACTCAATCTTAAACATGCAAAATGCAACTAAATTTTTTTTATGGTTTTTATATGCACTTATATGAATGAATGAGACTCAAAGATGGGAAAATAAAAATAAGATCACAAAACACAAGATCAAAAGACACAAATCCTTCCCCCGAACTTGAATTGCAACGTCTCGGTGCAACACAAATCAAAGAGAAGGTAAAAATATGCAAAAGTATGTACAATGAAATGGAGTTTGGATCATACCTTTGGATTGGAGAGAAATGTGACGTGCTGTAGCTATACCCATTCATGCATTAAGCACCACGACCTTGGACCCAAGAAAACTATAAACATCAAACAAAAACATTAAAAAGAACAAGAAAGAACGAAAATATATACAAAGATAGTCATGGGAATGCCTCCCAAGAGCGCTTGTTTTACGTCGCTAAGCTTGACGTTTCAACTGTTAATCATGAGAATCAAAAGGTTGAGCCAATGCACCTTTGGTCCTTCTCTTATCAAGACAAGAAACAAAATATGCAACATGGCACACGACTATCCATGGCAAAGAGGCATAACTCATATCAAGAAAGGTTACTAAAAATATAGCATACATCTTGGGATTTTCCTTGATGATGAGATGTTCACGAGGACCAAATGCATTTGAAGGAAAAATAAAGTCGATTTCATGTTTAAACGAGTTAATCACAAAATAGTCAACTTCATCTCCATCAATCATGTAAAACACATCCTCTTTCCTAGATTTCATCTCAACCTTAGGGTCATCTATCTCATTCAAGATCTTATCTACATCAAGCACACCCCCTAGGTAAGATTTTTCAAGAAGCGAACTAGATTCCTCAGGCATTGAAAGCTTAAACTCGATATCATGATCATTCAAAGCACATAGATAATTAATATCAAAACATACTTCATGATAATCACTAGCAAGCTTTTCTACTCTTAAGGTTTCTAGTATTTGAGACTCACATATTAAATCACAGCAATCATTAATGAGCTTGAGAGCATGTGAACTAGAAGCTACATCTTCAATGCAAGGCAAGTGACTATCCTCATAATCAACGATTTCAAAGGTTGTGTCAAAAATACCTTCTAGTTGGCATGGTGGAACCCAATAAATTACCTCTTCGAGTGCATGAGCTATCTTTATCTCAATATATGTGAGCTCCCTTCCCTCAAGCGCTGCCCGACGTGACATGAGGTTCAAACGGATCATAATCGCGAGATTACTCCTTGTCAATGCCGGGTTTTCTTTGCAAAGCTCATCCAACTCTACTTTTTGTTCTGATGTGAGTACACTTTCATCAAATGGTGGCTCCACATATGGCTCATCATCAATGCTTTCATCAAATGTGGCATCCTCTTCTTGTGGCCAATCATTGTAATCCATGGCCATCGACTCTAAGAAGCAAAAAAGAAGAAAATAAAAAGTTAGTAGAAGTCAAGAACTTAGTCTCAAATAGTATCCAAATCCTAATGGCTATTGCTAATTTCCCCGGCAACGGCGCCAAACTGATTGTGCGAGTTTTTTTAGGCTCGGCACGTCAATTACCCTCAACGTGCACAACACCGCAATCATGACGGCATGTCATTTGTAGCACTTTAAGGTATCGATCCACGGGGAATAGAGACTACGGCACCGAAGATGCGAGAAACGAACTAGTCTAGAGCCAAACTCTTTTGAAGTTTGTATTTCCAAAAATTTGATTTTTTTATCCCAATGATATTACATGGTTTATATAAACATAAAACTAACTTAACTCTACTTAAAACTTAACTATGGTAGAGTAAACATACTCCCTAAATTAAGGTGGAAACATACTCCCTAAATTAAGGTGGAAATTAAGGAAAATAAACAACTTGCAAATCACAATTAAACCCACTAAAAATACAACTTGCGTATGCTACAGTGAATGGTGGCTGGAAGCACATTTTGCTTGATCCAATTGTTTTGCTCGGAATAGTATTCTGATCAGCTCGGACCGACTTCACGAAATCGGGCATAACTGTCGATCGCGCCGTTGGATTGGCCTCAAACCACTTCTCAATTAAAGCTAAGTCATTTCTCTAGCTTGTCTCCAAATTTCAGATTAATCCAACGGTGGGAAGTCTGTCATCGATCTCCGAACTTCAGACGTTTCTTCTTTTGCTTCGATCCAAGCAACTCCCAAATACATAAAATTACACAAAATATTACAAAATACCACAAAGACTCTCTAGGACTTCTAAAATACAAATGAATAATTATGAGACATAAAATGCACTAAAACACACTAAAAAGACTCAAAGACAAAATAAAACTAACAAAAATAAATACTTTAAAACGGTAAAATATGCGCTTATCAATTCCCCCGGACTTGCCTTTTGCTTGTCCTCAAGCAAACAAGAAACGACAGCCCGGAAGAGTGATTTATTGAAATAATAAAAACAGAACTAAAGGATAGGCTTGTTTTACGTCACTAGCTTGACGAGGGATAGGATTGGGGAGGTCCCCAATGGCGCGTTTAACGTCACTAGCTTGACGGTTGTGTCTTCTAAATCTTACTCTCCTTGATTGTTTCCTTCACTCCAAGTAACGACGCCCAAGAGATCAAGATCACAAGAAAAGAGAAAAAGAATAGTAACAAAAGAAAAATAAAAAGATGAAAGAAGAAAACTCTAGTCCTAGCCCAAATCCTAACTCTGATGGCAATCTTACTACTCCCCGGCAACGGCGCCAAACTGATTGTGCGACTTTTTACGGTTCGCACAATTACCCACTGTGCACAATGCCTCAATCTAATGGCATGTCATTGTAGCACTTTGGGATCGAATCCACAGGGAAATAAGAACGACGCACTAAGAATACAGGACGCTATCTAATCTAAGCAAATATCGGGTTTTGGTTTTTATCGGACAATTTGAAACGTGCAAAATAGAGAAATAAACGAGTAGCAAAGCAAACAAGAAAACGATTAATATCAAATTTAAACAAACGAATTCTCGGGTAAAGCAATCGACTCGGGTGATTCTTTAATCTACTCAAGATGCTCAAACATTCGACTAAATATCTCCCTAGGCCTTAGAACACTACTAAAGATTAATCCACTTCCATGGTATTAACCCATTTCTTAGTCATCAATCGTCATAAACTTCCGTTCGCGATTCTATGACTAACAAGCATTAATAACAAGTCTAAATAGCCATTAAACACCCTAGACATCTATTTCCATAGGCTAGGAATGTAAAACACTCATTGAATTGGTTGGGGAATTTCATCGAACACCTTCCGGGCGAGAAATTCCCTATGATCTAAATCAACTTTGTCAAGGCCAATCCAGCATTAATAACACTCAATGAGAAAGGATATCAACTAATCTAGTTCTTAAACATCAAGAACAAACCTAGAATCACCCTAGTCTACTTCACCCAAGAATCCTAAAAGAACTACTCACACATAGCTAAATCACAAATATAAACCGTACAAATGAAAGCCATAAGCAAAATAAGAAGAATGGTAAAAAGAGTTTAAGAAAATCTTCACTAAAATGGTTTGGATCTTGAATCTTTCATACAAAACAAAAACAAGAAAAGAAGAAAGAAATAAGTGGCTTAGAACCCTAAAAAGAAGCAGCCCGTCTAATTAGGCTTAATTTGCTTAAATAGATACAGATCGGGTCGGGTCAACCCGGGACAAACCGGGTTTGACCCGACAATTTTTGTGCCCGAGAAGGTTCACAGCGGTCAGCTCATACCGCTGCATGACCGCTGTGAAACGCCTGGTTTTTGCTCCGGATGGATCCGCAGCGGTCTGCTCGTACCGCTGCACCTGACCGCTGCGAGACTTGAAAGTGCAGCGGTCTGGTTTGACCGCTGCGAGACCGCTGCGAGACTTCTGGTTTTTGCTCCGGCTGGATCCGCAGCGGTCTGCTCGTACCGCTGCACCTGACCGCTGCGAGACTTGAAAGTGCAGCGGTCTCCCTAGACCGCTGCATGCTGACCGCTGCGCTTCCTGCTTTTCTCCTTCATCACTTGATCATCTCCGTTTGCTGCGGGTACGTTCCTCCTAGTCCATGATCTTCCCCAAAACTCCAATAAGCTTCCATAAGCTCCAAATGGTACCTAAAAGACTCCATAGCACACAAACATATGCAAAAACTAACCTAAGACTCACTAACTCTAAAATGGATGCAAACTATACCAAAAACAAAGAAATGAATGCAATAAGTCACAAAATGCTAACTAAAATGTATGCTAAAATGGGCTAAATTATGCAACTATCAATTGACAGTGTTGCAGACTTGTTTCATATGTTGCAGACTTATATTGACAGTGTTGCAGACTTGTTTCATTTGTTGCAGACTTTTTTCATTTGTTGCAGACTTGTTTCATTTGTTGCAAACTTATGTTTATTGTCAGCGTTGCAGACTTGTTATATTGACAGTGTTGCAGACTTGTTTCATTTGTTGCAGACATAAATTAAGAAAATTTCTTCCCTTTCTTAAATAGTAAACTATGTTTATTAGGTACTGTAAAATTGGAAACAAAGCCATCATACAAATAAAAATACAAAACCACACGAGTCTTTAAACCATAATACAAAGTGAATAAAAATTCACATGACACATGTACGCACATTATGTCCACTTTGTTTGCAATTGGAGCAAATGTGTTGCTTCATCGGGATTTTTTTCTCCATCGCTTTCTCCAACGCATATTTGTATCTATCATTCTCCGTGTCAACTACGGCAAATGCTATTGGGAAAATATTAAAGCTCCCATCCTGACATGTTGCGAGAAGGAGTGTTCCTTTATATTTCCCTCGGAGAAATGTCCCATCAACAACAACAACTTTGCGCATGTACTGAAAGCCGTTTGTGCTTGCACCAAATGAGATGAACAAATACTTGAATCGATCTTCTGCATCGACTTCAAGACACATATAAGTACCAGGATTAGCTCTTCGTATCAAGTATAAGTACAAAGGTATTTGCTCATATCCACTCTCCGGTGAACCCATTGCCAAGAGTCGTGCATGCTTTAAGGCTCGATAAACTTTCCATTATTCCATATGTCACATTCATACAACAATAAGTATGCGACAAGGGAATACAAAACTTCTACGAAACAAAACAAGTCTGCAATAAACAAAACAAAACAAGTCTGCAATAAACAAAACAATTCTGCGACAACTGACCAAAATAAGTCTGCAACAAAACAAAATAACTCTGCAATGAACAAACAAGTCTGCAATAAACAAAACAAGTCTGCGACAACTGACCAAAATAAGTATGCAATGAACAAACAAGTCTGCAATAAACAAAACAAGTCTGCAATAAACAAAATAAGTCTGCGACAACTGACCAAAATAAGTCTGCAACAAAACAAAATAAGTCTGCAATGAACAAACAAGTCTGCAATGAACAAAACAAGTCTGCAATAAACAAAACAAGTCTGCAACAACTGACCAAAATAAGTCAGCAACAAAACAAAATAAGTCTGCAATGAACAAACAAGTCTGCAATAAACAAAACAAGTCTGCAATAAACAAAACAAGTCTGCGACAACTGACCAAAATAAGACTGACCAAAATAAGTCTGCAACAAAATAAGTGCAGTGGCATTTTTCGTAAATTTGTTACTTATAAGGGACATATTAAGTCTGCAACACATTGAATAAGTCTGCAACATATTGGATAAGTCTGCAACGACCAACACATTGAATAAGTCTACAACGCATTCAATAAGTCTGCATAACATAACAAGTCTGCGACAAACAAAGTGTTATTCTAGTCAGAAAACAAGTCTGCAACACAGTCTAATAAGTCTGCAGTTTTTAATGCCACATAAGCAATTTACAAATAAGTCTGCGACGTTAAACATTAAATCTGCGACACTGTAAATAAATCTGCGACAAGCGATGTTATTTCAGTAAGGCATTTCATGTGTCGCAGACTTGTCTTCTTTTCGCAGATTTTCCAAAAGTCTGCAACAAAGCATTTAAGTCTCCAACAAACAGTTGCAGATTTGTTATAAGTCTGCATAACAAGTCTGCAAATGAACATAAGTCTGCGACAAAGAGAATAAATCTGCGTAATAAGTCTGCAATCAAAACAAGTCTGTGCAGACTTATTAAGTCTGCAACAAAGCACATTAAGTATGCGTCGAAAAGTCTGCAACACGCATAATAAGTTTGCAGATGTGCGCAGACTTAATAAGTCTGCAACATTGAAAAATAAGTCTGCATAACAAGTCTGCAGATGTGCGCAGACTTAATAAGTTTGCAACATTGAAAAATAAATCTGCATAACAAGTCTGCATAACAAGTCTGCATAACAAGTCTGTGCAGACTTAATCTGAAAAACGCGGTGGCATTTTTGTAAATAACTCAAACTTTTGCTTACGTGGAAATAATTTCGTAATGGCAGTTTCGTAATTACGTTTTTCTTAACAAGCGAAAATAAGGGTAAAATAGGCCAAAAACAGACTTTTTCCTTCCCAATTATTATGTGTTATTTTAGTCCTAAGCCAATTTATAAGTGTCATTTTAATTTTTTTCCCATATAAAAATCCAAATATCATAGTTTTAGTTGAAATTTCATAAAATTTTAAAAATAAATCATCACAATTTATTTAATTAACTCCAATCATCTAAATAGTCATTCAAAGACAGCCCTTTTGTCTTTGTCTTTGTCTTTGTCTTTGTCTTGTTGGGAAATGTCGCTCCCAAAGTCCGTCCTTGCGTGGGTAGAGTGCTGCTTTAACACAAACCATTTGTAAAACAAAAAGAGAAAAATGTCGTCGTCAAACTTTATAGTGGAATCGTGTGATGTTGATTCCGAGGAAGGGGTGAAGCTTCACACGAGAATCTTCAAACCCAGAAACGTAGAAGCTAGCCACGATGGGAATCTGGTAATAGTTTTGGTCCACCCGTTCTCGCTCTTGGGTGGTTGTCAGGCTCTGCTCAAAGGCATAGCTTCTGAGCTGGCCTGTAAGGGTTTCACGTCTGTCACTTTCGATACAAGAGGTGCCGGCAAATCAACGGGGAGAGCTACTCTTACTGGCTTCGCCGAGGTCAAGGATGTGATCGCTGTTTGTCGGTGGCTTTCCCAGAATCTCGATGCTCATAGGATCCTGCTCGTGGGTTCTTCTGCCGGTAAGGTTTCTTTCTATGCATTCCATTTTTAAAGTTTTCCCCTTTTTCCTTTTCTATGCATTCCAGTTTTAAAGTTTTCCCCTTTTTCCTTTTTTGTTTGTTGATCTGGTTTAGTCCGAGTGTGATTGGAAGTTGAATCTGATTCGATCTGGTAATGCTTCTTACAAGCTCTCTGTAACAATTTATTTATTGAGGGCATTGCTTTCTGTTCAATTGGATATTGGAGCTGTATCTTATCTGTATGGAACTTAACTCAGTGTGTTCCTTTTGACCCTTTTGCTCCCTATTCAAGAGTCGTTACCACGGATTGATGGCAGAATGACTGGTTCTAGGTTATGCATTGTTTGAAGTTTTCCATCGAAGTCCTGCCATGAGGAGTTTGCTCATTTAGTTGATGTTATCAGATGAGATAACTTTGTTCCGATTTGGTGTTGGTCGTGTGTCTCCATCGCAATTGCGTTCCATTTCCTCTCTCTCGTGTGTATGTATATCTCTAAGTGGTTTAGTTGATTAAGTTGATGAAATTCCCATTCTGTAGATTAAGCATCTTTCTTATTCCTATTTGCTGTTTTCCACATTCGGATGGATCTCGTCTTGGGTTTGAGTCTAGATGATAAAGTTTAGGGAGTATACATGAGAATGGAATAAGACAGTTCAATCGTCTGTGGAAAGAAGAAGATTGGCATTGTTTGTAACTTTGAACAGATTAAATTTAGAGTTGTCTGGGTGATTTTGGGGGTAGAGTGTGGCTTTATCAGATGTTACAGTTTCTCTGTCTCTGGTGAAATAAATGAAATTCTGGTTTGTTCTTCTTAACGACCGAGTACCAAGAGTTTATAACGCTGTTTCGTGTTTGCGCCATGAACTCGTGATTCTGTTTGATGTCCCTTGTAAACAAGCATAACTGCAATTGATATGAATCTTTTCAGGAGTTTCTTAAAGACTATAAAGCATCAGTTTTATTGATAAACTTGCAACTTTTATGTGTCTCATAGTGCGTCTTTGTGTACTAATCCTACTTCCATTTTTGGTGTGTTTATATAGCCTTGTGATCTACGATTGTGTTAGATTTATAATTGTTTTTCCTTTATTTCTTGCTGAGTATAGAACAAAGAACAAATAACTCTTCTGATGGATATTCTGAGACAAATTTGATATTCCATGCCAACTTCTTTATATTATTGTAAAAGGAAAAAAAAAATGAAGCTAGAGTCTATGGCAGGTGCACCAATCGCAGGATCAGCAGTGGAGCAAGTAGAGCAAGTGGTGGGATATGTGAGTTTGGGATACCCATTTGGTCTAATGGCCTCGGTTCTGTTTGGGCGGCACCACAAGGCTATTCTCGCATCCCCTAAACCCAAACTCTTCGTTATGGGAACACAAGACGGCTTCACTAGCGTTTGCCAGCTCAAGAAGAAGCTGAAATCTGCAGTGGGACGCACCGAAACACACCTCATTGAAGGTGTTAGCCATTTCCAGATGGAAGGACCTGAATATGATTCTCAGATGGCCGATGTCATATGCAACTTTATTTCATCCATGTAAGATGTCTATGCAACAGATATTGTGATGGCAAACAACAGATGTTATCAAATCCCTTAAAATGACAATGGTATGATCCGGGTTGGTTAATCTTCCCACCTGCCACTCTCACTTGATATCCTCACCGTTTATGCCCTGGTCTTCAAGTGGTGGCCCAGACCTCTCTCAGCATGCCAAGTTAACTTACACAAGCGATTGCAAAAATTACTTGTATGAATCTTATAAGTTACCAAATCAGGGGAAACTACCAGAGCTGAGGAGTTTTAAAGTCCATGTCCTCTATGCACCAAAAGATTTGTTTTCATGTTTTTAGTTATTACCGCTTTCTCCATCAAATATTTCTTCAACATGATCCAAAGCAACAAATTCCATGGAGCAATTTGATAGTTTGCGCCGATGATGACAAAGATTAATGGCATTTTTGGAGATGCCTTCAACTTAAAGTTTCAACTCTTCTCTTTGTCATTAAGAGAGCTTGAGAGGCGAGAGCTCTCCATTCCTCAAGGTACCATAACAATATGGAACGCTTGCAAGGAGGTTTTCGTAGCCAAGCATATCATTTACATTCTGACAGAAAATAATCATAAAAATATTTTAGCTTTTTTCAATGAATCTTGGAGCTTGGTAAAATGAACAACATCGACACAAAACATTGAGTTAACTAAAGAGATGATATAGATAATCAAAATAAACAAGCATCATATAGATGAATGTAAAGGCCGACAAAACACTGTTAAAATCTAGGAAGTTTAGTTCCGGTGGCCAACCCCAAAGTGAAACCTTCCGGTGTGTTTATCATTGAATGCATATTCAAGGCGTAGAGGCCCCAATGGCGAATCAACACGCACCCCAAAACCATACCCGTAACCACTTCCAGGCTTCAGCCTAGCTCCCGCAGGATCACCTAATGGGCAGAAAATAACAAAGATGAATGTCACTTGTGAGATTCTAAAGCTTTTACAAGCATATGGAAAGACTCAAAAGGAAATAAAAACGAAAGCCTAGTCTGTACCTGGGACGGTGGGTCCTGATCCCAGATCAGTACCATAATCCGTAAAAAGGACGCCCTCGACCGGTCCTCTCTGCACAAAAGGGCAAGAATGAGTGTCATTATATTCACACCATTGGGAAATGAGATCTTAGGAATGTCAAGAGACAAATCTCACCATTGGGAAAGAGACCTCCCCCGAACCAACTACATATGATCGACCAGATCCTACAGCGCCCTCTTCGTAACCTCTTACGCTGTTTGTTCCACCAATGGCGAATGCTTCATGAGGTGAAAAGTTTCCCACCACATGTCCACCAGACAGACTGTAAACATGAACAAGGTAAGATAAGCTATATACAACTTGGGAAATGATGATTAGAATCCCAAAAGGCGAATAGAGCTTAAGGAAATTTTATGCTGCAAGGAGGATAGCATACCTAAATAGAAAACGAGTTGGTCCAATGTGTATGCCTTTCCTGGTACGAGCATTCACTCGATTGAAAAATAACCATTCGGGCAAAACAGGAAGCCCTTGTTCCATGTTAAACGCAAACTGGTATAGAAATACAGATAACAGTTAGACAGAGAAAAGAAGGGGAAGATGTTGTTACCAATAGAGGATTGAGACTGACCATCGTTGATCCATGGTCACCTGAGCCAGTATAAATGCTTTCGAATTTAGCTAGCAAGGTATCATCATGGGTCTTACCACTGCATGAGCAAACATAAAAATAGCATGTATAGAAATTCAAATGGCCAAATACAGCGTTGGTGAAAACAGTGAGCAAAAGCAAGACATTTCATTCTTTGGAACATATATACCTTGCGGTTAGAGGGCTACTGTAGAAGTCCTTAATGATAGGGTTTCCTTGTTCATCACGAGCCCCAGCATGCTGGAACATTAAAATTAAAACGAAAAATGGGAGTAATGTAGACGTAGACATGAGTGCAAGATCCAGTGCAGGCAAAACTTATGGTGGTGCATGTTAGCTCTCAGCTAACAGGCTAAAAGGAGGTTCAGCATAATGAGTTGTGACATTCTGGATTTGTTTAGGGTTTTGGCTGGGCGTTGGATGGAGAGTCAATATGTCTAAAGGACTTTACCAGTTTGGATCTTATCAGAGACAACAAGAACATATATAATTTAATTGCTTTAGCACCAATATTGCTCTGGACTGGTACAGAAACTTGAAACTATTGGGGAACAGTATATACCTGAAAAATAAGTCCAGCAGTACCACTCCACTTTGGCCTAAATGGCCGACTGTATTCAATACCTGCTGTAACCCGACCAATTGTGAGACTGCCATTGTCTGATTGATTACCGTGAACAAGATTCCCTGGTGTTCTTGAATTCTAACACAATATGAAGCTAGTTAGTGTATTAGTCAACTAAGCATTCTCATTGAGATAAACAAAAAAACCAGAACCAGTAAAGGTTTTACCTGGACCATAATAGATCTGGATGTCCTCTTGTCATCTCCTTCAATCCATGGATCAGTGTAGTTTATACGAAATATAGAGTCAATTTGACCCCTCTCTAGGGAAACGTTAAGCTTCTGGTTTCTTCCAAATATATTACGGTGGGAATAAGCGAAGCTGCATGAAATAACTACTTCAGTTACACCAGTAATGTCTTTACTAAATAAAACAGCCTGGGCCAGAGTTAAAAATGAATCGTCACAAATAAAATATACATAATTTCATGTACAAAAAATAGCAATGTCACATGAATTTACCTTCCAATTAGTCCTGAAAGGGGGCCACTCGTGATCCTACAAATAAGAAATGGACAAACTTTGTCGTCAAGCTACCAAGGAAAAAAGTGAAACGCTATATGAAGTAAACAAACTAAAACTTACCCACTAGATATCCCACCACCAGCAGAGAAGCCTCCACTGGGACGCTCGACACAGTTCATGATCAAATCAACCTTCCCACTATCTAACATTTCCAGGAAAAATAAAAAGGGAGAGAAGAAAGTTTCAGTATCATACACTTTTAAAACTTATTGTTTTTGTGCCTGATAGATAAGTAAGGCATTTACTTTCTCCACTCATGCTACTGCACCTTAAGCACAAACTGAAACTAAAAGCATTAGCAGAAAATCGAGGAATACATTCACTCACCTCCTGCAGGTTGAGGAATAATACTAACATCTTCCATGATTCCCATGGCTAGCACAGTGTCTACATCCCTCTTCCCTTGAAGCATGCTGTAGACCTACAGCGATCAAAAGCCAGATTAGGCAAGTTCTATATGTAGAGGTCCATAGCACCTTAGAGGCTCACGCATAAAAAAACTTAGGCAAAAATTTGCGAAGAAGCTTTCAGTTCTAGTCAACTGAAGAACGCAATTACAGTATAATACCATAGAGAGTGATCAAACTTAATACAAAATAAGATTTCCAAAGGATTTCATGAATAGATGATGCCATCAGAAGTGGTTTCTAACAGCCCAGGTAAACTATGATGTTCTAGTTACGGGCTTATCTTTACATCTAAGCTGAGAGACTCCAAGAAATACCTGTCCCTTCTTCGTTGTAAGCTGCCGTAGTATTGTCTCAACCTTTGTCTTCCCTTTAGTTGGTTCGCCACTAAATATAGAAGACACCATTATCAAATGAAAATCCTATTGTAATAGTTGAAATGAAAGGAAGCTGGCAATGCCATCCAGAATCACCTACAATTTAAACCAATATTAATTACATAAAAAGGGGAGGGATTGGCACCAACTTACGTCTTACGATCAAGGAATCGGATGGATATGTTGTTAACCTCTGCTTCAGCAACTTGAAGCCTTACTATACCTCCAGAAAGCGTATCAATATCAGAAACCTGCAATGGCAGCCAGCAGAATGACGATTCTAACCACAAAGTAAACGATTCAATCCAGGATGTAAAAGATTTTTTTGGAAAAATAGTTATGGTGTACAAAGAACACTTACAATTCCGAAAAGACCACGCTCCATGTACCAGCCATTGATGGATGTAATAGCTTCCTCTAGTCTCTTAATATTAATCACTTTCCCTACAGAACTTCACACCAACATTTACTAACAATTACCTTATCCAAGTAAACACACACCAAACACGAGGAACCCAACTAACTAGTCTTAATACATTTACATGTAAACTGAGAGCAACTTCAAATGAATTTCATATGCTCTGGTTTTCGTAGCAGTAACATGTCTGATAAGAGCTAGCGACCATGCATTGCGAAGCATGAAAGCATTTTTGGTTATATACTACCTACCCGTAATCTATCTTCTTCATCATTCGAGGCTAGAAACAAAATTTACACCATGTGTCAGAATTTTTTTGGCTTCATCAGCACTCGAAATTTTTGTCAGGTTCCAGTATCATGGATCCATTTTACCCTCAAAGAGATAGCTGAAACGAACGATAAGTAACTTACTAAAGAAGAAGAAAGAAGCCAAATTAGAGGATGCGTACCAAATCCATCTTGGAAAGCTTCCTGTATGAACTTCGAAGGAAGAACATTTGCGTTTTCACAGACTAACCCATGAAATTCTTGGTTTGGTTCTACCTTGTGGCAAGAAAATGAGAATTATTTGTAGCCAAAAACATAAAAGAGACCTTTTTTCTCCGAGAAGTCTTATTAAAAAGAGTAATCAGAATATACCTGAAACATCAGCCGGATCCCGTCGCGTGTATCAACAGCAACAGGCGTACAAGAGCAGAAGTAGCCACTTTCTATAATCCTATGTACATCCTCTTGTACCTCGCGAATGGTTAATGCTGAATTGGCTCGACAAGCTTTCAACGCGGCCAATGCCTCCATTTCCAAGTCCTTCCTCTCGAGTTCTTCCCCATCCTTCGTTCTTACTAAGACCTCGCTAATCAGAACTCGCTCCTCCGCGTTCCGACTCACCGAGTGACCCTTTTGAAGCTGCTGCTGTATTATATCCTTCCCCTCCACGGACTGAGTCGACTCACTAGGCCTAGTTAGAGACAAAGAGGCGCAGCAAAGCAGAGGCGAGTTTAATCCGGCGGTTATCCCATTACTCTCAGCTCCAGAGTCAGACCAAATCGATTGTGTAGGTTGGATAAGCGACAGTGAAACTGAGGGGGCTAGCGAAGACTTCCCAATCATAAGCTGGGTGACTGAATTGAGCATCTGAGTCGGTGAGTTTGGACGAAGAACCGGTCGAGTTTGGGTGAAACGTGGAGAACTGTGGCGATTCTTCAGCGATTCAAGCAGTCGACCCAGAGAGAGCGGAGTAGTTGAGAGCTGAGAGACTAAGGTTTTAGAGCAGGATTGGAGATTGGAAAGGAAAGAGTGCTCGTGAGATGACGAATGGATTCTGATAGAAGATGAAGAGAAGTGAACATCATCGTGGCTATGCATTGTAATCGTACTCGGCGCGAAATTGAGAAAAATGTCAGAAACAAGAACAGCTAGGGTTTTTGATTCGGAGTAGAAGATGATGGGTGAAAGACACGCGAGATTTTGGTATTTTTCAGCGTTTTTTCTTTTTGTTTTTCTCCCTATGATGTTTTGATTTTTTTTTTTTTTTTTTTAATAGAATAACCCAACTGTGAAAGAAAAAAAAAAACATTTGTATCTTTATTAAATTTGAACATTCATAAAAGAGGAAACCTGTTTCCTTCTCTCAGATCAAGGAAAGGGAAGCAGGAGTTCGCCTCTACGGAAGCATTGTCGATCCGGAAATATGAAGTCCACCATCCACCTTCCCGATCAGAAAGATCCAGGAAAACTTTCCGGCCAGAGCGAGAGGCAAACGACAACGCTCCGAGAAGGGTGTTTCTATAAGGAAACCCAAACGATGGATATCGCGTAAGTGCAAAAAGTGCCATAGTTATAAGCGACATCAATAAGACCGAGCACTTTGCGGATACAGTTCGGAAAGACCCGTTTCGGAAAGGTACCGAATCAAGAGTTTCGGAATGGGAAAGTGCAAACCGCACTCGCTGAACAAGGTTTCGTAAGCACATCAATATCCTATCGGAACCCTTTCAGGATTCTTTTGCGGTGAAGGGATGATAATCTCGACCTTTTCACGAAGATTACAATCTTCACAGAGGATTTTTATCGATTTCGGCTTACAAAAACTCTTCGGCCAAGAGTTGAATTTTCCAGTATAAGAATAGACGAACGCCATCAAATCGAAGAGACAAAGAACTAGCCAAAAGAGGAAGGATACGAAAATACCAAAATTTTGACTACAATGACCAAGGTGAAGTGAAATTCCTTAAAACAGAATTTAACCTCTGCGTTTCAGGAATTGGGGGCTAACTGTAGGGTTAAAATCTCAACCCAGTAAAATTTGACCTAACAAACCAAAGGTAAAAAGGTCTGAAAGTCAAAGAAGGCAAACGAGCTCAAAGTAGCCAAATGGGCTCAAGGGAACATACGAGGTGACGGGCCGAGCTGAAAGGCCCACCGGAGTGAACGTCTACGGTCAAAGGGGATTAAATGCAGAACCGTTAGTCAACCCCGACGAGACAAAAGACTCGTTCAAACCGGTGAATTAAGGCGTTCTTGACGTAACGGCCAAAGCCTCGACATTAAAGACCATTCATGGTGAATCAGGAAAAGTAAACAATAACGCTAAACACGATCTCAGAGTATAAAACAAGGGCAAGAGCAATGAGAAAATGACCTATGATCCAACTGTATACACCACTTCTTACTGCAATTAGCTTTAACCTCAAACACTTTTCATTTCTTAGTTCTTACTCTTGTAAAAGCACTCTTGAGAATCGAAATAGTAAAATCAGTTTACCCCGCACAAACTTTATCCAAATCACTTTTGAATCATTTTTGATGTTGCTCTAACAAACTTTCTGTTTATTGATTGATAGTCCTTCGTTTCTTTTTTTCTTAAAAATAAACCAAAATCTTTAGTTTATTCCTATGATTGGTTTAATTTAACATTCATAATGGGTCTATTTTTTTTTTGGCAAAATTGATGACTATATAAAATATTTTCCCAATTATTTTAGATGCAACCATATTATTATTGGGAATAATTACTATATTTTCAAAAAAAAAAATGGTTGCATCTAAAATAATTGGGAAAAGATTTTATATAGTCACCAATTTTGCCAAAAAACAAAAAAAAAATATCCAGTATGAGTGTTAAATTAAACCAATCATATTTTCGTTAAATCTGTAATTATTTTCGCTAAACCAATCATAGAGACCCACTATGAATGTTAAAAAAAAAAAAGAATGTTAAATTAAACCAATCATATTTTCGTTAAATGTATCTTTAATTTTGACGTGTCTAAAATGTATCTTTAATTTTGATAATGCATTTCTTACATGACTTTTTAACAGCGCTATATTAAGCCATAGAGAAATTGACGGTGAATGATGGTGGAGTTTTCCTAGATATGTGATGACAAATGGTTGAAACTCAGGCATCACTAAGTCTCAGCCACTAAAACTTGCATGCCAAATATAGTTTTGTGTTTGCACTAACCAAGGCAAGACCGCACAGAGACAAAATAAAAGAAAAGAAAAGCAGTTGCTAGATGGTTTTCTTCTTTGTCGGTAAGATAAGAGTGTGGTAAGGTGAGATATGGAGAGAGTGGCGGTGAAAGCAAAGCGGAAAGAGCTAGGGATATCGTGCATGCTTAACACGGAGGTTGGTGCAGTCCTTGCGGTTATTCGTAGACCCCTTGCGGAAAGTTACCTTTCTCCCCAAGAAACAGACCACTGTGATTCATCAGCTCAACAATCTCTCAAATCTCTCAGAGCCCTTATCTTCAATCCTCAGCAGGATTGGCGTGCCATCGATCCTTCGGTTTACCTCTCTCCTTTCCTTGAAGTTATTCAAAGCGATGAGATCCCGGCTAGCGCCACAGCTGTCGCCCTCTCCTCGATCTTGAAGATCCTTAAAATCGAGATTTTCGATGAGAAAACTCCTGGTGCTAAAGATGGTATGAATTCCATCGTTTCGGGGATCACCAGTTGCCGTCTGGAGAAAACAGATTCGGTGTCCGAAGACGCCGTGATGATGAGGATTCTTCAAGTTTTAGTCGGAATCATGAGACATCCATCCTCGGTTCGTTTACTTTTTAACTTTGAATATGTTTTTTTTCTTCTTATAAAATTCTCAACGCAAAAGCAGAGTTGGTATTTTTTAAGCAATCAGACTTTGATTAAACAGGAACTATTAGAAGATCAAGCGGTTTGCACAATCGTCAATACATGTTTCCAAGTGGTACAACAATCTGCTGGTAGAGGAGATTTGCTGCAACGAAATGGAAGATACACAATGCACGAGCTGATTCAGATCATCTTCTCAAGATTACCCGATTTTGAGGTCAGAGGAGACGAAGGTGGTGAGGATTCAGAATCTGACACTGACGAACTCGACATGAGCGGCGGGTATGGAATCCGTTGTTGCATCGACATTTTTCATTTCTTATGCTCGTTGCTTAATGTTGTTGAAGTTGTCGAGAACTCGGAAGGGACAAGCGTTCACACCGCGGACGAAGATGTGCAGATTTTCGCTTTGGTTTTAATCAATAGTGCGATTGAGTTAAGTGGTGATGCCATCGGGCAACATCCGAAGCTTCTTCGGATGGTTCAAGACGACTTGTTTCACCATTTGATCCACTATGGAGCTTCTTCAAGCCCTCTTGTGCTCTCCATGATCTCTAGTTGTATACTCAATATTTATCACTTCCTCCGCAAGTAAGTCCTCTGTTTTTTATTGGTGTTTATAACAACAATTGAGCTCTTAATCTCATTTTATTTTCAGCTTAGTTTGACAATGTGTTGATTTTTCAGGTTTGCGAGGCTACAACTTGAAGCTTTCTTCTCTTTTGTGTTGTTGAAAGTTACAGCTTTCACGGGTTTCCTTCAGTTACAAGAAGTTGCTCTTGAAGGTCTAATAAACTTTTGTCGACAACCCGCATTCATAGTTGAAGCCTATGTTAACTTCGACTGTGATCCAATGTGTAAAAATGTTTTTGAAGAGACCGGGAAAGTTCTGTGCAGGCATACCTTCCCTACCTCTGGCCCTTTAACCTCTCTGCAAATCCAAGCCTTTGAAGGCCTTGTGATCTTGATTCACAACATCGCGGACAATATGGATAGAGAGGAAGATGAGGGTGATGAAGAAGACTCCAATGCTATTAAGCCAAGCCCCGTTGAGATTCACGAGTACATACCATTTTGGATAGATAAGCCAAAAGAGGATTTCGAGACGTGGGTCGACCATATAAGAGTGAGAAAAGCGCAGAAGAGGAAGCTAGCGATTGCGGCGAATCATTTCAACAGGGATGAGAAAAAGGGTTTGGAGTATTTGAAGTATAACCACTTAGTCTCAGATCCTCCTGATCCAATGGCATTAGCTTCATTTTTCAGATTTACACCGGGTTTGGATAAGACAATGATCGGAGATTACCTTGGAGATCCTGATGAATTACATCTCAGTGTTCTTAAAAGCTTTACACATACATTTGAGTTCACGGGTATGAATCTTGATACGGCGTTGAGGACATTCCTCGAGTCATTTCGGTTACCGGGAGAGTCTCAAAAAATTGAACGTATGATTGAAGCTTTCTCTGAGAGATTCTATGAGCAACAATCATCAGAGATCTTTGCAAGCAAAGATACTGTTCACATTTTGTGCTACTCGCTTATAATGCTCAACACGGATCAACATAATCCTCAGGTTAAGAAGAAAATGACAGAAGATGAGTTTATCCGCAATAACCGAGCAATCAACGCGGGAAAAGATCTTCCGAGAGAATACCTTTCAGAGCTTTTCCAATCAATTTCAACAAACGCATTCGCCTTATCGACACATTCTGGTCCAGTGGAAATGAATCCAAACAGATGGATTGAACTCATGAACAGAACAAAGACGACACAACCCTTCAGTCTCTGTCAGTTCGACCGGCGGATAGGAAGAGATATGTTTGCAACCATTGCAGGTCCATCCATAGCGGCTGTTTCCGCATTCTTTGAGCATTCAGATGATGATGAAGTGCTTCATGAATGTGTTGATGCTTTGATCTCTATAGCCAGAGTCGCACAATATGGCCTCGAAGACATTCTGGATGAATTAATCGCTTCCTTTTGTAAATTCACAACGCTGTTAAACCCTTACACCACACCCGAAGAGACTCTGTTCGCGTTTAGTCACGATATGAAACCGAGGATGGCTACTCTCGCAGTTTTCACGCTCGCTAACAACTTCGGCGATTCCATCAGAGGAGGGTGGAGGAACATTGTGGATTGTCTCTTAAAACTCAGAAAGCTTCAGCTTCTTCCACAATCTGCCATTGAGTTTGAGACTACAGATAAAGAAGCCTTAAACAATGGTGGATCAGAACCCGACCTAAACCTTCTTTCGAGCCAAGACACGAAATTTAACCGAAGACAAGGTTCTAGTTTGATGGGTAGGTTCTCACACTTCTTGGCATTAGACAGTGTGGAAGAGTCTGTGGCTCTTGGAATGAGTGAGTTTGAACAAAATCTGAAAGTCATAAAACAATGCAGAATCGGTCAAATATTCAGCAAAAGCTCGGTGTTGCCAGATGTTGCGGTGTTGAATCTAGGCCGTTCTCTAATCTATGCAGCTGCGGGGAAAGGACAGAAGTTTAGTACAGCGATAGAGGAGGAAGAGACGGTCAGATTCTGCTGGGATCTTATCATAGCTGTTGCCTTATCTAACATCCACCGGTTCAACATGTTCTGGCCAAGTTACCATGAATATCTACTCAATGTCGCAAACTTCCCGCTCTTTTCTCCCATTCCGTTTGTCGAAAAGGGAATTCCGGGTTTATTCAAGGTCTGCATCAAGATTCTGGCCTCTCAACCTCAAGACCATATACCAGAGGAGCTTATTTTCAGATCCATAACGATAATGTGGAAGATAGATAAAGAAATCATCGACACATGTTACGACACAATAACAGAGTTTGTCAGCAAGATCATTACAGAGCACTCTGCTAATCTGCAGACTCAGATTGGGTGGAAAAGCGTTCTACAGCTGCTTTCTTTGTGTGGAAGACATCCGGAAACCAAAGAGCAAGCCGTGGATGCTCTCATCGGTTTAATGTCGATCAACGCCTCGCATCTCTCGCAGTCAAGCTACGCGTACTGCATCGATTGCACCTTCAGTTTTGTGGCCCTAAGAAACAGCTCTGTTGAGAAGAACTTGAGAATATTGGATCTCATGGCAGATTCAGTTACAATGCTGATAAAATGGTACAAAACCGCCACTACCGAGACCGTAAATAGCTACAGCGTGGCAAGCAACACAAGCAGTTCATCATCCGCGGAAGAAAACAGCTTGAGAGGAGTTAACTTTGTTCATAATCTTTTCCTAAAACTCTCCGAGGCGTTTCGAAAAACGACACTAGCACGCCGGGAAGAGATAAGGAACAGAGCAGTGACGTCTCTAGAGAAAAGCTTCATCATGGCCCATGAGGATCTTGGATTCACGCCGTCAGGGTGTATCTACTGCATCGACCATATCGTGTTCCCGACAATCGATGACTTGCACGAGAAGCTTCTAGACTATTCCACGCGCGAAAACGCGGAAAGAGAGATGAGAAGCATGGAAGGGACGTTGAAGATAGCGATGAAAATGCTCAAGAACGTCTTCTTGCATTACCTGGAACAGATTGTAGGGAGTGCTGAGTTTAGAACCTTCTGGTTAGGAGTGTTGAGAAGAATGGATACATGTATGAAGGCGGATTTGGGAGACTATGGAGATAACAAACTTCAAGAGGTCGTGCCTGAAATTTTGACCACAATGATCGGTACGATGAAGGAGAAAGAGATTTTGTTGCAAAAGGAAGACGACGATCTCTGGGAGATTACTTATATTCAGATTCAATGGATTGCCCCCTCGCTCAAGGATGAGTTATTTCCTGATGAAGAGATTTAGCTTCTTTCTTTTTGTTGAGAATCCAGAGGCTCAAAGGCGTCACCTTTCCCGAGCATAGACCCCAACAAACCAAGACCTGAAGCAGTTGCTGACATACTATAGAGGCTAGTACAGAAAGTAGTACAAAACAGAGTATAGAGAGAAATAGAAGGGAGAAGGGAGCACACACACAATTTAAGGAGTTCACGCCCATTAACAAGGGTCGCTACATCTCCCCGAGACTGTTGCTCGGAATCCACTAGAAGGAAAACACATTACAAGTGATTCACACTCAAGAACTCACTCTGTAGTACTTCCTGTGTCACTTGCTGTAACACATGAGAAAACCCACCTAAAGCTTATACTTTCACTAGGTTTCTCTCATCCTTCTAACTACTTTGTGTGGCTACATTGCTCACCAACCTTCTACCTCTCTCTCATGTCTACCTCTAAGTTATATATGAGGAGACACCTCAAACCTAAGGCCTTTGAAATCACAAGAAGACAAAAGCCCATCAAATGCAAATGATTCTTCTTCTTGTGGTCCCCCATGCTTAATTCAACCTTGCTCATTATGTTCACATCTTCACAAATCTCCACCTGTGAACCTGATGATCACACAAACAACCTGCACTTGCTTGAGAGAGAGAGTACACACTTCTAGTTCCCTGGATTCCAGTCTCGGTTCCTGAGTATACTTACTCAGCCTTGATCCTTAGCCGTTTAAACACCATAAACCAGCTTGATCCTTGTTGCATTTAACATCCCGTTCAATGCACTTCAGCAGTGACTACTCACAATGCTGAACCTGAGCCATCAGCACATCTTCAGCTCACTTAGAGTTGTGAAAACCAGCTTCAATACAATCTTGTATTTAGCTCAACTCTTCTGTGACACTTCCTGATGCATTCAACACTTGAATACCTGATGCAACCGCTCAACAAACTCCATTAACAAGTTCAGAAACACTTCCAACCTGTTAACTCAACAGAAAACCCCACAAGCTTCACCACTTGTGACTCCTTCAATCACACAGTATCCTCTACAGCTTCTGTCCAAAACCATAGACCTGTTGCAGTGACTGAACAAACAGTTATCCATCTGCAGAACCTTGATTCCCTTGCTAGCTTCTAGGATTTCCTCATGCGCATTGAGACCAAAACCCTTTGAATTCACTTGAATCAAATGCAGAAAACTGAACCACCTTTGTTTCAGAACCTGAAACCCTTTTGGTTCATCCTTGTAGACAATCTCTGCAGCTTCTTAAGAACCACTGCATAACCTGAGATTACCCTTAAACATGTCTCATAGCAACAAAGCCTTGTGCTATACCTGAGACAATCCTGTACAGCCTTTACACATCAATTCTAGAATACCTGATGCACTTCCTGCTGTACCAGCAGCCTGCTACACATGCAGACTCCACCAGACGACTTGAACCTTGCTTCATTCAGTTTCCAGACTTAAACCAAAGCCTTCTTCATCCCTATCATCGCCAGATACTTGAAGAAACTTCACTGAATGACCTGCAAGCGCCTGTCCCTGAGAAGATACTTACATAAACTCCTCATGGTGCGACAAACAACTAGAAACTCCTTAGTTGTTGTCTTCCAAATGCAGCTTGCTTCTCTGCACTTGCATCCTCTCTAGGACTCCTTTTCGTTGCTAACACCAGCTTTGAGATGAGTTGTATATCAAGCTAGATACACAGCATCTTCACATTCATGAAATCAACAGCCTTGAGACAAAACCTGCATCACCTGCACTTGTCTCTTTCTGTTTCTCCTTTAGAGAACCCACTGAACCACTTCAATGTCTTCATCTCAAACCCACATGTGCCTTCTCTGAAATTATTCCAGAAACCTGCAACTCCTTCAATCCAGAAAACCTGCAACTCTGTTATAAAACCTGCAGTCATTTCTGAGATCCCTTACCAACAATCAGCTTCAAAACCAAACCTGTAAACTGCCTTATACCATCAGATTACAACCTGCTTCAGCTGAATACCCGTTGATAATAACCCGTTCTTGGCTTCCTTGTCTTCTTTGCACACTGAACTTCCATGAATCATGTTAAACAATGAATTTTGCATCCTGTTAACTCTCCTGTTTTGAGCTAACCATACTCAGATCAGTTTGAGCTAGACACCCGAAACAACCTCCAAAAATAAACAGCTCCACCAGGAACCATAACCATTTGGATGTTACTCTGTCTTTGAAAGCTCAACTTCACCAATCCGATTCAAAGCACTATTCACTGTCTCTTTGATCCACTCACACGTTCTGATGTATCAGATGAATTACCATGGCATCTTGCTTCAGAATGTGTGTCAGAACTTGTGACACAACCCCTTTCTTCTTGCAGCCACTCCAAACTGATTCCTGTACCCGAAGACCCACCAAAGAACCTTACTGAGCTTCAGCAACACTGTCTCTTCTTTACTTAGAGCATTCACCATGATATAACAATGCAACAACTTATGCCGATACACCATCAAACCACGCTTCCATCACAGAAACCACAAACCATAACTTAGCATTCTCTTGCAGCCAAAACACAACACATACTGATCTTGTACCGCTGAAATAAACAGAACACGCCGCCTAACTCCCTTAGCTAGGAAGACTTTCGATACTCGATTGTAGTATATCCTGTTGCACAACAAACATTTAGAGACACTCCTCATGACACATGACGTCTCCAATGTCTTAGGCTTTAAGACCATCATATTCTTCAATGCTTGAAGATCTGAACCAAATGCAAGATATTCTCTGAGAATTTCCTGTAAAACGATGCTCCACCTGAGACAGGAACACCTTGTTCTCTCAGATTCACTCCAACAGACTTTCCATGTGTTAGACACAACACAAATCTGCACAAACATGAATCTGTGCTACTGACTCCATGTCAAGAGCATACACTCCTGAAACAACAGCTCATACACCTTTCGGCCAACACTCAAACTCACACTAGCTGAGTGATTTACCTTCTGTATCAGACAGAACATTTCAGACTGCAACAGCTTCACAAAACCTCATTGCATTCCCTCTGAAATAACAACTTTGTAGCTTCACGTTCCATGATGATCCACCTACTGTAGGACCACATCTTCACTGAACTGATAGCCACCCACATAGACAAAACCTGAGACAGAACCTGCAGCAGAAAACCCTTTCAAACTCAACCAAAAGCCACTGAAGTCTTCAGAACCGTTTCTGTCTTTAACCAAAACAGAACACTTCAATTGCTTCATAACTATCCTGCAACACCCTTTAGACTGAATCCAGAATACCCTTACTGATACTCAAACAGCCATAAACACGAAAGCTTTAACACAGCCTGAACCTGTCCTTGCCGCACTGAATTACCCCCAAAAAACAGAATGAAACCCATCACTGAATCTTGTCCAATCCATAGCAAAACCAGTACAAACCCCTTTGTGTTGCAACAAGCTTTCGATTCCAAAGAAATGCAGAACTAAAGCAACCTGAAACTTCAATACAGAGCATCACAAAATACCTTGTGATCGCAGCGGAATCAGACTTAATTAGTCCCAAACTTGAGTCTTGAAGTTGATGTTTTGATCCTGATGTACACACTTTGAGTCACACAACTTGAACTCATGTGTTACACAATCAAATTCCAGCTGATTCTTGTAAAAGACCTTCAGCTTACACCAACCTTTAACCGGCTTCTTCAGCAATGATCAAGAACATCCATCTTCGATCATATGCAACCTGCTTCTATCTCATGAATTTCCCTTGTGCTTGCAACACTTAAACTTGTGAGTAATCTGAAATTCTTCTCACTGTGTTGCATAACTTGTACCTTGAAGAGCTTAGAGGCAACCTGATTTTATAACTTGAAATCACCTCATCCGATTCAAACTTCTGTTCTGAATCACTCCTTGTAGTACCTGCAATACCACATCTCAATTCCACACTCAGTTACACACCATAACCAAAGCTTCTCTTTTGCTTCTTCTGTTGCTCCTTGTTACTAACTCTGTAACTGGAACAGAAAACCTGTAGCTGAACCAGTAAACCTGCAACTGCATCAGATGACCCTGTAGCTACAACAGTAACCCTGCAACTATGACAGAAAACCTGTAGCTGAACCAGAACACATGTAGCTGCACCAGAAAACCCAGCAACTGAACCAGAAGACCCTGCAATCAAACCCGAAACCCTGTAGCTGTAACTGTAACTCTGCAACTGCATCAGAAGACTGCACCAGCAACTGCATCAGAAACCCTGCAGTTTCAACAGAAAACCTGCAATTGCTCAAACCTTCTTGATGCATGACATGCTTCGAATGAGATGTTTCTTGCTTCACCAGAATGAGTCTTACAACTCCTTCCCCTCATATTCGTGCTGTTCACCAAGAGACACAGCTTGGTCTTGAATCTGACCAGAGACACTCATGCCTCCACAACCTTCCTCAAAACCTGAGAAAGCACAATGATGCTCACCAATGAAGAACCTTACAGCAACTTCATCTCCTCTGCACCATTTACCAAGAGCTCCTGATTTTGTTGCTTCACCTGAGACGTGTCTTGTCTCCCACAACCAAGCTCTGCCAAAGAAAAGAACGTGGATGCTTAGGGCAAAGGAGCCCTACTGCTCCAGCCTTCCAAAGATCCAACCTTTCCTCCTTTTCTTCACTTTCCTTCTTTCTCTAGATCCTTTTCTCTACAGATCTGGATCTTCTTTCTCTCTTTCTGGTTTTGCTTCTTCTAGATCTGAGACTTTCCTTACTGAAATCTCAGTCATCCTCAAAGCTTCACTCATGCCTAAAATCTCCACCTAAGCCACGAGTTCCTGCTTCCACAAAACACAACCTCTATGACGAACACACTCTTCCGCTTCACTTCTTGTCAAAGCATGATTCTTGGCTTGAGAGAACCACGAAACACAGAACCTTGGCTCTGATACCACTCTGTTGAGAATCCAGAGGCTCAAAGGCGTCACCTTTCCCGAGCATAGACCCCAACAAACCAAGACCTGAAGCAGTTGCTGACATACTATAGAGGCTAGTACAGAAAGTAGTACAAAACAGAGTATAGAGAGAAATAGAAGGGAGAAGGGAGCACACACACAATTTAAGGAGTTCACGCCCATTAACAAGGGTCGCTACATCTCCCCGAGACTGTTGCTCGGAATCCACTAGAAGGAAAACACATTACAAGTGATTCACACTCAAGAACTCACTCTGTAGTACTTCCTGTGTCACTTGCTGTAACACATGAGAAAACCCACCTAAAGCTTATACTTTCACTAGGTTTCTCTCATCCTTCTAACTACTTTGTGTGGCTACATTGCTCACCAACCTTCTACCTCTCTCTCATGTCTACCTCTAAGTTATATATGAGGAGACACCTCAAACCTAAGGCCTTTGAAATCACAAGAAGACAAAAGCCCATCAAATGCAAATGATTCTTCTTCTTGTGGTCCCCCATGCTTAATTCAACCTTGCTCATTATGTTCACATCTTCACACTTTTTTTATAGATAAATCCCCAAAAAAAGAAAAACATTAATTAGTAGTAGATGCAATTTTTTTGTTTGGTTTTAAAAGTAGATGCAATTTTGATTATCAGACCTACTTCTTCCGGTCCTGATTTGATTCTCATAAATATGATAAACATGTTCAATTTTGATCATCAAACCTACTCTTCATCTTTCTCCATTAATACAAAGAGATAGTGGAGATACCATCACAGAAGTAAGAATTTTTTTAAATACTTTTTCTCAAACAACTGTGCAACACGTAAGCCTTTTTTGTTCATAATTTTTTTACTTTTTCTTTCCAATTTTTGTTCAACGAATATTGTTGCGTTATAAGCTTTTAACAGTATATATCAATCAAATGTGAACTTTAAGATGGACTACAACATGTGTAAACAACAAAACAGGAATAAATATAATACTTTGTTCTAAATTGGTTTATAATGATCATAATTTTACACTCAGTTGTGAAACATGGTTTTATCTACATAATTAATTACTGGCACTATATATATATAGAGAGATATTATAGATACCGAATCAAGTGGTGTATAGATAAGACTATACAAGATTTATTACCAAAAAAGACAGACCCTATTAACTGATCACGTTGAATAAATCTGCAGCATCATCTCCCACTCTCTTTGGCCATCCATCTATCTTATATATAAACAACCATACTCTCCAATTCTCTACAAAGAACTGAAAAGATAGAAAAAATAAAAGAGAGAGAGATTTTACCTCTCTTGCTAGTTTGTTGTCTCTGTATTCTCTCCCACTTTCTTTTAAATCATGGAGAAGAGTACTATAACAAACTCCTCCTCGGCACCGACGGGTCGAGGAGTAAATTTCTCGGCGCCGAGAAACTTCGTTGTTAAATTTAGATCGAAATGTAAAGAAACCTTCTTTCCCGACGATCCATTCAAACCGATATCGCAGGAGCCAAACGGTTTGATCAAAACAAAAAAGACATTGGAGTATTTTGTTCCAATCTTTGAGTGGCTCCCAAAGTACAATCTTCAAAAACTAAGGTACGATGTGCTTGCGGGAATAACCATCACCAGCCTTGCCGTTCCTCAGGGTATCAGTTATGCCAATCTCGCAAGTATCCCTCCCATTATAGGCCTATGTAAGATCCATTTCCTTTTATTTTTATCATGCAACTTTTATTTTATATCTAGTGCATGATTGCCTCCTATATAAATATCATTTACACATATAAAAGCTGGAATTGGTAAATTCTAAAATGTTAAGCTTATGTTTCTCAAAGTGATTTCGCACAAAGGTGTAATTCGATTTTGCAAAAATATACTAGTAAAACATAATCATTATTATAAAATAACATTTACTTAGGCGTGTTTATAATCTATTTAGACATTAAAATAACATTTACTTAGGCACTTTTGGAATATGTTTCTAAACATTTCTTATTTTCTTAAATAAATTGAACATGTTGCCAAACATGTATTAAACATGTTGTCAAACATTTATTAAATCTATTATAAATTAAATTTAAAAATTATAAATTACACATATTTGAACCAATAACACTTAAATTAGTTTTTATTCTTCATTTCATTTTATATATATTTTTTTTAAATAAAAAAATTACCCCGCGCAAATGCACGGGTTTATAATCTATTTAGACATTAAAGGAATCGTCATTATCTCGTTAAAGATATTTTCGACATATAACATAATTAGAGGTGTCAAAATGGGCGGGCCGCCCATGGGCTGTCCATGTCCAAAACATTATGGACCGGACATGGACAAGCCCATATACAAAGCGGTCTAAATGGGCTTGGTCTAATTTTGTCCACGGACAAAACGGGCTTGGACAAAGTGGACATGGTCTGTCCAAAATACTTTAAAAACTAGGTCAAAATTGATTTTCATGAAATATTTAAATAACGTTTTTTTATTGAAAAATAAAAAAATGTAATTTTGATTTACTAACGGAAAACGGGATTTCACGTTTTTGATGTAAAACAAAATTTTCGTTTTTGGGAGAAAAACGAATATACCTTTTTGGCAGGAATGGGAAAAACGAAATTTCATGTTTTTTACGAGAAAACGGAATTTTAAGTTTTTGGGGAGAAAACATAATTTTACGTTTTTGGCGGGAAAACGGAATTTTATATTTTAGGTGGAAAAACGAAATTTTACGTTTTTAGCGGGAAAACGGAATTTCACGTTTTTGGGGGAGAAAACATAATTTTTACGTTTTGGCGGGAAAACATAATTTTACGTTTTTGGTGAGAAAACATAATTTTACGTTTTTGGCGGGAAAACGGAATTTTACATTTTTTTGCGGGAAAACGAAGTTTTACGTTTTTGAGGAGAAAACATAATTTTCCGTTTTTGTGGGAAAACAAGATTTTTTGTTTTTTGCGGGAAAACGGAATTATAAGTAAAGAAAAATTATTATTTATTTATCAATTATTAATTTTACTTTTTAAACAATTGGTTATATTCTGACCAATGTACACTAATGGACAGCCCATTTGGACATGGTCGTTAATGGGTATGGTCGTTAATGGACATGGACGTTAATAGACATGGACACAATTTGTCCACAATCAAAATGGACACTATTGGACGGGTCTAAATGGATATGGACAGCCCATTTTGACAGCCCTAAACATAATCACAAAATATCTCATTATTTGAATAAAATCTTTGTGATTTAAATATGTATCAATAAATTAACAATAACTAAAATAACAAAATCTAAACTAATATCGATATAATCACAGAAAATCTAAACTAATATCGACATAATCACATAATATTTCAATATATGCATTAATAGGAATATTTGTAAATATTTGTTTTAATATATCTGCGGATTAGAATCTAAAAGATGTTGATCCCGCGTCCACAAGAGTTAGAATCTAGTTTAAAACAATTTTCCAGTTCTGCAGATTTGATTTTATTCTGTATATTTATTCTACCGCGCCGTCATGGCACTATGATATTGATACCAATAGATTTTTTCTTCTTCTCCATATTAAGAAAACTTGTATATATTGTAAAGTTAATACATAATCTGAATATACAGTATGAAGCCACTTAAGTTTGATTTTTCAAGAGTGTCTTTTCATTCTCTGAAACGACTAATATAAAAAAGATTACTTTAAAAAATTACAAAAGTTACTTTTTTTGTTTGATAACCAAAAGTGATTTTTGATACATAAAACATTTATGAAAATTCCCACAATATATACATATATATATATATATATATATCCATACAGCCAAAAATTGAAATCCAAGTATTCCATATCAAGATAAATTCTCACTGTTTTTTTCTCGTGTACCTAAAATTGGTAGAGAAACATAAAAACAGAAATTAAAACACTGATAACCTGAAATAGAAATGATATTGGCAGTACGTACGTTGTCCATACAAACTGACATTCGGTGTTGCCCAATTGAACTTGTCTTAATTTATTTATCTTCCTATTTTTTTCTTATGAAACAACTGTGAAACATCTATTAGGTTGATTCTAGTTTTCAAATATGATAGTAAAATCGCTCCAATTGATTTTTATTGAACATATATCTAAGAGTAATTCCATTTTTCTCTTTATTTATATAAAAAAAAAATGGGAATTCAGATTCAAGCTTTGTGCCGCCATTCGTGTACGCTGTGTTAGGAAGTTCGAACACTTTGGCGGTGGGAACAGTGGCAGCATGCTCTTTGCTGATCGCTGAGACATTCGGTGAGGATATGTTGAAAAAGGATCCTAATCTCTACCTTCATTTGATCTTCACCTCCACTTTCATCACTGGTGTATTCCAATTTGCTTTGGGCTTCCTAAGGTATTAATCTATAATCTACCATCTATCTAATCTAGTGGCGTTTTCCTCTATTTATTACGTTAAACAAACAAAAAAAAGTGAACTTTTAATTGCTTGTGTAGTAATTAATTAAGACATGCATGTATGTATAGGTTGGGGATACTGGTGGATTTCTTGTCACACTCGACCATAACAGGCTTCATGGGCGGGACAGCTATCATCATTCTCCTCCAACAGCTTAAGGGGGTCTTTGGTTTAGTCCACTTCACGCACAGAACCGACGTCGTTTCAGTTCTCCACTCAGTCTACTCCCACCGTCATGAGGTCTCACTTTCAATTCTTCTTTCTTAATATTTAAAATATATATCCAAGAAAAAACTAACTATGGTGGCTAATTGTATTATCCTGGGGGGGGGGTGTTACTTGGTGCAGTGGAAGTGGCAAAGTGCACTTGCTGGGATCTGCTTTCTTGTTTTCCTCCAATCTACTCGATACATCGTATACTTTCTTCTTCTCTATATCTCATTTTTATTTAACTCCTTTATCCGCTTATTTGAGACAAAATCATTGGACCCTCACAAATCTTCCACTTTTCTATTATTTTTTGGTAATCATTCCTCACTTTTTTACATACCAAACTTGACTTTGAATTTTTGGAAATAAACTTTTTGTTTGAATAATTTATTTTTACCATAACAAATCTATTTTCCGTATTTTACCCTAGGCATGGGCGTTCGGGTTGAATTTTTTGGGTTTTGAATATTTCGGTATTAGGTTTAGAGGATCCGTTCGGGTA
The DNA here is from genome assembly GCA_030161315.1 of Eutrema japonicum. NCBI lineage: Eukaryota > Viridiplantae > Streptophyta > Magnoliopsida > Brassicales > Brassicaceae > Eutrema > Eutrema japonicum. The sequence continues at coordinate 47,803,179 of BSQW01000005.1, forward strand.
TTTTAAACTATCGGATCGGGTTCGGTTCGGGATTAATCGGGTTCAGTTCGGATTCGGTTATAACCGAAATAACTATGATTTCGAATAATTTCGGGTAATATCAGATATATTCGGGTATTTTTACCTATATTACGAAGAAAACCCAAAATTATTCAAACAAGTCCCAATAATTCAGCAAACGTTTACAAGTCCCAAATTATAAACACACAAACAAGAAACATATAAATAAAATCCATAAATTCCAAAGCATATTGTTAAAGTTTAAAGAGATAAAGTAAAATAATCTTTATTTCGGGTACTTCGGGTTTGTAGTTCGAGTATTACCCGAAACCCGAAATACTTAAACACTAAACCCGTTCGGATATTTTTCTAGTTTGAATCGGGTTCGGGATCGGGTTTTTCGGGTCGGGTTTCAGTTTGTTTCGGTTAAAACGCCCAACCTATTTTACCCCAAAAAAATAATAATCTATTTTCGTTATTTCCACATATGCCAATCTTTTTCATTTTGATATATATTATATGTGTTTCGATACTAAAAGTCAACTGGTTTCTCAAGTACTGCCTAACAAGAATATAACATGTTTGTAACTATTGCAGAAGAAGATAAAACCAAAGCTATTTTGGGTATCAGCAATGGGTCCAATGGTGGTCGTCCTTGTGGGTTGCCTTGTTGCTTATTTGGTGAAAGGAACAGAACACGGGATCCAAACAGTGAGCAATTTATTTGATTTTATTCCATTTCTAGCAATGCATTCATATATATACTAACAAACACATAGAAACATAAAATTGAGCGAACTGGTTATAAGACCTCAGCAACTAGGGTTTCTATTAATAGTAAGTTTGTGTATACAGGTTGGGCCTTTAAAGAAAGGACTAAACCCTCCTTCTATTCAATATTTGAACTTCGACTCCAAGTATCTACCTTTGGTTTTTAAGGCCGGAATCGTCACTGGGCTCATCGCTATGGCTGTAAATATTTATGTTCACTATCTTTTCTTTAGCTTATATTTGACCATATCTATATGTGTGATTTTTGTAAGAAGATGTATGATTAATTACAGGAAGGAATAGCGATCGGAAGAAGCTTTGCTGTAATGAAGAACGAACAAACGGACGGGAACAAAGAGATGATAGCATTTGGTCTTATGAACATAATTGGCTCCTTTACATCTTGCTATTTGACAACCGGTAACTAATTGATATATTTATACCATAAATCTTAGATATTATATTAGGAGCTCATATCTTATAGAATTTGAAGGGAAAATAAAATTTATTATTCGTATACGCAAACGCTATGTCGCTAACACAAAAGAACCTTCCGTTTTTTTTTTTTTGAATAACTAGGAGGTTCTGAACCTTACTTTTTCGTTTGACATTTCAGTTATAATTTACAAAAAAAATATGTTTAGAAAAACTGAAAACGTTTTTATTTCTCAATTTGAATTATTTTTCACGTAAGTATAGTTTGTGATGCTAAATCTCCTGGCCGGAATTTTCAGGACCATTTTCAAAGACAGCAGTGAACTACAACGCGGGGACAAAGACACCGATGTCGAATGTGGTGATGGGAATTTGCATGATGCTTGTGCTTCTCTTCCTTGCGCCTATATTCAGCTACACACCACTGGTTGGTCTCTCAGCCATAATTATGTCAGCCATGTTGGGCCTCATCGACTACGAGGAGATGTACCATCTCTTCAAGGTTGACAAGTTTGATTTCATCGTCTGCATGTCCGCTTTTTTGGGTGTCTCCTTCCTTAGCATGGATTACGGCCTCATCATTTCCGTCGGTTTTTCTGTCGTAAGAGCGTTGCTGTACGTTGCACGTCCTTCCACTTGTAAATTGGGAAGAATACCAAACTCGGTTATGTTTCGAGACATCGAACAGTACCCTGCCGCCGAGGAGATGCTTGGTTATGTCATTCTTCAATTGGGTTCTCCTATCTTTTTTGCCAACAGCACTTACGTCCGCGAAAGGATTTTGAGGTGGATTCGTGATGAACCTGAAGTCGTCCAATTTCTTCTCCTTGATCTCTCTGGTGATTCTAATTTTTTTTTTCCTTCACATTACCAAATATATCTCTCTTTTTCATGTCTACAAGGACTTCACTTTCTTTTCATATTTTAATTGCTAATTAATGTTGTTGTGTCTTAATTAGGAGTTTCAAGCGTTGACATAACCGGGATGGAAACACTACTCGAAGTCCGGAGAATCCTTGGGTCACAAGGCATCAAGGTTTATTATACCTTTCACTTTGTAAAAACTTTTTTTTTTTTTTTTTTTTTAGAAAATGGTTTATTGAGTAAAAACTTCATTTTGATAGTTTAGGAAAACTCAAAAATATTATTATTTTTTTTTTTTTGGCTAAAAGATTTTGGTTTTTGTTTTGTTTTTGATTACAGATGGTGATAATAAACCCAAGATTTGAAGTCCTGGAAAAGATGATGTTATCACATTTTGTAGAGAAGATAGGAAAGGAGTATGTGTTCTTGTCCATTGACGACGCAGTTCAAGCATGCCGATTTAATCTTTCCACCACCAAACCCGAACCGTGTACTTAGTTATTAGTGGAAGGTTCTAATAAAATGCGTATTTTGTTCGAGATATTGGGTTCGACCCATGACGTCTACTGCCTTTTTCAATTCCAAAAACAAAACAAAAATGCGTATTTTGGGTTGTGGGATATTAATGTAGTGAGCTCAAATAAATCATGAAATAGTTTCGACTAGACCATTGCTTCGTGCCTATGAGATTTGTAAACCCAGAGAACAAAGTTTCTTATATACATCAATACATTAAGCTTAATATCAACCATTAACCAACATAACCAGTAACCACTTAACAAACTTATGGTTAGGTGCATGGGACTTAACATTAATGAAACACAAACATGAAATATAATACTTTGATTGTTAATTTATGCAATAATGTTTCTGCAGTTTATACAAAAATATATCCAAAAATAAAAAATATATATTCATAATACCTAAATATACCCAAAAACTTTATATATATTTAATATTTTTGGATATATAATTCTATTTCGGGTATTTGGGTATCCGAAATATTTTTGGTTCGTTTCCGGTTTTATCCGATACCCATAGATATCAATGAGTAAGATTCAATGGATATTTCAGATATTTTTGTTTAGTTCTGATTCATGTATTTTTGTTCGGTTCTGATTCATATATTTCGATTAGGATTTTTATACCAAGGCCTAGTCCATATCACAATAAAAAAAAACATTTGAAGATTATAAAAATCATTTTCACAAAATAAATAATGTTTACGAACTTTAAAGTCTTGAAAAACGACAAAAACAAGTCCCCGAAAACGAAAAGTCTCCCAAATCAATAAATAAAAACAGAGAAATCTTCCAAAATTTGTGTGCTTCGACAATGAAGATGTCTCTCTTCCTTCTCTCTTTCCTCGTCCTCTTACCTGTTTCCCTACAGGATCCGAGTCCTGGAGTCAAGGCACCGACTCGGGCTCACGCGGAGCTCACGAGTCATGGGTTTCCGATTGGGCTGCTCCCTCTATCTGTCAAGGATTACTACATCAACCAAACCTCCGGCGACTTCTCCCTTTTCCTCCACGGGACATGCAAAATCACGCTTCCTCCTGACAACTACCTCGCCACTTATTCGAATAAGGTAACGGGTCGAATTACCCAGGGTCAGATCGCGGAGCTCCGGGGGATTCGGGTCTGGGCGTTTTTCCAGTGGTGGTCCATCACCGGGATTCGATCCTCCGGGGATAATCTTGTCTTTGAGGTCGGCGTGGTAACCGCCAAATACCCGTCCAAGAATTTCGACCTGAGTCTTGATTGCGAAGGAAAACGATCATCTTCTTGATTCAATTGAGGAGGTTAGAAACTTTCTTCTCTTAGGGTTCTACAAATTCAGGGATTCTTCAATTATGAATTTAGGATATTCGAAGCGATTTTTTGTCCGATTGCCTGATATTCTTCAAACAAGAAAATTACTCTGTTTGAAAAGACAAGGTTGTCGGTAAAGTATCTTCCTTTGAGATGTTTAGAGATATATTTATATGGGTTTTGTTTAGGGTTTATGTTGTATTTGTTCCATTATCTGGGATTTGACTTCTGAGGTAAGTAATCCAGTTGCTAATTGTTGGATGTTAGTAACCTATAAGTCCTCTTGGACATTGTGGTCTTTGGTTTCTCTGTCAAGAATAGACCGTCTTACTAAGCTTTATTAGATGCCTTGTTGCTACTCTTCGTTCTTCTTCATGCATTTTGGCGTTTGCCAGCATCTTCCTTTCACTGTTGGACTGATCTTTTGATAGGTTAACCTTTCATGGCCATTAAAACTTATGTACTTCACTAGGATCTCAACATTTTCGCACTTGGATGTTTTTGCTCTGGTTATTAACGAGTGGTTCTCGTGTACACTGCCTGCAGATCTGTGAAGGCAGGAGCAACAAGTGAAAAAATGGTTTGTAATATATTATTCTCCAGATAAAATAAAGCTTGTAATGTAAAACCGCATCTAAACCACGACTCTATTTGTTAAGCGTATAATCAGCAATCTCTTTTCCCTCTCTCAAATCTCATTTACTGTTTGTATATTTGTCTACTCTCTCTAGGAAAGTAGTATCTCGTAAATTTCCTTTGCTGGTGGAGACATCTTGTTACATTGTAGACAATAGACATTGCACATCAATAACCACACACAAAATCCCCTTGTTCACTATTCTTGTTTTCTCTGCAAACTAAGGGGTTTCATGGAGGCTTGTAAATTGTCAACCAAATATGGTTTGATATGTGATACAAACCTTCGTTAAAGGAAGATGGATCTTTAAATTTAGTATTGTTTTTAATTTCTGAAATTTCCATTAACAAACTTAGCAACTAGATATTTGTATTTATATGTACACTAATTTCTTGAGCTTCTAGAAAAAATACACGAGCAAGGCTTTTAAGTTCAGCTTAATGAACGATTATGAAACAAGCGAGTTTCATATTATGTCCTCAAGTAACCTACTCATTACACTGTTTATTGTAAGATCAATAGAGGCAAACGACATTGAAGTTTTAACCTGATTACATGGTATCAGCGTGCCTATTTTTGTTTTTTCTTTCAATAACCTAAGCCGCCTTTTCTTCGGCCACCTTGACGGTATTACGATCGCTTCCAATGCTGAAGACAGCTCTCGTGTGACGGCTTTGTCAAGATGTGGATCTACGGAACCATCTATTCCTCCCTCAGTCCCTCCTTGACACTGTCCTCAAAACGAGAAGCACTGCTTGTGGACTTTGGATCACGATTGAGAACTTGTTTCGAGACAACAAGGAAGCCTTGCGATACAATTCGACCACGAACTTTGAACCCTTACAATCGGTGATCTTAGTGAGTGCATTACTACTGTCAAAATCTCATGACCCTCTCTTACTTGCTCGCCAATGTTGACTCCCGAATGGGTTGTAGTCTTGAGGAGAAGTTTGATAAATGATAACATACGTACTCAATGTTAACAAACATCACACACATTTCCCTTTCCATATATCTTGCAGTGTGATGGGCGATGGGAATAATTCTTGAGAATCAAACTCTTGAAAGAAGTTTTACCAAAAGAAATCAAAAGGACGGTTGAAAATTTCTAAACTTTTCGAGAAAGTTGGAAGATGGTTATCCAAATTATACATGTATTGCATACGAAACGGTTATTGAAGCTTCTTGTTTAAGTAGCCGAAATAAGCTTTTATAATACCGAAGTTCCTGAAGTACTCTTAAAAAGTTTGTTTCACGAATATGTTATAAGGAAAGATTGAATGTTATCGATGGAAAACAAAAAATTAGAAATCATGATTATGTAAGCTTGATGAATTGAATGATTATACCAAGAAACCCGTAAAATATATTATTTTGGACTCGGTAGATTGTTGTTTATTTTCAATGCATGGTGTTTGTTCTTTTTATTTTTTAGCTGTGTTTTATGAACAGCTTCTATGCTCTTACACTACAATTACGTAAGTACTTTTATTTACTTTCCCACTTATGTCAAAACCAGTCCTACACGAACACACGCGACATCATTTATTACCTTTTCATACATTATGATTTTCAGTTTTATCAAGATGTCAGTGACACAAATGTTTTGCAAGAGAATAGTCTTTTTGGTTACAGTAAGGAGAAATAGTCATTAATTAGCTGTATTAAATTAAGAAACTATCCTAAACTATTTATCTGCATAACAGCGTCATTTTAAAAGAGCACAATAGACAGATATGAAACCCTAATCTTTTCTTCTATCAAAGACTCCACAAAACTAGAAGTTGTTTTAGGGGAGACGTTTTCTTACCACACATTTAAAAATAGCAATTGCTATAAAAAAAAACCTATAAAATACCTTGAGACAAAAGCTGATTATTTAGGCATCATAATCCAAATAAGCCTGGGATCAAATTTCTCATTTCCCCAACCAAAACAGGGGAAGAAAAAAAAAATTACAAAAATGAGAGCCTCAACAAGAGTCATATGGACAGTATCTGTCCTTATGCTCGCGGCTGTGTCAGAGGCCATCTTCCCTCTACCATTTCTTCCGTTCCTCCCTGGATTCAACGGCTTCAGGGACAATGGTGCAGTGAACGTTGCGAAGCCAGTGGCCCCGGGGGCAGGTGGAAAAGGCGGAGGAAGAAGGCGAGGCGGTGGTTTAGAAGCTCAGACTAATTGGCCTGGTCGATGGGAGTTGTTCTTGCAAAACTCGGGTGTGTCAGCGATGCATGCGATTCTGATGCCAGTCATCAACCAGGTCCAATTCTATGACGCAACCATCTGGAGAATCTCAAAGATTAAGCTGCCTCCAGGCGTACCATGTCACGTCGTCAACGCCAAGACTAACCGGATCGATTGTTGGGCTCATTCGGTTCTCGTTGATGTCAACACCGGAGCCATTAAGCCTCTATCCGTATGTATCCCCAATCACATACATATGTATGATATTATTTGGACTTGAAATTAAATATTTCCATTCACATGTTGATGACGACAGCTTTCCACTGATACATGGTGCTCCTCGGGAGGTCTGACCATCAACGGAACATTGGTGAGCACCGGAGGATATGGAGGAGGAGCCAACACGGTGAGGTACCTAGCGGATTGTATAAACTGCGGGTGGGTTGAATACCCTCAGGCTCTGGCTGCGAAGAGATGGTACTCAACGCAAGCCACTCTCCCTGACGGGAGCTTCTTCGTGATTGGAGGGCGAGACGCCTTGAACTACGAATACATCCCAGCGGAGGGACAAAACAACAGGAAGCTCTATGACTCATTGCTCCTCAGGCAAACAGACGACCCGGAAGAGAACAACCTCTACCCATTCGTATGGCTCAACACCGATGGTAACCTCTTCATTTTCGCAAACAACAGGTCCATCCTTCTAAGCCCCAAAACAAACAGTGTCATTAAGGAGTTCCCTCAGCTCCCTGGTGGTACCCGTAACTACCCAGGATCAGGTTCCTCTGCCCTCCTCCCCATCCATCTTTACGTGAAAAACCCCAAAGTCATCCCAGCTGAGGTCCTCATCTGCGGTGGAACCAAACAAGACTCATATAGCCGTGCGGGTAAAAAGATATTTGAACCAGCATTGCAGGACTGCGCCAGGATAAGAATCAACAGCGCTAAGCCACAATGGAAGACGGAGATGATGCCGATGCCACGAGTCATGAGTGACACTGTCATCCTCCCTAACGGAGACATACTTCTAGTCAACGGAGGTAAACGTGGCTGTTCGGGCTGGGGATATGGCAAAGACCCTGCCTTTTCTCCCATCTTGTACAAGACTCGTGCTGCCCGCGGCAAGCGTTTCAGGGAGCTCGCAGCCTCCACAATCCCACGTATGTACCACTCCATCGCAATCGCTCTCTCAGATGGTAAGGTTCTTGTCGCCGGCAGTAACACCAACGACGGTTACAAGTACAACGTTGAGTTCCCTACAGAGCTTCGCGTCGAGAAATTCTCCCCGCCTTACCTCGACCCGGCTCTAGCCAACATGAGGCCAAAGATCGTCAACACCGCAACACCAAAACAGATAAGATACGGACAAAACTTCAACGTAAAGGTGAACCTTAACCAAAAAGACGTGAGCAAGGAGAATCTCAAGGTTACAATGTTAGCCCCTTCCTTTACAACACACAGTATCTCGATGAACATGAGGATGCTCCTCTTGGGTGTCGCTGGTGTGAACCCTGCGGGTGCCGGTTCTTTTGATATCCAGACCGTTGCACCGCCCAATGGAAACATCGCACCACCTGGTTACTATATGATCTTTGCCGTCTACAAAGGTGTTCCCAGCATTGGTGAATGGATTCAGATAGTCTGATGATGATTTATACCCATTTTGTCTTATGCCGTAACATCTTTCATTATATGAAAAAAACCTCAGTAATATTCCAGTTTTTCTATATATCTTGTATATGCCATGTTAATGTAATCCAAATTCCCTGTGTTTTCTTCATTCACTTCTTTTGTCGTTCCCTTGGTTCGTCCTAAATTTTGTATAACTTTTTGCCTCTTTTCCTAATGTTCATCATTCGATGATTGCTCGACGCAAAGCGCTTCATTATATTACCAAAACCATCATCACATTGCCTAAAATTCTCAATCTAATGAACCAAATTCTCAGGCAAAATACATCTTTGATATATAAATATAGATTCCAATCAGAGAGATGAGTAGTGTGCTAATTAGTGGCAACGCATAGCCAAATGCCAAATACAATAAAGGTCGTACCTACCAAAGCAGGTCCGATTTGAGTTTCTTCCCCCAAAAGGATCCCGAACGCGGCGGTTGCGGCAAAGGTCGTGGCGTTCGTGACCGGAACTGCTATAGAGATCGGGGCATGGCTGAGGAGGGCGAAGAACGTGGCGGAGGCCGAGAGGTTTATCAGGAAAGGAACGGAGTACTGCCAGAAGAGGAGGAGATTGATCCAGTCGCGGAGAGCAACCAGAATTTTCCGGCGGAGGTTCGATGGGATCTGAAGAGGAGGAGACTCAGTTGTCGAAGACCGTTTATCCCAGGCGAGGGCGCCACGGCGGATCAGAGCATTGGTGGCTCCCCACACGAGCCCTACCGCCACCATCTTCTCCATGTCTTCTTTTTATTTGTTCTGTTTTACAAAACTGTATACCATCGCTAATGGGATTAGATTAAAGGAGAAAACAAAATAAACAAAAATTCTGATGTGTATGCTTTAGTCAATGTTGACTGGGTTTTGTGGTACCTAGTGAAAAAAACGGGGATTAAGCAGAAATTAATCAGTTTAGATAGGGATTAATCGGTTTAGATGTGGATTAATCAGACACTTGATTTATTGAACCGATTACCTATAAATCACGGTCTCCTATTTAGTGCTTTAGAGTGAATTTAAGGATTTTTTTTTTCTATATAGTGTAATTAAAACTGAGATCGTCGACCAAAAATCGCATTTTTTGTGTTGTGTATGAGTCTTGTACAGGTTATATATTCACTAGGGGTTATCCCGCGCTACGTGCGGGGTGTGTCAAAATATTTTTTTTTAATATTTTTTTTCATACCGTTGTTTAAAAAAAAGTTTATAATATTTTATCCGTTTTTTAATATTTATTTTTTAATGTACGATTTTGACATTTGTGAAATGTTATATTATTACATCCTATCGTTTGAGATTAATATTTTTTTATTTTCTATGATTATTTCTTAAACGGTCAATCTATTTTTTAAACTTACGGGGTGGATATCTATTTTTTTAATCTTAGAGTTACTATTTTCAACATTGGCATTTAAAAAAAAAATATTCAGAAAAGAGTTAGCATTTAAAAAAAATATATTCAGAAAAGAGTTAGTAAATTCTTCTGAAAAGGTTTATATATATTAAATTGAGTTTATTTTCTAACTCTAGCAATTGCAAAAGTGAAGTCTATCAAACACACGCAATCTGATCCAAGTTTTTATTATTATTATTAGACAATATAAACTAAAGATCCAAGTTAGTCAATCTTTAGTCTATATTGTCTAATAATCTACATTAATGAACACGATAAGAGTTCATGTGACATAAGTGAAATCGCAACGTTTCATGATCGATACTCACAGTACAATAGATGAACTTTACTTTTACATGTGCAGGAGGAGCAGGAAAAGATGATATAGTAAAACTACATGAGCCCAGCCTAACCGAGAGCTATCTCCTTCTCCGACGCTTCTCTTACCGGAAAAATGATAAATCCGAGATTTACCCAGGCATCTTTGTCTCATCTTCACCGATCCATACTCTGCTTCTTATTCCTCGTTGTATCCTTTCACAGCAGTAAAAGACATACTCTCGTCCAGGCCGGAGCCACAAATCTATCGAAACTTTCCGACCATTCTTCTGAATCTTTGGAGTCGATTGGTTCATCACCGAGCCTGGTGCAAGTTGAGAGCATTGCATTGTCTTAAATTGCATTCATGTATTTTCATCCTCATAATCCATTGTCTGAAATTGCATTCCCATATCTTCGTCATCTTAATCTTCCAATACGATATCAATCGATATAGCCTCTACTGAGATAGATAAAAATATATGGAAATTTTTTATATAACTCTTATGTCATACCTAAATCTGGTGAATGTGAGACAGATTCCTCTCTGTTCCTAATCTATATGAGGCTGTTGTCAATTGCGTAGGGAAATACACTCAAAGATCGAGACTTGGGCCTCGTAGTGTTCGAACCAACACTGATGCGCTTTTTTGCTTTTATATTGAACATACAAACAAATTATGAATGTCAGTTCCCTAGATCATACAATAAGAAACCATAAAATACGACTTGTTTGTTGCTATTTGTTTCATGTGCTCTTGGAAATAATAAGTACAACTTGTTTGCTCGAGACCATTATTAATTAGTCAAACGTTGGCATTGGTTAATACTATATAAACGCAACCAGTTCTTGAGATGTGTCTAATACTGATCAAATGCCATAATCTATAAGGCAGCCAAATCCTGACCAAGGGAGGTAAATCTAGTACTTTTCCTCCTAATTATTTTTAAATCTTTCTAAATAAATCTAAGTGCTTAACAGCTTAAGATAAAAAGATAAAATCTAAAGCAGGGGATGATAACTATAGAGAAACTATAACAAATTACCTGTAATTGTCGACATAAACCCGAGAGCGAACTTTCTATGTCAGCTCACATCCTCCTTGGGTAATCTTTTCTTATTCATTTTCTATCTTCAACAACAAACCTGGAACAGAGGATGCTTTATGTAAAAACATCGCCAAACATTTAAACAGAGGATGACTTCTATCCCATTTTTGTATAATGTCATAATTAAAAATGTTATCTAATTAAATTTTGGAGCTATAGAAATTAAGAGACAATCTAAAATTTTAAGCCTTATTACCCTCAATAGTTAACATAATGTTACCAGACCCTTTAGATCATCAAATCTGTATGCTACATCGGCCTCCTTCACTTTATGCATTATGAATTTGCTTAAAGATACTCTATGGTTTGTGCCTGCAGTCATGGATGTACACAAATTGAAACAATCATTTGTTAAAGTCATTGATAAATCACAGAATCTAACATGCTAATAACCCAATGTGATTACAACAATTTTGGCATCGATTTCGCGGGAATTAAGTCTCTCCTTTTTACATGAATCTCAAGCCAAGTAGAATATTTTTTGAAAGACAAAAGGAGGCTTTTAACTGCTATAGAGGAAGAGACACATAAGAGACTCGTGTCTTACCCGTAGAAAACTTTCGTCTTTGGATCTCGCCTTGTGGGATCCGATCTCCACCATTGATTCTGCCCTGATCAATATTGCTGGAGGAGACTTCTGATTCTTGGCTGGTGACAGAAGACGGCGGCGAGGGCCAGATCACACCAACCTCTGTGTATAACAGTATTAGCTTCAGCTCCGACGCTCCCAGTGATCTACATGATCAGGAAACGGTAATCGAACAACACATAAACGTATTTGAAGAATTTTAAAAATTTCATGGAACCCATTTTGTTACATGCGATGTGGACCTCTGATTTAATTATTCATCGCTTCGAAGAAATTGTACGGCGAATCCACACTCGATCGATCGTGAATAGGGATCGAACACATCTTCATCGAGTTCCTCTTATTCACCGGTCTTCAAAATAAGGAAGTATCAATTTATCATCGAGAAGCATTGGAACGGAAGATTAAAATTGTACTTTGAGAGAAGGTGAAGAGATACACGGTGAAACGATTTTTAATCTAATGTGTTAGAATAGAACTTGTTCATTGTTAATTTGGTTATAAGCTGACGTGGCATCCTCTCCTTAAATTCTAAATTCTACCACAAAATCTTCAAATATAGCTGCTTTCATATAGTATAGACTAGTAATATTCAGATTCCATCAGGAAATAGACATTACAATAACAATGTTAGCTTCAAATATGCTAAATAATTAACCAAAATAGGTCAATCACACTTCCCTCTTAAAAAAAAAACAACAGGAAGCAATAGTCAAACAAGCAACAAACATGATTAATTAAGCAGGTGACTTAAACAAGACAAATATTCTACCACAAATGTCATCAAACACCAAAACTCATGTCTAAATTCTAAACAAATGCCTGCATTGTTGTATATGTACACATTCTCACACACTTTTTACCTCCCCTACTCTCTCTCTCTTTGTTTTTGTTTTTGCTTCTATATATGTTCTCTTCTACGTACCTGTTTTCACAATCAATGTCTGTCACTCGGGGTTCTCATGTTCTCTAACTTTGCTAGATATGAAAATTTCTTCGGTAGAGCTCTTGGAGACTTCATCATCGGCTTCTCCTGCTCAACTTTGTGGAAGAACTCTATATCACCCATTGAGCTATGCTTCTTCGTATCTGATGACAATCTCCACCCTATGAAGTCTGACAGTTTCCTCGAGTTTGGGGTTTCTGCTGCAGCCACCTTTTCGGTTTCTTCATATTCTGATGAAAATGCCGACTCTGCCTCGCTTTCTGACCTTACCTCTGCCTCTCCCATCAACTGTCGTTGAACTAGAAGATCAGCTTCAAGAACATCCTCTACTCTTGACATTATCTTCGATGCCAGACTTTCTAATACCCTCGAATAGCTCTCCAAAATCGCCTGTCCCACGTCCTGTAAAACCCATTAATTATAACAAACTCTTATTCAGTTTCAGTAAAATTTTGCATAATGTTGTTTGTTCTTTTCTTTTCTTTTTTGTTCTTACCTTGTTGTTTTTAATCTTGGAGATTTCGAGTGAGGATTGTGGGATCCCAGGGAATTGTTGTTTGAGCATAACCAAAATGGTCTCAGCTCGGACCTCGAAAAGCTCCCTCTTCTCTAAGCTAACAGTGGATCCCCACTGCGATTTCCCGTCTTTCTCTTTCTGGTTCATCTTCCTCTGCCAGATCACCATGGAGGCTTCAATCCTGTTCTTTAGATCAAGAACTTTGTGTTCCGTTGACAAATCCAAAAAAGAAAGGAAGTAGTCAGGATCAAAGTATTCCTCTGTTATGCTCTTGTAAAGGAAGTCTCCCAGGCTTGTCTTCCCATTCTACAAGACTCAACAAATTATATACATATGTCAGCTGCTTAATTTAGCTTAGTGGAAGTAGAAAATAATAATTAATTAAGAACACAACACAACACACATGAAGAAGAAGAAGTAATAAAACCTTTGGAAGGGAGTCAATGTAGTTGTCAGGAATGTGCATTTCAGACAATACTAAAGTATTGATGGCCATGGCGGCTTTAAGGACCTGTGCCACAGAATCTTTCTGATTTTGCAACAACCTACGTGATTCCTCAGACAAACCATCCGATGTAACCTTAACAACTGGTAACCACCAGTTCTCATCCCTCCTCCAATCTCCATTCTTCTCTGTATCCTCAACTTCTCTTGGCACATACCAAAAGTCTTTCTGATCCTTGAAGTTGTCCAAAGTCTCCTGCCAGATGATCAATTATTTTGCGTTAATATATATAATGATCATTCTTAAAATACGACTCTTTGGCGTTTGACGTTTTCATTTATATTTAATTTGCAAACGGTGTGGTGGTAGATAAAAATTAAATTGTAACGTTTTTTTTTAGTAAACGTTAAAACCGTCGTCGTTGAAACAATCAAGTGGTATTTGATGCGGATGCAGTTAAAAACTCACGAGAAGAATGGAGTCAAGCTTGCGTAAGGCTGGAATGTTCATCAGCAAATCATCTCTTTGTTTGGTCACCATGATCTACATAAAGAGAAAAGGGTTAAGTCAGCAAAATAGTCACTAGGAGTTGTTGGTTATGTACGTAATTATGACTAAACAATGTAGATTCACCTCAGTGAATGCGCCATTTTTGCCCATTTGTCTAGAAGGAACAAATTGGACAATGTGATCAACCACAGATAATAACCAATCCATTTCTTTCCTCCAAATATCTTTTGTCTCCGGATACATTGGCTGCAATTTCATCTGCTCCCCAAACATCGAATCTGCCAATACCAAAGCCACATAGTTTGTGAATTATTTAATCAACAAATTCAATTAGTTATTAGACATTAAATTTTTAGTTATGTTAATGTCAAATATTTACCAGCGAGGTTGGTGATGGCATTTGACAAAGCTAACGCAGAGGTCACGCCTTCCCCACCGCCTGACATGTCCTCTCCCAGCAGAAGTTTTGCAAATCTTTCCTTCATCACTTCCATGCCTGAAGCAGATATCAATACACAGACACAGATGATGTAAGGAATCCGACATAATATAAAAATATAAGTATATCTACTCCTTATGATTGATTTTTTACATGTATTCTACACCAATCCAATAGAAGTGCAATTCATATGCTATATACAATACATCTAACGGAAATACTAATAGATAATATGCATTAGATACTTAGATCCATTAGAAATACTCTATTATTTGTAAGAAGATGGATGACAAAATCGTAAATAAGTTGGTTGATTTATACTCTCTTATATTTGTTTTCTTTATATTCAACATTGTGTTTTTAACAAAATATCATATTACTTTATCCGATAACATACTATTGTATTATTTGTTTAAATCACATGTGAAATATTTGGTTATCTAGCTAGAAAATGTTCCCATGATAATAAGTGGTAAGTACCTGATGTCCTATTCTTGCCTCTACGAGTCCCGTGGGACGATGATGCAGGATTCATCCCATGCACGGCAAGTTCGTGCTCGGGTGTTTGCCTGCCGTCCCCGCGAGAAGAGAAGGATGAATTTCCAAAGTTCCGACCATCGAACATCTTTCTAAAACTGAAAGATCTTCGCCAGCTTAGTTTACGTCCTAATGTCCGCACCATTCCCAGTTTACTCCTCTCAGTTTATCTCTCCCCACACACACTATTTTATTTTTATTTTTCTCAGATCTTTTATAACAATCAAACAAAAAAAGAAGCAAAATGGAAGAGAAGAAAGCAAAAGAGACGTACAGATCAAGAACTAGTCCTTTCGCTTTCCCTTGTCTCTGTTCTTTCACCACCGAGTGAAACAAAACAAAAACAAATAAAAAGCAAAAAATGCTTTATGTTCTGTATTTATTTTTCCAGTTTTTTGTTTGTTTATGTTTATATTTATGTTTTTGAGTTGGTGCAAATGAATGAAAACAGAGAAATGTCGATGTAGTTTTTCTAGGGCTGAAGAGACAACGTGCGGTGCATGTTGTAAGTAAAAAAACAAAAGGGAAAAATATTGGAAGGGCGGTTAAGATACTCCGACTTCTTCTTTATTTATTTTATCTTTTAGCTATCCATAGAATTACCTAACGCCGCGCAGGTTTAGTGGCTTAAGTATTTGTAAAGAGGCCTAAAGCATTGTTGATCCCGTGGATCACTAAGTGTGTTTAAAGAATGATTAGGAGATGGGAGGTGAGATTTTCGTTAATAGAGCAATTCAACCACATTTAAGGCAGGTCGGGAGAAATATGAGTAGGCCGGGGGCCGTGTTTCGTTTTATTGATGAGAGAGAAGTAAACGCTTTAGAATTACGAACTGGTTCCGAAGGACGTCCAGTTCGGCGTTCTAAAGTGTTGTCTTGTTACAAAGAGAGAGAGGTCGGGTAACTTGTGGTAGGTGAGAGAGTAAAAATCCCCAGTCCGTGAGAGAGTAATAAATGCGAGATCCTTTCGCGGTCGGGGGTCCCAGTCCAGATATCTCCAAGTGAAGGTGCGTGAGGGGGTATATATAGCAAGAACCGCGTAGACGGCTTTCCGCGATTCGGGGATATCGTGACGTTGACAAGACAGGTCGCGAACAGTGCAAGGGATGTCGTGAACAGCGCCGGTGAACAGTGTCGATGAACAGTGTCGGTGAACAGTGCAAGGCATGTCGTGAACAGTGCCCGTGAACAGTGCGGGGTATGTCGTGAACAGTGTCGGTAAACAGTGTCGGTGAACAGTGCAGGGAATGTCGTGAACAGTGCATCTTCGTGCGGCGTCAATGTCAGCTCGGGGTGCGAACCCGGGATGGGAGCTCGGGGTGCGAGCTCGGGATGGAAGCTCGGGGTGCGAGCTTGGGATGGAAGCTCGGGGTGCGAGCTCGGGATGGAAGCTCGGGGTGCGAGCTCGGGATGGAAGCTCGGGGTGCGAGCTCGGGATGGAAGCTCGGGGCGCGAGCTCGGGATGGAAGCTCGGTGCCGTCCTCGGTCGAATGCCGACTTCTGGCTGATTTCGACCAGGCGGGCCTTATTTGCTGAGATGGGCCTAGCTAATTGGGGGTGCTAAACCCACCTCTAACAATAAGCCCCCCCCAGTTCGGTGTCATGAGGTGTAGCGAATGCATCGAAGTTGATCTTTGTTAGCTCGGCGCATCTCAGGTCGGTTTCCAAGATCCTAGGATTGACTGCTGGGTCTCGTTAGGCGGGAGCAATAGACGGACGTGTGTGAATTGCTAGACCGCGAGGTTAGCGAGCTGCGTGGTCGGTGGGCCGCGGGTTGTGCAGTCAGGACTGATCGTGAGCTCGGCGAGTAGGAGGTCGGCGAGCTGTGGTCGTTAGTTAGGCGGAGCTGTTGAGGTCGGCGAACTGCGACTGCGCGATGAGCGAGCTGCGACCGAGCTACCTAACTGTTAGACCGAGCTGCGACTCCGAACTGCCTGACTGTCAGATCGACGAGCTATGATCTGCAAAAAAAATGGCTAAAGATACGAGATTGCGCTTGAGGCTGAGCTCGGCGTTTGTTAGTTAGGCGCGAGGCCGGTGAGCTATGATTCCGAGTCGTTTAATTTCTAAAATCGGTTAGTTACTTAGCGTACCACAAGGTCAGCGAGTCGCACGGTCGGAGAACTGCGATCATAAGCTTGGCGAGTAGGAGGTCGGCGAGCTGTTGAGGTCGTTAGTTAGGCGGAGCTGTTGAGGTCGGCGAACTGCGACTGCGCGATGAGCGAGCTGCGACCGAGCTACCTAACTGTTAGACCGACGAGCTGCGACCCCGAACTGCCTCGCTGTCAGATCGACGAACTACGACCACAAACTGCTTTCCTCGGAGTTCGGCTTAGAGAAATGGATCTTGTGATTAAATCTAACTAGAAAAAGAAACTGGAAACTAACTTCCTCTTTCGCGTCGCGTAGGTCGGTGATGGCGGAGAAAAGCGGCGGCGACCATGGCGGATCTCCGGGAAGCTTGAGCGATGGGGGATATCCGACGTGTGATGATGAGTGATGTCGAGATCAGAGCAAGGGAATAGATCCGAGATGGTGGTCGGCGAAGGATGTCGCGGACGGAGGCGGCTTGATGGCGGCGAAGGCTGAGCTTGACGAGCTCGTATTAAATCTGCGAGCTGATTGGTTGTCGAGGCTGGTGACGGTTAGTCGGCGGATTCGTGATTTGAGTCTCGATTGAACGGCCCTTGTGACGGAGAAGTTGAGCAGCGAACGTGGGCTGCGAAGCCGGAGAATGGATAGAGAGGAGAAGGTGTGGGCTTCGGCGCCGAAGGTGGAGACGACTCTGGTCGGAGATGCGGTGTTGCAGCGGAAGATACAGGTCTTCGCTGGTGGTTCGCTGGATTTGAGTAGATCGGATCTGCTCGGATTCACCGCCAAGAGATGGTCGTGAGGAAAGAGGAGATTGGGCTTCGATTTGTGCATCGCGTTGGGTCTGAATCTGGACCATCGTCGGCTTGATTTGCTGCAGGTGCGGCGATGGTGACGGAGCTCCGGAAATTTCGAACGGTGAGGAGTGGCGTCGAGCCAATTTTTTTTTTTTTTTTTTTTTTTTTTTAGGGTCGGGGAGTCCCGGTCCAGATATCTCCAAGTGAAGGTGCGTGAGGGGGTATATATAGCAAGAACCGCGTAGACGGCTTTCCGCGATTCGGGGATATCGTGACGTTGACAAGACAGGTCGCGAACAGTGCAAGGGATGTCGTGAACAGCGCCGGTGAACAGTGTCGGTGAACAGTGTCGGTGAACAGTGCAAGGCATGTCGTGAACAGTGCCCGTGAACAGTGCGGGGTATGTCGTGAACAGTGTCGGTAAACAGTGTCGGTGAACAGTGCAGGGAATGTCGTGAACAGTGCATCTTCGTGCGGCGTCAATGTCAGCTCGGGGTGCGAACCCGGGATGGGAGCTCGGGGTGCGAGCTCGGGATGGAAGCTCGGGGTGCGAGCTTGGGATGGAAGCTCGGGGTGCGAGCTCGGGATGGAAGCTCGGGGTGCGAGCTCGGGATGGAAGCTCGGGGTGCGAGCTCGGGATGGAAGCTCGGGGCGCGAGCTCGGGATGGAAGCTCGGGGTGCGAGCTCGGGATGGAAGCTCGGGGTGCGAGCTCGGGATGGAAGCTCGGGGTGCGAGCTCGGGATGGAAGCTCGGGGCGCGAGCTCGGGATGGAAGCTCGGTGCCGTCCTCGGTCGAATGCCGACTTCTGGCTGATTTCGACCAGGCGGGCCTTATTTGCTGAGATGGGCCTAGCTAATTGGGGGTGCTAAACCCACCTCTAACAAGCATGTTGCTTAGGATGCCTTATGTAAGGGCCGGCGGTCGCTCTTCGAGACTACTAAACAATTTGGCAATTATAATAAAGACTTGCATGCATCATATGAAGTTATATGAATAACCATAGGATTACTAAACTATTAGACTAATCATCTTTCGAGGTTTTAATAGCCTTTTCAAATGATCAAATCGCCTAAAACTACTAAACTATTACCACGCACTAACAACTGAAGATGCAAGTGTTGTTGTGACAGATACAAGTGTTGCTGTGTCAATCATGAAGTAGTACAGGAAGTGGTACAGGACGTGAATATATGAGATTGCTGAGATATGATCGAATCTGGGTGATAAGATTCGAATCTAGAGTTGCTTGGTGAATTGGAATGAAGATGTGTGTGTTTGAAGTGTTGCTGTACCAATTGAGAAGTAGTACAGGAAGTACTACAAGCGATACAGGAAGTGCTACAGGCGATCAAATCGTGGTCATTGGATGAATTGGAGCCAGCGTGGGCTGGAGTAAACTTCTAAAATATTCTAGAGACGTGCCAAGAGGGGTATATGAGCTGGATAAAGAGGATATTATTGTTTTAGAGTGTTTCCATATTCTTAGGAGAAGATATTGGAAAAGAGAATATTTCCTAAAAGATTTGGAGATATCGAATATGCTATTTGGAAGAACTTTGAGTGCAAGTTTGAGGAATATATAGAAGAGGTCGTGGCCTTTATAGGATATACAAGAGAGAGAGCTTAATAGCACAAAAAGATGAAGAAGAAAAAGAAAAAGAAAAAAAGGGTTTTGGGTGTGTGTTACACAAGGGTGATGGTGTGTGTTACACACAGGTGGTATTGATCTGTGAGATCTGCAGACGTCAGAGAGGACGTTGTTGCACCGGTGCGTCCGGGTGGTATTTAAGCATGCGTGCTTGATGCTGTTTTCATGGAGAGATCGTGTGTGAATTGGAGTCTAGGCTTGGGAGAGTTTAGCTCAGGATTAGGTTATCCTGAAGAGTTCATGTTATTGAATGGAGCGGTATTTCAAGAGTGTTGTGCTTGATCTACGCGTTTGCGATTAAGTTGTAATTGCTTTCTAATTCTAGTGAATTCGAATACTGGACGTGGTCCCGGGGATGTAGGAAACGAACCTCGTTAACAAACTTTGTGTGCCTTTATTTCCTGCACTTTATTTGTGTCTCACCTGCACTTACAACAACTACGTCTAAAAAACTCATATAATCCTTAATTAATAGCATAAACTCTCACTAGTCAAGACAAAACTATACTCATTTCTTCATACAGTTTTGGTGCACAAATTTTCGTTTACTCCTTTTTCCACTCTCGTAGTCAGCCAATCTCTTTTCCTCTCAATCAATGTCTCCCAATCTGTTTCTTTCTTATTCTCCAAAATGGAGGAACATCAATTATATAGTTTCGTTCTCTTTTTCGGTTTTTCACATGTTTCCACACAAAAATCCAAGACGTAAAACCAAAACCAAAAAATAAAAAAAGTCAATTAAATAACAAGAAACTCTCTCTCAGACTTTACTTCAAACTGTCTTGGTGGGATAACAAACATGTATCAGGAGAAAAGAAATACAGTAAAGAAAAAGTGGTACAATATATACAAAAGTGGAGGGTGGTAAATTGGCTTATAAAGCTTTGAATCTACTTGAGTATTTAGAGATTTTATTGGAGGGTTTGCTAGAGCTTGCCGGTGCAACCATCTTTCACTTCATGCTGTAATTAAGAGCATTGAAGATAGTTGTTATCATGGTAATCGTAAAGCTTTCTTGGTTACTCTCTTCTTGGTCCACGGAATCTTCAATGTCCGATCCTATCGATTTCCCTCCTTTTGATGTCCATCATGGTTGTCGCCTTTGTAGTTTGACTTTTAAATAGTTTCCGTATGAACTCATTTACAGAGTTTCTTGAGCTCTTTGACCATGTCTTTGAGTTTTCCAATGGACTAATTTTGCCATTTGTTCCATTGTTGTTGCAGTTGGTATCCGCTAATTTCTTAGTTTTCGTCCATAGGGAGTACTCCAAAAGCAGTATAGAGGGTAGCACTCCAAAGCTCAAGCTACGTGAGGAGGGGGACGTTAGGGCTACTTGGAGCTTTTCTTGGAGGCTTGGAGCTCAAGTAGTTCTTCTCCTTTATTTGTTTATGTTCATAAAATTATATGTTTCCCATGTAATATTTTATATGGTTTCGGATCAAAAGTTAATAATATCTATAAAAAAAAACTTAAAAACAATAAATTATGTTTACTTTTACATAATTGTATTCTTTTTTTCTTTTTCGACTTTTACATAATTGTACTCTAAACAGTAAATAAATCTCTAACTGGTGAAATGATTCCATATGTATATATGGTATGCAGTTAATTGCTTTTAGAAATCCGGGACATATATATATATATATATATATATATATATATATATATATATATATATTATATCAATCCACGTAAATTTTATGATATTAAGCCTTTGCGTGGATGATAAGTTATGCCGTTCTCTTGCTGGTTTCTATGTTTTAAATTTTCATAACAGTAAAACGTGGAGTAATTAAATTCTTTTTTTTGTTTGTCAATAACATGTATTATGCAGATTTAAATAATTCGGGTGATAACACATCGACAACACTAACATAATAGACTACACATTTTAGTTAAATCACTTTCAAAAACAAAATTGTTGAAAATCACTTTCAATTTTCAATTTTTTCTTCTGGTTTCATTGTAAAACGAATATAATTAATCTCGAGTCAACTGATAAAGAAGAGGGATGAACGTAGTTTAGTTGGGGGCAAGTAAGACGCCGACTCTTTACCAAGTCTTAACATTCCTGTATATCCTACTAATTAATTTTTTTTTTGATTTTAATACCTGATGATATGGTTTTTAATCGTTTAGTCACGTCGTGTAATTTATCAATTTTGAAAAGTGGTGTTTATGATCATTCTCTCATCCACTCACTAATATATAAAATATTGCATCGACATTCTTTAGCAAGTGATTTATTAACAAATAAGTCTAACTATAAATTGACATTGATATTAGCTCAGTTAACCTTTTAAAAATAAGTCTAGATCAAACTAAACCCTAATATAGAAGAAAGAACAAAAAAGTTGCAGAGTAGGGTTTATTGGTTATGAGATTTTGAGATGAAACTGATGATTTGTGAGTCTATCCAAAGCCTTCTTATATACGAGTTTACGGAAACTTAGTCACCAATCCAACAATATTTCTGATTGCATTTTCCCAACCAAATCTTTTTTTTTTTTTCAACAACCTGCATTATGCGGATTTTGAATCTGGATGGTGACACTTTTTCCCTACGAATTAAACATGCAATAAATATCTTGTTTATTCTCCAAGAAAGTAAAGAGATTTATTCAATCTCATATGTGGAAACCACTGAATAGATAGACCCGATTCCCATCCGGATTAATGGGATTTATTAGCCTGATTGTGGTTTCAAATATCCAACAACTATGTGATACTACATGGCACTAAGGCAGTGGAGCTTGAACCAGAGCTCGTAGCTGAGCTTGCACCAACGGATGAACATGAATACGAGGAGATATTGCTTGTTCCAATTGGTCTTATGATCTCTGCTAGAGCTTAGAAGCTCAAGGAAACAAATGGCGGCCTATTTAGCCAAATCTGTGCTCAGCCAAACTACTTGGGCAGAGAGGGAAAAGAAGTGAATTACATCTACATTGGTGGTGATCCAAGTCCAAGAAATCAGTATGGGCTTGTGATCCAATCTTGCACTCTATTTCCCTATCTTTGTTTTTGTCCCAATGAGTTTTACAAGGATAGGTTTTTAATGAGCCAAGATTGGGTCATTTGCATTCTAAGCCCACACGAAATTGAAGCCCACTTCTGTTTTCATCATCAAATTCGACAATGCCTTACAAAGTAAAGTATGAGTGAATTATAAACCCAAAATAAAGAGTCAAGTCTTAGCACATCAAAGAATTTCGACCTAGTTGTGTTTTTTCTTTGTTGTTTCTCTAACAGTTTCATTGTCGCAACTTAACTTTCATTGTCGCAACTTAACTTTCATTTTTATCAAAAAGACTTTGTTCTTCTTCTTTTGGTCGTAAGAGAGTGATTCTCTTCCTCCTTGCTTGCTGGTGAGTAATATCCAACAAGTATTTCGTTTCTTCTTTGGTGTGTCATATTCAAAACAGAATGAACGATAAATCAAAGGACCTTCCGCCTCTTTTGTGTGATCATTCATTTCACAACCCTTGAAGCACATGTGCTTGCAAGGCCTATCCAGTTCTTGCCCATCCCTAGAGTGTTCGATTCAGGGAGATTCATAACACTACTACATATTATATCTTAGTAGTGTTATCCGTATGCGATGAGTTATTTTATTTATTGTGGATCTAACACCAATTTGTTGTTACTAATCGAATAGGACCCGACAGTAAAATCAGTGGAACGAATAGAAACGTTAAATATTCAAAGTTCTCGTAAATTTCGATTTGTTGTTGAGGCATAATTTCTAATTGTATTGCATTTGATAGACATGACATTGCAAGTTATAAAACCAATATTTTCCTTAAACACTGAAGATTTCAATGTCACAATCTTTGGTTTGGTTGGTGTAACACCATCCTTAGTCAAAAGACATGAGGAAATATATGATATCATCAGAAAATCCATATTCTAAACCAAGAACGCTGTTTTTTTTGTTTTTCCATTTTATTCGACAAAACAACAAAAAAATATCATCGCTAGTTTAGCCGAGGCGGGTAACTGCAGCATGTATAGCATCAACCAGGTGAGGCACTGTCTTCGAACTGAGTCCTGCCATGCTTATTCTCCTGCAACACACAAGAGGACCCTTCTCAGTTTCAAGCTCAGAATCTTCATCAACTTAAACCTCTGGTTATACCATATTTTATATTCTCTTTTGTTTCATGCAACTATAATTTCAATAGCAAGAGTATGAATTTCAGATATATCGCTTTCTCAGAACTTCTAAGCAACTATCTTGGTTCACGTACCTAAGATAAGAACATGATGAAAAGCGTGACTTAGTTATAAATATATATGGTTATTACTGCTAACCCTCTTATAACTATCTTTGTTTAATATAGCTCGAGAACAGATGATACTCATGGTTTTAGGAGTTGCAGAACCAAACTCTCTTGTATGCCTAAAAAATGCGAAAAGAAATGATGGAATATAAGTTGGCCTCACCCGTCAGATGTCATGTAAATGTGAAACTCTTTGGTCATGAAGGCAACTTGCTCCTTGTTCAGACCGGTAAAAGTAAACATTCCAATCTGTTTGATAAT
Source organism: Eutrema japonicum (assembly GCA_030161315.1). Classification (NCBI taxonomy): domain Eukaryota; kingdom Viridiplantae; phylum Streptophyta; class Magnoliopsida; order Brassicales; family Brassicaceae; genus Eutrema; species Eutrema japonicum. Next base: position 47,827,441 of record BSQW01000005.1, read on the forward strand.
GTGACTCCAATCCCCAGGTGTGCCTGCAAGCCAGACAACATGTCAAGGACAAAAAGTTCCAGAGTAGGACCTACTAATGATTCTGCAAACACGGAAAAGAAGATAAAAAGGAATGAAAAAAGAGAGAAAACAAGCATTAAAATGAACCTTTAGCTTGTAGAGCTTCAAATAACTGTTTGCGCATGCTAATTATGCGGTCAGCCATTCCTTTCAACTCGATGGTCCAGTCGTTGTACATATCACTGTCAGTATACAAAGAAAATTTAGAAACATGGAGCAGAACCTAATTCCATAAAGAGATTCCATATAAGCTTTCATAATACAAAGGAAAATGTAATTGATTAATGCATGATTCCACAGATTATGAAACCTGGCATAACCATTTCAACACAGCATAAACTATCTAATTGCTGCATGTGGAAGAAACGGTAGAGATTTCTGTTTCCACTTGTCTATTAATTCAGAAAAATTATCATGTAAGCTTCCATTCTAGTATATATTTCTGCGTGTAATCATCTAAAAAAGTGTACTTCTACTTCTTTAATCGGATTTAAAGGTCCCTTGCCCTACCAAAAATATTCAGAAGTATGTAACTGTAAACTAAAGCATGGATTTGTTAGTTCTGCTCTCTCCTTACAGCATAAACATTTACCTGCTTTTCAGAATGGTTGCAACAATTGAAGCTCCATGAATAGGTGGGCTCGAATACATGGGTCGCACGACAAGTTTCACCTGGCTTTCAACCTTACTAGCCACATCTGCCGACTTGCAGATCTTCACATACATAAGATACAAAATATTAGATGCGCTTTTTGAATACTGTGTTCTTGTACTATACCATTACTATTTAACTATGTGAGGATAAATAAACAGATATCAGGTAATAAATATGCAGCCTGATGTGTGATAGGTACAAATACTTAGTAGACATGCCACTGTGAGGCATTTAATACCTGCATTATTTAACTCTTCTGAAGAAAAGATGCAAAATATGTCTAAACATAATGTCAGATAGATAATAGCAAAGATGAAACTGAGAAGTTTGGTTCCTTACAATGCTAAGGGCACCAACACGCTCCCCATACAGTCCCATATTTTTGGCATAACTTTGAGCTATCAAGCATTCACCGCCATCAGCAACAAAGGTACGGACTGACTGTGCATCTGTGTCAAGGCTACCACTAGCAAAACCCTGCAAATGTGTTAGGAAGAAGGAGTCAGGCTTTTCTTTTTCTACATCAGATTAGATTCAAACATATACTATACTGGGTTTCATGAGTTTGTAAACAACCGTTGAATAAAGCAAACAAAGCAAGACTACTTGTATGAGTTACCTGATAAGCACTATCAAAAAAGGGTAATAAGCTTTTAGATCTCATTAGTTGTCGAATCTGTGCCCACTGTTCGGAGGTTGGGTCAACTCCAGTGGGATTGTGTGCACATGCATGCAGTAAGACAATAGCTCCGGATGGTGCAGCGCCAAGATCCTCAAGCAAGCCTGTTTATTTTATTTTATTTTTTGCATCAAGGAGCAACCGGTCAAGTCTATATCAAATGCCTTTTTATGAAGTATGTTGACAGAATGCAATCTTGAGATTTATTTCATTACTCAAAATTTAGACGCAAAATTGTAAGAATATGATCATTGATAGGTACACTTTTCTCGAAATATTTTCATTTGTAATTAGATCAAGGAAAACGTAGGAAAAGCAAAGAGAATTGAAAAATCAAGCAATAATCATGACAAAAGAAGCTACAAAATTTCATGGAATAATGAAAAACCAACCTTGGAAGTCAAGTCCACGGGTTGCAGGATCATAGTAACGGTAGTACTCCACAGACAAGCCTGCCAGGTTGAAAACTTTGGGATGGTTCCCCCAAGTTGGTTTTGGAATGTAAATGACACTCTGGAAGAATAAGAACCACGGTTAGCAACGGTTGTTTGATAACCTAATTCAATGACAGTCAAAAACTAAAAAGCGAGAAGTTTTACTTGGTGGTAGTGCTTTCTAAGAAACTCAGCCCCAACTCTCAATGAACCAGTACCAGACAAGCACTGGATCGTAGCAACTCTACTCTCTTGGATCGCAGGACTGTCAAGCAAAACAAGAATGGTTAGAAAATATCATACACTATGAAGTAAAGGGGATATCAGAGCTACAAACAGAATCAAAGCATAACATTAAAAAACAAAAAAAAGATGACAAAATGAGCAGTAAACATATATTACCTATCACCACCTAAGATGAGCTTGGCGCTTAGTTTGTTAAAATCAGCAAGTCCAACAATGGGAATATATTCCTTGACCCGGGACCTGAGAAGGCGTAGAGGAAAAAGTTTTAGCCTTTCAGGTATTAGCAAAACAAGTTAAAGAGAAAACTGACACGACTAAGTAAATAATGTTCAACTCACGGGTCGTTCACTAGCTGTTGTTCTGCCCTTCGCACCACGTCAAGAACTAGGGGCTTCCCTTCCTATGAAAACCAAAGCTTTTAAAATGGGCTATCGCGACCACAAAGATGCTTAGAAGGTAGGCAGAAAACGGGAAAACAAAATTTACCTCAGTTCGATAGGCACCGACTCCCAAATTGATCTTAGCTGGACTCGGATCATTGTTGTAAGCAACAGTTACCTGTTTTCCAAACGTTAAAACTCAAAATTCAATTCATTGATCACAGAGACTAATCAGATATTTAGTGATCATCGATTGATTGATATGCCTACAAATCTCTATATTCCCAGCTACCACTAAGAATCTTATCCAAACGAGTACACAATCTGGATCAAAAAAAAAGAGAGAGACGCACTAAAATCCACAAAGGAATCTTGGACAATCAGATTTAACCGCCATCAAACCACGATTTCGGAAATGAATCGAAGCAAAGACGGATTGAAAATCAACCAAAACGCAAAAGAACCAAAAAAAAAAAAGGAGTAAGATCGATCAAGAGCCTTAAAGTGAAGAGTGACGTACACCGAGAATAGGATCTTCGGGAGCACGATCGACGTTTGCGAAGACGGAGTCCATTAGAGAAGGATTGAAAATCAAGGCAGGGAGAGATGAAAGAGAGTTTATCAATGGCGTCGCCTTTTCTCACAAAGCTTTTGAGTATCAAAATTAGCTGTGGGCTGTATAATGCAATTCCGCAACTGTGTCTGTGGGCGCTTACAGTATTTGTAATTACCCCAACTTGTTCACCAAGCCGAGAATTGATGGCTTACCAAAATTCTCGAAAGCACCATTTTAAATCGTTTAAAAAACTTTATTATTTACGAACCCAACCTGATATATCTACATCTAAACCCGCGACATTACACCAGACTCACGATATCAGACCGAATCGAGTCAAATCGGGTCGAATCCGATGAAATCATATCAAATCCCGAATAAAACTCTAAAATCATCGATCTACTTGTGCAAAAATAAATCATCGATTTTTTGAAAGAGTTCTTTTGTATTCCCTCCTACTTGGTACAGAAAAGTACAACTAAGACTGAGTAGAGTGATTTTCTGCGAATTCGAATCAACTCTAAATAAGGTTCGTTCTTTTTCTTCCTCTGATTTCCATTTGGTTTCGTATCTCTGATTTATACTTTTCTGGATTGCACGACTATTTGTGTAGAATAGAATTCGATTTTTGTCTAGAATTGGATTTCGGTTGCTAATGGATTGTGTTGTAACTTCGTAGAATTTGTGTCATGGCTATTCTCGAAGATATTGAGAATCATCCTCTACCGAAAATTTATGAAAACTCGACCATAACCGCCGCGAGAGAACATCATTAAAGCAGTAGTCGATTATGAGGCTAATCAGTTAATGATGTGGTAGCAATGGATACCGAAGATAAAAACCAGTTATTGCAACCTGAGAGAATGTTCTTTGGTCCTAGTGAATATAACAAGGCAATCAACTTGGGAACAAGGTGTTATATCCACAAAGCAGTAGAGAAATTAGAGTCTCTAGAACTTAAACCCGACGAGTTGAGCTGGTTTACAGGGTTCAAACATTTTTGGCACATACATAAGGTCATGCATATAGACCCAACACATAAAATTATGGGCATGTGGATGCTCCTTCTTCGTACCTTGTTCTAAACGACTAATGAAAACATTTTAATAACTTAAAATTGGATTTAAAACCTATTTGTGCTATGATTCTCATTTTTAGTTGTTAGAGATGAACTACAAATACAATACACAAACTAACAATAAAAAATCATAATTTAAAAAATTATAATTTCACATCAGCCTTTTATCAATTTGATCGAACTAAAGATCCGGGTTAACTTTCAAAACATTGCAAATAACATGAAAAATATATGTAAAACAATTGAAATAAAATACAATATCTTATTATATAAATTTCAAAATTGCTAACTCACCTGATCGCGACACATGTTAAATCAATCGATCAGATTTTGACATATGTAAAAAAAATCCAATTAAATTTTGCCATATAATTTTAATAATAAAAAGAAAATTTTATAATTGATTCATAATCCTAAAATTTAAAATTACTAAATAAAAATGAAAAAGAAAAACAGAAAATGTAAATATATATTTTAACAGTAAACGAAATTTTTTATAATTGATTTATAATCTTAAAAGTTAAAATTACTAAATAAAGCAGAGATATATGACGATTTGGCATATGTGATTTAGAACCATTGTAATAGAAATTATAAAGGAAAATGACAATTTCGTTTGCATATTATTAGTTGAATATCCTATGAAATATTGTAAATTTTTCTTCTTTTTTCAAGGTATGTTTTCCATATTTTTTTTCTAAAATATTTGTTGATTTATCATTTTTTATTTTATTTTAGAATTCGAATCTATCAACCTATCATAACCTTACGCAAAACATTATGTACACATATCACCAAACAACTAGAGTTCGTTATTACCTGATTTAATCGGTTACTCTTAGTCTTACTCTGGGTTTAAAATAGCGTCCGCTCTCAACGCTATAGCGCGGAGCGACGTGAAGCGATGGCTTCGACGCCTCAGTACACAGTAGCAGAGCGATTTACAGAGAGCGACCGCTTTTATCTCCTGAAACCGCTTTTGCGATGAAGCAAGGAACGACGGAAGCGATCGCTTTATGTATTTCTAGTTGCTAACCATAGAAACAGGTTAACCATATGTCATCGAATCTCGGAAGATTCCGACGATAATCGTCGAGTTCTCAGCAAATGAGAAATTCCCGGAGATATTGACAGTAATTGAACATTGCTGTGTCTTAGACCGCCTAGGTCATACAAATCGGCGACGCTGCTTACACGTGTAAATCAACGCCGACACGTGGAATCCAACGAGCCAACGCCGCCTAGGTCATCAACACAGGAAACCGACGATTCGTCATCATCCGGGAAAGTCCCCGACGCCGGAGAAGGTGTCGGCGGATTGTGATATCGCTTTATAATTTAAAAAAAAAAAAAAACAAACAAACAAACAGCGTAAAGCGCTAAGCGAGCCCCTTGTCGCTTTAGGGCGCTATGCGCTATTTAAAACCCAGGTCTTACTTGACATCAGAGCCATATTTGCTTAGACTTGGCGAGATTTTAAATACAATTTAGAACACTGTTTGTACATGATTCTGTAATAACAAATAGATCACACAAGTTTTGTATTATCTACAAACTGGTGCAGCTCTGCAGCTATCTGCATAGCCCAGTCAATGGTCGAATCAAAGAAGAGCTCCCAAAAGCAGAGATCCAGTGCAAGGACAGATGAAAAAATTAACAATGCTAAGGTTTGGTACCGGTTTAGTGGCCAACGCAAAGCATCGGCTATTGTCCTGAGAATCGGAAACGAACTAGTCTCCAAGTCCATTGGATTTCTGATAGACCAGGCTGTTACCCATCTAACCTCACAAGGAACAAGATCAAACTCTTCTCGAAGTCGTCTTCCCAAGTCAGGCATGTGGCCTCCGCCATAAAGAATTCCAATTCTGTTGTGCCCTTGGTCCATCGCTCTTCTTAAAGCTTCCGTAGCTGCTCGGTTTCTCTCACCAATGATGACAGATTTCTCCTCTATATCTGATGTCCCTTGCGTTAGCCTTCACCAAAACAAATATTAAAATACAATTGTTAACTTCCCACTAGCCAACACATCTTTGCATGCCATTTAAATGAGAATAAATCTACTCTGATTTGCCCTATCTTTGGAGTACATACACAATTCAAAGAGAAAAGAGAATGTGTGTCAAGTGTAGCACATATCCCCAGGTTCAGAATCGGGAATGTGCGTGTGAGATGTAGACAGCTAAAGGAAAAAAAACCTCATCAGAAATATATTAATAAGACAGGGCTTACTCGGATGTCAATCTCTTAGCAAGGAAGACCTTCATAGCAGCTCCAAAGTCAAGCCGTGAAAGTGCTTCCAGTTCTGGATTGTCTTCCGTCTGATTTCCAAAGTCAGCACAAAAAGCCCCAATAAGGAAAAGACCCACAAGAGGCATAGGAAAAACCCGTGAAACCCATAGAAGCTTTGACCTCCAAGTATCAAGACCTTCAGTTATCAAAGCTGGCTGTATTATTGCTTTCGTTGATCTAATAGTCATGTCCCTGGCAAATGAGTAGAAGCTTTCGCCTTTCTCTCTCTGTACCAAATACGAAACAGCACCAATGAGAATATTGATCAGACATCATTCAACTGATAGTCTGCATTTCTGGAAGCAATTGAGTAAAAAACGCTTCTCATTTACCCAACTGATACAGCCAACATTGCAAAAACTCAAAAGCGACCGAGACCTAGCAACGAAGCAAAGATAGTAATTCTATCAAGAAAAAACTTGTGGATAGTTTTTGGAAACAAACCTGAAGCAACGTGAATGTCTCGAAATCGAGATCAGCATGGTACCAATTCTTAGCTTCGTAATCTAGACAGTCTAGCTGAAAATCAAGCGTTAGTACCCTTGCCATCTGCCGCTGAATGAACCCCAGAATACTGAAGCCTCTTGAACGTGAAGTCTTAAGCCTCTTGGCTGCAATTGGGTTTCTTCTGTTTTCCAATGTCTCCTTACTAGCCACCATCTCATACAAGATAGAATCATATGGTTCAAGCTCCTTTTGGAGAGTTGTGAAGTACCTACAGACCCGAACCCGAACCGCATATCAAAAACATGTCGTTATAAGAAACTAATCAAAACCTTATCAAACGCAAACAAAGACATCGTCAGTATGTGGTACACTATGAATCTTTAACGTCATAGTGGCAATACAAGCAACACAAAGAATCCTATAAGGCTAAGCAACACAATTCAACTAGATTTTTCATCTTTCCTTGAAGAAAACTTATTTCTATCCCACCAAAATCTCCTTGACTAAATTATCAGCGCCAAAGCTAACAAATTAAGAGCGATAGAAGAAAAAGCTCACTCTTTATCTGCAATATGAATCGTTGAGACCAAATCTACCTGCAATACAGAGATGGCATCAAAATTATGTTACCACACAACGATTAATGAGGAAACCCGCAAGTAAACAGAGACGGTGCGTTACCTGAAGAAAAGGGTTGAGGAGAATCCAAGGGAAACGTTTCTTGTAAGTGACGATTGCAGTCTGCAACTCGCTGGAGCCATTATTGCCGGCGTCGGGGCGGCGCTTGAACCGCATGAAATCAGCGATTGAATTGGATTCGAGAAAGAGTGCGGCGTCGGAGGCACCATCATCGTCAGCCGGTTGATTCAGTGAGAAGGAGACAAGCACCTGAGGACAACGGGGATTTGAGTGTTTCGATTTGGGTAGGTTCCAGAAACGGACAAGCTTCGAAGAAGAAGAAGAAGATCTATCCGTTGTGGAGCTATAATTAAGCAAAGGAAGAACGGCGAACGAGCTGGCCGCCATGGTTGCTCGCTTTTCTTCTAGATTGAGAAGAAGTGAAGAAGAAGATATTTAGCCATTTTCCAACCAGAGGTAGTTTCTATTTCGGAAAATAGATAAAACAAACAAACCCAAAAAATGAAAATAAAAATCTTCTTTGTTTCCTAACATTACACGATATTTTGAAACCGAGTTTACTACACGATATTTTTTTAGGCATCCGACATTCGGGTGCGGATCGGTTTTTCCAGGTTTTGGATATCCAAATTTTAGACGTTTATGATTTATTTTAGTTTTTTTTTTTTTGGATTAGGTTTGGTTTCGTCAGGATTCGGATCGATTTTGGGTACCCAAAATTTATCACAATTCTCGAAAAAAACTAAAAAAATGTTTAATTTAAATAAAATTTAGTTAAATTTTACAAAAATTATTTATTTTTGACAAATATAACTAAAAAATTTTAAATATTTTGGTTATTTCAAAACTAAAAGAACACAATATTTTTATATATATAATTGTATTTCGTATATTTCGGGTATCTGTTCGGATTTCAGTTCGGTTCCAGTTCGGTTTGGCTACCCGAAATATTTTATAAGAAGAACCATTCAGATATTTATAACTATTCGGTTTGGTTTAGTACCTTCTAATTCGGATCGGTTCCGGTTCAGTTTTTCGGTTTCAAGTATTTTGTCCAGGCATCGGATATTTTATTTCGAGAAAACTTTACTCCATAACTGATTAACAAAATAATTTCTTCAAAATCAACCTCAAACTATTGCATTCTTCAATTTTTTTGCTATCCAAGTTCCTCGTTTTGTTTTCGTGATTTCCTTTAATTTCTCTCCAAAATCTCTATTAAAAAAGGGAACGTCTCAATCCAAATTTTCATCGCCATTAGCGCCTCATGACATGCATCATATGGTATTATCGCCACCGAATTTTATTTAAGAGGTAAACAACTGATACGCAAAGAGATTGATTCATGTGTTTTGTGCGATTTAGCACACGCAACAGCATTTTAAGTTGTTGATTGCCCCTTAGGCCTTAGCCCTCGATCACCAAACATTTTTTCCATTTTCTGATTAGTGGTTTGTTCATCTTGAGCAGTTTCATTTGCTCCTCAGTATTGAGACAGACAGATCAGATTAATTAATTTCACAAACAATAGATCATTATTTTACAATTTCGATATATGTGAGAATTATATTTAAATCTCTGGGCTACTCATTTTAAAATTCCTCATTGTTTTACAATTTCGATATATGTGAGAATTATATTCATTGTTTTACAATTTTGTAAGGTATCAGATTTTTTTTTATAACTGCTTTAAGTATTTCACTTTGTAGTTTGTAAGGTATCAGATTTATCACTTTGTTCAAGAATTTTAGTATTTCTAATATTCTTTTTTTTTAATTATGACATGCGTCGGACTTTTAGAAACTAAATTGTTCAACTTTTATTATTTGTGTGGTTATAAACACAGATAATCGAAAAGAAATTCGCAAAATGAAATAGTACTATTTTAGTATAGAAAATCCGAAAATAGAAGCAATTGAAATAGAAGTTTTTATAATGAAAATAGTGAAGACAAACTCTAGCCCACTAGGCAATCAAATTTAAGATGAATTTATGAATTATCGCTAAGTTTTATTCAATGAGCTATATTCGACTCACATAATTAAGTTCAAAGTACGAAAAAGATTTTAGGGTGTATCTATATAGATACATGCAATGCATAGTTGGAGTGTGGTCGGGTAAGTCATAAGTGGAACCACTTTAACCACGTATATGTTGGAGGAAAGCTGGGCACGCTTTGACATCATTCTAAAGTCAGCTTTCACCCAAATCCTTCTTGGTCTTTTAACCAAGATGTATAATCACAACATTAAAAATATCATCATCAGTAACAACTATATATATTATTTTTAAAAAATGAGCTAGCTATTCGTAACATAGTATGATATATAGATTACGTGTGGAGGACAACCCGTCGGCAAGCTATTCATTAGGCAGGCCACTTTCGAAGACACGAATAAAAGTGGCATAAACTTGTCCTTTTTGGTGTACCTATTAGTCCATTTCTCTGTCCCATTGGTTTTTCTTCTCCATATAGATAGATATGCAAAGGGTGTGTATTAGGGATTTGGCTTCATTTTCAAGATCTTTATGTACGCAAATACATGAGGATCGTGTTGATAATACTGATGATGATAAGGGACATTTTTGTTTCAAGTGAGGGACTTAAACTCGACAAATGAAATCATTTTTTTAAAGGGCAAAAGAGAAATAACAAAAGGTTTGTAAAGAATGGAGTCTCCAACGAAGATATCATTCTCTTTTGAGTGGATTAACTCCACGCTTAATTAAGAGTGCATATCCATACCGCATTCGTGGGTCCCATTTTAATTCCTCCGTTTCTTCAAATGTTTACGACCGATCTTACGTGATATTCATTTATTATTAGTGGCTCACTAATGTCGACTATTATTTTGCTAATGACGATAATATTCGAACTCTAATTCCATTATTCTTTTCTGGATTTGAACGTCATCCAACAAATTCAAATAAACGCAAATCTATCATCCATCTTTTAAAATTAAAACGTCATCCAACAATTTAAATTAACTCTAATATATCTTTCATCATAAAAAAAATCTCCAAACTTTTTAGATGAATTATGTGTAAGATATACACCAAGTTTTCGTTAGATTATATATAAAGATTAGTTTGAGTTTCAAATTATTAAAAATGTTACATGATATGCAATCACTTGAAAATATAAAACAAATTAGTCTAAAGACTAAACTTAAGCCTTATAAACCATAAATCGCAAAAGCTAAGCTCTATATATACCATAAAATTAAACTTTAATAACTAAATTTTAAATCCCAAATTTTAAACCCTAACCTATTCATAATTTAACCATTTTTAGTTTTTTTATCTTAATTAATAATTATATTTTTTTTTTGCTCAACCATTAATTATAATTATACCTTGTAATTGTAATGTAAAACATCTTCCAGCATCCTTTGACGGATCGAGGAACGGATTGTCCAGCGTCTTTCGATTTCGGAGGACTCATCAATTTCGGAGAATGTAAGGTTTTGTATTCGTGTTATCACCAAAAATGTTTGTTGTCCGTCTTCATAATGTTGTGCGAGAATTATTTATGGTGGTTAAGTGAAAGGCTCGGAACAAAGCTGTATGATATCACCAATGTATCATCAAAAAACCATCCTCATCCATGTGTTGTAGGTTCGGGTTTGATCATTGTTATCTATTTGTGTTTTAATTATGTTTCTCTTCGGTATTGTATTCCATTCCACTGTTCGATAATAAAATTTAGACGGACAAAAACAAAACATCGTCCAACTCCAAGGGGGAACTCACAAGTGTACATTTGTAGAGCGTGTAACTGGCCGTGGACCCCACCATAATGGCAATAGGGGCATTATCGTAATAAAAGAGTATGCGCGTGTTGTTTCATGATGTGTCGCAGTGATGTGTATCTTATATTTTGCACAATCCACTTTTTTTTTTTTTTTTTTTGAATAAAGTTTTCAAATTAAAACACGATAAAAAATAATACAAGCCTAGCCAAAGTCTTAGTGTTTGTTGGGTCAAGCCCAAAATGAAATTAAAAACTTACATCAAGTTACAACAAGTAAACTAATTGAACCAAAATAATAATAAACCAAGGAATAAGTCGTGGAAGGTGAAAAAACACCATAGCAGCGATGAAGGAAATATCCAGGAGAGAGAGAAAAATCAAGTTGAAGCAAACCAAAGTTGGAGCATTTGAGAAGATTGTCTCAGGCTTGTTTCTCTGAAACTGGAGCAGTGGTTTCGGATAGTTGTGTCAATTAAAGCCAGAATCGAAGCCACGGACCTGAAGTTTTGCCGATGAATCCGGGAATTTCTCTGAGACCAGATAGAATAGATTGAGCATTGCCAAGCGATAAGGATCAGTTTCTTCTTCGACTTTGGACCCTGGAAGTTTTGCAACTCGAGAAGAGAAGCATTCCAATTTTGTTGAGGAATAATACCACATCGAGAGCCAACAATTTTCCAGATCGACCAACTGATTGGGCAATCGAACAGTAAGATCCCTACTTTCAGTAAATTGGTTACAGAGTACACATAATGGATCGACATTCAAACCCCATCCTATGATTCTGTCTTTTGTAGGGCTACGGTTGAGGACGAAAAGTCATGTGAGAAAATTGTGCTTCGGAATACCTCCAGCGTTCCAGACTATAGGCTTCCAAGGGACAATTGCTTCATGACATTTTAGTAAGTTGTAGATCCTACCAGTGTAATACTTCGGCCTGATGGAGTCATCAACAACCCATTCATAGTAATCTTCAGTGTCTACTAGTTGAATGGTAGAAAGATAAGTTTGGAAGATAACCTGGTTCTCTGATCTCGCAGGTGGAATATTCCAGTGACCATGGGAGTACAGAATGTTCAGATTTGAGTTTAAGGAGACACCCATTCTAGAAGTGATGCTTGGTTGTAGGAAATCTTTCAAGCAACCAAAAGGTGACCAGTTGTCTGTCCAGAAGCGAGTGGATTCACCATTCCCTACCCTGAGTTTGATCCAATTGTAAGCTAGTCCTCTGATTTTCAACAGCTTATTCACTAACCACGAGTACTTCTGTTTTGTCTTCAGGATCCAGTAGTTACAAAACGAGCCTTGCAAAATTTCTTCTTTGAACCAAGCTACTCAGATGGAACCAGAATTGCAGAAGAGAAGCCACACAAGTTTGAGCAAGCAAGCCTTGTTCCAGGTGACCAAATCTCTACAACCTAAACCTCCTTCATCTTTAGATAAAGTTACAGTATCCCATGAAACACGAGCTGAATGATGTCCCTCAGTGGAACCTCTCCATAGGTAGGCACTGCATAAAGAATTGATTTGTTTGATGCAGGTTTTCGGGATCACAAAGGTAGAGCACCAGAAGTTGGTGATTCCCGAGATCACAGTGTTCAGCAGCAGAAGACGTCCAGCAAAAGAGAGTGACTTGGCACTCCAAGAGTTGATTTTACCTTTAACATGAAGTAGCAAATGTGCACAGTTGAAAATAGAAAGTTTTTTTGTGCATAAAGGGACTCCAAGGTACCTGATTGGCAGAGTGCCATAGGAAAGACCTGTAGCATGAATAATTTGTTGAATTTCTTGTTGTGACATCCCTGAGGAGAAAAAAGAAGTCTTTGCAACACTGACAGCAAGACCAGAATGCAACTCAAACTGATGGAAAACTTGTAGAATGTTTTGAACAGAAGACAATGACCCATCAGTGAAGATTAAGAGGTCATCCGCAAAGCAAAGGTGAGTAAGCTTTGATGATTCACACTTGTGATGATATTTAAATTTTCCCTCTGCAGCAGCCTTGTTTAGAAGATGTGAGAGACAATTCATGGCTATTACAAAGAGGTAAGGGGATAGGGGATCCCCTTGCCTTAGCCCGCGTTTTCCTCTAAAATAGCCTTGTTTTTTCCCATTGTAACCGATAGTGAAGTTAGGCGTACAGATGCAAGCTCTTAGCCAATTTAGATAGACTTGTGGCACACTGAGACTAGCTAAGCAGTTGAAAATGAAATCCCAATTAAGGGTATCAAAATCTTTAGCTATGTCCACCTTAATTGCGATTCGTTTCGATCCTTTCTCCTTATTGTAGCCATTAACTATTTCAGTAGCTAGAATTGTATTCTCTACAAGAAGTCTTCCTTGGACAAAAGCAGTTTGATTTGGTAAGATCAGATCCGGAAGCAGAGGCTTGAGCTTTGACACTAATATCTTTGATATGGCTTTGTATAATGTTGAGCAGCATGAAATAGGACGATAATCAACAATTGCCGAAGCACCAGGGTGCTTTGGGACGAGAGAGAGAATGGTGGAATTTGCAGATGAGGGTAAGAAACCAGTCTGGAAGAACTTTTGCACAGCCACAACAACTTCCTGGCCAAGAAGACCCCAAGCAGCCTTGAAAAAACCAGAGGTAAGGCCATCGGGCCCATGGGCCTTATTTGTATTGAGTTTAAGGATTGACTTAGTGATTTCCTCAGGGGATGGGATGAAGGAGAGGAGGATTTTCTGAGTCTCAGAGCAGCTGAATGGAGAGAGCCCCTGGAACCAAGTTGGGCAAGAGAATGAGGCCGAAAGAATAACTGGAGCAAGGATGTTCATAAAATGTGAGACAGCGTGAGCACTCATGTCAAGAGGATCAGTTAAGAGGATTCCAGAGGGGATGATAAAAGATCGAATGGAATTGTAGGCTGCCCTGACCACCGCAACCCTATAAAAATATGAGGTATTGAAATCTCCTTCTTTTAACCAATTAATCCTTGATTTTTGACGAAAGTAGGCTTCTTCAATTGATCTTAGAAAGACCCACTTCTGATGAAGATCACTTTCAAGTTGGAAAGAAGCAGCTGAGGGATCTTGAAGGGCATGTACCTGCGCATCTTTTAACAAACAATTAGTTAAGCTCACTCTCTCTTGAATATTTGAAAAGTTCTCTCTGTTTAAAGTGTTTAGTGCTCTCTTTAGTGATTTCAATTTCCAACATAGCTCAGTAAGACTGGTCGCACTGCTTCCGGCTTGAATCCAAGCCTCCTCGACCGTGACCAAGAACTTTGGGTGTTTTGACAGGTAATTGAAGAACTTGAAAGGTTTAGAACCAGCTTGGGGGAGGGTATAGGCAAGGTCAAGTAAGCAGGGGCTGTGATCAGAGAATTCTGGAGCTAGAAAGGAGGCTGTACTGTTTGGCAGGTGAGAAATCCAACTCTGGTTTACCAACAAACGGTCAAGCTTCTTTGCAATAGGAGATAAGGGTTGTTTATTGGTCCATGTATTGAATACCCCATGGAATCTCAGGTCAAACATCCCCAACTGAAGAAGACAGTCACGAAAGTTAATCATGTCATTAGATAGAGAATTGACTGCAGCAAGGGAGTGTTCTGCAGGATGGAGGATCTGGTTGAAGTCACCTCCAAGCAGCCACGGTCCAGATTGAAGATTCAAAGCTTGATGCAGATTGAGAAGTTCAACCCACAAATCCTTTCTCTCATCATTAAGATTTGATGCATATATTCCAGTGAAGGTAAATTTGATACTACCTGAGATAGTGACCTCGCAGGTAAGAGTTTGCCATGATTGGTGAAGGACAGAGACAACAGCAGGGTGTTTCCAGAGCAAAATAATCATACCATTTTCGTCTGATTGATGATTGGAGGTAAACTGCCATCCTTGACAGATAAGATTAATTATATGGTTCATATTAGGCTCCTTGCACAATCCACTTGGTATCGTGTTTTGCTGCACTCCTTCTTCACCATCCTCTCTCCGTTCTAATCATATTATAATATAACATCATGGGTTTTATGAATAGTTACCGAGGAATTAGTCATGTGCTTAATGTCCATAACCGAAGTTCATACCCGAACCCGAACCGAATAAACCGAACCATATACTACTTTTTTTTTTATATATAATAGTCCCAAACTGGGAATCGAAGCTGGTTTACAATTTGATAACCGAAGTAAATAACCGAATCAAACCAGAAAACAAAGAGAAGGTGATCGGAGTTAACAACCGTCGAAGGAGAGATCAAATTTGAGAAAAAGTTAAAGTTGAAACGTTTCCCTTTGTCGGTCGACGTCCCCACCGGAGAGAAGAGCTTTGCGGCACACTGCTAGCCCGTCATCAGCAGTCTGAGAGCCCAACCCAGCCGCCAGATCTGAGCCTGCGAGTTTGGCATGATCCCCACTTCATCTCATCCGGCGAGTTTGAAGCCCAACAAAGAAAAACCATATTTGAACCGGAGTCACCACGAAACATTGAGCACGAATCCGCCGTCACCAACGACCAAAAACCCTCATCCGCCACCTAAATCCGATTATACCGAACGCACCTTCGATCCGGCCAAGTAAACCCAACCGATCGGGTTTGGGTTTTGATCTCAGATTATTTCGGGTTTGGGTTCGGTTCGGTTAAAACCAGATAACCGAACAATAATCAAACCATATACACATATATACTATAATACGGCATATACACTTTGTCGATTGAGCTACTTCGGTTGTAGTGATATAACCGATCGAGTTTTGATCTCAGGTTACTTCGGGTTTGGGTTCGGTTCGGTTAAAACCAGATAACCGAAAAATAACCGAACCATATACACACATATATACTATAGTAGGTACTTCGGTTGAAAAAAACCGAACTGAAACCGAATCCATTTATATTTTGGTTACATTCAGATTTTACATACACTTAGGAAACCGAATCGAACCCGAATACATCCAAACCGAACCTGAACCGAACATCAATAATATCTGAATGGACCCTATACCTCTACACCCGAATAACTAAACAACTGAATAAACCGAACCGAACCCGAATGGACATCAAAGCCCAAAGCTACGAAGAATGATAAAGAAAGAATGATAAAGAGAGAGCCTAGTTACATTGTTTTAATTTCTTCAACTGATTTTTTTATCTTTTTGATGATAGAGATGATTCTTCACTTGTTTTTTAATAGTTACGGAGCACATTCCAATGATCATATTAATTGGATTTGTAATGTAGCGTGTCCAACATCTTTTAAGATTTAGTTTTCTTTGTTACGTTACCAGTCTTATATATATTACTACTAAATAAGTAATAACTGATAACACTAAGAATTGAAAATGTAGATAAATATATAGCTGAAGAGAAAAACGATCGATTGAATTGAAGTAATATAAATTATAATTATGATGTCACAATGAGGAAGTGTTGAAAACGTTAAAATGCAAAATATAAGCATGCGGCGGAAATCTGGCAGAAGATTTATGAGTTTATTCTGTCGCAATCATTACTCATGCTAACGAGATGGATACTTTTACATAGAAAACCTCATTATCCCTTTCATCTAACGAGATGGTATCTAAATTGTATTCCTCGAAAAGTACTTCCAGTTACTTTTATAAAAAAACCAGTTGCACCCTCTATAAAAAGGCAAAGGTTGGCTTCTCTATCATATCCCATCACGAAGCCTTAGCACTCCTCCCTCTCTCTCTCTCTCTCTCTCTCTCTCTCTATCTTCTCTCTCACTTTCTGTCTGTTTCTTAACTTGGATATGGGAGATGCCCTAGAGATCATGGTCGGAAACGGGTTCCCAGAGATTCACAAAGACACGACGCCCATTCAAATCCTCCACTCCAACCAGCAGGATTGCCATTGGTACGAAGAAACCATCGATGATGATCTTAAGTGGTCTTTTGCCCTCAACAGGTTATTTTGTCTCAAGTTGATGGCTTTCTTTTGATTATAATTAATGTTGCTCTTTTTCTTTGCCATTTATCTTTTTTTCTTTCTCTTTTTTTTCTCGACAGTGTTCTCCATAAAGGAACTAGTGAGTACCAAGAAATTGCTCTTTTGGACACCAAACGTTTCGGCAAGGTACATTGTCTTCGTCCATTATTTGATCTTATGAAACAATATATATTCATACGTTCCATATAGTTTTTGATTAATTGGTTTAACAAAAAAAAATAGCTTTCATAAATTACAAAGTTTAATTTAGAGTAATGACATGTGGTACTGAAGACTAATTAGTATGAAGAAATGGTTCTTACTTAAAACAGGTGCTTGTAATTGATGGGAAAATGCAAAGTGCAGAGAGAGATGAGTTTATCTACCATGAATGTTTGATCCACCCGGCCCTCCTTTTCCATCCTAAGTATGCAATCTATTTTATTTTCCCTTGCATATTGTTTCTTGTATATTTAAAAGTTCTAATAATATTTACAATCTACGCACCTAAATTAGCCTATATATAATTTCTATTAATGTTTACTTGAGTACTAAATTACCCCTAGCAATTAGAAATGAACATTTTATATATATGAAAATAATTTCGACCCGTATGTGGAATTGAATTTTGTTATTTACTTAACCATTAATGCTCTTTGAATAGCCCGAAGGCGGTTTTTATAATGGGGGGAGGTGAAGGCTCTGCTGCAAGAGAAATACTAAAACACAAGACGATCGAGAAAGTGGTCATGTGTGATATTGATCAGGTTATCTCTCTCTATGTATATATATATTATCATTTTTATTAACATAAATATATATATATATATATATATTCATTCTTAACACATAATTTTTGTTTTTTAATTTGCAGGAAGTTGTTGATTTTTGCAGGAGATTTCTGACCGTTAACAGCGACGCTTTCTGTAACAAGAAACTTGAACTTGTTATCAAAGATGCAAAGTAAGGGAACTGAAACAAAACAAAATTTAAAATCACACAAAGATAAGTTATGACTTTAAATATAATAATTTTGAATTTGAATAGGGCTGAATTGGAGAAAAGAGAAGAGAAGTTTGATATCATAGTGGGAGATTTAGCTGACCCAGTGGAAGGAGGGCCTTGTTATCAACTCTACACCAAATCTTTCTACCAAAACATCCTCAAACCCAAGCTTAACCCTAATGGCATTTTTGTGACTCAGGTCTTAATTTCACCTTTATATTTATATATTTATAATTTAGGAGAAATATAATAAAAGACACTATATATATATATATATTTTAAATACCTCTTGCTTATATTCTTTATAAAAAAAAAAAAATAGGCTGGACCAGCAGGAATATTCACTCATAAGGAGGTCTTTACATCAATCTACAACACCATGAAGCAAGTCTTCAAGTGTAAGCAAGCGTCTTTGTATACTTTTCTTGCTGTAGAAACATTGTGGCAATTCATCATTTTGATGATTATTAAATATGTGAAAACAGACGTGAAGGCTTACACAGCACACGTTCCGTCATTTGCGGACACGTGGGGGTGGGTGATGGCATCGGACCAAGAGTTTGAGGTTGAAGTTAAGGAAATGGATGGAAGAATCGAAGAGAGAGTGAAAGGAGAGTTGATGTATTTAAATGCTCCTTCTTTCCTCTCTGCTGCTACTCTCAACAAAACCATCTCTCTCGCCCTGGAGAAGGAGACCGAAGTTTATAGCGAAGAGAACGCAAGATTCATTCATGGTCATGGTGTGGCGTACCGGCATACTTGAAGAAGAACCGGGTTCCATTTCAGATTAATACCGTTCCCATTTCAAACAAAACACAAAAACGGGCGTTGTCTTGATTACCTTTGGTTGGGTTTTGTTTTTTACTTTCCTTGCGCTTTCGTTTTCTTGTCCCTCAAGTTATTCCAGTTTACTTTTGCTTACTAAGAATAAATACCTATCGTCAAACCGGGTTCTCTGATTAGTTCAATTAAACCGAAACAAATCATGTTATAACAAGGGGTACTAGTAACTAGTGGAATTAAATGCAAAAGGACACAAGAAAATGATCATTTGTGACCGGTGAGATGAACTGCTTGGGAAAGGAGGGTGTAATCGATCTCAAGCTCCTCGAGGACTCGCTTGAGCGCGATGACCAGCTCGGTTCTCCTGAAATTCTTCACTCCGAAATTTTGGAAGTTCATGGTGTGTTGGATGAGCAGATTCATATTCAGCTTGTTCACATTCTCAATCGCCTTCACCATCAGCATGGGTTCTGGATACCAGTTTTGTGGGTTCTGCACCAAGTATCTGACCAAACACACATCAAATACCTCGTGTCAATACACAGTGAGTGAGTTATTTGATTTAAGCTGGTTTTTGTTTTCTCTCTAATTAGCTGGTTTTTGTTTTGATACTTACTCTGCTATTTTCTCCTTGAGAGTGGCGATTTTCGCGGCCGGTGTTGAGAATGCGATGGAGAATTCTACACAATCTCCCATATCTGGACTTCTGTAGTAATTGCCAACTGGTTTCGATATTAAAACCGAATTTGGATAGAACACTTTCTCGTTGTCAATCTTGAGGAACACGGTAGTTAAAAGATGTATTTCTTCAACCAGCAACTTCAAAGCAAAGAGAATACCAAAAGGATTAGAGCTGGTTTTAATTAAATGAGAAAACAAATTTTCAAAGTTGTTTACCAGTACACCGTCGATAAGGCAACGATCACCGACGTCATAAGGGTGCATCACGAAGACAAACACAAAGGATTCGAAGATATTCTTGCAAGTGCTTCCGATCATGAAAGCAAGTCCCACGAATTGTGAGGAGAAGACCACCAATAACTTGGTCGTTGCTATATCCAGAAGTACCAACCAAATTATGAAGGTGACAACGGTAAAGACTCCAGTTAAAAGCTTGTCCACCTGCTTAACCGCTGTTTTTGTGTCGTTCAGTGAATGTCCTAATGCTTTCCGACTTGTGTAAACTTGAATCTGACAAAAATGGCGACAAATTTTTACACACCTACTTAAAACTAACATAAAAAAACCTAATATTTGGATAAGTGTTTGAAGAATGTTACCACCCATTCTGTAAAAGCGTTGCGTGTGATTTTTCCGGTCTCGCCACCTTCTATTAATGGGAGTACAAGCAGAGCCGGCCCTGAGTTTTAGAATGCCGCAAGCTAAAAAAAATTTGGGCCGTTTTACTATATTAAGTTTCGAACTTATGACTTTCTGAAAAAAATTTCATAATTTTACCATTAAACTAAATAAACTTTTTGAAATTTAATGGCTGATTTTTTTTTATAAAAATGAGGGCCGCAAGCCCATGCTTGCTTTGCTTGGGCTCAGGGCCGGCCCTGAGTACAAGGTCTACCTCTTCTTTAATCATGAACCTCAGCAAGTCATCTTCCTCTATGTAACTGAAATTTAAGAAGGAAATTAAGTTTGTATGATTAAGATAAAAAAAAAACTAGAAGGAAGCAGAGAGTATTGTGTGATGACTTACCAAGAATTTGGCTGAGCAACATTGTTGAAGATATCATAAGCAGCAGCCACAGCCTCCATGTCATTAGTTATCTCTTTATCAGTTATCTCTTTCCCATGGCTACACTCATCTAAAGTGTTAGATATGGTTGAGAGACCTGAAGCTCCCACGGCTTCAATCAAAACTCGCATTGTCCAAGCAGAGACCTTCTCTTGTTTCATCTTGTGAACCTTTCCCATATCGAGCACTTTCTTCCCTCTCACCGTTCCATTCTTGGTGCTGGTGAAACTAAGGTGGCCCGTGCCTGGCTCGCGCCCAACGCTCTCTGCCTCTTCTATAAGCGGAGGTCCCGAGAGAGTCTGGAGAACGTATTGGTGGAAGATAGACTCTTGAATTCTCTCAAAGAAGTTTCTGACGTTGAACTTTGAAGCAAGGACTTTCAAGGCAAATGTCTTCACCAAAAAAATGGTTGACCCGACGAGAAGGGAGACGATAGTCCAAGTTATAAAGTCGAGAAATTTCTTGGTCTTACGAGAGCGTATATGGTCATCTTCGAACAGAAATACCCAAGCAACCAGAACCAGGCTGAACCAAATGAAGACTTGAACGTTCTTCTTCAAACCATGGACAAAGTACAACACTTTTTTCGTAGGAGATAGTTCCTTTCTATGACGAACACCCCTAAATGCATGAACCAATTCGTCACGAACATGCCGCTGAGCGTCACCATCACAAGTACGCACCATTTCCAGACTTCCAAACCCCAAATGCGATGCTTTTTCACCTTATCAACGTTTAAACTCACAACCAAAGTGCACAAAATGGCCACAAACACTATCAACTCAAGCAGAGCCAGAGGTCTCATTCCACTACGCTTCACTCGGTGTAGCTTAACCTTTTTGTAGATTTCTTCATTTTCATCCGTTTCGTCCTCAGCAACTTTACTCAGGGCTGCTGAGCCAACGCTCCTTTTCGAATCGTTACGAGGGGAAGCTCTGTTAAAAGAAGTCCTTGAAAACGAAGCAGCGCTAAACTGTTGTTCCCTAGGGGTTCCACAATTTTCCTCTACTATAGTCTTATCGAATCGATACGACTGTTGTTTCACAAACCTTGAGTTGGACTTGGAGTAAACTGACCTCGAAATAGATTTCCTCCGAGCCAGACCTTCAGTGATATGACTTGGAATTTTAGGCGGCTTATGAACGCTACCAGAGAACTTATAGATTTCAGGAGGTGGAATGCTTAACGGGTCTAGTTTCGCAGTCCCCTTATCTGAATTTGGTGAATCAGCTACCTTGGAAGAAGGAGATGCGGCTGGATCTTTTGACTCTTCTTTATCTGAAACATTGATAACAACTTCTTCTCTGTTGCTAGTTCTCCTCTCTGCCATCCCTAAGTCACCTTTATCTGAACCAATAAGTTTGCGATGCGGTTTTCACGCCAATGGCTCTCAAAAGACCCTAGAAGCTGGACCAATTCCTAAGAACACAAGAGTAGAAAAATGTACCAATGATTAGATCAATCACAAACTCTTACACCCTTAATTAGACACCGACTTTGGGCAAAGTTTTCATTTTTTCCTAAAAAGAATGACCAAACTTAAGAGCGCCTCTAGCTTTTTTGAAAAAGTCTGAAAGCTAAACCTTAAACCTTAAACCATGACCTACAAGGCTAGAACAGAGATCTGCAAGAAAGACCATTTGTTCTTAGTTAGTAAAACTCAGCTCTTGAGCCAGGCGAGCAAAAGAATGCATATCCTACAAGAGATTCTCTAATCGATGACTACCATAAAACAAATAAGAACAATTTTTTTTTAAAACAAATAAGAACAGTTAAAAAGAAGAGCCGAACGAAACCAGAAGCTACATTTACGAAACAGAGCAGGTACGTAAAGGAACTCTGTATATCCTTCGGTGGATAAAAAAGAAATTTTTAGAAACTTCAAAGGAACAAAGAAAAAGAGCAGAAGATCGTACAAGGACACTGAGGAGCCGAAGTAGAAGTGATCCTTGAAACTTTTAGTCCAATTTAAGTGCATTTTATAAACCAAACGAATTCCAGAGTGATACAGTAAAAAACAAATTGGCAGCAATTAAATATAGAGAACCACGTGGGTTTTCAGAGGCGATTCCCATAAATATAGAGAACCAGGTGGAGATAATAATAATAATTTGGAACCAGAGATCGCCCTAATTTTTATTTTCTCTCCAACTTTCTTCTAAGCCGCCGCTCGAGTCTTCTTCCTATTCATTGTCGCTGTCTCCCCGGGGGCCAGTACTCCTCACCGCCGCCGGGGGAGGCTCTCCCCTTTTTCCTTCATTTGGTTTGCGGTTCACCCTCCCCCTGATTTTCTCGTTTTTCTAGTGGTGGGGTTCTTCTTCAGTTTTTGGATCTCCTCTAGGGTTCCGACGGGTTGTACTCCGGCGTGTGTGGCGACGAAGTGGGTCGATATGGTGGTGGTGTGTGGCGAAACGGCTCTACCTCAGGTTAGGCTCCAGTGCAGATGATGAAGCGGATCTCGTATGGATCTCGACAGTGGGCGATTCCAGGATCCTTGTGGACGGGTCTCCGGCGTCAACAAAGAGGCTCCGTGGTTTCCCCTTCCTCTCTTGTGCCCGGAGTTGTGGCTCCTCCGCCGCTTCTCTAGTTTTGGTCCCGTCGGCGGTGAGTGGAGGTCGGATTTGGCTCATTTGGCTCCACTTGTCTTTTTTTTTCCCGGCAGTGTTCGACGGTTCTAGGAGTGGGTCAAAGTTGCGGATAGGGAGTGCTCCGTTAACGGCTCTGGTGGTGACTTAGTGACGATTAGAGGCGGCGGATCTGTTTTAGCAAACTATTTTCATTTCCGTGGGAGATGATTCCTGTAGCTTTCAAAAGCTCGGGAATGGCGGCTGGAGGCGGTTTCTCTGGCTGCCCGAAGAGGCTCCCGTGCCGCCGGTTGTGGAGTGGTTCGTTGAATCAGTTACGTTTTTGTGTTTGTCCTCGGAGAAGCTGTAGGCGTTCCTTTTAGCGGGGTTTGAGGGCTGGCCTCGGGTGGGAACTGCTCGTGGCAACGACGATGAGGACTCGAATTCTTTGGAATTGCAAATGCAAATGTATGAGCTTCGTGTTCGGAATCGGTGTATCTTCGTTGAGGATCCTTTTGGTGTCCTGTGACGTGTGCTTTTCTTGCTCGTTTCGTTGTCCATTTCTTTGTTTCCGATTGTTCTTTGCTTTTGTCTGTACTTTTCGGTCTTTCTGCTTTCTAAGTTATCTCTGTAACTTCTGTCACAAATCTTAAAAATTGGTATAAAATTTAACATTTAAACCAAAAAAAAAAAAAAGTTTATGCTTTCAATGACAAGTTGACAACTCATAAATTTTTAATCATAAATGGATTCTTACCAATTTTTTAATCATAAATTTTGATTATTTAAAAATTTAGAACTCCATAAGTTTTTTCACTTTCAATAGTGAACCTCATCAGGGGTTCTTAAAAAAAATTTTAATTTTTTTTTTATAATTAATTTTCTTAAGTTTTATTTATTTTGTAAAAAATTATAAACATACTATATTTTATAAAACCAAAATTATATTGCATTTCATGAATTTTAAAACATACAAAATATTGCCGAAACTTCAGGAAGAAGAAGTTTAGAATCTTAAAAAAAAATTAATATGTAAAGATTCCAATTCATTAATATGTAAAAAAAAGTTTAGAATTTTAAAGTTGAAATTAAGAATTTTTTTTTTTTTAAAGTTAAGAAATTTTTTTTTTTTTTAAAAAGTTAAGAAATTTTTTTTAAGTTATAGTTAAGAAAAAGTAAAAAAAAAAATCTGGCAAAAAAAAATAATCCGGAGAATTAGCTATTGACACGTGGCTAAGAACCCCTTATAATAACCGGTTCTAAAATTTCTTATTTAAGAACCGGTTTTTAACTATTACAATTATTATTATTATTTTTTTGGTTAAGAACCCCACCTAAGAACCCCCATTGGAGCTGCCCTTATAATTTAATTTATAGTCGGTCTTATTTTAATTTATTCGCATATTTTTCTTATGTCTAGCGAATGGATACATATTTTAGTTTATTTTCTTGGGCTTTTGTACGCAATTTCACTTAATCGAAGTTTCATTAGTATGTTGATAATTTTTAGAATTTTAATAGAAAGTAGCACTTTTTACTATTGTTTAATCAAAATATTATTTTCTACTACATTTTCAAAAAGTAACAAAAAAATTAATGAATCTTAAACTAAGTGATGGTACATGCAATTATTCCGTATAAAAATCATGATTTTATTTTAAAAAGGTTGTTGTGCTATCTCCATCCATAGTGTACATCAAGCTCATTTAACTAAATGATTTGCTCTACGTAAAACAAAAAATATGAATGGAGAAGCCACACAGTTTGGTGAAGAATAAAAGGAGGAGAAGGTTGTGAATGGTCCTTGGCTTATATCATATCTTAAACTGCCTCTTGGATAAGTTAAAAAAAAAAGAGAAGACAAAGGCGACAGCAAGAATATATTCCAGTTTACGATGCTTCTGAGTTCTGACTAAAACCTTAATTTATTTGGCGTCCTTATTAATTGGTTTGATTTGAAATCGGTATTTCAATGAAAAATCCAAGTCAACTTTTTTGTATTTTGATTTCAATATAAACGCTTCATTACCATTACTTCAACGAGCACGGCATGCTATTTAGAGTATCTCGTATCGGCCCGAATAAAATAAATTAATAAAAGTTGAATCTACCAAGTTTCTTAATCAAATGTTTAAAAGCTTGTACACCATATCTATCTGGGGTTAAAAGCTTATACATCAGATATGGGTTTGATTTCCAAAGACTAAAGTTTCTTCAGATTAATATATTACATGTAGAGGTGTCTATTGTGTATTGTAGAGAGAGTTGTCTATCATGGATATGTTGTACATATAGAACCATCCGTCATAGATCCATATATTACGAGGAAGAACTGTATCGTGGAGTTATTGTTCAGTACATGTGTTGTAAGTAGTTGAATTTGATTAAATCAAAATATCTTTGGTAATGATGATGATGTAACAAATTAATGAAAACAATAAGAAATTCAAACATACTCTTTAGTGATGCATGGGTGCAAAAGCAAACATGAAAATGCGTATAAAGCAATCTCGATCACTCTCTCTTAAAACTTTTAACATGAAAACTTATCATCCTCCTCATCTCGCCTCTTTTCCTCTTTTTTTTTCTTCATTTGTGACCAACTGAACATACAAAAATATTTGATTCGTAAAGGCTCTTTTAAGATGCTTAGACAAATAATATTAATAATTTTCACGGACTAAACTTTCAGTCTAAGTACGATTAAAGAAATTGAAGCAAATAAACTCCCAAAATTTAGTTTTACTAAAACAAAAATAAAACCGAACCCGAACCAAAATAAATTCAGTTCTGTATTTTTTTCAAAAAAAAAAACCTAACCTTCTCAATCTCAAGGTTATTATTATTCTTCCCGGACTTTCTTTCTCTAGAACAATTTAAAGCCCATTATGAAGCCCAAATATAAAATTCAGCTTAGCCCGTACTTGTTTATTTCCTAATCGGATTTAGGGTTTCTCAGTGGCTCAGGCTATACTCTATAGGTTTTTAAAGCGGCTTGTTCAATCTCCGTCTCCTTTTCTCTTTCTGCCGCTCCTGATCTCCCTCCATCCTAACATCCTTAAGCAGCATCAATGGCGGTTACCTTTTCAGATCTACACACAGAGCAGGGTGTCAAATCCGTGGAGGAGCACCTCGTCGGAAAAACTTACATCTCCGGGTAAGTTTGTTACTTTCCTTATTTCTGCTATACGATCGTAACCTTCCCATCGTTTCTATTCTAAGAGAGCTTTGATTTCGCAGGGATCAATTGTCTGTTGATGATGTGAAGGTATACGCTGCCGTTGTTGAGAAACCCAGCGATGCCCTCCCCAATGCTAGCAGGTGGTACGATTGCGTGGCTTCCCACCTTGCTAAAAGGTTCGCCCTTTTGAAATTTTGGATCAAATTTGGATGATTATTATCAAATTTCCAAGAAATCACGAGTTTCAAATTGTTGCAGTTTCCCCGGTAAAGCCGTCGGGGTAAGAATCGGTGGCTCTGCTGCTCCTGCTGAAGCTGTTCAGGCTGAGGTACCTTTACTCAGAAGGCTTGATCTGTTAAACGGTTATAGTATGGAACAATGCTTTGATGTGGAGATACTTCTAGTATTATATTAGGGATCCACGAGCTGTGTTTGGTAGAGGAAACTTTTTGTGGTGTTTTAGCTATTTTCCATAAATTATCAACAGGCAGCTGCAGCTGCAGCAGCTGATGATGATGATGACATGGATCTGTTTGGTGACGAGACCGAGGAGGAAAAGAAAGCTGCAGAGGAGAGGGAGGCTGCTAAGAAGGACACCAAGAAGCCCAAAGAGAGTAAGCCTCTATTTGTATACTACTTGCTAGTGTTGAAACATTAGTTTTAGTATGTTTTTTCTGCAAATGATATACAAGCATTTGTCTTTTGTTTTTATGGGGAGCACATTCTTATTCTCTTTTGAATTTCAAACTTTTTGTTAGGTGGAAAGTCCTCTGTACTCATGGAAGTAAAGCCATGGGATGATGAGACCGACATGAAGAAACTGGAGGCGGCTGTTCGCAGTGTTGAGATGCCGGGTCTTTTGTGGGGAGCTTGTACGTCATTAATTTCCATCTGTCTATACTTGCAATGATCGTAAGCTTTCAACTTTATTGTGTAGTACAGTTTTCTAATTGCGTCTTTCGTCTGGATAATTGTTGCAGCAAAACTGGTACCAGTTGGTTACGGGATCAAGAAACTCACGATCATGCTCACCATTGTTGATGACCTCGTGTCCCCTGACAACCTCATTGAAGACTTCCTCACCTCAGAGCCTAACAACGAGTACATCCAGAGTGTTGACATCGTCGCATTCAACAAGATTTAGAGACTTTAAACCTCTCCCTACCAAAAGATACATGTTTTCTTTCCAAGTTTTGTTCTTCTGTGCTGTTTGCTGAGATGTTTATTTTCCAGTTGCAAGACCTCTTTCATGTTACAAGAAACATAAACTATCAGTGCTTATTATTCCTTTGCATTAGTGTTAAGAAACACCCAAGTACCGTGTAAAATTCTCTATCATTTCAGATAAAATTACGTATCCTGCGGCTCCCATCACAAGAGAAAGGGTGAATTTTCCTCCTGGAACAAGTCGTGGAGAAGTTGTTGCTGTTGAAGATGAGACTGAGTACCTATCTGACCAAGACATTGCAGCTGGGAGGATTCCGAACAATACAAGAACTACAGAAGACAAATCATAGTTAGTTTTGTTTAAATGTGTCTACTTCTTCATTCAGGTCTCTCAAGAAGAGACTTGTTGTACCTTCATACGTTCCAGCAAAATCTAAGGCTTTGAAGAAAATCTCTGGGTCCAGTAGAGACAGGAGAAGCGGTGGAACTAGTGTAAGAAGGTAAAGAAGAGGCTTGTTCTGACCGGTTGGGAGCTTCAATACTTGAAGTTTTTTTGGAAAGCAAAGGTTATACAGGGGCAGTAGATTTAAAAGAAAAACACAAAGTTCAGTTGTTTGATAATAATACTCACAGTCAGAGAAGAAATCAGAGAGGCCTATGACAAATCCGATATAAGATGTTGCGATTGCGATAAGAGAGAAGGCTTCCACAAAAGGCTGTGTGATCAAAACAAGACATATTTGAGGTGATTGGTGGGAATTTATTTGGATAAGCAAGAACAACTAAACTTACACCGACATTGACACTGCTTGATCTCAATTGCTGCAGAGGATCGATCATGTTCTCAGAAGCCACCCCTGTGACTGGAAACGATCCAAGAATTACAGCATTCCACACAAGAAACAAGCCAAGTGGTATGGCCGTGCCAAGAACAATCGCGGTTCTGAAGATAAAGATATTCAGAAAGCTGAGTTAATCCAGACAGATTGAGTGACTTTCACCATCACTATTGCAGGATATGATGTCACCTTACTTTCGGCAAGTCTCCTTCAAGATCTGTGCAGAGAACCGGCACCCCATTCTGTAAAAAAAGCAACCAATTAAGAGAGTTTCTTCATCATGGGAGTCGAGAACTCACGGTTGAATCACGAGATTGATTGACTACCTGATAAACAAATGAGAGGGCAATAATGGGTATACTCATGGGAACGGCGTCAAAGTTGGCCTTGAGAAGAGCTTCCCAGTGCAAGTCTCCACTCGCAACTGCCTAACAAAATGGTCATCTATGGTTTGGTTTTCCCTTTCATGATCTCATAGAAAAGTCTTTATCGGAAAATTGTTACCACGAGTGCTGCAAACGATGCAATTAGTCCAAACACAAGAACTCCATTGGTTGCACCTATGAATCGCTGGCTACAACCACATGCAGAAAGTCATGATTAACTTCTCGGGTCTACCACTATTCCACTCTGGTTATCGTTGGGTTCAAACAGTCTCTGATTTCATTGATTGGTCTAAAAAGGAAAGCTAACCTTCCAAAGAAGCAAATGCCTCCGAGAACCACTGAGAACAGAGTTGCACTCTCCCATCTACAGAACTTTCTGGGAAATAAGTACAGCAGCATAACAATCAAGGCTGTCAATGTAAATATAAGGATCAATTGGGGTTTCCTACATTGGAATGCCGAGGAAGTTTGTAAGGATGCCTGAAGACCGAGCAATGTAGGCCAAGAGAAGGGTGTAATGTATGAGAATGTAGGACCAACTACACAAAAGAAAGGCTTGTTTTAAATGTGAATGAAGGAAACACTGAGGGAAACTGAGGAAAGCAAGTTCTCAAATGAGGATGAGAGGATGACTACGAAGCAACTTGAACTCCAACAGATCCAAGAGTCCGCTTCGCCATTGAGACCTGCCCAAATATCAAGTGAAAGGCTGAGTTTTAGAGCATCATTAAGAGCATAGAAGTATCGGTTTGAGGGGACATACGAGAGATAAGCCTCCAGAGCCTAGTTCAGACATGGTGTTGACATTAACTTCAGCAACCAGCAAACCTGTCACAACCTGAAGCCAACATATGTGTGTAATGACCAATCCATTACTTGCAAGAAACATAAATAGAGATAAGAAGAAGCATCCGTAATCACCATGAAAGCCCAACAGAGAATGCAGGCGACTGCAGAGGCCAGAAAGCCAGAGTCTTGTGTCACGGCCGGAATCGCAAGTATCCCTGCACCTACCTAATCAAGAAAGGATAGAGAATTACAAGTTGATTCGTTCCACCCTTTTCAGCTGGAATCTGGAGAGAGTTATGAGAAAGAAGACTTACGGTAGTGCCAGCAACCAAGAAAATCGCACTGGACAAACTTCCTGAAACGTTCATTACTCCAAACTTAGCCAAAATTCAATCCAAATTTGAGTCCCCGAATGGAAATAAAAGATACAACTTTGTACCGGATTCTCGCTTCAATGTTGATCGATTAAGGTTAGAGAAGAGCCACTCAAATTCGACAACCTTTTCTTCTTCTTCTTCTTCTTTTGTTGTTCCTTGTGCTTCTCTGCCTTCATTGGAGAGTCTCCGAGGCAAAAACTTGAAGAATCTTGGGGTCTGAGTTCTAAAGAATGGGTTTTATTTGAAACCAAAACGGGATGAGGAATTATAAGATCTTCGTACATGAAAAGGCAGAACTCCGTTGAGAATTAAGAGCTTTTGTGGAACTGAAGCGGTGGGCAATCGAAGACAAGTGTAGCTTAGAGAGACAGACATCTCTCTCTCTCACTCTGTGTTTATTCTATCTTGGTCTGTGATGTCTGAGATCAGACACTGTGATCAGTCTTCTGGTTTTCTGCGAGTCCAGTTCAAAAGGTTGTGAATAGACTAGAGAGCTTAGCTTCCGAGATTAACATGTGTGGCTATCTTATTTTTCCATTTTTTCCTCCATTCGTCGTATTCGATTATAAAGCATTTATGCTTGCTTCAATTTAGCTTTTAAACATTTTATTTTGGTGTAAACATTTTATTTTCTTCGATTGTGTGCACATCTCTACTACTACTAATAGAAATAAAAAAATTATTTTTCCGTTGTTTTTTTTTAACAAATTGTTTTCCCAATTATTGAATTGAATTAAAAAAGAATTGAGGAAGAAAGTCCGTTGCGGCTGATTTGGGTCCGACAAGAACGGGTCAGAAAAACAGAGACCAATTTCTAAAAGGAAACAAAAAAAAGATCCAAGGTTAAATTTGATTTTATCTTCTAATATACTCCAGAGAGCACGGAAAAAGAACAGATTTTTAAATTAGGGTTTATCTTCTCCCCTGACTTTGGGAGTTGGTTCTCTTCCGTCGTTGAAACAAACAAAAGCATGAAGAAGAAGCTCCAAACCCGTTTTCCAGCGGTATGACAAATTCCTTTCGTTGTTTTTTCTACATACACACATGTAGTTAAGTTTTGTTGACTTTTTTCTTCTTCCTATGGAGGCAACCATGAAGAGTGTCTTGTGAGTGTAGTTAGGTTGACTTTCTCTGTGATTACATGTTTTCTTCTTCATGATCCTTGTCTTCTTTAGGGCTTTGAGTTTTTGTGAATGTAGTCTTGGGATTGGAGGGCTATTTTGTTCATGGCTAGAGATATAATAAACTGCAGAGATATCTTATTTAGGACTGGAGATGAGAGATATCTATAGATGAAGTTTCTTAGTGTCCTGGATTTTAGGTGTTTGATTTCTCTACACCTTGGTTGAGATGTTCTACACCTTGGTTTCCTCAGGATCTTTCTAACGTAATTGAACCTCAAATTTTGTTTCAGACAAGGATTAAGAAGATTATGCAAACTGATGAGGATGTCGGGAAAATAGCAATGGCGGTCCCTCTTCTTGTTTGTAAGTGATGTTTTTTTCATACAGCTTGTGTCACTTGTAGTTTACGATCATTGCGTTGTTCTTGTTTGGATGTAAATTTGCAGCTAAAGCTTTGGAGCTATTTTTACAAGACTTGTGTTATCACACATATGATGTAACTCTCAGCCGAGGCGCCAAAACAGTCAACTCTGTTCATTTGTAAGTGTGAATCCCATCTTTGGCTTTTGCTTATAATAAAACCAATTGTTTTCTTGATTCTTCAAAGTTTTGTTTTTAATTCTTTTTCCAGGAAGCAGTGTGTGCACGCGTTTAACGTCTTTGATTTTCTAAGAGAGATTGTCGATAAAGTTTCTGATTTGGGTGGCTCAGAAGCTGAAGACCGCTCTGCTCCCAAAAGAAGGTTAGGCCCAAGATCAACCAATCCACTTCTACTAAACTTTGGTAGTGGCTTCATGTCTAACAACTTGTTTTTCCGAATTTTCAGGAAAGTTGTCGATGAAAGTATTAGCAACGATGAAGATAGGAAGGCCACTCAAATGGTAACAACCGAAACTTATTTTGCCAATGAACGGTTGTATTTGCCTTAATGCTTGTTTTTTCTAAGCCTTTTTGTCGCCTTGTTACAGGATGAGGTCAAACATACTGGTGGTGGCAGAGGAAGGCGGGGTAGAGGCCGTGGCCGTGGACGAGGTGGTGGAAGAACTGGAAATGGCCTGTCTCTGAAGTTTGAAGATGATTTAGAAGATGTTTCTCCCGAAAGCAGCAGGAGCCCGTCTCCTGAGAACGGGAGCCTTTCTGATCATGATGATGCATCTTGGAAGAAAAATGTGGACAGTAACTCAGAGTTGAAAGTAAGGAACTTCGATCTGAATGTTGGATTAGATGAGAATGGAGAGTCTGCTACATCGCTGGAAAGACGGCTAGAGGGAAGACCAGGTCGGCCGTTGTTTGGGATCAAGGAAATGAAAATAGATCATGATCAACAGGCTAGTGCTAAGGAGGAAGATTATGATGAAGAAAGCATAGACGAAGACTGAAGTTTGGGGGGCTTTGTTTCAGATTAGGTGAAATGACTAAGTTAAGATTAGGAGAAACAAGTTAGGGTATATAGAGAGAGAAGCAAGTGTGTGTAGGAGATTACTCACATTCACATTATGTAATTTCATCTTTTGCTTCTCCAGCTCGCTCGCTGCTCATTTATCTCTTACAACTTCCAAGCAAGCTTACACACCTTAATCAAACTGACTTTAAGTGCAAATTGCAAACCTGAAATCACATATCTGAGTACGTTCTCAGATCATTTGCGACTTCAAAAGTTGATTCAACAGAGCTTTTTCGAGGTCTGTCACACCGGAAGTGAGATAAGAGCTCAAGTAAGACAAGTTTTGAGATTTTTCATTCTCGTTTGTTGAATATCAAACAAAGCTGATTGTATAGTTTTTTTTAAGACTATTTTTTCTCGACAGTTCATCACTTGACGACAAAAGGAAAAAAAAAAAACTGGATTAATCTTGGTTTAAAATATGATAAACCAAAGCTTAACCGAACAACCGAGTTGATTGATAGCTTCGTCTTCCGTTCTCAAAATCAAAACCCCAGAAAACGCGAAACCTCTCTCGTCTTCCTCTCACCGTCAAATTCAGTTGCAACAATGGATTTCCAGGTTGTGATTCTCGCCGGCGGATTCTCCAGTAATCTTGTGCCCTTAGTCTCCAAGGTCTCTCTCTCTCTCTCTATATATCTCTCTCATCACCAAAACAGTCTTTTGCAGTTTGTTTAGGCTAATAGCTAATTTCCCTTTGCTCTATGTTGTCCAGGAAGTCCCCAAGGCGCTGCTCCCCGTAGCCAATCGTCCGGTGCTATCTTACGTTCTGGATCTGCTCGAGAGTAGTAATCTCAAGGATCTGATCGTCGTACGCCTTATATCTTTCATACGAATTCCTGATTTCTTTTCGGTTGAATGTTTTTTCATGGACCTTAGAATTTCGCTTCGCATTGCTGGACAGGTTGTTGAAGGCGGAGATGCCGCTCTGAGAGTTGGTGGATGGATATCTTCTGCTTGTGTTGATCGTTTACATGTTGAGGTATTTTTATTCTTCTGGGATGTTTATATTTCATTAGAAATGGAGGCTATTGCTTCATAAAGTTCCAATGCATTGCACAATGTTGCTTCACGTAGAATATCAAATAAGTGAAAGCTTTTGTATTCTGGCAGGTTAACTTGTTCTTAGAATATTGGACTTTTAGCCTAGGCGGACGAATCACCATTCAATGTATCTAAACCCAGGCATTCATTCAGTGCCTAAAATTTATTTGCTCATCTATGCCTTCTGAATTTAGTCACTTCAACTCTATGCATCTAGTGGCCCTAGAATTTCCAAGTACAGTAACACTAGGAACCATTTGAATTTTTCAGTTTGATCAGAGCTATCGTGTCTCCAATGGTTAATACTTAATAGCTTTTCGCATATACTTTTCCTGAGGTTATGGATTAAACAAATTGAGAAGTTATTCAGTGTTCTGCTTGATATCTTACTTTAGGTTGCTGCTGTTGCCGAGAATGTTGGAACTGCTGGAGCCATCAGGGCAATTGCACACCACTTAACTGCCAAAGACATTTTGGTTAGCTACAATAAAGCCATCCCTTAACTTATGCCTCCTCGTAGCTTTTGCTTTGTGTAACTTCTGAGCTTTAGCTAACTGGTAATTTGTCCTGACGCAGATTGTTAGTGGAGACATTGTTTCTGATATTTCTCCTGGTGCTGTTGCCGCCACTCATAGAAGACATGATGCATCAGTAACTGCAATGCTTTGTAATGAACCTGTCAGTGGGCCATCAGAATCCGGGGGCGCTGGTGGAAAAGACAAAACCAAAAAACCTGCTTGCTATGATATCATAGGGCTTGATTCCTCGAAACAATTCTTGTTATACATAGCCACAGGTCTTACTTTGAACTCTCTTTTTTTATTTCTTAGAGGCAACAAAATGCTTGAACCTGTTTTTGGTTTACCTCCCGAAATTGTGATAGGGGCTGAGATTAAGAAAGATACCCGATTAAAAAAGAGCATTCTCTGTGCGGCTGGCAAGGTAATGTTCTCTAATTGTAAGTGTTTTAAATGACCTACTATTCCGTTTGTCTTCTGGCTGTATGATGATTCATATATTAATAAAATCTAAGTTCAGTTTCTTATTACTTTGTCATTTCCAATCTAGATGGAGATACGATCAGATCTCATGGATTCTCATATATATGCCTTCAAGAGGTTGGTCAGGTGTGCTTTCCAGCTAACAATTTAGTTTAATCTGTCGACACTCAATATGTTATGTCTTGCAGATCAGTCCTGCAGGAAGTTTTGGATCAAAAACCTACATTTCGGAGCCTAAAACAGGATGTACTCCCATATCTTGTTCGTACACAGCTGGTTAGTTGGATAAGGTCCTTGCAAATGAGATTAATGGAGATTATACTATTTTTTTTATTACCATTTTGATCTTTTGTTTGTGTTTTTTCCCCCTGGAGTATCAGAGATCAGATGTCATCTCAGACGAGAAAACTGTAGAAGAAAATGGAAATGGAAATGGAAAGAATAATATGCAGAACAACGAGGTGGTTCTGTCTCAAATTCTCTCCAACGCATCTTTGCCAAGCTTTCATCAAGTTTATGAGTCAGGTTTGAATAGCCGAAAAACCCATAAATGCTGTGTATATATAGCGGATGAAAGTAAGTATTGCGTCCGGTTGAATAGCATTCAAGCCTTCATGGATGTAAATAGAGATGTAAGTTGTTTTCTCATAAATGTGTTGGATTCCTTCTATAGTAACTTTTTCTCAGCTGAAAGATGGAGCTCCGCAATTGTTCAAACTTGTGCAGGTTATTGGTGACGCAAATCACCTATCTGGATACTCATTTTCTGCTCATCACAACATTGTCCACCCATCAGCTGAGCTTGGGTCAAAAACCACAGTATGTCATCGACATGTGTAGATATTGGGCATTTGCTCTGGTAGTCGTGATCGTCAACAACATTTTGTGGGTTACAGGTTGGACCTCATTGTATGCTTGGAGAAGGCTCTCAAGTCGGTGATAAATGCAGTGTCAAAAGATCTGTAATTGGGAGACATTGCCGGATAGGCTCCAATGTGAAGGTAACAAGAGAGCTTTTACTCACCCCAGCCAAATGAAGGTGGTGTTCATGTTGATAATATACTCAAAGTGCTTGTATGTACGTGGGTGCAGGTTGTTAATTCAGTTGTGATGGACCATGCCACAATTGGAGACGGATGTTCAATACAAGGCTCAGTCATTTGCAGCAACGCACAGCTTCAAGAGCGTGTTGCTCTGAGAGACTGCCAAGTAAGTCGCCCCCTTCAGTTTTCGTAATACACAAGTGTTTTTTTGATGGATTTCACAATAAAAACATCAATTTTGCTTGTAGGTGGAAGCAGGCTATGTAGTTTGTGCCGGGGGTGAGCACAAGGGAGAGACATTCGCCAGAAAATGATAGCATTTCTTTAGTCATTCGTTTGGTGAACAGAGCAGAGAGGAGAAGGATTGGAAAGTTCCCCACTAAGGTTTTTGGTGATTAAGAGTTTGAGATTTTTCATTACTATGTTTTGCTGATAGGATTTGATCTTTTGCTACTCATTTGATATCTCAAGTCTTGCAACTCTTTGTCAGCCACTGATTCTTCCTCTCTTTGACAGCCGTTAATTTTGATGTCTTTCTTTTTGTTTTTTTTGCTCTGAAATTTTGTATCAGATATAAATATTTTGTTGTTCGGGAATTAATCACTTTCCTGTAAGATCCATAATTTGGTTTTGATAGTTTCGAATAGAGACGTTTACACCAAGAAGAAATACAGGATTGAAATCATATTGGATCTGATAACCTTCACAATAAACTTGGAATCTGCTGTCAAAACAATTATGATACAATACAAGCTGGTGATTCTTCCCGCCCAACAGTCGTTGCTTCACTACTCCAAACTTCCCCACCCCAATGTAATTTTTATTTAGAGATTAAACCTACAATGCCAAAAACCAAATCCAAGTACCAAGTACCTCACTCACTAAGACATCATTATCTAGTGATGGGACTGAGATGAAAAGATGAGTCTAGTGACCGAGAATGCAGACTTAAAAGAGATAACACAAGGACACTTACCTAACAAAGTCAACAATGAGTAAAGTAGCTGCTTCTAACTTCTCCCTCCTTGGGTGTGCAATACAAAAAATGAGTGTGTCAACCGCTTCAGCCTCCATCAACCTTTGAGCTCTTATGCTGCATAAAGTTGATTATAGGGACGGTGAAATAATTTTTTCTACCAAAAACTACTACTCTTAACACCACTGTTGCGAGCAAATAGAAACTTCCAAATTCAGCTTCACTAACAAGAAGGAAATGTCTGCATCGCCATTTACTACATTACCTTACTCTTTTTGTGCCTCTGAACGTCATCAAGATCTTCATCCCCATTGTGTCTCCTTCTCTGAAAGTTAAGTGATAGCGCACCATGTAAATCCTATAGAATTTAAGAATCCAATATATAAAGACAGACAGCCTATATCTGCTAAAATTCATGAACTGAAACTAACAATGGACACAGTCAATCACCAAGAACATATACCGGCTCAAATAAATGGAGAAAAACTTTACCATTATGCTATTTTTAAGGAAAAAAAAGACACCAACAAGAGCAGACGGTTCTCTTACCTTATCGTGGGGTCCATTTTTTTCCTTCTTTTTGTCGCGATCTTTATCTTTGCTCCTCTCTTTATGTTTGTGCTTGTGCTTCTTATGCTCCCTATCTTTCTCCTTGTTCCTGTCCTTGTGTTTTCTATGCTTCCTGTCCCTCTCTTTTGACTCACTTTTTGATTTTGACGCAATGGTAAGAGCTCCCTTCTCTGCCTGTAAGAAGGAACAGGAGATGTCAGATTCTCATCCTAGCTTAACTATCATCACAAGATATTTAGAAGTGAATCAAGTTATCATGGCTAGTAAAAGATAAGTTACAGGAGATTAGACAAGCCTCACAGAGTCCCATTTTCTAATTCAATTTATCAACAGAATTAGATGTCTACAGTCATGTGAAAGATAGAAAAGTTAAATCCAGATAGAGAGAGCAGAATCTCACTGGAGGCAATTCAACAGGAGCTGTATCACTAAGCTCGAAAGCCTCCTTAAGTTCATCTAGAACAAAAGGTTGGATGCGAGCACTTGTATCTCGGTTATGTGATGCATTTGGAATAAGCTGATTTAATTGCATTCCTTCTCCCTTTCTAATCTCTGTGTCTCCCACCACATTGTGAAGATAATGAGCATCTGAAAGTGACTCCGGAAGCGATCTCTTGCAAAAGAATTCATGGTGTGGCACCAACTTGTATTGAGTTATAAGATCTCGTGCACCACCCAATTCTCTTGGACCTGCACTTAAAAACCAGCAGCTCATTGACCAATAAGACAAAATAAACTTGAGAATATGCTAAACGGAGACATGATAACAGACTGGTATATCGCAACAGAACATGAAAAAGAAAAAAACTTGAGAATAACCAACTTGAAAATAACCAAATTTACCTCCAAACTTGACGCTCTCTGATTCCATGATCAACTGCAGTTTGTAGCCAAAAAAAGCAAATGCTCAAGAAACAATTGGAGGTAAAGGAACAATCAAACACACAGAAAAGTGAGAAAACATCATCAAATTCAGATTAGACACTGCCTGAAGCAGCAAATTGCATAGAGTACAACGGTCTGAGCAAATGTTAATAAACTGAACATATACGCAAGTGACTGAGAATGTTTGAATCTAAGCAACTGAACATATCCTCACATTCCGAGCTAAAGAAACGACATATATTTTCGAAACATTATAGAAAAATCAATTACTTACAGCAATCAAGCTATCTTGTTTCATCGGAGGATTGAGGATTGGACTTTTGAAAACCAAACAAGCCAAAGCTTAACACGAAATCACAACTGACCAGTGCGAGAGAAAGAAAAAAATAAAGGAAAAGAAAAAACTAAAGATCAACCACTGCCATAAACGTTTCACAAGCCTCATCGCAATCTCCGTAGAAAACCCTAATCAGCAGCAAAACTGGAAAAAGGGTACCTCTTGGACTTCGATTTCCCGCGTGAATTTGTTGGGCAGATCTAGAGGGAAGCGAGAAGCAAGTATTTAGGGTTTGACAAGGATAGCTGTTTCCTCAACAATCAGAAAAATCGCGATTTCTTCCTTCTTTCTTTCTCTCCCCGATGGACCATCGTCTAGTATACCACTCTCCTCAAAATTTAATCACAAATCTATCTCTGTACTGAAATGTCGATTTTATCCTTAAGGAAGAGTTGTAAAGATTAAATAGAATTGAATTGGTAAGAACACAACGAAATGCACGGGAGCTCAGTGGTTGCGAGCTCCACGCGCGTCACCTGCGTGCGTGCGACCGGGGTTCGAATCCCCTCTACGTGGTATAACTAGGTAATACTGGGTAATACTCAGTATATCTCCTGTAGCTTCACGCGCGTCATATTTCATTAAAAAAGTGATATTTAATTTAAAAAATCTCAAAAATATTTTTGTCGTAAGAGTGAGAGGTATGGGGATTAGTCTTCTCACAATAGTGATTTAAAAATGGGCAATTCTACAAAATAGCACCAAAAAACTTAATGTTCAATAATTTAGCACCCAAGGGTGAAAGTCACAAAATTAGCATTCATTAAAGGAAAAAGACTCATTTAACCTTGAACACAGATTTGATTATTCGCGACACCATTCTTCATATCGTCGGAAAAACTTTCTCATCTTCATCTCGCCGACAAATTGTTCCCGGAGCTATCATTCCCTGATCTCGAAGCTTTCCCGACTCCATTCTCTGATCTCGAAGCTTTCCCGACGCCATTCTCTGATCTCGAAGCTTCTCATAGCCCAAAATCGAGGTATTTTATCTTCTTCGATCAAAAATCAAAAATCCTCTTCCTCGAGACCTTACTCGACCAGTTACTGTAACTCGCATTACGATAACTAGCACAAACTCGATTTATAGATTTCGTTCATCTTTGTCTAGCTTCGATTTTGTTTCCTAATCGCATGTTAAGTGTCTGATTTCTAATCGATTCAAAATTAGATTCGATTAGAAATTTGGGGTTTTGGGATGTCAACAATTGTTTGGGGATGTCAACAATTTGGGGTTTCGTGATGTTTCAGTATGTCTTGAATCTTAAAAGAGTAAGAAGAAACTCATGGATGGTTTTGTGTTCTTAAATCACTTGTTTTGATTTAGTCTAATATTGGTTTCGAAACTGGTTTTTATTGATTAGACCCAAATGTCTTGCAGGATTGTTAACCTTCATTAAAGAACAATCAAGCAACAACCTGTTAGTTCATCAAAACATCTAATTGGCTTTGACTGGAAGACTCTATCTTGTTGGAACACAATGAACGCGAATAGAGATGGACTATCTGATTCAAAAGAGTCTTTCGTATCGAAGCTGGCCAAGCTCTTCCAGACATTTGAAGATGGGTTCAGTATGATCAATAGTCGCTTGACAACAATAGAGGAAGTTCTGGGAATAAACGAGAATCCTACTACACGTCAAGAAAAAACAAATGATGAAGGCAATTTCTCACAAACAGATGGTTTGGATCAGATAAATATCTGTAGCCAGCCTGGGGACAATACGAATGACCAGGTAATGTTCTGAAGTTTTCGTTTCGTTTCAAACTCTCTGAAATACTTCCGAAATGAATAAATGATGAAAACTGATCCTTTCTTGGGAATGAAACGTATTTCGGAAGATATATAACATATTTCGGAAATACTTCCGAAATAAATAAATGATGAAAACTGATCCTTTCTTGGGAATGAAACGTATTTCGGAAGATATATAACATATTTCGGAAATACTTCTGAAATAAATAAATGATGAAAACTGATCCTTTCTTGGGAATGAAACGTATTTCGGAAGATATATAACGTATTTCAGAAATACTTCCGAAATGAACAAATGCTAAAAACTGCCCATTTCGGAACATATATAACATATTTCGGAAATACTTCTGAAATAAATAAATGATGAAAACTGATCCTTTCTTGGGAATGAAACGTATTTCGGAAGATATATAACGTATTTCAGAAATACTTCCGAAATGAACAAATGCTAAAACTGCCCATTTCGGAAGATATATAACTTATTTCGGAATATATATAACGTATTTCAGAAATACTTCCGAAATGAACAAATGCTAAAAACTGCCCATTTCGGAAGATATATAACGTATTTCAGAAATACTTCCGAAATGAACAAATGCTAAAAACTGCCCATTTCGGAAGATATATAACGTATTTCGGAAATATTTCCGAAATGAACAAATGATGAAAACTGATTCTTTCGTGTGAATGAAACGTATTTAGTATGATATATAACTTTGTTATTTGTGCAGAGATGGTTCGAGTTTTAAGTGTGTTGCTGCAAACAAAGCCCATTTCGGAAGATATATAACTTATTTCGGAAGATATATAACGTATTTAAGAAATACTTCTGAAATGAACAAATGCTAAAAACTGCCCATTTCGGAAGATATATAACGTATTTCGGAAATATTTCCGAAATGAACAAATGATGAAAACTGATTCTTTCGTGTGAATGAAACGTATTTAGTATGATATATAACTTTGTTATTTGTGCAGAGATGGTTCGAGTTTTAAGTGTGTTGCTGCAAACAAAGCTTCAACTGAAATAAAGAAAGATTCAAATGATGAAAACTGATCCTTTCTTTAAAATAAAACGTATTTAGGAACATAAATAACGTTTTTCGGAAAGTCTTCCGAAGTGAACAAAAACAGAAAACAATATTAAAAAAAAATGATATTTCCTGTTGACTTCCATGGGTAAAGTCTTCTAAAAAAGTATGTAAAGTATACTAAATAGTTTGATAAGCTTTGGAAAGTTTCATAAAATCACTTTGAAATGTAATAAGTCTATCATATAGGTACTTTGCAGGTACTCTTGTTGTGCCCTCCTCTGCAACATCTGCTGCACTTGTGTCCTTGAGACTTTGAACCGGGTACACCAAACTCTCCCGCTGATCTCTTTCTCATTTTCGGAGGTCTCCCGCTGCTTGGCTTAGTAGTAGGTGGTGCACATGAATATTCAGATACAGAATCTGGAAAAACACAGGTCGTTAAATCATTGTAATTGAGATTTTCATCAAACTCAAACATTGTTGATCCTCGTTTTGTATCCAATACAAATTCACACTGAAGATTTTCGTTTGTTCTCCACTCTCCACAGACACAATAAATCTCAACCATATTTCACAAGCGCAATATATCACCTTCCTAAGCGTACCAACAATGAAGTCCACGCCTGAACTCCATCAAAACACAGAGAATTCACACACTTAACTTAATCGATTCACTAATTCCGCCAAATCGATTGATTTCAATTGGATTTCGCATAAGCATTATACAAAACGAAACCGAGAATCGAAACCATAAAATCGAAACCGAGAATCGAAACCATAAAATCGAAACCGAGAATCGAAACCATAAAATACGAAACGATGAAATAGTTAAAAATGAACCTGCGATATTGAGCTGTGACGACGGCTGATAATTCCGGCGATGACGACGGCACAATCTTCACAGATAACCAGATCAATCGCCGGCGATGAATTTCTGGAAATTGAATACAGTCAAAGAAATTTCTAAAACTTACAATGTTAAATATCTCAAATCCTATGGGCAAAGTTGTCTTTTGCCTCTTTAATGAATGCTAATAATGGGGCTTTTTTATTAGGGTGCTAGTTTGGTGAGAAAGTTTTCAAAAAGTGCCATTTTGATCAATTTCTCTTTAAAAATCATCTCACAATAGTGATTTAAAAAGATATAGGAGACGATTACTCCTCCCCGATGCTTCAGAAAATCGTCTTTGTTATTTAAAGGATTGAGCGTCGGATTCACGCGACTCTCGTTGCGTTGACCTTTAGACGTCTGAATGTCAAACCCGTTTTTTTTTTCTTCTTCTAAAAATGAACGGTTTAGATCTTACAAAAATTTTAAGCTATGAATTGGTTTCATGGCAAAAAAAAATAAAAACATAGAAGCAAATATATATCAAAAAGAAATTCGGTTCATCGACATAACTGTAAGCTTAACAGCTCACGGTGTCTAGATGAAGCAATAACGAACTTGAATAGTAGCAAAAGAAATCGAAATAAAGCTCGATCGGATAACAACTTAGAAGTCTGCGAAAAGTTCATCTAGTATACCGGAAATTCTTTCAGTGG
Organism: Eutrema japonicum; assembly: GCA_030161315.1. Classification (NCBI taxonomy): domain Eukaryota; kingdom Viridiplantae; phylum Streptophyta; class Magnoliopsida; order Brassicales; family Brassicaceae; genus Eutrema; species Eutrema japonicum. The sequence goes on from BSQW01000005.1 coordinate 47,870,165, forward strand.
AAGCCCGAGGAAAACAATGCTAACACTCAGATAAGTCTTCAATGCCACATTGATCGTAAACCGCCCTCAATGACATCTAATCGAGGCTCATCCAACTAATCCGAGATCTATAGAATCCTCCGCTTTCATTAACTGGAGTCTCTAGAACCATGGTGATCCCATTTTTCTTAGATGAATTTCACATTCTCGCGGCTTGTCTTAATTCAGTGATGCATGTTCAATTTATCGACTATTTACCTAAATGGATTGTGTCCGAAATTTATTTATTTCCTTATTTGGTTCTCGATCTGTGGTCCTGGCTTTATTTAAAAAGATCGTGTATAAAACCGTTCAGTGAGTCGACTTGACGGGCCAATCCACAACACTTCTCTACGAATGAGTAGTTATGACTAAACTAATTACAAAATTTATAAAAGAACCATATTTGACGTCGTTTTAAAAAAGTTATTCTGATTTTGGATCGTTGCATATACACTCAAATCTATTGTTCAAGATTCATGTTTGAAAAATCTACAAGTATATGTATAGAAAGGGGTGCATTAGGAATTACGATCGATACTTGTATTTTTTTGATGTGTTTGTGGTTTACATTTGGTTAACTTTAATGCAAGTTCCTTTTATTTTATTTTTTTGTAACAAGGTTACAAATTCTTTTTGTTCTTCAAGAGTTTAAAACTTGTCCATATTTTTGGGTTTAGGATGCATGCCACAATAATCAAGACGAAAAAATCTACTGTGAATTGAATGATACCTACTTGCAAATTTGACATATAAACATGGCTCATAAGTTACAATATTTATGCTTTGACAGAAATTTGATTCATGTTATTTTGCTCGCATATCGTGTAGGCAGAACTAAAAATGTATACACCAGCCAGGATTGTATCTTAACACCAACCAGGACTGTATCTTGATAGATGATGCACATAGATTTCGTAGAGAAACGTTACACTAATGTCTTTACACACTGAGACATATTTTTTTGATACATCATTGACGAGAGAAAGATGGCGACTTTGTGGAACAAGGCCCTAGTTTGGCCTGATACAACAGTTAATGTAGGTCAAGATCCTCTTCTTTTTCTGCATAGTAATTAAATTAGTAATGTAAGCGAGACTAATACTCTACATAGATTTTATAATATTATATATGACGGAGACACAACAAGCTACATAGACTAATACTCTACATAGATCTTATGTTATGTAAATCTTTGTTCGATCTACGATGCTGTATCAGGTGATGAGAATGGATGAGATGATTATGCAATTTATGCTTCATCTAGCAAGGTGATTTCGGGTGCTATACAAATGCAGAACCATTAGAAATGGAGCTTTCATCTTTGCTAGAAAATAGTAGCTGCCCCTTTTGAATTTGAGGCTCCAAGCAAAACAAACTTGTGTAACTCCCATTAGTTAAAAAAAACATGCAAAGAGAAAAGAATGAATAGAAAATGAAAAATAGTGACTTGAATCCGTAACACCAACGAGAAAAAGATTGATATGTTAACTTGTTATGCGAATGATGAATTTTAAGGAATATGTTCCAAAAAAATTAAATAATTTTTTGTGGCTTCAACTAAGAAGGCCGAATACTTCATGATATAAATTTTTGTGTCAATGATGTAATGATATAAATTTTCCAAACAAAAAAAGAAAAGAAAAGGAAATTGTGTTTTGAGAAAATGGAAAAAAGTAAAAAACAAGAAAAAATAGAAAAAAATAATGTAAACTATTAAATCTGTATAAAATTCAGAATATATCAAATTAGGAAATATTGATTTTATCAATTAGATTCAGTTTTAAATTATATAAGATTTGAAATTTGGTTTTGAAACTGTCTCATTCATTTAGAGAAATTGATTATGGGTAAATCTAGATCAATTTTGAACTTTCTTAATTGTGAATTACAAAACGACATATCTGGATAACTAAATGGGTGTTTTAATTTAAAATCAAATTATATGGATCATAATTATGAGATTTAATTTATTTTAGAAATTAAATATTTTTTATTTCACCTGCGAGACCTAATCTAGTAATATTAAAACAGTCCTAACAAATTATATATGTAATTAGAAAATGAAAAATAGAAAGATGTGGACATGAACTATCCATTGTTCGAACAAGAGACATCTTTCTAATTAAAGAAATATGATGAGCTTGCCTTCCCAAGGAGATGCAATTCAACACACAAGTTGAACATCGATCATGGTTCAATTATGTCTCTGAGTTGAGAAAGAAATGGAATAATAAATTCTTGTATGGACACAAAAATGAGGCGAGGACAGAAAAAGAGAAATCAGTTGGTGAGTTGTTATACCACCTTGTGATGATCCATGCGCGTTGACTAAGGGGAAAAGGATCATCACAAGGTGATTACTATATATGAATGCTGAGTAGAGAGGGAGGGAGAGAGAGAGAGAGATGTTACCATGACAGGGTCATCGTCTTGGGTTTCGTGGCGATGGTGAAGTTGCTGGTGGTGGTGACGAGCACTTGCCATGAGTTCTTGTTCGCTTCCCAAGCTAGAATGTCTCACACCAGCTTTGTTCTGCTTCCTGTTAGCGCGAGCCTTGGAGAACACAACCGAGTAGTTTGTTGCGTCTGGTCCTTTTTGGTCCCATCCTCCGAACTGTGGAACTGGAGTCCATCCAGCATTCTGTATATTTATTAAACCTCTCGTTAGATATAAACCTATAAATTTAGTTTGCTTAGGGACCAAACATTAAGAAAAAAACAAACGAGATGTTGAGCTTGCATCGGTTAATTTTCCCCATTCTACAAACGCGCATTAACCGATGGAAGCTCAACATATCGAGAGAAATCGAAAATCATGGTAACTCATGATTTGGACAAAAGAAACAACAAAAGTGATTAATTAGAGAGCCATGCCTCCCTCCTCTTTTCCATAAATAGAAATTGCTTGGTTTAGAAGAAAGAGGTTCTTAAACATTGATGAATGCGTTCATGATGAGGAGAGGACGACGACGCTCTCTCTTGCAAATTCCCAATTTTTGCTTTATAGTAAAATGCTTGGGATTCACGGTTCTATAGGAGCAGATTTAGGTTGTTTCTAAACTTGGTGGAATCTCAAGCAATGGTGTTCCGTTTTATGCGGGAGGTGACCTTTTTTTGTTGCTTATTATTATTAGAGATTAACCTTTGCATCCTTCTGGAAAAGGCTGTTAGGTCACGAAGACGATACAGAAATCAAAACATATCGCTACAAAATGGAATATTGTATTTGGGGAAGTAACTTCAGCTCATCTTTGCTGGTTTTGCTCATTTGGACTTCCGGAACTGTCTCGATAGAATCTGAGAATGTATATACAACGCATGAGCATATGACATAGCCAGAACATCTCATATTTTAATCTCTAGGGTTAGCTTTTACTTACAAACATCAGATAGGAAAAAGACAGTAGCATCCTTTATGAGCAATCTCCATTCCTCAGGCGTCGGTATAAATCCAAGTAACCAGATGATTCTGGTCCGATGAACCTGCATAGACAAAATGGAACAGGATATTTTTCAGAAATCCAATGTCGAGGCATGTGTTCTCATAGGTCTGCTCATAAGCTGAGAAAACTGTGCATAGTCCACAACATGTACATCCGTTTTTATCTAGCACATATCCTCCTATATTGATGTGGCATCAGAGATCGGATTTGAAGTAATCATCATTACCAATTCCAAGGCAAGTACGTTCTTCAGAGGCGAGAGCATTAAAATCCCGGAATATAATCGTAAGGTATTTGTTTCTTTCAAGGTGGAAATTGTGGGAGATAGGAGTTAGTACCCGTGCCGAAACAAGAAGTCAATAATGACAAGGGAACAGTTCGCCTTGAAAAAACTAGTCTTCCGAATCACGTTACCAACTTGGGCTACTGGAATCAACTTGAAGCTCTCAACTTCTCCATCTACAATGTAATTTTCACAACAGTATTACGAAAAGAGCATATTTTCTCTGAGAAGCAATTCAGGATTCCTCATATGCCTTACTAATGATTGCCTAACCTTGATTTTTGGGAACAAAATCTTCAGGGAGTTCCAAATCATAACAAAACAGCACATCACGTTTGAAACAGTACTGATCGATATCCATGTACGAAACAGCACCGACCGCTATCGCCCTTTAACAAAACATAAAATGCAACCGGTTGAAATAATCAAGAGAGTTATACATACTACTTTGCTAAAGACTGAGGAGAATGTCTTACCTATGAGCAATGACTTTGGAAATCCCAGCTTCCTCTTCGCATTCCTTTACTAGATTCTCACCGCAGCTAATCCCGTGAGGCTATGGTTGGTTCCCAGGGGATGATAAAAGGAAACGTGCATTTTGATTCCCTCAAATGAGAATTATAATCACTAGTGTATACTTTCTACATCAGCAGATAACCATGGACAAGTATAAGACTTGAGAGAAATCTTACCAATCCTCCAGCAACCAGATGATCAAGCATTCCTGGATAAGTGGATTTTGAGAGACTTCTCTTACCTATCCATAGAAACTTTTGTCCATCTCTTTCTACATATCCATTCATGTGAACTCCATAACCCTAGATAAGATAACAAGAGAGCCATGTGAATATTTTGATTAAAACACGTTTATAAAGCAGAGTTCATAGCATCACTCACGTAAGGCACACAAAGCAAAATCAGGAAAAGAACACAATACGCATGTATTGATGGCAAAGCATCTAAATTTGGTGTTCATGGCTACAAGCTGACACAATTCAGTGCAGTATGGTTTTACCTTCAATCCGAAATAAGGAGCAGCAGCACGTTCTAGCGAAAAATAGACGGGAGCATTAAACGACGGTTTCACAGGATACAGCTGGTAAAAAAAGAAAGAAAAAAAGATCAACAAAATGAAGAAACCTAGAATCATAGAACTTAAATCAAACATCATTGGAGAGTTAATTAGGAGATCCAATAAAAACATCGACCTAAATACCTCATTTCGTATTCCCGGAATGATTCCTTTGTCACCCAAGATTTTGATCACATCTGCTACTGCTCTGGTTCTATCTTCAGGCTTTTCAAGCATCAGATTAAGCGTTACATGGCCACCAACACAGTCGGGGGAAGAAGCATTTTGCGAAAACGTAAAGATATCATGGAAGTCCCTCAAGTACTCCGTAAATCTGTTTCGATGTATATAGACAAAGCATTCGAGAGCATTAAAATTCAAGAACTCTGCCAAAACTAGTTTGTGAATGCATAAAAGACAAAGTCCAAATGTACAACCTCTTATAGGTTTTGAAATCACAGAAGCAGCAGAGAAATTAGCTTTACCCCTTATGAATATAACCAACGGTTTGTTCCTCTATAACAAATGGAATGAACTCAGCTAACTTTTCCTGGCCACAAAGAAAAAAAATTAAATTTTTCAAAAGGAAAAGAGGCAAAGCTAACATTTTTATTCAGCTATAAGAATCAATCATTCGATCGAGTGAACTTACGGATCCGCGATTGCAGCGGTCGACTTTCTCGAGAAATCCGGTGAGATCGGAGGAGTTGCGAGGCTCATACTCCGCGCGACCGATCTCGACGACGTCGTCCCACGTGAAGGAGGAGGAGCTTATCGGAACAGTCGCAGCAGATAAAGCGCGGGAGATACGCAGCGAGCTCGAACGCCACCGTAGAGTGGGTGCAAGCGCGAGGGACGATAAGGAGGTGAGAGTGGGACGCAGTGAGCAAAACCCAGATGCTGCCATTTTCGAGAGACACAAAGGTGTTCAAGTTTGGGTTTTTCGAATCAGCACAAATCGGAATCGAGTATACACTAATTGAATTGGAATGCTTGATGGCTGCTAATCAGTTAGGAGATGATTCCAGAATTTACCACTAAGTAAATTAGTTTGGAAGGAGCTTAATTTAGTGATTTGTTATTTTGAGAAAGTTTTGAGGCAGAAACAATCAAAATATTGGTGAGTCTTGTGACCACGATAGAGTGAACAAAAAAAAAAAAGAGAGTCCCTTTGTTCACTTAGAAAGAAGAGGGAGACTTTGACTCTTCTCCTTCTTCTCCTTTCTCTCTGTCACTTCATTTTCCTCTTGCTTCCGCCGATTCACCACCCCATTTCATTATCTCTCTCTCTCTATCTCCGGTGAAGGTCTCAGGTCTGTGTTTCCCTTTCTATTAAAGCATCGGTTTTTTTTGGGGTTTCACCTAAATTTCCTTTGCTAGGGTTTACTTATCTGCTCTTCAAATTCTAGGGTTCTTAATTTCGTTTGGTAGATGCCGCATTTTTCTTCTCGATCATTTGTTTTGCCTGTTTCCCCTCGTCAAATCTGAATGTTTTGCTTTTATGCTTTTGGAATTAGTGAGAGTCTTCATTCCTAAATTTGAAAAACAAAATAAAAATTAGAGCTTTCTTGATCGGGAAAATCGCGTTGTGATTCGTTTTTCAGTTTGTTGATTAAATCTCAGGACTCCTCTGATTTGATTATATATGGGAAACTGTTGTGCGAGCCCCGGTTCGGATACTCCCAATGGGAAGCCAAAGAACAAAAGCAACCCGTTTTACAGCGAGGCATACACTACGACAAATAGATCTGGAGCTGGCTTCAAGCTCTCTGTTTTGATAGATCCAACGGGACATGATATATCTCTTATGTATGATCTGGGGCGTGAGGTTGGTCGCGGAGAGTTTGGTATTACATACTTGTGCACTGATATCAAAACGGGCGACAAGTATGCGTGCAAGTCTATATCCAAGAAGAAGCTTAGAACAGCAGTGGATATAGAGGATGTTAGGAGAGAAGTTCAGATAATGAAGCATATGCCTAAGCACACAAACATCGTGTCGCTCAAGGATGCCTTTGAGGACGATGATGCAGTGCATATTGTGATGGAGTTGTGTGAAGGAGGTGAGCTGTTTGATCGGATTGTTGCAAGAGGTCATTACACTGAACGAGCTGCTGCTGCAGTAATGAAGACTATTCTTGAAGTTGTTCAGGTTTGTAATTTTTTTCTTTCTCATTTGCTTTCAAATTTTGTCAATCTTCTAGCTGTTCCATTTTGCCTCTAATTCCATCGCAAGGTTCCCTGTTTGTCGTTACGTAGTGGCTTAAGTTTCCTTGTTTGACTTTATGCAGTGGCTTGCCCTTACAGCGAAGTTCTTGTAATGATTCTAACATCTACCTTTATGATTTGAACCTTTTGGTATCGCAGATATGCCATAAGAATGGAGTGATGCATCGGGATCTAAAGCCGGAGAACTTTCTCTTTGCTAATAAAAAAGAGACATCACCCCTTAAAGCCATAGATTTTGGATTATCAGTCTTCTTTAAGCCTGGTATAGATTATATATCTCAGATTTCGATAGATATTTTTATTCTGTTTATCTACTTTATTTTTCGAATTTGTAACAGGTGAGGGATTCAACGAGATTGTTGGAAGTCCTTATTACATGGCACCAGAGGTACTTAGGCGACATTATGGACCTGAGGTTGATATCTGGAGTGCTGGAGTTATCCTTTATATCCTGCTCTGTGGTGTCCCACCATTTTGGGCTGGTTTGTTATGATCTATCTTATTGTCTTGATCTCTTTTTGTTCTTCACAATAAAATTTTGTACGGATATGCAGCTGATGGGTTTTAGTTTCCATGGCTGATTAGAAAGATTTAGTGCAGATTCACTAGTTTCCTCTGTGAATGATTTAGGATCCTGACATTATCAAATTACATTGTTTACGGAGTCACTAGTGATCTCTTTCGAAGTTTTATTTGCTTATCTTCTTCCATTTTTTGAACTTCTTCTCTTGATATTGTTTATTGTTTGTAAAGAGACGGAGCAAGGGGTGGCCCAGGCGATCATTAGGTCAGTCATCGACTTCAAGAGGGATCCATGGCCAAGAGTTTCTGACACTGCCAAAGACCTTGTGAGAAAGATGCTCGAACCTGACCCCAAAAAACGGCTTTCTGCTGCAGAAGTACTCGGTATGCTTTCTATTTGGCTCTGTGTTTCCAAAGCTATTACTTATGGAACAAATATATCGTGACTTCTATTTGCAGAACATTCTTGGATACAAAATGCAAAGAAGGCTCCAAATGTTTCACTCGGCGAGACTGTGAAAGCAAGGCTCAAACAGTTTTCTGTTATGAACAAGCTCAAGAAACGTGCTCTACGGGTAGTGATTCTGTTCAGCATTGCTACTGCTTGGACCTGATTTCTGTTTATATAGATGAAATAAGGTTAAACTTATTTTTACTCTTTTTCAGGTGATAGCCGAACACTTATCAGTGGAGGAAGTAGCTGGCATAAAGGAAGCGTTTGAGATGATGGACAGTAACAAGACAGGCAAGATAAACCTTGAGGAGCTTAAATATGGACTTCATAAACTCGGACAGCAGCAGATACCTGATGCTGATCTACAGATTTTGATGGAAGCTGTAAGAAAAAATTTCCAAAAACTTTGAAATTTGTGTTCCTGTGAAATTTTATTGCCTCCACCAAGCAACAGATATTTGAAAGATTTTGTTGTTCTGGTGGTGCAGGCTGATGTAGATGGGGACGGGACTTTAAATTATGGCGAGTTTGTGGCTGTCTCTGTGCATCTTAAGAAGATGGCGAACGACGAACACTTGCACAAGGCTTTTAGCTTTTTTGACCAGAACCAGAGCGATTACATAGAGATTGAGGAGCTGCGGCAGGCTTTAAATGATGAGGTGGATACTAGCAATGAGGAGGTTATTGCAGCCATCATGCAAGATGTTGACACCGACAAGGTAACCCCAAATAATGAGACACTAAGAAATGGAAACTTGTCACAGCAAATGCATCTTAATAAATAGCTCACACAATAACTTTATGTGAACGATAGTAATGGGACACCAATGATTCAGTTTAATAGCATAAAGACTTGGGTATGTTTGTCTGAATATCCCTCCCCGAAGGCTATATGCGGGTATCTGATATGAGTTCAGCAAGTGCACTTGCCATATCTGCATGTTAGTGAGTGATTGAGATCAGAATAAATAGAATAGGGTGGTAAGATCCCACATGGGAAGGAGAGTGACCAAATGTCACTAACTGACTAATTACATGGGTTAGGGTTTTTGGGTTTTCTGGACAAAAGTTTCCTTTGGTTCTAGTTTACGGTTTGTATGATTTGCTTTGCTGAAATTGTCTTTGATTCTCTACTGTGTAACCTGGTTCGTTGAGAAAAAAAAAGAAGATCAGATTATTTGTTGGATTGAATCACTATCTCAGATTTGTGCATTTTTAGTTCCAAGTCTTGAATGGTTATTTGGTGGCAAAGTTAGTAGTTTGGAGGTAGATAGCAGTTTACAAGTCTTGTCTTTATCGTTTTTTTTGCTTCTTGGTGATTAGGATGGACGAATAAGCTATGAAGAGTTTGCAGCAATGATGAAAGCTGGGACAGACTGGAGGAAAGCGTCGAGGCAGTACTCCCGGGAAAGATTCAACAGTTTGAGCCTCAAGTTAATGAGAGAAGGTTCATTGCAATTAGAAGGCGAGACCTAAGAAAGCATGATCTTTCAAAAGCAGTAAAGGTTCAATTTCTGTATCTCGTAAAGAAGTAAAAAGAAAAAAAAAAAAAAGCAGTATTCTTTGAAATGTTTTAGTTACGTGAATAGCCAGCCATGTACGATTCTTCATATTTTCTGACTATTCATTTTTAATATTGTCTGGAATCTGGATACTACTTCATATTTGTTAAGGCAATATTACGTGTAAGAATCCCTAGTTTTGTTCATTTCTCTCCCGATGATGAAACAGATTGGATAAACACACTCGTCACAAACTGAAATAAAGGTCACGAGATTACAATAATAGTTGGTTGATCAATATTTCCAGCTTATTAGGAAAAAGAAAAGAAAAGTGAAAGTAAAATATATCTTATGTGGAACAATAAGGTACGAGAAAATCTCTCCATGAAAGAACGATGACATGTTCCAATTATTATATCTAATATCCCATTGGCTCAAATGCTTTCTCAGAAGTGAATGAAACCTTTCTCCTTCAAAGACTCGACGGTCTCCTTGATGCTAACCTTCAAGGGTATGTAGTCTATGCCAAGGCTTCTCGTTTTCTCTTTTGACACTTCATACGTCGGCACATACGGATTGTCATCCACACACCTGCGCATATGAGGCAAAAGCTTTTGAAACCGGACAAGACCTGGACCAGTGGATAACTTTGGAGTTGTTTACCTTTCAGGGAGTTGGAGATTTGGGTAAAGCTCACGCAGAATATTAACAACCTCGGAGTGGTGAGACACTCTCTCGACCAAACAATAACGTCCACTAGCTAAAGGGACCTCAAATGCTTGGATGTGCGCATTGGCTACATCCTTTACGTTAACCCATCCGAAACTCGAGTTGGCGAATGTCTTTGCACCTGCACAAAGAAAGGGAAGTCTGAAATGAGTTCTCTAACATTTGACCAAAACAGTCTTAAGAACCATGAAAGAAGTGCAAGTTTTTTTCTTACCATTTATGAAGTTTAGTATCGCATCAGCACTCGTGTTCAGAGTTGGCTGTAGGAGAGGACCGATCACCATTGCCGGGTTAATAGTAACAATTTCCAAGCCTTTCTCTTGGGCGAATTTCCAAGCAGCATCTTCCGCTAAGGTCTTGGATAGAACATACCACATCTGAATCCAATAACAAAGCAGAATTAAGCTTGCTACAAGTTCGATGTTAAGTTTACCTTCTTTTTTTTGTTGGTTTGAACATTTATAGCACAATGAAGGGGACAAGTAGATGACAACAAAACAAAGTCTGCATTCTCAAAATTAAAACACACCTTTGAGGCTTTGCAAAGCTCAGGATCGGAGAACCAAGTTTCATCGACGGTTACATCAGGTGTGCGTGGTTTACCGTTGTAAGCAACGGCTGCCATGGAGGAGGTTACAACAACCCTTTTCACCGAAGATGCTTTGGTGCACGAATTCAAAACGTTAAGTGTCCCCTTGACGGCAGGATCAATAAGTTCAGCCTGAAGTGGGGATACAAAAGTTAAAAGATCCATCATCAATCCACAAAAAAAGTTTTGAGGGGATAAATTAAGAAACCTGTGGGTCTTTGACATCATGATAAAATGGGGAGGCAGTGTGGAAAACTCCTTGGCATCCATCAACAGCCGAGTCGAATGATCCTTCTTCCAAAAGATCTGCTTTGAACAAGTGAAGTCTTTCCTTTGCACCTTCCAGCGAAACTAAGTGTTGTGTCTTTTTCGGATCACCTAAGGTAAATCATAAAAGAATCAACAGCCAAATTTCAAAACTTTGATTTGAAACAAGCAGAGACAAGGAAATCAAGGGATCATTCTTAAGATAAATACGGTATCCAAAGCATCAAAATCTTTGATTGACAACAAGAGAGAGAGACAATTCACTCACACTATTACAATATCAGGATCCAGATTTAACTAAATAGTAGAAACCCAAATGTAAAACTCCAGTCTCAAGAATTAGTCTTTGAACCCTAGAGCGAATGTGAGAGAAAAGTCAGGAGAAGAGAGTGGGTACGGAACTGGGGTCTCGGACGGATGCTTTAACGGTGTAGCCACGGCTAAGGAGGAACTTAACGAGCCAGGACGCGATGTAACCCGATGCTCCTGTTACACACACCACTTTACCTTCACCACTGTTTGCCATTTCTCTTGAGTTGTGTCTTGTCTCTCCTTATTTGTCTACCTTTTGTTTCTCAGAGTGGACGGACCAATGCATATATATATATGAGATTCCCTTTTTTTGGTATATATTAATTTTGGTTGATTTCTTTCAACCTTTTTCAAGACTAATGATATTATTTGCCATTTGCATGCAAATGGTTGGTTGGATTGGACCACACCACCCATGTGGGAAATGGAGAGTTTGGTTATCAAATTCAATTTGAGTTTTGCAATAAACATAACTCCTCTTTTCTTTTGATACTGCCTCTTTTTATATATTCACCACCAAGAAAATCAAAAGGCACACTACATCTCATATGATCAATGATTAGAAACTTCAAGATTCAATGAACATAGAAATGAATAATTTACAAATGGTTGTTGAAGAATTGTATGAGACAACAAAAAGGTCACAGCTTTTTATCGTTTCTTCTACCATTCCAAACCCCACACCTTATACAGTGGTGTGACGGGGATTCACCACAACATTAAAAACTAGTTGTTTGTACAGATGATGGTACCAAGTAATGGAAGTGGGTGGGAACTTTTTTTTAGCGCGATTTACTTACAGAAAGCGCATCCACACCTCACTTCCTTCCCAACCTAACCAAATGGGCCTCGTGCTTTGCTGCTGAAGCTACTTCCGCGGCTTTGTTAGCAGCTTCCCGCTTCATTGCCCTCTTTGCACGTCTTCCTGTTGTGTTTGTAGTCTTCACCTGCTTATCTTTAGACTCACATGAGGATGACCCAGAACTGGAACCAGAACCAATGTATTTCTGGACTGGCCTGGCTTCTTGACGCCCGGATCTGACAAAGCCATTGTCACCCCATCTCCGATTTCCTATGCGAAGACTTGACCCATGCAGATAAAACTCGTCAAGGTCATCATCTTCATCCTCGTAGTCACAAGGAATGTCATAATCATCGTGATAACCATAGCTGTATGATGCCTGTTCCACCACATCCAATGGTATAAACCATGAGGCTCTCAGGAGAAGGCACACACTCTCCTCAAACCAAAAATCTTCAATGCTGCATAGAAATACAACAGAGGATTTAGTACAAGGCACAGACAATTCCAAACTCTATGGCAATTCCCAATGTGTCAAGAGGGATGAGAAAAGAGTTTGATCAAGCAAATGGACTAGCATTACGCAATATGAAAATAAAGAAGGAAACTCACCTGCCATCAAGAGCCCGGTGAACACTGAGAAAATTAAATGGATGCTTACATTGCGGGCATGTGGGACTCTCTTTGTAACTCGCCCAACGAAGTATGCACGTCACACTGGATAGATAGAAATGAGGTTACTCCCTTTAAAAACCAAAGGAGAAAGTCGGTTTTTACATAGGCATAGAATCAGAACACAAAACATAAAAAAAGTGATCGTCTTTACGGGTTAAACCGAAAACCAAGTTGCACAAATGAAAACTTACGAGAAGAAAACAAAATTGATCTGAAGAAATCAATATGTTAAATACAACAAAGACTATAAATGAAACCAACCAGATGTAGAAGAATACCAGTAAGTATGTTCACAGCCTTTCACCATAGCAGTTTCTTGAAGAGGAATTTCATTCAAGCAAATTGCACAACAGCCACCATGATTCCCGAAACTCGGCTCATGGATCTCTTCCTGGATCTTCTTTTCGTCCTGAACAAGATTCAGATCAAAGTTTGAGTTACCTCCATATATAGAGAACCCACGACATCAACTTAAAGAGTTGTGTTTTTAGATGTACGAAAAAGAAACCCAAGTTCTGTGAAATTTGAGAAAAGCAAAAACAAAATCAAATACATGGATATCATTAGCAAATTCAGCATCTTCCACTCCACATTGAAAAACACCAAAGAGCTAAAGCCGTAACCCTGAAGAGCCCTAATCGTCCAATCCGAAAGTAAATACACATTAAGGCACAAAACAGCAATTTACAAAACCGTAATTTTCCAGAGCAAACATTAGATACATTTCTACAGGAAATAAGAGCCACAAAGCAATTTTGTTTTATATAAAAAACCGATCTTTCATCTGGAAACGCGCGGATAGATTAAATTAGGGGTAACAAAAAACCTGATCTTGAAGAGCCATTTCTTGAATACCGTCGACCACTTGCTGCTCGTACACGATCTCGGTAACGGAACTCATGGCGGCGAAAAATATATAGAAAAATGAATTTTCAGTGTCTACAAAAACGAAAGATTGGGTAGTAGAGAAGGAAGATCTTCTTCCTGAATCTATTGGTAAAGAAGCAGGAGCCTCTAATCTGACGAAGAGAGAGAGTGGTGGGACAGAGAACCGAAAGGAGAAACGGAGGAGATGCGACGAGAATGATTCCGATACCTCTAGTGATTTGTCCAAAGCAAATAGAGAGACAAATGCACACCAAACTTCTTTCTCATGCAGAAGGTTTAACACCTATAGGCTATATCGAAAAATCGCAAAACTCAAACGACGTAGTATAATGAATCAATATAGGAGATGTTACGGATTATCACATTCAAGTTAATCATCGCTACCATCACTTAATCTCAATATCATTCTATCCCTAAGTGAAACGACGAAAATACCCCTGAATTTTTTTAAATGAAATATCGACCCCATAGTATAGCATCAGTTGTGCCAGTATTACCCTAGTATTGACGCGCGTGGAACTCGCAACCATTGAACTACCGTGTTTTTCGTTGTCCTTTTACCGATTTAATTCTATTTAACCGTTTACAACCCTTTATTAAGAGTAAAATTGACATTTTACCATAGAGTGAGATTTGAGATTAAATCATGAGGATAGTGGTATTCGAGAGGAAGATCCAGATGTTACAAATCAAATACAGGATACTCGATGTGAAGCTCCGTTACATGGACATCCCAAAGATGGACATTCGTTGATGGACAATTTACATACGGATGGGTTACAAAAGCATTTTTGAATAGAATGAGTTTTTTATTTATTGTTGAATGAATTTGGGATTTTGTGCACACTTCTGCAATTAGGTTTTGATTATAATTTATATAGTGAATGAATTTTGTTGAGATTTCTTAGCAATCGTTAACGATCGGAATGAGCGAAAAAGGTATCTAAACGAAGCACCAGATTCAAATGGAGAAGAGAGTATGTACCATGTTTGGTGGATGGGACATTGTGGATATATGTGAATAATTCAAGACATGTCCATATCACAATGTCAAAAACGATATTTTTGATCTTCTTCGAGTTCAAGAGTATTCAGTGCTAACATATCGGCCTTAAGAACAACGTCTCTGATCTTTTCTTTAGCTTCATTCTCGGCTATAGATGGACACGGACATGGGCGGATCTAGACATTTATTTAGTATGTGGCATATAGTGTAATTAATATTAAAATTAAAAGCATTTAAATAAATTTTATACTAATAACTTAAGAAGAAAAAAAAATCAGTGTGGAGCACATGCTACACCCTTCCTTACCTACATCCGCCACCGGACACGGACCGATGGACGCACATATAGCTCTGGGCAAAATAACCGGAACCAAACTGAAATACCCGAACCGGAACCGAAACGGAATTGTCAAAATACCCATTGGATCCTACACATTAATACCCATGGGTATCGGATAGAACCGGAACCGAACCGAAAATATTTCGGGTATCCAAAATATAATTATATATCCAAAAATATTAAATATATATCAGGTTTTTGGATATATTATTTTTTGTTTTCGGGTATATTTTCGGGTTTTCAGATATAATTTTGGATTTTCAGGTATATTTTTGGTATTTCGGGTATATGTTCCTTAAAACTTTTTTGGATTTTTGGATAAAATTTCGGGTTTTTGGATATATTTCGGATTTCGAGTATATTTTAGGTATTTCGGATAAAAAATATCCGGAACCGAACCGGAACCGATTAATATATGAATGGTTCGGATATATTTCGGTTCCTAAACCTTTCTACTCGAAATACCCAGAACCGAACCGGAACCGAACCAAAATCATTTTGGTACCTATATGAATTCTAAACCTCTCTATCCTAAATACCCATAACCGAACCGGAACCGAAAATGCCCAGGGCTACGCACATATGTGACATGCATGGATGATTATAAAGAGTTAGTGGATGAGATTGAGTGGATATTATAGGCTCGTGGACTGTGTGTACGTGCAATAGATTTGTGGGCTTCAATTAAATGTGGACTTCAACCAAACCTAAATCACTAACCAAACAAATAACTCCAGGAAAATGAGGCTTACAAAATATGACTTTAGATCAAACATAACCATGAACAAGAAATTGTTCATCATATTTTGTACACGAAAAATTACAAAATACTAGATATGGTGGATAGCTTTTGATATTCCTTGTAATTTTTCCTCGGAAGAAGTGTAATTTTCAGCTTTATTTTTCTCTCAAAAATCTATTCCCTACCTTCTTCAAGCTCAGAAACTTATTTATTTTCCTCTCTAATTACATCCAAAAAAATAATCAACTCGTGAAGTGAAATCCCTATAATGTATCAGACCAAGTTATGATTGAATCATAAACCAATCAGCTTAGAGGACTGCTATGTCAAACCAAAAATACCAAAAGATCCAAGAAATTTGGTCATGTTGAACATTTGACTAGTCTATTGTATATGGTACATATGTTTGCGACTAAATGGATACGGATATATTTTTTTCGCATATGGAACATGCATCTCTCTTACATATTTTGTCGAAGACTTTGAATGCATGTTTTTGTTTGTCTTTGTGGAGGTGATTTGTCCACAAATATTCAGCATGCCTCATGTCCGTTTATCTTAACTAGTATTGGATTTGAATTAAGTTTTCGTGCACACATGAAGAAGAAAAAGTAATATTTTATTGATGTAAAAGCAAAATGGTAAAAAAAAAAAAAGTGAGGCCATTACACTAAAGTGATCTATTGTGTAATCGATAACTGACTTACGATGTAATATTTTCTTTATCTAATACAACGAATTGACATATATAGAAAAAAGGGGGAAAAAACATTAATTATTAATATATATATATAAACGAAAGTAATATTCGCAAAAGCTTGCCGAAAAAAACAAATAGTCGCAAAAGCATTTCACATACTAATTAGTAATTACGCAAAAACACAAATGTAAAGTGAAAATGGAGGTAATTTGTTGGCAGTGGGACAGTGGTATATCCCGTAATTAACGATAGTAAAGCTGGATTATATCTAAATTTCAAGGAAGAAAAATAAAGTTTTCTTTCTCTAGTCAGAATCTGCCTTTTGGTCTCTCCCTCTCTCTCGCTCGCTCGCTCGCTCGCTCGCTATAAACTGCGTAGTAGATCAATCATGCCATGCCTCTAGATTCTCTGATTCCTCCCCAAGAGCTTAATCAGCATCAGAGAACACACATTTGCTTATATATTTCGATTGAGCGGCGGCTCTTTTGTTCTTCGGATCGATTTTTTTGAATCTATTCGAGCTGAAGAAGAAGCTGCTCTGCTTGGAATTCATTTCAAGATCGACGATTCATAGCGATGTTGAGAGGATTTCGTGGTTGCACGACGTCTTTCGATTTTTCACATTTCAGCTTGACTAGTGTGAGTTTCTTGGAGGTTTCGGCTCGAGGGGGTTCGCTTCTGAGGAACTTCGTTTGAAATTTTGTTTATGTCGAGGAACGGACGAATGGCGTCGGATCTTAGCAGAGCCGGTCTAGTTGCGAGGGATATTGAGCAGGTCTGTATGTTCTTCTTTTTATTCCATTAGAGGTGTTGCTATATTGTCAATCTAGGTCTTGTTTATGATTCCACTGCTAAGATTAGGTTAGTAGTTACTGAATTGTTAGGTCTTGTGTGCGATTAGAAATACTTCTCTCTGGCCAATCCTAAGGTTGAATTGCATTTTAGTCAAGATTATGATTTTGAAAATTAGATTTCAAAGTCCACGAGCTTTAGCTATATACCGAAGTCTACTTCCACTTTTGGAGTGTCTCCAAGCTTGAGTCAAAACTATATAATTAAGAAATTGCAGTTTCCGGATTTTTATGTCATGATTTTCTTAGCAGTCTACTGAGAGTTCTATCAGGTGCAATTTCTCAGAATACAGTATTCATCATCTCCATTTAAGACTGTAATCTTAGCCCCTTGTTCTTGTTGTAGGATTGATATTTTAGTGTGTCCACTACTTCTTCTCTTCGTTATTCACTATTTTTTATTATATAATTGTTTCTAAGCTGAAATCATCACCCCTTGCTAACATATTTCACCTACTTTATTTACGGAACTTTATTTTAATCAATTTGGCTCAGGCTATCACTGCCCTCAAAAAAGGAGCTTATTTGCTTAAGTATGGAAGAAGGGGAAAGCCTAAGTTCTGTCCATTTCGCCTTTCGAATGTAAGTTGTGTTGATTGCGTTTCCTTCAAATTCTACGTAAGAACTTTGGGGATTCTCTTTTTTATCTGAGGATTCTTAATGAGCCTATCGAGTCATTTTGCTTTGTTATATTTCCTCTTTGTTGCTTGATTTGTGCAGGGTCTACTTGTTCCGTTTCTAAGTAAATAGTCTGTCCTGTAACTTTCAGGATGAATCTGTTTTGATATGGTTCTCTGGGAAGGAGGAGAAACATTTGAAGCTGAGCCATGTTTCTAGGATAATATCTGGGCAGCGCACTGTAAGTTTTGAACATCCGTGGACAATGTCATTTAATTCTCCCTTGAGCTGGCAATAAAATGTTCAGATGAAGTTCGTGAGACTAGTACTATCCACTTTTCATTGTGTTTATTTTGGCTGGATCTCTATCTTCTTCTGGTTGTGTCTGAATTCTACTGTCATTTTAGTGAGGCTGATTGTCCTCCTAATGTGATCTGAATTTGTTTATGATTGTCCCAAGTGCTGCATGTTATGCTCAAGGCTCTTTTCTTATAGTCGTTTCTTCAACAGAAACTCAAATGAAGATTTGGTGCTTATGCTATGCTTGATTGGATTCATCATTTTTTTTATTTCACTTTAGAAGGCAGATCGGTCTTGATTTGACTTTGCATCTTTGCATGAGCCATTTTCCTTAGTCGTAGGTTGCATATTTTGACCTTGCATATCTGGTGGGATATTCTGATAACTCTTGCAATGGTGTTTCTCTTGCAGCCTATTTTTCAGAGATATCCACGTCCCGAAAAGGAATATCAATCCTTTTCGCTAATATACAATGAGAGGTCATTGGATCTGGTGAGGTTTTTCTTATAGTATATATTTTTCTAGGTTTCTCTATGAAATCATTATTCCATGATTAAAATGTCTGTTATTATTGAAATTTCATTAATTAGGTGTTAGAATCTTATTTCATAGATATGCAAGGATAAAGATGAGGCTGAAGTGTGGTTTAGTGGTTTAAAAGCCTTAATCTCTCGTTGTCATCAACGGAGATCGAGGACCGAATCAAGAAGTGATGGGACGCCATCCGAAGTTAATAGTCCAAGGACATATACCCGGAGAAGCTCCCCTTTACATTCTCCATTTAGCAGCAATGAAAGTTTCCAGAAGGTACTAGAATGAAATATTCCATTTCATTTTGTGCATGCTTTAACTAAGGTAATTTTCTGTTACCTTTCAGGATGGCTCCAATCACCACCGTCTTCACAGTCCATATGACAGCCCTCCTAAGAATGACATTGACAAGGCATTTTCAGACATGTCATTGTATGCACTTCCTCCAAAAGGATTTTTTCCCTCAGATCCGACAACTATTTCAGTTCACTCTTTGTCATCTGGAGGCTCTGATGCCGTACATGGTCACATGAAAGGTATGGGTATGGATGCTTTTAGAGTTAGTCTGTCCAGTGCTATTAGTTCTTCGAGCCATGGTTCTGGTCATGATGATGGAGATGCGTTGGGAGACGTTTTCATTTGGGGAGAAGGAATAGGCGAAGGTGTTTTGGGTGGTGGAAACCATAGAGTTGGAAGTTCGTTTGAGGTCAAAATGGATTCCTTATTGCCAAAAGCTTTAGAATCTACTATTGTACTTGATGTCCAGAATATTGCTTGTGGTGGACAGCATGCTGTCCTTGTGACAAAACAAGGAGAAAGTTTTTCTTGGGGAGAGGAATCTGAGGGTAGGCTTGGCCATGGTGTAGATTCTAATGTTCAACATCCAAAGCTTATTGATGCACTCGGTACCACAAATATTGAGCTAGTAGCATGTGGCGAATACCATAGTTGTGCAGTCTCTCTATCGGGGGATTTGTATACCTGGGGTAAAGGAGATTTTGGTATTCTGGGACATGGAAATGAAGTCAGTCACTGGGTCCCAAAAAGAGTGAATTTTCTGATGGAAGGGATACATGTATCATCCATCGCTTGTGGACCTTATCACACAGCTGTTGTGACTTCTGCTGGGCAGTTGTTTACTTTTGGTGATGGAACCTTTGGTGTTTTGGGCCATGGAGACAGGAAAAGTGTTTTCATACCCAGAGAGGTAGACTCCTTGAAAGGTCTTCGCACTGTCCGGGCAGCCTGCGGTGTATGGCACACAGCTGCAGTTGTAGAAGTCATGGTTGGAAGCACGAGCTCTAGTAACTGCTCCTCAGGAAAGCTCTTTACATGGGGTGATGGTGACAAGAGTCGTCTTGGTCACGGCGACAAAGAACCAAAACTTGTGCCTACCTGTGTTGCAGCTCTTGTAGAACCTAATTTTTGTCAAGTTGCGTGTGGACATAGCCTAACAGTTGCACTTACAACATCGGGCCATGTCTATACTATGGGTAGTCCTGTTTATGGTCAGCTTGGAAACCCACATGCAGATGGAAAGGTTCCAGCCCGTGTTGAAGGTAAACTTCACAAGAGTTTTGTCGAAGAGATTGCTTGCGGTGCTTATCATGTTGCGGTTTTAACTTCAAGGACTGATGTTTACACTTGGGGAAAGGGATCAAATGGTAGACTAGGCCATGGGGATGCAGATGATAGAAATTCCCCGACATTGGTTGAGTCGCTTAAGGATAAGCAGGTGAAAAGTATTGCTTGTGGCTCTAACTTTACTGCAGCTGTCTGCCTTCACAAGTGGGCATCAGGGATGGACCAGTCCATGTGTTCAGGTTGCCGTCAGCCTTTCAATTTCAAGAGAAAGCGGCACAACTGTTATAACTGTGGACTTGTGTTTTGCCATTCTTGCAGTAACAAAAAGTCCCTGAAGGCTTGTATGGCACCAAACCCGAACAAACCATATCGAGTGTGTGACAAGTGTTTTAACAAATTGAAGAAGGCCATGGAAACTGATCCATCATCTCATTCTTCTTTGAGTCGAAGAGAAAGTCTCAACCAGGGATCAGATGCAATTGACAGAGATGAGAAGCTGGATTCTAGATCCGACGGACAGCTAGCTAGATTCTCATTGTTGGAGCCCATGAGGCAAGTGGACGGTCGATCCAAGAAGAATAAGAAATATGAATTTAATAGTAGTCGTGTCTCACCAATACCAAGTGGAGGCTCTCACCGGGGCTCACTAAACATAACCAAGTCTTTTAATCCCACTTTTGGATCATCAAAGAAGTTCTTCTCAGCATCTGTTCCTGGTTCCCGAATTGTGTCTCGGGCAACTTCACCAATATCAAGACGTCCTAGCCCACCTCGCTCAACAACGCCAACTCCCACTCTTTCCGGACTAACTACACCGAAAATTGTTGTGGATGATACCAAGAGAACCAATGATAACCTAAGCCAGGAGGTGGTTATGCTAAGATCTCAAGTAAGCTGCTTTCCACGTTCTAATCCTTATTCCATAATTCTTCACGCTATTTTGTTTTCGATTGTCTAGTTGTGTTTCTGGTTCATAACCGGTTGCCATTTGGATTTCACTCATTAAAGAATAGATATTTTTCTAGATGGACCAAACACGTATCTTTTTATTTACTTCATCACTTGTGTGCCTCGAATTGTATTAAGAAAGATTCCCCAACAATTTTGTTTAGTTGGTGAAAACCATTTATCGTCTCATTCGTTGCAATTTGACTCCTTTTCTAACTCACTAGTAAACGATTTCACAGGTTGAAAATCTTACACGGAAGGCACAGCTTCAAGAAGTTGAACTGGAAAGAACAACCAAACATCTAAAGGAGGCACTGGCAATTGCTAGCGAAGAAACATCGAGATGCAAGGCAGCGAAAGAAGTGATTAAATCACTTACCGCTCAAGTAAAATTCCAAATTTTTCCTCTATGCTTTTTACATAAATGAAAATGCTGTATGCAACTTAGTGATTGTTTCAATGAAACCATGCAGTTGAAAGACATGGCTGAAAGATTACCTGTTGGATCAGCTCGGACTATCAAGTCTCCTTCTCTTAATTCGTTTGGTTCCAGTCTTGATTCCGTGGCTCCTTCTTCTAACACATTAAACCGTCCAAACAGTCGAGAAGCTGATCCTGATGGCCCAAATACCGCCCCAATGTATTCTAACGGGGCCAGCACACCTGTTTTCGATGGTGCAAGTTACCGACAGCAAGCAAATCATGCTGCTGAATCTATAAATAGAACCAGCACTCGAGCAAAAGAAAGTGAACCCCGCAACGAAAATGAATGGGTCGAACAAGATGAGCCTGGTGTCTACATCACTCTCACAGCCTTAGCGGGAGGCGCAAGGGATCTCAAACGCGTCCGTTTCAGGTACAATTCTTTTTATTGTAGAGGCTTAGTTGGAATGTTTGGATGCTCTTTTTTTTTTTGTTGGTGATGAATTGAACATAACCCGAGGATGATTTTGACGGCAGCCGAAAACGGTTTAGCGAGAAACAAGCAGAAGAGTGGTGGGCAGAGAACAGAGGACGAGTTTACGAACAATACAATGTACGCATAGCCGTTGACAAATCTAGTGTGGGTGTAGGAAGTGAAGACTTGGCTCATTAAATTCTTTGCCTTATCCCCAAATAACACAGAAAACCGGAGTTTCCCACTCATCTATTTTTTTTGTTGGTTAACACGGGCTTTCATAGGTTTATTGTGGGGGGTTATAACAGAACAAAAGAGAGAATAGTAGTGTTTTCACCATCTTGGTTCATTATAGTTTGGGTGTTTTCTTCTGTAAATTCTTTTGTAAATTCTATAAGCATACACTCTTTCGTTCTGTCTCTATAAATGCTATTATTTGATGTTGAACTTGAAACATCACAAATGGTTTGGAGCAATGGTGTGTAGTTATATCATGATTATACCATTGGAACTTGGAAGTAGATGAATTTAAGACGTCACTTTTTTGTTTGATAATTGACCCTTTTTTTATTGGTCAACCACTAATACCGTTGCTATACTTGATTTGTTGAAGAGAAAATATAAATATCTTAGATAGGAGCAACTCAACCAAAACCAAATACATAGAGTTGAGAAGACTGACCAACCTCTGCCTACCATAAAAGATTAGTTTGTTTTGTTGGTCGACCAATCCTGAAAAAAAGATTAAGTAGACATGAAGATGAAGAAAACTCATACCATGGCTTCCTGCTTCCACCCTTCTCCTATGGCTACAAACCGCGGCGAAGAAGACTCGATCATACTTTTCTCAGCATCCAACTCTCCTGATGACTTCTCCTCAGCCTCCTCTTCCTTTTCTTCTTCTTCACCACTCCCAACCCCTAACCGCTACTCTTTAGCCGTCACTAACCTCTCCTACACCATCCACCATCTCAATATACTCAACTCTGTCTCCTTTGCAGCCGAATCCTCCAAAATCCTGGCCGTGGTTGGACCGAGTGGAACAGGCAAATCCACACTTCTGAAGATCATTTCAGGAAGAGTGAGCCACAAGGCACTGGATCCTTCTTCAGCGATTTCGATAAACGATGGTAGAATCTGCGACTATAATCAGCTACGCAAGCTGTGCGGGTTTGTCCCGCAGGACGATGATCTACTGCCTCTGCTTACTGTGAAAGAGACGTTGATGTATAGCGCCAAATTCAGTTTGAGAGACTCGACGGCAAAGGAAAGAGAAGAGAGAGTGGAGAGCTTGTTAAGGGATCTCGGTCTTGTTCTCGTCCAGGACAGCTTCGTTGGAGAAGGAGACGAAGAGGATCGTGGCGTCTCCGGCGGAGAGAGGAAGAGAGTCTCGATAGCCGTCGAGATGATCCGTGACCCAATGATTCTGCTGCTTGACGAACCCACCTCTGGTCTGGATAGCCGAAACTCGCTTCAAGTCGTCGAGCTTTTGGCTTCTATGGCGAAATCAAAGCATAGAACCGTCGTCTTCTCCATCCATCAACCCAGCTATCGAATCCTCGATTACATCTCCGATTACCTGATTCTCTCCCGCGGATCGGTCATCCACTTCGGGGACCTGGAACATCTCGAGGACTCGATCGCGAAACTAGGGTTTCAGATTCCGGAACAGCTGAATCCGATAGAATTCGCCATGGAGATTGTCGAGTCCTTGCGAAATTCCAACCACACTGACTCGTCGGAATCATCATCGATCTGGCCTGAAAACGATGGGACGAAGCAAGAGTTTCGTCTGCTCGACGTTGCCGAGATATCATTTCTGTGCTCGAGGTTCTGCAAGATCATCTACAGAACAAAACAGCTGTTCCTGGCGCGAACAATGCAAGCGGTGGTTGCCGGATTAGGTCTAGGCAGCGTCTACACAAGCCGAAGGAATCACACGGAGCTGTGATCCGTAAATCACACAAAAAGGGTAAAACAGTACTTTTAATCGGAATCTCGTTTATTGATCTAAGTCGGCGGTTACAACAGAGTTTAAGTAAGAAGGCAAAGACAAAAGACTTGAGATCGGTAATGAGCTCTCTTGTATTCTCTGTCTCTGCAGAAGTTGTGGATGGATTTGAATGAGGCGATGGCCTCCTTATTTATAGTGTCTTTGAGGCGGTTGAAAGGAAGATTTCTCCTTTTCCGAGTTCGATTAGGAAGAGGAAATCTTCCGGTTTTCTCGCCGAGATAAGGATAAATTCCTGATATCTCGACGAGTCGACTCAAGGGAATATTTCCTTTTCCGAGATCGGCGGAAAAGGGAAATATTCCGACTTCATCTGTTGTAACGGACCGGGCCTGTGATGGGCCTAGATCGGTAGCCGAGGTGGGCTTTCAACGAGATTCCGAGCTCGGCCCAATGTTTTCGGGCCGACTTATCCTCGATCCGAACCATCGTAAACCGGTCTTGATTGAACCGATCTCGGTTCGAACCGAGTTAAACCAGGGGGTGCTAATCCCCCCTATAACAATTGGTCCCCCCCTCAGTTCGGCGAGGGAGTTTATGAGTTCGGCGAATTTTTGGGGAGTATTCTTTAGCTCGGTTAAAACTGAGATCGGTATGATCTGATCAGATTCTATTTCGAGTTCGCCTTGATGATACGAACTGTACGAGTTCGGCGAACTGACTGAGTTCGGCTTGATGATACGAACTGTACGAGTTCGGCGAACTGGCTGAGTTCGGCTTGATGATACGAACTGTACGAGTTCGGCGAACTGGCTGAGTTCGGCTTGATGATACGAACTGTACGAGTTCGGCGAACTGATTGAGTCCGGCTTGATGATACGAACTGTTCAAGTTCGGCGAACTGCTTAAGTTCGGCTTGAAAGGACGGATCCTCTTTATATTGGGGTTCTTACGGTTGAATCGATTTTACAAATTTTCGAATTCGGTGAGTTTTTGGTATCGAGCTCTGATATATTTGAAGTCGTACTTTATACGACTTCTCAAACTTGTCGTACACAGTGGTGCCGTAAATAGTACGGTCTTAGCCGGGTGAAGAGGACAAGTTCGACTGAACCTGCTCAAGGTCGGCAATCCATATTGTAGATCGGCTTATCGATTTTGCGGTTGTTGAGAAACCGGCTTACTGGTTTTTGCGACTGTTGAGAAATCGGCTTATTAGTTTTTGCGACTGTTGAGAAGTCGGCTTAGATTTGCGAGGAAGGACGTTCGGCTTGACCCTAGAGTTTAGTTTAAGAGTACGTGAACAGCTCATCTTAATATGCTCTAGGTTTTCTCACATTGAATCCGAGTGTGCAAGACGGGCTCGGCTTATTTGGCTCGGATAATCTGAGAAGTTGGTGCGAGACTGATCTCGGCTTTGAATGTGGAAAGTGTATTATCCATTGCACCATGAGGATGCGTGCGAGCTAAGCTCGGCTTTATCAGATCGCCTGGCCAGGACGTTGATATGGGAACCGTTGGTGGTCCAAAATGCGAACTGTTTGGAGTTCGGCAAACATAAAGTTTGGCTTAAAATACGAACTGTTGGAGTTCGGCAAACATAAAGTTTGGCTTAAAATACGAACTGTTGGAGTTCGGCAAACATAAAGTTTGGCTTTTAAAATACGAACTGTTGGAGTTCGGCAAACATAAAGTTTGGCTTTTAAAATACGAACTGTTGGAGTTCGGCAAACACAAAGTTTGGCTTTGGAAATACGAACTGTTGGAGTTCGGCAAACATAAAGTTTGGCTTTGAAAATACGAACTGTTGGAGTTCGGCAAACATAAAGTTTGGCTTTGAAGGTACGAACTGTACGAGTTCGGTAGAATGCCTTGGTAAAATTTTATTAATGTTATAGCTGCGCCTTGTGAGGGCTGCCTACGTACCTTCGAAAGAAGGATCAAGCCATTCGTAGTTCATATGGTATTAGAATCGAGCGTATGTGTAGTAGCTCGGTGATCTTTTTTTTGGCGAGCGTTTGGAGCTCGGTTCTTGTAGTGCGAGCGTTTGGAGCTCGGCTCTTTTTTTTTTTTTTTTTTTTTTTTTTTTTTAATGGCGCGGTCTGTTCGAGGGTTGGAAGGCTCCTTCGACTGGAACTTCCCCCTTTTTGTACTTCATCATCAGGAACTCCTGTAGATGTCGGCACTCTTCGGTTGAATGATTTCCATACCGGTTATGGAAATTGCAGTACGGTGCGGATTCAGTGTTGTCGGGCTCTGTTGGCTCATCCGACCGAACCCAAGTGTTTGACCAGGATTGCTGGGTTTGGACCGCATTGACGGGTTGTTTCGGGGGAACGTATAGTTTGTCTTTCTCGGATCTTTCTTCCTCCTCCATGATGAAGATATGCGCCCTGTGCAGGATGTCCTCCAATGTCTTTGGATTATTGCGTTTGATCTCCCTGTGAAAGTCCGATTCGTACCAGGTGGCTTTGTAAAGAGCCTCGATTGCGGCTTCGTCGTCGATCGTGCAATGGGATACAACCGTTTTGAAACGTTCCATGAAGTTGCGTAGGGGCTCGTCCTGCTTCTGCTCGAGGGCCCAGAGTTCGGCGTTCTTTGTTTTCTGCTTGATAAACATGGTGAAGCGCTTGAGGAATTTGGTAGCGAGCTCGTTATAGCTGTTTACCGAACTTGGCTCGAGCGTTGAAAACCAATCGAGCGCGGTTCCGGATAAGTTCTCCACGAATAGTTGGCACATGGCCGCATCCTTCTCGGTTTCCGAGCTGAAACGAAATCGGTTCATTGTGATGACAAACGAAGTCAAGAAGTTTTTAGGATCGGTAAACCCGTCGTATGGTGTGATCTTGACTCTTTCCAATCGTCGGACTGGAGTATTGACGACTTTGTCGGTAAACGGCGTCCTCTGTGACTCTTGAATTACCCGGTCGATCTCCGGCGCCGAACTCGTAGCTTGATGGACTGTGGTCCGCATATCTTGTAGTTGGGCCTGGACCTTGGCGAATTCCAAATTCAGGGCGGTTCGGTCCGTGATGTTGATTTCCGAACCGGTCGCGGAGGATCTTCGTGTCGGCGGGTCGATCGTGCCTGGGGGTCGAGCGTCGGTTAAGTCGGACAAGAGATTTCGGCGTAACGTGCTTTCGTTGGCGGGGGTGACTGGATTCGGATCGAGGATACCGATCTGATTTCGGCGCTCAAAATGGGATGCTATGAGGGACGCGATCCGCTCTTCGTTCTTTTTGTTAATTTCGGCGAACTGCGCCGCCATAGCTTCCATGAAGACGGTCGGATCCGTGAATATCGAAGCGGCCAGAGGCTGGGGAAGAGTCCGAGATGGATTGACCTGATTGTTTTCTCCAACAGGCACGGTCGGAGGGGGTCTTCCTCCGGTTGTCTGTAGTTCGGTATCGATAGGATTGAGCTCGTCGATCCGTGGATTTTGATCGTCGGTTTCTGAGCCGTTGACGAGGGCTGCGGTGGTATCGACTGGAAGAACCATTGCCGAACTTCAATCAAACGATATCCGAAAGTACTGTTCTATAGTCCCCACAGACGGCGCCAATTGTTGATCCGTAAATCACACAAAAAGGGTAAAACAGTACTTTTAATCGGAATCTCGTTTATTGATCTAAGTCGGCGGTTACAACAGAGTTTAAGTAAGAAGGCAAAGACAAAAGACTTGAGATCGGTAATGAGCTCTCTTGTATTCTCTGTCTCTGCAGAAGTTGTGGATGGATTTGAATGAGGCGATGGCCTCCTTATTTATAGTGTCTTTGAGGCGGTTGAAAGGAAGATTTCTCCTTTTCCGAGTTCGATTAGGAAGAGGAAATCTTCCGGTTTTCTCGCCGAGATAAGGATAAATTCCTGATATCTCGACGAGTCGACTCAAGGGAATATTTCCTTTTCCGAGATCGGCGGAAAAGGGAAATATTCCGACTTCATCTGTTGTAACGGACCGGGCCTGTGATGGGCCTAGATCGGTAGCCGAGGTGGGCTTTCAACGAGATTCCGAGCTCGGCCCAATGTTTTCGGGCCGACTTATCCTCGATCCGAACCATCGTAAACCGGTCTTGATTGAACCGATCTCGGTTCGAACCGAGTTAAACCAGGGGGTGCTAATCCCCCCTATAACAGGTTTCAGATTCCGGAACAGCTGAATCCGATAGAATTCGCCATGGAGATTGTCGAGTCCTTGCGAAATTCCAACCACACTGACTCGTCGGAATCATCATCGATCTGGCCTGAAAACGATGGGACGAAGCAAGAGTTTCGTCTGCTCGACGTTGCCGAGATATCATTTCTGTGCTCGAGGTTCTGCAAGATCATCTACAGAACAAAACAGCTGTTCCTGGCGCGAACAATGCAAGCGGTGGTTGCCGGATTAGGTCTAGGCAGCGTCTACACAAGACTCAAGCGAGATGAAGAAGGCGTAGCAGAGCGGCTTGGACTATTCGCCTTCAGCTTAAGCTTCCTCCTCTCCTCCACAGTCGAAGCACTTCCCATTTACCTCCAAGAACGCCGCGTCCTGATGAAAGAATCGTCCCGAGGATCCTACAGAATCTCATCTTACATGATCGCCAACACAATCGCCTTCGTACCGTTTCTCTTCGTTGTATCACTCCTCTTCTCCATCCCAGTCTACTGGATCGTAGGCCTAAACCCGTCGATTGAAGCATTCTCCTTCTTCGTCCTCTGCGTCTGGCTCATCATCCTCATGGCCAGTTCTCTCGTACTCTTCCTCAGCGCGGTCTCCCCAGACTTCATCTCCGGAAACTCACTCATCTGCACCGTTCTGGGAGCCTTCTTCCTATTCTCCGGCTACTTCATCCCAAAGGACAAGATCCCAAAACCATGGATGTTCATGTACTACGTTTCGCTATACCGTTACCCGCTGGAGTCGATGCTGGTGAACGAGTACTGGAGCGTGCGAGAGGTGTGCTTCTCGGGAGGGGACTTGGGGTGCTTGATGACCGGAGAAGATGTGTTGAAGAAGAGAGGGCTTGACAAGGACACGAGGTGGATCAATGTCGGGATAATGCTTGCCTTCTTCGTTTTTTATCGATTCCTCTGCTGGGGGATTCTCCTCCGAAAGGCTTCAAAGTCAACTCTTTAAACACTTTCATTCTATATATTTATATCAACAGAGTCTATGTTCACAACTTCTTAATGCTATAATTAGTTTGAGCAGATCATTCTAGTTATTACGGTCGATCAATTTTCAACCCATTACTTAAGACTACAAACGAGAGTTTGGTAAACTCGAACAGTAGTGACTACACCCATACTTAGCATTAATCATCAAATCTTTCGAAACACGAGTCCTTATCATGTTCAACTTAAATCGACACAGCATAATGACGCTTGTTTTGAAACAGGAGTCCTTTTTATTCAATTCCCCACTTGCGGAGTTTCACACACCTTATCGTGTTCAACTTAAATCGACACAGTAAAACAGAGACAAACAGAGAACAAATGAGAGGAAAAACAAAGCAACCCAAGAGAGAAAGAATAGCTGCAAGAGGACAGCTAAACATTATTCGAAACAAAAAAAAAAAAAAAAAGAGGGCAAAACAGCCACCAACTGCTTCAGATATCGAGAGCGAGCCACAAGGTACGTTTCCTTTCTTATTCATTCATTCATACGGTCTAACATCTCCACCTCAAGTAGTAAGAGAAAGGCACTTTACTCCTATTAATTCCGCAGAAACCATTCATTCTTGTTCACCATATATCTCTTTCACCAACATGCGCTATGTCCTGAAAATATCATCAATAAGGCATTGGTGGTTTATATATAAAATAACGAGTGCCTAAACACGTCTGAACACTACCTTAAGGACAAGGATGAAGCAGGACGAACCTGTCAGGTACGAAGTGCCCCACAAGATGCCAAGGCCACGTAGACTCCAACTAGAGACTTCAACATAACAAGGCTCGGTTGGAGTTAGGTAGCAGAAAACATTGCGTAACACTCACCTGAATCATTCCCAATTACCTAGATCAACACCATAAGAATAAGAGTTCACAAAGCATTTGATACTGCAAAGGAGCTTTATGTTTGCTCTTACCGTGTTACTCTCCCATTCTCATCTCACACAAAGTGGCGACCCGGCCAACTGGACTGTCCTTGGTATTGCTCGGGGAGTTGAGATGCTTGATGGTTTTCGTTCACAAAGTTATCTTTCAGAGGATGCTGAAAATACGGATATTCTGGTCGGACCTGTGATGTTGGAACTTGTTTTCCAGGGAACGGAAAGTTGGCAGGCCCGTTCAGTCCATTGCTGGTACTGGTATCCATGTGTTCTGGTTTCCCAGAAGAGGCGTAATTCAAAGAATTGTTGAGTCCAGTGCCTCGAGAAGATTGAGCTTGGTATCCATCCAACCAGCTGTAATCATCAACCAGTAGATTGTTGCCAGACATATCCGCACCAGGTGCTAGCTCCTTTATCAGCTTAGAGGGGACAGAGTTAAACCCAGGCGGAGGGCCAAGATGCCTAGAGGGTCTACTGATTGGATTTTTTCTTGCTAATGAAGATTGGACGCCCAGGCCATCAGCAATAACTCCAGAAGACGAAACAGCATCAATTTTGGGTGGCAATACAGCTTCAGGTGTTCGTGACTGAGAATATGGCATGCCACCCATACCATTGACATTGAAAGACTGGTGGGTTGGCAATGAGTGTGCAGGGTAATAGGAAAATCCATGATTTCCTTGCATCTCATTCCTCATGACATGACCATTACCCATCTGAGCAAAACCAGATAGGCTACTAGCAATAGAAGTAGCTTCTTCTGGTAACCACTTGTTACCACCAAGGGAAGCAGATTGTGATTGGCCCGGTGAAACCTGTGCTTGAGTTTGTTGAAAGTGCACAACCCGTGATTGCAATGGCTGATGCTGTGCGACCTGTGATTGCATTGGTTGAAGTCGTGCAGAAGCTAGTGGTTGGGGTGGCTGAGGATGCACTGTCTGTGTCTGAAGCTGTTGCAAATGCACAGCCTGAGACTGGGTTGACGGCTGAAGAAGTCCCAGAAGGTTAGAACCAACAGATGCAGGAACTTGAACACTTGCGTTGCCTCTTGCTTGCAGAAAGAGATTTTCATGAAAAGCTGCATCTGAACCACTCAAAGCTTTTAAGTCCCCCATAGTAGCAACTTGAACAGGATTCCTGAAGCCTCCATTAGCAACATATGTTTGTTCAGAAGCCCCTTTGCTCTTCTCAGCAACTAGAGGCTTGAAAACAATTACTTCATCATCATCATCCTCCTCACCCAAATAAATCTGCTGATCTCGTTGCATAACAGGCAAATTATGATTGATCAATGCTTGGCTATCTTGCAAAGCATTATCAACTTCTGGTGGGCCTGAATGAGAATCAAGCAAGTCATCTGACAGTTTTACACCAACAAGGAACTTTTTCTTCTTTGAATCAAAATACACATGATTTTGATCAATTTTAATCACACTGGTAAAAGCTTTCCCTGCTGCTAGGATCCTCTTTATACGAGCTTTCTTTTCTTTGGGACCTTCGGTTCCAAAGGAATGTTTTCTTGAGAAGTCGAGAATAGTCTGAGCTGGAAGCAGTGGCAAGAATCCTCTTAGTTCATAGTCCTCACACAGTGCAAGCCGGTTTTCAGTTTCTCTTTCATCATACATGCTCATGTTTGAGAAGCAAGTCTCATATTCGACATCATCAATAAACATAGGCCCAAGCGACAAGATTTTATTGAAGAAGGTAACACACTGGTTCCAAAAGCTGTTTCTTACAGCAGTCTGTCTATCATCCGGATCACTGCCGAGTGCAATATCAGGACAACAGGCCAACCATTCAACGAAAACTAAGACACCAGGCAAAAAGTAACTCGACGAAGGATCACGCAGTTGCGCACACTGCTCTATTACGTGTCCAAGTAACTCAAAACTTGCTGTTAAGGAGTTTCTGGCAGGCTCCACACGCTGTACAATTTCTGCATATGACTGACCTTCTGTCTCTTTCTTTGAGTTATGGACACTAAATATAAGAATTGTCACGAGTCTAACAATGAAAAGTGCGCTGTCACTGGTGTCTATACCAAAATTCGGCTCTTCCATTAAGCTCGAAGAAATCAGCTCTTGTAAACTGCTGCTAGTGGAGGCAAGAA
The DNA here is from genome assembly GCA_030161315.1 of Eutrema japonicum. Taxonomy (NCBI): domain Eukaryota; kingdom Viridiplantae; phylum Streptophyta; class Magnoliopsida; order Brassicales; family Brassicaceae; genus Eutrema; species Eutrema japonicum. Next base: position 47,902,563 of record BSQW01000005.1, read on the forward strand.
CATCAAAGAATGTCTCCAGGCTGACAAAAACAAGTGATAAATATTATACCAGAGATCCGGTAACAGAATCTAGAACAAACTAATTTCAGGAAAAAAAGTTACCTTGTTCGGGTAAAAAGAATCCCGTTGAGACGAACAAATCTAATGCAAAATGCTTTGAGCATCTCATCTGCACTAGTTACTTTATCCTTCTCAGGACCAGATACCAAGTTCACTTCTTTCGATGAAATATCTTCGCCTTTACCTCTTCCTTTACCAGTCAGCCTCCTAGATGAGTCTTTGGAAGCCGCAAACAATTGGGCATAACTCTGACGATTCTGCTCAATCATAAAAAGAGAAAAAGATGCATTATATTTGGGTACTAAGAAAGTGGGAGGATAATCATATTTACGCTAAGCCACTAACATAATTAAAAACAAAAACTTGTTAGTTAACCTTTTCAAAAGCAACAATCAAGTTGTCACGGGCAGTTGGGAAAGGACTCTCCACAGCCAAACTCCGGAAATAACGATATGTTGCTGCATACTCATCCCCCGAATAAGAAGCAATTATAGCAAGCTGAGACATTAGGTTAATCTAATCAGACAAACTGTACTACATAGCTGTACCTAACTAAAAAATATCATGAGAAAGAAAAAAGGGAATAACCTGATGATGTGGGTTTCCACTGGCTGGCAGTAGAGAAGCTGCTTGCAAATAGTAACTTGAAGCAGCAGCATACTCTCGGTTCTTGGAATCCCCCTCTCCATACAATCCTTTATACCGAGCCAGATCACCCAGGTATATTAGGCAACGGTGACAAGATACCAAGCCTTTTTTAACTTCTGCTAACTTTTTTCCATCCTTATCAGCCAAATTCTGACTCTCTTGATCCTCCGAAAAATAACCCAAGGGAAGACCATACTTTGATCTAATTTTTAAGATCATATCATGGTAAAACCCAGTCGCTTCTGAAAGGAATGTTCTGAACTGCAGCTTGAGTTTTGCAACTCGTTCGGGTCCTTTATCAGATCTAGAAGGACCCTTTGCATTTTGCGCCACACTTGAGCTATTAGAAGCCAAGACAGCATTGATGTGAGATCTAAAGTCTTCAATCCGTTTGTAATGCAACTGCCACAGGGTAAATTCAATGCTGTGCTGCTCTGAAAAGGTATGATCTTCAAGAATTATTGCTTCATAATTCTCACGAATTTGTTGCCACAAATTGGGGTCAGACGGATTTCGAGCCTGTGCAGCCTTCCGACGCTTGATTTCCAACTCAACAGTCTGCAAAGTATGCATCTATTGTCACTATAATGTAGAGCTCAAGTGAAGAGACAAAACGGTCTTATATAAGGGCAAGAAAAATGAACTAAGAAGAACCGATATAGCCCCTCCAAGACGCATGTTAAAATACTCCAAAAACAAGGATGTGCCAAATTCAGAGAGGAATTAAAGTAAAGAGAGAGAGAACCTTATCGAATATGGACTGGGCTCGCTCCCTTGGTGAGAAAGCAGTGTTTTTATCCATCTGCAAAACCATCATCCATCAAAAAATTCAAGCTTATTATTTTACATGTAACCTGCAGTAAGAGAAAGGCAGGATCGAAGCCTAAACCTATGCTTGTGTCCCTATCTATAACAAGAAATTCATAATCATACTATAAGGAGCTTAAACACAGACTAAGAGGAACATATTGCTACATTCAAAATCAAGACGACCGAGTAAAATATGAAACCACCATCTGTTAAAGTCAAACCTTGAATAGGAATCAAGACCCTTGACATACCAGTGATCAACATAGAAAAATTCCGATTTGAAAAGAGTAATAATCTCCAGAAATATAACAGAAAGAATCACCAAGACCCTAAGGAGGTCCTTCTCTGTGAATCTTTTCTGACCATAATCATGACTAATATCGGCAAACGAGAAGCGAAATCAAGCAGAATCAGCATCAAATTACAAAGGGGCAAAAAACCCTCCTCCCAAGATTTTATTTAAAAAAAAAGCGATTTATTGAAATAGGATTGAAAGAGGGAAGAAACATAACCTGAATTACCAGATCTGCGAATGGCTATGCGACCAAGAGCATCGGAAGGAGAAATCGGTGAGAGGAGAGAGAGAGAAACTAGGGTTTTTTTCGAGAGAGAAACGAACAAAAAATATATATATTGAGACGGTCCTTAATATAAGAAAGAGAAAAATAGTGAACGAGGGAAAGAAAAAGAAAAAAAGGATTGTCCAAGTATTTTCTTTTGAACGACGTCGTTCTTAGTCTTTTCTTTTCTCCCAATATCTGGTAATTTATTTTATCCTTTTTTATATCAAATATTTATTTTGTTATTAATTTATTCTCAACCAAGAAATATAATAAGATCAATTAGGGTTCCGGGATCCAAACTCAAGTTTCAAAACCCTAGAAAAGTCGGACATTCCTCTAATAAACCGTCAAGATGATTTTAACAAAAATAATAGATTTTGAATATGTTAAAACAACTAAATTTTAATAAAACAAATGAAACCAACAACTAAAATGAACAAAGTCTTTTGTCTTTTATATGTTAAGAACAAAAACTAGTGAGATGAAACACAAGTTTGTGACTTTAGGAGAAAACTCCACAAAAATGGAGATTGCAAACTATTTTCTCTTAAAAGTTGTATCGTAGTTTTGCAAGAGCTCTGCGATATCTGACTTTCACTCGTCCAAATATAATCGGTGCGGTCCAACTAATCCGTTTTTACGTCTTCTCCCTACTGTCCAAGCTCTGAAACGCACCAATATATGCTACCTTTACGGTACGACTCATCACTTTTGTAGCTCTATAAATCTTCCAACAAGATGTCCGGATATTATGTTTATTTGGGTGATAATCTCGTCTCTTGGTTCTTCAATAGCCAACTTTTCTAGTTGACTTAAAATAAAGAAAGTATTGCTCGACTGAGCAGAGCGATGCCACGGACCTGAGGCTAAGTATAAGGGAATAGCTAATGTTGTAGCCGAGAGGGCCCAAGACCTGCTGGATTTTAAATCTATTACTCAAGTCTTATTGGGATTAGATAGAGATTAATGGGCCATGGACCTTAATCTTTAGGGAATATGTGAAAATTGTTGTCCCACATCGGAAATGGGAAGAGACATTGAATAATATATATGAGACTTATGCCAATCCACTCCTTGCCAATTGGTTTTGAGTTGGAAACCCATAAAATTTAAAAGTCTCGATCTCGACTTCCCTCTAGGGCGGCAATATCTTTTCAGGTTTAGTGTTTACACAATCATTGAATACGGCTGAAAATTCAGTGACTTTCAGTTCTCGCATAAAGACCAGTTTTTTTTTTTTTTTTTTAACTTTGTCGTCGCGTAACAAGACTAACATATCCAGACGGCTTTAAAGTTAATTCTTATAAACATAACCAATCTCACATAAAAAAAAAAATCTTTATATACACACAAGACTGTTGCCCAAAAGAATGAAGTGATTCTTGTCTTCTCGGGAGAAAAATGAACAGAGCAGATGCTAACATCATTAATCAATCACCAAAAGGATTATACACAGAACAAACAGAGCCTTTTCTTTTTTTCTCATAGTGTTAGTTCCAAGGTGGAGAAGATGGCCGGTGTATGAAATCTTGAGAAGACGAGCCATAATTAAGGTCGAGGTTCTGGAGCTGCTCCATGAGCTGCGACCGTCTTTCTTTGAAGAAATCAAGACGAGTTGTTAGCTCTACCAGAGCTGCTGATGCAGCGGCTGATGGATGATTAAGCCTTGGGTATTCTGTTATCTGCAAAACCATCGTTTCAAGCATGTTAGTGTGCATTGTCTTGACTAAAGATGTTTCCTCAGGAGCGGTCAGCTGTGATTTGCTAGGCAGAGAAGCGATCATCCATGTCTCTCTAGTTACCAATTTTTACAACTAACTCTTCTGTGGAACTAATTAACAAACTAGATAAGACCAATCGCACACTATACAAAGAAAAAACTATCTTCCCTAAGTCTCAATCCGGCCAACCACGCTCGTTTTGAGGTTTATAGGAGATCAGTAGTCAAGGAAATGATAATAATAAGGAGCACAAAGTCTTACATCTAATGCTCTTGAATTCGAGGGAACAGACGGAGAATCTATGGCTGAGAAGTTGTCCACAGACATCTTTCCAAACTCTTCACTGATTTTGGAGTCAATCACGTTTGTTGATCCTGGTATTTGCTTACGAGATGATTGCCTGCTATTGCCAACACCAAAGGATCCTGCTCCTTTACTATTTCTCCACTCCACTCCCATCAAATTCTCCTGCATGTCAAACAGTAAAATCTATTGGTTTAATCTTCATTATGAAAGACAATGATTGAAAACGGGAACATCAGTAAAAAGTACCTCATGTCTTTGTTTTCTTTCATGATTTACATAGGCAAGAGTGGAATCAAAATCTTGCTGAAGAAACCTTCTGCAGAAATACATAACATGGAATTAGAGCAGAAATACACCAATCACAGTACATACAAGATATGCTGTGCAAAAGTTACTTCAAACATAATCTTATCAGCTGTACTGAGTTAAAGATTAACAGTGGATAAGTTAATCTGAGATATTTGTTAAACACATCTTCACTAGGATCAAGAAACACGCCACTGCTGATGAAATGATCAAAACTTTACAGTATCAAGAATAAGTCATAAAAAAAGATAATGTGGACTATGAGCTCTTTTGTGCAAAGAAAGTAGAGGGATAGTGATACAACTCACTTTTGAGGATTATGATTCTGGAGATACTGATGATTATCACGCGCGTCTGAGAAGGAACCAAAGTTAGTCTGACGTTGCTGGTTAAGCTGATGGTGAAGTTCTGCAACTTTCTGCTTCAGCCTGGCAACATCAGCCTCAGCAAGAGCAATTTCCTCAAGCTCCGCCCTTGTCTTCAAATATTCTGAGATCGTAAGTATTTCACAAGAACTAATTGTTTAAAAGAAAATATCATTTCCCTAAAATGTAAACTTACTTTTGAATCCACACCATGTGAGCTGAATTGTCCAGAAGACATGCTCAAACCAACCTCCAGTGCTGCTCGGAGATCTCTTTCGGCTTGCAACTGCTCTTGTAATCTTGACACCTATACAAGTATTCCCCATCAAACCAGAAGAAGATTCCTTTGACATTAGGCGTAAATGTAGAGATAAGACTTTCATAAACACTGATAGTTTGAAAGAGAAATTTTATACATCTTGTTCAAGCGACAAACGACGTTCATGCAGTGCTTGCTTCCTTCTCTCTAAGCTAGCCTGTAATATCGCATTACCTCTGGCCTATAACAATAATGATGACCCGTGTTAATGACTTTATGAAGTCAGAAAATAAAATTTTCAGCAGCGGATGATTACCTCCTTTGCAATTCGTTGTCGCAGTTCATTTTTCGTGGTCTCGAGCCTCTGTATAGCAACCCTACAAACAATTGATGAACGAATTAGTAGTACAAAAACACCAAGCTAGTGTAATCTCAAATGTCAATCGATTCAAGCCTATACCAAAGAGATGAAGTAGTAGATTACAATATTGCATAGATCAACAACATAGAAAGCACATATATACATGTATTATGTATAAATTGATATAAGTGAATCTCTGCTATTTCCTACTTCATTCAATCAATGTAGTCTTCAGTAAGTTGCTGAAACATCAGTCGCATCATTCTATGTCCACTAAACTAAAAGGATTCTTAGATAAAGTACAGCGTGAAAATGAATCTTGCAAGTATTTCAAGCAAAGGATTCAAACTTGAAAACATATGGAAAGATAATCACAGTAATAATGTTAGCAGAAACATTCTCAATATATATACAAATGGAGATAGAGAATACACCCAAGATTGAAAGCCTTACTCATCCTCTCCTGAAGAATCAAACGATCCATCTGTGGATATCTTTCTGGCCTGTGACAAACAAAGAGCAAAGAAAATGTTATTGATTCCACCAGAAATTGGTTCATTATCTCTATATGATTCTGCTAAGGCATGAAACTTGTAACAAATTGGAGGGAAAGAGTTTTGTATCATGCATCCAATTATACTTGAACTAATGTGTCAAATCTGACACATGTACAGAATCAGAACTATTTGATCAAGATAAGCAAACACATACACTGCCTCGACCCCAGAATGTTGTGCGCTTTGCATGAACAGAGGAGGGTGTGCCCTTAATCACGGGTTTCTCACTTGAAGATTCAAGACCAGGAGCAGCCAAAGTATTTCCATGAGTGAGTACATTTAGAACCTTCCCTGATTGATAAGACTCACCAACATTGACGAGACATGAGTTTTCTCCATATTTTGTTGGATCATCACCTATCTGCTCTCCAGCTTGTTGATCCGTGGAGTTGACAAAAGGATTTCTCACAAGATGATCTGTTCGTACGTTTGAATTACGTATTGGACCATTTCTCTCTCTCGGTGATTCACTATCAGAGTCATCAGCAACAAATCCCTACAAAGAATGTATTCAGCAATCATAAAATTATTATTTTTTCTAGCACTGCTGACTCTAATTCATCAAAAATAGCAGAGATAGGATACATATATAATAGCTGAAAGCTAAAAAAAACATATTATATATTCGTGAACCATACTTCCTATGTTTAAAGGCATTTTGTTATATTACCAACACTATACAAATAAATGTTTCATGTAAACTTGGCATGGATGCTTGAGTATATTGAAGGAAGAGAGAGCTCAGACTGGCCAAAGGAGAAATAACCTTGTATTCATAGAGATCGCTGCCTGTGCATCCGCTGCTCTCACTCATTTTTCCACTCAATGCACGCTCATTATCATCATCTGACACTGGTTCTGCTTCTTTCTCTGCATTGTCATATTTATTTTTCGGGTTGTTGTCATCATCACTAGAATCATCAGGCCCACTATTTCCAATATGTGATTCGGTCGAAATGGAACATCTTTTAATATTTTCTTCCTGAAAATTGTAGATAAGCATATAAGGCATACATAATCAAATAAATTTAAATGAAACTATCTGAGTGCGTCTTACATCAAAAATACTTCCATAATCCTCCAAGAGAATAGTAATGATGGCTTGAGCATTATTGGCAGCATTAGCAGCAGCAAGAAGCTGAGCAGAATTGTCTTCACCGCTATCAAATTCGTCCTCTAGATCACATTCACCAGCCAATAGAGGACGTAAGAGCAGGGGAGCCATGCAAGCAGCTACAGCAGATGGGTTCATTCGATTTTCGTGGGAATGAGACGAGATAGTATGCATCATTTTCAGAATCCTGAGGGTACAACGCAAATATGTAAGGGTTTGAGACAACACCTTATAAATGATTCTCGAGAACTATTACTCATAAAAGCCACAAGGCATTCATCTGGCCGATAGACTCAGAATTGGCAAGAAACAAGTAATCTCAACTGTAACATCTAATATATCTTATAAACTGTTAGCAGTGTGAGATCGGCTATTAGCTCAGAACAACCCAGAAGGGAGATCTGGAAACATACCGTTGTAGTAGACGTCTATTAGGTTCAGGAAATGTTTCCGCCATAGCAGAGCGCAATGAACTAATGCGAGCCTCCCTAGACTCTATTCCTGATTCAGAAAACCAATTAAAAAGGACGTCAACTTCACATAAGTTCAGTCAGATCTCCATAAATTCATTAACAGAAGACTCATGCAAATAAATAAATATACAAATACACACACACAGACACAAATAAATCTGCATGTTTACAAGTACGACTTCATCATAAGGAAGGAGAAGAGGGTAAGGATACTCACTGTAAGCTTCCAACAGGGCAGTACAACATGATGCTGAAACCGGAGAAGAAGGCAACTCCCTCAATACATGCTGAAAGTGAGATGAAATTGCCTTAATATTGTAACAATAAACGATTTAACAGAATAAAAATAAGAAGTTGAAAAGAAACTACCTTAATGCAGTCTCCAATAACATGCGGATCTTCATCAAAAGTGAACTCTGTTTTGCCTAAGTATTATTTGGACAGGAAGAAGGAAAAAAATGTAAATTGTGTATTGCAGGGAGCACATACCTTAAGTACCAAGGAAGTCTAAGAACATATTATATTAGCATAACAAGATGTGCTTAAACTTAATCCAGAGAGAAATAAGTTGGCAGATTATAGGTACCCTGTTCATATTCTTGAACTCTACGTTCCACCTCCTCCACATCAGCAGACTGTCTTAATATTCCTTCAATTTTAGTTCCTGAGGAGACAAAAGATCGCGAAGCCAAACAAAAAAAAACAGTTAAAAGAAAAATGCATGAAAGATTATAAATACATCTGGTTTCAACCGTTGCAAAAAAATTGTACAACAGATTGAATGAGATAACAGAATCATGGAAATGGCAGTTAAAGATTTCACTGAAATAAATACTTTCCATGAGTTAAGTACCCTGACACAACTATGGACACATTTTGATCTAAAAGCGCATACCCCAGCAAAATCATTTAGGGAAGACCTAGCTACCGATATTTTCTCAAGAACTTACCATACTTCTCAATAAACTGAAGAGCTTTCTCAAGGAATGATGGGCTTCCATCAATATCTTCAAGAGCAAGTAAGATTGGTCTTCCGACAACCATGGATTTTAATGGACGCTTATCCCGCCCTAGCAATTATGGACAGTGAAGGCAGAATGACGCATAGATGATGGAAAGTAAACTATTAAGGCAGAAATATGCGTAAGCAAAATAAAGGCATAAATATGTATAGATGTAAGATGCTTAGGCCAAAGCTGTAATATGGATTAGAACAAACATTGATGAAAGGAACCTTCGATAGCCTCGTTAGTTTCAGCACGGAATATTCCATTATGACCCATGATCAGTGCTGCATTAGGGGCGTGTGCAAGAGCCTGCTCAAGAGCAGTTTTCCACTCGTACAAATCTTCATATGTCTCAGCCTGCATCATCCAAGTTGGTCACAAAAAAAAGAGAAATTAACAGTAGTATAATGATCGTTGTAAGAGTAGACATCTGTCTAAGGAGTATGTATTTCAAATTTGCTGCTCATGTTGAAGTACCTTAAGAGTGAAAGCTCTCCCGTCACGCCCATCAGGAAATAATACGGTCAACAATTTTTTATCCTCCCTCACCACAACACTGAAAACAAAAGTCACTGTAAGTTGAAATCCATGAAAATTTCAATCAACTAGCAATATCCTGCATACCTTCCAGAGTTATTCAAGTCGATGCCACCCAGAGTTAAGTTAACTTCACCACCCTTTTGTGGTAGTGTACCCTGTGAAAATTTAGTAACAGAGCTCAATATATACAATTCTCATGAATCTTATCATACATTAACAAAATAAGTAAACTACACAGATCAAAATCAACGGTGGAAAAAGGCAATATGATTGTAAATACTAACAGGGTCATTTTTGAAGAAGACCAAAGAAGTGCGTGTGAGGATGAACCAGCGTTTCTTCCAAGACGTCCAACCTAATCCTATTGAGCAGAATGCCAATACAAAATGTTCAATGCACGATGCTATCCCAATAGCCACAGGGAATTGAACTGAACAAACATAATAAATGTGACAACTTTAATAGAAAATAGGGAGGGACAAAAACACACAAGGATACCTTTTGAGGATATGAAAAGTGGACCACTCTTAAAAACCTGTCAAACAATTGCGAGTTACATAATATTAGAAACGACCAGCAGCTTAGTTATCAAATTTCCGTTTTGAAAACTAGAGAAAATAGATAGTTAGAGAAACAAGAAAAGTCAATAAAAAAAATTATTCCAGTGTTTTCAGTTCATATTGGGTACCAGACATTCGGAAATATCAACAATTCAAAATCAGCATGCTACTTATCTGTTCATGTAAAGAGCCTTATATATGTCATGTATGTTATTTCTACTTAAAAGAGAAATCACTTCCCTGGATACTGTTTTGTATGTATTTTGCAGCTTAACCCAAGAGTAAAACACCAATCTGCCTAATACCTCTGTTTTTAGGCTCTTACAGTTGGACCAAATTACTAAGAAAACATCTTTCGTTCAATCAAACTTCTCTTTTGATATTATGGAAATGTACTCAACACAGATACTATACACCTCATGTCAGCACTGACATTGGAGTGTTTTGTTAGAAGCACAGGAGCCATCAGGCCAATAGGCTTCCACGGAAAGATACGCACGTAAGAATACAAGGAACAGCTAATGAGAGCTTGTCTCAAAACTAATGAAAGGCCCGGTGTATCATGAAACAACCACTGCCTGATAATGTGGAGACTGATATCTACAAACTCCAATCGTATACAATAAGGTAAACTTTAGCAAAAATATCTTCATACTTGTCCTAATGTTTAGCAATTACAGCGTCCTTGGTGACCGAAATTCAGACAACTAAAACCTGGAAACACCACTAAACCATAACTATGAGATAAATTATCATATGACCCTAACATCTATGATCCACTCAGCGACAAACAAAATCTGCAATTCACATTTAATTTATACCGAGAATAAGAAGAAGAAGAAACCAACGAAACTCCATTACCGTATTTGAAGCAGCACCTCGTGGCCGCTCCAAAGCCGCTAAAGAAGCCTCCATTGCCTCAACAGCATAATCTCAGATCCAGCCTCGAAACGGTATCCAGCTAATTTCGAGAAAGCCGAGAGAGAAGGGTTTCGATTTCACCTCTTTCGATACGAACAACAGAAAGAGACAAACAATCACCAAACCAAATCTCCTCTCCTCCTCCTCCGAGAAAATGAAGAATTACACGCCTCAAAAAGAACACAGCAGTGCCACCAAATTAGCCGCCGGAGAAAACCTCGCTGGTTCTATCCAACCTCCGCCGCGAGATGTAGAGCAAAAGATTTAGCTGTAGAGATAGAGAAAAGAAGGGACATTGCTTTCCACCTACTTCTGCTGTGTAAAAGACTAAAGAGAGAGAGAGAGAGAGAGTGGATGGATGGGTCATGAGTGTCGGAGAAGTCACGGGTCGGGTCTGGTAAAACTTAAGTCGTATTTAAATCAATCCAACCAATCGCCATTGTCCACCTCAGCAACAGCTGGTATGATCCTCTCTCCCTCCTGCTCCACTGCCAAATTTAATAATCCCGGATTAGGTACTAGTTTCTTCCTCGACTCCCTTGTAAAACGATATAATACTCTCCACTCGTGAATGATTTAATTGCTCAATTTCATCCCATTTTGGATCCAAATTTTTGGTAACACATCAAACCAAATGTTATCATACACATTTGCCATGCTTTGGGCCTCCTAATAGACTGGAGAATACAACCTAAGCTTATGTTACGAATAGCAAACGTATTTGATGTAGGATTCGTCTGCCTATCACAAAAATTGGTTACAATACTTACAATTACATCCAAGAAGCTTTTTTATAAAAATAATACTATCACCGCACCAAGGCATAGAAGACATTTTGGTGACCTAATGTCTTTTTGGCTTGTTCGAATTGTAATCTTAGTGGTTAATTGTTTGTTGCTTTGTTTTTTATTCCTTTTTTTTTTGCCAAAGCACCAAGTATAGGAAGAAAACTTTTGTAATATCCACATCTTTCATTTTATATAATATTTACAGTTTAGTAACAAAAAAACACTTCAACGAATATACATCTACATATTTGTGAAATTTTGTGATTTTATCAAACATAAGACGTAGCTAAGAGATATTTGGCATATGTGATGAAGAAATGTTCGCTCACTATTAGTTCATGATATTGTTACACAACTAACTCAGTTAGACAATGAAAATTTGTTAAATATTTTCACAAACTTTTAAAGGCGTTAAACACCATCGCACCAATTGATGGCTAAACTTGGAAAGATAAGAAAGAGCGTACAATGTTATCCTTGTTTCAAGATTACTTTTTATTCAAAGTCTTAACATGCTCATGATTGAGTTATTACAAATTTCTATACTACTGTAATTTATTAAAATGACAAAAAAATGTTGAAAAGTGAAAATTTGTGAATCATCAATCTTTATAAAAATTTGACAAAAAATACTACCTCGGAGGTTAAATGACAACTCAATACCATGTAGGGCTATTTTCCATCTCAGTTATGATGCAGAGATAATGGAAATGTGTGCTGAAGGTATGAAAGGAGGAGAAATTGATTTGTTCATCGAGCAAGTTGGACTTCCTCAAAGGGATGAGACAGAAGGTGATGAGGTTGAGACAGAAGCTGCTGAGGTTGAGACAGAAGCTGCGAGAGAGAATGTAGATGAACAAGAAGAAAAAATAGTGCAAGAAGGAGATGATGCAAAGTTTCAGAATATTTTTGAATAAATTCGTCTTATTGAGGATGCTCAAGTGATTGGTGAAGGTAATGAGGATGTTGCTGAACCTGTTATTGATGATAGGAATGAGACTTTGGTTGATGATGAGGCTGAAATGGAGAGACAATGTAGGGATTCTGATAGACCGGAACCTGTTGTAGATACAGATGATGAATGGCAAGATTTCAGTAGAAAGGAAACAGAGATATCAAGAACTGCATACAGTAATGAGAAAGAACCATACTTGTGGTTAATGCAGACTTTCAAGACTGGTAAAGAGTTTAAAGATCAGTTATTGAGGTATGTCTTAAAAACCAACTATGATATCAAGCAGTGTAGGTAGGAGAAGAATAAGTTGGCGGCAGTGTGTACAAATGAGAAATGTCCTTGGAAGATATATTGCTCAGTTGAGAAGCCAAAAAAGAAATGGATGGTGAAAACCTATGTGGATGCACATAACCATATGAAGAGTAGCAAAGTTCGGATGGTGAAACAGGGAGTTATTGGGAAGTTATACAAGGATGAAGCAAGGAGAAGGCCTGGTTTAAAGTGGACCGACATAAAAGATGAGATAATGATGAGATACAATCTCAATGTATCTAAGTGGATCTGCTCCAAGGCAAGAAGAATATATCTAGATTTTGTTATTGAAACTCAAAGGGAGCAGTTTGCAAAGCTGTGGGATTATGAGGCTGAACTCAGAATGAGCAATAAGAATGTAACTACAGAGATCGTTACTCTTCCTCGTGCTGATGGTAAGGCAGTTTTCGATAGATTCTACATTTTCTTTGAAAATATGAGAAACACTTGGAAAAGATGTTGTAGGCCTATTATTGGACTTGATGGGGCTTTCATGAAATGGGAGTTAAAAGGTGAGATCTTGGCTGCGGTTGGAAGGGACGCAGATAACAGAATTTTCCCCATAACTTGGGCTATTGTGAGAGTGGAGGATAATGATTCATGGGCATGGTTTGTTGACAAGCTGAAGACTGATTTGGGGTTGGACTTAGGAAATGGATTCACGGTTATTTCAGACAAACAGAAGGGTTTGATCAATGCTGTTGCTGATCTCCTCCCAAATGCAGAACATAGGCATTGTGCTCGACACATATTTGCGAATTGGAAGAAGGTTTACGGCCAATATGAGTATGAGGATTACTTTTGGGCAATTGCATATAGCTCATCTGTTGGTGATTATACATACAACATGGAGGCTCTGAAAATGTTTGATGAAGTTGCACATGAAGACCTAAAGAGAACAGAACCAAAGACTTGGTGTATGGCTTGGTTCAGTCATCATCCAAGGTGTGAGGATGTTTGCAACAATTTGTCAGAGAATTACAACAGAACAATCAAAGAAGCCCGTAAGTTGCCACTTATTAACATGCTTGAGGAGATTAGGAGGCTAGCAATGAAACGTATATCTCGGAGGCGTGAGAATACAGAGAAGTGTGCCACTAAGTTTCCACCTAACGTTATGGATATCTTTGAGAAAAACCGTAGAGACAGCAAGTTTTGCTCTGTTATTACAAGCAGTGAAAACGTGTATGAGGTACTTGAGCATGATCAAAGCTACGAGGTGTGTCTGCCAAACATGCATTGTGCTTGTAACCAGTGGGATATCACAGAAATACCTTGTCGTCATGCAAATTATGTCATCACAGAACATAATCGTGATCCAGAAGAGTGAGTCTCATTTGTGTATAAGATTCTTAATTTTTGTACAATCTAACTCTATTTTCTAATATGTTTCAGGTATGTGGATTCCTACTATCTGACATCCAAGTGGCAAGAAACTTACAAAGCTAATATCAAACCCGTAAATGGAGATAGGATGTGGGAGAAAACGGGAAAAGATCCTATTCAAATCCCGGAGAGAAGGAGAATGCCAGGGCGTCCCAGAAATTATGATAGGATAAAATAGGCGCATGAGTCATCAACAAATCCTACAAAAGTGACAAGGGGAGGAAGGACCATAACTTGTAGCAACTGTAAGCAGGCTGGCCATAACATATGCACTTGTAATAGAGCACTTGTGGTTGAAACAGGCCCTAAAAGGAAAAGGGGAAGACCTCGGAAGAATCTGGTACGTCAATCTAACTCTATTGTCTTATGTATTTTTGTATTGTTAAGAGCATATGGATGGTTTACATGTCTTTTTTGTATTGTACATGGTTGGTTTATTAGTTTTACAGACGGTGGTTGATCCATGGAGCATCGAAAATGCACCTACGAGGAGGAAAGCTCAAAGCCAATCAAATCCAGGTGCTTCATCTTCTACACAACCTTCTTCTGATCAGCATCCTTCAACTGCTCCACCTGCATCAACTTCTCGAGGCCGTGGGCGTGGAAGAGGTCGAGGCCGTGGGAGTGAAAGCCTGATATGATTCTGGAAAGCATCAAGGAGGAACAGCGTCAACCAGAACTTCATCAAACATGCCACACAAACCACATAGGAGTCAACAAGGACATATGTGCCTTTCTTGGAGTATACGGAATCAACCACGAAGATTCAAAGCATGAGACCACTTGGAAAACATTCTCAGCTCACACAGGGCACACTACGAAGTGGAATCAGTCCATTTGGAGCTCAAACGAAGGAGTTATTGAATTTACAAATCGGGTGATTCCCAACTTACCCGATTTGGACATACCAGCCTTAATTGGAGGTTTCCAGGAACACCAGGACGAGTTAAGCTACGAATCAAATTGTTCTACAATCTTGATCCATCAGAGGCTCATGGCAAAGTGGAATCAAGTCAAGACCAGTTTTCATTTGGAAGATATGCAATTTCTAAGTCAACGAATCCTCGACTTGTTTCATTTGGAGGCTTCAACTTCTCAACGGGTTAAGGAGGATCAACTTACGCACCCCGTCTTCACCTCACTATCTTCGAATTCTTCTTGAGGTTTGGCCGTTTGTGTAAGTTGTGTTGTACTCTTTTTCCTGTATACGGTTTTGTCCCAATGGGTTTTCCGTATAGAGGTTTTAACGAGGCAACCGGCTTACACCGTCTAACGGTCCGACTTCTCGAGAATTCCGCGGGGGGAATTTTCCGAGGGATTTATTTCCGAGGGACTTTCCCGGGGGAACTTTCCCGGGGGGATTTTCTGTGGGAATTCTCGGTGGGAATTTCTAAGGTCATTCAAACTTGTTTTAATTATTGCTGTAATTTTCAAGGTGGTCTTCTCTCATTTTCGAGATTGACCATTGACTATCTTTTTGTTTTCTTTTCTTTATATATCCCTTGTAAGGCAGCCACGAAATTCAATCATTAATCAAACCTTTTATCAAATATTTTCTGAGTTTTCAACTCTTGTTCTTAGATTTCTTTGATGGTTAGTCATTGAAATTCTTTTCGGTTTATCGAGTGTATTCCGCAACACTTCGACGCAACCTTCGATCCGTTTTCTTGTTCGATTCTTCTTGTGACAAAGGGCTTAGAGATTTTCGGGATTCATCTCCCACGCTCTAACATCTCTGTTCTCGAATCCCTCAAGACAACGCAGCCACCCCCTCGTTTCAAAAGTTCATAGTCGGATTTGGGCCTAAGGATTTTCGGGAATTCTCCCACGCCTTAGCATCTCTTCCCGTGGATTCTTTGAAGTCGTGGATCTATCCCTCTCAACCGTACTAGAGCAAGCGATCCTCAGTCAAATCGTATCAAGTGGTATCAGAGACACTTGCTCCAAAATCGGTGAGATTTATCCAATTCAAACTGTTCATCTTCTTACAATTTTCTGGGTTTAAAAGTTTTCGTTTTTCTGTCTGTTTTGATTTTTATAAATTCAAAAACGTATCAAAAAAATCAAAAAAAAATATATCTGAGTAGATCTTTGTCTTTAGTTAATTGTCATAATTTTTAAAATTCAAAAAAAAAAAAAAAAGAATTTCGTTTTGAGTTTTTCGGAAAACATCTGTTTTTGTGGTTACTTGAGAAAAATCTGGAATTTTGCATACACTCATTTGTGTTGTGTTTGATTTTATGCGAGGTACAATATGTCGGAAGAAAGTGAATCAGCTTCATCACGTTCTAGGAGAGAACGAGAGGCTGTGATGAATCAAAAGGTCGATGGTGTGAATCAAAAATTCGATGGCATCACACAATTACTCCATGAGATGAGAAACAGTATGGCCGCACTTGAGTTACGGACACCGGGAAGGCAAGCGAGACATCAAAAGGAAGAAGCAGCATATGATTGCTATGGACGTGATGGTAAATTGTCTTATGACAATCAAAGGAGTCCTAGAGGTGTGAGGAAAGGTAGAGAAGAACTCAACTACAAATTTGGATTGCTCAAAAGGATAGACAAGGAAACGACCGATCGATCCTCTCATCCAAAATCCGAAAACTACTTGCAACGCTTAAGGGATGAGCAAAAGCATAGAATTGCCACTGAGGAAAAACATATTCATCGACCAAGTGACCATTCCCGACGTGCTAGTCGAGCCCCTCAGTCCTTATTCAATCCAAACGAAACTCAAGAGCCGAATCAAGAAGTAACTAAGATAAGTGTTGATCCATCTCAAATAAATTCTGAAAATTTTGATTCTAGTATCATACACTTGTCTTTGCCAAAGGGAATTGATGCAGGTTCAAAGGAGAAGCTTGAGGAGTTGCTGGCCAAGGAATATCTCATCACGGATAAGGATTTCGACTCTGTACCTATTTATGACGACTATGACGAGGAAGAAGATCTTGAAACCGCGCCTATCTTTGACGAGTATGAGGAACATGCGGTTGATGGAGAGCTACTTATAGTTAGGCATGATCTTCTTTCTCAAGAGCAAAGGAAGAAAGAAAGCACTGACTTTAAAGACGCAACTTCAGAAGACAAAAGGACCAAGCGATCCTTAGTTCCCGAGCACCAAAATTACTTGCAACAAATGAGGGAACGCCTAAAATTTCGAATCTCTACTGAGGGAGATGATTTTCATCAACCAAGTGAACCTTGTGGAGGTTCTGGTCGAGGCAGAAATCAATTCGGACATATGGATTTTATACTTCCTTCACAAATCCTCTCCGATGGCCTTATCGTCGAAATAAAGCATGCCGAGCCAAAGGAGTATCTAAATGACCGATTCTCTTCCACTGGAGGTAAGTTCACTCATCCAGTTCCTTATTTTAAAACTAATGGTTGTGTTGTTTTGTTGTTAGGACATACAGGTTCTATCTTGCCTCACAAATCACTTCCCGTATTCAAAAGAGACCAATTCGGACAAGGAGAAGGAACGGAAGCTGAGGGACTACTGAAATCTGTGCACAATGACTATTCTGACTTTGAAGACTATAGGAAGCACGAGCAACTTCAAATCCCAGCACAGATCATGTGCAAGACCTACAAGAAATGCTTGCAAGGAGCAACCGTTGAGACAATTCCTTGTTGCATCCGAAAAGGTAAGGAAATTGTTGTGCCTAATACAACGATTCAAAAGTATGTATTTCTTTTTGTCTCTGAATCTAAATTGCTGGAATATGAACACACCCAAGAACTTAATTTGTCAAGTATTGATTTTAAGGATGTGATTCATTGTTTTGTGAAATTCGATCATAAAAAGAACTTTAGGCATGGAGGATTTCTTTTTGATAAAACATGTGAACCAAAAATAATTGCTGTGCTTATGGATTTTGATAGAATCTCTAGGAGAACACAATGCATTTCATATGACTTGAGATCATTCATTAAGATGTTTGACGTGATCTATATTCTAATCTATAATCAACTCTTTGATGACCTAAATAATAAATTGTTTGCTGAAATAGAGAAGTATGCCTTTTGTGTGTTTGATCTTGTCTTTCAAGTTATTGTGGTGAAAGCACAGGGTATACATGACGAAGAGCTGAATTTTCATTTCTCCAAAACGTGGCTTTACCATGAGTGGCTTAAGAAAATTGTTGTTCTTGAACCAATGGAGCGTTTGCAAAACAAACAGCATCACGTGCAAGAAAACATTAAGGTGAATCCTTATGACATCAAAAAAGGTAAGGAAATTATTGTTGCCGATACAATAATTCAAAGGTATGATTTACTCTCTACTCTCAATGATAATTTGCTAGATGTAATTCAGTATTGTGAGAGATTTTTCTTTGGGAAGTTCTTTAAGCGAAAAGGTTTTCTATTTGATGAGAACAAATCATGTGAGCGTAATTATGCTTTGAAAAATTCTGTGTTGATTGATAAAATCTCTAAAAATGCTAGTGCTTCACAACTCGTTGAATCTTTCTTTAGGGAAATTGTTTACTTTGATAGCACTCTAAATTTTAATAAAAACTTAGATGATCATGCTGAGCCTTTGAAATTTATTTTGGATGATCTAAGTAATGAACTGTGTGCTAGTCGTAATGAGTATGTCTTTTGCACCTATAATCTTTTGTTCCGAGTTTTTGAAAGTGCACAGGATACACAAGAGGAAAGCAATGTGAACGATGAGTATGGATATCAGTTTTGGATTCGTATGAAGGAGAAGCGTTTTCCAGCCCAAAAGGAGTCCAAACCGATGCTAAGCGGAGATTGTCAACGCCGAGTCATAGAACATATCAATGCCTACAAGATCTGTTTGCAAGGTGAGCAAATTTTGTTTTACTTTAATAATTCTAACTTAGCTTTGTTCTTGACAGATTTGAGGACAAATCTTTTTCAACTGGGGGAGGATGATATGATTCTGGAAAGCATCAAGGAGGAACAGCGTCAACCAGAACTTCATCAAACATGCCACACAAACCACATAGGAGTCAACAAGGACATATGTGCCTTTCTTGGAGTATACGGAATCAACCACGAAGATTCAAAGCATGAGACCACTTGGAAAACATTCTCAGCTCACACAGGGCACACTACGAAGTGGAATCAGTCCATTTGGAGCTCAAACGAAGGAGTTATTGAATTTACAAATCGGGTGATTCCCAACTTACCCGATTTGGACATACCAGCCTTAATTGGAGGTTTCCAGGAACATCAGGACGAGTTAAGCTACGAATCAAATTGTTCTACAATCTTGATCCATCAGAGGCTCATGGCAAAGTGGAATCAAGTCAAGACCAGTTTTCATTTGGAAGATATGCAATTTCTAAGTCAACGAATCCTCGACTTGTTTCATTTGGAGGCTTCAACTTCTCAACGGGTTAAGGAGGATCAACTTACGCACCCCGTCTTCACCTCACTATCTTCGAATTCTTCTTGAGGTTTGGCCGTTTGTGTAAGTTGTGTTGTACTCTTTTTCCTGTATACGGTTTTGTCCCAATGGGTTTTCCGTATAGAGGTTTTAACGAGGCAACCGGCTTACACCGTCTAACGGTCCGACTTCTCGAGAATTCTGCGGGGGGAATTTTCCGAGGGATTTATTTCCGAGGGACTTTCCCGGGGGAACTTTCCCGGGGGGATTTTCTGTGGGAATTCTCGGTGGGAATTTCTAAGGTCATTCAAACTTGTTTTAATTATTGCTGTAATTTTCAAGGTGGTCTTCTCTCATTTTCGAGATTGACCATTGACTATCTTTTTGTTTTCTTTTCTTTATATATCCCTTGTAAGGCAGCCACGAAATTCAATCATTAATCAAACCTTTTATCAAATATTTTCTGAGTTTTCAACTCTTGTTCTTAGATTTCTTTGATGGTTAGTCATTGAAATTCTTTTCGGTTTATCGAGTGTATTCCGCAACACTTCGACGCAGCCTTCGATCCGTTTTCTTGTTCGATTCTTCTTGTGACAAAGGGCTTAGAGATTTTCGGGATTCATCTCCCACGCTCTAACATCTCTGTTCTCGAATCCCTCAAGACAACGCAGCCACCCCCTCGTTTCAAAAGTTCATAGTCGGATTTGGGCCTAAGGATTTTCGGGAATTCTCCCACGCCTTAGCATCTCTTCCCGTGGATTCTTTGAAGTCGTGGATCTATCCCTCTCAACCGTACTAGAGCAAGCGATCCTCAGTCAAATCGTATCAAAGCCGTGGTGGAGGCCGTGCTCGTGGTCAACCCGTTATTCCTAGAGGATATGGATGTTTTATTTCTCCATTTACAGGTCAAGTTTTTGACGTTTGGGGATCTAGTGCAATTGATATCAGTGGTCCTCCTCCACAACCACCTGCTCCTCAAGCACATCCTTCATAAACAACTCCTCAAAACCCTTAGATGGATCTCTATCTCTATTTTGTGTATGTTAGGGTGTTCTGTATTTTGTGTATGTTAGGATGTTCTCTATATATTTAGGATGATATATATTATGTATTCTGTGTATGTTATGGCTTTTGTCAACAAAAACTTGTATGATGTTTTATGGCTTATGTGTTGCTTCTATTTTGTGAAGAAATTTTTTGTCGAATACATTAACCATTACACAAAACACTAACCATTACAAGAAGACACTAACCAAACACACACATTTGTGTCTTAAAACACACCATTACAATACAAGAAGAGTTCCTTTTAAGGATCACAAACCAAACTAATAAAAAAGTTTCTAAATCCGAGAAGAACATGCTTGAAAACACAAACAAAACTAACAAACAAAGTTCTCCTTAACCCAACCATCAAACACAATACTAATTCTTCACCATTTTAAGGATCATGGCTGTGACCACAATGAATCCTCCCCACGAGAGAACAATGAATTGGCGGAGCAATTTTTCCCTGTCTTTCGATGCCATAGCTTCGTATTCAAGCTTCTTCTTCTCTTCTTCGTGTTTCTTCCATGAATCCAACTTCACCACGGTTGAATCAATTGCTTATTCACTGCTCTTAACTCCTTTATTCCTTCTTTGCTGATTTATTGCTCTCAGCTCCTTGATTTCTTCTTTTAGACGACGGATCTGATCTCGGGATTCCAATAAGCTCACCTTCTGCCACCCATTTTGCTTTTCTTTATCTGCTTAATTGAAGAACCCATGAACATCACACTTGAAAAACCTTCTTCCCGGATTTTCATCAGTCCACGATTTTGAAAGAACAGTAGCTCTACTGCAGTGATAGAAAGGACCATCGATGAAGCTCTGGGTGAATGAGTTGGCATCTGACCCTGAATTTTGGCTCCGATCCATCTTCAATTTTCCTGTGTCGAGAGAGAGAGAGAGAGAGAGAGAAACAAAATTTAAATTGATTTAGGATTTATCGATTTGGGGATACATGTATTTGGGAGAAAATAACCCAAGGGTAACAGTAGTCTTTTCAACAAGGAAAAACCCACGTTTTTTTTCTTCTGTAAACGGAGTTATGTAACATCCGTTCGATGGTTTAACGTCCATGACGGAATCGGTGTTAAAATTACGATTTTTAAAAGTTCAAGTATTAAAACGGGTGCCAAAATGATTCTGTGTATTTTTATGGGTTCCAAAATAGTTCGTGTATTAAACGTCCAAATTACGTAGAATTCGTGTATTTTTAAGCTTTTTTCCCATCAATTTTTTGGGATTTTTATTTTTAGAACATAAGTAAACCAAAATTTAACTAGACATTAAACCCGATTGTATTTGACTCTAAATCGAAATCCAATTGGAAAACAAAACTTGATATGGACTAAAAAATAAACCGGATAAAACCGTCAACGAGCAAACCTTTAAAACGACGCAGAGAACCGCAGTCGCACGAGAAACGCTGCCGCTCATATTTGAAGGAACATAAGACCTCCGCCGGACACCTCCACATAACAGAATACCTCTGTCGAGAGCTTCCAACAGCGACCCAAGACCAGAACGGAACATGACCTCCATTTTAAAACTATGGTGGAACAGGACCACCATCGCCGACCAAAATTAAACGGCAAGGAAACGAAACAAATCTAACAAAGAACAATCGATGGGAAACACTTTTATCTACTCCACGGAGAGCACTCTGAATACCAACAAAGATTTTCAAAGATTTTGACCAACAAAAAAAATTATATATATATATATATATATGTGATAAAAAAAAAGATGTTACGCAAATAAAAAATCACATATTTTCAAAACGTGTTTTAATCATTTTATTCTTTCGGCAAAGAAACTCCATAAATCATTTTCTTAATTTTCGTCATATTTATTTTCGGTTTGAAGTTAATTTAGTTTGTAATTTGTTGAGATTGAAAAAGAAATTGTGATATAGGAAAGGTAAAAATTGACGGAAAAAAAAAGTTTGACTTTGCAAATTGTCCCAAATAATAATAAAGAGAAGGTTTCGTGACACAATTACACCTCGGACTCCTCCCATCTCTTTCCTTCTTCTACTCGTGTTATCTCGATCGAACCTGTACAACCATGGCAATGAGCTCCGGCCGGTTAATCGCCGGTCTGACGGCGTCGATGAGCTCAATCGAAACGCGTAATGCGAAGCCAGCTAAATCCATTTCCCTAATCTGTCGAAATCAAATAAACGGTGTACCGCCTATCATCCTCCGGTCATCTCAAAGGTCCAGGCTGTGGCTAATCGAGGCGGTTCCCCCGGCGAAGTCCTGGGACGGATCTGACGATGCCGAAGACATCAAGAAGAAGTCAGACGCGGCCGGTGGAAAAACCGGTGCTCACGTGGTCGCCGGAAAACATGACAGGACGATTGAGATAGTTATTGCAGCGGCGGCCACGGCGGCTCTGGGCGTCGGGAACCGCGTAATGTATAAGCTGGCCCTTATTCCTCTCAAGAACTATCCTTTCTTCCTCGCGCAGCTCTCCACGATCGGGTAAGTTAGATTTCAGATATTTGTTTTGAAAAGAGTTGATACGATTTGGATTTGGATTTATGTTCTCCACACACACTCTACTTCTCTTATTGATCGAATAGGAATTTTAATCTGAAAGACTGATTCCAAAATTGTTCGATGTGGGAAAGTTGGTATCATATCATATGTCGTATGTTTGGAAAATGCAAAAGCCCAAATATTCATTCATTCGAATGCAAAATGTAGTTTTTCAGAAGATTCTCTGGGTCATAGTTGGCGACTTCCTTCTCTTTATAATTCACCAAACATATTTTCATTAACTTTTTTCTCACGTGCGAGTTGTTTCTCTCGGTCACCTACTTCTTTGCGATATACTATTTGTTTTAATTAATAATGGCTTTCTTGTTGGATCTGCTGCAGTGAGTTAATGACTTATTGAACGAAATTAATATATATATATGGATGGATCGTGTCAGAATATTTTCCCCTATCTGAATTTATTTCACCACGTGTCAATCACCTTTTTTTTTTGCACGTGCCTCACTCTCTTTTGCATATGGGCTGCTGTGTGCAAGTTTATGTATGTTGGTTGCCTTGCTATCAGAGTTTAAAATGTCTACTATTAATGACAACAGAAAATCTCTTACATCACAGTATATGAGATGTACACTCTGGATTTGTGCTTGTATGAGTCAAATTTGGTCTAGTGTGTAAATTTTAAGAATATATATATATATGGTTGTTTGTGCTCCATGAATCCGAATTATAGTCCATAGTAATAATTCGATTTTAGCTGTGTAATGTGCTTTTCACAGCTTGCTTCTCAACAGTTTTTGACCCTTTTTGAGATAAGCTCTTCTCGTTGCTCTAATTGTTCAATGTGGACAATCCCTTAGTTTCACTGTCATATTCACATTATTCACTTACTCGGTTTCCTGGATGTACTGTATTTTGTTTTGTATCATCAAGTACAATTTTTTTTTTAAAATATATATTTTTCTTATGCTATTATACTTCTTGCAGGTATGTAGCTGTATACTATTCTATTTTGTATTTTAGATACCGAGCTGGAATTGTTACAAAAGAGATGCTATCGGTTCCAAAAATTCCATTTTTAATTGTTGGCATTTTGGAGTCTCTTGCTTTAGCTTCTGGGATGGCGGCCGCAGGTATCTTTGCATTTCCCTTTCCATTTTCTACTGCAACTTTAGTAGATGTATGCTTTCATTTGTTCGATGAAATCTCATGTAAAACACTATAGAGGCATGAAAATGAACCTTCAAACTCTGTTTCATCTTACTTACTGTTGTTTTTCTTGACTCAGCAAATCTCTCTGGACCATCTACTACAGTTTTATCTCAGGTTACAAATTACAAGCTTAAAACATTATTATTTCCATCTTCCATAAAATCAAAGCACAACATTAATTTCCTGAATTTCGTTCTAGTGTGTCAAAAGCTGCAAATTCTTCCCTCAAACTATGGTTTTCTTGAATTACTAGCTAGCTGATAAAAACATGGTTCTTGTCTGACAAATGTTTCAGATTTAATTCTAGTCATTTATTTCTTTGCAGACATTTCTTATTTGGCAAATTCTCTTCTCCATTATTTTTCTCGGGAGGAGATATAGAATAAATCAAATATTCGGGTGTATTCTTGTAGCATTTGGTGTAATCGTCAGTGTGGCAAGGTTAGCCAGCTCATTAACTTTTTTGATATTAAATTGACTCCACTCCTTTTGTTATACTTGTCAACGGACTCAACATAACCAGTATTATCATATTTCATCCATGTTGGGTTTACATACTATTTTCTCTTGCATGTTCAGTGGATCGGGTGCCACTCATTCATTTAAAGATGCAGGAATATTTTGGAGTCTTCTTATGGTATTATCTTTTATGCTTCAAGGAGCAGATACAGTAATGAAGGTTTGTCAATCATTAGCTAGTTATATTGCCAACTACAAGATTTTGGGGTTCTTCTTTTTAACAGTAAATTCCATAACCTTTTAGGAAGTCATCTTTCTAGATAGCAAAAGGCGGTTGAAGGTAATTATGCCGCCGAGACACCACTTTAGCAACATTTGCGGTTTTTGAATCCTGAAAGAAATGTGTTCTTCTTATTATTACAGGGTGCTTCACTTGATCTGTTTGTTGTAAACTCATATGGTTCGGCTTTCCAAGTAGGTATTCTTTGTGTAGCTCCTTGTTTTAAATATCAGATCATTTTCTGTTCTTAGCATCTATTTGCTAGCTGATGTGCCTGTTTCTACGGTCAACCCAGGTCATATGCATTGCGTTGCTTCTTCCTTTTCTTTCAAAACTTTGGGGCATACCGTTTAACCAACTACCGAGCTATCTCAGAGACGGGGGTGCTTGTTTTTTGAACATCGGCACTAGAACAACAGGTTAGTTGATGCTATGCTTTGTGCTCCAGTATCTCTTTTGTTTGTGTCCTCTGTGTATAGCATTCAACACGCTCGGTTTGGTTTTGACACAGGATGCGAAGGAGCTCCCCTTCTTCCTATAATGTTTGTCATGATGAACATGGCTTACAACATCTCCCTTCTACGCCTCATCAAAATCTCATCTGCTGTTGTGTCGTCTCTGGCATCTACCGTTTCAGGTACAAACTTCGCCTCGTTATAGCCTTGCCATAGTTTCATGGTAACCTACTTCTTTAGCTAATCAGTAATTACCCGTTAGATGGCTTCTCGGAATTTTGTTTCATAGATATTTACAGGTACTTATATGATTGGTAATCCGGGAAATGATTCACATAATTATGTTGGCTCTAGTGTTGATAATATGCAGAAGGAACCAATCATACAGTTAATATAAAATCATGTTTTTTGGCTAATAAGACGGAACCTTGTTTGGCTTTGGCCGTGCAGTGCCCATAGCCGTCTACTTTTTCACGCTTCCCTTACCGTACCTTGGGGTGGCATCTTCACTTCCGACGGGGTTCGTGGCAGGCACAGTCATCCTTGTACTCGGCATGCTTCTATATGCTTGGACACCATCTCACACTTCCGATTCGGTTATCCCCTCCGCCTAACGGCAGGAGATTGGTTTTTGTAACTTTGTTTGTTTGTCTGTCCTTTCTCTCTTCTCATTGTAGCACATTGACATATACATACATGGATTTTCGCAATTCTATGCATATATAAGCGTTTTCTTTCATAGTAACACTAGCTTGAGTGTTAGAAAGCATTTGGATTATGAGCATATAAGAGCATACTGCGTTTACATATTTTGAAATATGATTTGTACTTTACGGATTGCATATTTTTGTAAGATTATTTTGGATATTATGAGCATATAAATTTTTTACTATTATTCCACATTTTGTTTTTGTAATTGGTCAAAAGAAAACCGCGGATTATCATTACTAATCAAAAATTATGTGGAAGCCACTACACCAGAAGATCTGGGTTTCGATTTCCAGATAATACAATTTATACAGATTAATAGAGGCGATCTTAGATGAAATCTTCAACATGGTGTAAGCATAGGCGTTCATTGTGGTCATGAATTTTTTATCTCTCGTTGAATACTTCAATTGTCTTTTAATAATTCTCATAATTTTGTAGTAAGTTTTAGGATCAGAATTGTGGGGCCCACATTCACATTCTAAAGTGGTTACCCTCTCCCACACTTGAACTCGTTACCCCCCAGAGACCCAAAATGTTTAGAGTGACCGGAAATCTTTCGGCGGCATCATCTCCAGCGGTGGTTGCGTCTTTCTCCGCCGCTCTGAGACTCTCCGTTACTCCGGCTCTCGCTTTGGCCTCTCCTCGTCATCTCCGCTGGTTCCCTACGTTTTCTCGTTCATTTCTCGGCGGACGCATCTCTTCATTCCGACATCGCATTCCTTCTCCGTGCCCGATGAGGCTCTCTGGTTTCTCGGCTCTCAAAGCCAGAGGTACATTACTGTTTACCTCTTACTTGCTGTATCACAGCCAGACTTGATTGCGAGCTTCCTCTTCTCGGATTTCTAATAGGACTCTGATCTGATTTTCAACGAAATCCTTGTTTGAATTGGTATACCTGATTATAATTAGTTGTGTTGATTTCTGATTATCTGTGTATGTATCTTTTGTTTTTCCAGCTTCATTTAGCAGTGGGAGTAGTGCGAGTAGGGAGATTCTGGTGCAGCATTTGCTTGTTAAGGAGGGTGATTCTGAACTCTTCGCTCAACTCCAAAAGAGAATCTTGGATGGTCTGATTCCTTAATCCCGTTTCATATTTACGTTCAGATGAGATTAAGCTTTTATTTCAACATAGTCCTGTAAGATTATATAGTCAGATTACCTTCCCTTGTTTTCTGCGACGACCTTTGTCGCAGCATTGTAGCCAAAGTTATAATACATGTCGCAATGTTATCTTTATACTCTATTTTTGTGCTTACTAAATATTTACTGGTTTTGGGGTTTGGTGAGTTTGGTAACTGGGATAAAGATAAATGTGGAACATGTTGTACTGATACATATATGAACTTCTCATTACTTTGTTTGTGTCAGAAGATTAAGGGTGTGTTCTGATTTTCAAGTAACTCTTTGTTGTGAAGGAGAGGATATGAGTGATCTTGCAGCTGAGTACTCGATTTGTCCATCCAAAAAGGAGGGTGGTATACTTGGATGGGTAAAACTGGGTCAAATGGTACGCTCTTTTTTTCTATAATTTTATCCTTTTCTTTTGGTTATGAGATTGGTATTGGTATTGCATTGACACCTTCACATCTATATGACCCTTGCTGCTCGTTATTACACAAGCAATTGGGTGATGTAACAATTCCGAGTTGGTGAATAATTTTTTAGTATTGACATCCAGAGAATGATAGACCATTTAAAATTGTTTTCAGGTGCCAGAGTTTGAGGAAGCAGCATTTGGAGCAGAGCTGAATCATGTGGTGAGGTGTAAAACCCAATTTGGCTGGCACTTACTGCAAGTTTTATCTGAGAGGTAATTCTTCTGAAAACCATCCTCCGTTAGTGACGGTTTGTATCTGACTGTTGTAAATTGTCTTAGCGGAAAAGTTAGTTTATATTGACAGGGAACCTGTGAAAGATATTCAGGTGGAGGAGCTGCATTCCAAAATGCTAGATCCAAATTCCATGGAAGAGGCTCAGTTAATTGATGTCAGAGAACCTGACGAAATGTAAGTTCCTTTCATCTCTCATCTTGACATACTCTTCCTTCTCCCAGTGGATTAGCTTCACACTCTAAACATTTCGCAACATTATGATTCATGTGTATCATTCATGTGTATCTTGCAGAGTTTGATTGTTCTGCCATTTTGATACATGTGTACCTCGCACACTTTGATCTTAGAAGAAGGAAAAAGTATCCATAGTTGTTTCACATTGTCTTTTCTATTTTGTTTCACTACTTGTACCAGAGCAAAGGCATCCTTGCCAGGATTCCAACTGTTCCCGCTTCGCCAATTCGGAACCTGGGCACCAGACATCACTTCAAAGCTGAACCCTGAGAAGGATACATTCGTCTTGGTATGTTCAGTCTCATTCGCTAATACATATGATAAGCTTTGGAAAAGTTCAGTGGGTCAAATCTTAGATGTAGGTTTACCGTATGTAGCGTAGCAGTTTAGAGCTGTTGTGAGTTTGTTAGTGAAGGTTGGGTTTATAAAGGTGTCTGTCTGGGCAAATTGTTGTTGGGTGTGGAATTTCTAAGATATCCTTGGCATCTGGTTGAGAGTTGAGGGCCTCTCATGAATCAAAGTCTCTCTGGTTTGGGAACTTTGTTTTAATCATGATCTCTAAGAGTATAGGCTTGCAAATACTTATCAAGAAACCTGTGATGTTGAAATGATTTGTTAAGTTCTCTGAGTCGCGGCCTTTGTTTGGCATACAGTGTAAGGTTGGTGGCAGGTCGTTGCAGGTTGCGAACTGGCTGCAGTCTCAGGTAAAAAAAGCTTTTCTGGTCCTCATGTTAGTTAGTTTGTTGACATCCTGATGGATTTTGGTCTTTGTTCCTCAGGGCTTCAAGAGTGTGTACAATGTGGCTGGTGGAATACAAGCCTATTCTCTCAAGGTTGACCCATCAATTCCTACTTACTGAATCAGAGCATCCTAGAAATCCAAATAATTGCAAATCGTATTCGGGGAGTTATATAATATAAGCTTCATTTTAGACATTTCCGAAATTCTCCTGAAAATTCTCTCAACCTTTTGTTACTAAATCCTTAAAATAAAGAATTAATAACAATACACAGACAGACAGGCTTTTGGTTCCTAAAGTCCCTCCCGATCAGCAAACCCCATTATCGTTTTGAAAACTGCAAAATGAAAAAGACTTGCAAAAACAAGAACATACTATTCATAGCCATTTTCTTGCTAAAGAAGAAACCAAAAACCTAAACGAATAGACAGAGAGGAAGGAGGAAGGAAAACAAAAAGACCTTTAATTCTATTTCTCTTCCTGGTTTGAGAGCTTACTTCCTCTCCCCTTTATGCAACAATGGGAAATTGTTGCACTCATGGACGAGATTCAGGGAATAACAAAGACGAACCCACCCCTGAAAATGGAGCCGGAGCCGGCGGTGCTGGCGCTGGCGCGGAAGCCTCTGTGAGAGCTTCGAGACACCCACCAGCATCTCCTCCTGCTGCAACAAAACAAGGGCCAATAGGACCTGTCTTAGGCCGACCAATGGAAGATGTAAAGAGCTCATATTCATTGGGCAAGGAGCTTGGTCGGGGACAGTTTGGGGTGACCCATCTCTGCACGCAAAAGGCCACGGGGCTGCAATTCGCTTGCAAGACCATTGCGAAAAGGAAGCTGGTGAACAAAGAAGACATTGAGGATGTGAGAAGGGAGGTGCAAATAATGCATCACTTGACGGGTCAACCAAACATTGTGGAGCTTAAAGGAGCATACGAGGATAAGCATTCAGTGCATCTGGTTATGGAGCTTTGCGCGGGAGGAGAGTTGTTCGATAGGATCATTGCAAAAGGGCATTACTCTGAGAGAGCCGCTGCTTCGTTGCTAAGGACGATTGTTCAGATTGTGCATACTTGCCATTCCATGGGGGTTATCCACAGGGACTTGAAGCCTGAGAACTTTCTTTTGCTTAACAAGGACGAGAACTCTCCTCTCAAAGCAACAGATTTTGGGCTATCCGTGTTCTACAAGCCAGGAGAGGTGTTCAAAGATATTGTGGGAAGTGCTTATTACATTGCACCAGAGGTTTTGAGGAGGAAGTATGGACCAGAAGCTGATATTTGGAGCGTTGGTGTCATGTTGTATATCCTCTTGTGTGGTGTTCCACCTTTCTGGGATGGTAATTAAAGATTCCTGATTCCTTCATCCTATCTATCTATCTATCTCTCGAAACAAAGACATATAAAAAGGTTTTTATCATTCAGAGTCGGAGAATGGGATTTTCAATGCCATCCTAAGTGGACAGGTTGATTTTTCAAGCGACCCATGGCCAGCCATTTCACACCAGGCAAAGGATCTCGTTAGGAAGATGCTAAACTCTGATCCAAAACAAAGATTAACCGCTGCTCAAGTTCTCAGTAAGCAACTCCTATTTTCAAAGACAAATGAAGAAGCTCCTATATTTTCATTGAAATCATTTCTTCTTTTTTGTAAAGACCATCCATGGATCAAGGAGGATGGAGAAGCACCAGATGTTCCTCTTGACAACGCAGTGATGTCAAGGCTCAAGCAGTTCAAAGCAATGAACAATTTCAAGAAAGTTGCTTTACGGGTAAATTTATTTATTATCTTTCTCAAAAGCATAAGATATGTGACAAATATGACTCTTTGGTGCTATATATCTCACTGGCCTCGTCAAACGAACAAACAGGTGATAGCCGGGTGCTTATCAGAGGAAGAAATCATGGGGTTAAAGGAGATGTTCAGAGGGATGGACACCGATAGCAGCGGAACAATAACTCTTGAGGAACTAAGACAGGGACTTGCCAAGCAAGGTACAAGGTTATCAGAATACGAAGTGCAGCAACTAATGGAAGCAGTAAGTCTTTGTTTTGTTTTGTGTGCTATGCTAATTGCTATCTATTTTATTAAGATGCCAAAACAACTCATCATTTTTTTCTGTTTTCTAATAGGCTGATGCGGACGGTAATGGAACAATAGACTATGGGGAGTTTATAGCAGCAACAATGCACATCAACAGACTCGACAGAGAAGAGCATCTCTACTCAGCCTTCCAACACTTTGACAAAGACAACAGTGGGTAAGTACTTAGCACTTATACATATTATGATATAAAATTTAGTTGAAACCAAAAACAAATGATGATCGGTCTCGGTTTCCAGATATATCACAATGGAAGAACTGGAGCAAGCCCTGAGGGAGTTTGGCATGAATGATGGCAGAGACATTAAGGAAATCATTTCTGAGGTTGATGGAGACAATGTAAGTCCCTTTCACTTTCACATTTCCTTCCTGTAATAAGCAAACACAAGAATCCTTTTTTTAGAAGATTTAATTTGTGTAGGATGGGCGGATAAACTACGAGGAATTTGTGGCAATGATGAGAAAAGGAAACCCAGATCCTAACCCTAAGAAGCGGCGTGAACTGTCATTTAAATGACCCCTCTGGGAGAGACAAGTCAGAAGCACATAAGAAAATCAACAAGAAGAAAAACTTATTCTAGAGTAGGCTTGGGTTGCTCATGATTGAAATGGACAAGAAGAACAAGTATGGGATTAGGGAAGTGTTTCATGTTGGTAAATATTTTATGCTTGTCTACTAATGATTTTAAGTGTCAAGAGGTTTCTCAATGTATCAAATTCTTTTTCAGTTCAAAATTGTGCATTACAGTGATGTTTGTTAATAACGGCTGGGCAGAATTATTCATTGCAAGTAGCATCTTTCAACGGACATAATCAAAATTAACTAACTTCAAAAAAAAGTCGATAAACTAGATGATGAGAAAGATGTTTTTCTTAACAAACAACATCATCACACGAGCAAGACCACCAAGGGCTCTGGGCTCTTTAGGTTAGTAAGCTTATCATATTTGTGCACACTATCAAAGTAGATGTCTCTCGAGTCTTTTTTTTTTCTTTTCTTAAGCAAACAGAGAAAGAATAGCACATCATAATTTCCAGAAAGCTGGAAGATTCATCATTTAACATTGTAACTAGATCCTAATTGTAGATTACAAAAAAATCCGAAGCCGACAAAACAATCAAACAAAGAGCAGTGACTTGTCATGCGAGAAAGCGAAATGGACACACTAAACATCTCAAAGCACCCACCATTATATTCTTCTCTTCGCGATCATTTGCCCAATTGTGATCTGAGCGCTGAGGTACGCTGCCACAATGGCCGACCTAATATGGCACTTGCATGAACCGAAAGGTAACCGGCATTTAACCTACAAGTGCAAAAGGAACAATGAATTGAGCATTCTCAACTAATCACCCACCCAGGTAGGAATGTGTAAGAAAGTAATAAGATTTATACTTGTCTACATCAGGAGTGGTCATAGGATCATATAACTCTTGCTCTGCCACTGCAGAGTTTGTAATTTCTTGTGTAGCCTCCCCCTGAAAAATTGTCGACCATGAAAAACAAGAGGTATCCACATATTGCAAAAGCTTTTAAGTTCATTTCTTTACCTGTTGCGGATATTGGGGATAGCCATATCCACCGTATGCGTACAATGATGGGTCTTGAGTTGTCCCATAAGCATATGCATCATAGCCTTGTCCATAACCATAATACCCACCCCACTGACTCGGATCTGCTTGTGTAACGTAACCATCCTATAACAAATACCAAAGATCATCAACGACATTCAGTGAACCAGCGAGTAAAATAAGGTAATACATCACATCAGTCTAGGTTACAGCAAAAGTTTTCACCTGTCCTGGATTTTTACTCCAAGAGATGCGAACTGCTTGTTGACCAATCACCTGCCCCTGCATTTTTTGAATGGCTTCTTCTGCAGAAGGCCTGCGGTGAGCATGGGGCAGAAGTCAAAATTTTAGTGAACAGATCTAGAAATAAGCATACATGACAAACCAATACATGGAAGCAATCAGAGGTGAATGAATTCCGAATTTTACTGGATGGTTTACCTGGTTTTGAATTGAACATAACCGTATCCCTTTGTTGCAGGTATTTTGACATAAATAATCTCTCCTAATTGCAAGAATGCTTTCTTCAGCTCTTCCTCTGTAACATTTGGGTCCAAATTGGCAATTGAAACCTGTACACCCAAAACCAATGCATGAAGAAGACAAGCACGAGAATTTCGAGAAGAAAGCTCAAGCTCAGACAAAACTTACCGTTGTACAGGTGATGTCATTTTCAGGTGCAAGCACCTGTGCTGGTTGAGCAGCGTATGCTGGGACTGGTGCAGCAACTGCAGATGGGACTGGAACTGGGTAAACAGCTAGAGGAGAACTCCCAATTAGGAAAATGATTTCCAAACAGCGGGACTAAACAAGATTCGATTAACATAATTCAAATCCTGAGTTTTGTTCTCATACCTTTGGTGACATATTGTTGCTGCACACCAATGTTTTTTTTAGGCGTTGCTGCACTGATACGCATAGGCCTTGTTGAGCAATACAAACCATTCATTTCAGCCATGGCCCGGTTCCTTTCACTTTCCTCTGCAAACTTTACAAACCCATAACCTTTTGATCGTCCTGTACTTGGATCAGTAACAACCTTGGCACCTCTAACAGAAGAATAGTGAACACGGAATGTCTCTTGGAGGAGATAATCTGTGACATCTGGTGCTAAGTCTCCAACAAAGATAGAGTGATCCGGTCCAGCATCTACTTTCTGGCCTGAGCCAAAAGAAGCCCAATTTAACCGGAAAGTTACTTCTGTTCCAGGCATCTGCGTCCCATTGTACGTCTGAAGCGTTCTCTCTGCTGCTGCGTGAGATACAAACTCTATAAAACCATACCCTTCTGGCTGGCCTGTGATCTTGTTACGTATTACCTTGACAGAAATGAGCTGCACATACATATATAATTATAATGGTGATTCAAATATCCTTACACAATAATTAAAATATAAGAAGGGTCATATAACATCTGAACTTAAGAGCGTAAGCACATATAAAGATAAAGGATCTACCCGACACTTTCTAACAACAAGTCTTACTAGCAGGAAAGCCTATTGTGGAATCCAAAAGGAGGTATGAAACTAACATATGAAAGTAGATGCATCACCTACTACTACCTACCTATTGAATTGGAATCAGACTTTCAAAATAGGCCAATTCATCGAGCGCACCAGATAGCTAAAACCCTTAACATCCCCAAAGTCAAATTCTCTGCTTTATCTCTTCCTAAACGGCAAAGAAACCCTAGATAATTAGATACTAAACGGTTACAACCCAGAGAAATCAAGAGCTGTAAATTGGGAGTACACAGATTCACAACACGCAGAGAAGCTGAGGAAGAAGTGAATAGTCACCTCGCCGGTTTGGGAGAAGCAGGAAGAGAGGTAATTCTCGTCGACCCAGTACTGCAAATCTCCAATCCAAAGGGTTCGCACTTCTTCCAGCGTCTGTGGATGGTGATAGCCTTGCGGCTGCGTCTGCGGCTGCATCATCGCCATCGTCTTTTTTTTCTTCCCTTAGCGCCGAAACGTAACCTAATATAACACACGACGCGTTATGGTGGAGGGAGGCGTCGGCAAAAATATCCCGGCCGATGTAAGTAGGCCTGGGCACGGGGCGGGTACCCGCTTATTTTGGCCTACTTGCTACTTGACCCGCCCCGTACGGGTAATGAAAATATTGACCCGTACTTGGACCCGCTAAAACGGGTACCCGCTGAATCAAGGTACCCGCCCAGATTTTTGATACTTGCGGGTACCTTGACCCGTACCCGTACTTGCAAGTACGGGTCCCCGCTCAACAAGTAATTACATTACTTGCCTTGTTTTTTCCATTACTTGCCTTGTTTTCCATTACTTGCCTTGTTTTTTCCATTACTTGTCTTGTTTTTTCCATTACTTGCCTTGCTTTTTCCATTACTTGTCTTGTTTTCCATTACTTGCCTTGTTTTTTCTATTACTTGTCTTGTCTTGGGTACAAGTAGCAAACCGGGTAACGGGGAACAAGCCGGGTAACGGGAACAAGCCGGGTAACGGGACAAGTAGTCAAAAAAATTTTTCGCCTTGGACTTGTCCCGTTACTTGCAAGTAGTTGGTTAACTCGGCTTGATACTTGACTTGAACGAGTCGGGTACCCGGTTTTACGGGCCGAGTACGGGACGGGTCGAGCGGGTCGGGCGGGTAACGAGTATTGATGCCCAGGGCTAGATGTAAGACCATGGTATCTCATAAATATAATACAAATTTTTTTAACAAATTTATTTTTGACAACCCCATCACAAAATTTTGCTTCCATTGCTGTCTCATCAATATCATATTATTATTTTTTAATTTTTAAAAAATTTTAATAAAATTAATTTTGAAAAATTTATAACATATCAAATTATATCTTAAATATATTCAATTATAAATAATTAGTTATATTTATTTATATTAATAGTAAAATTAATAAAACCGTAAATATTAATAATGTTAATAAAATATTAATAATACAATACATTATAAATAATATAATCAAAGAGTTACATTATTTTAAATAACACAATTATACATAAAATTACATTAATTTAAACTTATAAAAAATAAAACTTAAATTTCTAGAAAACATAGATAACATAAAAAATCAAAATCAATGATATAACCAACTTGGTTCTAATATTCACTTGATGATGTGCCAAACTTTTGTCATATTTGTACAACCAAATCAGCTTTTAATTGGTTGTGTATACCTCTATCACGAAGTCGACTTTGATTGTTGAAAATGTCGCCCAAATTAATAGGTATATTTGTAGAATATGTAGAATCCACTTGTGTACTCCCATTTACTTCTACTTGTTAGAATTGGGATACATCATACTAAGTGTATATATCTCGATCATCTTCCACTATCAACGAATGAAGAAAGAGAGGCAAGTTATGGATCAAGGCTCGAGAGCTTATGAGCGCTAAAGGAGAAAGACATAGCAAAGCGACATAAACTATCAAGGATGGAAGTGTTTAGAAGTCTTCTTGCAAAAACAGAACAACTTTCAGAAAAAGAAGAAACTTTGAAAAACAAACTCATTGATGAGATGCTCTAATATTAAGGTAAGATAGTTATATGGTTTGTTGTGTAAGTTATCTTAGTTTGTTTGTGGTGTAAGTTATCTTATTTTGTAATAAACGTCATGGTTAATTTAATATAATATCAAGTTATTTATTTTCTAATGAAATGTTATTTTATTTTCTAATGAAATGTCATCGATTAATAATATGTCTTATAAAATCTCAGATTTTAATATATATATATATATAAATATACACACACATATATATATAAGTGGAAAATCGTCGACCAAAAAAATTTTAAGAGGAAAATAATAATTATTGCATTACTTTTTAATATCAGGTTTTTAGTTTTAAATCTCAGATTTTAATATATATATATATATATAAGAGAAAAATAATATCAAAATTTTAATTTTTGTTGTTAAAAACAAAATTTTAATTTTTCAAATCTCAGTTTTTTCTGAAATCTAATATTATTGTATTAACTATAACATTACTAATTTATATTATATATTAACCTTAACTAATATCAATTAAAAACAATATTAATATATAAATTAATGTCATGCTTAATGGAACTTGATAGATAGATAATTTTATTTTATGATTTATAAAAAATAAAAAAAATAAAAAATAACAATATATAAACTATTTAATTGATATTTTAAAGTGTTGGATATTTGTTTAATCACAAAATGCATGAACCATTAGGAAATTGACATGTGTCTATGTCTCATGAGAGGGGTTCTCATGGGGTTCTCAAAACATCTCATATGATAATCGATCTTCACCATTTTTTTTTCTAAATTTTTTTTTTCTTTATTTTTTAATATATTTTAACATGAGATACCCATTGAAATACCCCAATTAAGACGATCTAAGTAATCCTAGTAAATTACAAATCACATGGCCAATCATATTCTGCCATGTGGTTTCCGATTTATTTAAAAAAATGTTACAGCACAATAATAAATTGCAAATTTAAAAAGGGAACAAAAACAATTCTGCATCTTTTTTTTTGTAACAATTCTTTTCATTATTTAAACTTTTGGATTACATAACATGAAATGGGTTATCAAAGCTCTTAAGCTAAAACAATAAATATTGAAAGCAACAAAGATTAAACCAAAATAATCTTCATGACAAAATGATAGCGAATTCGAGATTGGATGCGTCGATAGCACATTACCATCGGAAAGCTTAAAGTTAGTCACTTTATCTTGTGATGTTGAAAAATCGCTTATACCGTCGAATCTCATCGAAATGAGTCTCATTGCATCTCCAATCCTTGTACAAACCGCTACACAAAATGACAAACCAGTTAAAAAGTTCAAAAGTTTCCTCGATTTTAAGGCCTTAAAATCTGCATATTCCTTCCTAGATCATGATATATGCAATCTCAAAATAGAAACTACAACAGTTTCTTCAATCATCATATACTACAGAATAATCAAAGAAAAATAAAACCACCCGATCATCATCTTTGGTGTTCGTTTTACTGCAAATTAAAAAATATATATATATATTTGCTATGCCTATAATATTCACAATCTTCTTCATGTCTTCTCTCAAACCAATAAGTCAGCCCTTTAGAAAAGATGACATGTCACATATTAGTTTTTCCTCAAATAGGGTAGAGTACGAAGGCAACGGTGCGTAAGTAATCTGAAGCAACTAGCAAGTGCTCGAACTTTTCGACCGAACGGTAACAAAGTACTCACGAAAAAAAGTTCATTCATCTAAATTTATTATTAAACTGTTTTGCCGTTTGTTTTGCTCCATTCCATGCACAAAACCGGATATGATGATTTAAGCGCATTTTAGTATCCGTGTTACAATGAAAAATTGAAAGCCGTATTCAAACCAATTTATAGCAACATCTTGTAGTTACTCATAAACTCAGATATCCACAAATTAAACTGAATTTACATGCAATGCAATATGTTTCTGGATTTTGTTAGGGGTTTTCGAAAAGATATTACGATGCTAGTACAATTAAATCATATACATACGCTGGAGTAGAATAGAAGAACCACATTAACCACATATGCATATGTTTGGCTATTAGGGCATTTTCAACCCTACCATATTTTCTACTCCAAATGCCATTTTGTAGTAAAATTATCTCCAACCCTACTCCATTTTTAACTGCAAAATGGGAAAATGCCATTTTTTCCTCCAAATATGAAGTAACTCTATTTTCAACTCCAAAATGGAGTTGAACTTTTTTATTTATAATTTAGTCATCCGCACTACTTTTCTGCAGCTAAAATACTCTTATACTCATTGATCCGAACTACAACTACTTCTAAAACAAGTTAAAAACTACTTCAATTCATCAAATTTAATAAACTTTGCCTAACCGGACTTAACCAACACTAGACTCCAATAATTCCTCCCCTTTTTTTTCGAATCCTTTAATTCCTCTTTTAAACATTGTATATGAGAAATGTTTCACGTCAATACATATACTTCCCAACTCCAAAAGCAGCATCGTCTACTTTTCAAAAATCAACAGTAGTACGTAGGAGATAATGAAATGTAATTCCATCCACGACTATCATCATTTCACCACAAATTTTGCTCAAGGTATTTAAATTTCGATAAATACAAATATTACTAGTTACTAAAGTGAGACTAATATTTAAATGGTGATGTTTAAATTAAAATGTGCTTTGTTTTGTTATTTTTATGATATTGTAATGGTTAAATTTAAATAATATTACAATTTGTGAAAGTTTTGAAAGAAAAAAATAATGAGTTAATTAATTTTATAGATAAAGTGTATTTTTAGCAATTAATAATAAAATAGAAAATGAAGAATATATTAAAAATATTTTTTTTGGAGTAAAAAATGAAGGAATACATTGGAAAGAAATCCAACTCCATTTTTGGAATTACTCTATTTTTGAAATAAAAATGAGGGAATATATTGGAGATGTTTTTAGTGGATGGATGCATGTGCTTCTTTGCATTGAGAATACGTGATAAAGATTCTAATGTGGTCAAGGTCAAAGCTCCAGCTTATCTACACTTTGTTTCTCTTTTACACTACAAACTAAAATATATTTATACTTCTATGTGTTAATAGCTAATAATGTCTTCATTTAATTATGGGCTTCTCTTCATTTTTTTCCTTGACCATATCTTGATGTTTGTATAAATACAAGCACAGTGATATATTACTTTAGTTTATGAACGATGGACATATCTACACTATATGTTTTGTTTCGTCTATTCCATTCGGTTTCTGTATGAACGATATTTTGATTTTGTTGCAGTCTATTTTAAGTTATAACATAACAAACTAGAAATACTATATGAGATGTTTGTACAAACGTCTTTATTTTGTAACTTGGGATACTATATTAGGCTCATACATGAATATTGGGCTTATTGCCCTCAAAAAAATATATAGGGCAGGTTGGAATTTTGTATTTTGCGTTGCATGGAAGTGGACAGTTAATGGTAAACGGTGACATGTGTGTTAGTAAGATCTTTGGTAACATCGCTGTCTCTCTCTCGCTCCTCTCAATGACAGCATTTAATACTTGCACTGTTGTAGAAAAATTAAAAGAAAAGAAAAAAACTAACAAAAGAAGCATATTAATTATACATTTATAAGGGGGATGTAATTAATCATTTGGAGTTAAACAATACTACTAGCTAGTAATAATAATTTTGGCGATGACAATAACTACAACGATCTGCACCATAACTAGAACGAGTGAGTGGTCTCCACCACCAATATTGAGTTATCATTTTTGTTACTTGAGTAACCAATCTATTATATAAAGAGTGAGTGAGTTTCATAAAGGAATGACACATCATCACTTCTTTCCATTACACATCAGTTTTTAAAATTAATAAAAAAATAAATATTTTAATTTTGATACATTTTCCAAAAAAATTAAAAATTTGAAGTTTTTTTTTTATTAACAGAACTTAAATTTCCGCATAGTCACAATATATTTGAATTCTTGTACAAATTCATTTTGTTGATAAATTAATATAATATTTCAACTAAAAAAAAATTAAATTAACATTTAAATTTAACTTACATAAACTTTGTTCAAAAAAAAGAATTACATAAACTATATAGACGACAAAGTAGAATTTAATGATAATGACAGAGATAAACATGTTTAACTTGGATGATAAATTAGATAGAGTGGATTGATCAGGTTATGATTGATGAATGTTTTTTGATAATTTTTTTGTGAGACTTCGAAAACTTATTAAAATAGAGTGGATTGGTGGGGTATTATTTATTCTAATTTGACCATAAAACTAAAATTAAAGAAATGAAGACTGTAGACAGAAAAATTAAGAACCGAAGGCATAAGAATCAAATCGAAGAAAGATGAACTTAAAAAACAACTTTCTAATTGTCAAATGACATTAATATTTCTTATTTCCGATAAATCAGGTAGCTTTTCAATAGAATTCAGTTCAAATAATTTTTTTAATTGGTTTGAGAATTATTAGTTTAACTAGGAGAAATCTACCTGTTTTTCAAACCATTTTTCTAAATTCAAAACCGTAAATGAGACTGGTTGATTTGCGATGCTACTTAATTTACGAAAGTTTTAAACATATTTTGAATAAGGGTTTGTTGTTCCAACTAGAGGGATGAAAGGAGGTAGGATTGCGAGAATTGTAAACTTAAGATGGCAAAAGAATTTATATATAAATCAAAACATAACCGTTTTTAAAAAAGAGCGAGAGTTACGTCTTTATGATAAAGAAGATCAACGGAGAAATCGAGAGAATAATAATATTATAAATAAATTTAACTTCTGCATACATGTATCAAAAATCAGTTTGCCTGAAAAACATATTAAAAATGTTACCATTATGTTCATATACGAGTATTCACGACGAGACTAACTGGAGCTTGACAAAAAGAAAACACCATAATTTTGATAGATAAAATTTTGAGGATAGCGGATGAGTGTAGTAAATTATTCTCAATTCTCATTTGATATTGTAGTAGTTCTCACATATGTTTTCAGTTCTATAAACCAATAGACTTAAAATTAAATGTTATATCAACGACAAGTTTGTGAAAAGACAAATACATGAGTGATCATATGGATTTGGATAGTACTAAGCAACTTAATATTCAGAGAAAATAACAAATTTTCTTACCAAAATTCAATTCTATGTAACGGGAATGATTAAAATATGTTACTATTAACTAATATGTCAGACCATATATATATTTTAATAAAGAAATCTGCGTATACAACTCCATGTAACGGAAATGATTAAAATTTGTTAATATTAACTAATTTGGCACACCAAATATATATTTTAATTAAAGAAATCCGCATGTATACGCGGTTATTCATCTAGCACCCATAATTGTTAAAGTATATATACAAAATCGGGTTTTTGGTTAAATATGTCTACAAAGAAAAAATACACTATACTGTATTTGTATTAATATAAGAAAAAATAACCCTGTCCTCTGGATCCGATTCAGCCAATCATAAGCAGAAGACCAAAGAATAAATCAATAATATGATTAGTTTTTTAACAGTATAAAGATTATAGCCCAACGGTAAATTGTGTGTGTTTGAGTTGTATAGTACTTGTTTTCACATGGCAACGACACGAAGCTCATGTGAGGACATGTGTTCACTGTTCAATTATCTCTCCACTTTCTTTCAGTCAAACCCCCTCGATTCCTATTTCAAATCCACATTTTTTTTTTTTTAAATTATATAACTAGATTTAATGCATCTCCCGATCGATTTGAGTAATATTTTATAAACAGTTTGCATGTTCATATCATCTAATCTTCATCTCCCGTAGGTTCTTCTTCTTACAGCTCTGTAATTTGTCTGCTTCTTCTGTTGCCATCTTAACGTGTCCATGTGCTCTTACCATATTTCCTCTCTCTCTCTCTCTCATTTTTTATTATATATTATCCTCATCATTACTTTCTGAATCTTCACTTCTCTCTCACTCTCTCTCTCTCTCGCCAAAAGTCCACTTGCTTTGTCTGTGACTTCATTACATTGTACGATCATGGTATCAGCGGAAACGGCGACAATGGCGGAGGCTAAGATGATTTTCATGACGGAAGCGCCACCGTCCTTTTCGGGACCTCGCATTTCCTTCTCCGCGGATTTGTCATCATCAGACAGCGATGGAGATTTCATCTGCATCAACCCGAACAATCTCATGGTGGGAAAAGAAGAAAAAGACAAGAGCTCGGTGAAATCCGGAGACTTTGAGTTTCTGTCGAATACCCAAACGATGCTTACCGCCGACGAGTTGTTCTCCGAAGGAAAGTTGCTTCCTTTCTGGCATGTAAAGCATTCAGAGAAGCTTCAAAACGTTACCTTGAAAACAAAAGCCGACGACGAAAAAGAAGATCATAAAGTAGTGAAAGAGGAGATTGTTAACAACAACAAGGACCAGGAGAATAACAACAACAGAGGAAGCTGGTTTCTTGACGACGATCCTTCTCCTCGCCCACCAAAATGCACGGTGCTGTGGAAAGAGCTTTTGCGGCTGAAGAAACAGAGGACTAACACGACGGCGAATTCGTCAGCGAGGGCATCGTCTCTCTCGCCGTCGTCTTCTTCGAGCTCGACTTCGTCTTCTTCGAGCTCCATTGGGGATGCGGTGAAGAAGGAGGAGAGAGAGAAGGAAGGGAAGAGAGGTAAGAAAGGATTAGAGAGGACGAGATCTGTGACTATGAGGATAAGACCGATGATTCATGTTCCTGTTTGTACTCCGTCAAAGTCCTCTGCTCCGTTGCCTCCTCTGTTTCCTCTAAGGCTTCAGAAAAACAGAGTAGAGAGACGGACTTGATGATAAACATCAATGTTGTGTATTTGGATTTGTATTATCTACCCTTCCTTCGGGTTGGGTTTTGTGATTAGATGGATTGTGTTTAATTTGTTGAGCTTTGTGATTGAGATCTGAGGTGTGACAGTGTATAGATG
The DNA here is from genome assembly GCA_030161315.1 of Eutrema japonicum. Taxonomy (NCBI): domain Eukaryota; kingdom Viridiplantae; phylum Streptophyta; class Magnoliopsida; order Brassicales; family Brassicaceae; genus Eutrema; species Eutrema japonicum. The sequence goes on from BSQW01000005.1 coordinate 47,945,541, forward strand.
TGAAGACATTTTCATACCCGAAAACAATAAGAAATTCATCATTGAATACACCCATTTTTATGCTTTTCATCTCATTATGTTTGTTGATTTGAAAGTCTATTTTCTTTTTGTATCTCTGTCTGTATCTAAGCCTAAGTTTTATTGGGTTTGGGTTTTATCAGAAAGATAAAAAATTTGGTTTAGACTTTACATGGTTCGTTAGTTTAAGATTTGAAAAAAGTGAGGGAGACAAAAGAGTAAATGCCGAAAGCTAACGAAAGCAGAGTACAGTGATGTGCACATGCAAGTTTCAGATGTTTTGTTAGATCCTTTTCTATCAGCCAAGTGACTCTGCTCAACGTTTATAGGACAGGGTCCACTTCTGCAACTCTGGCCTAACAATTTTAACCCAAAACCAAACTAATCCCTAAACATCAAATTCATAATATTTTCATCAGTTCTGTTAGATCATATATGACTCCAACTAATATTATAATATAATAGTCACGCTGTCATTACACGAACAATACAGAAACAGAACAGAGAATGGGTGGACTCAGAAACATATAAACAAGCATGTACAAAAACATTTCTGTTGCATAGGATGGTTTTTGTGACTTACCTAAGATCAAGTCCTGGTTTCTGAAGAAGATTGCTTGGAACTTGGGCCGTTAGATTAATGTCTTGCAAGAATCTATAACACAGGAGACAGGAGACAGTGTCCAGCTACAAGGAGTGAATCTTTGATCGAAAGCAGACAATATATATTGGGAAAGATTCTCAAACAGGAGCAGAAGCTCCACATGTCCATAGAGCGTTGGATTCTATCCCAGAGAGAGAGAGAGAGAGAGAGAGAGAGACATAATCAAATACATCGCAAAGAAACCAAGATCGCATAAGGATTCACTTAACTGAGTGTTGACACATCACAATGTCAACCCTAAAAAAGCATGTATATGGTGGACACCAGCTAGCATAACACATCACTACATTGACCGAACTATTTTCACATTTTCACCCTATTTAGTCTCATGGTGAATTAATCACACAAATTTACAAAAGGAAATATGCTATTGAGTTCCATATTTCATATATGAATACTAATAAAAATCCTTTATTTCCCCACTTTATCGTTTATTATCGCCTTTTTTTGTTTGTTTCCTCAAAGTTAAAAAAGCGTGCTCGTGCCTCGGAACTTTTCATTTCACGTGGTCACCATCTATAATGATATGGTTCCTTTTATCTTCTTCTAAAAATAAAGAAATGCTTCTTTCTTCTCTCATATATATATATATAATTTTGTTATTTTATTCACACTTTCAAACACGTCTCCTTTGTGGCAGCCCACACAAAGTCCAAAAGCCTACTACTTTGTTTTTTTTTTTTAGTATAACCATAAAATAATGAATTTTAGAGTTGTGACAATGAAACTGTACAAGTACAATTTCTCATCGTGTGATAATCTTTTCAGTTTTCCTCTTTCATTTTCATTTTTCCCATTCACACGCGCAAGTTAGCGAATTTTTATCTCCAGCTCGTAGCGCAAATTAGCATAACCTGGCTAGAAAAATATTTAGATTTTTTTTTTTAAATGCGTAATACTTTGTTTGGACTAAAATAATCACGGGATGTATTTTCTGTCCAACATTCGATTTGAATTTCCTTTTTTTTTTTTTTTTTTCCCAATTTAAAAACTACGTAATACGTAAGAAAATAAATAAAATAAAAGCGCTTTTTCGTCGAACGTAAATGCCCAAAGTACCCCTGACCTCCTTTCAGCTTGGATTGATTTCAAATCGCTTCTTCTTCTTCTCTGTTCTCCTCCTCTTGGCATCGTCTTTGTCTGCGGAACTTGTGAACGATGGAGCAACAACCGGAGAGGCGAGAAGGACGGAGCTTCCCGGAGCGCAAGGGACAAAAGAGAAAACTAGAGGAAGGAGCTGCCGCTGCAGAGGATCGAGAGATCTCTGCCGCAACCACCGACGGCGGCCATTCTCTTCTCAGAGAGGTTGCTTCTCAAGTTTCCGTTCTAAACTCCGCCTTCTCCTGGCAAGAATCCGATCGCGCTGCCGCAAAGCGCGCCACTCAAGTCCTGGCCGAGCTCGCCAAAAACGGTTAACATCAGCCTCCGATCTTGCTTCTTTTTCTCCGGTTTCTTCATATTTTATGCATGACTAGTGACCTGCGATTGTTCAGCAGAGGATTTAGTTAACGTGATTGTCGACGGAGGGGCTGTTCCAGCTCTTATGACGCATCTACAGGCGCCGCCGTACAGCGACGGTGAGATGGCTCAAAAGCCGTTCGAACACGAGGTCGAGAAGGGAAGCGCTTTTGCGCTTGGTCTTCTCGCAATTAAGGTTTTGATCCTCATTTTCTCTCGCTCTGCTACTTGTCTAGTGTGTTAGAAAGCAGTTGCCTTTTATGTTATGTTGCTCCAATTCTAGCTTTTTTTTTTAATGTAATTGAGCTTTTATTTACCGAGGGGATTATGTATAGTTTGTGTGATCTTGAACTGACTGCTAACAGCCAGAGTATCAGAAACTGATAGTAGACAAAGGTGCCTTACCTCATCTCGTGAATCTGTTGAAGAGAAACAAAGTTGGCTCTTGTTCTCGAGCTGTTAATAGTGTTATCAGAAGAGCGGCTGATGCCATCACCAATCTTGCTCATGAGAACAGCAGCATCAAGACCCGTGTTAGGTCAGCATATTTAAGTGATTTCCTCCTTTCAACATTTGTCTTCAGTACAACTATCCTCATGACTTACAGTTCTTGACAAGCAGGCTAGAAGGCGGTATTCCACCTCTCGTCGAGTTGCTCGAATTTTCTGATTCCAAGGTTCAGCGAGCAGCAGCAGGGGCATTGAGAACCCTTGCATTTAAAAATGATGATAACAAGAACCAGGTAAATATTGCTATCTTACAGCTTCTATTTATATATGGACGGAGGATGATAAATTACTTTTTTGCAGATAGTTGAATGCAATGCTCTTCCTACGCTCATTCTAATGCTAGGATCAGAGGATGCTGCTATACATTATGAAGCGGTGAGGAATCTTTTATAATCAACTGTTTTGCTACTTATCTATCTACATGGGATTGACATTGAAATAACCAGTTTAGTCATGCTTTTAGGTTGGAGTTATAGGCAATCTAGTACATTCGTCTCCAAACATTAAAAAAGAGGTTCTTTCTGCTGGAGCATTGCAATCTGTCATTGGTCTTCTCAGGTATGTGGAAACTCACCATTTTGATTTACATCGTTAAACTTAGAATTGTTGCTTTTAACCCTAGGTTCATTCTTGTGGTTTCTTGAATTTGTCGATATCAGCTCCTGTTGCCCTGAGAGCCAAAGAGAGGCGGCTTTATTACTTGGACAGTTTGCCTCAAATGATTCTGATTGTAAGGTACTATTTCATCCCAGGTTTTCTATCCTCAGTTCCTGTGCCATTCCCTAAAGCCTAAACTCTTTCTGTTTGTTGATAAGTTGTTTGTTGCTGTTGATTTGTAGGAATATACATTCCCAATTCCTGATATCTATCATTTTCCCTGATTTATAGGTGTCTTTTTTCATTCTTCACCTCATACTCAAAAATATAACTTTTCAGGTGCACATTGTTCAAAGGGGTGCTGTCCGTCCTTTGATTGAGATGCTTCAGTCACCGGACGTTCAGTTGAAGGAAATGTCGGCCTTTGCACTGGGTAGATTAGCGCAGGTTCTTGTTTGAAACATTTATTAGTTTCAGTTTTAAGAGTTGAGGCATTCCCATTCGAGCTTTCTAAAATTGCAACTCCGTTCTTTAGACTTATAACAATTGAGTTATATTAAATTACAAAACCGATATGTCTTTTAATTTCTAGCATACTCTTTCTCACAGGATTCCCACAATCAAGCTGGTATTGCCCATAGTGGTGGTTTAGGACCTTTATTAAAGCTTCTCGATTCAAGAAATGGATCCTTGCAACACAATGCTGCATTTGCTCTTTATGGCCTTGCCGATAATGAGGTGCGTTGTATGCTACCTTCTGTATATGTTCTACTCAGGATGCAAAATTTGATGGTAAACCTCATAAATGGGTTATTGATCCATTTTTCTTCCCCTAGGATAATATGTCGGATTTTATCAGGGTGGGAGGTATCCAGAAGCTACAGGATGGAGAGTTTATTGTTCAAGTATGTATGGCGTTGTTACCCTTCCTCTACTTTCCAGAATCACATCGTCATATTCCTTTTACCCTTTGTTTTAATCTCCGTGTGGTGTTTATAATATACAATGATTTTTTTAGGCAACTAAAGATTGTGTCTCCAAAACATTGAAGAGATTGGAGGAGAAGATTCATGGAAGAGTAAGTCAAATTATGCATGTCTTTAAACTTGTTCTTTCCATCTCTGGTTACTAAAACATACACAATGCACCATTTGTACTGAAACTGCTATATCGTGGTCGAGTTTCTGAAACTTTGTCGAAGTTTAGCATTTCTCTATTCAACCTTTGAGATTTCTGTGCTTTGATTTTCATTTGTAGGTTCTGAGACATCTGTTGTACCTGATGCGCATTTCAGAGAAGTCTATCCAAAGACGAGTTGCTCTTGCTCTTGCTCATCTCTGTTCACCAGAAGATCAGAGAACCATATTCATAGATGACAATGGCATGTGCCAGCCTTTTCAATTTATTATGTTACTTCTTTTAACGCGCTAACTATTCAGTTCAGATGTTCTTATTGCAAAAAGTTATATATCGAGTTGTCTTTTGACAGGGTTGGAGTTGCTACTCGGCCTTCTTGGTTCTACAAACACTAAGCAGCAACTTGATGGTGCTGCAGCATTGTACAAATTAGCAAATAAATCTATGGCACTTTCTCCAGTTGATGCTGCTCCTCCTTCTCCAACACAAAGGGTGAGTTTCCTTCTTGCTTCAGTTCTCCAATAGATAAGTGGTGGATGTCTCAATGCAATATTCTGTTTGTCTTTTTGTGACAGGTTTATCTCGGAGAGCAATTTGTAAATAATGCTACGCTGTCTGATGTAACTTTTCTAGTCGAAGGTAATCATATAAATCCGGAAGTTGCAGCAGTCTTGTTAGCTCCAAATTTTAAATGTAAAGCAGAAAAATCATACTGCAGGAAGGACATTCTATGCACACAGAATTTGTCTGCTGGCATCCTCAGATGCATTTCGTGCAATGTTTGATGGTGGTTACAGGGTAAGTAAATATTTGGATGACCAATCATTTTCAATATGTTCTTGTGGAGGAAATAAAAAATATCATTTACTAGCTATGATGACTACGACCTATGGGTTTATGCTGCTCTGCTCTCGGTCAAAGGAATTCATTAATAATTACATATCTTGTTTGCAAATTAGAGCTAAAATATCTCATTCAGTTTGTATTTCGTTTATACCACAGGAAAAAGACGCTAGAGATATTGAGATTCCGAATATCAAATGGGAGGTTTTTGAGTTAATGATGAGGTATGACGAGCTTCTACAGGCTTTAGTCTGGGAGAACTCTTCATTCATGTAGATGTAATTGACTCACTTGGATTATGATGCTCAGGTTTATATACACTGGATCAGTCGACATAACAATTGAGATAGCACAAGATCTTCTAAGAGCAGCGGATCAATATCTCTTGGAGGGGCTGAAGCGACTCTGTGAATACACAATTGCTCAGGTGAGCCAGAATTAATGCAATGTAAAGTGATGTGGTTTGCATAATAATTTATCGAATTCTGACACGGTTGCTTATGAATGAAAGGATATAACGTTGGGAAACATAGGAAGTATGTACGATCTCTCAGAAGCATTCCACGCGATGTCGCTGAGGCAAGCTTGTATCTTGTTCATTCTGGAGCATTTCGATAAACTGAGTTCAATGGATGGGTAATATAAATTAGCTCTCTCTCTCTCTCTCTCTCTCTCTCTCTCTCTCTCTCTCTCTCTCTCTCTCTCTCTCTCTCTCTCTCTCTCTCTCTCTCTCTCTCTCTCTCTCTCTCTCTCTCTCTCTCTCTCTCTCTCTCTCTCTCTCTCTCTCTCTCTCTCTCTCTCTCTCTCTCTCTCTCTCATCACCATAGTGGATGAAAAATGCAGGCAGATCCAGCTGGTGCAGCGTACAATACCAGAGATAAAAGAGTACTTTTGTAGAGCTCTAACAAAGTCTACTACAAACCTGCAAAGCTTGAGGTTGTAGAATGTGGAAGAAGAAGAAGACTGCACCTAACTAGAGAGGTAAGTAGACAAGGAACATATATATAGAGAGAGAAAGAGGGAGCCGCTATTAGAGGTCTTTATCGTCCTGTCTTATCCTGAGTTGTTTTAGTAATTTGCTGTACGTTTGGTTCATTATGGTCATTGTATTGTATTAATCTCTTCTTCTGATTACAGTCGGTTTTTAAAGAAATCGCCACGTTGTATCCAAAACATCATTATGTAAACTTCCATCATTTAATTCAAAATCCACGGTCCAACAATCCTCTGTCTGTATTGAAGAAAATATACTTTGGGTAGGTTGTGACTTGTGATGATGGCATGTATATTCGTAGTGAGTGAGTTCTTGTCTGAATGATTAATCACACTATTCACATTATCCAACTGATTATTTAAGGAACCGATATATACAGTGCAATGTTCCCATTTTTGTTTTACGAACAAATAATTAAAAAATGCCGTTGAAAAAAAAAAAAAAATCAAAAATGGCTGACATGTAGGTTTTGGAATATACTTATTTATATTGAAAATTAAGATATATACTATTATTTTATATTTTAAACATGACCATTATTTTATAATTCATACCATTATTTTCATATATGAATTATATATTTTTTTTTTCAAATAAAATAGTATTGGTAATTTTAATAAAATGTATTTTGCTACTCGATTCCAAAGATAACACGAAACAATTAGCCACTTCGATCAATTTATATTAAGTTTTCTTGCTCTTTCACATCTACCTAGAATTATTTTATTCAATCTAAGTTAATATTCAATTGTTATTTTTGTGAAAATATTGACCGCTGATTTTTCATAATATTGACAAGTGACCTAACTTATATTTAAGGAAAATGTTAAATATATTGATTTTGTGCCATAATTTGGCCGATTAGATAATTTTTAAATTACAAATTTAAAGAAAAATATTATACAAATGAAAACCATACATAGATTTTGGTATTTTCTATAAACAAAAAAAAATCTTCTATATATTACCGAACCAAAAAAAATCTTCTATATATTACCGAACCAAAAATACATAGATTTTGGTATTTTTTTTCGTGGGAGGGAGATTTTTAATTTATAGTATCTCTGGGGATAGCCGAAACAGACAGAAACCCTAACACTTTCATTTCGCAGCCGATCTTCATTGCTTAGGTACGATTTTTCTTTTCTTATATTCTCATCGCCTAGGGAGTTTTTGCCTGATCCCATATTCCGATGTTCATTCCTCGGAGTTCGCGATTAGATGCTTCTTCTGGAAACTATCCACTACTCAATGTGGATTTCTGGTTTACTATTAGATTCATTCTCATGATTTGTTTTTTTTTCCCAATTCATCAATCTTAGTCTTTCTGATGCAAATAATAATGTTTTTTTTTATATAGAGATTACAACCATAGAGTCTCCTCTGATTATCTAGCTTGTGTGTTTGCAGTGATATAAACTCTGGATTTGTGATTATGGCTGATACACTTGATTCTCATGCATTTTCGATTAAGCTGTGGCCGCCGAGTTCATCTACAAGGCAAGCTCTCATCGTGCGCATAACCAACAACCTCTCTTCTAAGACCATTTTTACTGACAAGTACGGTAGCTTAACCACGGAGCAGGCCGTAGAGAATGCCAAGCGGATCGAGGACATTGCTTTTTCCACTGCAAACCAACAGTTTGAGAGGGAACCTGATGGTGACGGCGGTTCAGCTGTACAGCTTTATGCCAAAGAATGCAGTAAGCTGATCTTGGAAGTTCTCAAGAAAGGGCCTGTTGTTGCTAAGGTTGCCACCAGAGATTCTATTTCTGAAGAATCTGCTTCTCCCCGTGAAACTGTTTTCGATATTTCCAAAGGCAAACGGGATTTTATTGAGGCTGAGGAGGCTGAGGAGCTTCTCAAACCACTGAAGGACTCTGGAAATGCTTACACTAAGATATGCTTTAGCAATAGGAGTTTCGGCTTAGGAGCCGCTCGTGTCGCTGAGCCTATCTTGGCGTCTCTGAAAGATCAGCTTAAGGAAGTTGACTTGTCGGACTTTGTTGCTGGAAGACCCGAGGTTGAAGCTCTTGATGTTATGAATATATTTTCCAATGCACTGCAAGGTAGTATTCTCTCATCTCTCAACTTATCAGACAACGCATTGGGTGAGAAGGGTGTTAGAGCATTTGGGACACTCTTGAAGTCTCAGAGCTCTTTGGAAGAGCTGTATTTGATGAATGATGGTATCTCTAAAGAAGCTGCACAAGCGGTCTCCGAGTTGATTCCTTCAACAGAGAAGTTGAGGGTCCTTCAGATCCATAATAACATGACGGGAGATGAAGGGGCGGTTGCAATTGCAGAGATTGTCAAGCATTCGCCACTGCTGGAGAAGTTCCGCTGTTCTTCCACAAGAGTCGGCTCAGAAGGAGGAATCGCCTTGTCTGAAGCACTTGAGCATTGTACTCATATGGAGAAACTTGATCTGCGGGATAATATGTTTGGCACAGAAGCCGGAGTTTCTCTGAGCAAAACTCTTTCAAGCTTCAAACACTTGAATGAGCTTTACTTGAGTTATCTAAATCTAGAGGATGAAGGTGCCATAGCCATAGCAAACGCTCTCAAGGAGTCTGCTTCGCCCATTGAAGTTCTTGAGATGGCAGGAAATGACATAACAGTTGAAGCCGCTTCAGCTATCGCAGCCTGTGTAGCAGCAAAACAAGATCTGAACAAGTTGAATTTGTCTGAGAATGAGCTAAAAGATGAGGGATGTCTCCAGATTGCAAAGAGTATGAAAGAGGATCATTTGAAATTGCAATACATCGACATGAGCAACAATTACATAAGAAGAGCCGGGGCACGGGCCTTGGCTCATGTTGTTATCAAGAAAGAAGCTTTCAAGCTGTTGAACATCGACGGGAATATCATATCAGAGGAGGGCGTTGAAGAAGTTAAAGAGATATTCAAGAAATCGCCAGAGTTACTTGGAGCTTTGGACGAGAATGATCCTGATGGAGAAGAAGAAGATGATGTGGAAGACAAAGAAGATGAAGAGAAGGAAGGTAAGGGGAGTGATGAGTTGGAATCAAAGCTGAAGAACCTTGAAGTCAATGAAGATGATTGAGTCTGCAATGTCGGCACTTTTGAATGTTTATCGTTTGTTTTGTACCAGGATCACTTTAGCTGCTGCTACAAAGACCAAAAATATTGAGACTTGGGTGTTTGTTTTTATATATGCCGATTTTATATCTCTATTCTGAGGCATACCTATGAGGCAATCTTACACTAGTAGAATTGTTGAAGATATACATTTTACAAGAGTCGCCATCTTCACTCTCGAGGAAGTGTCTGTGTTTTTAGTCAATAACATAATAATGCTACTAGTTACACTAACATAATTCTACAAGTTGAAAGAGGATATGCAAAGCCAAGAAGAGAGGTTTGATCCCTCCGGTTGAAACCAACTACATTTGGTAATTCGTAAGGATTCTGTTCTTGTAGATGAAATGGGTGATACTCATCTCTCACAATTACCAGAAACATCTACTCAAATTCATTGTGGAAGAAGAAGATATCACTGAAGCAAGCTACAGAAGAAAGAAGATGCCCAAAATGCATTGCATTTGATAGATAAGCTGATCTGAATGTATAATTGTCAAAATAAAACAATACCGAGATGAGTTGAAGAAACCAAAACCCCAAATTTCGACTTCTTACAATAAAAAAAGCTAGAATCAGGCAACATCAGATTCTCCTACCCCTTGTAGTGGAGACAGTTTTCAGGGTCACATTCAAAGGAAGTGGTGGCTTCCTGTTCTCCTTGGTCATGCTCCTCAGAGAATACCTCGGCGTAGTCTCAGCCTTCTTCTTGGAGGTTCCTCTTCTCTTGGTGGTCATGGGCTCATGGTTGACTCCGAGATTGTAAGGACTTCCTTTGACTAGTCCCTCTACAGCAACATCTCCTCCTTTCTTCCGCCTCAATCGCTCGTTCCTCTTGGCCGAGTACTCCTCGTAGAACCTCCCTCTCTCGAATACCGGAACCGAGTTTGCAGCCAGGTTTTCCAGATTCGCAGCTCTGAAGTCTATACCCTCTTCTTCAGCAAACTCTTTCTCGACCATCTTTGCAAGCGCGTGTATCTCGCTTGAGATTGACGAGTATTCGATCGGGAGTTTCGGTTCCAGATCTGCACCGCTCAATCGCCGTACCGACTTCTGGAATTTCGTCAGACCTAATTTGGGAGAGGAGAATCATCCGTCGAGTTCTTGAAACCGAGATTGGAAATTGGGATGAGATCAGATGATGGGAGAGAAAATACCTGGTGGTGTTTGCAGAGATGAACAAGAGTTGGAGAGGAGGACCTGGCGTGATCGGAGACGGATCGGCGATTTGGGAAGCGGTGGTTTCAGGTAAGAAGATCTCATCCTCGACATATCTCTCCAAAACCTTTCTTTTTTTCAAATTTCTCAAAGAGAGAGAGAGAGAGATTTGTTTGCTTTATTATCGTTTTATGGAGGAGCGCCCCTAACGGTTGTATTTTCTTGATCCGACGGCCTAGATTAGTCCACATTTCAAATGTTTTTTTCTTTTCCCAAATAGAAGAAGAAGAATGTGCAATAATGTTGAACCGTTTTCAAACTATTTTATTAAATTAACATTACCTTATTGGGAAGATTCGCCTTAAATTAAAGGGAATGCCAAATAGGGTTCGAAGACTAGGAATTAAGATACTAGTAGACAAAAAGTGCCTTTACATAGATTTCTTGAAAGAGAAAGAAAGATGGTCTTGCGGTCACTGAGTAGGAGTGGGACGGATCGGATATCATAAATTTTTTGGGAATTTTTGAGATATCCGGATCCGTATCCATAGTAATAGAAAGAAGTAACATATAAGTTATATCGGAAAACTCTTGGCAACGTATTACAAACACATATCTTATGACCAATTGTAATTAGATTACAGCTTTTCTAACGATGATCTATCACACAACGCATATATAAACAAGCTCACTAGGCCTAATTTCTTATGACCAATTGTAATTAGATTACAGCTTTTCTATGACTTTTTCGTTTTGGATCATATAATAATATAAACATCCAATTGAATCTCTCCAATATATGAATTATGGAATATAACGATTTCACCACCATGATGAGTGACACCGGAAAGTCTGATATCACTTGGTAAATCTTGAAGCATGGAAAATAATTTGATCGTCGATCACTCTTGTTTCTCGGCATTCTCCAACCTCTTGCTGAGGTTGGTGCGACATATGCATCCTAATTTCCCTTGACATTTTACAAGAGTCCAGACTCCACAATGAGCCGTTATATCGATTGAATTTCAGTTTTCCAATCAAACCAAACCATTACCGTATTTCATATTAAAGTTATTAATAAAACTTCGAATTCAAAAATAACTGATCCGGGAAAGAATTAAAGAAAATGTAAATCATATTAAAGACAATATATGATTAAGTTTAATAGTTATTATGTATAATTCATAAATCAAATGGAAACTATATTGCAAACACAACGCATAAGCATATATTTTAACAGTAACAATGGCATTTTGCTCCACGAGGAAGACGTTTGCAAAAACCGCCTTTCTTGTTCTTACATCCTTTAAGACACCAAGTATTGCATCTCTTCTTGTCTTTTTGCGTTTTGCAGGCTCCAAATTTCGGATGTGTATTACAGCACAACGAACTGTCGGACTCGGACCCTTGAACATCTATAAAATGCAAAACAAACATTTTCACCTTTAGTTGTAGAGATCAAACAAATTTTTATATATAATACATGCATTTGGTTGATATGCTTTGAATCTGACAACCCTATGCTTGTGATACCATGGGGACTTGCTGCCCGATCACCGACTTGAACAACATAAATTTGTGTATTTTTGTTTATCTTCTCACAATCCGTTATAACAAACTTGTTTTTTATAAATTATTATTTCACCAATTTTCAATGAAACCAAAAATCATATTATTTATTTGGTCTCTTCTAAAAAAACTCGACTCATCTTTTTTTCATCTGAGATTTTTTTTTTTCATTTATGAATTTTTTTGTTTGTTGCTGCAAATAATATATCTCTTGTTATAATTATCCAAAAACCAAAAAACTATATATGCTAAAAACAAGAAACATTCATGGAGAGAGACTAACCAACAGAAAGCAGAAGAATAAGTAGCATAGCAAAAGACACGAGTTTCATGATGTTGCTCATCTTCTTCTCCTTAAGTTTTTTTTTTTCTTTTTTCTTTTCGGAGTACTATTCCATCTATTTATCCTATTTTGCCAACGTATTATAGATTTCAGTTACAGAAAAAAAAAAACGTATCATAGATTTTAAATTAAAAAAAGCTAATGCTATTTCCTGATTTAATGGATCACATATCCTTTTTAATTTCACTACCAATTATAGATTTAGGCCTTAAATATTTGTACATTTTTTACTGGGTTTTAGTTTTTGAAAAAAATCCATTTCTTAACTCATTCAAGATTTTGTAAAAGGATTTTTTTTTTAATTTTTTTTTCGCGTTTGCACCAATTTTCAATGAAAAAAAATAAAAACTATATTATTTTCTCCGAGATGTTTTTTTTTTTTTTGCTAAAGGGTTTATCGAAATGTTTTTGGTGCAAATATTATTATTATTATCCAAAAAAAAAATCAGAAACCAAAATCCAAAAAACTACGAACATGCATGGCAAGTTTGATGTTCATGTTGATCAATTTTATTCGTTTTCTTTTTAGGGTAATCCTAACTTTAATTCGATTTTCAAAACATGAAATAATATGTATTTGGATAAAATATATATATATATATATATATATATATATATATATATATATATTCTAATAAAAGGTGTATATATTTTGTGACCAAACATGAACATTTTCATATGAGCTTATTCTCTTTTTGGATAATTATTACTATTCATGTTATCACATGTATTTTTTTTTTTAAATAATCGACATAATATCTTTATTGTTAGATATGAATATTTTAATTAATTATAATATTTATAAATAACATTTAGTCTCTATTTAATTTATTAAATTATTTAATATATGATAACTGCATATTAATTTAGATATTGTAATTTAAATAATACATACTATTAGAAAACTTTATAAAGATTACCAATTTTTATTTGAAATAAAAAATATATTTATACTAGAAAACTTTATTAAGATTACCAATTTTATTTGAAATAAAAAATATATTTATACTAGAAAACTTTATTAAGATTACATACTATTAGAAAACTTTATTATCTTTTGTAGAATTGTCTTTGTAGTAGTTGTTTTAAAAAAAAATATATTTAGACCAAACATGTATTTTTATTTCCCCTAAGCATCCCCTTTCTTGTCGGTTTTACGGAATTACCCTTCTTTAGTTTGGGCCGCCGCCCTTTGAGGCTCGTTTAAGCATTTATCGTAACTTAATGGGCCCATTTACGTAAATAATGGAGGTTTTTTTTCTTCCAGTTTTCTCAAATTGTATAAAATTGGGATAGTAATGATGATAACATATCTTGATCCAAATTCTGAAACATCATCAATTACAAGTTTTCTCGACATAAATTATACATTACATCACTCATCTTCAAAAAAAAACCTCAAATCCATGAGAAGAATAGCTTCTTCTTTGACTCATTTTATCAAGCTTCGAGTCTTCTCACTGCCCTGTTAATGGGTTCCTCGAAGTACTGAAGTGATATAAACATCGCTTCCTGCATATATATCGCAACATTTTTTCAGCTCAATCATCACGGAACATACAAAAGACCAGACCCATTTCGCATATAAAGAAACAAATAAAACAAAACTCATAAGAAAATTCTGCAAATACCTCTGTTCGGATGGTTCGGCTTCCTTGATGTGGACAAGTATTCAAGTATATATCGAACGCATCTCGGACGTTTTTCCCCTGTAAAAATGAAGTATTTTTCTTAGTGTCCATATCAAACGACACAGTACAGACCAAAACAGCCTTAGATCTTTGAAAACTTTTGAATCTTTGTGAAACATAAAGAGCTCAATAAGAGTTTTGTAGTACAACTTTCTTTATCCTATAAGGGTAATGGAAACACATTTACCTTATACTGATTATCTTCTTCAATACTTTCTTCAAGCCCAGCGAGTCCACCAAATGCAATCAATAGGTGCCTATGATTTCATGCCACAACCATCTAAGTCAGTCCCCCAAATTCAAACTGCTAATGATGACTTTAGACATAAACTTATACCATCTTAGGGGGAAATGAGAATCACCTAAATGTTGGTAATTTCAGCTCTGATGAACTAATTTTTAGGCCGTGCTCCGAGGTACCGATCAAATAATCGTAACCACCCTGCTTGGTATTAGGAAATAAGGTTATGCAGGACATGTGATCTAATACATAGTAGGATGAGGAGCAGAGTATCATTATTATTACCTCAAAAGGGCAGTCGTTGAATACTGAACTTAAGTGTGATGCATATCGTACTTTGTATCCCCAATACATTCCTGCTTCTTCCCTTGGCTTAGAGGGTGGAACAATCTGGCGTACCAAATCTAGATGAACCAAATTCAAAATTACCTAAGATGTTATCTCTAGGTGACAATTTTCTGAGTGCAAGGAAGATTTGAGAAACAAGGTATATGATCTTAACTGAAGTTTGGAAACAGATGATAATTTGAAAGGTATATAGAGATTATCGCTTATCACTTATCAGTACCTAAATCGTGGTTGGTTCCCATGGCTACAGTGACTCTAAGTCCTGGGCTAAGCACTTGATCAACAACAACACTCTGCATCACGAGCATCGAATACAGGTCAAACGCATGCAAAAACTTTGTAAAACAAAAGGCTAAAAAGGACCCGATTGAGATAATCCCAATTTGGGAGGAACTAACAATACCTTGCTTAAACCCACATCAACCATTGTACTCTCAGAGTTTGGTGCTTTTTCTCTCAGCGTCACCCCTATAGTGTTATCATTTCCAAAACAAAGGTTAAACAAAAACTGAAACCACAATATCGCAGCTTTTCTACAACAAAGAAAGGTACCAGCTTCTTGTAGATGTTTGGTATCTCCAAAGATGTAAAAATCAATTGCTAAGTATATAGCAATCTCATAGGATGCCTATGAAACTTGTATATTACCTTCACGGTATTGTTCCCACTCGTGCTTACGCAGATGGTGAGGAGCATCAAGAGGTGGCAACACACCCTGTTAAAGACCACACAAATCTGGTCACTAGAAAAGAAATATTGAATACAAAAGTGAGAAAGGAAACAGGACTTAAGAAAAGTGAGTACACACCACATATCTAAGATCATTTTGCTTGGGGAAGAGAGATTTCCTCAAATATTGTGGTGTCTCTAGATACTTCAAGATACGAACGAGAAAAGAGGCACCACTTTCATTGTTATCAGAAGAAATCGTAACAGCAGAGTCGATTTCTGAGCTGCTCTTATTGTCGAACACTACAATCTGATTAAAGCAACAAACAAAAAAAGCTGTTGAATTTGTTGCATACGCGAATCCAATTGAGTTGTTTCGATGCAACCTCTGTGGAACAACATACCTCGTCGATTCGGAAAATTGTCGATGCACGAGCAATTTGGCCGGCGAGCTGAGAAATGTTAGAGAAAACACGAGTTTTTAATTGCTAACAGAAATGGAAGAGAGGGAGCAGCGAATGGAGAGAAAGGGAGAGAGTACGCGTGTGGCGAGCTCGAGTGATTGAGTGTTGTGGATGATGGAACCAGCTATGGCTATGCTAACAGTGGGTCTAACGTCGTTATTCTTTTCTTTCGTTTGCTCCGGCTCCTCCTCCTCTTGGCTTTTCTTCTTCTTTTTCTTCTTCTCCTTCTTCGCGTCTCCGTCGGGACTCAGCTTTTGCTCCGGGACCATCTCCTGATCGTCATGGCTTATCTTCTTCTTCTTCTTCTTCTTTTTCAAGTCTCCGTCGATTCTTGTCGTTAGCTCTGGCGCCGATTCCAGCTCAGGCTCGTCATGACTTCTCTTGCTTTTCTTCCCCATTTCTGCCGCCGGCGACTGCGAATTTCGCAGGGTTTATGTGGTTTTGGGTTCTTACTGGATTCATGGGCCTCTATTACCTTAATTTATTGGGCCTAGTTTACGGCCTATTTGGTAACGTGGTTTTTTCAAGTAAAACAAATTAATTGTACGTTTTTAGGTGAACCATTCCTTACGAGTTACAGTTGACGGATTTCATCTCACCTTCTGTTTATTATTTAACCATTGCTTGACGGAAACAACGACATAATTATATCATGGTTGACCAAAATTCGAAAATTGGTTAGTTTTTCCAGTTTTCTCAAATTGATACAGAATCTTAACAATTACTGTTTCAGAAAGACCGTCATTTTAACATATTTCACACATTAAAAAATTATTAAAAAATCAATATTATCTCTATAATATTATTTAAGAAGACATTTTTAAAAATGAACTTTGTTTTGTAAGTTGTTACATGAAATAGTATTACAAATAACAAAAAATAATTGAAATAGGAAATGATATAATAGTCTTTTAAAATTATTGATTAAAATATGGAAAGTATATATTTTGCATTAAGGAGGTTATTTATTATTTAATTTCTTAATTATTTTTAATACTATATATTTTAAAATAATAATCAATTTATATATATTCAAATAAAAATAATATATTCAAAATCTTGTTATATTTTTCACTATAATTTATTTGAATATATATCAAAATATAAATTGAAAAATATTGTAATAATTTTATAAAAAATTCAACACAAGAAAACTGTTTTTTTTAAAGAGTTTATACACTAACCACAAAAACTAGAGTCATTTAACGGTGCATATTAGAGTTATGTTTTCAAGATTATACATTTCTGCGGGTTACTCCGAATAATATTTTAGTTCACTGCAAAACGGGTTAAATAGATAAATTATTTCAAATTGATAGCTTTATCTATAATCATTAGTTAGTTATATTGTAAAATTCTGATAAAAGCAATTTTTTAAAAAATTCAAAACAATTTCTTTAAAAAAAATTACTCCGCACTATAATTAGATCCTAGTCTGTTATTAAAACCTAAAACGACCAGAATGCTATTGTGCTAGAAGGAAAACAAGATGCGATTCATTTAATTGCGCAACGTTCCTTAGACGAAGCAGCGTTATGGTTTTCAGTAAACAATATGAGTTCTGATCAGAGCTCAACTCGGAATACGTCATCAAGCTTAAATGAACGTTGGCATCATCCCCCACCTGGTATTATTAAATGCAACGTCACGCAAGCTAGCGCAATCCCCTTCTCCACGCAAGCAGCGCTTGAATCGCTAGAGATTGTGCATGTGTTATTCGTTTCCATGTTAGAGAGGCGTTCACTCACTCTCTGAACCGCCTCGTTGCTGAATTTTGAACAATTATTTGGTTACTACAGAGTACAAAAAATCTGCGTTTTATAGAGATTATTGTGGCATCTTATTTTATTGCAGCCATTGACGCAATTCGTCACCCGTCTACGTGGCCAAGGTATCGTGTTTTTAGTGAATACATTCATCGGTTATGCTCGATCACACTTCTTCTGTTGTGAGTTTGAGGTGGAAAAACAAGCTTCTAATAACATCGCAAGTGAGATTGCAAGAAGCGTAACAAGAAATGGCCGCTTCCAATCGTACTTAGCCATGGGAGGACCTTCTTGGTTATATGATCGTCTGAGAATTGAAGCAGCGTTAAGCATTTAGTTTTCCTTCTTTTAGGAGTTTTGATGTGTTTTATATTTTGGCCATGAACCTTGTGTATTACTGTCCTAAACTCTGTTTTTGGTTTCGACATTTGATATAATGCATTTCAGATGATAAAAAAAAAAACATAAAATAACATTTTTTATGAAACAAAAATAAAACTTCAAAACGATACTATTTGTGAAACATAAAAAGTATATTTTTTATTCAGAATCTTAACAATTATAATTTATTAATGTGCCCAAAGATATATTAGACCACTGGTTTAATTGTAAACCATGTGCTACGAACGAAACAATGAACCATAAATAGTTGCTTGCCAGATGGCACTGTCCTATTGAACGACAGCACAATACCCAAGGACTCTAAGCTCCGCCGTCAACGGCGGCGCGTGACTCCCGTTTCCTCGCAGCGGCGCTTTCCGATCGGCTCTTGAGCCATTTCAGGATGTCGCCGTAAACCAGATCGACGTTCTCCTCCGATTCTCCGACCATCTGATGCCACAACTCGGGGTAGATCTTGATCGTCTTATCCTCGCTGCTTGCTCGCCGATGAAGCTCCTCGACACACGCTGGGTCGCAGACCACGTCATCTCCGCCGTGCACGATGAGAAGTGGAACCTCCACCTCCTCAAACCTCTCCTGTAGTTCCTTGCAGATACGGATCAGCTCGTAGGCCGTGGCGGCGCGTGGTCTCGCCACCGTCCTCCTAGGGCTAGCGAGCGCAAGCTTCCTTTTCCAGGGCTCCTTGAAGGAAACATCAGGGATCGAACCGCGAGTGGGGATGACGCGCCAGGTAGGGATAAGATTGGCGACGACGAAGAGCAAGTGCTCCAACGGCCACGGCGGCTTGAATTTGGCGCTGATTCCGCACATCGCACCGTTAAGGATGAGTCCGTCCCAGACGCCTCTCTGGCGGAGCGAGATGTAGAGCGAGATTGCGCCGCCTAGGGACTCGGAGTAGAGAAAAGAGGGAAGATCCGGCGTCTCCTGGCGCTTACGGAAGTCATCGAAGAAAGAGATACAGTCATCGACGACGGGATTGATGTCAGGGATATGAGTGAGGAGTCCGTCGGAGAATCCATGGCCTTGGTGATCGATAGCGCAGGTGATGTAACCGGATTTAGCAAAGAGGATAGAGGTGAGCTGGATGAGCCAGCTGGATTCGCCGGTGAAGCCATGAACGACGGCAACGAAACCGATGGGAGGAGCAGGAGGGAGTGGGGACCACCACTGGGTGAAGAGCTTGAGGCCACGAGGGTTGGTGATGAAGGCGGAGGAGTGGCTAACGGAATGCTTGGCGTAGAATTCGTCGGCGGAGAGAGAGCCAAAGGGATTACGCTCGTCGGCGTCGGCGATTGGATGCAGAACCATTTTCGTTATTGTTGTCGTCCCTCAAGAGATTAGGGGAAGAAAAAGGGTGTGTGGGGGGTTTTTGGTTTACCGTTGAGGATTAAATAAATGAGGCTCCGATCTGGTGGGTGTAGGGACACATGCATTTAGCGTGGACGCGAACTACCCCTGATTGTGTTCGTTATCTCGATTTAAGATATTCTCAATCGTTTAAATCAATATTATTGGGTCAAATTTCCGATTTCCATCTATATCTGTCAAAATTGGCTGTCCTAAGTCACAAGAGTATCTGGCTTTTACTTACAGGCCTCATGATTACTTCAATCTGGAATCTCCGATTATAAGAAGAAGAAAAAATAGATAAATATTATTATTAGATAAGCAAGAGATGAAACCAATAAACGCACCAAGGTGCTCTTCAACCCTATGAATCAAAAGATTGTACACGAAAGAAAGACACTTCCCAAATATATTAAAACAACAAAAAATGCAGTTTTTTTTTATTAACATTACAAGGAAGTATCGAAATCTAAGTAAATAACGGAGGTGTTGTCCTTTGTACGCATCGCTCTTGCTTCATTAAGTAGACCGTTTGCTATTTTCTCTGCACTATTTTCTGTTCCTCTCTCTTTCTCTCTCATCTGCCATATTCGTTTTTAAAACATAAACATGAGTTTGATTGATGATGATGATTTAAATTGACGTAGAAAACGTTTTACCTGAAGCACCAGCTGCACAGCTTTCTTTGAACTCACCACATCCCATAGCCCATCACTGCGGAATTGTTTTTTTTTCCCGGTTTTTAGAGTTAGCCAAAAGATAGAGAAAACGGTAAAAGCTCATTATGTTAATGTGTTTTTTTTTTACCTAGCCAATAGAGCAAAGACGTCTTTACTAGATTGATCGATACGCAAAGGCTTGCTTATATATGGCTCTGCACTGAAACGGCTATCTTGCTGCTTTGGAAATTTGTCTCCAAGCATCCTTGCAAGGTTTATACCTAAAGAAAATTATCAAATCATATTTGGTCATTTTGTTACAATGGAGTCAGATTCACCTGAGTGTTTAATTCATTGAGGTAATACCAAAGATCCGCGTCTCTCCATCTCTCAATGATAGCCCTGCCTCTTGAATTCGCTTTCTCTCGGTCAAGCTAGTCACTCGATGATCTTCGGTCATTTGTATATATCTCCCATCAAGACTGCCAAATGTAAACCACACCGTAATCAGTTAAAAATACTAGGAGCTACTATTACATCATGCCGAGACCATTATTCCCTGAGAGCAAAACAACAATCTGATAGGGTTGTGATTACTATTTATTAAGATTGGTGTCAAGGAAAATCTACTATAAACTCTCTTTCTATTTCCACAAATCAAAACAACAATACTCTATCATTCAATTAGGTTTTTCAGATTTCACAAAATTCTACTAATGTCTATTTACTCTACCATAAACCCTAGATTAGAAAAAAAGAAGGAGAAGCATAGATCTCTCATCTATTGAAGTCTATTTACTCTACCATAAACCCTAGATTAGTAATAATCTACTGTTTCCATAACAAGAGGCTTTCATTAGGAAGACCACACTCACGCTTTAGACACGCAAGACCCTTGTTTCTAATCTCAGTAATCAAGTCCCCTCCCTCTTTCTACACCAAGAAATGCTGCTACAAGTTTATACTCTGGTTAATGCAAGCTCAGCAACTAAGAATCTTAAGATAGCAATATAATATGTTTAACGTACTTGATTACACATGCTGAATCCCCAAGATTGGCACATTGTGCGAATAAATTTTCTTCACTGTCTTTCCAAACCAAGAGAACAGTAGCTGTGCAACCCTGCATTTATCGACTATGTCATAAAATAGGAAGCAATGAAAAAATTCCACCCAAGTCGTCAAGAAGACAAACATGCAATCAAGGGAAAAGGAAAAGCTTCAGAACCTCATATAGGTGATCATCCAAGCGAGCTTCTGTTTTCGCGAGCACATCCCTAAGGACGTCCGAAGCATCTCTTTGTGATAGCACTTTCTCCTTCTTCAGAGAGTCTGATAAAATATTCGCCAGAACCTCAGGAATAATTCTGGAGAATTAAGTTTAATTAGGTTAAATATTCAAGTATATCATTTTCGTTGTTTGAGACAAAACTTCAAACCAAAGATGCTCCAGTTGTTAGTGAAGCCTCCTAACATATAGTGACTAGCTCATTTACAAAATAATGAACAGAACAAGTTTCAACAACGATTTTTGTTCCTGGCTGCAACCACGCCTGCCATAACTTGAACTCATTTGCATTGCTGATCATATGCCGTTAAATCTTTGAATTATTAAAAGTTGATAAATAAATGAAGCAAAGCCAAAGGAAAAACTCAGAAAGGCGGATGCTGTTACAAGTTTAAACACAACCACCGCAGCCTCTTTCAGGTTAGCAATAAATAAGTAAGTTGATATCTTTGGTAGGTTAAGAATAAAAAGAAACCCCAGAATAAGAAAAATCAAGGAGGATTTTATAAAAGAAATAGTGAATAGAGGTGATCTGAATTAAAAACAATGACTCACTTGCTAGCGGACTGAGCAGCCCCGGATCCCCCATGTCCATCACAAACACAAAACAGCCCAAACTGAAAACCATATACATTAAGAATTATGTTAGCAGAAGCAGTGAAGTCTATCATCACTACAAACAATTCAAGATTACAAATCAAGGTAACCTTATTAGCCCCAGGAAGCGGCCACTTGTAATAACAAACATCTTCCATTGGAAGTTTCCTGCCTCCTCGACGTGCAGCCATGGGATCTGAGGCCACACCAATTCTGAATGGTGTCTGAAACTCATTCTGAGATGAGATACGGACCTTCCAAAGATGAAAATAAATTGCATGAAAGATTAATTAAGAAAAAAATATTATCAGCAAGCACCTTCAAATCGACTTACATAGACCTTAGTAGTTGTTCCCAAAGTTATTATATCTTCACTTGCAAGCTCGACAGGGTACCCCCACTTTCGGCTGCCTAAATCAGGATGACTTACAGATCGAGAGTTCAAGAGAGTTCCATTTAGGCTACCCATGTCTACCAGCTCCCATTTCAATTTCTGAAATCAAAGCCAGGCATGTGTTACACACAGTTTAATAAGAAGTGACATGCAGAAGTCAAATAAATGAAACTATGTACCCTTACAATAGAGTTCCATGTTATTTGTGCATGCTTCCCTGAAACTTCTGAGTCCTTCAATATCAATTCAGCAGGAGAAACCCTTCCCAGTTTCACTGGCAGCTTAGAGGTACTTGTGGACTGCACAGAATATTGAAGCCCAATGGAAGGACCCGCAATGACCTCCAGGGACAGCCAACTTCCTGCACTTCTAACACAAAATATGATATATGTCTTGCACGGCTAATTGAAGAAATGTGTTGAAGTTGTATTACACACCCTAGCAAAGCAAAAGCAAAAGAAATTACTTTGATCTTTAACAAGTCCTGGAGAAAGCTCAGTAAGTCTATCCTTTTCCAGATCATGTTGCAAGTTTTGACTTCTGTTATTCTGCAAGTCATATGCTTGCACTTCTTCCAGGCTAACTTTTTCAGCTGGATGTTTAAGCGTTTGGCCCACCAAAGCATCGTCAGAAGGTTCAGAAATTATTTGTAGAACAAAGCTTTCACCTACATAAATTTAGGGCCGATTGGTAAGGTCAAGAATGAGTGACGCATAGAGTTCATAACACAACAAGGATGTTTCTGAAAACAATTGTATCATTTCCATGAAGCTAATGATGTAGCCTCAACCCAATTGGTCTTCACCTGAGCTGGATAGGAAGGGAGGAAAGAGGGATGCAAAGACTTACCTTGGGTGAGATGAGGAGACGAAGAAGGAAGCCTTTGTTTGTAAACCCGTCCCTCAGTCAGAGATGAACGCAAAAGCCCTTCATTTTGGTAGCAAGCTCCCTCTAAATCATATTCCCTTGTTACCTCACTGGTTTGACCTTGGATCAAATTTTCATCATCAGATACAAGGGGTCTCTGCAAATCCCCCACCTGCAAAGAATGACGCTGAAAGTATCAGGGCTATGACCGAAGCAAAAAGTCGCTTAAACTGGATGTTCCATAGCCAGAAACTGAGAAACTCCCTTCAGCAGAGAAAAAAAAATCCATATATGAAGAACGTAATAATAAATTACAATTTTAATATGTTGTCCAGGTTATGCAAAAAATGCATACGAATGAAATCTAAGCGCGAAAAGCAACACATTAGATAGATGAGCTGTATCATATTCCCAGTGAGAATAGAACGCCTGCTAGATTAGTAAGGCTCCGGCTGGAGTAGAGTTGAGCAGAATTGGAAAATGGATGAATAAGTAATTTCACTTTTTTCCATATGTTTGTTACCAATTTCATGAAATTTTCGATTCTCCGGTTTGAAAAAATAAAATACAAGAAAACTCACAGAAATCCTACATAAAAGGTAACTTCAAAGGAAGAACTCTTCCCATGATAAAATTCTACCTGACTGAACTAAAATATTCTTTGCAGCATTCACATTTTCCACTAACTCTTCTTGCAGAATTCTTCCTATGGCTACCATTGCATAAAAATGAGCACCAAGCTCTAAATTCAGAAACAAATCGAACACCAGTTGCCTATATCTAGTTTGAGCACAAACTAGAGACCCTTGACCCGTGACTCTACCCATGTTTACTGAATCAAAGACATGGCTAGAGAAGCAGAATAAGACATATAACACAAAAGTAGCTAAGAATTATCATTCGGCTTCTTTAAAGCAAACGGATTTGGTGCAAATCGAGCAGGCAGAAAAAGCAGATACACTTATATCTTAACGAGTCTATCAAAACACTTTGGGCTACGAAAGAACCTAACAAACGAGAGCATCCTCTGCGGATGGAACTTTCTCCAACAGTAAAAACTCAATAACACATTCTCATTTCCAAAAGTCAATCAGATTATTCAGACGCAACACACACTCTCAACCGCCCCGTGCCGACACAATCATAGAAATCACCAATCGAGTAAAACCCCTCAAATACTCACGGAATCCAAAGGCATGATCCAGCGACGTGGCACGTGTCATTGATCATCACGCGCTACCGAAACTCACGATTGATCATTTCGCAAGGATCGTCCGATAGCCGCACCGCAATCGAATGGAACGAACCCAAGGAACGAAGACTCGATAGAGAGAGGAGGAGAGGGGTAAAAGAGGAGGAAAGGTACCTTGAAGGTAGAAAAACGGGAGGATCGGAAACGGGAAAGGTAGCGCCATGGCTTGCAGGCGAAAAGGATGATGAGGGAGATGAGAAGCAACATGAATATCCCAAAAATGTTCATCTCTAACATCGCCATCGTCTTCGCTCTCTCTCTCCTTCCTCTCTTCCAGATTGGTTCCCGAGAACCTCGCTTTGAATTTTTCTTACCTTCTTTCTTATTTCCTTTTTATTTATTTTTCTTACTGTTTTTTTTTAACACTGCTAGACTAAAAGACTCGAGAGTCCATTATCCCTAGAAGCGTTACATTTTGGCTTACAAGCTCCCCTAATAGAAAATCATGAATGATAAATAGTTTTGAAAATTGTTGTAACTAAAATTACAATTGTCAAAATTTGAATAAAGTTTTTGCGGAGTAAACTGGATTTAATATTTTGATTATCAAGAGTGATTTTATAAAAAAAAGAACAAATAATTGCTAAGTGTTTAAGTGTAAAGTTTGTTGTGGGAAGAATAAATTGTTTTGTTCTTTGCCCTCGTCTTTGTTTATACTACGTGATCGTGTTTACTCCGTCTGATTCGCCATAAATAGTTTTTAATGCTGAGGATCCGACCGTTACACACAGACGCCTTAATTCACCAGTTTAAATGAGTCTTTGGTCTCGTCAGGATTGACTAACGGGTCTGTATTTAATCTCTTTTGATTGTAAACTACACTCCGATGGGCTTTCAGCTCGGATCATCACTTCGTATGCACCTTTGACTTCGTCAGACCTTTTTTATCATTAGTTTATTATGCCTATTTTATTAGGCCGTGATTTTTACCCCACAAATATCAAAATATTTTATATTTTTTTGTAAAATCAAGCCCTTTTCCAAGATTATGTTGAATTTGTTTTTAATTTATATATTAAAATTATACTTTTTTGAAGAAAAATATTTTTCTTAATCTTCGTGTTTTTAATTAAAATAACTTATATTATGAATATACAGAGATAGTATTGTATTTTTGTGTATTTGGTGTGATTGATAAAAGTTCTCGAAATTTTTGTATGGTGTTTACAGCATTTTAATTTTCGATTAGGTTTGTAGGTGAGTTTTATCTATATGCATATTCCTTTTGATCCAACAATATAGTCGTGATATCTAACAAGATTATCTATTACTAAAGCGAATTTAAGAATATAGCAAAAATAATAGCATTTAATCATTTATCATTTATGATTTTTAGTGGTTTGTCCTAATGTCTTCACTAAATTACTGTTGATTCAAATTAGCATAATGCATATTGCTGAAAACATTGAACCCTAAAAGAATATAATTGTATAATAGGTTGTAATATAGTAACTGTAAATATCAGTCATGTTACTCAGATAATAATATAGCAACAGGCAGAGACAGAAAACTAATAATTTTCCTACAATTTTATAGAACATATAATATATAGTAATCGATAATGATTATGCATGTAAGTACAAAATGTTATTCAGTTACCTTTACTCTTGAACCACGGCCAACATAAGCTCGAGAGTTTGCTTCGTTGTTGGTTTCAGACCAGACCTTCATAGAAGCTTTCATCCTTTTGCTCCTCGATTCCTAAATTCCAGATTATATCAGATTAGAACAGGTCGTTTTTTTTTGTTAATCAATAAATTGGAATTTTCAACAACAAACAAAAATTGAAGAATCAGAGAGATCGTCCAATTTTTGATGTCTTATCAACAAGTGTAATTTCCCCATGTTAAAAGTTCTATATGTATTTATACTATACCCATTGCCTACACGAAACTGGACAATTTAATGCTATACCAATTTTCAAAATATTATTATAGTTTTGGTAACGTTTTTATTTGTCTTGACTATGATTTATCCCATTTTTATTAAAAAAAATATTCATTCAATTCACTTCCTTCCCAAATTTGATTTTTCTCAAACTCTTTTTTTTTTTTAATTTTGGTTGTGGATGTTCAAGACAACAATCGGTATATGTATTGAAAATTTGGGAGTTGTTAGTTTCTTCATCATAAATGTTTTTATGAGAGTATCAGTGGTGATCTACAAGGAATCTGTCCAGCTAGTTACTTGTGGAATTTTTCTTGAAGAGGCTAATATCAGTTTTACGGTTTCTTTTGTTTATGGCTTTAATCTGCCTGAACAGAGGATAGTTTTGTGGGAGGAATTGGAGTATCTCAGCACTCACTCACCATTATCGGATCATCCTTGGGTAGTGGCAGGTGATTTCAACCAAATTCTTAGGAGTTCGCAACATTCATCCAACCTCTCATCGGAAGTAGACACTCAAGGAATGGAGGACTTTAACTTAGCAATGCAAGAAGCTGGCTTGTTTGAAGCTCCTTCTAAAGGCCTCACTTTCTCATGGTGGAATAATCAGGATACTTGTCCAATTTCCACGAGAATCGATCATGCTTTGTCAAACGAGGTATGGGCTCTCAGATTTCCGGATGCTTATTCAGAATTGCTTGAGCCGGGACAATCCGATCATTCTCCCATCTTCTTCCATATCCCTGCTTTGAAGCGCACAACGATAAAGCCTTTCAGGTTTTTTCTCCATGTCCTCGACTACTTACAGTATGCCGACTTGGTGGATGTTGCTTGGGATCCTGATTCTATCTCAGGATCTGAGCAATTTAAACTAATGAGATCTCTGAAACTTCTCAAGCCTGTTCTTAGGAGGCTGAATAAGAGACACTTTAGTGGAATATCACAACGGGTCAAGGAGGCTGAAGCTGAGCTAACCTCTCTACAGCGGACACTATTGACTTCTCCTTCCACTCAAGTTGCCCAAAATGAGCACCAAGTAAGAAATCGTTGGAATACATTGAAAAAGGCTGAAGGGAAGTTCTTTAGGCAGAAATCTCGGATCAAGTGGTTGCAGTTCGGAGACAGAGATACTTCATTCTACCATAAGACCGCCATCCAGAGGACTTCTCAAAATCATGTTTACTTTCTAAGAGATCAACAGGGCAGGAAAATCGTAGCACCGGATGCGTTGAAAAACCATGCTGCAGAGTATTTTAAGTCCATATTTAGAGAAACAGATATGCTCATTTCTCCTGCATCATTAGATTTTCTGAAGGAGCTAATGCCGTTTAGATGCTCTGCCTCTCAAGCAATTGAGTTGGAAAAACCAGTGCTGGAAGAAGAGATCACTAAGGTCCTCTTTGCTATGCCTCTTGATAAATGTCCAGGACCAGATGGATATCCAGTAGAGTTTTTCAAGGCATCTTGGAGTAAAGTGGGTAAAGCAGTGGTTGAAGCGGTGCAGGAATTCTTTCGAAACGGCAGGTTGCTCAAGGATCTGAACACAACATTCATCTCTCTTATCCCAAAATCATCAGAAGCTTGTTCCTTGGGAGACTACAGGCCTATCAGTTGCTGTAACTTGGTTTATAAGGTCATTTCTAAGATTATAGCCAACCGAATGAAGCCTATCCTAAAGCAGTGCATCTCTCCAAACCAAGCAGCTTTTCAGAAAGGTCGCAGTCTAGGAGAAAACGTGCTCCTTGCTACTGAACTCATCCGCAAGTATGGCAAGTCAAACGCTACCAAAGCTGCAATGCTCAAAGTCGACATCCGCAAAGCTTTTGATACCGTATCCTGGGATTTTTTGAATAAACTCCTTGCGGCGCAGAACTTCCCGCCTCTATTTAGGGAATGGATCAATCAATGTTTCTCCTCGGCCAGATTTTCTATACTTGTTAACGGTGAGCCAGCAGGTTTCTTTGAAGCAAAAAAGGGTCTCAGACAGGGAGATCCTATATCTCCATATCTCTTTATTATGGTAATGGAGGCTCTCTCTAGGATGCTTGACTTAGGGGCTGACGATCATAAGTTTCAGCTGCATCCCCACTGCCAGAATCCAAAGTTAACTCATTTGTTGTTTGCAGATGATTTATTGGTCTTTTCAAATGGTTCTCAAGACTCTCTCCATGGTATAGTTGACATTCTACACAACTTCAGGATTATCTCTGGGCTGGATATGAACGCTGCAAAGTCTGACCTGTTTTTCAGTGGCTATCCTGATGCTGTCTCCTCAGCTTTGAGTGGTGAATTGGGTATAAAGTTGGGCAGTTTCCCGACAAGGTACCTTGGTCTTCCTTTGAGCTCCCATAGATTGACATTCTCTGTTTTACAGCCATTCTTGGAGAAAATAACTAAGAAGCTTAACTCATGGACTTCAAAGTTTCTCTCCTTCGCTGGAAAAATCAGGCTTGTCATCTGTAATCTATGGCATGGTCAACTTTTGGAGTCAAGTCTATATGCTACCCAAGGAATTTTATGCTAAGGTGGACTCGTTATGCTCAGCTTTTTTGTGGAAAAACAATACTCAGTCCGCTGGAGGTGCTCGGGTAGCCTGGGCAGATGTGTGCAAACCGAAACAGGAAGGAGGTCTAGGAATTAGACTTCTCGAAGACTTTGAGATGGTTTTTCGGTTGAAACATATCTGGAACTTATTTACTAATTCAGGATCCTTGTGGGTTGCTTGGGTGAAACAAAACATTTTCAACAGGAGAAGCTTTTGGACGACAGAGGATTCCAACCGTTTCTCTCGGACCATCAGAAGCATGCTCCAAGTAAAACCATTGCTGAGGAGTCTTCTAAAGTGTGAGGTTAATGATGGGAATGCTGCCTCCTTTTGGTTCGACTCCTGGACAGATCTTGGTCCTCTCATGGATTATGTTGGTGAAGTTGGGCCTTCTTTCTTTAGACTGAGAGCTGATGCAAAGGTCAAGGAAGCAGTCAGGAATGGAAATTGGAATCTTCCAAGTGCGAGATCCGATAAAATGCAGGAAGTACAGGTTCATCTTACAACCATTTTGCCCCCAGCTGACTCCCTTGGGCCAGATATTTTTCTTTGGAGGTCGCAAGCTGGAGCTTACTCAAGGTATTTCTCCTCTCGGGGTACATGGGATCAATTGAGAACCGTATCCCCATTAGTTTCGTGGGCCTCTGTTGTATGGTTTAAGGAGAACATTCCTCGAGCTTCATTTATTATGTGGCTCGTTATTCTACAGCGCCTACCAACGAGGGATAGGCTTCTCGGTTGGGGAATGGTTGTGCCGTCAACCTGTCCTCTCTGCTTCATTGGTACTGAATCCCACTCTCACCTGTTTTTTGAATGTGATTTTGCTAGAGAAATTTGGTTGACTTTCGCAAGTTCCCTATATGGTAATCTGCCTACAACTCTCATGGATGTTGTGAATCTTCTATCTCAAGCTCCAAGTAATCTACCTCTGAGGTCTTCTCTATTGCTGAAATTGTTTCTTCAAGTTATTGTTTACACTCTATGGCGAGAGCGTAACGCAAGAATCTTTTCCACTCAAATCTCCTCTTCGAGGACTATCAAAAGGTTGGTGGATTGCACTATGAGAGATCGACTCTTATCTTTCCCTCCTCAGGATAGCAACTCTCCCTCTCTCCTTGAATTGTATTTTGGTTGTGTGTCTTATCCGTTCTAATCTCTTCTTTTGCTCGGATTCCATTATGGGTTAGTAAGGTAAGCTTGTAATTAGTAGGTTTTCTTTGAGCTTGTAACTCTTTATCTTATGGTATAAATCTTAACATTAAAACCAAAAAAAAAAAAAAATGTTTTTATGAGGTATTTTTGATTGCATCTACCTACGTCGAATCGTATAGCATTTTGTCTAGTGTGGACACACGTGCAAATTCGTTACAAGAAATCTCTTGTAAGTAGACGATTCGACGTAGGTAGACGAATTTGCATTTTGTCTAGTGTGGACACACGTGCAAATTCAGCTACATGTAACATGATAGATATTGTACATGTAGCTGAATTTCATTTTCTCGACGATTTTTACCCATGGTTATTGCCTATGTATGAGCCTGATGTTGCATTTTTATTTTTATATGGGTTAAGAAATTTTTATGCCTCTAGTATGAAATTTTCCTGCTTATGTTCGATGAAATGTGAAGAGTCATCAAACGATGATACTGTTTTGCTCTCACTGGTAGATTCATGAGACGTTTAAGGCTATTAGATGAACCAAATCATCTCAACTTCTCAAGACATTGTCTTCTCTATTGTACCCGTGAAGATGTTGAATTCTTGGGGGTTTGCATTTTGATGATCAATAGTGCATTTTTAATTACCTGCTTTAGAAATGTAGCAATTTTTTTTGTGTGTTAATGACATTGTATGATGAACAGAGATTGAGAGATTGAGTAATGGTATTGCTACATGTATTTAACTTCTTACAATCAATCCCTTTTTAACAACCATTTTTCCCACTGTTAAAAGGTTTAAGACGTTCCAGGCATGTGGCGCAACCAAAACGAGCTCTCTGGTGTGAGATATGAAATCATCTTTGATGAATCAACATGTCTTTTTAATCGGCTAAGACCGAGCTGATGAAGAATCATTGCTCCAATAGTGCATCAACTAAATGTAAGTTTACGTGAGTGCTGTTTAATGTGTTCGTATTAGTCGTTATAATTAACTAGACACTAAAACTTTTTACAATGTTGACATTTAAGCTTGTTTGGATGATATGTGAGTATGTAAGACATTAGTTACGGATGAGATTGATATTTTCGTGTGGATTTCATGCTATCCGTAAAAGCAAAGGAGAAACTTCTATAATGTATATAAGCTTTTATATTCTTTCTCTACCTAAAGTTGTGAAATATGTTAACCACTAACATCTGTATGCATGACTTAGATAAGCTCTCCATCTCATTCTAATGATATAAATTTTCTTTCTGGGTCAGAATTTAAAAAGTTGGAGAATTGGCACATAAAGGCTCCACTAATAATATGGTCAAAAAGATGGTGGAGGGCTTCTTCTTTTTTTCTTTGTTATGCAATTTATATTGAGTCACGAGTTACAATACTCTTGTTTTACTCTATAATCATATAACATACATGGAAACGTAAGGCTTAAGTTTATGTCTCCACTTAAGCTCAAGTGGTATGACGTATATTTCTCTATGCTTTTAGATCCTCCAGTCGTTGAAAACTTTGAAACCAATACCAAACACTGATGGATTATGATTCGAAGTTTCACTCTTTATTTTTTATTTTTTCTTATTCTTGCGTCATGGGCATAAACAAAGCGAGTGATACGAAGTCAAATTATATTCTGATTTATCTGATGGTTGGTTTTGCTTCTGCCATTACTCACTTAATTATTGTAATCTTAATTACATATAAAAAAGCAGCTTTTGTACACTCTAAAGCATTCTCCCTTCGAGAGGCCAAAGGTTGCTGTATTACTTTCTTCTCTTCTATATGGGGGTGGTTCGGATTTTAGGACCACCTATGCTGTTCAAGATTTAATTTGTGGATATTTGTCTGGAGATTACGTCTGCAGGTCAGCTCCTTTTTCCATTTTTATTAGTTAAACTATGTCATAACTTTCTTACTCTTGCTTACGTTAGAGAATCCTAATTATTATTTCATTCTTTAAATTATTCTAAGCATGTCAACTAGTTGCTTAATTATATCATTCTTGATTCCTTCAGCAGAGGGAGAGGCACTACACTATAATTAATAGCAAAACATTGATTGTGAAATTACCGATTTCTAGAGTTACATTGCGAAAACTGAAAACTTTCTTGGCTAGATCTATATATATATTGCCAAAACCCACAGATTCTTAAAAACACATGTTCTATATATATAAGACTTCTATGTTTACCACATTTCTGTTCTCTCTATTGCGCATTTGTGCATCTTCTTGGTAATGCAAATGAAAACAAATCTTGATTTGCATCTTTTAGTTGACTAAGTAATACTTGATCAACCACTGAGAATATATAGTAAGATGTTCCTTGTTATAGAAGCTGAGTACTGAGACTGGAAATAATCTCACAAAGAGAAGGAATGGTTTTTCTTTTGTTTCATTGTATAATAATATAATCGAAGGTATCTTCGTACCAAATTCTTTTAGTGATCATAGAATCTCTTGAAAACATAAACTAAGATCCACTTTCTTTGTTCATGTCTGCAATAAACCTCGAAAAGACGGAATGGGTGATTAAAGTTGATCATAGTACTATACAGCACACAAGCTAACATTATGCTCACAGTTCACCAATGGTACGTAGTAGCTACACATTATTTATTATAACGCAAGTACAGAACTGAGATGACTTTTTTCTATTACAGCATCGCCCAGGAAGATCTCTCCCAACCTCTTTGGAAATAGGAAGTACAGCTCACGCATTCTAACTTTTCTTTGTGTAACCTATACGGTAAAGGTAGAGAGAACTAGGTTACATTTGTTTATATAATAGTAAAAACCACATGCCTTAGAGTTAAGGAAAAGTCAGTGACCCTAGGGCATTTGTTTACTATGAGAACAAAAAAAAGTGTCTTTTGTTGTTTAGAAAAGGGGTTAACTACGTAAGCATCTCTGATTTAACAGAGAGACGGGAGAAATAGAAAAGTGTTTAGTGGGGAATCACTTGTTGTTGCTGACGAAGTAAATGAATCTTAAACTATGTCTTCATAAGCTGTTCCGTACAAGGTAACATGGCTTAAGAGGGAAAATCTTGAAATTTAATCTCAAAAGTTAATTTCTGTAGAAAAGAAAGCAGCTTACTATTGGCTAGCCAAAGATTCAAAGGGCAAAGATTGATGTTAATTAACTTAACCAAACATTGTCTTAGGATTAGAAAATGGAAGTTTCGGATGTTGAAACCTAGGTGCCTTCTTCTTATTTGTCTTTTAACCATATTATATTTCAATTGACATATAAAACCTTAATTGGTGACTTTGATTTGTTGTGGTTCTTTCATTATTTCTGTTAACATAATTAACAACATCATAATTAAGAACTGTTTTTCTTTAATTTGGTCATATTATAAGGGGGCGGAGAATTGGGGTTTTCTTCTTTACATTCAAATACAGTGTAATTGAGGTGAGTGTATTTTTGTCACACTTTTGTTTTCCCTGTACATTATTTTGTTTGTTTCATGTCGTGGTTTCGTGATACATGAAAACTTCTTCAATTTATGACCATTCCTTTTCAAAAAGATTGCATGGATGCTAGACACATTTTCATGTTTATTCCTTGATTAGTGCCAATAATCATTTTTTGTTGTTTTAAAAAGAGTCGGCACAGAGATTAATGGGATTTAGATGTCAAAATAAGTGAGCTGTTGTTATCATGATGTAGTTGAAATGGGGTCTAAGAATTACCCGACATAGGTTTTGACTCTTTGCTTTAAGTATATAACAAAAAAGAGAGTATTAGAGAGAAAAAAACAAACAATCATTTTCATAATTATAGCACTATATTAGGGAAACCAAATTTTGGGAGCTTTCATTGCTTCTGTTGGATTGTTTTGTTTTTTGGAATGTATGGATTGATATCCCATTGGTTGGTATGGATTGATATCCCAACAAAGGTAAATTATAAAAGAAAGAGCAAAACCTGTCGGTAACTTTTTGTTTGTATGCTCCCATTACGTGTCTATCTCCAAATGGGCGGCTGGTTTTTAACTTATGCGTTTGATTTTGTTTTTTTCTTTCTTCTTCTGTTTTTCATTTAGATGTTAAATTATAAATTATAATACAATTTCACAAACGCATGTTATGTAACAGAAGAATAAATTCAGTAATAATAAAATGTTTGATTTAAAAAAAACAAAAAACAATAAACACAATTGCGAACGCAAATATATAATTTATGCTTGAAACAATCAGACTAATTAAAGTCTAACCATATTCACTGATTTTCTTTTTCACTGGTAGCTTTCTGTTTTTCACTATATCTTGTTTTTCATTTTACTGTGTAGTCATGTTCTTGTCCAGATCACATGAGGGTCGAAACTTCCTAATTGGCTGCTGAATAATTCAGTTTCTTTTGCCATTTTAGTCAAAAACGATGATTATTCAAGTTTCCCTCATAGGCTATGATGCTTTTAAAAATTGCTTCTTTTGTTATCAATTACAAGTCAGGTTTTTTTTTCCTTCTTAACAGTACAAACATTACATATAGAGTTTTTCACTTTTAACCATGTGCAGTTGTGCACTATACAAATTTTTTTTCCCATAACCTTTTAACACATATATACACATTACACACACATAATATTCTTATATATGTACCTGCATTGTGTGGCATAATTAAATAAAATAAAATTGCATTATTCAAGTGGTGGTGTGGAAAAGCTCCTTACCCACCTCTCTAGTCTCTGCACATTGCACAGTCACTACTCTTTCTCTTTCTTTTCTTTATTAATTTATTCACTTTTGTGACACTACAAATTGGCATCCTCTCCCTCTCATTATTCTTCATGCTTATTTCCAAAAGCCTCTCTTCTTCTTTGCTTCACATCTCACAATAATCTCTTACTCTTTGCTCTCTCTCTCTCTCTCTTAACACAGATTTCTTCTTTCCTCTTTAAGAAAATGGGAACTGTTGTGTATCAACAAGGGTTTCAGTCATCTCAGCTTAATGAGCCTAGGGCTTTAAGGCTTAGGCTATCTTCACCAAACCCTCACTTCTCTCAACCCTTTGGTTTAGCTCTCAAGTCTCATCTACTTGACTCCTTTAACGCAGAGGACACCCGAAACCGTAACGATGACAAACCAGCTGCTTCCTCGGGCCCTGACTCGAGTTGCTGGAGCTTTCTCCAGTCCCTATCCTCTGGCTCCTCCAACTCCTCCTCCTCTCTCTCAAAAACGAAGAGCTCTGAAAAAGAGGAGACTTATGTTCAACGTCCGTCTTCTTGTAGAGCTCTAAGCGACGAGAGCTTAGCATTGTGCACTGAGAATCTCGGAAGCGAAACTGGCTCTGATGTTACTGACGTCGAAGATCTGTTCTCGCTTTCTGTATCTGACGTGCAGACCAAGAAACTCGGGGAAACAAAAACGGAGACGAGAACGTTAAAAAGTAGGAAAGGGAATGTGAGCCCTAGTGATCTCCCACCTCCATTGACCAGTATGAGAGGGTCTCAATGCATTCAAATGAGACCACACCGTGAAGATGGAAGATTGGTCATGACTGCCACAAAGGCACCGCCTCGTAACATGTGCTTTCAAGCTGACCGAAGCAACGGTCGGCTCCGACTCTCTATCTTGAAAGACTCAGATGAGTTTGTAGAGAACAAAGAAGAGACGATTGAGCCTGAAGAAACCGAAGAATACGAGGAGGAAGAAGATGATGAAGTGATGGGCATGGAGAATGTTCAAAGATCAAGAAGATGTGTTGAAGGCGATCGGGAAAACATGGGATTGCTAAATTGGGAATCTTTCGGCGTTGCTACTTCCTAAACATATGAAACTTCTTAATTTGCTCTGCATTTACAATTTCAATTTTTTTTAATGTATTTTGTCTTATTGTTTTAATAGAAATATCGCCGTTTCCTACTTCCTAAAAATATGAAACAGGGGAAAAGTAGATTAAAAATGAATTATAAAAAAAAAAATTTGATAAAAAAGGAATTATAAAATAGGAGTTATAAGAATAAATGGGCAGAGGGAATATGCTCGCGGTCTGGTCGGCAGTTAATCTAGTTTGGTAGGAAAGATTCCCTGACTGGTCCGAAATCAGTGGCATTCTCAGCTTCGTTAGAATTGTATCCAGGGGAAAAAAAATACTCAATCCGTTTCACAAAAATATCGTTGTGACCTTATTGATGTATTAATTAGAAAAAGAAAAATTGTTTAGTGTATTAATAAATAGTAATATAAAACTTTAAATAGTTTTCTTAATATATGTAAAATATGTCAAAATAACGACATTCTTTGAGAAACAGAGAGAGTATATGCCAATTTATTTTTTGTTTTGTTAAAATGTTATATACATTTATTACTTAATAAAAAGAATATTTATGTACAAAAGAAATTAAAAGTATTAATTAATTGATCATCAATTCAAATTCCAATACATCAAATCGAATTAGTAGGTTGACTGATCTGAGTTATATGCTGCGATTTGAACGTCAAAATGTAGGTTAATTACTTCCAATTTTTTTAATAAGAAAATGAAATTGAATTTTTGAAAATAATACTTATGTTTCTTTTTTTTTAGTTTTAAAATCAGAGTTAATCGTTTGGTCATCACTTGTAAAGATTTTAAAATCCAAAGAGCAGAGGCAAAAGATAAACTAGAAGAAATCCGAAAGCATATATTTTTGTTTGCATTAAAAAGTTATATATTTAAGATAATAAAGTGTAGCAAGCATACAATTTAAGAGATATTTTTGACGTCAATATGCTCTCAGTTCTAAAAGATGATCAATTGTATTAATGTATAATAGTATTAACATTTTAATAAAAATGAAGAAATTAAGAAAAACCTTTAACCAAAAAAATGAAGAAATTAGGTTGATCCGTACGAGAACGACGTCATCACAACCCCGGAACTCTCCGCCGAATCAGAGGGTTTCGGTGTACGGACGACGGATGTATATGTGTTTGATTTAAACATTTTAAATAAATTAATTAGACAATCTTTATTTTTTGTCGGATCCTTCAATCATTGGTAAATGGTGAATAAACCAGTTGCATTCATTTAAAGTCTTGCAACTCAATAAAATATATTTTTTATATAATTTTTTTTTCCTAACAAAAACTGTGTTAAAGATAAATCATTTATAATTTTTAAGAACTACTTAATAAAAAATTATAATTTCAAAATTTCTGTTTTTGGCAACATATTAACTTTTTCATTTAAAAGTATATTTTTTCAATAAACAAATACTTTTACTAATCATAAGATTTTTTTCGTTGTTACGGTTAAAATGGATAGATCCAATTAAGGAGTTCATGTCCAGATCTCTACGTCCTCCGTCGAAATTAAATCCCTCTCAACTTGAGTCCAAAAGACCAAAATTTTCATTGTTGAACGTGGTTCTCAACTAAATTAAAATAAATAACAAAAAATATCAAAATCTCGTTTTATTAAGTACAAGTTCGACGAAGTACAAGTTCGGCAAAATACAATAATTAAGTCGTCGGAGGGGACGAGCTAACCGGAAAGTTGACTCTTGACATCAAGTAATTAAACGCCGGTAATCTCGGTAATCTCGATAATCTCGCAACAGGTAATCTCTCAGCTCTCAATCTCTTAGCTCTCAATCTCTTAGCTCTCGTGGAATAAGTAAGTTGTGCGGTGTCATCTTTTTGGTCGGAGTTGCTGCGAGACGAAGGTGGTTGGTCCTGGTTCTTCCTCGTCTCTGGTGGTGGTTATGTGCCGCCTCGGATTGAGTGGGTGGCAGAGGTCTTATGATCCAGCGGAGCTTGAGCGGTGGCGGAGGTTTTATGATATGCGGCGTTGAGGGTTTTGCTGCTGCCCGGTTCTCTTTGGTTTTCATCCTCGACTTAGTCCCGGTTTTTGATTTCAAATGTAATCTGATTTAGTTTCTCAAACCAGGTCCAATCGGGTTTTATGGTTCAATTCTTTTATATGGTTTAATACTATTGTAACAAAAACAAAAAACACAAAAAAAAAAATATACATGCAAAAATTTGGTCAAAAAAACTATATATATTTGAAATTTAAGTAGTAATTTATTTTATGATATGTACATAGTGAGATAGAATATCTAGTTTATATTGTTCTATATATAATGACTTAGAAGGTAATTTTCCTAAATATGTCTCCAAATTACTAAACTAGATTTGGCAAAATATTTAGATTTTAAAATTGATAACTCTCATAATTATGATATGTATAATTATATTCTAAATTAATATCCGTTAAGTTATCCACAAATTATGTTTTATGATTCACAATTAAAAAACGGTAAATTGATTTATATTGGTTTCAAAATATAATTTTTTATTATAGTATAGTTTCTTTTTTTCTTTTTATTTTACTTTTTTATATTTTAGTAATTTTTATTTAGAAAATCATAATTCATTTTTTAAAAAAATAACTATAAATAAAAAAAATTAGATCATTTAATCTACACATGTTACAATTTAAATTAAAAATAATACATTCTACTTATAACGTTCAAGTTGAACGATTTTGTTTTATAAAATAAGATAAAATAATAACAAAAATGTAGTGAGCGACACGTGAAACTCCATTGGACAGCGCTTTGACACTCTTTATTTTTAATTTAATTTAAGGGTTTTGTCTTTTGGTTATTTATTGTTATTATTAATTATTACTGTGAGTGGCGATTGATATATAAAAGTTCCTTTTCACGTTCCTTTTCTTGCAAAAGTAGTCTGCATGGGATCCGCGTCTATCCAATTGGGTATTATTGCAAGTTCAATTTAATTTGGCGTAGTATTTAGAAAAAGGATTTTTTTTTAAAAAAACATCTCATTTTATTATATTGTGAAAGGGTAATACAACATATTTAACATCCAACATATTTAGAAAAAGGATTTATATGTCATTAATTTGTTATTGCTAGAAAAAATTATTATTATTATTCATCAGATTTTCCAATAAATAACTAAACATTTTGATCTCAAACTTTTAACATGACTAAAGCAACATCGTGGAATCTCAAAACTAATAAGCCATTTTAAATTTGGATCCGATGATTTGAATCTAGATATGTGTTGATGCTTCATATATATTCCCAAATGAATGACTGTTTGAACTATCATAAATTTGTTTGTTACGGTATAAATATTTCATAATTCACTAACCCCACCAACTTGATAACCTCTATATGATTAGTGACGCAATGTCTTTTCGGTGTGGATCAGTTAGGTTAAACTTTTATATCCAAACTGAAAATGTAGAGAGAGCGTTTAGGTTCACAAGTGGCAATTGGGCAGGTTTCTTTGTGGCTAAGTAGACCAAAAGGATTGGTGAGTGATTTTAAGCATGTGGATATATATATCGACCATGACGTCCTCTTTCTATTATATCCTCACAACGGCTACACCTCATATGAAGTTACCCTTTTATTTTCCTATACATTTTTTTTAGCTATAAAACTGAAAAGGAAGCATTTATTTTTTTTTTAAACTTTTCTTCTTCTTTGAATGTGGGCTACCTTTAGATTCTTTATGTTGTCGCTCTCTTTGACCGAATAACTAACCAATTAACTTATGAACTTTATCAAAATTATGGTGAGTAATAAGATTATATGAACAAATAACCTACATTATAAGGAACGATATAATTTATTAACCATGTAAATGAAGTCGCTTCTTGGGAACTAATAATACTAGAAACACTTATTTATTGAAAATTGATTCTTATGTTTAAGAAAAATAGATTTTTCTTTTCTATCGCAAGAAAATTTGTAAAAAAAAAAAGTTTTTTTTTGGTTGTAAAAATCATTTAAAAACAAAAAAGGTTGCAGAAATGGATATGTTCATTTGGCGGGTGTAATGGATGGATCCGTGAATCGTGAGTAGTGGCAACATGGCGACAAAACCAAATCCTAGCGGTGGATTTGCTCCGACCCTAAAATATATTATATAAAAATTGTGTTAGTACGTGAAAAAAGGAAAACAAACTAATACTAGATACCCATAAACTTCGAATATGTAAAAAAAAACCTTGGATTTGTAAAATATATTCATGATGATTATTTTTATATTTTTATCATCTTATTTTTATATTAATAATTTAATAAACATAAATTATGATCCCGATAAAATATATTTCTGGATATGCTGTTATATACAAATATAATTAATTAATGTATAATGATTTTGCAATGAGGATTAATAACGTTTGTTTATGGATTGATAGAGCATTCAAAAAAACATTAAGTTTTTTTATCAACCAATCAAACTTTTGCTAATAAAATATTTAGAAAAACATTAACAAAAACTACAAACTGCTCTACAAATGCTCCTCCCATCTATGATTTCATATGAAATTTTTGGTAGAACAACCTCTAAAATAAAAAAATTGAAACTAATTTTATATATCTAATTTATTTTGTTAATTAATATCAAAAAATTATGTTTATATTAAAGTATAAATTTTATACTTTAAAACTAATAGTTATCATTATTTTATTTTATATTTATTTTAAAATAATATATTAATAAAATATAATATAATAAATATAATTGAAATATGAAAAATTTATTACAAAATATAATAAATATATATATATATATATATATATATATAATTCTTACAAATAATTATATTAAATAATTTTATATATAATTAGCCACAACTCTACCAATCACTTAAAATGTATACATTAATTAGAACATAAAGCTTCATTAGTATACTCTTTCTGCTACTTAGTGATGTTACTTTACCATCAGTTATACCAATCAAACCATAGTATAAAATATTTATATTAAGAATATTTTAGGAAATGTTTATTTAGCAATAAATATATATACATCTTAGGTAAAGAATTAAAATTAATTCAGGACATACTCCAAGGACCAAGATTGCCGGCCTAAACAAAGATACAAGAAAGGCTAAGCAAGCTTCTAAATTTTGAAGAAACAATTTAAACTTCTAAAATAACTAATAATAGAAAAGAAAGAAAAAATCATAAAGTGAAAAATTTCAACACATTTTAATTTGTTTCTAACCAATTTTTAAAAAACTCTAATGGTATGTTTCAAGAGTGTTTTACAAAATTTGATATATTATTTAAATTTCATTAGTTCTGTAGCATTTTTTTAAAGTACTATTAGAAAGTAACATTTTTATACTGTATATGATAGTTTAGTCATTATATAGTATGGCGTATATGCTTGTGGTACACAAGAAAATAGAAATGAGTATTTTTGTTATTTGTCCACTAAAATACAAAAAATAAAATAAAAAAACCTAAAATACTATAAAAAATTAATGAAACTTAAATAAAGTGTTTTTAAAAAAAATATGTGCATGTTTCAATGATATTACCTTCCGTTTTTCAACAATTTAACAGTATATTTTTGTTTTCTTTGGTGAGACGATCAAACCCTAGTATAGCTACTATAATTGCCCTACAGAAATGCGTGGATCAGTGACGATCAACTTCGTTTGAATACACACACTGACACACATATTATTTATTCGATAATAATTAGAGAGAGAAATATAAATAATAGTTGAAGAGATCCAAAATGGTCAAAAAATTATAATTCTTGGTCACGAATATAAGAAAGTCATTCATCACATTCACAGCGCACATCCTTTTCTTCTTACTTATTTTTAAGAAAGTTTTTTATATATATAGTGTAAAATCCGTGTAGGCCAACCAGATAAAAGATTGAGTTTTTTTTATATATATATAGTGGATTAAAGATTGAGTTACGATCCTATATCAGTTTTTTTTTTTATTTTTTTTATAAACTCTATCGGTTGATCCGTTTAATCCCGGTAAAAACGTACTGAGGTGCTACGAAATGGACTACTCCTAATGGTTCAACGGATACCATGAACTCCACTGCTTTGATGGGTTCACTACAAGAAAACACAGTTTTTGTGACTATTTTTTGCGACTACTTTTTTTAGTCACAAAAAGGGACGATATTGTGACTGATTTGCGACTACTCATAGTGCAGAGGCATAATAGTCACAAATTACCGACTAAAAAAAGTAGTCATATAATAGTCGTTTATTTGCGACTGTTTAAGAAGTTGCAAAAATAGTCATAAATTTGTGACTGATTTGCTTCGATTTAGCAATTCCACTCGATTTTTTTTAAATAAACATCAAATAATATACAAAAAAATTATACACTTACAATTTTTAAAATATAATCATTTATAAATCCTAAATTATAAACCCTAAACCTCTAATCTTTAATCATAAAATATAAATTTTAAATTGACCCAAAATCATTGTAAATTGATATTCAAACCTTATATGTTCTTAAAGTTTATGGTTTAAGGTAACATGTACACTAATTTGTAAACCCAGTTTTTGTGACTAATTTTAAATAGTAGTCACAAAATAGTCCCA
This sequence comes from Eutrema japonicum, assembly GCA_030161315.1. NCBI lineage: Eukaryota > Viridiplantae > Streptophyta > Magnoliopsida > Brassicales > Brassicaceae > Eutrema > Eutrema japonicum. Next base: position 47,987,863 of record BSQW01000005.1, read on the forward strand.
AATTTGGGACTAATTTGCAACTCCACTTGATTTTTTTTATAGAAATCAATAAATTATAAACTCAAACCACAAACCCTTAACCATAAACCCTAAATCTCTAACCCTTAATCATAAACTTGATCTAAATCTTACACATAAACATCAAATAATATACAAAAATTCAAAACTTACAATTTTTTTAAATATGATCATTTATAATTCCTTTTATAAATCATAAATTCTAAACCCTAAACCATCAAATAATATACAAAAACATCAAATAATATACAAAAAAATTCAACACTTACAATTTTTTTTTAAATATAATCATTTTATAAATCCTAAATTCTAAACCCTAAACCTCTAACCCATAATCATAAATTTTAAATTTTAAATTGTAAAATATATTTTTGAAAAGCTATATACCTAGAATCATTATAAAGTGATATTCAAACCTTATAGATTCTTAAATTTTAGGGTTTAGGGTAACATGTACACTAATTTGTAAACTCAGTTTTTGTGATTAATTTGGAACTAATTTGCGACCAATTTTTAAAAGTAGTCACAAAATAGTTCCAAATTTGGGTCTAATTTGCAACTCCACTCGATTTTTTTAGAAATCAATAAATTCTAATTCCAAACCACAAACCCTTAACCCTAAACCTCTAACCCTTAATCATAAACTTGATCTAAATCTTAAATTGTAAAATAAATTTTACACATAAACATCAAATAATATAAAAAAAAATTCAACACTTACAAAATATTTAAATATAATCATTTTATAAATCCTAAATTGTAAACCCTAAACCTCTAACCCTTAATCATAAACTCTAAATCTTAAATTGTAAACTAGATCTTACACATAAACATCAAATAATATACAAAAATATAACACTTACAAAAATTTCAATCTAATCATAACATGTATTTGTGTTACATGTGTTTAATAAGGAATGATTTTGAAAAATAGAAATTCTCTCAAAATTTATTTATTTTAAAGTTTTAACTAAATTTTGAACATCTATATACACATAATTAATGTAAAGTGATATTCAAACCTTATGGGTTCTTAAAGTTTAGGGTTTAGGGTAAAGATTTTTGATTATACTCATAACATGTATAAGTAGTCACAAAATAGTCCCAAATTTGAGACTAATTTGCAACTCTAGTCGATTTTTTTAAAAAGTAGTCACAAAATAGTCTCAAATTTGTGACTAATTTGCGACAAAATGACAAAAATAATGAAAGTTTCTCATTGACTAGTTTCTTGTGATGAGGATTGAGATCCTCCACCGTTGATTGGTTTAATCCAACGGTGGAGGATCTTTTTTTTTTAATGGTTTATCTTATTTCTCATCTTCTACGATGTAACATTTTTAAAAAAAAATTCTTTTCTCTCTGTATCTTCTTCTTCGATCTAACGCTCTTTTTTTTTCCAGGTACCCGAGATCCATGAGAAGACCCAAGATCCATGAGAAGACCCAAGATCCGACGCCCCACGTTTCTCCCCGATCTAAAACCTTGCCCCACCACTGCCGCCGCTTTGGAAAAACGGAAATCGGAATTTACGGAGGAGAAGGAGTCGTGGTAGTAGTGAGATCCCGTAGACGAGGAACCCTCCGAAGATGGGGAGGAACAAGATCTCGCCTTGGCTGCTCGTATCTCCGCCGCCCAAATCGTAGATCTTAGGCGCCATTCGTCGGAGATGAAGATGCAGGCGGAGGTGCTCGCGAGTCAGGCTGAGCCGGAGAGAGGAGAAGCTCGCCGGAGAGAGAAGAAGTCGGAGAAGAGATCGATGGTCATTCAGAACTTGCCGGAGAGAGAAGTCGGAGAAGAGATCTGTTTTTTTAATTTTTTTAATTTTTGTAATTAATTAATTAATTTAATTAATAAACATATATTTTTTTCAATTTCTGTTTTTGTTTTTTTTTATTTTTTTTTAACAAGTAGTCACAAAATTAGTCTCTAATTTATGACTGATATTAGAGTCACATATTAGTCGCAAAATAGCGACAGTTTTGTGACTACGGTATTTAGCGACCAAATATTTGCGACTAAATTTTTTAGTTCCAAAATAGTCGCAAATGAGTCATTTGCGACTATTTTGGTAGTCGCAAAAACTGTGTTTTCTTGTAGTGGTTATCAACGGGCCATGAGATCCATTAGATTCATATGGACCACCACACCGCCTGTCCCGAGTTTGAATGCTTTCCGACTAATGTCAGGGGTAGTCCGACCGCCTGCATTTCGGACTACCATGTAAACCAATTGGGCCAAGACCCAACTGACATACTTCCCAACAAAACTGACAGATTTCCCAACAAAAAGTGTTTAATAACTAGGGAGGAGAATCGAACATATGTTTAGGAGTTGCACCCTTTATTAGACCCGCCCTACCACTAGCCCACTATCTTGCGGACTCCTATATCAGTTTTAAGTTATCTGCATTCGTTAGTTCTTAGAATTAGAACCTTACATGTTTTTTTTTTTTAATTTGATAGTAGCTACCACAGTTCACGTTTCAGGTTTAAGTAACGTGTCTTGTCTCTTGTGTAATTCGATGTGAAATATTGTTGCTATATAAATAAAAAAATGAATGTGTTCTGTTGAAGATATTAATTTACGTCCGTCGGTTATCACTAAAAAAAATATAGTTTCCTCACTATTCTGAGTCTTTCATATTTCACAAATATCGGCTTTTGTTCTGGAGAGCAAAAGAGTTAGACGTTAACAAGACCAAACAACTGTTTTCCCGTGGTTAAGTTTCTTATGGAAACTGTCAATATAGCAATTCATGAAACAATTGTTATATTGAGAATTTCCAGCAACAGATTTGGAGATATCTTAATTAATTAGAACTGCGTTGTTAAGTAAATAGGTCCTTTCATAGGGGTGAAACTATTAGCGGCTCGGGTTGGATTCTCCTTGATGCCCATTACATGTGTCTTCTGGGTTAATTTGAAAGGTTCTCGCATGTGTTTATCTCCTATTCACAGTACTGATTCTCTAGCATTGACAACATCTCAAAGCAGTCTACTCCAAAAACCATCTATAAAATATATATTAATACAAAAATCATGCAATGATATCCAAATTATGGTAAAATCTACTCCATTTGAGAGTACTGAGATCATTCAAGAATAACATGTTCACTCTCTTTTTCTGCAACTAGTAATTTTTTTTATATTTTCTGAAAGGGAAGTGTACAAGATTATTTCTTTTTTTATTTTAAGTAAACGAGATTGATAAACAAAATATATATATATATATATATATATATATATGCTTTGGTTGGTATATGTATTCTATATATTTACACAATATATACATGTTATTTTTAATTTAATTTTTAACTCATTTTTTTGATCTGTAGCAATTAGAGTTTTTTTTTTGTATCCGGTTTTCGCTTTCGGTGCACTTCTGGTTTTGCTTACAATTTTTTATTCGGTTTAGAGTAACTAATCAGACCCAACTGAATTTGTGGATGGGTTTATTTCCGGTTATTACTATTGTATTAAAATCCAAAAACACACACACAAAAATCCAATTCGAAAAGTTTCAAAAAAAAAAAAAAAAAAAATTTAACTCACGAACTAACCCTAAGCTAACTCATGCCTCATTAGAATTAGCTCATACAACTCATCAACTCAATTAAGTTCGATCACTTAATTAATTAATTAAACGAGGATAAAAAAACATAGCTCGAAAAGTCTTAAAAAATCTTGAGCGGAGCCAACATTCCCCACTGATCTCCAACAATCACTACAAGAAAACAGGGGTATTTCCAACGGCCAAAGCCGTCGGAAATCCGTCGGAAAGGGCTTTTTTTGATGGATTTCCGACGGATTTAAGCTGTCGGTTACAGTTCGTCGGAAATATGGTATCTGTCGGAATCCGTCGGAAATTTCCGACGGATTGTTGCCGTCGGAAAGCCGTCAGACATTTCCGACGGATTTCCGACCGCGTCCGTTCCGACGGACTTCCGACGGATACTCCGACGGATATATTTCCGACGGATTTCCGACGGATACTCCGACGGGTTTTCAGTCGTAAATGCCGTCGGAAATCCGTCGGAAATTTCCGACGGATTTCCGACGGATATATTACCGACAGAATTTCCGACGGATGATTATCGAATGAATTTGTCGGAAGTCCGTCGTAAATCCGTCGGAAGATATTTCTGACGGATTTCCGACGGTAACTATTTTCGACGGAGTTACGACGGATAATTTGATCGGAAGTTGTCTCGGAAGTCCGTCGGTTCTTCGTCGGAAATAGGTTCCGAAGGATTTACGACGGTAACTATAACGCCCCGACCACCCATGCCTGTGGGCCCCATGCCTTCTCTCGGCCCGTGGGCCCCATGCCTTCTCTCGGCCCGTGGGCCCCATGCCTTCTCTCGGCCCGTGGGCCCCACCCTTGTCCGACGGCCGGTGCGTTAATCCGTGAGGCTTGTAATACTTGTTTACTGACCCTGCAATCACCACGTGATCTTTCCCCGTGTTTTGTCCTCACTCACACGATACCGCGAATAACTTCCCGGAATGTCACCCATCCTTAAACTACTCCAGCTCAAGCACGCTTAACTCTGGAGTTCTTTCGGGCAAGTGATCGGAAAAGCTAAGTGCACTTTGGTGTCATAGGTAGCCAAATCAATTCTTATAAGCCTCTCCGCATATACAAGAAATCGGGATGTTACAGGAACTTATTCCGACGGTTTTCCGACGGAATTGGTATTTTGAATTTTATTTAATTATTTATTTTTTGGAAATTTATATATTAAAATTATAGAAATTTGAAATATAAATTAAAAATAGAAATAATAAATATATAAATTCATTAAACAAAATTAAAAAAAGTCATTACACATTAAAATAAATTGTTCAAAAAAAAAAGCATTAAAAGCAAATATTTAGACGGTTGGAGAATCTCCGTCGTCGGGATTATTATCCCGAAACATATGCGGGAAGCATTTTTCCATCATCTTCTCCAAGCAGGAGAGCTTCTTGGTGGTAGTCTGTTGCTCCGTCCGTAGCTCTTCAACCTGCTGGTCACGGTCTTTCACCGTTTGGGTGAGCCTCTCGATTTCTACCCGGTACTCCGAAGGATAACGAGGAAACGAGGAAGAAGATTCCTGGGTCGGAAGGGTGCCTAACCCAGCGAATCGACCTTTCACTTGCCGGGTTTGCTGCGAATAATTAAAACCGATAATAAATAAATAACGAAAAACAAAAAAAACGAAATGAAATTAAAACTTACCTCAAGTACAATCTGGTTTATCTCTTCCCGGGACAAAGAGTTCGAGGACGACGATCCTTCGATAGTGAGCTGCGATGATAGTTCACGGTCCAGCTTCGTCTTCTTGCTCTTCTCGACAACATCCCGCATCCCCAAGTCCTGTATCTGACCGGTTTTCTTGTTGGTGTGTCTATTCTCGATGAGTTGAAGATAATCGGGTTCGGAACCAGATGCTCTCGCCTGCGAAAATTTGTTAAGTTAAATAAATATAAAAAACAGAATTAACAATTAAAAATTTAAATTTAAATTACCATTTCCATCGCTTCCCGTTCGATGGTCTTTGCGCCCGCGTTGTGGATGTAGACCCCTTTCCCGCCTCGTTGGCTATTTCGGTTCTTCGACTGTTGCTCGGAGGTCTTTTTTGTCGCAGGCCTACTCCAGTACTCACAGAAGCCTTTCCAGACGTCGTCGTCAAGGTCCTTCGGCTTGTCTTTGTTCTGCTTCCACTTCTGTTTCCACTCGTACATGTGCTTCGAGTACGAGTTTGCGGCATACTTGTCGAATGTGTCAATGACTTCGCGCGTATGATGAGAGTCCCACGTGAACTCTTGCTACAATTTTTTAAAAAAATTTGTTACATATCAAAAAGAAAAATTGACAAAATGAAATTCAAAATAAATAATATATCAATAAAGAACGTACCGCGAAAGTCCGGTGCCACACGTCTTTCTCCTCGGCAGGCATGTCCGAATACTTCTTGTACGGTTTGTCCAACATGTTGTGGAGCATCCGTAATATCGACTTGGTGATCTGAGTCGACAGCTTAAACCTGAAAACATTATGAAAATATATAAATATGTTAAGTTTAAAAATCTAAATAAATTGAAATAATGTACACAAATTTTCTTACCAAGTGCCGTCCTCAAACTTCGGGTCGAGTCGAATGCAATGGCCCCGGTTAGGCTGCCGGACTAGCTCCTCGATCTCAAGGTGGCTCCGAGCAGCGGATTGCTGGGAATCAGGGATGTGAGTTCCCGAGCTCGTTGGTCCCGGAGGAGGCGTACACCGAGAACTTCGAGAACGGCGTCCATGGTTGCCGCCTCCCAACTGAAGAACATCGTCGTGATCCCTGCGGAAAACGGTAAAATTGTTAGTAAATTAACAAAAAATTCAAAAGTTACCAACATTTTTGAAATTTCCGGAAAAAAATTTAGGAAAAATTCAAATTTTCTGGAAATTTAAATTTTCCGAAAAATTCAAAGTTTACTAAAAATTCAAATATTTCAAAAAATTTCAAAATTTGCTAAAATATTTTAAAATCAGTTTTAATATATAAAAATATTTAGAAAACGTTTTATTACTATAAAAAATATTTAAAACAATTTTATTTCTAAAATAATATTTGAAAAAGGTTTTTATTATTAAAAAAATATTTTAACATCAACTTAAATATATAGAAATATTTTAAAAACGTTTTTATTAGTTATAAAATATTATAAAAGATTTTAATATATACACATATTATAAAAACGTTTTTCAAATTAAAAAAATATTTTAACATCAACTTAAATATTATAAATGATTTTAATATATACACATATTATAAAAACGTTTTTATTACTAAAAAAAATTTTATAAACAATTTTAATATATACAAATATTATGAAAACATTTTTATTACTTAACAAATATATTAAAAACGTTTTTAATATATAAAAATATTTTAAAAACGATTTTTATTACTTAAACAATATTCTAAACGTTTTTATTACTTAAACAATATTTTAAAAACAATTTTAATATATACAAATATTTTTAAAAATTCAAACAATATCTAGATCTAACAATTCTAAATCAACAATCTAAACACATAAACCATAACTCTAATATTATTCTAAATAACAAATTCTATTATAACCACTTAACAATTCACATAAACAAAATTCTAACAACCTAACTAATATATTCCCTAAAACTAAAATGATATAAAACAAAATTAAAGAAATTAATTAAACTTACATGGTTTTGTTGGAGAAGAATTGAGGAATTGAAGATGAGGAGTTGATGAATTGAAGATAAAAACTGAAATTGTGAAGAAGAAGAAGAAAAGAGGGAGAAGAAGAGATTTTCGTTTAGGGAAATTTTGAGAGAAGAGGAAGAAGAAGCGACGGAAGAGAGAGAGGAAGATGAGAGAAATAAGGAAAAAAACTTACGTTTCGTCGATATAATTCGATGGCCGTCGGAAATCCGTCGGATTTTGAAAAATAATTTCATTTACGCGGTTGATATTCCCGCGGTCTCCTCGAAAATATCAATGTCCGTCGGATTTCCGACGGATTGGAGAAGATAAGGATTCTCGATTAGTCAGTCAACAAGCACGTGTCTAATTTTTCATATCCGTCGGAAATTTCCGACGGATTTCCGACGGATAAGGTATATTCCTTGCATGTCTGTCGATTGGTCAGTCAACAAGCACGTGTCTATTTTTTCATATCCGTCGGAAATCCGTCGGAAATTTCCGACGGATTTCCGACGGATTTAGGGTATATTTGGGGTTTAGGGTTTAGGGTTTCTTTATATGATTTAGGGACATGTTATTTACATGTTTCATTCAATAAATATATTAAGTTCATCAATATTACAGGGTTTGCATTAGTTTAAAAATTATACAACATCAAAACATATCGTTTCACATAAATCAACAATATCTTATACTATAACTTATACAAACACTTCCATCAAAATTTTTAAAATCTATATAACACATTTTCTTGATGTATATACAAGGTTAACCTATTTTATATACATCATACAAGTGTTTGTAAACTTTTGCCACAAAAAAAACCTATACCCTATACCCTAAACAAGATTTTTAAATATCCGTCGGAAATCCGTCGGAAATTTCCGACGGATTTCCGACGGATTGAGTTGAATCTGGGTTATATCCGAGGCAGCTTATTCCGTCGGATTTCCGACGGATATTTAAAAATCTTGTTTAGGGTATAGGGTATATGTTTTTTTTTTGTGGCAAAAGTTTTCAAACACTTGTATGCTGTATATAAAATAGGTTATATAGAATTTATAATATTTTTTTTGTTGCAAAATTCCGATTTTGTTACACTTAATCAAATGTCTAACTTTATAAAACTTCGACATAACTGATATATTACACATTACAATTCTAGTTCAAATATATGTACATATTTTACGGTGCAAATTTTATAATTAAAACTACTGTCAATCCGATGATGAGTAATCTGATTCTCCTGAATCGGAAGGTTCCCCAAATTCGTCAAATTCTTCTTCTGAATCCTCAAATACTCGATCGTCTGACTGTATGGTGAAATCAACGACAAGGTCGACCTCAAGGGAATGCTCGATTGAACCCAAACCTACGGAGCTTTGTTGGAGGGGTTCATGATCAGACATCCCATGAACTCTACCTCTCGGGTTTATCGATGTGACTGTAACCCACGGGTCTTGCTTGTTTGTCACCCGCGGATAGGGAATGTAGCATACCTACACCATGTACAAATTTAACCACGGGAATGCAACAAAACTTAATTAAAAATTAACGTAAAAGAAATACAAACCTGGTCTGCTTGTGATGCAAGTACAAATGGCTCGTATCTCTGGAGTTTTCTTCTGCTATGTAATGATGTAACACCAAATTGGTCGTGTCGCACACCGCTTCCTACTAATGGGTCGTTCCAGTCGCATAAAAATGCAACACATCTTAGACCGAGCATTCCCGGGTACTGAACATCGAAAATCTCACGTACGACACCATAGTATACAAGATCACCTGACTGAGTTGATACACCGTAATCTGAAGTTGTCGCACTCCTATCATCCCGAAGAATCTTAAAAGCGTACCCCCGTGTGCTATACATCACATGTGACTGCACGGTTGCTAGTGGAAATCTCACAATTTCTTCTAACCACGTGGGAAATGTTTGTCCGTTAGCCTTCTCTGTCGTCACCTGCACAATTAAAATAAAAATACTTCAAATAATTAAATCTTTCATTACATATGATGATTGCTAAAAACAAGGCAATTAAAAGACTTACATAATCTCTTAACCAACGTCCGAACTCTTCCTGTTTGAGCTCGATTAGCTCGTCCTCTGTTTTGTCAGGAAATGCAAAACGTTGATAAGCCATATACATCCTGTGAGATTGAAACAATTATCACGTTAGTACATATATATATATAATCAAAAACCCAATACGTAATTAATAATTATGTTCAATATATAATACCTCTCATATTCATCAACTCCGTCGCAGTTTGTGAGAATATACATATGCAAATGCTCTCGCTCTTGTGGTGAAAGTCTCCTCTTCTTGCCTTTTCCACTAAGTCGTCCAATCTGTAAAAATATATGAGGTACATCGACCGGATAGAAAGGTAGGACGCCTCCGTCATCATGTCGAGCTGCTCTACGACTCTTTGTTTTGACTTGTGATGGAAAGTAGGACTCGGCAAAATGTGAGGTTTCTTCATTGATGGTCTGTGCGACGATAGAACCCTCCACTCAACTCAAATTTTTCACCTTCTTCTTTAGATGTAACATATACCGTTCGAAAGGATACATCCAACGGTACTGAACCGGGCCCCCAAGCTCTGCTTCTCGAGGGAGATGAATTGTTAAATGTTCCATAACATCAAAGAATGAAGGAGGAAATATCTTCTCCAAATTGCAAAGGATTACAGGTATATTAGCCCCAAGATTTCGGATACCGTCTGATGTAAGAGAGCGAGAACATATATCTCGGAAAAAGGCACCAATCCCTGCAATATATGGATAACAAATGAATAATTAAATAATGAAGTATATATTGTATAAAGTAGTAAATAAATAATTTCATGATTGTACCTGCAATTGCTTCGTGGACATTACGTGGTAGAAGACATGCAAAGGCAAATGGAAGGAGGCGCTGCATCACCACATGACAATCATGACTCTTCATCCCAGTAAACTTCCCTTCTCCATGATTAACGCAGTTCCGAAGGTTAGATGCGTATCCGTCCGGGAATCTAACACTTTCGGTAACCCAGTAAAAAAACTCGGCCTTTGAAGGTTCATCGAAACGAAAAGCCGGGACCGGAGGCTTCCCGTTCTCTGTCACATGTAGTGCTCTACGAGAACAAATGTCTGGCAAGTCCAATCTAGACTTCAGATTGTCCTTCGTCTTCCCTTTGACATTGAGAACGGTGTTCATAATGTTGTCGAAAAAATTCTTCTCAATGTGCATGACATCCAGATTATGCCTCAAAAGATGGTTCTTCCAATAAGGCAAATCCCAGAAAATGCTCCTCTTGTGCCAATTATGAACGTTGCCACAACCATCAACAGGATGATGTCCGTTACCACCACAATCAACGGTCCTCTCTGCACCAAAATCTCTAAACTGAGTCAACAAATACTCACCATCTAACTCAGGAGGAGGACCGTCAAATACTTTCCGGTTCTTCCTAAACAATGTGGTGCTCCGACGATAAGGATGATCGCTAGGTAGGTATCGCCTATGACAATCAAACCAAGACGTTTTCCGTCCGTGCTTCAATTGGAACGCATCAGTGTTATCTTGACAGTACGGGCACGATAACCTTCCGTGCGTTGTCCATCCTGATAACATGCCATATGCTGGAAAATCGCTAATAGTCCACAAAAGTACCGACCGCATGATGAAATTTTGGTGACAAGAAACATCAAACGCTTCAATACCTTGGTCCCATAACATTCGCAGCTCATAAATCAATGGTTGCAAAAACACATCAAGTGATCTCTTCGGATGCTCTGGTCCAGGAACGAGAATGCTAAGGAACAAGAACTCCCTTCGCATGCACAAAGATGGCGGCAAATTGTAAGGTGTTACAATTACTGGCCACAAAGAATATTTTCTGCCGTGCTTCCCAAAAGGGCTGAAACCATCGGTACATAATCCAAGGTATACGTTCCTTGCCTCAAACGCAAAGCTGGGATAAATGGATTGAAAATGTTTCCATGCTCCTGCATCTGACGGATGGGCGATTTGTCCATCTGTTGTATGCTCTGCATGCCATCTCATTGCTCCTGCTGTGCGCTCTGACTGATATAACCTCTTCAATCTCTCTATTAACGGTAAATACCACATCCGTTTATATGGCACTGGCACTCTTCCACCTGTTTCCTTATACCGAGGTTTGCAACAAAAACGACATGTCGTACGATCTGCGTCCTCTCTCCAGTAGAGCATACATTTGTCTATGCATACATCTATCATCTGATACGACAATCCTAGACCTTGAACAAGTTTCTGTATCTCATAGTATGATGCCGGTGCAAGATTATCTTCTGGCAAAATTTCTTTCACAAAATCAGCGATTGCATCCACGCACTCCTCACTCAAATTGAAATCCGTCTTTATACCCATCATCCTTGTTGCAGTTGATAAAGGGGAATGTTCACCTCTACACCCATCATATAACGGATGTTTAGCAGCGTCTAACATATCAAAGAATCTCCGAGCTTCTAAATTAGGTTCTTCTCCCCTATCTCCATACTCAGCAACCGATGGTATATTTTCACGAAATGCATCGTTCACCATCTGAACATGACCTACAGTACTTTGTTCTTCCATTGCGGGTTCTTCTAAGCTAGTGTTATCCCCAATATAATGTTCACTAGTACTAGCATAATTATCCACCATTGTATCATTTTCTCCATGATAATACCAAATCTTGTAACCCGACATAAACCCATGACAATACAAATGTGACCATACTTCATCTATCACGATAAATCTACGATTCCCACAATTGGTACAAGGGCAATAGATTTTACCGGTTTTTTTTGCTTTCTTCTGCATACCCGCAAATGCCATGAATTCCTGTAGGCCTTTTTTGAATTCCTCCGTAACTAGGCCCGTGTCCGGAATTAGATGAGGCTTGTCCATCCATGATCGAAAATAATTATAAGGATTTGAAGAAGACATTTTCGTAAGGAATTAGATAACAGAGATTTTTTTTTGTTGTGATTATAAATGAAGGGTGGAAACGTTTTTATAAGGAAAATTTTGTCCATTTTCCGACGGATTTCCGACGGATATAAAGTAGATATTATCGATGTCGGCAACCATGTCGGCAACCATGTCGGCATCTGTCGGCATCTGTCGGATATCCGTCGGAAATCCGTCGGAAATCCGTCGGAAATCCGTCGGCAATCCGTCGGAAATTGCCGACGAATGAACGTCGTCGGAAATCCGTCGGCAGTATGTCGGCAACATCAGAATGCGTCAAAAAGTCGTCGGAAATCTGTCGAAAAGTGTCTGACGGATTATTGTCGTCGGAAATCCGTCGGAATATCCGACGGATTTCCGACGGGTTAATATTTCCGACGGAATTCCGACGGATTTTCGACGGATGAGAAGTTAGTCGAAAATCCGTTGGAAAGTCGTCGGAAATTTCCGACGAAATTATTGCCGTCGGAATTTCCGTCGGATTTCCACCTGTTTTCTTGTAGTGAATTTTACTATTTTAGCAAGTTTGTGTATCTGGTTAACTGTTAACCGATTTAATATATAGTCTTAGTTAATCACATGTATTTCCGTTAATTAAGTTGATTTCTTTCCAGTCGCTCATGAATCTGAAATATAAACTATCTTTTTTGTTCTTTTGTTTGATATATATATACATGAACGAAACAGTCTTGTTTATTCTACACTTTTAATTAGAAAACTAAAATTTGAATAAGAACATTAGTGGCATTGTAATGAAATAGTAAGATGAGATATAATGTCACTTTCAAATGGCTAAATGAGAATCATGCATGAAAATTTTACTTAATAAGGTTTTATTTATTTTCAATTTGTTTTAGTATTGCTAGAAGATAGAAAACAGTTACAAAAACTAAAAACTAAAAACTAAAAAAAGGAAAAGAAAGAAAAAGTGAGGGAGAGAAAGTAGATACGATTCTCTCTCAATCTCTTAAGATATTTCAGTCATAACATGAGAGATCATTAATTTCATTGTTTGATAGTGAAAAGAAAGTGACGTTTCAAAGACGTATCCTAAACGCAAAATTCACCTGTCTTCTTCTTTTTCGTCTTTAAACAGTACTGTGGTGTCTCTGAAAATAGTCAAGTCCCTCAATCAAAACGCTCCCTCACACTTAGAACACACAAAAAAAAAGGAGGAGGCACAAAATCTAAAGATAGATTATAGAAATCGAGACAAAATCAATATTTCAAAAAGTGAGAAGATATTCTTGTTTGTATTTTACAGCTCTTTTTTGCCTTTGACGTACATCCACCACATCATCAACCAACCAACCAACGGCACTATGATAAGTGTTAAATGTTTTTACTCATGTGTTTTTTTTTTTTTAAATGTTTATTTTCCTCTCTTTTTTTGTATTGGCAATAATTTTTTTTATTTGCCGACTCATGAATCTACTGACAGTGGGCCGGTAAACAGTAAAAAGAATAATTGACCAAAATACACTTATTAATATTACAAAAACATTGTAGTAATATATGAATGCAAACAAATATTAACCATTAGTTTATCATAATATATATTTATATTACTATTTTAACTTACTATGTTAGTTTTTGTTATATTTCAAATGGGCAAATGGTTATTCGGTTCGGTTCGGTTCGGTTATTTCGGTTTTCGGTTACGTTCGGTTATATCTTTTACTATCCATTCGGTTAGTAACAGTTTTCGGTTCGGTTACCATTTGGTTCGGTTCGGTATGGTTATCAAAATTAATAACCGTTTGGTAACAAATCTTTCGGTTATTTTTGGTTAACCGAATGGTTTCGGTTATTTTCGGTTATTTTTGGTTAAATTTCAAATATTTTCGGTTATTTCGGTTAAATTTCAAAATATATCGGTTATTTCAGTTATATTTCGAAATATTTCGGTTATTTCGGTTAAATTTCAGAAATATTTCGGTTAGTTTCGGTTATTTCGGTTAGTTTCGGTTATTTCGGTTCGGTTATTTCGGTTATATTTCGGTTATTTCGGTTAATTAGAGGAAATAAACATAATTTTTTTTTTTTGATATCCATGGATACCCATTGGTTATCGGTTAATAACCATTCGGTTATCATAACCAATGAATATCAAAAATAAAAACTATTCGGTTATTGTGAAGTAACATAACCTAACCGAACCATTAATTTTGGTTTGGTTCGGTTCGGTTTCATTCGGTTCGGTTATTATGCCCAGGCCTACAAGAAACCATATAATTTATAAAATATAAAATGATATATTTTTAAAAAAAACCTGTCAACATATCATTGACTGTACAAAATTGGACTATGAGTGATTTAAAAAATTCTGAGTGATTTTAAGAAAACTAAATCTATCTATAATATTATTTAAGAAGACATTTTTGAAAATGAATTTTGTTTTGCAAGCTATTACATATTATGTCAATACAAATAAGAAAAGATAATTGAAATAGGAAATGATATAATTATCTTTTAAAATTATTGATGAGAATATGGAAATTATTTATTTATCATTAAAGAGATTATTTACTATTTAATTTCTTAATTATTTTTAATATTATATATTTTTAAATAATAATCAATACATATATATTCAAAAAAAATCTATTAGAAATATTAATTACTATATTTTTACTATAATTTTTTATATTTTATTTGAATATATATCAAAATAAAAGTTGAAAAATATTTTACTAATTTTATAAAAAGTTAGACACAAAAATTGATTTTTTAAGAGTTCGTGAACTAATCACAAAAATAGAGTCATTAAACGGTGCATATTAGAGTTATGTTTTCAAAATTATAGGTTTTGCGGATTAGCCCGAATAATATTTTAGTCTATTGCAAAACGTGTTAAATAGACAAATTATTTCGTTTGACAACTCTATCTATAATCATGAGATAGACAAAAATTCAAATAAAAACAATTTTTCCTTAAATTTCAAAACAAACGCGGATTAAGTCTTAGTTTAATAGAAAAAACTCTCTAAACACTGTAAATCATTTGAGAATGTAGAAAGCTACCATACCATATATAGCACATACCGTATATAATATATACCAATCAATCTCACTTCATCTGAGAAGCGTGTTGGATTTCAAATTTGAAAGTTGTACACTTTTGTCTTCACTAATGGGCCTAATTTGTATGGGCTCACATGGGCTCACATGGGTTATTCGTGCCCTCGGTCTACTTTGCAAGTTGCAACAAATCTTTCAATATATAATCTTTGTAGTCGCACATATACTAGTTTTGCTAATGAGCTTCTTTACAAACGGCGTTGGTATATGTGGATGCGGAATCATACACCTAATTTTTGTAAAAATTTTTAGGGAAGAATTTTTTGATGGGCTAGTTTCTATCTATGAATCAAAGATGTAATTTGGATATAAACTCGACGAATTGGATTTGTTATTGAATCGATAAAGGGTGTTTACAAGCAGGGAAATCTCGAGGAGATTTGACAAGTATATGGTGTTTTTAACTTAAAAGAATTGTCCCTCTAAACCTAAGTCTCGATCTCTTCTTATACCCATCGTCTACTCGCGCTACCTCCGGATATTACGTACGTCGCGTATCCCGCAGATCGAGGAACCGTTATTGACTTCCTCCTCGCAAGCTGGAGCTTTGACTCGTTCTTAGGTCGGGTGTGGCTGGCTCGCGAGCCGACGAGTGGGCCATCTTTATCGGTTTAGAGGTTGTTTAATTGTTATTGGGCCTTTAATGGGCCAGATCTTTTGGGTCGAGATCTGGTACCAACAATTGCCCCCAGCCCATTAAGTTAATATTTGCTTAATGGGCGGTAGAAGTCCAATCGACGTTCGATCTTTGATGAGGGACTCGATTTTACCGAGATCTTTTCGGATCGAACGGCCGAGATTCGGGGAGAGGAACAGGTTCCGCGGTTCCCGGGAAAGGTAATTATTACGGTTTTATTTTGTCCAGGCGCTGGCGGCGCAGAACAAGCTGGTCGCTCTCTTCGAGCAGCGGGTTCGAGATGCCCCTCAGCCCGAAGAAGTCGAAAAGGCGAAACAATTGGTCGCCAATTTGAACGCCGAGGTGCACTCCTTGAAGGCTCAAGAGGTCGAAAGGGTTGCTGAACTGGCCAGAATCCCTGTTCTCGAGGCCCGGGTCGTCGATCTCGAAGCTGCGTCGGAATCAATGTCGTGGAAGTTGCAAGCAACTGAAAATCACCTCGCCGCACTTCGGTCCGAGAGTCAGTCTGCGCTGGAACAGGTTACTCGGCTAGCTCGAGAAAATCACAAGCTGATCGCTGTTCGGCGGCGCGGGCGGCTAGGCGGGAGTTGTCCGCGAAATATATTGAAGTTCTCGAGCGGGTTAAGGCCAAGTGGGCCTTGAAGAAGGCGGAGACCGACTCCGAGATCGACCTCCAGGAGGTGATTGCTAATATCGACCTCCTGAATAAGCTGCAGAAAGGTGACACTACTGTCGAGGCCAAAATTCCAAGGGTTGAGGCGATAAGAGGGCAGTTCGAAGAGGCGTTCAAGGCGGCTCAAGTGTCCAACCAGTCTCTTGGTAAGTTGAATCTTCCAGCTGTTTCGGAGGATTCGGTCGCCTTGATGGAGGTCGATCCCATTTCTCGGATCCCGGCCGGTCTTGACCAGTTTGGAAGCAACGTCGAGCTGGCGGAGAGCTCGGTGGCGCGGATTACCGATGAAGAGGTGGCGGCGGATGACTTCGTGGAAGATTAGGGTGGAGGACCCGAGGCGACAGTTATTTGCCTAAGTTTGTTTTTTTTTTTAGAACTCCGAACCAATTGCCTTAGCCGGGAGGTTTTAATCCGGCATTATGCTAGTTTTTAGGACCTTTTGGTGATCCGAACACAATGCCTTAGCCGGGAGGTTTTAATCCGGCATCTTTCTTAATTCTATGAAAACTTCCGAATTTCTTTTAAGTAAAAGACTTCGGTATCTTTTGACTTAGTATGATTTTTGTCTTGAATTTTCACATTCGTCATTACTTCGATGTGTTCTGTCGAGGTAAGTCTTTGTAAGAGGCTTGTTGCCGGAGCGAGGTGTTTTGTCTTAGTGAAATCTTTTATTATTTCTACTAATTTCGAGACCGGAGCTCGGGTTCGCTGCCCTATTCGATTCTTTTGTCAGGAAGTCGGTATTTGAGGGTGCTAAGTCTTTTGTATTAGCAGTTTTCGAAACTTTAGGTTTAGATTCTTTTAGCGAACTACGTGTTTCGGGGTCCAAGTGGATTTCGAAGCCCTTCGGAGTTCGCTGTTTGGGAATCAGGTCGTGTCGTCGTGGTCCTCTGACCGCATTTGTTTGGACTTTTATGAGCTCGGTTGGTTCGGTGGGTCTCGAAGTGTTTTTTGCTACAAGGTTTCACCTTGTGGCTCGGTCCGTGATGTGAGGTCGCGAGATTTTAGTGACACGAGAGCTGAATAGTGTTTACTCGGGAAATGCGCGAGGTGAAAATGTTTCTTTATTCATCAGGGCTCGCCGAAAGGCAAGCGAGTTAAAACATACGATGATAAAGGTAAATGATAGTGTATTTTGGAGGCTGCACTCGAGGGTCGAGCTGCCTACGTACCCTGTCAAGGGATCAAGCCTTTACGTAGTTCGATTATTACGCGTACTCAGTCGTCATATCGTTTTAGATTCATGGAATTCCAAGATCTTTTTTTGGTACGTCGGTTTTGACTTTCGCGAGCTTGTAGACGCCGTTGCGTACTACTTCGATGACGCGGTAGGGGCCATCCAAGTTGGTCCCTAGTTTTCTGGCACCTCGCTCTTTGGTATTTTCGTATACCTTTCGCAAGACTAGGTCGCCCACTTCGAAACTCCTGTGTTTAACGTTGGAGTTATAGTAGCGGGCAGCGGCTTGTTGGTAGTTTTGGATTCTGATCAGTGCTTGGTCCAGACGTTCGTCGATGAAGTCCAATTGATCTCGCAACATTTCTACGTTGAGTTCGCTGTTCGATGGGCATAGAGTTCGCCTAGGGCTTGGTACCGAGACTTTGGCTGTGACTATTGCCTCCATCCCGTATGCTAGTGAAAACGGTGATTCGTGTGTAGCTCGATGGGGAGTGGTACGGCAGGCCCAAAGGATCCCGGGGAGTTCATCTGCCCATCTCTGTTTTCTTAAGTCGAGTCTTTTCTTGAGGTTGCTCAAGATCGTTTTGTTCGTGGCTTCGGAGTGACCGTTCCCCTGAGGATACTTCGGGGTCGAGGTGGTTAGACGGATTTTCCACTTGGCACAGAAAGCTCTGAAGCTGCGAGATATGAACTGGGATCCATTGTCGGTTAAAATTTCGTATGGGATCCCGTGTCGGCATATGAAATTTTTCCAGACAAAGTCTTTCACTTCGACTTGCGTGGTTTGCTGGAAGGGTCCTGCTTCGACCCATTTCGTGAAAAAATCGGTAAGGACTAGTAGAAACGGAGTTTCTTCCGTCCCGACTCGACGAGCGGTCCTACGATGTCCATAGACCACCGCATGAACGGGTAGGGGGCCGAGAGCGAGGAGAGTGTTTCAGTTGGCTGATGGATGCTCGGAGCATGTCTTTGGCATTTGTCGTATTTCTTCGAATATTTTTCGCAGTCTGCGACGATGGTTGACCAAAAATAGCCGTGTCGTTTTATCTTGATAGCGAGGCCGCGGCCTCCGGAATGACTTCCGCAGTGATCGTCGTTAATTTCACCCATGATTGCAAGGGCTTCTATGCCGTGGACACAGATGAGGTTTGGTTAGGAGTCACTCCGCTTGTAGAGTTTGTCGTTTATTACGCAAAAGCGCGAGCTTTGTGCTTTCAGTTTTCGGGATGCCCACTTTTCGGGTGGTATGGTCCCATCTGTGATGTACCGGAAGATTGGGATTCTCCAATCTGGTTTCCTGATGTACTCGTCCGATTCCGGATCACCGGTGGTTTCTGGAGCGACCTCATCGGGCGATTCAGGCTCGATTGGTAAGTCGGGACCGTGCTCGCCTATGCCTATGGGGTCGTCTTCGTCTTCCGGGAGTGCCGTATGATCGGGCTCGTGTTCTTCTGCGTCAGAGAAGACTTGATCGGTTTCCCTGTCTACGGGCTCGGCCGTTATTTCAATTATGGTGATAGCTTTGAGGGCGATCTCAATGCTCGGTTTTTCGATTCCTTCGACATGAATTATTCTTTTAACTAACGGGTCCGAGGTCGAGGCGAGCGCGGCAAGTGCGTCGGCCGAAGTGTTTTCGCCTCGAGGGATCCTTGTAAGCTCGAATTTGTCGAGCTGTTCGGATAATCCGTGAACTACTTGGGGGTATGCGTCCATGCGTTCGTCTTTGGCCTCGTACTCGCCGTGAAATTGGCTCGTAATGACCTGAGAGTCGCTGAAAGCGTCGACCTCCCGATCTCCGATCCCGAGTGCGAGCCTGATTCCGGCGATGAGGGCTTCGTACTCTGCTTCGTTGTTTGAATCGACGAAACCTAGTCTGAACGATTGTTTGATTACCTCGCCTGTTGGTGAGGTAAGTTTGATTCCGACTCCGGATCCTTGTTTGGATGAGGATACATCGACGTGAAGTGTCCACTTCTTGGAGGGGTTCGTTTCGTTAGCGACTTCGGGCGCTAATTCAATCATGAAATCCGCTAAGACTTTTGCCTTAGCGCAGGTGCGAGTGCGATACTCGATGTCGAACTCGCTGAGTTCGATTGCCCATTTGGCGAGGCGTCTCGATTGACTCGGGCTATGGAGAATAGTTCTGAGCGGTTGCGATGTCATGACTACTATTGAATGGGACTGAAAATATGGTCTGAGTTTTCGGGCCGACATCACGATTGCTAGAGCTAGTTTCTCCATAGCGGGGTATCTCGTTTCGGCGTCGATCAACATTTTTCTTACGTAATAGATCGGTTTTTGCTCGTTTTGTTCTTCGCGAACTAGGACTCCGCTTAAAGCTGCCTGAGATACTGCGATTTATAGATATAATGGTTCTCCTTCTGCTGGTTTGGCCAGTATCGGGGGTTCGCTTAAATACGCTTTGAGTTGTCGGAATGCGTCTTCGCATTGCTCGTCTCAAAGGAACTTTTTGTTTCCTTTGAGGAGCTGGTAAAGGGTAGGCATTTGTCTGTTGATCGGGAGATAAACCTATTTAAGGCCGCTATCCTCCCGGTCAATCGTTGAACCTCTCGAGTTGTTCTTGGCGACGGCATTTCCAAAAGGCCGTGATCTGTTTTGGGTTTGCTTCGATGCCTCTCGTGGTTACTAGGTAACCGAGGAATTCTCCTGAAGCGACCCCGAACGAGCACTTCGCTGGGTTAAGTTTCATTCCGTATTTGTTGAGGATACTGAAACATTCTCTGAGCTGTGCTACATGGTCGGTTTCTCTGGAGGATTTAACGAGCATGTCGTCGATATAAACCTCCATTGTTTTACCGAGTAGGTCTGCGAACATTTTGTTCACTAATCGTTGGTAAGTTGCTCCGGCGTTCTTAAGGTCGAAGGGCATTACTTTGTAGCAGTATGTGCCTCGATCGGTGATAAATGCCATTTTTCTTGGTCTTCCGCGTTCATTTTGATTTGATTGTACCCGGAGAACGCGTCCATGAAGGACAACAGTTCGTGACCGGCCGTGGCTTCGACGAGCCGGTCGATGTGTGGTAATGGAAAGCTGTCTTTGGGGCACGCTTTGTTTAGGTCGGTAAAGTCAATGCAGACTCTCCACTTTCCGTTTTTCTTTTTAACGACCACGGGGTTGGCCAACCAGTCGGGATATTTCACCTCTCTGATGGAGCCGACCTTGAGTAGTCGATCTACTTCGTCGTTAACGGCCTTGGCCCTTTCGGGGCCGAGCTAACGGCGTTTCTGTTTGATGGGTTTATAAGTTGGGTCGACGTTTAGTTCGTGCGACGTTACATCGGTGTCGACCCCGGGCATGTCCGCGGTGGACCATGCAAATGTGGTGACGTTCTCTTTTAAGAAAGAGATAAGTTCTTCTCGAATTTCGTTGAATAGGTCGATTCCTATGCCGACGACGCGGTCCGAGTTGTTGTCGTCTATACAGACATGTGTGATGAGTTCGGTGCGAGGTTTGCATATAGAAGGATCGTTTGATCTTTTAATCTGCTGGGTGACGAGCTCTAGCTCTTTCTGTAATTGCTATACGGGGTGATTCCTGGATTGTTTGTTATTCCCCATGTAGCAATCGCGGGATGCGGACTGGCTTCCTCGTACCGTTTTGGTCCCTTCGGATGAGAGGAATTTCACGCACTAGTGGTACGTTGATGGTACCGCTTTCATGGCGTATAGCCAAGGTCTGCCGAGTATGGCGTTGAATGGTGCCGCGCGTTGGCGTTGAATGGTGCCGCGCGGTCTACGACTACGAATTCGATTAACTTTTGTACTCCTTCCGCGAACACGGGGAGTTCGATCGTTCCTTTGGAGTACGTCATGTTTCCGGCGAAACCGGTTAGCGGCGAAGGTTTTCCTCGCAGGGACGAGTCTTCGAAGCCCATTCGTCGGAAAGCTTCGTAGAAGAGTACGTCAACCGAACTGCCGGTATCTATCATTATTCTAGACAGCTCGTAACCACTGACGTCGAGCTGGACGATGAGGGCGTCGTCGTGCGGTTTGTCGAGGTGTGTGGTTTCGCTTTCTCTGAAGGTGATCATGTGGTTGGGTCCCTGGAGGGGGGTCGGTTCTGCCAGTCTGGTTCGTGCTTGTCGTTGGAATAGCTTGATGGAGTTCACCGAGTCGCGGCAGAATTGCGAGCCGCCAAGGGAACGAACTAACGAGGTCACGGGACAAGAAACCCCGCCTCCAGCGCCAAAAAAACGCATCGACTTGATATTCAGAGAGCTAAGCCTCTGCGGCGGCTCGATGAAATCAGTAGTTACACCGCCACCGGCGCCCAAAAAGATAGTCGCACTTCGCCCTCGAAAACCTCGGTGTTTCGAAGAGGGGGGAGTAGAGCCACCTACCACTAAAAGAATAGACTTCATATGTGGAACTGGTTCGACTTTTTGGGGTTCGACTTTTTATTATCGGTCTTTGGAACTGGTTCCGCCTCGACGGCTTCACCCGTAGGCCGTTCGGCGTCGTTCTGGGCTTCTAGCAACCGAAGTCGAGTTCGACATTCCTCTGTGGAATGTCCTTTTCGCTTGTGATGGTCACAATATTTTGATGGATCGTAATCCTTGTTCTTGGATTGAGGAGGGTTTCCGACGGCGTACGTATGTAGTCCTTTGCTGGAAGGTTCCCTTTTGGGGGCCTTTTTTGACGTCGGTGGGCACTCCATCATTTCGTATTTCTTGGTGAGATAGGCGGTCCCGTCTTCGTACAAGGCGAAAGCGGATGCGCGATGTAGTGCGTCGTCTAGCGACGTCGTAGGCCGAACTGTGAGTTCCTTACGGAAGCTCGACGTATGCCATAAGTTATTCTTCAGTGCCAATAGTGCTACTACCTCGTTGGGGTTTGCTATTTTTGCTTTGATTTCTTTGAATTTTGTGATATATGTCCGAAGTGAATCCTCTGGGCCTTGTGAGAGCTTCCAGAGGTCGACTTTGGACGCTTGCGCCTCAATGAATACTGAGTATTGCTTGTGGAAAACCGAGATGAGCTGGTTGAAATTGTTTATGGACTTTTCTATCAGTGAGGCGAACCATTCCTGGGCCGTTCCGATCAGGGTTTCATCGAAGAGGCGGCAGTAGCCTGCTTCTTTTTCGTGATCGAGGAAGTGGACCCTGGCGACCGTATATGAGCTCGCGGGTCGGTCTTTCCGGCATATTCGGGGAATTTGATTTTTCCCGTATCTCTAATATGTGTGGTCACGATGCGATTGGTGAAGGGAGTCCGATTCGTCTCCTCGATCACTCGATCGATATCCGGGGCCGAACTAGTGGCGAAGTGGACGAGCGAGTTCATCTGTTGTAGTTCGGCATTCGTGTGATCGACGTATCGTTGGATCAACTCGCTATCGACGGTGTTCGGGAGATTTATGTATGATAGGTCGGGAGCCTGAGCTCGAGTCGGATTCTCATTTTCCTTGCGAGGTCGCGTATCGTTCTCGCGGTTTGCGGGTGGTGGAGGAAAAGAGAACGAACTGTTGTTAGTTTGCTCGTGCTGGGTTCCCGAGCTGTACCCGAATTCGAAGGTGCTGAACGGCCTTGATTCGTGATTTCCCATGCTCGGAGGAGGTGGTAGCCTGGTCGAGGTTCGCCTGCTTGTTTCGCTGCTTAGGATGGCAGCGAACAATGGCGAGCTCTTAAACGTGAAAGCCGAGGTTGGGATATTTCGGATCGGAGTTTCGAATTGCCCGACGAACGTCGGCGAGGCGTGGATTGTTCTGTAATCCAGGCGTGTTCGCGGGGGCGGACTTGCTTGCGAACGTCGCTCTCTGTTTTTCGTCGAGCGACGTTCTTGTTGCTCTAAGCGAGCTTCGAGCGTACGGGTCGAGATCTCATAGGTCTGTTGCCTTTCCACCAGGTTGGATAACATCCCGCGGATTTCGGCCAGATCGTTTCGGTGTTGTTGCGTTATTACCGATGGCGTGGTTGATCCCGTCCGGCCAGTTTGAGCCTGGGACGGATCAGTGGATCTGGTCCATACCCAATTAGGGTTTTGGTCCGACGGAGCCTGAGACGGATCGATGGAGCCTGAGGTGGACTTCGTCCATACCCAATTAGGGTTTTGGTCTGTCGGCGCGTTGGCGGTCGTTGGGACGACATGGTTTGCACGTCGCGACGCCGCGTTTTGATTCGCGGCGAGTGTTTCCACTCCGCCCGTTGCGATGGGATTCGATCCTACGGTGGTTGTCGGGATTGGGATCTGGGATCCGGATCCCGTGAGTGCGGGCTCGGCAGTCGCGCCAGAGGTGCCGCGATTTATCGAGGGGTTGACCCTGGTTGATTCTGAATGGTTTGGATCCATTTCGCTTCTCGTTAAATCGAAGATCTGATTCTTGTGTCTAGAAAGCTATATGATCTTCCCCACAGACGGCGCCAAAATGTGGATGCGGAATCACACACCTAGTTTTTGTAAGGATTTTTAGGGAAGAACTTTTAGATGGGCTAGTTTCTATCTATGAATCAAAGATGTAATTTGGATATAAACTCGAGGAATTGGATTTGTTATTGAATCGATAAAGGGTGTTTACAAGCAGGGAAATCTCGAGGA
Organism: Eutrema japonicum; assembly: GCA_030161315.1. Taxonomy (NCBI): domain Eukaryota; kingdom Viridiplantae; phylum Streptophyta; class Magnoliopsida; order Brassicales; family Brassicaceae; genus Eutrema; species Eutrema japonicum. The sequence continues at coordinate 48,012,211 of BSQW01000005.1, forward strand.
GATTTTACAAGTATATGGTGTTTTTAACTTAAAAGAATTGTCCCTCTAAACCTAAGTCTCGATCTCTTCTTATATCCGTTGGCTACTCGCGCAACCTCCGGATATTACGTACGTCGCGTATCCCGCAGATCGAGGAACCGTTATTGACTTCCTCCTCGCGAGCTGGAGCTTTGACTCGTTCTAAGGTCGGGCGTGGCTGGCTCGCGAGCCGACGAGTGAACCATATTTATCGGGTTAGAGGTTGTTTAATTGTTATTGGACCTTTAACGGGCCAGATCTCTTGGATCGAGATCTGGTACCAACAATATCTACCAAAAAACATCATCTAAGAATTTTTCTTAATAAATTTGGTTTCAAGAATAGAATCTTTAGATGAAACATTTTCCAACAAACAAAAGTTAAAAGAAGAAGAAACTTGGCAGTGTAAAATATATAAGCTCATGATCAGTACCACAAAATCCCGAGGAAACAAAACGATAGAGAGAACACAAAGACAATGAATGAGATGAGATGATTAAACCTGAAAAGAAACCAAAATGGGACTCAAAACATGAAGAAAGAAAAGAGAAGAAGCAACAAAGATGAAGAAACGCCGCCATTAACTCCAAATGTGAAACCTCCTGAGTTATTGTCCTTACTGGCCGGAGAGTAGCCACCCTCCGTTGTGTTTGTAGTGAGGATGACCACAATCCAATCGTCATCAGAACCAATACCAATTCCAGTGAAGGTAGAATCATTTAGGTTCTTGGAGTATTGCGACTTTGTGAAATTGGACAAGACAAGGCTCGCATCAAGGTTCGGAACACAAGCTGGCATTATCACACCATCTCTGGTTGCGGTTATGTTGAGGCGGCATTTGGTGAGGAGGTTCGGGAAGTTTGGGAATCCAGGTTCGGATCCAGGGACTGAAGCTGAGCCAGTGGTGTTTGTGCAGGGTCGGTTCTTGAATTGGTCTGCGATTTCGTCTGCGAGACATTCTGCGTTGTCGTTTTGTGTTAGTGTTTTTAGGTTTAGGGATGTTCTGTAGCTGTTGATGCTTCTCAGAAGTTGGTCTTCCTTATCTGTGACAGAACACAACATACAAAAAAGCAATTCGCAAATCCACAAAATTTAATAAAAATCTCAATCGGAAGTAATTTATAGTAAGAACGGACTTTATAGAAACGATTTTCCATGATCGAGATCTATCCAAGAAACAGGAGATTCGACGATTTTCAGACCAGATCTAAGTCGAAACCACGATCGACAGTGTCGAGATACCTAGATTCAAAACTCGAGGAGATTCTTACGGGAATGAGAGAGAGAGAGAGAGTTGAATTACCGTCGTCGGAAAGAACAGGACGATGAAGGGTGAGAAGGACTGAGAGAAGAAAAAGTAGGTGGAGCTTGGAAATCGCCATTGACGCACGCAGGCTGCTGCTTCTCTCTAATTCTTTCGCTTTGGCTCTTTTCAAAATGAATATTTTTTTCTTCAAACTGAATAGTCCAAATTGCGAAAGTATTTTTTGAATATAAAAATAAAGTAAACACTGTTTTTTTTCCGGCGATTTTATTTTTCTTGACATAAAAGTCTATACGACATTGCAAAGACAGGTGAAGACAAAAGAGCCATGTCTTAAAATCTGAATACAAAATAAAAAAACTGGTGGTGGATGTAACTTGTTGAAGATAGGGTGGAGCAAATCCTTCCAAAAATCAAGTGAAAATGCAAGTCCATGCAACTCTCTTTTCTTCTCTTTTATCTTCCCCTCTCTTCAAACCCTTCAAGAGCCAATATTTCCAGCGAAAATGGTGGTTTCTGCTGACTGCACAATCTCCCTCTCTGCCCCGAGCTGCCTACGCGGCTCCACCAGGCACATTAAGCTTGGCAGCTTCTGCAATGGAGAGCTCATGGGGAAGAAGCTCAATGCTCAGCTTCCAAACGTTCGTCTTCCATCTTCTTCTACCAACTTCTCTCACAAGAGAATTTCAATGTCTTTAACTAGTGTAGCTGGAGAGAGCAAGGTAAAATGTTTCAACCTTTTTGCTTCTTCTTCTTCTTCAATCTTTGCGCTCATCAAAATTCAAAAGTGTCCTGCACTGTGTTTGTTTATGTCAACAACCTCCAGGTACAAGAAATTGAGACTGAGAAAAGGGATTCAAGGACAGTCGCTTCCATTATTCTTGGAGGTGGAGCAGGAACTCGACTCTTTCCTCTCACAAAACGTCGCGCCAAGCCTGCTGTTAGTTGCTTCTCTGTTGCTGAATATCCTGCAACACAAAGTATAATTAATCGGGAATATGCGTGAATTGCAGGTTCCTATCGGGGGAGCCTATAGGTTGATAGATGTACCGATGAGCAATTGCATCAACAGCGGAATCAACAAAGTCTACATACTCACACAGTATAACTCAGCATCATTAAACAGGCACTTAGCCCGCGCTTACAACTCCAATGGAGTTGGCTTTGGAGATGGCTATGTTGAGGTTTTGATATTCTTTCTTCATCACCCATTATGAACCTAACTTGTTTGATGCATCTGAGGCAATTGTTTGAAAATATTCAGGTTCTTGCAGCCACTCAAACGCCAGGAGAATCTGGTAATAGGTGGTTCCAAGGTACAGCAGATGCGGTTCGGCAATTCCATTGGCTTTTCGAGGTAAAAGTCAGACTTTAACTAGCTTATCTTCACAACAAAGGGTCCAACATTGCTTTTTAATAGGATGCAAGAAGTAAGGAGATCGAAGATGTGTTGATCCTTTCTGGAGATCACCTCTACAGGATGGATTATATGGATTTTGTACAGGTGAGATACATAAGCCCAGGTCCTTCATCAAGAGTTAGTTACTCTCAGAGACTCATACATTCAACTTCAATCTGCAGGATCATCGGCAGAGTGGCGCAGATATAAGCATTTCCTGCATACCTATAGATGACAGGTGAATGCAAAAGAGTATATAGATCCTTTCATTTTTTTTTTCCCAACTTATTATACTGAATCAAAGATCATGATTTCTTATTGTCTCTTTCTATGTTACATGTTAGACGTGCCTCAGATTTTGGTCTTATGAAGATAGATGACAAAGGAAGAGTTATCTATTTCAGTGAAAAACCTAAAGGAGACGAGCTGAAAGCAATGGTATATGTTGACAATTTCGGGATTCATTTTTGAACAATAAAAACATCTCGAACCAAAACGTGAAGATTGTTCTAACCTCGGGTATTCGTAGGCAGTAGACACAACTGTTTTAGGACTTTCCAAGGAGGAAGCTGAAAAGAAACCATACATTGCGTCAATGGGAGTTTATGTTTTCAAGAAAGAGATACTGTTGAATCTCTTGAGGTAACACTTTTACTTCTATGTTCTGTCTCTGCATTCTAAGAACAGTGCAAAATGAATATCTTGCAAGTGTGTTGAAATCAGATGGCGTTTCCCCACAGCAAACGACTTTGGTTCAGAGATTATACCCTTCTCAGCTAAAGAATTCTACGTGAATGTCAGTAACATTCAGTTTAAGCACACATTTACGTCCAATGAGTAACGTTATTATATCAACTGATAACAAGATCTTTTGAGCAGGCTTATCTCTTTAATGACTACTGGGAAGATATAGGAACGATTAGATCTTTCTTTGAGGCAAATCTCGCCCTCACTGAGCACGTAAGGACAAATCTTTTCTGAGACAACTTCATTTTCCAAGATATTGTTCATCATCATATATACTCATTTTAATATCACTTACGTCTACCTCTATACCTTGTAGCCACCGGCATTTAGTTTCTACGATGCAGCAAAACCAATATATACATCAAGGAGAAACCTGCCACCATCAAAAATAGACGGCTCTAAGGTAAGTACAATATTCCCTTCTACTTCTACGTATTTCGGTTTTGGCCCACTTTCGTCAGGATTAACTCTTAAGTTCATTACATGTGAAGCTCGTTGATTCGATAATTTCTCATGGAAGCTTCTTAACCAACTGCTTAATTGAGCACAGCATTGTGGGAATCAGATCTAGAGTAGGCAGTAATGTTCAGTTGAAGGTAGGCGAAACAAATATCTTTCTAAATCATAATGAAAGGATTAGACTCTACAATTATATAATGATCTAAATGCATGGAAACTCTAGGACACTGTGATGCTTGGGGCAGACTTCTACGAAACAGAAGCAGAAGTTGCATCACTGCTTGCTGAGGGAAGAGTTCCCATTGGAATAGGAGAAAACACAAAAATTAAGTAAGACTATAACTATCAACTTGACATGGTTTACCTTAAAAACAGTGCTCGTTTGTGGAGTTTCCTCATTCATTTCCTCCTTTTCTTTTTGCCTTCTCCTTTTCCCTACAGAGAATGCATAATAGACAAGAATGCTAGAGTTGGAAAGAATGTAATCATCGCAAACTCGGAGGTAAAAATTTTCTTTTATTTAAGAAAAAATGGATCCATCAGACATACAACTCTTCGTTTGCTTATCTCATTTCCACTAATGTAATGTTTTGCAGGGAATACAAGAAGCAGATAGGTCATCCGATGGATTTTACATCAGATCGGGCATTACAGTAATCTTGAAGAATTCAGTAATTGGAGATGGAGTTGTGATATGATACTTTTAAGTTTTAATTGTAAGAAGTAAGAATGCAGAGCAGAAAAGTCAATTCTAAATTAATAAAGCAATATATTTGATAATGATGACATTTCTCATATAATATTTCCATGTAATTGAAAAGTAGCATTAAGCTGATGGCGTTTTGACTCACCTGTATTGGCGGTTATGAAAAAAAATGGACAAAAGAAAGGCAAAGATGCAGAGTTTATGTACAGGGAAAACCAATACTGTACCTACAACATCAGTTCCTCACAGCTGAACATTAGTTCATTTTCGAATCTTTGCAAGACAAATCGTTCCTCCGACGTTATCAGATTGGTAACAATGCACTTCCTGTCCGAAAAGGGTTTTCGACCAGCCCTTCCAGCTCGGTGCAGGTAATCTGTAGCCGTTTGTGGGAGATCAAAGTTGAAGATATGAGTTGTTTCCGTTAGATCAATCCCTCTTGCTGCAATATCAGTAGAAACAAGAAGAAACCCTCCTCCTTGCCGGATTTCCTATGGGAAATCAGGAAGGTTAGGAACAAAGAGTAAGCATCCAGGATATGAAGATAAATAGAACCACGTACTGTTAGTGAAGCTGCTCGTGAATTGAAATTCATGTCTTCCTCTAGTAGGAGGATCTCCAGCAAACCATCATATGAAGCTTTAAGGAATTCAATAAGTGGAGTTGTAGATGGATCATTTCCAGCCTTTTTTGACTTCTCAGACTGAAACGAGGAAACAGAAAAGAGTGTTACATGGTTAGATTGAGTGAAGTCAGAAGGGAAATAGAGGTTTCCAAAACCTGTTCCCCGGCAAAAATAATAGCTGATTCAGGTGCATCAGACTCTAACAAGGCAAGCAGTATTTGGTGCTTGTTTCTCTTCCCACACACCTGCCAAAAATACAGATCAGATGTACTAACAGACGCATATCATGGTAAAAGAAGTCGAACAAGTTAGATCTTACTACAAATCTGTGAAGAAGGCACAAAGGCATGGGCATGATTGCGCTAACATGAATATGAACAACATCCCTCTGCAGAAGTATGAAAAAGGACAAGTGAATTGAAACTCAAGTTCAGAATTCAGCCGGGCAGCCCAGAACATTTGGTTCATAAACCAAGCCCCAACATAATTCAGAGTAAAAGAAGCATTCATAAGCTAACCTTTGTCCACTTTTGCTGTATACAGTCATGCACAAAATGTTTATGCTGGGGAATGGAAGCACTGGCAAAAACTGTCTGACGTTTATCGCATGAAGAAAATGTTGTCAGAAGCTTCCGCACAGAACCGACTTGTTTTGATGAGTAGAATAAGAAATCAACCTATCAAGTGACCGTTGAAACATATTCCTGGGTGAGTGAATGTTCTGAGCATGATGTTCAATGTGAAAACAGCCTCTCTATCATTCATAGTTGAGAAAGTTGTTACCTCATCTACAACAAGAACTCTCACCGAGTCGAGTCTAAATATGTGCTTTTCTAGCATGTGGCACAAACTCGCTACCGTAGCGACCACAATTGCTGGTGGCTCAGCCTGAAAAAGGATAAACTTGGTGAACTAAATCACAAGAAGAAGAAGTGACTAAAATCCTTCAACAAAGGCTCCAACCTTTAGCCAACTTTTGTGCCTTCTTAGCATCCCTCCATCTAAGAGAGCCATCACTGAACATCCTTTCACCTCAATATCCGTTGATTTCGCAGCCAACATTCGAGCAACTTTTGTAACCTAAACCCAAAGAGAGGCAGTATGTCATAAGATGATGGAGGCAGAGGAAGATTCAAGAATCAATGCCTGATCTTACTTGCATGCCGAGCTCCCGAGTGGGAACAACGATTACAGCTTGCACAGAAGATCGTTGAGGATTTATAAGAGAGAATATGAGTAACAGGTAAGTCAATGTCTTGCCTGAACCTGTCTAGATTACCCCAAAGAACATAATCAACATTAACCGTTCTGACAAGATAATCAAAGAGACAAGATAGAATGGGATGAGAAAAGGACTTGGGCATGGAGGATGCAATCACGGCCCGTAAACAAAGTAGGTAGAGCTTCTCTTTGAATATCCGTCGGAAAGATAAACCCAATCTCCTCCATTCTGCACCGTTTTTTTTCAAAAATTCTATTCACAAAATTCCGAATTCCATACTTGTCAAATCAAAAACAAAAAAAAGGAAGAAGCTTGCCTGTGCAAAATATGCTCCGGCACAAAACCTTGGCAGATGTTTCGTAGAGTCAAATCAGTTGTTTCAGTGGCGCCGTTGCTTTCGATCTCAGAGCAAGCGTCGGCGAAGGCATGGAGGTTAATAATAATCCGAGAATTGGAGCAAGATTGGAGAGCTCTCGTCGTAGTAGAGTGAAAGAGAGTAAACTTTTGAGTTGAGAAGAGGGAAGGATGAAAGGGTGAGAATTTAGGGAGGAGCGCGAAATGAGGAACAAAGAGAAGCTGGGACGCCATTGATGAGCACCGGAGAAGAAGAAAAAGAAGAAGAAGAAGGATAACGAAACAAAAACTCTATGGGATAGTTTCGTAAATAAATATTACTGGGGACAAATACACATAAATATAATTTTTTTTTGGGTAAAAATACACTTTCTGCTTAAATTCTCGAGTAAGTATAATGTTTTTCAAGTAACTAAAACTAAAATTTAACTTGCGTGCTAATTATAGCGTAATAGCACGGAGTAATTTTCTTTACAGAAATTGTTTTGAAATTTAAAAAAATTGTTTTTATTTGAATTTTATAATATGACTAATAAACTATCAATTTGTAATAATTTTTCTATTTAACCTGTTTTACAGTTAACTAAAATATTATTCGGACTAACCCACAAAAAAACTTATAATCTTGAAAACAGAATTCTAATATGCACCGTTAAATTATTCTAGATTTTGTGGTTAGTTTACGAGTTCCTTAAAAAAAAATAGTTTTACTGTGTCTAATTTTTTTATAAAATTAGTAAAAAAAAATTTTACTTTTGTTTTGATATTTATTTAAATAAAATATAAAATTATAGTGAAAATATAGCAAGATTTTGAATAGACTTTTTTCTTTAAATATATATGAATTGATTATTATTTTAAAATATATAGTATTAAAAATAATTAAAAAATTAAATAATAAATAACATTTTTAATGCAAAATATATATTTTTCATATTCTAATCAATGATTTTAAAAAAAAAATTATATCATTTCCTATTTCAATTATTTTTGTTATTTGTAATGATATTTCATATAATAACTTACAAAACAAAGTTCATTTTTAAATATGTCTTCTTAAATAATATTATAGAGATTTTCCATTGTTGTTAACACCTAATAGACTGACATAAATTATGCAATCGTATCATCGATAAACTGGTTTTTTCTTAATTCCATAGTAAATGGCAGACCACAATCAATAAATTTGGAAATCTTTCTTGACAGCTAAATTTCAAATTTAGGGAATAGAATGATACAATTTTCCTTGGCATGATTATAAATTTCAAATAATGGAAATAACATTGATGGTAATGTTATTTTTCCTTTAGTTTTTTTTTTTGGGAAAATTATTTTTCCTTGTAGTTTTTCCATAGAAACAGGTAATACAAAGGGGTTTTTTAATAAAAAAAACTAGATTCTCTCCAACTCAAATTCTCAGAGAATCTTTTGAGGAAGAAGATGACCTCGCATGATCAACGCAGGCGTCTCTTTGGTATGCAAAATGAACTCATTCACTTTGATTTTGGTCTCGATCTTGTTTATATTTAATATATATGAATCATCATGACACTTGTTTGTCACCAGAGAATCAAAATCGTACTAGTGAATACACATTGAGAAAAATGTATGAATTTTATGAGGGACAAGTTTACAAGGTATATTTTCATCTTGTATATAGTTAAATCAGTTGCCTCAAAGTTGTAGCAAAGAGTTGATTCGTAAGGTTTCTATGTTAGATGTTTTCTAGACTTCCATTATACAAGACACAACTAACCCCCAAGCAGATCATGCGGAACAAGACGATAATGGAGTCTATGACAGACAGAGGTAAAACCATGCATTGATCAAAAAGTATATATTTTTTTTTTTTATCAAAATAAAGTCTTACCAATTGGAATTATGTGGCAGAGCTTGATGGACTAAATCCAGAGGACATGAGTATGGTGCGGAGGATGGAGATAGCCAGAAAATCCAGACAGGACGTGAAACAAGTGAGCAAAATGCTGGAAGAGTTCTTGAGGATAAAGAAAGTGTGGAGAAAGGTACAGAAATTGATGAGCGATACGAAGGCGATGGACATGTCTGCTCTGTTTTGGAATGAGATCTTAACTCCTTTTAACATAGAGTTTGTCCCGGAGGCCGAGATTACTCCTCCTCCTCCTCCTCCTCGGAAGCTTCCTCCTCCCAGTAAGTTGGAGTTGATGGATTGGGTGAAGTGGCCTCTTATTTATTTTGGGTTTCTTGTATTTTGTATTTTGCTACGCAGGAGCTTCCCCTTATAATCAATCTTATGGTGTTAGTTAGTGTGTTTTTATCACCATTGAGATCTGTGAAAGAAAGACAGAAAAACTCCTTGTTTCTGTTTATGAATTTTGACACTTGTTTGTCACCAGAGAATCAAAATCCTACGAGTGACGAATACACGTTGAGAAAAATGTATGGATTATATGAGGGACAAGTTTACAAGGTATACTTTCATCTTCTCTATATTATATAGTTAAACTCACGTTTAATAATAATTAGTTGTCTCGAGTTGTAGCAAATCATAGAAACAAAGTAGTTGACTCGTAACTCGTAAGGTTTCTTCCAATTCTTTGTAGATGTTTTCTAGACTTCCATTATACAAGACACAGCTAAACCCCGAGCAGATCTTGCGGTACAAGACGATACTGGAGTCTATGTCATACAGAGGTAATAACAACATTGATCAAAAACGTATTTTTTTTTCTTTGATCAAAAGTCTTACTTGAAAATTATATATGTAGCAGAGCTTGATGGACAAAATCCAGAGCACATGATTGACGCGCGGATGTGTTATATAGCCAGAGAATCCAGACAGGACGTGAAACAAGTGAGGAAAGTGCTGAAAGAGTTCATGAGGCTAAAGAAAGTGTGGAGAGATGTTGAGAGATTGATGAGCGATACAAAGCTGATAGATATGTCTGCTCTGTTTTGGAATGAGATCGCATCTCCTTTCAACAAAGAGATTGTCCCGGAGGCCGAGAATATTGTCTCCGTGAAATGGACTCTTATTTACTTAGGGACTTTTCTAATTTGTTTTTGGCTAGCTTTTCCATGATCTTTCTTTCATACAAATCTATATTAGTAAGTTTGCATCACTTTAAAATTGAATAATTCTGTTGTTGCTTAGAAACACTTCAAACATTCACACCTTTAGGGATTTTTTATGAAAAATGGGAGGTCATCATCAAATCATATTAGTTTTGCTCTAAATAGAAATACTAAAAGAATGTGAATTAATAATGGTAGAGAGAGAGAGAGGGATGGGCATGTGAGTGTGAGTGGCAGGACAGAAGATGTGTGAGCTTGTGACAGTCTTTAGATCTGACTTTTTAAAAAAATATATTCAGACAGTGTGGCAAACTCGTCTGTGATGTCCCAACGATATTTGATTAATTGGAGAAAGAGAGAGAGAGAGAGAGAGAGAGAGAGGGAGAGAGAGAACATTTGCTAATCCCACATGGGGTTTGTCTTTACACATTCCTCCACCAATCTTGTTGTAATCAAACAGATTTCACAAGTTGATTTTAATTAAATCCTTGAAAATATTACAATTGGAGAAGTCAGTGAATCTCTCTAAAAATGACAAGAAAGAATTACATTAAAACAAGAACACACTTGGAACAAATCTCCTAGACCTTCCTTATAGAATCCCTTATTCTTCGCTGATTTACAAACAAATAAATCTTATGCATCTATAACACCTTTATCAAAAAAAAAGCATCTATAAAAATATATATATAGTTATATGAATCAATCACACAAAACCATGAATCTTGCAGAATATCTGTTAAATTAATCAAGTGTAGATAGATGTTGCATCTCTGTAGGTTCTTCTTGGGATAGAAGCATGAACATTACTAGTGATCATGCTGCTCTTGTTGTTGTTGTTGTTGTTGTGAGTGGTGACGGTACTTCTTGAGTTGTCATGATACTGTTGTTTGTTTTGATGAAGAGAGTGTTGTTGCTTGACGTTGAAGGAACTAAACCTACCGTTCTTCGGATGATGAGGTCTTCTTCTGGGCTGACAAGATTTTGGGATGAACACACCAGTCCCTTTGCTCTGTTCTTGATGATACATATATGGAACCGTTTGGTAGCCTCCTCTGAACATACCCTGTTTTCCACAAAGATTCAAGAAACACAGTTAGACAGTGGGACATAAAGACAGAGAGATCAAGTGTGTGGACTGAGGAACAAACCTGGAATGAGAGAGAGGCGGAGGCGGAGGAGGAGGAGAGAGAAACAGGGTTTAACTGTTCATCTTCATCCATGATGAGAAGAGAGATCTGTTTGCTTATGTCTGCAAAGAAGACATCATCATCAAGCTCTAACTCCATAGCTTTCCAAGTATCTTGAAACTTGGTTGTTCTGTCGAAACAAGTCTTGTGTCTTTTTTTTTTTCCTTAGCTTCAAGTGGAGTTCGAGGGAATGTTGAAAGAGTCACATAAATAGGCAAGAAATTGGCCCTTAATGTGAGGGAGAGAGAGAAGAGCATGTGGGTGGGATAGTGGGGCCAGAGAAAAAAAGAAAAGAGATTTTGAACAATGTAAATCTAATCTGGCTTAAGTCCCCACACAACACAACATGTCAACATGAAGGACAGAAGGAGGTTGTGCATTGATGTTATCCAGTTGTTAAGTGTTTTAAAGATAGATAGAAATCAAAGTTCACAAACCACCCATATCCACTCTGTTTTCTTTTAACACGTTAACATATCTCATATTTGACCACAAACTTCTATACCTTTACCAAATTACTACCAAAGGAATCGAAACACTCATTTAGATACCCTTAGTAGATCTAAATATAATCTCGTTTCTATTTGGTTTCCTCTTTTGGGCTTTGTTTGCCGGGATATCTTCAGTGTCCGCCGGTTGTTGTAATGACATATGCTTTATTAATATAATTCCAGTGAAAAAAGACCTAAGGAAATTTTTATAAGCAGAGCCAGTCCTGGGTTTTAGAAAACCGCAAACTAAAAAAAATTTGGGCCGTTTTACCGTATTAAATTTCGAACTTAAGATTTTCTGAAAAACTTTTATAATTTTACCACTAAACCACATAGATTTTTTGAAATTTATGGGCCGAAATTTTTTATGAAAATGAGGACCGCAAACCCATGCTTGCTTTGCTTGGGCTCAAGGCCGGCCCTGGTTATAAGATCCTAAAACAGCCACATCGGAAGACAGTTTGTGGTGGGCAATACACAATTTGGATTTTGAAGAGAGAGAGAAGGAAAATCTAACTCATTGATATGATATGGTTTGAGGATAGTGTTTGAGTGAAGTAGGGTCACACACCGATCTTACTTGACGATTTCCCAAGCAAAGCTTGATGGTCTATATGGTATATCTGTACACAATTATCTATTTTCTATTCACTTTCCGAGTAAGAGGAAACATGAAGGAGTTCATATCACTTTTTTTTCCTTTTTAAAATATGATTTTAGTTCATTTTTAAGTCTTTGATTAGTGATTTTGCACGCTCAAATCTTGGCCTTTCAATGGTGATAATGAATCGTAGAACTACCTTATCTCCTCGACCCATACTACGTAGAAAAAGGCTAGTTTAAAGTCTCCAAGATCAGATGAAAGGAAAGGTGCAAGTGTAACTGTGTAAGCAAGTATAGCCACAAACGGAAGAAGAGAAAAAGGAAATATATATTAAAAAAAGTTAAGTTTTCTAAACAATATAAAAACGAGTTATAAATATATACGTTGAATTAGTTTTTTAAAATAAAAGGTTCTGAAGAATATAACCGACGGTGAAAATCATTAAACCATCAAAATTTAACACCATGTCAAGTTTAATGCAATTTCTCATTATATTCCTGATGTCTACAATATTCAGACAGATCTAAATAGTTCAACTTCAGAAGAAGCAGAGAATCCTGATCATATGAACTGTCCCAAAAGCAATATCAAACACAAGCAATATCAAACACAAGATCAACTTGTTTCAGGCTCTATGTTTTTTCTTGTCACAGATTCGCATCTTCGAGGTTAAGAATAATCATATATATAATAAACCCATCTGTTTGGAGTGAAACAAATAATTTTTCTTTTTTCATCACGCAGTAAGAATTTGATGTCACAGCTATTAACGACAGAACCAATAATAAGAACAGGACAAGTCAAGCTGCCCAATTATCTTAATGGATCTAGCTGCGATCAAAGGGTTGTTGCTCTCTCAGAGTTTCATGCTCCAATGGCTGTATCCATGTCTGCAACACCATCAGCTCCTTTGAAAACAACCCTTAGCTTCGTTAAGCTCGACTGTTTCTCTTCGTTCTTGACGGCTGTGCCAAACACATGTACAGTGTCCTTCTGGACTCTTCCCATCAGGTCATAGAGCGGCTTGCTTAGGTTTGGTCTGTGCATTTCTTCTAGAACCGGAGGAGCCTGCATGTAGAGGCTGTCTTTCCCGTGTTTGACACTTACTTTTGACAATAGAAGCTTCGGATGTTCTTCAAGCATGTCAATGAACTACGAGATAACAAAACATGAAGAAAATGGCAGAGAACTGAGATGTGGAATTTTAGATGGACAAACACAGACGGTCCTTTAGCACGAGTAAATCAAGAATCAAGATATGGCTAAAAGGGCAGTAAGAAGCTTGAAAACGGTGAGAAGACTAAGAGCAATCACATACAAGCATCAATACAGGGATAAAAATAAATGCATCAATGGATATGGCACTAGAGTAGAGGATAAGTTAGCATGATTAAAGCAATAAATGGCTAAGAAAGGATCATGGCGGTATTAAATGGAGAACGAAACAACAGGGCTAGAGGAAGGACCTTTTGCAAAGTAATTGAGGTGTCCAACTCAATCAGAATGCCCGGACCACATACAAGACAGTCCTTGTCTCTCACGAACTCAGTCACTTTAGTGTGGAGACCCTCTCCACCGTTATACCTTGCAAAAATGAAAACAAACCAAATTGCTTGGGGATAACTTTGAATGTTCTTAGCAAATTCTTATATTTAACTAGAAAAACTGTAGTCCGGACACAAGCAAGTAACGAAGAAGGAAAGAAGTAAACCATACGTCAGATAATTTGCAAGTGTTTTGCTGCATCCAGATACAATCTTCAAGGTTTCAAGAGCACAAGCTGCGGATATAATTGCGTTGGTGGATGCAATCGCCGGTATTATGTTTTTAACCACACCCTATATGCAAAAATAAGGGTTCTCTCTCATAGTTCCTTAAGGAATACAAATTTAACACATTCATTCCATCTTACATGCTTAACGGTCACACGTAGGAATACTTTAGAAAGTGAAAAGAAAAAGTGAGAGTAGTTACATACTTGTGTTAGAGAGTATGTGACACCTGGAATTCCAAAAAGCTCGGCTCTCTTGACAGCCTGCAAAGATAATGCAGAATATGGAGTAAATCAAAATTAAAACCCACAGCATAAGAAAGTAAAAGAATTACTTACCTCATCATAGACCCACTTCATATGTTCTGGCTCATCAGGATCAAAGGATTTTCCACCATGAACCTTTAGGAAGAATCGATTATACAGTGATTAAAACAAATACATATTCACTTGGAAAGAAGAGTCTCTTTCAAAGAGACTACAAAGAGAATCCATTCACATACCTCATGCCACTTAATTAGATGAGCATATTCGATGCAGTGAGCTGCATTCCTAGGGGTTTCTGCAAGAGTGCACAAAGGAAACTTCACTTGAGGTGGGAAAAGCCAAATTGTGCATTCAAAACAGGGTGTAACTCCAGGCACGATAACTCTAGCATGACCCTTGAAACCCTCGGTTCCACCATCTACCATCGGCTTGATTGTTTCTCTTCTCGGGGTATCATCTTCATCATACTCTATTTCACAAGCACACGATCAGACAGACAGAAAAAAAAACACAAAGCCAGATAACTTAAAAGGCCGAGAGGTAAACAATAGTTATTGGTTGACTATTTAAAATTTTAAGAATTTTCATACCAAGAAACCCACAAGCTACCCCATTGATGTATCTCCGAGCTTCGATTGAATCAAGACCAAGTGCAATGATACTAAAATTGTTGTAGAATTCAAGCTCTTTGTCTTCTATACGTGAAAAATGCGGCACAATCTCCACTCCGCTCACTCTCTCCATGACACGCTTTACTGCTACCTCTGCCTTAGGCTTTCCAACGTCTTCAAGTCTAATACAAGATCAAACCAAATTAATCAAACATCTGTGCAACTATCAATTCCAGCAGAGATAGCTATCAAATTCTAGAAGCCTAACTGAGAATACCAACACACAAGAGACACATGGAACATGACATAAGAGATTCATAAGGTCAACGAATTTTCAGTTTTGAGGATTTCGAAAACCAAAGATATAATATAACCCAAGAGACAAAGAAGGAGAAATTGCCTGAAGAGGAACTGGCGATTGAGATTGGTGACCTCGATGCGGTCCATGTCAATCACATCCAGATTACGAAAACCCGAAAGAGCCAAGTCCTTGAGGAGCTCACAACCCAACCCACCCGCACCAACCACCAAGATTCTCACATACTCCCGTATGTCGTCCCTCAGCTGTATGGAAAATTCAGATCAGAGAAAGCAATCGAATAATTATCAGATAAAACCCGAAGAAACGATAGAGAACTGAGAAACTAAGGCTTTTACGTCGGTTCCGGGATAGAAGTCGGCGCCGACGAGATTCCCAGCTCTGAGAAGAAGCTTGTCGAGGTCTCTCGACTTACTCTGAGGAGCATCGAGATCAGCCATTGAAACCGAAGAGAGTGTGGCGATTCACCCAAACTGACGACGGAGGAGGAGCTCGAAGAGTCGAAAGCGGCAGACGAAGCCGACACACTGCCACGGAGCTCCGAAACCTCTCTGGCCTCTCTTGGACGCGATTCTTATAGTTATTGGGTCAATAATGGGCTGGGCCCAAAACTAAATTACTTTTTGGTCAACCGGGCCACAACTAAATTATATTTAGGAAAGATGTTCATATATTTTCCTTGGTTTGTTAATTTGCCTATTCTAAAGTTTTTCTAGATATTATGAATCATCATCACTTATGGCACTTTCCTAAATCTTCATCCTCATCATCATATCACGGCTTCTCGTCCTTATCATCATCATCATCATCATCACGATTTATTTTCGGTTAGTATAGTATTTTTAGTTGGAAAATTGATTACAAGCTACACGAAATATACCATAATGCATGGCTACACATCCGAAGTAAAATAATGTTTTAAAAACTACATCAATAATTGATATAGCATAGCCAACTATACAAAATAACGATAATGCATGTCTACACATCCAAGTAGAACAATGTTCTAAAAACTACATCAACAATTGGTAAAGTATAGTCAGCTACACGATAACCATCCGAATAAACATGAGTCATATGTGTAACACCATAACCATATATTTCTGGTAAACCATTCATAGAGCTCTGGCGTTGACTCGGATTTTATACAATAAAACCCAGCCAAATTTAACCCAACTTGACTTAATCCAACCCGAATATTACCACTCGTGCTACGCACGGACACAAATATATATACATTTTATAAAATTTAAAAAATATTAACTGAAATTCCTTGATTTATTAAATCAAATTTAGTTAAATTGATTTGATTATTTAAAACCAACAAAATATAACTGAAAACATAACATAAAAAAGCGAACGATTAGACACATATTCTATACACTACATAATGAAGAAAAATTGTTTTTTGCAATCATCCATCGCTATGTATACTTCATTTTCTTTCTCGTACTATTGTTAGTTTTCTTCAGGCTATACTTGTTTCCACAAATTTATTTTTGAGAGAAGCTACAAATTTGGTAAAACTGTTTAAAACAACAAAATCAAGATATATATTGATATGAAACCAAAGAAAAATAATATATATATATGGTATTGATCTAGACATGGGATCATTCACGTATTTCCCTACCATCCGAGCTTCTTAGGCCCATGTTCGTTGTCTTCAAAAAAGAGGAGAAAATATGATTTACCTACTTTATTTACTTTTATAATTGTTACTCGTAAATATTTTCTTAATTTTATAAAATATATATATATATATATATATGTGTGTGTGTGTGTATGTGCGTAGCACGGGTGGTAATATACATGTCGGATTAAGTCGGGTCGGGTTAAATTTGGGTGGGTTTTATTGTTTAAAATTCGAGTCAACGCCGGAGCTACACATATGACTCATGTTTGTTCGGATGGTTATCGTGTAGCTGGTTATGCTATATCAATTATTGATGTAGTTTTTAGAACATTGTTTTACTTTGGATGTGTAGCTATGCATTATCGTTACTTCGTGTAGCTGGTTATGCTATATCAATTGTTGATGTAGTTTTTAAAACATTGTTTTATTTCGGATGTGTAACCATGCATTATGGTATACTTCATGTAGCTGGAGATCAATTTTCCTTTTTAGTTTATAAGCAAAAGGAATTAAAGTTCTGCGAGGGTTACATTTACTGAAAAAATGATTAGCTATGAAACTAATCCTTGACTGATGAAGTCACTCAAATCTTTGAAGGTAACGAGATATATCTTTACAACCAAAGATGCTTTAACCTAATTTGTAATTACATATCCCCACCCAATTAACCTAGTCACCCAATCAAAAACCACACCGTTGAGGTCACACTTTGAAAAAGCATCTACAGAGCAAGAACAGCTGTTTACCAAAAGATGTTTATGTTAAGTTGTCTGAATCGCCATTATTTGATCTTGAATAACCTTCATGCTTAAGAAACAACGCATAAAGAAGCTCATTCCACGAATCAGGAACTCCAGGGAGACACCAATGGCTGCAATCTTCCCTGTTGACCGGCGCAGGACCAGCCGAGCCCAAGTAGTACTGTGACGGGTGACCATCGTTTCTTTGAGCAGCCATGGCCGTTATGTTCAACAGTTTCAGTTTAACCGTCTCTGATATTTTCAAGTAGTAAAGAGACGACAAGACATCTTGAAGGAGCTTTATATGTTGCCATGTCTCTGATGGAACCAGAGAGGCTCCAAAATCAGGCAATGTCTCCATATGACATGTTCCTCCGGTTCTCCAATCTCCTCCCCTGAATCAAGGAAAACCGCAATTAACACGGAACTTAGACAGATTGATTGAAGATTCTTGTTTTAGAAAATTTTGTGTGACAAACCTGAAATGCACAGGGGCAACTGTGCGAAAGAAGACTTGTGTTTTGCTTGAATTAACCTCTTCCTGTATCCATTTCACAACGGTCTTCATAGCTCGTCTATAGGCATGGTCTACCTTCATTTCCATTGTCACGTTTTCTCCTTCCTGAAAGTAACAACCTCTGCAGTAACAATCCAATATCGGTCAGGGAACCAAAACAATCTGATTGGTCCAAAGATTGTTAACAAGAAATAAGAAACTAACCCGCGAATAGTTTTCTCGTAGTTCCACCAATGACCCGTGTTAAACACTAATATATCTGCGTCTCTCCACTTGTCGGCATTCCAATCCATCGTCTCTAGTTTAAGAGTCGTCTTAACCTTTTCTGGTGATCCTTTAGGTGGACGGCTTTGGAGAACCAGAAACGGCGCTCTATAGTACTCAACAGTGCAATTGTAGTCATGAAACTTGAATACAAAGAAGCCCATGTGCTTTGAGATGGGTGTATTGTTCACTTCGTAGACCAAAGTCTTGTTCTCGATTGCAGAAGATAGCAGACAAAGAAGAGACTCCCATTGGTTTCTTCCAATAGAGTCTCCTACAAATACCAGCCGCTTGTTCCTTAGTTTCTCCAGCATCAACTTCGCATCAAACCTGATCCATTTTCATACCCAAAAAAAAAGAGCGGGCTAAGTAACTGGATTCAAAGAGACACATAGCAAAAACTACATTGGTATCTTCTAAAGTTCTTCCTCCTAGGTAATCTATAAATCCATGCCAAAAATATTTCAATAAGATTTCTAATCCCAGACAATCTCTAAGGTAAAACTACATGTTCTTTGGATCCATGTTCATGAGTCTCACGGGTTCATATACTACAAATCTTCAATGACATCACAAGGAACACGCAAGACAAGAAACGTGAGAGGTAACGCCAAAACTTGAAGAATACTGAAAGTGACTTAAGAATGTGTAAACTTGAAGATCGGATAATCTCAAATAAACCCTCTTGGCTACCGAGGAATACCATATGAAGGAGAAACGGATTTGTATTCTCAGTAGCAAAACGCAGAAACTGTTTTTTTCCTCACTTTCCCACATTTTCTGGGTCGAGAAAATCTCGTGGGGGGGAGAGAGAAAGAAACATTACCTGGGCAAATTACAATGTGTAGGTTGCCATCTCCACTTGGTGTAGAACAAATCAGGTCTCCCGAACTCAGTGCATCTGAATCCTTCATCAAGAAAGACGCAATCTTTGGACTGATACAACGGATACGATTCGTCCCAAACCCATTTCCCATCGAACACATCACAACCATTCCCACTCTCTTCAAGAAACTCAACTCTGTTTTCGTTGGTGTTGTTGTTATCTCGAGACCCAACATCGAGTTCCTTGAGCCACAGGAATCTCTCCGATTGATCCGAAAAGCCGTGACTTTTGATTTTAGCTACGGTTCTGTAGTCGAGGTAGAAAAAGCTAAAGACTAAACATAAACCCACCAAGAAAAACCCCAATACTCCCAGTGACGGCTCGAACACGAGCCTTAAACGCTTGAATCTCTTGATTACTTCGGAGATTGGCATAGCTTCGTCGTCTTCTTCGAGAGATGGGTTCTTCGACATCTGCGGTTTTTAAATGAGAAAACAGCTGCAAAAGTAGAAGACTTTACTACGATTCTTCTTCTTCTTCGTCTTCTTCTTTGTGGGACTCTAAAAGAAATCCAAAAAGGGGGAAAATGAATGAGAAACAAGAAAAAGACAAGGACAATGGCTAGTGAAGCTGAAGAGGCGGCAGCGTTGCTTGAGATACTAGATTCGTCAAACTAAGAAATGGATTAGCAAACAAAAAATACAAATCCAAAGCTGCAATAAACGATTTCGGTTCGCTTTCAAAATCTAAACAAGTGAAAACAATTAAGAACACTCTCAGCTTTTTTTCTTGACCGCCTAAAGAGAGAGACTTGGAGAGTTGTGTATGAATCGTGGTGGGACCCGTAGATCCAAAAGATAACGCACGCGCGAACGTGGCGCGTAACGGAAGTGTTCACGCGAAGAGAAATGGTGAGAGTGGTGGGGCCAAAGACGGCGTAGCTTTTTGTACGCATTAAACGGCTAAGGCGTTTGGCGCGTTTAGTAGTATTGAACGTGATTCTTTTTCTTTTCTTTTTTTTTCATTTACCGAAAATAGCGTTTTAGTATAAAAAAAATTGTACATGTGATTGATTATAGGAATTTGCAAAAATTATGACTTTTCTTTTTTTATTTGAAATTTCATGGAAAATTTATCATTGTACAGTATGTCGTGTGACGATGTAGTAATAAAAAGGAGACATAATCGTTACTTCATTGAAATAAGTGCTATTTTTAATAGTATTTTTAAAAAATAAAAAAAACTAATGAAATTTTAAATAAATGATAATATGTGCAATTTATTCTTGATTAAATTTTGATTTGGTAGACTCAATAAATTGAATTTGGAAAGTTTAGCATTTGTTCCAATGAATAAAAAAAACTTCAAATAAGACGGGGAACAAAAAAAAAACTTCAAATAAGTGATAATATGTTCGAAAGCTTAGCATTTGTGATTTTGTTCCAATGAATAAAAAAAATTTGATTTGGTAGACTCAATAAATTGAATTTGGAAATCAGATGGAATCTTCAAATGATTATATCTTTTTGAATTTTTTAAATTTCTCAGTTTTTTTGAAACTTTTCTCCATGAATTAAAATTTCTTTGCGAAGATTTTTAGAATATTGCAAGTTTAATTGCAAATTTCCCATATCAATCGTTAATTTATTACCAAGAATAGCTTTCTACAGTTGGCCAAAGCTTTCTCTGCACTGTTTTTTTTCTTTCTTTTTTTATTAACCGAGTTTAGTTCCTGTTTTCGTTTTTCTAGAGCCACCTATTGTTGGTTGGCCTGTTGAATTTCTGTACTTAGGTTAATTTGGAAATCAGATGGAATCTTCTAATGATTAAAGAAAAGTAAATTAACCTAAGAAGCTCGAAACTCCGACTTGAAGCCGTTCATGCCGGAGATTTGCATGAACACATCACATGTCATTTGTCTAGGGACAAGATTCAATGAGTCAGAGAGTGAGAACCGAGGAGAGGTTGCGTACCGGCCAAGATCAAATTACCTTTAATCGTCTTACTAGGAGATCCCAAGATCATTGAAAAAAGAAACTTTTGTTTAACAGATGATTTAAAGCTAATTCTAATGTTTTTATAATGATTTGGTCGAATGCTAAAATGTAGAGACATTGTAAGAGAGAATGGATCTCGTAATAGTTTCATTTACAGTGTTGCGTTTCCAGCCACAATCAACTTTGATTTGAGAGAGCAGTCACAGTGTTCTGCCTTTGTGATTGAAAATGAATATCTTCATAGGGACCAAGAAAAACCTGTAATTGTAGTTCACAATTGCTCATAGTTTGCTTGAGATAAGCCATTTTCTTACAGACACAGAGATTGCTTAAGGTTGCCGATATAGGGATGGTTCTTAATCCTTGAGTTTAGTAAGCTTCAAATTGAGGTAAGATTCTGAGTGGTTGATACAAAAAAAAAACAGGCAATGGTGGATAGTTACAGATTGATCTGAGATCAAGAAAATAAAGAAGCAAGCATCGACAAGGTTCTTCCTTACACATTCATTCATAGGTCAGTCATAAAAAAAACTGATATGATCTACCTTTTCTCCTCCCACCCCTCGATATTGTTGGTATCGTCCCACCTCGCTTCTTTTTGTTCATCTACAAGATCAGAATGTAAGAGAAACGTTGTGAACACTCAAAGTTCCAAGTTAGAGCTTCTAACAGACCATGGATTCCCTTCAAGACGCTATGACTAAGAACATAAATGGCTCACTGATCCAAGAAAAAAAAAACACTATTTGGAAACAAACTGAAGGAGAAAGAGTTTTCAGAGAAACTCTAAAAACGGCCAATCATCTTCTCGTGTTCGCACACTGGATTAGCGTGAAAATGTTCGATTACAGATTGTTACCAATCGGAACCTGAAGCAAGATTTCAGGACTGTAGAAGAAAAGATGGATACTTTCTTTTGCAATAGTGCCAATAACTAATATGAGATATCTGAAAATCTTCAATCCGAGCAAAGACTAGATTTTGAATTACCAAAACCCAGATTGGGGTTTTCACAAATATCTGACGCATCATGAGATTTTCGAGACGACGCATTGATAACTTGCACAGTCCAGAAACAAACCCCCAAATATATCTCTGGTTACACAGAAGCAAACGAAACAAAAGCAAGAATCGGGCGATTGAAAGAGATAGAGAGAGGGAATAGAAGACCTTGTTGTTGGTGTTGAGAAGTTTGAGATTGAAGAGATCGTTCGTATTGTTCAGCCTTTTCAAGGAAAGGTTTGTAACCAAGTTCCAGTGACAAGTAACCAAAGGCCAGTGATCCCAACACTACCACCGATGATCGAATCGCGTTGTCCATCACCGTCCGCTTCATCTTCTTCCTCTCTCTCTCTCTCTCTCTCTCTCTCTCTGTGCGATAAAATAAAGCCTCCGATTCTGTAAGAGTTTCCTTTCCTATAAAATAAAATAAGACCCTGCGGATCAGACAGAGGGTCCTTCTCTCGGTGCTGTATCGGAAGCGGTGGGTTTCTCGGCTTCTTCGGTAGAATCAACGAGAATCTGATGTTGGCGAAGCATGGCGTCATCTCTGGCTTGGGACGATTGACTTCTCACTCACCTTCTTCTTCTTCTTCTTCTTCAACTGTGCTCAGAAGGCAACTGTTCTTGGTACGAGCGCTTTGTGGCTCAAAAATCCATCGCCCCAACCTCATCAGAGCAATGAGCTCCACATCGGAGGCCGACGCTGAGAGTGTCCTTAGAACCGTGACGCCATCGCTCGACCCCAAACTACACAAAGGCCAAGCTGGTGAGAACTCTCCCTCGTCTCTGCGTGATTGCTACTGGGTTTTGTGTTTTGTTTCAATTGTGTATTTCAATAGTGTGATCGGTGATATATCGAATTCGGGTTTCAAAGTTTGAGTCTTTTGGGGTTCCTTATGTTTAGCTCCTGTGTTGTAAAATTGATCTGTGTCAGGGAAGATAGCTGTGATTGGAGGCTGTCGTGAATACACAGGAGCTCCATACTTCGCCGCCATTTCAGCTTTGAAAATCGTCAGTAGTTTTTGTTTTTATTAGCCATCACAGCTTCTTTCTACTCATCTTTGGCTTAATTTAATCTGTACACAACTAAGAAGACTGGTTTCTTGTCCGCAAAACTGTAGGGTGCTGATTTGTCTCATGTCTTCTGCACGAAAGACGCAGCTCCTGTTATAAAGAGCTATAGTCCCGAGCTTATAGTTCACCCTGTTCTTGAGGAATCGTACAGCATCAGGTGAATACTCCCACTGTATGATTTCATTCAGTAGGTTTTTATTACAAGCCTAGTTTCATAATCCCTATAATTTGTTATCTGGACGTAGTCAATTTAGTGAGGAAGGTAAAAGAAAAGTCCAGGAGAAAGTGCTAGGGGAAGTCGATAAATGGATGGAAAGATTTGATTGCCTTGTAATTGGTCCTGGTTTGGGAAGGGATCCATTTCTCCTGGTACAGATTACTTTGCCCCTGCTTCATCACATTACATCATTTGATTTTTCAATGCTTTAGTGGTTGACAAGCCTCCATGTTTCCAGGAATGTGTGGGTAAAATCATGCTTCTTGCCAAGAAGTTCAATGTTCCTTTTGTTGTAGATGGGGTAAGCAATGATATATAGTAACAGATTGGATCAATTGCCTTTCTTCTTTTCCCGAATCTTTTGATTGTTTTTTATCTCTTCATTATTCCATATGGCGATTCTGCAGGACGGGTTGTTTCTTGTAACAAATTCCATTGATCTTGTCAAAAGCTATCCGCTTGCTGTCTTAACCCCAAATGTAAATGAGTATAAGCGTCTGGTTCAGAAAGTGCTGAATTGTGAAGTAAATGAACAGAATGCTGAAGATCAGCTGTGTTCTTTGGCCAAACGGTAAGTACAAAACTCACTTTACAGGTTTCGAAAGAAACAATTAGAATCTGAAAATCTCCACAAGTCATCTAGAGGGATGTATCTCCACAGTCCATACAGCCCCAGGCTCATCTGGCGATTTGTAGCGGAAAATCTGATGATAATACTGTTAAACGCCTGTGTCATTCAGGATTGGTGGCGTCACGATTCTGCGAAAAGGGAAATCTGATCTTATAAGCAACGGGGAGACAGGTGAGTAACTTTTTCTCGATCTTTTCTTTCGATAGAGAACGTTGAGAACGCCAGGTTTGATTATGTCTACTTTTGCAGTAAAATCAGTGAGCATATATGGTTCGCCAAGGCGCTGTGGTGGACAAGGCGATATTCTCTCTGGGGGGTGAGCTCACCATTCTTTGATCCAATATCATTATATTGCTCAGGATACGACGGCTAAAAGCCTTTAACTTTTGTAGCCGCTAATATTCACCTACATGGATTTGGTTTCATCTAGTGTCGCAGTGTTCTTGTCATGGGCGCAACAGCTTAAAACAGATACTGAAAGGTTAGATACCTCCTTTATTTGCTCTGCACAACCTCTTTTCTCTATCATTTTCTAGCTCCAACATTGATTTTGAGACCAAAAAAATTTAGTCCCTCTGAGAATCCAGCCATCTTGGGATGCATAGCTGCATCTGGCCTACTGAGAAAGGCTGCATCTCTAGCTTTTACAAAACATAAGAGATCAACTCTAACAAGCGACATAATCAAATGTTTAGGGGAGAGGTATGTATTTCTTTCTTCTTTAAAACTGCTGCATCAGAGAATCCACAAAAGTTTATGTCTCGGTCATAATATTTTCGGTTTTTTACGGTTTTTTACAGTTTGGAGGATATCTGCCCTGCATCTATATCTGCAGAACATATGAGCTAGAGTTGTCTTGCCTTCTACTACATCGTATTGTCTGTGAGAAACTTCAAAAGCTGTTCCTGTTCTTTTGTGTCTTTTTTCTCAGTACTGTTCTTCTCAATAAGAAAACCCGAATGTTGTGATTACCTAATAAAGATTACTAAATACTCAGGACCCATTCTCTGCCAATCTCAATATAACTTCTTACAGATCCATGTTTGAGAGTGTAGACAGATTGAGAATTGCGAGATTTACTGGAGAAACAAGTGATGAACAAGAGATACAACGATCAAAAGAAGGTGGATTTTGGGTTTCTGAGACATAACTTATTAGGACGAAGCACTAAAAACACCAGAAGAGACAGACGCGGGCTGTACAAAGACGCAAAAGACAACAGAGAGATACAACACTACACACATCATCACCAACCATTGATAGCTTAAAGAACTCATAGAACAGCCTCTTGTTTCTCCTACATCATTATTTCATGACTTCTTCTTGATTCTCAATCTGCAAGAACTGCTGCTCCTTCCACCTGTTCCCACCACCATTGTTTGTGTTATGAGCCTTTTTAGATGTTACTGAGAAAAATAAAACTAAGTATGATTTGTTTTTGAAGAATCATTCACCTTGAAGGTGGCTCCCCAAATTTCTTCCTCTTTAGCAGGAATGGCAGTGATCTTGTTCTTAGGGTTCTCAAAGCTCCTAAGCCCACCTAACGCCGTCGAGTAATAACAGCCTGCGCCACATGCAAGCACAAGCATTCAAAATTGCTTCATTGAGGCCCCCAAAATCTTGAACTAAGAAATAAATATAAAATACCAACCTTGAGGGAAAGAAGCAAGAGACTTGCCACAAGCACCTTTCAGCAACTCAACATCATCAGCAAATGCCACACATCCATCAGCTGTTATTCCCCAATACAATGGAACCTTACCAACTTGGTCCTGCAGCAAATCAAACCCGGTTTTACCGCCAAATTCAATCTACCTTACAGTTTAAAAAAATGCTTGAGGGCGTCAAAAAGAACTTACGGAGGCTACAAACAGAGTGGAGGTTGATTTATCGAAGACCACAAAGGCGAAATCACCACTTAGGTGAGCCACGACGTGGTTGGCCGGGTAAGGAGCTCTGTCGCGGAGAGTCTTATAAGCCTCGATGACCAAGAGAACCTCGTTTGCATTCTTTGCAAGACCGTATTGCTGCTTCAAGCTTCCTAGGTTGTCAAGCGAGCCTTGGAACAAGCAGAATATCTCATCCTTAGCCCCAAATGACCTGCATCAATTCAAAAAAAACATCTTAAGACAAGCCTATATTATATTGACAAAGTCCATCCTCAATTTGAGATCTCTAGAGGAACAAAAAAATAAAGGTTTAAAAACTTAAAAGCCATTTGAAGAAAAGTATTGAAATTGTTGAAGTTTGTAATGAAAATAGTCAGGCGGATGAGTCAGCATCGGATCTTTAAATAGACATACAATTATGAATGTATTGGTATTGATATGGGTTAAGAGCTAAAGATAGAAAGTGAGGCATCATAATTCATAAGGCTATCTTATATTTAATGGTTGTGGGGTCTAATCATACAGCCTTATAGGGTTTGGTGGCCCAATCAAAACTGCCTTTGTAGATTGGTCATATCCAAAACTGCCTTTGTAGATTGGTTATATTCATGGATTGTAATTGTACTAAATCATTGGTATTTTGTAAAAATAAAATCCTATAATTATAATGATCCATCAATGATCGCATGGACCAAGTTTTGTCCAATTTCAATTTTATCTCCTACCACGTGATATATGTTCTTCATTTTGTTCTAAAATTGTTATTTTTCTTGTGCTATTTTTTTTCGTTTTTCGTTTTCTAGTTAGCAATCGGAGTCTCAGTGACATGAGCAATTCAGTTATGACTTACGAGTCATGAGAAGCTTGTGAATCTTGGTGACGAACACAACTTCTGAGACGTGTCCTTGTGCCATCGTCACCGATAAAGTCAACTACTAAAATTTTATTTCAAGGTATCTAAAGTTTTTGGATCTTCAATTTATATATATATTATTTTTTAAAATATTACATGCAAGTACATGAACTTGGATCCATATTATATTGATGGATTAATTCTCTGATGATCCATAGTCCATACAAATTGAAAGAAATCCATTTAATGGAGCTATCTTTACTTGGATAAGTAGTCAAATCTTATAAAATTTGATTTTGTTATATGAATCATCCAGACAAATTAGGATCGATACATTTTATAAAAGTTACTGATGGGCTATGATGTACCTTGTCTATGCATATTTCTCAAAATATCTACTAATCCCTCCGTTTCTTTTTATAAGTAGTTTTGGCTAAAAGCACAAAATATTAAGAAACTCATCTTTTACTAAAAAATATCATTTAATATATAAATTAAAAATAATCCAGCTAATTATAAAAAAAATTTCAGAATATTATTGGCCACACAATATTCGATAAAGGTAATAGTTGCATAGAAGCATGAAAACAACTTATATTGTGAAACAAAACAAAATCTCTAAAACTATTTATATTGTGAAACAAAACCAAATCTCTAAAACTATTTAGAAACGGAGGAAGTATATTTTTAGAAAAATTATTTGGACTTTACTTTTTTAATTGTTGTTTGGGTCCACAGACCACAAACACATCACCCTAAGTTCATTATGTAAATCGTAATCTAGTAGAAATAAAATAAAACAAAATTAAATGATTCTCACTAATTCCCTCTATCCACTGCAATTTTAGATAAGAAAATTGGACGAAATAGCGTCCAATTAGTCATATATTGCCGTTTTTTTGTCTGAATTAGACCATTTAATAGATAAAATCTCGTAATTCAGCCCAATAGATACGATCGGATGGTGGAGACTTTGGAATAATAGTACAGCTGATTTCTAAGAAAAAATAATAATAATAAGTAAATCGCCGGCGACTCACCTCGGCCGGAGAGGATTCTCTTTGTGGTGGCTGTAAGCAAGCTGCACATAGTCTCCGACCTGGATAGACACGGCGGATGGATTTTTCTGGACGAACCGGTTCACTAGAGCCTCTCCGGTTGTCTTCGGCGATGGAGTTCGGCTTCCGGCAGCCACCAGCTCTTCCGGCGGCGATACTATAGCTCCGCTGAAAATTCCCAACATTTTCTCTCCCTCCGCTAATAACAATTAAAATCTAATAGTTAGAAAATTAAAATCTTTGAGTTATCGAACATGGAGGTTGAGACAAAGGAGAGAGAGAGATGGTGTTTAATATAGGAGGAGGATGACGAAGGATATCGAGGGTATTTTCGTCATTTTAGGTTTTCCTGAATCTTCTCTTGATTCTTTTGATATTTAGTTCTTACACTGAAATTAACGCCTCAAATACGTAGGTCCCACATGGAAGAGATGGAATCATTCTGGAGCGTTAGATTCTAGTTTTGTGGGACCTATGTTACTATTTTGTGATCTCTTTGTCTTATCCATCTCCTTTTCAAATACGTGCTTATTTAAAATTTACTCCAAATTATATATATCTTCTTCTTTTGTTTAATCATCGTAAATACGTAATTTTATTTATTGAAACTTTGATTCTATTTTTAAGCTGTTAACATCCACTTTTCGTTTTAAAAAAAAACAAAAAGATAACATCCACTTTAATCTATAAACACAGACGCATTTCTTACAAGTTACAACATTTTCTACCATTTCCTTCCCCATATTTTCTTACATTTGATTTTGATAAAAGAAAACCAGCAAAAATTCATAAATAAAACTCAACTAAATGTGTACGTAACCGGTGAATGGTAATAGACTAATAGGCATAAAACAGATAATTTTCCTTTTTTCTATCAACTTTTTTGTTGGGGACTAAATCTGTCTATCTAGACTAAATTTAATGTTGACAAAAAAAAAAGAACAAACTAATTAATTAAATCGGCGATAACTAATCTTTTCGGAAAGAAAAATCTGTCAATTAAATCAAGTGATGTATCACCATATTTTTTCTGTTTTTACTAAGTCCATTTCATTGAAATTAAATCACCAACCATCATCAAGAGAGTTTTTTTTTTTTGTAAAATGTAAAAATTATATTATCAATTTTCAAATTTTTGACAGAAGTTACAGAAAAAATTAAGAAAGCAGATTAACAACAAAAAACTACTTACAACGATAAAGAAATGCAACAAAAAACACGGATTGGCTAAGAAAATGGCTAGTGAGACAAGGAAAACCAATACAAAACCAAACGAGAAAGCAACAGTCACACGCCAGAACGCAGACTATCCTAGTTTTGCCTTAGCTCAGAAGAACTAGAGTTCTCATCCTTGTTGCCACGAGCATCATCTCGAGGTCAGTCCTCAAACTTCAGGAGTGAAATGCCTACAGTTTCTCCGAGAACTAACAGATTGGCTAATAAAATGGCTAGTGAGACAAGAAAAAGCAATACAAAACCAGACGAGAAAGCAGCAGTCACACGCCATAATGCAGACCATCCCAGTTTTGCCTTAGCTCAGAAGAACTAGAGTTCTCATCCTTGTTGCCACGAGCATCATCTCGAGGTCAGTCCTCAAATTTCAGGAGTGAAATGCCTACAGCTTCTCCGAGAATTAACGTGATTTTCGGCAGCCGTAACAGACTAATTTGCAACCGTCGATAAGAGAGTCCGAGCGGGCAATCGAATGGTCATCTCCGACCGCCATTCCCAAGACAACTGTGGAGAGTTTAAACTGTGGTGAGATTCAAAACCTTTATATATTTTATTTGTTTTGTGTTTGTTCAAATCATACATATTTTTGGAGCGAGGTATAGTTTGTGTTCTGAAAGCAACTTGAACTTAATTTCAAATTTTCAATGAACATATATATAATTTTCGACGAAATATTATTAAAATTATAAATTATTAATTTCAATTAAAAAAAAGATAGTGTAAAAAAAAAGAATATGCATTGACAGAACCAAAAAAAAGAAGAAGAATATGAGAATAGTGGACGCCCATTGTTTTTGTTTTGGGTATGGCCCACGATCTTTGTAAATTTACCCTTGCACATTTACACTTTCAGTTTCATATCAATTCATGTGTGATTTCGCGATTTATATATATCCTTATGACTTTTAAAACGAGAACAATGTTTTTACTCACTAAAATAATAGTAGATGGCTGAAAGCTAAGACTTAAATGGAGAACAAACTTCAGAAACTGAAACTTAATACCTGGCAATGTATTTTATCATACATTGTCTTTTAAAATATTAATATGCACACATCTTTTTTTTTTACCCAACTCAGTTTGTTCATATTATTTCCATTTTATGTGACCTAACTAATTATTGAACCCAAAGAAAGAAATTAAGCCTTCAATTGAACAAAAAGATGGGTGAGTTGCTGAAGATTTTTGACTATTGGTTAAGAAAATGACACGCACAAAATGGGTTTTGGGAAAACTGGTGACAACAACCGAGAAATGTATAAGATAAGATTAAAACTATGTTGTGCCAAATATCAGAGACCACAATGTGGACCGAGTAAATGTTTGAATAAATAGTTTTGGAGTCGAAGGTATCCCTAATTCAAGCTTTAAGCATCCTTTTACGAATTTTACATTCACTCAACCAATAATTAGAATTAAACCGGATTTTTAAACTTTTGGATACAAACTGGCTGATTAAATTTTCATCCAGCCCGTGTAAGTCCAGTTTGATCGGGCGATTCAAACCGGTCAAATTCAAATGTGTGTGTGTTTTCATAGATTTGGTGGTAATTTCCGGTTTAACCAGACTAATTTATATCATAATTTAATTGTGCTAGTTTTTCATTGAAACAAGGGTGTTTTACATAATTTTTTAGCATTTAATTTAATGTTACATAGTTTTTAACACTTTTAATATTATTCATGACAATTTGCCCATATACAGTATGACATATATGTTTATAGATGGTATACGGGTAAATAGAGGAAGATGTATTTTCGTCATTTATATAGTAAAAAATAAAATAAAATCAAAATAAAATAAAATTAGGTGCTAAAATTGTATTAAACAAATAATAAGTGATAATGTATGCAAATATGACATGAAACAACTTTACCAAAAACCATATTAACTTGAACCGGACTAAAATAAAAAGCCTCCAACAAATGTCGTTTAGGACACTGCCCTTGATATTAGAGCTGCACTATTTGACATTTTGAGTGGAAAATGATTGTTTTAGCTATTGTCCGACGTCCACGAATATGGATGATTTCATTATTATCATGTTTCTCTGTATATTGTATGTTTTTGACTTTTCTATCAGATTCAAATTGAAATCTTACAATAATATTCACAAAAATCTAGAAGAATATTGATTGATAATATAAATTGAGTGAGAAACAATTACTGACGTTATCATTTTATTTTATTGATGTTAAAAACAAATACATTATTATTTTATTTTATTGTAGAAGACTAAAAAAGCCACTAGTTGTATTATTTTCTTATCTACTCGCAAAACAATTATAGAAAATAGAAAGAAATAATTGTGCAATGGCATTTGATGGGCCTGGGAGTGGGAACTACAAAAGCTGAAAACGACTTTGATATTATTTTGCTTTATTTATCTTTACAAAATTTCCATAAATTATATAAAAACAAGATGATTATCTCCTATAAAATGACTTAGATTTTTTGTTTTTGCCACATACGAATATCCAACATGATAATTGTTATCAAATCATATGTGGGAACATTATTTTATCTTTTTTTTCTATATCAGAAACCTCTGAAAAATGTTCATGTAAATGATTTTTCTATGTTAATCTATATTCCGGAAACTCGTATGATTTAGGTGTTACGATAGGGTTAATTATGTCAAAAGCTAATATTTGTGTTATAGCTACATTTATATTTTACGATATTTTGTTTAAAGCACAATACTGGTTTTTCATAAAAACAACTTATGACAGACTCAAAACATGCTAATAAATATGTAAGAAAATATATGATTAGATCAAATTTTGACATTATTATTATTTCTCATGACATCAAGATGTTTGGGAGTAGTACCGTTACCAAGTACAGCGACGGAGACCGTGGTACATAAATGTCAAACTCGCATGGAATCTATGAGTTACTGTATATAATCAAGTATTTTTAGAATTTTAAAATATTGGTATAGTGTTTTTTACATTATAGTGTTAGTTTGAAAAAAACAATACATCAAATGGTCATTTACGAGAATTTCTATAAGAGTCCATATATATTTCACTTCGAACGATTTTTGTTGCTAACATTAATTTTTTTGAAGATGGTGACTCTTAGATTTTAAAGCAATATGTGTGGATATGTAGATCTAAAAGGTTCCGTATCATTTAAACTAACAATTATTATTGGACCATCGTTCATCGTTAATACAATGATATATATATATATATATAGGTAAAATGGTCACACATCTCAATCATCTAAGCTTGTATCATCTACTGTCCATTACCGATTCACCCTACAAAACAAAACACTTTCTATGCTGATATTGTAAATATTCTTCTTTGTTTTTCGTTTTGGACAATATCGCAACTTTTCATAATGTTTTTGGCGGTTTGTATTTTTTTTTTTTGATGCGATCAGAACCAAGTGCAGCCCATTATTCTCTGTACCCAAGTTTTTTTCGTTTCATTTGCCAGTTAAGGGAAAGGAGAATATAAAACACGGGATTTTTTTTTTTTTTTCAACTTTAATATTTGTTTGTCGTTAATTTCCACAAATGGATTCTACAATTATTTAGAGTATTGTGTTAATTTATCATATTAACGAGCTAGAGTTGTCGAAGAGATCATGAGAATGTCTTTAGAAACCTCTAATGTTGTCAATTGATTCTATAGATCATTTACCAATCATTTTATTTGTTTATCTTTTACTCTTACGATATAAGAAATTATAATATATTTATTTATTTATTTTTCCAAAATGAAACATATACATTTAACTGCGAAATCTTTATAGCGAAATAAAATCTCAAAAACTCAAAAATATTTGATGATATAATAACCAAACCAATGATTTTAAATACTAAAATTATATTATTCAAAGACACTTTCTCAAACTCTAATATCTAACATAGACACTTTTGAATTTATTCACACTTTTTCTTTATTTTTTTGGTGTGTTTTGACTTTTATATACCTCTCTATCAAAAGATAATTACTTTTTTTTCTCTCTCTTTATCCACTTTCTTTTCAAACTCTATATTCTTTTCCACTTTCTTCTTCATCTCATCAATTTTTTTTCGAATTAAAAAAAGCAGAAAAATTCACAGTTTGGATAATCATCAAACAGTGGGGTTTCAAAGTGTTCTACAAAATTAGTAAAAGAGACATATATATCCATTTAGCAGCGAACATATGTTAGATGTACGCGAGAAAGACATGCGTATCCATTTAGATGTGAACACGTGTTTTATATGCTCATCCATTTAGCTGAGAACACATGTTCCATATGTGCGTGCATACGCATGCGTATCCATTAACAGCAAACATGTGTTCCATATACGCATTGAGGTGATTTTCTTTCTATCAACAAGGTCTAAACCACTTGTAAGTAAAATATTGTAAAATATGTATCAAAGTACAAAAAGGAAAATATAGTTTACATATAGTGCAAACATAATTGTTTGATTATTTTTTTACGAGAAAAAAGAAACAAACAAAATATGTGAGGTGGGGTTAAAGAATAAAAAAAAAATGGGGCATTTTCGATCCTCCTCAAACCAATGACATTTATGGTATTTCATAACTCATAAAGTAACAAAAATATGCATAAAATCATAAAAATTCAATATAGTATTTGGAGTGATTTATATTAATAAAATCACAAATCTTATGTTATTTAAACATGATTTTTTTAAAAAAAAAAAAAAAAATTTTATATTATTGAACTAGTGATTTATAAATGAATTTTCAAATCCACTATTATTAGAAATATTTTAAATAGTAGATTTTTAGTGATTTGAAAATATTTTGGTGGAATTTCTTAGTTAAAAATATAAAAATCCAAATCTCATAGTTTTATGTGAGATTTTATAAAATTTTAATAACAAATCATAACAAATTACCTAATTCACTCAAATCATATAAAAATTCATTAAAACTCACCTTCTATATTGTAACCCAAACTCAATAAAGTGTGTTCTAAAGGGTAAACTACTCATAAATACTTTACCGTAACAAAAACAATTATATTTGGCATGATAAGGAAGAGAGAGTACTGCACCGTCGTTTTGTGAATTAAGTTCAAGCCCGTCGGTGAATTACCCAAATCAAAATCCAATACAAAGCCTTCTTTTCTAACTTGAGCCCACCCATCATACTCGGGCCGACCCGATTCGACCCGCCGTCTACAATCCCCAAGCCACGCGATAATCGGTCATCCTCCCCAACCTTTTCGCTTTCAGGCAGCCGCTAAAGCACCCGGAGATCACACTTCGAGGTGGACTCAAATCTCCCGACTTACCGAATTTCACCATACCTGGAATAGATCTGTGGATAATGGCGACGGAGAAACGGGAGGAGGTGAAAACCGATGATGGATCTCCTAAAATCAAACCGAGACCAATTGTTCAGCTGGGAATTTTTCTCATCAGTCACAGTCTCGTGTTCAGGTGAGTCTTTATGCCATCTGTTTTTGTTTTGTTTCTATGTTTTGACTCTTTCTCTGTTGGCTCACTGATGATCTGATCGTGTTCTAGTGTGGTTTTCTCTGCCGCTGGGGTTATGGCGCTACTGCTTTTACCGCTACTTGCAAAGAACACTTACATCTCCGAGAATGCTCTAATGCCAGGTTTTTGCTTACCTAAGAACGCCATAAAAGTCCACATTTCGATTCAAGTCCCGTTGTGTGCTGCTTCTAGGTTTTGGGTGTCTCATAATTTCATGCTTTGGATTATGAGTGTTGATGGTAGTTGATTAAACACATGTCATACAAATGATATTATGGCTGATTCTTTTACATTGGGGGTGTCAATCAAATTAGTGTTCTATACGATTGGAATCTATAATGAGGGTTCAACAATGTTGAATCATGTGAGTATATGGCTTGCCAACTTCGAATGCTTTGTTATTAGGCGGTTTACATTTTCTTTTTTTACTCTATTCTTCAGGCTCTGCACGGTCTATGCTCTCTCATCGGGATGTTTCTGATGGAAGCAAACTGGTGAAGGACATCAAGAATTTTAGGCTGAATCATGAAGGCCAGGGTGTGTACGTCTTTTCTCCATTATTATTCTTCTTTCAGTTTTCGCATGAAATAGAGCTTTCTCCTAGGTTATGAGGAAAAGCAAACTAAAAAAGTAAATTGATCTTCAGTTTACGTCTTTCTTCAAGTAATGAAGTCCCAATTGTGCATGATCCACGTTTCTTTTCTGCAATTACATCTTTTTCAAGATTTACCAGTATTCTCATGCATCTGCCCTTGCCCAAGTAACTTAATGATTCACCATTTGTGTGTGTGCATTTTTTCCCTAGTGAATTCCAGAGGCTCATTGGAAAATACATGTCAGTAATGGGTGCCGAAGTTTCTTATCAAAAGTTCCATCCTGAAGGGAATCAATTTCACCCCCTGCACTTCTTCTCCGGTCCTGCTTCATATACATTGCTGGGGAATGTCAGTTGTGCTTCTTATGGGGTCAATGTTGCTGGGATTATAAGAGCCCCTCGTGGTGACGGAAAAGAGTCTATTGTGCTGGTTACTCCCTATGATTCTATTAATGGTGGAGTTTATGAGGCTTTGTCTTTAGGCATTGCCGGTTCTCTATTTTCCTTGCTCGCTAGAGTTACCTGGCTTTCCAAAGACATAATATGGCTTGTTGCTGATTCTCGTTATGGAGATTATAGACCTGTTGCTGCATGGTTAAGTGAATACCACACACCTTCATTTAGAGTCTCGGATTTGTCGAAGTGTGACGAGCTTAATACATCTGACAGCTTCAGACGGGCTGGAACAATGGCTGCTGCTTTGGTTCTGAAGGTTGATGGTAGAAGTGAAAGGTTCGAGGACACACTAAGTATCTATGCAGAGGCATCTAATGGGCAGATGCCAAATCTCGACCTCATCAATGTTGTAAATTACTTAGCGGTGCACAGGCAGGGTTTTTATGTTAAGGTGGAGAAAGTTGTATATTTACTTTCCTCTAGTTGGCTAAAGATTGTTGGGGAAATATTCGAAGCTGTTGGAAAAGTGGCTCATACATTAAATCCCAACTGGAATTTCGGTATCCCAGCTGTAGATTATCTTGAAGGCAGTGTTACCCTTGCAAGTTCAGTCTATTCCCAGGTAAAAGTGTATAAGTTTATCTGTCCTTAATTAAATTCTTCTGGTTGCAGTCACATTGATACATCGTAACAAGGTAAAATCTTGAAGGCTGACAGAAAATGTTTCATTATTTTTTATCTTTCTCATCAGGCCCTTGGTATCCCAACTGGCCCTCATGGGGCTTTCCGCGATTATCAAGTTGATGCAATTACTTTGAAAGTTTCACCTAGATTTCCTTCTGACAGTAAGGCAAGGCAAGACGATTTCTTTCTGCGAGGTGCCCAGTGAGTTTTCGTCTTTATATTTTCCATCTTTTTATTCCATATACCTACCTCTGCTAGTTATGTGAATTTTATAATGCTAAAGAACTACAATAAAGCATTGATGCAATAGAATATAAGAATTGTATCTTTGCTACTCCTAAACTCTGTATGAGTGTTTGATAATAACTCTGTGCTTGCTCTTGTTAAACGCAGGTTACTTGAAGGAACTATAAGATCAGTGAACAATCTCCTTGAGAAGTTCCATCAATCGTTTTTTCTATACCTTTTAACTTCCCCGAGCAAATTTATCTCTGTAGGAGTCTACATGATCGCCTTTGCCCTTCTTGTAGCCCCTCTTCCGATGGTCGCAGCCTCTTTATACATTGATGGCTGTAACGCTCTTGCCAAATCCGCTCATAATCCCGCCGAAAACCTCAAGTCATGGAAATGGCTAGACGCAGCCAAACAGGTCTTTGCTTTGCACTTGTTGGGTTTCATCGTCACGCTGCTTCCTTATTTCATCTGTCAAGTACCGGGCCAGCATTCTCCAACAAACCGCTCCATCATGTGGGCTACTACATCTTTTTCGCTTCTCCTTATAACCTTTGTAACAGTCCCAGGTTGCTCACCGTTCTCCTCTCGGCTCCATGGAACCAACTGGGCTGTCTTGAAATCGGTGACTATCTCAGCTGCCTTCATCGGTCTATGCCTCATGTCCATAATCAATTTTGCCACTGCAGAGATTGGAGCGTTGTTACTAGTGCCAATGTGTCTAATGGTTCGTCCTATAAAACCCGATTTGAGATCCAGACGTGTTAAGAGTCTGTTAGGTGTGTTTTGCAGTATGGTGTTGGTGACCATTGGGTTCCCGGTCATTTTTTTCGCACTCTCCAAGGGGTTGATCGGAGAAGGGCTCGTAGGATTGAGTCTTGGAGGAGAGTTTTGGACATGGTTAGAATCACTGTGGGCGTGGAAGAGTGCGACATATCTATACATAGGTATGGTTCATCTTCCTTGTTGGCTCCTTTGCCTCTGCATCTTGTTTCATCCTTCTTAATTCTTATTTTACGTTCCCATCTCCAAAATTCAGTTTCCTCCTTTACTTCGGCCAAAGTTATCTACACTCTGTAAGAATTTGTTATGTTTATTTGTCGCATGCTAATTACAGCTAAGAAGTCTGATGTATCTTTAGAAAACTGAGGTCATGAATGAATGTAGTTTTAAGCATTGGTTTTTTGGTCATAAACTGAGGTCATAAACTATTTACTTCATCCAACAATCATGTTTTGTAGTTTTTTTGTTTTGTTATAAACGAGAAAAACTACAGAACAAGGCAGATACTATGCTTTAAAGCTATTAGTGTACATGCATCCATTGATGTCTATCAGTCATCACACAAAGAAAGAGAGAGCAAAATTGAGAATATCTACGAGTTAATTAGATGGTTTACTACAAAGCTTCTGGTTTCAAGGAATCTAAGACTGAGCGTCTTCTTTGCCCAAACCCCATCATCGAGTTACCCAAATCAAAATCCAACACAAAGCCTTCTAATTGTAGCCCACCCATTGTAATCGGGCTGACCCGGTTCGACCCGCCGTCTACAATTCCCAAGCATCGGACTCCACTACCAACATCCACCAGTAAATTTCTCCCCTGAATCCTCCACCTCACCATCTCACTCTGCAGCGCTAAATCCAACGCCGGAAAATCTACTTCATTCGAAGACGTACTCGTGAAACAGAGCCCGAACGGTGCTACGGGAGCCACCGATGTAGCGTTAGTGGCGGCTTTGGTGTAAGCATCCGCGAACACCGCGTAGATCGAGCTCTCAAGCATCGTGTAAGGAACCACCGTGCTTAGTTCCGCCGCTAACGGACCGCCGTCCACGGAGAGCTTTTGCCCG
Source organism: Eutrema japonicum (assembly GCA_030161315.1). NCBI lineage: Eukaryota > Viridiplantae > Streptophyta > Magnoliopsida > Brassicales > Brassicaceae > Eutrema > Eutrema japonicum. The sequence goes on from BSQW01000005.1 coordinate 48,050,487, forward strand.
TTGACTCTGATTGATTTCACGTTAATCACGTAATTGCCACTCGAGCCAGTTGACAGAGGCGTGTAGACTAGCGATTTAGACGCGGTCGCTCCGAAAACCTCCTCCACCGAACTCGTTGACACGACGCCGTCCGACGGCGACAGGTAAATCGTTAAACGGCGACGTGCGCTGGTTTCCGCGGCAAGTTGTGAGGGGAGAGAGATCTGGGCCCTTCCTAGGCCCATTACTCCTTGGGCCACACTAGCGAGGCCTCGTAAGAGCCACGGAGGCGCACAAGCGAATAGCAGATCAACGGTTCCCGGAGAAGAAACAGATCCAAATGACAAGACGTCTCTGGCGAGCTCTCCTCTCGCAGCAATCCCGACGGCGCCGTTTCTCAGAAGCAAATCGCAATCGGCGTTTTGGTCTCCACGCGATGATACTCGGTCATTCCCAACCTTGGCCTTCAGGCAGCCGCTAGAGCTCCCGGAGATCAGACTCCGAGAGGAGGAAACATGTCCCGATGAACAATCGAACCATAGAAGCGGACTGGCGAGATCCACGACGAGCTTGATGGGCTCCGACGAGTCTCCGAGGCGAATCTGTGCGACGTATTGACCGGTGGGTAGGTCTCGAATGACAGGGAAAAGGAGTCCGTTAACCGAATCAGAGATATGAGATTGGGAAATGAATAGAAGGGAGAAGAAGGAGAGGACGAAGAGAATCAGATAAGAAGAAGAAGAAGAAGAGGCCATTGGAAGAGTGATTGAGTGGGGGAGGGAATGGATCTGGACGGTTTTAAAGGATTAGGTTCTGGTTTTGGATAGTTGAGAGTCGAGATGCGGTGGGTCGACGCCGGTTTAGAGTAGGATAAGGATTGGTTTTTGTTTTAAGGTAATTGCTGAGTAGACTGCGTGTCGTTTCGCGAATTTGGTGGGACCTTTTTGTTTGGTCAATGTTTATCCATTTATTATTAGGGAATATCCGTAATCGTGTAGAGTTTATCCATTTCTCTACAAAACCCTTCTTCATTGTAAATCGATGGCTAACACCTTTTTGATGAGATTCCAATATGCACATATCACATGATCATCCACATTGATAGCTCAGCTTTTGCCATATTCTTATACCTTTTTCTTTAAAATCAGTTTTCTAGACCTCGAGGAACATTGCATGCTTCTCCATGGTGGTTATTTTCAAAACTAAGCGGTTTATGTATAACAGAGCAAATCTACTAGAGAAAACCCCATAAGGCTTCAAGCAACCATAAATAAATCCACCGAAAATCGTCAAAACAAACAAAAATTGTCGGTGATTATGAGAGAAATGCATTCATCATCTAACGAAATCGCTGGAAATATCGTTTCTTTAGATAAGAAAATCCATGGAAACGCTATATATGTACTCTGGCTCCTTACACCTTCATGCATACTTATCATCCGTTTCTTATTTGCGATTTTTTTTTTTTTTTTTGTTGGCCATCGTTGTATTAGCTCAGGGGGAATACATTTCATTATAAATAAGTAATTTTTAAGAAATTTAAGTTTCTGACGTTAATCTTTCGTGATAACGTGAATACTTGAGCAACGCTACTTATGGATCTTTCGTGATAATTAATTTTATTATCCGTTACTGTTTTTAAAACACTAGAAGAAATTATATTTTTATCGGTATTTTTTGTACTTTATGCACAACAAGTAGATATTATTTTGATTGGTTTTTATATTTGACGTATTATATTTTGATTGATTATTTTTTTCCATATTTGTTCGTTAGAAAAAAAAAAAACCTTTTATGTAAATATGTTGATATGGGTATTACTTCAGGTTAAATCTTAGGATGAAAACTGCAACTAATTTATGGTAATCCGGGCAGATTTTGTATTTGTTTTGTTTGTAGAATTACAGTTATCCAAATTTTTGAACCGAAACTAATAATATCTCTATAATATTATTTAAGAAGACATTTTTTAAAATGAATTTTGTAAGTTATTATATGAAATACCATTACAAATAACAAAAATAATTGAAATATGAAATGATATAATTGTCTTTTATAATTAGTGATAAAAAATATGAAAAGTATTTACATTAAAGATGTTATCTACTATATATTTTTAAATGATAATCAATTCGTATATTTAAAGAACAAAAATCTAATCAAAATAAAAGTTGAAATTTTTTTTACTAATCTTATAAAAAGTTTGACAAAAAAAAATAATTTATGGTAATCTAATAAAAAAAAAACTCTACGATGGAGACAGTAGTATGTTTGGCGTTCATTGACGGAGGAAAGAGACCAAATGACTTGATGGTGATAGGGACACATCAGCTCCAAGACTACATGGTGGAGTTGGATTTTAGTAGGACGGTTTTAGCCTTTAGTGACTCACTCTTGCTCCACAATACTAGCTGCTCTTCTCATAAGTAGAACTGTAGAATCGCAACCCACAAGCTTCTGAATTTTCTTTCCATAGTATCGTTTGGTTTTTCAGTGTTCTCTAATAATAAATTTAAATAAAATATAAACATCTTGAATTTCTAAATATATATAGGAGTTTTATTTATAATCATGTGGTCCATATATCATTGGATACATAAACACATGCTCTTCTGCATTTTTATTACTAGTGTGTCTCGAAATAAAATCTCATCCACATGCATTCCTACATATTTTTATTTTTATTTTAGCATTTGTATGTAACATTAACCATCTAGTAAAATAATACTAAAACACACACACACAGTAGAATATTATGATTTGGTCAGTTTTTTTTTTTTAATTAGTATCCTCCAACCGAGGAGTAGAGTGCGGTAAATTAGTTCATTTTCTAATGTCGATGCTTCTATTCGAAACTCATCTGGTTTTCAATAAAGTAATTGCACTCCATATAAAAGAATTGACAATTATTTAAATAAAAAGGTAAAGTTGTAAATTTGTAAATTTGAGCTGTTAAGATTTACCCATGAACGACGAGAATTGATGGCCTAATGGCTCTCCATGTCACTCCCAGTTTTAACTACTGGAGCAAAGGCTTTGCTAATGTGGGAGTTATGATAGTACTTGGCCAACTATATTGCCTCAAATTATATATCTTTGTTGTACCGTCGGTATAGTTCTAATTAATGCAAGGTCTGTTAGATCTCGTTGGCTTTGATTTATTAGAAAGAAAACATGATAACATGGATGATCAATCACGTGCGTTACATACCACGTAACCTCGGAACTGAGCAAGAAGTGTTGTGAAGCAAAAGTGAAGAAGAGAAAGAAAACTTGGAAGCCTTGAGATCGAACTCCACCAAATTATCCTCCATCTGAAAACCTCCGATTAATATCGGGTTCTTCGGGTTCACACCTCCATCCACAAATCCTAAACAAACCACATTTTTATTCACCTCCACCAGAGAATTCGACCCGTGGATCCTCCACTTAGCCCCTCCCCTCAGTACCAGGTCGATCAAGGGAACTCCACGTCCTCTATTGGAGCGGAAGCACGCACCGAAAGGCTTCACCGCCGGAGCTTTAGCCATCTTGGCCTTTCCGACGAATGCTGTGAGCAGAGCCTTGTAAATGGAAGTGTGCAGGACGGTGTAAGGAGCCAAAGTAGAGATCTTTGTGGCTCCAGGGAGTATAGGAATGGCCTTTCCATCGATTTGGATGGACGTCACATCGATTAAGTACTCACTAGACTTGCTATTACCGATCAGAGGCGTGGAGGCAAAGAGCGTAGAGACATCTTTAAGTAAAGGCAGATAGTAATAAGGACCTCCACCGATCCAAAAGTCACCGAAATAAGACAAAGACTCGAATCTTTTGGTGGAAGGCAAACAAAGAGACATCTTTGGAGGAAACTTGTACATGGAGATGAGCTGTGAGGGAAGCGATAAGTGGGTGTTAGCGAGACCGACGGACCCACTGAAAGCCAAGGGGATATGTTTTAAGTCAGTAGAGTCGTCAGTGCAAGTCAAAGTCAACGTAGAGCTCTTTTCGCTGTCCATATCGTATACTCCATTATAGGTGTACAATACGTCGACGGTGTCTCGGAGGAACCGGGCATTGACGGGTCGGTCCGTCAACGAAGTTGAGACGTGTTTGCGACACGTGGGCTTGTTGGTGGCAGTGGTGTTGCTGGGACAGGAAAAGCTCGGGTTTGCGTATTTGCATCTTGTGGAGCCACATTTGATGGAGTGGTAGGAGGCGGATTTGGCGGCGGTGGCGCAGGTTATCAATAGCGGTGCGGCCCCGTTGAGGTCAATGAGGAGGTTCAGGCTGATTGGATTCATCCCGGGTTGATACGTCCCGATGGTCAACGGGATGGAGTAGAGATTTGTGACGTTGTTTTTGTAAATAGGCTGTAGAAAAGCTTGAATCCTTTCTTCTATAGACTGTGATGTGTCTGCTAGGTAGAGAAAGATAAGTGGGAACAGTAAGAAGATAACACGAGAAGCCATTTTTTGTTGTTACTTGGGGCTGTGATGTGAATTACTCAGACCAACCATCAATGGCTATATATAGAATGATATCATATGGGTCCTTTTCATTACTTTCTGCAATTTAGAATTTAACATTTGGTATAAAAAAACAAAAAAAAATTGGGGAAAGTTTTTGTCGTTTGGTAAAGGATGAAGCTAGAAGCATTTTACCACGTGGTCTCATTTAAGATCTAAATAACATATTTCTTTTTTATATTTAAGATTTCAGATAAGTAAAATATATATTAAGATTTTTATTTTTTTTATCACGAAATATACTATCGAATATTATTTACTCTTTTTTTGGAAAATAGCAAACGAAACACACAAAAAAAAACCAATATTTTATCCATGGCGTAGTTAAGACCATCTCCAACGGTGGGTTCAAAAGGAGAAGGGCTTCTTAGACCATCCACAACGGAGGATCTGTGTCTTCCGCAAGACACAATGTTTTGGCAAAAAGTGATGACGTGTCGCGACGTGATTCGTCGCGACAATAAAAACACAATTTTTTTTTTTAAAGCGGAAGACATCAAATTGATGTCTGCAATGTGGATGGTCTTAGAAAAATTTTAGATTAAAATAAATGAGAAAAGTATAAAAAAGGTTAAAACCGATCCTTAACTAAGGAGTTTAAGGGGCGGTTCTTAGAGGCACGTGGCAGCTGGTGATTGACTTTAATGCTCCATCGAAACAGCAGCGTTTTCTCTCTTACGAGACGACACCGTTTTTTCTCCTCTCTCTCATCGACCTATTCTCTGGTTTTTTGTTTGTGTCGCCGCAAAATCAAAAGCGATTTGGGGGAGAGAAAGTCTTCTCCATCCTTTTCCCCTTTCTCTCTCTCTCTCTCTATTTTCTTCGCTCTCCATCCTTTTATCTGCTTCAGTTTCTCTTCCTAAACAAGCAAAACCCAAAACGGATCGAATCCATTCTTTCTTTCGAACTCAAATGGCGATGAACATTGGGATGATGGACAATGTTTACTTTGTTGGAAGAAACGAGATTCTGGGCTGGATCAATGACAGGTTTCATCTCGATCTCTCTCGTATCAATGAACATAAATTATTAAATTTTTTTTTAGAACTCCTAATGGAGTTCTCCATTGGAGCAAAGAAATCAAAATGTTTTTAACAAAAGTTCTTAATTTCAAATTATTATTTAAATAATGACTTAAGAACCCCATTAAGGGTTCACCATTGAGGATGCTCTAAGACTCCAATCTAGCCATATGTTGCGGATTCTGGTCTCACCATGTCCTCGAGATGCCTATTTAATTTATATACATGGTGATATCAGAACGACTGGCGTAGAACAATCGAATCAAACAAAACAAGTATAGTAAATGTAAAATTTGACGTGATAAGTGCAAAAAATGAATTGACAAATAATATGAAACAGAATGGAACTAGCGGTATAAAATGCATATAACAAAAGTTGAATGATAACATATAAAATGCATATAATAGAATGGAATGGGCATCGATGGTTTTAGAGGATAATAGGGAAAGCAGCCCGACATGCTCTATGCAACGAACTAGTTAATGGGAACCGCCTGAGGAAGGATGGCTGAAATGCAACTTTGACAGTAGCTATATACAAAATAATTCATCAATTGGAGTGGGCTGGATATTGAGAGATCATAATGGAAAATTCATAGGAACGGGACATGCAAAGCTTAATCAAGTTTCATCATCCCTTCAAGCTAAGGCAATAGGATTCCTTCATGTTGTTCAAACAATATGGGTGCAAGACTGGAGAAATGTATGGTTTGAAGGTGATAATATGGAATTGACAAATCTGATCAACACAGGAACGTCAAGTACAGAAATTAATAACATCATTTTTGACATTCGACAATGGATAATGAAGTTGCCGCTGTGTTCATTAAGTCATACTAATCGAGAACGCAACAAAGCAGCTGATAAATTAGCAAAGATAATGAAGTTTCTTTTTCGGTTTTTAATTCACCACCTGTTTGGTTGATAAACTATTTGTATTATCCCTTTACTATTTAATAAAACTAGGGATTGACCCCCGCGTTTCGCGCGGGCTTATTTTACATTCATGTTTTATAAATTTATTTATATGCTATTTTTTAGGAAACATTTTTTTTTTAATTTCGAATTTTAGTTTAATAGGCGGTTTATGTTAATAGTTGCATTGTGTGTATATGCGTGTGTTTTGTTATTTCTCCTTATTAGTGTTTGTATATAACAACAGTTTTTTCTTTTAATTATGTTGTTTACTTATGCTGAAATATTTTTTTTTCTTCATGTGTTTATATTTAGTATTTGAGTACAGTGTGATTCTAATTATAGTTTTATATATATTTTCTTAACACTATTTCAAATCTCTCATAAGTTACATATTTAGTTGAACGTATAATATTACATTTCTGTTCCGGAATCTATAGTTTATATTGAGGCCAATTATAACCTCATCAGCCCATGTACACATTAACTAAATAAACCACTTACAATTGATTATAAATGATTTTAGTACATATTTGAGAGTTTAAAATTATATCTTTATGTATGTATAGTTTTAAGTTGTTTTTAGTTACACCCTCTAATAGAGATTTTTTTCTAATGTTTTGGCATTTTTGCTAATAGATATTTTGGCCCAAGTATTGCTTTCTTCGTGAAAGACCGCTGACAAAAGATCTGTGATTTTTTCCTTGTTCCCCATCTCCGAAGAACATATCCTCTCTCAGTTCTAAAAATCCAACAAATCCCACTCACATAGCTGATCCTCGATGGCCGCCGTGACTTTCAACGCCTTCGGTAGCCATGGTTCCGCTTCTCACATATGTTTCTGCCATTTTCACTCATTGATCGATGCTCGCACCTACCTCAAGGTCTGATTTCAGAATTCGAAATTTTATGTATCTTATCATTACCAGATTCGGGTGTTCAAAATTTGAAATCTTGCGTGTTGTTTTGGATTTATAGGAGGGGAAAGATTGCGATATATGTGGCGTTGTGATTGCAGATGGAGCTGATGCGATCAACGAACATCCTTTCAAAAGAAACACATCGTTTGTTCTAGGTAATGAGGTAACAATCAATCAAATTTTCACAAAATCTTAGAGTTTTAGCAATTTTGTGAAGTTAGAATTGTGATCATTCTTCATGATCTTTAGTCAATTTCATTTGTGAACAATGAGGGAAGAAAGTAGATTAATAGGAACCTCAATGGTTTCAAAGATAATTCTTAGGACACCAGAACTTGGAGTGAAGTTATTGCAAGAGTTGGTTTAACTTCTCCATCTTTCTTATTTCAAGAATATTTGAATGATTCTCAGAGTCTATTATATTGACTTCAATGGTACTTAGTCTCTTCCATTAACAAAAATTAGGTAATAAGCATTTCAAGATTTATGACGATCATTTAGTAAATGGTTAAGTTTTGGCTTTGAAAATCCTCAATATATTTATTTGTCCGAGAAACCAATTCGGGTCCGAAAAAATGTATTGATTTGTCGAGATATTAATTTATCGAGTATCAATTTATAGATGTTATAGTGTTAATTATGATAATAAACTCATTTTATATGTATTTTCCGTTGAATTGTAGTTGGTTATCTATAAATTTAGTAGTTTATCTTAATATTTTATTTTCAAATATGAACTTACTATATGTTCATTTTTCACTTATTTCATTTCATTTTTTTTTCAAACTGATGCATTCGCATATACTAATTTTGTTAATAAACAGTTCAAATTTTAAATCATAATTAATATTATATATTTTTTTCGTTAGTTGGTGTAATTGTGTGTTTTGGAGTTGTATAGTAATAATTATACTTATGTTGAAATTTTAATTAGTACATATTAGAATTTTACATAAGTGGTGTCCATTAATAGAGAATTGTAATGATGATGTGGATAGTTTATATTGAGAGAAAACTCTCCTATTATATAATAGATTCTACTTTATATAATAAGATGCTTATTTTCTCTACTATCATTTATCTATAATTTTATTTATTTGTTCTTATCTTTGTCCTATTTTACATATTCTCGACTTTGTTAAATTAATTGTAAAAACTTATATTTACCACAAATTTATAGTATTTTTGTGACTCTCAAATGATGTAAATTTTATTATAAGAAATTATATATTCTCGGAGCAAAATTGAATAATTTTTTTTATTATATGTAGTAAAATCTATTTGACATTCTTAATTTCATAATCACATTCTAATATTTTAAATATGATAAATATTAAATTAAAGTTTTGGGTTGAAAATCTAACAATATATCATTTTAAAAAAAATATTTCATTATTTTTTTATCCAATTAGTATTACAATTTTTTTGATTCTTAATATGGAACTATGATTTTTCTATTTTGTTATACAAAGTTTTGTATATTTGTAATTTGTATTAAATAAAAATAATGATAAATATAATAGACATGTATTAAATAAATGTTTTAAATATATTTTAATATTAAATTTTTTGTGTAAATGAGATGATGAGGTGGACACCCTATATTGAGAGAAAACTCTGCTATTATATAATAGATTTGATGTTAAACAAAAAAACAAAAGTTGAATGATACATATAGTGTAAATATAATAATAATTAAAATTAAATAATTTTCTTAAACATTTCAAATAAGCGAAATAATTTTTATTTCAATAAAACAAGGCAAATAAAAAAAAGATTTTTAATTTATGAATGTGTTTATTTAACCAAGTACACATTGTCATCAAATAACTATGTGAATCACTCTATGCCGTCCCGCTCAGACTAGGGAAACACTATTTTATTATAATTAGAAAAGTATCCGCGCTAAGCGCAAGTTTCTTTATAAGTAAATGTTATTTTTTTAGCTATTTGAATATAACTTAATCTAGTTTATAAGTAAATCTTAATATGTATAATTTTTCTAACTAATCTTTTTATTCTAAAAACATGCTTCTCTGTTTTCACCCATTGAAACCAGTATACCAGTTTTAAATTTTGGAAAATAGGCAAAGCCCTCAATTGCTGTTAGAAAAAAAAAAGGCAAAGCCCTCAACTTTTGTATATTTAGCATATCTACTATAATCTCTATCACATCATATTTGAACATAAAACTAAATGAAGAGTAACAGACTGGTTTAGACATATATAATTTTCACTTAAGTGCTTTCGATTAGAAGCCAAAATATTATTGTGTTAAACTACTCAAACATGTTGCCAAAATTTAAACATCAAAGTTTGATGATGAAACTAATGAAAGTTGATCATCGAGCATAACAAAGTTCTTCGAATTTCTATATACAAACTTCAACTTGTCCCAAAACATAAAGTAAGTCATTTATTTCTCTAAAGCTCACTTAGATTCTGAATATAGTATTCTCCAATTCTATAAATTTGACCAATTAACAGAAATATAATTTGAGCCCCTTATGTCTCCTTATCATCTAGAACTCCTGCTGCACAATCCTCCATCTCGCCACTTTCCACAAGTTCTTAAGAGAATTTTCCAGTTTGTGCCCCCTAAATATGAAGGTTACGTTTTTTTTCTCTTTTTCCCATTACTTGAAGCCTAACCTTTTCAAAAAGGAAAAAAAAATGCATGCCTTTAGATATTGATCAACATATGACTATTACAAAAGCAAACATATAAGAAACTGCGATTCCAAGGCAGAAACGTTTTCATATGTAATGTCAACGAAAACAATAAAATATTGAAATAATATACATTTTGTGTGTAAATCTAGTAATACAAAGGAACGGAAAAACTTACCTTCGGACCATTTCTTCTCTTGGGCCACCAAATTCCTAAATAGCTGCTATAATTATTCGAGACAAGTATAGAACGATTACCTGGAAAAATGTAACACCTTATCTTTCACATTTTTGATTCGAAATTTCAAAGCTTCTAAAATGTCCCTCAAGTCGCTTTGCACAATGATGGGTTGCTTCCTACATCCAAACATGGTATGGCTCTTTCTACACCAATCCGTAGATCATGTTCGCCCAATTATTCACGCCCTTTATCCTTTCTATTGGAAATTTCATGAGCAACGAATTGAGAACCATTAACTAAATAAGGTGATTAAAGTAATAAACCTTCTCAATGACGCTATCAGTTAAGTCAAGAGCAATGAGTTCACCGGCTTTTTGAGCCAATTCACCAGTGAATCGACCAATACCAGCTCCAAGTTCCAACACCGATTTGCCTTCATATGGTGGGAGCAAAGAGAGTACCTGCACAATTAAACCAGCTCAAAAGATTCAAAATTCAAATGCCCTGTTCAAGAGACCAATGTAGTCACTCTTTGATGGAGACAAACAACCAAATATAAATAGTGTGCATCACCCAAAACATAGCTCGATGAACTCGATTCTTAAGAACATTCACTGATTCCAACTTCTTAATCAAATTTTATAAGAGAAAAGATAAAACAAAAAGTGGATACCTCAGGTCGTTCTTCCTTGTTGAGATCAGAGGCTCTAGAGTTGAGCATCATAGCTTCAACAGTCAAATCAGCCGAATGCTCTATCCAGTAATTCTTCTGGATATCACGCTCTTCCTCTACTCCACATTTTTTTCACCAAACAACAAATCAAATCAGATTAACATTCTCTCCTTTTTTTGTTTTCTAATCTCCAATTTTCGATTATTTAATCAACCAGCGATAATCGCTATCAACAACGTGCTTTGATCTAGAATACTAAAGCAGCTTCCCGAGTGGACAGACAAAAGGAGTAAGATTCAACGCATATAGTCGGAAAAATCTGTTGAGAGATAGAGATAGAGAAAGAGAGAGTTCGTTCAATGGCCTTCAACGGCGAGTCTGGATCATGTCCAACGTATGAACTTTACATATAAATCTCTCTTTTCTTAACCACTCCAAGAATATTTGAAAGTTGGGCCATTATTTTTTTGTTTATAAACATTGAAATCAACCCAAGCCCAATGATACGAAAAGCCCATAAAATAAAACCATTTCATCATAATGAATCACACTAATTCATATGACATTCATTCCTTGCTGTTTTGTAATGTTGTACTAGTTTGGAATTGGATTCTAAAAGTTTCGGCCCAATTTGTTTTATCGCCGACAGATCAATGTTATAACATTACACACAGATAGATATCTTACACAAGCAAATTAATAAGGGAGCACATTTCATTTCAAGTAGACAGTCGTCAGATTCCGAACATGGATCATGGTAATTGGTAGATAAACCTGTCCATCAACTAATGTTTACTATTGAGGGGGTATATATACTGATCATTCTGTAAAATTCAGTTATTGATGGATTCACTATGTTAAAAGAGTCTCTAATGATCATTCTTAACTCCGAGACTTTTAGAATCCAATTCCAAACTAGTACAACATTACAAAACAAGAACACAAATATATGTACCAAGAATAGTTTGCATTTCAGTACCAAAAAAAAACTCAAAAACCTAACATTCCAATTGGGAGAACTGTGTACACAACAAAAATGTATCAATTCAAGCATTTGATAGATAATGTTGGGTGTGCAATCACTCGCAATGTTCCACTTGGTGTTGGTGTCTTTTAGTGTGTCAATGTTATGGTGGTGTCCTTTTCATACAAAGTAATCGAGGGATTTTGTGCAATTACAGTAGCAATCACTTTTTGTAACTCCTATTTACACTAGTACACTGCTTCACATGCCCCAAACATTTGTACCCACTAATTCCATCTTCTTTTCACTCACATCCGCCAATATGTATTATTAATTTCTCTCTCCTTTTGTCCACACGAGATAAAATCAGTAATCAAACATTTCTTTCTTCTCTTATTAATGAATTGAGATTGTTTTGGTTTTGTAACGTACTTTCTCTTTAATTACCCATAGAATTATTACAAATTAATAAAGAGAGAGAGGGAGTAATAATGAGGCGTGGGGAGAAAAGTGGGGTCCACTTGCTTGAAAATCCACCGTACATTAGAAAGATTCCCATATTTAGATACGTGGGTCCACGATCCTCACCGTTAATTATTTTCCCGTTTTTTTAATATATTATCACCGAATTATTATTACTCATCGGCTCGGCTCAACGAGCGTTCGGATTTTCCGGTTTCTTTCTCTCTTACCAGTATAGCCTTTAACTTCCCTTTTTGACCGCTTTTTTATTCGCTCTTTTTGACACACGTAACAAGCAAATCTCCATCAATCTTTTTTTACATATATTTGCATTTCATGATTACTAAAATACACTACGACAAATATCTTTTATATTTAATTCAAAACAAATATAAAGAATTTTCGTATGAAATTTATCAATTATTTTGATATTTAGTGTTATATTAAAATATTTTCCTGGATAAATATTATTTAAAGATCGAAACTGGACCACTGATCATAAAGTAAGAATAGTATTAAAATTTAGTTTTTACCAAGGGCAAAGCGAATGTGTAACAATATACCTTAGAAGTTAGTGAAGAATTATTCTTTGTTGAAGTAAAAAATAATTGGCAAGTCTTTCATATTGAAGAGAATAATGTTATTAATCAAATATAGAGTTGGGTTCAAACATGGGAATTATCAAACAAAATATAAGAAAATAATTAGCATCGGACCATAATCGAAGGGTTTTGTCGGTCATCTTTTAGGCCAATCCATCTCTTTTATTGGGCTAAGTAAACAACTAATAAGTTCTCAGCCATCCCAATATATATATACTAGATTAGGAATATGTAGGTTTATAATATTTTATAGTCTGTGAAATAAATAAAAACAAAATTAAATGACATGTGAAAATAAATAATATACAAATTTTGAAACATAGTTTTAATGAAATAAATATATATCTTGAAATAAAAATTTGGTAGAACATATGCAATAAATAGTCAATTGTGTGGTATTTACTATAAATATATTGGGTGTAAGCATTTACAAAACTTTAGCACGAAACGAAGTAGTAGGCGATCTTAGCTCTGATTCTGTATATACAATATTTTCTAATAACAAAATAAAATATAAGCCGTTTGACATATAAGCCGAATTCGGCTAAATAAAATACTTACATACCAATAATTTTGACCATAAAGAAAATCAGAATTTGCTTATAAGTTATAACCTGGTTTTAATGCAAAATAAAACAATTTAAAACAAAGTTAATACAATCCAACTAGATTGACTAAATTAAAAAAAAAAAAAAAACTAGATTGACTAAATTAATATAATCGACTTGATTTTTTTAAATTTGTGGTTATTTTCAGTAAAACAAAAAACCAAACCAACTCTATATTAAAAATAGAGTAGGCACGAATTTTGTCGGAACCAATAGGAAATACCTTCGTCTGCAATTCAACAAAATATATATACTCTCCAAGCTGGATAATGCAAATAGTCAAAAAAACAAAACAAAATTCTGAATGTCTACTTGTAGGTTACCATGACAATTTAACGGTGAAATACACAAACGACCTCGGAAAATAAACAATCACAATTATGTCCAAACACATGACATTAAATTGCGTAATTTTGTTTAACTTTTGCCGGTCATTCGATGGGGTGAGGAAAGGATAACCGGAAGCAGCCGGTGAATGGACATTGCCATGTGAAGATCACTGACACTAGACCGTATTGGGTCTTGAGCCATCTCTACTTCGAACTCCTCACTTTGACTCTTGCAAGTCTTACTCTTCTTTTTAACTCGCTTTATCATTAATTACTTTAAAGTTTAAACTCCTTCACTAATTTCTTCTTCTTCTTTTTTTTAAAAAATCTGACCCATTATATTATACAGTTTTCTATATCTTAATATTTGTAGTACGTTTATAGTATTCTTGCAATTCAATTACCGACATGTGATTTTTAGTCTGGTCTTTGTAAATCCACACAAAAGACGACAACAACAAAATATTGAATTTCAAAGAATTGACCGCAACTTTAGATGACCAATTTCAGTATTTCTGCCAATTTCTTATGGTGTTATTAAGAAACTACTGTATGTCATTTATCACATTTCAAATTATTACTATATTGTAGAGCTTTTCGTGTATGTAAAGGAAAATAAAAATAAACCATATACAGATATACTCTATATAAAAATACACATTAATAATAATTTTTATATTCTAATATAAGTGATGTTTAAGGTTTTTGCACACATATTAAAAATTCATTTAATATTTATTTTTTTCATACTAAAAACATCATTTATTATTTATTTAAACATAATTCAATCAATAAGAAAATAATTTGCAGAATACAAATGGTCAAAAATAATAAAAAGTTATGTAATTTTATATTAAAAACTGAAAATATTATTTATTTGAAAAAAAAAAAACCCTTAAAATATTACTTATCTAAGAATGGAGGGAGTAGTTATTTTATCTTGCTACATAACTACAAAAAGAAAAAAAAACTATATATATCTCATAGTGAATGGCTAAAAAGACAGGGAGTGGGGTGCGTAAATAATAAAACAAAGTAATGATAAAATAAAGATGCAAGATATTTGATGGGAATTGGGTGAAGTGAGCTCTGACCTGTTTTTGTTTAGTTAAATAAATGTTATCCTATCTTTCACGTGGTGCTACCACAAACATGTCTGGGGCTCGATTATGACAATTTCAATTCATATACCTGTAACAAAATATATGAGAAAAAACAAAAATATTCTCATTACTAATATATTTATTATATGAGAACAACAACAACAAAAAAAAACAGAAGAAATCAAGGAAATGAAAGGATTGGCATCGACCCATTAAAGCCCACTCACTAAGTTGAATCATCAATCATATGCATTACAAGGACATGTCTTTTCTGATGAGCTTTTTTTCTTGGATTATATGATAATTGATCATTTGCGCACTATGCATTCATTTACATACAAATATACATAAACAACGCATCTTATATAAAGATCAGATTATTATTTGAAAGAGAAAAGGAACGGTTGCAACATTCTGGGTTGTCAAAAATAAGCATTATCTCTATATTGACCCACCAAAAAAACTCAGTGTCTCTCATTATTATATTCCATGCATAATTTAATCTTTTTAGTATTCTATTTTTTTTTCATTAAGCCCGTGACCCGTTCGTGTCCTATTGCTTTGATTCCTTCGTCTCTCTTATATATATATACACATGTATTAATTATCGGTCACATAGCTCTTACACATACACGCACACTTAAAGTCGACGATTACTAATGCACGTTAATGAGTAATAATGTAGTACATCTATGCAGAAATTTAAGTACAGTCTTGAGTCCAGCTATGTTCACAGAACACACAGTGATATAATCTATTTAATACGAACAAATTGCTCGTGTTTGGTTGCTTAGGAAGGCGACTGATATTTTGTATATCAACGTGAATTGATGAGACTGACATAGATCGAACCGAACAAACTACAGTATAATACCATTTGTATATATTATTGCGGATGCAAAAATCTGCAATCAAACATTTATATTATAGAAGTTGAGTTGAGTTGAGTTTGTAATGAACAAAGAACCGAGTTTAAGATTGAACAAAGATCAATGCAAGAGAAAATATATGAAAAGTATGAATTGTATTGAGTTCGGAAATGATTTGAAAGAGTTTTATAGTGAAAGAGATGGCTTGTATTTCATTTGTATCTTTTTTTTCTTGGTTATTAATCCATTGATTTGCCTGATTTCGTAATTAATTCGCATGATTTTCAATTTAATCTTGGTATTTGTCCTTTTTAATTGACTCTGTTCCGTTGCTAATTACTTGAACTTCAAATAAACCATGCAGTGATTCGTGTGTTTTGGTTCTAATTATACTAATTAGCCATTTCATCCGGCCCATCTTTTGAAGTATACAAGCCGGGATTTTAAACTCAACAATTTTCTTATATTAATTAGTTCACATTTCTGCTGTTTTGTGTGTGTTTCTATATAAATTCGCTTTTGGTTTGGTATGATTTGTAACAACTTAGTAAATATATACACTCATAATTAATTTATTTTTGTCAAACATTTTGAAAAACCAACCTAGTTGAAATTGAAAAGACCCAAAAAATGAAAATTGTAAACGGTTCTAGGCTGTAGTCATTTTTTTTTTGGTGTTAACATCAAAAAACGATTCTCGTTAATTATTTTGCTACTATGTGACATGGTCGCAGAGTCGGCCCTGAGTTGTCCTGAGTTTTAAAGGGCCACAAGTTAAAAAAAAATGGGCCACAAATACTTACAATTTACCATTAGTCTAAGAAGATTTTTAAGAATTTGAATGCCAACAATTTTATATAAAAACGAGAGCCGCAAACCCATACTTCCTTTGCTTGGGCTCAGGGGGCCGGCCATACATGATCGGTCAAGCGTTTTAAAAATACCTTGTTAGAATGACATAGTTTTATGTTTAAAACAAGGTATTCTAAAAGAATTTGATCTGCGCATTGCATGGATTGAAAAAAACAAACAAAAAATTCTTAATTTTTGGCAAATTTTGGCTAAATTTAGTTGAGGCACGAAAACATAGTTTCTTTTGTTTATGCTACGGACCGAGGCTGCTACATGGTTTGCGTCACGATTATAGATAAAAAGAGACGGCATGTTTTTAGGAATATGACTTTTATTCCTTTTCTTTTGTTTTTTTTTTGGAACACTTGAATACTAGCCGTTAGTTTGTGTATGGTTTCTTTGGCCGTTACAATTCATTTTTTCCCGCTATTGATTTCATGATTTGCACCATATGAATTGTGAGTCCAAAGCTCGTGGATGAAAATTCTACTCGGCTTTTAGTGTCAGTGTCCATTTGCAGAATCGAACGATGCTTCAAAAGCAATAATTTATTTGGAAATAGCAGAGAATAAAGAGAAAACAATACAGACACTAACTAAAACTGGTAATAAACAGTCAATAAGTTATAATACTATTAGCCAAATAATTTAATTAGATTAATATAAAACTTAAGAAAGCGTGTGGTTGTAAGTATTGATAGTCAAAGACTTTTAGCATACTTGCTTATTTGTTTGTCAAAGTGGTCTTTGCTTTGCTTCTTCTATCAGCTTCACGTGAGCCATTTAGTTTTCCTCTTTTTTTGTTTTCTTTCAAAAAGTCAACAGATTAATAACTTTTATAATAGGAGGGTAAGTAAGTAAAAGCCTTCCATATATGAGAAACCCCGAAAAATAAAAAAAGGCAGAAAGTGAAGAGTGCACTAACTTATTTCAGTGAATAATTGATTTGTTAGGTTGTATATGAAAATATATGCGATAATGCGTTTGTGAAAACAAAAGTATGCATTGACCATTTTGGGGGATGGTTAGAGAATATTGACGAATACAAGTAGATGTCAAGGAGAAGAAGTTAGCTATGAGATAAAAGGAAATTTTCAACTTTATTGCAATTTATTACAATTAAGATAAAGCGAAAATGTTTCTAAACCGAACCCGAATCCAACATAAACGAGTTAGTTTTGCTTCAGATCGATGTTCTTCATCTTTGTTAACCATATGTATAATAGACGAGGTTTCCGCCAACATGTATCAATCGTCTTTTCAATATGTATATATATATAAACAAAAACTTAAGAATAAATAATGAGATTCTTGCACAAATAATCATTTTTAGAAAATTTTCTTGTTAGTTTTCTAACACTTTTTAAAAAGTGTTAAAATATCTAATACTTTGTATAATTTATATAGGTTGACTTTTTGCAAAATGACGATTTTACCCTCCTGTTGATATACGAGTGTACCCTCGGCATGAAAACAAGCATCCACAATACACTTGTGTATTAACAGGGGGTAAAATCGTCATTTTACAAAAAAATCAACCTATGTACAGTACACAAAAGTGTTAGATCCTTAAAGAATATTTAGAAATTGTTAGAAAACTAAAAAAGTTTTGAAAAAATGATTTTGTGTGAAAATACTCCATAAATAATCTACATTTCTTAAGATAATAGAGACAAATTCATTAACAATCATACTAATAAAACTAAAATAATATTATACCACGTCCACGAATAGCACGGATCACACACTAATATATATATAGGCGATAAAATTTGTTTTTTTTTTTCAAATCCCTTTAAAATATTTTTGAAAAAAAAAAAAATTGAAAGTTCTCAAAATTTGTTCTGAGTGCTCGGCTTGATATGTTGTCAAAAGAAGGATTCAGAAATCCTTGAGAGTTCCAAATAAGACAGAACTGACTTTTGTTGGTTTGTAATATTCCCTCTCTTTCAACATCGGAAACACAAACAAGCCTCTCCATGTGCTCACTTCCTTCTCCAATAATCTTTTTTCGGGGCTCTCAATATCGCACACGCTCTTTCTGTTTCTGTCACATCTTTCTCTGTATTTTAATGCCTGCAAGCACAAAAAAAACTTAATGCATGTACTTATTATTTTATCATCGATCCCTTTTATTATCTCAACAAATATACTTATCACATACGTATAGAGAAGGTTGGAGAGTTTTATTTTTTTGTAAATAATTTTGTCCCTCCCTTTGTTTATTAAGGGAAATGAATAAATATTTATAAGAGTTACCTGACTTGAAATTCCGAATTGCTTGACACGAAACTTTTTGCCCGACTAATTGTCGTATTCCCTCATTCTTGAAAAAACATGAAATATTATTGCAATGTACGTACTTTCACTTGTTTAGGATTCTAATAAAATTTAGGTTAGATTAAATTAAAGAATAGGTAGGGGATTTGGCTAGTGCCCGCAATTAGATTGGTCTGCAGGGAACATTTGCGTTAATTCATAAAGCTCCTTATTTATTTTTCTGTCTCTGATTGTAATTATGAAGCATACCAACTTTATAAATTACGTGGCCCATTCATTTAGTGTAGTATTTTTTTATAAAAGTGTCCTTATTTAGTCTTTATATGCGACATGACAATTATGGCAATTTAACGGCGTTAACCAAAAACATCACGTCATCACTCGTCGTTCGCGCGGTTTCGTAACCGGCGAGCAAGCAGGGAGCAAAAAAAGAAGAGAGAGAGACGTCTGGGTCCCACGCGTCTCCTCGACAGCCGAGCTTCCTTCTGGCGCCATCTGAGTGGTCTCCAATCGGACGGCTGTGATGCAGACGTTAAAACGCTCAATAATTCAATGATGATGACTTGGCACTTTCTCATTGGACAATTCCCGAACACGAAGATTATCTGACTAGATCAGCTTAACCATTTTCTCTCCTTAGGTTTTTGATAACTTCATTAAATATGTTCATTTTTTTCATTCAAAGTTAATGTGAATACATAACCTTTTAAATTCAAGTAATTTTTTTAAAAAATTGTAATTATTTTTTGAAAGGTTATTGTTTGGTTTTTAAATGCCTATGTTTAACAAAGCACGTGTAAAAAACTAAAAACTTTATGTTTACGTGGAAGTTATCATAGTTCGTTGATCAAAAGTTTTATTAATGTTTTTACACAAGATATTTGGGTTTCGATTTCTAGATGACACAATTTTTACAGATTAATAGAGACAAATTTATAAAAAAATCTCCAACGTAGTGTAAGTAGAGAATTATATTTGTAATAGTTCTCATAATTTGTTCAATATTAAAAAAAAACTATATGTTTCTATAATACGTTTCTATAAAAAAAATTGTCTGCGTCAAATTATCTTAATTAAATTACTAATTAGTATTTTCTTATAGATCATATTAAAAATACAATTTTATTGTAATACACGAAACATTAAAAATTTACTTTTTCGCTTTTGGCCAATGGCCATGACTAAATCAAATCAAATCAAATGAAATAAATAAATATGAAGGGACAAAATAAAGAAACAATGGGGCCCAAAGAGAAAACAGGAGAAAAAGATGGGTTGATTTGTCAATACCCGTAACGGGTTCTTTTGTTGGTAAGGTGGAAACGCAGTTTTACAGTAGAGATAGCGTTAGAGCTGTAAACAAACAAGTGTCCGACCTCGAGCAGCCTGTTCTGTTCTCAGCCTTAGCTTGTCTTCTCATTCTAATGATTTTTCTTTTGGGATCCAAATTAAGAATTAATCTGATTATTATTACTATGTAATAAGAGAACAAAAAATATTTTAATACTAGTAAATTTTGTTTTTCCCCGATTTTAGATAACGAAACTGCCGTATAAATACAAAGAATATTAAGTGAAATAATAAAATATCTTTGAAGGGAAATAAAAAAAGAAGAATACGTATGCAAGAAGCAAAATCTGGGGCGAATCCTAAGCGCTTCTTTTATAAGTTTGTGTTGTGCTAAAACGAAAACATTTAATTACAAAAAAAAAAAAACATTTAAAGAGAAAAAGTAAAAAAAAAAAAAAAAAAAAAGCATAAGAAGAAGAAGAAGCGTGTACTGAGTCTGTGACGCGAAACACTAATAGCTGCCGCAAGCATCCATTTTAATTTCACTCTTTGTGGGTCACAATCATCCTCTATCTCATCATCTTGATCATTCATTCATACATCATCATAATCATGATGACGATCATTTGTTTTCCTTATGTTTTTCATTCACAATTTTTAAGCTTTGACTTGTTACGAGATTAAACCGGCCTAATCACACATTGAGCTATTCTAAGAAGACAAGTCAACCTAAACGTTTCCAAACGCTGAGACTGCATCGCAAAACCGCTGTATCGTTCAACTATATCGATCAATTGATCATTTTTGTAAAAAAATAAACAAAACTATCGCGATATATATATATACTATAGAGTGATTGTAAATGTGAGGGTGGCCAAAATGTATGACTTTTTTTTCTCAAATTTTACTTAACAAACTAGTCCTGAAAAGCAAATGTTGCCATCCTCACATTTAGCGTTTCTTATTGCCTCTTTATTTTTGTATTGTATTTAAATATATACAGCTGATCTGTTTACTTTTTAGTCATTGTAATCTTTTTCCTTTTATAAATCTATTCAAACCTAATAATAAAAGTAAAAAATATTAAAGCTAAAACCGAATGGACAAAATGATCTAAAATAATGGTGGGTGGGACACAATTCCATTACTCCATTATTTTTGCGCAGTTTTAAAAAAGGAAATAAACAATTTTATTAATGTTTGTTTTTATTATTAAAAAACAGTTTATTGAATCACAAAAGTGTCAATATCACTATACGTAGTTATTTTCTGAAGGGTTTGGTATCTACCAAACTTGTTCATCTCAATTGCGTATATTCTCGTTAAGAATAAACAAAAATCATGAGTCACACAGAACTTTATATAAAAGAAAACTCACTCTATTATGGCTTTATTATTTTTGTTTTTTCTGGAATATATAAACAACATATGAACACTAGGATCTCATTAAGAAAGTAAGAACCCAGAGAAAGAAAAAAAACAAGAACTGCAATATTAAATATTCGTTTGATTTTATATTATGATTCTATAAATTACTTAAGGAACTATCACAAATTTAAAAAAAAAACCCTAATATAACTTAGGATTCGATCCGTTGGAGGAAAAAAAGAGAAGGATTCTAAGAAGCCCCAATAATTAAGAAGAAAAAAACCCCATTTCCATGTATAATCACAGACCGGAAGGATACACAAACTGGAAAGTTTTGTTGTTTTGGGTTTTGCTCACATGATATTGCAGCTTGATGTGTTCTCATCACTGAAGTAATGAGAATACTGATCACCACCGTGGGGCGGATACGGGTATGGATACGGATACGGATACGGGTAAGGATTTTGTTGGTGTGGTTGAGGTGGCATGTAGTTGACAGCGGGAGGTGGTCGAGCATACATCATCGGCTGGAACCGCTCGTTCCCCATGGCTCGTTGCTGGTTCATAACCGCCGCTAAGTATTGTTGTTGTTGTTGCTGTTGTAAGTATGGATTTCCCGGCATTGGATCTTGTCCGCCTCCGCCGTTTCCCGGGCCTTGGAAATATCCTGGTGGTGCTCCTGCGGATGGGCCACCACCGCCACCGCCTGGTCCCATTGCGGGTAATCCTTGGACCGCCTGCATATTATTACCCATTGGACCACCCATTGGACCACCCATTTGACCACCCATTTGCCCACCCATTGGCATACTCATGGTCGGAGGTCCTCCGCCATTGCCGCCTCCCATTGGACGGAAACCCGGCGGTAATCCTCCGCTCACGGGTCCTCCTCCGCCACCACCACCACCCTTTTTGCCTCCGTTGGGACCACCGATCATCTGTCCTCCGCCACCTCCTTTATTACCGTTAGGACCGACACCACCTCCTCCATTTTTTCCATCTAGCGGATGTCCACCATCACCACCGCTTTTACCGCCGTTCTTGCCTCCGCCTTGGTTTGGAATCCCCACATTACCACCACCGCCTCCACCGGGACCTCCCTTCTTACCACCGTTACCTCCGCCGCCGCCAGGCATTTGAACAGGGAAAGGGACACCACCTGGACCTCCTTTACCCACAATTTTGGCACCGGCGGGTCCAGGACCACCGCCGTTTTTCTGAGCGTTTAAAATCTGCTGAGCGTTAGGCATCATCATGTTAGGCATCATGTTATTAGGCATCATCATGTTACCACCACCACCCATCATAGGCTTCATCTTGTTAGGCGGAGGAGGGTGGTCGTCAAACTCATCATCCTCCAAATCATCATCAAACTCGTCATCATCAAACTCATCATCGAATTCGTCATCACTGAAATCGTCGTCGTCGTCATCATCAGGAACATCGAACTTCACAGCCTTCTGATTAGGAGGATTCTGAGGGTTCTTGTTCACAGGAACAGAGCCAGGGCCTGGACCCTTTAACTGAGGAGGAAGCTTCAGGTCTTGAAACCCTTTCATCTGCTGAAGCTGTTGAAGCTGCTGAGGATTCAGCTGCTGCATCTGTTGTGGAGTTAACTGTGGAAGCACCATCTTCGGTGGCCCACCGCCGCCGCTACCGCCGCTACCGCCTCCACCACCACCACCACCACCACCACCACCTCCACCACCGCCTCCTTTCTGACCTTTGTTATTGTTTCCACCGGCGTTACCGCCACCGCCTTTGCCGCCGTGGTCAATCTGCATGCCTTTGAACTGATTGGCCAAGTTGGGTTGGTTCTGATTGGTGTTATTTCCCTTTGGAGCTCCCCATATTTCGGCATGTTTACCAGATTTCAAGAGTTTCTTGATAAGAACTGAAGGGTCTACGTTTCCAGATACCGTGACTTTTCCTTGCTCTGCGTCTATCTTAGTCGTGAAAACACCTGTTTCAGGACCAAAACCAACATAGCCAAGGTCAATGAAGAGATCAACGTCTTTTTCTAGAGGTTAGTCAAATCAGAATTAAAATGGATTTTTTTCCGAAAGTCAAAATCGTCAAGGTAAGATTTTGGAAGATTTTCTTTACCTTCAATTTTCTGCAAGATTTTCTTCACTTTCTGCTTACAACCATCGCAGTGAATATTCACTTTAAGAACACAAGTCTACAAAAGAAAACACCACAACAACAACAAAAACAGAGTAAATTCTCATATTACTTTAAATATATTAACATCAAAAACGGAAGAAAAAAAGTGGTGAGCAAACCTGGATCTTCATAAACTCTTCTTTACTCATTTTTTCCTTGAATTGGTGAATAAATTGTAATCTATCTCACTAGATCTGAGACAACTCCTCTGGTTCTTGAAAGTTTAATCTGCACAATCAAAAACCCAGAAAATTGTTACTTGAGCAATATATTCAAAAGACAGAACACAGAAGCAAACATAACTGTAAACGCACACATATGATATACATTATCTGAGTAAACAGAAGGTATAGCTTGAGAGAGAGAGGACTCTCTTTTCTTATTGGGTATTTTCCATGGAAGACGAATATGCAGAGAGAAGATTTAGAAACAGAGAAGGCAAATCAGAGACTTACTTGAATGAAGCAAAGAAGAAGAAGGAAGAAAGCTTCAGACTTTAAAGTAAGTTTGGTGAACATTAACTTCTCTACAACTATTTCAGAATGAGAGGGAGAGAGATAAAGAGAGATGATTTGCTACTTCGTTATCTTTTTTAAGATGTGCTTTAATTTATTGAGAGAAATGGAGTGAGTGCAAGTACTCTTATTTTGGGCTAATATGGATAAATGTTTTTTTAAATACTTTTCCCCATAAATATTATTTAATGGTAAGATGTGAAAAGTAATTATCAAAGACTCAAAGTAGATTAGCAGTATGCGTCAAAAAATAAACTAGATTAGGAGTATTAATGGTATCACCGCTTTTAATGTTCTAAAATCCATATCAAATATTTATATTTTTTAAAACATACAAAAATAATTCGATTTTCACAGATAATACAGATTTTAAAAATAGAATTTATTGTGTAATTTTATCCATTGTTAGATGTGAATAGTTTTTATTTCTTTTAAATTTAATAACTGAACATTGAAATATATGTTAATACATTTTTTTCGAGAAGTAATACAATTGCATTTAACTCTGAAGTATATACTAACACATAAATTTAATAAAGCCCTTTAGTCAAAAAAAAAACAAAAAAAAACTAACACATAAAAAGGAAACGTTGGAAATGGGGGGGATTAAGAACACTATGTGAATATTCATAAAAACCCACATTAGTAATATTTTATAATGGGATGATATGCTTTTTATTTTTAATTTACTCCATATTAGCTTGGCTTATGCGGCTCGGCTTGGCCTCAACTAAACAAACAATTGTTTTATGAGGATTAATCCAATTATATTTAGATCAATTTTATTTATTAATTACGTCAATGAACCAGTTAATTTAACGTTACTATGTGAGAAAAAACGTGAAGTTGTTCTCTCTTTATTCCTTCCGTATAAACCGGTCCTAGGAATTTTGCTACATTAAAATTAGGAACGATCTTTCATTCTTTCTTACCTCAATAAATTAAAGAAATTCCAAACTTTAAAATCAATCGATCTTACTGCCTAATTAAACCTCTATCATCATGTTGTATAAAACTATTAGTGTATGAAAATATATGATTTATATATTGTTTAAAGGATTAGATACATAAAGTAGAGATAAGACGGATCGAGTTTTAACTATCCAAATCCATATATATGGCTACCAAATAACCGGACTTCATATATCCGTCCATACATTAAAATATCTTCGGATATTCGAATCTGGATCCATAAAAAAAAATTATAATCATGAAAGGGAAACTAGCGCCAATTATTTTTGTTTTGGAAATGAAAAAAACTAGAATTTTTTTTATACGGGCAAACACATCCAATATAATCGAATGGATCGAAATGTTATTTTATCATGTAACAAAAAAATTTAATTTGTATTACTCGAAACGAATACCTATTGATGTAACTGTAAGGCACCTAATTATGTAAGATCTGTCTCTTACGTCTTTGAATAGTGAGATTATTAGGTTATAGGTACTGTTCATTTAATATCTGGAGCCATCGTAATGATCATATGCTTCGTGTGAACGGTAACAAAACGAAAATATACCGATGTTAAACTATATATCAATGCTACGAATCTATGATACTCGTTTCTTAATTATTTCAGCTGCGAAGAAGTTCTGATTTAGTTAGTAACTTAGTATTTAATAAAGTTTGATTTAATGATTTGCAAACAGTGAATATATATCTGCGGTGATATTAAATATCACATGCATGGTCTTTAGACTCTTCTCAGACAGGCTCAAAACATGGAGTGTTATATGGAAAAGGGCAGTGAAAATAAAATGAAAAAAACAAACAGATTTTTTTATCTTTCTGGTTTGATTTATATGATTGTATATACCCAAACCCAATCATGATTAATTTAATTCTACGACTCAAATAACTATTGACCATATCGATTCACATATACTCGTAATAATTTGTCACGATTATATCATTCCACGCGGTTCGTTTGTTTAAATCATTAACAACTATACTCGATTGCCCACATGGGCGTGGTCGAGTGGTAGTGAGGAGGTGGGATTGTTCCACCAACGGGGAATTCGGTTTCGATTCCCCCTCTGCGCTGGTGCTCGAAACATTAATCACGACCATGTGTGGAAGCTGGCACTGGACTTCGGCCCAGTTAAAAACCCGTGAGGAGGCTTTATCAGTTGGACCAACTCACTCTAGCCAATAGTCAGAAGGCGCGAATTCTTACTGGTTTGGCATGTGGTAGCCAGTCTCATCTCTCCGGTAGGATGTCGACCGGACAGTCTAGTTTATCCACAAAAAAAACAACTATACTCGATTTATGTATTTATTTAATTTCATATAAAAATGATCACCACGGATCAGGGTTTAATGATAAGAACTAGTTAATGTATTTACGCATCCTAGTCCATTTCACATCCATCATTGGAGGGGACTCTAATGCTATCCAGTTATCTTTTTTTTTTTGTGTGTGCTTGATCTATTCACGAACAAACTATTTGTAAATAATGACATACAAAACTACAGCAAACGATTGATAACAACATATGATATAGTTTACCACACCGAAACTATATTTTGTTGAATTATAGTGTGAAGTTTAAGATTGTTTGCTCTATGATCAGTAGACCAATAACGTTTTTACATCAAGTTATTTATGTTAAACTGTTTATTGTTAAAAGGAAAATAAATTTCGAGGAACTAAGGAAATAAGCATTATAAACTAATTACAAATACCAGCGCAACATTTGTAAATTCTATCAAATTTGGTTTTAAACCTCACAAATTATTGAATCCAACTGTCCATGCTTTTTTAACCTTTTGTCGAAATTTTCTCAAATAATTGAGTGACATATTTAGTAAAAGTTAAAATTGAAACAGTGGGATCAAGTAATCGAGAAAATGACAAATTTGGTAAAGAAAGAGACGTCTTAAGAGAAATTTTGGGCATAATAAATATGGTTTTTAAATTCTGATTTGTTTGTCTTAATGGGAAATAAAGAGTTTAACCTTATATAAAATGCTAAAAAGAATGTTATCAAAACTAATAATAACTGAAAAAGTAAAGATTATAGTGGAAAAAAAAAAAAAAAAAGAAGGAAAAAGGTGGGGTTGGGTAAATGATGAAAGCATCACCCTTACGAGTTACGAGTGAACATAATCACGTTTTCGGCCGCATCAGTTTCTCTTAATTTTCATTTAATATTAAGTTATTTAACACTTATTTTGTCTAACTTTAGACACTTTTCTTGTACGCATTTATCATTATTGCCCTTTGTCTTAAAAGCCTAAATAATGTAAACTTAGCATGAAAACACTGTTGAAAAAAATAGCTTTGTTATTTAAACAATACTATAAATATACTACTCCCTCCGTTCCACTAAAATGTACGTTTTATCATTTTCACACACTTTAAGAAATAATTAACAATACCAGTTTTAACCTCACAATAATATTATTATTACTGAATGAACTTAAAAAAAAACAAAAAGGCAAAACTTTAATAAGGGTAAAATAGGTAAATGACCATAAAATTTATATTGAAAACATAAAAACTGTATATTTGTGAAACAAATTTTTTTTCTAAAACATATATCTTAGTGGAAAGGAAGGAGTATTTTTTTGCTTTAAATATTTCACCGTTAGATAAAAAAGTAAAAACAAAAACAACATTCACTGTTGTACCTGTCAAATTAGCGAAGAGATAAAGATTAGTTTCTTACACATAGGTTTTTATGGAATACTAGATTAGTTTCCGCCTGTTATACAGATAAAATATAATATATTTGGACTCTAATAACTTGTATAATTATATTTTAATTTAAAACTCTCGTTAAGGTTTTCAGAAATTATGTTTTGTAAATCGCAATTAAAAAAATTCAAAAATTGATCCATATCACCCATAAACAATAATTCTAAATGAATGAGAGGGCTCGAAAATAAATTTCAAATCTGATATAACTTAAAACTAAATATAACTGATAAAACCAATAGTTTTTTTATAATAAATTGTTATTTTCTAATTAAATATATTATGAATCTTATATATATTTAATAGTTTACATTTTTTATTTATGGTTTCTATTTGATTCTAAATTAAGAGCAGTACATGTAGTACACTTCTCAAATTTTACTAATTCATCTGCCATTACTTTTTTTTCATACTTTACTTTTTCGATTTTATTAGTTTCTATTTTTTTAAAGATAATTTGCTTTTCATTTTTATTATTTTATTTTATTTATTAAAAATAAATAAAAATTAGAAAGTTTATATTATTACATTGACACATGTCGCGATCTTAATTAATAACGACACATGTCACAATCTCGTGAATAAGAATTATTTTACGTATCACGCTTACGTTGACGGATTTAACTTTATATAATAAGATACACATACATGTGTTGGTTTCTCTTTAGCAAAAAAAAAAGATACACATACATGTTTATATATAGAATAGTTCCGAAATCAACAAACAACGGACGAGGTACAAGCATGTTAGGTCCTAATAATATATTATGGGTGTTAGAGCCATACAATAAAAATCGTTACTCGTAAGAAATTTAGTAGATATTTTGATCGCCATATCAATGAAACATAATTTGTAGTTTTGTACCATATAATTGGATAGGACAAGAGTAACGTTAACTCATATATCTATTGTATGATATAGTCCAAGTATTTTTTATAACGAAAGGACATGGTACAATTTTGACATTTATGATAAAGTTTTACAATGGTTGGGGAATTATTTCTTTTAAATTTGCTGCATTATTGAATTATTTGAAGTTTTATTGGGTACATATATACTTATAACTTACAAATGGTGTTGAAGGACCATAAGATTTTATCTTGCCAGTCAAAGTTATAAATCAATACTAAACGATAATTTTAGAACTCCCATGATATTAATTACTAAAACTAATATAAAAGTTTGCTACAGACTAAAATATATATATATATATATATAAGAGTAAAGTTTTTATAACATAGAGTTCTAAATTTTTCGTTTGTACATCTTTTTTGCACTGGAAATTTGAAAATATTTTGATTTAAAGAAGGGGTCGGTTCTTGCATGTATTAACATTTTATAAAAATATTTTGATTTAAATCATTGTTTGTGTATTAACACTTTACAAAAACTGAAAAAATAAGTAACAGTTAGTGTACTGTACACGCGTTGACTTTCCAATCGTATCCATATATAATATTACGCGAATCAACGGTGTACAGTACACATACTAATAATAGGTATGGAAAAATCGTCTTTTACAAAAAGAAAATGTTACTTAATTTTTTAGAATTTGAAAAATGTTCGATCACAAATTATGTTTTGATTAAATACAAATATCTTTTTAAAGAAATCAAACTCAAATCTGACAACATAAATTAATGCTTAATTTTGATCGACTAGTTAAGCTACCAAGTACATTTGAATAAATTTTGGTTTATTGCAATAAAAACTGTAGCTGATTTTTTGCCGGAAATGATAGAATTGAGTCACATGAGTCTCCAATGTTCACATGGGGTCATCTTCTTCTTATTGACAAATGACATTAATTGGAGTTTTTGTCCCTATTCTCTCCTTTTGTTACCATCTTTTCCTTTAGATTCGTTTTCTTTTTTTTCCTTTCTTAAATACAATACGTTTCGGACTAGAATTGTTATATTTTTAGCGTTGAAAATGTTATACCTATTGGCTATTAATCCATTATAGTTGAATGTTGACAGTGTGAACGATGATAAAATTTTAATAATTTTGCGGTGATTATGTATGTTTGAAACTTGAACAGTGTGAACTGACGCAAATGATAATATCTTTGACGGTAGTACCTAGATTCGTATCCATGGAGCAGATTTATTTGTACTTGATATATCTAGCTATACTAAAATACAAGGAATCCTGAGATGTTTATTTTTTAATCCTAAAACTAATCTCGCTTGGATATTTCACTGGCATTGCTAAATATTCCATGGAGCAACCTCATTCATTTTTCCTAGTGGCTAATTGTCGAGGTAGTTAAGCTCCATGGTTAAACTTAAACTTCTTTGAGAACCATATCCATTGATGGACCTTAGAAGTCAAATCCGAGAAAAGCTATATCAGAAGGTTGGTCTAAAATGGAATATATTAAACTGAAAAAAATATGTTGATACAGGGATGTACATGGAGACAGGTGATAAATGAGGTTTTGTAAGAACTTTGATTAAACATCATGCTCTGACTAGTAAAAATTGTCATAGGGAAAAATATCTCTTACACTCCATAAATATTCCAAAACAAGACTAAGACAACCACACATAGACTTAGGGTTTCAACTTTCAATGTTCAAAACTTCAAATTGTATGTTTGCGTGTTTACAATATTATGTTAATACTTTAAATAAAAATATGATATTTTAATTTTCCCTTCTTTTTTTTTTTTAACTGAGTTTTTTATTTCTATCAATTTGTTTTTTACAAATTATTAACGCAAACACGTAGCACATCACTTGCATGCATTTTTCCCGTTTGTATTTACGGTTTTCAAATTTTTAAATAGTGTTTTTAAGAAAACTAAGAAAACAATTTCAATTTTTTTTATATATCAAAGGAATATGATGTCTAGATATAGGAGGATACACTAGATACCACCTGGAATCAATATGTATATGGAAAAATAATTTTGCTTGTGAAGAGAGTCACTTCACTACAATCAGATGAAGACTTTTCTTTTTATATCTTCCTCAATTCAAAAGTTATAACATTCTGTCAAAAGAATGAACACAGATTCACTTTTTTTTTGTTTTTCAGGCTTAACTTCAATAGGAAACATTCTCCATCTCCAACAAGCTTTTCCTTTTCTTTATTAGCCTTTTTTATAGACAAAAAGCGAAAAGGAGATGAAAAAGAAAAGATTACTTCTTTGAATGTTCTTCATAAACTTCTGTTCCATCTCTCTTTATTTTCTTTTGAATCTTTGTAATTCTCCATTTATGACTTTCACACAAACATTTTACTTTCTAAAAAAGAAAAAAGAGTTCAAGGAAAACCAAAATGAGGAACACATAGAGCTGTCTAAACTACCGTAGATCTTTCATGTCTGTCTGAACAAAGTATTAATTTATGTTACTTCGAAGTTCGGTTTCTAAGTTATAACTCAATCGATTACCGAAAAACGTATTCAATAACAGATTAAACCATGCGACTGATGAGTGTTCCAAGCAGAAAGAAACAAAGAGAAAGCTTCTTTAGAACCATTATATACATTACTGATGTTTCTTTTCTTTCAAACATCCAAAACTACGGCCAAAAAATCTGTGCAGAGCATGAAACTAGAAAAACACAAACCGTGTTTGTATAAGAAAAAGGCAAAAGTATTTGACTTCAAGGTTTTTTTCTTAAAAGAATCAAACTTGGTGTTTAATTGAAAAGAAGAAACCTATTCTTTAGTGTTCCGTACTCCCAACTTTAACCTCTAAAAACTCCTTGATAGGTTGTCGACATATGGGACATTTGTTTGACTGAAACCTCAGTTCTTTTGCACAGTCGCTGCACAAACACTGCAAGAGACAACACAACATGATTTAGTCTTAAAATTACAGAAGTTACATGATCATATCTGAGACTCTGCAAACGATTTTATAAGTTTACCATCTAAATGAAAACTTGTGTTAAAAAGAAAGCAAAGAGAATTGCTAGAAGCTTTTACCAAATGTCTACACGGCATGACGATTGTGTCCTTGTGTTCAGTCAAGCAAATGACACATTCTAAGCCACCGCTATCCTCTAAGCCCGACGCATCATTACCTTGTGTGGTTGAGTTATCGATTCCATACAGCTCACCACGTAGTTCATATCGAACTTCTTCAATCCATAGGATCTGATTCATGACTTTCACTTTGAAAGATCCATTGTTAGTCTTCTCCAAACCAGCTTGTGTGATTTGCTTATGAACTAATGATTCCTCTGAAACCGAGCTTGGTGAGATTACTGTCTCAGCTGATATTACAAGTGGGTACACCTCTTCTGGTGATGGTTTCGATAGATCGTCCAGTGAAAAGAAGCCCAAGTCGGTTCCTGTCCCTGAAGGTTGTAGAAACTTCTGCGCCGTACCTTTTTGGAAAGATACTTTGGTTGATGGGAAATCTTTTGGAAAATGCGGGACGATTGTGCAGTTTGGTTCCTCTTTCGCAAAAAATATGATATTGAAACTGAAAATGAGACAAGAAACATAGTCAATAATGTTCATAACAAATCATACAATTTAACTTCAAAATATAAGGACTCTAGTTTCTCAAGGTTCTCGATGTTCTGGATTGGGTTTTGAACACATAAGATCGATTCAGTAGCTACTAGCTTAGTGTTTGATTCAGAGTTGGATGCAAACAATTTCTTGACAACCGCAACTGCAAATTTCGAAAAATGTATTTAAGAACTTCAATGCTATATGTGAAGTGAGTCTTTTCCATCATTCCTAAGAGATTCAATAACTGAATTATGTTCTTGATGCAAAATCTTCATCAGTTATGTGACTGAAGCCTGAATCGCTTGGTTTCGTAACCAATATTAAATGTAATCTTATACCCATCAGCTAGATCATATGAAAATTTAACCCTTGTTTTATCCAAAAATGTGGTTCCATATAATTTGGAAAAATGAATCATGAGTAAAGTTCCCTCTAGGCTAATTAGCCAACTTCGTCCCAATTCTGGTTCTAATAGCCCAAAATTCACTCACCTTGGATTGCTTGAACCAAAATGATCCAAATGAAAAACCCCTAAGTTCCATTTAATAATAAAGGAAATGCAAACAAGGGTTTGTGAGTTCCATCATGTAAAGTTTGATCCAAAATTTCAGATTCAGTATAATTTTCACAAGTTCCCTCTACCCTAATCAGCCAATCTAGTCTCAATTCACTCACTCAATATTAACCCAAATGAAAACTCCCCAAATTCTGGAAGCAAACAAAGGTTTGTTTTTTGGGAGTGAATTGTGAATATACCTGCCATCGAATACGGCATCGAAGACGAAGGAAACTAGATGGTGGCCAGGGTTTAGATCGTCTGCTTCGAGCCTCACCGTATCTTTATGCACATTGACATTATTCCTCACCTTCTTCGCGCTCGCGTACGGCGGAGGCTCTTGATTAACCGGAGGCGGACCGAAGTGAACCGGTCTCATCATCTGATTCCATCCATTGTGATGAGAACCGGAGTAATACGGAGGAGGCTGTTGTGGGTAATACTGGTTTTGATTATAGCTATGACCATACGATCCGTAATTAATCTGCGGCGGAGGATGAGATGGTGGCTGAGACGGTTGTGGAGGAGGAAGAGAGAGCTGTGGAGTTGATGATACAAGGTGGTTGTGAGTGTAGCTGTACTCGTTGTGCGGTGGTTGAGGCGGCGGTTGTGAAGGAGGATCGGAGTAATAGTGCGGCGGAGGAGGAGGAGGATGATTATGGTGGCGACGGTGGTAATTGTCTCGTCGACGGTTGCTGAAAAAGATCCCCATAGCTGAAGAAGGAGTCAAGAGAGACAGCTTGTCTCAGACAAGACAGGAAGACGAATGAGTACGAAGAGAGATTTGGAAAGAACAAAACACAAAAAGTCAGATCAAAGATTTTTTGACGCTTTCGTTTTACCTTTTTAATTGCGTCAATATCATCTATTCTCTACCCGCCAGATTTACTGCCATTTTTGTACCCCGATAAAACAAAAATGTCAACGCGTGTAATTTTTTACTACTTTCTTGATCTGCAAAATAATTTATTTTCGGCATTCAAAATTCTGGAATTTTTCTTTTCCCAATTTTTTTTTATAACGGATCTTCTCGAAGGGACTTGACCGTTTATTTATTTATTTATTATAGAGTTCTTCTATTAATGAAAGAGACATGACAAAGTTCTTCCTGTTAAAATCTCCTTTATATAAAATTACGTCACGCTTTCGAAAATCCATATTTCAATCGTGAGATAGAATATATATATATATATATATACATAGAAAAATTCAACTACTATGTAATATACCTTAGTTAATGTATTGAATTTCAATCGTGATATGATTATGTTTAGAATGTTTCTACAAATTGTATAGATATCAACAAGTGACGGATGAGATAGAAAGTATCTTAATGAGATTTTGGTGGGAAAAGAGTTCACAAGAAAAAAGAATTCCGTGGATTGTTTGGAAAAGACTACACTATTCTAAGAAAGACAGAGGTTTAGAATTTCGTGATATGGAAATGTTTAATGACGCATTACTCGCTAAACAAGCATGGAAACTTTTAACAAACCCGACATGTTTGTTTTCACGGTTGTATAAGGCAAGGTACTTCAAAGATGAACATCTATTTGAATCAAAAGCTAGACTGAATCATTCATATGGATAGGCCTCATTACTACACGGAATAGAACTAATAAAAAAGGGATCACGTTACATTATCAGAAATGGCGAAAGCATTCGGATTTTTCAAGATAATTGGTTACCGACTCATCCTCCAAGGCCAGCAACAAGTATTGTTATCAATAATGACTAAACGGTATCAACATTGATAAAACATGACGGTGCATATAGGACATGGGATTTGGAAGCTTTATCAGCTTTCTTGACCGATGAAAATAAGGAGTTGGCAAATTCCTTATACTAAGCACAACCACCATAAGAGGACGCTATACATTGGAACTACAATAAAAGTGGGAAATTTTCGGTAACTTCCGGGTATTGGTTCTCTCGTCATAACAATGAGTTTGAAGATGAAGCACCAGAAATTCCGCATGGGGATCCAGAACTGAAAGCTAGAATATGGAGGTTAAATATCATGCCAAAAATAAAACATTATTTGTGGCGAATCTTAACAAAGGCTATTGGTACAGCAACAAGACTTACAACGAGAGGTATCCGAATGGATACAACATGTCAACGATGTTGTATGGAGGCAGAAACAATTAATCATATGCTCTTTACATGCCCTGTTTCGTTGACTACGTGGAGACTATCTAATTTACCTTCTCCGGTTCTGTTAAATCCAAGTCACGAAATTGAGGAAAATATTAAAAGTATTATGAATTGTCAGGGAGTACAAGGATTATCCGTAGAGAAGAAATTACTACCATTCTGGATAATGTGGCGTATTTGGAAATCCAGAAACAACTTAATTTTTAACAAAAAAATTATAAAACCTCATCGAGATGTGGAGCTTGCAATAGCAGATGTACAAGAATGGATATCGGCTACGACTAAAGAGGATGATGTGAACATACTTCAACCCTCTTATTAGGTCTCATCATGGATTCGGCCTAGTGTGGGAACACTTAAATGCAACTACGATGCTGCTTACGATCTGAATTCAAGAAGAGTCGTTGGAGGATGGATTTTACGGAATTGTTTTGGAGTTGCAAAATGTTGGGGCGCGGCACATTTAGGATCAGCTACTTCAAGTCTGGAAGCAGAAGGAAAGGCATTGCTAGCAGCTTTGCAAAATATATGGAATAAATGTTTCAACAATGTATTCTTCGAAGGCGATTGTCAGATTTTAGTTGATATCTTGCATGGAACTAAAGAGGATTTCACAATGGAAAATTTGATTGATGATATTACAATGTGGAAATCGAAGTTTGGGAGTATAACATTTTCTTATGCAAAAAGAACTTCAAATGAAGCAGCACATTTATTAGTTCGTAATGGTCCTTATAATAACATTTATTTCTTGGGATGTATTTATCCGCCTCCATGGCTAACTCAAACGTTGTATTCAGACTGTATGTTGTCAAGGTAATAAAGATTATGTTTTGTCGAAAAAAAAAAAAAATTGTATAGATATCAACAATATCTCAAATTGTTACAAAAAAAATAATATCTCAAAGTTAGGGACGAAGAAAAAATCTTTTTAAATAATTTATTAATCTATGTTATTATACAAAAACAAAACCAAGAAAACGAAAAATTACAGCGATATATATCATCTGTGCATTAACGGCTGACTCTTTTGCCCAAAGAACCTAAGCTTTGTAAGTTTAAGATAAAAAGATTACTGTACAAAGTAATTAACCAGCAGCTTCTTTAATGACTATGGTTCTCTTGGTCCTGAGGTTGTTGAGAATCTATCATTACTAATAGAGGCTCATTTAAATCCGCCGGAGCATCAGCCGTAACGTTCAGCTCCGGCGACGCTGCAACCGCTCCGTTCATGTCTCCTCCGTGCTCTGCTAAAGCTTTTCTTAGAGCGTTCTGTGCCACCTTCGTAACACAGACCATTAATATCACTGCAAAGAAACAGATAAAAGAAAGCGAAGAGAAGCATTAGTGTTTCTGTGCATTTGCAGGTTCACATAGATTCTATTATGGTGAAGATGAATTCTAAGAACTTTCGAACCAACCGGATATTACAAGGCTTGAAATCAAGAAAGCCTGCAAATAGCGAAACACGGGTTGAGAAGAGAGATTGATACAAGAAGCTGAGAATGTAGTTAAATTATTCGCGCGGATCTTACCCAGCGACTTAGCGAGAATTCGCTCCACTTGTGAGTCACATCAGAAAGGTCTTTTAGAGTTGTTCCAACATACACTAACGCAAGCGTTATTGGCTGTGAATGAACAATGTATCAAGCTGTATTCTTTTGATATTACTATTAAACATGATTATTGAGAGGTGGATTTGATTAGATTACCATCATCCCTAACCAAGAAGAAAGCAAGTATGGGCCAAGCCGAATTGGCGTTACAGATAAGAGGTAGTTCAACATGCTGAATGGGAGAAGAGGAGCAAGCCGGAGCAGCAAGCATATCTATATTCAGTTTTTGCATATTCATAAGTTTCAAAAATAAGAGTGTCAGCACATAACGAAAAATTAAAACTTGTATTGGTTTTCAGCGCAAACCTTGAAACCAGATTTCTCAATCGCGAGTGCCACCGACTGAAACTGAGGATAATCCTTCAATTTTGCAACTACAAAAGGTTTTCCAATCTGCATAAGAGCATTTATCATGTAAGTACCAAAAAAAAAAAAAAAAGGGTAGCATTTGTCTGCAAATCTTCTAACTACATAAGAAGTTTGAGACACATACCGTTCGGCCTAGAAGAAATGCTGCTCCTGAGCCAAGTGTAGCACCGACTGAGTCCGCCACAAAACCAATTGGCAGCCCAAAAAGGTAGCCACCACCGATCTGTATATCACAGCTTCAACCAAATAAGATTTCTCAATTTTATAGATAAACCTGCCACTCTCACAAAGAAGATTGAGAGTGGATGATAGCCGTGATTATATCACACAAAAATTAAATAGGATCTGGTTTATGTACCGTTAGAACCGAGGCAGGAACAGCCAAAACCGTTAGAGGAATGTACGCAACAGCTCTACACAAATTACAAAAGAAAGAGAAGTTCAGTACAGAGGTAAGCAACCTGCGAAAAAAGGCCTCCTAACTCTTATGTTCCTAAATTTATAGAAGTTTTATTTGCAAAGGCTTCCCAATCATGAGTAAACACTGGTAATGAAGCAGAGGTGAAGCTACCATAGCTCATTGCTACGCAAGAATATAAATTAGCTTCATAGCTCAGGAAACAAGAAGAAGAGACACTTACAGGGCAAAAGGTCCCCAAGGACCTAGGTCTTGTTCAACCCATAACAAAAAATCCCTCAAAAGCTGAAAATACAAAGAAACAGTAAAAGTTTCAGAGCATAGCTAATGCTACAAGTCACTACTTCGAATGAAAGGAATTCAAAAGGGAAGATATTATCCAGAGATCAACACGCAGCATTTGGTTTTCTAAAATTTGAAAATCAATATAGCTCATAAATCCTATGCAGAGGGTCAACATTCATCTTTCACATGACCAGAAAAATGATGGAAAAGCTCAAATTTTAATTGCTATGAGACCTCCAATGAGACTAATCGTATCAGAAGAAGACGAAACGCAAATCGACCCACATTCACCAGAAATTCAAAGAAAAGCATATGAATTTCCAGGAATCAACAAAAACCCATCCCAGAGAGCGACGACGGAAACCCTAATTTGGCCAATTACGAGGTTATAAATGGAAACGGACCTGCTCGACGGGGAGAAAATAGCAAGCTAAGACAATTGCAGCTACAAGGATCAAAAGAACGGAAACCCGGAGAGCAGATCCCCACGTAAACGCCATGAACGACGCAAAATGGCCTCCGGAAACTCTTACACGGCGATGCCGGATCTATGGATTGTTCTCTGAGAAGCAAAGCAAAGCGAATTCCCCGAGAAAGGGCAACGAAATCAGAAGGGCGAAGATTGTCTCTGGCGCTTGCCGTGGAGATAATCGAATCCGAATCCGAAACCGAAAAGGAAAGAAATATAATTGGAATGGAGGTTTCGTGAAGGAGGAGATTCAATCGTTGATTTGGTTTGCAGACTCCATCTTTAGCGTCAGAGCATATACGAACTGTGACTGGTTACAATAAACCGCGTACCGACTTACGGGCCGTCCTTAATAGATTTTGATAAGTTTTTTTTTTTTTTTTAAATGTCAGAGATTTTTATTTTTACAGCCTTTTATTTTTATTTTTTTACAAATAAAAAAGAGAGATTATATATATATATATATTCCATATATATAAAAAAAAGTCTGGCAAGGTCAATGACATTAAAAAAACTACATATAACCTTTTATAAAAAATAAAACAATACAGAATTTGAATGCTTGGAAAATAATCGTCATGGGTTTATGACTGTTTGATATAGTAATCGCCGTTATATCAAAGAGTCAACGATTTTAGTATTGTTCAATATTTATTTTATATTTCCATTAATCAGAAACAATGTGATCCTCGTGGAGAATTGTTACAAAATAAAATGATGGAACATAAAAGTAAGATACAAAAGTTGAATTTTGTGGGATCTCTTTTACAAGCTTATCAATAGAACTTCAGCTTTTCCAAAATTCTCCATCCAAATCCTAATCTATCGAACCCAATTATGGAGTTTGAAATTCAAGATGTCCCCCACTGATAAGTTGTGCAACTGAATTGTTATCCCCTTCGAAAATGATAAGCTTTGATCCAAACCTGTTGTAAAGCCATTAGTAAAGCTTGAAGCTCTGCCTCTAATGCCAAATGACATATCTGTTTTAGTTATGTTTTGGCAGCATGAAATCCATTCAAGCAACTCGGGATATGTCTCTCCTCCAATCACTCCTCTGTTTTTGGTAAAGAAGAAGCTTCCCTATCCTCCATAGAGGAGATAGTTTGTGATTATTGTGCCATTGGAGAACTGCTTCAAACTTTGCATCAAATGGTGCGTGCGGGTCCATGAGAACTCCATTTGAAAAAATAGATGGTCCATAGATTCATCAAATCCAAACAACATCTCCTAGTTCCTTCATTTTCATCACTAGTGTTCAGTTATATATTTCAACTTATGGATTGGCGGCTAAGAAATTCGAAAGTGTACAAACCACAAATAAAAGAATCGTGATTTCTAACTCCTTACTTACACGGTTACACCTAACCAAACTAAGAATCTCTCTAGTTATTACCTCACACACAATGCATTTAACAACACATGAACAAGCATCAGATCAACAAAGTACTGATGCCCTATCTCGCCGTCTCTCCACCGCATCTTCGCCGGAGCTCTTCCGTAATGAACCCCGTCGTTACACCGGTTATCATAATGCCACGGATACGTCATATCGAAGTTATCAATCACACCCGAGACCAACCCTAGTTCCTTCATCTTCTCCAAAAACACTCCATTGTACACTTCCATCTTGCTCGGGTTAAACGCGAGCGTCCTCGCGTAACCCCCAGTAGCTATCGTGTTCCTGAAAACCACTTCCGGCGGTCGGAACCCGCGGCTTTTCACCGAGTCCAAAACGTTTCCCCAGAATGCAGCCGCGGTTTTCGCTCCTTTCGCAAACGCTCTAAGGTTAGACCAGTGAACGCCGTCGTGGAGACCCGAGTTAACAACCATCACGTCCGGAACGCCGTTTTCTTCGGTGAAGTAGCTTCTGAGCAATTCTCTAAAGCCGTGGTCTTTAAGTGAGTCAAGACCTTGATAGTTTTGGGTATCGTTCCAATGTCCGTTGAAGATACTCGTGATCCTAACGCTCTCCGACGAGTTTTTCGGATTCGAGAACTTCAAATCGAATCTCCTAGGGACGGAGGTGATCTCCGGATGACCCAAGACGAAATTCAGCAAGTTTCTGATCGAATCGACATGATTCGAGTCTCCCCAGAAGAAAATCCATTTGTTCTTCAAGCAATCCCAAGCCGAATCGCCGGAGAAGAGCTTGAACGTGCAATGGCTCGAGTAAACCCAACCGTTGCTCTCTAACTCAGCTAATGCTCCGTCGCACCATGGTTTCCGGCAAGGGAAATCAGCGGGTAGGCAACGGTAACGCCCGTCGTCGCTGATTACGCACTCGTCGTTCTTACCGAGCCTGGTCCACCGGCCGGACCAGACGTCTCTGGAAAAATCAGACCGGTCGCATCTCCGGAGCTCCGGCAAAACGACGCCGGGTTTCTTGACGAAGCGTAGTTTGAAATTGCGTAGCTCTCTGTCGAAGGCGAAGCGCGCGGGGCTGAATTTGAGGCCTTGGAAGTGACGGAAGAGCAAAACGACGGTGATATTGTAATCTCCGGCGAAATCGGGATGAATCTGAAGGGAGAAAGAGTAGGTGCCGTTGCCTAAATCCTTCACCGGTGGTCTCGATTTCCAGTTTTCGCCGGAAAGATCAGTCTCGAAGTAATCACCACCGATGCAGACTAGTTTTCCAGATTCGTCTACGGATTGAAAACTGATCTCGTGGATCTTACCAGCCGTCAACTCCACGAAATCCTTCCCGTCGATGTTCGGAACGGAAATCTCGACCGTCTTTGCTTCTCTGCAGTTCTCACCTCCCGGAGCCAACCAATTTCTCAGG
This sequence comes from Eutrema japonicum, assembly GCA_030161315.1. Taxonomy (NCBI): domain Eukaryota; kingdom Viridiplantae; phylum Streptophyta; class Magnoliopsida; order Brassicales; family Brassicaceae; genus Eutrema; species Eutrema japonicum. The sequence continues at coordinate 48,091,598 of BSQW01000005.1, forward strand.
AGATTCGCCGTGAAATTCTGCTCCAGCTGGGCGGAGATCCAGTCGAACTTCACTGGAGTCGTATCAAGATCCAGTGGATTGGTTGCGTTCGAAGTTCGATCCAAAGAATGGGTTTTGGGTTTCAGTAAAGAAAAAGAAGAAGCAGAGGCTCGCATGGAGTAAGCGTTGAATCTCCATGACTCAACGAAGCTTTTGACCGTACAACCGTCGATGCTCCAGACGAGAACAATGAAGAAGAAAACGAGGGATGTTAGAGCGCCGAGTCTCCATTGATGCAGAGGACTCAGCGCCGGAGACGGAATCACTCCTTTATCCGGCATCTGAAGAAAGGGAATATCCAAGTAAGAAAATACGGGGAACCCAAGATTATGAAGAAGATGATGATGACAATAGGAAAGAACTCAATTTGACGACACAGCGAATTCCAAGTAAGGATTTTTAATTTTTTTTATTTTTCTTCCTGATTTCTTGTAAAAGCTTTTCTTTTTTTTGTGTTGTTGTTGGACAAATCCTAGTAAAAGCTATCGATGTAAACATAGATAATCAAAACATTGAAAACTTACTCGATATTCTTCAACTTGTAGGATATTATAAGGGAACATGTTGGCCAAGGAGTCGCGTCGGCGTGACGTTGTGGGTTATCGACCGTGAAATGAACGAATCCGTCGTGTACAGTGGTGATTTTAGAGACAATGTTTGGCCTCACGTGCCTTGTTTGGTTATTTTGCAAGTTATTGGTATAACTGTTTTTATTAATAGGTTGACCAAAATTTAGCAAGTACAACCAAAACCGGTTTATAGAAACCTGAATAAGTTGCGTTGGGGATTCATCAACTCTTCTTTAGTGACGGTTTGGCAGTTTTCATGATCGATCATTTTGGTAATAATCCACATTGGTGAGAGACAGCCTCAAGGTGTCTCACCAAAAAAAATTAATATTTTGCTTTCTGATCAAATCTGCTAAAAGTTCATATGAATTCTTGAATTATGGACTCAACAAAACCAGACATATCGAAGATCATATAACAAGAAAACAATTTTGGTTAAAGACAAACAAAAAAAACAAAGCGACAAAAGAAACTGAGGATTAACACTTTTTTATTTTTTTATGAGTCAAATATATATCAGAATAAAAAGAGAAAAAATATTCGTAAGGGGAAATGATTATGAATCAGCCAACAAGTGAAGTTAAATTCATGAGATTGAAATTTGGATAATTTTCATCCACATAAATGGAAAAAGCAGATTTAGCTCCATGGATCATCCCAGCCATTGGGTCCTTCTCTTTTGACAAAACCAATAATGGCTTCAACAGCTTCATGAACTCTATTGGAGAGAGAGTGATTCCCATGCTCTATCTCCACTATCTCTGCTCCTCCCATTGCTTTACTTAATCTGTAATCACAAATCAATCCTTTTTTATTTGTTTATCCATTTGCAATCATTTCTAGATCATTTTGATCCAAAGTTTGCATCTATAGTTCTCTATATATACCTATTTTCACTTAAATTCCAAACAGATGAACACAAAGGGGACATCCTTGTATTTTTATTCTTACTTTACTTTTTTAAAGGCCTCACCTATTAACCAGTGCTTTTTTGTCGACATAATCCGGTACATACTCATCGCCCATGGAGAAAATCACCTGTGTAGAACCAAGGACATAGAGGATATAAGAAACTGACCAGTGCCCAAATGGCCACAACTAGAAACAATTATGTTCACAGGGACTGGAAATGTTCGTTATGGTTGGTTTTGTTTTTACCTGACAAGGTGTGTTAGCCATATGCCCAAGTCTAGTTTTCAACTGATCATCACTAAGGTCAGAACTAAACATATCGTCATCCCCCATGTAAGCGCAGAGGGAGTGGTATCTGCAGGAAGCATGCAAAAGATCGATTTTTGTATTCAGACGTGTTCAAAACAGAACTCAAGGTTGCGATCATGGTACAATGAAATAGATATTTACCTATAAGCAGAGATTGGAGCACAAGGGTCAGCTTCTCTAGGCATTAGCTCCTCTGCTCGGCCTTCTTTTATCATGTTTGCAGCCAAGTCTATCATAGTTGGTGTTTCAGGAAGCGTTGCTTTGTACTCTCTATCGCTGACAGGTGCCTAAGTAAACATTGCAGTAGGCAATACGATCAAAGCTACATTAAAATTCAAAACATATAGCACATAACACAAGATCCATCTCAAGGTCTTGCACATAAGATTTGAGTGTAGCTTTAAGAGAAGAACAAAAAATACAAGTCAAACAATATAGAGCTAGCACCTGCAAAATTGCAGCTCGGACAGCTCGAGAGCATGCAGCATTTGTTCCCATATAATACACAATGTCCTGTTTCAGCGAGCGAGAAGGAGTTTCTGTCATAACTGTTCTTTCAGAACATCACAGAATTTCTTTTGAGGAATTAACCAATCACCTGGCAGCCAGTGCTATGACCAAGCAGAACAACGCCTTCGGAGTTCTCTTTGTTGATGAGATAGCTTATAAGTTGGTCAATCTCTTGTGCATCCTTCATCAAAAGGAACAAGAATATCTTGCTAAGTAAACTGCTGATTGGAGAAATTCAGTCTTTCCCCAGAGTCTACCAATATTACAAGGCAAGATGAAAATCCATATCAATTGACAAACAAACCAACTCTTTACTTGTTTCAAGCTGGAAGTGCCAAATCCAGAATATGAAGACGACATCAGTAGTTGAACAAGTGACCATTTCTCTTTATCCAAAGCAATTGCAAGAGGTTCCAAGTAACTGAAACGGCCAATTTGTGAATGTTCTACCAGTCAATATACATGAAAAAACAAGATTCAATAGGGTAGCAACAAGCTTATGGAAGACAACCGGCATCTAGAATTAGCGGAAACAACCGGGAGGGGGAAGAAGAAAACGCTGCACAATTTATGCCAAAAGATAAAGATTTAGAGCAAAGGGAGAAGCCGCATACTCAGTAGCTAAAAGTCCATCGGTTAATCCACCGATAAATATCACTTGTTGTTTATACTCTCCGGTCTTAAAAGCCACCTACAGAGACATGTGAAACAGACAAGCAAGCTGTTACTACCAGAATCTAACCTAGAAAACCAGTAGCCATGAAAATTCACAAACAAGAATCTGCAGGGTTTATGCAAGAATCATCATTCTGGAATTTCAGAAAGGAGCGCCATATTTGATCACTGCTGTTGTGAGTGGTCAACTAAAATCATCTCAGTTGATGCAAAACCTGCAATCGAAATCTCACACAGCTTGGGACGTTGACCTAAATAACCTAAAATTTCATTGCTTTGCCTCAACGATTCAACCAATATCCAACGAATCTTAACATGATCAGCAAACAAGGGACCAATTTGGGACAGGCAAAAAAAAAAAAAAGTCAAAGTAAGCAAACAAGCTTGACATGAACACAATCGTTTGCTAAAACTGTCAGGAAGCAATATAACGAACAAAATTTTAAAATATTTAGAAATCCAGAAGAAGCTACTTTGAAGTTTCAAGTTTAAGCAAACCCGGAATCATGAAAAGAGAGTTTTATTAACAGAATTTCCACCTTGTTGCTTCGAAGTAACTCAAAAGCAACGAAAAATTCGAAATCGAAGTGAACCTGAATGGATTTGGGACCGTATTTGAACAAAACTCCGCGAAATTGGTTCTTCCCTTTGATGGGTCCACCGTAATCCCCGCTTCCGCCTCCCGCCATGGAAGCGCTTTTCGATAGCTTCGCGGTGCCGGATTTGTCACCGCGGCCGCGAACGATTCCGGAGAACCAGGACGTGGTCGTGGAGGAAGACGAAGCGGCCGCCGGAGAAGACGATGACCCCGATGTCGACGCAGCAGCAGCAGCGGAAGAAGAGGGCATCGAGAGAGACATCTTCGGCTTCACGAAGACTTAAGAGAGGAGGAGGAATTTGGCGACTGTGTGTGGCGGTTTCAAACTTTCAGATTCGTTTCGAGACAAAATGAAAGGGAATTTCAGCGAGTTAAATGCACGCGCCGTCATCCGCGTGGCTTGAGGAAATCTCTTATTTTCTAACGTGAATACATAAATTAGTCCACCCTTAATCCTCAAAGTCTTAATCCTCTTAGTCCACTCTTATTTTCTAACGTTAATACATAAATTATGGCTCAATTATGCATTTTCTAACGTTAAAAACTTAGTAATTTCGTCCACACGGACGTAGTCTAGTAGTAGAACGTTTTGTAACACAGGTTCGAAACTGGCCTGACCCCTTGGAGAAAGGAATTCTTGGCGATGGTACTAAAAAAACGACGCGTGGGAAGTCGGGCTTGGATCCTAGAAAAAGAATCCTCACGGACCTTGGCCCAAGTATTTAATTTGTCTGCCCGATAGCGGCCCAAAAAAATAGTTCTGAGACCTAGACAATCGATGGGACCTCCTGAGTTATCAAAATAAATAAATAAGAGAAATTGATCAAAATAGCACTTTTTGAAAACTTTCTCACCAAACTAGCACTCTAATAAAAAAGCCTCATTTTTAGCATTCATTAAAGATTAAAGAGGCAAAAAAACTATTTTACCCATAATATCATTCTGAGAATTAATAAAAAAAAAATAACAATTTCTCACACAATGAAATTGTTGGTTGTCTCGAGAGCTCGTCTCGTTGATTAGAGAATTCGTGGACAAGGAAAGAAGAAAGGTGCAGAGGTTTGGTTGGGAAGGGATACGAGACCTAGTGGTGAATCGCTTCTCCGAGCTGCGGAAATCGGTGTTTCCTCTATTTTGAGATATGTTGCGATTGACATGGGGATTTTGACAACTCCGCACTTACATTGGATGGTTCGAGCTAAGAACAAAGGTCTCAAGGCAACGGAGAATGATTACTTTGAGATTCTCTCTACCTCATTCAGGTGCTTGATTGATCTGATCCCAGTTGGTGGAAAGAACAAGCTAGAGGTTAGCAAATTGATCGTAGATGGTGCTAATGGTGTGGGTGGACAGAAGCTTGAGGAGCTAAGAGAGTCTTTGAACAATCTAGATCTTGAGATTCGTAACACATGAACAGATGGAGGTGTGTTTAATGAAGGTGTAGGGGCTGATTTTGTGTAAAAGGAAAAGGTTGTGCCTTTAGGATTCGGGTCAAATGATGTGGGGACGAGGTGTGCGAGTTTTGACGGCGATGCAGATCGATTGGTTTACTTTTACATTCCTTCAGACTCTTCTACTGACAAGGTTGAGATTCTTGATGGTGATAAGATTCCACTTTGTTTGCTCTCTTTATCAAAGAGCAACTAAACACTCTCGATGATGACCTGATCACCTATAAGCAATCTTTCTTTATTTATTTATGTTTAGTTCCCAAGAAGATGCATAAACCCAAAAACCCAAAAATGAAATGATTAGAGTATGAATTTCATTCGTCCCCGACCACCTGGTGGAATCTTCCCTAATACCGATGAGAATAATGAAATGATTAGAGTATGCATAAACCCAAAAACCCAAGAGGAGGAAAATCGTTTTACTTTGTTAAGTGACGAATGGCTGAAGATAAATAGAAAGAAGTGTTTATGTTACATGCAGTTGGCTTTTTCGGTTTGATTCTTGGAGTGTCTTCGACCAGTAGAGTCTCGAGATTCAAGCTGTCTGGAAGAATATAATAGCGAATGTTGTTTCCCCTGACACTTAAGTGGTCTACTGTGACTGGATTCTTCCCTTTCAAAGTGAGTTTCACAGCTTTTAAACGAGTGTTCATACTAACATCTACACCTGCATTAAGTCATTGCAATTAGATAACAACCGGTAAGTGGTGATTGATGATTGCATTATAAACATGATGATGGCAGAAAAAGGAAATGAAAACCAAAACATTAACAGCAGAGACCAATTGTATTGCAATCAGCTTGATGAGAGACTCAAAGAGATGCAGGAACAAGCCATACGGTAAATGTTCTATAAAAATTTAGAGATCTTATTTACAAGGAAAGAAAAAGAAAAGGGACTTTCAAGTGCTAAACTCATTCATTCCCATGGACTTTGAATATAACACATTGACCATGTTTCTTCTGGTACAGTGGTGCTTATAGGTGATCAGGTTTCAAATAAGAACTAAACACATTTGTTCTTTATTTATTTCTTTATTTATTTATTTGTGTTCTAAACACTCTCGATGATGACATGATCACCTGGTGACAATCTTTGTTTATTTATTTGTGTAGACAAAACAACAACACATTTGTTTTGATGCTTCATTTACGCATGGAAATCAACAGGAAATATAGTTTTCTGTTTTTGTTCATTTCGGAAGACATTCTGAAATACGTTATATATGTTCCTAAATACGTTTCATTTTCAAGAAATGATCAGTTTCATCATTTGTTCATTTAGAAAGTCTTTCCGAAATACGTTATATATGTTCCTAAATACCATTCATTTTCAAGAAATTATCATTTTTCATCAATTGTTCATTTCGGAAGACTTTCCGAAATACGTTATATATGTTCATAAATACGATTCATTTTCAAGAAAGGATCAGTTTTCATCATTTGTTCATTTAGGAAGTCTTTCCGAAATACGTTATATATGTTCATAAATACGATTCATTTTCAAGAAAGGATCAGTTTTCATCATTTGTTCATTTAGGAAGTCTTTCCGAAATACGTTATATATGTTCCTAAATACCATTCATTTTCAAGAAATTATCATTTTTCATCATTTGTTCATTTAAGAAGACTTTCCGAAATACGTTATATATGTTCCTAAATACGTTTCATTTTCAAAAAGGATCAGTTTTCATCATTTGTTCATTTAGAAAGTCTTTCCGAAATACGTTATATATGTTCCTAAATACGATTCATTTTCAAGAAAAGATCAGTTTTCATCATTTGTTCATTTAGGAAGTCTTTCCGAAATACGTTATATATGTTCCTAAATACCATTCATTTTCAAGAAATTATCATTTTTCATCATTTGTTCATTTCAGAAGACTTTCCGAAATACGTTATATATGTTCCTAAATACGTTTCATTTTCAAAAAGGATCAGTTTTCATCATTTGTTCATTTAGAAAGTCTTTCCGAAATATGTTATATATGTTCCTAAATACGATTCATTTTCAAGAAAAGATCAGTTTTCATCATTTGTTCATTTATGAAGTCTTTCCGAAATATGTTATATATGTTCCTAAATACGTTTTATTTTCAAGAAAAGATCAATTTTTATCATTTAGGAAAGCTTTCCTAAATACGTTATATATGTTCCTAAATACGTTTCATTTCCATAAATGACCAATGAAAAAGTCTTTCCGAAATACGTTATATATGTTAAAACCTGATGTAGTTATATATGTTCCTAAATGTGTTCATTTCAGAAGTCTTTCCGAAATACGTTATATATGTTCCTAAATACGATTCATTTTCAAGAAATGATCATTTTTCATCATTTGTTCATTTCAGAAATCTTTCCGAAATATGTTATATATGTTCCTAAATACGTTTCATTTTCAAGAAATGATCATTTTTCATCATTTGTTCATTGAGGAAGTCTTTCCGAAATACGTTATATATGTTCCTAAATACGTTTCATTTTCAAGAAAGGATCAGTTTTCATCATTTGAATCTTTCTTTATTTCTTTGTTTAGACAAAACAACAACAAATTTGTTCTGATGCTTCATTTACGCATGAAAATCAACAGGAAATATCGTTTTCTGTTTTTGTTCATTTAGGAAAGCTTTCCTAAATACGTTATATATGTTCCTAAATACGTTTCATTTCCAGAAAGGATCATTTTTCATCATTTAGGAAGACTTTCTTAAATACGTTATACATGTTCCTAAATGGTTCCTAAATACGTTTCATTTCCAGAAAGGATCATTTTTCATCATTTATGAAAGCTTTCCTAAATACGTTATATATGTTCCTAAATACGTTTCATTTCTAGAAAATATCAATTTTCATCATTTAGGAAGGCTTTCCTAAATACGTTATATATGTTCCTAAATGGTTCCTAAATACGTTTCATTTCCAGAAATGATCATTTTTCATTATCTTTCTTTTGTGTAGTCAAACAACAACACATGTTCTGATGCTTCATTTACGCATGATAATCAACAGTTAATATAGTCTTTTAGAGTTTTTTTGTTTCTTGTTCATTTACGAAGGCTTTCATAATTTAGTTATATATGTTCCGAAATGGTTCCTAAATACGTTTCATTTCAAGGAAATTATCATTTTTCATCATTTGTATATTTCTTTCTAAATACGTTTAGGAAGGCTTTCCTAAATACGTTATATGTGTTCCTAAATACGTTTCATTTCCAGAAATGATCATTTTTCATCATTTAGGAAGATTTTCCTAAATACGTTATATATGTTCCTAATACGTTTCATTTCCATAAAATATCATTTTTCATCATTTAGGAAGGCCTTCCTAAATACGTTATATATGTTCCTAAATATGTTTCATTTCCAGAAAATATCAATTTTCATCATTTAGGAAGGCTTTCCTAAATACGTTATATATGTAGGACAACTTCCTAAACTTGAGAAGTTATATAAATGAACAAAAAAATTCTCATTTATACGTTTTAGGAAGGCCTTCTTAAATGGGTAAGACGGCTTCCTAAATATTTACAGATAACTGAATTAATATATTTTTACAAAATAATCAGACTTTCATCGAGTATGTAGTTCCAATAACACATAACCATGACTAAAACCAAAAATTAATCGTGTTTAGAATGACTGCGTAAAAATATAGTAAGTTGCACATCAGTTTTCAACAACACGTTAAATTATTCATCACAACAGTTGCACAATTAAAATCCATGAACAATTTGAAGCTCTAAGCGGTTTTTAACAGTCGGTCGGTTCTGTTTTTTTGTTTGTTCTTCTCTGAAACTCAAGTCGGTTAATTCCGGTTTAAGCGTGAGTTTCCGTTTATGGATCTGAGCGAAGCGTTTGGAGCTAGATCCGGCGGTGGGCCGTGCCGAGAGGTGGTGACCGGACTGGAATCGCTCAATTTCAGCGAAGAAATTCGACAATTGGTGACGATGCCTCCGGAGAATACCAGCTCATTCACGGCTTTGCTGCGATCGAAGCAGTTTCAAGATCCATATGCTTCAACATCTCCTCAACAACAATTGAATGCCCATTCTCTGCTGCAATATAAAGAGGAGTCTCTCCTTCAAGATTCTGCTTTGACAACAAATCTCTCAACTCTTGGCCGTCTCCATCGCAACAACCTCGAATCAGTTCTTTAACTTTTCCCAAGTTCCCGGTTCGAGCTGCAATGTGAAGAGGCGAATCTCCTCTTTTTCCTGGTGACTCATTCTTCTTCCTCCTCTCACCAATAAAACTCAGTTGCCTCTCCATCACCACACGGAAGCTTTTCTGCTTCTCTAAAAGCCCACCACGAAAACTTTTCTGCCTCTCCATTGATGCTTTACCAAAACTCGGAAGTTTCTCCATAACTCCACGTTTCTGATTCTCCACGGTCACACCTCGAAAACTCTGTTGCTTCTCCATTGATCTTCCGAGCCTGCTTGGCTGATGATTCTCTACATTCACACCTTGGAAACTAACCTGTTTCTCTAAAGCTCTCGCCATTCTCGGTTGATTATTCTCCACACATCGAAAACTCTGTTGTTTCTCCATGGATTTCTTCTGATTCTCGCGAATCAGGCCACGGAGCTTCTCCATTTCGCAGATACATCGTATTCTCAGGCGACCGTTACCAGAGTCGCCGGAGATATCCCTCCTCCCACTCTTCACCCTTTCGGGAGATTGACTTTTCCTTCTAACCCGCTCCTCTTGGACCGCGCCGCTCGTTTCTCGGGGATTGCTACAGAGCAAAACGGAAATATCTCCGGTGACTCCGCCGTACCTTCGGATTCCAGCGCGAATCTAGACAGAGTCAAGGCCGAGCCTGATGAGACCGATTCATCTCAGCGGTTGGTTTCTTATCCAATGGTGGAGAATCAGAACTCTTCTGGCAAGAGGAAAGAGCGCGAGAAGAAGGTGAAAACCAGTTCTTCGCGAATATGGCGTCGGGAAAGCTTCGAGATCAGAGAATGACAAAATATCTAGCTCCATGAACAATTTGTCGGTGATCCAAAGATGAGAACGTTTTTCTGGCTAGATGAAAAATGGCGTCGGGAAAGGGATTTTTTTTTATTTGTGTTTGTTCAAGATTAAATGAGTCTTTTTCCTTTTTAATGAATGCTAGTTTTGGGATTTTTATCCTTATGTGCTAAATTATTGAACTTTAAGTTTTTTGGTGCTATTTTGTAGAATTGCCCAATAAATAATAACTTAGTAATTTCTCATGAACCATTCATGTGTATCTCATGTACGACGAGTAAATGTTACGATTTTTTTCGTCATAAATGTTAGGATCTTAATTCCCAAATTTTGAAAATTAATAAGAAGGCCTAAGAAAAAAAATGTTTAAAGCCCGTTTGTAAAGGCCCAATAAAAGACTTGCTAAGTTTAAAGCCCAATAAAAATCTTTTGACAGCCATTTATTATTGTTGATCCAGAGAAGAATGTTTTACCACTACAATGTTCAACATATAAATACAATCCATGGTTTGTTGGGTCATCTGCTGTGTTATATTCACTTGAAAACAGAGGATGCATCTACCTACAAAGATGCCAAAAACTACCTCTAACCACCAATAATACCAAAAAAAACAGAACCACAAGGTTAGAACCACAAAGTCGGCTTATACAGAGGACAAAAGACTCTCTTCTTCAAAGATCTCATTAGGCCAATCGGGATGAGCCGTAGCCATGATTTGTTATTTTGTATGTTTCAAAATAAAGACAAAAGCTTTGAGGTGCAACTCTTCTTAATAATATGAAAAAACATTCTTTGAAACTCGAATAGGAGTGAAGATAAATGCTACATGCGTCCGAATCTAACTATGAATGTAATTCTTTCTGTACATATATTATATCAATGTCCATTATCGAATACTCTATCAAATCCAAAATAATGGGTGTAATTTATTGTTTACAAAAGTGAAGAGAGAGGGAATGATTCTAAATGCAACTGTGTGGTCGATTAATTATTATTTGCAATTGACTACACATATATAGAAAAGCCCTCTTTTATGCTACAAAAAACATACATATAATCTGTAGTCTAAAGATCACTATCTCCAGTGAGATTGTGAATTAATATCTCTGCGTATCCTACAATGTTCATTCTAATGACAGAAGTTCTATAATGGGTTGGCATGCTAAAACCAGTCTGATTCAATTGTTTGTTTCAAAAAGTGGATTTTTATTTTAAAATCAAAGCTCTAAACACATTGAGTTTTTAATTAATTAGTTTTCCTTTTAATTAAAAAAAACTTATATGAGATAACCCATGTTTTGGCTTTAATATGCTGATATAGATAATTTTAAAAGTGTTAGGAGAAATTGACTTTTTTGTGTGTGTACGTTTACATCCTTGTAAATACATACAATACAATGGCAATTCATGTGATATTTTTTCGTCTAACAACTTGTCGTTCCCAATTATTTTATTGGGCTAGTCGGATCATTATTTCTCTGAAACATGTTTTTGAACTATTATCGTGTTACGCTTACCAATAAAAGTGAATACTCATCTTTCTCTTCCATATTATATGTAGGCCAGAGATGACTACAATTCCTTAGGAGTTAGGAGTACACATACAAGTTTAGGATTTCAGATTTATGGTTTAGGATTTAAGAAATATTTTTCATACTTTAATTATATATAAATTTAATCAAATTTCCGATAGTTTTAATAAGATTACGTAAATGTCATGAATATCATAATATAATTTAATCATCATATATATATTGTCACACTTTATACATTACAAATTACTATTATCAGAAACATGTTTAACTTTGGTGTTTCTATTAGCGTCACCTAATTATGTTATAAATTCTAAACTAATTTTGGAGCTACGGTTTTAAATAGCATATCTGATTTATCTCGTCTTGTAAATAATCGAACTTGTTTGATTCATATGTTGATTGATATATTATTTGGTAAATTTCGTTTTTGCTCGAAATACAACCTTATTTTAGTGTTATGGCACCCAAATAAAAACAAATGTTTTCTAGTAGTCGAATAGTTAATCAGTTTTTTAAACAGCGAATTTTCAATCTATGAACCATATATGATATATCTATATATTTTTCTATATTCTATATTCACGAATGTATAAGAGTTCTAGTTGAGTTTCTTTAGGAATATTTTATAATTATATTTTTTCATTATGTTCTTAATGTATCTAATATTTAGTTTGTCTGCTTGTATGTGTATTTATTCTTATGCCTTTATAGGCCAAAATGGGTTCCAAGAAAATGTTATAAAATATGAGAAAGCCTATCTCCACTTTGGACCATGATAACATTTTTAATTTTGAAAGGGCGCTCTGATTTAATAATTTTAATCAGTCTTTTTCTATATAATTTTGATAGTTGTAATATTATTATTGTCGAACCGAATAAAATTCAATTTTTATCTCTAAAATAGTAATGGGTTATGGTGAGTCATCGGCATCAGCCCCTACCGAAGAAGAAAAACTAAAGATTAGGGAAAAAGAAAATTCGGAGAGAATAAAAAGCTATCAATGTCAAATCTATGTTTCTTTTTCACGACTGTACGGACGCCTTTTTCTTACGGAAAATAAGTAGAGTCTAAACCTAATTAACATGTGTAATATAGTCAAATACACGGTACGATCGGTCAATCGGAGTGTAACTAATAAAGTAATAAGTAAAGTTATATAAAAAAAAAAAAGTTATATAAGGGTTTTTGCATGGATTTATTTTGTTTTCTAACGCTTTACAAAAAAAATATAAATATAATTATCATTTTTATATATTGTACACACTTTGGTTTTTAAGTCGTATTTTTGTAAAATATTAAACGTCTCAATGATGTACAGTACACAAACCAATAACAAGCAATGACAAAATCGAATCAAGTCAAGCAAACAAGACGAAGGCCCATCTCGGCCCATCTCTTCAACTCTCTCTCTTTCGATCGTGTGTTCGCCCTAGCGCCGCCATAGATGGGTCTCTCCGGTCGCGGTGCTCTTTGCCGACGTCGTGAGAGACCCCGCCATAGCCATAGTTGTAGTTGTAGTCGGTTTCTAGGAGCTCCTCTGCCATGGCGTCTCTATCGTCGACACTGCTTTTGCTCTCAGATACGCCGCCTCCCAGCAAGCTTGGCTAGTTTTGGTTCGCGGCGGTTGAAGTGGGTGGCTCTTGCGGTGTTTTGGCTTCCTCGACGAAGGGTTTCTTGGGTGACTGGTTTGGATCTCGGCGGTGGCTGGGTCCTCTTGAGGTCTCGTCGGTGTGCTATCTCGTTTCCGGTGCGGTGGCTTGATCCGGAGTGGGTCATGTGGCTGTTGGTGGCATTCTCCGTTTGCAGCTAAAGCTCGGCTAGGAACGAGTTGCGCGGCAGAGTTGATCGGTCTAGATCTTGGCTTTCGGTGTTTGCAGCCCTTGAGGACGGGGTTCCATACCAGCGTAAGGTCTTGCGGCTTTGCCTCTGGTCGGTCGCAGCTCGTGCTCCCTCGCGGTGCTCTTTCGACGGTTTTTCCAGTCGGTGACTTTTCTCAAGGCGGTGGTGTCTCCGGGTGGTTCTGTGAGAGCTTCTCTTGGTGACAGAGAGTGAGGCTCTCCTTGTTCCAGAGCTTATCGCTACTCGACGCTTGTGCTTCAATTTTTGTTACCCGGTGATGTCGGAGCTCATGGCCCGTTGAACCTGTTCGAATCGCATGGATATCTTAAGGTGTCCGTTGAACCTGTTCGGATCTCATGGATCTCATGGCTCATTAAGGTGTCCGTTGAACCGTTGAACCAGATCGGATCTCATAGATCTCATGGCCCATTATGACGTCCGTTGAACCATATCGGATCTCATGGATCTCATGGCCCATAAAGGTTCCGTTGAACCGTTGAACCAGATCGGATCTCATGGTGTCCGTTCGACCCAAATCACCCGGTTTATGTCGTCATTGTACCGATTGTTTTTGCTTCCATGTTTTTTATTCTTTTTTTGGCATGGGACCAAGTTCTTATGTCGTTTCAAATGTTTCGCACTTTGTAACACCTAATCATTTTCATTTTTAATGAATATTTACAATTTAACAAAAAAAAAAGGCAAGGACAAAATCATTTTTTCAACAAAAAGTGTTATCTAATCTCCGTTTCGGTGTCGAAAGAGAGAAACGAGATTAGCTCGATTGAAGGTTTGGGCGACGAGAGATGGTTTTTGGTTGGCGGAGGAGGAGTGACAGTTAGTTTTGAAATATCTAGACAAATTTGAAGAAGAAAAACAAAAAAAAAACTTTCTATGACAATAGACATTAGCAACTCATTTTCAGTACTATCAAACTTTTATCATCTACCGTCTTGTAATATCAATCGATGTTATTATTGATTAATTAAGGCATCGGACAATTTTGTTTTCAAAGAAAAGCAAATTCCATTGCTCGTAGCTTTGTTGAAAAATAATAGATCCCCCAAATTGTTGTCACCTCGTGATTGCTACTTTTTATATGATGGACGATTAAACATAGATCCATAACACAGAAAATAAATTATAATCAAATAAAATAACATAAAGATTACAAGTTATGGCCAACGTAATTTAACTTAATATGTTGTTGTGTGTGGAGGAATCCGTTAGCCATTTCTTTTAGCTTAATTTGACTTGACTACACCCATTTTGTATTTTTAATACTTCAGTTTGCAACTACACCATAATTTTTGTTTTGTTTTGTTTGTTGACATTATACCATTACTACTATAACTAAAATCAAAATTTTATTTCTTATATATAGTATTCAATAATTGATTAATAAAACCTATATAATATCACATTTCCTAACCTGCCCCACTTCTGTTTGGAATTATACAATTTGTGTCAATTTAATTTAATTTATTTATTTGTCAACCGATTTAAATTCATTTAAAGTCTATTTCAACCTTACGTCAACCCTATTTCGACCATACATGTCATATTTAGAATATTTTGTGCAGTACTTTATTGCTTTAACACTAAGCATATTTATAATTTCATAGTGCAAAATAAAATGTTGTATATATTAGCACATATATATTGAGCTGGTATATGAGATATTTTAAATTTACAAGAGTGCGTGTCTGAACTGTAAACAATAAAAAGAAACATGAGCACAATTATATAACTAGGCTTTTATTTTTTGCAAACTTTTATTTTTTTGACTAAATATTTTTTGCAAACTTTATAATGAATTTGTATATTTTTTGTTAACTACAGTACTTTATAGCCAGTTTAACAGCAAAAATAATTAGTTCTAACTTCAACGTAATCTTCTGTCTATTTGTCATATATACATTACTTAACATTTTAATCGTAATATTTGCACACCAACCATCTATATTTTAGTTATTAATTTTGTTATATGTTATTTTTTATATTTTCCATAGTGTTGACCTACGTGAGGGACTCCCAAATCGACGTGGTCTTATCAAATCTCAAAGTCTGACCTTAGAGGCTTTTGGTTGGGCTTTGAAGGCGATAAAAAAATGATTTTTTTTTATTATGAAATATTGTTTATAGAACAAGCGTGCATGTAATTACAATTTTTTTGAATTCGATGAATATTATTTTTTTAAAACTGAACGACGTTATACATCATCAATTTTTATCGTTATGATATCGTTAGAGGTTAAACCAATATGATATCTTAATTTATTCCATTCACTATACGTCCAATCAATATAAATTTAGTCCAACCCACTAACTTGAATTCATCATATAATCTATGTTTGTCTAATGATGAGGACTCTCACACATGCAAGTTATAAATTTTATATGATTTATTTCTCTTATCAAGATAAATGTATAAGATTATTTTAGGTTTTGTATGCTAGTGATCTTTTCTAGATATCCAATACATTAATTGTTGGTTTAGTTTTATTTTTGTTTCCTCATTTTGTAGAATATATGAACTAAATTGCAAATGAATATTATATAATTTGGTTCATTTTTGGGTCACATTCAGTTTCCTAACAAAACACATCTTTCAATTATATAACTTTTAAAAACTGAAGTTTTTATTATTTTAGGTTGTGTCAATTACGATTATTACTTTTTCAGTGTAGAAGAATAAAAACAAAAAATTGAGAGGATAAATTTGAAAGGCTATAGATGTGATTTTCCATCATAAGTTGTACATGATTTACTTCCCTAAACAATGAACACTCATAAAATTTATGTTTTGAACATTTTAGTTGAGAAGAGTTAGTGGCAATATAATTAACAAAACAAACAAAAAATGGTGTTCGGGAATACTTCAGCCAAATAGCAAAAGGCTAAAAACCGAAAGTCAAAAATAAAAAAGCTTCGAGACCTTATAATTTATTCGGCTCAGAAACCGCATCACCAATTTAATTTTAGTTGATTCCACTAACTTTGAAATCAGTTTTCTATATTTGTATAATGATAAGGTCCAATCAAACAAGCAAGGTATTATAGCTCTTTCTTATATATTTTATTATATAAAGTTGGATCTCTTGACCTGAGTGTGACACGTAAGATAATTTTTAATCACGAGATTGTGATATTTGTCACGGTTGTTAATTTAGATGTTGACATGTGTCAATTTAAATAAAACAAATAAAAATAAATTAAAGTAAATATTAAAAAAGGAAAAACAATATTTTTTAATTTAGAATAAGAAAATTAAACAATAACTTACAATCATAAAAAACCATATTTTTCAATTTAGAATAAGAAAATTAAACAATAACTTACAATCCTAAAATACTAAAGTTTTAAAAAAGAAAAAAACAATTAGTATTTCTATTTAGATTAAGAAAGTCAAAAAATGGAATACAATCCTAAAAAGAAAAGGAATTCTTATTCCCCACCTCTATATAACCAAATTAATAGTTTCTCAATTTCACAACAAAAAAACATTTTGTCCATAAGACGCATGTAATATTTTGTCTAATAGAAGACATGATTACATAAAGAGAAAGTTCATATTACGTAAAGAGAAAAGGTTGATCGCGCCACGTGTCAAGTCAATCGATCAGATTCTGACAAGTGTAAAAAAAAATTCCAAAAGAATTCCAATTAGTTTTTGACACATAATATTAACAATAGAATGATAAATTTATAATCGATTCATAATCCTAAAAATTAAAATTAATAAACAAAATTAAAAATCAAAAACAAATTTATCCTAAAAGCCAAAGTTGATTAAAAAAAGAAAAAAATAAAATTAATAATGGAAAAAAATAAATCGATTAATAAAACAAAATTCGGAAAATTTAATAACTGATTCATAATCTTAAAATGTAAAGTAACTAAGAAAATAAAAAATATTAAATTTATCTTAAAAGGCAAAATTAATATTAAAAAAAAGAAAAAAATCCTTAGTTTTTCCATTTATATTAAGGAAATAATTAATTACTAATCTTAAAAGAAAAAAATTCTAATTTCCCACCTCTATATAAACCACAATTTGGTAATATGTTAATTACACACTAAACAATTAAAAGTCCAATATTTGTATCCAACGCTATTTACTGCATATGCTTCACCAAATTGTTCCTTCAATGTATATATTCATTTCATCGAAACTTCGTTTATAAATTTATGTATTATATATTTTAACGGGTGATCTAATTTTGTTTTCCATTTTTTGTTTTTAATTTTTTTTTCATGGGTTAAAAATATTAAATTACAAACCCGCATATATGCGGGTACTTATCTAGTATATATATATATATATATATATATATATATATAAAGTTGAATCGCTCAACGTGAGTGTGACACGTAAAATAATTATAACTAATGAGATTATAACATGTATGATCATTAATTTAGAGCGTAAAATGCGTCAACGTAATAATATAAATTTTCCAAACAAAAAAAGAAAAAGAAATTATGCTTAAAATATCGAAATTAATTAAATCAAAAAATAAAGTAAGAAAAATAGATTTTTTTAAATATATATATATATAACTATTTATCTATATAAGATTCTTAATATATCAAATTAGGAAATGTTGGTTTTCTTATTATATAAAGTTGAATCATTTAATTTGATAATGACACGTAAGATAATTATAACTCACAAAATTGTGACATGTGTTATCGTTAATTTAGATTGTGACATGTGTCAATGTAATAATATATTTTTTCTAAACAAACAAAAAAGAAAAGAAAAGGAAATTGTGTTTTAAGAAAATGGAACCTAATAAAAATAATAATAATAAAGTACGAGAAAAAATAGAAAATAGAAAACAAAATATAAACTATTAAATTTATATAAGATTCATAATATATCAAATTAAGAAATATTGATTTTATCAATTAGATTCAGTATTAAATTATATAAGATTTGAAATTTGGTTCTGAAACTCTCTCATTCATTTAGAAAAATTGTTTATGGTTAATCTGGATCAATTTTGAAATTTTTTAATTGTAAACTACAAAACGTTATCTATGGATAACTAAACGAATATTTTACTTAAAAATTATGCAGCTTATAAATTTTAGAATTTAAATATTTTTTGTTTTATCCGCGTATCCAAGACCTAATATAGTATATATATATATATATATATATGTTCAATTTCACAAAATATGAATAACTTTGATGCATTCATACCATTGATGATCACTAATATTTTTAATAAGGGATAATATAACATAAAACAAAAGATAGAAATAGTTAGTTTTGACTTTTGAGACGAAAAGTTATAAATCTATATGGTATTAGAGCCTAGGCCTATTAGAGCCTATGTTAATCCGAAGGTAATGTCCAATCAAACCATAAGATTCCGTTCAATATGAATAAGTTTTCTAAATATTTATATTGATGTGATATATTAGGAATGTTAATACAGTATATAAATTACTTAATTAAACAACTATTCTAAAGACAAAAAAGTTTTGAAATGAAAACTCATGAACTTCGACACCAACTATAAAAATTAACAGCCACACTTAAATTTTGATCACATAATCTCCACAACTATATGAATCTCATTGCAACTAATAGTAACTAATGAATTGATCAATGACCAAAATTTAGACATGCTGCAAGAAGCTCTTCGCTTAGGAAAAAAACAGTGAAATCATAGACATCGTCAGTATATGGCATTCATTACAATATGAAATAACAGTGGTGTGTCAAAACCGATTAAAAAAAGCAAATTTACAAACAAAGTTTCAAGAAAGAGGTATAAATACGTAGGGTCGATAGATTTACGGTCGTTGTTGAATTTTAATTGGCGCTTCCGAAAGGATATATCAAATGAGTGGAATTAGTTTTTTTTCTACGGTGTTCTTCTTTTCTTTTGTAGAGTAATAATTTCTAGTATAATTATGTTTATTTTCCATTTTTTGGTGGAGTGTAGTATAATTTGAAAAAATGCAAGCTAACCTTAAAATAGTAAATTTTTAGAGGAACCCAAAGAATAGTTAATTTGACTCAAATTTTGTCCTCCGATATGTTAACCATTTGCACTCTTTATTTGTATTTGATTTTGAGTTATACTAATTGGTGGAAGAACAAATCACACACACTTAATGATTCGTTGTGAAGATGTGCTGATAGATCTATCATTATGAGACACGTGTCATGGCACAAGTGTCTGTAAAATATAAACAAAATGAAGTCGCTGTAACACACACACACACCTCCAGGCAGCTATATATTCCAAGTCCCGAGCTTTCCTCCACAACATATGCTCGTTGAGAGCAACAAGATAGTTACATTGAGAGCATTTGTAACTCACACCTGAGCTTAGAATCTTGAACTTGCATTTTCTTTTAATTTCTAGATATAAAATTCTTACGTTATTCGATTTCCTAATGAATTAGAGAGGTTGATTATATGATTAATCCAAAATTCTTTATAAAAAAAACGATTGACAGGGAAGAGACAGTGCTCCGGGAAACAAACAAGCCACTTCAAGGTTAGTATTATCCGGGAACGGTGTGTCTCTCTCTTTGACCCCAAACGAATCTATTGCATGTTATTAATTATGCTTTTTAATTAGATCTGTCTTATAATATCAATTATACACTAATTTAATCCGGCAGGGGCAAGTTTTAAGGAATTTAATTTATAAGAATGAAGCCATGCATGACGGCTCCAAGACAAGTGATGATTCAACCATTGTTGAGCTTCCAAGGTATATCCGCCGGTTTAAACATGGTCGACGTTCCCTTTTTCCGGCGAAAAGACAAGGTCGTTTTCGTCATGGGAGCCACTGGAACTGGGAAATCCCGTCTCGCCATCGACCTTGCCACTCGTTTTCCGGCGGAGATCGTTAACTCCGACAAGATCCAAGTCTACAAAGGTCTCGACATCGTCACCAACAAAGTCACTCCGGAGGAAAGCTTAGGTGTCCCTCACCACCTCCTCGGCACCGTCGACAACACTTACGAGGATTTCACGGCGGAGGATTTCATGCGGGAAGCAATCAGAGCCGTCCAATCAATCGTCGAGAGAGACCGTGTCCCCATCATAGCCGGTGGTTCCAATTCTTACATCGAGGCTTTGGTCAACGATTGCGTTGACTTCCGGTTAAGGTACAACTGTTGCTTCTTGTGGGTCGATGTCTCTAGACCGGTTTTACACTCGTTCTTCTCGGACCGAGTCGATAAGATGGTTGAGATGGGACTCGTCGACGAGGTTCGCCGTATTTTCGATCCGTCGTCCTCGGATTACTCCGCCGGAATCCGCCGCGCAATCGGAGTCCCGGAGCTAGACGAATTTCTCCGGGCAGAGCTGCGGAATTATCCGGCGGAGAACACGGAGAGGCTTCTGGAGACGGCGATCGAGAAAATCAAAGAGAACAATTGTTTGCTTGCGTGTAGGCAATTGCAGAAGATTCAGAGGCTTTACAAGCAGTGGAAGTGGAATATGCACCGTGTCGACGCGACGGAGGTTTTTCTCCGGCCAAGAGAAGAAGCCGACGAGGCTTGGGAGAACACGGTGGCTCGCCCTAGTGCACGCGCCGTCGATAGGTTCCTTAACTATAGCGATGGTCACCATTTGGACGGCGCAGATGTTTTCCTACCGGAAATATCCGCTGTTTCGCCGCTTCCCGCAGCCGTGGCGGCGATTTCCCGGTGAGGAAAAAAAGGAACGATCATCACGATCAATGTAATATGAAGGAAAAAGGGAAGTTTTAAGAAAGAAACTATAATAATGCCACGTGGCGAGAGTTGTCGGAAGGAGATAAAGCCACGTGGCGAGATGGGTCGCTGTCGGAGAAGATGACCTTTTGATAAAAAAAAAAAAAAAAAAAAGAGAGTGTGTTACGGTTTAACGGAATCAGTTTTGAGGGAGTTGAAGTACACGCGCGGGGCGATGCTAACATTTTCCCTCTGTTTCCGGTTTAGTACTTAAATATGATCTGGTGCGGAATAGTGTACGAACATACGGTGGATAGTTTAGGTTTATAAGTTAAGACAAAAAAAGAGGTCGTTGGTCAACGCGGGTTTTCCCAAAAAAGAATAAGGATCCAACGGACTAAAAAGGGTAATGTTGGACATGGACCCCACTTTTTGACGGCGGATTGCCGTCCGATATGTGTTGGGTCCCCCCAGTTGTGTGTGGTTAAATAATTCAATCAAACGGCTCCGAAGTTGTTATTACTTATTTATTATTTATATAAAAGGAAAAAAGCTTAAAATACGCGAACTCTACAAAATTTTGATATTTAATACACGAATTATTTTGACACCCAAAAAAATATATAGACTAAGACCATCTCCAATGGTTTCCTTCAAAATTTTCTTCAAAATTGAAGTTTTTTCAAAATGAAGAAAAAAATGAAGAAGAGATTTCTCCAATAGTTTACTTCATTTTAGTCTTCAAAAAGAATATTCCAATTATATTCTATTTTCATTTTATTATTAATTTTTAATAAGACCCTTTACTTTTAAGTTTTACAAACTTTCACCTACTTATTTTATTTATAGCAATTATTCAATAAAATTACTATTTTAGATAATTTAAACATTTATTATATAGATAAAATTACATTATATAATGAAAGAATAAACAACAATATAATTTTATGATGTACTAGTAGATATATATTTTCCCATAAATGATCAATTAACGCAATTTGAAATGAGAAATGAGTTTTTATATATGTGATTTACATTTTTACTTTATAATTTGATTGGATAAACACATAGTTTTAATATTAATTGGGTAAAAGAAAACATATAATTTTGTTTGGGTATAAAACAAAAAAAATGAAAAATTGAAGACACATTTTATAAATAAAAAAGTTCACCTTCAAAAAATGAAAAAATAAATAGTGTTCTTTCAAATATGAAGGAATACTATTTATTTCTTCATTTTGAAGGTGAAATTGAAGCACCATTGGAGAATGATTTCTTCATTTTTATTTTCAAAAATAATCATTACTCTTATTGGCACTCATTTTAATACTCAAACTATTAATCATTACTCTTTAAATACTCAAACTCTTAAATCTCATGTATTTTACACATTTTATATTATGAAAACCCAATTTTATCCTTTCATATATTCCAAATTAGATTTATTTTATCATAAAAAACAAATTTAACAATTTATAAATCAAACAAATAAAAACGAAGACAAAAATTGACAAAAAAAAACAAAGACAAAAA
Organism: Eutrema japonicum; assembly: GCA_030161315.1. Lineage (NCBI taxonomy): Eukaryota > Viridiplantae > Streptophyta > Magnoliopsida > Brassicales > Brassicaceae > Eutrema > Eutrema japonicum. The sequence goes on from BSQW01000005.1 coordinate 48,114,239, forward strand.
CAAAACAAGTTTGTGTATTAAAAGTCCAGATTTTTTTAGTATTAAACAAAGACAAAAACAGTTTGTGTATTAAACAAAGACAAAAAACTAAGATTTTGTGTATTAAACAGTTCCAATTTATAAATCAAACAAGTTTGTGTATTAAACAAAGACAAAAAACGAAGACAAAGACAAAAATGGATGCAAATGTTAGTCTATGTATTTTTTTGGGTGTAAAAATAGTTTGTGTATTAAACGTCCAGATTTTGTTGAGTTCATGTATTTTTAAGCTTTTTTCCCTTATATAAATTGTATGTATCTATTCATTATAGTAAAACTCAGAAAAAGACGAAAATGGATTTTCAATTGCGATTATTCTGTCATTAGTTGGATCCGACTTCGAATTTTGTTTGATAAGGAAACTTCATAAAAACTCGTTTTGGTTTCAGCCAGAGAAATGTACAATTTTGCGGCATAAAAATAAATAAATAGATTGTAAATATTCTAAAGGAAGTAACCACTTTCAATAGGCATGCTCATTGTGTGTTCATACAGTTTGTTATATATGATTTAGGATATTTTTTTGTTGGTAATTTATGTTTTAGGAGATATGAAAGAAAATAGCTGAATATTGTTGGTTTATAATTATATCTTATTAATTATGACTTGATCATGCATTAGCAGTTGCATGTATTGAAATACACTGCTCCTCCCAAAGAGTTTGTCGTTCCTCCACTTGATTAAAGTCATAGACAAATGTCATTGTGAAGTTCACGTTCTCTGATAAGATAAATATACCACAAGTGACAGCTTGAGCCGAGGCTTGATAAATTGTCACTGTGACACTTGGATCCCAAACCACCACAATTCGAGCCGTTTCATGGTGGTCAAAATTAGCAAAAAAAATTCAACCAACAGGGATTGCCCTAAGAATCCTACCTGCATTGGAAGGTTGAATATGCGTTTCTAAATACGCTCCAAAAAGTGGCCTATGGATATTAATCCAATCCTTAGTCATGGTGTGGCGTCGATCACTGTTAAGTCCTCTTATATTCCACGCAAAAAACATTATAATAATGATTAGTTTTTTTTGGCCTTACGGCCACTCTTCTTGTGAGAAACCAAGAAGAAGGGTGCTTCCACTTTAGCCCCAGGCTTATCCAACGAAGAATTTGAAGCAGAGTTATCAACATATTCATGCATAACAACAACAGTAGATGGACCTTCGTTCATGTCTACTGAGATAACCTGAGAGGAAACCGAAGCCTTTACTAACTGCTTAGCACTTCTCATGTCTGAATCTGATCCTGCAATTATCACTGATTTCAAACCTAACTCAGATGATGATGATTTCCTTATACCCACTGCCTCTGATCCTCAGTCTCAAAATCTCGAGCATTAATATCTTTCCTCATCCCCTTATTAGGAGCCTTTCCACCCTCGGAAGCTCTGATACTAACCTCCTGCAAACCCACATCCTTATCCACTTTATTACATGGTACTTGCAGCAACACTGCATCATCAATCTCATATATTTTTTGAATGCCTCAATTATTATTTTTTGAATGCCTCAATTGTGTGTTCAAGTCATAATTAATAAGATATAATTATAATTATATCTTATTTTTTGAATGCCTCAATTATGACATGTTCATTGTGTGTTCATACACTGCTTAAATTTTTTGAATGCCTCAATTATTAGCATCGTCTACACGTTAGATATATTCGAGCCATAAGCTGTTTCTCATATCATAATATTTCTTCCAACATTTAATTATTACTTTATTTATCTTACAGCTTTGTATCAATGCGTGTCGTTAGAGAATAACAACTCAATATCAATGGGCATTCTTGAATTATTTTCCTTTTCGCAATAGTGAATCCATGTGTGTATGTTTATTTATTTTTTAATCCATGTGTTTATTCTGTATATGTTTTATTATCATCGTGTACGATTTGACTAACTCGGTTTTGTTTAGGCTAAGTAAAGTATGTTCCACTTCTATGTACTTTCATATCAGTCATTATAAAGCTATATTTTATAAACGAATTATTTATCGAAGAACTGTTATTAGGAAAGATACATGCATTATTCAGTTTAGTCTCATCACCTTTGAAATTTAACGATAAAGTATATGAGTTCTAACTAAAAATATAACAATCAAAATTTATAAATAATGAAAATAGAGGAGTTTTTGGCTTATCTTTAAGAAAAAAAAAATCGATTAATTATCGAGCAATATATAGAGAGTTGTTGCTCGATGAGAACATACAAGATTCAAAAACGTTTTGGACAAGGATTTTGCAAAATAAACTAGATTAATATTTCGATTTTCATGAGAGATTTACAAGAACAAGAATAAAGAAAAAACAAGTGTTTGAGTTTAGAGCTAAATTGTAGTTGAGAGTTGTGTGGAGAGTTAGAATATGGTCTTTGGCTCCTTGCATTTGTCCTTGTTTTATACTTCGAGGTCGTGTTTAACATCTATGTTTACTCCGTCTGATTCGCTATGAATGGTATTTTAAGTCTGAAGCTCTGGCCGTTACATTTAACCGACTTAACTCACCAGTTTGAACGAGTCTTTGATCTCGGTGGGATTGACTAACGATTCTGCATTTAATCCCCTTTAACCGTAGATTTTCGCTCCAATAGACTTTTTCAGCTTAACATGTCATTTCGTTTACTCATTTGACTTCGATTGACTTATTTGATTTTATTGAGCTTTTTTACCATATGTTTATTGAGCTAAAATTACTGAGCCGAAATTTTAACCTCTATAATTGGCAATGATTAATTTTGTTTATTAGACAAGTTGCTAATCTTTATTCTCATTTGCTATTGGTGGAAGTATGCAGTTATCGTATAATTATGAAGAAAACATCGCGACTTAGGGCAGCTAAAGAGTAAGTAAGAATCTTAATTTTCGACCACAGAGTTTTTGTCTTGGCCGAGAGGAGTGAGGAAATTTTTATTTAGAGATGCATTTGCAATATATTAAACCTATAGTTGTACAATTAATAGTCAGTGAATGCTTTTTTATTTTTTTAACGTACAATCGTCACTGAATTCAAAAAAATTGTATCCGTCACTAAAGTTGACAAATATGTTTATTGAGTGGATTAGTTTGATGTTACTAACTCTAAAATAATATAGAAGATGCATATGTAATATGTACTTCCAAATAGATTAAAATTTCAAGAAATTGCTATATTTGTGATTATACTTGTCAAATTTAAACTGAACATACTTGTGATGTAAACTATAAAACTGATGATCATTTATTAGATATCCATAAAATTTAGTATGATGTAAATAAAAACAAAGAGAAATTTAGTAATGGAAAATCGCATTTTAAACTTGGAAAGATGAAAAAGTAGCACTTTAAATTTTGAGAGATTTGCACTAGCATTTTAAACATTCAAAGTAATGAAACTAATACATTAAACTTTCAATGTAGCAACTTTGTTTGCGCCGCAAAAAATGTGACCGGAACGGTTCAGTTTCCGGTAAAAAGAAATTATTTATTTTTAAATAATTATTTTTATTTTTATTTTTATTTTTATTTTTTTATATTTTAATTATTTTTTTATTTTAATAAAAAAAAAAAAAAAAGCTCGTCTCTTCTTCTCCCCTGCTTCGCTGAAGCAGAAGAATTTTCTTCTCCCTTTTCTCATAGAATTTTAATTTTCTTCGTCTGTTAATTTGATTGCTTCTCGTGATTTTTTTTCATTCCAAAACTTTAATTGTTTGTTGGTTCGAACTCGAATATACATATTTATAGATATACTTTTTCAGATCTGATTATTGATAACGACGGCGAGAGATTCTCAGCGACGGAATATTTATCGAGATTCGATTGCCACGTGATCATCACGCGCCACCGTGGAATTTGAATTTGAATTCGAATTGGTTACGGTGGCGATCATCTGTTTGTCGTCGTAAACGATGATGTCTTCCGTTAGATCTCCGTCGGATGAATTGGCGCGATTCTTTCCGGATCTGATGAACGAGTCGTAGATATCCGACTCGGATCCGCCGTCGATTGCCCGACCGGCTGAGAAGATTGTGGATTTGGTAGTGAGAAGAGCGACAACGATGGAGAGCGACACCAATGCTACAGAAACTGTGGAAACGATGCAACGCCTCCGCTTTCTCTGCTTTCACGTTGTCGAAATCGATCGAATCCATTTTTCTATATTAGAAATGTGAGTTTGAGAGAGTAATTTTCAGGGAAAATTCGAAAAAGGAAAATCAGAGAAGAAGAAGAAAAAGGAAGGAAAGAAATTCAAGCATCGAAGGAAAATCAGAGAAGAAGAAGAAGAGACCAACGGAGGAGAAGTTTTTTTTTGTATTTTTTTGTATTTTTAGTTATTAATTAAAATAAATAAATAATTAAAATTATTTTTATTTAAAAATAAATAATTTTATTGACACGTTAGCTTTCTTTTTACCGGAATCTGAATAGTTCTGATCATATTTTTTTGCGGCGCAAACAAAGTTACCATATTGAAGGTTTAATGTGTTAGTTTCGTTATTTTGAAGGTTTAAAGTGCTAGTGCAAATCTCTCAAGGTTTAAAGTGTTACATTTTTCATCCCTCAAAATTTAAAATAGGATTTTTCCAATTTAGTAATATGTAGGACTAAATAATCTCTAAGCTTTAAAAAAAAAAAACTTAGTATGATTTAACGATCTATTTTTTTTGGGTTTGTTTAACACACACTAGTTGCATCAAAAGGAAATATAACTAGAGCATAATATAGTGTGATATATATAAGTATTAGTTATAGCCAGAAGTCAAGAATTCCAAATATTTTCTTTTAGGTAATTTATAATCCGAAACTTCATTAAATCATATCTATTAAATTAGTTTTTTTTTTTCAGTTTCTTATCTCCAAAGATTTGTCTTTTCTCAATCTTTCAAGATTTTTTGTTGCCAACCAAAATCTTTCAAGATTTGGCCTTTTGAGTGATAATTAGTAAGATTCTATTTACATTGAACGTACATGTTTCTCGACGAAAACATCCACCCATTTTCAACTCATTTTGTTAGTTGTTAATTCCCCATATATTATTTAAAAAGTGATAAAGAGCAAAATTTGCTAATATATTATGCTGAGAGGATTTCAAAGATTTTGTTTTTTAATGAAAAAGAATATATTAAATTTTTAGAATAATCTTAAAGTTGTTAAATATTACATTCAACCATTAACTTAAATTCGTACTCATTAAACGATAGTTTATAGGGAAAAAAAAAAAAAACTGATACGAACAATAGATTTTTACACACTCAAACCAAAAATTAAACAACTACACGTTAAACTGTTTATTTTTTAACTGAAAAGACATCAATATGACTATAATTTGACTTGATCAATGCTAACTTATATGTGTTAAAGATACGCTGAATCATAGATTTAATATTTCAATATTCACTTTCTGTAATTAGACTTTTCTAGAGTATTCTTTTGTTCGAGTATATATATGTGTAATCCCTGTCAATATCATAATAAGAAAGTATACTTCCTTACATGGTATCAGAGCGGGTCTCGATAACCTAATTTTCTTTGTTCACGGCTGCCTCCTCCTTTCTTTTCTTCCCAATCTCGATCCCCCTCCTTCTTCTACTTCTTCTTCTTCTCTCTAAATCAACCAGCCGTCATTCTTCAACATGTATACCACCTCTACTGAAACCGTTGACACCACTCCTCAAGCGCTTCTCAATATCAACATGTCTAACGTGACGAAACTCACCGCAAGCAACTACCTCATGTGGAGTCTTCAGGTTAATGCGCTTCTCGATGGTTACGAACTGGCTGGTCATCTCGATGGCTCTGCATCCGCACCACACACCATCGTCACGACCAACAATACGGAAGTACTTGTAGGACCAAAAATTTAGCACTATAGACATGATAAGATTTAATCACGATTGTATAAATAAACAGTAAGGAACAGGCGATTCATAAAACGATAAAGCAATAAATAAATCTGAGGAGGCGAGATGAATCTCTTTCCTTAACTCAAAAAATCTCTCGTAATGCAACGGGTTATAATAGATCTATGAGTCCTAGGATACAACCAAAGGAATCTGTATCATCTACACTTGATATCAGATATGTCGAACATTATAACTATGATACTCTCGAATACCAACTTACTCTAAGCGGTAGGGAATTGAAGGAACTTCTGCTATAACTTTTAGGATGTGTTTTTAGTGTATCAGAGGATGATTTTTAAGGTGAAAATTGGCCAGTATATATAGGAGAGAGGCTAGTGTTTTTCCCTGACAGAAGCTGAATATTCTAGGCGGCTGCGATTTTTAAGTCGGCCCGTTGAGTATCGATCGATACCAAGGGGTATCGATCGATACCTCTAAAAGTCCACGAGCCCAACAAGGCCCAATGTGCGATCGTCACACGTGTGGTCTTTTCTTCTCTCATGTTGTTCATTATTAATGACACAAACATTCCAACATATATACACGAGAAAACATTTCTCGGTCAATGAAAACATTTCATTAGAAAGAGCTTAACTCATTTCTTTTCACACTAACACAATTTTATCAAGCCCTCGAGCTTTGACAAAAAATTATTTCCAACAATCACCCACATGAATAGAAATGACTCTAAACATAAGAAAAATTGTACAGACTAGGCTTTACTAGACATACTTGACTAGACTCATCTAGACGTAAACAGACTTTCGAGAGTATACGAAAATGTAACTGTCACTGAATGGTAGCGTTTTTCAGCTTTGAACCAAACAATTTTAATATCTGTTGCGTTTACTCGGCCAGAAGGTGAACATGATGTCTTGAACCACCCGGATTTTAATGTAAACTGATACAACAGATATCGCAAAACGACATTTTCTCGTAGAATTTTGTTCTCTATTGGGTTCGTTTTGGCCTTGAACATTCCTGGTATTCGCGAGTGAATTTGGAGAATATAGCCTTATCATTCATTCTCCTAGAAACGGCCCCATTTCACACTTCACAAGGTGATCTTTTATTAGCTTGTTTTCAGAAGTGTCCTGTCACACTCCACTATCTACACAGCTATGCAATCATTAAAAGCCAACGCTTATCCTTACTATCCACAGGTAGCACTGTTTTATCATCCTAGGAACTGGGCAGAGACATAGTCTCACAGTGCTCAGACTCGAATCAGTTCAATTTTGTTTCCCTTTGAACCTAGATCTTGGGATCTCCAGTCATATAGGTGGGGTATCTGTCAAACGTCATCTTTTTATATAGGCTTTAAACCCATTCCTTTTGATGATTTAACAAAATTGATCTCGAGGCTAACTTTTTTGGAAACAGATCCGCTAAGTTATCAGCCGTTTTGAGATCAGTTGTCTAAATGGTCTTATATCATTCTCGAGATTTACCATTTTATAACTTACTCATTGCCTGATAGATAGCTCACTAACTCTCTCAGTGTACACATAATGCTGGCACTGGTTTTCCCATATCGGGATATCTTCCACAAAGTTTCGAAGTCATTCTTCTTCCTCTGCAGCTTTATCTAAAGCTATATACTTTGACTCCTTAGTCAATTAGGCCAAGAGTGCTTGTTTGGAAGATTTCCAGGATACTGCTGCACCACCAAGAAAAACTGTTATCCACTTATAATATCTGTCAGGTTTACTAGGCCAAGAGGTGAACATAATGTCTTGAACCCCCAGACTTTGATGTAAAACGAGACGACATAAAACGATGGATAATTCAACATTCTAGTTATGGTTTTCACAGAGTATGACCTGGATTACTCATGTAGTGACTTGACTACGCTAGATCGAATCTAGTATGATTCATTAAGTACGTTAGACTTCCGATAATTCTTGCATACACCACTTGTGATACAACTTTACCACAATTAAAGTTTTTTGCAAACTCTTTTGAGTAGTTCTCAAACCATTCTAGAGTCTTGAGACAAGATTATCCACTAATCTTATGTCTATCAAACTTCTCACTAAACACATTCTTAGTATGTTGGATTATGTCCTTCTTTCTTCCATGATGAACGTGTCATCTTGTATCCATGTGTAGTACTTTTGATGTATATCACCTTAAGTTATTTTGAAGCTATTTGACATCACTTTTGTTGTCAAACTTTCCAAGCTATTGCTTAGGAGCTAACTTAAGCTCGTATAAGGACTTTGCAAGTCTACTTATTTTTGTTTTCTTGTTCAGGAGTGACATAACCCTCGGGTTGTTTCATGTAAATCTCCTCTTATAAATTCGTTTAGAAAGGTATATTTCACATCCATTTGATGGATTACAAGATCTCATATTGCTGTGATTCCAATCAGCATACGAATTTAGCCTTTGGTACTTCTTTACCATTGCTTGATCTAAGGTCCAATGCCCGTCAAGCATAGATCGATACCGAGGGGTATCGATCGATACCTCTAAAAGCGTAAGAGCCCAAGAGATCAATTGCTCGCCTCAATTCGTGAGGTACTAGAGCTTATCCTTTACACGGAAACTCATGTTCAAAGGAAGACACATTCCTTGGTTACCATGATTATTTGGATGTCTGGTATATCTAATTTATACACCAGAAATCAATCAGCACTACATTGTCTGCATATGCAATGAAGATACAATCCACCGTTTTTGGTCCGATTTTCACATTCTTAGGTGGTTGTTAGGCACCCCCACATTTTCATGTATTTGTATAAAAACACATTACTTTTCCAAAGTTCACATGAAACATTTCCAGTGACATTGTGTGGTATTTAGTTCAGGATATAACTTGTGGTAAGCAATGCTTTCCCCCACATTTCTGGACTAACCCAGATTCCTGCAACATTGCATTCATCATTTCCTTGAGAGTTCTGTTCTTTCTTTCAGCAACTCCATTGGACTTAGGTGAGTAGGGATCAATCGTTTTGATGGATACTACCATGTTCATGTCCTCTATCACTTCAAACTACGTTGATAGTTCTTTCGAGTTGGTTTTCAACCTCGAGTTTAAACTCCTTGAGTTTTCCAATGTCTCGTATTTGCTTCTTAGCAACTAGACATAACTATATTTCGTACAATCCTTAACGAAAGTCATGAAATATTTTTCACCATGCACCTTTTGTATGAGTTAAACCAAGAGGTTCGCTCGATTGTGGTGTTTTAGTGAGTTTTGTTTGAACGCAAACCTCACACTCATCTTTGCTTATTTTGTATTTCAGGATCTCATTCAATCTACAGATAGATTCGAATATAATGTGACTGAAACATTCAGATCAAATACTAAGAGATTATGTACCATAAACAAATGATTCTTTCTCAGTAATGTCAACAACCTTGGTTACATTAATTTTAAGTCCGACTGTCTCAACGTTAATTTGGACCAGTCCGTCCTTAATATAGACAACATTCTTTGTCAATACACGTTAATCAGCTTTGACAATTGACGATGAATTCGTGCCTAATTAGCATTGTGCCCTAAATAAGATTTTTATGCATCTCTAGCACATGCTTTACATTAGTGAGAGTGAGTTTCTTTGAGAAGTCAACTTCAGCATTATGATTAAATTCTTGTCATTATTTATGGTAGGAGGGAAACATTCCCATATCAACGCATGTATGAGCTATTACATTGGTATTATACCACCACTCATTTGGGTTATGCTCAACCATATTGACTCCGAGGATGACATTACACATGTCTATCTCGACTAAATTGGCTTCAGCCATTCCATTGTCTTTTACACCACCGGATCTAACAATGATTACATCGGTGTTGTTAGTCATATTGAAATTTGATTTTGTTCAAGAAAATCAAACCAAATTAATATACTAACCAATACCCAACTCTCAAGTTAAAGGGTAAAATTAAACTCAATTTCTAGAATTTAATAAACTTAATACAATATTGAATTGTATTAGTATTCTTGAACTCATATCAAGAATCGCAAGAGGCCTGCTCACTTAGCCCAATGATTTAATTATTCGATTAAATCTGCCTCCAATACTTAATTGAACATCAATTAATTATTACAAAATAGCAAATTTTTGGAAACTTAGTATTGAGCTATTTGCAACATACTGCAACTTAACACGTCTTTATACTAAAGACTGTTTAACGATTTCATTAAGAGTATTCGATGAGAATCTGAAACTCTTTCTTTTTGATTTTGAAACCGCAGTTTTAAAACAGATTATAACAGATTATGAAATCGTTTTAGAATCGCTATCATGCGTTCTAATCTGAACCTCCGGAGAGCGTTCGCTGATTCGTTTCGTGGAACGCGTTTGATAACTGTTTTAGCCGGTTCTACGAAAAACACTATGACACGTTCGTAAACGCTAAACGACGCGGGATTAATACCACAAAGTTGTCACTTGTCGAACCGTTTATAAACGTCCGCAAACTCATAGTCATAATGATTATTATCTGTGACTTTGACTAAGAAACAATCACCCTTTTATGATATGTACTCTTTTAATATCGATACAGAATTAAAATTCTAATTTAAAATCCGCTTATCGAAACAACTAGAGCCGCATGTGCGTGTTCTAAAGTTTTGAACCGCAAACGCGCGTTCAAGTTTGAACTTCCTCAGAGTGTTCGTCAAATCGTTCTAAACGTGTTTGATGTTAGGTGTTCGCAAACCCTAACCCGGGAAGCGATTTAAAAACGTTCCATTCGCTTGTACGCAAGCTTTACACTTGTACCGATATATAGTTAAGAATCGTAATTCTAATCCTAATATCGAACAAACAGCAATGGTGTCGATCGATACTACTTGGTATCGATCGATGCACACAGTGTCGATCGATGCTTTAGCATAATCTCAATCAATGCGACTGTAGGTGTCGATCGATGCACACACGGTGTCGATCGATGCCCTACCAGTGTCGATCGATGCTCTACCAGTGTCGATCGATGCTTAATCACTCGGTGTCGATCGATACATAACTGGTGTCGATCGATACTCCTTGGTATCGATCGATGCATCACTGTTGTCGATCGATGCTCGATGCACATACTGTGTCAATCGATGCGTCACTGGTGTTGATCGAAGCTCGATGCACATACTGTGTCAATCGATGCATCACTGGTGTTGATCGATGCTCGATGCACATACTGTGTCAGTCGATGCATCACTGGTGTTGATCAATGCACACCCAGTGTCGATCAATACACCCTAGGTGTTGATCGATGCAAGTGAATCTTTCACAGGATCGATCGATGTAGACCCAACTTGGTCGATGCACCTCAGTGTCGATGGATACAAACTTTTGCATAGTATCGATCGATACACCTCAGTGTCGACCGATACAACTTTTTGCATAGTATCGATCGATGTACCTCAGTGTCGACCGATACAACTTTTGCCTAGTATCGATCGATACCATAGGGTGTCGATCGATACTCTTAAGGCTTCGATCGCAATCGAACCTATCAAGAACATGATTTGTGTTCGTTGATTCTATCGTTCATTAATCGCAATTAAAGACGGTTTATTAGAAGATGTTTAAAGCTGTACTGCTTATACTACACGTTTCAAGTTGCTAAACAGCGTTTTGATAACGTTTGAGTATCACTAGCAGCTTAACATCTTCTTAAAAATGGAATAGATGGAGATTGCCTCTACTACACGTTTCAAGTTGCTAAAAAGCTTTTTGATAACGTTTGAGTATCATCAGCATTAGAAGAATCGTTTTAGAAAACCGTTTGAAAACGTTTATTTACTCGTGATTAAAGATCCAATTGAAGTAATAAAACAAAAATTGGATATTCTTTGAGTTAAGATTGTAGGACCAAAAATTTAGCACTATAGACATGATAAGATTTAATCACGATTGTATAAATAAACAGTAAGGAACAGACGATTCATAAAACGATAAAGCAATAAATAAATCTGTGGAGGCGAGATGAATCTCTTTCCTTAACTCAAAGAATCTCCCGTAGTGCGACAGGTTATAATAGATCCATGAGTCCCAGGATACAACCAAATGAATCTGTATCATCTACATTTAATATCAGATCTGTCGAACATTATAACAACGATACTCTCGAATTAGAACTTACTCTAAGCGGTAGGGAATAGAAAGAACTTCTGCTAGAACTTTTAGGATATGTTTTTAGTGTATCAGAGGATGATTCTTTAGGTGAAAATCGGCCAGTATATATAGGAGAGAGGCTAGGGGTTTTCCCAGAAAGAAACAGAATATTCCTCAGAGTATTCTAGGCGGCTGCGATTTTTAAGTCGGCCCGTTGAGTATCGATCGATACCTCTAAAAGTACACGAGCCCAACAAGGCCCAATGTGCGATCGTCGCAAGTGTGGTCTTTTCTTCTCGCATGTTGTTCATTTTTAATGACACAACCATTCCAACATATATACACGAGAAAACATTTCTCGGTCAATGAAAACATTTCATTAGAAAGAGCTTAACTCATTTCTTTTCACACTAACACAATTTTATCAAGCCCTCGAGCTTTGACAAAAAATTAGTTCCAACAGTACCAAATCCAGCGTTCACCTTATGGAAACGTCAAGATAAGCTCATATACAATGGTCTGATTGGAGCCATCTCTGTCTCTGTCCAGCCCCTTGTCTCCACTGCCAAAACAGCATCAGACATATGGAGTACGCTTGCAGCAACGTACGCCAACCCGAGCAGGGGACATACCCAACAACTCAGACTTCAGATCAAAAATTGGTCCAAAGGTACTAAGACCATCGATGAGTATGTTCAGGGCCTCACCACAAGATTCGATCAGTTGGCGTTACATGGCAAACCGATTGACCCTGAAGATCAACTTGAGTACATTCTAGGTGGCTTACCTGAAGAGTACAAGGCCGTGGCAGATCAACTTGAAGGACGTGACACCACACCAACCGTCACTGAAGCCCATGAAAAATTGCTCAACAAGGAAGCCAAGCTATTAACGATCTCCTCGGCTCCAACAAACCTTCCTGTCACCGCCAACATTGCTTCAAGAAGACACCAGGGACGACAACAACACAACCAGACTCAAAGGTCTTCTCAACCTTGGTCTCGGAATCAACAAAATAATTCCTCCAATCATCTCCACGACAATCGAGCTTCTCGTGGCTATCAAGGTGCACAACAAGTAGGATATCAAGGTCGCTATCAACTATGTGGAGTGCACGGTCATAGTGCAAAGAGATTCTCTCAACTGAACACTCACAGCTTCACAACAAGGAACAACTCAGTGAGCTCTGCCTATCCACCATGGCAGCCCCGTGCTAATCTAGCTTTGGGAGCTCCGAATCCTCACACAGCCTGGCTCATGGACAGCGGTGCTACACACCACATGACGAGTGATCTCAACAATCTAGCACTTCATCAACCTTATCATGGCAATGATGCGGTACTCATTGGGGACGGTTCTGGCCTTGACATCACATATACCGGTTCCCTTTCTATGCCCTATTCCTCTTGAAATCTCACCTTAAATAATGTCCTCTGTGTTCCTCATATTCACAAGAACCTCATCTCTGTCTATCGCCTTTGTAATACTAACAAAGTTTTCGTTGAATTCTTTCCCGCCCACTTTCATGTCAAGGATCTGACCTCGGGTGCCCCGTTACTCCAAGGCCAAACTAGGGGAGATTTCTATGAATGACTTGTTTCTCAAACTACTCTCACATCATCCTTTGCCACTTCGACACCAAAAACGTCCCTCGATGATTGGCACTACCGTCTTGGCCACCCATCTTCTTCAATCCTTAAGATTATTGTCTCTAGCTTTTCTCTTTCTCATTCTAAAACACAAAATTCGTTGTGTTCCGATTATTCCATCAATAAAAGTCACAAATTACCATTTGCTCAAACCTCAATTGTCTCTTCTCGTCCCCTTGAGTACCTCTTCACAGACGTTTGGACATCTCCGGTAATCTCGGTGGATACTTATAAATATTATCTTGTCTTGGTTGATCATTACACACAGTATTCTTGGTTTTATCCTTTGAAAACAAAATCGCAGGTGCGTGAGACATTCATTCCGTTCAAAGCCCTTGTGGAAAATCGGTTCAAAACAAAGATTGTTACCTTGTACTCCGACAACGGTGGCGAGTTCATTGCTCTCAGATCCTTTCTTTCCCATGCCGGCATCACTCACCTCACCTCACCGCCACACACACCGGAGCACAACGGTGTCTCAGAACGGAAGCACCGCCACATAGTCGAAACCGGTCTCACGCTTCTCACAAACGCTGGAATGTCAACCTCGTATTGGACATATGCGTTTGCGACTGCAGTGTATTTAATAAACCGCCTTCCAACGCCGGTACTTGACATGAAGTCTCCATTTCAGAGGCTTCTTGGTGATCATCCTAATTATGACACGCTTCGAGTCTTTGGATGCATGTGTTTCCCCTGGCTCCGACCGTATGCCATCCACAAACTCGAGAACAGATCCACACCTTGTGTCTTTTTGGGGTATTCACTCACCCAAAGTGCGTACCTCTGCCTGCAACCCACCTTGGGCCGAATCTACACCTCCCGTCATGTACAATTTGATGAGCAGACATTCCCGCTTCGCCTTGGCTCGCCACAGCCGCAAATTGAGTCGCCTTCCTCCGGCGTATCTCAACCACCTGTTACGACTCTTCCTGTTGCTGTGCAGGTTCTTGTGCCACCGCTCCATGCCAATCAACACGGCACCCCCTCCAACAACGTCGCTGCCGCCAGTGACTGTTGAAAATACCGACACTCAGGATTCTGCTCAGAATCGAGCAATCGCTTATGTCCGTCAGGATATCTCACCAACAACATCTGAAGCCAATCTCATTCCCCAAGCCCATCGGTCACCAAGCCACATAACCCATGAAATTCACTCTCAAGCCCACCTGTCCCTAAGCCCAGATACAAGCCCAATACCACATCAGCCGCAACCCCAAGCCCAACTAGAAACTCAAATTCCTCCAGGCCCAAATCCAATACCTGAAACACATTCAAGTCCTCCAAACATAAACCCATCGTCTTCATCAACGCAACCTGCTCTCGAAAATCCTCCTCCTACCAATCTTCACCCTATGCAAACTCGTCTAAAGGCAAATATCATAAAACCCACATCCAAACTTAACCTCCTCGCTACATCGTCTTTTGACAATCCCTCCTGAACCCACCACGATAACCCAGGCACTCAAAGACCAACGATGGAGAGGAGCTGTATCTCACGAAATGAATGCGTTTGCTCATAATCAGACCTTCGACTTGGTCCTTCGTCCACCAAATCACAACATTGTTGGATGCAAATGGCTGTTCAAGCATAAGTTCTTACCGGATGGCTCTCTCGGCATATGTAAAGCGAGATTGGTTGCGAAAGGATACAATCAGGAGTATGGTCGCGACTATACAACCACATTTAGTCCGGTAATCAAGGCAACTATAATTCGTCTCATGCTTCAAATCGCAATTTCTCGGTCATGGCCAATTCGTCAACTGGATGTTAATAACGCATTCTTGCAAGGCACATTGCACGAAGAAGTCTACATGGAGCAGCATCCTGGGTTTATTGATCAAGATAATCCGACTCATGTCTGTCGTCTCCGTAAGGCAATCTACATGTTGAAACAAGCACCGCGTGCGTGGTACCTGGAGCTAAAAACATATCTGCTCCGTCTGGAATTCAACAATTCACAAGCAGACACTTCCATGTTTGTGCTCAAGCGAGGTTTTCATTATACCTATCTACTGGTGTATGTCGATGATATACTTATTACAGGAAGCAATCCGCTCATCATTCATCAGATCCTGTCGCTATTAGCTGAACGGTTTTCGGTGAAGGATCCTGAAGATCTAAACTACTTCCTCGGTCTTGAAGCTTATCGCACTCCTAAGGGACTTCATCTGTCTCAAAGGAAATATGTTACTGATCTCCTCCACAAATACCACATGGGTGACGCTAAACCAGTATTAACACCAATGGCGACCTCTCCCAAGCTCTCTCTCCACTCGGTCATCTCACTCTCTGATCCAACAGAGTATCAACGACTAGTAGGCAGTCTCCAATACCTCTCTTTCACCAGACCAGATATTGCCTTCGCTGTCAACCGCCTATCCCAATTCATGCATCACCTAACGGAGGACCACTGGCAGGCAGCCAAAAGAATTCTCAGGTATTTATCTGGCACTTCAACCCATGGAATCTATTTTGCAGCCACCAACACGATCCAGCTACACGCGTTCTCCGATGCTGACTGGGCTGGCGACTCTGATGACTATATTTCTACCAATGCTCATGTCATTTACGTCGGCCGAACTCCAGTCTCTTGGGCTTCAAAGAAGCAGACAAGCGTGGCACATTCATCCACGGAAGCTGAGTACCACTCCGTTGCCAACTCCTCCGCCGAAACCCGATGGATTTGCAACTTACTCGCTGAACTTGGAATCACCCTACCGTCGCAACCAGTCATCTATTGTGACAATTTCGGAATAACATTCCTGTGTGCAAATCCCGTCTTTCACTCTAGGATGAAACATGTTGCCCTCAATTACCATTTCATCCGTGGACAGTTTCAGACAGGGATACTTCGCGTCGCTCATGTAAACACGAAAGATCAGCTCGCCGATGCTCTAACGAAACCGCTTCCTCGGGCACAGTTTACTGAACTACGAACCAAGATTGGAGTCACTTCCGCCCTTCCATCTTGAGGGGGCGTGTTAAGGATACACTGAATCATAGATTTAATATCTCAATATTCATTTTCTGTAATTAGATTCTTCTAGAGTATTCTCTTGTTCGAGTATATATATGTGTAATCCCTGTCAATATCATAATAAAAAAGCATCCTTCCTTACAATATGAACCAAACTAGATATTTTACTATTACTTTTTTCATAATATTTTGTGAAGAGGTTTTTTTTTTCATATCTAACATAAGTCAATACTATTAGTCATATTTTGCTTTCAGTGTTTAGCTATTAGTCAAATTTGGGATGTCTAATTGGTTTGTTTTATGCAGTTTAAGTTTTTCTGACGGTAAAAGGAGCCGAATTCTCAGAAGTAAACTCTTCCGGAACAATTTTGACGAGAGCATTCAAAGAAGGATTATCTTGAGAGTTGTTGTTGTGTTATCACCAAAAGTGTTTGAAGTTTGTTATGTGCGGAATTCGCTTTTGGTTGATTTTTAAGACTCGGAACATAGCCATGCCAATGTGTCGTCGAATCTCTTCTATGTTGTAATTGTCTCCAAAATCAATATCACCATAAGTCAATACTACATTAAGAGCCAGTTTGTTGTTAGTTTTCTTGTATAAAAAACTTTTGAAGGCTTTATATGGGCTGACATATTAGGCCTGAATTATCAGTTAAGCCTAACGTTATGTTAATGGGCCGACATTGTAGGCCCAAAAGAATCAAAGCGAAGCAAACTTAACTAATAATCTGAAGAAGATCGTCGTCATCAGCTGAAGGGATTCTCGCCGGCGACAAGCTGGACGGAGATGGCACTGTCTCAGTCGACCTATTTCCCGACTTCCCAGACCCCGTTTCGCAAACCCCAATTCTTCGGAACATCTCAAAATCCGAGAATACTTATATTTCCGACGACGGAAACTCCCAGATATCCTTTGATTTCGTTATTTCATACGGCACGAAGCAAACCCTGTTCTCTTCTCCGGACCATCAGCTGCGTCGCCTTCGACGGAGATATTTCGGACGATGGAACCAGAGATTCGACTTCTATCTCGTCGGTTTTCGTGAAGGGTATTTCTAACTCGATTCCTCCTTTTAGAATTCTGTTCTTGAGGTTTATAAGAGATTGAATCCGTTTTCGTTTCGTTTCAAATGTAATTTTACAGGGCTTCCGGATTCAGTGAGTGAAGGGCGTTTAAGAAAGGTCTTCTCGGAGTTTGGAGAAGTTAGCAATGGTGAGTCTCTCTCTCTCTCTCTCTCTCTCTCTCTCTCTCTGGCTCAGTCTGTTTCTTTTCTGGAATCACATTTTCAGCTTCCAATAGGATTCGTATGCACGAGGAACCATATAAAACAGTCAATAGGTTACGTTTTAAAGCAGTTTCTAGGATAAAAAGGTTGAGTTTGGGAGGTTTTGGTTGAATTTGAACCTCATTATGATCTTTGTGACCATTCAATGGCAAACGAATCTGAAACAAATCTAAGATACTTGTTTAAATCAATACATTTGTTCATAGCTTAATGAATATTAGTAGTAGGAATTGGTCTTCATCCTTAGCTATAGGAACTACCTTGTCTTTTGACTTTCTTGAGTTGTATCTCTATTTTTGAGATGAATAACAAATAGAGAAGTTTTTATGCAATCAATGGTATTTTTTTGACAGTGACAAGCAACAGTGTCAGAGCTTACATTGCTTTTGATCCAGACCACTCGACTTGTAGTATCAAAACAGTATAGATGATGAGAATAGAAGAACTTTTTTCTTCATTTGGTGAGGGTTTTGTTACCACAAGTCATGGTCCAATATCAAAACCAAGATAGATGATGGAAGATATGTGTGTTTTACCAACGTTGAGTTGGCCTAGTGGTTAAGGAGGAGTGGGTATGTGCCTCTCCTACCGGCCTAGTGGTTAAGGAGGAGTGGGTATGTGCCTCTCCTACCGGCCCTGGGTTCGATTTACGTTGGGAGGGGTGTAACATCCCGGTTTCTTGTATATGCGGAGAGGCTTATAAGAATTGATTTGGCTACCTATGTCACCAAAGTGCACTTACCTTTTCCGATCACTTGCCCGAAAGAACTCCAGAGTTAAGGGTGCTTGGGCTGGAGTAGTCTAAGGATGGGTGACCTTCCGGGAAGTGATTCGCGGTAGCGTGTGAGTGAGGACAAAACACGGGGAAAGGTCACGTGGTGATTGCAGGGTCAGTAAACAAGTATTACAAGCCTCCCGGACTAACGCACCGGCCGTCGGACGAGGGTGGGGCCCACGGGCCGGGAGATGTCGTTGGGGCCCACAGGTAGGGGCGGTCGGGGCGTTATAAGTGGTATCAGAGCCGAACCCAAACACGTGTGTGGAGTCAGGTGGGCTCACACCGTCTAGGGTGACGATCCTGGTGCGCAACGAGGACGTTGCGCTCTGTGAGTGGGGGTGATTGTAACATCCCGGTTTCTTGTATATGCGGAGAGGCTTATAAGAATTGATTTGGCTACCTATGTCACCAAAGTGCACTTACCTTTTCCGATCACTTGCCCGAAAGAACTCCAGAGTTAAGGGTGCTTGGGCTGGAGTAGTCTAAGGATGGGTGACCTTCCGGGAAGTGATTCGCGGTAGCGTGTGAGTGAGGACAAAACACGGGGAAAGGTCACGTGGTGATTGCAGGGTCAGTAAACAAGTCATACAAGCCTCCCGGACTAACGCACCGGCCGTCGGACCAGGGTGGGGCCCACGTGCCGAGAGAGGGCATGGGGCCCAGGTAGGGGCGGTCGGGGCGTTATAAGGGGTCTCCTCCGAATGAGTGACTTTTAACATAGTTTGGGCCTCGCTCCGGGGATGTACGGGCCCGGAACCTCGGCGATTCAAAAAAAAAAAAAAAAGATATGTGTGTTTTGATATCACAAAGTGGTGTGGATCAGAAGCAAAAAAAAAATGGAAGCTCTGATACAAAAAAATAGGTCCTGATCATGAGCTAATGAGAAACCACTGATTTGCAAAAAGTTTTCTTCTTCTTATACATGTCTTTAAATAGCACAATAGATTGGTTAGAAGAATCAGTAAGAAAGAAACCAGCACAGCACAGCACAGCACAATGTTATTATCTTACCGTGCAGCACGGTTTTGTGGCAGTAAAAATCATCATAAACGAAAAGACTCAGCAGTCTCTAGGATATGGCTATGTCTGGTTCAATAGAAAAGAGGATGCACAGTTGGCTGTGGAAGCCATGAACGGAAAGGTATAAAAGCTTGTTCGAAATTCAATAAACATGTTTATTCTCTGTTGATTCCGGATTGGTTTTGATGATTCTTGGACACAAATAACATGGAATTGTTGATGATACTGGTTTTTTTTTTGGGTTTAGTTCTTTGATGGCAGGTTTATTCTTGTTAAATTTGGTCAGCCTGGATTGTCCCGTCGCCGGAGATCACATTCCGATTCTCTTTTTGTAAACAAATAATGATCTTTACGTTTTTATGAGCGATGTATTAAAACTCGGATTCTAACGGAGGGACCCAATTATTATTAAATGTCCATTGGGATTCAAAAATTTCCCATATTCGATTTGTATGGAGTCGCTTATCCTTAAGTAGAGAAATTTCAAATTAACAACGATTTAACATTTATTATTTCAAGGGAAACTTTATGACTTTCTCTTAACATATAAATACCTCTTCCTTGATTAATACGCCCGAGAGTTAAAAACATAATTATTTTTTTGACAACTATCAATTCATTTTATGCAAAACAAATGTATGTGTATGTTTTTAACTTTTACATTTCTACAAAACATAATTTCAGAGATTCTTTTGTCAAATTCGAGCAGTTTCGGTCACTTTATTCTTGTTTTCGTGTTTTGAAAAAAAAAAAAAATTCCGTATCTAATTTGTAGGTGACTTGCATTATTTTCCAGTATTTATAAAGAATCTCTCTATACAAATTTAATTCGATAGCCAAATCTATACATACACACAGACTTTTATATCTAAAGGAGCCACCGCTCGTGACAACCGTCCACCGTCTTCCTCCTCCTAACATGCTCCATCTCCTCCTTGTATCTTCCTCCTCCGCCGCCGACGCCGAAGACGATTCCACCAGCATGCCCCCTTCCTCCTCCGCCTCTAGATCCGCCGCTGATCACAGCTCAAGCTCCTCTTCCCTCTATCCCTGCAAGCATTCCCCGTCGGCGACTCTCGACCTCCTAATCCTAATGCTCGTCCTCTTCTCCGGCGCTTTCCTCCTCTCATCCTGTCAAGAAGCTTTCACAGAAATATGAACTGCCTCACTTCCCCTAAAATAGTTCGGCCACAGCCTTTATATGCGTTTACACAATTTAACCTAACGTAAGTACATATACAAGAGTGAGGCCCAATTATGGCCCAATACCCCCCCTCAAGATGGAGTGTATAGGTTACAAACACCCATCTTGCAAAGAAAAGTTTCGAATTCCTTGCGTCCCAAAGCTTTGGTAAGTATATCGGCGAGTTGCTTGGTAGTAGAAACATGAATTGTAGTAATGACTCCACGAACAATCTCGTCGCGAATGAAATGGCAATCCAAACCAACATGTTTCGTCCGAGCGTGATAGACTGGATTAGCCGCGAGCTTAATGGCTGATTGGCTATCCGAATGGAGTGGAATGGAATAGTCAATCGAAATGCCTAGAGACGGAAGCAACTGCCGAAGCCAGAGAAGTTCTTGAACCGTATCAGCCATGGCTCGATACTCAGCTTCAGCGGAAGACCGAGACACAACGTCATGTTTGCGCGTCTTCCACGATAAAGGAGAATCACCAAGTTGTATGAACCAGCCCGTTAAGGACCGCCGAGTAAGCGGGCAGGATGCCCAATCGGAGTCACACCAAGCAGAGAGGACAAGATTCGTATGAGCCTTGAGGAGAATACCTTGTCCCGAGTTCAATTTTAGGTAGCGAACGACGCGAAGTGCGGCATCCCAATGTTCGGACTTTGGCTGAGTCATAAACTGAGACAGAATGTGGATAGCGTATGACAAGTCAGGGCGAGTCGTACCAAGATAAATTAGACGACCAACGAGTCTACGGTAGCGACTCGGGTCGGGAAGATCATCACCGTGAGCTAAGGCCAGTTTATGATTCTGTTCAATAGGATGCGAAACAGGTTTGACACCAAGAAGTCCGGTTTCAGCGATGATCTCAAGTGCGTACTTGCGTTGACACAAAGACATTCCACTGGGGCTGCGAGCGACCTCAATGCCCAAAAAATACCGCAGGATGCCCAGATCTTTCATGTGAAAACATGAGCACAAGTACTTCTTGAACTCGTCAATGGCTGCGACTGAACAACCGGTGATAATCAGATCGTCAACGTAGACGAGAACATGTATACGAACGGAATCCGTCGCGAGAGTGAACAATGAATAGTCAGAAACATTCTGATCAAAACCGTACTCAATCAATGCCGCAGCAAGTTTGGCGTACCAACATCTAGGGGCTTGCTTTAAGCCATAAAGCGATTTCCGTAAGCGACAGACCTTCGTCTTATCATTCGTTCGAAAACCAGGTGGAAATTGCATATATACTTCTTCCTCTAGATCTCCATGTAGAAACGCATTATGGACGTCCATCTGGTATACTTCCCAATCAAGAGACACAGCTTGTTGAAGAAAAGTACGTACCGTGACCATTTTTGCGACAGGGGCGAAAGTTTCATCGTAGTCAATTCCCTCGGTTTGATTATTTCCAAGGACCACTAAGCGAGCCTTGTATCGTTCCACCGAACCATCGGATTTGAGCTTTATTTTAAAGATCCACTTACAACCGAGTGCAGTCTTGCCCGGAGGTAAAACTTCCACCGTCCAAGTGCCGAGATTCTCAAGAGAAACAATTTCGTCCGTGACTGCAAGACGCCATCGTTCATCTTGAAGAGCTTCTTTGTAGCTCCGAGGTTCGATGGCCATTGTTATAGCCATGAGGTATGTTTGGTAGTTGGCCGAAAACTGAGAGTTCGAGATGTAGTTTTCCAATGGGTATGGAGTACGAGATAGTGACGGGTCCTCTAGCAAGGTAGCCACAAAGTCAGCTAGTTTCACGGGACGTTGTTTTTGACGAAATCCACGGCCAAGGAGTTCGACAGAATCGGAATTGTCTGTGAGTAAAGTAGTGGTGTCAGCAGACGAATCCGGGTTTGGAGCAGCAGGTATAGTATCGTCGACTAGAGTTTCATCAACAATGAGATCCTCCAAATCGATATTTGCAGAATCCAAAGAAATATCTGCAGTAGGTTCATGAGTATCGAAATTATCGATCGGTACGGAGGAGGAAGCA
The DNA here is from genome assembly GCA_030161315.1 of Eutrema japonicum. Lineage (NCBI taxonomy): Eukaryota > Viridiplantae > Streptophyta > Magnoliopsida > Brassicales > Brassicaceae > Eutrema > Eutrema japonicum. The sequence goes on from BSQW01000005.1 coordinate 48,137,132, forward strand.
GGGAAACCATCTGCGACAGACTCACGGGCTGAAGAAAGAAGAGGCGATGAAGCAAAATCATCATCGGGGACAATGTTTGTTGAAGGCGACGAAGCTGGAGCAGATGCTATCGCCGGAGAGGTATTTGAAATGGGAAAATGAAATTCGGTTTCAAGGAAGATGACATCTCTGGAAACAGATATCACACCCGTGTCAATGTTGTAGACTCTCCATCCTTTCTTAGCAAATGGATAGCCGATGAAGATGGATTTGTTGCTTCGACTCTCAAATTTATCACCTCCATGTTTCTGATTATGAACATAGCAGATACAACCGAACACCCGTATGTGATGCATTGGAGGAGCTCGATTATAAATCAGTTCAAAAGGAGTCTTTCCTTGTAACAGAGATGACGGTGTACGATTGATAAGATAAGATGCAGTGAGAGCACAATAACCCCAAAATTCAACAGGTAGACCAGCTTGAAAACGAAGAGCACGGGCAACATTATGAATGTGACGATGCTTACGCTCGACGCGGCCATTTTGTTGAGGTGTCCCAACACACGAGGTTTCATGGATGATACCTTGTTGAGCAAAGAAACTCGATAAGGCTAGAAATTCTGAACCATTGTCACTACGGATTGTTCTGATTTTTCGCGTGAATTGGCGTTCAACAAGGTTAATAAAGTTGCGAAGATGTGTTGTAGTCTCTTGTTTGGATGTTAAAAGATAGATCCACACAGCTCTCGAGTAGTCATCAACAAGTGTCAGAAAATATCTGGATCCACAAAGAGCAGGTGTTCGATAAGGACCCCAAATATCGACATGAACCATTTCAAAAGCAAAAGTTGTCTTATTACTACTCAACGGAAAAGAATCCCTTGTCTGTTTAGCGCGAATACAAATTTCACACGCCGATGAATCAAATAAGCTACTACTAAAATCAGAAAACGGCAACATTTTTAGTGCTTTCGAGGAAGGATGTCCCAAGCGTCGATGCCACACATGAATCGATGGTAAGTCTGATCCTCGCATTGGCGCTGCTACTTCCATTCCACGAAAAAAATAAAGACCACTCCGTTGTTCAGCCACTCCAATCAGCATCATCGTGATACGATCCTGGATGATGCAAAGCTTATCAGTGATTTGAAAAACGCAACCACGATCTCTAGTTAACTGTGAAACAGAGATAAGATGACAATGAAGTCCATCAACAAAATAAACTTCACGCAAACTCAGAGAAGACCCTAGCTGAACTCGGCCATGTTTATTTGAAGTCGTAAAGCGGCCATCGGGGAGCTTTATTAAAACCGGTGCCATGTCACACACATCGAGTAAAAATTCAAGAGATCCGGTCATGTGATTGGAAGCTCCTGTATCAACAATCCAGGATTGAAGAAAAAACGTACCTGAGAGACGATCATGAGCAGTGGACTTGCGCTCATCAAGTAAGTGAACCAATGTTTTCCATTGATCATCACTAAGCCCACTTATCCCCATTCGATCTGCGGAGGTCAGGACGGGATGCGGCGTCGATGAGACATTAGAGGCAAAGGCAGAATTAGCGTGAGGTGTACCGCGACTAGCACCATTCTGTGAGTTCTTTGCCGGAGGTGCAGATTGCGCGTTTGAACCGCGACCAGGAGTAGGCAAATTCCCTCGAGACGAGTTCCCATTGGAACGGTTTCGCTTGCTTTCATCAAACCAAGGGGGATAGCCAATCAAGCGAAAACAGTTTTCCGAGAGATGCCCATGACGACCACAATGTGTACAATTTCGAGTATCCCCTGAAATTTTTGGATCAAATGAGTTTCGTGGCCGTTGAGCAGTTTGAACAGCGAAGCTTACTCCATTCATTCGCTCTTCATTCACGCGACCAAGGTGTTTTGATTCTTCGTCTTGAACAAGAGTGTTGTAAGCTTCTTCAAGCGATGGCAAAGGCACACGGGAGAGAAGTGACGATTTTGCCGTACCATATATGGTTTCATCCAATCCCATCAGGAATTGATGTACCTTGTCTTCTTCCCGTTCTTTTCTCACCTCTTCCATTGTTTTTGCTTTTTGATAATCAGCCAAGTTTCTCCACAACTTAGTTAAATTCCCATAATATGTCTCGATAGCAGTCCCTTTTTGGCGACAATTTGCCAAATCAGCTTTCAATCGTTGAACCCTCTGTCCGTTCTTCACTCCGAAGCGCTTCTGAAGATGAGTCCACAGCTCGTTACAATCGGCGATGTGCATAATTGAATCAGATACGGCATCGTCAATTGTCAGCTTCATCCATGAGACGATAAGGGCGTTGTTTGCAGTCCAGTCTTCAAAATCGGAGTCAGTTTCGACAGGTTGCGGTATGGATCCATCAACAAAACCGAACTTTTTCCTTGCTTTTAATGCCAAACACAGATTAGTGGACCATTCATCGTAGTTCGGTCCACGTAAGGTTGGTTTAGAGATCAAAGTGCCCGGATTGTCTCCCGCAGTCAAGTCATATGGTGAGATTGTGCGTCGAGTTTCGATACGTGGCGATGTCGTGGTTATTGACGAAGTCTCACCCATTGCAGAAGAAGAAGGAAAATTAAAATAGAAAATATCTCGTGTTTGCGGAAACGAAGTTAACGAGATCAAGAACTTTAAATCCTTTTGTAGTTGGATCAAAGCTCTGATACCATGTCAAGAAGCTTTCACAGAAATATGAACTGCCTCACTTCCCCTAAAATAGTTCGGCCACAGCCTTTATATGCGTTTACACAATTTAACCTAACGTAAGTACATATACAAGAGTGAGGCCCAATTATGGCCCAATACATCCTACTTCTCCTACCTAATCCAATCCCTATCTCTCCTCTCCTCTCATTTCCCCACCATCGCCCTCTCTTTCTCCTCTCTCCTCCCTCTGATCTTCCTCTTCTCCGATCAAGACAACGACGATGAAGATTCCTCCGGGATCCCTCCGGCGTCTTTCTTATTCGTCTTCGCGGTCTTCTTCGCGGCGTCGATTGCGTTCCTCGACCTGTGTTGCGGGTCGAGATCGAGGAAGTGCCGTAACCCCAAGTGCAAGGGATTGAAGAAGGCAATGGAGTTTGATTTGCAGCTGCAGACGGAGGAATGCATCAAATCGGGAGCGGCTAAGGAGATTGATCGGTTGCCGTGGAAAGGAGGCAGCGAGAGCAATCCTGATTACGAGTGTTTGAGAGCTGAGCTGAGGAAGATGGCTCCGCCTAATGGTCGAGCTGTATTGCTTTTCCGATCAAAGTGTGGTTGTCCCATTGCTAAGCTCCAAGGTTGGGGCCCTAAGAGAAGCCGGCGTCATAAAAGGTAAGTCAAAATTCTCCTCAGAATGTTGTGTTCTTGCATTGGTTGATTAGCTGCAACTTGGTTACTTTTACTAGTTCTGTTGATGTAATCCTCGGATTTTACCTTAGGCTTTGATATCGATAATGTTGCTGCGGCTAGGTTTGGTTATTCCAAGTTGTAATGATGAACGGAATTTGTCAATTGGTGATGGTTATGCTCTTGAAAGCCATGCTGTGATTTTTTAGAAGATTGAATCTTCGTCTTTGAGAAATGAATGTAAAACAATTGTACATGACTCCTAGTTGTTTGATGTAATGTGTTGTCTGGTCTATATCACCATACCGTTTTAATGGTTGAAAGTGTTAACGCACATGCTGCCATTATCATTCATGGAACATGTGCATCATATACAAGTTGTGATTTGAAATTTTTCCCAGTTTCACTTCTTTTTAAAGTAATTGTGTTAAGTTCCTCATCTTTCAGTTCGTGTGTAATAGCTCAGCTAGATAATGAGATGTCAAAAGGTTCAAACTTTAAGATCAAATGGATTGCTTCTGTCTAGCTTATATTATTGCCGAGGAAACACTCCATTTTCTTTTTGTAACAAAATACTTTGATTTAAATCTTCTTGATTATCACATAAAGCTTTAGGAGAATGATTTTGCAATCTTCTGCAGTGTATTTTACTTTGTTTGCTTTGATGTGTCTTGATCAGTGAATGTGCTTTATTTTCTGCAGATCGCCGGCAAAATTAGCTGTAAAGGGATGTGTAGACAGTCGCTGATCCGGAAACTCTCCAATTTATACTTACAGATTATCACATTAAAATGTTGTAGTTGCAGGTTCTTCTTCTTCTTCTTCTTCTTGGATTAACATTCATCGAGGAAAATATCAATTATAATTTTTTTCACCATTTCCTGTAGAGTTAATCCCTGAAACTAGAAATGTCTTATTACTCTTCCTCTGTGGAACAACAATATACTCAGAAAAATTCCAATTCGAACGATCAAATCAAATGCCTTTTCCTTGTATTTGGTCTTTTATTTCTCATAAAATAATGTTTTTTTTTTCCTGAACAAACCACAAGAACCTATAAATGCACTGTGAGCTTAAAGTACGAGAGAGAAGTATAAAACCTCGAGCTTTAGGGTTTTGCATTTAGCTCTCATGGTCTCTTATGATCAAATCGATTCGTTTTCTCGGCTCTCGTCGCTGTCGGGTCTTTTCTCCTCAGCAGGCGAGATGTTTCTCCGCTTCGATCACGCCAAGGCATCAACCATCCACGACGGCTCCGAGTCCTACCCACTTCGATTTCTCCGGCGGCGAGAGTCCCGATACTGAGCGAGCTCTCGTCTCTGCTCTTGGATCGTGCGCCTCCAGTGATGACGTCACTTGTGGCCGACAAATCCATTGCCGTATCGTGAAATCCGGTTTTGATTCCAATGGATTCATCTGCAATAGTGTCCTTAACATGTACGCTAAATGCCGTCTATTGGCGGATGCGGAATCTGTTTTCCGGTCCCACGCGAAGCTTGATTCTGCTTCGTTCAATATTATGGTCGATGGGTATGTTCGATCTCGTCGACTTGGGGACGCACTTAAGTTGTTCGACGCAATGCCTGAGAGAAGCTGCGTTTCGTTTACTACTCTGATAAAGGGTTACGCTCAAAACGATCGGTGGAGTGAAGCGATGGAGCTTTTCAGAGAGATGAGAAATTCGGGAATCATGCTAAATGAAGTGACATTAGCCACTGTCATATCCGCTTGCTCACATTTGGGTGGGATTTGGGATTGCAGGATGTTTCAGAGTTTGGCAATGAAGCTGAAGCTTGACGATCGGGTTTTTGTTTCGACGAATTTGCTGCATATGTACTGTGTCTGCTCTTGTTTGAAGGATGCTCGGCAGTTGTTCGATGAAATGCCTGACAGAAATTTAGTTACTTGGAACGTGATGTTAAACGGGTACTCAAAAGCGGGACTTATCGAGCAGGCTAAGGATTTGTTCAATCAGATTACTGAGAAAGATATTGTCTCGTGGGGCACCATGGTTGATGGGTGTCTCCGAAAGAATCAGCTTGACGAAGCTCTGGTTTTCTACACCGAGATGCTGCGCCGTGGAATGAAGCCTAGTGAAGTTATGATGGTGGACCTTCTCTCTGCTTCAGCTCGATCAGCAGGCAATTCTAAGGGTTTGCAACTTCATGGTACCATCGTGAAGATGGGTTTCGTTTGTTACAATTTCATACAAGCAACGATCATACATTTCTACGCTGTCTCTGATAACATAGAACAGGCTATTCAGCAGTTTGAAGCGGGCATTAAGGACCACATCGCGTCTAGAAATGCATTGATCGCTGGATTTGTAAAGAATGGAATGGTTGAGCAGGCAAGAGAAGTATTTGATCAGACTCGTGATAAAGATATATTTTCATGGAACGCTATGATTTCGGGTTACGCACAGAGTCGTTCGCCCCGCTTAGCTCTACATCTCTTCCGCGAAATGATCAGCAGTAGCCAAACAAAACCAGATGCAATAACAATGGTTAGTGTTTTCTCTGCAATTTCATCGTTAGGATCGTTGGTAGAAGGGAAAAGAGCGCACGAGTATCTAAACTGTAGCTCAATTCCTCCCAACGACAATCTGACTGCTGCTGTAATCGACATGTACGCCAAATGCGGAAGCATCGAAACCGCACTAAACGTTTTCCGGCAAACAAAGAACATTTCTTCTTCAACAATCTCTCCCTGGAATGCCATCATTTGCGGTTCAGCGACACATGGCCGTGCAAAACTCGCTCTTGATCTTTACTTTGATCTCCAATCGCTCCCCATCAAACCGAACAGCATCACTTTTGTCGGTGTCTTGAGCGCATGCTGCCACGCGGGGCTTGTGGAGTTAGGTAAAACGTATTTCGAGAGCATGAAGAGCAGTTACGGGATCGAGCCAGACATCAAGCATTATGGATGTATGGTTGATTTGTTGGGGAAAGCTGGGAGATTAGAGGAAGCAAAAGAAATAATCAAGAAGATGCCGGTGAAGGCGGATGTGATCATATGGGGAATCTTGCTATCGGCTTCACGGATTCACCGGAACGTCGAGGTGGCTGAGCTGGCGGCTTCTCAGCTGGCGGCGATTGATCCATCTCACGGAGGATGTAAAGTTTTGCTTTCGAACGTTTATGCAGACGCAGGGAGATGGCAAGATGTAGCTTTGGTCAGGGAAGAGATGCGAACAAGAAATGTTGAGTGGTCACGTGCCTTCAGTGGTGTTATGTAATCGTGTTGACCCAAGGCTCTTTAGTGGGCTTATTGTTGTCTTGGGCCTTTTGACTGGGGCCCAGTAGAAACGAGTTAAATAAGTGGCGCGTGGATTACACGGGAAGGTTAATCGGATAACGTGTCTGAACTTTGGTCAGTTCGTGTTTTTGTGGGTCCATACTTAGCTGAGCTGGCTCATAATTCAGAACACTCTCTCTCTCTCTCTCTCTCTCTCTCTCTCTCTCTCTCTCTCTCTCATCTATTTTTTTTTTCCTTCATGCAAATTATTCTTTATATTGAAAAAAGAACAAACTATCTTTTACACAGCGCTTATTTTTATAATTAAATACATAACAAATCTACTCTGACTAATGATTTTTTTTTTTTTTTGGGATAAAGTCTGGCTAATGATCTTGCTGTCAATTTCTAATAACGAATTCAATTGATATGTATAATGAATCTTTACAGCATTGAAGCTTTGCCCCTTTTTATATATGACTCATTACTGCGTTGCATAATACGCGCTCCAGAGATTACTACTAATGCACAAAATAAATAATCATTACTAGTTTAGAAGAAAAGAAAAGATAATTATTACTCTATATTTTTTGGTATTTTATAATAGCATCTCATAATAAAAGTCATGTGATGCACATGGACTGATGGACTGAAGCATTTCCACATTTCTTCGTTCTCCGCTTGGTTTCTTTTGATATATAAAAATACATTTCTGCGTAATTATTATTTGCTTTATTATATATTTGATATTAATATGAGCAAAAAAGCCACAAAAAAACAGAGAAAATATGAAATGCATACTTGAAATGAAAACTAAAGTACCTGTTGTGTATACAAATTTTATAAGTATATTGTAAACAATTCACACATGTTGTCTATAAACAGTTAAATATGTGCTATATTTTATACAGATTGATGATTTTGAAGCTTTAGATGTTTTTTTAATTCATTAAGTATGTTTGAAAATAAAACTTTCTTACCCCCTTTAATTGTGATTAGAAATTTATAGGATAAACTACTTCATTTTTTTTGTTTGTCACAGGATAATCTACTTCGTTTATACATTCTAAAATTAACAATGACACGAAAGAAAACTATAAAATAAATTGTTATTATTAATAATCCATAATACATCGGAGAACTATTAATTAGATTTAGATGATCATAAAACAATACTTTATACAAGAATATCTAAACTTATATTCGTCCTTTGGACATTATCCAAAAGCTAGTTTTCGTCCAAAGTCGGATAAACCTGAGGGTAGAAAGGACTTTTCGTAGTAGGATAATCAGACTCCACTTATCTGCTTTTTCAATTATGACATAGAAAAATAAAAATCATACTTGTGTTGTGTTGTGTTTTGTTTTTCATCTTATAGAGAATTTAGATCTCTCTGTGCTTTCTTCTTCTACAAAGTGGAGAAACTCGCCTCTTCTTCTACCTCTCTATCTCGTGAGATTCAGATCCGAAAAGAAACTTGTAAGCTCAGAGAATCATTTTAGGTTCTTGAAGCATAAATAAAGGCTTCTCCTCCTCTCCTTTTTCTTCTTCTATTTCCTGAGTGATTTCTAAGCATAGAATCTCGTCTTTCTTCATTTCAGTGAGCCATTCTCAAATTACCCATCTAGGTTTTGATCCCTTGATTTCACTGCAAAAGCAACGAAATCTCGATTAGGAATTCGTTTTTCCTCCCTGAAATTTGCCTCTCCTTTGGTCTCGGCAAGTGTTGCGATTCTGGATTTAGGGATTCGGAAAGAGAGCTCTGGGTTTTGACATTGCGTTGCCAGCTCTTTCTTTCCTTTTCCGGTGGAGTTGTGAAGCAAATTCTTCGTCATTTTCGATCTCAATCTTTGCATTTTCTCCGGCTTAGCTTGATTCAAAGCTCACTAATTAGGAGTGTTTTTTTTGTTTGGATGCCCTGTAGCTAAAGATGCAGCCTGATCAACGCAAAAAGGTCGGATTTTTTCTTTCTCTTCTCTGTCAAATTATATGTATAGATTTTCAGATTTGAGATCCGATCATGTTACTTAGGATCTGTAATAATCCTTACGCACTGTCAACGCCTTTCAGTTTAGTCTTAATCTTACTTGTTCTCTTGGTCAGATTCAGATAACTAAATCCAAACCCTCCTTCTTTCATCTCTCTCAATACTGACATTAGTTTTTCTGCATATTCAGTCATCAGTCGAATTAGATTTCTTCACGGAGTACGGTGAAGGGAGCAGATACAGAATAGAGGAAGTAATTGGTAAAGGAAGCTATGGAGTCGTCTGCTCGGCTTACGATACACACACCGGGGAGAAAGTTGCGATCAAGAAGATCAATGACATTTTCGAGCATGTCTCTGATGCTACCCGCATTCTCCGCGAGATCAAACTTCTCAGACTCTTACGCCATCCAGACATTGTTGAGATCAAACACATCTTGTTGCCGCCTTCAAGAAGAGAGTTCAGAGACATTTACGTGGTTTTCGAGCTCATGGAATCTGATCTGCATCAGGTTATTAAGGCAAACGATGATTTGACTCCTGAGCATTACCAGTTTTTTCTCTATCAGCTTCTCCGTGGCCTCAAGTATATACACACAGGTTAGCTAGCAAATTTTCACAAGTTAGCTTAAGTTTTGGAGGTGGTTTCTGAAGATACTTTTTTGTTCATACTTTGTATATTCTTTTTTGTACTTCAGCGAATGTCTTTCATCGGGATCTAAAGCCCAAAAACATATTGGCAAATGCCGATTGCAAACTCAAGATCTGTGATTTTGGACTCGCAAGAGTCGCATTCAATGATACACCAACTGCGATATTCTGGACTGTGAGTAGTAATACAATGCCTACTCTTTTCAAGATTACTCTTTTTGGCGTGGAACCAATTTTTATCCTATTGCTTTGTGACCGCAGGACTATGTAGCTACTCGATGGTACCGGGCTCCAGAACTGTGTGGATCATTTTTCTCAAAGGTGACCATGATTTTGCATACATTATTTCATCAAATGTGTCAAATCTTTATAGGGAATGATATTCATTAGAGCTTTCTCCTGCAGAGTGTAATTTCTTCGTAGTAATGTTTTTTTTTATAACTTTGCTTATGTTCAGTATACACCGGCGATAGATATATGGAGCATAGGGTGCATTTTTTCAGAGCTCTTAACAGGGAAACCTCTTTTCCCCGGGAAAAATGTGGTCCATCAATTGGATCTGATGACTGATATGTTGGGAACACCATCTGCGGAAGCCATTGGCAGGGTCAGTGTCCCTTTCCACATTGCTTAGTGCAGCTGCATTGTCTCTTTTCTTGGCTGAATTGCTTGCACTGAATATGACAGGTGAGGAATGAGAAAGCTCGAAGATACTTGAGCAGCATGAGGAAGAAGAAGCCTATTCCTTTTTCACATAAATTTCCACATGCTGATCCGCTCGCTCTTCGTCTTCTAGAAAAGATGTTGTCTTTTGAACCCAAGGACCGGCCTACGGCTGAAGAGGTGCTTCAAAAATCTCGTTCATTACACTCCTTATGATGTAAGTTTGGTTGTAGTCAACTAAAACTATGGCTTTGTGTTACCTCAGGCGCTTGCAGATCCGTACTTCAAGGGTTTAGCTAAGGTTGAAAGAGAGCCCTCTGCTCAACCTGTCACAAAGTTAGAATTCGAGTTCGAGAGGCGGAGGATCACAAAAGAGGATGTGCGAGAGCTCATATATAGAGAGTCTCTTGAGTACCACCCAAAGATGCTGAAAGAATACTTGGATGGATCGGAGCCAACTAACTTTATGTACCCGAGGTACTTTCCTGAGCTGACCGACCTGCTTCATTAACTATACTCTTTGTGTACTAGTCCATGATCTTTCAGAAATGTATTATTCATTCTGCAGTGCGGTGGAACATTTCAAGAAACAGTTTGCTTACCTCGAGGAACACTACAAGAATGGTACTTCGCATACTCCCCCAGAGAGGCAGCAGCACGCATCATTACCTAGGTATGCTTTACTTCCTATAAACATTTGATTATTTGAGATTTTTTCGAAACAGTACATTTAGTCTCTGCTATTATGTTTTGCAGGGCTTGCGTTTTGTACTCTGATAACAATCATGCGGCAGCACAACAGAGTTCAGTTGAAGTCACTGATGGACTCTCCAAGTGTAGCATCAGAGATACAGAGAGACCGCGTGGTGCAGACAGGAATGCACAGATGCCAATGTCACGAATTCCTATTAACGTCTCTCAAACAATCCAAGGTCTCAAGCTCTCTCTGTTTATATAGTTATGATGCAGGATATATGTGGTTTCTGAACATCCACCTTGTTGTAATAACGCAGGTGCCGCAGTAGCTAGGCCTGGAAAAGTAGTTGGATCAGTGTTACGCTATAACAACTGTGGCGCAGCCACAGGAGTTGAAGCTCTTGAACAACAGCGTAGGATGGTCAGAAATCCTGCTGGTGCGGCTCAATACCCAAAGAGAACTCAACCTTGCAAAAGCAACAGAGGAGATGAAGACTGCGTTGCCGCCGAAGGTTCAAGCAGATTGAAACAAAACCCTCAGTATATACCACAGAAAGTGGCTGCAGCGCAAGATACTGCAATGAGTCGCTGGTACTAAGATGATGATTTGGGTCTAGAAGAAGAAGCTTTAAACTTCACGCCTCAGGAGAGCTAAAAGAGAAGCCCTTTTTGATCATCCATCGCATTTTAAAGAGCCGAAACATGAAGAGCGAGGACGGTGAGAAGATAAAGGAGAAAGTGTTTCCTTACAGATCCTGTTGTCTTCATAACCTTTGTCTATCTACGTTTGTAACACTTATATTGTCTTCAAATTCTTATCTATTTAGAACGAATAAGTCTGAAAAGCACCAAGATTAATCCCCAAATTCCATTGGATCTTTGATATTAATAGAAAGCATTGAAAAAGATTCATTGTACTTGCTGGAACAGATCTGATCAGCCATTATCCTTAAAACAGAGATTATACAATGCACAAATCTGTTCAATGCAACCGCTGCTTCACTCTTCTTCCATTCGCATCAGAACCATCGGCAAATATTTCTTTTCGATGCCCAGATGCTATAACAGAGTGTTCACTAAGCCTCGCCACATACTCCAACAGCTCAGTTAGTAAAGAAGGGCAACTCTTTTTCAGATGATCAAACCCTTCTCTTTGCATCACATCTGGTTAAAACAAGAGGGAAAATAACATTAGTTCAATACATTGAGCTTTGAGCACAGAGTTGACTCAGATCGATTTTACAGCAAAAAGAATGATTTTTTTTTTTTTTTTACCTTTCAGATTCTCTGGCAATGCGACGAATTTGAGACAGACTGCTTTTAGCTGGAAACAATGATGCTGCTCCGCTAGGGCCAAGGTGGTTGCTACTGTCTTTATGGCGATCCCTTCACAGAGTTTTGACTCGCAGATTGCTTTAAGCCGCTCAAGAGCATAACGGTCTGCTGCAGCAAGTAGATGCTGAGCCACAAGAGTAGAATTTTTAGAGTCCGCACCCATTAACTCTTGCATATCAGGCAATTCGTCCCAGTAGATAAAATGGAGCAATACCTGCACAAGAGCAATAAAAACGAGTTTGTATCAGGGTACACATCCACATTAGGATCTGAACCTAAAAGCAAGGACTACAAAGCCTATCATGACAAAGGAAAACAGATATAGATTCATTATATCGCAAACCTATCATTACAGTCAAATGTCGATGAATTTGAAACTCTAAACCCACCAGCCAATCTCTCTAATATGCTAAAGATTCAATTTGTTCATCAAGTTAAAATCACATAGATACGTCTGGTAGAAATAAGAGGAAACACAGACATTCATGCAACCAACCAGGAAGAGAAGCAGAAAGAAAGAACCTTATCCCGGGTGAGTAAACTCGAGAACAGGAGTAGCGCCCCAGGAGAAGATCCCGGATGGTACATTCGTGAATAGTAAATCCTGTATGACACCACAATCACTCACCCAAAAAAAAGAGGCAAGGAACCAAGAAATCTATCTCTTCCTATAAGACCTTGCAAGACCCGTCAACTGTATATATCTACTTACACATTCCCAGACCAAACACATGTAATCCCAGAAAGAGAATTAAAGGGAGGACCTTGAAAATGGGGGACTCCATGTCTTCTATCTCTATGCATTCGGTATTTTGGTCTCTTAACGGGCCAAAAAGCTGTGCCCTGAAAACTGGGGAACGCGTTGCAAGAACCAGCTTGTGTGCAGCGAATGTTTCTCCATCGACTTCAAAAGTAACATCACAACCTTTCCCACTTTCCAAAAGATTTCCCAACTGTTGGCCCAAGTTAGAAACTGGGACAGGGATATTGTAACTCCTCGGTCCCTCCGTGCGCGACTTCACAACACCGACGCGGCACCGAACCAAGAGACTATTGTCCTTCAGATAGTCTGATGATTCTAGACTAGACCTCCTGAAAAACCGCTTGTATCCCCTGAACCAAGCCACCATCAAAAACGTAAACTACTATTGCAAGCTTGAAAATTCCAAGGAACAGAGAGTGAGAGAGAGAGAGAGAGAGAGTTACTCACCACATACTTCCCCGATACTTGAGAGTATAGGGTCCGCTCTCGAGTTCTCTTCCGAAATGGCTATGAACCTTGTGCTTTCCATTTCCACTCTGATCCACGAGCGTGAGCTCGAATAAAGCCCTCACATCGGCTCCCTCGCTCGCAAGGGATATGAACAAAGAAACGTAAGCTGAGTTATCCTCTGGACTCTTTCCATCCGGGTAGAAGTAGATTGACCACGAGTAACCACCGACCATGAAGGTATCGGAGGTGACGTATTTGCCGACCCCAACGCCTTTGGCGAGAGAGTAGCCGCTGATCTTGAATTCGTGGAAGCCATTGACGGTTTCTGTGAGAGAGGTCGACACCGTGAGCGGCGAGCCAAGCGATTTCGAAGATCCAGAAACCTCCGCGCAAACCCTAGTTGTGCCCATCAAAAAGACGGGATCCCAAAAAGGTATGATGGTTGGTCCAAAAAACAAAAACAAGATCTTCGATTTACTCCGTCGGGAATGATTCTAGAGGGAATAAAGTCCTGAAATCCGGGAAGAATCCAGAAAATCCCAGATTCAGGAGCGAAATCAAGGTCAATAATTCCGAAACAAAAATTAGGGGTTTTGGAAGAAATCACAAAGGAATCCGGAATCGGAGGGATAGAGAACGGAGATCGATAATCGGTGAAAGTCTCCGGCAGAGATCGAGGCAGAAGGTACCTAGATCGATGACGTCGGTGGGAACGAAAAGGAAAGAGGAGGAAGGAAGAGAGAAAGAAGGAAAGTGATGATAATGAGGTTTTTAAACAAGTTAGGAGAGTAATTATAAAAATCATTAAGATTTTGTTTACGTGCAAATCTAATGTGCACGAAAATAGAGAAATATAAATGTTTCCTTTTTTAAGCTATCACATCTCTTGGGTCTTATTGGGCCGTGGATTTATTATAATTTCATTTTCGAATTATTTATCTAATTTTTAAACCATACGGATAGGACTGGACACTAATACCTGTTATTTCTTCGATTCATTACCCAATTCGTACCCGTCTTAAAAAAGATATTTGTGACCTAAGGATCGAGTAAAAGATATCATAATTTTATTATCTGTGAGTAAAGGTCACGTATCAGGTATTAATTTTTTTTTCATATTCGTCCCGTTATCCGATTCATTACCAGATTCGTTACGCGATTCGTAAATACCCGCTTTAATTGTATTTTATAACATATATATATATAATTGATAATACTATAAATCTAATTATTATGTTCAATTAACAATAAAATATTTAATTATGTTTTTTTAATGAACGTTCAAACTCAAACCCAACCTAGCCCAATACAAAATCATTATGTGGAAAAAAGCAACGATCTATAAATATCTTGGTAAGGGTAAAGAGTTAAGGTATTTAGCGGATTAGCTATTATTCTAGGGTAAAGTTTTTTTGGGTATCCGTTATTTGCGGATCGGTTAAAAGTAATTTATTTTTTTATTTGTAAGTATCGGATCGAATAAAAAATATTCTGAAATTCAAGGATACCCGATCCGTACCCAACCCTAATACATACTACTAGTAAACTTCATCACTCCCATACTAATTTTTTTTTGTATCTCATTTATTCGAAAAAGAACACTGTTTAAAATTCCTAAAAAACATTTTACCTTTCCGACATAAATTGTACTCTCTCCGTTTCATATTAGTTGTCGGTTTAGGTTGTTTTACGTAAATTAAGAAAACAATTCAATTTTCTGTTTTACCCCCTTATTAATATATTATATATTATGATCATACTAATTAATAAATTAAAAGAGTAGGGATAAAAGTGGAAATATTATCAAATATTTGCATTGAAATTCTAAAACGATAACTAATATGAAACAAAATTTAAGTTTTAAAACGACAACTAATATGAAACGGTGAGAGTATTTTTTTTTTAGGAACCTGTAGAAGAAATCCAATTTCGATTAGTAGGTTTGGGCGTTTGGCTTTACAGACTTGATTATTTATTTATTTTTGGCACAAAATGTTAAGAAAATGTATTAAAATCATTTTTAATTTATGAGAACAAATGCTTTTAACTTTTTGTTTGATTTGTTTTTAAACGAACCATCGAGAAGATGAGCGGGTCAGAGTCAGACGGAAGAAAAGACTTCACCGCCAACTCCGAGCAAAAGGAGCCTCTCAACGAGGGATTCCCATAAACCCTAACCTCTGCATCTCCAAATGCTCCTCCTTTAATCTCCTAATGTTTCGAAAACTCTCTTCTTCACTCTCCCGTTCCTCCATCTTCCCAATTTCTACCGGACCCATCTTCAGATCGGGATCTTATCCACAATCTCTCCATCAATCTTCGCGTCTCCGCTCTTCCTCCTTCAAAATCGCCAATACCCAGATGTCCGATTCCACTCAAAACCCTAATTTGGCCGCAATTCCATCAGCCACCAAGCCCGAATTGCTTCGCGCGCTCGAATTCCATCTGGGTTCTTCCTTCAGCGTCGATCCGATAACTCCTCCTCCGAACCCTCTCGTCATCGTGATAAGCGGAGCAAGCGGTGTCGGAAAAGACGCGGTGATCAATAAGCTCCGAGAGGTTCGTGAAAGTCTCCATTTCGTCGTCACAGCTACGAGCCGCCCGATGCGTCCCGGAGAGATCGAGGGCAGAGATTACTTCTTCGTCTCGAGAGATGAGTTCTTATCGATGGTGGAGAAAGACGAGCTACTCGAGCACGGCCTCGTTTACGGAGATTACAAAGGGATCCCCAAAAAGCAGATCCAAGGATTCATGGCTAAAGGATACGACATCGTTTTGAGAGTCGACATTCAAGGAGCTCGGACACTTAGGAAGATTCTTGGCAACTCTGCAGTGTTTATCTTCTTTGTGGCGGAGAGTGAGCTTGCGATGGTTGAGAGGTTGATTGATCGGAGAACGGAGAGCCATGAGGAGCTGCTTGTTAGGGTTGCTACGGCGAGGGAAGAGATTAGACATGTGAAGAATTTTGATTACGTGGTTGTTAATGCGAAAGGGAAGCTTGAAGATTCGGTTAAGCGTGTGGAATCCATTATCGATGCTGAGAAGTCTAAGGTTCTTCAGAGAATTGTCAGGATTTGATTATTGAATTTGGAATGTCCTTTTTGTTCACCAATGTATGTGGTGAAAAACCGAGATCTTTTGTGTCTAGAATTTATAAAGTTTCTCTCTTGATACAACAAGAGATTCACTCACTAACTCTTGTTTTTTTTTTTTGATAATCAGTCACTGACTCTTTACTTATGTTTTTTTGTACATCATGCGATCTTGTGTTATTTTATTATCCAAGCAAAGGTAGCTTTCTTCTCTCTTCTATCTTGAGAGGATTTCTAAATTTGCTGTGTGAAATGCTAAATTTGTTTCTATGTAGTGCTTCCGAATGATCTCTTATTTATGATCTTTCAACCACGCATATAAAATCGCATGATAAGCACTTAAAACTCAATAAAAGTCTGCTTAACTCACTAAATTATACCAAACTCTTCATTGGTGTTACCTTTGCTGGTTATTATAACCTTTAATGTCTGGCCACACCAATTTACCATCCTCTTCATCACAAAGAAAGAAGACATATTTTTACCCAAAAAAAAAGGGAAAGAAAGAAGACAGATTCAATTTCGATTTCACGTATCGTATCCCTTGTTCTAAAAAGCGGCCGCCTAGCCGCCTAAGCGGCTGTTTATGCGCTAGGCGGCCAGACACCTTGCAGATTAGTGTCTAGGCGCTGGAGCTAGGCGGTCAACGTTTTTTTCAAAAAATCAACGATTTTTAACTATTTTTTTCGAAAAAATCGTTGACTTTCTTCAAAAAGTCATTTTTTTTTTTGGTGACGGACATATGGTCTGTTACAAAGTTTTGGAAATACATCTAGAAGTACAACACACATGCTAATTTGATCATTGAAGAAGATGATGAAGATTTTTCTCTCCTTGTACCTTTTTTTGTCTCTCAATATCAAGACAAATTTATTTTTTGCATCATATGTTTGTACTTCTTTTTTGTTTTTGGAATTTAGATGTGAATTTGAACTTAATTTCCTAATGTTTTGTTACTTTGATAATTAAAAAAAACTTATTTTATACTTGTTTTGATTCATACATTCATAACTTATAACTTATATACATATAAACTTTAAAATTTTTAAAAAATATTCAAAATTAATCGCTGATTAATCAGTGATTAATCACCGTTTTTCGGCCTAGACGCAAATCGGTACCCGATCGCCCGCCTAGCGCCTTTTCGAACATTGATCGTATCAGAGCCAAGTGTTGTTGTAATCTTGTGTGATTTCATCATAATAGAGAGTGGAAATATTGTATTTTGTCTGGAAGTACATTGGTTTGGTATTTGATTTTACAGATTACCAAATTTAGTTATCTTTAATGGAAACTATGAGTGTGTTTTTTTTTCTATAAAGAGAGGAATAGGATTAAGTGGGTCCTAAAGAGTAGGAACGCATTTGAGCTTTTAGATCATCTCCAAAGGTCATTATTTATAATAATAATTTTGAAAATTTTTAACTTAAGAACCTCATTAAGAATTTATAATTTTTCTCTCTTCCAATGGTAAAACCCCAAGTGGGGTTCTTACAAAAAAAGATGTCATTTTGTATGAATGAATGTGTTTGAGAAGTGTTTTTTATGAGATGGAAAGATGCCACAAATAATCAAAAGCATATTACAATTTTGTATCCAAGTATCTGGCTGCACCAACAGCGATTTTAACTCCTTTGACACATTTTCAGCCTGCACCAAAGAGACACCACGTTTCATTAGTTTCTTCCTTCTGTATCTTAGTTTCCAGATGTTCAAGTATTCAGTGACTAGTCCACATCCAAGCAATGGTTTACGTTAATCACTCACCATGAAGAATATCATGAAGATATCCGTTAGGAGCATATTCATAAGCAAGAACACGGAGAGGTCCATCAACACAATAACTCATAAGAGCAATAACATTTTCGTGCCGTAATCTCGAAACCATTGATACCTGTTACAGTTTCTACATCAGTTCCAAAATAAAAGTAGACATAACATTCCCAAAGGAGTGGTATGATGCTAGACCATTTCCACATAGGAGACAAAACAAAGCAAAAACAAAACCAGAATCTGAATAACATACAAGAATCTCATATTAACAGAACCAGAACAAAACAAAAACAAAACCATAAACAGAACCAGAACAAAACAAAAACAAAACCAGAACCAGAATAACATACACTGTCTAATCACTACCAATACCATTCAGTTTTAAACTAACTGTAGGACCAAAATTTACACTACAGACATGAAAGATTTAATCACAGTAATATGTAAATAAACAGTTTAAGGAACAGACGATTTATATACGATAAAGCAATACAAGATCTGAGGAGGCGAGATAAATCTCTTTCCTTAACTCTAAGAATCTCCCGTAGTGTGACGGGGTTTTATAGATCCATGAGTCCCAGGATACAACCAAAGTTTAACTGAATCATCAACACCATGATTCATATCTATCGACCATTATTCTACGATACTCTCGAAATTAAAAACTTACTCTAAGCAGTAGGGAATTGAAGAAACGATTGCTAGAACTTTTAGAAAGTGTTTATTGTATGTCAGAGGATGATCTTTTTAGGTGAAAATCGTGTTGTATATATAGGAGAGAGGCTAGGGTTTTTCCATGACAGAAAAAGAATATTTCTAGAATAACCTAGGCGGCTGCGTTTTTTTAAGTCGGCCCGCTGGGTATCGATCGATACCAAGGGGTATCGATCGATACCTCAAAAAGTCCACGGGCCCAATCAAGGCCCAAGATGCGAACGTCGCACGTATGGCTTTTCTTCTCTCATGTTGTTCATTTAAGACACAACCATTCCAACATATATACACGAGAAAACATTTCTCGGTTAATGAAAACATTTCATTAGAAAGAGCTTAACTCATTTCTTTTCACACTAACATAATTTTATCAAACCCTCAGGCTTTGACAAAAAATTAGTTCCAACAATCCCCCACATGAATAGAAATGACTCTAGAACATATGAAAATTGTACAGACTAGACTTTACTAGACATACTTGACTAGACTCATCTAGACGTAGACAGACTTTCGAGAGTATACGAAAATGTAACTGTATCTGAGAGGTAGCATTTTCCAGCTTTGAACCAAACATTTTTAATATCTGTCGAGTTTACTCGGCCAGGAGGTGAACATGATGTCTTGAACCGCCCGGATTTTTATGTAAACTTAGACAACAGGTATCGCACAGAGACATCTTCTCGTAGAACTTTGTTCTCTATTGTGTTCATTTTGGCCTTGAACATTCCTGGTATTCGTGAGTGAATTTGGAGAATATAGCCTTCTCTTTCATTCTCCTAGAAACGGCCCCATTTCACACTTCACTAGGTGATCTTTTATTAGCTTGTTTTTCAGAAGTGTCCTGTCACACTCCACTATCTACATAGCTATGCAATCATTAAAAGCCAACGCTTATCCTTACTATCCACAGGTAGCACTGTTATATCATCCTAGGAACTGGGCAGAGACATAGTCTCACAGTGCTCAATTCGAATCAGTTTAATTTTGTTTCCCTTTGAACCTAGATCTTGGGATCTCCAGTCACATAGGTGGGGTATCTGTCAAACATCATCTTTTTCTATAGGCTTTAAACCCATTCCTTTTGATGATTTTACAATTTGATCTCGCGGCAAACCTTTGGTAAACGGATCCGCTAGGTTATCAGCCGACTTGATGTAATCTATCGTTATTACACCAGTTGAGATCAATTGTCTAATGGTCTTATGTCGTCTTCTTATATGACGAGACTTGCCATTATATAGATTACTCAGTGCCCGAGAGATAGCCGACTGACTATCACAGTGTACACGTAATGCTGGCACTGGTTTCTCCCACATTGGGATATCTTCCAAAAAGTTTCGAAGCCATTCTGCTTCCTCAGCAGCTTTGTCTAAAGCTACAAACTCTGACTCCATGGTTGATCTGGCCAGGAGTGTTTGTTTGGAAGATTTCCAGGATATTGCTGCACCAGCAAGAGTAAAGACATATCCACTCGTGGATTTGGAGTTTCTTGAATCTGAAATCCAATTGGCATCACTGTACCCTTCCAGCACTGCTGGTTCTTTACCAAAGTGCAGCCCATAACTTTTGGTGTATCTTAGATAATTTAATACCCTAGTTATGGCTCTCCAATGGGTATGACCTGGATTGCTCGTGTAACGACTTAGTACGTTTACCGAGTGTGCTAAATCGGGTCTAGTACAATTCGTTAAGTACATTAGACTCCCGATGACTCTTGCATACTCCACTTGTAACTCTGCTTCACCTGAATTCTTTGTCAAGTGAAGATGAGGATCAAGTGGAGTTTTTGCAGTCCCATTGGAGTAGGTCTTAAACCTCTCTAGGATTTTTGTAGCGTAATGATCTTGAGACATAATTATTCCTTTTGAATTTCGAATAATCTTAATCCCTAGAATTACATCAGCTAATCCCATGTCTTTCATATCAAACTTTCCACTTAGCATGTTCTTTGTTTGAATGATTATATCTTTGTTGCTTCCCATGATTAGCATGTCATCTACGTACAAACACAACAACACATAACCTTGTGAAGTACTTTTGATATAGATGCACTTATCACATTCATTGATGTGAAAGCCATTTGACATCATTACACTGTCGAATTTTTCATGCCATTGTTTCGGAGCTTGCTTGAGTCCATATAGCGATTTGACAAGTCTACAGACTTTCTTCTCTTGTCCGGGAGCAACATAACCCTCAGGTTGATTCATATAGATCTCTTCCTCTAAATCTCCGTTTAGAAAAGCAGTTTTAACATCCATCTGATGTATTTCAAGGTTTCTTAAAGCTGCGATTCCAATCAACATGCGAATCGAAGTAATTCTCGTCACTGGAGAATAAGTGTCAAAGAAGTCCAATCCTTCCTTTTGACGAAATCCTTGTACCACAAGCCTGGCCTTATATTTGTCTATAGAGCCATCGATTTTTAGCTTAGTGGTGAAGACCCATTTACAACCCAGAGGTTTACAACCTTGAGGTAGGTCTACCAACTCATAAGTATGATTTTGCATAATTGAGTTGATTTCACTGTTAGATGCCTCCCTCCAGAAAGGTGCATCAGGTGTAGACATCGCTTCCATGAAAGTTCTTGGACCACTTTCCGCTAGGAATGCCATTATGAACTCAGAGCCAAATGTCTTCTCCTTACGAGCTCTCTTGCTTCGTCTCGGTTCAGCTTCTTCTACTTCTGTAGAAGTGCCTGAAGTGCTTGCCTCATTGCTAGCATCTTGTTCGTCACGAGTTCGTTTAGGATTTCCTCTATCCTTACATGGAAACACATTTTCGAAGAAGTATGCATTCCTGGACTCCATTATTGTGTTTACATGAATGTCTGGTATATCTGATTTATGTACCAGAAATCGATAGGCACTACTATTGTGCGCGTATCCGATGAAAATGCAATCTACCGTTTTAGGTCCGATGGTGACCTTTTTCGGAAGTGGTACTGCAACTTTTGCCAGGCACCCCCACACTTTCAGGTATACATACGAAGGTACATTACCTTTCCAAAATTCATAAGGAGTTTTTCCTGTGACTTTGTGTGGAATTTTGTTCAGGATATAATTAGAGGTAAGCAGAGCTTCCCCCCACATGTTCTGGGCTAACCCAGATTCCTGCAACATTGCATTCATCATTTCCTTGAGAGTTCTGTTTTTTCTTTCAGCAACTCCATTGGATTCCGGTGAGTAGGGAGCAGTTGTTTGATGAATAATGCCATGTGCTCTACAGAATGCATCAAATGGTTCACTATATTCACCACCCCTATCACTTCTGACCTTTTTTATGGTCTTGCCGAGTTGGTTTTCAACTTCCAGCTTGTATTCTTTAAATTTGTCCAAGGCTTCATCTTTACTTCGCAGTAGAAAGATGTAACAATATCTCGTGCAATCATCTATGAAAGTCACGAAATATTTCTTGCCTCCTCTGGTTTGAATATATTTCAAATCACATAAATCTGTGTGAATTAAACCTAGAGGTTCTGTTGTTCTTTGAACGCTGGGTGATGGCGTTTTAGTGAGTTTGGCTTGGACACAAACCTCACATTTGTCTTTGCTTAATTTGCATTTAGGAATCATGTTCATGTTCATTAATCTACTCATAGACTTGAAATTAACATGTCCTAATCGTTCATGCCAAATATTAAAAGACTCAGCGAGATAAGCAATTGGTTTCTTATCATTAATCTTAGGGTTCTTTGAGGTGGAAGCCTCGGTTACATTATCCTTTCGGATTACTGCCTCAACAGACATCTTAAACAGATTATCCCAAACAAAACCCTTACCCAAATACATCCCATTCTTCGTTAGGATCAGCTTATCACCTTCCAGCTTCACAGAGAATCCATGCTTACTTATGAGCGATCCAGAGATCAGATTCTTGCGCATATCTGGTACATGTACGACGTTCGTGAGAACTAGTTCCTGTCCAGAGGTGAGCTTCAGAACAACCTTCCCGTGACCATCAATTGTCGACGAGGCTGAATTACCCATTAAGAGTTTTTCACCATTCTTGGTCTTTGTGTATGTGGAGAACATCTCTCGATCCATACAGATGTGTCTGGTTGCACCAGTATCGAACCACCAAGTCTTTGGATGGCTTTCAGCAACATTGGCCTCAGTGACCACAGCACACATGTCAGCTTCTGTCAAGTTGGCTTGAGCCTTCTTGCTACGACAATCGATGGATTTGTGTCCTTGCTTCCCACAGAAGTTACACAATCCTAAGAACCTTTGAGAAGTCTGGCCATTCTGACCACTCTTGTTCTTGAACTTTTGGAAGTTCTTTGGTGGCATCTTCCCTTTGCCTTTGTTAAGGCGACCTTTGTTCTGCCACTTGCCTTGATTGGGGTTTTGGTGTTCAACCATGTTCGCATTGTGTTCGCGAATTTTCACACCTACATTGATCTGTTGTTCCCGATTCGTAGACTCTACGCGGAGCTTAACAATCAGATCTTCAAGGCTCATCTTCTTTTTCTTCAGCCTGAGGTAGTTCTTGAAGTCCGTCCAACCAGGAGGTAGCTTCTCAATGATGCAGCAACCTTGATAGGTTTCACACAATCGCATTCCCTCAGCAAAGATATCGTGTAGGAGCCTCTGCACCTCATCGACTTGTTCCATTAGTGGTCTTGAATCCACCATCTTGTACTGCTCGAACTTCGCCACAGTGAATTTCTGAGTACCAGAATCTTCAATGCGGTACTTCTTGTCTAAGGAATCCCACAGAACCTTAGATGTCTCAGCATTTTCGTACACCCCAAACAGAGAGTCCGAAAGGCTATTCTGAATATAGCCTTTGCACAAGAAGTCAGCATGTTCCCAGGCGTGGACACTCGCAAGCGCACGTGGATCAGTGTTATCTTCTGGGAGAACAGGTTTCACCTCACTGGTGTATTTCTGCAGATTCAATGTTGTCAGATAGAAAAACATCTTCCTTTTCCACATCTTGAATGCTGTCCCATCAAATTTGGTTGGAGGAGCGACGTGATTCCCAGATGGAACTTTGACCGTCTCGATCTGACTCGCAGTCGATTCAACCTTCTCACTGGTTTTCTCCACCAATCCAGAGTTGTTTTCCACATCAATTGTCATTCTGTTAAGACAAAAGAAACAACTTTTAATTAGTATCGATATGTAAACTTTAAGAATCGCAATTCTAATATCGAACTAAATCGCATTGGTGTCGATCGATACTCCTTGGTATCGATCGATACACATTCAATGTCTATTGATGCACCCGTATGGTGTCGATCGATGCACCGTAGGTGTCGATCGATGCTCGATGCACATACTGTGTTAATCGAAGCATCTTGGTGTCGATCGATACACATTGAGTGTCGATCGATACACCCTGGGTTCCGATTGAAGCTCGATGCACATACTGTGTCATTCGAAGCAACCTGGTATCGATTGATACACGCTTAGTGTCGATTGATATACCCTGGGTGTCGATCGATACAAGTGAATTTCACAGGATCGATCATAGCACCAGTGTCGATCGACACCTGTGTCTTATACACAGTATCGATCGACATAGACCAACTTGGTCGATGCAAAGTATCGATCGATACACTGAGGTGCCGACCGATACACTGTTTGCATGGTATCGATCGATACACTTAAGTGTCGACCGATACAATTTAGTCCAATATCGACCGATACCATAGGGTGTCGATCGATACTCACAAGGCCTCGATCTGAATCGAACCTATCAAGAACAGATGTGTGTTCGTTGATTATACCGTTCTTTAATCGCAATTAAAGACGGTTTTTTAGAAGATGTTTAAGCAGATCTGCTTCTACTACACGTTTCAAGTTGCTAAGCAGCTGTTTGATTAACGTTTGAGTATCACTAGCAGAAGAACATCATCTTAAAAAATAGAGAGAGATGAAGATTGCCTCTACTACACGTTTCAATTTGCTAAAAGCTTTTTGACAACGTTTGAGTATCATCAGCAATAGAAGAATCGTTTAAAAACCGTTTGAAAACGTTTATTTACTCGTGATTAAAGATCCAATTGAAGTAATAACAAAAATTGGATCTTCTTAGAGTTAAGATTGTAGGACCAAAATTTACACTACAGACAGGAAAGATTTAATCACAGTAATATGTAAATAAACAGTTTAAGGAACAGACGATTTATATACGATAAAGCAATACAAGATCTGAGGAGGCGAGATAAATCTCTTTCCTTAACTCTAAGAATCTCCCGTAGTGTGACGGGGTTTTATAGATCCATGAGTCCCAGGATACAACCAAAGTTTAACTGAATCATCAACACCATGATTCATATCTATCGACCATTATTCTACGATACTCTCGAAATTAAAAACTTACTCTAAGCAGTAGGGAATTGAAGAAACGATTGCTAGAACTTTTAGAAAGTGTTTATTGTATGTCAGAGGATGATCTTTTTAGGTGAAAATCGTGTTGTATATATAGGAGAGAGGCTAGGGTTTTTCCATGACAGAAAAAGAATATTTCTAGAATAACCTAGGCGGCTGCGTTTTTTTAAGTCGGCCCGCTGGGTATCGATCGATACCAAGGGGTATCGATCGATACCTCAAAAAGTCCACGGGCCCAATCAAGGCCCAAGATGCGAACGTCGCACGTATGGCTTTTCTTCTCTCATGTTGTTCATTTAAGACACAACCATTCCAACATATATACACGAGAAAACATTTCTCGGTTAATGAAAACATTTCATTAGAAAGAGCTTAACTCATTTCTTTTCACACTAACATAATTTTATCAAACCCTCAGGCTTTGACAAAAAATTAGTTCCAACACTAACAACTGTAAATCGTTTTACATAAAAAAACACAAGAGAACACAAGAGAATCATGTGATACCTGGTGATGGTGTAAGCTCAAATGCATCGACCTCTGAAAAATACACTCTCTGCCTCTGTAATGTAACCATAGACAGAATTAAATTTGGAGCAACATAGATGGTAACAATACGTACAAGGCTCTATAAATGACAATTTTACAGGTTGCATCTCTTATTAGACATGCTTGAATTCAACAAAGGCCACAAAATGCTAAACGAATTTGATGGGTTTACATATATTAATTAAATACATTATACACATACATAAGAAGAAAAACGCATACCTCATAATTGATTTCTGAACATCTTATGAGAGAACCTAGGGACTCGATGAGGCATGGCTCAGATTGGAAAAAGCATGGGATCGAAGAAGACGAGTCTGTGGAGAAAGAGAAAAGGGTCGGTGATGTCACCAAGCTTGGAGCCATGGAACGTCATCTGATGATTGAGAAGCTGATCCTCACGCCATAGGTTTCGATTCCTCCACTTGCGTACGTCAACGTTTTAGTACTAATAAGACAATAATTCGTGACTTATCTAAAACACAAGTACAAATCTTCAACCATTGTAACTTAACGATATTCTTCTTTCTTTTCTCAATAACTCAAATAGAATAATATTCAAAAAAAAAAAAAAAAAAAACTCAAATAGAATTCTAAGAAACAAAACAAAAAAAAGGAAAAATCAGATCATTTCTTTTACCACCAAACATTTTCTAGAAATTCTAGACGCAAAAAATACAAACAAGCACGGCTTTTCTTAACGTAAAGACGGCAAATAAATCATCCGATTATTGATGCAAGGACGATGACTGCACATATTTAGATTCTAAAAGTAGTAGATGTTAATTATATGTTTTTTTTTTGGGGCTTAAAACAGTCAGTTTATTGGTGATGGATTTGGGCTGCTTTTATAAGGATAAGTCAAGCAACATATAACCTTAATATGAGCAATCTTTAACCTTTTTTCAGTCCACTATAATAATAATAAAAAAAATTAAAAAGATAAAGAAAAATATAAAAAGTTGTATTAAGGTATTAAACTATAAAGAAGATGGTTGTAACATGTCATTAATTTTTTTTGTTTGCTCTTGTTGTTTAAATGTAACTTTTGGTCATAAAATTGCTGGGTGAAGCATACAACAATTATCTTGAAGTTATACTTTCTTGCACATTTCCTCTTGCGTTATTAGCTTATTTGCAGCCTTTCTCTCTACTCTTTTGCTTCCATCTCGCTCCTCTCTTTCAATATCCCTCTCTCTCTATATATATATACATCCATATATATATGAAGAATGTAAAATCACGCTTTCCACATTTCTCTGCATTATCAACAACTCCTCAAGTCATTACTATTCAAATTCAAAAAAGACAAAAAAAGAAAGAAAAAGAGAAAAAGAGAAACTTTTTCATTGGCGACTTGAGTAGGAAACGAGTAAAAACAACAAAAGGTTTATAATGGATTCAAGAAAGTTCGACGAAGAAGAAGATCGAAGCATTCGTTTTCAGGTTTTGTCACATTAATTCCTTACTTTTTCTTTAAGCTGTTTTTCAGTTTAGATTTTTTTGAAAGCTTTTACATTTTAGCACATAATATTTGATCATCTAAATTTACTATTTTTTGTAAAATATTGGTCTCTTCAAATTCATTAAGATTACAATTTACAATCAATGAATATCTGAATTTGAAGTGCTGATCAAATATTATTTTTCTTTTTACAAATTCAGTTTGTTTAGTTTTAACTATGTTTAATTACTATTTATTAAGTACAATGTCCCATTCATCTTTGTATAGGTGTCGGAGCTTCAGAGATTGGAGGAAGCTATAGGCTCAAACGACACCGTTTTCGATCTAAGAAGCAGCATTGAGAAAGGAGATAGCGGCGAAACCGCAGACGCAGCCTCTGTTTCCTCCGCGATCGCGTTTCGGAGAAAATCAACAGTCCCGGCTCCGGAGAAGAAGCTAACGATATTCGCTCTACAACTCGCGATTCTTGAGAAAACCGCCACCGGAATCGGAACCCTAGGGTTTATCTGGGCCACGGTGGTTCTTCTGGGCGGTTTCGCGATCACGCTCGACGGTTCCGATTTCTGGTTCATCACCATCATTCTCCTTATCGAAGGTGCTAGAATCTTCAGTAGAAGCCACGAGCTTGAGTGGCAGCACCAAGCCACGTGGACGATCGCCGGCGTCGGAATCAGTAGCTTTCGCGCTCTCCGGTCAAGCTCGGACTCGTTTTTCAGAAATCTAAAACGAACCAGGTTTTTACCTCTTTTTTTTAATTTTGCGTAATCGAACTGGGATCAATCCGACTTAGGATCGTTTCGTTTCTCTACAGTGAATTGATCTTCAAGCCGATCTTAGAAAGCCGATCAAGGGAAGCGACGACGACAAGAGACTGCGTCGTTCGAGAAGCGACGTTCGACGAGTCGTGGAAGAACTCAGACGTGCCTCTCCTTCCATACGCGAGATGGTTCTTCATCTCTAGCACAGTGAGTCGGCTTCTTTACTGGCTCCAGCTTCTGTCTGCAACGGCCTGTGTGGCTCTGTCGTCTTACAAGCTCGTCAGGCACAACTATGGAGATGTTCACAAAGGAGACACGGACAAGAGGAACAGACAGTCCGCTCTCAACATATTCTACGCGCTCGCCTTCGCCGAGGCGCTGCTGTTTCTTGCTGAGAAAGCTTATTGGGAGTGGCAAGTCAGTGTTTGTAATTTGCTTGAGAATGTGACAAGAGAGTGTGAGTTTGGGGTTACTGGTTTGGTCTCGATCAAGAGGTTTTTCTATGATTCCTACTCAAAATGTGTCAATGGGAGCATCTTTGATGGTCTGAAGATGGATATAGTGAGCTTTGGTATGGATCTCTTGGGATCAAACTCTTCTGATGAACAGCTCATCGGAGCGAGGATTCTCAGGCAGTTTGCAGTGACTGAACGGTACTCAGAGGATACACTTGAGAAGATCGGAATCAACTTCCCCGTTGTCGAAAGGTTTGGTCTTTACTAATCAAAATGTTTGGTTTTACAGAGAAATTGAAGAAGTATTGAAATTGTTGCTAACGTTTTCTCACTAGGTTGGTGGAGATGCTGAACTGGAAAGATCTGCAAGAGGAAGAGATTAGGAGATCAGCGGCCGAGATACTATCAAAACTAGCTGGCAAAAAGCAGAACTCTTTAAGAGTCGCTGGGATCTCTGGTGCGATGGAATCGATTTCATCGTTATTAGAGAACACGAGATCATCAGGTGAAGCTCCTGATGAGATTGGAGAGAAAAACGTGTTCCATGACCATAATCTACACTACGATTTCTGTAGATTCAACAATTTGGGCCTCTTGATTCTGAAGAAGTTAGCCAGAGATCACGATAACTGTGGAAAACTCGACAACACGAGAGGTCTTCTCCCAAAGATAATCGATTTCACACACGTGGACGAAATTCTATTGAGGGATGAGAACGCAGAGGTTGCTAGGTCACAAATTCTGACATTAAAACGGTCACTGCAGCTGGTGAAAATGTTATCCAGCACAACCGGGAACACAGGGAAATGCCTCCGCAGAGAGATCTCAGAGATCGTTTTCACAGTCAGCAACGTGAGGGATGTGCTGAGACATGGAGCGAGATACCCAAAGCTGCAGAAGCTCGGGATAGGGATATTGACCAACCTTGCGCTTGAGACGGAAGCTCGGGAGAGAATCGGCGGAACGGGTGGTGTTCTGAAAGAGTTGTTCAACATTTTCTTTAAACGGGGAATACACAGGGACGATGGGAATGAGGGAGATGTGAGGATCGCTGCAGGAGAAGCGATAGCGATGCTTGTGTTGGAGAGCAAGGGCAACTGCCTCCATGTTCTTAGGCTTGGGGTGTTGGGAAGACTTGTGGAAGCACTTGAAGTTCCTTCAATCCGTGTGAACGCTGCAAGAGTGTTGAGAAACTTGTGCTTATGCTCTGGGGATGAATGCTTTCATGACCTGAAGTTCGTTAAAGCAGCAGCACCAACGGTCAGTATTCTGATATACAATTTCGATTGGAAGATTAATGTACAACTCGAATCTATTAACTAAATTGAGTAACAAATCCGGAAACTTTCTTCATTTTGCTGCAGGTCTTGAAGTCAATAACATCAGAAGACAACAAATTACAGGAAGTGATGATGGGATTAGCAGCACAAGTGTTTAGATTCATGAGTATGGAAGACTCGAGTTATGTTTTTATGGATTCAGGGATAAAGAGGCAGGAACTGGCGAACTCGCTGGTATCGATTCTGAAAAAGCATGACAAGCCGGCGATTAAGGTTCCAAGAATTAGGAGATTTGCGATCGAGCTGGCGGTTTGGATGATGGAAGATGACGTGGAGAATAATGTAGTGGTGTTTAGAGAGTTGGGTCTGGAGAAAGAGCTTGAGAAGGTCCTAGAAACTACGGCTGAGCTCGAGAACTTCGATGTTTTCTCCGGTTCTGTTGGAGTGAGCCGTCATAGCAGAACGGTCCATTCGCTAGCCGAGCTAGCCTTGAAAATTCTTAGGGATAATTGAACCATAAACAATCATCCTGCAAAAAAAAATCTCAGAGCTCTGCATTAGAGCTTCAAATATGATTCATTGTTTTGCAAGAAGAACGAATAACAACAATGTACAAATGTGATAGTTATGCAATATATTCTTTAATTTATTGGTTTAAAGAAACTATGCGAGAAAGGTCCAAGCAGCTATTCTTTTCTTCTTCGTCTGCGCAAAAGACAGCAGATAAGCTTGGGATTTGATTCTTTAGCCAAAGTGAAGGACAAAGTAAGGAATTAAAAAAATTGCTTTCAGCGGAAGAAACTTTTATGCCTATGAACTGGATAAATATATACACAGACATACAGAGATCTTGTGATCATCCCAAGGCAGAAACAGAGAAAAGGACCTGTCTGGTGTTTTGAAAAGTCTTTTTTTCTCTATATTTTTGTCGGAGAACTCAGAGAATCTTTTTAGACATGGCTTCAGGAGGATCAAAGTCGGCAGCTTTCATGCTTCTGTTGCTGAATCTTGGTCTCTACTTCGTCGTCACCGTCATCGCTTCCTGGGCTGTTAATCACGGCATCGAGAGAGCTCGCGAGTCAGGTAATTAAGCCCTTTAATTACCAGAGTTAATGAACATTTTAGAATTTGAATGTGATCAATTTTTGTGTGGTATTTGCAGCGTCGGTGTTGTCTCTTCCGGCGAAGATCTTCCCGATATTCTTCCCGGTGGGGAACATGGCGACTGGTTTTTTCGTAATATTCTCGTTGATCGCCGGCGTCGTCGGAATGGCCACATCACTCACCGGAGTCATGAACGTTCTTCAGTGGGACTCTCCGAATCTCCACTCCGCCGCCGCTTCCTCTCTCATCTCCTGGTCTCTCACTCTCCTCGCCATGGGGTAAAAAAGGAGCTCAGCATCTGGTTTATAGTTAAATCAAACCGGGTTTTAATCTGGTTCGATTAATAACCGATTTGGTTTTGGTGCAGATTGGCCTGTAAGGAGATCAACATAGGCTGGACCGAAGCAAATCTGGTGAGCTCTTTTTTAAATTTAAATTTGACGAATGTGAATTTGCAAAATATTTTCTTACGGATGGTTGATATATTTTTCTTTGGTTGATTTGTGCAGAGAACTCTTGAAGTGATGACAATAATTCTGAGTGCTACTCAGTTGTTGTGCACCGGAGCTATTCACGTCGGAGTTGGAGAAACAGTCGGCGTAGAAAGGCCTCATGTGGGAAGAGTTTGAGTTTCTAGATTGAGAGACAAATATATATATGTTGGTTTGGTTTGGTTTTCTTCTTAAAAGCGGTTTACACCAAAATCGAGAGTTTGAGATCGTGTAATTTGTGTGTTGTGTGTGTTATTCTGAATTTCTGATGTTTCACTCGTCTATTCTCAAAAGCAGAGCTTGTGAGAGAGGCTACAATGTAACCATGATTCTGAGTGAAAGATCTGATTTGTGAAGAGTAAAATTTGAAATGATTAACTAGTGCATGTGAAAAACAAAGAGATTACATTACATCCTATGCCTCAAAACGATTTGATTCTCTAAAACATGATCCTGTATCTCCTCCTCCCCCAAAACCCTAATTCTGATCTGTTCTTTCACTTTCTCAGATCCTTTGGAATAAAACACACAAGAGAACAGAGATGTCAACGATCTATATCACCCGAAGCGCCATTACAATGAAGATTATCATTAGGAACACCGATGACCACAACTCCAACTCCTCCACCACCACCGTGACCACTTGCAGCGACAGAAGTTATCAAAAGGGTTAAGATTAGAATGGCGAACAAGACTTTCATCTTCTTCAACGGTAAACCAAAGATACCTACAACAAACTTCAGCAACTTTCACAAATGAATGATCTTTACTTTCTGACATGGATGAAGAAGATTATGATATTTTGAGTCATAATCAAGACGATTGATCTTACATTTGTTCAAGCCGAGCGCATCATCTCTGCCAACAAAGTTTCTTCCCACCCTCACGCATAATTTCATAAGCAAGCTTATACTTCTCCAGAGACGAAGTCCCAAACTCTATGTACTTGGAAGCAGCTTCTCTCAGACTCCAAACCATTAAGGCCTTAAGATCCTGAGAACTCACGCCCGATTCCATATCACGCACAAACCCAAACTCTGCGTTCTTGGTCCATCGGTGCAGTATATACCCAGACGGGATCTCTCTTATGTCCAAGAGATTAAACACTTTCAGGATATGTCTGCAGAGTAATCCTTCATGCTCAAACATTTGACAGCTGCAACTCGAATTGAGATTCGACGCACTGAAAGTCACGGCATGTTTCTCGCTCTCGTTCCCGCATTTCCTCACCAGGAATCTACTGATTGCTCCTTCTTCATAAGTCTTTAAACACATGTAATTGTAAGACTGGACGAGCTCATTCTGGAAGATTCTGAAGACAGTTAGCGTGTAGAGCCTTCGGCACTGTTCTTCCACGGGTTCTTTCGTCTGCAGAAACGGCTGCAAGTTGTAAGAATTGAAATCCTCTTTTCTTTCCTCTTCACGTCTCTGCTCGAGTCCTTGCTCATATCGTGAAATGAATTCTCTGAGAGGCGTTAAAGCGTCAAGTGAAGCGCCAAAGAAGGTCTCAACGGTTCCGTTTATTGGGAGTCCGGCAAAGAAACTTGCTCTTAGATACGCAGGAACCCAATTCTCGCGGTGGTCGTAGATCTCTCTGAGCCAAATGTCGTCTCTAAGACCGTATTTGTTGATGAGATTGTTCCAAACTGAGTCAAACTCGACGATTGTCTGTGTCTGAAATATACATTTCTCGTATTCATACTTGAATTCGCTTGGAAACGCTCTGAGATTTTCCCGTTCCTTTTCCCTAATTTGCCAAGCTGAGTACCGATGATGTGCCCCAGGAAAGACTTGGGACAAAGCTTGCTGGATAGGCAAGTCTTGATCAGCTACAATGGATCTTGGACGACGACCCGACATGGCACGAAGCCATGTCTGAAACAACCATAAGAAAGCCTCTTTAGATTCGTCAGCAACCATGGCACACCCGAGAAGCACGGGTTGCCTATGATGGTTAAAACCGATGAAAGTAGCAAACGGAACAGAGTAGTTTCCTTTTCTGTATGAAGTATCAAAAACAACAGAATCACCAAACTGACTGCAGGCAAATCTTGCTCGGCTATCTGCCCAGAAAATGCTCATACAACTTCCGTTATTGACATCCAATTCGACGGCGTAAAAGAATCCCATGTCTTCGGTTTGCCTAGACTGAAAATAGTCGAGAAGCAGAGGATACCATTCTTTACCGATTCTGTTTTCTCGGATTTTCTTGACGTGGTTGTTTCCGAAATCGTTAAGCTCAATAAGATCAACGGAATCCAATCCCCCCGTCACATCGTCTGTTATCTTTTTCATACCGTCGTCGTTCTTCTTTCCCGGTTCGAGTTCGTGATTATGATCTTTATTGAGACGGTCGACGATCCAACCACCAGAGTCTTGTCTTTTGATCCTCATGTAAGCTCCACAACCCATTCTTGAAGGATGCTGAAACCCTTCTCTAGAACAAACAAACCGTCTCGATGTGATTGAATTGTCGACTTTCGAACGAAACAACTGACCGATCCGAACTCTAAACCCAACAACTTCTGCATACGCCTGATAAAACTGGCACGCTTCATTAGCCGAACCAAACTCCAACCCTGCGTACGGCTCGCTACCAGAAACTGCCTTAGGGTGCTGCGTTCCATGATGATCATCGCTCACTTCTCCTTCACCACCGCTGCCTTTTAAACGTTTGAAAGAACCCGGGCAGGACCGTTGTTCTCTATCAGACTCATCAACAACTTTCATCTTGGGTCTATGCGGATTAACCGTTACAGCTAGCTTTGTAGGAGCAGGGGCTCTGGATGGACGCGGAGTGGTCTCCTCAACATGAGCTTCATCTCCAAGCTCATGGTTATGCTCTTTCTGGATTTGGTCAAGAACCCATTTCCCGGTATCCCGTCTCTGAACACGAATGAAGGCGGTGCATCCAGTTCTCGAATTCAACTGAAAACCTTCCTTTGAGCAAACAAACCTTCTCGAGGAAACCGTACCATCAGTTCTTGATCTATACAACTGACCAGTCCTAACTTTAAAACCCGTTCGCGCAGCGTAAGCGTTGTAGAACTCACGAGCTTCCTCTGCTGTGTCGAATTCGAGACCCACATAAGGTTCGACTCCTGAGTCTCCTTGTTCGTCTTCGTTTACGCCGTTGTTGTGATTCAAAATCCGTACGGGATAGGCTTTCGCAACCATGTTGTTGAAACTGGTTAGCTCAGTATCTGCACTGCAATTGGTCCAACGAATTTGAGAGAAAATACACAAAGAGTTAATCAAAATCCGACCAATTCACTAACACATCACATTACACAAATTTTAGAAAATTGTAGGTACACAACAGATAATGATTCCCAATTATCCTCCTTTGTAAACCGAGAAAGCAAAAGAAAAAAAAAACCAAATCAGCCACAGTTTTTCACCAGAAATTACCTCTCCATTCCCGTCGAAGCGACCGGAGACTAACGAATCGGCAGCGAAGCACAAAGCGAACACACACCAAAAATAAAAGGAAAAACCTTGACGGAGATTGCGAGAGAGCTCGAAACTCTCAGCTATGCGCCGATTGGTATTCACTATGAGGCTTCATTTCTCGACCGTCCACATTCTCTTTGGCGGGAAATTGATGGTGGTCGGAAAAAATTAATTAGGGATTTCGGCGAAGATGATAGACAGAGAGACGAGAGAGATGAAGAAGAAGCAAGCCCCTTTTTATTATCCGTCAAATTGACATTTTTAACTCTGACCAAATTAAATCTGATGTCGTAACATTATTGACAAAATATACATTTTTATTTTTTTACGTTATAGAAAGAAAAAAACATTTTTTTTTGTGGGAGAGAAAAATAAAACCTTTCATCTCCTTGGATCCAATCAAAATCTAGGGTTCCGGTGAAGTATTCGACTTTGCGTCTAGGCTGCTTCGAGCTTGATTTGCGTCTAGGCGAAAAGTTAGCGATACGCACCCCAATGAGTAGAGGTCAGTCGTATTTCATCACTCTCCTTAGAACCCGAACTCGACAGAACCACCCTAATACCCAGATACGGAGTCTAACCGTCGAGTCTCGCGATGGTGAATCCAATTCCGAGGAGATGCAGAAATCGGCCGGAGGTGGAACCGCGTCGGCTGTAAGTTATACGGAAATGGCTAAAACTGTCTCTACGATCATGAGAGAGAGACAGAGATGGCAGCAAACTCTGGTATCTGATTTCCCTTGGTTTAATTTCGCAGATCCTTTGTTTTTCAGACAACTGTTGAAATCTCAGAACAATGTTCTGTTTTCTATGTGGTTCTTCCGATGGCTTTGCTCGAACTATGATTACACACCTGATCCTGTAGCTTTGAACCTTCTCTTTGGTGCCCTTTTGGATGCAAATGGCGTTAAAGCTGCCAAAAGCTTTCTCGATTCCACTGGTTTTAACCCAGAGCCAGCGTTATTGGAGCAATACGTGAAGTGTCTTTGTGAAGAAGGGTTGGTGGATGAAGGTATTCAAGTGTATACTGTACTGAAAGAGATGGGAACTATCCCTTCAGTTGCAACCTGCAATTCGGTTTTATTGGGTTGCGTAAAAGCTAGGAAACTCGATCGCTTATGGGAACTTCACCAGGAAATGACAGAATCTGAGGCTGCTCTCGAGAGTATTCAGTGTTTGATTCAAGCTTTGTGTGAAGGTGGGGATGTTTCAGTAGGCTATGAGCTTCTGAAGAAGGTTTTGAAACAAGGGCTTGATCCAGGGCATGCTGTGTATGCCAAATTGATTTCTGGGTTCTGTCAGATTGGGAACTACGCTTGTATGTCGGAGATTCTCCATACGATGATAGCGTGGAACCATTTCCCGAATATTAATACATACCACGAGATTATAAAGGGACTATGTAAGAATGATAAGCAGCTCGAGGCTTTTTGTATATTCAACAATCTCAAAGACAAAGGCTATGCGCCTGACATAGTCATATATACCACAATGATCCATGGATTATGTGAGATGGGCTGGTTCGGGACCACGAGGAAGCTGTGGTGTGAGATGGTAAAGAATGGGATGCGACCAAACGAGTTCACTTACAATGTGATGATACACGCACACTTAAAGAGAGGCGAGCTTGTGCTTGCTCGGGAACTCTACAGCGAGATGCTTAAAAATGGGTTTGAAGAAACAACGGTCAGCTGCAATACGTTGATCACAGGTTTCTGCTCATATGGAAGATCAGACCAGGCATTCGAGGTTTTCAAGAAAATGTCAGAAAAAAGGGTTACACCCGACGCAATCACCTATAACGCTTTGGTTCAAGGATTTTGCAAGGAAAATAAGATTGAGAAAGGCATTAAACTATTCGAGGAGCTCAAGGCCTTAGGTCTGAAGCCTTCTGGTAGGACTTATGCTGCACTCCAAAAGATGAGAAATCTGATAATGCCTGATTCTGTTGCAACTTCTTTAAATGAGATTCTAGATATTGCGCCTGAAAGAAACTAAATATATTTGGGAGTCTTGTGTGACCCACAAAACTGTAACATTAGGTTGAAAAAGGTCGATTCCATATATTTTGTTTGTTTCAGATCTGCAACATTTTTGTTTTCTCTTAGGAAATAATCCAAAAAGGGTTTCATTGAAAGAACTGTATATGTAAGTGGAGAGGAATCTATCATTTCAAAGATCACATATGATGAGACCGAATTTTACTTCCTAATGAGAGAAGTCCTAATCCGGTTCCAAAGCTATAAATTTATAAAGCTCCAAGTGACGAACCCACGAGGATTAAAGATTATAACACTAAAGATGCAAGACACAAATTAATCTAGAGCAATTATTTTTGGGTTTTTGAAGTTTATAAACTATAAAATGCTAGAA
Organism: Eutrema japonicum; assembly: GCA_030161315.1. NCBI lineage: Eukaryota > Viridiplantae > Streptophyta > Magnoliopsida > Brassicales > Brassicaceae > Eutrema > Eutrema japonicum. The sequence continues at coordinate 48,174,076 of BSQW01000005.1, forward strand.
AGAAGCAAGAAGTAAAATCAAGAAATAACATTGGACCATGGGTTTAACCATCACAAGAATGGATTGGCAATCAAACAATGATGCAAGAGATTGAGTTAAGCACCTTCCTAGAACATGGATTAACCCAGTTCCGTGGCATTAATCAGTTCACTACTTATCCAATTAAGCTAAACTTTCATTTGCTAATTAAATAATCAATGAACATTACAATCAAGTCCATTAAGTTCACTGATCACCTTAACATCAACTTTCGTTGGCTAGGGAAGAAAAGCGCATAAAATGTTTGGTTCAAGCATTTCATCAAACACTTTTCGGGCGTGAAATCCCTATGATCTACATTTTGAGTGATCAAGTCAAAACTAGCATTAAGAACAACCTAAATGAAGGATCTAATAAGATTCAACCTAAATGATCATCATCTAACCATCAAATCATCCTAATCTAGCATTACCCTTGATCCAACTAAAAGCTAGCAACTAAACATAAAGAAAAAACGTAAACATAAAGATAAATGATAGATATTGAAAAATCTATGAAGATCATCCAAAAACATTAAGAGAATAGTTTGGATATATATCCAAGAAGAAAACTTGTATTTATAGGAACGCAAATTGGAGCTGGTCGACCCGGGACAAACCGGCTCGGACCCAAAGTATTGAGAAAAAAGTTTGCGGGACCGGTGTGTGCAATCAAGGTAAAGGCCGATTCCAGTGAGATTTTCTTCACCTTCGCGTCGCATGGATCGGTCTGTCCAATCGGGGTAAAGGCTGATTCCAGAGACGTTTGGGCAATTCTCCATTTGCATGCTAGATCGGTCTCTCCAATCGGGGTAAAGGCCGATTACAGCTTCTTTTCGACCCAAAACTTGCTTTTCTCCGACTCTCTTCCGAGTTCTACAGTCATGCCAAGTCTCCAAACTCATCTTAGCTCCAAAGAACCTAAAACTGATCAAAACAACGATGCAAATGCAAGAAAGTAGCATAGGACTCTAAGATGATACTAAAATATGCAAATGAGACTCAAATGCAAGAATACGACTTCTAAATGACCTGAAATAGAGTCGAAAACAAGTGTTAAGGACACCTAAAATCTACCAATATCAACATACAAAAGCACACTCTTCATATAAAAGATATTAAAAGGCAACAAATTGTTATGGTCTTTTAATATGAGACAAAACCATGGATCCGAGCAACTCGGCGATCATGTCTTTCGTCTGTCACACAGAATCAAAAGTTATATATTACTACATTCATTCAAAAAACCAGCAGTTTTATGTTTTAGACAAACGGTTATGAAACTTCGACACAGAGTTCAGTAGAAACTTCTTCTGCAGGACTCGGAATCACCGCATGGCAAAAGAATGTTCAAAGTTGGAGGTTTTGCAGGCGAGACATTTTTCGGATCTCCTCGATGATCAGCTCCTTTTCCTCTTCGAATTGATCATCTTCGGAACCTAAATAAATTTGAAGTAATGGAATAAGTCTAGTCTATAAAATTAGTATCAAAGTAGTTCGAATTATACCTTTACCAGGGGACAAGTTGTGAAGAAGTTCAAGTAATTTCTCGTGGTTTCTTGCCAAAATGATTTTCACTTCTTGCGGCTTATTAGGATTCGCAACAAAGATCTGTAAGCGCACAAATACATGTGGTTCAAAATCTGATAGTAACTTCATCCTCAGAGACCTATTAACAAGTTAGTTGCCAAATTAATTGCGGTTTTAACAAAGAGATACTGTTACCTTGAATATATGGAAGGCCGATATTTGAATATTCTTGCTCGAGTCCTACGCAAATGAACATTAACCATAACATGAAAAGAAACTGATGAGTTTGTGACAAATTAACAGCGAAAAACAAAAGAAGATGAAGCCACAAACTCATTGCTCACCTTCAAAAGTGTCATTATCACTTTCATATAACGAACTTCTAAGATGAATTTCTTCATTATGTGGGAATTTGGAGGCTCCAATAGGAAATCCGAGAGAAGCTAAATCAACCACGAATAGTTTCATTGTTAACTACATAATTTAAGAGGAGATATAGAGATTAATATAGCACCCAAAAAAAAACATTTGTAGCGAACAGAACCTTCAGCGATTGCCTTCTTGTCACATAATTTGATGATGTCAAAAGTCTTTCATATATATCAAAGAACTGAAATAACCATAATTATTCCGTTAGAAAAAAAGAGAAGAAGTGTTTATTTCATTTTATTATAAGTTATGTTTTCATCTAAGCTTTGTAAAAAGATGTTGAAGCAAACCTCACTGTAATGAGAGGTGAGAAACTCGGAGACGACAGAGTCATGTTTTGTGAGAAGATCCTGCAAGAGAGGTAAGAAAGTTGTTGAGTAAATAAGCAAAATCCAAAACGATTCCAAGTCAATAAAGTGAAAAATCACATTGAACGTTGAAAATGCATCAGAAGCAACATCAAAGTTAGGCAATTCCACAAACTTGAAGAATAACTCAAAGCAGGCAGACTCTAGAATATACCTGAAAAGGCACTACAAAAACTTAACCGTGTGAATAAATAAATCTCAACCATTGCGTGTCAGTGAACTCACTAAAACAACACATCGAAAACCTTGAAAAGAAAAAGCAATAAATTGGGTTTGTCTTACTTAGCAAGACTTGGGAATTTAATGCATTCCCTAAGCATAGTTCCACAATGCAAAGCAATTTCCTTGTTGTCATAGCTGCTTATAAACGTAGAATTCTCAGCATTGAATCAAGAGGTATGGAACAAATCAACTACGGAAAATATCAGCCATATAGCAAAAGAAAAAAGTCAAATCTTTACAGTATTTACCATACAACCAAAGAGTCGAGTAACTCGAAATGGTCTTCAAAGTATTGCACACAGCAATAAGTCTCGCCGACTTTTTGCTTCAACAAGATAGACCAGCAATGCAGTAAATATTTTCTTGCCTGGAACATAGTTCGAACGGGTTTATAAGGGTTTCTATAAACACAAACACACAAAGGAAGCAAAATGCAATTTGTCACTTACTTCCCATCCCAAAATGTGTAGCTTATGAATAACAAGAGAGATAACATCTTCTTTGCAAAACTCTAATGCTAACTGTACAGCTTGATCAGCATTTGGTTCAGCCTCACCATCTCCAGAAAGCATTCCTCTCAGAGAAGAAAAATTCTTCTCAACTTCTTCCAGAGCCTTAAGAAGAGAAAATTCCCATTTAAAAAAACAAAAAAATACACTTTCTCGAGAGAACATTCTGCATTTTCTAATAAACAAACTGATCCAGCGATTCAATTGAAAAGATAGGAAAAGAGTGGATAAAGAAAAAAAAACAAGTAAAACCCATTTCCCAGATTCAACAGTCAGGGCGTAAAGGTACAAACTTTTGATACAAAATTGTAAAAGAGATAAGGCGTTTTAAGAGAGAACCTTCTCGAGGGCTTTAACTTCGACAACAGTTTTGGTGTCGAGAGCCACGAGGCTGTCTCTGATCGCCTTAACGACCTCTTGAGGAGTTTTAGGCCTCGATGGCTTGAAGAAGGAGAACGACATGAGATGAGATCAGATTCGGATTCGGATTCCGCGTTTCCCTTCTTCGGATTCTGAGCTCACAGACGGATTGGTGGATCGGAAACTCATTCAAGGGCGACACTTTGCTTCTTCTGCTGCTCTTCCTCCTCGCCTCGCTTCAAGCAGATCGTCAAATCATGCACATTATCTATCTAATTACGATGTGACAAATTTGACCAAACAAAAAATAGGAACAATTGCTCAAAAACCACTTTTTTGTGAAGTTTGTTCTAGATACTATTTTTTAATAATTAATTTCATTTTAATTTTGTTTTAATACAAAAAATAAAGGAAATACTTTGTTTCTCTTCTTACATCTACAATATTACTAATCCAACCACAATTTACTCACCCATTCCACACAAATCCAAAGATCCAACCAAACCCACATATTTTATCCTCAAATAATTACATTATTAAACTACATTTATCGTTGGAATCACGTTTTGCTTTTCCTCTCAATTTTTTCAGCACTTTCTCTCGGATTTTCTCGGTACTTCTTCTCTACTCCAGGTAAATTTATATTGCTTCGATCGTCAATTTTGTCTCCGAATTTTCTCTTTTGATATCTTTGATTCTTTTATATGAATTCGATTTTTACCTCTCGAAAACTAGATCTGAGTTTCTTTCAGTTATTTTCCGCGATTTGTGTAAACGAAAACGATGTTCATCGGAATCTGAATCTCTGATTATCATTTGCTTGGAGAAATTTCGTATACGGTTGCGTTTTTCTTCTTCGTGAGATTTATAATTGTTCCGTTACAGATACAGAAACTTCAGATCTCTCGAGCTTCCTTCTCAGTTGATAACTCGAATCCTTTTTCGCGATTGCAGAACAGAACTGCCGGAATCTCACCGGGAAGAATGGAAAACGAAATCGCGCCGTTTACCTACAGCGGCTGCTCGTTGGAATCATGAAACCCCAAGGAGAACCGTCCGGTGTTGGCGTCGTTTCGCCTTCATTGGAATCGCGTTTTGTTTGTGCGAAGAGACTTGGGATCTACATTCGTCGTTTTGCTTGAGAAGAGTTTTTGGGTTTCACGATGATGAGCTTATGTCTGTGAGAATGGACATGATAGTCGTTATAAGATACATCAGATCAACTAACAATTATATGGCTTGCCTTTGCAGAATCTCCTTCATGTAAAAGATGCTGAAACACCGAACCGCTTTGGTGGTTGTAAATACCTTGGATTTGAGAAGCTTACATTTTTCCCCAGTCAGGTACTACTGATAAATCATTCGTCTCTGATTTAACTCTTATTCTTCTGGTCAGAGGATCATTTCGATATTCTTCTAGCTTCTCCATTTTCTTGTGTTTTTATCTCACACACATGCCTCTTACTAAAACTATGCAGACAAAAATGGTTGATGTTTCTTTACTCTCTCATGCTAAGATTGATCATTGGCTTAATAATTATCACGCTGAAGTCTGAAAAAACGTTAGTCCACAAAAATACTTTGGCTTTCACCATTATCTTCTCCAAAAACCAAGTGGATTCCAAGACCTGCATGTGCCTTGAAAGCAAGCGAGATCAGATCAACACATGAAGGAAACATGGATTTGTTTTTCCTCTTAGTGCAATAGATCAACGGTCTTTACATACAGATTTATGTTTCCTTGGCAGGTTTCACCATTATTGGAAGAAGGCATTATTGGAAGAAGGCACTACTCGGAAATGGCTCTGGAACAACACTCGTCCGTTAGCCAAACCATGATAACTCTCCAAGTGTTATTCCCACTTGCAAGCTTAGACTAAGATCCTTAAGGATTAGAAACAAAATATGCTCCTTTTATTTGATTGTGTGTGTAAGTAAATTGCAATATGTACATTTTGTCTACAATTATATAAAAAAATATTGGTTTGTTTTTTATGCGAATACTGGTCTGTTTTTTATTTTAGGTACTTTGAAGTAAAAGTCAATTGATGTGAATTGGGTTTGTTATCAAAAGAAATCAGACCGTTTTTTTTTAATTTAAGTTTTCGGTACAACTGGGTTTATTAAGTTCAATTTGATAAACTGATTATACAGTGTAAATTATTCGGTACAACTGGATACAACAAGTACAGCTATATAAATTACAATTATAGTTAAAATAATAAAAAAGGACACGTGCGCCGCAAAAGGGTACATGTGCGCAGTCAAAATAACATGTGCGCCGTCAATTTTGTACATAGTTATACCTAGATGTACAGTTGTACACCAAACATCATAGTTGTACTTTTGACGATATTTGCGTATTTTAAGTTGGACCTTAATATAAATGGTTATATTGTAGTTGTCCACATGATTTTCCACAGTTATGTACCATTTATGAGGTTTTCATAAGATAATTTGCACGAAATCGTACTTTTACCTCTTTTCCATCATAAGAAGTGGATATTAACAAAGTCTTCCTTATACTATAAGGAATATTTCATGTGGGAACAAGCATATGTATTAGAAAAATGTTTAATTCGTTTTTATTGATTAATAATCGTTTCTTTATGTATTATGAATCATTTTACACATTAATTTACCATTTTTAATATTAGTTGGATATTATATTAATAATTTTGATTGTATAATTATTTTGTTCGTAGTTGTACTAGTTGAACCTGGTTGTACAAATCCGAGAAATACAGCAACATACATGTTTTTATTTGTACTTAGTTGAACCTGGTTGTACAAATCCGAGAAATACTGATACATACATGTTTTTATTTGTACTCAGTTGAACCTGGTTGTACAAATCCGAGAAATACTGGTACATATATGTTCTTAGTAGTACTTAGTTAAATCTGGTTGTACAAATCCGAGAATTACAAAGAAGAAAATATGTTTACTCATCATGACTTTCGGTCTGCAACCACCTCCCCAAGTTAATGCCAGGGACAGACTTGTTTCTCCTCTTTCGGCTACCTTCTCCGGTAGATGGAAACCGCGTTTCCTGATTTCTTCCTGATCTTTTGGTGTATTACGGCGGTAAGGCGAACAATTCTTCAATTTCAGCAGGAACCATCCACTTAGACTCATGTCGGACGACATAAATTGTTCTGTAATATGCCAACGCCCATGTATCAATCAAGTAATATTGGGAACATAGATCATAGATTTGGAAATTTACGGTTCTGTCATCCTTCCTCATGAGGTTTCTCGTTGCGGCTATTGCGTGGACAAACGGATACTTGTCTATATCAAAACATCTGCAAGAATAAATTTTCATTTTCAGGTCCACCAAATAACTCTTCCCATCGCGTCCCATAACGTTATATTCAAGCTGGAAGCTGTTTAGCTCAGTCACCAATAAATGTGATGCAGTTGCACATCGTGTGTGCAGCTCGTTCTCCACATAATGCATATCTTCTCTACTAACATCGAATAAGTTTTCTCTTCCATATATGCGGTCTTAAACGATATAGCGTATACAAAATTTATTGAAACCCATTCATGCTCTTCTGTATAGTACCCTCCATAGTCAAAATGGACGTTTGTGTGCTTCTTCTTCATCGCCTCCTGGAAATAGGATAAAAAACATAAATTATGAATTACATAATTTGTCAAAATTATTCTATTTGTACCAGTTGTCCTAATATCTCTCAGTTATACCATTTGAAATAGTGGTCTTACTATCTCTCAGTTATACCATTTGAACCAGTTGTCCTACTATCTCTCAGTTATACCATTTGTTCCAGTTATCCTATGTCTGCAGATTTCCAGATTTGGGATCGATTCTAAATCGGGGTTTCCTCTAAATTTACCACAAATTCAACACCATTCAACAGCTAAATTCGATAAATAACCTATGGAAATAGCTATTATTCCCATTAAACATGATTACAAATCAAATGTGCTACCAAAACAACCAAATTTAATTTCAAATCCCTAAATCTAACAAATCCCCAAATCCCCTATCAATGAACTCACCAAACCCGATGGAGAAAAGAGAAGAAACCGATGACAACAAGAACGGAGAACTCACCGGAGGGGATGGTGGACGTGGTTGAAAGAGCTCGGTTTGAGCAACAATGGCGAAGAAGAGGAGGAGCTCACGGGAAGAAGGTAAGCACTTTTTTTTTTGTTTCTAGCTCTGTTTTTTTTTTTTTTTAAACAAATATCATTAAGGTTATAATCGGCATTCTACATATTGGGTGGCATGTAGATTAGTACGTGGCATGGTAGAATTTTTTCTTTACAAAAGTGGCATCTGAGAAGTTCTTTCCAAAAAATAAGAGGATAAATGCCCACTAAAATTCCCAACTTTTATAATTTCACTTCTAATTTTTGTCTTAGGGAATTATTGTAGTGCTCTAATTTGTAAGGATTATAATTTATAGGTATGTTATGTTATTCGGTTATATGATTTAACACATTTTTCGAATTTGGGAAAAAATTCTGGTATTATGTAATAATAATCATGAGTTATCTATCTATTACAACTATGCGTATTAGTATGAAAATTCCACACACAAATTAGTCCCTTGTGTAGTATGTTTCTCATTTATCTTCCTTTCAAAGTTTTCTTCAGCAGCTATTAGATCTTCTTCATGGTTGGTGGTGGCTCAAAAATATATATATAACTTCGTTTTTGACCCCAAAAAACAAAAAGTACCGACTTTCGGTTGAGTAGATTACTTTTGTGTTGGTATAATTTTGTGAATTTCTTCGAATTAGGGTTCGATTATGTGATTTTGTTCAACTAGGGTATAAGATGGATAGGAAGAGAATATAAATAATCCTTCTCTTTGTGCAAGTAAATCTACATATTTCCAAGGGTTGAATCAAAAAGAGCAATGAGACTTCAATCCACATTAGAGTATGCTAAAAAAAAATGGTTACACTTGTAGAGTTACACTGAGATACACACTATGGATAAGATAATTTCGTAGTCCAATTAAATTTAATTAATACAGCCTTAACTCATTGGGTTGATCTTAGTGGTCGAATGGACTATATATCTTGACCAATCCCAGTAAGGCCCAACAAGGCTCAACTATTTGTGTCATATTATACGACTTTCCTTGTGAGCGAGAGTATTGAAAGAAGTCAAAGAACAATGACTTATAATCTCCTGCTCCCTATTTTTATGTGTTCATCAATCACACAAATATTCATTTGGTTCTTTATGTTATTTGAAATATGAGCGAGTATTTATGTTATTTTTGTCACTCTATGAGTTTAATAAAAATGAATAAATAAAACTCTATCATTCTTCAATATTCATTTAAGTTTAGTGAACTAATTTTTCCGTTTAGTGGTTCCATCATTTTATTCTATTTTCTTTTCAGGCTTCAATCACAATAACACCAAAAATAGTATATCAATATTTAACAATTTTAAAGGTCTTTTTAGGTTTTTAATAGGTTTTTTCAGTTAATTAAGATAATTAACATAAAGTGTTTTGCAATTTCTAAGTAGATATATTGACGACTATACATCTAAATTTTCGTGCTGTAGATACAATAATTTGGGTCATACGCCATATATCAATACAAATAGTATACAGTACATGTGGGTGTGACAAGCAAGCTTTTTTTTTTCATCTAGGATCAACACAAAGAAACCTAAACAATTTTTTCCTCAAGAACAAAAAAATACAGTATATAAAATATATATATATATATACGTCTATAAGTCCGCTATATTGCTTAGACTGTATGCTTGTAATTTGACTAATTAGAGAGAGAGTTAAGTTTCGACCAAACAAGAGAGAGAGAGAGAGAGAGAGAGAGAGAGAGAGCGAGAGAGAGGGAGAGAGGGAGAGAGGGAGAGAGGGAGAGAGGGAGAGAGGGAGAGAGGGAGAGAGGGAGAGAGGGAGAGAGGGAGAGAGGGAGAGAGGGAGAGAGGGAGAGAGGGAGAGAGGGAGAGAGGGAGAGAGGGAGAGAGGGAGAGAGGGAGAGAGGGAGAGAGGGAGAGAGGGAGAGAGGGAGAGAGGGAGAGAGGGAGAGAGGGAGAGAGGGAGAGAGGGAGAGAGAGAGTGAGAGAGAGATAGAGTTAAGAAGTGAAACCCTAAAACCCAAACATATGTTTTAATTGCATAGGTGATAGGGCTTTTGATTTGGAGACACTGTCATATCAATGTGCCCCTTCCTTATCAGACTCTTCATATCCCCCCAGCAACATCATCATCATCATATATATCTCAAAATATAAAATTTTGATATATGCAAAGAAAATATAATATCCCATAGTCTTCAGAGATTTGGGAATATATATATATATATATATATATATATATGTACCTATATGAAAACGTAAATATTTTCAACAAGGTTTCTCACATATATTAATCTGGTTTAATAAATCTAAAATGTGTTTTTCAGTAACGAAATTTGCCTCTTGTTTTGGCAATAAATGTGTAGTAAAATCAAAACCTTTTTAGAGAAAATAAAATATCGTAAAATAAGTGTATAATATATCAAAAACTCATATGACAAAAAGATCGTTCATTAATCAGTAAACTACAAAATATTTAATTAAGTTTATTTAGCGGTTCTGTACGTATTGTTCCTTCAAACTGTGTTTGAGTCGATATGACATGACATTGTGATTGTCACTACTATAGGGGCTTAGTAGGATAATTCATCATCAACCAATACATGTATATATGTATTAGTGTTAGAATAAACGCATAAAGGAGTAGAAGACAGGTTTTATAAGCAAATATGAATGAGCCCACAAGCCAAAGCATATTCCACAACATTGCACAAGAAAGAAAAAAGTAATTAATTACGAGGGATACATGCATAGATTTACAATCTAATTATATGCAGCGATGAACCCAAATTCTTTTTTTAACTAATTAAAAAAAAAACATCATATATTGTAAGAGTTCCAAGATGCTGATAATCCTCCCGTTAGAAGCACTCCTCAGTGCGAAATTCGAAGTATATTTTCTTTTTGGCACAACATATATCGTTTAGACGAAAACCCAAGATCAACATTTTTTTTTTTTTTTTTTTGATTAATATGGGGTAATCCGGGGCTTGCTACACACCCGACTAATCCCCATAAGCCAGAGGAAGCCATGTTAAATCCACTGTGGCCAAAGTGACTCGAACCCAGGTGGGGAAGCCCATATAGACATTCCCTTACCACTGGGCCAAGGCAATTTGGTTACCAAGATCAACATTTGTCAAATAATAAAAATTAATTACAACGAATTCAAATGTCAGTGGAATGAATCTAATGTACTAAACTGTACATAAAAGAAATGAAAAAGAGAGAATCAGATACCTTTTGAAGAGGACAGAGGGTTCGGGGAAGAGGGAACATGATGGCCTCCATGCTTCACCCTTCTCTCATCATCAGCTATCTTATTAAATAAATAAAAAGTAACTGAACCAAATCTCTTGAAAGTCTCTCCATTACAAAAGTGTCACATATATATAATAATGTCTTGTTGGATTTGCACAATATGACAAATAGATGACGCATGCTTACGCCAGCACGTCTCATTATTGTGCCAACTTTATAAAATTAAAATTATGTACCAGAGAAGATAACTATATGTACTTGTCTTTGTAGAGTCTAGCTACTGCTTTGGATGATAATTCGCTGCGGAATTGGGGCATGTTATTATCGTCATAGCTGCATTTAAAAAAAAAATATATATATATATATATCAATAATATTATATAATGATTGTAGCTATTTGGTTTAATTTGTTTTACTGATTCAGATCAAATCAATTTATATATGAAACACACATTTAATCACTACAAAGTACTAATATATAGTACTTGTGGATATAGAACTTTGGTCCTAGAAACTTCATTAGCAAATCCAAAAAAAAAAGTATAAATCATTTAAACGGATTAAAATAACGAAGCAAGTGTTGGTCCAGGCGTTGAAAGTATAATGCATGCATGTATTAGCCATTTCAGTGGAATGATTCTTGCGTGGAGAAACTATAAGGGTGCATCGGATTATTTATTTATTTTTATTCTCAATATAATCAAATTTTAAAATAATTATTCTGATGTTTATAATAAAGAAAAACATAGCATAAGAGGCACGGGGAATGATTTGCGTCGAATAATAAATTGACTCATACGAAAACTATATAAAGATTAAATACCAATTAATAACACTATCGAGTATCGAGATTGATTCTGGATTTGTTTTTTGGGCTCGAGGCACATCTTAATCTTATACGCGCACCGTCTCTTTTCTCCACATGCGCTTGTCTTTTTTTCATCTTCTTTTGAAGATTAATATAATTACGCAAGAAACTTATTAGTTAATAGCTTCTATCGACGATGAAATTAACTGAAACATTTTCAGTCAATCGAAGCTTTATGGAGTATATATCTTTGATATGTTGAAGCTTTATACATGTATATCAGTGTCTGAGTGAAGATAATTTTTTGGAGAACTGCAAAAGTCTTGTCCAAGCGTTGCAGAGGAGATTTATCCAAAAAATGATCCAAACTGGTCATGTAAGATATGTGGTTGTGATATCTATATATAATCTCTTATATATGAAAACAAAAAGATAGCACAAAAATTTATGAAAATGGATAATGAGAAAGATTATTGGGAGGACAACATGATATATATAGTGATGAATTAACATATGGTGTGTGAAAGAGAGTGGGCCGCTTTGGTTAATTATTTTTGGGTATAAACTTGTGTGCGCATGATACAGTAGCACTCAATTTATCCTCATTAGTCCCAGCTTCCCCTACTCCCATTTTTTGTTTATGCTCTTATAGCAAATATTGTACCTTTTTCAGTTTTTAATTAAAAAAATAGATTGAAAATATGACAGAATTTAATTGTATTAGTTTATTTTAACATATATCATATTTGACGGTTTGAATCATGGTTATTTTTAGTATCTTGGTAATGGTTTGTAATTCCGATCTTTGTAAGCTAACTCCGATAAATTGCTTTTAAAGCTATGTTATTTAAACTTACATACGTGTAGATGATTAAACAGTACGTATGTTTTTCTTTGTAAAGGAACAGTATACGTATTTACTATACTGTTTTTTCCTAATCTATTAACAATCATGCTTAATTAAACCATCCGAAGTTACTCATGGAAATAGAGTATAATTTTATATAATCCTTTGAACTGGATTGAAGACCCACTACAAAAATGTTCATCCTTTTTCTGTTGTTTTCTTTTTCAGTTTGGCCGTAAAGTATACATCAAAGAAAACACAAGAGAGAAAGAAAAAAAGAAAAGAGAAAAGAAAGAAGCGGACGAAACATGCTTTTACCTTATGATTTGATGTGTCTTAATTAGATCCATTTTGAACAACGTTCGAACTAAAATCTTGGGCTGGGGTTGCTGCTAAGGTCTTTTTTGTTTATATCTCTAATTACGAAAATAGATTTGTCATCTATAACTAATTTCATTAACAAAACAAACAAAATATAGTACTAAATATATATATATTTTGTAATTCATTGGTAGATTTCAGGTAATGCATATTAATTATATAGGGGAAGGGTAATTTACAGATAGACCATCTCCCGAATATTCAAATGGATCGAAAGAAATGATATATATTTATGTAGGTGTCTAAAACAAATATGTGTTAATTCGCATAGTAGAAGAATCGAATCCAGAACGTGTTTGCATTTAAAATCCATCCCCTAGCACTTGACTACAAACGTCCGGAGAGACTATATTGCTTGGACGGCGATGCATATAGCATTCTCATCACATGTGTGCAAGAAATTGTAAGTGATGGGCTAAGGCCAACTTTCGTTAAAAACATTTTTATCGATTATTACACGAGATAGGTTATAAAAGAAATAATATAGAAAACTATATGTCGTTCTAAACAGCAAAACACCCATTAATGTATATTTTTAAAAAAATCGTAATACATAAAATTAGTACAAACCAATTAACAATATACATAATTTTGAGTTTTTTTTTTGGTTCTTGGCTTACGCATAAGAGCTTTCGAAAACTCGAAAACATCTTTGTAGTCTGAAATATATATTAAAAAAAACGAAATGAAACTGGTTTAATATTTTTTCATCATTTATTTTACTAGATCAATTTCGTCATTTCTTTATTTTAATAAGGGGCATAATACTAAAAAGACAAAAAAAAACAAACAAACGTACCAAACAATAACATAAGCGTAGTTGTTGTCACCAAGAGGAGTGACTTAAGTAGGGCCACAAATGTTCACATGTCACTGTCTTAAGAAATGAATTTGTTAGTTTGTGGGGCCTACTTTCCTATTTTGTCCTCGAATTAGGGCGCACTTCCAATGATGCTGTAAGATTCTCACTCTTCTGTGGGGCCCTTGTCCACGTCGGCTGTTCCATCCAAATTCTTGACCCCACAATGCTTCAACTTTCGAAACTTTGGCGAAAAATATGTGTGAGCATAATTGGTTTAAAGTGAAATTTTATTAAAGTTTAAAGTGTTAGTAAAAACTATTTTGATGGTTAAAAATGTAGTTATTTCAACAACAACAAAAATGAAACATGTTAACAAATAAAGCTTAATTCTGGTCAATAAAAAAAAGAAGCTTGATTAAAAATTAGAGAAAAATAAATTTAACTATATAAATCTCTAACTTGTAAACCATCGTCAAGAATATATCCAAAAGAATAAGAAAATTTGTTCTTTTCTAAATTGGAATTGATTTTGTTATGAATTATCTTGTCAATTAGTCGAGTTAGCTAGCTATAATGATACATTTTAAATACATATATATATTTTTATTATTATTAATTGCGGTTACAAACGATGACCGAAGTCATATTGTAATTTTTAGTAGCTTACACCAAAGTAAAGATTAGACCACAAACAAATGTGGTATTTAAACAAACCGAATCTTTCGCTTCGATTTAGTAAAGACGTTGATACGCAGGCTCCATTTAGATTTTAAAATATACTCCCTCTGTTTTTTTTATAAGGGGGTTTCCCTAAAAACACGAAAATTAAGAAAATCTTTTTTTTTGCTTGAAACATTAAATGCTGCTATTAAAAATGAATTGTTTATTGGGTTGTTTACATTATTTTGGTTTATTATTAATGTTTTATGATAGTACCGAAACAAAAAGTGAGAAAATCTGTTATAAAAAAACAAAACAAAATGTCTAAAACCCAGACGGAGTATATTATTCAGTTATCTTAGGCTCAACATACTCTTAAAATCTCACGGTCTCTCTCTTTCCCGATTTAATCTCTCGTTTGTGATTTTGATAAAGAACATACGAAAAACAGAGAAAAAGAAACACAGTTTATTTACCCAATTCAGCTTAATCGGTGTGATTAAACTTACGTATGGGGCCAAATCAAACATGGCAATCCACTAATCAAAGAGATGAAGATACACAGCTCAATACACAAGCAATATCGCCGAAATCAGGAGATGATTTCCGTACAGCTCAAGAAGAAGAATAATAGAGTATTTATACTCTCACGAACAGCAAATCCTCTATTGCAACTCAAGTGCTTGCTTTACTCTTCTCCATCTGAAACGTGAAACGCACCGCATCACTAGATCAGATAAACAACTAACCCAATGACTTGACATAACCGGTTCGTTCAATCTCGGTTCTTCATCTATCAATGATACCAACTGAAATTGAATAACACACACCAGCTAACATCAACACATAATATCTTAGGGTTAGACATAAAAAATAATATCCATCAATATATTTTACAAAAAATGTCATTTTGACACATTTCACATTATACAAATATACACTTATAGTCTTATTTAATATGTCATTGGTTAGATGATATAATAACTTAAATTACAAGAAAATAAATTTGGGTGAAAGATAAAAAAATACATTGGAAATATAATTTCTTTAATGTTAATATATTTTCTTATTCTGTAATACAGAAAACTGAAAATTCTGAAGTGAACCGAAACTAATATGGATTTGAAACTTTTAGGGAGTACTTTTATTATAGTATCAAATATAAATTTTTATTTCATATCTAGTTTTTTTTTGGGTGATTTGAAGTATACATTGAAACTTGAATAGAGAGCAAAACATTAAAGGAAGATGAAAATAAATAAATCTTGTTCAACAAAAAAAGGATGAAGGTAAATAAAGCACGCGGCTTTAAAACGGAAAAACAAAAAGAAGATAGATTTTTGTGGAGAATTGTTTGTAAGGTTTAATTCAGTCACGTAGTACAATTATATAATGGATATGCGTGGTTGACCTTTTGATCTAGAGCCATGTATGATACAATGTCTTTGAAGTTTAAATCCATTGCTCCAAGGACTTTCAGTAGCCAATTTCAAAAGCTAACATGATGTGTTTACCCAAAACAGCTAATAACCGTGAATGCTAAAATAAAAAGAACTATGATGTAAATCGAGAGTTGACATAAATACATTTTGTTACATAATGGATTAGGTATACAAAAATAACTTTGTATACAAATGAGGTTTTTTTATATAATTGGGTCTTGTTTACAGACTAGCTAGTCTTTGATCGTAATTACTTTTGGTTAATACTAGAAACTTATAAATAAATTATTCCAAATGAAAATAGGTCATGAAGATTAGTTGGGCACGCTTGGAGTGATCCACTATGTCTATAATTCCATGTTAATTGAGATAAGTGTGGTGAAAGTAATATATCTAATCTTATGGAATTCATTTTTTTTATATATTTGTATTATGTAACTAAGATATGAGTGGAATATTCTCATTTAAAATATATAAAATTGTAAATTATTTAATTAATTTATCTTATTATATAAAGTTGAATGTTTTAAAGTTGCTAACTCACATGATCATGATACATGTCTAGTCAATCGATCAGATTTTAATACGTATAAAAAAAGTCGAAGATGTTGCCACATAATATCAACAATAAAAAGATTTTTTTTATAATTCATTTCAAATCCTAAAAGATAAAGTTACTGAAAAAATAGAAAATGTAAATTTATCATAAAAGTTAAAGTTAATTAAAAAAAGGAAAAATTAAAAATTTGGAAATTTTTACAGCGGGTTCATAAAACTAAAAGGTAAAGCTACTAAAAAATAAAATAAAAAATTATCTTAAAAGGGAAAGTTAATAAAAAGAAAAAAATCTTTAATTTTTCCATTTAGATTAAGAAAATTAAATTATGAATTACTAATGCTAAAAAGAAAATAATTATAATTCCCACATCTATATAAACAATTTGGTAGTCTCTCAATTACACAACAAAAATTCAAAAGTCTAATAATCTAATTAAAATCGTGTAAGAAGCTTCGTTCCATTAGATTTTGACATATATATATTTAAAATCGTTTTTTAATGTCGATTTAAAAAAGAAAAAGTAAAGTCAAATATGAATAGAAAAAGGTGAATCTAATTCAAATAGATATATGAAAACAATTTTTCAATGTTTTAACATAAAAATATATGAGTAGCTAAATAATAAAAAGTAAATATAATCTAAATATGAATGAGAAAAAACTAAATATTTTGAAATATGTGACTAAATTTAATCGAAAACCAAATAAAAATAAAAAAGAAGAGAATCAAAATAAATAATTGAAACTTTGTTAGACTTCTATTTTAGTGGGTGATTTCGAATTGATGTTCTCAAACTAATTTTATTTATTTTTATGAGTGTTTTGATTGTGTTCTCTATTTTTTTGCTTTCGATTTTCTTTTTTTAAAAATTATAAAATATTAAATTATAAATTCCACTTATACTTGTGATCAAATCACATAATCTAGTTATATAAAAAAAGAATGTGTGGGTGTGGGAGTGATGGAAGGGACAAGTGAGAGTGTAGATTGGTGGGTGCGCGTGCAGCTCTCTAGTTGTGGGATTGTGGTCATAATGCTTACTGCTCTCGTACCCCTAAACCTTTCCTCCTTGTTTTGTCTTTTTAAATTTATCCATTTTGATAAAATCTTAAGCATATATTTTTATATGAAATAGTATGTATTTGATTTTCATTTCTTTATCAAAAGTTAAAGCAACTAACTTATATTAGGTGTCAGCAGTTCGGCTGGATTTGGTTACTATTTTGTTTTAGTTTAGCCCAAACTATGTTGGTTTCTTTATCTTTGCTTTGGTTTGATCAGTTTGAGTGAAAGTTAGCTCTAACCAAAGTAAACGAAACTCAATTTGGGTATGTTTGGTATGGTTCATTTAGTTTAATTTGGATCAACTGAGTTTAGCTCGGTTTAGAGGCTGGCTACACCAATATGTATGCCTATGTAATTCTATTGTTCCAAAAAAATACTTTACGTATTACATTAATTTGCTAGTTTTCTAACATATTTCAAGGTCGATGAAAAATCGTTTACGTTATGATGATAACCTGGTATGAATAAATGGTAGATGATAGAACAACAGCTTAATAAAATAGCATAAACAATTAAGCTAAGCAAATTTATGATGAATAATCACGAAACACTAAAAATTAGTTTTGTAGATTAATATTTTTTTTCTAAGATATGCTACATATATAGAAGAATTACCTTTTTGTTTTTTTTTTAATTTGAAGAATTACCTTTTTTTTTTAAAAGTGAAAATGTAAAAAATAAAATAACATAAACATTTGAGCTAATTTTATGATGAAAAATCATGAAATGATATTAAAAAAAGTTTTGTAGTAAATAATTTTTTAGACATGCGTCATATATAGCGAAATTACTTTTTTTAAAAACTGTAAAAAACTAAAAAAAATTGATGAATATTTTGAATGGTGATATATAACTAAATCATATTTTAAAAACGTGATCATCTATATGTTTAATCATATTTCATTGTTGGAGCTTTTAATCTTTAATGATTTTGTACATATTATTTTACCAAATTATAATGAATTTATAGGTAAAACCAAAAGGATTGGACATAGTTTTCTTTCTAGTGAAAGTCACTAAGCTAGTCCAAATGATCTAGAAAATAATATTACATCACAACCCGTCATCGAGAAAACTTCATTGAATGCAAGGAATTTAAGGGATATGATCTGGTAAAATAACTTATAGGAAAGGTAAAATTACTTATAAATTATAACTGTAGAGAAAACCCAAAATTATATAAGGATCTGATTTATTTAAAGCACCAACTATTTACAAATAAAATTTTGAGTTATAATTTTTGTTTATAAATCTAATAAATGTCGCTAATTATGTTTGACGAATAAGATATTGATGGTTACTTTATACATAATACATGAAATTTACTGATGGTTATCTATAAAATTTACTGATGGTTACTTTATACATAATACAGTCGTATCAACACGACTCCCACATCGATTACCATAATTGTACAACTTTACAGTCTAAATCACAACCCAATCAATCGTTTATTTTGTTTTATATTATACTATGATTTATTTACAACTGTGGTAATTTTTAGACAAACTATCTTAAATTAAAAGATAAGAATACTATCTATAATCTATAGTAACGAGGAAGAAATTTTAAGCATTAGATCAATCGATTACTTTTCTTTTTTAGTATATAAAGATATAGACAGACAATCTGGTCCCAAACCCTTTTCACCTATGAGAACTTATATATTGGTGACAATTTAGTCTAACAATTTTTTTTTTTTTAAAGCATTGGACAAAAGGTTATCGTCTGCTCAAGTCAATGAATTCATGCCTTGCTTAGTTTTTGCCATCTTTATGGGATAGCTGTTTTTGTAATATTATTTCTCTTAAATATATGTCATAACCAAAAACAAACATATAAAATAAATATATTGGTGCATAACAAAATATGGAAGGAGGATAGTGAATATATAAGTGTACCCTCAAATATAAGAATAATATAATTCTCGATAACTGGATAAAGTCGGGTTCGAATACAAGTTTATACGGATAAATAAAGAATTTAGCACTTAAGATTCTGACTTTGGTTTTCATTGCAATGGAGTGAACAAAGAGTATAGATTTGGAGGTCATTCTCACAAGTCACAAGACACAAGTACAAAACAAATTATTAGACGAGAGCAGAGTACTTATGCTCTTCATGTTTCTACTTATTTGTCTCGTTTCTGATTTAATGTTTGTCTGTTTTTTTGTTTGTTATTTATTCATTTTCACTAATAAAAAAATATCCGTTAATGCCCGAACTTTTTGGATAAGGGTAATTTAAATTGTCCTCTTGGATCTTGATAAGTAAAGGTACATGTCGGATAATTATTCGGAATATCCAAACACCCCAAGAAAAGTTACATCGGTAATGTTTGCTAAGAAAAGCCTAACGCCTAAGCAATCGGTTGTGTTATAAATTTTTGTATCCCGATTAATTATCCGTCATGTATCTCACTAGCTAAATTATCAAACTTCAAACAGATCAAATTAATTACCGATCGGCTACGAATAACCCGATCCAAAATATACATAACCTCTAAAAGAAATTAATTTCATGAGAGCCGGAATTATATTTTCTTACAAACTAATGACGACTCGGCTATACTTTTGTGTGTGTATTTGGTCACACACATACATAATGATTTTTTGTGACAGATTAATATTATATATAACTAAATTATGTAAAACAAAATGGATAATGATAATGCCGGAATACAGAGTTAGACATAAAATTGCATGGAGAATAGAAATGATGTTGAAAAGACACTTTTGGTATCACGTAACGAAGCATTCATTTCATTCAGTCCTAATTAAAATTGAAAAGGAAAATTTTATAATTATCAAGTTGCCACGCCTGATCGTTTTTTATTTGGTATAACTTCCCGTTCGACAATTTTTTTTATTCGCGATCTAACGACACATATGACAGTATATTTTTTTGCCACGTACCATTATTTGTCGATTTACCTCAACTTCGGTCCTCAGTCAAACAAACAAACATACGTTACACAATCCCAATCTCATATATAATTAGTAAATGTTATATATCATGTTTTCAGAAAATGAAATAGT
This sequence comes from Eutrema japonicum, assembly GCA_030161315.1. Lineage (NCBI taxonomy): Eukaryota > Viridiplantae > Streptophyta > Magnoliopsida > Brassicales > Brassicaceae > Eutrema > Eutrema japonicum. The sequence goes on from BSQW01000005.1 coordinate 48,194,472, forward strand.
TTTAGATGTATATAAAAAAATCTAGTATATATTTGGTAATTTACAGTCATTATGCCATTTTATTTAATGTCAACCAATCATGATTGTTATGCAAATACACTAGTTTTTCGTCGCTATATAAGTTGTATAAACCATTTGATAACTTTTTTTGTTAAAATAAAGCATTTGATAACTTATAACCACAAACGTTTGGTCCATCGAACTTGAGCAATCACAGTAAGTTACACCTGCTGAATTTAAACCACTTTAGCTCTTTATCAACTACAACACAGTGTTGACGTCAACTTTCAGGTAAAAAGTTACGTGTATAATACTATACTTGTAATAAGAAGACGTGCAACACACACACACACACGCATATATTGAAATATATATATTCTACTTCGTTAGATTGCAATGGGAAATGAAATTAGATAGATGGTAATGATGTGATTTATTGCTGTTGAATAGGGACATAGGGTTAATAATAATTTTAGTCCAAATTATCCTTAGGAGAAAACTAATATGCTTTTTATATTGAATATGTCCTTTAAAATATATTTATTTAATATTTTTGTGAACGAATATATACTAATATTTAATATGCTATATATAAAAATATAGATATCGAAGATAATATATCATATGTGTCTGTGACAGAATTATAATTTTATTTGATAAATGAAATATCCACATAGATAAATAATCAAACGTTCAATATATACTAAGTGATAAAAATTAGACATCTACTTAGAAAAATAATATGTCACGCTACAAAAAATTACGTGTCCTATAACAGTTAATGATAGATCAACTATTTCAAAATATCTTTGTCTCAACTCATTGTTAGTTATTTTCTTAGTTTATGCTATTTTCATGGCCATCTATTACAATTATTCTATATATTATTATATGTGAGAAAATCTACATGAGAAGATGGATTTGTGGAGTTTAATAATTGAATTAAAATGTGAAAGTTAAATAAAAATCCGGTTTAAACAATAATAACCATCACATTCAGATGTTTTTAACAGATATATTAAAATAAATAGTATACCAATAGTTGCAATGATATTTTTGGGAGACTAGCTTCATAGATTTACTGGATGAATAAGTTGACTTTAAGTATAATCTTACTTGATCTTGATTTCTTAACAAGCCTATATATTTCACGACAAAAATAATTTATAATTATACACTCCGACGATTAAAATTAATTAATCAGATGGCACATGGTTAATGTGTAATGCTGCAGTGGTCAGGGTTGTCACAGCTGGTTGTAGACTATAATAGTGTTTAATTACTGTTTAATCTTATTAAACCGTTTTCATCTGATTGGAAATCATTCCGAAGTAACTAATCGGAAACCGTACAAAATTTTGAGATAAGTGAAATATATATATATATTTTTTTCTATATCCACAAAACTGAATTCTCTTAAGCGGATCCTGAAAAACCAACTGAATTAAACTTGAATTTCTTTGAAAAATAATTATATATTTGATTAAAAATTGAATTCGAACTCAAACTATATAAAACCTATCCATATTAAATCATGTTACATTTCAGTGATTATATTATTCATAATAAAAAACTCGGAAAAGCAAAAATAAAATAAAATTAGACGTCATAATTGAAATCCGGATTGAGCACACTAAGTAGTGGCCGTGTTGGACGAGCGACTATTGATGAACAGTAGACTAGTCCGTCGAAATTAAAAATCTATCTTTCAATCCATAACTATATGTCACTAAATTATAGTATATGACTGTGTTTTAACTTTATTTATTATGTTTTAGCAGTCTCGATCCCTCTCCGGTGATCATATATATTAATATATGTATGCATAAGGATATGACCAATCTAGTTGTGGTCAAATGAATTGAGGGTAAATGTATAATGATTCTTGTTAAGGCAACAAAATGGACTTACTTATGATTCGAACTTTAATAAGGTCTCTCTAAAGTTAGCACCCAACAAAATCATCTTCAAATTAGCACACGATTTATCATTTCTCTTTCCAACCAAAAAAGAGCTTCATGCTACATCCAATTATTCATTCTTTTCGCTATGTATTAAAGTATTCAAATCGAAAATTTTCCATATTTTTCGGAAATATATATCAGGCACTGAGGCTGTTTGTCGTAGTTATCTTTTCTTTAGAATTTTTGGAGTGTGGATACATACGTATTTTGAACCTTCAACTTTTTCATGGGATTGGAAGAAAGCCGATTGAAAAAAGTTTCCTAGTATATAAAAAAACGCAATTTTTACGAGACAGGAAAATGGTCATGTGCAAGTAATAATGCTGCATTAACTTATAATTATGTATGTTTAATTTTATCAAAAAAAAATTTATGTCTGTTTATATTTTTCTTAAAGAAAATTTAGGTAATGTTTACGTGTGCATATATATTGAAAGAAATAATTTAAACTTTGATAGTCCATTAACGATTGTTTGTATTATGGATTAAGTAGAGATTATTGGGTTATGGGCATGCCCGGCTCTAGGGGGCGGCGGGTGGAGCGTAGGTCCTAGGCCCAAAAAAAAAAAATTGTTTAAAGAAAAAAATTCAATTTTTTAAAAAAATACAGATATATTTAAGAAAAATGCTCCAAAAAACTCAAAAATTATGAAAAGTTTTATATATATTTGAGAAAAATGTCAAAAAAAAGAATTTATATTTTTTATATACTATTAAAAAGCTAAAAAAATAGATTTTTTTAGATGCCATTAAAAGGCCCAAAAAGTTTTTTTGGCCTAAGGCTCAAAATAAATTAGAAACGGGCCTGGTTATGGGGCTTAATCTCTAAGAAGTGTGCAATAAATATCTTATATCGGAAGTTGGTAGGAACCTTGAATAATATATAAGTGAATTGGATCAATTTATTCATTGCTAATTGGTTTTGAGTTTAAAATCCATGAAACTTCACATGGTATCAAAACCCGAATACACATTTCTATAATCCGGCCCAGAGAAGTGGCCCGATCGCATATACCTAAGATTGATGGTTTGTCGAGATTAATGGCTAGAAAACCATTATCTCGAATGAGCGTATTAGGGATTAAGTAGAGATTATAGGACCACAAACCTTAATCTATAGGAAACGTGTGAAAAATATTTCATATTGAAAAAAACTTGAACTAAATCGACTAATTACCAATTAGTTTTAAATTAAAAACCCAAAAAACTTAATAGTTTGAGACACAAGCCACTAAAACTGATGTTTCTTGCGGACACCTTCTCCACAAGCCACGATATCGTGTGTGTGTATATATAATATATAGCTAGCCAGATATATTATTTAATATGCGCTACGTAAAGATGGGTCCTTTAATTTGGCATGATGATATGTAAACCGACTAACGGGTGTTTGGAACCAATTTAGAAGAGCATATGATACATTACAAAGCTAATTATTTTGACTTTTTTTCTCCAAAATTCCATTTCTATATGGAAATTCCTCAATGCAAAATTAACGGTTTTATTATTGAGCTGACTTCTATCACATATTAAACACGATATGGCCTTAATACCATAAAAAAAACCATAGAGAATATATTCAGTGTTTTAAAAGTGGTTTAGGCAGTCGCCTGTGCACTAGACGTCGATAGACCATGGGCAATTTATCCTTTCGGTATTAGCATTAAACATTATTATTACTAAGCAGATGTAAGCGACATTAAACATGTCTAATCGATTTAAGGCGGACTAAAAAATCGTTAATCAAATAACATTTAACTTTTCGGTATAGTTTTTAAAAAATTAAGTAAATATTTTTTTAAAAAATATAACTCACTAGATCGTGACATACGCTAAAAACAGAAAATAACTATGTAATAATATAAATTTTTCTATTGTTGCTTATTTATTTCTTAAGAATACAAAATAACAAAAACAGAAAATGAAATTGTGTTTTATTTAAATGGAGATTTAATAAAATAAAAAAGCTGATTTTTCAAAGTTTATATTTGATAAAGATGAATGTTTCAAAGGTAAAAATCTATATAAGATTCATCATACTATTATTTGTGAAGTCATAATCTTACGTGGCGGCCTCAGAATAATCCTCCCTCATTCAAATTTTTTTTTTTTTATTATTTGTCATAATTTCATTCGTTACTATCTGATGACATGTCATCATCACTTAAATCAAACCGACACTCAGTTTAGCTTAATCGATTGGTTTATTCCAAATTTTATGTATTAATCTTGGTTTATCGGTTGATCGCTTTTTGTTATTATTAGGGTTTAACAAAACTGGGGGCTCGATCCGTCTTCTAATCGGTACATATGAATGATTTTTCATACCAAACCGATTGTTAGGTCCCATACCAACCCGGTCGGGTAGTAATCGACACTCAAATTTGTAGAAAACAAAAAAATCTAAATAATGTGTAATAAACCGAAATAATCTGAATATGCGTCTAGACCAATCCAGGCGATTAACCAATGAGCAGTAGTAAACCAAGTAACGTTTATTTGGTTATGCATCATATTTGTCACTTACAGTCGTCGCCATTTGATGTTAATCCAGGCAATTAACCAATGATGCTAATCAAGAAAGATAAAAAACCGATGGTTAACCGGTTTGTATTCTGTTGAAAAAAAACAAACCAAATATCGTATGTGAAATAATCTGAATATGCGTCTAGACCAATCCAGGCGATTAACCAATGAGCAGTAGTAAAGCAAGTAACGTTTATTTGGTTATGCATCATATTTGTCACTTATAGTCGTCGCCCTTTGATGTTAATCCAGGCAATTAACCAATGATGCTAATCAAGAAAGATAAAAAACCGATGGTTAACCGGTTTGTGTTCTGTTGAAAAAAAACAAACCAAATATCGTATGTTATATTCGATAATTGTAAGTAAATATATTCTGTTAATATAATGCTAATGATAATGACAACCATGGACTTATCTAAATTGGAAATTATATAATTTAAATGGCGCCTAGATAAAGAGAATATACTATTTCTTGGTTCAAATTTTTAATCTCCTAAACCCGGTTCGATGCGTTTTTCTGTGTTTGGCTCAATTGGAGCCGGTTCTCTTCCTTTAAAAAAAACGGAGCCGAGTTATTCATGTGGTACGCTTTACGATTTCGATATGGTTCTTCCATTATGTGGTTATAAGCCGTATGATTTGATTAGTCAAGTTTTTATTATTTTTTTGAGCTGGACGGTTTAGTCGATCAAGTATTCGATATCATGTTGATACCACTTTGGTTTGGTATAATCAATTAATGTGGGTTAGATTTTGAAACTGTCAATGTTAGTTCATGTTAACGGTCGCAAAGTTTCGGTCCGGGATCAGGTTATATTCGGTTGTTGAGTGTTTTTGCGTGGGCTGCGATAGATCCAAAATAAGCAGAAATATATTTGAATCGTAAATGTTGATAAAAAGTAAAATTTTGGTTATATCGATAATTGTATAAAAGGAATTTTTATATTTTATCGATAATGATTAAGGTAAATCATGTCCATATCCAAAAAGTTAGGTATTAATAAAATTTGTTAATATCGCGGCTGTTGGTTAGTTGAAAACAAATATGGCAAATTATAGTGATTATCGTTAAAAATAAAACCCTAATGCATATCATGATATTATATAAATACGACTCATCTTAAGTTTTTTTATGCATCCAAAAATTAATGTAATTTTATTTTACCTAATTTTGCAATATGGTGCTCTCTCTTTACCTTTCTAATGATTCTTTTGTGTGTTCATCAGCTCGTGAACTTGGACTCTCCATTGATGAACATGGTGCGTGGGTGGAGTCGTTCTTACAACCCGGTAATTTTGCATCCCAGCGTTGCTTGCGTATTTTGTTTAGTTACATGTTCTCTATATTTTTTCTGGTTCAAGTACATCTTTTGTGGCCTTTGGACAGGGCAACCTGTTTCACAGTGACAATTTAATAACGATATGGATTATATGTTCCTGTGTTTTGTCTAGGTTTCTTTTGGGTTTGACATTTGGATTGATTGTTTGTTTATTTGTTGCTATTTATAATATTCCTCGCCTTTTGATTTTTTTTCTTGGTTGGTTAGGTTCTTACAGTTTTTTATGTCTTTTTCAACTCAATTTGCTTCCGTTGTTCATCTTGATATGCTCGCAAATTCGTGTGAGTCTCTTCCTATTTGGTTGTATCGGCCTATATCGGGCACCAATGCGTTTTGTTGCCATGGAGGTATCGATCGTACCGCTTGCAATCCGTTGCGTTCATATAATGTTCCCTATGTCTTTCGTGAGGACAAAGACACCCTTCATAGATTTTGTCTATTTTTGTGGAATTCATTTCTTATATGTTTTCGTGTTTATCGTGGAAATTGCTCATAAGTGTTTTTTTTTGTTTGGGGGTAAAAATAAGTGTTTTTGTTATTTAAAATAAAATAAAATTAGATGTCATGCTATACAGCATTCAACTCGTGGGTTTTCTCTCGGAGATTCGATGCTGATTTGGCGAGGTGCAGGTTCTTTAGTGACAACTTTTTGTATTCAAAACTTTCACTTAAGTTTCTTTGGGATTTTTGATCGAATGAGTGGGTGGTTCGTCGGCGAGTGTTGGGTGAAGAAGGTTTGTTTATAGAACTGTGTAGAATGATATTTATTTTTAATTTTACAACATGTTTTTTTATTGTGTTTGTTTTGTCTGGTGTTTTCCCCATTCTAAAGGGAGTCTATGGAGTCAATGATCGTAGCATGTGTATTACGTCAAAGATTCGGTGCAACACCATCATGTTTCAAAGTTTTTGGTTTCGTTTTGTTGTATTCAAAACCGTCAACCAAATTTGAATGGGACGTTCGATCGGGTTGGTGTGGATGGTTTTCCGGCGCGTGTCGGATATTAATGGTGATATATAAATTCCTTTGTTAGTTTTTTGTGTATGGTTTTTTTTATATATTTGTTTCCTTTTTTCTGTTTTCTTTTTGTGTATTCTTTTTTTTTTTTTTTCAAATTCACGCTTTTTATTTTCTAAATTCTTTTTTAAAGATCAGAGGTGATGGTAATTAATGGTGGAGAGGGTGATACTCGTGGTGATGATATGGATGACCCTTTTGGTTGTGATGATGAGTCATATAGAGATGAGGATATGGTATAGGTGATCATGGCGGTGATATTACTGGCGGTGAGGGTGATCGTCGATGGTATTGGTGACCAGTGGCAGAGGTAGAACTTTTTTTTACCGGGGGCAGAAAATATATATACTAAAACAATTATCTACGAATATATTTTACGTTTAATCATAACTTAAATTTGGTTTAATCACCGTTTCATATGTTACATCTTTAAATAATATTTTTTAGATAAAATAAACGAGATAATCATTAAAAATCTATCAATGAAGCGATATTTGAATTTACCGTTTATAAATATAAACCCTAGATTTTTCAATGAATTTAATTTATATAATCATTAATTTAACAAAAAAGTAAGAGTATAATCTAAACATGTGAAAGTAAAATATAAAAAGACAAAAAAATATTAACTTGAAATTCAACAGAAAACTGATAGTTTAGGTTTTTGTTTTTGTTCATCGAAAAACTTAAAAAGGAACAAGGATAAAATGTTCAGTTTTATGATTTTTTTTTTGTTGGGCAAAAATAGATATATAATAGCTAACATTTTTATTTAATTTATGGATAAGCAATAAATCATTCATAATTGCTTTTTAATTGAGTCTAAAACTAAACGTGAGCTCAACTAAACAAATAAATTAGGTTTTTTACTACTAAATTATTTTTTGATGGGGTCAAACTTTTTTTTAAAAGTGGGGTCAGTTAAATTTATTTGAGGATATAACATAAAAGCAAAAACAAAAATCATAGGGGTCAGCTGACCCCACTATAGCCCAAGTAGCTCCGCCCTTGTTGGTGACCATATGAGTCCGATGACTGAGTCGGTGGCGTTTGAGGTTTGAGGAAAAGTTTAAGGCTAGAAATTATTTGGTTTTGTCTTTGAGAGAGATGATTGAGGCCATACCAATAGGCTATGTTCCTGTAGGTGGTTGAGCAGTTTCCACATCAGATTTGATAATAATGTCGCACGTAGTTTGTGCCTTATTAGTGAGTCTCCATAATAAATTTGGTTACGTGATAATGAAACTTCTTCTTAGTCTTTAAGAAAAAAGATTTTGAGGATTCATAACTTTATAAGGTAAAAATAGAGATTTGGTTCAAATTTTCTATGGATGTAAGCTTCATTCCTTTGCTATACAATGTTTCATTATGTATCAGCTTTAAATTATACCCTTTTTGAATCTAAGCTGGTTTGATACTAATAAAAGAAGCAAAACACGATCATAAAGATTCACAAACTGGTCTTTATGTTAATCGACACGTTATGAAGAGTAATTCAGGACCTCTTATCTTTTGAACTTATAATGATCCAAATAACTTGGAGCAAAGTCTGCAATATAATTAAATTAACATCATATTCAAAAGATGAAGATTTGTCTGCTTTTTCGGTTTAGGATGGTTTGTGGTTTTCTTCTTGGCTTCGGATTTTCTTTTGATTTCAATGTGTATATTATTTTAGAGAGTTTTGTTTGTGTATATACACGAAGTAGCATGATTTTTTTTTAGTTTGGTTAAAAGATTTTCATCTTTGTGCCAATGGTTCCATTACGTTGAACGAAAGCGCTGGCGAAGCTCCGATTCCTGCTCCGAATTCGGAATCGTCAAAAACAATAAAAAGTTATTTAATTTTGTATTGAAAACTGAAAACATCAGTTATTTGAGAACAAAAAAACCTTAAAACATCACTTATTTAAGACATATGGAGTAATATTTATATTATGTATTGGTATTTTGTTGTTTAAACTTTAGAACATTTTTTTAAAAAATGATATTATGTTTAATACTAAAATGTCCAAAACAAAGCCAAATTATAAACCGAATTATCCATCTATAAATAAATTAATATATCAACTTTTAAAAATTTAGTTTATACCCGCACAAGGTGCAGAAGATGCAATTTCTTCTCACGAGTAGTTGAGTGAATGTGATGAGATATCACAAGATGGGAAACAAAGATGCTAAGACCGTGATCTCAAGGACATGTTGATTCACAGAATCCATATCAGTTCTTTAAAACTAGATTTTTAAAAGAAGAAGAAGAAAAGAAAGCTACCGTTCGAGAGAAGCAAGACAAGTTTTATTCGATTGGTGGAATGTTCATTACAAGTGGCCTTACCCTACTATAAGCCAAAAACACATTTTATGTTCATCGAGCTAGCCATAATTACAATAATGGGAGTTAATCGTTAACGTAATCGTCTCTGCCATCTAACCATAATTACAATAGTGGGAGTTAATCGTTAACATAACGTAATCGTCTCAGACATTACCACACATTTATTATGTTCTCTATATTCTTGGTTTGCTCTTTCTTACCTTCATTTATTATGCTTTTTCTCTCTATGTATGGTTTAGTTTGTTTGTTAAAATCTGTTGAGCAACAAGACATAGTAGTTAAACAATCCTTTGTTTCTTAATTTTTCTCTTTGGCTCGAAATTGATGCGAAGTGATGACGTGTATTTTTTGTTTTCGCAGCTATACACGTCATGTCAGTATCACTGATCAAAATCGTTTTTTTAACTAACTTTTGTCTTGGTTTGAATCAAGAACCGAGTTTGAATATAAGCCGGATCTCGGGCAACCAATACTTCACCAAACCGTTATAACTCTCCAATCGGATTCAATAGAGGCGATTCTGCTTACAACCGACCAATAAAGACTTGTGGGGAAACAAAACCGATTGTTTATGCTTTCTTCTCACTAGATACTCTTATAGAAGTTTATAAGGACTGATCATTAGGGTTCATCGTACTGGAGCACAAGAAAATATATACTTAATCACTTAGGTTCCGATGATGAGTAAGCATTGTTTTGAAACGTTGGAAGCATGCGTGTTGTGCTAAAGTGTGATAAGCCATTCGAAGGTAAGGTTATCGTATTTGGTAGAGATTTTAGACAAATATTGCCAGTTATCCCGGATGGATCTAGGGTGGAGACGGTTTTAGATGCTCTTAATTCATCAGTGCTTTGGAAGGGTTGTAAGGTTTTCATGCTTACAAGAAACATGAGGCTTCACGTGGGGCTTAGTGATCGTGATGCCGAAGATCTAAAATCTTTTTTGGTGTGGATTCTAGACATCGAAGACGGTAAGGCCACTTTGAGCGAGTCTAACAGTGGTAAGTTTGAAATCAAGATTCATGAAGATTTGTTGATAATGGATTGCGACGATCCTGTTAGATCAATTGTGAGAGAGATCTACAGAGATTAGTTTGCCACGAGAACTGATCCTAAGTTCTTCAAGGAGAAGGCTATATTGAGATGATTAATGATTAATTATATGCTGCCGCAGTTACCAAGTAATAGTGTTTTGTTTCATGTATTCTATTGTGTCATTAGTATTTATATATGTTTATGTGTTGCCTTAACCGTAACCATGTTTGTTCATTCGGTAAGTGATGAAAAAGTTTATCTATGTTCTGATAGTATCGAGACTCCTTACAGAAGTACTACATATGACATGGTTTACACGCAAAAGTTCCTAAACAGTGTCAAGACTTCTGGGTTTCCTAACCATAAGTTGGCATTGAAGGTAGGTGCTCTTATTATGTTGCTCAGAAACATTGATCCAAAAGGTATATTGTGCAATTGAACATGATTGATAGTTACTCAGATGGCTAATCATGTTATCGAACCTAGGGTTATTACATGAAAGTTTAACAAAGGTCTTGATGATAGGGTCTTGATACCTAGGATGTTCGTTTCTCATATGGATACATGGTTCCCTTTTAGAATGCGACATCGACAATTCCTTATATCACTTGCATTTGCAATGACTATAAATAAAAGCCATGACAAACTCTAGAAAGGGTAAGTTTGTTTTTACCAAGGCATGTCTTCTCTCATGGACATCTTTATGTTGCCGTTTCCAGGGTTACTTTGAGGAGTGGTTTGAAAATCCTCATCACGGACAAAAATAGAAAGTTACAAAATAAAACCATTAATGTTATCTACATAGAAGTTTTCGAAAACCAATTTAGTTTGCTTTGTCGTTTGTTTTTGTTTTGTTTTTTTTGTTTTTTTATTTTGCTTTGCTCATTTGGGAAAACATGGATATGAGAATTCTGGTTGGTTTTGCTATGGTTATGGTTATCTATCTACCAGGTTAGCGTAAAAAAATAACTCTATGATCTAACTGAATGTTTTGGCACACTAGCAAAAAATATTTTTAATGATCATCCAAAGAAAACATTTAATTTACATGATCATGATGATTCTTAACAAAGTTTAAATCTCGCGGTATCAGGAGGATTCTTAACAAATTTACATGATCATAAACATGTAATTTAGACTTATGTATAAACATGTAACAAACTAAACAACCTCTTTTTGGTTAAAAGCATGTAAACAAAGTATCTTGCATTAACTTCACCATGCGAATTCTTAACAAAGTTTTAACCTCAAGTCAACTACGACCTTATAGTAGTGTTTAAAGGATATTTTCAGATTTCTAGCTCTTTAAAAGCATAGTTTTTTAAAACATACAATGCATGCAAAACAGAGTATGTGGGTGAGCTCACAAAGACTTGTATTTTTTTGTAAGCACTTTAGGTGTACCTTAAGCAGTTGTGGTAACGAGTAAAAAATTCAATAAAAAGTTGTTGACCTTGGAGAAAACTTGAATCGCTAGGAGTATGATTTGGCAATAAATACATTTGGCGAAAGTACTCATTTTTGGGCGGTCGTTTTAATGTTTGTATCACCGCCAATATCGTCACCACCATCACCTTCTCATCTATCTTGACTGATGGTTCCTTATAGCATGTGGACTCGAAAAGAAGCTAGCGTCTAACTGAGGCCAAATGATCCATATTAGATAGCTATTAATTATGCTCTCTATGTGGATATTAATAATAGTTGTTCCGGTACCACCTCATAAACATGAGCCAATCACATCCTTATTAAAAGATGTTTGCGCAAGATTAAGGCTACGAAATGTTCAAACATGAGGGTTATTATTGGTGCATGTCTTTGATAGTGTTATGGAGGACTTATGGAATAAAAGTGGTGAAAGATATCGTTTATAAAAAGGTTCACCGGGTTCATCCTTATCACATATTCGGATATGTGCATCCTAATGGATAACATTTTTTTTACTTCCTCTTCATCTATAGGTCAATTCGGATTTTCACTGTTGGATAACTAATTATGATAATCGATAAACAAGTTGTGGATAATGTATAATTTTAGATTTTTTTTTAAACCCGGCAACAATACGTGATATGAAGGTATTAATCAATAAACAAGTTGGTTTAATCCACTCTTTTGTATAATTGTTTTTTAAATACTGATTTCGAGATATTTTGTAGGTTTTTAGATATCGGTTTTCTTTCTGAGGAATCGGGGTGGTTGAATATATTAGAACACCCCCAATCTTTTATTTTGTAATGAACTCCTTATAACGTTCCAAAAAAATAAAAACAAAAATGTTTCGGTTATTAAAAACACATCAAACGAAAGCCAAAGAACAAATAACGATAGACAAAGAAAAAACGTGGCTGGGTATGACCTTCTCGGGGATTTGGTATAAAAGAGACGGGTATTGTATGGGTGGTATATATAGCCTCACAAAGACGCTGGGGTTTTGAAAATAATTTCCATTTAAAAATAAAAATCAATAAAGATAAATATAGAAAATATTGAAGTATATCATATATACGATAATCATGAAAACAAAAATTGTCCTTTGTCTATTGGGATGGGGCCCACGGGTTTGGACTCAAATTAACATGTCTAACCGGAGCACATCGGTCCTTTGTCTTTTGATTATTTTCTTTCACTACTGTTTTAGTAATGATTTTGTTTGATGTAACGCGACTTGAGGCTTCAAATCTATTCGTGCACATTCTTCATGTTTGTTTCTTTTTATCGATATCATTGTTTAATTTTCGAATATATTTTCAAATATATTTGTTTTGGACCTTAACAAAATAAAAAATATAAGACGTTTTTATAAATTAATTCATATAAAAGGGGTGATATTGGTTGCCTTTAATCTCATACCTTATATCCAGTGAAGGAGCCGCCATTGCTCACATGTTCATAATTGATTAATTATGAGTAACTAAATCCTAATACAATACATCTTTAGTTAATTTCTTATGTGTCTTCATACGGGTTTCGCAATAATTGATCGTAGATTTTTCGTGTTTAATATTTTGTTAGAAAGCATATTTTGGTTTAGCTGTTTTTTTAATAGATATCTGTAAGATCATGTTAACATTTGTACTCTTAGACATTGTGTCTCAACCTACGTCTATCGAGACATCAAATGCCATAACTTACAAAAATTATATTTTTGTGTTTCTTTTTGGCTGCGCCTAATTTGTTAACATTTGTATGGTCTTTCTATTCTTTTTCTTCTTCCACCGAATTGGTAGGTACATTCATGATCTTAAAGACATCTATTTGTTTTGTAAATAATTTTCAGATTCCATGTTCGATAATATAACTTTGTCATACTTTGGAGCCCGCACATGGTGCGGGCCATATCACTAGTCTTATTATATAAAGCTAAATATTTCAAAGTTGTTAACTCACCTGATCGCGATATTTATCAAGTTAATCGATAAGTTATAATTTTTTTTTACTAAATTTATAATCGATCCCTTATCCTAAAAGGTAAAGTAACTAAATAAAAAGGAAAAATAGAAAATGTAAATTTATCTTAAAAACCAAAGTTAATCAAAAATAAAAAAATAAATAATGGAAAACAGGTAATATCGATTAATAAAATGATCAATAACGGATTTCTAATATAAAGTTACTAAACAAAAATGAAAAATACAAAATTTGAATTGATCCTAAAAAGAAAGGAAAAAAATCATTAGTTTTTCTATTTAGATTAAGAAAATTAAACAATAAATTACTAATCCTTATAAAAAAAAAGAAATCTAATTTCTAATCTCTATATAAATAATTTGGTAGTATGTCAATTAAATACTAAAAAATCAGAAGTCTAATAATCGTTTCCAAAACTATTTACAGCATATACTCAACCAAATTCTTCTTTCTTTTTTTCGCCGTCCTAAATTTTATTACAAATTAGGAGAATAATTACAATGATAATTTTTCAACTGACTCACAACGAATGACTTTACTTGCATCACACTGAAAATTACATGTAAGTTTGGCTCCATTAACCTGCATAAATCGCATCTTCTATGAATCGAATCTCATACATCATGGTGTAAAGCATTAATTAATCATTTGGTCAATCACTAGACTACGGGGGCTTCCACACCAAATTATTCTTTCAAAGTATATTTTTATTTCATCATGATTAAAATTTGTTTTTCATTTTTATATTTTTCACTAGTTATAAATTATTAAATTATAAACCCGCAAATACTTGGATCCTAATCTAGCGAGTATATAAATGTCTTTGCGATTCTATACAGTTTTTACCGATAGAATCATTATGCAGAACCGGCATATTTACATTAATCCATTTCGTAATTCCTTACAGTTTTACCGATCACATAATAATTATGTCGTTATTATTCTACATGTTTTGGTTTTCATGATTTTGCATTTCAATGTTATCAATCAGAACTAACATAATCGATCACCTAATGGAAAATGAAGAACACGACAGAATTTAAACCCCCCCCCCCCCAAAAAAAATAGAACAAAAAAAAAACATTCAAATTGCATGCGCAACCCATAAACCTCCCTCTCATTACAGAACACAAGAAAACAGAACAGAATCAGAAACGCACACTAATTAGATCTCTCACATACACAGAGATTCACAGATACATACACGAATACATACATAGACAACATCCAAAACAAACACAAACTCTCATCATCTTTCTCGTTTCATTATGCCTGCAATCATGATTTCTTGGTCTCTTAACCCGCATGCTCCTCCTTCTCTACCCTCTAAAATCTCTCCTATAAATACCACTTCTCGCCCACTAATCACCACTACCTCTCTCTTCTCTCTCTACACACACACACACACACACACACACACACACACACACATTCACATATTTGCTCTGTTCTTGCAACTTCCTCTGTTCTGTTCTATTCATACATCTTCTTCTGACCTTGCAATGGCAGTGTCTGGGTTCGAGGGATTCGAGAAAAGACTCGAACTTCGATTCTTCGACCACGACAACTCAATAACCGATAATAACCCGTTGGGACTCCGTTTAATCGACTTCGAATCTCTCGATCAAGTCTTAAACGAAGTGCAGTGCACGGTGGTCTCCGCCGTAGCCAATCGTAGCTTCGACGCATACGTTCTCTCCGAGTCGAGTCTCTTCGTCTATCCAACCAAAATCATCATCAAAACGTGCGGCACCACGCAGCTCCTCAAATCAATCCGACCGTTGATCCATCTCGCGCGTAATATCGGCCTCACGTTACGCGCGTGCCGCTACTCGCGCGGTAGCTTCATCTTCCCCAAATCGCAGCCTTTCCCTTACACAAGCTTCAACGACGAAGTCACCATCGTCGAAGAAAGCCTCCCGAAATCTATCCGTTACCGTAAAGCCTCCGTCATGACGCCTTCTAATAACCCCTCACGTGCTTGGCACGTGTTTACCGCGAGCGCTGACGTGGAATCCGACGAACAAGTCGTTGTAGTCGAGGTCTGTATGACGGAGCTTGACCGAGTCAACGCTCGAAGCTTCTTCAGACGGAAAGGACACGAGAAAAACAGCGATTCCGCGGGGAAAGAGATGACGCGGCTGAGCGGTATAGATATGATAAACGAAAACGCGTTTATATGTGATTTCGCGTTTGATCCTTGCGGTTACTCGATGAACGGAGTCGACGGGGACCGTTACTCGACCATCCACGTCACGCCTGAAGACGGCTTTAGCTACGCGAGCTTCGAGTGCGGTTTGTCTCTCTACGAAGACGGTCACGGAGATATCGCTGAGGTGTTGAGCCGCGCGATTAATGTTTTCCGGCCAGGTTCCGTCTCGATCGCCACCACTTACGGCAGCGAGGATTATAACCACGAAGTGACGAAGCGCGTGGAGCGCGTGCTGGCTAAGAAGCTTGGTCTTAAGTGTCGGAGCCGTCTTATGGATGAGTTTCCAGGCTCCGGAACAGTCGTTTATCAGTCATTCACGCCTCGCCGGAAATAGTATTCGCCGGAGGAGGAGAAACAAAAAAAAAGGGTTTTAGGATTTAATTAGCTGAGAGGAGAACAAAGGAGGTGATGACGTGGAGAGAGAGGATTGGTTGACTTGGGTAAGGAAAGATATATAAGTGGGAACATATGATCATGTACCCCACTTTGCACCCCACTTTGCACCTGTGGCAATGTCACGCCTAAGCATTTTTGAGGTTCAGTGTTGTAGAATTTTAGTGGGGGAGGGTAAAAAAAGTTTGCTGTTTTTTTTTCTTTCTTTCTATCTTTTGTTTCTTATGTTTGTTTTTTAAAAAATTTAAATTTATATTAAATCTCTATATTAGACTTTTGATAATACGGTTTAATCTGTCCTACTTTAAAATAGTTACAAATTAATTCATTCACCACCGTAAGAAATATTTGTACTTAAAAATAAAATTAGCCACGATGTGAACTATATAGTGAAACATGTTAATATCCTCAAAAGTTTTGTTGAACCAGTTTTCGTTATGTGTTTGTCGGTTTCAGTGACTTTCGGCGTTAGCAAACATATTCTTCAATTTAAGTCAGGAATTAGCATCACGCTCATATATTTTACGCTAGTTTCTGGTGTCCATCAACAAATCCGAGCAAACTAATAGAAATCTAAAATTCATAGTTGACACCACAAAATCTGATTATAATATGGATTCGAGCTGAGAAATGTGCGTATATTTAAGTAGACGATTAAAAAACAACAACAAAAAGTAACGCAGACGTTATGCTTTTTGCTACCTTATAAAAATAATCAACAACTAATACCCAAAAAAATAATCAACAGCTGGGCTAAATTAGTACATAATCAATGTTAATAATCGCGCATGTAAACTCTTATCCACCCAAACATACCAAAATACAATTTGCACATAACAATAATTGGCTAAAAGTAAACCCCAATTTTATTTATTTTCCAGTTGCAAAACGTAACCTGTTTTGTCACTCTGAGCAATGGGAAGCCTCTTAGCGACTCCACTCCGAATCTTGACTTTTGTAACAATTGATATTATTAAATCAATTTTTAAGTCGGAATTAGCATCGCGCTGATATATTTTACGCTAGTTTCTGGTGTCCATCAACTAGTCCGATCAAACTAGCATCGTCACCATATTTAAAATCCAATAGAAATCTAAAACTTGACACCACAAAATCTGATTATAATATGGATTTGAGCTGAGAAATGTGTGTGTATTTAAGTAGACGATTAAAGAAAAAACAACAAAAAGTAACGCAGGCGTTATGCTTTTTGTTACCTTATAAAAATAATCAACACCTGGACTAAATTAGTACATAATCAATGTTAATAATCGTGCATGTAAACTCATATCCACCCAAACATACCAAAATACAATTTGCACGTGACAATAATTGGCTAAAAGTAAACCCCAATTTTATTTATTTTCCAGTTGCAAAACGTAACCTGTTTTGTCACTCTGAGCACTGGGAAGATGAATAATGTGGTGTATGTAAAAGAAGTAAGTAATCAATACTTACTAATCAGGTTTGTCTTTCTACCTACGTCCTCCGATTCCAGCGGTCTCCACACATTCTCTAGGGGAGTGATTCCGGTAATGGCTTTAGCCTTCTTCACCTTCGTGGATGATCCATTGAAGTCCATACCCAGCCTCTACGTTCCAGCAATCTGCTTCTCTTCCTATCTCCACCTACTCGGTGTCCTCCTTATTCTTCGTCGGAGAGAAGACTTTGGTCTCTCTGACGGCTACCTCGTTACTGCTTATGGACTTCTCTATTCAATGATAGAATCCAATTTGATCATATTCATCCTCATTGAATCCAATTTGATCATATTCATCCTCATTGTAGGAGCTATAGAATCCAAGTTTTTATTCAAGTTAAACCGAATTACAAATTAGTTTTTTTTAATAACCAATTACAAAATCATTGCATCTACTTTTCTATGATATGAATATCCGTTTCTAGTAATACGATATCAAAGTCCACCTTATTCTAACCGTATTACTAGATTTTATGTGAATTTGAAAAATAAAATCAGCCTATAATTTATCCCCTGCCAATCTTCCACTATCTCCGGTCATTTAGTGGAGAAAAAATCGTATATTACTATAACTTCTCAATATTAGATATCTCTCAAATAATTTGAGTTATAATTTCTGCTGAGAAATTATGCTCATGTTATAATTTCTCAAGGTGTTGGATTGATTGCCCAATAACAGTTTCTCAAATACATGTTTCAATGACGATTATCCAAGCATGTGTGTGCTTTTTGGAGGCCGCTATGTAATCTTGCCTATGTTCTAAAAAGCGGCCGTCTAGGCGCTAGTCGGCGGTGCACCGCCGCGATTAATGTCTAGGCGGTGAATTATGCGGTCAAACGATTTTTTGAAAATGTCAACGATTTTTTCAAAAAGTCAACATTTTTTTTTTTCGTGGCGGACATATGATCTGTTACAAAATTTTGGAAATACATCTAAAAGTACAACACATATGATAATAATTTGATCATTGAAGAAGATGGTGAAGATTTTTCTCTCCTTGTACTTTTTTTGTCTCTCAATATCAGACAAATCTATTTTTTGCATCATATGTTTTTGGAATTTAGATGTAAATTTGAACTTAATTTCCTAATGTTTTGTTACTTTGATAATAAAAAAAACTTATTTCATACTTGTTTTGATTCATATATTCATAACTTATAACTTATATACATATAAACTTTAAAATTCAAAAAAAAATGTTCAAAATTAATCGGTAATTAATCACCACTTTTCGGCCTAGGCGCAAATCAGTGCCCGACCGCCCGCCTAACGCATTTTCGAACCTTGAATCTTGCTAATGGCACGTTTCCAACAACGTTATGCGCTCTGGAATAAAAGCAAACACTAATACAAAAAATATAGAATAAAAAACTAGTTTTATTATGATTCAACTAAATATAACGTAAAATATAGAAACTTGGTAATTGCCAATTACTAGACCTAGAATACATTAGCTAGGAACTGGAAATTATAAACGTAGACAATGTACTGGAAGAAAGAAATAGAATAAAAACCAGAGAATGGGTGATGGTGTTGAGAAGCAAAGTCGATTGCTAAAAGACCATTAGCAAAGGCAAGAAAGAGAAGGAGAAAAGCATGTCCAATGTCCATCGAGCAAGAGAGATGATAGATGGAGATTCCTCCGGCGAGCAACGAAAAGGTTGAAACAAAAACATCCATGGTAGGGTAATTGAAAGGAACATAAAACATGAATGATAATACGATCAAAGAGGCAGGCCCTGCTCAATGTTATTATGGGTCTTAAGGCAAAAAAAAAATTTGGACCCTTAATTTTTTTTCTTCTAAATGTGTTATACTAAAAATTTTAAAAAACCTTTTTTGTGTAATGTTTTTGTAGAATTTTTTTAATGAAAAATACGTATAAAATAATTTTATGGACCCTTTTCAATCTAAATTTTATTATATATATTTTTTTTTTTAATGAAAACAAAATATAAAAAAAAAATTGGGGCCCTTAATTATTAGGACATAGGATTGGACCCTGGGGCGGTCGCACCCCTTGCCCTCCCTTCTAAGCCGGGCCTGCAAAAAGGTCACAAATCTTATACTCCCTCCGTTTCTTTTTATAAGTAGTTTTGGTTAAAAGCACAACTATTAAGAAACTCATCTTTTACTAAAAAATATCATTTAATATATAAATTAAAACTAATACAGCCAATCATAAAAAAAACTACAGAATATTATTGGGCACACAGTATTCGATAAAGGTAAAAGTTGCATAGAAACATGAAAACAACTTATATTGTGAAACAAAACAAAATCTCTAAAACTACTTATAAAAAGAAACGGAGGGAGTATATTTTAGAACCGGAGTTTATATATGTGTCTATCTTATCATAGTATACAAGTTAGTTGACTAATTATGTGTATGTAATATTGTTAATAGTAAAGGGAAAGATACAATGGAACGATAGTATGATTCATTTTTTTTTTTGAAGTGTATGAATCTGAGATTGAGCATATTGTAGGAAAGCTTGTGCATCTTGCTATCCCCACAACAAGAACGGTCGTCGTTAGAAAACCGTTTCACAAAGCAATATTATATAGAGGTGGGACAAATAATAATAATAATGGTGTCTGTATAAGAAGTAACTAATCAATATTTCCTAATCAGGTGTGGCTTTTCACTGTCATTTCTTCGTCCTCCTTTCATGGCATGCCTTCAAAGCTTGAACATCTTTGGAACAAGTCACAAAACAACAAAAAGATATCAGCATTTTGTCTGAATATCAACTACTTCTTCTCTTTAAAATAAGAAAATTCAATCAATCCATCAAGTCTTTGATCAATCAGCCAGTTCCTCAAATAATAATCCCAATTTGGTTCCTTGAGGTAAAAACCCTAAACCCCAGCTCTAAAACCCTCAGATTTCAGATTGAAACTGCCAAAAAAATTGAGACAGAGAAGGACGTACGTTTCTGGCAAGATTTCCAGTCCCTGTTGCTATCAACAAGACAATCCTACAAAAAATCGGAGAAAATAAACCGAAAATTAACGATTTAAGGGATTTAGGAAAGATGTGGGAATCTAAAAGGTGATGATAATGATCTGGGAAACAAAACCTGTAAAGACAAATAGAGAGAAGAACACTCCTTGAGCTGTTTCACATTCTCCTCGTCGTCATCTGCATCCATTTGATGATTCGGAGGAGATTGCGTCTCGGAGTTGGGTTTCTCCGTCACTTTCTCCATTTTTAATGCGATTTTCGAGTTCTACAGTTGAGAAGTCAGAAATTACAACACAAATCAGGGCATTTTTTCGTGGGCTTTACTTTATTAATGTAGAATCTAAAGCTCAGGCCCAATTATATATAAGAAGAAGCTCTGATATAGTGATCAACATGTGGATAAGTCAAAGGATATACGTACCTTAGAGCATCATTATCGCAGGTTCTTAAAGAGTTTTTTAAAGATTTTTTTTTATTAAATTAAAGTTAAAATGTAAATTTTGTTAAAAACCGGTTCTTATTTGGGGTACTTAAGATACGGCTCTTAAGGGCCACGTGTCTTCAGACGAGTGGACAAAAATTTTGAGGAGAATTTTTTCTTTTTCTTTCTTCTTTCTTTCTTCCCCGATCAAAAGCTAATCGATCATGGAAGCCGTTACCTTTACCGAGTCGTGTCTCCATCGCATCGATCTCTCGCCGGCGTCTCCTTACTCCGACGTTGTCTCCATCTTTTTGTAATCGGTAAGTTTCCTCCTTTGTAATTTGTCAAAAATAGTTTTGAGTCAAGATTTATTGCAGCACGATTGTGGTGATCCAAATTCGATAAACTGTTTAATCTAAAGGTAGATACACTTTCAAATGAAAAGTTTTAATGGATTCGATAGTTTTTGGTTTCATAGATAATATTTGATATACATGGTAGATGAGGTGTTCAATAGAATGTCTAATTGAAATTTTTGATTTCTTATTATTCTTTCGATTGCTGTCATGTAGTAGGGGAATTCTGGTTCCATGGTTTTTTGCTGTTTCTTGCTGATTGATCTTGTGCATATGTTTACAGAAGCTCGTTTCTCTGGTTAAATAATATTTAAGAGTATGAACGAAGAAGGCCACGTCCTTGTAGCAAAAATTTCAGAGCTTCAAATCTAATTTTGTGACTGGAGTATCTATGGCGGAACCGAAGTTTAAGGTTTTAATGGTCTCTGATTTCTTCTTCCCAAACTTTGGTGGTGTGGAGAATCACATCTATTATCTCTCTCAATGCTCGTTAAAGCTCGGACACAAGGTCAGTTTAAGATTCAAATGTTTTTTTTGTGTCATTTGGATTAATATGCAGAGTTTAAATTTGGCATTCTACATTAGTAGTCTGATAAAATGTGATATTTATAGGGTAGTCCCGCTTCAAGCTCGTGTAGCATTCATGTTCATGGGTTCTGTGTTTTGGAACTTCTACTTGTCTTCAACTACGAGCAATTAGATACACATATTAATCGATACTGAATCGGGAGATGAAGAAGACATGCATGTATCTGAAGATTGTCGAGAATCCGACTGTTTAGGATCTCAATCTACATAATATGTGCCTGAATGTACACGCTTGTGTTCGTATTCTTCGTAAGGATAAAATGATGTTCTTGTGGTTAGGATTTTTTTTTTTTTTTAAGAACCCCTATGATGTTCTACCATTGGAGATACAAAAAAGTAAAGTATTTTAACTAAGTTTTTTATTCCATTTTAATACTAAACAAATAGTTAAGAAATCCATTTGGGTTTCTACTAATAATGATGTTCTACTCCAATATTGTTGTCTGTCTTAATGACTTCAGGTCCACTAACCTTTGTCGGGTTGTCCGAAAACGCACTGTGCCACGTGGTGTTAACCCACCAACGTGGGAGCTGTCACATTTTTTCCTTTTGAAAATATCGGAAAATGGTCAATTTTTGCATAATTATTATTCTATTTTTTATTCGCAAAGTCGCAATAGAGAAATACAAAATTAATCTCCAATAGACGACAAAAAAAAACCTGTAATAATTCAAATGTTGAGATTTGAAAAAACATAAGTCTGTTACTCCAAATATAGGATTTTAAAAAATAAAATTTATCAAATGATGGAGTATATTCTCTGTGGATTTTCTATTTCGAAAGAGAAAAAAAGGAGGATTTTATTTCATCTATAATTAAGAAAAAAGAAGGCCAAAGAGGCGGATTTTCCGTTATAACAAAAGAGAAGATGAGGTGTAAGAGAAAACCAATGATCATGTCTTCCGTTACTTTCTCTCTTCTCTTTCCTAATTAGTCTTCTCTCTCTCTCTCTTTCCCTTTTTTGTCTCATTTTCTGTCTCCAATCCATGGAAGGCGTTCGAGACTCGTCAGAAACTCTTGCTTCCACGACGACGTCATCTTCGTCTCCCTCCTGGTAATTTCCTTCATTCGTTTTTGTATCTAACCATCTAAAGATACTTTTTTAATTGTCTTCAGAGACAGACATCTGTTGTTAACGTAGTTGCTTGCAGAACAAGATCTCCAAATGGTTATGTACCGTGTCTCGCAAGTTATTTTATTCCATCCGAAAATATTCAATTTTCTTTTCTGGTACAATCTCGCAGCGATGTAGACGTTCAGAATCGTGGAAAACAATTAACTCCTCCCTCAACAAGAAGATCTCGAGCTGGCTTATCTGATTCTTTCTCTTCTCATGGTACTTCATTAATAATTGCATCAATAGGTCCCATAAATATTTTATTGACTTGAGATTGTTCTTGTGCTAAAAAGATTTCATGAAATTCCTTTTTCTCTGCACCAGATTTACCATCATTCTGTCCAGATGAAGTAAACATAACAACATTCTGCCCTAACAAATCCGAATCAGACGATGACTTTCTAAGGAGCTTAGAATCCGAAGCATCATCTTCCGTGGTGAGCACGTCAGGCTCATCATCATCAGAAGCTCATCATTATCCCCACCAACATCATCATCATCATCATTCGTCTGTAGGTCCCACCAACGGTCACTGGAGAGGTTTCTTCCGTTTACTCAAGAAAGGATCATCCGCGATGCCATTCAACACGTTCACACCTCTCAAAGGAGTCCCGAAACTGACCAGACGTAAGAGCAAACGCATAAGAGATAACATGGTCCCTGTTCTACCTGCTGCTGCTCTTGACACTGATGACTTGTTCTACTTTAAACCGTCCTGGAGAAACTTCTCTCTCCAAGATATTCAAACTGCTACAAATGGCTTCAGCCGTGGTTCGAAAATCTTTTAAGAACCCTTAGCTTGTTAGATTTTCAGTCCATAGAAAATTATTTATGAAGTGATGATATGTAACATGAAAATTGTGGATATTATGGCAGAGAATCTTATCGGAGAAGGAGGATATGCGGAAGTGTATAAGGGACAGATGCTAGATGGGCAAATAGTGGCGATAAAGAAATTGACTAGAGGTTCTGCCGAGGAGATGACGATGGATTATCTGTCGGAACTAGGGATCATAGTTCATGTAGATCATCCAAACATTGCTAAGCTTATTGGATACTGTGTTGAAGGAGGAATGCATCTTGTTCTTGAGCTATCTCCTAATGGAAGCCTCGCTTCTTTGCTCTACGGTGAGAAATCTCTTGTATTTTATGTATTCAGAGCAATCTATTTGGAAGTTCTATGAAATATCAAAATCAAAAGTAACTTCAAATTTTGATAAAAAGAGGTTTCAAATGATAAACTCTCTTAACAAAGATCCTTATAACATTTTGTAGAGGCGAAGGAGAAATTGAATTGGAGCATAAGATACAAAGTGGCGATGGGAACAGCAGAGGGACTGTACTATCTCCACGAAGGTTGTCAGAGAAGGATCATTCATAAAGACATTAAAGCTTCTAACATCCTTCTCACTGAGAACTTTGAGGCTCAGGTAATTAATTAATGAGAAAGCTAAGATCTTCATATCTTAATTAATAGTCTTTCGAAGTTATGATTAATTATGAAACAATAATGAACATGAAATGATGACCGTAGATATCTGATTTCGGGCTAGCGAAATGGCTACCAGACCAATGGACTCACCATACTGTCTCGAAAGTCGAAGGAACATTCGGGTTTGGAATCTCTCATTGATATATATGATCATATGTATACGCGGATTCACAGATATTTAGTGTTTCAGAATATATATATATATATATATATATATATATATATATATATATATATATATATATATATATATCCATCTTATATATATGTGTTCATGGATCAGTTACCTTCCGCCGGAGTTCTTCATGCATGGGATAGTAGACGAGAAAACAGACGTATATGCTTATGGTGTCCTGCTTCTCGAGCTCATTACCGGTAAACAAGCCCTCGACAGCTCACAACATAGCCTTGTCATGTGGGTATGTGATGTAACCATCTCTTTAGCCCTAACCATTCGCTTACACTTTTTAATCCGGTTTTTGATCATATGGGATTTCAAAACCAAATAGTATAATGAGTAGACTGACACAAATGTGCTATATATTAATAAGGTTATATCATATTTTTTTCTTTCATTACGTAATATGTTCTTGCAGGCCAAGCCATTGATCAAAGAAAACAAGATCAAACAACTTGTTGATCCGATTTTGGGAGATGACTACGACTTAGAAGAGTTGGACCGTCTTGTCTTCATAGCGTCCTTGTGTATACACCAAACCTCCATGAACCGGCCTCACATGAGCCAGGCATGCATAACAAAACATTCAATTCCATAATTTTTTACTTACCACTTTTCTCTAACAAAGTGATTTATTTGAGTCACATATATAATAATGTGTGTTATGTATACATATATACAGGTTGTGGAGATTCTGAGGGGAGACAAATGCAGCTTAGATCAGCTAAGAGAATTACAAGAAAACTCCAAACTGCAGAGGACTTACTCCGAAGAACTAATGGATAACGAAGAATACAACTCGACAAGATATTTGAACGATATTCATCGACACATGGAGACCGTTCTTGGAACATCTAACGACCCGTGAAACATCCTACTTGCTAATGCAATAGAAGGATTTCACTTTAGATTAATCCGATCCGGATTGGATATTAATTTATAAGAGAAGACTGGAAAAGGTTCAATATTGCTCCAAATATGTTGTACCATGGTGTATGTATTTGATCATGATAACGATGTTGTATTCTTTTTTTTTTGTTATCCATCTTTGACTTGAACTATTGCTTGTTAACGTTATCTTTTTTATTCTTATTTTTTTCCCCCATATTCACGTACTATATATTGGATTGATTCATACATCTTTTGTATAGTGTTGAACTGTTGATTAAGAAAGAAAAAAATTACTAAATCATATAATATTAAATACGAAAACTAAACTATATAAGATTGTCATTTTACAAGGCAAACACAAAATTACGGATCTGATTGGTTACTCGAGAAATGGCTTAATCGTTTCGTATGTTTTTTTTACCAGTTACACATTTTTGCAAAATCATTATTTACATTCTATTATTCTACAATCCGGTAAGATTAGTACAAAACATATATAGTATCAATTATATAACCGGTTTATTTGTATAGTGGTTTAATGCCAGTTTAGGTAGTTGGTTTAATGTTTATTGCAACTGTATATAAACGTGTTTTTGTATCTTTTTCTTCGTTTGAGGAAAGTGAAATAGAAGAAATCATTTCATACATTTCTCGATTCTGTTTCACTAATATGGTATCAGAGCAATCTCTGCTCATCTCTCTGATTTTGCTTCTTCCTCTTCAGTTTTCTTTCGTTTTCACCGTTTAATTGTTGCATTGAAATCGAATCTGTGATTTGTTCGACCTCGGAAGCTTCAGAATCGATTACGCGAGCTTCATTCTTGGTTTAATCTTTCTCCTGAGCTTCGATCTTCTTCAAATGGCGAAACAAGGACGAAAACTGAAGAATCGTTCGTCTACTCCAACTGAATCGGAGGTAGATGAATCTGCGATGAAGAATAGAACTGGATCTTCATCACCAGCTGAACCGGAAGTTGTCGCGACCTCGCCTCCTCTTGGATCTGCTAATCGCGTTGCTTCTGTGGTAGGATTTCTATAGGATTGGAGTAATTCGACAATGCACATAGTCCATTTTTCCTACATTCAGTCGATCATCCAGGTCTCTCTATTGTTACACATACTCTAGATGGTAAGAACTACAATAACTGGTTCATTGCGATGAAAATCAGTATATATGCGAAAAATAAACTCGCATTTGTTGATGGATCTCTTCCTAGGCCAAATGTGAATGATAGTTTGTTCAAAATCTGGAGTAGATGCAATAGTATGGTTAAGGCATGGGTGATGAATGTAGTGAACAAGGAGATATATGATAGCATTCTATACTATGAGGATGCACCTGAAATGTGGAATGATCTGTATCTAAGGTTCCGTGTGAGCAATTTACCACGGAAATATCAACTAGAACAGTCTATCTACAATCTCAAGCAAGGTTCTCTGGATTTGTCTGCTTATTACACAAAGAAGAAGACTCTTTGGGAACAGTTAGCTAATACGAAGTCTCATTCTGCAAAGAAATGTAATTGTGATCATGCAAAGGAGTTGTTGGATGATGCAGAAACTAGTAAGATCATTCAATTTTTGATGGGACTGAATGATGGCTTTTCAAACATCCGGGGTCAGATACTGAACATGAGACCTAGACCTGGAGTATCTGAGATCTATAACATGCTAGATCAAGATGAAAGTCAGCGTGTGGTTGGTTTGGGAAATAGAATGATGCCTGCCCCAGCAGCCTTTCAAGTTCAAGACTCTGGCAAACTGGATTCATCTCAGATTCTATTAGCTCATGGCAACTTCAGCCAAAATGCTCTCATTGCAACAAGATTGGATACACTGTTGACAGGTGCTACAAGGTTCATGGCTTTCCTCCAGGACACCCAAGGGGAAAACCTGCAACAACAGTAGGCACAACAAATCTTACAACTCTCAACAGTGTCCCATACTTTCCACAAGAGACATCTATGGATTCTTCTATGAATCAAATCCAGAACAGTTTTGAAAATATGTCTAAAGATCAAATTCAGACAATGATCTCCTACTTTAGCACCAAGCTTCATACTCCTAGTGTCACATCTCCATCTGAACAGACTTGTGCTTCAACTTCAACTTCAACTTCTGCACCTGTTATTTCATCAGTAACTGGTACATTTCTGAATCTCTACGATCAAAAATACTATGACATGCTTGTTTCTTCAATATCTACAGAACCGGAAGTGTCTCTTAGAGCTTGGGTAATAGATTCAGGAGCAACTCATCATGTTAGTCATTGTAGGGATATGTTTACAACTTATAAACCTCTAGACAGAACCTTCGTCACTCTTCCAAATGGTTATACAGTTAGGATAGTGGGCATAGGATTCATTCAATTGACTGATGCTATCTCTCTGTTTGATGTATTATACATACCTGAATTTATATTCAACTTGCTAAGTGTTAGTGTTTTAACTAGAACTTTGAATTCTAAAGTTAGTTACACTGCTGATGCATGTTTTATTCAGGCCATTACACGGGAATTGATGATTGGTCAAGGTAGTCAAGTTGGAAACCTATATGTACTAAATTTCAATTCTGCAAATAATAAGGTGTCTTTAGCAGATGTTTCAGGTACTTTTTTTTTTGTAATAGCATACTTGTTGATTCTAATACTTGGCATAGGAGATTGGGTCATCCATCTCAGTCCAAAGTTGATTTCCTTTCTGATGTATTGAGTTTAAAAAGGAATACGAATAATACAAAGACATATGACTGTTGTCATGTTTGTCATTTATCCAAGCAGAAACACCTTCCCTTTAAATCTCGCAATAATATATGCATTGTACCTTTTGAGTTAGTACATATAGATACATGGGGTCCTTTCTGTGTTCCTACTACTGATGGTTACAAATACTTCCTTACAATAGTGGATGATTTCAGTAGAGCTACTTGGATTTATTTGCTTCGTGCCAAGTCTGATGTTTTACATATTTTTCCTGCTTTCATTCAAATGGTTGAAACACAATATAATGCAAAAGTTAAATCTGTTAGATCAGATAATGCTCATGAATTAAAATTCAATGACATATACTCATCTAAAGGAATTGTTGCATATCATTCTTGTCCTGAAACTCCTGAACAAAATTCTGTGGTAGAGAGAAAGCATCAACATCTTTTGAATGTTGCTAGAGCCCTACTGTTTCAATCTCAGGTTCCATTAGAATTTTGGGGGGACTGTGTTCTTACGGCAGTGTTTCTTATCAACAGATTACCTTCTTTGGTTCTAGGCAATAAGTCTCCTTATGAGAAGCTCACGAATAAGATTCCAGAATATCATACCTTGAAAAGTTTTGGATGCTTATGTTATTGTTCCACTTCTCCCAAAGGTAGAAATAAGTTTGAACCCAGAGCTAGAGCATGTGTTTTTCTAGGATACCCTACTGGTTACAAGGGATATAAGCTGCTAGATATAGAGACACACTCCGTTTCTGTTTTAAGACATGTGATTTTCCATGAGGATATTTTTCCTTTTGTATCATCCAACATTACAGATGCTACTAAGGATTTCTTTCCTCTATTACATTCTCCTGCTTTACCTGATGATCATATGCCTCCAGTGAACACATCTTCTGATGCACATCCTACATCAGGTGTGTCATCATCTGAGGTTTTGGTTCCTTCTGAATCCAAATCTCGCAGAATTATACAACCACCAAAACACTTGCAGGACTTTCATTGCTATAATAATACTCTTACTATGATAACAACTCCTTATCCCCTCACAAACTATATTTCTTATTCAAATATATCTGAGCCTTTATATGCTTTTCTTTCAACACTCACAAATACTCCTATACCAGAAAAATTTTCAGATGCCAAGGCTTTTCAGGTTTGGTGTGATGTTATGGGTGTGGAGATGTGTGCTATGGAAAGGACTCATACTTGGTTGGTTTGTGAATTACCTCCGCGTAAGGTTGCTATTGGCTGTAAGTGGATTTATACAGTGAAGTATAATGCTGATGGAAGCATTTTTTGGTGGCTAAGGGTTTTACACAACAAGAAGGTATTGACTTCTTAGACACATTTTCACCAGTTGCCAAGTTAGCCACTGTGAAGTTTCTTTTGGCTCTTGCACCGAAATTGAAATGGTCTCTTCATCAACTGGATGTGTCTAATGCCTTCTTGAATGGTGAATTGGATGAAGAAATATATATGAAGCTTCCACCTGGATACTCTGAGCTTAAGGGGGAACCTGTCGCAGCAAATTCAGTTTGTAGGCTCCTGAAATCTATCTATGGCCTCAAACAGGCTTCTCGGCAATGGTTCCTAAAGTTCTCAACAACCTTGACTAACTTGGGTTTTGAGAAATGCTTCAGTGATCATACATTGTTTGTTAAACAATGGGATGGAAAATTTCTTGCAGTTCTGGTATATGTCGATGACATCTTGATTGCCAGCACTGATGATGATGCAGTAATAGTGCTAAAGAATCAACTGGAATCTCAGTTCAAGTTGCGGGATCTTGGAGCTCCTAAATTTTTTCTTGGAGTTGAGATTGCTAGATCTCATGAAGGTATCTCGGTTAGCCAAAGGAAGTATGTCCTGGATTTGCTTGCATCAAGTGGTTTCTCTGGATGTAAACCTTCAGCTATTCCTATGGAACCAAATCAGAAGTTATGCAAAGGAGATGGTGAGGTACTTGATAATGCAAAGCAGTATCGGAAGTTAGTAGGGAAACTGCAATATCTGACTATCACAAGACCAGATATTAGTTACGCTGTCTCAAAGTTGGCTCAATATTCTTCAGATCCTTGAGCACCGCACCTTCATGCTGTTCATAAAGTGCTCAGGTATCTTAAAGGTACTATTGGACAAGGCCTCTTTTATGCAGCATATGATAAGTTTGATCTTCGGGGCTATTGTGATTCAGACTGGGGAGCCTGTTTGGACACAAGAAGATCAGTGACATGATATGCAATGTTCCTTGGAGATTCTTTGATTACTTGGAAATCGAAGAAACAATCTGTTGTTTCTATGAGTACAGCAGAAGCAGAGTATAGGGAAATGTCTATGGCTGCCAAGGAACTCATCTGGTTATCTCGACTGTTAAAAGAGTTTTGAGTTCCCTTTACTCCTCCTGCATATCTTTACTGTGACAACACATCTGCTCTGCATATTGCAAGCAATCCTGTCTTCCATGAGAGGACTAAACACATAGAATTCGATTGTCACAAGGTCCGGGAATACATTGATTCTGGTTTTCTCAAAACCATGTATGTAAGGATAGATCAACAGCTTGCTGATGTTCTGACAAAACCTCTTTTCCCAGCACTTTTTAGGGATAACATATGCAAGATGGGTGTTCTCAGCATCTTCGAACCTTCATCTTGAGGGGAAATATCAATTATATAACCGGTTTACTTGTATAGTGGTTTAATACCTGTTTAAGTAGTTGGTTTAATGTTTATTGCAACTATATATAAACGTGTTTTTGTATCTTCTTCTTCGTTTGAGGAAAGTGAAATAGAAGAAATCATTTCATACATTTCTCGATTCTGTTTCACTAATAAATATATTCCGCCATTTCAAAGGCTATTTTTGCGAAATCTTATTTAAATGTTTTCAACAAAGTTTTTCTCTTACAATTTTATTGGACTGTGAAGGAACCAGAATTCGCACACATCGTAGATTGGCGAATTCAGTTTAGAGTTTAGGAGAATTATTTTTATTAGATTTATAGATGTGCCGTTGAAGGCTGCCTACGTACCCTTCAAATAGGGATCAAGCCAAAACGTAGTTCTTGTTACAAAGGATGTGATGGGATTTTGAGATGATTAAGAATGATCGAGGCGATGGCCTCCTTATTTATAAGTCTTGAAGTCCTTAGCTCTTCCTTTTCCTTCTTGACTTTGTATTGGCAATTATCCTTTTTCCTTGAAGCTGATAAGGATAATCTCCTTTCTTTCCGGGATTTGCCTTTATCCAAATAAAGGAAATCTTCTCTTTATTAATTAAAGGAAATTTCCCTTTAATTACGTAGATCTGTTTCGATGGGCCTTGAAGTTGATTGTTGGGCTGATTTCTATTCAAACCGGGTTAAACCGGGGGAGTGCTAAATCCCCCTCTAACAATTAGTCCCCCCCTCAGTTCGGCGAAGGAGTGTTCGAGTTCGGCGGATTTCTTTAGCCCGATTGGAGTTGAAATCAGCATCTGGTCGAATTTTCTTTTAGACGTTGTTCGTCTTTGTTCCTGCAAAAATTACTAAAGACGAGAGATTGAGCTCGAGACTGAGCTCGGCGTTTGTTAGTTAGGTGCGAGGTCGGTCTCGGCTTTTCCAAGTTCGGTTTCGATAGTTCGTGCGGGACTGTGAGGTCGGCGAGCTGTGATTGCGAGCTGCCCAATTGTTTAGATCGGTGAATTACGATTACGAGTTGCCATACTGCGGGGTCAGCGAGCTGTGCGGTCGGAGAACTGCGATCGTGAGTTTGGCGAGCAGGGGGTTGGCGAGCTGTGGCTGTGAGTTAGGTGGGGCTGCGAGATCGGCGAACTGTGACTGCATGATGAGTAAGTTGCGACTGAGCTACCTAACTGTTAGACCGACGAGCTGCGACCGCTAGCTACCTTACTGTCGGATCGTCGAGCTACGACCACGAGCTGCTTTACTGCGAAGTAGGCGATATGTTCGATTGGGAGGTAGGTGAACTGCTTGAGTTTGGCTTGATGATACGAACTGTACGAGTTCGGCGAACTGCTTAAGTTCGGCCTGATGATACGAACTGTACGAGTTCGGCGAACTGCTTAAGTTCGGCTTGATGATACGAACTGTACGAGTTCGGCGAACTGTTTAAGTTCGGCTTGTAGGAACGAATCCTATGATATAATCTGAAAAGAAAATATCTTCGAATAACAAGTAAAAAATTTGATAAAAATACCTGAATTTTAGGGAGCTCTGTAGACGAGCTATAATCGATAAGTGACGAGCTGGATCTATCAGTGGATGTCCTTTTTTTTTTTTTTTTTTTTTTTTTTACCGAATTTGACTACGTTGGAGCAAGCCCAACAAAAAAGAGAAATCTGATCTTCTTTCATGTCGGCGGTGATGGTGAGTGAGGTCAGCATCGGGTGCTTCCTGGTCGGCATGCAAGTTACATCTTCTCTGGTCATGGTGGTTTTCATGCTCGGCAAGTGAGTTCGTCACGTTGAGTTCGAGATCGGCGGTACGATAAGTTTGCCTCCGCGAGCTCGGCGTGTTCAATGGCTGCGGTCTGATGAGTTCGGTGTGTTTGCCGAGGTCGGCATGTGCGGCGAGGTCGGCGTGTTCCGCAAGGTCGTCTCGTCATGTGCGAACTCGGCGTTTGTAAGCTCGTGGGAGTGAGCTCGGCGTGTCGTGCTCGGCCAGAACCATCTTTGTTGAGCTCGTTCTTCTTCTTCGGCGAGCTCGTTCATGGTGAGTTTGAGATCGGCGGGTTCATCATGGCGAGAATCAGATCATGAGTTCGTCATTGTTTGTCGGATTTCTAGGGTTTTAAAATAATTCTCCATAAACACCAGATTTTTCTTGCCCCCTCCTTCTAGCGCCAATTGAAGGAACCAGAATTCGCACACATCGTAGATTGGCGAATTCAGTTTAGAGTTTAGAAGAATTATTTTTATTAGATTTATAGCTGTGCCGTTGAAGGCTGCCTACGTACCCTTCAAATAGGGATCAAGCCAAAACGTAGTTCTTGTTACAAAGGATGTGATGGGATTTTGAGATGATTAAGAATGAGGCGATGGCCTCCTTATTTATAAGTCTTGAAGTCCTTAGCTCTTCCTTTTCCTTCTTGACTTTGTATTGGCAATTATCCTTTTTCCTTGAAGCTGATAAGGATAATCTCCTTTCTTTCCGGGATTTGCCTTTATCCAAATAAAAAAAATCTTCTCTTTATTAATTAAAGGAAATTTCCCTTTAATTACGTAGATCGGTTTCGATGGGCCTTGAAGTTGATTGTTGGGCTGATTTCTATTCAAACCGGGTTAAACCGGAGAGTGCTAAATCCCCCTCTAACAGACTGGGGCAGTCGAAAGATCCGGTTCGGTTTGGTTCGTTCGGAACCAATTTCCAAAGAGGAAAAAAAAAACAAATATTGTCCAAAGAACCGAAACGCAAAGTGATGTTCGTGTTTTGTCGTTATCTCGTTAGGCAGAGCATAAACTTGTCACCACCGTTGACACTTTTTTCCGAGAAAACGTTCTCCTCATCTTTATTTTCCCGGATTTTTAAAATTTTTTACCGACTCTCGTGCATCTAGATCCAAGCGACTACGATGTCGATGTCTCGTGGTGGATTGTTGTTGTTCTTCGCTATCTTCTCGGTCCTGCTTCAATCTTCCTCTTCCCTAATCAGTTCCGCTAGCGCCATCGTGAATCCTTCCAAAGTTAAGCAGGTTTCATCAAAACCCAGGTTTGCTCTCTCTCTCGAAAAAAACCCTCAAGTGATTTTGGGAAATTTGAAGTTCAAATGTTTAATGAATCGGAAAATTCGATGTTTGTGTTCTTCAGGGCATTTGTGTATGAAGGGTTTCTCACGGAATTGGAATGTGATCATATGGTCTCCCTTGTGAGTTTTCTTCGGTTTTGAGCTTAATTTGGAAACTTCTTCTTGTTTTTTACTGGTTAGACATTCTAAATTTCGATTTGTCGGCAAAGGCAAAAGCGGACCTGAAGAGATCTGCTGTCGCTGATAATGATAGTGGAGAGAGCAAATTCAGCGAGGTTCGAACCAGCTCTGGCACGTTTATCTCCAAAGGAAAGGTTCGAGTTCCTCTTTGTTTGCTTCCCTTGTTCTTGATTCGCTGATAAAGTTGGAATCCCAATTCGAAGTGGAAACTGGATCTCTCCCTCTGAAATGTTCGATTTGGCATATATCTAGTTTCTTGGGTCTGTCATTTATCCTTTGAATGATGGATCTTGGAAGTTGGAAGATTGACCTCAAGATTATGTTAAATCTATAACTGTTGCTAAGATAACAATTATTTTCCGGACTATGTAAATATGGTAATCATTTTCTGCAATTACATCGACGTGACTCAGATCTATAAATGTAGTGTCATTACCGTGATCTGTTACTCCATCATGTGAAGTTTTTGTTTTGTTGATCACAGGATCCCATTGTTTCTGGTATAGAAGACAACATCTCCACTTGGACATTTCTTCCAAAAGGTACAATACGCTCCGAATTGCTTACAAGTACGCGACTAAGATTACTGAATTTTTTTGAAATGTTAGTCTCTTGTATTCTTGAAAGCTTTTCAGAAGATCATTTTCATCAAGTCATTTGCTTTCTGTGGTTACAGAAAACGGGGAAGACATTCAGGTGTTGAGATACGAGCACGGTCAAAAATACGATGCTCACTTTGACTACTTTCATGACAAAGTCAATATTGTCCGTGGTGGACACCGCATAGCAACAGTTCTCATGTATCTAGCCAATGTGACAAAAGGGGGAGAAACCGTATTCCCCGATGCAGAGGTTTGTGCTATCTATGACTATGATTTTTGCCATAACATTTCCCCAAATGATATCACCCTTTGGGTCATTCTCTCTCTGAAAGATCTGATTTTAATAGGTACCTTCTCGTCGAAAACTCTCTGAAAACAACGAAGACCTTTCTGACTGTGCCAAGAAAGGAATCGCCGGTGAGAAACAAAACCGATAATAATAGTTCTTCTTTTCCTGGAAAGAGTAAAAGATTTTAATTTTTACATCTTTTGTGTCTTTATGGGTAAATGTATATATATCAGTGAAACCAAAGAAAGGGGATGCTTTGTTGTTCTTCAACCTCCACCCAGACGCAATACCAGACCCATTGAGCCTTCATGGTGGATGTCCAGTGATCGAAGGAGAGAAATGGTCGGCTACCAAGTGGATCCACGTGGACTCATTCGATAAGATTGTGACACCTAGCGGAAACTGCACAGATATCAACGAGAGCTGTGAGAGATGGGCAGTGCTTGGGGAATGCACGAAGAATCCAGAGTACATGGTTGGAACTGCTGAGCTTCCTGGCTATTGCAGGCGAAGCTGTAAGGCCTGTTAGACTTAAGAAATTCTACTCTCCTCTTTCTTGTTCTGTGCCATAAAACTCTCAAAGTTTTCGGTTTCTCGGAGTTTCTTCTGTTGTTGTTTCTTGTAGAGTTGTTATCGTTGGTAAACTTTGTTCTAACTGGAGTTCTGTAAAACTACAATAATTACCTGGAAAGAATAATATGTAAACACATATATTTAATCAAATCCTTTATAGGTTCTAAGTGTATTTTTTGTTGTTGTCAACTCAGTGGCAGGTCTGGCCACTGAGCGTCCTGCTCAGTGGTGCGTTCCATTTCTTCTTTTGTTCTTCAAAGCTTCCTATGACTGCAGATTGTATCTTGTCTTTGAGGTTTGAAGTGAAACTCTCATAGCAGCCTCTTGAATCGATGCTTTCGAGTATCTTCACTTGTTTCCCATGCAGTTTATCGATCAATATTTGACCGTCTTTCGATTCACACCCTTCTGCGATCACTTTTACTCGCTCATCTCGTAATTTTGGCTTCAACACAGCATGATCTCCTCCCAAGAACAATGCTCCAAGAATCTCTCCTAAGAACATGCCCTGGAACAACAGCTAAGTTTTTGTTTAAAAACCAGACAAGGTCATTTTGTCTAACAAAACCCAAACCGTTACAAAGCCGAACACTAGAGACGACCCTTACCACATGCTTGTATCTCTTGTGATGCTGGTGAAGGGTATGTAATCTAGCGAGCAATCCTTGCACGAACTGATGTTGAGAATCCAGAGGCTCAAAGGCGTCACCTTTACAGAGCTTAGACCTCAACAAACCAAGACCTGAAGCTGTTGCTGACATACTGCAGAGACTGTAACAGAAAGTAGCACAAAACAGAGTATAGAGAGAAAGAGAAGGGAGAAGGGAGCACACACACAATTTAAGGAGTTCACGCCCATTAACAAGGGTCACTACATCTCCCCGAGACTGTTGCTCGGAATCCACTAGAAGGGAAACACATTACAAGTGATTCACACTCAAGAACTCACTATGTGTCACTTCCTGTGTCACTTGCTGTAACACATGAGAAAACCCACCTAAAGCTTATACTTTACAAGGTTTCTCTCATCCTTCTATCTACTTTGTGTGGCTACATTGCTCACCATCCTAACTCTCTCTCATGTCTACCTCTTAGTTATATATGAGGAGACACCTCAAACCTAAGGCCTTTGAAATCACAAGAAGACAAAAGCCCATTTAATGCAAATGCTTCTTCTTCTTGTGGTCCCCCATACTTAACTCAACCCATGTTCAATCTTCATTAACCTTGGGTTAGTTCTTCAACCTTGCTCATTATGTTCACATCTTCACAACTGAGATTCGGGTGTTTTATCCGTAGGGCCCAGATTGTTGACCATCATCCGGAAAGAGCTCAAGTTGCGTTGGGTCGCTAGAGGGATGAGTGTGATGTTTAGACCGGATTCGAAAACGGTATTAGCTGCTAAAGGATCAAGAAACATATTGAATTCGGCGTATGCATTCGAAGGAACCGTGAATGTGTTCCCTTTGTCTGATTTCTTACGGTTTATATGTCCACCCACAATGTAAATTTCCTGCAATTTACAAAAAAAGCTCCCTTAACTAAAGATCTTCGAATCTTGATAACTATTATTATATCAGAGAAAGTAACAGAAGTTTCTCTTTTAACAAAAAATATAAAAGTAACAGTAGATTCTGACCTTGATTTGTGAGGATGAATTTTTATCTGATGAGATGATCTTGGCTAAACTAGTCAATGGTCCATTGGCTAGTACAGTGATCTTAGACACTTCATTAACAGATTTGGTCAGATTTCGCCAAACCTCAAGTGCCAGAGGTTGTCGAAGTTCAGGCCGATCAAAGTCCTTAAGAGCTCCATGTGCCACTGAGTTCTCTGCAGTGTTTCTGTAGAAACGGTGTTGGTAGTTTCACATCAAAAAAATGTAATTAAGAGAAATGTATTGTATACCAACATGGACTATACTCTATTTATTACTACATATATAAATACCTACGAGGGCTTCTTGGGAGGTCACGAGCAAGGCCATAGAGAGTGTCGGAATCAAGAAAACCGCCACAGCCTTGTGGAATCGCTTTGGCGTACTTACAATCTCCAACGTATGGATAATTCGGGTCAGATTGGTTCAATGCGAACATGTCCCCAAGACCGACTGGAATGTCGTCGCGTCCCATCATATGAAGCAGATCGTAGACCACGTCGATTGTCGCTGGGTTAGCCCAACCGGTCGGGCTGACGATAACTGCCTGGAGAATTCAGAGTGATGAGAGAGCAGCTTAAGTGTTGACAAGGCTTAGAGAAAAATTACCGAGTTACTTGTGTAACAAGCAATAGTTATAGACCTTCTCTTTTTTTAGGTTACTTTTTTTCACCTAGCAACTTATGTAACAAGAAATGGTTTTAACCCCCTTAAAGCATACCTTCAAATCAATGGTCTCCACCGGAACTTTAAGGAGATAGAAGAGAGAGAGGAAATCTCCAGCGCTCATGTCCATATCGAAAACAACTGGCTTTCCGAGCCGTGTATTACTAAGATCTGGTATGAACAATTCTTCTCTATAGTAAGGAAACTGAGTTGATAAGTTAAATCTCCCTGTATCTTCAGCCCTATTCAAAACCTATATATTCATGATATAACTGACTCGGTTATTACATAACATAAACATTTGATCTGTCACGTTTTTGAAGTAGATTGGCCTCATGAAAACATAAAAACTTACTTCCAAAAAATCGGCATAGAACTCTCTATCCAGTTCATTTTTATAGTTCTTGTTCACTTTAGCTCGTGTTGCGACAAGAATACGAACTGAATCAGGTCCAGAGGTCTCTTGTGTGTAACCATCCTAATGTAAACATAATAAAAGAGAGATTACATGCATTGATTACTCTTAAATTGCAAAGGGATCGATCAAGGAAAACACATGTACCTTGCAGTTTCCTTTTTCGCTTCTTGGTTTGCAGATTGGATCGCGCAAATCCCTCTGAACATGACCACTATGAACTCCTCCAATGGTTAAATTAAACTTAGGAGTTCTTCTTTTATCAAAGAATGGATTTGAGCCATCAGATTTCCCATAAGGTTTGTTTGAAGTAACAATGGTTATGTTCATGTACTCCATCTCCGCGAAATCGTTCTCACCATTGTTGTTGTTCTTATTACAAGAGTTTCTCATGATCGAAACTGCAACACCAGCCATGAAAGAATCCCACATGTAGAAGCTCTGAAAAAAATTAAATCAACTTTATAACTTTTCACGCAACATTTTCAAAACATCTTGATGGATTTTCAAAACATCAATTCGTCATGAGGTTTGGTTTATTCTACCAACTAGTTCAACTCAGCTCATTTTCATTTCATGAGTTTATAATTTCCAAGTCTAAGTAACTCAAATCCTAAAATAGTCAGTTTAGTTGAACGCATATACTTTGTAAGAGATAATTAATTAATAATTTATCTGTTTCAAAGTGTCATTTTGACACATTTCACACATATTAAGAAAATTATTAAAAGTTCCATATTATCCCTTATTAATACACTAAACAATTTTTTTCTCTCCAATTAATACATTAAAACAACAGAGTTAAAACTGTAATTATATTCAAAATTCTGCATTGAAAATGTAAAACGACACTCTTTGTGAAACAAAAATAAAACCTTAAAACGACGCTTTTTGTGAAACGGATGGAGTATAAGAACAAAAATCCCTAAAACTTGTCATACAAAACTATGTATTCCATTTTTTTTGGTCATGTTTCAATAATACCCGGATGATAACTCACAACTCATTAGGTTGAGCTAAGATAACTCATAAAGTTAAAAGAAATGGTTCACCTAGCTCATAGTCTAAAAAATACAACACCCATTCGCTAAAAAACCGAATCCCAAATGAGTCAACTTCTAATGGATACATATGAAACTAGCTAGGTACCGTATAGAATTTTTCGGGTGACCAAGTGTCTCTGATGATTTTCAGAGACGAGAAAATGTATTGAGCTTCGTATGTTCTTTGATTCTTCTCGAATGTCTTGAAGAAATTTTTGTTGAAGGGCATTGTATTGGTTGCCTCTAGAGGAACCAGAGTCATCGGAACACCTGAATGAAACACCTGTAATATGGACACAAAACATATGACATATATAAAACAGCAATAAGTGAACACATCACTAGGATATCATTATAATAATCTAAAACAAGTTGATAGAGACCTGGTAAGCAGCGAAAGGATCAGCGAAGATGTTGAATTCAGCGTAAGGATTACTTGTGAAACCTGAGAGCAAGTTTCCGCAGAAACCGGAAGGGTTTGGACAACGTACACTACCACCCATAACGTAAATGTGTTGGATGTTTTTTATGAGGTCAGGATTTGACATGATGAAGAGAGCGAGATTGGTGTGAGATCCCATCAAGAAGATGCTTATTGGACCTTCAGAAACTTTGTCGCCGATTACTTTTTGTGTCATTGGTTGCCGGAGAGGAGTGTATCTTCTGTCCCCCTGTTTCCCCCACGATATTATTTCAAGATTATAATTAATGTACTAATGGATAAGTAAGTTAACAAAAAAAAAAAAACTAAAAGAGGCATGTAGAGCTAATTGTTCTAAGACCATCTGCATTGGTGAGACATCCATAGACAATGTCTCCACAAAATTATATTAATATTTTAATAGAATTTAATTATAAAATTAAATTTTAATTTTTAGCTAAAATTAGAACCAATAATAGAGAGACATGTGTCAAATGTGTGTCTCATGAGTGTCAAAAAGATGTTTCATTTGAGACACTCTCTACACCCCAATGCACATGCTCTTAGATATAATGTTGAGAAAATAACATACCTGAGGAAGAAAATGCTTACGAAATCCATAATTAGAGTCGATGTCGAGTAGGCCTTTACGACCTTTAGGAATGGTTTGTCTGTATCTGCATCCTCCTCCTGTTGTCATCCCCTGAAATAAAATAAAAAAACATATATTAAAAAAATTTACCAAAAATCTTCCGGATGATATTTTTGCAAGTTTATCCTTAACTAGCAAAAATGCATGTCAAAGTCCACGAAGTTGAATTTAACCCGCAATATAATCCTCTCGTATTTATTTAAAAAGCATTTACGGTCACATACATTAGAGTTTCTAGATTATAAAAATAGATTTGGACTCCTTGTCGTGAATGTTTCGATTTGATATATAATTTATCATAATTTAACAAATTTGACGACGGTGATAGGTGATAACATTGCAGATTAAATTTAACTTTGTGGGTTTGACATGTATTTTTTTTTTGGTACATTTAAAGAAAAATTTCAAAAAATGTCATTTGGAAGGTTCTTTTGCAAAAAAAAAAACTCTTCAACTTAGTATGTTCGTTTTGCTAACAAAAACTCTCTTAAAATTGGATACCCCTATTCACCAGGAAATTGGATACCGGAACATGTTCAAAATCATCACGTAAAGCATAACCAATTGTATGTTAGAAACTAAGAGAAAGGAGAAGAACCTGTTCGATGATCGGAAGATAACCACCAACGTCTGGAAGAATAGTACCGTCAGCGAGAATCCCACCTTCGCCTCCAACACCAACGGCGATATCGTCACGACCCATCATGTAAAGAATGTAGTATATTTGATTCACTCCATGTCCTGCGTTTGTCCAAGCATTTGCACTCAATGTAATCCCCTGTTTCAAAAACAGTGCATTAACAGAAATTAGACTAAGTTGAAGATAAGAGTGTGGATGATGGCCAAGTAATGAACGGTGTTAGGCTCACGGCTAGATCGAATTCTGATTTTTTTAGCTTCAAGAGGTACAAGAGAGCGATGAAATCGTCTGTGTCGACATCTGTGTCCACTAGAATACGGTGTGGGCTAGACCGAGCACAGGGGAGGAGGTTATGACCTAAGAGTCCTAGAATAGTGACGACTTGAACGAACAAGAAAAAAAACCAGAACCCAAACATCTTCCAATTTGGGCTCAACATCCCGAAGAAGAACAAACTCAGAGAATTCTATTTCTTGTCTGAATTTATTAAAATATCTCAAGATCTGTAACTACATAAGAAAGGGGCCTAAATGTTAAAATGTTAAAAAAATTTAAGATAAGCATCACCTTATTAGTAAGGTTATATATATATAGTTAATATATATATATATATACTTTTAATCTAGAAAATATTGAAATTTAAATGGAAGGTTTGAGGAAAAAAGAAACAAATACATGAAGTATGAGAATCAATAAAATTGGCGAATCCGATACGCAATGTGTGTTGTCGGGCCATGACCTCTCGATCTTGTTATCGAGACGCTGACCTAATAATGCGGATCGTTCGACACCCTACACAAATTATAAGGGCTTATGCATTTGCGGAGTATAATGAGGTTTTATAAATTGAAAAT
This sequence comes from Eutrema japonicum, assembly GCA_030161315.1. Taxonomy (NCBI): domain Eukaryota; kingdom Viridiplantae; phylum Streptophyta; class Magnoliopsida; order Brassicales; family Brassicaceae; genus Eutrema; species Eutrema japonicum. The sequence continues at coordinate 48,236,645 of BSQW01000005.1, forward strand.
CTGATAACATAATCCTTTCTAATGCGTCAGATATTAATTTTGAATGAAAACTTTATATTATTTTACAAGTAGATATTTATGAAGAATTGCGATGTTTTAATGATAAAAATCTTTTTCAAACTCGCCTTTAATCTATTGCTAGCGGCAACCACATCAAAATCGTAAACCTTCAATCCCAAACCACAACCACCAAAAATATACCAACGAATGTTTATGGCGAGTTACTATTTTAGCGTTTTTGATTTTACCACAAAATGAAAGTGATGATTCATCATTTTGGGAGCACCAAAAGAGAAATAAAGTATTAAAAACAAAAAAAAGGTGATGATTCATTGCATGCCACATTTTGGCATTTAGCAACGAATCTGTTGCTAAATTTTGATAGTTACTGCTGGTTTATTGTATTAGAGTGAACACTGCAGCTGAAACAGAGTCTCCTCAAAACGGCACAGTTGCATCATCGACCTGACCAAAGGCAAATCAGTAATGGGCCAGACAAAAGAGCAGCCCAATGCAATCAACAAACCACCGGAGCCCAAAACGTAACTCTTTTCACTAAAGTTTAGCTTCAACCTTCATATTGTATGCCGAGTTTAAGATTAAATAACCAACGTAAACGCAAATTATACGTTTCAAACAATAAAAGCTTTATTTATCTTATCTTCTTTCCTTTTGTGCCATAACCCTCAAAGTTTTGGTATTTTGGGTTTCTTTTGTGTTGTTCCTTGAAGTCTTGTTGTCGTTGATGAACGTCTCCGGTTCTCAAACTCATTGGTTCTATACTCTCTTTTTTTTTTCTTTATCTTATCATAACCCATAAAAGAGCTTTGCATGTACTAACTGGAGTTTCTGTCTAATCAAGCATTAAAATTTCTAACACAAATCCGAGAAAAGAGTAAAATCTGTAAGCATATAAATTCATTCAAATCTTTGAGCGGTTATAGGCATATCTTTTTTGGTATTGTCAGCTTGGTGGTGTGTTCCATTTCTTCCTTTGTTCTTCAAAGCTTCCTATGACTGCAGATTGTTTCTTGTCATCGAGCGTAGAGGCAAAACTTTCAAGGCAGCCTCTCAAATCTACTCTTTCGAGTATCTTTATTTGTTTTCGGCGCAGTTTATCAATCAATATCTGACCGTCTTTCGATTCATCTCCTTCAGCAATCACTTTTATGTGCTCAGCTCGCAGTTTCGGCTTTAATGAAGCGTGATCACCTCCCAAGAAAACTGCTCCAAGAATTTCCCCTAAGAATATGTCCTGCAACAACAATTTAGGGTTAGTTTGAAAACCAGACGATGATCTTTGTTTCTTTGCGTTTGCATTTACATATTTATTTCATATAAAAATTGTAAACAAAAACGCGAAACACAAACGGAAATTTCTCCTTCCATTTGCGCTTTGCATTTGCGTTTACTATTGAGAGATCGATGAATCAACTGCCACCAAATCAGATCAATGATATCACGAACCGAGATCAAGATAAAGATGACGGAAAGATCTATAAGATTTGTCAATATCTAATATAGGAGATATATCTAAAAACAACTCATTTCTTAAACAAATATGAAAATAATAAATTTAAGATAAAACTAAATTTCCTAATCTTAGTATTGACAAATCTTCTAGATCTTTCCGTAATCTTATTTCGATCTCTGTTCGTGATCTCGTTGATCTATATTTGGTTTCGGTCGATCTCAGCGATCTCCCAATATTTACACTTTAAGAAGAAAAAAATTGATTAAGACACTAAAATTTTGTTTGTTTCGTTCGAAGGAAAACACACTATTATAACTTATAGTGTAAAGAAAACAAAATGACAATAGAAGCTTTACCATGTGCATGTATCTCCTGTGATTCTGATGAAGAGCTTGCAATCTAGCAAGCAGCCGTTTCACAAACCGGGCTTCCGGTGTTTTTGCCGAGGAATAGAGTCTATTAAGCATCGTTTGGAATGAGCTCAACTTGCCTTGTGTTGATAGAGGGACGAGTGTGATGTGTAGACTGGATTCAAGAACGGTCTTGGCTGCTAAAGGATCAAGAAACATATTGAATTCGGCGTATGCATTTGAAGGAACCGTGAATATGTTCCCTTTGTCTGATTTCTCACCGGTTATATGCCCGCCCACAATGTAAACTTCCTGAAATTTACATAAAAAGCCATCTTTATGATCTGAACTAAAGATCTTCGAATCTTGATGACAATTTTATTAGAGAGAGTAACAGAAACTTCGTGCCTTGATTAATGAGGATGATTTTTTATCTGATGAGATGATCTGGGCTAAGCTAGTCAATGGTCCATTGGTTAGTACAGTGATCTTAGACACTCCATTACCAGATTTGGTCAGATTTTTCCAAACTTCAAGTGCTAGAGGTTGTCGGAGTTCAGGCCGATCAGTATCCCTCGGAGCTCCATATGCCATTGAGTTCTCCGCAGTGTATCTGCATAAATATTTGTTAAGAATTTCACATCAAAATAAGAAATGAGATAATATAATAAATAACCGATTTATATACCTGCGAGGACTTCTCGGGAGGTCACGAGCAAGACCGTAGAGAGTGTCCGAATCAAGAAATCCGCCACAGCCTTGTGGAACAGCCTTGACGTACTTGCAATCTCCAACCGGTGGGAAAATCGGATCAGATTGATTCAATGCGAACATGTCTCCCAGACCGACCGGAATGTCGTCGCGACCCATCATATGAAGCAGATCATAAACCACATCGATTGTTGCTGCATTAGCCCAACCGGTTGGGGTCACAATAATGGCCTGGCGAGTCAAGATAGAGTAGGTGTTTAGGATACTGAAGCATAAATAAGATTCACCTAGTTTCTTATGCAACAAGCAACCGTTATATTTGAGATATTTGTTTTTTTTTCACCTAGTTACTTGTGTAACAAGGGACAGTTAGATCTCTGTAAAATCATACCTTCAAATCGATTTTCTCCACCGGAACTTTAAGAAGGTAGAAGAGAGAGAGGAAATCTCCGGCGCTCATGTCCATGTCGAAAACAACTGGCTTTCCGAGCCGTGTTTTGCTATGATCTGGTCTCAACAATTCTTCTTTGTAGTATGGAAACTGAGATGAAAAGTTAAATCTCCCTGTTTCTTCAGGTCTATTCAAAACCTGTTCATTATGCAAGAAACTCTGTTATATTTTAACAAAAGAAACGTTTGACCTGTAACTTTTTTTCCACGTTAGATTTGTCTGAGAATATGAAAAACTTACTTCCAAGAAATCAACATAGAACTCTCTGTCAAGTTTACTTTTGATGTTTATGTTCGGTTTAGCTCGTGTCGCGACAAGAACACGAACTGAATCAGGTCCAGATATCTCTTGGGTGTAACCATCCTAATAATGTTAACCACAAAAAGGAAATTAAAATGTATTATTTCCTCTGAAATGAAACCAAGTCCGAAACTAAAAAATTGGTATAAATTAAGGAAACACAGACCTTACACCTTCCTTTTCCGCTTTTTGGTATGCAGAATGGATCTCGTAAACCCATCTGAACATGACCACTGTGAACTCCTCCAAGGGTTAGGTTAAACTTTGGAGTTTTTCTCTTATCAAAGAAAGGATTTGAGCCATCGGATTTGCCATAAGGTTTGTTTGAAGTAACAATGGTTATGTTCATATACTCCATCTCCGCGAAATCGTTCTCACCATTGCTGTTGTTCTTATTACCAGAGTTTCTCATGATTGAGACAGCAACACCAGCCGTGAAAGAATCCCACATGAAATAGCTCTGGAGAAAATACGCGCGTGATGTCAGATAAGTATCGAGATGATGAAATAACAGAGTAATAAAATAGCAAAACACTTAACTTTCATGAAGAACCAAAAAAAGTTTTAAAAAACATTTTACAGTTTGGGAAATGGATTCCGTATATGATACCTTGTAGAATTCATCGTCGAACCAAGTGTCTCTGGCAATTTTCAAAGATAAGAAAATGTATTGAGCTTCGTATGTTCTCTGGTTGTTTTCAAATGTCTCAAAGAACTTCTGGTTGATAGGTATTGTGTTGGTTGCATCTAGAGGAACCAGAGTCACTGGAACACCTGAATGCAACACCTGTAATAAATTGTTCTTGAATATTGTAAAATATCCTAAAACGACAAATTGTATATTGCTTTGCGTTTTCATAAAATATATACAATGAAGAAACCAAACAAATCCATGTGAGAAAATTAAAAAAAGGAAACCTGATAAGCAGCGAAAGGATCAGCGAAGATGTTGAATTCAGCGTAAGGATTACTTGTATAATCAGTGAACAAGTTCCCATGGTTTCCACATTGTCGAGGTTGACATTCCTCCGCCGTGGAGTTCGCCAGACAGCATCCGGTGGGGTTTCGAGACCGTACACCACCGCCCATGACGTAGATGTGTTGGATGTTGTGTTTGAGGTGAGGATTTGACATCATGAAGAGAGCGAAATTCGTGTGAGATCCGATGAGGATCACGGTGATTGGACCTTCGGAAACTTTGTCGGCGATTACTTTTTGTGCCGTTGGTTGTCGGAGAGGGGTATATCTTCTGTTTCCCTGTTTTCACATAGACAGAACTGAGTCACCGACCACAAAATCCTCTCTTTTTTTAATATTTAATTAATACGTCCTCCATTTCTTAAAATTATAAGTTATTTTTGGTTTGTTTTGTAAAGATTTTTGTTCTTAAAAAAAAACATAGACGTTTCAAGCAGAAATACACAGCTGCTGCCTACTGGTTTGAATGAGCGGCTAATATATTTTCATTTAACACATTAATTTAATATAGAATAAATAATAATTATGGAAAGAAAAAAATCACTAAAGAAAACTATTTTTAGAAAAACAAAAATAAATTATTTACTAGTATGAAAGAAAATCAGAGTATCTAATGTTGATGAAAAAAAATATGTTACCTACAATTATATATATATATATATATATATATATATATATCACTACTATGCTTTGAATTTATTAGTAGCCGACAAGTGCTTGGATATAGAAAGTCAGATATGAAGAATAAAAGAGTTTGAGTCCTAAGGTTTCTGTTTTAAGTTTTGTTTGATTAATCAAGTTAAGAATAAGTTTTCCTGATTTGTAGGAGATAAGTTTGAGGTTACGCGTCTTTAGCAAGTTGTTAGTTGTAGAAGCTATAAAAGCTCTATCTTGTAATCGTTTTTTATCTGTGTGAAATACAGTACGATCTCAGTTCTTATATAGCTAAAGTTAATAAGTTGTATCAGAGCTATTAACGAACCTGAGAGAAGATGAGTAAAAAAAGATACTATGATCATACCTAAGTTTGATGGAGATTATGAGCATTGGGCTATGCTCATGGAGAACTTGCTTCGGTCCAAGGAGTGGTGGGATCTCATCGAGACAGGGATCCCAAGACAAGAAAGAGGAACCGTGCTGACTGGAGCTCAGAGAGCCGAGCTGCTGGAGAAGATAGCGGAGAAGACGGTCACAGACCACAAGGTAAAGAATTACCTCTTTGCCTCGATTGACAAAATAATCCTGAAGACGATAGCAAAGAAAGATAACTCAAAAGACATATGGGATTCTATGAGGACAAAGTATCAGGGCAACAAGAGGGTTCAGAGTGCTCAGTTGCCAAGGCTGCGAAGAAACTTCGAAGTTTTGGAGATGAAGGAAGGAAACACCATCACATAATACGTCTCAAAGGTGATGTTGGTGGCAAATGACATGAGGAATCTCGGGGAAGACATACCAGATGCCAAAATTGTTGAGAAGATTCTCCGAACTTTGGTGGAAAAGTTCACATATGTGGTGTGTGCGATTGAGGAATCAAACGACATCACGGAGCTGTCGGTTGATGGACTCCAGAGTTCTTTGCTTGTTCATGAACAAAACTTGAGCAAACACAGTGGAGAAGAACATGTACTGAAGGCCGAAAGTGGAAGAGGAAGAGATGGTTACTCATATACTCGGGGCCGAGGAGGATATCGAGGAGGAGGAAGAGGAGGAGGACAAGACAGAACATTCAACAAAGAAAATGTTGAATGCTACAAGTGTCACAAGATGGGACACTTCAAAAATGAGTGTCCAACCTGGGAAAAGACGGCCAATTATGCAGAGTTCGATGACGAGGAAGATGTGTTGCTCATGGCGCAGATAGAACTCGCAAAGACTGAAGGTGATACAGTGTGGTATCTGGACTCCGGTTGCAGCAACCACATGTGTGGAATCCGGGAATGGTCGACAGCATGTGAAACTTGGAGATGATCGAAGAATGCAAGTAGAAGGAAAATGGAGCTTGCGTCTTGAGATTAATGGCATAACTCAGGTAATTTCCTCTGTTTACTTTGTGCCGGGACTGAAGAACAATCTCTTAAGCGTTGGACAGCTGCAGCAGAAGGGATTGAGAATCATTATAGAGGATGATATGTGTGAAATATGGCACAAACAGCAGAAGAGGCTGATCATGCACTCAACAATGTCAGCAAACAGGATGTTTGTAGTTCTGGCAAAGGTGAAAAAAGCAAAGGAAGACGCAGAAGTAAACAATATAGAGAGCCCTGTAGAGGATACAGAGGAGATCTGGCACAAGAGATTTGGTCACTTAAGTCGCCACAGCTTAGTTACTCTGGCTGAAAAAGAGATGGTGAAAGACTTGCCAAAGATCAGTGTGAAAGAAGCTGTGTGTGAGATATGTATGAAGGGGAAGCAGAATCGGGAAAACATACCAAAACACAGTGTGTGGAGGCCAAATCGAGGATTGGAACTAGTGCATAGTGACATATGTGGCCCCATAACACCGGTGCCTGAGAGTGGTAGAAGGTACATCATTAATTTCATTGATGATTATAGCCGTAAGTGCTGGACTTACTTTTTGGTAGAAAAATCAGAAGCCTTGGAGGTGTTCAAAGAGTTTAAAGCTGCTGCAGAAAGAGAGCTAGTAGAACTATTGGTCTGTCTGAGAACAGATCGAGGAGGTGAGTTCAATTCGAAGGAGTTTAATGACTACTTTGCTGAGAAAGGCATCAAACGTCAACTTACTGCAGCTTACACACCTCAGCAAAACGGAATTGCTGAGAGGAAGAACAGAAGCATAATGAACATGGTGAGATCCATGCTGTTTGGTATGAAAGTACCGTTGAGATTCTGGCCAGAAGCAGTTCAGTATGCAGTGCATATACTGAATAGGAGTCCAACAAATATGTTCTTGGTGATGTAACACCTGCAGAAAAATGGAGTAAGCACAAGCCTTCGGTAAAACACTTGCGATTGTTTGGATGCACAGCGTTTTCATTGATTCCATATGAAAGGAGGGTAAAGTTGGATGAGAAAAGCATCAAATGTGTGATGTTTGGAGTCAGCAAAGAATCCAAAGCGTATAGACTCTATAATCCAGAGATGAAGAAAATCATTATCAGCAAGGACGTCAAGTTTGATGAGATGAAACCATGGATCTGGGATGAAAAACCAGAAGATAGCAAGCTGATCCTTGAAGCTGGGGAGGAACAAGTCGAGAAAATTCCAACTCAGACAAGAGGAGAGGAAGAAAATCAGAATGGAAATGAGGTCGTGGAGACTGAGGTAACCCAGACAGAACCCGAGGAGCAAGCAGTAAGTAGAAGCAGCACCGGGAGAGCAATCGTAAGACTGGATGAAAGATTTTCAGTGTAACACAGGAAAGGGACAAGCATTGCTGATACAAGATGATGAAGAAGATTTGATGATGCTGTTCACTGCAGAAAATGATCCAGAAAGGTTCGAAGAAGCAGTGGAACATGAAAAATGGAGGAAAGCGATGGAAGCTGAAATCAGTTCTATAGAAGAGAACAATACTTGGGAACTGATTGACTTGCCTACAGGAGCTAAAGTGATTGGGGTTAAATGGGTTTACAAGACGAAATTTAATGAAAAAGGAGATGTGGACAAGTTTAAGGCAAGATTAGTTGCCAAAGGATTCCATCAGAGACATGGAATCGACTTTCATGAGGTGTTTGCACCGGTTGCCAGGTGGGACACGATCAGGCTGATCCTTGCTCTAGCCGCTCAAAAGGGATGGAGTGTACACCAACTAGATGTGAAGAGCGCATTTCTACATGGAGAGTTGAATGAAGATGTCTATGTAGAGCAGCCCAGAGGATTTGAATCAAGACAAGAGATGGAGAAAGTTTATAAGCTGAAAAAGGCATTGTATGGACTAAAACAGACACCAAGGGCATGGTACAGTAGGATCGAGAATTACTTCATAAAAGAAGGATTTACGAAATGTTATTGCGAGCACACTCTGTTCGTAAAAAGGAAAGGTGAAGATGTTGTGATCTTAAGCTTGTATGTAGATGATCTCATCTATACAAGCAACTCTGTTTCAATGCTTGAAGAGTTCAAGGCATCGATGAAGAATGAATTTTCTATGACGGATCTAGGACGAATGAAGTACTTTCTTGGAGTTGAGGTGACTCAGGATGAATAAGGAATCTTCATTTGTCAGAGGAAGTATGCAATGGAAACAATGAAGAAGTTTGGTATGGAAAACTCCAATCCGGTTAGAAATCCAATTGTTCCAGGGAACAAACTGACAAGAGAAGGGTCTGGACCAGCTGTGGATTCAACTGCATTCATGCAACTCGTTGGCAGTCTGAGGTACTTGACTGCTACCAGACCTGATCTTATTTATTCTGTTAACTTGGTGAACAGATTCATGGAAAACCCAACCGAGCAACATCTGTTGGCGGCAAAAAGAATTCTGAGGTATGTACAAGGAACAATTGGATTTGTAATTCAATACAAATGTGGGGAAAAAGAAGCATTAGTGGGCTATGTTGATATTGACTATGCTGGAGATGAAGATGACAGAAAAAGTACTTCGGGTTATACATTAATGTTTGGAAAAGGAGCAGTGTCATGGTCATCAAAGAAGCAACCTATTGTCACTTTGTCTACAACAGAAGTAGAGTTTGTGGCAACAGCAAATGGAGCTTGTCAAGCTGTGTGGTTGAGAAATGTGCTTGAAGAGATCGGATTTGCTCTGGAAAATGGTACAGTGGCGTTTTGTGATAATAGTTCTACTATCAAGCTGTCAAAGAATACAGTCTTACATGGGAGAAGCAAACACATCCATGTAAGGTTTCATTTCTTACGTGATCTTGTGAATGATGGAGTTATTGAGATGGAGTATTGTTCGACTCAAGATCAACTGTCTGATATCATGACAAAGACGGTGAAGCTGGATGTTTTTGAGAAACTCATAAGGTATATGGGAGTGTGTTTGAAGGAAGAATAAACTGGAAGCTAGGTGTTTCCAGTTTAGAGGAGGAATTGAAGAATAAAAGAGTCCGAGTCCTAAAGTTTCTGTTTTAAGTTTTGTTCGATTAATCAAGCTAAGAATAAATCTTCCTGGTTTATAGGAGATAAGTTTGAGGTTACGGGTCTTTAGCAAGTTGTTAGTTATAAAAGCTATAAAAACTCTATCTTGTAATCGTTTTTTATCTGTGTGAAATACAGTACGATCTCAATTTTTATATAGCTAAAGTTAACAAGATACTTCATTCGAACCACCATTACTATGATTCTAGCGACACGTGTTGCAGCCAAGAGATTATACCAACACAAGTGTCACAAAGTTTGACAATTTATAAGATTCTGAATGGTAGTTGGGATTAAAGTAACTTAGTTTGTGCGATGCGATAATCACGATATTACAGTTTTTTAGATAACCAACGCTATTTTTTAGATAACTAACTTTTAGATATAGTTAAGACGATCAGTGTATTTAAAAATGGTGTGGTCAAAATATTACTGTTTCACAGTTAAAAATAACTTTTTTTCAGTTACGTTATTTAAATATTGTCATATATTTATACAATTAATTATTAAACACCAATGAAATACGAACTTTTAGATTCAAATATTTTTGGAAGTTTGTCAAAATAATAATTATATTTGGCTTTAAAGCTAAGGTTTTTTTTGATTTTTTAATAGTGACGAAAATGTCTATTTTCATAACTTCTCCATTTATATATACTATTTTGGAAATTTTGACAATTTATACTCTTTTCGTTATATTATATATACGTTTTTTTAAGTTAAAAGAACGACAATAAAAAAAATACATAAATTCTAGTTTTCGCATTTTTACATCAAAACATCATTTATTGCAAAATATACTGGAATACAAGTGGATATAAAACATCAAATTAAAATACTTTTTGCATAAAATTTGAAAAACCAAATATAATGAAACAAACAAAAACTCTTTATATAATGGAAGTGAAGGAAAGAGCAGTAATAACTAAATAAAATAAAAATACCTGAGGAAGAAACTGTTTACGAAATCCATAATTGGAATCAATGTCAAGTAGGCCTCCAAAACCTTTAGGAATGGCTTGTCTGTACCTACATCCTCCTGCTGTTGTCATCCCCTAACACACAGATTTCACATTTCAAACCAAATTAATACAAAAATATTCGAGAAATCAACTTAAGGAGAAAACGAAGAATATTAGGAAGGGAACCTGTTCGATGATCGGTAAATAGCCACCGACGTCGGAGAGAATAGTACCGTCGTCGAGGATCCCACCCTCGCCGCCGACACCGACGGCGATATCGTCACGACCCATCATGTGCAATAAATCGTACACTTGATTCACTCCGTGTCCTGCGTTTGTCCACGCATTTGCACTCAGTGTGATCCCCTGTATCAAAAACAGAGCATTAATATAAATTAAGCTGAAAGAACAGAGAGATTGAGAAAGTAGCGGGCTTACGACTAGATCGAATTCTGATTTGTTGAGTTTCAAAAGGTAGAGTAGAGCAAAGAAATCGTCTGTGTCGACATCTGTATCCACTAGAATACGGTGTGGGCTAGACAAAACACAGGGGAGGTTTTGTCCTAAGAGTCCAAGAATAGCGACGACAGTGATGAACAAGAACCATAAACTCTTCGAAGTTGGGTTCATCAACATTTTTTAGAAGAAGAAAAAGAAGCACAAAGATGGATACAAGCAAGAAGGAGGAAGAAGATGAAAGAAAGTTTGGGGATACTGTTTCTTGTCTGAATCTGAAACAAACCCAAGATCTGTTTCTCCAAAAGAATCAGATCAAGAAACCATTACATGGAGTATATATTATGAGGAATCACTCAGAGGAGACTGTTACATCAAGCCTTTGTTCTGTTTTAGATAAAATGGAGAAAAACAATGGGCAAAGGATGTCTTCAGATTTTTTTTTTTTTTTTAACGTCTCCTTCAGAAATTTGTTTCTTATGAGCAGCAGAGTTTAAAAAAAACTTGAAAAGTCTTCGCTTACATAAACAGGTCTGCGATAAGTTTGTCTGAAAACAAAAAGGATGTACAGACGTGCAGAGAGAGATAGAGGGCCAAACAGAAAAAGGAGAGATAGTTGGCGAGAATATTAAAAGTTAGGCTACTTACAATAGGGTGTTGAATTTTTTTATTGAACAGTTGAAGTAGTGCAATGGATTGTTGAATTTTGTTTGAAAATAATGTGGCTTTAAATATGTTGAATCGGTGAGGATGGAGCCTAGAAGGCCACGTGGCGCTCATTAATTAGGCGAATAAATTGTTTTTAATTAAAATATGAATTGGAACATGTATTGTGTTTTTATTGGTTGTTGAGATTCTTGATATTTTTTTTCATCCGAATTATTTTGTGATCAATTATTACATAGTAAATATATATATATTTTTAAAAAATTATACCAAAATTCATTATTTTTCATACTCTATAAGTAGAAACTTGTTTCATTTGATTTGGATACAGAAAAAACGTTTTTAACACATTTTTGAAATGGATCCCAACACCCTTTTTAAAAAAACATTTTTAACACCTTTTTTTAACACCCTATATGTATTTTATTAGTTGTGTCATGTGCTTATTAGTTTATTGTATTGCTTTTTAAGTTTTTCGTCACTATATTTGTTTTTATAATGACTATCTCTATTTCTCATCTTTATTAATTGCAAATTTTTAATTAATATATATATATAAAATTAAAATTATTATACAAAATTATTTAACTCTTAATTATTTTAATTTAATTTTAATCGATAATTATTATTTATAATATGTAATCACAAAAAACAAAAACATAAAATAAAATAAAATAAAAAAAGAAATATAAATAGTGGAGGTAGGGTGTTGAAATTTATTAAACAAAATCATTGTAGAATGTAAAAATTGAGTGGATGTTGAATTATTAGATGGAAGAGAGAAAAAATGACGTGAAATGTTTTTTTTTTTTTTTTTTGATAACCTAGGCTGTCCGGTCGATATCCTACTGGAGAGATGGGGACTGGCTACTACATGCCAAACCAGTAAGACTTCGCGCCTTCCGACTATTGCCTAGAGTGAGTTGGCCCAACTGACAAAGCCTTCTCACGGGTTTTCAACTGGACCGAAGCCCAGTGCCAGCTTCCACACACGTTTGTGACCTTGTTTCGAGCATTTGCGCCAAGGGAGAATCGAACTAGGATGGGAGTGTACCTTTTACTTAGTCATCCTCCTCCGACCGACCACTCGACCACGCCCATGTAGGCTAGGAAAAATAAAAAGTAGACCACGAGCCTCTTAGCGAATGACATGAAATGTTAAAAAATAAAAAGTAGGGTGTTGAATAAAAAAACCAATGTACATACTCTTATTAACATCTAAATCAGGATTAGAAAATTTAAGATACCGAAGTCTTATATAATTAGTCAACTTCCTAACACGTTCCTTGAAAAATGTATTTTTGTCTATTTTATCTTATTATATAATATACCGGTCAAGATTCTTTCTGGTTTCGACTGCTGGTAACAACAAGAACGAAAAAAAAAATGAATAAAATGAACAGAGAACCAATAATTAAATATAGAAGAAAGTTTTGAGGAATTAATATATTGCAAAGAAATAATAAATTCTTAGAATGAATGATAACCATATGACGGATGTCATTTCCAAAATCCATTAAAAAATAAAATAAAAAAACTTAAATAAAATAAAGTCATACACATTAATTTGAATTTAAATATTTCGTAATACCAAATTTTTGCTTATGAATTTAATATATGGATATATCACTTAAAATTGTATAATTAGTAAGAAGTTTTTAAATAACTTGATTAGATTTATTTATATATTATTTAAATTAATTTTAATATCCCTTAATTTATTTAATTATCAATATTACTTTAATCAACTAACAATACTAGTTCAACATGAAATTATGTTTTAACATATTTTGTTCTGAAATATAAAATAAAACATAATGAAAATAATATATATATATATATATATATATATATATATATATAATTCTTTTAAAATATAGAATATATGTATATAAAATGTAAATTTTACTATAACAATAATTTTTAAATAACTAATGTTCATTTTTTAAAAAAATGTTACTCTTTGTTTCTCTTCAATTGATGAGGAATAATTTTTTTCTAAAGTTTCTTATGAAGAAGGAATGAATTTAGAGGAATCAAGAGAAAAAAAATATGTTTAATTTAAAAAAAAAAAAAATTCCCATAAATGGTATAAATTTTGAGAAATCAAGAGGAATTATCTCCTCATTTTTTCCTCCAATCAATTTTTTCTCATTTTTACATATATGCATAAATAATCTATTTTCTCTTTTCTTTAGAATGGCGTCATTAGTGACATCAAAGGATAAAAAATACAAACTCCATTACAGAAACTTAAATATACCCAAAATAATAATTATATATTAGACAATTAACCATGTCAAGAAAATATTAACTTTTAGTATCTAAATATGTCTTTAACATATACTCCCTCTGTTTCAAAAAGAATGTCATTCTAAAAATTTTTTTTTGTTACATAAAGAGTGTCACTTTAGATTTTTAATACAAATTTTGGCACAAAATACATAATTTAACATCAGCTTTAATGAAGAATTCCAAGAGTTATTATATATTTGAAGGGTATAATTGAATTTTCAATATGTTTTATTAATTTGTGTGCAAAATATCAAAATGATACTTATTATGAAACAGAGGAAGTACAATTAAAGTATCTAATGGTGAAGAAAAAAATTATTGTTAGTCAAACATAGAGGTGAGTTGGAAATGCTCTAAATTGAAAATTTGTAGTACATTGTTTAATATCATGAATTCATCATAAAGTTTAATATTTTCTCAAAACTCTTTTTTTTTATACGTTTTTTTTGGTATGAAGTATGAAGAATTTTTTTTGTTAAATGATTTTCATTAATTAAGAAGATTAAACGATTACAGGGAAATATCGAACAAAGAACAACAAAAGAGGGAAACGAATTTAAAGAAAGAAAATAAACAAGCGAGTAATACAAACGAAGGATACGGACACACGAACGTAATCCCTAAAAGCAAATCACTTGCGAAGAGACTTTCGAAGAAATTATCCCGAACGAATATTGGTTGAGTGGATCATGAAAAGTCCGCCCAAAAACAAAGAAAAAAAAGTCCAGCCGAACAAAATCTTCTATACTACAGACAAATTGAGCATCAGTTAGTAGAACCGAGAGTATAGGAGACTGCAAATCAGCGTCTTCATACCATAACCGGTAAGAGAAGAACCAGATAGATTATTAGCTTAAAACTTTAAAGGGATAAAGATCTTTAATTTTGTAGGACACATGATAGATTATTAGCTTTGATTGTTCAATAACAGTGGGAACAACGAAGTTTGATTTTCCAATTAGTGATCGCAATCCATTTCTAAATATTCTCTCTAAGGCAAACGAAACGATGCGGATCCGTCGTTAATTAGGTGTTGACAATAAACAAAAAAGTTACTACAACTTGTGATTAAAAAAGATGTATAGAGTTCTTTTAACTTAGAATCTACGTAGTACGTACTAACGATAGAATACGAAATTAGAGAAATTTTTAATTATAGTAAAATTTATTACGCGTCAGAGGTGGCCAATCCAAGTTTCCGGTTGGATTTTTAAAGTTTTGGGTTAGGTTTGAGTTATTTGGTTTGAAAATTATTTGATCAAATTCGATCTACATAAAATTTGGATCAGGTTTTTTAGGTTTTGGGTTGGGTTTGGTTTATTTGGTTTGAGAATTATTTGACCAAATTCGATCTACATAAAATTTGGATCAGGTTTTTTAGATTTTAGATCAGGTTTAAGTTGTTTGGATCGTAAATAATTTGACCAAAATATCTTGTATTAGGTTTGGTTATTGAATATTTATAAAAAAAATACAAGGTTTTTATATTTTAAGTGAATTATAACATATATACGTGACGAAAAGCAAATAAGATTTTTATATTTTAAGCAGAGAAGTTGGAGATTCTATATAGATGCTCTCGTACATATAAACTACAAGTCTTTCACACACATAAAAAATACAAGAAAACTTACGAGATCAATCAAGTGGAGAAGAGACAAATAAGAAAATAAAGGGATATTGATGGAGAAATCAATATGTTTTTGAAAGTGATAGAATCGATATAATATTTATTTTATACTAAGGTTAAACCGTTAAAGACTTAAAGCCCTAATGTCTATTAGGGTTTTTAGTCAAATTAGTTAATTTTACATATATCTTTAAATTTTACAGTAAATTACTAGTTTTAGTTTTGTTAATTTTACATTTATGTTTATTAATATAGATACTATATAAATAATATATGTAAAAACAAGTTTGTATTTTATTTGGATTTTTTAGTTATCTAAAGACCAATCCAAATAATCCAAACCCAAATTAGTAAAAATTATTAGATCCAAATAGGTTTTTTATAGAAATCCATATCCAAACTAATTAAAGTTTTTTGAATTTGATTGAATTGGGTTGGATTGAGTTGCTTGAATTGGCCTCTTCTACGGGTATGTATATATTTGTGTGTGTTTTTTTTTTAATTAATTTAAGAGATTGCTCCGACATATTTTTTGTTTGACTATATTTTCTCCAACATTGCAAAAGAAAAAAAAGAAAGAAAAAAAAAACTAAGATCCGAGAAAAGTGTTGACTTCGAATAGTCACGTGGAAAATATGACGTATTGATATTTTCGAGAGTCCCCCAATTGCTGCCCAAAGCAAATTGTAATTATTATTTTTAATGTGTTTTAGCTTAATTAAAGTGAACTTATGTATTTTCCGTATTTTTTTAGTATGTAGCTTTTTATTTTGTTCTCTCTGACCTTTTTTATTTATTTTTCTTATCAAGATAAAGTAGCGAACCATTGTTTTATTTTCTACGTATCATTCATGCTATGTAAAAATATTTAGTTAAGTTTGTGAAATTGTGAAGGGACCATTGATATTAATAAATAGGACTACAGTGATCTTTAAAAAAAGCAGGCGTGCCGAACACTAACTTATTGAATATGGACCATTTCCAAAAAAAGCTTTGATTATTTAATTACCCTGATCGTTAATAAAATTGCTTACTATGTTTGCATATATTATCAGTCAAGATCAAGTTAGTTTTATTTTAAAGGTTTTTTTGGTATAAATATTATCAGTGAAGAGTTTATTTAAAATAGGATATAAAAATGCCGAGTTGGGCATAACTACGCATGCTTCCATCACTACAAACTGAGGTAGTGCTAAAAGGTCAAATTAGCGTAATTATAGTAGTTAAATATGATACATGATATGATTTATGAATCCTCTAAAATATTTTGATATTCTAAAATTTGGGAATGGATAATTAAAATGATGTAACATAGATGTACATACTCTCTCGGATACAAAGATTTTCAAATTTGGAGTTTAACTATTTGTAAGCCAACTCATATTTTCATTCCAGAATCCATCGGAGAGAGAGAGAGAGAGAGAGAGAGAGAGACGAGAGTGTACCTTCTCTGACGGATTGCTTGTTGTGGCGGATATCGTGGATGGTGGCGGAGATCTTCCAGTAGAGAGGGCGGCCGACGTATTTGAGAACCACCAGTAAAGCGATCAGGATCACTATACGAAACCAGATTCTCGTTGACGCCATTGATCCTCACTCTTCTTCGAGTGATCCAATGTCGAGAGAGAACAGAGAACACTCAATAAAGCCAGAAAAAAATCACAAGCCAGCGGATTAATTGCGCCACGTCATCAATACAAAACCCGAGGAGGCATGGGTAATACGGTCATTCCTTCTACGATTTAACCATCATAGAAGCCTCTGGAGGACTCAGAGGATTCGATGTTGATGTTTTTTTTTTGTTTTGTTAAATTTTTACACGCCAGTCTCATTCTAAAAACGGACCAGATTTTTAGAATTAAAAAAATTATATGAAATTATGTATGTTTGGACTGTATTGAGCATGGTTACATACGAAGGACCTCACTCCTTAATTAGGATTGAATCGATGTATCTTTCCACATTTCTTTTCAATCTTTACGACACTCTATCAATATCATTATGAAGAGTTCTAGATTATTCTCAAAAATGGGCACAGAGAATAAATTTTGACAAATGACCAATTGGTGTTGGGTGAACTACTCTTATCCGTCCATTCCACCACGATGGTATTGTTTCAAAGATGTAAACGCATCAAATTTTATTTAACTTAACACTAATGACTTTATGTGAACATTTAACCATGACCTGAATAAATAAGATATAAACGTATCAAATTCTACTTGAGTTTAACATTAAAAGTGTGAATTTAATCCTAATAATTAAAGTGTTAATTCTGATTTGTTTTCTTCTGAATGTTTTTTCTTATAATAATCGGCTAAACAACCAAATCGCAATTTCTCAATCGCATAATTCAGTTGATTTTTTTGAAAACTACCAAAAGTGTAATGGTTTAGTGGTAGCACACAAAAATTATATTATGCGGAATACATCGTTTACCCTTTTTTTGGTTAAAGTTTTACAATCCAGTCTCATTCTAAAAACGGACCAGATTATTAGAAAAAAAAATTGAAATGTATGTTTGGATTGTATTGAACATTGTTACATATGAGGGACCTCACTCCTTAATTAGGATTGAATCGTTGTATCTTTCCATACTTCTTTACAATCTCTACGACACTCTATCTACATCATTATGAAGAGTTCTAGATTATTCTCAAAAATGTACACAGAGAATAAATTTTGACAAATGACGAACTGGTGTTGGGTGAACTACTCTAGTACTCTTATCCGTCCATTTAACTACGATGGTGTTGTGACAAAGATGTAAACGTATCAAATTTTACTTAACTTAACACTAATGACTTTATGTGAACATTTAACCATGGCCTGAATAAGTAAGATATAAACGTATCAAATTCTACTTGAGTTTAACATTAAAAGTGTGAATTTAATCATAATAATGAAAGTGTTAATCCTGATTTTGTTTCTTCTTAATATTTTTTTTATAATAATCGGCTAAACAACCAAATCGCAATTTCTCAATCGCATAATTCAGTGGAATTTTTTGAAAACTATCAAAAGTGTAATGGTTTAGTGGTAGCACAAAAAAAATAGATTATGCGGAATAGATCGTTTACCCTTTTTTGGGTTAAAGTTTTACAAGCCAATCTCATTCTAAAAACGGACCAGATTCTTAGAAAGAAAAAAATGAAATTATATATGTTTGGATTGTATTGAGCATGGTTACATACGAGGGATCTCACTCCTTAATTAGGATTGAATCGATTTATCTTTCCACACTTCTTTACAATCTCTACGACACTCTATCTACATCATTATGAGGAGTTCTAGATTATTCTCAAAAATATACACAGAGAATAAATTGTGACAAATGACGAACTGGTGTTGGGTACTGAACTACTCTTATCCGTCCATTTAACCACGATGGTGTTGTGACAAAGATGTAAACGTATCAAATTTTACTTAACTTAACACTAATGACTTTATGTGAACATTTAACCATGACATGAATAAGTAAGATATAAACATATCAAATTCTACTTGAGTTTAACATTAAAAGTGTGAATTTATAATAACGAAAGTGTTAATCCTGATTTTGTTTTTCTTCTGAATATTCTTTTTTATAATAATCGGCTAAATAACCAAATCGCAATTTCTCAATCGCATAATTCAGTGGAATTTTTCAAAAACTACCAAAAGTATAATGGCTTAGTGGTAGTCCCAAAAAATTATGCCCCGAGTTCAATCTCTTTTTCGAGTGTCTAGATCTCACGATTTAAACAAAAAAAAACAATTCAGTGAAATTTATATTCGACCATTCCACATACTTCATAATTGAGTCAAACCAAGTCCTTTTTGCTAAACTGATTCTGCCATTCCATTCCATTAGTTTGTTTTTCTTTAATTTTCCACGATTCCCCAATCCCACATATACCAAACAAAACTAAACGGGCCGTAGAGCTGTCAATTGGGCGGTTGTCCGTAAGCTAACCCAGTTCATATTATTACGGATCGGTCATGGTCACGTCCAAATACGAGACGGTTCAATTGAACTAAGACCAATTTCGTCCGTGGTAAAAAACAGGCTACACCACGTGAATAGCAAACATGCCCAAATACTTAAAAATCTAGGGTTTAATTTTCTGGGCTCTCTTCATCGTCGAGACTTCGACTAAGACCATTAGCAGATTAGCAGATTTGTTCGATCACTTCGACTAAGACTTAATCAGTTCGTTGTATTCCATTAAAAAACTCATAGATTCTCTCCTCTCTTCGTCGTCTTCTAAACTTCGACTAGAAGACCCTTTGCTCGATCTCTTCTCTAGCCAATTTAGGGTTCAACGTGACCAAGTAAATATAAATAAAAGAAAATAAACCTATTCTTAAAACATTCAAACAAATTCCTCATATTTTTACTCTACTCCAACTTGAGCTCACCGCTCGAGTCTTTTGATAAAATTCACATAAATTTGATTGTATCTCCTCTTATGTTTCTCTTCGAATACAGGATTGGATATCTTCAAGTGTCTTCCCTTTAGTTTCAGGCACCATCTTCGCCACAAAGATAATCGTCGTCGCTGCAAAAGCAGAGTACATATAGAATGTACCTACACAAACAAAACAAACATACCTTTGTCTCAATTTTTGGCGTTTCTAAAACGCGGTTATCTTGCCGTTAAAACACACTGATCTTCCAAACAAGTTCTTAAGAGTGTGTACCTGGAGAGCTCCAGCTCATGAGGAAGTTGAAAGTGTAAGAGACAGCCCAAGCACCAGACCAATTCACCAGAACCACTAAGCTTCCTGCGATTACCTTCACGTTTATCGGAAATATCTGCGTTTGTTATATTCCCAAAAACAGAGCATGATTTCAGTGTAGTACACTCTTCTAAAAACTCTGTTTTAAAATAGACTTGCTACACAAGTAATGGATCTGTTTTAAACAAGGTTTACTTTCTACCCAAGGAACCATACCTCAGACAATATCACCCAAGGAACAGGTCCCATTCCGATGGAGAAAGCAGCTACATAGATCTGGATAGTGATGAAGAGACAGGAGTTTTAATAGCAGTTTCACGGACAATACAATATGTTTAAGGTAGGGGTATGTTATTGAAATCTGTTTTTGGTGTTGAGTAAGAAAAGAGAGCTTATTAAGTTTTACTTACAAGTACACCTCCAACGGCTAGGACAGGAACCCATTCAAGCAACAAGCTTTGTCCCTGAATCCGAAACATAACAGATTCGTTGTAACGATTTGATTTAATAGATTTCAAAGTGAAAACAGGGTTTAAGATATGCACCTTGAGGACGAAAGATGTTCCTGTGAGTATACATCCCAAGAAGATACCACCAGCTGAGATCTGCAGGAACATTTGTATATTATATAAAATTGGAACTTTCCACTCGAAAACGCGTTCTATAGATTAAAAGACTTTACCATTATTAGTGGCCTTCTTCCACATTTATCAATCAAGATTGTTCCAAGAACAGTAATGGGCACCTGTTAAAAAGATACGATCTGTTTAAACAGCACTTAAATCCGAATAATTATAGAGAAGAATATCAAATGAAGTGAAAAGGTTTATTCACCTGAACACAAGCGATAGCCATTGTTCCAAGTTTCCCAGACGAAAGTCCTGCAAGAAAATGTTGGAATCTCAAATGAATCTGGTTCTGATACAAGACAAGATATTGAGGATTATCGTATATACCGGCTTTTACAAACGTTTCGCTTGCGTAAAATTCTATCCCGTTGATCCCCACAAACTGTTGGAATACCATCAGGGAAACACCAATCTGAAGAATATTCGATCCCACGTGAAAGAACAAAACACATTCAATCTTCTGAAAGATTTGAGTTAAATAAAATCAAATATACACAAAAAAGACTGATAAGTTTTTGTTTTTGTTGTTGGCTCTGAGTTAAACTTACAGTGACAGATCGACCATATTTCTTGGAGACAAGAACTTGGATTCTTGCTTTTGGAAGGAATTCAAGAGCTTGAATCGAGACTTGAATCTCTTCTGCTTCATTTGTGATATCTGTATTATTTCCTCGCAGCTTTTGTAGGGCTACGCGAAAATCTTTCTCACGGCCTGCTTTTGCCTGGAGAAGCATGAAAGATTTAGATCATGTTGAGGAAACTCTTTTTTTTTCTTCTATAAGATGGATAAGAGGAAATAACCAGCCATCGAGGAGATTTAGGTATGAAGCACAAGCCAATGAGCAAAACAATGCAGGGAGCAAGTCCTTTTAAGAAGGAAAAAAAAAACATATGTTGATCAGTTTTCAAAGGGAGTGTCTTTAAAGATTTACTAGGTAACTCAGAGAAATTATTTACCGGTAAGGGCAAGGGTTTTCCAGGAAATGAGAGATCCGATCATGAAAGAAACCGATGAGCCGATCACAATCATGAGTTGGTTCAGTGTTGTGAGTCCACCTCGTAGATTCTTGGGAGATATCTCAGCAATGTACACAGGAACCTGTTTTATGTTGATTTATTTACTTTGGAGCTAGACTGAGAGTTTTTTTTTTTTTTTTTGACTACTATAGATAAAAGGAAGAATTGGTTTCAAGGGTCAAAAAACTTTGTTTAGTATAGGAAAAAGAGAGTAAAATTACCACATAAGAAAAAACTCCAATTCCATATCCTGTAAATAACCTTCCTACATCAAGTAACAAAGCACCCTGCACCACATTTAACATCATATTAAAATCTAATATCGATATTGTTAATTTATATTCGATAATGATTAGATTTACTAGACCAAAATCCGGACTTATAATCTCAGAATACGTAGCTTTGATGTTGCAAATATTCGAAAAATAGGTATGCATGTGTAAATTTAAATACCTTGGAGAAGAAGACAGTGAGCCAGCCGGTAATGCAGAAGCAAGATGACGTTCTCATAGCCTGAAATGAGTTTCGACATATATATAAATGAACTTCTTGAAATTTTAATTTGGGGCACTTAAGTTTTGGATTGAGAAAGATATACCCCTTTTCGGCCGGTCAAATCTGAAGCTTTCCCACTCATAACAGCACCAAGCATTGCACCGATTGTTAATATGGACCCAAACATGGAGAACTGCATTTTTACATACACACACACACAAAAAAAAAATGATCTCATATATTGTAATAAAAATCTTCAGTTAAATGGATTTCTTGGTACAAAATTTTGCTTTAGAGCTGAAAATGTAATTACGAAAATCTACAATGTTTGTCAATTAATTTTGCAAAGTAAAATTTGGTAAGAAAAATATGTACGCGTCTTCGGTATTAGTTACCGAAAATCTAGATTACCGATTTTTTGTTTTCCGATAACTTAAGCAAAATCGAATATTTGATGCATAAATGTAAAACTTAACTAAATATGTACTATTTAATAAAAAAAAAAAAAGAAGAAGAAGAAAGGCTCTGGCTCAGACAGTCAGACACAAACCTCTGCAAGGGAGAGATTGAGATCTTGTCTTATAGATGATTGAGTAGGCGCTGAGTATCCAACCTTCGATAAATAAATTTCTAAAATATCTAAGAAAATAGTTTGGTGAAGTAATTAAGACAGAGGCTTGGCCTTATAAAGGAAACCTCGGACTGAAAGAGAGTATCTCTCTAAAGCCAGAACTTACACAAGAGCCAAACTCAAAGGAGCCACACACCGCAACAAAAGTGCTGAAGAGAACCATCAAGTAAGATTCATTAATCTCACTCTCTTCATCATCTTGATCATCAGCCACTTTCTTCAACAATGGATTCCCTAGATCCTCCATCTTCTTTACTATTTCACCCCTCTCGACATCTTTGATTTCCTGAATTGCCATTCTCTCTCCTTCTCTAACTCAAACTCTTTGAGAGAAGGAAAATTTCCAGGAAACAGAGAGAGAGAGAGAGAGGTGAAGAGTTTGGGTCGTGAATTGGGTGGGTATTTATAGGTAATAGATGTAAGCAAAGTCTCGACATGGGACGTAGATATTTAAGATATTTTGGCAAAATAAATTCAAAAATAGTTATCATGTGGGATGAAGCTGTCACTGACATGGCTCTGATGTTACCTTAATCATCTCTACTCCTCTTTTTTTTTATAGCGTAGCCAAAATCAATTGTTTCTCACACTAATTACTAGTTAACTAAATATATTTAAACTTTAAAGTAATGTATAATGTCATGTTATTACAATATTTTGTTCCTTTCTTTTTTATATTCCAACAATTTTTCCTATCTTGTGAGATTCAATCTCTAATTGAATGCATCGAACAAACTATATAAAGTTGCTTTTTTCACGTGTTAAGTCATTCGTGATTATATTACATAACATAAAACCAAAACAATATCAACTTAATTATAGAAAACAAAAAATAAAATCTATACGGTAATATTCATGAAATGGAAAGATTGTCTGTTAGAATAATATCGAATTGATCATAAATCATAATTTAACTATTACGCATATCTATATATGACAAACACAAATTATGTATATTGTAAATCTATCAAAATTGTGTTTAAAATAATTTCGGAAATTGTAGTGATCATATCTTACCACCATATGTGGGTCTTAATTAGTTTTTTTAAACTGCTAATGGTGATTGCGATCATGTGTCAGCTATATTTGTCCATATGTTCTTGTATAGCTAGATATATTGTTTTTTTAGCTTAGCTTTGTTAGTGTTTTATTGGTTAGCTTAAATTTATTTATGTAATCTTGTATTTATAGATAATAACTATTGTCAGCTTTCAACCTTCTCATCAATTTGTTCGGAACAGTGAAAAAAATCTCATCAAAATTCGTCTTCCACAGATATGCGTTCTGTTCATACCGTAGGTTATCATAGATTTTTCTAATCTGACGGCTGATCTTACTTCTGGATAATTTCGTCTTATGATAGAAGGCAAATCACTTTCTCTCCATATGGTAATGTAAATATATATTTCCGATTTGCTGAAAATCTTTTAGCTAGATCAATGGCGGATTTAATGCACATTTCAAAATATATTTTTTTTGTTATTTTATATGACTCATTTTTTCTCTTTTTTTGAATTATTAGAAGGTTCTGTACCAAGACCAGTACATCCTCCAGTCCGAGATCAGAATATTTTAAATGGTTCCGTCCCAAGCGTCACTCAATCATGTGACATCTAAGCTTTGCCTTTGGTACTTTTCCAGTTGAACTAACGACATTTGGTTACATGACTCCTTTTTTCCTACTCATCAAAATAATATCAACTTAGTTTTTCTCTTTCTCTCTTACCCTATGTCGCTGCTCTATTATTATTTTTAAAAACGTTATCGATCGTGCGGTAACATCATTCATTCACCAAGCCTTATATAGTTGGTCACTGTATGTCTGTATCTATATATGTGTCTTATGCTACCACTTCGTGTTAATTGGTCTAAAGAGAGATGTAGAAGGAGAAGGGCTAAAAGAGAGAAGAGATGAAGAACGATGAAGAGAGAAGGAGATGAAGAGCGATGGTGAATTTTTTTTTTTAGACTAGCTCTGATACCATGTTAATTGGTCAGAAGCACCATCGGTGCTCTTCTCTCTGTTATTCAGAGTGTATATAAAGAGTTACAAGTAAATCAGTCTGAGTAATTACAGAATATGATGTATCCTAAAATAATAAGACTATTATTGAGTTTTCTATTCTATCACTTCGGTATTTACGGTAAAAAAGTAAAGGGAACATATGATTCTTTATATATTGGATGAAAATAAGATACAGTTTTGATACAACTAGCTAGTTGTGAATAGCGTTCAATGTAATGTCGAGAAAACCCGACATTGTTTTAGGTTATCAAAAAACACATTAGGTTACATATATATCCTTTTGCTCATTGAATCATGTGATGTGTTTTTAGGCACAAGTTCTGAATTTTCCAATTTATATGTTTGAACGCATGCATTTAAAACATGGTTACTAGCTATTTTAGTGTGCGGAATAAGATGAGGTCAGCATTATTGTACTTTTTTCTAAAATATAAAATCATTTCACCATAAAAAGTACAGAAACAAATTCACCATTTTCTCTAAATAGAAAAAAAAAATATATGTTTTTTTGTTTACTATAGTGCAGAAAAAGATGTGAAAATTAATATCCGTTTGTTATTAGATTCCATTGATCATAATATATTATTTATAATTTTCTTGTATTTACCATTTTTAAATTAACATGATTATTGATTGCAAAACTGAAATGAATTTATAAAATTGTCTCAACGTAGCATTTTCTCTGCGTTCGTTGTTGAACAAACGCAATACGAAAAGCAGATTCTGACAATATTATTAACTGCGAAAGTGAAATGAACTTATACAAACATCTTCGATGCGATTGATCGCAACGTAACGCTGAATATTTTCAGCCAGACCCGTCCCGTCCCTGCTATAAAGCAAGTGAAACATTTGCTTCAAGCCACAAAATATTTTAGAAATTTGAGGGCCATGTTTCATAAAAAATGGTTTGGTAAGATGGTTAACCAATTTGACTTTGAGCTAGCATTCCCTTCTTCGAATACCCTCCTCGTTCTTCTATTTTCTTTTTTGACAAACAATTTTTTTCCGTGCTTGTATCTTTTCTTATGCAATTTCTTTTTTCTTATACACTTATTTTTTAGGCAATAATAGAAACATTTTCTTATCTCTTTGTATAATTGAAACTTAAATTGTAACAAAATTTTGACAAAGTTTTCAGACGTTATCTAAGAAATCCAACTATTATTTAGTTTCCACAAACCATTATTGTAAGTTTGTAACCATATTAATGATTTTAAATACTTTTATATTGTTTTAGTGTTATATTTTATCATTAATAATTATATAGAATGCCACATATTTTCAAATATGATTTAGGCCACCCAAAATTAAGGGACGTCACTGTTTTCAACGTCCAAAAATTTCAAACGCAGATTGCAACATCTAGCCGCAGTCGCAACCACAGAAGACTGCATCTGATAAACAAACACTGTTTGACCGCAGCCGCAATCGCAACCGCAACCTCCTGCGACAGGCAAACGAACATACACTCTATCTATTAAACGTCCAAGTAAATAATTAAATTTACTAGTTTTCTTCTGTTAAAGAGAATTTAGGCTTCTATAAATAAGCAAACGATCTGGAGGCAAAATAGATTAGTATATATATGTTCAAACACGTTAAAGCCTATATATAGCGTTTTGATAAGTATGGAGAAAGGTGAATCAAACTCTTGGCCAGTTAAATAATTAACTAAATGTTAGAATGTTGTCGTTTACCACAATATGACTCAGAACTGACGCATCAATTTGCATATGTGTTCTCCAATGTTTCCAAATCTCATCTCCTTTGTCTTTTTCTACCCATTTGCGTTCTACAATGCACTTAATCTCAGCGCCGATTTCTTAATCCAACATGCCTTTTAAAAGTACTTAAATATGTTAACTATATATCTTTCCAAAAATGAAATTATTTATTTTAGTATTTGATAGTTTAATATTATAATAGTAATATCATTGTCTATAAAAATTTCTTAATTAGTTGACCAAATTTTCATTAACCAGAAATTATGAAATTTGATTTTAGATTTGGTCACTATTTCGTTTTAATTACTATTGGGTAAGCTAGAGAGCGTTACTTGTTAGTCTACCGGATTGACAATAATCATTAAGTCAAAAGTTATAACTTGATCTAGAGTTGACCAAATGCAGTTTAGATAGATCTCAGGACGCTTGAAGCTGAATAAATGCAGAATATTAAATCATCAAATTACGATTAGGGCTTCTCCAAGAATCATTTTTTCGACCAAAAATTAAAAAAGTTTCACTGAGCGAAAAGCAAACCCTAATATATATAACACTATTCGATTAGGGATGATCGATCACTGATCAGACCATTTCCTGTTATTACAGTTGCAGCATCACCAGTCTTTAAGATTTTGGGAAGAAGAACACAGAGAAAGAGCAACTATTCATTCATCTGATCAGTAACCATCTCGTCCCTTTCCCAAGAGAATCTATCTGAGAAGCTGTAGCTGTGCTCTGTTGAAAGCAGACAACAAGCATTTTTATACAGCTCTCTTCAAGCGTTTTTGATGAACACACTTTTATAGGTTAAAATGAATCTCTCTGCCATTAAACCTTTAATTCAAATTTTGTGTGCAAGTCCAGTTCGGATTGCCACTGCAAGCTGTGTGACCTTGTTTGGATGGTAGAGAACCGCACAGACCGCAAAACAGACCACGAATGTAGCTATTAAGAAAACAGTTTGACGGGACCTGAATGTTTGGGCAGAGTGTATTGGTATACTGGACTTCCTTGGCCAGTCTCCCATGTCATTTACGTTCATAATAACCTCTTTGTTTAAAAGAGGATCAGTCTCTTTTCCGCCAGTATCTGGGGAAGCCGCCTGTAACCTCTCCTTACAATCTAATCCTGCTTCGGGATCCTGTAAACATAAATAAATGGCGAATGTTAATAAATAAAAGTATGCAAAAACCAATAAACAGATGCAAGATTGTGCGCATAATCCATTAATATCGTCATTATGTGCCAAAGATATCATGAAACACAAAATTAACTATCAGCAGCAGAGCAAGAAACTAAATGTGCAAGACAAGTGAGGATTGTGTACAGGGTCCATTTTAGATCAAATAGGGGAAAACAGATATTAGTGAAAAAACCTGATTGTTGTTAAATATTCTTGATGGTATGTCCTTCTGGAAACTGCTCTCACAACAGCACCCTGATGTTCCTGGTTTCAACTTTGAATCTTCATGGCTTTGCTGCTTTCTGGCTACATTCATATTTTCATGTAGAAGCCTCACGTCGCAGTCACAGGTACAGTGAACGAGACTGTCTGGCTCCATCTTCTTCACCAAAGTTTCTAGATTGCGCAGTACATTTCCTAAGATCGAGGCCGAGTTACTCTGTATCAGATAATTCAGCACTCTGTTGTATCTTTTTATCTGACATCGGTTCACGGTTTGCTCAGTGGATTCTGAAGAGGGCATCTTCACTGACCATGCAATATCTAACAAGAGACCTGTAAAGGTGCTCTGCCTCTCTTCGAAATCCCTGCAACAGCAAGTCAAAGAACAGCATGCGGTAACTCCTTGTCCCTCTGGAAAGAGTGTAGCGTTGAACTTCTGCTCTATTAATTTCATTTCAGAACAAATAGCTTTATCTCCAATTATTAGAGGTATGAAATTTGATAGGCCAGATTCATTCTCAACCTAGAAAAGGATTAGAGGAGGACCATATTATTTGCAGAAAAGGAGCTAGTTATAAAAATGTATCTTCAAAAAATGAGTACCTCGACAAATGCAGGGCCAAAGAGATTAGGGTCAGAAATCACAATATTGATCTTGTAGAACTTGTTATCACAAGAACGCTTCCCATCTTGGCCCGGTGCAGGTACAACAGAATAGTTATGTGGTAAGTACTTCCCAGAAAAAGACACAAGAAACCTGTAATGAAACCATTATCTGTAAGCCGCATGTTATTCTTTTCTATTCAGAACATCTTAGTGGTCACAAGTCAAAGAAAACATGGTGAGTTGTAATCTAAATGCAACATTTCGAAGGTTCTTGCAATATCAGCTTCATCATATGAGCAATAAGACAGAACTAAAAATGAGAAAGAAGCCTGAAGCATATATATGAAAACAAGGGTTGACATCCATACCGGCATTTGGGTTGCAGAAGGTTATGTCCACACACAACGAGTTCAATTGGTTTTCCAGCTTCAAAACATGTAGGATACACAAACTGAAGTTTTGGTGATTCTAATTTTACATCGACTCTCTTTAAAGTTGTTCCGCCTGTCAAAACCAAAACAAAGTAGAAAGAACTTACATTAAAATTGTCCAAACTCACAAGATTATGATTACCCAGTATGATAGGGAGAAAAGAAAAATAGAGAAAAGTAAAGCACATTAACTTGCCTTTCATAAGACGGAAAATCATGTTGTTCAAATAGACAGTCATCGAGCCTCTTCCAAATAGCATCTTCCCAGGTTTAAGAATAAATTCATCCAGATATGCCACAGGATCTTTAGACAACTGCGTAAAGGAACAAATAGGAAAAGTTTATTACAATGCAAAGTCAAAGAGAGAGCTCACAAGAAGAGATATTAAGTTTGTATTTTCTCCCTCCAGGCACAATCTTCCAAACGGTGCAAAATT
This sequence comes from Eutrema japonicum, assembly GCA_030161315.1. Taxonomy (NCBI): domain Eukaryota; kingdom Viridiplantae; phylum Streptophyta; class Magnoliopsida; order Brassicales; family Brassicaceae; genus Eutrema; species Eutrema japonicum. Next base: position 48,266,108 of record BSQW01000005.1, read on the forward strand.
TGCAGAAACAAATAAACTCCAGGACACACAAAAACATAAGAGCTCTAATGTGTATAAGGTACTTGAGAGGGAAAAGGTACATAGAGAAAATCTCGAGACTAGACACCCTACTGAAAAGAAACAATTTCTGATGTTGTGTAGTGGCATCAAGAACATGTAAATGATGAGTCAGAGATAACAGAATGTACCTTCGCCCACATAATCTCTGGCATTGCTATAAAGACAGTCAAAATTGTACACCCTGGACGGATGTAGCCTTCCAGCTCAACAGGCATGGTGGCCAACCATTGGAATATCTGCAAATTCAATTAATCACGAGAAAATTAGTTCTTTGAGATTCTGAAAAGGGTAAACATAGTCCCTGAACACTAAACTGTAATATATAATTCTTGAGAATACTTGATGACGTAGTCTCCGTGGGAACTCAGCTGGATTCCAATCGTAGAGCTTGAAAGAGATCCGACCAGTAGGGCACTACAATGAAATGAAAAATTAGTTTATAAATCACACAGAAGCTTTTGATGTAAGAGTGGTTGAAGAGAAACTCACCACAGTTGAGTAAGCACTTTTGTTGTCACCACAGGAAGGTGAAAGTTCGAACTTTGTGTCATTGATTCCTTCATCTGGTTGAGCTTCACCCGAACCTGTAACAGAGACAAAGTTGTCTGCGTTGATGCTATGGGTAAAGGGTACAGACCCCTGAGCGGGAATATGCCGATCTTCAAAAATCAATGAAGCCTCCTGTTCTGCTCTCTGGTCACTAGAGTATGTATTATCTGCTTCGAAATAATCATATGGACAAGCGGAATCAGCTTGGATTTTCAAGAGAATTCAAACATTGGTAACTAGAAGAACATGCAAATTAAACAACTAAGACCAAGAAACCACATGGTGATATGAGTTGTGCCTGTTAACTTATACCTTTTCCATCATCAACATCAATTACGCTGTTATCATTCTGTGATAACACTTGGTGTTGTTTTGGAGCAACGCCCCCTTTATCTACAGGTTTCCTTTTGCGTCTGTTGTTGTGACGCTCTAGCTTTCTCCGACAGCTGCGTTTTCCCTCGTCAAAGTCTGAGAGTACGTGGAACCTGCCATATAGTTTACTCACTGTAAGGATGGAAACAGCATCGATAGGACAAACAAAAATCATCAAGTTCCCGCTAATAATACTGACTACTCGACAGTTGATAAAGGTGAAACCGGTTCAGCTCAGCCTATGGCGAACAAAGAGAGTTGGTTAATGATTTATGTGAAATCTGTGGAATCATTCAAACAGAGCCTAATCCTATCAAACAGAGAACAAAAATCAATCCAGATCTTGATGATTTCGTGTTGCAAATCAACTATTGGGAACAAAACAATCCTGAACAACTCCAATTCAACACAGAAGATAGTTACTATTGTATTCGTTAAGAGATGACAAATACGCACTTCTTACGAATTTGTGGATAACCTAAGTCAACCACGTGATGGATAGGAGATTAACTCAGACAGTTCTCGCTGGATTCAGCTATCAAATCCAGTTCCAAATTCCGTGATCAAATCTCAAAGCTAGGATTGCAAAACTGAAAAACCGATAAAAGATGGAAAAAAAACCGTACTTTCCACACTGTTGACAGTATCTCTTATCCTCTCCGTCAAGAACAACGGAGCTGGCGTTGGCACACCGGAGGCAAACCCTATGCCTCCTATGGTACCCTTTGAGCTCGCCTATATCCGCTTCACAACCCGGAACCTGACATCGCGCCACGCCCGACCCGCCTCGAGCCCGTTTCTTCTTCGGCAGCTCAGCCTCCTCCAGTTTCTGATCGAGCTCCGGACACAAGCAAGGAAGCATACCTTCCAGGAAATTGGAACAAATCAACCTCGGGTCCCGCTTCCTAACCCGATCGGAACCTGAGCCCGATTCATCCATAGAAGGATACGATTCAGATTCCGCCGGAGGTTGCGTCGCAATCAACGGCGGAGGAGGAGGAGGGGGAGGAACGGGAGAGATAGGGGTTTCGGAGTCAAAAGAGACGAGAAGCCGGTCGTCTGCGGCGAAGTCAAGGAGATCTCCCCAATCCCACATAGCGGAGGAATAGGTGGAAGGATCATCGTTCACCAATGCCGGAGGTTGGATTTCCATCTCCGGCGCCGACGGCGATTGCGATTGCGACATAGAAGACATCTGCAGCGTCTTCAATCATAAATTCAGAGAATTGTTAAGGACCCATCGGTGGTTAGGGAAGTTGGTGATTTTGATTGAAGGTTTTAGGTAAAATTTTACAGAAAGTCATCAAATTCGGGGAAAAAAAGCATTTACAAAACTGAGCTTTTTGTTTTTGTTTACATGCATAAAATATTACCTAAAAATATATATGAAATAAAAATAAGTGATCTACAATAGTCTACTCGATGAACAAAAGAAGTCGTATCAATTAATAAACACAATCATGATGATTATTAGTTAATCGTGCTATAAATAGTTTATTCACATATATTCTCTAAAGCTTAAATGAGGTTAAATATTCGATTTATTTTGTGACATTGGTGTCCAATTTTGAGTCATATTTTTAGATTACAGAGTTTCATTTTTTATTTTATTTTTTAAACTAAATTTTCTCAATTACGAAAATCTGTGATTGTGAAGGTATATAAGATTTGTAGGCTAATTTTTTTAATCATTTAATAGGCTGATTTCAATGGTACTACTTAATTTAGAAAGTTTATCGATCTCTCACTAATACAAAAAATAGCTCACATATGGTATAAAAAACATTGGTTGCACCAAAAAAAAAAAAATGGTATAAAAAACATTAATTTTTTGGTCAACCAATAAACAATATCAACCCTTGTTACAAAAAAAAACAATTAAACAATATCACTTTCACATATTCAACCGTTAATATACGTAAAATTTTTAATACAAAATCATTATTTTGTCTCTGAATAAAAATGAATAATAAACCATGACATATAATTTATTGATTATTAAGCAATGTTGTTGACAAGAAAAACAGATTTTAGAAGGAAAAAAAAGTTTCATAAAGGTAAAAAAGTAAGGAAAAATTATCAAAAAAACATGAACTTTCAATTTTTGCCTTTCAAAAAATAAACTATTGCGTGGACAGTTTAAATCATTAATTTACGTTGTTTTTAAATTTAAATTACAAACTTTTGTTGATTGAGCCAAATTAGACACGACATTAAGTCGATAAACAGAACTGATAAACGAGGTTAAAAACCGTTGTAAATCACGATTAATTGATACGACTTTTTTTTTCTTCTTCTTAAAACCCTCAAAAGGATGATTGGAATTTTTCGTGATTTGAAGTTTAAAAAAAAAAAGAAGAAACGATATCGTATCAATTAACTGAGATTTACAACGGTTTTTAAACCTCGTTTATCTGTTTTGTTTATCGACTTAATATCGTATCTAATCTGATTTAGTCAACAAAATTTTTTGATTTAAAATTAAAATCAACATAAATTAATAATTTAAATTGTTCATGCGATAATTGATGCATAGTCAAACATTTGAAAGTTGGCGTTTTTTTTTGTTTTTGACAATTTTCGCCCCAAAAAAGTAACAGCTGATAAAATTGATGGGAGAAATGATCTGGGGCGCCGGTTAAAACTTGATCACGGTGAAGCCGCGAAAGGGAAGGAGCGTGAGTCTGGGCCAGGTATGAGTGTCTGGGCGTGACAAGCACGCGCTACCTTGTTAATAAAAAAAAAAAAAAAAAAGAGTCGCGTGCAAGCTACGCGAGTTTGAGGAAACCAAACGTGCATCAATCGTGATCGAAAACGACGTCGGATCAGTGTTACTTGGGACGTGAGCTACCCACCAAAGTGTGCATCTCTCTTTTTCTTTTTTTCTTCTTCTCCAATAATAACGGTACAACTTTCTCTTCAGCTTCCACTGAAATATAGACACGCGTCTAATCTTTCATGTGATAAATCTAACCTCTTTGTACTATGTAATCCATGGTTGTTTGTTTACTGATTGGGAGAGATAGAGAATATGTACTAATAAATTGGAGATTATCCCACTTCTAGGATGCCCAAGAATAATTTGATGACACCATGAACCACCAACATAAAGTTGAAACCGACGAAAACAAAAGGGTCAGGTGAGATCGAGTTCGATCTCTACAGAGTCCAATGGTCTATTGGAGTAGAATATGGATGGCTTATTTATTGTAATACGTACTCCAAATACGTCTCCTAGGCTAAAAAGTTCGATGATGAGAATGCAGGGAATAATTCAGACACAAAATAAAATAAATCCTATACATACAAAGCTACCTGTATATTGCGACCAAAAACAGAGAAAAAGCTATCTGTATATTATAACAATTAGGGTTTACAACATAGTAATCTTGCATTACAAGGCACGTCCCTTCTTGCCATGTCGGAGAATTGAGGCTAACAGCAAGCTTGGCTTCCACAATAAGCAACAATGATTCCAATCATCTTTTTTTTTTTCCACAATGCGCATATCATTGCAGCATAGATTTTGATGTTTTTACTTTATAGTAAAGACAACAAAAACAAACACCACTTTGTGAGCAATGGTTTCAATTCAGACAAAATCTGCTGAAAGAGTTTGGTTTTTGTGCTTGTTACCTTTGATGGTTGGTTATGTGGTGGGTATGCCAGGAACTTGAGGAACGGCTGGTTTATGCTGCTTGATCTTCTCCACGAGCACTGCTTGAGTCGTGAGAACAATGCCGGCAACAGAAACCGCGTTTTGAAGGGCGAATCTTGAAACCCGACAAGGATCCGCGATTCCAGCGTTTAGAAGATCCCCATATTTTCCAGACATTGCGTTGTAACCGCTTCTCCATTCGAGTTCTCTGGTTTTCTCCACCACAACCGATCCATCAACCCCGGCATTGGTTGCTATGGCCATTGCAGGTGCCGTGAGCGCCTGACAAAAAAACGTGATTTTCACTTTTGAATGGTTTAAAACAAAAAAAAAACAGGTTTCATTTTGTCATTAAGTTTTCATACCGTTGCTACAATATCTGCACCTATTTGTTCGTACGAATCTTCCATTAGATTCTTCTTGATTCTCGGGATCTCATCTAAAAGATGTATATACGCCGCACCACCACCTGGTACTATACCTTCTCTCATGGCTGCAAACGTTGCGTTCTTTGCGTCTTCTATTCTAAGTTTTCTGTCCTCAAGTTCTGTTTCAGTGTGACCTCCCACCTGAATTGACACCGGGTTAAGCTGATGCTTTCAAGATGACTCAAAAGAACCGAAACAGTTTTTTTTGTCTAACTTAGGGTAGACATTAAGTTCGGATGAAAGCCCAAGTTGTTGCAGCATTTTACAAACAAAGAAGGTTTATTGTAAAAAATCGGACCTTTATCACAGCCACGCCTCCTGTGAGCTTAGCAATTCTCTCTGCGATTTTTCTTGAAAGATATGAATTATCTGTCTCAGCTAGATCCTTCTTCATCTGAGCAATTCTTGCCTGAATCTCCGGTTTAGTTGAAGGGTCTGCAACTATAGTTGTTGAATTAGCTGTAATTATTACTCTCCGCGCAACACCCAGCTGGTCTGAAGTTGCGCCCATGAGAGTCATGCACAGTTTCAGCAATCAAGTTTCCCACAAATTCATCGTTGCCAGCAGAGATTGAAGCCACGGCTACAGACCACAAGAATCCCTTTTGAATTATTTCAAACAAAGACAGGAGGTGGATCAAAACTTAGCTATGGTAATAAGTAGTAAGTAACCTTTAACATCATTCTTCCCTTTTACAGGAATACTTTTCATTTGCAACACCCTGACCAGCTCTTTCACGGTCTTGTTCATTCCATTCTTCACGGAAATAGCATTAGCTCCAAAAGCAATTGCCAAAGATCCAGCTTTGATCATTTCCCTAGCCAAGATCCAGGTTACTAATTTATTTTCAAGTTCAAACAATGAACTAAAGAGGAGAAGGGAATCATTTAGCCACCATGAATGAATAACCTCTTGGATTAGTGTTGCTCCAGCATTCTCGATCGTGTCAGGGAGCTCGATGGATTTAGCAATGGTGACACCATCGTTAATCACTTTGATTGAATCTGATTCAGCCAGCACTACATTACGCCCTGCATCGTTTCCACATTCAAACAAAAAAAATCATTCCAAGAATCGGTTCTTTATCACTTTAAGAGATCCCTAAGAAGGGTTGGTTTGCTCATAATCCAATTCAAAATTCACCTCAACAACTAGTCCATAGAAATTCTAATTTTCAAATCTGAACTTCAATTATATACTTTCTATGTTCAAAGGACCTAACCAAATTTTGAGCTGAAGCTAAAAGGATTTAAAACTACACAATTGTGTGGTTGACCTACAGAAATTAACCCGAGTTTTTTTCTTCCATTGAACACTTTGTCGTTAGTTGTTTAAAACTACACAATTTCTGTTGCAAATGGGGAACTAAGCTCACCAATGCAGGGGAATCGGTTAGGTCCTTATTGACTTGAAGGACTTTACCGGAGGATTGGGGAATTGACATCACTAGTAGCTTTCGACCGTTCCAAAACTCTCACCTTGTGATATACAGGCCCGGTTCTAAATTTCCGAGGGCCCATGACCAAACCAATTTTTGGGGGAAAATTGGGCATTGGCATTTGCCCATGTTGCCACCCCTCTAAACCGGCCCTGACTGACACATACAGAACGTCCCACACAGGCAATTCTTTTTTTTTTGATAAGATGTGAATATTATTACCAAAAGGAAAGATTACAACCAGAGCTAAAAGCAGAGAACTTCTTTGGTCCAAAAAAGAATAAAAAACCAGAAGAAGTTACACAGAGATACAAAGCAGCCTAGATGCAATTAGCTAAATCTAAACCAAAGAGAAAGAGTGCCACTACAGCCCTTACGAAACCGCCTGGCAAGAAGAGTATCTCTGATGGATCTGTCAATCTGCTGGAAGATGATGCATGGTGGTGAAGAGATGCTGTTGTGGATCCTATTGTTCCGTTCTTTCCAGATAGAATATACCGTTGCTTGAGTAGCTAGCTTATAGAGCAGACTTGATTTTCCATTTCTAGATCGGGTCAAAAGCCAGTGTATCATGGTTTCCCATGAATTGAAGATGTCAGGAGTGAGTCCCATACGAGTGAGAACCTGAAGCCAAATCTGAGCTGAGAATTCACATTGAAGGAACAAGTGGTCTCTTGTTTCCTGATGCACAGAGCACAAGGTACAATCGGGATCTAAGTTCATTCCCCAGTTTGCCAATCTCACTTTGACAGGGAGTCTATCAAGATTCGCCGTCCAGAACGTGAACGAGTGCTTGGGGACTCCAAATTTGCACCAGACCGCTTTAACCCAGGGTTTACACGGTTTTGATGGCCGAAATATTTCCCACGTTTTCTTTGTAGAGAAATCAGGGGAAGCTTGAGAAGGAAGACCCCAATAGTAGATATCAGAACCCCTGGAGGTTTGAGGAGACTGAGAGTGTCTTAGGAGATCCCGAACATCACAGATTTGACTGTTTCTGGATCTTGACTGTCTTTGCCAATCCTGCAGGAGGAAGGCCTGCTCCACAGTGCTTTCAGCCGGAATTCCCATAAGTCTCGGACCAGAAACTCCAACAAAATCCATAAGGGAGCCATACTCACACCAATTATCAAACCAAAACCTGGCAGATTTCCCATCTTGGACCTTACAGCTCAAAAGGATTTTGGCCAAAGGTCTTAGAGATAACAGGAACTTCCAAATCCAAGAGTCACCACTCTTAATTCCCGCAGACCAGAAGCAAGTTCTTTTTAGTTTGTGCTCTCTTATCCATGCTACCCACAGAGAGCCGCTATTAGAGAAGATAAGCCAAACCAATCTGAGATTGAGGACTCTATTCCAGGTCAGAAAATTCCTTAATCCCAAACCACCCTCTTCCTTAGGTAAACAAATGGCATTCCAGGAAACTTTAGCCACTGTTTTCTTCTCCAAATCACCAGACCACAAAAACTTATTACATAGCTTCTCAATTGCTTTGAGACATCCTTTTGGAAGAGAGAAGGCGCAAAACCAGAAATTCACCAAGCTGTAAATGACAGAGGATATTAACTGGAGTCTACCTGTAACATCCCGGTTTCTTGTATATGCGGAGAGGCTTATAAGAATTGATTTGGCTACCTATGTCACCAAAGTGCACTTACCTTTTCCGATCACTTGCCCGAAAGAACTCCAGAGTTAAGGGTGCTTGAGCTGGAGTAGTCTAAGGATGGGTGACCTTCCGGGAAGTGATTCGCGGTAGCGTGTGAGTGAGGACAAAACACGGGGAAAGGTCACGTGGTGATTGCAGGGTCAGTAAACAAGTATTACAAGCCTCCCGGACTAACGCACCGGCCGTCGGACCAGGGTGGGGCCCACGTGCCGGGAGAGGGCATGGGGCCCAGGTAGGGGCGGTCGGGGCGTTATAAGTGGTATCAGAGCCGAACCCAAACACGTGTGTGAAGTCAGGTGGGCTCACACCGTCTAGGGTGACGATCCTGGTGCGCAACGAGGACGTTGCGCTCTGTGAGTGGGGGTGATTGTAACATCCCGGTTTCTTGTATATGCGGAGAGGCTTATAAGAATTGATTTGGCTACCTATGTCACCAAAGTGCACTTACCTTTTCCGATCACTTGCCCGAAAGAACTCCAGAGTTAAGGGTGCTTGAGCTGGAGTAGTCTAAGGATGGGTGACCTTCCGGGAAGTGATTCGCGGTAGCGTGTGAGTGAGGACAAAACACGGGGAAAGGTCACGTGGTGATTGCAGGGTCAGTAAACAAGTATTACAAGCCTCCCGGACTAACGCACCGGCCGTCGGACCAGGGTGGGGCCCACGTGCCGGGAGAGGGCATGGGGCCCAGGTAGGGGCGGTCGGGGCGTTATACTACCTGCAAAGGAGAGGCATTTCACTGTCCAGCCATTAAACTTTGTTGAAATTTTGTCTGTCAAGGGAGAGTAGTCTGCTTTCCTTAGCTTCCGATGGAGAAGAGGCAATCCAAGATAGCGAATGGGGAGATAACCCCTTTGGAAGCCAAATATGTTGAGAGATTCAGCTTCTTCCTGGTTCAGTCCCGCTGTGAATAGGGCAGTCTTATCCCTGTTCATGGTTAGCCCAGACAGACTTTTAAAGGAGTCCAAGGAAGATGAGATACCTTGAAGAGAGTGAGCAGTTCCATCGAAAAGGATGATAATGTCATCGGCAAAAGCAAGATGAGATATCCTTGGATTTCGGCCTAGGGGATGATAACCAATAAGACCCGCATCAAAACTTGAGTTAATCAGATTAGAGTAAACCTCCATAGCCATAACAAATAAGGAAGGGGAAAGGGGATCCCCTTGCCTTAATCCTCTTGATCCTTTGAAGTAACCACATAGTTCTCCATTGACATTGATCGAGAAAGAGGTAGTTGTAATGCACTGAGCGATCCAATTAGTGAAGACTGGAGGAAAATCCGCAGCCCTGAAAATTTGGATAATGAACTCCCAGCTTACCGAGTCAAAAGCTTTCCTCAAGTCAACCTTTAGAATACCTCTTTTGGAAATGCTTGATTTACCAAATCCCTGCACCATTTCCGTAGCTAAAAGGACATTTTCCACCAAGAGTCTTCCTTTTACAAAAGCTGACTGAGAATTGGATATGATTTCTGGGATAATAGCTTGGAGTCTCCTAGCTAAAATCTTGGAGATTATTTTGTAGACCACGTTACACAGAGAGATTGGCCTGAAATCCACTAATTTTTCTGCTCCAATTCTTTTAGGTATCAGAGAGATGGCTGTACAGTTCCACTGTTTGAGTAATTGACCAGAATAAAAAAACTCCAACACAGCCTTTGTAAGGTCCTCCCCAGTAACATCCCAAGTTCTTCTGAAAAATTCTCCGATGTAACCATCAGGCCCTGGAGTCTTATTCAGAGGGAGCGCAAACACCTCCCTTTTAATATCTTCAGCAGACGGCACAACTTTAAGGCTCAGCTTAGAAGCATCGTTGCATCTAAACTTAGTGAGAAGGTTAATCTGGTCATAATCATCGTCAGTCAGGGCTTGAGAGGAACCTCCAAGCAGCTCAGAGAAGTATTCAACACAGTGAGACTTCACATCTTCCATATCATCTATCCTCTGACCAGCGTTATTCAAGAGGTAGTGGATCTGGTTAGCTGAGCGCCTTGATGCCACGATCCTGTGGAAGTAAGCAGAGTTGCAATCTCCACTGTCAATCCACTGAACTCTAGACTTTTGAAGGAGAAATTTCTCCTCAGCCAAAGCCAAGGTCATCCAAGTCTTATGAGCCTGTTTCTCTAATCTAGCCAACCTAGAAGATGGGATAGCTAAAAGACGGTTCTGGCAGTCAATAAGCACCGAGTGAGCTTCCTTAACTCTGTATTCTAGATCAGAGAAATGTTCTTTATTGATGTCCTTTATCACAATTTTCAGCAGCTTGAGCTTTTTAGACAAAGTGAACATCGCCGTACCAGAAACATACGTCTCCTGCCAATGGATCACAACTCTTGGGAGAAACTCAGGATGATGGAGAAGAAAGTTGGAGACCATGAAGGCCTTCTTCTTAGGCGCTCTGTTGCCTAGCACAATGCAGGCAGGGCTATGATCAGAAATGTCTGGCTCTCCAAAGTGGGCATAGGATAGAGGGAACTGAAGCTGCCAGATATCATTTATTAGGATTCGGTCAAGCTTCTTAGCAATAGGATTGGCCTCTTGGTTGTTCCACCACGTAAAAAGGTTACCGCGGATAGTGAGATCAAAGAATCCAACATCTGAGACGCAATCTCTAAGATCTTGAATTCCCCTCGAAATCCTAGTGCCGCCATTTGATTTTTCAGAGGGATTTAAGATTTGGTTAAAATCCCCCATAACTGCCCAAGGTTTGTCAGAAACAATGGGATCCATGGCCATAACTCTCAGGTTGTCCCACAGCTGATGTCTACCAGATTTGCTATTTACTCCGTATATGTAAGAAATAATGACCTCAGAGGCGGTATGAGGCAGCTGAATCACGCAAGTGATCATCTGACTTGACTTAGACAGGATTTTTAAAGACACCGAAGGATCCCAAACAACCCAGATTCTCCCAAGCTCAGCAAACTCATAGTTAGTAGCAAAATTCCACCCTGGAAACATGGATTGGATATGGCGTTGAAACTTATTTACCTTCACGCGAGTCTCTATTATACTACCAAAAAGCGGCCTGGTCTGCCGTAGCCAATTCTTGAAATTATGACGCTTTAACTTAAGGTTGAAACCTCTAACATTCCAACAGAACGTATCCACACTCATCTATCACGGTTTGGAGGATGCTTGGGGTGATTCCCCTGAGGACCAGAAATATTCTTGACTACAGATCTTTCCCGCAAAAGCTTCTTCGATACTACTTCCAAAACCCGAGAGTCATCGACAGGATTATCTTCTTCTCCGGAATGAGAAACACAGGCAACTCTACATAGACTACATCACCCAAATGTTCTTAATTGACAAGTTTCCTAAATAAAATATCTGGATATTGAAATGATCATTTGGATTTTTCAATTAAGAAGATAACGTGGGTATCATCATATTCTGATTTGTGAATGATAATAATTTTACCTTTATATATATGTTCCCAAATAATTATAATCAGGTCGATGGCTTATTGAATTGATCTAATCAAGGAAAAGGTCAGTCAACCCAATATTTTAATGATTTAAGAATAAGACTATTTGGGAGCCAGTTAGATCGATGTCGTTCCTCAAGCGATCAAGGAAAGAACCTGAGATATTCCATTAAGAAAATGAGTGGGTGGAGAGAAATTGTTACTTATGGAATGTGCGTAAATAGGGTTGATGGAGAGAAGAAAGACTATTGTGAGCACTTTCTTGCCGGCGGAGAGGAAGGAACGCCGGAGGCATTGTTTTGCAGAGGTTGCGGTTGTCATGTTTGTTTCCATGTTAAAAATGTTGAAAAGGTAGTTAGATTGATCCATAAATGTTCACGTTATATACCCTTTTTTTTTAGATTTGGTTCAGTGACATTTTAGATTTTGCTCTGATACCATGTTTTTGATTAACTAATTCCAATCGATTGATTGGTAAGTATTATTGACAACACAAAGGTGAAGAGATTAGCCGTTGGGAGTAATTAATAGATTCCTAAATTACATAAAGAATATATGGTTTCCCTATTCTATTAAAATAGTGTATTTTATATTTTGCATATTTAAAACAAAACTTAATGGTGAATCCCAAACAATCCGTTGCATTCACATCTCTATTTCCTTAAAATTTATGGTTTTTTTTTTGTCAACAAAAACATTTACTAGATTAAGGGTTTACAACTTGAGTCCATGATACAACATAACCTTCCTTAAAATTTATGGTTAATCGAATATTATAGTAAGCCCATATAATCTTTTGAATTTGTCGGCCCATAAAAAGCCCGACGGTAGCAGCTTCTGGCAACTGTTCTTTTGAAACTCTCCGAGAGTCGTCGATTTCTTCCTCTCTCCCTCCAAATTTTACTCGCTACACAGATTGCTGTCTGTTCCTCAGAGATAGGGTTAGGGTTTTACGATTCAATTTCTGTGCGGATTTTGTTGAGAAGAAGACTAAGGGTAGAGGAAACTGTGAAATCTCGATGGCATCGAGAGCGAGAGCGAGGAGCCGGAGCCGGAGCAGAAGCTATAGTCCCCGTCCTCGTGGCATGTCGCCACCGCGCGAGCGGAAAAGCTACGACGAATATCGCCACCGTGAACGCCCGTCTTCTCGCGACCACGAATCCTCTGATCCTTCTGGTTTGCTCATCCGTAATCTCCCTCTCGATGCTAGGTCTCTCTCTCTCTCTCTCTCTATATATACTGTATGTATATTCCTAGCATTGGGAAATTTCTGTTCGTAAAGTCGAGATGTGTGGATTTTCAGCGAATTGTTATTCTTAGGACTTGTTTTCGAAGCAATTAAATTTCTTTGTGGAGCAATCTGTTAAACGACCCCTTACGGTTTTTAACTGTTTGCTCGTTTTATTTTCAGGCCGAATGATCTGAGGGATTCGTTTGAGCGGTTTGGTCCACTCAAGTACATATACCTGCCGAGGAATTATTATACTGGGTATGCGTGAAGCTTTGTCTCTTGCAATCAGATACCTATAGCTATTTCCTAGATGAGCTTTAGCTCCGAACAATATGGTCTAGTGTCTGACTGATGGATTTGATGTACATGGATTATGAGAATTGACATTACAATTGCTCATGAAATGGCGAGATAGAGTTGCTTTTTATCAGGAACTTTTGTTGCTGCTCAAGTAGGTGTTGTTTGACCAGGTACCTTTAACTTCGATTTGATGATGTTTTGTGGTTTAGGGAGCCGAGAGGGTTTGGATTTGTTAAGTACCGTTATGCTGAAGATGCAGCTAAGGCGATGAAGCGAATGAATCACAAAGTTATTGGTGGGCGTGAGATAGCCATTGTTTTTGCTGAGGAGAACCGGAAAACTCCACAAGAAATGCGTACAACTAACCGCACAAGGTGAAGATTCCGTTTTCTTGCATCTGTATCAATTTCATCCTGTAAATTATATGTGTTGAAATGCGTCGTTAGTAATTTTCCTCAGTTATCCCCAACTCCTATTTGGTTTAATATAGTGGTCGATATGAGGAATACAAGAGGAATTCACGCAGATCACCAAGGCACAGATACCGTTGTAAGTAGCTTTATGGCCTGCTTGTAACTTCTTGATACATGTCTGCACAACTACAGTTTATGGTTCAGTGTAGAACAATACCTACGTTCCTTGTGATGCTAACTAACCGAGTCCTTTCTTGCTCATCAGCTCATTCACGGTCGCTTTCTCCTGCAAGGCGAGAACGAAGGTTTGGATCTTAACTATTAGACATTTGCTATTGTATATATACTCATTTCAATTAGACTATTTGTTTTATTGGCACTCGGTAGTGTGAATGCAAATAAGCACTGTTTGGTAGTCACTTAGATTTGTGTGCTAATACAACTTGAAGGCACAAATTGGAGAATTCTAAGTATATTTTGGCGTTGGTTCCCCCCTAAAACCTAAGCGCTGGTAGTAATTTCACCAAATATATCATCTTCACCAGCTTTGGTTAACTAGAGCTTGAATACCGCTTGGTCAACTGGTTATCTATAATTTTTGCGAGAGGGTTTTTGGGTTCCATCCGCATTGAATTGAGTTTGACTTGTCTTTTTGTATATATTTCATTCTGTCGTCCAGTTGATAAATGAATGAAAAAGCTTATAGTTAGCCAAAGAAAGAATGATATCTGGAGAAATGGAGCCATTCAAAGTTGTGGGATTCAACAAGATTAAAGATAGGTTTTGTTTCATAAAGTCGGAGAAAAGAGAGGATTTGGAGCTCTTTAGTTCCATAAAAGATGAGAAAAGAGATCTTTCAAGTTTTTATGGCGCCTGCTTATCAGAAATGGGCATTGTAGATCCTAGAACAGTGTCGGAGTACGAATTACAAGTAATTGATGTTACTTTCCGGGAACGGAAAGAAGGTACAGGTAAACCAAAGGAACAACTTCTAATCAGTTAGAGAAGTGGAAGAGTCTGAATAGGGCACAAAAGCCACCTGAAGAACATTCGTAATATGCTTGCATTCTATATTATATGCTTAAGAAAAGGTTAGTTGTCTCAGTATGTAAGAGTTTAAATTCCCCTTTTTTGTCACTGGCACAGGCACAGTAAAGCAAGAGAGGATGATTCATACTCTCCTCGAAGGTCAAGATCTATTTCCCGTTCCCCTCTGCCCCGAAATGAGAAGCAACGCAAATCGAACAATCTGTCTCGAAGCCCAAGAAGAAACTGTAGAAGTCCCCGAGAGGAGAGGGTGCTTACTCCAGTCAGGTCTCGAAGTCTGTCAAGGTCATGATCTCGGTCCACGAGGTAAAGAAATAGCTGCATTGTTATTGTATTTGCCTCAGATTTTTTTCTCTAATCAGTGTGATGTGTGATAATGTATGTATGGTGTTTCCTTGCAGTCGTTAATCTTCTGTTTTTAAGTGGAGTGGGACATAAGATCTGGAGTTTAACTATGGATGTGTTTCACTGCCTTTCTTTTTGTTTTCTGTTTGTTTGTTTTTGCATACCCAACGTCATAACTGTCATTTCCCTTCTTTTTCGATAATGTATCTAAATATTTCTCGGAAGAAAGTCTATTTAAATTAAAATGTGCTTTTTTCTTGGTAATTTCACAGTCAAGTATATCCACAAGTCTACCAGCAAATCCTAACTATTCGATAAAGTTTGTAAAATTGAATGAAGAATCTTATATACACTAAGTGTCATCTGTCGAGTAAGGAAAAATATAAGCAGATAAAACAGATTATTCCTCGGGAAATCCATTCTGTGCTGATTAAAGTATCATCGAACAACGAAAACTGAGTCATTTGGTTGTCTTTGAGAACCCACTACGAAAGCATTTGAGAGGAAAAAATTGGGATGACAACAAAAGATAGAGAGTAAAGCTCATTCAAAAATGAACAATTTGCTTTATTAGGAGATACAAATTAAAACATGACAATTACTTGTGATTCTCATTTCAGGGGACACCCTTTCTCGAAGGCTTCTTGCTCTTTCCTACACAGATCAAACTCGTTCGTGTAGTAATACATACACCCAACGTAATCATCCATCTCCTTTTGGCACTTCTGGTGAAGATCCTTCAGTCTGCAACATTCATTAATCCATCAACAAAACTAATGCTTTATTACCGTATAATGTCTACATCACTAATCTAGTGTCTGAGTGATGTAGATTGATGCCCGTTACCATGATTGATGGGTTCAAAGTCTTCTTGGTTTGATATTATTAGAATACGAAGCGGAAACAACTTGTAAACATCAAAACTAAATCTTAGACCAACACTCCAAGGGAAGCAAAAGGCTTCTTAATGACCTTTTAGTAAATGGAAAAACCATTATACAAGACAACCCAAGTTCTACAACAAAATTGTACAGTATTATGTCTGAGTGAAACAGATGGTTACTCAATTATTTTGTGTGTGCCAGTTTCAAGGATAACATAATGCAGAAAACACATGGTATGGATAATAATAATTCAAGGATATCATAATGCTGAAAACCCATGCCACAGATGATAGCTCATTTGGACTCTAAACCATATACAAACATTTAGTAGTTAAATTTATCATGTTCAAAACCTCTATGAAAAAAGATTTGATATTTAAACCTTTAGGTAACTACTTTTTTGTTTGTGGTATGCTTTAAGGATCTCATGCTCATGGCTAATAATAGCTAAGCCTGTTGGAAAGACATTCCACGAAACTGTCACAGCTATGTTCAAATACGTTCGCTCAGTTTTTCACACAGAAAGAATTAATCAATCCTCTACTCTTAGTTACACTCTATGATTAGAACCCTAAATCAGCAATCTGAAATTTAATGTCTTCGTCAAAATTAAACACAATGCATCTCCAAAGAGAGCCAAAAACTAATAAAACCTGCAAAGAGATAGAAGCAAAAATTGAGCAGAGATACTTACAAGCCAAGCACGCAGCGAGTGACGTCACGACCCTTCTCGAGGCATTTCTCGGGGTTCGGATCATTCTTCTTGCATTTGAGGAACGCAACGTTCTCCGGCATACATCTTATACCTATATGCTTCGCCGACGCCGTCAACACCGCTGAAGTAGGGATCGGGTTACCTGTCGCGTCCACCGCACTCGACATGGCTCAGAAATTCGAAATCCCTAGCTGAATCCAAATGGAGAAGATCAAATCAATCCAATCTAATCGCAATCCCTAAAAAAGAAAACAGAAACAGGAAATCGTCGAATCCACAGTAGAAGCTAACAGGCTGATAACGAACGAAGGAGAAGACAACGAACATCGTCATACCTTTGCAACGGATCGATTTGGATCTTCTTCTCCACTGAGTTACAAACGGAACAGAAGGAAGAGAGAACAGAAGAAATCAGGTGGGTAGCTCTGAGAGAAAAATGGGCCATATTGGGCCTAATAGATCGATAGAATATTGCGTTAAAAAGCCTGTAAATAACTTAATGGGCCAAATGAAAATAATTTAGTGTCTCTTGATAAAAAAGGTCTTTGTTTCCTACTCTCCTCAGTGTATTCTTCATCCTCTCACTCCCGTTTTCTCTCCGCCGTCTCGTCGCCTTCTGCCACATCGGTAATTTTCTGTCGCTTTAGCTCTGTGTTAAATCATCTGTGATTTTTTTTTTTCGTTTCTGTCGAAAGCTACAGAAACTTGAATTTTAATGTTTCATTTTTTGATTTCGCGCAAGCTTTTTTCTTCTTCTTCTTAGTTTCTTGTCCATTTCTTCGATGGATTGAATGATCTATGGGTTTAAAAAAAAAAAAAAAAATATTGTGTTTGCATCCTTATGTTAAATCACCGGAATTTTTTCGATGTTAATCATGGAAATCTTCCTAGTGCTGAGATGAAACGAGAATGATCCTAGCCAATTTTATTGATCTGCTTTGAAAATCACTTTTCGTGATTTGCTATTTAGCTTTATTTAGGTCGAGTGATGCAAATATTGAAGTTGAGAATTTGATGTTTCTCTGGTCTAGTTGTATTGGAGTGAGAAAATGGGGGACAAGAGGAAGAAGACGTTCATGTTCATCCGTCTTGTCTCAGCTGCTGGAACTGGATTCTTCTATGTCAAGAGGAAGAGTAGCAAGGGTCTTCTTGAGAAGCTTGAGTTCCGCAAGTACGATCCTCGAGTCAACCGCCATGTCCTCTTCACAGAGCAGAAGATGAAGTGACTCGTAACTCGATGTTTTGCTTATGTGTTTCATTACATTTGAAGAAACCCATAACAAATCTCGTTACTTATGAATCAAAGAACTTGACAGGTTAAGTTGGGGTTTAGACTTTGTAAGTTTCAGTTTGAGGATTCTTTCGACCCTTGAAACGCACAAAGAAAGTGGATCTCTTATTCTCTATAACGGTCTATGTATAAGACCTCAGAGCACAAGACTTTATCATAATCCAGGTTCAACGTTATGTAATGCACCAACATCTTGATTTCAAAGTATGATAAACTGACACAAACTAGAGCTTCTTGGAGATTCAAAGAGTTGTTTCAAGAGACCGGGCTCGTGCTTTTTCCGACAAGACTGATTCAAACGCAGAACAAGCTTCTTGAGTGTTGTTGAGTTCTCTAGAAAGTATCTAACCAGTTCCAGTTCGGTTGCTTTATCCGTGATCGGGCTTTTAATATCAACAGATTCAAGGGACGATATCAAAGAACGAGGCAGAAGAGTCAAAAGTCCACTTTCCCCTTCTGTCACCAGAGAATCATGAACCAATTCCTGCAAATCCCAAACCGAAACAACATAGAAACAAAGATGAGTGGCTAGAAAGTTAAGAATCTAGGTAACAAAACTTACAAAGTTGTAGGCAAATCATTACCAAGATGAGGTGTTTCAGATTCGGGCATGTCTCAAGAATGACTGGCAACATCTCTGGAGAGGAGTTTGAGAACATAGTAGCACGCAAACGAGCCAAGCCATGAAATTTGAATCGTCGGTTCATTTTCAGGTAATGATAAATGAACTGCCAGATAAAGTAACTTAACATAAATAGGTTTAGTAAAAATTGTAATGGCAAAGTGTAGAGATCAGTGTGTGTTATATCTCAATGGCAAATTGTAATACCTCAAGAGTCTTCCTTGAGATGGTCATATCTCTGACGTTTGAAACACGGGTTAGAAAATTACAAATGTTATTTCTTTCCGCCAATGCACCAGCAACACCACCTACCGCTTCAAACAAGACGTCAATATGAACCTTGACAGATTCACTCATACTGACTATCTTGAAGCTTTTGTATTGGTAATCTTTGAGACTCAGATACTCGAGTCTCGGAGTATCGATCACAACTGTATCCCCACCATTATCAACACAATCGGGATCCGTCCGTTGCAGAGTGAGGCTCTTTAGTGATGTAGAGCTGACGCGTAAAACTTCTACGAAATCATGTCTACCCTGGCTCAATTTTAAATCACCGAGAACCGGAGAGCATGAGATTAGTGCCTCTGCAGCCTCATCGCTGGGAAATACAACATTTTCGAAGTGCAGAGTCTTGAGACGAGGTAAAGAACAAGGCTCGAAAACACTCAGAAGCACGAAGCTGAGTTTCAAGCTAACCAGTGTGTCACACATTGAAAAGATTGAAGGCGTCATAAGGATACAAAATCCAAAGTAATTCACGATTTCGAAATGTTCAATCTTACACTTAACCACTCTCATCAGACATGCCTCGACTGTAGAAATTTCAAAGTCATCGTTGTCAGTGTTTAGCTTGAATCCACGCAAGTAGGACTCGCCTCGGAAATTCAGAAACTTATCGACGAAACTCACACACGCATTGTCCTCTGAGAAGTCAGATTTGTTCAAATCTAATCTAGGAACCCATAGCCAGAGATGTCTCCATCTAGAGGACAAAACACTTGTCCTAACAGAATCCTTAGTAGTAAGAAAGCAAAGTATATGAAATAGCAACGATTCAGGCAATATGCTTATCCTGTCTTCACCACTTGTGCCGATTCGTCCTTGCATAGCTTTTTATTCAAGTCTTTCGGTTTTCAGGGATAAAACGACCTGAAATTCTCTGAAACTGTTAAGAATAAGCATGCTCGAGCCTTGTCTCGATCGTTTAAACTAAAAAAATTGCAGTTACATAGATCAAGCAAGGATGAAATTGAAAGGCATACATGATGGATCCCATGACCGGAGAATAGAGTAGAATATAATGGAAAGTAACCAACTCACCGGAGATCGAATATTCCGGCGGAGATGAAACCCTCGTCTAATCGTGTGCGATTAATCCCTCCTATTGATAAAAAAAAAAGGATTTAATTAGGACTAATGATATATTAGTTATCTATCAGACCAATCAAAGTCCACACCTTTGAATTAGTCTTCTTTGACACTCAGATGTTTCAGTCTTGTAGCCACAACTACTTTTCCACTTGATCAACAAAGTAGCCACTGATCTCAATATAGCCCTAACCCGGCTGATGAAAACTTATCAACACTTTTGCATATCTTTACACTTGTCTAATCCAGCTTTAGAACCTATTGGGTTTTACATATATAAACACACCATTCAAGCCACGGATTCGGAGTTGGAACCACTGGAATGAGAGCGTCTTGGAGATTTAATGAGTTGTTTCAAGACACCAGGCTCGTGTAGTGTTTCTTTCCAGAAGACTGATGATCCAAACGTAGAACAAGCTTCTTGAGTGTTGACGAATTCTCCAGAAAGTATCTTACCAGTTTCAGTTCAGTTGCTTCCTCCGTGATTGGGCTTTCCACTTCAAGGGATGATACTAAACACTGAGACAGCACAGTCGACAGTCTAGTTATTAACCAATTCCTGCAAACATAGATCGACAGATACTCGAGTTTCGGAGTATCAATGACAACTGAATGTCCACCATTTATAGCATAAGCAGGATCCGCTAGGTGAGGCTCTTTAACCATACCAATGCCTCACACACACAAAGGGTTAAGGGTGTCATCAATGCTGCAACGTCCAAGCTTATTCTCAACTTGGAAATGTTGAATCTTGCGCTTATCCACTCTACCCAGACATCATTTTCAAAGTTTAGCTCTTCTTGATCAATGCTTAAGTAGGATTTGCTCTGGAAATTCATTTGTGAAATCTAGGAACCCATTTCCAGAGGTATCGAGGACAAAACACTTGTCCGATTTGGATTGGGTTTCGGTTTGAGTTCATACCGAATTAATTTGATTCTTTCGGTTTGGTCGCATCACATTCACATCTCAAAACTGATTGATTGAAGGATCTTGAGGCACTGCCGTATATATAGGCTCAAATCTCAATGGTTTAAGCATACATATAAAAACACGTTTGATAATCTTAATTTTATTTTGTGTGTTCAGTGCAACGATGTCGATGGACGTTTCTTGTTATATAAACGACAGAACAAGAAACGGCTGATTCCGACATGAGTTATGATTTGTCCGACGAACGTGGCTTTTATCACCATCAAAACGATGCAGAAACAAGCAACTGTGTGTCATTTACAAGGATTTCGAATCCAACTAATGATTTAATTTGGCGCCGCCGCTTACGGAGGAAGAAGGGGCAAGACGGAGTATCTCCGGTGTCGGCGGAGGAGAAGGAGAAGCCGTGGAGTAGAGTAATGATGATGATGAATATTGAGAATTTTAATTTCTTTTTGTTTGTGGTCCTTCTTCTTCAATATAATTAATATTGAGAATCTATTACTAATAAATGAGAGCACACACACACTTGTAAAGTCCTTTTCAGTCCTCGATTTAGCTAAATAATTAACACAAAGAATAGAAAGAAAAAAGGTAACATTTTTTTCCAATCCTTTAAGACTTGCTTCTCTCGCTGGCTCAGAGAATATATGTCGATCGCATAATAAATTTCTTGAATTTTTTGTTCGGGTTTTCATTAGTTCGATTACGATGCAAGAATCCATCGCTAAAGATTCTCCCTCTTCTTCTACTCCTCCTCCTCCTACTTCTTCTTCTCAGGTATTCGAAATCCTATCACTGGGTTTTAGATTTTTCTTGCTCAACTGGTTTGGTGAGTTTCATTTTGTGGTAAATCTAGGGTTTATCTGTTTAGTAATCATTAGTGTAGTTCCTCAGAGTCTGCTTCATTGTAGAAAAGTTGTGAATTAATCAGTCTTAGAATCTGATCATCAGGTTAAACAAGAATCTATCGAAGAAGATGTCTCCCAATCGGATGTTTCGATCCAAATACCCCCAAAACCTACGCCGAGTTTAGGGATCTTGCGCAATCTGAGCCTGAAACGGAAAGCTTCTCTACCCAACTATGAGAGGAGACTACTACTTAGTCCCAGCATTTCAGAAACCACTGAAAAGCCTCTTGTTACTTCTCCTTATTGGAAAAGATGTTTGTCACTTCCTTCCACAAATGCTGCTAAACTGTCTCTCGTTACGTCTACACCGCCTCTTTCAGCTCTGGTGCATACTGAACAACCTAGTTCTAATGTGAGCTCTCGGTGTTTCTACAATCTAATGTGCAAACAAAGTTTTGAAAATTTCTTCAAGTAACTTCCTTTCGAGTATAAGATTTTGTTCTTGGGGTGCAGAATGATGGTGTTCATCCTTCAGTTTCAAGATCCTTGTCCATGGGGAGAAACAAAGTCATTGTACGAGCTGTCTCTTTTAACAACAACAAAGATCACATCTCGACCGAAGCAAGTGGCGGTATGTGATAAATTCCCCTCATCTTTTTGTTTTTGCCGGCTGCTTTACGGCTGAGTGTTGGATGTTGATATGGAGGAATAGATTGATTCCCGAGAAGCATTATCAATTCAAAGAAATGTGGTTTTTGATCAATGAAAACGGCAAAGTTCACACTCATATGTTTCCTTCTTTCTTGTGTTTTCATATGCAGATCAAATCACTCCGGTTCCTGCAGAAGAAACAGAAGAAGAAATCCCTGAAGAAGAAGCGGTGTGCAGGATTTGTCTTGATGTGTGCGAAGAAGGTAACACACTGAAAATGGAATGCAGTTGCAAAGGTGACCTCAGACTCGTTCATGAACACTGTGCCATTAAGTGGTTTAGTACAAAGGGAACGCGAATCTGCGATGTTTGCAGACAAGAAGTCCGAAACTTGCCAGTGATTTTGCTTCGTGTCCCAACAATTAATCAACTTACCAATAGACGGGAACTCACTCAGCAGAATCCACAGCCACAAAACATTAGGTAAATCAGAACTCTTTCAGAAATTATCTTATCCTTCTCAAGAACACTAACAATTGAAGATCGATTAAATGGTGCAGTGTTGGGCAAGAGTTTGTAGTGCTTGTACTCATCAGCACAGTCTGCTACTTCTTCTTCCTTGAACATTTGCTGGTAATGCTTGTTTTTCCCCCCGAGTCTTTGAAAACAAAGACTTTTCGGGTATTTCATTATAAAGATCTTATCTTTCATTACAAAGATAACATAACATGACAAGGGTTCTTATATGTGCTGTAGATTCGTGACTTGAATTCCCAGGCTATCTTTGTCGCAGCGCCATTTTCATTCACCTTAGCTCTGTTAGCCTCAACTTTTGCGGTCATCCTCGGTATAATACCGCTCCCTAAAGAACTTGCCGAGTCCTTTTTTACTGACACAATCATATAAATTGTTAATTGTTAATATCCCAAACTTGCAGCTATCAGAGAATACATATGGACATACGCAACTCTTGAGTTTGCACTAGTGGCCTTGCTTGTTCATCTGTTATATGTTACAGTAAGTAATACTAAACCATATGTTTTAAGCTTTGAAATACTTAAAACACCTAATCTCAGACAGACAATTGGAAAAAGTTCTCATGGAAAGATCTTTGTTTCAGTTTGGTGTGCCGGTTATCTATTCAATGCTTTTCGCTGGAATTCTGGGTTTCGGGATGGCAATGTGCTTAAACTTGCTGTACACTTGCTATTCCTCTCGGCTTGTGCGGGTTTCACAGAACAGGAACTTAGTATAAAAGAAAGTCTCTTCTGTTCTCCCTTAAAGCTTGTATATGAAAGGACAAATTGCTGAGTAGATAGATTCATCTGAAACAGTAAGACCTGTAAGATATATATATGTGTTCTTTGTACGTTTTGTATGAAGAAACAAAAGTTTTGTGGTATTACAATGAAAATGTGTCGAGAGACTAAAAGTTTTGTGGATTCAAGTAATAGAGCTTTTGTGAATGAGATCACATTTTACTTCTTTCCGACAGGGAGTCTCTAGGCTCAAAAATCTTTTGCGAGTTTACTAAAATGTCACGGCCCTAAATTATGTGTAAAAAGGGGCGTTCCGAGAATCGAACTCGGGACCTCTCGCACCCAAAGCGAGAATCATACCACTAGACCAAACGCCCTTGTTGTTTGTTTACAGCATTATTATATAGTTATTGCGTTTTACAAACGTCAATAGGCTTTTACTTCATCCTTAGTGGAAAAGAAACCGACCAAATTAAGATAGAACTTGACAAGTGATGTTGTATTACAAAAGTGAAAACCAAAAAAAAAAAGAGCAATAAGCACAAATAAGCGAAAACGGGTTTTCAAACATATTGAGTCCACAGTTTGTAGTGACTAAAACTGGAGTTTAAGACAGATTCCGATGCAAGTTAACGTCTAAATCTAAAACAGAAAAGTACCCCTTTTCGCACAAAATGCAAAGTCCATTACTACTACCGACTGCTAACAAAGAAACGAAACTCCCTACCAGAATTAGTCTAAGATCTGCGCAAGTTACGGGACAACGCAGATGAATCGAGCTCAACATAGCCTCTAAGAGCTCCATCTCTTTCTCCAGTTAACCGGAATGCGGGAACATAATGTGAGAATCTCAACAGTTCACACCTCGGGATCGTTTTCTTCACATCGATGCCTCCTTCCGCTTTTTCCTTGAAGACCGAAATAAACCCGTCCACCCGTTCCAACATCATAACCTCGATGTGGCTCTCAATGTCGTCAAGAACTTCAACAACCTCGTATTCACACTTCTTCAAGCTTGCCACCTTGATTGCATCACTCCAGTTCTTGTACATTGCCCAAATTTCGCCGGTCTTGGGGAGGACAGTGTACTCGGTTTTTCTTACACTCTCTTGTGCCTTCATCTGATGTGAAAAATCAGTCACCTTAGTGAGTGTCTCGTCCCCCCCTTTCTTCAAGGTGAAATGTCCACAACTGACTGGCATTTTTTTGTCCCGCCACTGTGTAACATTCTTAGGAAGTGATTCCAGCTCTAGCCTGTTTACCTGCAGTTTAAATACTGGCTTCCATTCTACCTTCTGAATCTTGGCGTAATACTTGGGCAAGCCTTCCTCTTTACTGTTCAATGACCATATCTGGCCAGTTGCAAACTTTCCCTCTAATCTATCAGCGCTGAAGTCATGGAACTGGAAATTAGGAATGACGACACAGTCTGGCTCTGATGAATGCGGAGAGCTATGATGGACTTGGTTTGACTTGGCAGCTTCTCGTGAGACAGAGACAGCTTCTTCTTCTCCTTCTTCAATCTTTTGTGGTAATGCAGCTGTATCAAGCTCATAAGAACCAGCAGGAACACCATTGCTTTCTTTCCCTGTCAATTTGGTTGAGGGAATGCTGTGGGAGAATCTAAGCAGCTCATGAGGCGGAATCTGAAATGTATCTGATCTACCATCCGATGCAATTCGACAGAAGACACTTGCAAAGCCTTTTACTTTACGCAATAACGCAACCTCTATTGCAACCCCTTCAGCATATTCTGACAGGATCTCAACAAACTCATACTTATACTGACGCCGACGACCAGTAGACCAATTGATGTCCCAGTTCCTAAATAGAGCCCATATTTCTCCCATTCTTGGGTATACACTGACAATATCTTTCATGCCTCTTACTCTGCAATGGATCAGATGAGAGAACGATGGAGTTTTATTTGTGTTCTCATCTCCGCCATGTTGGTACTTACCAACAGAGATGGGCAACTTCTTACGAACCCACTGCTTTGCTTTCTCATCATCTGGTTTAGCCTCTAGCCATGTTATCTTAAGCATAAAACTAGGTACCCTTATGACTTTTCTGATTATGGCATAATATCGAGGCATTCGATCCATGTGATGATCATACATTGCCCATGTCTGGCCAGCTTTAAAACAACTCTCTTCCTTCAACTTTTCAAAGTTAGAGAAATCAGGATCACCACACTGGAAAATCTCTAAGTCTGATGCACTCCCTGAACTTGAATCCTTCACTGCATTATAAGCACCAGAGTCCCGAGAGCTTCCCACTTGGTCTTCTCTTACCTTCCCCTTCCTTTTTATCCCATTTGGCAAAGTTTCTGCAAACAGATTATTCTCATTTGACTTCTTTCTGAAATCAGACTCTTCAGCACTTTCTCCATCCTCTTCTTTCTTGTCATCATCCCACGCATTCTCTTTATATGAAACCTGCTGCTTGCTACGGACTGACCTCCGAGAATGCTGTCCACCAGCTGCAACTTCTTCCCACCCAAAGCTACTCTCGTTGTAAGAACTGCCATTAGATTCAACTATATTCTTTCTCTTTCTCTTTCCATTGCCGTTCTCAGCAGAAGTACCCGGGCTTTTAGCTTTGGAACCCTCTTTTCTTGGGGAAATTCTGGCAGAATTCTCCGGCTGCTTCTGTGCTGCCTTGCCAGCCTCTTGAGTTGGAACCCTGCTCTGTTGGTAGAAGGGGAAAGTCGCCTGAACTGGTGGACCCTGGAAAGCAGTTTGAAGAGCAAGGAATTGCTTATGGCAGGTCGGACATTTCATTAGTGTGTTGATATATCCCCTCAGATATTCATGCTTCGTGTGGCAAAAAGGGCATGAGGTCCAAAAGTTTGGGCCAGCACTAAAATCAGTCGGTTGAGCTTGAGGTTTTTGCTGGTTTTGAGGTCTCAAACCAGCAGTGAAGCTGTTACTCGCTTCATTAACGTTTGTCTGGAAAACAGGCCGAGTGTAAAAATCCGTGGCCGGGGCTTGTCGGGGTTGGTAAGACGGTGCTGGTGCAGGCCTTTTAAAGGGTTTGCGTCTCATGTCATGAAGCCTCCTTTTGTCTTTGTCCAAAAGAACCCTCTGAGCTTCACCAATCGTTTTGAAAGCAGATTCAGCACCAGGGAGCTTGTTTTTGTCCGGATGGAGATGAAGCGCAAGCTTCTTGTACTGTTTCTTGATGGTATTGTCGTCTGCATTCTGCTCGACTTGGAGAATCTTGTACCAATCAATCTCGTCCCCAGATTTCTCCGAAGCTGCACAATGAACATCGCACACCATTATCATGTGAGCAATATTCTCCAATGTTCCATCCATATTCTGAGCCTTAATTGCAACTCTACGAGCAGTCGAGAAATTTGACTTTCTCATCCACTCTTCTGCCACATCTTTGGCTCGAAGAGCCTCATCTTTGTTGCTCATACTTAAAAACCCAGTTGCGATACCCTACACGGACAATTTCGAATTCAGCAACTTGTAAAATAAAAAAACGCAAAAAAAAAACCAAACAAACAGTTTTCAACAAAGCGAACTCAGACAGTCACACATGAGAAACACACAACACATGCGCGAATTACTCCGAGACAGAGACAACAAAAAAAAGTGGGCTTTTTGGAGAAATAAAGGAGTAATCATCGAGGAACAAACGATTTCACGAACCAGAGAGTGAGAGAATGAGAGAGAGAGAGTCGGAAAACTCACCGGAGATCGGAGAAGGAGAGACGAGAGAGAGAAAGAAAGGGCACCGTCAAATGCTCACGTCAATGGCCAACTGACTCTTTGACTGAAATCTGTCTTCGTCTTCGTTTGTTGTGGGGGAAACACCTCACACGGTTTATATGCTTCTCTGGTTTTTACTGTAATTTTTAGAAACTTTGAGGTCTTTTGACCTTTGCACTCTTATTTATTTGCTCTTAAGCCCTTTGAATTTAGCTATATTACTACTAATTTGTACAGAAAAATGGTAGTTTGGTCATCTTGTTTTATTGATAAAGACATTTATACCCCTCCTAGCCCTTTTTGATGGATATAAATTTTTTTTTTTCAATATAAATATATATTTTACTTTTAAGGTTTTAGATAGAGATGGAACTAAACCCTAAGAAGATAGCTTTTGAGTGGCCGATATTTTTCTCTCCCAGAAACCCTAGCACCGTCATCAAAAGGATCCCCCGATCTCCTTCTCCGGCACGCGTGGTGGCGCACCGTCGCCGGAGAAGGGACCACGTCATTCTCCTCTTTCGTTGTATTAGGTTTACCGGCCAGTTATCGGCTGTGGCTGTGGTTGTCGCGGGTGATGGATTCTTCTTCGGGTGCTCTTAGTTGGCGAGCCAGTTTTCTCCGACGGCAACGTGAGGCAGTGAGCGGTTTCCGGTGGTGACTCCAGCGCTGACTCTGGGAGGTCGTGACTCAGTGGTGGTTGTTCCCCGCTTGTCTCTCTCACCACGGCAAGGTATTGGGTTTGAGAGGATCAGCCCGGATCCGGAATTGGGCGATGGTTTCCGACGGTGGATGAGTTTTGGGGAAGGGTGTCTTTACCGGTTTTCACCTCCCGTGAAGCTTTCGGTTTGGGGACGGCGGATCTTCGGAAGGAGGTTTTCTCCGGTTTGTAACCCCCGCCAATGCTCTCTCCCCTCCTCCGTCGTCGCTCTCGTTTAGGAGTCACTGGTGGGGCGGTGGTGGTCCTGTTCCACTGCCCGCGGCGAGAGCTCTTTCTCCTTCCAGCTGTATCGATTCGGGGGCGGGAGTCTTTTGCCGTCCTGGGCTGCGTTGACGGTGGTCCTGTGCCGTCGTCTGCTCCGACGAAGACGAGTCGGGCTTGAGGTGATTCTCGATTTTTGGGCCTCTGCTTTGTTCCAGTCTCATGAGCCGGTCTAGTGCGGTTTATCGGCTTCTTTGTGTCATCCGGTTTAGTTTCCTATCCGGTTTTACTATTCCTTTCGGCGGTCTGCAGTGGGTGGTTTTTTCGTGGGGTTTCAGTATTGAGGATTGTCTGTTCGAACCGTCTGTTATAAAGGTGAAGTCAGAGGACGGCGGATCTATGAAACTGAGTTTCGTCACACGGGCTTCCTTCTTTACTACGACCATACCTCACTTACCGTTTTTGTGACTTTGTAGCGGGACGGAATCCCGGTTCCGACGGAGTTAACCGGCCCGGCGGAGCCACTTCCTGCAAGCCCGGTGTAGATCGTGTTTGTTTTATTTTCAGGTTTTAAGATGGCTCGGGGCTGCGTTTTTGCGTCCGGGTCCTCGTATCAGTGGAGACCCTTCGGGAAGGAGCACGGTGACCATCCGTCCTTTGCGGCCAACCCATAAGAGTGGAGATTCGAATCCACCCTCCCTCGCGTTTGAGCTTCTCCCTTCGTGATGGGCCCCTCAAGGCAGTATCTGACTTAGGTAAGGTATTTTCTTATGTAAGGGATTGGCTACTGGGTCGGCCTTTGTGACCCAGTTACCATGTAATCAGACAATGTCGGTGAGGTATTCGTATCTTACCGACACAACTTGATTAATGAAATGGATAGTTGACAAAAAAAAAAAAAAAGATAGGGATGGAACTATTATCCGGAATCCGATATCTGCTCTGAAAATTCAGATGTCCGAAAGGGTCTAGATATTCTTTAAATATATTAAAATTATATATTTTATTGAGATTTATATATATAGAAATAATTTAAATAAAATTTTAAAAAAATATAATAACATGTTTTATTTACAAATTATTATATAAAGTTTTAATTTTATCATTATTTTTAATATTTTTAATTATTTTTTATAGATTCGAAAATCCGCAGATATCTTAATATCTAGGCGGATATCTGAAATTCAATTATCTGGAAGCTCCGAATTTCCTAGATATCCGATCCATCCCATCCTTATGACTTTTAGATATAGAGTAATATAAGATGTTCATTTTGAATAAATTAAACCGAAAAACTAACAAAATAATAATATCGTTTGATATGTTTACTTTAAAAAAATATTTGATAAACTAAAATCTCATTAAAATCATAAACAACACGATTTAATCACATCCAAGGCAGTCACGAGTTTTATATCCAAATTATTGAATGTTTCTCATTGATCCCACAGTGAAAACTAGGGTTTTTTCACTGGATGGACAACTCTAAGTTTAATGGTTTTTAAGTTATAACTTGAAGATTATGTATTTTTTGTTAATGATAAGAATTATGGACTTGCTTTCAGATAATATTCTCATTTTTTGCATGCTTTCGGATATTTATTGGTTAGAGGATCAAAGTGTTTATATAATAGGTTTTTTTTTTATTAAATTCGAAAATAATCACATATTTTTAATGGGTTTAGACTAATTTTTCTAATGGAAGTGACACAACCTATTTTTAATACATCATTTGGTCAAGAATTAGTTTGATAATTTGAGACTCGGAGAGATTGAATCCCTGGCTGGATCAACAGAGTCAAAAACCAATATAATAGCCCTGGGGAGAAGCTTGGGCTTCCGGCCTTCCGACAAGAAAAAAAGGCCTATCTTTTCAATCACCCCAAACAAAAAAAAGGTTAAAGCATTTCGGGAAGAAAAAAAGTGATAAGAACCCTAATCAAGTAATCAACTTCCCTCTACAAAAGCGAGAAACCCTAGATTCAGATACAACACACAGACGCATCAAATTAAAAAAAATAATAATAATAATAATAATCAAGAACTGGTTCGATCAATTTACCCAACAAAAGCAAAACGGAGTCGTCGGCGCCGGAGACTTTTGTCGGGCAAGTAGTTAAAGTGAGCGAATTAAAGTAAAAGTTCATTGTAACTGGCGGGAAACGAATCTAAAATTATAGGGTTGAATTGAATCTATGAGCTGCAGAGATCAGCAATGTCTACATCACATTACAGCAACAAATGGTTAACTCAAAAAAGCACATTTAGTGGTGAGAGTGATTTCAAGACCAGCCTGCAAATAATTGCTGTTTCATATCATAGACATGATGAACATACTTGCATCATTAGAGAAAGTCTTACAGTTTTTAACCACCAAACAAACAAAAAAACCCCCTTTTCTATCAAATTCCACGCACGAAATAAGGCAATGCTTCTGAATCAACTTGTATGAGGTCTTTTATCTCTCCGTATTTCTCATTGGTTACACGGGAAGCAGGAACCTTATGCGAGAATCTGAGCCTTTCCGACTTTGGGATCGTAAATATTGGTTCCGACCCATCTATCTCGTTATACTTATACTCCTTAACTTCCCGAAAGAGTGTGTTTTCTTCTTCTTCATCATCAGAACTGGACTCACGCTCCAGTAGCAATACCTTATAGTCCAAACTGTCGTCAAGAACTTGAACAACGTCATAGCTGCACAAGCCCACCTTCCTGAACTCCCTGTACTCACTCCAGAATCTGTATATCACCCAAACTTCCCCAATCTTGGGCAGAATCGTATATTTATTCCCATCCCTGGAGGTTTGAGGCATTATCTGATGCGAAACATCATCTGCAGTGATTATTTCGAGAGCTTTTCTCGCGTAGAAAGTTCCACAACCAACGGGCATTTTCTTGTCTTCATACTGGATCACATCCAGAGGGGAAGGTGAAGCCTTTAGCCGATTTACGTGTAGTTTATATACTGCCTCCTGCCTGAGTAAAAGTGATCTTCTGAATCCTACCGTAGTACAGAGGAAACTCATGACCACTGCAAAATGACCAAATCTGGCCTGTTTGAAAAACCTTCCCCTTACTAGCAAAGTAGATGGTTTGAGGTTTAGACTTTCTACTACTCTCAGAGTTTGAAGCGGTAGGCTCTGCTAATAGATGTTAAGGAACGATTATATCTTTAATTGTTTCTGGTAACGCAGCTCGGTCCAGCTCGTAAGAATCTTTTGGCACGCCTTTTCCTTCAATTCCAGTCAGTTTGAAAGAAGGAACCCTGTGGGAGAATCGATACAAACTGTGAGGTGAAATACGAAATATGTCTGCATCACCAGTTCCCAGTCGAAAGAAGACACTTGCAAAGCCTTTTGCTTTATGCAAGAATGCAACAGATACACCAGCTCCATCAGAGTAATCTGACAAAACCTCAACAAACTCATACTCGTATTTGCGGTGACAATCTGGCTCTGAAGACCAGTTAATGTCCCAGTTCTTGAATAGAGCCCAAGTCTCGCCTTTTCTAGGGAAAACAGTGAAATTAGAAGATATGTTTCCTCCATTTCAGTGTATAAGATGAGAAAATCTGCAATGATCTTTTGTGTTTTGATTTTTCCCAAGCCTGAATTTACCAACAGAAACAGGCAAGTCTTCCTCAAACCATAGTAACTCTTTCTCATCATCTGGATCTGGCTCTAAGTAGGTGATCCTAAGCCCAAAGGAAGGAGCTGAAACTTTTCTGATCTGGGCATACAATCTAGGCATCCCATCCACTTGATCATAAAGAGCCCAGGTCTGTCCAACCGCGAAGTTTACTTCTTCCCTCAGCTTCTCAAAGTCGTTAAACTTCAGACCAGCACATTCAGAAATCTTTGGTTGTACCGACTCTTCTCCCTTTTCTGCATCTCCATTAGCATTTGACCCTCTCCTAATGTTAGGTACAACACCGCGATTTCCAATATTGCAACTTTCACCATGCTCATTCCTTTTCTCTTCTCACCAACACTGACAGCAAAACTCAAACCAGGGGAGAGAATATTTTCAGCAGAAGCAGAAGAAAATGTTGTACCACCGTCAGAAGAAGTCCCTTTCATCAAAGTCTCAGAAACAGCATTCCTTCTAGGAAGCTCGTTTGAAGTGATATCCATCATCAAACAAAGAAACGATAAGCAATGCAAGAAGACAACTTCCTCCTCTATGGTTCCTGCGGAAGATACTTTAACATTGGTAAGATAATCCACATAGAGACGTAAATATATGTTTGTAACAAGATGAATGACTTAGGTATTAATTGGACAAGCGTATTATAATTCTAAAATCACGCAGATCAAAGTTTTAAAAAAGGGGGCTACACTAATCTTTCAAGCGCCCAACACACAACGTGTCGAAAGTGTGAGGCATCTCAAACCAGAAGAAAGTAATAAGAAGCCTAAATTAAGCATCTTTGCATCTACGGAAACCCAAATCTCACGATTAGGCGAGAACACCTGAACCCTAGATTGAGCATTAACCCTACAATATTCGAATACAGGAATTAACAAAAAAAACAAAACATGTGGATACAATCGACGAACCGATTCGATCAAATTATGCAACAAAAGCAAACCGAAGTCGTCGACGGCGGAAAGTTTTGCCGGAAAAGGAGAGAGACGATACGTCGTACTTAACAAAAAAAACCATATTTACCCTTTTCACGAGAATAGTCGTCCACTGGCATTGTGGCGGGAAAATGATCTATAATCATCTCTATTTTATCGATTAATAGTAGCCCTAATTTATAAACCCAAAGATCATGTCAATTTCCTGATTGCAAAAATGGTTCTCAATTTGATTTTTATTTCATAAAAGGCGTTTAAAAAGAAGAAAAACTTTTTATAACAGTGTTCATAGACTTGGTAACATGAACTGGTAAGTTAATAGATATAGAGATACACTATCTACTAACCGATTCACGCACGCAACAACAGCAAACAAAAAGCAAACCGCTGTCGGAGACTTTTGCCGGCAAAGGGGAGAGACGGACCAAATTGCAGATACTGTAAATTGAGTACTAACAATGAATCAAGGGACTAGTAAACCTGAAGAAAGATAAGTGAATTTATCATCTTAATCTAAAATTCTAAAGTACCCTTTTGATCAAAAACAGCAGAAAAGTCATGTTTCTCTCCCTTTTCGTTGATCCACAGTGTTGTTTCAGCTCCAGGGTCATAAAATCAAGTTAACAGGCAACGCCTCAATATTAGGTTCATAGACTTGTTGCAAAGCCCCATGTATCTCTTTTGATACTCTCGACGTAGGAACTTGATGCGAGAATCTGAGCAGTTCAGATTTCGGGATTGTGAATCTCACATCACCGCCATCAATCCAATGCTCCGTTGCAGCCATATACACCGAACCAAAACCTGCAGAATCCGCTAATCTAAAGCCACCCTCAGGAGCCAACAGCAAAACCTTGTAGTCCAATTTATCATCAAGAACTTCCACAAGATCATAAGTCTGAGATTGCAGATCAACGACTTCAATTTCATTACTCCAGTTTCTGTATATAGCCCAGACATCACCAGTCTTGGGCATGATGGTGTAATCATTTCTATCTCCAGAGGACGCGAAAACACATCAAGATCAGTGAATATTTTGACAACTTTTCTTGCCCGGAAATTCCCACAGCCGATGG
Organism: Eutrema japonicum; assembly: GCA_030161315.1. NCBI lineage: Eukaryota > Viridiplantae > Streptophyta > Magnoliopsida > Brassicales > Brassicaceae > Eutrema > Eutrema japonicum. The sequence continues at coordinate 48,299,928 of BSQW01000005.1, forward strand.
GCATTTCCTTGTCAATCCACTGGATGACGCCTTTGATAGGTCTAGCCTTTAGTCGACCTATATGCAATTTAACTACAGGATCCTGCTCAAATGCCTGAATAAATGTGATCTTCTGAATCTTGCCATAGTACCGGGGCAAGTAATCGTCACCACTGCAAAATGACCAGACTTGGCCAGTTTCAAAAGTTATTCCTTTACCAGCAAAGCAAACACATTGCGAATGAGTATTATTATCCTCAGAGTTTGACACTCTAGGCTCTGCTAGTAGATGTAAAGGGACGTCTATCTCTTTGATATCTTCTGGCAATGCATTGCGATCCAGTTCATAAGAACCTCTTGGCACACCGTCAGCCTCAAGTCCCGTCATCTTGAATGATGGAACACGGTGAGAGAATTGCTCTGTATCGGCACGACGAATGTAATATTCAACAACTTCCTCAGTAAAGCGACAAAACACACTTGAAAAACCTTGTGCTTTATGCAAGAATCCAACAGGTGCACTAGATCCATCAGCGTATTCTGACAAGATTTCGACAAATGCATAATTGTAGCGACCAGCTGACCAGTCTACGTCCCAGTTCCGGGAGGCACACTTGTAGCGACCCTTGATGACAGCCCACGTCTCTCCTTTTCTTGGGTATACACTGAATACACCTGCGCTGCTTCCTTCATTGCAATGAACCATATGAGAGAGCCTTGCGCGATCTTTTATATCCTCGTTTTCCCCGAGTTTGAACCTACCAACAGAAATAGGCAAACCTTTTTCATACCTCTGTATTGCTTCCTTTTCATCTGGATCAGGCTCAAGCCATGTGACACTAAGGCAGAAACCGGGAACTGAAACTTTTCTGATCTGAGCATATAACCTAGCGGCATTATGATCTCAACTTGATCAGGGTAAGTCCCTTTTCAATTAACAACAATGAGTAATCAAAACCAAGCAAACCTCAAACAGTTTGCACAAGATTAGCAATTTATTCCTCAGGGGGAAGACAAGACGAAGTAAACAACTGAATATTCCAAAATCGGAAGAAACTACAAAGAATCCTATATTCAAAAATAGAACCTTTTTCTAGTTTAGCGACGTATGATAATAAGAAGGCAGAGCAATACCCAATACTAAGAGAATCAGATACAGCGATCCAATCCAGGAAGGTATAACCGACGAGACGATTCGATCAAGGGGTAACGCAACAACCGTGAGTTTCGCCGGAAAGGAGCTCACGCCGTCGGAGACAACTGTGCTAAATTTACTAACCTTTCTCCCCTTTTTACGGCGGTAAAAAGCCCTTTTCCCAATTTATTTTGGCGGGAAAAAGTTTCACCGAGAAGAGGATAATTGGGCTAACGATCATTATGGGCCCAACAAGCCCAGCTAATCATTTTTAATTTCCTCTTTATAAAAAAAAAAAAAAAAAAAGGAGGATCCGGTAGGCCTGGGCCGGATCCGGATATCCGGGAATTTAAGGATATCCGGATCCGGATCCGCCGGATCCTAGTTTTCACTATCCGGATCCGGATCCGTGGCATCCGGATATCCGGACTTCGGATATCCGCCAGAAAATAAGATATCCGCCGGATATCCGGATCCGGATTCAGATCCGTAAAAAAGTAATAAAAAAAATAAAATCTAGAATCTCATATTTTTAACAACAAAATAGGATAGTAAGAAACACAAAATAACATTTAGACTGTTTTAACACATCGCCCACCTAGCAATAGATTGATCACGTAGCAAAAGATTAAAGTCATGCTTAATACACCATGTAGCATACTACAACAAAATATTAATCAAGTACAGTGTATCTTCAAGTTCATGTACCATTCGTCCTCAAAAACCTTCATTCATAACCTGAAATATGAGTTTTATATCAAATGGATATAAAGAAACACAGGAAACAAGTACAAAATAAACAATTGTCAAATTCTTTAACAAGTCCCAACAAAATAGAGTATCCAGTTTGGCTCTTCTTCTCATGTAACCTAATAGGCAAATATGCATATTCTCTCTTTGAAACCTATGAAATTCTTAGGATTCTTAACTACTCGTTAAACGATAGTACCACATGCACTTCCTAACAATGAAAAACCAATTTTTGTTAATTAATCAGACGAGATTTACTAATTCTCTATCACTGAAAATCTTAAAAGCATATATAAGCCATAACTCTCATATCCAGAAAGTTTCTCCAACCTATTAATCTTAAACAAAAAATATTACCTCATCATATCCACTGGAACTGAATTTCACATCAATTCAAGTCTGATCCTGGAAAGCTTTCACTTCTATAACATATAACAATCATTAGTACTTACACGGTTTACATCATAAAGTACAAGATATAAAACATAACATGAATACCTTCTTCGATATTTTCAAGCTCATATACCAGTTCTTCTGCATTTAAATCTTCACCATCATCACGATACCAATCTTGAGTGCATATAAGAGCTTCAACAGTTCTTGGTGTCAAAGAACTGCGGAAATGATCTAATACTCGACCGCCTGCACTAAATGCAGATTCTGATGCAACAGTTGACACAGGTATAGCCAGCAAATCTCTTGCCATCAGTGATAAAACCTTATATTTAGAACCTGTTATCTTCCACCAATGTAATATTTTAAAACTTGGATTCTTTCTGTCCTCCCGAATATCATCCATGTAAGACTCTAGCTCTGATTTCCCATCATCAGCCTCTTCACTTTCCTCAGCTTCATCAAACATTGCATCCATCAACGAATGTCCCTTCTCTTTTTCCTTAGAAACTGACCTTGAATTTCCTTTCTCTTGGGGAGATTTCAATGAATCTTGTGACTCCAGCTCTGATTTATAATATGCATATAATCTGCTTATAGTTTTTGTGATCTTCTCAATCAAACAACTAGCCTCAGGTTTAGGGTAAGTTCCTTCAATCATCCACTTTGCCCATCTCATTTTGTATCGAGGATCAAGGACAGCAGCAACATAGATCATCATATTTGTATTCTCAAAGTTTCCCCAATACTTATAAAACTTGAGTTTCATTTTATTAGCCATAGCTTTCTTGTGTCCATCCTCCATCATGTCCATCTTCACTATCATCCAACCCACTCCGAATATCTCTTTCATATATGTATTCCCAGTCACATATTTAGACCCAGAAATATTCTTAGTAGCATCATAAAAATGCTGCAAGATAGGGGATAATCCACTAGCATAAGCCCAATCAGCATCACTTGGTGTAGCTCCACAAATTTTGGTAATTTCTGAGACATACTTATCATCTTCTAGCTCAAGCATATCAAATCCTTTCTTCAGTCCCACAGCAGCTTGTAACATCAAAAAGGTTGAATTCCATCTTGTCTCAACATCTAAGCAAAGACCAGCTTTACTTTCAACTTTTTGAAGCTCTAAACACTCTTTAAACCTTTTCAGCCTATTAGGAGAAGATCGAACATACTTAACAGCTGATCGAATCCTTGAGACTGACTCATGCACCTCCTGAAGACCATCTCTCACAATCAAACCCAATATATGGGCACCGCATCGCATATGAAGAAATTCCGCATCCAAGATAGTTGTTCCCCATGATGTCAGCTTTCTTTTCAAGTACTTTAATGCAAGATCATTTGAGCTTGCATTATCTACAGTAATGGTGAACACTTTGTTGATTCCCCAAAAAACCAAGCACTTTTCAACCGCTTTACCAAATGTTTCACCAGCATGATTGTCAACTATGCAGAAATTGATGATTCTTTTGTGTAGCTTCCAATTCTCATCAATATAGTGAGCTGTTAAGCACATGTAGCTCATATTCTGTACGGATGTCCAACAATCCGTAGTTAGAGAGATACTACCTTTATAGTTCCTAAAAAACTTCCTTAGTTTGCTCCTTTCATCCTCAAAAATTAGCAAACAATCTTTAGCTACTGTTTTACGACAAGGGATTTCAAAACGAGGTTGAGCAATACTCATGAATCTTCTAAATCCCAAATGTTCAACAAATCTAAAAGGCAGCTCATCCATAATAATCATTTCTACTAATGCCTTACGAGTCACAGGTTGACTAAAAGCCAAGAAAGACGGTGTTTTGCTCCCCGAACTCCCATCTCTTTCATTCTGGTGATATAAAGTTGACTGTTTCAACTTTTTACCATCTATTTCAGCATCAGAAGCTTCTGGATGTAACATTTTGCATGTATTCTTGTGTTTTAACATTGCACTAGTTGTGGAACCATCCTTAGTTCTACAACTAATCAAAGCAGAACAATGCATACACCTAGCCTTATCGGGAACATCAGACTTCGTAAAATGCAACCAGGCATCAGACTTTTTTTTTACCTCAGAAGTTGTTGAAGATTCAGCTTTTTCTTCAGTTTCTTGTTTCGAGCCCTCAAACGCAACACCATAATTGGCTGTGGATTTTGTAGCATCTTCGGTAGATTCCATCTAAACAAAGAAAAACCAATCATTATTATAAACATAAGAGACAAAAAAAAACCATCGGCCAAAAACGAAATGGGAAATTTGTTCATCCTAGACAATACTTTCTCAAAATCCGAAACCCCAAATCATCGCCCAGATTCGTAATTTTTTCCGTTCACGATTTTCAAGTAAAAAAACCCGAAAAACAAAAAACGAATCAAGAACAAGAGGTAGATTGAAATCGAACCAAAGAAGCTAGAGAGAACCTTAAGCGTCGAATGAGAAAGTTAGGGTTTGGAGGGGAGAGAGAGAGAGGACCGGGAAAAGCATATGACTTTTCTGAGCTTTGAGCAAGTCACAAGAATATGGCAAATTCAGAGTATTGTACACGTGTTCCATTTTCCTTTTTCTGATTAAAATGAATATACGAACATTAAATGAATATTTCGATTCAGTAATACGATCAGAGAAAAAGCTCGAAAACACACCGTTTCGATAACAGCGAACGGCCCACGGGCCTAGCAGCCCATATCAAAACTATTTTAGACCACGGATCTCGGATATCCGAGACTAAAATAACCAATTATCCGGATCCGGATCCGGATCCGCCGGATCCGTTATTTTAATATCCGGATCCGGATCCAGCCCCTCCGGATATCCGAAAATTCGGATCGGATCTCAGCGGATCCCGGATCGGATCTCGGATCCCGGATCCCGGATAATAATTCCAGCCCTAGGATCCGGTGGCTTCCCTTATTTTTCAAACTATAATAATTATCTTAAGTTTTGTCCAGTTTTCCTTAGGGTTTGAATTTTGAAAATTTCCAATTTCTTCTCTCTACCATTTTCCCCCTCTCTGTTTCTCTCTCTTCCCAAATCGATTCAACAATAATTCTCTTTAGAGCTTGGAAGATTCGGAATCGGATCTCAGGCGAGTTGAAGCTCGGACGATGAACCAGTACCACATATACGAAGCTATTGGGCAGGGCAAATGCTCGGTAATTCATAATCTTATTTCGCGTACCCCGAGAATCTTTGTTTCTCGAGTATTTTGGTTCAAATCCGTTCGTATTTCTTTGCAGACTGTGTACAAAGGAAGGAAGAAGAAGACGATCGAGTATTTTGCCTGCAAGAGTGTCGACAAGTCGCGGAAGAGCAAGGTGCTTCAAGAGGTAATCACGAGATCTGTCCCCTCTTTACCGAATTAGTGGTTCATGGTTGGGTTACGCCTGAATCCTTGATTATGAGGAATTGGTCTATGGATTGTGACGGATTCATTCTAGATTCGTCAATTGGTGCTCTTTAAGTTTCTATTTCTGGATGATGTTTGCAAATAGAAAGGTCGAATTGATTTTTCAAGATCTCTGAATTGTAGTTTGGCTGGTTACTGAAAACTTTTGGTATTTTATTCACCTCCTCCTTTTCAGGTCAGGATCCTTCACTCGCTAAATCATCCAAACGTACTCAAGTTCTATGCGTGGTAAAACTTACTTGCTAATATCTTAACAATTTTATGGCTCCCTTTATATACATATATATGTTTCTACTTATCGTCTTCCTGTGGTCTCAGGTATGAAACTTCTGCTCACATGTGGTTAGTTCTGGAATATTGCGTTGGGGGTGATCTCAGGACATTATTGCAGCAGGTATCGCTTGTAATTTGGCTGTCTTATTGATTGTCACAGGCTTTCTAAAATTCACTTGTTCTGCAGGACTGTAAACTGCCAGAAGATTCAGTCTATGGTCTTGCCTATGATCTTGTCATAGCCCTGCTGTAAGAAGATCCTTTTAGTACCATTTTGACACTGCCTCTAGGTGCATCTATAAAATGTTTTCTCTCATGCCAATTTTTCCCCCTGAATTTCTCAGGTATTTACATTCGAAAGGAATTATATATTGTGATCTGAAACCATCAAACATCTTACTTGATGAAAACGGACATATTAAGGTACGCATGTTGCTGTATTTTCTATGCACGTGTGTAGTTTATGATGATAGTTTATTTGTTTCAAAAGATCTCATATCAATGTTTGTTGCAGCTGTGTGATTTTGGATTGGCAAGGAAGCTAGATGATATTTCTAAATCTCCTTCAGCGGTATATAGTTTTTGTCAGTCTTTTTTTCTTCTATATAAGCTTTACAGTATTAGTGAATATATAAATCTCAAATTACATTGGAAATTGTATGTCGTAAATACTTTTATCTCTTGTGATGACTTGCATCAGGGAAAACGTGGTACCCCGTATTATATGGCTCCGGAACTATATGAAGATGGAGGGGTCCATTCCTTTGCTTCTGATCTATGGGCACTTGGGTGTGTGTTATATGAATGTTACACAGGGAGACCTCCTTTTGTGGCAAGAGAGTTTACCCAGCTTGTGAAATCTATTCATTCAGATCCAACTCCTCCACTCCCTGGAAATGCAAGCCGTTCATTTGTCAATCTCATTGAGTCTCTTCTTATCAAAGACCCAGCTCAAAGAATACAATGTGCAGATCTCTGTGGTCATGCATTTTGGAAGAGTAAGATAAATTTAGTACAGTTGCCGCCTCAGCCTGCTTTTGATAATATGATTGGCATATACACAAAGCCATGTCTATCCGAGCATAACGGAGACAGACCTAGCAAGACCCCTCCAAAGTGTCGGGAGAAAGATCCAAAAGGGGGTTCAAGGCACAATGAGAACTCCTCTCAAGCTTCAAGGGGCCATGAGACGCCACAAAAGGGTACTCCTGGTGGTTCTAAAGCTCAAACAAAGCTTCCTAGTAAGGCAACTGAGGAAAAGCATGGAGGTCGTCCGGGTGCTAACAGACAGGTGAATATTCTAAGATTGTCAAGGATAGCAAAGGCAAATCTCCAAAAGGAAAATGAGAAGGAAAACTACAGGAGACCCTTACCCAATAGCAACGAGAACTGTGCTGAAGTGAAGATCGAGAACACTGATATGGAACTTGATTTTGATGAAGACAATGATGACGAGGGACCAGATGAATCAGAAGGAAACGAGAACACCTCTTGTGCACAAGATGAAAGAGTTTTGAGTCAAAATGAGACTCGGAGAAGACAAGGAGTTATGAGCAATAATGTGCCTGATGAGAACTCGTCTGCAAATGAAACACCAACCTCGGGTGAAGCCAGAGATTGCCATGAAGAGCAGTCAGAGCCTATTGAAGCTGCGCTACCTAGTGCTAGTCCTCAACTTAAAACTCACAGAGGAAGAGAAGTTTCTGGGTTTACTGTTAATCACGACTCGTCTAAAACACCCAATAGCCTCAGTGACGTCCTTTGGCATTTATCTGATCTTTCTGTTAGACCTGTCATGCCCAGCAGAAAATCTGACAAAGAAGCTTTGCCTTCTCTCTCATTTGAAACACCACAGCCTTCTGATTTTGGTAAGATGGGAAAGCAAGAATTAGAACCGCTTAACAATAGGATCATAACGGTTCTAAGTGGGAGTAGTGCTGGCATATCAGAGAAACAGAATTTGATCAGATACCTCGAGACATTGAGTAGCAATGCTGATGCAGCCAACATCTTGACCAACGGGCCAATAATGCTTGTACTTGTTAAAGTTCTGCGGTTATCCAAGACCCCAGCGTTTCGTGTACAAATTGCTTCACTAATTGGTTTGTTAATTCGGCATTCTACTTCTATTGAAGATGATTTGGCAAATTCTGGTATTATAGACTCTCTAACTAGTGGCCTCAGAAACAAGCATGAAAAAGTGAGAAGGTTCTCTATGGCAGCTTTAGGTGAATTGCTATTTTACATCTCAACTCAAAATGAGCATAAGGATTTCAAACCAACAGAATCTCCATCGAAAGAAACCCGGTCTGCATCGGGTTGGCAGGTCAGCATTCCAAGATTGTTACTCTAAATTGTAGATCATTTGGCTTTTAATGTTCATGGTGTAATTCTCATGGACCAAAGTACATTGCTTAATCTGAATCTTTTCATTGATTCCTACTTAAACAGATTCTATTTTTTCTTGAACTAGGTTTCAAATGCCTTGATCTCTCTTGTATCATCTGTCTTACGCAAAGGAGAAGATGACCTGACTCAGCTCTACGCGTTAAGGACAATAGAAAACATCTGCAGTCAAGGAGCTTATTGGGCCACCCGTTTCTCAAGCCAAGATTTGATAAGCAACCTCTGCTATATTTACAGGGCAGCTGGGAAACAGGAGAGCATGAGGCAGACTGCTGGATCATGTTTGGTCCGTCTTGCTCGGTTTAACCCTCCTTGCATTCAGACGGTTGTAGAAAAGCTTTCATTGAAGGAAATAGCTTCATCTTTTGTCAAAGGCAGCGCACGAGAGCAGCAAATTTGCTTAAATCTTCTCAATATGGCTATGATTGGAAGTCACACATTTGCAAGCTTTGGAAGGCATCTTGTGACATTGACAGAGGAGAAAAATCTTTTCCCTAGTTTGCTGTCCATCATAGAGCAGGGAACTGAAGTTCTGAGGGGGAAAGCTGTTCTCTTCATTGCATTTCTCTGCAAAAATAGTAGGCGATGGTTAACAAATATCTTCTGCAATACAAGATTTCTTCCTGTGGTGGACAGATTAGCCAAAGAAAAAGACACTTATGTGCAACAATGCCTTGAGGCATTCGTGAATGTAATCGCCTCCATAATACCGGGTTTGCTGGATACAATAACCAGTGATATCCAGCAACTAATGACAGGAAGACGCCATGGACCTGTCTCTACCCTTAACAGTCGAGCTGCTCTAAAGACTAATGCACACTTGTTCCCTGTGGTTCTTCATCTTCTTGGAAGCTCTTCGTTTAAGAACAAAATGGTAACCCAACAAATTCTACGCCAGTTAGCAAATCTTACAAAACTTGTGGAAGCCTCATTTCAGGTCAGTAGTTACAACTTTGCGATCCCCTTTTTATATTACTCTCTTACGTCAAATAAAATGCTGTGTTATTTTATTTGGCACTTATGGGATTGATTAACTGCTTGTCAACGTTTAAATTCCGCCTTATGATAGTTACTCTTCTATATTATGGTTAGTATTGCTTATAGGATAGGATTAGGAATTTCATACAACTAATATCTGAACTTTCACCTAAATTACTTCTTTCCTCTGTTCACTATAGATATATGTTTTAAGATCTCAGATGTTTTAAGAATCTTTTCCATTTGCTCTCTCGTCTTAACCATGGTTTATGACACAGTGAACCTTGATATGACATACTTGTGCAAATTCTCATGACTTGTTAAAAATTTGCAGGGAAGAGATGACTTCCGTATAACCCTTCTTCAAGTTCTAGAATGCATAGCAGAAGATGCTCCTCTGGTTACACAAAATGCTGAGATTATCATCCGTGATATTCTCCCATCTCTGGCTGCAATTTACAATGGGAACAAAGACGGAGATGCTCGGTTTCTCTGTTTGAAGATCTGGTTCGATTCAATGACAATTCTCTTAACCGAATGCACCGAAATCGAGCAACAAACATCTGAAGATTTGAAATCAATATCCAACTCTCATTTCCTCCCACTCTACCCTGCACTCATCCAAGACGAAGATCCAATCCCAGCTTACGCTCAAAAGCTCCTCGTCATGCTTGTTGAGTTTGATTACATCAAGATCTCCAACATATTGCATCAGAACACAGTTTCACAATGCTTCGAGTTTCTTCTCGGAGACTTGTCAAGCGCGAATGTGAACAACGTCAAGCTCTGTCTTGCCTTAGCCTCAGCTCCAGAGATGGAAACTAAACTACTTTCTCAGCTCAAAGTAGTGAGGAGAATCGGAAATCTCTTGGAATTCGTGAATGCCAAAGACATGGAAGATTTCCTTGAACCCACTTTAAATCTCTGCAGAGCTTTTCTGCTGCGATCACTTGGGAACAAGAAAGGTCTCAGCTCCAATTACACGAAGGAGCCAACGCTTTTATCAGAGACATCTTTTACATTTGAGGTCGATCCACAAGAATGTATAAGAGACATTGCAGATTTCGGTAGCAACATTGGCTTATTCTTGGACCTCGCTGCTTTAGATGACACAAGCATCGCAGTCGCAGATATTGCCTCTGAATGTGTCGTGTTGCTACTTAAAGCCGCTTCAAGAGAAGCCACGACGGGATTTTTAACCAATCTTCCTAAGATCACACCGATTCTCGATACGTGGCGCAGGAGGACGAGCACGGAGCCACAATTGTTGGTTTTGAAGAGAATTCTGCATTGTTTGGGTTACGCGTGCAAGCAGTATGTATCGCAGGCGATGATTTTGTCGATATCAGGACATGATGTCTCTAAGATCAATGCCATTGTCTCTGAGATCAAGAGCTCAAACGTAGCTGGTCTAAATAGCGTCGCTTCGCTTGTTGCTATGGAGTTGCAGAGGTTGCCTCGTTGAGTTTGAAGTTTTCTGAACAAGGGTAAACAGTTTAATGTCTTTTTATTGTAATTTGTTTAATGCAAGTCATTTTACATTTTCGTCATTTCTCGTTGTTAAACCAGGATAAACGACAAATGACGCTGATCTAAAGATTTTGAGTATGTACGAGGTAAACAATCTCAAAACCAATGTTATACTGAAACCCAGAAACAAGATTCGTTCTCTTTTTAATGTATATTGTAGTTGTCTCCATTGCAGTTTTTGTTCCATGTTCAAAACTTGCACAAATGAATAGTGCTACTAAAAAGGCATAATCATTAATGTTTAAAATTTTGTTATATTTTTATAATATAAATAAAAATTTTATATTTCATATTTTTTCTAAGGCCATCAATATTATTAAGATGGGTATGGTAATTGGAGAACTTTGATGAAATGATCTCTCGATGCTCGCAAGAAAACAGAGTAAAAAGAACAAATATATGTGGCTCGCATGTGAAATGTTAAACTCACCTAATTCACTAATTCTAAAATCATTCATGCAGAACTAATTCTAAAATCATTCATGCAGAGGCAGCTAAAAGGGAAAATACCAGGACCAACTAAAATTGGAGGATGCGCCAACTCTAAACCCTGGATGTTCTGCGTTAATTATTCGATTTCCATTTCAATTTTAAGAGAGGCGAATCTGATCAAAACACGAAACAATGACAATAATTAAATCGAAAATTTTCAAAACATAAGCCGCGAATTCGAAAACACGAAACAGTAACATATCTGTTCGAATCGAAACACGAAACAGTGAAAGAATTTGAACCGAAACAAAAAAAAAACTAAAAAAACCAGTGAAAAACAAAGCCGGAAAACTACAATTAGACTAGAAAATTGACGCGGATTGTAATAGAAAAACCCAAGAATTTCAAAGTGAAGACTGAAGAAGAGAGAAAATATATAAATCTAGCGGAAGAGACTTCGACGGCTGGTTTTCTTGGACTTTCGTCAAAGCATATTTATATATGTCGAAAAAACCCTAACGCGCGTGTTATTCACGTGACTTTTGATCGGAGTAATTTCTATTGGGGTCCTTATATTTTGTGGGACTTCGGTAATTGGCAAAGAATTTCAAATATTGTTCAATTCGTTCCTTTTTCATGTTTTTATTAGAAAATAGATTATGAGAAAAATCATAAACATAAATGTTTCTTTAATATATTACTTTGTTTTCTTAATATATTAGTATTATATAATGAGCTTATTTTGTCATGCAATATTTTTAAAAAAGTAACAATCTATATAATAGACTATGCATTATAAAATTTTTCTCCCCGATATTCTCTATACTATTAAAACAGGATTAAATTTTTAAAAATAACCTTGAGATCATGTGTGATTTACACAAAGAATGTCATTGGAATAAATCAATTCATTAAGGGCAAAAAAAAGAAATTAGATTATAGAAAAACTCGGATCCTATACCCATTTACCCAATGTTATACTGAAACCAAGAAACAAGATTCGTTCTCTTTTTAATGTATATTGTAGTTGTCTCCATTGCAGTTTTTGTTCCACTACAAACTACTTCCTTAAAATATCTTCTTCTAGATTTACACACATATGTTGATTGTTTTGAGGCAGATCTAAATAAATATATGATTGATCTAAGAGAAAAGGAGAGATTAGTTTGAGTAAACATTAGGGTCGTTTTCTTTTGTGTGTTAGATAGATAACTAACTAAATATCAAATGATGTCTGTATTATTTGATAGTAGATCTCTTGAAAGTGTATAAAACAAAAGGAATCATCCCTTGTGAAAAGCCCTCCGCTTTATAACAAAATTCAAAGTCTTCAATTATATCCTTCAAACATATCAACCATTTAAATTGTGCCACGTGATCAAATTTCCTCCCACTCAAACACTTCAATAATATATATGGTTGCAACTGCAATTTTAGATGAAAAAAATTAGAGGAAAAATATATTTCTCAAGTTTTACTATTTAAATTAAAAATAAAAAATAAAATTTTCAACTCATTCCACGTTAGTTAAATAAACAAAAAAGAAAAATATAAAGAAAACAGAGAGTAACAAATTAAAAAATATTCTTCTATACTTTTTTTACTAATTTTTATTCATCCTGTTATTTTAAAAAACAACCAGTTACAACCATAAATTTACAAGTTACAACTCTCAAATGCAGTAATTTCTTAGCCAGCTTTAAATTGAATTATCATGGAATGGAACTATTGTTTAACACTTCCAATGATCTAATATACAATCTTCTTCTTTTTTAACATTCCAATGATCAACCTTGGCTTAAGATCATATATATATATGCAATGTAGGTAACAGCATAAATCAATATTAAAAAATAACAAAAATTAATAAGGAAATTGGGGTATAAACTAAAGTATTAAATATGGGGATATAGAGATTGACCATCATATAAAATTCTACACATGAATCATGATTAATTGCTATGAACAAATAAAATAGATAAATGACTTTATTGGAAATTGAAAACTATTACATATATACATAAATTCGGTTTTGCAAAGATGAGTTAAATATTTTTTTTATTTAAGGAGGAAAGTTTCTTTTATATAGAGAGACATCATCATTACAACTCAAAATGCACTCCGATCAATAGATAGAGAGAGACAGATCCACTCAACTTTGATTTTCATCATTTAAACGAAAAAAAGAGAAAGAGAGACAGAGAGAAGATGGCTTCCTCGTTTCTCAATAAACTTCTCATCATCATCATCTTTATCTCTCTCTGCTCTCCTTCTCTCTCTTCTTCTTTGCCATCTTCTCCAACCATCTCTCCCTTCCAACAGCTTTCGCCGGAGATCGCTCCTCTCCTCCCTTCCCCCGGCGACGCTCTACCTTCCGACACCGGTGCCAGCACAATCCCTTCTTCCCCGAGCCCTCCTGATCCCGACACGAACAACGACTCCTCCTATCCTGACCCGTTGGCATTTGCTCCCTTCGCTTCTCCGCCAGTTTCATCTGCTGCTCCTCCGTCTCATCCTCCCCCCGGAGTTTTACTCCTCTCTGTTATCGTCTCCTCCGCCTCGCTCCGGCTTCGTGGCGTTATATCACTAAAGTAGTTTACTTCACTTATACATCCATCGAACGTTTGGTTCTCAAGTGTTTGTCCAAATTAATGTATATCACTCTCGAATTAACAAATATATTAAAACATTTTGATTTCGTTGTAATTAAGCTATTTCGGAGTAGTATTTACTTAATCTTTCTTTTTTGCTGCCCTCTTTACATTTTGAGTCGATGTTAATCATTTCGATTAAATAATCATTTGTATTTGCATGCATATATAAGTTTTTTTTTTGTTAACAGCATATATATAACGATGATATCATCTGATCTCAATTCTCAAGTTCATCATGCGTTATATCAGGACCAATACACATATCATATACAGTCAATAAGCATTATTTAATATTTATGTACGTGCATTATACACTTGTATGAGCCAAATATTTGTTGTATATACCGATATAAATTAAATTATTTGTGTGTTAGGAGAATCTATGTTTAGGTGAACTTCATTTGTCTGTTTCTGCTGTTGTTTTGTTCTTTTTTCCTTATAAAGGACCTTTTGAAAAAGTTTAAATCATGCTTTGTGGATTTTTTTGTTTTTTTCGTCTCAAAACTTATTATATTGATCACTAAACAAGATCAATATATTACATAAAGCTGGCGGATGATAAAATATCCCCAAAAACAAAGTCGACGGATGATAAAATATTCCCAAAAACAAAGCATGCTTTGTGGACTTAAAGACCCAACTATATAACAAATTGTTAATATGGTAGTAAAAAAATAAAAGTGAAGAACCTAACATATGTTTACTTCTTGCAAAATTATATGAAGAGATATGTGTACTATATTTTATATGATTCCCTCGGATAAATAAATATGGATATGCAGATTGATGATAGATATATGGTATATGATATTTAACCATATAAGTAATTAAGTATAATCAAATAAGCACTATTCCAAAATGCCAAATGGTTAGAGCATGCATGTGAGTTGCAGCCAAAGCATAAAAGTGTTCTTCTCCTGTCTCACACTTTTAGTTACTTTCTAATTTTTCTTAGTTTTTTTTTGGGGATCAAATCACAAAATACTATTATTTCATGTATATAAATATATGACTTTATAATTTAAGATTTTGTGCGTGACAGATTGTATGATCACTACAATTTTATGCTGGTGTCCACTTATTTCGTCCTTAGTACTTTAGTAGGAGCAATATGAAGCTCCAACATATATATATCAAGAGAACCCATACTCGATAAAACTAACTTGATAATCTCTACCTTTTTTCTTTCTTTCTTAACAACTCAAAAACATTTGATCATGCTTGAATCTGGATAGTAATACAAACGTATTATTAATACAAATGATTACAAAGGTGATAAAGCAAACCCTTCTTCTTCGAACCGCCGTTGCCGATCACGGTGACGGCAAACCCCTCATTCTCCTCCGCCTCTGATGGCGCGAAGGAAACGAGCTCCGTCTAACCTACCTCCGTCTGCGCCCCCCAGAAAAAACCTAAACTCGATGTCTACTGCTGAGATAGAAACCCCTCCTCCGTTTCTTGAGGCTCCGGTCTCCCCTGAGCGTTCGCCGATAATGACGAGCCCTCTGTCCGCCGACAACCAGGACCCAGCAGTAGGTGAATCTTCATCTTCGGGTCCCTCAGTCACAGAAACCCTTGGATCTGCTTCAAAATCCAACTTTGATGAACCTGGATCTCAAAACCAGCTTCCTGAAATTTCAGCCTCGGCCACAGCTGAAGCAGAGTCGCCGTCCTACAAACCTGCTTGGATTGACCTATTCAAAGGTCCCTCAGGAGTAATGAAGAAAAAGGGAACCCCCTTCTGGTTGGAATCGGGTGAAATATGTGTGAAAATTCCTAATGAGGTTATTCAACGAAACCAAAAGAGATGGGAATCCTTTGTTTTAGGCCAATTCCATGGAAACCTACCCTCTCGCGGGGCTCTCCACGCCATCTTCAATGGAATTTGGAGTAGGAAATTCCGAGACATCACTGTGTCCAAGTTAAGCTCAAACTCGGTTCTTATCCGAATTCCTTGCCCAGCAACAAGAAGAAGAGTCTTGGGTCAAGTAATGTGGAGCATAGAAGGTCAATCCATGTTTGTAGCAGCCTGGGAGCCAGGGCTAAACCCAGTTATGCTGGCACTAACCTCAGTTCCGGTCTGGATGGAATTCCGGGGTGTCCCTCCTCATTTCTACTCGGAAGAAGGGCTCGAACACGTTGCCGGTGCGATAGGCCACCATGTTCCCATGCACCCTTCAACAGCCAATATGACTAATCTTGAAGTGGTGAAACTCATAGAGTGGAGGTTTCATGCCCATGGCTTCCTCCAATTTGTGATCATTGCCAAGTAGTTGGACACAGTATTAGGCGATGCCCCTCGGCTCCAATAACTTGTTCTGTATGCAAGTCTACTGCTCACGCAGAAGAAGCTTGCCCTCGAGCTAAGAAGAAAGTGATGAAGACTGATAAGCTTGACGAGTCGGATGAGATTGATGTGGGTAAAAACACTTCCAAGAGGAAAAACCCAGAATGGAGAAGGAAGGATAAAAAGAGATCTGCTTCTAGGAATGAGTATAATGGAGCGGTGTTTAAAGGGAAAGAAGGGGTTTTACCGTCTCCCAAAACTTCTGATAAAGGAAAGTGGGCCTCAAAAACTCGTGTCACGTCTTCTGATAAGGGAAATAGTCATGCTTCCCCAGCAGATAAGTATCTAATTAAGGGGAAGAAATATACGAGCCAGACCCTCGTAGAAACTTCCTCATCTTCTTCTTCTTCGGAGGCTGAATCTTCAGCGGCTGAATCATCGGAAGAATCTTCTACCTCGGATTCTCATTCCGGAGAAGAAGATAACCCTGTCGATGACTCTCGGGTTTTGGAAGTAGTATCGAAGAAGCTTTTGCGGGAAAGATCTGTAGTCAAGAATATTTCTGGTCCTCAGGGGAATCACCCCAAGCATCCTCCAAACCGTGATAGATGAGTGTGGATACGTTCTGTTGGAATGTTAGAGGTTTCAACCTTAAGTTAAAGCGTCATAATTTCAGGAAATGGCTACGGCAGACCAGGCCGCTTTTTGGTAGTATAATAGAGACTCGCGTGAAGATAAACAAGTCTCAACGCCATATCCAATCCACGTTTCCAGGGTGGAATTTTGCTACTAACTATGAGTTTGCTGAGCTTGGGAGAATCTGGGTTGTTTGGGATCCTTCGGTGTCTTTAAAAATCCTGTCTAAGTCAAGTCAGATGATCACTTGCGTGATTCAGCTGCCTCATACCGCCTCTGAGGTCATTATTTCTTACATATACGGAGTAAATAGCAAATCTGGTAGACATCAGCTGTGGGACAACCTGAGAGTTATGGCCATGGATCCCATTGTTTCTGACAAACCTTGGGCAGTTATGGGGGATTTTAACCAAATCTTAAATCCCTCTGAAAAATCAAATGGCGGCACTAGGATTTCGAGGGGAATTCAAGATCTTAGAGATTGCGTCTCAGATGTTGGACTCTTTGATATCACTATCCGCGGTAACCTTTTTACGTGGTGGAACAACCAAGAGGCCAATCCTATTGCTAAGAAGCTTGACCGAATCCTAATAAATGATATCTGGCAGCTTCAGTTCCCTCTATCCTATGCCCACTTTGGAGAGCCAGACATTTCTGATCATAGCCCTGCTTGCATTGTGCTAGGCAACAGAGCGCCTAAGAAGAAGGCATTCATGGTCTCCCACTTTCTTCTCCATCATCCTGAGTTTCTCCAAAGAGTTGTGATCCATTGGCAGGAGACGTATGTTTCTGGTACGGCGATGTTCACTTTGTCTAAAAAGCTCAAGCTGCTGAAAATTGTGATAAAGGACATCAATAAAGAACATTTCTCTGATCTAGAATACAGAGTTAAGGAAGCTCACTCGGTGCTTATTGACTGCCAGAACCGTCTTTTAGCTATCCCATCTTCTAGGTTGGCTAGATTAGAGAAACATGCTCATAAGACTTGGATGACCTTGGCTTTGGCTGAGGAGAAATTTCTCCTTCAAAAGTCTAGAGTTCAGTGGATTTACAGTGGAGATTGCAACTCTGCTTACTTCCACAGGATCGTGGCATCAAGGCGCTCAGCTAACCAGATCCACTAGCTCTTGAATAACGCTGGTCAGAGGATAGATGATATGGAAGATGTGAAGTCTCACTGTGTTGAATACTTCTCTGAGCTGCTTGGAGGTTCCTCTTAAGCCCTGACTGACGATGATTATGACCAGATTAACCTTCTCACTAAGTTTAGATGCAACGATGCTTCTAAGCTGAGCCTTAAAGTTGTGCCGTCTGCTGAAGATATTAAAAGGGAGGTGTTTGCGCTCCCTCTGAATAAGACTCCAGGGCTTGATGGTTACACCGGAGAATTTTTCAGAAGAACTTGGGATGTTACTGGGGAGGACCTTACAAAGGCTGTGTTGGAGTTTTTTTATTCTGGTCAATTACTCAAACAGTGGAACTGTACAGCCATCTCTCTGATACCTAAAAGAATTGGAGCAGAAAAATTAGTGGATTTCAGGCCAATCTCTCTGTGTAACGTGGTCTACAAAATAATCTCCAAGATTTTAGCTAGGAGACTCCAAGCTATTATCCCAGAAATCATATCCAATTCTCAGTCAGCTTTTGTAAAAGGAAGACTCTTGGTGGAAAATGTCCTTTTAGCTACGGAAATGGTGCAGGGATTTGGTAAATCAAGCATTTCCAAAAGAGGTCTTCTAAAGGTTGACTTGAGGAAAACTTTTGACTCGGTAAGCTGGGAGTTCATTATCCAAATTTTCAGGGCTGCGGATTTTCCTCCAGTCTTCACTAATTGGATCGCTCAGTGCATTACAACTACCTCTTTCTCGATCAATGTCAATGGAGAACTATGTGGCTACTTCAAAGGATCAAGAGGATTAAGGCAAGGGGATCCCCTTTCCCCTTCCTTATTTGTTATGGCTATGGAGGTTTACTCTAATCTGATTAACTCAAGGTTTGATGCGGGTCTTATTGGTTATCATCCCCTAGGCCGAAATCCAAGGATATCTCATCTTGCTTTTGCCGATGACATTATCATCCTTTTCGATGGAACTGCTCACTCTCTTCAAGGTATCTCATCTTCCTTGGACTCCTTTAAAAGTCTGTCTGGGCTAACCATGAACAGGGATAAGACTGCCCTATTCACAGCGGGACTGAACCAGGAAGAAGCTGAATTTCTCAACATATTTGGCTTCCAAAGGGGTTATCTCCCCATTCGCTATCTTGGATTGCCTCTTCTCCATCGGAAGCTAAGGAAAGCAGACTACTCTCCCTTGACAGACAAAATTTCAGCAAAGTTTAATGGCTGGACAGTGAAATGCCTCTCCTTTGCAGGTAGACTCCAGTTAATATCCTCTGTCATTTACAGCTTGGTGAATTTCTGGTTTTGCGCCTTCTCTCTTCCAAAAGGATGTCTCAAAGCAATTGAGAAACTATGTAATAAGTTTTTGTGATCTGGTGATTAGGAGAAGAAAACAGTGGCTAAAGTTTCCTGGAATGTCATTTGTTTACCTAAGGAAGAGGGTGGTTTGGGATTAAGGAATTTTCTGACCTGGAATAGAGTCCTCAATCTCAGATTGGTTTGGCTTATCTTCTCTAATAGCGGCTCTCTGTGGGTAGCATGGATAAGAGAGCACAAGCTAAAAAGAACTTGCTTCTGGTCTGCGGGAATTAAGAGTGGTGACTCTTGGATTTGGAAGTTCCTGTTATCTCTAAGACCTTTGGCCAAAATCCTTTTGAGCTGTAAGGTCCAAGATGGGAAATCTGCCAGGTTTTGGTTTGATAATTGGTGTGAGTATGGCTCCCTTATGGATTTTGTTGGAGTTTCTGGTCCGATACTTATGGGAATTCCGGCTGAAAGCATTGTGGAGCAGGCCTTCCTCCTGCAGGATTGGCAAAGACAGTCAAGATCCAGAAACAGTCAAATCTGTGATGTTCGGGATCTCTTAAGACACTCTCAGTCTCCTCAAACCTCCAGGGGTTCTGATATCTACTATTGGGGTCTTCCTTCTCAAACTTCCCCTGATTTCTCTACAAAGAAAACGTGGGAAATATTTCGGCCATCAAAACCGTGTAAACCCTGGGTTAAAGCGGTCTGGTGCAAATTTGGAGTCCCCAAGCACTCGTTCACGTTCTGGACGGCGAATCTTGATAGACTCCCTGTCAAAGTGAGATTGGCAAACTGGGGAATGAACTTAGATCCCGATTGTACCTTGTGCTCTGTGCATCAGGAAACAAGAGACCACTTGTTCCTTCAATGTGAATTCTCAGCTCAGATTTGGCTTCAGGTTCTCACTCGTTTGGGACTCACTCCTGACATCTTCAATTCATGGGAAACCATGATACATTGGCTGTTGACCCGATCTAGAAATGGAAAATCAAGTCTGCTCTATAAGCTAGCTACTCAAGCAACGGTATATTCTATCTGGAAAGAACGGAACAATAGGATCCACAACAGCATCTCTTCACCACCAGGCATCATCTTCCAGCAGATTGATAGATCCATCAGAGATACTCTTCTTGCCAGGCGGTTTCGTAAGGGCTGTAGTGGCACTCTTTCTCTTTGGTTTAGATTTACCTAATTGCATCTAGGCTGCTTTGTATCTCTGTGTAGCTTCTTCTGGTTTTTTATTCTTTTTTGGACCAAAGAAGTTATCTGCTTTTATATCTGGTTGTAATCTTTCCTTTTGGTAATAATATTCACATCTTATAAAAAAAAATACAAATGATTAAATTATACGTTTCCGTCAATTTCAACATTCATTTGATGAATGTTTGTACCTGCTAAAAGGAAAATGGGAAGAAATGAAAGTAGTAGTCCTTTTGTTGTTAATGATTACTTTTTAAGATGGAAATTTCCTTCCGCATAATATGACAAGTCACAGCCGAAAAATATATAGTTTCGCATGAAGAATCAAGTCTACTTGTAAGAAACATAGATAAGAAGAAAACAATTCTACCACAATTTTAAACATAAAATTGGCTACTTTTCAAAAGGTTTAGTTTTGAGTTCGGTTCGAAATCTCATGATTATCAAAAGAAAGAAAAAATACATAAAGGATGAAAACATATTTAGCACGCGGATTTACTCAAACATTGTAATTGCACATATATCTCAGCCATAACAAAATACAACTCTCTATCTCAAAAATACAACTCCACAATCTGGAAATTTCTCAGTTATGATTCAACACACAAAATCACAACCTGTAATTGCACGTGCTCTGTTTCTTGCTATGAGTTGTAACAAACAAATTAACACCCAAATCCTAACCGACATCAAACTTCAAAGTCAAACCAACTCCTCGGTTTCATTTTAACTCAGCATTGTACCGATAAGTTGAGTTCGCAAACCAACACAATTCTGTAAAAACAAAACAAAACAAAACTCACATGTGTAATACTACTGACGTACATATTGTAGTAAGCCCAAGCTCAGGCCCGTATTTAAAACCCATAAATTTAAACGGCTTTTAGATATAATTCAGGCCACAAAGTACAAAAGAAAACTAAACCTATCAAATCCAATGTATTGCAAAGTGCAAACCTTACAAATATAACTTATTGTTTCTTCTTAATAACTTACAAAATAAAATTCATTTTACTAAATGACTTTTTAAATAATATTATAGAGATGAATAATAAACAAACGATCAAGGGATGATGACGGTGAAGAGACATGAACGAGATCATATGGTCGATCCAAAAGGTATGGAATTTAGCTACTTACTATGAAATGTATGTATTATTACAAAACTGAAACGGTGTTTTTGGAATACACATTGATTAACACATTTGTATTGCTATATAATTAAACGTACGTACGAGTTATAAAATACAATATATGCCTAAATATATCTACAATAATGTTTAAAAGCTAGTATTAAATAATACTGAGCTTGGAACCTGGCATGATTAATTGAATTAAGCACTAAAGCACCCATACTTATCTACAACTATTTCTTAATTATTGTTTTTATTTAAAAACTATGGAAATGCCTTTTTCTTTTGTCAACGAATTAGTTAGGTTTGGCTTTAAAAGATGAAAGGGACAAAACACAAAGGGAATAGAGCATTAATATATAAGAGAACTCGCTTTTGGTTTATCCACTCATTCGAATGAAAAATAAAAATAAAAAAAGGCATGACGCTAACCTACGCTACTACCCACCCAAATTTGTTTGTATAAATAAATAAATGATCTATGGTTGAACCCACAAATATATAGAGATCTATGGCTAATGAATGATTCATTTATATTGTTCATTTTGGACTAAGTAACCTTAACATACAATTAAAAACTAATTGCGAATTTCCATTGGTAGTTTTATGGTGTAAATAATATGTTTTTTGCATATTTGAAGATTCGATCTATGATTTATCATGATTTTTTGGATTTTTTGGATTTTTGCGTGTACGGATATTTAATAAAAACATTATTTGTGTATTAAAACTTTACAAAAACTGTAAAATAAATAAATTTTAGTGTATTATATATGCGTTGATTTTTCAGTCGTATTTTATACAATAAATACATTTTAGTGTATTGTATATACATTGACTTTTCAATCGTATTTCTGTACAATTGAAGACGAGGTCCCTTCAAAAGTCAAGGCTAGGGGTACGAACTTGAAGCCCTCGATTTCTATGACTTTTTTCTCATTTATTTCTATTTTGAAAAGCTCTTCATCTCCATATAAAAGTCGAATAATCGAAGGTAAAATAAATAGGAAGGGACCGAATGAAATAGAGAGCATGGCCTACTACTACTAGTAGATTAGGAGCGATGGTTAGATATTTCGAAGTGGGCCCATGGACCTCTTTATATAATATCTTTTGTACTATTTATATGGCCCATGAGCTTCGGTGGCTTTTTAAAAAAACAATTAGTTCTATGTGACTTGAATATATAGTTTTCTAAAATAAAATTCAAATTAAAAAAAAAAGAGTTTATATATGTGATTTGAAGAAATTAAATTATTTAGTTAACATAATAATTCACAAAAAAATATATTTTTTGAATTGTCGACAAAAAACCGGAATCTTATCCAACCCCACCGATTTCTCAGCCACCATTGGTTTTATCATTTTCTTAACAACCAGAATTGTATTTATCTTAGAGGTAGCATAAATATTTAACTCTAATAAAAAATATATACTCACGCTTTCTACATTTTCTTAACAGAAGAATAGTTTGGAGCAAATTAAATTAATTAAATGCATAAATGTTGGTGTGTAAAACAAAAGTACAAATGCTGTTGTCAATTGTCTGTCATCCTATGAATTTATGAAGATGATTGATTTTTAATTCGATGTCAAAATAAATAAATAAAGAGAATGTTGTAAAGAAAAATCGTCATAAAATATATAACAAAATATTCCAATACAGTTTTCAAAATTCAATAACCAAAAAAATGCAAAAAAAAAAAAACAAATTATTTAGAAGTGTCCTCAAATAATTGTTGAAATCTAACTTGGTTCCTCTCAACAACACCAACACCACCACCACTTACTTTCTCTTCTTCCACCTAAAACCTCTCAATTATTCATTCTCTCCTGAATCCCTCAACCCAAAATCATCATCTCTTCTTGCTAAGTCGCATGACCCTACGAAGCTTAATCCTGGAGATGCGCTCGAGGTCGCATCGTGTGGTGCACGACCTTGCCGCCGACTCCACTCCTGCCTCATCGGAAGCTCATCGCTGGTCTGAGATCCCAGAAGAGCTTTTAAGGGAGATTCTTATCAGGGTTGAGGCGGCGGACGGTGGCGGATGGCCGTCTCGACGCAGCGTGGTTGCTTGTGCCGGTGTCTGCCGCGGCTGGCGGCTACTAATGAACGAAACCGTCACTGTCCCTGAGATCTCTTCTAAATTGACTTTCCCCATCTCTCTCAAGCAGGTTCTCATTCACAACCACTCTCTCTCTCTCTCTATATATATATGTATATAGTTACAATTTTTGATTGAATTAAGACATAAAGTTACGATTTTTGTTGATCAGTTTCAAATTTTAGAGAAATGGATGACTGAATTTTGATGTGACTGAGAGCGGAACCTTATCTAACAAAAGATGATATTCAGCAAACGCTGGCCTCTGCGTTTGCGTTTGTATATACTCTGAAACGCAGAGTGGCTCCTAAACGAATCAGAGATATATGAGCATTTTATTGATTGTATGGTTCTTGTCCAAGTCCTATCGAATGTTTCTTAATCGAAAAGTATTGTTGGTTTTTTTGGTGTGTCTCGTTGTGCAGCCTGGCCCAAGGGACTCTCTAGTTCAGTGCTTCATCAAACGTAATCGAACTACACAATCATATCATCTATATCTCGGTTTAACCAACTGTGAGCATCTATCTCTGTTTAACCCGTTCTTCTGTAACCGACAGAGTAACCCGTTTTGAAGTCTTGTCTTTTTTTTTCTTCTCGTTTCTCGGTTCTGCATTTGTTAGCTTGGCATCTTTCTTTTGCGTCTCCTTGCAGCTTTAACGGATGATGGGAAGTTTCTGCTTGCTGCTTGTAAGTTGAAGCACACAACTTGCACTGATTACATTATTTCTTTGCGTTCTGATGATATGTCGAGGAGAAGCCAAGCGTATCTTGGCAAAGTGAGGTGCGTATATATACATGATCAAACAAGATCTAAATCTCTGATTTTACCCATTTGTTACTAAATGGAATCCCAAATTGACTGAGTAAGTACTAAAAAGGATTGAAATTTTCAGTATTAATTAAGAGTATTATCGGATTATTAGCATTTTGAGCTTGGCACTAATGGATTACAATCTTGTTGATATTTTTGCTCTCTCTAAACTTGTCGAAGATCGAACTTCCTAGGAACCAAATTCACCGTCTTTGACGGAAATATGCTGCCGTCAACAAGACCCGCAAAGCTGAGAAAGAACCGATCTTCTAATCCCTCAAAAGTTTCACTAAAAGTTCCTCTTGGAAGTTACCCTGTCGTTCATATCACATACGAGTTGAACGTCTTAGGATCTCGGTAATGATTTTCAGAATTCAACTTTCTTCATCGAAATGTTTGTTGTCTCAGTTTAATTACTCTTCTAAGAGTTACTGAAAATGGTTCGGATTTTCCCGTATTTAAAGTTTTTGGTTTATGAAACATAGAAATTAATGAACAGAGTATCATTTCTTTGGAAGAGGTTTCAAAGAAATTAAGGTCTTAATCGGTATATTAGTACATATTTGGTACCGGTTCGGCTTGGTTCAACCGGATTGGTAACCTTTGGTTTCGATAAAATCTGATCTGTAATCTGTTGATGGTATTAATAGGGGACCAAGAAAGATGCAATGTGTGATGGATACAATACCTACAAGTGCAATGGAGCTTCGAGGAGTAGTTTCAGAACCATCAGAGTTTCCTTTCCTCGGTACTCGGTCAACTTTTTCCAGGTCTCAGTCAAAACCATTACGCAGCGGCTCGAGCAACCTGAAAGAGACACCATTTGTGCTGAGCAACAAGACACCACGTTGGCACGAGCAGCTACGTTGCTGGTGCTTGAATTTCCATGGTCGTGTCACAGTGGCTTCGGTGAAGAACTTTCAGCTGGTGGCGGCGGCAGCTAGCGGTGACGTTGGCACGGGATTGTCACCCGAGAGGCAGAACGAACGGATAATACTGCAGTTTGGGAAAGTGGGTAAAGATATGTTCACGATGGATTATGGATACCCTATCTCAGCTTTCCAGGCTTTTGCCATTTGCTTAAGCAGCTTTGAGACTAGAATCGCTTGTGAATGATTTATAAGAATTTTTTAAAGTTATCTTTTACAGAGTATTTTGTAGCATTGTGTAAATTGTGATGCTTGTAAGAAAAACATCTTGTCTGTTGTTGTATTTGATATTGATAATGTGGTAGTTCCTTTTGTTTTTGCCTGTTATCCATTTCTATTTGGCCTTTCTAAATATAGAAGTATTAGTACCAAGAGATCTCTCTGTCTTAATAGCTTCAGGATTTATGTATTGTGAAGGCATGGATACAAATAATTTTACAGTAATAAATACTAAAAAAACAGGAGACTTTCTTATCTACGTACAAATATAAATCTGCATTTCCAACAAGCGGCTTGCAAACTAGCTGCACCAGTGCCTGAACCTATGCTCACTGTCTCGGCCTCATCCTCTCCTGCTTGATCGTATGAGGACAACTCGAATTGGTTCATGTTCCGGACAAAGACTGTGAAAGCATGGAAATGCTCCGGAGAGAAGAAAAGTGCTCCCATTCTCTGGTAAGTGAACAGATCAATTCCTGCATTCTCATCCTTCAGATTCTCAACGATCCTCTCGAACCCACCAGGGACCGGGACGGACGAGTTTTGTCCTGATACAACCACTCCTTGTTTCTTGCAGGATGTTTTGATGTGGGCAAGTAATGACTCGGGGCTCGAGAGAGATTCTGGTGATTGGTGCTCGTCGGATAGATCCATTCCAGGTATTATCATTCTACAAGAGTTTTTTGCAAAGATCTCTGCGATAGCCTCGTACCTGTCATGACCATTAGAGCTGTAGAATCCAGCTGTTAACTCAGAAGGCTGAGATCTTAGCTTGTGCCATTGGTGTAAGAGAGGTAGCTTCCCACATAGAGACACTCCACTTCCACTAAATGCGGATGAAGCAACAGAGAGGACTCGGTCTGCATGGGAGATGAGAAGAGACGAGTACCAAGACAAGAAGAAATAACCGTATTGAGATTCCCAGGACCCGCCATCTGAGAAGAAGGAAGAGTAATCAGGCTGTTGATCGTAAGCAGGAGCATCGTGTGGACCACCAAGCCCCCAAAGAGGGTTTCCTGTGGATTCAGCGTACTGTTTAAGAGCGGAAAGCATGTGTTTGTCGTAACACTGGAATTCTCCAGCGCCAGAGAGCTTGGCGTCTTGTTGATGAGAAGGATATCTTAGTTCGCCGTCTGGTCCCAAACCTAATGTGATTCCCTGCAAAACAATGAGCAAAAATGAGGAACCAAAACCAGAGTAAACAAATTGAGAATGTAAAATGCAGAGCAAAGACTGATATTATTACCGTGATTGTGTTGCCCATGTAATCTGAGAAAGCAGACTTGAAGCTCTCGCAGAAACCACTGTAAACCTCCATAGGAGTCCTCCCATCAAGTACAGGAACATCATCTACTGCAAACGACAAACAATCTTTATACTGTTTTCCATATCTGTCTGTAAAATAGAGCCCTGGTTCAGCTTCGCCGATCTTTGCCACCCAGTCAGGGAGACCTATTTCCGGGTGTTTCGATCCGTGGAAAGAGAGTGAAGCGTGAAGCTTGAGTCCCACCTTCTTCACAATCTCTGCGACTGCTAAGTAGCCTGACCATTCATATTTAGCAGCTTCTTTCTCAACCACTCCCCAGAAGATTGGTAACTCAATTCCCTCTACGCCAAGTAGTTTTAAAGCTTTGAGCCCAGCCGTGATGGCCTTCATGTGGTTCACGTTGTTGCAGTCTGAAACTGTGTCCAGTGGAAGCCCAACGAATAATTTTACGCTCTCAAGCTGCAACAAAGAAAAAAAATGAAAACATGTTTATATATTCACCCATCAAAGAGAATCTCAAGGGTAGTTTTTTGTTTGTTTGTTGTTCATGTATTCAATTTCAACAATCACGGGAAAAAGGAGAGCTTTTTTTCTATCTCAAGTCTGCAATCGACAGACAAACTCAAATGACTATCTCAAGTCTTAACTAAAGCAAATGTTCATAAACAAATCACTGGATCTGAATAAATCTGGACCTTTTTTTGAATTTATATAAAGTTAAGAACAATAGCAACCGAGGAAGAAGAGAAGAGAAGAGAGTAAATTTACCGATCTAGATCTTGGAGTGGATTTCAGGAACGGGACTTGATCGGAGACGATGGCTTCGCATTTGAAAGACCTAGGAGAGCACCGGATCCCGATCTCCTTCAATTTCGAGCTTTGGCTCCAGAAACTAACCCGATTTCTCGATTCACCGGAGATTACATCGGGCCCAAATCTAAATCCGAGCTCCCTGTACGCTAATTCTGCTCTGCAGATCCGAGCTTGAGGATTCCCAATCACTGAAACTTCCATTTGACAAAGAGAAAATCGATACGAAATCGAGAAATCAAAGAGGGAAAAAATAAAGCGAAAAAATAGATTTTTTCCTTTATCCTTTGTCTGAATTCACCAAATTTAGTAGCAGAAAAAATGGATTACGATAAAAATCGAAAAAAAAATCGAAAAGTGATTTGTGGATTTCGTAAGGTTTTTGGGTTTGGTTTATATAAGAAAGAAAAATCAGAAAATGAGAAAGGAAGTGGATAAACGCTGCCATCGTGGACACTACACGTGTCGTCACAAGAATGCTCCCATACTCGTAGCCGCTTAATTTTGACTTTTCGTTTTTTTTTTCTTCGTGCGACCACGATTTTAATGACATTATTGTTGATATTTAAGTGCGACCACGAAAATTGAACGATTAAGGAAAACATATCGGGTCTCCTTGATAAGAACGGTTACTTTTGGTTTGGACTGTAAAGTTTTGGTTTTAGAAACTTATGCGGTTAAAATGTGGTTGTTACTTTTAAATTTGTAAATTTTTTTTTTGAAATATAATATTTATTTAATTTAGAAATATTAAGTGAAACTTTGAAAAACATAAAAAATAAATCTCAAAATAACAAGAAAAAGGGATAATTTTTAATTAATTAAAATTTATTAGTGATAAATTATATATAAATCTATAAATAGTTTTGAATAATTTTAGAGAAGAAAAAAAAAAATTAAATTTATTTATTTCATTTAGTTTTTTAGAAAAAAATCTCTCTCAAGCTTTTTCAAAACAAAACAAAAAAGATAAAGTTTGGTTTTAGAAACTTTAGATTTTAAAAATATATATATATGTTTGGCTAAAAAATAGTTTTAAAAACTGTTAAATACCTTAAAAGTTCTCAAAGTCTAACGCCAAACAGAACCATCATATTTTTTTTCAACAGAGAAAACATAATAATAGTATAATACTAATCCATCATGGAACTTTCATGTAGAATAAGGTTCAAAAAAAAAAAACTTTCATGTAGAAAAAATAAATGATACAGATCATGACAATGGATCCTTGAATAATACTCGCATGAAAAAAAACTACTACTAATATGCTGCCTTTTAAGGTATTATTTAATGATTCGTTTGTCAAGTTGGGTAAGTATAGTTAGAATATCGAGACAATTGAATCTTATCCATATAAACATATTATTGCGTTAGTTTCGGAGAAGCTGTAGGCTCCTTCCGGCATTTGAGGTCGTGCCTCAGAATGATGCTCGTGGCAACTAAGATGAACTCCAGTTCTTTGAGCTGCGGCAAATTCGTGATGGTCCGTGCTTAGGCACGTGATTGCTGCATTATCGCCTTGTTTTGTTTCGGGTTTAGCTTCATAGTCTCGCTTGCCGGTCCATTGTCTCTTTTGGGATTTTGTTGGTTCTTTGTCGCTTTTCGTATTGTCATTAGATTTCCGTTTTCTGATTTCTTCGTTGTATCTCTGTATCTTCTGTAAAAAAAATTAAAATCTTGGTATAAAATTTAACATTTAACCAAAAAAAAAAAAAAAAAAAAAAAAACATATTATTGCTGTTTACCCAACCAAAAAAAAAAAAACCTACTATGGCTGGATGAGTGGATTCAATGAACAATATCAACAACCGTTCTTATTACTATATATACATTTTTAAAAAATTTACATTTTAAAAATAATTTTCTAAATATGTCCCAAAAAAAAATATATAAATGAGATTGCTTCGCCGATGTATACAATATATTCATGTAAGGAGTAAGGACCAACAAATGATTTCCATGCATTATTGGGAAAACACAATCATATTCATGTAATAGTTAGAAAAACATCGACGTTACGTAAAAGTTCACAAAAAGAAAACACATCGACGTTACGTTTAACAACTGAAACGGAAAAGCGTCAAAATCAATATCTATTAAATTTGATCTGTCAAAAAAAATACGATGTAATTTTTTATCAAACATAAAAATCATAAAATTTCCAAATTTTTATCAAAGCTATTAAATTTAACCCAAATCGTTAGTAAACCCGTTAACATCGTTGACTTAGTTGTTACCTAAAACGTCCATAATTAATGAGTCATCTGTCATATCAGTTATTATTAAAAAAAATTTCAATTTTTTGTAGGAATGATATTATTATTTTAAATATATTTTTGTCCAAATTTTTAATATTATATTAATTTTTTGTACCTAAAGATGATTCTATTTAAATTTCAATTTTTATATTATAAATTTTCTTTTAATCACACAAATTAAAAATATATAATTAAATAATTCTTTGTAAAATTATATTTTAAAAGAATATAAAATTCATATCTATAAATAGATAAACAAATCAAATCGAACATATTTAATTATATCATTAAAAAAAATTAGTTATATTTTTGATGATATATAGTATTGTTAATGTGGATGTTTTAAATTTCTTTAAATTATTGAAGGTTAGATTGTCTTGTTCCGAGAAAAGCGGACGTGGTAATGTCAAGTCAAGTTGTCAATGACGAGGGTGTGAATTTTAAAAATAATTATTTTCCACTGATTAACGTACGGGTTCAGACAGATTGACACGTGTCGTAATATGGGAGGTTAGAAATATCCACGCTGAGTCAGGTCCATGCAACAATGTTCCCTAAGAATAAGATTCTGGAGGACTTGTGAAATGTGAAGCTGCGACTCTTTCTATTATTTGTTTATTACGGGATGAACCCCGATATCTCTGAATTTCGAGGCCTATAAAAATTGGACTTTCTTTCTACCTAAGGCATTAGCAAATAATATTTCAATAGAGATCTACAAGATAAAGTCACCAGATTTTTTTTTAAATGATAATTATTATATTTTTGAATACATTGAATTAGGAATTTTTTTTTCTATAATGTCCTTGTCACGGTCTAGCCCCTTGTCTGTATCATGGTCTATCGTAGGAAAGTGCAATAAGATGCGTCGTGGCCCTTTACGTATCACTAAAACTAACACACAGGAAATCGGCCTTTGGAGTCCTACAAAAGCTTTGGGGACGTGTTATGTGATTACTAGCTATAGGTTTGAGTTTGAAACATTTGGATCCTAACCATAAGGTTGTAGTGGGGTGGTTCTTATTTGGGATGTGTTTCGGCCATGTTAGTCCAGACCAGGAATCGAATCTCTCTGGGTATAGAATTATCAAACTAATTATTGATCAAGTACACTACAAGAAAACTGTCCATTTCCAACGAAAATTTACGACCGTTTTAAATCGATGTAACTTTACGTCGACTTTACGACGAATTTACGACTAATTATGTGTTCGATGTAAAATCGTCGTAAATATGTGTCGTCGTAATTCCGATGTAAATTTACGACTAGTTTACGACGACATTACGACGAGAACATAAATCGTCGTAATATCGATGTAATTTTACGACGAAATTACGACGAATATTTCTTCTGTATATTACGTTGATATTACGACGATTTAACGTCGCTGTTCCCGGTTAGGTAGACCACGTTTTTTAAAAGGTCCACCTACTAAATTTACATCGAATTTACATCGTACGATTCGTCGTAAATCCGTTGGAAAATCGTTGGTAATTATGAAAAAAATTCTATAAATACAGCGTACCTTCAAACTAAAGAATCAAAAAAAAAAAAAAAACAGAAACAAAAAAAAACAAACAGGAAAAAAATATATATATATATAAATGTCTATATACGAACTACGAAAATGGATGTATACGCAAAAGGATTCAGAGGGAGATTTGACGGAAGAATTCAAAGAAGGGCTTGAAATATTCATGTATCAGGCCGGGAATATGCAAACAACCCTGGAAAGTGGTAAGATGTTCTGTCCTTGTCGTAAATGCAAGAATACGAGATATATGTTTATTGAGACGGTGTGGAAGCATTTACTAAATAGAGGGTTTATGCCGCAATATTATGTTTGGTATCAACATGGAGAGGGTTTTGAAAGAAATCAAGCAACGGATAGTAGTAGTAATTATCAAGGTCAAGTAGAATCAAATTATCAAGGTAGTTATGATCATGGTCAACATCAATTTGATCAGGGTGCAGATCATGATAGGATGCATGCCATGGTTAATGATGCATTTCATGAAACAAATGCTGATAATAGTACTGTTGAGGAACCCAACGTAGATGCGAAGCGATTTTATGATATGCTAGACGCTGCAAACCAGCCACTCTACGATGGATGTAGAGAAGGTCTGTCTAAATTGTCGTTAGCAGCTAGGATGATGACAATTAAAACTGATCATAACTTAGCTGAGGTTTGCATGGATGATTGGGCTGATCTTATTAAAGAGTATTTGCCAGAGGATAATTTGGCTGCCGAAACATACTATGAGATACAGAAGTTGGTGTTTAGTCTTGGGTTGCCTTCTGAGATGATAGATGTATGTGTTGACAATTGTATGCTTTTTTGGAAAGATGATGATAAGCTGCAGGAATGTCGATTTTGCCAAAAACCGAGATTTAGGCCCCAAACAACTGGGCGTAAAAAGATACCATACCAACGGATGTGGTATCTTCCTATAACTGATAGGTTGAAACGATTGTATCAATCTGAAAGGACAGCTGCATCGATGAGGTGGCATGCAGAACATTCACAGAGAGAAGGAGAAGTGACTCACCCGTCAGATGCAAAAGCTTGGAAACACTTTAACACGGTACACCCTGATTTTGCTAACTCTAAGCGAAATGTGTATCTTGGTCTTTGCACTGATGGATTTAGTCCATTCGGTATGTCTGGTAGGCAATATTCTTTGTGGCCAGTTATCGTAACTCCTTATAACCTTCCCCCAGATATGTGCATGCAAAGGGAATTTCTTTTCCTGAATATTTTAGTCCCTGGTCCCAATCATCCGAAGCGGTCCCTTGATGTATTTTTGCAGCCTCTCATTCATGAGTTGAAACAGTTGTGGTATACAGGAGTGCGGACATATGATTGTTCGAGGAAAAAAAATTTTACGATGCGTGCGGTGCTTATGTGGACAATAAGCGACTTCCCTGCATACGGAATGCTATCTGGTTGGACGACGCATGGGAGGTTATCTTGTCCTTATTGCCTCGATCGGACAGATGCGTTTCAACTGAAACATGGTCGAAAAACATGCTGGTTTGATTGTCACCGCCGGTTTTTACCAATCAATCATCCATATAGGAGAAACAGGCGGTTGTTTAGGAAGAACAAAATTGTGCGTGTCCCCCCACCAGTGTATCTATCTGGGGAAGATCTAGAAGCGCAAATAGATCATTTTGGGGGACTAGAAACTGTGAATCGTGGGGGAAATTGGCACACTCCAGCTAATATGCCTGATGGATACGGGGTTAATCACAATTGGCACAAGAAAAGCATTTTTTGGGATCTTCCGTACTGGAAAAATCATATACTGAGACACAATCTTGATGTCATGCACATTGAGAAAAACTTTTTTGATAACATCATGCATACAGTGTTAAACGTGAAAGGAAGAACCAAAGACAGCGGAAAGTCAAGGTTGGACTTGCCAGATATTTGCAACAGAAATGAGTTGCATATAATGAGCAATGGAAAATCACCAGTTCCTATATTTCGGTTGGGTGCAGAACAAAAGGCATCGTTGTTTAATTGGGTTTCATCTGACGTGAAGTTTCCTGATGGGTATGTATCCAATCTTGCTAAATCTGTTGAGAAAGGAGAAAAGTTTTCAGGGATGAAGAGTCATGACTGCCACGTGTTTATGCAACGTTTACTTCCTTTCGCATTTGCCGAACTCCTTCCAGAAAATGTTCATGAAGCAATTGGAGGTAAGATACTTCATCACATATAAAATTATTGAGATTAATTATATATATATATATATGTTACAATGTATATAATTTTGTCTTTGCAGGCATCGGAGCGTTTTTCCGGGATCTTAGTACACGGACGTTGTCAGAAGATGTAATTGCACAACTGGCTGCTAATATTCCAATCTTGTTGTGCAATTTGGAGAAGATATTCCCCCCTGCGTTTTTTGATGTTATGGAACATTTTCCCATTCATCTCCCCCATGAAGCAGAACTAGGAGGCCCTGTTCAGTTTAGGTGGATGTACCCATTCGAGCGCTTCATGAAACATTTAAAGGGAAAGGCAAAAAATCTAGCAAGGGTTGAAGGATCAATTGTTGCGGGAAGTTTGACAGAAGAAACTTCACACTTCACTTCATATTATTTCGCTCCAAAAGTCCGTACACGCAAACGGGCTCCCCGACGATACGATGATGGCGGTGTGGGACGAATTTATGCGGTAGAGGGTGTCCCAGATATATTCTCACCAATTGGTCGTCTTAGTGGAAAATTGAAGGAAGTTTGGTGGGATAACGAGCATGACAGGCACAGCGCACATACGTACATCCTCCTAAACTGTGATGAAGTGAGTCCTTTCGAAAGGTATAATAACCAAAATATTTAATTAATCAGTCATTAATAATTAATAATTAATATAATTATAATTAAATGTGTTAATTTTTATGTCTATATATGTATTTTGTAGCTTATTTGATACTCAGGTACGAGAATGCATTGAAGGGGTTTCAGATGATGAAATAAACGACCGTAAAGATCGTCACTTTGTTGAGTGGGTGAAGACGCAAGTAAGTTAATATATATAGTTATAAATATTTCATTTAATTATATCGGCTTTCAATCTAACTTTTACACTTATCATAGGTTGATCATGGCGATCCCGCATATCCATTTTGGTTTCATGAGCTACTCCTAGGCCCCATTGGGAAGATAACGACCGCACCCATGTATTTTACCCGTGGATATGTGTTTCATACATACAAGTATGGCGTTCGTCGAGCAACTACCAACTACGGAGTATGTGTTAGGGGTGAAATAGATTTTTATGGGGTTTTGCAGGAAATAATTGAAGTGGAGTACCCCGGACTGGTTAGGTTGAAATGCGTTCTCTTCAAATGTGATTGGTTCGATCCAACAGTCGGTCGAGGGGTGCGAATTAACAAATTTGGTGTGGTTGACGTCAACAAAGCACGACGTTACAACAAGTTTGAGCCTTTCATCCTAGCATCACAAGCAGAACAAGTAACGTTCGTTCCATATCCCCGAGTTCGAAGAACATCTGGGATCTCATGGTTATCGGTTATTAAAATAGCTCCAAGGGGTAAAATTGTTGGTGTTGATGATCTTCCAATGCAACAAGATTCTTGCCTTGATATTACAGAACCAGAGATTACGGAGAACGTTCTTTTAATTGATCCACGAAACAGGCAACTTGAATATCTACCTAACGACACAGAAGAAGAAGGCGATTCCGACGAGTTTGAAGAAACTGACGATGATGATGGACCTGAAGATGATGAACCCAATCAAGATGATGAACCCAACGAAGATGATGATTCTGAGTGAAAGCTTATATATATATAGGTAATTTTCGGTTTGTTAGATGTTTAAGTTTTTCTTGTAAAATTATATATTAAACGAAATTACGACGTATTCGGCGATTAAATTCATGATTTTCCCCAAGAATTGCCTGATGCCAAAACAATTCATCCAGACCGCACCGAAACACAGACACCATTTTATAACAACAAATTTATAACTTTATTATACCAACGGATTTATTACAACGATTTTACAACGATTTTACATCGATTAGCATTACAACGATTTTACATCGATTAGCATTACAACGATTTTACATCGATTAATATTACAACGATTTTACATCGATTACATTACAACGATTTTACATCGCTTAGCATTACAACGATTTTACATCGTTTATATTTTGGGTTTAGGAGTTGAAAGTTGTTTACCTGCTTCTGATGATCTGGCCAACAAAGAATTCTAGGAATCAAGTTTTCTATATTCATAAAGACCAACCACCATAAGTGAAAGATACATAGAATTGGACATCGATCCTTATATTATGAAGGATTTACATAGATGTCCAATTCTATGAATCATTCACCTATGATAGTTGAAGACTGTCTTTAATTACTTGTAAACAAGATCCTACAGAATTATTTATTGGCCAGATCATCAGGCAAGCAGGTATACAATGATCAACGTAAAAACTTAAAGAAAAGTGGATATGAATTTTTTTTTTGAGTTTGCATTGAAAGTGTGGAAGGTATTTATAGAAATTTTGTAGAAATTACCAACGGATTTGCAACGAAAATTTACAACGAATTTACATCGATTAGCATTACAACGATTTTACATCGAATATGCCACGAAATTACGTCGACAAAATGCGATGTAAATAGTTAGGTGAGCTATAAAAAACCGTGTTTCACCAAACTTTGCCAATTTCAGTCATTTACGACTGGTTTACGACGATTTAGACATTACCAACGATTTTACATCGATTACCATTACAACGATTTTACATCGATTAGCATTACAACGATTTTACGACGAATTCGTCGTAATTTCGTTGTAATACCCAAATTAAATATAAGGTTTAGGGTTTGATTTACTTGTTTGGTTTTAAAAATTATAAGTAAGTTCTAATCATAGTAAAAACAATTTTACTATATCAATTAAATTATTAAAGTCATGCATGTTACGAATATACTTATAAGAACGAATGCTATACATTATTATGTAAAATATGGAAATCGACGACTATTTAGATTCAATCGTCGTTACTGAATCTAATGTTAAATATTAGAAGTATTAGATGCACAAATATACTTCGTTCTTACGTCCTGTATATGTGTATTGTTATTTAGGGTTTAGGGTATAGATTTAATCTATTACAACGATTTTACGACGAATCCGTCGTAAAATCGTTGTAATACTTCAAATATAGGGTTTAGGGTTTGATTTACTTGTTTCGTTTTTTCTATCTTATATCTTGTTTTACGTAAGTTCTAATCATAGTATAAACAATTATATGTTTTTACAAAATCAATTAAATTATTAAAGTCATGCATGTTACGAATATACTTATAAGAACGAATGTTATACATTATTATGTAAAATAAGGAAATCGACGACTATTTAGATTCAATCGTCGTTATTGAATCTAATGTTAAATATTAGAAGTATTAGATGCACAAATATACTTCGTTCTTACGTCCTGTATAGGTGTATTGTTATTTAGGGTTTAGGGTATAGATTTAATCTATTACAACGATTTTACGACGGATTCGTCGTAAAATCGTTGTACAATTACAACGATTTTACGACGAATCCGTCGTAAAATCGTTGTAAAACCTCAACATTTAATTTACCGCGTCGAGGGAAATTTCCGATAGGTTGAATTTTTGGTTACAGTTTTACGACGATTTTACGACGAATTCGTCGTAAACTCGTCGTAATGTACCAACGATTTTACGACGACATTAAAATCTATATATACGCGGACGATTTTTTCTTCCCTCCCTCACAACTCTCAAATCTCTCTCTCTCTAGAAACTCTCTCAACTCTCTCTCTCTCTAAAATCTCTGCCCTCTCTCTAAAACAAAAGGTAACATTTTTTTTTTTTTATAAATTATATTATCGTTTTAAGAATTTTGAATTGTTAGTTAGGAATGTAATATTTATTAGTTAGGATTGGAATTATTAGTTAGGAATGGAATTATATGATACTAAAATTGAGTTATTTTTAAATATTTTTTAGATATGGCTCCACGTAAGTCACACTATCGACAGTTTATGGAGACGGGACCTAGTGAGAATCAGCAACTCCCGTCATCTTCTGCGACACAGTCCGCTGTTCCGGATTCTTTTTCCGGACCAGCGCCGCCGCCTCCAGATGCAGTTGCTCGACCGCCCCTGTTGTATGCAGGATTGACGGTCGAAGATATTTTGCAGTCGCCGGGGCATGATTCTTTAGACCGGCTAGATCCGCGACGGATCCCGAATACTTTTTGGTACGTACGTAAATTTTTTTTTTTTTAATTACATTATGAATTTCATTTTTTTACTAATAATTTTTGTTTTATTTCTCAGGTTTAAGGAAGATAACAAAGTTGGACGGAGTGTGGCTGACACCATTAAAGCCTATTTCATGGAGCCTCACCGCAATTGGTCTTCGGTTCCGGAAGACGTTGTCGAGACATGGTTTAAATGTTTCGCGGTAAATTTTTTTTTTTTAAATTCAATATTATTTTGGAGAATTCTTTATCTTTAATATATCGTTTCTAATGATATTTTTTTTTATAGCAAAAATGGCATTGGGACGTTACGATCAACGAGACGGTGAAGGCGGAATTCAAAAAGAAGGGAAAATTCCGGCTCAACAATACCATTTCCGATTGGAAGAGGAAGTGGGAGGTTAAAGGCGATCAGGGAAAGCTGCCATACATGTCTTCCGATGTTTGGAACGGCTTGACGGCATACTGGAGAGATCCACATGCGCAGCAAGTGGCCGCTAAGTGTTCGGCTTCTCGAAACACTATGGGTCCAGACGGTCTTCCAGCGCTTATGCCTCATACGTCGGGTCAAACATCTTTTGCGGGAAAACGCCTTCAAATGGTAATAATTTTTTCCCTTATAATTTTATTTATGTAATTTTATTTTGTTATTAATTTATATTATCCATCAACGGTTTGATTTCTTTTTTAATGTCTTTTTTGTTAGGCAAATGGAGGCGAACTTCCTCCGATGACCCGAGTTTTTGCGGAAACTCACAGGAGGAAAGACGGATCTTTTGTAGATCCTCGAGCTGAGGCAATCTACAATGACGCGCATGCGAGGATCGGCGAGCGTCAAACTCAGCTTTCTCAAAAGCTATCACCTGGCGGTAGTTCGGTCCAATCCACTGCGACTTTGACGGTTGCCCAGATGGACGACATATACGCAGAGGTAATTTAAATCTTTTTTTTTTTTTTACAAATGTTATTGTTTTTTATACAATTTATTAAATTTTTCGTTTCTTTTTTAAAAGGTTGCCCCGAAGAAAAAGGGCAGAGTTTTAGGGATGGGATCGATCGCAGATAGTGCCGCCGCGTCGTCCCGTCGTCAGCTTTTCGACGATCCGGTTATTTTGCGGACGGAGTTAAACAACGCCAACTCCGAGATCAACAATTTGCGGGAGAAGCAGGTGGTATACGATGAGAAGATCCAAGGATACGATAAAACAATCCAAGGATACAACACTCTCTTCGATATTATTGCCCTGAGTAACCCGGATTTGGCGGCTGCACTAAGGCAGCAGGGAGAATCGACATCGGGCCTGCCAACTGATCCGCTCGCGCAAGAACGAGCGAATATGGAGCAGAATGGATCAGACGACGAACTTTTTAATAATTTACGTTTTCCTCCTAGGAATTAGTTTGTAATAAAAAATTTATTTTGTATTTTAAA
This sequence comes from Eutrema japonicum, assembly GCA_030161315.1. Taxonomy (NCBI): domain Eukaryota; kingdom Viridiplantae; phylum Streptophyta; class Magnoliopsida; order Brassicales; family Brassicaceae; genus Eutrema; species Eutrema japonicum. The sequence goes on from BSQW01000005.1 coordinate 48,339,169, forward strand.
TTTTATTTTAAATTTTGAATATATTTATAAAATTTAATTTTTAAATATATTTTTTAAAATATATTTTTTTAATTTTTTTTTTAATTTTATTTAATTTATATAAAATATTTTAAATTACGACGAATTTACATCGAATAATTTACATTGATTTTACATCGTTTCATAATTTACATCGATTTTACATCAATAGTTTTACATCGATTTATAACATCGTTCAGTAGTTACGACGAATTTACATCGAATATTTTACATCGATTTACCAGCGTATTTACATCTACCTATTACGACGAATTTACGACGAATTCTTCAAAACATAAATTTTATAATTCGTTGTAAATTCGATGTAATGTTTAATCATATTACGACGCATTTACGACGATTTGTCGGAAAAAAAATTGTATAATTAGATGTAAAATCGATGTAAACTTTTATCGTGATATCGATGTAAAATCGATGTAAAATATTCGTCGTACATTCGATGTAAATATACAACGATTTTACGACGAATATATTACATCGATTTTACGACGATTTTTTGTCCTCCTTAATATTACGACGAATTTACGACGATTTGCGATTAACGACGATCAACTTACGACGAATTGTTAATCGTCGCTAATCCGTCGTAAATCAAGTTTTACGACCGATTTACGACGATTCTGTTTGTTGTAAAAAGGCAGTTTTCTTGTAGTGGTAGGACATTATAAATGGATTGTGTCACTTTCGATCGGTAAATTAGTCTATATCTATTAAAGATTTGGGATTACTTCCGAGTTTAATAAAATAAAAAAAACATTTGGATCATTTTCAAAAAAACATTTGGATCATTTTCTTCCGCTTGCCACTTGACTATGCGTATACGATTTAGATTTTCTAAACTCTTAGTCCATCGAAATAGCGAAAAAAATGATTTGATTAATCACAATTCACAGTTGTCTGTCCAACTATAATCATGTCAACTTTTAGAGGAAAAACAGTTAACAATAGGTTTCATGAAGTATCCATACGATGGTTTAAACTTTCTTCTTTTTTTATGTATTTTTTGTTTACATCTATTTTAATTTCTGTTATGACGTTCGATAACTAAGGATTGTTTATCGATTTCTTTATTAATTTCTGTTATGACGTTTGATTATGGGTGTTTATTTTGATTTATGTTCTTTTATTACATGAAAAATAACATTTACCTATGTTTTGTTTTTCTCGTGTATTTTTATAAATCACTAATCAAAATTTCTATCAATTGAGTGATGTGTTTTTTATTCGTAGATGAAATTCGATTTTAACCATGAGATAGATGTGCTCAAAGCCTTGAAACTAAACTCCACTTGTTTTTTTATGAAAATTTTGATGATCAGTCACGAATGATGCAATAACGCGAGTTGTTTAATGTTTATATTAGGATATATTCTATATATTCAAGTATATATTTTGTGTATATTCTTTTTTCGGTTTAGGTTTACCTATTGTATATATATAAATATTGGTCGAAAGACTCTAAGCAATACAAGAGAAGTTTTCCCTAATCTAATTTGTCAGTTTATGACTTTGCGTAGAGATAAAGTTTACTATATCTGCAACTGGCTGCACTTTTAAAGGAAAAAATGAGAAGAAAAATAGATTTTTTAAAAATTTTATTATTTAAGTTGAAAATGAAACTTGAGAGAAATTTATTTTTTCAACTCATTCTAAATTAGTTAGATAAACAAAAAAAGAAAATTAAGGAAAATTTTCCTCTACTAATAAGAAGAGTAATAAATTGAAAATTATTCATATATATTTTTTCTACTAATTTTTATTCATCTTATTACTTTAAAAGATAAGCTTATATGTGTATATAATAAATAAGCCTATACACATACGTATATATAGGAAATAGGAATAGACAATTAACAAAATAATACAATACTTCATGATGAAGTATTTTGCTTAGGAGAGATAATAAGGCGGTGGATACTTATCCATTTTTAACGCATTTCAACTTTCAGAAAAAAACGTTTTTTGTTTTTGTTTTTTTAAGTATAAATAAAATAAAAACTTTTCTTTTTTATGTGTAAATAAAATAAGAAATGTAAAACGTTAAAATTGTGTGTTTTCAGAAAAACGTTTTTTTGTTTTTACAAGTATAAATAAAATAAAAACTTACAAAAGCATTATATTTCTTATTTTATTTTACAATAATTTATGTATGTGTTTTTTTATTATCTATTTTTATTTATATATAAAAATCAAAATTACATAGAAAATAAAAAAAATAAAAAAATACAAATGTTTAGAAAACAATAAAACAAAAGAAATAAAAATAACTATGCTTTTTCGGAGAAAAGTTTTACTCGTTCTCATTTTCGCAAAACATAATTTCCTCATGTTGTATTACATTGGCCAATTCCCAAATTAGATCTATAAATATTATTCGGTAAAGAATCCAATGTATTGATTCTTCTAAAAGAAATAAAATTTGGGACTGCTAATTTTCAACAATTGTACGAATATCACCATATTACAAAGATGATACATCTTCAACTCCGACACATCGCCCATTCCATGATAGTTTCTGTTTTCCGGGATCCCATATCCTCCGACCAATGCACCAACATGTTTTTAAAATAAAATTGAAGAAACTGCAACCGTTACATCCAACGATTTCATCGCAGCGTGGTGACAGCCCCGGAGATAGAGAACGCAAGGATGGAATCAATACACTCCACGCTTGCGTCGGAATTGGAGAAAACCACTCCCTGAGAAAGAAACGGTTGAGATTGGAAGAGCGATTGAATAATCGCCTTAAAAATCGTCCAGATCGCCATCAAAACAAAACTAATAAAGCAAATCCAATAATATTCATCATGGGAAGAAGAAGAAGAAATTAAAAATTAGGAATTGCAATCGCCATTATCATCGCCTTTGAGAGAGAAAGAGAGACGGTTACCAAACCAAATGATTATCATTGGTTTTATCGCAAATATTCATGTATGTGTTTATGTGTTTTTTTTTGTTTAAGGGCCCAAAAAAATTTTTGCCCAAAGATCCCAACAATTTTGAGCCGGACCTGAATTGGAGTATTGGGTCAAATTGGGTTTAGATATCTAAATCCAAGCCCAAACATGTGAGTTGTGCACTTGTGCTCCACGTTATCACTAGAGTCAATCTGGTTAAGAAAACAAACTTTTCTTGATAACCAAGAAGTATCAATTTTTAAAGTCCATAGACCATAGTAATACTAATATGATGCTAACAAAATTTATAATAAGAAACATATAGTGAAATACATACAGCAGATGAGCAGATCATCAGGACGTAAATCATCTTTTTAAAAACATAAATACTTCATCAAGTAATTTCGTACGTAACACAAGACATTAAAAAACATGTCGACTACTTTAGTCTCCGGACCATCAAAATAGGTAAATAAAAACAAAAAAACATATTTTTAAAAAATTTATTCATAATAAAAAACACGAAGTTGGCTGAATCAAGTCCAACAAAAACCATTAAAAAAAGAAGCAATTTACCAATCAAAAACTCATTAAAGACAGATACTTCTCATCTAACTTCATCTCATCTTCCGTAGACTCACCATATATCGGATCTTAAGGACACAAGAAGCATGGGTGGAATGTGTATGTCTTCGTGTTGTGGTGGTGGTGGTGGTGACGATGATGGTTCGGGTTTAATATTACATCTCCTCATCATGCTGGTCATCTGTCTCTCTGTCATGGCCGTCTGCACCTCCAACGAACGCCGTACATCCGTTCGTGTTGCCAGGTGCCGTTGACCGGTGTCTCATCTATATCAGATCACAACTCTACAAGAAAAGATTTCTTCGATTTCTTTTTTTATACGTACATGTATGTTTGATTCTTGATTAGTGTTGATGAATAAGGTATTTGGTTTTGCTTCTTGATTAGTTTTGAAGTAAATTACGTATTTGGTTTTTGTTACCAAAAATAGATGGAACAAAATTTCAGAAACAAGAAATTATCGGGGTAAAATTGAAAAAATTATAAAGTATGCGGGGCGGTTTCATAAATGATTTTGTTTGTGTTTGGGGATGAAGAAGAAGAAGAAGAAGATGAAACTGTTATCCAGTGGATACAATACACTTCGTCTCTTGAATAATTTTTCCTTCACTTTCTCGCACTTTCCCTCTCATTTTCTCACCATCGAAACAGCATAGTACATCGATCTAGAGAATGTCCCTTTCCTCTTCCTTCAGCGTATTCGCTTCATACTCACCCAAACCTAAAAACGTCTTCAGAGATTCCAAATTCGTTTCACAATTTCAGGTAAACTCGTTTCTTCTCGCTTCTTCGTTCCGAATCCTTGAATCCTCGACGAATATTAGGTTTAGGAGGGCGAGACTCAAACCAATCTCATCTCTAGACGCGGGGATCTCAGGAATCGCTACATCGTCTTCCTTCAGGAACAAAAGCCCTAGCGATATAAACGTTCTTGTGGTTGGTTCGACTGGGTACATAGGGAGATTCGTAGTGAAAGAGCTGATCAAAAGAGGGTTTAATGTGATTGCTGTCGCGAGAGACAAGAGTGGGATTAGAGGAAAAAACGACAAGCAAGAGACACTGAATCAGCTGCAAGGCGCGAATGTGTGTTTCTCAGATGTTACTCAATTGGATGCTCTGGAGAAATCTGTGGAGGATCTAGGGTTAGGTATCGACGTTGTTGTTTCCTGTCTCGCTAGCCGTAATGGAGGGATTAAGGATTCGTGGAAGATCGATTACGAAGCCACCAAGAACAGTCTCGTCGCTGGTAAGAAATTCGGCGCGAAGCATTTCGTTCTGCTCTCTGCGATCTGTGTGCAGAAGCCTCTCTTGGAGTTTCAGCGCGCGAAACTGAAGTTCGAAGCAGAATTGATGGATTTAGCAGAGAACAAAGACTCGAGCTTCACTTACAGCATTGTGAGACCAACAGCTTTCTTCAAGAGCTTAGGTGGTCAAGTCGAAATTGTGAAAGATGGGAAACCGTATGTGATGTTCGGAGACGGTAAGCTATGCGCTTGTAAACCGATCAGCGAGCAGGATTTAGCAGCGTTTATAGCGGATTGCGTGTTGGAAGAGAACAAGATCAACCAGGTTTTGCCAATTGGTGGACCAGGGAAGGCCTTAACGCCACTGGAGCAAGGAGAGATCCTGTTTAGGATTCTTGGGAGAGAGCCTAAGTTCTTGAAAGTACCTATCGAGATCATGGATTTCGCGATTGGAGTTCTTGATTTTCTCACAAAGATCTTTCCTTCGGTTGGAGAGGCTGCTGAGTTTGGGAAGATCGGGAGGTATTACGCCGCAGAGAGTATGTTGATTCTTGATCCAGAGACTGGAGAGTATAGCGAAGAGAAGACACCGAGTTACGGGAAAGACACGCTTGAGGATTTCTTTGAGAAAGTTATCAGAGAAGGAATGGCTGGTCAAGAGCTCGGCGAACAGTTCTTCTAGAGCTGTGTAGTGTGTAACTGATGAGATTATAAATATAAAATCTGTGAATTTGAGAGATTCGTTGTTTGAAACAACAAGAGAAAACACACATCGCAGAGATATTGGGTCTAAATTAATAGCTATTTTGCAGAGAGAAAAGGAGAATCAAGGAGAAGAACATGTAGTCAAGTATTAAATTAGGTTGAGACGGTGACAAATTTAAGTGAAGCTACTTAATCGAAATGGACTCCCAAAACCGTGAGTTTTCGACAAGCCTCTGAAAACATTATAACATTATATCCAGGTAATTTTCCTGGATCAAGAATATATAAAGAGTATATTATATTATACATAATCCTCGCTTTCCAACACCCAAACATAAATGGTAAAATATAACCATATAAGAACAACAACAAATCAAATCATGAAGAAGACAAATGTGTGTTTTGCTTTTGTGACCAATGATCATATTGATCATCAATCTTTTCTTTTTGTTATAACCGATCATCAATCTTTGCCCCATTTTTTCTGCAACAAAAAAAGTTCTTGCTTGCTTTCTGGTGGCAATACATGAGAGATCTTGGTTCTGTCATTGAGGAAGAACAGGAGGTCCGATCGCTCTCGTGTTGTAAGATCTGCAATGTCCACATTTCTGTCCGATTATGTGGAAGTACACTTCTGTTGTGTCGTTACAGTCGTTGCATAGTATCCAAACCTGTGATTTCCGCAGAATCTTGTCAGAAAATATTCAACTTTGATGTCAATTCCGCAGAATCTTGTCCGAATCTTTCACGGAATATCTTTATCAGTCTTTAGTTATTTACCTTCTTGTCGCGGTAATCTGAAGGCATAGCAGTGGCTTCGATCTAAGGAAACGAATGAAACAATTTGATATTCTTCAGCAATTGATTTGCAAGATTTAACATACTTCAAAGGTTTCAAAAATGGATTTAAACTAACCTCTTCATCCATTCTCCGCCATGTTTTTGACATATCAATCACTGACCTTGAGCAAATCGGACAACAGAACCTACGCAAAATTCACACATTTCAAAACCATCACAATCACCCCCAAAAAATCCACTTTGCGGTTGAAACAGAGACATAATTAACCGCTAGAAAAAAAAGACTTACTTGTCACGCTTAATCATCTCGTGGTAGCATTCACAGTGCATTGTGTGTCCGCATTTCATCACTGTTGTGTCCTTTAGAGAATCAAATAGGTACTGCAGCCAAAAAGTTTGTCACTCACACACAATTTGCTAAGACAGCGAAAAATTCGATATTTGCTGGTTAAAAAGTTTAAGCAGCCATACATAACACACATACCTCGTAACAGATGGGACAGTGATGCCGCATTGAATTCTCAACGCAGCGATGGTTGTTACGCAGACCGGTCGCATAACATGATCCTAAAAGTAAGAAATGGATAATTTTATAAGTCAACAACACATGATTGTGTTTGTCTCAAACAAACTGAATATAGAAATTATGTTAAGTGCTTTTTTTTACCACATTTCTTGCAATGGAAGAAGTTCTCAAGGCCACCAATTCTGCAACACACAATGAAATGTACCCCAAAAAAAAACCATCACACAGCTTCGAACGAATCACCATAAAGAGGAAGATAATGTATAACACTGTATGAAGAAAGATTCTAACCTGCAAATTCCACAGTCATCACAATGGAACTGATGTTTTTCAGTCTGAAACAGGACAAATAGGAGCAACAATCAGAATCAAATACCGAGAAGGAAGAGATTCAAACAGTTGTAGAAATCTCAAAATTCTTTACATCATCATCATAGAATTTGCAGATATTGCAGAAATATTCTCCCATGTTGACACCACAGTTGGAGCAAACTTGAGCTACCTAAAAAACACATTAAAACAAACCCAATTTCACACATGGAAAGTGATCATTATAACTCATACGATACGTTAAAAGCAATTCAGACTATAGTGACGACAATTACCGGCTGCTCTGTATCGCAAACAAGACAAATTACCTGCAGAAAAAAACGCCACAAGACGCAACAAATTAGAAGGAAAACGAATTTGTCACATAATTCAATTAAGAGGATGGGATCGTACGTGTTTAACGTCTTGACGAACAAGCTCGTGACGGTCATAGATATTGCGCAGTGTACTCTGAAACACACAGAAATTTAAAAAGGAATGTTTTTAAACTTAAATCAGGTTTACGGTTGGGATATTCCCGGGAAAAGTAATTTAGGACTGTAATTAAGATGATGAAATGAGATAATACAGTGCTCTCGTTGTGACAATGGCGACAACCGAAGACTTCGTTGCAACATGGAGCTCTGATTTGGCATCTCCTCTTGTAATGGTCACACCTATTAATATACACATGGAAGAGAAACGATCTATATGGATCAGAAACGGTTAAAATGGTTAATGGAAATTTTCAGATTTTGTGGATCGAGACAGATCTATGGTTTACAGCAACACAAAAAAAAAAACGAAACGAAACGATCGGGTTTAATCTGAATCAGAAACAGATGAAAACCCATGAATCAGATGTGCAAAAAGGAAGAAACTTTGTGAATCAGAGCTTAAGATTGTTGGATTCTAAGGATCACACAGAAGAAGAGACGAATCGTCGTGGACCATAACGTGAAAACGAGACACGACCCACAAAGGCACAAACCAGGAAACACTGATCTGTTAAAGCAGACACTAACAGATTAAAAGACAGAAAGAAACAGAGGATTTTTTTTTTACCCGAAACCCATTATGCCAAAATGAAGGCGATCATTGGGTGAAGCTTCCATGAGAACTGGAGGAGAAAAGCCGATAGAGAGAGAGAGAAGAGGAGAGAGATAGAGATGGGAGAAAAGGTAACTCTTTTCTCTCTCTATATATATAGATATTATGTGAAGAAGTGGATTTAGATTGGATTGAATGGGCTTCGAAGCCGATAGTTTTATCGGAATCGCGAGGCCAGGAATGAAAACAGACCCCACGCCTTGTTTTTATAGAAGAAGATAAACCAAATCTTCTGTTTGCAGAAATAAGAAAGAAAGAAAAGCTTGGATCTTTTTTTACTTTTATCTCTCTCTCCTCGTGATTGTTGTTAGCTTAGGAGTTCGTGAGATTTGTGTAGCTTTAAAGAAACGGAATAATCAAAGGGAGAGAGAGATAAGGTGAAGGTGGAGGGAGATGGGATGACATGGATGCAACCGTAACAGAGAGCGCCGATTTATTGACCAATCACAGTTCTCAATCGTTATCTTAGCAGACAATTTCTATTTATTTCCCAATACTTTCGTTATAATAAAAAAGACACATTTTGTTGTTGTTGTAAATTGTAAAATTAGTAAAGAGATAATAAATGACCTATTTGTTTACCAATTGGAGTTTTTGGACGACTAAAGTTAGTACTACTATATCTTTCTTTCTTTTTTTCAATCAATTTTCTAAAACCATACTACTACTAGTATTTTTGTTTTCTTTGAGTTTCTCCATCATAGTATACTATTATAAAAAAGGGACAAACGAATATACCATAAATAGTACTCCCTCCGTTTATTTTTATAAGTAGTTTTGGCTAAAACACACAAATATTAAAAAACTCATCTTTTACTAAAAAATATCATTTAATATATAAATAAAAAATAATCCAGCCAATCAAAAAAAAAACTGCAAAATATTATTGGCCACACAGTATTCGATAAAGGTAAAAGTTGTATAAAAACATGAAAACAATTTATATTGTGAAACAAAACAAAATCTCTAACCATATTAGTACAAGTTAAAATAAACTTAGTATATATAAAGTGTAAGACATTGGAAACGAAATAAGTCTATTACTATATTGTTTAATTAACATTTGTTTTTTTGTCAATAACATAAATATCTAGAAAAGTTCAAAAATTCAAATCGTAAGTACCGAATTTACATAAACAATATCCAGGTCCGGTCCAACAAAAATGGTGGTCCGAGACAAGTAAACAAAATGTGGCCCTTTGTAAAATGTATAAAATAAAAGTTTTAAAACATAATTCCAATTTAATTTGCAAATCATTGGAAAAAAAAGAAAAAAAATAACTTGATATAAAAAATGATAAGTATAAATTTTTTTTGGTGGCGTTATAAAAAATGGAAACATCAATTTTGTGACCTATCAAAAACTAAAAAAAATGGTGGTCCAAAACCATGACCTAACCTGTCTAGCCTCTGAACCGGGCCCGACAATATCATATGAATAGACAATTAGCATTTTATACGTAAAGCTTAATTAATACTACTATATCCTATGTTTGCTATACAAACATCTAGTATTAATTACCTACATAATGAAACAAGGTACAAAAATCTATTGGAGTTCAAATCTTATATCAACATGTAGAATTACTAAAGTTACTGAAACGGTAGCTAAAGATCACATAGTATTAAACTTTAGAGTCGTTTTTTTTATTATAACCAAAATGTAAAGGTAAATTACTTGTTTATTTGTTTTGTTAGGTCAAAGTGTTGGTTGCTTGAGTCAGTTACATTGCCCCAAGTAAGCCCATTGGACCACGTGATGGTACCTCGAACCTAATCCATCTTACAATTGAACAGGCTCGAATCTCCGGTATAACAAAGATTACAAACAGTTATTATAAAATTCATGGGTTAAACTTATAAAAAATAAAAAATAATAATAACGTGAGATGTGGAGAATGTTAGTCAAAGGCTACAAAAGTAATCGTTTCGTGTACTTCTTACAATACATTACATGCAGGCCACTTGACATTCGGATCTCCATCCCTATAAATGAAGCTTATACTATATAATGTATTACAATCTACAACCATATAAAATAATGCATGGTGACAGTGTTCGTGAATGACAAATACATAATATAAAATAATGTATATAACTAAATAGTAATCTTTGCTGTTAAAATAAATAAATAAATAGTGAACATAGAAAAAGTTTTATGTAAATAAAAAGGCCCACGTTTTATGAGGCAATTTGTTTAAGGTAAATAGAAACGGTCATCTGGATTGGTGTATTAATCAGCCTTCTCTAAAGTCCAAACTAAGTTCCCACTCTATTAATTAGGAACGGTTGGTGCAATTTCGTCGATCTAATTAACGGTGGTGTTTGATAAATTGGCCGGTTTTTATTTTGAAACTAGATTTCTTTTATGTATTTAGAACGTTATTTATCAACTTCATCTTATTTTCTATTCCACGAGTATTGAATGTCCGTGCCAACTCACTTGAAAAAAAAACTCGAGCACAAGATTTTTTATTTTCCCATGTAATTCAGACACAACCGGTAAAAGATAATAACATTTTCGATCAAACCGGTAAAAAAAAAAATTAACGGTGGTGTTGACATTTATCTGAATCGTTTAATAGACTAAATTATAACGGTGGTTGCTGTTATAATCTTATCCCCTTCTCGGCCAACACAGATTACGGAAAAACAAGTGTCAAGATGCTACAAGTGTTTTAAGTTTTTTCGTCAAATCTAAACTCAAAAACCAAAACTACATCTGCCCAATAACGAAATCTTTAAATTTTATTTTTAAAAATCGTAATATCATTGAAAAAAAAAATGCTAGAGTGACTAGATCAAGATGTTGATTGATTAAAAAGTATAATAAATTTCGAATCTATTATGCTACTAAACAGTTTAACAACCATCCCGGTCATTATGTAAATTAGCCGAAACATGTAGATAAGAAAAACATTCATCTCTATGGAGATCCAACTATATGTCATCCAGCTCCTAAAGAGATGTGGACAGAATATTATATAATACAGAAATTCATCATCCATAGATTTTGAATATTTAATTCACATATTTACATAGTTGGATCCAATATCTATGTGAACATGTGGATTTAAATCATTAGAGAATTAAAATGGTTTTTTGTTTTGGCAATATACTATCGACCTACGACCTATTTACAAAGTCTTGATTATTATCTGTACACTTTCTTTCACGACCACAAAGAATCAAAGAAACCTTCTTCTTCCTCCACATCCGAATCTCCCAGCCTCTCCCTTCCAACCAAGCATTCTTCTACAACATTTGAATCAACCAGCTCCTCCTATAGACTAGAGATTCCGGTTTTGGATACAGTTTTCGTTTCAATTACCTCCGTGGAAGGAACTGTCCGCGACAGGATTATATTACCCTTTGAATCTTTCCTGCTGTAACTCTCCATCTCATGGCTCATCACTATGTTGCATTGTCTCCAAGTCTCACACATCAACTCCACCCCAAAGTACCTTAAATGGTCGGATATGCTACTTCCCATTACCGATCTGAAAGAACAAAAGCCAACAATTATACTTGATTCAAGTCAAGACTGTCCTCTACGCAAGTGAAAACATGAAACATAAGCCATGTTGAGATATTATAGTAAAAATTGTCCTGTATCCAATTGAAAACATGAAACATAAGCCAATGGCATCCCTCAGGTGGAACGTGGTAGTAAATAATGATCTTATGTTTCGATTTGCAGGCTTATTTTTGTTAGTTTGGGTGTATTATGGACTGGGATTATAACACCAAGTTTTTGCTGAGGGATCGAATAGAAACCCGAAAAAGAATTAGTTACCTGCAGCATGTAGGATCTTCCCCGGTGTTGTCACAAACTTTCTCCACACTAAAAAGAACAAGATTCGAAAAACTGAGATCTCTCACCCACACCTGCAACCGAAACACACCCAAATGTTGCATAAATATACTCAAAACTGTTACTCTGATGAACATCAAATGTATTGAAGGACGCTGAAGAAAACATAACTAAAAGTAATAAAAGACGTTACCTCTGTTGGGAAGTGGTGGTATGTTTTCTGAGGGAAGAGAAAAAAGTAAGGAGGTAGATGAGGAACTATATCTCGGTCATGCGTGATCCGGAAGGTATTAGGCACAAGCAAACTGTAATAAGATGCAAAAGCGGCATTCCCAATACGAGGTTGCCCAAATGTCATAACCTGGACGTTTTCTTCTCCTTCATTTACCTGCGATTTAAATCCAAATCGAAGTCAATTAACGACTTCAAAGGACATAACAATAAGATATAACAAAGTTCAAGTCAAGGATGATTACAACTAGGTCTAGCCCACAAAAGGCAGCCATGGCTCCTCCCATTGAATGACCAGTCACCATGATATTGATGTTCACCCCATAGGATTTCTTAGCTCGTTTTACGGCACCCAGAACTGCAGGCCGTACAGTAGTATTGTGATAAGCACTATAAAAGCCATGGTGAACCTGCCAATGTAGGAAAACTATTACAAATTCCACCTTACTACATGACAATCCCGATGACAAAAACTTGCCGTTAAAGCGTACCATTGCATCTGGCATATCAGGGTAATTTAGATCGAGCTGTTTCCAGAACAAGTCTGAGACCCAATTTTGTATGCTGCACAAGTTTTGGGTTGATTAAGCATCAACCAAGTTTAGGCAAAGGCGTAGCTTTTAGATTACAATGACGAGAATAATACCTGTGTTCTTGAGTTCCTCGAAATGCAATCACAATAGCATTCAAATCCTTTGCCACCCCAACATATCCCTGTTGTCACAAGTTAAATGAACTGATATCAATAATCGTTCAATGAAACAGCATAGTGCCCAAATATAGCTTAAGAAAACAATGGCAGACCTGTAGGCAGTACTCAACGTCAACTATTATCTCTATTACTTGAAAACCCTGCAACATCCTAGAGAACGTTAGAATACCCAATTGGAGCTATTAGCATATTACATAGTGTGGCTTCAAACAGTGATCTGCCTAAACATGTGTTATACCTTTGTCAAACCATTGCATCTTTCGCACGTCCAAGTGAAGAGTTGTGTCAAGTCAGACATATAGACCTGAATATACATATATAAACTTGATTTATCAATCTGGTGTACTTAATCAGCATAATCTCTCTTCTCTACTAGTGTTAATAACGATAGATTGAAAACATTGCAAGTGTTACACATCTAGTAATTCCTTCTTATCTTGCAGAATATCAGAGATAATATAGACAAGCATACTGTAGTAATAATTTGCCATTAACTTACCGCAGAAGTATACTCCACAAGTGTTAAGGCAAGCGTATGGTTGTAAACAGGTCGACCATCATGGCTCTTCATATTAAGAACTGCAATTAGAAGAGAGAAGCTAACAATAAGTTCAAAATTTTCAGTCTTTAATGAATCATCATTATCCCAGAGTGAGAATCCAGGTCTAATTGTAGAGTAGCCAGAGTAAACTGTTCTCTTCAAAAGCTTATTATCTAAAATAGAGCGAGAACTGAAAACTGAAGTCTAAAAGAAAGGAAACAGACACAGAATCATTTATACAAGTTGCGTTATAACCTCTTCCACTTGAAAGGACAAGAAGACAAGCAAAAATTGCCAGCAAGAAGAAGCATCTCTTTTGTCTCATATTCTGCAAGAAGACAATAAACACAACCACATCATCTTCTGTTCATCAATTACGAAACAAGGGCAGAAATTGAGCTAAAACAGAGGATGATTCGGAAGCAAATTAGCCAAACATACATTGAAGCTTATAAAACTAGACTCACGAAACCCAAACTAACGAGGATTAAGACAAAACTGAGGATCAAAGCAAGCGAACCTAATCCTTGATGAATGCACGAATGGAAATCTAGGGCAGTGATCCGATATAATCCGCGATTGGTTTGAAAAATAACTGCGATTGCGAATCGCGAAAGAAGAAATCGAGATGAAATACGAATATTCTCTTCTTCTTTTTTTTTTTTAATTTAAATTTCCATTTTCATTCTTATTACGCAAACGCGAAGGAGGGACGCGTGTTGGGTCTTACAAAGGGTATTATCGGAAGTAGAGATGTATAGGTATATCCGAAAATCCAATATTCTGGCCCCACCCGTAACTATTCTCGCCAATAACATTGTAGAAATTACAAAATCTTAATCAACAAATGCAAATCAAAAGATGAAGTCGTGTGGAAGCACGATTGGTCAAAAGTCAGAGTGATTGACCAATGATTCATTAATGATTTTATTCTTGAGATAGAGAATTATAGTTTTCGAGCATACAAATTAAAAGAGGAAATTTTCAGGAAATTTTCAGCGCTGTGCAAGCATAGCCGGTAAAGTGTACGACCATGATGCAGATAGACCATTGATCGTAGATCTTTATAGGTCAGTAAAATTATCTAGTAATATCATCCAACCCAGGCTTAACTAGGAGGGACCACCAGTACGACCATCCTAGAGCCCACACCTTTTTTTTTTTTTTGGTTCAAAAATTTTATTAATTTTACTGCACAAGGGTCTTGAAATTTTTTTTATTGTCCAACGGACACAATTTTTTTTTTCTTACCCAGGAACCCAAAAAAAAACATTTTGCCACAGAACACCTAAAAATATTCATGTATATGTTCTTATAATTTGTAATTAATAATATTTCAAACAATTAAAAAAAGAAAAGGAAATCGTTAAAAATGACTGAAACTATAAGTTTGATACTTCAAAAAAAAAAGGATTTCGAAACTATTCTGCCACTAAACAGCTTATCACAATCATATGAGTTCTTATCCATTTACTTTACATAGTTGAGTCCAATATCAATGTGATCATGGATTTAAATTAATACAATTATTTACAAAAGTCTTGATTATATATCTGTACACTTTATTTTCCGACCACAAAGAATCAAAGAAGCCTTCTTCTTCCCCACATCTGAATCTCTTTCAAGCAAGCTTTTCTTGTTTAAGACTCGAATCAACCGCATATTAGAAAGACTATAAGTTAAGAGTTTTTGTTTCATTTATGTCCGTGGAAGGAATTGTCCGCGACATGAATAGGTTACCCTTTGAATCTCTCCTGCTGAATCTTTCCATCTCATGGCTCATCACTACTGTGCACTGTCTCCAAGTCTCACACCTCAGATCTACCCCAAAGTACCTTAAATGGTCAGATATGCTATTTCCCACCACCGATCTGAAACAACATTAACCAAGAATTATACTGGATTCGTGTACAAAATGTCTCGTAAACATGAAACATAAGCCACGTTGTAACGATTACTGACCAATAGTCTTCGATCGGGTTAAATGTGGTAGTAAATAATAATCCTAAGTTTCTATTTACGGGTTTGTTCTCGCTAGTGTAGGTGTCTTGCGGAGTGGGGAATTATATCAGCAAGTTGTTTTAGAGGGATTGATAGTTACCTGCTGCATGTAGGATCTTCCCCCGTGTTGTCACAAACTTTCTCCACACTAAAAAGAACAAGATTCGAAAAACTGAGATCTCTCACCCACACCTGCATACCACCATTACCTCTTTCATCAGTTCTTCCAGACAGTTAATAAACCAGGCGGAGAAATTACACTCCCGAGTAGTCCAGATTTTTGCATAAAATAGCTTAAAATTGAAACTGTTATTCTAATGAACATCCAGTGCACTGAGAAAGGTAACCTCTGTTGGGAAGTGGTGGTATGTTTTTTGAGGTAAATGATCATAGTAAGGAGGCAGATGAGGAACCATATCATGGTCATGCGTGATCCGGAAGGTGTTGGGCACAAGCAAACTGTAATAAGATGCAAAATCGGCATTCCCAACACGAGGTTGCCCAAATGTCATAACCTGGACGTTTTCTTCTCCTTCATTTACCTGAGATTTAAATTCAAATCAAAGTTAATTAACAGTTTCAAAGGACATAAGAATAAGATATAACAACATTAGTTCAAGTCAAGTATGTTTACAACTAGGTCTAGCCCACAAAAGGTAGCCATGGCCCCTCCCATTGAATGACCAGTCACCATGATGTTGATGTTCGCCCCATAGGATTTCTTCGCTCGTTTTACTGCACCCAGAACTGCAGGCCGTACAGTAGTATTGTGATAAGCACTATAAAAGCCATGGTGCACCTGCCAATGTAGGCAACTATTACAAATTCCACCTTACTACATAATCAACTCAATCCCAAAGACTTGCCATCAAACCGTACCATTGCATCAGGCATATCGGGGTAATTTAGATCGAGCTGTTTCCAGAACAAGTCTGAGACCC
This sequence comes from Eutrema japonicum, assembly GCA_030161315.1. Taxonomy (NCBI): domain Eukaryota; kingdom Viridiplantae; phylum Streptophyta; class Magnoliopsida; order Brassicales; family Brassicaceae; genus Eutrema; species Eutrema japonicum. Next base: position 48,355,625 of record BSQW01000005.1, read on the forward strand.
AATTTTGTATGCTGCGCAAGTTTTGAGTTGATTAAGCATCAACCAAGTTTAGGCAAAGGTGTAGCTTTTAGATTACAATGACGAGAATAATACCTGTGTTCCTGAGTTCCTCGAAATGCAATAATGATAGCATTCAAATCCTTTGCCACCCCAACATATGCCTGTTGTTACAAGTAACACGTATTGATATTAATAATTGTTCACTGAAAAACATTATGTCCAGATGTAGCTTATGATATCAAGGCAGACCTGTAGGCAGTGCTCAACGTCAAATATTATCTCTAGTACTTGGAAACCCTGCAACATCCTAAAAACGTTAGAATGCCCAATCGAAGCTATTAGCTTTTTACATACTGTGGCTTCAAAGAGTGATTTGCCTAAACATGTGTTATACCTTCGTCAAACCATTGCATCTTTCACACGTCCAATTGAAGAGTTCTGTCAAATCAGACATATAGACCTGCATACACATATATAAACTTGATTCATCCATCTGGTGCACGTTATGATCGCTTCTCTACTAGAGTTAATAACAGTGCTGCTAACGATAAATGAAAACATGAGGACAAGTGTTACGCATCTTGTTCCTTATTTTCTTGGATAATATTAGAGATACTAGAATGTATGCATTCTGTAATGAAAGACAGCGTCAAGGAAAACAGATATTTTTGATTACTGTAGTATCTGCCATTAACTTACCGCAGAAGCATACTCCACAAGTGTTAAGGTAAGCTTATGGTTGTAAACAGGTCGACCATCAGCGCTCTTCAGCTTGAGTACTGCAATTAGAAGAAAGAAGTCACCATAAATTCACTTGTTTCAGTCTCAGTTCACATTGTATTGTAGCCAGATTGTTCTTTATATTTTCTTAATCTTCCTAAGCGTTATCATTACACAGAAGTTTCAAATCTTAATTAGGATAAAAAGATAAAGAGGGAGACTCGAAATCTAAAGTCCCCAGAAACGTTAAAGGAGTTGCATTATCACCTCTTCCACAAGAAAAGGAAAGAAGACAAGCAAAAATTGCCAGCAAGAACAGCCATCTCTTTTGTCCCATATTCTGCAAGAAGGCAATAAATAAATACATCCACATCATCTCCTCTTCATATTTCTTTTTTTAGAAAAATCGAGCTGAACAGAGCAAAATTAGGAAGCACATATAAAAACATTTTACATAAAATAAAGAGACTAACGAAACCCAAACTAACGAAGATTAGGGCAAAAGCCGCAAGAGATTTCAGTAACCATTAACCAAATCCAGGAACAAAACAAAACCCAAACAAAAATTGAGAATCAAAGTTAGCGAACCAAAGCTTTGACTAACATCTTTCGCCACGAATGGAAACTTCGGTCAATGATCGGAGATAATCTCCGGCTGAACAAATTGAACCGCGACTTTGAGCGTTATCTGCGATTGCGAATCGTGAAAGAAGAAACCGCGATGAAACACGAATATTCTTCTTTTATTTAAATTCCACTTTCATCCTTTATACGCAAAGGCGTTGGAGACACGCGTGTTGGCTCAAACTAAGGGTATTATTGGAAATTTAATTGTAGCGTGTCGTAGCTGAGGTGTCATATGCGTGATTCGGCGGGTTATATGGATAAGGCGGGTAAAAAGGAGAATTTTAATTGAGTTTCACTTTGAGCCCATGGGCCTTCCGGGGCGGGAATTTCCGAAACTCTCTTCCTCAGGTGGCGGGAAATTAATGGCCACGTGGCACATCGTAGCCGTAGATTTGATCTGACGAATCGACGGGGTATAATCGACTCGGAAGCTACGGTCGTTTCAAGCGTCGGTCTATGACTCTTTGTCTTTAAAATTCTAATTTCATTTTTGTTTTTATTTTACTAACCAAAGCAAACTCAAGAACCCTCGATCTCGGACGAAATCAGGAAATCGTAGAGAGGCGTCCATGACGAGAGCTTCGAAGCGGGAAGTTTCTTCAGACGAGGCTTGCTCGTCGGAGGAGCAAGTTAACGATCAGGTCAATGTGGAAGAAGATGATGAGGAGCTTGAGGCCGTTGCTCGCTCTGCGGACTCCGACGAGGAAGATGTTGCCCCTGACGACGCACCCGTCTCGGACGACGAGGTTGTCCCTGCAGAAGATGACGCCGACGAGGTAGCTCTCCGTCCCTTCTTCAATTCGCATTCGAATGTTCCGCTGTAATTTTCGGGGATTGCATTACTCGGAATTTTTAATATCGTCTAAGCATGATTAGGGTTTCCTCTATGCGTGTAATGAATGGTGTGTTTGGGTCTTGTATTCGATACTTCCCACTTTTGGGCGTCTTTAAATTTCGAGTTTATGGTGTTGTCCTTTGTTCGTTTCGTCGCTGGATACAACATCTAATTTGAGTTCGAGTCGTAGTCAATTCCTTTATTGTTTGAAGGTTTTAACTTAGGACTACTTACAAATGCTGCTTGGTCGCACATTATGGTGGTACATCCATGTGACTCGTGAGGATATTTGGTCATTTTTCATGATTTGATGATTATATGCAGGACGAAGTAGACGAGGAAAAAGCTGAAATCAGCAAACGTGAGAAGGCCAGACTTAAAGAAATGCAGAAGATGAAGAAGCAGAAAATTCAGGAAATTTTAGACGCCCAAAATGCTTCCATAGATGCAGATATGGTAAGCTAGTAAATAATTTGTAAGGCTTTTAGCTGCTTGTCCTTTACATCCAGAAGCATTGAAAAATCTCAATCCTTCTATGTATTTAGAACAATAAAGGGAAGGGGAGATTGAAGTATCTTCTGCAGCAAACTGAGTTATTTGTACATTTTGCTAAAAGTGACCCATTGCCGTCTCAGAAGAAGGGGAAAGGAAGGTGTGTTGAATTTATATGATCTCATAATAAATTGTGGTCACTCATTTAAGTTTCATGAAATATGATAAGCAGTCTCATGGCTTGATTTATTGGGTTTCAATTTATCTTCAGGGGTCGTCATGCTTCCAAACTAACTGAAGAAGAGGAAGATGAAGAGTGTTTAAAGGAAGAAGAGGGTGGTGTTACTGGTGTAGCTGGATCTGGAAGCACACGATTGGTCACACAGCCCGCTTGTAAGTACCTTTTATCTAGAAATGGTGCATAATTGCGCAAGTCTTATTGTGACCACTGACCAGAAGTTATAATAGGATCTGATACCTTATGGTCACTTCTCTGATTCGTGTTTAACATAATACCTCAGTTGTGACCTCACAATTTCTTGGTATACTGTGTAAGTTCTGTAGAATTTTAGAGATCTGATCTTCATACTATTCATTTTACAGGTATTCAGGGGAAAATGAGAGATTACCAATTAGCTGGTTTAAACTGGCTCATTCGATTGTATGAAAATGGGATAAATGGAATTCTTGCAGATGAAATGGTAAACCACTGCTTATCCAATTATAAGCTAAGGTTTTTCTGCTCGCTATTTTCTCTGATGCTAACCCTTACATGTTTTTTTGTCCCATGGTCTAGGGTCTGGGGAAGACGCTTCAAACAATTTCTTTGTTGGCTTACCTGCATGAATACAGGGGAATTAATGGCCCTCATATGGTAGTTGCTCCAAAATCAACACTTGGCAACTGGATGAATGAAATTCGCCGATTTTGTCCTGTCTTGCGTGCTGTGAAATTCCTTGGTAATCCTGAGGAAAGGGTGAGTCACAAATGCTCTGCCATTTTGATGTTCGTATCTATCTGTCCCCACCAGGTTTCTGAAATATATGTTAAATAATGCAGAGATATATTCGTGATGAACTGCTAGTTGCGGGGAAATTCGACGTTTGTGTTACAAGCTTTGAGATGGCTATCAAAGAGAAGACATCCTTGCGTCGCTTTAGCTGGCGTTATATAATCATTGATGAAGCACATCGAATCAAGAATGAGAATTCACTCCTTTCAAAAACCATGAGACTTTTTAGCACTAATTATCGGCTTCTTATCACGGGAACCCCGCTTCAGGTATTTGTTCAATATCATGATCTAGAATTGCTTAGATTTTAAAATAGTTCTGTCAAAAAAAAATCTGACTGTATGTTGAAACTACTTTTTTCATGAGTCTGTTTGAACATAGTCGTTTTGATTATACATTCTTTGTACATGCTTCTTATATCTTTCCTACTTGGTTTGTTTCAGATAATACTGTTCTCATTTGATATAACTCGTACTTGTTTCTTAAATACAGAATAATCTCCATGAATTGTGGGCTCTTCTCAATTTTCTTCTTCCCGAGGTTTTTAGTTCAGCAGAGACTTTTGATGAGTGGTTTCAAATTTCTGGTGAAAATGACCAGCAAGAAGTTGTTCAACAGCTTCATAAGGTATGTACTCGTGGTTATCAAGTTTATTACCAAGGTTGTTATGCTAATCTCTTACCTCTTATCTTTTTAGGTTCTCCGACCATTTCTTCTTCGGAGATTAAAATCGGATGTGGAGAAAGGCTTACCTCCAAAAAAGGAGACGATACTGAAAGTTGGCCTGTCTCAGATGCAAAAACAGTACTACAAGGCGTTACTGCAAAAGGATCTTGAAGTGATTAATGGTGGTGGAGAACGCAAACGTCTGTTGAACATAGCAATGCAATTGCGCAAATGCTGCAACCACCCTTATCTCTTCCAGGGTGCAGAGCCTGGTCCCCCCTATACCACAGGAGATCACCTTGTAACAAATGCAGGTAAGACTTACGTTCAAATTAGATCCTCCAGATATCCGTGGCCAGATGTCTTAGTTATGTCTGTTACATTTCTTGTTTCTAGGTAAGATGGTTCTCTTAGATAAATTGCTACCTAAGTTGAAGGAACGCGATTCAAGGGTTCTGATATTTTCTCAGGTAAACATTAACACAAACAAATAATGGTTCCTTTCTGTGTTTCCTTTTGTCTGAGTGCTATTCTTCTTGTGTCTTGTGCTTATTCTAATGTTTTTGCTCATCTATTTCAGATGACAAGGCTTTTGGATATTCTTGAGGATTATCTAATGTATCGTGGTTACCAGTACTGCCGTATTGATGGAAATACCGGTGGTGACGAACGAGATGCTTCCATAGAAGCCTACAACAAGCCAGGAAGTGATAAATTTGTTTTCTTGTTATCCACTAGAGCTGGAGGGCTTGGTATCAATCTTGCTACTGCAGATGTTGTGATCCTTTATGACAGTGACTGGTAAGCTCTTTTCTCTTATCTATTGTAGTTAGCGTATTTTCTTCATACTTAGTGAGATGGGCGGAGTCTGGCAGGAATCCCCAAGTTGACTTGCAAGCTCAAGATCGTGCACATAGGATTGGTCAAAAGAAAGAAGTTCAAGTATTCCGGTTCTGCACGGAGGTTAATCTTCTACCCATGAAGTAAGAAAAACATTGAGAACCTAAAACTAATTCTGTATTGGTCATTTACAGAATGCTATTGAGGAAAAAGTGATTGAGAGAGCTTACAAGAAATTGGCACTTGATGCTCTGGTAATTCAGCAAGGGCGTTTGGCAGAACAGAAAAGTAAGTGTTTGTGTACTGAGGTTGTAAAATGCATTGATTTGTCTCTTATAGATTTGTTTTATTTCTTATAGATTTGTTTCTTTTCTTTACTTTTCAGCCGTTAATAAGGATGAGTTACTCCAAATGGTGAGATATGGTGCTGAATTGGTGTTTAGTTCTAAAGATAGCACAATTACGGATGAGGATATTGACAGAATCATTGCCAAAGGAGAAGAGGCAAAGGCTGAACTTGATGCGAAGATGAAGAAATTCACTGAAGATGCAATTCAGTTTAAAATGGATGACAGTAAGCGTCTCATGTATCCCTTTTTCTTGTTTTGATGGTAACTCCCTTGCATGAGTAATGGGAGGTCCGAATAATCTAATTTTTGGTTTGTTGCAGGTGCTGAGTTGTATGATTTTGACGATGACAATAAGGTACTATTGCATAATTAATTTCCGGGCTTAAAGAAATGTTCACCCATACCGTGCTTACGCTCTGCACTATTTGAATAATTTTTTTTACTGAATTATTTTCTATAATTGTGTGGTAGGATGAGAACAAGTTTGATTTTAAGAAGATTGTAAGTGAGAATTGGAATGATCCACCAAAAAGAGAGAGAAAGCGCAAGTAAATCTCACCTCTTATTTTGTTACGTGGTCTATTCTGTCTTCCTAAACAACATCCATATTTACTTTTATCTACCCATCCTTCAGCTACTCTGAAACTGAATACTTCAAGCAAACATTGCGACAAGGTGCTCCAGCTAAACCTAAAGAGCCTAGAATTCCACGCATGCCCCAGTTGTAAGTACCTCTATTGTCTCTACTCTGCATTTAGCCTTTTACCCGGATAGTAATTTTATCCTATATATCTAATTTTCTTTTTCATCCCGCAGGCATGATTTCCAGTTCTTTAACATTCAGAGATTGACGGAGCTGTATGAAAAGGAAGTGCGGTATCTTATGGTGGGTTTTTATTTGGGATTAAATTTATCAACTTATCATGTAATTTATGCAGCTTTTGTCTCTGATTAGTTTTAAGGTGTTTTAGGGTAATAGCAACTTCTTTTACTTTGGTTTCAGCAAACACATCAGAAAACTCAGATGAAAGACACAGTTGAAGTTGATGAACCTGAAGGTCAAGCTTGGTTTCTCAGTCGGTGCCCTCTTTTCTTACATTACTCCACTGAATCTATTACTGATTAAGAAATACTTTTTCAGAAGTTGGAGATCCCTTAACTGCTGAAGAAGTGGAAGAAAAGGAGCAATTGTTAGAAGAGGCAAGTGAAACCATTTGACCTTACATTGGGTTGACAATTTTTTTCTATGGGCTTTGTATAATCGAATATAGCTGATTATTTTTCAGGGTTTCTCAACATGGAGCAGAAGAGACTTCAATACTTTCATTAGATCTTGTGAGAAGTATGGCCGGGACGACAAAAAAAGTATTGCCTCTGAGATGGAAGGGAAAACAGAGGAAGAGGTTGAACGATATACTCAAGTTTTTAAAGAGCGATACAAGGAGCTGAATGGTAAGTAACTTTAGATTGTTAAGTAAGTTTATGAGTGTCTGCACTAAAATACGGTTGGATATTTTGCCTCGCAAAAGAATATCATGGTAAGTAAGCTTTACCTCTGACCTCCTAAAATTTGTAGATTACGATAGAATCATCAAGAATATTGAGAAAGGGGAAGGAAGAATCACTAGGAAAGATGAAATCATGAAAGCTATTGGGAAGAAACTGGATCGCTACAGGAACCCGTGGCTGGAACTGAAGATTCAGTATGGACAGAACAAAGGGAAGCTGTACAATGAAGAGTGTGACCGTTTCATGGTCTGACATCTATTTATCCTTTTTTTATTTGAAACTCTGTGGGTTTAGATTTCACTGTTTTGTTTCATTCTTACATGGCAATGACCCGAGGAACTTTTGATTAACAGATATGCATGGTCCATAAACTTGGGTATGGAAACTGGGATGAGCTAAAGGCGGCTTTTCGGACATCCTCCTCGTTCAAGTTTGACTGGTTTGTAAAATCCCGTACAAGTCAAGAACTTGCCAGGAGATGCGACACACTGATCCGGCTGATTGAGAAAGAGAACCAAGAGTATGATGAGAGAGAGAGGCAAGCCCGTAAAGAGAAGAAGCTTGCAAAGGTGGGGACTCGAAGTTCACATTTTCACACACATTCTTAGTGCGTGGTTAATGGTGAGAAACTCAGTGGAATTGTTTCTGATGATCATCTTTATAAATTGTTTCAGAGTGCAACGCCTTCAAAGCGAGCTTTGGGTAGGCAAGCAAATGAGAGCAATCCGTCCTTGAAGAAACGAAAGCAGCTGTCAATGGATGATTTTGTGAGCTCGGTACGCAAATCGTTTCCAAATTACAGACTTGTTAATTTTGCTGGTTAATCAGACAGTTTTTTAGATATCACAACAAAATGGTGAATCAATTTGTGAAAAGCTTAATAATGTTGGAAACGTTCTGATCCTAACTCAAAAACTTCTCGTCTCTGCAGGGAAAGCGTAGGAAATAAGGAGACATTGGTTGTGAATCCATTCGGCGTATGCAGATTGTGGTTACTTTTAGTTATAGGTATGATTCCAAAGCAGAGATTTTGGTTATAGGGCCAATCTGATATTTTGTATTCTCAAGTATCCTCAACATCATTATATTTTTAGCTACTTTCTTTGCTCGTACGTGTATTTTTCATTTCAACTTTTGTAGAATCACTATCTAACACATTCCCCTAGTTTCAGCAGTCGTAATTCTATTCTATATTCTATCCTATAAATACATCTCAGGTTTCCACCAGGAGGGGCAATGGTAAGAACTGAAGCTAACTTAGATGGTAAGACTGACTTCTTTTTTGAATCAAATACACAAGATACATTAAAAATAGTACAGAAAATAAACATTAAAAATCGACTCAAGTTCTCCCTCCCATATTACATATACAACCCATTTTGAAAAACCCCCCAAAAACATGACTTGAAAAAACCTTTTTCTTCCACTCCTAATCGTCCAATCTCTCTCTACTCATCATCCTTCTCAAACTCTCTTCCTTCATATGTTCTTGAGCTTCAACCACAATATTGAAGAGTCTCCCTTCTGACTCAGACATCAAATCCGACAACTGACAGACCTGACCCGACCCAACAAATGTTTCATACGACCCCAAAGCCTCTCCCTTTGCCTCCTTGCCACAAAGACGAAATTTCTCTCCTTTCCAAACATACAAAGATTTAAGTTTTTCCCTTTCAGTCATTTGAACTATCAAAGCTGCCCGGTCCATTGGTAGCTCTTTTCCTCTCCCTCCAATTCTCTCCCCACACCTTTGCCTCCGCCACCGCTCTCTCTCTATCTAAATCCCTGTTCCTCGGAGTCCCTCTCGTTGCTCTCCCAACACTCGCTGGACTCCCTCTCTGTGATTCTGTCCCTTCCACATCGCTTAATCCCCATTTTCTCCCTGACCCGCCTCCCGTCTCACTCCCTGCCTCTGATCCCGCATTCACTTCCCTCACCATATCCCTTCGTCTATAATCAGGAGAGTTCTTGTGTGTCCCCGGTGACCCTAACCGGCTACGAGTCTCTGCAGGACTATCCAAGCTACTCCCATCTCCCATGCTTCTCCGTTCATCCCTCGTCCTAATAAATGGCGGCCCGCCACCGCTTCTACTGTTTTGACCGCTTGGCGCGTTGGGGTCAAACGTTTGAGAAGCTAAGTAAGTAAGAGCTGTCACCACGTCGCCGATCAGCGGTCTTGTCGCTGCTTGTTCCTGTAAACACATTGCTGCAACCGCAAGCGCTTGATATAGACCACGCATTGGATACCGCCCTTGCAGCAATGGATCCGCCATCTTCGGAAACTTCCTACGATCTTTGAACAACGGCCTAGCCTGTGTAATCAAACAAAAACCAACAATCGAAACAGAACCCCAACGGTTCAAGTAAGCAGAGACCACGTTGATATCACATCAGAGTGCAGAACATTTTTCTCTTCTGGTGATATGGGAAAATAGTTGAGATTTTTAACATACCCATGCAACGAGGTTGTGCTCTCCCGGGACTCGAGCATTATCAATCGCTTTTCGACCCGTAATGAGCTCGAGAAACACAACTCCAAAGCTATAAACATCGGATTTCAATGTGAGCTGCCCGGTCATGGCGTATTCTGGTGCACAATAGCCATATGTGCCCATAACACGGGTTGAGACATGCGTTTTATCGCCCACAGGGCCCAACTTAGCTAACCCGAAATCAGATAACTTCGGGTGGTAGCCATCGCCAAGAAGAATGTTGGATGATTTCAAGTCTCTGTAGATCACAGGCGGATTCGCCTTATCATGCAAATACTCAAGTCCCTTTGCTGCTCCTGCAGCTATTGTCATCCTCGTGTTCCAGTCCAGAGGTTCTTTATCCGGTGGAAGATCTGAAAGACCAAAATTCTATAGTCACACTGCGTAGAACTGCAAGCTAATGTTTCGATTCGTTTACTATAAATAGGTTTCTAAGTACAGATTAAGAAAATCTAAAGACTTTCCCAATGTATCAAATACAATAACACTAGACTATGTGCCGTAGTTTCTATATATAGTAGTTTTGAATTCGAATAACATAGCAATTGTTTCCTATCAATACCAAATGTAAGTTCCATGTTAAGAGCGAGCGGGTAAATATCGATATGCTTACCATGTAGATGATCCTCCAACGATCCTAGTGACATATACTCGTACACAAGAAGACGCTGGTCACCATCAGCACAATAACCAATCAAATTGACAAGATTGGGATGATGCAGAAGGCTCAGCATAAGAACCTCGACAAGAAACTCTCTGTTTCCTTGTAGACCATTTCGATCTAGCTGTTTAACAGCTACTATCTGGCAACACATAATATCCAATCCATAAAATTAGACGAAGGGTTTGATTATGATAAAATAAAAGGATGATTCTGCTGATAGATTTCAAGAACTTCACCTGTCCTGTGCTCTCTAGACGACCCTTGTAAACACGCCCGAAACCTCCTTCTCCAAGAAGACATTCCGGTCGAAAGTTTTTGGTGGCTGCAGCTAACTCTCGGAAAGTAAACGTTTGTGCAGCGATATGAGCAGTTGGCCCTTCTTTTGGAGCGGTAAGCTCCTTCTTATGTTCAGGACCTCCTCGAGACTTTGATTTGTCTACAAAAAAAAAAAGGAGATATTAGTAACTGACTAATAAGAAAGGGAACAAAATAACAGTGAACATCGAGATTTCAAATTCGAAAAGTCATTATCAACTAAAACCCTAAAACTTTTCGAATTTTAAAGAAAATGATCTTCTACGTCCAGTTTCAATCAACACAAAATTAAAATTCACCGGCCTTCTATTATTGTTAAACTAGTGATGTCTAGATGTACAGAACTCTTCATTTCTGAAACCCTAAAGCTAACATTTTTATGATTACTTGTTTGTTGAATAGCATTGAGAAATCTACTTTGGCATCACTTAATTGCATTCCAAGTATAGAGAAGTAAACAGAATCTGTAACTAACATCACAAAAACCATAATTTGGAGCTAAATTGTATCTTAACTATAATCAAAGCTCACAAAACACATCAAATCTCATGAATTAGAGTCCACGGCTGTGAAGCTATCGCAGATGAATTAGATCAGAAACATCAACATTTCTTTCCAAAATCAATACTTTATGATAACCCAGAAACTAAAATCGATCTAAGACACGGAAACTCAACAGATCCCAAAGTATTTAAATGAGAATCTTCACCTAAGCTGACATGGTGAGACTGAGTAACTGAGCCGTCTTTAGCAGAAACTTCCTTCTTCACCGAATCTTTCGCAGCAGCGTCTTTAGCCGAAGATCCAAAGCAAGGCAAACACCCACTCATCTCCGAAGCTAAGTCCTCGGAGAAATCAAATTTCAAAAAAACAGAGAAACCCTACCGACAAAATCAATCACCCGGATAATCCCAGCTTAAGCTCAACACATCTCGAGAATTTTTTTGTTTTTTTAACTGTGAACCCAAACAGAAAACTAAAGACGAGAAGCCTCAGCTTTTTTTTCAATGCATCTCTCTCTCGAGATCTTTGGAGAGAGATCGAAGCCAGCGGCAGATCAACAAATCGAGGAAACTTTTTTTTTTTTTTTTTTGGTGGGATTGTGGGTGCTGCTACGCGAGAAGAGAAGGGTAAAGGAAAAATAGAAAGAAAAAAAAATGATTTGTATCTTAAACGATTTTTAAAAAATCATCAAAGGGATATTCTTTTTTTTTTTTTTTTTTACGTTAAAGATGAAATTAATAGAATCATTATCCGTATAAATGTGAGATTAAATTAAATGCCAACGTAATCTAATCTTCTGCCTAACCATTTTGCTTCATTTGTATAATAATTCAATATCTTTTTTAATACTGAAACAAGCTTTTTAAAATTCCACACACACCGGATGATACACATACAAGTTTATCTGACCATATGCGGTATCAATTACGCGAAGTGAATATATGTGTTACGAAAATAGTAAAATACATAAACATAATGTTTAAATAAAACATTCACAAACAAATACATAAACATTTTTATTATATATATGTATTGATTTTATTATGACACATTATACACATACATTTTCTCTTTTGTAGGTTGATTTTTTTCAACTGAAACCGAATTAGGCTTTTTTGGTAAGAAAATCGATATAATTTCTCTTAATCTGTGATTTATTATGAGTTTAGGATCGATATAATATAGTTGATATTTTCCTACTTGTTTACTTTGCATTCTTCCACTTTATCAATAAAAAAAATAATAGAATTTTACAATTTTTAAAAAAATTATAATTTCATATTTTAAATTTATTAGTTTCCAAAAATATTTTACAAAATATCTGGGATACATCTGGTAAAAATGAATTATATGGATATGAGCTTCTAAATAATTATATTCTATGTAACATACAAAGTTCTTCTTGACATTAATTTATAGATTCCTTGGTATTTCCATGTCTTAAACATCATACAAGGACACAACTCGTGTGAATTCGATTTATAACATTTTCTTGAAACAAAACACAATCTTCTCAAAATTTAACTAAATTAGTACATTGAAAAGAATAAATTACACTTTGAAACTAAATTAACGGCGTCGGGAGAGAAAGAAGAATAATCACGGTCGGAAAGTAGGCCCCACATCCAGCATATGCCCTCACGGCTCACGCTTTGTGAGCAACATTCTCAAGCCCACGCTTTCTTTTATTTTTCGCCTTCACAATAAATACTACTAATATATATATGTAATCATTTTCCAAATATCAATGATAAATTTACATAGATATGTAATAGTAATAGAATACATACTACTATATGCAATACGTAATTATTTTCCAAATATCAATGATAAATTTACATATATATGTAATAGAATACATAATAATATGCAATACGTAATTATTTTCCAAATACCATTGATAAATTTATATATAATGTTTTAAAAAAACTTCTATAAATATCATTTAATATTATTTAACATTACGATTTAGTACTGTTATTTTCTTTAAAAACATCAAAATATTTTATGCATTAAGAATAAGTGACAATATTTGTATTCTTTTTCTTAACATTATACTCTTTTGTTTCACAAATAATGTCATTTGACACATTTCATACATATTAAGAAAACTATTAAAAGTTCAATATTACCCCTTATTAATACAATAAACAATTTTTTTCTCTCTCTAATTAATACACTAAAACAATAAGGTTTAAATTAGATTTTTGTTTAAAATTATGCATTAAAAACATAAAACAACATTATTTGCGAAACAAAAATAAAACTTTAAAATGACACTTTTTGTAAAACGAATAGAATATTCTTCACTACATAGCACATAGCACATAGCACATTTATTATGTGTAAACCGATTCATCTTACTTGTGTAACCAAACTGTGATAGCTAATATATAGTATCAACATGTAAATCGACTATGACGTATGAACTGATTCAAAATTAACATACCCTTCAGTGTTAGATGATGTAGACAGCAGACTGTAGAGAAAATCAGAACAAAGATGGATAATTTGGTCATAGATGTTTTAATAATTTGGTTGTTAAAATATTAATTGCAGCCAAAAAAGCCATAGGGAAAATTTGAGTTTTTCCCCCAAAAAATTATAGTTGAATTTATTCACGAGTTTCGTGTATATATAGATTCTGATTTAATATAATTTTAGTGTAAAGTAGCTGATTATCGAGAATAATAATCCCTTATATCTTATTGACATAAAAAAATAAAAAGTTATAAAAGAAATCTTGTCGTCTTTGAAATAAGGCAGTTGGTCAAATTATAACGTCTAGCAACTTTAAATATAATTATGGCCTCTATTTTTTTTTGTCTTTCAAATTATAAAGCGGGTTTTCTAGAAAAGGAAAAGGTCTGAATTTAAATGCCGGCCTAAAAGAAACATCAAACAAGTTGACTCACGAGTCACAAACAAAAAAAGGCCACAATTTTGCCCTCCAGCTTAGTTTTAAGTTTAAGCGTTCCTAATCTCATATAGAAAAGGATTAGTTTTAGTATTTATCTAAGAATATTAAATTAAATCAAGTGGTGATAGTGGGGTGGTTGTCTTTTGTGGTAAAAATTGGTTATGTTGGTCAAGGCCAGAAATCGACTTCACATGGGAGCGAAATTGCAACATTTAATCTATTTGGCCATTGGAGCTTTCACATGGTCTCTTCGGGCCCCATGATTAGTCGGTGTTAGGGGGATGATGCGCAGACCCTCGGTGTAATAAGACTTGCTATCCTGCATCGGTCGGAGTCGGCATATTAATGGTAGGGTCAAATCCAACAAACAAGACTTTGAAGTTGGTGTCGAAAAAAAAAAACACTTTAAAGTAAGAAAAAATTGAGTCATCGACAAATATTTTAACCAACAATTGTCATTTTCGAAGACCGTTTTTTGTTCCTACATCACTGATTTATACTCCTCACTGATTTTTGTTTCGGAGTAGTAATCATTTATTTTTAACTAGAAATTTTCAAAATTGTTATTTATATATTCTCTAGATCATCATTTGATAACACTTGACTGAAAAAACAAAAAAAAACGTTGTATCATCTATATTCGAGCATAATATACTAGAATTGAACTTGGATTTCACCCCTTATAACGTAATCGATTTGGTTAACGTTCTGTGGACAATGCAAAATTCATACTTATAATTTTTTTTAAAAAAAATTAAGTCAATGGAACTTTTGTTTCTGAGGCAACATCCGTTTTTTTGTGACGTATCTGTAAAAACAAATATGATATATATGCAATTTCAACAAGTTATATTGCGTGTGCCAGTGCGTCGTTAAGAAAAAAAAAAGTTGCATATGCGGGTCATTTACAGTGAAAAACACATTCTTCACTTTTTATTACATAAAAGTAATGATTTTTGGTGCACTTTTTGCATGGTTCGTCTATGTGAAAAACCAACAAAATTCTTGTAATATAAAAATATTATTTTAACTAAAAAATAATTTTAAGTTTTAAACCATGGAGGAAAAATATTGCTGAGCTTGCGTGGGGAGTTATCATCTGCTTCGCGGCACATCGTTTCCTCCATGTTCCACTGTTAAGCATAGAACGACACGTGGCTGTTTAACAGCGAAGGAGAGTTTCATAAACAGACAATGCACATGAGCGTTGTGGATAATTGCCTCCGTTGTCGGAGAAACATTATGGACTTTGTTACGTGATCAAGAGGACTGTTCTTTTCTAAACTGACCACCGTCGTCGATCCTCTCATCACACGACACGTGGTATAAGCAAGTGTAGTCAATGATTGTTGACCAAACTCCTTTACGTGTGCTTAAATTTTACAGTGACATCAAAACTTACTAATTTAATTATAATTGTGTAGTAAAAGATTCGGTGGTTGGACTTGTAATTTTCTTTTGCTCAATTTCATGGTACTAACTCTTCCAATTTATGGAAATAATTAGTACAAACTTTATTTTGATTAGCACAAAAATAAAATTACAAACTCTTTCAATATTCTTTTTTAGACAATAGGTATACATTTGACCAAATTAATTCACGCGTATAATTACGTTACACGTAACCAGAACGGTCTTGGCCAATTCCCTGTTCATGACAATTCAATATCAAACGGTCAAACCAGCCAAACACAAATAAGAATTACGACAAGTATACATTTGATCACAATATTGTATGGATAGTTGATGTGACACACCTTGGCCAATATAACAATATTAAACTTCGGTTAAAAAAAATAAAAGATCAATAAAAAAAACTATATGTGATATTGTTGGAGGTGAGTTTTGGGCTCTCTAACCTAAGAACACGTGGATGCTTCGTCAATATGGCAATATTTTTACTTGTCGTATAGAATAGACTCCATAGATACGAGTGGAGCGCAGTCCCTCCTAGAGAGCTCGACTATTTATCCATCAATCGTCTCCCAAGTATAGGGCATTTTTTTGCACGGGGCCAACCAAGCACCAACAAGTATTAAATGCGAACATGTTAGACACATCCTCTTTTGATAGCTATGACATACCACATATGGTATTCGAATGCGCCAGAGCAAGTGTTACATCCTATCTGTCGGTAACATATTGTAGTAGTTGCTTACCCTCTCATAACTAGCGTGATCGAACCAAACCGCCCAAAAACTCGATCTACCCCCCCCCCCCCAACCACGTAACTCCTATATAATACAAGAGAACATGCATTTTCCAACGATAATTCCCGTCGAAAATCCATCGGAAAATGCTATTTCCGACAGGATAAAATATGTCGGTTACAGCTCATCGGAAATTGATTTTGATCGGAAATCCGTCGGAATGTCGTCGGAAACTTATCGGAATATTTTCGACGGATTACCGACCGTATTTCCAACTGATTTTCGACATATGTTTGATTAGAACTACGCGATGGAACATTGTCCGAAAATCCTATGAAATATATCCGACAGGATTCCGACGGACTTTAATTGTTTCCGATAGACGGATCTTTGTCAGAATAGTTTGTCAAAAATCCGTCGAATTGCCGTAGAAAATATTTTCTTTTCTTGCCCACAACGAAAGGTGCGACTCGCGCACACACATGCATGCCTCTAAAGAGGTTCAACCCAAACAGTTTGACATCGCTCTGTACTTTTATTCTCCTCTTTCATCAAGTTTTGGTCGAACCCACTCCTCCATCAGACCCGACTCTCCTCCCAAAAATACTTCACCTATTTTGGAAGAGTTTTCTCATATTTTTTCCCAATTCTAAGTTAACAATACATCAAAATAAATTTAAGATGTTGAATTCAAAAAAATAAAAATAAATTTAAGATGGCCGAACCATCATCTTCATATATAGACTAATACATCATACTAGTCGCCTATATTCTTTTCTGACTTAAACGTATCCCATTCATCATCTCAGAAAACATGCTCTTAGTCAACGAACGACGCAATTTGTTTAGTTTTCAGCGCTCGTACCACTTTGTGTCGTGTGTGGCTTTGTGCTAACGCTAAAGTTCCCATGTATTTATTTGTTTTCACTCAATGAGGAACTGTGGTTAGATTAGACATTCTCAAAAGAACGCTGCCTCAAATTCACATACACGTAAATTGTAGGGTTATTAATACTATTTTGTCGTTGTGTGGATTATATTGCCGTTTTTGTTGTGTTTTCATATTCTCGTCTTGTCGGAAGAAGAGTGTTTCTATGAACGGGGAGGAATGAAAACTAGAATACCAATATCAAGAAGAACAAAAAAACCATCCTACTTTATGCCATGATTCTTGAGTTTAAGTGCTTTTAGTGACATTTTTAAAAACATTTAGTGACATTTATTTACATTTATTGGGCTGTATGGGCCTTATCTTGTATCAAGCAGCCTATCCGGGAATTTATAAGCCATATAGTAAGATTTTTATTTTATTTTTGGCAAAGGCCTTACAATAATGCTGACAAAAAAGATAACCCACAATGGAAATTCGAATCCCAAATTTACAGGAGACAAATTTGCAGGAGATTTTCAATATGATGGAGGTAGAACCGTTTAACGTAGATGTTTATAAGGCAGTAGAATTTTGCGTTGTAAAATCGTCGATATAACAGTTCTTATAATTTGTAATAAAATAATAAATCAATGTTAAAAAAAAGATAACTCATATCTCTATAATATTATTTAATAAGACATTTTTAAAAATGAACTTTGTTTTGTAAGTTATTACATGAAATGTCATTACAAATAACAAAGAATAATTGAAATAGGAAATGATATAATAGTCTTTTAAAATTATTGATTAAAATATAAAAATTATATATTTTGCATTAAAAGTTATTTATTACTTCATTTCTTAATTATTTTTAATACTATATATTTTAAAATAATAATAAATTCATATATATTCAAAGAAAAAAAATCTATTCAAAATCTTACAATATTTTTCACTATAATTTATTATATTTTATTTGAATATATATCAAAACACAAGTTGAAAAATATTTTACTAATTTTATAAAAAAATTGACACAAAAAACTATTTTTTTTAAGAGCTCGTAGACTCACCACAAAAACTAGAGTCATTTAGCGATGCATATTAGAGTTATGTTTTTAAGATTATAAGTTTTTGCGGATTAGCCCGAATAATATTTCAGTTCAATGCAAAACGGGTTAAATAGATAAATTATTATAAATTGACAGCTTTATCTATAATCAGTAGTTAGCTATATTATAAAATTCAGATAAAACAATTTTCTTAAATTTCAAAATAATTTTTTTTTAAAAAATTACTCTCGCGCTATAATTAGCGCGGTTTAAATCCTAGTATTCTTTATTTTTTGTTAACAAAGAATAACCCATTTTTATAATTTTCTTTTTTTTCGTTAACAAAGGATAACCCTTTTTTTTGGTTGACAAAGAATCGCCGATGTAACAGTTATGTTACCTCCTGATGCACCAACTGCAATAGATGGAACTTGAAGAGTAGAAATAAGATGAGGTGAAAGTAGTTAAATTGTTATGTGTGTAATATACTAACGATATACAGTATAATTATGAAACTTTTCATAAATAAATGAATAAATATATATATATATATATATATATATATATATATATATATATATATATGTGAAATGATTTTAGTCTGTACGAATATTACTTTGCAATGGTTGAAATTAAAATTACTAAAATGTTCATTTTTGTATGCAACATACTTGTAATTTTACGCTTTATAACCAATGTTCGCAATTCTACATAATTCGTAGACAGTGAATTAAGTGATACGACCATACTTCGATAAATAATAAATAGAGCCAACACAGCCCCGGTCTAATAAACATGGTGGTCCGATACTAAAAAAAAATGGCTCTTTGTTAATTACAAATTTGCAGTAAAAATATTATTTTTGCATATTTGAAAAATACAGTAAATCTGGGGAAAAAAACCAAAACATTATTTCTGAAAATAACATTTTTTGCATTTTTTTTCTTCGTAATCGTTCAGTTCTATGTAACACAAACTAATTATTTTTAGTTAGAAAATAACATTTTAAATAAAAACATAGGCTTCAAATTTTATATCTTATAAAATATTAACTTTAAACTAAATATGTAGTCCATAAAAAAAACTAAAAAATGTGGTGGTCCTAAGCCATGGTCTAACCGACCTATCCTACATGCCAAACCTGAGCCAAAAATATATTTTATCGTAAAATGTTTTCCAATTAAATATATATAGCCAAAATTCTTTTTTACATTGTAGAAAAAAATAACTACAATAACTGATAATATGTTATTGCCCTTTGGGATTACTATATAGCCAAACTAGGTTTGGACAAAATACCCAGAACCAAAAAATTGAATTAGAGTCGAACCGAATTTTCATAAATACCTGAATAATTTTTTTTATAAAATATTTCGAATATCTGAGACCCGAATGGGTACCCAAAATATATAAAATACAATTATATATCTAAAAATATTATGTATATTTATATTTGAAAAAATAAAAATATCAATAATTACAATTATAAATCGAATATATTAGTTATGTTTAAAATGAAAGAACCAAAATATCATAAATATCCAAAAAAAATTAATTATATTTGTCAAAATTAAATATTTATTTTAGAAATTTAAGCAAAATTTATTTAAATTGAACTATTTGTTTAGTTTTTATGAAGTATTATTTAAGATAAATTTTGGATATTCGAATCCAGCTATAACTGAACCGAATCTGACCCGAAAAATGAAATATCTAAATGGATTATAAACCTCTAATATTGAAATATCCGAAATCGAATGCCCCGGCCTAAGCCAAACATTGTGTTTATCTATATTTTAGGTGCAAAAGAATCTGCAGTTTTATATCTTTAAAGGTGGTGAATTTGTCTGACGCCAAAGAAAGAGAATTCATTTTTTTCTTTAGAAATGGGATTCGAATCGAAATTTTGTTTTCGAAAAATCGGAATTTTAATTTGGGGCAATAAATAAATTGTGGAATATGATTCGGAATCGTTTGTGGGAACACGCGTTTCTCTATCGCGGGTTGGATCACTCTTTGAGCTGACGCCAAACTCATTGCTCCACGTAATAATATAGATAGATAAGTACATCAATACACGAATATATGTAAAGATAAATTTATTGTTCAATAAAAAAACTTTATCTTAGCATGATCTACCTCTTATAATTGGGAAAATATTTATTTTTATTAAATTGAAAATTTGGCAAATGCATGCAATTTGAGTTGCACTTGCAACCACGCCACGTACGGACGATACTACACGGTATGTGATGCCACGATCCGTCCTCGCGATCTTTATTATTATCAACGTCGTCATTTTTTTATTTTTTTTGGGTTAAAGTTAAAGAACATTTGTTATATATCAACTTAATTTACTAATATATATTGTATTAATTAGTATATATATAAGTTGAAATTCTTTTTTTTTTTAACATCTCACTAAGTTGACATTCTTTTCATATTTTATAATTTAATAATAAAATCATATCCCACACGAAGGCGGAAGGCATATATATTGATCTCCAATCTCCATATATCTTATCCTAAAACGTACACTTTTTAATATATATATTATATTGATCTACATTTCACTACACAACTGGAACACTCTTAACAACCAACTCGACCATTTGTGTGCAACCAGTGATTTGGTACTTGATTCATAAATTAATAGTCTATTTTTTAAACCAAAAAGTGACAGGACTTTATATTTTACTATAATACGTAAATCACACATATATATTTATAAAATATACTAGTACTAGACCCGAGGGTGTTAGGATGGACAGTATTAAAACAACAAAACATTTTTTTTTTTTATTGATGCAATTGGTTGGGATTAAATAGTGTAAGAAGTGGTTGTTAAAAAAAGTGTTCGTATAATTTATCATATATGGATGATATGTTTTGCACATTAAGAATAAAACATTGTATAGGGGCCGGGCTGTAAAAAAAGAAGAGAATAAAACATTGTAAGGATTCCACTATGCATGCATGAACCCAATTAATTTGGCCATTGGTCCTCTAGCAGGCCAAACTTGGAGGTCCAAGAGTCGTACATGCAACCATCATCGAATCTATTAATTTTCGTATTCTGACATATACGTATAGACAATATATATATATATATATATATGTAAGCAACTCTAGAAAGGAGCATCTGCAGTTTAGAAAAACAAAGGTTCGTTTATTATTGGATATATATATGTTCTTTTCACGTGCTTGTAGCCATCACACATCCCGACCAAGGATTCGATGGAATTGTAAAACGGCAAAAGAGTCATATAAGTTATGTAAATGTTAAAAATCATGGATGACAATAGCTAGGGTTACAAAAATTCAGGTTTTGGATTGGTTCTTGCATTTTAATAGATTTGGAAATTCAAACCAAATCAAGTGTTATTGGTTCTATAATTTTGAAATCCATATTTAAATATTGTGTTATTGGTTCTATGATTTTAAAATCCATGTTAAAATCAAGTGTTATTCAATAGTAAAGATTTTCATAAGGATTTGATTTTAATTTGGATTTGAATGGATTTACAAATATTTTTAAGAGTAAAATACAAAGGAACAAATATCGAGTGAAACCTTGTTATTTGGTTGGATTTTGATTTACAAGTGTTTTTTTTTTCAAGATGAAACTACTACGTATAATTAAAAATAGAAAGACACCTATCAATTAATGTGTAGAAGAAAAGACAAGAAATAACTACACGTAACATTAAGCTACTACATGAGTTTTTCAGTGATTATTGTCAAGGAGTTCTTTTCGGTACAAGCTTCTTCCGCACATTCTTTTTGAATGATTGGATCATCAACATCGTTAAGAGGATTAGTTCTCCGTCTTTTTCTCAAAAGAAGTTTTTTCAAAGTATTATTTGAACCGCTGCAAAAACAAAAATGATTGTGTTTCATAATTTTCCTCGACATTCATGGAAAGCTCTTCACCAGAATTTGTTTGTTCCTTTTCCGTTTCCATAAATCCACATGTTCGAGCATCATTAGTATCGCCCAATCCATTCGCACTCCTACCCGACGCTACATTCTTTTCAAATATCACTTTGAAATCATCAAACTCTTCAAAAGTTTTGTCACAACTTTTTTTATAGTTCGGATGTGCCTAAAATACGATAAAAACCAACATAATGAAAAATCTATGCATATATCAAAGAAGCCGTAAATCGTTTTTTAAAAATAAAATTTACCTTTATGTAGTCAGCCCACACATTATCTGGAACTGTAAACTATCTCGAAATTTTTTGTTTGTTTGTTTTTTTTATTTTCTTATAATACTAAAATTCTTGTAAATCTATTTAGTTGATTTACAATAATCTATTTATTTGATTTTGAAATCCAATTATTTAACTTTGAAATTAACTTCTCTGATTTTAAAATCAATAGATTCATTAGGATTTCTAAATCTTAGAAATCCATTAAAATGCAAAAACCAATAACCCCCACTAATTATTTTAAATGATTAACACTTGTCAATAGAATTTACCTTAGGATTAATTAATTGGCTTAACCAAAAAATTTACCTTTGGATTAATTAATAGGCTTAACCAAAATCGCTTTTGTCAGAATTTGGATACAAAATCGGAAAATCCGGTCCTTATTGAAAACAACTGAAAATAAAAAGGAAACAATGTGCACACGATTAATAATTTTTTCACCCACAATGTAAAAGTACGTCCATTTACTGCAATTGCAGATTTCAGTATAATTAAAAGATCAAAGTGTGTACTATCATGTTCTCTTGTTCATTAATTATTAACGATTGAAACAACGACAAAACTTAAACTAGTGAAAAAAACCCTAGAAAAAACGAGCAAATGCCTCAAACAGCGGATCCGAGAGATTTGGACCCACCAGTTAACAGTCTTATATATGGATTACCTCAGGACTAATTAATGGCCTCTCCCAGTTATGTTTGTCCTTCTTTGTACAAACGTTTCTGTGATATGTACACGATCGGATCACCTCTTTGACACTTTCTCTCGCTCACTACGAGTAAGGATGAAACAATTGCATTGTTTTAAACATTTAATTACTTCGATAGAGTAATCGGACCTGCTTGACTTTTTTTTTTCTTCCGGGTGGCGCAAAATAGTTTAGCATCATGTTTGCATCTTGAAACACAGCTTTGCCGTAACAGAAACCCTATTCGAAACAGATTAGGTATCTGGAAAATGATCACTGACCAGTCATGTCTCCTTTTGCAATAATGCTGTCGAGAGTCGAGACCACCAATATTTTTAATGTATACATTCAATATGTTTGGCATGTTGTTTTTGTTTTTCTTTTGGAACATAATATGTTTGGCATGTTGCAATGGAGGACCGCCTAGGCCACGCATCTTATCCGACATCATGGGACCAGATCACGACATGGTCTAGTGAGAAGATCTACATATCTAAACTGATCTAATTGGATTTATCGCAGCTGCTATGTTTCCTCACATCTCAAAGATCATGCATGGGCTATATATATCCATGTCTTTGATGTTTATATATGCATGAATATGCACACACAAAAAAACATTATTAAAAAAGTTTACGTTAATTTTTTAGATATAAACCAATATTAAACCATGATCGGTGAAACTTTGATTTTCAAACCGAATAATGGAACCGAATATTGCATGGAGAAAAGTTATTTAAACAGGGACCTCGAAGGCATATATACATATAAGTATTTGTTTTTACTTTCATACGTATTCTCGATTCGTTGTCTTTAAAATTCGTTTGTCACTATGAAAGCAAATGAAGTGCTTAGCTCATATATAGAATCTCTCTCTTTCTCTCTTCCTCTCTCTCTCTCTTAATTATTACAAAATAAGCGTTTTGTGAGTTACAAAATGTGGAAGTGACGAGTCGAGAATAGAATCCTCACGTAGAAGAAGTGGACGTGTCCTGAAGAAAAAAGAGACCCTATTCTGGATAACTATTTCTCCAACTCATAAGATGCCTCATTGATAAGCTTTACATATTCCGTTGTTTGTTCGAGAGAGAGGTAAATATATAGAAGAAAATTCATGTTGCACTTGCACATACAAGAAACCCAACTCTACTTTAAACCTTGGAATAATTATGCTAGGAAAAATTTAGGAAGCTTGAATGTTTTTGATTCATAAAATTTTTATGATGATAACTATAAGTGGGCGGTAACCAATTAGATTAAATTATTTCGAATTAAAAGTCTAAAATCAAATCCCATGAACATATTCAGCGCGAATCCCATGATAACTGGCATGAATTATATATATATATATATATATATATATATATATATATATTTTTTTTTTTTGAGGTTTCTCACATATTAAAAAAAAAATTAATGTTCACTCATAAATGTATACAATTTTTACACTATAAACCATTTTCTATAATTCTAAACCAATAGTAATTTAAGAAACCAACTATTTTCAATAAATACTTATTGAATTCTAAAATTTCTTACCATTAATTAGTAAAAAAATGCATTGAGAACATCAATTTTTTTGAAACATTTTTGTTGTTGTTAAAACATCTATTAATAACCCAAGAAACATAGGGAGTATTTTAAAAAATTATAATATTATATTAAAATTTATCAGAAGAAAACCGAAGTAAAAAATGAACCGGCTACATACGAACCCTAATGAAGGTAATACAAGAAGAAACTGATCAGATTGAAACAGGGATATCCGAATGCCCATGTGTAACCAAAACCTATACTTATCTTTCATTATTCAATGATTTATGATTTGTTTTATATATATTAATTGAGATCGACTATAGATGGCTTTATGGAACCGTACGAGCCAAGGACATTCTCACCTTTTAGCCATGACTATATATATATATTCCTAAATGGACAATAAATATATTAAAAAAAAGATAAACGTTCGAAAGTCATTAAATTCTCATTACTTACATTTTGTGATCCATAATAAATTTGAACTTGTGTCGCTTTCGGACCCGATATCGTTAGAAACAAAATCCAAACATCTTGTCCGATCTAATCCAATAATCTCGTCTTCTCTGCCTCTATATAAACATACACTTCCCACCAATTTCATATCCACACAACATTCTCACAAAACCTTAATTTTCCAGTCGAATCAAGAGCTTTATTTTCGATCTCTTCTTTTGCCCGTGAAATACATACATATTGAGTTTTACACATATATTCCGAAACCCGACGTAAAGAAAACTAAACAATTGGATCGTAGCGATAAACTACAACAATGGAGATGATAACGAAGATGGTGTTGGAGAGACCGGTGGTAATATACAGCAAAAGCTCATGTTGTATGTCTCACACGATCAAGACTTTGCTCTGCGATTTTGGAGCGAATCCAGCAGTTTACGAGCTAGACGAGGTGTCTAGAGGGAGGGAGATTGAGCAGGCCTTGTTGCGGCTCGGGTGTAGCCCGGCGGTTCCGGCTATTTTTATCGGAGGAGAGTTGGTCGGTGGAGCTAATGAGGTCATGAGTTTACACCTTAACGGATCGTTGATCCCTATGCTTAAGCGGGCTGGTGCATTGTGGGTTTGACTCGATATATATTTAACTAGTTTAACTAGTTACTTAACACTAAGTTAAGTACGCCGAATAATGTTTTTAATACATCTATATGATCTTTTTTTTTTTTTTTTTTATGACTCATCTATATGATCTTTGACATGGTGATATGAGTCCACGTCAGATTGATAATCAGGGTGTTGTCTTTTTGAGGTTATCTTAATTTAAAATGTATGTGTTATGTGTTATATATGAACGTTTATGAAATTAGTATATATATATTTTAAATTCGGAAGTAATCCCAGACTCTTAACAGGCCAAGACTTATCTTCTGAACGGGAGTGACACAACCCACTTATGATGCTCCACTTGACCGAGAGTTAGTGTATTGACCTAAAGAACAACAAGATTGCAAACTAGGCATTAAATTGCACCGACTCTTAGATCATATAAATTGTACCAAGATTGAAAATAGTTAAAATATTAAGAATATAATCCGGGGGTTCATATAGAATAATATTTTTACTTTTTTTTTTAATATGAAATAATGATTGATATTATTACTTTTAGTTATAACTGTGTATTTATTTTAGAAATAAATACACATAAATTAGAAGTTAGAAACAATATTTTAAAATATTTTATGGAGTAATAATATACAAAAAATCTAAAAACACCTTAAATTAGTAAGTCATAGTATAAGGTTTCAGTTTGATCAAAAAAGAAGGCATACTATTATTATAAGGTTTAAGAGGAAGAAAAAAAATGATAGAAAAGAAATACTTCCTTTGTTTCTTTTTAATTGTTGTTTTAAGATTTTATTTTGTTTCATTTAGTATCGTTTTACATTTTTAATAAATTTTTCATTTTTATCCTTATTTTTCAATTCATTAATAAGTGTGAACACATTATATAATGTATTAATAAGAGTTAAACAAAAAATTGTATTATTTTATTAATATGCGTGAAAAAATCTTAATAAAAAAAAAAAAAAAAAAAAAAAAAAAGTAATTTAAGTCGCGCGA
The DNA here is from genome assembly GCA_030161315.1 of Eutrema japonicum. Taxonomy (NCBI): domain Eukaryota; kingdom Viridiplantae; phylum Streptophyta; class Magnoliopsida; order Brassicales; family Brassicaceae; genus Eutrema; species Eutrema japonicum. The sequence goes on from BSQW01000005.1 coordinate 48,382,158, forward strand.
AGTAGCGAAGGTTGGGACCCACAAAGGCGTCGCAAATCGCGAACATTAAATATCTTCGGCGAGCTCAAATCACAACTTCGCCAGAAACAGACAAAACATGTCGCCATAACTCAACGAACCATTGCATCAAATCCATCACACATGACACAACACAACACAACCGTTGTTTCCATCTCGCTCTCTCTCTCTAGTCTCTAGTCTCTAGTCTCTAGTCTCTAGTCTCTAGTCTCTAGTCTCTAGTCTCTAGTCTCTAGTCTCTAGTCTCTAGTTTCTACTCTCGAACGGCTAAGTTAGCCCAGATCGTTACTAGATTCGGTTTTTCCTCTTTTTGCTGGTTTAAAGATACGAACTTTGGTCCCGTAGTTATTGCTTAAAGACAAGAAATTTCTATGCTTCCAATAAGCAAAATCAATCTCCCCTCCAATCATTTCCCTGCGCCAGCTTGCTAGGATTTCAACACGACGTCGTCTTGATTCGTTTCGAGCTGTGGATATGGCTATTGTGGTTGTTGATCCTCTCTCCAGAAATTGATTCTCTTCTCTGCTTTTTTTACTGGGATTTTCTCGGCAAACCAAACAGGTGAGTTTTGTGGATCTCTGTTTTGTCGGATTTGGGTCAGCTTGTAAAAAATCTGAATCTTAGATTCACAACAAGTTAAGGACGGATTCTATTTAAAAATTTCAGAAATTTCTTGCTCTGAGCATGTCAGGATTCCTGACAATGTAGCTTTTCTCTGTGTCCAATTTTTGTTTTCTAGGGATTTTTTTCTATATTTGAGTTTCTGAGAAATTGGAAGAAAATGTTCAGCTTTTCTAAGAGGCGCATGAGACTTGGCAGGTTAGTCGTCTTTTACCCTTCTGTAAATCAAATCACCTTTTTGGGTCTGTATTGATTTTCTGAAAGTTGGGAACTTTTTTAGGTTTCTTTTAACTTTTTGTTTTTTACATTGTAAGCGAATAACGATTAATCTAGGAATCGCCTTTTGGAGTGAGTATCCTGTTTAAGCTTAATGTAAAAGCAACTCCTTTTTATAATATTGTTTCAGGATCAGGTATTGGTCCTTTCTTTAGTCCTATGAAAAGTACCGTTGAATCTCTTATTTGTTCTTAATTTGTGTCTATTTTTAGATTGATAAGCAATTATATCAATATTTTGGCTCATGTAGATACGTCTCATGATTACTATAGATTCAATTTATATGCTTCTTCTCTGAATATGGATGTAATTGATCAGAGTTAAGAAGGTGCAGCTCTCGGATTCTGTTCAAGGATTTAAGAGTCCTTTGCGAGCAACCAAACGCCTAGATAATTCTAGTGTAAGTTATCTCTGATTTGTAACATTTTCTCGGTAACATTGACTGTTATCTGATTTGTAAGAAACATGATGCAGAATGAAGCTGCTTTGGCTGCAACCAGTTATTCTGATGAACTTGATTTCCAGCTTTCATCGGGGAATTCTGAAAACTGGATGGTGGTACCGGTTGGTGGGGAAAAGCCCGCTCCACGCTTTAATGTAACGAGTTTCTCGGTTTCCAGTCATTAGCTTCTGAGCTGTTTTCACAAGCTAATGAGAATTTTGTTGTTGTTGCAAATCTACTTTTATGCAGCATGCGGCGGCAGCTATTGGTAACAAAATGATAATAGTGGGTGGAGAATCTGGTAATGGCTTGTTGGATGATGTACAGGTAAAAAAGACGAGAGACAAACTATTTGGTTTCAAGCACTAGTTTAAAGGGATTGATATCTTCAGTCTTTACATTTACAGGTGCTTAACTTTGATTCATTTACTTGGTCCACCGCGTCTTCAAAAGTTTATTTATCGCCAAGTAGTCTGCCTCTCATGATCCCTGCCTGGAAAGGCCATTGCTTGGTAATTGATTGTTGGTTTGAGCAAAGATGTTTCTCGTTTTGTGGTTTTAATATCTTTCGGGTTTTTAATTGTTTTTATCCGTTGTTAGGTCTCTTGGGGTAAAAAAGTGCTATTGGTGGGTGGAAAAACAAATCCCAGCAGTGATAGAGTTTCAGGTTTCACATTGCTGTTTAGATTCTAAGGTTTAGATTCTCGATGTTTCACTTTACCTTAGACGGTGTTGTATTTGTATATATGTTATTGGCAGTTTGGGCATTTGATACTGACTCGGAATGCTGGTCGCTAATGGATGCAAAAGGAGACTTACCTGTAATTTTCTAAGTCCTTACTATACATTTACAAGTTTGTGGCTTTCTGGTTTGGAATGTGAAGCGACTCGAAGAAAAAGTCTGATTCGGATAAGAAATTGCAGGTCAGTCGCAATGGTCACACAGTGGTGAGGGCAAGCTCGGTATTGATCCTTTTCGGTGGTGAAGATTCTAAGAAGAGGAAACTAAACGATCTTCATATGTTTGATCTCAAATCATCCACATGGCTTCCTCTTAATTGCATGTGCGTTTTTCTGATGTCATTTCACATTAAACTCTTGTGATTTCTTGACACGTTTTTTTCTTAATAACCAGAGGAACACGACCGTGTGCAAGATCGAATCATGTAGCCACGCTATTCGACGACAAAATTCTATTTGTGTTTGGAGGTTCGGGCAAGAACAAAACACTAAATGACTTATACTCACTCGACTTTGAAACCGTAATGTTTTTCATCCGCACCCATCTTTTTATCTTTCTTACTAGATTGAATATTTTTTGTCCTGACACTTAACATTTCTTATCTTTTGGTGTCATCAAGATGGTATGGTCAAGAATTAAGATAAGAGGATTTCACCCGTCCCCAAGAGCGGGTAGTTGTGGAGTTCTTTGCGGTACTAAATGGTATATAACCGGAGGTGGAAGCAGAAAGAAGAGTAAGTTCTATCTCGAAACCGCGCTGAATTTACTCGGATCTTACAAGTTTGCTTTGTTTTTGCAGGACACGCGGAAACATTGGTCTTTGATATTCTAAAGGTCGAGTGGTCTGTGGAAAGCATCTCCTCTCAATCTTCCATCACATCTAATAAGGTGGTTAAATTATAAAAAAAAAATTGATTTCAGTTTTTTTCAACCGCCATCTGTTAAAACTCAATTATTGTCTTGTGAAATGATTGGTATAGGGATTTAGTCTAGTTCTTCTGCAACACAAAGATAAAGATTACCTCGTAGCTTTCGGAGGAACGAAAAAAGATCCTTCAAATCAGGTCCGAGCTCATCATTCCGCTGTTTTATTCATATTTTTGTTTCAAATTCTCGATCTTCTCTGTGTTTGAATGCAAAGCCTGAATCTTTCCTATGAAAAGGTCGAGGCTTCTATCATTGACAAGAACAAGAGTGAATCGCCAACACATCCGCAAACAACTTCCAAGAAGAACCCTGGCCGGTTACTGTTTGGAAAACGATCTTCTTCCTCGGCAGTTTTAACCGCTGATGAATCGGTCAAAGCCTCTTCTCAGAGGCTGATTGATTCGGTTGCTAGACAGAAACTTGCTTCAGCCATTGAAGAGCACGGTGGCTCTGGTAGAAGGTCTTTATCAGAGATTGCTTTTGCTGATCATCGTAACCCATCTTTTGGAAATGTCTCTTTGCGTAAACAGTTTAGCACCGAAGAAGAATACAAAGCGGTAATTGAACCTGCAAAGTGCTCCGAAGAAGAAATTTCCGCGCCTCGGGTATATATACTTAGCTCATGTTTTAGCTGCATTTACTGGTGTTCTTGAATCACCTTGAAAATGTCTGCAATTTCTTGTCATGATTCAGACCGCAGATGACAACAATGGAGGAGGAGCAAAGATTACAGCAGAGAAAACACTTTCTACGGTGTCTGATCGCGAAATGTCAAATCTCCAGAAGCAATGCTCTGAAACATTTCCTTTTGCACACATCGATGATGCCTTGATATTCCCGGAAATGGATAATACCAATTTAGCAGCATCGGCATCATCATCGAGCGTGTACCAATTCCACGAAGCCAAAATGACGGCTCTTATAAGAAGAAATGGGATTCTGGAAGGACAGTTAGAAGCAGCATTGGCGGGAAGAGAAGCGGCTGAGAGGAATGTGTCGGTTGCGTTGAGAATCAAACAAGAGACTGATAAAAACCTATGTGACGCCATGAGAGATGTTGAATTGCTTAAGGAGAAGCTCACAGGGTTAGAGCTCGCTCAAGAGGAAGCTAATAGTTTGTCAAACATGGTTCACTCCGACAATGTCAGGCTCGAGCATGATGTAGCGTTCCTAAAAGCTGTCCTAGATGATACACAAAAGGTAAAACAATCCTTGTGGATATACAAGTGTCTCCAAACGCAGAGGATCAAATTTTAATAGCGTTTTAGTGTGTTATGGTTTTTCATTGTAGGAGTTGCATTCTACAAGAGGAGTTCTTGCAGGAGAAAGAGCAAGAGCCTTCCAGTTGCAGGTATCAATCAACTCTTTTCAAATTTTGCATTTCTAAAACGCAGCGTTTTTCTAAAAACGTGAGGTGAATGCAGGTTGAAGTGTTTCATCTGAAGCAAAGGTTACAATCTCTGGAGAACAGAGCTGGTACACCAAGAAAGCCTTTCCATCTCTAAACACAGACCAGAGTCCAGAGACAAGAACCTTAAGCTTCTTACACAGCGATAACAACCTCTATGTTTGTAATCGAGACATGAATGACACCTCTATGTTTTGTGGATTAATGTAAAAAGGAAAAAGAAACTTAGAGATCTCATCAATAATCATCAAATCAGATTCCAAGCAGAAGAAGACAAGTGACAATATATTCAGCCATTTTTTCCATTTAATTAAATGTCACCCAACTCATAAGCTTCTTACACAGAGATACAAACACATCAGAGTGGACTAGAGGAGACTCTTGGTCTTCTCCGACCCATCTGGTCTCAATTAGCATTTTTTTTGTAGACACCGAAAATAACATTATCACTGCGACTCTTCCTCGGGTGGTTCTTCTTCTTCTTGAAGAAGGTTCTCACGGTTGTCATGAGCCCAGAAGCCACGCACATCTATAAGCATGCTCGCAACGGTTCCACCTTGTTTACATCCCAAGAGATCACCCAGAGTGATTTTTAATGGGTCAGACGGTTTCACCATGTCCCAGATCTCGTCCCGGACATCCTCTATGCACAGCTCATAGTTTCCACCTTCTATCCATTTCTTGTGAACATCTCTGCAGGTTCAACAGGTGATATTTGAGACGGTAATTTAGAAGAGAGAATGGAACTATCACACATCAAGGGTGTGTTTTATTATGCACTAGTGTCTTTGCAGATATGAGACTCGCGGAGCAAAACTCAGCTTCCGCAAGCAGGAAATGCAGAGTTTTTTATATAGGAAGATTGTATCAGATAACATCACAACTCTTTGATGCTCCCCTTCTTTACTTCCATGGTTGTTATGTTTTGTACGAGCCTTCAGAGGAAATCTACTAAAAAGGTAAAAAGTAAAACAGATTCTGTCACTTGATAGAGATTCATTACCTGAAAAGAGAGTGAATATCAGCAGTGGTGAGAAAGCCTCTCCCTTGGAGATCCAGACAGCGGAATAAGTATGTCAAGCCCTCTGGAGTGTCTTTGTTCTCCAAAGCAAGAACGAAATCTAAGAAGCTGTCAAAGTCCATTTCCCGTGAATTGCCTGTGTTGCTTTTGCCACGGCGGACATGCTCATCAAACACTGCAAAAGGGCAAGGGATATGAGAAGCATTTTCGTCAGTTGAAAAACAAAGGGGAAACTGATAGATACCCAATTACTTCTAGAACTATAGTTAAGCGTGTCTTGATCACTATTGGTGACAAACAATACCACGAAAAGTATACAATGACCAAAAAGTATTTGAATTTACCTCTTTCGATGAAAATCTCGGTTAGGGTCCCATCCCCGTATTCTTTAAGTTCTTGTTTGCACAGCGATCCACTCATATCTTTATCAAGTGCAAGAAACATATCTACAGAAGAAAGAGAAACTCTAGATCAATTTGCACCAGAGTTCTTCACAAGACATAACGAGAGTTGTTTCCAGTTTATCTGCAGGTATTAAGACAAAAATAGCACACTCACCACATATACGTTGAGCTGAAGTCAAAGAGAACCAATTTTCAGCCTGTTCTGTGTCTGTGACTTCCTCCTCACTTTCCTAACATAGAGTATCCAGGGAGCAAAAGTAAATGCAAGCAAAGTAAAAAGTAGCTTCTGAAAGTGGAAAGCTATATATACACAGTTGTATTTCACTCATCCTTTATCTAAAGTACCTGATGCAATTCCATTAGTTCCTGCAGACAGTTACTAAGCAGTATCTTTTTAATACAGGCTTTTCCTGTACGCAAAAAAAAAGAGAATTAAACACATGGCGATTGAATACTAGGTCAAGTAAATTTCTCGTTGCCTCATAAATTAATTATCTTTGGCACCTACCTCGCCTATGGGGATCACAGAAGAAGAAAAACTTTTGTGAAGCTATGCGGCAATACATTTGAGTAAAGGCCTCCGGCATGTCCCTCAGTTGTGCCAGGTTAGGGATTAGACCACTAATATAGCCCTCCATTTCCTATAATAACAGCAAGTAGACTATTTGTAAGGAACCTGAGATTAGAGTCAGTACCATTTGCGGGTAGGAGAACTCCTTAAAGCTTCTTGGGCCAATTGTAAACTTAGAGCTTTAGAGCCACTTGAGTACTTACATGAGATTGAAGGAAACCATCAGAGTCCTCATCAAGCTCACTCATATCAATTCTAGCTTGTGTAAGCGACACCTGAACAATGTTGAACAAATGATTATCAAAACAAATATAAACTATAGTTGGTTAAAGTAAAGGATAAGTCCAACTCAAAAAACAAACATCCAACACTAGCGAAGCTGGTGCCAATCAGAGACATGCAACAGAATGATATTCAGCCACAATAAACAAAATTGTAATCCAAAGATATCAAATGATAAAAAAGAAGAAGAGGATACTCACCGTACGCATCACATAAAGATAGAACGGTAATATAGCAATCCTCCCAGCCTCATCCTTCTCAAACTTCATAAAATTGGATGGACTGAAAAACCGGCGACATTTGGGACCAATTTGTTCAGTACATACAGAGGCAATGTGACAGAAGTCTTCATAGTTCATCTACATGGACAACACAGCGAATCTCAGCATCATCGTTAACATAGAGAAACATAACTTCAGCTCTAGAAATCCTACAAAAGATACATGTACCTTTTCTGCACCAGTGGCATCATCAATCACACAATTTTCTCTCAAACAATTCCACATAGCAGCCAAATCATCAGCATTTAACAAAAGTTCCGATTGTTTCTGAGGAAAGTAATCAACATATTGAAGTGAGCAAAAACATTAAACTTCTTCTGAAGAAATAAGAGCAGGCGATGAAGAATCTATACCTTCAAGAAGCGGTATTTTGCAAGCCTTTGAACCCTTTGACTAATCGATCCTTCTTCTGGTTTCTGAACAAAGAGTAAAGAAGAAAAAATTTACTGTCTAACACGTGTTCTAAAGGATAACCAATTTTCACAGGGTGTAAACAATGCAAGAGTTAACCGGTTAGTGCCGGAAATGCAAAGACAATCATCTTATAGAGTTGATACCCATGTAAGGGACATGCCTTCTTGTAGAAGCTCGGTATGGTGCCTGCTTCTTGGCTTTTCTGTTGCTTTTCTTTGAATATCTCGAGCAAGATTCTCTTAGTCTCGAGCTCTGCAATACATACACAGAGGTACATTTTTCTCCAGACGGCTCCAAATTCAGGAAATTCACTCACAACGAACTCGAACTGTGATTAAAAATTCAAACTTTCCTAGGAGAAAAATGAAAGAGACAAAATTTATGGCCTACCCATTAGAGCTTCGGATCCTAAACCCGCGCCGGAACCAATGTACCGTCTTAGATTTCTAACCCAAAGCATCGAGGACGCCGGCGGGATCTTCCTCTGCGTCGATGTGTCGTGGCTTTCGCCATCGCTAGATCCGCTATACATTTTGTTTCCTAATCACGCAGATCGTCACAACCTTCGACGAAAGATATCAGCCCGAAAATGAAGCAGAGAGATTAAAACCCTAAAGCGGAGGGTGAGAACTGAACCAGGAACTGTAGAAAACCCTAGAGCAGCCTTGTCTCTCTCCCTCTTTCAAACTCTCTCTGATCTACGAGATCCACCAAGCTTCAAAGGTAACCAAAGTTTCTCACTTTTACAATATAAGTCCTAACTTTCATAATACTTTTCGTTATTACCCAAAACCTTTACTAATTATTAAGATTGTAGGAAACTTTTAAAAAACGAAATTTAGTACGAGATGTAATCTCATAAAATGATAAAATCCCGTTAAATCGTTTTTTTCCAGAGAAACGAAGCATAAAAAAAAAGAAATGGCTTCCATATCCATCAACTGTTTCTTCACTCCTCAAGCTCTAGCTCGACCCAGCAGGACGAAGAAGATCTTCGCTAAACCTAGCACAGTCTCGGGAAGAACCCGAAACCCTAGAAAAACGAATCTCCAACGCGAAGCTGAGCTTAAATCTCGAGGCGGTGATAGACCCCAGCCGGTTTCCGACGCCGGCGGTGACGCCACTACTTATACGCGTCTTCCTCCCAGGGAAGATTTCTCCGATGTCTCTCTTCTGTCCTCCTCTTATCTGAATTTCTCCGAAGAAGTGAAGCTATCCGAGTCAGATGTCGCAGGGGTCGAGGAAAATGTTGGAATGTTGGGTGAAAACGATAAGGAAGATAAAGAAAAAGAGGCGAAGGACGATGATATCTGGGGAAATTACAGAATATTAGATGTATTTGAAGGGAATTCTGGATCAATTGAGGACGATGATGATTACGAAGACGAAGTGTTCGAGTATGGTGATGAAACGGATGTGGAGAAATCTGGAGTGAAGGATGGAGAAGCATTATGTTTCTCGGGTGAAGAGGAGGAAGAAGAAGAAGAGGATGAAATTGGGGTGAAGGAGAAAGGGGTCCCTGCGGTGATGCGGTGTTTCGACAGAGCGAAGATATACGCGAAAGCCGGAGACGGAGGGAACGGCGTTGTGGCGTTTAGGCGGGAGAAGTTCGTTCCTTTTGGAGGACCTTCGGGTGGGGACGGAGGGAGAGGAGGGAATGTGTATGTTGAGGTTGATGGGTCGATGAATTCGTTGTTGCCGTTTCGAAAGAGCGTGCATTTCAGGGCGGGGCGTGGGGACCATGGGAGAGGGAAGATGCAGAGTGGTGCTAAAGGAGTTGATGTTGTGGTGAAAGTAGCTCCTGGGACGGTGGTGAGACAGGCTAAAGAGGTTGGGAGTGAGGGGGAGGATGAGGAGGAGAAGGAGGTGCTCATGGAGTTGTTGCATCCGGGACAGAGGGCGTTGCTGTTGCCTGGTGGGAGAGGTGGGAGAGGGAATGCTTCGTTTAAGTCTGGGATGAATAAAGTTCCTCGGATTGCTGAAAATGGTGAAGAAGGTCCTGAAATGTAAGTGTGTTTTTTCTTTCATTCCTGAGTTGGTTTTAGTTTTAGGGTGTTGATGGAACAAGTCTTGGGAACTGATTGCTTTGGTTTGGGAAGAAGACAAGGGTGTTTGTTGTAATGTGTAAAGTTTGGGACTTCATCATCACTGCAATTATACTATAGCTTCTATGCAAGGATGAACCAATCATAGAAGCTAAATTATTTAAGGATGCAAGAATTTCATTTCTGTTTAGGAGCATGACTCTGGGACACTCTTTTGATTTCTGTTTCTGTTTTTCGGTAAAGCTTGATTCATACATGTGAGTGTTGCTGCCTTCATATGATCACATTACCTTTTTGAAATCTTCCATTGGTGCTGAGCGCTGACTATGCTAGTAGTGATGCTCTTGTTGATACAGGGATGTTAGTGTTTTATGAAAGGATTTGAATTTCTGGGTTAGCTTTAGATTGGATGGAGTAGTCTAAGAATCCAAATACTTTCATGCTGGTGCAGAATAATGAGACTTTGTGTTTGCCTTCTAGAAAATGTAATATATGTGGTCTTTTCTCATGGAAAGCTCTGATTCAGAAATATAACGTTACAATTCGCAATAGGTGGCTGGATTTGGAACTGAAGCTGGTTGCAGACGTGGGGATCGTTGGTGCTCCAAATGCAGGAAAAAGCACGTTGTTGAGCGTGATAAGTGCCGCGCAGCCAACCATTGCAAATTACCCATTCACCACATTACTTCCCAATCTAGGCGTGGTTTCATTTGATTACGATTCAACAATGGTGGTAGCAGATCTTCCTGGTTTGCTCGAAGGAGCGCACAGAGGCTTCGGTTTAGGCCATGAGTTTCTAAGGCACACTGAGAGATGTTCAGCACTGGTAAAACAACCATCTTCAGATTCAAGCTTTATACTTTATTTTTGTTTTGTTTAAAAAGTGCTTATCTTTTGACGTGTAAAGGTACATGTCGTGGATGGTTCAGCTCCGCAACCTGAACTTGAATTTGAAGCTGTTCGTCTCGAACTCGAACTATTCAGTCCTGAAATCGCTGAGAAGCCTTACGTAGTGGCATACAACAAAATGGACCTCCCAGATGCTTACGAGAAATGGCCAATGTTTAAGGAGACTCTTCGTGCCCGCGGGATTGAACCTTTTTGTATGAGCGCAGTACAGAGAGACGGCACACATGAAGTAATCTCTTCCGTTTATGAACTCCTGAAGAAGTACAGAGAAGCCAACGCAGAACCTAAAGGTCTTTTCTACTTTTAATTTGGCATTATAGGTTGAAACCTTGCTTATGCAGTGTATTGATGGGTTTTTTTTTTTCCAATGTGGCTATAGGGTTGTTCGATCAAGCGAATGACAATCTGGACCATGTAGCTAAGAAGATAGATAAGGAGCGACGAGCAGCCATTAATGAGTTTAAGATCTTCCGCGATAGCGGTACGAGGGCTTGGCATGTAGTTGGAGCCGGGCTTCAACGGTTTGTGCAGATGACTAACTGGCGGTATGAGTTAAACTACAGCCAAGATTTCACACGAGCAAACTAATCAAGTGTCACTAACCAATGTCGATGCGATTTGTGTTCTGATAGGTACATGGATTCAGATAAAAGGTTTCAGCACGTGCTTGATGCTTGTGGTGTGAACAAATCGCTGAAGAATATGGGCGTTAAAGAAGGCGATACTGTGATCGTAGGAGAGGTTTGTATTTAGTTTCTCTGAATCTTTTGTCAGCTAAAAGTGGTTTACATTTGCGTTTATGATCGTTTACGAACTTTGTGTGTGTGTGTGTGAATAGATGGAATTGGTGTGGCATGACTCGGCCAATGGCTCGAGCCGTCCTACAGAGTCGAACAAGACTTCGACAGACTCAGTCAGATGGCCTCAATGGAAATGATTATGAACCCTCTCTTGTGAAGTATTTCTTAAACTGAGCCGAGAAGATTACTGACCTGGTCACTGGATTGAACCGGTCCCAGCTCATTGAATCCATTTTTAATATATACTGTATTAGTGAATAGAAAGTATGCTATGTGTATTTAAAAACCTAAAATAAACAAAATAAAATTTTCTTTTGTTTACATCAGAATAAACATTTTTTTAATCATTTTATTAATTGAGATTTGTTATGGTCTGCCATTGATGAGACCTTAAGTAAAAGAAAGAAAAACGTTGTTTGATACTCCATTGCATTTGGACTCTACACCACCACTTGACCAACTGAAAATGAGCTGGTCTATGCAAATTATTGATTAGTCGGTCCAATGTCTTGATTTATTTGTTTTCTAACAATTATCTGTAACAGTTTGCAAATCCAAAATTTAGTTGCTATGATTACAATAGGACACGATAAATTGATAATAGGTGGATCACAAAAAGATAGAATTGTCCGAAATATGTAAAGCTGTTCGAGTGTGTATGTGCGTGACATTGCACCGATTAGGAATCTGGGACCGGTATTCAAATCAGGTGAAGCAAACCGGGTCGGTTTTTCCCGGTTTCTATAAATAAAAAAACATGAAAGAGAGGAAATGGGAGCAGGGTTAGAGCACCTGCATCGGAGGTATGAGGAAGGGTGGTTCTAAACCCCAAAACAATTAAAAATAAATTAAAATATCAATTTTTATTCAAAAATTCTCAGAACCGTATCTTGTTTGAGAGACTTAAGATACGTTTCTCAACTCTTAAGAACCCCTTTTTTATTGGTCTAATTTTGTTTTATTTTTGGCAAAATATTTTGCCAAATCTTCTCCGCCTACCAATTTGCCTGCATCTCTTCATCAGGTTCATCGATATCAGAGTGGATGAAGAAATCACTTCCGTTCACCACCAATCCAACGCCGGCGGTCTCGAAAGCAAGGTGCTCACTTCTTACTTTGTCTCTTTTTCGTTGATTTGGTTATTTAATTCGTCATCTCTCTTTGTCTTTCGTAATCTCTTGATTCAATTAAATTGTTTTTACATATCTCAGGTTCTTTGATATTTCGTTCCATTGGTCTTGATTTTATGAGCCATTGATTTTGTTATTCCGATGATTAGATCTATTTCCTATTTCTGTTTCTCTGTTACTTGATTCGATTAATTTTGGTTTTGCTGATTTGGTTTTGCAGTGAAAAGGGATCAACTGACATGCTTGCATCAATTCTAAAACCATCTTCAGAAGATTCTTTTACTCTCAAAGAGAAATATATTCAAGGAAATGTATGAAATTTAGCTTTCAAACTTACCGCATACATAGACCTCGAGAATCATGTCACTTGTTCTATTGTCCAATTAAGCTCATGCTTGTGTATAGAAAAGGCTTACTATACTAAACATGCTTATGTTTATGCGTAGCTAGTACCTGGAGAAAGGCATACAAAGATGTGATGATTTGTTTGGCCATGAGCTAAGCATTTTGGGAGCAATCGGTTGGTTAATTTGATGGTCAAAAAGATTTTTGTAAGATAAATCATTGGTTTTTCTGTTTAATCTAGGTAAGTATGAAATGATGAATCAATGCAAGTCTTCTGCGTTTGGCTACTTCTTGGGCAAAGTCTAGTGCAAGTCTTATGCGTCTGGCTACTTCTTTGGCAAAGTCTAGTGCAACTCTTTGGTAAGAGATCACAATGTTGTCTCTATTTTGAGGAGTTAAATCTGAGGAGGTGGATAGGAATGATTTAAGAGAGATTTGGAAGGTTTCTGGCTCATGAGAATATTGAATGGTGACAGCAGAAAAAGAAACTTCTCCATTGCTCAGAAGGTGACAGCAGAAAAAGCATTGCTCGGAAGTCATTAGCTTGATCATTTATAGGATAAATATTTGGTGTAACTACAACAATGTATGACATGATGAATCAGTTTGTAACATATACACACATGGTAGGCTTTTTCCTTTTTTGTAACAATGAATTTAATAAATAAAAAGATTTTTATTTTTCCAAATAAAATAAACTTACAAAACAAGTAACAACAAAATTAGTATTATAGTTTTTAGATACTTAGTAGTGGGTATCTTAACCAATGGAGGCCCAAAATTAAATGGATTTCTCAACTTAAATTAAACTAAAGATTTACATTAGTTTATTAGTTAGATATTTAATGGGTTTCTTATGGATGGTGATGCTCTTATGGTCTAAAAAAGGATTTGACAGAAAATCACTCGCAGTTAATTATCAGTCGTCCAATCCAAAATCAGACGGTCCGTACGAGAGAGATCTTCTTTTTGACCACACACATCATCAAACAGACGATCACTTCTGTCTCTGTTAAGTAAAAAATCGCAGCCGTACAGTTCATCAGACAGCACACGTGGCTGCCACAAACTTCATCACTCAGATCATGACACGTAGGCAGATCATTCGATTAGTTACTAGGTCCCACGCCTCATTGTCGCGTGCGGCAACAGTATCTTACGTGTCATCGACAGTGTCCCACATAGTATGTGCGTACTAGGTTCGGTGGGGCTTCTTTCTAGCTTACGTGTCTATATTTCATTGGTCGTTTGCCCTTCCTGAAGTATCCAATTGTGTTTGGTTTATAAAGTTGCCTTGTTTGGTTTCGTGTGTTTCGACTTTCGAAATACTATTTGTATTTAATTTATTAATCAAAATCTTTCACGTTTTTTTTTTTGCTTTTACAATTATTCACGTTTATACTTTTTTTTTTGTTAGAGGACGTTTATACTTCAAATTAAATTTCTTGAATTTCATTGTCGTATATTTTTATTAAAAGATAAATTATTCAATGATGTATGATAATCTAATTATTAGTACACATTACTACGCTGATATATAAGATTTTTTCCCATATCTAGTCATTTATTTTTACCTTCTCAAATTTAAATATATTTTTTAAAAAACTTAAATATATCTAAAATAGCATCATATTTTTTTTGATAAAAAATAGCATCATATTCGTACGCAACATATACACAATTAGTCAATAATGATATTTGTTTATATGGACATTCGTATCTATGGATCTTCTTTGACAAAAAAAAAATATCTATGGATCTTAATATATGTATGTATAGAGTGAGAGAGTGAGAGAAGCACATGGAGAGCACAAACATAATTTAGGAAATAATTATGATGTATTACGTCGCATTAGGTGCCACGAGTGTGTTTGATCACCTGACTTTTAAATTTAAAAATGATTAGTAAACAAAAGGATCGGAGCTTATAACTTTCCAATCACCTAAATTCTAGAAACTATTAAGTTTAATTATTAATTTACTGTACACGAGTGTGGTAAAATAAGTATCATCCTCTGTTTTCTGAGCAAACGACGTTATTAGTTACTGTACACGAGTGTGGTAAAATATTGAAGGCAAACGACGTTATTAGTTAAAAATATTGAAAAATACTAAAAAAAGTCGAACTATTGATTATTGAACGTAAAAACTGGATGTGTTAAATAAAATTATTATATAACTTAACTTACACTTGGTTTTTGTTTTTGTTTTTGTGCGACAACTTACACGTGGTTTAGACCAAAGAATACATCACTAGAACATTACAATTTTTTTAAACTACAGTTTAGCAAATAAAAACTCACTAAATTCTAAAAAAACTATATATAATGTTTTTAAAGTATATCTAAATGGTATATCCATAAGTTTACATGAATAATCAGTTTTTGAAACACCATTTTCAATAATTTTTCACAAGCTGAATTTGCTGCTGCATCAGTTTTCAATTAAAAAAAATTGTGATACTAATTTGTATCTTCATGGCCTTATATTATCGGATATATATAATTCAAGGGATAGCAAACTAATAGTGAAGCCCCACTTGGCTTTTCGGTCACACTGTCTGGACTCTCGTCAAAGTCCAAGTTTCTTCTAAGACAACCTTTACCCCTAAATCCCGGGGTGTCCTTTGACACAAAAAAAGAAATTTTTAAACTACAACATAAATTATTAAATTTCATAAGGAAAAAAAGTTTTTGGCTTTTCATTAGCTGTTCAAAATTTTCTGTGTTTTTCTTTGCCTTTTTTTTGTTGAGAAATGTGAAGAAATTCTCCATTCCTAAACCCAAGAAAGCCTCGATCACATGGAACTTGACTAAAAAATTTCACTCAAAAGTGTTCAATAGTGCAATCCCAATATCGTGCGCAATGCCAAATGTGTATTTCATATCATATGTTATATGAATTGTTTACGATATATTCAAAAACACGCAAGGAAATAGTGAAATAGTATTGTTTGTTTCTCCGAGTTTTTGAGGGAAATTCAGATTAACTTCGAATCTATCAACCAGTACATGAATTCAATATTAACAGAGTGTACACACTTATTAGTAAATAATTATCTCGTGCGCATCATCAATTCATCATAACAAACCTATGGAACTATAACCATTTAACTAATGCGATCGTATTTTCGCAACCTCATGACGTTATGACTCTTGATAATATGTAAGTTAATTATTTCATTCAATGGTAATTAATAACACGCAAAATATGATGTATACTGGAAGATAGTCAAATGGAAGGTTAGTCCCACATGAAGTTCAAAATATGAGTGGATGAGTCAAGGGTCGTCAGATTCTTCTATAGCTTAAACTTGTCTCTAACCCCAATTCTTAAAAGGGATGAAATATATTACTAAATTCACCAAGTTAAACATTCATTACTTTATCATAATCATTGCATTTTAAAACTCGATGTAATTTCCCGATAAGAGTTATTGTTCTCTAATATTTTTTTAGAGGTTTGATACAAAACATCCCTACCTATAGAAATTGTTTAGTTGTATACTATCCGATAATTGATCTCGGCCTAATAATTTACCCTATATATATTTGCATAAAAACTTTATTTTCATAAAACTAAATATCATTGGTGTTAGTTTATTCTGGCGCATGCACAACAGTTTTTTTGTGTGTGTGTTTGGTAAATTGTATCGCTAAGACGCGGAGGGCTGCACCAGAAGTTAGTGACTCCAGTTATCGTGGTCCGACCACTGTTATATTACTGTTGTGTTAGTCAAAGATAAAATTCTAAAAGAGCCAAAATGTATAAAACTATATATAATATTATTAGTTTGACTCATTATTATAAGAAAAGAATATAATTTTCATTCCCAATGCCATTTAGCAATGTGCAAAAAGCTTACCAACAATTGTCACATTTCCAAGCCTTAATACAAGGAGTCCATCACACTTTTGTACCGTCGCCCATTCGGTTAAAAGGGGGAAAAAAACATTCAAATCAAATCAATTTGATAGTTGGTTTACGTGGCTTATATGACTTTAAAGGACACGAAAAAAAGAGGACTTACAACACCTTTTTCAGTTAAAAATACTATAAAATATCAAAATAGAAACCTTAGTAAGAAGTAAAATTTAGCAACAATGTACTTCTTTCATCTCCGCGTTTGTAGTTTAACTGGAATCATTTTTAGGTAATCACAATTGCTAAGTTTTTTTGCTAAGTTACATCGATTTTTGACTTAAAACCAAATAGTAATAAATAAGTTATCCCAAATCCATTGTATGGTATTCAAAATATTTCACAATTTCTGATATGAAATATTTCTCACATTCCATAGAAATTACGACACATTGACCTATTAATTTTTACATAATTCCTAGTACACCATTTGTAATAATAGTTATTCTAACTAGTAATTTAGATAGATTATCAATATTGAGTCTTTGGGTCAGATTACAAGAATATATGCTCAGATTTTAATATCATGTTAAGTTACATACATTTTTAATTCAAAACTAATTAATAATAAATAAATTGACTCAAATCTCTTATATATTATTTATATATTTTTTAACTTCCGATTTGAGATACTCTTCACAAATAATATATAACACTTATCATTTTTAATATCGTTGAGTTTGACTTTTTTACAATCTGGATAAGAATTTATCACTTCCCTTAATAATTGCTTCGTTATACTTCAATATTAATGCGATATTTTAACCAAAATGTTTCAGAACGTAAATCATATACGTAGTTATCTCTTAAAATGCAAGTTTGAATTCCAAAAAATGACTCAAGTTTAACGAGTTGCATCTCGTTTGATTGAACTACAAACATATTTCTTGATAGATAATAGGCGTTTCACTTATTAAACGTGCTACACTGTTGACCAATCAAGATTTGATGTTTTATTTATAGCGTGATACATACATATGTATATAATTATTTTTAACAATTGTAAAATAAAATCATCGTGCAAACATATTTTCAGATAATACGTATTTTGATTAGAAAAAAAATCTAGAGATTTCAAATCCATAATCGCTATGTGATTATCACAATAACCTAAAAGAAAACAAGTCTAGTGGGATTGTGAGAATCGATATGTGGCATAGACTCAGCGAGAACTACTAAACTAGCATCAATTAGTTTGTTTGATATTTTACTAAACTCAAAGAAGTGGCCTACCTTGTTGCTCTTGTTTGGGCAGTTTTGATCCAACTTTGCTTTATAATTCCTTTTGACTATCAATTCTTTTTCTTCAGGTGGGTCCCATTAATAGTACGTATTACAATGGTAAATGTATAGAAGATAACACTAATTGATAGTATCTATATCGTTAAAGTATATATGGTTTTTTAGTAATCCAGTCTATAATTTGTTTGCAGTTAAACGTGTTTGACCTTAGAAAAAAAATTATAAACAACTTACAAATCGATAAAAATGGTTTTGAGTATTGTATGAATGAGGATAAAACATTTTAAAAACTTATGCAATTATTTGCAGATTAGTCGATAAGTCTTTTAAAATTTTCGAAATAATATTGCGGTTATGAGACGAATATAGACTTACGTAACCAAGTAGTGTAGTGGTTTCTTTCTGTGGTGAGAGTATGTCATGTTGGTTAAAGTCATAGATCGACTCCTCACGGAAGCGGAATTGCAATATTTAATTTATTTGGCCATCGGGTTTTCACATGGTTTCTCCAGACCCCAAAATTAGTCGGTGTTGGGGACTGATGCGTGGATCCTCGGTGCAATATGACTTGTCATCCTGCATCAGTCGGAGTTGGCGGTCTCCTAATTCAACTGAATCACCTGAGTTATATAAAAAAAGAGATATATATAGACCTACATACCGCAAACGAAACGTAAGGGCCAATAAACATAGTGCCGTCTTAACTAGGTGGGCGGGTAGTGCGATCGCTCCGGCTCCATAATATTTGGAGTCCAACTTTTAAAAAAAAGTAATTATCTAGATTTTCTTATAAAAAAAATATATAAAAAATAAAATCAACTTTAACTACAAAATTTTTAGATATATATATATATTTTATTTTATAACCAAATTTTTAAACAAATCTAATATAAAAGAGTTAAAAATATTATGTTAAAAAAAAATTCAAAAACAAATTTTTTTTTATGGACCCGATTTTTGTTTTTATATAACTCCGGAGCCCTAAAAATTTTTGAGCCGGCTCTGAATCGGATACATGTGTTTCTTAAGTCTATGTTTGAGATTTCGATTTCAGTTTTAAATTTTGATAAGTATAGTCTCAAAATATTGATTCACGTTGCCCAATCATTAATTATTTTTCTTTGACTAAAACTATCTGTAATACATGCTGGAGTAAATTTCATAAACCTAAGCATGTATTAATTTGGTTCGTTATATAGGAATCAAAATATGTAACCGATTTAAATCAATCAAAATACTAGCTTACACACCCAAAATACTAGCTTATCCATATTCGCAGACGAGCATTAGCCTTTTAGCCATTGGACAACATCGAAGATCCACTAAAGACGATCTAAGAGCATCTCCAACAGTTTCTTTCATTTTTTTCCTTAAAATGAAGTAAACTTAAAATAAGATTGGGTTTTTCTCCAATGGTTCCCCTCATTTTCCCCCTCAAAAAAGAATATTCTAAGTATATTCTATTTTTACTTAATTTTTAAATTTCTAACAACATCCTTTATTTTTTAAGTTTACAAATTAGAACCAATTATTTTAAGAAATTATAAAATTTAAGCAAATAAGTTTTTTGATTTATATTAAAACGTTTATTATATAAAGATTACATTTTAATATTTACTTATAATTATGTTTTTAAAAGTTTGAATATTAAATAAAAAGTTTAAAACTGTGTTTAGATATAAATTAGATAGATGTTAAATTATAAGGATCGTTTTGTAAATAAACAAAGCTAAAAAGTAAAATGAGGGGATGAATAGTATTCTCTCAAATTTGATGCAATACTGTTCATAAACTCATTTTTTTCCTCAAAATGAGGGACCATTGGAGAAAAGTTTCCCTCATTTTTTGATGTTTTCCCTCAAAATGAGGGACCATTGGAGATGATCTAAAAGCATTATTAGTGGGAGTCTCTCATACAGTCTATCACAATAAAATAATAATAAACTTTGAAAAACTCATGAGAGAGAATGACAAGAATTTCTCAAATGAGAAACTAATGAAATGAGAAACTTTGAGAAACTAATGAGAGATCAATATGTCACATGTATTCATCTAATTGGCTCAATTTTTGTTATAACTTAAAATTTAATCAAATAATTAAAATATTTTTAAAATAATAATAATATATTATTGAGAGACTCTTTTATGAGAGACTCCCACTAATAATGCTCTAATACTTATCAAAAAAAAAAATAGATCAAAGCGTGTCACACAAAAATATCTGTTTGCGGTTATTGGGTTCTAATACCATATAAAGTTTTATATATTTTGATCTCAAACCCAATTATTTAATAATAATATATGTTATATTTCTATTTCTTTTCAACATAGAATTCCTAACAAAATAGAAATGTATTGTCAATTTATAACGATTTAAAAGTAGAGTGAATTACACTAAAAAGCACTTTTGCTAATTTTTGTTACAAAAGGCACTTTCAACTCTTAAAACACTTTTTTCACTGTTCATGGGTATGAAAACCCAATTTTGTCCTTCTTTTTTCTTCATCTTTTTTTTTTCTCTTACGCATATTTCTCTTTTTCTCTCACATCTATCTCTTTTACATCTCACCTTAAACCAATAAATTATCTCTCTCACATCTCTCTCTTTTACCCCACTTGATTTGTTTTCTATTTTTTTATAATGTGAAAGACATAAAATAATTTTCTTGAAACAATATATGATAATTCGATTTTTCCAACATTTTAAGATTCATTTTGCTATAGTTTTGATGTGAAACAAAAAATTCACTTGTAAATATCAAGAACTACATCTACACATGACATCCACACGTGACCATCCACACATGGCCATTAGTAAAGTATTATCCACACATGACCATCCACACTAGAAAATCAAAAATTAGAGTAAAATAAATATTACCCAACTTGATTTGTTTTCTATTTTTTTTATAATGTGAAAGACATAAAACAATTTTTTGGAAACAATATATGATAATTCTATTTTTCTAACATTTTAAGATCCATTTTGCTATAGTTTTGATGTGAAACAAGAAATCTACTTATAAATATCAAGAACAACATCTACATATGACCATCCACACATGATCATCAGTAATGTATTATCCACACATGACCATCCACACTAGAAAATCAAAAATTAGAGTACAATAATAATTACCCCACTTGATTTATTTTCTATTTTTTTATAATGTGAAAGACATAAAATAATTTTTTGGAAACAATATATGATAATTCTATTTTTCCAACATTTTAAGATCCATTTTGCTATAGTTTTGATGTGAAACAAGAAATCTACTTGTAAATATCAAGAACTATATCTACACATGATCAT
The DNA here is from genome assembly GCA_030161315.1 of Eutrema japonicum. NCBI lineage: Eukaryota > Viridiplantae > Streptophyta > Magnoliopsida > Brassicales > Brassicaceae > Eutrema > Eutrema japonicum. The sequence continues at coordinate 48,403,270 of BSQW01000005.1, forward strand.
CCACACATGAGCATCCACACATGACCATCAGTAAAGTATTATCCACACATGACTATCCACACTAACAATACGAGATTCTTATCTGTCTACACACAATTGTCTACGGTTTCATGTCCACGTCGATCTTGATTTCATATGTTTAGATTTCTTGTTTTTTTCGAATCAAAATTATAGCAAAATAGATCTTAAAATGTAGAAAAAAAAATTATCATTCATTGTTACCAAATAAATTGTTTTATGTCTTTCACAATATAAAAAATAGAATATAAATCAGATGGGGTAAAAGAGAGAGATGTGAGAGAGATGGGTAAAAAAAAAAAAAATAATAAATAAATTGTTTAAAGCGAGAGAGTAAAAAAGAGAGAGAGAGAGAGAGAGAGAGAAAGCGTATAAGTGAAATGGTGAAAGTTACAGAAAAGTAAGAAGGTAAAATCTAGCAACAAAAGTGCCTTAAGAGTTAAAAGTGCCTTATCATGTAATAGATAAGTCAGAAAGTGCCTTCTGAAGTAATTTTCTTTTAAAAGTAAGTGTTCTAGCTCTTTTGATAAGTTCAATTTAAAGGGTTTTTGCTGGTCACTTATTCTAACTTTTGTTAACATGTTAGCATTTTTTAAAAATGCAGTCGAAAATAACAATTTTTAATTAGTACTGTTCAACCCAAAAATGTTTCTGAACAGTACGGCGTGTATGATAATTGACGGTACACGATGTAGCAATAAGAGGTATGTACGATAATAGACGGTACACAATTTTTTTTAAAATGCTACTTTCTTTGACACTTTAAAAAGTGCTAATTTGCTAATGAAAATTAGAATAAATGACCGTACAACCAATTAAGTCTCAATTTAAAGATAAGTAACGATTCGAAAAAAAAAAAAGATAAGTTCAATTTAAAGTCTCTACTCTCTAATCTAAAACCAAAGTTGAAACTTAGGGCTCATAGTCATTTTTAGAATTGTTAACTACTTTTTTTTTAACACTAAGTTAAAGTCCTGTTATAGTTGACTATGAACAATTTTCTTGATTTCATCATATATATCTGTTTGTCGGGTAAGACATTAATTTCTAAATGATAAATCACATATGACAAATAACTACTCGAAGTTCATGTGTATATATAATCCTACAAAATTACAAACACAAAGAGACTAATATTGTTGTTGACTTGTGTTTGTTTGCATATAAGCCTTATATTATAAGGACATCAATACAAAATTGTCCACTGATATATTAAATTTAAAACTAAATTTAAACGTACTTTCTAAGCATTTTAATTTGTGTGTGGTTCATCGTGTCTTTCTTTAACCACTCCCATTGAAAAATCATTACAAGATGACAAACAAGTTATTCTCATTTCTATTTCCGCTTAAAATGCGGGTAACCATGTGCTTTGATCAGGGGCTTCTACAATTAAGTTATATTAATACTTATATTTAACCAAACTAAACAAAATCAAAATATGATAGAAAAAACTCGAATTTTCATGTCGCTTGCTTATCCGTTGTAATATAGATTTTTGTTCTCATATAAAGCTTACTGATTTTGAAACATATTCAAACTGTTGATAAAATTTGTTAGAAAACAAAATTCATGAATCTACCTCGTTACATTCAAAATTATTAGACACCCTAATTGTAACTAGCAATGCATACACCTCAAATATATAGTATCATTTACGTAGACCCTTGACCTTCAGACTATGATATGTAGGGTTATTATGCATATTGCACGTGGCCACTAAGCAGATTATTTGAGTTAAATAGTTAATTAATTAGCTTGCTCCCATTGAAATAAAAGATTCACATAGCATGATGTAATATATACATCACAATTAAAATATCTACTTTTAACCAATATTTTATTATTCAAACTGTATATATTTTCTCGTTCTTTATTCTAAATCAAGATTGGTTACTGTGACATTCCAGATTTTGCAGTAGTTCCAATGATTCTTGGCCTCCTTCTTAATTAGCCTTTCATAAGTAGCCATCCTTATACATATACATACGTATATATATATATATTTATACTATATACACACAGTAAAAAATTAAGACTAACAACCGGTGAATTGTAACGGCCGGAAAACAGATTACCAAAAAAAAAACCAGTCAATTAAGCTGCAAAAAATCGGTTTTAATTTATTTTAACTGAGTAAGCCATACAGAAAAACTAATAAAAATCCAACTAATGTGCCAACGTTTAATATATTTCTGTCGTTGAAGCCTAAATATAAAATCTTTAGAAAAAGAAATAAAAAAAAACACAAATAAAAGAAACAAAAGATAGTCTACTAAAAGCAGTTGAATCAAAAGTGAAGTCTCTCTACTCTATCTTCTCTCTATCACGCTCAATGTCTCTCTATTTATAACAGCACTTCACTTCTATTCCCAAACAACACTCATCATCTATAGACAGAAGTAAAGAAACAAAAACAAAAAAACCTTACTCATCATAACACATCTTTAACCAAAACCCTAAAAGAAACCTCCTTTCGAAAAAACCATTTTTCATCATCATGTCAACCTCCAAAACCCTGGATCATAATAAACCCTTCGAAACATCCCAAACTCAAATGGGTTTTGCTTTAATCCACCAAAACACAACCAACACAACCATCACCACAACCGCCACAACCGGCGAGAGACGAGGCCGGAGATCAAAGCAAGCAGAGCCAGGGAGGTTCCTAGGAGTCAGGAGACGTCCATGGGGTCGTTACGCAGCTGAGATCAGAGATCCAACCACCAAAGAACGTCACTGGCTCGGCACTTTCGATACAGCTCATGAAGCCGCTCTTGCCTACGACAGAGCCGCTCTTTCAATGAGAGGCACTCAAGCTCGAACTAACTTCGTCTACACTCCAACTGATGTTCACACCATCCTCACAAACCCTAATCTCCATTCTCTCATTGTATCTCCTTACAATAACCAATCTTTCTTACCAAACTCTTCTCCACAGTTTGTCATTGATCACCATCCTCATTATCAAAACTATCATCACCATCAGCAACCTAAACATACTCTCCCCCAAACCGTCTTACCCGCCGCTTCTTTCAAAACGCCGGTTCGTCATCAAAACGCGGATATTCAAGCGTTTGGTACTAGTCCTCAAAACTCCTCTTCTTCACTAGACGAAGAAAACAACTTGTTCTTCTCGTTAGAACATAATAACTCCAATAACAACTCGGGTTACTTGGACTGCATTGTCCCAAACCACTGCCTTAAACCACCTCTGGAAACCACCACCACCACCCAAAATCAAACCGGAGCTGGTTTCACAGCTCCGGCAGCAAGCAAAACCTCTGAATCGTACGTAAGGTTTAGTAATAGCTACTTTGAAGATGGTGGTATGATGATGAATCATCATGAGTTTGGTTCTTGTGATCTCTCTGCCATGATCACTAACTATGGTGCTGCTGCTTCAATGTCAATGGAAGATTACGCGATAATGGAGCCGCAAGATTTCTCTTCTTCCTCTTCTATCGCTGCTTTTGGAGATCTTGTTGCAGACACTACAGGCTTCTACTCACTCTATTAGAACATTCTATTTGATATTTCTGTTTTCTTTTATATTTATGTAATAATATAATTAGTATTTGCGTTATTCCACGGTCGTTTGATTTTTGTTGTCAACTATATGTTATCGACTTTATAAAATATATCCTGCTTATTGTATCATGCACCATAAGGTTACCTTACCATGAAGATTTGGTTTTTCGTTCTTCTTTATTTTTTTGTGATTTTTTTTCTTTCTATTATGGTTTTGATTAGCAAAAAGTATTAATGCGAGTTGTATTAAAGACCACTTTTTGTCGATGCCACTTAGTTCCAACACACTCATTATGTATATACTAATAATTAAGCGTGTGTGTGTGTGTGTATAATAATGAAATCAAATGACTTACTCAAAACGGATATTTGACTAGAAGTGAATAACTAAGATATGTTATATATATCATTAGTTGCAGAAACTCAGATATCTCTAATTAATCTTGATCGGCCACGCTTGGTTATTATGAACTCTCTATGACTTGAAAATTTGACAGTAGTTTGAATTTTAATATAAGAGATATATGGTTATGGAAAAATTATTAAGATTAAAGATAGGAGATTTGTCGTCAAATTTTGCATGTTTATTAAAAATTGTATAGTTAGTTTGAGATGGACTTTTAATGGAGTAGCATGATGGTGTTTTTGGTCGTTGGACATGTGTTTTGGTCATCACTTGTTTGGTCTTTAATTGCACAATCACTGTTTCATGTCTCCCTCCTTTTGCCTATATTTTGCCTTAACTTTTGTCTACAACAACTCTTTTTTTTCATTTTTTAAATATGTTTAAGGTTTTTGACTTTCTTTCATAGAACTCAATTAGTCCCTTTTCCAATGTTGATCAACTTCACTTTTTTGTTGTTGTTAAATCATCAGACCCAATCAAAGATGTTATACATATCAAACATATATATATATATATATCTCAATATTTCATGGAATTCATCATAGAGATTTGTTTCGCTTCAAAGAGATTAAATAACTTACAAACAGTATGCTTGGAGTATTAGATAGTTTTTTTAAAGTATGTGATAAGTATTTGTACACATTATAATCGGTATATTTATTTTAGAAAGAAAAAGAGAATCAATTATCGCCATAAATTTGTTACGTCTATAACTCGGACATATATATAAAAGCCTATATCTTTATAACAGTCTTAACTATGGTAGATAGTAACTCAGAGAAAAAGCATTTAATGATTAGTAATGTTTTTGGGTAGTTGAAAGCTTTTGTTTTGATGTTTCAGTGACCAAAAACTCATAATTATGATTTTTCTGTTGTTTGAGTAAAACTAGACGCAACGAACAAACCCACACATGCACATGTTATATCACACCAACACAAAGAACCAAGTACTAGAAATACTGACTTCTACTTCCACATTAACAGTGGTTTTTTACTTATTTTCAAATTTATTTTACTCACTTCTTTTCATATATTTCATGATCAAAGTCGTACGGATCGAATGTAGGACAAGAAGAACAAAAATAGAAACGTGACCCTGAGATCTGTTCTCTTCTGCTTTTTCATGCTATTCCTCTTCTTGTTGCTGTTCCAAAAACCTTTAGAACCGGATTGTTTCAAACGACTATTGCGTTTGCTTTTACTATTTAACATTTTATTTTTGTCCTTTGAATTATTATATATTACAAAAAAATAATTACTTGGACAATTTTACAACGGAAAATTCTATCAGCATACAAAGATCCAGACCCGACTCAAAGAAATTTTCGACCTTGTACCAAAAAAAAAACGTACTCAATATACATAGATCCTCAAAGATTTTTTTAAATTCTTAAAAATTCCGTGAGACCCACTGCTTTTACACCGTCAACACATGTCTAAAGCCGGTACTGCAACGATCCACGACAGATGGTTTGACGAACACCACATTTACAATGGACAACTTTATCCTTAACATGTGAAACCACAACGTACAACTGTATTTGCACAACAGTGAAAATTCCCCGTAAATTTATCTCTATTAATCTACATTAAATCGTATTATATAATAATTGTTTAAACATTTATAAACTTTTGATCAATCACTAGACCGGAAGCTTTTACATTTAACATATTTTGTTTACAATTAGAAAAAAAAGTATTTCGTCAAATCTCCTTTACGAAGTCTAAATGCAAAGGTAAAAAGAAAATTTCACCTTTCGTTTATATTGAATTTTTTTCGATAAAAACATTAAAGTATTGTGTTTTTTATATTGAGAATAAACACAATAACTTACAGAAACGCAATAAAAAAAATCGGATTCTTAATTATAAACACAATATCGACCAAAAAAATAAAAAGTATAAACACAATAACTTAAAGAAAGGCAATAAAAAAAGAAAAATCGGATTCTTATTTTCCATATCCCATAAACTTTAGAAAGTAACAGGGGATTTTCAGGAATCAGAGGATTTCGTGAATAATAAGGCCATTTATTATTAATAATCGTTACGAAAAGTAAAAAAAAAAAAAGTGATAAGAGAGAGATGGCCGTATGAAGGAATAAATATGAACATGGTAATTGGTAAGAGAGACCTAAGAGGAGAGACATAACACAGAGAGCTAGATCTGCTTTCGTCTCTCTCTGCTTTTGCTTCTTGTTGTTGTCTCCACTCCAAAAAATTCTTTTTCTTTTTGTTTTTGTTTGTTATGTTCCCGAGTTCATGAAAGTTTGATGAAAAGAAGAAGAGAGATAGAGAAAGGAGAGATAATACTCGAAGAAGAACAGAGAGAGATTCTCTTCTCTCCTCTGAGTTTTGTCTCTTTAACTTGAAGTCTTAGCCTCAATGCTAGCCGGGTCACCACTTTTGGTCTCAGCAAGCTCGGAATGACTCACACCGCCGGTCATAGAAGAAGAAGAAACTCCAGTAGCCACAGTTTCTGAGCCACCACTTGTTGTGGTTTTGGGTTTAATGAAGCTTGAAGAGAGAAGCTCTGTGCGTTGGTCAGACGAGGATGACGATGATGGAGCTAATGTGGCGAGCGATGAGGACCCGAGAGGGTAAGGCGCGATGGGCATGTCAGTGAGCGAAGAAGCGGACGGGCTGTAGCTTAGTGAAGAAGATCCCATGGAGTGGTCATATTTGCAGGCAGGCCCAAACTTGCAAATCCCGTGTTGCGTAAAGTGGCTGCATTGCGCTGTGCCCTGCAAAAGTTATTATTATTAGCTTTCTCTTTGTTTCCAGATGCATAATTGTACAGAAAGATGAATGAAATTTCAAAAACAAAAAAAACTTTATAATCAAATCATAATTAAAACAGAGTTTCTCTTTGTTTCCAGATGCATAATTGTTTCCGTGGCGCAACAAATGAATGGAGAAAAAACAGAGCCTTATAATCAAATCAAGAAACAGAGTTTCTTTATGGAACTTATCATTACCAAAAAGGAGGAAACTCTAGAGTTGATCATGAGAATTTCAAGACCGTTCTTTTCATATTTCAAGGCGGTATAGCTAAGATATGGAGAGGCTTGCACAATGAGACTTACAGGACGAAGTGGGAGGCCAATATTGCTGAGGGTAACTCCCTTTGGCGATGCTGCTTCCAGAGGGTGATGGTATCTGCAAGAGATTCCGAATTTACAATCTCCTGTTCTCATAAAGTATTGACATTCGGGTTGTCCAGGTCGCTGAGGAAAAGATTGTTCCTTAATTGAAAGACCAGCGGAAGATGGACCGGATTGATAAGCAGGTGCTGAAGGAGATAACGGCGTAATTCCATAAACAGAGCTTGATCCAATAGACGGTTGAGTCCCACGCGAAGGTATTGTACTTAAAGAAGCCTAGATAAGTGGCATGAGCTTTATCAAGACTACGAGAAAGAAAAGTATAAAAAGTAAAAAAGCCCGAAATGGGTTTTTTTGGAACATTACCTGGTAAGGGTTCCAGCCCGAGTATGGAACCATACCAGGAGGAAGAACCATTTGGCTGTAACCGTAAGGACTTTGAACATATGAGCCTGGTAAAAGCTGAGACCTTGCTACAACTACTCCGAATTGCTGTGATGAAGGAACGGATTGAGACTGGATCGAAGGATAAATAGCTGGACCCGAGGATAACTGCTGTTGCGGCTGCTGTGATGGAGATTGTACACCAGGAGGAACGGGATGGTGAAATCGACAGGTAGAACCGAATTTACACTGACCGGTTCTCATGTAATAGGAGCATTCTTTCTCACCCTGTATAATCCAGTGGTAAGGAAAACTTTGAGAGATCATACCACAACAACACAAAAAAAGAAGAAGCAAAGACCGATAAAACCGAGACCACAGAGAGATTGAACAAACCGGGCGTAAAGGAAATCCCATGTAATTAAGTGAGATAGGAGTAACAGAATCTCCTCTTCCTCCTCCTCCTCCTTGTCTAGGATGGTGATACTTGCAAGAAGCGCCAAATTTACATGTTCCCGTACGCATAAAATGCTGTGCAAAGAAAGCATCAAAGTGAGAATTGGCTACACTAAATCACTACATCAAGGTTTATTGCCTTGACAGAAGTTAAAATCGAAGTGCATTGCTTAATCCGTAAACAATTCGTTCGATCGATCGAATAGATACCTGACAGACGGGCTGTCCCATTCTCTCTGGGAACTCTCCAGCTTCTGTTCTGAGACCTCCCAAGACCTAAAAGGGAAACAAAGAACATCCAATGAGAGATTCCAAGCAAATTGAAATCCTAGATTCTGTTTCACAATGCATCTGATCAACAAGATCGCCACAATTAAGATAACGACTGCGTCAAAATCGAAACAGATAGAAAGCAGACAAAAAGGCAGTAACTTTATCAAAAAAAACCAGAAAGTAGAAAACAGAGAGAAGAGAAAGAGAGAGAGAGAGAGAGAGAGAGTTTATTACCGATGCACGGTCTCGTGGGTGATTGAACCGACATCTCGAACCGTACCCGCAAACACCGGTTCGTAAGTAATAGATACAATCGGGCTCACCGGGTCGCCCCGGGTACGATCCACCTCCACCTCCACCGCCTCGCAACCCTAACCGCCACATCGAAGCTACAAACGCCGCATTTTGAAAAAGGAAACCTTTCATAAGAATTCTCACATAAACGCTAATCGCAGATTTAAGCCCGCGAAATCAAAGCATTAACAGAAAGAGAAAGAGAGAGAGAAAATGCAGAAGAAGAAAAAAAACCATCATTGACGTTACCTTCGATACCGGTTTCGCTCCCTGGAGCAGTCCATTCAAGTGATGGATCCGACCGCGACCCTTCTTCACCGGCGCGACCGTACCGCTCCATATATTCTATACCCTAATCTCTCTTTCTTTCTCGCGGCCGGAGAGACGAAACAGAACCCTGCAATGTCGAGCTCCGATCAAATGGGAGTGTCGGGAAGGAACTTTCTTTTGGTGAGATTGGAGAAAAAAAGAAGAAAAAAACCACAGATCGTGGTTGGTTCTGTCTCCACACCACTCTCAGTCGCTTGATCTCTTTGTTTTGAGCTGCGATTTTTGGGGTAAATTCGTAAGGAGTATTATTATTTAATTTTGTTGGGGATTTTGGGAGGGATGGGGGAAGGTTTTGATCTTTCTTTATGCGTGCTCGCCTTTTTTGTGGGTGTTTTGCCGGTGGTGGTTAATATACGCGCCAAACATAGACTAAATGACTACTCTCTTTTTTCTCATCAATATAGATTTTCCATTTCTCGTAATTTTAGATTAAATTTCAATGGCATGAATGGGCTAATTATATTAAGGTTCCAAATAATTATTTTACATACATTAATCGTCGTAAAATTGATTTAGATTAAACAAATTTTAACAAGTAAATTATTTTAGTTTTTGGTGATAAGTGATTTGTAACGCTTATATTTCGTATTTTTCGTTTGAATGACCTAATTATATTAAGGTTCCAAATAATGATCTTCGCTACATTAATTGTCATAAAATTGATTTAGGTTAAACAAATTTTAACAAGTAAATTATTCTAGAAGAGTCAATAAAATTAATATTTTTGTGATAAGTGATTTGTAACGCTTATATTCCGTATTTTTTTGTTTGAATGACCTGATTATATTAAGGTTCCAAATAATGATTTTTGGTAAATTAATCGTCGTAAAATTGATTTAGGTTAAACAAGTTTTAACAAGTAAATTATTCTAGAAGAGTCAATAAAATTAATATTTTGGTGATAAATGATTTGCAACGCTTATATTCCGTATTTTTCGTTTGAATGACCTAATTATATTAAGGTTCCAAATAATGATCTTCGGTACATTAATCATCGTAAAATTGATTTAGGTTAAACAAATTTGAACAAGTAAATTATTATAGAAGAGTCAATTAAATTAATATTTGGTGATAAATGATTTGTAACGCTTATATTCCGTATTTTTTTTTTGAATGACATGATTATATTAAGGGTCCAAATAATGATCTTCGGTACATTAATCATCGTAAAATTGATTTAAGTTAAACAAATTTTAACAAATAAATAATTATAGAAGAATCAATTAAATTAATATTTGGGATAAATAATTTGTAACGCTTATATTCCGTATTTTTCGTTTAACTTTAACGCTTGATTCTCTAATTACAAATTTTGGATTTTGTGGTTTCATTTAACAACAAAAATAAAAGAATATATATATATATATATATATATATATATATATATATTTCAGTTTTTTAATTAAATCAATTTATTTGCTTATTCTATTTCATCGTTTAATTTTATATTTTTTCTTTGATTATACGATTTTGCGGTGTTACCAATTGGAGTAAATATCTCTACTGCTTTTATATTTGTTCTTAGATTTATTTACTCCCAACTTATTAGTGATTATATATTTTAATTTTTTTAACTATTTGGTATATCGTCTAAGTGTCAGGGAAACGAAAGTTTCTTATATTAATTAGTAATCATTGTTCACTTATACTGTTGTAGTATTAGGGCTTTATTTTAAACCTTAACTACTAGTACTGTTATCCGTTTAATAGTTTAGTTCTTACAAATCAAATCTATTTTTTGGTTTGGAGAAATGAACTCAATCCATACAAGTTCACAGCAACATGACAAACTAATTGTTTAGATATTGTAATGGTTGAGAAGAAAATAAGTCAAAGAAAATAATTTGTGTCGGCTGAAGTTGCAAATATAGCAGTAGCAACATGACTGTTTATTTGTCAAAATTAATTCATGTGTTATTTATTATTTGATGTTAACATTTTTTGTTTCCTCAACCAACCATTCCACCTGCTAATTATTTCGTTATCTTATATGAAAAAGATTGATTAGTCGCTACTCAAAACTATATTAGTCGGGACTCGGACATAATAGTTAGATCTTTTGTGATAATGTTGACCTCGACTCGTATACCTTGTATTTTTAGGTTTGATAATATCATCTACGCCTAAGATTTTGGCCTAGTGTGTCTATCTAAATGAGCAAATCATTTAAAGGAATCTGTTCTATTTTACGTTTAAACTGTGGACGTATCAAACAAGACAAAAATACTATATTAGTGTGAACAATTTTTTTTTATTTTATTTATCTGCATGCAAAATTATATTAAAAAATAGACAACCGACTAAAAAGAACATTGCCATTTGAAATCGTATATACAAATAAGAAAACTGGTTCCGTTTCCTTTAACATCATTTTAAAATGTTCACACTAATAGGGGGAAATTGCTCATTTAATTCCTGAACTATTTCCATCTGCTCAATTTATTCTTCAACTATCGCTTGCTCAAAATAATTTCTCAAGTTGTAGTTGACTGCGCAAAATCAGGATTAACAAAGTCAAATGCTAATTACTAAATGAATATAAGTCCACTAAATCGGCTGTAACTCCTTCAATACAATCCCGAATCAGTTGAAACCACTTTCATTGGAAAGCTAACTCAATTGCCTATAACTTTCATGAAGAGAGCTATATCTAAATTTAAAGGGAAGACTTCCATTCGAGTCGATTTTATAGACACATATTATTGATGCAAGATTTACTCGGATAGTATACTTCCCTTTGGATTTACCTTTAGAGCTCTTCATCAAAGTTATATAAAATTGAGTGAGCTTTCCAATGAGAGTAGTTTCAACTCATTTGAGGTTGTATTGAAGGAGTTAGAGCCGATTTAGTGGACATGTATTCATTTAGTGATTGTAACTTCTTCAATACAACCCCGAATGAGTTGAAACCACTTCTATTGGAAAGCTAACTCAATTGCCTATAACTTTCATGAATAGTTTTATATCAAAATCCAAAGGGAAGGCTTCCATCCGAGTCAATCTTATATCAAGAATATGTGTCTAGAAGATCGACTCGAATGGAAGTCTTCCCTTTAAATTTAGATATAGCTCTCTTCATAAAAATTATAGGCAATTGAGTTAGCTTTCAAATGAAAGTGGTTTCAACTGATTCGAGATTGTATTGAAGGAGTTACAGCCAATTTAGTGGACTTGTATTCATTTAGTAATTAGCATTTGATTTTGTTAATCCCTATTTTGCGCAGTCAACTATAATTTGAGGAATTATTTTGAGCAAGAGATAGTTGAGGAATAAATTGAGCAGATGGAAATAGTTCAGGAATTAAATGAGCAATTTCCCCACTAATAGGCTTTAACGCAAAAAAAAAAATTGTTTTGTTTTTTGAAACAAATAAAAAAATTCCACGTGTAGAGAAGGAGTATACGGAAAGTATTTTCTTGCACGCTCACGCAAAGAGTGTGAATCGCACTCAACACCAAACGTTTAAAAGTCACTTCACACTACAAGGCATATAGTATTACTTACCACTTCCGATATTTCAGTTGATCGTAAATTTAATGCTTTGGATGATTGATTAATGTCATCATAGTATTAGTTTTGTCAAACCCGATTTAAGTTTACGTGGTGTTTTTTTTTCACCTCCCATTCTATTAGTGTTAGTATTTTACATTTTTGTTTGTTTGTTTGTTTATAGGCTTTATAGCTCACAAACAAGTTCTTTTGTTGGCTATGTCGACTTACAAGTTGATGTTACAAATTTAAAGTTTTGGTAGTTAATTTTTAAAATAATTATATATATATATATCTAAATATTTATTTACCTCTATAGTTTTCATAAAAACGAGAAAGAATACAATGTTTTTACGAGAAAGAATATAGTGTTTGTTCATATAGAAAATCAAAAGTCATATCTTTTTCGGTATAGTAGTTATATAAAAATTAATGAATCACGTATTAATATATCGGATCTAGCGACGGGTTAAACAAATCGAAGAACAATTTATTTGAATAACAAAAATTCCAAATAGAATTTTGTTTAATTAACTTAATATCTTATTTATCTGATTGATTTAAAATAAATGTTTTAATAAAGTGCTGTTTGAGCTCTAAAATTCCAAAGCTTTTGTAAATATACTACAAATGATATTAAAAAAAAATGGAATGCAAACCCTATATTTTTGTATGTCATTAGAATACCATTAGTGAGAGTTTCTCAATGAATTTCTCACATTTTTTTTTAAAGGAAGAGAGAGAATAAGAAGAATCTCTCAAAACAGAAACTTTAAGAAATCCATAAGAAACTCTTCTTAAACTTGTTCTTTTATGATAAATTTAAATTAAATATTAATATAATTTGTGTTCACATGTAAAATTGTGTTCACATTTAAATTGAAAAATTTGAGAAACTCCCACTAATGGTACACTTAGGTCACCGAAATAAACAAGTGAAATAAAGTGATTATGATATCAGAAAGAAAAATTAATAATGCAAGATTGTTAACTGAATACTTTTTTAAAAAAATTGAAATAATTTTAGGTTTTTTAGGTCCAGACTAATCTTCAGCGGTCCAATAACCGAGATATACACCCAAATTTTTTTAATTTGATGGCCAAGCGGAGTCAAACCCAAGGCTAGGGATGTTAAATTAAGGGTTTCGGCCCAGCTCAGTCCTAAATGTTATAAACCTAAGCCTGTGTGAGTCCTGATCCTTTTATAACCTTGTAATTTATACAAATGATTTAGCCCAATCCTGAAATTGTTTTTTTTTCATTAAGAAAGAATTCAATATAAAAAAAAAACCTGCAAGTTGACACTAGAGTTGACTTTCCAATCCCGTCAAAATTGGATAAACTTATGAGATTGATTCTCTAACAAAAACGAGTTTTTACATTTTTTTGCAGAAAATACTATTTTACGTTTTTTGTGAAAAAACAAGATTTAATGTTTTGGCAAGAAAACAAAATTTAACGTATTTGGCGGAAACATAATTTTACTTGCGCCAAGGCGGGGGAGCAAACAGATACTCAACCCTTTCACAAACCATTGGAAAATAACCGCTTGGTTATGTTAACCGAATACATTGAAGCAACTCTCAATTTGAGTCAAAATTAGATAGTCAAATGAGGCATTTTTTTGTTTTCTCGCCAAATGAGGCATTTATAACTTATACTAATAAACATGGTTACCTGAGGAGCTTGAGAATCATTAAATACTATTATGAAGCTCTTTTTTTCGTGGAATAATTAAAAATAGAGTTTGACTTGGAGAGTTATATTAGCCACATGTGAGCAGCTTTTGGAGTTTGTGTTATTCTCCCAAAGATCGTTTGGACCATAACATTCGCATCCTCCTCATCTACCAAATGTCGGCGAGGTCATTTTTTTAAAAATGTTTATTTCTCTAATAGCTCTTCTTTTTTTTTTTTTTTCTTTTCTTAAGAACATAATCTGAGCTCGGACCATGACATCTTTGTTTGGGCGATAGTATGTTATATGATGAACGAAAACATGTAACTGCATAGTGCTTTCCAAATAATCAATTTACAATCTTTTACTTGTTTTTTTTAAGCGCAAACACGGTTTTTTGTACTGCATGATAAACCGACGACAATTTACAATCATAACGTAGACAATAAATATAATCAAATCTAAGAAAATTATAGTAGAAATAAATTAAAATTTTCTCACTTATACTCATGAGCTCTGTTATATAAACTGTTCCTGCAATGAACTTGAGAAGATCATCACAAATTGGAACTGGTCTCATAACTATGGATCTAAAAGGCTAAGAACACAAGCAAGGATCTTCAACCAAAATACAAATTTCAGATTCATGAAGCTATTTGTTCTAAAACCACAAACAACTCCAGTCTCAGATTTTTATTAACCAAATAAAGCCCGAGAAAGCTAACCGACATAAAGAAGAAAGTTCATGACCCTAATCTTAGATAAAACCATCGGACTTGGAGCAGACAGATACCGGTGATTGAGTTTGTTCTGCTAAAAACCCAGCTAAACCATCTTTATAAATATGTGACCAGTAATGTATAGCAAAATGGGGAAACTAAAGCTTCAACTTCTTCTTGGGTCTCTTCAACTTGGCATCTTCATCGACCGTGATCTGTTGTTTTCAAAAAAGTTTTCCACACGCAGATATGAGCGACGAAATCCAGAAAGTATCGTAAAAAGACTTTATAAAAATCGTGTGGGGAAAACAAAAAGCAAGTAGAAAGATGAGATAAGGAAAAAGAGTGTGAGGGAGATAACCTTATGCTTTTTGTTTTTCTTCTTCTTTTTCTCATCTTTTTTCTTCTTTGCGTTTTTCTTCTTTTTCTTTTTGTTAAGCTTAGTGTTCTCTATCTTATCGTCATCAGAAGATACCTAAACATGACGAAGAAGGCGTAAGAACTGGTCAGTAGAACATATTCTGATAAAAAAATATTCCCTACCCAGATAGAATGAAAGAGAGTAGAGAGAATCAGATACCTCGACGTCTTCAAATGAGGCAACGTGTTGGATTGTTCTTCCTGAACTCGAAGCCCCACCTGAGACCAGTAGAGTATCATAAAGATTATGCCTTCACATTCGATACTTACCAGAGCTTTAAAAAACTCATTCTGCCATATATATATATATATATTACCCAATAACATAACCGATGCATGCATTTTCTCGGATAAAAGCAACTCTCTCCATGTTAGTGTGCTATGTTGTTTTCACTGACCATCTATGGATAACATGATTATTCTAAAGTTTGAAGTGAGCTAAACTTAGTCCACAGTTAGAATGAAGAACTTATAGTGTGATACTAGTTTCAGACAAATAGTCATTATGCATTTTCATCTAACGAATGCTGCATATGCTTTCCAAACTCTTTCAAAGCTACTTAGAAACTAAGGAAAATCCATGGAATGCATCAGTGCACAATCTTTATTTGCAATGATGTAGTGAAGATTCAATACCATATACATCTCTTGCACTCTCATGACCTTTGAAAAAAAATTACGCGAATATCTGGCCAAACTTATAAGGTCTCCTGTTTGATGCTACCCACATTTTCTACAAGCGTGTCCTACTTTTCATATTTCTCCTCCACTATTGAAGGTAAGAGTCAGGATACCAATGGACCAAACCAATGGTTAAGGTTCTTCTATATTCCTTAACTAGAACTGAGCTACAATTCCGGAAGAACTTGTCACTCACTCTCAACCCTAATGCATGATAATAGCAAATACATGATACCAGATTGTCCTTTTATTCACTCTTCAAATCAATCATAAGACGACGGACAGAGAACAAACGGGTGAATCAAAATAACCAAAGATAGAACTTTGGGTTGAATTCTAGAGCACCCTAAACTCTCCTAAGCCCAGACCAAATATCCTAGACCAATCTAGAGTGCCTCAACTCATTCCTCTAGCTCCCCCTTTCAAACCTTGAGCTCTCGTTGAGCTGGCAAAGCTAAACTTCCTTGCACCAACCGTAGGCTAGTCCTGAACTAGTCAATACCTCAACAGATTTTGCGTAGCAACTCAGCTCTCACCTAATGCTGCTGAACTATCAGACTAATCCCTTTTCGTCTCCTACAGCTTTTGGCCAAAGAGAATCTGTATTAGTAATACTCACTGGAAATAACGGTGTCCCGGGCGTTTTTGACAGCCAACTCGAGAAGATCTGGATCAATGGAAGACAAGCCATTAGGATCTTGGAGCTTCCTTTCAAGAAACTTGGCTAAAGCCGCCGCTTTGTTCGTCTTCAAGGGTCCACCTGGATGAGCCAATCTGTAGACATTGACACGCGGACGCAAGAGAGTCAGAAGACAAGGAAGAAAAAGAAAACAAAAACCCTAAAGAGTGAAAAAAGAACCTGGGCGGCTGAGAGCGAGAAGAAGAGGATGGAAGAGAAGTAAGCGGAGCGAATTTGCTTCCTCTGAGAGCTCTCTTCTCATATTCGGTCAGCTCGTCCATGACTCCTCCTCCTCCTCCTCCTCCTCCTCCCATTGCAATACTTCCGCCGGCAAAATACTCAGACGGCCTTCTTAAAAAACAACATCATCACCGAGATTTTTTTAATTATTGTTCCCGTGATCGAAACGGCGACGTTTTAGGAAACACTGCGTTCTTGGCCGCGTTTTAAATTTATTTGTTTTCCAGTTGATCGATCCCCTTTGTTTTCTTAGTAATTTGTAAATCGAAGTCTCTCTTGCTCCATTTTCCTGGGAAGGCTCTTCAGATCGACATCAACAAAATGCGAGGTGAAGCAAGTGACGTTTGCTTCGATTGCCTCCAGCAACGGATCAAGTCAGACTTCTCCGACCAGACCGTCTTCTCTTACGGCCTCTCCGATTCCCCGCTTCCTTTTGGATCCTCCGCCCTCCTTGAGGTCTCCCTCTATTCTCCCCCATCTAGTTCAATATAATATGTATGTAGATTTCGATGGTGGACGTATAGGAATCAGAGCTGCTTCGATGGTGTTTTGTGTAGGTTTCTCGGGAATTCTCTGCTTCTGCTTTTGATTCTACTTCATCCCACTTCATTTTGGAGTATCTCCGCAAGGAAGAACATGGTTGCTTGGCCAACTACGTGTATGGTCATTTTTCTTCTCCTTAGGCTAAAATACTTGAATCTTTTCTTATTTGTGATTGAGCAAGCTTTTTTTTTCCGCAGTGAAAGGTGTGGGAATTCAAATGATGCTGTTGAATGTGATGAGCATGTTGATTTTTCACCCACTGCCTCTCAGGCTACTAAAGATGATAACAGAGAGTTAGCCACAGATAACATTACTTGTGGAAGTGTTACTTGCGAGATTTCAGGTAGTTTTTCATGCTGGAAAACGATAGCTGAACTATTACCTATTGCTCAGATTGGCAGATGTTCTGCATCTGATCTTCAAAAGCTTGCTTCTACTTTCCTTTCTGAGTGCCCGGAAGATCAAATTTTAGCCTCTCTGCATCGCCTGATTGATGGAGAGTCATCTGGACAAGAAACCCAAAGTTTCCTTCGTCTTCTTGGGTTACCCTTGTTAGAGGAGAAAAGCAAGTTTCGATGTCTCAGGCATCCAAATCTATCACCGGTCTTAGGATTTCTGACATCATCTGATTGTTTGGTCTCAGTGCTCCCCAAAGCCCCGTATACGTTAGAAAATATTCTCTACTACAGCCCCAGTGCTATAAAGTCAGAATGGCACAGAAATTTTATTATATATCAGCTATTGTCTGCGTTAGCTCACTTGCATGGGTTGAGTGTTTCCCATGGGGATATTCGTCCGTCAAACATATTTTTGTCCGACTCATTATGGAGTTGGTTAAAGATCTATAGCAAGCCTGATTTAGGTTCTGGAGGTGCCAATTCATCTGCTTCAATAAGAAGGTGGTGTGTAGAGGGTTGTTATTCTTCTGGCCTTTATGCTGATCTTCAAATTTCTTCACATGTCGACTGGCAGACTATCTTTGATAAATGGTGGAGGGGAGAGGTAAGCAATTTTGAGTATCTACTCTTCTTAAACAAACTAGCAGGTCGAAGGTGGGGGGACCATACATTTCATCCAGTAATGCCATGGGTCATAGATTTCAGCAAAAAACCTGAAAATGATAGTGACTCAGGTTGGCGGGATTTAAGAAAAAGCAAATGGAGATTGGCAAAAGGAGATGAACAATTAGATTTTACCTATTCAACATTTGAGATTCCGCATCATGTCTCAGATGAATGTCTGTCTGAGTTGGCTGTTTGCAGCTACAAAGCAAGGAGACTGCCACTGAGCGTCCTGCGAAAGGCAGTTCGGTCCGTTTACGAACCTAATGAGTATCCCTCTGACATGCAAAGGCTTTATGATTGGACTCCTGACGAGTGCATCCCTGAGTTTTACTGCGATTCCCGCATCTTTTGCTCTCTTCATCCTAGTATGTCTGATTTGGCCGTACCTCCATGGGCAAGCAGCCCCGAGGAGTTCATTAGATTGCATCGAGATGCTCTGGAAAGCCCCCATGTTTCATCTCTAATACATCACTGGATTGATATTACTTTTGGTTACAAAATGTCGGGACAGGCTGCTATTACTGCAAAGAATGTTATGCTGTCTTCATCTGAGCTGACAGTACCAAGGTCGGTTGGACGCCGTCAACTCTTTTTTCGGCCTCATCCGGTGCGCCTGCGTTTCTCCCGCGAGAAGGAACAAAGTAGAAATGAACTAGAAATGCATACGTTTCATGGCTTTGGGGTGGACAACAAGAGGTCCGTCATCCTCGAAGCTGGTGAGTATTTGGAAGAAACTGAAGAGGCATCTGCATTTTCTGAACATGCATCACATCTAAGTCCAAAATATCACCTTCATCAAAACTTGGATGAGTCTCCTTTGCATGAATCTTACAGTGAAAACACTAACAAAGCTGATACTATTCTCCCTGGAACTTCAGAAAACAAATGTCTACCATCCAATATAAGTTTGAATGATCTTCTGAAGCATATAGAGGTGAGAGACGAAGCTTCTATGGAACTTCAGGAGTTGTTGCTATGGCGGCAAGATTTCTGCCCAGGAAATTTTTCCAAAGACATCGCTGGGGATATTTTCTCTATCGGCTGTGTCTTGGCGGAACTTTATTTGATGAAGCCGCTATTTAACTCATTGTCTCTGGCTTCTTATTTAGAAGGTGGTGACTTACCTGAATTGATCAAGGAACTTCCTCCTCCTACTAAGGTACTTGTGGAAGCATGCATTGAACAAGATTGGAGAAGGTATTTTGTCTCACCCCTTTTTGGTAAACCATGGTCTTCTTTGATAGTTCATTGTGTTTATGACTCTTTGTGTGCTCCATGCTGATAAAAATGTGCAGTAACACATTTGTCTCTTTAGATGTGTGACTGAGTCTTTACTTTCTCTTCCTTTCAAAAAAAATTTAGGAGGCCATCAGCAAAAAGTCTTTTGGACTCTCCGTATTTCTCAGCTACAGTGAAGTCAGCTTACTTATTTACTGCTCCACTTCACCTTTTGGCCAAGGGTGGAACACGCTTGTATTATGCTGCTAGTTTTGCCAAACAGGGGGCCTTAAAAGCAATGGGAACTTTTGTGGCAGAGATGTGTGCTGTGTACTGTTTGCCACTGGTGACTACACATTTATCTGACCACGAGTGTGAATCTGCTTATGTACTTATCAAGGAGTTCACAAAATCTTTGACACCAATGGCTGTGCAGAGACTTGTCTTGCCTTCTATCCAGAAGATCTTACTGGTACAAAGAGTTTGTTGGTTCCCGATGGAATTTGTTAAAATCGAATTTTCTGTTTGCTTAGAGTATCAGCTTGTTGTTAAGTTCAATTATTGTCTTCTGACAGAGTATCATATGCTCAGACGACAGGTTACTCGCATTTGAAAGTTTCTCTTCTTCAAGATTCGTTTGTGCGGGAACTATGGAATCGGATTGGAAAGAGAGTATATCTTGAAATGATTCATCCTCTAGTCATATCAAACTTGTATAATTCTCCGGACAAGATTTCGGCTTCTGCAGCTTCTGTGTTACTGATTGGTTCCAGCGAAGAGCTTGGTGACCCTGTTACAGTCCATCAGGTGAGACAAGATTTCTTGTTCTTGTCCTCCAATCATTTTTTTATACCTTTCATCGGATATGTTGTGTTTCTGAAATTTTGATCTGGATGCTGACTTCTCCCTCAATACAGACTATACTGCCTCTGATTAATTACTTCGGAAAAGGAATATGTACCGATGGGATTGATGTGCTGGTTAGAATTGGTACACTCTATCTGCTGGTTCATGCAACTTAGCTCTATTTGGAAGATTCATATTTAGCTAAGTGATTGCTGTGTTGTAACTTTTCAGGGAGACTGTTGGGCGTGAAATTCATTGTCAAACAGATGCTGCCATTGCTTGAACATGTTGTTTGCTTCTGTATCGATCTTTCTTCTCTGAAAAAACCAGAGCCTGTTCATAGCTGGTGTTCTTTAGCACTGACTGATTGCCTCATCACACTCGATGGTCTAGTTGCTCTTATATCAGACGAGTTGCTCATACATGAGCTGACCAAAGTATGTTTTAAAATGTTGCAATGTCTATCTTTATTGTAGTTTTATGTTAAGCACTTAAGTTTTCGTTATTTGTTGTGGCTTATCTTATCATTACATAGGGTCGGTTGTGCCTACATGTAAAAGTTATTATGCAGAAAAATCTAGAGTTGCGGGTCCTTCAGGTATTCTTGACTTTCTTTCTTTCTTCGTTTATTTTCTTATCAGTAAATTTGAGGGGGGTGTGAAGGATAATGATGTATAATCAAGATGCATGACCTGGTGTAAGTTGTCATTGAGTGTCTCACTCTAAATGAAAGAAGATTGACTCCAAAAAATAATATTTAGCTAAATTTTTAAGGGCTCTGCTGTAGAATTTGTTCTATTTGTACTTCCAGGGATGCATCATTTAACCTCTTTACTACTCATTGCAAGCATATGGAATGCCTATTAACATTTGATTTTATTTTTAAATGTTGTTTTCTTCAATGTTCCAGTTTGCTGCAACTTCCCTGATGTTAATTTGCCAGCGGATTGGACAAGAGTTGACTGCATTGCATGTTCTTCCGCAGTTGAAGGAGCTTTTTGATGAGTTTGCTTTCTCTGAGAAAAGTACAGATGCATCTGACTCTTTAAACTGGAAGATCAGGACTACTGAACAAAATTTCCATCCAGAATCTCCAATCAAAAGCCGTATGGATCTTGTGTGCGTGTTTCACCTGAATCATCAGTAAATCACTTTTATGATTCCGTTTTATGTCCTAACGTTGTAGGAATTACAGGTTGCTTCTCTATCCTTCGTTCGCCTCACTTCTTGGTATGGAGAAATTACGTCAGGGTTGTCCAACCTGGCTACTCCTCGAGCAATATCTGCTAAAGCATCATAACTGGAAGGTATCCTTTCTTCATAAATTATGTGTCTCTGTTGCAATAATATCTGATATAAAGATTTATTGAGATAGAGACATTTATCACTAATTCAATTGTGATTCAGTGGGAATACGGAGGACGATCTTCTCGGTATAATATGGAAGCTAGGCCTGTGTTAAACAAGGGCCCTGCACCGAAGCACACTCCTTCTAAGAAACAGCTCAACGGATCTGGACGGTCGGTTCCCCAGTCGCAGGGGTTAAGAGATTCCAATCACTTACATGTCCCAGTTGAAGGACAAGAAGCAGTCTTAAACCCTTTGGTGCATGAACCCTGGTCATGGTTTCCTAGTCCAGTATCTTGTTGGGATGGGCTTGACATTGGGCGTTTTGGAAACCCCAAAGATGAACATCGATGGAAAATTAGAGCATCTGTTTTGTCTTCTGCTCATGCCCATCACGGGGCTCTAAGATCTTTAGTGGTTTCTGAAGATGAGTGTACAGTTTTCACCTCAGGTATTGATCCAGGGTTCAAGGGAAGTGTTCAGAAGTGGGAACTAGCAAGCTTAAGTTGTGTATCTGGTTATCATGCCCATGAAGAGGTTGGTTCCTTGTATTATTATAGCTTTCTTACGGCATGCCCATATTTTTTCTCTCACCTATAAAATAGGAAGTGTGAACCTAATTGTTTATTGTATATTTTAGGTTGTTAATGACATTATTATTCTGTCAGCCACCGGAAAGATAGCATCTTGTGACGGTACTATACATGTGTGGAACAGCCAAACCGGGAAACTAATATCTTTGTTCTCAGAGTCACCTACGGATCAAGATCAAGCTTCATCAAAAAATAATTCCAATCAGTATAATAGACATGCGTCACATGGATTATCAAGTGGGATATTCGATGGGAACTTGTATACATGTATGCATTATTTAGAATACATGGATCAGCTCGTCGTTGGAACCGGATCCGGTGCCCTCAGGTAAAATAGTATCCACTACACTGAAAATAAAAACAATAAAATATTAGAGATAATATGCAGCTATTTTTGCTCAACTCCACTGTACAATTCAGGTTTATCGATCTAGCACAAGGCCAGAAGCTTCAACTTTGGAGAGGAGAACCTGTTGAATCTGGGTTTACTTCTCTCGTATCTGCTCTTTGTTCAGGAGGGTCTCAAACAAAACATGGAGACGGAGTTTCAGTATCACCTTCGTGGATTGCAGCTGGTTTTAGTTCTGGCCAGTGTAGGCTATTTGATTTGAGGGAAAGTGGTGTCATTTCCTCGTGGAGAGCTCACGATGGATACGTGACAAAGGTTAGTTAAGCTTTTTATTCCTCCCAAAACGAATATCAATTTCTAAAACCAATATGGCCTTTCTTCTCATCTTCAAACTTTTTTTTTTCTTGCAGTTAGCGGCACCTGAGAGCCATTTACTTGTTTCCAGCTCTCTTGACAAAACTTTACGGATCTGGGACTTGAGGAAGTGAGCGAAACAATAATCACGGTTTTTCCATATCTTGTAAGTTTTTGTTTTTGTTTGCCGCGATATCTACATGCAGTAACAACTGGTTTATTATCTTTCTGGTAAAACAGGAGCTGGACACCACAGCCTTTTGTTGTCAAAGGACACAACGACGGTGTTTCGGGTTTCTCCATCTGGGGGAAAGACGTTATCTCCATCTCAAGAAACAACATGGGGATTTTCTCACTGTCAAAGTCTCAAGACGAGGTAGTTTCTCTCTCCTTGTTGAGATTCACGTAATGAGTTAAGCAAACACGCCTTGATCAGTTTGGCTAAACTAAGATTAGAATTAGATCAGCCAAACCAAGTTTTTCAGTCGGTTTATGCACAGAAAACAAGATAAAAGTATGTGAGAATGACCGATTTGTTCGATGGACAGGAGGAGCAACATCAGCAGCAGCGGATTATACCACAGAAACTGTATATGGCGGAGAAAGGAGGAAGAATTAGATCGGATTTATCGACCATTTGTGTATTACCATTCTCGAGACTGTTCATCGTTGGAGCACACGATGGTTACTTGAGAATCTGTTGTTGAAATATACAAACTATATACCATATAGTTGTTTTTACAATTTTATGTTTTGGATAGTGCCAAGGACGGTCACTGATATGATTGTGATGGAGGAGACAAAGAGGAATGGTTTGTCAATGGCTAATGAGCAATGACTAATGTATTTTTTTTCTTAAAACCAAACTGTTGTAGTTATTCTCTCTCTCTTCTTAAAAAAAAAAAAAAAAAGCAGAAAACTGATTTTCTGGTATATTGGCGGCATTGGAAAACCACTTTAATCTTGCTATAATGGGTCTATTTAATCAGAGTTAAACGTATTGCTAAGTGTTAACCAGTGATGAATCTGAATGAGCTGGAATTTAGGCATGGACATAAAAATCGGAACCGAACTGAAATACCTGAATCGGAACTGATCTGAAATCGTCAAAATATCCATTAGATCCTTACTCATAGATATCCGTGAGTATCGGGTAATACCGAAATCGAACCTAAAATATTTCGGGTACCCGAAATATAATTATATATCCAAAATATTAAATATATAAAGTGTTTGGGTATATTTTTAATATTATAGGTATATTTTCTTTAGTTTTTTTTTGTTTTCGGATATATTTTTAGGTTTTCGGATATATTATTAGTATTTCGAGTATATTTTCCTTGAACTGTTTCGGATTTTCGGATATATTTTCGAAAATATTTTCATATTTTTAGATATATTTTAGGCATTTCGGATAATAAATACCCGAAACCGATTAAGATCCGAATTTTTTTGGGTATTTTACGGTTCTTAAACCTTTCTACCCAAAATACCCGGAACCGAACGGTATCGAACGGTACCGAACCAGAACGAAAATCATTTCGGTACCTATATGGATCCTAAACCTCTCTACCCGAAATACCCAGAACCGAATAGTTCCTACCCGGAACCGAATACCCGAATGCCCATGGCTAAGCTGGATAATAAATTGTGAAGAACACTGACTACAAGGCTCCAAAATTCGCATCGATTTGAAGCTATAAAAAGTTTGTAACAATGGAATTTCGAACAAAAAAAGGAACAAAAATAGTTGCAATATTAGACGACTTTAACATAGACATCCTCTGTGTGTTCAAGAGAACATAAAAGAATAAATCTTTGCTTACCCAGAAGAATCCTCCATTTATGGTTTTCATCAAAGCTCAAACTCTTCGTCCCTAAGCGCCAAAGCAGCAGCTTCTTCTTCATCATCATCAACAGCAAAGTACTCATTCTTCTCCTCAGGCCTAAACATATAAAACATGATCGTATAGAACACCAAGCTCACAATCTCCTCTGCTGCAAAACTCACCCACTGGTACTTATAAGCCGCAATGGTTTTAAGCGCAAACACCACGATTCTTGTGAAGTAGAGATATCCGATGACTACAATGTAGAATTGTCTGAACAATGTTAGCTTCGATAGGTTTCTGGCCGCTTTACCATCGGTTTTCGAGGTTTCTCTCAAGGATCGAATCGACCAGACGATGGGGAAGATAATGGCACAGCAACAGATGATATCAACCAGCAAGAAGACTTGGTTCCATGTGACCCAATCTTTGATGAAAGGTCCGGTTTCACCAATCACAATGGAAGCAATGTTGGCTAGTACCTGCAGTGGGATCACAATGATCAACACGTTCTTCTCTTTCTCCTGCAAGAACGGCTTCAAAAACGACCAGCCTGTTCCGATCAAGATGATCACGGTGAAGAGCAGAACCACACGGATGAATTGGAAGATGTAGAAGAGGATGTCCCAGCCGTGAGGCGTTCCTGTGATCTTCACGTAGTGTTTGTCTTCAGCTGCACAAATCAGATTCAGGGATTTGATTAGAAGCAGACCTGCCATGAGGAGATGGATCCGGTGAACCACTCGCTTGTTGGTCCAGCAGGTGTAGCTCCAGAAGCCGAGGAAAGCGGCGTAGCAGAGGAAGAAGAGGAAGTAAAGAGATGGTAACTGGGTGGATCCGGCGGGTAAATAGTCCTTAGATCCGTTCGGATCTTTGTTGTACATCTCCGTACGAACCGCCATGGAGACCTTAGTGTCAGGGACGCAATTCGCGAAGAAGAGAGAGTACTCGTTGGGAAGAGTGACGGGGTAAGATTGGTTGAATCGGGAATTCGGCGGAGGAGATAGATCTCTGAATGTGAAGAGATGCGTAACGTAGTGCGAATCTAGAACGCAGAATGTAGGGTTCTGCTGGATCTCGAGGAGCACCTGGAGAAGCGATTCTTCCGAGAGGAGGAAGAACCCGAGACGCGATGCCTCCGGGTTCGGATCTGAGGAGACGACGGAGACAGAGGAGACGGTGACGGTGACGTGGCCGGTATGAGTGAATCCGAACTTCTCGAAGAGGATCATAGGACGAGCGTCATCAGAGATAACCAGGGATTTGATCTCCGCCATAGAAGGAGGAACCACGGCGAGGAAAGCGGCGGAGAAGAGGAGGAAGACGACGACGGTGAGGGGCATTTTCGTCATAGTGTGGTCGATGAACAGAGAGACGTGTAAGATCGAATAACCGTCGGCGAGTTTGAATTTCGATTTTTATAGTCTGCAGTTATCTCAGATCTGAATCAAATTGTATATTTTTCTCTTGAAATGCATCACTTTTAAGTTCGAACCATCTTGTATACAGTAATGCCTTTATTAATAGGAATTAAACACTAAAAGCATATAACATTAGCTATTACTTAGTCATCGTTTTCTAAAATATTAATTATTTTTATTTTTATTTAAAATGGGAGTCAAAACTTGAGATTTTAATTACACGTAATGCCTCCAACTTGCATTATGGGCGTATTTGAAAAAGTCGCAATGTCTTACACAAGAGTACATAGACAAATATTCATGTACATATCAACAGGTTAGCAATCAAGTTTATCAAAACCATATTCACATTTATCTTAAGAAAACGTAATAATTAGCCGTGTTTGCGTTTAACGCTACACTATCAGAATTTGCAGTAGACCTTCACCAGACAGTCTCCGATGACAATATCTTCCACAAACAAACTGCAAACTATGAAGATGCAGCTTCTGAAGCAGTTGTTGAAGTAGCTCAGGAAATGATACATGCGAGCAGCTCAAGGTATTGAACGACTTGGAACAAGGGAGATGATTTGGATCGAGCTTGTGAAGCCACGTGGATGCACCAGGAAGTTGTAGCTGAGCTGGAAGAGCATCTTGGAGAGGATTCCTTAGTATATTGGAGATAAGGAACATTTCCTAAATCTTAGCCTAAAAAATAGGAATGTGACTTATTGCTAGAGATTGGTTGAGATCTTTAGTTGAACGTGGTAGGCTTGTATTAGCCGTGATCTATTGTGTATAAATAGAGGGGCGTGGCCTTTGTATGAGGCTAATAGATTGAGAGCAATATTTTAGCAAAGGGTTTTTGGTTGTCTTGTAAGAGATCAAAGCTAAGGGGATAAAGGGTTTGTCTATGGGGTTCTTGGATCATGTATAGATCATTGAACGTGTGAGACTAGTTAGACAAGTCAAGGTGTGTCTTGAGCTTGTCATAGATCGTTTTAGGTGAAACTTGTAAGTGCACTTAAAAGATTGGCTAGTAAAATATCCTTGTAAGGAAAACCCTGTGTTAGATCCTGTTACAGTTCCTGTCTCAGCAGCTCTTGCGCTTTCAATTGGTATCAGAGCGGGCACTTGTGTGTAATACAAACAGGTGTGGTCCTGCGGAGAAGATGCAGAGCTGTGAGGCTTTGGGGAATTATTCAAAGGTGATATCGAATTCAAAAGATTTAGAAGAGCTGAGCAACCTTGTTACTTTTGTGGGAATCACCGAGTTTGAGGAAGGAGAAGGGCCTTCTGGATCTGAGTCAGAGGAAGAACAAGATGATGATTTCATTGAGAGTTACAAAGAAGCACGTGAGATGCTGATTAGAATCGGAACAGAGAACTCAGAATTAAAGAAAGAAAAAATTCGTCTTGAAGCACTTGTTGAGTCACTGCAGGGTGAGCTCATTGCAGAAAAGAAAATCAGCCAGGAGAGCTTATCACTAATAAAGGAAAAGTTGGTTCTTACAAACAAGGCTGACAAACTGGATAAGGAGTTGCAGGCTGAAAAGAAAGTGTCTGCACAGCTTCAATCAGAACTGGATCTGCAACATAAAAAGATTCATATGTTTGCTGGTACAAAGCAACTTGATAAGATTCTGAGTTACGCGAGAACAGTGGCTGTGAAACGAGGTCTAGGATATACTGGAATGGAAAGGCCTGAGACTGCGAAAATCAACTTTGTGTCTGCAGGTTTTCAACAACAAGCAGAAACTAAGTCTGTAAGTAGTACAACCCAAAAGGGTGGATGTTACTTCTGTGGAAAGTATGGCCACATCAGGGCATACTGTTACAAGTTCTGGGATAGAGTGAAGAGGCTCAGGAATCAAGGCAGGTTCACATGGAATGGTTTTCGGAATCAGATATGGGTGAAGAAGTCTGATCTGCTACAGGAAACCAAGAAGTCTGATCTGCTACAGGAAACCAAGAAGTTTGATCTGGTACAAGAAACCAGGAATTCTAATCTGCAACAGACAAATACGAAGTCTGACCTGCAACATGCAAACATGAAGTACGATCTGCAACAGACAAGAAGTACATCAAGTGGTACTACAGGACATGGATTTCAGACATCCACAAGAAAAATACCAAGGAGTACTTCAAGACTTGGTTTCGGGTGCAATATGGTCATTGTAGAAGATGAACATGATGACAGTAGCTGCTCACGACACATAACAGGTACACAAAGCAACCTGCAAAATATCAAGAAGCTCAAAAGAGGGTACAAGTGCTACAATGCAAAGGATGATATCAATCTGTGGCACCATCGACTTGGTCACATGAATGTAAGGACTCTAACTACTCTTGTTGATGAAGAAATAGTACGAGGTGTGCCTCAGATCAAGGAAGAAAACAAGATGGTGTGTGATTCGTGCTACAAAGGAAAGCATGTAAAAGTTCAACATAAAAATGTGCCAAATGTGCAAACAAAAGCAGTGTTGGATCTGGTTCACATGGATTTGATGACAATGCAAGTTGACAGCCTAGCCGGCAAGAGGTATGTGCTCGTTCTGGTGGATGACTACTCCA
The DNA here is from genome assembly GCA_030161315.1 of Eutrema japonicum. Lineage (NCBI taxonomy): Eukaryota > Viridiplantae > Streptophyta > Magnoliopsida > Brassicales > Brassicaceae > Eutrema > Eutrema japonicum. Next base: position 48,432,093 of record BSQW01000005.1, read on the forward strand.
GAGTCACTTGGGTCAGATTTATTCGTAAAAAATCTGAGATAGCCGATAGCTTCAGAATATGGGCACTTCATATGATCAATGAAAAAGGAGGTATCAAGAGGATTCGCAGCGGACGATGTGATGAATTTCAAAGTGAGTCTATGAAGATGTTTTGTGAAAGTCATGGAATCGTACATCATCTTTCGGATTCAAGAACACCACAACATGATGGGGTTGTAGAGAGGAAGATTAGAACTCTTCTAGAGATGGCCAGAGCAATGATACATGGCAACAATGTACCTGAAAAGTTCTGGGCAGAAGCAGTAAACACATCGTACTACATCATTAACAGGGTCTATGTTAGGAAAGGGACTATTAAGACTCCATATGAGCTGTGGAAAGGGAAGACGCCTAACCTGAGCTACTTTCATGTATTTGGATGCAAATGCTACATCTTGAATGACAAGGATCATCAAGGAAAGTTCGATGGAAGGAGTGATGAAGGGATGTTTCTGGGCTACTCAGGAATTAGTACAGCCTTCAGAGTGTACAACACTCAAACTGATGTGGTCATGGAGACGGTTCATGCGGTGTTCGATGAGTATTATCTTCCGAAGTGGAATGAATTTAGTACAGAAAGTGACTCAGAAGATGAACCAAAGACGCGTACTATTTCAGAAGACCAGTCTGGTTTTGTCTTAGAACAGGGAGTAATACAGCAGGCTTCAGAACAGACTGATTCATAACATGAGGTGATACATCGAGTTCATCGGAATCACTCACTATCTGATGTGATCGGGGATGTGACCGAAGGGAGGAAAACCCGTGGAGTTCAAATTAACTTCAAAGAGATGCTTCAATTGAAGTCGAAATAGATGTGTCGAGCTAAGTATGCATACTGCTTCAAGTGCATGTGTTTTTAACTTATGTGTGCTCACAAGCAGGGGGAGATAAGAATTGTGGGGGAGTAACCAAATCAGAGATTCTGGGGGAGTCAAGGAGATCGTTGTTACTCAGGTGCTTGAGAGACACACAAAGCTAAAAAGGGGGAGATTGAAGATGCAGCTTCTGAAGCAGTTGCTGAAGTAGCTCAGGAAATGATACATGCAAGCAGATGTATGACTAATGACGAGGAGCATAAGTTATGGGCTTGGATTGGGCTTATGGATTAGACCCATAAGTGAATATATTGAAGATGCACTGGGCTGAGGCATCTCCTGTACCAGTTGAGAAGTAGTACAGGAAGTGATACAGGCGAGCAGCTCAAGGCATTGAACGGCTTGGAACAAGGGAGATGACTTGGATCGAGCTTGTGAAGCCACGTGGATGCACCAGGAAGTTGTAGCTGAGCTGGAAGAGCATCTTGGAGAGGATTCCTTAGTATATTGGAGATAAGGAACATTTCCTAAATCTTAGCCTAAAAAATAGGAATGTGACTTATTGCTAGAGATTGGTTGAGATCTTTAGTTGAACGTGGTAGGCTTGTATTAGCCGTGATCTATTGTGTATAAATAGAGGGGCGTGGCCTTTGTATGAGGCTAATAGATTGAAAGCAATATTTTAGCAAAGGGTTTTTGGTTGTCTTGTAAGAGATCAAAGCTAAGGGACTAAAGAGTTTATCTATGGGATTCTTGGATCATGTATAGATCCTTGAACGTGTAAGACTAGTTAGACAAGTCAAGGTGTGTCTTGAGCTTGTCATAGATCGTTTTAGGTGAAACTTGTAAGTGCACTTAAAAGATTGGCTAGTAAAATATCCTTGTAAGGAAAACCCTGTGTTAGATCCTGTTATAGTTCCTGTCTCAGCAGCTTTTACGCTTTCAAACTACACGTCGTTTTTCTTAAAGACTTATCATAGCCTACAAAACCTGGCGTTTTCTTGGTCCAAAAACAACCTACATTGCAAAACGTAGAGAAGCAAACGATAATACAACAAACACTATACAAGCGAACGATGTGATGGAAACAAACTAAACCCATCTTTTCTCAAAACAAACGATGAACACTCTCTCTCTCTCTCTCCTTATTACCAAAGCAAAAAGGAAGAAATATCACATAATACAGAAGATCTGGAGAAGAACAAGCACTTGTTTCACATAAAGCTCGAAAACTTTACGACAATTTACACCTCAATTGTTTCCAATGCTATCCAGCTTCAGGCTTTAGATCATGACCGTCATGGTACTCACTCTTGTCAGTGTCTGTGCTGTTCCTAGGAGGATCTGAATCTCTTGTTGTCCCGTTCTGACTCCTTCGTCTTCTTCTATCCTGAAATTCTCAAAATTGGTAAAAGCTTTCAGCACCAAACACAAGAAAAAGATGTATCAGGGTTTATAGACGTAAGAGGCGGTTTTCAAAGTATTGATTTTTTCTCTGTTCATACCTCTCTAGGAATTGGGTATTCCTCGGATTCAAGCATACGGGCAACTTGGCTCATCCTAGGGCGTTTCTCGGACAATGGATCAACACATCTCAAAGCAGTCAAGAGTGTTCTTTTTAAGGCACTTGTAGATGGTTTTGTGTCGAGATTAGGGTCAATCACTTCTTCTGACCGTCTTTGTTGAACCATCATCTTCAGCCATTCCACCAAATGTACCTACAAAATGAGAAAAACATAAAAGGTTAGAGAACTCTTGTGATGGAGCAGAGTTTATGTGTTTTGAAGGTTTCTTCTGAAAATATTTACCTCGGGTGGTGGGCGAGCATAGTCTACCGGATATCTACCAGTTATAGCTTCCAAGAGTACAACCCCAAAGCTGTAGACATCACTTTTCTCATTCAGAAGACCGGAATTCGCATACTCTGGAGCTACATACCTGAAAGCGAAAAACAAGTTATTTCCGTAGAGCAACAACAATATTAAAGTCTTCAAATTTATTATGCAAAAAGTGTAAAGAGAGAAGCCACAGCTTACCCAAAGGTACCCATTACTCTAGTAGTTATAAAGCTTTTATCGGCGCCAAGCAATTTCGCAAGTCCAAAGTCAGAAATTTTAGAATTGAATTTGTCATCAATCAGAATGTTGCTAGACTTTATGTCTCTGTGCACCACTTTTGGCTCAATCGCCTCGTGAAGGTACGCAAGCCTGCATCACCGCCCCCATCGGCTAATCAGATGACGACAAAGAAAACATAATCGAGAAAGGAAAAACAAACATATAGCCGTCACAAGACTTACGCTTTGGCTGTTCCAATAAGAATTTTTAGACGTGCCTCCCATGTTAGATACTCGTGGTTTTGATTGTCTCCACGAAGCCATTGCTCCAAATTTCCATTGTTAACATACTCATACACCAGCATCCTAATTAATTAAGTGTTACAGCATCCAATGTTTAGCGCAATTCAGAAGAAAATCTATGGATCCTTTACAGCAGAACATACATACCTCTGCGTTCCTTCCATGCAATATCCGAGAAGGCGGACCAAGTTTTTGTGGCGAACGTGACCTATAGCCTCAACTTCTACTCTGAAGTCTTTGTCAGCTTGCCCTCTAGAAAATACAAAACATCACCATTACAAAAACAGAAAAAGAAACCAAAAAAAAAAGATTTTTGAATCTTGATTCACCATTTCCGAAAAAACTTACAGATTGTTGAGCAACTTTTTAACCGCAACAGGAGTGCCATTAACAAGGTTACCACGGTAAACGACTCCATATCCGCCATCACCGATTATATTATCCCTCGAGAACTGATTTGTAGCCATATGAAGATCTCTAAGAGTGAACCAATGTCCCCATCCGAGGTGAGAAAACTCTGGAAGACCGGACAAAGGAGATGGAGCTGTCAAAGGATTAGCCGAAGATACGCTCGATCCATCTTTTTTCTCCAAGTGATTAAACGAGCCTGAACGGCTACTATCACCATTCTCTGACTCTGCTACTATCCCCTTTTCGGGTTCTTTATCCCCAAATTTCTCACTAATAGAGGGAAACTCATTGCCGCCATTGCTCGACGAAACCTCGTCGACTCTAATCTCTTTAATCTCTTCAGGAACACTAGGAGGAATCTGGCGGCTAACAGAGATTTGATTAGAAGAAGATCTAGATTTTTTTCTTCTGAAAGTAAGCCATAGAGATATAGCTAAAACTATGACGAAAATAGCGGAGAGAACAATCACTATTATCTCCCAGAGCTCCAAACCATTGTAATTCCGAGATAATGTGTCGTTTAAACCTGATCCCATCTTCGTACCTCCGCCTTATTCACCTGAGAAAGACAGGAAAACCGACCAAGAATTCACAACTCCAAGACACTAAAAAAAAAAAACTTTTTATAAACGTAACTTTTGCTGATTTAACAAAAGTGAGAGCCAATCAGAAGAAATATTTCTAGACCTGAGTCAGAGAAACCAAAACCCAGAAACTCAAAGCTTATACCAAAAAATGGAACCATATAAGATTTTAGAGTCCAAATTTGGAAAGAAACAAGCAAAAAGACAGGAAACTGAAAAGAGACTTAAGGAAAAATCAGATTCATACAACAAGCATTGTGCCTACGTCCCAAGAATTGCCAGCTGCCAGATTTTCAGTTCTCAGGCCAAACGCCAGCTAAATATTAAGCTGGAAAGAAAACTACAGTTGAACAAAAAAAATAAAAAATAAATCCAGCAGCTAATATCTAGAAAAATCGCTACCGACAATAGAAACTATCAGAAAGTCAGAAATCCGTCGCATTGTCTGACAATCACGACTTAACAGATCAAAGAAGAGCTCTAGAATTAGAACTAGGGTTCTGAAGTGAGATAACCAAACCTGATGGGCGAAATTTGGGGGATTTCAGAGCGACATTGAAGAAAAAAGTCAGATCTCGACCAGCACTGACTGGAAATTTCCCTGCTTTGGATCTTTGTATGGATCTCTAACCTACAGACAAGACCCAAGCAGTGAAACAAAAAAAAATATCGAAGACCAGAAATGTCAGTGGGAAAGATTGAAGCTTTACCTTGTAGCTGTGTTCCATACAATAAAAAACAGTAAGTAAAAAAGATGACTTTATCCAATTATTAATTCTGCCTTTTATTAGCTTGCAAAAGTGACGACCGACGAAAACGAACAAGGTGATGAAGACTTTTTTTGGATTTGTGATGGACAAAGACTTACTCCAATCTCAAAAAAAGTAAAAAAAAAAAAACAGAGAGGTTATTTTTTCTTGTAACTGATGATGGAATGTCAAACTAAATCTAATATACTCGTTGACAAAACAATCTTTTTAGCTCTTTTGGTCTTAAACTGTTGAACGACTCTGCTTTTGGGTCTGTCTGATTATAAATAAATGTGAAATTAATGCCATTTATAAATAAACGCCTCATGTTTTGTTTTCTCTCCAAACTGTGTTTATGCAAGTTTTTTTTTTTTTTTTTTGGGGTCAAAATGTTTATGCAAGTAATTATATAACTGAAGTTTACGGATAAATAGAAAGACAAAATAAAGAATGAAAGATACGATGTAGATTAAAAAAAAAAGTAATGTATCGTAGTAATATTTATTAATGGTATATTAGATACTCCTTCCGTTCCACAAAGATAGATTTTTTTGAAAAAAAATTTGTTTCACAAAGATATATTTTTTATCTTTTCTATGCAAATTTTATCAATTAATGATGATATTTTAAAAAGTCTAAGAAGATTAATTAAATTTATTGAACTACTATTGGTTTAGAGATATGGGAAATTGTTCACTAACAAAAATTGATGCAGTTATGATTAAATATTAATTATTTTCTTAATATATGTGAAAACTTTAAAAAATTTATCTTTATGGAACGGAGGGAGTATGTTATAAAAAAAAAATTTTAAACAACATTTATAACGAAACATACACCTAATGCATGTGGTATTATGAAATGTTACTTAATTAAGCTGATAGCTAATTTGATATATTAAATTCCAATGTATCATCAGATTGATTAGTTTTTGAAAATATATAACATACGGATTAAAGGGCAATTAATCAATATAGCATATTTTTAAATTTTTGTTCCAAATTTAGCATCATTAGTTGAAAATGAAAACAATAACACAAATTTTGATAGTAATAACTCAAATTTGATATTAAAATGATCTAAAATTACTTTCTAATGGGAAAAATTAAACCCTAAATTGGAAATAGTGAACACAAACATAATATTTAATTTTATTTCAAATTTATTTTGGATAAAAAGTATTTTTACATAATTATTTGTGCTATTTTCGTAATTTTAAATTTATGGTGTTAGTTTTAAAATAACAAAAATTGTGTTATTTTAATGTATTTCCCGTTAATAATTAAATTTATAAAGTTTCAGCTGAAAAAAAAAAAAAAAAAAAAAAGAGAGAATGCACAGTCTATTTCGGCGGCTCGATTCATGTTGAAGAATTTTTGAAAAACCAATCTCCATGTCGAATTGATGAAAATGACATATAAGTTTTCTTTGTAATAATGGGATTGTTTCAGATAACGTAAGATGATCAAGTTGATGCCAATTTACTAGTTTGATTCATTTGGTCCCTGCATAAAATTAAAGGTTGACGTTACTACAATAGTTTCTCTGAAATCAGTATAATCAGTAGTATATTTTAATAGTGCTTATTTGAGCCAACACCGATAATTAAATCTGAGTTTTTATACCTTTAAACTGTTGAAAATATAAAAAAACATAGCATTTAATATGTCCGAGTTTTGTTGCTGATAAAAAATGCCGTGATGGAACTTGCCAACACACATTGAGACGGAAAAAAAAATAAAAATACAATCCAATCCGGACCGCACTATGTATAAACTTCTAAGCAAGTATTATTGTTTTTTGCGGATAAGTAAACAAATAGAAGTCTTTTATTCCTCGAGTTTTAAATGTACGTGATGATACTTTTGTAAAAAAGGCTCGAGCACAAAGTTTATTATTTTCCCATATATGTCATAACGAGTTAGCTGTGGATGTTCTACGGATCATCCCTTCTATCCAACTGTGATGTAATAGATGGATAGTTGAAAACAAAAAAATGCAAACAAATAGAAGAATTACAAAAAAACTTTGTACATAAGCTCCGCAATATTTTAATCATACAATCTATGAAATTCTGAAAGACTTTCTTTGTCAATTATGATATTTTTTAATAAACAATGTTTGTTATTTAAAGATGATTTATTTTGGTCATGCAATAATTGGTTTTGTTGGAGGCGAAATTGGAATTATTTGTAAATACATGGGCCTTGAAAGAAAACGTTTAAAGTACGGGACAAAACCTGTAAAAAGAAAAACAAAAGCACGAAAATAAAAGGCCAAAGCCACCACCACCAGTCCACCACCGAACTTTCCCTCCCTCACACGCAATTACAGCTTCAACGCCTCTCTCTCTCCTCGCCGTTGAAGTCTGCCAAGGAGAAGGCAAATTTTCGATATGTGAATCTCTCCCAAAGTGGTCGTCAGAGAGATCGGAATTTGGGTTTTCCTCAATTCTCGGAGAAACAATCGCCGATTTGTTCTTCTTGATTCTGATTCGAACTTGTTGAGCTTCTCCTCTAATTAGGTATCCGTATGATGTTTTGTGATTGCTTCTATTGGAACCAAGGAATATCCGAGTTCGAATCGGAATCTTCCGAGTCAAAGCCCTTCTCCCTTCCGTCTCCTCTTCCTCCATGGCCACAAGGTATATCTACTGTATACACTTTTGAGTTAGCTTTGGTTCATCAAATAATTGATTTTGATTAGTCATACATCATCAAGATCGAGTTGATTTTATGTTTAATGTTTCCATGTCATCATGATCTTCAGCTGTATGGCTTAATTTTATTTTGAGTTTTCCTTTGGAATATTCAACATTTTACTGGTTCTTTGTTTGACATTTCAATTCAAGATTTTGTTCCATGGTCAATGTTGTTGTACTAAAAAAATTAATAGAATTGAAGAAAAAAATCAGTTACTGACTTTTATGCGAATTAATATTCCACCCTAATCTTCACATGTTTTGCTAGAAGGTAGGCTTTTGTGACTTCAATAATGGGAGCAATTAATGTATGACCATATAAAAAAGACATGTGTTGTTTATTAATGTAGCACTATGAAGATGGATATGGTATATTATTCTATCATAGTTTGGACATGTTTTGATTTTTTAACTATTAGTCTTAAGGTCCCAACAACCCCTTGGATAAAGTTAAGTAATGGTTGATGTCTTGATGATGTTAACTTGATAACTCAGTTATGGTTATGCTATAGAATGCTGTCAAATTATCTTGATATGAATCTGAGTTGGAATCTTTGTCTATGACGTTGGTTAGTCTTTGTTTCAGGCACAGGTTTTGCTACCGGAAGGATAAATCTCGGAGTAATCGAAGTGGTGAAAGTCACCGAGTTCGATAGAGTTTGGAAATGTGGCACGTCGTCGTCGCGTGGTAAATCGAGATGTGCCTCTTTTTACAAACCTGTGGGGATACCTGAAGGCTTCCATTGCCTTGGTCATTACTGTCAGCCAAACAATCAGCCATTGAGTGGCTTTGTTCTTGCAGCTAAGGCCAACGATCCCGATCATCATGCGGATGATCATCGCCCTCCGCTGAAAAAACCCGTGAATTATACTTTAGTTTGGAGTTCAGATTCAGATTGCTACTTCTGGTTGCCTAATCCTCCTGTAGGTTACAGAGCCGTGGGAGTGATTGTCACAGACGAAGCAGAGGAGCCTGAGGTTGAAGAAGTGAGATGTGTAAGAGAGGATCTTACAGAGAGTTGTGAAACCGGTGAGATGGTTCTTGGCCTAGGATCTTTTAATGTTTGGAGCACTGAACCGTGCGAGAGAGGGATTTGGTGTCGAGGCGTGGCGGTTGGGTCATTCTTTTGCTCCACCAATGCTCAAAATAAAGCCGCCATGAGCATTGCGTGCTTGAAAAACCTCGATCCGAGCCTGCATGGGATGCCGAATCTAGACCAGATCCATGCGCTTATTCAGCATTATGGACCAACGGTCTACTTCCACCCCGAAGAGACTTACATGCCTTCGTCCGTGCCATGGTTCTTTAAAAACGGGGCTTTGTTGTACCGGTTAGGGAAATCGCAAGGCGAACCGATTAACTCCGCGGGCTCGAATTTGCCTGCGGGTGGAGAAAGCGATGGGAATTTCTGGATTGATCTCCCTCAGGACGACGAGGAAGTTAGGAGTAACACAAAGAAGGGAAATCTAGAAAGCTCAGAGCTTTACGTCCACGTGAAACCTGCGCTTGGCGGGATTTTCACGGACATTGTGATGTGGATCTTCTGTCCCTTTAATGGCCCGGCCACGCTCAAAATCGGGCTTTTCACCGTACCCATGAACCGCATTGGAGAGCATGTTGGTGATTGGGAACATTTCACCTTCCGGATAAGCAATTTTAACGGCGAGCTTACGCAAATGTTCTTCTCACAGCATAGCGGTGGCGGATGGGTTGATGCATCGGATCTTGAGTTTGTCAAAGGGAGCAACAAACCGGTTGTGTACTCGTCTAAACACGGGCACGCGAGTTTCCCGCACCCAGGAATGTATCTTCAAGGCTCGTCGAAGCTCGGGATTGGAGTGAGAAACGATGTAGCAAAAAGCAAGTATGTGGTGGATTCTAGTCAAAGGTATAGAATCGTGGCAGCGGAGTATTTAGGCGAAGGAGCGGTTTCAGAGCCGTGCTGGCTGCAATACATGAGAGAGTGGGGACCAACTATAGTCTACGATTCTGCAGCTGAGATCGATAAGATCATTAATCTTCTTCCTCTGATTGTGAGGTACTCTTTTGAGAGTCTGTTTCCTATTGCGCTTTACGGCGAGGAAGGTCCTACGGGGCCAAAGGAGAAGGATAATTGGGAGGGAGATGAAATGTGTGTGAAAGCTTCTCGCTGAGCTACAAGGTTTTATAACCTTTTAAGCCATGAATGAAAAGAAGTCTTTTCCATAACATGGCTTTGTGGAACACAGAGCTCCTCTGTTTCAGTGAAGCTTTTGCTAAGTGTTTGTGTAATAGTGTATGTAGATATGATGTAAAGTCTTGTTTGGAATGTATATTCAAACTAGAGATGGGAAATCCTATTTACGGTTTGGTTTCAGTTCGGTTTATTCTAATCAGATTATAATCATTTCGATTTCTTTATAATCATTTCGATTTGATTCTATGTTCAACCATTTTTTTTTAATAAATCTTTTTATCGCATAAAGAGTTCTAATTCCTCAGTGATCAAAGTTGTTATGTTAAAAAAAAAAAGTTGTCATGTTTTCTTTAATATTATAGAGATCGTTTGAGCATGTTACGGTCGTAGAAACGACGTCGCTGCGATTATTATGTAGAATATGTTGCGGTAGACTTGGTCGTAGGTTATAAAAACTTGATCGGTTTCTAAAACGACAGTGGTGAAAGGAAGAAAGGGAAGTCCAGACACGGAACAAAACAGCAGATGAGCAAAAAAGAATAACGAAGAAATTTCAAAAATCTATTTTCAGCGTATACTTTCCTTCAATCAGGAATTTGGTTGATTCAGTTTTCTCGATATCCGAATGATTATGAAGGCGATTCTCTGGGTTCTTCTGCTCGTTTCGATTCAGTTAAAGGGTTCGTTTGGATCTGAATCGAGTAAGGAAGCTTATGTGACACTTTTGTATGGAGATGAGTTCTTATTGGGAGTTAGGGTATTGGGAAAATCGATTCGGGACACTGGATCCAACAAAGATATGGTCGCTTTGGTCTCTGATGGCGTCTCAGGCTACTCTAAGAAACTACTCAAGGTTTGAGCTTTCAAGTTTAAATAGCTTTCCCTTTTCGATTGATTTTGAGCTTGAATCTTTTGTCTTTTTCTGGAGTTTGATGAAATCCTCCCACTATATTTGCTTCTACAGGCTGATGGATGGAAAGTAGAGAAGATCAGTTTACTGGCAAATCCAAACCAAGTTCATCCGACAAGGTTCTGGGGTGTCTATACAAAGCTCAAGATCTTTAACATGACAGATTACAAGAAAGGTAAAGCCTTTCATGTTTTTCTTTGGATTCTGGTCTGAGAACTTAAATCTCAAAAGCTTCTTTTTTTTTTTCTTATGTGCAGTTGTGTATCTTGATGCTGATACTATTGTGGTAAAGAACATTGATGATCTGTTTAAGTGCTCCAAGTTTTGCGCAAACTTGAAGCATTCTGAGAGGTTAAACTCTGGTGTCATGGTTGTTGAACCATCTGAAGCTCTCTTCAATGACATGATGCGCAAAGTGAAGACTTTGTCGTCTTATACCGGAGGAGACCAAGGGTTCTTGAATTCTTACTATCCTGATTTCCCAAATGCTCGTGTTTTCGATCCTAGTTTAACCCCTGAAGTATTGAAAACTAGACCAGTTCCTGATATGGAGAGGCTTTCGACATTATACAACGCGGACGTTGGTCTTTATATGCTTGCTAATAAGGTACTTTGACTTTGGTGTCTATTTGGTTCTGTTTTCATTTTTCTATTAAAGTCTATGGCTTTCTATTAAATTGATGTGACCTTGGAATATGTATGGTTAATTTGGGATTTGGTTTTGATCGGTTTAAGGTAAATTCGTTTCTTTCTCAGCTGTTTCAGATTTTGAATCTTGAGTTTTCTCATTATTTCTGCAGTGGATGGTCGATGACAGTAAACTTCATGTTATTCACTACACTCTAGGCCCTCTTAAGCCTTGGGACTGGTGGACAGCGTGGCTCGTGAAACCTGTTGATTCCTGGCATGTAGGTCTTCTTCTTCTCTTTGGTTTTAAGTTTTCTCAAATTTTCACTAAGTCTGATTTCACCTCGAACACTTTCAGAGCATTAGGGTAGATCTTGAGGAAACTCTTCCTGGAACTGGAGGTGGCAAAAACCAAAATGATGAAGTCGTTGTCAAATTCCTTTTCTTGTTACCTCTTTGTGCGCTTTTGTTCTGCATTTACCGATCCATTCAGGTTAAGACTTCTTTGGTTCCTTCACCTCTGCTACATTCATCCTTTTTGGATTGTAACTTCATTTTTTTTTTTTTTCTCGCAGGGCCGTGAGGGTTCATTGTGCAGGAGCTCGTTATGCAATCAGATTAGATATCTTTATTACAAAACTAGATCTAATGCAACACTTGGTTATAGCGGTGTTTCTACATTGTCGACCATGAACCCCAGCTATCAAGTGAGTTTCACAATTAAATCGTTGTTTTAATTTTCTTAAGAAATTTTATCTCGTTTGAACATCTTGTATTGCTTCTGTCTAACAGCTCCACAGTGGTGGCGCACACTCTAAGGTTCCTCAACACTTAGGCGCGATTTCAGTTGTAGTATGTTTTACTGCTGTTCTGATCTCCGTTGGAATTTCCTTTGTGATTGTGCCGAGGCAAATCATGCCATGGACTGGCTTGGTCTTGGTATATGAGTGGGCTTTTACAATCTTCTTTCTTTTGTTTGGTTGCTTCTTGCTTTTGGTGCATCAACATGGCAAGAAAGTGGCTATTCAAACAGAATCTTCGTCCTTGGATAATTCCAGTAAAGGTATGGATATGAGAAGAAAAAGAAAAACCGTGATAGTCGGTAATCGTACCATTCACAACAAACTTGAGAATTAAGAATAGTGATTTCCACCCTTTTTGTTTTTGGTCTCAACAGGTCATCAGCGAGGAGGTGTGTCTTGTGATGTTACTACATTGTATTATGGATTAGGGATGGTTTTACTGGCTATTGCTGCAGTTTCTTTGCCTTATATTTTAGGGATCACCGCTTTATTTCTAAGGTAATTTTTATAATAAAGTTGCTGGGAATGGTTCTTGTTACTGATTTAACACATTCTTGTCCTTAGATTTGACTTGATTCATGCCTTAGGATTTGTCATGATTGAATTTAGTTGCTGGCTTATTTATATATTGAGCAGGTTGGGTCTAATGGTTGGTGTAGCCATTATTCTAGCTGCCTTCATGACTTATGCTTCAGAGCACCTCGCGATCAGATGGTTCTTGAAAGGTCTAGAAGACGGTCGCGAGACATCGAGATCAAAGTCTTTATGTTTCCTGTGCTGACACAACAAAATATAACACCTGAGAAAAATGTGTGACCATTGTAACTTGCAGAAACAAGAGAGTTTATGATCTGAGTTTTTGGAGTCGTCATGTCTTGAGATTGTTAGAGCTTTGTTCTTTATGTTTATTGTCTTGCTGTCTTTTCTCAATTGTGACATTTGTACAGATTTATTATCAATGCTGAAGAGCTCATTTGTGTAACTTTAGCTTAAACAATTTCCACATAAGATTTTCTATCAGAATTAGGAAAGAGAAAACAAGTAGTAAATCCGCCATAAGAGAATTCTAGCAAGTAATTTTGATTTTCCCTCTATACAAAATAAATTAGAAGAAAAACAACACAGAGTATAGAGGGAAAATGGTTTTATTAGGACCAAAAAAGATTTTTCCAAACCGCTCCTTCGAAGCCAATCTTCACCCCCTTACGACTTCTCATTGTTAAAAAAACAAAAAAAGGGAAGAAAAAAAGACAAGAATGCCCTTTCCGTTGCATTGGGTTTTTAACCAAGACGTCTTTTAACACGTTCAAGTGGAGCGGTCGAACTGAGTTCCGATTCCCACGAAAACTTTAACGAGATATAAAAATTTAGGTCCATATTTTATTTTTAATAGAAAATTATATTATATCATATTAAATATATATATATATGTTTAACAAATATTCGAACAACTACCAATAGTTGTTTAATATGGCCATATTCTTAACCCCTCCAAAAATTCATCATTTATAATTTTCTCTCCTTCTCCAATTCCAATAAGGCCGATTTTCTCTTTCTCCTCTCCTTTGTCACAAACCATGTATGGATCTTCATCGTGTTACAAAAAAACAACTTCCATTTGAAAAAAAAGAGAAGTAGAGTTCTTCATCTCCCACAAGACCCTGTGAGTAGTAGTTTCCATTTGCAAATTTGTTGTAGATCGTAGATCGATCGTAAGAAACCACGAGAAATAACAGAATTAGTGATATGCTTAGGAGGATGATGGATTGTTGTTTGAACATTTCTTCGGCATTTGAATCATGTTATAAATAACCGCGAGAAGTTAGAATCAATGATCATTGCGTATAATAAGACTAAAACCCTAGATTTTTAAAAGCCATTTTTTTACTACTACTATGAATGCAAGCTATTGTTGTGAATGACATGAACAATCTTTTCACAACAAAGGATTGCTTTCCACTATTTCGAATTTTTTACTGATTTAAAACATCGCAAAGCAATATGCTCTATTGCGTTGTTCAATAAGTGCCACAGCCTTGATGTCGGTATTCCTACTCTTGATGATGTAGACAATTCGTTGTATTGGGTTCTTAACCTTTCTGATAACCGTCCATTCTATAATTTCTCTCATACGCCAATTTCTCTAGATTTTCATCCCACCCAGTTACTTACAGAGTTCTTAACCTTTCTGATAACCGTCTATTCTATAATTTCTCTCATACGCCAATTTCTCTAGATTTTCATCCCACCCAGTTACTTACAGAGCCAATTCTCCACACCCATGGATCTAGATTTAGAACTTCATCTTCATCCACCACAAAACACAATGTGAGTAGTAATTTATCGTAGATCGATCACCTGATGCTTGAATATTTTTTGATGTTTTGCACATCTTAGAATGCTTGTTTGTCGCTTTTTTTTAGAGAATTGATGATGTTTGATTAGGGTTAGAGAATTGACGATGTTTGATTAGGGTTAGAGATAACCGCGATCGAATGTAGCGTTGGCAATTTTAGACAGCAGACGTTTGCCAGTTTGCTGGTTTTGAATTTGACGTTGGACTGTATTTTTATTAGGGTTTTAGGGTTTGGTTTTGGGCTTCTGTTATGAGCAGTCTCTGGTTTTTTTTTTTTAATGAGAATGAGGTAGCGCCTCTCCCTTGTAGTCATCACTCTATGAGGCGGTACCTCACCACCTGTCCTCTTATAGGATGATGATACCTACGTGTTGGCATGGATGAACACTATTGATGTGAGGGACATCAACAACTAGCTGAAATATTTTTAAGACATCATCAACAAAAACGGTCATGAATACAAGTTTATTAAGCATGTGTTTGGACTAGGGCTGGGAATTCACTTACTTCGGGTAATTCGGTTCGGATAGTTCGGTTTTCAAAAATTCTATCGAAAATAACCGAATAAAATATCGGTTTGGTTCGGTTTGAGTTGTTCTATTTGTTTTTCATTTTCTTTTTGATCAAAACTATGCTCTGATGGAATATAAAAATAATAAAGAACTGCATGAGGAAGAATTTATCCATAGATTGAAAAAAACGACTACATTAAAGATAAAATGACCATGTGTAGACTAATTTTTTCATATATAAAATAATGTATGTTACTTAATTTGTTGGTTTTTTGTTATTATAAATTTGTTTTAAAGTTCATTCCATATTTATATATTGTTTTTCAAAATTATTTTTTCATAGATAGGAGAGCAACAAATTAAAAAGAAAGAGAATAAAAACTTATTTCAGTTGTGATTTTAAACAACCAACCAAACTTATGATAAAGCAGGTTGACAATGATTTAAGCAGGGGTTTTCTTTTTCTTTCCGAGTATTTTTTTCTTAACCTAATTTTACAGTCGATTCAATTCTCTTTGAATACAGAGGATATGATGCGCTTCACAACTTCGATTATCAATGAGCATCTTATCGTCGTCACGGTCATGGGTATCTCCCACGTTCTTTACAGAGAAGAAGAAACCAGACACACCACCCGAATCCTCATTCTCACCTGTGGAAATAAACCCCAAAACCAAGTTTATCTCTCACGAATCTGTTGTCAATCTGATCAAACGCGAGAGAGATCCTCACTCCTCAGCGTGCGCTTGATGTGTTCAATAAAGTGGCTCGGCAGAAAGGTTTTAACCATAACAATGCTACATACTCTGTTCTTTTGGATAATCTCGTTAGGGACAAGAAGTATCAAGCTGTTGATGCGATTCTTCACCATATGTCGGTTTCTGCATTTCAAGTTGTGGAGGAGATGAAAAGATCTGGAATCTCGTATCCCAATTTGGTCACTTACTCAACCTTAATGGACTGTCTGTTTGCATACTCGAGGTCCAAAGAAGCCATGGAATTGTTCGAGGATATGATCTCGAAAGAAGGGATTTCGACGGATCAAGCTGAGAGAGCCAAGATGATTATAGAATTCATGAAGAAGAATGGATGCAGCCACTCGACACAGTTGGTTATACCACATTGATGAACTGCTTCTGTAGAAATTGTTGGAGGTGGGCCTAGCACCCCCAATTAGTTAGGCCCATCTTAAGAAAGACCCCTCTTCAGCTCGGTCGCCGACTTGAAAGTACCGCGCTCGTACCGCCCGAGCTCCCGAGGACACACCTCGGATCCGCGCTGACACTTCACCAAAGCAGGAGTGTCAGAAGAGCAGAAGGCACGTGGGAGCCGGTAGAACAGTGCCCTACCCGCGTAGAGATACGGCTTCGACTGGACGCCCCACCAACCCTGCGGAACTGACGAAAGAGGAAAGGACACGTGGAGGAGAGTTGGCAAAATAGTGCGCTGCTATGCAACACGCCACCCCCAGTCCGCGGTGCCGGGTCTCGCCGGACCGGCACCTCGACTATAGGCGGCGGCGGCGCCACAAACGAGTTCGCATACAGCGGACTAGCAAACCTTGCTCTACCTGCAAAAGAGGAACCCGTCAGTTCGGCCAAAAAAAAAAAAAAAAAAAAAAAAAGTTTCACCGACCTCCGGCCATCGCAGCTTCAAGTCTACCCGAGGTAAACGACTTCCACTCTCTGTCGCGCACCGTCCTAAGCACAACAACGATACCCGCGTAGTCCGGCAGCTTAAACCTGGAAGAGTGAGGACCTGAAAGAAGAGCAAACAACATCAGTTAGACCAAAACTAAGGTAAAAGAAGGACAGTCCGATCTACAAACCCCTACCCGGGGAAAAATTCCAATCCCGAGTGTATAACGCCAACGGGTCGAGCCCAACCACTTCGGTGGCTCGGACGTAGAAGTAGCTGCGAGACCAGTCCTCGACCTTCGACAGCTTGCTGGCCTTAGACCCCGAGCTGGGTGCCTCCAGGATATTCGATGCAGGCTTGAAAGCAGCGTAGTAGGTCCCCGGGATGCCAGGATTCGCCTTCTGCTGGGTGAGGGCCTCGAACATAGGCACCGTCACCTCCACATCGCATTCGTGCCCCAAGGTCAGCAGCACGATCATCCCCTGGATCGTGGACGGGCAGACCTGCGAGAAGGCCAAACCCCGCGCCCCCCGCAATACTGGACGAACAGCTCGGGGAGAGGAAGCCGCAACCCGCACTTCTGGAAGAACGATTCATACAGGCAGACGAAGCCCGCCCGAGGAGTCCACGGGCGCTCGTCCGCCCTGGGTAGCCTGAGCTCGACGCCAGCAGGGAAGTCGCATAACTCCTTCAGCAGAGTTACCGATTCCGCTGTACTCCAGGTCGGTGACCCTCCCTGCTCGTAAGGAACCAGGGGAGACCTCACCCTGGCCACTCGTACTCCGCCACCGCGACCGCCCTGACGACCACCCCGGTCGCCCAGACGCCAGGTTCCTCTCCCAACCTGGCCAGCACCGCGACCGCCAGAGGAAGATCTAACCACCGTCTTTTTCCGGAGATGGGTCCCCGGGAGCAGCGGAGCGGCCCTCGAAGTCGAAGGAGCAGACTGTTCCCCACTATATGCGCCTCGACGCGGAGAGGAGGCGCGCCCGGAACCATCAGAAGAAGAACTCGGAGAATCGCTACCGCCACCACGGGACGCCGATTCTTCGCTCGACTCAACCCTAATTCCGTCTAACATCGGCGCCATTGCACAAAAAGGAAGAAGTCGAAAAACAAAGAAAGGAAGGGAAGCAGGGAATCAGAGAGAAAGAGTTACCTTGAGAGTATGCGCAGAAGGTTTTAACAGGAGGAAGAAAGAGGGGTTAAATAGAGGAAGGGGACAATGAAGCGACGCCTGGACACGTGTCGAAAAAAGCACGGCCGCCCGGAAACCTAATGATGACGACTCCTCGTTCTCCCACGCCAAAAAGCAGGGGACGCCTCGATAAACGCGAAGCGTCTGTCGCACGCCGCGCGTGGGCATCTCACGCGAAAAAAAAGGTGACCTTTCGTTCTCCCACGTGATGGGTACGCGCCAACCGTCTACGGATTTTCGGAAAGGTCAACACGTACGAGCACGGGCTCAAATCTGGGCTGTAACACCCCGCGCTCCTCTGCCCAAATTTCGAGGAACCGTCCTAAGATGCGCCGAACTAGCATCAGATCAACTTCGGGTCACTCGCCTTGCCTCGTGACACCGAACTGGGGGAGGGCCTATTGTTGGAGGTGGGCCTAGCACCCCCAATTAGTTTGGCCCATCTTAGGAAAGGCCCCTCTTCAGCTCGGTCGCCGACCTGAAAGCACCGCGCTCGTACCGCCCGAGCTCCCGAGGACGCACCTCGGGTCCGCGCTGACACTTCACCAAAGCAGGAGTGTCAGAAGAGCAGAAGGCACGTGGGAGCCGGTAGAACAGTGCCCTACCCGCGTAGAGATACGGCTTCGACTGGACCCCCCACCAACCCTGCGGAACTGACGAAAGAGGAAAGGACACGTGGAGGAGAGTTGGCAAAACAGTGCGCTGCTCTGCAACACGCCACGCCGAGCTCATCATGACCTCCCTCCTCGAAAGCCGGAACACGCCTCCTATACCACCTTACCCGCGAAACAGGCCGAAGACGCCACGTAGGCCCGAGATCCCGGGGAGCAGGAAGTCAACTGCCGGTATAAATACCCCTCGATGTCATTAATGATCTGGATTTGGAAATTTGGTATCTCACCTACCACAAGTGACCCGACCTCTCTCTCTCTCTGTCTTTGTAACAAAACAACATATTTAGGAAGCCGAACTGGACGTCCATCGGAACCAGTTCGTAAACCTAAATTGCTCACTTCTTTCCATCATATATAAAAGAATACGGCCCACGGCCTGTTCATCATTCTCCCGGCCTGCTTAAATTGTGGTTAACTTGCTCTAATTAACGAAAATCTCGCCTCTCTCTCCCTAATCAATCTCTTAAACATACTTAGTGATCCCCGGGATCAACAGAAATGGTCACATCGATGAGGCTATGGAGTTACTTGGAGAGATGAAAGCATCAGGATGCAGAGCTGATGCATTAACTTACAATGTAATACTCAGGTGCTAGTCCAGCGAAGGAAGAGCAGTAGAAGCTCTTGAGATGCTGGGTCAATGTGGATACGAAGGAGTTCATCTGAACAAAGGTAGTTATAGGATCATACTAAATGCGTTGTGCAAGAATGGTGAGCTCGAGAAAGCGGTAGAGTTTCTGAGTTTGATGTCGAAGAGAGGGCTTTGGCCACACCATGTGACTTGGAATGAGTTGGTGATTAGGCTTTGCAGATCCGGGAATGCAGAAATCGGGGTTTGAATTCTGACTGGATTTATGGGAATATGATTCAAACCAGAGCATGAGTCTTGGGGAGCTGTGGTTGAATCAATATGCAAAGAGAGGAAGGTGGTGCATTTCTTGATAAAGCCCTTTATTGATAATATTTTGGTTACATAATTGCCATTACAACCACACATCACTTTGCAGAATCAAGAACATAAATGATTTGTTCGAAGTTGAAGCTGTCATAAGGGACAAACTTTGACCCTTTTTCCCAATATTGGCATTGTCCATTAGAAAAGGTTTGGAAAGCTATGCAAGAACAGTTTCTCCAGCAGCTTCCATGGCAGTCACTAAGACCAGAGCTCAAACTAGCATCATAATATGCATTATCCGTCATGTATCCTCTTCTCGGTTTGAAATACTCTGATCCCTTCCTACAAGCCGTGGGCTTCTCCGTAATGCAGATTGCTGAACTGTTCTTCAAATCTGTCTTGCAGGGTTCACTCCTTTCAGAAATCGAACCTCCGCTTGTGTTGCTGCTGAGCAGATTGGTTACAGTGATTTGGCCTAGGTTATCCAAGAACCAGCTGGACAAGACTGAATAATTATTTTTCTTGATCGAGTAACTGAAGTACTTCATGTACTTATCTGAAACGAACTTGAATTCATAATCAATGTAGCTTCTGGATAGCTCTAAGGTTAGTTGAGAGCTTCCGTTGTTTGTCAAGATTCCGCTAGACCAGTAGACTTCACCGTGACGCCAGACGAGTAGCTGGTTAGCTCCTGATGGGTCCAGTCCTAGTCTGAATGCTCCTGAGACTGGGACTTGGTTAGATATCCAAGAAGTAATCGAGACTTCTTTCTTGGTTCTTAGATTAAACCCAATCTTCATCCCGGGGAGCAATACGTTGGTGGGATGGTCAAAACTTTGCCATAGAACACGACCCGAGACTCCTCCTGTCCCGATCTCTCGGACCACAAAGTTCCCGGAATCGAGTAAAGTGGCAGACACATTCCCGGCCAATGAAAGATACCCGGCTGGTCTTTGGTTCACCAAGATTGGAAAAGCATTTGCCTGCGTGATCTTTAGAACCCCATTGCTATCAATCGATAGAGAACCGGATGAATCAAAAACCGATTCGGTTGGGTTACCCACCCAAACTGGATTTATTGGAACACTTTGAGGCCATATGCCAACATACCTCTTGCCAGCTGACCCTAGTTCGAAAGTAGATGATTCTGTGGGTGTAAAGAATCCGAGAATGAAGATGTCACCCGCGGAGATCAACTGCTCCCAATCTCTGAGCTGCTGCCCCGGTTTTAAAGTGTCAGTTTTGAGTGGTGAAATGGCGAAAACCGACCCGAGAAAAATCGGTGTGATAATGAGAATGAGGGGAACCAGAATGGATGAAAGAGCCATTAGTTGTTTGCTTGATTAAGTGTGTTTCACTTTAAGCTGTGAGATTTAGAGCACCGTTTGTCCCTTTTTTACACTCTCAATCGTTCTATGACTTTAAGAAAACTTTGAAGAGTCTTTGGTCTCTGCTTGTAACATAACAAGTCCCATATGCTTTAAATAATGTGATGGAGACTACCTAAGAAATTTCGTTCGAAGTGTTTTATTAAAGTCTCTTTCAGAGGCCGAAGTTTCAATCATATAAGACCAAAGATTGGGTTAAGGTTGAGGTCATATCTTTGTCATGTGGACTGTTAAGTAGTTAATTTGAAGTAGCTAGGACCAATGCGTAAGTGTTATACCAAATAACGTTGAGAGTCTAGAAGGGCTTTTAGAGGAGGCTACCCATTTCAATTCTATAATTGCGGTCATCCCCTTCTAGACTTTCCCCCACTAAACTTCATCATACATACAACTATTCAAGTGGTTGTTGAGGTCATCCCCTTCTAGACTTTCCCCCACTTACATGGTTACTATTTATGGGGTAAAAGAAAGAAATAAAAATAAATAAATCAATAGATAGAAAAAGTGGGGGAAAGTCTAGAAGGGGATGACCTCAACAACCACTTGAATAGTTGTATGTATGATGAAGTTTAGTCAACCCGACGCAATTATAGAATTGAAATGGGTAGCCTCCTCTAAAAGCCCTTCTAGACTCTCAACGTTATTTGGTATAAAACACTTACGCATTGGTCCTAGCTACTTCAAATTACTCTGGCTTGATCATATTTCCTAATTTATGTTTTCTGAAAATTATTTTTTTTTAATTGAATTTTACACACGATAGAGCGAATAAGTTGTCAGATCGAAAGCATTTTAACTGAAAAACAAAGATTCAAGCTACTTAGTACTAATACTTGTAATGAAATTTTGTCATCGAGACATAAACTTTAATTGGTGCGGAAAGTAGAAACTCATCGTGGGGTCTTTCGCTATACAAGTGGCTGATGAATAATTCCAAGCTTCAACGACTAGAGGAATAATTTTCCAAGTCTTCGAATTCCAACGTGTATCGAAATCTCCCATACAAACCTTTTAACGAATTTTCTTGATCTTTCTTCTTTTTTTTTTTTTGTAGGTAATCGAAATATTATGAATTGATTCACACGTCACTCTAGGGCTATGACTATCTTTCTGTATCATATTCATGATTTGATCCAAATGGATTATTTTTTTCTTTATGTAGTGTTACATTATAAATGTTTTTATATATATAGTTCAAAGTACATTGGATCATAAACTTTTTGGTTTATAAGATCCGCTATTTGATATTGCAACAACAATTCACAAAGAATTTGTATTTGAAGTTTGAACACAAATCTATTGGTGTAATAACTATTAATCATTTTAGCCCAATAAAATAAAACTGTTTTAAGGTTCAAAAAAAAAACTGTTTCCACATTGTACGTGAAGATAAACTGATTCGTTCACTCATTCACCAATTTTATTACGTGAGGAGTATATTTTATTTTATTTTATTTTGCTACATTCTATTTTTCCTGAACTAGAGGGGAGAGAATATTTTAACCGCGATTTTTTATATCTAAAGATTTAGGGTTTTCTGCAAATAAATCCTCCAAGTGGAATTTTTTTGTAACTCTACCCTCCACTTGCAGAAAATGCAGATCAAACCTATCAACTCCGATTCAACCCGCAATATAACCCTCGGCCGTATATTGATTTTATAGTCTGTATAAGACTGTGTATATGTCATCAAAACTACGTCGTTTTGATTGTTTTTTTAAAACCAGATAATGCAAAATAGAAATTTGAACCCACAACCTCATCACACTTAACACAATAGCATTACCATTATGCCGAGAACGTTTTTATTGTTATAACCAATATAAATAAATTATATATATATTAAAAAGATGTGTTTTGTTCTTTGAATATTTTTCCCGTCAAAACCGCAAAATCACGTTTTCCCGCCAAAACCGCAAAATCAGATTTTTCCATCTAAACCACAAAATCACTTTTTCCCATCTAAACCGCAAAATCGCGTTTTACCGCCCAAACCGCAAAATCACTTTTTCCCGTCAAAAACGTGAAATCATGTTTTCCTCTCAAAACTTCAAAATCACATTTTCCCGTAAAAATCGCAAAATCATGTTTTCCCATCAAAACCGCAAAATCACATTTTCCCGCCAAAATCGTGAAATCGTGTTTTTCCGTCAAAACCGCAAAATTATGTTTTCCCGTAAAAACAGCAAAATCACGTTTTCCCGTCAAAACCGCAAAATCACGTTTTCCCGTCAAAACGTGATTTTGCGGTTTTTACGGGAAAACGTAATTTTGCGGTTTTGACGAGAAAACGTGATTTTGCGGTTTTGACGGGAAAACGTGATTTTGCGGTTTTGGTGGGAAAACGTAATTTTGCTGTTTTGACGGGAAAACATGATTTCACGGTTTTGGCGAGAAAATGTGAATTTGCGGTTTTGGCGGGAAAACGTGATTTTTCAATTTTGACGGGAAAACGTGATTTTGCGGTTTTGACGAGAAAACGTGATTTTGCGGTTTTGGTGGGAAAACGTGATTTTGCGGTTTTGACGGGAAAACGTGATTTTGCGGTTTTGGCGGGAAAACGTAATTTTGCTATTTTGACGGAAAACATGATTTCACGGTTTTGGCGGGAAAATGTGATTTTGCGGTTTTGGCGGAAAAACGTGATTTTGCGGTTTTGACGGGAAAACGTGGTTTTGCGGTTTTTACGGGAAAACATAATTTTGCGGTTTTGACGGAAAAACATGATTTCACGGTTTTGGCGAGAAAATGTGATTTTGCGGTTTTGGCGGGAAAATGTGATTTTGCAGTTTTGACGAGAAAACATGATTTCACGGTTTTGGCGGGAAAGTCTGATTTTGCAGTTTTGGCGGGAAAACATGATTTTGCGGTTTTGACGGGAAAACATGATTTTGCGGTTTTTACGGAAAAACGTAATTTTGCGGTTTTGATGGAAAAACATGATTTCACGGTTTTGGCGGGAAAATGTGAGTTTGCAGTTTTGACGGGAAAACGTGATTTTGCGGTTTTTATGGGAAAACGTTATTTTGCGGTTTTGAGAGGAAAACATGATTTCACGTTTTTGACGGAAAAAAGTGATTTCGCGGTTTGGGCGGTAAAACGCGATTTTTCGGTTTAGATGGGAAAACGTGATTTTGTGGTTTAGATGGAAAAAACTGATTTTGCGGTTTTGGCGGAAAAACGTGATTTTGCGGTTTTGACGGGAAAAATATTCAAAGAACAAAACACATCTTTTAATATATATATATAATATATTTATATTGGTTATAACAATAAAACATCCTCGGCACAATGGTAATGCTATTGTGTTAAGTGTGCATGAGGTTGTGGGTTCAAATCTCTATCTGGTTTAAAAAAAACAATCAAAACGACGTAGTTTTGATGACATATACACAGTCTTATACAGACTATAAAATCAATATACGGCTGAGAGTTATATTACGGGTTGAATCGGACTTGGCAGATTTGACCTGCATTTTCTACAAGTGGAGGGTAGAATTGCAAAAAAAATCCACTTGGAGGGTTTATTTGCAGAAAACCCAAAAATTTAACGTCACGTATAAAGCAAAGAAAATTTGGTCTCATACTCTCATATGTGTTGCATACACTTTTCTTTTCCCTATGAATGCAATAAATTACTCCGTTTAACCAACAACGACAAATGAAAAACAATAAGCCAGTATTCAATTTTCACTACCCATACTTGAGAAAAAATTACACATTCGACCTCCTTTTTTTTTTTTCCAACTCTCCGACCCAAACTATGTACATTTTTTTTTTTCAATCACACCTAGGATTAAACCCGGGCCCACCATAGTAAAAATAAGTTCCCCACTCATTACTAGACGAACTCTTAATGTCGTAACATTCGGTGTTCTCGGCTAATATCTTGACATCACGCACCGGTACGAGACTGTTGTCGGAATCAACTATCTCCAAATTCCGGAAGTAGCTTGCTTTTCCAAACCCTTCGTCCGGAAAGTGACCAGAACCCATTTGGGTCGTCGTGTGCCGGCCTGAAGCACGTGTGTTCACAACCTCACCTCCCCACTCTACGGTGGTCGCGTGGTCGGCTAAGTGCGTGAATAGCTCTGCTGGCCAATACCCGACCAGCGTGTTGTCCCCTAAACCCATCCACCAATTACCCATTTTTGGATCCTGCATGCAATTGCAATTCATTTAAACATTTTATTTTCAACTAAATGATTTTTTTTTTTAATAATGATAATCATGGTTTTTCATTTGACTCGTGAAAAAAAAAGCCAAACAAAAAACATTTACTAAATCTTTACGAAAGAAGTATACAGCTTGCATTCTTTTACGAATGATCGAGTTTTTGGAAATCCATATCTCATTTATTACTTCCGTCGTAAATTAAATTCAAAACTGTATTTTTTTAGTTTAGAAATCAATTTTTCCCGACATAAAATCAATATTTATTGCTGTAAGCCGGACTATCTCAAATTATTTGGAGATTCTAAGTAAATTTTTACTAAAGATATATTGGATGTATTAAAAACAAATTCTATAATTTATACACATATTTTATTATTTTCCCAAATTCAAATTTTTTAATAATAAATTACTTTATCATTTGATGCCATGTTCGAATGCACCGGTTGCACATGTTAGAATACGGTCATCAACAATCTCATTAATTAAACCTTGCTTTTTTAAACTCTGATTAGATTCAAATTTCAGAAACTAAATTCAAGATGTATGACGTCCATATATAATATTAGAGTAATCGTGTATACGTAAGTTATGTAGAAGATCAATAAACAAAAAGATAGAGAGACGAACCTTCCAAATGAGAATGGTGATATCAAATTGGTTTCCTTTGAAAGTAGAGAGAGGGGAAATGGCTGCTCCAATGGCAATCTTGTTATTTGTTTGGATAAATCCAGAGCATAGAAGATTGTAGCATCCTGTTGCTTGATATGAATCACTCTAACAATACAAAATTATCATTAGTTTAGGGCAAGCTCAAGCAAAAACAAAAAAATGTTTCACCAAGCAATGATCAAGTACTAGTTTAACATAATATTTACAAATTTTACAACAAATATAGGTGTAGATATGTCATCCTTTTTCTAGCTTTTGGGCAGAACCAAATTTAATGATTTGGAGAGTAGTACAGAAATTGGACTGGTATCAATCCCATTAATAATAAGCTATTAATGCAATAGTACATGCTCTACACCAAACATTATCATGATGACTCTGTTCTACCATTAACTTCAAAATGATCAATACTACACATTAAAAGTACCTGTAAAAATATTACAAATCAAAATTACCTTCATTTTACCCTATCATAATTAATTTTCATGCGTAGACTCACTGAATTTCTGGATGATAACTAATACTATTTCAGATACGGAAACTACATATACAAAGATAAAGTATAACATTGGAAGTGTGCCTTGAAAGCAATATTTGGTAATTCTGAAAATACAATCTATATACCATAACTAGACACTGCACTACACCTAGAAACTACTCCACTGTCACATGAATGTCCTTGAAATCAATACATTAAAGTCTATTTTCTTTCTCATACATATACTTAATACTTCTCAAGGATGTTCAGTTTATTAACCCCATAATAATATTAGGTTTAGACTAGCCATAGGCATTCGAATATTCGGTTCGGTTCCGGATATTTTGTCCAGACTTAGTTTAGACTCTTGATTTAAAACTAATATGAAAATGCTAACAATATTTTTGCATCATAATATAAAAAACAAACAGAAAACAACAGCATACCGTCCAATAAGTGAACAATCTTGGTCTATTGTCACCATACAGCTCCGGACTGACCTGACTAGTAGAACAATCAGAGCTTTAGACACATATATTTACTTTAAAAACCAGTAATTGTTTAAAAGATTGAAGGTTTTTCTCTTTTCTTGAATGAAATAGATACTTGAGTAAATTACAAACATTATAGAAAGGTAAAATAGAAAGAAAAAAAAACAGTACCTGCCAGCCAGCTTCGATGCTATTGAGATCAGGACCAACGAAAGATCCTGAGAGAATCCAAATCTGTGAGAGACTAAACTCATTCACTTCTTCTATCTTTGGGTCCCACACGTTTATCGTAGCTTTTGCTCCGTAGATCTCCGACGATGTTTCCGTATAAGCGATCGCATGCTACCATTCCCCACCACCACCAAATAATTAATTTTAGTACTAGTATTTATTTTCGTAATTTATATGTATATACACCTCAAGATTAACTTCTAAATCATATTTATAATCCCAATATATGCGAATGAAAATCCGTGCATTATGTTATTTTGCAATAACAGTTGTTTGATTCAATAATTAATATAAAGAGACCAGATCTTAAAATCCATTGAATGCTTATGTTTTATGTATTTGATGTCTTTAATTAATGAGACTGACATTAGAAACAGTTATATGGGTCCATAATTAAATGATTCATAGACAATTCACATATATAAAACGTTGATATTTAAAATGTATAGGCATCAACAAAATATGTAAATGCAAAATGTATATTTCTCTTTTTTTTTTTGTCAACGAAAAGAAAAACTCATTTTCAAGCAAAAGATTTAACCAGTTTGATTTTATTACTTATTAAATTAAGTTAATGTTCCATTCCATCAACCAAAAATGTTGTTGCATCCAAGGGAGTGTGAGAAGAGAGATTTTTGTAATCTAGTGTACCTCATGTCCATTAGTGCCGAGGGCATCAGGCTTTTCTGTCCGTCGATCAAGGTCAATACTCCGTCGCTTTTTGCCGAAGTCAAACAAAGACTTGGCTCTGAGCACATCGTTCATTGTGTTGCGTCGTATGGGAACAGTTCCCTTGGGGCACCTCGTGCCGTTCACGTGCCACATTTGCCATGCACTTTCCAATACATTCGAATTCGCTGCCTCTTTAACATCGTCGCTTCTCTCTTTTCCCATCATCTTCGGCATTCTCCTCGGTGCTTTCTGCATATTTATTAAGTTCTCATTACATAAACCGACTTGTTTTGTATTAATTTAAAATTAATTACGAGAAGCAATGCTTGTAAAACTAGTCACATCAAATTCATTAACATCATATTTTAAGTTAATTACAATTCTTTCATAAATTTTCTTGTTTGGGTTTACCTAAACAAAAAAAAGTGTTCAGATTTTCTTTTTTTTTACTTTGAATCTCCTTTTATTCATCTTTTCCCTCAACGGGGCATGTTATATCAAATAATTATTATATTCGATGTTCATAATAAATATGTTAAACTAATTAATTGCTATGACTCCGGCATAGTTGTGTTATAAGCTATCTTTACTACTATTTAACGTGATAGATGAAATTACAAATAAGGAAATCTTTGTTTGTATATTACGTATAAGTTTGGAGAGTATAGATGCTCAATATTTGAGAGAATATTTATATATATATACACACATATTAATTGAATAAAATAAAAGTAGCCTGGTTAGAATTACCTGAATCTTGTGATGCTTTAAGAGTGGATGATCCAAAGCTGGCTGTTTTCTTTTGTGTACACAATCTATTACATCACCATCTGGACTCTGTAAATTATTATTTTATAACAAAAGGTAAATATTTCACATAGTAATTTATAAATTTAGACAAATCAAATACAAATACAAAATGCATTTGCAAACATGTACATATATATAACCTGGATGGTGAAGACAGGAGGCTTGTTGATCTTGTTCAAGTGCTTTTGGATCCTCTCAAGTCTTAAGTTACTGACTTGTCTGTATGGTTTGGTGTAGTTAAAGGCAGAGACATATGTAACCTTCTGGCTCAGATATAGACTTACAATCACAAGGAAGATTAGAAGAAGACTTCTCTTGGATGCAAGAACAATATTCTCCATTGATCGATCTTTTAAAGTTTTTTTCCTTGTATGTATCACACTCAGTGTCCGAAGAACGAGAAAATGAAGAAATTGGAAACTGAAAGGAGGACAGATTCTTATAAAGTTAAGAGGGAGAGAAGAACCATTTCAAGAAAATGGAATGAGATTTTAAAGAATTACCATAGCTAGCCCAAAATATATAAATGTAAAGTGTGTGTGTTAATAAATGGGGAAGAAGAGAAGTGGGTGGAGAGATATTATGAAGTGTAAATATGGAAATGGAAGAGAAGAAGCGAAAGCAATGAGGTTTTCGAGAAGAAGATCAAATCAAGATTCATCATTGCCCTGCATCGGTTTCATTTTTATATAGACAGATTTAATTGTTGTCTTTTCTTTCTTATATATACATATATATATGTATAAAAAGAAACAAAAAAAGAGAAAATATTCATTTTATACATGTGTGTGTGTGAGTGAGAGAGAGAGTAAAAGCAATAGTATTGATTAAAATAAAGTTAAGAGAAATAAATGAAAGAGAAGCAAAGGAGACTATAAATACAATAGAGAGAGAGACCTACCCAACTAAGACCATCTCCAATGGGGGTTCTTAAAGGAGAGGTTCTTAAAATTTTATAATGACAAATAATGATAAATATTAGAGAGGTTCTTAACTTAAAAAAAAAAAAGGTTCTTAAAGTTCTTATTTAAGAACTTTTTGAGGGGTTCTTAACTAGAGGTTCTTAAAATTTATAATTAAAATATTGGTAAGAACCCCATGAGGGGTTCTACCATTGGTGATGCTCTAACTAAACCTTTCTTCCCTTTTATGACACTCCTTCAATGTTTGCATCTGTCACTCTTTCTTTCTTCTCTTTTTCTAAAAATTGAATTTATAAACATGTATATACATATGACCCAAAAAAAAAATGACAAAAAAACATGTATATACATAATATATAAACATGCATATGCACGAGGCAGGTCAAAATTAATCACATGATTATATAATAATAATCTAATCATCAGTTTGAACGTTTTATATATTCAGTAAAAGTTTATGGCGGACGTTTAATATCTTTGCTTGAGGGTCTCTCAATCGATCCAGCTTTTTTGTTTGTTACGTCATCTCTAAATTTGGTACTTTGTCCCACGTGGCGTCTTTTAATTGCGTACCCATACACATAAAGTTAATAGTATAAAATTATTTTGCGTATATGCCTATAAATACACACTCTGAATGCGATGTCTGAACCAATTTCAACAGATGAATTATGAACACACCAACTGAATTCAAAGTTATAATCAACAACAAAAAAATTTGTCATTTTGCTAAATCTAATATTCCCTTTTTGTTTTTGTGCAGCTTAATAATATTGTATCTCGTTGACCAAAAAATACATGTTATTTAATCGGGCTAATAGCCATTTAATTCCAAAACAAACATCGTTTTAAATTAAATTTATGTATAAAATAGTTATACAGTATATATGTGTGTGTGTATAAGGTCGAAGTCAATATATAAGAAAGTCACAGTGGTTTTATTATAGTGGTCCATGACAGATCTAGTAAGATTAATAGTATGTCAATTGGGTCAGTAATATATATACAGTATATCCGGTTCGAGTTTGATCCGAACTCACTTCGAAAATATTAACAGATTCAAGTTGATCTGATCTTCTTGGGTGAAGGATCATGTAAAAAACAATTAGAAACAATTCATATAATCGTCCAAATTTTTAATTTCAAAAAAAAATTAAAAAAAAAAAATTAAGGACAACGGATACTGATCCAGCTTTTCCGGAGGAGTGGTAAACACAAACCTTAATTTACATGCATATCTATCTAATATCTATCATTCACATGGAATTTTAAAATATTAAAACTAATTTAAATTTTGTTTGTCGTCAACAAATTAATTTAAATTCTAGCATATTTTTTTTTATAACTGAATATTCTATTTAAAACAGAAAGAAATGTTCTACAAAACCCCAAACGAATCTAGTTATTTAAAAGTCCAAAATATTATAAACCAGATTTCTCATATAGTTTTTAAAAAACCATAATTGAACCAGATAAGTTGAAATCAAACTAATAAGTTGGTTGGAAAAAATTATTAGCGAACCAACCAATTTTACTAGGAGAAATCGATCATCAATCATTGATCAATCTGAGAAGAGACAAACGCGATGAAGCAGTCGCCTAGGGTTAGTGAATGTTCCTCCATCCTGAAACCAGTGTTGGAAAAGGTTTGAGGCAAGTGAAGGATTTGAGTCTCTGAAACTCGAAATCTTGTTTCTCACCACCTGGTCGATTTGATTGAGGATAAGCTCTGGTCGATTTGATTGAGGATAAGCTTTAGATGCTTCTGCTTCCGTCTGATTCGTAAGACCAGTTGTATTTATTAATGAGATTACATCATTAAATAAAGCATTATGTAATTACAGTATGAACCTTCCAACTACGTCACCAGATTCAGGTTCTTAACTACATTAATACCTTGTTTACGTACAACTTCAGTAATACTACGTATTTTTTTTTTTATGTGTAAATAAGTATCTACTTCAATTCGAAAAAAAAACAAGTATCTACTAATATATGTGTACTTTTTGTTCGATAAAATTTTATCCGGTCCGAAATATATGCAAAATATGAATTTAAACTTGAAATCAGTTTAAGATTAAATCTTAGTATAATCAAGTAACAAAATGATCACGTGATTATACTAAAAAAACAAAAACAAATTATGGCACCTGAGAATTGTCAACAAAGCATTAGAAGGAAAGCGGATGAAAATGAAGGACTTTCAAACATAGCAAACGTTGGGCCAAACTCATTCGAAGCCCAAACAATACATACATATATATATCTAAAATTCGAGATTCACTATCGTTGGATTCTACAATTAAGCGGGAAAATTATACTCGTTAATAAACTTTTTTGTTAGGTTGAATATTTTAATTGATCTTGAACTTGAAACAATTTTTTGTGTTATTTATTCACTAACTCTGAAAAGTTCGTGGTGCTATTCGATTAATTGGCTAAATACAAATTACATATTTTAGATAAAATAAAATAAATATAATTTTGAAATATCACGATTATTATAGAAATCCTTATTAGAATATTGAGACATATCCTTTCGAAAGATATACATATCTGAAATGAAATCAATCCATGCGGAATATATATATATTTAAAGTTAAATATAGAGATCATTATGAATTTAATTAAAGGTTTCCGTTTCCATATGATGATGGCATGAGTTTATCAGTTCCAAGAAGTAAGGGAGAAGAAGAAAACAAGTGTCGCACATTCAACGATACACGAGTGACACTCATCCCCAGGCTTACCTCTTACTATCTCACACTTGTTCTTCCTCATGCATTTTGTAGTAACTATGTATATTTTATTCTTTTGAATATTAACTATGTGTTAAGAAATGGATATGATTATCCATATTTATCAATTTTCACCGCTTTTCCCTAGAGTAATATTTTATATTATTCTTTCTTGTATAAATAGATGAACTTACGAAAGACAGAAGTAATAAGAAGTAACAACACTTCTCTATACTCTCTCGTCACTCTCTCTCTCCCCTTTCCTCACCTCTCACTAGAAAACAATAGATATATAATAAAACATATAAACACTAGTTTATAACATGTTATCAGCACGATCCGTTCCTATATCGAAAATGTGAGTTTTAATTTATGTTCGATCCGTTTATATTATTTTCGGGATGATAGGTGCTGCCTTCCCCGTTTATATTTATTTTTATTTTCGGGATGACAGGCGCTGCCTTCCCCGTTTATATTTATATTTATTTTCGGAATGATAAGCGCTGTCGTTCCCGAACCGATCGTTATGATAGGCTATGCTTTCACTATCATGATCATATGGCAGACTATGTCTCCTCAGATCACTGCCTCCATAAAATAAATGTTCCGGAGACAATTATGAAAAGTTCCAGAAGAACCATATAACAAAAATAAAAATATCCAGAAGACATATTTAAAATAAAAATGTTCAGAAAACATATTTAAAATAAAAATGTCCAGAAAACATATTTAAAATAAAAATGTCTAGAAAACATATTTAAAATAAAAATGTCCAGAAGACATATATAAAAGCGTTCTTGAAGAACTGCTTCGTCCAGAAAACGTTTTAAATTATTGTTCTTTTAATTTCTGTTTATTATCGTAAATTATATGGAAGGTTTGCCTCCTATATTATTTTAAATTCTGTCTTTATTATGTTTACAAATTTTATTGCTTTACTTTAAAATTGGAAATTTAATTTGAATAAATAAATTATTATATTATGTATTCAGTTATCATGTTAAATTTGGCGAAACTTGAAATCGATGCCCTTGATATCTCTGGTAATAATTATATGAGATGGGCAGTAGCCGCAATGATGCATTTAAAGGGAAAAGAGCTCCTTGATACCATCGATAAATCAAAAACATCTCCTATAGAAAAAAAGGCAAACGCCATGATATTTTTATTCCACCATATCCATGATGGTTTAAAAGATGAATATATCACGAAAGAAAATCCTGCATATCTTTGGCAATCACTCAAATATAGGTTTGATCACCAGAAATATGTGATCTTACCAAAAGCTAAGCATGAGTGGTTAAACCTCCGGTTTCAGGATTATAAGAGCGTTAGTGAATATAATTCCGCTCTGTTTGGAATTACTTCCAGGATAATGTTATGTGGAGAGAAGATAAACGATTATGATATGATCGAAAAAACTCTCCAAACATTTCATCCTGGAAACATAATCCTGCAGCAACAATACCGGGCAAATGGATACACGAAGTATTCAGAGTTGATGCAAGTTCTGTTGGTGGCATAACAAAATAACAAACTCGTGACGTTAAACCATCAGTCTCGTCCAACTGGATCAGCTCCATTCCCATAAGTGAATGTTGCATCATCTTATTATAATAATTGGCAAAATGGACGTGGACGCGGTCGAGGTAATGATCGTGGTCGTGGACGAGGATATGGACGTGGATATGGACGTGGACAAAAAAGAAAGTTTCGTCCTAATGATGTCAATACTGGAAGAAATAATAAAAGGTTCAAAGGAAATGAAGTTGGTCGCAAGCAACATGAGAATGCTTGCTACAGATGCGGCATAAAAGAACATTGGTCCCGTACCTGTCGTACGCCAAAACATTTAGCCGATCTGTATCAAGAATCATAAAAAGTGAAAGGAAAGGAAGGTGAAACCAACTTCATCTATGGCGAATCCGGACCTTCTTTTGATGGTATAAATGATGATATACATCTCGATATTACTGATTTTGTGGTTGATCCCGAAGATATCAACGAAAATCAAAACAACTAAGATCTTCCTGAAGAAGAAAATATGACATGATGTATATAGTTGTGTTAATCTTCCTGAAGAAGAAAATAATGTTTATAAATATCTTTTTGTTGTAAAATAGTTTTATAAAGCTTTTGCCTTGTTTATTAATGTTCATTTTATGAATATTTTAAATTCAGAAAATGTCGAAATCTAAGATCGAGGATGGAGATATATGTCTGGCAAACAGTGCTACAACGCACACAATACTTAAGGATAATAAGTATTTCTCCTTTCTTAAAATGAAAGATTCCGCCGGAAGCGTGAATACTATATGTGGTAATGCAAAAATTATTATGGGCTCCGGAAGAGTCAGTTTTTCGATGCCAAGGGGAACAAAATTTGAGATAAATGATGCATTATATTCCCCTTAATATTCTAGAAACCTGTTAAGTTTCAGAGATATCCGCAGAAATGGATATCACATAGAAACTATGGATGAAAATGGCATTGAATATCTTTGCATCACATCAGTTACTCCGGAGAGAAAAATTATATTAGAAAAATTACCAGTATTATCCTCCGGATTATATTCCACAAAAATAAATCTGATTGAATCATATATTACGCTAAACCAGAAGTTTACATATTCGTTCAAAGTCTGGCATGAACGACTAGGGCATCCTGGTTCAGTCATGATGCGAAAAATTGTGGAAAATTCTAATGGTCATCCTTTGAAAAACCAGAAGATTTTTCAATCGAGTGAATTTTCATGTAATGCTTGTTCTCAAGAAAAATTCATAACTCGGCCATCACCAGCCAAAATCGGGAATGAATCTCCAGTATTCTTAGAGAGAATACATGGTGATATATGTGGGCCTATTCACCCACCATGCGGGCCATTTCGATATTTCATGGTATTAATTGACGCATCCAGTAGATGGTCACATGTGTGTCTATTGACCATACGAAATACGGCTTTCGCAAGATTCATTGCCCAAATAATCAGGCTAAAGGCACAATTTCCTGATTATACTATAAAGAAAGTAAGGCTTGATAACGCTGGTGAATTCACTTCACAAGCCTTCAATGACTATTGTATGTCATTGGAAATAGATGTTGAACATCCGGTTCCGCATGTTCATACACAAAATGGCATGGCTGAGTCTTTGATTAAACGGTTGCAACTCATTGCTAGACCGTTAATATTGAGAACAAAACTCCCAATTTCAGTATGGGGTCATGCTATCTTGCATGCAGCGGCATTGATTCAGATACGACTGAGTTCGTATCATAAATATTCCCCATTACAGTTAGCGTCTGGGCAGGAGCCAAATATATCCCATCTTCGTGTTTTTGGGTGTGGGGTTTATGTTCCTATAGCCCCACCTCAAAGAACAAAAATGGGGGCGCAGAGAAGACTGGTAATATACATCGGTTATACATCACCAAGTATAATTCGGTATCTTGAACCGCAAACTGGTGATATGTTTACGGCACGTTTTGCCGATTGCCATTTTAATGAAAGTGAATTTCCAGCGTTAGGGGGAGGAATTAGAGAAATTCCGAAAGATGTTACATGGTGTACACCATCTTTGTTGTACATTGATCCCCCTACAAAACAACGCGAACTTGAAGTTCAAAAAATAGTTCACTTACAAAATATGGCAAATCAGTTACCAGATTCGTTCACAGATACAAAAAGGGTGACAAAGTCATATATACCCGCTGCGAATGCTCCGTCAAGAATTATTGTTCCGGAAGAACAAATTGATGGAAAAATAGCAAATGAAACCAAGATTCAGTTGAAAAGGGGGATGCCGATATGCTCAAAAGATAAAAATCCCCGGAAGAACAAAACGAAAATGGTCCAGAAGAACCACATACGGAGAAAAATCCTGAAGACGAAAATGATAAAGAAAAATATGAGATTTCCATTAACTATGCCCAAGATGGAAAATTCTGGGATAGATATAAAATAGAAAATAATGATGGAATTTTCTCATTCTCTGTATGCAAAGAAATTGATTATGAAAGTGACGATCCAGATCCAAGGTCCATATCAGATTGCCAGAAAATATATGATTGGGAGAGATGGAAAATGACCATAGAAAATGAATTGATCTCCCTCAATAAACGAAATGTTTTTGGGCCTATTGTCACTACATCCAAAGATATAAAACCGGTTGGGTACAAATGGGTTTTTGTACGAAAAAGAAATGAGAAAAATGAGGTGACAAGATATAAAGCCCGTCTTGTTGCACAAGGATTCTCTCAAAGACCGGGAATTGATTGTGAAGAAACATATTCCCCGGTTATGGATGCAATAACATTCAGATTTTTGATGAGCTTTGGGGCATCTAAAAATCTAGAAGTGTATCTTATGGATGTTGTGACAGCATATCTATATGGGTCACTTGATAATAATATCTATATGAAAATCCCAGAAGGATTGAAAATGCCTGAAGCATTAAGCTCAAAATCTAAAGAGATATGTGCGGTCAAATTACACCGATCACTTTACGGATTAAAATAATCCGGGCGCATGTGGTATAATCGCTTAAGTGAATATTTGCTAACGAAAGGTTATGTGTATAATGCAATAATGCAATCGTTTTTATTAAGAAATCCTCATCAAGATTTGTGATCATTGATGTATATGTTGATGACCTGAACATAATTGGAACTCAAAAGGAAATTGATGATGCAAGAACTCATATGAAAGAAGAGTTCGAAATGAAAGATCTTGGCAAGACAAAATTTTGTCTTGGATTACAGATAGAGCACTTCCGAGATGGGGTATTTGTGCATCAATCAAATTATACTAAAATAATCTTACAACGCTTTTATATGGATAAAGCGAATCCTTTGAGTACTCCAATGGTTAATCGATCTCTCGATACTGAAAAAGATCCATTACGACCTTGTGAAGATAATGAGGAAGCGTTAGGTCCTGAAGTACCTTATATGAGCGCTATAGGTGGACTTATGTATCTTGCAAATTGTACACGACCGGATATAGCATTTGCTACAAATCTACTTGCAAGATTTAGTTCGTCACCTACACGCATACATTGGAATGGAATAAAACATATATTTCGTTATCTTCAGGGATCAATTGACTTGGGTTTATTTTACCCCCGAGTCTCCAATTTTGATTTAGTCGATTTTGCAGATGCAGACTATTTATCAGATCCACATAAAGCTCGATCGCAAACCGGATACGTTTTTACAATTGGAGGTACTGCAATATCTTGGCGTTTTCAAAAGCAGACTCTAGTCGCCACTTCCTCAAATTATGCAGAAACTATTGCGCTCTATGAGACATGTAGAGAATGTATATGGTTCAGATCTATGACTCATCACATTAAAGAAGCAAGCGGAATAGTCACCAATAAAGAGCCAACGATATTGTTCGAAGATAATGCTGCATGTGTCGCTCAACTCAAAGAAGGTTATATCAAAAATGATAGAACGAAACATATTCCTCCAAGATTTATCTCTTACACTCGAGAACTCGAGAAGAATCAAGAAGTCGATATCCAATACATTCGTTCAAGTGACAATGCAGCAGATCTCTTCACAAAGGCGTTTCCCACTACAACTGTAACGCCCGTGTTCCGGAAGAGTTAATTATTGTGGAGGAATAATTAATTCGGGTTGTTCCGGGGGGCGGTATCGATCGATACTGGCAGGCATCGATCGATACCAGCCGGGTTTTTCTCGGGGTTATCTTCTTCTCTTATCTTCTTCGAGTATAAAAAGGTTATCCTTAGAAGGATAAGACCATAGTTGGTCGTGAGAAAGAAAGAGAGAGCGAGAGAGAAAGAGAAGGAGAGAAAGAGAGAAAGGAAGCTTTGTTAAGCTTGGATCTTGCGAGATCGAGTGAGAGTTTGAGCTTGAGAAGCTCGAAGAAGAGGTTAGAGGAGCTTGGTTTCGACGTGAGCTTGTAGGAAGCGAGGGAGATCTTCTTGGGCTTAGGGAGGTCGTTTTAGAGCTCGTTTCAGCTGTTTTAAGGTGAGTTGTGACCAAAGGTGATCAATTAAGCTTGTGTGGTGATTGTTTAAGCTTGGTTGACGGATTTGGTGGCTTGTGTCTGTGGCGATTCCTGTGTTTAGGTCTCGTGGGCATCGATCGATACCATGTGTGTATCGATCGATACCAGACCATAGGCGGTGGTCTCGAATTGTAGTGTATCGAGGTGATAGACTTGAACCGTGTTGTGTCGATCGATACCAAGTGTTGTGTTTGGGTGTCGATCGATACCAGTCCCTTGTCGGGACTTGTGTGTTGTTTGGGCATCGGTCGATACTATGGGAGTATCGATCGATACCAGTTGCGTCTGGTGTTGAATGTTTAATTTGTTGTTAATTAATCATTGATAATTGTTGCTTGTGCTTATTGGTAGCCTGTTGTTGGGATGATCAATCTCACTCAGCATTTGGTTAGCCAAATGTTGATGCATCACTTTTGTCGATGCAGGTAAAGATAAGGCGTGATCGTGGAATCAAGGCGGAGAAGAGGGGATGATTAGGACCCGGGGTTTGCTTTTGTTGTTTGGGTATCGATCGACACTAGGGGAGTATCGATCGATACCAGTTGTTGTTATATAAACCGTTAGCTTGTTTAAGCTGTAGTACTTGCGTTGTACTGTTTGTTTATTATTGTTAATGTTAATTATATGTTTATTTTCTTTGCAAAAAAAAAAAAATGCGGTCCTTTCAATTATTGGTATCAGAGCCCATACGGTTCTAGGAGCCTAGGTGGTTCTAGAATAGATTGGGTGTTGTGTGGGGTCGTAGAATCATCCTCTTGAGCCTTGTGAGATTCCACGGTGAGTATCTTTATTGTGATGATTGATTTTCGTTCTCTGAGCCTGTGCTTCTGCACGTGTGCAGATGGCTAGAGGACGTGGTAGAGGTCGTGGCCGTGGTAGAGGTCGTGGCCGTGGTAGAGGTCGTGGCCGTGTGCCGGAGGAGCAGGTCGAGGATTCGCGTGCGAGTCAGATTGGGTCTGAGGGTGCGGCCGGTGTGAGTGCCGTTGGGGCTGGCGTGAGCGCCAGTGTGGCTGGTGTTCCAGCGGGTGCTGCGGGTGTAGCAGCGGGTGATGCTCGGGCCCGAGATGATCGCATAGCGGATCTGTTGACGAGGTTGTTGGAGCGGTTACCAGAGAGGGTACCGGCTCAGGCTCCTGTGGTTCCGGTAGTTGTGGAGGCTCAGCCTCAGGTGGCAGCTGCGGTTGCTGAGGAGCTCCCGTCCTATCTTAGGATGGTGGAGCAGATGCAGAGGATTGGCACGGGGTTCTTCTCTGGAGGTGCTAATCCTGAGGACGCTGATGCGTGGTTGAGAAGGGTGGAGAGGAATTTCCTCTCAAGTAGGTGTCCCGCGGGATACCAGGTGGACATTGCGGTCCATTATCTGGAAGGTGACGCGCATCTCTGGTGGAGGGGTGTGGCATCACGGAGAGTTCAGGCCGCGATGTCTTGGGCGGATTTTGTGGGGGAGTTTAACTCCAAGTATTTCCCTCAGGAGGCGTTCCACCGGATCCAGTCGAGGCTTGCGAGTTTGACTCAGGGGGATCGGTCGGTACGCGAGTATGAGGTGGAGTTCAACCGGCTCGGGTCTTATGTTAGACGAGCGGCTGAGAGTGAGTCGGACCGTGTTCAGAGGTTTCTGATGGGTCTTCGGGTCGACTTGAGGAACCGTTGCATGGTGAGGGCTTTTTGCACGGTTGATGAGTTGGTTGAGACTGCGGCCTTGCTTGAGGAGGGTCTGAAGGACGAGGTGGTAGCGGTTACACCGAGCTTTCAGGCAAGATCTGTGCAGCAGCAGTCCGGTCCAAGCAGAAGCAGTAAGCCGATGCAAGGACAGAAGCGGAAGCGAGAAGGCGCTTCGAGAGGTAGTCGGGGTGGTCCGGGTTGCTTCGGGTGTGGGAGCATGGATCACCGAGTGGCGAACTGTCCTCAGAAGGGCGGGGTGCGGGTGGATTCTCGAGTGTGCTATCACTGCAAGGAGCCGGGTCACCTCAGGCCTCAGTGTCCCCAGTTGCGGCAGAGTGAGACCACGGTGGTGCAGCCCGTCAGGCAGGTGGCATCAGCGCCTCGAGTGTACTCCATCGCCGAGTCCGGAGAGCCGAGTTCCAGGCCGATCACAGGTATTTTCTTAGACGCATCTAAGTTTAATTCTGTGTTGGGGAACGTCGTGCTTGTCGGGGTGTTAAGGTTCTCAGCACATGTATATGTGCAGGGACCTTGTGTGTTGGAGGTGTAGAGTGTCATGTGTTGTTTGACACGGGAGCATCGCATTGCTTCGTTTCCCCGGAGTTGGCCGAGAAGGCTAATCTGCGGAGCGAGCCCGGTGTGAGTTTGGGTTTCGTGGAGGTTGCCGGAGGGAAGCTCCTGAGGATTCACGGTCGTGTGCGGGACGTGGATGTTCAGGTAGCAGGAGAGTCCATGGCTGCCGATTTGATTATCTGCTCCGTGGAGCTGTACGATGTCATCTTGGGCATGGACTGGCTCGGGAAGTTCAGAGCGCATCTGGACTGTCACCGAGGGCGGGTCGAGTTCGACCGAGGAGAAGGGAAGTGGGTGTATCAGGGTGTGAGACCGACTTCCGGGAGTCTCGTGATCTCGGTTGTGCACGCGGAGCGTCTGATCGAGAAAGGTTGCGAGGCGTATTTAGCTACGATTTCCTTGCCGGAGGCCGTCGGAGAGGCCAGGGTGCAGGATATTCGGGTGGTTAGTGAGTTCCAGGATGTGTTCCAGTCGTTGCAGGGGTTGCCACCGTCTAGGTCGGATCCCTTCACGATCGAGTTGGAACCAGGGACGGCACCGATATCCAGGACTCCTTATAGGATGGCTCCAGCAGAAATGGCCGAGCTGAAGAGGCAGCTGGCGGAGTTGTTGAACAAAGGGTTCATTCGTCCGAGTTCTTCACCGTGGGGAGCACCGGTGTTGTTCGTGAAGAAGAAGGACGGGAGTTTTCGGTTGTGTATAGATTACCGGGGACTTAACCGAGTCACAGTGAAGGACAGGTATCCTCTTCCTCGGATTGATGAGTTGTTGGATCAGTTGAGAGGGGCTACTTGGTTCTCCAAGATTGACTTGGCGTCGGGATATCATCAGATTCCCATCGATGAGGTAGATATCCGGAAGACGGCTTTCAGATCTCGTTATGGCCACTACGAGTTTGTGGTGATGCCATTTGGGTTGACGAATGCACCGGCTGCATTTATGAGATTGATGAACAGCGTTTTCCAGGAGTATCTGGATGAGTTCGTGATTATCTTTATCGATGATATCTTGGTGTATTCGAGGAACCGGGAGGAGCATGAGGTGCATCTGCGTGTGGTTCTTTCGAAGCTGCGGGAACGGAAGTTATTTGCTAAGTTGAGCAAGTGTAGCTTCTGGCAGCGGGAGATTGGTTTTCTGGGTCACATTATTTCTGCGGAGGGAGTATCGGTAGATCCAGAGAAGATTCAGGCCATTAGTACGTGGCCGAGGCCGAGGAATGCCACTGAGATTCGGAGTTTTCTTGGGTTGGCAGGGTATTATCGGCGGTTCGTCAAGGGTTTTGCGAGTTTGGCCAAGCCTATGACGAAACTGACGGGAAAGGATGTTCCTTTCGTGTGGTCCTCGGAGTGTGAGGAGAGTTTGACGAAACTGAAGGCCATGTTGACTAGTACTCCAGTATTGGCGTTGCCAGTGTCGGGCGAGCCTTACGTGGTTTACACCGATGCGTCGGGGATGGGCCTTGGTTGTGTGTTGATGCAGCAGGGGAAGGTTATTGCCTATGCTTCGCGGCAGCTGCGGAAGCATGAGGGCAACTACCCTACCCATGATCTGGAGATGGCTGCAGTGGTTTTCGCTTTGAAGATTTGGAGATCCTATCTTTATGGCGGAAAGGTTCAGGTGTTCACAGATCATAAGAGCCTGAAGTACATTTTCACTCAGCCTGAGTTGAATTTGAGGCAAAGGCGCTGGATGGAGCTAGTGGCCGATTATGATCTGGAGATAGCTTACCATCCTGGTAAGGCTAATCTGGTTGCGGATGCGTTGAGTCGGAAGCGGGTGGCTTTGGCTCGGGAACGCGAGGTTGAGTCTTTGGTGAGCGAGATTAGCACATTGCGTTTATGTGTTGTATCTCAGGAACCTTTGGGCTTAGAGGCGGCTAACCAGGCGGATCTTTTGAGCAGAGTTCGGTTGGCTCAGGGAAAAGATGAGGTTCTGGTTAAGGCTGCGAGAGCAGAGGGTTCTGAGTATCAGGTATCTGCGAACGGCACTATCCTTGTTAATGGGAGGGTATGCGTACCTTTGGATGAGGATTTGCGGCGAGAGATCCTGAGTGAGGCTCATTCCAGTATGTTTTCGATTCATCCAGGAGCGACTAAGATGTATCGCGATATTAAGCGCTACTATCATTGGGTCGGGATGAAGAAGGATGTGGCTAATTGGGTTGCGTCGTGCAACGTGTGCCAACTAGTGAAGGCGGAGCACCAGGTCCCGAGTGGTTTGTTGCGGAGCCTACCCATTCCAGAGTGGAAGTGGGATATGATCACGATGGATTTCGTGGTGGGGTTACCAGTTTCTCGGACCAAGGATGCTGTTTGGGTCATCGTTGATCGATTGACCAAGTGTGCGCGTTTTCTGGCCATTAAGAAGTCCGATGGGGCGGCAGTTTTGGCTAGGAGGTACGTGCAGGAGATTGTGAGACTGTATGGAGTACCGGTGAGTATTGTTTCAGACCGGGATCCTAAGTTCACATCGGAGTTCTGGAATGCGTTTCAGGCAGAGATGGGCACGAAAGTGCACTTGAGCACGGCGTATCATCCTCAGACAGATGGGCAGTCAGAGAGGACCATCCAGACTTTGGAGGATTTGTTGAGGATGTGCGTGCTGGATTGGAGTGGTCACTGGGTGGATCACTTGAGCTTGGTTGAGTTTGCGTATAACAATAGTTACCAGGCGAGTATTGGGATGGCTCCATATGAGGCTCTGTATGGGAGACCATGTCGTACCCCGTTGTGTTGGACACAAGTGGGGGAGAGGAGCACTTTGGGTGCGAGTTTTGTTCAGGAAACTACGGAGAAGATCCGGGTTTTGAAGCTGAACATGAAAGAGGCCCAAGATCGGCAAAAGAGTTATGCCGATAGGAGGCGGAAAGAGCTTGTGTTTGAGGTGGGAGATAGTGTGTATCTCAAGATGGCTTTACTGAGAGGTCCGAACAGGTCCATTGTTGCGACTAAGTTGAGTCCGAGGTATATGGGACCGTTCCGGATTGTGGAGCGTGTTGGACCGGTAGCGTATCGGTTGGAGTTACCCGCGGTTATGCAAGCATTTCATAAGGTCTTCCATGTGTCGATGCTGAAGAAGTGTTTGCATAGGGGTGACGAGGTATTGGCTGAGATTCCGTCAGATCTCCAGCCCAATATGACCGTTGAGGCGAGACCTTTGAGAGTTCTCGAGCGGAGGGTCAAGGAGCTTCGTCGGAAGAGGATTCCGATGATGCGAGTTCTGTGGGACTGTGACGGGGTGCAGGAGGAAACTTGGGAGCCAGAGGCTAGGATGGAAGCGAGGTTCCAGAAGTGGTTCCAGAAGCAAGCTGCGGCTTGAGTTCCATCGAGAGGTTCCAGTTTCGGTTATAGCTATATGCTATGTGTATTTCATTTTGTATTTCCGTTGTGTAGAACGATGTTACATTATGATGTGTAATAAGATGAGTATTTCTTATTATTGGTGACTTTGGGAGTCACGGTGTCGCATTGCGTTTGGGGTAAAAGCGTTAATGCAAGAGAGTGATAAGATGGATGTTCTTATTGCTGTTGTGGGCGGTGCGATGACCGGGTTATTGGTTATGCACGCCAGATATTCCGGGTGTGGAATATGGGTGATGCCGGTGTTGCCTTGCGAGGATTTACACGGATCACGAGAGGTAGTTCAGTCGAATGCTTAGTGTTATGTGACTTATTGCTCGATGAGAGGACTGGTTCCTCTGGTGCCGATAGCTCGCAGGACTGTGTGTCTTGAGAGTGTGAGTGGCGATGTACCCAGACTCGGGAGGTTTATAGCCTAGAGTAATACGTGATACCGTGGATTCGTAAGGAGTATATCGTAGACGTATGATATATTCCCTAGAATTGAGTGGTATGGGGTATCGAGACTCTTGTAGGTTATATTCTTGAGTGGAGTGGTACGGCAGATACCCAGAACTCGGAGATGCTGCGGTGTCTTGGGTGATGTGGTATGGTTGATATCCTACGGGATATGGCTGATGCTCGGAACTCGGAGATGCTGCGGTGTCTTGAGTGATGGGGTTGGCGTGTGTTGAGCAATAAGTACATATGATGCCGCGGTGTCATAAGCATAGGGACTGAATGGGAAACCTCGGAGGTTAGTTTTGGACCTCGTGTGAGTATTGCGTTGGCCGG
Source organism: Eutrema japonicum (assembly GCA_030161315.1). NCBI lineage: Eukaryota > Viridiplantae > Streptophyta > Magnoliopsida > Brassicales > Brassicaceae > Eutrema > Eutrema japonicum. The sequence goes on from BSQW01000005.1 coordinate 48,476,526, forward strand.
GTTGGCCAAGGGTTGTGTAATCGTTGCGACGATTAGGGTTCATTGGAGATGGACGGTTCATGGGAGATGAACGGTAACAAAGATTCGAGGACGAATCTAAGTTAGTGGGGGAGAATTGTAACGCCCGTGTTCCGGAAGAGTTAATTATTGTGGAGGAATAATTAATTCGGGTTGTTCCGGGGGGCGGTATCGATCGATACTGGCAGGCATCGATCGATACCAGCCGGGTTTTTCTCGGGGTTATCTTCTTCTCTTATCTTCTTCGAGTATAAAAAGGTTATCCTTAGAAGGATAAGACCATAGTTGGTCGTGAGAAAGAAAGAGAGAGCGAGAGAGAAAGAGAAGGAGAGAAAGAGAGAAAGGAAGCTTTGTTAAGCTTGGATCTTGCGAGATCGAGTGAGAGTTTGAGCTTGAGAAGCTCGAAGAAGAGGTTAGAGGAGCTTGGTTTCGACGTGAGCTTGTAGGAAGCGAGGGAGATCTTCTTGGGCTTAGGGAGGTCGTTTTAGAGCTCGTTTCAGCTGTTTTAAGGTGAGTTGTGACCAAAGGTGATCAATTAAGCTTGTGTGGTGATTGTTTAAGCTTGGTTGACGGATTTGGTGGCTTGTGTCTGTGGCGATTCCTGTGTTTAGGTCTCGTGGGCATCGATCGATACCATGTGTGTATCGATCGATACCAGACCATAGGCGGTGGTCTCGAATTGTAGTGTATCGAGGTGATAGACTTGAACCGTGTTGTGTCGATCGATACCAAGTGTTGTGTTTGGGTGTCGATCGATACCAGTCCCTTGTCGGGACTTGTGTGTTGTTTGGGCATCGGTCGATACTATGGGAGTATCGATCGATACCAGTTGCGTCTGGTGTTGAATGTTTAATTTGTTGTTAATTAATCATTGATAATTGTTGCTTGTGCTTATTGGTAGCCTGTTGTTGGGATGATCAATCTCACTCAGCATTTGGTTAGCCAAATGTTGATGCATCACTTTTGTCGATGCAGGTAAAGATAAGGCGTGATCGTGGAATCAAGGCGGAGAAGAGGGGATGATTAGGACCCGGGGTTTGCTTTTGTTGTTTGGGTATCGATCGACACTAGGGGAGTATCGATCGATACCAGTTGTTGTTATATAAACCGTTAGCTTGTTTAAGCTGTAGTACTTGCGTTGTACTGTTTGTTTATTATTGTTAATGTTAATTATATGTTTATTTTCTTTGCAAAAAAAAAAAAATGCGGTCCTTTCAACAACATTCAGAAAATATATTCAAAGTATTGGAATGCGTCATCTACGGGATTTATGAAGAGAATGTTATATCCATCATTTCAGGGGAATATTGCGTCACTGTACTCTTTTTCCCTTGTTGTGGTTTTTATTCATTTGGGTTTTTATTCAAAGGGGAGATTTTTAACGAAGCAGTACGTAATACATTAGAAGTGATGGATAATCAAGGGGGAGTGTTAAGAAATGGATATGATTATCCATGTTTATCAATTTTTACCGCCTTTCCCTAGAGTAATATTTTATATTATTCTTTCTTATATAAATATATGAACTTACGAAAGACAGAAGTAATAAGAAGTAACAACACTTCTCTATACTCTCTCGTCACTCTCTCTCTCTCCTTTCCTCACCTCTCACTACAAAACAATAGATATATAATAAACATATAAACACTAGTTCATGACACTATGTATATTTTACAAGGAGAGTTTTATTTACAAAGAATTTATATTTAACACAATGTGACCGATTTGCCCTTTTGGTATATTCAATTAATACATTTTTGTCTCTAAAATTTGAGTAATTTGTTACGGAAGTTGGTAATTCAACCGACAATCCAGAGTTAATTTATATGGAAAGACGAGATCAATTCTCTAATTCGAATACAACACATAAGACTAATTTGGATGTCTTAACCTCCAAACCCAAAAAAACTATAAAATCAGAAAGTTCAAAATTTTAAGTTAAACAAATAAAGGTCACTATTTAGTCAATATATGATAATTCAATATGTGCAATGATCATCATCTAATCCCGTGTAAGTCAAATATAGAATGCATATGTTTTCATCACCAAGATGTAAAAATCTAGGCAAAAATTAAGTCTGTACAGAAAACTGTTAAAATGCTAAGCAAATCGATGTTTTTTTTTTTGGTTCAACAAGGAAAACAGATGATTTAATAAGTGAAACAGAGGATTTAATAAGTAGTGGTAGAAAAGTAGGTACTTCGAGCCGAAGCACCTAATGACTGGTTGATCCATGTGTCCGAGTCGTTTGCCAGGCCGTCCTCCATTTTGACACGTGGCAATCAGGTATGACATATTCCATTTTCGCATGTACGTAGGTTTTATATAGGGGAAAAATGTTTTTAAAAAATAAAAAACTTTCAAATTTTCCTCATTCAAAATATCAATTATCATATGGACAATTTAAATCCATTTGAATCGACTAAAAGATAAGGAAATATGAAAATCCAATTCCCAGAACATTTATTCCCCATAACGAATAAGCTAGCTCTCAAATCATCAAAATATAATAATTTATATTTAAATTCTTAAATTTTGGTGATTGATCCAAATTAAACAAATCGTTAAATTGTTAAACAGAACATATAAACGAAGTTAAAAAACTATTGTAAATTACGGTTAGGTGAAACGATGTCGTCCCACTTTTTTCCAAATCGATAAAATCCTATTAAATTTGGAGATTTTATCAAGAAAGAAGAGATAAAGTAGTTTTACTTAACTTTGATTTACAATAGTTTTTAATTCCGTTTAACAACTTAATAACGTGTCTCATTTGATTCATTCAACAAAAGTTAAAAATTTAAATAGAAAATCAACATATTTAATTTATCTATGCGATAGTTTATATTTTAAATGATCAAAATTAAAAAAATTATTATTTTTGGTCAATTTTCCGTTTTATATACTTTGTCCCTTTATTATTTTTTATCTAAATTGTTATTCCTATCCAGAAACAAAATGAGGAAACTGTTGGAAACCAGGGACGGATCTAGGATATATTCTTAGTGGCGGCAAATTTTATTTATTTAGTTAATTAAAAAAAATTATAAGACTAAACAAAATTAATTATCTTAATATATATTATTTTTCAAGACAATAAAAGTTTTTAAAGTCCAAAGAGCGCACTCTAGCCATAATTACATTTCATAGATATTAGAAAATCCCCTTAAAAAGGAAAGCCTATCAAAAACTTGTTTGAAGCACTTAAAAAAAATGTTTGAAGAAAAGATAAAAAAATGACTTAAACTCGGTGAGAGAAATTACTAACTGGAAAAATTTATGAAAATAAGCCAATAAAAAAAAGTAAAACATAACAAAAATGAAAAATTCAGAATAAGAGTGGGGGCATCGAACTGTTTCTTTAAAATTTTAATGGGTGCATATTTACCCATTTACTCCAAATATCTTATAATTACTTAAACAAAACACAAAATTAAAAAAAAAACAGAAAACAAAAACCCCACAATCCTAAGTATTACGGAAAATAATTAAAGGGAAAATAATGGAAATGGATGTAAATTTTACTATATTAATACTAATATATATGATGGAAATTTAAATGCCATGAAAAGGTTTTAATTTTCACATTAAAAAGCACAAGGGTTTAGAGATAAACACGTGAGTCATCATCAAAACAGTGGTCGGGGGGTCGCTTTCGTGTAACACAGAGACATTAAAATAAACAAAACGAGATTCCTTTAGTATACACACGTATACACTCATACACATGCCACGTAAGAATACGTATACTCATGACGTGTCCACGAATATATATATAAACGTGTGCTTCAATTTTCTTTTGAGTCTTACAAATTTTGGTTCAAATAATAGATTTGAAACTAATATCCAAACTCTCAAAGAAACACCATGGAAGAAGAGCAACCTCCGACCAAGAAACGGAACATGGGGAGATCTAGAAAAGGTTGTATGAAAGGTAAAGGCGGTCCAGAGAATGCCACGTGTACTTTCCGTGGAGTGAGGCAACGGACTTGGGGTAAATGGGTCGCTGAGATCCGTGAGCCTAACCGTGGCACCCGGCTCTGGCTCGGCACGTTTAATACCTCAGCGGAAGCCGCCATGGCTTACGATGAAGCCGCTAAGAAACTGTACGGACACGAGGCTAAACTCAACTTGTTGCATCCACAACAACACCAAGTAAATAAGAACTTGTCTTTTTCGGGCCACGGCTCGGGTTCTTGGGCTTATAAGCTCGATACGGTTCGTGGGTTGGACCTTGGTCTCCGCCCGTCAAGTGGTTCTTGGTCGGGGAGATTGAGTGTTCTACAAGAAGACGATCATCAGAATTCTTATCGATCCTTATCTTCAAGTGGGTCGAGTCTTTCTTGGTTGGTACCCAAACGAAGCAATTCACAAGATCGAGATAGTGTCAATGCTGCGGGTGCTTGCGGCGGTGAAGGCGGCGGCTTTACGTTTTCGACGAAGTTGAAACCGAAGAACTTGATGTCGACGATGACTCCCAATTATGGATCATCAAATGGAGTTTGGTCAAGGTTTCTTAGGGGGCAAGAAAAGAAGACGGAATATGACGTGTCGTCATCTCGTGGCTCGTCGGACAATAAGGAGAGTGTGTCAGTTCCTAGTGGCGGCGCCGGAGAAGGGATGCATAGGCCGGAGGTGGAGGAGGGAACAGGGTATTTGGAGATGGACGATCTTTTGGAGGTTGATGATTTGGGTTTGTTGATTGGCAAAAATGGAGATTTCAAGAACTGGTGTTGTGATGAGTTTCAACATCCATGGAGTTGGTTCTGAGAGAGTTTATTTATTTGTTATACATACACCAATCGTCATGTATGCATGTAGTCCTTATGTGTATAAATAGGTTTGAGCAAGTTTTGAATTTTGTTAAACGATATGTAAAAAGTAAATTAATAGATTTAAAATGGGGTAAGTTTTGAATTTTCTCTGTGGAACCTAAATAGACTAAATGTTACAATGTTTTGACTGATAAGTAACTTTTTCCCCCCTTGTAAATCATGGTCTTACTAGCAAGGCGGATGAGCCGACTCGGAAAAAAAGTTATATATGATTTGTACATCAAAACACTGATTCAAGGATAAAACTATATGATTATGTTTTCGTGAATATTTATAAAAACCAACATATTCTTAGTTTAGCCTTTTAATTATGCGTCATTGCTGTAATATCTCTTGTAAAGAGAATGTCACAAATTTGTACAAATTGTTTAAGCATCATCACGTGTACAAATTGTTTAAGCTTTGTAAGCAAATTATAATATGGTTAGGAGGATTTATCTTTGGTGTGGATACCAAAGAACATTGAATTGACACAAAATGATAGTTTACTCTCTAATGTTCATGTATTAGAACTCTTATCTCATTATTTCCTCCAGACGACATATCCTCAAAAAAAAAACACAGATAGATTGATACCGCAAATCCTTAAGACTCTATGTTTTTGAGTTCACATACCTAAACTTACCATTATCAATCAAAAGCTTCATCACATGAGCTATCATCATCATCATAATGGTCATCGCATAAAACTTCAGTTGTCGGATCTTCCCTAGCATGTTCACAGCCAGTTTCTTCTACCATAACCAAAGGCAACTTCAGAGACTGCTCTGGCAGCTCCTGGAAAAATGAATTCATTACCATGAAGCGGAAGACCTGTAATAACTGGCTTTTCTCTCTCTTTATGTCTGCGCTTAGGAGCTTCTCAAGCAATGTAGGTTTTCTCATCGTCATGGAAGGTTCTTGAGATGAATTTTTGTCTTCGAACCTTGGTTTCTTGCTAAACTTGTCTCTATCACCATGTCTTCTCTTATTGTGTCTATTATTCTGGAATCTTCCCTTTTTGCCATCCTTGTATTGAAATTGTCCATTGTTGTCTCCTCCATTAACTTGTTCATCTGTATTGGATAAATAATATGAAGGAACTTCTGCAACTTCAACACCTAACTCAGCCTGCTTTGCTAAAACTTCTCGGAGTTGCTGCAATGCAAAAATAAAAGCTACAAGGTAAGAAGAAAATGCTAATTGAAATAAGAATTATGAGTAGACTATGGGAAGGTTATAGAACAAGCCAAAAAAAAAAAGTTATAACAAGCCAAGTGATATGACCCCCTCTTTCACCATCGCCTGAACTTCACAATAGAAAAACTTTGAATCCAATAACTTTTAAATACACATAGATATATGTGCACAAATGCTTTTTTTTCATCCCTCATAACCTTTTGGATATTTAACTAGTCGGGGTATTTTGTTAGTCCTTCAACTTATAAACAAAACAAAAACCATAAGAATACTGAGATCTCAATTTCGACATCCATAGCATTGGCAAGCTGATCTTAATGGTGATTTGAGCTTCATGGAGGTTACTTGTTAACAAATTATAATTTTAGTGTTCATACTTTTACATCATATAGCAGATCCGGTATGGCTCACTTTCACCCTTTCCTAAAACATTTGGAATTACGTGGAATTTCTCCAGGTTTACCAATTGATTCATATTAAATTAATGCACTGTATCTGGCACAGCCATACAAAAATAACGGTCAAAGATGTGGAAAAACTATGGGGTAGAGAAAAATAAAGGGTACCTGACGACGCAATTTTGCTTCCTCGTCAAGGATGCAGTCTGAAACATTTTTCTTTAACTTCTGCAAATAGCTAACTCAGCATTCAATATTTGCCCCTAAAGAGTGAATTTCAAAAAATCAAAGGCGCTGGGAGAGGAAGGGCTAGTCTAACCTTTTCAACCTTGAGTTTCGTTGGAAAATTCTTACGCCGAGCTTCACGCCATTGCTGAATTTCTTTTGAAGTATAAAACATAGCAGATGATCTTCTCTTGGAGAAAAATAACATCAAAAGAATAATATTAGAGACAGGACCCAATGAGCTGACATGAACTTGAACAAAAATGGTAACAAAAGATTTTAACCCAGATAATAATCCTAGCCAATATTAAGAGTTATATGGATCACACTGCTTTATGAACGTGAATGCAGGAAATCAAATGGCTTATGAACCAAAGGAATTTCAATGAGCCAAATAGCAAGGTGCTACGATATTGAGACATGGCACTACCTTTTCTTTTCCTTAGCTTTGTTACCAGCTTCAGATCCATGGAGCCCAGTTGCCATATTATTATAGTTCCCTGTAATTGAAGTCATAAATGGAGAAATCAAAAACATAGAATATTGGAAACACCTTTAACATTCTCAGTGTTTCAGGGGTTAGGGAATATAGATATACCGGCAATACTAAGGCTTGTACACAAAACTACTAACTTGAAATAAATAAAAAGTTTGGAATTAGATACTCCAAATAGATGTAAAAATTTTCTATCTTAATGCTGACTTTATTAACTAATATATTCCAGTACATCAACAACAACAAAGCGTAGAGATAACAACATTCTTTGCCCTATTGAGTGATGACAATTGTCATTTCCAAGGGAAGCTGAAAGAGTTTGGAGATTATACCATTTTGACAAAAATCTTATAATTTCACATCAGTGATGTGATTTGATGGAAAAGGACTAACCTTTGCCCATGTGATCCTTATTGAACCCAAACTTCTTCTTTGCATTATCTGCTTGATGCAACTGAGATCTCTGGAATCTACAATAGCTCAGAATACATATAAACCAAGATTATAGCAAACAAGTAACTAAAAGGGGAGCAAGTAGTAGGAACATACCCTTGACCAGGGCCTTTGAATTTCTGTTGTTTTGTAAATTTATTCCGAAAATCATTCCCTTTAGAATTGAAACCATTGGTGTTGTTGACATTTCCTACAGACTGCACCTGCGGAAGATCAAGTTAACTAACAAATAACAAGAAGTACTGGAAACCGCTTTGGATAATTCTCAAGAGTAACATGCAATGAAACAAGAAGTATCACCTGTGGTCTTGGCTCTGAGAAACCGGGAGGATGCAATTGGTGATTTTGATGTGGAGTTGGAACAGGGGGATACGGATGGGAGTTGAAGGAATTAAGCTGTGGCTGAGAAGTGAAAGCAGAAGGTTCACGAGAAGGCTGGAAAAAATTAGGCTGACCTAGTGGCAGTGAGTGACCACCCATAAGATTATTATTAGCAACTGCAAACTGAAGATTCCCCAAGAGGCTTGGAAGCAACTGGTTGATATGGTTGGGCAAACCAAACTGATGAAGTTGTTGTTGAGGCATATTGGAGAGATTGTTAAAGAACTGAGGATGTATTGGCATATTTTGCATTGGAATCGGATTGTTCATGTGACCCATCATTGGATTACTCATCATCTGTGGATTCATCATCCCTAACTGATTAGGTTGCACTGAATTGTGATACCCATTATGCTGATGGTGATTAGAATACCCATTGTTCTGCAGAGGCAAAGTGAACACAGAGATTATCAATACGAAAAATCCTTGATTTTGTGGTAAAAAAGAGATTTTGATGGAGTGAAAGGGAAAGACAGAGACCTGATGTTGTTGATGTTGCGGTCTGTGCGGGCGAGCTTGAGGCTGGAACGAGTTGAACGGAGGTCGCATCTTCCTTTGAGAAGGATTTTGCTTTGCTAGGGTTTAGGCCTACTTATGAACTCCGATTAATCTAGCTTGAATCTCTGCTCAGTGACAAACCGAGACGATGGGTAAGTAAGAACAAGCAAAACGAGGTCGAGAGGATGATCGGTGGATTTCGTCGGCGTGGAGCTATGGCGAGTCACACGACTGTGTTGGAGTCAAAGAAGAGACCTAATAATTATGTATACTCTTGACATTACAAAAACTTTTCTCTATCTCATTCTCTTAATTGGACCGCGAACGAACCGGTACGAACCTGTGATGTGCTTGAAGACGTGGGAATATGAACCGGAGTCAGATTGATGGTCCACGTGGCTATTGGTCTGAAATATATCGAGGGCGTCGAATGGGCTATTGGTCTGGGCCAAAGTTTGGGATCACTTGGGCCTATAACATTATTGTGATAATTATACCTTTTTTTATGTCAAACTCAAATTTCTCTATATGAAAATTTACGTTATTTTATTTTATAATTAAAAAGTATTAACGGTCTACATATTTGTTCAACGGAAAAAAGTTATGATGTAGATGGGTTTAGAGTGTGGGTGAAAAAAGTTATATAAAAAAACTGTGGGTAAAAGAAATTAAGTGTAGGTCAAAATCATAAAATGTTTACTATTCGTTATGAGCTTCAAAAACAATAGGAACTTTTATTATAATTTTTTTTTTGTTAAAAGATCTTTTATCAACTTATATGAACTAAGATTCTTATTATGGAACAGTTGTTGTTGTTCTGTATTATATAAGCTGTCATACACAAGCCTCATGTGAGTTTTTTTGTTTGTGGTTAAAAAGCCTCATGTGAGTTCTTTTTTTGGTAAAACCTCATGTGAGTTCTTGTTAAGAGTAAAGGGTTTTGTGTCCCGACGCTTTCGTTCCTTCTTGTGAAACTTGAGGTGGATATAGGTAGCATTAAATATTCACAAGGAATACAAAATATATTGGTAATACAGTATATGAGCCTTAACCACTAGCTTTTGATTATTCGTGCTTTAATTTATAAAATACAAGAAACATTGTAGAAACCAAATATGGTGTATTTAAGAGACAAATTTAGAGTAGTCAGTGAAAAACACAATAGCAGAAAAGGATGTGAACTAATTACATAAATGCACAGGATAATTCTAACAAAGATTATCATATAGTCATATTCTTTTTAATAGCAAGACTGCCAAAAAAACTGAAAAAATAGTACTTTTGGCTGTCATAACACGGGATTTAATACATTTAAATAAATCACATGAAAAGTGAAAACCAAAAATTCAACTATATAAATTCCTCTATTCATTTTTCATTTCTATCTTCGTTTTTTTCATGAAGTCGTTTTCAAATTGAAGAAAAAAACACAAAAAGCGCCGTTATGGTGATAACAACGGGCAAATCCAAATCATTGGTTATGGCATTCGTGTCTCTGTTCCTAGTACTGGTTATGTCCGGTTCGATCGTGGCCGAGGCACGTGCTTTTTTCGTGTTCGGCGACTCGCTCGTCGACAGTGGCAACAACAACTATCTACTGACGACTGCACGTGCTGATTCTCCACCGTATGGAATTGATTTTCCAACTCGAAGACCAACCGGCCGGTTTTCCAACGGTCTTAACATTCCAGATCTTATCAGTTACGTTTGGTTTCTAATCTCATTAATCGGTTTAAAGTAGTCTTGGTTCAATATTTCGACAAAATACAAACATTTGGTTGTAAGGTGTAAATTATATTATACCAAAAGACTTATGACACTCATTTGATATAGCAGTGTGAATTTGACTAACATTTAATAACCAATTGGTTAGGTGAGGCAATCGGCAACGAAGAGCCACCGTTACCGTACCTTAGTCCGGAGATAAGGGGCCGTAGACTGCTTAACGGTGCCAATTTCGCCTCCGCTGGCATCGGAATTCTCAACGATACCGGATTTCAATTCGTAAGTAATCAAACCGGGTCTGACCATAAATCAAGATTTCCATAAGTTATCCGGTTTTTTTATGAGAATCATTTTTTGGTATGCAGATAAACATTATAAGAATGTACCAACAACTAGACTACTTCCAACAATACCAACAACGTGTGAGTCGCTTGATCGGGAAACCGCAAACGCAGCGGCTCGTGAGTCAATCGCTTGGACTAATCACGGTCGGCGGAAACGACTTTGTGAACAACTATTTCTTGGTGCCATATTCCGCTAGATCGCGCCAATACACCCTACCCGACTACGTCCGGTTACTAATTTCCGAATACAAGAAAATTCTATTGGTAATAACAATATTACAAAATAAATGGTGTTAATATTATTAAGGGCAATTGACCAAAATTGAACATTTTAAAATTTTTGTTCCAAACTTAGCATCACTAATTGAAAATGACAATAATAACACAAATTTTGACAATAATAGCACAAAATTAATATTAAAATGACATAAAATCATTTTCTAATGGTAAAAAACTAAACCCTAAATTGGAAATAGTGAACCCAAACATAATGTTTAATTTTATTTTAAATTTATTTTGGGTAAACAAGTATTTTTTACATAATTATTTGTGCTATTTTCAGAATTTTAAAGTTAGGGTACTAGTTTTGGAACAAAAATAAATAAATTTTGTACTATTTTAGGGTATTTCTCTATTGTTAATTCAGATTATTTTTGTATGAGAGGAAAAATTTGGATATAATTATAGATTGGAGACCAAAAATATATTTAATTGTAGTCCATGGCTTCCGTATTATAGACCTCGATCGAGAATTTTTACTCTGTTACAGTGATTGATTTTGGTTAGATGCTAACAACTTAATTTGTGTTTTTTTAGAGGTTATATTCGCTTGGAGTGGGTCGAGTTCTAGTGACCGGAGCCGGACCACTAGGATGTGCACCGGCCGAGCTGGCGAGATCAAGCTCGTCCAATGGGAGATGCTCGGCCGAGCTAGAACGAGCTGCGTCTCTGTACGATCCTCAGCTGCTCCAAATGATAAATGAACTTAACAGAAATATTGGGAAAAATGTGTTTATTGCAGCAAACACTAACCAAATGCAAAATGATTTTCTAAGCAATCCACGAAGATATGGTAATTAACTCGATTTTCCCCCTTCTAGTTGTCTACTTTTTGTCAACAAGAGAGTGTTGTGACAATTATTTATGTTTGTTGGATTATAGGCTTTATAACGTCGAAGGTTGCTTGTTGCGGTCAAGGGCCGTATAATGGGATGGGTTTGTGTACGGTAATATCGAACTTGTGTCCGAACCGTGACTTATACGTGTTTTGGGACGCGTTTCATCCGACCGAGAAAGCAAACCGGATGATAGTCCGTCATATCTTGACCGGTACCACCAAGTATATGAATCCCATGAACCTTAGCTCTGCTCTTGCCCTATGAGCCACACATCCCATAGTTTACAGTCGAAGTGGGAATCTCGGTTTCGTCTATTTGAATTATGTTGATTCGAGTCGCAAGAGCATGAAATAACTCCGTCAGTCTTGATTTAACTCGTTTCTTGTTTGTAATTGGAAAAACTTGTGTTTGATTTGCTAGACAACTCTCAGCGCATGCACGAGCATATGAAAATTAAAAAAAAAACAAATGTCATTTCTCTTGGAAATGTAATATTGTTTTTTGTTTGTTTGAAGAAAAGAAATGTAATATTGTTGCTTTGTTACTAGTTTTGAATTGAAATCAACATTGTATACGCACGTTCTATAACAATTTTAAAATTACGAAACTAAAAAAATACTAATTATGACTTGATAATGCTAAATTCAATACATGTTACCAGGGGCGAATCCATAACTTTTTTTTAAACCGAGGCACGTATAATATTAAAGATATAACCAAAGTTTTTAATTAGGGAAATTAACTAATATTAATGGGCTTAAGTTGATTTTTGCCTTTTTCTTTAAATGAGTTCAGTTTTAGTATATTTGGGTTTCATTTACTTTTTTTATGGTCCAATAACTCAAAAGAGAGGGGGTATTTATTAAATTATTAATGAGTGCACACATAAAATTTAGTAAAAATTACATTGTTTTTTTTAAAAAAATTGGGTACACATGCACCCGTATCCTACTATGTAGATTTGCCCATGCATGTTACCAATCATAAATATAAGAATAATACATAGGTGTATACCACTTAGTTTATGCAAATTATAAAACAAAAGAGTGACAACACAATGAAGAATTAATAATGCAGGCAAAACTTAATAGCAAAACAAAAAAAATAATTTAAAACCCAAATCTTAAATCCGAAATCATAAACTCTAGTGCAAAGACTCCAAACCTTTAAAATGACAAAAAAAATCTAAACATTTTAATCCTAAAACCTAAAAATATATATTTTCAAACTTTTAAATCTCTAACTATAATTTTCTTAGATTTGTTTTCTTCTAATTATTCCTATCATGTATGACCAAAAAATGTTAATTTTGGTAATATATTTGTAACCATATATTTAGAATAGTTATTTGGTTTACAAAATTGAATATTCTTACCACTTTTCTAAGGTAATAAAACAATGAGGAAGCAAAAATTCCAAAAATGGCCTCAAAAGGCTTTCTCGAAGGGCTCAAACCTTCTGAGCGGAGAAGAGTATATAGAGTCAATTTCAGTAATATAGAAAAACGAAGAAACTTTGAAATAGAGATTGAATTGGAATCCAGGTCTAGCGCACCGAGGTCGATCAACGATGATGATTATGGAGATGGAAGAGACGGCGATTGTTTGGTCGCTGCTCCAGTCGGATCTCCGGCCGATCGAAGACGTTCTCGCGGAATTCAACTCCAAGTTCCCTCGCTCTCGGCACTTCACTGTCTGCACCTCTCTTTCTATGCTCTTACAGGCATGTCCTCTCGCCCCCTATTCGTCTTCCTTTTAACTTCCTCTCGTTGCTCTGCTCCGTGTTCTCGATTGTGTGACAGTAGCTAGTTTTTTTTGGATATTTCACGGCGGGAGGATTTGATTTGATTGAATCTAGGGTTTTCTTTTTCACTTTGAGGAATTAGCAATCGGGGTTTTAGTACGAATCGTGTTAATTATGTGTCTGCAGAAATTAGATACTTTAACTTTCTATGCTTCGGATATTGATTTCGTTGAGTGTTCTTATATTAATGCTCAATTCGCTAAGGAACTGCTTCAGGCGTGTTTACATTTGATTACCATTTCCTAATTTTGCGTATTGCATAGGCTAGGTTACATTTTAACATCAATTCTCTGATTGGGACTAATAGTAAATGAAATTTGGTTGGTTCATTTTCAGGATCTGATGATGCTTCGGAGTCATAATCGTCTAATTTCATTTGCCATCATATACCAGTGTTATTCTTCCCAGAAACCATCCGCCAATCCGTTTGTATCTGATATGATAAATGTAAGCAGCCTTCATTGTGCGTCTAATATGTGGACTTCTGGCTCCTCCATCAAACAGATTGAAAGTTTTCTAAGCAAAGCAGCGCAAATTTCTTTGCATGCTCAGCTGTTGTGTTTTGCGTCTTAGCATGATGAGGTCTTCACGTGTGAAAGAATAACAATATCTATGCCTTTTGTAGGCTGCTTGTAATGAGCAAGCGGAAAATTATGAGAGAGCATTTCTTCTCCACCTGTTACAATGGAATAGTTACAACAACGCTAAAGAGGTAGGATATGGTTGCATGTATACCTGTTTCCTTGAGCTGTTGTTTGCGTGCTTCTTTTTTTGCTAATTCCATAGTTTTATGTTTTGTTGAAATATCTCTCAACATTGATCTTATGGTTTAGAACTATGATTTCTGAAGCTGTAATGCAATTCAATTTTCACATACACTCTCTAAGACTATTGTTTTCCTTGGGGAAAACTTGTTTGCTGTGTTCGGTTATCTTTGTCATAATCAGTCCATTACTCCAATCAGGCATATTCTAAGCCTTCTTTTGTTTCCAATATTATTTTGAAGTCTTGGTTTGTATAACTTTATGATCTCTGTGACCTGTGGATACTAATTAAGTATTCGTGATCAATTAAAGTAACAAAAGTTTGCTCTCTTGCAGATCCTCAAACAGTCAGTTGTTGATTATACCAAATCGTTTGATCCTTCAACTCATGTAAGAGCGGTTGACGCATAGACATCTAAAGTTTGAATTATATCGCTAATCCATCTTGTATTTATCATAACTGCTCTTTTATTATGCCTAACACTACTTGGAGAACGCTTAGAGAAATTTATCTGGTTAGTGATTTAATACGGTGATGTTCACTCAGGAATTTCCGGAGCTAGGAGAACTGCAACGAGAGTATGACAACAAAGCCGTTCCTGGACCATCTAGTCACATTTTTGCAGACTTTGCCCTCAAAAAGCTATTGCATGATCCTGATGTTCCTCGTGGGTGCGATCCTAACTCTCCAGAGTACGTAACCTATGAGTTGGGCGATTCCGTTTCTTTCTAACTGTTATGTAGATTTTACTCTGATCTATTTCTCGCAAGCTCCTAATTTTCCGTGTTATATCAACATGTGCCAATTTTAAGTTGATTTTATGAATCATCTTGCGTCAAATCATCTTTTTAGGTTTGATGTGCAACCTGGAGGGAATTCCAAAATTGGATCCGGTGACAGAGATGAGGCCGTATTTGGAATATTGGGAAGTTTGACAATGGGGGGATTAACTCCTAGGTGGATCCGTCCATGTCCTCCGAGGTACCCAGTTCATCAGAGCGAGGTAAGGCTAAGATTAACCCACTGTTTAACTGGTTTAGAAAATTATATAACTGACCTTAGTGGTTTAACCTCTTACAGTTGCTTTGGATTGATCCTGATAACAAGCACGAGCTTGTTTGGGACGATAAAATGTGTGCTGACACTAGCAGAGGCGCTACAGTTAGAGACTTGCTTGTTAAGGGTTTAAAGGTGACACTTTCACCTACAGAGCAAGAGGTATATATTGTTCTTTTTTATTCTTGATATCTGCGTAAAGTCATACAATCTGCTCTTAGGATAACATTTTATTGCTCCTTTTGAATTAACACTGATAAGCGAGTTACAATAGCATTGGGACAGTAACCACATTTGCACAATTTTTAAAGGATGTAAAAACAGCCATTGCATGGCAGGTATACCCTAGTTTTGAGAGTGAAGTCGTGCTATCACTTTTATCCTCTCTCATTGGGTTTAAAGATCTAGTAGGATATTGAGAGGGAACTGATTGCTGGAAGAGTTTATGGAAAACAATAAATGGAATAGATAAAGTAGTGATTGTGATGATTTAGTTGATCAGCCTTGCGCATATACCTGTATCAATTTTGAAATCCTCGATATTTTGAGTGAAGAACACAATAAGTTTCATTGTTTTGTTGGCCAGGACATCACTACGGAATTGGCAAATGACCCAAAGCTTGTCTATCACTGTGGAATAACTCCACGGAAGCTGCCGGTATGTGATTTCATTATATGGCGGTTTTTTTCTCTCTCTCGTATCATCTCTTCTATCATGTGATCTAGTTTCTAATTCTCAGCAATTAGTAGAGCACAATCCTCAAATAGCAGTTGAGATTCTCACCAAGTTGATTAACTCCGCAGAGATTGCTGAGTAAGTCATCACCTTATCAGTTTCACTATTTACATTCTTAGAGAAAAAACAAAACTATAAAAGTAGGAATCTGAGAATGCTTGTGCAGCTATTTTACAGCTCTTGTAGGTATGGACATGAGCCTGCACTCAATGGAAGTTGTGAATAGGCTGACAACTGCAGTTGAGCTTCCCAAGGAATTTATACGCATGTATATCACTAATTGCATATCGTCTTGTGAGAACGCCAAGGTATTAAAACAAAGCTTTCATTTGTTTTTTCCTTGGGCATTTAAGACAAAGCTTCTATGCAGCTATAAATAATAACATCATACTGTAGATATGTGTTAAAATACTTGTGCTCTGACATTATGTAACTTTTGTGTATATATTCTCGGATTTGCTGGTTTACAAATTGTACATATCTTCGATTTGGTTGTTTCTTTAATGGTGTAGTGATGCATTGTTTTTCAATCTGTAGCAGCAAGACAAATACATGCAGAATAGGCTTGTACGGCTTGTTTGCGTCTTCTTACAAAGTTTGATTCGTAACAACATCATCGACGGTATGTATTCTCTTTAACTATTCTCATATTGATTGCTATCAAATTTGGTATATTTATTGCTTTGCCAATAACACAAAGAGGAATCTATTGTGTCTATCATTATGCTTTATAATTCTGTGAATCTGTGTTAATTTTGGGGGTTAAATGGAACAGTGAAGGATCTATTCATAGAAGTTCAAGCTTTCTGCATTGACTTTTCACGGATTCGAGAAGCAGCTGGTCTCTTCAGGCTCTTGAAATCATTGGAATGAATAATTTCCTCTTTCTTCTTCTCCTTGTCATCATCTTCGTCCCCATTTGATCTTATTTTTTTCGAGTTCCTTTTGTAGCTAAAGAAATAACTTTTTGAATCCAAGACAGCTCTTGTTTCTTTAGATTTTATGTTCTTAATTTATATGTCAACGATTTTCGGTTAGCTTAGGAGATTGCATGCTACAGACGGGTTATGCTTAAACCAGGAACAGACGGTTTATGCTTTAACCGATGATACCAACTGCTGGTTCTGACCCAGATTGGAGATAAACCAAAAAATTGTATCGTGTGTTCAATATAAAAATATACTTGTATTTCTCTCTTTATGTTTGATAAAGATATATTTTCCAATATAAGAAATGCTTGAGGTTAACGGAATCGGTAATGAATTATTTAGTTGTCATCAAGTTTGCTTCATAGAAAAGATACAAATGTAATGCTTCGCCTCGAAGCTTTTTTGATATGTAAACTAGTTTTGGAAAACTAGACTATACGTAAAATATAAATATAAATAATAATATTCAGAATAAACACTTCATAACTTAACAAATAACTTTATAACAGAAGATAACTATAATGAGTTTAGCTCATAAATTCACCTTTTTTTTACCGCATTATTAATTTCTTGGTTCTTGGTTTGATGATCAAAATCTAGGCCAGCGTAGAATCTGAAGAGTGAAGATTATTCACAACTTAGTTAAAAAAGAAAGAAAGATTATTCACTACTGAAATAGTTAATATGAAAATTACATTATAGCAATAATATTGAAAATATACGATTGCAATATTGTATATAAAATCAATTTACAAAAAGACAAATATGTTGGGTGTTTCGCTCCATTTAATCCTTCTATTCGCAGATGCTTTTCTTTCCAGGAGTGTTTATTTTTTAAGATTTTGTTTTGTTTTTCGTTATCTCTTGACTTTTAGTTTGTTTTAGTTTATCTATGTTTCCGGAGATATTCTCATTTTCTGTCGGCTTTGGTCTCTGGGGAATATGTTTATTCCGCCAGCTTTTGTTTCCGGAGAGGTTTTTTTACCTCTATAGGCTTTGTATTTCATCTTGTATCAGTCCTTGTTATCTTTGTTAATATGAATAAAAATCAGATGACCAAAAAAATAAAAAGTGAAATGACGAACACTAGTCGCGATTTCAGCGTCAAGTGGACCGAAAAAGAAGCATTTTTTTTCTTTTCTACATTTGTTTAGGAAAGAAAGAAAAAGAAAAAGAGTTTATGAAAGCTTTCAGCTTTGGTTCGGACAGAGTAGTAGCAATTTCTCGATCCATAAAGAATCAGAAGCAAAAGCCGAATCAAAAATCGGCTTGGAACTAGTAGCAGCTCTCCTCTCCATTGTTGTTGGGTATGAAACGCAGACTTTTAAAGTTTTCTCCTTCAGGCGCCGATGTTGCTTCCAGCTGCTAATTGCTTCTTCTTCTTATCTTTCCAGGTGAGTCGATAGACGACAATGGCGGTTCCTGTCGAGGAAGCAATCGCAGCTCTTTCCACATTCTCGTTAGAGGTAACTGCGATGTTGAATTTTTATGTTAAATTTTGCGATCTTTGACTATAATGTTTCTTTCTGGAGTTCAATTTCAGAAATTTGACTAGAAAGGAGAGGACTTGTTGTTTCTCCATTTTCACTCTCCTGATAAATTCTCTTCGTGTAATATTTGTTTAATCGTCTGTTTATTTGCGGATCTTTTATGCCTAGTTAGCAGTAAAACAGGATTCAATAAAATGCTGAAGATTTAAGTATCTTGTTTGAAAAATTTGGAGTCACTGTAACATACATTTTGAAGCATTTTTGAACTTTGTTGGGGACATGATAGGATGAGCAACCAGAAGTGCAAGGACCGGCTGTGATGGTTTCAGCTGAAAGAGCAGCAACCGATAGTCCCATCGGTTTGTTTCTTTACTTATCTTTTTTTTTTCTCACTATTTTTTTGCATAAAAGACAACTGATTTTAAGACCGTTGATTTTGTAGAGTATAGTGATGTTGCAGCATACCGTTTGTCTCTATCAGAAGACACAAAAGCTCTTAACCAGCTGGTATATGTCTTCTTCTTCTTTTGATTCATTTTTATGAGGGCTCTTTTAATTAAGTTTTGATAGCTATATTCTTGTTTTTCCGTACTTGGTTTTGTACATTTGTATGCAGAATATTTGAATGTTTCAAGCCATTTTTTCGACCAATTGTATGCAGAATACGCTTATACAAGAAGGAAAAGAGATGGCGTCAATTCTATACACATATAGAAGTTGCGTCAAAGCACTGCCTCAGGTCCATCTTTGGTTCAGATTTACTATTTAGAAATTTTATTTGAAAGAAAGTAACTTTACGTGTAAGTTCTTCATTCATGATGTTCGAAGTCTGTATCAATAATAATGGATGCTAGCCATTACTAAATAGGATTTGGTATGGTATTATGTGCTGTTGGGTGTTCTTGTATTTATCTCTTCCATAATACACATATTTTTCTTAATGATATGTGTGCAGCTTCCCGAATCTATGAAGCATAGTCAAGCAGATTTATATCTAGAAACATATCAAGTTTTGGACTTAGAAATGAGTCGTTTACGCGAAATTCAGAGATGGCAATCGTCGGCTTCAGCTAAAGTGCGGTGTATTTCCTTCCTTTTCTGACTCTGTTCATTTAAATTCCTGTATCAGAAGTAATTTGCCTACATGCTCTATGTCTACTGCAGTTAGCTGCTGATATGCAGCGGTTTTCCAGACCTGAACGGCGGATCAATGGCCCCACAGTTACGCATCTTTGGTAACTTATAATCTTTCTTCAAAGCTTTGTATACATCCTCGAACATTTGACCACTCATTGTGTATATAATTTAACAGTGGTATTCGTTGTGTATATAATTTAACAGTGGTTTAACTTAATATATAGGTCAATGCTTAAGTTGCTTGATGTCTTGGTTCAGCTTGATCATCTTAAAAATGCTAAAGCTAGCATTCCTAATGATTTCTCTTGGTATAAAAGGTAAAAGATATTATGTTTTATTGCCTTTACATTCTCTCTGTAGATAGGACACTTGAATGTAGGTAGATCTATGGTTGTTACTATTTATTTCGGCTACTAACACTTTCTTTAAGAGTTGAAGTAGTTTCATAGAGGCTTTTCTTAATCTAGTTTCACTCTTTTCAGAACATTCACTCAAGTCAGTGCCCAGTGGCAAGATACGGATACAATGAGAGAAGAATTAGATGACTTACAGGTGTTTGCATGGCTTGTTTATGCAATCATTTGTTAATGCCTTCCCCTGAGAATTGCCATTAATGAAAATGAGTTTTTATGTATGCAGATTTTCCTGAGCACAAGATGGGCAATTCTACTCAACTTGCATGTTGAGATGTTCCGTGTGAATAAGTATCCTTTCTTCTAGATTTTTATCATCAGTCCTCAGCATATTATATTTCAACCTTTTTTGGATTCCTTAAAGTATAATTTAGTGTGGAAGACATTCTCCAAGTCCTCATAGTCTTCATTGTTGAGTCTCTGGAATTGGATTTCGCGCTCCTTTTTCCTGAGCGGTACATTCTTCTCCGCGTCTTGCCCGTTCTTGTTGTCTTAGCAACGCCATCTGAGAAAGATACTGAGGCCTTGTACAAGAGGGTAAAACTCAACAGGCTGATCAACATTTTCAAGGTATTGAAGTACATGTTATACCTGTTTAAGTTTAACAACCAATTTACCTTAAAAAGTCTCGTCTCCTACATTCTAATGTGTTTTTTGGTTATCAGAATGATCCTGTCATTCCTGCGTTTCCAGATCTCCATCTTTCTCCTGCGGCGATATTGAAAGAACTGTCAGTATACTTTCAAAAGTTTTCATCACAGACTCGCCTTCTGACTCTTCCAGCACCTCATGAGCTCCCTCCACGTGAAGCGCTAGAATATCCTTTCATATTTTTACTGTTAAGTGCCTATTTAGCAATTATCTGGATTATTGTAAATTAAACACATGCTTTGAAAATTGCAAGCCTTTACATATTTTACATATCAGAGGCACTATTTTATAATCAATCACATTGGAGCTCTCCGTGCTGAGCACGACGATTTTACAATCCGATTTGCTTCATCCATGAATCAGGTGCTTAAGCTATTACTTTTCCTGGAGTTTCGATTTGCTTGCTCTTATCTTAAGTTTCTAGGATGTTGTTCTCACTTGATCTCATGCAGTTATTGCTGTTGAAGTCAAATGATGGAGCATATAGTGAATGGTGCAGAGAGGTCAAAGGAAACATGTACGATATGGTTGTTGAAGGTTTCCAACTGTTAAGCAGATGGACTGCACGCATTTGGGAGCAATGTGCTTGGAAGTTCTCTCGCCCGTGTAGGGATGCAGCAGAGACACAAGATGCCTCCGGTTCATATTCTGATTACGAGAAGGTAATACTTGTGAAATATTTGAACAATTTTCTCAAAATATATAGTTTTCTCTTCCATGGTAACATGTTTTATATTCTTTTTAATAGGTGGTGAGGTACAATTATACTGCAGAAGAAAGGAAAGCCTTGGTAGAACTTGTTGGCTATATAAAGAGTGTAGGATCGATGCTGCAGCGCTGTGACACATTAGTTGCAGATGCTTTATGGGAGACAATACATGCTGAAGTTCAAGATTTTGTACAAAACACATTAGCCACGATGTTGCGTACCACCTTCCGAAAGAAGAAAGATCTCTCAAGGTGAATAAGTTTTCCTTTTTTTCCCTGTCCATCTCAACTCACATTCCCTTAAGTTTAAGCTTTCATATTGTTAACTGTGTCGTTTGTGTGATTGCATTCAGGATTCTTTCTGATATGCGGACACTTTCAGCTGACTGGATGGCAAATACCAGGCCTGAACATGAGATGCCATCTTCGCAACATGGAGGTGATGAAAGCAAAGGGAACTTCTTTTATCCGAGGCCAGTTGCCCCAACAGCAGCACAGGTTTGGGTCCATTTCAAAATTATTTTATATACAAAAACGGATGGTAAGACCCAGGGCTTAAACTTCTTGCTGTTTTGTTGTTTCAGGTGCATTGCTTGCAGTTTTTGATATATGAAGTTGTCTCTGGTGGAAATCTGAGGAGGCCAGGGGGATTCTTTGGAAATAATGGCTCTGAGATTCCTGTTAATGACTTAAAGCAATTGGAGACTTTCTTTTACAAGCTCAGCTTTTTCCTGCACATATTGGATTACTCGGGTAAAGCCACATGCTTATTAAATGTCTTTTTTGTTAGTTTCATTAAGCCATCCTGATAATCATTAGCATCGTAAGCTGACTCCTCAACTTCAATCCATGATGGCTACAGCAAGTATTGGAATATTGACTGATCTCGGGTTCCTGTGGTTTAGAGAATTTTACCTGGAGTCTTCACGTGTTATTCAGGTAGTGGCAATATGAAAAGGCTATAGCCATTGTTTGTTCCTTTGTTTTTCACTTCAGCCCTGACGTGTTCCTACTAATAGTTGTATGTCCACTATTGCAGTTCCCGATTGAATGTTCACTACCATGGATGCTGATAGACTACGTTCTTGAAGCCCAGAATCCGGGCCTTCTAGAGAGTGTTCTGCTGCCTTTTGACATTTATAATGACTCAGCTCAACAAGCTCTGGTTGTGCTGAAGCAGAGGTTCCTCTATGATGAAATTGAGGCTGAGGTAATACCGATCTAAACAGCTATAAACCTATAGGTCTTCTTGAATAAAAAGTTTCCTTGAACAAAAAATATTGATTCCTGTAACCTGTCTTCTTTCTGTAGGTGGACCATGGTTTTGATATATTTGTTTCAAGACTCTCGGAGTCTATATTCACGTATTACAAGAGTTGGTCAGCAAGGTACTTAATTACTTGGATTTTGATATATTCATCCCCTTCACTGTTAACTAGTGAGGAGCTAAACTCTTTTATCATCAATTGTTGAATTCAACAGTGAGCTTCTTGATCCATCATTTCTCTTTGCCTTGGACAATGGTGAAAAGCTCTATATCCAGCCTGTGAGGTTTACTGCGTTATTTAAGATGACAAAAGTAAAGGTGAACAATAATACTGCTCTCATTTTCTGGGTGGACATATACAGAGAAAGTCACAATTAGTTGAATCTTTAGCTCCACTGTTATGAACATTATATAGAACTACATTATGTTTCAAGTACTGAATCTAATTATGTGTGGCTTGGCATGTTTATACAATCTTCTTACTTAAATTTTGTTGTGATGTGCAGCTACTTGGTAGAACACTTAATTTAAGAAGTTTGATTGCTCAAAGGATGAATAAATTTTTTAGAGAGAATCTAGAGTTTCTCTTTGACCGTTTCGAGTCCCAGGACCTATGTGCTGTAGTGGTAAGTTTTTTTTTCTTTCATTTTCTTGATTTTGTATGTAAAACCATTGCTTTTAAAATATACAAATTGGATCTTTTCCTTAAGTGCAGGAACTGGAGAAGCTCGTAGATATCCTAAAGCACTCGCATGAACTGCTTTCACAAGATCTTACAATAGATCCTTTCAGCCTCATGTTGAATGAAATGCAAGAAAACATTTCACTTGTCTCATTTTCGAGTCGACTTGCTACACAGGTCAGCAATACAATAGTTGAAGAAATTATAAAATTCTGGGTCTAAGTTTTCGCAGCTTTTCTTATCTTATTTTTGCTTTGTTTCTGTTGTGCATTAGATTTGGTCAGAGATGCAGAGCGATTTCCTACCAAACTTCATTCTCTGCAATACCACACAGCGATTTGTCCGCTCATCTAAAGTTCCTCCTACTCAGAAACCATCAGTGCCTTCTGCTAAGCCTAGTTTCTACTGTGGCACTCAAGTAAGGAGCAATCTCTTAAGCCATTTTTACTTTGAACTGGTTTTGAAACAATCTTATAGTCCCAGATTGTGGTTACTAAACATTTGATTTCATATTAATGCCTCCATTGTATTTTTTATTGGTCTCATCTTATATTTTTAGTTTCATGCTTTTTTTGTGTGGTAGGACTTAAATGCAGCACATCAAAGTTTTGCACGATTGCATAGTGGATTTTTCGGGATACCACATTTGTTTTCCATAGTGAAACTTCTTGGATCCAGATCATTGCCTTGGCTTATAAGAGCTTTGCTGGATCATATATCAAACAAGGTATTTTGCACATTTTGTACCAGATATTCCTGCTGTTTCGGTACTAATTATACAAGTAGCCAGCTAAAAAATATCTTGTGTTTTAAAACTTTCAGATAACAACACTTGAGCCAATGATCTCTGGATTGCAAGAAGCATTGCCCAAGTCTATCGGATTGCTTTCTTTCGATGGTGGTGTCACAGGTTCTTTGGAAATTTAATTCTTGAGTGGTTCATTTTTGTGTGATATGTCTATTTGTTGTTCACCCGATGTTTTTCGTTGTTTCATTACAGGTTGTATGAGGCTTATTAGAGAACAACTAAACTGGGGCACAAAGTCAGAGCTCAAATCAGAAGTTCTACGTGGAATAAAAGAAATTGGAAGTGTGATATATACAATGGGACTTCTCGATATCGTATTGGTCAGTCCTGTCAGACAGATTGTAAAAAGGATTTAGGCTAAAAAGTCTAATGATTTAGTCTAACAAATGTTTTATGTTATTTTGTTGTTACACAGAGAGAAGTAGACACAAAGCGTTTCATGCAAACAGCTCCGTGGTTGGGATTAATCCCGGGCGCAGAAGGACAGATAGTTAACGCTCAAGACGGCGAAAGCCCACTTGTCAATCTTTTAAAGTCCGCGACTTCTGCGGTTGTGTCAAGTCCCGGTTGTCTTAATCCAGCAGCGTTCTACACCATGTCCAAACAGGCAGAAGCTGCAGGTTAATTAGGAGCTGTAGCAATTCAATCATCAGTTTTCTGTTTACTCTTTTTTTTTGCGACAAAGTTTCAATCTTTTTGGAATTCCGTTTTATGTGCAGATCTTTTGTATAAAGCAAACATGAACGGTGGAAGCGTTCTTGAATACACACTTGCATTCACAAGTGCGTCACTTGACAAATATTGTAGTAAATGGAGTGCTCCTCCAAAGACAGGTTTCATCGACATTACAACTTCAAAGGATTTTTACCGTATTTACGGTGGTCTTCAGATCGTAAGCACGCAAAACCTCATCTTTTTTGAACATTTTATATCTTCTCAATTTGCAATGAACTCAGGGATATCTGGAGGAGACAACAGTTCCACAATCAGCTCAACACGAAGTCCTGGGTGATTCGATAGCTTGGGGAGGTTGCACCATCATATATTTGCTCGGACAGCAACTGCACTTTGAGTTGTTTGATTTCTCGTACCAAGTACTCGGTGTCTCTGAGGTCGAAACTGTGTCTGCTTCACATACTCATAGGAATCCTCAAACTCTCCAGGTAAGATATTGATTTCTCCATCCTCTCACATCAACAAAAATGTTCTCTCTGTGATTGAATGTATTCTTTTTGTTTGTTGTTGTGTGTAAGAAAGGGATGGGAAGGTTTGTTAGAAGGGATGAAGAAAGCTCGGCGGCTGAATAACCATGTCTTCTCCATGCTTAAAGCTCGTTGCCCTCTCGAAGACAAAACGGCTTGTGCCATCAAACAGAGCGGCGCACCGTTACCACGTGTCAGGTTTGAGAATACAGTGTCTGCTTTTGAGACTTTGCCTCAGAAAGGTACCGTTGGCTGATGTGATGTGTACTGTAATATATACCATATGATTCTAAACATTCTGATTTAAAACGCTTTCTTGCAAAATTCATGACGATTTGTTGTGTCCTTTATTACAACATTAAAGAAAAAAAGATGCTTTAAATATTATATAACCAAAAAAAAAATGTACATGATTGAACCATCGAAAATCCAAAAGACAGATATTCTACCTCTTACAAGTTTGGGACTATTTCGGACTATCCGTTTCTTCCGGGTTTTTTTTCTGATTATATCTTTTTACCGAAATATGAATTTTCTATTTTGGCAAACTAAAGAAGTAGATCTTATTGACCCTCCGTAAGATATATATCATTGGATCATATGGTACATATGGAAAGCAAAGAACGACAAAGTATTCAACGAAAAATATATTTTTCCAGAGGATACTTTCCAACTTGCTACTGTGGAAGTGGAAAGTTGGAGGATCGCAAACCAACATGAATGCGAAGAAGAGATAGAAGGTCCACTAGGACAAGATGAATCGAGAGCCTCCCTTTTGTCCCCTTGAACCCCGACATGTCAAATCGATGCTTCTTGGATCAATCATGACCTTGTTAGTGGTCTAAGGTGGAGTCACATGGATCACATGGGACGAGAGATTTTCGGATTGCAAAGATGTCGCAGAAGCCTTTCAACATTACTTGGTGAGATGGATGGACTTTTTGGGCTATGTTATGTCTAAAGGAAAAACATATATCATCGATACATTTTGAGACAGATTGTTTAGATTTAGTGAAGATGATCGAGAACTCGACAACTAGCCGGCGTTTATTTCAGAACTAGACTTTTTTATGTCCTTAGAACGTCATTTATCAACTTCAACTTATTTTATATTCCATGAGTATTGAATGTCCTTGCCGATTCTCTTGCAAAAAGAATTTAAACACATAATTTTTTTTTCCATGTAAATCAAACGGAACTGGTAATAGATAATAATAATCTTGTCGACTAAAATTGATTTAATAAAATGGGTAATTTACAACGCAAAAAAAAAATCTAGAAATAGAAGGGGAACCATCGAAAGTCGTTGAGAACATAGAAAAATCTAGATTTGCATATTCAAAAACCGAGGCGCAGAAATCATAAACCCGGTTTGACCAAACCGCCTTTTAGTAGAACCAAGGAAAAGCCAGAGTCGGCGATTTTTTTGTTTTAAGGAGGAGAGAGAGGAGAGGAGAGAAGAGAAGATTTGATTTCTCATATTCATATTCTCTTATTTTACAAGGAGAGACAGAGATCTTAGGGTTTTTGAGCGTATCTCGCGAGGTTTTACAGAGAGATTTGTAGTATGGTGAGTTTAGGTTTCCCAATTTAGTTTCTGAATGTTCCCCAGATCGATCCTATGTAATCTTTTCGTGCTTAAACCTCTGAATTGGTCGAATCGATGATTAGTTTCTTCTCTTAATTCATCTGCATGTTATTAGAATTTTGGCCGCAATATTTCTTCTTTAGGTTGTTGTTAAGCATTGAAGTAATCAAGTTGTTAGCTTCCGTGTTTCTCTATCTACATGAGCTTTGGTTTCCAATGTTTTTGTAGGATTCAATGGTGACTCAAACGACTCTTTTGGCTGTGACGGATGATGTGGTTTTGCCTGTTAGCTCTGTTCTAACTTTGATGAAAGAGCTCGGAAAAGAAGGGGTTGATCCTCTCATTCTTACTCAAGCATCCACAACAAGTAAATCTCAGATCCTCGTTTCTTTCTTTTCTGGTTATTTATGTAGCCCAGGCTCTAAAACAGTGCTTTGGTTGCTTAGTTAAGCTGTAATTAGAATATTGTTTAATCTGGAATGTACGTAAAGAGGAATATCCGTGTCTGTACTATCGAGAGGTGAACGATTTTAGGCAAATAGATAGTGCTTTTTTTTTCTGGTGAGAACAGTAGTATACATGCTGGGATTTTCCTCCTTTGTCTTCTTTCTCAATATGTTGGACTATTTTGCAGATCAGCTTCCTCTGGATTCTTCCTCAGTGGACGCGGTTTTAGCCATTTCCAAAACATCTGATTTTCCCAGTGATAACATGTATGGTGAGTTCTCAAGAATTTTGAAGCCTGGTGGTACGGTTTTTGTGTGCACGAGTTTGGAGGGTGAAACTGGCGAATTGCAACAGGTTTGTGCTGTGTATTTGGTATATACACTGGGGTTTCGTTGAACTCTTCTTGCTTAATCTTATGGCATCTCCCTTGCAGACCTTTCAAAAAATAGTGGCGTTGGCTGGTTTTCTGGAGCCACAATCTCTTGATTTGAAATCAATTAGGTTATCTAAGCTCAGCTTATCCTTTGGGGTGAGCACTTTTACACACCTTCTCTTTCTTCCCTGTTTCAGTATGAGAAAACTTTTGCTCTTGCCCAAATATCAAACCCAAATACTTTTGCATATATGCTCTCACTGTGGCTCATCCATATAACAGAGAAACAAAATGTCAAATGCAGATTAAGGCAAAGAAACCTTCTTGGAAGATTGGTTCATCATTTGCTCTCAAAAAGCCTGCAAAAACTCTCTTGAAGGTTAATCTAGATGATGACTTGGATCTTATAGATGAAGATTCTCTTTTGACGGAGGAGGACTTGAAGAAGCCACAGCTTCCTGCTGGTAATTGAAGATAACCACATTACCTTTGTTATCCTTATTCATCCCGTGTGTGTAAGATATCTTCCATTTTTTGCAGTCAGTGGTTGTGAGACCACTAAGAAAGCTTGCAAGAACTGCGTCTGTGGTAGAGCTGAGATAGAGGAGAAAGCTGTGAAGCTGGGCCTCACAGAGGATCAAATTGAGAACCCACAATCATCATGTGGCAGCGTAAGCTTCTTTACTCATCTCTTTCTCTGTATGCATTGGATTTTTGGTTCCACAAGACTCAAAATTTCTTAAACAATTCTTTCAGTGTGGGCTTGGTGATGCCTTCCGCTGCGGTACATGCCCTTACAAGGGTCTCCCACCCTTCAAACTAGGGGAGAAGGTAACCGAGTCCTTTATACCTATTACCATTGTAAATTCATGTAAATCCTTTTGAAGAATACAATCTAAGCATGTAACGTTTCTTAGGTATCCCTATCTCAAAACTTCCTTGAAGCTGATATATGAGCCTGTGAAAGGTGCATCTTCACGCGTGCTTGTTTCTCACCAAGGCCGAAACCTTTTGCTAATCACAGAGTAGTTTCAGCATTTACTGTGTCCTTTCGTATATTTTGTTTGTTGGTACTTGCTTTATTTATTGGCTTTCTAAAGGCTTAATAGAAAATTGTTGGTGTTGCTTACAAAACACATTGGAACCTTAGAATCAACGAAGTCAGCTCTCCGTTCTGTTAGATATTGGTTTGTGTCCGTCTTCGATTGGCTTGTAATGGTATCTGATGTAATCACAACATGTGATTGATCACGCACTTTCTGTGTGGAGACTGGAAAGTGGGAAGATAATAGTTTGGTTGGTCGAAAAATTAACAATGTTACTCTACAAACAACAATACAATTAACCATGGAGGAACACAGCCTTTTTAGAATGAACGAAGCAAGTTCTGGTTTTCAAGAACAGGTCAAAATTATCTGAGTAAAACCTCAGCAAAATGTATTATCTTTCATTTTCGTCTCTGTAGACAGCAACTAAGCTCAACTCCTAAACCCAAGTAGTATAACCTAACCAACACTCACCATCAAATACATGATACAATTCGTAACTGAACCGAACCAGGGTATATCAATGGAAAAGCAGCTGAATTTCTACAGAATCCCAAGTATCAGAGCTTAGGAGAAACCCCAAAAGCCTTTCCAAGTCTAGCACTATTCAAACTCCTCTAAGCTCAACTTCCAACTGCTCTATGCGCATAGCCAAATCATGCTTCCCGCTATTCTTCAAGCCATCAGTAACTATATCAAAGCACCGTGATATCGGAACCAAACCCATCTCTGTCATCTCAACCAAGTAATTAGCTGCATCCACGAATTTCCCACCACGACCACACATTGTTATCAGCATTGTGTAAACCGGCCTGTTTGGCGGATGAGCCTTCACCTTCATGTCACTGAAAAAGCTAAACGCATCATCAAACATCCCATTCCTGAACATTCCCTTGATTATCGGAGCATACAAACTCGGAAACGGCTTATGCCCATCTTCCGCACAATTGTTCAACAACCGAAACGCTTCATGGATCTTCCCAATCTTTGAAACCGCAGGTATAAGTATCTTGTAAGTGTCGATATCTACACAAAGACCTAACTTGCAAGCAGTGTAATACATTTCAATGCAGAAATCAACTTCCCCTGATTTAGATATAGCTTCAATCAGAGTATTAAAAGTCTGGATATCAGGAACAAACCCTCCTTTGGTCATCTTGTCCACCATCTCTTTAGCAGATTCCAAGTAGCCTGCATTTAACAATCCTTCAATGAGCAAATCACGGCCACGAGCCGGTGGATTAAACCCTTTCCGGCTCATTTCATCAAGAAATTCCTGAGCCTCCTTCATTTTTCCGGCGGAGCACCATCCGTTAACCAAGACAGAGTACGTTCGTTTATCCGGCTTGAGACCTTTTCTTATCATTCGCCGGATCAAAGCGTAAGCGCCATGGAACATCTTCACCTCGCAAAGCGCGTGGAGCAAGGAGTTGTAAACCTCTACGGTTTGTTGGCATCCGAGAGTCTTCGGGACGCCATTGAAGAGCTCCACGGCTTGATCCACATGGCCGTTCTTACCGTACTGCTCAATGATGAAGCAGAGAGTCTCGCCGGAGATGTCGAGAGACAAATCCTTCATCTGTTTGAGGATTTTCCACATCGATTCGTACTTTTTATGTGTAGCTAAGGATTTCGCAAGCTGTTCGTATTCCATAGACGTTGGTGTGTATTTAGGGCTGGAGCGAGCCCAATTGAAGAAGCGGAGGGAATCGTTGGCGGAACGGGAGGTGGCGCGGAGGACTCTAAACACGAATTCGGAAGTTACAGGGAGACGGAGGCGATTCAGGGATCTCTCCGGGTGAACCTCCCGGCGGACGATGTTGACGACGTGGTTGATCGCGGCGAAGTAATCGCCTTTGGTTGGGGTCGAATCGGAGCTTGGCAAAGGCTCGAGACTGGTGAAATGGCGAATGGTAGTCACACTGGAGGCCGTAAAGTCGGTGGTGAAGATAGAGAAGAGGCTTCCTCTGATAGAACGCCGGAGGAGTAACATTTCTCACCGGGAAAAATTCTCCGATGAGAAGAGCCTAGAGACAAGATAGTGAGTGATATTTTAATTCCAGTGACGTGGAATATTAATTAATTAATTAATTTATCAGTTGAGTTAAAGCGCAGCGTTTTATCACTGGGTTGACTCTGGTAAACTACCTCTAGTATACAGCTTCTTCGATATACACCCTAGATTTTTCTCCTCTTTTCTACACACCCCGAACAAATTTATTCTTTACTAAACATCATGAACTTTGTATTATCTTATAATTACAACATAGCGATTAGAAATTGTGGTTGAGTTTAGTAAAACGGTAATCGCGTTAAAAAAACCATGATTAAGATAATCTGACCCGTTAACCCCTAACCCGACTCCCTAACCCAAACTTATTGAAAAATCAAAATCAAATTGGGGACATAATTAGGGTTCTAAAGACGAGAGAAAAAGAGATTTCATCAATATTTTTCTCCTAGCAAAATTTCAAGGTATTCTGATTATTTGATCGATTATGATTAACTGCTGCGACATGTTAGACGAGCGATAGTTCTTCAATTTCTCAGCCAAATTTTAACACATGAACGTGATAATAGTATGTATAATAATAATTTTTTTTTCAGTGACTCAATGAACGAAGAAGACAGAGATAGGATACAACCCGACAATTTCTTTGAAAAGAAAAGAAGAGAAAGAGGATTGTAAGAAAACAAAAAAAATCAAATATTTGAAATCAATTTCTCTCTCTCATGGGGCTTTGATTGTAGCAAGTTGCAAAGATTGATTAGGTCCATCTTCTACCTTCTCAATACCAATTGCTATCACCATTACCTCCTTCCCGTACGAAAATGGCGAAACCCAGCAAAGGGGATAACATCTAATCTAAGATGTCTAGTGATACCTTATTTGATGTTCTGTTCGAAAGAGACATAGAGGGTCACAGAGAGAAAGCCATAAAGAAAGAGAGAGAGAGAGATAGAGAGAGAGAGAGAGAGAGAGAGAGAGAGTTAACCTAAATGAACACTAAGGAATCAAATTTTGTTTTTCCAAGTTCTGTAATTTGTTTTTTTTTTTGCAAGTTCTGTAATTTATTTGTTTTTTTACATCTTATGGAATCGGGTTAGGGGTTAAAAGGTCGGATTATCTTAATCGTATTTTTTTAAACGTGATTACTGGTTTATTAAACCCAACCATAATTTGTAGTTGTTATGTTGTAATTATAAGAGAATAAAAAGTTTATGATGTTTAGTAAAAAATAAATTTGTTCAGGGTGTGTAGAAAAGAGGCAAAAAGTTTAGGGTGTATATCGAAGAATCTGTGTACTAGAGGTAGTTTACCAGAGTTAACCCTTTTATCACTGGGGAAGCCCTAGATTTATGTGTAACTATAAAAGCCTAAATTTCTCTTTCGTCTCCCACTCTCTGCAATAGGTTTTGTTTTAGCGGCGACGAAGAAGAAGCCCTAACCATGGCGACGACTCAACCGGCTATCGAATCTGTGCAATGCTTTGGAAGGAAGAAGACGGCAGTGGCCGTGACCCACTGCAAGCGTGGGTCTGGTCTGATAAAGCTGAACGGTTCCCCAATCGAGCTCTTCCAGCCAGAGATCCTCCGATTCAAGGTGTTCGAGCCCGTGCTTCTCCTCGGAAAACACCGTTTCGCGGGTGTCGACATGAGGATCCGTGTCAAAGGTGGTGGTCACACTTCCCAGGTCTACGCCATCCGTCAGAGTATCGCCAAGGCTCTTGTTGCTTTCTACCAGAAGTATGTGGACGAGCAATCGAAGAAGGAGATCAAGGATATCCTGGTCAGGTATGACCGGACCCTTCTTGTGGCGGATCCGAGGAGGTGCGAGCCGAAGAAGTTCGGTGGTCCTGGTGCTCGTGCTCGTTTCCAGAAGAGTTACCGTTAAGCTGGTTTGTTTTCATTTGGTTTTTTTGGAGTATTGAATATGGACTTGTGAGACTTAGATTTTTATTTTCTGTTTTATGCGTTATTTTTATAATGGATATTCTCCAAGACCTTATGTTTTTGCTATGTTTGCTATCTGAAAGTTTTAATTTTTATTACTACTCCTTATGAATGATGGTATGGAATTTGCATAGCAGGAGCAATTGTTTGGTCAATCACTCCTTAAAATCTGCATTTGCGTCGAAAAGTTTGGGCTTGTTGTTGAGTTTATGAGAAGGTTGTGGCTTGATGATGTGATTAAGCTATAGTTGTTCAAACATCTGAAACCTGTGATCTTGTCTGTGTCAATATTGTTTGCGAGTTGATCTCTCCACCTCGGTTTGACATCTTTTAGACAATTCAAGTCTCTACATTTGTAGCGTTAGTCTGTTGAGTGGGCGGCTCAATAGAGAAGTTGTGGTCTCGACTCCATGATGTAGCCTACAGATTTTTCAGGCTTTGTGTAATAAGCAGAGATGAGCTCTCTCGTCTTCTTAACAAGGCAATTTAGGTTTATTCATTGGATGCCAAGTGCATCTGATCTAATCTATTGTTTTACATATTGGGTATGATTAATTATATTAGTTATGCTGTTTATCAAATCTTTCGTCTTTCGTACAACTTTATCTTGGTGAAGCAAATTTGCACATTTGGTTTGTTTGCTTGTCGGAGCATACTTGCCATCATCCAGGCGTTAAGGGACTGAAACTCAACGATAGTTTAAAGAATATATATCAAATCACGTTGTTATCCATACTCATACCCAATCCAAATGGAACATATGATAAACGGAATTTTTTGTTGAAATTTAAACTCGTTTTCTTAAACTGAAATATAGATTGAATTTTAAAAAGAATTATCGCCGTGTTTTTTTTTTGCTTCTCGCAAAGTGTTCTGCTTTTTTTTTTCTTGTGTTTCCACTACTCAAGTCAAAACTCTTGTGTCGGTAGAAGCAAACAGAATGCAAAATGTCAACCTGCTCGATGTTTAAAGCGCGTCTCAAGTCTTGACCCAAGTACGAAGAGGATAAGCCAATTTCAAGTTCAGAGACGTATCTCAAGATCTGTAACTTTCTTTTCAAACTAAACAAAGAAGAACAATAAGATCTTGTTACTATTTAGCTTCTCTCATGGCAGATTCTTCATCTTTGTCATTACACTCTTGCCATTGGAGACACCATGTGTTCCCAAGCTTCAGCGGCAAAGACGTTCGCAGAACCTTTCTCAGTCACCTTCTCAAGGAGTTCCGGCGAAAGGGAATCCGCACGTTCATAGATAATGATATCAAGAGAAGCCAAATGATCGGTCCTGAGCTCGTACAAGCTGTCAACGAATCTAGGATTGCGGTTGTAGTGTTGTCGCAGACCTATGCATCTTCAAGCTGGTGTTTGGATGAGTTGGTTGAGATAAAGAAAGTCAATTCAAAGATCATGCCGATTTTCTACGATGTTAATCCATCTGATGTGAGGAAACTAAGGGGGGAATTCGGAAAGGCGTTTGAAGAAGCATGTGAAGGAAAACCAGAGGAAGTGAAGCAGAGATGGAGAGAAGCTTTGGTCTATGTGGCTAATATAGCCGGCGAGTCTTCTTAAAACTGGTTAGTTGTTCTTGATTCCATTAAGCAAAATATCCAAAACTCTGCTTCACATGAATGAATTGAATTATTGGTTTTCATTATAATGTTATAAGTTTGGTTTGATGATTTGGTGGAAGCAATCTTTTTCTTCTGGATAGGGAAAATGAAGCAGATATGATCGAAAAGATTGCTATGAGCATTTCAAATGAATTGAATTCTACACCATCACGAGATTCCGACAATCTTGTTGGAATCAACACTCATATGAGAGAGATGGATTCTCTGTTATGCCTGGAATCAACTGAAGTGAAGATGGTGGGGATTTGGGGTCCTGCGGGTATTGGCAAGACAACAATTGCCAGAGCCTTATTCAACCGGCTCTCTGAAAACTTCCAACACACTATTTTTATGGAGAATGTTAAGGGAAGTTATTGGAGATCGGGACTCGATGGCTATGGCTTCAAGTTGCGTTTACAAGAACAGTTTCTGTCTCAAGTTATTGATCATAAGCATATGAAGATACATGATTTAGGTTTGGTAAAGGAAAGATTGCAGGATCTGAAAGTACTTGTTGTTCTTGATGATGTTGATAAACTAGAACAACTTGATGCCTTAGTGAAACAATCTCAGTGGTTTGGTTCTGGAAGTAGGATCATCGTGACCACGGAAAACAAACAGCTTTTGAGAGCGCATGGGATTAAGCTTATATACGAGTTGGGTTTTCCATCAAGAAGTGAATCTCTTCAGATATTCTGCGAATCTGCATTTGGACAAATCTCTGCACCAGATGGTTGTATCGAGCTTGCTACTGAATTAACAAAGCTTGCTGGCTATCTTCCTCTAGCTCTAAAGGTTTTGGGGTCATCTCTGCGAGGGATGAACAAAGATGAGCAAAAATCAGCATTGCCTCGAATCAGAACCAGTCTCAATGAGGATATTAGGAGTGTTTTACGAGTCGGTTTTGATAGTTTACATGAGAAGGATAAATCCATATTCCTTCATATTGCGTGTTTATTCAGTGGTGAGAATGTTGATCATGTGAAGCAGTTGCTTGCAAGTTCTAGCTTAGATGTCAACTTTGGCCTACAAGTCCTAACCAATAGATCTCTCATATACATATCAAGTCGCAACCACACGATAATTATGCACCGTTTGCTAGAACAATTGGGTCGAGAAGTTGTTTCTGAAAAATCTATTGACGAGCCTGGAAAACGTCAATTCTTGGTGGATGCTTCGGAGATCTATGATGTACTTTCTGATAACACAGTAAGTCAAATTTATTTCTCTATGTTACTTTCGTCGTTAGGTTCACTATATGAACATTACTTTCAATTGGTACTTGTGTGTTTCAGGGAACTGGAGCTGTTTTGGGCATATCTTTGGACACATCTAAGATCAATGAGTGGTTTCTAAATGAAAGATCTTTTGGTGGGATGCATAATCTGATGTTTTTGAAATTCTACAAGTCCTCGTTGAGCAAAGATCAAACCGAGCTGCATTTACCTCGAGGCTTGGATTATCTGCCCCGTAAGCTTAGGTTGCTGCATTGGGAGGGATACCCTATGACATCAATGCCTCAGAGTTTTCGTCCAGAGTTTCTTGTTGTGCTAAATCTAAGAGAGAGCAAGCTAGAGAAGCTCTGGGAAGGAATACAAGTAAGTAAACTCGATGGCTCCCCTTTTCTCAACTCTCATAACATATTTGATCTGATTGTTTTCTTTTTGTTTTGTTTCATGTGGGTGTCTTGTAGCCTCTTAGAAGCCTGACTCATATGGATTTGAGTATGTCTGAGAAACTAAAAGAGATTCCAGATCTTTCAAAAGCAGTAAATATGGAGGAACTCTGTCTCAGTTATTGCAGAAGTTTGGTGATGTTACCTTCCTCAATCAAGAACCTCAACAAACTAATTGTTCTTGACATGGAGTACTGCTCAAAGCTAGAGTCTTTCCCAACCAATATGGACTTGGAATCTCTCAGCATTCTCAATCTCGATAGATGCTCACGACTGAGAACTTTTCCAGAAATTTCTTCGAATATTGGATTCATCTCTCTATCAGAAACTGCAATAAAAGAAGTTCCGGAAACAATGGCGTCTTGGCCACGTCTAGAAGCATTGGACATGTCAGGCTGCAAGAACCTGAAGAAATTTCCATGTCTTCCGGAGACTATAGAATGGTTGGATTTGAGCAGGACAGAGATCGAAGAAGTCCCTTTGCGGATCGAGAAACTCTTCCGGCTCAGTAAACTATTGATGAACAGCTGCATGAAGCTAAGAAGCATCTCTTCTGGGATTTCTAGGCTGGAACATATCGAAACAGTAGATTTCTTGGGGTGCAGGAATGTTGTGAGCTTTCCTGTAGAGATCTTCGAGAGCTCTCGGTTCTGTCATAACCTGGTGATGGAAATGGGAAACATCCAAAACCCTGATCTTCCTCGACCATTTTATTTCAGGAATAACTATATTGACACAATTCCGGATTGCATCACACGTCATTGGAAGCTGCCTTTTCTGAATTCAGCAGGATCAGTCTGCCGCAATATCGATAATAATTTCGTTTGGTTCGAAAAACTAAGATCAGGGGAAGAATGGCATGAACATGATGATGATATGAGTGAAAGCGTTTGATTTGTTTTTCCCCCGTTGGACTCATCTCATGGCACTGCAACTGTTCTAGGCATGTGGTTGGACGTATTGTTCACTCCTTAATTCTTGTGGATCCTCTCCAAGAAGAATTGACCTTGTAGGCCTTCCGTTAAAAAGTAGTATTGTTTATATGGTTTGTGTGCATAACTCAAGAATATCACTCGTTGCATAAGTGGAGGAATACAAATTTATTTTATTATTTAATACATGTATATTAAATAATTAAAAACTCTAATTACCGTCACAATATAGTTCTGCGTTTTTCCGCCAAAACGCAATTTCATAATTCCCCGTAAAAAACGATATTTCACATTTTCTTGTCAAAAATGTAATTTCGCATTTTTTCCATAAAAAAAAACGTAATTCCATTTCGATTCTCACCAAAAAAATATTATTCTGTGGTTTTCATCAAAAATACAATTTCGTGATTTTCCGTTAAAATAAATATTTCCCGTCAAAAAAAATGATTGTGTATGTTTTATACGTCCATAAAAACACTCATCATCCTAGATGAGTTTAAATCTAAAATTCAGTAACGACGGTTTAAATGATTTTTGTATGTTTTTTTTTGGGGTCGACAAATCAATTGTATTACTTTTTCAGAAAAAGCCATCATAGAATAATACAATCCTGTTTTATCCCCAAAAAAAAAAAAAAAAAACCCATACATATATATTAAAATGAATACTCCCTCTCTTTCTTTTTATAAATAGTTTTGGCTAAAAGCACAACTATTAAGAAACTCATCTTTTACCAAAAAATATCATTTAATATATAAATTAAAAATAATCAAGCTAATCATTTAAAAAAACTGTATTGCCCACACAGTATTCGATAAAAATAAAAGTTACATAAAAACAAATTATATTGTGAAACAAAACAAAATCTCTAAAACTAGTTATAAAATAAAAATAGTTATAAAATAAAAAGAAACGGAGTGAGTAATATATAACTCACCAAAACTAAAAAGCCAACTGATACATTTGTTTCTTCGCTTCTCTCTCTCAAATTGCAAACAGAAATCTCCCTCCCTTTTATTCCCCCAATTCTCGAGTTTTCTAGGGTTTTACTTCTATTGCTTTGTGTAATCGCTCGAAATCTCCGGCTGAAATGGGGGAATCGACGGCGGACTCAACGGCAGCAAAAGCCGATTCTCTGAGGCTGGAGTTAAACAAGACACTGACGAAGATTATCGACGACGGAGGAGTAAGCGAAGATCGCGGTGGAAGTTTTGGAGTCTTGAAAGCAATCGACGAGGCGATTAACTTCCTGAGTTGTCTGAGGGGATTTGAATCGAAGAATCCTGATATTTCTTCGTCTTCTCAGTCGCCGAAGGTGGAAGTGCCGAAAGAGTTTATATGTACGCTCTCTTATGCGATCATGAGCGATCCTGTAGTCATAGCTTCTGGGCAGGTATGGTTTTGTATTTGGTTTCTTGCTCGATTTTGCTAATCTTTCTATCTATAGTCGATGTATTCAATTGATATCTGTTTTAAGCAAAGTTTCCAGTATCATCGAAAGAGAAACAGAGTTTCCATGGTTGACATTTTCCAAGATTTTCCATGATTTTGTATCGAATGTGTGCTTATATCTCACATGAGTAGATAGAAACAGATGGAGGATTCAAGTTTTGTTTCTTTCTTTTTTCAGACCTATGAGAAAAGATACATCACAGAGTGGCTGAGGCATGAACGTACATGTCCCAAAACCAAAGAAGTCCTCTCTCATCGTTTGTGGGCACCGAACCGTTTGATCGATTGGTTGATTACGAAATGGTGTGAACTCAACAAATATGATCGGCCAGAACCATCTGATGATGATATAGCCATTGGGCTGTTCAGTGATGACATAGACAAATTGCTTCAGCGGGTTTCCTCTCCCTCCTCGCTTGAAGATCAGACAGAAGCTGCAAAAGAGCTGCGCCGCCAGACCAAGAGATTTCCCAATGTCCGGGCCTTCTTTGTCGCTGAAATCCCTGATTCGATCACCCGGTTGCTCAGTCCGCTCTCTGCTTTGGTCGACGCGGTTGACTTGAATCCGGAGCTTCAGAAGAATATCATCACAGCATTGTTCTACATCTCGATAGTTGAGGAGAATAAAATAGTAGTTGCTAAACACCCTCTTGTGATCCCATTGCTTACAAAATCTTTGAATCGAGGGACAGCTAAGACACGAAATAACTCTGCAGCGGTTTTATTCAAACTCTCAGCCATTGATTCTAACAAGATCATCATCGGGAACTCTGAAACACTCAAGGCTCTGATAGATCTTATCAAAGAGGGTGATTTCTCAGCCACCATAGTAGCCGCTACTGCGGTTTTTAACCTCTGTCTTGAATTGGAGTACAGGGAAAAGGCGGTTTCAGAAGGTTTGGTTCCCGTTGTGACCAATAAGATCAAAGCAGGAAGCAATGTGGATCAGTTGTTACATTTCTTAACAATGATTTCTACACACAACCGGGTGATTGAAGAAATGGAGGATCTAGGGTTTATCGATGATCTGTTCAGTATCTTGAGGAAACCTGGTGGCTTAGAGACTGGCGATATGTTCAGTATGTTGGGGAAACCGGGTGGCTTAGCGACTGAGGAGCACGCTTTAGCGATCGTCATTGACATGTGCGGCCTGAACACAGGTGACAGAAACAGAGAAAGGACTAGACTGAAAGTAGTCGATGAAGAGAACAAATACGGGACATTTACGAAGCTTGCGAGGCAAGGATCAAATGGTATAGTGAGAAAAGCAGAAGCGATTTTACAGTGGCTCAAGAGATGCGGTACTGGTGAAGAGCCACAGAGGGGATGAAAGAATCACCAAAATCAGGTCTTGTTGATACATAAAAATAGTTTTGCAAACTTACTTGTTGATACGTATAAATAGTTTTTAGAAAGTGTAAAAAGATACAATTGGAAAGGTTGTATAGTTTCTCTGAGAAGGAATAGTGCCCTAAACAGAGGCATGAGTTTGCTTGCTATTCTTAATTGACTTTGCTGTTTCTGATTCATATTCCGGCTAGTGGCACGATCGTTAATTGAAGATTTACAAAAGCAGGGGTTATAACTCACGTTAGTGATAATTACAATCGAGGAGAATAGGCAAGCCCAAAGTCATGTGGTTCTCTCTCTTGTAATCTTCCAAAATGCTATTATGTGCACTGTCCGGTCCCAATCACGAAACGGCACTCACTTTGTTTGATCCCTCCCACCTTTTTTTATATATATCCGATAGTAATGATAATTTGAATATATTTTAACTTTTGATATATGAGAAGAGGAAGATCATCATCTAGTTAGTAACTATAATCCTATAAACTGATCACTAATCTATATAGTGTGAACATTTCCTTATTTAGGTAACTATCCAATCTTATTTCGAGCTCCTCTCTATTTTTCGTTTACACATCCCTGTACGTGATCTACATTGCCAAAACAAATGCACAAATAAACAGTTATAGCTTATGTACATTTTTGAAAAAGCGGTTTAGACGGTTGTTGAGGCGGTGTTAAAAGATCATAAAACTGTGGTGATTATATCTTAAACGTTAGAGTTATACATTATCTCTATAATATTATTT
Source organism: Eutrema japonicum (assembly GCA_030161315.1). Classification (NCBI taxonomy): domain Eukaryota; kingdom Viridiplantae; phylum Streptophyta; class Magnoliopsida; order Brassicales; family Brassicaceae; genus Eutrema; species Eutrema japonicum. Next base: position 48,517,021 of record BSQW01000005.1, read on the forward strand.
AAGAAGACATTTTTAAAAATGAAATTTGATTTGTAAGTTATTACATGAAATACCATTACAAATAACAAAGGATAATTGAAATAGGAAAGGATATAATAAATTTTTTTAAATTATTGATTAGAATATGGAAAGTATATATTTTGCATCAAAAAGGTTATTTATTATTTAATTTTATTATTATTTTTAATACTATATATTTTAAAATAAAAATCAATTCATATATATTCAAAAAAACAAAAATCTATTCAAAATCTTGCTATATTTTTTACTATAATTTAATGTATTTTATTTGAATATATATCAAAACAAAAGTTAAAAAATATTTTACTTATTTTATAAAAAGTTAGACAGAAAACTATTTTTTTTAAGAACTTGCAGACTAACCACAAAAACTAGAGTCATTTAATGATGTTTATTAGAGTTATGTTTTCAAGATTATAAGTTCTTACGTGTTAGCCCGCATAATATTTTAGTTCACTACAAAATGGGTTAAATAGAAAAATTATTACAAATTAACAGTTTTATATATAATCATTAGTTAATTATATTGTAAAATTTAGATAAAAATAATTTTTTAAAATTTCAAAGCAATTTATTTAAATAAAATTACTCCGGGCTAAATCCTAGTTATTATTATTAAGCGAAAGTTAGGTGTTTATAGGCAACATTAAGCGGTCAGGGTCCTATACTGAATTTCTAAATACAGATTTACAGTACGTATAATTTGAACTGATTTGGTGACGTAGAATATTCTAATATAATCAATAATTTTATTATATATTAATTAAGATATTTCATTTGTTATATTATGCATATAATAAATTTTTGAGAAATTGATCAAAATGGCACTTTTTGAAAACTTTCTCACCAAACTAGCACCCTAATAAAAAAGCCCCATTATTAGCATTCATTAAAGAGGCAAAAGACAACTTTGCCCATAGGATTTGAGATATTTAACATTGTAAGTTTTAGAAATTTCTTTGACTGTATTCAATTTCCAGAAATTCATCGCCGGCGATTGATCTGGTTATCTGTGAAGATTGTGCCGTCGTCATCGCCGGAATTATCAGCCGTCGTCACAGCTCAATATCGCAGGTTCATTTTTAACTATTTCATCGTTTCGTATTTTATGGTTTCGATTCTCGGTTTCGATTTTATGGTTTCGATTCTCGGTTTCGATTTTATGGTTTCGATTCTCGGTTTCGTTTTGTATAATGCTTATGCGAAATCCAATTGAAATCAATCGATTTGGCGGAATTAGTGAATCGATTAAGTTAAGTGTGTGAATTCTCTGTGTTTTGATGGAGTTCAGGCGTGGACTTCATTGTTGGTACGCTTAGGAAGGTGATATATTGCGCTTGTGAAATATGGTTGAGATTTATTGTGTCTGTGGAGAGTGGAGAACAAACGAAAATCTTCAGTGTGAATTTGTATTGGATACAAAACGAGGATCAACAATGTTTGAGTTTGATGAAAATCTCAATTACAATGATTTGTTTGAGATGGTTGTTGAAGACTTTGAGATTGACTGCTCAATTAGTAATGCTGCACTTAGCTATGGACTCCCATTGAAGATGAGGTTTATGGCAGAGAAATTTCCTCCTGTGTTTGTTAAAAACGACCGCCAACTAAGAAGTTTCATCAACAACATAAAAGGAAATCCAGAACTGATTCCTTTGTATGTAACGGTTAGTATATATTCTTAGCTTCGTTATTTCTTAGCTTCGTTATAAATATTCGCTTCATACTTTATAGTTCAGTTACTTTTTAATCTAATGTTTTCTTCTAATCTAATGTTTTCTTCTCCAGGTGACTGATATATGCAACATTCTTCCTTACGGGAATTCTCATGTGAGTGCTTCATTATACTTTTTCTGTTTCTTGTTCATTTCGGAAGATTTCGGAAGACTTTCAGAAATACTTTATTTTTGTTCCTAAATGGTTCTTTTATGCGTTTCATTTCCAAGAAATGATCATTTTTTCATCATTTGTATCTTTCTTTGTGTAGCAAAACAACAACACATGTTCGAATGCTTCATTTACGCATGGAAATCAACAGGTAATATAGTACTTTCATAAATCCTCTCTGCATGATACCTTTTCCTGTTTCTTGTTCATTTAAATTCAGATTCCTCTCTGCATGATACCTTTTTCTGATACATTCAGATTCAGGTGACTGATATATGCAACATTCTTCCTTACGGGAATTCTCATGTGAGTGCTTCATTATACTTTTTCTGTTTCCTGTTCATTTCGGAAGATTTCGGAAGACTTTCAGAAATACTTTATTTTTGTTCCTAAATGGTTCTTTTATGCGTTTCATTTCCAAGAAATGATCATTTTCATCATTTGTATCTTTCTTTGTGTAGCAAAACAACAACACATGTTCGAATGCTTCATTTACGCATGGAAATCAACAGGTAATATAGTACTTTCATAAATCCTCTCTGCATGATACCTTTTCCTGTTTCTTGTTCATTTAAATTCAGATTCCTCTCTGCATGATACCTTTTTCTGATACATTCAGATTCAGGTGACTGATATATGCAACATTCTTCCTTACGGGAATTCTCATGTGAGTGCTTCATTATACTTTTTCTGTTTCTTGTTCATTTCGGAAGATTTCGGAAGACTTTCAGAAATACTTTATTTTTGTTCCTAAATGGTTCTTTTATACGTTTGTATCTTTCTTTGTGTAGCAAAACAACAACACATGTTCGAATGCTTCATTTACGCATGGATACCAAGAGGTAATATAGTACTTTCATAATTCCTCTCTACACGAAACCTTTTATCTGTTTCTTGTTCATTTAAGAAGACTTTCCTAAATACGTTATATCAAATTTCTCTCTTTATTTGTGTAGGAACTTCATAGATCAAATGGAAGTGGCAATTCAACATCTGATGCAAACAAAAGCACATGTTCAACTGCTGATATTTTGCGTCCTGCTCCAGATATTTCTCCTCCTAGTATATGTATATCACATTCCACCCGAGGTTCTGATGATTTATACGTGAACAGACATTTTAAGAACAAAGATGAGCTAATGCTTCACATGAGAAAATGGGCATTAGAGTGGAAGTTTGAGTTCAGGTCTCTCTGGTCAAACAAGACAAGGGCGATATTAGGTTGTGTTGATGGCAATTGCAGCTGGAGGATGCGTGCATCAAAGCTTCCTTCTTCTGATTACTTTGTGGTGAAGAGGTATAATCATAAACATACATGTGATACGACACACAGACATGCCAACCATAGGCAAGCCTCTGCCAAAGTTCTTGGCACTTTACTCTGTAGCAACTATGGAGAAAAGAAATATGGACTCAAACCAAAACAAATTATGGAGCAAGTCAGAATTGACCATGGCGTACACATTGACTACAAACAAGCTTGGAAAGTGAAAGAGTACGCCCAGAATTTGATAAGAGGGACTCCTGAGGATAGCTATTACAACCTCTCAAAATGGTTGTTTCAGGTTAATGAGAAAAACCCTGGATCAAAGGTTTATGTTGAGTTGGATGATAATGGAAAATTCAAATACTCCTTTGTTGCATTTGGTCAATCGATAAGAGGTTTTGAGCTTATGAGAAGAGTGATTGCTGTAGATGGTACTTTCCTCAAGGGAAAGTTTAAGGGAACGTTGCTTGGAGCTAGTGCACAAGACGGTAACTTTTCGTTATACCCTCTAGCATTTGGGATAGTTGACTCAGAAAACGAACACGCGTGGATTTGGTTTTTTAGAGGGCTCAAAAGTGTGATCCCAGATGCGTCTGATTTGGTGTTTGTTTCAGATAGAGCTCCAGCCATTGCAAAAGCACTTTCAATGATTTATCCACTTGCACATCACGGTATTTGTCGAATTCATCTCTTGAGGAATATTAAACCAAAGTTTGGAAAAACTGGATTGTTGCCACTAGTAGAAGCTGCAGCTGATGCTTATACTCGTCATGAGTTTTGTGGAATCTTCAGTGACATAAGAAGAAGAAGCCCAAAATTAGCTGATTATTTAGAAGGTTCTGATTTTGCAAAGTGGGCTCGATCTTATGCACCTGCGAACCGGTACAATATTATGACAACCAACATTGCAGAGTCGCTGAATTCGATGTTGAACTTGCCTCGCGAGTTGCCTATAATTTCTCTCCTTGAGACCATTAGGTTAACTCTTACAACGTGGTTTCATGAACGTCGGGAAAAAGCTTCTAAACACAAAAATCTTGTCACACCACGTGTAGTGAAGGAGATGATAGCAAGGTATGATGCTGCAATGAAACTTGATGTTTTCCAAGTGGACCGATATGAGTTTGAGGTCAAGGACGAAACCCGGAAGTACATTGTTCACCTGGAAAACAAGCAGTGCACTTGCTACGTTTTTGACATTGACAGGATTCCTTGTATTCATGCTATTGCTGCTGCTAAGCGCACAAAAAAGGATGAGAACAAGTACGTTGATGATATGTACTTAACGGAAACATGGGCTAAAGCATATGCTGAGAGCATACATCCGTGTGGAGATTTAACGACCTGTGTTTTTCCAGATTCTGTATCTGAATATTCATGTGCACCACCTACTACTAAGCCAAGCAGCGGGAGACCTCCGAAAATGAGAAAGAGATCAGCGGGAGAGTTTGGTGTACCCGGTTCAAAGTCTCAAGGACACAAGTGCAGCAGATGTTGCAGAGGAGGGCACAACAAGAGTACCTGCAAAGTACCTATATGATAGACTTATTACATTTCAAAGTGATTTTATGAAACTTTCCAAAGCTTATCAAACTATTTAGTATACTTTACATACTTTTTTAGAAGACTTTACCCATGGAAGTCAACAGGAAATATCATTTTTTTTTAATATTGTTTTCTGTTTTTGTTCACTTCGGAAGACTTTCCGAAAAACGTTATTTATGTTCCTAAATACGTTTTATTATAAAGAAAGGATCAGTTTTCATCATTTGAATCTTTCTTTATTTCAGTTGAAGCTTTGTTTGCAGCAACACACTTAAAACTCGAACCATCTCTGCACAAATAACAAAGTTATATATCATACTAAATACGTTTCATTCACACGAAAGAATCAGTTTTCATCATTTGTTCATTTCGGAAATATTTCCGAAATACGTTATATATCTTCCGAAATGGGCAGTTTTTAGCATTTGTTCATTTCAGAAGTATTTCTTAAATACGTTATATATCTTCCGAAATAAGTTATATATCTTCCGAAATGGGCTTTGTTTGCAGCAACACACTTAAAACTCGAACCATCTCTGCACAAATAACAAAGTTATATATCATACTAAATACGTTTCATTCACACGAAAGAATCAGTTTTCATCATTTGTTCATTTCGGAAATATTTCCGAAATACGTTATATATCTTCCGAAATGGGCAGTTTTTAGCATTTGTTCATTTCGGAAGTATTTCTGAAATACGTTATATATCTTCCGAAATGGGCAGTTTTTAGCATTTGTTCATTTCGGAAGTATTTCTGAAATACGTTATATATCTTCCGAAATAAGTTATATATCTTCCGAAATGGGCAGTTTTAGCATTTGTTCATTTCGGAAGTATTTCTGAAATACGTTATATATCTTCCGAAATGGGCAGTTTTTAGCATTTGTTCATTTCGGAAGTATTTCTGAAATACGTTATATATCTTCCGAAATACGTTATATATCTTCCGAAATGGGCAGTTGTTAGCATTTATTCATTTCGGAAGTATTTCTGAAATACGTTATATATCTTCCGAAATACGTTATATATCTTCCGAAATACGCTATATATTTCCAAGAAAGGATCAGTTTTCATCATTTATTCATTTCGGAAGTATTTCTGAAATATGTTATATATCTTCCGAAATACGTTATATATTTCCAAGAAAGGATCGGTTTTCATCATTTATTCATTTCGGAAGTATTTCTGAAATATGTTATATATCTTCCGAAATACGTTATATATCTTCCGAAATACTTTATTTCATTGTGTAGACAAAACAACAACACATTTGTTCTGATGCTTCATTTACGCACGGAAATCAACAGGAAATATCGTTATATTTGTTGCTAAATGCGTATCATTTTCAAGAAATGATCAGAATTCATCACTTGTTCATTTCAGAAGTCAAGATAATAAAGATGCAGATTGCATAAAACTACAATCTCTGAATTTGACAAGAAGATAATTACCAAAAATATCTCTCCCAAACTCAAGATCAACACAAATTTGACACATGTTTTCTGAATTTTTTGTTATAACAGCATACTTGTGAGTAGTGTCTTAGAAGACAAAATATTATTCACAATCTCTCTAATGACTTCTTTTACCAATCACCCCTTAATAAATAAAAAACCTTTGATAATAGATACTATGAAATTTAATAGAGAAACTATGCAAAAGGAATATTGTAATATTAGTCTTAAAATTAGCATAAACATAATTTAACATATTAATATGTTAGGAATAAATATATGACAAACAAATAAAAATACAAATAGAAAGATGATAAAAACAAACAAATATAAAGATGGCGCAATGATAAAAACAAACAAATATAAAATCCATCATTCCTCCATCTCTTTTGAAAATGCTCTCGCTATTGATTCGTATACCTCCTTATCTCCTCTGTAGAGTTTAGCGATTTCTTCCACAAAATGATCATCATCGCTTATCATCGGTTCCGCCAACATCTCGTGAATCTTCGTGAGAACCTGATTTCACAAAATTTAAAACACTAAACGATAGCATTCTCATTGTATTTCAAAATTAATCGAGATCACACGTCTATAACTTATGAATCACACATATGAGACGTGTGATCTCGCTTAAGTGTCGATTAAATGAGTCTATATCAACATCGACGAGATCACACGTCTATAACATTTAACAACAGATTGAATTGATTTTTAAATATACAAATATTTTGATGTGTAAACAAATATTTTAAATATACAAATATTCTTACGTGATAGAGGGTATAAGAGGGACTAAAGTGATCTCGCTTCAGAATCTTGTGAAAGATATTTCCTTGGTCGCTGATATTAGGGTGAAACATTTTGGTTTTGAAAAACATCTGTAAAACCATATATAAGTAAATCAAACGTTTTAGGATTCTTTGTTAAATATATAAAAATTACATACCCTTGGCGGACTGAAAGGATAATCTGGAGGGTAATGAATTGTCATCTTGAAGGCTCCTCCCTCATACGGAGTGTTTAGAGGTCCCATGAGAGTTGCTTCCCAGTGAAATTCGTTGTCACCCACCGGTCCTATATGAAGAGTTGAACAAAACAACATAAGCGACAGATGATACAGAGAAAGGACGAGTGTTTTAAATAGATACCCGCGCTGAAGAGTGTTGAACGTTTGTTCTGGATTTCGTTGTAATCCCTGGTAATCGCCTTTGACGCCATTGTTAAGAAAAGGAGTATTATTAAGAGGGGATTTTGGAACAAAAGAGAAAGATACAGATAAAGAGGAGTCTTCATGTTATATAGCCGAGTTAGATGTGTCATTTTCGTCAAGCAGTTAATTATGAGAATATTGAAAAGCCACAATCTTCTGAATCGTCACGTCATTAAGGAGGAATATTGACCACTTTTCGGTATGTGGGCAATTTTTAGATGACAAATTGACTTATTGCAGAGCTCCCACTATCCTTGAGATTTGTGTAATTTCCTTCAAAATAATATTTTTAACTTTTTCTTTTTAATTTTCTTCATTTCAATAGTTAGAAGAACGTACACAAGTAATTCAAAATAAAAATGTACACAACTTATTTCGGAAGTATTTCTGAAATAAGTTATATATCGTCCGAAAGGGCCAGTATCCATCATTTGTTCATTTCGGAAGTATTTCCGAAATACGTTATATATCTTCCGAAATAAGTTATATATCTTCCGAAATACGTTATATATTTCCAAGAAAGAATAAGTTTTCATCATTTATTCATTTCGGAAGTATTTCCGAAATACATTATATATGTTCTGAAAGGTTATATATGTTCTGAAATAAAAATAATATTTCGGGAGACAGGTTGCATTTGGTCAATGTCCTAGAAAATGTACACAACTTATTTCGGAAGTATTTCTGAAATAAGTTATATATCTTCCGAAACGGCCAGTATCCATCATTTGTTCATTTCGGAAGTATTTCCGAAATACGTTATATATCTTCCGAAATAAGTTATATATCTTCCGAAATACGTTATATATTTCCAAGAAAGAATCAGTTTTCATCATTTATTCATTCCGAAAGTATTTCCGAAATACGTTATATATGTTCTGAAAGGTTATATATGTTCTGAAATAAAAATAATATTTCGGAAGACAGGTTGCATTTGGTCAATGTCCTAGAAAATGTACACAACTTATTTCGGAAGTATTTCTGAAATAAGTTATATATCTTCCGAAAGGACCAGTATCCATCATTTGTTCATTTCGGAAGTATTTCCGAAATACGTTATATATCTTCCGAAATAAGTTATATATCTTCCGAAATACGTTATATATTTCCAAGAAAGAATCAGTTTTCATCATTTATTCATTCCGAAAGTATTTCCGAAATACGTTATATATGTTCTGAAAGGGTCAGTATTCATCATTTGGAAATGAAAGAGGAAAATATACACTCAACAGTTTAGAACTGGAATTATCTCTGCACAAATAACAAAGTTATATATCTTCCTAAATACGTTTCATTTCCAAGAAAGAATCAGTTTTCATCATTTGTTCATTTCGGAAGTATTTCAGAAATAAGTTATTTATGTTCCGAAATAACTTACAAGATGATCCTTTCATTACCAAGTTTTGTACTTTCATTTTCAAGAAAGGATCATTTCATTTCTTTCCTAGATACGTTATATAATATGCAGCCATAATTACAAAATGTATCGTAATTACAAAATGATAGCGTAAGAGAAGCTTTCATAACACTGACATTTCAGTAAACATTCTTAACATATTAACCACCAGCAATTTCTTCAAAGAGATCGCACGCCAACTTGCTTCTTATGTCGTGTGCATTTACATCAGCAATATTGGACATGTCTTTAATCCCCATTGAATGGCATTCAAGCATCTTCAACACGAAAATAGCACAGTTCCTCATCCATAAGGTCCTAGGGATATCTTTTCCTTTTAGTTCTTCAAGCTCATAAGGAACTCGATCCTCATCCATAACAGCTTTGTTTGCAGCAGCACACATAAGAACTGGCAGCATCTCTGCACAAATAACAAAATTATATATCTTCCTAAATAAGTTTTATTTTATAGAAAGGGTCAGTTTTCATCATTTGTTCATTTCGGAAGTATTTCCGAAATAAGTTATTTATGTTCCGAAATAAGTTATATATGTTCTGAAAGGCTCAGTATTCATCATTTATTCATTTCGGAAGTATTTCCGAAATACGTTATATATGTTCCGAAATACGTTTCAATAAAGGACCATTTTGAATCATTTGTTAATTTAGGAAAATGAATTGATATAAAGTAGAGTTATACCTGCAAATTGTGTCACATGATCAAGAACAATATCCGTTTCCTCGGTCGGATGCCCACACCTTGCTATCGTGACTTTGCGCTTCTTCAGATTTATTGCCATCCCTATCCAATGGCTGCTCTTGAAAGTCATGCCATAGATAACATCAACATCGGTTCCCCATATTTTATTTGGATGCATCTTCCCACTCGGGACTAGAACAATATCGTCTGTAAAGCCATGATATTTTTGATCCTTTTTAGCTTTTTTGAAGCTTTCATAGCTTGATGACAGCATCTCAAAGAATTCTTGGTTGATGAATGTAGCTCTTGGGAGATGGTTGTTGTGGAAGTATGCAGCATAGTTATTATTTCTCTTCGCCAACATTGATAGTGTTGCTGAAATGTGCTGATACAGGCATTTTGATATTTTAGGAAAGAGTCAAACGCATTTACGAATGCCTTCGTAAAACCAGTTTTTAAAGTAATTACCTCATCTGTCATTGGAATTTCCGGATTCTCTAGTCTAGTAAACCATGATGCTGATACAGACTTTCCATCAATCATGATTCTGCATTTATTAGTTGAAACCAGTTAGCAACACCTAAGAATTTCTTATTATCGATGTATAAGTTTTAAAGATGTACCAACCTTTGTCCTTTCTTGTTCTTCCAATCAAACAATCTTGCAATCTTTTTCATATCAGGTGTGAGAAAAGGATCTAATACTGGATTTACCTCTGGAGTTATCTTTAACGCCGGGTTTTTTGGAGCACGGTACGGAGTCTTGCTAGCTTTAGATACTTTGACTTCGCGAGCTGTCCGTCTTAAGAAAACGTTCTCAGGCTGATTTGAAGTTTCTTTCTTCAACCTTTTCTTAGCATTTTCCACAGCGTCATCCTCTTTCTTGGATTCAGCTTGTTTTCTTTTTGTAACACCAGCATTCTTCTTTGATGCTTCCATCTCATGTGCCTTATCACATTTCTGGTAGATAAGAACCTGTGGTTGCCAGCGTCCTTTCTCACACTTAGAAATTACTTCATTCCAGCCATTGATCACCTGAAGATATTACATTAAATGAGTGGGAATAGTGTATATGACTTCAAAGTCAAGAGTGTATTTCAAATAGTCTTATTACCTTCACATTTTTGTCATCGTACATGACCCACTGATCGCGTAACCCGTGGCCATGTCTATATGCAAAGCATTGATAATGCTGTCCATAATAACAAACCTGGATTTGCAGAGAAATAGCAAAAAGATCAATGTCCAGACGGAAAACACAAATTAAGTTTGAAAACATGTAGTTAATTAAATTACAACACGTACCATGGAAGCTAAGCTATATGTGGTTTTAGACTCCAGACCCCGGTACATGATGCTGATGTCAATCTCTGGTTTCAATACTGCAAGATTAGCTGCTATGACTTCTACAGCCTCTTTGATATCTTGCCAACCTAAAACTGGCAGCCACAATATAAATAGAGCGTTAAGACATATATTTAGCAGTGATCTAAAATAGGTTTCCTATCATCAGACTCCTAAAAAAAAGAGTTTTACCTATAGTAAAAACATGTGGGGGAGTACTGAGAAATTTGTGTACATGGTTGCGTTTCCCACAACCACCAGCTTCAGTATCACAGGACAGTGGATCGTCTGTATCCACAAGATCCAGAAGTTCTTCGAACGATTTCTTAGCGTGTTTAACCTATTAATAATAAAGTGGTGCAAAACCACAGTTAATTACCCAATAAAATAAGTGAAAAATCAAGTCTATTGAACACTCATATGACACCTTCATGGTCTGCAGGGCAATAGTGTTGATGTAATGGAAAAGGGAAGTGAACTTAAAACGCCTGGACTTCAGCTCACATCTGTCGCAAATCATTTGCTGTAAAATATCCATTCCAAATAGAGAATGGATAATACATGTGCGGGTGGCACAGTCCCATGAACCCGTACAGTTGCTCTCCAAAGATGTTGTTTCAGACACGCTTGAGCTCGGAGCAAATGAGTCATGAAAGCATTTGAAAATGAAATCCATTACTTCTGAAGCATCGTTCATCTGAGTTTGTCCACCAAATGACATATATCAAGTTTAGAAGCTTACTCTACTCTATATTAGGATAAACATTTAAAATCGGAAATTAATTCTTTTTACCTCATCCAAGAAAGTTGGCCTCAAACTACGCAAAGCAATCTTGAGAGATGAAGGATCCACTGGTTCTTTTTGTGTTTTGCTCGAACCAGCATCTAAAGCAGTGAAAATTCCATGCAATGAGCAGACAAGACAAGGATCTCCCACGTGGAGGTGGTCTATTGTTGAACTCCGCAAGAACTCAGCTTGAAACATCTCCAGATTCCATAGAGACTTATATACCAAAAAAAAAAAAAATTTAACATTCAACAAATAGAAATCTTTTAAACTGGATACTATATACATTGATACCCAATCGGGTTATGATATGAAGGCTACCTGTATGATAACATTCAAAAAGCAATTGTATTGACCAGCTTCATTCTGAAGACCTGTGCCTAATATGGTATTAACAGGCTCTGATGGATTCTGTATTGGAACCACATGCTCTTCTTCAATCTGCAAACACGTAACGGTTTTAGGAACCTTTCATACACGTTTACGAAGTCTTTACTAAATTGTTTTAAAATACATGTTTAAAATCCCATGAACAAATGCGCGAAACATGAGCAAGGTAAAAATAAAAAAATCATACGCATATTTGTGCAAGTCATACAATTTAAGGTCATTTGAACAATAAATTCGGTTTAAGTTTTTACCTGTTGTTGGTCATCATTCACTTCTTTGATGGCGTTGAAGATAATTCCATCAGCCATGTTCGTCTGTTCTGGCTGCCATGATGGAGTTTGTGTTTTTCCATCAGGACAAGAGAAAAAACAATCCTCTAACGAAGTTCGATCCTTTGATGGACTCAACAAAGAGGACTGTATCGGAGAAAACACAGGCTCTGAACCAGCCTACAGACACACAACCGTCTTAGGATACTTTCATACACCTTCATGTAGACTTTTCTAAATGTTCAAAATATATTTCAAAAACACAGAAATATTTCCGAAATAAGTTATATATGTTCCGAAATAAGTTATATATGTTCCAAAGGGTCAGTATTCATCATTTATTCATTTCGGAAATGTTTCCGAAATAAGTTATATATCTTCCGAAATAAGTTATATATGTTCTGAAAGGGTCAGTATTCATCATTTATTCATTTCGGAAGTATTTCCGAAAAAAGTTATATATCTTCCTAAATACGTTGCAATAAAGAAACCTTACCTCAACATGTAAATCCTCCTGCGTTCGGGTTAACTCAACTGTTTGGGTTACGCCATCGGCACGAATTTCATTTGTTGGTGTTTCCTAAATATTTTAAGAAAATAAACAAATTGTAACAAGATAGGTTTTTAGATGTTTTAAAATTCTATTTTTGCAAAACCAGAAATTGTACCTCAACAATCGAATCGTTTGTTTGATTTATATCCTGTGTTTGGTCATAAGGATTTAACTCAACAGGTGAATCACCATGTGTATGGTTCAATTCCTCCATTTCAGTATGTAGGATAGTTGGCGAATTTGTAGATGGATAGATATCACCATCTTTGTCTTGATGCTACAAAAAAAAAAAACCAAAAAAACAAAAAAACTCTAAGTTTTAAGAAGTCTTTCCTAAATTCTAAGAATGAGAGTTTGAAAGGAAAAGAAATCCTGAGAAATTTACCTGCTCATTCGTATTGTGCCCAGGCTGGCTACAGATATTGATCTGATCCAAACCATCTGTTTGCGAGCTTACGTTCACTTTACGATTCAGATCCCCTTCATCATTTGTTTTTTCTTGATGTGAAGGAGCATTCTCTTTTATTCCCAGAATTTCCTCTATTTTAGTCAAGCGACTATTGATCTTATTGAAACCTTCTCCAACTGTCTTGCAGAGATTATTTAACTTTGACATGAGACACTCTCCAGAATCAGATGATGGTCCAGCTGTCTCTGTGTCTGGAAATCGATAAGATGTCATGTTCACTTGATCCATCGCATCAACAAAATCCAGAGTTCCTCTCTTCCAATCTTTAGAGGACAGCCTGTAGCCCTTCTTGACAGCATTAACCAATGTATATAAATCCTCATCATCACTGTCTTCCAACGAGACATTGTCCTCTGGATCTTCTGGTATTGGAGGTAAAATGCAGTGGACCTTCAGCTGCACAGCAGAGAATCAAATATGAATCCCAAATTGAGAAATGCAGTGAGAAATCCAGTGAGGTGAACAAGCTAAAATACGAAACTAAATCAAATAAAATAAAGAACTTACATCTCGAACGTTTTCAACGCTCGTAACTTGAACAATCTTTGGATTTGATGTATAAACGTATTTCTCACAGAGGAAAGGGGACATCAGCCCTTCACTTCTTACTGTGCTGAAGGCAGTCTGCAATGAAGGCACAGATTCCAGAATCCACATGTGGAAAGCATACGGGAATCCATGTATATCATACCAGTTCTTGTTCAAATATGAAGGTACACGCTTATTGATCTGGTCCAGTAGTATATAAAAAGCGTCTCGACCCCACGGATAATTCATCAGAACACTTCTATTCTGTGCTCTGTCGATTAATTGTTGGGGGAACTTGTACGCCTTGTATTGTTGAAGTAGGAGGCTCTCAATCAAAATCAACATAGCAAGAGAGAACCTCTCCTCAACTGAATCCACGTCAGTTCTACGCAGCACGTCAATGAGCTGTTTTGTTGTATGCCCCTTTTGAAAATTTCCCCAGTTATAGTCACACTGTTCTTCTTCTTCTTCTTCTGGATTCCACTCAACACACTTCAAGCCTGTCACCATATGAAACTCCCTTATTGAGAATCTCATAGGTTGTGCTCCGAAGTGGAACCACAACTCCTTCTTTTTCTTTGTGATTAAAGATCTTGTCAATATCACGTGGAGAAGTTTCCCCGACATGTGCTGTTTCCTTGAACAGAATCTCAGAATCGGTCCCAAGAATGTTTGCGTTATCCTCTGGAACAGTACAGCCCCGATAATTTCTTTGACTATATTGATGTTCTTGATTTGTGCAAACTGGTTTATATCAGGCCCTTGAATCTGATTTGGCTCACTATTTATGGCAAATTGAAGCTTAGGCAGCGTGATATTCTGACTGTACGAACTCATTGTGCGTTCACCTGTTAAAACAAAAAAAATAGACATTCCTCGTAAAACATTCCTATAACAATCAACAAACTTTTCAGATGAATTAACAAAGGAAACTCCAGAAAGTCTTCCGAAATTGAAAAAGAAACGAAATTATAGGTTTAGCTGCGAAAAACCCAACGATATGATACAAATCTCACACACCTCCAATGATATGATATGAAATCCCGAATGATATGATACGAAATACCCCCAATGATATGATACAAATATCTACCTTGATGTTTGGGCAATGAGAAAATTCGATTCCGTCAAAGTCCGACAAAAGATAATCCCAATGATATGAAACGAAATTCTAGGGTTTGATGCGAAAAACCTAACGATATGATACACTACCCCCCCCCCCCCCAAATGACCCAATGATATGATATGAAAATCTACCTTGATGATGTTTGGGCTAAGAGAAACTTCGAGAAAAGAGATACTTCGATTCCGTCAAAGCTCCGGTAAATCGATTTTTGGGATACGAGAAGATTTGAGATAAGACGAAAGAATATCGAGCAATGATATCTCCGTTTATTAAACTTTCGGTGAGGATGAAGAATTTCGTCGGAGGAAGTGTTTTTTGTGATGAAGAATCGGGAGTTAGGGCTTTTGGGGTTTTTAAAGGCTTTTCAATACTCACGTTGTCATTCGCGCTTTAATTGATCATTTACGAAGGCTTTCATAAATTAGTTATATAGTTTCCGAAATGGTTCTTAAATACGTTTCATTTTAAGGGATTGACAATTTTTCTAGTCTTTTCTAGAGCTTTTCCTGTTTCTTGTTCATTTACGAAAGCTTTCGTAAATTAGTTATATAGTTTCCGAAATTGTTCCTATATATGTTTCATTTCCAAGGAAGTGATCATTTTTCATCATTTTTATCTTTCGTTTTTTGCGTAGCCTAACAAAAACACATGTTCTGACAATCTTATGCTCCATTTTACGGATGATAATCAACAGTTAATATAGTCTTTTTTAGAGCTTTTCTAGAGCTTCTTGTTAATTTACGAAACACATGAATAAAGAGTGAAATCATACTTTTCCTGTTTCTTGTTAATTTACGAAAGCTTTCATAAATTAGTTATATAGTTTCCGAAATTGTTCCTAAATACGTTTCATCTCCAAGGAAGTGATCATTTTTCATCAGTTTGCGGAGCCAAATAAAAACACATTAATTCAGACTGAAATCATACTTTTCTGTTTCTTGTTCATTTTTCAACATTTGCGGATCATTTTATATTGTTTTCTGTTTTTGTTCACTTCGGAAGACTTTCCGAAAAACGTTATTTATGTTCCTAAATACGTTTTATTTTAAAGAAAGGATCAGTTTTCATCATTTGAATCTTTCTTTATTTCAGTTGAAGCTTTGTTTGCAGCAACACACTTAAAACTCGAACCATCTCTGCACAAATAACAAAGTTATATATCATACTAAATACGTTTCATTCACACGAAAGAATCAGTTTTCATCATCTGTTCATTTCGGAAATATTTCCGAAATACGTTATATATCTTCCGAAATGGGCAGTTTTTAGCATTTGTTCATTTCGGAAGTATTTCTGAAATACGTTATATATCTTCCGAAATAAGTTATATATCTTCCGAAATGGGCAGTTTTTAGCATTTGTTCATTTCGGAAGTATTTCTGAAATACGTTATATATCATTTTCTTGTTCATTTACGAAAGCTTTCGTAAATTAGTTATATAGTTTCCGAAATTGTTCCTATATACGTTTCATTTCCAAGGAAGTGATCATTTTTCATCATTTTTATCTTTCTTTCTTTGCGTAAAGGCTGATTTTCCGAAATGTTTCATAAATATGTTGTTTACAATCTTGTTCATTTTTAAGGAAACGTTCTGACAGGTGTAGAATCTGGGATTATATCACCACCCAACTCTTCAAAGAGATCACACGCCAGATTGCTTCTTATGTCATCAGAAGTATCATCAGTAAGCTTTGACATGTCTGTAATCCCCATTGAATGGCATTCAATCATCTTCAACACGAAAAGAGCACAATTCTCCGCACAATTGGTCTTAGGGATACTATTCCCTTCTAGTTTGTCAACTTTGTAAGCAGCTCGTTCATTGTCAGTAATTGCTTTGTTTGTAGCAATGCACATCAGAACGGGTATCATCTCTGCACCATTTAAAAACGTTTTTCAGGAACTTTTAAGATATTAAAATTTATCAACTAACAAATGATTAACAAGCCTAAATACACACCTGCAAAATGTTGCACATGAGTAAAGACTGAATCAACTTGCTCTGTTGGATGTCCACAACTGATTCTAGTGATTGTTTGCTTCTTCACATTGATTACCATTCCAATCCAATGTCTGCTCTTCTTCTCAAAGGTAAGTCCGTAGATGACTTCAACATCTGTCCCCCAGGTTTTATTTGGATGTTTTTTCCCATTTACGACTTCAACTAAGCCTCCCAAAAATTTGCGACCCGTCTCACGTTCTAAGAATCTTTCGTAGCTGCATGACAGCGCGTTGAAGAACCATAATTCGATGAATGCAGCTCGAGGGAGATGGTGTTTATGGAAGTATGTTTCATAATTCTGCCTTCTCAAATCAAACAATGATAATGTCGCATCTATTTGCTGCATAAACGTTGAACATCACAATCATTTTAAGAACGCTTTCTTAAACACAAAACAAGCAAACAATTTTGTGTTTACTAACTAACATCACAATCACTAACTAATGATCACCTGTTCGCTCAGAGACACTTTTGGATTTTCTAAAAAAGTAAACCATGATGGAAGTACAGGACGGCCATCGATTTTGATTCTGCATAAACTAAATGAAACAAGTTAGGGGAGTAACAAGTTTTTAAGATTCGAAACAAATGGAAAGGTGAAATAAATACTAACCTTTCTCCCCTTTTTCTCAGCCAATCATCCATCCTTTTAAATTTATTGATGTCAGGAGTTAGAAATGGATCTATTACCGGATGTACTGGAGGCGTTACACATAACAACGGGTTGTTTGGTGATTGATACGGAGATCTTTTCTTTTTCCGAACATTTCGCAATAGAAACGCAAGGTTATCTATTGGCAAATCATCATACTTTTGTAAAAGATTAGGACTCGCTGCCGCCTTTCTTTTCTTAGCTCGAACCAAGAGGTCATCATCTTTTTTAGTTTCATCTACTTTTCTTTTCTGATGAGTTACAAGAACATTCTTGTTTGTTGTCCGAGTATTCTTCTGTTTTTTGGTTTCAGCTTTTTTCCTTTGTTTAGGAGCAACACTAGCCTTCTTCTTTGATGCTTCCACATTTTCTTCCTTCTCATTTGACCAACATAAAAAAAGTTAATTAATAGCATACCACAATTCATGGTTAATGACGATTCAAGAATGCCCCAAGCAACTTATTTTAAATGTTTTATGAAACGTTTTGAAGAAACAATACCTGTACTTCTACTTGAGAAACCCAGGCACCATTCACCCACTCCTTGTAAATCTGGATTTCTTGAAGCTGAAAATCTCTGACTTGTTCGTCAGAGAAAATTTTAACACCGTATCTTCTGTAGCTCATTATTTTAACCACTGTGGCTTTCCACCAGCCGCCTTTAAAAAAGACGTAGACGTAGTCCAATAGTTCTGGACCCTTCCAACTTCCTTCGATATCTGGCAATAGAGGACGAATCTGTTCCTTCCTGACACTCTCCATGATTTTTTTCAGTTTCGTTTTTTGATCCACAAAAAGTTTTGAGTACTTCACAGTATATATATCAACACCCTCGTTTGTTGATTTCTCTGTTACGGTTGCTGGAAACCATCCGCCATCTTTAGATTTTACCTCCACAGCAGCACCCACTTGTATGTGAGTCTCAGAATGTGTATTAAAAAAGGATTTGTTCTGAGCCAATGGATCTGCATCAGACTACAAAAACAAAACAGTTTTTATGAACATTACAATCATATGTGTTAAGGAAAATTCGACCATTTGCGTTTAATATACAACCTAGAAATCTTACATCAACAGTTGAATCTCCTTGTCGGGTTGAATCATGTGTCTGGCTCACCTTCTGTGTTTGTGTTTCCTAAAATTTGTAAAATCATAAATTGAGTTTCAGTGAGATCCATCTTTTGGGTAACAGAATTTTTTGAACACTATTCTGAATAATGGATCAGACAATTTTACCCATCCCCTATGAACCAATATATCCTCAATGTTGAATTGGAAGATTTCTAGTGTATGCTTAATGAGGACAGAGACTTTTCCATTCTTAATAATCGTATTTACAGATCCTCTACGCCAGCAGCCTCTGTGACACACAAGAACTTCTTGATTTATAGATAAATCTTCCAAACTTACATGATGACCCCGATAATCATTTGGATATGGTGGTGTATCCAAAGACGATCCGATCTGAGTCAGATCTTCTGCAATAGGCTGGATATACATTTCATACAGGGGTTAGGAAGACTTTTTTTACCTAAATGTTTAAAATTCAAGTAATAAAAACAAAGTTATATATCATACTAAATACGTTTCATTCACACGAAAGAATCAGTTTTCATCATTTGTTCATTTCGGAAATATTTCCGAAATACGTTATATATCTTCCGAAATGGGCAGTTTTTAGCATTTGTTCATTTCGGAAGTATTTCTGAAATACGTTATATATCTTCCGAAATACGTTTCATTCCCAAGAAAGGATCAGTTTTCATCATTTATTTATTTCAGAAGTATTTCCGAAATATGTTATATATCTTCCGAAATACGTTTCATTCCCAAGAAAGGATCAGTTTTCATCATTTATTTATTTCGGAAGTATTTCCGAAATATGTTATATATCTTCCGAAATACGTTTCATTCCCAAGAAAGGATCAGTTTTCATCATTTATTCATTTCGGAAGTATTTCAGAGAGTTTGAAACGAAACGAAAACTTCAGAACATTACCTGGTCATTCGTATTGTCCCCAGGCTGGCTACAGATATTTATCTGATCCAAACCATCTGTTTGTGAGAAATTGCCTTCATCATTTGTTTTTTCTTGACGTGTAGTAGGATTCTCGTTTATTCCCAGAACTTCCTCTATTGTTGTCAAGCGACTATTGATCATACTGAACCCATCTTCAAATGTCTGGAAGAGCTTGGCCAGCTTCGATACGAAAGACTCTTTTGAATCAGATAGTCCATCTCTATTCGCGTTCATTGTGTTCCAACAAGATAGAGTCTTCCAGTCAAAGCCAATTAGATGTTTTGATGAACTAACAGGTTGTTGCTTGATTGTTCTTTAATGAAGGTTAACAATCCTGCAAGACATTTGGGTCTAATCAATAAAAACCAGTTTCGAAACCAATATTAGACTAAATCAAAACAAGTGATTTAAGAACACAAAACCATCCATGAGTTTCTTCTTACTCTTTTAAGATTCAAGACATACTGAAACATCACGAAACCCCAAATTGTTGACATCCCCAAACAATTGTTGACATCCCAAAACCCCAAATTTCTAATCGAATCTAATTTTGAATCGATTAGAAATCAGACACTTAACATGCGATTAGGAAACAAAATCGAAGCTAGACAAAGATGAACGAAATCTATAAATCGAGTTTGTGCTAGTTATCGTAATGCGAGTTACAGTAACTGGTCGAGTAAGGTCTCGAGGAAGAGGATTTTAGATTTTTGATCGAAGAAGATAAAATACCTCGATTTTGGGCTATGAGAAGCTTCGAGATCAGAGAATGGCGTCGGGAAAGCTTCGAGATCAGAGAATGGAGTCGGGAAAGCTTCGAGATCAGGGAATGATAGCTCCGGGAACAATTTGTCGGCGAGATGAAGATGAGAAAGTTTTTCCGACGATATGAAGAATGGTGTCGCGAATAATCAAATCTGTGTTCAAGGTTAAATGAGTCTTTTTCCTTTAATGAATGCTAATTTTGTGACTTTCACCCTTGGGTGCTAAATTATTGAACATTAAGTTTTTTGGTGCTATTTTGTAGAATTGCCCTAAATTTTTTAATCTTGTAAACATTTTTTTTAGAGTTTTCACATATATTAAGAAAAAATTCAGTACATTGATTTTAAATGCTTCAATACAATTCATTAATATTTAATGCTTCAATAAGTTCAATTAATATTTAATGAAATTTACAACCAATCAGAATCTGGATGTAGTTTGATTCCCAAACAAATAAAAAACAAAAAATACAGGTGGCAGCCTATATACACAGGTGGCGTACGTAATTAAAAAAAAAACAAAAATTTATATATATAAGAAGAAGCTAACTGATAACAGAAATTTCTTCGCTTCTCTCTGTTTTTAACAGAAATTTCCCTTTTTCCCCAACTCTCTCGAGTTTCTAGGGTTTTACTTCTTTCGCTTTGGGTTTTCGTTTATTCGCGCGCTCTTCGAGAAATATCCTGCTGAAATGGAGGATTCGACGGCGGACGCAGCGGCAGCAAACGCCGGTACTCTGAGGCAGAGGTTAAAGAAGATAATGACGGAGATTGTTTCCGACGGAGGAGAAATCAAAGATCACGGTGAGACTGACGGAAGTATTGCAGTCTTGGAAGCAATTGATGAGACGATTACAATCCTGAATCGTCTGAGGGTAGTAGAATCGAAGATTCCAGAATCTGATATTCCTGTTTCTTCGTCTTCTCCGTCACCGAAGGTGGAAGTGCCGAAAGAGTTTAAATGTACACTCTCGAATGCGATCATGATCGAACCTGTAATCATAGCTTCTGGGCAGGTTTGATTTCTCCTTCTTTTTTAGTATTTGTGTTGTTTTTTTCCAAAATTTTGACAGTTTCTTGGGATTTTGCTAATCTTTCTATGTGCCAAGAAACAGAGTTTCCATGGTTGACATTTGCCAAGAAACCGAGTATCGAATGTGTTTTTGCTGATTACTTCTTCCCTTTGTTATTTTTTTGTTTACAGACCTATGAGAAAAGATATATCACACAGTGGCTGAGGCATGAACGTACATGTCCCAGAACCAAAGAAGACCTCTCTCACTGTTGGTGGGCACCGAACCATTTGGTAGATGAGTTGATTACGCAATGGTGTCGAGTCAACAGATATGATCGGCTAAAACCATCTGATGAAATAGTCTCTGAGCTGTTCATTGATGGAATAGAGTCATTGCTTCAGCGGATTTCCTCTCCCTCCTCTGTTGAAGATCAGACAGAAGCTGCAAAAGAGCTGCGCTGCCAGACCAAGAGATTTCCAAATGTCCGACGTTTCTTTGCCACTGAACTCCCTGACTCGATCTCCCGATTGCTAAGTCCGCTCTCTGCTTTGGGCGAGACGGTTCACTCGAATCCCGAGCTTCAGGAGTATCTCGTCACGACATTGTTCAACATCTCTATCGTTGTGGAGAATAAAACATTAATTGTTAAAAACCCTTGTGTGATCCCACTGCTTGGAAAGTCTCTGAAACAGGGGACATCTGAGACACAAAGAAACTCTGCAGCGACTTTATTGTCACTTTTAGACATTGAATCTAACAAGCTCATCATCGGGAGAACAGAAGTATTTAGGGCTCTGATATATCTTATCAAAGCGGGTGATTCCTTAGCCTCCTTAGAAGCCGCTTCCGTGGTTTTCAGCCTCTGTCATGTAAAGGAGTTTGGTTACAGGGACGAGGCGGTTTCAGCAGGTTTGATTTTCGCGCTGACCCATAAGATCAAAGAAGGAAGCAATGCGGCTGACTTGTTAGCTGTCTTGGCATTGTTTTCTACACACGAGCGGGCGATTCATGAAATGGAGGAACTAGGGTTTTACAAATATCTGCTCAGTATCTTGAGGAAACCGAGTTGCTCAGAGACTTGGGAGAACGCTGTAACGATCGTCTATGACATGTGCAGCCTGGACACGCCTCACAGAAACAGAGTAAGGAGAATGACTTTAGTCGATGAAGAGGAGAATCAATACGGGACATTTTCGTTGCTTGCGAGGCAAGGATCAGATGATGTAGCGGGGAAAGCAGAAGCGATTTTAAAGTGGGTCAATAGATACGGTACTGGTAAAGAGCCACAGATGGAATGAAGGAACTGCCAATAATCTCAGGTCTTGTTGATACATAAAAATAGTTTTGCAATTACTTACTTCTTGATACGCTCTGATCCAAAATTTGATCGTAAGTAGTCTTAGAAAGTGTAGAAAGATAGACAAGGAAATGTTGTATAGTTTCTCTGAGAACGAATAGTGCCTAAAGAGGCCCTGAGTTTTGCTACTCTTAGTTGACTTAACTGTTTCTGATTCATATTCCGGCGATGGCACAATCGTAAATTCAGGTTTTGAAGGATTACAAAAGACTATAACTAACGTTCTGTTTTTTTTTTTTTTTGTTAAGTGAATGGTATAATGATAATAATAGCCATGTCGAATCCAAAACGTACGGCAAATGGCATTAAGATAGATTAATTAAAATCATCGGGCTGCTCTGCTCTCGATGAGACTGCGCAAGTCATGTGGTTCTCTCTCTTGTATTCTTCCAAAATGCTATGCTGTGCACTGTCCCAATAACGAAACGGCACACACTTTGATCCCTCCCATCCTTTTTGATCTACATTACCACGTTCTACATAGTTTGGTTTACCATGATCTACATTACCAAAACAAAAATTAAATATTTATGCTACATAGAAAATGATAATATAAAATATATTTTAACTTTTGAAATATGAGAAGGGGAAGATAATCAGCTAGTTAGTATTATGCTAGACAGCTAAAACCCTATAAACTAATCACTAATCTATAGTGTAAAAATGTCCTTATTAGTAACTAGCCAATCTTAATTTGAGCTCCTCCCTATTTTTCGTAAACTGAGTCGTGTAAGTGATCTACAGACAACAATACCAAAACAAGTAAACAAATAAAGATTTATGTTATTTAAATAAAATAACGAAAAAATCTTAAAATGTAAAAGAGACTATACATTCATATGGTTGTTCAGGTAGCATTAAACATTCATAAACTTAAACGTTGGAGTTATGCGTTATTCTTATCAAACAAAGTTAGGCGTTCTTATGATGACTTTAGGCAGTGTGCTACACTTAATCTCTAATTACATACAATTAAATTTATAAGTTTGACTTCATAAATACATCATTAATTATCAAAATCAGCATAAGGTTGTTTAATGTATATTGAATTGATTTAATGGATACATTTATGTTGAGTTCTAATATAATCAATAATTTGATTAAAATTTATAGTTTTTGTTTGTCAACGATAAAATTTATAGTTGATTGTGTTTAGATCAGCTATTTTTGAATTTTGTTCCTCCGATGTTTTAAATGGATGTTTTATTTTAAATGGAGTATATTTTAATGTTTTTGTTTTAAGATTTATAATATTTAAAACGTATTATGTATTAATCATGATATTTTATATGCTATAATATGCATATACCGTTTGACTCTTTTCGAATACCATTTATATATTAAGATTAAAAAAAAAACACTACTCTTTCTGTTACATATTAAATATTTTTTATAATTTAAAATTTATTTCATTTCAAGCTTTATTTTATTTTATTTTAACACAGATTTTTAATTAAATTTTCACTTTTATCTCTATTACTTTTATATATTAATAAGATGTAAAACCAAAAAATTGAATTACTTTCTTAATATATATGAACAAATTTAAACCGACACTTGTTGTAAAAGGGATGGAATATATAATAAGGTGTAAATCACCAATAATGTACTATGGTCTAAAAACGATCTTATTTGGTAATAAAGTGACATAAAAAACTAAAGATTGCACGGAATCCTTAATTGGATCATAGCATGTATAATACATTGAATTTGTATTTATTAAGAATAAATTAGCGCAAAAACTGGATTTTTCCTAACAAATCAGAATCTGAATGTAATTTTAATTTGATTCCAAAAAAAAAAAAAAAAAAAATATATATATATATATATACATACAATGCGGGTATGACGTGGCAGCCTATATACACAGGTGGCGTACGTTATTCAAAAAAAAAAAAAAAAAAAGAAGCAAGATGAATAAACTTCAAAACTAAAAAGCCAACTGATAGATTTCTTCGCTTCTCTCTCAATTGCTAACAGAAATTTCCCCCTCTCTTTTTTTCTTTTTTCCCCAATTCCCGAGTTTCTAGGGTTTTACTTCTTTCGCTTTGGGTTTTCTTCTCCGGCTGCAGTGGCGGATTCGACGGCGGACTTAACGGCAGCAAACGCCGATACTCTGAAGCGGGAGATTTTAACGTACGGAGGAGTAAGCGAAGATCGCGGAGAGACTGACTGAGTCTTGAAAGCAATTGATGGTGCGAATAGAATCATGAATTATCTGAGAGAAGTAGAATCGAAGAAGCCGGAAACAGATATTTCTTCGTCTTCTCAGTCGCCGGAGGTGGAAGTGCCGAAAGAGTTTATATGTACACTCTCGAAGAAGATCATGATCGAACCTGTAATCATAGCTTCTGGGCAGGTTTGATTTCTCCTTTTTGTTTTGTAATTTTGTTCTTTTTCCAAAATTTCTGACAATTTCTTGCTCGATTTTGCTTGTCTTTCTATCTGCAACTATAACTTTCGACATATTCGTATAAATGCTATTTAAATTACATATACATACATGCACCTTCTTTGAACAATCGAAAAAGAAACAGAGTTATGGACCTTATGCTTGACATTGCCAAGAAACTCCTTGATTGTGTATCGAAGGCAGAGAAATTTCGTAACATAGATACATGCATATGGAGAATTTATCTATATATAAATGTGAACATTTTGTGCTATACAAATATAGAGACCGATCGAATTTTTTGAAAGTTGGGATTCTGGTGTTTGTTTTCTTTTTCAGACTTATGAGAAAAGATATATCACAGAGTGGCTGCGGCATGAACGTACATGTCCCAAAACCAAAGAAGTCCTCTCTCACTTGTTGTTGACACCCAACCATCTGGTCGATGAGTTGATTACGCAATGGTGTCTAGTTAACAAATTTGAGCGGCCAAAATCATCCCAAGAAACAGTCACTGAGCTGTTCACTGATGGAATAGACTCATTGCTCCAGCGGATTTCCTCTCCCTCCTCCGTTTCAGATCAGACAGAAGCTGCAGAAGAGCTGCGCACCCAGACCAAGAGATTTGCCAATGTCCGGGTCTTCTTAGTCGCTCAACTCCCTGATTCCATCACCCAGTTGTTAAGTCCGCTCTCTGCTCTGGGCGACGCGGTTGACTGGAATCCCGAGCTTCAGGAGTATCTCGTCACGACGTTGTTCAACATCTCGATCGTTGAGAAGAATAAAACAGTAATTGCTGAAAGCCCTCTTGTGATCCCACTGCTTACAAAGTCTCTGAAGCAGGGGACAGCTGAGACACGAAGAAACTCCGCAGCGACTTTATTGTCACTTTCAGCCATTGATTCTAACAAGATCACCATGGGGAACTCAGAAGTACTCAAGGCTCTGATAGATCTTATTGAAGAGGGTAGTTTAGCAGCCACCTTAGAGGCCGCTTCCGTGGTTTTCAACCTCTGTATTGAATTGCAGAACAGGGAAAAGGCGGTTTCAGCGGGTTTGGTTCCCGTGCTAACCAAGAAGATCAAAGCAGGAAGCAATGCGGCTGAGTTGTTAGCTATCATGGCATTGATTTCTACAAACACTCGGGCGATTGAAGAAATGAATGATCTAGGGTTTATCAATGATCTGTTCAGTATCTTGAGGAAACCGAGTTGCTCAGTGACTGGCGAGAACGCTGTAGTGATCGTCTTTAACATGTGTGAAAGAAACAGAGAAAGGACTGGACTGAAAGTGCTCGGAGAAGAGGAAAATCAATACGGGACATTTACGAAGCTTGCGAGGCAAGGATCAGATCGTGCAGTGAGAAAAGCAGAAGCGATTTTAAAGTGGCTCAAGAGATACGGTACCGGTAAAGAGCCACAGAGGGGGTGAAGGAATCACCAAAAATCAGGTCTTGTTGATACATCAATAATAAACTTGCAAAATAAAAAAAGAAGAAGGAAAAGTTGTATAAATAGTTTCTCTTAGAATTTTGCTATTCTTAGAACTGACTTTGCAGTTTCTGGTTCATATTCCGGCATAATGGTAATAATCCAAGGTTTGATTACAAAAGCATGGATTATATCAACTACTTATAAGTTCCTATAACTAATGTTGTGTTTTTTTTTTCCTTAAGTGAAAGGCAAAATGGTAATAATCCAAGGGAAGGCAATGGCATTAACGTAAATATAGGTAAGCTGAATGGGTAATTTAGGGATGTAATAATAAGCGGCCGGTCATAGTCCCCTCTCCTATATTTAGCTAACTGCACCGATGGAGTCGACTCTAATAAACCGAAAGCAACAAAAGGATAACATTTATATAAGAAATAAGATAATTGATTACTTTTGATTCAAAAAATAATTTATTAAAAAGTGATTATGGTGGCCGGTCGTGATTAAGGAATTTGTTGAGGGTGTTCGGTGGTAATTAATTGGGCTAAATTTGGAAAAGAAAAAGAAGATGAGACTACAAAAAGTGGTGATGTAACATGGAGAATCAAAGCAATGTGAAGACTTTGTAGCAAAACCACACTCACCAATCACCATGACTGGTTTCTTCTTATCCACCGTCGACTATTCTGTGTGATATTCAGATAATGATGTACGAACAAATAATTTGGGAGGCCAAATATGAATTGTTAGGTCTAAATGCACCCTACGTTACGATTTTTATCTTCTGAGAAATTAATGAAGAAAAAATGGTCCAAAACTTTGTGGGTTTTCCTAGACCCATTGGTTGATCGTTAATGAAAAAAATATGATATCACACTCAGAATGTTAATTATGCTATAAAATTGAAAATATGATCCGTAATATTAATGAGCAGGCTCTGTTGGGTATATACTCATAAATTTGAGTCACGCGAGAATCAAAATTTCAAAAGTGGCATGAGTGATATTTGACTCCAAGGGACAACGTTATGGTGGCGTTGGTTAGGCCATCTACCGATGACTTTTGTTACTTTAATTATAATGTCTTTTGTTACTAGTTTGTTTTTTTCTTTTTGACTTTTTGACCTAATATAAGCCCAAGAATTTACTACCAGTTATGTATTTTTTGTTCCGTAAAATTCTTATCATATTCATATATATATAGTAGTATGACACTATGGATCGATTTGTATTGGATATAGCAGTGAAAACATGAATGTCTTTACTGGCCGGCAGTATTCTCTTAAAAGTAATTTTACACACACAATGTTGAGAACATACGTGACGTGACAAAAATGAGAAGTAATTATAAAGTAGAGATGTAAGACCATCTCCATCGGAGGTTTATGAGAGGTTTAGGATGAGTCTCTCAACGGAAAAAAAAAAAAAAAAGGAAAATTGATAAAATATTTAGGACCGATCCTTAAATAAGGATTTTAAGGATCGGTCCTTAATGGCACGTGTAAGGTTGTAATTGGGGGAAGGAAAGGACGGGTTAAAATTTTGTTCTTTGTTTTTTGGCCGATCTCGACATTTTTTCTCTCCTTCTTCGATTGTATCGGCGACGGCGAAAACGAAATCGATTTGGGTATTGTGTTCTGAGTGGAGTCGTAGCCGATGATGCCGATTCATCGTCATATTCTTCGTGTAAGATTTCTACTAATCGAATCCGATTTCGTTTGATTGCATCAATTTGTCTCCGGAATCGGTATATTTTTTGTTGTCCTGAATCTGAAAAACTTTTCTTGTCCTTTAGATTGGGAGGAACCCGCTTGTTTGCGTTCTTGGGGTGCCGAACCATATGACATATGGAGATTTTTGCCAGTTCTGCGGCTCCTTCATCCAGCATATGGAGGCCGCCTCAGCTCTTTCCGATCCTCCGCCTCTGTATCCTCCTGTTTTAACGACCCCCGTTTCGTTGCCCACTCGTAAGTCTCGTCTCGGTCGATCTATTCTGATTCTTAAAATGTTGTATTGATCGCTTCTCATTGCAATTGTGGAGACGATTCGTAACTAAAACTATATTTGAGCTCTAGCTTTGTGATTTTGATCCCTTATATAGTGTGAAAGTTTAATCATTTCCTATGAACTCCATTCTTTTGAGTTTTACAGAAGCTTTTTGTTTCCTCTCTCTTGGATGATGATTCATCGGCTCTGCTTATCATTCTGATGTCCTACCAAGTAAAAGTTTTTCGCAAATTTCTGATTTCTTCTTGGCATTTATATTGGCTATCCGAGTGCATCTGGAGCAGGTCATGAATTGCAAAGGTAAGTCCATGGAAAATGGTTCCTACTTCTCATCTTATTGCTCTTGTTATTACAATTCTTAGGATGCAAAGATTGTGGCGTTAGATTTATTTCTCCGCATGTTCTCAACTGTCGTGTGTTACCAAGCTTGTTGTCATGGGATAGTATGTTTCTATCAAGAAATTTGTTACTGATTGTTATAACACAGAATATATAGCTTTTGAAGTACTATTACTGTTTGATAGAAACATAGTATAAACATAGTATGAGAGTATCTATCTACATACAAGAAATTTGATAAACTTCCTGAGTTTTTCTTATTTATTGTTATAACACAAAGCTCAGTGTCTGTCTTTAAGCAAACGTATTAAGACTTGACAAAAACTGGATTTGTTTGCATTTGATTTGCAGCTGCAGGAGGTGATTTGGCTGCTGAAGTTACTCATGTGTCTTCTCAGCCAGTCCAATGTAATAAACATCTGCTTTCTGTTTTTGAAGACCATAATATTGGGAAAGTCCATAATATTTTTGTGTAATAAACATCTGCTTCATTTTGGTCTCTGTTTTTGTGTAATTAAGGGAAAGTCCAATGTCTTTGATCGGAGCATGAAATTCAAAAAAAAATTAGAACCCTTAATGAGGTTTAACCATTGGAGCCCCCAAAAATTAAGAACTCCTTAAGAGTTTCTAAACTTTAAATTATTCACAAATTAATCATAAAATATTCTTAAAAACCCTTCTTAAAGGTTCACTAATGGTGATGCTCTAATACTTTTATCGAGAAGCAAAATGATAACTACGCTATTACTTTGTTCCACTTTTTCTATAAACCATTAGTATGCTCCTTTGTTCTTTCTGCCAAGTCACGTATATATATAATATAAAATATAGTACGTATATTAAATGAAAATAAAATAAAATAAAAAAGAAAACAAATTACATTATTCATTAATCCTACTTTTTCTTCTCCTTGTCTTCATTCTTCATGCGCATGGAACCAAACAAGCTAAAAAGCCCGGCATTCTCTTCTGCAACACCAAATTAATAAAACAAATATTTTAAAATAACGAAAAGTACAAAAACAAAAAAGGATTATATAAAGTATAAAGTAGTATCGATTTATAAAATATAAAGAATCATGAAATCCATCAATCAGTTCACATCAGATTTTAGAAGAAACAAAAACTGATACAGCTTGAAAAATAGAAATTGTATTATAAGATTATTTGACAATAATCTTTATCAGAGTAATTTATGAAGAAGAAAAAAACAAAAATTCGCAGCATTAAATAATTTCTTATAAAAAAAGTTGCTCCTAATATTTTATTAGAAAAAATAGTATTAGTAAAGGAGTTATGTGTGAGATGAGGATCTTAATTACCCTTCTTCTTGAAGAATGTATAAGCTCAGGAGGAATCTTGTAGAGATCTTCATCAACGGGCTTAGGTGGCTTCGAAGTCGGAGCGACGTCGTCGTTTTTGAACTGCTTCGCACCGTTGACGTCAACGTAATACTTGTCTGTCTGTGCACTGACGTCACGCACGCGCCTTTGTGGTCCCCTCTTTTCCCTCTTCCCCGCCGTCTACGGCAAGTCATATTACCACAAACAACGAGTGATCTTCTTTACATAATCAAGTTACATCGAACATCAAGTTAAATAAAATTAAATATATTTGATTAAAATGATCGAACCTGTCTTGGAGGATGGAGGTGACGTTGACGGGGGTGGTGAGAAGCAAGCTTTAGGGCTTCTGCAGAAGAATAAGAAGATGATGTTGAAGAAGAAGTGGTTGTGGAAGAAGAAGAAGTGATGTGATGATGGTGACGAAGCAGACCAGCTTGTCTTGGATTCTCGAAGTATTGTGTTATTGGCATCTCATTTGCTTCCTCCCATTCTCCAAACCTCGGAATCTGTCCGCTCTTCTTCTTGTAATTATTATCATATCTCCCCTGTGTCCCCCATGTAATATGCTAATTATTAGTCTCTAATCAAGAACCCCAAAATACCAATTGAAAGAATAGTAAAGGACTCAAGAACTCCTAGCTTAATCGGATTCAAGAATCGAGATTCAATTAGAACCAAGATCCCACAAGAAACAAGGAATCATGAGTCAAGAACCATGAAGGGCCAAACACGTGACCTAGTTTGGCACCTAGCGTATCTATGAATGTGGACTCATGTATATATATAACTTAGATAGAGAGAGAGAGAGAGAGAGATCTTGATGAAGAAATTGTAGATTTGCCAAAAAAAGACAGAAAACTTTTAGAATGTTAAAGACGACAGAAAGAACACAAGGATGGAGGATTGAGGAAGTTCACTTACATGAGCCATGACGATTTCTTTATGTTTCTATCTCTCTCCACGCACTAACACACAAAATAAGAGAGAGTGATCTCCAGAAAGGTTACTGTCTTTTATAACAAGAGTGGGGTATGCAGGCAAAAAAGAAATTGTCCTTTTCTTATAAACAGTCAACTATGTGAGAGAGATAGGGAGAGAGACCCAAAAAAACTAGTGAAGAGTAGAGTTCTTTCTAAATTTGTTTGATTGGAAAAATCAATTGGATTAAATCAAAGTCTTTACGTTTCCAAAATATTATGTGTTTGTAGTTTTAGTTTCAATTCAATCCAATTGAACAGGTCACGGTAATGTGAAAATTCAATGTACACAAATGTTTTACATATTTTTGAAAAGCTGTAAAATAATAATAAATTTTACGTACTAAAAATAAATAACAGTTAGCTTAGTTATAACCACATTTTTTCTTTATAATTTTGTGGGATCTAATTCGAATACAACGGTATTGTTACAAATAAAATGTAGGATTTATATTTTGTAGAGTAATTATCATAGACTAATCGTTATTCTCACAAAACCTCAGAATTTTCGGATTAAGAAGAAGAAAAAACTAAAGTCCACAGTTTTTTAGTTAAAGTTTTGTCAGCGACATATATTTTTATTTTACGTGACAGTCATTTCAAAAATCTACCCCCTTTGTTGACAAATATGTCCACTTTATTAAATATATATATAAAAAAAAGAATTAGCATTTCATATGAATACGTATCTAATTGTATGTTCTTACAATTGTGATGATATTGTCGGCCCTCTATTCACATAGAATTCCTGAATTTTTTTTTGTTTGTTTAATGATGGATATAATTTTTAATTATTAACTGATACGAATACTTATTTATCATCATTTATAGTTTTTTTTTTTTCATTATGTTCAATCAACGAGCCTATAAATGAATGGAAACATTCAAGTCTTTACATTTGAGTGTGCCTCCGATTTAAATATTCATAAACAAACAATAAAAATAATATGAGCTGTTAAATAGGATTAAATTAAAAATTGAAAACATATTATTATTATTGGTCCAAACTGAAACCAGACGGTGTGTTGCAGCCTGGCCTCGTGGAGTGATATCCGGTCAGAAATAAACAAGTCTTGACTTTTCTTTGTCGTTGATCAAATTGCTATCCCTTTTCCCAATGGGAAAATTAGAAAATTATCCACACCTATTTGATCCTTGTAATTTCAATAAAGAAAATTAATCTACAAGCCATAATCATTTGACCAAATCATAGCTTTTTTTTTTTTTTTTTTTTAGATAACCAGATCCAACACCAAAATCCATACTAATTTTCAAGATTTGTGAAATGTTATGTATTATAGCCATCTACAGTGTTCAAAAATTGTAACTATTGAATGAAGTATTATTCACCATTTGAGTGAAAGACTCTTTGGGGCAAAGTATTTATAGATTTATGTTTTTCATTTTTTTTTATACCGTAAGTAAAACTATTAATTAAAGTTTCGTTGAACTAATGAAAATGTTTCAGTTACCAAATCCATAATTGAATATGGCGTTACATTTGAAAAAGTAGTTTTTGTTGTTGGTTAGTTTTGCCTTTAGAAAAATGGTAGTTTATGTGTCCATACATCTGTGGTTGGCGTAAGCTTGACGACGATGACGGTGATGAAGTTTGGGAGTCTTTGTGAGATTCGCAGTCAAAGTTCACATTTTAAAAGTCAAACATTTTTCGCTGCCATACTCCAACCAACAAATTTGTCAGTTGTATGCATTTATCTGTCGGCTCAATATGTTTTTTTTTCTATACATAATAACAAAAGTTGAAGCTTCTACATGTTTTAAGTTTTTTTTTCTTTTATCATATATAGTAAAAGCGAATTAAATTTTTAGAATGAAGCTTTTTCATTTCTCCTAAACCGTAAAATTTGGTTATTATTTTTTTCGGTTTAAATTAAGTTTTTTTAGATTTTGAAATTTGATGTACCGATTATCAAATTGTGAACTTTTATTTTTTATGTTTTTGATTCTTTTGGGCTTGCTTTCGATTTAACCAAAATTTTGGAGTTCTAAAAAAAATATCGGTACGGCACTTTAAAATCAAATTAGATCGTTTTACGTTGAAATTACAAATATGACCTTACTAAATTTGTTGCGCGTTTGGGTCGTTGGTTATTTACGCTTGGGATTGGGTTGTGGCCCGTGTGATTATCAATATTTTTTTTTAATAAATCCTTCTTTTTATGTTTAGATTTTGTAGGAGGCGGCGCTTAATAACGCAGGATACCCTAGCTTTAGAAACTTTATATATATCAAGATAGTCTCTAACTGTACATAATCAGCCACTTTTTTAATGTGTTTTTCGTATGAGGGTATTAATCTTGACGTTTTTTATATCTAATAATGTTATTACTTTTTTTTCTTTCTTGTGCTAGATTGTGAGGTCTTCAAATCGAGATAGGTCGCTCATCATATACAAGATGTTTACAAATGTGTTCTTTGTATTCTGTCTATTGTGCGTTAATTTTATGTGTTCTTTGTATGAAATATTGATGTTTTTTAAATCTAAAATTGTTGTTACTTTTCTATTTTTTCGGATTGTGGAGAAGAATCTCTTCAAAATCAGATAAGTCGGTGATTGTAGATTGAACATTTATGCATGTGATTTGTGTAATCGTTAATTCTTTGTTTTTGGTTTTTGTGTATTTGATTAATTTCAAATATTATAATTTTTTCGTTTATATGAGATTTATATTAATTCTAGGTTTGACGTCAGCGACTAAAAAGGATAGCTTTGCGTTGAGGAATATTCTGGGGGCTGAAGATTACGGAAGAGGTGAAGATAACATTGTGTTGTTTTCGTTATTTGCATGATTTTTCTTTAAAAAAATCAAATTTATTAAGAGTTGGGTTGGGTAATGTGATTTCGTTTGTTTTTTGTTTGGATATTGTGTTCGGGATTTTTTAATGTGGATATTGTGTTCGAGATCTTTTTTGTTTGAAACCCTAGATTAATCGGGAGTATATATCATGTTTTATGGTGGTCACGGCTCATTAGTTTTTTATTTTTTCTTTTTGTGTTGTTTTTGTATTTTAGGTCCATGTTAGTTTTCTAGGTCATGGATGTGTGACCTATTGTTATTTTGTTCTGATATAATTGTTTGTCTAACATCTCTTCTAATTGGCTTTCGCTTTGTGTATTCTCGATTTTTTTGTATCGTTGTTGATTGTTTGTTTTATATGATCTAGATTGATCGTGGTTTTTTGTTTATTTTTGGTTTAAAGGGTGTTTGGTGAATAATCTGGTTACTGAAGAGTTAGCTAGCTACCGATAGGTGATAAAATTCAAATAAGTGTTTCAAGTTTGTTATGTTTCTTTTTTTGGGTGGTAAGATGTGTTTTATTTCACTAATGTTGTCTCTAAAGAATTTCTTTGTCAATCATCTTCTTTCGCTGTTTTTGCTTTGCGTATTCTCAAATTCTTTATTTTCCGTTAATTATTTGATTAATATGAATATAAAACGATGCTGATTTTTGTTTAGTTTTAATTATTTGATTAATACGAATATAAATCGATGCTGATTTTTGTTTAGTTTTAAAGGGAGCGTAGTGAATAATCTGATCACTAAGGTGTAGCATTACCGGTGATATAATATAGATAAGAAATAAAGGTTCGTTTGGTTTGTTTTTTTTCCTTCTTACAATCAGTTCAACTAATCGAGGCTTCTTCTTATTTATATTGTTCATTAATGTTTGATTTGTTTGTTCGTCATGATGAACTTTTACTTTTATGTCTTTGTTGTTGTTCGAATGTTTATGTTTAAGTTTCAGTTTGGCTGATCGATTGATTTTGGCCTTGTTAATGTGTGTATGTGTAATATGCCGAAATATTTTTTGGGAATCGCAAATATCGTCACGCGTATTATGAGGTATGAAGATCTTCAATATCATGTTATTACGCTGATATTTTATGTGTTCGTATCATCATCTGGTTATATGTGTATTTTCCATTGTTTTTCATTATTTGTTTTTTTTTGTTTCTTTTGTCTATGTATTCACGTTAATTTTTTATTACCACTGTTTTGTTATTATCGTTTAAGTTTTTTTTTAGATTTTTTTTGATGGTTTTACTAAACGTTTATTACTATCTATTGCACTCTCCGATTTATTATTTCTGAGTTTGTTTGTTTATGTTAAATTTGGCCTCATAATTTTTTTTTTCATGATTTATTTATAAAAGTCTTCATATAGCGAATAACAATAGTTTGGGTTAAAAAAAAAAAAATATATATATATATATATATATATATATATAATATTTTAAATCATATGTTTTATTTGGTTTTTGTTTTTCTTACAAACACTAATATAAAAATGTTTAAGTAATTTTTTTTGTAGGTTGTGATTGGTCGTCTGATTGTCGGTCGTTTATTTGTAGACCGTTTGACGCGTTCGGCAAGGCAGTGAACCGATGGGGTTAATATGTACTTGTGTATTATATATTTTTTGTTTGTTTGTTAATTGTGATTATATTATTGGATCTCTGAATCTAACAGCTCGGTGTTCATATATATATATATATATATTCTCATCTATTTTTTTAGTTTTTAAGGTTCTGATTGTCATCGGTCGGTTCGTGGATTTGGATATCCTACTGTCTCATCCATCATTATCCCGTTTTTTTATTGATCATATAGGCTTTACTGATTCTATTGGGTAAAGTAGATTTCTTACTTGTATGTAATGTAATCTAACGTTTGATCTTCTTCGGAGTCCATGTCGTTTGTTTCTAACATGTTGGTTTGCATATACATGAATAGGAGGAGACTCAAGGAGAAGTCCATGGAAAGGTTCAGAATTGGGAGAAAATTCACGTAATGTGGCGAAACTTGATGATCGTTTTATACACGGACTGTCGTGGTGTTCCCCATGGTCTTGGAGCATTGATCTATGCATGAACATGATCTATACACGGAATGATGTGGCGAAACTTGATGATCGTTTTATACACGGACTGTCGTGGTGTTCCCCATGGTTTTGGAGAATTGATCTATGCATGATCATGTATGGTTTCATAAAGTAATCCATCCTTCGAGTTTAAAAGGATCAAAAAATCGTTCCAAACAGAGCTCTTGAGAATGTTTAAGAGTTTAAGATCTTAAAGGTGAAAAAGTTTGTAGGTTTCTATGTTTATGAAATCTCAAATCAAGGCCTAAGTAAAACATCTCTAATTAAATTGCTTTGTATCATAGTGTGTTTGATGCCTATAGATGTTGTAAATACAAGTACAAGTAATGATGCAATATCAAATTTAAATTGTTGACTAATATCTAACGAGATGAGAATAATAAGATGTTTGAAGCATTTATTTATGGTATGTTCCAAGGCTGATTTTCATTTATATCTTCACAAAAAATGAAATTATTCAAAATTATTTTTTGCCGAATAATGAATAATTAAAGCTTTAACTAAATTGATTTGTGACTGTATACACCAATTTTTTTATAAAAACTTTATCTACACGAGGTTTTCGCTAGGGTTTCAGTTATATACTTGCTATTCTTGGACTGTTTTTTAGGTTGGGCATTGTTGTAAGGATATGAAGTATAAGAAGAATACACATTACCCCAAATGGCGGGTAGGTTAGAAAGTATATGTTGAATGTGGTGAATTGAAGAAGAAAAGTTTCAGATTGTGGATGAGAATCTTTGAAAAAAGTTTGAGAATAAATATATTTGTTGTTGTTGTTGAATCTTGAATAATTTTCGTATATGTTTTTTCCGATCATTTTTGTGGTTGATGAAGAGGAGGAGCCAAAAAAGATCATGGAGGCAGCGACTGAAGTGTAAGATGATGGTTGTGTTTTCATTCATAGGTTGTGATTAGCTTGGATGTGTTACTACACATATTTAGACCTATAAACATACATAATCTAGGAAAGATAGTTAGATGATTTGCTTAAACGTAAGCACATGAAAAAATATTATAACATGGAAACGAAAAGCAAAAAGAACATAGGATTGTTCTATTTAAATGTATATATATTCTATAGCATCACTCCAATCTATTATTAATCTGAAAACGGTTATTAAGTGTAAATGGCTCATGATGTCTATCTAAACCAAATTAAATGCTTAAGTGGAAGGAGACAAGGCTATTGTCGAAATTATAGTTTATGAAGGAGAATAAGAAGAAAAATATGTTAAAGATTCTCGAAGAAGAACGAAGACTGATCTAAATTAGGGGAGAGCGAGAGAGAGAGAGAAAGCCTTCAAGGACATTTAATTGATCCATGTCCTATCACTGTTATTTCGTCTCTTACGTGTTTCTGAAATATGTTTAATATGGTTGATAAAGAAGTTACAGCCTTCATGTACATGTAAGTATAGATAAGAAGCGACTAGAAGGA
Source organism: Eutrema japonicum (assembly GCA_030161315.1). Classification (NCBI taxonomy): domain Eukaryota; kingdom Viridiplantae; phylum Streptophyta; class Magnoliopsida; order Brassicales; family Brassicaceae; genus Eutrema; species Eutrema japonicum. The sequence goes on from BSQW01000005.1 coordinate 48,554,623, forward strand.
GAAACGAAGTCTACCAAAAGGATTGTTTACCTACACTTTGATGCCATGTTTTGTGCCCGCGCTTGTGAGAAAGATAAGAACCGACAAGACGGAGTGACAAAACTTAAGAAAGGGATTGTTTACCTACGCTCTGATACCATGGTTTTGCGCCCGTGCTTGCGAGAAAGATAAGAATCGACAAGAAGGAGAGACAAAAGATACCAAAGGACCCTCATAACATATAAATGTATGATCAAAGAAACTTTAAAGATATTTAATTCGATAATACTAATATGGTAACAAACCCTATTTGAAAGGCTGGAGGAAAAGCATGGGAGCTACAAGGAAACAATGGTTAAAACCATGAAAATTTTTTGGCGACAAAGAAATGTGTGGTTGATATGAAGAAGAAGAAGGAAGAGATGGCGAATATGCTTGAACGTAAACTAAGAGAAAAGAAAGGAGTATAATTTGAAGGAGACACGACTACACCTTTCTATTGTGTAAATTATATTTCATGAAGGAGAATAAGAAGAAGAACATGTTGGAGATTCTCGAAGAAGAACAAAGGGAGATCTAAATTAGGCGTGTAGAGAGGGAGGGAGAGAGAGAAAGAGAGAGGGAGAGAGAGAAGTAAAGTCTTCAGGGAAATGTAATATAGTTGATAAGGAAGTTAAAGCTTTTAGATACATGTAAGTGTAGATAAAAATCGGCCAGAAGGAGAGACAAAAGCAACCAAATGGATTGTTTACCTACGTTTTGATTCCATGGTTTCGTGTCCGCACTTGTGAGAAAGATAAGATCCTGACAAGACAGAGTGAAAAACATAAGAAATTAATTGTTTACCTATGCTCTGATACCATGGTTTCGTGCCCGTGCTTGTGAGAAAGATAAGAACCGCTAAGACGAAGTGGCAAAAGCTACAAATGAGATTGTTTACGTACGCTCTGATACATTGGTTTTGTGTCCGTGCTTGCGACAAACATAAGAATCAACAAGAAGGAGAGACAAAAGCTACGTCCAAAGATATTGTTTAACTACGCTCTAATACCAAAAGAGAAAATGGCAATGACCCTTGAAACATATCGATATATAATCAACGAAATTTCAGAGATATTGAATTTGACAATACTAAACTGGTACCAAATCATGTTTGAAATGCTGGAGGAAAAGCACATAAGCTACAAGGAAACAATGGTTAAAACAGTGAAGATGTTTTGACGACGAATAAATGTTTGAATGATATGAAGAAGGAGAAAGAAGAGATGGAGAAGATGATTGAAGTTAAACTAAGAGAAAAGAGAGAAGTATAAGCGGAAGGAGATAAGTTTAAATTTATCTATTGCGAAAATTATCTTTCATGAAGGAGAAGAAGAATAAGAAGAATATGTTGGAGATTCTCGAGGAAGAACCAAGGGAGATATAAATTAGGAAGAGAGAGAGAGAGATAGAGAGAGAGAGAGAGAGCCTTCATGGACAGTGTAAGTGTACTTTTGGTAATGGTGTTCTTACTTTTTATTTTTTTATATGTAGTTCTATTTTTTTTATTCTAATGTAGGTTTATTAATCGTCAATAATTGCTAGACTCGCTATTATGCGTTTTGGCACATTTTCGATCAGGACTTTCGAACATATTTATTTTATTTACTTGGATTTGTAATATTAACCCTAAAATCTTCGGTTAATAAGGATAGTGCTTGAAATGATACAGTATTTAGATAAACAAGCATTTCTCGAGTAGAAAATGGCAACAACCCACAAAATATATCGATGTATGATCAAATTTGTTTTAGAGATATTAAATTTGACAATACTAAATCGGTTCCAAACCCTGTTTGAAATGCTTGAATTAAAAACACAAATATTTTGAAGGCAAAAAAATATGTGATTGATATGAAGAAGGAGAAGGAAGAGATGGCGGAGATGCTTGAAGGTAAACTTAGAGAACAAAAGAGAGGAGGAGAATTTGAAGGAGACAAGACGAAACTTACCTATTGTGGAAATTAGATTTCTTGTAGGAGAAGAAGAAGAAGAAGAACATGTTGGAGATTCTCGAGGAAGAACGAATGGAGATCTAAATGAGTAAACTAGATAGAGAGAGAGCATTCATGGACATGTAAATTATCGATATTCTATCACCCTTAGTTCGTCTCTTCCGTGTTTTTTTTTCAATGTTTAATATGGTTTATAAGGAAGTTAAAGACTATAGGTACATGTAAGTGTAGACAAGAACCGTCTAGAATGAGAGACAAAGTTACCAAAGGGATTGTTTACCTACGCTATGATACTATGGTTTCGTGCCCACACTTGTGAGAAAGATAAGAACCGAAAAGACACTGTTACAAAAGCTAAGAAAGGGATTATTTACCTACGCTCTGATACCATGGTTTCGCGCCCGTACTTGCAAGAAAGGTAAGAATCGGTACTAGGTTCCTCTATTCTAATAGTAGTTTTACTTCTTTTTATATATATTCTACTTTTTCATTCTAATGTAAGCATTTTAATAAGCCATAATTGATAGATTCGCTTTAACCATAATGTAACCCTCTTAATCAGCCATATTGAACATATCTATTTTATTTGTTTGGGTTTTTAATATTAACCCTTAAATATTGTGTGAATAAGGAGAGTACTTGAAATTACAGAGTTCTTAGAGAAATAAACATTGCTCGAGGAGAAAATGGCAACGACCCACAAACAATATATATATATGAACAAAGAAATTTTAGAGATATTGAACTCGACAATACTAAACCGGTTACAAACCATATTTGAAATACTTGCGGAAAATCATAGAAGCTACAAGGAAACAATGGTTGAAACAATGAAGATGTTTTGGCGTCGAAGAAATGTGTGATTGTTATGAAGAAGGAGAAAGAAAAGATGGGGAAGATGTTTGAAGGTAAATTAAGAGAACAAAAGAGAGAAGGAGAAGTAGAAGGAGACAAGACTAAACTCATCTATTGTGGAATTTATATACAGATGGAGAAGAAAATGACGAAGAAAAATCGGAAGAGTGAGAGTGAAAAAAATAGGAATTCATAGAAGCCAAAGATGATGAAAAAAATAGGAAGAAGACGAAGACGAAGACTAAGATGATGAAGAAAAAGTCGGAAAAGACGAGGAAGATGACAAAGACAAAGAAAAAGAAAAACCATAAGCAAAATAAGAAGGCGGATGAGATCAAGACGTTGAAGAAGAAGAAGGAGGAGAAATGTAAGGATTTGGAGAAAAAGAATATAAACTGGAAGAAGGTGAAGGAGTAGAAGAAGACGAATGTGATGAAGAAGAAGAAAAAGAAGTCAAATACAATGAAAAAGAGAAAAAGGAGGAAAATACGAGAGAGAAGATAAACCGAAATATAAAGAATAAGAAGAAGAAGGCGAAGGCGAAGCAGAAGAATTTGAGGATGAAGACGGGACGAAGAAAAACCAAAAGAATAATAAGCCAGAGAACGAAGACGATGAAGAAAAAAAACCGAAAAAGATAGACGAAAACAAACAGAAAGAGAAAGAAGAAGAAGAATTGTTGGAGAAGACAAAGATGATAAAGAAAAAGAAGAACAAGGAATAACCGATTAGAGCGAGAGACACTTACGACAAAATGGAGAGAGAGCTCTAGGGATGGAGGGATAAGAAAAAGAATTGGTTTACATACAATGTGTGAGTGAATGAAACATTATTCAATATGTTCTCGAGCTCTATGATTGTCATTGCTTTATTTCGTATTTTTTGAATAATATTGATTATTATTTCCTTTTTTTTTGAACTGATCGTAAATCTAAGATTGTTGTTATATTTGTGTTTGGTTTTTTATCAGTAACAAAGTTAATAACTTAATGATGTGATTAGTTTATGAAACATATCCGCCCGCGCAAGGCGCGGGTTACCTACCTAGTTTTAAATTAAAATGTAATACTATGAAATAATGAAATTTGCAAGCGTTTTTTATTTTTTATTTTAAAAGATTGTGGACTATGAAACTAGATTATAAATTCGCGCACTTACTCGGGATAATTTTTTTGTGATATATAAAATAAAAACTAATTTAACTGTTATTGATTTAAATATTTTTAATTTTTAAGTTTATAATAGATTTAATAAATGTTTGGCGTTTAATACAATATATTCAATTTATTTTTTAAAATAATGGGTGTTTGGAATATGTATTCCAAAAATATTTATATTTTAATAGTATAAATAATGATATTTGCAAGCGTTTTTTCTTTTATTTTAAATCTCACCGTAGATTTTGACTTTCTTACAATGCAATTTCAGTTGTTTGCAAGCAATATATAAATTTTGGATCATATGATTTTAAGGTTTTAATTCAAAGACTTATCCAAGTAAGGATTTAGGGACATTTTCTGTTTTTCTGCTCAACCTTAATTAATTCGAAACTAAAAAAAATCTAGATATCTGGAAAAGAAAGAGATGTTTAGAGCTACACATTTTTAACAAGAAATGGCAAACTCTTATGTGGTTTTATTTTTAGGTTGTAAGTTTATGCAAAATATTTACACCCTTTATATCCAGAACTTAATATGTTTTTTTTTTAAATGAAGGTATAGAAATATTTCAGTCATAACACTTAAAAAGATTAATTATTGGATGACTCTGCTTACAAGCCTTACATAGCTCTAGATTTCAAAAACGAATAAACGATAGATATGTATATTATTTAAAACAAAAACAAAGGCAACTAATTTACGGCCCAAACTAGGGGAAAGCTCGGCCCATTGAAAGAAAAAAATATTTGTGTGGATTTTATTTTGGGTTGATCTGAATTTCCAAATTCCAATAGTCAGAAGCTTAGGTTTCCGAACATTAAGATGTCTGGTAATTTGACTATTTGAGTGTATTTATCTTAAGATTAGACCTCATCGGTTTGGTTCAACTTTTCTTATTTTATCTTAATCTTGACCAAACAAACCATAAGTTAAGGTGTATATATGATAAAAAGAATGGTAATGTTGAGACGGAAGCCTGCGGCGTAGCGCGAGTGCACACCTAATAATATAGCAAAATTTCTTCTCCAATTCTCAATCCATATTTATATTTTAGTTGAAGTAAAAAATCAATATTGGTTTTGAAGTAATCTCCAATAAATAGTTGACAACAAAAATCTCCAATAAATAATACAATGAAGTAAAAAATCTCCATTACAGAATATATATACAAAGTTACAAACCCATTTTAGAATTAAATTTGCCATCTCTGTTAAATATAAGCATAATACTCTTTTTGTCTACAAACTTTCCACTTTTTGCTTTCCATATATATAAGCACATTCTTTTCAGTATTTGCTTTCCGTTTAAAACAAAAAAAAAACTTTCCATTTTTGTGTCTATAAAAGTTACAATATTCTATAAAAATCCAGGTAACAGTTATCCCAAAACTAGTTTCCCCCAACTCTGATCAGTTAGGTGAGTCACTCAAATATATCTTCTTTTAACATATAAAAAGAATATAAATTTTGATTGGACTAATAAATATATCCTTTTCAAGAAGGAAAAAGAGAACAATATAACAATCTTCTTAAACTCAAATACGTTCAAGAAACAAAAAAACGATACGTAAACCGAATAGTCGTGGGTTCGCCGAAAAGTAAAAAGATGAATGCGGTGAGGTCGGCGTTAGGCGATATGGTGATAACCTTTTTGTGGGTTAATCTCTCGGCGACGTTTGGAATACAGACGGCAGCGATTGTTTCCGCCGCCGGGTTTCATGGCATCGCTTGGGCACCTCCGGTGATCTCAACATTGGTGGTTTTCGTCTCCATCTCGGTTTTTACGGTTATTGGAGATTTTATCGGCGGCGCTAGCTTCAATCCTTGTGGAAACGCAGCGTTTTATACCGTCGGCGTTTCCGGAGATACTCTCTTCTCCTTGGCCATTAGATCTCCTGCTCAGGTAACAGCTGAAAAGATATCTATATATCTATATTAACAATCATGATTATATAGATATATGTTAGATTATATCTATATCATCTAACTAGCTTTTGAATCCGAATCAAGTTTTTTTTTTTAATTGATACTTGTGACATCTTTTCATATGAGTATTCCCTTATCTGTCTTGACTCTTCCAGTTAGAATCTACGTGTACGTATTAAAGTATGATCCTTATTTTACACATTTTTATTGAATCTTCTTTGGTAAGAATATATAGTTGAGGTTCGGTTTCACGATTCTTTGTCTCCTGGTTCTTGATTCCAATAATGTGATCTCAGGCAGTTGGTGCAGCAGGAGGTGCGTTAACAATAATGGAGATGATACCGGAAAAATATAAGACTATGATTGGAGGGCCTTCATTGAAAGTTGATGCACACATTGGAGCTATTTCAGAAGTGATTCTAAGTTTTTGTGTCACATTTTTGGTTTTGCTAATTATCCTAAGAGGTCCTCGAAAACTCCTCGCCAAGACTTTCTTGCTTGCAATTGCTACCGTCTCAGTGTTTATGGTAGGATCTAAATTCACTAGACCATTCATGAATCCTGCCATTGTAAGTTCATTATATAGTTGTTCTTCAGCATATAAAAATAAAAAAACATTTTCAAAATGAATCTTAATATATATGTATATTGCGATGCAGGCATTTGGGTGGGCATATATAAAGAAGTCTCACAACACATGGGACCATTTCTATGTGTATTGGATCAGCTCCTTCACCGGAGCTATTTTATCTGCGACGCTCTTTCGGATTCTATTTCCGCCGCCACCTCCAGTCCAGAAAAAGCAGAAGAAAGCTTGAGAAAATAAGAACAAAATTATAACTCATGAATCGTCTGATTTGTTGTGTATGTTTTGAGTTGTAGTCGTACAGATCTTTTTATCGTCATTTGTGCGTAATTTATTCAATCTCGTCGTCCGGTTTGTTGCCACTTTACCAACCTCTTCTAACCAAACTTAACCGGTCAAACCATCATGAAAATTAAATTGGGGTTGATAATGTTAGATGGGAATATAAATGTCAATTTTAACTAGTTTGATTGTGGGCTCCCGCAATCGCAAGCTAATAACGTCTTTTGTTTGTTTCCGTCGCTAAAATACGAATACAGATCTGGACGAGCACAAGTTGTTGAAATCGAAGCTTTTCTCCAGATCAATTCGGCGATTCGAGCCGCTCTTGCATTCCATCCTTCGATCTGGAGCCGTTACAGGATCCGCCGCAGACCACGGCGTCCTCCGGCACCGGTAACGGCAACGGTAAGATACGCTACCGTTCGCCTTCCTCCACTGAGCTCCTGGAGTCCGGTACTGCCACGGCGTCCTCCGGTCACCATTCTCCTCCTTCCTCCGACTCTCATCAGGGACTTATCTCTGCCGACGGAGGGAAGATGGCGGCTAAGCGGGGGATTGGACGCCACGAGTCTCTTGCCGACAAGATCCAACGCCATCGCGGTATTCTGCTCGTGATTTCGGTTCCCATTGTGCTCATCGCTCTCCTTCTTCTGCTAATGCCTGGGAGATCGACATCTGACGCCGTCGTTGAAGAGTACACGGTGCACAACCGCAAGGGCGGGCCCAATTCAAGGGGTCCTAAGAATTACGCCGTGGTTTTTGATGCTGGGAGTTCTGGAAGCCGTGTACATGTTTACTGTTTTGATCAGAATTTGGATCTTCTTCCTCTCGGGAATGAACTGGAGCTCTTCCAACAGGTAGCACTAACAACATTGCTTCATCTGATCATAATCGATGCTTTTATAATTGGATATAGTTCACCAATGCCTACTCTACTGGATATGACACTAGAACTACCATTTACCTGCAGTGCTTGATAGATCTCGTGTCGTTAGCTTGATTCAATTTTCTTATTTTGATTCGCGCTACATTTGTGTTATTTAAGTTGATATGATTGTTAGTGTGTTGAAAGACTTGGGAAATTTCGCTAGAGCTTATTCATATTTGTCGGCTAGAGCTTTAATGACCTTCTTTGAGATACACTCAAACTCTGTCTCCCTGATCCAGCAATCTTCAAAACTTAGATTATGTGCAATTTGCCTTTCGAAATCGTTTGAAAGAATTGGGGGTTTTAGTTCGGCTTTTTGTTTGGAACGACTCTTTTTATTCTGCAAGATTCTATATTTGATCCTGCTCTAGATTTGATCATCGCAATATCTCGCCGTGAGGCAATATTCACAGGATAAACGGGAAGCGTATAACTTTGCTCTCAATGTACATAACTGGCATGAACTCTGTGTCTGTGTTCCTGGAATCCTAACAGGAAGCTTGAACTCACCAACTAGCATCACTTAGTTCCTTGTTTCATTAAATTTTCAGTGGCTTGAATTTCTTGTTTTTGTTGCACTTTTTACTGGTGCTTGTTGGAACTTAGGCTCTAAACTATTGACTGATTTGATTTCAGCTAAAACCAGGGTTGAGCGCATATCCTACTGATCCCCGACAAGCAGCAAACTCTTTAGTGTCTCTTCTTGACAAAGCAGAAGCTTCTGTTCCCCGTGAGCTGCGTCCGAAGACACCTGTCAGAGTTGGGGTATGGAAATGAACTCTTTGCACGAGTAGATAATTGAAGCTATTTCATATTGTCGTTTATTTGTGAATCATCTAAAATGTTTTTCTCAATATCCTGTCAGGCAACTGCAGGTTTGAGGACGCTGGGTCATGAAGCATCTGAGAACATTTTGCAAGCGGTAGTTTTATTTCTATATATTTTTCATGAACATTCTGCTCACTTAGCTCTTATACTTTATTATAATTTTGTTTATAAGGTTAGGGAACTCCTGAGAGATAGAAGCATGCTGAAAACTGAGGCAAATGCTGTTACTGTGCTGGATGGTACCCAGGAAGGTTCTTATCAGTGGGTATGTTGTCCCACATTTGTTTGTGTCTTACAAAAAGTCATCTTGCTGTATTTCTTATGTGTCTGTGTCTATACCTTTTTTATCTCATTGTCACCATTCCGAGAAGTAAATTCCGGACTGCTATCCTTTCTAGTTTCTTAATCATTCAATAAGAAGTGTCCAATTTTCATTATGGCAACTGTAATAGTTTGAAGTCTAGTATGTAAAATTATATTAAATTTCAGGCTGGTGGACCCTAACCAACCTCCAATCAAGCTGACATTTTTGTCTTAATGGGCTCTGACTTTGCAGGTGACAATTAACTACTTGCTAAGGAACTTGGGAAAACCATACTCAGATACGGTTGGAGTGGTTGATCTTGGAGGGGGGTCTGTTCAAATGGCATATGCTATATCTGAGGAAGATGCTGCAAGTGCACCAAAACCATTAGAAGGAGAGGATACATATGTCAGAGAAATGTATCTGAAGGGACGGAAGTATTTCCTCTATGTTCACAGGTTGGTCATCTGTTTTTCTTGATTTCTTGTTTCTTCAAATGATTTTGTAATAGTGACACCTAAAGAGTGTGGATGATTTTAGGCTTTTCTACTTCATCTATTTGTTTTCTAGACTCCGTCTTCCTTTCATGCCAGCCACACAACTTGTTTCTTATCGAAACTCTTTAATGCTTGTAGTTACCTACATTACGGATTACTGGCCGCCCGAGCAGAGATTTTGAAAGTCTCTGATGATTCAAACAACCCCTGCATCGTGGCAGGCTATGATGGTGAGAGGTTATTGGTTTATCATAAATACTGTGTCTTTACAACTAGAGTTGTCGTCATTTATCCTCATAATATAAGACATGTTTTCATTATTGCCATTATCTTCGCCATCCCCTTGCTAGAAACTCTCTGGATATGCAATTGCTCTTAGCAGATTGAATCCGTAGTTTTGGATTTCTTCTGACATATTCTGATCTCTGTAGGTACTTACAAGTACGGAGGAGAAGATTTTAAAGCCGTTGCTTCGCAATCGGGAGCGAGTCTTGATGAGTGCCGGAGGTTAACCCTGAACGCACTCAAAGTGAATGATACACTGTGTACACACATGAAATGCACGTTCGGTGGAGTATGGAATGGTGGTCGAGGTGGTGGGCAAAAAAATATGTTTGTTGCTTCTTTTTTCTTCGACCGTGCTGCTGAGGTAATCTAGCTAAACTTCAGTTTTCTATTGAAAACCTGTTGTTTCTTTGTTAAACTGGGTACGATGGGTTTGGTTCATGGCACAGGCTGGATTCGTGGACCCAAAGCAACCAGTTGCTACAGTTCGTCCAATGGACTTTGAGAAAGCAGCAAAGAAAGCTTGTAGTATGAAGATGGAGGAGGGAAAATCAAAGTTCCCAGGTGTGGAGGAAGAGAATTTGCCTTACTTGTGCATGGATCTCGTTTACCAATTTACACTGCTCATTGATGGTTTTGGTAAGTATCTCCTTATTTTTCACCTTTAAAACAACAATTCAGTTTCTCTTGGGTTTAGGATAGTCTGATCCAATTTTCAAGCTTTTGTTTTCTTTTTCATGTGTCTGATTTTATTTTTTTGTGCATTAAATAAAAAAAAAGGATTGGAGACATCACAGACAATAACATTAGTGAAGAAGGTGAAATACGGAGATCACGCCGTGGAAGCTGCGTGGCCATTGGGTAGCGCCATAGAGGCCGTATCCTCACCGTGAGGGGCATTTTGGGAATTACACAGGACACAATTCTTTTCATTTCTCCCAAAGATTTATTTTATTTTGCTCTACCTCAATTTTTATCATCCTTAAGAAAAATACTCATCATTTTTATTATAATAATCGTATTTAGAGAAATGGTTTTCTCACTTATATATATCTTTGATTATCTTTTTTTTTTTTTTTGTAAAATAGAGAAACCTAATTGTCCCGGGTTGTTATATTTTTATGAAGAGATTGCAACATTTATCATTCATTTAGTTTATTAATGTACCAAAAACTCATTAGTTTTTTTTTTTTTTTTTGAAAAAAAGTTTCAATCATTAGTCTATCTTTTTTTTTGTCAAATCATTAGTCTATCTATTAGTATTTTTTATTTTATCCTTGCATTTTGACACTCATTTGAATTTGAGTTTTTCTAGTGAATGAACTAAATATCATTTATTATTCTCTCCGTTTCACAAAAAGTGATTATTTTTGTTTCACAAAAAGTGTCGTTTTATGTTTTCAATGTATAATTTTGAACAAAAATCCAGTGTTATTGTATTAATTAGAGAGAAAAAAATGTTTAGTGTATTAATTAGAGAAAAACAAATTGTTTAGTGTATTAGTAAGGGGTAATATTAAACTTTAATAGTTTTCTTAATATATGTGAAATATGTCAAAATGATAATTTTTGTGAAACATAGGAAGTATTATTTTTGGTCAACAAATACCATTTAATATTACTCTAAATTTTTAATATGAATATGTTGACAAACGCTTTAGCAAAAAAAATCGCTATACCAAAGAAACTCACGCGATCGACTCATTGATTAATACTAATAGTGATAAAATATTAATTATTGTTTATTAAAGCACTAATTTTTTTTTTTTAAATACCAAGAGGTTCTGGGCCGAAAACCGTAATCCCTCCAAACCCGGAACCACATCATATAATATTAGTTATGTCCCAAACGTTACTCGATTCTGTAATCTTTAGGCTTTGAATTTGTATAATATTTTTTTCTTTTCTTACAATGGCGTTTGTAGAATATCTTATCAATTTGACCTAAATTAGTAATTAAGGAACAATACCAAATCTTATATACAAAATAAATGTTGGAGAAAATATATATATACAAAATAAATAAACTGATTTGTTCCATTTTTCATTGTGGTGTTTCGTAAATCCACGTGGAGATTGAACTCCAATTATTGTCTCTCGCTCGTATCACTCGAAAGATAGGCAATTACTTGCACACAACAAATGGTGAATCATCATTTGATTTGTCCCCTTTTTTATTAAATATAATTTATGTTCAATAAAATATAGCCAAAATTTTGTAAAAGACAGTTTTTAAATATTGTGTTTCGAAGTAAAACCATATAGAAAAAAATATTTTCTTTGTGACATTTTGAGATTTTTTTAAATATAAACTACAAAACATTATAAACTGTATAACCGGCAAATGGATAATCAATAAAAAAATCTTAAGATAAATAAATAAAACCAAGTGTTATTATTTCAGTTTTAAAGAAACACACCATTCTCAGGTTTATAATTCAGTTTTTGGTACTTAAATTTTATTTCTATAGAGTGTCATTTTAGATTTATGGTTTAGTTTTTAAAATTTATAATTTAGTTAATAGGATTTAATTTTTTTGATATATAAACTAAACTTTAAATTTAGAATATTTTGTTAATATTAAAAAATGTAAATATTTTCTTAAGAGTCTCAATCAAAATCAAATATAACAGCCAATTAATAATAAAAACACAGTATTTATATTTTTGATATGTTATTAGCTATATAGACCTTTTACCTCGAACTTATATTTCTGAAACATTTTAATTTAATTATAATTATTATTATACCTACTGAAAAAACATATATTCATCTTTAAAAAAAAATAAAAATATTCGTAGCAAGGGATATTTCTTAGTATCACTAAAATCATTATCGTTCATTTTTTGTTGCACGAAAATCCCAACCTTAATATAATAATATAAGTTAAAAAAATATTAAATGAAATACAAAAATATTCAATGGCGTCTGGGTCGAGATGGCACATATCGACCAAACTACAAAAAAAAATATTATGAACACTTAAGAATAATAATTTATTGTACGCATTATATATAATTGAACCGGCTTAAAATTTGGTGTATTCTATGCGTTTCATTATAAGTGTCGTTTAAGGTATTTTTGCACATATTAAATTTTTTATTTATTTTACCATTTATTAGTGTATTATATATTGTGATCTTATTAATTAATAAACTAAAGAAGTATGAATAAAAATGAAAAATTTATTCAAAATTTTCATTGAAAATATAAAATAATACTTAAAATAAAATAAAAAGAATTTTTAATCAATACCTAATACGAAATGGAGAGAATATTATTTAAGTATGGCAGATGGGTGCTGATATTCGTTATTTGTCCTTAACTTGTTACATGATTTGTATCTGCTTAGAAAAGAGAAAAAATTGCTCGAAACAAAGATGAAATAACATAAATGCCAATCTTGTAGCTCATATGGTTAGAGCACTCCGCTCCACCACATAGGTTCGATTTAAGGCAAGAGGAGAAGAAACAATAATTAATAAATAAGTATAAATATTTAACGTTTCCTGAAAAGAAACATCTTAAGCAAATTAATATTTCCTTAAGTTTAATTCCAATAGTTCTGAAATATAGCCCGTTATATTTATAATTATTGCCTCACGGAGACATGAGTTAAAGTTTTAAAACAAACGGATGCATATGTTGTCCCCCAAAAAAAAACAATTTGCTTCATGGCCGAAATTCAAAGTTTAAAATTTTTATAGAAAATCGGTCCTAATGACCGAAGCTCAAAGTTTTCTTGATCAAAATTTCGTTTTTATTGACTTGAAAGACGATAAAGAGTTTTTTTCCCCTATTCTTCACTGTTTTATTTCTGGCAGCATTGTTCCTTCTTTGAATCATTTATAAAATGAACTAATTATTATGATATGATGTTCAGATATTAATAATTGGTTAAATCATTTGATAATCATTTTTTAGTTCGGGATTCAAAATTACATGTATGATTAATTTCTAGGAAAAGGAGGCATATTTTCAAGCTTCATGGTGAAGCTAAGTTTCATTTTTCAATGAATTATTGGGGAATCATTTGAATTTTAACAGATAGAATAAAGCAAACACAATAATATTAATTTGTCCATAAAAATGAGGATATAACACATTTTTTTCAAAGGAGAATCGTAGGGGTTACTTTCAAAAGTTGAAAAGACTACTCCTTGATAAAAAGATCATCAATCTCGATCTTTTTTGTACCAATAGTATGATGAAAAAAAATAATAATTCGGATTAATCTTATATTGAATAATTTTGTTTCGATAATTATAAATCTTTGGGTCTATTGATCTTAAGTTTAAAATATACGTTACAATACGTTAATTAACCAAGTTGTTGGTGGTCGGGTGGTTCCCTTCCTGCGGTGAGTGTCGACCTTGTTGTTCTAGGCCAGGGATCGATTCCCCGTGGGAACGAAATTACCAGGACAAGCACTTGGTCAAGTGGGGCATTATAAGTGGACTGTGTCACTCCCACCCGAGAGATTAGTCTGGGCCTTTGGGCTTAGGATTACTCGCGAAGGCCGAAAAACATTAAAAAAAAAAATTACATTAATTGCGGTGATTATGAACTTAAACTCGGGTATGTATATATGTATATATTGAAGAAATTTGAGCTTGTCGACGTTTTTCTGTTATAATTATTTACTTGAAATTGATATACATATATAAGTTGTTTATTGTTCAAAGTAGAACAATATGAGTTTGAACCTAAGAGAAAATAAAAAGAAGTATGTGATAAGGGGAAATTCGATGAACACGCATGAATAAGTATCATGCTTTGATTGGTGAGCTAAATAATTTTCTAGATGTGACACTTACTTATGTCCCATGCATTAACTACAAAATAATTGAACTGTGGAAATATTATCCTTATTCCTTTGTTTACTTATTTTGTTTACCATATATCATGTAGATGCACACAACACACATGGATTTATATAATTTGTTGTACTAAGATTTAATTTCCAATGCTTAATGCTTTTAGATTGTGTACGTTTATCCACATATATGTGTGACGTTTAGAAAATACAGGTATAGTTGTCTTGCAACGGGGGAGCAATTTCACCGAAGATTGAATAAGTAGTCATTTCCTAATTTAAGTTAATCTCAAATTAATCTGAGTCGTAAGATTTGTACTACCTCTGTTTAATTATAAATGTAGTTTATTTTTTCCACACATATTAAATTATTTTTTGTTTTATCCCTTATTAATGCATTAGATAATATGATTGTAGGGTTAAAATCTCGGACCAGTAAATTGGTCCCAACAAACTTATAGTAAAAATGTCCGGTAAAATAAAAAAAGCCAAGTGAGGTCAAACGAGTAATCGAGATAAAATGCCCATCAGAGTGAACATCTACGATCAAAATAGATTAAATGCAAAACCGTTAGTCAACCCCGCCAATACCAAATACTCGTTCAAACCGGTGAGTTAAGTCGCATAAACGTAACAGTTGGAGTCTCAGATTTAAAGACCATTCATAGCGAATCAGGCGTAGTAAATAGAGACGTTAAACACGATTTCAGAGTATAAAACGAAGGACAATAGCAAGGAGCAAGGGGACCATAATCCAACTCTCTACACCACTCTCAACTATAATTTAGCTCTAAACTCAAACACTTGTCTTTTCTTTGTTCTTGTTCTTGTAAATCTCTCTTGAGAATCGAAATACTAATCCAATTTACTACCCAAAAACTTTGTCCAAAACGCTCTCGAATCATGTATGTTCTCATCGAGCAGCAAACACTATGTTTATTACTCGATAGTCCTTCAGTTCTTTTTTTTAAAGATAAGCCAAATTCCCCTCTATTTTCACTATTTACAAAATTTTATGGTTGTATATATTTCTAGCTACAACAATGAGCTTACTAATTAACAAGCTAAGTGAGTAGGGATAAAAATAGAAAATTTATCAAAAATCTGTATTGAAAATATATGATGACACTTAAAATGAAACAAAATTTAAGTTCTAAAACGACAATATAAAACGGGAGAGTATTAAATAATAAAAAGTGATCAAAATTGACTTATTATAGGTGTATAAATATTAAATACTAATAAAACCAAGAATAAATTCTACTTATTTCACAATAAGTGATGTTTTAGGGGGGAAATATATTTTAAATTGTATGATGTTTTCAATTTTCAATACAAAATTAATTAGTTTTATTGTTTTTGACTACTTGTATTTGCATATTATTTTACCATTTGTTGGATTGTGTTTAGATATATAATAAATAATATTTTAATTTAAAATCAAAACACAAATAATAAAAATATTTTTAATATGTGTGTAAAAATCTTAAACATTTTTTTAATATCAAAACCGATGGAGTAATAAATTTTCCGTGTAGAATATTTTTATTTATGCCATAGCATATTTACGCATCTAGTTTTACACACATATATAAGAAAAATGTACTTCAAGCATATTTACGTCACAAATTCACACACAAAAATTGTTCAAAAAAAAACAATTCACATAATTACTTTTGAAGTATCTTTTTGGAACTTTAATTTTATGTTTAAAACTATTTAAATAGAAATGTTTTAATCTTAAAATTCAAATTACTAAGTTTGATAAAAAAAAACAAAAAAAAATTGTGATGATAGTTACGATCAACTTTTTCGGGGGTGCTAATTAATTATTTGGCCAAAAAAATAAATAAATAAATAAAGATTACGAGAGGCTTAACCCTTGTTGGGTAGGATGATCTCCGAGGCATAAAGCTTATGCTATTGTTTGCACGTATAAACGCACAGTTTAATTAACTATGTATATATACGTGTTTAGGATATAATGTATACACGTAAATGTATACCTATTCAAAGCAGGTTGCTAATCATTTTTTATCCACCACTAAAACATAGGATGCGTATGTGATCATTTTGGATTATATTCTCGACTTGTATATGAATTGTAACTCAATCGACACATGCAAAAAGATATTACATGCATTTCGAACCAGTTCAATATTCTCAAAATTACGAAATCAAAGAGATTTATGACTGATGTATGCAACAAGGCTAAAGGCTAAAGCATATCAACTCAAAATTTATTTCGCCTATACTTTGCTTTTTCTGAATTCTAAAAAATATATGGTGGTGTGAGAAATATTAAAGTATATCATTAATTGATTTAACATATATAATCGTTTGGGTGAATAAACAAAATAAAAGTATATAAACTTTTTTTTTTGCTATGAAAAAATATATAAACTTATTCATCACACACGATAATTTTAGAATGAATGTGTTTATTAAAAAATAATTATTAGTATACCAGAAGACAAATGTTACAAGGTTTACGGGAAGATGAACAAATTGTTAGTTAAATCAATCTGATCCACTGGCAGAAGATCTAGAAATGTGTGGCCTATAACATAAACGACTATCTTACACACTATGTGATAGTTGCATTATTTAGCCTCATTTTGCATTAGTTTCTATCTACTCACATAGTGTTACACACAAATTGATATATATATTTGATAGTTGCATATGCATTCATGTAAATCAATGTGATCCACTGGCAGAAGATCTAGAAATGTGTGGCCTATAACATAAACGACTATCTTACACACTATGCAACTAATTAATACTATCTTGATCATATCATACAGACGATTGTCTTCTAGATCATGTAATGCTTAATTTATTATTGCAACCAAGACTATATTTTCTTACAATACTTAATTCTTTGAATTGAGATAATTAAAAAGTGAATAGTTGATTCATATCTATAGAAATGAAAGCCCAAGAGACATAAATGACAACTCTATTATTTTTTTCTTTTTCAATATATATATATATATATATATATATATAACTTTTTCAATATATATATATATATATATATATATGTATGGATGTGTATATCATATACACAGATACGTAGGAATATGGAGAGGTGGAACATATATGACAGAATGGTCTAGTCTATTTAATCTGCTAACAAGCCCTAGCTCTAAGGAAAAAGTTGGCAAATTGACTTTCAAAATTTACAAATCAAATTTCCAAACCAATCGATAAGATAATCATCAATTAATGTATGTTAAATAATCGTTTAAGAATATTATCTCTTTTTCCTAATGACGTAAGACTGCCCATCATATTTAATGTTTTAGTGAATATACAGATGGGATTAGTAAAACATACTCTAATATTCAAAATACAACTGTCAACATTTTTAGATTTGATCCATATTTGATTAAATGTATTTTGCATCCCCATTTACTGAGATTATATAGTGGTTCTAAAGAATTTTTTTTGTTCATAGATTTTTTTATATATAAAAGTACTCATAGAATTGTTTTACGAATGTAATCTTTAATTTGCTAATAATACATATTTTATATATATAACCAAATAAATTATATAGATAGTCATCTAAAACATTTATCAAAGTAAAAATCCTTACGGTAGGTAATCCAAAAAAAACATCCTTACGGTACTAATATATATACTCTTCTACGATCATATGATGATAATGTTTTGTAAAACAAAATCTCATATCAAACATGAAAAACCATATTAAACAATTCACACATTTCTACAAAGCGTGGGTTGTTAATAACATTAAACATTGTTATAATATTCCGATTATAAATTATATCGCACGATAATATATATTTCTAATCGTTTTTTAAAATTGCATTAAAATTTTCTAGAGGACAATAGAAGTATCATCAAAAATACATTTTAAAGATGCAATCTAAGTTCACTTGTATTTAAAGAAATTATCAGTATTTTGTTTTTCACAATATTAAATACCAGTTTTCAATAAAATAAACTTAAACAAAAAAATAATATATATTTCTAATCACCAATTCATTTTGATGTACGACCAATGTGACTCTAATAAAATGACAAAAATAAACAAAAATTAATATAAACCATGATGTGGAAGTGTGTTTAGTCCAATGGTTGATCAATGGTTTATTAATGTTTCTACACCAGGAGATTTGGGTTTCGAATTTCATTGAGTGCGATTTATTATCATTTATGCAGATTAATGGAGACAAGTTTATAAGAAATCTTCAACGTTTCAACGTAGTGCAGGTGGAACCGTTTAGCGTGGATGCTCATAAAATGATAGAATTGTCCGTTATAAAATCGTCGATGTAACAGTTCTCATAATTTATAATAGAATAATAAATTAGTGTTAAACAAAATATAAACCATGATAAATAATCTAGTGGCTTGTGTTAATATTGTCACAGCATCACCACTCAAATTTAAAACCTGCATAATGTCTATTGTTGAAAAAAAAGAATTAATATATGAAAATTATGATATCACACGTATATATATATATTTTATTTTATTTTTCATATAATATTTTCTATAATTTATACCGAAGCATAAAACAAAAAAATAATATATATATATATATATATCTAGTGATTATTTACATGGTAACTAACTATCTTAATCTCCATATTTTGGCTTCGTCCGTCTTTCTTTTTCAGTTTGCACTATTTTTTTTATCTAATCAATATGCTATTGCACGGAATTTAAACCAAATATCAAAGTTAAATTAAAACTATTTTACCCAAAAAAATATCAAAGTTAAATCAACTACCTTTAGTTACTGTATAAGTCGCAGAAATAAACCTTTTAGCAAAACAAAGAAAAAACAATCGCAGAAATAATAAAGAAACAAGAAAACCTTATACTATGGTCTGCTAAATTCGAAATAGCCATATATTATGCATTATGCATATATTATTAAATTAGATTCCTACCAACAATAACAATAACATCGATCCTAACTTGTTGTAGCTGCAAGTCTGCAACATACATTTGTAGTCTGTCTCAAACTACGAAACAGACAATTTAGGTCTATATTTTATTTGAACTATTGGACTAAATTTATTATAGGTCGTCAATTTGATCCACAAACCCATAAGATATATACTATTTTTAAATTAGTGAGATTAGCTTCTAAGATTTCCAATTTAACATAAATTATATATCTATACACACATACAGATTCTCACATACAGATTCCTGAGAATTAGTGGTGGTGCCCATGACTTTGAGCAATGTTGAATGACATCATATCCATCATCATCATTTCATTATTATGTTACATACTTACATGTGCTATATATTCACATTACACCACATGAGTATTAATTATACCTGCGGACTAATTTTAACATCTGTGTATTAGTGTATAGTAGAATAGTTTTAACAATTAAAATAAGGTCTTGTTTTCAATATATGTAATGCTTAATTACTCCATGGAATAAAACGTCGACAAATATAATTAGATCGATAATTAAGGACCATAACAACAGTTTTTAAGACTATGTTCGAGAAAGATAATAATTAGATAAATTTAAAAATCTTAATATAATCATTCCAGAAAGAATAAAAGCTAATGTTTACAGCTAAAAATCTTAATATACTCATTCCATAGAGATTTAGAGGCTCTACACATCCATATTTATTTTTACAGCTAATTTTTTTTCCAATCATGATTTCTACAGATTTTTAAAAGTTAATTTTTTTTCTAATCATGATTTCTACAGATTTTTAAACCTACAGCTTTTTGTATCCTTTTTGGCTGTAGAGAGCTATATTTCCACAGCAAATTTGGAAAATATAATTTCACCTAAATTTATTGAGAAAAGCCCTAATTCTGAACCTATAAATTATAATCAAATCCTACATTGTGCCCATACCTCAGTAGAAAAATTCAGAGAGCATACGAAGAAGAAGAAGAATAAGAAGAAGAAAGGAAAATGTATAATTCATCTCTTGTATATCGTCCACGCACTATTACGTTTAATTCTCAGCCACATGATAGATAATTTCTTTTAATATATGTATAATATAATAAGCTACTTGTTTGTGTACTCTTGTAAACGATGAGACATGTGTATTGTAGCAAATATAAAATTATCATAGAATCAGGTTACAGAACATAATCACATACTTAAGTATCATCGAAATTGACAGCAATTGATCTTTTGTTATAAACGAACGGGCACTATTTATATGTTTTTTATTAACTATAATTGTTATGTAAATTGTAGCTATGGCAAACAATGGTGCGGCATCCGCTTCTCAAGCTGAGGTACATATTTTTCAGTGTTTTTCTATTTTATCTCAATGAAAAAATAAAATTATTGATATATGTATTTTGTGCCATAGATGAATATTAAGTGGACATATGAACTTTCTCGAACTTTCATAGAGATTTTTTTAGCTCAGCTTGATAAAGAAAATTGGGTAGACAAGTCTTTATCAAGAGAGGGTAAATCCAGTGTGCGCAAAAACTTTAAAGTAGCTACTGGATATAGCTTAGTATGGAAACAATTTGCAAACCATCTTCGTAATTTAAAAACTTGGTACGATTGTTACAACCGACTTTGCAATTTGACCGGAGTGGCCATTGATCATGCGACGGGAATAATCACCATGGAAAACGAATGGTGGGACAATCGGATACAAGTAAGTATGTTTGTATAATACAGTATGATTTTTTAGTTCAACGTGTATATATATCATTCTTAATTTTTAAACATATTATATAGGAAAACGATGTGGCTAAACGATTCCGTAAGAAGGCTTTAGCAAATAAAGACCTCTTGGAAAGATTGTTTAGTGGAACTCGTATCGGAGTTGGAGATGGATGTCTAGTTGGGAATGGTCCCGATGTGTATCATCCTCAACATGGATATGATACTGGGGTGCAATTTGATATGAACACTCCATACAATGGTGAGGATCTAGACGGGTTGTTTTCTACTCCACCCGAGGAACATAATCAGAATATGGATTCAACTCCAAGAACCAATCACCCACCTTCTGTTGAACGATCACAAACTGATCAACGAAGTAAGCATAAACGATCAGATGATCAGTCTGATCTGTCAAAAGCTTTCCGTGAAAGATCGGATGCAATAAAATTATCAGCATCTGAGATGTCATCTGCTTTGACATCCGATGTAACCATGGCTGCAAGACGATTACACCAACTTCCAGAGATTGAATTCGGCACATCATTTTATTGGGATGCTACTAAATTACTTTCTACAGATGAGGCTGCACGAAGATGGTTTTTAGGGATTGAAGAAAACAAGTTCGCACTTGTTTATCTAGAGCAAATGATTGGTCATAAACATGAGGAATAATCATAAAAATGTTAGATTTGTTTTTTTATTCTAGGTTCTTTTGGGAAGGGGTAAAAGTTCGATTTGGTTTTTTTCTTTCTAGAATCTTTTTGGGATGGGGTTTGAAAGTATTTGGATTTATCTATCTTATTGGTTTTTCATTTTAAAAAAAATATTATACTATAGAGATTATTTGTCTTATTTACATCTATATTTTGCTTTACATACATATAGTGCAATTGTTTTGGCAAATGGTGGATGATGGAGATGAAGATGAGTCTCAATTAATAAGTGAGTATATAAGAAGAAACATGGTTAAGCAACCATTGTGTGCACATCCTGACCGCGAACGTCAATTTATCGATGAGCTAATAAATGGTCATCCTCACCAATGCCACTTTCTTCTGCGAATGCGTCCCCAAGTATTTCTTGATCTTTGTGAAACCTTAGAAAAGAAATACAAGATGAAATAAACTCATAACATGACTGTGAAAGAGAGTGTGACTATATTTCTCTACATTTGTGGTCACAATGCAACCCAGCGAAGCATCATGAAAATGTTTGGACATTCTCAAGAGACCATTTCCAGGAAATTTCATGAGGTTCTCAATGTCATGGAGCTTATGGCGATAGATAAATTTAAGCCAGATCCAGTGAATCTCACTCAAGTTCATCCTAAGTTGCAGTCTGATAAGCGTTATTGGCCATTCTTCAAGGGATTTTGATATGCTCAATTTAATACCCTAAAAAGTACTAAAGCAGTTGCTGCAGTAAATCAGGGGTCGAACACAAGAACTCAAGAATCACTCAATAGATTCTATAGATCAGAAACAAGCTAAACCAGATGATGTAATTGAAAAACAGGGTTGCAAGTAAAACGTTTGTAAATTCAATTGGGGGAATGTAGGCTTAGGGTATTTCTCAGGAAATCAATGAATGCAGCTAAGTTAGCTAACAGGATCCAGATTAAGCACTGTTCTAGAACTCAAATCACTAAAATATAGTTAACCAAATCTCTTTGCGAATCCTAAAATCTAAATCAGCTTTAAAATCAGGTTTGATATGTTCACAAATCAATTAAACCAAATCTCTTTGCGAATAATCAATTTGCTCACCTAAGGTTCTATCAGGTAATTAATCGCACTCTCGTGCCTAATTAATTATCCTAAGATCTAAGTTCCAGATTCGTCAACCTAGAATTAGCTTTGAGAACAACCTAAGGCGAAGAACTAATTTAGATAGTGAATCCTAACAGATAATCAACCTAGCATTCAAAGAAATCCCTATGAGAAAACCCTAAACCTAACAGGTGATCTACTCAGACATGGATATTAAATTAATAAACATGTTGAATAAATACTCTTATATTAAATCAGAAAGAGAAACAAGGTTTTGAGATCTGATCTCGGACGAAGGGAAACCAGACTTGTCTCTCACCAAAATCTCTCTTAAACCTAAGCAAAAAAATAAAGCATAGCCTAAACAATGGCTGTAAAATCCTATTTATAACCTAAATCACGATTTGGGGCCTTCTTGTAATTATCAAAGTCTTCTGGGTGCTTTTGCAATTCTCCAAGACTTCATAATTAGTCGCGGCCCATGAAATCTCGATGAGTGTCGATCGATACCAGGGGGTATCGATCGATGCTCGGTGCTCAGATCGGGCTCTTAGTCATCAGACTTCAGTCTCGCTCCAGAATGCTCCAGAAAAGCTCCAATAATTCCAATTAAGCTCCAGACGTGCTATAACCTGTGAAAGACTCTAAAAGACTCCAAAACACAAGAAAAGACTCTATAAAAGGACTTATATCATGGCCTAAATAGGGTAAAAACCATGATATATCAACTCCCCCAGACTTAGCCTTTTGCTTGCCCTCAAGCAAATAGAAGACTAAACCAGAAAAAGAGGTTTGAAAACGTAGAGACTCACCTGTTCCTGAACCATCGAAAAGACCCTTTTTCCAAGTACCCAAATGTCACCTGATCAGCTTTCGATCTAACCACCATGTACTTCTCCGTAGACATTTGCAGCTTTTCCAGACTCCACACAAAATCCCACAGCATTATTCAAGTAAAGCCCTCATCGCCAGTTTCATCTCTGCAGCTAATTTTAAAGAACCTTCTAGACTCTTTACCAGACAATATCTTGACAAAGGAACCACCCTTTTCACACTTCTTTTGTATCAATTTCTCTCCCCCAGACTTATTTCTTATTATATCCTTATTATTATTATTTTTTTTTTATTTATTATTTTTTTTTCAGCTTAGCATATACATATCAAGGTAGGAGACGCGAGTATTGATGGTGTTTGCCACCAAATCCCCGGTTCTTCCCTCTCTATGTATCAAAGGATGTAGGCGAATAATGGCATCATAGGAAAATCCTAGCCTCGCTTCCAATCCTTTGTGTGATCATCCCCTCTTAAGTAGAATAATGGGATCGCTGGAAATTTTCCTAACCCTCTACTCAGAAGAAAGTCATTTCAATCTTTTATGCTCTTAATCTATCAACTTATTTCAGGGGAGAGAGATACCATAATCCTAAACACACGGGTTCCTTTATCAGATATGAATGATGAATCAAGCTCTATGAACACTAACCACATTGATGAAGTGCAAAAATTTGGCTCAGGCTTCAGAAGAACTCTGCTGGAGACATGAATGTTTTCTAGTCAACTGGTCAGTCTTTGGATTTTTCATTAGTCGATCTAGAACTGATCCTGTAACACTGTGCACTCAAAAACAAAATCACATCAATAGGTTCAAGCACAGGATCATAATCTCCAACAAATTTTGACTCAATAAAACAGTTTTGACTCTATAAAATGACTGACTCTAAGAAAAACAAAAACGTTGTCAGCAGACACCTCCCCCAGACTTGAACAACACTGTCCCCAGTGTTATCTAGCCTAGAGTAGGTGAAAGAAACAAAAGAAAAGGATAAAATGAAGAGAAACAAGAAATTACCTTCCTGGAATACCGAGTGTCGATCGACACACAGCATGGTATCGATCGATACCACGCTGAGATCGACTTAGTGAACTTTCATCTGCGATTGGTGTCGATCGATACCAATGGGGTATCGATCGATACTTAGGCGATTTCGAGTTGCTCCTTGTTCATCCTGACACAGATTCAAAGCAAACGAAAAATTAAAAGGAAAAACGACTCAAGGACAGACTCACCAGTGGGTTGCCTCCCACCAAGCGCTCGTTTAACGTCAATAGCTTGACTGTAACGCCATTCAGGCTGTTGGTGCATCATCCAGAGGCATTATCTGCCCTGTTGGAATCCCGGCTTGCGCCCAATAGTGTTTCACTCTTTGTCCATTGACAGTGAATTCCTCGCCTTTGCGATTTATCAGCACTACAGCACCATGTGGTCTGACCTCTTTGATTTTGAAGGGACCTGACCAACGTGAACGCAGTTTACCAGGAAACAATTGCAAACGAGAGTTATACAGAAGTACCTGGTCGTTCGGCTCGAAGTGTCTGGAGATGATCTTCTTATCATGATAAGCTTTGGTTCTCTCCTTGTACAGCCTCGAGTTCTCATAAGCATGGTGCCTGATCTCATCCAGCTCGTTCAGCTGAATCAACCTCCTCTCAGCAGCAGGCTTGATGTCGAAATTCAGCATCTTTGTTGCCCATGCAGCCTTGTGCTCAATCTCCACTGGAAGGTGGCATGCTTTCCCATACAGCATTTGGAAAGGTGTAGTACCCAGCGGTGTCTTGAAGGCAGTCCTGTATGCCCAAAGTGCATCATCCAGCTTTGTAGACCAATTATTCCTAGAAGCATTCACTGTCTTCTCCAAGATCTCCTTGATCTGCCTGTTGGAGACTTCAACTTGCCCACTTGTCTGAGGGTGATATGGAGTAGCCACACGATGGTTTACACCATACTTCTTCAACAACCTCTCGAACACCTTGTTGATAAAGTGAGAGCCACCATCACTTATCACAACTCGAGGTACTCCAAAACGAGGGAAAATGATGGTCTTAAACAGCTTAAGAACCACCGCAGAGTCATTCTTCTCACTAGCTATCGCTTCCACCCATTTGGACACATAGTCCACAGCAACCAGGATGTAGTTCTTCTTGTGTGAAGATGGGAAAGGACCCATAAAGTCAATGCCCCAGCAATCAAAAACTTCAACCTCAAGGATGAAATTTTGTGGCATCTCATGTCTCTTACTGATCTTCCCTCTCCTCTGACAAGTGTCGCACTGTGAGACGAAAGTGTGAGCATCCTTGAACATGGTAGGCCACCAGAAGCCTGCTTGAAGAGCCTTGGATACTGTCTTGAAGGTGGCAAAGTGTCCAGCATAGTCTGATCCATGGCAATGAAACAAAACATCTGAAACCTCTGACTCAGCAATGCATCTCCTGTATATGCCATCAGAACAATGCTTGTACAAGTAAGGTTCATCCCAAAAGAATCTCCTTATGTCGCGCATGAACTTCTTCTTGTCATACTTCTTGAGGTGGTTTGGCTTTGCATCTGCAGCGAGATAATTGGCAATATCAGCGTACCATGGAGTATCAGAATCTGCTGCAGCGACGAGATGGTGGTTAGAAGCGACTGAATGATCGATGATGAAAACAGCTTCTGAATCGTCAGGGTATCGACCGATACCATCATGGTATCGATCGATACCGAAACCTGCAACTCGTGGAAATTGCTGATTCTCGGCCAGATTCATCTGAAACCCAGTTTCAATGAAGTAGATGGCTTCCTCAGGTAGTTGATCATCAATGGGGACGTCTTCATCGATCCGCATCCGCGAGAGATGGTCAGCTACTCCATTCTCTATGCCTTTCTTGTCCTTAACCTCAATGTCAAACCCTTGTAGCAAAAGAACCCAACGACAGAGACGAGGCTTGAGATCCTTGTTATTCATCAGATACTTGAGAGCAGCATGATCAGTATGAACAACCACCTTGCTCCCAATCAAGTAAGATCGGAATTTCTCAAAGGAGAAAACAACAGCAAGTAGCTCCTTCTCTGTGGTGCTGTAATTCCTCTGAGCATCCAAAGTCCTGCTGGCATAGTAGATGACGTGCAGCTTCCTGTCTTTCCTCTGACCCAGAACTGACCCCACAGCAAAGTCACTGGCATCACACATGATCTCGAAAGGCAGAGTCCAATCAGGAGGTTGCACAACAGGAGCACTCACTAAAGCCTTTTTGATCTCCTCAAAGGCTGCAAGACAATCAGTTGTGAAATCAAATTTGATCTCTTTGCACAGCAGAGCAGTGAGTGGACGTGCTATCTTGGAGAAATCCTTGATGAACCTCCTGTAAAACCCGGCATGACCAAGGAAGCTCCGAATATCCTTTACAGAAGTAGGTGGTTGGAGACTTGTCATGACCTGAATCTTGGCTTTGTCAACTTCGATTCCAGCTTCAGAGACCTTGTGCCCAAGTACAATGCCATCCTGAACCATAAAATGACACTTTTCCCAGTTAAGGACCAAGTGTTTCTCTTCACACCTCTGTAGCACCTTGCACAGATTAGCCAAACAGATCTTGAATGATGACCCATATACTGAAAAATCATCCATGAACACCTCCATGAAGTCCTCGATCATGTCTGTGAAGATAGACATCATGCACCTCTGAAAAGTGGCTGGAGCGTTGCACAATCCAAATGGCATTCTCCTGTATGCGAACGTGCCATAGGGACACGTGAAAGTGGTATACCCTTGGTCATCTGGATGGATAGGAATCTGGAAGAAACCTGAATATCCATCAAGGAAGCAGTAGTAGGGATGACTGGCCAACCTCTCCAACATCTGGTCAATGAATGGCAATGGGAAGTGATCTTTCCGTGTGGCCGCGTTCAACTTCCTGTAATCAATGCACATTCGATGTCCAGTGATAGTCCTTGTGGGAATCATCTCATCCATGTTGTTCTTCATCACAGTTATCCCTCCTTTCTTAGGAACAACGTGCACTGGACTGACCCAAGAGCTATCTGAGATGGCATAGATAACTCCTGCATCCAAGAGTTTCATGACCTCTTTCTTAACCACCTCCTTCAGGTTTGGATTCAGCCTCCTTTGATGCTCAACTGAAGCCTTTGACTCGTCCTCAAGATGAATCCTATGCATGCACAGGTTCGGTGAAATACCTGAAATGTCATCAAGAGAATAGCCAAGAGCTTTGCGATACTTGCGCAGCTTGCTTAGCAGTAAAGTGACCTCTGCGTTGTTCAAAGAAGAATTAAGGATTACAGGGTACGTGGAATTAGGACCAAGAAAACCATACCTTAGATTCGCAGGAAGTGGTTTGAGTTCCACTTTAGGAGCGTTCTCCTCGCTCCAATCTCCAAGCCCAGCAGCTTGCATAGTTCTTTCGGCCAAACTTCTTTCTGGCCGTAGGGTATCGATCGATACCATCAGAGTATCGATCGATACTGGTCGTGCTGAATCGAGTATCCTTCCGTAATCAGCAGCAGCATCGTGTGGCTTAACCTCTGACTCAACCGAGCAGGCTAATGCTCTCTCCAATGGGTCCTCAGGATGCATCTCTAAGAAGTACTCCTCAGCAATATCACAGAAGGTATCAACGAAGAAAGTCCGCCCATCGATGGTTGGTCTCTTCATCATCTTCTCCATGTTAAAAGTCATGACCAACTCACCAATGTTTAGAGATATCTTCCCATTCCTGCAATCAATCAGAGCACCAGCTGTTGCTAGGAATGGCCTTCCCAAGATGAGAGGATCTCTGGGTTCCGAATCATACTCCAAGACAATGAAATCAGTTGGGATTAAGCAGTTCCCAATCACAATCGGAACATCCTCTAGCAATCCTTCTGGAAGTCTAATTGAACGATCAGCGAGAATCAGCGAGATTCTAGTAGCAGTGAAGTCTGTCATTCCCATCCTCTTAGCAACCGAGTATGGCATGAGGTTGACACTTGAGCCAAGGTCACAGAGAGAACGCTCAAACCTGTCAGTAGCGATTGTGCAATCCAAGACAAAGCTCCCTGGATCTGGAAGTTTCGTTGGGATCCTGTTGCTTAGGATTGCACTGCACTCATGAGTGATCATCAGACAGCCTTCTTCAAGGTTCACATTGCTGGACACCATCTTCTTGACATACCTCTTGAAAGCTACAGAGGTCTTGATAGCATCGATGAAGGGAAGTTCAACAACCAGCTTGTCCAAAATTTCTTTGCACTTAGCATCCTCTACTTCCTTCTTAGTCTTCCCAAGAGCTCTGGGATAGGGTACCCTCGGGATGTAGACCCTCTCTGGTGCTGCTTTAGGCTTCTCCTTCACAACCTCAACTTCTGCATCGTCTTCTGGTTCGGTATCGATCGATACAGGGGGGGTATCGATCGATACACGGGAATTTGAGTCTTCCCGTCTGAGAATCGCGATCGGTGTCGATCGATGCTGAGTAGTGTCGATCGATGCCTTAGCGATTTCAGTGTCTTCATCGTCAGACATCTCGAAATTTACAGTAGGCTGATCCACTTTTGCCCCTGATTTGACCTCCTTACCACTTCTCAAGGTAATGGCGTTGATGTGTGCCCTTGGGTTCTCTCCCTTTCCTGGTAGAAAACCTTCTTGTCTTCTTGAACTCTCTGAAGTCTGAGCTACCTGAGTTTCCAGCTTCTTCTGACCAATACCCAGAGAATCGATCCTTCCACTCAGATCTTTGTACATGGCGTCCATCTTACCATTGAAGGTCACTGTAATCTGCTGCTGTCCTTGAACGAGTGTTTCAAGCATGGCTTCAATCTTGTTCTCTGATGTCTTAGCAGTCACAGGCTCGTAAGAAGGACTTCCGTAGTTCCTGGTGTAACCACTGATGTGGGCAGGTTTCTGGTTGAATCCTCCTTGCTGGAAGTTGTTGTTGAAGCCCCGATTGTTGTTGAACTGGTTCCTCTGTCCCTGATAGCCAGAACCACCAATGTAGTTCACGTCTTCTGCTTCATTCTCATTGAAAACCTCAACATCCTCAGCAAAATGGACAGCTTTTGTTGTCTTTCCCAGCAGAAGACTGTGCATAGAATCTAGTTGAGCCTTAAACTCAGCGATCTGCGATCTATCTTGATTACCAGCCAGCTTCTTGCGCTCGAAATCTGCACTCTTTGTGCTGCTGCTAGATGCAAAATTCTCAATCAACACATAGGCGTCCTCAGGGTAGTTGGTGTTGAAGTTCCCATTGCTTGAAGAGTCCAGAGCCATCTGATACCTCCAATCTACTCCTCTGAAGAAGATACCTAGCAGCTGCACATCAGAGTATCCATGGTGTGGACAGTCTCTTTGGTACGATCTGAATCTTGTCCAAGCAGCCTTGAACGCCTCAGTAGGTCCTTGAGAAAAAGTAGAGATCTTATTCCTCAGATCTTCAGATCGTCCATCATCATAGAAGTTAATTAGGAAGGCTCTCTTGGTGTCTTCCCAATTAGTCAGTGATCCAGGAGGTAACTGCCTCAGCCAGTAAGTAGCTTCCCCACCAAGAGAGTATGGGAAGAGCTTGCAGAAGAGATAATCGTAGGACACTCCATTGCTCTTGATGCTAGTGACCAAGTCCTCGAATTTCTCTACATGATCCATTGGATGCTCATGAGGCAAACCATGGAAGAGATGCTGTCCTACTAGAGTGTAGTAAGCAGGCTTCAGCTCAAAGTCATTCCGCTCATACGCAGGGGGACGAATCGCAGAGCGATTGGCGAAAAATTGCTCTGGCCTGTTGTGTTCACCAATCGTTCTACCACGATTAACCACAGCATCCCTTGCGTCCCTAGCAGCATTCTCAGCGACAACAGGAGCAGGTGGAATGACAATCCCCTCTCCATCCAGACGTTGTCCTTGCTCATTGCACAACCGACCCTGTTGGTCCCTGTAAGCTCCAGCAGCATCACGAACTAACCCAACTTGATTGTTGTTCATCTTAGCTGACTTCTTTGCTTTCCTGTTTGTGCGTTCCACTTGTGCTAGCTGTTCCAGTGATAGATCAACTAGCGGAGTGCTCTTTTTGCTTCTGGTTTCAAGATTATGCATGCACCTGAAATCACAAGTAAAGAGCGTAAGTAACTGAAATTTACGACGGGTATCGACCGATACTCAAGGGTATCGATCGATACTCGGGCGATTTAGACGAATTTCCTAGCTAAAATCTAACGGCGAATTGAGTCCCCGGCAACGGCGCCAAAATTGATATGCTCAATTTAATACCCTAAAAAGTACTAAAGCAGTTGCTGCAGTAAATCAGGGGTCGAACACAAGAACTCAAGAATCACTCAATAGATTCTATAGATCAGAAACAAGCTAAACCAGATGATGTAATTGAAAAACAGGGTTGCAAGTAAAACGTTTGTAAATTCAATTGGGGGAATGTAGGCTTAGGGTATTTCTCAGGAAATCAATGAATGCAGCTAAGTTAGCTAACAGGATCCAGATTAAGCACTGTTCTAGAACTCAAATCACTAAAATATAGTTAACCAACTCTCGTTGCGAAAACTATCTAAATCTAAATCCTAGAAATTCCAAATCTCTTTGCGAATCCTAAAATCTAAATCAGCTTTAAAATCAGGTTTGATATGTTCACAAATCAATTAAACCAAATCTCTTTGCGAATAATCAATTTGCTCACCTAAGGTTCTATCAGGTAATTAATCGCACTCTCGTGCCTAATTAATTATCCTAAGATCTAAGTTCCAGATTCGTCAACCTAGAATTAGCTTTGAGAACAACCTAAGGCGAAGAACTAATTTAGATAGTGAATCCTAACAGATAATCAACCTAGCATTCAAAGAAATCCCTATGAGAAAACCCTAAACCTAACAGGTGATCTACTCAGACATGGATATTAAATTAATAAACATGTTGAATAAATACTCTTATATTAAATCAGAAAGAGAAACAAGGTTTTGAGATCTGATCTCGGACGAAGGGAAACCAGACTTGTCTCTCACCAAAATCTCTCTTAAACCTAAGCAAAAAAATAAAGCATAGCCTAAACAATGGCTGTAAAATCCTATTTATAACCTAAATCACGATTTGGGGCCTTCTTGTAATTATCAAAGTCTTCTGGGTGCTTTTGTAATTCTCCAAGACTTCATAATTAGTCGCGGCCCATGAAATCTCGATGAGTGTCGATCGATACCAGGGGGTATCGATCGATGCTCGGTGCTCAGATCGGGCTCTTAGTCATCAGACTTCAGTCTCGCTCCATAATGCTCCAGAAAAGCTCCAATAATTCCAATTAAGCTCCAGACGTGCTATAACCTGTGAAAGACTCTAAAAGACTCCAAAACACAAGAAAAGACTCTATAAAAGGACTTATATCATGGCCTAAATAGGGTAAAAACCATGATATATCAGATTTGTTGGTGCAATGGATGGGACGCATGTGCCTGTTGTGGTTTCTGGACGAGATCAACAACGGTATTGGAATAGAAAAAGCACATGGAGCATGAATATTCTTGCAGTTTGCAACATGGACATGATGTTTACATACATATATGTTGGTGTGCCTGGATCTGCACATGACGCAAAAGTACTTGCTTTAGCTATGGAATGTGATCCTAATTTTCCACATTCACCTACAGGTAAATATTACTTTGTCGATTCAGGATATGCTTTACGTCGTGGGTATCTAGGACCATATAGGCAAACTCGGTACCATCCCAATCAGTTTCATAATCAAGCACCACCTAGTAATTATAAAGAGAAATTTAATCGTCGTCATTCTTCACTTCGCTCGGTTATTGAAAGAACATTTGGAGTGTGGAAAGGAAAATGGCGGATAATGCAAGATCGAGCAATGTATGACATTGGAACAACAAGAAAGATTGTGGTAGCAACTATGGCATTGCACAACTTTGTACAAAAATCAAGCATACCAGATCCTGACTTTGATGTTGATTGGATGTTAGATGGTAATCAACATTCTACGTTGGTTGATGAAGGTGAAGTAGTGGTAGATGAAGTAACTGGTTCGAGACAATACATGGAGGGATTTCGAGATGAGATTGCGATGAATTTATGGGATGCTCGTAGGTAGACGTGAGAACTGAATTATTATTTTAGATGGCTATTAGTTTTTATTTAAGTTCATATGTGATATGTTTGCACGTTTTACTAAAAGTATTTTGATAAATTTATATATTATAAGTTATATTTTTTTTGTTAATATTTTAATATTTTCTAATAAAAACTTAAAATAAATTTTAAAACATACAGCTGATATATACCAATCAGACTTTCACTTTTTAAAAAGTAACAGCCAAAATTCTACAGTTAAAAAACTTACAAACAAAAAACCACAACATAAAACCAAAAGCTACAGCTGTTACCAATCAGGTCCAATGTTTTAATGTGATGTTAATACAATTGAGTCCGATATAGTCCATTACTAGTTTAGTTACATGTGACTTTCTAATCCGACCAATACATGTGATTTTCTAATCCGACCAGCGACAATTTCAAAAAATTCATGTTTTTTAGCTGTAGAAAAAAACGCATATTTATTTTGGAAAGAAAAATAAATCATTAACATGAGAATATGTAAACAAACAATAATTGATTGTATATGGGTATGTGTCCTGCCCATGGGTTTGATTTCTTTTGACCACCAACGCTCTGTTTAACATATTATGGGCGTGCATCAGCGTGTTAAGACATCAGGTTTACTAGTCCAGATCCGAAAGATTCGGGATTTTTCCTGATTAATAAAAATAAAATAAAATAAATAAATAAATAAATCGTAAACTACAAAAGAGAATTGACAATTTATAAATTTTCTAATACACAAGAAAGCTAGAGCGTTGGTAATGAATGGTATGACATAAACCCGAGCCGCACATCTCAACGGCTTGTGGTGGGTCCACGTGGCCCATTGAGATCCGTTTAAAGGGATAGTGATGACATCAAAGTTGACGTCAAAGAGCCCTCATCCAATGATGTGGCTCCTTCGCTTTGCAGTCTCGTCTTCGGGAGCAAAAGTCAACCTTCTTAAGCTACACCCACATACATTTTATAATCCATCCATTGGGTCCACACGTCGAAAAATTAAAATTAAACAAAAATTAAAAAGAATATTTACAAGAAAGTATATATATATATATACTAGATAAATATTCATATATATATGGTTTATAATTTAATATTTTATAATCCGTAAAAAAATTAAACACAAAAATAGAAAATAAAATTAGATCAGTAGTGAAAAATATTTAATACATAAATTTAAAAATAAAGTTTACGATGAAATAAATATATATCTTAAAATAAAAATTTGGTGAAATAAATATATTTTTTCAATTATGATTTCACACGTGTCGCGATCATGTTAATTAGCAATTTTGAAACATTCTGTTTTATATAATAAAATTTTCTTATTCTAAACTGAAATATGGTTTGGCCTTTTTTTAAAAAAAAATTTGGTTTTTTTTATGATTATTATCTATTGTTTAATTTTTTTATTCTAATATCAAATATGGTTTTTTTTTTTTAATTGATTTTTATTTATAGTTTTTGTTTAATTTTCTTAATCTAAACATAACTACTATTAAAATATGATTATAAATTTATTAAACACATATCAAAATATAATTAAAATTTTATTAAACACATATTAAAATCTATTCGATTAATTTAATATGTATCGCGATTATGGGACTTACTAACTTTCAAACATTTTACTTTATATAATAAGATATATACAAATTTATTTATTTAATCCCTGATTTCATTCCATATGTTTCGGTCCACATTATATTATTTTAAAACATTTTAATATTAATTGTTATTTCTATCCAATTTCCTTAATATATGCTCCACGTATGATAACAAACGCGTTTAAATGAGATAATTACGGGGAAAGAAAATTGAGAAAAAAACAATTTAAGGAAAAGACAAATAAAGATTCGGACTCTTACTCTAATCAAAATTATATACTGTCAAAATTCATTTGGACTTTACTTAACATTTTGCGACAAATCAGTTATATAAACCAATTTATAACGGCATGTATTAATCTGGTGATTAAAAAGTCATGCTTTAAGAGAAAGAAAAAATCACGAATCAGTTTTTGATATATGATCACTGTATCAAAAGCACAATTTACAACAGTGGGGCAAAACTAATAATTTGTTTGTGTATGAGATATGTCACATTCAACCAATAAATATGTCTCAATATTACTAATAAATACTCCATTTGTACATGTTTAATTAGTTCGTCGGTCAATAAAACGAACAGATCAAACGAAATAAATTAAGAGTAACTATATTACTAATATATAATGTGAGGTAAGATGCAATAAATATGAATTAATTGGTAATTATATTTTCAAATGCTGGAATCAAGTTCAAGTCGGTGGTTTGGTACAGCGTGCGTCCTGACTAAAACGACTTTCCAATTTAATCTGAGTCGGCAATGTGTAGATTAATTATTACAAAATTCATATTTAGAAATATTTGTCTTGCGAAGATGACAGGCTGGAAAAATCCATGGATTTTAACCTTTTTAATGCGTCCAAAAAATTATACAGCAATATTATTATAGGAAACAAAAAAATACATTACTATTCTTTTTGTAATGAGTTCGAAGTTCATAATCAAAGGTATACATATCAATTTATATGAAGCTGCTCAAGTAAACGAAAAGGATGATAATAAAGCTAATAGTATTTGGATATATGATATAACTATTGTCGAGAGTACATTAGACTGTGCAATAAAATAGCGAGTAAAATATGATCTTTATAATAATATTTAAGAAGATATTTTTGAAATGTCATTACAAATAAAAAATAATAATTGAAATAAAAATAATATATATATTTTTTTAAATGATTGATGAGAATATGGAAAATATTTATTTTCCATTAAATATGTTATTTACTATTTAGTTTCTTACTTATTATGATATTATTAAATAATAATCAATCTATATATATTATAAAAAAAATATCCGAAATCTTGCAATATTTTTCACTATAATTATTATAAACAAATTTCTTATTCGAAATCATACATATATAGATAGATACACTGTTATATAGACACGAAAAAATTATTTTTTTAAAGAGTTTGTGAATTGATAACAAAAATCATAGTTATTAAACGATGCATATTAGAGTTATGTTTTCAAAATTATAGGTTTTTGCGGGTTATGCCGAATAATCTTTTAGTTTATTGTAAAACGGGTTAAGTAGTCAGATTATTCCGGGTTGATAGTTATATCTATAATCATTAGTTAAACATATTTTAAAAGTGAGATACAAATAATTTTTCTTAAACAATTTTTAAACAAAAATTACTCAGCGCTATATAGCAAACGCGAGTTGAATCCTAGTTATACAGTTAATTTGGTTGGAGATAATGTGTCATATATTTCAAAAATTTCTAAGAAATTTGGGTTTGAGATAAGAAATTTGTTTTTCTAACGGTCAGAAGAAAACGACATGTGTAAGATTTCTTCAATATTAAATAGACAATTAGAATTTAGAAACACAGATTGTGACGAATTCATATTTACCGAGTCAGCCCTATAATGGGATAAACTTTTTTATGACATTAACAAAATCAAATGTATGCACATTTAGTTTAATATTCAGCTCGTAAATTAATCAACTAATTATATTTTCGTATTGATTGTTGGGGAGTAGTTCTCGGCATATTACAAAAGTCAGACGAAATATTAAATACATAGAATACACAACCTCACTTTTCTATTTTGATGATAAATATATATGACCTAATTTATGTTTTGTTTTTGACGTCGATATATATGACCTAATTATAACTTATACTAAAGTTCTTTAAAAAAATATATATACTAGAGTAGAAATTGTCCATTATATTGATATATCGATCAATTGGAATTAAAATATTATATTCTACCGATTTTGTAGAAATATATGCAAATCTGAACTTCGTGGTTGGACGGACATTCCTCTGTGATTATTATTAGTCAACAACTTGGTGACTTGACCAGTCGATATTTTCACCGACTTTTTTTAAAAAAAAATAGGTCCCAACTTATTCAAGATATAAAATTAACACTGAATTAATTTACTTATTTTTTTTAACACTATAACAGTATTCTTTAAGGGGGTCTTGGTTGTTTTAAATGTATCAAAATTAAATGATATGTTTACATCAAACTAACACCATGAACCTTAGTTTTTCAATCAAATATCTTTCAAAAATTATACTCCACAGAAAAAAATCATTTACCGAGTTATAATTAATATGATGAATTGATTAACGATATTAAACAATTTATTTTCGTCTTTCTTCGGCTTCACTGGAAAGGCTAAAATAAACACCACAGAAAAAGGCTTGTGGCCTTTTAGAAGCAGAGGAAGCGGTGTTAAACAAGTAAATAATATTCAATCAATTATAAATTCTCTAATATGCACCAAAACATATATCTTAACCATACATATAAAACTATTTCTCGACTTTATAAAACGATATATCAATACGGATGCTGATATTAGAACTTTAAGATTAATATGAGAATAAATACCAAAAAAGAGAGAGCAGATTGCCTAGGGTTTCTTTCTATAATAGGACGTTAATCATCAAATTAAATAAATACAATCTTCAATCATGGGTCCACAAAAAAAAAAGTTATACACTTATAACCAGTTTTAGTGAATTTATTTTCCACACGTTTTTTTGTTTTACTCAATTTATTTTTAAAGAGTTATTTCCCACAGTTTATGTTTTTTAAAAAACCAGCTAAGACATAGCATGGCAATAATATATACCTATATTTAGGAAAAACATTTAATTATAAAGTAGTTGTTTTTATATCAATTAATCGAATTTAAGTACGGAGTATATGCAATTTAAAAAAAAAAAAATCTCAAAAGTTTGTTAAATGTATATAATCAACGACAGATTTTGGGCTATAAATAAATATGGCTGAGATTCATAACTTTATAAATTATACACAAAAGAACAAACAATAATCGAATTGTTGTCTATGTGAAGCTTGTTCAACAATTCAGGAAGTTGCTTGGAGCCTACGTATCTTTCTAAATCACCAAAAAGAAGGAAATAATGAAGAAAAAAACAACAATACTTTTATCTTTATTTATTTACAAATCTCCTCCATTTCTTCTATATAAGCCATTTTTTCCCCACTCTTTCAATACTTTTATTTTTCTGCCTTTAACTGCCCAAAAGATTCTCCAGCCAGCTTTCTCAAATCATTTTCTTGTTTCATCTTCTTCTTCTTCTGGTCTCTCTCTTTAAATAAGCATCCATCTCTTTTTCCTCAAGAAAATTTTCTGGGTTCTTTTTCTTATTCTCTTGTTCTTGAATCTTTAAACTTAAAAAAACAAAAAAAGAGACACATATATAGATAGATACAGTACTGTTATATAGTCATGGCGGTTGTGGTCGAAGAAGGCGTGGTGTTGAATCATGGAGGTGAAGAGCTTGTGGATTTGCCACCTGGATTCAGGTTTCATCCAACAGACGAAGAGATTATAACATTCTATCTCAAAGAGAAGGTTTTAGACAGCCGATTCACCGCTGTGGCCATGGGAGAAGCCGATCTCAACAAGTGCGAGCCTTGGGATTTGCCAAGTAAGTATATAGTAGTCAAGAAAATTTTCAAAAACCAAAATACAAATTTCAATTCTTCTTTGACCATTTTTCAAGAGTGTTCGATCACACATAAACACAAAAGGCTGGCTATCTTCTTGATTAAGATTACCAATTCTTGAATCATGTTTTAACACGAGGCTAGCTTGTCTTTATACAACTTTTAAACCTCAAAACCAAACAAATTTCGATCTTCTTTGACCGTTTTCAACACACAAATGAAAGGCTTCTTGATCAAGATTCTGATTCTTGTTTTTTTTTTTTTTTTTTTTTGGTGGGTATAGAAAGGGCAAAGATGGGGGAGAAAGAGTTCTACTTCTTCTGTCAAAGGGACAGGAAGTATCCGACCGGGATGAGGACGAACCGTGCGACCGAGTCTGGATATTGGAAAGCCACCGGGAAGGATAAGGAGATCTTCAAAGGCAAAGGTTGTCTGGTTGGGATGAAGAAAACACTTGTGTTTTATAGAGGAAGAGCTCCAAAAGGTGAAAAGACTAATTGGGTCATGCATGAATACCGTCTTGAAGGCAAATATTCTTATCACAATCTCCCCAAATCCGCAAGGGTAAGTTCGTATAAAACTAATCCATACGTTCTCAAATTAATGTTTTTGAAATCGATTCCAAACGGAGAGAGATCTAATTTAATTATTATTCTTAGTTTTCTTAAACCATAAGTGTGTGTTAATTTTGGTGGAAGTTTTTGTCCTTTTCAATAAGTTTGATTAAGTCTCATATATATATCCAATTCAAGATTGAGCACCAAGCGTTAGCAAATAAAAGATAGAATCCCAAACTCGAAATCAAATCTAATCTTTTTGTTTGTTTGTGATCGTGATTACAGGACGAGTGGGTCGTGTGTAGGGTTTTTCACAAGAACAATCCTTCTACTACAACCCAACAAATGACGAGAATACCCATTGAAGATCTCACAAGAATGGATTCTCTAGAAAACATTGATCATCTCCTAGACTTCTCACCTCTTCCTCCTCTCATAGATCCGAGCTTTACGGGTCAACCCGAACAACCCAACTTCAAACCCATTAACCCTCCTACCTACAATATCTCATCACCAATCCAACCCCATCACTATAATACATACCAATCGATCTTTAACCACCAGGGTTTTGGTTCTGCTTCTGGTTCCGGTTCTATATACAACAACAACGAGATGATCAAGATGGAGCAATCACTTGTTAGTGTATCTCAAGAAACCTGCCTGAGCTCAGATGTGAACGCGGCCACGATCACGGAGGTATCTTCGGGTCCGGTAATGAAGCAAGAGATGAGGATGATGGGAATGGTGAATGGTAGCAAGTCGTACGACGATCTATGTGACTTGGGGGGTATCTTATGGGACTACTGATTAATTTTCGCTTGGGATCATTATGGGTTATTTAATTATTTTATTGTGATGAAAGAGTATATTTGTTTGGTTTTAAATCATGTAGTTAATTCATATACATATAGCTAGCTAGGGTTTACTAGGGGATTATTCCTAGTTATTTTCGCTTCATTGATCTTATTTAGTTGATTGTTTAATTAGTTTTATAGTGTGGGGGAAAGGGAAAAAGGGATTGTGATCATTTGGGATTTTTAGTGCATAAGTATATATGTCAATGTACGCTGTATTATACATATAAGCAATCTTCATATATACAATTTCTTATAGAGCTTTATTATTAAGATTTACGATATATATTCTAGCGTTGTTAGTTCAATTCGATATACTCATACAAGTTCAAACTCAATTATAGAAACGTTCCCATTTAAAAATAAAAGAAAATGATAATAACTATGTGAACGTTAAGTATATTAATTCGTTAACAGTTTATAAAATGCATTATAAATCAGATTTGAATTGGAATTATGACACAATTACTTCATTGATAATCACTCAACAATAATTAATATACTAATTTACTTTCTCAGTTCTCTTCTTTTTTTGTCTGAGAGAAAAAAAGAAATGAAAAATGCAAATTGATGGAATCTGAACAAAACTCAGAGAGAGAAAAAAAAAACACAGCTCATGATGCATGTGAATGTTCCCCGAATCTGGGCAGCATATTAGCCTTTTCATATGCCCAATAATTTAGATTATTATGCCACACTATAAAAAAAAAACATTTCATCTAAGAACAGTGATTAATGATGGGTTTCTTGTAAAAAATACAATTCCAGATCCCTAAGTCTTATGTCTTAAGGAACTTGGTTATTACATCAATCACATTACGTTTTCCTACTTATTTTTTTAATAACTGAGTTTTTCGTACGTTTCATATCATTTAATTTTTTCAGCACTTATTATTACATCTGTTAATTAGTACCGTAAATACATATCTATCTTTTTTTGTTTGTTCTGAATATATATAGATATAGTAGTATCTTAAGGAATTTTTTTCTTGGGGCCCGACGCACAAAGCTTGTCTTTACATAGAATAAGATATGGCTGTAGATCTGTGTTTAAGATTTGGCAGCAGATCTGTTTTTTGGTTGAATGTACTATTATATTCTTAGAATTAAATTCATGATATTTTTATATATATTAAACGACAAAGACATACATTTTTAAAGAAAATGCACCAAATTGAAAAGCACCAAAGAAACAAACTTTGATTGAAAAGCCTGAACATGTAGCTACTATATAAACATAATGCCATGCTAATACATATATAGTAATTTTTAAATTTCCTTGATTTATAGATTCTTCTTATTTTAATATTTTCTATGCCTTTATTACCATAATGTTCTAAAAACAATTCAACCGTTCATGTGTAGATAATCATTTAACCGAATAATAAAAACTCGATTAACCGTACATATATAAATGATGTAGTATCTGGTAATAAGCGTGTGAGTGTCTCTTCCACCTCAAATTCAGGACATAAATCTCATTAATTTTTTGTTGAATTTCAGACATGAATTTAATCATAAACTTTTTTGGCGTTGAAACTTATAATTGCTTACAACTAGACTATACTAAAGATACTTCCGCCACAACAGAGAATAATAATTCCTTTTTTTCTTGTTATTCCACTATTAACTTTTCTTCCTTTATTTTCCAAATGGCTTATTGAAGACTATTCTTTATTAATGATATTAATCATATGAGGAATCGATTTATAAAAGAATAAATATTAATTGGAAGAAGTTAAAAAAAATTTTATTACTTTTTCTGTTTCACAAAAGTTTCATTTTGACATATTTCACACATATTTAAAAAAACTATTAAAATTTCGATATTACTCCTTGTTAATACACTAAACAATTTTTTTCTTTAATTAATACACTAAAATAATAAGGTTTAAACTGAATTTTTATTTAAAATTATACATTGAAAACATAAAATGACATACTTTGTGAAATAAAAATAAAACATTAAATCGACACTCTTTGTAAAACGGATGAAATATTAATTTTGGAAGAAACAAGAAAAAAAGAAAAAGAAAATGCATGAATGTGAGCAATATTTTGATGCGCATAATAACGGGACTTTCAATTTAAAGCGAAGCTTTAAGAACGATACTCGCAACAAAGCTAACCGTTATCTTTTCCTTTTTCGGTTTCTTGATGATTTATGTCGTCTCCTTTCCCCTCTTTCTTCTTCCTTTTTTCTTTTATTCTATATATATATATACTAGATTAGATCTCGCGTAATACACGAATAAAAGATAAACGATATTAGACTCTAAAATTGATAATTCGCGTAAATATGACACGTATAATTAGATTATACATTAAGATTCATGTTTAGTTATTTTGAAATTTTGTTTTGTAATTCACAATTTAAAAAATTCAAAATTGTTTTATATTACCAATAAACATTGTAAACATTTCCTCTATTCGAATGAGAGGGTTCCAAAAACAAATTTCAAATCTTAGAATTTTGTCATTTAATTCTTATAAAAGAAGTATTAAACAGATATATAACAAACTGTTATTAATCTAATTTTATATATTACTAGATTAGGACCGCGTATACGCGGAATTTATAATCTAGTATTTTACAACCCATGAAAAAAAACCAAAAATAAATAAATAGAGAACAAAATTAGATCACCTATAAAAATAAATAAAATAATTTTGAAAATGCCAATACGAAATCACCCACTAATAGATAAATCTAACAAAATTTCAGTTATTTATTTATTTTGATTCTCTTATTTTTTTCATTTATTACTTGGTTTTTGATTAAATTTAATAATATGTTTCAAAATATTTAGCTTTTTACCATCCATATTTGAAATAGATTTACTTTTTTTATTATTTAACTACTCATATATATATATATATATATATATATATTTTTTAATAAATTTATCTTTTAGGATTCCGAATCTGCTATAAATTATCCAATTTTTTAATTTTTTTTTCCTTTTTTAATTAACTATGAATTTTAGGATAAATTTTAGTAGCTTTACCTTTTAGGATTATGAATCGGCTTTAAATTTTTATGATTTTTTAAAATTTTCTTCTTTCAATTAATTTTAATTTTTAGGATAACTTTACATTTTTCTACGTTTCCTATTTGTTTAGTAATTTTATAGGATTTGGAATCGACTATAAATTTTTTTTTATTGTTAATATTATGTGACAAATTTTAATTCAGATTTTTTTACACATGTCAAAATCTGATCGATTGACTTGACACATGTCAAAATTTTGTAGTTTATATTTTCCTTCTACTTTATTTGTTTGATTTTAATTGTTTCCATTTAAATAAAACACAATTTCTTTTTCCATTTTTGTTATTTTTTATTCTTAATAAATAAATAACTAACAATAGAAAAATTTATATTACTACATTGTCATTTTTGTTGACACAAGTCACGATCTCGTGAATTATAATTTTAAAAAATTATTTACTTAATACTATTTATTTTTTATTTTTATTCAAATTATTATTTTGATACAAGTCACGATCTTAATTAACAACAAAACATATCATTATCCTGTGAGTAAAAATTATCATATGTGTCACGTTGATGCGTTCAATTTTATATAATAAGATATATATCAAACCATACTATAAATAAACATTTGTTGTCCGGAAAATATTTACATTGAATGATAATTTTTTTATATTTGTCACGAGGAAATTGAATTTGATCGATGGTTGCAATTTCATATTTTGTATTAGTTCTAAATTTCTTTTGTTATTATCTAGATGTATATTTTCCGCTACATAATTTTCCAACTTATTCAGATTTTTTTTTTTTCGTCTAACTTATTCAGATTTTACATGTATGATATTTTTTTTCCTTTTCATGTACCTATAAAATCTAAATATTGTTTTTCATTGATTTAACCAAAAATTAAAGGTGAATAAAGTAAAATTTCCTGTAAATCTGATCACACATATTCTAATGAATTAAAATTTGGATGGTGACACAGTAATAATAATATTATAATCTATGAAACTACAAAGTACAAACCTCAGCCAAAACAATTAATGATTAAATAACTTACTTAGTAGAAAAAACAAATGTGTGTTGCAATCTCTCATATAGTTTTTTTTTTACAGATGATTTGTTACATCACTACTAAAAATATAATTTCACATATTTGTAAGATTTTAGTATAAAAACAAAAGCGAAAAAATGAAATATTAGTGGATCAGGTTAGACAGTAAACAGCTATGCCATGGGCCATGGGTTAGACATAAGAAGG
Source organism: Eutrema japonicum (assembly GCA_030161315.1). Taxonomy (NCBI): domain Eukaryota; kingdom Viridiplantae; phylum Streptophyta; class Magnoliopsida; order Brassicales; family Brassicaceae; genus Eutrema; species Eutrema japonicum. The sequence continues at coordinate 48,598,629 of BSQW01000005.1, forward strand.
CCTAACATGAAATATAGGGCTTAAGCGATGTAATGGGCTTAGTTCAATAAAGTTGCGTTTATATTTTTATTAAGTGGACATTGCTGACTAAATTAATTTCAATTCGTTGCAAAGGAATAATATTTATGAAAATTTTCGTTTTATTTTTTTTTGTAAGTACGAATGAAATGTTATACTAAAAGTTAGAAAAGTAAGAGAATAATAAAAGACGTTAATTGCTGTGAGGAGTAGCAAACCACTGTGTAAAGGCTTGGAGGCCTGAGTTTAACGAACATATTTGATATTTATAAATTGAATGATTTATTCTGTTAGTTGAGGTCGAAAGTTGAGTTTGATAGATCAACATACGAGTCGGCAGGCACCTTTTTATTCGACGATACCAATAATTGGTTTTGGTATAAATATTAGCAGCCAAGGTTAAACGATAATGAAAGAAAACACACAACAATTTGTAAGAATACATTAGTTTTTTTTTTTTTTGGGTTTAAAGAGAATTTGTATATCACATTCATAGTAAAACTACTAAAATAGTTTTGTATCTCTAATACCCGAAAATTTAATAAATACTAGTTTCAACTAAAACAATTTTGATAAATATATCCTAATGAATTAAATAATAAAACCTTCAATTATACCCATAATCACATCATAACCATATTGATAAACCATTAATGATTTATTCCAATGTTAGAAGAGAAAAGAAGTAAATTCAATGAGTGGATGAACCAAAAGGGGGTGTATTCAATCTAATATCTCATAAAATTTGGAAAGATTTTAATTTTAATGAGTTTTGAGATGATTTGATTGAATTAGGTAATTTATTATGGTTTGTTTTTAAAATTTTATGAAATCTCACCTAAAACTATGAGATTTTGATTTTTATATTTTTAACTAAAAAAATGTACCAAAACATATTCAAATCACTAAAAGTCTTATAAAATCCACTATTTAAAATATTTTCAATAATAGTGTATTTGAAAGTTCATTTACAAATCACTAGTTCAATAACATGGAATTTTAAAAGATTTGCAAAAATTTATGTTTGAATAACATAATAGTGTATTTGAAAGTTTCATTTACAAATCACTAGTTCAATAACATGAGATTTTAAGAGATTTTTTAAAACTTATTTTTGAATAACATAAAATTTGTGATTTTAATACAAATCAATCCAAATATTAGATTGAATATATCCTTAAATGTTTGAAAAATGGAAATTAATAACAAAAGATCAATGATTATGTAATTACAAAAACAAAAGGATTAATAATTAGCCAATCTCTTCAAGAAGTCATATCACTTGTCTCTCTCTCTCTCTCTCTCTCTCTCTTATTCAAAAGAGAAAGGTGCTTACTCTCCTCTCGCCGCCATTGATTCTACAACAAAGTCCCTCTCCACTTCGTAATCGAAATCCTCAAATTACAGGCTTTCTTCCTCAAACCCAGATTATCACTTTCCAAATTTAAGGTGAGTTGTATTCAAGTTTTAAAATTATAATTTTGTGCAATCTAATCTCCTCTCACCGACAGCTGATTATCTTCCTCGAATTCCCAATGATTTTGTTTTCTCTGTCACTGAAATGAATTTACCCTTACGATGCTTGAGATGCTAAATCTTGTTTGACTAGTGATACCTATTATGTTTGTAATCTAAACAATGTTCCGAGCTTTTGCTATCTAAAATTCCTGCTGTTTTTTTTTTGTTCCCCAGTGATTATAAGATCTCAAAACAGCTGTTTACGAGTCTGAAATCTGAATCTAGTATGTTTGTCTTAAAATTCGGTTCTCTCTTGTAATATTGATTCCACTTTGTTACTACTGGTCGTTACAGAGCTGGTCTTAGCTACGAGTTCTTGTTCAGCGTGAATGTGTTCTTCTTTAGTTCTCAGTTTTTGAATCACTAAAAACGGGGAATAGCCGCATAATCAAGACTTCATTTTATTAATTAAGATTACAATCATTAACTCAGCTTTCCACAGCGTTTACAAGTTACAAAAGGCCTTCGGTTTTTATTATCTGACATCCTTCTTTGATGTAGGAAGTCTCTCTGCCTTGAGAATGTGAACTTTCAGAATCCGTGACAAGATTACTCTCCTTTTGGCAGTGTTGTTTGGACTTGAAGGCGGTGAGAATTCAAAAGAACTCAAAACGGGTGCACTCTGTTGTGTTGTGGCCTCAAGGCCACTGGTAACAACCAAATCACCACCCCACAGCGGAAAGGATATCATTCCTTCACCGAGTCAAGATGATGCCCTGCAATGGCGGACCAATCTCAGCTTCTCACCTGCTGGTTTGGAACGGGATATGAGCGATGATGACAGTCACGGTTTTGCATTCTACTCAAGCAGAAGTAGACAAAGTACCAGTTTGGAATCCTGCTTCAAGCAATCTCCAAGATGGGCTTCAACCTCTTCTGCTTCTGGTGGGAATGAACAGAAAACCTGCGTTGTGAATTGCATACCAAGATCAAATAGCTCAAAGCCTCAATGCTTGAATGAGGTAAGTTGGTCTTCCTTACATTTCCAGTATCTTCAAGATGAAATTTTCATGATTTCATCTTTGGCTGAACCTTGTACCTCGTTGATGTAATTGTGTCCCAGGAGAAAGGTTTTGATAGAGAAAGTACAGTCATCTCCCAGAGTTTTAGGTCTTTGATGTCTCTTTCAGAATCAACTGCCCCATTGAAGACTTCAAGCAAGCAGCCTTTCAGCTTTAGTCACTGCTCTTACCCACGAGTCTTCTGCAACCCAGTTTCAGATTGTGAGAATCCTGAACCTAATCATTCGCATGAAGACTCATCCACAAATCCTGAATCCAGTTTTGTGATGTCTACAAGAAACCATCAGGGCTCACCAGTAGAGGAAGCATCACCAAACCCGAGTAACAGCACAAGTAGCAATGATATGTTGCTGGATGTGGAAAGGTCCAATGAAGCAGAAGCTGGAAACCCGAGATTTGAACCAGGTTCAGTGACACACCAGAGATGTGGGGTCTGCAAGAAGACCTTATCTCAGAAATCCCCATGGTGCTCTTATAAGATATTGAGATGTGGAGACATGCCAGCCGCTGGTGTTTTCCCTTGTCATCACGTCTACCATGTTGAGTGTTTAGACAAAGTGACCCCAACTTCTCAAACCCGAGAACCGCCTTGTCCTGTTTGCAAAAACACCATTGGAGCAATGGAGCAGCCGCTGATAGTTCCTGAAACATTGCAACTGGCACTGAGATCCCTCAGAAGAAGCCGCACAACTGTGGGATCAGAAACACTTAGTAGCTCTTGCAATGAAAATCAAAGAAGACACATTAGGAGAAGTAGCCAGAAATGGGTAAAACTCAGCTGCTGTTTGAATATAAGCTTCTCATCTTCTTCCCGGAATCAAACATGACAAGATTCTATTAGGTTCTTATAAAACTCTTACCTGGATCTAATCGTAATCTTAACCATATGTTTCTGACCTACATTGATTCAGTATGCCATTATTATAACTTTAAAGCAATAGGCATTTTTGTCTACTGGTAGACCAAAAGAAATCCTTTTATGCATTGCAGGCTACAAAGAACAACAAGCATTACAAAACGAATTATGTTTTCTTCTGGTTGGTAAGAACAAAATCCGTGAAGACAAAACAACACTTTTTACTGTATTTGTGAGACGGATCCCAATTAGGATTGAAACAAAAAGCAACGAAAAATGAATTTGGAAATGAAGATACCCAGAATCGACAAATTCGTATCATAAAAACAAAAACTCAGAAGAAGAAACCTTGAATCAAATCTAAAATTTCAAAAACACATTTTTTTTGTTGGGTGTTAAAGCTCGCAAAAGCCATCACAGCGCCGAGTAATCGTGCGCTCAGGCAGCAAGCAGTCTTCATCGCAGAAAACAAAGGGGAAGATAAGAATAAGGCATCGAAACCTTTCCGTCACCGGAGCCGCCGACCATACCATCGAAAGGAAGGAGATGGGGTTGCTCGTTGGTGAAGATCGGAAGAGGTCAGAGCCCTAACCCTAAACCCTTTTTCTCAGCTCAGATAAGATCAAGTAGTTTTGAAGCTTACTGAATCTTACTTGCTCCACTTTTATAATGCCCTTCGGTCAAAACCCTAACCCTACTAATCATCCTGAAATTCCATGACTACCCTCGTTTAAAGAAGGAGATATAATGATATATATAACAAAACAGAGTCACAACTATTTTAATATTGTCAAGGAAACCCCACAACTCCTGAAACGACGACAAAAATCCCTATACATCTATAGGTGAGTCGAGCTTCTGTATTTCATTCCATAGACACTGAAATACCAAAACAATCAAGCCATTGGCAGGGCTTAAGATTTCTTTAGAACTAGAGAGTTGTATAAAATAAGAAGCATTTTACACCAAGAGCCTCCCTCTAAAAGAAAAGATTGACATACAAAAAGGAGAAAGGAAAATGAACAAAAGTGAAAGCTGCACTGTGTGTTTTACAGAGGAGATGTTGTAGACTTGTGCATTTTGTTATTCTCTTGTGAGTTGTGGCTGTGGTGGCTGAGATGAATGGACTGCTGCTCGGTATGAAGATGAAGCAAGCTGTGCCAGTGCTGGTACAGTGCCACCTGCAAATATTCCCCCAAAGAAAGATTTAGGACACAACCAAGATTTAGGGAATATTTGAAACTGTTCAAAAGATTGAGGAACTTATGTTCCACGATAGTATAAGCAGTGAAGGTGGAGGAGAAGGAGAAGATCTCAAACCTGCTAGTCCAGCACAGGCTGATGAAAGAACTATAACAGGCGGTGCCTGCATTGATCAGTATAGAAAAGAATTAAACAATTTACTGGTCTTTTCCGCGGATAAGTTATGCATGTAACAAGCATGGAACAAAGCATGATGAAAAGAAGAGAACATAAGAAGGGGATTCTGCATTTTTGTTGATAACTTACCCCAACAAGAAAATGTAACCACATGGGTCCTTTTATCCACTTGCGTACAATTGGCATTACTGCATTCAATCATAAAGAGCATTTAAACAAGAGTCACAAGACTCAAAATCTTTCGGGCAAGCTCTAAAACAAACCGCTATCACTAAAGTCTAGAACCAATACATAACTAAAAGAATGCCGATCGATACAGAAGTGGAACATAAGCCACACAACCAGGCATCATATACACCCAGGCCTTTCCTTGGAACAAAATAGAAAACTAGGATAATTCTTAAATGACTAAGTCCTTCGTCTCTTTCTTTCTCCAACTTAGAAAACAATCCTAAAGTGCGCATATAAGAAGGAGGTGGAAGTCGATTACAGGCAGACACAATCAACGAGAGTTGAAAGACATATTCACAAGAAGATATTACTTCAGACAACAATCAATGCGAGATTTAAAGTCAAGAGGAAAACTTTACACACCATGGTTAAATCCAATGAATGCACTTGCAGTACCACCAACAGCTGATCCAATCTAAGATCATATAAAACAAAGCTTTCAAAACATAAATAACTAATCCATTGAATCCGTATGAAATAGAAAACAAAAAGGAAAATTTGCATTCTCAAATGACAAACTTTTTACAATTGCAGCAACAGTAAGATTTAAAGAGTCGAATTTGGCCAGCAAAAACCAAAATTTCTTCAAAAGAAATCAAATTTCTTGAAAAGAAACTTACCATAGAAAAGCTATCCCTGATGAACGGAGCCACAGTCCACTCACTGGTTTCCTGAAATCAATAAACTTTTAATTAAAAAAGATATACTAAAAGAACGAATCTTATTCTACTAAAAAAAAGCAATCAATTATCATCTGCAATAGAGATCTGTATTGATTCTGGATGCGGAAAATACCAAATTTTTCGTAAGAGGGCCTGCGCAATGATGGCATCTGATTCCGATCTCATGCCCTGAATCCGTCATTTTCTTCTCAGGAAGAAGAAGAAGAAGAAGAGCCCGATAAACCCCAACGATCTTTTGTATGTCTGTCTACTCTTTGGTTTATTGGGTCGTAGGGTTTATACTCTCTGTTCACTGTTTTGTTTCTTCCTCTGTTCGACAAGAAAGACCACCGATCACCTGCAGATGAGACTACTTTATTGTCAACACGTCAGCTTAATCAAACCGAGCCGATCCAATTGAATAGAATCTTTGGACCGGTCAGAACCGGTTAATTCAGCTTCATCTATTTTTAGATGATATATATTGTTAAAGGTGTGATGTTTCAAAGTTATCTTTGGAATCTTAGAGCATCTTTATTGTAGTTTCTTAAGTGGATATCTTAGCTTATTTTGGAATAAAATTAAATCAAAACAAATAAAATAATTAAGAACCGTTTCTTAATTAGGAACTTTAAGAAACGGTTCTTAAGTAACACGTGTTGAGTAGAAAAATACTCTCTCTTTCCTCTCTCTCTTTCCTCTTTCTCTCTGGCTTTTGTTTTGTTTACCGACTCCATGGTCAAACTCTTTGATCCTATAAAAATGGGTCGCTTTCTCTTTTGATCTACGGATTTGATTCCGTTTAAGAGATCGAGTTTTTTTTTTCTATAAGATTTACGAGCCTTCTAGTGATCTGGAGGATTATATGAATGTAGAGTTTGATGGAAGGGATATCGATGCATCTGATTCCGAAGTTGAAGATTTCGATCAATTGGTTTGTTTTCCGCTGTTTCTCATTGTCTTGTGATTGACTTGGATATATTCTTAACACTCAATTACGTATCTCAGAACTTGAATATATTCTTAACACCGAAGTTGAAGAATGTATGAAATTCTTGGTTATGGTATTGTGTTTTTTCTTTAGTTTGAATTTTTTTTTTTTTAAGAACCTCTATGGAATTTTACCATTAGACATAAAAAAAATGAAGGTTTCTTAAGAGGATTTCTTAACCCTTGGTGGAAAGGGTTAAAAACAACTTTTTGAAAATAAATGTATAAAATAAAGTAAACGAACAAAAGAGAATGTATGTATATAAACTCTGAAAAGAAGAAAAACAAGAATGGATACTACTAATGCAACTAGACAATCAATCTTTGTAAGGATCCGAGTTTGTCGAATTTAGCCCAGCATTTGCGTTTTCAACCAGTCGCACCGTGCTGTCTCAATATTTAATAAGTTTCATACTAATATTCAAATCAAAATCACAAAACTGCTACATTTGTTTTCTGTTGGATGCAGACAACACTGTCTTGTGGTGAACACAAAACTCTCAATGATTCTTCCAATCTTTGGTTGTGCTTATAAGACTCACAAGATACATAACATCCTCAAATTTCACTTAAAAACGGGAAAGAAAGAAGTACTGTACTCGATTAGTCAAATCTTTTTTTGTGTGTGTTTGCGTTGAGACGAATAAAAAAGATTCTTGAACTGGGAATGCGACTCACCAAGCTTTCTTTAGTTTTGGATTCTCATTCTGTAGAATCCCATGGAACTCACTTTTCGTCTCCATTTTCTCTCCTAAAGAATATAATTCCACGGTCATTTCCCGCTTCCTCTTGTTTAATGTATCCAATCCGATCTCTCGGTTGATCAAGCAATCACGATCCTACGATGCAGTCCACGTGTTGAATTATTCTCCCTATGGAAGATCAAATAGTAAAAGTTAGTAAACAAGAATCTGTAAAAGGGAAATGAACGTATAACAAGGAAGAACATTTAGTATGTATCACTCTTATCTTTTACTTAAAGAGTGACATTTCAACGAGCAAAGTAAAGCAGAGACTAAAGAAACCTGGAGCAACATGTTACAGTAAAACCTTTTCGTCTTAGCGGGTGAAGAATAGACCTTGTTGCAAAAAGAATACTCAAAATTTGATATTTTCTGAAACTACTACGTACATTTGATATAGAACAGTGAATTATCGATGAATATATAATACAAGTGAAACCAATCAAAAGAGTTCAACATAGAATTTGCTTGGTTAAATTTACTTTTGATGGTATTCAAATAGACTTTTAAAACTTGCAGCACACAATATGAAGCCTCTCTTTGTGGAAGCATATTCCCACCCACATGCAAATCAACTATTTAGGCAATATGCTGCAATACTTTTAACTGAAGGTTATGAAAGGTTCTTTACCCAAACAGAATAAAGTGTTACTGAGAGATCAGAACCATGAGATTTCGCCAAAAAAGGTTGAAAAAATAATATATGCAAAGATATCATTCAAGGAACATAAGATTTGTTTTTTTTTTTGACAATTTCCTTTGGAACAATATATAGACCATATTTCTACCAAGTTTTTTTTCTTTTTTTCTTTCAATGGCATCTATATATCAAACTCATTAAGATATGTGAGACTCTATACTGGATAGTGGATATATTCTCAATTGCACATAGAGAAGCCATAATTTCAGCATTTGGCAATCAAGACTTCTATATATATATCTTTATCTATGAACTTATATAGCTGCATATCATATAGGAAAGTACCGTACCTCTAGTACTTAATCAGGCAGGAGAAATATAATTGTGACGTCCAAATCATAATCAGATCCAAACCATAATATGATTGATGATGGTTTTTAGAGCCATAACCATCGCTAAAGTAGATCCAGGGAAGTAATGTAAGAAAGCAGCCGGACATTAGATGTATAGATCCGTCACGAACTTATACATAAATATATATAATATGTACATATGCACACATAAACAATACATACAAATATGGACAGGAAAGATTACACACATACACACATGCATGCATGCATGCATACATAGATAACACAAGCATGGGTGGGCTAAATATATATGTTGTGACAATCAAATAATGTAAGATATGGGTCCCCCACTAATTTGTATACTGTTTAGAGAGAATAGGTACTAAACTTATTGAAGGAGACAACATGAAATATATATTCTTCATTCGCTTTCTCACGTCTTGATTATCTTTCAAGACAAAACGATGTCGAAACAACAAAAAATTCACCCCCCTTTGCCATCACAGTACTTGGGGGTATCAATCTTCGTAAAAATCATATATCATCACTACTCATAAACACATGGCCAAATAAATTAGTTTAAAGTTTCACTAGAAAATGCTAAGGGTCAAGATGTATCTAGAAACTGAAAAAAATAAGATGACTCTCAAGTAGGAACAAAAACAATAGATACAAGTGGAAAGCATTGAGAATATTCCTCGAGAGATGGAGAGGTTAGAGCTGTGGACTTTGAAAAAATTGAGGAATAATAAGGAAAGAGAATGAATTCCCCTGCTCAAGTAGAAAAGTTGTTAAAAAAATTTTTGGAGAATAAGATACTTTCGTATGCCAGAATGGTGTAAGAATGCGCATATGATGCATTAATTGTGGATCAATTCTGGTATCTAATGCAAGGCTTGAATTGCACTGAAAAGTTGTAGTCCAGAGGAATCAAGACAATAACAAAAAATCACTAAGCAAACAACCTACAGTCGAAACGATAAGAACACAAACAATAAAGCTACGATTGGACCAGTTATTCATATTCCATACCTTAGTTATCATCCTCTAATTTGCCTTTTCTCCATTCAACTTTCTATATAAAGCAAAGCTGCAAAGACCTTTTACTCTTGAGAGATCCCGGCCTGAGGAGCACAAATAAGGAAATTAACCGGCATAGACATCTTCCCAAGTTGGTGGAGTTGCAGACCATAGCTAGTGTATCTCTGAACTGAGAGCAGTCTGACTAAGATTGTGTCAGGTAAAAGAAAAACATTAGTGTCATTACTCTCATTATTATATATTGCTAGTTGAAGATAAACTTACATTTTTTAATATTTTTTTGAAGACAAGACTTATGTATTACCACAACCAACATAAAGGGAAGAGCATCCTCTCTTCGTCGAGAATGCCCATTCCTTCTGAAAGGCATCCCTTCCTTCGAGGAAATGGCACAGGAGATTCTGGACTCATCCTCTCAACCGATGCGAAGCCACGACTAAAATGGACTCCAGATCTTCACGAGAGATTCGTTGAAGCGGTCAACCAGCTTGGAGGAGGAGAAAGTAATTAGCTATATTATTAGCAAAGGAACCATCTTTGACAATCAGACATAATATGTATTAATGTGTGTACTTTTGTCTCTGCAGAGGCTACTCCTAAGACAATCATGAAAGTCATGAGTATACCAGGCCTTACTTTATACCATCTCAAGAGTCATCTTCAGGTAAGCTATCAACATTTATAGAGCACTACATGTCTCTGTTATTGCCTTTACAAAGGTTATTAATTATTAATCTCATGACTTGACTACCAGAAATATAGGCTGAGCAAGAATCTTAATGGACAAGCTAACAGCAGTTTAAACAAGACAAGTAAGCTTAGTTATTCATTACTCAGCTAGAAGAATCTTCTAATCTAAAGATTCATTCTCCTTCTTTTTTTCAAAATGTTTTCCCTCAAGGAACTAAAAGTAACCTGGTTTAGGTGTGATGACCATGGTAGAAGAAAACACACCTGAAGCAGACGAAAGTCACAGCGAGAGTTTAAGCATTGGACCACAGCCGAGCATGTAAGAATATATATATATAGCTAATTGCTTACATATTCTTCTAACTTATTAAATTTTTCAAAAAAAAAAAATGACCTATATTATATATTTGTGTAACCAGAAACTTGCCCATAAGTGATGCACTTCAAATGCAAATAGACGTTCAAAGAAGGCTACACGAGCAACTTGAGGTATCACATATTGTGCTCTGTGGATTCACTCTATTTAACAACAGTGGTTTTGGAATTTCTGTTCCTATATTTGTACCCAACAAGACCAATCGAGACGAGTCTGGTTCACTAACTATCATGAAAAAGATCTCATACTGATCATTTATCTTCCAAGAGGGACAGTTTACAAAATTCTACTCAAACATGTAGAAACACATAAGTATAGAACACCAATAGAGGAACTATCTAGAAACAGAAGAAAGCATTTAGTTATGATTTCATTAAAAATATTTTAAACTGAGCCAGGTACAGCGACATTTGCAGCTCAGGATCGAGGCTCAAGGGAAGTACCTGCAAGCGATTCTGTTGAAAGCACAAGAGACTCTTGGAAGACAGAACCTAGGTCCAGCTGGGATTGAAGCAACTAAAGCTCAACTCTCAGAACTAGTATCTAAAGCGTCAGCCGAATATCCGGACTCTAGCTTCCTAGAACCGAAAGAAGCGCAGAATCTGCGCCATCAACTGATGCAAACAGCCTATCCACCAAACTCCTCCCTGGAAAGTTGCCTAACCTCAAGTGAAGGAAACCGGAAAGCCCCAAAGATGCTTGAGAACAGACTAGGATTAAGAACATACATTGGAGATTCAACTTCAGAGCAGAAAGAGATAATGGAAGAACCACTCTTCCATAGAATGGAGCTCACATGGGCAGAAGAAGAAGGCCTCAGAGAGAATAATAACAGGGCATATCTCTCAACAATAGGGCATAACAGCAACGCAGAACAGAGAACCCCGTCTTCAAGAAGAAGCCCTGGAAGATTGTCAATAGGAGTGGGATTACATGAACAACACAGAGGAGGAAGTAGCAACAGTGGGTACACAGAGGAAAGATTCAACGAGAATGGCGAAGACTGCAAGCTTGAAACACGCACAAGAACAGCGCTAGATCTTAACACGCATGGCGAAAACTACGGCACAACGCGTCCGAAACAGTTTGATTTGAATGGTTTCAGCTGGAATTGAGAAGAAAGTCGACTGGCACCAACCTTGAGGAATTGGTCTAAGATTTAATTATTAGTCGAACCAAATTAATTAAAGAGACATCTTTTGCAAAATGAACACCACTATATTTCCCTAGTTATTTATTTCATATAATACAGATTTATTTACTTACTAATAACAATTCATGGATGGAACTTGGAAAACGACATCATCATCATCATGAACAACAAGTGTGATCAATTGAATTCGCAAATCAACATACTATAATAAGAAATTTGTACGTTCCGAAAATCAAATTCCGAGCTACTCACAAATGTGTGTACATAATAGAGATCATCGATGTTATGCACTTAACGCGTTTCAGAATCACTTGAGCAATATTCTCTTGCTTCTGAATACCCAACGCACATTTAAAACGAACTCGATACAAATTAAAAATTGAAACTTTTTTCAATTCATGAAACACATATAGACTAAAAAAAGTTGAGCTCTAAAAAATCTATGATTTTAGTACTCCCTCCGTTTCTTTATATAAGAGGTTTTAAACATTTTTTTTTTTTTGATAACTCATGTGAGGTCCGCGCATCATCCTCCAACATGTGAAAGCCCTAGTGGCCAAATTGATTAAATGTTGCAATTCTGCTATCGTGGAGAATCGATCTTTGGTCTTGACCAACATGGCCTACTCTCATCACAGAAGAGAACCACCCCACTACTACCACTTGGTTTTAAACATTTTATTTTGTTTCACTTTATTAGATTTTCTCATATTTCCGTGCTTTTAAACAAAACCTCTTATAACCTCTTATATATAGAAACATAGGGAGGATTGTTTTCTAATACCCTAAAAACCCGAAAAGTTGATCTCTATGGTAAATAATTGGGAAAAAGGACCAAACAAAGAATACGGGTATCATTGAGAAATTAATAAAAATAAGGGGGGCAAATCGGAGAATAAAAGCCCGCTATATACTTTAATTTTGGGCCGTCAATGTCGAACTCGGTCTGATTTTGTTATCATCCTTAACGATCCAATCAAATCATCTTCTTCTTCTTCCTCTCGCTCTGAAAGCGAAAACCCTAATACTCTTCTCTGGTTGGGCTGGAATGGGTGCGAGTCGCAAATTACAAGGCGAGATAGATCGGGTGCTGAAGAAGGTTCAAGAAGGTGTTGATGTTTTCGACAGCATCTGGAACAAGGTAGCGCTTCCTTGCTACAATTATTCCAATAGTTCTTGTTTTTTTTTCCGATTGTTCTCGGTAATATAGAGAATGCAAGAAGATCTATAGGATTAAAACTTTTGCATTTTCGTGTTAGGAAGTGTGTACCATGTCAACATTAATATAGAATTGAGTTTACTGAATCAGTGTGTGAGATGATCTATTTTTGTTAAAGAAATGAAGAATCTGTTGCGATTTTTTTCTTTATCTATTGCCCCTTAATCTTATTCTAATTGGATACTGTCTAGCCTACTGTCATTGTGAATGGTCTCGAGTTTGAGCATCCTTTGGAACTGTTGGATGAATTTTTTGTTTGCTTTGCTAATTTTGGTTTCTTATAACTTTTTTTGTTTGTTTTGTGAGTAAAATTTCCAGTGGAACTCAATATCGAGCTCCGTTTGTTGTTTATGCAGTGGAATGTGAGCAGAATGTTTGTTTTCGAAGCAGAAAAGTTTTTTACTGGACAGAGGACAAACCCGGTTTCGGACTTTTTTGGTGTTTCAGGTATATGATACAGATAATGTAAACCAAAAGGAAAAGTTTGAGGCGGACTTGAAGAAGGAAATCAAGAAGTTGCAGCGGTATAGAGACCAGATCAAGACATGGATTCAGTCCAGTGAGATCAAAGATAAGAAAGTCAGTGGTCTTCATCTTCTACACCTTTTTTTAATTGACCAATGAGGCACCGTGGCTCTCTCGCACACTCTTATATTGCACCTGCAAACCATAATCTATGGCTTTTGTTTAGTTTTCTCTCTGGTCTAAAGTTACATGGTGATGCTTTCAACCAGGTCTTCATTTTATCACGTTATAACCTAAAGCTTTCCTAAAATCTTAAAGAAAAACTCTGGTTTTGGATGGTTTGAGTAAGGTGCTCTGCGGTGGTGGTTTTGCCTGTCATACTCTTGGTTATCCTTTAGCTAATTTTAGTTGTTTTCATATAGCTGGAAGGGGTACCTTCATCTCTATTATCGCTTTTATATTCCTTATATGTTGTTCTATTTTGATGGAATCTTTGTTTTAGACTGAACTGAGCAGATTGTCTGTCATTTGACTTAGGTCAGTGCATCATATGAACAATCCCTGGTTGACGCGCGGAAGCAAATTGAGCGAGAGATGGAGAGGTTTAAGATCTGTGAGAAAGAGACCAAGACAAAAGCCTTTTCTAAGGAAGGATTGGGTCAGCAACCTAAAACTGTAAGAATTTCTCTACTTTTCTTCTGATTTATTTATTTTCGTCCCAGAAAGAATGTGATATTGAATTGGTTTGAACTGCCAATAATTGCTCAGGAAGATCTGGTTAGTCGGTGCTTCCGTTGTTCATGTGAATCTGATTTAAGGAAATTTCTCATGCATTGTTCAGATTGCCATTTATATAGCAAAATAGTTTGGTTCATTTTTTAGAATATTGCAGCAGCTTTTTTTAGTGGAAGCTGTTTTTTTTTCTTTTTCATGTCTAAAGGAGATGTTGGGAAAATAAGTATCAATTAGTGTTTTTCTGCTTCTCCATTGTAGATATGAACATTTTTTCCTTCTAATAACGTCATTGAATTACTATCGAAACATTTCTGGTTTTGTGAAATCTGTTGGAACACTTTGGGTGGATTTATATATTACTTAAAATCTCTTTTCCGTAGTCAGCCTACTGATTGTGTCAGCTTCATGTCTAATAGGACCCAAAAGAGAAAGCAAAGTCGGAGACAAGGGATTGGTTGAACAATGTGGTGAGTTGTTTTGGCGTCCCCGTTCTTAATTATTGATTCTTGAAACTTTCCTTTAACAGAAAATGTAAAGCGAATTAATGTTAATGGTGTTTGTAAAACCCCTAGGCTAATGGTTGATGTGCCAGGTAAACGAGGTAGTTAGGTCGTTATGGATCATCTTAAATCAGTGCTCTATCTAATTCATCACTATTTTTTTTTTTTGATAGGTGAGTGAACTCGAGTCGCAGATTGATAGCTTTGAAGCTGAGTTGGAAGGACTTTCTGTCAAAAAAGGAAAGAAAAGGCCACCCAGATTGGTAAGTTCTGAAAAATATGCATTAGTATGCCAATGCGTTAACTCCTTATTTTGGGTGAATAATGTCATATGTTTTATTTTCCCCTTTCAGACACATCTTGAGACATCTATTACAAGGCACAAGGATCATATAATAAAGTTGGAATTGATCTTGAGGCTTTTGGACAATGATGAATTAAGTCCAGAACAAGTAAACGACGTCAAAGATTTTCTGGACGATTATGTTGAGCGAAATCAGGTCTTTTTCTTCTGTAACCTCGAATATTTTGCTTATTTGTTCTCATTATAAGTAGGCTGATATTCTCCTGGATTATGTTTAAATTTTCTATGTAGGATGATTTTGATGAATTTAGTGATGTCGATGAGCTCTATAGCACGTTGCCACTAGATGAGGTGGAGGGTCTTGAAGATCTAGTTACTGCTGGCCCCCTCGTCAAGGTGACTTTTTGTTGCAATTTTTCTGCTTGCTTAATTTTCCCTCTCTGTGGAAACAAGAAGTGCTGTGTCCGTCTGGCGAAAAGAGCACAGGAATCCAGGAATCTATCTGAAAGAGTCTAGTTCAGGACATTTTCACTGTAATCACCAGTCATATAGCTTTAGATTTAGCAATAACATGACTTGAATTTTTCAGGGTACTCCATTGAGCATGAAGAGTTCTCTGGCAGCGTCAGCATCTCAAGTTCGGGTAAGTATTCCTATATCCCTTTCTCTGAATTTTTTTTTGTTTACGTCTTTATTTTGGCTTTATTTCAGAGCATAAGTTTGCCAACACATCATCAAGAAAACACAGAGGATACAACTTTGCCGGATAGCAATTCTGAGACACTTCCAAAAACCCCTCCCCCAAAGAATGGCGCCAGCCTTCACTCAGCCCCATCAACACCCGTTGGGGGACGTCCAAGTTTGAATGTGCCCGTCAGTAATGTTTCAAATGCATCAGTTACCTTATCGACTTCTATTCCTGTTCAAACTTCCACAGAAAGCATGGGAAGTTTGTCTCCAGTGGCTGCCAAGGAAGAAGACGCAACCACCTTGCCTTCCCGTAAACCACCCTCATCTGTTACTGATACTCAGTTGAGGAGCATTGGTAGAGTTGGTATCCCCAGCCAGCCCCAACCAAGTCAGCCTCTGTCTCCAAGTCCAGCTAATGGAGCTCGCATTAGTGCTACTTCAGCAGCTGAAGTTGCAAAGAGAAATATAATGGGAGTTGAGAGCAACGTCCAACCTCTAACTTCACCACTGAGCAAAATGGTATTGCCACCAACTGTGAAGGGTAATGATGGAACTATCTCTGATAGTAACCCTGGTGATGTTGCGGCTAGTATCGGTAGAGCTTTTTCACCGTCTATTGTATCTGGTTCGCAGTGGAGGCCTGGGAGTCCCTTTCAGAGTCAGAATGAAACGGTGCGTGTTTTGAATTCAATTATAATCTAAGGATCCATGGGACATCTGCACTATAGTTGGTAGTCTGAGCAATATTATGGCTTTACTTGTTAGTTATTCTCCAATTCTGGAATATACTTTAGAAAAAACTTCCGGGTCTTTTAATGTGTAACTCTGTGTAGAGTTGGGTTTACAATCTAACATAATCCTAATTTGGCTCTCTTTTGAGATGTATTTGTAGCGCTATACATCCCATATGCTTGGTTAAGGTTTTTTGTCCTGTGGGTTGTCTTGTGAAATATGTACATGTTTTTGGCTTTTAGGTCCGTGGGAGAACTGAAATTGCACCAGATCAAAGAGAGAAATTTTTACAGCGGTTACAGCAAGTACAACAAGGCCACAGTAACCTCTTAGGCATACCTTCTCTATCTGGAGGAAACGAGAAGCAGTTTTCTTCACAACAGCAAAATCCTCTTTTACCGCAGGTAGTGTATTTTATCTTGTTTGTATGTTGTGTACTTTCCAGGTCTTGAGCACGTTTGTTTTGAATAATATGGAATAATCACTTGATTAATGGTACCTAAAACATTCCATCATAATAAGAGATTATCTGCTCTAATCTGTTTTTCAGAGCTCTGCCATCTCTCCTCATGGTAGCTTGGGAATTCAGGCACCAGGTTTTAATGTCATGAGTTCTGCCTCCTTACAGCAGCAGTCAAATGCCATGACTCAGCAATTGGGTCAGCAGCCTTCTGTTGCAGGTATAAACCACCGTTTAGGATATCTCAGTGGTTTATGGTATGATTGTTGATAGACACTATTTCTGTGTTTAGCAACTAACATCTATGGTAAAATACAATCTAAGATTTTATATGATTCGATTATAATAATTCTTTGTGAAGTTAAAGCACTTTGCGAAGGAGTTGTACATTTCGTGGCAGTTACTTAACTCCTAGAGTTTTGGAGCTCAGTTTTTGGTTTCGAGTTTTGAAAGTGAAGATGAATAATGTTAGCAAAGTAAGAGACCTGTTCCTGATGTGTGTGCAGATGTAGATCATGCCAGAAATGATGATCAGCTGCAGCAAAACTTACCTGATGATTCAACTTCCATAACAGCTTCAAAAACTATTCCAAATGAGGATGATTCTAGAGGTCTATTTGATACTCCGGTAAGCATGATCTGTGCTCACATTTATTAGTCGTTAGTATCTCTTTGATATACGCTTTCCATCAGATAGATTTTAACGAAAAGTTTGAAATGAATAAAATTATTATGTCTTTGTTGGTGTTGGTGAGTGTTTTGATTTGTCATTCCTTCGCTTAAACTTCACATATGCAATTCAATAGTGAATGTGGTCTATAGATACACAGAATAATAATTTAACAAGGCAATTAGCTAAGGCTGGCCTCTCATCCTACCTACTTTGTGTTTTTTGTTTTATTTACAGTCGGGAATGCCCAGCTACATGTTGGATCCAGTACAGGTAACTAGGGACGGTCCGGATTTCTCTCCTGGACAACCTATACAACCTGGTCAACCTTCAAGTAGCCTCGGGGTCATTTGGCGTAGAAGTAACTCTGAATTAGGAGCCATTGGTGACCCTTCAGCTTCAGGGCCGATGCATGATCAGATGCACAATCTCCAGATGCTTGAAGCTGCTTACTGTAGACTTCCTCAATCCAAAGATTCAGAACGTCCTAGACCCTATACTCCGGTACACCATTCTTGTGAATTTCACTTTGACAATATTTGGCTTAAATTTTCATATTCCCTATGACTTTGAACAGAGGAACCCAGCAATCACACCTCAAACATTTCCCCAAACGCAAGCACCAATCATAAACAACCCTTTGCTCTGGGAACGTTTAGGCAGCGACGCTTATGGAACCGATACTTTGTTCTTTGCATTTTACTATCAGCAGGTACCAAAAACTCTCAACGCTCTGTTTTTACTAAACCCATATTTTATATATCATCTTTGTTGCCTCAGCCTCTTATCGGTTAAGTGTTGATCTTTTATTCATTGTTGTTCTTGTTCTTGGGTTTGTTTAGAACTCATATCAGCAATATCTAGCTGCAAAAGAGCTGAAGAAACAGTCATGGAGATACCACAGAAAGTTCAACACTTGGTTTCAGAGACATAAAGAGCCAAAGATTGCAACAGATGAGTTTGAACAAGGAGCCTATGTTTATTTTGATTTCCAAACCCCAAAAGACGAGAGTCAAGAAGGAGGATGGTATGATTCGATTATTCGTTGAGGTTTATCTTCTTCTTCATTTTTTCGCGGGAGATGATAATCGTAATGTTGTTTCTTTGTAAAATCGTGTGTGTAGGTGTCAGAGGATCAAAAACGAGTTCACGTTTGAATACAGTTATCTTGAAGATGAACTCGCGGTATAGAGAAGAGATCTTTGATATGTATATACTCATAAGCAAGTGTTATTTTCTGCGTCTATTTGTACTCTTCTTTTCAATAAACTAATTACTTTTTCGTTTCATAGCTTGAATTTCTTTGTTGAGAATGAGAACTTTAACGACTAAAATCAGAGTCTCATCACGTAATCCTTAATGCATACATTATTCCAAAAAAATCTAGTAACCAGGTTTTATGCATAGCAATCTAGTGCTGTTTTCCGAATATTATAGAGATACAATCCTAATATTTATTATTTTTTTGTCTAATGCTATGCTCCTCGAAATCTATACAAGAATGTGCATGTACCGAAGATTATGCAGCGTCGGTTTAATAAAATTGAAATGAGCATGGGCTGCTTGTTTAGTGGATCTCGGTGGAATTTCGTCGTTACAAGCACGTGGAGAGTGTCGCTTTCGGGATTTGACCTTATGTACGGCGTCGTTCTGCGTGCCAATCAGGCAATCACTTATACCCTAAGCAATTCACTTTGCGTTTTGCTTAATGTATAATAAACACAACTCAAAAGACCGACCAAATCAAAAGAAGCTCAAGAGATCTACATTTATTACGTCTAAGTCATACATTCACTTAAATCACAATTTACTTTATCGGTGATCTAATTTATATGATTAGAGCTAGTTTCATATAGTTTTTTTTTTGTTCTGTTTTATATTATTAGATTTGTAATTACCTGTTCGTACTAATTTCATAGTTGTGTCATGATCCGATTTAAAGTCGGTAATGTGAATTATATGTCATTCTGTTTGTAAATTTTTAAAATTAACGTCAACACTCAATAGTAACCTTTAAATCACCAACCCCAATTCTTCATAATTTTTTCCCACCGGCACCCAAAAACAGAGTAAAACCCAAAATGAGTAACCGACGGAAACAGGGGACCACCGCCTTCATCTTCTTCTGCTTCACCATCTCCACCGTATCATTGTTTTCCGGCGTCGTCTCCGCCTTGGGAGTAAACTGGGGAACGATGGCAACTCACCAGCTACCTCCAAAGACGGTGGTACAGATGTTGAAAGACAACAACGTACAGAAAGTGAAGCTTTTCGACGCCGACACTAACACCATGGGAGCTCTTGCCGGCTCCGGCATCGAAGTTATGGTGGCAATCCCTAACGATCAGCTCAAAGCCATGGGAAGCTATAACAGAGCTAAAGATTGGGTCAGAAGAAACATCACTCGTTTCAACGACGCTGTTAAAATCAAGTAAGTAAGAAAGTTTTGATTTTTCACCCCAAATTGAAGAATTCTGGACCTCAAATTAGTTTCTTTGCAGATACGTCGCAGTCGGGAATGAGCCGTTCTTGACATCTTACAATGGGTCATTCATAAACCGAACTTATCCAGCACTCTTCAACATCCAGAACGCACTAAACGAAGCTGGAGTCGGAGATTTCATCAAAGCCACCGTGCCTTTAAACGCCGACGTCTACAATTCTCCGCCGGAGAACCCAGTTCCTTCCGCTGGAAGATTCCGTCAAGATATATATGAAGAGATGAAACTCATAGTCAACTTCTTAGCTCATAACAAAGCTCCTTTCACAGTCAACATATACCCTTTCCTAAGTCTTTATCTCAGCAGCGACTTCCCTTTCGACTACGCCTTCTTTAACGGCAAAAACACCGTTAACGATAACGGCGTTATCTACGCAAACTGTTGGGAAAAACCAGAAGCGCAACGGCGCAGCAGAATAAATTTCTCCCCGCACTTGTGTGAGTCTGTGAGAAAAATATCTAAGTGATGACAGAAAATAAATGAAAAACTGAAATTAAATGGGACGACAAATTTTTACGTGGAAAACCTTCTCGATGTGAGAAGTAAAACCACGGGACCGTAGTCCACTCAAAATTCACTATCACCAATGTATTTGAGTTACAACCACGTCCTCACTGTTCTACAAGAACAGATCCAGAGACCAAAGCTCCAAAGAGCAATCTCCAACACAAGAAACTCAACAAGAGAGCAATACACGAGCTTATAAACGTGCAGTCACAAACGACTCTAGGTTCACTAGGATTTCGGCCACCAAATCAGATCTCCACCGTACAAATCCTAGGAAAACGAGTCAACAACACTTCTGCAAAATTTCAGCTCAATCAGAGAAGAACTCACCGTCGGATTTCCCAAACACTCAAGACTGCACCTGCTGAAGAACTGTGACGAACAGCCACGCTAAAACCCAGATTTCTCTCAAACCAACCGTTGAAACACAATCTTCACCGTTGAATCTGAAGACCACTGAGTCACGAAGCTACCCACAAAATATCAGCCAGATCGGAGGTCATTTGAGTGTCCAAACGTGCTCTGCAACAAACTGCGACAAGTCTGTTTTCTCTCTCTTCTCTTGCCTACGAAAACCTTTCTTTTTCTTGTTTTTCTCTTGTGCTGCTTCTTCCACAATTAGGTTAAGAGTGCTTATATATTCCCTCATAACCCTAAGCCCAATATTAACTTAATGGATTAATATAAATGGCCCAAGTTTGGTTCTTGTTTAACCAAACCCAATTTGGTTTCCCCACAAGGAGGAACACCAACAAACTCCCCCTCCGACTAGGTGGAGGAAACACCCATCCCGGCTATCTCTCGACAAATTTCAAGCTTTCCTCTCGGCAATGACTTCGTCATCATATCAGCTCCATTATCATTCGTATGAACTTTCGCAAGTTCCACTTCTTTAGAAGCAACCACATCACGTATCCAATGATACCTCCTATCGATGTGTTTCGAACGCGAATGAAATGTAGAGTTCTTTCCGAGACAAATGGCGCTTTGACTATCACAAAGCAGCACATACTTATCTTGCTTGAAACCAATCTCCTCAAGAAAATGCTTCATCCACAACAACTCTTTACAAGCTTCCGTTGCGGCTATAAACTCAGCTTCAGTGGTAGAAAGTGCAACACACTTTTGCAACCTTGATTGCCATGCAACAGCTCCTCTTGCAAATGTTACCAAGTAACCCGAAGTAGACTTTCTGGAATCAATGTCCCCAGCCATATCAGCATCAGTATAACTAACAAGCAATGGCTTATCACCTCCAAAAGTAAGCTTCAAACTAGAAGTCCCTCGAAGATATCTCAAAATCCACTTCACAGCATTCCAATGTTCTCTTCCAGGATTGGAAAGAAAACGACTCACTGTACCAACAGCCTGAGCTAAATCTGGTCTTGTACAAACCATAGCATACATCAAGCTACCAACTGCAGAAGCATATGGAACCCGTGCCATACCTTCCTTTTCTGAATCTGTACTCGGACTCTGTTGACTGCTCAATCTAAAGTGTGTAGCAAGAGGAGTGCTTACCACTTTAGATTTGTCCATGTGAAACCTTTGAAGCACTTTTTCAATGTACTTCTCCTGAGACAAGTGAATCAACCTCTCACACCTATCTCTGACAATTCTTATACCAAGAATCTGTTTCGCTGGACCCAAATCTTTCATGGCAAAGGACTTGCTAAGCTGCTTCTTCAACTCCTGAATTCTGCTCAAGTTCCTGCCTACAATCAACATATCGTCAACATACAACAACAAGATGATAAAATCATCATCACCAAACACCTGCACAAACACACAGTGATCAGAAGTAGTCTCCTTATAACCATGCTCCCCCATAACAGACTTAAACTTCTTGTACCACTGCCTTGGTGCTTGTTTTAATCCATAAAGGCTTTTCTTCAAGCGGCAAACTAAATCCTCTTTGCCATTTTTCACAAAGCCTTCCGGTTGTACCATGTAAATCTCTTCCTCCAAATCACCATGAAGGAAAGCCGTCTTTACATCCATTTGCTCAACCTCTAGATCAAGACTCGATGCCAATCCAAGTACAACCCGAATGGATGACATCTTCACAACAGGAGAAAAGATTTCATCATAATCAATTCCCTTCCTTTGGCTGAATCCTTTCACAACCAATCTAGCCTTGTATCGAGGCTGCAAACTATTTTCTTCATGCTTAATCCTATACACCCACTTATTAAGCAATGCCTTTTTACCCTTAGGCAACTTCACCAAATCAAAGGTGTCGTTCTCATCAAAAGAACCCATCTCGTCTCCCATGGCATCCAGCCACATATCCTTGTGTTCATCCTCCAAAGCTTCATCAAAGCTCTCAGGTTCTCCCCCATCAGTAAGTAACACATACTCACTAGGATCATACCTTGTTGACGGTCTTAGACCTCTCTCAGATCTTCTAACAACAGGTGGGTTCTCGATACTTGGTGTTCCATCATGATCGTCACCATGACCACCAATATCGTCATCATCATGTGCGGGAGCATCTGCACCAGGTGTATCAACATCAACCTCACCCTCGACTTGACCGTGGACCGATGTAGAAGGACCAACCACTGAATCAATCAAACTCTCAAAACCCTGAGATGGTTTTCCGGACTTGTCAATGTCCTTAATAGTTTGATCTTCTATAAACACAACATCTCTACTTCTAATGAGCTTCTTCTCAACGGGATCATATAATCTGTATCCAAATTCATCCTGACCATAACCAATGAACACACATTGTCGCGACTTCATCTCAAGCTTCGACCTTTCATCTTTGGGAATATGCACAAATGCCTTGCACCCAAAAACCCTCAAATGACCATAAGAAACATCCTTACCGGTCCAAACTCTCTCTGGGATATCACCCTCCAATGGAGCACTTGGTGACAAGTTCAACACATGAACAACTGAGCTCAAAGCTTCACCCCAGAAAGTCATAGCCAAGCCTGATTGTGAAATCAAACATCTCATTCTCTCGACAATCGTCCTGTTCATCCTCTCAGCTAACCCATTCAACTGTGGAGTCTTAGGCGGCGTAAATTGATGCCTAATACCATGTTCCTTGCAATAAGCATCAAATGGTCCAGAATACTCACCACCATTATCACTGCGGATACACTTCAACTTCTTTCCCGTCTGTCTCTCAACCAATGCCACAAAATGCTTGAAATATCCCAAAACTTGATCTTTAGTCTTCATAGTGTAAACCCATAGCTTCCTAGAATGATCATCAATGAATGTCACGAAATATGATGCACCACCAATAGATTTCGTCTTCATTGGACCACACACATCTGAATGAACCAGATCAAGTATCTCAGATTTCCTAGATGGTGCAGAAGATTTGAAAGAGACTCTGTGTTGTTTCCCCGCAAGACAATGCGCACACTTCTGTAAGTGCAAACCGGATATCCCTGGAATGAACTCCTTCTTAGACAACACAGACAATCCTTTTTCACTCATGTGACCGAGTCTCTTATGCCATAACTCCATGGCATCATCATTCTCCAATGCATTAACAATGTCTTTGGAGGCTTTAGCCTGCATCCAATAGAAAGATGAAGACTTGTCACCTCGAGCCACAATCATAGAACCCCGTGAAAGTTTCCATTTACCACCACCGAATAAACTATAGAAACCCTCCTCATCAAGTCTTCCTGTAGAAATCAAGTTCAACCGAATATCTGGGACATGCTTAACTCCCTTAAGCACAAGTCTAGTACCAATACTAGTCTCCAAGCAAATATCACCAATACCAACAACCTGAGCCAAACCATCATTACCCATCTTCACAGAACCATAACTACCTGAAGTATAGGTAGTGAACAAATCCCGCTGTGATGTAGCATGAGTAGTAGCTCCACTATCAACCACCCAACTGGTGTCTTGGCATGCAACATTAATGGCATCACTCTCATGAAGAATTAGAAACTGATCGTCAGTGATTGTCACCCGATCTTCACCATTTCCTTGCTGCTTGTTGTCCTTTTTCAACTTCCAGCAATATTTCTTCGTGTGCCCTTTCTTATGACAATAATGGCACTTTATATTCGCAAATCTGTTAGACTTGCTCCTGCTCCTGTTCTTATCCTTCTTGGGCTCTCTAAATGTATTCCTCCCCCTTGACTCAGAAACCAAAACATCAGAACGCGAGGAACTAGCATTTGATTGCCTTCTTGTTTCCTCATTCAAGACACTGTTCTTCACTAAGTCCATCGAAATAACACCATCCGACGCGGAGTTACAAAGAGACATCCTAAATACTTCCCAAGAATCTGGTAATGTACCAAGAAGCCACAAACCGTGAATCTCATCCTCAAACTTGATTCCCATGTCAGAAAGTTTATTGAGCAACCCCTGAAATGCATTCAAGTGATCCGTCATCGGAGTTCCCTCCTCATACCTCAGCTCAATCAACTTCTTGATCATGTACATCTTATTGTTCCCGGTCTTCCGAGCATATAATTGCTCCAGCTTCAACCACAAAGAACGAGCATTAGTCTCATTTTCAATATGATGCAGCACATTATCATCTACCCACTGCCTTATCGAACCACACACTTGGCGATGCAGCAACGTCCACTCATCATCGGTTTTATTATCAGGTTTCATTTCCTGAAAAACCGGAAGATGAAATTCCTTCACAAAAAGCAAATCTTCCATCTTGCCTTTCCATAGATGATAATTAGCACCATTCAAGCTTATCATTCTGCCCATATTTTCCATCGCTCACACAAGCAAACCAATAACACAAAGTTATAAAAATTCAAAGCTCTCGAACCCAAAGCTCTCGAACCCAAATCTCTGATACCACTTTGTTGGGAAAAACCAGAAGCGCAACGGCGCAGCAGAATAAATTTCTCCCCGCACTTGTGTGAGTCTGTGAGAAAAATATCTAAGTGATGACAGAAAATAAATGAAAAACTGAAATTAAATGGGACGACAAATTTTTACGTGGAAAACCTTCTCGATGTGAGAAGTAAAACCACGGGACCGTAGTCCACTCAAAATTCACTATCACCAATGTATTTGAGTTACAACCACGTCCTCACTGTTCTACAAGAACAGATCCAGAGACCAAAGCTCCAAAGAGCAATCTCCAACACAAGAAACTCAACAAGAGAGCAATACACGAGCTTATAAACGTGCAGTCACAAACGACTCTAGGTTCACTAGGATTTCGGCCACCAAATCAGATCTCCACCGTACAAATCCTAGGAAAACGAGTCAACAACACTTCTGCAAAATTTCAGCTCAATCAGAGAAGAACTCACCGTCGGATTTCCCAAACACTCAAGACTGCACCTGCTGAAGAACTGTGACGAACAGCCACGCTAAAACCCAGATTTCTCTCAAACCAACCGTTGAAACACAATCTTCACCGTTGAATCTGAAGACCACTGAGTCACGAAGCTACCCACAAAATATCAGCCAGATCGGAGGTCATTTGAGTGTCCAAACGTGCTCTGCAACAAACTGCGACAAGTCTGTTTTCTCTCTCTTCTCTTGCCTACGAAAACCTTTCTTTTTCTTGTTTTTCTCTTGTGCTGCTTCTTCCACAATTAGGTTAAGAGTGCTTATATATTCCCTCATAACCCTAAGCCCAATATTAACTTAATGGATTAATATAAATGGCCCAAGTTTGGTTCTTGTTTAACCAAACCCAATTTGGTTTCCCCACAAGGAGGAACACCAACACAAACGTCTTCGACGCCAATTTCGATACCCTCTTGGCTTCGCTTAGAGCTTTGGGTCACGGAGACATGACGGTTATTGTCGGAGAAGTTGGTTGGCCAACGGATGGTGACAAGAACGCTAATATCCCAAACGCAGAACGCTTCTACGCAGGTCTGCTTCCGAAGCTAGCAGGGAACAGAGGAACACCTGCGCGTCCCGGTTACATCGAAGCTTATCTTTTCGGTTTCATCGATGAAGATGCAAAGAGTATAGCTCCTGGAAACTTTGAACGTCACTGGGGGATATTCAAATACGATGGCCAACCGAAATTTCCGGCGGACTTGTCAGGGGAAGGTGAGAAGAAGATCTTGACCGGAGCTCAGAATGTTCAGTACTTGCAAAACCAGTGGTGTATGTTAAATCCTAATGGCCACAGTTTCAGCAACAACATCAACCAGCTCGGGGATAACGTTAACTACGCGTGTACCTTCTCTGATTGCACCGCTTTGGGGTATGGTTCCTCTTGTGGTAATCTTGATGAGGTCGGGAATGCCTCGTATGCGTTCAACATGTATTTTCAGGTGCAGAATCAGAAAGCAGAGGCGTGTGACTTTGAGGGTCTTGCGATGATCACTACCCGGAATATTTCTCGAGAACAATGTAATTTCCCGATTCAAATGGGAGATCCAACATCGGGGCATTATGATCATAACCATAGGTATGGTTCGATTATCGAGTTGAGTCTAGTGAGTATGTTGGTGCATTTTATGGTACTATGAGTTTTCCGGGTTTGCTTCTTGATTGGTTTTGGCTTTTGGTTATGTTTTGTAGTATATTGCTGATTCTTGAGTCACCATCAAATATAAGAGATTGGATTCGATCCACAGGTCAAACTTCAAACAAAATTTATATACTTCAGTTTCAGAAGCTTAAACATTGAACAGAGTAACAGGTTGAAGAAATGAAGGTAGATAAGTAGAAGTTTGTTAACACTCTAAAGTCTAAACCGTATTCATTTGAGGAATGCACCATTAGCAACAATGACTTGCCCATTGATCCACTGACCAGCATCAGTAGCTAAGAAAGCAACAACAGAAGCAAAGTCTCTGGTCTCGCCAAGCCTACCGAAAGGGCTCCTCTCGATGATGTTCCTCACTGTCTCCTCGCTCTTCCCGTCAAAGAACATCTCAGTCGCGACAGGCCCTGGAGAAACACAGTTTGCAGTGATTCCTGATCCTTTGAGTTCCTTGGCAAGAATCTTCACCATTGCTTCAACTGCTGCCTTTGATGCTGTGTAAGCTCCTTGTCCCGGGATTAAAGCCTCGGTTAATGACGACGTTAACAGTATGATCCGACCACCACCTCCACGTTTTAGCTTCTTTACAGCACAGGAATGATCCTCTCGTGTTCACCCTGAACAGTTCAAGAATCACAACCTATTGTGAGAAAAGATGAATCACACAGACTGTGCTGAGATTTCATGAATCAGCATAAGCAATGTGAGATAGAGACGCATTTCTCAGCAACATCATCGATATTCAGACTCTTCCAGAACATTCCAGGGAATGTAACTATGCAGAGCTAAAAAAAGAAAGACTTCATTACCAAAAATGGAAAAAACAAAATTGACCTGAAGATGCGGTCGAAAACCTCAATGGGAGTGTTGGCGATGGTAGGGTAGTTGGGATCGTTGATCCCAGCCGAGTTAACCAGGATGTGAACCGGCGATTTGAAGGCTTTTTCCGCCGCGTCGAAGAGAGACTCAACCTGGCTCGGCTCCGAGACATCGGCGCGGAACACGACGGCTATCGGTTCAGAAACATCACCAGCGACGGCGGATGAGTTGATTTCCGCGGCGACCTGATCGGCGTCAGGTGGTGTAGTTGACGACTATCTTCGCGCCGAGCTCGGCGAGGTGTATAGCTACGGCTCGGCCAAACCCACGAGATGAACCGGTGACTATCGCGACGGATCAATTGCTGGAAAGTCACTATTTTTTTAAATTTATTTCCATATGTCATCTTTTTTTGTGTTTTTAATAAATAATTAATTTTAAAACAAAATTGAAGGAAAAACCGAAAATCCCAAATCAAAACTAGAAAATTACAGATCCAACCACTTGGATCCGATGAAAAACCCACCCAGACCCAACAATCCAGACCCAAACCCAAATTCAGTTAATTTAAATTTGAAAAAAAAAAAAAAAACCAAAAAAACCTCCCACTTCCTTCTTCCCCGCGAGACCATTGGTCTTCCCCTTCCCTGAGGTCCGACCTTCCGCCACGAAATCCGACAAGAGCTTCGCCATCTGCTCATCCCTCGAGTTCTGGTCTTCGATTTCGGCTGCAGATTTCGTCGATTGGCAAGAAATCCCGAGCCCTCCCTCAAAAATCCCGAGCCCTCCCTCATAAATCCCGAGCCCTCCCTCAGACCCACGCGATTCTTCATATTCTTCCTCTCAGACTTCGCAATAGGTAACAGAATCAAATCTAGTTTCGATGCCTTAGTTTTCGATTTTCGATGAGCGCCATTATGCCTAACTTCTCTCCTTTCGGTTTTGATATGAAATTGTTCTCGAATTGGTTTGGATTATTCACAAATGGTATGTGGATGTGTTGTCTAACTTACATCTAGTTTTGGTTGTTTTAGGAATTACCTAGAAGCAATTATAGAAGGAGAAGCAATGGATTGTCATGAAACCAATCCGAAAGTGACGGTTAATGAAGGAGAAGAAGAAGAAGTTACTAAAGAGCAATTAGTTGAAGAAAACGTGGATGGAAGGAGAGTAGAGGAAGAAAACGTGGATGAAAGGGAAGAAACAGTTGCTGACGACGAAGAAAACGTTGCCGAAAACGTTGAAGAAAACATTGCTATCGCAGGGGAAGACAATGTTGTGGAGGAAGAAGAGGAAAAAGAGGTAACTGGAACATCTTAGGTTTGAAATTGTGATGTAGGGACATCTCTGGCTAACTGGAACATTTTAGGTTTGAAACTGTGATGTAGGGACAAATGTGTCTAACTGGAACATCTTAGGTTTGAAACAGTGATGTTAGGACAACTCTGGCTAACTGGAACATCGAAACTGTGATGTAGGGACAACTCTGCCTAACTGGAACATCTTAGGTTTGAAATTGTGATGTAGGGACATCTCTGGCTAACTGGAACATTTTAGGTTTGAAACTGTGATGTAGGGACAAATGTGTCTAACTGGAACATCTTAGGTTTGAAACAGTGATGTTAGGACAACTCTGGCTAACTGGAACATCGAAACTGTGATGTAGGGACAACTCTGCCTAACTGGAACATCTTAGGTATTAAATTGTGATGTAGGGACATCTATGGCTAACTGGAACATCTTAGTTCAACACTGATGTAGGGACAACTCTGGCTAACTGGAACATCTGAGTTCAACTGTGGATAAGTGATAGTAATAAGTGTTATTTTTATTTGCAGGACTACGATAGTGATGCTGATGAAGATGATGATGATGAGAGCCAACCACTGCCGCCGGAGAAGATGTTTTTTGGTCCAAGCGTGTACAGCAAGACTTGCAAGGTCGGAAGTAGGTGTAAGCTGAAATCGACGGTGGAGTACATTGAGGATGGTCTTGATGAAGAGTTGGAATGGTTTCGAAATCATTCTCAATTCAAGCATCTGTTCCACATGCCTAAGGAAGCAAACCACATGCTTCAAGGCATGTGGATGCTTCTCCTTCGGACAGCATCTACGGAGAAGGAGAGAGAAGCCTGGTTTGTGGTGAACGGAGTGCCTATCAGGTACTCTTTGAGAGAGCACGCCCTCCTTACTGGATTGGACTGCCACGATTACCCCGACAACTATAAGGCGTTGGGGGATTTGGAGTTTGCTGAGCGGATGTTTGGTAAGGACCTGAAGGTAACAATCAAAGATGTGGAGGAGAAGCTTGAGAAACTTAAGAAGAAGACCGAAGGAGTGAAGAAGAAGACCTCAGCAGTGAGGAAGACCTTGGGAGACAGGTTGAAGCTCACTATCTTGTATTTCTTATGCAAGGTAGTGAAAGCCAAGTCTAAGGTTGATGGTAACATAGATTCGTGGCTGCTGAGTGTTGTTGATGATGTCCACGCTTGTGAGACATTTCCTTGGGGTCGGTTTACATTCGACGAAACCATGAAAGAGATCCGACGCTTTGTGAAAAGCTTCAAAGGCGTCGTGAAACCAAAACAGCAAGCGGCGTTTGGTGGCTTTGTTCTTCCTCTCGAGGTTAATATTTAAGAGTAATTTATGATTTTAAATATTAGTTTAAAGATTTTAACACTGAGATAATATAACGATATGTGTAGATTATGGCATATGAGGCGATTCCAAATCTTGGACGAAGATTTCGGGAATCTGTACCCGCAGAGCAGGAATGTCCAAGGTGTTATAAAAGTAAATTCTCAGAAAGTTTAATGAAAGGTCATCCTTTGGATGACATCAATGAAGCGGTCGGTCTCAGCAAGGTAAGAGTTTGTGAACATAGTTAGTTAGTAATATTTGTAATCTTTTAGAGTTTCATTTGATGTTCGAATTATTAATCTTTACAGGACATCTCTAGCATCTTGGAACCAGATTCAGAGGAGAATGATCTGTTGGAGCGGATCATAGACGATGACTATGATGATGGGATAGGTTTCATCGATCCCATTGTTGAAAGTTGGAGAGAGCGTCTAACTGTTGAGAAGAAGAAGATATTTTGGAGAGATCTCTTTGATTTGGACGTGGCTTCGCGGAGTGATGCAATCCCTGAGACTGCGAGAGTTGATGTTGGCCTTGACAGAGTTTCTCAGGTACCTGGGCATGTACCTGCACAGTCTGGAGAAGCCTTGGAGAGGAAGATGAAGAAATGGATGGAAAAAGCGATGGAGAAAGGGTTTGAGAAGATCACGGAGAAAATAACAGAGAAGGCTATGGACTTGGAGAAAGCGATGGATGGGAGACTGAAAGAGCTTGAGAATTTTGTCTCAACACATCGAGAGAGTCGATCTTATGAGACTCCATCCTATCAGCCAACTCGACCAATCATCGAGGAGACAAGTGAGTGTGGAGCTTATGAGACTCCATATGCAGCTGGTGTGGTTCTTTTCAGTGGAGTCCCTGACCCATCTCCACCAATCATCGAGGATATAAGTCAGTTTTTTTTGTTTACGATTTTGGGTTTGGTGATTTCTTTGTTGTGTTTAACTTTGTTTTGTTTAACTTTGTTTATTTTTTTATGCAGCTGAGGTAGAGGCTCATAAAGAGAAGAAAGGAAAAGCAAAGAAAGACAATAAGAAGAGGAAGGCGAATGATCCCAGTGTCACTCCAATACCAACCGGAGTGAAGAGAATAAGGGGAGAGTCTGACTATCTAAGGACACCGTGGGTTGATGAGAAGAAGCCTGAGCAGGAGCCTGAGCAGGAGCCTGAGAAGAAGCCTGCGAAGAAGCCTGCGAAGAAGTAGGGGTTTGTAGTAGTTTGGTTCTTTGGTTATGAACTGTTTGGGCGGAAACACACTACTTATCGTTTTTATGTATTTCAGTTTTTGGAACAACTGGTTTATATAGGTTCAACTTATTTAAGTTTCTTCAGAACAACTGGTTTATATAGGTTCAACTGAATTGAGTTTTTTGGAACAACTGGTTTATATAGGTTCAACTTATTTAAGTTCCATCGGAACAACTGGTTTATATAGGTTCAACTTATTTAAGTTCCTTCAGAACAACTGGTTTATATAGGTTCAACTGAATTGAGTTTTTTGGAACAACTGGTTTATATAGGTTCAACTTATTTAAGTTCCTTCAGAACAACTGGTTTATATAGGTTCAACTGAATTGAGTTTTTTGGAACAACTGGTTTATATAGGTTCAACTTATTTAAGTTCATTCGGAACAACTGGTTTATATAGGTTCAACTGAATTGAGTTTTTTTGGAACAACTGGTTTATATAGGTTCAACTTAAACATAAACATAAACATAAGGTTTTCAAAACATAAGATTCGTAATACAAAAGGACCTTCAGCCGCATAAACTAAAGTCACTTCCTTCTCCCCGAAAGTTTTTCCCTCAGCATATGGATCTCGTGGTCCTTCTTGGCTAAGCTTTCCTTGATCTCATCAATTTCTTGACGCATTTGGGCAACGGCCATACGCATCTCACAATGGAGTTTGAAAGCACTGTGAGACGAAGCTCTCTGCTCATCTAGTCGGAGCTCTACTCTTGTAAACTGCTCTTGGATTGCATGATCCCACCACTGAAAAAGGTGATTTCCACCATAACAAAGGTCTCCACCACCACTCGCTGTGCAATGGTAGTATCTTCTTCCTTCATCCCCCGGAGTTTTAGCCACGTCGACTCTCACTTGTTTACCGCACCAACACTTTGAAGGAATACCGAAGTTTGCGTCCTCTCTTGCGTAGAGATCCTCGTAACTTTCTTCTGAGGAATCAGTATCTCTTGCACTTATTGGCATTGTCACTGTAACGGGAAAAACATAAATGTACCCAGAAATAGTTATACAGACATCGAAATCCCATATCCTCAATGTACCCAGAAATCGAAATCCAGAATCGCCTAGATGCCTTAATCGAGAATTGCCATTTACCCAGAAATCGCGAAATCCAGAATCACCTAGATGCCGTAATCGAAATCCAGAAATCGAACCCCAGAAATCGAAATCCAGAAATCGAACCCCAGAAATCGAAATCCAGAAATCGCCTAGATGCCTTAATCGAAATCCAGAAATCGAAACCCAGAAATTGAAATCCAGAAATCGCGAAATCCAGAATTCGAAAATCGAAATCCCGAAATCTAGAATTCAAAAATTGAATTCGCGAAAACTTACCTTTGTCGATTGTTGAACTCCACCTTCCAAATCCAGAAATTTGAGAACTTTCCCTTTTTCCTATTAAACCCTAGAAATCGCTCTCTCTCTCTCTAAAAGGAATAAACGAAAATTGTTCGAAATGAGTGGATGTGAGAGTGTGTCGAGAAAAAGGTATATTGATTATAAAAAAAATAAAAAAAATTAACCAATTGGGGAAAAGAAGAAGGGAAGTTCCGAGAAAAAAAGGAGGGAAATTCCGAAATGAGTGAGAAATATATTTATTAAAGTTGGTGTGGTTTAAACATAGTTGTCCCCTAGATGTACAGTTGTTCACCAAACATCATAGTTGTGCTTTTGGCGATATTTACGTATTTTAAGTGGGACCTTAATATAAATGATTATGTTGTAGTTGTCCACGTGACTTTCCACATTTATGTACCATTTAGGAGGTTTTCATAAGACAATTTGCACGAAATCGAATTTTTCAACTCTTTTCCATCGTAAGAGGTGAATATTAACAAAGTATTCCTTATAGTATTAGGAGTATTTGATGTGAGAACAAGCATATGTATTAGGAAAATGTTTAATTCGTTTTTATTGATTATAAATCGTTTCTTAAGGTATTACGAATCATTTTACAACTTAATTTACCATTTTTAATATTAGTTGGATATTATATTAATAATTATGATTGTATAATTATTTTGTTCGTAGTTGTACTAGTTGAACTCCGTTGTACAAATCCGAGTACAGACATGTTCTTATCTGTACTTAGTTTAACCTGGTTGTACAAATTCGAGAACTGCTGAACATACATGTTCTTATTTGTATTTAGTTTAACCTGGTTGTACAAATTCGAGAACTGCTGAACAGACATGTTCTTATTTGTACTTAGTTTGACCTGGTTGTACAAATCCGATGCCATATAGCAACATACATGTTCTTAGTAGTACTTAGTTAAACCTGGTTGTCAAGATCCGAGAAATACAGCAACATACATGTTCTTAGTAGTACTTAGTAACAGACATGTTCTTAGTTAAATTCGAGAATTACAAAGAAGAAAATATGTTTACTCATCAGGACTTTCGGGCTGCAACCACCTCTCCAAGTTAATGCCAGGGACAGACTTGTTTCTCCTTTTCCTGCTACCTTCTCCGGTAGATGGAAACCGCGTTTCCTCATTTCTTCCAGATCGTTTGGTGTATTGCGGCGGTAAGGCGAACAATTCTTCTATTTCAGCAGGAACCATCCAGTTAGAGTCATGCGGGACGACATAAATCGTTCTGTAATATGCCAACGCCCATGTATCAATCAAGTAATATTGAGAACAGAGATCATAGATTTGGATATTCGCGGTTCTCCCATCCTTCCTCATTAGGTTTCTCGTTGCGGCTATTGCGTGGACACACGGATACTTGTCTATATCAAAACATCTGCAAGAACAACTTTTCATTTTCAGGTCCACCAAATAACTCTTCCCATCGCGTCCAATAACGTTGTATTCAAGCTGGAAGCCGTTTAGCTCAGTCACCACTAATTTTGATGCAATTGCACATCGTGTGTGCAGCTCGTTCTCCACAAAAGGCACCACTCTCTTGTGGTCCGATGCAGCACCAGCTTCTTTCCTATGTTTGTTAAACCATTCAGAAATTTTTTCAAGAATCGCATCAATCATAGGTAATAGAGGGTACTTCCTTGCTTCCCTAAACACACTGTTCATTGACTATGCGGAATTGCTGGTGTCTATGTTGTACTTGTCTCCTGGGAATTTGCACCTTGCCCATTTATCCGGCTCTATGCTCTTATCGAGATATTCGGCGACTTTAGGATACCTACTCCTAAAATCAGCATACTCTCGGTTGAAATCACTCTCCGTATAAATATGAGCACAATCCCTGAATTTCATCGCGACATGATCCTTGTGTTGTTTCTTCACCTTTCCTCTCACGTTTTGAGACAAATGCCAGATACAATGTCCATGATGTGCGCTCGGGTACACCTCAAAGACTGCCTTGATGATTCTTGCATGTCTGTCGCTTATAAAAACCATTCCAGGAACATCCGGTATAACTGTTTTCAGCATTTTGAAAAACCAGGTCCAGCTAGCATCTTTCTCACTATCAATTACACCAAACGCAATGGGGTAATGGTGATGATTGGGATCCTGAGCTGTTGCGAAAACCAGCATTCCACCATATACAGACTTAAGAAAAGTTGCATCTACAACTATCACTTTTCTCATAGCCCTAAACCCTTCAATGCTAGCTCCCAAAGCAATGAATAGGTACTTGAATCTTTTCTCTGCATCCAATTCCACAGCTGTTACTGATCCAGGATTCACCTTCTCTAACATGTACAGATAGGAATACAACATCTTGTAGCTTTTTTCAGGACTCCCTCGCACATCACTTACATGTTGTTTTTTTCCTCTCCAGGCCGTAGCGTAAGACAAATGCAAGCTGAGTCTTCCTTGAACAATACTCATGAGATTTTTAGGACTCGGGGTGTCTAATAGACCTGGATAGTCTTCATGCAAAAGAGCTGCTACCATTCCTGGTGTGCCTTTCTGTTTACAACTGCTTGTGCTCGCAACAGCCCGAGAGCAACTATGCATCTTTCTATGTACTCTTACACTGAAAAATTCTGATTTCTGAATTCTCGCAACTCGTAAATACCATTTGCAACCTTGTGCAGCTTGACCACATCGTAGCATAAGTCGCTCCGTATCCGACTTAACCGTACGAATCCCAAAACAGTTCAAATTTGCAGCTCTATGAACCAGTTCTTGCACTGCCTCCTTTGAACAAAATTCTTGACCCTTTTCAAGACCCGTACCATCTTCCCATTCTTCAACATACTGACTATCTTGTATAGGAGGTGGCAGCTCAACATATTCATGCCTACCATCGAAACCGTCATCCACATGGTTATCCACTGGGCTATCCACAGCCTCAAAATCGTTACGTGAATCATTCTCACAACCTTCATTACCATCATTCATCGGCTCTTCATTGATATTCTCGTTATTTTGTTCTGATATTTCACCAGCTCTGAAAATAGTAAGGATTCCACCATTATCTGCATCATCAACTATCCCATTTGAAGCCGGCTCCCCATAATTCTTACCAAATGAACTTCCTCGCCCCGCTCTTGAAATTTGATCGACCCACTGACTTTTTTCCAAATCATCATTAGATAACTCTACATGCATAACATGTCGAAGTCCTTTTTCATCCGATGTCGTCAAATAAACAAAAACGTCCTCGTCATCTACAATATATGACTCTCTCGCAGCATTAGATACGCTATAACTCAATTTCAGCTTCATCGGGGTTTCATCTAACGCAATCTTCCTGCATATTTTCTCTACTAACATCGAATAAGTTATCTCTTCCATAGATGCGGTCTTAAACGATATAGCGTATACGGAATTTATTGAAACCCATTCATGCTCTGCTGTATAGTACCCTCCATAGTCAAAATGAACGTTTGTGTGCCTCTTCCTCATCGCCTCCTGGAAACAAGATAAAAAAACACAAATTACGAATTACACAATTTGTCATAGTTATTCCATTTGTTCCAGTTGTCCTAATATCTCTCAGTTATATACCATTTGAACCAGTTGTCCTACTATCTCTCAGTTATACCATATATTCCAGTTGTCATAAGTCTGCAGATTTCCAGATTTGGGATCGATTCTAAATCGTGGTTTCCTCTATATTTACCACTATTCAACAGCTAAATTCGATAAATAACCTATGGAAATAGCTATTCTTACCATTAAACATCATTACAAACCAAATGTGATACCAAAACAACCAAATTCCTTTTCAAATCCCTAAATCTAACAAATCCCCAAATTCCCTATCAAAGAACTCACCAAACCCGATGAAGAAAGGAGAACAAACCGACGCCGACGAGAACGAAGAACTCGCCGGAGGTGACGGAGGACGTTGTTGAAGGAGCTCAGTTTGAGCAACAATGGCGTCTCGGGAGGAGGAAGGAAGGTGAGGAACGGACTCGTCCCCGCGGGTTAATGGCATCTGTTTTTTTTTTTTTTTTTCGTTTTTTTTTTTTTTACAAATATCATTAAGGCTACAATTGGTATTACACATTTTTAGTGGCATGTAGATTAGTACATGGCATGGGAGAATTTTTTTTCAACAAAAGTGGCATATGAGAATGGAGCTCCTATCGCGACTCGGCCGGCGAGGGAGAACGGCCGAGAAGAAGCTGCAGCCATGAGGACCAAATTAGTCAAACGACAATTGACTCAGCGTTTTGGTTTAGTTCGAAATAATAGGTTCGGTTCGTTGAATAAGAGAAACACTAACATAATTAATTAAACTGATTTATATGCGTGGGGCCATACTTTAAACTAAGGAACTCAGTTTGTACAAAAAGAAAGTAACACGAATTGTTTACATCAATGTTATTTGAATCAAAGCTGAAACATCTTCTTGAAAACAAAATCCCACACACCAATGACTTCCATCAAGGTTAGGAGAAGAAAAACCAAGTTCAAGCAAGGCTAACTTCCCGCAAAACCTGTGCTACATCCTCCGGGAAAACTGGGTTTATGTAACACCCTGTGCCCATCTCAAATCCACCAACCCCAGAAAGCTGAGGTACGACCTGTAAGAACCAGTGCATATAAGGTAACTGCGTTTCTGTGACCTTGAGGGGAGATGTGTGGATCATGTAATTATACGGAGGGTCGTTTAGTTGCTTTGCTATCTTCTGAAGCATGAGTTTAACAAGTCCTCCAAGGTCAACAGCCTGTAAATCATCAAA
Organism: Eutrema japonicum; assembly: GCA_030161315.1. Lineage (NCBI taxonomy): Eukaryota > Viridiplantae > Streptophyta > Magnoliopsida > Brassicales > Brassicaceae > Eutrema > Eutrema japonicum. The sequence goes on from BSQW01000005.1 coordinate 48,636,371, forward strand.
ACTAATTGTGAGTGAGTGAGTCAAAAGGTGGAACTTGCATTGTAGTAGCAGTAAAAGGTTTACCTTGACGTCATCGAGATGATGGAAGTGAGAAGAGTGATCCTTTGGAATAATCCAAACCTCAAAGGGAAACGTAGCAGCGAAAGGAGCCACGGAAACAAAGTGGGACGACTCATCAATCACAAAATGCTTTGATTTAGCTTCACAAAGACAGCATTTCCCACTCTCGTCGAAATAATCTTTTGTACCATCAAGGCGTGACGAAACAGTTGGAGGAACAACCGGAAGAGCCATTATCTGGCTGTGAGAGTGACTCATTGATGCTCCAGCCGATGCACCATGGTTCTTGAACACCTTTACAATACGAAGCCCGATTAGGATGTAAGCAACTCAAACATAACCCATGCATTGATGGCTAAACAATGGCATTTAGATTAAAAATGGCTTCTTTACCGTATAATGAGATATAGCTTGACTATTGGCTTACCTGAATGTACTTGATCGAACCGTGTTGCGCCATCTGCTCGATCCTCTTCCTATACGCGATCAAGACATCGCCAATACCCACCGGATCGATATCGGAGAGCTGAATCGAGTGAACAGGGGATTCGATCACCACGTCGTGGAATCCGAACCCGACTATAGTTCGGCTTGTACCCGTCTCGCGTTGCTTCGATTGGGTCTCGAGATTCCTGCTTAGAGCCGGGTACAGATTCTCGATGACCCGGATTTTCCAATTCGGGTCATCTGGCATACGAAATATCTCCGGAGCGCACTCGTGCTCACGGCCGATGCAAAAAGGGCACGAGGAAGGTTTTGGATTGGGGTTCTGTGGAGATTTGGACTTAAAATCAGTCGGTCTCTTGGCCCGAGCGGGAGAGAAAATGACCCACCGGTTAGTCACCGGATCCTTCCTGAGCTCAGAAGACAGAGTCTCCACCGCGTCGCCGCCGTGATCAGGTGACGCCATCCTTCTTCTCCCAGTGGCTACGAAACTTGTGCGATTTCGTTTTCAACAATTCTTCTAACCGATCGGTTTCCAATAATTGGAGTAAATCAGGAGTTATCGGTCTATCTAAGCCGAACCGAGCTTATAAATTCGGTTAATATGCCTTTCCCGATGAAATTGCTTACGGAATGTTTTACATGCGATGAGAAAATAATTTCGTAGAAAAAAAAGATCAAAACCAATCATATATAATAAGCGAAGTGAGTTTTAGCTTTCGAGCTCTCTCATTGATCCTTGGAGTGATTAATTATCCTCTTGTCCATCACCAAAAGTCGATACTATCCTTTTAATTGGTTCAAATTAAGTTCTTACAAAAATCGAATTTGACGACTCGGTTTCATTAGGGTTTAGATCGTTTAATGCTGTAAATTTGTTTTAGGCTAAAGCCCGAGTTGATTAGTTAGGGCGGTCGCCGTTTTGGGTTAAAAAAAAAAGTTGGCCGTATTAGGTGATAAAAAAGTAACCTAGAAACTAACTTAACCTAGATCATTAGATTACTATATATACACCAAGCTTTATGTCTCTCTAGATCAAGCGTATCTTTCTGTTCGTCTTGTTTTTTTTTTGTTATCTACCGTTTTTTCATGGTTTTGTTCTCCGCGTGATCGTTGTGTAACTAACTCCATGGTTCTGTATCCGTTACAGGAATTGAGTTCGTGACGTGGACGAAACCTCTTACGGAGAACATTGTCGGTTTGTGCATCCTGGTTTGCGTTGTTTGAATAATGGAAGAACAAAATTATGATTTTCGACAACAGCGATGGCAACCACACACGCTTGCAATCTTCCACGGTAACTTATTTTTATTGTCACACTGTTATTTTATTTTGCTTGGACCATAAGGTATTGTTCTCGATTAAATCAAACATTTAGTTTTTAAGATTACAAGCAATTCGTTGATCCGTTAGAGTTATATAGTTACAATCACTGCTTATAAGCCAATGTTTAATAAAGCAGTTGTCCAATTTGATTTGTCAAAATGACTTTGCATTGCTTTATAGCTTTAAATGTTGAAAATCGGACCGGAGGTAAGGCACAAAAGGGATGTGTTCACAAACGGTTTTTGTGTTTGACACGTTGTATTTTTGGTTGATATTTGCCATCGTTCAGGTTTTATTTAGTTCGCTAATTATCTGTGTTATTTGTTCGTCATGATGTACCTTGGGCTCTATTTTGTTGTTTAAACGATCAACGTACAACGTACAAGCATCATCATATTGATTTTTTGTAATTTGTTGCTTTGGGAATGACACCTTACCACTTAGGTCATCTTTGCAGGAAAATTGACTTGCAGAATCACAACTGAGAAGGTTTATGATCTCACCGCCTTTTTTCGTGTAAGCGGTTCTCGAACCTGCCTGTAACTTATTATTCTTTGCCATTCAATGTTATAATTTCCCTTTGTTAGGTCATGTGAGATCAAGACGTATTTAGTTTCTACTTTCTATCTAGAGAGTAGATTACGTAATAGATTTGCATAAGTATTTTCTTGGTGTAAAGAAATTTTACCTCAGCTTAAGCTTGCAGGTTTATTTTCTTTCTCTGGCTTGCTAGCATTTTGTATCTCTTTCTGAAACGCAAGTTGAGTCATATCCTTTGATCTATTCGTTTATTCTTATTAGTGTTTTTTTTTTTGAACATTTTATTAGTGTTTTCTTTGCAGATGCTTGACTACATTGTACTCGGTGGTGAGAGTCTCACTTAATTATTACATCCACACCTATATGTTCTCACTGTTCTTGATTTGCTCTTTCTTATTTTGGTTTACTCTGTTTTTTTCTCTATATGGTATATTTTGTTTTTTAGAATATGTTGAACTACAAGACATAGATTTTTCAGGTCTTCTCCGAGCACATAAAACCAACTTTCTTCATTCCAACCACAAGCTCGCCCCATCCTGACTATATCTAAAGACCCAGATTCATCAAAAGTACGAGAGGAAGGCGAAGGCGAGTACATCGCCGAGTTGGCTCGCCAGATGACTCATTTTGCCATATGCTTCAAGACGATGGACAAACATCAACCGGTACCAAATTATTTTTACTAATTTCGGTTTCGTGGTGATGGTTCTGGCTCGCATCAATTCTTTGGTTACCATTCGCTTCCAGATATTGCAGCCCAACAGTCTTAATTTTGTTTCTCGATTTTGCTCTTTGGCTCAGTCTTGTGGTAAGGCTCTGTATTGTTTGTTCTTTCACAGCTACACATGTCGGCTCTACTATTTTCTTTGTTGCTTTTGTCTATCATACTCATGGTTTGATATGATTGTCTTTCCTTTTATCTCTCAAAATCATGTTTTTTATGTTTGGGTATCGTACAAATGTGTTTATTATGATTGTGTCTGTTTTTGTGAGATCCTAACTCATACATTACATCCATATCTAATAACTCACATCAAACACTTATGTGTTATGTTCTGCAAGGAAGCTCAAGGCCTAGATTTGAATATTTGTTTTAACATGAATATATTCAAAATGAGACACTCAAATTCAACTTGAAATAGATTCAAAACGGGACACTCAAATTCAACTTTAGAGTTGCAGAGGTACCATATGAACACATTTTTGGGGTCTTTTCATCTTTCAGTCAGAGAAAAGATGGTTTAAAGCTATCTAATTTTTGGCTCTGTGAATAAAGAACCTCTTACTTCCCTATTAGAATTTGTTAGTCTTCCTCAACTAAATGTTATAACGCTTAAGCCATTAATATAGCTTTTTAGGGGTTTGTTTTGTGGTTAGGTGGCTGCATTGAGGGAACTAAAGAAGGAAAAAATAGATTACTTTGGCGGTTGCATAAAGGTTGGCGCATCCAAGAAGAAATCTTTCAGCATATGCGTTTATGGAAGCCAACATATTGAAGGAAATAGCGTCAAACAAAGACAAAGTTGGAGGACCATTTATAGAAATCGAAAAGATTGTTGTTTTCATGACGCCTCGACCTCTTTACGGATCGTTTAGAGGATGTAGCCAGCTGAAACTGTGAGGAGGTCCCAATTCTTTGCAAGGATATACACAAATATACTCATTTACCAAAAACAACATTTATATGTTTTCATCTGATTGTAACACATAATTTTTTCATCAAAAACACATATTATGGGTTATGTTGATTGCAAATTTTGTTGAGCAAAGGCAATTTCTATCATTTGGTATACGAAACAAGACAGGACATAGAACATAACTTAGTTGTGTTAAAATAATTTGTTTTGTTCGGTTTATTATCAATTCTTCAATTCCATATGTTAAAACTTTGTGACAGTTAGTAAGACGTTGTTAACTCTATTGTCCAAATTCTGCAAATCATTGTTAGCTCTAGAATCTTCGCAGTAGAGAAAGATGAATAAGAGAAAAACGAATTCGATGGAGAAGAGGAAGAAGGAAAATACGAAGAAAAAGAAGACACATGCGTTGAAATGGGACAAGGAATAAGAACACAAATAAAACCCGGAAATATAAGAAAAAGTTGGGGAAGAAGAAATCGAAGACGATGGAAAAGAATAAGGAAAATAAGAAGAAGCAATAATCGAAAGATAAAGAATAGGAAAAAGAATAGAACAAAACAAAAGAGGAATGAGAAGACAAAATGCGTTGGAATGGGAGAAAGAAGAAGACGAATAAAAACCGGGAAAAAATGAGAAGTCGAAGATCATGAAAAAGAATAAGGAAAATACGAAGAAGAAAAAAAAACCGAAAGATAAAGAGAAGAAGGAGACAAAGCATAAATAAGAAAAAAAAGAAAGGATGATAAATAAGAAAATCGAAACATAAAGAAGAAGAAGTAGAAGTTGAACACGATGAAGAAGAAAAAACAAAAGTTAAATGACTCATAATTTTTATCTAATCGAAGTTAAACATAATAATTGATCCAAAACCAATAATTTTTTTGTCTGGTTTAACATGTATGATTAGATCTAACCGAAACATAATCAAAGCTAAACCACATCGAAATTTTTTTAACCTGAAGATGAAGATGAAAAAGACGAAGTAGAAGAAGGTGAAGATGAGAAAGAGACAAAGAAAAACCAAAAGAAGAAGAGTTTGGATAAGACAAAGAAGACCAAGGAAAAGTAAGAAGAAAAGGATGAAGAAGGCTAATAAAAACCGATAAAGAAGAAGAAGAAGGACTGAGAAAATACAAAGATGATGAAGAAGAAGTCAAAGAATAGAAGAAGAAATACGAAAATACCAGGAAGAAAAAAAAAGATAAAGACAAGAAGACACAACATAAGAGGAAGAAGAAGTAGAATTCGAAGATGATGATTAAGATGAAAGAAAAGGGTGAGGAATAAGATAATCGAAAGATATATAAGAGGAGGAGGAAGAAGAAGTAGAAGACAAAGATGATGAAGAAGAAGAAGGAAAAGATGAGGAAGAAGAAATCCGAAAGATGAATAAAAGGAAGAAGAGAAAGACGAGTTCGATGAAGAAGGGGGAAGAAGGAAAAGACGACGAAAAGAAAAATAAAAGCAAGAAGAAGGATAATAATAAGAATAAGAAAGACAATACGAAGACGTTGAAGGATTAGAAGATCAAGAATTTGGGGAAGAAAATGAAGACAAAGGCGTTAGAATGGAAAAATGAAGAAGAAGACGAATAAGAACCGGAAAAAGAATAAGGAAAATACGTAGAAAAAACAAACGAAAAATAAAGAATAGGATGAAGAGTAGAAAAAAGCATAAGATGAGGAAGAAGAAGACAAATCAGAAGAGGAAGAATAAATAGAAGTCGAAGACGATGAAGATGATGAATAAGAAGAAGAAGACAAAGACAATAAAGAAGAAGAAGAAGACGAAGACAATAAAGAAGAAGAAGAAGTCGAAGATGAGACGAAGAAAAACCGAAATAATAATAAGCTAGAGAGGACGAAGACGATAAAGAAGGAAACCAGAAGAGAAATACGATGAGAAAATGGCAACGACCCACGAAACATATCTATGTATGATCAAACAAAATTCATTGCATTTGTTTTCTAGTCCCTGTGATGATGAAAAAAATAAGGAAATTATGAAGAAGAATTAATAAAAATCGAAAGATAAAGAAAAAGGAGAAGAAGATATAGCAGAAGAAGTACGACAAAAACCTGAATAATAGGATATTGAGAAGGCGGAGATGATGAAAAAGGATAAGAAAGAAGAAGAGGAAGAAGAAGAAGAATACGAAGAAAAACTGAAAGAAAGAAAGAAAAAAAAAGAAGTCGGAGAAGATGGAGACGATGAAATTAAAACAAGTCGGAGAAGACGAAGACGATGAAAAAGAGAACGAAGAATACTAAGATGTTGAAGGAGAATGAGGAAAAGAGGAGGAAAAACCATATTTTAGGATTTTATTTTTTATAAATATTATTAATCGGAGGTAACACAGATAGGATAACATTTTATTTATATATGATAAATGTAATTGATATGATAATTATATTTTTGCTGTAATTTTGTTTTCAAATTTAGATATACAATTTAAATAAGTGGTTTCGTGTACGGAAGATACAAATAAATAGTGGTTGAAATGATGATACTGTTTTGACGGCGAAAAAATGTGTGATTGATATGAAGAAAGAGAAAGAAGAGATGACTATGATGCTTGAAGGTAAACTAAGAGAACAAATGAGGATATGAGAAGTTGAAGGAGACAAGACTAATTAAACATATCTATTGTGAAATTTATCTTTCATGAAAGAGATAAAAAAGAAGAACATACTAGAAATTCTCGAGAAAGAAACAAGGGAGATCTAAGAGAGAGAGAGAGAGAGAGAGAGAGAGAGAGAGAGAGAGAGAGAGAGAGAGAGAGATAGAGAGAGAGAGAGAGAGAGAGAGAGTTAAAGCCTTCAAGAACATGTAAATGCAGTTTTTTTGGTAATAGTAGTTTTACTTCTTTTTTATATATATTCTATTTTTTTTTAATTCTTATGTAAGCCTCTTAATCAACCATAATTGATAAACTCGCTATTATACGTTTTAGCACATCTTCGATCACGACTTCGAAACATATCTATTTTATTTGTTTGAGTTATTAATATTAACCCTTAAATATTGTGTTAATAAGGAGAGTATTTGAAATTACAGAGTGTTTAGAGAAACAAGCATTGCTCGAGGAGAAAATGGCAACGACCCACGAACCATATCTACGTATGAACAAAGAAATTTTAGAGATATTGAATTCGACAATACTGAACCGGTTCCAAACCCTGTTTGAAATGCTTGAGGAAAATTATAGAAGCTACAAGGAAACAATGGTTGAAACAATGAATATGTTTTGGTGTCGAAAAAAATGTGTGATTGTTATGAAGAAGGAGAAGGAAGAGATGAGAAAGATGTTTGAAGGTAAATTAAGTGAACAAAAGGGAGAAGGAGATAAGTAGAAGGAGACAAGACTAAACTCATCTATTGTGGAATTTATCTTTCATGGTGGAGAAGAAGAGGAAGAAGAACATGCTTGAGATTATCGAGGAAGAACCAAAGGAGATCTAAGTTATGAATCTACATAGATAGAGAGAAAGAGAGTAATGGAAACCAAAAATGGAAGATTTTGATTCAAAGTTTAATATGGCGAGGAAGAAGACGAAGATGAGACGAAGAAACACGGAAGAATAAGAAGTCGGATAATATGAAGAAGAGGGCGAAGAAAAGTCGGACAAACAAAAAGTCGAAACAAGAAGAGGACGAAGAAAAACCAGAAGAAGAAAATGAAGACAAACCTTAAGAAAAAAGAGGAAGAAGAAGCCATAGAAGTTAAAAACAATAAGGAAGAATAAGAAGAAGTCGAAGACGATGAAGAAGAAAAACATAAGAGAAAGAAGCCGACGAAGAAAGAAAATGATGTAGAAGAGGGAGAAGAAATTGACGAAGAAGAACCGGAAGAGTGAGAGAGTGAAAAAATAGGAATTCATAGAAGCCAAAGATGATGAAAAAGAATACTAAGAAGACGAAGACTAAGATGATGAAGAAAAAGTCGGAAAAGACGAGGAAGATGACAATGACAAAGAAGAAAAAAAACCATAAGTAGAATAAGAATGCGGATGAGACCAAGACGTTGAAGAAGAAGGAGGAGAAAGTTAAGGGTTTGGAGAAGAAGGGGAATAAGGAGTAGAAGAAGACGAAGGTGATGAAGAAGAAGAAGAAGAAGCCAAAGACAATGAAAAAGAGAAAAGGAAAATATGAGGGAGAAGATAAACCGAAATATAAAGAATAAGAAGAAGAAGGCGAAGCAAAAGAATTTGAGGATGAAGACGAGATGAAGAAAAACCAAAAGAATATTAAGCCAGAGAACGAAGACGATGAAGAAGGAAAACCGGAAGAGATAGACGAAAACAAACCGAAAGAGAAAGAAGAAAAATAATTGTTGGAGAAGACAAAGATGATAAAGAAAAAGAAGTATAAGTCAAAGAAGATTAAGAAGAAGAAGAAGACAAATAAATCAAAGACGATAAAAAGAAGAAGGAAAAGACGAGTATAACCGATTAGAGCAAGAGACACTTACGACACAATGGAGAGAGAGAGTTCTAGCGATGGAGAGATAAAAAAAAATTGCTTTACATACAATATGTGAGTGAATGAAACATTATTCAATATGTTCTCGATGATTGCCATTACTTTATTTCGTATTTTTTTTATAAATAATATTGGTTGTTATTTCCTTTTTTGGATTAATCGTAAATCTAACATTGTTGTTACATTTGTGTTTAGTTTTGTATCGATAACAAAATTAATAACTTAATATTGTAATTATTTTATGAAACCTATATGTCCGCGCAAGGCGCGGACTACCTACCTAGTTGTACTTTGAAAGCAAAAAAGAATATTCTATAGTAAATTCTACAAATAATTTCTCATAAGCTTTGATCAGAACTTAATTAATTTTTTGTTGTTGGTAAAATGTTAAATTTTATACCATTTTAATTGGTGACAGCGTTACAGAGATACAACGAAGATAGCAGAATAACCGAAAACTACAGACAGACTAAAACGACAAAAAACAACAAAAACACAAAGAAGACTAAAGAGTCGGCAAGTGAGACAAAAAAGCTAAAAACGAAACAAAACTAGACGAGAAAGCAGCAATCACGTGCCAAAGCACGGACCATCCCGTTTTTGCCACAGCTCAAAGAACTGGAGTTCTCATCCTAGTTGCCACGAGCACCCTTCCGAGGCTCGTCCTCTAACCGCCAGAAAAGGTGCCTACAGCTTCTCCGAGAACTAACGCGATTTCCGGAATGCGTTACGGACTAAATTGCAATTGGTGACAAGGAAATCCGAGCGGTAATCGGAGAAGTCACTTCCAACCACCATTCCCGTAGAAACCGAAGTCTCCATAGAGACCAACCTCCACAATTACAACCTAACCAAACAACAAACCGGCGCCTCAACAATACACGCCTCGAGACGCTCCACCATCTACACCGAACCACCGAGACGGAGCCCTCACTAACTGAAACCAAACCAATTTTGCGAACCTGCTGAAACTTGCCAAGAACGAGAACACACACCGACTGTGAAACCCGAGCCACAACGGTGAAAAGACGGCACCAGAGCTTCTCCGTCGAAACGAACCAAGAGAAACTGCCGCCGAACCACCCGCCTAGAGTCACCGCCGAGAGACACCACCGGTGGAGCCGCGTACGCCGAAAGAGACGAGAGCCACCACTCCGAAGCTAGTCACAAGACAAACACCTCCCACGACACCAAAAACAGAGATTGAACCCGTCCTCGAGGTCCAAATCGCTGCCACCGGAGCCAAGGAGATCAAGCCTAACATCGCCACCACCCCACCACCGAAGAAAATCGGAGAGCACGCCCCCGGCGACTAGGACCCTCAAAGAAAAGCCGAGGAAGACCGTCGGAGGAAAAGCCGTTGAACCCGAGAGAGAGAAGAAAATTCGCCGGCAAAGAAAGAGGCGGACTGAGGAGAGGCGAATCGTCACGAGGAGACAGCCTTCCACCACCGTAGCCCAGCGACGCCGCTGAAGCTCTGCTGCCGTCGATCGAGGAACGCGCCGGAAACCGGAGAAACTTCACCTCGTCGCCACAACCGAACCGACGACCAAACACAACTAAACACCTACCAAAAGAAAGAGGAGATCACTGGGGTCCCTCCTCCGGCGGCGGTGAGTCACCACGCTCACCGGAGAGGGAGATCGGAGAAAAAGAAAAAGTGTCGGCAAGAAAAGTGTCTGGAGGAGAGAGAAGAAAGAAAAAAAGTAAAACCGAAATAACAAAAATTGATAATTTCTTGCGAGTTATGGTAAGAAAACGTAAATTCGGAATCAGAACTTAATTATTATTCGGGTTGTTAAGACAAAATAAATTTTGCCTAAACTACAATTTACACTAATCGTCAATTCTATTTTTTGTTTTTTTTTTGTTTTTGGCAGAAGGTAAAGGATGTGGTTAGACAAAGCCATACACGTGCGTTTTATTGGAATCAAGTCCCATTTTATTTCATACGTACGAACGTGTTAAACTATTATATTAATAAATCGGGTAAATAGGGGTGTCAATTAGGGCCAAAGCCCGAGGGTCGGTCCGGCCTGACCATGAAAAACAGTGGGTTCGGGGCTAGAAATATAAACCCGAAAAAATTGGACTTTTCGGATTAAAGTCCATTCGGATTAGTGTGTTTTCGGGCTTAGTCCGCTCGGACTAGCCCGAAAAGTCCGGAACTTTATATTTTAATTAGTTAGAAATTTTATTTAAACATTTATCTTTTAAAAAATAATAATTTGACATATTTTATATACATTTTCTGATCCATGTACCATTATCATTCATCCATATTTACTTCATATTTTTAAAATCATTATATATAGACTTTCAATAACATTTCTATATAATTTATACATGTTAAAATTTAATATTATTTTACTTTTTTTATATGTACTTCTTGATGGTGATGAGGATTTAGAAGACGATGAAGGAGATTCTAATCTAAACTCTACTACATAGATTTGAAGTGTTTTGATTTTATGTTTTATTTGGTAATACAATTTATTTGAATTTTATTTGTTTTTTTGTCAAATTTTTGCTTTTAAATTTAATTGGATTTGATATAATATATTTCAATTTAGATTTATTTTGATAAATATTTTGTTTTAATTATTAATCTGAGAATTGTGAATTTTTGTGTTTGTAAATAAAAGAACGAAAAAGCCCGAAAAGCCCTAGAGCCCTGTCCGGGCCGGGCTTTGGAATATAGGCCCGATTTTTTTTCGGGCCGGGCCTGGCCAGGCTCAAATATATGCGGGCTTCAAGGGTTTCGGGCCGGGCCGAGCTAGCCCGATTGATATCCCAACGGATAAACGATCTATTTCTCTACGAGAACTATCGTATCTAGCCAGATATCTTATAAACTATTCTATATATCCCCAAAAAAGGAAAGTTAAAGACGAAAATCCCTGAGAAAAAAAAGTCCGAGACTTAAATCCACGAAAAAAAAAATTCAAAATCAAAATCCCCACAAAACTCGGTTTTAGATGATTTACTATTTTCTAATCGTTGTTAACCATATAAAACTGACTTTAAACCGGATTACGACCTAATGAGATTTTTAAACTGCATATTATGACCCACACCCGATTTCTAAACTAAGATCATCTTATTATTTTAATTAATAAAATAAAAAATACAAAAGAAAAATAAATCTTCTTCGACGCGAGCTAAACCAGGTCCAACCGAGAATTTAAAATCGGTTTAATTCAATTTCCTGTAATAAAAATAAAAAAACACAAAAAGTTTCAATAGAAAAATTTGGTCAAAAAAATAAAATAAAATAATAATAAATTTAAAATTTAAATCATACGAGCAAACCGAAGTAAACAGCAATAATATGACCAATAGACACTGACATGACTAGAAAATTTCTTTTTCTTCTTCCTTTTGTTCAAAATATAAGTTTTTCAAAAAAACAAGGAAAATAAAATAAAATAAAAATCTTCACCAAATAATATGCTAGAATTTTTTCTAAAGTTGATTAATCCTTCCAAGAAAAAGAAAAAGAAAAAAAAAAAAAATTCTTCCCCAAATCAGCACCTCCTCAGCCTCCTCTCATCTTCATCTCCTCCATCTTCGTCTTCATTATTTATAACCCTACATCTATCTACAGCTTCTCTCTCTTTCTCCGTTTATATGTGTGCTTCACAACTACAAAGGTCTAACATTTATATCGCCGTAGTTGGATGAGCTTCCGGTTTCTCATTATAAATTTTTCTAAGGAGATCTGAAAAGTTTTCGTTTTTTGGATCGATTCCATCATCACCATAGTCCGATCATCGTTCCTTTCTGAAGGTTTATCCCGAATCGTTCATAGGGTATAATGTTTTTGACATCTCGTTTTTATTCGGTGGTGGTTGTTGTGTTTCGATGTTTTTTTCTTTCTCTCTTTCAAAATCTTGTACTTATGTTTTTCTGGAAGATCTTGTTTTTGGATGATGATCGAACGTATTTTTGTATCAAACTGTTGATTCTATATATATTGCTTTCTATTCTGCTTTAGATGTATTGGCTATCATCGGCTAACGTTTTCCTCGACAATAACGATGAAGTTGATACCCTTGAGCCAAAGCTGTATGGTCTGAATTTGGTTACATGTTCTTGTGATTTGTATTTCTTATCTGTTTGATTGGAAATTGCTACTGTATAACTTATAAGGATGACAATCAACTGATTTGATGGAAAAAAGAATGCTCCAAGTGCAAGCCACTGTTTCTTGTATTTTAGTAGATTGTAATGACTTGCTATCACAATTGATTGGTGTCCTCTATTGTGGATTGTGAAAGAATGCTAATGAAAATGTTTTGTTCACTTTTTGATCAGCTCAATCGTTAACCTCTGTGACCGCTCTTTATACCGCAGGTTAGGTAAAGAGGTTCACTGAAAAAAAGATTTTCTTACTCTTTTGTATGGAGTAAGAATGCCAGAGTTAAGAAGTGGAGCACGTAGATTGAGACAACCTAGCCCTCAGGTGATTGATCAGGCAGAAAATATTGAACTTCCTCCTCCGCAGACTACAACAAGGAGAAGAGGTGGTGGTGGGAGAGGAAGGGGAACCGCTGCAGCTTTAGCCAAAGGCGCTGCACCTCCAAGACCAGCCGGTGCTGCCGGTAGGGGTCGAGGCATCAGGTTAATAGATTTAGAGGAACCTTGTGAGGTTCGTCCAGCTGTAGGTGAAGCTGCTTTTAATCAAGTCGAAGGGGTAGCTGATAAGGATATCGCTATGGAAGGTGGTAGCGCAGAGAAGATAGTTGGTGTGGAAGAAGATTCCAGCACAGCTCCAGTCCCTGAAAGGGTAAATGCCATGCTAATCTTATAACAATCAGTCACCATTTTTTTCGTATGAGAGAGATGTTGATTTTGATTTCGTCTCTGTGTATAGGTACAAGTTGGAAATTCTCCTGTTTATAAGACTGAGAGGAAACTCGGTAAAGGAGGCTTTGGTCAAGTTTTTGTCGGTAGAAGGGTGAGTGGTGGCAGTGATAGGATTGGGGCAGATGCAATTGAGGTATGTTGTAAAGAAGCATACTGAAGATTTACAAGGGCTATATAGACGAAAGAAGTCAATTTAAAATAAAAAAAAATTATTGTTTTATTTTTCAGGTGGCTCTGAAATTTGAGCACCGAAATAGCAAAGGATGCAATTTTGGCCCACCTTACGAGTGGCAAGTGTACAAGTAAGACATGCCTGCATTCTGTCTTAATTTTCATGCCAAGTTTCTCTTATCAACTTATTTTTTCATCTCATCTCATCTGTTTCTTTTTTCCTTTTGTTGTAAAGTACGCTTAACGGTTGTTATGGAGTTCCTGCGGTACATCATAAGGGTCGTCAAGGAGATTTTTACATCCTTGTATGTATTTTAGTATGAACTTTATTAAATATTTTTTGAGATTGAACATGTTATTATGTACTGAGAAACGTTTTAATAAATATGTCAGGTTATGGACATGCTTGGTCCGAGCCTCTGGGATGTTTGGAATTCTTCAGGGCAGTCGTAAGCACTCTTCTCCTTTCACCACACTTTCTTCTTTTTGCAAGATTCTTCATATGATCCATGTTCATGACATGTGGCAGGATGTCTCCAAACATGGTAGCGTGCATTGCAGTTGAGTCCATATCTATTCTTGAGAAACTTCATATGAAAGGGTTAGTAAAAATATTTTCTTGCTAACTTCTTGGCTAATAGTTCCATTCGTTTCGAGAACCACAATATGCTTTCATTGAGCTGATTATCATGCCATGTTCCACCTCTATATCAAACTAGGTTTGTCCATGGAGATGTGAAGCCCGAAAACTTTTTACTCGGTCAACCCGGAACAGCAGATGAGAAAAAACTCTACCTTATCGATCTTGGTCTAGGTGAGTTTTTAAATGTTTTATGAACAACCTTAATCATTATGTACTAGTTCCTTGTCTTCTGTCGCTACAATGTTTTATGGGATATTTAAAATGGTTCACATAACCTTCTTTTGTTTCAGCATCAAAATGGAAAGATTCGCACTCAGGCCAGCATGTTGAATATGATCAAAGACCTGATGTGTTCAGGTATTGTCATTAGTATATATATATATATATATATATTTTTCTTTATATATAAATATATCATATCTCCTTACATGTAATGTTTCGCACGCAGGGGAACAATAAGGTATGCAAGTGTTCATGCACATCTAGGTCGTACTGGAAGTCGGAGAGATGATCTGGAGTCGTTGGCTTATACTTTAATTTTTCTCTTGAAGGGAAGATTGCCATGGCAAGGTTACCAGGTCTGTTTTTATTTCCTTTCATGACCTTACAATTATATCTGATTCATCTTCTTCATTGTAGTCAACTATGTGTATATATTGGTTGCTATTTTTGCAGGGTGATAACAAGAGCTTTCTTGTTTGCAAGAAAAAGATGTCCACTTCCCCTGAATTTATGTGCTATTTCTGTCCACCACCGTTTAAGCTATTCCTCGAGGCAGTTACTAATATGAAGTTTGACGAGGAGCCCAACTATGCAAAGCTTATTTCGATTTTCGATACTCTAATTGAGTCGTGCGCTCTATCTAGACCAATTAGAATTGATGGGGCTCTTAAGGTTGCTGGCTGTTTTCTTGTTCATATGCTCATTTTCATGACTTGTTATAAATATTTCTGAAAGTGCTTCTTTTGGCATATATATATATATATATATATAGGTTGGGCAAAAACGAGGAAGATTGCTTCTTAATTTGGAAGAGGATGAACAGCCGAGGAAGAAAATCAGAATAGGCAGTCCTGCTAGTCAATGGATTTCAGTCTATAACGCTCGTCGTCCCATGAAACAAAGGTAAATATTTTTGCATATACACTATAAAGTTTCGAAAATCTTCATTAATCAAATTCCTCACTAACTGTTCAATTTTAATTTTCTTTTGTAGATATCACTACAATGTTGCAGACTCAAGGCTGCACCAGCATGTACAGAAGGGTAATGAAGATGGCCTTTTAATTAGCTGTGTAGCATCAGCAGCTAATCTCTGGGCCCTCATCATGGATGCTGGAACTGGATTTACCTCTCAAGTTTATGAATTGTCAACGGTCTTCCTGCACAAGGTTTTTAATCAGTTGAAGCAATTAGGAATCAATCTGTTTTGCAGTAAGTTAGTAACTCACCAGTATTTTTCTTCGCAGGACTGGATTATGGAGCAATGGGAAAAGAACTACTATATAAGTTCCATAGCTGGTGCAGATAACGGGAGCTCGTTAGTTGTTATGTCAAAAGGTTGGTGTTAATGGGTAGTATTCTTTGCATTTTTATGTTACACTTGACTATAACAAATGCCATACTTACATAATAACCTTATAACATGAAGTCTTCTTTACTTATTTCTACTTGTTGTGAATGGGTAGGAACTTCTTATACTCAGCAATCTTACAAAGTGAGCGACACATTTCCTTATAAGTGGATAAATAAGAAATGGAAAGAAGATTTTCATGTAACCTCCATGACAACTGCTGGGAGTCGTTGGGGTGTGGTAATGTCAAGGAACTCTGGCTTCTCTGATCAGGTAGGTTTCCATCTCTTTACCTGACTTTTTTTTTTTCTTGTTGTCTGGTGTTATCTTTTCCGCTAATAATCTTGTTCGGATATGATAAATTGCGTTAAAAGGTGGTGGAGCTTGACTTTTTGTACCCAAGCGATGGAATACATAGGAGGTGGGAAAATGGGTATAGAATAACATCAATGGCAGCAACTGCAGATCAAGCAGCTTTAATATTAAGCATACCAAAACGTAAAATTATGGATGAAACTCAAGAGACTCTTCGCACCACCGCCTTTCCAAGCACACATGTCAAGGTGGGTTTCTTTAGTTTTAAACAAAGATTGGATCTTTTTGCTTTTGTTCTGTTTCCATATACTGAAAATAGGACCTGCGCCGTGTTGGTATTTTCAGGACAAATGGGCGAAAAATCTGTACATTGCATCAATATGCTATGGCAGGACAGTGTGCTGATACGCACTTAGCATCATATGTTCTGCTAGAAAGCCAGAGGCAAATTGGAGCTTAAGGACCATCGAGAATGTAAAACCAGACGCAACCTGTTTGTTAAATGTAATGAAATGGATGTGTCTTGGTATGTATGTACAAGTACAAAAAGCTAGAAAAAGGGAAGATGGAATTAGTAATTGAAAGATTTGAGGGCTTCTTAAGCCTTATTAATTGTTGTCATTTGCGTTGTTTAATGCGACTCTAATTTTGTTCTTTTTCAAAGTGTGATAAGTTGAATGTGAGAAAGCCAAGCCAAACCAAACTTAAACCTACATAAGCATCAATAAATACAATTTATAATTAATTAGATGTATTCAAATTTGTTTTAATTTTTTATTTATTTACTTAATTACAATTTTGGCTAAAAGTAAAATTGCCTTAAACTCTCACTCATCTCTGAAGCAAAGTCACTCGGATTTTCCACCATTTGTGTCAATCAAGACATAGTCCTAAGATGTCTGTTGTCGCATCGTGGAACTGCAGTATCCGATCCATTCTTTCGAATAGAAGAAGTTACTCAGTTTTTTTTTTTAGTTTTGGAAGAAAATTAAATTTCCAAGACGGAAAATCTGATAGTGATTGTGGATTTACATACTAACGATCGGACTACTCAACTCATAATTATTGATTCAAGATGTGAACCATTCAGGTCAAAATCTTGTAAGAAATCTGACCTTTGTGCCTTTTTATTCAGCTCAAGTGAACTAGAATCTAAATTTTTGAGGAATCTTTTTCGTTTAATCAAGCATCACGATTTACATGTACATGAAAATGTCTAATTTTTTCAATTGTGTAATAAACTCAGTTACACTTATAATTATAGTCTGATTAAAACAACAAATGAAAATCATTATATATGGTCAACGAAAGAAAAATCTATGTAAAATCATTGTTTACTACTACCCATAATAATAATGTCAATTCGTTAAAAGCTTCTTTTTTTTAACCTGTCTACTTCGATGCACATTAAATTTTCGGTTTAATTGTAACCGGTCTGCGATTGCTGAAAACCCTAGTAGTCGCTACTTTTTATTTTTGTGAAAAAGTAGTCACTCCTTCTATACGCTCACCTAAACCCTAAAAACCTCCAGAGGAGCAGAGCGCAGTAAGAACAACTAAAGCCAAAAAGATGAGACCACCACGTGGCGGCGGGAGCTTCAGGGGAAGGGGAGGAAGAGATAGCGGCGGACGTGGAGGAGGTGGACGTTTTAATAGCTTTGGTCGTGGAGGTGGCCGCTTTGGTCGTGACGAAGGACCTCCCAGCGAAGTCGTTGGTTCGTTTTCTATCCGATTCTCATTTTTTCTTTTACCGATCAAACATGAAATTTTATTGACAAAGTTCTCAGTTTTGGCATTGATGAGATATTACAATTGATGAATTGTTTCCTGTTATTAGTTTTTCCCTTGTTTTGACGGATCATTGTCTTGTCCCTTTCTTAGATTCATCTTTGAATTGATGTTTTTTGTAGTGAAAGAAACAAACTTGTGAAGAATTTTATTGTCTCCGTTATGACAAGGTTTCTTTCTTGGTTGTTACAGAAGTTGCAACCTTTCTCCATGCTTGTGAGGGTGATGCTGTGACCAAGCTCTCGCATGAGAAAATCCCCTATTTTAATGCCCCAATCTACCTGCAAAACATGACCCAGATTGGGAAAGTAGATGAGATCTTTGGTCCGATTAATGAATCTGTATGTGTTTAATCTCTCTCTCTCTCTCTCTCTCTCTGTGGCCTTCTTCTTTCACTGATCTGCTCAGTAATACTGAAAGCATTGATTCTTTCTCAGCTGTTTTCTATCAAAATGATGGAAGGTATCGTAGCTACCTCTTATAGTGAAGGCGATAAGTTCTTCATCGACCCTGCTAAGCTTTTACCTCTAGCAAGATTCCTTCCTCAACCAAAGTAAGCCACACTTCTTAACCCATTGGCAAAATTATAGCTTTATCTATCCTGGTTGAGTCACCAACTCTTAGGCCGTTAGTGTTAGTACAAGTCTGTAACAACAGTCTTGTTCTGTTATTCTTGCAGGGGACAATCCGCTGGAGGCCGTGGAGGTCGTGGGGAAGGAAGAGGCAGAGGCAGAGGTGCTCCGAGGGGTCGTGGCAGCGGTAGAGGTGCTCCATGGAGTGGTGGCAGAGGTGCTCCGAGGGGTCGTGGAGGATTTTCCAGAGGCCGAGGGAGAGGATACTAATCTATAGCCTTAGCTTACTCTTTTTATCGTGGATAATGAAAATGCTTTGAAAAACCATGACGATGATAATCGTTTTCCAGATTCTAGTTTTTGATACTTTAGTTTATCAAGCGAGTAAAAAGTTGATCAATTATCAGAATTTATGGTTTTATTACATACAGAAGAGAAAAACACAGATAAGTTAACTCTTAAACCAAAAGTAGAAGAGAAAAACAAAACAAAAAAGAGAGTTAAAGATTGTCTCGTTTTATTGAGCTTCACAGAGATTAGAGAATCTCAAGCTCCCCAGCCTCTGAGAACGGTAGCCCGAGCCACACGATTAACACCGAGTGTGAAAGCGCCCATCCGGAGATCACAGGAGTGGGTTTTGCACATCTCTTTCAAGTCCTTGAATCCGCGAGTCATATAAGTCTTTAGCTCATCGTTCACTTTCTCTTCCTCCCACATAAACCCTTGTATGTTCTGCACATCACCAGAAACAACTAATCTGATCAATATCGGTTTGATTCTGGTACTTGGTTTGTCCAAGTCCTTGCCTTAGACTCATACCTGAACCCATTCGAAGTAGCTGACAGTGACTCCTCCAGAGTTAGCATATATGTCTGGGAGAATAACCACACCTTTCTTACTCAAGATCTGTAATACAAGAGTCTCCATTACAGTATTGCAATGAGAACTTCTTTAAGGTAAAAACAATAATGATAATCATACCTCATCGGCGTCGGGATCAGTTGGATGATTAGCCGCTTCAATGATGAACTTTGCTTTAATCTCATTCGCATTCTCCCTTAAACCACAACCCAACTTATAGTTTTAGAGAAAGTAATAAAAAAAAAATAGCAAGTTTGTGTAGCAAAAAAGCTTGAACCTGTTGATGACACCGCCAAGTGCTGCAGGGATGAGGATATCGCAATCCTCGACCAGTATCGAGTTTGGATCGATCGGATCCGCACCATCAAACCCATTAACACCTCTGTGTTCTTTGGTATAGTTGAGTAAGCTCGTGATATCGATCCCTTCCTTGTTCTTGATTGCTCCGGTGATGTCACTCACCGCAACAATCTTCCCACCCTTTTCACTTATCAGCTTCGCCGCCCAAGAACCCACATTCCCAAATCCCTAAAGAACCAGTATGTAAACCCGATTACGAAACCCCTTCATTAATTCGCAGTAAAGAAATGTTTTAAACAACTTCACCTGAATGACAAAACGCTGGCCCGATATGCTCTTGCCGTGCTCGTTAAGCAAAGCTTCGGTTCCAAACATCACTCCTCTTCCAGTAGCCGCGTCCCTCCCTAGCGATCCACCAAGATCCTGCTCACAAACATCATTACCATTCAGATAAATGATATCAGTGAATTAAATAAATGCTACTCACAATGGGTTTTCCAGTCACAACTGCAGGCGAGTATCCGTGGAACTTAGAATACTCATCAAGAATCCAAGCCATTGTCTGCAAACTCACCCCAAAAGAAAAAAGAGTTAGAAATGACTCAAAAGACGCAGAAACGTTTTTAAGAGTGTTTTAAAAACCTGAGGACCAGTGCCCATATCTGGAGCTGGAACATCGGTGTGAATCCCAATGAGATCATGAATCTTCTGAGTGAAAACTCGAGTCAGTCGCTCGAGCTCGGAGATGCTGAGCTTGCTCGGGTCACAGCCAATCCCTCCTTTGGCTCCTCCGTACGGAATCTTAGCCACTGCTGTTTTCCATGTCATGAGCTGAGCCAACGCGTTCACCTCGTCCGGTTCAACCTGTAGGGAGGATAAGCCGACAACCGGTTTCCATCATACCGAACCGAAATCGTGTACTGGTTTTGAAGAGAAAATTTTCAAAAGTCAAATTCAAAACCTCGGGATGATATCTGATTCCACCTTTCATGGGACCTCTTGCATTGTCGTGTTGGACTCTGAAACCAACGAATGATGCTAGTGTCCCATCGTCTTTCGGTATGGTACATTCCACCTGCAAAATTTTGATAACCGCTCCGGTTATATGATTCAGTAACCGGATCGGTGTATGAGACCCGTAAAAAGCGGGTCGGGTTTCGTAACAGAAGCGAATTTCGGGAAAATCATTTTTCTTCAAAACCCGTCTCCTCCGTGAAGATCCGCCGCGAAGAATCATCGCCGGCGCCGGCGAAGGCACTGGATCAGGTTCAATTTCCCGAGAGAAACTCTAACTAGCTTTAGACCCCCAAAAAAATTTCGAATTTTCTCGAGTGGACATAATAAAACAAAAAAGGGATTGAAGTAGAAGAAAGGAGTGAAATCGAACCTTGATTTCTCTGAAAGGGATGAGAAGACTTTTCTCGAGCTTAGAATCCAAACCCAGAAGCCTAGAAGCTAGCTTGAAGTTTCTGTTTGTTGCTGCTAAAGCATTCATAGCTTCTTCTTCCTCTGTGATTCTTGAATTTTCTGGGCTTTGATCAGTATTAAAACGATGAGTATCAGTGAAATTGTAAGTGTGTGTCTACTAATATATAATAGGGCTGCACGTGATCGATGCTTAGGTAAGATTCAGTGGAGGTGGAGCTGATTAAGGAAAATTACAAAAGCCAAGAACATACTATTACAATAATTATGGGATAAAAGAGTAATCTTTGGTTTTCATTTAAACAAATAAAACATCAAAGATATAATTTTGATAAATTAAGACAAACATACTTTAAGACAACTCAAGAGTCATTTTTCTTTTTATAACACAACTAATCAAAGCTCTCTCTACCTACTAACTTTCATCCGTTTAATCTCTAACCGACATATCGAGTGTTTTACTTGAAACTTACATAAAATTTGTGATTAAATAGACTAAAATTCTTTGGACACCCATCATTATAATGTTTCAGTTCATATTTACTGTTGGATATGTAAACATATGTTAGGGATGTTAGTAAACATAAAAATTATAGTTTTGAAAAATCAAGTTTTGTGTTATGTATTTGCCAGAACATAATCTAACAAGCGGAATAAGAACATTCTACGCACGGTACATGCAATTATATGCCATCTCAGGCTAAATATTCCTAAGGAAAATAAGTGGAGAATGTGACATATGCATAACATAATCTTTTCATTAGGAGAGAATATGGTTGCATCGTCATGTTCGCATCAAATCACAACTTCTTTGATTTTTCTAAATTTTGGTGTATGTTGACTTGTACACAATCTTATCCACTCTGTGTCTTTTGCTATCCCAATTAAATAGCAATCCAAATCACATTACACATGTACGAATTCAAGTTCTTGTAACTGTTAAATTTGTAACAATAGTTTATTTCGGAATATATATAAATATATATTTCGCTACCATTTTGTCACGATAGCCAATTGTCACTTAATTAAAGACTAGTATCCGATTCTGCGTCTAGGATACAACGAGTGCTTTTATTTCTTCTGGAGGCTAATGAACATTTCAAGATATATCAACTGTCTTTGTGTGATTTGAATATATGCTTTTTATTTGTGTTTGTCAGTGTTGGAGTTGGATTCGTGGTGAGGTAACTGTAGGAGACAAAGTTGTTGAAATAGACAAATGCATGTGCTTTGACTAGGGGATGCAGTCTAATAATAACTTACGCTTCTTCTATTATACACGTATCGTAGTTTGCTTATGAATGTTCTCCACATCATCAACTAAAAATCAAAAGCCATTGTTTCTAATTTCTAAGAGATTTAATCGCTACCATAAATGCATGCAATAGTCTCCAAAGCAGAACCACATTGTTTATAACACATGTTGGGATCTCTATCTACTTTCATGTATATGATTATCCTTATTAGTTTTTTTTTTTTTAACGTTTTTCTTAGCTTCTTTTATACATTACTATTCTGACTCTGTAGCAAAATGCAGCAGCCTATAGCATCCACATCAAAACATGTTGAGATTAAGGAATTATCAAATCATGACAACAACATAAAACCCAATGGGATTCAAATATTAATCAGTGATTACAAAAAAAAAGATCTTAAACAAATTTGAATAAATAAAGTATCATTCTAAGAAGAAAAAAAATGATGAAAGCAATTACAACGACGACGACATGAGACTCTCTATGTGATTTGGTATAACAAATAAGTCAGATCTAAGATCGAATCCAACTTGATCGAGTCGCCTAATATGGTGAACTGAAATTCCTCCAAGCTTAACTTCTCTTATACTGTTTTTCTTGGGATCAAAATACGCAACAGAGAACGATTCATACAAGCTCTTTTCTGACTTTACTGTATTAATAAGTCTACCACGTTCACCAGGTCTCGATATATAAGTACAGGCTGGTGTATAAATGTAAATAAATACACCAGCATCAGTAGCACCTTTCAACTCCCATTTTTCGTAAGCAGGAGGAGGTAAACCAAAGTCTTTATATATCCATTTGTGATTCTCTGCATCCTCCAAAATCCATAAACCAACACCAGAGGCAGTGGATGATCTTTTTATAAAGGCTAATCTTCCCTCGTAAGATAGCAAAATACCGGGTTTCGCATTCGGATATTTAATGAAACTCAGCTTTTCAGACCTGAGATCAAAGCTCATTACGACATGATTCTGATGAGGCGAAGTTATAACAGCTTGGTAGTAAATGACGCCATTAATGCATCGCCCAGGAGCTGTAGTAGGTGCATGGATAGTAAAACCTTCGGATATTATTTTCCATGATTCTTGTATAAGTTTTTCCTTAATGATTACACACTTGTAATCTATCCCATAATCTCCCCTAGAACAAATGAATCAACATGTTTTATATTGATGGGGATTTCGGTTATGAGAAGGATGAATGTCTAACCTTGATCCATTGCTTTGTTAGACATGATGATGATTCCTTGATGATTGTTTGATCTTCTCCTTCCCTTCCTTACTGCGATCTCCCCTTCGACAGAGCCGGGGTGTTCAGATTCCGATCACAATCTCTAATATCTCTTTTTATGTTTATGTGTTTCTATCTTCTTTCTTTTAGTGTCTCAATTCTGGAAAAACCAGAATCTGTCACTCACTTTCTGCAATAACTTCTACCCTTTTCTTTTATATGAGGCCCAAAGTGATTCTCACTGTTAAAGGAGGAGTTGTGTCTTTTCAATGAGACATCCATTCATTAAAACATAACACATAAACTATATTTTAATATATATACAATTATATAAGTTAAACCATTATATATATAAATGCATATAAACCTTAGATTAGATTCTTTATTGGGTAGAGTAAGAGGGTTGACATCAAACCCATTCCGGTATCTTTTCTTTGATTCGGTCCATCACCGTATCCCGTTACATACCGGAAACTTTAAGCCTTACATTAAACTTAAACTATAATAGTTGGACCGTTAATACTTCGGCCACACTAACGGAAATATTCTTACATCTTGAGCTCCTCCCAATGTGAGAATGCCAATCTTGTTGAATCTCAAAATGCATAGCGCTTTGTATTTACCATCAACCGGATCATACCCCCAAAAAGATCCTCTTGTGTGACCTTCAGCTGGTTTAGGTAAACTGAAGACGCGTCTCATGGTTGGGTTCCAAATCTTGAGCCATGCAAAATTTTCCAAGCAAATCAAGCCGTTGACGGAATCATAACAATTATCATATAGTATACTCTGCATTCGATCAGGAATATAAGGGTCTTCGGGTTTCATTCTGATGTAGCGGAGAAGAGAAAACGAACAGCTTGTCGATTTTTTTTGAAGATTAGCAGAACACAAGGCCGTGATGGCGAGGACCGAGTCTGGAATGAGTTGAAGAAATCTGGAGTGGTGGTGATGGACAACCAGAGCTTAGAGACGGCTCGTGATCTCACAATCGATTTCGCAGAAGGCAGTCTCGAGAGTATCTTGACGATTAACTCGGGAGGAATATGGTCTGAGATCTCTTGTTATCATGATCATCATGTGTTGTTTGCTTGATGTTTTTCATCTTCTTCTATGTCATGGCTGCCCGATCGCTAAACCCTAACTTGTTTATCAAAAGAAACTGAAAACCCTAATTTACTGCGCTTTTTCTATGCACACATATATATATTCTGGAGATCTAAGTTTGAGATCGACTAAAAAATTTTTTTTTGAAAGAACAATTATATGACTGCTTTTATCTATTCTGGAGACTATTGAACATTTCAAGAGATAGATCTTGTCTTTGTATGATACGAAAATTGATTTTGTAGTTGTACGTACGTGTTTGTCACTTGTAAGTGTTGGTGTTGGATTCGTGGTGAAGTCACCTAGGGGGACAAAGTTGTTGAAAGAGAAGAAAAAGAAAAGACAAAGGCATACATGTGCTTTGACTAGGCGATCATGCAGTCTAATCAAAAATTGCCACATCATATTTTGGGTGTCTTAACTTTTGTTGAGAGTGTCTATTTGAGACACCATAAACCACTTCTCTTTTACTTTTTTTTTTTTTTTGATTTGTTTATTGGATGGTGTCTCAATGCACATGATCTAATAATAGCTTAGGCTTCTTCTATTATACACGTATTGTAGAATCTCTAGTTTGCTCATGAATGTTCTCCATATCATCAACTAAGAATTGAATGCCATTGTTTCTAACTTCTAAGATATTTAATCGTTACCATAGTTACATGCAATAATAGTCTCCAGAGCAGAACCCACATTGTTTATAACACATGTTGGGATCTATTCAAACTAAGTAATGATCAAATTTGTGACAAATCCCTTCCATGGGAACGGATAAAGATTACAAGAAAAATCTGTAGGAGAGAATCATAAAATTAGGTGTCATTCAAAGGAATTTTTTTTGTTGAAGAGCATTGATCGAGCAATATATGAACGCTATTAACCAAGACACGGGACTCTTTATGTGGATCCATGGTGTATAATATATCTAATCATCAAAAATCTACTGCAGCACATAAATTCGTCACCCGTAATTTTTTGGAATTCTAAACCGCACGAATATATAAAAGACATACGTGTTAATGTATTCATTACCAATAAATTTTGAATTGAAAACTCATAAAACTTGACATATTATCAAAATTCATGGCACAAAATGAATTCACTAGGATAAATAATATTTAGCTAAGTCCTCCAATATCAAGGAATTTTGTGGTTATTAATTAAGGCTAATCTTTTACAGAGATCCATGTCTCAAAAAGTTTAATTTTCCTTGAATTCAAACTGCATGTAATTAATCAAAGCCAATCTTCCCTTGATTTTGAAGATATTGTCCGGTATCTCTAAGCTCTGGTCGTTTGATAACTACTGTTTTCCTTTCGATCAAACCCATTATAAAATAAAACCGTACGTGTTCCATGAATATGTGTATTATAATTTGGATATACGTTGTCTATTGGTTGTTACCAAGATGCAACGACAATATTCGATCGAAGACTGTTTTTCTTTTGATCTAACCCATTATAAAATATAAAAGATTTTCCTTTTAATTGCCTTCATTGGTACAAAGTACAAACATATAATAAGCTCCAAAGTTAGAGAATGTTGCCATCTTAAATTGAAGCAAATGACCGATAAATAACTGTGCTGATTTATGTGAAACAACAATCAAGTCAAGACTCAAGAGGGCTTATATATTATAACCCGAATTGGAATCGGGTTAAAGCCTGGCTGATATCTATTAGAAACCCGATGCTTTTGTATCTTGGGAATGGGAACTAACCAACCGATCTCTTAGATAGGAGAAACATTTTTTTGGACAAATAGTTAAAGGACAGTGCAATACACACACGTTTCAGCAGTGTTCTCTTAAATGTGAAGACATTAGTACGGAGATCTAGAAAAACAAGAAATCCTGGCGATTCCAAAAACCGGCTTCATAGTAGATGAAGTTGGATTCGATCTTAGCCATTGCGTAAATGTCAAACCAAATCACGTTGAGAGTCTTCAAGGGCTTTTTGAGGAGGCTATTTCAATTCTATAATTGCGTCAAGTGGTTGTTGAAGTCATCCCCTTCTAGACTTTCCCCACCTTTTCTATCTATCTATTTCTTTCTTTTACCCAATAAATAGTAACCATTTCACATGGACACCCTACTTTTTTGCATGGTTACCTCAACACACCCTCAATTTTCAGTTTAATCTAAATCTATATCATATTTTCTTAAATAAACTTAATTTATCGCGGTTTAGATCCGAAAAAATCAAAAAATACAATATACACAGTTTTTTTCCCTCACATAATCTTAGATAACCAAAATCTAATGATATTATTAGAAACAATATACACAGTTTATTTATTTATTTTAACTCTTCAAAAGAAGACAATTTAGTAGAATTCAAGGACTTCAATTGGAAACGTTAAAAGATATTGGGGCTGTTTTATAAATTGTAGGAATATGATGGTGTTTAATGTCATTTACGCCATTGCTGAAAAAATCAGAAACGCGTTTCCTTTTTTTTTGCAGTGAGAGGGAGACATGTAATGTAATGTAATGTAATGTCTAGGCCTGGGCACGGGGCGGGTACGGGTACCCGCTTATTTTGGCCGACTTGCTACTTGACCCGCCTCGTACGGGTAATGAAAATATTGACCCGTACTTGGACCCGCTAAAACGGGTACCCGCTGAATCAAGGTACCCGCCCAGATTTTTGATACTTGCGGGTACCTTGACCCGTACCCGTACTTGCAAGTACGGGTCCCCGCTCAACAAGTAATTACATTACTTGCCTTGTTTTTTCCATTACTTGCCTTGTTTTCCATTACTTGCCTTGTTTTTTCCATTACTTGTCTTGTTTTTTCCATTACTTGCCTTGCTTTTTCCATTACTTGTCTTGTTTTCCATTACTTGCCTTGTTTTTTCTATTACTTGTCTTGTCTTGGGTACTGTTGGAGGTGGGCCTAGCACCCCCAATTAGTTAGGCCCATCTTAGGAAAGGCCGCTCTTCAGCACGGTAGCCGGACTTAATGTCACCGACCTGCAAGACCGCTCTTCAGCTCGGTAGCCGACCTGAAAGCAACGTACCCCGGGCCCGCGCTGATGCCCCGCCAGAACAGGGAGTGTCAGAAGAATAGGCGAGTGGGAGTTGGTAAGGCAGTACCCTACCCGCGTAGGGATGTGCCTTCGGCCCGACGTCCCACCAACTCTACAGAGCTGACAAGGGCAGGAAGGAGCAGGTGGAGCAGAGTTGGTAAAACAGTGCACTGCTCTGCAACACGCCACGCCGAGCTCATCATGACCTCTCTCCTCGAAAGCCGGGACACGCCTCCTAGGCCACCTTACCCGCAAAAGAGGCCGCAGGCGACACGTGGCCCGAGATCCCGGGGAGCAGGAAGCCGACCCCGACTATATATACCCCTCATATGTCATTAATGAAGCTCTCTCGGATTTTGACTAGAGAACAGACTATAAGCTACCCGACCTCTCTCTTTGTAGCAAGACAACACTTTAGAACGCCGAACTGGACGTCCTTCGGAACCAGTTCGTAATTCTAAAGCGTTTACTTCTCTCTCATCAATAAAGCGAAACACGGCCCCGGCCTACTCATATTTCTCCCGACCTGTCTTAAACGTGGTTAAATTGCTCTATTAACGAAAATCTCACCTCCCATCTCCTAATCATTCTTTAAACACACTTAGTGGTCCACGGGATCAACAATTGGCGCTAGAAGGAGGGGGGAGATTCTTCTACACGCAAGGAGCAGTTCAACCACCGACACGACCAAAGCAACGATGGCAATCCCGACCCCAAGAGTGTTGTCAGACCAGGACACTCCGGCCCAAACAACGGCCCAGGCCCCGACAACGGCCCCGCCAACGACTCGAACGACGGCGACCATTCCGTCATCAGCCCAAGCAGCTGCCGATCAGGCGATTCCTCGAGAGCAATTCTCCAGGGCCCCGCCCCCGGCGTCAGCACCCGCCCATTCCGACGGCTCCGCCGCCCACAACGCGCCACGAGCACCGGAAGACCAGCCCACGCCGTCCGTCATGATGCAGACCCTGCTCGCCCGGATCGATGAGCTAACGCGAGCCACCGACCAGCGGTTCGCCACGTTAGGGGCCTCCCGTGACCGGTCGGACAATGTCGGGTCCCCCGACGTCCATCCCAGAGAACCGGTCTCTCGGGAAGAAACCCCCCGCTTCCGGACAAGCCGACCGAGCGACTCGCCGTCTGGATCCGAAAGGCCGGACGGACGTTTCGTCCCGGCCATAGGAAGCCACCCGGGCGACGAAGCCCACCATCTCCGATCCAGCGCGGAGCGCTCAAGAGACGCGGAGTTCGAGGCTATGAAGGAGACCATCCGTGCGATGTCCTCCGTCCTCGTGGGTAAAGGAGAAGCTGTAGTCCCGAGGCCCATCGTCGGAACCTCCCGAGGCGCCGCCCACTTCGGCGCTGCGACCCGCGGCCT
This sequence comes from Eutrema japonicum, assembly GCA_030161315.1. Lineage (NCBI taxonomy): Eukaryota > Viridiplantae > Streptophyta > Magnoliopsida > Brassicales > Brassicaceae > Eutrema > Eutrema japonicum. Next base: position 48,665,388 of record BSQW01000005.1, read on the forward strand.
CCTGCACAGCAGCAGGATCCTCCGCGACGACGGTCGTCTCGCCGACACCATCGCCCCCTCGAGCCCGGGTCTCATCGACCCCCCCTGCCGGCACGACGGCCAAAGGCACCTCGGGCTCCGGCCCGGGCAGTGTAGGCCGGATGACCTCCCGACCCCCGGAAGAGGACTCTCCCGTCCTCCTCTTCTTTCTGCCGGTCTCCCCACCGGAAGCCCGGTCTTCCCTCCTCTTCGAGGGAGTCGCCGCGGAGGAATCCCCCGCAACCCGTGGTGCCCGGTCTCGGCTGACCGGCACCTCGGGTATCGGCGGCGGCGGTGCAACAAACGAGTCCGCGTACTGCGGATTGGCAAACCTCGCTCTACCTGCGAAGGAAGAACCGTTAATTCGGCACAAAAAAAAAAAAAAAAAAAAAAAAAAAAAAAAAAACCCACCTCCGGTCATTGCAGCTTCGATTCTCGCAGCGGTGAAGGACTTCCACTCTCTCTGACGCACTGTCCTGAGCACGGCAAGTAGACCTGCGTAGTCCGGTAGCTTGAATCTGGAGGAGTGAGGGCCTGAAGAACAAGACAAAAAAAATCATCAGTCAGACAACCAAAGAGGAGAAGTCAGCTCGACCTGCAAATCCCTACCCGGGGAAAAATTCCAATCCCGGGTGTATCTCGCCAACGGATCGAGCCCAGCCACGGCGGTAGCCCGGACGTAGAAGTAGCTGCGAGACCAGTCCTCGACCTTCGACAGCTTGCTCGCCCTAGACCCCGAGCTGGGTGCCTCCAGAACGTTCGCCGCGGGCTTGAAAGCAGCATAGAAGGTCCCAGGAATCCCGGGGTTTGCCTTCTGCTGGGTGAACGCCTCGAACATAGGCAACGTCACCTCCACGTCGCATTCGTGCCCTAGGGTCAGCAGCACGATCATCCCCTGGACCGTGGACGGGCAGACCTGCGAGAAGGCCAAGCCCCGCGCCCGGCAATACTGGACGAACAGCTCGGGGAGAGGAAGGCGCAGGCCGCACTTCTGGAAGAACGACTCGTACAAGCAGACAAAGCCCGGCCGAGGAGTCCACGGGCGCTCCTCCGCCCTGGGTACCCTGAGCTCAACGCCGGCGGAAAAACCACACAGATTCCCCAGGAGGGTCACCGACTCCGCTGTGCTCCAGGTCGGTGACCCTCCCTGCTCGTAGAGGACCAGGGGGGACCTCACCCTGGCCACTCGAGCTCCGCCTCCACGGCCGCCCTGACGGCCACCACGATCGCCCAGACGCCCGGTTCCACCCTCAGCTTGGCCAACACCGCGACCGCCAGAGGATCTAACCACCGTCTTCGGCCGGAGACGGGTCCCCGGGAGCAACGGGGCGGCCCCCGAAGTCGAGGGGGCCAACTGTTCCCCACTGTCTGCCCCTTGTCGCGGAGAAGAGGCATGTTCGGAGTCACCAGCGGAGGAACTCGGAGAATCGTTACCGCCACCACGGGACGCCGATTCTTCGCTCGACTCAACTCTGATACCGTCTAACATCGGAGCCATTGCACGGAGAGGAGGAGATCGAAAAGACAGGAAGAAAGTAGGAAGAGAAGAAGGAAATCGGAGAAAGGAGGTTACCTTAGGAGTATGCGCAGAAGGTTTTAACAGTAGGAGGAAGAAGGATTAAATAGAGGAAGGGGGACAGTGAAGCGACGCCTGGACACGTGTCAAAAGAAGCACGGCTGCCCAAAAAACCTAATGATGACGTCTCTTCGTTTCCCCACGCCAAAAAGCAAAGGACGCCTCGATAAACGCGAAGCGTCTTTTACACGCCGCGCGTGGGCAGTCCACGCGAAAAACGAAGCGTCCTTTGTCGTCCCACGGGGTGAGCACGCGCCAACCTCCTACGGGTTTTTCGGAAAAGGTAAACACAGTTGAGCCCGGAAGGACCGTCCTAAGATGCGCCGAACTAACATTAGATCAACTTCGGCACCCTCACTTCGCCTCGCGATACCGAACTGGGGGAGGGCCTATTGTTGGAGGTGGGCCTAGCACCCCCAATTAGTTAGGCCCATCTTAGGAAAGGCCGCTCTTCAGCACGGTAGCCGGACTTAATGTCACCGACCTGCAAGACCGCTCTTCAGCTCGGTAGCCGACCTGAAAGCAACGTACCCCGGGCCCGCGCTGATGCCCCGCCAGAACAGGGAGTGTCAGAAGAATAGGCGAGTGGGAGTTGGTAAGGCAGTACCCTACCCGCGTAGGGATGTGCCTTCGGCCCGACGTCCCACCAACTCTACAGAGCTGACAAGGGCAGGAAGGAGCAGGTGGAGCAGAGTTGGTAAAACAGTGCACTGCTCTGCAACACGCCACGCCGAGCTCATCATGACCTCTCTCCTCGAAAGCCGGGACACGCCTCCTAGGCCACCTTACCCGCAAAAGAGGCCGCAGGCGACACGTGGCCCGAGATCCCGGGGAGCAGGAAGCCGACCCCGACTATATATACCCCTCATATGTCATTAATGAAGCTCTCTCGGATTTTGACTAGAGAACAGACTATAAGCTACCCGACCTCTCTCTTTGTAGCAAGACAACACTTTAGAACGCCGAACTGGACGTCCTTCGGAACCAGTTCGTAATTCTAAAGCGTTTACTTCTCTCTCATCAATAAAGCGAAACACGGCCCCGGCCTACTCATATTTCTCCCGACCTGTCTTAAACGTGGTTAAATTGCTCTATTAACGAAAATCTCACCTCCCATCTCCTAATCATTCTTTAAACACACTTAGTGGTCCACGGGATCAACAGGTACAAGTAGCAAACCGGGTAACGGGGAACAAGCCGGGTAACGGGAACAAGCCGGGTAACGGGACAAGTAGTCAAACAAATTTTTTGCCTTGGACTTGTCCCGTTACTTGCAAGTAGTTGGTTAACTCGTTTTGATACTTGGCTTGGACGAGTCGGGTACCCGATTTTACGGGCCAAGTACGGGACGGGTCGAGCGGGTAACGAGTACAGGGCTAGTAATGTCCCCCTTTCCCTTAAATTTCTTTTGTTTCTCTTTCTCCCTCAATTCGTTTCCCAGATTTTCACGAACCCTAGAATTTCCATTTCTTCTTCGACACACTGAGATCAAATCCAATTTCATCTTCTTCTTTTCTTTTTTTTTGTTTTCGATCAGGAAATATGTGTCCGTTGAGGTTCCTATTGGTGTTCTTCTCGGCTGTCCTCGCCGGATATTTCGCGTGGAAGACTGTGAGTTCTTCGCCGGAACTCATCTCGGACGACTCACCGGTCGAATTGAATGATAAACAAGGACTCAATTTCAAAAAGGTAATCAGAAATCTCGTTGCTTTTCGTTAATTCTGGTATCTGGGATTTCTAATTTCTTTCTTCTTCACCGGCGATTAACAGAAGATGGAGAATGGGTTCTGGGTGTTCGTCGATATGGCCAGCGGAAGATACCTTTGGCGGAATCTCAAGGAGATGAGAGAGACAAGTCAATGATGATTTCTAATAATTCAGAGATTTCGTCTCTCTTCTTTGTGCAGAAAGATGATCATTCTTAATAACCATCTGTTTCTTCTAAATCTAATTCTTCCCCTGAGTTTTTGTAATTTTGATTAATTGATTGATACCTTCTGTTTGTAATCTGGAAACCAAAAATAAAAAGAGTTTGTAACTTTCAAGCAATGTCTTCTCTTTACACCCAAAATCAAAAATACAAATCATGAGAGATCATAGGACACACTTCTCATCTTACGAGAAATTGCAATTGAGAAGTTTACAACTTGAAGAAGATGTGCATCTAATTATTTACAACCTAACTTTTGAGATTAGCTGAGAAAAGATTCACCTCGAATCGGCTTGAAGCTTGATTGACATGTAGAGGAGGGTGAGAAGAGCTCCTTGTGGAAGAGGAGCATGTCTAGCTAAATTGGAGCCAACCCACATCGCAACAACCACAAGAACCACCACACTGCTGCTTGCTTTCCCACAGAGCCAGCTTGCAAATGTTAGGCAGAGAGTGAGAAGGATACCGCCTTTTCCACCTAGTATCCAAGCAATCATGAACCCGACTTTGTAACCCATGTCCAGTTCCTTGTCGAACAAAGCCGTGCAGGTGCTAAACGTGAGAGATGCTAGACACCCGAGTGTATATAGGAGAAGCATCGATAGGGAGGCGGATTTGAGAACTTTGACAAAAGAGTCACTCTGTTCTTGTGCCGTTTCTTCTTCTTCTTCTTGTGGCTCACTGTAGAAATGTGAGTTTGGATATGTAGAATAGTGTCTCTCGTATCTAGATCGGCGTCTTTTCTCAGACCAGCTGTAATAATACTTCATGGCCTCTTCAACCGCAGGATCAGGGGTGTTGTAGTGCCTTTTCACTCTAGAGAACCTGGAATCTTCTTGAAGTTTAAGTGCTTGGTCGTACTGAGTCCTTGTAGCTTCATTAGATAGTACCTTTTGGAAGAAGAAAAAAATAGAGGTAAAAGTGAAATAATATTCCATTGGATTCCAAGAATAACACAAAACATGAGGCTAAGCACTCAGATTCAGATATGAGTCATAGAAGCTTTAAAAGGAAAACCCACTTGGTAGGAACAACGAATGCTCTTGAATAGCTCTCCGGCTCTAGAGTCCTTATTCACATCAGGATGAAACTGCAATAGCAACACAAGATTACTGTCACAAACTTGTATCTAAACTCCAGACACAGATTGCTAACATGTTATGATGATAGACAAAGGCAGCTAGATGCCGAATCATAAAAAACTTGTCCTTACCTTCCGAGCGAGTAGGCGATAAGCTCTCTTGATGTCAGCTTGTGTGGAATTGCGAGCGATGCCCAAAACAACGTAATGGTTCTGTCCGCCGGTGTTGGAAGCCGACGACGCCGAAGAAGAAGAAGCAACCGTCGTCTTCCAACGATTGCCGTCGCGGTGGTGCCTTCGACGGCCAGCAGGATTGAAGGACGGAGGGAGGAGATGGCAGGAGAAGGCGGATGAGAACCGACGGCAGCCCTTGATTGGGGTGGGACCCACCAGAAGGTGAGTCTGCATTATCTTCTTTCACTGACGGTCACAGGTCTCTCAACGGACCATTATTATCTTTCTTCTTTCGGTTTGATTATGGGTCTTTAGGGTATTGGGCTTTTATCTTTTTCTTTAAACCCCAAGTAAGATATTACATATGCTCCCCACTAAACTCCTCGTTATCTTTGCTTAGTAATAATAAAATTTATGTCAAGTATCGTTGGAGGAGTTTAGATCAATACGCTTTATCTATATAGGAACCTTTTTAATGCATGCATAATCGGTGTTTTGGCTGCTAGATATCCTATTGCGGACATATTGTAATGTTAGGACTCGTTGCATGAAGCTCGTCCTTGGTGACCGAATGCATCATCGATTTTCTTTTTAGTAGCTTTTTACCGAGATAAAAAAAATTACAAACATCGTTTACTGCATTTCCTAAATTCTTATCTTATTATACATATATAAACTATATAATATTGAATTTAAAAATATTGTATTATGTTATTTTACATGATGTGAATTACAAAGCTATATATATAGAACTACAAAATAATATAATAAATGAGAGAACCACAGAGAAAAATCATAGAGAATCATTATAGAGCCCGTTCGTAAGCAGTAGACACTGGATCTCATGTATTCTAAACGGATGTCTATGATTTTAAAGTCCATCGTAGTATCCTCCAAAAGATATCTGAGCTCTTGCCACCGGAAGTCCTTTCATCACAGAGATTGCTTCATTTAGCTTTGTTGCATGCGTCACTACTTCCTTTATTCGCTGCAATTTCAAAATATGTATTCATGTAAGTCAACTTTAAAAAACAACGAGTTTGCACATTTAAAAGAAAAACGTCTGACCCATGACTAATTTAGATGATTAATTGGCTAGAAACATGTTTGATTATTGTTCTTACATGCAAATCACCCATAAATATATACCAGTAGTAATAGCTGACTCGATTCCAAATAAAACATCTCTAGTCTCTAGCTAATATACATAACTTGGAAGTAAATGAAAGGAACGGAACAATGACGTTTTTTTAAAACGTGTTTTTTTCTTTTCAAAGTTTGACTTTGGCGCAAGGAAAGATAAACACACAAAATGTAGAAAGACAAAATAAGAATCTTCTCTACAATTATTGATTGTTCACTTTCAGACACGTAATATGCCCCACCACCAAAACGCATTCTTATAGGGGTGGGCACCTAGCGGATATCCCAAAAAATTATACTATTTATGATTTGCTCCGTTTTTACCGAATATCTAATTTTATGATTTGTTTTGCTCCGGAAAAATACGGATATCCGGAGTTCTGGATATCCAGAAAATTTACGGATATTTGCGGATATCCGCGGATATCTATTGCGCTCTATTCAATACAAACAAAAACTAACAAAAAAATGTTTATAATTCATTTTTTTATCCAATATGAACTAACAAGTATAAAACAAGTGAAATCATTTAGTTTCATTTTTATATAAAGAATGATAGACAAAATAATCATACAAAAAAGTAATATCTTCACTTAAACTTCAGTATAAACATTTTTATTAATATTCAATTAATTATTATAGAGTTTATATATTTTTATCGTGCATATTTTTTTTTTGAATTTTTTATTTATTAAAAAAATAAAGAAAATATAAATAAGCATTATAAATTTATAACATATTATATATATATATATGATCTACGGATCGGAGCGGATATCCGGCCTTCCTAAACTTAGTATTTGTGATTTGCTTTGTTTTAGACGGATACTACATTTTAGTATTTGGTTTGCTTCGAATCTTTACGGATATCCAGATTTTTCGGATCGAATCGAGACGAATACCGGATCAAAACGAATCTAACGGATAATTTGCCCAGCCCTACATCCTTATCACTTTGGTCGGATCAAAGACACAAACCACTTTTCTAATCAACAGCTTCCAATCAACCAAACACGTAATATGGTACAAGTTGAGATTTAACCTTTTTATGCAAAAAAAATTGAGATTTATCTTTAATAGCAATTACCCACTGAAAAAAGCATAACAAATTTAATAATCATTGGTAAATAGTCTGAATTTACCCAAATCAAAATCCCAAACAACCTTTTTCTTTTCTTTTAATTTGGATTCATGGGATCAAATTCAGAGTAGCTTTGAAGTTACTGGTTAAGAGGGAATCCAACTAAGAGTCCTAGTAAGTGCAACATTTAGCCTAAGGTCTTAGAAGCGGCTAGCCTAAAATTCACTTGGTTCAAGTTAAATTTCCCTCTTGTAAATAACATTTTTTGTTGGTCTAATAATTTTACATTTCAACCAAAAAAAAAAAAAAAAATTCACTTGGTTCCTTAACAATTTGATTTGGATTAAGAATCAAAATTAAAAAAGAAATACCTTGTTATCATCAGAGTAAATCTGGAACCTGAGGATCTGGTTCGTGTTCCGACAACCTTGGATGTTATTGTTGTGTCCAAGGAAGAAGACACAGATGGTGGCAGCAGCAGCTGCAACACCAAATGAACATATAGCTCCAAATCCATTAAGACCCTTCTTCCACAGATTCATTTTCTCACCACATATGTTCTCATCATCTTCATCCCAATCAATCCCTTTCTTGCTCCTCAAGTCACCACCTTCTTCAACCTCTAATCCCATGATTTCATCATAGTACTCTCCTCCTAACCTTCCTTCTGAGTCAGAGTGTTTCTCATCGTTCCGAGGCAGAGGGCTTGTGAACCTCGCTGGTAGCTCTATTTTCATGTCGACAAATTCGTTTTCCTTCGTTGTTTTGAAGGTTATTCTCGGCGACGGAACAGAGTCCGTCAAAAGTTCCGGGTCTGGATCCGATAGATCCGGATCCGAGTTCCTCTTGTGATCTGTGTCGTCCAGGGTGGAAACAGGTTCCCAAGTTAGGGGAAATTGGAGGAGCTGTGTGGGGACCACGCTTGATCTTCGATGAAACTCTGTTTTTTCGACAGAACCTTGTGTTGGGCAGATGAAGTAATCCATATCGAAGCTTGTTCCGGTGTTTCTGGCCATCTTCATAGCTGCCTCATGATCCTCGTCGTGATCGAGATTGAGATCGAGACTCTTGTAGTTGTTTTTGGGGAGTAATTCCCAATCTTCTAGATCCATCTCCTCCGATTTGTTGACTGATCGCTCTCGAGAAAAATAGAGGAATTTTGAAAAGTTTTATTTTATGTTTGTGTGATCTTTTTTTCAATTATTGGGGCGAATTGGGTTTCGTAATTCTGAGGAGAGACGTCTCTCTTTCTCTCATCGTTGTGAAGTGGTTTCTCGATCCTTTAATAGAGCAAAGAAGAAGATGAGACCAAAAAAAAGATTCAGACTCCGAAATGGTTACGGTTTGAGGATTAAGATGAGACGTCTCTCTTTTTTCAATTATTGGCGCTAGAAGGAGGGGGTTTGAGGATTTTTCTACACGCAAAGAGTAGCTCGGCAAATGTCGGGAACATCGCCCTCATCTCCGAACAACTCCATACAGATAAGTGCCAAGCTTATTTTTATTTTTTACTTTTTTCATTCTCCTTGAGCCGAGCTCATCTCGCAAACACTCGACAAGATAAGTACCGAGCCTAGCCTCGTACTTAAGCTTAAGAGTCAGCAAAGCCGAGCTCATCTCGCAAACACTCGACAAGATAAGTACCGAGCCTAGCCTCGTACTTAAGCTTAAGAGTCAGCAAAGCCGAGCTCATCTCGCAAACACTCGACAAGATAAGTGCCGAGCCCAGCCTCGTACTTAAGCTTAAGAGTCAGCAAAGCCGAGCTCATCTCGCAAACAACACGATCAACAAGTGCCGAGCCTAGTCTCGCACTTGCACATAAAATTTTTAACTCTAATCAAGTTCAACCTTACTTGCAGGTTAAAATATATCGAGCTATGACTTGTTTCGTCCGCCGACTTCGACACTCACTCGCCGAACTTGGGGGAGGGCTATTGTGGGTGTGGTGATGAGCACACCCCTTTTTTTAGCCCATTCCAAAGCAAAAGGCCCAACACCAAAGGCCCAACATCCACTATGCAGATACGGTTACTGTTCCCGACCTGCTCCGCACTGTTCACGACGTGCCGGTACTGTTCACGACCTGCCGGTTACTGTTCCCGACCTGCTCCGCACTGTTCATGACGTGCCGGTACTGTTCACGACCTGCCGGTTACTGTTCACGAACTGCTCGGCACTGTTCACGGCGTGACGGGTACTGTTCACGACGTGACGGGTACTGTTCACGAACCATCACGTCGTCCCTAAAAACCGGAGAGCTGTCTGCTCAACTCCCACTATAAATACCCCCTTTGGTATTCATTATCAAGACACACAAAAAAACTCTGATCCTCTCTCTCTAAATAACTTTCCCTCTCTAAAAGGAGCTCTCGGCAGCTCTCGGCAGCTCTCCCAGCTCGGCAGCTCGGTAGTTCACCAGCTCGGCAGCTCGGCAGTTCTCCCAGCTCGGCAGCTCTCCCAGCTCGGCAGCTCGGCAGCTCTCCCAGCTCGGCAGCTCTCCCAGCTCGGCAGCTCGGCAGCTCTCCCAGCTCGGCAGCTCGGCAGCTCTCCCAGCTCGGCAGCTCGGCAGCTCTCCCAGCTCGGCAGCTCGGCAGCTCTCCCAGCTCGGCAGCTCGGCAGCTCTCCCAGCTCGGCAGCTCGGCAGCTCTCCCAGCTCGACAGTTCTCCCAGCTCGGTAGCTCGGCAGTTCACCAGCTCGGCAGCTCGGCAGTTCTCCCAGCTCGGCAGTTCTCCCAGCTCGGCAGCTCTCCCAGCTCGGCAGCTCGGCATCTCTCCCAGCTCGGCAGCTCGGCAGCTCTCCCAGCTCTCCCAGCTCGGCAGCTCGGCAGCTCGGCAGCTCGGCAGCTCTCCCAGCTCGACAGTTCTCCCAGCTCGGCAGCTCTCCCAGCTCGGCAGCTCTCCCAGCTCTCCGCTCTCTGCAGCTCTCCCAGCTCTCCACAGCTCTCCCGAGCTCCCAGCTCTCCCGACCTGACGACCGGACGACCTCCCAGCTCCCCAGATCTCTCCTACCCGCCTCAACAACGAACTACGAATGGCTTGATCCCCAACCCGGGGTACGTAGGCAGCCCTCCGGGCACAGCTATAAATCACCTCCTCCTCCTCATTTGCCGACCGGAACGCAACCGGCTCTATCTTAACAGAAAATCCCCGAACCTCCCCGTTACAAATTGATTTGTAGGAGACGTGCTCATACCCGTTCCAACAATCGAGACTCTTGTAGTTGTTTTTGGGGAGTAATTCCCAATCTTCTAGATCCATCTCCTCCGATTTGTTGACTGATCGCTCTCGAGAAAAATAGAGGAATTTTGAAAAGTTTTATTTTATGTTTGTGTGATCTTTTTTTCAATTATTGGGGCGAATTGGGTTTCGTAATTCTGAGGAGAGACGTCTCTCTTTCTCTCATCGTTGTGAAGTGGTTTCTCGATCCTTTAATAGAGCAAAGAAGAAGATGAGACCAAAAAAAAGATTCAGACTCCGAAATGGTTACGGTGATTGTAACGCTTGAAGTGATACAAGCCGTATTCATGCAATTAGTGTAGTCACCTTTAAAATAGATAAAATTATAAAATGTTGAATAGTGATTTAAAAATGATTAAGTAAATTACAGATTTTTTCATATATATAAAATATTTTTTTTGCTGATGAATGATCTGGATCAGTCACATACTGTACTTTCACATATAAGTAAGAATCTTATTTGAGAAAAACAATGTTTTTTTTTTGTTTTGGAAAAGCTAAACATTGTTTTCACCATGATAAATTATATATGGGTTGGTATTTTCAGAGGTTAGAACACGTTCAACCCACCAAATGCATATCACTATCTGGTCCATTCTCACCCTCAAACTTACAATTAATATTGATAGTGTTCTCTTAATTAAAAAAATAAAAATAATTGCTTAACTACTATCTATGAACATAATCAAGTGGTAAAAACTCAAAGACATAGTGTAAAATCTGTCTTTTCTTAAATTCAATTTCCATTGAAATATTTTTTATTTTTATTTGGTTAATTAAAATAGTGTCATTTTAGATCAATAAAAATTTCGATGAATAGATTTTTTAATAGCTATATTAACTTAAAAATATTAGTCGGATGGTAAAAAACTGAAAGGTTAAAAAAAACTATATATAAACATCTACAATACTAAAGAAGGAGCAAGTGGGTAAGTAGTTGCCACAACTCTGCTGTCATCTTACTCGTTACTCGTGTGGAGTTCGACTATACATTCTCTCAACTATGGAGTATTAGACTATTAAACCGGTATGTTATGGCTCTATATAACAAAAAAATAAAAATAAACATCCAACATAAATAACTTGCAAGGACTATAAACAATCTTATATTAATTGTATATTGGTGAAACTATAAATGTAATCTAATGTAAATTGAAGGCGTGGGCGGTGAGGTGAGTCACTATGAAGGCCTATCTAGACATGAAGTGACAAAAGAAGAGGTTACTATTTTTGGACCCACATTAAGGAAGTATCAATGGTCTTCTTTGACACGGTCCCTCTCTCTCTTTGATATTTTATTTCTCAACCAATGGTTATGTGATGAAATCATGTTTTAGTTGAATGATTATTATCAGAATCTTTCGTACTAAGTTCTACTAATGAAAATTGGATTTTTTTTATGATCTACCTGTTCGGTCTACATTCGACTGGAGAAATGAGGACTGACTTCCTAATGCCAAACCAGTAAGACTTCACGTCTTCCGATTATTGTCTAGAGTGAGTTGGTCCAACTGACAAAGATTTTTCACGGGTTTTAAATTGGCCAAAGCCCAATGCCAACTTCCACATATGGTCATGATAAATGTTTCGAGCACCAGCGCAGATGGAGAATCGAACCCGGATTCCCCATTGGTGGAACAATCTCACATTCCCACTACCACTCGACCATGTCCATATAGACGAAATTGGATGATAGTTTTGAGTTTTTTTTTTTATGGATTAAGACGTCTTTCTAGACGTCTTTTTTTATGGATTAAGACGTCTTTTTTTTTATGGATTTTCTTATGTAAAAAATTACTGGTGGTTTTGATCTTTCTATATATTTAGAGAGCTAGAAAGGAAGAGACTTCAAGCATAAGCTTGCTACCAACAAATGAACGTTTTTCATATTTTGAATATTTTCTTAAATTCAAGTAAATTAACAAACTTTTGTAGTTAACAAACAATCCGAAAGAAAAAGGAAGGAGAGATTATGTGTAATACAAGTCACTAGTTTAAAGTCCTTTTCGAGGGAGAAAAATATAAAAGATAGTAGTTGATTGAGGTTGCTTGCTTGCAATTACTAGTGTAATTCAAGAAAAAAGCCACGAAATTTTCATTTAAGAAAGTGAAAGAGGAAGTTCAGTTAAGATAAACTCATACAAAACTGCTAAGAGACAAAACTAAATTGAGAAAAAAACTCTATCTACAAAACACTATTCAGAACATTTAGTTTTTAACAACTCCATTTGTTTCTAATTTGTTTTACTTTTTGCTTTCACATATTTCTTCTACTTTGTTGCGTACTTTACAATCATGAGAGAATCAGGAGATTGCTTCATTGATTAGGCTTTGTCAGTTTACATCTAAAATTAAGTTTAATAACCTTTAGAAAAAGTTTAATCTTAAAACCATTATTTATAGATTGTAATAGAAAATAGAATCAAATTTCATAATGTTGCCAAAATGATAGAATCACATTGGTATAAGCTTCTCAACTAATGATTCCTAAGTCGAAAAAATATCTAAATAGAGAGATTCAACAGTCATACACATACGCAAAAACGACAGGAAAACGAAACTTCAACATGTGAACCAGAGTGATCCACAAGTCGACAAGTTTCTTTCACATATACGACCCAAGTGTCCACCTCCTCTAGTACCAATTAAACCAAACCGTTCATAATCAATATAGACAAAACGTAAGCAAAACGAAGTGGACCCGGAACAAGAATATTCAATCAAGGAAGAAAATTATTCACAAAAGAAGCAAAACAGGATTTACATACAGAGACAAGAGGAACTCCAAAGTTATAGAAACATGTCCACAGAAAGTAAAGTCATCTAACTAAGCTCATCGACAATGAAGGAATTCTGAATCACCCTTTAGGCTGATTGTGATGTAGATTTTCCTAGCGAGACTGATGCAAGTGCGTTCTTTGCTCTTTCTTGAAAGTTCCTAGTTTTGGTGAGTCTCAGTTTAATCCATAGCCTCCTCACATCGATCATGTGCAGGGCACGCCCAAACAGTTGGCTAGTCTCACCGAGTATTCCCAAGCTCAGATGCGGAGCATAGGATGCCCACAACGTTTTCAAGCGCGATCCCATGATGGGGAAGATCAAAATTGCCAGTTTCAAAGACAGAAACATCAGTGCAAGCACCAAATATTGCTCTCTTTCCGCTATTTCTCTGACAGATGACCCGTTGTGTAGCCATGTGATCAGGCTCCCAACGGTGTCCAAGCTTGTTGGTTCAACTACATCCACATACTGGACAGGTTTAAGACCTGGAAAGCCACAGAGATACACCGAGTGGAGTTTGTTATAGCAAAAGTTAAACTGATTGATTTCCCAGGCATTCATGTTTCTTCAAGGGATTTAATAATTTGTGTGCTAATAATGTATTCAGATATGCAGTAAACACGAGAAGAAAGCACAAACAGAGACGCAGCCTGGCATTTCATGAAGAACTCTCACCTGTTGTTTCTTCGTAAAACAGAATTAGGGATGCAAGATCCTTTTGACCATTGTATCGCACTTTCAATGTTTGATTCACCATCAGGATTGAAGGCAAGCTATGGATACCATACCTAGAAAAGACACTGCAATAGTGAAAATCATAAAGATCAATTAACGTGGACCAAAGAAGATGCCCAAAAAGAAGATGAAAACAATTTAGCATTTTGAAGGATAAGCCAAAAGGGTTATACGGCACAACAAACTAACTAACCAACAATTGTTGATCACCCAAATAAACTAAAAAATAGCCGACAACAAACACACATAGCGTTCATTTTCTGTCATCTTATCGAATTATTTGTGTGTCTTGGTAAAACTAACTCATTAAGATGAAAACTTTACCAATCAGTGTAAAACAATGTTTGATTACTGACAAGTACTAAAAAATCTGACAAGCAACTTAAACTAATTTTTTCTGGATGCAAGATATCAACACCCAAATTTCTTGTTATGAATAATTCAATGCAAATGGTTACGTATTTTATAGCAGGGGTGACTTCTTACGATGGTAAAACCTGAGATTGCTCAACAATCAGGTGCCCTATGTGAGGAAACATTGAACTCAGAACATCAAACTTTGGGCGAACTGCACGTGAAAACGGGCACCACGGAGCATAAAAAAGTATGGATGTATAAGCATTTCCATGGTTTGTATCCATGAGTCTGTCTAGCAAGTCTCCATCTACCTGCATTAGCAAAAACACAAATTTAGGTACTTGTTGAGCTACAAAAACAATCACACATCCAAGTCCACACCCTATGAAGAAGCGCACACACACATTTATTAATTTTCCTATATCACAATTTCTGAATTACAATTACTCTAAATGATCAGACTTCATATATCTTTGATTATCCAACCAAGATTTATATCCAGATCTCCTCTGTAATGAATACCTTAAAAAGAATTTGAAAAGGGAGAAAACCTCAAGAAACAGTGAAGCAAAGGTAAACATAAGCGAAGTTCAGCTACAAGCATATACCGTTCTCCTTAAGTACTCCTTAAGTACTTGTGTGAACTTGTATGAGCCTACGCTTGCATAATGAAAGAAACAACAACAACAACAAAAAACTGAAGAGGAGACTTGTTGTCACCAAAGTGAGATGCCAAACAAGCAAAGGAGGGTTTTTGATCCTTGCAACTCACATTAGGCAAGAGTTATCATCTGAACTTCAAGAGGTAAGAGTCTAAGCACCTTATTCCACTTTAAGTACATCAAACTCTAACATAGAAACGCCACAAACCCCGACTCACCAGAGATATATCTAACACAAAGCGTAGCTAATTCAATCGAAAAAAATCACAATCGTTTTTCTAACAAATCATGGAACTCAAGCAGAAATATGGCGAAACTATGATAAGGTACCTCTATAGGAGGCCTAGGATACAGAGAAGGATGACATTTTCTCTCGATTCCGCACCGGAACACCTCGAATTCGTGATCGCAAACGTCAGGGCGGGACGAGGCGAACCCGGAAGGTAAGCATGACCCAGCTATCGCACAGAGAAGAAGTACGGAGACCCGGAAATTCATTAAATTAAGGTGACTAGAAGAGCCAAGCAAAAACCTAAATCTAAGGTAAAAGAGAGAGAGAGAGAGAGAGATCGAAATTCCAAATTCGATGATCAGAATATATGAAACTTTTAGCGATTTATGCACAAAAACAAGAGAACAGGGTCACCGATTAAGGGTGAGATCGCATCAGATTTGGAGGACAAAAGCAGGAATCAAAGCAAATAGAAAAGCCTAGGTTCCAGACGAGGGCATGAAGAACAAAAATTGGAAAAGAAAATCTTGTCTGAAAATAAATCTAGGGCAAATTTGGGGAAAGTCTCAGATCCGTGGGAAATACGGTCATAAAGATGATTTGTCACTTGTTTTTGCAGAAACAACACAACGGATCGAGACCGCCAAAATCGATTACGTTGACAAATCGCATTCGTCACATTCCTCTCTCCCCACCACTTATCCTCCCGCGATTGGTGGATGTGTTAGAAAACATATTTTTATATTATACTAGAATGTGATGTAGCCCGAAAGTTGTAAACCATCTTTCTAAACAGTTTTTATTGTCTAATGTTATTTTATTTTTTGAATATGGTAATTAATTGAATTGTCTCTATTAGCTTAAAATATGTGTATTTTTATTTTTTGGTTTATTTTCTTAATTTCTTAAATTTATGATTTTATATGTATTTGTTTAGTGGATATTACACATTTTTACTTATTTTTTTCTTTTGTTGGTCAATTTCATGCAATTAGTTGTTTTTTTAAGAGAATATCTTAACAATTTAAAGTTTTCTTTGCATAAATTTTGTTTTTTTCTTTTTTTTTTAATCTAAAACCTATTTGTTGAAACCCTTGTAGAATACGTTTCCCTTTAATATTTAGAAATTTAGGAATTTGTGCTACTTTTAAAAAATTTAGTTTTAAGATAATTTTCTATTTTTTTTAAATATGTTGGATGTATAGATACTATCCGCAAACGTGGTCCACATTTTTTTAATTTTGTTTTGATTGTGTAATATTATTTTATTTTATTGGTTTTGGAGTTAGTGGAACTGTTTCTAACAATTTAATATTGGATGGTTCCTTATTTTATTTTATTTTCCATTTTTTATTATTTGTAATCGTGTTTTTTTTAACATCATTTTTTTTAATCGTGTTTAATGTTGGATTCTAATCCTCTTTATTGCATATTTGCATGAAATATGTTGTGTGTTTCTTAACTATATTATTTTTGAATTTTTGCAACACCGATTTCCATATTTATCAGGCACAATATGCTTTTGTTATGGGGCTATCCCATTACATCAATCATTAATAATCCATCAAGTTGAATAAACTATACCCATTACAATTATTAACAATCCATCAAGTGACATAAAGTCTCTATGGGAGAAATTCAGAAATTGGATTGTTAATGATTACATCAAACATTCCTAAGTCTCTATGGAAGAAATTCAAAAATCGGCACTGTTTCAACCCCCCTCCTCCCCAAAGTAATTGAGAAGTTCGTTATTCTCACCGTCGTCATCGTAGGGTTATATTGACGGCAGTCAGAGAAATTCCCTCTTGATTGTCCAACTAATCACAGACCAATGACATCATTTGCTGATTGTTGGTGGTTAGGAACGTGACCTGCGGGAATGAGATGATAGAAGAGGCGGGTGTGACCCTAGAACTTAAAATTGAAATAATAAGATCTGGTTTGCACTCTCTCCTCTACAACGATTGACCCTTCTTAATGGGCCTATTATGTATATTTCGAAATTTTGTTTTAAGTTTGGTTTTTTTTTTGATTATTTTGTTTTATGTTTGTGTGTGTGTGGTTTTTTTTTTTTAATGTTTATTGCTTAGGTGAAGGGTGAGGTGACATCATAAAAATAAAAAAAAGCTAACTTTATATATATATATATCTGCTTTGCTTTTTTTAATACTGATAAAAATTAGAATGGATAACACTATCCTTACCAATTTTATAAAATTTCTTTATAAAATTGTCACTTTTAATCTACAAAAATTGCATCTTGTGGGAATTAAACCCCATATCTTTTGATGTATAAAGATTAATGAACCATTTAGTCAAACCATTGTATTAAGTGAGTTTCCAGATATCTGCTTTGCTTATTTACAAAAAAAGTTTTCAAGAAATTACATTAAGAAAGAAGATGAAATTAGAGAGAAATTTCAGAAGCTAAAATTTTAGAGGATTAGCATTAACAAATTAGTTTGTTTTGTTAAATAAAGAATAAAGTTTGACCAAAAAGGAACTATAATCTTATCTCATTTAAGGCCCATTAGCGAGACTCAACAGGGCCCAAAAGGCTATTATACTCCAGATTTTGACCGAGAGTAGTCAAAAGAGTTCTTCTTCTCACGCTCTTTCTTCTTCCATTAGAGAGAGATATTTAGGGCTTTAAAGCGGAACGCTTGAAGCTGAAATCGAGAAAAAAAAATGGAGGTTACGGAGAGGAGGGACGAGGAGATCAGGGACGGCAGAGAATCTGGAAACATGGACAACATTAAGTCGCAGTATGTTACCGACTCTTTTGCCGATGAACGCCACTCTCGCGAGCTCAAGGCTGGTCTGCATCCTCTACGGGTTTGTCGTCTACCCTTCGTATCGATTGATTTTCAATTTGAATCTGATCTTAGCTGAAACTTTGCTCCCCGTGCGTCGAAGATTGGGAACTTTTTATAGCCGGGGTAGTGGAAGATTCGGATTCTAAATCTTTATTTCTGGAAGTTTTGGTGTCAACTTAGGTTTTGCGACTTTGTTTAAATGTATGTGAGCTCCAACGTTATTGAATTCTGCTCTAGTTGGATTTAGCTCATCTTTAGGCCCTAATTATCCCTTCTTTAGCTATTAAATCATACAAGTGTAAGAAAGTTGAGATCATTGCTACCACTGTAATGGCTCAAATGATCTACGTTTTATATTTTGGGAATGTGCAGTACAAGTTTGCAATTTGGTACACCCGTCGCACACCAGGTGTCCGAAGCCAGACATCGTACGAGGATAACATTAAGAAGATTGTGGAATTCAGCACGGTAAGCTCAAAATTACTAATGGAGAAGTCCATTTTTGAAGCTGTTTGCAATCTTCATTTCTGATATCTGGCTTTGGTACTTAGGTTGAAGGGTTTTGGGCCTGCTACTGTCACCTTGCTCGTTCTTCTCTCTTGCCTAGTCCAACAGATCTTCATTTCTTTAAGGATGGGATTCGCCCGTTGTGGGAGGTAGCTATTTCCATATGTTGATTATTCTCATTGTCTTTGTGGTTGTTCGTATGTGGATCATCGATGTTGCAAATACCTTTTGATACAACAAAAATTGTATCTCCTACAATAAACTAGCTAAATTCATTCTCCATCAGGATGGTGCCAACTGCAATGGGGGAAAGTGGATCATACATTTCTCGAAAGTTGTATCTGCTCGCTTCTGGGAGGATCTGGTGAGTTAGTTTTTCTTGTGGGCACTTCTATCGAGTATTTACACCCTTCTACTTTCATACTTTGAGTCGAGGTTTTTGTATCTGGAAATCATGTTATACCCTTCCATTTATTTGTTTCTTCAGCTTCTTGCGTTGGTTGGCGACCAGCTTGATGATGCTGATAACATATGTGGGGCAGTACTGAGTGTCCGCTTCAATGAGGACATCATTAGTGTATGGAACCGCAATGCTTCTGATCATCAGGTGAGAAAACTATTTACAAGAAGATCCCTCTCCCTCTCCCTCTCCCTCTCCCTCTCCCTCTCCCTCTCCCTCTCCCTCTCCCTCTCCCTCTCCCTCTCCCTCTCCCTCTCCCTCTCCCTCTCCCTCTCCCTCTCCCTCTCCCTCTCCCTCTCCCTCTCCCCTTCTTTTGTATGTTTCTTACACAGTGCAATGTTTTATGCGAACAGGCAGTGATGGGTTTGAGAGACTCAATCAAGCGGCATTTGAAGTTGCCTCATGCATATGTCATGGAATACAAGCCCCACGATGCTTCTCTTCGCGACAACTCTTCCTACAGAAACACATGGCTGAGAGGATAGGATCAAAGTAGACGATTGTGATCACGTGACGTGGAGAAGATTCGGGAAGCTCTCCTGAAACCTGGGAAGATACATGGATGGAACCCTGTTTCTGATAGCAAACTGTATCGCTGGTGTACAATCTCAGCAACAGAAGTCTACTTCTGTATCAGTGGGTATTCAGTCGTTTTCTTGTTTCTAGATCTTGATACCTTCAATGGTTTGAGTCTTGTTTAAACTATAATGATTCACTTTCAATGAAAACTTGAGCTCGCGTACTGGTTTACATTATTACTCGCGTCTTAAACAGTAAGTCAATATACAATTTCTCTGATGTAAAACAGAGTCTCGCTCTGGTGTGGATAGTTCATTGATCTCAAAAGCTATAATTTAGGATCCACAGATGATTGAAGCCCGATAATACCTGGTTTAACATCAAAACCTGCTGTGAGTTACTTGACACTGAAAAAAAAAAAAGAGAATGGCGTTGCTCTGTTTTTCAAATTGTTAGCTTTGTATAGCAATACCACATCCAACTCGTGCACCTGCATTTCCTGTTGATTTGCTAAGCTTGTGTCCTCCTGCACGGTAACAACAGCAAAGAGATCATGATTCTTTAACATCAATAAAGCACAACATGAACCTAAGAACTGTGGCAGGTACATGTTGATAACTAAATGAAACTAGACACAATGATTACTATTGAGATTTGACCCTTAAACTTCTAGTGTTGTGTATGTAGTGAGTGACATTGCACCATATGTATATTTAAAGACTAAAAGAAGTTCCTACCTCTGCCAAGGTCATCAGGATCACCATGTACAACAACCGCCCTCCCAAGTATAGAATACTGCCCACTAAGCGGTATCTGTGAAATCAAGAGAAGCAGAGATAAATGGGGAAAATGTCAATAGAGATATATGCACATTCTAAGAAGTTTAGGACTTTGCAAAACCAACTGAAAAATATGGAAATGGTAGAAGACGGGAAGAGAGAAGAATTCTTTTACATGTTTGTCTTTGATTGAGATTTCAGCAACACCTGAAACAAGTCTCATCCAAAAATGCTAGCCTCATTATTCAAAAGGCACAAAACATATATATATATATATATATATATATATAGATGAGGGTACAAAGAGTATACCATCTGAGCCTGCAAGGATGTTACCCAAATCGCCAGCATGACGATCTTCCTCATCCGGTGGCCCATGAACTCGATTTAATGGATTGAAGTGAGGTCCTGAAGTTAACATTTCCGCAAGAAAACAAAAGAGCTCAACCCTTAATATTGAGTACAGAACTGTCAATAGAATCACAAAGATGAAACACCACTCAAACATCTAGAAATAAGATTTAATATGTTTCTGCTTCTATTACACCTAATCTAAATGGTTCCTTGAGTGAATTCTTTGGCAACACTAAGAGTCCATCTAAACTAAATTCTGATCCAAACCAATCCCAGTTACATCAAGATCAAGCAAGATTACACTTTTTCATATGTATGTATGTATTCGACAAGTACAGTAACATAGACACAAGAGTTAAAAAAACAACCAGTAGAGTTGCAGCCATTTGTGGTATCACCGAAAGAGTGAATATGAAATCCATGGAAGCCAGGAGAGAGTCCCGATATCTTTCCGGTAACATGGGTAGTCCCTGTAAACACACACACAAAGACCACCAGGCAAATAAATTACAAAAACCCAATGAATGAAATAAAACATGTCCTCGTAAAGGGAGAGAAGACAGATCACACCGGAAGTGCCTTGTATGAACTGAACACAGCCTCGGACGTTCTTATCGCCGGCGATAAGAGCCACCGCTCTGAGATTGCCTCCCGTAGGAGCTTCCATGGGTTATGTGTTTTGGGATCGATTGTGGTGTTGATCGGATGAGATTGAAATGTGTTATTTGGTTAAGACAGTCAGTGAGAGGGAGAACGAACCAAAAACCAAATCAAACCGGAATTAAAAACTCTCTCGGTTAAAAGAATTTGTAATTCCGAACCGGAGAGAACAAATCATTTCATTAGATTAAATCACAAAAGTCTCAAAGAGAAACACAATTAAAACAAAACTAGGATTTAACCCGGGTTATAAATTTTTTTTTAAAGAAATTGTTTTGACATTTAAAAAAAAATTGAATTTATTTGAATTTTATAATATGCATAACTCATGATTATAGATATAATTGTCAAACAAAATAATTTGTCTATTTAATCCGTTTTGCACTGAACTAAAATATTATTCGAGCTAACCCGTAAAACATATAATCTTAAAAACATAACTCTATTAATTATTATGCACTGTTTAATGACTTTAGTTTTGTGGTTAGGTCATGAACTCTTAAAAAAAATTTATTGTGTTTAACTTTTTATAAAATTAGTAAAATATTTTTCAATTTTTATTTTGATATAAATTCAAATAAAATATAATAAACTATAATGAAAATATATATCAAGATTTTGAATAGATTTTTTTTCTTTGAATATATATTGATTGATTATTATTTTAAAATATATAGTAGATAACATGTTTAATGTAAAATAAATACTTTCCATATTCTTATCACTAATTGTAAAACACAATTATACCTTTTCCTATTTCAATTATTCTTTGTTATTTGTAATGACATTTTATATAATAACTTACAAAACAAAGTTCATTTTCAAAAATATTTCTTAAATAGTATTATAGAGATAAAGATTGGTTCCTGACACACATTAACTAGATTCTCAGACCATCTGCATCAGAGACACACATTTTGTGTCTTCCGTTTTTTTTTTAATATTGTCGCGACGAATCACGTCGCGACACGTCATCACTTTTTGGAAAGACATTGTGTCTTGCGGAAGACACACGTCTTGGATGCGGATGGTCTCATAGAGTGATCAAACCCAGATCATCTCACATACATCACATGGTCGTTTTTTGGTGACACTGAGAATAATCTCGGTTGGTTTGATGAGCTCGAAGGTGCAAATATCTCCGACCTGTAAACGCAACTCTCTGGCCAAACGAACCCATCCAGGAGAGAATCTTGACTCACATGTACCAGAGACCACATACGTAACCTCCCACGACTTCTTCTCTTTTGAATGATGAATCTTGAACATCGTTGTCTCCTTTGGCATATGCATATCCGCAAACTTCTTTCGGACCGCCTGAATCACAAACCAATATTCGATTATAACTCAATTTGACAGTGTTACTTGTCTTGTCTTCCTTATATCTTACCAAGAACTTGAGGTATGATTTCTTTATGGTGAGCGTAAATTCTGGAACAAGAGACGATGTGCCGGCTTCAGAATCGTCACAATTAGTATCCACATTCTTCTTCTTCTTTGATTTTTCAGCTTCTTCGACTTTCTTCTTTCCCAAGTTAATCCTCCGTTTCTGTTTCAATCTTCTTCCTGTAGATTCAGCTGTTTCTGAGCCAGAATAGCTCGATGAATCAGACAACGACTCACTCTCTCCCTCCACATCTTTGTAAATGTTTTTCCCTTGTTCTCTCTTGTTCCGACCTGTTTCATCAAAAATCAACCAGAAAACTAAACTCTGTCTTCTTCTCCATAAGCATTACAAAAAAAAAAAACAATCACAACATGAGAACATACTGGAAGAGGCAATGGTTGCAGGTTTTTTGGATCTAAGAATCTCCTTGCAATCTATTTGGTAGATGTTTACGCTAAAGCACATGTTTCCTTTGTGCGTGAATGTAAGAAGCTCGTCATCACCTAAAGCGTTGTCGCTCAAAAACTGGTCCCATCCGCTTTTCTCCATGTAGTAGAATCTTGGGTTTCTGGAGATTTTGATTGGCCATGAGCTTCCCCATGGCAATTTTAAGACCATCTTAAAAGAGAAATCCTTGTCTGGGATGCTTTTTATGAAGTCGTGAGGAATCGCTCTCTTTAGACATACAATGAGAAATATGTCAAGAAGTGATTAAAAACCAAAAAAAAAAAAGCTGCATTATGCAATTTCAGAGAAAATCACTGAAAATTTTCACATCCACCACGCACATTGAGGCCAAAGTTTCAACTTTTTTTACCTTCATCAATTTCACATCCGACCATTTCACACACAGATCCATCAAGAAATCGAAAAAAAAAGCTCACCAAGAAAAAAACACAATTGAAAACCTAAAGCGTAGGATCTCACTTACTAACAGAACAGAGAACCAAAGGCTAAGGAACCTAAAAAAAATATGTGTTCATGAGACGTAATTAAAAGAGAAAAGCATTATTTTCTTATGAGCAGGAAAGAAAAGAAGATTTAGGAAGACGATGAGGTATGGAAAAAGAAAGATAGATACCATGGTCTCAGTCGATAGATCTTCCTTTCTAAGAACCTTGAAGAATCCTGGGTTGTCTCCTTCTTCTATGATCTGACCAAAGCAACTGTTTGTCGCCATCTCTCTCCCTCTTCTCCGATGACTTCCTCTCTCTCTCTCTGTCTGTGATAATGGGCAAAGTTTGAGAGAGAGAGAGAGAGAGAGAGAATGCTCTGTAAGACTCTTTTTTTCTTCTTTCTAAAAACAGCCAAAGCAGCTCCTAGCATTCAAAAGTCTTTACTTTTTCTCCATTAATTTTGACATGATAGAGAAAGAAGCCCATGCATCATTAGTAATTCACTAATTTTATTTGTAATTTCTCTTTTCTTTATAATGCTGGAAACAGGAACTGTGTTTTTTTCACTTTGAAGACACGCAAAAAGCAGAGCAGTTTGCTAGTTTTAGTAAAAACTCAATTCACTACAAGGACAGCGACTTTTTTTACATCATTTAATCTATAGGCTAAAAGCCTATAATATTAGAATTACTATGAAGTTCTACTACATGTTACAGCCTTACAGCCAAATTATTTATCTAAATGCTAACTCATGTTTTTAATATTAATCAAAGTTAGATTTTCAAAAGCTTCAAATACAAAAAGAGTTAGATTTTTAAAAATAAAAAGGGAAAATTGAGATCACTAACTGGTTCACATGCACTACAAAATATTTGTACTATAGCTTCAATACTATATACTATGATTTAACCCGCGCTGATTATAGCGCGGAGTAATTATTTTAAATAAATTGTTTTGAAATTTTAAAAAAAAATTTTATCTAAAATTTACAATATAGCTAGCTAATGATTATAGATAAAACTGTCAATTTGTAATAATTTATCTATTTAACCCGTTTTGCAGTGAACTAAAATATTATTCGGACTAACCTGCAAAAACTTATAATCTTGAAAACATAACTCTAATATGCACTGTTAAATGACTCTAGTTTTTGTGGTTAGTTTACGAACTCTCACAAAAAAATTGTTTTCTTGTGTCTAACTTTTTATACAATTAGTAAAATCTTTTTCAATTTTTATTTTGATATATATTCAAATAAAATATAATAAATTATAGTGAAAAATATAGCAAAATTTTGAATATATTTTTTTTCTTTGAATATGTATGAATTGATTATTATTTTAAAATATATAGTATTAAAAATAATTAAGAAATTAAATAATAAATAATTTGTTTAATGCAAAATATATATTTTCCTTATTCTAATCAATAATTTTTAAAAACTATTATATCATTTTCTATTTTAATTATTTTTTGTTATTTGTAATGGCATTTTATGTAATAACTTACAAAACAATATTCATTTTTAAAAATGTATTCTTAAATAATATTATAGAGATAATCATGGATATTCAAAAGTTTACATGACAAATCAAATATCATAAATCAAAAGAGAGAACAAGGGAAAAACATTTACAAATATGTATCATAAATTGAAGATATAAATATGTACTCCATATTTTACTTGATTAGATTTTGTTATATATATATTAAAAAAGAAATAGTATATTCACATAAAAGTATTTAAAAATAAATAATTAAATAGTACATTATTGAGAATGATGTATAAGCAATTTGCTTTCACCTAAGGTTCAAAAAAAAAAAAAATTGTATAAGCAATTTGCTTTCACCTAAGGTTCAAAAAAAAAAAAAATTGCTTTCACCTACCAAAACCTAAACCTTGGTGGTGTAAAACATGCAAAAAAGTAGAAAAAAGTCTCGGACGTTGTTGTCGCCGGCGATAAGGAAACAACGCCGGTTCTGTGTTGCGTTAGTGTTTGGGGATACGGTGTCTCTCGGATGAAGATTTCAAACCGGAACTAAGACTTTCGGTTAAGAGAAATTATATTACCGAACCAGATAGTGGAACCGGATGAAACGCAGCAAAAGCGAAGGGCAAATCTGGAGATAAAAGTTAAAAAGATTTCCGGATAATGTTCGGGATTTTGAACCCGACGTGAATCGAACACGCAACCTTCTGATCTGGAGTCAGACGCGCTACCATTGCGCCACGGATCCGAATGATAAACATATCAGTTATGCGTATTTATCCATTAGTAAATTATAATTAAAGGTTCCTCAAATGTTGTGGTATTTCGTTTTCAAAGATGGTTCAAAAATGTATTGACATGATCGTGTCGATTGCATGAAAACGGAATTCAATTTCTAACCTTTTCGAAAAACTCTTTCGAGAAGAAAGAGTGAAAACTCCTCCTATATTTACAACAAATACGTCTAACTCTAATTCAAAGAACAAAATGTTGGATCATCATCATTGGAGCCGAGAAGTCACGGTGATGAAGGTATCTTCGGGACATGGGATCGTTAAGCCACCCATCGGATGATCGAACCCAAATTCTTCCTCGGATTTACTGAGAAGAGCTTGAAACGAAGGCTGGCTCAAGTATGAGATTGGCACAATATATCTCTTCTTCTTGCTTTCTCCTACGTACACCGCAAGAAACCCTTTAGGTGCGGCCGAGGCTGCTCTTTTGCTCGTAGAAGCTGCTGCTACGGAGAGGCCAAGAATCTTCTTTGCACCCAATAGACTTCTCACCAAAGCCATTTCTATTTTTTTTTTGTCTGAAAGTTTGAATTCTTTGAAGCTTTTTGAAGAGATGTATGAAAAGATGCAAGTTATTGGATTGCTTGTTCTTGGTTGATGATAGAAAGAATGGGATATGTGTATATATAGAAAGATCAATGAATGAGCTCAAACCTCTCTGAAAAATCTTTGAAACTTGTGGTCTTGAAGCGTGGGACAGACTAGAACAGAGTTGCACATGGTTTTGTCTTGACCATCTGGAAAAGTTTAGTTTAATGCAATTTGTCTTGATGAGATAATTAATTGAGTGTGGGACAGTAAACTAAAAACAAAATGAAATTCATAAGGGCTTTTTTTCTCAATGTTTTTTTTTTTTAATAAGACATGCTATTGTCAATAATAAAGACAAGCAAGTCTCTGTTCTTCGTGTTCTGTGATGATCCTATACCCTCACCTCTGTCGTCTCAAAAAATTTAAAAATAGCTGAAAGTGGGGACCTGAAGTTTCTCAACAACACAACAACAAGTCTCTGTCACTGGTTAAGTTGTTATATGATGAAATCCACAAATAAGACCACACACAGTTGTAATTCAAAAAAGATTATGATAGACGATGGTTTTTCATGAGAGGGGTCAGTGTTGGGTTCGTGGTGAAGGCACTGCCGGAGACAAAGTTGTTGAGAGATGAGTCAGGAAGACAAAGGCATGAGCTCAAGTTCCTCTCTTAAGCCAGAGATTAAGGCATAAGCTTTCTTCAAGTACACCATTGTTATGATCTTATTATAAATACCTGCTACTGATTCCTTAACAACTATCTCTCACTTGCAAAATTTCATGAGAAGAAGAAATTTTACAGTCTTTAGAGCTTTATTAGATAGAAAAACAGTAATGGCCTTGCGAGTTCTTTTCAGGCAAGCAAAGTATGTTTCGGATTGGGGAGAGGGAGAAGAAGAGCTAGAAGAGAAACAAAGTAAATCTCAAGAAACATAACAAGAAAGACAAGAGAACATGTCATTTGGGTTATACATAAGATGTCAAAGCTAAGAGGTGAACAAGAAAGACAAAAGATCTCCCGTTAACATACTCTTAAAGAGATTCAGATGGACCTTTAGCTTGAACCAAGGAAGCTTTTGACGAGATGAGCCACAGAATTAGCTAAAGTATCAGCAGCTTCTTGTGTGGATGCTTCAGCATACACTCTCACAACATCTTCTGTACCTGATGGCCTTATGAAAGCTCTGCCACGCGGGTATTTCTTGATTTCAGCATTAATGGCATCTTGAATCCCCAAGGGTTTCAGAGCCTCGGTTTCTTCGTTTGTGGTCACAACCACTGTTCTGTCTGGAACTTCGACCTTAATCTGTCTGCTAGGAAGGTCGTTGTATAGCTCATTCCACTTCTGTACTGACCATCCCATGTGTTGCAGAATCACTTCAACTAAGAGCAATCCACTTAGAGCGTCACCAACCGCTTGGTTAATCAGATTACTCACCGCCACTAGTCTAGAAACCGCTTTGTGCTCTTCAGAGCCTTGAGTAAGACCCTTTTGTTTGGCAACTAACAACAATAGGAAAGATTCCGAGAAGAGTATAGTCCCGTGGCCATTAGCTTCGAAGTAGATTCCAATATCATACTCTGCTGCTTTCTCGTGTAAATGCTTTACCCCTGTTTTTGCGAAAACAACATCTAAACCCAACTGCTTGAGGTAATCCGTGGATGCACCATTTGCGTAAGCCGTCTGCACAATACCAAGACGAGAATGCGTCCCTTCTTTATCATCATCGAGAGTGTTTAGTTGCTCTTTGATAAAGAGAGCAAACAAAGACAGAATCTTGTCACCATCGAGTAGCTCAACCTTGTCAGTAGAAGAGTCTGAAGGAATGTAAAAGTAAACCAATCGATCTGCATCGCCGTCAAAACTCGCACACCTCGTCCCCACATCCTTTGACCCGAATCCTAAAGGCACAACCTTTTCTTTCTGCACAAAATCAGCCCCTACACCTTCATTAAGCACACCTCCATCTCTTCCTGTGTTACGAATCTCAAGATCTAGATTGTTCAAAGAGTCTCTTAGCTCCTCAAGCTTCTGTCCACCCACACCATTAGCACCATCAACGATCAATTTGCTAACCTCTAACTTGTTCTTTCCACCAATTGGGATCAGATCAATCAAGCACCTGAATGAGGTAGAGAGACTCTCAAAGTAATCATTCTCCGTTGCCTTGAGACCTTTGTTCTTAGCTCGAACCATCCAATGTAACTGCGGAGTTGTCAAAATCCCCATGTCAATCGCAACAGATCTCAAAATAGAGGAAACACCGATTTCCGCAGCTCGAAGAAGCGATTCACCACTAGGTCTCGTATCCCTTCCCAACCAAACCTCTGCAACTTTCTTCTTCCCTTCTCCGATTGCAATATCTTCCTTCTCCACGAATTCTCTAATCAACGAGACGAGCTCTCGAGGAGAAGACGCGTTCGCGATCTGATCTGCGAAGGGCTCCCATTCTTGAGAGAGCATACCACCAGATGGATCTGCGACTTTAATGCCATTGTCGGAGACTTTGTTGTGCGACGCCGTGATCATGAGCCCGACGGTCGCTGACCCGAGCTTGAGCGATCGGAGAGCTGAGAGTATCCCAACTCTATAAACCGTCGATTCCAGCAACTTTGGGTCGGCTCGGAACCCAGCCGTTCCGTACGAAAGCTTGACGCTTTGAGGAATCGGAAAGAGCTCTGATGATTTGAGGAGTGAAGCGATTTGGCTCTCGTCCATCGCTATTCGCTAGTGAGAGAGAGGAAAAATGAAGATGCGCCAAAGGGTACTCAACTCATATACCACTATTTTAATCACAAATCTCCCCCTCTGTTCAAATGTCGATTTTATCCCTAATGAATGATTGTAAAGGTTAAATAGAATTAAATCGGTAAGAGGACAACGAAAAACACAGGAACTCAGTGGTTGCGAGCTCCACGCACGTCATATCCCTCTGCGTGGTATCATCTAGTAATACTGGGTAATACTCGGGTAATACTCGGTGGCGGTAATATTTCATTTAAAAAAATTCAGGAGTATTTTCGTCGTTTCACTTAAAGAGAGGAGTATTGTGATTAACTTAAGGTAGTGATGATTAAAAATTCCCACATAATGGTATACGAGGAGATAATCCCCAAACGATGGCCTAAAAGGAGGCATTTTTATTTGACTATATATCTAAGATTTAGTTTATGCTCATTGCACAATCTTTTTTTTTTTTTGGTAATTCAATGAAACATCATGATTTGAAATGAAGACATCAAGAGTTTGATTATCTAGGAACTTTGAGAAGTTGATCTTTAATTAGTTAGGAGCTTAGAGATGGTTTACAACTCGCTGAAATGCGAGGAAAAATGTAATGTTACATCAGTCTAGGGGAAGAGCTTTATATGTACAAAATGGTGACTAACAACAAAAATCTATAGAGTGAGATGTGTGTTTTGGATATTCGAGGTGAGGTCAGCAAAGGTTTTAGCTCACTGCAGGGGATTGTCAGTCTACTCATTGGGTGATCAAACCCAAATTCATCCTCTGCCTTCCTTAGCAGATCTTGAAACGAAGGTTGGCTCAAGAATGATATCGGAACCACGTATCTCTTCTTTTGGCTTTCCCCAACGTACATTACAAAGTATCCCTTTAGAACATCAGCAGACTTTGAGTTTGCAAACAGTTTCGCTTGCCGGAAGATTTGCATAGATTGCAGCACACGAGGAACTTTGAAAGCCATCGAATCGTTTGATGGGTATGTGTTATCTTCCTCTTTTTTTTTCTGAGTTCTTGTATATGAAAACGATAGCAAAGAGAAAGTTCTTCTTGTTTCCTGAAGATGTGAGAAGTTCTTGTGCGGTTTAAGGATTTAGGAACTTCTTTTTTATAGATAAACCACTTGAAGACATCTTGATCCGTCTTTTCTGGCTCAGAGAAGCTCAGCTAATATGTACTGACACATGCTTTGTCAAGTCGTGCCCAACATTTTGATCTCATAAGGCCCCATCTCATGATCATTCTGATGGTGGTGGTTTGATGAAGTTTTTGCAGAGATATCCACATGGATGTGACAGCCTGACAGGTTAGTCGCGCTTACAGTCCAATCAAATTTAAGCTTCACAATATGAGATCATGTCCTTTGAACATGAATGTGTCATTCTTGTTCTCTTGGTAGGCAACTTAAAGTCCCACCTCATTAAGAAACCAAACTTACCAATGTTTTATCATAGACAAGACAAGATTGCAATATCTCATATTTTCCTCTTTAAATTATTTTAAAGACGCTAAGGAAACAAACCCTTGTGAAGTGCATATAATGTTGATTAGCTTTCATTGCTTGTCATATATCGTCACTGGAAAACTAAACCATGTGAAGCTCTCTTCCTATATGTCCCACGCTTGTGGACCACAGTTTCATTGGTGCCAGGTTGGTTTTAACTCCTTTATTGATCTATTTATACATCCAGAAGCAGAACCAACTCTTCACATCACCAAGTAGTAAAGCAATCCAAAGCTTGACTCTGAGCATTTAACTTGTTATCTTCAATTTTAAGATTTTCAGAGACTAGAATGGCTTTAGTGAGAGGTTTCTTGGGTGCAAAGAAGATCCTTAGCCGTTCTGTAACGGGTACAACACCAAAAGGGTTTCTTGCGGTGTATGTTGGCGAGGACCAGGTCCAGAAGAAGAGATATATAGTTCCTGTGTCATATTTGAGCCAGCCTTCGTTTCAAGCCTTGCTCAGTAAATCTGAAGAAGAGTTTGGGTTCGATCATCCGATGGGTGGCTTAACGATCCCTTGTCCTGAAGATGCCTTCATCACCGTAACTTCTGGGCTTAAGGGAAGATGATCTGAAAAGAAGAAAAAAACTAATATTAGTTAGCCCAAGTTAGAGATAGAATTATTCAATGTAAATAGGTCAACCTTTTTTCCTCTTTCTTTGTGAGAAAAGAGTTGTTCAAGAGTTTACAAAACTCAATGTGAATGTCATTTTTGTTGTGTAAGAATTGATGGTGTCAATGAGAATTTCTTTCTAAGTAAAGAATTTACAAGTGTTTTTCACTTCACCATTTCAGGAGAAGAATCAATATTTCGATCTTTGAGGTTTGCTAGATAAAGGAAAAACAAAGTAAAGAAAATGCATAGGAGAGCATCTGCAGCTGTAGACACCGAATGGGTGTTTCAAATTTTTTTTTTTTTTTTAATAAAGTAATGAAAACAAAAAATTGACCAATACCATCGCGCCAAGTCAACGTGAGGATGTCTCAAGGTGTCTGAGACCCCGTCTCTCTCATTCTCTCTTTCTTGCTTTTTCAATTTTTTCTATTTTTTTATTCTGAGGCACTCTGAATTTTTTTGTGAGACACCAACATCACTGATGTGGGTGCTCAACTGACTAAAAAAGAAAATTTGAGCCACGGTTAAAGAGAGGCAGAGCAAACGGTTAGAGAGAAACAGAGCAAATCTCAAGAAACAGAACAAGAAAGACGAGACAACATCTCATATGGGTTATACTTATACATAAGACGTGATAGCTAAAGCAGAGATTAAGAGAACTTGATTAATTTCTATATGATTCTTGCACTACGACTTTCTAGCCGATTGAACATAACTGTTAAACAGGATAATTAAAATATAAAAACTCTTAAACTGAAAGCTACTTTCTGGTTGATAAAAAGAAAGGAAGAATATTAATGCGATTTTACTTGTCATCTCTTTGCATTGGTCAGTTTAACTTAATGTCATCTCTTTCTTTGTAAGATGAAAAACTTCAATGGATGAGAATTTGGTTAAACTAAGCCACGGATCCGGAAGATAAATACTCTCATTTAGTTGTATTTAACAACAACTAAAGTATAATTTAAATAGTTATTGAATTGGTGTTGTCCTTTCTTTATCAATGATCGATTCAAAATGTATTAATTTAACATGAATCATTATTGTGTCTATAACATAAAAATGGTATCTACTGTACTTTCAAAACTGTTAGAACAACTCTTTCAAGAAGAAAGAGAAAATAAAGGAAAAACAAACTCCTCTATTTACAAGGAACAATTCTATCTCTAACTCAGTGAACAAAATATTGGATAATCATCATTGGAGCCGGGAGGTTACGTTGATGAAGGTATCTTCAGGACAAGGGATCGTTAAGCCACCCATTGGATGATCGAACCCAAACTCTTCTTCAGATTTGCTGAGAAGAGCTTGAAACGAAGGCTGGCTCAAGTATGAGATTGGCACCACATATCTCTTCTTCTGGCTCTCTCCTACGTACACCGCAAGAAACCCTTTTGGCGCCGCTGAGGCTGCCTTTTTGCTCGTAGAAGCTGCTGCGGTGGAGAGGCCAAGAATCTTCTTTGCACCCAATAGACTTCTCACCAAAGCCATTTATAGTTCTTTTGTCTGAAAGTTAGAATTCTTTTGAAGCTTCTGAAAATGTATGAAAAGATTCAAGTTATTGGAATATTGCTTGTTTGTTGTTTGATGATAGAAAGAATGGGTCATGTTATGTGTATATATAGAAAATTCAATGGATGAGTTGAAACTCCTCTGAAAAATCTCTGAAACTTGTGGTCTTGAAGTGTGGGACAGACTAGAACAGAGTTTCACATGGTTCTGTCTTTACCAACTGATAAAGTTATAGTTTAATGCAATTTGCCTTTATGAGATAATTAATTGAGTGTGGGACAATTAACTAAAAACTAAACGAAATTCCACAAGGGCTTGTTTTCTCAATGTTTTTTTAGATAAGACATGCTTTTGTCTTTTGTCAATAATAAAGACAAGCAAGTTTCTGTTCTTCATGTTCTGTGATGGAGTTAATAAGAACTTAAAGTGGGGACTTGAAGTTTCTCAACAACAGAACAATAAGTCTCTGTCACTGGTTTAAGTTGTTCTTTCATGATTTCAGCAAAGAGGATCACACATGACAGTTGTAAGTAAATGATTGAATATCTCATTTTTTTCTCTTCATTTATTATACAGACATGGAGAAAACAAACAGATAATGCTCGTTAGCTTTCGTTTCTTGTCATCTATCATATCCAGGAAACAGAACCATGTGAAACTATGTTTGTCTATGTTCCATCCTTTCAATGGTTCCAGGGTGGTTTTAAGTCCTTCATCCATCTATTTATACATCCAGAGACAGAACCAACTCTTCAAATCACCAAGTAGTAAAGCAATCCAGACCTTGAATCTGAGCATCTAACCTTTTTTCAGAAGCTTCAGATTTAGATTTTCCAGACACAAGAAATGGCTTTGTTCAGAAATCTCTTGGGTGCAAAGAAGATTATCGGCCTTTCTGTAGCGGCTACAAGCAAAAGAACAGTTTCAGCACCAAAGGGGTTTCTTGCAGTATACGTTGACGAAGACCAGGTCCAGAAGAAGAGATATTTGGTACCAATCTCATATTTAAACCAGCCTTCTTTTCAAGCTCTTCTTGGTAAATCGGAGGAAGAGTTTGGATTTGATCATCCAATGGGTGGTTTAACGATTCCTTGTCCTGAAGATACCTTCATCAATGTGACTTCTCGGCTTCAATGATGATCTTCCAAAAGAAGAAAATACTAACATTAGTTAGCCCGAGTTAGAGATAGAATTATTCAATGTAAATATGTTAATTTTTCTTTTCTTTCATTGTGAAAGAGAGTTTTTCATAAGGTTACAAAACTCAAATGTGAATGCCATTTTATGGTTTCAATTATACAAATTACAGAAAGTTTTCTGTGAAAACATTCATCTCATTCTTGTAAACATAGTTGTCTAGGTATCCAAATCAGTAACGCGAGAAAGTTGTGAGACCCATACAGGCTTTTGTTTTCGATAGACACAAACCATTATACGAGGAGGATGTTTTTATCTTACTTCATTAGGATTCTTGTGACATGTGTTTACAGCTTTGTTTAAGACATGTTTACAGCTTTGGCTTGTTAAATGTTTACTGTATGGCTCGATCGGTCCAGTGTTGAGGATTCATTGGATCACATGACAAAAGCTATAAACAGAACAGACTAATCTTGAGCCTAAGTTTCATTTATTTAACACATTCGACAAACGAAATCTGCTGAAATGTGGAATTTTTTAAAAAAAGTTCTGTATGATCAAATACAAATTAAAATCAAATCTCCTATGCAACAAACTCTCTGTAGAAGTGAAAGTAAAAAAATGTGTCGATCTATCTAAAAATTGAACCTGCATCATCTTTGGCCAAGAGTAAGCTTGAATCAATTTGAAAACAGAGCAAACGGTCGAAGAGAGAAATAGAGCAAATCTCGAGAAACAGAACAAGAAATACAAGACAACATTTCAATTAATGGGTGTCACCGGTCATATTTATACATTAAAATGCGAGGCTGAGGCAGAGTTTCAGAGTACTTTACCTATGATTCACTTTCAAAAAATTATAGAACAACTCTTTCAAGAAGAAAGAGAAAAAAAAAAAACTCCTCTATTTACAAGGAACAAGTCTATCTCTAACTCGACGAACAATATGTTGGATAATTATCATTGGAGCCTAGAAGTCACATTGATGAAGGTATATTCATGACAAGGGATCGTTAAGCCACCCATCGGATGATCGAATCCAAACTCTTCTTCGGATTTACTGAGAAGAGCTTGAAACGAAGGTTGGTTCAAATATGAGAGTGGCACCAAATATCTCTTCTTCTGGCTCTCTCCGACGTACACTGCAAGAAACTCTTTTGGCGCTGCTGAGGCTGCTTTTTTGCTTGTTACGGCTGCCGCTACTACAGAGTGGCCAAGAATCGTTTTTGCACCCAATAGACTTCTCACCAAAGCCATTTCCTTTCTTTCTTTTTTTTGGCTGAGAGTTTGGATTCTTTTGAAGATGTATGAAAAGATTAAAGTTATTGGATTGCTTGTTGTTGGTTGATGATAGAAAGAATGGGTAATGTGTATATATAGAAAGATCAATGAATGAGTTGAAATCTCTCAGAAAAATCATTGAAACTTGTGGTCTTGAATCGTGGGACAGACTATAACAGAGTTCCACATGGTTCTGTCTTAATATTGAAAAGATGCATTAATGCAGTTTGTCTTGATGGATATATAAATGAGTCACAAGGGCTTGTTTTCTCAAAATAAAATTTAGATAAGACGTATGCAATTGGCATTAACAAAGACCAGCAAACTTCTCTCCTTCATGTTCTGTGGTTGGTTCTTTGTCCTATTCTCTCATCTCTGTGGTCTAAATGGATTTAATAAGAACTTAAAGTGGGGACCTGAAGTTTCTCAACAACAGAACAACAAGTCTCTGTCAGTGGTTTAAGTTGTTCTTTGATGACATCCATAAAGAGAATCACACATGACAGTTATAAGTAAAAGAAGATTATTTTGGAGGAAATCTCAGAAACATTGAGAAAACAAGCCCTTGTGAATTGCGTTAATGCATCTTTTCCAGATGCTAAAGACAAAACCATGTGATAGGTTCTAGACTATCCCACATTTGTAGACCACAAGTTTCAAGGATTTTTCAGAGAGGTTTCAACTCATAACTGATCTATATATAATACACATAACCCATTCTTTCTATCATCAACCAACAAACAAGCAATATATCCAATAACTTGAATCTTCTCATACTTCTTCAGAAGCTTCAAAAGAATTCAAACTTTCAGACAAAAAAAAAATAGAAATGGCTTTGGTGAGAAGTCTATTGGGTGCAAAGAAGATTCTTGGCCTCTCCGTCTCAGCAGCTTCTACGAGCAAAAGAGCAGCCTCGGCCGCACCTAAAGGGTTTCTTGCGGTGTACGTAGGAGAAAGCAAGAAGAAGAGATATATTGTGCCAATCTCATACTTGAGCCAGCCTTCGTTTCAAGCTCTTCTCAGTAAATCCGAGGAAGAATTTGGGTTCGATCATCCGATGGGTGGCTTAACGATCCCCTGTCCCGAAGATACCTTCATCACCGTGACTTCTCGGCTCCAATGATGATGATCCAACATTTTGTTCTTTGAATTAGAGTTAGACTTATTTGTTGTAAACATAGGAGGAGTTTTCACTCTTTCTTCTCGAAAGAGTTTTTCGAAAAGGTTAGAAATTGAATTCCGTTTTCATGCAATCGACACGATCATGTCAATACATTTTCGAACCATCTTTGAAAACGAAATACCACAACATTTGAGGAACCTTTAATTATATTTTACTAATGGTTAAATAGGCATAACTGAACTTATTTAACATCCGGATCCGTGGCGCAATGGTAGCGCGTCTGACTCCAGATCAGAAGGTTGCGTGTTCGATTCACGTCGGGTTCAAAATCCCGAACATTATCCGGTAATTTTTTTACTTTTATTATGTCTAGATTTGCCCTTCGCTTTTGCACTTATCTCACATTACAGAACAAAATTAAGAAAAAGGAAAAAGAATCATGGTAGCATACGGAAGAAAAAATTAGGGTTTGGAAGAGAAAAGTATAATCGTGTTGCGATCCGCCATGGATTCAGAGGAAAAGAAAATGGTAGAGATCCACGGAACATCAGAATCTTCATCGATACACCTTCTCATGCAGTGGTAAGGAGTCTTCTACCCCAAGCACACACAACGAAGCCCTAAACAGTCAAGAACGTCCTCACATGATGTTAAAAATCATGTCGCCGAGAGACGATTCTCAGGCTCTGTTCCTCTTGATCTAGCGTGGGAGATTCTCTCAAGACTTCCTGCGAAGTCGATTGTGAGATGTCGCGCTGTCTCTAAGCTCTGGTCTTCCATCACCACCAATCCAGATTTTATCAACCCGTTCCCTGCTGTGTCCTCGGCATCAAGTCCGTGTCTTCTGCTCATCTTCCAAAAAGGCGAGACGCGATTCGTTTTCTCGTTTCCTCAACACCAAAACCCATTCGATCCTTATTCGCAAGTGGAGCGTTATGAAGAAGTGATAAACCCTAATGATCGTCACTTGTCCTGTTCTGATTCCGTCCACGGCTTGATCTGCTTCGAGACTTGTACAAAGCTCGTGATTTGGAACCCAACCATGAGACGGTTCTTTACTTTACCTGAAACGGAAAACAGCTTGAGATACGTAGGAGGCTTTTTGGGATATGATCCAATCGAATGTAAATACAAAGTGCTAATCTTTTATACAGAAGCAGAGATTCGCGTTCTTACATTGGGAGCGAAAGAATCATGGAGGATAGTCAAAGCCAGTCCTATGCATTTCTGTACTATCGGTTACGCGGCGCGATGCATTGACGGAATTCTCTACTATAAAGCTTATTTTGGTTTGACTCGGAAGCTTGCTATAATGAGCTTTGATCTCAGATTTGAAAAGTTCAATTTGATTGCATTTCCGATGGATGATCACAGTCTCGCTTTAATGGTACCTTATGAAGGAAGGTTCGCTTTAGTTCATTCCACGGCCTTTGGTGTTGAAATATGGGTTTTGGAGGATGCAGAGAACCAGAAGTGGTCGTATAAACAACATGTTTACCCTCCGTCTGACAAACAATGGATGAGTTTAGATTTGAAGGGTGTTACCGATGCCGGTGAGCTTATTTATACACCAAGAAGTGTTTATGATTCGTTCTATGTTGTGTATTTTGATCCTAAGAGAAAGAGTATAAGAGAAACTAAGTTTGAAGGAATTGCAGGTGACGAATTTAGACGACTTAGAGGACTTGGATTCGGTCCTGTCAATGATTTAGATGTTTTCCCAAATCACATTGAGAGTCTCTTCTCCTTGTAATAGCGTTTCATCGCAGCAATGTGATTTTAAGATTATTTGATATCTTTCTTGTCATGATTTGTGATCATTCCTTAATTTAAATCTATCCCAACATGTTATATAACAATGTTGATATTAATATACTGCAGACTATTGGACAAGTCTGTCAAAACAGAGACCGCTCTGTTTCTAGCATTTGTCATGTGAGCCAAGTCTGTCACAACTCCATTTCAGAAGATGCTTGTTGGATTTTGGTAGTGTCCACTAACCTTTTTAGACTTTCGAAAGAGCATCATTATTGGGTTTCTTAAGTAATATTTAATTATAAATTTGAAGTTAAGAAATTCTGTTAAAAAATTTCTGTTTTTGCTGCTTTATTGGTAGAACCCTATTAAGGGTTCTTAAAAAAAAATTAATAATTTTGTTTTATTTTAAATAGAGTTTATTTTTTTAATCAAACATAGTTGAGATAAAAACATAATATTTTAAACATAGATTTTTGAAAAAAATGCAAAAGAACGCTCAATTTGGGTTTTTTCTGATCTTGTCTATGAATCGCTTTCCGTTCACCCACCGAACGATTCCAATTCATTAATATATAAAAAAAATTTAGAATTTTAAAGTTGAAGTTAAGAAAAAGTTTTAAAAAAATTCTTAACTTTTTTTTTAAAGTTAAACTTACGAAAAAGTAAAAAAAAAAATCTGGCAAAAAAAAAAAATTCTGGCAAAACAAAAAAAACTGGCAAAAAAAAAAATCTGGCGAATTAAAGGTTGACACGTGGCTAAGAACAGTGTAAGAACCCCCTTAAGAACCGGTTCTTAAAGTTCTTATTTAATAACCGGTTCTTACACTGTTCACAATTATTTTATTTTTTAAAATTTTTTTTGGGTTAAAAACCCCTTAAGAACCCTGCAATAATGATTCTCTAATATGTTTGGTCGTTTTCTTACTTTTTTTTTTTTTGTTATATTGAATGTGGTATTTGGTGAAGTAAAAGAATTGAAACAGAAAATTCATTAAAAAAAAAATTCAGAAGAAAAGAAAAAAAAATGACATAAGTCATAAAAGCATAACGAAAAATTAATTTTAATCTGCTTAAGTTATCTATTTTTTTGCTTTTTTAAAAGATAATAATTTTATATTTTTTTAAGTAAAAGGATACAAAGAGGAAGAACAAATTAGGGTTTTTAAGAAAGCACGGTATCGTGGAGTGATCGGCCATGGATCCAAAGGAAGCGAAAGGGGGAAAGATTCACGGAAAATCAAATGATGATAGTCACAGATCTCATGGCCTCAAGAGAAAAATCTCAGACCCGTTTCCTCTCGATCTGACCTTGTACATACTCTCAAGACTTCCTCCCAAATCGCTTGTGAGATCTCTTTGTGTGTCAAAGCTCTGGTCTTCCACACTTCCAAGTTTAATCAACTCGTTCGCGAATCTTTCCTCTGCAGTCTTCTCCTCACCTTCCACGAAGGTAACCAGCGATTCGTTTTCTCATTTCCTCAACACCAGAATCCTGACGGCTCTTATCCTGCGGTCGACAGTTATCAAATAATGACAAACCCTAAAGATTGGAGCTTTACACAACAAGAGTCCGTCCACGGCTTGATCTTCTTAAGAGATCTCAGAATCTGGAACCCTACAATGAGACGGTCCTTTGACTTACCCAAACCCAAAAGCAACTTCATGAGCGGACTATACCATTTAGCTTACGAACCTTTGGAGGGTAAACACAAAGTATTGTACATTTCCCATAAAGATGTTGGAAACCCTCTTGTTCTTGCATTGGGATCTGCTTGTGAATCATGGAGAAAGACCAAAGATTATTGTCCATTGCATTTTCCTACACATTCTGCGAAATGCATCAAGGGGGTTTTGTATTATAAAGCCTATTTCGGTGTTGATCTTAGTTGCTATGCTATAATGAGCTTTGATACCAGATCTGAAATGTTCAAGATGATAAAATTCCCAGAGGATTATATTATGGAATCTATTATGGTGACTTATGAAGGAAAGCTAGCCTTAGTTACAACTAATTACTTTTCAATATCTGATAGTGTTGATCTATGGATTTTGAAGGATGCAGGTAGACACGAATGGAAGCGTAAACATTTTATTTTACCACTCTGTAAGGCAGACCAAGTTTGGAAGACTGGTTTAAAGCTGAGAGGTATTACTGAAGCAGGTGAGCTTATTTATGCACCACAGACTTTGTCTGAATCGGTGTATATTCTATACGTCGATCTGAGGAGCAACAACATTAGAGAAACCTTGTTTGAAGGAATTTTGGGTGCTGAATTTAGGCGCCGTAATAGACTTGAAGACCATCTTATTATACGCGACATTGGTATTTTCCCCAATCACATCAACAGTCTTGTGACTTGGTAAAGTGATGCTCTTCTACAATATTTTTTTAAAAAAAAATATTAGATTCACATGAGGGGCTTTGTGATAATCTGATCATTCCTTAGTGTATGCAACTTTATGATTCTCTTATATATGTATTCACATGAGGGGATTTGTGATAATCTGATCATTCCTTAGTTTGAATACTGTTTTTTGGTACCTCATGAGAGAAGAAGGTTAGCTTTAGTTTGTTCCATTGGCTCTGGTGTTTAATTAAAAATGGATTTTAGAGGATGCGGAGAAGCAGTGAAGCACAAATGGTCATATTACAAAAAGACATCAAAGCCTGTTATTTTTTTTCCAAATTTTCAAGACGTCTAGATCTTTGATTACAGGCCATCAGAAACCATTTTCGGCCAGAGAGAGCCACTTCACCTTCTTCATGCTCAAGAAGAGGGCAAAAGATACCAGAAAACCACAACACAGAATTTGCCAGCCATTGTTAATGCAAATACGATTGTTGGACACTCTATACTCTATAGCAGCCGCGGCCAGAACTAGCGAAAGCTCAGGCTTGGAGGATGCCAAAATTGTTTCTTGCAATGTACGCAACCCTCAAAACAATGTAGATGGCTTTTTTTTTGTTCTTTACTCTTGAAACTCGAAAGCGTTGCTCTAGGATGTTATTACATCGTGCCTTTATAAATATTGTTTTAACTTTAAAAATAAATATTATTTTTGGTATAAATATTATTTTCTTAAGGTCCCTAAATTTTATTTGCATTAAATGTATATTGTTGGCTTTGAAACAAAAAACACATATGTTTCAATAAAGTATTAGTTTTACATAATTTAGCAAAAAGCCGAAAAAGATACGTATTTTAATTTTAGTTTAATACGTATTAAAATACGTAAATTAGGGTTCCAAACTCATTCGCGGCTCGTTCCTCTGAACGGATACCGCGTATTCTGTTCACATTCCCAGCAAAATGGAAGCGATTCGTTTTCTCGGTTCCACAACACCAGAATCCTGACGGCTCCTATCCTCAGGTCGACAGCTATCAAATGACAAACCCTCAAGATTGGAGCTTGCTGCTATCCGAGTGCGTCCAGGGTTTGGTTTTATTAGACGGATTCGTAATTTGGAACCCAGCCATGAGACTGTTTCTAACCTTACCAGAGCCCGAAACAAGCAACGAGGGATTGTCTTTTTTAGGGTACGACGCATTGGAGGGTAAACACAAAGTAGTGCACGTAGAATGGGGAGAATCCGAAGTGGCTTGGATTCTTACATTGGTACTCGTGGTGCTGGTTTTGATCACTGTGCTTCGATGTCAGATCTGAAAAGTTCAATCTGATCAAACATCCCGAGGGTTTTTTCCGTCCGGTTTATCTTATGATACATTATGAGGGACGGCTAGTCTTAGTTAGACCTAACATTTCCAATGATGAGGTTGATCTATATATTTTGGAAGATGCAGATGGACACGAATGGATGCATCAACGCTTTCTTGTACCTTGTAATAAGAGAGATCAAATACAAGGGAGAGATTATCTACGTTTCCGTGGTGTTACTGATGCTGGTGAGCTTGTCTTTGCACCATCCAATTTGTCTGAATCGTTTTATATTCTATATTTCGATCCGAGGAGAAACAGTATTAGAGAAACCTTTTTTGAAGGAATTGTGGGTGATGACTTTAGACTCCGTTATGGACTTGGTAAACACGAAATACACGACTTGGATATTTTCCCAAATCACATCGAGAGTCTCGTGTCTTCTTTGTAAAGGCCGCAATTCAATGTCTTTTGTTTCTGTTTCCCCTGTCAATGACACTTTTAATTCTATATGAATCGATCTTGTGTCTTTTTTTTCTTCTTCTTGCGATCTTCATTTGTTCTTCTTTCAGTTTTGAGAATAGGACATAGAACCCACCAGAGAATCATTATTAAACATGAAGAAGACATAACCATGTTTCTTACTTATAAAAAAAAAAACCATGTTGCTTGTCGCACAGTCAATCCAGATTAGTAAATCTGTAAGACAGAACCATGTGAAACTTGTCCTTGTACATCACAAGTCTTCAATTCAGTATAGCGTCTCTCGGCTCCAAAGATAATGATCATGAAAGAAAATTTAACGTTCTTTCCATAAACAGAGTTGGTCTTTCAATTGTGTATACAAGAATGATGAATTTTTTCACAGAAAACTTGCTGTAATTTGTATAATGGAAACCATTGTTCTTACACGGAGAAATGGCTTTGTAACCTCTTGGAAAACTCTCTTTCACAAAGAAAGAGGAAATTAGTTAATATATTTACATTGAATAATTCTATCTCTAACTGGGGCTAACTAATGTTAGTTTTTTCTTCATTTGGAACATCATCATTGAAGCCGAGAAGTCACATTGATGAAGGCATCTTCAGGACAAGGAATCGTTAATCCACCCATTGGATGATCAAATCCAAACTGTTCCTCCGATTTACCAAGAAGAGCTTGAAAAGAAGGCTGGTTTAAATATGAGAACGTACACTGCAAGAAACCCCTTTGGTGCTGAAACTGTTTTTTTGCCTGTAGCCGCTACAGAAAGGCCGATAATCTTCTTTGCACCCAAGATATTTCTGAACAAAGCCATTTCTTGTGTCTGGAAAATCTAAATCTGAAGCTTCTGAAAAAAGGTTAGATGCTCAGATTAAAGGTTTGGATTGCTTTACTACTTGGTGGTTTGAAGAGTTGGTTCTGTCTCTGGATGTATAAATAGATTGATGGACTTAAAACAACCCTGGAACCATTGAAAGTATGGAACATAGACAAACATAGTTTCACATGGTTCTGTTTTCTGGATATGATAGATGACAAGAAACGAAAGCTAACGAGCATTATCTGTTTGTTTTCTCCATGTCTGTATAATAAATGAAGAGAAAAAAATGAGATATTCAATCTTTTACTTACAACTGTCATGTGTGATCCTCTTTGCTGAAATCATGAAAGAACAACTTAAACCAGTGACAGAGACTTGTTGTTCTGTTGTTGAGAAACTTCAAGTCCCCACTTTAAGTTCTTATTAACTCCATTTAGACCAGAGAGGTGAGGGAATAGGATCATCACAGAACATGAAGAACATAAACTTGCTCGTCTTTATTATTGACAAAAGACAAAAGCATGTCTTATCTAAAAAAACATTGAGAAAACAAGCCCTTGTGGATTTCATTTAGTTTTTAGTTAATTGTCCCACACACAATTAATTATCTCATAAAGACAAATTGCATTA
This sequence comes from Eutrema japonicum, assembly GCA_030161315.1. Lineage (NCBI taxonomy): Eukaryota > Viridiplantae > Streptophyta > Magnoliopsida > Brassicales > Brassicaceae > Eutrema > Eutrema japonicum. The sequence continues at coordinate 48,708,859 of BSQW01000005.1, forward strand.
AACTATAACTTTATCAGTTGGTAAAGACAGAACCATGTGAAACTCTGTTCTAGTCTGTCCCACACTTCAAGACCACAAGTTTCAGAGATTTTTCAGAGGAGTTTCAACTCATCCATTGATCTTTCTATATATACACATAACATGACCCATTCTTTCTATCATCAAACAACAAACAAGCAATATTCCAATAACTTGAATCTTTTCATACATTTTTAGAAGCTTCAAAAGAATTCTAACTTTCAGACAAAAGAACTATAAATGGCTTTGGTGAGAAGTCTATTGGGTGCAAAGAAGATTCTTGGCCTCTCCACCGCAGCAGCTTCTACGAGCAAAAAGGCAACCTCAGCGGCGCCAAAAGGGTTTCTTGCGGTGTACGTAGGAGAGAGCCAGAAGAAGAGATATGTGGTGCCAATCTCATACTTGAGCCAGCCTTCGTTTCAAGCTCTTCTCAGCAAATCTGAAGAAGAGTTTGGGTTCGATCATCCAATGGGTGGCTTAACGATCCCTTGTCCTGAAGATACCTTCATCAACGTAACCTCCCGGCTCCAATGATGATTATCCAATATTTTGTTCACTGAGTTAGAGATAGAATTGTTCCTTGTAAATAGAGGAGTTTGTTTTTCCTTTATTTTCTCTTTCTTCTTGAAAGAGTTGTTCTAACAGTTTTGAAAGTACAGTATATACCATTTTTATGCTATAGACACAATAATGATTCATGTTAAATTAATACATTTTGAATTGATCATTGAAAAAGAAAGGACAACGCCAATTGAAGAACTATTTAAATTATACTTTAGTTGTTGTTAAATAAAACTAAATGAGAGTATTTATCATCCGGATCCGTGGCTCAGTTTAACCAAATTCTCATCCATTGAAGTCTTTCATCTTACAAAGAAAGAGTTTTATATATTGATTATCCTGTTTAACAGTTATGTTCAATCTGCTAGAAAGTCGTAGTGCAAGAATCATATAGAAATTAATCAAGTTCTCCGAATCTCTGCTTTAGCTATCACGTCTTATGTATAAGTATAACCCATATGAAATGTTGTCTCGTCTTTCTTGTTCTGTTTCTTGAGATTTGCTCTGTTTCTCTCTAACCGTTTGCTCTCTAACCGTGGCTCAGTTTTTCTTTTTAATCAGTTAGATCCTATGCACTTTCTTTACTCTGTTTTTTCCTTTATCTAGCAAACCTCAAAGACCGAAATATTGATTGTTCTCCTGAAATGGTAAAGTGAAAAACACTTGTAAATTCTTTACTTAGAACGAAATTCTCATTAACACCATCAATTCTTACACAACAAAAATGACATCCACATTGAGTTTTGTAAACTCTTGAACAACTCTTTTCTCACAAAGAAAGAGGAAAAAAGGTTGACCTATTTACATTAAATAATTCTATCTCTAACTTGGGCTAACTAATATTAGTTTTTTCTTCTTTTCAGATCATCTTCCCTTAAGCCCAGAAGTTACGGTGATGAAGGCATCTTCAGGACAAGGGATCGTTAAGCCACCCATCGGATGATCGAACCCAAACTCTTCTTCAGATTTACTGAGCAAGGCTTGAAACGAAGGCTGGCTCAAATATGACACAGGAACTATATATCTCTTCTTCTGGACCTGGTCCTCGCCAACATACACCGCAAGAAACCCTTTTGGTGTTGTACCCGTTACAGAACGGCTAAGAATCTTCTTTGCACCCAAGAGACCTCTCACTAAAGCCATTCTAGTCTCTGAAAATCTTAAAATTAAAGATAACAAGTTAAATGCTCAGAGCCAAGCTTTGGATTGCTTTACTACTTGGTGATGTGAAGAGTTGGTTCTGCTTCTGGATGTATAAATAGATCAATAAAGGAGTTAAAACCACCCTGGTACCAATGAAACTGTGGTCCACAAGCGTGGGACATATAGGAAGAGAGCTTAACATGGTTTTGTTTTCCAGTTACGATATATGACAAGCAATGAAAGCTAATCAACATTATATGCACTTCACAAGGGTTTGTTTCCTTAGCGTCTTTAAAATAATTTAAAGAGGAAATTATGAGATATTGCAATCTTGTCTTGTCTATGATAAAACATTGGCAAGTTTGGTTTCTTTAATGAGGTGGGACTTTAAGTTGCCTACCAAGAGAACAAGAATGACACATTCATGTTCAAAGGACATGATCTCATATTGTGAAGCTTAAATTTGATTGGACTGTAAGCGAGACTAACCTTGCGGTGTACGTAGGAGAGAGTCAGAAGAAGAGATATGTGGTGCCAATCTCATACTTGAGCCAGCCTTCGTTTCAAGCTCTTCTCAGCAAATCCGAAGAAGAGTTTGGGTTCCATCATCCAATGGGTGGCTTAACGATCCCTTGTCCTGAAGATACCTTCATCAACGTGACGTCTCGGCTCCAATGATGATCATTAAACATATTGTTCTTCGAGTTAGAGATATACTTGTTCCTTGTAAATAGAGGAGATTTTTTGTTTTCTCTTTATTCTTGAAAGAGTTGTTCTAAAAAGTTTTGAAACTTCTATCCCAATTCTCATCCATTGAATTCTTTCATCTAACAAAGATGAGATGACATTAAGTTAAACTATTTAAACTGAGCAGTGCAAAAAGATGAAAAGGTTAAAGGATCGCATTAATATTCTTCCTTATTAATGTATGTGATCGCATTAAAATTGAGCACAGTCAAAAAGTTATCTAAACAATAATAATACCGTTAAATTGGCGGCAACAAATATAGGAATTAATGCAACAGCTTCTCCATTAGTCTTCTCATTGAAACTCTAAACCTAAAGTTAAAATCTGTCTACATCGGCAAGGGAGTGAATTGATCCTCAACTTTCAATATTTAGTCCTTAAAACACGTTTTACTATATATCAGTATTTACAAGTTGTAATTTACAACTCACGTAACAGTGAGCGAAACAAAATCAATGTGACATCAATGATTTGATCAAATGTATCTTCTTTACTCTGTTTTTCCCTTATCTAGAAAAACTCAAAGACTGAAAATTTCTTGTTCTCCTGAAATAGAGAGACACTTAATTTTATGTTTTTTACTTAGAACTGGCATGTGTGATCAAAGAACAGCTTGACCAGTGACAGAGACTTGTTGTTCTGTTCTGTTGTTGAAGAACAACGGGTCCCCCACTTTAAGTTCTTATTAAATCCATTTCGACCACAGAGATTAGAGAGTATAGGACAAAGAACCAACAACTTAATCATCACATATACTCAGAAACAATGTAATTAAAAATATAGGGCACGTCTTATCTCAGAAACATTGAGAAAACAAGCCCTCGTGAATTGCCTATGGAGATTATCCAAGTAGACAAATTGCATTAATGCATCTTTTCCAGATGCTAAAGACAGAACCATGTGCTACTCTGTTCTAATCTGTCCCACGCTTCAAAGACCACAAGTTTCAAAGATTATTCAAATAGGTTTGAGATTATTCATTGATCTTTCTATATATAATACACATAACCCATTATTTCTATCATCAACCAACAACAACCAATCCAATAACTTGAATCTGTTCATACATCTCCTCAGAAGCTTCAAAAAATTCAAACTTTCAGACAAAAGAAATAAAAAATGGCTTTGGTGAGAAGTCTATTGGGTGCAAAGAAGATTTTTGGCCTCTCCACCGCAGCAGCTTCTACGAGCAAGAGGGCAGCCTCGGCAGCGCCAAAAGGGTTTCTTGCGGTGTACGTAGGAGAGAGCCAGAAAAAGAGATATGTGGTGCCAATTTCATACTTGAGCCAGCCTTCGTTTCAAGCTCTTCTCAGCAAATCTGAAGAAGAGTTTGGGTTCGATCATCCGATGGGTGGCTTAACGATCCCTTGTCCTGAAGATACCTTCATCAACGTAACCTCCCGGCTCCAATGATGATTATCCAATATTTTGTTCACTGAGTTAGAAATAGACTTATTCATTGTAAATATAGGAGTTTTTTTTTTTTCTTCTTCTTCTTGAAGGAGATGTAGAGACTGAAAACCATTTTTTAATGCAACAGAAACGATCATATGAATACATTTTGGATCGATTGAAAAAGAAAGACCACAACATTTGAAGAACTATATTGTAATTAAATTTATTATGGTTAGATAAATGTAAGTGAGAGTATTTACATTCCGGATCCGTGGCGTAATGGTGGCGCGTCTGACTCCAGATCAGAAGGTCGCGTGTTCGATCCTCGTCGGGTTCAAAATCCCGAACATCATCCGGAAGTCTTTTTTGCTGCTACTTCCATTTTTCTCTCATCCGAGAACATCAGATCCGGTACGGTTCGGTTTTCTTATATTCTGACCCATCTTAGCCAATACACAATTTTTTTTTATGGCAGCTCTCGGTGCGACCGTGAGGCAATCTGAGGATATGTTTTTTTTCCAAAATATGTTTCCGTAGAAAAATGCCTATTAAATTTGTTAGCACTTGAAATTTAAATATATGATTATAGAAAGCGTATTCATAAATTTGTAAGATAATTATATTACATATCAATATATAAAAAAAAAATTACATATCAATATGTTATTTACCCTCCACACTCAATTCATCAATATATATAACAAAATATTACATATCAATATGTTATTTACCCTCCACACTCAATTCTGTATGTTGTCTTAGTGCCTCTCACGTATAGTGTGGGGTCACATTTAGTTGTAGCTTATAGTGACATTTGAATTTGGCTTTGAAAATTATAAATACAAATAAATGATACGAAATTTTACCATATAATTTCCAACTTCTGTTTCAATTTTATTCTATGAATAATATATTTGTTTAAATAAGGGTTTTCTTCTATAAATAATATTACAGTTTTCCTTATAACGTGTTGCCCAAAATAGGAAAAACTATAGCGACACGCACCAATTAGGGTATAGATGTGGTCCATGTGGATTGGATCCATTTTTCGATGATATATTGATATATGTTTCATTGGATATACATGCGATATGACTATGTGAGATCATCAAATATCCGCTCTACGTAAACTAAAAATAAAATAAAAATCTTACTAAGTAAAATATTAAATACATAATGACATTTTTCAAATATTTTTTTGTTTTGTTTTCAAACTTACCGATAATTAAACTCCAAAATTTCTAAAAATACTACAAACTTTAGGTTTTTAAAAGTTCTTAAATATACTACTTACTAATTAACTTTTCGAAACTATAAACTAAAAATTTATAGTATGTTTTTTCTTCCAATTGTGGTATATTTTTGTAGTTAAGGTTGTTTTGTGGTATTTTACGATGTTTCTCATGAATCAGATGTATTTTTTTAAAAAAATATAGTTGTGAGCAGGGGCGGATGCAAGTGAGGAATGGGTGTGGCATGTGCCACACACTAAATTTTGTTTTTTTAAGTAATTAATAGAAAATTTATTTAAATGTCTATAATCTAAATATTAATTACAAGATGTGCCCCATACTAAAAATGTTTCTGAATCTGCCCCTGGTTATGAGTTGTTTCATCTTAAGTTTATATTTGATTTCTAATTATTTTTTCTTGTACAAGGTGGAAACTCCTTGAAAAAATAATAGTAAATACAAATAAGGAAGAGTAATAAATAATGTAATAAGTCGCTGTCTTTTTTTCAGAATTGAGTTACTAAAACAAGAAAATTGCTCTGCTTTTTGCGTGTCTGTGAAGTCTCAAGCTTACTCCTCTTTCCGTATATTATTATTACAAAATCATATTATGAAAATAATTAGCTTGATGATACATGGGAATCTTTGTAAAATTTATATCGAAATTAATGTCGTAAAAGAAAACACTATGAATTTTCGGAGCTACCTTTGGTTGTTTTTAGAAAGAAAAAAAAAAGTCTTACAGAGCTCTCTCTCTCTCCCATACTTTACCCATAATCAGAGAAAGAGAGAGAAGTAGCGAGTGAGTGAGAGAGAAATAGAAAGAGAAGTAGAGAATTAGTGAAAGGGGATTAAGAGTGAGAGGTTGAACAAAGAAGGAGAGACAGATGGTGAAAAACAGTGGTTTTGGTCAGATTATGCAAGAAGGAGACAATCCTGGTTTCTTCAAGATTCTTCGAAGGGAAGATTTATCTTCTGAAATTATGGTAACTCTCTTAATTTTCCCTTACCTCATCACCGATTTTCTTGTGAACTTTTTGTTTGAAAGATCAAAATCTTTTGGTTAGTCCATGTTCTAATGGGTCCCTAAAGCAAATTTAGGGCTTTTCTCTTCCGTACGTCTCTTGTGGTCTCATGAACTTAGATCTGTTTGTTCTTGGTGAGTTTTTGCTCAGTTTTTTTTGTCTCTTTCCGATTTCTTGTTAGGTATGTGTGTGAAATGATAGTAACAAAATAAATTTGCAATTGAAAAAGTTGACACTTTGACCACAACCACAAGTGCTTAATTAATGGATGTAAACTTGATTTACTGTAATTCTCAGTGAAATTATAGTAATGTGACTTCATTTTATCATTTCTTGATGACCCTCTTTTAATATCTCTTCATTTTGTTGGCTCTCTAAAGAGAATAATTCCTCATCACTTCATAAAAAGCATCTCCGACAGCTCGTCGTCGTTTAAGATGGTCTTAAAAGTTCCTTGGGGAAGCTCATGGCCAGTCAAAATCTCCAAGAACCCAAGTTTCCACTACATGGAAGATCGTGGATGGAACCGGTTTGTGAGCGACAACGCGTTGGGCGAAAACGAGTATCTTACCTTCATTCACGAGGCAAATATGTGCTTTAACGTAAACATCTACGAGCCAGATGGTACGGAGATGCTTAGACCAAGAGAATCTGCAACCATTGATTCTAGTTCCGGTAAGTGTTGTTGTGATCATGCTTATGGAAGAAGAAGAAGAAGACAGTTTTTACTTTTGTGGTTGATTTTGGATGAAAACAGGTCTGAACAAGAGAGAACAAACGAAGGGCGTGAAGAAGGAAGAGATAGTGTCTTCGTCTGAATCCAGTTATCATGGTCTCAAAAAAGCTGAATCTGCAGGAAGCAGATTGAAGAAGAAACGGGAGCTTAACTTGGGGAAGAAGAAAGCCGAGGAAACCGAAAAAATCAAGAAGAAGAAGAAGGTGGATACTGTTTGTAACGATTCTGAAGCAGGCGCATCGTCGTCACTTGTTCCAGAATTCAGTCTCACAATAAAGAAATCACACCTCCTGTACGTGGTAAGATATAAGGAAGACAAGATCATGCAACACCGTCAAATTGGTTTTATATATAAAGGGAATGTTAATTATTCAAATAAAAATTTGTGATTCAGGCAATCCCGAAGACGTTTGTGAGTATGCATATGCCAAAGAAGACAAAAATGTTCAAGATTCATCCGAAAGGGGAGTATTCATGGGAGGTTCTGTGTTTGGTCACTGATGGACAAACAAGATTCTCTGCTGGATGGTCTCGTTTGGCCAAAGACTTAGGCTTAGTGGTCGGGGATGTCTGCACGTTCAAGCTCATTAAACCGACCGAAATGCTTCTCAAAATCTCCAGAGATGATGATGATGCTTATGACGATGATGATGATGACGATGATGCATATGATGATGATGATGACGATGATGATGATGATGATGATGATGATGATGTATGTGAGGTTTAGTTGGAGAACTTGTGGTTGGAGCGACATTAATTATGGTTTGTGGTTTAATGTTAGGACTAATGTTTGGAGTAATTGTTTTCTTTCAAGTTACTGTTAAAGTGTGGTTTGGTATCCATGGATGAATCTGATCTCAGTTTGAGTAAACATCACAAATGAAATTTGGTCCTGAGACATTAGCTAGTGTTTTTTTTCTGTTCCTGTCTTTTTTCTTCTTTCATGTCACTGTACACATCAAATTTGATCATGATAATAATATAGGCCTCCGAGATTTCTTCCAAAAGGTTACAATTTACTTAGAAATGACATGTGATACTGTTTGTGTGATTTCCTGTGCCTCGTATTCTGGCTCATATCTCTCGAGATTAATGGCTGCTTCTGTTAGTCGGTGTTCAAATATTTTCCTAGAAAACTCGACTGAGAAAATACATGAAAGCTCGAATCCGTGATACAATCATCTCAAAGCAGTAATAGTTTTTGTAAAAATGTGTAAAACCCAAATGATAATTCCTTAGTTTTAATAAGTTCTGAAAACTTTTAATTGGTACTCTTCCATTGATCAAACAGATTTATTTGTTTTATTAAAGGTGATGATTGTTATAATGTGTATATGGCGAATGAGTATCTCTATATCTCTCTCTCTGGTCTCTTCTCTTTCTAGATTGACAACGAAAAATAAAATTACAAATGTTTCTCACGTCTTCCGCTGGCATACAATATCGGAAAATGTATTAGCTCCCTCCAGCGTCAATCACTGAGATTTATGAGCTAAGTTAGAGTTGTGAATCCATGAATCAAGCGTCTTAATAGCTTTGCCAGACGATTGTACTTCACGGGCCAAGGTTACTCCTTCAGCTAGCGTTTGAACTCGGTTGCTAACCAATAGAGCCGCAGCTGCGTTTAGGATCTGCGACAAGATTTTGAGAAACAAATGAACGTTTTCAGAGAGAAAAGAGAATGTTAAATCCGCAAAACAAAACATACCAATGAATCTGCTATTGACCCACTTTCCCCTGAAAGCACACGTCTTAACACATCCGCATTGTAGTCTGGACCTCCACCCCGCAAATCCTCAATTGTACAACGAGGAATACCAAAGTCCACTGTCAAAAAATAAGCTTTAGAGAGGGCATAGAAAAGCTAGAGAGTTGAAAGAGAGAGTTTTACATGGGTCGAATGAGAATTCTTCGATTTTTTCTGGGGTTACATCATAAACTAGCCCTCCTCCTATTTTCAGTCATCCAATAATGGTTAGTGATTATTGGATAATAATATAAGTCAAACGGTTTTGGGAAGATACAATCTTACCTAACGGACTCATTTCGTCTAGGCCATATGAATGAACAACCAATGCTCTTTTCATACCAAATCGCTGCAGTGCCTTTGCCATCTTCAGAACCTATAAACCACAATACAAAATGATAAGTATATGTCTTTCTTTTCTTTTTTTTTGGTTCAAGAACAAACCAATTCAGCGGTACCAAAGCGTACCAGATTTTTGTGGTATACACCAACGACAGCATAAGACACGCGAGCAGGATTAAGCATCGGTCCCAATATGTTAAAAACAGTTTTTATTTTAAGCTTTTTCCGGACAGGACCAACGATCTTCATAGCAGGATGGTACATTGGTGACATCATGAAACCGATCCCTGATTCTTCAACGCATCTCTTAATCCCCTCTGGTCCCAAGTCAGTCACCACTCCTAGTGCCTCTAATACATCAGCACTTCCACAAGCAGAAGAACTCGAACGATTCCCTTGCTGCAAAAACAGATGAGTTCGTTTACCGTTAATGCAAATTTGCGTATTTTAAATTTATCACTTCTTTTAGGGATTCTCTCACTCGTTATACCTTTGCTACTTTTGCACCACAAGCTGCAGCAAGTATTGAAGACCCAGTTGATATGTTGACTGTGTTTGCTCCATCACCACCAGTTCCAACTATGTCCACAGCATCGACTAATCCTTCTACTTTCCTGGCATGCTTCATCATTGCCCTAGCCAACCCCACAATCTACCCAACACCGGATTATTTAAAGGTAAATGTCTACTCAGTGAAGTATTGCAAATATAGGATTATGTAAGAAGTTTGTACACGCCTAGATTGACTTTAGTTTATACTTACTTCTTCGTATGTCTCTCCTTTAGCTCTCAGCAGAACCAGAAAGGCACTGATTAGTGCCTCGTTTGCCTCGTTCAGCAAAAACTCGAGAGATGATTCAGTCTCGGATTCAGATAGATCAACCCGATCAATCAAAGATTCAATTATCTGAGGGAAAAAAAAATAAAAATAGAACAGAGCAAACACATTATGAGAAGTTAGTAATCTCATGTCTTCAAAGCCATTGGAAGCTCAACAAAACTAAAATGATTTAAAACCCATTAAGTAACAACACCTTTTCACTGAAAAGCCATCAACTTTTTTGCAAGCATACGAATGAAATTTGAAGAAGATACATGATACATGACCAGTCATGTTTAGTCAGAGCAAGAAGCAACAGAGTCAATCCAACTCAGGAAACAAACAGATAAAGATACTTAACTAGGACTCATAAACCATGGGATTAAAAAACAAACAAAAATCACAAAGTTAACCTGAAAATAAAAAATGGAAAATTACCTGGTGGAAAGATTTGATGGAAGAAGGGGTGGTGGCATTTTCACAAGCACCTGGCAGAGCTTCAGGAGCACCGAAACCACTGATTCCACCGCTCAAAACGAGGTTCCGAGGGTAAGCGAAAGAGCTGCAGCAATTCACGAGAATGAGATTCTTAGATCCAAATCGATGACCACTTACAATTTCAGAGGATGTGTTTTACTCTTAGCAGACACCTAAACCCATATCGAGGCTTACCTGCGACTGGAAAACGGAAAGGAAGATTGGGCATCCCTGCGAATTGGTGAGAATCGTCGCCGAGTCAATGCCGGATAAATTTTAACTCCGCTAAGGTGGGTTCTTCCGCAAGTCAACCCATCATCTGCGGCGTTGAAGGAAGTCACGATCCCTGAAAGCTTGATGCCGGGAACAATGGAGGTCGCCGCCGCCATAACCATCGTTAGATTGCCTAGCACAAACTAGAGAAATTCGAACGATAGAGAGATAGAGCTATTATATGGATCTTCCCTCTAATGGCTAAAGTTAGCGCCTTTTGACCAAGTCTTATCAAAATTCAATTTATTGGAATATCAAGTAATTCCTTTCAGATGTTTCTCTAATCTCGTTTATATAATTTTTTCAAAAACTGATACAAATTATTTGAACTAAGATTTGGCCTTTGAATGTTCTTCCGAGTTGGAGAATAAAATTTGGTTGGTGAGCTTTGCGCAGTGGATATCTTCTCTTTTTGGAGTCACCAACAACGTTTTGCCTTTAGTATTGTTTCTTCTTTATTTCCCCACATTTATCATCACTCAGCTCAAAAAGTAGGTCAATAATTTGGCTGTCTTGTTTGTTTCGATAAAGTCAAAATAGGTAATATAAATCCAATTATAGCCCATAATGACCCAAGATGGCCCAATAAGCTTAAACAACCCAAAATATATACAAAATAATATTAATCACCAAATACTATAGAACTATCAAAAAGACCTCGCATATTCCTCGACTGCATGCAAAGTCTTGTAGAACTCGCTGCAACAGATCACATGAGCCGATCAGATAAAGAGGGTAGTCGTTGGAAAAAGTTCAAAACCGGAGAAGGTTTCCTATCACGGAAAATCGGATGCCGGAAGTAATAAAACCCTGACGCCATCGCCACCATCTTTGTCGGCACAAGATACAACACCAACGCCACCACGAAACACAGCCCCACGAATATACCCGTCGCTCTTGGATCCCGCCACGTCACCAATGCCTGCATCTTCTCCCCTTGCGCCGCCACCTCACCAAGTATCGTCTGAACTCTAGCTCCCACCGCTCGCAGCTTATCATACCTCGACCGGACCATCTCCGGCGCCCGGTTACTCGGGACCACATCGAACTCCTCGTCGAGCTCCTCTCTATCGGCTGCATCAGCCAGCGAGAGTTTCGGATCAAAATGCGGGACAGAAACGCGTGATCTGAACCTGTAATTCCACGCGCCGATTACGAACAAGTAAAAAGCCAATGTCGGGACAATTAGATCGGGGAACCAAATCAGCATCACGACAAGCGCGTGGACAAGGAGAGTCGATGTCGGATTCTTCCAGAAGCGCGTGTCATCCACCCACCGCACCACGTCGATCATCCCGGCGACGACATTGACAATCCGGAGCCAATTCGCTCGGACTTTACGCATACTGAAAGTGTGCGAATCGGCGTCGAGCATGTACCGTATAATCTCCGGCCTTAAAGGCGGCTCGGATCGTGACAAGTGTACTGCCAATATCTTCACGGCAGTGTTCCTCAGCATCTCTTCCTGAAACAAAGTCAACGGTTTGATGTGGTGCATCAAAGGCAGCAACGGTTGACTATACACGTGTAAGAAATCCAACGGTGAAGCTGATCTCACGAATCTAACGGCCAATTCTATCTCTCCCATTTTTTTAACGCCGCCGTTAACTAACATCAGCAGCGGATACGTATTTCTATACGCTTTACCCGTTTCCAAGGTTGAGATACGTATACGAACTTTTCCGATTCGTAGATCTTGACGCGTGGCTTCTTTTCCACCGTCGATCTCGTATACTCCCCAGCTATCGAAGACTCCTACGCTCAGGACCGTACACGGATCGTATACTTTCCATGTATATTGCTCGTTCCATTTCGGATCCAGAGAATCCGATACGGTTCGGGTACGGACCCACTTGGTGCCGTATTTCGCCACCGTGTACGCGTCCGTCGATCCTTTTCCGTTCACCGTCTTCATCGGCAACAAATTCTTGCAACTGATTACACCGAGCTCGACGATTCCAACCGCCGGTTTCCATAGTTGCCTCGCCGTTGGTCGGTAATCGCTGCACACGTGCGCCGCCTCGTCCATCACGTGATAACCGCCGTCGAAGCAGAGTCTCAGGTGTACTTTAGATCTGTTTCCTCTCTTCTCGTCGTTTGGATCCTCGAAACCGAACCATCTGGAGGCAACCAAACGATCGTCGACACGCCTCTCGATTGCACTGAGCGGCACACGCGCCATCCCGACGGTTGCCGGTCCTTTCGATGTTCGATACTCCAAGGTGAAAACTAGCTGATCGGCGAAAGGCTCGGCGGCTACAAAGAGCAGATCTTCGTTCCATGACGGCGCGCCGTTACGGGTAACGGCAAATTTGGTTTTCTGCACTTGGAAACCTAACTGGGCTTTTAATTGAAACGACGCTTCCTTAAACGCCGTTAATTGAGGCGGTAGTAAGTCTTGGGCTTCGATCACGGTGGCGCGGAGATACCACAGCTTCGGCGACATGTAGACCTTTGCTCGGGCGGTTATGTTCCCGGCGGTGTCGGTCTTCCACGCGTCGGGGAATGATTCGTCTGCTTGGGTTCCTGTCCACGTGGCAAGCATCAGATCGCCGTGGTGAGCTCCACCTCCTTCGAGACGGTACCATTGCGGCGCTAGTGGACTATCCGGCGGGTCTCGGAGCGGAATCTCCGACACGTCGAAGCAGATTCCACCGAGGAAGTGGCTAGTGTCGATTCCCGTCGATGAATCCCACACAGAGATCTCCAGGATCTGGGAGGAAGATAAATCCGACGAATCGCGGAGGAAGGTGAAGGTTTGATCCCACTCGAATGTAGAGGTTTTTCTGGCGGGTTTTGATTGGATCATTGTGCCTGAGAGTGAAATCTTTGTAATCGGAGCCCCGGAGGTTGAAAGCGACCGAGCTTTCACAACGCGGACAAACACGTAATGCATTTTCTCCACCAAATCAAACGCGGATCGTTCGATCGTCGATACGTCGGAGATCTCTGATGTGTAACTCGCTGTTTCTGAAACGCTTCTCCGTAGTGGCTGCGGTCCGCCGATTCCTCCGATATTAGTTTCTGGTATGGAACCGGATACAGATCTCGAAATGGTAACTTCCGGTAACGGTGATCGCGGCGTCGAAACCCAGCTTGCCGCATCTCCGGTCTCAAGAACAATATCTTCACCGTCAGGTTGATTCTGTTGTGGCTCTTCCGCCGGTAATTTCGGGTCTGCCTCCGCTTCATTCTTATCTACTTCCGGTGGCAGATTTGGTTCAGGCACAGCTGGATCTTCTCCACCAACCGTAGCATTTTCCTGTGACGCCGGTGAGGCCTCCTCGTTAGGCTTAGGACCCTCCGCTGGTGAATTCTCGGGCGGTGGCGGCGGTGGTGATGGTTCGGCAGTTTCTTTGACTTCAGCAGGACCCTCATTATTCTTTGGTGGTGGCTGAGACTCGTTTGGATCCTTCGTCGTCACCTCCTCCGCCTTTTCCTCCACCGTCTCAAGAGGAGCTACCGCCGGTTTCAAATCAGGAGGCGTCTCATCGGCGTAATAAATCCTAATCCCAATCTCACCTTGCACAAGATTAAACAAACTCTTCTTCTCCAAAGGATAGTATATCAAAGCCTCCTCTCCTTTCCCGACAAACTGATCCGACCCGAGTCGGATCCTACCGAGAAAATTGTTCCTCCGGGTGGGTCCAAAGTTCTTGTCATGGTACATGTCAATCTCAAGAACATCGGTAAAGACCTGATGAGATGGTCGCTTCGCAAGACTGAACTCGAGCGTCTCGTTCCAAACAGGGTTTAAGTCACGGACTATGGTTCGTGTCCGTCGTCTCTGGCCGTAGTAGTCGACGACAACGTACGGACTTGACGTTCCATGGCCGTCTTTTGGTGTAAGGTCCTTTGCGTCTATTACTTCTACTACCAGTTTCCGAGTTGTTGCCATTTTTTTTGTTGTCTTGTTGAAACTGTTGTTTCATGCATGCATAGGACGAAAAAACAAGAGAGAAGAGAAAGAGAGAGAGTGAAGAACAGAAGAGGTTTGATTTGCAAGATTAGTGGCTTATGTTAAGAAAAGAGTGGGAAAAGAATCAAAGAGACGAATCAAAAAGTATGATAATTACATTAATTCTTTTAGGTGTATCTGATGGGAAAGTAAGAGCCTGTGTTTGTGTATATATATATGTAAAACTATAGTAAATATGAACTGTTATTTATTGAGATATTCACTAATGATACTTTAAGAATGAAAGAAATATATGACAAATGTCTCAAGTTGTTGCATGCACATTTAAAACTATACAATCGAATCAGTGTCAGGATTTATAATTTTGATATTTGTATTTGCTTTCGATCATATTCTTAATTAAGTCTTAAAATTCTATATTTCTAAGAAAGAAAAATTAAAAATTGTGTGCTTCTTAACTTGGTTTAGAAGCAACTCGTGTCAATTCAAACTTTGTATTATATTTCTTTTGTTTGTGTTTTCCCTTTTGCTTTCCCTTTTCTTTTTGTTAGTATGAAATACATTCAGATCTTTCTCTTTTCGGTCATAGATTACGTAAATTCCTTACTTTCGGCTTTTGTTTTTCGAAGTTGCTTTTGACTAATTGAAGATTCTCTTATTGTTCTTTAATAGCTTTAGTTCAGAAGGAGATTGAAGGTGGTGGATGACACTCAATGCCACCAAGGACATGTCAGATTTTAGGCAATTGCTTTTGTTCTCTCTTCGAAAAGTGATTGGTCTCCTTGTCTCTCCTTTTTCTCGAATTTCACCGACCTTAAACTTAGGAGACTTAATCTATACCCTCTAAATAGTTCCTATCACCAACATCGCCCATATTCCAATCGTGACTATCTTTTAGAGATGATAAAAAAAAATTATTTGGTTCAATGGTTGGCTAAGAACTGTATATTTATAGTTCATAAATCTGAGTTCAAAATTCAGACTGTATAAAGATATTGAAAATCTTGTATTTGAGGTTGAACCTTCGGCAAGAAGCAGATCAACACATACAACGCACATAGCTAAACATTTTTTACCTCAGAGTTCTAGCACGGTGTCGTTTGCATCATTTCCATTATTTTCGAGGTGAATTGTTTTTATAACACATTTGGAGGTGTTAATTTATGAAAGTAGTAAAGAGAACAAAAAATGTTAGCAAGAGTAGTAGGAAGACAAAATATCCCCAAGAGAGAAGGTCTTCTATTTTGTTATTATATCGTATGGATTAAAATCCCGGTCCAATAAATTGGATTCAATAAATCTATAATAAAAAAGCTCGGTGAAGTAAAAAAAACCGACCATTGCTTTTAGACCATTTTAGTATTTTCATTTAAACACGAAGATGATATCTTTTATAACCGACCATTGCTTCATTTTTTCCTTTTTTCATACTTTTTGTGAAATTTGAATTGAAAAAAAAAAATTATGGAAACCAAGCACCAACGGAAATGGTTTTGTTTAACTTTTAATACAAATATTTAAGATTAGATAATTATCAACAAGATGATTTTTTGTTATGTAGATTGTAGACAAAAATTGAATTTTAGCTACTTTAGACCATTTTAGTCTTCTCATTGAAATGTGAAGATGATGCCTTGTATAATCGACAATTGCTTCCCTTTTTCCTTGTAAATAGGAAATTAGGATTTAACCAGCGCTAATTATAGTGCGGATTAATTTTTTTTTTTTTAATTGTTTTAAAATTTAAGAAAATTGATTTTATCTGAATTTTACAATATAACTAACTAATGATTATAAATAAAACTGTCAATTTGTAATAATTTATCTATTTAACCCGTTTTATATTTAATTAAAATAGTATTCGGGATAACCCGCAAAAACTTATAATCTTGAAAACAACTCTAATATGCACCGTTAAATGACTCTAATTTTTGTGGTTAGTCTACGAACTCTTTAAAACAAAATAGTTTTCTTGTGTCTAACTTTTTATAAAATTAGTAAAATATTTTTCAACTTTTGTTTTTATATATATTCAAATAAAATAAAATAAATTATAGTGAAAAATATAGCAAGACTTTTAATAGATTTTTTTTCTTTGAATATATATGAATTGATTATTATTTTAAAATATATAATATTAAAAATAATTAAGAAATTACATAATAAATAACATTTTTATTGAAAATATATACTTTCCATATTTTAATCAATAATTTTAAAAGATTATTATATCCTTTCATATTTTAATTATTATTTGTTATTTGTAATGACATTTCATGTAATAACCTACAAAAAAAAATTCATTTTTAAAAATGTCTTTTTAAATAATATTATAGAGATATCGAAACATAACATTAAGGATGAAGTTGGACTTGAGATATAATTTCATTGCTTCTGATTTGGGCTCGACTGAGTCCCATATACCTTCAGTAACTAATTACATCGGTTATACACATTTTCAGTTTTCCAATCAAATTCCGAAAATTTGTTATACTCCTATCGGGAATAGAAATAATTAACTATTTAATTCTTATATATAAAAGAAAAACAAAATCGATGTCCTAAACAAAACCCTAAGCGATGGGATACAAATCAGGTGTTGTAGCACATCCAAATCGGACTTTGGCTGGAAAGTTCTTCACTAGTCTTCTTACACTGTCCTTTGACAGAACATAAAGCATACTGCGATAGCAATGGAAACTTTCCGGTGCCTTAGGCTAGAAGATATTTTCTTTGGAGAAAGACAATATATATATATATATATATATATATATATATATATATATATATATATATTGACAAATGAGAAAGACAAAGACAATATTATCTTATTTGAATTCGAGAAAAAGAGAGACAAGAAGAAAGTTGTAAACGATGGACCTTTGATTGTCGATGGTATCATATTAGTCCTCAAGGAATGCCCACAAAAGATCTCTCATGTAGCCGATATTGATTTCTCTGTTGCTTGCTTCTGGGTCAAGGCAATAGGCTTACCCTAATTTTACCCTATTTTTTTTATAACCAGTAACATTACAAGCGAGGTTAAAAATTTTTATAGCAAAATTTGTGAGAGTAGGAGTTGAAGATCCGTAATAGACCACCAATCCGCTATTACAACAAAAATTAAAAACTAATGTTAGTTTTCTTGCAAATATATTTTATAAATAATTTAGATATCAAGTACTAAAATTTTTATATAATAAAATGTTATCTTGTGATTTTGATTTTGATTTTCATTGTCTAATTGCCAATTGATGTCCAAAGATACTCGTAGTATTTTTAAATGCACAATTTTTGAACGTTTCAAACCCAGATGCCGAAAGGCGAGCGCCTTTGTGACACCGCCTTGCCTTGACTACTCCGGGCGATCATCACCTCGCCTTACCTCACCTAGAGCCTAGGCGCGTCTGAAGCGCTATTTTCAAAACTAAAGACACCATACGGTATTCCAGATAATGCTTTCGCAGGAAAAACTGAAAGTAGCTGTAGACCTTGTCCAGCAAAGTGTTGCATCAACGAAAGAGGAGTTTACCATGGTCGAGAAAACCATAAAGAAGATATTGGAAGAGATTGGTCCAGCAATAGAAATTACAATAGAAAGTCGTTTAAAACATGTTGTATCTTCAAAGATTGCTCGACAGAGAGGACTTGGTGACAAAGATGTCCACATGCTTTACAATTCTTTGAATGGGAAGCTTCAAAAAACGATTCGTTCAGAATTTTCATCCTTACACCGTCAATTAGCAAAGAGCCACAATTCTGGTGGGTCAAATCCGTAGCTGACATTCGGTATGTTGGAAAGTCCATAAAGACTGCAGTTCGGCAAGGCCAAGCAAGAGCAAAAGACTTGGGTCTTGGCTGTTTGTATTGAAAGATTTTCGAGCAGGCAAGTATTGTAGGTCCCATTAGAGCTTCTTGTTGTTGCCAGAATGTTTCTTCAGTTGTGACTCTGATCAAAACATGTCCTATGCGATATTTTTCTAAGCCGTTAGTACTAAAACATGTTGTATTTTTATGGATCAGTAGCTTGATTGATCTATGATTGTTTTTGAGACATGTCATAAGATATGGAATCATTTATTGGTGTCATAGATCTTCGATGGCTCAGTAATGTTAGATAGTTAGGAATTAACAGAACCGTAAACATCTTTGCATGAGAACTTCATAAATTCTTCAGGTGATTGCATCTTTGCAACAGACTTGCTCTACCGTTTTTTCACATTCGAAATGAGTTTGAACATTAAAAGAATTCAAAATATTTACAAAGTTTACAATAAAATCGTCTAGCTACATATCTCAAGGTGTGTTACAGTTATCACGAGACGAAAAAGATTTTGTTATTTTTAGGCCTTTTTAGGCTGTAAGAGCATCTCCATCGCTGGAGAGTGTCTCACAAAAAAAACAAAAAAAAAATTAATTTTTTTTTTTAATTAAATAATGAAATTAAAATAAAAAAAATTTGAACCACTCAGACGCTGACACATCAGTGTTGTTGAGTGTCTAAACTCGTGTCCAAAGTGTCTTCCTAGATGTCTCACTCTCTCTTACTTTTTCATTTTTTTTAATTTTTTTAAAGTGAACACCCTCATTTTTTCACCAATGGGGTGCTCTAAGTAACCAAATAATTCAACGACCACCACAGATAAACTCGGCTAACGTGCGCACGACCCCACTCCCCCGTTTACAACTATCATGCGGCGCGTTTACTTTATCGATAGCTGACCTGTAAACAACCCGCGCATTTTAGCATAATCATTCCGGATTCTTGGAAACCCCAAATTCAAGTTCGTTGACGAAGAAAGGCTCTCTGTTTTATCTGCACAATCGTTAAGACATTCTTCACTCATGGAGATGAAGGGTTTGACTTCTTAAGACATTCTTCACTCATTGATATATGAGGAATGAGCTTTCATAAATTGATTTTTCTAGAGATCAAATAAGAAAAAAAGATTTTTTTCATCCACATGGGTCTTTTCATGGTTCATGATTAATTCTGCTACAAAGGGAGTTTTTGTGATATTAATTTGAAAAAAAAGTGAGACTTTAGTTTAGAGATTATAGATTGGGCTGGGTCTTGTGCTAGGTTGCATCCTCTATCATGTATGCGTCATCTTCTTCTTCTTTGTTATCCCCTCACCAATGGAAATACGACGTCTTCCCTAGCTTTCGCGGAGCTACAAGCTTTGGGAAATCTAATTAGATCTCGTTTTTCCTCAGTGTAGATAGATGATCAACCAGATATACAAAGTTTCTTTCCCATCGACCGAAGAGGCTCTTAACAGATATGAGCTCTCCACCAAGAGGTTACTTGAAGCATGATGTTGAAGTAGCTACGCTTATTGCTCCTTTTCCACTTGCTCTCAAGTTTTTAGGTTCGGCTTGAGCAAAGAGGAGTGGACTATGACACTGAGAATGATATTGACGATCGTGACGACAATGATATTGACAAGGCAATCAGATATGTGTACGATGGTTTATCTGAGAAACACAAAACTTTATTTTATTCGTTAGTTTGTTCCAAACATTTGGCTGTGAATGATCCCATAGTCTCGCTTGCGGGATACAAACCCTTGCTGACTTGTCGCTCATCTCTATATCTGGGGAACTGGAGAAATCATAGTACACCCTCGAGTAAAGATCCATGTGAAGGAAATGTATTTTCAACAACACGGATATGCGCCCCTGCATTAGGGTCCATTTGAATACCCGGAGTTAGAGAACTTTACTCATCGAGCTAGAGAAAGGCAGTTTCCGAGTGGATTGAACGGATCTGTGTTCTCGTGGCTGCAGTAGATTGGAAGCAATATAATGAGACACTTCCAAATCTCCAAGCAATTTAGTTAACGACTTATTGGCTTGGGTCCTGTATTTTTAGTGTTGTTTGTTCCTTTTGACCCTTGTAAGAACAGTGAGAATGTTTTAGGCCCAATAACTTCGCGGGCTTTGCTTCTCCATCTTGTATCTGTTAATAATATTTTTAAAATTCGACAGAAAAAACCCTAATTTCCGCAATTGAACCTAAGAATCCCTCCTTCAGTTTTATTTTCCTACTTCCTTTCATCACACAGCGAGCAAGAGCGAGAACCAACAGTTTCGTACGACATCACGTGTTCAAGTATTGCTTTTTCATTTCAACTCGGGTTTCTCTATGTGTTTTGTTTTCTTTTATGGTTTTGGTGGGTTTTAGTTATGTCGTTTTCTTATTTGCTTCCTTCTACTCATCTTCTTTCAATTACTTTTGGATTTCTAAGTGGCGTTTTCACGTGTTTGGTTTTGTGCAATCATACACTCTAGCTTTTACGTTTTTGGCCTATTTTGATTGTCTGGTGGAATTGCAAACAACCAATCGGGGTACGGGTTCAAATTGTTATAGAAACCTGCAATTTCATTTGGGAATGTCGTGTGTTCTGCATCTTCTATGTTTTAGCGGAAAGCCAAAGTTCTAAATTTTTTATGTTTTCCTTCTTTTGGTGTTGGCAGAATCTTTTGTTTGGCAGCTAAAATGGGTAAGCTGATATTTTGCCTTAGCAATGGTCTAAGCTATTTGTCTTGCTCGAGCTATGATGTTAAAGAATCTCCTTTTGTTTGTTTTTGGTGCTCGCCAGGGAACTCACGTCATGAAAACCGGAAAGAGGCTCGGTTGGAGAAGAACCAGAAAAAGCATGAATCTTGGCTTCAGCGTCAGGTACGAGGGAATCTTTGTTTAATAACTACGGTATAGTTTACTAGTCATCAGTCAATTCCTGTTAAATGGGTTGTTGATGTGTGATGTTGGTTTGCTGGTTCTCAGAAGTTGCAAAAGGAGAAACGAGTATCATCATCACTTCCGAAGACTGGTGGAGACGTGATCAAGTCCGAAAATGTTCATCAGATAAGTGATAGTGAAACTGAACATGTGAAATCAATCAGTCCTAGTGGAAATAAGGATGATGGCAAATCTCTTACACAAAAGAAAGGCGAGGTTAGAGTCAAATCAAAGGAGAAGAAGATGCAAAAAGTATACAGGATGAAAGATCTAAAGAAACCAAAGAAGACGAAATTTGAAGAGCTTCTTGAAATGGAGACACAAAGCGCTTTAATATCTGGTGATCAGGATGCTGAACTTGAGAGGAAGCTCGCAAAGAAGCTCAAGGTAAAGAAAGGAAAACTAAGGGGCTTGGATGATGGTATGAATGAATTGTTTGAAGGACTTCCATCTGTATTGGATTCAATGGGATCTGAACTCGGTGATTCTAGTAAGAAGCGTAAGAGAAAGAGATCCGAAGAAAAACAGGACCATGAGGCTGTCGAAAAGCAAGCAAACAGAGAGTTGGAGCATGAAGATTCTGATTTTTCTGATGAGGAAAGCGAAGAAGAGACTACAAGAAAAAGAGACCGTAAACAGCGTAAGAAGAAGAACTCTATGGATGAAGCACTAGAAATTCATCCGATGAAAATCACAGATGGTAGTGAGTCAGAGACTGTTAATTATCACGATTCACCATCAAGTTTGGCGAAAGTAGAATCTCCTCTGCAGGAAAATAATCCTGAGAGCAGCATCAAGTATGTTGCTCCTCGTTTTAGATGTCAGGCCAGAAGTGAACCTGAAGAACACACTAAAATACGTACACGGATAAAAGGTATGGCTAGCAAAGACAGTTTAACCTGTGGTGTTTCTAGTTCTTTAATCTTAGTTTGATGTGCTTGGTATGTGTTACAGGTCTTCTTAATAAGATGGCTGAATCCAATGTAGAAACAATAACTGCAGAGCTTTCCACAATCTATCGCGTAAGCTTAAATATCCGTCGCAGTTTTTCCTCCAAAATTATTGATAGCTGTATGGTTGATATTTTGTGGTTATCATAATCCGATTTCATTGTTAAAATTGCTTCAATACTATTTTGTTATAGTTCTTACATGGTATTTTTGCTTCCCTGTACTAACCCCTGTAATATTTGCTAATGCAGACTGTTGCGAGAAGTGTGTCCTCTCAGATTTTCTGTGAAGAGGTTTTGGCAACTTATGCCAGAGGCAATGAGCAGTTAAGATTTGTACAACTTTCTAGAGTTTCAGCTGGTGTTACTACTAGCCCTTGAATAATGTGTAACTGCTTGGTTACATTGACGACCATATTAGTCGATTCATGTCTGAATAGTTTGTTTTCCTTGTTAAGGTACTCTGTATTTGCTGCTTTTATAGCTGGCATGGCGTGTCTTGTTGGAATGGATTTTAGTGCAAAGCTTATTGCTTCACTTGCTAAATCTTTCGAGGTTTGCCCCTGAATTTCTCCAGTATGAATTGCTTGCTAAATTCTCCACAATATGTTTCTTTTCACCACCTTGTTTGAAATACTGCATTAATTACAAATCCTTTAAAAAAATTCAGGATGAATACCAGAAAGAAGACAGTCTCTCTTTGAATGGAATTACTCTTTTACTTTCTTATCTGTGCATATTGGGAGTTTGCTCCAGGTAAACTTTTCTGCAGCTACACATTCTTTCAATTTGATCAAGCGCTCTAGGCAAGTGTAGTTATTCTTCACTGTTTTGAAATTTCTAGAACTGAACCAAGAAAGCTGTTTACTTATCAGGCTGTCAAACCAGATACTCTAAACACACATTTTCGTCAGAATCTTGTGGAAATGGATTTTCTTGACTTTTAAAAACTCTTGAGTGTCCTTCATGTACTATGGATTTTATTTGTTTTTTGACATGGATATGTTTCGTGTATTTTTACCCCAATGCACTATCTAGTTCTCTTACGTAAGAGAACTAGAAAGTACAGTGATCTTATATATTTTTTACTTTTTCCCTTGTTAATGATTTTTTTTTTTTTTGGTTATTTTCTGGGACGGAATATGAATTTCTATATTTGTTTTTGCAGTGATCTTATTTATGATTTCTTAATGACATTGGGGAAGCGGCTGACTGAAGTTGATGCCTGCACTATTTTAATTGTTTTAGATTGTAAGTTTTATTATTATCCTTGCATGGTCATATTAGGTGTTTTGAGATTTTATGTTGCATCTCTAAGTCCTTGATTATGCTTTGACTAGGCTGTGGAATGAAAATAAGAAGTGATGATCCTCTGGCTATGAAAACATTCGTCATAAGCATCCAGAATAAGGCAAATGAAATTAAAACCTCCCCGGATGGCCAGACAAAAATAAATAACTACACAGTAAGTGAATTACGAAAGATTCTCTTCTTGGAGAAAATGTTTTGTTATGATTTAAAACCGTTTCTTACACTGAATTTTGCAGATGGAAAAGATGCTTGAAACCATTGCTGCCATCAAGAACAACAAGTTGAGAGCCAAAGAGGATTCTGTCCAGAACACGAGGGTAAAGAAGTGGCTTCAGAAGGTAATATCTCAGCTGGTCTTTCCTCTATAGGATATTTAATGGATTCCATTCTGCTTTTCACCGTCACTTTTGGATGAGTAAGTTTGGGCCCTTATTTCTTACAATTTACACAGTTGAGAGTGGAAGAAGTATTATTAAGAGGGCTCACATGGAGCAAGCTGCTTGACCCCGAGAAGAAGGGTCAGTGGTGGTTATCTGGCGATTTGGTGGTTAAATCAAACAACGCGGAAGATGTAGCACAAACAATGGACGCAGAGGTTGTTGAGGCCCAGAAAATGTTAAAGCTAGCTGATGCACAGAGGATGAATACAGATTCCAGAAAAGCTATATTTTGCGTGATCATGAGTAGTGAGGACTACATTGATGCATTTGAGAAACTTCTTAGATTGGATTTGCCTGGAAAGCTGGACAGGGAGATCATGAGGGTTCTAGTTGAATGCTGTTTACAGGAGAAAGTATTTAATAAGTACTACACAGTTCTCGCTTCAAAGTTTTGCGAGCACGACAAGAATCATAAGTTTACACTACAGGTACTTTTCTACTATCTTATAGAGCCGAAGCTGGTTTATGTACCGATTCCTTTTTCTCTTTATCATCTTGTGTTTTTTTTCTTATAACAAATCTCCTGCAGTATTGCATCTGGGACCAGTTCAAAGAACTAGAGTCAATGTCACTTCAGAGATCAATGCACCTGGCGAAATTTGTGGCAGAGATGATTGTATCATTCAATCTTTCTCTTGCTGTGCTAAAATCTGTGGACTTGGCAAATCCAGTGCAGTTAACTCCGAAAAGAATTATGCACTTTCGAATGCTGTTTGAGGCCATCTTCGAGCACACTGAGAATCTTGTGTGGAACTTGTTCACGCGCATAGCCTTGAATCCAGACTATGAAGCTCTACGCGATGGCATCAAATTCTTTATGAAGGAATATGTTGTGAAAACTAACAAGACAATCTTTGGGAAATTCAGGAAAGCCAAAGAAGCACTTAACAATGCAGATGGATTGCTCATGTGATTCTGTTGCCACAAGGCCAACAATTTTCAAGCTCTTGGGGGTTTTACTCTGATTATGTCATTGGCTCTTACGTTGTACACATATTCTTTTGACAGAAAACTTTTTTGTAGCTTCTATATAAGGTTTCCAAGTTTCTTCAGCTTAAAAAAAAAATTGTAGAAACGATCGTAAAAGTTGATGTTTTTTTTTTTTTTTGTCGTGGATGCTCTATAACGTGTAACTGGTTGATTCCACACAAATTTTTGAAAGAAAATAACCTTTGAAATTTAATTGCAAATGTGCGATTTTTCATTCAGAAAGTTATATATAAACATTTTGTGAACACTTGACAAGCATTGAGAAGTTAAAATTGTACGAATGCTTATTTGGGAAACTGCGTGGGATAATTCGTATAAGAATCAATCTTTATTTCCTTTCCAGAAACCTTTGAAAAAGACATTCCATCAGAGAAATAAAGGAGAAAAAAGAAAACACAAACATAGCAGCAAATCCAAAGGATGCCTCTCTCAGCAAGAGGGAAGAAACCATATGCATCAAACCTAACTTGGTCTAAAATATTTTTAAAAAAGTAATTAAAACAAAATAAAAACACAAACATTGTAGATAAAAGAACCGTTTCCTTGTTCATCTCATTTCAAGCTTTCTTCACTTGGCACTGGCGAGCTGGGAGCGGATGAGCTTAGCCGCATCAACCATGTTCTTGAGCGCGGGCTTGACCTCTGTGTACTTACGGGTCTTAAGACCACAGTCAGGGTTAACCCAAAGGATGTTCTGCTCAAGAACAGCAAGCATCTTGTTGACCCTGTCTGCGATTTCCTCAGAAGATGGTATTCTTGGAGAATGGATGTCATAGACACCTGGACCAATACCAGCGCCGTATTTCACTCCCTCACGGAACACAGAGAGAAGCTTCTCATCAGATCGGGAGTTCTCGATGGTGATGACATCAGCATCCATGTCGATGATGGAGTGTATGATGTCATTGAAGTGGGAGTAGCACATGTGAGTGTGGACCTGCAATTAACCAACAGAAGAAGAAGAAGAAGAAGCACAAGTTAGAGCAACTGAGAAAGAAAGCATTTTCACTTCAAGAGAGATGTTTTAGGAAGCAAACCTGGGTGCTGTCTTGGACGCCACAGTTGGTGATTCTGAAGGAGTGAACAGCCCAGTCCAAGTAGAAAGCGTGCTCCGATTTCCTCAGTGGCAATCCTTCCCTAAGTGCAGCCTCGTCAATCTGAATGACACCAATTCCACCTTTCTCAAGATCCTCGACTTCGTCCTTGATTGCCAAAGCAATCTGATAACAGGTTTCGTGCCTACAAAAATATATATATATGTTTTAGTGATTTTTTTTTTGGTAAGCTGTGTTTGTTTTAGAATAAGGTCTTTAATGTACCTGGGCTGGTCGTTTCTGACAAAGGACCAGTTGAGAATGGTGACGGGGCCGGTAAGCATTCCCTTCATCGGGCGAGAGGTCATGCTCTGAGCCATTGAAGACCAGAAGACGGTCATTGCCTTGGGACGGCTCACATCACCGTAGATAACTGGTGGTTTCACACAGCGAGATCCATAAGATTGGACCCATCCGTTTGCGGTGAAGGCAAAACCAGACAACTGCTCCCCAAAGTACTCAACCATGTCGTTTCTCTACAAAATTGTTGAAACATGTCTCGTCAGAAACATTAACAAGAACTACCAAAAATAACTTTGAATATTAGTTTCAGCCACTCAATTCGAGGGTTCATAGCATAGAAAATTAAAAAGAAAAAGCTCACCTCTGGCTCTCCGTGGACAAGAACATCGATGTCAAGTTCCTCTTGGAGGTCAACAACTTTCTTGATCTCTGCCTTGATGGCCTTGACGTAGTCCTCCTCAGAAACCCTAATAAAGAGATCAGTGAAACCGTTAGCATCATACAGATTAAGGAAATACCAGGGATTGAATTTAGGAGACTAACTTCTTCGCCTTGTACTCTCTGCGAACTCTCCTGAGCTCTACGGTCTGTGGGAAGGAACCAATGGTTGTGGTTGGTAGGATCGGGAGGTTAAGCTTCTTTTGCTGAGCATCTAGCCTAGCACTAACATTAGTTGCACGACGGTGGTCAGATCCCTTCAAAGCAGCAGCCTGAGATAACAAGAATCAGAAACCAACTCGATCAATAAAATATTAAGAAAATAAATCATTGAATGAACACGGCTTAGGTTTGACGTCAAACTTACAGCCTTCTGAACACCCTCGTTGGTGACTCTTGGGGAAGACCTCCTTGAAGCCAAAGCAGCGGCGTTGGCAGAGAAAAGGGCCTGAAAGAGAAAACAATATTAGAGTTCCAATGTTACCAAATCATTTACATTGCAGATTATTCAAGGATCCAATAAAGAAGTATGTGGGTAAAATTTCTGCAAAGCATACCTCGTCCTTCTGACCAGCCAAAGCCTTGGCCAATGCGTTCACTTCAACAACCTTCTGGGCAGCAAACGCCATCCATGACTTGATTTCATCGTCAAGCTTAGTCTCATTGACAAGATCGACGGCCGTGTGGAGAAGAGAGCAGGAAGTTGAGACCACAAGCTTGTCTGCATCAATCAATGCAGAAAGATAACAGATCAACATTTCAAATATTTGTTTTTGAGTACCCCCTTTGTATTGTCGGGTAAAATGCAATGGAAGGAAAAATTACCTTTTCCAACAACACCCTCAAGTGCCTGCAAAGTGCTGAGAGACTCAGCAAAGTCATTAGCCCAGATGTTCCTTCCATCGACAACACCAGCAAAGAGGTACTTTCCCTCGGGGAAACCTGCCTTGACCAAATCAAGTGTCTTTGTGCCACGGACCAAATCAAATCCAAAGGCAGTGACACCCTTCAACGAAGTTAGGGTCTTGTATGCTTCAGCAGGGATATCAGCGAAGTAGGTCTCCACAAGAACATTCAAACCAGAAAGAGTTGATTCAAGTTCAGCATAAGCCCCAGTAAAGGCCTGGAGTTTGTGGCCCTCAAGATCCATAACAAGGACAGGCTCGTCAAGCTGAATCCAGGTGGCACCAGCTGCCTTAAGCTCGGTAATCACTTCCCTGAACACAAATGAAAGTCATCAATACAGTGGTATGTCAAAGGATCATTCATAACATCAAGGACATGAATGGCAAATTAAAGAATTAAAAAACGATGTGATTTCTTACTTGTAGACGGGGAGAATTTTGGGGAGAAGAGAAAGAAGGTCAAATGACTTCTCCACACCCTTGGCAGCCTTAGAAAGCAGCAAGTAAGAGACTGGGCCAACAAGTACAGGGACAGTCTCAACACCAAGCTGCATAAACATCAAGCTTGTCAGGTAAGAAACTTTAAATATTAGAAGAAAAAGAAACTACTTCAGGTGTCCAGAAGACAACCAGAATTTCTAACAGCTATTCTATCAACCAAATGTAGTTTGTGAATATGCAAGTCAGTTTATATTCTTTGACGTATCAGCATCCTTGGTGAAACACCAACCAATGAATCTAAGCTCTAACACTAAATCCTCGAAACCTAAGCCTATGATCTCCAATAAATTAATACTCGAGCAGACATAATAAATGGGTAATAGTGAAGAATGATACGTACTGCCTTGGCCTCCTTGTACTCATTCACAGCCTTGTGAGATGCGTAAGAAAATTTGACCTCAGGTCCCAACTCAGGGACGATGTAATGGCTGCATAAAAATAATATTAATACATTAGTCCACAACTAAAAAAAAAGCCCAAATGCCAATGTCACTGCAAAAGACACAAGACAGCGTTGGAGACTCACTAGTTGGTGTCAAACCACTTGGTCATTTCCATGGCGGGCACAGAGGCATTTCCTCTGGCCATGGAGAAGTAAACATCTAACCCGATCTCACCAGTGGTGTATCCGTATCTGGGTGGAACAGCACCAAGCATGGCGGTGGTGTCGAGAACCTGGTCGTAGTGAGCAAAGGTGTTACTTGGGATGTACTTAGTCCCAGCCGCAGACATCTGTTTCCAGATGGCCGACCTGAGATCAGCCGACACCTTCTGAAGATCCTCAGCAGTGCTCTTGCCATCCCAGAAGGATTCCAATGCAAACTTGAGCTCTCTCTTGGGGCCCATACGAGGATATCCAACAATGTGAGACGCCATTTTGATTTTGTTTTACTGCATCAAAACCGATATCAATATCAAAATCAAATAAAATACGTTCATTAACATGTTAGTATATATATATATATAGAATAATAAGGCGGCGTTTCAGACTCCAAGGAAGCGGCAACAAAACTGACAGAATTAAAGTTCACGTGTTCAAAAACAAAACGAAAAAAAAAGTGAAAAAGTTATGCAGCTTTTGTCGTATATATGATGATTAAGATAAACAAGATGAGTCCACGAATCGAAAAATTTAGATCAAATCACATGCGACATTAGTCCCTGAGAGATGATATAAAGCGGACCTAACGCATACGAACCGAGAACAACAATCATTTTACAATAGATCGCAATCAGATCCAGAACCAGATCTACTAATCGAACGATACTATATACTCAGATCTGTGATTGATGAACTCCTCACCGTTTAGATCTCAGTGAAAAAACACAATAGGAACAAACAGATCGCGGAGAAATCGAATCAAAATACGATATTCAAATCAAAACCACTTGATAAGTAAGTAATAAACAACGTAGGTGGAGACGAAAACGAAATGAAAAAAGCGGGAAAAGCTAAATAAGGGAGACGTGGGGAAGCCATAGAAACTCGGAGACGTACCTCACGGAGGAAGAATCGGAGAAGAGAAGAAAAAGGGTTGGCTACGAACGAAGAGAAGAGAGAGCGAGGAAGAAGTGTGGGCTGTGTGAGTTTATTTATAGCAAAACTAAATGATAGCTCCTTGGGCTCCGTGTTTGTGTGTAGATCTGGTGGTTGATATTTTCGGCATTATTATTTATTTTCACATTATTTATTTTATGTGTATTTTTCCTTTAAAACTGATATTTTTCAGCATATTCCGTATTTTTAGTATAGTTTTTTTTTTATGGAAAATTTAGCCTCTTCCGTATCGTCCCGATCTGATGCCCTCAAAAAAAGGAAAATTACAACTATGTCAAAAACAAAACAAAACAAAAAATTAATATTGCCAACTTCTATAGAATATTTAAATTACAAGATGACTTTTATAATTATAATTTTTTTCTTGTAAGACCATCTCTAATGTATTGTTTTATTTTTTACTCTATTTTAGAGTTGAGTTTTATTCCAATGTCATTCTATTTTAGAGTTAAAAATAGAGTCATGAATAATAAAAAATAGAGTTGATTTTAAATATAGAGCCAAATATTAAAAACTCTATTTTTGGCTTTAAAATAGAGTTGAATTGAAAAAAAATTGATAAGATGAGTTGAAGATGCTCTAAATAATCGGTGGCTATCTTCAAATTTTGATGGTTAAAGTTCAATCATTTAATTAACGTATTTATTATATGAAGAGATTAAATAGAGGATTAAAACGTGACTGGGAGTTGGTGTACGTGGGAGGGATTAGTGGGTGGCAATGGGACCCACGGAGGTTGGTGGATTCACATTTCACTGTAAAGTTTCCATTAAATACGACGGCGTTTAGTGTCAGCACGATGAGTACCGACTATCGAAATTGAGGCCTGTTCCGCAGCGTTTTGGAAACCTAGTTGGATATTGAACCTGATTATTATTTTTTAAGAGAACAAATATATGGGATTGTTGTATGTTTAGTTACTTTTAAGAATTTACTTTTTATTCTAATATTTTTTAAAAAGTTATGCAAAACTAATATTTTTGTAATGTACATGCGTTGACTTTCCAGTCTAATCCATGTACAGTATCACGCGCATCAACTATATACAATACACAGATCAATAGAAAACATGAATAAAATTGTCATTTGACACATAAAAAAACAAAAAAAAAATATACCAAAAACTTAACTAAATTTCAAATAAGTGACTTCCTACGCAAATATATCAAAACATATTTAATTTATACAACTTGACTATTGAAAATAGAGTTTCAATTATATTTATTAACATTCATAATTTGATAGATACGAATATGGTATGTCTTAGGATTTGATTAGTATAACTGGTGATAAAGCAATAACATTAAGCAGTATAAACAATATTCTGTTGAAACTATATGCTCTGATTAATGTACATATTTTAAGTGATTGGTAAAATTGTAAATAATTATATATAAAATTATTTAATATATTTATTTGTAAATATTATACTTATATTTATAATATTTTTTCATATTTCAATTTTATATGTATTATATTTTATTTTATTTAGAATATTGTTTTAAAATTAATAGAAAAAATAATGGTAAATATTAGTTTTAAATGTATAAAATGTACACTTTAATATAAACATAAATTAAATAATGGTAAATATATGTTTTAAAAGTAAATCGAGAAAAAGACTCAACCTCCACCCAAAAAAGCTTTGCTTATCAAGTGGACTATCCCTGTTAGATAATCATATATTTTATTTTTGATGAAATACATGAAATCATATTTTCAACAAGTAATATCATTCACTATAGTCCAGTAGCACAAGTTAGTCCGACTCTACCATTGACAAAAATTATGTGTGGACTATTTTGATCATTTGGCATTTGCCCGTTGCTTTATATGCGATGGGTTTGCGACAAACTTTTTGTCAATAATAAACATAAACATGCTCATCTCTAAAATTAATCAGCGTTTCCGAAATTTTGAATATTCGATATTAAATCTTAAAACAAAAATTTCCGATTATAGTCGACTGGGAGAAACAAAAATATTATGTTCGGTGAATAGAGTAGGTAAAGACTAAAGACAGAGGGATTATGGACCCACATTGTATATATTATTGTTTAAGATTCATAAACAACTTTTGCTGATATAATTTGGCCACCAAACATTGATTCTTAACTTTATTAACTCCATTGCTTCGCTTAATTTACATGTTACTTTTTTCCTTCTAATCTAAATTTTAAATTTTCTTATGTTTTTATAACGTTAAATCTTGAATGGTAATACCCATATCTCTGCATAGTCTGTGTGAATCTGGTTCGGAGGCCGAGCCCCACCCCAGCAGTAATGGTGCGGCATACGCAAAAATTATGTCAACTACAATAATACACTAGGTAAACATCTTTAAAACCTCGATGTCCTTAATCATGCGTCACAACATTCATAAGACTCATAGTCCATATCACACACTAATATTCTACGAAATATAAAATATGCATAGTGGGATTCACGACCAATCATTAATTCTTAATTTTATTACGTAATTCAAAGTTTATTGAAGTCTAAACCATAGCACATACACTACTTGATTATTAGAAGGCTCGTTTGTTGGACTTACAATAATATTCTAAGCTTTGGAATATAAAATTGTCTTTAACCAGTTCAGTAACTAGTTTGGACTTTTGCGTACTCTTCTCTAGTCTCTTGTTTAAATTTGTAGGTCTATTTTTGAGTCTAAGAATAATAAATTAAAGAAGATGATGTTGCAAATAAAGAAAACAGTCAACAAAGTAATGCTATTTTCCTTATCACCGTCAACAAAATGCTTACAGAGATCAAAATTATAGGTGATATGACTTGTATTTTGTGGTGTAATATTATTACCAGTAATTGTCAATCACAACAGTTACATGAGAGACTAGCAAGAAAATTGCATATGCATCCTTAAAGTTGGCTTGTCGGTGGATTTAGATCTAACATTATAATAATAGCAAACACACTAGCATTTAATGAAAATATCATTTTCATTTTTTTGGTTGAACTGTTTTTTGTTAAAAGTTTTAATTTATTGTTCTTCATCACAAACAACAGTTCAAAAGTTGATGCTAAAAATATATAAAAAACAACTCAAACGCAAAAAAAAAAAAAAAGAATTTGTAATGTACTTTATGAAATTTCTCAACTAAGTCGTCCGTGTATTGTGACAAATTATAGGACCATATTATATAAGAGTATTTGTATCCAATGTCAGTTAATCAAAACATAATTTGTGTTATTACATTTTTCAGATTTGGAAAAAATAAATAACACTTTCTCTGTTGAAAAGACGATTTTGTCTCTGCTTGTTATTAGTTTGTGTTAGTTAATCAAAACACTGTTGATTCGTGCAGTACTGTACATGAATACAATTGAAAAGTCAACGTGTGAACAGTACATAAAATGTTACTTATTTTTCTAGTTTATGTAAAGTGTTAATACACAAATAATAGTATTTTCACAAAATGTTCGTACATGCAAAACCCCCTATTATATGTTGTATATCTCACCTTTTTTTGGCCACCTTGAGTTTGGTAGATCGTATATTATAAACGAATCACAAGATCCAAAAACATCCTTATGGCTGGCTTTTAAAACTTTGTGATTAAACTATGAAAAGCATGCTTTTAGCCATGTGAATTACTAAAGCGATATACATAATAAACATTATGGTTGAACTCAAAAGTTGATTACTTAAATAATTTATCAACATCTTAAGCTTCAGAAATTATTCACCTATATCATAAAGGCTTCATGTTGACAAGAGAGTAAAAATGAAAATGAAAATGAAAGCCAAAGACCTTATTGTAAGCTTAACGGCAATAACCGTCTTAGATAAAGTCCTTAATCACAATGTTTATCCTCGCTAGAGTTGAATTGAACTAAACCCGATCGCAACCGAACCAAATTCCTCACACGATTAGATCCAAAAAAGAATGAAAAACAATGATAGAACAACTCTAATTTACAATGTCCAAACAACAGTACACTTCTTCTCATTTCTCAAGTTCAATACAAAATAATTTAGAACAAACCCAAAAAAAAGGAGAAAATATTTAACAAACCAAAACCCTGAAAAACCTCAAAATAGTATCAGGAGATACAAATCAATCAAATCAATAAATATGAAAGCTGAAACAGAAGAAAAGGAAAACACAGACACACAAAAACCAGCGAAAAGGAGAAAACTCAGGTACAAAAAATGATTAGCGGCTTCTTCTTGCCCCTTTTAAAACAGAGCGCACACAGTCTGATGGAATAAAAACAAAACCCAGAAGTGCCTATCATTACCGCGTAACAAACATATATATATATTTACTTGAGCTGAGATGTATTACCCTTGGATCCTTCAATCCGAGTCACTCGAACTAGAGCTTGAGCTTGAGCTCGAGCTTGAAGAATTGGACTCACCCTTCTTCTTCTCCTTCTTCTCTGTCTTTCCTTTTTCCTCTGCAATGCTTTCCCCTGAATTATCTGGAGTTTCTTTGGACACGGGACTCTGGACATTGGTATCAGCGTTGTTAGCGGTCTCAGCTTTTGCTTCCTCGATCACAACTTCATCGCTTAGTGTTACACTACTAGACCCAATGGCTTCTGTGGGAATCACCACTCTTTCAGAGATTACTTCCCTTTCCATCGCCTCTTTTGGTTCAGAAGGTTTTGGAATTTCCTCCAGTGATCGAGTTTCGATAGACGAATCATCAGATGTGGTTATCTCTTTTGGCCTACTTTCTTCTTCTTCCTCTTCTTCTTTCTCAGGTGTGTTGTTCAGAGGACCATTTGTCTCATCAAAAGATCTTTCTTGAACTGAAGACTCTGATGGTTCGGTTTCATCTGCACACTTGATTTCTCCAGAGCCACCATCTGATTCTGGTGACTTTGGTTGCTTGCCCATACTCTCTATAACAGCCTGATTCATAGCAGTTTCTAGATATTCCTTCGAAGTAGCTTCCACGGCTGATAAATCTGAGCCACCATGTGATTCTGGTGACTTTGGTTGCTTGCCCATGCTCTCTACAACAGCCTGATTCATAGCATTATCAAGATCTTTCTTCGACGTAGCTTCCACAAGGACCACAACTGCTAAATCTGACTTGATCTCTGTTGAATTTCCATAATCTTCTTCAGCCAACTGATCTTGAACGGTGCTTGGAAGAATAACATCCTCAGCCTCAGATCCTTCTTGGATCTGCTGGAAAGCAGATTCTATGTCTTCAACCGATCTCGCTTCAAGAACAGGCAGAGCTTCAGTCAGTTCGTTGGCAGTGTCTGATCTTATTGAAGATGGCCCAGGTTCAGAATCTGTCACAACTTCCTTAACACTGAAGTCTCCAATCGTGTCAAGCTCAGACAACAATCCTTCATCAATCTCTTTTATCTCGTCTGCCTCTTCAGTGATAACTTCAGGAGGACTTTGAGATATTGCATGTAACTCTGTAAGATGATCTAATCGCTCTACCACATGGTCAAGCCCCTCATAAACAGTCTCTTGGAAGAACTCCACCCTTGAGCCTTCACCAACCATAGGTGTTTTGTACTCAGGAGATTCTGCTGGAGATGAGGATGTGTCAGACGTCAAACAAGATAACTCGGCTGTATCCTCAGGAGCATCGTGATACTCGTGGAAAGTGATGCTGCGGGAAAAGACCACACTAACAGGAGCTGCACGAGTTGGTACCTGCAATAACACAGCACAGCGGTAAGAAACCGATCTCCTGTTTTTTTTTTTTTAAGAACAAAGTAGTCTAAACATTTTGAGGTATCAGCCTGTTGTTATTTCCCGCTCCAGCTAAGAAACCACAAATCTAGATGACATACCATTATCAAATATGACATGAGAATAAGAAACAATGTAAATATGACTATATGAGATTGTGTAGAAAATTTGTTGAACATCTATTAATGCACCATCAAGTAATTGATTCCGTATAATCCTTCTATTCTTTTGTAGGTTATGATGTTAAGTATATCACATAGACTATCTTAAACCTAGAAGAGAGCAGTAGAAGGAAGTATGTTAAACTCATCAGACGATGTGCATCTACGAGAGAAGATGAGTTCCATGGCTTACTTGATCTTCACCAGGTTCAAGAGATGATTGTTCTACCACAGATTTATCTGACCAGGTCAGTTCTCTGTCAGATTCAGATGGAGTCGTTTCTTCAGATCCCACATTTTGGGTACTAGAATTTACAGAGTCTACTTCGATATCCATAGTTTGGTTGAGGTGAGTTTCTTCCTTGGCATCAGAAACTGGTGACTGAACTGGATCTTGTTCCGACTGTGGAACATCTTCGTCATTAAATGAATGCGTCTCAACATACTCCACTGCTCCGGAAGACAAAGTGGAGTAACTGTCTATTGGGATGTCTGCATTGAATGTTTGAGGACTGGCTTCATCTTTTTGTTCCCGGGTTCCCTCTTCCTCGTGCATTATCCCTTCAGCTACTGACCTGTTTACTGAAGTTTCAGCTATGTCATGTACCACGTCAGGTGATTCTTCCAGTGTTGTCACATGCTCCCTCGTGTCACCATATCCCAAAGGTGAACTTGTATGCTCAATTGGGAGATGTTGTTCAACCATCTCTGTAGATACTACTTCCTCTTCTGTAGGAGAAACCAAGTCCACCAAAGATGCACTAACGTCTACCGCTCTGGTATCTATGGCCTCTTTCACGTCTTCATGCAGCTCTTCCAGGTCATCTTGACTAGAAACAGACAAATGGTCATTCACCTGGTGATCAGCATTCTCGTTCTTATCCAAAGGCAGAGAAGATGGATCAAGTAAGGCATCCTCAAATTCAGATCCTGAAACAGTTGAGTTATTTTGACCATCAATTCCAACCTCCGTAATGAGAAGGCTAGCCTCTCCTGTAACATGCGTGCTCGTCTCTCCTACTTCCCTTGTACTTGTTTCGGTCTCATCAGAAGTGGAATGAATTTCCGCAGGACCTATGCTTTCAGAATAAACTTCTCGTTCTTTTTCTGTATTTTCTTGTACTTCTTCCTCATTCTTCCCCGGTAAATCTGGTTTGTAATCAGAAGATACAGAAGAAAATGATGGGAATCTACTGGCTGAGGGAGGACTCGAATCGTAAACAGGTTCTTCGTGGTGTTTGTCCACCAAACCACAAAGATCATGAATTGCTGACTCCTCCAGTGAGGGGAGCGCAGTAATGAAAGAGTCTTCAGCATGCGCTTCATCATGGCGAGAATTATCCTCCACCCCTCTTGCAACATGGATTTCTAATCCTCCAAAAGAAGGCTGGGAAGAAGTACCTGATTCCTCATGAAGATCAACTTTCCGCTCCGAAATCAACATTGCTTCATTCTCACTAATATCCGGTATCTCTTCTTCTATATCTGATAAAGATGAATCACTATCACTGGAATCCTCTTCATCATGTTTTCTCTTATCAGAAGTTTCTCCCTCCAT
The DNA here is from genome assembly GCA_030161315.1 of Eutrema japonicum. Classification (NCBI taxonomy): domain Eukaryota; kingdom Viridiplantae; phylum Streptophyta; class Magnoliopsida; order Brassicales; family Brassicaceae; genus Eutrema; species Eutrema japonicum. The sequence goes on from BSQW01000005.1 coordinate 48,745,880, forward strand.
CATGTTTGATTGCTCATGGTGTGTTTCTGCACTTCCCAGTATTATCTCAGCCACATCATGATGAAAATTTCTGCTATCAGCTTGTTCATCGAAATCGGAATCTTCTGACGAATGGCTTTTTTCTTCATCATGGTCAGAAGCCGAATGGCCTTTTTCTTCATCATGGTCAGAAGCCGAATGGATTTTTTCATCATCATGGTCAGAAGCCATATCAACTTTGGCGATTTCGGTTTCTCGACCAGCATCATGTTCATCCACCTTCTTTTCGTCATCCTCCAGGATTGTGCACACAGATTCAGTATCAGGAACAGAACTCACTTTTGATTCACTAACTTCACTGAGCTGCCTTTCAAATGGATAATAGCTCGTTCCCTCATTTGCTAATCTTTCTAGCACAAAGAAAGGTCGTAGCCTATCATGTCTGGGACCTCCGAGCATTGATGGACCTACACTAAAACTCTCATGTCTTCTGAACACTGGATCCTTGGGTTGTTGAGAAGAGAACTCTTCCTCAAAACCGTCGCCCTTGAGATCTGGCTTTTCTTCATTGGGCTCATATGGAAGATCAAAGGGGTTTCTCCTCGCGAACATAATGGATGGGGCAGAGCCAGGGATAGGAGGTAATCCCATATCATCATACGGATCATATGGAAGATCAAATGGATTCTTCCTTGCAGTTGAGATTGGCGGCATATTAAAGGGAATATCAGCACTGTCAAAATCAATAAGATTTCTCTCTGCCATCAGTCTCATATTGTGACGAGCCCTTCTCCTGGCAATAAGATTCTCCAACCGCTGGTTTCTTTCAAGCTCGAGACTTCCTAGATCCATGACATTTTTTTGGTCAGCCTCTGTCCATTTGATTGCTGATTTACTTTCATCGTCCTTCTCTTCCTTCTTTTCCTCTTCCTCTTCTTCTTCATCCTCCTCCTCCTCTTCGTTCTCGTTGTCGCCCTCTTCTCCATGACTTTCACTGTCAACATCAGACTCCATTCCTTCATCACTACTACTCCTATGTGGCACTTCTGAAGCTGCATCTGATCCTTCACCATCTGCAATACCACGACCTGGAGCTACTGAGTGTAAAAGCGGGTGAAGCTCATCAAGCATCGGGATGATGTCTGTCATAGAAGCATCCGGTGAAGAGCTTTCTGCCCCATCAGACCCAGAATCCAGCGAGTCATCACGGTCTGCATCATCATCCTCGTCCTCCTCATACCTCATCGGTCTCCAAGGTGAAACTGGAGATACATCCACCTGATCTTCCTTCAAATCGTCCATCAATACATCTAAAGACCCACCAATTTTCCTCGATTGTTCTGCACCCGAAACTTGCGACCCACCATTTTCAAACAATTTCTCCTCTACTCTATCTCCCCTCTTCTCCGGCTCCAAAACAAATGCTTTCTCCTCAAACCTTACCTGAGTATCCCGTTTGATCTCATCAAGAGTCTCATCAACCAAAGGCCTATAATCAAATGATCGACTATCGTCCTCAACCTCACTCAGTAGGCTTTCCCCTAATCTATCAGCATCATCATTTCCATCCTCAAGTACGTTTTTCCCCGTGCTCATGCATCTCTCTACTGTAAAACTCGTATCGCCTCTCTCAACAACAGTAGCATCCCTCGAAACCTCAGTTCTAAAAAGAGCAGCCTCGTGGACAGTTTCAGGTTCATTTTCGATTTCCGGTATATTTGGTTCTCCGAAACTCAAAATTGTTCCAAGCAAAACGAAAGTGCACACCAAGACAGGAGATGCAGCCACCAAGGGAGAAAACAGAAGAGGACAAGTTCTGTGCAGAAAATACAAAAAGCCAACAAGGCCCAGTAGAAAAGGATGATTGCAGATCCATCTGTAGGTCATTCTGATCATAATGACGAATAATCTCCGTATCTGGACTCTGAAGTCCGACCGATCACTGATCATCTTTTTTCTTCTTTTTTTTTCTCCAGGTCGTTTCTGTATAAGAATTAAGAGCAACAATCACGAACCAGAAGGTAAAGTTTAATACTAGAAGAAATCCGTAAATCGAAAACAAAATGGACAGGATTACACTTCACATTTTTTTAAAAAGAGTGCACATTTTAGCAGTTTTTTTGTAATCGTATTTATGATTGAGAGATGGATAAACAACAAGATGAGTCGAATTTAAAAGCAGAATCGAAAACTAAAGATCAAATCACATATAATAAACTTAAGATATCAACGACTGAGTAATAAAAAAACAGGATCTAAAGCACAGGAGCCCAGAAAGCGAATGATTTCAAAAGATGACAAGGAGATCGAATATCAGATCCACAAATCGAATAACACCAAATACACAAATCTATGTCTCACTCACCGGGTAGGAGCAAAGGAATCGCGGATCAAATACGATATTCACCTCGTTAGCCTTACGAAAGGAAGAAAAAAACGAAAAAAAGAGAGAGAGGGAGACGTGGGGAAGCCATGGAAAGTCGGAGACGTACCTTACGGAGGTAGAATTGGATGGAGAGAGAGAGAGGAAAATGGTTGACTATACGAAGAAGAAGATGAAGAAGAGTGGGCTTATGGTGTTTGTTGTTGCCTTTCTTTCTTTCTTTACAGCAAAAACATATGATACATCGTTGGGCTCTGTTGATTACGGTGGTGGCTGGCTGCCTACTTTCGGCACAATTATTTACTAATTTCCCATTTATTATTGAGAAAAATTGTTAAAAAAAAATAATGAATTTTCAAATTTTGATAGTTCAAAACATAAAATAGATAATTTAAATAATCAAAATCTATTGATTTTTCTATTTAAATCATTAACTTTTGTTGAGTTAATCAAATTAGACACGTCGTTAAATTACAACATTTTTCTAACACCGTTTATCTATTCTGTTTAGCAACTTAACAACGTGTCTAATTTGATCAGTCAACAAATGTTAAAGATTTAAATAAAAAACCAACCGATTTTGATGATTTAAATTGTCCACACAATAATTTATGGTTTGAATGTCGATGATTACTTTATTATAGGATCCCTTTATTATATTAACATAAACGCGGAAAAAGGAAGAAGAGATCTCTTAAACCCAATTTTACAAATTGGTCATGTACAACACGATGCGTGTACGTCCATGATAATTACCATATTTAGTAATGTATACCATAAACCCTTAAGACTCTTGACTACTAAATCCTATAATATTCACTGTGACATGAACTCATGTTAAATATAATTACCATCATATCATAGCTCACATTTCATTGAACCACCTTGATGAATCTGCCGTGGCCTCCTTGAATTTAATGTCTGCGATGGTGGAAGTGAGAGAGCTACGTTTGACGAGTGTTGAAAAGTTTGACCTTGATGAGATCCAGACTCAAAAGGAGGCAAACTCTGGTGTACTTTCCCTAAGTCATACTCTTGGTTTTAGGACTATCCAGAATGTTATATTAGCCGTTCCTTCGATTTGTTCCGATCAATGGCAATTTGATTTTTGTTTAGACGTGCCTGTCAAAATTTAAAGCCATATATTTCTATCTTGAAAATTAAATTACCAGACTTCTACTTTGGAAATAAATAAATAAAAATGCTTTCGTAACTTAAGCAGAAACATAAAATGATATCTAGATTGATCCCATACTTGATCCGATACAAAGGACACTCCTACCACAAGATGTCTATTGTCCACACGAGCTTATGGTAGTCACAAAGCAATATCCTGAACAACTGCGAATTAAGAATACTCAGGCATAACTGAGTAAGATGCTTTTTTAATACAACGTACCACTTTGCATCAGTTTTGGCTTAAACTCGAGATCAGATGTTGCTGCGGTTTAAGTCTCCCAATCTTTCATCTTCTTGCTCCCCTTTGGTTTTGCAATAGGAGCATTCATGCCTGCCATTTTCTTGTTGTATTTTTCGCGTAGAGGATCATTGGATGTCCACCTACACAAAACAGTCATTATGCAAAAATAAATTCAAATTCTGCAGCTCCATAAACGAAAAAACATATACAAGATTCTCGCAACATAACCCGGTTCACATTTGCATGCAATGATCCAGTTCAGTTCGCAGCTTAATGTTTCTACTCAAATGCTAAATAAATCAGATTTCAGAAAATGGGACCTATTATCATTCAAAATGTCTATGACTAACCAAATGTAATCAAAGAAACGCTGAAAGCAGAAAACTTACGGGTTACTCCAATCTGTTGTATCCTCGTTGACAAGGTGAGTCCATTTAGTTCTCCCACTGCGACCAAAGTGCTTGACCTGCATGACTTTGGGCAGAATCGATTTATCCAATCTATCTTCTCCAGTTGGAGCAGAGAAGTCCCGCTGAAATATACCATCGGTTCCAACAGATCCTGCCTCGTCATCAGGATCTGCCTGGAAGAAAGCACCCTTGTGGTAGTATTTTTGCATGAAATTCCATTTCTTTTTCGGTTGACCTGATGAAGGTTTCGGATTCTTCCTCTCCCAGTCTCTCCTCTCTTGCTCTGTCATGTTCCTCAACTTCTCTATTTCTTCCCTCTCTCTCAACATAGCTTCCTTTGCATCTCTTTCTCTCTTGATCCTAGCTATCTCTCTAGTCTTCCAAACTTCGTACTCCTCCGCTTCATTGAGTTCATCATCAGTTTCCACATCTCCAATATTTGCTTCTTCCAATAGCATGTTCTTCCGTATCTCTTCATCTTTCCTAACTTCTTCAACCACTATTTGTTTTGTCTCTATTTTTCTCATCTCCAGTTTTCTCTTTGCTAATTCCTCAAGAGCTAGTTCTTCAGCCTCAAGCCGCTCACGCTCTGCCACCGTGTCTCTCTCAGCTTTTGGTACAAAAACAGGCTTGATCATGGTAATACCGGGCATCTCATCTTCTGAATCAGTCTCGTACTCGGATTCCTCCTCCTCCTCCTCTTCATCTTGTAGCTCTTCTTCTTCTTCTACAGGAAGTAGAGCAGCCTCCTCTTGCGCTCTTTTAAGATTTTTTTCTCTAACTCTTCTTCTTCTTTCTTCTAGGGCATCTTCATCTTCTTCCTCGTCTCTAGTCTCCTGATTCTTCAATTCTTCTTCTTCTGTAGATATAATCTCAGCCTGTCTAACTCGCCGATGATCAGCTCTAACTTCTTCACGGTTTTCAAATCTGGTCTGAGCTAGACGGCGCAGCCTTGGATCATCCTTCCTAGCAACCCCCAAATCATCATGCTTCGGAAAAGCTTTATCCAAAACATCAACCTTATGCATCCTAACATCCTCATCTTCTTTGGGTTCCTCAGCCCACTCGGGAGCTTTCCCAGGCCAATATCTTTTCACTTTAGTCTGTCCAATTCCACCTCGTAGTTTTGCCCTTGTAGCAAGTGCAGCCTCACTCACTCCCGCTGTGACCGACATCTTTGCACTTACGAGTAATCAAACTCAATTATATTGGCTATTTGTTTCTGCAGCATGAAAGGGAAAAAAAAAACAGGGGTTAGATCCACGCTTTGCATCATTAGTATTCACCAGCAAAAGAAATGACATACTTCCAAATCAATCATAAACAGCTAAAATCTTAATAATGACACAACTTATTATAATCGACAAAAGGCATTCTGTAAAATCCATATCAATGATACGTGTGTGTATTTGTATATCTCAAACCCATTCTGAATTCAGCGTAAGCACACAAACACATTATGTCACATAAGCACACAACCCCATTATGTCACAGAGTACACAAACCCGTTACTCCAGAAGATCAAAGAAAAGGCAGAACAGAGAATGTAAAAGAGAGAAGACAGGTGCACAAACACGAAGATCAGTTTCCTAACATAATCGGATCAAACAAATGACCCCCGAGAAAACCGAAAATTGTAGATTTTATCAGAATAAAAGGCAGAAGAGATCGATCTCTATGAAATCGGAGCCACTTGCGTGCTGACCAGAATACGAATCATAGAAAGACAAACCCAAACCACGAAATTCAATGGTTCTCTAAGAGAGAACAAGGAAACAAAAATAAATCAAATCCAGAATAAATTGACGACAGATAAACGAACTTACACTTTGGAGAAACCAATATGGATAGAGATTGAGAGGATTCCGAATTCGACGAAGCTGTGTGAAAGAAACCCTAAGAAGCCGTGGTGGGGCGGAGGAGGAGAAGCGACGACGGTGGAGGTCTTGAGACCGGAACGTTATAACTAAACACAAAGCCACGCGAGAAAACTCATAAACTCATTAGAAACTCTACGGGGCTTTAATGGGCCTATCAAATATTGATTTAGTTTGGGCCTTCGTTTTAACATCTGAATCTAGAATTGTTTATTTAGTGTGGTAAAAATGCTTTTACTTGTTTTTTTTATAGTGAAAATCGAATATTTCAGTTAATGAAAGACAAGATACACACTTGTGTAACATAATCACACAAAGTATATCTTCGATTAAAGGAATCACAAAAATAATGGGGTGTAATGTTTGCGTAAATATACTGACAACAAAATATACGTATAACTGTACTGAACTTGAAACTCTACATGCCTCCAATACAAGCAAGTTGGAATATACAGCTGCTAAACTGATTACAAAAAAAAAAGAAAAAAGAAAAAAACCGAGTATAATTCAACAAACATTACTGACAAATACTGGAAGTCTTGAGTGTATTGATATGATAGAAACAATAATATTTATACAACTATATAGCTAGCTTTAGAGTCTAGACCAATAGAATATGCTAAGGGGACCTCAGTGAGAAGTGCACTTGTTCAGGATCTGTCAACGTTTTCTTCTTTTTGTCTCTTGTAATTGTCCTCACCCACTTCCAAAACATAGTTCCCTTAGATCTTAACTTACTCTGTGCACTAGAAACCTTACCCGGCTCGCCGAATGGAAGAGGATTAGGGTTATTTGCCTCTAGTACTATTCTGGAAGTTGTTGGAGGATGCTCCTCAATAACACTTGTAGCTTCACTTTCTCTTGTAAATTCACTTGGTATTGTATCATCTGTTTGAATTATCTGGACACCACATAAGGTCACCTCGCAATTAGCACCTAAAACCTTGTTTTCCCAACTCACTGTATCGAATTCAAATTTGACTTCATGAGCCCACAAACTAGTGTTTTCTTCACCACTACTGAGATTCATTTCGGTATCATAGATGATAAATATGTGATCCCATTCAACTTTTGGAGCTTCCGTCGGAGCCCAACACTTAAATAGTCTCTCTGTTTTTTTAAAGCTGTCGTACCTGGCCTTCCATGTGCATATGCACCTAATTCCAAGACCTACGGTATTGTGGTAATCATCCTGAAATGATACCACAACTGAGATAGCAAAGCCAGAGATTGGTTTCCGCGTCCAAGGAGCTAAATCTATCGTTACATTTGGACCTTCTTGCAAGAGAAAGTAAGATCTTTGACGTGCACCTAAAGGAATACAAATGATGACTACAGATGCTTTGATGAGTTCCTGTTCAAACAAAGGCCAAATCCAGTGAGATGTGTGCATGTGAATATATATATGCATGTGTGAAAGGATTATGAAAAAGACCTGTTGTTTTGCTTTTGCTAAATTTGCTACTCTGGTCAGACTTTCCTCTAAGACCTCAGCGATCACTTGTGGAGAAAAGTTATAACAATTACTGAAGATGTAATATCTAGGAAGCTGCTCAAAGTCCAAACGAACCGACTTCAGATACTTGCAGCCATGAGCATTTAAGAATTCTAGACTTTGGGGAAGTTGTGGCACTTCTCGTACCACGGTGCCACCAAGATATAGCTTTCTCATGTTTCTGGGGAAACCCTTAATTTCCTCGAGCTCTGAGCAGCCCGACAGAAGAAGAACCTGGAGAGATTCTAGATTGACCATGTCAGGAAGACTTCGCAAATGAGAACAATCTTTCATGTTCAAGAGGACAAGCTTGCCAAAACCTTGATTATATGAGCTTACATTAACCAGATCTGTTACACTCTCCAAGTCGATATGCTCAGCATCCTGAAAGTTTTCTAGAAGATTCAAAAGCTTTTGGCGGTCCAGCTTAACTTTTTGAGGGGGGTGGCTCACAATGGATATTGGTATTTCCCTTATACTGGTTCCTTGGAGATGTAGTTCCTCAATATTTGGTGGAGCTCCTTGGAAACTTTTGATCTCTGTGCAGCCTGTAAGATATACAACTCTGAGATGTTGTAATCCACTCGTGTCTGGAAAACTTTGCAATCTTTTACAACCTTGGAGATCTATCACCTCGATATTTATAGCATCTAAAACCAAATCAAATTCAACTAGCTGTTGGGAATGACAAAGCCTGATCCTCTTCAACATCTTAAGGTTCTGAACCCAAAAAAAAAATTTGAAAATCCACGATAAATATATAATGTTTTAAGTAGGGTTAAGAGGTCAAATAGAAAACACGAAATGGCTAGGGTTAAATATGAACACCGGACTTGACCTACCTTGGTTCCTTCCCAGAGTGTCTGAAGATGATTGTAAGGCATACAAAGTTCAACAAGGTTGTCAGGGTCAAAATCTTCAGGCAAATATTGCAAATTATAATTTTCCCAAGAGAGGAGCCTTAGGCCACACGGCAAGAAATCGAGTCCCTTAGGAAAGTTGAGTCCATGACCATATTTAGAGCCAGAACTATATATCTTCAGGAATTTGAGATTAAACATATTCCTGAAGGCATCATGTTTGACATCAAATTTCAAGTTCGATGTGTCCAGAATTATGCTTTCTATGTCTTCAACTACCTGTAAGAACAAAGTAAAATCGATAAATCAAGAAGTTTGGCTCATCTTTAAAGATTAGGCATATAGAAGAATTTGACATACCAAACCACATTTAGGCGTTGCACTAGATTCTCCACTTGCTTTTGGATCATCATCTTCTAGTAGATATCTGATGCTGTAAGGTTCCCACAATCTGGTGCAGTTCTCAATTTCTCCTTTGAAGATCTCTGGGCAGATATCTTGGATCAGATTATTCATTTGCACTGTGTTTTCTGATATAGTTAGCACACACTTGTCCACAAGAATATCTATACCAACGCGTGGAAGGTAACGAAATCCCTCAAGCATTTGCACCACATAGTTGACAGTTTCTCCCTTGAAGAAAAAAGCAATGTCCAAAGCAATGTTCTTCTCGTTGTCATCAAGTGCACTATAGACGTTTTCTAGCACATCATGTATCTTTTGTGGAGGACATTGTTTGAGCTTGAAGAAGGCCGCCTCCATTTCTGACTTCTTTCCCATTAACTCTCGGCCATAAATGCTGAGAGCTAACGGGTTTCCATTAGCATAGTCAATCACCTTCCTTGATAGTTCTATGTCATTTTGCTCGTCTTTTCCAAAGGCATTTTGGGAGAATAACTGGAGAGCCTCGTGCTCGTTTAAACCCTGAACCTCATATATTTGACTGATCTGACAAAAGGCAAACACTCTCTTATCCATGGAGGTGATGATTATCAGGCTTCCGGGACCAAACCAATCAAGCCTTCCAAGGAAGGACTCTGCAGCCAGAGAATCGCACACATCATCGAGAACAACAAGAATTCCTTTGTCGCATAGTTTGTCTCTAAGGAGGCTCGGTCTCACAAAATAAGAACTCTTTATGTCAAACGTTTCCTTTAGAATTTTACCAAATTGTTCTTCGAACAAACGGTGAAGTCCCTTCTTATGAAACGCTTCATCAAAGTTTTCGATGAAACAAGAAGCATCATAATCAGTGGACATGTGGTTAAAGACTGCTTTAGCAAGCGTCGTCTTGCCTATACCAGGCATACCCCAAATCCCTAAGCTTCGGATGCCCCGTGGTTGCTTGTAAAGCAAGTTTTCAATAACCAGTATCCTCGAGTAAATCCCAACTCGTTCTGCACAATAGAGCTTTCCATAAATATCTTTGACAATCTCTTCCAATAGTTCGGAGTCGGTGAGTATCTTATTGCAGATCCTGCCAAACAAAAACACCATCTTATATTATTCAGCAATAGCTTCAAAATTAATAATTTATTAATTGAACTAAATTTCAATATCAATGCAAATACTGTAATCACATCACAACATTTCCAACGATGATAAAGTTTTTTATATTTGGGTTCTTCAAAAGGGTTTATATGAACCTTGGTTTGTGCCTTGTAATTCCAGCCTCCAGCAATCTGTTGGCCCACCCGATCACTCGGGTATACGGATCGCCGTAGTAGTTGTACAACTCTGAAACCACCACGCGGAGGGCGCCGTTGTCGTCTCTCCGACGCTCGATGATCTTTATGAGCTTATTTCCCCAACGATCGTTTGTAACCACCACATAAATGTCCACCTGATTCTGGTAACCGTAGAAGATATTTGTCTCGTCAAAATATTTATAGATTCCGGATACGAACAAATTAGAGATGCCTTCCCGGCGTAATGCGGCGGAGAGGTGGCGGACGAACGAGTACTCTCCCGCTCCTCCACCGCAGAAGAGGTAGACGCTGTGACTACTCTCTTGAGCAGCTGGTGGATTCATTAAATCTATCTCTCCTCAATTCTCATCTCCAACGAACCTCTTTTGAGAGTTGGTGGAATAGCTCCTCTTCTTCATTTTTTTCAACATTAAAATTGATTTCAATAACTTTTGCGTAAATGTATAAAGTAATAATGAAAGTGCTCTTAGAGACCACCCAGGTTCATGAATCATGACCTCCGTTGTATTTAAAAAATCTTTTATATAATAAGAGAGTTTTCTTTCAATCTAGGTTGTCTAGCTCATCACCTTATTTATAAAATTTTTTTTAACATTAAAATATATTTAAAACATTCATTTAATACATGTCTATTATATTTATCATTATTTTTATTTAATACAAATTACAAAATTTTGTCTAACAAAATAAAAAAGTGATAATTCGATATTAAGAATAAAAAAAAATTGTAATACTAATTGGATAAAAAAATAATGAAATATTTTCTTGAAAATGATATATTGTTAGATTTTCAACCAAAAATTTTAATTTAATCTTTATCCTATTTAAAGTGTTAGAATGTGATTATGAAATTAAGAATGTAAAATACATTTTACTACATATAATGAAATTATTCAATTTTGCTCCGAGAATATATAATTTTTTATAATAAAATTTACATCATTTGAGAGTTACAAAAATACAATAAAGTTGTGGTAAATATAAGTTTTTACAATTAATTTAACAAAGTCGAAAATATGTAAAATAGGACAAAGATAAGAACAAATAAATAAAATTATAGATAAATGATAGTAGAGAAAATAAGAATCTTATTATATAAAGTAGAATCTATTATATAATAGGAGAGTTTTCTCTCAATATAAACTATCCACATCATCACTAATTCACTAAAATCCTCTATTAATGGACACCACTTATGTAAAACTCTAATATGTATTAATTAAAGTTTCAACATAAGTATAATTATTACTATACAACTCCAAAACACACAATTACACCAACTAACGAGAAAATATATAATATTAATTATAATTTTAAATTTGAACCGGCTATTAACAAAATTAGTATATGCGAATGCATAAGTTTGGAAAAAATAATGAAATAAAATAAGTGAAAAATGACCATATAGTAAGTTCATATTTGAAAATAAAATATTAAGATAAACTACTTAATTTATAGATAACCAACTACATTCAACGGAAAATACAAATAAAATGAGTTTATTATCATAATTAACAGTATAACATCTATAAATTGATACTCGATAAATTAATATCCCGACAAATCAATACATTTTTTCGGACCCGAATTGGTTTCTCGGACAAATAAATATATCGAGGATTTTCAAAGCCAAAACTTAACCATTTACTAAATGATCGTCATAAAACTTGAAATGCTTATTACCCATTTTTTGTTAATGGAAGAGACTAAGTACCATTGAAGGCAATATAATAGACTCTGAGAATCGTTCACATATTCTTGAAATAAGAAAGATGGAGAAGTTAAACCAACTCTTGCAATAACTTCACTCCAAGTTCTGGTGTCCTAAAAATTATCTTTGAAACCATTGAGGTTCCTATTAATCTACTTCTTTCCTCATTGTTCACATATGAAATGGACTAACGATCATTAAGAATGATCGATATTCTAACTTCACAAAATTTCTAAAACTCTAAGATTTTGTGAAAATTTGATTGAATTTTTACCTCATTACCCAGAACAAACGATGTGTTTCTTTTGAAATGATGTTCGTTGATCGCATCAGCTCCATCTGCAATCACAACGCCACATATATCGCAATCTTTCCCCTCCTATAAATCGAAAACAACACGCAAGATTTCAAATTTTGAACACCCGAATCTGGTAATGATAAGATACATAAAATTTTGAATTCTGAAATCAGACCTTGAGGTAGGTGCGAGCATCGATGAAGGAATGAAAATGGCGGAAACAGATGTGAGAAGCGGAACCATGGCTACCGAAGGCGTTGAAAGTCACAGCGGCCATCGAGGATCAACTATGTGAGTGGGATTTGTTGGATTTTTAGAACCGAGAGAGGATATGTTCTTCGAAGATGGGGAACAAGGAAAAAATCACAGATCTTTTGTCAGCGGTCTTTCACGAATAAAGCAATATTTGGGCCAAAATATCTATAGATTCCGGAGCAGAAATGTAATATTATACGTTCAACTAAATATGTAACTTATGAGAGATTTGAAATGGTGTTAAGAAAATATATATAAAACTATAATTAGAATCACACAGTAGTCAAATACTACATATAAACACATGAAAAAAAGAATAATATTTCAACATAAGTAAACAACATAATTAAAAGAAAAAACTGTTGTTATATACAAACACTAATAAGGAGAAATAACAAAACACACACATATACACACAATGCAACTATAAACATAAACCGACTATTAAACTAAAATTCAAAATAAAAAAATATTTTTTAAAAAATAGCGTATAAACAAATTTATAAAATATGAATGTAAAATAAGCGCATATAAACAAATTTATAAAATATGAATGTAAAATAAGCGCGGAATCAATTTCTAGTAAAAATAATACCGCACATCTTTTTGCTCACTAATTGGTTGTGGTTGAAGGCACTAATTGATTGGGCCCTCTATTATGATAATTAAGATGAACGACAAAATGGTAGAGTCATAGAGCTGTCAAATGTGCTCTTAGCGCCCATCCATGTGGACTAGTTTTTCTTGGGCTGTAATTGGTCGGTCTATCATGTCTACGTAGGTATGTCTATGGACATCCAATTGCATTAACTTTTTTTATTGTCAGATTTTTTTTTTTAAAATATATATTTTATTTCTTTCTTCCTATCCTTTTCAAAACAAAAACTATTTACTGTCCTAAAATCCTACTGTGTAAAAATATTCTGTAAATCCATATTGTTTGTTGCTTAAGGTTTATCTCTTTTATTTTTATTTTTATGAACAAAAAGCTAATAAATTTTTGTGGGAAAACGGAATTTTACAGTGTTGGCGAAAACGCAATTTTGACGGGAAAACATAGTTTTGTGGTTATGGTAAACATGGTTTTGCGGTTATGGTAGACATAGTTTTGCGGTTATGGTGCGAAAACGCAATTTTACGGTTTTGGTTAAAACACAATTTTGTCGGGAAAATGAGGTTTTGCGATTTTTACATAAAAACACGATTTCACGGTTTAGACGAGAAACTATGATTTTGCGGTTTTAGTTAGAAAACACGATTTTGTGGTTTTGGCAGAAAACACGATTTCGTGGTTTTGACGGAAAAACACGATTTTGTGTTTGGCGGGAAAGTACGATTTTGCGGTTTTGGTGGGAAAACATGATTTTATGGTTTTTGCGGAAAAACATGATTTCGTGGTTTTGACGAGAAAACAAAATTTTGTAGTTTTGGCGGAAAACACGATTTTGATGTTTTGGCGGAAAAACACGATTTTGCGGTTTTGACGGAAAATACTATTTCATGGGTTTTATGGAAAACACGATTTTGCGGTTTTGGCGGAAAAACATGATTTTGCGGTTTTGGCGGGAAAACACGATTTTGCGATTTTGGCGGAAAAACACAATTTTGCGGTTTTGACGGGAAAACACTATTTCGCGGTTTTGGCATGAAACCCCGATTTTTGTGGGAAATACAATTTTACGGTTTTGGTAAGTAAATGATATTTTCGCAACAAACGTATATTTTAACGATAATTGTAAAATGTCATTTAATGATTAGTTTTATTTTATTTTAAAAAGTTTTTAGGTTGTGTTTGAAAATTAATTAGATTGAATTTTTTTTTGGTCAAAAATTCCTAGATTGATTAACCCTATTTTCTTTAAGTAATTGGGATGTCTAATGTACGCACGGATAAGCCCATTTTGACCGCATGTGAGAATGGTATTCGCTCATTTAGACCATTCCCTATTTTGACGTGATCATGGGCTGTCCAAAATGATATGGACTACACTAGCACATGACAACCCGTCCAATTGACAGCTCTAGGTAGTGATGAAGATTTTTCTTCTCTAGGCTGACAAATTCAATAAATAATTATTACTAAAGCCAGAGAGAGTGTAGGTCGGCAAAGTTGACATGGTAAGCTCTTCCTCCTCCTCTTCCAGGGTGAAAGCAGAGGATCAGACACCCCAAGACCAAGTGTTCATTAACTTTCGTGGAGCCGAACTACGCTACAACTTCGTCAGCCATCTCGACAAGGGATTAAAAAGGAATGCGATCAACGCCTTCATCGATACAGATGAAGAGATGGGCCAAGAGTTGAATGTTCTGCTTAAGAGAATCGAAAGGTCGAGGATCGCTCTAGCGATATTCTCCCCAAAGTACACCGAGTCAAATTGGTGTTTGAAGGAGCTTGCGAAGATGAAGGAAAGAATGGAGGAAAGCAAGCTCGTGGTGATTCCAATCTTCTACAAGGTGGACCCTGCCACTGTTAAAGAGCTCAAGGGAGAGTTCGGCGATAAGTTCAGGGAGCTGGTGAAGTCTATTGACAAGAAGACTAAGAACAAATGGAAGGAAGCTTTAAAATCTGTTCCGCTCTTAATGGGCTTCGTCTTGGACGAGAAATGGTAACTCCTTTAATTACTTTCTTTCTTTTTTTTTAACAAGGGAACATGGACCCAAGTTCGACTAATCTCCGGGTGAGTGTGACCGTTGAGTATATCATTCACTGGATTTTCTAATGCACCTAAAGCATCGCTCCTTTAATCACTTGAGTCAAAAACTAAGCTAGAATATTTTCTTCTCACTCCTTTGCTCGCAGCTATGAGGAAGAACTCATCATAAAAGTCGTCAAGATGGTTAAGCAAGTGCTAAATAGACTTTCACAGGCTTCTCTTTATCCTAATCCCCCAGAATGTCTTGGACAATCGCCCCAAAGACAGCAGAAAAATCATGAAAGCTCTTGGGGAATCGAACACCGACTTAAGCAACTGGAAGAAAAGTTATGCTTTGGGTTCGAAGAAACAACTCGTACTATTGGTGTGGTCGGGATGCCTGGCATTGGTAAAACCACTCTAGCTAGGAATCTATACGAGAAGCTGAAAAACGGATTCTTGAGACACGTGTTAATCCCAGATATCCATGAATTTTCAAAGGAACATGGTTTGAGTTACTTGCCCACGATGCTCTTGGAAGATTTATTGAATGTTAAGGATCCCAACATTGAGACAGGCCAAGCTGCACATGAAGCTTACAAAGATCAACTACTCAAAACCAAAGTCTTTGTTGTTCTCGACAATGTTAGTAGCAAGGAGCAAATCGATGCTCTTCTCGGCAGCAGCGACTGGATTAAGCGGGGAAGCAAGATTGTCATTGCAACAAGCGATAAGTCATTGATACAAAATTTGGTCGATGATATTTACGAAGTCCCTCGATTAAGCGACAGAGACGCCTTAAAGCACTTTATCCACTATGCATTTGATGATCATGCTCTCGGGAGAGGAACTTTCTCAAAGCTCTCGAAAGGTTTCGTGCATTACACCAAAGGAAATCCACTAGCTCTCAAGATACTGGGCGCAGAGCTTTTGGGGAAAGACGAGACTCACTGGGAATCAAAACTAGCTGCATTGAGTCCGCACCATAAATGTCCACCAGGACAGACCACAAGCAAGATGCTTCACAATGTTTGGAAAGGGAGTTACGATGGATTGAGTCAACAACAGAAAGATACGCTTCTTGACATAGCGTGCTTCAAGTCGCTAGAAGAGAATTACGTAACGAGTTTACTGGATTCGGATGGCCTTAATAAGAGTGAAATAGAAGATCTCGTGAACAAGTTCATGATTAATATTTATGCCGGGAAAGTAGAGATGCATGATACATTGTATATGCTCTGTACAGAACTTGGTCGAGAAGCTACTGCTACAGATGGAAAAGGACGGCATAGGTTGTGGCACCACCACACGATTACTGATGTGCTGGGAAAAAACAAGGTAATACTAAAACCTTGATTACTTCTTTATGTTCGCGTTTGCTTTTATAGTTACATGTTTTTCAAGTGAAAGTTTGAAACCCCAATCTGTAGTGATTCTGCTACTTCGAGGTGGAATTGTCCGAAATGATAAGAACCCATTGACTTACGTTCTTGCATAAATTATATTATTCTTTCAAGGTTGTCTTAAATACATTTGTAAGTTGTGTTGTTGTTGTTGGCCACTGGTTAACAGGGAGCTTCCAATGTGAGATCTATTTTTCTCGACTTGTCTGATATAACAAGAAAAATGAGTTTCCACAGCTATGCTTTGAGCGATCTACGTTACCTCAAAATCTATAGCACTAATTGTCCTCAAGAATGTGAAGATGACATAAAATTAAACTTCCCAGAAGGACTCCAGCTACCGTTAAGTGAGGTGCGATGTCTCCACTGGTTGAAATTCCCATTGAAAGAAGTTCCACAAGATTTCAACCCGGATAATCTGGTTGACCTTAAGCTTCCTTACAGCGAGATTGAACGAGTTTGGGAGGATAACAAGGTGCTTTATCAACTTGAGTAGTTTCTGGAAGTGTTGTCTGGTTTAGTTTATTATTTTTATTTTTTTCATTTGTCCCAGGATGCATCAAAACTAAAATGGGTCAACTTGAATCACTCAAGGAATTTGAGCACTTTGTCTGGGTTAGGAAACGCTCAGAATCTTCAAGAATTAAATCTTGAAGGCTGCACGGCGTTGAAAATGTTGCATGTGGATATGGAAAACATGAAGTGTCTTGTTTTCTTGAACCTGAGAGGATGCACAAGTCTCAAGTCCTTTCCAGAGATTAAATTGATCTCTTTGAAAACTCTCATCCTCAGTGACTGCTCAAAATTTAAGGTATTTAAGGTGATTTCAGAAAAGCTAGAAGCAATATACTTGGATGGCACTGCAATAAAAGAACTTCCTTGTGACATTGGGATCCTCCAAAGACTTGTCTTATTGAACATGAAAGGCTGCAAGAAGCTGAAAAGGCTCCCTGACAGTTTCGGTCAGCTGAAAGCTCTTGAAGAACTTATACTTTCTGGTTGTTCAAAGCTCAAAGAATTTCCAGAAAGTGGGGAAAACATGAGCGGTTTAGAGATTCTGCTTTTGGATGAGACAGCCATTGAAGAGATACCAAAGATATTCTCAGTGCGGCGTTTATGCTTAAGCAGGAATGAAAAGATAAGCGGCCTTACCGATCTGATCAATCAATTTTCTCGACTGCAATGGCTTGATTTGAAGTATTGTAAGAATCTTACACATGTTCCTGAGCTTCCACCAAATCTTCAGTGTTTAGATGTACGTGGTTGTAGCTCACTGAAAACAATTTCGAAACCACTGGTATGTTCTGTGCCGACGGAGCAGATCCATTCCAAGTTCATTTTCACTAATTGCTATGAACTGGAACAAGCTGCAAAGGAGGAAATAGCAGCCTATGCTAAACAGAAGTGTCAGTTGCTATCAAGTGCGCTTAAACGCTGCAATGAGGTATCTCTCTCCATCCCCCTTGACATGTTCCATTTGTTGGAACAGAGGTTTATGGTTATCTTTTTGTATAAATTTGCAGGGTTGTGTTCCTGAGATTTTGTTTGACACTAGCTTTCCTGGATGTGAAATGCCTTCATGGTTTCCTCATGATGCAATTGGATCTCTGGTGGAGTTTGAATTACCCCCACATTGGAATCACAATAGGCTTTCTGGAATAGTCCTATGTGTTGTTGTCTCATTCCAGAACTGTCAAAATCATGCCAGCTTGACAGTCAAATTCACTGGAGAGGGCTCTTGCACCAGCATTATTTGGAAGGTTGGAAATTTGGTTGAACAAGACAATGAAGTAGACACGGTTGAGTCAGATCATGTCTTTATTGGCTACACTAACTGTCTAGACTTCATCAACCTTCTTCAAGGACAGGGCCCGCGTAAATGTGCTCCGACCAAGGCATCCCTTGAAGTTAGTGTGACAACTGGTACTGGTGGGGAAGCTAGGCTTGAGGTTTTGAAATCCGGTTTCAGTTTTGTGTTTGAACCTGAAGAGAACAAAGTTCCATTCCCAAGGAATGAAGAAGTCAAAGGTAAAGCAAAAATCAACGGAACTCCAAGTGCTAATGGTTGTTTCAAGGATCAACCAAATGGATATAAATCTCCAAAGGGCCAATGTCATACTTACATCGAAATTTCTGGTAATAACATCACATGTGAAGCACGTTCTTCCTGAACAACTGGTTTTGATTTCACTCTCTTTGTATTAGACCAAAATGATCTTGCAGGTTAGCTCTGTTTTCAAACTGTTTATTCATTGAACTCTTTGTACTGGTATTTCATTTTACAAACATTGATTTGATTTGGTGTGACTGCTCCCTATCTACTTTGATTTGGTGTTGACCAACCCAGATTTTACTGTAATTGCTATCTTTTCTTTTTGGTGTTCATCGTTCTTCTCATTTCTTCATTTCCATATTACGCGGTGATGGGCATAAAGCTGAGACATTTAAACCAAAAACAGAGGAAAGCTTGAAGCTTTAAAAATTTGCATTTTGGTCCATTCATTCACCAATCAAACACAAACCCCATTGAGAAGAAACAGACAGCAGAAAACTGAAACACATTAACAGAAATAGACACCAACAAAAGTTCTCAAACTAAGATTACAACCAGACCAGCAGTTAACTCATAGCTAGGCGGCGCCTGAGACCAAATCTCCGGCAGGTGAAGCGGCAGTGGCGGCACCACCGTCGTCGGAAGAAAGTGCGAGCGGAGCCCAATCCGGCGGGAGAGGGGGAAGAGGAGCATAAACGGTGGGCTTTCTCTTAATGTCCCATGGCTGAGTCTTCTTCGGCCTCGTCTTCCTGTGATGAGCCGTCGATTTCTTCTGTGGCCTCGACGAACACTCTATCACCATTCCTAGTCCTCCTCCGTTCCCCAATTTCGGAACCTGAAATTGGCGGAGAGCCGGAGAAGCAGCGACGGTGACGATTCCGGTGCCAAAGATCGCCGACACAGACATTGTTTCTTATCTTTCTGCAGTGGAAGTGAGTATGAGCCTCTAGTTTCGGATTAGAGACACCTATCTTCTCCAAGTTTTCGTTTTTTGGCAGTTTTTTTCTTCTTTCTAATTTGGGCTTTTTAAGTATCTATTGGGCCCTTCTATACATAATGTCAATATAGTGGAAGATATAGCGCATAGTTACAACGGCCCATATCAAACTCATTATGCGGCAAGTATAACAAATTAGGAGAACGGTTATATCGACGATTCTACGACAGATAATTCTACCGCCTTATGAGTATCTATACCAAATGGTTATATATGTATCACGCTGAAAATTTCATATAAGTTTGTCACCGATGAAGATCTCATGTAAATTTATCTCCATTAATTTGTATAAATGATAATAAATCATATTTTTAAGATTTGAACCACATATTTTCTGATGTAAAAGTATTAATGAACTATTAATCAACCATTGGGTCAAGTGGGCTTCCACAGATATATAAAATGAATTTAAAACAAACTAGTATGTAAGTACATTAAAATATATATATATATGTATATATATATGATAATTTTAATGTTTTCTTAACTTAAACCAATATATTAGGAGATACATCATCCAACATTATCACAAACCACTATATTAAAAGTAATGGTCCATTAGTTAAAATTATAATGCAACTATATTTTATTATTTAATTAAGATTATTATATTGGTATTTAAAGATTTTTGTGTGCACAAGCAAAAATCAAGTTTTTATTTATCTAGTAATGAATAATTAGTTTGAGTTTTCGGATTCTTAGTAAAGTTATTCTATAACAAAATTTGAATTTTTCTTATTTGTATTTTGGTTTTAATTTATCGAATTGGTCGGGGGAAAACATTACCATACTAATCGTAGACCGGTTTAAAATATCGGTTATACCAAATCCGGGTTAAAGTATATATTGTTACTGTTTAACAAAAGCGGATAAGAAAGTGAACATTACACGAGATGACCTAACATTCTAGTATATTAATTTGGTTGTAGAGATTTAGTGCCTATGTTAGGGTTTCTCAATGCTGCCAAAGCGATTAATAAATATATATTTTGTCCAAATCCTGTCTAATCATGGTTATGTATTAATTCGATAACACGCCTAAATTAGGCTTTAAACTAACTACTATCACCAACATAATTACCAAGTTCAGTTATCCACTCTCACATTCTTTCTTTAATTTCCAGTTCTTATCTCTTTATCATTATTACAAAATAATCAATTAACAGCGGAAATTGCGATTGCGATGAAAAGTACTCTTCTTTATTTTGATTATATAAAAAATATATATATATATTCCTTACACACAAAAACATTTGCCAAAATTATGGCCAAAAATAATAAGATTACTTTCATCTATTCTACGTGACATGCATTATCCACTACATTCACAAATCCACGTGCATCGGATTATCACCCCTCATTTTTTTCTGTCGACAAGTAATTATTGATTGGTTTCTTTATATAAACTTCGTACTGCATATCTACATTTCAACAGCTCAGCCATTCGATTACTCGTACGAGGAGATTCTTTTGGTTAGACCAAATTAGGCATCACAAACCTATGGTATCCATTGCATTATATAAGTTTTGTAAATCTTATCTTAATATCGTTTTTGATAATGCTAAAAAATATATATATATATATATAATATTATTTATAATACAATTAATTTGCGGGTATAAATATGCTAATATTTGTCTATTTACAGGTAAGTGTCTTGTATAAAGGCCTAACTTGAGCCAATCTCAGTCATGTGATTGCTTTTTTGGGGGGTAGATTTTGGTACATCGACAAGAGAACCATATGATTCGACTGTTTTCGTGTTCTTTTGCATTATTGCATTATTTTATAACTATTTTCTTGGAATTATAGTTTATATATTGTACTGCACTGTCATGCCAGCTAGATGAATATACCATGAATCTTTGGATTCTTTTTATTTATCAATATTTTAGTTCACGACCTAAAAACAAAAAAAAATGATACTGACCATCCTTGATGAATATTACATGAACCATGAAATATGATTTTTTTGTTATTAGATTGTTTGTGCAAGTTTTTTTAGAAAATGTTAGTCAATTGTTATGATCCATGTGGCATGTGCTATAGATTGTTTAGCGGGTCGTGTTAGAATTTGTATTCATATTTTCACTTATCAAGTTTTTGTACCACCGGTTTATTTTTTGAACCGTTTTATATAAATTCAATTGGTTGTCCAAAAAAAAAAAAAAACCATGTGTTATAGATTGAATTATGCATCTCAAAATGGTTACATTTCATCTTTCTATTCAGGAAAGATCATTATTCATACAATATATCCAAACGCAGTTAATTCCATTAATTAGAAAATGGTGTTTCAATGTTATTGGATTTGAGTTCACACCTAAAAGATATGTTTTGGATAAGATGATTTATCATATCAAAATCCGCCATAAAAATACTATCATCGGGTCTAGAAATATTATTGATCAGTTAACTACAATTTTGTTTTAATATATTAAGAACCCATTCATCGATTTTTTAAGATTCTTTGAAATGTAGGATATCAGTTACGTTGCATATCATGCAACTACAAATTGACGTTATGTCGCAAATAACATAACTGTTAAAAAGAAATATTTTAATTTTTACGAATACGAAAAAAATGAGAAATACTCTAAAATAGCACAAAAATTGTTTTTTTGTTCCAAAATTAACACTATAAATTTCAAATTCCGAAAGCAGCACAGATAATTATGTAAAATAATTTTTAATTTAAAATAAAATTAAACATTATGTTTGGATTTACTATTTCTAATTTAAAGTTTAGTTTTTCTCTATTAAAAAAGATTTTAAATCATTTTAATATTAAATTTGTGCGATTATTATCAAAATTTGTGTTATTATTGTTATTTTTAATTAATAATATTAAATTTAAAACAAAAGTTTTAAAATATACTATTTTGGTCAATTGCCCTATGTAAATAGACTAATAACTTATTTTCAATCATCTCAAATACAAAGAATCCGGCGGATTTCGACAAAAATAAGAAGCCGGCGGTCCAAAATTTATTAAATGATATTTTTTGTCTGCATCATTTATCGAATTTTATACCAATACAAGGAAATCAAATCATAAGAATGTGGACATGATTACGTCTTAAGAAGTCGTGATCGGTTGGGATTACGTTGCAAAGATGTCTGTCTCGCTTTGATACTCTGCCAAAATACTTACTTAATTAGAACGATCGACCACATGTTTTTTCTTTTTCAAATCGTAGTTTATTTTCTTATAACTTTCAAATCCTAGTTTTATTAATTACTATGGTGTGATCTGCGCTACGTGCGGGTTCGTTAACTAATTTTTTTCCTTTATTTAAATTTTTATATTTTTTGTAGTTTTTTGTTTTGCTTTTGTTTTTTGTCGATTTTGTTTAGTATATTAATTTGTTTTTTTAAATGTCATAAATTAATGTTTTCGTTTTAAGAGAAATTGGTATGTTTTTTTTAAGATAAATATTGTAATATGCACACATAATAAGAAGTTTTTGGTACGGGTCAAACCCATTAGAGTAAAAAAATTAACAATCTTTCAACTTAAATTAGGTTTCTTTTTTTCCACAATTAAAAAAAAAAACAGGTTTCCCCAACTCTCCCGTTGGGATTCCAACATTTCTTATGTCGTCAAGATTTCTTAACGACTCAATGCTCATATAATATACATTTTCTCCTCTCAATCTAATGTATCATAAGTTGGAGTTTCTAATGTCTATGCTTTTGATGTTTATTCCAGTTGGTTCATGCAACATTTGTGGTAGAAAACATGATAAAGTCAGAGTACTTGAAAAATAAATGGTGGTAATTTTATCTGTGATTTTTTTTTGACGATTAATGTGGTTTCAATGAAAAACGAATGAATTAATGAGAAACCATGGTAGATAGTGAAATTCGGTCGAGTTCTTGATCTCTTTGGATTTTTGACATATTTTTTCCTTTCGATCTTGTCTTATCTAGTGACGGAATAACTTTGCTGCTTATTCTTTGTTGTGATCTACTTCGTCACCGAGAGGAGAATCTTGAATCGCAATTCACATCTGACAAAGTTCATCAGTCTTCAATTCTTTAACATATTTTTTTTTGGTTTATCCCTTCTCATAGAAGATGTAAGGTGTGAATATGTTTTAGTGTTTTTATGAGAAACTTGAAGTTGTAAGTTTTTTTTTTAATAGTATACATATGGATGCTGAGGTGGCAACATAAGAAAAAAGAAAATGTTACTTTATATATATAGAACTATCAACCACGTGTCTATATTTGATAACTGATATATAGTAAAACTTCTATAAATTAATAATATTAAAACTTTGAAATTTTATTATTTTATAAAAATATTAATTAATCGATATTAATTTATAGAAAGATATTTTTTTTAGTCATAATCTTTGAAAATTATTCTTCAAATGATGTTATACTAATGGTTTGTCGCAATAGAATGTGTGTTATTAACATATTGAACTATTCATGTAAAAATAATACATGTTAAAACTTAGGGGCGAAACCAGATAAAAAAAATAAAAAAGTGCAAGAGGGTTTGATCTTGGGTTTTTTTTGGGGAGGGGGGGGACAAATGGGATTTAGCCATCTCAACTAGTGTAAACTTTAAAAGAAATTATACTAAATTATATATATATTGAGATTTAACCATATATATATATATATATATTATATGTGGATCCTAGCTACAACGCTACATTCCCTCTTGTTAAAACTTCAAAATTAAATTGTGTCTACTAATATTGATGATGAAATTGAAGACAATAGTATGATATTTTGGAAAATACTTTTTAAAAGTTACGATACTTTGGAAAGTATTTATGTATATGAAAATAATTATCACGTCTAGAAATTTTTACAATCTTTGGATGCATATAAAAAAAACAACATTATGAGTTTTTGATCTAATAACAAAAAAAAGAATTTTTTTTTAAAAAAAACGCATAACACTAGATTCATATTTTAGTAAATTGTTTTAGACATATATGTATAATTTTAAGATAATGATAATATAGTAAATAATTTTTGGAATTATTTTTAAATATAAATTAAAATAACTTATTTATTAATATTGTACTAAAACAATTTGTTTGACAACTGGAATAGTAATATATTAGTACTAACTGAATCATCCTAATCAAAAATGTCCATCAAATCATCCTAATCGAAAATGTCTATTTCCACCGAAATTCTAATGAATATAGTTCTTGAAAATTAGTTTTTTTGTAGTGTAGTAGTATATATTTTCCGAATATAAAATTTGATTAATTAGCTAGTTGCAACATTTTCTACCTCATTAGTCCTTAACTCCTCTAATAATCTTATTAACAAACAAAACTTCTCTTATAAAAAAAGGATATTGACGCAAATATCCCGACACGTGTGGTTTACATGCCTCGCGACTATTACACTAGAAAACTGGACTCCAAGTTTTAATATTTTTAATAATTACAAATTAGTAGTATATACGAGAATATATCGTAAAAATCAATAATGGATAAAAAAAAGTAATATAAAAATGTTATGAACTTATATGTGTTTAGATATATTTATATGTATATGTTATATATATTATTATATATATTTACTGTGTTGTTTTGTTGGTGAGTAAGAGAGAGGCGAGAGGAGAAAAATGGTGAGAGAGAGAGATTGCATCTATTTATTACACTGACTTACACTTCTATTTATACTGTGTTTTCATCTACATAGGTAAATGATAAGGACGATGATAATTAACCTTTAACATTCTCCTTAATTATCCATCATTGTATTACGTACTGTCTCGTTAAAAACTTTATTATGGAAAAACTCAATAGGATAAAAACCATGATAAGGCAAAAAGAGTATAATGACGTAATCTCTCTCTGAAATGATAGATATATCATTTTCTTCATAAATCTCGTAGGTGACGCATTCTGATACTTTGAATATGTTTTCGGAATGTTGTTGTGGGAAGCGCCTTTGTGAAGAGATCTGCTGCATTGTCACTTGAACGAATGTACTGGATATCGACTTCTTGATTCTTCTCGAGTTCTCGAGTGTAAGAAAAAAACCTTGGAGGAATTGTAGAGACAGTAACGCAATCTCCTCCGAGAAAGTTGAATCTTATTTTCTTCATGGATTTTGAAGATGATTCGTTTCGATCATTTTCTTTGCTTCTCTTGATCTCGTCAATGTAATAATTTCTCTTCATTGGGATTATAGAATTTCCTTTCAGATGTCTAACATTTTGCGTGTTCTTTGCTGCATCGTTAAAAACTTTGTTATGGAAAAACTCAGTGGGATAAAAACCATAGCAAGGGAAAAAGAGTGCAGCCACGCACATCATCACATTTCTCCCCCTGGAAGCATCATCTTCAGGATATGTATTCCAAGAATATATCCCATCTTTTTGGGAATATTTATAAGTAGAGCCTTAGTGAACAAACTCGTATGATCTTCATATATTTTCTCGGATTATTGGACTTCCGGTCCAAAATATTCGAGTTGGTCATGCTCTTTTCACAAAATATACTATTCCGACTTTCCTGCTTATTTTGTAGTAAAACAACACACAATATGTACCGAGATTTACATAAGGCACTTCAAGACCTAATACTTTCTTGTTGTTTTCGCAAGGTCGAAATAGATCTTTTTCAATATTGAGTGATCTTTTAACCATTACAATACTCAAAAGATTCACTTAATCCATTTTTCGCCCTTTCGGTGTAATTTGATTGATGCATGAATATTCCACCTTGAAAATACTCTATATAGATCACAAGACAAAATTTTGTCTTTCCAAGATCTTTTATTTCAAACTCCTATTTCAAATGAGTTCTTGCATCATCAATCTTCTTTTGAGCACTGATCGCTATAACTTGACCGAACAAATTTTCTCAAATGCTTCAGGCATCTATGATCCTTCTGGGATTTTCATGGATATATCACTATCAAGTGATCCATATGAATATGCAATCACGATATCCATAAGATATATATTTAGATTTTTAGATGTCATTAGACACATCAAATATTTGAATGCGATTACATATATGACAAGGGAATATATCTTTTCATAATCAATTCCCTGTCTTTGAGAAAAACTTCATGCCACAAATCGGATTTTATATCTTGTGACATCGTTTTTCCCCATTGTATTCGCACAAAACCCCATTTGGTCATGAATGGCATTACATCTTCAGGTGTAATGACTATAGGTCCTTAGACATTTCATAATATTTCGCATGGCCATTTGCCATTTCTTATAGTCATATGCCTTTTCTGGCACTCTGACACGGACCTTGGGTCTGTGTAATCATTTTCATTGTTTGATATCTACGGATACAGAGTATTCCATTAATTTTCCATTTTCGACGTAGTTAATGGAAATCTCATACTTTCTGTATCATGCTCGTCTTCTGAACGAATCTCTTTATGCCGTCTTTCGAGAATACTTTCATATATATTCTCGACATACTCCTTTTATTGATTCTTCTGGAATCTTTTCCTTTTGTTCTCTAATTTTCTATCTCTTCTGGAGAATTTTATTTTTAGAGTCCATTATTCTTCCCCTTTTAAACTGAACTTTGGATTCATTTATTCTGCATCCATAAATTTGTGTTCTGCAGGAACATTAATTCTTGATGGAACACTGTCAAATTTTATGAACTTCAAGTTCGTGATAATTTGTAGGGAGGATTAAGATATACCAAACATGGTGTTTACCATGTAATATCTTTTGGCACTTATTCAACATTTTCCCCTAATTTTGGGAATTTATAATATTTTGGCTTTCCATCTTTTCATACGAAAGCATATTGTATACCACAATACTTTTATACCATGAGGTATTATTCACATAGTCTAATACTTCAGGATCAAATAGCGCTTTCTTTAGAAGTGCTTAAATGTGAGTTTTTCTATATGTTAGATCCTGATGGGATCTTTCGAGATAAGATGTTCAATCGGGATACCTGTAAAATCAACTAAACCAACTTCGGAGTTTCTAAAATAAAATAATCTTAAATCAATCGTACCTTGAGATAGTGAAAGATATGCTTTATTTCATTCCAATGTTTGCGCGTAGGAAGTGAGTTGTTCAATTGGGATGCCTGAAAAGATTTCTCCTTTTCAAAGGCTTCTTATCCCAAAATATTTCTATAAATATTATACGGCTTGTGACAACTCTTCAGGAGTTCAGATTATGATTAAATCAAAGATCTTTTCCTTTGATCCATAATCTTTTCATAATTATGCATGAGTATATCGGTTAACCTTAATTATTAAACTCCATGCAACATATATTCATCGAGTAGAGTTCCCGTGAACATAATCCAGTTATCATTAATCCTTCAGGGATTGAATATTTTATGGATTTTTGTGATATCCATCAAACGCAATTCAAGTCGCTCATGTACTGCCAGATTTACTCAGTGCATCCACCACATTTAAATATTCATTCAATATCGGGTATGACCTTGTGTAACAAGCCGATTTTCATATTGTAAGGTCATTTTCTCATTCCTTATTATAGGAAGACACATACCCTTTTGATGCTTGGACTGCTGGTCCAAAAAATTTTCATATTTCATATGAATTTAACATAGACTTGATTGCCTTTTTCACCTTTTTCGGCCAATATTTTTCTCTTTCTACCCTCATCCACAGAGGTAGATTTATGATCCTCATGTATATCGCGCGATATCTTGTTTATATTGTCGACAATTATTTTGTCGTTGGTTCCACATTTTTCCGTAATGACATGGTTAATCGAGATCTCTTTATCATTATCAATGATTTCATTCAGGTACCTGATTTTATTATTAACCATGCCAACGGTCTCTTCAAGAGATTAATCCTCTATTCAATATATATTTGCTCATTTCCAATTGAGGATTTCTTTGGAACCAAAGTAGTCTATCACGTTTCTTACGTGTCATAGATTTACTATTGATTAATCGTCCTTCAGGGACATATTTTTATTGGAGCATTTTCAGCTAGAAATGAGATTTTCCTTTATGTAATTATATTTCTGGCAGTTAATTTACATATGAATTATCCTTTGAACTTCATGTTCATATTTATATGAGGATCCATAATTTTCAATGATAATTCATTTCGAGAAATCTCATCCATTAGCTGTTTATAAATGCTTCTGGCATTTGATTTGCAGCAAATCATGAATAGTGATCTTTTGAACTTTGAACTTCAAGTTCGCATTCATTAATTAAAGGATCCAAATTATTCAACCATTCTCTCAGTAATAATGATATGCAAATCTTGTGATAAGCACATCTTCGACTGATGATTCAATATATTTTATGCGTCTCACTTTTATGCAGTGTGGTGGATGCATATATTGCATACCCATAAATTTTCAAGCAAAGAATAGTTAATCTTTGATTGAATCAATTAGATGAAATGAGAGAATTTCATCTTATAATCTTCTGGATTTACTTTATAAATGAATCATCATATCTATTTTAAGTGTGAACACAATCTTCTGGATGTTCCACTTACTTTTGATATGGGATTCTTTAATTCTCCCCCTCGAGATGATGACATTTCATGTCTATCCATCTCGAATTGAATCCCAACTTGGGATTAATAACATATCCAATTAACCCATCTGGGGTCATGTATTATGCATAAAATATTTTTGCTAAGACATGCTATATATGTGTGAAAAACATTTGGTTTTTCCACATAAATCCTCAATAATATTTGATATCATTATTACACCGAGATGGCTTAAACCGGTTATGTTATATATTGGTAAACTTCAGGTTTACATTTCTTATACAATTTTGCCATCTTTATGCATGTCTCCATCATATGTTTTTCTAAAACGTTCGCTCTGCTGGAGCGATTATTCTTTTGGAGAGTTTTTGTTTTTCAAGAGTGTTTTGCTCTTCTGAAACATTTCGCTTTTCTGAAGCGTTTTGCTCAACGGGAGCGTTTCGCTCAACGGGAGCGTTTCGCTCAACGGGATCAACGGGAGCGTTTCGCTCATCGGGAGTGTTTCGCTCTTCCGGAGCTCTCCATTATCTATAATAATTTCTCTTTTTCTTTTTATGTAGTTCTTCTAGAACTCACATACATAATTTTTTATCAACAACATCAATTAAACAATTAAACATATATATTCAAGAGGCATAACCTTCCACATAATTTACGATAATAAACATAAATTAAAATAACAATAATTTAAAACGTTTTCTGGACGAAACAGTTCTTCAAGAACGTTTTCATATATGTCTTCTGGACAATTTTATTTTAAATATGTTTTTTAGACATTTTTATTTTAAATATGTCTTCTGGACATTATTTGTGTTATATGGTTCTTCTGGAACCTTTCATATATGTCTTTGCGGCATTTTTTTTTTTTAAATATGTCTTTTGGACATATTTTTCATTTAGTTTTTCAAGAATTTTTCTTAAATGTCTTCGGGACATTTATTTTATGGAAGCAGTGATCTGAGGAGACATATACCATATGATCATAAGCCAACCATATATTTGAGGAGGCAGAATCTGCCATATGATCTGAAGATATATAATCTATCATATGATCATGATCGTGAAAGCATAGCCTATCATAACGATCGGTTCGGGGAAGGCAGCGTCTATCATCCCGAAAATAAAAATAAACGGATCGAACATAAATTAAACCTTACCTTTTCTGGTATATGAACAGATCGAAAGACGATCGTGTTTTTTGATATATGAACGGATCGTGAGACGGTCGTGCTGATAACGTGTTATGAAATTATATGCGTTTAAATATATTTATATGTATATGTTATATATATATATATTTATTGTGTTGTTTTGTTGGTGAGTAAGAGAGAGGCGAGAGGGGAAAAATGGTGAGAGAGAGAAGATTGCATCTCTTACTTTATTACACTGACTTACACTTCTATTTATACTGTGTTTTCACCGACATAGGTAAATGATAAGGATGATGATAATTATCCTTTAACAAAAAAACACTCTATCAACTTCGATTTTTCTTCTTCGTTGTTTGAATAATCGAATGTAACCTCCCCCACTTATAATTTTCCGCATAAAAAGACAATAGACATCCTCCGCATGAAAAAAAGAATCCATGTTTTTCCGATATACGATATATAATTAAAAATAAAGCAAAATAAAAACGATATCATTTTTTTCATTATTATATCAAAAAACCTAACACCCCTCATTATTGCTCCCACTTCAAACCAATTTGCTTTCCTTGAATGGCAAGTCTCTTCTCCTCACCTCTCAGCTCACGTTCTCTCTCTCTTCTCTTCAACCTCTTCTTCATCTTCCTCATCTATCTCCATTTCGCTTCACAAAATTCTCCTCATCATTCCGGATCCATCAAATCCCTAAATTCTCTCGCCGCCGGTGACAGTGACAGCTGCAGCGAAGGACTCGCCGCCATTGACGACCACCGTTCCAAGTGTTCTTACGTTAGATCGAAATCAAAATGTGCCCCACAAGGTTACATAGACTATCTCAAGATTTTCTTGTGTATCTTCGGACAATCCCCTGTTTTGGGCCATCTAGTTTTATCCATCTGGCTATTTGTTCTGTTCTACTTGCTCGGAGACACGGCCGCGAGTTACTTTTGTCCTTCTTTGGACAGCTTATCTAAGGTTTTAAAGCTGTCTCCTACAATGGCTGGAGTTACGCTTCTCTCTCTCGGCAACGGTGCGCCTGATTTGTTTTCAAGTATTGTCTCCTTCACGAGGTCAAATAATGGCGATTTTGGGCTCAACTCTGTTTTAGGCGGTGCGTTCTTCGTCTCCAACTTCGTTGTCGGGACGATTTGTTTGATAATTGGATCTAAAGATGTCTCTATCGACAAATACAGCTTTATCCGCGATGTGGTTTTTCTTCTGGTCGCTCTGTGTTGTCTCGGTTTGATCGTCTTTGTCGGCAGAGTAACCATTTGGATCTCACTTTGTTACCTTTCCATTTATCTCCTTTATGTTGGGTTCTTATCGGTTTCACATTTCTTCGATCGCAAGAAACCTATATCCGATCAGATTCTTCGTACCAGAGAGGATTTAGCCGAGATGGGAGTCCCATTGCTAG
Organism: Eutrema japonicum; assembly: GCA_030161315.1. Taxonomy (NCBI): domain Eukaryota; kingdom Viridiplantae; phylum Streptophyta; class Magnoliopsida; order Brassicales; family Brassicaceae; genus Eutrema; species Eutrema japonicum. The sequence continues at coordinate 48,777,403 of BSQW01000005.1, forward strand.
GATATATCAGTGAGGAGAAGCCGGTACCGCCACAAAAAGTCGCTCATGAATTAAGAACTCAAGAACAGGAAATCAAGATTTTGTTTCTTGATTCGCCAAAAAAGCAGCCGTCTTGCTTCTCGGTGCTAGTGAGCATCGTAGGACTACCTCTATATCTCCCCCGGCGGCTCACAATTCCCGTCGTCGGCGAAGAAAAGTGGTCAAGGCCTTGCGCAGTGGTTTCCACAGCCATGGCGCCTGTTCTACTAACCGAACTTTACTGTTCTCATTACAGCGGGTCCAAAAGAAACCTAATCTTGTACATAATATCCGGAATAATCGGATTATTCTTTGGTATCTTAGCGTACTTGACGACGGAAAATTCTCGTCCGCCGAAGAAGTTCTCACTGGTGTGGCTTCTCGGAGGCTTCACAATGAGTGTGACATGGACATACATCATAGCACAAGAGCTAGTCTCATTGTTAATATCCTTAGGGAATATCTTTGGGATTAGTCCTTCCGTGCTAGGACTAACCGTTCTAGCTTGGGGCAATTCTCTTGGCGATTTAATCGCCAATGTGACCGTGGCGGTTCGAGGAGGAAACGACGGTGCGCAGATAGCACTTTCCGGGTGCTACGCGGGTCCGCTATTCAACACGGTGATTGGACTAGGCGTGCCATTTTTCATTTCCTCGTTGGCTGAATATCCCGGGGTTTACATCATTCCTAGTGACAATTCGTTGCTTGAGACACTAGGCTTCTTGATGGTAGGCTTGCTTTGGGCACTTGTGATAATGCCAAAGAAGAAGATGAGGCTTGATCGGCTTGTCGGTGGCGGCTTACTCGCTATTTACCTCTGTTTCTTGTTCTTGAGGTTGGCTAGGGTTTTCGGAGTCCTTGATATCGACAGGTGAATTTTAAGTATAGTAAAATTTTAAATTTTTGTTTGGGTTGTTTATGTAATAGTTGATTGTTAAAAAAAGAAAGTTGCAAATAGACTAAAGTTATGGGTCTTATTATTATTCCTTAAACTTTAAGTCTTGTGAATACTATTGAAAGGGATGGCTAAATTTGTTTGTTGCTGAACATTCATTTTCTGTCAAACACACTTGGTAAGAAAGCATTGGCATGTTGTTCTACATTCATTGTTCATGGATTGTAACTTGTAAGTATATATATAGCACATCATTAGTATTAAATTTCTATTACCACTCTCAGTGATTATTAATTCGACTATTTTAAATGAATCGTACCTTCATTAGAAGAAGATTAAAGATATCAACTTTTCTGAACTTATGATTTTATTTACCAATAATACTAAACGTTTGAAATTTAGTAAAGTTTAACTAACTAAATCTCATGTCTAGTCTGATCTGAGGCTCAATCAAACCAACTAAATATGAACCTGCTATGTGAATTACGCATTATAATTTCACTCGAATGAGACACGTTATGATCTTCTTATTAACTACTTACCACATATTTTTATTTATAATTAGAGTTTGATCTTTAAAATAACGGTATAATTGTTTGGCTGTTTTGTGGTTTTGTGTCAACCATTAATATTCCAAATTTCAAAAAACAAAACTCTGATTTAAACTAAAAAAGTTTCAATTAGGTGAAATCAACCGGAATGAAGCAGATATGGCCTAATAAAATGTAAAATCCCTAATTAGCTATATGGCGATAGACATTCCTCAGTGTCACATTGCATTTTGAATTGTTAGAAAAATGCCAAAAAATGGAGTTATCCTAATTCCAAGGAAACAATTTGCAGACAAAAAAAAGAAAAATGTGCCAAATTATTATGCACACGACTCATGAGATAAGGAAATTGAGTATAATTGACAATACCAAAAATAAAATAAAATAAAAACAAGACCTTATCTTAAGTTTTTATGCAAATTGGAGCGTTGTCGATTCAACTAACTCCCACAACACTGGGAATTAAATAGACTATAGTAATTCCCTTTGAAAATAAATAAATATATTTGCATGATACTACATAAGATTGTGTGGGTATGTGTTTACTTGATGCATGAGTAGAGATTGTTGACTAGTCGAGTATCTGACACCTATTAAAATTCTAGCTACTCAATTTGAATTCCATAACTATAGAATTTATTATACATTTATGTGTTCCGAATAGGGATGTTGTGAAGGGTTCAAAATTTCAGGGTTAGTTCTGGTTTTGTTAATATATTAAAGTTTTAGTTTTGTTTTTTTGTATTTAAAATTTAAAGGCTCATAAAAGGTCGGATTAGTAAATTTCAGGGTTATAACAATTGGTCCAGATATTATTTAAGTTTTGTTTTCCTTCTCATTAAATAAGACGATGTCGTTTTCTGCCAAAAATGTATAAAAACAATTTCCCGTTAAAAACGTAAAATCCGTTTTTCTGCCAAAACGTATATTTCGTTTTCCCGCCAAAACGTAAAATTTCGTTTTCCCGCCAAAAAAACGTAAAATGTCGTTTTCCGGCCAAAAAGTTAAGATCTCGTTTTCCCGCCAAAAATTAAAATCATGTTTTCCCGCCAAATATGTAAAATCTCGTTTTCCTGCCAAAAAGTTAAAATCTCATTTTTTGGCCAAAAACATGAAATCACGTTTTCCCGTCAAAACGTTAAAATTATGTTTTCCCGTTAAAAACGTAAAATCATGTTTTCCTGCCAAATACGTAAAATCTCGTTTTCCCGCAAAAAAGTAAAATCTTGTTTTCTCGCCAAATACGTAAAATTCGGTTTTCCCGTCAAAAATTTAAAATTTTGTTTCCAGCCAAAAAAATAAAATCATGTTTTTCCTCCAAAAACGTAAAATCCGTTTTCTAAAAATAATCAAGATTATTTCTAAAAATAATCATAATTGTATAAACCAAATTTATTTTTATTGAACAATGAAAGAAATATATTTTGTTTTACTTTTTTAAATAATAACTTGAATGATGCAAAGATGAAAATAACATTAAAAACAAATGTAATTTTTTGTTTTAATTATAAAGAAAAAGACTAATTTTACCCCAAAAAAAAGAAAAAAAAAGACTAATACAATTTACAAGGCTAATACAGGATTCAGAACTAACTCTTTTTTTCTACAATTTACAGAATTAACGCAGGACCAGGTTAGTAGAGGGCCGGATTTGCATAAGGCCAGGCTAACACAGAACTTAAATCCTGTTGACAACATCCCTAGTCCTGAAATCGATAATATATAAATAATAAGCTACGCATATAAAACCTTTTTTAATATGATAATCAAAACTCAAAAGCATTCCATAACTCAAGTGTAAGAAATCATCATTGATGAAAGTTAATACTACACCACGTAAGCGAGAAAAAAAAAGAGAGAGATGAAATCATTGATGAAAGTTAATACTACACCACGTCACCACGTCAAGCGATAGAGAAAAAAGAAGAGATTTTTATATGTGGATTCAGGCCGATGACCGGAGACCTATAGCTCTGACATCGGTTAGGGTCATTTTTTTTGTTTCTTTTATTTTGATTTGTTTGGTTTTTTAATTTTATATTTGGTAAAGTTTTCAATTATTTTTTCGTGAGATTTTTTTAATAGATTTGGGAAGACAAAAACTCCGGTTCAGTTGAACAATTTCGTAGAAGTAATTGGCAGATTTTGAAGCAGATGGTGGCAACGATTCTTTCCGGTTTTAATAGTTGATGGTTATTCGTTTGGTGTTGGTGGATTTCTCGTCGCAAACCACGATTACTCTGAAATATGGCATAAAATGCAGACTCCTAATTAATCGAATGTTTGAATTAGTGATCTCAGTGGCTTTGTTGTTATCAATGGAGCAATATAAAGAATTGTCTCGTTTTGGTGGCTCCTAATAAAACAAATTTTATAAAGAATGGTAGACGTGGTCAATAAAGCGTTAATAGATATTTTGGATTTCTATAAAGATCATATCAATAAAGATTTAACAATTTCAAAAGCAAAAATGAATAACCATTCCAAAAACTAAAGTGAAACAATTCATCTGAAACCAATTTAAACATACATACTCAAAAAAATGTCACATATTGGTAAATCTTTTTTTTGGTTTTTGTAAACTTTTTGATATTTTGATTCTTTAATAAACTATTATTCAAAGTTAAAAAGAAAAAAAAAATATTAATCTTCATATCAAATTAACCTCTTTTTGTTTTGTGTCTTTTTCAACTTGATTTATAATTATTGCAATCTGATTTTTTGTTTCAACCGAAGTTGTATCTATATCTGATGAAAATACATGTTATAAATCTACGTAAGTCATCCATATACAAAAGTTATACGAAATCGAATCCCTTCACAGTGTTGAAGATTACACAAATCCATGTTATGTATGAAACTGTGAGTTGAAATCAAAGTTAGTGACTAGTGAGAATCTCCAACTGTTTGTACGATCCTTATAGACAATGAAGCCAAGTAAATGACCAAAAGTCCTATGCCCATCACACCACCAAGCCTCATTCGGTTACTAAACAGAACCAAGAACGACCAAACCAGTCCTATGAGCAGAAACCCAAGACTCTCCAACAAACGAGGATCTGTCTTAATCACAATACTCGACGGATAAACCTGCCACGCGCATCCCACAAGCGAAATCCCGAGGGCGAACAATGTATTGAAGATTGGCCCCGCGTAACATCCCGACACAGCCACTTGAGCTCCTTCGCTCCCATCGTGCAGCGCCATCGTCACATTGGTTATAAGATCTCCAATCGAATTTCCCCAAGCGAGGACAGTTAGGCCCAAGATCGAAGGGCTTACACCGAAAATGTACCCTAGTGAAGTCAAAAGCGCGACTAGCTCTTGCGCCGATATGTAACTCCATGTCATGCTCATAACAAACCCACCTGCTAACCAAGGTAATAGCCATTTCTTCGGTGGATTTGATGTCTTCGTCGTGGCTCCTGCAATGAAACCAAGAACTATACCGAACAAACACCCGATTAGATAAACAATCCCCGTCTCAAAACTCGAAGGATTCCGCTTCCAATTCCATAGAAACGACAACAGAACAGGAGCAAATGTGACCGAGGCAACAGCTATTGGTTTAGACCATCTGGTTTCACTCACAACAGGAATGGTCAATCTCCTTGGCAAGTAGAGAGGCAAAGTGATAACCCGAACCGCCAATTTCCAGTAATATCGCCCATGATCATCATCAACGACATTATTATGATGCTCCCCATCACCAATTTGCTCAAGATCGCCTCTCTGCAAGATTGGTTCACTAAGACTACCACGCTTATGGACTGACTCAAGATCAAACTCAGCACCTTCTCCATCAAATCTCCAAGAGAGATACACAAAGGCAACATAAACAGCATACATAGAAAAAAAACCAAGAGCCCCCCAGAAATTGATCTTTCCATAGACCAAAATCAAAGCCAAGGAACCAATAGCCGCACAGAAGAAGCAAATGTCTCTTATAAAAGCGGATCGGTCGACCCGAACGCGTCTCCTATGCAACGAAATGCTTATGATCCCAACAACGACACAGGTGACGAAAGAAGAACCTCCCACAACTGTGTTGAGGCCAACAGCGTAAGTGCCCTTTGATTCTCCCATGAAAGATACCAAGCTGGCGAACAAATCAGGAGCGCCATTGCCGAGCGATAGAAGAGTTACGCCGGCAACAGTTGGCGACAAATTGAGCAGCTTTGAGAGACTTTCGAGAGATGAACAGAAATACTCAGATGCTGTATGGCCCAATACATAGAACAGAACAAGCAGCCATAGGAAGAGGAGAAATTGACCCACTAGTGGAGATCCATCGAAATTACAATAGAGAAAGGAGAGGTAATCGATGAAACCTTGATTTGCACATCGGTCGATTGATTTCAGGTAAGCGCACTTTGATTTGTAGTCATGAAAGTGCTTCAGGGCACTGCAATCATGCTCTGATTTAGGCTTTATGGCACTGGAATCGACAGGATTCGTGAAGAGGCACAAGAGAAGAAAAGAGATGGTGAGGAATGTGATTGTCAAGTAACCGACACGGGTTGAAGAAAAAGGAAATCCCATCAATCAGGTGAAATGTGGAACTCAAAAACAAGAACCCGATCAAAACAGAGAAAAACGATCAGGTAGGTTTTTTGAAAAAGAAAATAGAAAATGAAATTTGGGTTTTCTCGCGGAGAATCTATATATGGGTTTCTCCTCAACAGATCATGAAACGAGAGAGATAAACACGAACTCTACGCGGAAAGAGAAAGGAGATAAAAGCACTGACCTTTATCAATATCTAGAAAAAGGCAAAAAGGTAACCGAATCAACAGGATTGCGGGAGAGAGACGATTTGATGCGAACGAAGCGAAAAATACACCTACAAACACACAAACACACACACACACACTTGAACAAGACCTGCCGAAGACAAACGTCAGAATACAAAACAGAGGATCCGAATTTTGTTGAAATTATATATATAAAGAATCCGAAAAGTTTGTCATGGGGCTTCCGTGTTTTTGGAAATGGCATATGTGTCGGCTTCACGATCAACCGTGCATCGTTTTCCCATTCCATTACGTTTTCGAGAAAAGGTAAAGAACGACATGAGGGTTAGCGAGCAGAAATTTAGAAGCTTTTCCACAATTAAATAATATTTTAAGAAGCCGACAAGCAAATTTTTGTGCTTTATTCCTTGTAACTATGAAAAAAAGATACATTCCTGTTTGGTTTGTATTCGATAACCGACCAAAATCGAACTGGTTTGACTAAAACAGGAATTGTTCTTATGATATGCCGGAATTGCAAAGTGTATGATGAAAACCGGGTCTAATGAAGTGAACCCGGCCAATTTTTTAAAAAACTTTGAAGTGAACCTGGCCAATTATATATATATATATATATATATATATATATTGTCCCGATTAATATTATTTCCGATTTTTTTTTAAAAAAGAAGCCGAGTATATTTTTTTATTGGTCACCATGAATATTCTTTCCGGGATTGGTATTTACTAATTTATACTTATATATACATATAATGATTTTTTTAATAGTTTGTGGATTGACCACAAAAATTATAGTTATATTAGAGTTATATTTTTAATATTATATGTTTTTACGGATTAATCTAAATAATATTTTAGTTTATTGCAAAACTGGTTAACATGTTAGCATGGGTTAACAATTATATTTATAATTATTAGTTAAACATATTTTAAAATTTAGATAAATACAATTTTTCTTAAATTTCAAAACATTTTTTAAATAAAAATTATTCTAGCTAACTTGAATTGAATCCTAATTGTTTAGTGTTTACAATGCCAGAGACTAAAACAAGTAAGTCGGTCGAGGGATTAGGATTTAGGATAAGGTTTGTTTTCTTTAAAAGCTTGGGATAATGTTTATTTTGATTTAAAATGGAAGATAAAATATAATAAAATGAAGGAGTGTGAAACGTCAACAGTAAAAGTACCAAGTCTTGAGAGAGCAACGCGGTCTTCAAACGCGTTTCGTTTTGCTTTACTTTGTTTTTCATTTTTTCCTTTTATTTTGTGATTTAATTCAATGCTTGAGAGCTAAGTGAGTAGAAGCGATCCAAGAATCTACACGTACGTCCCCTTCGAGTAGAGAGATTGATATGTACTTTCAAAAATAAGGAAAAAAATTGACTCATAGAGAGAAAATCGACTGTATAGCTAAGTTATCGAATAGTGACGAGTCTACGATTTAAACGCATTGTCACATTTAATTGATTTTTTATATTTTATTGTATTTTATTAAACTGACTTTTTGAACTTAAACATTGTATTTGAAATAGACCATTAATTGTTTTATCTATGGAGAAGTTTTGGTATTTTGAGATAAATTAAAATTGAGCGTGTATTTTAACATATTTATATATATTAAAAAATTATTAAAAATTATATATTGTTCATTATTAATACACTAAATAATTGTTTCTCTAATTAATACATTAAAACAAAAAGATTAAAACTGATTTTTTATTCAAAATTATGTATTGAAAACATAAAATGACAATTTTTGTTAAATAAAATTAAAATTTTAAAATAACACTTTTTGTGAAACGAATAGAGTATAAGATAGTGAGAAATATTTATTTTTTACGATTATTTTTTCTGCTTTTGCCTTCTCTAAATAGTGTAAATGTATCAGTTTTAGTAAAATATTAATTAGTTACTAGATGAATACCCGTACATATGCATATGTTTAATTTCAAATATGGTATGCATGGTTTTAATTTCAAATGATATTTTCATTAACTTAAACAATAATGTGATGTCTGATGAATGTTTGTATTCGTATGAATATTTTATAAACTTAGAAAAGAGGATTAATGGATTACAAACAGTCTGACAACAACAAAATATATAAAAAATAATTGTGGATTGCATCACCAATTTGCCATAAATCCCTTATGTGTCATATACATGGTTGTGCACCAAGTCCTTTTTTGCACCATCATCATACCCCACTAATATTAATAGTCGATGAAAATTTTGTAGGAATTTCTTTAGTTCGTTTCTCTTTTTGATTCATCTTATTTTATTTTTGAAATATCTAATCTTAGTCCTACCTTCAAACATCCTCTTCTCTTGACCATGCTCATTGATATAATTACTATTACCATAGCTTAACTTGAGAACAAACTATTTGTAGAACTTGAACACAAACTTGTTGAGGTTTATTGGTGCTCTTTCTTGAGCGATGTAAAAAAAGGAAAAATAAAATCACCAATACATATATATGATGGATTTCAGAAACGTATCACATATAACATTTTTGTTCTTTTTTAACATCTAAACTTGGTTTTATTAATGATTTGAAAAAGAAAAAAACTTCGTTTTTCCCCTTTTTGTGATATTTTTTTTTATCTATTTCGGTGTTTGATATAGATTTGGATGTTTAAAGTTTTTGTTGGGATTTTTTTTTTTAAGGGTTAACATTTTAAATTTACGTAGCTATTCTTCTAACTCTTCCTTCTTCCTTAACATATTCTTCTCATTTATTTATTTTTTACCATAAAGAGTTTCTAGGTAATTTAAATTACAAAAACAACAGTAAAATGTTTCTCAAACTACCTCAATAGTAGTTGTCCTCGTACTTCTGCATTCCTCTACTACCTCTAAAGATTAGTCCTTTGAGATTGTCCATGTCTACGTCACATACCCTTGGAATCCAAAAGCAAGACCAAATCTCGTCTTTGTGACTCACGACACCAAGCCACGTATGGCACTGCAACATTGAGGTTCTAATTGGAAACGTTATCATAGAGTGCCATTGAAATTTACTTCAGCAGAAGAGGTTTAAGACCTTTGAAACTCCTCCTCTTCTCGTTCTCGCTCCCTCTTCCTCTTGGCATCTGTGTAAAACTCCTCCCGCAACTACAAACCATAACTCACACGATGCTATCTCCAGTAAGTTTCATGGAAATTTTGTGTCCACTATCGTTTGAACATGATGCCATAACAACCTTGAAAATGATGATTAGTATTGTCTTAGCAAGAATTTTGTCATCATCAACGTAACTATAATTATTGATTCTCTTTTTGCACTGATTAATACATCATGTAATTGATTGCCTTAGACAAATTTACATTAAATTGAATCATTTACATGATGTATTAATCTAGAATGTCATAGACAAAGGGAATCTAAATCCATCTTGCATTTGAGTTTTGAAAAATCGGGTTTAAGATTTTATTGTGTTAGAAAGGAGATCAAAGAAAAACCATTCAAGCAAACTACCGAGTTGGTTAATCAATCTTTAATGTAATAATTTAGATAGCATCCAACTTTTGAACCTCCAAACCACCATAGCATCACTAAATTAAGTAAAAAATTGTGAAATATTTAAAGGAAGGCAATCCGAGTGTTTTTTTTATCTCTTTCTCTCTTCGATTATAAGGAGACCTGGCTAGATCTTATAAGATAAAGTTCTTCAAATATCTAAAATTTGGCGACCAAAATCCACGGTCCACAAAACTTGAGCAATGCATGTGAATTTATGCATATATAAATCGCCGTCCATATCAGAAGAAGAGAAAGAGGGATTCAATAATATTTTATGTCGTTTGATGTCGTTTTGGTTTGTAGTTTGATGTCGATATAATTTGATGTCGTTTGAATGATATCGATTAAACAGTCAATATAGTTTGATGTCGTTTTGGTTTGTAGGAATACTTATGTTTCTAGGGGCTTGAAAGATAAGAATGAAGACAATGGATTGAATTTCGTTTTTTTTCTACGTCCTATCTAAATTTTCACGTGCTCAAAGATCACGTCTTAGATTGACATAATTTTAAATAAGACATTTTGATTAGCAACTTTCCAAAATTTTTGCTTACATATAATATTAACCATACCCACAATTATTTGCTTACAATGAAGTTTATTGGTGGGTGAAAACATAAAATGAAACAAAGTCTAGATCGAATAAGAAAATAAGACACACCACCGTAAAAAAAAAAAAAATTGGATTATGAAATACTTTTTCTCTGCGCTTTGTCCTTTGTTCATTGGTTTTTCTTAATATAGCAATGAAATACCAAAAGGTAAAAGTTTTTTCGTTGTGAATCTTCTAGTCAACAATTCAATGGTAAAATCGTTTTGATATGTGGTATTTATTATTAGTAGGATATCTAGAATGAAAACAAAATAATGAATACATTTTTTTGTAGTTAAATATTTTTGGAAGTACGTGTGAATTTGTTTTGTTTCAATTGTTTTATTAAATCTGATTTTTTTGGTGATGTGTCATATTTTCAAAGCATAAAAATGCTGAGTTGTCAAACCCTTGTGAGATATACTCACTCTTTATATTATACACAAAAGAAACAAAATTTTGCTTTCCGAATAATGAGAGTTTACGGCATAAAGAAAACAAATTGCGTTTAAAGACAACAAATTGCGTTTAAAGACACTGCATGAAATATGCAGAATTCAAAAACAACATCGTCTTCTTTTTTATTTTCGCATCTGAACAACCAAAAATATAAAACAATTTCATTGTAAGCTTAATTCACCGCACAACACTTGATAATCGTTACAAAATATCCATAGACAACTTTTGATGGGCATTCATATGCTAAATGTTAAAGGTGGTCCATATTTAGAGGTTGTGGATTTGGTGATTCATTTTGTCCTATAACTCCTAACCAAATTTATTGGTGTCCAATTAATTCATCCATAAGTGTTGGGAGTGTTCCATCAAATAGCTTAGTCCGAAAGAAATATATTTAAAAATCTCATTCTTAAAATAGATATGTTTTTGGGCTCGGTTTAGATAACCGGATATCTATTTCATATCGGTATATGGTCCGGTTATCACGAGCAACTAGACCTATGAACGGCGATCCCTCCAAAGTTATTCACCTTCTCTGCATCTCGTCTATTCCATTGATTTCGAATTTTCGATCTTCCGATTTTAGTCTCGTCTACTCTCAGCAATGAATTCCGCTTTAGATTTCGCTTTTCCGGCTACCTTTCCGGCGAAATCGAGTTTTGTTGGCCGAATCCGACGCGGGCTTCCTTCTTATCCTGGATTCTGTCCCCGCGTAGGAGTGTGCTCTCTTCCTCCTTCTTCATCTCTCAAGGTTTATCTCTTTTCCGCTTTCCCTCTGCTTCGATTTTGTTCCCTTTTCCGCTTGAATTTTGTGTAATTCTTCATGTGGAAACTCAATAAGATTACTTATATTATCAGTGTTCTTCTGCGTTTTGAGTTGTTGTTATTCGCATTCTCTGCACCTGAAATCAAGCAAAGTCGAGCTAGTTTCCCTTGGAAATTTCTCAATTATACATCAAAATGTGCTTGTCAGGACTTCTTTGATGATTACGAGTAGCCTAGCATTAGCAAGTGTGAGTATAGCATTTATATGTTGGTCCAAAATCGTGGACCTGAATAGTGTTGCTTTTCTGTATCACAATAGAAACGCTTTTGAATTGTTGAGCTAATCTCCCATGTAAATTGGAACCATTCCGATGTACCTCTTCACAGATTTGTGTCGTGATGATGATGATGATGTTTTATTGGCATTAGTTATTGAATGATGACGCTAATCATTGCTATGACTTCAAATCCTGGAAAACGTTTAGTGTTTCTTGGTTGGATATGATGATGCAGAACTCAAGATTTTTTCAGTGTTTGATTTACCAGGCAACATTTATACATCAGGGTGATTGAGAAAGTAAAACATTGTTGCTAAGTTGAGGAAATTTTTTTGATTCCGTAGGCTGAGTCATGTTTAAAAAGAGATGTGCACAGACAAAGAAGCAGTCTCGAGTCAATGTTCTGTTATGATAAGCCAATACCGGAGGAAATAATCGAGGAACCAGTAGGATTATCCATGTCAGAGAGAGAGATCGGTGATAATCAGCGTTGCACTTGTTGTGAAGCTAAAGGTGCATTGCTTTGTGCCACTTGCTCTGGAACTGGGCTATATGTAGACTCCATAATGGAGAGCCAAGGCATCATTGTTAAAGTTCGTTGCTTAGGTAATTCTCTAATCTTACATTTCTTTTTTTTCTTACTCAAGTTATATAGCCATGTTCTATCCAAGTTGCTTTACCTTCATCTTAACCATTTGCTGCTTCTGCTGTAGGTTGTGGTGGAACTGGTAACATTATGTGCAAAAGTTGTGGCGGGCGTGGTCACGTCGGGTACTGATGATTCCGAGATTCGCTTGTTTCCTGTCATGGTTCTGTCCTCAATTTACACCTATTCGCCACTTTTATATGTTGTGCCTTTCTCTGATCTTATTGCTGAATCCTACTTTTTTCAGTTCCATATATAGTTTTGTTTTGTTCTGTTCATGTAATCTCTAAGCTGAAAATTTGACAATCTTGTAACAGATTCGATTCATCTTCTGTTGTTAAATAAAAAATGGTTTCCTAAGTGGCTGTGACTAAAACCATAAATTCTCTATCTCTTCTACTGCTCTTTTTATTGTTTATGCATTCAGATACAGACAATGGATTCGAGAGAAAGAACGTAAAGCAGGAAAGGATGAGAACTGAATCGATCCTCGTCTCACTTTGTATGTAAATTCCTTCTCTAGCTGCGTTTTGCATATGAAGCTAAACAATCTCCAATCTATAGCTTGAAAAAGGCTCAGTGAAATCGAAAAAAAGAAAAACGAAAGTGTTTTTTTCTATATGTAGTGGATATTATGTTCATCCGCATGTTAGCTCTAGATGTATGTTATCTCCTGTTCCTCCTCCTCCCGCACCCGCACTGCATGGTTGGCTTCTCTTTGTCTCTCTTCTATATCTTGCCGTGCAATACGTTGTGGAATAGTGTTATCAAAGTTATCGTTCTGTGGATCCTCAGAATAAGCTACATAGTAACCCAATACACATCCTTGCAGCCACGCCGAAGAAACTCTCCCCTGAAACACACCCAAAAAAAAACCATTTTGATACATGAGCTAACATTGTAAAAGCCATTTTGATTATTTTTTCCTGCATTTTGATAATGAGATCTTACCACGAAGTATCCGATGATGAAAGCATAGAGAGTCAGCTGAAAGAAGTAATCCTTATGGATCAGAAACGCCCATATTCCGGCAGTTAATGCAGAGATTGCCCCAATTGCAATGGCGCTGAGGAAGCAGATGGAGCTGGTGAGGTCAGAATCAATCAGTTCCTCCAATCCAACCGTTCTTCTAAACGCCTTCCAGGTATCACTCGACGCTTGCACAAAACTTTTGTTGTGAACTCCCACATGAACAAATCCATATCTGTTTCCGTATAGAATCAGATGATTGGCAATCCAATTGCAGTCTCCATTACTTACATACATGGTCCGGTCGCTGCCACATCTGTCCAGCCTATTAACGGTTCGGAGGGTTCCCCTGATGACTACAAAAACTGGAACGAGTGTTGACCCAATACAAACGCTCCCGAGCTGGTTTTTCAGAGTGGCACAAAGAGCATCACAGGCATTCATAAACTCAACACGTGCAAAGTATACGTACGAGGCTTTAGAAATCGCGACGAGTTGTACGTTTTTGAGAACTTGCATTGTCCAGGCCAGACTTATCACGATTATGGAGATGAAAAGAATATCTAGACCTGTTCTTGTAGCTGTAGCTCCTCCGATTCCAGCCACCAAGAAACCAGAGTAAAAGACGCTTAAGATCACTGATACAACGGCTATTGCTCTGGTTCTTGCAGGTAGTATGGCTGTGGCGATTCCCATCATCGTGAAGGTGAATTCACGCCTCCTTCGAAAAACTAAAAGCCAGCCGTAGAATGCCTGAGCAAGGCTAAAGATCACAAGAAGTAAACCGATCCCTGGAACCACCGATGAGCCGTATACTATTAGGAAGATCCCGACCGAGATTGTGAGCAGCGGTGTGAAGAAGAACGTTGCTTTGACTGTTGCTGCTATGTTGCAGACGAAGAAGCATTGCCAGGCTAAAGAGAGAACTCCAGAGAGAGCAACAGAGGATAGCAAAGGTGTGTACCATTTCTTGGGGTGGAATTTTGGTGATTTGGTGAAGACTAGACCTCGTAATGTGAGAAAGATGACCAAGATCGAGATTAGGAACAGTTGCCAGTAGAAAATAGCCATGAAGAGGCATCTGCAGAATCTTCCGGTCACTGTTTGTCGTTGTTGTTGTTGTTGTTGTGCGGCGGGAGTTGTTACGGTTTGTTCGATTTCCTGCAAAAAGCAAAAGTAAGAAAGAGAAGAATCAGTAATCTCCGAGCGAGAGAGAGAATTAGATGGTTGAAGAAACGACGATAATGCCGCAAAATTGAAGTCGTGAAGAAGTAAAGTCAAGTACCATTGAGAAAGACGAAGGTGGTTCACGGTTTTCTTGCGGCGGAAACGGTGACGAAGGGTCAAAGAGACGAGAGAGATGAGGGAGAAGAAGCGAGAGAGTAAGAAAGTGATGACAGAGAAAGAGAGAGAAGAGAAATGAAGATTTATATAGAGAGTGAGATCTTGATCTTGGTTCTTGAAATCTTCACGTGAGACGCAAAGCCGTTGTTTGTTGTTTTGAGTAGTTATTCAAGATCTCTCTCTCTCTCTCTCTCAAGCTTTTTCCTCGTATTATCTTCCTTAGAACGCAAGTTTCACATCCCGTTGCACCACTTGTATTTTTGTTTATCGCCGTCGCGTATATAATAAAATCAAATCATATTTTTTTGAATTACTAAATTAATAAATATACATAACTTCGTTCCATGAATTTATATTTTCTTGTTGACCAAAAAAAAAAAAAAAATTATGTTTTCTTTTGACTTGTTATTACATTTGCATATAGGATATCATTTGGTCTTCATATTTCGTAATAACGAAAATACTGGTGATAAAAATTCAGTTATTTTAGCTACGTTCATATATTGAATGGAATGAAGTGGAACACTATTGGAAATCACATTTTAATTAATTCGAGAAAGCAAAAATTCTGAAATATAATATGTATAATATTTCAGAATTTTAGTTATATAATATTACTGTAATTATATAATATAGTGTCTTTACACGAAGATTAAGGCTCTAAATGGAGATATTTATTTATCAAGTTAAGGAATCCGTATTTTGACTTAAATTGATATCAATTGTTGATGGATTTAAGAAATTTAGTTGACTAGTAGTAGAATGACCGAAATTTTTACATTTTGGGTGAGAAGCTAGCTGTTCCAAAAAAAAAAATCAGCTTTCTAAACAAAACCAGTCCCTCTTTTTTTTTTATGGTAAATGATCTATTTCCCCACAAACTATTGTCATATCCCACCAGATCTCCACCAAACTATGTCATCTGTATATCTTCCCACGAAATGAAAGTTAAAAACGTAAATCCCCCGAAAAAATAGTCCGAGACTTAAATCCCCACCTAAAAAAGTTTTAAACCAAAATCCCTATAGAACTCGGTTTTAGATAGTTTACTATTTTATAATCGTTGTTAACCATGTAAAACCGATTCTTAACCGGATTACGACCCGATTAGATTTCTAAACCACCACCCATACCCGAATTCTAAACAAAAAATCATCTTATTATTTTATTTATTTATTTTAATTAATAAAATAAAAAAAACAAAAGAAAAAGAAATATTCTTCGACGAACTCCGACCCGGCGACGGAGCGGTGGTGCTGGGCTTTGATCCTTCTCTTACTTTCTTTGTTCATTCAATCTTCTTCGTCCATTTATTGCGGTTCACCTTCCGATCCACTTTCCATTCAGATTTTGATTTTCCCTTTTGATTTCTCTCTCTCTCTCTCTCTCTCTCTCTCTCTTAATCAGAGTCTCTCAAGATGCGAACACATCTGATATCAAGATATCTTATTACAAACTTTCTCTGAAACAGTAAGGATTCTGGATTTGTTAGACATTGTTGCTTTATTGAATCTCCGATTAATTGGATTTGATTTTCGTTCTTTCGCGAATTGTTTCTTCACTTTGATGAATCGATAAGTCATCCTGATAAGAATTCGGATCTTGAATCGAAGAAGCTGTTTGTGAAAATCACCACTGCATACGAGGTGCTTACTTATCTTGTACGATTTTGCAATTTTTCAAATCCACCCTGAAATCGAGAAGCTGTATGCTTTTGAATAGATTTAAAAAAATTCCAATCCCATATCCGATGGCCGGAGTGTTATGAACTTATGATAATGCTTTAATCCTTCTTGTGTGAAAGGAATGTCGTAGACTTTCTTCTCGTCGGGGAAGAAGAGACTGTAGTTTCTCTCCGACGTAGGTCCGAATTTCCTTCTCTACCAATTTCCTTCGTAATCGAGAGGGATCACATCTGAGTTTCCTTCGTAAGCGAAGAACGAATAGACATTGATCATAAGCCTCGAACCGGTTTTGCGTAAGAAATCAAACATCGGTTTAATGACGACATCGACGAGCTCTGGTCGGAAAGATCCGGAGGAAGAAGGATAACAGTTTTGACCCAGAAATTGAACTCAAATCCACCAATCAAATTCGATTGCAGCAAATTATCGATTTGGGAATTTTGGAGAAACTGGGTATTCGGGTCGGATATTGCGTCGGGTCGGATATTGCGTCGGGTCAGGTTTTTTTAGTTCGGATCGGATTTTTTTAGTTCGGTTCGGGTTTGATGGTTTATTCACAGGTTTAAAGCACACTAACCATCAAACCCGACATCTATGGGGATTTAAGTCTCGAACTATTTTTTCGAGGGGATTTACGTTTTTAACTTTCATTTCGTGGGGAGATATACAGAGGGCATAGTTCGATGAGGATCTGGAGGGATATGCCAATAGTTCGTGGATAAATAGACCGTTTACCCTCTTTTTTATCACAAAACTTTGATACAGTTTTTAAGTTCCTTTTTTTCTTTTTTCTTTTTTCTTTTTTGTAAAAAAAAAAACAATTTCCTACATAAGCGAATAATTTTGTGACATTATTATGTATTAGACATTATTATGAATATCTAGTATTAATTATTAACAAAATTATTTTTTTTTGTAACAAGTTAATTGTAAAATTAGGTAAGTAAAAAGAGAAATAAAATTACATCATAAATATTTTTCTCTATTTCAAATAATTACATATAGTACCATTGATTTGAAAATTGCTGAAAACTGTGTTAACAACTAATAAAATCGATGACACTGTTTATCGACCATCCCACCGACATTGTTCATCCAAATTCGATGATACTATTCATCATCGGAATAAAAATAATATCTGAAACTTGTAACATGCTAATATAATATGTTAACGTACTGACAATAATATCTGATACATATAACAAATATCGAATATTTGTGTTAGCATGCTAACGATACTATAACATATTGTGTTAGCATGTTACATGTATCATATATTATTGTTTGCACGCTAACAAGTATCAGAAAACATGTTAACAAGTATCATATATTATTGTTAACATTTTAACATGTATCATATATTTTTGTTAACAATATCATATATTATTGTTAGCAATGTAACATTTTGATATGATAACATGGTTAACAAAATAAACGTAAACTTATCGATAGTTAACACGTAATATGTAAATTTATTGCAATATCATGTTAATTATCATGTTAACCAAATAGTTAACCATCGGGTGAACAATATCGTATGCCATCAGATGAATAATATTAACGATAGTATAATAATGTTAGCGGTCTTCTATTGTCGGAAAAAACATTTTCTCAGCAATATCATTTTTGTAATTAATGTAAAATAAAATAAAACTTATGGTGTATTTTTTTCTCTCAAATACTTTCCTAATTTTTAAATTATCTTTCTTATTTACCTAATTAAATAGTCAATTATGTATATACACTAAATCACCATTTTAATATAGTCAATGCAAAATATTGTAAATGAAGAGAAATGTCACATTAAAATATTGTAAAGGAAGAGAAATGTCACATTATACAACCAAATCATTTGTGTCGTGACAGCTTCTTCACACAACTCGCCACGAAACCGACTTTGAATTAATTTTATGCATCATATAATGTAAGCATCAAAATATTATTCCCAAACCGCATTGTCGCTTTTCTCAAGAAACAACTTTCCTTCTTCTTATTTTCTTTCTTTTACTTTTGATTTTTTCATATTTCATTCCCAATTGTTTTTCAGAAATCTCTTGTGGTCTTTTGAGAAGATTTAGACTGAGTTTTTTAATTGTATAAGAGTACTCGTGACAGCTTTTTTGTTAGATTTTCCAGAATCTGGGGTTAGATTTTTTTAACTATTAACTAACTTTTTAACTATTTACTAACTTTTGTGTATATTAAATTTTATAATATATAAAATATGAAATAAAAACTAATATAAGTGTTATTGATTCAAATATGTTGAATTTTTAAATTTTAAATTTTTATTGAAAAGTTAGTATTTGGAAAGAAAAAAAAAGTTGTTTGGAAACATGTTTATTTATTAAAAAAAAAAAGCTGTTAGGAGACAAGTTTCTAAACTGATTTTATTTTAATAGTATAGATTGATACATAATTTGACAACTAAACAAATCAATCACCTAACCTCTGGCTCTGGGTACATGACTACATGGAACAATTGTTGTGGTATCGATACATTTATGTATACTAATTCATTAGTTGCCTCAATTAATTTTATGAATTTGTCTTTTCAATAGAATAAAATTTGTCTTTATTTTAACAAAATTTCAAAAAAATAAATAAACTTTATTCATAAAATTTTAATTTTGAAAATTCATAAAATTAAGAAAATAATTAAGAAAAATTCATAAATTTTTAATTTTGATAAAATTTGTCAATTAATCTCTTTTTGTTAAAATTAAGAAATTAAAATATTGCCTCAATTCATTATTTGTTGAGGTGCAATTATATTTGGCTGTTGTACATGTGCCGTTGACGAAAATTAAATGAAACATATACAATTAACGGTAATGTCTAAAACTTAAATCCGTATTTTTTTTTTCTAAGTCCATAAAACCATTCTCAATCATATAAAAGTCTTATTAATATATAAAAAAATTTACATCCTATAAAGTATATAAATATAAATTTACAACATGGCAACGGAATGCTCACAAAGTCGCTCGCAGGCCTTTGCAAACGTTTCTAAGCATAATTCTCTCAATATTAATATAACCGTTGACTTTCCCATGTATTCGCCTATTCGGCATGTATGAGAATGAGATGTATTATTAATTTTGTAATTTGTAATTTTAATCAATTTGCGACGGTTGAGTTTCTCGTATATATATACCTTCCAGTTGATCTCAAAGGTCTCACAATCCTTTCCACGAGAAGAAAAACCAATACTAAGAAGAAAAACTCGTCCAAACAAAAAATGATGAAGTTTTCTTCTCTTCTTGTGTTTTTCTTTATTTTCCCGATCGCATTTGCTCAACTCCGAGTCGGGTTTTATAGCGGGTCATGCCCTCAAGCCGAGACTATCGTACGAAATATGGTGCGCCAGCGGTTTGGTGCTGACCCAACCGTCACAGCCGCTTTGCTCCGTATGCATTTCCACGATTGTTTCGTTAGGGTAAGACTCTAATATAGCATTTTGATATGGCTCGAACATTTTCAAAACATTTAAATTTTTAGTTTACGAATATGTCCGAAAATAACATAGTTGTATATCAAATGCATATTTTTAGAAAAATTTCATAAAATTACATAAATTTCATATCATATCATTTAATCTGCTAGTTAATTTTATATTAGTATTGTTTGTTCGTGCTTCGTAGGGCTGCGATGCTTCCCTCCTCATTGACTCAACCACTGCTCGTCCGTCCGAGAAAGCCGCCGGTCCAAACGGAAGCGTCAGAGAATTTGACCTAATCGACCGAATCAAGGCTCAGCTAGAGGCTGCATGTCCCTCCACGGTCTCATGTGCCGACATTGTCACATTAGCCACACGTGACTCTGTGGCATTAGCCGGAGGCCCCAGCTACAGCATCCCCACGGGAAGGCGTGATGGTTTGGTCTCGAACAATGCTGACGTGGCTTTGCCAGGTCCAACCATCTCTGTCTCGGGAGCCGTCAGTTTCTTCACGAACAAAGGAATGAACGTGTTCGATGCCGTGGCTCTTTTGGGTGCACACACTGTTGGTCAAGGAAACTGTGGTCTGTTCAATGACCGTATCACTAATTTCCAAGGAACCGGACGACCTGACCCGTCCATGGATCCCGCTTTGGTTTCCAGGTAATTTTTAACCGGTTTGGTACAATTATTCATCCACCCAATTAAAGATTGAATATACAGAAAAAATAAATTACATAAAAATGAACAAAATTCTAATTTTAAAAAGACTTGAAATTTTAATTTTCTCTGGTTTAACTCGATAGCAATTCAATATTTTTTTTAAATCATTTTTTTTCAACTTCTGAATTCTTCAAAATGTATCCAATTATAAATTTCTTTTAAAATATGACATTTTTCATGGTAGACATTATCTAAAGGGAAAAAAAAAACTTATTTTTCAGTTAGTTAATTCTAAGAAGTTGGATTTCTTAAACATTTTTTCTAATAAAATTAGAAAACGAATTTGTCCATAAAAAGCTATGCAAATTAGTTTCACATTCAATAAGCTATTTATTATTTTAACTCATCAACACAATATTCTAATTTTTTTTTTTTGTGATAATGTAGCCTAAGGAACACATGTGCAAATAGCGCGTCCGCGGCACTAGACCAGTCGACTCCATTGAGGTTCGACAACCAATTTTTCAAGCAGATCCGTAAAAGGAGAGGAGTGTTGCAAGTTGACCAAAGGCTCGCGACAGACCCACAGACTCGTGGTGTTGTGGCTCGATATGCAAACAACAATGCCTACTTCAAGCGTCAGTTCGTTAGAGCAATGGTGAAGATGGGAGCCGTTGATGTGCTTACCGGTCGTGCCGGTGAGATCAGGAGGAATTGCAGGAGATTCAACTGATGAGCTTGATGAATTACTACTAAGCGTGAAGATAACTAAATTTGAAAACATATGTCTTTTCAAGTCTTATTTAATTTTTTAATTCATTTTTTTGTTTTGTTGGACTTTTGTTGCTTAAATAAGGTTTTTCTTGAATCGGATATATAGTTTCGATTCTTCAGAAATATAACTATGTGTGTTCTACATTTTGAGGATGCATCTTATACAATTATTTTGTGGTATTGACAATATTGATCAAGTATATTTGTCATCATTAATCATACATAGACTCTTTCTATATTTATTTTGTTTTTATTATGTTTTTTGGATATTGATCAATATTCTTGTGGTTTGTTTTGGATTGGTAACAACTTGGAATTGCAATGTTTTTGTTTATATATGGAGGTTTATGTTTATATTGAGCATGTTACAAATGTTTCGGATTAAACTGAAACATAAAACAAAATCAATTCAACCAACCATAAGGAATTTAAATATTAATATGTATATTTGTTTAACCATTAATATGGTGGTTTACGTTCAAATATGTTTTCAAATTTATATAAGAATAATGATTGTAAACGTAAATAAGCATAATTTTTTTCAAATTTAAATATTTTGTTTAATAAAAAACTATTAAAACCATAAGAATAATGGATTAGATTACTAAATCAATTTTTTAAAAATTATTTATGTGCACAGATCTTTGTTAAAAAAAAATAAGAAACATATATGAATTAAATGGATATAAATGAGTTTAAATGAGTTTAAATGGGTAAGTGCAATCTTAATGGGTTTAAATGGATACCCCTATTAAACTCTTAAACTTAAACGGATCTTAACGAATATGAGCATAAATGGGGTGAGTTCTAGATGGTGCGGGTTTAAATGGGGTGGATTTACCCATTTTAACATCCCTATACATAACGGATCTTTAGATTTTCAAAGTCTCATATGAAAGAAATGATAATTTATTTTCTAAATCATAATTTTGTAATTTTTTATTATTTTGATGATTTCAAGTCTCATTAAAATTATGACAAATCTTAATTCTTACAACATATTAACAAATATCAGAGTTTGACAACGCTAACTTGCATTATTTTTAGAATATTAAATAAGAAGAAGAAAAATAAATTGATATAAGTAAGAAAAATATATGTAAAATATTAACAAAACATAATTAAACAAATGACGAAAATATAATTTTATAAGTGAACCTCTTTTAATTGGGGGTTCTTGATTTACAAAAATGTGTTCAGAATAGCCTTGAGTAAGAAGGTGAAATTGGTATTTGTATGCAAATCAAAAGATAATATTCATGCATTTTTGGTGGGTATAATAAATATGGGCTTTGAAATGGGCTAATGTTATTACTAATTAAAGCAGCACAGATTTTAATGGGCCTCCTTACTATCCAACAACTGTTAGATGAATACTCTCATACTTTTGCCATTAAATGCCAGATAATTTACTTACAGTCAGCAGTTTTTTGAAAAAATATATACACACTTGAAACTCAAGTGTCTTAAAACATAAAAGTAATTCGAAACGTTCGCAAAAAAATTTAGCACATATTTGTACAAAAATACTACAGATATATGAGAAATGCATGAATCTGTCTATTAATTTATTATTTATACTTTATACATTATATTTCTATAGTACAAATTAAATGAATAAAGTTAATACGAATTTAGCCTTTTGGCACTTCTTGTGATTGCTAATCATTAAAGTGCGCGACACATCAGATGACATAGAGCAAATTTAAAAAGTAATTAAAAACAGTTGCGCCGTTTGTTTGGTGTGTTTTGGACCAAATCAAGTGTTTTAGTTTATTGTTAAGGAAAATTATGTTGACGTTTTCTTAATTAGGATATGCAAACTATACCAATCAGATTTGAAATGTATTAAGCTAAAACATCTAATTCATCTTGTTAGTTGGCATAGTTGTAGAATAATCAGTTTTCTCTTGGTGCGGATACCTGAAAACCTAAAATTTTACATAGGAGCAATAGTCTCATGATTAACTTGAATTTCAAGAATCGTAAACAATATAAACAAAGTAATAAAAGTATAGAAAATAGCCTTCAATAAAGTAAGAACATAATATTATGTTTGTTGGCAAGTAAATATAAAGGTGATAGAACTCCATCAAATATTCGTTCGTACAATAAAATGGATTAAGGATCAAAATGGACTGAGACGTAACAAAAATTGCTTGTTTGACTAAATTGTACAAGACGAGTAAAATGTTTATATTTCTCTCTATTTAAATAGAGGAAAAAGAAGAGCTCTCGTCATCCGTTTTGTCAGGATGCATGCATATACAAAAACACATATATTTATTGTAATATAGGCGTTCTCTATTTTCCCCCTATATATATATTGTCTTCTTTCTAGTTATTTTTAGTGTCCCTATGAGTGATCTGCAGATTCACCGGCCAAATCAACAAATCTCAACTTACTTCATAGGCGTCAGCTCTATTATTTGTAAACTAGCTCACAATTAATGTTCATACAAATCTTTTTCTTACCGACATGTTCATAAAAATCATTTCGACGAATCAAATGTGTGTATATACAAATATACAATGCTCTAATACCCTTTTGCAACATAATGATGCGTATATGACCAACGTTGTTGGTCTAGTGGTTAAGGAATAGTGGGTATGTGTTTCTCCTACCGGTCTTGGGTTCTATTCCCGTTAGGAGGGGTCTCCTCCAATTGAGTAGCTTTAACATAGTTTGGATTCCGATCTGAAGATATACGGGCCCAGAACTTCAGTAATTAAAAAAAAAAATGATGCGTATATGACCAGGCGACCAGGCATCTTTTATACCAAAAGCTTTACATAGAAGATTTGTTTGAGAGTGAAATTAAGAAAGTTTCCGATGTTCATAAAAATTTAATTCATTTTGTTTTTTTAAGTGTATTCAACCAAGAAAAGAAAAAAACACAACTTACGATTTCTTGTAAATTACACTTCAACATGCTAGAAAGCTATAATCTAAAAAAGAAACTATATGATCTACTATACTGCCATATACAGAGATAATGGATAGAAAAAACTAATGCTAAACAATATGTTGAATAAAGAATTTAAAATGCATCATAACAATCAATTTTAAAAAATACTTTCTTAACATTTTGAAGGACCAAATTAAAGACTTTCTATATACATAATTGTCCTAGTTAATTAAATCTTTGTGTAACTATGTAGGTATATATTAAAGAAAGAGTCCGTACATTGTTACAGAGAAGGACCAGATAAGGAAGGTTTCAGAAGAAATTAAGAAGTCTCAAACTCTTACAAGATTTTGGTCTTCAGGACCACAGAGAGAGTGCCTTTCGGATCACTTTTATGAATCCTCGTACAGTCTCTGCCGGATCCCTAGAGGTCTACTTTATTCTAAATATAAGACTTTTTTTACAAATGTCAATGTTTTTTTTTCATTTTTTTCATTAAAGATTCCAGTGCTTCATGACGTATTGTGCGCATACATTAACTCTAGAGCTCTTTATCTTACAATAAGACATCTAGAGACTCTTTTTTTTTTAATCGTAGACGTCTAATGACTCTATATTATTATAATATTAATTACTCTCTCTGAGGTTTTAAGTACATACCAAAGAGATTTAAGGTTAACCTTTTTGAACAAAGAGATTTAAAGTTAACCATTTCTCAAAACAAAAGAGATTTAAGGTGCATCAATGAATCATGTATAGATTGGGCTTCACTTCAAGTGTCCAACGTCACAAAAGCAACTTTTGGGATAGTGGATTTTGGAGGTTAAAGTGGATAGAGATCGTTTTTAAAAAAAAAGAAAAAGAAAAAACAGTTATGCTTATGCATATAACCGGATGGATGACAGGTTTATAATTATATATTCGGTTTTAGAAGATCACATATATATACCCATTGATATGGTTTTACTATAGAGATGTGTTAGTTTCGTGAAGCAATGCCAGTACTAACACATATCACTATATTATATGTATAAGTTTAAACTACAAAATTGTTTAAAATCTCTTATATGTATTTTTTTCTACTAATTAATTAGAAAACTAATTTCCGTTTCACGAAAAAAGGACAAACAGCTGGGGAAGTTTTAAAAGACAAGTAATGCCCAGTTGTATCAACTCAGTCACAGTCGGTAATAATATATTAAGAATAAAATTTTTGCACAATCTTGACCTAGTACAAATATATGATGTAAGAAAAAAGCTGTACAGCAGACGCAATTTGTGCAGGTGTTGGAATTTCTTTTTATTTATGTAACAAGTCACGGGAGGATTTGTTTAAACTACAAATTTCAGTTAAAATTGTAAACATTAGGAATGCGAGGTGAATCTCTTCCTAATGTTATCACTGACCTATTTTACCAAAATATTTACTAGAGTTGATTTGTGACTGACGTAATTATTTGTTTTGTATTAGTCTTTATTCGAGTTTTAGATTTTATAACTGAAAACATTATAGAGACCATGATAAATTAATCATAAAACAAGTTAAAAATTTTAGATTCGATAATTTTTATATACAGTTAGTAACGAAAAACAAATAAATGTCAGCTGTTTTTTCTTTGATCTAAAATTGATCGTTTGTGATCGGTAACGTATAAGATCATCTCGAAGATACTATGCTCCCGACTCAAGATTTTATTGCCGCAGATTGTTTCTCCAACACAAGGTACTTCCGTTTCTGGCCGTCTTATTTCCGATAATCTCTTAATTGCTCATGAAATGGTGCACGGTTTGCGGACTAATCCGAAGTGCAAGGGGGATTTCTTGGCTATTAAAACGGATATGTCCAAATCATACGATCGAGTGGAGTGGGATTTCCTTGAAAACCTTTTTCTCCGTATGGGTTTCGACCCAAAATGGTGCAATTGGATAATGAGCTGCATACGTTCTGTTTCTTATACTGTTTTGCTGAATGGGCAATCACATGGTTGTATTCAACCCGAGAGAGGCATTAGATAGGGAGACCCTCTCTCTCATTTTCTCTTCATCTTGTGTGCGGAAGCTCTTGTTCACGTGATGAATAAAGCTGAGATAGATGGAAGAATTTCGGGTATGAGTTTGCATGCTAATTGTCCTTCGATTCAACATCTTTTGTTCGCGGATGATAGTTTATTCCTCTGCCGGGCTAGTTTGAAGGAGTGTTCTGAATTTCTTCGCTGCCTAAAGTTGTATAGTGATTCCTCTGGTCAATTGATCAATTTCCAGAAATCCTCCATTACCTTTGGAGCAGATATTGACCCGATTTATAGAAGGTTACTTGCGGAGTTACTGTGCATTGATAAAGAAGGCGGAGCAGGTACTTACTTGGGTCTGCCGGAGTGCTTTAGTGGCTCAAAGCAAAGACTTCTTGCGTTCATTGGTGAAAGACTAAACAAACGACTGAGTGGCTGGTATGCAAGGACACTATCACTTGGAGGGAAGGAGGTTCTATTGAAATCAGTGGCAATGACATTGCCGGTCTATGCTATGTCATGCTTCTGTTTAACAAAACACCATTGTCGAAAGATATCGAGTGCGATGACTGACTTCTGGTGGAACGCTTGTGAAAAGAAGCAGAAGATCCATTGGGTTTTTTGGAAGAATATGTGCAAATCAAAACATAATGGAAGTCTTGGCTTTAGGGACGTTGAACAATTTAATCAAGCTCTCTTAGCTAAGCAGGCGTGGCGAATCGTCAATGATCCCGAGAGCCTTATAGCGAGATTGTACAAAAGAAGATATTTCTCCTCTAAATCATTCATGGAATGTGGTAAAGGGTATCGTCCATCTTACGCTTGGCGTAGCATTCTTTTTGGCAGGGAACTCCTATCGCGAGGGCTTATCAAATCCATTGGGAACGGTCAAAATAAGAAGATTTGGTTGGAGAATTGGGTCCTGGATAAGCAACCGCGAAGACCTTTCAACAAACAGATTCTCATCGATCTAGAACTCAGGGTGAGTTCTCTAATTTCCTCTGACGGTCGATGGCGGGATAATGCAGTGCGCGAGCTCCTTTCCCCTGACGATGCTGAAAGAGTCCTGAGTTTCCCGCTGGGCAATGTTGAAGATCGGTACATTTGGGCCTACACAGAGGATGGGGCATATTCTGTGAAAAGTGGGTACTGGTTCTCTGCAAATCATCCGTTCATCATGCCTCCTCCGCGATCTCAACAAGAACAGAATCAAATAGCCCTGAAAAATAGAATTTAGAAAATTCAGACTATTCCCAAGATCCGTATCTTCTTGTGGAGGGCAGCTTCTGGTGCTCTTGCGGTAGCGGATCGTCTTCAATCTCGTGGCATCAATCTGGACACCTCTTGTCGCTTATGTCAACAAGGTGTGGAGACAGTTAACCATGTCCTCTTTCGAACCCAACGACAGAGACGAGGCTTGAGATCCTTGTTATTCATCAGATACTTGAGAGCAGCATGATCAGTATGAACAACCACCTTGCTTCCAATCAAGTAAGATCGGAATTTCTCAAAGGAGAAAACAACAGCAAGTAGCTCCTTCTCTGTGGTGCTGTAATTCCTCTGAGCATCATCCAAAGTCCTGCTGGCATAGTAGATGACGTGCAGCTTCCTGTCTTTCCTTTGACCCAGAACTGACCCCACAGCAAAGTCACTGGCATCACACATGATCTCAAAAGGCAGAGTCCAATCAGGAGGTTGCACAACAGGAGCACTCACTAAAGCCTTTTTGATCTCCTCAAAGGCTGCAAGACAATCAGTTGTGAAATCAAATTTGATCTCTTTGCACAGCAGAGCAGTGAGTGGACGTGCTATCTTGGAGAAATCCTTGATGAACCTCCTGTAAAACCCAGCATGACCAAGGAAGCTCCGAATATCCTTTACAGAAGTAGGTGGTTGGAGACTTGTCATGACCTGAATCTTGGCTTTGTCAACTTCGATTCCAGCTTCAGAGACCTTGTGCCCAAGTACAATGCCATCCTGAACCATAAAATGACACTTTTCCCAGTTAAGGACCAAGTGTTTCTCTTCACACCTCTGTAACACCTTGCACAGATTAGCCAAACAGATCTTGAATGATGACCCATATACTGAAAAATCATCCATGAACACCTCCATGAAGTCCTCGATCATGTCTGTGAAGATAGACATCATGCACCTCTGAAAAGTGGCTGGAGCGTTGCACAATCCAAATGGCATTCTCCTGTATGCGAACGTGCCATAGGGACACGTGAAAGTGGTATACCCTTGGTCATCTGGATGGATAGGAATCTGGAAGAAACCTGAATAGCCATCAAGGAAGCAGTAGTAGGGATGACTGGCCAACCTCTCCAACATCTGGTCAATGAATGGCAATGGGAAGTGATCTTTCCGTGTGGCCGCATTCAACTTCCTGTAATCAATGCACATTCGATGGCCAGTGATAGTCCTTGTGGGAATCATCTCATCCATGTTGTTCTTCATCACAGTTATCCCTCCTTTCTTAGGAACAACGTGCACTGGACTGACCCAAGAGCTATCTGAGATGGCATAGATAACTCCTGCATCCAAGAGTTTCATGACCTCTTTCTTAACCACCTCCTTCAGGTTTGGATTCAGCCTCCTTTGATGCTCAACTGAAGCCTTTGACTCGTCCTCAAGATGAATCCTATGCATGCACAGGTTCGGTGAAATACCTGAAATGTCATCAAGAGAATAGCCAAGAGCTTTGCGATACTTGCGCAGCTTGCTTAGCAGTAAAGTGACCTCTGCGTTGTTCAAAGAAGAATTAAGGATTACAGGGTACGTGGAATTAGGACCAAGAAAACCATACTTTAGATTCGCAGGAAGTGGTTTGAGTTCCACTTTAGGAGCGTTCTCCTCGCTCCAATCTCCAAGCCCAGCAGCTTGCATAGTTCTTTCGGCCAAACTTCTTTCTGGCCGTAGGGTATCGATCGATACCATAAGAGTATCGATCGATACTGGTCGTGCTGAATCGAGTATCCTTCCGTATTCAGCAGCAGCATCGTGTGGCTTAACTTCTGACTCAACCGAGCAGGCTAATGCTCTCTCCAATGGGTCCTCAGGATGCATTTCTAAGAAGTACTCCTCAGCTATATCACAGAAGGTATCAACGAAGAAAGTCCGCCCATCGATGGTTGGTTTCTTCATCATCTTCTCCATGTTGAAAGTCATGACCAACTCACCAATGTTAAGAGATATCTTCCCATTCCTGCAATCAATCAGAGCACCAGCTGTTGCTAGGAATGGCCTTCCCAAGATGAGAGGATCTCTGGGTTCCGAATCATACTCCAAGACAATGAAATCAGTTGGGATTAAACAGTTCCCAATCACAATTGGAACATCCTCTAGCAATCCTTCTGGAAGTCTAATTGAACGATCGGCGAGAATCAGCGAGATCCTAGTAGCAGTGAAGTCTGTCATTTCCATCCTCTTAGCAACCGAGTATGGCATGAGGTTGACACTTGAGCCAAGGTCACAGAGAGAACGCTCAAACCTGTCAGTAGCGATTGTGCAATCCAAGACAAAGCTCCCTGGATCTGGAAGTTTCGTTGGGATCCTGTTGCTTAGGATTGCACTGCACTCATGAGTGATCATCAGACAGCCTTCTTCAAGGTTCACATTGCTGGACACCATCTTCTTGACATACCTCTTGAAAGCTACAGAGGTCTTGATAGCATCGATGAAGGGAAGTTCAACGACCAGCTTGTCCAAAATTTCCTTGCACTTAGCATCCTCTACTTCCTTCTTAGTCTTCCCAAGAGCTCTGGGATAGGGTACCCTCGGGATGTAGACCCTCTCTGGTGCTGCTTTAGGCTTCTCCTTCACAACCTCAACCTCTGCATCGTCTGCAGGTTCGGTATCGATCGATACAGGGGGGGTATCGATCGATACACGGGAATTTGAGTCTTCCCGTCTGAGAATCGCGATCGGTGTCGATCGATGCTGAGGAGTGTCGATCGATGCCTTAGCGATTTCAGTGTCTTCATCGTCAGACATCTCGAAATTCACAGTAGGCTGATCCACTTTTGCCCCTGATTTGACTTCCTTACCACTTCTCAAGGTAATGGCATTGATGTGTGCCCTTGGGTTCTCTCCTCTTCCTGGTAGAAAACCTTCTTGTCTTCTTGAACTTTCTGAAGTCTGAGCTACCTGAGTTTCCAGCTTCTTCTGACCAATACCCAGAGAATCGATCCTTCCACTCAGATCTTTGTACATGGCGTCCATCTTACCATTGAAGGTTACTGTAATCTGCTGCTGTCCTTGAACGAGTGTTTCAAGCATGGCTTCAATCTTGTTCTCTGATGTCTTAGCAGTCACAGGTTCGTAAGAAGGACTTCTGTAGTTCCTGGTGTAACCACTGATCTGGGCAGGTTTCTGGTTGAATCCTCCTTGCTGGAAGTTGTTGTTGAAGCTCCGATTGTTGTTGAACTGGTTCCTCTGTCCCTGAAAGCCAGAACCACCAATGTAGTTCACGTCTTCTGCTTCATTCTCATTGAAAACCTCAACATCCTCAGCAAAATGGACAGCTTTTGTTGTCTTTCCCAGCAGAAGACTGTGCATAGAATCTAGTTGAGCTTTAAACTCAGCGATCTGCGATCCATCTTGATTACCAGCCAGCTTCTTGCGCTCGAAATCTGCACTCTTTGTGCTGCTGCTAGATGCAAAATTCTCAATCAACACATAGGCGTCCTCAGGATAGTTGGTGTTGAAGTTCCCATTGCTTGAAGAGTCCAGAGCCATCTGATACCTCCAATCTACTCCTCTGAAGAAGATACCTAGCAGCTGCACATCAGAGTATCCATGGTGTGGACAGTCTCTTTGGTACGATCTGAATCTTGTCCAAGCAGCCTTGAACGCCTCAGTAGGTCCTTGAGAAAAAGTGGAGATCTTATTCCTCAGATCTTCAGATCGTCCATCATCATAGAAGTTAATTAGGAAGGCTCTCTTGGTGTCTTCCCAATTAGTCAGTGATCCAGGAGGTAGCTGCCTCAGCCAGTAAGTAGCCTCTCCACCTAGAGAGTAGGGGAAAAGCTTGCAGAAAAGATAATCGTAGGACACTCCATTGCTCTTGATGCTAGTGACCAAGTCCTCGAATTTCTCTACATGATCCATTGGATGCTCATGAGGCAAACCATGGAAGAGATGCTGTCCTACTAGAGTGTAGTAAGCAGGCTTCAGCTCAAAGTCATTCCGCTCATACGCAGGGGGACGAATCGCAGAGCGATTGGCGAAAAATTGCTCTGGCCTGTTGTGTTCACCAATCGTTCTACCACGATTAACCACAGCATCCCTTGCGTTCCTAGCGGCATTCTCAGCGACAACCGGAGCAGGTTGAATGACAATCCCCTCTCCATCCAGACGTTGTCCTTGCTCATTGCACAACCGACCCTGTTGGTCCCTGTAAGCTCCAGCAGCATCACGAACCAACCCAACTTGATTGTTGTTCATCTTAGCTGACTTCTTTGCTTTCCTGTTTGTGCGTTCCACTTGTGCTAGCTGTTCCAGTGATAGATCAACTAGCGGAGTACTCTTTTTGCTTCTGGTTTCAAGATTATGCATGCACCTGAAATCACAAGTAAAGAGCGTAAGTAACTGAAATTTACGACGGGTATCGACCGATACTCAAGGGTATCGATCGATACTCGGGCGATTTAGACGAATTTCCTAGCTAAAATCTAACGGCGAATTGAGTCCCCGGCAACGGCGCCAAAATTGATATGCTCAATTTAATACCCTAAAAAGTACTAAAGCAGTTGCTGCAGTAAATCAGGGGTCGAACACAAGAACTCAAGAATCACTCAATAGATTCTATAGGTCAGAAACAAGCTAAACCAGATGATGTAATTGAAAAACAGAGTTGCAATTAAAACGTTTGTAAATTCAATTGGGGGAATGTAGGCTTAGGGTATTTCTCAGGAAATCAATGAATGCAGGTAAACTCATTAATAAGATTCAGATTAAGCACTGTTCTAGAACTCAAATCACTAAAATATAATTAACCAACTCTCGTTGCGAAAACTATCTAAATCTAGATCCTAGAAATTCCAAATCTCTTTGCGAATCCTAAAGTCTAGATCAGCTTTAAAATCAGGTTTGATATGTTCACAAATCAATTAAACCAAATCTCTTTTCGAATAATCAATTTGCTCACCTAAGGTTCTATCAGGTATTTAATCGCACTCTCGTGCCTAATTAATTATCCTAAGATCTAAGTTCCAGATTCGTCAACCTAGAATTAGCTTTGAGAACAACCTAAGGCGAAGAACTAATTTAGATAGTGAATCCTAACAGATAATCAACCTAGCATTCAAAGAAATCCCTATGAGAAAACCCTAAACCTAACAGGTGATCTACTCAGACATGGATATTAAATTAATAAACATGTTGAATAAATACTCTTATATTAAATCAGAAAGAGAAACAAGGTTTTGAGATCTGATCTCGGACGAAGGGAAACCAGACTTGTCTCTCACCAAAATCTCTCTTAAACCTAAGCAAAAATAAAGCATAGCCTAAACAATGGCTGTAAAATCCTATTTATAACCTAAATCACGATTTGGGGCCTTCTTGTAATTATCAAAGTCTTCTGGGTGCTTTTTGCAATTCTTCAAACTTCATTAAGTCGCGACTTTGAAATCTGCTTCGATGGGTATCGATCGATACCAGGGGGTATCGATCGATGCTCGGTGCTCAGATCGGGCTCTTAGTCATCAGACTTCAGTCTCGCTCCAGAATGCTCCAGAAAAGCTCCAATAATTCCAATTAAGCTCCAGACGTGCTATAACCTGTGAAAGACTCTAAAAGACTCCAAAACACAAGAAAAGACTCTATAAAAGGACTTATATCATGGCCTAAATAGGGTAAAAACCATGATATATCACCTTTACACATTACCTTGCAGGTCTCTGTTCTGGGTTTATCACGTGCACATTTGAACATGAGAGTAGTGGAGCGAATAGAGCTACTCGGGAGATTGCGAAAAGCGTGACGAGGGATGGCCGGTTTCAATCGTACCTGGCGAGAGGAGGCCCGTCCTGGCTGCATGATCTTCTTCTTCAGGATTCAAGTTCAGTTTGAATATCGATAAACACCTTCTTTTAGGTGTTCGATATCTTGTTTTTAAACCTTCTTTGTTCTGAACGTTTTTATTTTACCTCACAAGGCAATAAATCATCAGAAGTTAAAAAAAAAAAAAAATTGATCGTTTAATGTTAATTAATGGATTTAAATATACACTAACTAAAATTAATTAATGTTAATTTTGCATGCATACACTGGTACACGTGTACTAAATCCACTGACGGACCATCGAATAATTTTTTTTCTATTCGACCATATAGCAAGATCAGGATTTATTCGATATGAATTTATATATGTGCTTCACGGATAAATAAGATTCATGGTTTTAATCCAGGATATGAATTCTACAAAAACTAGAATAAATTATAAAATCCAATGGACTAAGAGTCTAAGAGATATTGACTACTGTACCTCCTTGAATCAGTGATTCTTGTGAATATTGATCAATGAAACAAAATCCTACGTATCTATTTCTTGTCATTTTTATGATTAGTTTACAAAATTCACGATCAAATATAAGATTCACATATATAATAGAAACATTTTTTTAAAGTAAATTTAATAATTAATAAATTTTAAAACTAAATAAATTACTTCATTATTCGACTTTTTCAAATTATATATTAGAATTGACTCTATAATCTTTATAGTTTTGATCGGCTAATGTTGTTATATATGTTCAAAAACTTGTGTCATCAATCGATATCTCAATCAAAGTTCAAAGACAAGTTCTACTTGACAAACAAAATCTTTTTGGCTTCTGTTACATGACGTCATGATAATCTTTATTCTACATTTACATATATGATATATCTAAAAGCAACCAGGTCGCCCGAGGTTTGGAAAAATGTATCTGTTTTTTTTTTAACTGGAAATATATATATAATTTATTTATTTTTAAAAATTTAGAAGTAACTCTATGTCTATGGAGAAGTTCATACTATTCCCTTTAGAGCAAGTGTATTGGGATGACTCAATAAGACACCCATCAATAAAAATAAAAATAAAAAAAGGAGAATAGTGTCTCATTTTGAGACACTCCACAAAAAAAGTTGAGACACTATCAAGCTGATGTATCAGCATTTGATTGGTTTATTTTTTTTTTTTTTTTAATTATATAATTTAAAAAAATTAGTATTTTTATTTTGAGACACCCTCATAGATACATATGTCTTTAATTTGGTCTAGTTTCCTTTTCGCACGTAGATACATGTTAGATGGCCAAACAGAATCGAGCCCAAAACCTCGGATTGGACACATACCCATACTCCAGAACTACTAAGAGACCATCATATTAGTTGAGACACTATCAAGCTGATGTATCAGCATTTGATTGGTTTAATTTTTTTTTTTTTAAATAATTATATAATTAAAAAAAATTAGTATTTTTATTTTGAGACACCCTCATAGATGCATATGTCTTTAATTTGGTCTAGCTTCCTTTTCGCATGTAGATACATGTTAGATGGCCAAATAGAATCGAGCCCAAAACCTCGGATTGGACACATACCCAGGGGCGGAGGCAGATGATGGAGGTCAGGGACAGTTGCCCACCATGATTTTTTTTTTTTTTGGTGTAATTGCTTAAAGATTTTTTTTTTGCCCCTCTTAGTATATTATTTTATGTACCATTGCCCCAAGTGAAAATAGATTCTAGATCCGCCACTGCACATACTCATACTCCAAAACTACTAGGAGACCATCATATTAGTTAACTGAAAATATATTGATCATTTGCTTCGAAAAGAATTATAAGTCAAAAGAGAAACGATAATTAAACTATAAATAGAGTATAATGATCTTTCCTGAACATACAACACCATGAGGATGCGATTTTCCGGAAAAATTAATCTGTTGTTCGATAAATATATTAGTATATTTGGATCATATTTACAGCAAAAAGCAAGACAATCACGTATAAAAGTTTTATTAGAAATTCAAGATTAAGGAAAACGCTAACCAATGATTGTTCGTGAGTTGGTTCAATAATGTAATTATAGAAACATATTTTCTGTTAATAAAATACATTATGTCGAATTTGAATTCGAATGATGACAAATCAACTTTATGTTATGATCAAGATGAAATCATTCCTTACTAGTTTGTTATATCATCATATGATATATATGCAACCCAATATATATCTATCACGATTCACGACTACATGTTATGATCGAAAATATTTCTTACATAGTTGGTTAATTATATCATCAAATGATATGCAACCCCAGTTTATATCACTAATTAATTAAACTACATATTATGATCGAAAACATTCGTTGCTACTTGGTTATATCATCATAAGATATGCAACCCCAGGTTAATATTCGTCCACCTCTGGGAATACGTGTTAACATATTTGACCGTACTAATACAATATTTAAATTTAAGTGAGAGCACTACAGTGGTGTAACTTAATATTTAATTAAGTAAAAAAAAAAAGAAAGATTCATTGAGAAACTCTCTCCTATAAATTAATCTACACAGAACTTCCCTCAAGTCACCACAAAATCTCCGATCCTTCTTTTTCTTAATATCCATAATCCAAAAAAAAGAATCTAGCAATCTTGATAGTAAATGGATCAAGAAGGATCATCACAAAGCCCTACCGGGCAGCGCCTTTCTCACTCCGCCCCCTCGAACTCTACCGAGCCGGTCCGGTCGCGTTGGTCACCTAAACCGGAGCAAATCTTGATACTCGAATCCATCTTCAACAGTGGTATTGTTAACCCACCAAAAGACGAAACGGTGAGGATAAGAAAGATGCTTGAGAAATTCGGCGCGGTGGGAGATGCAAACGTCTTCTACTGGTTTCAGAACCGACGGTCGAGATCTCGCCGGAGACAGCGGCAGCTTCAAGCCGCCACAGCCGCAGCCATGATCACGACCAGAGGAGGAGCTGAAGACCACCAGCACATGACGACCATGAGCATGCATCATCCTTACAGCAACAGCGAGATTGGTTTGGGATTTGGAAGTTGTAGCAACTCATCAGCTAATTACTTCTTTAATGAGTCCTCATCTCAAGTCTCTTCCCTTCTTCTCGGCCTCTCTTCTTCTTCCTCAAGTGGTGGATGTGAAAGCAACAATGGCATGGAGAATCTCTTCACAATGAATGGCCATGAATCTGATCATCATCAACAGCACAGCTCAAATGATGCATCAATAATATTAAGCCCATCGGATCAAAACTCCAATTTCCACTACCAACAAGGTGAATCATTCATTTGCATGGCTCATTATTTTTTATATACCGCAAAGTTTTGGGTTTTTAGATTTTAAACCGGGAAGAGAACCATTTCCGCTAAAACAACATTTTTCTAACCAAGTAATTTGCAAATATTTGGATGACTCGTGCTTTTATAAAATAAGTTCGAAAGTCAAATAGACAGAGTTAGTATTTCAAACCAATTTTTATGTAACATCATGTATTTTGAGAGCTAATTCTAATTTTTTTTCTTATATATATCAACAAATAAAAGGGTTAATGACGGTGTTCATAAATGGAGTTCCGACGGAAGTTAAAAAAGGAGCATTAGACATGAAAGCAATGTTCGGTGAAGATTTGGTGTTACTTCATTCCTCTGGTCTTCCTCTTCCCACAGATGAGTTTGGTTTCTTGATGCATTCTTTACAACATGGCCAGCCTTATTTCCTGGTAATTAATTTAACGCACTTTTGTTCTTATATACATTATCTATCTAATTAATATATTCTATAGTATTAATATAGTGCTAATAAATATATATATATATATATGATTTTCAGACCTTTGATTTGTATGTTCGTCTGCGAATGCTTTTCTATAAACGATGAGATAATGTATTTTTCCTATAAATTATCAGATAATGTGTAGATAGTGTGCTGAAACCTAATTCTGGTCAAGCCTATAAATGTCTGCAGAAGATATATAAAAATATACATCAATTTGATGATTGTCGGTTTATGTAATAAATGATTTTTATTTTTTTTAGAAATTAATATCTGTAACTGAAGTATTCGTATATATATATATATATAAATGTATATGTGACATAAATAAATAATAGCCAAGAACACAAGAACCAATAAATTCGACTTTTTTTAGTACATTTGTAATATTTTGAGTATTTTAGTGAGTTCATTGGCAAAGATAACCTTGGGAACTTATATATTCTCTCTTTGGTCAAATAAACAGACGGTGTCAACATTTCTAAATATAAAATGTTGTTAACCATTTGGTTATGGGTTTTCAATACTATTATCAATTAATTAACTAACGCAATTATAATTAGAAATCTCACACAGATAAAAAAAAGTAGAATTCTTTGGTTAAAAGTCTTTTTTTTTTAACAAGATTTAATTTAAAAATATTTTGTTCATCAGGTACCGAGGCAGACATGAACTGGATGGATATCTTGTGTTGCTGCAACATATACGGACGAGTATTCTTTTTCGTTTTTCTTAATTTCTGCTGATTTTGTGTCTACCGTGTATAATTAGATTAAATCAATGTTGGACTCGTCAAATATTTTGTTTTCTTGTCGATTCTTGCTCGCCTCAACACAAACCTTAATTCACAAAACAAGCAAAATCTCAATGGAGATCTGGTTTGTGGAAAAAATATGTCCTTTAATTTCGACTAAACTGTATGTGCCCACTTCTATGTGGGCTTTATCTGGCCTTTTGTAAATAAAAATAAGTCTGTTTTGTATTGCTAGGCCCAACTAAACTATCTGGCTCGTATTAGTAATTGAACCACTAGGGGACACGACCCGACCTGACCCAAGCCGAGTAATTGAGATTTAATTTTTCACATCCGATTAGTTACTTCTAAAGCTCTACTAAGCCTCTAAGTAACTACTGGACTATATTATATATGGGCCTATTAGCTTTAGATTAGAATTAATCTTAATAATTGTATAAAAAGTGATTAACCCTAATTTATACAAACCGTATATACATAAAGCTAAGAGCATGTTCAATGGGGGGTTTTAAATAGAAGAGTTCTAAAAAATTATAATGATATATAATTGATAAATATTGGAGAGGTTCTAAAAAGAAGAGAGAAGGGTTCTAAAGTTAGAACTTTTAGATACAGATTCTAAAAATTAACATACAAAATGTTGGGGTTCTAAAAGGTGAGGTTCTAAAAATTTTAGATACCCATTTTTAGAACCTCACCATTGGACATGCTCTAATAGGTCCATATATAATATAGTCCAATAGTAACCCTTCAAAGAAAACACATAAAATATTCCTAACAATTTCACGATAAAAATGTAATAATTTTACAACCATATTTTGTAATATAGTAATTTATATTAATCATAATTAAGTTGAATTTAATGTGTGGGACTGTAAAGAATAATGCAACAACTTTGCGAACTTATTCTAATTCTACTGGAAAGAAGGTTAATTATATTCGTTTTTTATTCCTTAATTACTGACTTGTACGAAATTAATTTTTTGTTTTTGGTTTTTTTTCCCCCCCACATACACCAGATAACTTCTACCATTAAGCCCAAATTAAAATGTTAAGAAAACATGCCTAAAATTAATTAACCACGAAAATAGAAGAAACTAAACCAATTTTTTTTTATCTCACAATTCCCTCATCATAAACCCTAATTCTTTAAATAATTAATCAGGAAGCTCCAACTCCAAGGAAATCAAAGAAGTAAAATCCACTCTTCACTTGCATCTCCACCTTCCTCTCACAGACTGTGATTGTGTGGTGATTTTGATGGTCCATTTTTTTACCATATTTGCCATTTACTTCTGCCCTCTGCACACACTGACCATCTTTACCTGCAAAATTATCAAAATAATGTTTTTAGCTCCCACGTGAAATTTTGTTGTATGTAAATAGTAACGTGACATTGTACTTCACCTCCTTATATTATTATACCTATAGGTACTATTACGATGTAAAACACTGTTTCTTTCTCTCTTGTCATTCAAATTTGTAATTATTGATATATATATGAAATTGATAGAAAGTGGTCACTCGTCGTCGGTTCTATAATATGTATGCTAAAATTGTTCTTTGAACATTGAACAAAAAAAAAATAGTAAGACCGGAATCTAAGCTAATTTTAGACAAAAATCAGTAGTTGGCAATACAAACCGATCATGATCAACGGTATCACCCAGTTAAAATTGCTATCTCGACCAACCGACCGGAATCATTATAATTAGATTCACGAAAAACGAAAATAAAAAACATTCCAAGTTTCTATACTTTTCATATCTCAAGAATGTCGTGGGATATTTTCTTTTTTTAATAGAGACATTAGTACACAATAAAAATAATTAAACAAGCACACAAATAAAATGTTACCTGAGGCAAGGGTATTATCGTAATTCAAGAAGAGAGGCTGGTGAGTCGAAGAAGGCGGAGTGAGAGAGAGCTCCGTAGTACAAGTAGAGACAGCTGAACCATCTTCATCGTCATCGTCATCGTCATCGTCATCGTCATCGTCATCGTCATCATTGACGCAACTACCCTTCGCTACTTTACCGTAGAACTCAGCGTGATAATAGCGACACGAGGACGAGACCTTCATTTCAGCGTTTCCTGACGGTGCCTGAGGAGGCTGTTGACGTGGTCGTTGACTTTCTCTAGTCCGTCGAGCCATGATGACGTGCCAATGGTTCTTGACGGCGTTATCGGTCCGACCCGGGAAGAGGCGTGAGATCAAAGCCCACTTGTTGCCATAGGCTCGGTGTGCCGCCAAAAGCCTAAACCCTTCTTCCTCAGTGAAGGCTTTCTTGTTAATTCTTGGGTCTAGCTGGTTAAACCATCTCAATCTACAACTCTTGCCTGAAACCAATGAAGCAACATTAACTACGCTATAAAAATTATTTAGTTACTGTCAAATATGTTATTGATGTATATAATTAATATGATTGTATACGTATAGCCCTAAATATATAGCTTTGTCTAACTAATTTACTATGTATTTAAAAGCTATATGTTTTTTTAATGGCCACTAAGTTTGGAGAAAACACTTATTATTTGACCAGTTTTTTTTATAAAAATAATTAGTTTTCCTTCTACGTAAAAAGATTAAAAAAAACTTACATTTACGGAATTTTGAGTAAGAAAAGTGAAAGTAATAATTAAGTAAATAAATAAAAGTAAAATAAATGTACCTGATCTACCAAGAAGGTGGTGAGCAATCAAGTTCCAGTTTTGGGGACCAAACTGGGCAACAAGCTCCTTGAGCTTAGCATCTTCTGTTGGTCTCCAGTGTCCTCTTGAGCATACTTTCGTGTTCATTCCATTTTTGCTCCTCCTTTTTAAGCTATTTTCGTTTTCGCCCCTCTCTCTCTCATGTTCATCTTCCGACTCTAAGACTGAGACTGATTTGTTGTGAGGATTTTTTCTAGCGAGAGAGAAGTTGGTGTGTGAGTTTGGTGGAGATCCGAAGTTGTTTGCTTCTTCGAATCTTTTCGACCCATTGATGGTTTCACTACCTGCTAGATCTTTCTCAAAGAGAGTTGGGTTGATCATTTTTTTTCTGGTGTTAGGGATTAAAGAAAGAGAAACCAGGAATATGAGAGAGATAGATAGAGAGAGAACACTTGAATGGCTTTTCCCTGTTTATATGGTGGAAGAGGAAAGAGAGATTCTCTAGCTTTTTTTATTGAATTTATATTTTAATTTGACTGACATTTATTTAGAAGTTAATATATAAGAATTTTTTTTTTTAAATGATGATGAGTTGTTGTTTTTCAAAAGTACATGTATGGATAATAAATTGATAACTGTTTATTCACACACCAAAAAAGTTGTAGACGAAATTTTATCAAAGAATACTCAAATCAAATATTGTATTAATTATTATTTTTATAGACCAAAATAATTCCATTCCAGTGGTTTAATCTAGTTAC
Source organism: Eutrema japonicum (assembly GCA_030161315.1). Lineage (NCBI taxonomy): Eukaryota > Viridiplantae > Streptophyta > Magnoliopsida > Brassicales > Brassicaceae > Eutrema > Eutrema japonicum. Next base: position 48,818,637 of record BSQW01000005.1, read on the forward strand.
GTACGATTTATCATTTAAACTATTCTTGTCAAAAACAAAAATCATTTTAACTATACTTTTAGTCGTTGGTGGTCTTGAAAATTCGATCGTAAAAATTATCAAAGCGGATCTATAACAATTTTCTAATCAATATATATGTGAGCCGCCTGTTAGGTTTTTTCTTATAAATAGAAAAAAGTATTAGAAAGAATTTCTGCTCACGTTTTTCTTCAAGTTGCATTTTATTTTCTACTTAACGGAAATTTCGAATAATGCGATACTTTTAGTTTTAGTACGCTCTCTCTCTCTACACGTGCAAAAGTAAGGCTTTGGAAAAGTCGGTGGGTACGTGTAGTTTTGTTGCATGCAAAACGAGACCCGCTCGTGCGTGGGTTCGATGACTGTAGTCTGTAGGTCCCATAGACTCAACAGTCTCGGAAACTCCAAAAACATTTTTGAACCGCTCGTGTGGCTCGACTATACACACATACATATATTGCACGTGTGCACGTACATACGTGTGTGTGTGAGTTAATTAAGGGAAAAACAATAGAATCAATATTTGTCTGTTTCGGACACAAAGCAAGAAAATATCTTAAAGGGAGAGAAATACATTGCTTTTCTCAAATTTTCTGTTCTCCATAACGTATATGTGTGCGTGTGTGTATATATCCGATCATATATATATATACTCGCATGTTTTAAAGAAATCGTTTTCTGTAAATAATTACTAATTGATCATGATTAGCTCAACCACTAGTTTAAATACTTTCAAGATCTTTTGAACGAAGGGTTCGACGTCGTTTTTAGATGTATACATTAGTATTACTTATATATATATATATTCAGTGACATCAAACACACTTACACACATCCAGTGAACTCAAACAATGTTTTTTTTTTTAAATAAATAATATTAGAACTCAAAGAATATTGTGCGACAATTAGTGGTCGCAAACGGAATATGTATATCCTATTTTTAATCATAAGAATATAATTTCTTAAGATCATATATATATTGTACTACTTTGATATGATGATATCTCGTGTTGCAGCTTCAACTAGAGAACACGGGAAAAACAAATTCCGACTAAAGACAAAAAGTTCCGACCTCGTAACTAACCACCATTTTCTTATCAAGAAATTGATTTTTTTTGCTATTAGTTTTTAGTTTTAAAACTCAATTTTCCGTATATTTTTTTCCAGGAAAGATATATCATATTTAATTTGTATGTTTTTTGACTATTAAATTGGTTAAAATAAAAATAAATTTAGCGTAGGAAAGATTACGACAATTCCTTGTATTCCACCCTTGTATTTCACTTTTGGTCTCTACCATGATTAATAAAATTATTATATGAAAAAAAAAAAGATTACGACAACTAAAAGTAAAAAAAAAAAACGTGAATGGTGACACAAAAAAGCTTAACTAGTTGTTTAAGAACCCAGATATTTACAGAAAAAAACGAACTCTATTTAAGACTGTTAAGTGTTCAATGATATGGACTATATATATACTGCTCTTATAAAACATTGAAGTTAGACTTTTTTGTTTTTTTTTTAACTTATGAAGTTAGGAAATGAGATCCTTATATATTTTCATATTAGAATTGAATGGTTCGCACGTTTGAATGTAAAAGTGTATTTTCATGCGTAACAGATGACTCTATAGCATTGATATGACGAAACAAAACAATAATTTATTATTGAGTTTTATTAATTGTAGTGAATTAGATCGAGTATGCAAACCAAATAATTCTGATAGATAAAAAAAATGGAGAAAAAAAAATGTAACTGAAGTCGATCTTGGAATTCAACAAAAAAGCGAAGACTAAAATAAAAACATAATACAAAGAAACGTTAGAAACCAAAGAAAAGACAGAAAAGTACCCAACAAGTTATTTATAGTGTCTTGTTTTATACGAGTTTCGGTTATGGGAACGGTTTCGTTAATTTTGAAATCTTCTGCTGACGACAAAAAAAAAAAGTCTTGTACCGACGTGGAATGACGACATCATGAACTGTTACACACGAGCGGATCGTGTTGCTACCTAACTCGTGTCCCATCATCACGTATTTCTGTTTCCGGTTCAAAGAAAAGATCCTCGAACCGTTATGGACCAATTCCCCCTTTTTTTGTTTGTTTTGTATGACTTGAATAATAAATAACTAATGAATAATTAGTTACTTGTTAATGTACTTTATATAACCATGAAAGGTTTTCGACTGTAATAGAAAATATATATCCATAAACAAAAAAATGGTTAATATGAAAAATGTGTTTAGACCAAGTGTTATTAATTCAACTGAAAAATACTTTTAGAAATCACAATATCGTGTGATATTTGGGACAAAATTAATATTACATGTAGTGGTTTCGAAACGGAAAGATTACGGGTTTCAGCCTATAACCTTTTTTTGTATTTTAGAGTCCAAAATTTTATATTTTTACCAAATATGATCTAATTTTCAAATCATAAATATTTAGTTTATAATTTTTTGAGAAAAAGAATAATTATACCACATGGTTCATAATTGTTTTGAGCCGACCCTGCAAAATGGTTAGTTGTTTTCATCGGTCAAATTTCTTATCGTTTTTTTTTCAACGATTGCTTCTATTAAAAACATAAATGAGTAGAATCCATATACTACAAAATTGGAGAGTTACATAAATGTAAAGATAAAGGCTTAGAAATGATCTTTTAGAGTGCCACATAGCTCCAAAAAAATTATACGTAAAAAGATAGGTCTAAACATCTGGAGAGAATCTTGTTTCAAGGCAACTTAAAAAAATTCTAACCAAGCTGTGATAAGTTCAGTTAGCTTAGTATGGGTATGTGCCCTATCCAGCTATGAATTCGACTATGTTTGGCCACTCAACCACAATTAAAATTATAAATTGTAAGTATGAATCCGGTTGTTGTACCTCCTAAAAATTAGTTTGAGTTTAGAAAATCTGAAATCACTCTAAAATTTATCCAAAAAATACACTTTAAAAAAACTCAAGACCAACTCGTAATCAAATACAGTTGGCACGGCTAACGATTTTGCCATAGAGGGAATTTTATCCTTTTTTAATATGAGATTTATATGTTTAGCAACTATGGTATGAGGTATCACAACAAACCATTAGACTAAAATTTTATTTTATTTTTAGACGAAAAAAACTTTTAATAGAACCATAAAACAAAAGGTGGTGAGAGAAGGAAAAATCGAAACTCCAAATACTAAAATATTATTGTTTGGGTAATCATGAGATAAGCCACACTAATTACATTCACTTAGAGAAAGTTTATTGATTTAGTTTTAAAGAGGACACTTTAACTAATTTGAGGAATTTAGGGCTTTATCTCATGATGTAATGACATAAAGTCCCCTCTTTATATGTATATAAATTAATTATAGATCACGTCAAAGTTGTTAGCCGCTCCATGGCACTTGTATCATAGAAGTAACATATCACATCAGATTATAAATAGTAATTAATTATGATAAAATACATTTTTGGGGGAATTAATGAGGCTATACCTTACGGACTAGATTGAAGTCATTATCGAGGCAGTTAATTGTCCACGCACTCACCAATATTTTAGTCCACGTGGATCCAAACAAATTCTTTTAGTTACCCGATTAGACTATTAGTTATTACAATATAAATAGCTTAATATATGCAAAAGTATTAATCAAATTAAACATTAGTCAAAAGTTGACGGTAGTCGGCAACTAATCCACACCCAATTTTAACTCCCAAGTCCCAATGATTCCCAAGTCGAAGAGAACACAGTTATTCTATCTGTTTTACTACCACTGAACCATTTGATGTTTTATACTATTGTTTTAATGATTTTTTTAGTTTAATGTAATTTTTTATTGTTCATTACTCTCTCCGTTTTAGAGAGTTTTTTGTTATTTTCAAATAAGTGATGTTCCTACAAATCAAAATAAAATTAAATTTTTATTTTTTATTTTTAACTATTAGTATTTTGTATATTATTTTTATTAGTTAAATTGTGTTTAAATATATAATAAATAATATTTTTAGTATTAAAAATAAAAAATTAAATAAATCCTTAATATATGTGCAAACACCTTAAACATCCCTTAATATAGAAGAGAGGGAGTATTAATTTTAAGTTTATATGTTACAAGTTCTGAAACTAATAAATACTATATGAAGGTTAGTTTCTAACAATGTTTTTGTTCTATACAAAAAAAAATGTAATTTCTCCAAAAAGTTTTTCTATATCATTATTGGCTTCAGAATTTGCTACGGACAGACTTAAAATAAGTAAATAAACAATAAAAACTAAAACTCTATTGTGTAACATGTAGACTTACCATAAATAATTATTTAAAGTAGAACTTAATTAAGTATGCGAAGTCCTTAACATAACTTATTATGAACATAGAAATAGAATGGATGTTCTGATTTAAGAAGATGAAAATTCAAATAACGGGATAACAATTTCAACGTTTTTTAGTCAAAATAAAATAAAATCATGCGTGTCACATTGTATATTTCAACTTTTGAAGTCACAAAAATTGATGTCAGTTGTTTTATAAATTGAGTAAACTTTTGTATATATATACGGATATGATTATATATGTCTTTTGATTAACTTTGTGTGCTCTATGGTCATTATTGAGACGGTGTTTATTATAATCACGCGCAAAGGGTGGCGATGGGGGAGGGTATTTTCGTATTTCACGAACAAACACAAAGATCATTGATCCCTACCGTCCATACTCTCCACACGTCATCTATCTTCATCTCATGAAGCCAACGGTCTGCATTCGTTTTCGACTCACCATCCTTCTTTAAGATTTGTTCTCTGTTTCTCCATTGTTCTTTCGACTTCATAATCTAGTGTTACTCTGTTAAATTATTACATGTTAAAGATAGAATATTTGCTTGTTTATCTAAACATTGAAAGGCCCGTGCGAAGGTTCGATAGTCGATGATACTCATTGATACGTTTAACGGTCAGGGTTAGTGATTATGAAGATCGAGTGTAAGGTTAAGGATATTACATCTTAGAGATAATGGTGGTCTCTATTTTTCAATAACATCGTGCAGTGATAGACTCTGTAGTAGCATGTGATACAGTAGGTTAAGTATTCTTTAAAATATGTTATGAGGTTTCAAATAGCTATAGCTTTCGGTTTTGTTTCTTGCATTTATTGGAAGGAATGCAATGATTCATCTTTAGATTTCTTCTTTTCTGTTGTTCATAGTAGACTAAGTGATGGTCTAATGCATCTATAATCTCTCAATTTTCTTCTCTTTCTTCCGGGTTGTTCTCAGAGCGCAAGGGACTTGAGAAGAAGCTTGAAGAGAATTCTACACAAGCCAGCAGCAAGTAGCTGATGGTAACACACCTTTACATATAAACCTACGATCATTTCTACTTGCTGAACCCAAAAGATGAACACGATAGTTCAATTTTGGGTGATTCATATTCTTGTTTCGAAATCAAATTGCTTCTTTTGCATTCTATGGTTGGTAATTACATAGAGCTACTCTTATAAATATATGTAGAATCATGGATCCTTATGATATATGTATTCTTCTGAGATCTTCAAAATGTTGGGACTCCCTGAATCTGTGTTTTAGTGGCAGATTCACCACTGCCAACGTTTTCTTGTTGGTAATAGTCATGATGAGGAAGATGTGGGAGAGGGCGAAGAAGAGGTGGATAAAGATGAGGGACATCTTACGGTGCCACCGAAGAATTGGCTGCAAAAGGGCACAAATGGAGAGTTTGATGGGCATGAGGAAGTGGCAGAGGCGGGAAGACAATCAAATTTGATGATTGATTTTGTTGCCAATGGATCTCAAAATGTGCTTCTGAATGTGGACGATGAAGAAAACGATGACAGTGATGAGGAATAGGGGAGAGATGAATATGATGACGATGGTTTTCTTGTTGATGAGGATGATGCGGGTGAGGATAATGATGAGTGTTGAGAATCCAGAGGCTCAAAGGCGTCACCTTTACAGAGCTTAGACCCCAACAAACCAAGACCTGAAGCAGTTGCTGACATACTACAGAGGCTAGTACAGAAAGTAGTACAGAACAGAGTATAGAGAGAAAGAGAAGGGAGAAGGGAGCACACACACAATTTAAGGAGTTCACGCCCATTAACAAGGGTCGCTACATCTCCCCGAGACTGTTGCTCGGAATCCACTAGAAGGAAAACACATTACAAGTGATTCACACTCAAGAACTCACTCTGTAGTACTTCCTGTGTCACTTGCTGTAACACATGAGAAAACCCACCTAAAGCGTATACTTTCACTAGGTTTCTCTCATCCTTCTAACTTCTTTGTGTGGCTACATTGCTCACCAACCTTCTTATCTCTCTCTCATGTCTACCTCTAAGTTATATATGAGGAGACACCTCAAACCTAAGGCCTTTGAAATCACAAGAAGACAAAAGCCCATTTAATGCAAATGCTTCTTCTTCTTGTGGTCCCCCATGCTTAATTCAACCTTGCTCATTATGTTCACATCTTCACAAATCTACACCTGTGAACCTGATGATCACACAAACAACCTGCACTTGCTTGAGAGAGAGAGTACACACTTCTAGTTCCCTGGATTCCAGTCTCGGTTCATGAGTATACTTACTCAGCCTTGATCCTTAGCCGTTTAAACTCCATAAACCAGCTTGATCCTTGTTGCATTTAACATCCCGTTCAATGCACTTCAGCAGTGACTACTCACAATGCTGAACCTGAGCCATCAGCACATCTTCAGCTCACTTATAGTTGTGAAAACCAGCTTCAATACAATCTTGTATTTAGCTCAACTCTTCTGTGGCACTTCCTGACGCATTCAACACTTGAATACCCGATACAACCGCTCAGCAAACTCCATTAACAAGTTCAGAAACCCCTCCAACCTGTTAACTCAACAGAAAACCCCACAAGCTTTACCACTTGTGACTCCTTCAATCACACAGTATCCTCTACAGCTTCTGTCCAAAACCATAGACCTGTTGCAGTGACTGAACAAACAATTATCCATCTGCAGAACCTTGATTCCCTTGCTAGCTTCTAGGATTTCCTCATGCGCATTGAGACCAAAACCCTTTGAATTTACTTGAATCAAATGCAGAAAACTGAACCACCTTTGTTTCAGAACCTGAAACCCTTTTGATTCATCCTTGTAGACAATCTCTGCAGCTTCTTAAGAACCACTGCATAACCTGAGATTACCCTTAAACATGTCTCATAGCAACAAAGCCTTGTGCTATACCTGAGACAATCCTGTACAGCCTTTACACATCAATTCTAGAATACCTGATGCACTTCCTGCTGTACCAGCAGCCTGCTACACATGCAGACTCCACCAGACGACTTGAACCTTGCTTCATTCAGTTTCCAGACTTAAACCAAAGCCTTCTTCATCCCTATCATCGCCAGATACTTGAAGAAACTTCACTGAATGACAAGCAAGCACCTGTCCCTGAGAAGATACTTACATAAACTCCTCATGGTGCGACAAACAACTAGAAACTCCTTAGTTGTTGTCTTCCAAATGCAGCTTTCTTCTCTGCACTTGCATCCCTTTAGGACTCCTTTAAGTTGCATACTTCAGTCTTGAGATGACCCTTCTTGTCATGCTTTGAGCATAGCAATTTGTGACTGTCTTGAAGTGAATAACCCTGATACAGATTTTCCTGTACCAGCACTTGTCTCATTCAGCAACTTCTTATGAAGACCCACTGAACCACTTCAATAACCTCATCTCAACTCACACTGTAGTATCTTCTCTGAATTTTCAGAAACCTGAAACTCCTTCAATCCAGAAAACCTGCAACTCTGTTATAAAACCTGCAGTCATTTCTGAGACTCCTTACCAACAATCAGCTTCAAAACCAAAACCTGTAAACTGCCTTTTACCATCAGATTACAACCTGCTTCAGCTGAATACCCGTTGATAATAACCCGTTTTTGGCTTCCTTGTCTTCTTTGCACACTGAACTTCCATGAATCATGTTAAACAATGAATTTTGCATCCTGTTAACTCTCCTGTTTTGAGCTAACCATACTCAGATCAGTTTGAGCTAGACACCCGAAACAACCTCCAAAAAATAAACTGCTCCACCAGGAACCATAACCATTTGGATGTTACTCTGTCTTTGAAAGCTCATCTTCACCAATCCGAGTTAAATCACTATTCACTGTCTCTTTGATCCACTCACACGTTCTGATGTATCAGATGAATTACCATGGCATCTTGCTTCAGAATGTGTGTCAGAACTTGTGACACAACCCCTTTCTTCTTGCAGCCACTCCAAACTGATTCCTGTACCCGAAGACCCACCAAAGAACCTTATTGAGCTTCAGCAACACTGTCTCTCCTTACTTAGAGCATTCACCATTATATAACAATGCAACAACTTATGCCGATACACCATCAAACCACACTTCCATCACAGAAATCACAAACCATAACTTAGCATTCTCTTGCAGCCAAAACACAACACATACTGATCTTGTACCGCTGAAATAAACAGAACGCGCCGCCTAACTCCCTTAGCTAGGAAGACTTTCGATACACGATTGTAGTATATCCTGTTGCACAACAAACATTGAGAGACACTCCTCATGACACATGACATCTCCAATGTCTTAGGCTTTAAGACCATCAGATTCTTCAATGCTTGAAGATCTGAACCAAATGCAAGATATTCTCTGAGAATTTCCTGTGAAACATTGCTCCACCTGAGACAAGAACACCTTGTTCTCTCAGATTCACTCCAACAGACTTTCCATGTGTTATACACAACACAAATCTGCACAAACATGAATCTGTGCTACTGACTCCATGTCAAGAGCATACACTCCTGAAACAATAGCTCATACACCTTTCGGCCAACACTCAAACTCACACTAGCTGAGTGATTTACCTTCTGTATCACACAGAACATTTCAGACTGCAACAGCTTCACAAAACCTCATTGCATTCCCTCTGAAATAACAACTTTGTAGCTTAACGTTCCATGATGATCCACCTACTGTAGGACCACATCTTCACTGAACTGATAGCCACCCACATAGACAAAACCTGAGACAGAACATGCAGCAGAAAACCCTTTCAAACTCAACCCAAAAGCCACTGAAGTCTTCAGAACCGTTTCTGTCTTTAACAAAAAACAGAACACTTCAATTGCTTCATAACCATCCTGCAACACCCTTTAGACTGAATCCAGAATACCTTTACCGATACTCAAACAGCCATAGACACCAAAGCTTGAACACAATCTCACAGCCTGAACCTGTCTTTTCCGCACTGAATTAACCCCCAAAAAACAGCATGATACACATCACTGAATCTTGACCAATCCATAGCAAAACCAGTACTAAACCTTTTGTGTTGCAACAAGCTTTTAATGCCAATAATATGCAGAACTAAAGCAACCTGAAAACTTCAATACAGAGCATCACAAGATACCTTGTGATCGCAGCGGAATCAGACTTAATTAGTCCCAAACTTGAGTCTTGAAGTTGATGTTTCGATACTGATGTACACACTTTGAGTCACACAACTTGAACTCATGTGTTACACAATCAAATTCCAGCTGATTCTTGTAAAAGACCTTCAGCTTACACCAACCTTTAACCGGCTTCTTCAGCAATGATCAAGAACATCCATCTTCGATCATATGCAACATGCTTCTATCTCATAATTTCCCTTGTGCTTGCAACACTTAAACTTGTGAGTAATCTGAAATTCTTCTCACTGTGTTGCATAACTTGTACCTTGAAGAGCTTAGAGGCAACCTGATTTTATAACCTTGAAATCACCTCATCCGATTCAAACTTCTGTTCTGAATCACTCCTTGTAGTACCTGCAATACCACATCTCAATTCCACACTCAGTTACACACCATAACCAAAGCTTCTCTTTTGCTTCTTCTGTTGCTCCTTGTTACTAACTCTGTAAATGGAACAGAAAACCTGTAGCTGAACCAGTAAACCTGCAACTGCATCAGATGACCCTGTAGCTACAACAGTAACCCTGCAACTATGACAGAAAACTTGTAGCTGAACCAGAACACCTGTAGCTGCACCAGAAAACCCAGCAACTGAACCAGAAGACCCTGCAATCAAACCCGAAACCCTGTAGCTGTAACTGTAACTCTGCAACTGCATCAGAAGACTGCACCAGCAACTGCATCAGAAACCCTGCAGTTTCAACAGAAAACCAGCAACTGCTCAAACCTTCTTGATGCATGACATGCTTCGAATGAGATGTTTCTTGCTTCACCAGAATGAGTCTTACAACTCCTTCCCCTCAGATTCGTGATGTTCACCAAGAGACACAGCTTGGTCTTGAATCTGACCAGAGACACTCATGCCTCCATAACCTTCCTTAAAACCTGAGAAAGCACAATGATGCTCACCAATGAAGAACCTTACAGCAACTTCATCTCCTCTGCACCATTTACCAAGAGCTCCTGATTTTGTTGCTTCACATGAGACGTGTCTTGTCTCCCACAACCAAGCTCTACCAAAGAAAAGAACGTGGATGCTTAAGGCAAATGAGCCTTACTGCCCCAGCCTTCCAAAGATCCAACCTTTCCTCCTTTTCTTCACTTTCCTTCTTTCTCTAGATCCTGATCTCTACATATCTGGATCTTCTTTCTCTCTTTCTGGTTTTGCTTCTTCTAGATCTGAGACTTTCCTTACTGAAATCTCAGTCATCCTCAAAGCTTCACTCATGCCTAGAATCTCCACCTAAGCCACGAGTTCCTGCTTCCACAAAACACAGCCTCTATGACAAACACACTCTTCCGCTTCACTTCTTGTCAAAGCATGATTCTTGGCTTGAGAGAACCACGAAACACAGAACCATGGCTCTGATACCACTCTGTTGAGAATCCAGAGGCTCAAAGGCGTCACCTTTACAGAGCTTAGACCCCAACAAACCAAGACCTGAAGCAGTTGCTGACATACTACAGAGGCTAGTACAGAAAGTAGTACAGAACAGAGTATAGAGAGAAAGAGAAGGGAGAAGGGAGCACACACACAATTTAAGGAGTTCACGCCCATTAACAAGGGTCGCTACATCTCCCCGAGACTGTTGCTCGGAATCCACTAGAAGGAAAACACATTACAAGTGATTCACACTCAAGAACTCACTCTGTAGTACTTCCTGTGTCACTTGCTGTAACACATGAGAAAACCCACCTAAAGCTTATACTTTCACTAGGTTTCTCTCATCCTTCTAACTTCTTTGTGTGGCTACATTGCTCACCAACCTTCTTATCTCTCTCTCATGTCTACCTCTAAGTTATATATGAGGAGACACCTCAAACCTAAGGCCTTTGAAATCACAAGAAGACAAAAGCCCATTTAATGCAAATGCTTCTTTTTCTTGTGGTCCCCCATGCTTAATTCAACCTTGCTCATTATGTTCACATCTTCACAATGAGGATGATGTGGGCGAAGTAGAGGTGGATAATGATGAGGTAGATCTTGGTGTGCCACATAGGAATGAGTTGCTGAGGAACATCATAATTGGAGTGATTGATGGGAATGAGCTGGATGAGGACGATGGCGAGAGCGGGGAAGAAGAAGAAGAGAACAAGGCGTTGGGGGGATGGTGAAGACGAGGTGAGATTTATCTTGTTGTGTGTTTTATGATTAACTGATGAGTTTTGACAGGATGAAGAGTATGGAGGAGGGTACCTAGCTCAACCTGTGGCAGAAGCAATCGAAGTAGATGAGGAAGTTGAAGGCGAAGAAGAATATGAGGAAGACGACGAAGTTGATGTTGTTTATTCAATTGCACCATCCAACCTTAAGAGTAGGGATGTTAAAACGGGTGGGCCCGACCCGTTTAGATCCGGCCCGTTTAAGTTAAGAGGAAGAGAGATGAGGGTGATGATGGAGATTCTAGTTCTATTTCTTCAGACAACAACCGATGATGATGTTTCAAGTGATGATGATAAATGAGTAGGAGAACGCTCTGAAGAGAGTTTGATTACTAGGAACTTTGATTAGGACTAGGATATAATAGGAATAGGAGGAGGTACTTTAAAAAAGACGGTTAAAGAAAAAAGGTGTGAATTTTGGCGCTAATGTTTTTCGTGAAGAAAGACGTTGGTATTTTAAATGGTAGTTAAGGAGTCTGGTTTTTTTTTTTGCCGCCCCAACACTCTTTACTTAACTTAGTAGTGTGTATCATTGGATTGTAATTTGTAAGGCTTACAAAGCACGTGGGAAGATGTGATGCTTAGTTAGTGTAATCGGACGGTCCATGTCAAACAGGTCATTCTCATAAAGTGTGCATTCCATGGAGCACAAAAGCATATGGAAAAAAAATGAAGAGAATCTACTCACACTTGCACAAATATCTCTTCTCCTAGTCTATCTTTCCTGAATGATGGTTTTGAACTTTGCTAAACGAAGTTTCTTAAAGTGAGTGAGGGAGGGAGAGGTTGAGTTACATATTCGTGTGTAGATCGAGATCTTGAGCCTGCGATTCACGATGTTAGCTGGTCGTTGATGCTTCCGGCACAACATCAAGAGCATTATAATAACCCTTTGGGTTTGATTGCTTGGATTTTCCGAGTAACTGCCGTGATTTGATCGTGGGTTTTGTAATAGCCCAGTAACGTTCGTGGCCCATTATTATTTTGTTCCTTGGGATAATAGTCAACGCCCAAAATATACCCAACTTTTTTTTTGAGTGAATTACGTGAATTTGATATTTAAGTGAATGTTGATAGTATTTTATCAAAAAAAACTTGATTAATAGAGACAGAGTTACAACTTATAAGATCATCTCCAATGTATTGCTCTATTTTTTACTCTAATGTAATATTTGTACAATATAAGACTATCTATTTGATTGGTTGGGATGTGAATGTAAATTTGTGTGAAAACGTTATTTTCCTCTGCTTGTAAGTTGTAACTTTTTCAATATTGATTGATGTTCTTTTGATAAAATAAAAGTACATATAATCATGATTTCTAATATAGTGGTTTGTGCTATCAATACAATAGTGGTGTGTGCTAGTATTATCAAATTAGTATGAAATCTCTTAGGTTTGATATATATATATATTTTTTTTTGACAAAAGGTTTTCAATTAAAATGCAGAAATTAAGGTTACAGGCTATGACTTTTGGTCATACAGTTTTTGAGAGTTAATTAGTATGAAATCTCTTAGGTTTGATATTGGAGGGGAAAAAAAGAATATAACTATAGGAGTTTGATATTTAAGTGATCCCAAATCACAAGCTTTAGTTATGAGAAGGAGGAAAGAAATTATGGTTGATCTTAATCGGCGTGAAGAAGAAGGAGGATGAAGAAAAGAAACATGAAAGAAACAAAAAGAAGAAGCAAGAGAGCAATTTAGGTAATATTGCAACTTACACACACATCATTCTATAACTACGAATTCAGTATAATTATATGGTTAAATATGAGTTTTTTTTTTTATCGTCATTGATGCTAATTTCCTTTCTTCTTTTTCCCCTTTAAGCATTAAGGTACAAGATTTATTATTATTACTATTATTTTTATTTGTTTGACGGAGTAGAATATTGATCTAGAAGGCGAGCAATTGAAAGCAATATTTAGAAAAGAAATACATATATGGAAGAGGCTTAAAGGAAATTGCGACGAAGATTCAATTTTCGAATGAGATAACGTGGTTAGGTACGACGCATGGAATCGGTAAAACACCAACAACCCATAATAATTCTCATCTTTTGTTACGAAAATCAAAAAGACTTCAAAAATATTTAAACTTTCGAGAAGAATCAATCAGAAAGTAGAACTTTTTGTATGAATTGAATGAGAATGAAGTAGAAAAATTAGCGTGATATATAATTTATTAAACCTTGAAAGATAAAGCAATTAAAAAGGTTAAGAGATGAGAAGATAAATACTGACTTACCCATAAACCATTTTTGTTGTGTAATGAAGAAACTAAAGCGGAGCAGGAGGAAATCTTACAAGAAGCTGCTGACTTCTCTTCCTCCAACTCCAAACGATAAAAAAAACAAACACCTGACCTAGGAAAGCCTTAGTTTTCTTCATGTTCTTGATCCTTATTACACAAATAATTTGGTTTTCCTAACTTAACCCGCCCTCTGTTGGGAAACTTGACACCACCTCGACGCTTAGGAGTTTGCCACCAATGCATTTTCCTGCCATGGCTCTGCAACTTGTTATTTTGTTTCTTTGAGTGTCTTCTATGTCTCATCAATCCTTCCACTAGCGCATGAAATTGCCCACCTTTGTTCTTATGTGTAGTCAGGCTTCTGGATTCTGATTTCCTCCGTCTCTCAACTGATTTCTCTTTGTGTTTCTGGTGAAATTTCCTCTGCAAATGCTTCCAAGCTGATGGGTTGTGGCCTTCCTCCTTGTCGCGGTGGTGATGGTGATGGTGGTGGTGGTGATGGTGGTGAAATACTTGACCTAGCTTGTCCTTGAGTCTTTTAAACCGCCCTATCACTTTTTTCCTCTGTTTTGCATAATCACTTGATCCGTCTCTCCTTTTATGTGGAGGAGAATCACTGACTTCAGAGTCACTGTCACTCTCTGGTGGATTTGATGGGTCTGAATCGGTGACACTCTCTGCCTGAGTTTCCCAGCTTGAGCCAGAGGCTGACCCTAGTTCCCCAGAGACTTCTTCTGATTCTTGCTCTGTTTCTTCGCCTTCCGAGGAGTTTGTCCCAGACCGTGTGTTTCCACTCTCTGTTTCGATCGAATCTTCATCCCAAGCCTCGGTTCCTTGATCCAACAAAGTCGGTTTCATACTCGCCACCTTCTGTGACGTTCGGTTACTCTGACTTGGCTTCTTGAAACCAACGGATCTCACAGGACGAGGCGGTAATGGAGGACGTGACCTGCCCCGAACAAACTGATCATCAGGAGACTGAAGAGGCAAAGTTGGAACATCACGGCTTCGAACTGTTGCCTCTGCAGCATTATTCGCACTTGTCATTTGCTTACTCGCTGGCATGTAATTGCTCCTTAAACCAGACACAGAAGCTTGATAGCTTTGTCTTGGTTCCATCAACGCCCTCTCGCTTAACCTTTGAAAAGGCATTCCAGAAGATGAGTAATCTTCCATGATAGGAGACTTACAGGACCTTGCTCTATCATCATGAGAGTCCACACGAGTAGAACAAAAACGAAAAGCAGAAAGCTGTGTTTTGATTCGTTCAATAGAATCAACGACTTCCTCTGTTATACCAGCCTTGCTAGGCAATTTGATGATACCATAACCACCCCTTGAGACTGATTCCTTGATTAAGTTTTTACACCTCTCTGGCAAACCCAACTGTTGAGAGCCTTTGTTAAATCTGAAGGAAGAAGAGAAGAAGAAGAAAAATAGTCAAAAGCAATAGAAGCAAAAAGCAGACATGTCAGCATTATCATCCATGTTAACCCACCGCTCAGACCAGTGATGTCTGACATGGTCAGATCCGGCCTGTGCAACACATTTGCAGTCTTTTGCTGCAGAGTCTGAGCAATAAAAGTGAGCTGCTACACCGCACACAGAACATCGGTGGACAGGAATACTCAGAGATGCCTTAGTAGAAACATTTTGGCCTGGAACAAGAGAGTACAGACAAACACAGCAGGTGGATGGCTGCGGTCCATAACCGTAATCATCCGTCCATTGATGATGAGAAAGTGGAACTCTCAGCCTTTTCCATACCTTCTTCTTCTCTCTAGCAGCAGCTTTAACCCAGTTTAAAGAAGTTTTCTTCTGCCATTTAAGAAGTGTGTAGACAACAGCCAGAACCCCAAAAGATCCAGTTACAAGCCATCCAAATATAAACGGACTATCAGCACCAGAACTAATAAGCCACTGAATAAGAGAGAACCCGACATCCATCATTTCCTATTGAACTTGTAGCCCAGAAGATACCTGCCAGATAATAATAGCAAGACATAAACATCTGTAAGAAGATACGGCCTTGGTAAACTTGTATTACGAAAGAGATTGACTATACCAAGAACAATCACAGATTCAATATAGTTAGTGACATAGTTTCCTCCCTGTAATTTATCGTGCCAGATATATCACAATCTCATAATTGATAATTCCAATACCAAATCCTGAACAATTGGGGGAGTTGTTGTGTTTCTAAAGCAAAATCGATTAAATTCAAAAAACATATGCCGATTCCATCTCTGTTCAATTCCACATTGAATAGTCTAAGCCACAATTCGTCTAAAATCCACCAAAACTAAACGAGATCAAGCAATTCGGAGAAGAACAACAAACAAATCAAGCAAAGTGCATAAAAAAAACATGAGACAGGAACAGGTCGTCATGGGAATCGAGTACCGATCTAATCGAAAAAGAGCAAGTCAAAATTCCAGATCTAACGCGAATCCTAAAAGACGAGTTAATTCAAAATCCGTACCAGGTGAATGAAAAAAATAGAGAATAGGATCGAAATTCACGACGGAGATCGGCAAAGATGAAATCAAAACCCTAGATTCTCCGAGCACCAGTAAAAAATCCTCCAATTCCTGACAGAAAGAGAAAGAGAGAGAGAGGAGAAAGTTTTTATAACGAAGGGTGAAAAGCAAAAGGCGGGATTTGGGCTATACGCAACAAACACGCCTTTCCTCGAGCGAGCGTTATACCCCTTGCTCAAATCGTTGTTGACACCATCACTTGCAAGAAAAAAAACCAATCACATCGCTCGCATCGCTTAGTCGTGACGTCATTTGCAGGGAAAATGAAACCATACGCCATATGCCCTACATTTTATAAAGTATATTCACTTCGTCAGACACAAACAAATTTTGATTTTGACGCTCCAAGTCAATATTTAATCGTATATATATTTGTTATTAAACTGATAATAATCAAAGAATAATAATACTGTAATGTTGGATTAAATACAAATTCTTTTTATTGGCTGCTACATATCCAATGGGCCAAAATTTCCTTAAAAAAATCTGCGTTAATCTTTTTTGATTCTGCGTTAATCTTTTTTGATTCTGCATTAATCAATATTGCAAACGCCAGGCGGTGAAAACAAAAGAAAACCCTAGTAAGAAATCTCTTTGCACTAGTAAGACGAATAATTCTCTTTTACCATCGAGTCAGTAAGACGTCGAGTCAGTTTCTTTGATTGAGGCGCAAGCTATCGGTTAGCCTTAACCTTATTCCTTATCTGTTTAATCGTCCCTCTCTCTTTGGTAATTTGTTGATTTGTGTTTTCGTCAATTTCAAAGAATCAATATGGAGGGCGATCCACAGAGACCGTATTCTGTTCTAACGAGAGATGAAGTTAAAGAAAAGATGAAGAAACAGATCGATGCTATCTCCGAAGTCTTCTTGGTTTCGAAATCCGATGTGACCGTTCTCCTCATGTATCTCCGATGGAACTCGCTTAGGGCTTCTGAGCGTTTGAGCGAAGACAAGGACGAGTTATTGACGGAATCAGGTTTGAAATCAGCTGTGAGTGATTCGAATCAAGATTTATCTGATTCATCTTGTGATGAGTTTTATGAGTTCGACGATGATGTTGATGATAAAATCTCCACGCCGTTTTGTTCCCACAAGTTCTCCACAAGTTATTGGAGTGAGTATATCGAGAAGAATTTCTTCTCTCTGGGAAAAATCCTAAATTCAATCTCTTGCCCTGATCAAGATTGTCGAGCTGCAGTTGGACCGGACACGATCGAGAGGCTTACAGTACGGGATAAAGATATGTACGATGGGTACGTTCTGAGATCTTACCTTGAGGGAATCAAGGAAGAGATGATCAAACAGTGTCCTGCAAAAATGCAAAAATGCTTACTAACTTTTTGAAATTCCTAATAGACGATTTAGATTGCAAAAATGCTTACTAACTTTTTGAAATTAATATTTACGCTCCTTATTCTATCGAAACTGCCCAAAGAAAGCAACTGGATCATTTGGCTCTCATCTATTTGATGTCACTCACAAATAACGTCCAATCTCTCTCTTAGACTATTTACAATGAGCATGTTGATAAAAAAATTATCAACTGTTGAACACCTACAATGAGGGTGTGTATAATGACTTAGTAAAATTTTGGTTGAAAAATTTCAACGGGTTGATAATCTGACAAATAGTGCCCTCAACACTATTTGTTCACTTTTAATTGGTCAGAAAAAAAAATTACAAATCACACACCAAAGTTCGATGAATGTTGATAAAGAAACGTGGGTGAATTTAATTGGTGGAAGAAATATTTATCTCACCCAATAATTCAAACTCAATTATTTCATATCACATTACTTTTTTATTTTTATTTTTTTATACCAAAATTCATCGTTTTTTCCTCTATAAATAGAAATGTGTTTCATTGGATTTGGACACACACAAAAAAAATTAATCTTTTCTACTATAAATTTTCATCTAGTCTTTGATAAAATCTTGTTCAGAGTTTCAAACACCTTATTAAGTTAGATGGATCCCAAAATAACCTCTTTTACACCCAAAATTCTTCTAATTACCCTTTTAACTATCCAAACCCCAACAATTACCAAAATCAGCCTTCCAACCAACCCCATAATATACCAAATTATGGGTTTTCACCAATTTTTTTCATGTCATCAGCAGTTCCAAACTATCCACCATATTATGGATCGATGATGCCATATCCATCTCCACCACCTCCTTACTCTTCTACTCCAACCGGTAATGAAAATGTTGCAAATGTTGAAGCAACTGAGTTCCCCGAGTTTTCTACTCAACTCGCTCTTGGTGGCATGAGCGGTGCTAACGAAATCACTTCAAATGCAAAAGATTCATCTCACGCTCGCCGAAGAAGCCCCAAATGGACCACTGCTCAAAATTTGGTCATAATTAGTGGGTGGATTAAACATGGAACAGACAGCATTGTTGGCATAAACCAAAAAAGTGAATCGTATTGGGGTAAAATTGCGGCGTACTGTAATGAGCATTGCTCGTTTGATCCTCCGCGTGATGGAGCTTCGTGCAGAAATCATTACAATTACATCAACAAAATATTGGGCAAGTGGATTGGCGCTTATGATAACGCTAAGCGTATGCAAAAAAGCTGTTGGTCGGAGAATGATGTATTGGCGAAAGCGCATGAATTATATTCAAGCGATGGGAATGGACATTTTAATTTAATGTCAGAATGGCTCGCTGTCCGTGATCAACCACGTCATGGTTGTTAGGTAGGAGGAAATACTGGTTCTGAAAGCAGTGGATCTAAGAGAGCCCGCGAGAGTGATGCAAGTGACTCCAACTCGGTGGGATCTATTGCTCGTCCGATGGGGAGAGATGCAGCTAAAAAAAGGGTAGAAATAAAGGCAAGGGCGCAGCCTTGGAAATGGTCAACGAAGAATGGAATGAATTCAAACAGTTTAAGGAAAAAGGGTTGGAACGATTGGATACAATAGCCTTAAAGCAAGAGGAGGCAAACCAGTTGATGAGAGAGAAGACTCGTGCTAAGAAGATGAATATTTTTGTGAAGCGAAGTGCAAAGGAACATCTTGATGATAAGAACAAATAGTTGTTAGAGGAGTTGAGCCACGATCTATTTCCAAATTAATTATTACCAAGTGTTTGTATTTTGTCAATGTCTGCTTTAATAATGTGTGTTCAGTGTCTGTATTTTGTCGATGTCTGCTTTAATAATGTGTGTCCAGTGTCTGTCAGTATAATGTGTGGCAAGTGTCTATCAGTGTAATGTCATTTTCTGTTTTAATAATGTATGGCAAGTGTCTATCCGTGTAATGTCCATTTCTGCTTTAATAATGTATGGCAAGTGTCTATCAGAGAATCTTTTCTTATCTATTAATTAACTATATTCGATTATGTGTTGGAGTCCGTGGATTTCAACCTCTCAATTTTCTATAAATGAGGAATCCTTCTTCCATTAATACAATATTACCATCTCATCTTACTAAAAACATATCAATGGATCCATCAGACTTTCCATTTGATATTGAAGCTTACAAAAGGCAATCTGAAATCGAATAAAGCTATGTTGTCAACCGGTTTAGGGAGCGTCGAAACAAAATTGAGGAGAATTATGCACCTCGTAGCAAGAGGAAATACTACAAGAGAGATCATGTAGCGGCAAACCAAAGACTGATTGACGACTACTTTGCCAATCAACCAACGTATGGCGATGCAATGTTTCGTCGGCGATTCCGGATGCGAAAACATGTTTTCCTTCGGATCGTTGGGGACCTATCAAGCAGTGACAACTACTTCACCCAAAGAGTTGATGGAGCCAACAAAGAAGGTATTTCTCCATTAGCGAAATGTACCACGGCTATGCTAATGTTAGCATATGGTATGGCGGCCGACGCGGTCGATGAATACATCAAAATAGGAGGTACTACATCATTGGAGTGTTTGCGTAGATTCTGTAAAGGAATCATACGATTGTATGAGGGAGTGTATCTCAGAGCCCCAACCCAGGATGACTTGTAAAGAATACTGGAAGTTAGTGAAACACGAGGATTCCCGGGGATGATTGGAAGTATTGATTGCATGCACTGGGAATGGAAAAATTGTCCCACAGCATGGGCAGGTCAATTTACCCGGGGAGATAAGGGAACTACCACTGTTATACTTGAAGCGGTTGCATCTCATGATCTATGGATCTGGCATGCTTTTTTGGATGTCTGGGCACATTGAACGATATAAATGTTTTAGATCGTTCACCGGTGTTCGATGACGTTGAACAAGGAAATACTCCAAGAGTGAAGTTCTTTGTGAACCAACGTCCGTATGATATGGCATACTATCTAGCTGGCGGTATCTACCCTTCTTATCTGACTTTCGTCAAATCTATTAGACTTCCTCAAAGTGAACCAGACAAGTTATTTGCACAACGACAAGAGGGATGTCGGAAGGACATCGAACGTGCATTTGGAGTGCTGCAAGCTCGATTCAAAATCATACGCGAACCAGCTCGTATGTGGGACATAGCTGATTTGGCTCTCATCATGAGGTCATGTATCATATTGCATAATATGATTGTTGAGGATTAACGCGATACATATATGTAATATTCGACTGATTATGATCAATCTGATGCAAGTGGGTCTAGCACACCGCAACCATTCTCGACTGAAATACTACCTGCATTTGCAAATCATGTTCGCGCTAGATCCGAGTTGTGCGATTCAAGTGCACATCACCAATTGTAAGTTGATCTTGTCAAACACATATGGGCAAAGTTTGGACAGATTCGTGACTAAAGAGAACTTAATTTCCCTTTGTGTGATTTAAGTGTTTTATTATGTGAGTTGAGTTTCTTGTTTGTGAGTTAAGTTTTGTGCATTTTCGTTGTCAAAAAAAAAATTATGTGTATTTTATCTGTTGTGTTGTGTGTTTATTTAATGTATTGTATTGCAATTTTAATTTTGTAATTTTCACGGAAAAAAGAAAATGTAACTCTATTTAATTTATTTTTATTATTTTTATTTTCATTTATTGTTTTGAAAAATAAATTAATAATATGATATAAAAAGGTTATTAATGGTTTTTAATATAATTTTAATTAATAATTGTTATATTATTATTTAAATAAAAATAGTGGGGTAATGTGTTGAATTTTTATAAACAAAATCATTGTAAGAAGGTGTTGAAAAAGAGGATGTTAAAATATTAGGTGGAAAAGAGATAAAATGATGTGCATTATAAGGTAAGTTGTTGATAACAATTATCATTGTAAATAGTCTTAGGCTTGTTTCATGAAAAAACAACCAATCAGTCACAATCTGGGAATTAAAACTCGTTTACGCAATATAATCTCCAACAAGGCAACAACACGAAAGTACAAAAAGATAGTTTCCAATTACGTGTAATAACATTTCAACTTGACGAAACTTTTAGTATTGCGGAAAGCCATCATTTCCAAATCAGTCACGTGCAAAGGTTTCTTTTGCTCCTTGTATTAAACCTTGTTCTTTTTCTTTACTTTTTCCACCTCCGTTGATACATTGATATATGTATTAATTTTTCAAACGTACTACAAATTTTGACAAAAAATAAATAACGTACAATTAATTCAATAGTTTTATATATTGAAAGGTTGGAAAAAATCATTAACGGAACTCATAGATGTGAAAAGGGAAAAATGGCGAATAGACAAGATTGTTGTTTCATGATTCTGTAACGCCATTTTTCCCAAAGTTAATATGAATGAATATCAAACGTTAAAAAGGAAGGTAAAATGAAATACCTCTGAAATTGTCTAAAAAACAAGATTTACATGCATAGATCCAGATCTCTTTTGTTATTATTTTTTATAGTAAAAAGAATGGCTACAAACCCTGCGTAAGAAAGACGCTCGAAACCTTTAACAAAAAAAACGCTCGAAACCCTTCAAAGGGAAACAATGAAACATAGAAGAAAAAAAATGGTGGATATTTTAGAGAACATAGTTCTAGCTATTTTAAGAGTTTGTCAGGCGATGGTTATATAATAATTTTAACTATATATAACATGATTCATAAAATGAATCTATAGATATAACCAATGAGCTTCAGAAACATATGTATGCATGTCAACATATTCTAAACCATGAATCAAATGACCGTGATGAGATCAAGTGATGTAAAAAAGTGAAAATTTTGGGGGAAATGCGATAGATAGGTTGAGGGGAATGAAACATTTAGAGTCTTGCACTACAAAAATATGCTTATTGATAGCATATTATTATAACACATTTTTCGTAATTGTTATTATAGATGATATCAGAAGTTGGGTTGATTTATCATAGTATTTCAGAAATGCTAAGCATGAAAATATTCAAGCGGGAAACTAAAATCACTTTGACTCTCATAAAATCACTTTGGCTCTGATAAAATCACTTATACCGCCAACACTTAGCCAAAAAAAATTAACTTAGCGCCATAGTATATGTCGAGAAACCAAAAAACACACACACACACAATTTGGAAGAAAAAAAAATTGCTTTAGGGATATCGCCGTAGTCATCGGTATCCCCAAGCTAGTCGCTGCCTTCTTCAACCTCCAGCATCGGCGCCGTGCGTCGCCTCCTCGTCTCTTCTCCTTCACCGCTCCTTCTCCCATCTTTCTCCGGACTCTCTCCTGCCAATCCTCTCCTCTCAATCGGACTTGCAGGTAATTTTCCCTTTTACAGAGACATCTTTCTCCGGACTCTCTCCTGCCAAGGTTTTGTTTGTTTAACGATGTAGAGTTCTATGGAGTGTTCTGATTTTGCCGCTAGTCGGAGGTTTTCTGGGAAGCCGAGCTTCTCTTTGACGTGTAGTCGATTGAGTCAGTATCTGAAGGAGAACGGTAGCTTTGGAGATCTAAGTTTAGGGATGGCATGCAAGCCTGATCTCAACGGTAAGGAACCTTCTCTTTGTTCTAGATCCACCTTTTTTTTTATTCTTCGTTTTCTCTGATTTTGAATTCCTGAAATCAAATCGAAAATCTGTTGACCGGAATCAGGCAGAGGAACCGGTTTTGCATCTAGGTTCTTAAGAGTTTTTAATCTGGAATCAACAGCTAAGTATGATTTGTTTGAAAGTGGTGCTTTTTTTTTGGTTTCCTTTCTTAAAATCGATGACCCTTATGGATTCTAATAGAAACGAAATTTTTTTAACTTTGCTAAATTTGACATAGAAAAACAAAAGTTATGGGAGAGAGATAGAGAGATCTTACTTTTGGATCATATATGCAGGAAACTTTGGCATCTCACGTCAGCCCACAACAACCATGAGTTTATTCCCTTGTGAAGCTTCCAACATGGCGGATGTTAAGCCGAAGAATTTGTTTCCTCGGCAATCAAGCTTTTCTTCCTCTCGTCTTCCTCTCTCCCCAAGTTATGGAAGATGTCCTCAAAATGACACAGGCTACTACTACTAGGTATGTTGGTTAATCTCATGTACTAAAAAGCTAAGATTTGTTGTCTTATTTCTTGACTAATTTATGGTGTCTTCTTGAACAGATCTGTGAAACCAGAGCAGCCTCAAACTGCACCGTTGACTATATTCTACGGCGGGCAAGTGATTGTGTTCAATGACTTTTCTGCTGAAAAAGCGAGGGAAGTGATGAACCTGGCGAGCAAATGAACTGCTAATAGCTTCACCGGTTTCACATCTAATGTCAACAACAACATCCAAAGTGTTTACACTCCTAACTTAGCCAAGAATCAACCCGATATCACAAGCAACATCATTTCTATCCCTCATCTCAGGAAAACCGCAACACAAGAGCCTATCCAATCCTCCTCTACTCCAATGGCATGCAGTAATCTTTCTCAATCTCTTTTATTTCCATCTAGTCTTTAGCTTTAAACCGTATTTTTTTAACACAGCTTCTAACAAATAAATTATCCCTTTTCTTATAGATTTTCCAATTGCTAGAAGAGCTTCACTCCATCGGTTCCTGGCGAAGAGAAAGGATAGGGTTACGTCAAAGGCACCATACCAATTATGCGATCCAGCCAAAGCGTCTTCAAATCCTCAAACCGGAGACAAAAACACCTCTTGGCTCTGTTTAGCAGCTAAAATATGACGGGTATCGTTAAACCACCACAAACCGTACCGGGCTATTCTTTTGACGTTGCATCATCAATATAAATTAAGATATATAAAAGCTCCTGCGTTCATGGTTCTTCTTAATTTATGGAGTATTTTAAGAAGAGAGTCCGGAGAAAGATCATCGCTGTCACTGTGAAGGAACTATGCAGCAGCTCTCGACACCTCAATCTACCCATTGTTACCAATGTTGTAGGTGAGAGCATATTAGATCCTGACTCATCTCTCACATGCACCAATAGCTTGTTTTCTCTCATGGCCACTTTCCAAAGACTATTAACCTCTGAAACTGTATGTTTCCAATTCCTTAATTCAGATAACAGCGAATGTTGCCGAGAAGAAGAAAGGATAAGTTGTTTTCTCTGCCTTATGTTGTTTGATACTCTGTATCTTTTGTAAAATTACAATTATGTATGAACTACTTTGTAAAATTACAATTATGTATCTTTTGATGATTTATGGAAAGAAACATGCTTTTAACTAATTGGTTTTGTAAATATAATTAATTGGATTTTCAATATATATATATATATATTTGAAATAATATAATAATTTATCATTTTATAGCGCGAAAAATGTGCTACAAAAAAGAATATGATAGCATTCTATTAGCGTTATTATATAATGACATATAATAGCATATCCCAAAAACGTTATCGTATGTGGTCGATTTACCATAGCTCCTTCAGTCATAGAGTTTATAAAAACGCTATTATACCCCTATGATAACGTTTTTCATGTGCTAAGAATGACCATTTTTCTTGTACTGTTGTATTTGGTTAAAGAATTACTCTTCATGACCTCGAGCCAAACAACATTCCTCTAAACCCTAAATCGCTTCACAGTAAGAAGAAGATGAAGAAGACAAGAAAGTGATCAACTAATTTATGAAAAAAGAATAGGAAGGAAGGAAGCATGTGACAGGGCAAGAGACCCTCGTAGTTTCTTCTATTTATAGAGAGGACAAAAGATCTAAACCCTAGATTTTTCTTTTGTATTTTCTTTCACTGGATTAGTAATTTTGGTTTTATAGTTTTTGATTAATTTTGGCTATTGTCTTTATATGATGAGTGTAGGGTTACCTAAAATAGAATTTTCACAGTGGAATCCAGAGTGGTAAAATCCGACATACTCCAAGTTAGTACATTCAAAGATCAAACCCTTTTCATGTTTTAAATTAATTTACTCTGAAAAAAATATATTCAGAATTGTCTTTAATTGTTTCTTATATATATATATTTAATAACCGTCATTTCCGAGGCCAATAGCAATCTTCCTCTTATTTAAAATCCCTGTCAAGTCCCCAAAACTATATCTGCACACACACATATATGGAGTATAATTGTATAACCAAAGTAATTAGATTCGAAAAATTTGTTGTAATTTCTAGACCGAATATTGATTTCCATTGCCAAAGTTACATGCTTTTTTTTTTTTTTTGCTAAGACAAAGTTACATGCTAACTATAGGATCTTTTTTTGTTTGTAGATAAACTCAATTATAAACACATACATAACGGTAAGTGTGTATATATACACATGTCTAGTGTATTGAATGCAAGACAAGTACCTTCGTCCCGATTTATAATTACACTATTATTACTTTTGGCTTCACCTCAATATTTGTCTGGAATGTTTAACTAAAAAGAAATAAACGAAGCTACAGCTCAATCGTAGAATTACGTCATAATCCAAAATTTGCAAATATATATATTCTAGCCGTTGGATTCTAAATAGATGATTTCACATTTATTTTTCGTGGTTACAAATAAACACCGAGCATCAAGCGTTCATTTTAAACGTGTTGCTGTCTAAGAGCTCCTCATAATTCAGATGACCTTTAAGATAATCATCACATCGCAATCGTTGATTAACGATCAAACATGGGCTTATCAATATAATGTATTTTTAACATTCATAATAATGATAAGCCCATGATGTACAAACAGCACCTGGACTTGCTTCATAAATTATGTGGCCTATGTAAGCCCATTATGATAAGCCCATTATGTACAATCAACTTAAATTTGTATCCATCTTCCCAAAATTTGATCTCGTGTTGGAGATGCTCCACAAGTCATTTATACAGC
Source organism: Eutrema japonicum (assembly GCA_030161315.1). NCBI lineage: Eukaryota > Viridiplantae > Streptophyta > Magnoliopsida > Brassicales > Brassicaceae > Eutrema > Eutrema japonicum. The sequence continues at coordinate 48,845,234 of BSQW01000005.1, forward strand.
ACTTTGATATTATTTTCCTTCAAGAAATTCAATTTTTGTTATCGAAATTACGATGTAAAATATTGTTTCTATTTTTTTTTTTTGCCATCTAAATTACCTTTATTAGTTAACGTAATTACAGTCATTGTTTACAGCAAGCTTAAGAAAGTCAGGGCAGACATGGTACAATGACCACTGACTGTTACATATGACAGCTTTTTTGGCTAGAATATCTGCGCAGATATTTGCTTCTCTACGACGGAAAGTAAAAAGTGTGTCATCGAACATGCTTTGCCATTTATGGATTTCTTGAATGAAATGATGGAGACGTAAATTATGCCCATTCCTATTAATAAGTCGGTTGATATTGATGTTGTCTCCTTCAAACTCAACTTTCTTATAACCCAAAGCCCAAGTAGATTGTAGTGCCCATAAGAGTGCAGAAAGTTCAGATTCCTCGACTGTTATCCGTCCCTGAAATTTGCCCATTCCGCAATCCAAGAAGACTCCATTGGAGTTTCGTATTATCCAGCCTAATCCTGATTCACCTACACCAGTACGATGGGAGGCATCATAGTTACATTTAATCCAGCCTCTCAAAGGTTGTTTCCATGATGTAAGACAACTTCTGTTTTGTCCTTGTTCTTGACGCACTCCAGTAGATACTCCGAGTACATTTGAAATCCATTCTTTTGAGTCGTCAGACGCCCGATTAAAGGTGTCTATGGCATCGATATCAATACGGTTAAACAATAGATCATTTCTACTCTTCCATATTCTCCACATTATCCAAAAGGGAAACACTCGTTGTAATTTGCCAAAAGAATTATTTTGGTGAATATCAAACAAGTATCTAAATTTAACCTCAATAGGGATTAGAGGGTCACAAAGCATGGAAGTAGGTATACCGAGATATCTCCAAACGGATTCAGCGTAGTGACATGTGAAAAACAGATGGTTACTAGTCTCGTCCACTCCACAACAGCGTCTACAACTTGGATTAACCATAATGTGACGATGACGAAGATGCTCAGCTACTCCTATGGCTCGTGATGCTATTCGCCACAAGAAGTGTTTAATTTTTGGTGCAATGTTGAGTTTCCAAATACCAGAGGCTATATCTGGGTTTGCTGCTAGCGGCGGTAGTGGTTCGATATCATCATCAGTGCTAGTTGAAGCGAGCCAGTAGCCTGATTTGACTGTGTAGTTTCCATCGGTAGAAAAACCCCAAATGTGTTCATCTGGCAATGATCGAGATGCGAGAAAATTTTTCTGTACTAAATGTTGATCAGAAGGATGAATAACAGCTCGGATTTTCCTTTCATCCCATTGGAAATTCATGTCGATAAGAGATTGGACCGTAGTCTCAGGGTCAATGGCATTCGTGAGAAGAGGTGGTCGCGGTGGTGTCGTTGGAAGCCATGGGTCAATTGCTAGCTTTGTGCTTTCACCATTACCAATTCTTATTTGAATTCCTTTGTTTAACAATTCACATCCAAATCGGAGAGAGCTCCATCCATAAGAAGGTTTGGTGCCTTTCGAAGCTTTGAGTAAGGTCCCTTTGCGAAAATAACGTGCTTTTAACAGTCGGTAAAGAAGACTTTGAGGACGACGCATTAGTTTCCAGGCTTGATTAGCAAGTAGGGCTTGATTGAATTTGTGTAGATCCTTAAAACCCAGTCCTCCATTTCTTTTAGAGATTGACATTTTCTTCCAAGAAACCCATGCCATTTTACGATTTTCAGTTGTCGAACCCCACCAGAATCGAGACATCATGCTATCTATTTCAGAGCATAGTTCTTTCGGTAATTGAAAACAATTCATGGAGTATACCGGCATTGCGTAGCCTACTGCTTTAATCAGAATTTCTTTACCAGCTGTTGAAAGGAATCGATTTTGCCATCCGTTGACTTTTCGTTGTACGTTCTTGGTAATGTATTGGAACATCTCTTTCTTTTTTCTTCCGAATTGTTCTGGTAGTCCCAAGTATTTTCCTCCACCTCCAATATTTGGGATTTGCAAAATCCGTTGAATACTGTTTCTTGTATGTTGATAAACTTTTTCACCAAAAGTTATTGATGATTTCTCTAAATTTATCAGTTGTCCAGAAGCTTCACCGTATTTGGAGAAAATCTCCATTAGATGTTGACTATTCCGATGGTCGGCTTTAAGAAAAAATAAAGAGTCATCCGCGAAAAGGAGATGAGATATCGCAGGTCCTCGGTTACTAATTCTAATGCCTTGTAATTTGTTTTCCTTCTCAGCCTTTGATAGAAGAGAACTCAGCACATCAGAGCATATGATGAAAAGATACGGAGAAAGAGGGTCACCTTGTCGGAGTCCTCGAGATACTGTGAATTTTCCATATGGGCTACCATTAATTAGAACAGAAAAGGAGACAGTCTTAACACATACCATGATCCAGTGGATCCATTTGTCGTTGAATCCTTTTTTGCGTAGTACTTGTTCCAAAAAATTCCATTCGATCCTATCATAAGCCTTACTAATATCTGTCTTCACTGCCATATATGATGTTGCACATCTCTTTCGAACTCTTAAGGCATGCAATACCTCATGTGCAATGAGCACATTATCTGTGATAAAACGTCCTTCGGTGAAGGCTGCTTGATTTTCGGAGACGACAACGGGAAGCACTGATTTCATGCGTTGAACTAGTATTTTTGATATAACCTTGTAGATGACATTGCAAAGTCCAATTGGTCGAAAATCTTTCATTGTTGTCGGATTTTCTGGTTTCGGAATAAGGCACAAGTTTGTGTGGTTCAACTCTGGATTCAACTCTCCCGTTTCGAAAAAACGTTTGACTTCATTGCTTATTGTGGGCCCAACGATCTCCCAATACTTCTGGTAAAAACCTGCCGTGAATCCATCTGGTCCAGGTGCTCGAGTAGCACCAATAGAAAAAACTGAATTTTTGATTTCATTCAAAGTAATTTCCTTCGTTAATGTTTCATTCATATCATCTGTGATAACCGTAGAGATATTATGAAGAACATCAGAAGGATTACTTGGTCCCGTAGTGGAGAAAAGATCTTTAAAATATCTCTCAGCTTCATTAGCAATCTCTCGATTTCCAGACATTTCTTCCCCATTACCATCTTTTAAAGAAACTATACGATTCCTCGCTCGACGATTTTTCGTAGAAGCATGGTAGAAACGAGTATTACGATCGCCCATATTTAGCCATTGATTTCGACTTTTGAGTTGCCAGAATGTTTCCTCTTGCTTATAAGCCAAGGTCAGTTCCCTTCGGAGGCCATAAATTTCTTCCAGCGAAACAGTCGGGTCAGTATGAGCCGTGTCGATTTGGATCATCAATTCCTTAATTTTTTTGGCCGAGTTTGTATTGTTGTTCCTTTTCCATGTAGCAATGGCTTTCCGACAATTGGAAATATAAGACATGATCGAAGCATTGTTTTCTTGTTGCGAGGATCGCCATCCGTTTCTTACAATTGATTCAAAATCTGGTTGTTGACATAATCGACTATCAAAACGAAAAGGTCTTATTCCGTGATCTGTGCGTTTCCGAATTTTGATGATGGCTGGCCTGTGATCAGATTCAATAAGTTGCAGGTATTCAACTTCAGATGCAGGGTATTTTGCTCTCCATTCATCATTTGCAAAAGCTCTGTCTAACCAGCTTTCAACCGTGTGTGTTCTTCTTTTGCCCAACCATGTCATATTATTACATTTATAAGGAAGATCTTGGATCCTACAATGGGAAACCATATTTCTAAAATCGACAAAACTCCAATTCTCTCTCACTCTACCTCTTTTTTTCTCATTGGCATTGAGTATCTCATTAAAATCTCCACATAGTAACCATGGGCCAATACGATTTGCTGCAATTCTCTGGATCCTTTCCCACAAGATATGTCTCAGTTTCCGTATGGGATTACCATAAACACAAGATAAATAGTAGGAACCTTCTTTATTACTAACCTTACAATCCATGAGTCTTGCATCAGTAGAAATAAACGAAACAGAAACAGAGTTATTCCATAACAAAGCTAAACCCCCACCAATCCCCAAAGGCGAAACACATCTAACATTATCATAACCCAACTGCGCTGCTACATCCCGTACAACATCATCAGAATTTTTAGTTTCAACGAGAAAGAGTATGTCCGGGGAAAAAGTTGCCTTTATTCCCTTGAGGCGTCGAACTACCAGGGACCCTTTCAAGCCCCGGCAGTTCCAAAATGCTGTATTCATTCCCCCTCCGGTGGTTTCTGGCCCACCGTGCCTTCTCGATCGTGTTGTTGTTGTGGTGTTGCATTCCTGTCATTCGATGCATTTGAGCAACTTGCTTCATCATTCTGCTTGAACCATTGCTGAATTTGAACTGTTTCAGCATGTGTGCGTAGACGTTTGGTCATCATTTCCTGACATTCATCTGTTGATAACATTTGTCGAACACTGCAGTATCCAGTTTGAGTATTCAACGGATCATCTGTCTCAGAAGTTGCTTTCCTCTTTTTCCGGAATGGTTCTGTGTAGGTTCGTCTTCCTTTTCTGTATTCGCCTCAGGTTGTGAAGTCTCTGGAATCGTCACATTTGGATGAGGAAATCCCGGCGGAATGTCATCATTATCATCTCCATCATCATTATCAGCGGGTGCATCAGGCGCCGGTTCAGTATTCGTTGGACATTCAGCCGCATCGTGAGATATGAGGCCACAAATCGAACAGAAATTGCGTAATTTCTCATATCGGAATTTCAATACCGTCGCTTCATCACCAAACTGGAATAGTCTTTGAAATCGAAGAGGTGTGTCGACATTCCAGAGGAGACGTACTCTAACATAATTGACATGTTGAGCACCATCACCGTCGAAATCTGTTTCGAGAAATTCACCCATAATGTGTCCGATATGTCGCACCATACGAACAGTAAGGAATTGTAGAGGAATTCCTTTAATCTGGATCCAGAATGGGATCTTTTTCAGATCATCATCAGAGTGAAGTGTAGTCCACTTTTGAATTGCACACATCCAGTCATTGAATGACCATGGTCCTCTTCGAAGAACGGAAAGCATAGCATCTTCCGATTGGAAGAGAAATTGAATCTTCTTGTTCTCCAGAATCCGACTAGTGACTTCGTCATCAACTCCCCAAAGTCGCGGTAAGGCTATCATCATTGCCCGGAGGTTTTGTCGCCGAGGGTTCACAGGTTTACCAATGAGGCTAAATCTGGTTTCATTCGCCGCTTCAGTACATAGATCGAGAGGAAGATTTACTATCTCATCTTCAATGCCCAGAGAAATCTCTTGCATTTGTCGTCGAATACGGTCCGACATTATCAAAATGAATAGAGGAAAGGAAATTCCCCGATCTTGACTATCAGAACCAAATTGAAGACCACATGGTTTAAATAGAGCGTAAGGAGCAGTTGAAGATTCGACAGATCTCCCGAAATCTTCGCCTGAAAAAACTGCCGGTAACCGGCGACAAACACTCTCCGGAGAGGAGAGAAGACGGTTGGAGACGAAACGTTGACAAATGAAAAGGTGTCGCCAAAAAAATCGCCTCAGAGCAAAAAGCATTTTTTTGTTTAAAATATTGTTTCTAATTCGTATAATATAGATGTAATTTTTCTCTAAACCTATCCTATTTTTTTTTTCATAATTTTTGGCGATTTGTATTAAAAAAAAAACTGAAACAAATCAACAATCCTCGCGGATTTGTCACATTTCATCCAATTTCTAAAACCTAACTAACGGTCACCGTCGAAGAGGAGAGACGATGAACAACTCCACCAGATTCCTCTCTCTCTTTTCTCCTGCTCCTCCTCTCTTCCTCTTCCGTGGCCTCTTCATCGGCCGCGTAACCAATCTCCGTCGTTTCCACCGCCTCTCGTCTGCTCCTTCATCCGTTGGCTCGCCCAATCTATGTTCTCTAAGTCTACTCGTGTCTTTGCCGCCGCTTATCCCCACGATACCCCTGGGACGGCTCCATACTCACCGAGCCCGAGTCTCCGCCGCCGATTTTGTTCCTTCCTATCTCCAGCGGCTGCCCGAATGGACAGAGCTACTCCAATCTCTCTCCGAGGCTGGTTACTTCTCAGATTCTGGTCCAATCTCCGATTCCGAAAACGATTTTTTCCCCGGTTTTCCAGATGAACTCCTCCGTCCAGCTATCGCTTGCTTAGCTCTTGCTCGTGATCGACCCGAGTTACTCGAGTAAGTAAAGCTGCTGTTTTCATCTCGTTAAACCCTCTTTCGTAGATTTTCTTTTTCTCCTTGATTGAGTAAGTAAAGCTTCTGGATGTTAGAATGCTTTCGAGGAGAGACGTCGAAGTGGTGGTGGAGAATGGAAAGCCGTTCTTATTTAGGACAGGCCCAGATTCACTAAAGAAGATGAGCCTTTACCTAAGAAGTGGTCCTCAGGGCATTGGTAAGGTACGTTCTTTCTGGCAAAAAGCTTACTCTTTTAATGGTGGATGGTGAATCCTAGTCTCACTTAGAGAGTTTGTAAGTTATATATTAGGGCCTCGGTTCAATGTTGGACCCTAATGTTTCGATCCCTTGCGTTTCATATTAGATACTGGATATGGATAAGGCGAGTACAGTGGATTTGATGAGGCTTCTTTTGAGTTATGTTGTGGATTCTGCTTCTTCTGAGGGAAGCAAACACCACAGTCAAGAGATTATGGAGTCATCGGTTCGAAGCCTCTTGAGGGAGATAGCAAAGATGTGTACTCCTGAGTCGAATGTTCATGGCACGATGAAAAATCAGTTCTCAGTCAGAAATGGACAAGCACTCGGGTCCTTTCAGAAAAACATTGAGATGAAACGAGGCGATTGGATTTGCTCGAGGTATGAATTTGTTGGATTCTCAGTATCCTTTTGATTTTGATTAAAATCTCCTATGGCCTGTTGGTTGCCATTCTTCTATGGAACGGTATAAGAGTAACCTACCATAAGAAAATTCTTTGGGTTCTGAGTTTGAATTTGTATATGACTGACTATGCACTATTATTATTGGGGTCGAAAGATTGTATCAAGTTGTAATTGTCTTTGTTTCATCTTGTGTTGTTCATGTAATCCAATTTATGGTATGGGACTTTGTTGAAACAGGTGCAGTGGCTTGAACTTTGCGAGAAATGTCAAATGCTTCCAGTGTGATGAAGCAAGACCAAAGAGACAGCTAACTGGTAGAGAATGGGAGTGTCCCCAGTAAGCAACTAATTTTGTTTTCTCTGCTGCTTTATGGGTAATGCGATGGCGAATAATGAGTTTAACCTTCCCTTTCTTTCTCGTTTGTTTCACCTATCAGATGCGATTTCTACAATTATGGGAGGAATGTAGCTTGCTTAAGATGTGACTGCAATCGACCTGGGGACTTCTCTCTCAATTCAGCCAATTCTGGTTATTCAAACGATCCTGAAATCGAGAGAAGACTGGTCGAAAATGAAGAGAAAGCACAGAGGTGGTTTAGTAAAGTAGCACAGGGTGGTTCTGATGCAAACAGTGTTGACACAGATGAAGATTTTCCAGAGATTATGCCTTTGAGGAAAGGAGTGAACAGATTTGTTGTTAGCACAAGAAAGACACCTCTTGAGAGAAGGTGGGCTAATGTTGAGAACAGCGTATCTACAGATGGAAACTCGAATGGGAACGACGATAAGGCGTTGGGAACTAAAACGAATAGGAGCTTGAATGAGATTCTCGGGTCTACATCCTCTTTGGCTTCTCGATCTGATGATAAGAATGTTTCTTCCAGGAGGTTTGAATCTTCTCAGGTAGTTAACTCTGATTTTGTCCCGTTCGTGCCACTGCCGTCCGATATGTTTGCCAAGAAGCCCAATAAGGAGGAAACAATAGGTGCCAACAACCAAATGGACGGTGTCACAGAGGACAATCGAAATGTCTATCAAGAGGACAAGTCAAGTGCAAGTCTCTTTGGCAAAGAAACCGATGAACCTGAAAAAGATGAGAAAGAATCAGAGGAGAAATCTGCGAGGTGGTTCAAGAGGGTTACCGAACTGCACAATGTTTCAGATCTGGAAAGCGCGATAACAGAAGAGATTTCTCCTGAGAAAATGCCAATGCGTAAAGGAGAGAATCGGTTTGTGGTGAGCAGGAAGAAAGACCCTTCACTGACTTCTCCAGCAAACAAGAGACGAATGTCCATTGAAACGAAAGATTCAGACTTTGTCCCTTTTGTCCCTTTCCCACCTGGCTATTTCGTCAAACACAAACAGCCGGAGGAAACAACAGATACTTTTCCAGCCCCGGCGACAGACAACGCATCTCAGGTAGTAGAAGAAGAACCTTCAAGCAACAACAATCCCGAGCCAATGGCAGGGAAGATCAGAAATGGAAAGAGCTTGGAGGGTTCGTTAGTGAAGGAGCCTGACTTGTTGGACATGTCGGAGGAAGCAAAAGCGGAGAGATGGTTTAAGCGAGTGGCTGATATTAAGAACATATCAGAGCTGAGTCAGATCCCGGACGAAGATTTCCCATCGATAATGCCGATGAGGAAAGGAGTGAATAGGTTTGTTGTCAGCAAGAGGAAAACTCCATTAGAACGGCGTTTAGCTTCTCAACGCCAGCAGAGAAACCCTTCTCCACTCACCGACTCTGATCCAGCCGGTAAAGAAGATAGATGACCTTGTAGTTGTAGCATAACATTTTTTCAGAGTAATTTACAATATACCTTTTCTTTGTTTTGTTTTTAATTCCACTTACACATATTTATACTATCTTCTTTTAAATTACACACAAATGGGTAAAATGAAGAAAGCATATTCTTCCACAACTTTGTAAACCAACACTGTCTTGTTATAAGTTTGATTCCAATTAAGGGATTAAGCAAAAACCATCCTTACCAACATTCGAATCTTTGGGATAAAGAGCCATTGTGACACTTCTTGGTCTTCTAAGTTCAAATTATAAGATCCCCAAGATTTAGAATGCATGGATCAACTGAAGACGACGTCGTTTAAGATTTTATACTTTGATAAAACTCAAAACCTTTCTCTTTCGACGTGGCTTAACCATTCATCTCAATTTCTCTGGCGCTCTAGATTCTCTCCGCTTCTATGTCTTTCCTCGCAATTTTCCCGAGGAAATGGGCTAGAAAATCCGGCATAGCTATTCACGCCGTCCTATCTTCAATCGTCTTCCTTTTCTTCGATCTCATTGACGCGATTCTCTGCGTCGTTTACGAGCTTGTCGACGAGATTTTGGAGGGAAAATCCCGTGGCTGCTACTGCACGGCGGCTCCTCATATCACCGGTGAAAATGAGGTTTCGGAGACTTTATTCCGGAGGAGAAACGTTTTCCGGGAAATGGGGTTTCTGGGATTCGCCAGAAAGTTCAAGATTTCCCGGAAAAAGAGTAAATCTAAGATTCACGAGTCGGCGAATAGATGGTCAGACTGTGGGTGCCAATCTTGCATTTCGTGGACGAAGAACGAAGATGGGAATCTTCACGTCGTGGTCAAAGATTCCATTTCTCAAGGTCAAATATTTCGAGAATCCGTTTCTATATATTTTATGTTTACAATTGATTTTAATGTTTCATGTTGATTTAAGTAATTAACTAATGTTAATTTTACTTGTTCAAGTCAAAGATTTTACTATTGCAATATTTGATTAGCTAGTGATTGCTTGCTTACAATTGATTTAAATGTTTCATGTTGGAAAAAAAAAACAAAAAACAGAGGACTCTGTTCAAGAACCGTCCGAGAATGTAATATTCATACACGGTTTCATGGGTTCATCATATTTTTGGACAGAAACTGCGTTTGAGCACATTAAGAAATATAGTTATAGGCTCTTCGCGGTCGATCTTTTGGGATTTGGGGAGAGTCCTAAGCCAAGAGACAATCTCTATACATTGAGAGATCATGTAGAGACGATCGAGAGTTCTGTCATTAATCCGTACCAGATAGATTCATTTCATGTGGTTGCACATTCGATGGGTTGCTTAATTGCTCTTGCTCTGGCGGCAAAACACTCAACCGTCGTCAAATCGGTCACTATCGTCGCACCGGTGAGTGATTAGTTTGCTATATATAAATCTTATCTTTTCAGTCTATTCCGCAGAGATTCGATTTGTGAAGTTATGTTTGTGTGTGTGTTTTACAATTCAGCCTTATTTTCCTTCATCACTTGAAGGATCGGTCTTGACCCGAATGGCTGCAAAGCGGTTGTGGCCGCCGCTGGCGTTTGGAACGGCGGTGATGTCTTGGTATGAACATATCGGTCGATGCGTTTGTTTCATAGTCTGCAAGCATCACAAGATATGGGAGTGGCTCATCAAGCTATGTACCGGTAAAAGGTAAAACATTTGAACTGGTTTTTGTTTATTGGTTCGGTTTAAAGATCAAAAGTTTCGATAAAGGTTAAATCTTTGTTAGGGAGATTCCTTGGAAGATAAAGGACATAACAAGACACACGCATCACTCAGCATGGCATAGTATGCACAATGTGATATGCTGGGCCTCCAAATTCGCTGATGAACATCTCGAAACCCTTATAAGTTCCAACGTTAAGATTCACTTGATACAAGGCGACCTTGATAAAATCGTTCCTTCACATTGCTCCGTTGAGATGAAGTCTAATTTTCCGGCGGTGGAAGTTGATATTGTCACAGGTGCTGATCATGAGAGTGTTATAAGGGAGAGGAGACAAGAGTTTGCTGAGAAATTGGAGAGCATTTGGAGTTCATGTAGAACAGGTTCAATGACTTAAAACTATGAACCAAAATATAAATAAACTAAACCGCTAACTTTTTTCCTTAAATTAATTACATATTTTCCACATATGAATAAATTTGTTTGTTTTGGGATATTTCCTAAAACCCCTTGTTTTGGATACGGACTTTGTTAGGTGTGGAATCTGTGGATTTGTTTTTAGTGTTTTTTCTTGTTTTCAACACACACAAAAAAATATAGAAATTAAATTTAAGAGTCACTAGTATAATTCATCATTCGAAAAAAACAAAAATTATATTCTTGGAAAGAAAAAATATTTCAAGAGTGGTATGAAAAAATTAGACGTTTTGCACTACTTGTTTCACTCGTTCCGTGCTAATCACACTAATCCGTTTGTTCTGCACAATTTTTTTAAATTTTATTTCCTACAGAACAAAGAATGGATTATATGATTTGATAACTGTGGTATTAAAGAAGACAAGCGCACAAAAACAAGATCATTTGGAGATTCAACATAAGAACTATGTTTTGAAAGAGCTAAAGATGGAAAACAAAATGTTATTTTATGACATGGATTCTATATCGGATCCAAATATTCGTGCATATATTCAGGGTGAACAAACCAAAATTTTATAAAAGCGGAATGTTCAACAACAAGATCAACAAATTCCTTCTCCATCAACTTCGTTTGGACAATTTTTTAGTGATTTCGGTGGAACAGAAAACGGTTTAGGGGAATATTAAATTTATCGTATTTGTTGTGATAAATTTGTTTATGTTGCTTATCTTTAATTTCATGTATTTTTAAATTTATTTTACTTTGTAATCTTTTTAAATAATTTTTTTAGTGTTTAAATAATTATGATAGTCAAATACATTTATATATTAGTATAATGTCACATGCATATATGTTGATAGTTGATAATATGTACGATAAAAATACATTACTAAATTAATAAAAAGTATAAAATATAAATATTTAATATTTAAAAGATTAATTTGCAATTAAAAAAAGTCCAACTAGAATATGGAGTAGAATATGTCGAAACTCAAATTTTGAGATATAATTCAATTTTTGATAAAAAAAGAAATTCAATTTTTGATAAAAAAAAAAATTCAATCTTTTGTTTATGGGAATAATAAAAAAATGTTGCTTACAAGGCAACTGCAATTTACAACGTGATGGGGTTAGGTCTACCAGATCCCATCCCCCCGTTTTAATGGCGGAGATAACAAGGGAAATAGACTCTTCGAAAAAGAACTCATTTTTGCATCAATTCCCCTCACTCATATTCTACTTTTCATTGCCCTAATCGATTCCTTTCTTCCTTCATTTCCATTTGGGTTAAGCTAAGCAATGGACACCGAGTTTCTCCGTACCATAGATCGTCAGATTCTCTTGGGTGTCTTCGTCGCTTTCGTCGCCGCCGGTGCCGGTGCTGCTTATTATCTTTCTTCCTCCAAGAAACGCAGAGGTTCGATCTCGATTCTTTATAAGTCTTCTTCACTCGTCTTTTCTGGGTTCTCAATTTCACAATGAAAAGGCTCTTTTTTTATGTGGGTACTTGTTGCAATCGATCTACTTGAAGATTTGATTGAACCTTTCGAATTTGTTGGATTATAGGGTGTTTAGATCCAGAGAATTTCAAGGAGTTTAAGCTTGTTAAGAAGCAACAACTCAGTCACAATGTTGCCAAATTCATATTTGAGCTCCCAACTCCTACCTCTGTGTTGGGTCTTCCTATTGGACAACACATCAGTTGCAGGTTTGGGCTTCCATTATCCTCTCCTGATAAATCTCTCAACTTTCATACTCAAACCTATATCAAATGGCTGGGAGCATACTCATTTGTAGACTTTAGGTTCCGTTTCTGTGTTTGAAATTCCTTTTTAGAGAGTTCCGATGGATGTTGTGATGATTACTCTCAATAGGGGCAAGGATGCTCAAGGAGAGGATGTTATTAAGCCATACACTCCGACAACGTTAGATTCGGACATTGGACGCTTTCAGCTTGTCATTAAGGTATACGCTTAAAGTCATTTCTCAGCTTAACTTGGGTTTTTGATTCGGGTGTTCTTCCTCCCTAATTTATTCGAAAAATGCTTGAATTTTCCGGTGCCAACTAGATGTATCCGCAAGGAAGGATGTCTCATCATTTCAGGGAAATTCGTGTTGGAGACCATCTTGCTGTAAAGGGACCTAAGGTACTTTTTCATTCATCTTGATCTTACTTTCGAAATTGTTATTATATATATATACTTTTCTTGAATCTCAAAACTTTTTGTTTTGTTTTTAACTTGCCAGGGCAGGTTCAAGTATCAACCAGGTCAGTTTAGGGCATTTGGAATGCTTGCTGGAGGTTCAGGCATCACTCCCATGTTCCAAGTATGTCTGATGCATTTGTGTTTAATATCGTGTTTGAAGCCAATGTATCTGATTAAAACGCCTTCTATTTCGTGTTTGTCAAGGTCGCAAGAGCGATTCTAGAAAACCCAACAGACGAGACAAAGGTGCACCTCATTTATGCCAATGTCACATACGACGACATTCTCTTAAAGGTAAAATGTCTCCCACCTGCTGATTCTTATGAGTCAGTGAACATGCGTTGCGTTTCTATAGACGCTTTTCAAACACTAAATATGAATACATTTTTTTCTTCAGGAAGAACTGGAGAGTCTTGCAGCTAATTACCCAGAGCAATTCAAAATCTTCTATGTTTTGAACCAGGTTAGCCACGAAATCCAAATGTTTTGGCATTCCTCTGAAGTAAATACATTTCAAAACAAAAACAAAAAATACTCTCCTTTTTTTTGTTCGTTTTATGATTAGCCTCCGGAAATATGGGATGGTGGTGTTGGATTTGTATCAAAGGAAATGATTCAGAGTCATTGCCCTGCACCGGCATCCGATATTCAGGTCTGTTCTTGATCATAAATCTAATCTCGAAACATTTGATCTGTCAGTGTTTTGAAACAAAACCAAGAACACTGCAAGAGAATGGAACATTTGACAAATTTTGAGTGATGAACATATGATTTGTTTTGTACGGTGTTTCAATCTTTATACGGTTTATGTTTGAATTGCAGATCCTAAGATGTGGACCACCGCCGATGAACAAGGCCATGGCTGCAAACCTTGAAGCTCTGGGTTACTCTCCAGAGATGCAATTCCAGTTCTGATTACTTTTGATTGCTCCAAAATGGAACTATCTAAAAACCCATTTCTCTGATCAATAATTTTAGTTACAATCCCAACTTGAGAGTTGTGTCTTAATTGAGTGAGAGTTGTATTTCTGTTGCAAGCTTCATAAACCCCTTGTCCGTTTATGTGTTTGAAATCCCAATGGGAAGTTTGGTTAACGATTTGGGACTTAGGCATATGGTTAACGTATACCGGTTTGGTTTGGTTTGGTATCATATAAAGTCTTGATGGTGACATCCACGTGACCTACCCTGTTTGTTTTGTTTTTGGTATGTTGCAATCAATTTGGGCTACTGACCTACTACTTACTATACATGAATAAAGAGAATCATAGCTATAAGAAGGCTGGTTGACAATGATTATTGGTGGAATGATTATCATATTTGTAATTTTACAAAAATCACTTTTTGTTAGTCGGCTTGTTCTTTTCGAAAACTTTTTCTTCTTTCCGAATTATTATACAATGTTGTTTAGTTAGTATTTTATGAAGTTGGCAGTCTTTATATAATAATAAAGAAATAAAGTACTTCACTCTCTCTCTCTCAGCATCTTTATCATTTTAATTTTCCTGTGAAATGATGAAATCTGCGGAATTGAACAACGAAATGAATTATTCAGACGAAAAAGAATGAAATAAATTAAACGAGCAATTAACTGTCAAATGACAAAAAAAAAAGTGTTCTTACTTTAAAGCTGCATCGTTCATATATAACTATTGATTCATAGTTTGATTCCTTCCTTGAACTATATCACATATTCACATGTTGTTAGCAATTAGAATATTAAATTATATTATTTTCGAAAATGTGCATCACATGACCACATCGGATAAGATTCAAGATTATTATTATTTCCAAGATCTTGGACTATTGTCTATCCGATTTTGTTTTAGGTGGCTCGACCAGAGAAACGTAATTGATTATTTATAATAAAAAAAATTCTTCTAGTTTCTTTATCCGCCTAAAGGTTGACACGTAATTTGACTAAAAACGAAAAAAAGTTGCTTTAGTATTTTATATTGGGATAAATTGCAAAAGTTTTGATATAAAAAAACTTTTGAAGTATTGGTGAACGATGGAGAACTTGCGTGGTTTCAATATTGTTTAAGCATATGGATTTATTAAAATAAAATTACACAACGGTCCAAAAAGAACGATGAATCCATGACTCATACATAGTACACTTGCTTTTCTGTTCTTGGTTATGAATTAAATCATCCAATGATGTTCTGACACGTGTACTTGCTCCTCCGAGTTTTCTTTGCTGTTTAATTACATTACAACACGCAATTGTCTCACATGTCACATCGCGGCAATATAGCAAATCTTTTTTTGCTTTTGGTCTTTTCTGGTCAATCATCAAAATATCATAATTTCTTAAATTTAAAAAGGTTAATTCCCGACCTTAAATAGTGTTTGTAATATCCAAAACTTATTAACATAAACGCAACTACTAATAAAACCTCCAAAATTGTTATAGAAGACCCATTTTAGTATCAGTCTAGTTCTTGTTGAAATGACTAAAAAGACAATAACTTTTAGGTTATTCTGCTAATCAAGTTTATAATTGTCGTTACGTAATTGTTATATTGTACAAGTCATCTTCCACCTCAACAAACTAAGCAAAATCCAATAATGTAATTAATTACCGTAAAGTTGGTTACATCATCATTACCTTTTTTTTTCTATCAAGCAATAATAAAACGTTTCCAGCATAATTAAATAAGATAAGAAAACTTTCTTTTTTCGTGATTATTAGACCTTATATATCTATGTGAAACGTCACTGATCCAATGGCTAATTAATGGATTTTTTTCTACACCACATATACGTATGTATCATATTCGTTTTCTATGTAAATTGTAGATGTAAAGTATAAACTTTTAGTTTGTCGTCATCTTATATGATGCATGCCGATTAGATTATTCACTTGTGTATAATTAGATAATTTCGTTGTTTACACAGATTGTAATTTTTTTTAAAAATATTAGATAAGATCAGTAATGATACAATAAACAAAACAAATTAGATGTTTATATTCAGACTAATATCAAGTCGTTATATGAATAAAAATTAATATTCTCATAAAAACATTAATTCAAATCTAGACCAAGAGAACAAAACTACAAAAGTTTCCATTTTTTTCGAGTCTTCATCATTGGTCAAGCAATAAATATATTATAATAAGACAGTTCATATAATATAAAAATGGATTATACATGGAAATGCTCTTCGTGGAAATTTTCTATGAGTTTCTTTTGTCCCTTTCTCTACTTTTTTTTATTTACTTTTCCATTCTCAAAATTTTTAATAATATTGTGGGAAAAAAGGGTCTTCACACACACATCCATTGAATTAATGTCTTCTACCCTCAAATGAAACCTTCTTCCTTACGCTTCTCTTCTTCTTTATATATCTCTTTCACCTCTCACTTTCACTCTCCTCTCCATCTACAAGAAACACAGTGAAACAGAGAGAACAGAAACTGAGATCATACACGATGTTTTTCTCAAAGGATCTTCCTTCACCGACATCGGTTTTCACAGCTTACGCATCAATGGCGGGTTACATGATGATGATACGATCAATGGCTCACGAGCTTGTCCCTGCTCCAATCCAAGATTTCATCTACTCTTCTCTCCGGTCGCTGTTCTTCCGTTCTTCTTCCACAACTCTGACTCTAACCATCGACGACGACAACATGGGCATGAACAACGAGATCTACCGAGCCGCTCAGACTTATCTCTCCACCAAGATCAGTCCAGACGCAGTCAGGCTCAGGATCAGCAAAGGCCACAAGGACAAACATGTCAATTTGTATCTCAGCGACGGAGAAATCGTCAACGATGTGTACCAAGACGTCGAGCTCAAATGGAGGTTTATTACAGACGGTGGCGACAAGAAAAGCGGCGGCGGAGGAGGAGGAGGAGGAGGAGGGAGAAGAGGCGGTATTGAAGACGACGGTAAAAGCGAGTATTTCGAGCTGAGTTTCGACAAGAAGCATAAAGATTTGATCTTAAACTCTTACGTTCCTCACTTCGAGAGTAAAGCTAAAGAGATTAGAGACGAGAGGAGAATCTTGATGCTGCATTCTCTCAACAGTCTCCGATGGGAATCAGTTATCCTGGAGCACCCTTCGACCTTTCAGACAATGGCGATGGAAGATGAGCTCAAGCGTGACGTCATCGCCGACCTCGATCGGTTCATAAGGAGGAAAGATTTTTACAAGAGAGTAGGGAAAGCTTGGAAAAGGGGTTACTTGCTGTACGGACCGCCGGGAACCGGCAAGTCCAGTCTGGTTGCAGCCATGGCTAATTACCTCAAGTTTGATGTTTATGATCTTCAGCTCGCGAGTGTGATGCGTGACTCTGATCTAAGGAGGCTCTTACTCGCCACACGTAACCGATCGATTCTTGTCATAGAAGACATCGATTGTGCAGTGGATTTGCCCAACAGATTGGAGAAGCCTGTTGAAGCCAAGAACCGTGGCGAATCTCAGGTTTGGTTCTGCCTCTATTAGATTTCTACTATAATTAATTGGTTTTGGTATAAATGTTGGGGATTTTAACCAAATTAAAACCGAACCGAACCAAATCCTAACCATTTTATTTCTGATTGGTATAGAGAATTAGTATATACTTAACTTGGCATTTTTCTTTGTGTTTAGGGACCTTTGACGTTATCGGGTCTGCTGAATTTCATAGACGGATTATGGTCAAGTTGTGGAGACGAGCGGATCATAATATTCACGACAAACCATAAAGATAGGCTTGACCCGGCATTGCAACGTCCTGGTCGTATGGATATGCACATTTACATGGGACATTGCTCATTCCAAGGATTCAAGACCTTAGCCTCTAACTATCTGGGCTTGAACGACACCACAATGCCACACAGACTATATCCGGAGATCGAGCGATTGATGGACGGGGAAGTAATTACGCCCGCACAAGTCTCAGAGGAGCTGATGAAGAGCGAGGATGCCGACGTGGCGCTTGAGGGTTTGGTGAATGTTTTGGAGAAGATGAGGTTAAAATCTGATCCGGCGATGAACAAGAAGGAGAGTAGATTGGAGATGGAGGAGATGATATTAAAGCGTGATACAGAGGGTTCTCCGAGGAAGAACAGCAAAAGAATCAAGAAACTTGTTCTGTTTTGGACCTAAGGCGTGTGTATTGGTTCAAATGAGATTATGAGGAAACAAAATTAGACAGACCTAAGAGGCTTACTATAAAAGTTCAAAAACAAAAGTTTGGAAATTTCTGAGATAATATAAGTTAAGGTTTTTTTTTTAATTTGTTTTCTTATATATTTTCTATGTAGTGTTGTGAACCGTTGTAGTTGTAGTAGACCCATTAAGAAATCTGAAACCTTCTTTTTTTCTTCATAGAAATTGTTGAGATAGTTTTTGGAGGTACAGTACCAAGAATGATATACAATGCACATAATTACTCTATGAAAAGAATAATGAATGTTATATCAAGGAAGTAGCAAATCTTTTAATATCTTAATCTTTTTCTTAATTTGTTGATATGTTTCGGGTAAGAAATAGTCTTAACAGTCTAAGGCTTTGTGGTCTAGTGGTCGGGGACGGGACCGAGTTGTCACCACACCCCGGGTTCGATCTTCCTGCTGCGCGAAACTAAATCACAATTCTCTTGGACACCCACACGGATATGGGTCCATTGTGGGTTAACTTTCCCCATGGATTAATCTGACCATTCCATAAACCTGGGATTTACCCTTAATTACCAAAAAAAAGAAAAAAAAAAAAAGAGAAATAGTCTTAACAGACTTACAACTGCGTAATAGCTTTATGCGCACTCTATAAAAATCGGTCGACCAACTCAACTATATATATATATATATATATATATATTTTTTTTTTTTGCATTGAGTACCTTAAAAAGTAAAACTACAATGTTAGATTACTTTTATACTTTGAAAAAAAAAAAAGATTACTCTTATACTTTTAGTAATAGATATCTCTCCTAAAATCGGTTAATTCTATTTAATTATTTCGAATTAAAAAATTCGATTTCTGTATATTCAAAAAAAAATTGTCTTTTTTGTTGGGTTGTAATTCGAAATTGATATTTTTTCATAAATAAGAAGTCATTTTTTATAAATGGAATGATAAATTTGTATCTATGTTTATCAGATTATAAAAAAAAAAAATACAAAGTCAATTTTTGAGTAATCAAAAAAATAATATTCAGTAATATCGAAAATTATAAATGAAGTTGTATATACAACAAAACTGACAAAAAAATTGTCACAAAAGAAAAAGAAAATACTTAAATACCAAAAAATTGTCACAAAAGAAAAGGAAAATATTTTATATTGGAGATATCTTGGGGTTTGACATAGTATCAGAGTTTTCGATTTTGATCTTTTAAATTCCACATTAGATATGATCTTAAACGTTGGAATAAATGGTGGTGAAGAAGACGGCTCTGGTGATGTCGAAGACGAAAATGACGATCTTGCCATGAATCTTTCTCAAATTTCTTTAGAAATTGGGGGTCACGTTAGTTTTTTGTTTAAGAGTATATGTATTTGTTTTTTTTTCTTTTCCTTTCTTTCTTTTATCTTTTTTTTTAATAATTCTAAAATTTATTATGGTTTTAATGCAAGAGATGTCAAGAGATTTTTTTGGATAATTGAGTTTGAAAGTTTCAGGGTTTTTCACGGGTTATAGTTTCTGAGATTTATTCTTAAATTTAGAATTTCTCAAAATTTATATGTTTTGGCTTTTTTTTTATTACGGGGAGTTAGTAATGGTTTTAGGGATTTATTTGGAACGCTCATGTTTTTAGTTCATTTTTAGTCCGATTTATGGACTGTCCGAAACAAAGACGATTATTTGTGGAGTTGCAGACCAAAAACGAACTGAAGTTTCATCCCTATTTTTAAGATTGAAGTTTTATACCTTGAGGAGTCTGTTGATTTGTTTTGTCCGTTCTCGACAAAATGTTCACGACATATGTGTTCCACTTTGTGATTGCAGATTTTGCGTTTCGCGTACCACTTTTGCGTGCGGGAGAGTATTAGAGATATCTTGGGGAGCAAGACTTATCTTGCGAACCAAGTGTTGTGAGCCATAAGAGTCCGGTTATGAAGTGAAGCCCATGAACTCAACCGAAGAATATTCTCATAGATATTCTATTGTGATAAGGATTAGAAAGATTTACATTATTTGGTGTTATCAATATGTCAATATTAAACATTATATATATGTGTCTTAATTATAATCTTGTATCAACCAACAACTCAATAATATATTATATTCTATAATATTTGACATTTTTCAATATAATTTTCTATATAAACAAAATATAACCAAAAGCCACAAGACGCAAGAACATCGAAGAGAGACCAAACCCTAAAGTCCAAAACGATGATGTTCTCTAGAGATCTCCCTTCTCCTGCATCAATTTTCTCAACATATGCATCAATGGCGGGAGTCGTCATGATGATCAAACCAATGGTTCACACATTAATTCCACAACAGCTACAAAATTATGTTGTCTCTTATATCATGTCTTTAGTCGGCTCTCGTTCATCGACTCTCACGCTCATCATCAACGATACGAACGGGACTGACATAAACGGGATGAAGAGGCACAACGAGCTCTATTCCGCGTTCCAGGCTTATCTCTCAAGCAAGATAAGCCCTGATGCATCATGGCTAAAGATGACTAGAGACCCTAACAATAAGGAGGTCAACCTATACCTCAGCGAAGGAGAGGTTGTCTCCGATATCTACCAAGGCATTGAGCTCAAGTGGTCGTATGTGGCTAACATAAAGAAGAACACCAGGGTTGAAGATGGAGAACAGTTTGAAGAAAAGTTCAATTCGGAATGCTTCCATCTGAGCTTCGACAAGAAACACAGAGACTTGGTGTTGAATTCTTATGTACCTTACGTGGAGAGTAGGGCAAAGGTGATCAAGGACGAGAGGAGAATCCTCAAGATGCACTCCTACTCCAGAAATTATGGATGGGCTTCCGTGAACTTCGAGCACCCTTCGACATTCGACACGATGGCTATGAACGAGGAGCTCAAGCGTTCTGTGATGGGAGATCTTGATCGGTTCATCAAAAGGAAAAATTTCTACAAAAGAGTTGGAAAAGCTTGGAAGAGGGGTTACTTGTTGTACGGGCCACCAGGTACCGGGAAGTCTAGTCTAGTGGCAGCTATGGCTAACTACCTCAAATTCGATATTTATGATCTCCAGCTCGCAAGCGTGTACGGGGACGAGGATTTAAGGAGGTTGCTTCTCACCACTAGTAACAGCTCGATTCTTCTTGTAGAAGATATAGACTGCTCCGTGGGTTTGCCTACAAGGTTGCAACCTGCGCCTATGACTCTTAAATCTCCCAAGGTTTGGTCTTGACAATGAGTTTTATCTTATATTATTTATTTTATACAACCAATATATAGATCTTAAACAAGTTTTATGTGAATAGGGATCAGCACCATTGACATTATCAGGACTTTTAAATTGCATAGATGGGTTATGGTCGAGTTGTGGAAACGAACGCATAATAATATTCACTACTAACAACAAGGACATGCTCGATCCGGCGTTACTCAGACCAGGCCGTATGGATATGCACATCTACATGGGACATTGCGGTTTTGAGGGATTCAAGACATTGGCGTCTAATTACTTAGGTCTCTCTCACGACAATGATGACACTCACCATCTCTACCCAGAAATAAAGCATTTGATTGATGGACAAGTTTTGACTCCGGCTCAAGTCGCGGAGGAGCTAATGAAAAATGAAGATGCTGATGCGGCGCTTGAGGGTTTGGTTAGGGTTCTCAAGAGGAAGAGGTCCGAGCCAGAGAAGTGTGATGATGAATCTATGAAGAAGATGAAGAAACTCGAAGAGGGAGAGATGAAAGTATCCGACGTTGATGAGACATCGAGGAGACAAGTGTTGACTCCGACTCAAGTCGAGGACGAGGAGAAAGTAATTGAAGATGAAGATGCTAATGTGGCGCTCGAGGACTCATAGGAACCTCAGGGTTCTCAGGAAGAGGTTTCGGTAGGGTAGTAAGAGATTTCGGTGGGAGAATGTGATGATGAATTTATGTTGGGATTTTGTGATTTCTTTTAAAATTCTTTCTCTTTTATTAATTTTTTTTTGATTTTTGTGATCTTATTTGTGATATATTAAACCTTAACTTGTGATTCTAAACAAAAATAGTAAATTGTTATTTTTTCATGATTTTCTTTTTGTCCAATTTCCTTTCTCTTTTTGCTTTTTCTTCATGATTTCATTTTTGGTTTGTTTTTCCTTTTTTTTTTTTTCTCTTTCTCGATTTTCCTTTTTACTTTGGTATTCTTTTTCCTGATTTTCATGAGAGATTACTTATTTCATTTTTATCATTCGAACTAAAGCATACCTTGTCCACGATGTTATCCCTCTACACACGATGAAATCTAAGAACCCTAATTTTAATCCCAAATTGATTTTGGATTTTAAGTAAGTTGGGTGGGTTCGAGTTTTGAGCCGGATTTCGTTCTGGGTCATGTTGAATTAGCTTAATCGTGGTTTTTTAAACGCGATTTGCCGGTTCTCTAAACACAATCACGAAATTAATTAAGTATGTTGTAATTAAAAGATATTAAATAGTTCGTGATGTTTGTTAAAGTAAAAATTTGTTTGGGGTGTGTAGAAAAGAGATAAAAAGTCAAGGGTGTATATCGAGGAAGCTATATACTAGGGGTAGTATAACAAAATCGACCAGATTTTTAATTTGTTCTTAATTAGTGTTGGGTTAAAACCCCGTCCTGGTAAATTGGATCCAACTAGGACTTTACCCGCACTAATTATAGCGCAATGTGATTTTTTCAATATTTTTTTTAAAAAAATGTGAGAAAAATTGCTTTTATTTGAAGTTTATAATATGTCTAACTCATGGTTATAGATAGAGTTGTCAAACAAAATAATTTGTCTATTTACCCCGTTTTGTAGTGGACTAAAATATTATTCGGACTAACCCGTAAAACCTATAATCTTGAAAACATAACTCTAATACGTACCGTTTAATGACTCTAGTTTTGTGGTTAGTTCAAGAACTCTTAAAAAAATCAATCTTCTTGTGTCTAATTTAAAAAAGAAAAATTAGTAAAATATTTATCAACTTTTATTTTGATATATATTTAAATAAAATATAATAAATTATAGTGAAAAATATAGCAAGATTTCGAATATATTTTTTCTTTGAATATATATATGGATTGATTATTATTTAAAAATATATAATATTAAAAATAATTAAGAAACTAAATAGTAAATAACCTATTTAATGCTTCTGATTTTTGGTAAGGTGCCTATTGGTACCACTCTTTGCTACTTTGGTTACGTAATTTCATCAATACAAACGTTAAAAAAAAAAACCTCTTTAATGATAAATAAATATTTTCCATATTTTCATCAATAATTTTAAAAGACAATTAT
Organism: Eutrema japonicum; assembly: GCA_030161315.1. Classification (NCBI taxonomy): domain Eukaryota; kingdom Viridiplantae; phylum Streptophyta; class Magnoliopsida; order Brassicales; family Brassicaceae; genus Eutrema; species Eutrema japonicum. Next base: position 48,868,575 of record BSQW01000005.1, read on the forward strand.
ATCATTTCCTATTTCAATTATCTTTTTTTATTTGTAATGACATAATATGTAATAACTTATAAAACAAAGTTCATTTTCAAAAATGTCTTCTTAAATAATATTATAGAGATAAAACCTAAGGTAAAAATGATCGGTGAAGTAAAAAAAATCAAACAAGGTCAAATGAGTAACGAGGTGATGGGCCGAGCTAAAAGACCCATCAGATTGAACATCTACGCTCAAAAGGGATTAAATGCATAATCGTTAGTCAACCCCGACGAGACCAAATACTCGTTCAAACCGGTGAGTTAATCCGCCTAAACGTAACAGTCGGAGCCTCAGACTTAAAGACCATTCATGGCGAATCAGGCGGAGTAAACAGAGATGTTAAACACGATTCCAGAGTATTAAAGAAGGACAAGGGCAAGGAGTCAATGACCATATTCCAACTCTCTACACCACTCTCAACTAAAATTTAACTCTAAACTCAAACATTTGTATTTTTTTTTGTTTTTGTTCTTGTAAATCTCTCTTGAGAATCGAATTTACTTCCCAAAAACCTTGTCCAAAATGCTCTCGAATAATGTATGTTCTCATCGAGTTACAAACTCTCTGTTTATTGCTCGATAGTCACTTAGTTCTTCTTTTCTTAAAGATAAGCCAAATACCCTTCTATTTTCTTTATTTAAAATTTTTGACGGTTGTATTTCCAAATACAACAATAAGTATTATGATTTTTTTCACTTAGTGAACATTATTTTATAAATTCGTTTTTGTGGACCAAACGTTTTAGTAATATTTATTGAAATAATCCATACACTTCAAATAAAATTATTAGAAAAATAAGGCCTATTAGCCATTAATAGGCTTAATTCTATCCATTCTTTTTTTATTAATGGAAATCTACAAGATTTAATAAGTGAATTATTTGTTTCCTTGAAGTAGTACAATACCTTAAAAAATAAACTAACCATTCGTAATGAAGTTGCATATACAAGAAAGCTGACAAAACAAGTTTTTAGAAAGAAAAGGAAAATAACTCTCAATACAATCTTATTATATAAAGCTAAACGCATTAACGTAAGTGTGATATGTTATACGTACGATAATTCTTACTCACAAGATCGTGACTCTATCATTCATATAAAAGAAATGTTTACCATGTTTATGGATAATACGAATCAATTTCGAATTTTCTTAATTGTGAATTACAAAACATAATTTCTAAATAACTAAACATGTATCTTAATATAAAATCTAATTTTGTGGGTCATATTTACGCGAATTATCAATTTTAAAATCTAATATAGTTTATCTTTTACGTAACGCGGTACCTAATTAGTTTCTCTATAAAACAAAATGTAGCCAAAATGCACAAGACCAAGATCATCGAAAAGAGAGACCAAAACCCTAAAGTCCAAAACGATGGTGCTCTCTAGAGATCTCCCTTCTCCTGCATCAATTTTCTCTACATATGCATCATTGGTGGGATTCGTCATGATTATCAAACAAACGGTTCACACGATAATTTCATAACCGGTACACAACTATGTTGTCTCTTATATCAAGGTCATAGTCTTAATATTTTCTTTTCATGCATTTTAATAAAATACATTTAAACAAAAAAAAACATCTTACAATTTTGTACATAAAAATATTGTATAATCCAAAAGGTCATTACCTTATCTTCTTTCCATGAGCTCGAACCTTTGCGCCAAAATACTCCATTGCATCATCATAGATAGAGTTTCTTCTCCTACTTTTGTCTCTGGAAATACTTTCATTTTCTTCCATCATCATAGAATTTTTCCTCGTAAGATAGATGTTGCTTTTCGTGATATGGAATGGTGTTTTTGTAGAGTACATCGTCTTCCATGATAGAGAAATTGAGAAATAGAGATCATAGAATACCTCGTCTTCCATAATAGAGAAATTGAGATGTTTGTGTATGAAAAAAATTTGTACACACCTAAGCAACAATATAAGCGACATTGTCGACGAAAGAGATTGGAGATCATGAGCGTCAAAGCGAGAAAAGATACGATGCAGTTTTGAAGTGGTCCAAGTGGAGGTGGAACTGCGGCATTGCAGATTGACTTCACTGCCATGAAAAGATACGATGCAGCGTTGAATCGCATGCTAAGAAATTTTTCAAACCTTGACACTCCTAGTTAGGTTCCTTGTCCAAACCTTCATTTTTGCTGTCAGTAGCATGGCTAGCGGATGAGTTCACAGAGCATCATCCTGAATCTTTTACGTTGCTAGCTTAGTTCTTGGCTAGAATAATGAAAAAAAACAAAGCAAGGAGTGGAGAGTCTCTTGTTTCAGAGACTTTGAGAAGAGCAAATCTTTCGGGTAAGAAATAGTCTTAACAGACTTACAACTGCGCAAAGCCGGGTCTAAGATTTTTAACAATTTGGCCCCTAAATACACAGAGCCTTGTTAGAATTCATCACATGTTTAATGAATCTTCACATTCTAAACCGTCAGAGCTAACTAATCATTTAACAATTTGACATCGAACTTGAGATATTGTTTACTAGTACACATAATCCCACTAAATTTTAGCCAATTGAACTATTAGTAATATTGAAAATTAGCCCCAAATAAATTCATAAATCCACCGATCTCAAGCCCAAATTTGTTCAGCTTGTGGTCAAGCCCGGAAATGCGTAATAGCTTTATGCCGCACTCTATAAAAATCGGTCGACCAACTAAACTATAAATAATTTAATTTCTATTTTGCATTCAGATAATGACATAAAGTTTCCTTGGAATATATAGTACAATACCTTCAAAAGTAAACTTACACCCATTCATTGCATATTCAAGAAAACTGACAAAAAAATCACGGATCATAAACAAACAAAAAACACAACACACATAAATAAATAAATAAAACAAAGAATATGATACCAATACTGCGGAATAAATCTTTCTTTGTAACTGTGATTTATGAAGTGATACGTACTCTTTCAAACTTCAATTTTCTTCAAACATCGATCTGTTCACAGCTCATCTTTGTTGCTATTTCCAACGATTTTGGAAGATTTTGGTTTCCTCAAAAATTCTTTGAACCATTTTGCTGATTCTTTCTCGTGACGAGTCAAATTATTCTTGTAGTCGATGTAATAGAGTCCAAATCTCGATTTATATCCGTCTTGCCACTCAAAATTGTCAAGTAATGACCATGCAAAATATCCTGTCACGTTTACTTTATCCACACTGCACCAACAAAATTTAATCAAATCACTTATTTATTAACTATGAAAGTTTCCATAATAAATTAATTTTATCATAAATTAACTCACCAAACTGCATCATAAAGACTCAGCAGATGCCTCTGGTGGTAATATTTTCTATTGTAATCAGCGAGTGCATTCGGAAGTTTATCATCTTTTCCCAAACTCTCTCCGTACCCTGAAATAATTACTATTTGCTTATTTAAAAGTAACAACAAAAAAATTGTTTTTTTTTTAATTTTGTTAAACGATTTGGTTTTGCTAAATTATTCGGCTTTAACATAAAAATCCTTTGCAAAAAAAATAATAATAATAATAATCGTAGTGGTTGCATTTTATTTTATTTATATATTATTACCATTTTCCGCTATGATAATCTCTGGATCACCGTATCTCTCCTTAACATATTTCAGGAGCTCCCTTAATCCATTTGCGTAGACGGCGAGTGTAGCGGTGGACGGCTGGAAGAAAAACATTAATTATACATGTGGATGCAAAATTGAACTTGTTCCTCTAGTTTTAAGTTATAATAAGTTCTAAACCCTAATATGAGAGGAAATCATATAACCTGATCAAATGATTATGAAGTGTAATTTTATAGCATTATGCAAGCATTGAATAGCTATTGTGTTACAAAAAAAATTTAATTTACAAATATATATGACATTCTATGAAATGGAAATATTTATTTCTAATATTTGAAGTTCTACAATTTTGGGAGAGAAATTGAGTATACCTTGCTGCCGATGCTGTAGCCTAGTATATTCTTGGCTGAAAGAGGGAAAAACAAAATTAGTAAAAAGTGAGAAGAAAATTCATATTGATTCTTGATATTGGCACTCAGATTTGTAATGGATATCCACTTTAATAGGTAAACCCTAAAATCAAAAACTTACGTTCCCACTCAACAAGAGAGTCAGATTCCCAAGTTGGCCTTGAAGGATCAATGAGTCCATTATAAGCAGCGAAGGTGGAAGTATAATAATTAATCCCAACAAAATCATATGACATCTTCAGTTTCTGCTTTTGATCCTCTGTGAATTTAGGCAACCTATCTCCGACTTGGTCCTTCATTATCTGTGGATAATCACCATACGTGGTTGGATTCATGTGCCTGTATAATGAAAATGAAGGTATATAAAATCAAACTTATAACTTCAACAAAACATTAAGTTTAAGCAGCATTATGTATCATTAGAGATGATAGTAAATTTACCAGCCAAACATAAACTCTATGGCTCGTTCAACGGAAGCATTGGCATGTGGACTAGACTCGAGAGCGTGAGGCTCGAACCAAGAAGGACTATGCGCAATCCCAATCTTCCCACCTTTGCACTACATATACGTACATATGGTTAATATTTGGTTAGGAGTGATATCAGAACAGCATTCCATGTATTCATAGGTTTTATCTAGTCTAATCGAATATCACGGACTAAATGAGTTTGCAACCGTTATACACGGGTCCAATATTAGCAAAGCTAAAAATTTATGTACATACCTTTGCGCATTTCCTAAACTCGTGAACGGCTTCAGCATGAGCCAAAAGTAGATTGTGGCTAACAATATAAAGCTCATGTCCTGAGCTCCCTCCAAGACAAGTCTTGTTGACATAGTTCGAGCAACGTCCTGGCGCTTTCTTCCCAATGTCGTAACCGGCTCTACTAAACACCCATGGCTCGTTGAAAGTGATCCACTTCTTCACTTTGTGGCCGTACTCGTGGAACGTGAAGTTGGCAAACTCGACAAAATCATCTCTACATGTGCATGGGTGTTGATGTGTAGAAATTAGGATAAGTTATAACATATATGATTTTTTTTTATTTTTGAACTATATAACATATAAATCAACTCGGATTTTGTTCAAAAAAAACAAAAAAAATCAACTCGGATTTAAGAAAGAGATAACTTACATGACACGTTCGCTTAGAAAACCGCCGTATTCATCTTGTAAATCTTGAGGAATGTCCCAATGGAAGACCGTAGCTAGAGGAGTTATGTCTGAATATATTTATGCAATAATATAAATCAAATTAATCTCATATATTTAATATTTATATTTTAGAAATAATTAATTATCGGGGGGGAAAAAAAAGAAAAGGAAAAGTCATTACCATTTGCAAGGAGCTCGTCTATAAGATCGTGGTAAAACTTGACACCCACTTGGCTTACGCCTTTATCCTTTCTTCCATCTGATAATTTGAGAGAAAAATTATCCGAAGAATTAGCTTATATATAGTAAAGATGATTAAATGTTTGGATGGATGGATGTATATATACTCACGAGGAAATATTCGGGGCCATGAAAAAGAGAATCTGAAACCGTCCATGTTTAGTTTCTTCAATAACTGAATATCTTCCTGCAGCATATACAAAATGAATTTGTTTTTGAATATCCATGTGTGTGATATATTGCTGCAAATATTAAACTCGTAGTTTATAAAACCTATGTATACATGATAGTTACATATTTAGATACCTTGTAACGATGGTAGAAATCAACTGCTTCAAGGGCATTATCATTGTTTGTCCTCTCTATTAATATCGTTAGAAAATGCATGGTTTAGTATATATATATATCTAAAATGAAATAAAATGTAAAAATGAATTATGATTACAGATAAATATAATTAAATACCTGGGTGCTTAAGAGTGTAGTAATCCCACAGACTTGGACCTTTACATCCTTCTTGGACTGCACCTTCATACTAAAACATGAATTGCATGTTATTTACGTTGATTTTTTATTGATCAACACAAGACGTTTAGTTGTTGGTTAACATTAGAAAAACACTACCATATATATAAAAACACTACCACAAAAGATACACTAGCACTTTGTCGTAAATATATAGGTGATGAATGATATACCAATATTGTTCACATTTTCACGTTTTGAAAATGTGATTTTGCTATTTTTTACCATTCTTAACATTCATCAAATTTTTACATTTTCACGTTTTTAAAAAGTGATTTCATTATATATAACAAAAAAAAACGTCATTAATCTACTAAAGTTAAGCGTTTTATAATTATTCTACGCTAACAATTATTCAGTTAATTATTCAGTTTTGCTATTCATCTGATATACCAGTTAAGCATGTACATTTTCATCATATATATTATTATTTAAAGATTGGTTCTAAATTTGTGGAAGTTATAGATTGTAGGTCCGAACTTCTTAGTCAGAGGAAAAAAGTATAAAACTATAACACCATTTATTGTTTGAAGTATGCATGAGATGCAAACTATATTTTTTTATTTTTTTTTGTTTAAATGTGCAAACTATATTTTCATAGCTATCATTCGTCATAAACGATATATCTTTTCTACAATACCTGAAATGCGGCAGAAGCAGCTCCAAAAATAAAACCTTGAGGGAAAATAGCTCGATTAAGTGATGTGGACGTGGAAGAACATAATGGCCCGTTCTTAGACGCCAAAACATAGTTTACAATAGAAAGCAGTAAAACTAAACCCGAAATCACAAACTTTGCAGTAGACATTGCTTAAGTTGAAACTATGTAAGGATTTTTGTTGAGTAATTAATGAAAGTTGAGAGAGCCATCAATGCTCTTTATATATGGTTTATTATGCGAAAGAGCTCCGAAATTCAGGTCAAATTCTGGTATAATTATGACTTTTCTTTGGAGTATCTCTGCTCGCTAATTATATGAAAGCAAGAGATTCTCAAAATGATTACGGGCACTTGATGTTCAAGGAATGCATCCATTCGACAAGAAAAAGTCAATTTATGTGTATGAGTTTTTTTTACCAATAAATTAAAAAATTACTGTTATGGCCGCCGCATACGATTTTTTTTTGACCAATAAATTGAAAAGTTACTGTTATGGCTGCCGCATCCTGTATGTCATGCAAGTCAAATTACAACATAACATTCAGCTTATAAAAATGTATTTGTCACCAGAACTTAACCCGTGCAATAATTAGCGTGGTTTAATTTTTTTTTAATAAATTATTTTTAAATTTAAGAAAAATAAGTTTTATTTGAATTTTATAATATGCATAATTCATGATTATAGATAGAATTATCAAACGGAATAATTTGTCTATTTAACCCGTTTTGCAGTAGACTAAAATATTATTCGGGCTAATCCGTAAAACATATAATCTTGAAAACATAACTATATTAATTATTATGCACCGTTTAATGACTCTGGTTTTATGATTAGTTCAGAAACTCTTAAAAAACAAAAAAAAAATTTGTGTCTAACTTTTTATAAAATTAGTAAAATAATTTTTAATTTTTATTTTGATATAAATTCAAATAAAATATAGTAAAAAATATATTAAAATATTGAATAGATTTTTTTTCTTTGAATATAATATATAGATTGATTATTATTTAAAATATATAGTAAATAACATTTTGCATGGTCATTACATGACAGTTTTCGAGTAATACTTTATTGACATGATATTTTCCCAATTGCAACCTCAACATGACACTAAAGATTTTGCAATTTTGAAACGCAACCGTTTTTGAGAGGAAACAGCTGCGTTTCAAAATTGCAAAATCTTCACACTTGGCTTCGGTGATAAATCTCCATCATCTGAAAAAGTAATATATCCTCTAGATAATTTCGATTTTTGATTGAACTTCATAGAAGTCACAAATGGATGTGTTGCGTACACTGTCGTGAAGCTTGAATTTGTGGATCCTCGGGTCTTCGCATAAGGGTTTGCTTTTTTATCGACCATCGATTGCTTTTGGCCTTATAAAGATTTCTACATATTCCAATGTTCTCTTTTGCTGATTTTGAGATTCACTAATGACACTTCAAGATCAGAGATTGTCTTCCAAAGCAATATCATTACACAGAAGTTTTCAAATATTAATTACAAAGGGAGAATCGAAATCTGAAGTCACCAGAATATAAGGGATCAATGTATATTAATCGTATAAGGATTTAATTGTCACTTGTTATACCCTAGAGCAGGGCCCTAGAGTCTTCTTAGAGTCTGTATAAATACATGTACATTTACTCTTAATAAACATAACATTCAGCTTCTATATGGTATTAGAGCCCTAAAACCTAAACTTTTTGCCACCTCCTCCACCAATGGAGCCGAAACCATCATTATATAGAAGGTGAAAGAAGAAACGTCGAAGAAATACGAATATTCTTTAAATTCAGAAATTATTACCTTGATTTCAGAAATTTCCGCTAACATAAACCACACTGCGGCTTTTGGGCCTGAATAGCCCAATTTTAGAGAACCATTAGTTTTATTGTCCGTACTAGCCTATTTTCCTCTCCCCCAAAAAAAAAAAAATATTCCCTAATATAGTTTTAATGTTTTAGGCATTTCCCACTGGTTTTGTTTCTTTTCCGGAAGAAGCCCACAAACTTACAAGGTTTGCAACAAAGACCTCTCTTCTACTCATTATGACCGTACTATGATTGGTTCCGGCGATAACCTCGACTTCAACCTCCGGGAACTTGGCTTTCATGTTCCATAGACAATCAATAGGAACAATAGCATCTTTATCCCCTTGCACCACATTAATTTTAACACCGGAATTGATCAAAGTTTCAAGGTGTTTATCCGTGAATTTCGCCCCTCCGCATATCACATTGTGCATGCTGTGCCACGCGGATTGATGTGTGTGCTTCGTCAATTCTGTTATCGCCGTAGGTAGTTTCCTAAACATCGAAGAAAACAGAGTGTTCAAAACAGGTTTCCGTGGGAATCAAGTAATAGTCTTTAGCTATATTTATATACCTTCTCCAAGTTACAATTTTGATGATCATCTCCCATGTACGGTGGTACCTACAAAAAACCAAGCAAACGCCACGGCCAATGTGCTCGTACCAAGCCATCATCGCCGAGAAAAACGAAGTCGGCGGCCAAAGTTTCTTCTCGGCGATCACATCAAGAGCATCACAACTTGCTCCTCCTGTTGAATCGGCAAAATACGGCTAAATCCCAAAAAAACAGATTTCAGAACAAACGTTAACGTTGTTTAAAACCGTGTTTTCAAGAGGATTCGGATTTTTATGATCGGGAAACTCACCGGAGCTACTAAAGCAACGGACCTGACACTGCCAGAGAATTTGGCAGCTAAGGCCACTGCAATGATGCATCCCATGGAGTGTGCTACAACATGGAACGAAGTCAAATTGTTTGGTAAAATAACCGATTTCTTGATCATTTCAACATGCTCTTTTAACGAATATCGACTGTCTCTTGGTTTCGGACTGTCTCCGAATCCTAGAAGATCGACCGCAAAAAATCTGTAGTTAGTATTCTCGGTGGTCTCGGGTAGATATTTGAACACTGTGTTGGTCCAAAACGATGAAGATGCTAAGAATCCGTGTATGAAAATAACGTTCTCTACCGGTTTGTTGCTCATCAACAAATCTGATCAAATGAAAAATTTGAGGTGTTAACCGTAACATAATGATTGAATTTAAAGTTTAAGTAATTACTAATTTACCTTGAGATATTGAAGGTTGCTTGACGATCACGTTAAGTTTATCGGTGTAGGTCCAAGAAACACAATTCTTGCAACCACAATCAGACCACCGGTTTGCAAACTCACGAGGGACTTTCTTCATTTTGTCGGGAAAAATGAATTTTCTTAAGAAAGTAACGATACCGATTTTGTTGATGATCTCCGGGAGTTTTCTCGCAAACCGGAGAAAACCGGCTTGTCGGAAAATGTTTCTCCTCCGGTAAAGAGTCTCCGACAAGTGTTGATTGTTTGAGAGAAACTCGTATCCTGCGAAATCTGTTGTCTCTTGAGGGCTTTTACAATGACAGGACTGTAATTTTTCTTCCATAACCAGGTCGAGGAATCTGAAAACGATGCAGAGAAAATCGTCGAGAAGGTCAAAAAGGAAGAAAACGGCCGAACTCGGAGCTCCGTTGATTACTGAAATACATTTTTCTGGGAAACTCGAAGCAATCATCATAGGGACCTTGAGAGAGAGAGAGAGAGAGAGAGAAGCAGAGACTCTGTGAAGAAGAAACATATCTTAAGACAGGTTTTTATACACTTTACTAAGTACAAATACTTATGATTTAACAGGAGTTAATTAATTATTCGTTGTAGTATATATTATGATTAATAGATTGTGTTTATTACATTGATATTTAAACCGTATAGATTTTTAATTCTGTAACTTTCACGAAATTTCCTCCAAACTAGAAGTAATAAAACCTTGACCAATTCTTTTTTAAAAATTAATGCCTGAAATTTGGCTATCCACCTAATTAACCATTTTCAACGGCATTTTTGGGTCTTTTTTTTTTTTGGGGTGCAAAAGTCTTTGTTTTTAATAAGTCTACTCCGATGACAACAAAATGAGTGTATGTATGTGTCACATGAAGACTGCATTATTTAATTACTAAAAATCCTTTTAAACTATCTTTTAAATGCCAGTACCTTAGGCCATGATCAACGCAGACCTTGTCGGGTCTTAAGAAGTGTTTTAAAGATTTTAAAATAATTAAAACAAGATTAAAAGGGTCTTAAGTTTATAAAAGTGTCTTAAATAAGATCTTTTTTCAGTCATAAGAACGGACATGTAGCGATTTATGAGTGGTTGCGGAAAAATAAAGACGGGAAAAGAAAGAAAAAAATTGGTGTACGCGTGTTTGAGTCGGTCTCTCTTCCTTTCTCTCTTTCTTCGGTTTCTCCGGAGGTGATTTTACGATTTCAAAGCCAATCGGAGTCAATCTTCCGATTTGAGGGAAGAAATCAATCGGAAATGGCGTGATAAATTGTGGATTCTCCGTTCTGAGTCTTTCATGCTCAGAATCGGCGAATTTGGTTCGCAAAATCAATCTCAAAATATTTCACCACTGTCTAATCGATATAATGGTAAGAAATATGTGTTCTCTTAGGTAGATCGTGTTTTATTAATTGATGAGATTGGATTAGTGTTGTTTGCAATCGGTTTTGAGATAATTGAATTTAGGATTCTGAGGTTAAGATTAGGGATCTTCACATTCTAGGTTTCATGTAATTGATTTTAGAGTTTTTTCCTATGATTGAAATTAGGTTTTAATTGAATTTGAGATTTGATTGAATTTATTTTACGGATTTGTGATGGAATGGCTAATTGTAAAAAATCGGATTAACTTCTGATTTCATAAAAAATTTGTTTTCATCTCATTGTTTTTAGGTTTATTCGAATTTGATCTATTATGTTTTAGATTTATTAGCAATGTTTGGATAATTATATAATTTTGGTTTGCTGATGAGAGCTAATTCGTGATTTGATCCCATTGTTGCATGGTATATGGTGCATAAAAGAAACCAAGGAGATTACAGCATCATTCTCAGGTAAGATTTTGTGTGAATTAACAGAGATTTTGTGGTTTGTTAAAAGTGTTGCATTGTGATGTTTCTGAAATTTGGATTTTCATGTTAATGGATTATGAAAGATGCAAGGGACCATACTCAGATGTTCACACGTAAAAGAAGGTATGTTTCTTGAAAGATAGTTTTGCCGTTAATAGGTAGTTGAAAATTAGGTGTAATTCATTGCTTAATTGGTAATAAATTCAGTAGATATGTGTCTACATCAAAGTTAATCTGTGTATGTGTGATAATGGTTTGAACTGTAGATGTGATGTTGGTTAGATATGATGATTGCTTTAGTTAACTCGTAACTTAGATATGCTGAATTTCCTTTCTTATTGAAACTGAAACTGAATCTATGATGAAACTGAAACTATGTCTTGGTTTCTCAGTTTTAATATAATGAACGGTAATTTATAGATTAGGTAAAGAATAGACATGTAATTGAATGCATAATGAATAACATTTGCACAACTTCCTCTCTTATTAAACAAAAGAAAAAAACTTCAACCTCTTCCTATATAATAACCTATACACCAAAACCTGAAACCACATCTTATCTTTCTTAATCTTTCAAAACCTTTCTTCAACCTCTTCCACTTTTGTTCTTCAGTTTCCTCTTCTCTTTCTTAAGTCTCTTAAGCTAGGTTATGGATTCTCCTAATCCATATATTCAAAGGTCCAACTTTCTGGACCTTTTAAGTAGTCAACATGAAAGCCAATACCCTCAACACATTCCCTATGGTAGTTTTCCCCAAACTATGCCAATTGGATCATCTGAAATACCAGTATTTAGTACTCAGTGGTCTGATGATGAAGACACTTCTGTGGAACGTAAACAGAGAAAGAGAAATTGGCTTACTACCTCGCAGATGGTATTTATCCCAAATGGCCAACTTTTATCCAATCAATTTCACTTCCACAGGATCCAAAAGCATGTTTATTTGCTGAACGTCAAGAATCTGTCCGAAAGGATTTCGAGCGTGCTTTTGGAGTCTTGCAAGCTCGGTTTGCCATTGTTAAAAACCCAACTCTTTTTGGGATAAGGGAAAAGTCGGAAAGATTATGAGACCATGTATCATACTCCACAATATGATAGTAGAAGACGAACGAGCTGGGTACACTCAGTATGATGTATTAGAGTTCGAACACGGAGAAGGAAGTTCACATGTGGATTTGACGTTTTCTACAGATATGCCTACAAATGTCTCCCAAATGCTGGACATTCGAACTCGACTTCGTGATAGAAACAAGCATCAACAATTGAAAGATGATTTGGTTGAACATGTATGGCAATGGCGACAACGTCAACATTAAAACTCACCGTTCTTTTTCCGTTTATGATTTGGAACATTATGTTTTCAATTTTTTTCTTCTCATGTATATTTAAATTTTTATTTAAAGGTTTTTTTTAAATGCTTTTAAAAATTAAAATGAATGGATTTTTTTTTAAGACACTCAAATTAAGTGTCTCCATTGGAAGTCTTCTTAACCAAAAGTGTCTTAAACAAAATAAATAAATTAAATTTAATCCACAAATAACTTAAGACACCCATTATGGTGTCTCCATTGGTGATGCCCTTATTAGTTAGGTGAAAATTTGACTTATATTTTTTAGTCAAATTTTGAAAATGAAAAAAAAACCAACTATCCTTTTCAATCTAAATAGTAAGAAACTATCATGGTGATGTTGGAAAAAAACCAACTATATATAATATATCCTTTTTCTGTAAGAATTATTTAGGGGTCACACGTGTATTATCAATGTGTTAGGGTCATTATTTAAAGTAGTCAAAACTTATGTGGTTACTTAAGTATAAAATAAAAGACTATGGGGCATAAGTGTTATGGAAATTTAATGTGAGGATACATTCAGTAATTTCTAATTTGATGAAGGGCCGAATTAGAAATTGTTTCTATATAAATAGAAGGTTATGATCCCCAAAGCAACCCTAATCTGAAATACAGAAAACTCTCTGCATCCCATCAACAGAGACCTAAAGCTATTCAGGGTTTGCTTTGGAAGAACCATTCCCAAACTTCAGAACTTTAGCAATGGATCCATCAGGTACGCTTCCGCTTCTGTTCTTATTAATCAGAGACTGGCATGCTTAAGTGGATTATTTAGATTAATCCCTACAATTGGTATCAGAGCATCATGTTCAGTTTCTGTTTAATAATCAGGTTAATTATGAATAAATTCGGATTTATTAATTGTGAAAAAATCAGATTGTTGAAACTGGTTTTTTTTCTTTGAGATTCATGCTTAGATTAAGTATTTTGGAATATGTGGTTTAAAGTTCTGAAGTTAGAACTGATTTATATGATGTTTAGATCTAGTTTTGGTATTGATTCTAGAGAAAATCATGTTTTGGTTCATAGATCTAAATTAATCTTACTGGAATCAAGTTCTAAAGTATGAGCTCGTAAGGTTTTAATTTTTCGAATATAAGGAAAAGTTTTTTTTCTTTTCGAAAAGTTTGAGCAAATTCGGATCTGGTTTTCATCAGCCTTGGCGGCTGGCTTCTGAAATTTTTTTTTAGGGTTTACTCGTGTACCCTAAATTTTTTTTGGTTTGATGAAAGGCATATAGGGGCATTTTTGTAATTCTTATAATCTGATTTAATAAAACGTAAGTTTCATATTCGGGCCAGAAATCAGATTTGTTAATTCTTTAGGTTTTTTCTCGGCTTCGCCCAAATATTGTTTAAAATAAAGAGTTTGGGCCCGTTTAGGACAGAGGTTGCATTATAAGGCCCGATTCGTTTTTTAAGTAAAACGAAAAACGCATCTAATGGGATTCGAACCCTGGCTGCGTTATTTGGGTAACCTCTTCCAGCTTGTCTTAAACCACTTTGCTGCTGTCATATTCTTGCACATGGAGCCCCCAGACTTCTTCATATATGTCTGAGCAAGAATACAATTAAGATTTAAAACAATATATAATTTTGATTGTACAAGTTTAATATTTGAATTGGATTTATTGATGCAATATGTTGCCAAAGTAACATTTATTGTGGATATTTTTTCATGAATAGTATTAAATGTTGTGTGTATGTATTTTCATGCGAATATTAAATCGACCCAAAGGTAGATTTATATTTGGCCGGATTACATACATACATGTGATGATAAACATGTGACAATTATAAGGATAAACATGTGAATGATAAATCGATCCAAAGATAGGTTTATTATTCATCATGCATTATTTTCAATGTTTGATCATTACAACAAGAGTATCGCTAGCAATTAATATTACTGTCCAAAGACTTGATATTAATGTTGCACTTGGTATCTCGAGATGGATTGCACAATCATTTATAATTTATTATTGATTTATCTTCAATTAAGTAATGAGTTACTAATTAAGGATTGTTTTTTGTTTTTCAGCAAATTTCACTACAGTATCTGCAAACTTAGGTTCAATTCCAACACTTACTGGTTCCAACTACAAGGAATGGAAAAGTAAAGTTAAGATTGTCCTTGGGTGTATGGATCTTGACCTTGCGTTAAGGATGGAACAACCTACTTCTCCTACAGACACCAGCACTGCCGAGTATAAGGCTGTTTATGAGAAGTGGGAACGTTCTAATCGTATTGGTTTAATGATCATTATGGACACCATACCATCAACCTTTAGAGGTGATGAGGCGATCAAAGACCTCAAACAGTTCTTTGCTGAGATGGACTTGCGTTTTGCAAGCAGCGATAAAGCAGAAATAAGTACGCTTCTGTATCGCTTTAGTACCATGAGGTATCACGGCAAAGGAAACATAAGGGAGTACATTTTGGAAATGTCCAACATTGTTTCAAAACTTAAGACTCTCAAGACTGAGCTTCCAGAAGAAGTGCTCATATTTTTTGTCTTGAACTCTCTCCCTCCTCAATTCAATCAATTGAAATCCAGTTACAACACACAGAAGGAGAAATGGTCTCTTAATGAGCTCATTTCATATTGTGTGAATGAGGAGAATAGGATGAAACAAGAAAGGTCTGAAAGTGCTCATATGGTTAACACCTCTAAGGGTCAGGGCAAGAGAAGGAAAATTGAGGTTGTTAAGAATGATGCTGCTAAAGGTCCATCTCAAAAGAAGCAGACTAAGGTTGAAGATACATGCTTCTTTTGCAAGAAAGCTGGACACATCAAGAAGGACTGCCAAAAGTACCACGCTTGGCGTGGAAAGAAAGGTATGTTCCTTGCTATGGTCTGTTCTGAAGTGAACTTAGTTGAAGTACCCAGAAACACTTGGTGGTTAGATTCAGGTGCAACTACTAACATCAGTGTTTCATTGCAGGGTTGCCTGAGCTACCGAAAACCAACTGAAGCTGAAAGACGCATTCATGTGGCTAATGGATTTCCGGTGGATGTGGAGGCAATTGCGCATTTTAGATTGTTTTTTAGTACTGGTGATACAAGATATTTTCGTGTCAATTATCCCAAGTGTACTCATGTCATTGTAGTACTTGAGATGTCAATCCATAAGGGGTTAAGATTGAGGCACTAAAAATGCAAGAAACTTCTTAAGCTAGAGCAAACATTGTTTTTGTTTTTTTTTATGTTTATGAGAAAGAAAACAAATGCAAGAAAGAAAACAAAACACAAGACTAAAATGTTGGATCATGAACTAAGCTATCAATGAGATGGGTAACAATCAAACAATGAATCATTTGGAAGCATTAATCACTATCTTAAAACATGGAATTCACAAATATGACTAATCCATTTCCATGGCACTAATCACCTTGTTAATTATCTAATCAAGAACAAATTTCCATTTGTGATTAAATAATCAACAAGCATTAAGAAACAATTCCAATTAGTTCACTAAACACCCTAAACATCAACTTCCGTTGGCTAGGATATGCTTAGCTCACAAAAGGTTCGGGTCAAGCAACTGAACTCGGGTCATGAGTGAAATGCCTAAGATCTAGAAATGAATGAACAATCCTAATCTAGTACTAACACCGCTTACTCGAATCTATCCCTAATGCATGGGATGAGACCAAAAATCTAACTAATCTAAGGTGTAGCACTAGGTTTCGGTTTATCATGACAACTCTAGCATTACGAACCAACCTAAGTGAAAGACTCATCCAAGATCATCCTAAATAACCATTATCTAACCATCAAGACAATTGACTAATGATGCCTAAACATTCAATGCACATTCATTCTTATGACATGGATCACACAAGTAGATTAGTTCACTCACATGATACTAATCCATTTACAAATCATCTAGTTATCAAGAACTTCCGTTCAAAACTAAATGATCCATAATCATTAAGCATTAGTCCATACAAGTCAACAATTCACCTTAATCATCAATTTCCATTGGCTAAGAATTGAATTGCATGCTTAGAAGTTTTCTAGACATTTCATCGAACACCTTCCGGGCGAGAAATGTCTTAAGTTCTAGAAATGAGTTGTCAATTCGATTCTAGCATTAAGATCCCTCCTAATATGAGAACAAATGATTATCTAAGCCTAAACATCAACAATCAACCATCAACCATCCAAATCAAACATTATCTAAAATCCAACAAAAAGTCAACTCACAAGAACATGAAGAACACAAGAGAAAAAGACATAGAAATGAAGAACAAGAATCAAATAAGCATAATATAAAGATAGAGTGAAGAAATCTTCTCTAGAATGACATTTATATGAAGAACAATCCCAAAACATCAAGAAGAGAGAGTTGGGGACGAGCCCCCACTCTTAGAAGAAGAAAACTTTACAATAAAATTAGGTTTTTTGGCTTTTAATAGAGTTTGGGTCGAATTTTTGAGTTTCAGATGATCCACAGCGGTCAGCTCATACCGCTGCATGACCGCTGTGATTCTCTGTTTTTTTTTCGACGGATGAACCCGCAGCGGTCACTGTAGACCGCTGCATGACCGCTGCGAGCTCCACTGAGTTCATTCGCGCGCCAGACTGGACCGTCGTCACGGAAATTGGCATAACTTCTGATCGCACCGTTGGAATTGCCTCAAACCACTTCCAAATGAAAGCTAATCCATTGATATATCTCGTGTTAAAATTTGAGCTCAATCCATCGGTGGAAAGTCCTTCATCCAATGCCAAACTTATGACGTCTCAACCTGATCCTGCATCTTTGTATTCCGAAATGAACTTTTTGATGGCTATCTTCACTCCTCCAACTCCTATGATTCCAAGAATACCTGAAAATGGCTCAAGCAAGCCAAAAAGAATGCAAAGACAACCTAGGACATCTAAAATGCAATGAGACTCAAGTTGGACCTAAATGCATGAAAATATCCAAAAACTATACAAATTGGAACTAAAAACCTATGAAACTAAACCTTAAAAACATGTAAAATATGGTGTTATCAACTCCCCCGGACTTGCCTTTTGCTTGTCCGCAAGCAAACAAGAAAAGACAAACCGAAAGAGAGGTTTTAAAGAGTGGGAATTCATAACTAAAGGACATGTCAAAGCATTCAAAGTGGGAATTCTATGCCCAAGATAATACCAAGACATTGCAAAAACGTATCTCAATTATGACTCTAACTTCTCTAGACTTATCGCAACTCCTAATCTTTTCTCTTAACAACAATGCCTCATGCCTACAAGTCCTCTTCTCAACCAACCCTCACATTCATTTGATCTTTCTAAAGGTGCGGTCTCACAAATGGGCAAGTGATCAAGTCCAATCGGTTTGGAAGAAAAGGCAATTGGCACTAGTAAATGTGAGTGCAAGGAGGTTCATTCTCTTTTTGGGTGACTTACTCTCAAGAAAAAGGAATGCTATATGTTATGCAAAAGCAAGGAAGACTAGAAACAATTTATGCATACAAAGTTAAGCTCACATTGTTCTACCCTCCTAGCAAAGCATTCTACCCAAATGGTGATTCCATTTCCTCTTCTTATCTTATTTTCTTGAAGCTCATTAAACCCTCAAAGCCCTTTTGGCTAAATCAAAACTCCCTTTTTAAACCCCTTTTCTTTTCCAAACACCAAACTCCTAGAGACATTTTTAATCGACCCCTTTCTTTTCTTCTTACTCTCCCTAAACTTTTTATTCTTTCTCTTTTTCAAACATGGAGAGTGTTTTTCTTTTTCTTTTTCTAGGGTCTTTCTTTTACGCTCTTCTCTAGAGTTTTCTTTTCCAACCAAGGATTCTTTTTCTACCATTTCTCATTTCACTTTTCATGAGCTCATGCTCCCCAAAACCAAATACCATTCAATCCATTGATCCCCATCTTAATGCTAGCCTCTTTTCTTTGAACAACAAACCTAGCTAAAAATGAAAGCTAACCTTTGTCGTTTCCGATACTTACAAGATTTTACACACAATAGCATATCAAGAAAAGGCCTCACTCAATAAAAAAAACAAGGGGTGGAAAGGAAACGGTTATGGTGAAAGGTAGGGAACCATTCTAAAAATGAGAATGGCCACTCGGGTTATTAGAGAGTGGTAAAAGTGGATAAGATAACCCGAATGTTTTCTTTGAACCATGGTTATGTATCACAAGCCCATAAGCAAGAAGATTATATTCATTTAAGTCCAATTATCAAGGGGTTGATTTCAAATTAAACAAGTATTTACAAGACAAAGAGTTAAGAGTAGAGAGATCAAAGTACGAAGTTTTCAAGTCTTTTGAAATCGTTTAAGCAATATAAAACCATTATCGAGAGCATCACAATGAAAGCTTATCATACATGTTTTATGAACTCTCATGCACATGAATGCAACCAATATGATCTAGAAATGAGTGATCAAGTCAAGTCTAGAATGCACATGGACTAATGCAAACTACATGATGATTTTTTTTGTTTTTCGTTTTTTTTTTATGCAATTAAAAATATACAATGCAATGACTCAAGAAAATGAAAATAAGACAAAATACACAATGTCAAAACACAAGAACCTCTCCCCCGGACTTAAATCACACCGTCTCGGTGTGAATTGAGCCAAAGAGAGAGTAAAACAAACATAAAAACGAAATGGTATATACAAAGGGAAAAGTTAGTGGTACCTTGGAGTGGAGTGGATTCACGAGGAGGAAGCATTGTGCGTTGAAGCTCACGGACTTAGACCATTCCATCCGTCCCATTTATTCACCCTTATTGCTCCTACAAAAACATGAAAACAAAATTTATCAAACAATAAAAAGGCATAAAACAAGAAGTAAAGGATAGGATTGCTTGTTTTATGTCTCTAGCATTGACGGTGGATAGGATTGGGGGAGTCCCCAATGGCGCGTTTAACGTCGCTAGCTTGACGGTTGCGTCCTCTTATTCACTCTCTCCTTGAATGTTTCCTTTACTCCTAGTTTCGAACCTAAGAGATCAAGATCACAAGAAAAGAGAAAAAAAAGATTAACAACAAAAGAAAATAAAAAGCTCTAGTCTCAAGAAGAATCCAAATCCTAATGATCAATGCTAAACCCCAATGGCAACGGCGCCAAATTGATAGTAGGATTTTTCCTATCAATTTCTCAAATCCCACTCATGTCATTGTAGTACTTGAGATGTCAATCCATAAGGGGTTAAGATTGAGGCACTAAGAATGCAAGAAACTTCTTAAGCTAGAGCAAACATTGTTTTTGGTTTTTAAATTTATAAGAAAGGAAACAAATGCAAGAAGGAAAACAAAACACAAGACTAAAATGTTGGATCATGAACTAAGCTATCAATGAGATGGGTAACAATCAAACAATGAATCATTTGGAAGCATTAATCACTATCTTAAAACATGGAATTCACAAATATGACTAATCCATTTCCATGGCACTAATCACCTTGTTAATTATCTAATCAAGAACAAATTTCCATTTGTGATTAAATAATCAACAAGCATTAAGAAACAATTCCAATTAGTTCACTAAACACCCTAAACATCAACTTCCGTTGGCTAGGATATGCTTAGCTCACAAAAGGTTCGGGTCAAGCAACTGAACTCGGGTCATGAGTGAAATGCCTAAGATCTAGAAATGAATGAACAATCCTAATCTAGTACTAACACCGCTTACTCGAATCTATCCCTAATGCATGGGATGAGACCAAAAATCTAACTAATCTAAGGTGTAGCACTAGGTTTCGGTTTATCATGACAACTCTAGCATTACGAACCAACCTAAGTGAAAGACTCATCCAAGATCATCCTAAATAACCATTATCTAACCATCAAGACAATTGACTAATGATGCCTAAACATTCAATGCACATTCATTCTTATGACATGGATCACACAAGTAGATTAGTTCACTCACATGATACTAATCCATTTACAAATCATCTAGTTATCAAGAACTTCCGTTCAAAACTAAATGATCCATAATCATTAAGCATTAGTCCATACAAGTCAACAATTCACCTTAATCATCAATTTCCATTGGCTAAGAATTGAATTGCATGCTTAGAAGTTTTCTAGACATTTCATCGAACACCTTCCGGGCGAGAAATGTCTTAAGTTCTAGAAATGAGTTGTCAATTCGATTCTAGCATTAAGATCCCTCCTAATATGAGAACAAATGATTATCTAAGCCTAAACATCAACAATCAACCATCAACCATCCAAATCAAACATTATCTAAAATCCAACAAAAAGTCAACTCACAAGAACATGAAGAACACAAGAGAAAAAGACATAGAAATGAAGAACAAGAATCAAATAAGCATAATATAAAGATAGAGTGAAGAAATCTTCTCTAGAATGACATTTATATGAAGAACAATCCCAAAACATCAAGAAGAGAGAGTTGGGGACGAGCCCCCACTCTTAGAAGAAGAAAACTTTACAATAAAATTAGGTTTTTTGGCTTTTAATAGAGTTTGGGTCGAATTTTTGAGTTTCAGATGATCCACAGCGGTCAGCTCATACCGTTGCATGACCGCTGTGATTCTCTGTTTTTTTTTCGACGGATGAACCCGCAGCGGTCACTGTAGACCGCTGCATGACCGCTGCGAGCTCCACTGAGTTCATTCGCGCGCCAGACTGGACCGTCGTCACGGAAATTGGCATAACTTCTGATCGCACCGTTGGAATTGCCTCAAACCACTTCCAAATGAAAGCTAATCCATTGATATATCTCGTGTTAAAATTTGAGCTCAATCCATCGGTGGAAAGTCCTTCATCCAATGCCAAACTTATGACGTCTCAACCTGATCCTGCATCTTTGTATTCCGAAATGAACTTTTTGATGGCTATCTTCACTCCTCCAACTCCTATGATTCCAAGAACACCTGAAAATGGCTCAAGCAAGCCAAAAAGAATGCAAAGACAACCTAGGACATCTAAAATGCAATGAGACTCAAGTTGGACCTAAATGCATGAAAATATCCAAAAACTATACAAATTGGAACTAAAAACCTATGAAACTAAACCTTAAAAACATGTAAAATATGGTGTTATCAACTGGTCGTTTTTTGGATTTGAAAGACACTTTTGTTGCACCGTCATTTAGACGGAATTTGGTTTCTGGTCCTTATTTAGACAAATTTGGTTATTCTTGTCTAACTGAGCGTGGAAAAGCTACTCTGTCTTTAAATTCAGTTTTAATTGGAACTGGTACACTTATGGATAATCACAGTCTTTATATGCTTGACACTCTAACTTCTCATGATGAAAGTTTAAGTGTTGAATCGAGGGGTACTAAACGAAAATTCGAAAATGCAAGTTCAGGAACTCTGTGGCACAAACGCTTAGGTCACATCTCTAAAAATAGAATTGAGCGACTTGTGTCGGATGGTATATTGGGTTCTGTTGACTTCACAAATTGTGATGTCTGTGTGGATTGCATTAAAGGAAAACAGACTAAACAAAAGAAATTAGGTGCATACAGAGCTACAGAAGTTCTTGAGTTGATACATACGGATATTTGTGGACCATTCCCTACGGCATCTTGGAACGGTCAACAATATTTTATATCTTTCATAGACGATTGCTCTCGATATGCATACTTATTTCTTATTCATGAAAAGTCAGAGTCTGTGGACGTGTTCAAGAAATTTAAGGTTGAAGTTGAGAACCAACTTGAGCGAAGGATAAAATCTGTCAGATCTGATCGTGGTGGTGAATATTACGGTCGGTATGACGGTTCAGGTGAACAACGTCCAGGACCATTTGCCAGATATCTAGAGGAGTGTGGAATTGTCCCACAATACACCATGCCTGGGTCTCCCAGCATGAATGGTGTGTCAGAAAGACGCAACCGCACTCTTAAGGATATGGTGAGGAGTATGATCAGTCATTCCACCTTACCTGAATCACTCTGGGGAGAGGCACTAAAGACTGCAGCTTACATTCTTAATAGAGTGCCAACTAAAGCAACTGCAAAAACACCTTATGAGCTTTGGACTGGCAGAAAACCTAGTTTAAAGCATTTTCACATTTGGGGATGTCCAGCTGAGGCTAGGCCTTATAGGCCGTTTGAAAAGAAATTGGACTCCAGAACTGTGAGCAGTTACTTTGTTGGTTATTCTGAGCGATCTAGGGGCTATAAGTTTTATGATCCCAAACATAAGAATATTTTTGAGACGGGAACAGCTACGTTCTTTGAGGATGTTAAATTTGGGGGAGAAATGAAGTTAAAGACATCATCTTTGAGGAAGAATCGAATTCAGGTTCTATACCGATTCATATAGTTGCTTTGGATAAAGCAAATTTGGAACCTCAAGTTGATACTGAAATCCTTCCTCTAAATGAAGATGACAATGTTATCGAACATGAAGGTCAAATTCAAAATCCTCAGGAACTAGTGCAACAAGAACAAGTGCCTTTGCGGCGATCCACTAGAGAAAGGAGAAGCGCTATTCCGGATGATTACATAGTGTTTCTTATGGAACAAGAGGAAAATCAAACTCAGTTGGAAGATGATCCTATCAACTTCCGTGAGGCCATGAGTAGTTCCAATTCAGATAAGTGGGTCAAAGCTAGTGAAGAAGAGTATAAGTCAATGCTAGACAATAAGGTTTGGGACCTTGTCCAATTACCAGAAGGAAAGAAACCCATTGGTTGCAAATGGATTTTTAAGACTAAAATGGATTCAAATGGTAATGTGGAAAGGTATAAGGCTCGTCTAGTAGCTAAAGGCTATACTCAGAAAGAAGGGATTGACTACAAAGAAACCTTTTCTCCAGTCTCATCAAAGGATTCTTTTAGGATAATCATGGCCCTTGTTGCACATTATGACTTAGAGCTTCATCAAATGGATGTCAAGACAGCGTTTCTCAATGGAAACATTGATGAGATGATTTATATGGAGCAACCAGAAAACTTTGTATTAGGTGATTCAAAGAAGATGGTATGCAAGTTAAATAAATCCATCTATGGACTAAAACAAGCTTCTCGTCAATGGTACCACAAGTTTCATGAAGTAATCACCTCATTTGGTTTTGAGGTGAATTTGGTTGAAGATTGTGTGTATCAAAAATTCAGTGGGAGTAAATGCATTTTCCTGGTATTGTATGTTGATGACATACTACTAGCCACTAACGATATAGGCATGCTACATGAGACCAAGAAATTTCTTAAGGAAAATTTTGAGATGAAAGATCTTGGTGAAGCATCTTTTGTATTAGGAATCCAGATTCATCGAGATCGAA
The DNA here is from genome assembly GCA_030161315.1 of Eutrema japonicum. NCBI lineage: Eukaryota > Viridiplantae > Streptophyta > Magnoliopsida > Brassicales > Brassicaceae > Eutrema > Eutrema japonicum. Next base: position 48,892,708 of record BSQW01000005.1, read on the forward strand.
CTCGAGGAATTCTTGGATTGTCTCAAAAGAGCTATATCGATAAAATACTCAAGAGATTTGGCATGCATGATTGCAAACCAGGTGACACCCCAGTCGCTAAAGGAGACAAATTTTGTCTCAGTCAGTGCCCTAAAGGAAATTTAGAAATTCAGGAGATGCAAAAGATTCCTTATGCGTCGGCTGTAGGGAGTCTAATGTATGCTCAAGTTTGTACGCGTCCAGATTTAGCGTACATTGTTGGAGTTTTGGGCAGATACTTAAGTAATCCAGGTTTGGACCATTGGAAAGCAGCCAAAAGGGTCATGAGGTACCTGCAGAGAACAAAGGACTATATGCTCACATATCAGAGATCAGATAACTTGGAGATCATTGGATATTCTGATTCTGATTTTGCTGGATGTCAAGATAGTAGAAAGTCTACATTAGGTTTTGTTTTTCTGTTGGCCGGTGGAGCTATTTCTTGGCGTAGTGCGAAACAATCACTCGTAGCTTCCTCCACAATGGCAGCAGAATTTGTAGCAGTTTTTGAGGCATCCAATCATGGACTTTGGCTGAGGAATTTTGTCACTGGGCTGCGAATTCTTGAAGGAATTGAAAGACCACTAAAGTTGTATTGTGACAATAAATCAGCGGTTCAGTACTCAAACAAAAATAGGAGTGCGACAAAGTCTAAGTTTATTGAAATTAAGTTCCTGGTTGTTCAGGAGAGAGTACAAAGTGGAGAGATTTCCATAGAACACTTAGGGACAAACTCCATGATAGCAGATCCTCTCACTAAAGGTATTCCACCGAAGGTCTTTCATGAGCATATTGCTCGAATGGGTGTTTTAGTGTTTGATGATCATTTGGATTAGTGGAAGTTTTTCATTTGGGTTTGGGTTTTATGTTTTTGGTTTGTGTTTATGCACATTTTCCTTTCTGATCAGAAATAAAGTTTTTATGTTTACTCTTTGTACAATAAAGTTAAAGGATCTCAATAAGGTAGGACCAGTTGAAAATCGACATGTATTGATCACTTTTCATGTGATTTTCATGCCACACTTTTCATAATTGATCAATGTCATTTGGCTATATTGATTTCAGTGACCATGGAAGGTTTAGTTATTTTTATTATAACGAAGACCGCCATGATCCTATATTTCTGTAGTCAATGGACGTGATTGTTTATGCCCTGCTGCATAATGACAATTTTGAGCTCATAAAGTCTAACACAATTTTGGATACATATGTGACCCAGTGGGAGATTGTAAGAATTATTTAGGGGTCACACGTGTATTATCAATGTGTTAGGGTCATTATTTAAAGTAGTCAAAACTTATGTGGTTACTTAAGTATAAAATAAAAGACTATGGGGCATAAGTGTTATGGAAATTTAATGTGAGGATACATTCAGTAATTTCTAATTTGATGAAGGGCCGAATTAGAAATTGTTTCTATATAAATAGAAGGTTATGGTCCCCAAAGCAACCCTAATCTGAAATACAGAAAACTCTCTGCATCCCATCAACAGAGACCTAAAGCTATTCAGGGTTTGCTTTGGAAGAACCATTCCCAAACTTCAGAACTTTAGCAATGGATCCATCAGGTACGCTTCCGCTTCTGTTCTTATTAATCAGAGACTGGCATGCTTAAGTGGATTATTTAGATTAATCCCTACATTTTCAATCTAAGTCATCTCAATAGTATACGTGGAAACTATCATGGTGATGTTGAAAATAATGAGAATTGTATTTTATCCAATTTCAATCTAAGGCATCTCAATAGAGTTATAGTTGCCCGTTATATTTATTTGAAATCAAATAGTTTTGGGTTGGTGGTAAGGGATATTTATGTGGATTCCCTCCTCTCTCATCCGGCTTCGAGTCGTTTTGGCCACATAGCCGCGTATTTCTTAAACAATTGCGTGAATCCGGATGTGAGGTTTACTGAAGATTAATCTGGATCCAAAGGGTCTAAGATCACTCCAGGATTTAACAAAATATATATATATATATATATATATATATTTATCCAAAATATATTTTGGAAAAGATTCAGTTGAAATGTTAAACGGTTTATCCGAAATATATTTTGACCACTTTAAAATATTAGAAAAGATTCAGTTGAAATTTGCTAGTTTTTATATCATTTTTAAATCTCCATTCGTTTTTTTTAGATTACGTTTGTATCGCTAAATTTCAAAGTTTATTTGACTAATTCGACGTTAATTAATTGTTCTTATTCTAACATTTTCAACTGACATTTTCAAATTGTTTTTTTTTAGCGGACATTTTCAAATTCAAAATATCAATAAACAATTTACAATTCAATTTTCTTGCGGTTCTGGAATCTTTATAGGATATGGAAGAAAACCGATTTGCATTATTGGAATTAAAAAGTTGGTTTCTGAAGATGCGTTTTTCACAAAAGGAGCAGAAAAAGAAAACCAATCAAACTAACTCAAAAATTCAAAAAATGCAATGGATTATAGTTGGAAGATGAGGAAATCGCGGTTGAAGAGACCATGATGGCATAGACTATACAGACGATGAAGAAGAAGTCTTCTCCTTCCGTTCATAAATAATATCGTTTTAAATTTTTATTTTTTATTTTTAAAGAATGTCGATTTATATTTTTAATGTATATTTTTGATCTAAATCTCAGTTTTAATCCTATTATTTTAACTTATTAATTAGAAAGAAAAACTTTTTTAGTGTATTGATAAATAGTATAATATAATTTTGTATATTTTTATGTGAAAAATGATAGAATGATACTTTAGTGAAAGTGAGGGGATAGTATTTGATAGTGAGATCTTTTACTATACTCTCTTTTTAGCTTTATTGATTTTTCAGAGCTAGCTAATGTGTAAGTTTAAATTTCTCTAATCTTTCAAGTATGATCCAAAAAATTATAACCTTAATATATGCATTTCAATAAAATAACTTTTAACAAAAAAAAAAAACTAACAATTTTGTACACAAAAACAAAAAATCGCTGGAGTTTTATAATCCATACTCCATAGAAGTAACTTCTTTATATAATTGATTTTATTTTTGAAGTGAAATTCATCCGAAAATGTTGACTATTTTTCTACATGAAGAAGTATTGACTCTTTTTAATCATAACCACGCTTGTTTTTGTTTTAGACTATTTAGATAACTTTCTATTGTGTATATATATATATATATATATATATTCCTGAATTTATATTTAATAAATTGCAAGAAATAATATTCTTTGTAAATTGCGACTATATATACGATAGAAAGTTAAAACTAGTTGTTTTCAAAATTTATATTATTGTGTATATATTCCTGAATTTGTATTTTTCAAAATTTACTATATATACAATAGACTACATTATTAGAAAATAGTTGTTTTCAAAATTTATTAAGAAATGATGATTTGCAGGAATTAACATTTTGTACACTTATCATAGTTTTTAGCACTTAAATTACCGTTTATAGTTTTTTAGCATTTTTAGTATTATTCATGATAATTGAGCTCATATACAATACGGCGTATACGCATGTGGACGATATACGGGTAGACTGAGTGAGAATTATTTTTGTCATTTAAATGCTAAAAACAAAAATAAAAAAGTGTTAAGTTTGTTAAAAAAAAAATTTAAGTGCTAATATGTGCAAATATATCATCATAAATTATCATTTTCTAATATAATTAGATTGTGACATGATTTGTGTATATCTATTTATTATAACAGAAATGTTTTTGGGTACTAAAACATATTTATTTTAACATAGAGATATTTGCACCCAAGTCACTTTTTCAAAGTTTACTTACAATTTTGTCACTTTTTTTGTCTTCTTCGGTGTAAAATGACGATTTTGCCCATGCTTTCTATTAGTGTACGTGTTGTACACAGTTGATTTTGCGCAGTACTATATAGGACACGTCTGAAAAATCAGTGTGTACAATATAATAAGTGTTAATTCTCAAATTAAGTTTAGAAAATGTGAAAAAATTTATAAACTTTTTTAAAAATGACAAAATAGCCAATACTCCCTTTAACATATCGCCGTAAATAATCTATTGGCGATATAAAACATGAAATTATTGGGTTGCCTGGCACAAATTATGTCTTCCCAAATAGGACTTTGACGTAAAATTAGCTCTAGGTTTTATGGTTAGACCCATTGTTACCAGCTACACATGCGAGACCATCCAGACGTATTTTCATGGATCGAGACCCTATTCTGACTGGCATATCTTATCGGTTAGTAAACGAAGTCATGGGATCTTAACTTCATTCTTCGGGGCCTAGTTGTACCCGTTAAATGTGCTTCCATTAATTTGGATTCTGAAACCCATATATATATATAGAGAGAGAGGATGGATACTATTAAAATTTCTCAAAATCGGATTTGTATCATATGTTATTTTTTTTTTGAACCTTATGTATCATATGAATGTTAAGAGTTAAATCGTATTATTAGATGGCTAGAATGAAGATGGAGGTAAATGACCTAAGTTTGGTTTTGATCAACAAACTTAGTTTGGTTTTACCAAAAAAAAGTTTTGTTTCGAGCAACAAAAAAAAAAAAAAGAACCAAGTTTGGAAGCAGGTAAATGACCATTTCGATGCAGATTCAGATTTAAAGTCTCTTGGTGTAGTTAAAAATATAATGTAATAAAATAATAGTAAAAAATCAAAGTCAAGTAACTTTGTATGGGCTTGGACGTTTACTAGTTGATGTAAACAAAAAAAGAAACGTTTACTAATTGTTATTGACTCAGGCTTGACCCTATGATACATAGAATACAGAAGTCACTTTTATGGATAACAAAATTCCACCGATTCATATTTTAATGTACAAATGCATTTCTTGTTTTGTTAAGATGAGGATAAATTTCTGAATATATATCTATATATATATATATTATTCTTTCTTACTTTTACAGTTTTTTTTGTTAACATATCCTTACTTTTATAGTTAGTTAATACATTGGCTTCTCCTTTATATACACAACAAGAAAGAGAGAGGAGATTTACACAGATACTCTCACGGCTAAAGTGCAACGGCTCAAGACTAATCTTTAACAATTTTGAGTTTGGAAATGTTAGGAAAGGTACAGACAACACCGAATTAGTCAAATAAACTTGAATTAACGTAATAAAAAAATGAACGGCGATTTAAAAATGATACAAAAACTTCAAAATCTATTGGTTTGGAGTTAGATTCAAATAATTCAATAACACCCTCAACGTATATATCATTGGTATTTTGTATGTCAATGTTTCGGTTGATTTCTCGGATCTGCCAAAAAGCTTCTATTAGTTTGTCTAAAGACTCTAAGCATACATTTTTTTTTGGGGGTCAAAAACTCTAGACATACATATTTATACAAAATAATAGATCATAAAACATTTCATGATTCAAACATTATATTTTTTACGGGCATATTGGTTATATATATAGAAGTTTCTGTCTCTAAGAAAGTCTAGAAACTCCATACATACTTCAGTTAAACAAAGACCGTCCGATCAACATAGGAAAACTACATCCAACGGTTATAAAAACCAAACAAAAGAAAGAGATAAATTACATTCGACGGTCCCTCTCTCTCTTCCTTATCCCTCTCCGCCTCTCTCTCTCTCTCTTTTTCTCCGAACTCTCCAATGGCCGGCCTACTCAAAACGCCGTCGTTACATCTCACACCTACTCTTCTTCACGCGCCCTCTGTACCCTTTAAGCCCTTTTGCGTCTCCTTCGCCGGAGGAAGGAACACCAGCGTCTCACTCTCTCGCCGAGCTTCTCTCCGGTCTATCTCTGGTGGCCATCATCTCCGGTTACTAAACTTCGTACCGTTTGCTTCTGGAGAAGCCGAGACGACGGAGACGGAGGTGGAATCGAGCGAACCCGAAGTCCAGGTTTTTCGATTTCGGCTCACTTCTGTTTTGCTTTTTGGGGTTTTTTCAAATGTTAATTGGGTGATTAGGTTTTAGGGTTTCGAAATTAGGATAGTTATGTACTTAGTTTGAATCTCATGGTGCGTATATTTGTTATATTTGAGAACATGGGAAACGCTAATTTAGGATTTGCTTCTATGCTTAAAATTTTAAGCTTTGTTAATTGTATTACACTCTGAAGGAACGTTCACATGAATAAGAGCAATGAGTAGGATTCGTATTCAGGCGTGCATTTCAATGTTTCTAAGGATACACCAGGTCCGATGAATTGCAGATTTCAGATTCTTGTGGCATTGCGTATTTTGGGAGCATGGTGTACTATCGAAATCGAATTGATTATGTGGTTGCTGCATTGGGGTCACAGAGGATTTCCCCTAAGCTGCTTTTGGTGTTAATGTGATTGTTTAGGTCAATAGATTGTGTTGGTATTATGTGTGTTGAGATTCTGTTCTGACTCAGCTTATGAGGAATTGATATGAGACGTCTGTGGAAACTGGATTGCTTTCATCTAATTTTTTTCCTTCTGAAATCATGGAGCAGGAGACGGATGGTGCTGTTGGTGTTGAGGGTGAAAGTGCTGGCGCCGAGGAAGAAGAAGCGGCGGTTACCATAGCATTGCTGAATTCGTATAAAGAAGCTTTAGCAGAGAACAATGAGGGGAAGATTGCTGAGATAGAAGCATCATTAAAGTCCATTGAAGATGAAAAATTTCATCTTGAGGATAAAGTCGCCTCTTTATCTAATGAAATGTCGGTGGAGAGGGATCGGCTGATAAGAATCAGTGCAGATTTCGACAACTTCAGGAAGAGGACGGAGAGGGAAAGGCTAAACCTTGTTTCAAGTGCTCAAGGAGAGGTTGTAGAGAACCTTTTGGCTGTTTTGGATAATTTCGAGAGAGCTAAATCCCAAATTAAGGTGGAGACTGAGGGAGAAGAAAAAGTCACTAACAGCTACCAGAGCATATACAAACAGTTTGTAGAAATTCTGGGCTCGCTTGGTGTTGTCACTGTGGAGACAGTCGGCAAGCAGTTTGATCCAATGGTAAGTTACTAATATATCTTTCTTCTTTCAAGAGATCGAGAAATGTATTTTTGTTGCTCTTCTTGCTGGTGGTGTTAATCTCTAACCAGGGAGGTGAATCTTAAAATAAAGTGTTTGGGATTAGGATTAACTCCTTCGTATAGTGCTGCCGGAATAATCTTGATCAGAACATAGATGCGGTTGTTACTTTGAAAGAAGGCTAGATGGATAGAAAAAATTATGCCTGAATGATATCTTGTGATGCTAATGGTCAATGAATCTATGAGGCTTATAATTCCTTATCCTAGCGTGATGCCTTTTGGTTATGACAAAGTTGGAGGAACATAAGGGCTCATGTGCCTAGTACGAAGCATACATCTCAGTAAAGTTTTAGAGACTTTACCGAGTGGTGATGGGTTTCAGTGAGTTGGTAGTTAACTTTACCTAATGCCTTTGTTTGTTGGTCTTTCCAAATTTCTAACAGCTGGCTTCTCTTATTATCCTTTTGCTTTTCTCTTTGATGTGTAAAAGCTTCATGAGGCAATAATGAGAGAGGATTCTACGGAATACGAAGAGGGTATAGTACTTGAAGAATACAGGAAAGGTTTCTTGCTAGGCGAAAGGCTTTTACGTCCTTCAATGGTGAAAGTATCAGCTGGACCCGGACCAGAGAAGCCCCGTGAAGCTGAAGGAGAAGAAGCTACTGCACAAGGAAGCACAGAAGAAGAAGAAGCAGAAGCGTCTTGAACGAAAGACAGACAATCAAGAGAGCAGTTTTGTGTGTGTGTGACGGAGAGAGAGGGGTCCGGTCACGATTAATTATTGTTATTGTTATTGTTATTGTTAAATTATATCATTTCTACAGAGTTTAGAGAAAATAGAACGAGATTTTTCGGTTAACACTTAAATTTTGAGTATTTGATACCGGAAGATAATGGATTTGGTTATCTGTATTCAGCTTGAAAATTAGGAGTAGGCAGAGAAAGTGTTTCAATCAGTGGGTTCATTACAACAAAAAATGTCAGTACAAATAATTGTATTTTGAATACTATGGGTGAACATATTGTGTGTCCAAGGTTTGTTATTCTGAATACTATGGGTGAAAACTTACGGAATGTCTTCAACTCAGGAAATTGAGTAAGGTTTGTACAGTGAGAAAAAAACAATTATTTGTTTGTGTGGACAATGCATGTGTAATATATCACCTAATTTTTGGATCGGATACGTGGTGTGTTCTCTAGTTTTTTGTGTGTGTGGACAATGCATGTGTTCTGTATGTATAAGTACAAATTACAATGTTGAGCAAATTTGCCCAAGTGTTTTTCAGTTTTGTCCCGGTTCCGTTTTCCGTGTAAAGACACGTGCTAACCAGAAACGAACCGAGAAAATATTGGTATGCGGTTTATTGGTTAAAAAGTGTAATTGGGTTTGTCGAGAGAGGTAGTAGTATTGACTTTCACAGGTTGCGAGGAGAATCATTTTTATTGGAACCAAGACAAAATGCTTACACCTGAATGCAGCAGCAAATGAGCAAACCCATACACGTGGACGAAAAAACACTATTTACGGTCAATTATATATGCCACGCGGGGGAACACGTGAAACACGTGGACGACAAAACACTATTTACGGTCAATTATTATTACCAGGAAACAAAAAACATTCTGACTATTTTTCAATTAAAACCAGTTTTTTATTCAGTGAAATATTTGTTTTAATTATCGAGGAAATGTCAAACCAAAATTCAGACAAATTTCTGAAAACTATTGTAAAAGCATAGAACCAAAAAAATAATATCTATATTATAAAAGCATATACTCTATCACATAAAAGAAATTATAATGATCAACTATGATTAAAATTCAATTTTTAGAGTGGAAATTTCAACCACTCAACGATCCTTGTACTTATTTTTATTACAGTTTTCAATTAAAAAAAAAAACTACAAAAATGATTTTAATGGTTTTCATATTTGGAGTGACAACTCAAACTATTCTAAAAACGTTAATGCCAATGTACATTTTTTTTTTTTTAATAATTTAGGCTGTCTGGTCGATATTCTATCGAAAAGATGGGGACTGATTATCACATACCAAACCAGTAAGATTTCGCGCCTTCCGATTATTGCCTAGAGTGAGTTGGTCCAACTGACAAAGGCTCTTCACGGTTTTTCAACTGGGCCAAAGTCCAATGGCAGCTTCCACACATGGTCGTGATTAATGTTTCGAATACCAGCGCAAATGGAGAATCGAACCCGGATTCCCCGTTGGTGGAACAATCCCACTTCCACACTACCACTCGACCACGCCAATGTACATTATTGATCATTTCAAATCATGGACATAATAAATTAACAAGTTTCCGTACCATTTTACGTAAAATTACCAAACCCTGTCTCCTCATATAATGATAGTCAGAGAAATTATATGAGAAGAGTCTTAGTTCACACCTGTGCTAGTATGACCCATCCTTTTTACTTTCGTTAAACCAACAAATTATGGACGACAAGAAAACAGAAAATTATTGATCTTCTCAGCCTAAGTAACTCTTGGTTTAGTGATAATGCTCCGTAATTAATTAAAATTTCCGTCTCGTAATAAAGTCAAATCGGGAACGGATTAGCTAGCTTCTCCATACATAAATTTACTTTGAATCAATAAAACCTGACGTTGGTTTTGTTCAGCAAAATATGTTATACTCTCTCAGTCTTATCTGCTTGAAAGATATATACATATATATATATTATTTTTAAAACCAAAAGTATATATATAATATTATTTCTGTATATTATTTTCTCAAAAAAAAAATGTATATTATATATAATATATGCTCATGTATTATCGATTGCGAATATATTTCAGTGAGGTAGAAATAAGTAACCTTTGAATTTTTTTAATATCATTTTGTATGATACTTAGTCGTGATTATGCTAAATACGTATTATACTAACATCATTGAGAAGTCATGATACATGCAGAAAACATCGCATTCTTATCATGATTCGTGCATATTATCTTTTGACTACTTATATTGGTCCTACTTCACCTATACTCTATATATAATTAATTAAATTATATATGTTCATATACACCCAACTTAAACATAAATATGGACTGTCGTCAGTGGCTACGCAAACTGGTCCTGAACCTACGTTTCATATTCATTCTTAAATACACAATTGCACCACAACAATTAAGGAGAAAAAAAAACATAAACTAAAATTTCAGAAAAAGAACAAAAAAAGACAAACTCTATGATAATGTTCATGACCTACAAATTGCTTCTGGCTAATATACTTTCCAGTATATAAGAAAAGAAAACAAAAACAAACCACATTATGTGTTTCTTTAGTTTGAAAAATTTAAACGAAATTTGAAATGTAAACTATATTCTTTTTCATGATCTTGTTGCGAACCAAAGTTGAAGAGTTTTCTCTAGTTTGCTATCTCCCAATTCATGTATCGAAGTTAAGCGATTACAAACTTGCTTGTCGATGAATTTGACCAGTCTATAGACATTCGACGGGGCTTCTCCATAACGGCGATTATTACATTCCTTTTAGAGCAGTGAATCAATGTTTGGAAGACATACCGCATGAATGCTACCCAACCGAGTATCTGAGATGAGAGAAATCAGTTGTGATCATTCCCTTGGTGAAGTGATTTTTGAGAAATTCATTTGTTAAACGGGTCCAAAATTCCTCTAACAAAATGCATGAGAAAAACAAGTGATTTCGAGTTTCCAAAGGATCATGACAAACATATATGACGAGAGGAAACATTCTTAATAACCAATGGTTAACAATGATATATTTTGAAAATACACATTAATAACTAATTGTTTACAATGGTTCTGATGGGCGGTTTTGCTAGAATAGGCAATAATAAATCACTATTTTAGTACATGATGCAAGAAAAAATAGTGATATATATTGATCCATAAGAAGTTCATCGAACTAGTTATATATCCAAATATTAAGACGAAATTCACGGCGACCAAGCAAGTTCATCGACCAAATATTAAGACGAAATCCAATCATATATAGTAGTAGTAAACATAAAATTTCTAGTTTGACCATTATTGTTTTGATTGGTTTGAAGTTTTACTTCTAGTTATATATCCAAATATTAAGACGAAATTCGATTATCAGGATACAGTCATACAGATATCCAATGAATTAATTTTGAGTTTTTATTTAAGTTATATTTCATCATTAGGTGTTAATTATTTATAGGTGAAGTGTTTTTAATCTTTAATGTTGAGATACCAATTTTTAATACTTAGTCGGCAAGCGATCACAATGTTTTGAATCATTATAGCATCATTATTGGGAGATTAATTATAAATTTGAAGTTAAGAAACTCTGTTAAGAAACTTTTGTTTTTGTTAATTTATTGGTAGAACCCTATTAGGTTAATTTATTGGTTAATTTAAAAAATTATAAAAAAAAACATAGTTGACATAAAAACATAACATTTTAAACATAGATTTTGAAATGAGATCCACATGTGCACTTTCGTTTCCAAAATTATAAACATACTATATTTTATAAACCAAACTTATATTGTATTTCATGAATTTTAAAACATACAAAATATTGCCGAAGCTTCAGGAAGAAGTTTAGAATTTTAGAATCTTAAAAAAAAAAATTAATATGTAAAGATTCCAATTCATTAATATGTAAAAAAAAAGTTTAGAATTTTAAAGTTGAAGTTAAGAAAAAGTTAAAAAAAAAAAAGGTAAGAATTTTTTTTTTAAGTTAAAGTTAAGAAAAAGTTTTAAAAAAAAATATAGCAAAAAAAAAATCCGACGAATTAGGGGTTGACACATAACTAAAAACAGTGTAAGAACCCCCTTAAGAACCGGTTCTTAAAACTCTTATTTAAGAACCGGTTTTTGCACTGTTCATAATTTTTTTTTTTTTGGGATTAAAAACCCCATCAAAAACCCCCAATAATGATGTTTTAAGTATCAATTATATAAAGACAAAAAGAAAATTTTGATCGCAATCACATTTAAAGGTGCAAATATTTATTTGCAATACCAAAGAAATTAAAAGTATTGGTTTATACGAAGCTGTGTTTAAGAAGTTGTCTACGTAGCTATATATGGTCGCCCATTTCTTCAATGAAACCACCTACTCGGTCCAACCATTTTTATTGACACGAATTTTCATAATAAATAACAATTGAAACGAATAAATAATAACAATATCGACAGTGGACACCATCCACACCAATCCTCGACGCTCTTCCATCTTTCACCATTTGACCAGTTGATGTTAGATTGATCTTTCGATAGTACTCATCATTTATCGAAGTGTTGTCTCTAATTTCTTCCCGATTTTTTGCATATAGATTCTTTTTGAATAAGTCATATGTTCTACGATAATATTTCATATGTTTTACAAAAAATATATTTTCATATCACATTTCATACGTATTAATTTGTTTGTTACATATTAATACACATCTATGTGACATAATCAAATATTTTAGTTGCATTTGAAAAGTCAGTTTTAAAACATAGAAAGAAAAAGAAGGTTTAAAACAACACTCTTTATTACGGGATGGAGTTTTTAATGATTTTGCCAAGAATACTGACGGATCAATGTTTAACACAACAAAACAGTTATATCGAGAAACTATAAAATCTTATCTTATCATTAAATCGAGAAACTATTTATAGAATGTTATCACCTCGATAATTAATGTACAAGATATAGAATGAAAAGTTTTGTAGACGTTTACAGGCTCCCGCTATACTCTTGTCGGGAGTAGAAGTGTTTAGAACACCTGCATTGGTAGTATTTTAACGAGAGATCTATCATTAAATAAATAAAAAATAATAAAAAAACAAGAAAAAGAGTGTAGAAAGTTTCTCAAATAAGATATTTAAGACATTCATGAGACACTCTCCTTACATTTGTCATTTTTTTTATTGGTTTAATTTTGTTTTTCAATTTAAAATTTAATTATGTAACTAAATTATACAAAATTATTAATATTTTATTTCTGAGATACTTTTGAGAGTGTCTCACGTTTGAGTATACTCTTAACAATCAGTTTTTTTTTTTTTTTATCAACTATCCATTTTATTAAATCAAGTTTGACCGATAAGGTTATTATCCCTTACCGGCTCCGTCTGATTTACATGGGAAAATAAAAAACCTCGTACTCGTGCTCTTTTTGCAAGAGAATCGGCACGGACATTCGATACTCGTGGAATATAAGATAATTTGAAGTTGATAAATGACGCTCTAAGGACATGAAAGGAGTCTAGTTCCGAAATAAACGCCGGCCAGTCTATCGGGTTCTCGATCATCTTCACCAAATCTGAACAGTCCGTCTCAAAATGCATCAATGATATATGTTTTTCCTTTAGACATAGCATAGCCCAAAGGAGTCCATCCATCTCAGCATGTAGTGCCGAGAGGCTTCAGCGGCATCCTTGCAATCCGAAGATCTCTCGTCCCATGTGATCCCTATGACTCCACCCTAGACCACTAACAAGTCCATGATCAATCCATGAAGCATCGATCTGACATGTTGGGGTTCGAAGGGCAAGGGGAGACTCTCGATTCATCTTGTCCGGGTAGGCCTTCTATCTCTTCTTCGCATTCTTGTTGGTTTGCGATCCTCCAACTTTCCGCTTTCACAGTAGCGAGTTGGAAAGTATCCTCCGGAGAAATTTCTTTCCCGTTGAACACTTTGTCGTTCCTTGCTTTCCATATGTACCATATGATCCAAGGATACATATCTTTTTGAAGGTCAGTAAGACCTACTTCTTTAGTTCGCCAAAATAGGAAATCCATATTTCGGAAAATAGATGTACTCGGAAAGAAACCCGGAAGGGACGGATAGTCCGAAATAGCCCAAACTTGTAAAGCTGGAGGGAATTCAAAAAGAAGATGGTTGATTGTTTCCTCAGGAGCCCCACACCTAGGGCAACTTCTATTGGTGCCCATGTGCCTGTAGGTAAGACGCTCACACGTTGCCACACATCCAGACAAGGTCTGCCACATAAAATGTTTTAGTTTTCCGGTCGTCCGGACCTTCCACACATGGCTCTGAAGGCATGTAATGCTTGGTTCTCTCACTTCATTAGATTCACGAAGAATATTTGCCTTCCTTATCAGATCATAGCCGGATTTTACTGTATAACAGCCCGACTTAGTATGGCTCCATGCATACCCATCATGGGTAGAATGTCGACTAGGTCTCAATCCTAGGATAAGAGGGATATCCTCGGGTTGGAAATGTTCTCGCAGAAGGGGTATATTCCACTCTTTCGTATCTTTCCTAATGAAAGTATGGACACGAAGTTGAGGATTCCTCTACTGAACTTGTGCGGATGCTCTCGCGGGCCGAGCCGGAATATATGGGATCCATGGTTCATTCCAAACCTTTGTGTTGAATCCCGACCCTATAGTCTTCCTTAATCCAAGTTTAAGGAGAGGCTTTGCAGCCATAATACTACGCCACCCGTAAGATGGGGAACGAGCCTTCCGGTCTATAAGCGGGTCAGATTGTCTATAATATCGACCTCGAAGTACCCGCTCTAGTAGAGATGAAGGGTTCTGAATTAAGCGCCACAATTGTTTTGCTAGCAGAGCAAGGTTGAAATCTTGAAGGTCTTGAAATCCCAAACCTCCCAATTCCTGGGGAACACAAATCTTGTCCCATGCTATCCAATGTATTCCTCTGCTATTTTGCTTGGAGCTCCACCAAAAGTTTGAGATAGCACTTCTCAATTTGTCGGTTATGCATTGAGGGAGTTGGAAACATGACATGACATATGTCGGAATTGCTTGTGCTACAGATTTGATTTAGACCTCTTTCCCACCTTTGGAAAGGAGTTGTGCAGACCAGGAATTGACCCGATTATTGAGTCGATCTTGAACAAAAGCGAAGACTTTCTTTTTTGATCCACAAATTTGTTCGGGTAATCCCAAGTACATTTCCATACCACCTTCGTTAGTGATACTTATTGCTCTCTTTATGCCTCGACGCAATCTCTGGTCTACTTTATCTCCGAAAACTATGGAAGATTTAGCTAGGTTTAGTTGTTGTCCCGAAGAAACGCCATAAGTATCAATAATCTTAGAAATCTCGGCATTTTACCGGATGGTCGCCTCGCAAAAGAAAAGGCTATCATCAGCAAACAACATGTGGGAAACCTGAGGGCTGGCTCTCGCAACTCGCAAACCTGTAATGCGATTTTCTTCTTCCGTTCCCTTTAGGAGGGAGATAAGTGCTTCGGTGCATAAGATGAAAAGGAAGGGTGATAAAGGGTCTCCTTGCCGAAGTCCTCTAGAGGGTTTTATTCTTCCTTTCGCTTCTCCATTTATGAGAACCTGGTATGAGACCGAGGAGATGCAGAACATCAGTAGTTTAACCCATTTTTCCGCGAATCCTAACTTTAGTAGAAAAGCTTCCAAGAATTTCCATTCCACACGGTCGTATGCTTTGCTCTTAACAACCGGTCTACAGGAAATCTCGATATTTATTTGAGTGTGTTCAGAAATAAGAGATATAAGTCAATAACTTTAGTAGTCATGCATGTAATTATATGATTTATATGAAAAAGAAATAGAAAAAAAGTTACCACTCTTTTGGCTATTAGCTTAAAAGGGCGTCGTCACTTTGTCAGTCGTTAGGTAAGCCATTAATTTTCATGGAAGCTATAGACAGAAAGTTATTTTTGGAGCAGAGCAACTGGTTTATTAAAAGAGAAAAAAATGAACAAGATATTACCAAGAAGTTTACACGAAGAGGATAGGAAAATTGAACGGTGATCGAGAAAATACAACACAAAATGACGGTGGCTCTTATATACTGTATAACATTGACATGCTTGCGCCATTTTTATCGTTAGATAATAATATCGGAATTTTTTTCCCCTTTATTTGTTCGATACTTTTCATATCAACTTTAACCGAGGTTCTCTATTGAGGAATCACAAAAAAAAAAAATCATCCTCTCTGATTATCAACAACATCAAATTTGATTTAAGTTTGACTAAAACACACTCATCTATTTTTTGTTTGAAATAGCCTTCACATGTGACCATGTTAAAATTATAATAATTTTGATTTTATGAAGCCTTCTATAAATTGTAGACGTTTGGTGCATATGAAACAATTAATACCATTGCATAGCAAGTTCTTAAGTTAGCTAAATATAGTAAAAATTAAACAAAACAAAACAAAAAACTACCCACATGTCGCTGCATGCTGATATTAATACTTGACAACCAAGAAATTATAGTCTGGCCAAATTCTGGATGGATGAGTCATAATAAGTGTAATGGTAATATAAAATAAAGGGAGAGCTGAAAAAAACAAAGGTTTTCTGCAAATAAACCCTTCGAGTGAATTTTTTTTGCAATTTTACCTTTCACTTGCAGAAAATATAGGTTAATCCTACCAAATTCGATTCAATCCGCAATATAACCCTCGGCCGTATATTGATTTTGCAGTCTGTATAAGACTGTGTATATGTCATCGAAACTGTACACTTAACACGATTGCATTATAATTGTGCCGAGAACGTTTTTGTTGTTATAACCAATATAAATATATATATATATATATATATATATATATATATATTAAAACGATGAATTTTGTCCTTTAAATATTTTTTTCCGTCAAAACCGCAAAATCACGTTTTTCCGCCAAAACCGTAAAATCAGATTTTTCCATCTAAATCACAAAATCACGTTTTCCCATATAAACCGCAAAATCGCATTTTCCCGCCCAAACCGCGAAATCACGTCTTCCCGTCAAAACCGTAAAATCATGTTTTCCCCTCAAAACCGCAAAATCACGTTTTTCCGTAAAAACCGTAAAATCACGTTTTCCCGTCAAAACCGCAAAATCACATTTTCCCGCCAAAACAATGAAATCATGTTTTCTCGTCAAAACCGAAAAATTACGTTTTTCCGTAAAAACTGTAAAATCACGTTTTTCCGTCAAAACCGCAAAATCACGTTTTTCCGTCCAAACCGCGAAATCACGTTTTACAGTCCAAACCGCGAAATCACGTTTTTCCGTCAAAACCGCGAAATCACGTTTCCCCGTCAAAAACCGCAAAATCACGTTTTTCCACCAAAACCGTGAAATCACGTTTTTCCGCCAAAACTGTGCAATCACGTTTTCCTGCCCAAAAGGCATTTTTTGACGGGAAAATGTGATTTTACTGTTTTGACGGGAAAACGTGATTTCGCGGTTTGGACGGGAAAACATGATTTTGCGGTTTGGGCGGAAAAATGCGATTTTGCGGTTTTGACGGGAAAGCGTGATTTTACGATTTTGACGGGAAAACGTGATTTTGCGGTTTTTACGAGAAAACGTGATTTTGCGGTTTTGACGGGAAAACATGATTTCGTAGTTTTGGTGGAAAAACCTGATTTTGTGGTTTTGACGGGAAAACGTGATTTTGCGGTGTTTACGGGAAAACGTGATTTTACAGTTTTTAAGGGAAAACATGATTTCGCGGTTTTGATGGGAAAACGTGATTTCGCGGTTTGGGCGGAAAACTTGATTTTGCGGTTTAGATGGAAAAACGTTATTTTGCGGTTTTGACGGGAAAATCTGATTTTGCGGTTTTGGCGGAAAAACGTGATTTTGCAGTTTTGACGGGAAAAATATTCAAAGGACAAACACATCGTTTTAATATATATATATATATATATAAATATATTTATATTGGTTATAACAACAAAAATGATCTTCGCACAATACTAATGTAATTGTGTTAAGTGTACATGAGGTTGTGGGTTCAAATATCTATTTTGCATTATTTGGGTTTAAAAAAACAATCAAAACGACGTAGTTTTGATGACATATACACAGTCTTATACAGACTGTAAAATCAATATACGGCCAAGGGTTATATTGCGGGTTGAATCGGACTTGATAGGATTGACCTGCATTTTCTGCAAGTGGAGGGTAAAATTGCTAAAAAAATCCATTTGGAAGGTTTATTTGCAGAAAATCCAAAAAACAACGCATATCATAAATTAAATTAAAAGTAGTCCTTTTTGTTATTAAAAGTTAATGCAAATGATATTCCTGGGCAAAATACTCTAATCCGAAAAATCAAATCTAATCCAAATCGAAAAAGAGGAATCAAACCCGAATCAAAACCGATAAAATACCTGAACGGATCCTATATTTCTATGTCTGAAAAATCGAAACCAAACCAAACCAAGAACCGAATGGATACCCAAAATATTAATTATATTTAGATTTGATAACCCAAAATTACAATTATAAATCCGAGGATATGAGTTATTTTTATACCAAAATGATTAAGAGACCTAAAATAACCAAAATATACGAAATATTTAGTTATATTTGTTAATATTTGACCAAATTTTATTTAGATTTCATTAATTTTATTCAAATTTAACTAATTTTCATTTTATTTTTATATTATTTTGGGTATTTGAAACTGAATTGAATGGAACCGAATCCAAATGGAACCGAACCAAACTCGAACAAAAATTTTAAAATATCTGAATGGATTCTAAATCCTAAACCCGAAAATCTGAATAATCTCAACTGAATCCAATCAGATATTCGAACGCCCAGAATTAGCAAAAGATTTGTAGTAATATTAAAATCAAAACAAAACAGATGGAAGTATCCAATTGAAACGTGGACACATTGGTAGGAATGAATTGTCACAATTTATTCATAACGTGTAGTTAATATGGGTACCCCACGTGTCATCTCTTTCCTATCGAGTCGTCGAAGGTCTCTTTAAACATCGCGTAGTGTGTGTTTATTCTGAGGAAACGGGACGTAGTTTGTTACTCCGAAGTTGAAATAGTAGTTACGAAACTAGGGGGTGGTATTCGATTAAAGAAATTCTTTAATTGAATTAGAATTTAATTGAATTAGAAGGAATTAGATTCTCTATAAAATTCTAATGTTATTCAATGATGTATTTCATGAATTCTTTTAAATTTATGTGTTATTGGATTATATATTTGTAATCATTTGTCTATATTACTTTAAATTTTAGTGTTATTCAATTTTTTGATTTCGTAATTCTATTAAATATTAGTGTTATTCAATTTTATTGCAGTATTAATGATATTGTCATTTGATTAGAATTTAATAGAATTTCAATGAAAAATTGTAAATATTCAATTACAAATATTTTTACTGTCATTTTGATAGAATTCATTAAAATTTCAACAAACAACTTTTAAATTATTCAAAATTAATTAATTTTAAATGTATTTGCATTTTATTAAATTCAATAAGCTAATACCCCACCTAATTTTCTGAATATTCTATGTGATTCTTAGGAGACGGGACGTAGTTCTTCTAGGTTTTAGTTTTTATTTTTATTTTTATTTTTTATAGTATTATATTATATTATTGGGTGTCCAAATCGACGGCTCAAAAATAGCACAAAAAAAAAATTGGCTCAAAAAAGTAATAATTGGTTAAAGACTGAAAGGTATGTTGACCCCCCAAAACAAAACAAAAAAAGGCTTAAAGGTGATAAGTAAGTAAACGCACTTACTTACTATTTTAATTTCTTTATGCATGATTAAAACCTAACCTAAAGCAAATGCAGCACTTTGTTTCATTATTGGCCTATCTCTATCTCTATCGAGAGAGAGAGAAGTTGGAGAATTCAATCTCTTTGATGCTCATTTACTCCAAAGTACATAACCTTCATTAGTCTTTGATTTATTCGAGGATGCATGGGAGTAGATGTTATCTTTTGGCACGTGGATAACACCTCCACACTCAATTGGCTCTCTCGAAGTCTATGTCATACCTCTCACCCATTTTGTTTAATTTTTTTTTTACTGAGTTATTATTATTTTGATAAACCATACCAACTTCATTGGCATAACTATTTTCAGTAATTGAAACAAAACAAGCGATTTTTTTTCTCTCCGAAATTAATAATGTTTTTTTTGTTTTACAAGATATCGTTTCTCCTTTGTATATAAATATTTTTTGCATGATTAATATTCATACGTATATATCAATAATGCAAAAGCATGTTACAAAACATAATTTCATCCAAAAATGATCAATCATAACATATATTTACCTTAACATAAATTTTATATTATATACTACAAAAAGTTGGAGTTTTCAATTGTGTATTCTTTTCTAATACAGTATAAAATATGATTACCAATAACAAAAATATATATTCGTAAATCATTATTCTTTTTTTTTTGTAACAAGGGTTTAAATCACTATTCTCTTCACGTGAAACGTCATTTTAAAGTTGGATTCAACAAAAGTTAGAATGGTTTTAAAAAAAAATTGCAGACGATTGTTTTCCTTGAACAAAAAACAGAACGACATCATTTCCTTTCTAAAACGTTTCCACATCACTACATTAATATCAAAGAATATATATGAATTATTTATATAAAGGTGTCTGTATATACGTATATATCTACTCAACCCTCTTTCTCTCGGTCTCTCACTATATGTAGCCAAACGTTTTGGTTTAGTCGTGCCACATTTTTCCAGAGTAAATCCGAAAGAGAGAAAAAAATATCACTTCTTTATTTGTTTTCTTTTGGATTTTCTGGGTAATTATTTTTTGTTCTTGGTTTCTCCGACTCTTTCCACTTAAACTAAGTTCGACAGGTAAGTAGATCACTCCATACCTTAGTAAAATCCCTTTAGAATATACTACGAATATAGTAATATGTATATATACACATATATGCATGTAGATGTTTAATGATGAATTATCTTTTAAAGATAACCCATTATCAGAAAACATATAAGTTTCCGGGAATTATGATATACTTAGCTCACTAATCGCAGTCGCGCTTGCATAGTATTGTTGATTTTTCTATGTAAAACCAGGATGAAATTTTTTGATTGAATCTTAATTTATCTTTGTGGGATGTCTATGTAAATAAGTAATTAGTTAAAATTATAATTTGTTTTTTGTTTAGAGAAACTAAAGAGGAGGAAAAATGAGTAGAGGTGGTACTGGAGAATTGGAAGAGAGATTGCTAAATGGGTCAGAGACAGAACAGAGGAAAGAGAGTCTCTACTTGAGAAAGAGGATTGGGAGTGAATTAAGGAAGATGTGGAGAATAGCTTTGCCATCGACTTTGTTCAGAGTGATGTCGTTTGGATGCATAGTGGTGGCTCAAGCCTTCATTGGCCACTCCAGCGAAACTGGTCTCGCTGCTTATGCTCTCATTCAAAGCACTTTCATTCGTTTCATCTATGGTGTCATGGTAAGCGCCTTAATTACGATCCCTGATCTCTAAGCAAATTTTTTTTTTTGGGAGGTCAACAATATGCAATCTACAGTGTTCGAATCAAGTGATGACATAGCGACATCATCACTATAGTACATCATGAATATGTTAGAATATTATTTACAAACATTTATTAGTAGAAAAGTTATTGTAAACGCAAACATGAAAAATCACAAACAAAATTATGAAAAGAGGAAACAAAAAAAAAAACTTTTTTGAGAACACTGAATAAAAAATTGCTGTGGTTTGATTTGAAGGTAAGAACAGTGTTCTAGTATGTAGAAAAATGTAACTGGAAAAAGAGAGAAATCAAGGGCATAATTAGATTGATCTTACTCAATGAGATTTATATAATCGAATCGCATGGGGATATAGAATTAGCGTTTGCGTTTACAATTTGCAA
Source organism: Eutrema japonicum (assembly GCA_030161315.1). Classification (NCBI taxonomy): domain Eukaryota; kingdom Viridiplantae; phylum Streptophyta; class Magnoliopsida; order Brassicales; family Brassicaceae; genus Eutrema; species Eutrema japonicum. The sequence goes on from BSQW01000005.1 coordinate 48,914,319, forward strand.
AAGGGCTTTATAGTACAAACATTAAAATGATGTGGTTCCACAACTTTTAAAACATTTAAGCATGAATGTTATGATGAAGCCAAGATTGTATAGTTGAATCGCATGGTTATGTATATGGTTTTGTGTTATAGGCTGGTATGTCAAGTGCGACGGAGACGCTATGTGGACAAGCCTACGGAGCACAACAGTATCACATGATGGGGATATATCTACAACGTTCTTGGATAGTAGACACCTTTATAGCTACCCTCTTTGTCCCTTTCATTGTCTTCGCGGGTCCCATTCTTCGGTTACTAGGCCAAAACATTGAGATCACCAAGACGGTTGACGAGATCTACCCTTGGGTCATTCCTTATCTATACAGCATCGTATTCACCATGACAATGCAAATGTACCTCCAAGCGCAGATGAAGAACGCCATCATAGGCGTTCTCTCGACCCTAGCCTTGGTCGTGGACATTGTGGCCACATGGTGGTGCGTGTGTATGATGGGGATGGGAATCCATGGTGCGCTTCTAGGACTTAATATAAGCTCGTGGTCAGTGGTAATAGCCGAGTTTGTGTACGTGTTTGGAGGGTGGTGCCCGCATACTTGGACCGGCTTTAGCACTGCTGCTTTTGTTGATCTTATTCCCATGCTCAAGTTGTCCATTTCCTCTGGCTTCATGCTTTGGTAATTTAATTTTCTGCAGGAAAAAAACATGATGATTAATTGCAGACCGCCCTGTTCTAATGACTCTTCTTGTATTTGCTTTCCTTTTCTTTGATTGCTTTGAACAGCTTAGAGTACTGGTATATGAGCATCATCGTCTTAATGTCTGGATATACAGAGGATGCAAATATTGCAATTTCAGCATTTTCCATATGGTACTATAACATAAAATCCATCATGCAAGAAAATATGTAATGTTTTTATACCATTTGAAAACTAAATCCTCATTTTAATTTTGCAGCCAATATATCTACACCTGGGAGCTGAACATAAGCTTGGGCTTGTTGGGTGCAGCATGGTATGTAACTATATATGCACATTATCATGTACCATATATATATTTTTTGTTTTCTTTGTTTAGTATTGTAGTGTCTGTGGCTCTATCTATAATCTATGAATCGAGAAATGCAGCGTACGAGTAGCGAACGAATTGGGAAAAGGCGATGCGGACGCTGTGAGATTCTCCATAAAAGTGGTGCTTGTGGTATCAGCGGTGATTGGTGTGATATGTTCTGCTCTTTGCCTAGCGTTTGGCGGTCAGATTTCGTATTTGTTCTCCGATAGCCACCAAGTTTCGGACGCCGTCGCTGATCTCTCCATTGTCCTTAGCATATCCATACTCTTAAACATCATCCAGCCCATTCTCTCTGGTTAGAAAAAAAATCAAACCCATTTTTATTAAGCATATATAACTTATAACATAAAGTTTTAAATATATCACTGACTTTTAACAACAAAAATATAAACAGGGGTAGCTATTGGAGCAGGGTTGCAGAGTATGGTAGCAATTATCAACTTAGGATCGTATTATGCAATTGGTGTTCCTCTCGGTTTCGTCCTTATTAACATTTTCCATTTTGGTGTTAAGGTACGTAACATGTTGGCTAATTAATTAATTCCCATTAATTTATCATCATAGAACTAATGATAATATATAATTAACTGATATTGTATGCGTTTAATTACAGGGACTCTGGTCTGGAATGTTGGCTGGAATTGTTATCCAAACGTTGATATTGTCTCATGTTATTTACAAAACTGACTGGGAAATGGAGGTAATTTACTTTAACTATAAAACATCAATATATGCTTTAGAAAGACTCAATATATTGAAAGTTAAATCGCATCTAATTACAGGTAAAGAAGACAAGCGAGCGTATGATAACTTGGACTATAAAGTTACCTTCTGTAGAATCGAGTACAATCTCGACGAGAGACGATGAAGAGAGGAAGTGATATATAAATCATTTAAAGAAGTTTTGAAAATATTCTTTTTGTCTTTTGAAAAAAGAATATTTATGGTATTCTCTGTGTTTTTTTGTTTTTCGTGTTCGCTTATAAGAAAATGAAGTACCTGTGATTAGATTGCATTATTAGGTTAATGCAACTTTCATAACTTTGGAAAAAGGTTAACAAGGTTGATCTTCCTTTTTTATTCGAAGAAAAAAGTCGTTTTTCAAAAATGTTTGTTATTCGGATTTATTCTTCTACTTTTTTTTATGTTCTTGAGTTTTGATTGTATATGTATTTTGGTTGCGCAAAAAAATTAATTGTTGGAGCAGTTGTAAATTTGTAATCATGAGTTTTGATTGTATATGTATTTTGGTTGCGCAAAGATGTTTTTTAAAAAATGATATGGTTATATCACCAAAATGTACTTTATTTTTTTTAGTAATTAGTTTAGTATGAGAAAACTCATCAGTTATACATGTTTGTTTTTAGATATCTTAATGATAGCTAAGCCAACGTATGAATGATCTTGTCTATTGTCTTGTGAACGGAAGCCACAAACGGATGCTGTCTATTGTCTTTGTATTGGTACATTGTCTCACTTTTTTTGGGTGCACTTAACATTCGATATATGAATTAAGCTCAAGCGTTTTATTAGATTGGAGCTTGAGCAGATGTCTCGCATATCCACCACGATCCACGAGTAAAACAATTTGCCAAAAACTAGTGGCCAAATGACTCACACGGAGGACAATAAAATCGGACCTTGGACTATAAACCAAATTGATGCTCTAATTAGTCCCGAGTCGAAGCCAACGTGCTACAAAAGGTTGTTTAATTGGAGTATGTTTTATTTGTTTTTGTCTTTTCCCGTATAAAATACACATTAAAACAAAGTTTCATAATTCTTTCTTGTATGATTTATCTATAAGGCGATGTGTCCTATCTTAGTTTCTAAGCGTCGAGAATCTTAAGATTACAATGATTAATCCAATTCCGAAACATGATGGCTCTCAGCCTCTCGGGCTACTATGACTTCATCGTCTCATTATCGATTACTGTAGTTTCGGTAGATTTTCCAACAAAAAATAAGTTATGTTTTTTCCTCTTTCATCTCCACTTTTAAATTTCAAATTTGTTTATGTTATCTCTACTCAGACAATCTTTTTTTCCGTTGGTAAAATATAAAGAACGACAAGATTATGATGGATTCTATCGTTAAAACAAAAACAATATGACTACAATATAATATTTCATGTTCCCTTAAGTCTATCTGTAAAACATTACGTTCAATTCACCCTTAATTTTTTGTTTAACCAAAAAAAAAAACTTTATGTTTGTCTGCTCGAAAATATAGGGAGTTCTTGGTTAGGACCGTAGTTTTTTTTTTTTTTGTCAACTATCTTTATTTATATAAAATTCAAATTATATAAAATACATAAAATATAAAAATTACAATACAATAAAACAACAAAAGTGAATATGACTGATTAATTTTTTCGACAAATTTTGCTTGCAATTAGAATATCCACTCTTTAGTTTTTTTCCAAAAATATATGGAGTTTTTCTTGGGTAGAACTTTAGCTTTATACTTTATTTTAAATTGTAACCGTAAATTTTTTGGCTATAAAATAAATACTGTGAATGTAAAAAAATTAAAGTAATAATTTTTGGTTTTCAAAAAACTGTGTAAACCATGAAAAAAAAATGAAAGAAATGGTTCGCCAGGATTTTTCATAGTATTTTTAGGATTTTTAGAACTTTAAAACCATTAAAGTCTGATTGAATAAAATAAAACTTTAAAAACTTCAATATTTTTTTTAAACTTTTATCGAAACTAATATTACGCCGCTTAATAAAAAAAATTCTTAAAAGATATGACTATTCTAGGTAGTTTTCTTTAGGGCAATTCTACAAAATAGCACCAAAAAACTTAAAGTTCAATAATTTAGCACCCAATGGTGAAAATCACAAACATAGCATTCATTAAAAGAAAATCACAAACATAGCATTTGTTTTTTAATTAAACAATACTCTCTCTATTTCTCATTTGGTCATCGTTCCAAGCCTCCAGTTCTCTGAAATTCGATCTTCTCGGCCCTGAGAATCAGACTTCGAGCCGGTAACTGCGAATGGACCCGAATCTCAGCCAGATAATGCGCCTGTAATTACGGACGAATGAACCCGAATCTCAGCAAAAATTTGGTGGTGATTACGGTTAGAGTGTTGAGAGAGAAGGAGAACTCCGCCGTCGTCGTCGCTTATTGGTCACTACTCCTTTTCAGAGCCTCCGACAATCCTCGCCATAGCTTTATTCACTAATCCATGGAGGAAGATGACGAGACTCGTTCACGGCCGTCGCCGGAAGATTCCCTAAAAGATAATCACTAAGCATTTGGAAATCTAATTAACTCATTTTGTAAAATGGGAATCTTCCGAGAAAGTGACGAAACGGAGAGAGTCTAGACAGGGAGCAGCAAGCAAACCCCCTGAGGGAGATGGAGGTAACAACCGACGATTTACTGCCGGAGGTAAACGCCGCGGTGGCGGAAAACCTTGATCCGAACGAGCTGGTGGAGGGGCCGAACGCCGCCGTGCTCGCTGACGGAGTCTTGACGGCGGAGGAGAGGAAGATTGAAACGGATAATCGTGGAGAGAGGAAGACAGAGAGCGAGACGCCTCCAGATGATGATTGCTGCCCGATCTGTTTCAGTTCCTTTACGGTTCCGTGTCGAGGGAATTGTGGCCATTGGTATTGCGGTTAGTGTTTGATATTTCTTCTTCTCTTTTTTCCTCTCATGAATCTCTGAGCCATTGAAGTATCCCGCTTGCGTTTTTCTTTCTGCTCGCTAGAGGAAGATTAGTAGCTCTCTATTAAAATTGCTTTTCTGATATATCTATTAGGAACCTCATTTGTTGGGTTTGAAAATTGATTTAGGGTTCCAGTGTTGGGATTATTGGAAGAAGCGTTTTTTAGTAGTCAATAGTTTTTATGATCATTAAGTTTGCTGATTACTGCTGCCGCATTATATACAGGAAGTTGCATCTTGCAGTACTAGAGCTATGCTGCAGTATCTAGGCCTTGCAAGTGTCCCATGTGTGTTCGGCATATCACCAAGCTCTCACCAGAAGCATCCTTGCAACAGCGCCAGGAGCAAGAGGTGAAAGAGGTTCTTGCTAAGGTCCGTAGGTATAACCGTCTCTTTGTTGGAGGTCTAACCGGCTTTGTTCAGGTAATGTCTTTGAATCATGATTTTGTTTTCTTCACTTCAATGTTTTTGGTGTGCATTTCTTAGACAGTAAATGAATCATATTTCTCTTTTTTATGACTTGACAAACCCCTCCATCTTTCGAATGTTTCAGAAGGTGCAGGAGCTGCCTTTGCTAATGAAGAGATTGGTGTGGCACATGATGGATCCAGATGCAAACACTCTGTATTTTCACGAAGTGCGCATCTTTGCAATTAAGAACATCTTACCCTGGTCATGCAAACTTGTTTTATTTTCCATCTTAGCTTGCAGTGTAATATCTGACATTTACTTTTCATAGTTTAGTGTTAAGTGATTATCTTTTAGGAAGTCTCCCGGCGACGGCCGTGAACGAGTCTTTTAGGGAATCTTTCCTAAATGATTCCTAAATGATGAAAAATGATGAAAACTGATCCTTTCTTGAAAATGAAACGTATTTAGGAACATATATAACATATTTCGAAAAGACTTCCTAAATGAACAAATGATGAAAACTGATCATTTCTTGAAAATGAATCGTATTTAGGAACATATATAACGTATTTAGGAAAGCTTTCCTAAATGATGAAAACTGATCCTTTCTTGAAAATGAAACGTATTTAGGAACATATATAACATATTTCGGAAAGACTTCCTAAATGAACAAATGATGAAAACTGATCCTTTCTTGAAAATGAATCGTATTTAGGAACATATATAACGTATTTAGGAAAGCTTTCCTAAATGATGAAAACTGATCCTTTCTTGAAAATGAATAGTATTTAGGAACATATATAACATATTTCGGAAAGACTTCCTAAATGAACAAATGATGAAAACTGATCCTTTCTTGAAAATGAATCGTATTTAGGAACATATATAACGTATTTAGGAAAGCTTTCCTAAATGATGAAAAATGATGAAAACTGATCCTTTCTTGAAAATGAAACGTATTTACGAACATATATAACATATTTCGGAAAGACTTCCTAAATGAACAAATGATGAAAACTAATCCTTTCTTGAAAATGAATCGTATTTAGGAACATATATAACATATTTAGGAAAGCTTTCCTAAATGATGAAAAATGATGAAAACTGATACTTTCTTGAAAATGAAACGTATTTAGGAACATATATAACATATTTCGGAAAGACTTCCTAAATAAACAAATGATGAAAACTGATCATTTCTTGAAAATGAATCGTATTTAGGAACATATATAACGTATTTAGGAAAGCTTTCCTAAATGATGAAAAATGATGAAAACTGATACTTTCTTGAAAATGAAACGTATTTAGGAACATATATAACATATTTCGGAAAGACTTCCTAAATGAACAAATGATGAAAACTGATCCTTTCTTGAAAATGAATCGTATTTAGGAACATATATAACGTATTTAGGAAAGCTTTCCTAAATGATGAAAAATGATGAAAACTGATACTTTCTTGAAAATGAAACGTATTTAGGAACATATATAACATATTTCGGAAAGACTTCCCAAATGAACAAATGATGAAAACTGATCCTTTCTTGAAAATGAATCGTATTTAGGAACATATATAACGTATTTCGAAAAGACTTCCTAAATGATGAAAAATGATCCTTTCTGGAAATGAAACGTATTTAGTAACCATTTAGGAACATGTATAACGTATTTAGGAAAGTCTTCCTAAATGATAAAAAATGATACTTTATGGAAATGAAACGTATTTAGGAACATATATAACGTATTTAGGAAAGCTTTCCTAAATGATTCCTAAATGATGAAAAATGATGAAAACTGATCCTTTCTTGAAAATGAAACGTATTTAGGAACATATATAACATATTTCGGAAAGACTTCCTAAATGAACAAATGATGAAAACTGATCCTTTCTTGAAAATGAATTGTATTTAGGAACATATATAACGTATTTCGGAAAGACTTCCTAAATGATGAAAACTGATCCTTTCTTGAAAATGAATCGTATTTATGAACATATATAACGTATTTCGGAAAGTTTTCTGAAATGAACAAATGATGAAAAATGATAATTTCTTGAAAATGAATGGTATTTAGGAACATATATAACGTATTTCGGAAAGACTTTCTAAATGAACAAATGATGAAACTGATCCTTTCTTGAAAATGAAACGTATTTAGGAACATATATAACGTATTTCGGAAAGTCTTCCGAAATGAACAAAAACAGAAAACTATATTTCCTGTTGATTTCCATTGGCAAATGAAGCATCAGAACAAATGTGTTGTTGTTTTGTCTACACAAAGAAATAAAGAAAGATTCAAATGACGAAAACTGATCCTTTCTTGAAAATGAAACGTATTTAGGAACATATATAACATATTTCAGAAAGTCTTCTGAAATGAACAAAAACAGAAAACAATATTTTCTGTTGATTTTCATTCGTAAATGAAGCATCAGAACAAATGTGTTGTTGTTTTGTCTACACAAATAAATAAAGAAAGATTCAAATGATGAAAAGTTATTGTATGAATGGACACAAAAGTTCATATTACATGTTTAAGGATGAATTATTTGTACTTACTAAACATTCAAGTAAACATAAAACGATTATTTGTCATATTGTGTTGACATATTGTGTTTCCTATAAATGAATGTAAAAACCAAATCCATGGGGTTCTTCGCTCCACAATCCCAACGCACTTAACTCTCTCTCTCACACTTCTGCTTCTTCTTCTTCTCCATCTCTTCTTCTTCACCGATGCCACATAACCCTAGATTCTGCTTCTTCCTCATTGCCAACAAAACGAATTTCAGTTTATGTTAATTTTCATGATTTTTATCACAGAGCAGTGCAAGGCAATATCTATATCAAAATACGTAAATATCATGTTAAGTAATCCGAGGGAAATGTAGAATATGTCAAGCTTTTTAATTGATAATGCCAACAATGTTGAAGACACAGGTCCTTCTTTATCATAAATAGTCATCACAGTAAGTTATAATGAAAGAGAAAGAAGTTGATGATAATCCTATCAGCTTCCACTACGTCAACTACAGATCATATCTATTCTTACTATCTTCCTTCCCTTTTGGTGGTAAGTGAAAAGTTTAAGAACTGATCCAGAGGCAATACAGGCATCTAACTACACTTATATGCAGGGTTCCGCTTTCCCATTCCAATACACTGATTATCTCATGGTACTAACATATGTCCGTATAAGTTTCTCTAAGAGGAAATCTAAATCTAAATCTCAACTCTCATGCCATTTGCAAAATCAGCCAACCAAAAGATCACATACTGCATCAAAAGAAAGAACTAGAAACCTTTCAGCTGTTGAACAAGGCCTTTCAAATAATTAACTGAAAGAGAGTAGAAAGGGATATTCACGCCCCAATGTCACCGGAATAATTATTGAATTATTCCAATAATAATTATCGTCTGGTCCAATCCCTGATGACATTGGAAACTGCACGGAGCTTCAAAACCTCTACATGTACCAAAACTCAATCTCTGGATCGATTCCGGTGACATTGGGGCGTCTCAGGAAGCTTCAAAGTCTTCTCTTGTGGCAGAACAATCGCGTCGGTAAAATCCCGTTCGAGCTCGGAAACTGTCCGGAGCTTTTCCTCGTCGATTTGACGGAAAATCTCCTCACCGGAAACATCCCGAGAAGCTTCGGGAACCTTCCGAATCTCCAGGAGCTTCAGCTCAGCGTTAACCAGCTTTCGGGTACAATCCCTAAAGAACTAGCGAATTGCACGAAGCTGACGCATTTAGAGATCGACAACAACCAAATCTCCGGCGAGATTCCGCCGTTGATAGGCAAATTAACAAGCTTGACGATGTTCTTCGCCTGGTCGAATCAGTTAACCGGAGATAGGCAAATTAAAATAGTCTTTTGCCTCTTTAATCTTTAATGAATGCTAAAAATGAGGCTTTTTTATTAGGGTGCTAGTTTGGTGAGAAAGTTTTCAAAAAGTGCTATTTTGATCAATTTCTCTTTTCTTTATTCTAATTCTTTTTTTTTTGTACATTTCCACAACTTCTACTTATTTCCATCATTTACTAACACTAGTAGAAATTTTTCACATAGCCACGAATTAGACACGAAATAATTCGTGGCTTTTTTAAAAGCCACGAAAACTCACAGAATAGCCACGAAAAAGCCATGGAAAAGCCACGAAAAAATAAAAAAAGCCACGAAAAAAACAACGAAAAAATTGTCACGATCCTATAGCAACGAAAAAAATTTGTGGCTAAAGCTTTCGTGGCTATAGGATCGTGACCATTTTTTCGTTGCTTTTTCGTGACTTTTTGTTTTTTTCGTGGCTTTTTCGTGACTATTCTATGATTTTTCGTGGTTTTTTCGTAGCTTTTTCGTGACTTTTAAAAAAGCCACGAATTATTTCATGTCTAATTCGTGGCTATGCGAGAAAATTCTACTAGTGTAAGTTTGTTTTCTTTGTCTATTCAAATGTTCTGCTTTTGTTTTCTTTGTCTATTCAATGAACAAAATGTTTTGCTTTTGTTCTGCTTGCTGGTCTAAGTTTCTATTTTGCGAAAAAAGTTTCCATTTTTTTGTGAGAAGAAAAGTTTTAATTTTCTTCCCTTTATTATACTTTGCTGACAATTATCAAAATTTTATTGGTCAAACAAATCATCCCAATATTCTTGTTTGGATTGGTAATCTTTTTCAATAGAAATATATATTAAATATGAATTGAATACAACAAAACAATGCATCTATTATTGAATTCACCTCATTTACCAATTTTGGTAAACATCCATACGGTGCCAACGTCATTGAATGAATAAGTCACCATACATAATTATATTATGAATCTAATGAATGTCTATCAAAAGTAACATCTATGACCAATTGATTTACCTTAATATCCTAAGTAACTTCATTCCTAGTAATTGCATATGAGTTATTTGATTTGTATTTTCCCTATAAATAAAGATGATTTATTCTTGTAAATTTATAAAATACACAAGAATATAACACAACAATTCTTTCTTTTTTTTTGGACAACCAACAATTTTTCTTCTTTATTCACAACAATATATTCATTTTCTTCCATTATATATATAATTTTGTTCTATTTTCTAGTTTATTTTGTTTTAAACATTTTTTTTTCAGTTAGTTATAAAACCAATATATGTATTATTTTCGTATTAGTTATTAATTATTTATTTCAAAACTTGCTGTTTTCCTATTGCTATATCATAAAAACAAAAAAAGGACAATACAAAAAAGTGAAAACTGGTCTTCAGGTCAGGTCAGGTCTTCTTCCTGCAAACTTCTCCAAAATAAACCTCAGAAATAGGGAAAGTTTCAATCTTTGCCCTTCTTTCTCTCCTTCTTCATCCAAAATTCGTTGATTTCCAGAGGGGTAAGAAGAGGAGAACGCGATTGACAGATTATCCTCCTTCAGGCTTGGGCTCGGAAAATGAAAGGGGCAGGTGTTAAGAAGAAAACCCAGTTGGTGAACGACGCTGGTGAGGCGGATACGGCGGTGGAAATCGTCGGAGATAGCCGGAAACTAAGCGGCGACGGTGGGTTTGGCAGTGAAGACGGCGGAGGAGGTGGAGGTGGAAGTGGAAGTGGAAGTGGAGAGTCGATTCTTCGCGAGATGGGTGATGATAGGCGTACGGAGGATGGGGAAGAAGAAGAAGAAGACGAAGAGGATGAAGACGATGAAGAAGAAGAAGGAGGAGGAGAAGAAGGGAAAGAGGAGAGGCCAAAGCTGGACGAAGGGTATTTCGAAATCGAAGCTATTCGTCGTAAAAGAGTTAGAAAAGTAAGCTCTTTTTTTTTTTGGGTCTTTCAGAAAATGTGGTTTTCTAGGATCTTAATTAGTATCTTCTCACGTAGGTAACTTCTTCTCACTCTTTACATTGTTCAATTGGCTGCTCGAAGAATAGTAATATTCCTAACAGAGCAGAAAATCTGCGTCTTTTAATTCTAGGAGAGAAAGAAATCGCAAAGTAGTTTATAAGGAAGCAAAGTTTGATCCTCAAGTTGTTATGTTGTAGGAAGAAAATGGTGATTTTGGTCGCTTTAATGTCTGATAACTTCGTCTTTCTGTTTTTGGGATTGATTGATTCTGCCCTTTTGGTTACTGGTTCTGCCGCTCTATTGAAATTTGGTGGTGCTTTTGATTGATCGTAGGGAAAGGTCCAGTATCTAATTAAATGGTGAGTTCTTCAAATTTTGCTCAGTTTCATTATAAGTCAGCGTTCTTGATCAAACATATACTTTTCCATTGACCTAAGTTGTAAACTTGGTTGTGAAAGGCGCGGGTGGCCCGAAACTGCCAACACATGGGAGCCTTTAGAGAATCTTCAGTCTATTGCTGATGTTATAGATGCATTTGAAGGAAGGTAAATGCATCTAATTTAGCAGTCATGTGATACTTTTCGATAGTTGTTTCATGGATTTCCTTTTGTTAATGTATGGATTTGCTTTCTTGTTTCAAAGTTTGAGGCCAGGAAAGCCTGGTAGGAAGCGGAAGCGCAAATATGGAGGCCCTAATTCTCAGATGAAGAAGAAGCAGCAACGTGTAACATCTACGTCACATGATGCTGCTGAGAAATCCGACACTTCCACATCTCTTAACAACTCTAGCCTTCCTGATATTCCTGGTCCGGTCGACCTCAGTGGTTCGAGTCTACTAAAAGGAGATAGGGAAGCGAAGAATGCTTATGTATCCAACCAAGTTGAAGGTAACAGCGGGAGTGTTGGGATGGTGCGACAAGTTAGTTTGATTGATGAGGAGAAAGAATACGATCCGACACTCAATGAGCTAAGGGGACCAGTCATTAACAGTAACGGTGCAGGATGTTCCCAAGGAGGGGGCATTGGTTCTGAAGGTGATAATGCAAGACCAAATGGCCTCCTCAAGGTATATCCTAAGGAGCTTGATAAGAACAGTCGTTTCATAGGTGCTAAGAGGAGGAAGTCTGGTTCCGTGAAAAGATTCAAACAAGACGCATCCACAAGTAACAACCACACAACAACCACAGATCAGAATGTGACACCAGAACTGGCTACATTAGACTCTTTTGGTAGAATCGCGAGGATAGGGAATGAGTATCCTGGTGTGATAGAAAATAATAATTTATCTCGGAAAACGAAGATGGAGGAATTGGACATCACAAAGATCCTTAAACCAGTGAAATTTTCTGCATCTGTAACAGACAATGTCCAAGACGTGTTGGTGACTTTTGTGGCGCTGAGGTTTGTCTCTTTGCTCTTTGGTCAATTTTGAATTCAAATTTTTTTTACTTATTTGGCTACTCATAGGTCTGATGGGATGGAAGTGATGGTAGACAACAGATTTCTCAAAGTTCACAATCCTCTTCTGGTAAGATTATCTTTAGAGCTTTTTCTTTTATTTTTATTTTTCTTGTGCATTTACTCATTTGGAAGATTCTAAAAGCTTTCCTGTTTTGTATTTTTGATGCCAGCTGATTGACTTCTACGAGCAACATCTCAAGTACAATCGCACGCCTTGATTCATGCCGAAAGAAGAATTTGTTTGTACACAGCACTTGTAGGTAGAAAAAGATTTAGATGTTTTTTTTTGTGTGTAGCAAAGCAACGTGTAGAGTGAGGTAGTGGCAAGTTGTTTTTTTGTATCGCGTAGTCTGGGAGGTTTCAGATTGTATTTTATCTCCTCGGGTTCGTTATGTTCACTTTCTATCATAGTAAATCTTTTGCTTCTTTGTTTTTTTTAGCGGAGACTTTGTTGAACTTGCTTTTGTTCAAAGATCAAGTTCATGATGCTATCAAAATATATGGATATATACTTATGTATACAAGCCAACAACTTTCACTCGTGTGTAACATTTTGTTGAGCCAAAAGGAAGTGGGAGAAATTTGTTCCTCTTGGGATTTGGTTGCTCCTTATGCAAGAACTGAGTTTCATATGGTCTTCTTTTCGAAACCCCTGCTTCATCTAGTTGCTTCTAAAAGCTCCAAATCAGGGTTGTGAATGTTCTCAGAGTCATTACAGAACCGCGGCGAGGCTGTACTCGTGCTCTTGGATCATGTCTTTCAACGATATGAGGTGCACCACACATTTTTTAACCTCTCCAAGTGGGTTTAAAAGAATCTCCTTCTGTGTTCTCGATTGAGAATTCGAACAGGGCTTCGTTGTAAGCTCCCTAAAGGCTGAAGAAGAATGAGAAGCCATGGACTCTCTCTGAGCTCTACCACCAGAGAATCCATTCCATCATCGTCTAAGATAAAATTTCACATAAAGTCGACAATTTTTTTTTGTCCTCCTTGCTATATTAGCGTAAACAGGTTTCTATTATCTTCCAGTGATTCTCTGAAAACCTGGAAACCATGAGAGCGATATTCAGAGCTCAGGGGTCAAAGGTTCCAACTTTATAACGACGCGTGGCAGAGTCAAAATGAAAGCTTTTTCGTCCTCATTGCTATGGCAGCGTAAACGCCTAAACGGTAAAATATCATCATCCAGTGATTCTGGAACCTTGAAACATATAATTTTACTCGAACGTTTCCAACTTTATAAACAAACCTCCCAAAAACTTTCCTAAAATCTCCAAAATTGTTAAAGAAGTATACACATCTATGGCATTTGACAGAATTGGAGCGTTCAAAAGTAGAAAATATAAATACATAATGTCATTAGAGTTTGGATTTTTGGGTCAAGAGATAGAAACAATGGTACATACGTTGTTCTTGCGGAAAGTTCTAATCAATGTTGTAGAATCACTCAAGAAGGTGGTGAATCCAGTCCTTTACAATAACCGGCGAACCATACCAAGGTCTGGTTTTATCGTCTGAACCAACAGGCGAGTGGTAAACACCGTCGAAGTTAACATTAAGCGCACCTTCAAGATGAGCTGAAACCTCAGGGACCACTCCATCACCCCACACATCAGCTCTTCCACATACTTGCTTGTATCCTTGCCCTACAAAACGAGCACGCAAACTAGGCCCTGAAGAAGCCTGTGAATCCCCTGTCTTGTTGCTTGCTATAGCAAGCTCTGCAATTGCTTCACCACCGTCGATTCCAACAGTCACATCAGAATCAACATCCGCATTGTTCACCGAAGGAGCTCCACGTATGTATCTACATATGAACTACCAATTTAGATTTCTAAGTTTCGGCATAGCTTTCGAACATCAATGGGTTTAAAAGAAACTTTACCTCCGGGCGATGCAGACATATCTCAGCTCAGGAGTGTAAACAGCTTTTGCACAATGCTCTTCGACGTAATAGAGAAGACCTCTTGTTTGATCTATTACCCCTGATTGTCCTCTCGGTGGTGGCCTAAACGAGATACAAAACAAAACCATGCACCATGCGATTATAAGAAAATAGAAGCAACACCTCTTGAAAGGTCTAAAAAAGTAATTGACATATATGTTACCTACAAGTGAGGCGTACCAAGTGTCAACAACAAGGAGATATCAGAGTTTCCGTATTCTTCTATGTAAACTCGAGCAAGCCATCCTCCAGCTGAGTGCCCAATCAAAGACAATCCTTGACCTGTAAGTGATGTAAAACTACTGTGTTTTATGGTTACCGCGATTCACAACTAAAACTAGGAGCTAAGTCTGATCCAAGAACACAAAGCAGCAGTTTTTAGCTATACTATTGTCATCCAATCGAACGTTTCCCGAGATAAGTGAGATTTACCTTGAGCTAACTCATTGGCTTCACGGACTGCATCATCAATTCTATTCAAGTACCTGATCATCCATAAAATCAGACTCATCATTTGAAACCAGTCAAAAAATCCCAAACACAAACAAGTGATACATTCATAGAGCAATCCATACCAATCAAGAACAGGACGAGGGCGGAGAGTGCCGCGCCAGTAGGCTGGATCAACCAAACCGGCAGCATTTCTAAACCAATCGAGCCTTGATACAGCTGCAACCACTGCAGGAACACCGTACTCACCCAATGTTACCTCCAGCTTCTTGTAGTCTCCTGAATTGTTCCCTAAACCCTACAAAACCAATTCCACAAAGAAGGCATATACTGACATGAAACTCACCATCTATATAGCCCACCATGAAATCATATACACAGAACCAAGTTTTAGACTTTAAAGGCGTTTCAAGAGGAAAATGCAGAGTGTCAGTAAGCAGGTAAAGAGTAGTAGCCTTAACCCTAAAGCTAAGAAACACAGAATTGATTCAAGATTAAAAAAAAAAAATCTTTAATGGTGTAACCACACATTTTGTGCCATAATTTTCTCAATCAGAGCAGAGGAAGGAGGTTAATTACCGGGAGAATGACGGCGGGGCGGGGTTTGACGTCGCCGCGGAAGAGGAGGAGGTTGGTGACGTGGCCTCAGCCTTAGCGATGGAACCATCGCCGAGGCCATCCTTTTGTTCAGTGGATGTGAGCTCAAGCGGAGAAAGCTTGAGCTTAAAATCCACTCCACAGGTTCTCGAGCATTTTGATGTATTTACAGAAACGCCCCATTAATTTCAATTTTTATCACATTTGAGTACAAAACTCTTGAAAGATTTCTAGATTGAGAAGGCAGCTTTCGCTTCCTCCTTTCTTATGGCCAAAAAGAACACTGAAAAGAAAACATTTTTATTTTTATCGTCGAATCCAATTAAATCAAACCCTCCTTTCTTGTTCTCTTAACAAAAAATGGCTTCTCTTTATCAAGCGTGCTCTTCTTCTTCGGCTACACCATTGCTTCTGGCGAAAAGGATGTTTTCCCTGGCTTCATCGCCGTTTATCTTCACGAGCGGGCACACAATCCCTCGCCATTATAGCAGCTTCAGAGCATCATTCACCTCCGCGTCTGCGTCTGCGTCTACTTCAGTTTGTCTCGATTTAAAGGAAGTGAGAAGCACAGATTTGGTGGACTTGGAGTATGCAGAACTAAACCTCAAGTACAAGATATCTGAGGTATCCTCTCTTTATCTCTCTTGATCTTTGTTAACCCTAATGGTGGACATTGGAAGTGGTAACTTGTGAGCTTACTTCAGACTTTTTATCCTCATTGACTCTTCTACTAACGAGCTGGTCTATCACTATCTCTAATTATTGGATGTGATTGAGTAATCATTTGTGTTTCTTTGTTCTCTCTTCTGCTTACAGTTTTTTTTTTCTCTGTTTTGTTTGCAGGAAGTGGGTCATGTAAGAATCAGACAGCATGTTAACCCTCTCAGTTCCTCTTTCTCTGTAAGTTGATGATGTTGCTAAGTTTGCGACAGCTTTTTTTTTCTTCTTGATTTGTGAAACAGCATAACGGATTTACACTGTTCTTATATCTTATAGACGCCAGCTCCAGTTCCTGCTTGGGAGGAAGTTTATAAGGATCCATCGCTGCCTCTTATGGTGGATATTGGAAGTGGTAACTTGTGAGCTTACGTTAGATTTGAGAGATTTTTGCTTCTATCTACTCAAAGTCTGCTCATAGTTCTTTTAGTTGAGTTACATTGCACACTAGTTATCTTGGAGACTTTTGGTGGCAAAGTTGGCATCTTTCTATAGAATTTGAAATTGATTTGAGATTCAAAATCTCTCCTTTATATTTGTGGAATCTTTTCATGCTTGAAATGTGTTCAACTTTTAAAAACACAGCTTCCCAATTCGATGTCTCTGCCTTGTAAATGGTTTTGGATTTGGATTTCAGGTAGTGGCAGATTTCTCTTATGGCTAGGCAAAAAGAATGCTGAGTCAGGAAATTACTTGGGGTTGGAGATACGCCAGAAAGTATAGTTTGAGCTCCTTTTGACAGTTTCCAATTCACTTGACCATTCATCTGCTTTAGCTAATGCATTGTTGGTTACGTTGGCCTTAAGAAGTTCAATTTCTGACATTTCTTTGCAGCTGGTCAAGCGCGCCAACTTTTGGGTGAATGAGCTTGGGCTTTCAAACGTGTAATATCTGCTGCATTCAGGAACATCTTTATAATACGCTTCTGTTATATTCACTTGTTTGATATATATCTATCTTGTGGATGGGTTTCAGACACTTCATATTTGCAAATGCTATGGTTTCCTTTGAACAACTTATATCGAGCTATCCTGGACCGTTGGAGCTTGTCTCAATCTTGGTAAGTGTGAAAAGTTGTAAACAAGCCTATAATGTATCCTGTGCTGATCCAGCCTCTTCTTTTGGGGGGGTTTAAACTTTAAATTGCAGTGTCCGGATCCTCATTTCAAGAAACGGCATCAAAAGAGACGTGTTGTCCAGAAGCCTTTGGTAAATGCCATTCTGCAAAACCTAAAACCCGGCGGAAAGGTAAAGTGTTTGCTTAGCTGTAAGAAGTTTCCACGCTTTCAAAGCTTTATTTGCCTTCCAATGGCTACCAATATTGCTGTGCTGGTTTGTTTCACAGGTTAGAGCTAGACTACTAATTTCCTTACAAAAGCAGGGTTGCCTAATCCGGTTTTCTGCTCGGTTTATGGGATATAGAAACCGAATGATATGGTTTAGGTTTTGGTTCAGATTGAGATTTTAGCAAAATATATATGTTAAATTTGAAGGATCTTTTCAAAGAAATTGAGGTGTTAATCGGTTTATTTTTATCTTTGGTTCGGTTTCGGTTTCTTTGGATATATACTAGAAAAACTAAAACCGAATTGGTTTATTTTATCTTTGCAAAAGATCTTTGTGCAATCAGATGTAGTGGAAGTAGCTAAAGACATGAGAGATCAGTTAGATGAGGAAGCAAAGGTTCTTCGACACGTGGACACAGTGGAGACAGAGGAAGAAGGGTGGTTAGTGGCAAACCCGATGGGTATACGAACCGAACGAGAGATACACGCAGAATTCGAAGGTGCAAGAATCTACAGAAGACTATACCAGAAACTTTAGCTTACATACAACAGTTTCCAGTTTGTTCGTTGAGAATTAGAATTATCCAAATTGGTTTTGCTTTGGTTTAATTCGGTTTGGTTTCTAATAGCTAGCAAGAAATGCTAAACCGAATCAAGTAAACTTTTTGTTTTTGACTTTTAAATGATAAATCTGTAATGGATTAGACTAGAATCAGATGGTGTCGTAGTATTATTATTTTTCAACATCTAGAAGCTTATTCGAATTTTGCTTTCTTCATGTAAGCTTTTAATTGGTTGTAAAAAAAAACCAATAAAAAAGGCATATGTTTTCAAGATATTGTGATATTATTTTGAAGAATTTAGTGGAAAATAGAGGGAATTTAATAAACAAATTAAAGGAAGCGCGTAGCGTGGAAACTACGTCTCAGGTATTTATGCAGACGACGACGTCCTCACCTTGAGAATTTCGAAATCAAATCAAATCTCTTCCTTTCGTTTCTCGCGAGAATCAGAAAACCCTTGAGCTTTGGTACGCACGTGTATGTATGTTGCTTCGAGTCTGAAACGAAACAGATTTTGAAGCTTGCTTATGTTGCTTCGAATGTTTTAAAGTTTTTTGATTCTTTTTGTTCGTTAAACAAGTATTTTTAATGTGTGCAAATGAGAAAATTGGATTTGAATGTTGGTGTGAACGAATTGTCTCGATATATGTTGATGAAAAAGACTCTTCTCATATCATTTTCTTTAAATTATGATGAACATGTAGTTCTATCGAGTTCTCCTTCCTTTAAAACTCTTGATTCATTCTCTCTTGAGGTTAAGTCTTCTGTTACTGGTATTTAGCTTTGTAATTGGAGTAGATACCAACTTTCACTTAGCAACAAATCTAATGGTCACACGGAGTTTTGTGAAGCAAAGTATCTGTTTTGCTTCATAATCTAATGCCAAGGTGTTTTCTTCTTTACAGAGTAGTTACTCTAAAATTAAAGTGTTAAAAAAATGGGAAAGGATCAGCATAATCACAGTGACAGAGGATTCTTCCACCACTTAGTAGGATTCGCAGGCGGACACTACCCACCTCACGGTCACGGTCACGGTTATGGAGCTTCTTATCCATACCCGCCTCCTCCTCATGGCTATCCACCAGTTGCTTATCCTCCACATGGTGGTTACCCTCCAGCCGGTTATCCCCCAGCTGGTTACCCTCCAGCCGGTTATCCATCTCACGGTTATCCCGGTCCATCTCATCACTCTGGTAAATTTCAATCTCAACATTTACATTCTTCCTCCTACAAACGTCTTTAAAGACATGTCACCACATTTTGGTTTTCGATTGTTTTGTCCGTTTGCTTATATGTTTAGTGTGTAATTGTGTATTCTGTTTTTTTTTTTCCAAATGATCCAACATTTTTTAGCATCTTCAAACAAAATGCAAAAAAAAAAGGCGTTTGAAAAAAGTCGAGACCTTTAGAGTTGATGTTGATGAGAAAAATCAACTTGATAATGTATAATGTTACAGGACATCACCACGGAGGTATAGGAGCGATTATAGCAGGTGGTGTGGCTGCGGCAGCTGGTGCTCACCATATGTCTCACCACAGACACTATGGTCACCATCACGGTCACGGCTATGGCTACGGGTATCACGGTCACGGTAAGTTCAAACACGGCAAGTTCAAGCACGGAAAATTCGGAAAACATGGCATGTTTGGGAAGCACAAGGGCAAATTCTTTAAGAAATGGAAGTGATTTTGTTCTCTTTTTCTTTCCAAAAGATTGATCCAATTCAGAGACTATATATTACGTAACAATAAATAGTAAGTATCTGAAAAAATTACTTAGTTGTTGTGAGCCTTGGATGTTAGAATGTCATGATCTTTCTTGGTTTGGTTTTATGAAGCTTTTGTATTGTTTTACATTGGCATGTATAAAATTCGCAGAAACTGAGATCCACTTGTTTGAAAACGATCGATCTTTAAATATTGATGGAGATTCTTCGATAAACCTCTTCTTCTTCGTTTCTTCCCTTTTCTTTTGGAGTGAAGCATTATTAAGATTGGTTTCGTTAATACTTATCCACTTTCTGTCTATTGGGTAAATTTGTTTCGTGGGTTGGTTTAAGGAATATATGAACCATAAATGAAACGTAATCTGGATTAGATGCTTTTGAGTTTGCTGCCAACCTAGGAAATAACAAAGTACAGAAAGATAAAAATGCCAAAACAGTAGAAAAAGATGGGCAAAAGAGAACATTATCTCTCCAACCTGCCACTAGTTTTAATTTTACTTTTAGCTACTAATTTTATATAAAAATGACTCAATAATTTCTCTATATGCATGGACCTGTGTTCTTGGTCTGAACTTGTTGATGAGTAATCTCATGTAACTTTCCATTTTATTATCAAGATTTGTTGTGCAGTCTTATAAATTCTCGCTTGTTATATCGTTTCTTTTTTGTTTGGGTTCAGAGTTATCGAATTTATGGTCTTTGATGTTGTTATTTGTCTTTTCTTTATGTTGCTCGTATTTCGGACTTAGTATCCCGTGTGTTGGGTTTAGTCTCCTGTGTGTCGGGCTTAATCGCCGGAGAATTTTTGTTTTCTACTGGCTTAATCTCCGGAGAATTTTTGTTTTCCGCCGGTTTAATCTCCGAGGAATTTTTGTTTTCCGCCGGCTTAATGTACCAAAACTGTATTCCATTACGTGTATTCCTCCTATGTTTTATATAATGAATCAATTTCAGATGAAAACAAAAAAAATTCTCTATATGCATTGCGATATTGGATGATTCTATAAATTTTCATGATAATCAGATGCATATATAACAAAAAGATAAGGCGGGGACACAAACTTTGAATTGAATTAAGTTATGTTAGTCTAATGATATACTATTTGTTTAGTTGACTGAGGTGTTAATCTTCACTCATATGGCCACTACAGTTTGAATTTAAATGAAATATTAATATGATGATGACATTTCTTAGCGTTTGGTCCCTATCTAAAATTATATAGTTGTTACACGGCACAAAAGTTGAAAATGACAAAAGATTAGTTCAACCAAAATTTGGCCTTGTTCATTTATCTAAACTTCCATGGATTTATTAACAGGTTCGTGATCGTTAAGAATTTTGTCTATTGTTGGTGTGTATTCTGTTTTTTTTTTCCCTCAAATGATCCCACAATTGTTAGCATCTTCAAACAAAATTCATTTGTTAAACGCAAAAAATGGCGTTTGAAAAAAATCGAGACCTTTAGACTTGATGTTGATGAGAGAAACCAGCTTATAATATTACAGGACGGACGAACAGAGGGTATTAATTACGATTGTCTATTCATAATCAAGTGTCCTACAATTCTAGAATCGAAGATAGATGCAAAAAAAAAAAAAAGGAAGAAGATTTAGTGCACAAAATGCTATTTGAGGGAGGAGAATCATGAAAAGAAGGGCTTATAGATAAAGAGAAGAAGCAAAGATAATTGACAATTTCAAAGACATGATTTTGATTTCCTATTAATCGAAATCAAAATTTGAGAGGCATCTTCTTTTTCACCACTACAATTTTACACACAACAAAAAAAAGAAAAATTAAATTATCAAATAAAAATTATTGATAAAAAAAAATTGATGAAGTAGATGACAGGAAGAGATGCACATGTCAGCTCCTCGAAAACCCATCTCTATCCCTTTCCTCCTTTGCGGCTTTTTTATTTATTTTTAAATCAGTTACTATGATTTTTATTTCATTTTCCTATTTAGAGAACTTTCATATTTACCCAAATATACAAAACTAAAATGAACCTCGGACATAGCTGTTCGTTGTGATTATTACTGATTATAAATGAAAATTGTTTATTGGAAATATAGTGTATATATAAAAATATATATATTTTTTTAATTCTCTAAAAAAATATAGTGTATATATATTTGTTACACTATATTATATATTAAAGCTTTAAATATATTATATATGTTTATTGGAAATATAGTGTATATATATTTGTTTATTTCTCTAAAAAAATAATATTGGAAATATTTGCTGTTATGAAATCATTTGTGGAACTACAGTATTTATCGTGCGAAGAAATATATTTGTTTATTTCTCTAAAATAAAAAGCTTTATAGTGGTGATGAAAATGAAGATGAGATATTTTTTTGTGGTGTTTTAGATCTTTCATATCTTGAGTTGAGATATGTTTACATATAACAACATTCCAGATTTTGAAATATTGTTCTTATTGATTATTCTGATTAGATAAATTTTTTTACAAAAACAACATTCCAGATTTCACTAGTTTATTTTTTTATTAATATAATTAACAAATAATTATCAATGTTACTTTAAAGTATTCATTAAAAAATAATTTACAATATCCACCATCTACTGCATTATTTCAACAAATAATTGTAATTTCAAAGCTTAACAAATCTAATAAAATAAAGTGGACAGTTGGAATATGAAGTCAGGCTTATGTGTCTGAAAGTGATTATATTATTTTTTTGCTATTCGTTATATTTCTTATTTGTATATGTAAATAAATAACTAAATATTGAATGGAAAAGAAGATGAGAAACATGGCTCCAGCTGTATTCACGTACCCATCCCTCTCTAGCTTATATTCTTAATTTTTGTTTATTGCTTATTATTAAATAAACATTGTTTTATTATACTTCACAGTTTATATTTAATTTTTTTTTGCACCTAAATTAAAAAAAAAAAAATTAGTTTTTTTTATTTTAAAAAAAATCAAAACATCATTTATTATCCAACTAAACACAATTCAATTAATGATAAAATAATATGTAAAATACAAGTGATAAAAAACATCATATAATTTTTGAAACATTTTTTTCTTCTTTAAAACATCACTTACTCTACAAGGCATTGAATATTACCCTTTATTATAATGTAGATTGGATTCCATTCCATTATTAGTATTTTGTTTTTCACCAAACACTATTAACCTACCTCTAGGCTCTAGTTCAATAATTCGACTGCGTGAAGTTATTGCTGGTAAAATAATGGACAACCAATTTATTTAAGAGATTACTACTATTCTTACTCATTATGCTTAGAGGATGGGGCTATTATTCTGGTCAAAAAC
Source organism: Eutrema japonicum (assembly GCA_030161315.1). Classification (NCBI taxonomy): domain Eukaryota; kingdom Viridiplantae; phylum Streptophyta; class Magnoliopsida; order Brassicales; family Brassicaceae; genus Eutrema; species Eutrema japonicum. Next base: position 48,937,365 of record BSQW01000005.1, read on the forward strand.
TAGGTATAGATATTGGATCATGTTGAACATATACAATTGATAACAGTTTGTTATATTTGATATTTTAAATATCTAGATTTTTAAAAACATAAATTATATTTTGTGAAATGTACAAAAATATTTTAGAATCATTTAGTTTAAAAATCTAAGATATTAATATTTTTGACAGAAGAAATTATTTATTAAAAATCTGATGTGATAGAATTTGAGTGGACAATTTTTGTAAGCATTATTTCCCATAACATGTCTGTTAGTCTACATTTAAACATTATATTTGAATACAGCTGATATTTATAATTGATTACATCTTAATATAATTATATAAACTAAAATATTTGTTTGTTAACCTTTTTCGAATCTTAGTATATAGTATTTATGTTAAATAATAAGTAAAATTATTATAATTTTCAAATTAAGAAATTACTGTAAGAAAAGCTTATCACTTTATAACTTCTTTTCTACAAAAAAAAAAATCGATATTACACTAATTCCTTATTTCGAATTAAATGCATTATATATGTTGGAGTTAGGGACCAATGAAAAGCCAAAATTATTGTTGTACGTTGACGTTAAAAGGATAAAAGAGAAGATTAAACAACAAAAATAGAAACCCTTTTTGCGTTTATATTCTCCCCGTCAATTTCGTAGCCAATATCACATTTTTTCTTCCGGGGTAGAATATTTTACTTACACAGCGAACGAGAGAGAAAGAGAAAGAGAAGAGAAGAAAAGTTTCTCTCTTTGTGCTCTGTGAAACCAATATTGAAATCCCATCGTAATCACAATTTTGATTTTTGTGTTTCCTCTCTCTTGATTCCACCATTTCACACTATTCGCATTTTTTCTTCCCAGATTGATAAATTACTTTCCTTTTTAAAAAGTTTTTTTGGTTTACGAGAGGAAACAGGATTTTGAAGGGTCTAGCTTTCTTGGGATCTATCAGATTGTCTTGAAAATAATGCTTACGGGTTTGAACAGGTTTGTATCAAATTTTATATTTTGCTCATTTTGGTAACTCCTAATTCCATAAAGTTTGTAGCTTTTTTCTGCTAGGATTCATTGTCATATTAAATTTTAGCTCTTTTCACTTGATTTCATTCTCTCTCCGCTTCTTTGTTGTTTAATCTTTAATAATTCGATCTCTTAGAGCTGTAGCTTGAATTTACAAATGGTAGAGGTCATGTGGTTTATGGAGATTAGCTCAAGACCAATTCAAATCTGCTCTTCTTCATTGTTACTAAAGGACTTGAATTTTGGTGCAAGTAATAGCTCTTTTAATCCCGTCTCTATCTGCTTCTGCTGGCTAAAGGAATTTCATATTTTCATTGTGTGTTTCAGTTTCTGTTAATATTGGTTTGGATGAAACTAACTTTATCTTAATCTCTCTTTTGGCTTGTCAGGTTGATTGATCATACCACCATGGATACGCATCCTCTCTGATCCAATGGGGAAACATTTCTGACATTCAATGGATCCCCAAGCTTTTATCCGCCTTTCAGTAGGCTGTCTTGCCTTAAGAAGTCCCAAGTTCCTCTTAGACTCTTCTTCAAGATCTGACGAGAAGAAGAACTTTTCTTCCCAATGCTCTTGCGAAATAAAACTCCGAGGCTTTCCTGTACAGACAACGTCTATCCCTTTGATGCCGTCCCTGGATGCAGCTCCTGACCATCACAGCATTTCCACAAGCTTTTATCTTGAAGAATCTGATTTAAGAGCTCTCATGACCCCTGGATGCTTCTACAATCCTAATGCTCACTTGGAAATTTTGGTTTTTACGGGTAAAAAGAGTTCGCATTGCGGGGTTGGTGCTAAAAGACAGCAAATTGGGATATTTAAGTTGGAGGTAAGTCCGGAATGGGGAGAAGGAAAACCAATGATTCTCTTCAATGGCTGGATCGGTATTGGAAAGAACAAGCGAGATCGTGGTGCAGAGCTTCATTTGAGAGTGAAGCTTGATCCTGATCCTCGATATGTTTTCCAGTTCGAGGATGTTACTACTTTGAGCCCTCAGATAGTTCAGCTTCGTGGCTCGGTTAAGCAACCTATCTTCAGTTGCAAATTTAGCCGAGACAGGTGACATTTGGTTTCTCCATAATTGTACAAATTCGTCTCTCTGTTCTTATCAACTTAGTTACTGATGGGCTTTTGATTCTTCAGGGTGTCACAGGTGGATCCGTTGAACGGATACTGGTCAAGTTCAGGCGATGGAACCGAGCTTGAGAGTGAGAGACGTGAGAGAAAAGGCTGGAAGGTGAAGATACATGATCTCTCTGGCTCTGCGGTTGCTGCTGCTTTCATAACAACTCCTTTTGTCCCATCCACTGGCTGTGATTGGGTCGCCAAGTCCAATCCGGGTGCTTGGCTTGTGGTCCGGCCTGACCCATGCCGACCCAATAGCTGGCAGCCATGGGGAAAGCTCGAAGCTTGGCGGGAACGCGGGATCAGAGACTCCGTATGTTGCAGGTTCCATCTCCTGTCAAACGGGCAAGAAGTTGGAGATGTTTTAATGTCCGAAATTCTCATCAGCGCTGAGAAAGGCGGGGAATTTTTAATCGACACGGATAAACAGATGCTAACGGTTGCAGCTACCCCAATTCCAAGCCCACAGAGTAGCGGAGACTTCTCGGGTTTGGGACAGTGTGTCTCCGGGGGTGGGTTTGTAATGAGCTCGAGAGTGCAAGGGGAAGGAAAAAGCAGCAAGCCTGTGGTGCAATTGGCTATGCGGCATGTAACTTGTGTGGAAGATGCAGCCATTTTCATGGCGCTTGCTGCAGCTGTTGATCTTAGCATTCTGGCTTGTAAACCGTTCAGGAGGATGAGCCGGAGAAGGTTCCGGCATTACTCATGGTGATAAAAGGAAGTCTCTTTTGTGGTTTTTTTCTGTGTACAGTTTTTGAATTGGACCCAAGTCATTGTATTAGGAAGAAACTGGCTTAAGATTAAGAAATTTAACTTTTCTCAGAATCAGACCAACTTTATATCAATGGAATCAGACAAGAACTAAGTAGATCAAAGTCTTTAAAGCAACTAAAACAGTCAACAGAAATGAAGATTCCAGTCTCATAAAAAGATAAAAAAACAAAACACAAAGGAAACACAAAACTGCGGAATAATCAAAAGGCTTAACTAAACCTTAGTTCTTCTTATCACCTCCAACATCAATCTTCTTCTTCTTCGCCGTGGCTTGAGAATACAAGAAGGTACCGAATATCGCAATGGCTGATCCAAGAGCATTCAGAGGCCTAACAGGATTCCTAAATACCAAAACCGTGGAGACAATCACCACGACTCTCTTCATCGTGTTCCCTACAGAGAAAGTCAATGGACTGATCTCGTCGAGCGCCTGATAAGAGGACTGGTTGTACAAATGGTAGAAGACACCAGAGAGCAAAACCCAAATGTAAAACGTTGATGGTTTCCCAACAGATGCAATGGCTTTGTGGTAACCTTGAACCCATTGTGATCCTTCAACGAAAATCGCCACAGGAAACAAATAAATGAGAGAGAGTATACTGATACAACCGTAAAGATTCAATCCATCAATCTCTTTGAAGCTCTGAAGACTTCGTTTAGAGTAAATGTTTCGTAAGACGAAACCAACGTTACTGATCATAGCTCCTGATAATCCACCTAAATTGAATGAGACTTCAGTGACTGCAGCTAAAGAACAACCCATAACGATTGGGAGAATGGATAGCCAGACTGCTAATGGGTACGAATCGCCGAGGAAAGACGAGAAAATGACCGAGAAGACAGGCTCTGCTGATTTGATTACATGAGTGAAAGAAACAGCGACTTTGGAGAACGAGACACAAGCTGAGATGTGTCCGATTGTGTGGAACAATGCAGGTCCGAGGAGAGCGATGATGAAAGGTTTGGAGATTTTAGGGCAAGGGTAAAGCTTAAAGGACCATAAGATGAGCATCCAGATAGAACCTGCGAAGAGCTGAAACGAAGCGAGAAGCCATGGATAAGGGAAGACATTGAGTGCCTTTTTGTTGAAGATGTTGAAGACGATGTTCTGGAAATACCAAAGGCCGAACACGATCCCTAGCTGAAGATTCTTCGCTTTCTTCTCCTTCTTCTTCTCTTCGTCGAAATCGGCGTCTGGATTCGGCTCAGATGACCCAACTGCAGCGATGGATCTGGGTCTTCTCGAGAACAACCCAGATGGGGGTTTCGGGTGAGTGAGTGAAAGCAAGGGTTTTTTAGCGGCGGAATCGCGAATCTGAAGATTGGGAGTCGGTGAAAGCCCTAGTGGGTATCTGGAATTGAAGGGTTTATCGCCGGTGACGAGAAGAGCAGATAGACGGGTCGGGTTTTTCCGGGTCTTGTGGAGAAGACCCGGGTTTAGGGAAGCAGACAGATTCAGGGAGATCATTGCTCACGAACACAGGAAGAGAGAGAGAGAGAGAGAGAGAGAGAGAGAGAGAGAGAGAGAAAAGAGATAGCTTTTTGTTTTGGCTGGAGGTCGTCGTCGGCTCTGGACCAAACGTCAGAGATCCGTTGGGAAATACAAAAAATTTGAAAGCTCTGTTCTTGGACTTTGCGTCTCCTTCGAATATTGTACCCTTTTTTTCTTATGGGTCCAGTTAAAAAAATAAAAAGAATGAGGCCAGTTTGGTAAAATAGGCTATTTTGGGTTTCGAGCCAACGACACGAGGCTAGTGTCAGATCTCGAGATTCGATCGGTGTTGAAGCCGTCGCCGGAATCTGTGGGGGAGCAAAATGGCGGCGAAGCAGATGGAAGAGATACAGAAGAAGCTGGCGCTGCTTAGTTACCCTAGGGCTAATGCTCCTGCTCAGTCTCTCCTCTTCGCCGGGATGGAACGCTATGCTCTTCTCGAATGGCTCTTTTTCAAGTAAATCTCTTCCTCTCCGACTTTATGCGTCTGTTTATTCCAGAGAAGTGCTGGGAATTCTCTGGATTTTAAGATCATCAAATTTGTACTCGCACATTTTGAGTTTCAAGTCTGATCAAAAACTTCGAATTGTTTTGTTGACTTAGTGTTTTATCAGGGTCCAATGTAGACTTGGGTCTGTTTGAATTGCTTGATTTGCCTGGAAATTTCGGTTTTTTTCTTGTTTGTGTGTAAACATATTGAAAGTATGGATGGAAATTTATATGGGGTTTGCTTATTGTTCTTCTTTGGCTATCTTGAAGGCTATTAGGTGATAAATCTCCTTTCTCACAGCAAAATCTCCAAGGAGATGCTGGAGTTCGTGATGAAGAAACTGTTCGTATTCAGTGTAAGCGTTTCTTTGATCGTGTTGGCCTTTGGACAAAGTAATAATGCCTTGCTATTATGTTATACAAACGGTTTTATCTTTGGAAAAAGCAGGCATGTGGTAGTAGAATATGTTTGCATTATCGCTTGAGCTCCGATAGATAGTCTATGGTGCTTGCTTCCAATTATGTTTTGGTACTCCTGGGAGGAGTTTGTATGTCTATTAGTTTTGATGTGTTAGTGACTTTTCGTTTTCAGATTTGGCAGAGATCGCAAAGTTTCTGGGGATTACACCAACCGTAGATATAGAAGCCATTCAAGTAAGCTTGTTTAAATTGTTAGACCATCTTTGTTTATCTAGCCTTACTGGACTTTTGTGTTTTACTGAAATTTGTTCAAGTTCCATAATTTGTCAAAGTGCAAGCATGGTTCAAGTTATCCACGACTGAATTTTTTGTTTTTTTTTTAATTCTAAACTTTCAAGATGCAATAATACTATCATTGTTTCAGGGACATGGTACTTATGAAGATCGGATGGAAATGCTTCGCAATATTGTTGATTTAGTGGAGGCAAGCCTCTTCTCAGATAATCCAGAATGGAGGTTGATATGACACTTATATCTGATATATTCCGCAGTTTCATCTTCCTTGTTCTTGTCTACATTCTAGTTTGTTCCTTTGTTTGAGCGTAACAATGATTTTGCTTATTCTTCAGTATTGATGAGCAGGTTGCCAAAGATATTCAGCTCATAGATGCTATTGCCGAGAGACAGTCTCTGATATTTTCTGAGGAATGCAAACTGTTCCCTGCTGATGTGCAGATCCAGTCGATATATCCATTGTAAGAACTATTTTCTCCTGTTATCTCCAAGTTATTGCACATTTTGTAGTTATTTAGTAATTGTGGGTTATGGATTGCTTCAGAGGAATTGAAGATATATAAACTTACTTTTCCAAACCAACAAATGAAATTTTGCTACTATGAGTCCCGATAGATGGCTAACGGTGTGTTTTATTCGTTTGGAGCCAGTTAGCTATATCCCTTTTCGACTTATGTTTTCAAAACCATCCTTGAATTATGATTCCAGATATAGCTGGTCTCAGAGGATTCTATTTGAATTCTAGTTTTAAGTTATACTACTATTGTACGTGCAAAACCTTAGTCCTTAGATTCTCGCTTCATATTTCAGCAGATGTAGTGACATTATGTACCTTAATCAAAGTTTATCTGCAGACCAGATGTTTCAGAACTGGAGACAAAACTTTCAGAACAGGCCAAGATTCTCTCTAATCTTCAGCAAAAAGTCGATGACTTGGCAGCAAAGGTGTGTTTTGGTTGCTTCATATTGACAAGTTATGTTTTGACTGTGAACTACGTGACTCACTGGACCAATATGCTGTTTCATCCGAGTCGAAATATTCATGTCTGATGTTACATCTTTTATTAGTTCACTCAACTTATTGCTTAACACACATTTACCTGTAAACTGCAGATACCATTTGCGTAAGATATAGCTCCTATTTCTCCACCTGAAAATGTTATAAGTTAGATTCTGGTTCTGATGTAGCCAAGACTTCAACTTCATAATCTACCTAATATACATAAATGAATACTCAAATGCTACTACTTCATCAAGTATTGACTTGTTAATTGGAGGCAACAGACTTTTGTTTTGTTTTTTTTTCCAATTCCTGCGCTTAATTGAACTGTCTTCGAATGAATGTAATACTGGATTTAAATATATTTTGACATAAGATCCAGACTGGTTTAGTTAAACATGTCGTATTCTCATTGGTTTCTTCTTTTTAGCATGCCTACAACCCCGACGAAGAATATGCAGAAGTGGAATCTCAACTAAGGGCTCGTTTAGAATCGTTTCTTGAAACTGCTAGGGCGTTCAACACAATCTACACAAAGGTATTGCGTTTTTCGTTCTCCCTCCCTTTCGACCTAAATCAGCTGACAGTAAAATGTTTTAAGTTCAGGATTTTCTTATTTATATGAAAATCTGCTAAGAGCTCCTACTATCTGAATATTTCTTATGATTTGACTTGCTTTTCCTGAAACTGGAAAATGAACCGTCGTATCCTTATGCATTGATCTTGCAGGAAATCCGTCCATGGACTCATATGATGGAAGTGCCTCAGCTTCATGGATTTGGTCCTGCTGCAAACCGTTTACTGGAGGCATATAATATGCTTCTGAAGGTACCACAAATGTCTCCTTCTATCGTAATATTTTATCATATCGACTAAATTGAGTAGCTCTCCGGTAATACTTTGCTTGCTTCTGGTTATACGATGAAAAGAAAATGAGGTGTGTGTTGTTTGGTGACAGTTCCTAGGGAACTTGAAGAACCTAAGAGACTCACATGCAGCACTTTCGATTGGATCATCGGGAACAGTCGCTGGAGAGCCGTCTTCTGTAACCAGAATTGTATCAGAGTGTGAAGCCGCATTAACTGTTCTCAATCGAGACCTTGGAATCCTCTCGGCTTCTATTGCTCGTGAGCAAGGGGAGCGTCTATAACTGTCACGAATGATTGCTTGAAAAATAGGTTCTGTTATTACGGATGAAAGTGATGAGTATTGATTGTTAGAAATCATTTTAGGCGTATGTTTTGATGTCAATAATTTTAAAACTCTTTCTTGTGTGTTGCCAAGTTTGTTCAATCGAATCCAATCTAAAAGTATTTTTTCTTTCTCATCGTTTCTACGTACAAAATTGTGGAATAGTATAAGCTACAAAAATGTAAGTTTATGCAGAATTGCCATTTTATTTCTCATGTTAAAACCTAAAACACAATTGGCGTTTGAAACAATCGAAGTCTTATACAGCTTTATAGAGCTCCAAACGTGATAGAGCAGATATGCTACCGATCTCAAGGTCAAGAGCTTAGCTTTGGGTAAAGCCGTAAAGGTCAGAGAAAAAAGTTTGGATTGAGAAGGAGAGCAGTTTGAAGAAACTCTTTGTTTGATTCTATCAAAAGCTGCCGCGAACACCATCCAGGCTTTCCCCGAGCGATGACCTGCAAAACAGATCAATAGGAACAGATGATTCATGTGGATTGAATGAGCAACAAGGGAACTTTACATATCGCAAATCATTCGTATTGTCTTCAACTAACTGAGATTATTAAAATGATTTTCAAGTTCCGGAAAATGGAAGAACCAAAGCGAGAATTGTCGTTTTAAACTTACTTGTACATACAATATTTGTATTCTTGGCTCCTAATCAAATCTTTTTCGCCTTCTTCAAGCTGTTAAACAAAACAAAGACAAATTCATAAAGAGGAGACAAAATTTACAGAAAACTCATCATCATCGTTTTACAAGCCTCACCGGATCGCTCTCGTAAATGAGTTCATAGCAAGCCGGAGAAAGGCATCGCAGCGCACAATTCTCTTTTGCTATTGAAGAAGATTTGCATCGCCATCCCCATAACCCACTGTTTGTTTTCCACAACACATGACACAAAAGTGAGCCAAGAAGAGAAAGAAAAGAGGGTCAAGAATTTGCTAACTAAGGTACAAACTTTCAATTTTGGGGTAACAAGTTTAAGCGAGATTCTCCTACACTGATTCACAACATCTTTGCGGATAAAAAAAGAATCAAGCTACAATCTGTAAGGATAATAAACAAGAATCAAGCTAAAAAACATTCCCAATAGAACAATCAAGTTTTCGTAAAGTCTCTCCCCATTGATAAAGATATGGTGTTACCTATAACCTAATCACATATCATATCAGTAAAAAATCAAGAAATTTTCTCAACATAACAACAAAGCTATTCCTTGATCGTTTCTTACGTCTTTTAACTTAATGATCGAAACCACTGAACAAGAGAGACTCGAAACCACTGTAATAGAAATTGCAGATGATGTGTATAAAGCCCCCATGGACTCACCTCTCTATATCAGCATAGCATTCGCTCTTCTTCTGCCTAATCTCCACATCCTACAAATTGATTTTTTTGTGGATCAACAATCACATATCAGCTGAGTCGGGCACATAGATATATAGGCGAGACTTACGGAGATGGGACGAGGAGATTTGGAAACAACACAGGGAACAAGACACAGTGAGAGCAACAGAAGAATACAAACGATGCTTGAACGAGCTCTGGAAATTTCCATGGCCTCTCTCTTCTTCTCCGATCGTTGGTCCCAGCTTCGATTAAGAAGAACGGTTTTGAGTTTTGACTAGTACCAGCTGTGAATCCTCGAGAAAACCGGACCGGTCTATTCCGTTCTTATCTAATGGGCTTATATGGGCCTACATTCATTTACTTGCTCATGAGAGTAATACTATAATTTTTTTTTTTTTAATAATTCCTGACAAGTTTTGTTGTATTTGCATGTTTTATATTTTTTTTGTCTTTTCAAGGTAATTTCTTAGAAGGCGTTAATAGTTTCAGATAAGTTTGAGACTGACTTTATATTTGCATGTTTTGTATAGAAAACAGATCATGAAACAAACATGTTTCGTGGCCCAAAGAAAACATGTTTTCTGAAAAAAGAAAATTTGTGGAAACCATTTTAATGAAGTGTGATTCATTAATTTGAGTTTTTATTTTATAAAATGTAATTTCTACGGATTAATAGAATCAAATTTACAATAAATTTTCAGTACGATGTAAGCAGAATTACTCATCGTAATTATATATTTTTGTAGAACTGAGAGAATTGTGATTCATTAAATTATTTTGTAATTATTTGTATAATTTGTTCGTTAAAATAAAAAAATAGATTCTCCAAGAATACTATATATATATCGAATACGAATTTTCGAATTTTCTAAAATTAGGCAATCCATGCCGACTGCAAATGAACGTGTCGCTATTAAACCAAGCGGTGAGAAAACATGATGTAGATTCAAAGGAAATATAACCAAGCGGTGAGAAAACATGATGTAGATTCAAAGCAAATGAACGTGTCGCTATTTTAAGTTTTATTAGTTTTTGTCACTTTTTAAAAGTGTTAAAATTTATTTCATATACAGTACGACGTGTACGTTCATATACGGTACACGATGTAGATTCAAAGGGGATATAATCATTATTCCAGGTTTGAAATAACAAATTTTTTTAACATTTTCAAAAAGTAATAAAAAAACTAATGAAACTTTTTTTAAGTGATCTCCTGCTCTAATATCTCCTAAAATGGTGATAGACAGTAGTAACTTTGGACTCAAGCAGTCCAGCTAAAGCATCAGAATCTTTTCTTTTTTCCTTACCTCCTTTATAATAATAGATTAAGCTCCTTGGAATTCGTCACCACGTGAGTTAGTAATTATAGATTGAGTGATTGATTATTCAATTACTCTTGATTATTTATGCACTTACAAGATTCCCTACTAAGTTACCAATTCTTATTGACCTCACAGAGATATCTTGTTATTTATCACTTTTACAGTATTTTCACAACATTGCGTTTCAAAATGAGCGTACAATGACTCTCTTCCTTGTACTCAAATTCGTTATTTCCCATGGATTTTCTTCTAATATAAATTGTTGATTAAAATTCGTTCCCAAAAACTAAAAAGTCAATTTCAAAACCGTGAAATGAAAGAGACACTTGCTTACCATTGAATACTTGTATTTGGTTAGAAATTAAATTAAAGAAGTTTGTTTAACTATCTCATCTTTGGGTTGGTTTGAAAATAATTGGGTTTTTGTTCTCCCATTTAGTCATGTGCAACCATATACTACTATCAATCATCTATATCATTTTATGAATCAAAGAGTCAGTGCCTAATATAACCAAATCATTTATTATTTTTTTTTTAAAAAAAACCAATAGTCAGTAGTTTGCGCGCAAAATTGAAAGTGTTGTTGACACGATAGTTGATCAAAATATTATGATAATTTGGATTTCATTTTCTGTCGTATGCAAATTATTGGAGTTTGTAAAATCAAGCATCCGATGATGTGCTACCTTGCATATTAACATATACACATAAATTATTTGCAGTTCCACGTGGCTGGCCCATGTTCAAGAGTCAAAGACTCGTTTAGGTAGGCCTCTTCACCAACTAATTTTGTGCTTCAAATGAAAGGTACTTAACCTCTACATTTAACTTTCCCATTACCAAACTTTAGTAAACCGATAAGCATCAAACCTCTCTTCTTATCTATATATCATTCTCAAACACCTTCGACAACGCTTAAAGATATGCACACGCAAAATGTATTATCTATTCCTAATTTTCAAATATTTTCTAAAATATTTCGCAAGTAAACTCGTTTATTTCTACACACGATGCTCAGAGCATCACCAATTGTGAACCCTATGATGGGGTTCTTAGCAAATTTTTAATAATAAATTATGATTATTTAAGAAGTTTAGAACCCCTCAGTTTTTTCATCTCCAATGGTAAACTTCATTAGGGGTTCTTAAAAAAAAAATTTAAAATTTTGATAAATCATTTATTCAAAGAACACATCAAAATCATAGCAAAAACACATCAAAATTCATACAACAAAACACATAATAGTTCATACAAGCATACAACCATTTATCACATACTTCTCTAACAAATTTGAAATCTACACCACCAACCAGAATCAGCATAGAACAGTACAACAAAGTTGTTTGGTGCCTTAGGAAGATCGATTCCAATGTCATCGAGCTTAGCACCGTACAGCAAGAATCCTCTTTCAAGATTCTTGGGTGTTTCAAGATTCTTGGGTGTGACCACATTCTTTAAAAATGTAAAGACAACTAAGAGACATCGAAGAGGTAGCCTATTAGCAATCACATTGACCAAACCTAAACCAAAGTAACCACATAACTACGACGAGGGACGATAAAAAACGAACCAAAAAAAGATAAATCTGGTAATCATCATGGAACGCTAAATTACATTCTCCAAAACTAGTATCATGCCATCAAACAATCATTCGACTAATCAGATATCAAGTTCAGCAGCAAATATCGAATTCCATACAATTGGAACTTCCAAAGTATCTATATAAATATGAACTCAAAGAACAAACAATTAGAAGTAGCGATCATAGAGACACAATCAATTACTTACCTCTTTGTTATCAGTAACCTTGAGAACCAACTTGCCGTCGCAGTGTCTATTTTTCATGACATACCGAGTCTGCACCATAGAAATTGAATCCAAATACCCGATTCATCAGAAACAAAATTATGTGTTCATCAATTATATTTGGAAACGAAACATGTAGATTGCACCTATACAGTCGCTAGATTTCGACCAAACACGACGAGATTCAAATCAGTCATCAAAGTTTATCGAATGCCCAATACCAAATCGACGGCTTATAATCCAAATACTGTAAAACAAACCAAAAATCTCCAAAAGCAACCGTGATGAACGAAATCTAGAAGGAGGGGAGCAAGAAAAAATAACCTAAATATATATAGGGGAGCTTTGGCGCCCAAAAATGACGGTACCTTGAAGAAAAAAGAGGAAGCATGAGCACCTCGATCTAAACAGCCGAGATCGAATCGAATCTCCATCAAAATTGACGAGAGAGAAGAGAAGATAGAAGCTTATTCAGCGACGATGAATCCGAAATTCGGAGAGGGATCAGCTTTGTGCGCATGTCTCTCTCTTCGTTAGCGAAGAAGAGAAAATGGTTGAGATGAGAAGAAGAAGATGAAGAAATTGTCTAGAGAACCAAAAACCAATCCAGTTTCGACAGGTGTCTTAAGAACCTGCTTAAGAACCGATCCTAAAAATCCTTCGCTAAAAGACGGTTCTTAACAATTTTGGCTTTTTTGATTTATTGTTATTATTTTTTTTCTAAGAATCCTTCTTATGAACTTCCGATGGAGATGGTCTCAATGTTTATTTACTCATCTCGAATACTTAAAAAGAAAAGAAACGAATATAAAGATAAAGCTAAAGCAAAAAAAAACTGTATTTCTTGACTTTTAAGTTCCATATATATATATATATATATATTTGGGTTAGTTGCATATTTTTTAGGGGCAATCGATCAAAATAGCATATTTTACAAATTTTGTTCTAAATTTAGCATTATTAGTTGAAAATGATAATAATACCATAAATTTTGACAATAATATCACAAATTTAATATTAAAATGACATAAAATCATTTTTAATGGGAAAAAAACTAAACCCTAAATTGGAAATAGTGAACCCAAACATAATGTTTAATTTTATTTTAAATTTATTTTAGGTAAATAAGTATTTTTACATAATCATTTGTGCTATATTCAAAATTTTAAATTTAAGGTACTAGTTTTGAAAAAAAAAAATTATGCTATTTTAGGATATTTTTCTATTTTATATCTTAAATTCCTAATGTAATCATTTTATATGCCATCTATTAGCTCAAGGCTGAAGCTGCTCAACATTCTTAAAAGTAATAATTTCTCAAAAAAATAATGCTATTGTCCACAAAAGAAAGATCATTGTGTTTTGTATATAATAATAAGAGACCAACATGTTACCGTCAAATCATTCTCTTCACGAAAAGAACATACATTATGTGAATTTTTTTGTATAAAAACATATTCAAGAAGGTTTTTAATTTTATTATAAAGAGAGTTAGTTGTAAGTAAAATGATGTTTAAACGTAAACATTTACATTATTATTATTAATAAAAAAATACATGTCAATTTTTTCTAAATACATGTCTCTTTTTTTGAAAAAAAATAATAATAATTATGATTTGTCCAAAGATATGAATCTAGAAAGAAAAATACACTCTTTATCGCAGAGAGAAGACCCCAAGATAAGGAGAGAGATAGCGATACTTCACCTCACCATCTCTTTCTGCTTCTTCTTTTTCTTGCTCTCTCTCTGTGTCTTCTCCAACAGCAACACACACCATCAATGGGTTCTATGTCAAACCCTAATCCATGGGCTCCATATGATTCCTACAACGACTGTTCTCAGGGAGTCTGCAACATCTACTGTCCCCAATGGTGTTACCTCATCTTCCCTCCTCCTCCTCCTTCTTTCTTCCTCGACGACGACGACTCTTCCTCCTCCTCCCATTTCTCCCCTCTCCTCATCGCCCTAATCGGAATCCTCGCCACCGCTTTCGTCCTCGTCAGCTACTACACTCTCATCTCGAAATACTGCCATCGCCGCCGCGAAACCACCTCCTCATCCGAAACTCTCGCCCGTGATCGCGGCGGTGTGTTCTCCTCTGGACAAGGAAACTCGAACAACGCGGCGGCGGCTGGTGATGGCCTCAACGACTCTCTGATTAAATCGATTACGGTTTACAAGTACAGAAAGGGGGATGGATTCGTCGATGGTTCTGATTGCTCTGTTTGTTTGAGCGAATTCGAAGAGAACGAGAGATTGCGATTGTTGCCGAAATGCAATCACGCGTTTCATCTCCCTTGTATCGATACTTGGTTGAAATCTCACTCCAATTGCCCGCTCTGCCGCGCTTTCGTCACCGGGATTAATCCCACCACCGTCGCTACCCAATCGAGTTCGGTTCATCCAATCGCCGCGGAATCCGGTAACCGCGACGGAGGAACTGCGGAGATCAGCTCGGATATGGCCGGTTACCAGCACCGAACCGGCGATTCCGTCGTCGTAATGGAAGATCTGGAAATCGGATCTCGGAACGTTAACGGCAGATCGCAGTCACAGCCACGGGAGGAGCAACGGGATACGAAGGATGATGATGATGAAGATCCGCAGCCGATTCGGAGATCGGTATCGTTGGACTCAGGGACAGTTTTGTCGATCGCTGATGTACTACGGGAGATCGAAGACGAGGAGGGAGACGAAGAATCCGCCGGCGTAGAAACTTCACGGCAGCGGCGACAGGAAAACGGCGACGGGAAGACGGTGAATGAGAGAAGTGGGGTATCGAGATTTATAGTACGGAGTTCAGTGGCGATGAAGAGATCCGTATCGACGGGAAGATTCATATTCTCGAGGTACGATCGATCAACAAGTTACACTTTACCCAATTAACTTTTTTAACGAAATGTTATGAAAGTGGAAATTTGTTTTTTTACTGTACTTACTATTTTAGTATTTACTAATAAATTTACACAGCTCACTTATAGTGATCACTATTTGAAGGATGAATAAAAGTGGTCATTAATTTAAGTATTTTGTTCCCTCCTTAATTTATGGAACAAAAAGCAATGTGATTTTTTTATTTTTTATTATTAACTTTTTGAACAGAGTCGATGAGAGGGCAGGAATATATGTTTTTTTTTTATAAGGATAAAAATATTATTTACACCAGTTAATGATTACAACAAAACAAACCTAAATAGAGTTCTTAAAAAAAGCAATTATTAAGACATACAGTAAAAGAGATCTTGTTTATAAATAGAAACAGTTTCTCTTCCATATTTTCATTCAGCGGCCATTTTGTCATTTTTCGTTCTATTTTCTAACTCTCATCCATTCATAAAACTAAAACCTAAACTCTTAACTATAATCCAAATAAATAAAACTGCATATGTTTACAATTAAAAGCGTTTATATATATATAACACAGGGTTCCAAAACATCCACAAACCATTCATTTTCATACAAATTACCTAAATCAAAAGGTCAATGTGAACACGTTGACCTTCACATATAATCCAAAAGGAACATGTTTGACAGAAGAAAAGTTGGAGATCAGAGAAGAATCTTTATTACAATGCAAAACAAACAAAAAAAGTAAAGATTTTAACGTCATTCTGAATAATGTTCACTGTGTACGGGCATGGGTCCTTGGGATCCAACTCAAATAAAATGAACCACACGTAAATTTTTTTTTTTTTTTTTTTTTTTTTGATAATCTAGTCTGTCCGGTCGACATTCTATTGGAGAGATGGGGACTGGTTACCACATACCAAACCAGTAAGACTTCGCGCCTTCCGACTATTGCCTAGAGTGAGTTGGCCCAACTGACAAAGCCTCCTCACAGGTTTTCAACTGGGCCGAAGCCCAGTGCCAGCTTCCACACACGTTTGTGACCTTGTTTCGAGCATCTGCGCCAGGGGAGAATCGAACTCGGGTGGGAATGTACCCTTTACCTAGCCGTCCTCTTCCGACCAACCACTCGACCACGCCCGTGTGGGCTATAAAATATTTTCCCTACCAATGGACTCGAACCTATGACCTCTCGTTCACAATGGCAGAAGTACCACTAGACCAACCACTCGACCACACGTAAATATTACATGAGTTAAAAAAGAAAATAATGATCTTGGATTATGAATTATCTATCAAAGAATGTCCTCCACATAAAAGTATAAAAAACCAAGACACGGGAGAATGTATCACACAAGCTTTTAAACAAGCAAATAAATCACACAAGCTTTAAAACAAGCAAACTAATCGCACATGATTTCAAAAAAGAAAACCACACAATTAAAGAAATATTTTTTATGAATCATGTTCTCTTTTTGTGAGCTTGCATATGAGTTCTTTTTCTCGTTTTGTTTTGCGTTGGAGTGGTTGATTTTTGTTATGTTTCATTTGAATTTTGTTGCGTTTTTGTGAGCACGTAAACATATATATAACATAGCACGAATAGCACCGAGTACCATAATGTACTGGTAAACAGACTTTAGGCAGAAATTTGGCTCAAGCTATAGGAGACGGAGAATACATATATATGCTTCTAAAAAGGACATGTTGCCTTAATAGGGCACAATTGTTTCATCGCTGACTTCGGACTAGTAGATGATACTCAAATAATGATCTTTTAACTTCAGAAAGAGGCGTTGCAAATGAAAAACGATTGTAAAAAATCAATATAAACTTCTTTTTTTTTACATCAAAAGCATCATTTTACTAAGTTCTCTGAAAGAGACTCTCCTCTAAGGAGAGCCAATCGAGGACCGACAGATTTACATGAGAGAAAAGGTGCATGCATGCTCTTGCCTTCTTAGCGAGGCAATCAGAACGACCATTGTTATAACAACGGAAATATAATCTTGAGATTCTTGAAAACCCGCTAACTCCGCTATACGAACGTAGGTCACTCGGACAGATTATTCAACATCGTAATCAACTCAATATTATCCGAAGCAAATCTAACACTGGTCATTGGGACCGATATTAAATACTTCATGGCCCAAAGAAGAGATTCGAGCTCCGTATGGAGGGGTGACAGACATCTACGAGATCCTTTCAGACCTATGAGAAGAATTTTTTATAAAAAAAAACACTATAAACTACAATCTTAAAATGGACAATTTATTAGCGTATCATCCTCAAGAAACGATCGATCTAGCCTTTAGAACTGCATGTGTTGTAGCATTTCCGTTCGACTAATAATATTACGTTATATTTATTTATTTACTTTACGTTAATTTTACAGCCTGGTATTTGTATGTCCATTTGGTGATTGATATGTCTGAGCATTTTAAAGAGCATATTTTTTTTTGGATTCGTTTCAATGTGAAAAGGGAAAAAAACGATTGTGGCTAACTGGCTATATAGATGAGATCATGTGGAAATATGCAAACTATCATGGTTACGTCAACACACACACAAATTAGTAGATACGTTTTTAAAAAGTGGAGCTCATGTATTAGAGATCGTGAACGTTCGTCGCATCTTGGTTGATAGCACGATAACCATATATATATTATTAAGTATGTATTACGTGGTCTCCTGATATATTATTACCAGCAGTAAAGTTGTTCAACATGAAAAGCAAAATGACTGAGGATAATTAATCTAACCGCAACTACCATACTAGTTTTTAAAAATTTCCCGAATTTTTTTGTTATTAGTATCGCACCATTAAAATAAGTTTTATTTCCTATTTTCACTCTTAGAGCGTAAAAGTCTCGAACAACTTCACAACGACACTACAAATAAACTCTTTAATTACAGTAATTTAGCGAAAAAGGCAAAACTAATTTTCTTTTAAAAAAACAACAACTAAGTCCGCATTTAGCGGTCTTTTTAGTTTTCTGTTACACCCACTTTTTCGTTCTCACAATTGTCCCGAGAAAGAAAGAACAAAAAAAGACAGAGAAGAAAAAGAAAAAGAAAAAACCAAAGTCTGATTCAAAGAACACACACAGAAACAAAAGAAGAAAAAACACGATTTCTCTGGTTCGAAATCGAATGGATCAGAGAAAAAGTGATCCAAGAATATACATCGTCACTCTTCTGTTTCTTTCATGTATCGTCTCAGGAGGAGTCCTTCTCGGACTTTACCTCCTCCCCCCTGATCCGAATCCTCTGTTTCTACAAGCGGGTATGTTCTTCGTTGGTGTCCCTTGGCTCTTCTGGTTCCTGGCTTACGTTTACTCTTGCGTCCTCAAGCCTTGTACGGTTTCCCTGAGCAAGAGCGTTGCCAATTTCGATCCGGAGAAAGGCGAGGACAAGAAGAACAAGAATATCCCCGAAAACACCATGTCAGCTTCAGATCCCGTGCCTGCGGTTGAGCCGAGGGCTTCGCCGAGGGAAGGTGAGAAGCACGTGCAATTCGGGAATGTAGTGGTTCTCGGGGATGAAGGAGGAAAAGAAGAAGATGAGGAAGGTCGAAACGAGGGAAGTTCTAATAATCTGATGCAGAATCATACGCGAATCGATGACAAAGAACAAGAAAATCATGAAATTGGTAGACTGAATTCAAGAAGCGATGATGATGAGAGTAGCGTTGATGAGGATTGCGATAGAACTCCATTGAGATTATCCGTCGGGAACAAATGATTCGATACTGACTGATCAGTTTATAGCACAAGGATCAGGAACTGATCATTTTTTGGGTTGTAAACCTAAGATTGAGCAGAGAGAGAGAGGCTCTGAAAAAGCCAACTCTCATTGACGTGTGAGACAAGGAATGTTGTTCTTAGAGTAAGAACTAAATACCATGTGAAAGACCCCATAGAAGAATTTGTTTTTGTTGTTGTTCTTATGGTTTGGATATTTTAAAATAAGAAAGAAAAAAAATCAGTAACCCCAAAAAAAAAGAACCTGCAAGAAATCTTCTCCAATGTCAGAAACAGAGCAACAAGAAGAAGAGAGCCTCGACCGAATGCAATAAACAAAAAAAAACAGAGTGGATTTATATGGTTTAACTTATTTATATGTATTGATGATGAATCTTCTTCTTCTTCTTCTTCTTGACATCACAGGTGCAAGCATCAACTGAAGAAGAAGTCAAGCAACCAAATTTCCTCTTCACTTCTCTCCACACACTTAACTTCTTCTTCCGACGATGAACAACACATTCATGATTCTCAATCTCAAGCCCTAACAGCTTCTTACTCATCTTTTCCACCTCATCCTCATCGTTTGAAACCCCAATCTCTTCTTCTTTTTCTTCTATACCCTTAATCTCTTTAGCCACTGTCTCGCGTATCTGAAGCTGAGAAACAAACAAAACCTGAACAACAATTCTAAGAGGAAGCCTCTGGTTTTTTTCGGCTTGCTCGCATCCTTCTTGAGAGAGTTTCTTACAATCAAGAAATCTACAAGCTTCCATCTTCTCAGATTCAGTCAAGTATCTACGGCTCTCCAAGAAAACATCAATGGCTCTATAAATCCCATCTGAACATCTCAAAAGACCTTGCGAAGTAGCCACTGTGATCTCCGCTATCGCCACAAATGCCTCGAGCTTCAGAGAAACCTCACACGCAGCCAAGAACAGAAACTCTTCTAACAGTTTCGCTACTTTCACGAAATGGGAAACATCTTCAGAGTCTTCATTGGTCTTGTTAATGTAAAAGCTCCTGATGACGGTTTTAACGAGCTCGGTATCTTCGAAACTCTCAGCTTTTTCTCCGTATCCTCGGGATAGAATCTTGAGATCTGATGATGTAGCCATGTCGAGCTGTTTGCTGATTCTGATCATGAATCCATTTTGACATTGGGAGCTAGCTTCTAACCAGATTGAATGTTTTAGCGATTCGAATAAGAATTCGCAAGAGACTAGCCCTCTCTGATGAGGCAAAAGCCGCTCAACCGCTTCAATTGCTTTTCTCTTCTTCCCTGAAATGCTTTCTTCTGCGTCGAAAACCCATTTCTTCGCGTATTTGCAGCCTGATGAAACGATGTATTCCACGGGAATGCTGCGTGATTTCATTGCTCGGATCATCAAAGGTTCGTATAGCCGAAGAGGGATTGTGATCAAATCTTCCGATTTCCAATCGATAGTGAACAATCGTTTCCTAGGGTTAGGTCTATAATCATTGGTTTCCTCTCTGTTCTTGATTGGTTCACCGAGGACTCTTGGATCGTAGGAAGCTTTTCCGATAAGAGAATCGAAGAAGATATCCACGAGTCCAACATCAGCTAGCTTGTCGAGACTCTTGTCCCCTGAACGAAGAGCATTCACTGTCTCGTTCCAGCAGGGCAAAACTCGTGTTTCTAAGAACTCAGATGCCTTACCCACCAAGTTATTAGAGCTGTGTTCTTCGTTCATCCCAAGGTAATACGCGACGCAGAGAACAGAGACGATGTTATCAGACGAAAACTTGACTTCGTCGCCATAACAGAATCCAGCAACGAGCTCGAAGGTTTCTGGTTCAGCTTCTAAATCTCGTAGGATCCAACGCAGCTCATCGATCTCGTTTCGCTCCAGTAATAAGCTCACTTTCGCCGATCTCTTTGCTAACACTTCCTTTACAAATCCCACACACACACAAAACCCCCCCCCCCCAAAAATTAAGAAACAAAAGTCTCGGATTTTTGCGATGAATTTTATTGAGAATCGAAACAAACTTACTTTGTTAAGATGAAATGGAACACCCTTTACGTTGATATGAAGATCGGGAGAGGAAGATGCCGTCATCGACTTCCAATTTCTTCAAGCAAAAATGAACATAATTAAGGATTTTATGGGCTTAAATCGGAATGATGACAAAAATTTGAATTAAAAAAAGGATTAAGAAATCTTACCGGTTCTCGTTGTTGTTCTTCCACTCTAAATCTGACATTTTGTTGTGTAGCAGGATAGTAGATTGGTGAGTTGGTCTGAATATTAGGCTCCAAGAAACAGACTAAGTTTCACGTGTTCTGCAACAATGGAAGAAAACAGAGAACCAAAGGCAAAAAAACAAAATTTTCAGAGACAAAATCTACCTGAAAAATCAAGTCGATAAATTCAAAACAAGAAGAAAACAGAAAGCTTATCAATGAAAGTATGGCTCTTCCCGAGATATAGGAAGAAGTTAAGATATAATGGGATTATGTAACCAGGATTAATTAGTTTATGTATATTACAGTGAAAATAACATGGCAAATTTTTATTATTACCAATTAAAAATTGTACGGAAATGACTCAGATCACATCATTAAAACTGAATTTACATAGGTCGAATTCAAAAAAAAAATTACAGGTTATATACGTCTATAATCTTCATGATCACTTTGTAAATATTTGTAATTCAATTTTTGTTAATTCATCTGATGTTCTGATTTTATACTAAACCATTTTAAAATTTTGTTAAGAGTCAACAACATATTCATCTATTTATAGTTATTTTTTCACATACTTATAATAGGCCTCGTCTTCTTCCAAATCACAAAAAAAAATCAGAAGTTTTAATTACCTTTATACAAAGAAAGTATTGAGTCTATAACACTGGAACAATCTTAATAAGCCCAACTTCGAAGACTCGTTACATAGTGATGACAACACAACTATAATGTCTTAAGAACTCATGATTCATGTGTTGTTGAATGGTTTCGAGTGTGACCAGAAACATCACCACCACCTAAACACACAAACCCATTCTATGGAATAACAAAAACTCGCTTCAGAGTCGAAAATGATGAAGAATGACCATCAGTTACCTGTCTCAAGAAGAAACTTTGAACCTGCGTAAGAGAATAACCGAACAGCATTCCCATAGCTTAGCTACGCGAGTTCTTCCTTCTTCATGTCCAACAACCGCGCTACATACCCAAGTACCTGTAACCCGTAATTGATCATGGTCTTAAATTTCTATGGACCCACGGGAAAGAAGATTGATTAAGCAGTCAGGAAGCAAGAACATACGGTAAGAATATTAGCCGGGTGATTAAGTGTTTCCTTTGGCAACTTCATCGAGTCACTAGACGCATTAGACTTATCATTTGGAGCAGAATCCAGATCCTGAGCTGGATTTCCTTCTTCGGTTAGAGAAGGATCTCCTTCTACAAAGTAGAGGCAGTCTGACTCTGCCTTTGGTAGTGCATCAGGTGAATCAGTTTCCAATAAGATCCTATCAGAAGGAACCTACCAAGAACTGAGATCAAGATTCCATTCCACCTAAAACTGGATTTTTGGTGTAGAGAAATATGGAAATCTTACCGCTTTCAACATCTTTTTGGCTTTTTTCTCACTCATGGACATAAGAAAGCCAGAGAAGGAGAAATATGCGCCGAGCTTAGCAAATTCAGGAACCATCTCAGCAGAACCTAAATACGAGTGAAGGATGACCCCAGCAGGAAAAGGCCCCACAGATCTGCATATTACGGTATTACTTCACACTACATTTTATAAAGAGACACTGACAGGATTTTTAGCCCCAGGTAAGAATAGAAAGCTAACAATTTTCACTCTTGCTTCGGTACACATGATAGGAAGGAAAAGAGCGTACTTTGTT
This sequence comes from Eutrema japonicum, assembly GCA_030161315.1. Classification (NCBI taxonomy): domain Eukaryota; kingdom Viridiplantae; phylum Streptophyta; class Magnoliopsida; order Brassicales; family Brassicaceae; genus Eutrema; species Eutrema japonicum. Next base: position 48,960,121 of record BSQW01000005.1, read on the forward strand.
ATCTCAAGCAGATCTCCGAATGCACGGACACAGTGAACTGACGCAGGTTTATTCAATTCCTTTGCAAGTTCAAGCTGTTGACGAAACACTCTAACCTGAAATGAGAAACATGCAGCCTTCAGCATCAAAAGCCACCACTCTTAAAGGAACACAAACCATTTAAGCACAAGGTTTTTTTTGTTGTTGTTTTTTTCAATCCTGAAACCTGGTCTGAGAAATCAATCTCCCTTCCCTTAGAGCCTTTGTCCAAACCAATCTGTACAAACAAAAGCAGTTTCAACCAACAAGAATCATGGATTCTATGAAGAGAGTTTTTTCAAATCAGTATGACGAAATTCAACAACAGTTTCAAGAGACAGACTTCTCCAACAGCAGCAGTAGGAGTGGTCTCAAACAAACTCTTCAATGTCTCAAACCATTGAGGACTCCTCTCTGCTACGTACCTGAACTCAACCACAAACACCCAAAAAGAACTTACATTTTGTAAAATTTACCAGTAATTGAAGGTACATATATACAATTCGTACCATGGATGGATCCCAAAGCAGGGAACAACAGAAGGGTATTTCGCTCCCATCTCTTTGACCAAATTCCAATCTTTCTAGAACAGATAAAACGAAACCCAGATTCAATTAGCTTAGCTAAATTCGTAAACTGTAAAAGCTATCAAATTTGCATTCTCTGACAAAATCAAACCTCGGAGACTCCATTGACGGCGAAGGCAGAGACTCCGGAAGCTATGGCGGAGGAGATGAGCTGAGGAGCTTTGCTGATAATCCTCGGGTCTTGAAGGTGACAGTGCGCGTCGAACAGTTTCATCTTCCTCGAACCGCTTCGTATTGTATCTTCTTCAGAATCTTCTTCTTCTTCTTCTTCTTCTTCTTCTTCTTCTTTTTTCTCTCTCTTTCTGCCGTATAATTTGGTATAGATTCTAGATTGACCCCGAAACTATATATTTAACAAACATACCCATAAAACTTTTAATTATTAATAAGAAAACTGAAAATGAGCTTAAAGTGGTAAAATGTTAAAATGCAGGGGTGATCAATTTGAATAAACTAAATTGATGGATCCGATTCGAATCAAACCAGAGAACCCTGATCTAAAAACATACATATATAATTGAGTTTTATTGATTATACGGTCAACTGATTTTATTTCATTATATGTATATATACATTTTTTAAGATAAAAATGTATTTAATTCAAATCGAACTCAAAACCGTATTTAACTAGTACTAGTTGACCTTTTGATCCACACTAGATTTTTTGTTTTCAATATATATGCAATAGATATCTTAATGAATAGAAGATGTTGATGTTGATTTTTCTAAATTACATGATTTTTAAGTGTGTTTTAAATAATAATACATGATCGAGTGATATTTATGATGAGATAATAATACACGTTTTGAATTTAGATTTGGGGATGTATGAACCTTGATCTAAAACTTTCTAATCATTAAAAAAGAAGAAGAAGAAGAAGTTGGTTTACAATATTGACAAATATGTCCGAATACGGTTTTGATAATGTTGTATTTTGCAAGAAAAAATTACAAAATGTTCACAACAAAAAGAGAAGAAAAACATCCTAATGATTGTAATAATCTTAATTATATAATTGATGAACAAGAAGTCAAAAAGGTTCGATTCGAGAATGAAAAAGTGAAGCAAATTAAATCACTTATTAATTAGAGGTTGCTTTTCTTGTTACATAAACAATTGTAACCCCAAAAAAACACCAAAGCTCTGCCCAAAGTAATAAGCGTTACAAAAAAAAATTAAAATAAAACTCACAAAGATATCGTAGTCATATATATTGTTCTAGTGCAACACGAGACAAAGATTCTTTACAGAAGTCTCTCTGATGTCTCTTTCACAACTATTACTTCTTCTCCTTCTCCTTCTCCTTCTCCTTTTGCCTGCGAAAACTGCCGGAACAACATTCCGTTTACTGAACTGTTTTCCAAGTAATGCAAACACTGCCGGAGAAAAATCTGACCAGTGTCTTCGAGTATTTCTGATTCCTCCTTCAGGTCCATCAAGAAGACAAAACTTGATGGACCTGACGGCGGCGCTGCGAAGAAAACAAAACTTTTTAGCAAAAAAAAGGAAGACATAACTTGCCAAAGAGAGCTCAACTTTCCTCTGAAACCCCGTCGGAGTTAATCCCGAGATGGAACAGTGCTGTTGTGGTTTTAGAATATTCATGTAGTGATTTTCTACACCAATTCGAAGAGAAAATGAAGGCATGAACATAGTTTGTGTTCACACACTGTTCATTCTTTCATTTTCTCCCTTCACTTCAAGAGTCAAGAAGACCTTGTAAACTTCCAATTATTGTGTATTATCTTTTTCCTTTTATAAATGTAATGCGAAATGTGATGTGTTTGTGGTATCTTTAACAACTTTTGTTTTTGTTTTGTTTTTGATGAATTCTTTAACAACATTGTTTCCCAAAATAGTCTCATTGTAATAGGAGTTATGTGTCCCAAATTGTTAAGAAAATAATATATTCAAAAACATTATATAACACTTGGTTTAAACGTCGTGGATGTAACTTCGGATGCGCGAATTTGAGTAATTATATAGTTACATTTAAATGTTAGTGTACGGCTTCTAAAACTGATATAACGATCGTAAACAAATGTTTGGCGGAATATTTTTGATCGTAAATTTTTTTTTTTTTTTTTTTTGATGAATTCCTTAACAACATTGTTTCCCAAAATAGTCTCCTTGTAATAGGAGTTAAGAGCTTATGTTGTCCCAAATTGTTAAGAAAACAATTTCTTCAAAAATATTATGTAAGACTTGACTGGTTTAAACGTAACGTTGTGGATGTAACTCCAGGTGCACGAATTTGAGTAACTAAACAGTTATATTTAAATGTTATCGAATCGTAAACAAGTGTTTAGCGGAATATTCTTGATCGTAAACTTTAGTTTTTGATGAATTCTTTAACAACATTGTTTCCCAAAATAGTCTCCTTGTTTACGAGCTTATATTGTCCCAAATTGTTAAGAAAATAGTTTCTTCAAAAACATTATGTAACATTTGGTTTAAACGTTGTGGATGTAACTTCGGGTGCGTGAATTTGAGTAATTAAACAGTTACATTTAAATGTTATTGAACGGCTTCTAAAACTGATATAACGATCATAAACAAGTGTTTAACGGAATATTTTTGATTGTTAAACATAAAAATTACCAAAATAAACATAATATATGGAAATACTTTTTCGAAAACGACAAAAACCATATTATCATAAATAAATGTCAAAATCCTTGTTCCAAATTAATTAGAACATACTGAAAGATGTAGACCAGTGTGTGTTGTATCATAGTCCAGTTCTTATTCTTCTTTTGTTTGACGGCGTAGTCCATGTTGTAATGTACTTATGTGAATTGTAGACGATTACAAATATTATCACATGTATAATTACAAATATTTAGAAAAAAATTAATAAAATTGATTAAAGCATAAGTACACTAGTTTAATTATTATTTATGAGTGTAATTTTTTTTGATTCGATAATATTTTAATTAAAGATAATAAAGTTTTGTTAAGGAGAAAGATAACCACCCGCTACACAACAAACGCTCGAAAGAGGAAACTTTATATTTCGGGCGATTTAGATCGTCAAACGCATGATAATGCAACCACCATCACAAATAACGTTTACGAACGGTTGCGAGAGAACAAACCAAATCCTTAGAACATCAACAGACAACAATAAAACATCCAAAAACTTTATTTCAAATCTGTTTTTAATAAAACAAATAGCTTTGTCCGCTAAACAAATAATAGATATTGATGCTTTGAGTGTTTAGATAAACTTGAAGCTTCAAACTTCTGAAGGAGTCTTTGTTGTCATTTGATCAACGGCATGAACTACGTTCTGAAGCTCCTCCCAAATGGCTTTGTAGACCATTCTTTGCCTGTTCACTGCAGATTGTCCCTCGAAGGCCGATGATACCACATTGATGCTACAAAACCAGACATACATACATTAGGCAATTCTGGTGTTAAGTAATAGATTCATCTAATATGACAAGTAAAAGAAAGATTCTTGCTTGCTGGGCATTTATCTGTTTTTGGTAATACAGCAATTCATGCTTACATCAGGAGCAGAAAATGGATTAAATAAGTTGCAACTTGTACACCAACTTTGATGATTTCGAAAGATAAAATGAGTTATGCAGAGTACTTACCAAACATGGCGTCCATCTCCAGACATATCCATCACAGAAACCGACTCTGCATTCAATTGTTCTTTGATCTGCACAGCAAAAACCACATATATGTTGATGAAACCGAAAAAGAATCGAGCTTTAATCACATTTACAAAAAAAAAAAGAAAAGTCAGATGCCTTCTGAGACATGATTCCTCTATAATGATATTAGCTTTTGATCATTTGAGCTACTGAGAGAGAGAGAGTGAGAGTAAGTAATCATATATGTTGCCAATGAACAAAGGAATTTATGCCAAAGTATCCAATCAATTCCTTCAGATTTTCTAATTCAACCTATAAACTCAGCACAATCACGAAGAATTGAAACCGCAAACAGAAAGACTGAAAATTGAAAATAAATAAAAATGTAACCTTTTGCTCCATGGATTGCATAAGGGTTTGATCAATAGACCCAGCATCGTTGATTTGAGAGGATCTAGTACTGAAATTACGGCTGCGAATGCCCACAACGCCAAGCCCAGAAACCCTAGAAACTTCGTAAATCGACGACGGCGCAGCAGACTCTCCGCGAGACAAAACGGCGCTTAGGCATCTTGAGTTGCTGCTTCTCACGGCGGAAGATGAAAGAGTTGATAAAAACGAAGCGAATGGTTTCTTTGGAGATTGGAAAAGGAGATGATGAAGGCTCGCTCTTGTGGAGGAGAGAAGAACGTATGGACGAGTTGTCGCCATTAAGGTATTTGCCATTTGCTGAGGCGCAAAATGGTTTTGGGAATACGTTCTTGAGAAAACGGGCTACAATTAGCTTATGGGCTTTTTTCCGCGAGAGTTATGTAAAAATTATTTGGACAACCCAATTAAAAAGTCAAATACCATAAACTTATTATCCATGTCAACGATGGCACCAGTTATATCATAATTTTAATCCTAATTATGATTTCATAGAATCAATCAAATAATTTCATAGAATTAATCAACCTCGAAGCTCTCGGGGTTCACTGTCACTCCTACGGACCTTGTCCTTAAAGATACTCTAAATCAAATACTTTTTCCGTTCATAAATAATATTATTTTGATATATTTCACACGTATTAAAAAAAATTATTAAAAATTTAATATTACCCATAATAATACACTAAACAAAATTTTCTCTCTAATTAACACACTAAAATAATAAAGTTAAAACTGAATTTTTATTCAAAATTATGTATTGAAAATATAAAACAATACTTTTTGTAAAACTAAAATAAAACTTTAAATGACATTTTTTGTGAAACGGAGATAATATATAAATGTGTTTTTATTTATCTTTCAGTGTGTGTGGTTGATCTATGTTTGTGTGTTTACAAGATTCTAATTTACATCAGCATTGTTGTAGATGATGATCAAACAATGTAAATATTTTACTCTGAATGTCTAAAGGATTTATTTATTTATTTTGTGTTTTATTTTTCTCTTGACATTAGTATATAACATTATTTCTCAATCCACAAACCTAAAATTCAGAAACCCTAAAAACAATTCTTTGGAAATCAATGATGCGTCTCTTCGTAACGATATATTTTAGGAGATTTTTAGTGACATCAATGATTTTTTGTGTTTTGGTGGAATTTCTTAATTAAAAATACTAAGATTCAGTGTTTTTTTACAATTGAGTTGACCATAAAAATAAAATAAGTAACATAAAATAAAATAAGTACAACGGACCATCCGTTCTAGCTAAATGTGATGTAATAGTTGGATAGATGATAAAAAAAAAAAAAAAAAAAAAATGAAAAGATGTCAGCCGTTGGATTGAGCTCTTGCGCATCGACGTATCTAAATAATGAATTGAACACCGCCCTTCCAAATCTCTTTGTCTATTGCAATCTGCGTTTCTTCTTCAACAGTTTGAGAGGAATAGTGGGTGGCTCCAGGAAATGGCCAACGACACTCACACCGATGACTTAGACGAGCTTCTCGATAGTAATTGATTTCTTATTCTACCCCTCGCATGTTCACGAATCTCTTTGTCTGTGTGTATATATAGTGATGATTGGTGAAACGTTTTTTCTTCTGAAATTCGTTGTGGGTTCGTTTCTAGAATTGAGAATTCTGGGTTTTATCTGTTGCTTTCTCAGGCGCCTTGGATGATTTCAAGGATCTCAATCTTACTCAAAGGTTACTCCTTTTCTTACTCCCTCTCTCTCAAATTGTATCTATGCCATGTCATTAGTTCTCTAAATTTGTTTAAACATTGGGGTTAGCTTTTGTTAATTTTGAGTTTAGAGCTCTGCATCAATACTTATGTTAGAGATTCTAGGCTTTTTATTATGTTTCTGGTGGGAATTGGGGTGTTGTAGAAATGGAGGTGTGAAAAAAGAAGAAGAAAAGGAGTCATTTCCGAGTGGGGTTCAAGGTCTTGGAATGGGTTTACCAGATATGAGGAGCAAGAAGAAAGGCAAGCAGAAGCTTGCAAAAGAGAACCATGTTGCAGAGGCTCTTGATAAACTCAGGGAACAAACCAGAGAAACTGTCAAGGGGCTTGAGTCCTTGTCATCCAAGCAGCATCACCCGCCAGGTCCTGATGATGCTATGGTCGAAGATTGGATCAAGCAATTCGAGGATATTACTGGATCTCAGGTATAATATACACATACTGAGTTACACTTATCTAGTTTAATCTTCTCTTTAACGTGCTCTGATTATATTACATTTTGGTTGATATTTTCTCTTGGAATAAAGATTAGTTTGATCTCTGCTATGCAGTCTGTGTGGTGGATGTGGTTTTCTCAGTGACCAATCCGATTTCTGGTTATCTTTTTCTTGTGTGTTTCAAGGTTTATTAGGTTCCTGCTTCTGTTCTTTTATTCTTCATTTCAGCTTTAGGATTGGATCCGTTTGCCATTACCCATTGGCAGTTTGATTTGAGAGTTATTATTTTCATCATCAAGTGGTTATTGTTTGGTATATAATTTGGTTCTTCATCCTATTTGAATTTTGGTATTATCCATTTTATTGTTGAAGCTAATGCATTCTGTGAGCTGAGATGTGTTTAGGATGCTTCTAATTATCATCCCAAACCATTGAGCTGAGCTGAGATGTTAAGTTTGGTTTTTCACTGCTAAAGCCTCATCCAGTTTAAGATTATGGCAGAGTTGTAACACATTTTGCTGAGTAGCTTTATGTTTTATAGGACGGATTGTGATAATAATATAAGAAAGCCGCACTTGAAGATGAAAATTAGTTTGCAGAACCACTTAAAGAGAGGTCTTGATCAAGAGAAGTTGTTGTTAACGATTTTGAATCCCATATTATAGGACTTGGAGTCGATAGTGGACACGATGATGCAACAGCTATTATCAAAGGATATTCTTCACGAACCCATGAAAGAGGTTGGCGCAAGATATCCGAAATGGTTAGAAGAGCATGAAAGCAGTCTAAAGAAAGAAGAATACGAACGTTATTCGCACCAATATGAACTAATCAAAGAACTCAACTTGGTGTACGAGAACGAACCAAACAATTCGACAAAGATAATGGAGATTATGCAGAAGATGCAAGAGTGTGGACAACCACCGAGTGATATAGTGCAAGAGATGGATCCTGGCTTTGATTTCGCAAGTCTAGGACAAATGTAAGTGTTCTTCCTCATTGGAATCTCTGTGATCTTAAGTGACCAATGGGACTGAGTTTTGTGTATATATATATGTGTTCACAGGTCTCCGGATATGCTCGAGTCTTCACCAAATTGTTGTGTGATGTGAGGGAAGAAACAGAGGGTTTTTAGAAGTCTTTGGCCTGGTCCAGCCATTGGAGACCATGTTTTAATTTTCGCTTGTGCATTGTAAAATGCAAAGCTTGTTTTAGTTTTTTTTTACTTTAGTACTAAAATTCTAAAAGTAATTCTCTATTGGGTTCGGTTTAGGTTCTTTTCGTTTGCTCAGTTTGGAAATATAAATAATATTATTTAAGAATATATTTTTGAAAATAAATTTTATTTTGTAAGTTATTACATGAAATGTTATTACAAATAACAAAGAATAATTGAAATAAAAAATGATATAATTATCTTTTAAAATTAGTGATAAGAATATAGAAAATAATTATTTTGCATTAAAAATGTTATCTATTATATATTTTTCAGTAATAATCAATCTATATATATATATATTCAAAAAAAAAAATCTATTCAAAATCTTGATATATTTTTCATTATAGTTTATTATATTTTATTTGAATTTATATCAAAATAAAAGTTAAAAAATATTTTATTATTTTTATAAGAAGTTAGACAAAAAAATTAGTTTTTTTTTTCGAGTTCGTGAACTAACTACAAAATTAAAGTCATTAAACCGTGCATTATAGAGTTATGTTTTCAAAGTTATAAGTTTTATGGGTTAGCCCGAATAATATTTTAGTACACTGCTAAAAGGGTTAAATAAACAAATTATTTTGTTTGACAACTCTATATTTAATCATGAGCTATACATATTATAAAATTCAAATAAAAATAATTTTTAAAATAATTTTTTTAAAAAAAATTACTCCGCGCTATAGCGCGAGTTAAGTCCTAGTAATGTTACTATATTGAAATTGAAATTAGTTCGTTTGGTTTTCATTCGTTTCGAGAAATCAAACTATGACACAAGTAAATGTATATTTTTTAATTAATGTTGGAAAAATGTCTAAAAAACATGCATTTGTTATTTCTCCGTAATACACGATTTTTTCATAAATACATATATGTGCATCTTAATATAAAAGACTCATTAATCCTACTATTGTTGTTATATTGATATGAAGTTGGATTTTCTTGCCGGTTGAAAACATCTATAATTTAATGGTCAACGTGAAATCGCTATATATAGATCAGATACAAAAACTTGCTGATGATTGAATATTATACACCCAGGTCAAATACGAAATCTAGGTAACAAATTTCTTACAAAATATCTGAACTATTTCTACCTCATACGTAGAAGTTGTTATCCGCTCTTCATCCAATTCAATTCGCGTGTCCTATTATGACTATGTGGGGTTTGCATGCAACGTCTAATCATAGATGACAGAAGCATCATATCACAAATATATTGTATGGTTCTTTGCTTCTTACTAGTTAGGGTATACGATCTATTTCCTCACAAGAATTATCGCATCCCTCCAGATGATTCCGTTCTAGATCCCCACGTAAACAAAGTTAGCCCCGAAAAAAAAAGGTTTGAAAACAAAGTTAAAAGACCTATTTCGAAAACAAAGTTAAAGACCTAGAATAAAATCTGTCTCACAAAGTGTCTTGGTCGCCAATGGTACTTTCACAAAGAGAGATAAAAAGTAACACACCACGCCAATCTTAAGAGGAGCGACTGAGTTTGGACAAGGCAGAGGTGTCCAGAGCATTGAACTCCTTCACTGCCGTAGCAACCACAAGGCCTAACTTCACAGCATCATCCTCACTCTGCGCCTGCGCGTTCCAATTGGAGAATTCGAGTTAGAGTTTGGTTATCGGAACTAAGTTCAAGCTTTATATATGTTTACCTCGATGTTAAGGGGAAGAACAGGATCGTGGAGAGAAAGTCTTAATAGAAACCATCCACCGAAGCCCGAAACGCGGATCTATTGTTTGTTTTCCAAAAAGAGATGGAAAGATTAAATACTATTATGCAGTGGAAGGCGATTTCAAGGAGAGAGCAATCTAACACTCACCCCTTCATAGTTAACCGGAGCTCTTTTGAGATTTGGATTTGTTTCTATTGAGTTCGATACGTGTTGCAGGACTGTCTCTCCATACTCCCGGAAATCTCTACAATTATCAGTGGTTAGTGAAATGCAACAAACCAAAAAAACTAGTCAACAACTGAAGCAAAGTCATCAGTCGTACTTTCCTTCAAGGTCGGGATGATTCTTGTCGATTTTAAGCCTCAGTTCTAAAGCCACTCTGGGCTCCTCCAGACCCTCAACAAGATCTGTCAAAACTTTGCTGCCACTTCCTCTACCAGCAGCTCTGGCCGAAGCTAGTTTATTCAAGATTTTTACCTGCAAATGGCAAACTTCAGTTTCTTTTTTCTTTTCTTCAAACCAACGGCAATCATGTAGCTCATAAAATAAGGCTAACCATGAGATAGGCCCCATCATCGAGCCAATGGTTTTCTTTTAGAGCTCCATGACCACTGGTTTCTATAGCCAGATGTGTTTCTTCTCCACTGGAGTTCTGCCATCACATCCCAACTTGTATTTCAGATAAGAAATATCAACTGTCCAATTGAGCTTTTTCTGCCAGAATGTATAGTTTCTCTATCTAACTCAAGTGCAACTTAATAATATACCCTTTTCTATATTCAACATTCTTAGACACTGTATCAAGTCGTAAATCTTCTCTAACAACAATTGGCACCAAAGCATGAGCTCTCATAAGATATGATCATTTATTACCAAGCGAATAGCTTCATCGATGACATTCTTGTAGCCTCTTTTGAACCTGTGATGCTTTCCGCCTGAAACAAGTTTGGTTCAGTGGAAAATTCACAGAAAAATAAATCAACATGGTGGTAAATTGCTGGCATACCGAGCTTTTTCTCAATGAATGAGGTTAAACCGTCCGAAGTGACGCTGTCCGTGACAATAGTTGTGCCAGGGTGCTGGATGGACAGGAAAGAACATCAGGACACAAAAATCTGTTAATATACAATATATGTGATACCCAATCACGGTAGTGGTGGAAATGGTTAGAGCATATCTCACTTCCTCTAGAACAATGGCTGAAAGCAAGGCAATAAGACGATTACGGTTGAACTCACGGCCAGTTGAATCCACAGCAGCAGACCTTCATAAAATTGTCTGTAAGAGGTAATCTAACAATTTCTCCTAAGTAACAGAGATAGCTGCAGTTACTACCTATCAACATCGGTATCAAAGATGATACCCAGATCAGCCTTATTATCAAGAACAGCCTTGGTTATAGCTTCCATTGCTGTCTTGTCTTCCGGATTAGGGATATGATTTGGAAACATACCTGATATCCAGAAGGTTTGGTCAACTATAAATTAAAATCGGGCAAGATATACTCATACGCATAGATATTACCATCTGGTTCCAGAAATTGACTGCCAGAAGTAATTGCTCCTAATGGCTCAAGCACCTTGGCCTGTCAGGTTTCAGATGAAGAAAAAATCAGCTGCGGACAGGTCTATAACGTACTTGGGACAAAACAACAAACTGTCTGAACGGAAAACTCATTTTCGAATCCTATTACCAGCAGCTGAAAGTACAAAAAGCGAGCACTGGACTTACAGCAAAAAATCCTCCAGCTCCATTTCCAGCATCAACAACTATATGGAATCCCTCTAGAGGCTTCTCTAAGAGTCAGAAACGCCATAAATTAAGCTTGATATATTAGAAGCAGATACATGGAAGTTCATAAATTATTGATTATGCTACAAGAATTCCTGAAAGAAACAAATATCTCAAAGGAGTAATACCTAAATCTCCTGCTGCTCTCCGAACTGCCTTTACAAGACCAGAGGTGTATACTGCCATGTAGTCAACCTTTTTAGTAGAAGAATTTCCTATTAGTGATTTCCTGAGATTTTCATCAGAAACGTTCTTGTAAATATCTGCAGCTCGCTCCAAAATGTTTTTGATATCAACCTTCCCAAGCCCTCCATCACTGGTAAAGAACTTGAATCCGTTCCTGTTGTAAGGAAGATGGCTTGCTGCTCAAAATAAAAGCATAATACCATATGAAGTACAAAATGGAAAAGTATCACTAAGAGATGACTGCTATTAAGAGAAAAAATACTTGTTATGAAAATCGAGATCAATAAAATACCTGTTATCATGACAGCCCCATCAGCTGGGCACAAGAATGATTCATCTTCAGTCAGTGTGCTATTAAACATTGCTGGGGTTGATGCTAATCTGCAAAACAAACATAAACCGATACTCAAGAGATGTGCTTTAATGAATTATATGGGAAATGTGATTCAAACAACCATATGACCCAGCATCACTACACTCAAGAAAGTTATCAAAATTATTGATTGTCACAGTGCTTCGAGTTACAAGTGCCAATATAATTTTGTAACATGTGGCTGTTAGAATACAATGAATTTCTCATCTACGTCTATTGAGGAATGAGCATAAATTGAATATTTCAGAACAACAAAGGCTAGTCATCACTCACCCGAACTGAACAACGTTTAATCCAGAAACACCAAGACCTCGAGAAACCGCCTCCTACAAAATAAACAATGGATTTGCCAGTGAACAAATTAATTATCACATTGCATAAAGAGATAGTGCATCCAGAAGTGAAATAACGTCCTGGGCTAAAATTGAGAGTAGAGAGATATGTACAACAATCACTTAGAGGTAAACAAAATTAAAGTCCAAGGAATTAGATACATACCAGTAAGGTTTGTGCAGATATGCGAGAGTCATGGCCAACAGATACTCTCAACCGCCGGGATTCAGCCTTCTTCTTGTGTAACAGCCATTGCCCAAAAGCAGCGGCTATGGCTTCAGTCACTGGTTCATGAAGGCTTACAGGTTCCCCCTCAACCCCACGGACCGCTACACCCCGGATATCGCTGGGGAGAGAACAATTAAACGTAACGTGAGTCAAGTAGGGTAAAGAAGAAGAATTTGTTGAAGAAGAAAAGACCACATGGAACCATTCCAAAATGTGAATGGCTATAGTACTTTCTGAATGTCATTGAACAGAGATATATTAGTAATGATGATTTAGCTGGTAAGTGATGTACAGTTCACCTGCCGTTCTGAAGCTTGAGAAAATCAGTTTTGTCAAGAGATGGCACAGTAGCACTTGACAAAGCAGCTGCAAATGGAGATCCAAAGTAAGGCACCCATATTATTTGGGAAACACCACATCTCTTTGCCAAGCAACATAGGGAAAAACAATACACAAATGCAAGGGCCATAAAAGTGTTGATGCCGTAAAAAAAAAAAAAAAAAAAAAAAAGCAGCAAAGCAAAAGCACAAATAAGTGGCAAAGCTGAAGCATTGTTCCTTCATATAAACCTTAATATCAAGAGTCTAGAACGGACCATTGCAGTAAAAAGTTGTTTGCTTGGAAATAGCAGTAGTCTGGTATTTTGATAAAGTGTGGGGACGCAAGGAAGAATTGAGGTTCCATGCCAGCTTCCCTCTTGGACAGGGAAGTAGAGCAGACATGTATGTGTTCGGTTCTCTTTGGTATCGTGTCTTAAACTGCTTAATTTGTAGGTAGCAGCACTGTTCTACATTAAACTTTTGGAAAACCTTGCCTGAAAGAAATTCATAGTTCTATCAGCCTTTTTTTCTTTCTTGTTCCTTTTCTGTTTCTCAATTTGAAACTTGCCGGAAGTCAACAAAAATGCAGAGAGGTTTGATCATCGTTGTGATGCAAAAGGAAAACTAAATTCATCAAAACGATTACTGCAGAACAAAGTCGACATTTTTACAGATAATTTGCCACCATTCTAAAATCATTCTGATTATGAGTTTTAATCATTCGAACCGAATCAAACTCTGACAAGAGCAAAAACACTAGGAAATTTACAGGATCCAACTTTGGAAGCGTGACTCCAAAACCGGCAAGGGAGAAGGCAATATGACTTATGAAGATTGAAAATTATAAAAGCAAATCACTGAAGAGATTCTACCTTCCATTGGAGACGCTAAAGAGCTCACCAAATCAGGCGACGAGACCACAGTAGCGAGCGATATGAGTCTTTTCTTTGGAGATTGGAAAAGAGAGCAAAATGTTTTGAGAAATACATTGTTTGACAAAATTGGGCTTTTTATGGGCTTTTCCCCGCGAAGGGTTATGGGTTTTTTGCATGATTTTTTTTCAAAAGAAAAGTTTCAATTTTTAAAGGGTGAAGAAAATAACTACAAAGTAGCACATGATCGTAGCTACAATTTACGATGATACCATCCACGTGGCATCTTTTCCTTTCCCAAGAACACTCCATGATTTCACTCCAAGGACCCTTTCTTCATCGTCTCTGTTCCAAGGCAAGTAGAATAATTCTCCCACTCCCATGGAAGCTAAAACCATCGCAATGTCTCTCAGTGGTGACCGCTTGTTGATTTTCCCGACTTCTCCTCGCTCTTCCTTCGTTTCTCCATCCCGCTTCTCCCGCCTCCCGCTGAAGCGTTCGTGTATCGGTGGTGTTGCCTCTGTCGATGGCTACCGTGGCTCGGCTCTCACTCGGTGGAATCCGATTGTTTCGACTCGCCGCCGACTCGTCCCCGTTCGTGCAATTGAGTCGGACCTTCCTCATCCCATTCAGCAGGTGAGGTTTGGAATTTGAGCATATGATTGCATTTGACCAGTGAAGGTTTCTTCCTGTTTTAGGTTCCTCGAGCTTCTCTCACAATTTTTGTTGCTGGGTTGATTTGATTTCTCATAGGGATCTTCAGGTTTAGGGAAAATTAAGGAATACGAAGAATGGGATTCGTGGACGGCCAAGTTCTCCGGTGCAGCAAACGTTCCATTTCTGATGCTTCAACTGCCACAAATTATCCTCAATGCCCAGAATCTTTTGGCGGGAAACAACACCGCCCTTTCGGCTGTCCCATGGATGGTGATGCCAAAACCCCCACTCTAATGATCTGTTTACACATTTCGTATTCACTGAGCTCTGAAATGCCCAGATTCATATGCTAGAATGCACCGATCATTCTGCTCATTTGAGGTTGTGAAAGATAGAATCTGAGACTGCCCATTTTGAATACAGGGGATGTTGACTGGTCTGTTAGGAAACCTTTCGTTGCTTTCATATTTCGCAAAGAAGAGAGAAAAAGAAGCAGCTGTGGTGCAAACACTGGGAGTGATCTCCGCCTACATCGTGCTTGCGCAGCTCACAATGGCTGAAGCAATGCCTCTGCAGTATTTTGTTGCTACTTCTCTTGTTGTCACGATTGGTCTCATATGGAACTGTTTGTACTACTTCGGTAAGCTTAGCACAACTCTCTGGCGACTGTGGGAAGACTTTACCACTGTTGGTGGACTCTCCGTTCTTCCTCAAGTAATCTCTTTACCATTCACCTCAAGTTTTGGCTTTGTACAATAATTTCCATTGACATGTAACCCAAAGGCATCAGAGCAGTCGCATATATAGTTAGTTCTACACTGACATTCTCAATATGAAATTGCAGATCATGTGGTCAACTTTTGTCCCTCTTGTACCAAACAGTATCTTGCCTGGGACTACTGCTTTTGTTATCGCTGTAGCGGCTGTAATTATGGTAAGTTATCAAGTACTTATGCTTTAGTTTCTCTCCATAATTTGTATTCCTCAGTCATATCGGTCGTCCTAGCCTCTTGGATATTATTTTCGAAGCCTATTCAACAAATTTTCATATTATTAGCTTGCATAATATTCACAAGAATTGAAATGCAACCAATACTTGACTAGAATCTAAGCTATTGACAGAATCGTGGTTGCAGGAACTGAATTGTTCTACAGACGCTGACTGAATTTTTAAACTATGTAGACCGCAATGTAACATTGAGCTAATTGCAGAACGCCAAACCTTTTCCGCTGAAACTTCATTTTCAGTCTGTGTTGTATTTTGGATTTTATGAACAAAAACACAATGTCAGGACATAGGAGTTTTCATTTTCAGTTTCCTTCCTCTTTAACTTTCCTTTGGTAAAAATGCAGGCTCGAACTGGGAAACTCCCAGAGGAAGGTGTTAGGTTTGTCGGGTCTTTATCTGGATGGACAGCGACACTTATGTTCATGTGGATGCCAGTTTCCCAAATGGTAAACGGCTTGTTTTTTTCTCTCTGTTCTTTGAATGTTCTCCTAAATGCTCCTTGCCTATCGGATATCTGATGTTCTACTTCGACATTTCAGTGGACAAATTTCCTAAACCCAGAAAACATAAAAGGCTTATCGCCAATCACAATGGTACTTGCGATGATGGGAAACGGGCTTATGATCCCACGAGCACTATTTATCCGCGATTTGATGTGGTAAGCTTTCTCAATTCGAAGCCTTTCAGCTTAAATATTCACCCATAGTACTTGATATTCATCAAACTGTGACGTAGGTTCACTGGCTCGATATGGGCAACTCTCTTTTATGGATATGGAAACATTCTCTGCTTATACGTGTAAGAATCCTTGCACACCTCTCTTGAGGTTTCAATGGTCTTTCTCGCGAGAGCATCAGTTTATCGATAGATAACCCGGGATTCTCCAAATGCAGGTTTAACTGCACCAGCAAGTCATTCTTTGTGGCGGCCACGATTGGTTTGATCTCATGGATAGGTTCATAACCTCGAAAATACTCTCTTTACATAATCGTCCTTGGTTATTTTGAAATGAGAAATGTTGATAAAACCACTTCTTTGTTGTAATTGTGTGTGAAACAGGACTTGCTTTGTGGAGAGATGCAGTGGCTTATAGTCACAACTCGCCCTTTAGATCTTTGAAGGAACTGGTTTTTGGACCATAACTCTAAACGCCGTTTGCAAAATATTCGGTGTCAAGGACCAAGATCTTTGAAGGAACTAGTTAATGTGTATTTTATGGTATTCTTTTAGTGCAACTTAATGTATTGTATTATTTGGGCTGAATCATTATACTAAACCATTATCTATCAACATGTTAATTTGTACAATAGTTTAAGGTCAAATAACGATGAAGGAAGGATAAAGAAAGATGGCTCAACTGGCATTGAAGAAATGTCAAATCAAACATTCCCGGTTCAGCATGGTTAGACTTCCCGGTTCCGTCTGAGTAGTTGGCCAAATGATATTGGGCCTTTCGTTACAAAAGGGCCAAATAGATTAGGCGCACGTGTCTAAAGCAGCATTTTTCACGGCGAAGAGCATTTCCCAAAAAGCCCTAGAATACCAAATCGAGGAGAAAGAAAGCAAACAAAAAATGGAGGAGACGAAGCCATTGGGAGGGAATCATCCCCAGCAGCAACAACAACTTGTCTATCAACACCAATTACAACAGGGACAACAACAACAACAACAACAACAACAGATGCTTCTAATGCAGCAGCTGCATAAACAGCAGCAACAAGCGGCGATGTCTAGGTTCCCGTCGAACATCGACGTGCATCTCCGACCCCCAGGGTCGATTCAGAACCGACCAATAACTCCGCCTCAGCAGAACCCGAATCATAGCCCTAATTTGGGACAGCATACACCGAATGTTCAGCAGCAGCAGATTGTATCGAGCCAGCAGATGCTGCAGCAACAACAACAGCAGCAGCAACAGCAGAAATTGATGCGTCCGTTGAATCACATCGAGCTACAATTCGCTTATCAGGACGCTTGGCGTGTCTGCCATCCGGATTTCAAGCGACCTTTCTCTTCTCTCGAGGACGCTTGCGAGAGGTTTGTTTGTGCTCTTTTATGATCTCTTTATTAATGATTGACCCTATAAAGTAATATGTCACATCTTGGTTTGAATTCTTGCCTTTTCAGGAAAAGGCCGAGGCTTTTTGTTGTCCTGTTTGGTGTTAGAATGATATATGTTAGCCTTCTCGTTAATTTTTGTTTATTGCCTTGATTGAACATCCTGTATATGGTTTGTTCTGATCATATCTCATACGTGTTTCTCCTACAACCTATGCAGATTATTGCCTTATCATGTCGTAGCAGATTACGAAGCAGAAGAGGATGATAGAATCCTTGATTCAGACCCAACAGGCCAGGCCCTATCCCGCTCTCAACAATGGGATAACAACATTGCTGCTAAAGTTTCTGAATTCACAGCAACGTTTGAGAAACAAGCCCTAGCTTTCAACATAATTACCCGAAAGCGAGCAATGGGAGAGTTCAGATCCGAGGAAAGGTTGATGGTAGAACAAGCTTTGCTACAGGAAGAAAGGAAGGCGTTGTTTGATCTGAAAGCAGAAATGGATAGGGAGAAAGCTGGCAGGGAGGCTCAGGAGGCTAAGTTGAGAATGGCCGCTTTGGCTCAGGCTGGACAGTCACAATCCCATGCCGAGATAATGGCTCGTAACCCATTGAGGGCTAATGCGGTTGGGAATCAGGGCAGCAATATTCAGCTAAGCCAGGAGATGGGAGAACAAGGGCGTAACATGAACCCTGATGAGATGATGAATGGATGGGGAAACAACAGTCAGAGAGAGGAGAAGGAACCCTCAGAAGATTTCTTGAATGATGAGGAGAATGAGAATGGAGAGACAGGTGAACAAGAAAACTGGCGTGGAGCAGGAGAATTCGATTTGAATAGCCGGTAAATGACCAATGTGGAGACTATCTGGAGTCTCATGAGTTTGAAAAATGGAAAGGAAGTTATAGTTGCTCTTAATATTACTGATATAACTAGATTCAAGCTGCTATTCATGCCGGGTTCTGAAGTATACGGGTATGGATCAGATGGTCAGGTTCAAACTAGATGTTAAGCCAAGTAAGCATTGCTTGGAAACTTATCGGTTTTAATGTTTCTGTAGCTTAAGTTAGATGTGGGTTTAATTTTGATTGATTAATGTCTTGAGAGGAATAGAGTTCTTCATTATATACATGGAGATGGAGTGGGTTGTTATATAATAAGCGAAACTTATTGTAAAAGGTTATAAAGCTTAGTAGCTAAGATTATGTATAAGTTACTACTAGTGTAGTAGATTTTGTTTGGTTATGTATGCACTACTGGTTTCGTATTGGGCATGTATGGATTGGTTGTTTTTTATTATGTGAAAAGATTGTAATGGTTGGGCTTGAGATTTAGGGTTCAGGTGGAGATAATTCTCAATAGTATAAACCCTAAGTGTAATAAATTCATGTGAAAGCACTACATAATAAAACTGTTGTTGGTAATCTTTTATTTAAGTAAAAAAAAAAAGATAAAGATTCAAAACGATATGATTTTTGTGCATACTCAGATCGCATAACAGTCGCTGTCGTAAATTTTGGAAGGCCCACGTAAGCGTGGTGCAAATTTCTTTCTTTTCAGTTTCGGTAAGAAAATTAAACGGCACGCGCATGTTAACATCTCTTTCTAAATTTAAAGCATTCTCATCCTCCGCCATAAGAGCATGTGCACCCATTAAACTCACAAAGTTTCATAACCATTTTTTTATTATTATTTTTTATATTTTTTTATTGGTTGAGATTTACTATAATACTTGTAGCAAATTTGTTTCCAACAGTGATACCGGTATCGATATCATTAAAAAAATTATTATTTGCAAAATGGAGAATAATCAAATATATAAAAACATAAGATTACAAAAGGTAATATTACAATCCATAAAAACTTAAAATTGAAAGGAAAAAAAAACATTCAAATTCCAGAAAAATATAAAAGGATGATGAAAAAAAGACAATTAAGTCGCCACAAGTCAGTTACTTTGGTGATGATGTTGCCAAACATGCTCAACCAAATCTTGTTTCAATTGTCGATGCACTCCTTCTCCGCGAATTCGAGCTCGATTGGCCATCATATTGTTCACATTTGTAGGTGTCTGTGTAGAAAACGTGTAGTCCATATGCGAAGTCCCGCTTCCTTTTCCTTCTACAAAATTGGAGAAATTGTACTGAGTCCCTTTGTCTCTTTCGTCTTCTACAATCATATTGTGCAATATGATGCACGCTCTCATTACCTTACCTATTTTTTCCATATCTAAAAACAGAGCTGGGTTTCGAATAATAGCAAACCGAGCCTGCAAGACTCCAAACGCTCGCTCGACATCTTTTCTAGCAGCTTCTTGATAACTAGCAAATAAAGATGCTTTCGCACCTTGTGGTCGGGAAATTGATGGAATGAATGTTGCCCATTTGGGATATATACCATCTGTGAGATAGTAAGCCAAATGGTATTCGTGCCCATTGACAAAGTAGCTGACTTGGGGAGCTCGGCCGTACAATATATCATCAAAAACCGGTGACCGGTCAAGAACATTGATATCATTACAAGTACCTGGAGATCCAAAAAAAGCGTGCCAAATCCAAAGATCTTGCGAAGCCACGGCCTCTAAGACAATAGTAGGTTTTCCATGTCCGCGTGAAAACTGGCCTTTCCAAGCCGTAGGACAATTCTCCCACTCCCAATGCATACAATCAATGCTTCCAATCATCCCGGGAAATCCGCGACGTTCTCCAAGATTGAGTAATCGTTGGAGATCCTCGGGTGTAGGCCTTCTCAGGTATTCATCTTGGAATAAATGTATAATTCCATCCACAAAATGTTCTAAGGCTTCACTCACAGTGCTTGCACCCATACGTAGGTATTCGTCCATCGCATCATTTGCAAGACCATATGCCAGACGCCGAATTGCCGCTGTACATTTTTGTAAGGCCGATAAACCCATCCTTCCGGTAGCATCTGGTCTTTGTTGGAAATATGGAAATTGACATAGGCTTTGAACAATACGAATGAACAATCGCTTGTTCATTCTAAATCGTCGTCGGAACATCGCATGAGGGTAAATCGGCTCGTCGATAAAGTAATCGTTCCACAATCGAACATTTCCTTCCTCGCGTTCTCTTTGTATAGTAGTTTTTTTTTTTCTTATTTTTTGGGACGATAGACGTCTACTACAATCATCTAACCCTCTTTGAAAACAATTAACAAAAGTTTGATCGATGTATTCATGAAAAGTTTCTTCAAAATTTTGATTTGAAATGCCATGAGGAGGAGATGCCATGACTTTTTGCAATGAAGAAAACACTAACCGAACAGATAGAGAATGAAAACAAAATATGGGAATGAAAAGGCACTTTGTGTTTTTGAAAAAAGAGATTGAGAATGAGAAGACTATAAACAAGGAGAAGGAACTTTGATTTTATGAAAATGAGCTTCAGACTAGAATGTAGCCGAACATATAGATGAAACAAAATACAAATAACAAACTACAAATAACACATTACACAGTACATAAATAATTTGGTACAACCACCAAAACACATGCGTTTACATATTTCCGAATGTGTTTGGTACAACCACCAAAACACAACATTACAAAATACCAGAGAGACTGAAGCTCCTTCACACAATCAGTAGCTTCACTCTTACCTTTTCCCTTTGCCTTTGCCTTGGCAGCCTTAACACCAATAGGCCTCACCATTGGGTCTTCTTCTCCATTCGCAGGAGCAGCATCATTTAGCTTTGATTTCTTCTTCCTTGGTTTGGTTTTTTTAGTGCAGAAGCTTTGCCATTTCTGCTCATTCTTCAGAATTCTCCAAACATAGTCAAGTGTGAACTTCACCTTGTGATCCTGGAAATATAACTTGTGTGCCAGCACAAGTACATCATCAGCATTCTCTCCACTACGAGGAATACGTTCTGCACACTCATAGCAGCCCGCAAATTTCATCACTAACTCATTCATCTTTTGCCATTTCTGCTTGCAAGTATTAAACTCTCGGATTGGAAGATTTGCAACCTCAGGACACTCTCTATAATAACTAGCAACTCTCTCCCAAAAAGCACTTGATCTCTGCTCATTGGACACTATTGGATCTTTCGAAGTGTTCAACCAAGCAGAGGCAAGGGCCTTTTCTTCAGGGAGAGTCCATCTAACCTTACTTAAGGATGTAGGTGTTGGGTTACAAGGGGAAAGTGGTTGTTCAAAAGTTTCAGGATAAGTGAGGTCTTCTTGACTGAACAAGAGATTGGTGAAGGATTGAGAGGAAGAAAAAGGAGCAGAAGAATCCATTATCATACGTAATGAAGAAGATTTGTGTTTTGTTTACATGAGTTTAAGTCATTATAAGGAACAACCTCAATAAATGGCACCTAAGCTGGATTCAATTACGGTGAATTGTGTAATTTAATTCACTTAGACACTAGCCATCACCATAAACACATACTTATATGACTAATGTCTCATCATCATTAACTGAACTGTGTACATTAAACTTAAAGCGCCATTTTAGATTAACCGAAACAAGTATTAATTTACAAACAAAAGCATTCTTCTTGAGAAATCCAAACAAACCCAGAACAAAATCTAAATCAGATTTATTTTTGGGATGAAATACTAACCTGTGAGGGCTGATATTCGACATTTAGCGAGCCTCGCGATCTTCTGAGACGTTTCGTGGATACGTAGACCGATCTGGGAAGCCTTCTTATTGAATTCGGATCTTGAAGATCCCGACGGTGACCGTTTGGAGGTTGCCGGATCATCTTTAGCTTGATGGACGGACGGTATCGCTCCGATCTTCTTCAACGTTTGGGACAGTGAATGAAACTCAGCCGTCCGATCCCTGAACGTCGATCCCATCGTAGGGTCAGAATTGGATCAAGATCACAGGCAAAGCTTTGATGAATTTCCTCAGCTCCATTCCAGAGTAAATCAAATTGATTTTTGGGATGAAATACGAACCTGTGAGGGCTGATATTCGACATCCATGAGAACGACCACCACCGATGAAGAGAGGAAGAGATTATCGCCGGAGATTTGGTTCCGATCGACAGAAAATCTTTGTTATCTCCGTCGGCGACGAGAACGAAGAGAGAAAAGAAAATTTTATTTCCAAATTTTCCGTCGGCCACATACACAATGATACCGTATCATTTAACTCATCAGAGTGATACGGTTCAGACTAAATTTCATTTCCAAATCCATTTTTAATTTATTTCTGGGCCTATGAAACCCAGCAAAAATCATTGCTGGACATGCTCTAAGATTCACTTATTAAATTAATCTTTAGCTATTTTAGTACTAACATATCTTATTTTGAGATGCAAAAATATCTTATTTTTCTTACTAAAATTTAAATTTACTCGATTCAAACTATATACAGTATTATATATATAAATGATTGAGTTAATAACTAGATCTTATATGATTAAGCAAATTTCAATCTTGGTATGCTTTTTTCCACAAGTTTCGAAGATTTGTTTGAATTTCATCAGTTAAGGATTCCTGTTTATAAACAAGAACACTAAATGCACATGTACTGTAATACCCATATATCAAAATAATGGAAGCTCGTGATCTAAAACACTCCTAATATTTTCTGATTCAACAACAATATAAAGGAAAATGGCTAATTCATACTCACAATTCGCTGCGGTCCAGATCCATATATGCATTTTGTATATGTGTTCAAATATACCCACACATCAAAATATTCGCACTTATGACAATGGAGACAATTCATACATTTCGACTAACACCGTTAAACTACCGTTTCCCGAATATTATGCGTCAGTTAAGTCACCATTAATCGGAATTTTTTTATTTTATATTTTATATTTTTAAAACCCAAAACGACGTCGTTTTTAGGGAAATTGGGTATACACATTTTATTCTGGATATATATGTTGTTGATTTCGAGTAGGATTATCGAGTTCTTGACCTAATGGCTTCTCTGAAGGTTCTGAGAAAGGTACTTCATATACAGTGAACATTGAACATAAGACATTTAGTAGTAGGAGGTGGGATGTGACAGAGATTCCTTGTCGTTGAAGATTTATTGGATAAGAAGCTTATCGCATAGGACTATGTTGCTAACTGTTGGAAGAGAAAAAATGACAAGTCAAAATGTGTGAATTGTGTCCGTATTTATAAGAGTACCCGCATCGGTACTAAAAAGAAGTGTCTTAACTTTTTAAAAATAAAAAAAATTGAAAAAGTAAGACAGCGAGAAAAAGAGAGAGAGAGACACCGTGTCTCAAACGATATATTTTGAAAAAAAACTGAGACACTTTGGCGCTGATGTGTCACACTGGGATTAGTCCAAATTTTTTTTTTTAATTTCATTATTTAATTAAAAAAAATTTAAATTTTTTTTTTTTTTTTGGTGAGACACCCTGTTTCAACCGATGCAGATGCTCTAAATGCATGTATGTAACTTTATTTATTTTTATGTATGGGTATGTTTTAGCGCAAATACAAAGTTTCAGTATAGATATGGACCGCAATAAATTGTGCGGGTATGAATTAGCCGTTTTCCCAACAATACAACGATCGATTAGAGGTAATATTCTTTTGAGGAAATTATATATTAATCTCAACCGAACTCCAAACTTCAAATAAATAAAAAAGCCTCGGATCGTATTCCCGAATCCCGAACCAAAAACACCTAAACAATTCACTAATCATAGCTAATTAGACACTTATTCTAAGCATTTTATTCTCATGTATACATCAGTAAATATACCTCAGAAGATTTTGAACCATTGGCTTGCAGGTTCACAACTAATATCTCCCGTCAAACACTTGCAGCGATTAGCAAAAACATTGTTATCCGAATCCACGTCTAAGCACACCAACGAACCGTCGTTACTCTTGAACGACAAATGCATCTTTGTGGCTGATATTAGCTTAACCTTTGTGCATTTCGTGCCAAGTTTCACGCTCTTTCCGACCATTGTTTCGCCTTCTAAGCAAGATCTTTGAGGACCTCCATTGATCGCAAGTGTGCCTCCGTGAGAATAGCTCCACGGTTCGTCTTTTGTGCATGGACCTAACGTGAGCTCTGACGGTGATTTTCTCACTAAGCAGAGTCCGGTTAACGGATGGAATATCTTCTTGTGGTGATTGTGCTTTATACCGGGTCCTGTTACAATTTTGATTAATTCCCATCATTATATACTATCAAACTTGTATCATCATGCATTATTAATTATACTACATGAAGCAAAGCAAAGCAAGATATCGATTGATTTACCTTTATGAGGTGGTTGAATGACGGAGAGCCTCTGGAGATAAGTATAGTTATGAACATCGTGCCAATTCGCATCTAACATACCGTAAGCTTCAACTACACCGCGTTTTCCTTCACGGAGATAATAAACTCCCGGCAGCGCCCAAACCGCCCAATCGATATCTTTCTCGGCCGCCCATGCAAGCATACAACTCATGTACCTATAATATTGTAACATGGTTGATTAAAATAATTCAAACACAATTTCATACGTTTGCATTTACATAAAACATAAGAAGACTCACACTTTTGAAATGTAGTTTAAGTTTATACAATATATTTTGTAAACTGCAAACACGAAACGCACAACAACAACAAAATTATAATGTTTAACGCTTCATTTTTTCATAACCAGATCTTCATAATTTGAAATTAATATTAAACTATTCTAAATTCGCGCAAATGTGTATTCAGCCAAAGATCTAAATGTAATATATGTATATACCTGTTTCCTTCGAAATCGCCGCCTCTTTGATCGGTCCCGAACTCGCTCAAGAACAAAGGAAAGCCTTGTTCGAGAAGGAAACCTCCGGTACGACGCTCCTTAGCGAAGATTTGGCTGCAAAAATCGTTGACATTGTGCGATTTCCATTGACCAGTACCGTCGGTGAAAGCATACCAATGAAGCTCCAAGACAAGTTTTTTCTCGAAGCTAAGATTCACTGGACGATCTTTCAAAAAAGTTAGGTCAGCGTCGAAGTCAAGCCCGGAGAGTATGACCAGAACGTTAGGGTTTGATGCATGCACTGCTTCTGCTCCTTTTTGCATGTACCTACATGTGAAAAAGGTATCATTTCCAATATGAATAATTTAGTCAGTTATGTTTAGTTAAGAATCAACGAAATCATGTAAATTAATACTAATTTATTTCTCTGCGTTGATTCTTGTTGTTACGTTTATGAACATTGGATTCCTATACATCAACCGATGAATAATATATATATATATATATATATATATATATGACTATAAGCTCATTTTTTATATAAATGTACTTGAACTTTAACTATTCTTGCGGATTTAATTATTTATAGCACAAGGGAATATAATCTATTAAGATCTAAAATAGACAGATAATTAACGTGCATTAATTTCCTTGGCCTTCAAGCTTCACATGGGGCATTATGGAAAAAGAAAGAAAGGGAATTTATATTATATACGTACGTGTACCAATCTTTTGCAGTATGATTGTAGCCTCTAAGTTCATTCCTCAGGCTCATACCAACAACGTTATTCACGTTCATAAAGATTGTGG
Organism: Eutrema japonicum; assembly: GCA_030161315.1. Taxonomy (NCBI): domain Eukaryota; kingdom Viridiplantae; phylum Streptophyta; class Magnoliopsida; order Brassicales; family Brassicaceae; genus Eutrema; species Eutrema japonicum. The sequence continues at coordinate 48,986,203 of BSQW01000005.1, forward strand.
CAATCTTCTTAAGACCTAACATCCATAGATCCGGGTCGAATTTCGGGTCGCCAAAGAAAGCGTCCGGGTCATCATTGCTGCAACACCAGCCCGGTACGGTCTTGTGGTTGTCAAGTATCACCATTACATCGTTTCTCCCAAGACTATGAACCACGGCCTAAGAAAAGTATTACTTGCGTTAGAAGTTAACATATATTTAAAAACAAGAATCAGGAGTCGCTAAATATCTGCATTTAGCGAAATATATATATATTTCACAACAATAATCTTTCTGAAAACAAGTGAAAGACGAATCACTGCCAAAATGAATCATGATTAATTATGTATACTTGCCTGAAAGGCATTGATTAGAGGAATTTTGACAATGGATGGATTGTGATTGTGAATCCCTTGAAGCTCATGATCCAATCCATATCTCTCAAAGGATTGTTTAACAGTAACATTAAAGGCTAAAGTGTCATTAATCATTAGCTCGAGTGGCCATGTGAGCCTAACACAATTGAAGCCCATTTCTCTTATCTTCTTTGATATCGAATCCATTGGCTGGCTGCTTAGCCCCTCGGCCACCACTGGCTGAAGGTGTGAAGGCCAGTTCGCGCACGCTAGCTTCACGCGGTGGCCACTCTCGTTGACGATCCATCGTGATTTTGTGGAGAGTGGATAATCTGTTGCTAATGTTAGAGAAATTGATGACAAGAGTAAGAACAAAAAGAGAGTTAAAGGAAAGATTGCATTTGCCATGTTAATTTCTTAGTGATTAATTGTGTTTGAGGAAGACCATTAAATTTAAGTTTATATATACAGTAGAATCAAAGGTTTTTGTCATAATATCAGGGGATTTGTTGAGTATTTTTAAAGATAATTAACTAAATATTTCAGGGTTTTAGTTTGATGATAAGTTTCAAGGTATAGTTTTTTTTTTGGAGATTCTTACGGAACATTGTGGATAAAAAAAAATCTTATTGCCACACATTTTAGATAATTATGTATGTTAAAACATGCGGATTATCTACAGTTTTTTTTTAATTGTTCGAAGTAAGAGGAGAAATCAGTGGATCATGTCCTGAAATGTCGAGAAAGTAACTTGGATCATGTCCTATATATCAACGAACGAAGAGCAATTTATGAAAACAATGAAAAACTTGCGTGAAAAAAAAAAACAAGAACACAGGTAAAAGTAAAAGAAGAAATTATTTGTTTTCTTCACATCATTATAGGCTTAGCTTGTATTCTTCTAAGCTTTATATATCTCTCCAATTAGTACTGTCAATTGGGCGGGTAACCATGGGCGTGGCCCAATAAAAAATTTATTGGACGGTCATAATTTAAGCCCAACATGAATTGGTCATTTATGGTCTTCGCCCAACCTAACCCGCGAACAAAAGCGGGTTGAGCCGCGGTCATGTTGGTCTACGCCCAAAGTACGATCATCGTCTCTCTCGCGGCCGTCTCCTTGAAGCCAGTGAAGGAGATGCTGATCCTCTTTACAAGTAAGCCTCCGCCTCTTCTTCTTCTTCTTCTTCTTCTTCTTTGTTTGGTCTTCTTAGATCGATTTCTAATTCAGGATTGTTCTCTAGTTTCATCATTTGACTAGTCGAGAAAAACTTTTCTATCTAAAATTAGCTTTTTGAAGCTACAAAATTTAGAAATGCGGCGCTAGGTTTTGGATAACTGTGAGAGTCGACCGATGATTGCAGAACTCGGTAGTGATTTCGACTATTGTCAAATTCTGGGTTTATTCAACAACTTACAGGTGTTCTGTTTTGTGGAATTTTATCCCTTTTAGGAACAAAAAAGGTTTTCGGATTTACCTTGTTAGGTATGGATGAGTTTCAAAAGAGTTTGGTGAAGGCTTAGAACTATGTGGTTGTATAAACTTGCAAGTCTTGTGGTCAGAGTTGGGACACGTTAGAGGCATTAATCTAATCTTTGTGTGTTTGCACAAGCTTTGTTATATTCTTGATGGAGATAATGTAAGGCATGGCTTAAACCGTGATCTCAGCTTTAAAGCGGAGGATCGTGCAGAGAACATTCATAGGGTCGGTGAGCATAACTAAACAACCAATGTTTCCTATTGTTGTTTAGCATTGTATTTTGACATACTGTTGTTATTTGCTTTGTTTATGAGAAGTTGCCAAGCTTTTTGCAGATGCTGGAATCATCTGCATTGCAAGTTTAATATCTCCTTACAGAAGAGACAGTGACACTTGTAGATTTTGTTGAGGTAATTTGAGAACAAGGGTGGGTTTTGTAGCCTCTATGTGAAAGTTTCAAGCTTTGAGTAGAATTGGTTTTGATCAAATAGGTGTTCATGGATGTACCGCTTGAAGTTTGTGAGGCTAGGGATCCAAAGGGTCTGTACAAGCTTGCTCGTGCAGGAAAGATCAAAGGTATCTCTTGAAGTGCAGTTGGTATTTTAGTAGCCTGGTTTTATCTCTATGAGATCTCCAAATGATATTATCGTAGCTTTGTAATTTTTTCTTACAATAATCATCCTTGACTTTGCAATATCAGACAAATAATGAAACAAGAATAAGTGACATGGACATCTTCTCTTATCTAGATATTACAACCAAAAAAAAAAATAAGCCCATGGTCTTGACCAGTTGGACATGGTTGTTTTTGGGTTTGGTCGTTTTTGGACTTGGTTATTTATGGTCTTGGTCATTTTTGTCCACAAAAAAAAATTGTCCAATTAGACAAACCCATTTGATTGTAGTTAAGCCCAATTGACAGCCCTATCTCCAATCTATAGATTAAGAAAATGTTAGTACAAAATGTGGTATAAAGTTCATCTCAAATTGATTGCATGCTATATTTCTCCTCATATCATTTTCTTGAAAATTTAACAACTATAAATAGTTTTCATCACTGTCTTACAGAATTGATTAAAAGTATTCAAATTTGAGGAATCTACATATTTTAAAAAAACTTATGGTATTCATAATATTGTGTGTATATATGTGATTTGCATATTGTAGTTGATGTATGTATTAATATAATAATATATTGCAAAAAAGAAGAAGAAGAAGCAATTCTTAAAGTAACGTAATGTTGTGGACGTCGTCCCGTAGGCCATGTCTGCCGCCACATGTCGACCGTGAGGTTGGTCACGTTGTCTCACAAACTCAAATACTCTGAGCTGTATTTCCTTTGGGAGCTATTATTTATTCTAGATTTTATTAAAAATATTAAAAATATTCTTTTAAATTTAGGAGTATGTTATTTTTAAAAAAATTATATATGAATAACTTAACTCAGTAAAAATTACGTCTTCCATTTTATAAAAAATGTTGTTTTAAAATTATTATTTTTTTATTTCAGAAAAACTGTTGTTTTACATTTTCAAAACAATTTTTTAAATAAATATTTTTCCAAAACTAATAATATTTGTATTTAAATAATTTTAAATTAATTATAAATATATTAATAAAAAATTTTAATATGTATGAAATGTGTTAAAATGACACTCTTTATAAAACGGATACAATATTTATTTGTATCATGTTGATTAGTTATTAATATGGAATAAGAAAAACTTCGATTAATTATAAATTACTTATTGAGGTAATTTTTTTTTTTTGAAAGAATTATTGGGGTCATGTTGATTAGTTATTAATCAGTATTTCAATTTGAAGAACCGTGTGTGGATATAAATAAATATCTCGTTGAGAACAAATGTTACACAATCTTGGAATTTTTTTTTTTTTTTTTGGTTCTAACACAATCTTGGAAACTTTAAATTCAACATTTAGTGTGGGAATAAAAAAAATAGTTTAATAGACTGTGACAGTCCATTGGACCATTAAACGAAAAAAAAGATATCATGAGATGAGAGCATCGAGCGACGAATTGTTTGTAACTTGGATCAGAAATTAAAAAAGGTATACAGAGATAATAATGTAGTTCTTATCGAAGACTTAATAAAAAAATTGAGAGATAACAAATCTTGGAATTATGAAAAAAGAAAGAGAAAACACATGACTAAGTATAATGGCCTGCCTCTGTTACTTATCTCTTTACTTGCACACTCTCCAGGTCCCTCACTTCCCTCATTGGACCTCTCTCTCTCTTTCTTCCTCTCTCGTGCTTAAATTCTTCTCTTCTGATTCTCCTTTGTTTCCACAATTTTGTCTACAAATAATTACAATCCCATACCATAACCACACAAAAACACCCCTTTTATCTTTGATGACGAAGAGAAGCCATCGAGAAACCTCTGTAGAAGCTCCTTCAATGGGCAACAAGCTAGAAGACGACAACATGGACGAGCTTCTTGCTGTTTTGGGCTACAAGGTTCGATCTTCCGACATGGCGGATGTTGCACAGAAGCTTGAGCAGCTTGAAATGGTCTTGTCCAACGATGATTTTCTTGGCTCTAATAATGCCTTCAATGACACCGTTCATTACAATCCCTCTGATCTCTCCGGCTGGGCCGAGTCCATGCTCTCCGAGCTTAACTACTACCCGCCTTTTCCGGATCTCGACCCGACCCGGTTTTGCAATCTGGCACCAATCCCAGACGACGACGATTGCTGCAGCACCAGCAAGAGGATTCGACTCGGTCCTTGGTGTGACTCAACGAGCAGCGACTCGACTCGACCCGTCGTGGTCCTTGCCGTTGACTCGCAGGAGACTGGAGTCATACTCGTCCAGGCGATAGTGGCTTGCGCCGAGGCCGTCCAGCAGGAGAACCTGAGCCTTGCGGATGCTCTCGTGAAGCGCGTGGGCTCACTCGCGGCTTCTCAGGCGGGAGCAATGGGGAAAGTCGCCACCTACTTCGCCGAAGCCCTGGTTCGAAGGATCTACCGGATTCACCCTTCCTCCGCCGCCATTGATCCCTCCTTCGAAGATATCCTGCAGATGCACTTCTACGAGTCTTGCCCTTACCTGAAATTCGCACATTTCACGGCGAATCAGGCCATTCTGGAAGCCGTCTCGACGGCGCGTGGCATTCACGTCATCGATCTAGGGCTCAATCAAGGGATGCAGTGGCCGGCGTTAATGCAAGCCCTAGCCCTCCGACCCGGCGGGCCTCCGTTGTTCCGTCTCACCGGCGTTGGAAGTCCGTCGAATCGAGACGGGATTCAACAGTTAGGTTGGAAGCTAGCTCAGCTTGCTCAAGCCATCGGTGTCGAATTCGAATTCAATGGTCTAACCGCCGAGAGATTATCCGATCTCGAACCGGATATGTTCGAGACCCGACCCGAGTCTGAGACTCTAGTAGTTAATTCGGTTTTTGAGCTCCACCCGCTTTTGGCCCGACCCGGTTCGATCGAAAAGCTGTTAGCTACGGTTAAGGCGGTTAAACCGAGCATCGTAACGGTGGTGGAACAAGAAGCGAACCACAACGGCGTCGTTTTCTTAGAACGGTTTAACGGGGCGCTTCACTATTACTCGAGCCTGTTCGACTCGCTCGAGGACGGGCTTATACTACCGAGTCAAGACCGAGTCATGTCGGAGGTTTACTTAGGGAGACAGATCCTCAACGTGGTGGCTGCGGAAGGAGTCGATCGGGTCGAGCGGCACGAGACGCTGGCTCAGTGGCGAAAACGGATGGGATCCGCCGGGTTTGACCCGGTTAATCTCGGATCAGACGCGTTTAAGCAAGCGAGTTTGCTCTTGGCGCTATTCGCCGGCGGGGATGGATACAGAGTGGAAGAGAACGACGGAAGCCTAATGCTTGCGTGGCAGACGAAACCGCTCATCGCTGCATCGGCGTGGAAACTCAGCGCCGTCGCGGCGGAGTGGCGGCGGTAGGGGATTACGTCATACGTCGTCAAAAGGAGGAGAAAAACTTAGGGAACGTTTATTTTTAATATATAAAAAACAATAAAATTGCAAAACCGTGGTTTTTGTTTTACTGTAACATACCCCACTAGTTTCGTTTTATGACAATTGCAAAACCGTGGTTTTTTTTTCCCTTAATGTTTTTCGGGATGGGATCTATAACGTTTCTTCCTTTCCTGTGATGTACAACATTTGGTAACCTCTCATCGGGCAGTGATTTATGATGACCTTGCTCTTTTTAGTATCGTTTTAAACTCAAAAGTTACCAATAACATCGCCAGACTTGCCGTTTCTTGTTTTTAGCCATACAACATTTCAACATCTGAACAGTCTGGTTAATAATCCGAACAATCTCTTAGGCATAAAACACATTATAACCTGATAACATATATACACACTCAGACAAGACTTCTTTACAAAGAGGAACATGAGTATATATGGACCAGTCACCCGAACCATACCGCACCGGCACTGGACTGGCAATCATGTATCTTTCCTTTGTGTATAGATCAATCTCTTAGACTCACAGTGAACATTCGAGAGAATCATTTCGTTTGTATATGTAACAAGAAGTAAAAGCAGAGGATCCAGATATTTTTTACTTGGAATAAGCTATAGAAAGCACGGTACGTGCGTGACTGAGACAAGCTCAGTTTTTCGCGGACTAGAGACGCGCGTTCTTGCAAGTGCCTCAAGCTTTTCTCCATGCTCACTTGCACCATTTCAGCGAGCATCTTCTTGGCTTTACCGGATTGATCGGCTCCATCTATATGAGAGATTATGTTCGACACTAAGTTTTCTAACGTGTCAGGCTGAAACTCTGATCATCTTGGACTCTCTGAGTCTCTTAGCAAACAGAGAAGTCTTTTAGCTTTCGTTCGAGATTTCGGTGATCCTTGAACCGTAAGCTCTAGTAATATCATTTGATCTGTAAGCTCTAGTAGGGTTGATGAATGACAATTAAAATATAGGAGGGGGGAAGTGAAAACAAAGAAAGGGTGAGGTTTACTCTCTCTGCTTTGATTGCTCCTCTCATCCTCCAGATGGATTCCATTAATGAAAAGATATGATCTCAGAGTTTAGACCAAAGTCGATGAAATAGAGATAGAGTGTAGTCCAAGCAAACAAAAAGGAATGGCCAATGCAGAGAAGAAGCAGAAAAAAGTTGATGAAATCAGCTGGCTTTAGGCGTATACAGAGTCTCTTCATTCTACCTCTCCACCTTCAGATGCTTATCGTCTGATGCAGTTACCAAACAAAAAAAAACAACCAGAAAGATACGAATTGACACCCAAAGATTAATGAAAAAACTCATAGAAATTTCACCAATTCTGCCACAGATTGATATGTTAGAAGACGTAACTGTAATGAAGTTGTTAAAATATAGTATTGCATTCGATCAAACATAATTGACTATTTCAGACTAATTTCAAGCGAAGAAATAACACTTCTAATCAGGGATTAAAAAAATGAAAGAGAAAAGAACAGAGGAAGAAGCCACTTCTCTTCTTTGACGGCAAGGTTGAGGAGAGCAAGAAGAGCTGCCTCGTGGTGTGATTCAGGCAAGTCGAATCGGAGCATCGAAACGAGCGGCGCGTGTGGATCAAATCGTGGTCTCCATCAAGGCCACGTGGCGAGTCGCAATCGAAACTCATATACGGAGGAATAAGAGGTGGTTGTGGTAGAGGCGTAGGTGTTGGTTTCTCCGGCGAGGTTCATTTTAGCAGAAGCTTGACTTGAGGAGGTGCGACCGAGTGAGAGGCAGAGAGGAAGAATCAAAACTCTGTTTCGACTTGTCGAGACGTTTTACGTTACAAAGAGAGAAATAGACAAATAATAAATCGATGTTTCTACATTTGCAATTCGCTAAAAGCCTAAACTATATTGTGAAAATCGACTTAAGTGTGGATTAATTAAATATAAATATATAGGGGTTGAACGACTTTGACAAATGGAAAAAAAAAATGGAAAATAATATTATTAATGAAACGAACAAATAAAAAATGATCCAAAACCTCCCATCACATTGAATTAATTAAGGATATAAAATAAAAATTCACCGATGCTTCTCATTGCAGAAAAATAAGTAATAGTAATCAACAAAAAAAATTAACGATGCTTAGAAACAAATCTTTCATATTAAAAATATAAGGCATTTTCAAAATAAGACGAGTTAGTCATGGTTACATTTTAGAAAATCTTGGCAACATCCTTCATAAGTCCACGATTGGCACCTGCAAAATCGGTGAATTCTTGATACGATATGTTTCCATCACCATCAGTATCAATTTCAGCCATCATACGATTGACATCATCGTGCGTCACCGAGGCAAGTGTCTTAAGAGCTTCTTCGAGTTCGGCTGCTGAGATTTTGCCATCGCCGTTAGCATCAAATTTCTTGAAAATACGATCGTGCTCGGCTTTCTCCGTTGCATCAGCCATGTTGTGTTAATGAATGTGTGTGTGTGTGTCTTTATGATGTTCAGATTTCTTCTTTGAGCTTCCTTTTGGTCGAGGAAATAAAGAGTTATCAAATTCTATAAATATTTGAGTGACAAAAGCAAGTTGAGGATGTGCTTTTAAATAGGAACTTTTGGAGGAATAACTAAACAACAGTTGAACGCAAATGACTAAATTTAGCAAAATTAGGATGTGACTTGGTCTTTCACAAAATTTAGATTCAAGTAGCTAGGGGATTTTACCCTACTCGGATTAACTGATCAGGTCATATGTTCAGTCTATTCAGTTTTTTTTAAATCTACATGATACAAATAGCTAGATTAAAAATAAATCTTGAAAAATGTAAGTTTTAAATTAATCAAAATCATTTCATAGTTTTATCTAAAGACAATTACGAAATATACAAGAAAACAATAAAAGATTATATTGGATTCTAATACAAATAAATCACTTTTTCATACTTCATCTTAATTAATCTCAATCCAACGATATTTTTGACGTACATAGAGATTCTACATAAGTATAAAGGTTAAAATATCTCAATTATAGTCGTGTCACATCGACAGTTTACATAGTTATATGTTTTCGAGCTCCGAATTAAAACCCAACAAATAAATATTCTAAGCTCAGTGGCAATAGCCGCATGTTTTTAGTCACCCGTGTGGTGGCAGTGTGTATCTTCTCGACACCTCTTTAAATATCACAAACTCAAGAAAATATAAATAACAAGCCAGCCGACCTAAAAAGCCAAAAATATCTAATACTCCGCCTACGTGGAAAGAAGAATGAAATAAAAAAAGATTATAATAAGTATTCGTGTCTATAAAAACCCGGCTCTCGTAAGTCTTTCAACAGATCACAGTCTCTCCATTAATCTCTCTTTGAATCTGATTTCTCCAAACAATAATAAATAAAACAGTTAAGTCGCACTGTGCTTATCGTCGATCGATGGTGCATACTCATCAAAAAAAGAAAAAAACGATGGTGTTTCCGGCGTGTGTTCAGTGCGGGACGAGACAAAACCCGTGTCGGTGCAAATTTGTGGGACCGACGTTAGGGTTCGTGGCTTTTGTGGTGACCGGAATCATCGAGTGGCCGGTTGGTGCAGTGGTTTATATCTTTAAACACACAAAGGGTCGCCGCATAATGCGTCATCCGTCCACCGTCGTGTATCCCAAAGTCTCTAGATCTATTCCCATTTGACTTTCTCGTCGTTATTATGCAACTGTGTTTGGTTGACATGCAAGCTGAAAGACTCGTTTGATTTACTTGATGTATATTGTTTTTTTTTTATTGTTGGTAATGTGTACTACTCGTGAAAGCTAATAAATATTATATTGGAGCCGTTTGAATCCCAAAAAAAATAAAAATTATATTGGAGCCAAAATAAGTCACTGTTCTTAAGGTGTGGCTACATCACTAAACCTTAATTCTTATATCTTTAAATTGAAGATTTACTTTTCTATATAAAAAGGGTCCAGATCATTAACGGGAGAATCAGTTTTCTTCCCTTTTTTTTCCTGGAAATTTGAATTTAACTAATTCATATAATTACATTGGATTCGATATATCAAATTATGAATCCTTTTTTATTTTACAAAAAAAAAATTATGACTATTAAGAAGAATAGTTTACCCCATAAGAACATCTTCAATGATTTTTTTCATATTTTTCTTCAAAAATAAGGTTTTTTTTTTGAAAATGAAGAAAAAAAATGAAAAAGGATTCTCTCCATCTTCATTTTTGTTTTCAAAAAAAATATTTTAAATGTTCTATTCTATCTCTATTTTATTATTAATTATTAATAAAATTCTTTATTTTTCAGTTTTGCAAATTTTTACCTACTTATTTTTATTTATAACAATTTCTCAACCAAATTATAATTTTTTATAAATGAAACTACATACATATTTTAATGATTTTTGAAAACAGTTTACCAAATTATTAAGTTGTTAGTTTATGTCGTATTAAACTTTATTATTTATAATTTTAGTATTAATTATGTATTTCAAATTTTATTGTTGAATATATTCTTATATTTTTTATTTAATATATTTATTATTGTATTTTTACTTTATAAATTGATTGTACAAAATAAAAATACATAATTTTAAAATTAATTGGATAAAAAAACACATAATTTTGTTTCGGTATAAAACAAAACATATTAAAATGAAAAGGTTCTATCTTTAAAATAAAAAAATGAATAATATTCTTTCAAATATAAAGAAACACTATTAATTAGTTGTTTTTGAAAGTCAAATATTAATTTCATTTTTGTGAAAAAAATGTGAAATTTGAATGACCAATTGGATATCGTTTAACCGTCGATAAAAAAGTTGACGAGCGGACGAAGAAAAAATCTGTAAACGAGAGAATATGATGTTCCAGCGAAGACTCTCTTGTCTGTTCTCCATCGTAGCCAAAAGGTTGGTTCTGCGATGCATCAGTTTACCTGTAATTCCATAGAGCAGCAACAATAAAATTGGAAGCTGACGTATTTTTCGTCTGTATAGATCACAAAGTCGCTTGATTTCGGGTCCGGCAACTTCTGCTCAAAACTGTGTATTTACTGGATTACGCCAGAACTTGCAAGGTTTCATTTTTCCCCAAACATGTTTTGACCTTTAGTTTCTCCGTGCCTCTTCGGATTTAGTAGCAGACGAGGTGTTTGTGGAAATGCCGCAGAGAGATAATTTGTTCACGACTCTTTTAAAGTTAACATATTTTTGGTTGGAGAATGATTAAAAAACAATACTTTTTTCTAATCCCAGATGTTGTTTATTTTCGATTAACGGATTGTTTATAAGTAGAGTCTCAACATTCGATTGTGTTCTTGGGTTATTTGTGATGTTCATGGCTCTCTATATATGTCGCTTTAGTTACACTTTTCAATGTCTTGCAGCAACTCGATCATATGCAAATGGAAGACGTAAAGACTACAATCTATTTGGTAATGTGAAACCAGGTGACGATGGCTTTAGAAAAGCCTGGGAGAAAGAAGTGGAGGATGATGACACTCTATGGTCAGCAAGTGAAGACGAGTGTACAAAACAAGAAAGTGGAAGAAACCGCCTTGAAAAAGAGGTTAAGAAAGCTAGACAACAAGCTAAAGACAGCTCCGATCTAATTGATGCAGATGATAGTGATGAACTATACAGTGTTTGGTCTGGAAGTGATGAGGAGAAAACGTTGTGGACTGGCGATGAAGGTGATGATGACGACGATATCCCAACAGATCCACGCCCTAACGAGGCATCTGATAAATACTTGGATAAGTTGTTTGAGTTTGAAGAGAAACCAAAGTACAGGACAATCTCAGAGCTGTTGAAATCTGAAAATGAACCTGAGGAGCTTTCACCCGGTAAAGAGGCGAGGAAGCTTGCTGTTGAGAACGCGCTGAAGAAACTGAACAAAGGGCCTGACGGGCGTTACACAAACGTGTGGGAAGTAATGAGTGATGTCGACATTCTGATTGGAGCGTTCGAAAACATTGTCTCAGGACCTGAATATGAAGAGCTAAGAAAAGGTGGACCCAAGAGGTTGAACATGCAGTTCTTCAAGGATATACAAACTCGCATGAGAGATCCAAACTTCAAATTCACACCTGAAATAAAGTTGAAGCCTAAGAGTAAACTAGTGCCTAGGAAGAAATGGCAGAAGACACAGTCCAGAAGAAGGAAAGCACAGAAGCGGTAAAAGCTCCCCTCTTGTTCAAGGATTTTGATTGATTAACAGGTAAATCCACTCAATTCATTCTTTCAAAGATTGACTCTTTAGTGATTCAAATATCAAATCCATTTTCTGTAATTTCTTGCTGCTGTGTGTATTCAAAATGGATTTTAAAAAATGCTTAAACCAACAACATCAGGCAGCTTCCACAATAATAACTTAGGAATCTTATGACTGTTTCATCCTGATGTAAATAATCGGTTCCGTGATTAAACAGCTTTAGGAAGAAGCTTTGAACGAAAAGCTAAAGATGCTTTGGTCCCTTTTGGATATTTTTTGGGGGAAGAATACATCTTTTTGCAACTTTTGATCTTTAAAAGTTTCCTTTTTTATTTTCGTGCTAAAAGTTGGAACTTGTAATGTTGACACTCTCTTGCCCGTTGAAGCTTATTCTAAACAAAATATTATTAAAAAGGAAGCAATTTGCTTAACAAATCACAAGATGCTGATTTTTTTTGGGTCTCTTCGTAATATTATTCTGTGTTTATTTATTAATTGATATTATCGTCAAAGTATATAATTCATGTCCTATAGAAATTAGACAAATTCAGCAGCATTGGCTACTTGCTTAATTGGTCCATTATACCTATTTTCACAATTGAGATTCCACTTAGCTTAGGGTTACTGATTTGACTTCTTGGAACATCACTCAACTAAATCTGAAAAAAATATTGTTCGAATATAATTCATCAAATAGAATACTAAACCATGTATCCGTCCCAAAAACTAGGCACAACTTACTTTTTTTGCTAAGGATAAAAGTCATACATTTCATAAAGTTTAAACAGTATTTCATAATCGACTTAAATATCTCAAAAGATTTTTTTTTTTTTGGTAGAAGTGCAAAGTATCAAACTTTAGATATAGAGGTCATACTAGATAATATCTTAACACCAAGGCCACAATTGTTTTGTTGGTTTACGTTTGCGTTTCCATATTATAACGTTCTAAAACACAAATGTAAACGTAAATCTTAGTCCTGACATCTACAAAATATAGTAAAAAACAACACTTACATTCCAAAGGGGGAAAAAAAAACCGGAGTTTATTTTTTGTATCGTCTTTGTTTGATTCCGTTATAAAAGTGTCTCTATAATTTATTACATAGTTTCTACATTACCTTTTTTTTTTTGTATTATGAGAAATGAGAATAGTAGAAAAAGTATACAAAACACAAAGAAGAAAAATAGAGATTTTATCTTCTTCTCACAATTCACATGATGGAACAAGCGGCGTGGACGTTGTCGTCGCTGAAGAGGGAAACGTAGTTTTCGCCAGGTGCGTTTGCGGCTGGAAACGCTTGTGTGGGATTGCGGATGTGGCCTGCGGGGGCGCGTTTGTCGTACATGCCAGGGGCAAAAGGGTAATAGACCATGTGCTGAGGTATGTACGGCCAAAACTCTGCCTTTTTCCCTGTGCTCTTCACTCTCTTCAACACCTTGTTTGGGTCCACGTGTCCGTTCACCGTTATCCGGCTCTGTTTCCTGTTCACCTCTACCGATTTCACGCCTGAACCGGTCGGTTCCAAAAATCAAAAAAATAAGTTGACGATTATCTAAATGCTTTGTATTTTTAACAAAAGCAAAGGTGAATAAACCTTTTTAAATTTAACTCTTCCGAAATACATTTAGCTAAGTTGCCTAAACAGAAACCAAATATCAAGGTTTTGAAAAGTTAATATATATATATATATATATATTAAAAAATTATTCTCTTACAACTTTGTTACTAAGTAACTAGATACATCATCCGACTGTATCAGGAGTTTAATAATACGATAATAAAAACATATATTTATAACATTTTAATTGAATACTTTACTCAAATTTCTTTAATAAAAAAATACTTTACTCTAATTTAGTAAAAAAATTAATTAGCAATTTGTTTTTTTTTTAACCATGAGGGCTTCGCACCTAAGCCCACTAATCTCCTCTAGACCGGGGACTAGCATTTGCTAATACCAATGACGCGGCGTAAAGCATCCCCTCCAACGGAGTTCAAACTAGGGAGCTCATGGGACTAACCTCTATGCTGAAACTAATTGCCCAACCATCCGTTGGTGAATTTTACTTAGCAAATTATTTACTAGAGTTTGTTGAATTTTACTTAAAAAATTTTGAAGTTATTAGAATTATTGAAAATAACTTACAAAAATTAGTAAAAACTTTTAAAATAATGATTTGAGAAAAATATATAATTGGAATAAGTTTTTCTTTGTAAGTCCTTTACATAAATAAAAATATATCCTGGACTCTTAACCATAATCTTTTCAGACAAAAAGTTCTTTACAGTCTTTCCCAAGTAAGAGGTTGAGAAAATGATTAGTATCTTAAAATGGTTATATATTTGGGCCAGCTATGAAATTGTAATTGTAAGAGAGGAATAAGAATCTTTTAAAAGAGAAATTAAAGCAGAGAGAATAAAGAAAATGGAAACAAAAAGGGAAAAAAGAGAGATTGGCGAAAGTTTTGATTCAAAGTGAGAGAGAGAGATGAGAAAGAGAACCTTTCATGCGACGAACCACGTTTCTAACTCTTCTTTCACAACCATCACAGTCCATTTTCACCTTGATATCCACCGTCTACACAAACCATTCATTACCATTATTATAAAAAACATCCAACCATATTATATAAATAAAATGTAACCCAAAAATCTCTTATAGAAATCCAAACTATTTTTGTTAAGCTTGTTGCTGTCATGTAATTCAGTAGCAGTCGGTTTCTAGCTTCTACGTGATAACTAAATTACCATTATTTTAATATTACAAAAAATGTTATAATATAAAATGTTATAATGTTTTAGCCATTCATTTACTTTCATGATAGTTTTTAGTGTAATATTATTTAGTGCGTTAATTCATCATGTATCATCTATGATGTACCGATATACATATACACAACGAAAAAGTTGATGAAGTTTTGAAGAAACATGTTTAAGAAATAAGCAATGGATAAAAAAAAGAAAAACATGTTCACGTTCTGAAACTTAACATCTGAATTTTATGCATACACGTATGAAGTATTAGCATATAGTCTTGAATTTAGCCAAATCAATTCGAATATATTTGTATATAGATAATGGAGTATTAATTGATATCAAATCAAGAAGGAAGAAGCAGAGTTGTAAAGATATTAAGGGAAGAACAAACCTGCAATGGCTTACGCTTGGTTTTGGCATTAGAGTATGTATATGAACAAAAGCTAGAGATATAATCAAATGCACCCATTCTCCTCTTTTCGCCAAGAAAACAAACTACGTATTAATATATGATCAAATGTGTATAAATATATATTTTATGTGCATGTATATTTATATGTGTGTATGAGTGTGTGTGTGTATATATAGGGAGAGAAGAAGAAAGAAAAGAGGCTTTCTTAATAGAGAAGGAGAAGAGAGTTACGTGACATGCATTCAAGATTCCATGTTTATATATAGGCTTTTTTAGTGGTCTATTTTTACAAAAAAAAAAAGTAACTATTTTCCACGAGAATGTTGTAGACGAAAAGGTGTATTAGGAACAGAAAGTGAGAAGGAAAAAAATGATAAAAACTTTTACGAGAAATGATGAATCTTCTCCTGAAACGTAGTCTCTTCAATTCGACCTCGAATTTAATAAAGAGAAATTGATCAAAATAGCACTAAATGAAAACATTTTCATTAAACTAGCACCTATATTAAAATGTCCTGTTTATAGCATTCATTTAAGACCAAAAGACCATTTTAGCCCAAAGTTTATTTTCGCATTAATTAAAAAAATTACGCAGAGATCGTCTTCTTCAATGGCTGTTCCATTGTTCAAAATTGATCAACATAAATCAACATCGTCAAATCAATCAACTAAAATTGGGTGATTTTCAATAATTGGAAACAAAACTGAATCACCAGAAATCAAAAAACAAAACTGAATTACTTGATCTGGATCATCGACTAAGAACTCTGTCGTCATGGTCTCTGTGGCCAATTAGGTAGGGTTCTGCAGCAGCGAGTCACTGAAGCCATGCGCCTGCATCCGCGATTTCCGGCCTAAGAACGCCGGCGCTTGGAGATCTGAGGATTACAGCGACGGCTGCCACCGTGAATCTGGGGACTCTTGCGACATGAGAGATACGTTTGAGGCGGTGGGAGATTTGCGGTACGACGGCGATCTGGAGCTGCTTGAGAAACTGTTGTGTGGGTTTTATCACAATGACAAGTCGAATCTCTGGAAATTTTTACTCTAATCGCCGATAAATCTCAAGAATTCGAGCTCGTGGACTGGAATCACCGACGATATTATGTATATCAGAGAAAAGGGAATTCAAAGGGAAACATTTCTAAATCCATGATCATATTGTGCAGCGTTGTTGGGTCAATCTCTATTCTAGGAATTACCTTGTTTGTGCCATTGATTCTGTTGAGGAGGAATCGTACGAGGAAGATGGAGATGAGTTCTTTTTTGTTGTTTGCTCAGATTTGGTAACAGTTCATATTAAGATGTATTTTAATGGGCAATTCTATAAAATAGCACCAAAATTTTTTTATTATTGTTGTAATTAAATTCATAATTAATTTCATAATTTTATCAAAATACATAATCTAACACATTGTCTTGAATAAGCAAATTATAAAACGGTTAAATTTGAATTTGTGTGACATTGAATACATGAATAGATTTAAAATCAACAAAAGTTGATCAATTGTTAATTCTATTATTTCTATAATGAGCTTACCCCTTATCAATATTTAATGGGCAATTCTAACAGCTCCAGCCGGACTAAGATGATCAATTCACCAGAAGAAATAAAAAGTTTAAATCTCAATTTCCCTAGTCACTCTGGAATATGTAGCTGCTACAATCTATAAGCAAACAAATGTAGTATTAACATACAAAAGTGTTGGCAAAAAGAAGATATTTCTTTATTTCTTTGTGTAGACAAAACAACAACACAACAACACATTTGTTCTGATGTTACAATCTATCAGCTTTCATCATTTGAATATTTCTTTATTTCTTTTTGTAGACAAACCAACAACACATTTGTTCTGACGCTTCATTTAAGCATGGAAATCTACAGGAAATATCGTTTTCTGTTTTTGTTAATTTCAGAAGACTTTCCGAAATACGTTATATATGTTCCTAAATACGTTTCATTTTCAAGAAAGGATCAGTTTTCATCATTTTTTTATTTAGGAAGTCTTTCCGGAATACGTTATATATATTCCTAAATACGTTTCATTTTCAAGAAAAGATCAATTTTAATCATTAATTCATTTAGAAAGTCTTTCCGAAATACGTTATATATGTTCCTAAATACGATTCATTTTCAAGAAAATATCATTTTTCATCATTTGTTCATTTAGGAAGTCTTTCCGAAATACGTTATATATGTTCCTAAATACGTTTCATTTTCAAAAAAAGATCAGTTTTAATCATTTGTTCATTTAGGAAATCTTTCCGAAATACGTTATATATCTTCCTAAATACGATTCATTTTCAAGAAAAGATCATTTTTCATCATTTAGGAAAGCTTTCCTAAATACGTTATATATGTTCCTAAATACGTTTCATTTCCAGAAAGGATCATTTTTCATCATTTAGGAAGACTTTCCTAAATACGTTATAAATGTTCCTAAATGGTTCCTAAATACGTTTCATTTCCAGAAAATATCATTTTTCATCATTTAGGAAAGCTTTCCTAAATACGTTATATATGTTCCTAAATACGATTCATTTTCAAGAAATGATCATTTTTCATCATTTGTTCATTTCGGAAGACTTTCCGAAATACGTTATATATGTTCCTAAATACGTTTCATTTTCAAAAAAGGATCATTTTTCATCATTTGTTCATTTCGGAAGTCTTTCAGAAATACGTTATATATGTTCCTAAATACATTTCATTTTCAAGAAAGGACCAGTTTTCATCATTTGTTCATTTAGGAAGTCTTTCCGAAATACGTTATATATGTTCCTAAATACGATTCATTTTCAAGAAAGGATCATTTTTCATCATTTGTTCATTTCGGAAGACTTTCTGAAATACGTTATATATGTTCCTAAATACGTTTCATTTTCAAAAAAGGATCATTTTTCATCATTTGTTCATTTCGGAAGTCTTTCAGAAATACGTTATATATGTTCCTAAATACATTTCATTTTCAAGAAATGATCATTTTTCATCATTTGTTCATTTAGGAAGTCTTTCCGAAATACGTTATATATGTTCCTAAATACGTTTCATTTTCAAAAAAAGATCAGTTTTAATCATTTGTTCATTTAGGAAATCTTTCCGAAATACGTTATATATCTTCCTAAATACGATTCATTTTCAAGAAAAGATCATTTTTCATCATTTAGGAAAGCTTTCCTAAATACGTTATATATGTTCCTAAATACGTTTCATTTCCAGAAAGGATCATTTTTCATCATTTAGGAAGACTTTCCTAAATACGTTATAAATGTTCCTACCTAAATACGTTTCATTTCCAGAAATGATCATTTTTCATCATTTAGGAAAGCTTTCCTAAATACGTTATATATGTTCCTAAATACGATTCATTTTCAAGAAATGATCATTTTTCATCATTTGTTCATTTCGGAAGACTTTCCGAAATACGTTATATATGTTCCTAAATACGTTTCATTTTCAAAAAAGGATCATTTTTCATCATTTGTTCATTTCGGAAGTCTTTCAGAAATACGTTATATATGTTCCTAAATACATTTCATTTTCAAGAAAGGACCAGTTTTCATCATTTGTTCATTTAGGAAGTCTTTCCGAAATACGTTATATATGTTCCTAAATACGATTCATTTTCAAGAAATGATCATTTTTCATCATTTGTTCATTTCGGAAGACTTTCTGAAATACGTTATATATGTTCCTAAATACGTTTCATTTTCAAAAAAGGATCATTTTTCATCATTTGTTCATTTCGGAAGTCTTTCAGAAATACGTTATATATGTTCCTAAATACATTTCATTTTCAAAAAATGATCATTTTTCATCATTTGTTCATTTAGGAAGTCTTTCCGAAATACGTTATATATGTTCCTAAATACGTTTCATTTTCAAAAAAAGATCAGTTTTAATCATTTGTTCATTTAGGAAGTCTTTCCGAAATACGTTATATATCTTCCTAAATACGATTCATTTTCAAGAAAAGATCATTTTTCATCATTTAGGAAAGCTTTCCTAAATACGTTATATATGTTCCTAAATACGTTTCATTTCCAGAAAGGATCATTTTTCATCATTTAGGAAGACTTTCCTAAATACGTTATAAATGTTCCTAAATGGTTCCTAAATACGTTTCATTTCCAGAAAGGATCATTTTTCATCATTTAGGAAAGCTTTCCTAAATACGTTATATATGTTCCTAAATACGATTCATTTTCAAGAAAGGATCATTTTTCATCATTTGTTCATTTATAGAAGACTTTCCGAAATACGCTATATATGTTCTTAAATACGTTTCATTTTCAAGAAATGATCAGTTTTCATCATTTGAATCTTTCTTTATTTCTTTGTGTAGACAAAACAACAACACATTTATTTTGATGCTTCATTTACACATGGAAATCAACATGAAATATCGTTTTCTGTTTTTGTTCATTTCGGAAGACTTTCCGAAATACATTATATATGTTCCTAAATATGTTTCATTTTCAAGAAATGATCAGTTTTCATCATTTGAATCTTTCTTTATTTCTTTGTGTAGACGAAACAACAACACATTTGTTATGATGCTTCATTTACGCATGGAAATCAACAGGATATATCGTTTTATGTTTTTGTTCATTTCGGAAGACTTTCCGAAATACGTTATATATGTTCCTAAATACGTTTCATTTTCAAGAAAGGATCATTTTTCATCATTTGAATCTTTCTTTATTTCTTTGTGTAGACAAAACAACAACACATTTGTTCTGATGCTTCATTTACGCATGGAAATCAACATGAAATATCGTTTTCTGTTTTTGTTCAATTCAGAAGACTTTCCGAAATACGTTATATATGTTCCTAAATACGTTTCATTTTCAAGAAAGGATCAGTTTTCATCATTTGTTCATTTAGGAAATATTTCCGAAATACGTTATATATGTTCCTAAATACGATTCATTTTCAAGAAATGATCATTTTTCATCATTTGTTCATTTAGGAAGTCTTTCCGAAATACGTTATATATGATCCAAAATATGATTCATTTTAAGAAAAAACTATAAATGTAGAAGAAACAAGAACACGTTATATATGTTCTTAAATACGTTTCATTTTCAAGAAATGATCAGTTTTCATTATTTGAATCTTTATTTATTTCTTTGTGTAGACAAAACAACAACACATTTGTTCTGATGCTTCATTTACGCATGGAAATCAACAGAAAATATTGTTTTATATTTTTGTTCATTTCGGAAGACTTTCTGAAATACGTTATATATATTCCTAAATACGTTTCATTTTCAAGAAAGGATCAGTTTTCATCATTTGAATCTTTCTTTATTTCTTTGTGTAGACAAAACAACAACACATTTGTTATGATGCTTCATTTACGCATGGAAATCAACAGAAAACGTATTTAGGAAGACTTTCCTAAATACATTATATATGTTCCTAAATGTGTATTATGACTTCTTAAATTTGAGTTTTGTATAGATGGACACAAAAGTTCTCATTTACACATGTTTAGAAAGGTTTTCCTAAATGTGTAGGACAACTTCCTAAATTTGAGAAGTTATATAAATGAACACAAAAATTCTCATTTATACGTTATATAAATTGTCTTTTATATGGAAAATTCAAGACAAAGAGATCGATCATTTGTGCATTACAACAATTATTCTTTGCCTAAACTCTCTTAAACCTTCTCTCGGATTCGCATTGGGTACTTGTAGACATCATCAAAAGTCCTCTTTGCAAGCTGATAAATTATACCAAACATCAGTCACTCGTCTAATCAATACAACAGGTCTTAATAGGCTTAAACAAACACAATCTCTCCAAGAAACTCACAATCTCTCTATAAAACTTGCCATATTCTAGATATCTAATTCATGCTAGTGACTGGCTAAGAGTTCAAATTGGAATCTAAAACCTACTTTTTAGGTGTGCACTAGCTATAAACCCACTAATCATAACGTTGGGGTTTAGAGAAGTATAGTTTCTACTTACATAAATTCAGCGGAAACATTATCCTTGTTCACATTGCTGGGGAGTGGCCATGAAACTTTGAATGGTCCTTGTAGTATTTCTTGCTTGTGATATCCAAAGATTGAATCTTTGGTGCCTGCATCAACTTTTTGACAGATAGATGTGCGCCTCCCTGTCACAGACAAGCTGCAGCAGCACGGGTAAGTACCTTTGTTACACAATGCGTATTAAGTAAAGTAAACATGTGTCAAGATGCGTAATAATTACTTTGTGTTGTCAACCTCCACTCTTATATCATTGATACTGACCCCTGGTAGCTCTACCGCCACAACATAGTTGTGTTCAAGTTCTGCAACATTCGATCTTGGAGACCAAACAGTCCCTGCAAAAAAAAACAAGCTTCTATAAGTTCTCATGTTTGAAGTACGGTTGCTAGCTCCTGCAGATTCAGGTCGATGACAACTATGTGTTTGCAGTATCAAATTTCAGAAACCATTAAGATTTTATTATAAATAAATAAAAAGGGTATCAGATTATAGGATGTATCAGTATCCTGTATTTGTCTTTTTCCAGTTTTTCCATATAAGGTCGGCCTTATATGGCTTTTTCCAGTTTTCCTCTTGTTGATATAGTGAAGAATCAGAGTTTTCCTTCTCCTTAATCTCCCGTGGAAGTACTCGATCGGCTCTGCGAATCGAAGACAATGGAAAACCCATAAAGTCATTGCCGTCGCGAGTAGCTTTAGCAGCTATTCTGTTCTCATCAATTTCTTCGTCGCCGCGAGGAGCTTTAGCTTTGGACGAACCGGTTAGCGCTACACAAACTGTCGTTGCTGAAGCTCAAGCAGTGAAGCCGTCGACGTCGCCGTCGCCGTTCAGTGAGACCCAGACGATTACGACGCCTAATCCGAAAGCCCAATCATCATCGGATCTTCCGGAGGGATCGCAATGGCGGTACATCGAGTTTCTAAACGCGGTGAAGAAAGGTAAAGTAGAGAGAGTCAGGTTTAGCAAAGACGGTTCCGTTCTTCAGCTTACCGCCGGTGATGAAGAAGAAGACGTGACTTGATGGGGATTCGGATGGGACGAGGGCGTACGTACGATTAAAGCCAAGATAACGAAAAGCGAGAGTGGGACAAGGGGAATGACGAAGAGAAGGAAGAAAGTAGAAATCGCCGCCATGGATCTCGTCACAAGCTCCGTTTGGGATGATTGATTTTACAGTATAATAGAGGATAATTTAGTATTTTTTCCTTTTAACGAATGCTAGTTTTAGGATTTTCACCCTTCTGTGCTAAATTATTGAACTTTATGTTTTTTGGTGCTATTTTGTAGAATTGCCCTTTAATAAAACTGAAACTAATTAACTAGACTAAAATAGCTATGCATGATAGTATGTTTGATCTAAATTTTAAGTTTTACTTTTTTCATACAATTTTAGTGAGAAACGATGTCCTAAAAAGCTCTTTTATTGGCCATGTTAAACAAAGTTCCTTTTTTTTTATTGGCCTTTGCTTTGGTTTCGATTCAAAGATTATGGCTTTGTAACCCATTTATAATCCAATATATAATTGCCTAATATATATGATTCCCTCAACTCAGAAATCATTAAACTATATATAAATACTATTATAAGATGCTTTTATCAAAACTAAAATGAATGATGATCGGTTGTTTATTGTTTGAATAACATCATTAATGAACAATGCTAAAACTTTAGATGCTTTGTGATACAGTGTGAATGTGTGATGTTGAGTTACCAATGATCTTTGACCTTCCCTTTTTCTATAAATTAATATATATAGAATTCAGAATTTTAGTCCATACTTTCTATGCATAAATAGATAAACTAATAGCCGTAAAAAAAAAGATAGACGAATAATTAATTATATAGATATATAGTTTGTGAATTTTTGCGTGGTTTTGATGTGATTAGACAGCCCATCACAAACTATATATCTTTGACCGTCCCTTTTTATATGAATGAAATATATAGAATTCAGAATTTTAGTCCATACTTTCTATACATAAACAGATAAACTAATAGCCGTAAAAATAGATAAACGACTAATTAATTATATAGTTTGTGAATTTTTGCGTGGTTTTAAGGTTGTTTTGCTGGTTAAAACTATAAATATTTACGAATTTACATCATATAAAATGTACAAAAACTATATTGATTATTTCAATATACTAATCTGAGACATTTGAAGATGGTAAAATATGAAAAAAATTCTATGATTAATTTGAGTTTTCCACTGTCTCTTTTCTAATACTGTAAATCAGATTATTTAAATATGTCAATAATTCTCCAATTTATAAAAAAATAATTCTTTATTTATAAAGAAAAGATAGAATTATAAATTCCATTAAAGAAAAGGTTCTAGAGAGTTTTCCAATTTATAAATTCCATTAAAGAAAAGGTAGAATTGTTCTTTATTATTATTTTAGTTTAAAATAAAAAATTAAAAAATAATATATTTTCTGCAATGGAATTTAAATATGTTAGTAAGTTCTACGCAGAAAACCGAGAGAAGTAGATGGAGAGAATACGCTGCCTTGACGTTGAACGGACCATGCTATTTTTTGGTATAATTTATAAGAGTTTTATATTCTAACTTTATACTGAAACATATCAGAGCATTTTTAATTAAATCGCTCGTAGATTTTAAGCGACTTGTGTTGGACGGTTCATGATTTGATTTTGTGGTCTTTATAGTTTTAATTCAACCATTAGTTCTGTCATTAGCTATTATTACTAGTATCCAAAAGAATTGCCATGACTTTTTTGTTTTGTTCTTAGAATAATTGCCACAATTTAATGAAAGTCATATTAGGTTTTTTAAAGTAAACTCCAAACAATTTATACGAATTTGACTATATTTTGTTGTATTTTTTTGGTTCGGGTAATCCTAGTAAAATTCGGAGTTCACAAATAAAAACATGTTTCTTTAATTTAGACTGAACATTTGTTTTTCTTGCCTTATTTTGACAAATATTGACTCTGTAGTCTCTATTACCATTCTGAGGTGGACTAAACCACTTGCCCAACTATACTTCTCAATCAATGCATTTTTATTTTATAACAAATTTGATGATGAGCCATACACATCTCACAAGTAAAAGAGCCATGTAATCACCACAATCTTCTCTGATCACAAGTCTTTGATGTCAACAACTTAGAAAAAGATAAATTAAAAAAACATCCCAAGAAGCTCCTCTTACAAACTTAGCAACTTACACAATCTCAAAAATCTTAAAACACGTAAGAAAAACAAATGAGTGTTTGCAACTCCAGATTGATCCTAAACGTATCTGTAAAAACATCTTAAACTTGCTGCAACCGTCTCTGGCAGCGGGCGTCTTAGTAGCGGTCATGGCGTCTGTAACATATTTAAAACATATAGTTTAAATGCAACCAAATGATTTGCAGTGTCTGTTATCTTTACCAAAATTACCTGCGGCGATCATAATCCCTCGGTCTTTCCCTAGACCGAGACCGTGAACTGCGCCGGCTTCTAGAGTCATACCCACGTGACTGATTATAGTTTCTGTCATGTTCACGGTGGTCATGGTGCCTGTCACGATCCCTACTCCTACGGTCAAGATCTCTTCCACGGTCACGGCTATCTCCTCCGTCTCTGTCTTTACTTGATTCTCGCTCTCTGCTCCTCTCCTTTGATCTGAGATTGGTAGTTTTTCAGGAAAAACGTTGAGGATTTCAGGAAGCAAAACCAAGAATGTGTTGAAAAGCTTAAGAAAGTAAACCTCCTTTCTTCGACCCGTTCCTTGTGAACTTTGTTCTTTTCCTCCTGAAGAAAACAGAGAGAATATAATTATACAGTTTACATTGAGAAAGAACACGAAAATCACAATAGAGAATTCTATTATTTATTACCTGAAGCTCTGCTAATTTGTCGCGGATCAGCATGTAACCCAAATGAAGCTTCCCTCCAAAATGATCAGCTAACCGACGATCACTAAAGGCAGTACAAAAGATTTTTGACATTGCCAAATGCAAATCACAGATTGGTGACATAGATATAGTTTAGAGTTCCATTATTTATCTCTAACAGGCACAATAAATCAAGAAAGAACGCACATTTATTAGCTGCAAAAGTAATCCTCGTAAAACTGGGCCCAAATAGCCTGCTGGTGAAAAGGAGGTACAATAGCCGGGGTCAAATAATGAACCACTTGCAACCCAAGAATCTATTACTACCTTTCTTTTAAAACACCAAGGAACTATTAAGCACAAATTTTTTTAAGTAACCAAACTTAACCTGTCATAGACGCTCAAAAATGCTCCGCATATGTCACATAGACGCAGCTTCTGGTCTGTCTGAGACAACAAAGGAATAGAGAGTGAGGGCAGGGATGAGAACATGCTATACTTCCGTTCAAAAGCAATTGTGAACAGTTTTTTTTTTTTAATTCTCCATTCAAACTTCAAATCCACCACTATTTCTTCCTGGATACGAGAAGCAGGACTATCTCCCTTAAACATTCTAACAATCATCAGACTAAACAAAATATATGAAATGAATACTTAAGAATCATGAATCTTGAGGACCCCTATAAGGCTCTATGAGGACTGATTTTCAATAAGGTGATAAAAATGGTGATCTTGACTTACAATGCGCACATCAGCAGCAGTGTACTTGGTTGAATCGACTACAGGTTCTTGCCTCGCAGTAAGCTAAAACATGTAACGACACAACACTCTTAAGAACTTATAAAAACAGGGAAAAATATTATACGATAAGTGAAGTAGGGAGAGACAAAAAGCATGCCGAAATATTTAAGCAATTTACCCAAAACAAGACAAAAGAGAAATCCCTATTTCAACAGACTTCATAAACATCTCCGCATCCTATGAAGTATGAAGCAACTCGGAGATAATGTACGATAGAAAACAAACCTTCTTAAGAGCTTCAGCCTCTTCTAGTGCTTTCTGCGCCTCATCAACCATTCCTTGTTCGCCTGACATAACATATAGATATCGTAACTGTACAGTGGCTGTTTCCAACATTGAAAAAGTCCAAACGTTCTTAATGTAGGTATATAAAACCACATACTAGCTTCTTCCAACATTGTAAATCACAAATGTTTCCTGAGCTCAGCTTTGTAATTTCATAATGATCAATTAATAGGCCAAGTTATAATTAGATCAATTCATAATTAGATCAGCCACCAGATATTCCCATGTTCGCGAAGAAAGTTAGAATGTAAAAATGATAAGAAAAAAAATATATATATACAGAGGCTGCAATATTGAACAATGGTCACTTAAAGAAGTATAGATTCAAAATCACCACATATAACGAAATAAATACAAATTAGAGGTCAGCCCCTTACCAAACTCTTCAGCTTTCTTTAATTTCTCATTGATCATCTCTTGAGTACGAGGATCTGGAGGAGGTAATGCTGCAGCTGACGGCTGAGCTGGGATGGGCTGTGGCAAGGATGCCCTATCTTTATTGAAGGCCTCCAACAGCAGCACAGCCTGTAGGGAAACAAGACAAAGGACTTGACTGTTAATAAATTACCAGACGCAACAAATAGCAAAGCACGCAATCACAGACCTGTAAGTCAGCTCTCTTAGTCCTCATCTCTTCAACTAACTCAAGAGCTCTAATCTTCAGATCCGTTTTTCCTTCAAGATCTGCGATATGAGTCATACGACATCATTATTTCTAAAGATTATAGCAGCATCCAAAGTTTTATACCACCACAACAATCATTAGCAGAAGCTAGACATACAAGCCATTTAGTGCAGATTAGAAAAGAAACATGCTATCTTTCACATTTAGAACAATTTTAAAAGGTGAAAACCCATCTCAAGCAACACCAAAGATTCAGCTTCAGTCAAAAGCAAAGGGAAGCTTTAATATCCAGAAGATGAAACATCTAAACATATCATACCACTTGAGCAGCTAAAATATTCAAACAGGGAGTGGCAGATTTAGTTCTTAAATTGAGTAAATATGCATCTTGTAGCCTGATTAAAACAAATCAACTCTTTTGGTCGTGGAAGCAACCATATATCAGAGACATTTCCAAGTTGATAGCCTACTCTAGTTATTGTAGAGAAGTCTACACACTACAGTAACACCAATGCAAATATACTGCCGACAAAGGGCAAGCACAAAAGGTTCAAGATTCGTATGAGCTGCAATGAACTTCTAGTCATAAGAAAACCTTGCCATCACATGGACAAACACTTATAACTATCTCTGTGGAATTACAAGAGCATCACACCATAAAATATCGATTTGCAGAAAAGAAGCCAAAAGGATGCTAGAATTAAGCAATTGCCTTCCAGAAAAGCACGGAAGCAGAAAGGGACATTTAGTATTCAATTAAGCAGCTTAAAAAGATAAAAATTACCATGCAGGTCTGCTTCCTTCATCTTCTCTTTGATTTGCTTTGATAGCTCGAGAATTTCAGGTGACTGCAATAAAACAATAGAGTGATGAAGAAAAGCCTGAGTTAAAAAAGTGCAAAAAGACTTCAATAATTTAAAAGTTAGATCATCACCTGAGTAACTTCGGTGACTGAAATTGCAATAGCAGCTTTGGCATCCTCTTCCTGAAGACGCTTAAGTGCCCTACCAATCTTCCTATCACACTCAACAATAAGCCTGTCTATCGCATCTTCTAATTCCCTATCGTAGTTGTCAACACCTTTTGCCTTTGCTTCTTTATATCTAAAGAGGAGTTAAAGCAAAACAGTAGAGGAAAGAAATAACGTTCCATTGAAGGCTCCAGACTTTCACATCAGAAGAAGAAGAAGAAGACTCTCAATTCTTATATAAAAGGATACTCTTTCCTCAGCTGCAAAGAGTGCACCTTTGGGCAAGGACCCATATCCATTTTCTGGTAATAAACAAACAAGTCAAAGACTACTCATAAGACCAAATTAGCAGACTCACAGAAAAGAAAAGAAAAACATATCAGTGAGCCAACTCAGGTTTAGATGAACAACAACTTACAAATCTTGAACCCGAAATGCATTCTGAAGTATTCAATATGCATATAAGAGCAAAACGAAGACTTATGCAGTAGCAATTTCAGGTAGCAACGTACCGCCACTGTGATAAACACAAAAATTGCACACTGTTACCTAAATCAACAACCTTCCCCAAATCAAGCTAATTTTTTTTTTTTGTTTGGGTTAAGAACATCAAAACCACTGTATCAACTAACATATACCAATAATAAAATCTCTAGAGCTTAGGCAGGAAACAAAATATTTATTTGGTTGTCTCTTATTGTCACCAGGGATGAGTAATTTAGGGCTTTTGAAGATACTAATTGATAAGCCATTAGCTGAAGAAGAAAACATAGGCATCGAAGATATTTATACGAACCGTCAATTGGAAAAGCTCGTGAGGGCAGAGACCAGACAGGTAGAGACGACAAACATCGCGGTCGTAGTATTTGCGATTCACCTCCGTCACGTCGCCGTTTCGGTTCGCTCCCATGAGCACATCGAGCTGCTTCCTCATGGCGTCCATCTTCGTTCTCTCTCTCTCTCTCTCTCTCTCTCTCTCTCTCTCTCTCTCTCTCCCACTTTGATTCTCTGAATCGCGAATCGATCCTCCCTGCGGACAGAGGGATTGGGTTTTGATTTGTTGTTCTGGTATACAAGATTTTTTGGTAATTAGGGTTCTGTCTCAATTATAGGCCCCTAAAATTAAAATAATTTCAAGGTTTTTTTACCCCAACTAACATTAGGGCTTCTTGGCACGATTTAAAAAGTATCAGAGTTTTGTGCGAAACAATAGAAATTTACTTAGGCCCAACTCTCCATTTGACTGTCACGTCATCGCTAAAGAGAGTGACACGTAGCATTTTGTTTTTATAAAAAAAGTAATTCTCTCATCTACCATTTTAAATAAAACGCCATCATTTAGTTTCAGCTTCATATAAAATATCTCCTCTTTCGACGGAAGTCACAGACTTTTTATCCTCCGATTCACGGTGGTTCGACGACTACAAAGGTCATCAATCACCTAGCATTCTGCACTTATCGACTCTAGGCATCAAAATGAGCCGTAATCAGAAAACAAAATTCCAATTCACTTCAACAAAGAGTGTTGGAGGTGGGCCTAGCACCCCCAATTAGTTAGGCCCATCTTAGGAAGAATCCTTCCTCAGTACGCTCGCCGACCTGAAGACCCCACGCTCGCATCTGTCCGGAGCTCCCGAGCTCCCGAAGACGCACCTCGGGTCCGTCCTGACACTGCGCCGAAACAGGGATGCCAAAAGGAAGGAGGACACGTGGGAGTTGGTCGAACAGTGTGCTATCCGAATAGAGATATGGCTTCGACTCGACGTCTCACCAACCCTGCGGAACTGACAAAGGAGAGGATGCCACGTGAAGGAGAGTTGGCCAAACAGTGCACCACCCTGCAAAGGTATGGCGCCGAGCTCATCATGACCCCTCACCCCGAAAGCCGGAACACGTCACCTAGGCCACCTTGCCCGCGAAACAGGCCGAAGATGCCACGTGGTCCCGGAATCCCGGGGAGCAGGAAGTCAACTCCCGGTATATATATCCCTTAGCGTTCATTAAGAAGATGACTTTTGGATTTTGAGAGATTTTACACCCGCCTAAATAGCCCGACCTCTCTCGTTTGTAACAAGGCAGCACGTTTAGAACGCCGAACTGGGTTTCCGTCGGAACCAGTTCGTAAATCTAAATTGCTCACTTCTTTCCATCATCAATAAAAAGAATACGGTCCTCGACCTGTTCGTCGTAACACCCGACCTGCTATAAATCGTGGTTAACTCGCTCTAATTAACGGAAATCTCACCTCCCTCTCCCTAATCAACCTCTTAAACATCATTAGTGATCCTCGGGATCAACAATTGGCGCTAGACCAATCAAGCAGAAACGGCGAAAGCTGGGCCCCGAGCGAGCACAGGCAGTCAATGACGAGGTGGAAAGGCTCACCGCAGCCAGCTCAATCATCGAGGTCAAATACCCGGATTGGTTGGCCAACCCGGTGGTAGTCAAGAAAAAGAGTGGTAAATGGAGGGTCTGTGTGGATTTCACCGACCTCAACAAGGCGTGCCCAAAGGACAGCTTTCCCCTTCCCCGAATTGACCAAGTCGTCGAAGCCACCGCCGGGAACGAGCTGCTCTCTTTCATGGATGCCTTCTCGGGGTACAACCAGATCCCCATGCACCCCGACGACCAGGAGAAGACCGCATTCATCACGGACCGAGGGATCTACTGCTACAAGGTGATGCCCTTCGGACTCAAAAACGCTGGGGCCACCTACCAACGGCTCCTCAACCGAATGTTCGCCGATCAAATCGGCCGCACTATGGAAGTATACATAGATGACATGCTGGTAAAATCCCTGGTAGCGACCGACCACGTCGCTCATCTCCGATCATGCTTCCGGACGTTGAACGAGTACAACATGAATCGGAACCCAGCCAAGTGTTCTTTCGGCGTCACGTCGGGCGAATTCCTCGGATATACCATCACCCAGCGCGGGATCGAAGCCAACCCCAAGCAGATCAGAGCTATCACCGACCTCAAATCCCCAGAAAGCACGCGTCAAGTACATCGACTCACCGGGAGAATCGCCGCGCTCAACCGGTTCATTTCCCGCTCTACCGACAGATGTCTACCGTTCTATCAACTGCTTCGAGCTAACAAGCGGTTCGAGTGGGACGACAAGTGCGAGGAAGCCCTCCAACAGCTGAAGGAGTACATATCCACTCATCCCGTCCTGTCCAAGCCAGAAGAGGGCGAAACCCTCTACCTCTATATCGCCATCTCTGCATCGGCGGTTAGCGGGGTACTAGTGCGGGAAGACCGGGGCGACCAGAGGCCCATCTCTTACATCAGTAAATCCCTAGATGACGCGGAGAGCAGGTACCCAACTCTGGAGAAGCTCGCCTTGGCGGTAGTCGTCGCAACCAGAAAGCTTCGACCTTATTTTCAATCCCACACGATCGCCGTCCTAAGCACCTACCCCCTCAGAACCATCCTCCACAGCCCAAGCCGGTCTGGCCGGATAATGAAATGGGCAGTTGAGCTGAGCGAGTATGAGATCGACTACCGAGGACGGACCACGATCAAATCCCAAGCCCTGGCCGATTTCGTAGTCGAGTTGGTACCCGAGTTAGCAATCGACGAAGCCCCCGAGGTGTGGAGCCTGCATGTCGATGGTTCGGCTTCCAAGCACGGATCCGGCGTCGGCATACGCCTCGAGTCCCCGACCAAGGAGATCCTCGAGCAGTCTTTCCGTCTGGCCTTCCCGTCATCAAACAACGAGGCCGAGTACGAAGCTCTGATTGCCGGGCTGCGCCTTGCAATGGTGGTCGGCGCGAAGAAAATCCGAGCCTACTGCGACTCCTAGCTCGTCGCCAATCAGTTCAGTGGGGAATACGAGGCCAAGAATGGTCGCATGGATGCTTACCTCAAGGTGACCCAAGGCCTGGCCGCAGATTTCTCCGAGTTCACCCTGACGAAGATCCCCCGAGGCGATAATACTTCCGCAGACGCCCTCGCAGCCCTAGCCTCCACCTCGGCCCCAGCCCAACGACGGGTGATCCCGGTCGAGACTATCGACCTCCCTAGCATCGAGCTGCCAAAGGGGGCCTACCTGATCAATCCCCAAGTCGCGGATCTCGACGAGGACGTCCCACCTCCCGAAGTTCTACCGCCACCTCCAGCCGAGCCCGAACTTCCAGACTGGCGAGTCGACTTACTGCTATACATAGCAGACGGCGTCCACCCCCCAGACCGATGGGCCACCCGCCGACTAAGAAAGAAATGCGCCCGATACACGGTGATGGACGGCAACCTGTTCTGATGGAGTGCCTCGGGGACCCTGCTCGGCCGCCTCCACGGACAAGAAACCATCGACGTAATGAAAGAGATGCACGAGGGTGCCGACGGGAACCACTCCAGCGGCCGGGCTCTCGCCCTGCGAATACGAAACCAAAGGCATTACTGGCCAACGATGCTTCAGGACTGCGAAAAATTCGCAGTCCGGTGTGAGAAGTGCCAGCGATGGGCCATGGACATAGTCGGGCCCCTTCCCCGATCTCTTCAAAAGCATTTTGAATTTTGTTTTTATAAAAAAAATAATTCTCTCATCTACCATTTTAAATAAAACGCCATCATTTAGTTTCAGCTTCATATAAAATATCTCCTCTTTCGACGGAAGTCACAGACTTTTTATCCTCCGATTCACGGTGGTTCGACGACTACAAAGGTCATCAATCACCTAGCATTCTGCACTTATCGACTCTAGGCATCAAAATGAGCCGTAATCAGAAAACAAAATTCCAATTCACTTCAACAAAGAGTGTTGGAGGTGGGCCTAGCACCCCCAATTAGTTAGGCCCATCTTAGGAAGAATCCTTCCTCAGTACGCTCGCCGACCTGAAGACCCCACGCTCGCATCTGTCCGGAGCTCCCGAGCTCCCGAAGACGCACCTCGGGTCCGTCCTGACACTGCGCCGAAACAGGGATGCCAAAAGGAAGGAGGACACGTGGGAGTTGGTCGAACAGTGTGCTATCCGAATAGAGATATGGCTTCGACTCGACGTCTCACCAACCCTGCGGAACTGACAAAGGAGAGGATGCCACGTGAAGGAGAGTTGGCCAAACAGTGCACCACCCTGCAAAGGTATGGCGCCGAGCTCATCATGACCCCTCACCCCGAAAGCCGGAACACGTCACCTAGGCCACCTTGCCCGCGAAACAGGCCGAAGATGCCACGTGGTCCCGGAATCCCGGGGAGCAGGAAGTCAACTCCCGGTATATATATCCCTTAGCGTTCATTAAGAAGAGGACTTTTGGATTTTGAGAGATTTTACACCCGCCTAAATAGCCCGACCTCTCTCGTTTGTAACAAGGCAGCATGTTTAGAGCGCCGAACTGGGTTTCCGTCGGAACCAGTTCGTAAATTTAAATTGCTCACTTCTTTCCATCATCAATAAAAAGAATACGGTCCTCAACATGTTCGTCGTAACACCCGACCTGCTATAAATCGTGGTTAACTCGCTCTAATTAACGGAAATCTCACCTCCCTCTCCCTAATCAACCTCTTAAACATCATTAGTGATCCTCGGGATCAACAAAGAGCACAAAAATTTGATTACAAGCGGTTAATATAAACTGGAACCAAACACAATAACCAGACAAAGCGACGACTTTAATAAGAATGGAAGCAGAAAGAATAGCACAACGATAGCGAAAACGACAGAGAAATACTTACCGAGGAAAATCAAGCTTAGAACTTGAATTGACAATGGAGTTCGGGGGAATGATATGATTTGTGAGAACAAATCTGACCAGAAAAAAGGTTTTCGATTTCCTTTTCCAAATTGAAACCGGATATGAAGCCAAACCGGATCAGATTTACAAATTTGGTACATTCAAACCGGCCGGTCCGGTTTGGGTTAATAACATGACTAGGCCTTTCGTAAGTTTTAATTTTGGCCCACTGAAATAATTTGGACCCAGTAACACAGAAAATGTAAAGGGTCATTGCTCTTGAGGTCCATGGCGGATTTTTTTACTCTTTTTTTTTTGTTGACAAAAGCTTTGTCTACCATTTTTTATTAAATTTTAATAAATTTAAACTTTTCAAAATTACAAAAAATTTATGGAGTGGAGGTGTGTGAGACATTTATCTACTCATTTATAGCTAGAAATTAATTAATCAAATTCCTAATACATATCTACTATATAAAAAATTAAATAATTCAAATAACAACAAAAAAATAACATTGGTTGCACTTGCACAAAGAATTTCAAAAGGTAACAGTCAAAAATTACACTGTTGAAGTGAGGCATTTATTACCTAAGTTATACATGTAATTCAATTAGCAAATAGCTATTACATTTATTTAATATCCTAAACCAGTATTTCTTTGGATTGTGTGGAATATTTGGAAAGCAAGGAACGACAAAGTGTACTCCAATGTGGATAGAAATCCACAAGAGATCATGCAGATTGCGGAAACAGAAGCAATAACTTGGGAAACGGCACAGTATAGTGAACCAGACATAACTTCCCAACAAATAGCTCATAATACGGGTCAACAAGACGAAAATAATGGACTGACATGCTATATTGATGGTTCGTGGAAGGAAACAGATAACTATTCTGGTTTAGGATGGTACTGCTTTCAGGAGGGAGTCGAAGAAGTAATTATGGGATCCCGTAATCTGCAAAGAAGTTTATCCCCTCTGCACGTAGAATTGGAAGCGCTCATCTGGGCGATGCATTGCATGATTGCAAATCACAAGACGGCGATAGCCTTTACCACGGACTGCTCAGAATTGGTGAAGACGGTGTCTACACCCAACGAGTGGCCGACTTTTACACTACATTTGGAGGAGTTCAAGAGGAGCAAGGAGGTTTTTACTTTTTTCTCTATCACACACATCCTACGCACAAGCAACACAATGGCATATAAGTTAGCACGAGGTGCTCGCGTCTACCCATCAGATTTCACTTTTGTAAACTCGATACCCCTGATTTGGTTCACCGAATCGGAATAGGTATTAAGACTGTTGACAAAAAAAAAATAGTAAAAGGATGTCGTTACTATCCTTAGACATAATATCCGGATCCGAAAAATTAGTCGAAACCGATCCGAAAAAGAGGAACCAAATCCGAACCAAAACCGATAAAATACCCGAACGGATCCTAAATTCCTATATCAGAAGAACCCGAACCGAACCGAGAATCGAATGGATAACCGAAATACCTGAAATACAATTATATACCCAAAATGTTAATTATATTTAGACTTGATAACCCAAAATTACAATTATAAATCTGAAGATATGAGTTATTTTTATAACAAAACTAGCGTGTGATCCGCGCTACGCGCGGACGTGAACCCAATTTTTTTAAAAACAAATTTGGTATAATATTATTTTAGTTTTTAGTATGATTATTAATAAATTTGTCTTTATTAGCTTAAGAAAGGTGGATTGTTTATTCTTAAGTTTTTTTTTTAATTTTATGTTTATTTATGTATTTGTTTAGCGGGTGATCCACAATTTGATTTTTTTTTTCTTTGGTTGACTATTTATTCAATTAATTGGTTTTTAAAAGTTAAGTTTTTATCTCTAGGTTTCTACACTGTCGACAAAGAAAAAAAGTTAAGTTTTTATCATTTTAAAGTTTAGGGAATTGTATATTTTTTTAACCCAAGTGAATACTAACAAAATAAATACTCTGAAATTGGGTTAGTTTTGTATACTCCGAAAGTTACTTCGAATACTAATAAAAGAAAAGTTAGTTTTGTGAATTTAGAATTCTCCGAACTTATTAAAAATACTTCGAAATAGGTCCCTGTATTTTTATCTATTTTTACCGAAATACTAATAAAATATTTAGAATTTACTATTATTCATCTTCGATGATCCAGTGTTGGTGACTACAAAATGAATCTAATTTTATTTGAAAAACGATTTAATTTCTATCACTAATTTACTATCTAAGTCATCGTAGATGTATGAGTTAATGGGAAAATTTGAGATAATATGGGCCGATTTGGAAAAGTGTAAGAAATATGGGGTCGAACGTCGATCTAAAAATTTCAAGAGAGAGAGAGACTTATTGTGAATAGGATTATCCTTTAAAAAATATTACACACTCCTCTAAAACCCTCATTTTCTCTGATATCTTTCTTCATCGCCGGTGATATTTCACTTTTAATTTCAATCACAAAGGATGTGATCCGCGCGGGCATGGTAAACAATTTTTTAATCTAATTGTATTTTATTTGATTTGGTCTCGTAATTAATTTAACTATCTCTATCAGCTTAAGATATGTGTATTTATTTTTTGTTTTTTATTTAATTTATGATCATCTATGTGTTTATTTATTGGATAGTACGCATTTTTACCTCTTTTTTTCTTTGGTGATCAATTTTATGCAATTAGTTGGGTTTTTGAAAGGAATATATTTACATTTTAAAGTTTCATAATATTTTTTTTTTTATTTTGTTTCATATGAAGTTATTATTTTTGGAGTGTTTCATGTATGATTTTAACCTTATTTGTGTGTGCAATATGTTTGTGATTCCTAAATCTATTTTTCTTTTATTTTTTTGCAAACGATTTCCATATATACCTGGAGAGAAAGATAGAAATTTATCCAATACATAAAGTTATTGATAAGGGATAAACCCATTACAACAATAATATAATTAACAATTGATCAAATTTTATTGATTTTAAATCTATTAATGGATTGCATGTCACACAAATTAAGATTTAACCGTTTTAGAATTTTTTTATTCAAGACAATGTGTTAGAATATGTATTTTGATAAAATAATGAATTTAATTACATCAATAATGAAAATTTAGCCAACACATAAGGCTATTGATAAGTGGTAAGTCCGGTGAAATTCAACTTTATATATAAAAAAGTGTGTGACCCACGAGTTTTTGTTTTTTAAGTTTTATAATTGTTTAATTTATTTATGAGGACTTTTTTTATTCATCCTTAGTAAAACAAACAATTGCTTGTAGATTGTACGCTTAATATTTTATTTGAAACTTAACTAATTGTTTCTCTTATATTCACCTCCATTAAAATGAAAATGTAAGTGATAGTCAATCACTTCAATATTTACGGTCAATCAGTTCTATATTATTTACAAATAATCATGTTTGTTTGGAAGTTTCATATATTATCTATATTTAAAAACCAAATAAATCATGTTATCCAAATATCTAAATTACTGAACGTTTTATTTTTATTATTTTAAATTATAGACTTATTTAAAAAAAAACATTTTCTTATATATAATTTATTTAACAAAGTTACTATAATATGCATTATTAAACGATAATGAGTTTACTTTTTATTTATTAGATATTATGTTTTTTTAACTCTATATATTTGTGATATGTTAACCCAAAAATTGTATACTATTAGTTTGGATCAAATAATATCCATTCACTAAACATCTTATCGATATAAAACTTTAACCCTATAACTATAATAAAGTGTGTAATATATTAGTAAAACTAAAATTTTACATCTATTATTCTTTCAATAAATTTTGTTGATTTTTTAAAATTTTCATGATATGAATATGAAAATGACCTTTAAAATTCTCTGCATAATTTAATAAATTGTATAGTTAATATGTATATCAAAGTTTTAACTAATTAAATTATGAAAATTAAATATCAAAATGATGTGGCATACATGTGGTGTGGATGATATATGTTACATTAATATTGTATACTATTAGTTTGGATCAAATAATATTCATTCGTAAAACATCTTTTCGATATAAAACTTTAACTTTGTAATTATAATAAAGTGTGTAATATATTAGTAAAACTCAAAATTTTAAATCTATTATTCTTTCAATAAATTTTGTTGATTTGTTTTTAATTTTTGATGATATAAATATGAAAATGACCTTTCAAATTCCTTTCATAATTTAATAAAATGTATAGTTAATATGTATATCAAAATTTTAACTAATTAAATTATAGAAATTAAATATCAAAATGATGTGGCATACATGTGGATGATGATGTGTTTTCATGAGAAGAGAGCAAAGTTAACTTTATATATATAGACTAGAGTGTGATTCGCGCTACGCGCGGGCGTTGTAAACAATTTTTCTAAACAGTTTTTATTGTCTATTATTTTATTTTTGGAATCCGGTAGTTAATTTAATTGTCTCTATCAACTTAAAAGATGTGTATTTTTTATTTTTTGGTTTATTTTCTTAATTTCTTAAATTTATGATTTTATATGTATTTGTTTAGTGGATAATACATTTTTTTACTTCTTTTTTGGTTTGTTGGTCAATTTCATGCAATTAATTAGTTTTTTTAGGGAAGATCTTAACAATTTAAAGTTTTCTTTGCATAATTTTTGTTTTTTCTTTTGTTTCATTTAAAACATATTTGTTGAAACCCTTGTATAATACGTTTTTCTTTAATAGTAAGGAATGAATGAATTTGGGATACTTTTAAAATTTTAGTTTAAAGATAATTTTCTGTTTTTTTAATATGTTGGATGTATAGATACAATGCGCGGGCGTGGTCCACATTTTTTTTTAATTTTGTTTTGATTGTGTAATAGTATTTTATTTTCTTGGTTTTGGAGTTAAAGGAACTGTTTATAACAGTTTGATATTGGGTGGTTCCTTATTTTATTTTATTTTTCATTTTTATATTATTTTTAATCGTGTTTTTTTTAACATCATTATTTTTAATCGTGTTTCATGTTGGATTCTACTTAGGCTTGTCAAGCGGTTCAAACTAGCCTCGCTAGATCTGCCCCCGCGGGTTAATTTTTTTGTTCGACCTGCACCCGCCCCGCTTGAATTTGCGGGTACCCGCGGATAACCTGCAAATATTTAAATAATAAATAATAATAAAAAACTTAAAATTTCTCGACCCGCACCTGATCTGCACCCGACTGGTGGCGGATTAAAAGGGGCGGGACCCGCGGATAATGACTCAAATTGACAACACCGATTTATGTATATTTTAGAATTTTTGTTTGAAGTTTGAGTTCTTTTTTGATTATTTTGTTTTATGTGTGTGTGTGTTTTATTTTTTAGTTGGTAGATTTGTTAAGTCTTTGATTTAAAAAAATAGACATGTTATGTTATTGATAAAAAAATAGACTTACTACGTTATAGGTGTAATTATTGCCGTATAAAAAAAGTTCAGGTTTGTTTTTCAAAATTTAAAGCATGTTAGACGTGAAATAAAATCAATGTTTTTTGTACTAATACAAGGTTGAACAAGTTACCAGTATGCGAATTATGCAAAAAACAAAATCTTTGGGGTAAACATATGTGTTGTCATAATAAATTGTATAGTCAGTCTATTTTTTTCGTGACTAAATGCATAATAGTCAGAAAAGCAGACAAAATGTTACTTGCTTATTTATTTATTTTTGGCTATTTGCTTAACCAATTATCTAAAATTGGTTATCTAGCAAATTGTCCCTTCTTTTAATTGGTATGAACAATAAAAAAAATTAAAAAAATAGTTATCTCCTTGATAAACTTTTAATTGATTTGATTTTAAGTTTTTCGAATGAACTTGGATTGGTTTCTGCAGTACAATGGCTTCTAATGTGACGAACCAATCACGCAATGTTCTCAGTAAAAAATCCATGGTTGAAATTAAAAAAAAGGAAGAATAACTAACTAATGCATCCTCTCAAGAAACCAATACAGTCACGAATATGGCTCATGAGATTCGCTGATACAAATATATGTATTATTGTGTGGTTCGTTGAATGCCAACGGAATAACTGTATTTTGAATTTTCGTTTATACAAGATGTAATACAAAAATGTCAATCACAAATATAAAATTGTATTAAAACATTTTTCTAAAACAATAACAACGAAAAAACCTGCGCATAGCGCGGATACACACCTAGTATATCTAAATAAGGGATAGTATAGTAAGATTAGTTTTATTTTATTGAAAAACATAACTCAACCCTCAAATCGCCAAATTCGCCAGTTTACTAGAAAGATGGTTGATTTCTATCATTTTTTGCAACAACATTTTAAATCTTGTGCAGGACCAAGACAACTTCCTTCCTTGTACCCCTTTTGACCACATTAATATGGACAATTCGCAAGATTCGCTAATGTACATGGACCAAAACAATGATTATACCCCTTAGAAAGGCAAGCTTGACTACTGCATAAATACAATCAAGTTAAAGAAAAAAATATATTTTTTTAAGAAAATTATTTGAGAATGCACTTTCTGACTTCTTTATTACAGGATAAAACACTTTTAACTCTTAAGACACTTTTGTTGCTGGATTTTACCTTCTTACCATTCTGTAACTTTCACCCTTTCACTCATACGCTTTTCTCTCTTTCTCTCTCTCTCCCTTTCTCTTTTTCACTCTCTCGCTTTAAACCACCTTTATTTATCTTATATTTCTTTTTTTACCCATCTCTCTCTTTTACCCCATCTGATTTA
This sequence comes from Eutrema japonicum, assembly GCA_030161315.1. Classification (NCBI taxonomy): domain Eukaryota; kingdom Viridiplantae; phylum Streptophyta; class Magnoliopsida; order Brassicales; family Brassicaceae; genus Eutrema; species Eutrema japonicum. The sequence continues at coordinate 49,026,310 of BSQW01000005.1, forward strand.
TTTTCTATTTTTTTATATTGTGAAAGACATAAAACAATTTATTTGGTAACAATGAATGATAATTTTTTTTCTCTACATTTTAAGATCTATTTTGCTATAGTTTTGATTCGAAAAAGACAAGAAATCTAAACATATGAAATCGAGATCGACGTGGACATGAAACCTTGGACAATTATGTGTAGACAAAACCGTGGACGTATTGTTAGTGTGGATGGTCATGTGTGGATGGTCATGTGTAGTTATAGTTTTTGATATTTACAAGTAGATTTCTTGTTTCACATCAAAACTATAGCAAAATGGATCTTAAAATGTTGGTAAAATAGAATTATCATATATTGTTTCCAAAAAATTGTTTTATGTCTTTCACATTATAAAAAAAATAGAAAACAAATCAAGTGGGGTAATATTTATTTTACTCTAATTTTTGATTTTCTAGTGTGGATGGTCATGTGTGGATGATATGTGTAGATATAGTTCTTGATATTTACAAGTAGATTTCTTGTTTCACATCAAAACTATAACAAAATGGATCTTAAAATGTTGGAAAAATATAATTATCATATATTGTTTCTAGAAAATTGTTTTATGTCTTTCACATTATAAAAAAATAGAAAATAAATCAAGCGGGATAATAATTATTGTACTCTAATTTTTGATTTTCTAGTGTGGATGGTCATGTGTGGATAATACCCTACTGATGGTCATGTGTGGATGGTCATATGTGGATTATCATGTGTGGATGATCATGTGTAGATGTGGTTCTTGATATTTACAAATTAGATTTCTTGTTTCACATCAAAACTATAGCAAAATGGATCTTAAAATGTTAGAAAAATAGAATTATCATATATTGTTTCCAGAAAATTGTTTTGTCTTTCACATTATAAAAAAAATAGAAAACAAATTAAGTGGGGTAATATTTATTTTACTCTAATTTTTTATTTTATAGTGTGGATGGTCATGTTTGGATAATACTTTACTGATGGCCATGTGTGGATGGTCACGTGTGGATGTCATGTGTAGATGTAGTTCTTGATATTTACAAGTAGATTTCTTGTTTCACATCAAAACTATAGCAAAATGGATCTTAAAATGTTGGAAAAATATAATTATAAAAAAAATAGAAAACAAATCAAGTGGGGTAAAAGAGAGAGATGTGAGAGAGGAGATGGTTTATTGGTTTAAGGTGAGATGTAAAAGAGAGAGATGTGAGAGAAAAAAGTGCTTAAGAGAAAAAGAGAGATGAAGGAAAAAGAAGGACAAAATTGGGTTTTCATACCCATGAACAGTACAAAAAGTGCCTCAAGAGTTGAAAGTGCCTTTTTGTAACAAAAAGTGTCAAAAATGCCTTTTAGTGTAATTCACCCTTTTTTTACATCAAACATACTAATAAGCATCCAAAGACGCAGTACCCGGGTGGTAACACAGTGACCGCCTAAGCACAAACCGCTAGGCTACATATCCTGGTTTAAAGAAAAATATATATATGCACATATATACATATAAATCAGTTATTACTATAAAAAAATTTATAAAGAAAATATTCAAAAATTACTCTTAAAATGATCAAAGATAGATGAACAATTACAACATACTATTTACAAAAAAAAAAAAACAATAACAACATACTTGATGAGGCCAAAACGTTGGACAACGACATTGCTAGTACCACTACAAGAATAAAAAAACACAAACGCTTTTGTGATATTCATTCTTATTTTTTTTTAATGTTAATTTTGCTGTGAAAAAGAAGAAGTCTATATTATAATTTCTTAGAAACGTTTTTGAAAAGTTTTATTTATAGGGAGACTCTTTGTCGAAAGAAGTCTCAATTTTTAACATGATCATCTCTTTTTTTACCATAAATAAATTTTCTTTATTTGTTAATAACATTATTGTTGGTAATAAAATTTTAGCATATATATGTTGACTTTTGCATCACCATTATATATATATATATATATATTTTCATTATGGTATCTATATATAAAAAATTAGATTTTCTCACTTCTCTTTTTACCATTTCAGCAGCCAAGTGTCATTATTTAATTGGATTCACTTGCATAATAAAAAGAATTGATTATTAATATATACATATATAAAACAAAACAAAAAAATAAGTAAAATATTTAAGTTTAGCAAAACCTAAAATCTATTGATATTTATCAAAACTTGAATTCTATTAATAAAGTTAGATTCTCTCATTTTTCCTTCTTCCTCTTCACCATCAAAGTGTCGTAATTGGCTTCACTTGCATAATAAAAATTAATGATTAATCTATACAAATATAAAACAAAAACATAAATAATAAGTACAGTATGTATAATGGTAGATTTAACAAAAACTAAAATCTATTGATATTTATCAAAACTTGAATTCTATTGATATGTGTGGGAAAATATATACTATAAAGTGAAAATTGATATGTTTTGTGGTTTTATACTTGATAACTAAAAATATAAAAGGGCATATGAAATCAAAATGTCTATTTATCAAAAAAAAACTCTTCAGAATTAAGTAATTAAATACAAGAAGATATATTACATTATTTAAATACCGTCAATTTTTAATAAGAAACAAAGATGAATTAGGATAATATTTGCAAGGAAAGTAAGAAAAATGAATGTGTATATATATATATATATATTTTTAAAAATATTTGTTGATTTTTATTCGAAAATTAAATGAAAAAGTCACAAAAATTAAAATTTAAGGTTATGAACTTTACTTAACCAAAAAATATAAAATTTAAAATTTAGAAGTGAATATTTAATTTAGTAGTAACACTTTGATTATGATCCATATGTATGCTAGAACATTAATTTTTGGGTCAACATTAATGAATTCAACAACTAAAATAATAAAAGTTTTGAAATCATTGTTTCTTCGCATGTAACTTGTCCTTTTTCATATGGAATTACCAATTTCTGCTTGATTCCATTTTTCTCGATAATCGTCACGATCGATACTCTACAAAAACTTTCAATCGACCTCCTCATTTCATCATAGGGCGGATCAAGAACATGATCTCATCCTTACGCGTGTTACTATCAGATCTTGCTATCGACTTTGATGCAGTGATGCTTCGAACGTAGTTCCTCTTTTCTTCTTCGTTGGAACAAGGTTTAGGTTTAGTTGGGCTTAAGCTCATTGACTATTATTTTCTTTTTTTATGTGATGAATTTACTATTTTGTGTAATCTTTTTATTTAATAATGAGAATATATCGAATCGAATAAAAACAATATATATATAGAAAATTGATCGATAGTATAGTAAGATTAGTTTTATTTCATTGAAAAACATAACTCAACCTTTAGATCGCCAGATCACCAGTTTACTAAAAAGATGATTAATTTCTATCATTTTTTGCAACAACATTGTAACGCTTGTCCAGGACCCATACAACCTCCATCCGAGTACCCTTTTTTATTACACTCATATGGGCACATCTCAATATTCCCATATGTACATGGACCTATGCAAAAATTATATCCCCCTAGGAAGGCAGGCTTGACTACTGCATAAATACAACCAAATTAAAAATAAATATATATATATATGCACACATATACATATAAATCGGTTTTTACTATAAAAAAAATTATATAAAGAAAATATTCAAAATTACTCTTAAAATGATAAAAAATAGATAAACAATAACAACATAATATTTAAAAAACAAAAACAAAAATAAAAACAACATACCCGATGAAGCCAAAACGTTGGTGTTGGGCAACGGTGTTGCTAGTACCACTACAAGAACAAAAAACACAAAGGCTTTTGTGATATTCATTATTTTCTTTTTTATTGTTAATTTTGTTGTGAAAAAATAAGAAGTCTATAATTTCTTAGAAATGTTTCTGAAAAGCTTTATTTATAGGGAGACTATTTATCGAGAAAAGTCTCAATTTTTAACCCGGTCATTTCTTTTCTTACCATAAATAATTTTTTATATTTGTTAATAACTTTATTTTTGGTAATAAAAATTTAGCATATATATGTTGACTTTTGCGTCAGCATTAGCATATATATATATATGTATATTTTCATGTATATGTATTTATATATATAAAGTTAGATTTTTTCATTTCTCGTTTTAGCACTTCAAGAGCCAAGTGTCATTATTTAATTGGATTCACTTGCATAGTAGAAATAAATGATTATTAATATATATATATATATATATATATATAAAACAAAACACATAAATAATAAGTACAATATTTAAGTTTAGCAAAACCTAAAATCTATTGATATTTATCGAAACTTGAATTTTATTAATATAGTTAGATTCTCTCATTTTTTTCTGCCTCTTCACCATCAAAGTGTCGTAATTGGCTTCACTTGCATAATAAAAAGAATTAATGATTAATTTATACAAATAGAAAACAAAAAACATAAATAATAAGTACAGTATGTAGAATGGTAGATTTATCAAAAACTAAAATCTATTGATATTTATCAAAACTTGAATTCTATTGATATGTGTGGGAAAATATATACTATAAAGTGAAAATTGATATGTTATGTGGTTTTATACTTGATAACTAAATATATAAAAGGGCATATAAAATCAAAATTTTTATTTATCAAAAAAAAGTTCTTCACAATTAAGTAATTAAATACAAGAAGATATATTACATTATATAAATGCATTCAATTTTTAATAACAAAATGAAGATCAATTAGGATAATATTTACGGGGAATGTAAGAAAAATGAATGTGTGTATATATATATATATATTTTAAATAATTGTTGATTTTTTTTTGAAGATTAAATGAAAAAGTCACAAAATTTAAAATTTAAGGTTATGAACTTTACTTAACCAAAAATTATAAAATTATAAAATTTAAAATTTAAAAGTGAATATTTAATTTAGTAGTAACACTTTGATTATGATCCACATGTTTGCTAGAACATTAATTTTTGGGTCAACATTAATGAATTCAACAACTAAAAATTACTCCCATTGACTACTTACATACAATAGGGGTTGTTGAAAAAATATTCAACTGTTGAATTGTTTTAATGGATGTGTTGAATCTTATGTGGATTAAATTGAGTTGAATCTTTTCAACATGCTGAAAAATGAAAAATTGTGGAACAAGGTGCCACATGGACAAATCATATCCACTCGAGGAGAGAGACTGTTTTTTCCAGATTTTTTTTATCTCATCCTAGTTATTTTAGATCAACTACTTTGTAGTAAATTATTATTTTTAAAACTATTTTTATACCAAAATTCATCATTTTGTACTATTATCAATTTCATTTAATTTAATTTGGACATAGAAAAAATGTACTTTTAGAAACATATTGAAATAAAAATTATTTAAATTGTGGGGTATGATTTTGAATTTTATTAAACAAAATTATTGTATAGTGTAAAATTAAATGGGTGTTGAATTATTACGTGGAAGAAAAAGAATATAATGTTGAGTGTTAAAAAGTAAAAACTATAGTGTTGAATTAAGAAACCATTGTGGATAATAAGTAGAAAGAATCTTACAATTAATATCATTCAGTCCATCATATTAAATATAAATTTTGAATACATAATATATATGATAATCGTCATTTCAACTTTTCTAAAATTAATTTATATATTTGCATGTATGGTATGATTCTATATTTGTTGGTGCCAAATTATGGAAATATATATGGTTAAAGATATTTTTTGGTAACCATTTTAGTAGTCTTTATATTATTATTTAAGAAATCATTTAAGAAAAAAACTTGATATTTTTTAAGTTATTACATTAAATGTCCTTGAAAATAAGAAAACTAATTAAAATAGGAAATTATATAAATATATTTTAAAGTTATTGAAAATAATATGAATTTTTTTCCTTTAATATGCATTTAATATTGTATTTAGTTTTTGTTTTAAGATATTAACCCCCCCCCACCATAGTCCACTGATATTAAAAGATGTCATTTATACTATGTGTTTTATTGACAAATATATGTGGTATATCTACGCTCAAAATTGATTGTTACATTTTGATTATCGGTTAATAACCATTCGGTTATTATAACCAATGGATATCCAAAAAAAACAATATTCGATTATTGTGAAGTAACCATAACCAAACCAAACCATTAATTTTGGTTCGGTTCGGTTTCATTCGGTTCGGTTATTATGCCCAACACTATTTCGAACATATTTCCCCTTTCCTTCTTCGTTGGAATAAGGTTTAGATTTAGTTGGGATTTAGCTCAATGGCTAGTATTCTCTTTTTTTTATGTGATGAATTTACTATTTTGTGTAATTTTTTTATTTAATAATGAGAATCTATCGAATCAAATAAAAACAAGAGATAATATATATATATATAGAAAATAGATAGTATATTAAGATTAGTTTTATTTCATTGAAAAACATAATTCAACTCTCAAATCGTCATATCACCAGTTTACTAGAAAGATGATTCTATCATTTTTTGCAACAACATTTTAAATCTTGTGCAGGACCAAGACAACTTCCATCCTTGTACCCCTTTTGTTGACACTCATATGGGCAATTCGCAAGATTCGTTAATGTACATAGATCAAAGCAATGATTATATCCCCCTAGGAATGTAGGCTTCACTACTGCATCAATAGAACCAAGTTAAAGAAAAATAAATATATATGCACACATATACATATAAATCGGTTATTACTTAAAAAAAAAATTATAAAGAAAATATTCAAAAATTACTCTTAAAATGATCAAAGATAGATGAACAATAACAACATACTATTTACCAAAAAACAAAAATAACAACATACCTGATGAGGCCAAAACGTTGGTGTTGGACAATGGCATTGCTAGTACCACTACAAGAAAAAAAAACACAAAAGCTTTTGTGATATTCATTCTTTTCTTTCTTACTCTTAATTTTGTTTTGAAAAAGAAGAAGTCTATAATTTTTTAGAAACGTTTATGAAAAGCTTTATTTATAGAGAGACTCTTTGTCGAAGTCTCAATTTTTAACATGATCATTTCTTTTTTTTACCATAAATAAATTTTCTTTATTTGTTAATAACATTATTTTTGATAATAAATTTTTAGCATATATATGTTGACTTTTGCGTCAGCATATATATATATATATATATATATATATATGTATATTTTCATGTATGGTATCCATATATATAATGTTAGATTTTTTTACTTCTCTTTTTACCACTTCAGCAGCCAAGTGTCATTATTTAATTGGATTCACTTGCATAGTAATAATATATAAAACAAAAAACATAAATAATAAGTACAGTATTTAAGTTTAGCAAAACCTAAAATCTATTGATATTTATCAAAACTTGAATTTTATTAATAAAGTTAGATTCTCTCATTTTTTCTTTTGCCTCTTCGCCATCAAAGTGTCGTAATTGGCTTCACTTGCATGATAAAAAGAATTAATGATTAATCAATAAAAATATACAATAAAAAAACATAAATAATAAGTACAGTATGTAGAATGGTAGATTTATCAAAAACTAAAATCTATTGATATTTATCAAAACTTGAATTTTGTTGATATGTGTGAAAAAATATATACTAAAAAGTGAAATTGATATGTTTTGTGGTTTTATACTTGATAACTAAAAATATAAAAGGGCATATGAAATCAAAATTTCTATTTATCAAAAAATGTTCTCACAATTAAGTAATTAAATACAAGAAGATATATTATATTATTCAAATACAGTCAATTTTTAATAAGAAACAAATATGAATTAGGATAATATTTGCGGAAAAAGTAAGAAAAATGAATGTGTGAATATATATATATATATATATATATATTAAAAAAACAAATTGTCGATTATTATTTGAAAATTAAATGGAAAAGTCACAAAGTTTAAAATTTAAGGTTATGAACTTTACTTAACCAAAAATTATAAAATTTAAAATTTAAAAGTGAATATTTAATTTGGTAGTAATATTTTGATTATGATCCACGCGTATGATAGAACATTAATTTTTGGGTCAACATTAATGAATTCAACAACTAAAAATTACTCCCATTGACTACTTACAATAAGGGGTTGTTGAACAAATATTCAATTGTTGAATTGTTTTAATGGATGTATTGAAGATGGTGTGTTGAATCATGTGTAGATTAAATTGAGTTGAATATATTCAACATGTTGAAAAATGAAAAATGGTGGAAAAAAGTGCCACATGGACAAATCATATACACTCGAGGAGAGAGACTGTTTTTTCCAGATTTTTTTTTATCTCATCATAGTTATTTTAGATCAACTATCTTATAGTAAATTATTATTTTAAAAAAACATTTATACCAAAATTCATCGTTTTGTACTATTATCAATTTCATTTAATTTAATTTGGACATAGAAAAATGTATTTTTTTAGAAACATATTGAAATAAAAATTATTTAAATGGTGGGGTATGATGTTGAATTTTATTAAACAAAATTATTTTAGAATGTAAAATTAAATGGGTGTTGAATTATTACGTGGAAAATAAATAATATGATGTTGAGTGTTAAAAAGTAAAAAATAAAAAGTAGAGTGTTGAATTAAGAAACCATTGTGGATAGTAAATAGAAAAAATCTTTCAATTAATATCATTCAGATTAAATAAAAAAATTGAATGCATAATATATATGCTAATCGTCATTTCAATTTTTTTTTTTTTTTGTCATTCGTCATTTCAACTTTTCTAAAATTAATATATATATTTGCATGTATGGTATGATTCTATATTTGTTGGTCCCAAATTATAGAAATATGGTTAAAGATATTTAAGAAAAAAAACTTTATATTTTGTAAGTGATTACATTAAATGTCATTACAAATAAGAAAAAATAATTAAAATAGAAAAGTATATAAATATCTTTTAAAGTTATTGAATATAATATGAAAAGTTTTTTCCTTTAACATACATTTAATTTTCTATTTAGTTTTTGTTTTTTATTAAGATACTAGGATTCAACCCGCACTAGCTATATAGCGCGAAATAATTTGTTCTTTAAAAATAATTTTGAAATTTAAGAAAAAATAATTTTATCTGAATTTTATAATATGTCTAACTAATGATTATATATAGAACTGTCAACCCGGACTAACCTATCTACTTAACCCGTTTTGCAATAAACTAAAATATTATTCGGGATAACCCGCAAAAACTTATAATCTTGAAAACATAACTTTAATATGCACCGCTTAATGACTATGGTTTTTGTGGTCAGTTCACAAACTTTTTAAAAAATCAATTTTGTGTCTAAACTCTTTATAAAACTAGTAAAATATTGTTTTGAACTTTTATTTTGATATATATTCAAATAAAATATAATAATCATAATTAAAAAATATTGCAAGATCTCAAATATATTTTCATTGAATATGTATGGATTAATTATTATTTAATAATATCATTTATTATTTGTAATGGCATTTCATGTAATAACTTACAAAATAAAGTTCAAATTCAAAAATATATTCTTATTGTCGAACCCCCCCTCCCCCCCTAGCCCCCAAACCCCACCCCATAGTCCACTGATATTAAAAGATGTCATTTATACTATGTGTTTTATTGACGAAATATATGTAGTCTATCTACGCTCAAAATTGATTGTTGCATTTTGGATTTGTTGTTGTTTAAAGTTCAATCCTTAAGTAGAGGCCAAGATTGAGTTAGACTAAAAATGAATTAAATTGACGATGCAACTGTCACATAAGGCTCTCCCTCTCACTCCAATCCCTCAAAAGAATGCAACTGTCACAGAAGGTACTACTGCTCGGGTCACTTCCCCATTTTCTGCAAAAATTGACGATGACGTCGTTGTCATTGCCTCTAAAGAATATGACACTAGTCCTCCCTCCTTCATAAGTGGGAAATCTCCGTTACCTACCGACTCTCTTCCTAGTGGTAATTCTCTTTCCGACTCTCTTCCTAATGGTAATTCTACTCCTTCCCCGGTTTTTTTTGGTGGTATTTTTGATGAAAATGGGCTTTTTATAGGAAAAGATTCTGCAAATCATCAAAAATCACGAGGAGGTAGAACATTTAAACCCTCTCTGAATAGGAAAGAAATGCAATGCTCTCGAGGCCGAGGCCGTGGTCGTCAAGGCCGTGGTGGTAGTGGATATCAATTCTAAGCTCGGTTTAGTTTTGTTAATCCTTACTATCTGTCAGCTTTACTGTTTTAAGCTTCCGTTAGATTAAGTTAACGCTTAATCATTTTTTCCCTAATCTTTTTTTCTTTTTTCCTTGGTTTTGTTGTAGTGTTCTACTTTTTATATTAATGAAAACCCTTTAACAAAAAAAAAATGAATTAAATTTCAATTGTGAATATTGTAACTATATTAGTTGCCCCAAGAGAAAATTTCCCTAAAAATCAGATTATGTTAGATCAATAAAAGAATCCTAAAGTAAAAAGTAAATCTTTACGGTTATGTTCCACCATGAAGAGTTCAATTTGACAAAATGTTAGTATATAATTTATTTTTTCCGCTCCTAATCATGATTTTGCAATTAATTATGGGACTGTGTGTATGCAAAAATCTCGAATGAACAGCAAATTCGTAAAAAAAATGATCTCAAATAAGATATAAATGGATTTGTCCATATATCTTTTATATATTATTTAAAATTCTTTTTAATTTCCGATATGATAAAAAAAAATAATTAAATAATGAAAGTTTTGAAATCATCGTTTCTTCGCATGTAACTTGTCCTTTTTCATATGGAATTACCAATTTTTGTTCGATTCCACTTTTTTCAACAATCGTCATGATCGATATTCTACCGAATTTTTCAATTGACCTCCTCATTTTATCATAGGGCAGATCAAGAACATGATCTCATCCTTACGCATGTTACTATCAGATCTTGCTAGCGATTTTGATGCAGTGATGCTTCGAACGTAGTTCTCTTTTCCTTCTTCGTTGGAACAAGGTTTATGTTTAGTTAGGCTTTAGCTCATTGGCTAGTATTCTTTTTTTGTATATGATGAATTTATTATTTTGTGTAATCTTTTTATTTAATAATGAGAATCTATTGAATCGAATAAAAACAAGATATATATATATATATATATATATATATATATATATATATATATATATAGAAAATTGATGGTATAGTAAGATTAGTTTTATTTCATTGAAAAACATAACTCAACCCTCAAATCGCTAGATCACCAGTTTACTAAAAAGATGATTGATTTTTATCATTTTTTGCAACAACATTTTAAATCTTGTGCATGACCAAGACAACTTCCATCGGAGTACCCCTTTTTACTACACTCATATGGGCACATCGGAAGATTCGCTAATGTACATGGACCAAAGCAATGGTTATATCCCCCTAGGAAGGCATGCTTGACTACTGCATAAATACAACTAAGTTAAAGAAAAATAATTATATATGCACACATATACATATAAATCGGTTTTTACTATAAAAAAATTCTATAAAGAAAATATTCAAAAATTACTCTTAAAATGATAAAAGATAGATGACCAAGACAACATTTTAAATCTTGTGCATGACCAAGACAACTTCCATCGGAGTACCCCTTTTTACTACACTCATATGGGCACATCGGAAGATTCGCTAATGTACATGGACCAAAGCAATGGTTATATCCCCCTAGGAAGGCATGCTTGACTACTGCATAAATACAACTAAGTTAAAGAAAAATAATTATATATGCACACATATACATATAAATCGGTTTTTACTATAAAAAAATTCTATAAAGAAAATATTCAAAAATTACTCTTAAAATGATAAAAGATAGATGAACAATAACAACATAATATTTACCAAAAAAAAACAAAAACAATAATAACATACATGATGAGGCCAAAACGTTGGTGTTGGGCAACTGTGTTGCTAGTACCACTACAAGAAAAAAAAAACACAAACGCTTTTGTGATATTTGATATGCTCAAATTAATAACCTAACAGTATTAAAGCAGTAGTTGTAATATAGATAGGGGTCGAACCACAAAGACTCAAAGAGACGCACAATAGATTGTATAGTATTGAATTAAGCTAAGCCAAACAGATGTAATTGAAAGCAGTGCATAAATTAAAAGGGTTGTAATTCAATTGGGAAAATATAGGCCCAGGGTATTCTTCAGGAAATCAATGAATGCAGATAAACTAACTAGCAGGATTCAGATTTAGCGCAGTTCTTGAATTCAAATCACTAAGGTCTAATTAACCAACTGTCGTTGCGAGAATTATCTAAATCTAAATCCTAGGAATTCCAAATTTCTTTGCGAATCCTAAAGTCTAAATCAGCTTTAATATCAGGTTTGATGTGTTCACAAATCAATTAAACCAAATCTATTTGCGAATAATCAATTTGCTAACCTAGGTTCTATCCGGTAATTAATCGCACTGTCGTGCCTAATCAATTATCCTAAGATCTAAGTTCCAGATTCGTCAACCTAAAATTAGCTTTGAACACAACCTAAGGCGAAGAACTAATTCAGATGGTGAATCCTAAACAGATAATCAACCTAGCATTCAGAGAAAACCCTTATGAGAAAACCCTAAACCTAAAGTGGATCTACTCAGACATGGAAAATGAAACAATCAACATGTTTGAATAAAGCTTCAATAAAATAGAAAGAATAACAAGAGGTTTTGAGATCTGATCTCGGACGAAGGGAGATTCAGACTTGTCTCTCTCAAACCCAAGTAAAATCAAAGTATAGAAAATAAAGCTTAGCCTAAAAGTGGCTGTAAAAATCCCTATAAATAACCTAAAACACGAATTGGGGCATCTTGTAAATATCAAAGACTTCTGGGGCAAATATGCAGATCTTCAACTCTTCATTAAGTCGCGTGTCTTGTCATGCTGCGATGGGTATCGATCGATACCAAGGGGTATCGATCGATGCTTGTCGTGAAATCAGGTACTCAGCAACACGACTTCAGCTTCTGCTCCAAACTGCTCCAAAAAGCTCCAATACTTCCAATTACGCTTCAAACGTGCTATAACCTGTAAAAGACTCTAAAAGACTACAAAACACTAGAAAGACTCTATAAAAATGACTTATATCATGGCTTAAATAGGGTAAAAACCATGATATATCAATATTCATTCTTTTTATTTCTTACTGTTAATTTTGTTGTGAAAAAATAATAAGTCTATAATTTCTTAGAAATGTTTCTGAAAAACTTTATTTATAGGGAGATTATTTGTCGAGAGAAATCTCAATTTTTAACTCGGTCATTTATTTTTTTACCATAAATAAATTTTCTATATTTGTTAATAACATTATTTTTGGTAATAAACTTTTAGCATATATATGTTGACTTTTGGATCAATTTTTTTTTTTTCATGTATGGTATCCATATATTATAAAGTTAGATTTTCTCACTTTTCTTTTTACCACTACAGCATCCAAATGTCATTATTTAATTGGATTCACTTGCATAGTAAAGATAATTGAGTATTAATCTATATATATATAAAACAAAACACATAAATAATAAGTACTGTATTTAAGTTTAGCAAAACATAAAATCTATTGATATTTATCAAAACTTGAATTCTATTAATAAAGTTAGATTCTCTCATTTCCCCTCTTCACCATCAAAGTATCGTTATTTAATTGGCTTCATTTACATAATAAAAAGAATTAATGATTAATCTATACAAATATTAAAAAAACATAAATAATAAGTACAGTATGTAAAATTGTAGATTTATCAAAAACTAAAATCTATTGATATTTATCAAAACTTGAATTCTATTGATATGTGTGGGAAAATATATACTATAAAGTGAAAATTGATATGTTATGTGGTTTTATACTTGATAACTAAATATATAAAAGGGCATATAAAATCAAAATTTTTATTTATCAAAAAAAAGTTCTTCACAATTAAGTAATTAAATACAAGAAGATATATTACATTATATAAATGCATTCAATTTTTAATAACAAAATGAAGATCAATTAGGATAATATTTACGGGGAATGTAAGAAAAATGAATGTGTGTATATATATATATATATATTTTAAATAATTGTTGATTTTTTTTTGAAGATTAAATGAAAAAGTCACAAAATTTAAAATTTAAGGTTATGAACTTTACTTAACCAAAAATTATAAAATTATAAATTACTCCCATTAAGTTGAAATAATCTTACAATTAATATCATTCAGTCAATCAGATTAAATAAAAAAAAACTTAATAATATATATTCTAATCATCATTTCAACTTTTCTAAAATTAATTTATATATTTGCATGTATGGTATGAATCTATATTTTTTGGTGCCAATTTATGGAAAACAGTCAAATATATTTTTTGGTAACCATTTTAGTAATCTCTATATTATTATTTAAGAAGTTATTTAAAAAAAACTTTATATTTTGTAAGTTATTACATTAAATGTCATTACAAACAAATAAATAGGAAAGTATATAAATATCTTTTAAAGTTATTGAAAATAATATGAATTTTTTTTCTTTTAACATACATTTAATATTGTACTAGATTCTAAACCCAAGCGCCCGCATGATAATTTTTTTTTCTTCAAATTTTGTAATATAATTTATGTTTATTTTTTTTTTCAATTTTTGTATATTTAATTTTTGACATATGAGAAACATAATTATTTTGATGTTTATATATAATTTGTTTTTTCTAATCCGCTCTAGAACGGGAGTTCAATAGAAAAAGTAGTTGGAGTTCATTATGTTGACATAATTTTTTTCTAATACGCCCTAGAACAGGGATAAGTTTTAAATTTTTATTTTCTGATGTTTAGTTTTATTTTTTTGACAAAATGTATTTGTGTATGTAAGAGTTTGAGATGTGTTAACAATTTTATTTTTGGTATAAAATATATTATATAATTTTCTAAAATTTTAATCCACAATGAGGGCATGCGACAATTTTTTATTTGTTTTTGTTTGTAACTGTTGATGAAATCTAATAAAATCTACATTAAATTTAAAATTTAAGATTATCTTTCAATGCAAATTTTTAATTTTTTTAATATAATTTGTATTTATTTTTTTTTTTAGATATTTTATTTTTGTATATTTAATTTTTGTCATATGAGACACATAATTATTTTGGTGTTTAGATATATAAATTTTTTTTTTCTAATTCGCCCTAGAACGGGAGTTCAATATGAAAAGTAACGGAAGTTCATTATGTTGACATAATCCTTTTCTAATCCGACCTAGAGCGGGGGTAAGTTTAAAATTTTGTTTTCTAATGTTTAGTTTTATTTTTTCGATAAAATTTATTTGTGGATGTGTTAACAATTTTATTTTTGGTATCACATATATTATATAGTTTTCTAAAAATTTAATCAACAATGAGGGCATGCAAAAAAAATTTATTTGTTTTAGTTTATAACTGCTGATGAAATCTCACAAAATCTTCATTAAATTCAAAAATTAAGATCATCTTTCAATGCAAATTGTTAATTTTGAATCTGTATCATTCAAAAAAAATTGATTATTAAAATATTTAGCATAATCTAAATTCAAAAATTCAAAATAACTAATATTATTTTCGTAACAAAATAATAATAAAAATTTAAATTATTTTTGTAATATATAATTTATAATAATCAGTTTTATTTATAATTTAATTTTTGGCGTAGTCTAAATTTTTCTAATTATGAATTAAAATTAATATATATATAATCTGATTAATTAATTAAACTATTTTTTAATTGAACCAAATATAATTATTAATTTTAATTTAACCAAATATATATGTTTGGCAACATGAATAAAATAAAGGAAATGGTAGTTATCCATGATAGGAATAGACTAAAATGAAGATTTTCTTGTTTGGACGCAAAAAAATGTCTATGTTTTAATAGATTAAATTTGGTTTTTGGTTGTTACAAAATAAGTCATTTTAGTGACTTTTTATAACAAAAAACACACTTTCAACTATTGGTGTACTTATTCCAGTGTTCATTTTTGTAAATTCGAAATTGCCCCGCATGGTCGTGGTTGGTTAAGAATCTGGGAGAAAATATTATTACTCCACCTAATTTATTTTCTATTTTTTATAATGTGAAAGACATAAAACAAATTTTTTGGTGACAATAAATGATAATTCTATTTTTTCAATATTTTAATATCCATTTTGCTATAGTTTTAATGTGAAACAAGAAATATAACAAAACAAAAAAACAAGAAATCTAAACATATAAAAGTCAGATCGATGTGGACATAAAAACGTGTACAGTTATGTGTGGAGAGATGTGAATATCGTATTATTAGTGTGTAGTGTAGATGGTCATGTGTGAATATAGTTCTTGACATTTGCAAGTAAATTACTTATGAGTGGTATATAACTTTGGACATATGGGAATCTCGTCATGTGTGGATGTAAATAAATTCGATGGTGCAATTATTTTGTCTAAATTCTGATTCATTTGGTTATAGTTTACTAAAAATTTGGAGGTCTTTGTTCTCGTCCACGAGACATTATCCACGAAACGAGTTTATGTTCACATCACTTATAAACCATATGATGTCCACGATATGAGTTTTGACATTGGCCATAAAACACTTACTTGAATGTTCGTTTTCCACATCCTCGAGAGGCTCAATCAATGGTCACAAATTTCATTTGAAAAGTGTTTAAATTTTCATAAGTAACAAAATACAAGCAAAAAAAATATAATCATGTTTGTTTAATAAACATATGAAAACTATTTTAATACAACCATTGTATTAAATCTTAAGGGTTTGTGCATCTCGAAGTCGAAATGTAAAAGGTAAACAATTTCACTAACTGCAAGGTCGTCCATGACACACTGTCCACGCTATTGAGTCAACAAAAGGAATGAGAGTCAATAAAATGGCAATTTCAATTTTTTACACACTAAAAGTACACCAAGAGTTAAATGTGCCTTATTATATAATTATAAAGTGCAAAAATGATTTTTAGTGTAATTGTTTCTTTATACTATATGCTTTATTGACGAAATATATGTGGTCTATCTACGCTCAAAATATCTACGCTCAAAATTGATTTTTGTCTTTTAGATTTGTTGTTATTTAAAGTTCAATCCTTAAGTAGAGGCCATGATTGAGTTAGACTAAAAATGAATTAAATTTCAATTGTGAATATTGAAACTATATTAGCTGCCCCAAGTGAAAATTCCCCTAATAACCAGATTTTGTTAGATCAATAAAAGAATCCTAAAGTAAGAAGTGAATCTTTAATGTTATGTTCCACCATGAAGAGTTCAATTTGAAAAAAAATGTTAGCATATATTTTATTTTTCCCCCTCCTAAATCATGATTTTGCAATTTTACCATTCGGTCGATTATAAAAAAACTGAACGAATAAAAGATTTTATCTTTTCCAAGAAATAATAAAATTAGATACGAAAAGAAAAAGTTATGGAAAAGAAAATGAGATGTCAGTCATGCAAAGAATAGTTTGTGAGATGTGGAGGGTAAATACAAGAACTCGCCCGCTTTAACCGGGGGGAGGGGGAACCAAAAGCTTTTCATTCATAATAAAATGAAAAAGTGATACTATTGTTGATTTATTTGTCCTCTGAAAAAATAATGGAATAATAGAGCATAAAATACAAATAATATGATATGACAATGACACTGGCTGATCTATGCAATTGCAATGTGACAATGTTATGGGTTTTCGTACGCAAGGCAGACTCTTGCAGACCCTCATCATTTCCACATTCGTCTTTATACGTAACCAAAATAAAAATAAAAATAAAAACACTGTATATATAATATATTTATATATATGAAATATACATGAAAAGAGTTCACACTAATTAGATGAATGCTTAACATTTAATTTCATTGGTCATAATATATAAGTGGAATCAATGGGTTAGAATTGTTTCACACTTCTTAACTTCTTACTAGCCTCTCTCTCTCTTTTTTTTTGTTCTTAATGAAATAACGATTTTGAAAAAATATGATTGTGAAACCTTAGTTATGTAAATTTTCAGTTAAATCAATTTTTCCGCTTTTGCCATTCAACATATGTTTTGTTTTATGTTATATACAGGCTCGTGCCTATGGTGTTGTCAAAGAAACATTGGTCTACAAACCCATTTTTAAAAAAATTGAAGGATCCATTAGTAGTAGTAGGATAGTTGATAAACATGACTTTTGTTAATAAAATTAGCAACTAACTAAAAATTAATTTAACAAATATAAAAAAATAGGGTAATAGATACAACATATGATCGCTTAAACAAATAAACAACACATCTTTAACTCCTCTTCTTCATCGTTGAAGTTTCAAAGATTTAAGTTTTTTTTTCACAACAACGACATAATCATCAAACGGTTTTTGCTAATTGCTAAATATTTTTTCATTATAATTTTATTTCATCTAAAATCATATTTGATATGATTTGTGATTTAGAGTAAATTACAAACGAAAACTCAAATAATTGGCTAATTTTTCAATTTTAAGGAAGTATTAAAAGATCTGGAAAAGTGTTATTTTGAAAGTTTGGTTAGTTATTTTGTAGGAATGAAAAAAAAAAATTTAGAATTAATATTTCATTTCTTACTCTGATTTTCATTTATTTATTTGGGATGATGATGGTTATTATTAGTTTTATATGGATTTGAAACGATGATATATAGTTATTATTTGTTTTATATGAATTAAGATTTTTTTAACACCATTTACGGGTTTCATATCTCTAGACACAACTCTGGTTATATATGAGGTTTCACAGTATTATTAATCAAAGTTGTGATGTATTATAAATGATCAGAGTTGTGATGTAACCCCCAAATTTTAGTCTCGAAGGTTTACTTAAAACATTGTTGTTATATTCTAATTCAAATCTTATATTTGTGATTATGACTAAAGTGTTAAAAACAATATAAATTCATATATACGAATCTAAAATTAAACTGACGTCTACATATTGAATTATTGCTATATATGAAGGATATTTAACCAAATCCGTTAAAAGAAATTAGCTAACGAGAACTCTTTTGATTAACTAGTCTAAATAGGCAATGGTGGTTTAAATGACCGATCAATATACAAAAAACAACAACTAATTAATCGGCACCTAAACGGTAGTCTATTGTGTCTAAGAATAAAAACTTCTGAATAAGAATATGTTACTCAGGATTGTCCAACAATCAAGTGTCCAGATCAACCTCAAAGAAGTTATTTCTTGCATCAATGTCATACACTACTATACTAATCTGTATATGTGTATATATATATATATAGGTCAATACTAGCTAATGTGTATCTATATATTACAATATACTATATGAGTAAAATGTGCATGCAAATGAACAATGAATGGGCAAAGTAAAAGGTATTGGGTGGGGGAATGGTAGAGCAGCAGCCGTATGCATTTATACTGACAAATATCTCAAAACTCATCCATCTGATGATTTAATAATATTTTATTTTTCTTTACCATTTTTCTCATTTTTTACTTCCAGATTTTGTAGTTTCTTATTTTGTCACACGCTCTTGTCAGTTGTAGATATCTTCATCTACTACAGGTGTTTCCTTTTATTTCCAGATGGAATCTACAGGTGTTTATCACTTCAATAAAATTACCCAGAAAAAACCTAATTTGGGATTTACAAGAAACATAACATGATAATTGATACCTTCGTTTGGTTTTGACCAGTATTAATGTTTTTTACACAAAACTTCGGTTCAGGGTAGTTTAAACCTCACCGTTCTTTCGTTTGAGGATCAGGATCAGTGTAAAGACGTTTTTTAATACCTAGACATACTAGTTGGTTTGAATTACTGAAATAACAACAGATATGAACAAATTGATATGAAAAATAATATGATTTTGTAGGTACGAGACAATTCTAGAACGTGTGTGTTGTGGTGTGTTAGATATTGCAGGCATAATAATGGAGGAAGTGAAATTAAATTAGTAATTAAATAGAGAAGAGAATCCATTGAATCGTATCTTACCAAAGAAAGCCCAATTTTTTATAATTGTATACATATTTGAAAGATTATTAACCCATGCACATGCTCGCTATCGTCTCATTGATCCATGTGTATACCCTATATTTTTCCTCCCTAATTACTCTAATTCCCCTACATCATTTCTTAATTCGATATTAATCGGATAAGCTCAACTACTTTACTACTATTGCTTAGGATTTACATCTCTAGCATCCCTACTAGTCATCCACATTCTATGTAATTATGCTTTGTTTTTGTTTTTATTATTATATGAAAGTTCTGAACCGAAGCCCATAATCATTCGAAACCAAGAACCATATGTAATATTAGTTTCGTCCTAAACGTCATTCGATCCAATTGTTAAAATATTATTATATTTTGCGTTTATAATGTTATAGTTGGAGGATCGAACCTGATTTGTTTTGAAAGTTTTGAGACGTTTTAATTGGTTGAACCATAGCCACATTTATTTAATTTGTTTTTGTTAAACATTTAATCAAGTTTTTTCTTACCATTTTCGAATAGCTAGTACAAAACAACAACAATAAAATGTCATCATATATATGATCAAAGATCACATGTGGTGCGAACTACATTATATCATCTATCTTTAGAGAAACATATAGTTTGCGAAAGCAGAGAATTATTTTCTACTCCCGGACTTCAAAATATATCACGAACACAAAACTATGAATCTTTGAATTTGTTGTAAAATACTAAAAATGACTGTTTCTGTCCAAATAATTACTATAAGAGATCGAACGGTAAACTTTCTATTTTTTTATAAGAAAATGCTATCATCCTTCTAAGAAAACAGATCTCTTTTCTTGCGTTGTTAATTCAAAATTTCCTACTAAATATGTGCTTATTTCTCTACATCCTTAATCTCTTGTTTAGTCTGCAGTCATATAAAATATAGCCATGCATTTTAAGTTAAATACCTTAATCAATATTTTAACAAAAATACTAAAATTGACGATTCGCGTTTGAAAGAAAACGCTAAACGCTATCGCTCCCACTCGTGTGTCTAGGTTCACACCTACACATGTCTCTACTAGACATCATTGGTCTCAAATCGACAGCGAGTGAGTTTTTGGATTTGACTATTGGTCCTCGTGTACTCTTTTTCTTTTGTATTTCTCAAAAGTGATACGTATCATGATGTAATTCGTCAGGATAATAAAAAATTAATTAAAAAAAAAAAAATAATAATAATCTGAAAACACACATTTTGTGTCTCCAATGTGGATTGTCCAATTTACCCTACGACGCATGAAGACAGAGACAGAGAAATGTAGATTTGAATGGGTTTTTTGACTGATTAATTAAAATGTCATTAAATAAAGAAAATAAATTGGAATTAAGACCATCCTTACTAGTTAGGGAATGTGAGTGTTTTTCTATATAGTAGGAAGGCAAATGAGGAAAGCAAATAAAAAAAACAAGGAGGAAGGCAAATTTTCCCTTCGTGTGAAATTAGGTTATGGGTCCCACATCCTTCTGATGTGGTGACCTATGATTGGTTACTTTTTTTTTTTTTTTTTTTTTAAATGCTATTTTGTTTCAATAATTAATCAAAAATTAAAATAAAAATCACACCATTATTTTTTATTTCTTAACATCTATAAATAGAGACTATGTTTATTTCATTTGGACACCAAAAAAATCTAAAGTTTTAACACTCTCTTTACATTTTTTCTCCTACATTTTCATTCTCTTTCGTGTTTTTTTTTCTTTCAGTTTTCAACATCCTTATGGATCTTTCTCGTAATCACAATTTCCTACCAAATTATGGTTTTCCAAACCCTCAAAATCCAAACATACAACCACCAAATCCAAATACACAATTCCCAGAAAATCCTATAAATTCGGGAATGCATCCAAATTTTCAAATGCCATATATGATGCCACCAAATTTTGGCATGCAATACCCGTACAACAACCATCTAGAATGTGGGATATCGAGGTATTAGGTAAAATAATGCGGGCCTGCATTATTTTACATAATATGATAGTAGAGGATGAACGTGATACATATTCGCGAAACTGGGAAAATATCGACTTCGAACCTTCAAACAATTCTGCATCGAGCTCTTCAATCAACGTTGACACCCAAATATTACCACAATTTGAAGTTCATGTGCAAGGCCGGTCAGAATCGGATATTCATGTTAGAGCCAATTTACGTGATAGGGGTCAACATATTCAATTGAAGAAGGATCTCGTCGAGCATATTTGGCAAAGATTCGGAGCAACCCTCAATTAGAAATATCAAAATTTATTTCTAAGTTTATTAATGTTTGGTGTTTGTTTTGTTGTAAGATTTTAATGAATTATGTATGTTTGGTTTGTCTTTATTAATAATAACGAGTGTTGTTTATTTATCTAGAAAATGAGTATATTATTTTTTATTTATTAATTAACTCTAATTAAAAAAACAATTATATATTAGTTATAAAATATAATTTGTGTGATTATAAATATATTAATCGTAATAGTATTTATAAAATGTATAACATATATAAAATAATTAAGATAAAATAAAATGAGTTATATATATGATGGAGTGATGTGGAGGAAAGAGAAAATGAGTTGGAGGAAAGAGAAAATGAGTTGGAGGAAAGAGAAAACGATTTGCCTTCCTACTGTGGAGTTGGGTGTGAATTGTTGGAAGGGAATGATGTGGAAGGAGAATAAAATGATGTGGAAAGAATATTGGAAGGGAAATTTGCCTTCCGACTGGAGATGGTCTAAGAGATTATCCATTGAATTACATTACTACCCCTACCTTTCAACCCGACCAATACATCTCCACATTTTTCAAGTAAATAACTCTTTTTTTTCCTTTTAAATGCAATTACAAAATTCTTTTATATAAATGCGCATAATATGTCGCCTCGAAAGAAATGAAACATTATGTTTTTTTGACTTTTCTTCTTCTTCTTCTCTCTTCATTAAGACCAAAACCTTTTTCTCCTCCTCTTCATGCATGAACCCTAATTAAGTTCTTCTTCTTCTTTTATCTCTCACAAGGACTTGTTATTTTATTCTATGAACTCGATGAATAATAACTGGTTAGGTTTCTCTCTCTCTCCTTATGATCAAAATCACCACCGTGCGGACGTCGACTCCTCCACCACCACAACCGCCGTAGATGTCGCCGGAGAGTACTGTTACGATCTGACCACTGCTTCCGATGAGTCTTCAGCCGTTCAAACATCGTTTCCTTCTCCCTTTGGTGTCGTCCTCGATGCCTTCACCAGAGACAACAATAGTCACTCCCGAGGTTATTGTTTTAGAATTATTTATTTGTTTTTGTTATTTTTTCCCCTTCTTCCAATGCATAGAACAAAGACCAAGACTCACGCACGCACGTAGCCCTATTTTTGTTTGGCTTATTTATCGATTTCATCTCTTTTGAAATATTCTATGAGTGGGTTTGATGTTTTTGTTCATGAATATTTTTTTTTGTCAATTATTATATATATACAGATATGTAATTAGACATTTTCTCCAATATTCCATACCCAATATCATAATATAACCATACATATCTATACATTTTCTTTTTGTTAACCAATCATAGATATACTTAAAAAAAATTGTACCCTCTTGATCTTATAATCATAAAAACCATTTCGCATATTATAGAACGGTGATGAAATCAAATTCAACAAACCATGATTATAATTAAGGCTTTTTCTCTATATAGATTGGGACATAAATGGTAATGCATGCAATAACATCCACAATAATGACCAAAATGGACCAAAGCTTGAGAATTTCCTAGGCCGCACCACCACGATTTACAATACCAACGATAATGGTGGAGATGGAAGTGGTGGTTGTGGAGGAGGAGATGGTGGTGGTGGTGGCTCACTGGGCTTGTCGATGATAAAGACATGGCTGAGGAATCAGCCGGTGGCAAATGTTGAACATCAAGACAATGGTAATGGTGCAAGAGGCTTGTCCCTCTCTATTAACTCATCTACTACTTGTGATAGCAACAACTACACCAATAATAATGTCGTTGTCCAAGAGAAGAGCGTTGTTGATGTGGTAGAAGCCACACCCAAAAAAACTATTGAGAGCTTTGGACAAAGGACGTCTATATACCGCGGTGTTACAAGGTTCCCTCCATTAATATACAGCTTTTTCGTCTAAAATGTATCTTGAATCGTGTTTTTCTTGGTAAAGTTTGGGACATAATCTAATGGTTCGTTTGAGAGAGTGCAACAGAATGTTTCTAGATATATTATTATAGAGACTTTAGTGTGAATGGGCTTATTATATAGAATAATACATATATGGTTCTTGATCATCTATTTATGTTTGTATTAAATGTGTAGGCATCGGTGGACAGGAAGATATGAGGCACATTTATGGGATAATAGTTGCAAAAGAGAAGGCCAGACTCGCAAAGGAAGACAAGGTATATAGTATTTATTTATCAAACTTATATGATAATTTGATACTTTTCCGTTTTATTTATTTTCGAACTAATCTAGTTTTTCTTCATGTATTTGCAAAAATGTGCACCTGGTCGTTATCTTCTCAGTCTATTTGGGTAAGCACTTGATTATAACCATATAAAGAAATATATGATTAGTAATCTAATCTAAGAAATCTATAGTTAATTTGTTATCTGATCACGCAGGAGGTTATGACAAAGAAGAAAAAGCAGCTAGGGCTTACGATTTAGCCGCACTTAAGTATTGGGGAACCACCACCACTACTAACTTCCCGGTAAGTTAATTAATCAATAATACAAAAATTCATATATAATTTCTTCTACGTCTTTTTTTTTTGATAAATACTTATGTAGTATATTTTAAGCTATATCATATAACTGTCACACTTTTATCGTAACATTTATTTGAATAAATTAGTAATGTTGGTGTGATATAATATGCAGATGTGTGATTATGAGAAAGAGGTAGAAGAGATGAAGCACATGACGAGGCAAGAGTACGTTGCCTCTCTACGCAGGTATATAATGGAACTGTTGAGTTTATTGCATATGAATTATTATAAATTTGTGATATATTATATAGAAACCCATCACGCATATATAAATATATATTGGTTTTAAATATGCAGGAAAAGCAGTGGTTTCTCTCGTGGTGCATCGATTTATCGAGGAGTAACAAGGTATAATCCAAATATATAGAGAACGAATACAATGTTTTAATCCTTTTTTGTTTGATGTATATATAGAATTATACAAAAGGCCACGTTTTATGAATCTAATGGAGATTTCTTCTAATGGGTCCAAAAGGCATCACCAACATGGAAGATGGCAAGCTAGGATCGGAAGAGTTGCCGGTAACAAAGACCTCTACTTGGGAACTTTTGGTAAATTTAATCTTCTCTTACTTCACAAATAAAATCTATAGCCATATATAGATATTAACAATACACTATCATGCATATATAAATATAAGTAAAATGTACATATTATAAATGAAGGCACACAAGAAGAGGCTGCAGAGGCATACGACATTGCAGCCATTAAATTCAGAGGATTAAGCGCAGTGACTAACTTCGACATGAACAGATACAACGTTAAAGCAATCCTTGATAGCCCGAGTCTTCCTATTGGTAGCGCCGCCAAACGTCTCAGGGACGTCGTCAACAATCCGGTTCCAAGTATGATCGTCAGTGGTAACGTTTTAGAGAGTGACAAAAATTCCAGCAGTTGGCAAAACGCTGCGCTTCAGCATCATCAGGGAATAGATTTGAGCTTATTGCAGCAACATCAAGAGACGTACAGTGGTTATTACAATGGAGGAAACCTGTCTTCGGAGAGTGCTAGGGCATGTTTCAAACAAGAGGAGGATCAACAACATTTCTTGAGTAACTCGCCGAGCCTCATGACTAATATCGATCATCATAGCTCTACTTCGGATGATTCGGTTACTCTTTGTGGAAATTCCATTGGGTATGGTGGTTATCAAGGATTTGCAATCCCGGTTGGAACAGCGGTTAATTGTGATGCCTTCGTTGCTGCTGAGATTGCTTACAACGCAAGAAACCAATATTATTATGCTCAGCAACAGCAGCAGATTCAGCAGCAGTCGCCGGAAGGAGATCATTTTCCTGTGGCGATTGCGAATAATGTTGGCTCTAATATGTACTTTCATGGAGAAGGTGGTGGAGAAGGGGCTTCAACGTTTACAGTTTGGAATGACACTTAGAATCTTTTTTTGAAGATCTTTAGTTGTTTGCTTTGTGTGTTGTGATTCTGTTTTTTTTCCCCTTTTTTGGGGTAAGTTTCTTAATTATGACTTAGTTTAATATTTCCGATTATTTGGATAATTTTTTCAGATTAAGGATTTTGTTTTTTAACAAATTTGTATCAATTTTACGTGATTAAACTCCTAAATTATGCTAATAATCCCATGGTAATCCATAAAAAGATCATGTATATATTTTCACTGTTTATGCCTTGTTTCATAATCATAACATCAAAGTCTTAATTTTTTTTTTAGCTTGAATCCTAGTCTGATCTTAAATGTTTAAATTTTAAAGCTTAACAAAGAAATGGTGCAAATGGTTGTCTTCCAAAGTAACAAAATGAATGAAAATTAGTGGAAAAAATATAAAAAAATATTTTTCAACTTATTAGTGGAGAAAAAATTTCCTTATATTTATTTTTTTTATTCATCTAACTAACGTGGAATGAATTGGAAATTTTATTTTTTATTTTCAACCTAAATAGTAAAACTTAAGAGTAATCTATTTTTCCTTATAATTTTTTCCACTAAAAAATGCAATCATTTGCAACCAAAGTTTAAAGCTTTTATTTTAAAACCGCTACTTTTAGAAAATCCAAGACTCGCGGTTGGTCGCTGATGTGGTCCTGCTGAGGGAGCCTTGTGGCGGTTGTTGGGTATGCTTAATTTGGGAATAAACGAGGGCTGGTCAAGGCCCAGACTCTTTAGCTTCTTACATTGTCAGGCCCAAAAAGATTATGCAAAGTGACCGTCGTTATCCGCAAACTCAGATGATGAATCAACACAACACACACATTGAGAGAGAGAGAGAGAGAGAGAGCAAAATTGGCATGGAAACCGAATTAATGGACAAGAAGAACTCAAAAGGCATATCTCATCTATATGAAGATTGTTGTTGTTTTTTCCTTCTTCTTTCTTTGTTGTTGAGATCTCTTTAGCATGTATGCAGAAAACTCACCTAAAGGACAGGGAACGTAACTTGGCTTGCACTCCATCTCACCAAACCCTTCAACTAATTTTTAATTTAAATAAAATTTAAATTTATTTTAGTATGTTTAGCCGATCTCTTATTACTTTTTTCGTTCCTTCAATTAAAAAAAAAGTAGAATAAACAAAAATGATTAGTAAAATCAAATCAAGAGATTAGGAGAGTAAAGTGAGAGAGAGACATGCAAGGAGTGAACCGCGACGATGAAAGGAAGACATATCAGCTTGTAATGTGAGTCATGAGTTTGTTGCATGAAAACTATAATTAAATAAATAGGATTTTGACAAAAACTATTTATATAAAAACGAAAGCTTAGCTTGAAGGCAATGGAGACTCTGCAACAAACTATGTTGTACCATACAGAGAGAGAAACTACAAGGAATATTGTTTCATCATCTTCATTGATAAAAAACCAATATTAATGCTTCGTCTCACAATTATTGAATCTCCGATCTGTAGTTCTCTCTCACTGTCGACGACTGCTAATCTCCGGCCGCCGCTATGGAAGCCAGCGCCGGTCTTGTAGCCGGTTCTCATAACCGTAACGAACTTGTTGTCATTCACAACCACGAAGAGGTAACTGAAACTATCAAACCCATTTTAAGTACCTATAATGTTTTTTAAAAAAACACACAAAAATTGACATCATCAAAGCTATATTTGACAAAATCATCAAACAAGTATTGGATTCAATTGTTTTCTATTTGGTTCTTATTATTTTTCTATATAATTTGTGCTAGTTGCAGCAACTTCTCTTCAAAATTATACTATTATTATGTTTGTTTATAGAGTTAATAACCAACCACTTAAAATCATTTTTTTAAAATCAGGTTTATATGATAATCGTAACTGAAAAAACTAATTTAAGAAACAAAGATGTTCTAATAACTGGAAACAAAAATGATACTATTTTGGGTCGATTCTTCGAAACAATCTGATCAAAACTCAAAAGAATCTTCATGGAACCGAACGTTTTCTTGGTTTGATTATTACAGCCGAAGCCTCTGAAGAATCTGGATGGACAGTTTTGTGAGATATGTGGAGATCAGGTTGGTTTAACTGTTGACGGAGACCTGTTCGTAGCTTGCAATGAGTGTGGTTTTCCGGCGTGCAGGCCTTGCTATGAGTACGAGAGAAGAGAAGGGACACAGAACTGTCCTCAGTGTAAGACTCGTTACAAGCGTCTCCGAGGTATTATTAATCTCCGCTCTTATGTTGTTCGACGAAATGCCTGAATGAAACACAAAGCTTGTTTTTTTTTTATTTTTAACTCGGAGAATGATCTCTCTTTGGTTTGGTTTCTCAAGGAAGCCCAAGAGTGGAAGGAGATGAGGATGAAGAGGATATTGATGATATTGAGTATGAGTTTAATATCGAAGACGAACATGACAAGCAGAAGCAATCTGCGGAGGCCATGGTTTATGGAAAAATGAGCTATGGAAGAGGCCCTGATGATGATGAGAACGGGAGATTCCCACCTGTTATAGCTGGTGGCCATAGTAGACATGTACAATTAAATATGCTTTACATGATGATTCTTTCTCGTATACGATATGCCATCAACTTTTTGTGTAATTCTTTTCTTTTGGCTTTCTGCAGGTAAGTGGGGAATTTCCAGTTGGAGGAGGGTATGGGAATGGAGAACATGGGATGTCTTCTTCGCTTCATAAGCGTGTACACCCATATCCATCATCTGAAGCTGGTGAGTCTCTCTGCGCATCGTTTTTTTTGTAACTTGTAGTAGCCCAAGACACAATGTTTTTGTTAAGCATAAACTTAGACATTACTAATATGTGTTTGTGCAAATATAAAATTCATCATGGAATGAACTTACATATAGACATAGTTTTATAAACAATGACTTTTACATTGGTATATGAAATTTATCACCAGAGCCTTGTTTGAGAACGAGCTGCTTCTTTCAGCCAATTTCACGCACATATAAAATGAAATTCATTCAAGCAAAAAGAAACTGAAGTAGAGGTTTCTTACAACGCTTTTCTTTTTCTTTTGGTAGGGAGTGAGAGATGGGATGACAAGAAGGAGGGAGGATGGCGGGAAAGAATGGATGACTGGAAACTCCAGCAAGGAAATCTTGGGCAGGAACCAGATGACGATCCTGAGATGGGACTGTAATGCCTCCACAAACATTGTCTTATACATCAGTTTTATATGATTCGGATTCTTGCTTACAATCTTTTGGATTTTGTTTTGAAATGGTTGCAGGATCGACGAGGCGCGGCAGCCACTCTCGCGGAAAGTGCCTATTGCTTCAAGCAAGATCAATCCATATCGGATGGTCATCGTTGCGAGGCTTGTGATTCTAGCAGTTTTTCTACGATATAGGCTCTTGAACCCTGTGCACGATGCTCTGGGGTTATGGCTGACCTCTGTGATCTGTGAAATCTGGTTCGCCGTCTCTTGGATTCTTGATCAGTTTCCCAAGTGGTTCCCCATTGATCGTGAGACCTATCTAGATCGGCTCTCCCTCAGGTAAAATCCACAAATTCTCAAGTAGAAGTCTTAAAATCTACGAAGTTGGAGTTTGGATATAAATATTTTTTTGTTTATACAGATACGAGAGAGAAGGTGAACCAAATATGCTTGCTCCAGTAGATGTCTTTGTCAGTACGGTGGACCCGATGAAGGAGCCTCCCCTCGTCACATCCAACACTGTGCTGTCAATCTTGGCCATGGATTATCCAGTTGAGAAAATCTCCTGCTACGTCTCTGACGATGGTGCTTCAATGCTCACATTCGATTCTCTCTCGGAAACTGCTGAGTTTGCAAGAAAATGGGTTCCCTTCTGTAAGAAATTCTCCATAGAGCCACGGTCACCGGAGATGTACTTCACATTGAAAATTGATTATCTCAAGGACAAAGTCCAGCCAACGTTTGTCAAGGAGCGCCGAGCCATGAAGGTCAGTGTATATCACTTGAGATCTAGCTATATCACCACTCAGGTTTTCACTTTAATCTAAACTCCATACGGTAAATTGATTTCTGGCAGAGAGAGTATGAGGAGTTCAAGGTCAGGGTCAATGCTCTCGTGGCAAAAGCCTCAAAGGTTCCTCTAGAAGGTTGGATCATGCCAGATGGAACGCCATGGCCAGGGAACAACACTAAGGACCATCCCGGTATGATCCAAGTCTTCCTCGGCCACAGTGGAGGATTTGATGTCGAAGGCCACGAGCTCCCTCGACTTGTGTACGTGTCCCGTGAGAAGCGGCCTGGTTTTCAGCACCACAAGAAAGCTGGTGCCATGAACGCTCTGGTACTTTTTTTTTTATCTGCCTTGGACCAAACAACAAATTTATCTCTGAATCCTGGGCCTAACATAAACCAACTTTTGTTTTCTTTTCGATACTTCTGTCAGGTTCGAGTAGCAGGTGTACTCACAAATGCTCCTTTCATGCTGAACTTGGACTGTGATCACTATGTGAACAACAGCAAGGCCGTGAGGGAAGCAATGTGCTTTTTGATGGATCCTCAGATTGGAAAAAAGGTCTGCTATGTTCAGTTCCCTCAAAGGTTCGATGGTATAGACAGGCACGATCGTTACGCCAACAGAAACACAGTCTTCTTTGATGTAAGACGCAATCCACATTTCTTTAACTTCTGATATATGAAATAAATGTTCCATCTTTCTTTTACTCGTGTGTTTGTTACAGATCAATATGAAAGGTCTAGATGGAATCCAAGGTCCAGTTTACGTTGGTACTGGTTGTGTTTTCAAACGACAAGCTCTGTATGGTTATGAACCGCCAAAGGGTCCTAAACGACCCAAGATGATGAGCTGTGGTTGTTGTCCTTGTTTTGGGCGCCGGAGAAAGAATAAGAAATTTTCCAAGCATGAGTCGAATGGCGACATAGCAGCCCTTGGAGGTAAATTATTCCAATAATCTTATAATATCGGTCAAAATCTTGTAGTCGATTTCGTTTATATGGGAATACTTCAGATCTGATAGTTTTTGTTTGGCAGGAGCAGAGGGTGATAAGGAGCATTTGATGTCTGAGATGAACTTTGAAAAAAAGTTTGGGCAATCATCCATCTTTGTAACCTCGACTTTGATGGAAGATGGTGGTGTTCCTCCGTCATCAAGTCCTGCAGTGCTCCTTAAGGAGGCAATCCATGTTATAAGCTGCGGCTATGAAGACAAGACTGAGTGGGGAACTGAGGTAATAATATCGAACCGTAAGGTAGCACCTTCTCATTTGTGATTTAGAAGCTGGCCATTGTAACAGATTTTTGTGTCTCTGAAAATTCAGCTGGGTTGGATCTATGGCTCTATCACTGAGGATATTTTGACGGGTTTCAAGATGCATTGCCGTGGCTGGAGGTCTATTTACTGCATGCCTAAACTAGCTGCATTCAAAGGTTCAGCTCCTATTAACCTATCAGACAGGTTAAACCAGGTTTTGCGCTGGGCACTCGGGTCTGTTGAAATCTTTTTCAGCCGGCACAGCCCTCTCTGGTACGGCTACAAAGGAGGCAAACTCAAATGGCTTGAGCGTTTCGCTTACGCCAACACAACAATCTACCCGTTCACATCTATTCCACTCCTTGCCTACTGTATCCTTCCAGCCATATGTCTCCTTACGGACAAATTCATCATGCCACCGGTTAGTAAATCATCAGATAAAAGCGTTTAAAAAGCTGCAATAACTTTGCTAACAATCTGTTATTCTCTAATTTTTTTTCCAGATAAGCACATTTGCTAGTCTCTTCTTCATCTCATTGTTCATGTCGATCATTGCAACGGGAATCTTGGAATTGAGATGGAGCGGAGTGAGCATTGAAGAATGGTGGAGAAACGAGCAATTCTGGGTCATTGGAGGAATCTCAGCTCATCTGTTTGCGGTTGTCCAAGGTCTTCTTAAAATCTTAGCAGGCATTGACACAAACTTTACAGTCACATCAAAGGCAACAGATGACGATGACTTTGGAGAACTTTACGCAATCAAATGGACAACACTGCTTATCCCTCCAACAACTGTCTTGATCATAAACATTGTCGGCGTCGTTGCAGGCATCTCAGATGCTATTAACAATGGATATCAGTCTTGGGGACCACTATTTGGTAAACTATTCTTCTCCTTTTGGGTCATTGTTCATCTCTACCCATTCCTCAAAGGTCTGATGGGAAGACAGAACAGAACACCAACCATTGTGGTGGTTTGGTCGGTGTTGTTGGCATCTATCTTTTCTTTGCTTTGGGTCAGAATTGATCCTTTTGTGCTCAAGACCAAAGGACCTGACACATCCATGTGTGGCATCAACTGCTGAAGCGAAATCTTTTTTCTTTTCTTCTGAAATTTTTCTGTATTTTGTCCAGAGTGTTTTCACTTCTCTTTTTGGGTTGCATAATTGGATTTTGTTTATTGAATATTAACCAGCAAAACAGATGGATCTGGATTTATGGTGAAGAGATTAATGCATTGTAAAAGGAAACTCGATCAAAAATACTTTTGAGCTAGAGCGTAAAAGTTTCACAGATAATTTCTCAAAGAATGTACTTTAGTTGCTGTGGAAACCACACAAAACTTGAATGCAATTAACAGAGGCTGTGATTTTTTTTTTTTAAACCGTGGAAATTCACAAGAACAAAAAAATAAAGAAACGACAACAAAAGACTAAACACACTTACACATCCAAATTGAGCCATACCAACTGCAAGCTTAAAATCATTTGATTAACATTAAAAAAGAATGAATTGCCTGAGTTTGTTTAGTAAATGTCTCACTCTCATTCTTTTGAAACACCAAGGATCCACTGGGAGAGATGAGTCAAGTATGGCTCAGCCTGAGAGCCTTTGCTCAACACTGGTCCTAAGCTCTGCAACTCTGAGTTGAATTCCCTCTCAAAATTGCTGGTAAATTGCATAACAGACATATTAGAGCAATACCATAATATGAAGTTCGAAAATTCCAACACCAACTGCTTTTGTAAAGAGGTTGATAAAAGGGACCTTTATTATCTACATAATTCGCCATGAAAGAGAAGAGATAAAAACAGGTTGCTTGTTATTACTTACAATATGGACTCTGTGACGGTTGCATCTCTTATCATTGTCTTCTGCGTATGAGACTGGCTATTGATGTCGATAGACGATGAAATCAGCCACTGTGTGGCTGCAGCATATTGCAGGCACACTGATTTCAACTTCTCCATTTTCTGCAACATCAGTAAAGACGAGTGTAAATATCGAAAAAACATCACACAATTACTACTGCATTCAGAATCTTCTGCTATAGTTGCAAGATCGAGAAGCCATAACTACATCGATCCTAGGAAAACTTAACATTAAATGAAACAGCGACAAACCTTAAGGACATCAGGTAAAAGAAGCAAGCATCCTCTAAGACACTTATCAAGAAAGAAGTCGTGATGCTGTATCACCTGTAAGATGATGGCACATTGTTCAATGAAGCACGTTTTCCCAACAACTATAACAAAGCATATCTCTACACTTACCTCATCTACACTCCTGGTGGATTGTAGTCTATCGTGCATCACATGCCAATTTGGTTCGAGAACCTGAAGAGACATCCCACATATAAGCAAGATTGGAAAAAATTCTAAAAGCCAAAAGATGCGCTAAATTAAACACCAAAATCATCTCATAAAGCATTATCTTTAAATAATCCTGGTGTGATTTCTCTCAATTGTTCATTGATAGTGTACTTATTTCTCCAGAATCTATAACTCACGAATTCAAGAGCGCATATCTCGGAACTCACAGTTGCAAGAAGTGCCTACATTTATAAGTATGATCCTTACGGACTTCAGAAATATCTGATTCTATATACAGAGTGTATGTGAGCAATTCTAGAAGTCAGTCTCCAGAGATGCAACCGTCACAAAATCACAATGGAAAACAGGATCTACAGCTAGACAATCAAAATCTTGTAATAAATAAATCCAAATTCCATTATATTAGCAAACATAAGAGTTTAAAACAAACACAA
This sequence comes from Eutrema japonicum, assembly GCA_030161315.1. Taxonomy (NCBI): domain Eukaryota; kingdom Viridiplantae; phylum Streptophyta; class Magnoliopsida; order Brassicales; family Brassicaceae; genus Eutrema; species Eutrema japonicum. The sequence continues at coordinate 49,060,436 of BSQW01000005.1, forward strand.
CAAAGAGAAAGTTTACGACTTGCCTCAAATGTAAGATAATGTAGAAGGCTACTGATGAACTTAAGCATGCTACGGCAGAGAAGCGATGATCTACGAATTGCTGTACCATTAGAGTTCATAGACCGAATCCCCTGTAGAATTATACAGCAGTTTGTTAGAGAAGCAAATAGATTAAAAGGGTTTCGTAAGAAACAAAAACAAATTCCCAAGCTACCAATATAGTCCATACTTGATGTATATGCCAAGCACCACAAAGCTGGCGTTCCACATGTTTGCAATGAAAAAGAAAGCGGAAAATTAACTGGTACTTTGACAGGGCTTTCTTTGATATGACAATAGATAGTGGCCACTGAACCTGAAACATAAAGCCACGATCAACATATCCAACAATTGAGTAGCCAACAAGTATGCATTCATAAATTACTTATAGAAGTATGAATGATGAATCTACAAGCGACTTTGTAGCTTAGGCTGTGGAATTAATAATATGTATCATGACAAACATAATAGTTAGAATCCAGATACAAACAGGTAGTTGCAGACAAGGCAGGAAAGGAGCAGACCTTGTAGCTCAAGGAAAATGTCCCTAGACCAGTGATGCTCACTGGGTCCTCTATACTATTGCTATCAGGGTCCTTGTGCATTCCCAAAGCCGTAAGCAATGAAGCTCGATCCTAAGATATGAATGCAAAGTGAGAACAAATTGTGTACAAACTTTGTAAATTGATAACATCCAGGAAAAGAGAAATTGACTGCTCACCACACAACAAGTCAAGTCCTCGTGGCGAGGATCTGCTGCAGCCGCTGTAGTACGTAGAGCAAGATCTAGCAAAGACTAAGGAATACACATAAACTCAGATTCCAAAACAAGTATAGAGCCCTAAAGATTGAATAGTGGTAGAAAGCTTTGTCTAATCTTTGATCGTGCTCTAGCGGGGCAGGATACCTGCAACTTCTCAACAGATATTTCATGCACTTTTTTGTTGAGCTCCTCTCGAGCAATGTCCATAAAATGAACCAAGAAATCACCCTGTAGTTAATTACATTGTTGAACCAAAAATAATTAGAAATTAAACAGCTGATAGATCAATGACAGAAGAAAACAACTCAACTACGAACTTTTCACATTGTTAAATTTGTGCCTAGAAAAGTATGAACTCTGAAGACAACTGGTTATCCATAAATAGAACTAGCATACCTGGTCTAGAAGAAGATAGTGCTTTATAGATCGAAGCCTTCCAATGAGGTCATACTGAATCATATACTGATGGTCAGAGAGGTGTATTTACGAGGAATGACATCAAAGAAGCAGTCATCATAACACAATTTATTACCTTATCCTTGATGAGACTCACAAGCTCTATACTGGCAAATTCGTGAGCAGCCTTTATGCATTCAAGATAATGATGATTTGAGCCAAATATTGTTAACTTAGATCTCTCTGAGATGGGAACCTGTAAAAATAACCAGCCAGTGTCATGTCCAATATCACGAACACTGTCAATTGTAATAATTACAAGAAAAATTCATCCACAATCCTACCTGAACATTGTGCCCACATTCTCTCATAACATTTAAATATTTCCCTGTGGTCAATATTGTTGCAGCAATGTTTGCAAGGAAGCCAGGAATAGTATCCTTGAGGCTGTATCTTTGGCTCCAATATTTAGCCGTAGAGTCCTGACTGAGGCTCTCCTATACAAAAAAACTTGAAACTGTAAGATCAAGCAATTGACAATTGTGCAGGCGAGCTGAGCAAAAAATCGAAGTACCTTTTTAAGAGACCTGTTCTCAGCAATGAAAAATTCCCCATACGGATCATCAATGATCCCTTCATAGACCCACCTTAATTAAAAACTAATTCAAGTCATTTGACACATCTGAGAATAGTATGAGCTATCTAGCAAATAGGGTAACCCATGTACAGATATGTCAAAACAAAAGATAACAAACATTCGTTTATCACTCCTTACAAACAAAAGAAAAACATAGCCACAGGTTGGACTTAGATTATCTGAGCATTCCCACAAGCAATAACAAAGGGGAAAGAAAATCAACCTTTCCAATATGCTCAGGTATGCATTGCTTGCACACTCGGTCATTTTCTCTAACAATGACCTCACTGAATTATCACCAGCCATCGCTTTAGCCTAGGCATGACAGTCTTCAAGATTAGGACATATAATAAGACAGCTAGTTCCAGCACAAAAAAACACCCAAAAGGTAATTTTATGACCAATGCCAGAATCTACCTGACTCTGCAAGAGATTAAGCACACCAGAACCCACAAATTGCTTTGCCGAAGCCTGCTGAATTACTGCAGCCAATGCGCGCATGGATCCCATCATGGGCTGAGAGATACGAAAAGCAATCAATCAGCATACATTTTACAGAACTTGTAGCTTGGATTATTTGAAGAAAGACAGACCTGACAGTAAAACCATAATCCTTGGATAGAAAGTCTTCCAAGTCGAAATTGATGTTCCAATTGTGCCACCATGGCTTGATAATCCTGATAAAAGATAGGATGGTTCATACTTTTAAAATTAGCAAAAAATGTTGTCAAATTACCCAGTGCTAACAAGAAATTTTATCTCTCAATCCAAACAATGCAACTGACATGGGTTAGACACAAAACTCCGCATGCAAAATGGAAAGAAAAAGAATCAGACTATCAATTTCTTCAATGGGGCAATACTGAGAGAGGGATTACAGAGACAGCAAAAACCTGGAGCAAAGAAGACGGCAAGAGCTATTCGTATCATCTTAGATATTCATATGTATGCATATATACACACTCAGAAATGTGATAAAGACACCAATTCAGAAGACAAGAAAGAAGCCCAATATATAAACTAAAAGCATTCTAAATTGAGATTTCCAAGTTCATGCTTTTAGTTTACTGAGTAAATCCCCAAAGTTGACTATTAGTTTACGGAATCCATATCCAGTTCGCAAAATCCCCACATGAAACAATATGGGAAAGATAAATAACTGAACAAACAATGCATCACAAATACCACAAAGGTAGCAACCTATATCACATACAAGGAGGAGTGCCCTGAGTGCAGCTGCGAATGCATGGTTAACTAGCCCGTTCTTGAATTGCGAGCTTGACTCCACAAATTGGTCAATCAGCAGAAAACATTCACATAAAGGGAATATTCTTTTTGCCAGTTCCTGCAAATTTATTTGCATCAGTCAATAGAAGAGCCAATTAAAATAAGACTTACAATGTTAATTTCTTATAACATCTCTAATCCTTGCACAAAAGAGAAAAACCATTCTATGACATAAAATAATAATGGATGTATCCATCTGGTTGGATTTCGCAGATGATTAAACTTTCAAGAAGTCAGAACACCAATGTAATGCAATTTACTTTCGAATTAAGCAGCATCAAGTTCCATAAACATACATGAAGAGGAAAAACCTAGCAAAGCAATATAACAGTCTCAAAATGTGAAGGACTTTGTAAATATGAACTAATTCCGGTCTTTACTTGAGCTTCTTCGCTCCAAAAAGAACAGATCATAACATGGTTAGAAATCACAGGTTTTCTGCAGTTGATTACTGTAAGACCATCTTGCTTAAAATGTTCGGGATAAGAACCAATATATATTGTGTTGAGTACTACTTGCCTGTAGTGCCAAATCCATTGATGGATCGACTTGGAAGGCTATACTATCCTCCTTCCCATGGAATCTTTTAATTGATATATATCTCCCTTCAATTCCAACCAAAGCAGATAAGAGATCATCAATGACAATAAGTTCCTGCATGCCAAAAGAGACAACAAAGTCATTGAAATGGACAAAACAGAAGAGATGAGTCGAAGTAGTCTCAACCTAGGCCAGCAAGTTACACAATTATTTGGGTAAGATCAATTACTCTAGTCTATGCCACGAAAATGAGAGGCCAACTTGTAAAACAACAGACCTCAAACCCAAGCTTTAAGTATCTCACCACCAGTTTCAAGGTTACAGAATAACACTTGCTTTGTAAAATAACACAAACCTGAACCGGTGTGTCATAGCAGCCAATTGCCTGTTCTACTCCAGAATTGCTAAAACCACATGAAGAATGACATAAAGATGAGTGATTTTTTTGGTTGAAACAAACTAATTCTCAGCATAGAGATTCAGAATACCTAGACGAGTCTAAAGGAAACCGCTTAGAATCAGAAAATTTGGAGCTTGCCCTCGTTTCCTGAGATAACAAACCCATTGTCAAAACTAACCAAATAAAAAAAGTCATATGATTCGAAAGAAGTAGAGAACAGTAATCGAAAAGATCGAGCACCTGGTGGAAGCGGCCAGTGAGGAACGGCCTGTCTTGGTTCCAACGAGGAGTCGTAGGGCAAGAGATTGTCGTCATTGATTCCATTGTTTCCCTTCCGGCGAAGTGTCTGCAACTAAAAAGCTTTACGGGAAAGGAAAATAAATAAAAAGATCAGTCACCATGCCGGTTTTCTGTAAACCATAAATTCATAGGGTCGTAACTGTCCCGGTTAACGTGAACCATAAATTTCAGGTCCTGGTTTCAAATTCGAGACCCAAAGTTCACGGCGGATCACGAAACCGCGCGATGCAGAACAATCGGTTAACGAAGCAAAGTGAAAGTCCTCACATTTTTGTTTTGTGATCGATTTCAAGAAATGGAATTGGAACCAGAGTGATTTTTAAAACCCTAGCACACAAAACTGAAAATATCTCAAGGAGGAAGATGACCTATAGATCTCGGCGCCACAAGCTTCAAGGAGGAAGATGAGCTTCGCTGCGAGTGAGAGGGATTCGCTCGCTCTCTCCGCGGCAAAACTCCACTTTGTATATATTTTTTTTTACGATGCAAATTTTTCTCTTTTGTTTTGCCAAATATATTTTCCTTTTTGTTTGCAATTTGAGTTTCTCTAAAGATGAGAAAAGAAATTTATTAAAAAATAGAAAAGGACAAATCTTTCCTCTTTTTTTTTTTTTGAAAGAGAGAAAAAAAAAATAAAAAACCCATCTTTCATCCTCTTGTGCTATCGATTCACAGAAATGGTTCTCTCTTTTCTATTTTCGGTTCTAAAACGATTAACAAAGAAAAAGAAATCGCCCGCTTCTCTTCTCCTCGGCCTGGAAACAATTTTCCGCCGCCGAGTTCATCTCTCTGCGGAGAAATCAATAAGGAATCTCCAGGTTTTTCACTTTAGAATCTTCTCTTTCTGTTTCCTTTTATCATTCTCTCCTGGATTCTTGAACGCCTTGTATTGTCGTTAGAAATTTTGTCCCGTTTTGGGGTTTTTATCTGGGTCGAGAACCCAAAAGAAACTGTGCTGAATTAGGTGGGTGAAAAAGATTTTTTATTTTATTTCTGGATTGGTTTTAAGTATTTGGTAATGATTAGGTAGGGGGAAAAGGATGGCTTTGGTCGGAAAATCCGAGAAATTCTCTGCGGATTTTTTGATGGGAGGTGCTGCAGCCATTGTTGCCAAATCTGCAGCTGCCCCAATCGAAAGGGTGAAGCTTTTACTGCAGAATCAAGGGGAGATGATAAAGACAGGACATCTCACTAGACCTTACACTGGTTTGGGTAATTGCTTCGTCAGAATCTTCAGAGAAGAAGGTGGTCTGTCCTTTTGGAGAGGAAATCAAGCCAATGTCATACGATATTTCCCTACCCAGGTACTTTCCAGGATTCCATTTGTCTGCAATTGTTGGATTTTTTGCCATTTGATTAGAGTGCTCATCTATAGACTGAGTCTGGTTTGTGTTAGATTCTTATTGTCACTAAATTTAATTGCTCTTAGGCTTCCAACTTTGCATTTAAAGGTTACTTCAAGAACCTTCTCGGATTTTCGAAAGAGAAGGACGGTTACTTGAAGTGGTTTGCTGGAAATATTGCTTCGGGAAGTGCTGCTGGAGCAACAACTTCATTGTTTCTGTACCATCTGGATTACGCCCGGACCCGCTTAGGCACTGATGCAAAGGAATGTTCAGTTAATGGCAAGAGACAGTTTAAAGGGATGATCGATGTGTACCGTAAAACTTTGTCAAGCGATGGCGTCAGAGGCCTTTACCGTGGATTTGGCGTGTCAATACTGGGAATCACTCTTTACCGAGGAATGTATTTTGGGATGTATGATACCATCAAACCCATTGTTTTAGTCGGTTCCTTAGAGGTGATATCATCTTTCTATGCCGTTATAATTGCTTAATCTAAGAGCAAACAATAGCTAAAAATGGTTCTTTGATTCTGTGACAGGGAAACTTCTTGGCTAGCTTTCTATTGGGTTGGAGCATTACTACCTCTGCAGGCGTCATTGCTTACCCTTTTGACACACTTAGAAGGAGAATGATGCTTACATCAGGACAGCCTGTAAAATACCGGAACGCCATTCACGCCTTAAGAGAGATAATGAAATCCGAAGGGTTCTATGCGCTATATAGAGGAGTTACTGCGAACATGCTTCTTGGAGTAGCAGGAGCAGGAGTGCTTGCAGGATATGATCAGCTTCACCGGATTGCTTATAAGCATTGGGTTCAGTAGTTTTGAACCAAATCCAAAAAAAAATTACAACGGAAACTCAGGTCAAGAAAGAAAAGGTCAGTAAACACCAAGAAGTCTCACTTACATTCCAATGTGTTGTGTTAATTAACAGAAGCTCGGAATCATTAACCGGTTTAAACAGAAGAAGATAGGGAAAATTGTTGATAATTCTTGTGCAGATACATTGTTATTTCAATAATCCAAGAAAAGCTTCTTTGCTTTTAGTATTGGAGCAAGTTTGTTTCATTCATCAGAGATGAAAAGAAAAGCGAAAACTTTAAAAGCTTTTTGATGATACAAACACAAAAGTAGGAAAACTTTGCAGTGTTCTTAAGCCAGAAGCCAGAAGTTTTTGTGGCGTTTGGTGGTTATTAAGTAACCGCCAAGCTTGCGGTTCTTGGGTTTAACCGCTATTGTCATGCAAGAAGCATTTTCGAGACAGTATTTAAGAACACCGCCATGCCCACGGCGTCTCTTCCAAGCCCATCTCTTCAATAACCTCCATACCGGAGGTTTCTTCTCTTGTCCAACCACTAAAAGACTCACTTGTTGTTTCTTTGCTTCTTCAACTATATTCGCTCCTTTCTCTTTCTCTTTGTCTTTTCCTTCTAGCCTCCTTATCTCCACTTCTATCTGCCATATATAGACAAATCCACACCTCAAAACTATCTCATTCCTTAAGAATGTTTTATGCAAATCCACACCTTAAAAATCCAACTTTTTTTTATTCATTGAACACTTCGTTAGTAGTTTTTATTTGATGAAAAACGCACTTTTCATAGCATGTAATTGTAAAAAAGATAAACAAGTGGGAGTAAACTCACCCCGGGTCGTTTTGTTTGGCACAGTTTCTTCAAAGTATGGACTAATTCATCTGTTTTCACCTCACGTTTTCGGTTCTTCCTTTTGCCTAAAACCGAATCCGATAAACATGTAAGAAACCAAAACAAACAAACCCTAACACAAGAAAGTATAGAGGAAGAAGAAGAGATAAAGAGAAGAACTTTTTCTAAACGGTTTTGCAAAGTATAACAGAAAAAGAGTGTCTTGTGGTTGTAAAGTATGCGTTATAGCCCATTCTAAAGCTCCGGTAGAAGCAAGCGCTTTATCCACCACCACCATTACTCTGTTCCCGCCTTCCGCCTCCTCCTCAACCGCCTCAACCGCTACCACCGCCTCTTTTTTCCTTTCTCCGCCTCCATTGTCAACGCTCTTGCCATCATCTTGTTCTTGTTGTTCTTTTACTTCTAATATTACTTTGACTGTTTCTTCTTCTTTGTCTTCAATCTCTTCACTTTCGCTGTTTTCGCCTTTGTTTTCTTCTACTCCGGATCCAGCATCATCGGCATTTTCGCCTAGAAACTCGATTCTTTGGTCCCTCTCTATGGAACTTGAGTCCGGTCTGTACCTAATGGAAGGTGAATTGATCCGGACTCGTCTCAGACTCAACTTGGCTGATTTCTTGAGCGATCTTGCCATTTTTTTTGTTACAAAAACTCAGATGGAAAATTGATTCTGCAACTCGATCGAACCTTACATAATTGGTTCTTGAATGTTTGAGCGTATGTGTATACGTGAGGACATATCTAGAGGACGTGCGTGCCATTAAGTATGTTTGATTGTTAATGGTTCCACACGTTGCTGTGTTTTTTTTAAGCTCTTATATGTTTTATTTGTTAATCTAATTAAATGAGTCCAAGTTTATTTGATTGTCATTATCTTAAACCTGTATTTGTTATTAGTCGTATGGAGAAACTAGATCAGAATATCCGAAAGTTTAACCAAGTAGATTTAAAAAGTTTGAGAATTCACTACCGTTTGAGAATTGTTTTATAGAGTCGCGTATATATAATAAGATTATTATTTCTGATCATATGAAATCTTTGAGTGGCTGCTCTATTTTTGTTGTGGTCAAAATCCTCCACCTTGTGTCAGTCAAAGCACAAATCCAATTTTTTTTTTTGTGTAACAAAGCACAAATCCAATTTTGAATTGTCTTTCCTTGCTAAGTGCATCTACAATTCTGGTGGCAGACCTAAGTAAGGGACAAAAGTGTTTTGATTATAGTTTTATCACTTTCAAATTCAATTATTGAGAAGATTAGGTGAGGAGGACTCGCTAGTGACGAAAGATGTCCAGCTATTTTTAAAAAATTTGGATCACAATACCTTTTGTATTTTAAGGTTTTTTTCTTTTTCATACAACGTAAAAGCTGATAAGATTTCATGGATAGTTTTTTTGTTTTTTTTGGTGGTAACAACGTGTAATTCGAATTTTTACCATCCGACTAATTTTTTTAGATGAGTGATATCGTCGACTAGCCTACTCGTCGAATTTTCAAATGAGCTTAAAGCGTGGTATCATCTTCGACTGGCCAAATGAGAATGGTTAGATAATTTCACACTTGTGAAGAATCGATACATGACCGGGCAACTCCTCCACAAATGGGAATCACTAGCCCATCACCACGTATGATTAATTCATGAATAGTTTAGTGATCAGTTTATTGAATTTACTATTGCTATGGATAATAATATTTGTTAATAAAAAAATTATTAGAACACATAAAATATAAAAATATTAAGACTTAACTCGCACTAACTATAGCGCAGAGTAATTTTTTCTTAAAAATTATTTTGAAATTTTTTTAAAAATTGTTTTAGCCTTAATTTTATAATATATTTTACTAATAATTATATTTTGAAATGTCAAACCAAACTAACCTGTTTTGCAGTAAAGAACTTATTTTTGAAATTTTAGAGATTTAAACAAGGGAAGAATTTATTTTAGAAATTAATAATAGCAATTTATGCGAACACATATTAATCACATAATTATGTAAAAAGAGTGAAACACAAATCAAATGCTTATATAAGAAAGTGGAAGTAAAACTGAAAGTTGAGCAACCCAAGAAAGATCTGTAAAATATGGCGGATGATTCAGCAGCAGCCACTCCACCGTCAATCGACGGCAACGTTCTCGTCGCCAAGTCATTATCTCGTCTCGGCGTCACCCACATGTTCGGCGTCGTGGGCATCCCCGTCACGTCTCTGGCTAGCCGAGCCATGTCTCTTGGCATACGCTTCGTCGCCTTCCACAACGAGCAATCCGCCGGATACGCCGCCTCCGCCTACGGTTACCTCACGGGTCGACCCGGAATCCTTCTCACGGTTTCGGGTCCGGGTTGCGTGCACGGTCTCGCGGGTCTCTCCAACGCTTGGGCTAACACATGGCCGATGGTGATGATCTCCGGTTCCTGCGATCAGAGAGACGCCGGTCGTGGAGATTTCCAGGAGCTTGATCAGGTCGAGGCGGTGAAAGCTTTCTCGAAATTATCGGAGAAAGCCAAGGATGTTCGTGAAATCCCCAATTGCGTCGCTAGGGTTCTGGATCGAGCCGTCGCAGGTCGACCCGGCGGGTGTTATCTGGATCTCCCGTCTGATGTACTGCGCCAGAAGATTTCGGAATCCGAGGCGGATAATCTGGTGGCTGAAGTCGAAACTGCTCGTAAACGCGAACCGATTCGGGCTTCTCTGAGATCGGAGATCGAATCGGCGGTTTCGCTGCTGAGAAAAGCGGAGAGGCCACTGATCGTGTTCGGTAAAGGGGCGGCGTATTCGCGAGCAGAGGATGAGCTGAAGAAACTGGTGGAACTTACCGGAATACCCTTCCTCCCAACTCCGATGGGTAAAGGTTTGTTGCCGGACACACACGAGCTCTCGGCGACGGCGGCGAGGTCGCTTGCCATTGGGAAATGCGATGTCGCTTTGGTGGTCGGAGCTAGGCTTAACTGGCTTCTCCATTTCGGAGAGTCGCCGAAATGGTCTAAGGAAGTGAAATTCATATTGGTAGATATCTCAGAGGAAGAGATTGAGCTGAGGAAACCTCATTTGGGGATTGCCGGAGACGCCAAAACAGTGATTGGATTGTTAAACAGAGAGATAAAAGACGATCCTTTTTGTCTCGGGAAGTCTAATCCATGGGTGGAATCGATTTCAAAGAAAGCAAAAGAAAACGGTGAGAAAATGGAGACACAGCTTGCCAAAGATGTTGTTCCTTTCAATTTCTTGACTCCTATGAGGATAATCAGAGACGCCATTTTGGCGGTAGAAGGACCGAGTCCTGTTGTAGTATCAGAAGGAGCTAACACAATGGATGTAGGAAGATCGGTTTTGGTTCAGAAAGAGCCAAGGACAAGGCTTGATGCTGGAACCTGGGGAACAATGGGTGTTGGTTTAGGATATTGTATTGCTGCTGCTGTTGCTTCTCCTGATAGGCTTGTTGTCGCGGTTGAAGGAGACTCTGGTTTTGGATTCAGCGCCATGGAAGTTGAGGTAGTAAAACATTACATAAAACCATAATGTGGATTTGTCTCGTCTTGTCTGAATCTTTCGTCAATAAACTTTTTTTGTCTTTGATGATGCAGACATTGGTTCGATACAATCTTCCTGTGGTGGTTATTGTCTTCAACAATGGTGGTGTCTATGGCGGTGATCGAAGGAGTCCTGAAGAAATATCCGGTCCTTATAAAGAAGACCCAGCACCAACATCGTTTGTTCCTAATGCAGGCTATCACAAGCTAATTGAAGCCTTTGGAGGCAAAGGTTATGTTGTGGAAACACCCGATGAGCTTAAATCCGCTCTCGCTGAGTCGTTCGCTGCAAGAAAACCCGCGGTGGTTAATGTTATCGTCGATCCTTTTGCTGGTGCTGAGAGTGGAAGATTGCAGCACAAGAACTAAAATGTGGAAAGTTTAATAAGATGTTGAAGTTTGTATTTGTGATAAAACGATAAGCTTTTTAGTTCTTCTACACATTGTAAACCAAGATCATAGCCGGTCCGGTTCGAGTTTAAACCAAAATTGAATAAATAACACGTTTCCGGTTCAAAATTCCTTCGTTGAACAAAACCTAAAGCTATATATATATTGCGTATGTTAGCCTTTAATGGAGTCTGTGAAGAACACAGAGAACAGAGTTGCCTAGAAGACAATATGAGACCAGGTCTTGAATCCTCGTCCTCGATAATTCTTCTATTTTCGATTGCGTACTTGAGATTGATGTGGGAATCTGGGTTTTCTTATTTTTTTCAATTTGATTTCAGAACTTCCTGGGTTTTATTACGACGAGGAGAAGAAGAAATATTTCGCCGTTAAAGGTCCTATCCCTGGTTGTTCTTCTTCAAGAACGAAACGAAATCCCGAGCCGGAGCCTATACAGGTCGGTTGTACAGCTTTACTTCAACTTTCGACTTCTTTCGAATTTTGTGTAAAGGTCGAGACTTTGCAGAATTTATGAGAGTTCCCCAACTTCTATAGGTCCTACTTTGGCTTGTTTTTGTAATTAGTTTATATGGAAATTTCATCAGAACTATCAGAAGAGAAACAAACTAAAAGCATTGAAGCTACTTTATTCCCGAGAGCTAAATGGCAGTGTTATTCCTGTCAATAAGAAGACATCTAGCTTCAAGGAGGAGATCGAAAAGACACAAGCCTCTAATCCTGTGGTATTACTACTTATAACTTACCTTTCTGTTTCTAATTAAGATTACATAAGATTTTTTTTTTTCTGTTTGTGTAATGGTAATGATGCTTAGGTATGGAGATACGGATCCACGGAAAACATAGGCGATGCTGCTTTGAAACAGCTGCAGGTTGATATACAAACATCTGAAGGCCTGACCAGGAAAAACATCCTAGTAGCAGGCAGTACTGGAGGCTGCTTGAGGTATGTATGAGTCAGTTTCCTAGATTTTTCGGTTTTATCGATATTTCAAGACTGCACCATGAAGATTTATCTTTTCCATCTTCATGGAACTCTTATGTATTTCGATTTATTGAAGAATTGTTTTAAATTATTTTTGTTCCAACCTATATGCTTTGGAAGTTTGTTCTTGCAGCATACTGAGAGTTTCCAAAGCTGGACAAGTACTCTTTGATCAGTCTGAAACTCAAGCTTTAAATGGTGGAATCGAGTGCGATCCAGTTCCTGTTCTTCCTCACAAAGAAAACGATGCAGAAGAAAGGGAAGCACCTAGGCTTATATGGAGACCTGCACGCTCTTATTTGCAGGCGTCATCGAGTATATCTTCTATTCAGTTGATTGGAAGATATGATGCATCTGAAAATCTCCACTGCGTAAAGCGGGCATTGTATCCTTTGGATGTGTCTTATCTTTTGCTTTCTCTCTTGATCTCCCATTTGTAAAATCTTGACACTAGAAAACAGGATAACTACACTGGGTTCAACTGGCCGTGGGTCCATTTTTTTCTTAAATCTTTCTGAGGAACCGTACATAGTCACTACGCGAAGCCTTCAAGGGAATGTTTCCTCGGAGTGTACCATTTGGACAGCTGATTGCAATATAAGTGGGAGTCATGCAGCTATTGGTACCTTCTATTTCTTACTTTTGGTGTTATATTTTTGTTACACAGGATTTTGCTTCATTACAGTTACACTAGGGAGCAAACTAACGCTAGAAGGAAATGCAAATATGATTTACCAATGCCTTTTCCTGTAAATGTACGTGATTCAGTAATTTCAAGAATCATATGGAAATTATTAAAGGAGTGTGATATTATAGGGACCGACCTTGGAGCCGCTTTGGTTGATTTGGAAACAGGAGCAGGTTCATACTTTCTCCGAAGCAAAAGCGATGTGCTTGCACTACAATTTCATCAATCGGTAAAGTTCTCTTAATTCCAAGCACCAAGATGCATCGTTTTCTAGTGGCTCAATACTGTTTCTCAACTTCTAGGTGCTATATGTTTGTTCAGTGCTCTATGTTAACTGACTATATAACTCGAGCCAAGTTGCTGTCTGAACCTCTCTTCTGACAATTTAAGTCATGTCTTCGTGTTTACTAAAGGACACATGTGTTTATGTTGTTTCTACTTCTTTTTCCCAGGGAAACATTGTTCAATGCGGGCTCAGAAATGGAGCCATTGTGTCGGTTGATTTACGTGAAAGACCAGGGAGACCTCCTCCAAGGCTTACTAGACACCAGATACGGAATCAATCATCGAGTAAAACCAGTCAAATTACTACAAAGAAAGATTGGTTTGAGGTACCGATCATATATCACCTTTGTTGTGGTCACCACTTTTCATCTCTTTCTCTTGAGCTTTCCTCACAACGTTATGGTGATACTTTTCTCTAATTGGTACTATTGCAGCTCAAAGGGAACATAAATCCGTCTCATGTAATCTATATGCCTACATCTCTTGCATGGTTGGTAAACGACTGAAACCATATATGTAACTTCTCTTTGCTTCTTTGTTTTCGTGACTCTATAATTCGCTCCTTCCTTCTCTAGCCTGAAGACACTGAAAACTTATGATCAGTACTTAATGGCAAGCTCCATGGATGGAACGGTGAGTACCGGTACTAGCTCTAGCTTCCTCATATACTTACTAAGATATTTTCATTATCTAAAGCGCCAAACTTTTCTCTTTTCTTAGATCAAGCTATATGATCAACGCATGGTTAAGAGAGGGGTCGCTGTACAGACATATGTAGGACATGTAAATTCTCATACTCGCATCGAATTTGGCATAGACCCGTCAGAAAGATTTCTTATGTCAGGTAATAAAGAGGAACCCTTTGTTCAGAAAACATAACCGCTATATTGGATCTTGGAAAAGCATCAAGAGTTTGATTTCAATGAGATGATTTGAGTTTTTTTTTTGCCTTGGGGTGTTTGATTCAGGAGGAGATGACTGCTATACTCGCATTTGGAGTATCAAATCTGGTCAACTTCTGTCTGAGAATAAATTCTCCAACACTGCCCCTTCAGTTGTGTGTTGGTCTGCTGTTGAAGGTACTTGCACACTGATCCTTCTGCTTCTTGACTTCTTGTTTTCTTTTTTTCTTATCGTTTAGTGGAATCAAAAACTTGTAATGTTGGATTTTCAGGGCAAAGAAACTTGAAAGATAGCATTGTCCACGGGGCATGGCTTGGATCGCGCGAAGCAATATTCAACGTATTTTAAGATGTTCACTATTTAACAAGAAGGTATTAAGACGATGGAAGCTGTTGCTAGAGATTCATATTTAATAGATCGCAGCAGAAACCATGATCTTGAGATTCTTGAGGATAGAAAATTCATTTTCTTTTAGCCTTGTAACAGTAATTCGATCAGTTGCTTTAAAATTGTAAAGAAGACTAAATGCTTCTTCGGTTCTCTTTTGCTCTTTCTTCCATCTTCAATACTAATGAGTTTTGAAAAAACAAAAAAAAAATCTTCAGTCAAATACTGGATGTAGTTAAGTAACAGGCGCTCAATACCAGAATAAGATCAGGAAACGGAAAGCAGGAACCAGATAACGTTCAAACATAAATGCAATGCTCTTTGGAATCTACACTGACTCAAAAACTGATAACTCTGCAATTGAATGACAATCTTTCACCACTTTGTGTGATTATAGCTTCCTCAATGAGGCCAATGTATACATAACATTAAGCTTCTTACATTGCAAAAATGTGGCAGCGCAAGATCTTTAGGTCATAGTTGCTGTGAAGATCAATCAATTGTATGCGAATCCTAACCTTCCAAGATTCTTGGTGCAGTATCCATGAGGTATTATCCGTTGACATCACAGCAACAGTTCATCATTCTGTTAGATTTTGCAGAAATAGTTCACCATATTACTTCCAAATACCCTGACAAACCGCTTCTTAAGCCTTGGTATCATCTGAAGGAACTTTGTTGAAGAATTTAGTTATTGAAGCTTGCTTTGGGCCAGCAGGTTCGAACTTAGAACAAGCTTTTCCTTTCTTCTTTGGTTTACCTTTGATCTTTCTGTTCCTTTTCACGGGAGAAATGCTGCTCTTCTGGGAACTACTCATGCTCTTGAGCTTGTGAAACTGCGATGAATGACAAGTTTCATTTCGCTCGGTTTCGCAGTGTAGAAACTCCAGTTTCGAAACAAGTGCTTCTTGGCTACCCGAACTAAACCCATCTCTAGAAGTGAAAGATATAACAGCAGAGACTTGCTCGTAGAATTTAGTCTCGTGTTCATAGAAATTATCAACTATTTCGACTATATTCCTCCATGTCCCTCTAATCATATCTGTTACCTGTTCTTGCGTAACCCACTTGGGTAAACAATTCCTAAGCTCTTCGAAAATCTCCTCCTTACCACAAGTCAGATCCAATGTCACAGACCCTTGCAAGGAAACCTTCTCATCCAGAGGCTTGTGATAAACAACATTCTCATCACCCATTACCTTGACAAGATCTCAGATTCCTTAAAAACCTTTGCCTACTTTTTCATGATCTGAAACATTCAAAACAAGACAATGTTTCAACTGGTTTCACTTTTCCTGAATATCTGTCCACTTTACAAACTGTTCCTGATGTCATCAAAACTATCCTAATAACTTATTTCGTCCAGATTCTTATCACTACTATTGCAAAATCGTTTCTTCCTCTTAATTCTGACTCATCTATGCGAGAAGCAATGACCCATATCTCTCTTCGACATATATCTATTGATCAAAGATTAAACACGCTCTTCTTAAAACCCTAAAATTGTCACCAATGTCCTTCCAATACAACACCGGCTCATAAAATAAGAAAAAATCGAACCTTGCAATAGGAAAATTGTATCGTGATACAATTGAAATCTCCGGCGAGAATCTTCTTTTTGGTGGCAATCAGAAGATAAAAGGCATTGACCCGCCGATTATTAACTCCCAATACATAGACGAACGGGGACGATCGGTGACGGCGCGTCTCGAGGAGACCAGTGCGCACGTTAGTAATATTCGGGTTTTATTTCATATTCAATTCAAAATATATATATATATATATATATTCAGGTTTTATTTTACATTCAATTCAAAAAAAAAATATATATATATATATATATATATATATATATATATATTCGGGTTTGTACTTTGCAGAATTGTAGGTAAATGAAAATAATTTAATTAATTAATTTTTTATATATATCATATCGGTTGATCCGGTTAGTTCTGGTAAAAATACACCGAAATGTTATATAATGGATTACACTGTACCGAAGTGCTACTGACCCAGATTCAACGGTTCAACAGACATCATGAATTCTAAGTTTAGCTCGGATCGAACGGGCCATGAGATTTTTAATGGATTACCACACTACCTATTCTGAGTTTGTAATGTATTTCGATTAATGCAACAGATAGCCAAATCACATGTTACTGGACTATCGTATAAATTGTCTAGACTTTTGGTCCAGACCAAAACTTCTTAAATAATTGTGATTTTAGTTTCCAGAATAAATCGAATTAGGGAAAATGTTGTTCACACATTCCTAGAACACTGACTTAAATTACGAAACGACAGTAGAGTTTTTTTATTCACTAAATAACACTCAGTTTAATAATATCTACTAATGAAAATCACAGTTGTTTAACTGATAACGCATTTAATTAATATTGCAAAATATATTTATATATATATATTAACCGACATGACCAACACGACTGATTAGTGATTACACATCTCGACGTGAAAATGAGTAATATATTTATATCAACTCACAGATTCGTATATTATGTATGTTTTTATCAATAGAAATAGTTTATACTTTTAGTTCTGAAAACATGATTCATCATCTTCCTTTAAATTGTTTGGTCATACCATTTACGTTTTTTTTTACTTCTAATTAACGTTTATCTAATGATGATATCACAATTCACAACTATTTGTAAACGAAATCATAAGGAATGATGATATCACAATTCACAACTATTTGTAAACGAAATCATAAGGAGGGGGGGAATATGTCATACAATTCGGAAGGTTAATGCGTGATTTCACAATTGGAGTAGCTAAATATCACATTTCATATCAATGGATAACAAAAAAAATATGAAAAGATAACATGTTCATTCTCGACTAATGTCTGTTTCTGTTCAATAATACCACAAAAGAGAAACCACTTGCGCAGAACCCAAAAAAAAAAGAAAATATCAACGTTTGAAGAAAAAGAGAAAAAAATCAAATTTCCATTTTTGTTTGATTTTGTATGCGTTAAGACAAAGATTCTTCAGCTATGGTTTCTAACTTTGGCTTCTTAGATTTCGAAATCGAGATCCTATGCATAAACTCCGCCGCAGAAAACTCTTCGATGTCTTCTAAATTCAGCTTAGATCCCGCCGATATCATCATCCTGACGTCATCTTCTTCCCCGTCCGGCGAAACCCTCCCGTTATGACAGTGTTTCACGGCAGTCCCGGCGGCGGAAGAATGATTTCCGACTAGGCGGCGCTGTTGTTTCTTGGCGGCTACGAATAACCGAGCCATATCGGAAGCATTAGCTGCTGAGTTGGCACGCGTCATAGGGAAAGCGACGTAAACATGGCAGCCTCTGATTTGAAGATCATCATCGGCGGCTAACGGGTTAAATTTCCGGCCGACTTTTAACGACTTGGCGTCGACGAGGAAAAAGCTCGGGATCTCCATCATAAGCTCGGCGGCTTTAGTCGGCGCGTGAATATGACGCACTTCACCGTCCGGGAGGATCACTCTCGCCGCCGATGAAGAAGAAGAAGACGTTTTGCTGAATGCAGAAGAAACGTAGTTTCCCATAATGTGAAGAAAGATATCCAAGTTTTTGTTATTATGAAGGAGAATGAGAAATCAACGAAAGGAAGTGTGTTTTGAAGAGAGGATCCAACAAGACATGTGTGTATTTATACAAGAGAATGTTCGGGGAAAAAATGGTTATAAGAAAATAATGTTATTTGTAAGGTGGAGATAGACAGTTGTGCAATTTACAGGTTGACATTATATGGTTGAATGCGCGTCTTTCCATTATATAATATTCAAATATATATATATATATATATATCCGTGTTTTTTTCACAAGTCTACGACCATCACTTTTTTTTTTTTTTTTTTTAATCACTTTACTGTACGTGAAAGTTATATAAGTTTTTTTTTAACAAATGAAAGTTATATAAGTTGTAAATGGCCGAATTAACAAAAGTTAGAAGTAAGAATATCAAACTTAAGGTTACTTTTTTCTATGTTTTAACTTTAACGGAAATTAGAAGAATAACAAGCTACATCAGAAAAAAGCTTATTTTAAAATTTTGGTGATAGTTTTTTTTCGGTAGATTATGATAGTTTTTTTTTTTTCAGTGGAAGCTTAAACAGAAAGTGGAGCATGTAGTGGTCATAATTTTTCTCTCTCTAATTAATACATTAAAACAACAGAGTTAAAACTAAAATTATATTCAAAATTATGCATTGAAAATGTAAAACGACACTATTCGTGAAACAAAAATAAAACCTTAAAACAACAATTTTGTGAAACGGAATGAATAATAATTTTAGTTTTAATTAGTTATTGTGTTTTGGTCGTTTGTTTTTGTCGTAGTCAGCTTTAGTTCAAAACAGATTAGTTTTTTAGTTAAGAAAAAAAATACAGATTAGTTTTTCTTTTCTTTATATATACAAAGAATTAAATATAGAGCAATTCTACAAAATAGCACCAAAAAACATAAAGTTCAATAATTTAGCACAGAAGGGTGAAAATCCTAAAACTAGCATTCATTAAAAGGAAAAAATACTAAATTATCCTCTATTATACTGTAAAATCAATCATCCCAAACGGAGCTTGTGACGAGATCCATGGCGGCGATTTCTACTTTCTTCCTTCTCTTCGTCATTCCCCTTGTCCCACTCTCGCTTTTCGTTATCTTGGCTTTAATCGTACGTACGCCCTCGTCCCATCCGAATCCCCATCAAGTCACGTCTTCTTCTTCATCACCGGCGGTAAGCTGAAGAACGGAACCGTCTTTGCTAAACCTGACTCTCTCTACTTTACCTTTCTTCACCGCGTTTAGAAACTCGATGTACCGCCATTGCGATCCCTCCGGAAGATCCGATGATGATTGGGCTTTCGGATTAGGCGTCGTAATCGTCTGGGTCTCACTGAACGGCGACGGCGACGTCGACGGCTTCACTGCTTGAGCTTCAGCAACGACAGTTTGTGTAGCGCTAACCGGTTCGTCCAAAGCTAAAGCTCCTCGCGGCGACGAAGAAATTGATGAGAACAGAATAGCTGCTAAAGCTACTCGCGACGGCAAGGATCATTTTTCATCATTTGTTCATTTCAGAAGACTTTCTGAAATACGTTATATATGTTCCTAAATACGTTTCATTTTCAAGAAATGATCAGTTTTCATCATTTGTTCATTTAGGAAATCTTTCCGAAATACGTTATATATGTTCCTAAATGGTTCCTAAATACGTTGCATTTCCAGAAATGATCATTTCAACATTTGTATCTTTCTTTATTTGTGTAGGCAAACAACAACACATGTTTGGATGCTTCATTTACGCATGAAAATCAACATGTAATATAGTATTTTTTAGTTTGTCTCTGCATGACTTTGAAATCATACTTTTTCTGTTTCTTGTTGATTTAGGAAGGCTTTCCTAAATACGTTATATATGTTCCTAAATGTTTCCTAAATACGTTGCATTTCCAGAAAGGATCATTTCAACATTTGTATATTTCTTTCTTTGTGTAGGCAAACAACAACATATGTTCGGATGCTTCATTTACGCATGAAAATAAATATGTAATATAGTCTTTTATAGTTTATCTCTGCATGACTTTGAAATCATACTTTTTATCTTTCTTTTTGATTGAGGAAGGCTTTCCTAAATATGTTATATATGTTCTTAAATGTTTCCTAAATACGTTGAATTTCCAGAAAGAATTATTTCAACATTTGTATCTTTCTTTCTTTGTGTAGGCAAACAACAACACATGTTTGGATGCTTCATTTACGCATGAAAATCAACAGGTAATATAATCATTTATAGTTCGTCTCTTCATGACTTAAGCGAAATCATACTTTTTATGTTTCTTGTTGATTTAGTAAGGTGTTGGGATGGGAACAAAGGTCGGCAAATCGACTTTGGATCATTAAATAGAATATCTTCAACAAGCTTGATCATCGACTCAACTTTGTTATTTACCTGAAATGATAAATAGATATATTCGAACACCAAGAAATCTTCCGATAAAAGAAGAAGACAAAGACAACACAGAAACCATCACAACCTGAAAAGAAAATCATGGGAAAAAAAACGTAATCTCAATACCAGCTATATAACACTCAATAAATGTCCTTGATAACAACATTGGGACAAACTTAGCTATTTAGATCCAGATCCTCTGGACTATGCTTATCCAGCTCCTTCGCCACAAACACGCCTTGATTTACAATCAACACATCGATCGGCTCCGATTCGTCAATCGCCTTCGACACGGCGTCGTAATCGCGAACGTCGGCGGAAAACGTGGCGACTTCGACACCAGTGGCGAGCTTGATAGATTGTTTGGCCTCCTCGAGCTTTCCGGCGAATCGGGCGAGGATGGAGACGCGAGGACCCTCGGAAGCGGCGCGTTGGGCGAGAGCAAGACCTATGCCGCTAGATCCGCCGGTGATGAAGACGTGACGTGACTTGATTGGGATTCGGATGGGACGAGGGCGTACGTACGATTAAGGCCAAGATAACGAGAAGCGAGAGTGGGACAAGGGGTATGAGGAAGAGAAGGAAGAACGTAGAAATTGCCGCCATGGATCTCGTCACAAGCTCGCCGATGTGAAGCTCCCTTCACTCAATAGAGATAACCACCGATCCAAAAATTCGGTTAAGGATTTCTCTCTGAACCGGTCAATGTGAACAAGGAGAATCAGCATCTTCGATTTTTTTTGTTTTGTTTGGGTTATCAATGATTGATTTTAGAGTATAATAGAGGATACATAAGTCTTTTTCCCTTTTAATGAATGCTAATTTTGGGATTTTCACCCTTGGGTGCTAAATTATTGAACTTTAAGTTTTTTGGTGCTATTTTATAGAATTGCCCTTTTCACAAGTCTACGACCATCACTTTTTTTTTTTTTTTTTTTAATCACTTTACTGTACGTGAAAGTTATATAAGTTTTTTTTTAACAAATGAAAGTTATATAAGTTGTAAATGGCCGAATTAACAAAAGTTAGAAGTAAGAATATCAAACTTAAGGTTACTTTTTTCTATGTTTTAACTTTAACGGAAATTAGAAGAATAACAAGCTACATCAGAAAAAAGCTTATTTTAAAATTTTGGTGATAGTTTTTTTTCGGTAGATTATGATAGTTTTTTTTTTTTCAGTGGAAGCTTAAACAGAAAGTGGAGCATGTAGTGGTCATAATTTTTCTCTCTCTAATTAATACATTAAAACAACAGAGTTAAAACTAAAATTATATTCAAAATTATGCATTGAAAATGTAAAACGACACTATTCGTGAAACAAAAATAAAACCTTAAAACAACAATTTTGTGAAACGGAATGAATAATAATTTTAGTTTTAATTAGTTATTGTGTTTTGGTCGTTTGTTTTTGTCGTAGTCAGCTTTAGTTCAAAACAGATTAGTTTTTTAGTTAAGAAAAAAAATACAGATTAGTTTTTCTTTTCTTTATATATACAAAGAATTAAATATAGGGCAATTCTACAAAATAGCACCAAAAAACATAAAGTTCAATAATTTAGCACAGAAGGGTGAAAATCCTAAAACTAGCATTCATTAAAAGGAAAAAATACTAAATTATCCTCTATTATACTGTAAAATCAATCATCCCAAACGGAGCTTGTGACGAGATCCATGGCGGCGATTTCTACTTTCTTCCTTCTCTTCGTCATTCCCCTTGTCCCACTCTCGCTTTTCGTTATCTTGGCTTTAATCGTACGTACGCCCTCGTCCCATCCGAATCCCCATCAAGTCACGTCTTCTTCTTCATCACCGGCGGTAAGCTGAAGAACGGAACCGTCTTTGCTAAACCTGACTCTCTCTACTTTACCTTTCTTCACCGCGTTTAGAAACTCGATGTACCGCCATTGCGATCCCTCCGGAAGATCCGATGATGATTGGGCTTTCGGATTAGGCGTCGTAATCGTCTGGGTCTCACTGAACGGCGACGGCGACGTCGACGGCTTCACTGCTTGAGCTTCAGCAACGACAGTTTGTGTAGCGCTAACCGGTTCGTCCAAAGCTAAAGCTCCTCGCGGCGACGAAGAAATTGATGAGAACAGAATAGCTGCTAAAGCTACTCGCGACGGCAATGACTTTATGGGTTTTCCATTGTCTTCGATTCGCAGAGCCGATCGAGTACTTCCACGGGAGATTAAGGAGAAGGAAAACTCTGATTCTTCACTATATCAACAAGAGGAAAACTGGAAAAAGCCATATAAGGCCGACCTTATATGGAAAAACTGGAAAAAGACAAATACAGGATACTGATACATCCTATAATCTGATACCCTTTTTATTTATTTATAATAAAATCTTAATGGTTTCTGAAATTTGATACTGCAAACACATAGTTGTCATCGACCTGAATCTGCAGGAGCTAGCAACCGTACTTCAAACATGAGAACTTATAGAAGCTTGTTTTTTTTTGCAGGGACTGTTTGGTCTCCAAGATCGAATGTTGCAGAACTTGAACACAACTATGTTGTGGCGGTAGAGCTACCAGGGGTCAGTATCAATGATATAAGAGTGGAGGTTGACAACACAAAGTAATTATTACGCATCTTGACACATGTTTACTTTACTTAATACGCATTGTGTAACAAAGGTACTTACCCGTGCTGCTGCAGCTTGTCTGTGACAGGGAGGCGCACATCTATCTGTCAAAAAGTTGATGCAGGCACCAAAGATTCAATCTTTGGATATCACAAGCAAGAAATACTACAAGGACCATTCAAAGTTTCATGGCCACTCCCCAGCAATGTGAACAAGGATAATGTTTCCGCTGAATTTATGTAAGTAGAAACTATACTTCTCTAAACCCCAACGTTATGATTAGTGGGTTTATAGCTAGTGCACACCTAAAAAGTAGGTTTTAGATTCCAATTTGAACTCTTAGCCAGTCACTAGCATGAATTAGATATCTAGAATATGGCAAGTTTTATAGAGAGATTGTGAGTTTCTTGGAGAGATTGTGTTTGTTTAAGCCTATTAAGACCTGTTGTATTGATTAGACGAGTGACTGATGTTTGGTATAATTTATCAGCTTGCAAAGAGGACTTTTGATGATGTCTACAAGTACCCAATGCGAATCCGAGAGAAGGTTTAAGAGAGTTTAGGCAAAGAATAATTGTTGTAATGCACAAATGATCGATCTCTTTGTCTTGAATTTTCCATATAAAAGACAATTTATATAACGTATAAATGAGAATTTTTGTGTTCATTTATATAACTTCTCAAATTTAGGAAGTTGTCCTACACATTTAGGAAAACCTTTCTAAACATGTGTAAATGAGAACTTTTGTGTCCATCTATACAAAACTCAAATTTAAGAAGTCATAATACACATTTAGGAACATATATAATGTATTTAGGAAAGTCTTCCTAAATACGTTTTCTGTTGATTTCCATGCGTAAATGAAGCATCATAACAAATGTGTTGTTGTTTTGTCTACACAAAGAAATAAAGAAAGATTCAAATGATGAAAACTGATCATTTCTTGAAAATGAAACGTATTTAGGAATATATATAACGTATTTCAGAAAGTCTTCCGAAATGAACAAAAATATAAAACAATATTTTCTGTTGATTTCCATGCGTAAATGAAGCATCAGAACAAATGTGTTGTTGTTTTGTCTACACAAAGAAATAAATAAAGATTCAAATAATGAAAACTGATCATTTCTTGAAAATGAAACGTATTTAAGAACATATATAACGTGTTCTTGTTTCTTCTACATTTATAGTTTTTTCTTAAAATGAATCATATTTTGGATCATATATAACGTATTTCGGAAAGACTTCCTAAATGAACAAATGATGAAAAATGATCATTTCTTGAAAATGAATCGTATTTAGGAACATATATAACGTATTTCGAAAATATTTCCTAAATGAACAAATGATGAAAACTGATCCTTTCTTGAAAATGAAACGTATTTAAGAACATATATAACGTATTTCGGAAAGTCTTCTGAAATGAACAAAAACAGAAAACGATATTTCATGTTGATTTCCATGCGTAAATGAAGCATCAGAACAAATGTGTTGTTGTTTTGTCTACACAAAGAAATAAAGAAAGATTCAAATGATGAAAAATGATCCTTTCTTGAAAATGAAACGTATTTAGGAACATATATAACGTATTTCGGAAAGTCTTCCGAAATGAACAAAAACATAAAACGATATATCCTATTGATTTCCATGCGTAAATGAAGCATCATAACAAATGTGTTGTTGTTTCGTCTACACAAAGAAATAAAGAAAGATTCAAATGATGAAAACTGATCATTTCTTGAAAATGAAACATATTTAGGAACATATATAATGTATTTCGGAAAGTCTTCCGAAATGAACAAAAACAGAAAACGATATTTCATGTTGATTTCCATGTGTAAATGAAGCATCAAAATAAATGTGTTGTTGTTTTGTCTACACAAAGAAATAAAGAAAGATTCAAATGATGAAAACTGATCATTTCTTGAAAATGAAACGTATTTAAGAACATATATAGCGTATTTCGGAAAGTCTTCTAGAAATGAACAAATGATGAAAAATGATCCTTTCTTGAAAATGAATCGTATTTAGGAACATATATAACGTATTTAGGAAAGCTTTCCTAAATGATGAAAAATGATCCTTTCTGGAAATGAAACGTATTTAGGAACCATTTAGGAACATTTATAACGTATTTAGGAAAGTCTTCATAAATGATGAAAAATGATCCTTTCTGGAAATGAAACGTATTTAGGAACATATATAACGTATTTAGGAAAGCTTTCCTAAATGATGAAAAATGATCTTTTCTTGAAAATGAATCGTATTTAGGAAGATATATAACGTATTTCGGAAAGACTTCCTAAATGAACAAATGATTAAAACTGATCTTTTTTTGAAAATGAAACGTATTTAGGAACATATATAACGTATTTCGGAAAGACTTCCTAAATGAACAAATGATGAAAAATGATCATTTTTTGAAAATGAAATGTATTTAGGAACATATATAACGTATTTCTGAAAGACTTCCGAAATGAACAAATGATGAAAAATGATCCTTTTTTGAAAATGAAACGTATTTAGGAACATATATAACGTATTTCAGAAAGTCTTCCGAAATGAACAAATGATGAAAAATGATCATTTCTTGAAAATGAATCGTATTTAGGAACATATATAACGTATTTCGGAAAGACTTCCTAAATGAACAAATGATGAAAACTGGTCCTTTCTTGAAAATGAAATGTATTTAGGAACATATATAACGTATTTCTGAAAGACTTCCGAAATGAACAAATGATGAAAAATGATCATTTTTTGAAAATGAAACGTATTTAGGAACATATATAACGTATTTCGGAAAGTCTTCCGAAATGAACAAATGATGAAAAATGATCATTTCTTGAAAATGAATCGTATTTAGGAACATATATAACGTATTTAGGAAAGCTTTCCTAAATGATGAAAAATGATCCTTTCTGGAAATGAAACGTATTTAGGAACCATTTAGGAACATTTATAACGTATTTAGGAAAGTCTTCCTAAATGATGAAAAATGATCCTTTCTGGAAATGAAACGTATTTAGGAACATATATAACGTATTTAGGAAAGCTTTCCTAAATGATGAAAACTGATCTTTTTTTGAAAATGAAACGTATTTAGGAACATATATAACGTATTTCGGAAAGACTTCCTAAATGAACAAATGATGAAAAATGATCATTTCTTGAAAATGAAATGTATTTAGGAACATATATAACGTATTTCTGAAAGACTTCCGAAATGAACAAATGATGAAAAATGATCCTTTTTTGAAAATGAAACGTATTTAGGAACATATATAACGTATTTCAGAAAGTCTTCCGAAATGAACAAATGATGAAAAATGATCCTTTCTTGAAAATGAATCGTATTTAGGAACATATATAACGTATTTCGGAAAGACTTCCTAAATGAACAAATGATGAAAACTGGTCCTTTCTTGAAAATGAAATGTATTTAGGAACATATATAACGTATTTCTGAAAGACTTCCGAAATGAACAAATGATGAAAAATGATCCTTTTTTGAAAATGAAACGTATTTAGGAACATATATAACGTATTTCGGAAAGTCTTCCGAAATGAACAAATGATGAAAAATGATCATTTCTTGAAAATGAATCGTATTTAGGAACATATATAACGTATTTAGGAAAGCTTTCCTAAATGATGAAAAATGATCCTTTCTGGAAATGAAACGTATTTAGGAACCATTTAGGAACATTTATAACGTATTTAGGAAAGTCTTCCTAAATGATGAAAAATGATCCTTTCTGGAAATGAAACGTATTTAGGAACATATATAACGTATTTAGGAAAGCTTTCCTAAATGATGAAAAATGATCTTTTCTTGAAAATGAATCGTATTTAGGAAGATATATAACGTATTTCGGAAAGATTTCCTAAATGAACAAATGATTAAAACTGATCTTTTTTTGAAAATGAAACGTATTTAGGAACATATATAACGTATTTCGGAAAGACTTCCTAAATGAACAAATGATGAAAAATGATCATTTCTTGAAAATGAAATGTATTTAGGAACATATATAACGTATTTCTGAAAGACTTCCGAAATGAACAAATGATGAAAAATGATCCTTTTTTGAAAATGAAACGTATTTAGGAACATATATAACGTATTTCAGAAAGTCTTCCGAAATGAACAAATGATGAAAAATGATCCTTTCTTGAAAATGAATCGTATTTAGGAACATATATAACGTATTTCGGAAAGACTTCCTAAATGAACAAATGATGAAAACTGGTCCTTTCTTGAAAATGAAATGTATTTAGGAACATATATAACGTATTTCTGAAAGACTTCCGAAATGAACAAATGATGAAAAATGATCCTTTTTTGAAAATGAAACGTATTTAGGAACATATATAACGTATTTCGGAAAGTCTTCCGAAATGAACAAATGATGAAAAATGATCATTTCTTTAAAATGAATCGTATTTAGGAACATATATAACGTATTTAGGAAAGCTTTCCTAAATGATGAAAAATGATCTTTTCTGGAAATGAAACGTATTTAGGAACCATTTAGGAACATTTATAACGTATTTAGGAAAGTCTTCCTAAATGATGAAAAATGATCCTTTCTGGAAATGAAACGTATTTAGGAACATATATAACGTATTTAGGAAAGCTTTCCTAAATGATGAAAAATGATCTTTTCTTGAAAATGAATCGTATTTAGGAAGATATATAACGTATTTCGGAAAGACTTCCTAAATGAACAAATGATTAAAACTGATCTTTTTTTGAAAATGAAACGTATTTAGGAACATATATAACGTATTTCGGAAAGACTTCCTAAATGAACAAATGATGAAAAATGATATTTTCTTGAAAATGAATCGTATTTAGGAACATATATAACGTATTTCGGAAAGACTTTCTAAATGAATTAATGATTAAAATTGATCTTTTCTTGAAAATGAAACGTATTTAGGAATATATATAACGTATTCCGGAAAGACTTCCTAAATAAAAAAATGATGAAAACTGATCATTTCTTGAAAATGAAACGTATTTAGGAACATATATAACGTATTTCGGAAAGTCTTCTGAAATTAACAAAAACAGAAAACGATATTTCCTGTAGATTTCCATGCTTAAATGAAGCGTCAGAACAAATGTGTTGTTGGTTTGTCTACAAAAAGAAATAAAGAAATATTCAAATGATGAAAGCTGATAGATTGTAACATCAGAACAAATGTGTTGTTGTGTTGTTGTTTTGTCTACACAAAGAAATAAAGAAATATCTTCTTTTTGCCAACACTTTTGTATGTTAATACTACATTTGTTTGCTTATAGATTGTAGCAGCTACATATTCCAGAGTGACTAGGGAAATTGAGATTTAAACTTTTTATTTCTTCTGGTGAATTGATCATCTTAGTCCGGCTGGAGCTGTTAGAATTGCCCATTAAATATTGATAAGGGGTAAGCTCATTACAGAAATAATAGAATTAACAATTGATCAACTTTTGTTGATTTTAAATCTATTCATGTATTCTATGTCACACAAATTCAAATTTAACCGTTTTATAATTTGCTTATTCAAGACAATGTGTTAGATTATGTATTTTGATAAAATTATGAAATTAATTATGAATTTAATTACAACAATAATGAAAAATTTTTGGTGCTATTTTATAGAATTGCCCATTAAAATACATCTTAATATGAACTGTTACCAAATCTGAGCAAACAACAAAAAAGAACTCATCTCCATCTTCCTCGTACGATTCCTCCTCAACAGAATCAATGGCACAAACAAGGTAATTCCTAGAATAGAGATTGACCCAACAACGCTGCACAATATGATCATGGATTTAGAAATGTTTCCCTTTGAATTCCCTTTTCTCTGATATACATAATATCGTCGGTGATTCCAGTCCACGAGCTCGAATTCTTGAGATTTATCGGCGATTAGAGTAAAAATTTCCAGAGATTCGACTTGTCATTGTGATAAAACCCACACAACAGTTTCTCAAGCAGCTCCAGATCGCCGTCGTACCGCAAATCTCCCACCGCCTCAAACGTATCTCTCATGTCGCAAGAGTCCCCAGATTCACGGTGGCAGCCGTCGCTGTAATCCTCAAATCTCCAAGCGCCGGCGTTCTTAGGCCGGAAATCGCGGATGCAGGCGCATGGCTTCAGTGACTCGCTGCTGCAGAACCCTACCTAATTGGCCACAGAGACCATGACGACAGAGTTCTTAGTCGATGATCCAGATCAAGTAATTCAGTTTTGTTTTTTGATTTCTGGTGATTCAGTTTTGTTTCCAATTATTGAAAATCACCCAATTTTAGTTGATTGATTTGACGATGTTGATTTATGTTGATCAATTTTGAACAATGGAACAGCCATTGAAGAAGACGATCTCTGCGTAATTTTTTTAATTAATGCGAAAATAAACTTTGGGCTAAAATGGTCTTTTGGTCTTAAATGAATGCTATAAACAGGACATTTTAATATAGGTGCTAGTTTAATGAAAATGTTTTCATTTAGTGCTATTTTGATCAATTTCTCTTAAATATAATATGAATTACATCATAAAATTGAATTAAAGTTTAGTTATTTAAAATTAACGATAATTGTTTTAATGTAAACAATAAAGATTAATTAATTATGTGGATTTGTACTCGATTGACAATAATACTAACACAAATCATGACTATATAAAGTATCATGATCTGGTGATAACTTCAACCAAAAATCAAATTTGAATCAAACCGACTAAACTAGATTTGATGAAAGATTTCATATCATACATACCACGTAATATGAGTGGAATAACCGGACGAAAGTGTGGAACATAATAGTATTATTACTTGCAAGACTTTCCAGAATGCTAAGATCAGTAGTAATACGAAATTAATGATAAAGATTGTATAAAATAAGGTTTCCACTTATATGAGTAAGTTGCGTGTGGGACCCGTCCCTCGTTTCCTTCGTACTTTCGATTTTGGTGATTGCTCTACGGAACCTTTCCGCTGATTTGGAGGATCCTTTGACTTGCATATGCGACTCCTTGCTTCCATTTACTAACTTGTTTATTTATTTATATCACAAGTTTATATCAAAATTGTATGTTTATCTCTTAATTCTTTTTGTTTTGTTTCCTGATCATTTTTTAATTATACCAAATGATCTCTGTAGAAAATTCAACCAAAAAAATGATCTCCGTATATTTTTGGAAAAATTAAAAATAAATGATACTTTTTCTACACTATTGTCCATCTACATCTTTAATTTTGTAAGCACAATTTTGACAAAACTATCTTTAAAATCATATATTTTAATAACTAATTTGTTTTTAATACCAATTTAATTATTAAAAAGGAAAATAAATATATTTAAGGAAATAGAAATTTTCGATAATTCTAAAAACGTAAGAAAAATTATTTAGAAATTTTTTTTTGATTTTTTTTCTACGGATGGTAGAATACATATTTTACAGTCTCGTTACGTTCTGCGAGTTTTAGAATACATATTCCGTCTAATCTAAATATTCTGCGAATTGTAGAACGTGTATTTTACAGGTTCTATGTGTTCTACGGCGGCGTAGAATACATTTTCTGTCTACTCTAATGTTCTGCGAGTTTTAGAACGTGTCTTCTGCGAAAAATAAGAGAATCACGATTTCCCCTTTTATCTCTGTTTTTCCACGCCGTCTTCTTCCCTTTCTTCTTTATTTCTTTTTTTTTTTTCACATCTCTGCGAAGTATTATAATACCATCTTTGTTTACCCCTAGTGCTTTATAATACTTATCTTTGGTTACCATCAATTTCAAGTATTGTGTTGTCAGTAGAATCTCTTTATAATAGTTTCGTTAGATCAGCTTCTCTTAAGAGACTTCGAACAAAGATTTTTTTTAAAACTGCTTCATACAAATTCTTTATAAATGTCATATGTTGAAGATGGGTTGCTCAGTCACATGGCGATCTCTATCACTTGACTCTTGCTGAGAATTTAACCTCTGGATCTTGATTAGACTTATCATGAGCTCTGTGAAAGTAGTGAATATAGCCATAGTACAAATGCAAAAATTCCTTCAACCATTGAAGACTTTATAGAAAAATTCTTGGATCAAGACTGAATAAATATCAAATAAAGTTCATATTTTTTTGATTAATCAAGTGTTTTTTTTAGGTCCATCTCTCTTCAGTTCTAAATCAATAATAATATTCTTTCCATGGTAATGAACACAAAACCAAGACTTAGTTTGAGAAACACACAAAATCGCTTTGGTAAGGTTTCTTGGCTGCAAAGAAGATTGATTCTTGGTTTCTTTAGCAGGAACGGAGGAAAGAAACTTGAGCACCAAAAAGGTTTATTGCAGCGTACGCTGGAGAGAACCAGAAGAAGAAGCAGAGATACAATGTGTCAGTCTCTTACTTGAACCAAAAGAAGAAGCAGCGATGATAGCTTTTAAGATGATAGCTAGGACTTTCCTTTGAAGAAGCAGAGATACACTGTGTCAGTCTCTCACGATGACTTTCCTTTGAAAATAATCGGACGCCGGTCACAAAAGGATCGGATTTGAGTTTTGGTGTCTGCAAGATCTAAATCTAGAGAGAAGTTAGAGCGACAAAAGAGAGTTTGTTTCGTGAGATTAAAATTGAGTTTAGGGGTTTGGAAATTATTTGTGACATCCCCAAATTATATTAAATAAAAAAATTAAAAAAGTATATTTGGATTTTTATTAATATAAAGTTCAAGTCACCGTGAATGATTTCGAAAGGTGTATGGACAAAAGTGTAAAAAAGTATCTTTTATTTTCAATTCTCCCTAGGTTTTTTTTGTTTTTTGTTTTTTTGAAAATCATTAACTAGGTTGAAATTTAACACAGACTTGTATGGTTTAATTAACTTCATTAACTATCTGATTTAAAAGCATTAATTGCTTACAATTGAATGATTCATTCTACGGACAGCAACGATTCTCATATATAAACAACTTCAAATACACTTTTTTAATTAGACTTGTCTTCATTTCTACAGACTCATATGTAACATTTTTCAAAACATGTTATTAAAATCACAATACATGTACCTTTTATGAATGTCGCTATTACGAGTTTCCATTAGGATATCGTGGTCACGAGAATGTTGAGCATGCACCATGGTCGGATCTGGCATCTTATTTTCTGTTTATAACAATATATATATATATATATATATATATATATATAATTCTTCCTACGAGCAAAACAACTTAGTTCACAGTGATAATATTCTATTACTGCTGCATAACAACTTTCTTATGCTGGGAGATTCAGTGCGGGGATCTCTTGAAAAGAGGTGCACGATCTTATGAAACAATTCATGATACTGTGGAAACTTTTTATGAGATTAAGATGTTTCCATTTTTTATTATTTGTACATGACCAAAAGCAATAATAATAAACGAGATATATGTACTCGAACTCGACTATAATGATTCTCATCCAACATTTCCCTTGAATCTGTCAAATTGTGTTGCCACTCGTGATTTTCTCCACTCAGTTTTGCGTGCCACGAGATCTTCGTTTATAGTGATTAATATTTTAGAATTGATAGTATATAACTTTTTATTTATTTTGACAACTTTGAAAAATTATTAAGTATGTTAAAATCCCATTAGTGCAGTTCTTAACCAAGCCCATTAAGGCATTAACACATTATTCCTTTCATCATGTACAAACGCTTCTTTCTTTCTTTTTGGTTGGGGGTCAAAGGTTGTAAAATTCAAACCTAGTTTTGTATATGTACATATCAAAGCGGAATATATTTATATGAAAATGACTTGAAAAAAGTTTTGATAATTACGGATAGTCTACCAGAATTCAAATTGATTTTAATCATGTCAACATTTATTTTTCTCTGGTTGGTCCAACAAAATAAAATAAATGGGTATATGGACCTATAAGTTTACGTTCAACCTATATACAATTTATTCCAACCAAACACTAAACCGGTCACCGGTACGGTTTGATATCCTTTAACTCGCACAAATAAACGACGTAGATATTACTGTTGGGATATTCCAAACCCAGCTCATATAATGGAACTCAACACTGATCAGATTAAATCCATTATCTTATTTTTTTTTTTAACCAAAAAAAAAAAAAAACCCAGCCTAGCCTGAAAAATAGTGATCTGTTCAATAAAAATGCCTGTGAGATAAATAAAATGTAGTACGATAACTGTAGCGAGAAAAGATCACAATTTCACAACAAACATCAAGTACATTACGTCGTCAGAGAAAGAAAAAAAAAACTAAATCGAGTATATCAGAGAATATTCCAATAAGATACATAGTTAAAAATTATCATCACCTCAACATTTAAATGTAAAAACCCTAACTAAAACCCCTATATAAAACCCATGCGTCATTTTCATCTCAAAAACCATCAAAAACCCGATTCATTATTTCTTCTCATTTCACATATCAAGAATCCAAAAAATGAAGAATCTCGCAGTTCTTGTTGCTATGATACTCTTCTCATGCTGTGTCACATCCCAAGTCACAGCAAGAGATTTTGAGTCATTGCGTGACGAAAAACTCGAAGGGTGGCATTGTCATTACTACCCTTACTACCACCCTAAGCCATATTGGCCGCTCCCCGGCGCCGGAAAGGCCTTCCCGCCACTCCCCGCCGGCTACAACCATCACTTCCACCCAATCCCGTTCCATCCACCACCGGAGGTTACAAAATGCTTGTCTGATTGCAAGGAGGTTAAAACATGTTTTGCGGACATCGCTAAAGCTTTCTTCACCCGCAAACCAGTTATTGGATCGGAATGTTGCGCTTCGATACAGAAAATGAACGGAGATTGTGAGAAGACTGTCTTTGGATCGTTCCATAACCCTTTCTTCAACTGCTTTGTTAAGCTACATTGCTCCACCAAAGCTGGATCTACTCCGTCTGCTCCCTCGCCGGCTTAGGGTTTTTTAATTAGTTATTAGAATTTTACAAGTAATGATTTCTTCTTATTTTTTTTTTTTTTTTGCTTTTTATTATGTTTGGCCATGTTACTCTTCTAGGATTAAACGTTTTTCCTTCTTAATAATAATAATAATATCAGTGCTTTTACTTACTATATTTTGTGCATTTTTGCATTCTTTTACGATCTTTTTGGAATATTCAGTTTTAAACCAACGTAAGAAATGAAGAATAATTTAATTACAAAATTGTACTTTTTTATTTTAATTTTTACCATTCAGAATTAAGAGTACCTATATTTTCGGGATGGTTATAGCTTTTGAGTAAACTATGGTTCTTAACAGGCGAGAGATATATATTGCTATTTATATGTTAACTACACATCTGAGTTTACATTTCTATCCACATACAAAACAAACTTTACTACTTAATTACCTCTAGACTCGATCTAGTTCCTTAATTTAACTGTATGGACTATGGACGAATAGAAGGTCCTCATATATTTGATAACCTAAATGAACAGAAGGAAAAAAAAAAATTAAATGAAAGATTAAATCGAAATAGGAAAAAACTAATATTAGTGATATTTTCCTTTGATGCGTTGGAGAAAAGCCAAAGGTGAAAGGCCCAAAATCAATACCAAAAAATTTAAATAAAAATTATTTAATAGAAAAATATATGAAGTTGATATTAGAGTTAGAATATTCGACGTAAGAAAAAAAGAGTGAGAATATTCAGAACCAGCTCACATAAATGAATGTACTTTTCTTTTCTTTTCTTTTTGCCAATGTGCTCGAATAATCGTGGCATCACTACCCTCACTTTCATCCCAATTAGCCACATTGGCCTTTCTCTGTGATAGTTGAACTTTTTACGGTTCGCACAATTACCCACTGTGCACAATGCCTCAATCTAATGGCATGTCATTGTAGCACTTTGGGATCGAATCCACAGGGAAATAAGAACGACGCACTAAGAATACAGGACGCTATCTAATCTAAGCAAATATCGGGTTTTGGTTTTTATCGGACAATTTGAAACGTGCAAAATAGAGAAATAAACGAGTAGCAAAGCAAACAAGAAAACGATTAATATCAAATTTAAACAAACGAATTCTCGGGTAAAGCAATCGACTCGGGTGATTCTTTAATCTACTCAAGATGCTCAAACATTCGACTAAATATCTCCCTAGGCCTTAGAACACTACTAAAGATTAATCCACTTCCATGGTATTAACCCATTTCTTAGTCATCAATCGTCATAAACTTCCGTTCGCGATTCTATGACTAACAAGCATTAATAACAAGTCTAAATAGCCATTAAACACCCTAGACATCTATTTCCATAGGCTAGGAATGTAAAACACTCATTGAATTGGTTGGGGAATTTCATCGAACACCTTCCGGGCGAGAAATTCCCTATGATCTAAATCAACTTTGTCAAGGCCAATCCAGCATTAATAACACTCAATGAGAAAGGATATCAACTAATCTAGTTCTTAAACATCAAGAACAAACCTAGAATCACCCTAATCTACTTCACCCAAGAATCCTAAAAGAACTACTCACACATAGCTAAATCACAAATATAAACCGTACAAATGAAAGCCATAAGCAAAATAAGAAGAATGGTAAAAAGAGTTTAAGAAAATCTTCACTAAAATGGTTTGGATCTTGAATCTTTCATACAAAAACAAAAAAGGAAGAAAAAGAAGAAAAATGGCTTAGAACCCTGAAAAGAAAGAGAGGCCAAAAACTCCCTGTCTAATTAGGCTTAATTTGCTTAAGTAGATACAGATCGGGTCGGGTCAACCCGGGACAAACCGGGTTTGACCCGACAATTTTTGTGTCCGAGAAGGTTCACAGCGGTCAGCTCATACCGCTGCATGACCGCTGTGAAATGTCTGGTTTTTGCTCCGGATGGATCCGCAGCGGTCTCCCTATACCGCTGTGCTCCGGCCGCTGCGAGACTTGAAAGTGCAGCGGTCTCCCTATACCGCTGCATGACCGCTGTGAAACGCCTGGTTTTTGCTCCGGATGGATCCGCAGCGGTCTGCTCTAACCGCTGCATGACCGCTGTGAAACGCCTGGTTTTTGCTCCGGATGGATCCGCAGCGGTCTGCTCTAACCGCTGCACCTGACCGCTGCGAGACTTGAAAGTGCAGCGGTCTCCCTAGACCGCTGCATGCTGACCGCTGCAAACGTCCGGTTTTCTCCTTCATCACTTGATCATCTCTGTTCGCTGCGGGTACGTTCCTCCTAGTCCATGATCTTCCCCAAGCTCCAAAAAGCACCTAAAAGACTCCATAGCACACAAACATATGCAAAAACTAACCTAAGACTCACTAACTCTAAAATGGATGCAAACTATACCAAAAACAATGAAATGAATGCAAAAAGTCACAAAATGCTAACTAAAATGTATACTAAAATGGGCTAAATTATGCAACTATCACTCTGGCCCCGGAAAAGCCTTCCCGCCCCTTCCTGCTGGCCATTTTCACACAGTTCCGTTCCATCCGCCACCAGAAGTCACCAAATGCTTGTCTGATAGCAAGGAGGTAAGAACATGTTTTGCGGATATCGCTAAAGCTTTTTTTACCCGCAAAGCCGCTATTGGATCGGATTGTTGCGCCGCGATCGAGAAAATGAACGAAGATTGTGAAAAGACCGTCTTTCTTTGGATCTTTTCATAACCATTTCTTCAACTGCTTTGTTAAGCTACATTGCTCCACCAAAGCTGGATCTACTCCATTTGCTCCCTCGTCGGCTTAGAGCTTTTAATGATTTATTATAATTAGGAGTATTTGTTTCTTTAATAGTTTTAGTTATGTTTTTCTTTTTTTCACTTTCATCTTGGTTTATATATAATGTTCGGGTTTAAAGGTTTTCATTTCAATAACACTAATAAATAAAGTTCTTTTTAACAAATAATATACTTTAACTTCTGGTTACAGTTCTTTAATCTACTATGATCCTATTTATTTTGATTACAAGTATTTGAGTTTTATGTTGAATCCGGATCTGGTTTCAGCCAGGGGATATCTGGTTATAAAAAAGAACTGTTGAACCGGGGTGCTTTTGTTTCTGTGTTGGACTTTATGTTTTTGAAGATTATTACAACAACAAATAGTATCTGGAAAACCTTAGTTTAATGGCAGATATTGATTTCGAATCCGATTTGTTAAAACCTAAAAAGCAACACAATAAAAGAGATGAGGTTGGATAAGATAAATTAACAACCACTTTTATATTTGGTATTGGAACGTCGAGAAAACGTATAGGGCATGAGGTTAATAATAATTGAATCAACCATTCTTTGGGTCAACAATCACTAATTACATTATTCTTTTATAAATAATGAATAATGATTACCAACTCTTCATATTGACTCTTTTTATTTTCGAACAATGTCATTATAGCTACGAAGACATGCATACAAAGAAGGGCAAGTCATAAAGTATTGTTTGAATTTGCATTATAAGGACATGAGTTAAATTGCATGTTGTTGACCAAAAATAAAAAAGGATAATCTCAATAACGAAGAAATAACAGTCGGATTAAAGTATCAGAAATTCCACATTTCCTTTACATTACTCAAATCAATAAAATTCGCAAATTAGGTTACAAAAAAGGGTTACCAAATTAAATAAATAAAAAATCATTACAAAAACAAGTAACCCCCTATATCAACCCCAACGTAGTTTCACCTTCAAACCATCCATATCAAAAGCATACCCATTGTTTCTTCTTATTTTTACAGATTCAAATCTACAAAAAAATGAAGAATCTCACACTTTTTGTTGCTATAGTTCACTTTTCAATTAGCTGTGTCACATCTCAAATGCTTGACCCAATTACAGATGATGAAGAGCTCCAATTAATGGTCAGATTACCCTCACACACGCCGTTCTCGGCTATCCTCAAACACAGCCCAAATGGACAATTGAACAAATGCTTCTCCCACTACAAGAAGGTAACAAGATGTTTCATTAAGGCGTTTACGCGAAAACCAACCATTGATTCTGAATGCTGCGCCGCGATCGTGAAGTTGAATAAAAATTGTAAGGATACAGTATTTGAATCGTTCCGCAACCCTTTCGTCAGCTACTATGTTAAGGAACATTGCTCTGGCCAAAATGGTTCTACTCCGGGTGCTCCCTCTCCGGCTTAGAGTTTATTTGAAGTTTTAATAATATCTTATATGTATTTTGTCAATCAAAAGAGTTTATTATTACATTCTGCAACTTTTGTGACTTATTGTCATGTTCACATTTGATTTTTGTTTCTAAATTGTCCCTACAACAATAATAATAAAAATATAAACTCTATACTTTTATAAAACGCTGATTTAATTGAATTTCCAAAGTATAACAGATTTTTTTTTTTCAATGTTTGCCCATTACCATTTTAAGCAAAAAGTGGTGATACCTACAGACTAAGATGGTTTCAAAGGAATATACGACTTAAAAAAAAAAAAAAAACTGACAGCTAAGTTGGTTTCAAAGGTGTGGTATTAAAATTTGTTTTATCAGAATTAAAAACTCTTTATCCTATATTTTATGTTGTTTACCTACGAGCTTACGGGATAAAATTAAAAGATCCCCAAAAAAATGAGTCAAAATATCAATGAAATTACTAGATCTCTTAATCATATATGACGATGAAGAAGAAACAAAAATAAAAACTTATTTCATAATGATTCAATAATATCGAACGATAATACAAATCAAAATCAGATGAAACTTGGTTCAACAATAAAGAAAATTAAACTTCAAATCTCCAAATCAATGCAAATGCATTATTAATAAAGTTTTTCAAACATTTTCATTAATATTCAATTAACAGATACCACTCGTCTTCTTCCTGTCGGAGACAAACTTCTTCCAGCCATTGATGATCTCTCTCTGCTTCTCCATATCACTTTTCTTCACCGTCACTACCATGTTATCGCCGTTAGCTTCACTTTTCTCTTCTCCTAGTGAAATTTTGTGGATCATTCGCGAAGGAAGCTCATCGAGCTCACGCATCACCTTCTCAATATCGATCACAAGTCTCTCTGCGAGTGTTCTTGAGAAATCTTCTCTGATGACCACTCGAAGAACAGTTATGTGTTGTGCGTTTGCAGGCATTGTATATGCCGGCACTATCCATCCATACCTACATTTTAATATATATAGATTCATCAAACATATATATAATTAATTACTCGTTTTATGAATCTTTTAAAGTATATCATTGACATTAACTAGTTAGCCTAGTCATTAAAGAAATATTAACTAGTATATGTGGATTTAATTATTTTACGTTTAGTTTTTAAACTTTTTATACATATCTTTAGTTTGATCAAATGCATGAATCCTCTTAAACACAATGCAACCTAATTCTACTATATACTAAGAAAGAGTAATTAAAACAGGTTAAGACAACTAACCTGCGAAGCATGTCGGATACTTCAAACTCAGTGTGAGAGCTGTTATCTTTCAAGGAGAAAGCGACAAGTGGCACTCCCTCGTCCTTTGATACGATGTTGAACCTTTCTGTCTTCTCAAGTCCTTCCCTTAGCATAATCATATTCTCTCTGCAATTCTCCATCACATTTCTATAACCCTGTTTGATACATTTTAATTATTATTATTTTTTCTTTGACATCCAATTTAATTAGTGTCTAATTAATTAGCATAATATAATCGTGGACCCACTCACCTCGTGGCCCAATCGGATAAGTTGGTAGTATTGAGCTATGACTTGACTCGAACCTGCATGCGTATATTGAGAGAAGAATATCAAAAATAAAATACAGAGAAAAATGAGAGCAATTAGTAGATTAATAACTAATAAGCTTCTACTAGACTACTACTGAGGCTGTGATACAAATACAATTCAGAAAAAGTCCAGAATTTGAAATTGAAACTATATGAGAAAAAACCCAGACTTTTCGAATACGACAACAACGTCTAAGTTACGTTTTCCCTAATTTAAAATGGAAACAAATTTGACTTCCATCACTTTGATGTTCATGTACTACCCGTTTTCTTAAATTATTCAAAGTAAAAAAAAAGGTAGAAATAATTTAGGTGATATTCCTTATTTTAAATGGAAAAAGTTTGACTTCAATTGCTCCATTACTTTGTTGATGATTATGTACTATATAAAATTTAAATTAGGAAAAAAATGAAAAAGTATAGAAAATGAAAGGAAATCGGTATATTAAAATGGAAAGATAATTGACCTCCATCACTTTGATGTTAGTGT
This sequence comes from Eutrema japonicum, assembly GCA_030161315.1. NCBI lineage: Eukaryota > Viridiplantae > Streptophyta > Magnoliopsida > Brassicales > Brassicaceae > Eutrema > Eutrema japonicum. Next base: position 49,100,731 of record BSQW01000005.1, read on the forward strand.
ATTTAGATCATGGCTAGTAAAATTCAAATAAAAAAAGATTATGTCGAGAAAAAAAAAACATAAAAAAATATTAAAACCATGAACTATGAATAAGTAAATTTACCTTTGGAGAAATTGAGAGTAAAAGTGGGTTGGTCAGCACCAAGATAATTGATATGGAAGATGAGTTCATCAGGCAAATCGTCTTTGTTTCTCCAAACCACCCAACCAATTCCTGCGTACACAAGTCCATACTTGTGACCACTCACATTTATACTCTTCACCAATGGCAATCTAAAGTCCCATTCTAATTCCGGATACAAAAACGGTGCTATGAATCCTCCACTTGCCGCATCCACATGGATCGGTGTATCCCATCTATATCATAAAAAACATGCATATATGTATTAGTTGTTTTGATTAGTGTAAAGGTTCTAGATATTCTTTATCGTATATATAGTGTGTAATAGTCCATTGATGTAAAGCTAATCAGTTACCCGGTTTCTTTGTTCTTTTGAACCAAGAGATCGTTCAAGAGCTTAACATCTTCAAATTCTCCATTAAGAGTGGAACCAAGAATAGCCGCAACACATATAGTGTTCTCATCGACCATCTCAACAGCTTTCTCCGGGTCCATCACATAATATCCTTCACTTAGTTTCACTTCCTTAAGCTCAACCTCAAAGTACCTAGCGAATTTCTCCCAACACACCTAACATTTTGATTCGTTGATATAAGAAATTGACCGAAAGCCCAAATTGAATTATTATTATTATTAGACTTGAACAATCGTTAATTACTTGAACATTGGCTCCGGTGACAATGTTGGGTTTATCGAAGGGTTTCCCTTCGGCTTTACGCTTGTTCTGCCATTTTCGCTTGAAGGCCAAACCGGCCAACATTATGGCCTCCGATGATCCAACGGTTCCTACTCCGATGGCCGTCTCCGTCTCTCCTAACGGTGCATTGAATAGATGTGCAATCATGTTCACACATCGGTTCTGTTTTTTAAATATTAAAATAAGAAAATAATTAGTTGGTTAATGACTTATTGACAACATTGGTGCTTAACTATAATAATCTTCTAGTGAATAACAACATGACAGATCTTTAGAATAAACTAAAATAATACTATTCTATAGCCCAACATGAGATGTTCTCGTAAATCTTACAATGTAAATAATTACGAGATAGTTGACAAAAAAAAAAAAAATTACGATCAGATTCTTATTGGAAAATAATGAAAATGTGTTATAAAATTTGGTCCTACTATGTTTTCCTATATAATGTTTTTTGGGCTTCCAATTTAAAATACGAAGAATCAAATAATTTGAAAGTCTTTAACAGAAGAAAAAAAAATAAAAATTTTGAAAGTATAACTGAAATATTTTATTGTATTCTTTTGAATTTTCGTGACTGCCTGATCAAACTATATCATTAAACTTTTGTTTGTCCGGCTATATATCAAATTGAATATATTAGTGTGTGGGACCAATGGTTGGTATTTTCTTAGACAAAAGTTTACAATGGTTGGTATTTGCGGAAATAAAGTTGTATTGATATTCCCCCTTATTACTATATAGTCTATAGTATAGTGCATATTAATCCAAATTTAATCAACACAACCATAGAAAATGTCAAGATAGTTGGTGTATATTTATACATATAGAAAAAGGTTCAATAATAAAGCATATATTAATGATACACACTAATAATAGTATCATATATTAATATAACAGGGACTTATAATACACCGCCTAATCACCATGCATACATACCCAAAATTTATATTCACACCCATAGAAAAAGTCATCATAGTCTTTTTGATAAAATTATGTCAACATGTAGTTGGTATACATATTTATACATATATAAACAAGATTTAATAGCAAAGAATCTTATGAATAATACTAATTAATATATAATGGTATGAACTGAAATCCAAAAACATCAATCAAAATATACCATATAATATCTCGGTCACATACTATCATAAAGTACTTAAATTAGACAAAATTCTCAAGATCCTATAAACATTTATCTCCATACATACCCCGATGTATAATTATGTTTCAACTCGTTTTTGAAACGATCATGACTTATAAATATGATAAAAATTACCTGGAGTTCGGTGGTAACGGGATACTCGTCCATGTCGACATAGTTTTTGTTAATGGAGGCCATGATGAGTTTATCGCACTCAGGCTCCATCCACGTCGTCACGAAGGAGGCCAAGTTTAGCCTTGGATTGCCGTCAAGCATCAACTCGTCGTTTATTATCTGATACGCCGCTTCTTTCGGTATCGAGTTTTCCGGCATCTTAAACCTGATATTTACGTTTTGAACCCTCCGTTTTAATCGAAAATTACAAATATACATAACTTGATCACGCTTATTATATATATATTACCTGGGAAGTGAAGTTCGGACGTATCGTGATGCGAATGTGGAGTGGACGGAGACATCCGAATCCGATGCGGCGTGGGAGAGCACCATCACGGCGATGAGAGAGAGAGAATAATTAACACGAGATGAGGAAGAGAGAGAAAGTGATCGAGATCGAGGAAGGTGATGAATGGGATTGGAGGAAGAAGAGAAAGAGCTTATGGGGGTTTTATATCAATAAATGATATTGAATGGTAACATACCATGTGGGTTACTTGGCTGATAATATATTTTGAAATAAACGAACTTTTGGAAACTTCCTTTTTCGGAACATTTCTTCCCAAGGCCTATACTTTGATTGAATTAGCAGAATAATGCCTCTAGTTTTCGTTTTCAGTGTTAGACCCAATATCTAGATTGAGAAGTTTGGTTTGAAGCTCAATTTCTGTTTCAAAATCTAAATTACAATCATAAGGGCCCGGAAACACATGAAAGCACATAGAAAACACGATTATTTTTATTTTGTATCCTTATCAACGATTTCTTAAAATAATTGATTTGGAAACACGGTAAAAATATTTAATGCTTGCTAAGTAAATCATGAATGGCATCCGAGGAAAAGAGAAGCTTTTTATGGATACAATGTATTGAATTGTGACTGCATATGTATTAAATATATATGCCTTCTCAGAAACTTCTCTGTTTTTGCCAAAATTTCTTTGATAGTTGAAGGCTGTACTTTGTTGAAATTAGCGGAATATCTAGTTTTTTCTTTATACAATTAGACCAAACCTTTTTACTTGTTGCATTGTTAGAACACGGATCGAAGATGACGCGTATGGGGACAATACGTTATGGTTTCTGCTTTCTATAGGCGTCAGTATAGTAGTTTCTCTTTATGGGGCTCGTAATGTATATGCGAGTAAATTTATCATATTTCATCATTTACTACATAAGATCTTGCGTTTGTAACAGTATATATTTACCGATCTATATATGATATGATTACTATCCAACTAAGACCTAACTGTAAAAGTATTGCTATTTAATTAGTCTCTATTATTGAGTCCTATTGCATCATATACTTTACTAAATTTTCATCAAATAATTAGTCTTTATATATCGGTAGCAAAAGAAAGTGCACGTTCTTTCATTAGCTTATCTTTGTTGGTCAGATATTTTAATTTAGCTAAAAGCTTATTTATTTAGCAATAAATATATAGTATGATGAAAAATGTATACATTTATAGATATTTAAAATATAAAATAGGCTGAGGCGATGAACCACACTCTATTTGAGTGTCCTCCGGACATTACAAATTCTTTCGGCACAATATTTTTTAAAAAAATTTTATTGCTTTATTCAAATATGAATTTTCTTTTCTATACAAAAAAAGGATGAATTTTAATCCATATTTGATGAATAAGATTTTTTTTTTTTGGAACTATTTAGTACATTTCTAAAACTTGGATCATAATAGAAAAATATTTCAAAGATTAAACAGAGATTCACATTAGGAGTGAAACTATTATATGGGATCCGCTCCGAAAAGGATCGGATCCGGATCCGGATAGTAATATCTCGGATCCATCAAAACTGGATTCAGATAGTAAAATTATAAGGTTTGAATATCTAGATCCTTTAAATGTATTAAAAATTTCTATTTTATTAATAGTTTTTAATATATCGAGATGTATATATACAAAATAATAAAAATAAAAAAATAATTTATTATTATAACAAATATTTTTTTTTACAAAATATTTTATAAATTTTTAACATTATTTTAATATTTTTTATATTTTTTAATTTTTGGCGGATCTGGATCCGGATATCCGCAAATACTGATATCCGGAGACCATAGATCCGAATAATGATAATTAAAACTCGGATATGGCAGATACGGATATGAATCTGTATGCCTTAAAATTTCTGGATATTCGCATGATATAAATAGTCATATGGAAAATGAAAATTTGGCTTGGTTTCTAGTTCAACGCTGAGACTTTTGGAGAGAAGAGAGGTGTCTTTCTAAGATACCGTTCCCAAAAGATTGATTTATCAAATTTATAGTTCATGGAAAGGAAATGTTATGTCTATAAGTTTTTTTTTTTTAAACGCTGATTCATTCATTAAATTTTGAGAGAGTTTGACAAGAGTAGAAAGCTAAAAATGAAGAGAAGTTTTACAAAGCTAAAAATGTCTACAAGTTTAGGCTAGTATTTTTATGAAGCGACTTCACTGCTGAGTACCATGAGTCATAGACAATATTTATCTCCCCTCCGTTTTATATTGAAAGCGCTAATGTAGATAATAAAGTATAGTCTTGATGACTTGATCAGCGAAAGAACTCTATTGCCTTTCACACTGATTGTTCAGAATTGGCTAGCTTTCTCAACGAGTTTAGATGAGCTTGGATGTCTTACAAAGTGTTTTAGGTTTTTTTTTTTTTGACTTTTATTTCATGTGCTTTGATGTTTGAACATTAAAGCTAATTGTTTGGCATGCGATGATATACTTTGTTTTATTTTCTTTTGTACCATTTATTTTCATCGTTTGGATTTCAGACTCTTTTACTTGGCTTCGAATGGTGACAGCGGTTTGAGCGGTGCGGAACAAACGGTTTAGCAGGTGCGGAACAAGCGGTTTAGCAGGTGCGGAACAAGCGGTTTTAGTGCGGTGCGGTTGGAAGAAACGCATCATGCGGAACAAGTGCGGTTACTGCGGAACAAGCAGTGCATGACAATATATGAATAGTGAAAAAAACAACATGCGGTGCGGTTCAAATGTGTGAATGGTGAAAATATATAAAGCGGTGCGAGATATATAGTTTTAAAAAATAATTTATAAATAAAATAGATTAATGATATTAATATAGTTATAAATTAAAACTATTAATTTGTTAATGATCAAGTCTTTTTCATAAATTAATTACGAACATAACTAAATAATTATTAAAATTTAATAAATTTGTTTGACATTTTACAATAATATATATATTGCTCAAAAAAAAAAATACATCCACAAAAACCAAGTAAAATCATATAATATTATCGAGTACGTTGATTTTTCATGTTCTTTTAGGTGTCTACATTTTTTACTTCTATAGATTCAAACACTAGTCCAACCTCACGTTGTTAATGACATTTTTTTATTTTTTTCAAATAGAATTTTGTTATTTGATAAAGTTAGCATATATGATTTATTTCAAAATTTTCTGAGCTTTAAAACATATATATATGTAAAATTATAAAACTAAAAAACTATTAGCGTGTGTCTTAAAGCTAATAACATCAGTTAGGCAAAGACAATAATAATTCTCAAAGCTATAATCCAAATATTTTTATTTTTTTTTGAATTAAAATAACTATATAAAATGAAATATTATATGATACATATATACATAAGTCAACTATAAACTACACCTAATCGTTGACAGAGAAAAAAAAAAAAACCACACCTAACCGCACCTATTTTAATTCTTTTGCAACAGCATGTGCGTTTCTTGTTTTCTTTCTGTTTCTGAAACACACCCAACTGTTTTTCAGAACCGCAACCGCACCTAACCACACCTGCGTTTGAACGGTGAATGGTGACATGTTTTGTAAAACACACGGCGTTTAGAAAAAATGCACCAAACATTCAAGGCTTTAGTATAGTTTCATGGGCGGTTTTTTTTTTGGGCGGTCTCTTAGCAAAACAAAAAGAGCAATTAATCATATGCTCAATTATTATTTCTTAGGGCCCAACATTTTAAAGTTTTTTTTTGGTACGTGCATGTGAAAGACAAGTGTTTGTAAAACTAAATTTTATAATTATAAATTATTCATTTTTAATTTAGGTTTTCTAGCGCTGAGAAATCAATATTTTCACAAATCTTCAATCGATTTTTTTTTTTTGCATACACAGACAATTTCTTTCCCATGTCTTCGAGTTTAATTTGAAGTTTTTATTTTTTTTTGATCTCCAAATGGAAACACTCATAACAAAAAATTGTGAGCATTTAGGCATCTCCTTTTCGGTAACGATTGTAGATTTATTTAGAAGTTAGAACCATTTATTTCTAATTATTTTATTGTTTTTATATTTGTTTAGGTTTTTATTGAATAAAATGGTCAATTTTTACGATTGGCAAATAAACTCTAAATCCATTAAGCTGTTTCTCCATAAATTATATGGTTGACAATAAAAATAGATATATGAAATAATATTATATAAAAAATTAAAATTAATAGTGACAAAAAGGAAGAGGTTCAAATTAATTAAATGACATAAGTATTTTTATATATTCTATGTGCAGCCCCCAATCATTTACTGTATATACTAATATACCATTTCCTCCGTTCTGTAATAATTGATGTTTTAGAGTTTTTTTTGTTCTCAAATAAATGATATTTTTACAAATCAATACAAAATTAAATAGTTTTTTTTATTATTGTTTTTGACTTATTTTGTAGATTATTTTTTTATTGATTGAATTGTGTTTAAATATACAATAAATGATGTTTTTAGTATAAAAAATAAAAAATTAAAAGAATCATTAATTTGTTTGTAAAAAATTTAAACATTACTTATATAAGAGCATAAAAAGTATTATAAAGAAAAATATAATGCAAAAAAGAATGAATTAAACATATTAAACATGTGAGACAACTCTATTCGATAAGATCAGTGACCAAAACCCAAAGCATTTTGGGAAACTAATTTTTTTTTGCCAAAGTGATCATAATATACACTGTATAATTAAAAGAAAATCAGAATATAAGCACAAAATCAGAATATACACGTTGCTGGAGCCAACTACGCGTTCTGACTGTCCATAAATAACTGCCAACACATCAAGACCATTCCCATCTCCGTAAACGGTAAAGATCTCAAAACTTTGTTACCAATTAGAAAATAAAAATGTTTTTATGTTAATATTATTTTTTTACTATAAAAGTATATAAATTTATATTAGCTGGAATCATTTTATTACAGAAATTTTGTTTTTGAAGATTTATTTTATTTTCTGTTTTAGTTTTCAATAATTAACTATAAAAGATAATTATATAAGAAGTTATAATTAATTTAATGAAATAAGAAGCTAAAATAAGTTTAACAGAATAAATGTGTGTTTCCTCTACCCAAAAAAGTGACTTCATATGAATAATTTTGTGTTTCCTCTACCCAAAATAATTTTAACAGAATATAATTTTTGTTTTTGAAGATTTACACTATTGAATATTTTTATGTGTTTCCTTTACCCCAAAAAAAAAACATATTGTTGTAAGGACATACAAATTGTGGATAAATTGCCGAGAATGTATGATAATATTTTTGAAAAATTAGTCATTATCGCGCATACCATTCATTTGTCTTCGGGCATTTGTTAGATTCTATAAAAATTAGTTTAAACGTTAATCAGGTATTAAGCATTCGCAAGTGTTAGTGTGTTACACAGAAAGTGTTCACTTGTCAACATTATTAAACTCGGAAGTCAGAACAAAAGACAAGTTTTGGGAAAGAGATTCAAAACAGAGGCAACGAAGGAGAAAGAGGCCAAAACAGATGGATGTTACAGTTTTACATATGATTAGAAGTTGTTTTACGTCCATGATAATCTGTACACAATAACTTATTCATATATAATAATACAAAACGCAGACAGCAACCTCTATGTCAAATCTGCAAAATTACCACTTGTCAAATGCTTCATCAACATAAAACTCTTCCTTTTGTCTGCACAAAAAAAGAGAGAGGCCTACTACACCATCTCAAAAGTCCATGACATATGTCACATAACAAACACTAAGTAAAGAATATTTTTTACCCTAAGAGAAGGAACCAGAGTTCACTATTTCAAAACACAAAGCGGATAATCAAAAATGCTTACAATTAAATATGAAAGCTCAAATAGGAAATCTCAATTGCAATCATACCTCACCAAATCCAAAGAATTAAGGTGAAATTAGAAGCTCCTTAATTAAGAACCAGGCACAATATAACTCTCTGATTCGAATCAATCTGCTTCAGATTCCGAACCAAAATGATTTCGGAGGAAGAAACGTCTCCATTGAACATATAAAAACTTAGGGTTTCATCTGAGGGTGTAATAAACCCTTTCAATAGTTTATAATTAATGCTATGATAAGAGCAACTCTATCAAAAACTCCATCATAAAAAAAAATAGACTTGTGAGGATATGACAAAATTAATCAATAAAATATGGGCTTGTCCGAGACAAACTTCTTCAAGCCGTTGCTGACCTCTCTCGGCTTCTCCATGACGCTTTTCTTCACCGTCACCATCAAGTTTTCACCGTTAGCTTCACTCTTCACCTCTCCTAGTGAAATTTTGTGGATCATTCGCGAAGGAAGCTCATCGAGCTCACGCATCACATTCTCAATATCGATCACAAGTCTCTCTGCGAGTGTTCTTGAGAAATCTTCTCTGATGACCACTCGAAGAACAGTTATGTGTTGTGCGTCTGGAGGCATTGTATATGCCGGCACAATCCATCCAAACCTACGTTTAAAATATGTATATAGGATTTGGTTATAGATTCATCAAACATATAATCTAACTAATTTATTTTATCAAAAAAAAAACTACTTATTTTATGACAACTAACCTGCGAAGCATGTGGGAGATTTCAAACTCAGTGTGAGAGCTGTTATCTTTCAAAGAGAAAGCGACAAGTGGCACACCCTCGTCCTTTGATACGATGTTGAACCTTTCTGTCTTCTCAAGTCCTTTCCTTAGCACGATCATATTCTCTCTGCAGTTCTCCATCACATTTCTATAACCCTGTTTGATACATTTTAATTGTTAACTAGTGTTCAATTAATTAGCATACCATATTAAGTTATAATAATCGTGGACCCACTCACCTCATGCCCTAATCGGATAAGTTGGTAGTATTGAGCTATGACCTGACTCGAACCTGCGTTATTGAAATGAAAAATATCAATAAATAAAATACAGAAAAAATGAGTGTTAGTAATTTCTGGAATAAACAAGAAAATAAAATAAACAATAATTAAAACCATGATTAAGTTAAATTTACCTTTGGAGAAATTGAGAGTAAAAGTGGGTTGGTCAGCACCAAGATAATTGATATGGAAGATGAGTTCATCAGGCAAATCCTCTTTGTTTCTCCAAACCACCCAACCAATTCCTGCGTACACAAGTCCATACTTGTGACCACTCACATTTATACTCTTCACCAACGGCAATCTAAAGTCCCATTCCAATTCCGGATACAAAAACGGTGCTATGAATCCTCCACTTGCTGCATCCACATGGATCGGTGTATCCCATCTATATCATAATAAACATGCATATATGTATTAGTTGTTTTGATTAGTGTAAAGGTTCTAGATATTCTTTATCGTATATATAGTGTGTAATAGTCCATTGATGTAAAGCTAATCAGTTACCCGGTTTCTTTGTTCTTTTGAACCAAGAGATCGTTCAAGAGCTTAACATCTTCAAATTCTCCATTAAGAGTGGAACCAAGAATAGCCGCAACACATATAGTGTTCTCATCGACCATCTCAACAGCTTTCTCCGGGTCCATCACATAATATCCTTCACTTAGTTTCACTTCCTTAAGCTCAACCTCAAAGTACCTAGCGAATTTCTCCCAACACACCTAACATTTTGATTCGTTGATATAAGAAATTGACCGAAAGCCCAAATTGAATTATTATTATTATTAGACTTGAACAATCGTTAATTACTTGAACATTGGCTCCGGTGACAATGTTGGGTTTATCGAAGGGTTTCCCTTCGGCTTTACGCTTGTTCTGCCATTTTCGCTTGAAAGCAATTCCGGCCAACATTATGGCCTCCGATGATCCAACGGTTCCTACTCCGACGGCCGTCTCCGTCTCTCCTAACGGTGCATTGAATAGATGTGCAATCATGTTTACACATCGGTTCTGTTTTTTTAAATATTAAAATAAGAAAAAAGATTGATTAGTAAAAACCACTTGACTAATGACTTATTGACGTCGAGATTGATGCGAAGTGTAATAATCTTAGTGAATAGCAACGTGACATATATCTTAAGAAAACAAAGTGGTGGAGATTATTAAGGCATAATTAATAATTATTACGATTCTATAGTCCAACATGAAATCGTGTAAATCTTATAATGTAATTACGATCAGATAGTTGGAAAACAAATTACAATTCAATAACATAGCAACTTATGAATAATACTAATTAATATATAATGGTATGAGCAGAAATCCAAAAACATCAATCAAAATATACCATATAAAGTACTTAAATTAGAGAAAATTCTCAAGATCCTATAAACATTTATCTCCATACATACCCCGATGTATAATTATGTTTCAACTCGTTTTTGAAACGATCATGGATTATAAATATGATAAAATTACCTGGAGTTCGGTGGTAACGGGGTACTCGTCCATGTCGACATAGTTTTTGTTAATGGAGGCCATGATGAGTTTATCGCACTCAGGCTCCATCCACGTCGTCACGAAGGAGGCCAAGTTTAGCCTTGGATTGCCGTCAAGCATCAACTCGTCGTTTATTATCTGATACGCCGCTTCTTTCGGAATCGAGTTTTCCGGCATCTTAAACCTGATATTCACGTTTTCAACCCTCCGTTTTAATCGAAGATTACAAATATATAACATGATCAAGCTTATTATATATATATTACCTGGGAAGTGAAGTTCGGACGTATCGTGATGCGAATGTGGAGTGGACGGAGACGTCCGAATCCGATGCGGCGTGGGAGAGCACCATCACGGCGATGAGAGAGAAAATCCCACGAGAAGATGACGAGAAAGAAAGTGATGAGAGGGGTTTGAGGAAGAAGAGAAACACCTTACGGTTGGGTTTATATTGAATTAAAAGTTGCTAACCATGTGGATTACTTGGGTAACAATATATTTAATTAGATACGAATTTTGGAAATCTCCCTTTTTCGGAAACTTTCTTCCCAAGGCCTACACTTTTGAATTAGCAGATTAATGCATCTTTTCCTTTCAGAGTATAGACCCATGTGGATTACTTGCGTAATAATGTATTTAATTCAATAAACGAATTTTGGAAATTTCCTTTTTCGGAAATTTTCTTCCCGGCCAAGGCCTACACTTTTGGGTAATCATCCTTTTTGGAATTTTCGAAATCGAAATTATAATTGTTAGGTTCCGGAAACGTATCAAATAATGATAGCACATTCAAAACACGATTTTTATTTTTGAGAAATTGATCAAAATGGCACTTTTTGAAAACTTTCTCACCAAACTAGCATCCTAATAAAAAAGTCCCATTTTTAGCATTCATTAAAGAGGCAAAAGACAACTTTGCCCATAGGATTTGAGATATTTAACCTTGTAAGTTTTAGAAATTTCTTTGACTGTATTCAATTTCCAGAAATTCATCGCCGGCGATTGATCTGGTTATCTGTGAAGATTGTGCCGTCGTCATCGCCGGAATTATCAGCCGTCGTCACAGCTCAATATCGCAGGTTCCTTTTTGACTATTTCATCTTTCTCAGTTTCGTATTTTATGGTTTCGATTCTCGGTTTCGATTTTATGGTTTCGATTCTCGGTTTCGTTTTGTATAATGCTTATGCGAAATCGAATTGAAATCAATCGATTTGGCGTAATTAGTGAATCTGAAAGTTAAGTGTGTGAATTCTCTGTGTTTTGATGGAGTTCAGGCGTGGAATTCATTGTTGGTACGCTTAGGAAGGTGATATATTGCGCTTGTGAAATATGGTTGAGATTTATTGTGTCTGTGGAGAGTGGAGAACAAACGAAAATTTTCAGTGTGAATTTGTATTGGATACAAAACGAGGATCAACAATGTTTGAGTTTGATGAAAATCTCAATTACAATGATTTGTTTGAGATGGTTGTTGAAGACTTTGAGATTGACTGCTCAATTAGTAATGCTGCACTTAGCTATGGACTCCCATTGAAGATGAGGTTTATGGCAGAGAAATCTCCTCCTGTGTTTGTTAAAAACGACCGCCAACTAAGAAGTTTCATCAACAACATAAAAGGAAATCCAGAACTGATTCCTTTGTATGTAACGGTTAGTAAATATTCTTAGCTTCGTTATTTCTTAGCTTCGTTATAAATATTCGCTTCATACTTTATAGTTCAGTTACTTTTTAATCTAATGTTTTCTTCTAATCTAATGTTTTCTTCTCCAGGTGACTGATATATGCAACATTCTTCCTTACGGGAATTCTCATGTGAGTGCTTCATTATACTTTTTCTGTTTCTTGTTCATTTCGGAAGATTTCGGAAGACTTTCATAAATACTTTATTTTTGTTCCTAAATGGTTATTTTATGCGTTTCATTTCCAAGAAATGATCATTTTTCATCATTTGTATCTTTCTTTGTGTAGCAAAACAACAACACATGTTCGAATGCTTCATTTACGCATGGAAATCAACAGGTAATATAGTACTTTCATAAATCCTCTCTGCATGATACCTTTTCCTGTTTCTTGTTCATTTAAATTCAGATTCCTCTCTGCATGATACCTTTTTCTGATACATTCAGATTCAGGTGACTGATATATGCAACATTCTTCCTTACGGGAATTCTCATGTGAGTGCTTCATTATACTTTTTCTGTTTCTTGTTCATTTCGGAAGATTTCGGAAGACTTTCAGAAATACGTTATATTTGTTCCTAAATGGTTCTTTTATACGTTTGTATCTTTTTTTGTGTAGCAAAACAACAACACATGTTCGAATACAACCTAGAAATCTTACATCAACAGTTGAATCTCCTTGTCGGGTTGAATCATGTGTCTGGCTCACCTTCTGTGTTTGTGTTTCCTAAAATTTGTAAAATCATAAATTGAGTTTCAGTGAGATCCATCTTTTGGGTAACAGAATTTTTTGAACACTATTCTGAATAATGGATCAGACAATTTTACCCATCCCCTATGAACCAATATATCCTCAATGTTGAATTGGAAGATTTCTAGTGTATGCTTAATGAGGACATAGACTTTTCCATTCTTAATAATCGTATTTACAGATCCTCTACGCCAGCAGCCTCTGTGACACACAAGAACTTCTTGATTTATAGATAAATCTTCCAAACTTACATGATGACCCCGATAATCATTTGGATATGGTGGTGTATCCAAAGACGATCCGATCTGAGTCAGATCTTCTGCAATAGGCTGGATATACATTTCATACAGGGTTTAGGAAGACTTTTTTTACCTAAATGTTTAAAATTCAAGTAATAAAAACAAAGTTATATATCTTCCTAAATACGTTTCATTCCCAAGAAAGAATCAGTTTTCATCATTTGTTCATTTCGGAAGTATTTCTGAAATTAGTTATATATGTTCCGAAAGGGTCAGTATTCATCATTTGTTCATTTCGGAAGTATTTCTGAAATACGTTATATATCTTCCGAAATACGTTTCATTCCCAAGAAAGGATCAGTTTTCATCATTTATTTATTTCGGAAGTATTTCCGAAATATGTTATATATCTTCCGAAATACGTTTCATTCCCAAGAAAGGATCAGTTTTCATCATTTATTTATTTCGGAAGTATTTCCGAAATACGTTATATATCTTCCGAAATACGTTTCATTCCCAAGAAAGGATCAGTTTTCATCATTTATTCATTTCGGAAGTATTTCAGAGAGTTTGAAACGAAACGAAAACTTCAGAACATTACCTGGTCATTCGTATTGTCCCCAGGCTGGCTACAGATATTTATCTGATCCAAACCATCTGTTTGTGAGAAATTGCCTTCATCATTTGTTTTTTCTTGACGTGTAGTAGGATTCTCGTTTATTCCCAGAACTTCCTCTATTGTTGTCAAGCGACTATTGATCATACTGAACCCATCTTCAAATGTCTGGAAGAGCTTGGCCAGCTTCGATACGAAAGACTCTTTTGAATCAGATAGTCCATCTCTATTCGCGTTCATTGTGTTCCAACAAGATAGAGTCTTCCAGTCAAAGCCAATTAGATGTTGTGATGAACTAACAGGTTGTTGCTTGATTGTTCTTTAATGAAGGTTAACAATCCTGCAAGACATTTGGGTCTAATCAATAAAAACCAGTTTCGAAACCAATATTAGACTAAATCAAAACAAGTGATTTAAGAACACAAAACCATCCATGAGTTTCTTCTTACTCTTTTAAGATTCAAGACATCCTGAAACATCACGAAACCCCAAATTGTTGACATCCCAAAACCCCAAATTTCTAATCGAATCTAATTTTGAATCGATTAGAAATCAGACACTTAACATGCGATTAGGAAACAAAATCGAAGCTAGACAAAGATGAACGAAATCTATAAATCGAGTTTGGGCTAGTTATCGTAATGCGAGTTACAGTAACTGGTCGAGTAAGGTCTCGAGGAAGAGGATTTTAGATTTTTGATCGAAGAAGATAAAATACCTCGATTTTGGGCTATGAGAAGCTTCGAGATCAGAGAATGGCGTCGGGAAAGCTTCGAGATCAGAGAATGGAGTCGGGAAAGTTTCGAGATCAGGGAATGATAGCTCCGGGAACAATTTGTCGGCGAGATGAAGATGAGAAAGTTTTTCCGACGATATGAAGAATGGTGTCGCGAATAATCAAATCTGTGTTCAAGGTTAAATGAGTCTTTTTCCTTTAATGAATGCTAATTTTGTGACTTTCACCCTTGGGTGCTAAATTATTGAACATTAAGTTTTTTGGTGCTATTTTGTAGAATTGCCCTTTATTTTTTTATATCAACGATTTCTAATAGCACGATGAAAATATTCAATGCTTGCTAAGTAAATGACGAATGTGATCCGAGGAAAAGAGAAGCTTTTATGGAATTTATTTATGTATTGAATTGAATTTTGACTACATGTATTCGAATATATGCCTTCTCAGAAATTTTTTTTTTGTTTGCCAAAATTTCTTTGAAGGCGGAATATCTAGTTTTTTCTTTATGCAATTAAGACCAAACGTTTTTACTTGTTGCATTGTTGGAACACGGAAGATGACGATACAGTATGGTTTCTGTGATGATACAGTATGGTTTCTGTGACGATACAGTATGGTTTCTGTGAACTGTGTGAAGTGATTAATGCCATGAAAATAAGTTTGTTTTGTTTTGTGATCCATGTCCGAGGATAGTGTTAATTGCATGTTTTAGCAATCCATTGCTAAGCTCTTGACTCATTGTTTTCAATATTTTGATCATTGTTTTCTTAGTCCCTTTTAATTGCCTTGATTAATCTAGTTTCATTTATCGTGTTTGTTCTTGATAGGAATTAGTCAAAAACCACAAACAACTTATTGCCTTAGCTTAGTTAGGTTCTCATATTCTTAATGTGTTACTTCCTAACTCTTTGTGGATTCGATACCCAAATTTGTGCTACAAGTGACTTAACCTTTAAAAAATTTAGGTTCTCATTTTCATCTTTTAAGGGTTAACTAGTGTGTGATCCTGTTTGTGATTTTATAACCTTTATTATTATATAATATTATTTTACTTTTATTAGTAAAGTAGTTAATGGATTTGTTTCTATTAGTTTAAGAAATATGGATTGTTTTTTTATGTTTTTTTTTAATTTCTTTAATTTAAGTTTATTTATGTGTTTGTTTAATCAAATTTCTTGGCTAGTATCAGAATTATTGCCTCTACTTCAGTAGTACGTAAATAAAAAACTTTACATTTTTATTTTATTGAAATTACTGGTGATTGTAGGAGGAGACTGAAGTTTGATAAAAGAAATTATTGGTGATTGTAGGAGGAGACTGAAGTTTGATAAATGATCTTTGCAGTTATCGACTAGTGTTTTTTTTTTTGGCTTAAGGCGAAGGCATGCCGAGATAGAGGAATATAAAACATATGTGGCGAGGGGTGAGTTTATTATCGATTTAGGGTCAGATATTGTGCATAGAGATGAATATAGTTGCAGTGAATTTAAGGATCGTTAATCCAACGATGGCTCAACATTATTGTGGGCCCTAGGGCAAAAAAATGGACATTTTTTTATAGGTTTTTTGCTAAATTCTTTTTGAAAAATATTGTTTTGTGTATTTTTTGTAGAATTTGTTACGAAAAATTACTTATATAATATTTTATGGGCTATTTTCAACCTAATTTTTATTATTTATAATAATTAAAAAATGGGGCCTTAATTATTAGGACACGTGGTCGGGGCTTCGGGCCGTCGCACCGCTCGCCCTCCCTACTGAGCCGGCCTTGCGTTAATCTCGTCTTCCTCGATTAATATTGTGTTTTTATTTTTTTCCCATTTTTAATATTCTTTCCAATATTCTTTACTTTCGATTTGAATCTTTTTTATTGTTTTTAATTTTTCTTGTATTATGAAGTTTTTTTTTTATAATATCTATCTCTATATATACTGTACATGAAGATGGAAATTTGTTTGTTACGGTCGAAGGCCAACTTCACCATTAGGGATGTTAAAGTTGGGTAAAAACCAATTGGGTACCCTAAATCCAGATTTAATTTTGAACCCATTACACTGTTTTTCTAATTAAAAAAAAACAAAAAGGTTTTGAAACGGCTGGCTATCCTAAATTCAATTTATCCTATCGGGTTTTATTGTACGATTGGTTTTTAACCAAAATAATTTATAACCAGATACCTCTCAATTCATCAGGCTCGGCTAGGGGTTTCAATTAGGGTCAAATCCCGAGGGCTGACCCTGAAAAACAGCGGGTTCGGGTCTAGAAATAAAAGCCCAAAAAAATTGGGTCTTTCGGGCTTAGCCCGATCGGGCTTGGGCTAGCCCAAAACTATTTGATTACGTATGTCTTATTAAATTTGGGTTCGCATATCATATGATTTCAAAGCGTATGAAAAATGTACCATTATAGAAGAATGAAAGTTTAAATTGACTTTATACTTAGAACACGATATGTTGGAACTGACTTTTTATGAAGACATGAATGTTTTATAATGGTAAAAGTGTCAGTCACAACGTTATGGTGAGTTAGCTCGTATGGCATGTGATGTTCTAAGCATTCCGATAACTACAGAGCCATCAGAGTCTACATTTAATATTCGTGTGCATGTCTTGGATAAATAAAAATCGTCTTTTACCAAGAAACGTTGAACCACTGATTTATATATGCATTTGGTTGGATGGGTTTACATTTCGTGATCCAGGTACCATTATCATTCATCCATATTTACTTCATATTTTTAAAATCTTTATCTATAAACTTTCAATGACACTTTTATATGATTTATACTTCTAAAACCTTAATATTATTTTACTTTTTTCTTATCTGTAGCTCTTGATGGTAATATTCTAATCTAAACTCTACTACCTAGATTTGAAGTGTTTTGATTTTATGTTTTATTTGGTAATACAATTTATTTGAATTTTATTTATTTTTTTGTCAAACTTTTGTTTTTAAATTTAATTGGATTTGATATAATACATTTCAATTTAGATTTATTTTGATAAATATTTTGTTTTACTTATTTTTCGTTTGAGAATTATGAATTTTTGTGTGTTGTAAAGAAAAGCCCAAAAAAGCGTGAAAAACCATAAAACCCTGTCTGGGCTGGGCCGGGCATTAGAATATAGACCCGATTTTTTTCGGGTCGGGCTCAAATATATATGGGCTTTACTGGTTTCGGGTCGGGCCGGGCCAGCCCGATTGACATCCCTAAGCTCGGCCTCGCTTCTCGTCGACTCGCTATTCATTTTTTTCTTTCCGATTTAGGGTTTCTCAGTCGCCGTGTATGGCACGGCAACTTAAGGTCGGTACATTTCGAGCAAGAGATGTAACACTACCCATTTGTGGAATTTATGTCAACATTTTTAGCGGTGCATTGGAATTCGGCCCGAGCAAAAGTGTTCTCCATCGGTGACTCCGCCGTCTTCCGCATCTTCAGATATCTTTTCTCAACCCATACACTCCGATGATTCGATCAAGCGTGGTCTCCGTTATTTCTATCTCCTCATTTGCTCGGGCATCGCTCCGATCGCCGGAGATGATGACTCCTCCGACAAGCTACGGTTTGAGACCTGGTCGGATTCGCAGGTTTAAGCTCTCATTTCCATTTCTCAGGCGATTCTTTCTACTATCGCGATCTCTATTAGGTACCAACTTTACTCTGAATACTTTAATCGATTCGGTATTGAATTACCTGTCGATTGTTTTATTGTACTCCGTCTTCCACTTTCTGAGCTTCGCTACTTGCTATTTTTGGTTATGTAAAGTTTGCTACCCTAGAAATGTTACTTAATACTTTTCAGATTAAGCAGTGAAAGGTGATGGCTTAGAATTATTTTCCTTATTGGTTTACTGTTTTTTGTTTTTGTTTTTGGTGTTTGATCAGTGGACCAAGTCGAACTAATAGTTTTGGGTGTCATCCATGAGGTGTTGGAATCCTCTCTCAGCTTCTTAGAGAAGTCAAACTTTAGACAAATTGATCTGAAAATGAAGGTTTGTTCTTTATTTTGTTACCCACGTTATTTACTTCAATTTGTGATTGAGACTCGGTAGGAAAGTCGTTAAAGTTGGATATTTGTTTTCCCCTTCGTCATGATTGGATAGTCTCTCTGTTGGTCTAATTTGGTCCACTGGGTAAGTCAAGGATATAAGCACCTTGTTTGAGCATAAACGTACCTTCTAGAGAATTTATTTTACTGCGTTTGTTTTTTTTTCCGCGTTTTATAAGTCTTCATCAGGTTTCACACCGGTGGCTAGGTTTCAATGTTGTACCATAGAAATTAGTCACACATACTCACCAACATATCTTCGTTTAGCTTTTCCATGAGGGGTATAGTGGGGTTACGTTCTACTTTGATTGCAATTCTTCTTCCATTACCAAAAAATTTGTGGGCTAATGACTTGTTTTCTTCCATTACGTTCTACTTACTATAAAGCTCAACTGCGTTAGTAATCTCTAACAAATGCTTGTCAAACCTAGATTTGCATGTATAGCTTGTTGCATAGCTGACAACAGTTTATAACTCGTTTGATCACAGGATTGCATATGTAGTATCAAAGATGGGTTTTGTATTCGTAGAGCAGGGTTTTTCTGCTATGTTCATTTCCATGTACATTTCGATTAGTATATGTTGTAGTGGAACTGAGGTTTTCTACCAGGTAATTTGTTCTTGATATGCTTTTTTACGTCTTTATAGTCTTATCTGCATGTGAGGGTTTCTCTCGTTCTGCTGCCAAATGTAAGTTTTTTTTTCCGGGAACAATAGAAATTGTTTAGAGCAAATGCGTTAATGGGATTCCTTAAGATTTGGGATTCCAGCAAATATAGGTATTTGTTAATTGAAAAGTGAATTGGGGGGAAAAAGGGGTTATTAGCGATTTATTTATCTATGCTTATGTGAGTTTTTGATTGTTTTTTACTTTCAGAACTCGAGAGCTATTAGATTATTTGATCGCAAGATGAGTTCTGAATATTCAACTTTGTTAGCTCTCTCATTGCTCTAGATTTTGATTCTTGAGTTTTAAATGTTTTTTCGATGAGTATAAAATTTGTAGGTAGATTAATTAACAGTAACCAATTTAAGTGAATGTGTGATTATATTTGATGAGAATAATTTAGAATGGACATTCTATTTGAAGTCCATATTTTTCATAGAGGGCTATGTTTGGAGGTAGATTGACCAAAATTTTAAGATAAGAATTATAAGTTTTTTTTGGAATTAAAAATGCTTACGTATGTGGATGTTGAGGTGGCGGAATGAGAAGAAATCAAATGTTACTTTATATATATAGATTCTGAAGGACATGCTTACAACCTTTATAGATTTATTTCTCTAATTAATTTTCTTACATGAATTTGACCTTTATAAGTAATAATTAGAAACATTTTGTTGACAATAAAAAAAAATAAGAAACATTTTTTCTAATTGGTACAAAAAAGTGCATTCTTAAAATTTACGGAGATGGGAATGGTCGACCTATGAAGCTATGACAAAATTAATTAATGAAAAAAACAACCAATAGCAAAACATATATCTCATGTGTACTTGATCATATCCTGTATATATAATATACTAAAGTAAAAAAGAGAAATTTTCAAAATCAAATAATAAATTAACATATGAGATATGACAACTCTATTCGATAAGATCAATGACCAACACCGAAAACTTTTTGGGAAACTAAAAATATGTTACCAAAGAGGGCATAATATACAGTTTTACACACTGAATGATTAAAAGAAAAGAAATCAGAATATAACTATATAAGCACAAAATGACCATTGACCAATAATACTTGCTGGAGACAACTGTACGGATTCTCATTAATAGGCACGTTGCTGGAGCCAACTGTACGCACATCTCTACAGTTGCTGGAGCCAACCTTATAGTAGAGATACCTTATGTGCTATGTTTGTATATTATGCCCTCTTTGGTAACATATTTTTAGTTTCCCAAAAAGTTTTCGGAAAAAAAAAAAAAAAATCTTAGATTAGAAATGTGCTATGTTTGTAGTTCAAAATGATCTCTCGTTTTGGACCATCAAAAGAGAAAAGAAAAAAGAAAAAAGAAAAAAAAAGTACGCATTCTCATTGATCTTAACGAATAGATTTGTGACATGTTTACGATGTTTGATTTATTATTTGTTTTTGCATTATTTTCTGTTTTTACTTTTTAGTAGTATATACAGTATATATTAGGTGCACATGGAATATATATATATATATATATATATATATATATATATATATATATTATGTTATTTGTTATGTTTTATTGATTAATTTTGTCATAGCCTCGTAAGTAGTCGATCATTCTCATCTCCGTAAATTTTAAGAATGCAATTTTTTTATACCAAATAGAAATAAGTACTGATTAGGGAAAAAAACGTTTCTTATTTTTCTTACAGTCAACAAAATGTTTCTAATAATTAATTATAAATGTCAAATTCAAGTAAGAAAATTAATTAGATAATTAAATTTATAAAGATTGTAACTTGTAAGCATATCCTTCAGAATTAACCCATAAAAGATGGAAATGACTTTGCTGTTCAAGGAAATAACATTTTCTTGAAGTATCAGCAAAAAAATTATTTAAAATTTTCTATTTATCAGAATTAGTATACTTTTTACTCGCTGACTTTATTTGGATTTATTTATTTTTATCTCGATATGATTTTTCAACTATCATTTATATAAATAAATTATTTATATTGGTTGAAATCATTTTATTACAAAATTCCCCTTTTGTAATTTTAATGTATAATAATTAAATTTTATAAAATAAGATGTTAAGGCGAGTTTAAAAACAAAATAAAATCAATAATTAAAATATAATAGTTATAGTATAGTTTTAAAAACGACATAAAATATACAAATTGATACAATAATCTAAAAACCGTAGACATAATCTTTTTTTTTCAATAATATATTTTCACCAAACGCTAACAATCGAGATTTCTAACTAGTTCTCGTTTTATCGATATCGATATCGATATGATAACTGAACCATTTACTCGTTCGTTATTTCAAAAGAAATAAAATAATAAAAATATGAAAGAATTAGGTGAAAAAAAATACTAAAAGAGAGGGAAAACTATAACTAAAAGAAGAAAATACCCGAGGAGGAAGAATACAAACGCACTGGCGAAGGAAGAACAAATACGGCACCGCGTATGAAAAACTAAAATTGTTTCGAAAAGAAGATGAAGAACGGCCGATAGCTAAATAGGATTCTCGATCTGTTTTTTATAAAACCTAATTAGCCCAAGAACTTATTTATAAACCCACAAAATCTAGGTTTTTTTATTTATTCTCGATTTTTATTCGGACGGATCCTCGATTAACTTTTTAAAAAGCCTAGTTAAAAATGAAAAATTTAAAGCCCAAATAGTATCGAATTTGTGACGTAAACATAAAAATTTAGAAACAAACTTTCTAAAACCAATATGCTAAACCATATTTTTGTAATTTAGGGGTCCCAAAAAAGTTATATAATCGAGGGGTCATTGACAAAAGCCTTTTTAATAACATATTACGCACGGTCCTGATTCTTAATAATTTAACAAATAAAATATAGCTTTTAGAATATTATACATAATCTTTGGATTATTAAAATTTGTTATAATCAATTGTTTTGGTGGAGTTTTTTACTACACAAAACTTTCGACAAATTTAACCAATTTTTTTTTTTGCAAATCAACAAAAAATTCTACAAAATCAACAAAATATTATTCAAATTTAATAAATCTCTTAACTTTTATAATCAACCAAATCTATTTAATTCCAACTCCTCCTAACCCTCATGTTTATCTTCTCAAATCTCAATCTAGTGAATCAGCCCACTCAAATAGCAATTTATTTTTTGTCGTCTTGGCCTAAAAACCCATTTTTAATTCTATCACTGGAGATGGAGTTATGTCATATTACAAAGTTTTCGGCTCCAATATATTATATAATAGGAAAATTATAAATATTTAAATTGATTTTTTATTTTTATTTATTTTATAGCGGTTTCATGCTCATTTATTTGTTTTAATATTAAAAGTCACAATATTAATATTTGACATTATGATTCCGCCGAAAAATAAATGATATCAATGATTCCGCCAAAAAATAAATGATAGCATTTGACATTTGACATTATGATTCCGCCGAAAAAAAATGTTATGTCTTTATGATATGTCCATCTAAAAAAAATCAATGATATCAATTTTTGTTAAAAATTAATTAATTGGATGTGAATATTTAACATTGAAAAAAATGAATTTGACATATTATTTGTCAGAAAATAAGATATTTTAAAACAAAGATTATGCTTTGTTCCAATTTATATTTTTCCAGTTTATATATATTATTTTTAAGTGTATTCGCCTAATTTTCTCCGGTTCTTATTATTTAAAAGAAAATTTACATATTTTATTAGAATCAGCCAATCAGGTGTCATTGAATTAATACATTTGTAAACTATATTTTAGATATGTTAAAGTTTGGTATAACTGGATTTGATATTTGTATTATTTTAGAGTTTCTCGACTAAATACATTAAATAGATTGCTAAACGCATATGGTATTCAACATAAATTATTTTCTTAAACAATATATATATATATATATATATATTGAAATTGTAAAAATGAATAGGGACTTTTCATATATAAATTAAATATATAAAAAATCACTCTAATGTTAAAAAGCATGGAAATAGCCCATCATAAATAATTTAAGCTAAAATGCCCATCTAAATATACAGTAGATTTGGCAAAATGCAAAAAATAAATCTTCTAAATTGCGGACCATCTAGAATTAAATTTATATCATTTAAAATAAATATGTCATCTTGTTTTTGTTAAAGGACAAATAACTCTTCTTTATTGTTAGATTAGAAGATGACATACAAACTTTTAATTTATTTTAGTTTATGTTAAAAAATCCAAAATCTCACCTTAACATTTGTTTGTCAACACCTCACCTTGATTTAATAGCTAGACAATATAGTTAATTTTAAAATATGTACAATCGTTATCCATATGTACGCTAAGTGAAATCCAATATATAAAAAAAAAAATTCTTTCCTTTTTTACTAATTAAAATATCATAGAAAATATTTCATTCATTACCTTAACAGTAACGTGCCCCAAAAGTGAGAAAATCTGTAATGAGATTTGTTTCATAAATGGTTTTTGTTTTGTTTTGTTTAAGGCTTGCCCTACTATTCTATTTATTATTAATTAAAGTTTAAGATCATAAAATAAACTTTTAAATCGTTGACGAAGAAAAAGAAAAAAAAAGTAACCATATTAGCCTATTATAGTTTTCTATATAAATAGCCTTTCAGTATAGAAAACTAATTTGACAAGATAAATTTTCTTTCATTTGGGTTGAAAAAAATGGATTCTAGTCATGATAGCAGTTCAAGCGATGATGAACGGGAAACTTCTATGAACACCAACAACAGAGATAAGAAGATTTACCAACGTCACTCAAATCATCAGATTCAAAGGCTCGAAGCGTAAGATCTTAGTTTTCTTTTCTTTTCAATTAAGAGCTTCTTAATTTATAACTAATGTTTTGTAAATTGATTTAAGGTATTTCAAGGAGTGTCCTCATCCAGACGATTCGCAACGACGTAAATTGAGCGATGAACTGAAACTTAAACCAAAACAAATCAAATTTTGGTTTCAAAACAAAAGAACACAAGCCAAAGTAATCTTTTGTCGTATCTATTATTTTTCTTCTTCTATATATTATAATTTAGTCATGATGTGAAGTGATTTAATAGTCATTATTTTGTTCGTCGAGTTCAAAGTTAGATTTTCATTGGAT
Source organism: Eutrema japonicum (assembly GCA_030161315.1). Lineage (NCBI taxonomy): Eukaryota > Viridiplantae > Streptophyta > Magnoliopsida > Brassicales > Brassicaceae > Eutrema > Eutrema japonicum. The sequence continues at coordinate 49,125,356 of BSQW01000005.1, forward strand.
TCATATATAATTGTTTTTTTTTCTTTTTTTTTAAATATAGGCTCAAAGTGAAAAAGCAGACAACGCATCACTTAGAGCAGAGAACATGAAGATAAGATGTGAGAACGAAGCAATACAAGAGGCACTAAAGACTGTGACTTGCCCTCCATGTGGTGGCCCTCGTCCTGGGAAAGAAGAACGCGAGCTCAGTCTCCAAAATCTGCGTGCACATAACGCCTACCTCAAAGAACAGGTGCGTGCTCATGCATATATTTTTCCAGAAACGAAACTGATTTCTTTTTTTTAATTAATAATTTTATTTTCACCAATTCTTCCATCGTTATCTGGATTTTTAAATTCTAACACTAAGAAAAGAAAAAAACTGGTTAGTATTAAATATAATTTACTTATGGATCGTTATATAAATCTCAAAATTATAAAAAAAAAACAGACAAGCCTTTAAAAAAAAAAGAAGCACCGTTCATTTAAACATATTAATAAAGAATTTTGTTAGGGTTTGTCTGGCTCACGGTTCATTTAAAATATTAAACAGAGTAATACATGTTTGAATTTTTTTTAAAACGATATAAAAACTTCAATGGAAAACTGATATAAACAAATTATTTAAACAAATTTTAATTGAAAATAACACTATACACTTTTTTTTTATACTAGTAGTAACTTTTAAAGAAAAATCATTGATTTATTAATCCACGATTCAACCCCTTCAACACTGTGATTCTACGCTTTTATGAAAATTAATATGATTTGTTCCTTGTTTAGTTTTACAAATGATGTCTATATGCAATTTTGTTTTTACTAAAACCACCTCTATATTAGATAGAAGATTACCAAATGAACAAGCTATTTTTTATATAAAAAGATAACTTTTTGGATGAATATTTTTTTCTTTTTTGCTTAACTTTGCATGCTTTATATATAGTATTTATAAATTAGGTCTACGTCGGATGCGTAAAGAAATATGTTGGAGTTTGTATACATTAGATCATCGCAATGCTTTGTTTTAAAACGATATAAAAACTACAATGGAAAATTAATAAAGAAAATTTAATTGAAAATGATACTATACACATATATTCTATTTATTTATGCTAATAGTTACTTTCTTAAAAAATCCGTCCATTTAGTTATCCATAATTCAATACCGTGATTTTACCCTTATATAAAAATTAATATGATTTGCTTCCTTGTTTAGTTTTACAAATGATGTCTATATGCAACTATTTTTCAATAAAACCACATATATATTAGATTGAAGATTACCAAATAAACAAGCTATTTTTATATATAAAATATAATTTTTTGGATGAATGTTTTTTCTTTTTGTTTATGCTTAATTTTGCATGTTTTATATGTAGTAATTATAAATTAGGCCCACGTCGGATCCGTAAAGAAATATGTTGGGGTTTGTAGAATTTGCACTTTGCGGGGTGAATAATTTTCATTTGAAATATTAAACATAATTTTAAAATTTTATAAAAATAAGATTATAAACTTTAATGGAAAACCATTCAAACAAATAATTTTAATTTTATAGACATATTCTATTTATATTTTTGCTAATCGTATTTTTAATATAAATCGTCAATTTAATTATCCGCAATATTAGTCAACCCTGTGATTCGTAAAAAATAATATGATTTGTTTCCTTGTTAATTTGATTATACAAACTATGTTTTATGTTGATCAAAATATAATATCAGCGTGAAAAACTCTCAATTCACGTAAATAAGAACGGAGGGCAGTCATCAATAGCTAGCGTCGATTCCTTAGCTCATCCCCATGGTCCATCATTGTACGCGTCGACCTCCTCCGATAATCCTCATGTCTCCTATGGAACCCCTTCGAACCAACTCATCGAGCCACTTAGCTTGGTAAGATCAGGACCATACACTCGTGAACACATCAACATCGCCCAACCACCTCAGCCGCGGAAGCCGTTACAACTGCAGCATTTCCAACCGCTATCTCAAATGGAGAAAATGATGATGTCTGAAACGACGGTAAATGCTGTGGCAGAGGTTATGAAACTGATTCAAATCGAAGAACCAATGTGGATCAAGTCGTCTATCGATGGTAGACTCGTCATTGATCAAGAGAACTATGAGAAATTGTTTACAAAGATTAACCATTTCAAGAACCCAAGTGCTCGTATTGAATCTTCTAAAGAGGTCGTGCTGGTTCCAATAGATGCAAGAAACTTGGTGGACATCTTCTTAGATACGGTACGTGCCTACTAAATTTATATATAAACTAAAATCAACAAATGAATAATGAAAATCTAGGAAACTCATTTTAATATATAAATTTAATTTACAATTTAAGAATTCGAAATATTGCAGGAGAAATGGGAAAGGCTTTTTTCAACAATTGTGAACGAAGCTAAAACGATTCACGTGCTGGAATCCATGGACCCACGAAGACAAAACTTCTCGAAACTGGTATGAATCTTATACTAAGATTTTAAATTTTTTTTTTTTTTTTTTAACTTTGGATATAAATATTTGGTGAAACAAAAAAAGGGGCTAATAAATAAAATATAGATGTATGAGCAACTGCACATACTGTCGCCATTGGTGCCACCGAGAGAGTTTGTGATCCTAAGATGTTGCCAACAATTGGAAGAAGATCTCTGGGTGATTGCTGACGTGTCGTGTCATTACGTAAACGTTGACTTTGAGTTTGCGACTCCGACTTGCTCCAAACGTCCCTCCGGTTGTCTCATCCAAGCCTTGCCCAACGGTCGCTCTAAGGTCCCTCTCTTTCTCAATTAAATAGTTTCCTATATTTGTCTATTATAGTCTTTCTTTCTCAATTAAATCCATTAATATTGATCAACACATTCAACTAAACATCTATAATCAATTAATACCGAAAAACAATCAAATTAGAAATACATTTGATGGTGGGAAATGGTTTCGTAGGTTTTAAAAGCATAACATATTATTTTCATATGATCTACTATTTATTCATATAGCTCGAGGTAAGTGAAAGTTTATGATATGACATAATCATTTTTTATTACATTTTTGATTACATTTTTTGCAATTAGTGGCTAGTGAAATTAGTTTATGATATGTTTACCTTGAAGAAAAAAACCAAAACTCTGACAAACAAAATGAGCAGGTGACGTGGATGGAGCACGTGGAAGTGAATGACAAAGTGCGGACACATCGGCTTTACAGAGACCTTTTATGCGGCGGCTTCGGCTACGGAGCTCGCCGTTGGACAGCCACTCTTGAGAGAATGTGTGAGAGGCTCTCTCTGTCCTCCATCGCTGTCTTCCCCACCACCGACTACGGCGGAGGTACTTTTATATATATCAGAATAAGTTGATTTTCTTTCTAAACAAAAAAAAGAATAAGTTGATTTTTTTTTTACAACAAACCCGAAACATGTTATACAGAGAAAATACGTTTTAGTCATAAAGTACAGTTTTTTTCATATATATTTGATATAAAAAAAAAATCAATTTAGTCAAATAGATATTTGTGATGTTTGATGATAACCAAATGATTTTTATTCATAATATTTTGAGCTTTGAAAAAACTTTAATGTGCAACATTAATGATATATATATATTGACAAGTGCTATTTTGTAAACAACTTTAGGATGTAAAACTCTTAACTATTTATAAAAAAAATAATACTTGTAAGATATATTCTCTTTTTATATAGTTGTGAAAACTATAGAAGGAAGAAGGAGCGTCATGAAGTTAGGAGAAAGAATGTTGAAGAATTTTGCATGGATACTAAAAATGTCTGGAAAATTCGATTTCTCGCAACTGTCTGAAACCAACAGTAGCGGAGTTAGGGTTTCGGTGCGGGTAAACTCAGAGGCCGGTCAACCGCCCGGTCTCATTGTCTGCGCCGGTTCATCTTTATGTCTCCCTCTCTCTCCTCTCCAAGTCTACAATTTCCTTAAAAATGTCGAGATTCGTCACCAGGTAAGAATTGATGGCTGGATTGTTCATATTTAATTAGCTTCTTTTCTTTAAAAAAAATTGTCGTTGCTTGTTGTTAAATAATGTGGGTAATTAACAAGAAATCTACTTTTTGGATGTAAAAAAAAAAAAGTGGGACGTTCTCTGCCATGGGAATCCGGTCGCTGAGGTCGCTCGCTTTGTCACTGGAATAGACAATACGAACTGTGTGACTATCCTCCAGGTATTTGACTCATACTACCTTGCTATATAAAAGTTAAAATTAACATTTTTTTCCTTGAAAATGATCATAACTTGCATTTCATAGAGATGTTTTAAAGTGTAAAAAATCCATGCTTTATTATGAGCAAAACATTTTTGCTAGTATATATTCCTTTTTTTTAAGTCTCCTTAATTAAGATTGGTGGTCACATGATTTCCCCTCCTAAAAATGTGTCCACTACCGGTTCTAGATTGAGTCATGGATATTAGGGATGGGCACGGAGCGGATATGTCGGGAAATTTTACTATTTGTAATTTGATCTGTTTTTACCGAATATCTAATTTTGTGATTTGATTTGTTCGGATATCCGGAAAACTTACGGATTACGGATATCCGCGGATATCTATTGAGCTTCATTCAATTCAAATAAAAACTAAAAAAAAAAAATTAGTGCATTTTTTATTTAATAGTATGAACTAACAAGAGGAAGAAAAAAATGAAATCATCTAGGTTTTTTCGTATATAAAGAATGATGGACAAAATAAACATTCAAAAAATTAATATATTCACTTAAACTCCAATATAAATATTTTTATTAATATTTTATTAATTAGTATAGAGTTTATATATTTTTATCATGCATATTTTCTTTTGACATTTTTTATTTATTAAAGAGATACATAAAATATAAATAAACATTATAAATTTATAATATATTATGTATATATATATGATCTACGGATCGGAACGGATATCCGACATTCTTAAAATTAGTATTTGTGATTTGCTTTGTTTTAGACGGATACTATATTTTAGTATTTGCTTTGCTTCGAATCTTTACGGATATCCGGATTTTTCGGATCGAATCGAGATGAATACCGGATCGAAGTGAATCTAACGAATAATTTGCCTAGCCCTAATGGATATATGCTCATTTTTGTTTGACACTTCAGTGGTCATCAACCGCAAGTTGATCATCATCACTATAATAGATCAAAAATATATATGTGATCATATGACCAACATAAATTTCTCTCTTTTCAAAGTTAATCCACATCTACATTCTCATGGAAGTTCATCACATGGAGTTTGATGTATTTGGCATTGCATTAATTAACTTTGATTATTTTTTCCTAATTAACTAATGCTTTTTTTCTGTCTGTATATATATTTAGCCTTCAAGTGCAACGGAGAATGGTGAGATGATGATATTACAAGACGGGTTCATAGATGCATTAGGAGGTATGGTGGCCTACGCTCCAATGGATCTAAACACATCATACGCTGCCATTTCAGGCCAAGTCGATCCTTCCATCATTGCAATCCTCCCTTCCGGTTTCATCATCTCCCGTGACGGCCGTCCTTCAGCCGCCGCCACCGAGCTCGACGGTGGCCGCGACTATTGTAGGACGCTCCTCACGGTGGCTTTCCAGATCCTCGTCTCCGGTCCGACTTTATCTGGAGATCTCAACATGGAAGAATCTACAGCCACAGTCAATACCTTGATTAGCTCCACCGTTCAAAGGATTAAAGCCATGCTTAATTGCGATAATGGTCAGTGAGAGTTTAATCACAAATCATAAACTGTTTGGTTTTTTTCTCTCTTTAATAATGCTTTTGAGTTGAGAAGACTGTTCTCTGATGATTCTCTAATGAGTCATATACTCATACCTTTAATTTTTTTGGTTGGTTAAAACTTATAATAATTTCTAAGGGAGGCCCTTAGATAAACAATATTGCCTGTTGGCACATTTTGTTTGTGATATTGTTGTATGATTACAAGATGTTATTGCTTAATTAATGTCAGTATTTGTTTTTCTTTTTTGATAAAATTTTCAGTATTTGTATATATAGAATCACTTTAATATGACTAATTATTATTATATGAAATCCATCAATCAAACGATGAAGTGTAACTCTCATGTTTGTAAGTAACATATCTACATCAAAATATCTTTTTTCTGGTACGTGAAAACTGCACCATCGGAAATGGTTAGCTAAGCTTACCTGCATTGATTTGAATTAGAAAACTGGTACAATTATGCGTTGATTTGAATTCATTTTCCATCATGAGAAATAGCAATATTAGGTAACCACTAATCCCGAAATTAGTTTTCCGGATTCAGTACTGTTCGATAATGAATATTGACAAGGAAAAGTCCATTAAACCCCTACTCTATCAAAGCGTATGAAAAAACTAATTTTCAGTTTAACATGATAGAGGACTCCACATGTGTCAGAAACCGACAGCAAAATCCAAATTTTTGGATTTTCATTGCTATTTTTCTTTGATTTTTGGTGAGTTGTATTGTAGAGAAATAGGGGGAAACCGAACGGGTGGGTCTCTTAGAGGTTTATGTGCATTCGCTTGTTAAAAATAGAACTCAATCAATCCTCAGAGTGAACGTTGGAAGAGAAGATAACCCATAGAAAGGAGGGGAAGAGAGGCTCCTTCGTAGTGCGTATTCCCGTTTGCGAAACAATTATTGCGAAGAAATCTCAAAGGTAAATCGATTAACTATCGGATTTATAGTTGAAACTTTCCAGTATCTAAATATTTATAAGAACATCTCGAACCAAGAAATCAAACCACCGTAGAATCTCGTCGGTGTCGGTTAACTCGCCAATAAAAGGAATGGTCTTCAGATGCAGGATGTGGCAGCTGAAGTTAATTTTGTAAAACGCTTATTTGGTTAAACCTTAACTCTCACACTAGTGGTGGCAGCTGTACAGTTAACCACCCAACTTAAAGCTATATGCAAAATTGTAACCCACATTGTTAACGTTATTAATTTCATATTTGGTAGTAGATAAATTTAATTAGCTAACTCTGATTATCTAAAATGTGCATATAAGTGTTGATTTCATCATCTGTCCAGATCAAGAATTTGATTATGATGAAAAAGACTGGACAGAAGACGATGACGATGAGAAAGGCGATAAAATGGTTCGACTAATTGAGGGAGGATTCAAATTCAGCAATGATATGTTCGTGGGTGGACGAAAACTCGACGAAGTTGTTTTAACGAAAAATAACTAGAAGAGGCTGCAAAATAAAGACCACTGGCGTCAAAAAAAGTAGAAGCAACATGCGGCGAACAAAACATACTACTATACCAAACATGGATGAAGAACGAGTTCACCAGAACCTTTAAAATATGTTTGATTGGGATAATTGTAGGTAACTGAAAACAAAGTTATTGTGGTAATATTGTTAACACAATAACCATGTCAAATTTGTCGGATCATGTTCATATATGGTTAATTTAGTTAACACCATAACTATGTCAAATTTGCGGGATCACGTTAACTTAGTTTTATGGATGTAGTACGTTTTTTTTTTTGTTCATGTCAATTATTGGGATAATTGTAGGTAATTGAAAACCAAGTTATTGTGGTAATATTGTTAATACAATAACTATGTCAAATTTGCTGAATAATGTTCATATATGGTTAATTGATTTAACACCATAACCACCGTCGACAACACCGAAGAAGACGATCTCTAGCCACAATCCACTGCCGGTATACTCCGCCAAACACAGTAATAATCAACCCACCTTTAACACCATAACCACCGTCGCAACACCGAATAAGGTGATATTTAGCTATAATCCCCGCCGGCATATTTGCTTTTCTCAGTAAGAATCAAGTCACCTTTACCCGGAAATCCCCGTCGAAGGCGAGTTCTATCGTAACGAAAAAAATAATCAAGGTAGCATCGCTTTAAATTCGCTATGGCGGGTTGTTGGCGGGATAACCTAAACCAGTTATTGGCGGGATAACACATTTGTTTAGCGTGTTATTTGAGTTATGTAGACAACAAAAGAAATAACAGTTAACTACACTTCAATTATATGCACTGTAAACACTCTGAATATAAACTAACCCAAATCCATTGTTTGCGGGATAACACTTCTTCTTGTCTCGGATGAATTACTTACAGAACAACATAATTAGCTTTTACTACCGTGTAATTGTTTAAATAGTCCAATTTTCTCAAAATTTTGAGTAGAAACTAACCTAAACCAGTTATTGACGGGATAACACATCTGGTTAGCATGTTACCTGAGTTATATAGACAACAAAAGAAATAACAGTTAACTACACTTCAATTATTTGCACTGTAAACCCTTCTCAATTTTTCGAATAAGAACTAACCCAAATATGTTGTTTTCTGGGTAAGTCTTCCGATTGTCTCGTTATATAAATTAACTGGATAACAGAAAAAGGTACATTTAACTTTCACTAATCAGTTAACTTATAAGCACTTTTCAATATTTGAAACTCACCCAACTCTTGTTGGATTTGCCATATTACAACTTCAGTTATCTTGTTATCACTTTGATCTGGGCAACCAAAACAGTTAACAGTTAACTACTAACAAAATCAAATAACCCTGTCAAAGTGGTCGATAGAAGAAATCAAAACCAACCAGAATATTCACTATTAAGATTTACTGAAAATAAAATCCAACATTATATGTTACTGTACGGTTCAGATTAAACCAATGGTCGGCGGAAGATTATACTTCTTTTTCTGAAGATACGTATTGTATCTTAACAGACAACGCATTAAATGATCTCTGCATCCTCTCTCACTCTCTCATATAGGGCTATAATAGTCTACAATTGCAATCGAAACTTTTACTTATCTAATTTCTATTTATGTCTTACCATTCTCTTTATTAATGCAACTTCCGTTAATATTCACCTATTGTCCTTCCATCATAATAAATTTTAATTTTTTTAATTTAAATCACTTGTGTTATGTTCGAACTGTAGAGAACAAGAAATAGGAAATACTAAAATCAAGCATATACCCAATTTTGCTGGGTAGATAGATTGAATCAATTTGCTTGGTTTAAACACTTAACCGAACGGTACAGTAATAAAAGGGGAAAGAGAAAAGAAATAGACATGATATCTGTTTACAATTGGCAAAGAGAAGACAACGGACATATTTATGGTAACATCCATCGTCACCACTAACTCCCCCCCAACTCTCCCTTACTATAAATAGAATCCAGAACACTCTCTATTCTCAATCTCTCTCTCCCTCTCCCTCCTCTCTGCGATTAATTTCTGTAGATCGGATTCTATCGTCGGAAATCAACCATGGCCGCCGCAACCGAGAAGTTCCCTCAGCTCAAATCCGCCACCGATGGACTTAATGAGATGAGGTTTGCGCTGTCGTTTCCTTCTCGATTATCTGTTTTTTTTTTTGCTACCGAGAATCTGTCGGCTCAGATTCTGATTTTTGGATCTGGTGATCTTCTCCATCGTTTAGACTGATCTGTTTCCCTTATTTCAGCGAGAATGAAAGGAGCGGATTCATCAACCTCGTCTCACGTTACCTGAGGTTCGTCCTTGATTTTGTATCTTCGGATGTGTATTTCCCTATGTTGATCGATTTTCTATTGCTTTTATCTTGAAATTGGGAAGATCACACAGTTTCTGGTCTTTTGAAACCTTTTCCGTTTTCATAGATTTCTGAAAATAAGTTTGAATTTCCCAGTTAATGTTTATCAAATTCTCTGTTCATGGACGTAGTTTCTAATTTTGAAATGATCGATTTATGACTATAAAAAAATATCGGATCTGGGGACAGATCTACAAACTTAGATTGTTTACATATATATAGTCATAGACGACCACATTTTTTCTCTCAATTCTCTGATTTTCATTTGAATTTGAAGCGGTGAGGCTCAGCACATTGAATGGAGTAAGATCCAGACACCTACTGATGAGATCGTGGTTCCTTACGATAAAATGGCTAACGTCTCCGAAGGTATTTTATTCTTTTCTTGAATGATACAAAACTGTATTGAAGTTTGCTTTCTGTATGCTGGATGTTTTGTGTACTAGTTTTACATTGGGTCATTTTCTCCCAACCATTCAAGAATTGATTTTTGTTATGTTTCAACATAATGAAGATGCTTCCGAGACCAAATATCTGTTGGACAAGCTTGTTGTGCTAAAGCTTAATGGAGGTTTGGGAACGACAATGGGATGCACCGGTCCAAAGTAATCTCTCAAATCTTGTGTCACTATCAGTATTGAGTACTATTTTCGCTCATCCTTGCTTGTGTAGTTGCTCTAGTCTCTTTGAGATAGTTGTTGATGGTGTAATTCAGAGTACCTTTGCCAGCCTGAAGATCTCTTCGCCATGTCCTCCTTGTTTGTGGGCTGCTCTCTTGGTCTATAGGATTTATTGCCATCGCTAATGGACTTAGCGCTTCTTAGTGTAACTAGTAAGCTATACACTGTCAGCTTTTGACAATAGCAGGGCTATGGTAGTTGTTCCAAATTCAGGGGTAAACAAGTTCATCCTAGAACTTACGGTCCATATTTATATCTTGGTTATTGTGTACACCATCATCTATTTCATGTAAATCTTCTTGAGGTTTCTGTGTCCAGTCCTTCCATGATGCGCTATGCGACATTTTCTTTCTTCAAACAATAGGTTTCATTTTCTTTTCCTGTTTCTGTGCAGATCGGTTATCGAAGTTCGTGATGGTTTGACATTCCTTGACCTGATTGTTATCCAGATCGAGGTTTGTCGTTTGTCGTTTTCTCGTTTTGTTTGTTCTAATCTTAATGCCTTTACATAACCTCATATATCGCTGTCCCACAGAATCTCAACAATAAGTATGGTTGCAAGGTTCCCTTGGTTCTCATGAACTCATTCAATACACATGATGACACACAAAAGGTACCTTTTTTTTACGGAGGATCACATCTCTTTATTTCTACATTTATCTTAAACTTGTAGGCTGACTGATTTTTGCCTCGTTCAGATTGTGGAGAAGTACACCAACTCAAATGTTGATATTCACACGTTTAATCAGGTACTTCATGTCAATGCCATTACAAGTTAAGAAACAAAAACTTCATTTATTTGAACGACCCTGGAACTAATAATGCTGACTTCAATTATGTAGAGCAAGTATCCTCGTGTTGTTGCTGATGAGTTTGTGCCGTGGCCTAGCAAAGGAAAGACTGACAAGGATGGCTGGTATGATCTCGCTCTGGTAGACTAGTAAACTTATACTGTAATTTTCACTGCCGTTTGTATTGTGGTTTCCTTTTATCACGAAAAACTTTCAAAAAGTTTGCACGGGCATCACCACATTAACTAGCAGAATATCAGGAATAGAAACAGACTCAGTGCACTTTTAGATGATCCTCTGATTCTATTACAAATTACTTTTGACTGGGTCAGACAACTCTTTTTTTTCTTTGATAACCGGTCAGACAACTCTTGTTCCCCTTATCATTAGGAAACATTAGGATCTTTCTTGTAGTGAGTAATGGTTGATCATGTTATGTTATATATATGTTTACGCCGGGTGATTTAGCTGTCAATATTAATGTATGAAGCTGTGAGTCCTTGTATTCTTGGGTTACCCAAGTTTACAGAGAGTGAACAAATAGCTTTGAAATGTGTAATAAGCTGTCCTGGGGTCGATTCGAGAGTGTGGCATGCTTACAATCTTGATGATGCTCATTTTGGCTGGTTAACCAAATATTGCAATCCTCGTGTAGTTTGTTTTCCTGTCAATATTTCATTTGCATTTGGATATCCTTCTATGGTTCTATCAGATCGCAACACTTATAAAAGATGTCTTTGTGAAGGTATCCTCCTGGTCACGGTGATGTATTCCCATCCCTCATGAACAGTGGCAAGCTCGATGCTTTTTTATCACAGGTTCTTTCTTTGATACTTGATGTTTGTGTCGTTCAGCATTTGCCAATTTTATTAGAACAGTGGCAAGTCTATTATTATTTGTCTCCAGAATCGATCCTTGATGTTTGTGTCGTTCAGCATTTGCCAATTTTAATTCCGGGTTCTCACTATTCAGGGTAAGGAGTATGTCTTCGTAGCCAACTCAGACAACTTGGGCGCTGTTGTTGACTTAAGTATATCTTCTTCTTAGTTTCCTCCTTTATTGCTTATACTTAGTTGCAATTAGGAAAATAACATTCAATCAAAGACTAATTTTTGGGTGTCGTTGACTCCATGCTGCTTCAGAAATCTTGAAGCACCTGATCCAGAACAAAAATGAGTACTGTATGGAGGTTACACCCAAAACCCTAGCTGATGTAAAGGGAGGAACTCTCATCTCCTACGAAGGAAAAGTACAGGTAAAATTCTTTTCCTGTGTAGATGTAGCTTTTCGGCTGCATGATTATTGGAAAGTTACTAATCAAACTTGGTGTTAGTACCTACTAGATTTTCTGTGCATTCTGTAATCTCTCTCCTTATTTTTGAGCAAGCGACCTTCAAATCATTTTATTGAGGCTCCTAACTAAATAATATATGGAGATATATTTTGTTGTCGTCTTTGCAACTCATGATCATCTCGCTTTTTCGTTTTTCTTATGCTACTGGAGAATGTAAACAGTCTTATTGACCTCTAAATTTGACTATTTCGTTATGTATCTCAGCTTTTGGAGATTGCTCAGGTTCCTGATGAGCATGTAAGTCCACACCTCTTTTGTTTTCCTTCTAGTTTCTATTTTTATTTCTTCCTTTATTTTTTGATAATTTAGATTTCATTTTTACCAGAGCTTCCTTGAAACTCTTGTACCAATTTGTCACTATATGCTAGCTTCCTTTACTGGTTCCATTTTTCGCTCCCATATCCGATAAAATGTTGCTGCTGCTTTGAGCATGCAACGTAATTGCTTATATCTAGCTATTGTGTGTGACTAAGAGTTAATTGCTCGGGTTTTTGGTAGGTAAATGAATTTAAATCAATTGAGAAATTCAAGATTTTCAACACAAACAACCTGTAAGTAGTCTCTCTGGTCCCCAAAACATGGTGAATAACAGATTTATTATATGCGGAGACTTAACTGTTGAACTTCTTACAGTTGGGTTAACTTGAAAGCCATCAAAAAGCTTGTGGAAGCTGATGCGCTTAAAATGGAGATCATCCCAAACCCGAAGGTACTAATTTTACAATCATGCCACACTGCGCATTTATTTTATTGCAATTTTGCATGATTTGTCTTAAACTCTTGTCAGGAAGTCGATGGAGTCAACGTTCTTCAACTGGAAACTGCAGCTGGGGCTGCGATAAGGGTATGCAGTTTGTTCTATATATTTCATTAACGCAGTTTTTAGAGAAACGCAACCGTTTCTTTCTTCTAATACTTGCCCTTTGCACAACCGTTACCCTCTTCTAATATTTGCCTGTCTTCAAACAGTTTTTTGATAACGCGATCGGTGTGAATGTACCTCGGTCACGGTTCTTACCAGTAAAGGCAACTTCAGATTTGCTCCTTGTTCAAGTAAACCAAATAAACCACTCTAGTCCCCCTATAAAATCCCACCCATCTATTAAACTTAAAGGAGCAATAGAGAGCTAACAATTCTTAATCATCTTTCACAGTCGGATCTCTACACTCTCGTGGATGGTTTTGTTACACGAAACAAAGCTAGAACAAACCCCACAAACCCAGCGATCGAATTGGGACCCGAATTCAAAAAGGTAAAAGAACGTTCTTTCTCTGTCTGGGCTCTCTGGAAAGAGTATTTCACTCTAATACAATGTAACTGTGATCTTGTTTTTGTTTTTTGTTAATAAACAGGTCGCTAGCTTCCTTAGCCGGTTCAAGTCCATCCCGAGTATAGTTGAGCTCGATAGCCTTAAGGTCTCTGGTGATGTCTGGTTTGGCTCCGGCCTTGTTCTCAAGGGCAAAGTGTCGGTGAAGGCAAACTCCGGGACTAAACTTGAAATCCCCGACAATTCCGTGGTCGAGAATAAGGTAACGCTTATATATAATACAGTTACACTGTGTTGTGGGCACGTTACATTTCCGGGTGATATACATCACTAGACTCAAATTCTGCTTTTTGTTCTTACAGGACATCAACGGTCCAGAGGATCTGTGAAGAAGTTTAATGAACTTTGATGCGTCTTCTTCTGTCTTCCTCTTCTCTAATACACGAAAGCACTTTTAATGAAACTTTGTTCAAATGAAAAAAAGATCACAAGAATAACGAGAAGTTATTTTTTTCTTTTTTTCTTTTTTTCTTTTTGCAGCGTAGCCCCCAAAAGTACGTTTATAAATTTACTATTTCCTTCTCTTTCCCTACATGAGTTTTTTTTTCTTTTGTTTATTGATGAGAGAAGTTTCTCATGCCTTTTTGGATAATGTACTCTTTCGTCCCCATTTCGAAGTTGAATTGATATATTTTTAAAAAATTAAGTATGGAGTGTAACGCATATCATCAAAGGTATTGGTTGTGTAGAAGTTATCTTTCCTTGTGATCACCATTTTTTCTGTGGTTGTTTTGCTTGCTTGGAAGCAAATTTGTAGAATGATAAAATACAAATTTGCCTAATGAGGATAAAGGTGTGAATGGTTGTTTTTAATTCGTATATTGTTTTGAAATATCTAAATATTGCCGTCATTGGACTGTAAGATATATTGATAATCAATATGCAAGAACCAAGATGAATAGCATAGAAGTCAAAGTCAAGCAAACAAAATAAGAAACAACAAAAATGCTGATATAAAATAACATAATTTATGTAAAATAATCATTATATGGATATAATTTTTTTCTAATTCGCTCTAGAACGGGAGTTCAGTATGTAAAAATAATATTTTTCTAATCCGCCCTAGAACGGAGGTAAGTTTTAATTTTTGTCTCTGATGTTTAGTTCTATTTTTTGGACAAAATATATTTGTGGATATACAAATTTCAGATGTGTTAACAGTTTTATTTTTGGTATAGAATGTATTATATAGTTTTCTAAAATTTTAATCCACAGTGAGAGCATACGACAATTTATTATATGTTTTCTATTTTTTATGGAAAAAAAAAATATTTTGGTATGACATTATGATTCAAAATTAGTGATTTTAGCTACCCAAATTTTCTGACCCGTTTTGTTATATATATTTTCAGTTCTATATTTTATTAAAAATAAGTTTTTTAATACATAGATTATCCATTCAGACTCTTACCCATTGTTTTGTTATTAATTATAATAAAACATAATCATTAATATTTTATATAATCAACATAAATATCATATCATTTATACACCTACA
Source organism: Eutrema japonicum (assembly GCA_030161315.1). Taxonomy (NCBI): domain Eukaryota; kingdom Viridiplantae; phylum Streptophyta; class Magnoliopsida; order Brassicales; family Brassicaceae; genus Eutrema; species Eutrema japonicum. The sequence continues at coordinate 49,140,574 of BSQW01000005.1, forward strand.
AATCATCATAAATATTTTATATTTCAAATATGACCATTATTTTTCATATGTGAATTATCATTTTTTCAAATAAAATAGTATTGGTAATCTTAATAAAGTTTTCTAATAGTATAGATATTATTTAAGGTACAGTATCTAAATTAAATATAAATTAATATCCAATTATTATGTTTATAATGATACAATAACAACTGATTTTTATGATTTTTGGTAAGTAATCTTACTTATGTTTAAGGAAATCCAAAATAATCTAAATTAATATTTAAATTTTCGAAATTTAATTGAAATATAAATTAAAATTATTTTTATATTAATATTATACCAAATTAATCCGTTTAGCAACATGTACAGTTATCAATATAAATTATAACTTTAAAAGTATTATTTCTGGTTGGACACAAAAAGTACATATGTTTTAATAATATAAATGGATAAATAAAATTTGAGTTACTATGCATTTACCAGAAATATCTTCTTATGAATGTGAAAAATATAGAAACTTAAAACAAGAAGTTACGTGAAAACATTAGTGAAAATCATCCCATTATTTTGTGAGGACTATAACTTTTAAATACCAAAAATACATTGTTGTGTCGACAACAAAAAAATACTAAAATTATTATTTTAGGTTTCAAGTTTCAACCACTTGATTTCATTCATTCATTTCTCTACCATATTGCATGCGCCAGTTGTCCCAAATTGTTTCTACTACTTTGACCACTTCAACCACACGAAATCCAACTCATGAGACATATAGATAATACGGTTGGTCCATAAATAGTTTCACTGGTCTGTCTTTTTTTACACACCACACATCTTTTCAATATCTCTCTCTCAATCTCTTTTATCTTTGCTAGAACATTCACACTGATGATCACAAAGTCATAGAGCCCGTTTGGCTATAAAGCGACATAAAAAGAGATGTTGGCGAATAAATATGAACCACATAATTAAGATCGCAGAAGCTTTATAGAAATGGATCCCAACTATGTGGACCCATACCATTCTTCTTATCTTCGCTAAGATGATCGATCGGTAAATCTCTATGCATGGTTCACTACCTTTCGAATGTACTTGCACCTCACATATTGCGTTTTGAGTTTCTCCTATTTGAATTAAGTTCATACATTGCACCTGTGACATATTGCGTTTTGAGTTTCTCCTATTTGAATTAAGTTCAACTGACCAACCAATTTTATTCATGGGAAAACAATTTGTGGTAGTTTACAAACTATCAACATTTTAAAATTTTACAATTTGAGGAGTTAAGGATTGTGATATTTTAGTTGAGCAACCTTCCAAAAATATATGTTACAACCATATCGCAAAAGATAATTTATAATAAATAAATAAAGATTTTAGAAAAAAGAATAATATTTTGGCCGAAAATAAATGTATGGTGGTGGAGAAAAAGAAAAATATCACAATTATGGGGTCACGTCGCACTTCACACACTATCTAGTGTCCAGTGCCTAACTTCCAGCACCAAGCCTAACCTTAGAAACTCCTCAAGGACTTGTCTTTTTACTCTGCCTTTCGACCCATCCCAACTCCTCTCAAGTATATATTATTTAGCTATAATGGGTTTTTAATTTTATTGTAAGCTTTAATTTTTCTTACGTCTCCTAGTTGCTTAACATTTTTGAACATTTTGAGAAGCACTTTTATTTATATGGCAATAATAAATAGTTATAGTAGAAACGGCAGAGAAAAACACAAAAACAAAAATGCTTTAGGAAGACAAGAGTCCACACACCAACCACTTTCTCCTCTCTGAAGAAATATGTGGCATAGAACCCTCCTTTCTTTCCTTCCACGTGTCTATTTTCTGTAGAACAGACGGCTAAATGTAAGAATCAGTGACATGGATAAAAGTGCACTCAAATATGAAATAAACTTTCACTTCCACCTGGTAATGGATTTATATACAATTAATAATTTGTTCTTATCCTATCTGATTCAATAAATTATCTACACATTTATAAAGACTGATTACGACCTGAACGAAAGATAAACATCTTAATACGAAAAAGTTGAAAAATTTATCATGGATACGTATCTGTATATATTATAATTTATATTTGGTGTATAATTTTATCTAGGCATTCGTAATGGAGCGACACACACCAGATATTTTTTTAGAGGCAGAATATATTTAACTTCATATTTTCTTCTTCTTTTTCTGTATATATCCAGTACAAAGACAAACGACAAAACGAAAAAAAAAAAAATCTCATTTTGTTTTAGTTTATTTTATTTTGGATTTTCACTTATGTCTCATTTCAGAAATGTTAGTATTAAGTTGAAATCATGACCATTGTAAATTATTTGGAGGCCCGTGCAATTTTCTTAGTAAACATATGTTTGATATGTTTGAAAGAATTATAAAAACAATTAGAACCTAATTTATATAAAATATTCCAAATAGGTGTGTATATATATATATAAACATTTGAAACCGATATCTTGTTCAAATGCGTCATTTGCATGTGTTAATTTTTTTTTTTGGTTAAAACTTATAGGTTTTCTTTCAAGAAATATGATTTTTAGTTAAAAAAAAAAAGAAATATGATTTAACAGGATTTTGCCCTTCTTCAAACTTAAAGATGGAATACTTCTACTTAGGGATGGGACGGATCAGATATTTGAAAAAAATTGTGACTGTCGGATCCATATTCAGGGTTTCAGGATATCCGTCTAGATATTAAGATATCTGCGGATATAAACAAAAAATAATAATAATAATAATAAAATTAAACTTTTATATAGTATTTTGAAAAGAAAAAAAATCTGTTATTATAAAAATAGTGTCATTTCAATTATTTATTTATATATAAAATCCCAATAAAATATAATTTTAATATATTAAAAGGATCCAGATTCAGATCCGGATATCCGAACCTTATAATTTAACTATACGGATCCGACCCCCTCAAATATCTGGATTTACAGACCATATCGGATCGGATCTCGGATCCCATCAAATCTAACCACACAAATGTATTCATTTAAAAATTGATATGATATATTGTTTTTAAAATGATATATATTAGTGTTTGTAAAGACAATAATTAATAAATATCAAAAAATTAATAAAATTTTAGGGAGGATATTTATCTTTTTTCCATGATTCGAATATATAAAATTATGACGAATCATATATTACTACAAGGAGGAATACAAAAACAGGTTGGTTATTTCGAGATGAAAATGGTGTATTCTTAAGAGCGGGACAAGCTAATCATCAGGCTGCACACAATGCTTTGGAAGGTGCAAAGTTGATGGGTTCATGGATATAGTCGAGTGATCTTTGAAGGAGATTGTAACACCTTAACAAAGCTTTTTAACAACGAAACACTCAACTTCGGAATGTATAACTGGATACAAGAAGTCAGAGAATGGAGTAACCGTTTTGATAATGTCAAGTTTGAATGGGTTCCAAGAGAAAGTAACGTGACAACGGATATACTATCCAAATCGGGTATTCCAGATAATTCTTCGTATGTTTCTTATTCTTATATACTTCATGTAATAACTAATGCTTTACATGTTGATTACATTTGTTCATCATAATAAAATTAGAAGTTAAAAAAAAAATGGAAAACAAACATCATATTTCTTCCGAAGAATAATTCGTTCTGGTTTTGGAAATTAATGAGTTGCGTTATACTTTTGGTTATTTCGATATTTTTTATATTCTTCGTGTTTTTAATGTCTGTGTCGACTCCCTTATAAAATGAACTCGAAATTGAGATATTGTTTTTTTCCATGTAAACTCTTTAATTTCGATCTGGACGGCTTATTTTTTACGGTAAAAAAAAAAACTACCTTCTATTTTCCCCATCAAATCTAACCACATACATGTATTCATTTAAAAATTGATATGATACATTTCAAAAAAAAAATTACTAGTATATTGGAAAGACAACGATAAATCTACTATTTTTGTTTTTTTTTTAAATGGAAAGTGGCTACGCGCACGAGCGACACGTGTCAATGGGGTATATGAACGTGAGCCACAAGATTTGATGTGTTTCTCGAGCGTTCCATGGAAAACCAATAATATATTGGAAAAAGTAAAGAGAAATTGAAAATTGAAAATTGAAAAAGCGCACATATTAGAAGCTGACGTGGCATCCCCTCCTCTTCCTCTGTCTTCCCTATTTTCTCACCCCAAAAATTGTTTCCTCCAAACACTTTTCTTTCTTCTCTCTCTCTGCTTCCTTCCTTCTTCCGGCGAATCAGGACCGTCAAAGCCTCTTTTTACTCCGGCAATCATAGTTTTCTGAGAGTTCCATTTCCAACGTTACATCTTCTTTTTTTTCTCTGTCTGCGAGAGTTTTTCTGCTTTCCTTCTATACAACCCCAAAAATCTCCGGTTTGCTGGATATTTTCCGGAGGGTGGGAAGGTTCCTGATTTCAGAAGCAATTCGTTTGTCGTTTTCTAATTGGAGCAGAGATGAATCGCATCATTTTCTGATTCGAAGTCCAGATTCGCGATTTTAACATTTTCGGTTTGATTTTTTTTTTTTTTTTCCGATCCACACCTTCGATTTTTTTTTTCCCCCTCCGGCGAGATCTTAACCCGGGAAGCTATGGTGTCTTCTCCGTTGACTGCGAATGTTCAGGTCTGGACTCAAATCCTTTTTGTATTTAATTTATCATTGTGTTTTTTGAAATAGTGTAGAAGAACATTTAAGAAAGACTTTAGGCTGTTCGTTATCTGACTATCTGAGTATAGTAATTCGTTTGCAGACTCTTGTTTCTTCTGAGCTATGCGTTCTCTCTAAATTTGTGTGTTTGCAACTACATTCTTGTGAATCCTTGATATGGCATCGACTGTGTCTGTGTTGGGTTTGTTAGCAAGCGTTCATGTGTATGCAAGAGAAGAAAGTAGATGATCCAATTCCACTTTGTTAAACTGCATATATGTTGTGAGGAAAATAAGATGATGTTTCCTAAAAGCCCTTTTGCTTGGTGATGCTTTCAGGGTACCAAAGCTCATTCGAGGAGTAGAGTTGAGGAAACTGCAGACAAGCAGATTCAATTCAATGAACAAGTTTTTGAGGGAAATGGCTATGCACCCAAGGTTTTTTTGCTTCTTTTACATCTAATGTGTCAATGTTGTTATGTAAAGCCAAGATCTTTGCCTCAATTCATCTTTCTTTTTAGGTACGAAAACCATACACGATAACAAAAGAAAGAGAGAGATGGACAGATGAAGAGCATAACAAGTTTGTTGAAGCCTTGAAACTATACGGACGAGCATGGAGAGGAATTGAAGGTAAAAAATGAATGATCTTATTATATCTCACTTGCTACTCAGTTATATATACAAACCTGAACCATCAAAAATATGTTTGTTTCTCTCTAACAGAACATGTGGGCACAAAGACTGCTGTTCAGATTCGAAGCCATGCTCAGAAGTTTTTCTCTAAGGTATATACACTTATTTGCTATAATATATTTTCCCTTGTTCACAGAAAGTACCAAGGACTGCTTAAACAAGTACATACGTTTGTCTGGAGACTTATGTTCTGACTTAGCTCTGTTCTGTTGTATCACACAGGTTGCTCGAGAAGCAAGTAATGGGAGCTCGCTTGAGCCAATTTTGATACCGCCTCCTCGTCCCAAGAGAAAACCAATGCATCCTTACCCACGTAAGTTTGGGAACGAGGCAGATCAAACAAGTAGATCGGTTTCTCCTTCAGAACGAGACAACCGATCTCCAACCTCTGTGTTGTCCACTGTTGGATCAGAAGCCTTGGGTTCCTCTGATTCGAATTCACCCGATCGAAGCTTGTCCCCGGTTTCTTCTGCATCACCTCCAGCTGCTCTTACAACTTCTGCAAATGCACCTGAAGAGCTTGAGACTCTGGTAGTTGACAAAAACAAAAACTCATCTGCGATTTGACAACAATACCGTTGTTAGAGGCTTAATTCCTAATGTCCTTTGTTTGATCCATTTGTACAGAAGCTGGAGTTGTTTCCAAGAGAGAGACTGTTAAACAGAGAGAGCTCGATCAAGGAACCGACGAAGCAAAGCCTTAAACTATTTGGGAAGACAGTTTTGGTATCTGATTCAGGCATGACGTCTTCTCTAACAAATTCAACTTATTGTAAATCTCCAATTCAGCCATTACCACTGAAACTCTCCCGATCCGAAACATTCTCCATGATAGTAAACCCACAAGAAGAACTCTTGAACTGTTGGATACAAGTCCCTCCTAAGCAAGAAGAAGAAGTGGAAAATAGATGTTTAGATTCAGGAAAGGCTGTCCAAAATGAAGGATCATCGACTGGATCAAACACTGGTTCGGTGGATGATACAGGGCATACGGACAAGAACTCAGAACCCGAAACAATGGTATGTCAATGGGAATTTAAACCTAGCGAGAGGTCTGCATTTTCTGAGCTCAGAAGAACAAACTCTGAGTCAAATTCAAGAGGATTTGGTCCGTACAAGAAGAGAAAGATGGTTATAGAAGAAGGACAAGAACAAGAACAAGAAGAACAAGAGATTCGCCTGTGCTTATAACTAGGACATTTCTCAGGTACCCCCTAAAAAAGTCTTTAAATTCACACTATTCATTCAAGTTCTAAATGTTCATCAAAGTTTTCTTTTTTTCATTGTTTTCTTCGAGCTGTTTGTTGTTTAGGCTAAACTTCAAAACTTGTAACTGTAAAACTCTTGTACAATTTTTTTAATGTTTTGAAAAGATTAATCTAGTGATTATGAGATCTCTGTTGATGTGTTCAACAAAAGGAAGATCGTTTACAAGCAATTTCAGGTTTCTCTCCAATTATCTCCGATTGGTTAGGTGAAGAGTTTCCTTCAGATTGAAGACGAAGACGAAGACGAAAGTGGTGAGGTTATATTTTACCAACAGCTGAAAGAAATAGAACAACAGTAGCAGCTACATTAACACTATAACAGTGGTGTTCAACCGGATAATCGAACCGATTTGAAAACCAAACCAAATTTTAATTCTGTTATAATTTGTTTTGTTGCCTCTATGAAAAATAAAAATAAAAAATCATAATCGAAACCTAGTCCGAAATAATCTAGAAAAGTCATAAAAACCGGATCCAAACCGAAATTAAAACCAATGTATACTAGATTTGGTTATACTTTGATTGAAAAACAAAAACACTCAAAACAAAAACTGACCCAACCCCAAATTGAACACCAATGTTTTTCAAAATGTGATTGAAACTGGTTTATCTGGTCCAGATCGGTTTTGGTTTTGTTTGGATCCAAGAAAATTGGGATGCTGTTTCCTTAAATTTTTATTTTAGAGATTGAAGTGAGACCAACTTAAATTTTGGTCGAAATTTGATGGAGTTCGGCCAAAATTCATTAATCCGAATTTCTTTTGCAGTTTTGCTACTCAGCTGGAGTCTGGACCAATACTTACCAAACCAGAATAGACCACATAAATCTATACCGGACTTGGTTCGTATCACGATAGCCAGTGTAACATGCTAGGGACTACTCTTAACGTACGCCTGATATCACTGTATAGTATACGCAGACGCAAGAGAAGCTGACATCACAATAGAGAAACAGCGTCGTTTTGAAAACGGAGGTTTGATCAAGCCCTGAAGCTCTGTGAAGGGAAGCATAGGAGAGAAGAGAATGGCGAATGAAGCGGTCAAGTTTGTATGGGAAGGAGCAATACCTCTGCAGATTCATCTCCACAAATCCGAAGTTGCTTCTCACCCTGCTCCTCCTCCTGCTCTTGTAAACCACTCTTCTTCTTCTTCTTCTCGAAACCCGAGCTTTTGTTTTCCCAATCGATGGTGAAGAAATCTCTGGTGTTTGGTTTTGGATCATGATCGAATTCGGGTTTTAGGGTTTTAGCATCGGGTTTTGGCTTTGAATCATCCGATTTTGATTATCAATTTGTTGAAAACGAGGAATAAGCTAAGCTCGAGATAATAAGAGCATACGAATATCTGAATTATTACTCGCATTTCAGGTGTTAGCACCAAGAATAGGATATTTGCCTCTATTAGTTCCACTTATAAAGCCTTATTTCAAGGATTCACTTCCTCCTGGAGAAGATTCCATCTGGTTTGATTACAAAGGATTTCCTCTGAAATGGTAAGCCTTTTGTTCATCTCTTTTGTGATATAATGGGAACAACTGTTTCTCTTTTGTGATATGTTTACCTGAGAGAGGTGAATCTTTTTTTGGCTTGCAGGTATATACCAACAGGCGTTCTTTTCGATCTCCTATGCGCACAACCAGAAAGACCTTGGAATCTCACGGTAATTTTTCTTTCTCTCAACTTCATCAGCTTCTTCTGTTTCGAGAGATGAGCTTAGTGGATGTATTAAGCTGCAGATTGAACACTTAATTAGGATGCTCAAAACTTATTTCCTTTTTATCTTTGCAGTTCTTGAGCTTTTCAGAAACTTTGTATTTGCAGATACACTTTAGAGGTTATCCTAGCAACATACTGATACCATGTGAAGGAGAAGATTCTGTTAAGTGGAACTTTGTTAATTCTTTGAAAGAGGTTTGTGAAAATTTCTCGAAAGTTTATGTTTTTTTTTTGTTTTGTGTCATTTTAAGTGGAACGTCTACGTTTCAGAATAATTCCAAAGAAACACTTGCATACTGTTCCATTAGATTTCACATTGTAGTACAGTGAAATATTTGTTACCTTCACAAGTGCTGCTCTTTTTGTACAAGTGTGTGACTTTCTTCCACATTTTGATGTATTAGCAACTTAGGAAATTAACATCTCTATCAGCCACCATGAGGACAATCTCCATATTTTCAGTTCCGAGGGTTATAAATTTCATAGACTGTGTAGGTGTAGCTGGTAATGACGGCGAATGGTATTATTACCAATTTGTTAATTTTTGTCGCAATTGATTAGTCATTCCCTAGTGGAATAGCCATAGGCTTCTTCTCCTGTGTGCTATTTTATTAATGCTTTACTCCTGCTCCTAAGTAAGACAAACTGTATATGATTAGAAGTTCTTACATGCTTGAAATAATGTTATTCCGCAGGCGGCATATATCATCAATGGAAACTGCAAGAATGTTATGAATCTGTCTCAGAGTGATCAAGAGGATCTGTGGACCTCTGTCATGAACGGTACGAGTGGTCGATGTTAGGCATATATAATAATATTAATTGCATAGCCAGTATCATTCTTGTTACAGCATTACTTCTGGTTATAATCGCCACTAGATGTAGCTTTTGCGTTCAGCATTGTCAAATGTCACTATCTGCATCAATCATGGTATATAACCTTTGGGTATCCATGACTGAGTTAGTATCGAGTTTTGAAAACTGATGGTTTGGCAGGTGACCTTGATGCCTACACAAGATTATCACCCAAGCTTAAAATGGGAACTATCGAAGATGAGTTTTCAAGAAAAATAAGTTTGTCATCTCCACAATCTCGACAAGGTGGTACTGAGATGGATGTGGCTGGACAAGTTAAGACAGGTTTGCCAACTATATACTCAGCTGCAAATTTATACCTTTTTTCAAATTTCCCCACATTCGGAAATGGGTTTCACAATATGGTTTGAAATCAATTTGAAGTGACATACTTTTGTGCAAAGGACCTAGTTATAAACACTGGCAGTAAATAGTAGTTTTCCATCTTCTAATAAATCTTTTAAACAGCAACAACTTAATAGGAATAAAATAATGCTCACAAATTGGTGCATCAATTTCAGTGTTAGCTATCATGATACAAAGTAACAATTTCTGATGCAACCAGCTGTTTCCTGAATCTTGATAATCTTTTTTTCAGCAAGAATTCCTGTTCGGTTGTATGTTCGAAGTATAAATCAAAATTTCGAGAATATTGAAGATGCACCTGAGATCGATACATGGGATGAGATCTCGTACCTAAATCGCCCTGTTGAGTTCGTCAGAGAAGAAGGTAGCAATTTCATTTTAAAGATGCGCAGTGTTCTTCACTGAAAAGAGATTGACACCCAAAGTTTCTGTATAGAGTGAATATACAAGTGTTCTTGAATCTGTCATGTGTGAGATAAGTGATTAGTTCCACTATCTAACAGGGAAATGCTTTACCTTACGCGACGCCATTGAAAGTCTCCTCCCGGAGTACATTGGAGAGAGAGCTCAAATGAGCGGAGAAGAGGGTGAAAAACGAAGCACGGATGGATCAGAAGAAACAGAGAGCTCGCTGGTGACGGGAGAAATCAAATTGGTAAGGATCCAAGGCATTGAAATGAAACTAGAGATACCGTTTTCGTGGGTGGTAAATAACTTGATGAACCCAGAATTCTATCTCCATATCTCTCTTCTTGTGAGAGCTCCTCAAAGGTAAAGCAAAGGTTCTGTTGCTGCAAAATCGATAACTGTGAATTGGATCAAATTAATTTTCTCGTTTGTTCTTTGAAGCCAAAAGAATCAACGATTTGTTATGTAAAACTACTACAGGCACTTTGGAGAAAAAAAATATAGAAAAGATTAGAAATATTTGATTTGACTCTCTCGTTAGTTATTTTACATTTGTTACTTTTACTATTATTCATAACGTTTACTTAAAACTTTATTAATGATCCAAGATTTTCTCAAAAATCAGCATATACATTTTCCAGCAAACAAGCTTTTGCGAAAAAATCATTCAATTGGATTTAGTTTCTCCAGAGATACAAGTAGAAAGCTTGTTGTATTCTTCGAGCTCCTCGTAATACATATCCCAAACGCATCGGACGCAGCCGCTACCGCAACAATCGCCAGGCTCTGGTTTCTCCGGCGGCGGAGGGAGCGAAACCTCCTCCTTCTTCTTCTTATCCTCCTCATTCTTCTTATCCTCCTCTCCCTTGCATGTCTCCTCCGTCGAAGTTTCTACAAGATTCTCGCTCTTGGTCGCCATGGTGATGGGATCTTGTTCTCGAGATCCGGAAGTGATGGAATAGTAAGCGAAAGATCGTTTCAGAGGAAGAACTCGCGTCAATCCAAATCTCATGCTCAAAAGCACATCGTCAAGGTTTGTTCGGCGATGATTGTAATCCGGCGATGTTGCGATCGAGATTCGAGGATTGAGATGAAGACGCTGCTGCAACATACGCTCAAATACAAGATTTGGCCTCTCTCTTCTAAATTTTTTTAGTGCGATTTCGTGCCAAAATGATTTCTCTTTGGACTTTTTTTTGGTATGAGTAGGACACGTGTCATGTTATAATTGCTAGAAGAGAAGCCAATCGACGACCAAAGACATTGGATTTAAAGCTAAAACGGCACACATTTTTATTTCCCAAATATAAAAACGGCATAGACATGTTTTCCTTATCCATCCCGATATGCCAAATCGATGCTTTTTGGATCGATCATGGGCCGATCAGTGGACTAAGGTGGAGTCTAAGAGAAAACATTGGTCAACAAATTACCAGACAAAAAGGATGTCGCAGAAGCCTCTCGGGAGTACACGCAGAGCTTAAGAGAAAAATTCGTCACATCGGCTTGTTTTGAGACGAATTGTTCAGAGCTATTAAAGATGACGGAAAGCCTGGAGGATTAGTCATCTTTCCAATCAGAATTAGACTATTTCCATGATCTTAAAGGATATTTTGAGATTTTTAGGTTAAGTCTAATCCTTCGTAGCCAAAATGTCCGTGTCGACGCCCTTGTAAAGGCGGCGCGAGCACGAGACTATATCTTTTCTCATATAAGTCAGACCGAACCAGTATGGAATGCTTCTAGAGGCAATCACTATATCGTTTTTAACTTGACTTAATGTAAGGGGTTTTGATTACAAAAAAAAAAAAAAAGATAGAAAATTTCTCGACGCTTTTCAAACGTGATTGGCGTTATGATCTCAACAACGTCTTTGACCCAAACAACAAAAATGATAACACACACAAACCAGAGACTAACCTATGATGATGACTGTGACACTTCTTTTCTTCTTTCATGCTTTTGTATTTGTAGTTTCTTCACTCTTCTGCATACCATTTCTCACCTCCTCAAGGCAACTTTCAAGCTCCTTCAATTCTTCAGTGTCCGGGAAACTCACTGCAGCCTACCACACACACATATATCGCAGTTATTCACTCTGCTCCTTCTGATCATAAAGCTCAGTAATTATTATTTAATGACACTTTTTGGTTTTTACTTGTTTGATTGTGTTCTTCAAATGCATCTCAGCACTAAAGAGTTCTCGTCTGCTTCCTGTGGACATTGAGATCTCCATGTAGACTCTACAAAGTTCCAATGATGCTCTTGCAAACAACTTGAAACGCTCTTTGTCTTTCCACAGTTCTGATCCCTGAAAGAGATTTCAATATGTCATCAAATGGAACTGAGAATGCTGCTCATTAGATCAAAGGGCTGGCTTCGACTATTCATCACTTATTAATACCTGATATGATCGCACTTGTTTCAACAGAGCCTCGCTGCATACCATAAGATCCCCTTTTATTCTACTCCATCTTGCATATAATCCCCAGATTTCAGATGTACTTTCTGTTCGGACAATCTATAAAAGACAGGCAAGAGTGCATAAAGGACTATACAAAACTATATCAATTGCATCCGCCAAGCGCGTTATCACACGAGACAATACAGAGATACATAGTAATTGTTTAGATGTTTTTGCTAACCTGCTGGATAATTTTCCCAAGCAACTCTAGGTGGCGTTGAGTTTCAGCTAGAGTTGCAGCACACGGTTTTGTTTCTGTTGATTCATCTGAAGAAGCTTTGATTTCAATCGATGAAGATGATGACATACAATCTGAATTCCTATTTTCTAACTCTGTAATTATACGGTCCAATAAAACAACATCAATCCTCTTGTTATTGCTCATTTTCAGTATCTGTTGTACAGCTTCAAAGGCCTGGAAGAAAAAAACACAGTTGAAACCAACTCGTTTAACTCCTAAGCTAAAATGAAACAGATATACGGGGAACTACTAGCTAAGTTGTTTATACAAGCGCCGGGTTTTTAAATCTTAAGTAATTAGCTGCATTTACCTGATCAATATTTCCCACATCCATAGCTACATGGCTGAAATTCTCCCACATCTGCCAGCTATCTCGCCTGTTTATACACGATGTTTTTAGATTACTAATGCTATGCATTCCGTAACTCATATTACAAGTGGTAAGGGAAAGAGAGATACTTGAATTTAAGTGCTTCTTTGAAGGCGATGAATGATTCTTTGCTTTTCTTCTTAATCATATGCCTGCCCCCATAAATTAGTACGCATTCGGCAACATCCATAGTAAATGTGCAAGTAAAAGTAGGTGAGCAATGGGTCGTGAAGTTAGATAGTAAGGCATGCGTGAAAAGAAAAAAAAACAATTAATTTTCTCAACAGTTTCAGCATAAACAGAGCAGAATAGTGAAACTGAAGTGCTTACAGACAAGCAATGTTGTTCCAAGCCTCTCCATTGTCAGGATCAAGTTGAACAGCAAAAGTGAATGCATCGAGAGCTTTCTGAACATCCCTGGCCTATGTATAATGTAGGAGATGTTAAATTAGTATCCCTCTCAGCCAGCATGACAAGAATTTTTATGTTGTTTATCTTTTTTTGATAAAAATGCAGCATATTGCTACTGAACTATTGGAGAAGATGGCGTTTGATGATACCTTCAATGCAGCAGCCCCAAGAGCAAACCAACCATCCGGGTACAGAGAATTCAAGGCCATTGCAGCCTCCCTAAAGTAGGAGACAAAATGAGACATCTCACAATTAAATCAGCCTGAAGGGTTAAGTTCATAAATTCATTTCCTGTTTAGAAAAAAAAAGAAAAAAGAAAAAAAAACAGAACCAAATTGTTCAACATACCACAGCATCTTCGACTTCTCAAAATCACCGCGATTGTATGCGCTGCGAGCAAGAGCCCGCTACAAGATGGAGAGATAATTAGAGCGTGGACTGAGAGAGGACATATAAGATTTTTCTATTATGTGTCTTAAACTACCTTAGCACGAACTGACTTATCATTTGAAACTTCCAGGGCTTTTTCATAGCAGGAATCATTAATTGTAACATCACCAAGTGAGCACCTGGAACCAATATTATAGAAATATCCGCACAGGAAAAAATGAAGTTTAGGTTAAAGACAGGTAATTACGGCACTCAACAGCCATTTAATATGATATTCAAACAACAGGAAGAGAACAGACTCAAAGATTTAAATACCATAGTCTTGGGTCATTTGGCCGTTCAGAAAGCCGCGCATTGATGAGATCTACAGCCGCTGATTTCTTTCCCAGAAGGCTGAAATTTCATATTGCGTAATAAGCTTCACAACAGAACACAAAAGCCATAAAGGGAAAGGGGAAAAACAAACAATGCCCGTGAATTAGATTACCAGTAGCAGTAAATTAGATTATCCCACAATTCCAGGCTCTCAAATATTGTAATTGCTTCCCCAACCAAACCGCAGCTCACCAGAAGCTCACCGTATTCCCTGTTGTTAGAATCAAAACGGAACAATGAATAAGACAGAAGGAAACTCAAAAGGGATTTCTAAACATGCACATAAGAAGATAACTTACTTTCTCAAAGCAGGAATGGTAGAAAGATGGACTACATAAGATAAAGGGATCCTTTTTGATGCTCCAGGATCGCTCTTGTTGATAGCTTCAACCTAATAAAGGACAATTAACACAGTTACACTAATGGACGGAATGAAATAATCCTACAAAAGCGGTGTTTCAGCCAGGGAGAAATAATGCAAAAAGAAAAAAAAACTAATTTGATAATACGAGCGCTTTGCAGAGTGCTCCCATACCAATTTATCCATCATCTCCAGGGCGCGTCCCTTTGTACGACCCCGAGTTGATTCCCATCGAACACGTAGTAAGTCACAGAAACACCGTAACTAATAGCATGTCGGAAGACCAAAAGTCAGACAGTTTGTTTCACTTAAAAAGGTTGTGACGAAATGAAAAACCAACAACTCCATACATCAACATTTTAAAAATAGTCGCTTTGAAATAACTGAATAACTGTAAAGATTGTAGCTTACAGCAAAATATGTTGACTTTTGAGAATCAATTGCCTCAATATATGGAGCCATATCCCATCCTGTAGGAAAAAGTATTAGAATATATAAATAAAACTAAAGGACATAGTTCAATTCAGTTCAGCACAAGTGAGAAAAACTAGACGACACAGGAGTAAGAGCAGAATCTTCTCCTTGGCGATCTATGTAGTTATTTGGCAAAACGTAAGGAGACTCTTCAAGCTTATGAACTGCAGTCGAGACTAATGCATGGTAACTTAGTTTACTAGGCAGAATTGCTAATATTCTTCTCTCTGTATTTGCATGAAAGCTCTTTACAGAGTACTAACATTAAATGTTTCAAATACACATGAATTTGGGTTT
Source organism: Eutrema japonicum (assembly GCA_030161315.1). Taxonomy (NCBI): domain Eukaryota; kingdom Viridiplantae; phylum Streptophyta; class Magnoliopsida; order Brassicales; family Brassicaceae; genus Eutrema; species Eutrema japonicum. The sequence goes on from BSQW01000005.1 coordinate 49,155,916, forward strand.
GCTTACTTTGCATCTCATCGTGCCGACTACCCCTTTCAATTAAAAGGCACTGAGCCAAAATTATTGCCTGTTCGACTGGTTTTAAGGGCGCAGAATCTTTGCCAGCTTCTCTCTCATCGCTCACTAGTTTGGGAGTCATATATACTTCAGGTGCTTCACCTCCCCAAGCTTCATAAGGGCCAACATCAGCTTTTTCAGAGGCCAACCTCATGTCCCCATTGGATGAGCTAGTATTGGCTATCAATACCATTTGTGCCTTTGGGTCTACCTATAACAAGATCAGGGGTATTCAAAATAAAGCCGAATACATATAGCCAAAAAAAAATCTCATAGCTTACTTGGTGAATAGTACGAAATCCAAGAGCCCCACTAACAGAGAACTCGAGCTTTGCAGCTGCTTTAGCAGATTCAAGCTGTAACCTGACAATTTTACTCCGAATCAAGACCAATATACTATACTATAGCAGTAGAGTAGATAAAATTGTCACAAAATGTCGTGATGGCTATCAGAAATTAGAGTAGCAGCAACTATATATATGCGGGTTATAAGCTCAATTATCTAACTACATTTGTCAGTGATGTCAAAAACCTCTCATTGTTTTTCAAAAGGAAACCACGAGGCAAAGTATTTTGGTTAATATCGTGCCATAATAAGCTATATACATGTAAGAAGTAGGCAAGGACAATATGGTCTCAATGATAACTTACTGACAGGGATCAATCCTTCCATATATGTATTGCAATACACATGCTTCCAGATGGATGGTTGACGTTATGGATGAAACTTCGTCATGTAGCAACTTTGCAGCCCAATAGCTTTCAACTTTTTCCAATGCTCCAAAATGGTCTAGAGCTTCAGCCATATAAACTTGCACCATATCAAACAAAGATGAAGATCGCTCGTGTAGAACTCTTTGATGAATAAGTAAAACTCTGACAATCCACCATGAAATACTCCTTAATTCAAATGTTTTAGTTGCAGTTGTCTCAAACAACAAATCTTTCAACTTTAACAGCAGCATTCTAGCAAGCACTAAGTGCTGCAGGAAAAAGAAAGTAGGCTGGGTTAAGTAGAGTTCACTACAAACAAAGATTAAGACTACTTAAAAGGGCTCCTAATACATATGATGTATGTACACATAAGCAGAACAAATATAGTACCTGGAGATTACAAAACTTCCCGAGCAAATCAGAGCCTGCAGACATGAGCTGAATCTTTGCCCAGTTCTCCCATTCAACTAATTCCTTACTTTCTGATACTTTAAACGGAAACGAACATTTCGTTGATCGATCTGTCGGCCTAAGAGTTGAAAAGACAAAAAAAAAGGCTCATTGAAGTTTTGCAATGACCAAAAAACTCAATTCTTATAAGTATAATTTAGTGGGAAAAAAAAATCCAAATTTCTATACAATTTCAATCACAAATCCGTTGAAGGCCTAACTAAGTAACTTACCCTGTCAAATTGCAACGAGTGAACCAAAGAGCAGCCGCGATTGCAAAGCACATCACCAGAACAGCACGGCGAGCCTTGTCGATTTCATCCGACGAACCGTTCACCACGAACGATTCGACCTTGTCGAGAAGCTCGGAGTAAACTCGTTCCGCTGAATCAACCGAATCGACCAGGTTCAACTCGTAATCTCCGAGTATTAGCCTAGTAGCATCGGAGGCTAGGGCTCCGAGATAGTCTCCAGCCTCGATTGAAGACAGAAGGGACCTTATAAGAGAGTCGTGTGGATGGGTTTCGGATTTGGATTCATCGAGAAGCTGGGTTTCGGGAGGAGAGTCTGGCGGAGGTAAAGATACTGTGCACCGGATGAGACGGAGCTCGTAACCGCGTAGGATTCCAATTTCGCCGTCGACCATGGTTGTAGTGTTCTGGAGGAGACGACGTCGATGAAGGAGGGAACGAAAGAGGTTTTGTGAGGTTTTTGTGATTTAGTACTGTGACAGTAACGGCATCGTTTCAAGGTGAAACCCGTTGAACCGTACCTCAAAATCGGGTGGCTCATTGGCCCGGATAGAACCAGCGAACCGGCTAAACCAACTTTAACATATTCACTCCGGAAAAGTTTCATAATAATACACCAATTAAATTTCTATTATTATTTTAGTACATTAACTTTTTGGATACTCAAATCAATACACCAATTATTTTTTATTTCTATTTTAATTATCTGAGTCTTAACCGTCCATCCATTTTACAACATAACACAAAATAAAAAAAAAATAGTCACAACACTATTTGTGATCCAAAAAAAGATCGTATTGAAAGATTCTAAAAAGACTTTTGTATCAGAGAATCTTGAAAAATTGTCTGTCGAAAGACCTCATACAACTTGTTGTGTCGTAAAATGAATAGACAGTTAAGACGATAAATTAAAATGGAAAGAAAAAATAGTCAATGTATTGTTTTAGATATGCAGAAAACTAGTGTATTAAAATGATAATACAAATTTAATTAGTGTATTATTATGGAATTTTCTTTTTTTATTCGAAATCATCACAATTTTTACAGGTTTTCTTCTCTCTTTTGGCATTCTTATTGCTCGCTTCTTCTCTCTTTTGGTATTTTTACAAAGTTCATTTACAAATCACTAGTTTAATAACATGAGATTTTAATAAACTTTTAAGTTTTATGTTTGAATAACATATGATTTGTGATTTTAATAAAATTATTCCAAATGCTAAATTGAATACACCCTATAGATACCGATGTAATGATAATTCTTCTGTTATGCATATTTTATATTTGTTTCCAAATAAATATCCTTTTAGTAACTATTTTTCAAATAATTCATGATCTAAACTTGAGGATTTAATATACACTTCATTGTTATAAATATGTATGTAGGAGTATTATAACATATTGGAATCTATAATTAATTTATAGATGTGTGTGAAAGCGAGAAATGAATAAGTAAAGAACAAAAAGATGGATTCATGTGAGGGAAAAGTGTAAAGAAGGGTATGTACAATTTGTTTATATGTGTTATATGATAATGCTACTAGATGTGTATATATAAATATTTAATTGGATATAGATCTAGAATATGGAATTTGAATAATGACAGAAAAGTTGATGATGATGATGAGAAAAGCTGAGAAGTGATGCTGGGGTTGGCCCATCAATGCCTCCAAGGATTTCTTCACATGATCCCAAGCTGGACCCACATGATCTACCATGTGGACCCTCAGCTTGTTCATCTCTTTGCCTTTCATCTTTTATAATACATGTGTAAATTTTCTTTCTTTCTACAATCCATGTACGTATTAACATATTATATACGTCTGTGTATATCACTATAACAATGTGTTTCATTCTCATTTAGATGCATGTTACATGCTCATAAACGAACGAGCTTGTGTCTCGTTTCTCGTTTGGTGCCGTGTGATCCATATATACTTTGACAGTGAAACGATAAATAAATGTATATATTGTTTGTGGTATTTCAAAAATAAGTTATTACATATATGTAGTTTTCAAAAAACTAGAAAAGACGCAAAAATAACTTATGATTACATTCCCTTATTAATATCACAAATATACGAGGATAATGACCAACCTAACAAAAAAAAAATTGAAAAAATAAACAATTAATGGCAAATAATGATGAAGGTGTTGTAACTGTATGTTGTAACCGTCCGGGTTTGAGTGGACTAGTGGTAAGAACATAGGGTGTGGAGTGCATAACCACTTTCGTCCTGAGTTCGAACCCAAGCAATTACAACATTCTCTCTTGGACACCCACACAGATATGGACCTATTGCTTACGGTCCATTTGAATATTTGAAAACGGGTCTATCCGTAGGTTGTCTTTCTTCCATGGATTAGTCTGGGCCCTTCCATAGATCTGGGATGACCCTGAGTTACCAAAAAACAAAAAACAAAAAAATTGTATGTTGTAACCAATCCAAATGACAAGAGAAATTATCATAGGATCGATGATCTGGCGATGCAATGAGGATGACAAACTTTCTCATAGAGGTACGAGAGAGGTTTTCTTAATTAAGAATGGCCAAACTAGACACTAATAGGCAATATAATGATCATATACTTCAACCAATGATACGAGATGAGAGCTAAATTAACAAGAAATTCTCGTTAAAAAACAAAATAATGTGATGTGTGCTTGATATACTTGCGCACAGTGTATGGACAAATAATGTAAGCTGTTTTATATAAAGTGCACAACGAACATAGTCGAAGGAACTAAATGAAACATGATTTCAGTTGATTAAAAAACGAGACATGCATGAGATCAATTGCTCCACTTGGTTCTGGAGATTAGTTTAGAGAAAGGTTATGATTGAGATGGTATATTGTCATATTGATCGGCGGCAATCACGAATTAGCTAATTAAAGGATTCGCAAGTGGAGGAGATACAAAGGAGACGGTTTATTTCAGTTAGAAGCGCCGCCAAACATAAAGATCTGAAACCAGTTTCTATTGGTTAACCCAATATTCGTTTCCCCATGCAGCCAATGATTTTCCGCCACATGGATACATTCCAAACCGACCGCACATGGAGAAGGATGGAATACTTTAGGAGACCACTTTGATGAAGAAATACTGTTTTTGTACCAATTTTGATTATTAATGCAGATTTTTAATATAGTTTATAAACTTTTGTCATTTTTATTAACATTAAAAACCATATATATATATATATATATATCACTATTACATAGTTTAAATTAAAATTTTAAAACTAGATATTTGAAACTTTACCGGTGCCAAAACCACAGAACATTGGAAAATAAGTTTAAAAGACACAATATTTTTATAAGAGCATCTCCAACAAACTCTTATTCTCTTATATTATAAGGTTTTTCCAACTCTAACAAACCTTTATTCCTTTATATTTTAAGGTTTTGAATAGTGAAACCTCAAATTTGAGGTTTCACTATTCAAAACCTTAAGACTATTTTATATTTTCAAATTTAGTCTCTATAATTATAATTATCATAAATAGTTGTACTATAGTTAGTCTAAGTTAGCTTAAGTACCCTAAAATAAATTTCACAAGTTATTAATATTGAAGATATATTACATAACATTAAAAACAAATTTTACACAAAATAAATACATTAACAAAAATTAAATCAAACTTAAGTAAACTTAACAAAAATTAAAGCTTAACAAAAATAAAAAATAAGGAGGATCATTTTTCACTTCGAAATGCATTGATCGATCATATATGAGATCATTATAGAATTAATGCTTAAGTAATTTGGTATTTTATATATAACTTTATTATTTGAGTTTATGTGTGTATTTTATTATTATATATGTAATTTATATTATCATGTAACTTTTATCATGTAATATTGTGTGTTGTGTTTGTGTAATATTTTAAAGTGTGTTTACATTTATTTTAAGAAATTTTATCTTTATTATTAGTTTTTATTAATGTTGAGGACCATTATGCAAATTACAAATATTTTTAAAGATGAATTTAAGGTTTTATTGTTGGAACAATCTCCCCTTAAAACTTTATTTTAAAGTTTTGTTCCTCTTAAAATAAAGAGTTTTGTTGGATCGAGTTGCCCTAATGAATCATTTTTGTAAATTTTCATTCGCAACTTAATTTGCTCATGTAAATACCATGAACCGATCGATTGTGAATTAATAACAAAAGCCTCTTGATTTCTTTAAACCCATCTATCTATCAAACTTGAAGAGAACGATGGTAAGGAATCAGAATATGTGTAAGAAAAACAAAAAGAAGAGAAAAAAGACGGTACCAATTGGGTATTTTATTATTAGTTCCATATTTATTGTGAGGATGGCGCCATCTCCCTTTAATTATTCACTTCTCCGCCATAATTTTTTCATATGAAGTTGTCTTTCTCCTCTTTATTTATAACCCTATTTATGTATACCCTTCAAGCTTTCAATAACACAAAACATTTGTCCTCTCTCTCTCTCTCTTTTTCTTTCTCTTGAGTCTTTCGTCTCATTTTTCTCCTTCTATCAAGTCTCTACTACTCAATCAAACAGTCATAGTTCGTTCGGTCTTGTTAGAGTTTTCTCTCGTAACAAGACCGTTCGTTAAACTTTTAATTGTTGTTCTATAATCCGATATACAATCGATCGAGAAGTTTCAATATCATTGTTAACCGTCAAAGATTATATACATGGCTCCGGTCTCGTTGCCTCCTGGTTTTAGGTTCCATCCAACGGATGAAGAACTAATCACATACTATCTCAAAAGAAAGATCAACTGTCGGGAGATCGAGCTAGAGATTATCCCTGAAGTAGACCTCTACAAGTGCGAACCATGGGACTTGCCAGGTAATAATTAACCACAGATCAATCTACCAATATATGCACGAGACCCTTTTTGGTAAGATCTGAATAGGTCTTGAACGTAGGTTCGATAGATAGAGTGAAGTAAGGAATAAGAATTTCACAACGACAGGAAAACCATAATATACGTTAACCTTTACCAAAATTGATACATCTTTATATTATTTATACCTCCTGTTTTTTTTTTGGTCAACATTATACCTCCTGTTATATTCTAGGTTTAACTATTGATGTTAAAACTAAGATTGAAATTGACGATTGTTGCAAATTACAAGTTATAGATGCACCATCCAAGTTTTTGTTCCGATTTTTTTTTTTTTCATTTAGAAGAATAACCAAAATGAATTGAATTTTAGTACGCAGCGGTTTGGGTTTCTGTTTCCATCCAGATTCATCATATTCGATTTTAAAACATCTTCACTTATATTTTCCAAAAACTCTATTTTATCTTTTTAAAGAATGTTAAATCAGTTTTAATCTTTCGGATATAAAAATAACAAAACTATTTCAAAAATTAAAAATCAATTCAGAAATTATATTAAATTTTGTCAACTTCAACTTGGATTGAATGATCGGTTTAGATGCAATTTTTTTTTTGTTAAATTATAAATATTTCATTAAAAATGAAAAGTTTAGAAGTTATAAATTGAGTTAACAAATTTTGACCTAAAAGATTGGTTCCATGACAAAAAAATGATAAAAAATATGGAAACAAACGATACTTTGACGATACCAAAACTCTGAAGCAACAAGTATCAAATAGCGATAAAAAGCTGAAAAAGTAAATAACGATTATATAATCATAGTACTATAGTAGACGCAACCGACTTGGGAGGAGTCCTTTTTGGTCAAAAACTCTCATGGACGACCACACCTTTTATGTTATGATTTATAATAAGATCTTATTATACGGAACAGATTAAAACAAATTAATCATAAGAAGAAACTTAGTTTCAAATGGCCTATATGCAAACTAGTAAGTATATAATTGTCGCCAGAAATTAGAAATTAATTTAACTATAAAAATTGGCAGGGAAGTCATTGCTTCCGAGCAAAGACCAAGAATGGTACTTCTTCAGTCCACGGGACAGAAAATACCCCAATGGTTCAAGAACAAACCGGGCAACAAAAGGCGGTTATTGGAAAGCCACGGGCAAAGACCGGCGGGTGAGTTGTAGAGACCGAGCCATAGGAACCAAGAAAACATTAGTTTATTACCGTGGACGCGCCCCACACGGTATTAGAACCGGTTGGGTCATGCATGAATATCGCCTCGATGAAACCGAATGCGATCCTGCTGCGTTCGGTATGCAGGTTGACTTACTAACCAAACCGATCATTAATTTCCGCACATAACATATGATTTTTTTTTAGTATATAGTATTAGAGAAGACCGTTTGATGTTATAATTTCAGGATGCATATGCACTTTGCCGTGTTTTTAAAAAGATAATCATTGAAGCGAAACCAAGAGATCAACATCAACATCAGCATCATCATCAGCCTTACATCCACACGAGCTCCAATATAAGTGGTAACTCAAGTTTTGACGTTTGTTCAGATCTTGAAATAAGTTCAAATACACATCAAGTTCTACCTTATAATAACGCTACCGACACCCAACCACGATTTGGAAACGCAAACGCAATCGGTGATCATGATGACTGGTCGCAATACGTGTCACAAGACATGCCTACAAGCTTTTCAGATTACGGATCCTCTTATGGACCATACCTCACTCAATCAAAGGTAACCTTAGTTAATATAATTCTAGAGCTAACATTGAATCGATTCCGTATCTAAACGTATATGTATATAGGTGAATACAGAAATCGAATGTGAAATGTTGCAACATCAAACGGCATTGCCACCATTGCGAGTAGAAATCTCGCCGGTTCAAAACAGCGGTCAATGCGGTTTCGACGACTTTACTTTCGCAGCAAGTAACTCCACCCAGCTCTATAACGACAACGTTGATGATCATTTAATACACATTGGAAATCTTGATGAACAATTGCTCGATGCTGGAAATTCGACATGGATAAAAATGTCTAACGAACATTTAAAACAGGTAACTATATGTCATAATCATTAATTAACCATAATTTCGTCATTTATATTACATGCTTATGTTTCGACAAAAAAAAAAAATATATATATATATATATTACATGCTTGTGTCTTTTTTTGTTAAAGTACATGCTTATGTCCAAATAAAATATCAATTTTGTCTCTTTGATATATTTGTCTTAACAGAGTTTTATAGAAGAAGAAGAAGAGATTTTGCCAAGTTTCGAGGATAATGATCAAGATCTTGAATTTTATGGTGGGTATGATATATGAACTTTAATTTCAGAATTGAAACCATATATAAGTTTTGAGTATATAAAAGTCGGAATATAGTTGTAATATTCATTCTATCATTACAGGTGGATCTCGGACCAACACAATCAACAGCATAGAGATCGATGATTTTTTCTCGTTTGAGAACCGAGTAGAAGCCAACGACAACTCAAACACGACCCTAATGATCGAGGAAGAGTTTAGAATAAACCATAAAATGCTAATTTGTACTCGTCAAACAACGGAAGTTTTATACTATCAAGTCGTACCGTCGCAGATATTGAAAATACACATAAACCCGGTTCAAGGAATTGAAGAGAGCACAATGTTGATGGAAGAAGAAGACAAGGATTCTTGGTTCCAGAAGGCTGAAAACGCTGCCAAGATGAAACTGAAGCAGATTAGTTTAGTTGCAAAACATTATTACAAATATTGTCTCACAATTATTTTCTGATTTATTTATTTGTTTACTCAAATACTATTGTGGTATACGTACCCCTTTTGAAAAGAAGAGATGATATACTATTATACACAATATTGTATACTACATTTATAGATCGATTTCATTGTCATTGTAAAATATTATTGGGGGAGAGAAATTTGTTATACATCATAATCTATTTTATACTGTTAATTTTTAAATTCTTGCATGATAAATAAGCTCTATATATGTATGTTTACTGGTTTTTCAGGAAAATATTTTTAGAAAGAAAGTAAAATCTGTAAAACATTAAAAACAAAAAAAAGATTTAAGATTTGTTGCCACTTACCGAAGCCACACAAAATATGAGGACCCAATAGAAATATCACGAGTCACGTGAATAACACGCGCGCTAGGGTTTTTCTACACCAGCCTCATCGCATTCGCACCTATAAATACGCTTTGACTAAACCCTCAAACTCAAATAACCAGCCGTCGACTTCTCTTCCGCTAGATTTAGATCCATTCTCTGCACTTCAATTTTTTAAGGGTTTTTCAAATTTGTGTCTTTTCGCGTCACTTTTACTGATTACCACCGTTCTTGTTCATGTTCGTTGTGTATGAGCTGACGCCAAATTCGCTCCCTATTTCTGTTATTCGTTTTGATTTTTTTCTGTGAAAAACCTTATATGGGTTTTTCTAATCAGCTCGAATTTGCAGTGTAGGGAAAATCTGATTTGCATTATATCCTTACAGGCAGCTCAAGATCTGAGATTTTCCTGTCTGACTGTAGTTTTTGGACTCTGTTTTCACTGGATTTTATGTTTTTGTTTAGAACACATCATTAAAGGATTAATGGAGATTTGGAGGTGATGACAATTTCCCCAGATGATCGAATCTGATTATACTGAGCGATTTATATTTCCTCCTATCAGAGGAAATCAAGCCTATTTTCTGATCCCTCTCCTTTATTTTTATGAAATACTAAAGATTTTATTTATGGGTTTGTTTGTTAGTTTTAGATTTCTGCTGTTTTCTTATAAAAAGGTTCAAACTTTTTGTAATGGAGATTCGGAGGTGATGACAATTTCCCCAGATGATCGAATCTGATTAAACTGAGCGATTATTATTTCCTCTCATCAGAGGAAATCAAGCCAATATTCTGATCCTTCTCCTTGTTTAGATTTATTTATGGGTTTGCTTGTTAGTATTAGATTTCTGGTGTTTTCTTAGAAAAAAGGTTTAAACTTTTAGTAATGGAGATTTGGAGGTGATGACAATTTCCCCAAATGATCGAATCTGATTATACTAAGCGATTTATATTTCTTCTCATCAGAGGAAATCAAGCCAATATTCTGATCCTTCTCCTAAATGTTTATGCTTCAATTTTTTTTTTTTATGAATAATTTTGATGGCTTTCTTAAAAGATTTTTATTTGTTATTTTTTAAAGCTTCTATTTTTTTTTATTACAACTGAAACTAACAGATGGTAATGGAGATCTGAGGTGATGACATTTTCCCCAAATGATCGAATCTGAGCGATTATTATTTTGAAAAACGTTTTTTAACGTTTCTGTTTTTTTTTGTTTTTGGGTGGACGTTAATATTTGCATCGGGATAGATGATGGATCAATCTATTTTTAGGTGTACGCGAGACTGAATCGAACAGATCCAAGTAGTTGGTGACAAAAACATGAATTCTGGCTATGCAAATTGGATTTTACCTTAACTGTCTAAAGAACCTAAACTTCATTAAACCTTAATGAACAAAGGACTAAAGAAAATCTAATTAACTGAGCTAATTTCAGTCCAACAAATTAAGAATGTATAATTTATCGAGGATTTGATTGGGTTGGCTAGTTGAAACCTTGAGGAACTTTTATATTTCATACTGGTGAACACGAAGCCTAATCTGATAAACTAGAGAGTCTTACGCGTTCGTGTTGTTGATGAACAGAGATGTAAACGCCCAGAAAACGCAAACAGTGTAGGACTCGATTACACCACAATGTAAAACGACGTCGTTTCATCGTTCACATCTTTCATAACCTTGGTTAGTTGGTTTTGGAATTTTGCCGCCGTCACGCCGAAATCGACTTGTCGGGAATCAGACCGGAGGAGATGGATACATGCCTGAATAAGAAGAAATGGATAGCTTTCGGGTTTCTGTTGATTCACTCCGCCGCCATTCTGATCTTCACGCGTGGGTTTCTTCTTACTCGAACTGAGCTTCCTTTCCACAGTACTTGCTCCGACGTTTCCCTCTCTCCTTGCCTTGCTTCTCCACGCCCGAATCACGATTCAAACTCCGATTCAGGCTCGGGCCACTCTAATCAGAATCAGCCGAAATGTTGGACCAAACCGGTTGTCGATCGCGTCGTTATCATTGTCTTGGATGCTCTCAGGTTTGAAGATTTCAAAACTGTTGGCTTTTTGTTCAATCTCCACAATTCCATGAGCATTTCGTGATCTTATCTGTCTTTTGTTTCAGAATCGATTTTGTGGCAACCAGTGCTTTTTTCTCAGGTGAGTCAAAAGCTCTTCGTGGTAAGTATTACCTGTTGTTACTGAGCTGAGTAATGAATCTAAAAGTAAATTCTTTAACTGACAGAAGCAAAGCCATGGATGGACAAATTGACAATCTTGCAGAAGCTTGCATTTGCTAACGATTCCTCTGCTAAGATCTTTAAGGCTTTTGCCGATCCTCCTACAACGAGTTTACAGCGTCTCAAGGTTTTATACTTTGTTGACGATTTAGGTTGCGTTAACTCTTTTCAAATTCTCGCGTGTGATTGTTCTAGCTGTGAATTCAGGGATTAACAACTGGAGGATTGCCTACATTTATAGATGTTGGGAATAGCTTCGGTGCTCCTGCTATTGTTGAGGATAATTTCATTAATCAGGTTTACGGTTATCTAAAGAAAAAGTGTTTGTTTCCTAATGTCACTTTGATTTTAAACTGAATGTGTTCCCTCTATACATAGCTAGTGCTAAATGGGAAACGGTTGGTGATGATGGGTGATGATACTTGGACACAATTGTTCCCAAATCAATTTCAAAAGTCATATCCTTTCCCATCGTTCAATGTTAAAGACCTGGATACTGTAAGTGATTCATGTTTTGCTTCGTTACTAGTATGTTTGAGTAGAGCCTTTTTAAGTGTTAAACTGTGTGATATTATTATTACTCGTGCTTTTACAGGTTGACAACGGATGCATTGAGCACTTGTTTCCTACGCTTTACAAAGATGATTGGGATGTTCTAATTGCGCATTTTCTCGGCGTGGTATGACGAAGTTTACCTCTTTTTTTCTCTGTCATCTTGCCATTCATTTCTCTGACTCAGTAAAGTTTAATATTTGCAGGACCATGCAGGGCACATATATGGAGTGGATTCCATCCCAATGATTAAAAAGTTGGAGCAATATAATACTGTTTTAGAGGTAAACTTCTGCTAATTATGGTTATCCCATGTTAAAGGCTGCAACGAAAACAAACCATCTTATCATTAACTTTCGCTTGTGCTATATTAATCTTGTTTCATTTTCATTCTAAATTTGCCTCGTCTAGAAAGTCATCTCTATATTGGAGAGCCAGGCGGGACCTGGCGGTTTGCATGAGAGTACTATGCTTATCGTAATGGGTGACCATGGGCAGACATTAAATGGGGATCATGGCGGAGGAACTGCTGAAGAGGTAAGAAGTTGGTTTCTACTTATATATGCTATGCTTCACGATTTTAAGTCCACCTTTCACTTTTTCAATCCCTTTACAGGTAGAAACAACCATGTTTGCCATGAGTACAAAGAAGCATGCAATTTCGGTTCCTCCTGAGTTTGATACCGCATCTTGTAAACAAAATTCGGTAATTGCAACCTTCTAAACATATTCCTGAGTGATCATAAGAATTGATTTTTAGATATCTTATTATTGTGATTCTATTGGGTTTATCCTAATGTCAGGCTGGAAAGCAGATTTGCATCAGCTACATCGAGCAGGTTAGTATCAAACTTGATGTGATGCCTTTTCTCTTGCTCTGTACAAACCTCTTTGCCAAGACTTAATTGTTTTGGGCTATTTGCAGCTTGATTTTGCGGCAACATTGTCAGCTTTGCTTGGGATTTCCTTTCCTTTCGGAAGGTAGCTTGTAAGGATCATTGTCAAATTTTGTTTCCCGCTTAAATCAGGAAAATATCCATTCACACATAAATGTTTCTAACATTTTGTTACATATCTCAAAATTTCAGCATTGGGCATGTCAACCCTGAGCTCTATGCCCTTGGTTCCAGCAGCTGGAATTTGGATAACTTTGAGTTGAGAAATTTCGGCACCCAATCAGCTGTTAAAGAGTGGATGGAAAATTATGTGAATGTCCTCTGTGTGAATGCTTGGCAGGTAACAAGTCTTTCAGCTCGAAAACTTAAAAAATAATTTCTTCCTAACGATGTTCTGTTTTTTTGGACTCTCATTTTCCAACTTCATTTATGTGCAGGTGAAAAGATATATAGATGTTTATTCTAATTCATCTGTTGTTGGTTTCTCTTCCGATGATATGTCGAGGATATCAGATCTATATTCTGTGGCAGAGCAGAATTGGTCTAAGTCTATCAAACACATATTGATGGATAGTAATGGAGATGAGGACAGTACAAAGATATCTGCCCTTAAAGAGCAAATTGCTGCATATTTGAGTTTCTTCTCAAGCGTTGTGGAACTTGCACGGTCTAAGTGGACAGAATTCAATCTGAATTTAATGATTACTGGGTTTGCGATATTGGTTATATCACTCATCCTTCAGTCTCTTGCTATATTCCATGGCGATAAACCTTACGCAGTGGATTCTGGGTTACCTACTGGTGCAGCGTCCACTCTCTTTATAGTATTGATTCGTGCTTGCAGCTTTCTTTCAAACAGCTATATTTGTAAGTTTCAAGTAATTTTACCATTCTGTTTTTTTTTCTCGTTTTTTTCTTACATTATTCTACCTGTTGCTGACAAAGAAATTTTGTAATAAATAGTGGAAGAAGGAAAAGTTGCAAACTTTCTCCTGGCAACAACTGGACTTATCAAGCTGCGGTACTCGGTTATGAGAAAAACAATGCGGAAAGAAGTCAGTTTTATCTTTTACTTGTCTTGGTTACTTCTGGTTATTAGTTATTACCTTAAAACTGCCCGTCAGGTAATAATATTTTCGTTTATCTTTTCTGCAGGCTGTTATACTTCTTGCTATGGTTTCTGTTCTCAGAGTTTCTATAGATATTGGATTAACAAAGCAAGCTGCAACTTCTCAGTTTATGAGTAGTTCACCATCGTGGATGCTTGGGATAGCTCCAGACCATCCAGCATTGACATATGCGATTGAAATTGCACCAATTCTATCTGTGGTTATTCTCATTTGCGTGCTTTACACAGCGATTGCTAAAACACCCAATGAGGGGCTGTGGAAGTATGTTACTGTTGCTAGTATGATAAGCTACTTCTTGATAGCATTGCTCTGGGCTTCAGAGAGCAATATATTTGGTTTGGATGGTTTACTTCACGTGACTGGAGGAAGAAACCGCATCCCTCAAACGGTTTATATAATTGGATTGGTGCAGCTCTTCCTTTTAGCTTCCGCCCGTATGTTTTGTGCAGGAAAAGACAAGAATTGGGCCATCAGAACTGTTGCTCTTGTATCAGCTTGTAGCTCGCCAGTAATTCTCTTGTCAGGGAAGCAAGGATCAATGCTTGCATTAGCATATTTGCTGGCTGGTAATTTTTTCTTCTCACTTGACGATTCTCTAAGCAAAAAGCTTCATAACAAAGATGGCAAAAAGGTCATTAAGGTTTTTAACTCGTGCAGTCAAATCTGTGTAGGCTATTGTATAATGAGGCTAGAGGGTGTAGAGAGAAGAACCAAATCAGATGGACAGAATAAATTCTCAAAACTAAATCCTCTCTCTGTGGTACAATGGACTCTTCTTTCTACATGCATGTTTTTCGCCAGCGGGCATTGGTGTGCCTTTGATGGCCTCCGTTATGGAGCTGCATTTGTTGGGTAGGTCCAAGTTTCATAAACTCAGACTACAATGGAGTCTTCTTTCTATACGATGGTTTTGCTTACATCTTTTCTTCAGGTTTGATGAGTTTGTGCTTATACGACAAGCCATCCTATTGACAATTGAAACATATGGATTCTCGATCATCCTTTCTGTATTTGGACTTCCTCTCCTCATACGGATCCACTCTCAAAATTCTCAGGCTCATGGAGAAAAACGTTACCAGCTGTTTCAAGTAAGATATCTTTATATCGATTCATCTTTGGTAAATTATATCATGGAGATTCACCAACAAAATATTTCGTAAATTATATCAGAGAATTCACCAAGAAGATATTTATTTTCTTTCTCATCAGATGTATATGCTCTATGGAGTCATATCCGCGACTACTGTGACAGCTACGATCCTCTGCGTCACCATCCACAGAAGACATCTGATGGTAAACACAGCAAGATTCACTCAGGCCAAAGGTTCTTGTCTTGTTTTTGTGACTAAAATATTGCTCTCGTCTTCTTGCAGGTTTGGGGTTTGTTTGCTCCAAAGTTTGTTTTTGACGTTGTTGGTCTCATCCTCACTGATCTCCTCATCTGTTTGGCTTCAGCTTACTATCTTTGATTCATACTTGCAATTGATAAAGATACTTGGTTTTGACTTCTCTATGAATGTATAAATAATTATCAGAAATCTTCTCAAAGATTACAAATCTCCAATCCTATCTTAGGTACCTGAGAGATTATTCATTTTCTCATTACAATACGATATGCAATCTATAAGAGTTCTCTTGTACCTTAGCCTCCACTGCACTGACAATCTCCACTTACTCATCATCCTGTTAGTTTTCCTAGAAAATTCTACAGCTTTCCCAGAAAACCCAATGAGATCCCCATTTATCAAATCCCACAAATGATTCACATCGAGAAAAGCGCGTACTTCACTGCCAAAAGCTTCTGTTTCTTTCTGCTTTAGACACACTTCGGGGTCTTTGAGTTTGTTAATGTCCTGAAGAAGCACAGTGTCCTCTAGGAGAGATGTTGGCAGATCCCTTAAAACACTTCCACATTTCTCTGACATCCACTTCATGACTAGAATCTCGTTCTTCACAGATATCTGAGATCCAGCATACACAAGGCGCATAACCGTCTTGTCACGCTGGTTATGTGGAATCAGCCACAGTCTCAAAGTTGATACAAGCGCAAAAGATGGCTTACCGTCTTGATGAATGTATAAAGAACCTTTAGGCCATGAAGAAGCTAGAGAATAAAGGCTGGGTTCTAGAGGAATAAAGACCTTGTCATTTGAGTTATCTTCTAACATAAACCCATAGTGCTCAATAAGCTCTAGATTCGTGTAAGTCCCATAACATAGAAGAACCTACACCCACAAATACAATCCTCGGCATTAAGTATCTTTTCTATTTTATGCTTCCGCTTCATTAGTTTGGCAGCTGTAGCAAAGCTAGTTAAGAACTTGTACCTGTTCTCCTAGCTGATAATTCCTTCTTGCGTATAAACAATAAGCATTGGCATCTTCATCAAATCCACCATCTGTGAGCCTTTCAGACTGAGTCTCAACAACATGTCCTGCCACCTCCGCATTATTCTGACATTCGTGATGAGTAGTTGAAACAGGTTGAGGCGATGATGTCTGAAACACAAGCTCAGGACCTTCAGAGGTATTCAAATCATCTCCAGGAGCATCGTAGTTAAACAAGTCCGCCACAGGACACAAACACCCAGCACTATCCCATGGTATATGCAGCGTCCGTGAAGATATCTTCAAACAGAAAAAGAGTTTGAAGCTCTAAATTTGCAGAATCCAGGCAAGAGTCATGAAGGCCTGAGCTTTACACAAGAGTTGTAATCAACTAACATCGAACATAGATGAAGTATTCTTACAGTTGCAGAAGCCCAAAGCCATGCTTGGAGACTCTGAAACTTGGGCTTGAGACCTAACACCTTCATCAACTTAACAGCTTCCTTCCACTCAGACTGAGACTTGGCAATGGCTTTCTCTGCAGCCCAAAGAGCATCTTCAACCTAAGGACATGATCACAAAATTCCACTTTTAGAGTTGAAATCACCAGAGAAAAGAAAATGGAGATGATCTCAATCTAGAAACATGAGATATAACCTAGTGAAAAACCAAAATAAAACAGAGAAGTGTAGTAGACACAGAACTTGTAAAGCTTGCTTCTCGAATTCCCGGAATGTGGACAAGAGATCATAGTCACGAGGTAAATGCACCAAGTATGGGTACCAGAAAGATTTCTTCCCTTTGCTCATTTCATACAACAAGCATACACTCAGTATCTGCAATTTCAAAAGTTCTTCTGGATATGAGATTTTTCTCAGATACAAAAAAACAGAACGCCATCAAACAAAGAGAAAGAGAACCTGGGTCGAAGAAATCGAGCCGTGGAGATTAATGGCATCCCTCAATATCTGATCTTTGGCGACCATTGATTCTGTGGTCAACAAAGCGTTTCTCGGGACTTTCAAAACCAATTCACCTTTCCTGAGCTCACGAACAGCACCCAAACCTCTCCTAGTTCCATCAATCGAGCAAAGAGAAATGAGAAGACAAAATTGAAGGGATTTTTGTAAAAATCGAATTCGTTTCTACACGCACCCGCCAGCGAGAGGGAAGTCGGCGACGGAAAGGGAATGGCCGAGACAGGAATCGAGAAATCGAGAAGAGTCAATGGAATCTGAAACGCCAAGCTCTGCTGCCCATCGCAGGAACATTTCCATGCTTTGATATTCTAAATCCATACTTCCATCAATGTTCCGTCTTCTTCCTGGGTTTTTGACTCTCCTTAAACCCTGCCTGATTCTTACGCGGACGGCTTTATCTCTAAATTACGAAATTACCCAAGCCGGTCTTTTCGAGGACTAATCATCTGGGTTAAATCCGGTTTGGTTCGAAACCGTAGATCTTCATGGACTTATTCCAATTAGTTTTTAAACTTTTGGTTTAAAATCAGTAAATGCTCATTTTTTTGTTTTTTTTTTGGCTCAACAACAACTGTTCATTAGTCCAATTCAAAGTTATCCTCTACAAAGGGGATTATCCAATTTGGTGTAATCGAATACAACTTTCGAGCATAGTTCAAAAAAAAAGAAAAAACTTCCTTGGCTATTCGATCAGCTACTCTATTTCCTTTTCTTGGATGGAACACCGTTTTATAATTCCCTATACGAGCAAACTTTTGATGAATATGTTGGTGCATAGGATTGAAAATTAATTGGCCACCCCTTATCCACTAATATTGCTTGTATTATTAACTCCTTAGAATCGGACTCATATATATATATGATGTTTCGATAGTTGATGCTTGATGTAAACAGGATGAACCATCTCATTGCTTCCGCTTCAGCTTCTATCACCGTTCTCTGATTTGGTATTGCTTTTGCTCCCATCCAGATCACCCTTCCCTCATGGTTCCTTAGAACCCACCCGATGCCACATCTTTCGACGACCATGATGCATTTGTAATGCATTTCAACCAAGTAAATGGTGGTGGATTCCATTTAAGACTCCTTGTATCTAACTTCTGCCTCTTTACTTTATGTCCATTCTGTTATATCTTCCTTTGCTTTTCTTAATCTATCCTCAGTCTCATAGTCCACTCATTTGAACAACAAACCATTCCTAATTTTCCACAATCTCCACATAAGCCAAGGGACAAGAGCTGCGAATTTTGCTTCACGAGGATGTTCTTGGGAGAAATGCCTAGTTAGAGTCTATATTCATCTGTCATGCTCCCGCCATTAGTCAATATAAAAAATGTGACATAAGTAGAAATTGATATTTGGATCTAGATCAACGAGACAAAAACTAAATTACCCTTTTGGTCACCATATATTATAGACAATATTTCCCTGTATTATATAAGTAATATGATTTTCGATGGAGAAAACAGGTTAATCAACTTGAGTGTGTATATGCGGTAGGCTAAACAGAATAAGTACGTGAGAAAAAAAAACAAAATAAGTACGCAGAATATGCAAAACACGAGGAAGGAATATTCAGCAATTCTCACGGATAAGAAAGAAAGTGGAAGCTTAGCAAATCTTGTGGAATGTGCTGTTTGGGAATTTACTACGCTTCGACATTTTTTATTTATTAACAATTGAAAAAAACAAAAAAAAATACAAATTTATAGGTTTCTACAATTCGTCTTTTTCTTACGTGTGTCATCCATGTAAAAAATGAGAACGTAGTTTAACGTTCCAAATAGTTTTCAAATAGTTCAAGTCCTTAACAGAAAATTCATAACTATGTATTAAAAATAAATAAAGACATAGACATAGTAGTATATATATAATTGATGATGAATAATTTGACTTGGTTTCTACACCACTAAATCAAAACTATAGTTAATTATTTTATCTATCCTCGAACAGTTATACTGTTTTAGAATAAAATTGTTAGTGTGAAGCTATTCAGAAAGACAAAATTGATACACAACTATGGGTTTAGAAATGTTATGTTTAATTGTAAAATGTACACATAATCGATTCGTGTATAATGGAAACAAGTGTTCCATGACACGTCCATTTAGTGTTACGTGGTTGACTCTATAAGTAGCCATTAACGAGTTCTTTCATTTATATATATATTACAACTTTTTCTAGAGCATTTTAGAAACTCTAGTAACTAAACTCGTCGACATCGAAAGTATTTTATATAAGTTGGATTTTAAAATATTCGGGGGAGGAAAGAAAAGAATAACACAGCTTGCAGCATTCAGTAACACTACGTGTCGAGCCATGTAACCATGTAAATGGTGACTACGGTCTATTTCTTTGGTACTTTTTTATAATAAAAACCTATTTTATTCAATTTAATTATAATATTTGACATACAAAACGATAAATTTCCAATCTAGGACTAAAATTTATGGGCCACGAAAGATAACATAACACGATTTCCGAGTACACGTTTCCATTTACAACCGTGTCTCCATCACTCGCCGAACAATTATAGTACGTGAATTGTTTGGCGAATTATTGCACCGAACTTAGTGGTTTTCTCGTGAATTTTCAGCAACCATGATTTTATTTTAAAATGAAGATTTGTAATTTTTATTTTCTCGTTAAATTTTTATGATGTTTCAGTTTTTTTGTTTGGGTAAAAATGACGTTTCAGTTTTAGTTTTGTGGAATCTATACTATTTAAACAGAAGTATTTTTAGAATATGTTTCCAAACACCCCATATTTAAAAAAATAAATTGAACATGTTACTAAACATATATTAAATCTATTATAAATGTAAAATTTATAAATTAATAAATATATTTGAATCAATAACACTTTAAATTAATTTTTATTTCTCATTTCACATTTTATATATTATAAATTATAATTTACAAAAAAAATTGATTCCCGCTAAAACTGATACCGTAAAACTGAAGCATCATACAAAATTCTGTATCTAAGAAGATTATGAAACTGAATTGACGCTAATGTTTGCTATGATGGTGTTGTTGGAACTAATTTTTTGTCAAAGCCTGAGGGTTTGATAAAATTGTGTTAGTGTGAAAAGAAATGAGTTAAGCTCTTTCTAATGAAATGTTTTCATTAACCGAGAAATGTTTTCTTGTGTATATATGTTGGAATGGTTGTGTCTTAAATGAACAACATGAGAGAAGAAAAGCCATACATGCGACGTTCGCATCTTGGGCCCGTGGACTTTTTGAGGTATCGATCGATACCCCTTGGTATCGATCGATACCCAGCGGGCCGACTTAAAAAATCGCAGCCGCCTAGGTTATTCTAGAAATATTCCTTTTCTGTCATGGAAAAACCCTAGCCTCTCTCCTATATATACAACACGATTTTCACCTAAAAAATCATCCTCTGATACACAATAAACACTTACTAAAAGTTCTAGCAATCGTTTCTTCAATTCCCTACTGCTTAGAGTAAGTTTTAATTTCGAGAGTATCGTAGAATAATGGTCGATAGACATGAATCATGGTGTTGATGATTCAGTTAAACTTTGGTTGTATCCTGGGACTCATGGATCTATAAAACCCCGTCACACTACGGGAGATTCTTAGAGTTAAGGAAAGAGATTTATCTCGCCTCCTCAGATCTTGTATTGCTTTATCGTATATAAATCGTCTGTTCCTTAAACTGTTTATTTACATATTACTGTGATTAAATCTTTCCTGTCTGTAGTGTAAATTTTGGTCCTACAATCTTAACTCTAAGAAGATCCAATTTTTGTTATTACTTCAATTGGATCTTTAATCACGAGTAAATAAACGTTTTCAAACGGTTTTTAAACGATTCTTCTACTGCTTATGATACTCAAACGTTGTCAAAAAGCTTTTAGCAAATTGAAACGTGTAGTAGAGGCAATCTTCATCTCTCTCTATTTTTTAAGAAGATGTTCTTCTGCTAGTGATACTCAAACGTTAATCAAACAGCTGTTTAGCAACTTGAAACGTGTAGTAGAAGCAGATCTGCTTAAACATCTTCTAAAAAACCGTCTTTAATTGCGATTAAAGAACGGTATAATCAACGAACACACATCTGTTCTTGATAGGTTCGATTCAGATCGAGGCCTTGTGAGTATCGATCGACTCCCTATGGTATCGGTCGATATTGGACTAAATTGTATCGGTCGACACTTAAGTGTATCGATCGATACCATGCAAACAGTGTATCGGTCGGCACCTCAGTGTATCGATCGATACTTTGCATCGACCAAGTTGGTCTATGTCGATCGATACTGTGTATAAGACACAGGTATCGATCGACACTGGTGCTATGATCGATCCTGTGAAATTCACTTGTATCGATCGACACCCAGGGTATATCAATCGACACTAAGCGTGTATCGATCGATACCAGTTTGCTTCGAATGACACAGTATGTGCATCGAGCTTCAATCGGAACCCAGGGTGTATCGATCGACACTCAATGTGTATCGATCGACACCAAGATGCTTCGATTAACACAGTATGTGCATCGAGCATCGATCGACACCTACGGTGCATCGATCGACACCATACGGGTGCATCAATAGACATTGAATGTGTATCGATCGATACCAAGGAGTATCGATCGACACCAATGCGATTCAGTTCGATATCAGTCTTAGAATTGCGATTCTTGAGTTTATATATCGGTACTAACTGAAAGTTGTGTTCTCATTAGCTTAAAATGACAAACAACGTTGACAACAACTCTGGAACTATGGAGAAAACCAGTGACAAAGTGGATCAAACGACTACGAGTCTGATCAAAACAGTGAAAGCTCAAGCGAACTTGACAGAAGCTGACATGTGTGCCGTGGTCACTGAGGCCAATGTTGCAGAGAGCCATCCAAAGACTTGGTGGTTCGACAGTGGTGCAACCAGACACATCTGTATGGATCGCGAGATGTTCTCGACATACACAAAGAACAAGAGTGGTGATAAACTCTTGATGGGAAATTCCGCCTCGTCGACAGTTGATTGTCACGGGAAGGTTGTTCTGAAGCTCACCTCTGGACAGGAACTGGTTCTCACGAACGTCGTCCATGTACCAGACATACGCAAGAATCTGATCTCAGGATCGCTCATAAGTAAGCATGGATTCTCTGTGAAGCTGGAAGGTGATAAGCTAATCCTAACGAAAAATGGGATGTATGTGGGTAAGGGTTTTGTATGTGATAATCTGTGTAAGATATCTGTTGAGGAAGTAATCCGAAAAGATAATGTAACCGAGGCATCCACCTCGTAGAACCCTAAAGATTAATGATAAGAAACCATTTGCTATTTGGCATGAACAATTAGGACATGTTAATTTCAAGTCTATGAGTAGATTAATGAACATGAACATGATTCCTAAATGCAAATTAAGCAAAGACAAATGTGAGGTTTGTGTCCAAGCCAAACTCACTAAAACGCCATCACCCAGCGTTCAAAGAACAACAGAACCTCTAGGTTTAATTCACACAGAGTTATGTGATTTGAAATATATTCAAACCAGAGGAGGCAATAAATATTTCATGGCATTCATAGACGATTGCACGAGATATTGATACATCTTTCTACTGCGGAGTAAAGATAAAGCCTTGGACCAAATTTAAAGACGTGTAGCTCAATATTATGTGTCCAAAAATTTACGAATTTTGGAATAATTAATTGAAATTCAATTAAATATTGGAGGCTGATTTAATTTGAATAATTAAATCATTGGACTTTTGAGGTATCGATCTATACTCATTGGTATCAATCGATACTCAACAGGCCTCTTGCGATTCTTGATATGAGTTCAAGAATACTAATACAATTCGATATTGTATTAAGTTTATTAAATTCTAGAAATTGAATTTAATTTTACCCTTTAACTTGAGAGTTGGGTATTGGTTAGTATATTAATTTGGTTTGATTCTCTTGAACAAAATCAAATTTCAATATGACTAACAACACCGATGTGATCATTGTTAGATCTGGTGGTGTAAAAAATAATGGAATGGCTGAAGCCAATTTAGTCGAGATAGACATGTGTAATGTCATCCTCGGAGTCAATATGGTTAAGCATAACCCAAATGAGTGGTGGTATTATACCAATGTAATAGCTCATATATGCGTTGATATGGGAATGTTTCCCTCCTACCATAAATAATGACAAGAATTTATTCATAGTGCTGAAGTTGACTTTTCAAAGAAGCTCACTCTCACTGATGTAAAGCATGTGCTAAAGATGCATAAAAATCTTATTTAGGGCACAATGCTAATTAAGCATGTATTGACAAATAATGTTGTCTATATTAAGGACAGACTGGTCCAAATTAACGTTGAGACAGTCGGACTTAAAATCAATGTAACCAATGGTGTTGACATTAAATGAGAAAGAATCATTTGCTTATGGTACAGAATCTCTTAGTATTTGATCTGAATGTTTCAGTCACATTATATTCGAATCTATGCGTAGATTGAATGAGATCCTGAAATACAAAATAAGCAAAGATGAGTGTGAGGTTTGCGTTCTAACCAAACTCACTAAAACACCACAATCGAGCGAACCTCTTGGTTTGACTTATACAAAAGGTGGTGAAAAATATTTTGTGACTTTCGTTGAGGATTGTACGAAATATTGTTATGTCTATTTGCTAAGAAGCAAATACGAGACCTTGGAAAACTCAAGGAGTTTAAACTCGAGGTTGAAAACCAACTCGAAAGAACTATCAACATAGTTTGAAGTGATAGAGGACATGAGCATGGTATTATCCATCAAACGATTGATCCCTATTCACTGGAATCTAATGGAGTCTCATAACAAATTACCGAATTATTTGATGAACTCATTATTCCTAAAAAATCTGGGTTAGTCCAGAAATGTGGGGGGAAGCATTGCTTACCACAAGTTATATCCTGAACTAAATACTACACAAAGTCACTGGAAATGTTTCATGCGAACTTTGGAAAAGTAATGTGTTTTTATATACAAATACATGAAAGTGTGGGGGTGCCTAGCAACCACCTAATAAGCTGACAATCGGACCAAAAACGGTGGATTGTATCTTCATTGAATATGCACACAATGTAGTGCTGATTGCTTTATGAGATATACCAGACATCCAAGTAAAGGATAAGCTCTAAGCGAGCAATTGATCTCTTGGGCTCTTACGCTTTTAGAGGTATCGATCGATACACCTTGGTATCGATCGATGCTTGACGGGCATTGGACCTTTGATCGTACAATGCTGGTACTTCTGTAAAAAAGCAGAAGAGGCTAAAGTTGAAATTAGTCGTATGCTGATTGGAATCACAGCAATATGAGATCTTGTAATCCATCAAATGGATGTAAAATCTGTCTTTCTAAACAACCATTTAGAAGAGGAGATTTACATGAAACAACCCGAGGATTATGTCACTCCTGAACAAGGAAAGAAAAATAAGTAGACTTGCAAAGTCCTTATACGAGCTTAAGTTAGCTCCTAAGCAATAGCTTGGAAAGTTTGACAACAAAGTGATGTCAAATAGCTTCAAAATCACTTAAGGTGATATACATCAAAAGTACTCCACATGGATGCGTTTTGTTATGTTTATAAGATGACACGTTCATCATGGAAGCAAGAAGGACATAATCCAACACACTAAGAAAGTGTTTAGTGGGAAGTTTGATAGACATAAGATTAGTGGATAATCTTGTCTCAAGATCCTAGAATGTTTTGAGAACTACTCAAACAAGATTGCAATAAATCCAATTGTGATAAAGTTGTATCACAAGTGATGTATGCAAGAATTATCGGAAGTCTAACGTACTTAATGAATCGTACTATATCCGATCTAGCGTATTCAAGTCGCTACATGAGTAATCCAGGTCATACTCTGTGGAAAACCATAACTAGAATGTTGAATTATCCATCGTTATATGTCGTCTCGTTTTACATCAAAGTCTGGGGGTTCAAGACATTATGTTCACCTCTTGGCCTAGTAAACCTGACAGATATTATAAGTGGATAATAGTTTTTCTTGGTGGTGCAGCAGTATCCTGGAAATCTTCCAAACAAGCACTCTTGGCCTAATTAACCAAGGAGTCAAAGTTTATAGCTTTAGATAAAGCTGCAAAGGAAGCAGAATGGCTTCGAAACTTCGTGGAAGATATCCCGATGTGGGAAAACCAGTGCCAGCATTATGTGTACACTATGAGAGTTAGTGAGCTATCTCTCAGGCACTGAGTAATCTATATAATGGCAAGTCTCGTCATATAAGAAGACGACATAAGACCATTAGACAATTGATCTCAACTGGTGTAATAACGATATATTACATCAAGTCGGCTGATAACCTAGCGGATCCGTTTACCAAAGGTTTGCCGCGAGATCAAGTTTGTTAAATCATCAAAAGGAATGGGTTTAAAGCCTATAGAAAAAGATGACGTTTGACAGATACCCAACCTATGTGACTGGAGATCCCAAGATCTAGGTTCAAAGGGAAACAAAATTAAACTGATTCGAGTTGAGCACTGTGAGACTATGTCTCTGCCCAGTTCCTAGGATGATAAAACAGTGCTACCTGTGGATAGTAAGGATAAGCGTTGGCTTTTAATGATTGCATAGCTGTGTAGATAGTGGAGTGTGACAGGACACTTTTGAAAACAAGCTAATAAAATATCACCTTGTGAAGTGTGAAATGGGGCCGTTTCTAGGAGAATGAAGGATAAGGCTATATTCTCCAAATTCACTCACGAATACCAGGAATGTTCAAGGCCAAAATGAACCCAATAGAGAACAAAGTTCTACGAGAAAATGTCGCTGTGCGATATCTGTTGTATCAGTTTACATCAAAATCCGGGTGGTTCAAGACATCATGTTCACCTCCTGGCCGAGTAAACGCAACAGATATTAAAATTGTTTGGTTCAAAGCTGAAAAACGCTACCATTCAGTGACAGTTACATTTTCGTATACTCTCGAAAGTCTGTCTACGTCTAGATGAGTCTAGTCAAGTATGTCTAGTAAAGTCTAGTCTGTACAATTTTCATATGTTCTAGAGTCATTTCTATTCATGTGGGGGATTGTTGGAACTAATTTTTTGTCAAAGCCTGAGGGTTTGATAAAATTGTGTTAGTGTGAAAAGAAATGAGTTAAGCTCTTTCTAATGAAATGTTTTCATTAACCGAGAAATGTTTTCTTGTGTATATATGTTGGAATGGTTGTGTCTTAAATGAACAACATGAGAGAAGAAAAGCCATACATGCGACGTTCGCATCTTGGGCCCGTGGACTTTTTGAGGTATCGATCGATACCCCTTGGTATCGATCGATACCCAGCGGGCCGACTTAAAAAATCGCAGCCGCCTAGGTTATTCTAGAAATATTCCTTTTCTGTCATGGAAAAACCCTAGCCTCTCTCCTATATATACAACACGATTTTCACCTAAAAAATCATCCTCTGATACACAATAAACACTTACTAAAAGTTCTAGCAATCGTTTCTTCAATTCCCTACTGCTTAGAGTAAGTTTTAATTTCGAGAGTATCGTAGAATAATGGTCGATAGACATGAATCATGGTGTTGATGATTCAGTTAAACTTTGGTTGTATCCTGGGACTCATGGATCTATAAAACCCCGTCACACTACGGGAGATTCTTAGAGTTAAGGAAAGAGATTTATCTCGCCTCCTCAGATCTTGTATTGCTTTATCGTATATAAATCGTCTGTTCCTTAAACTGTTTATTTACATATTACTGTGATTAAATCTTTCCTGTCTGTAGTGTAAATTTTGGTCCTACAGGTGTGTATGAGGACGAGATAAGTTTCGTGTGCGTTTTACATATCGAAATTGTGAAAAAAAAAAAAAAAATTGATGCAATTGATTATTTATGATTACAATATTTAAGAACCAAATCAATAAGCGAAGTCACATATACGTAGTCACATATAGAAACCAAGACGTTTTGGTCATTACAATCTTTAAAAATATTTATGATGACAATATTTAAAAACTCGCTTACGTAGTCACGTATAGAAACCTTTATTGATTTGGTTCTTAAATATTGTCATCATAAATAATCAACTGCATCAATTTTTTTTTTGGTATTCACGTGACTCAGACTCAGACTCAGACTCAGACTCAGACTCAGACTCAGACTCAGACTCAGTGTGTCAAACCAAGACACGTTTTGGTCATTATATAATAGAACCAATATTTTAGCTTTTTATACACCTATCGGCTATCGTTACACAAAAAAACGTTTATCGGCGACGTATAACTTAGTTACAAGAGAATGTATTTCACACAAGATACGGAGGAAAATACGGACCAGACTAGAAAATAAATGAGAAAGGGACAGAGGAAACACACACAACAAAAATTAGATAAGACAAACCTTCTGAACCCAAGAGAGGCGACATCCGTGTAGGAGAGGAGAGAGAGTGAGGGTGGGACCCAAATACCGACTAATAAGAGGAAATCTAGCTTTCCACACTTGGTACCTATGATGTATTGACACGTGGAAAAGCCACTTCGCCCACTTTACCCTTCGGTGCTCCTCCGCACTTGATAAGCTTATCGGTCTCCCATTGGCTGCGTCGTCCACGTGGCATATCTGTGATCTCTCTTTCTGCTTTGTTACCCAAACTGGCATGGCCCCACCCAAACCCGAATGTCCTTTCTACCAACAATTAATTACGTGTTAAATTCATATTTGAATTTGCCTAATTAATAATAGAGATTGACCAACAAATGTGCCACTGTTTGATTCATGATTTTCGTAATTAAACGGCGCTAAGGTTTCGTTAAAAAAAAAACAAAAAAACACGCTAAGGTTTTCATTAGGGAAATTATACAATTTGAATGGTATATAGTGAAATAAAGTTTTCTACGCAATCTCGTAGATTTTTTAGCAATTGATCTAACTTGGTAGTAGAATTTAACTCGCGCTAATAATTTTTTAAAAAAAGATTATTTTGAAATTTAAGAAAATTACTTTTATTTGAATTTTACAATATATTTAACTAATGATTATAGATAAAATTGTCAATTTATAATAATTTATCTATTTAATCTGTTTTGCAATAAACTAAAATATTATTGGGGCTAACCCGCAAAAACTTATAATCTTAAGAACATAATTCTAATATGCACCATTAAATGACTCTAGTTTTTGTGGTTAGTCTACGAACTCTTTAAAAAAAAGTTTTCTTGTGTCTAAATTTTTATAAAATTAGTAAAATATTTTTCAACTTTTGTTTTGATATATATTATTAGCACTGGGCATTAAAACCGGAACCGACCCGAAATTTTCGGTTCGGTTCGGTTCCGGTTCCGACCAAAATACCAATTGGATCCTATATTGAAGATCCATGGATATCGGTTCGGTTTCGGGTATTACCCGGGAACCGAAATTACTAACCGAATACCCGAACATATATATACAAATATGCAATTACATATTTTGGGTATGTTCATTACATTTCGGATATTTTTATATTTCGGGTATTTTTATTTTTTACATTTCGGGTACTGGATATCCGAACATATATATACACATTTTTATTTTTTACATTTCGGTTCCGGGTATTTTTATATTTCGGGTATTTTTTAACATTTTTGTTTGTTACATTACATGTATTTCTTTACATTTCAGGTATTTTTATTACATTTCGGGTACTGGATACCCGAACCGTTTGAGAATCGAAACTTTTCGGGTATAATATAAGTATTTCGGGTACTGGATATCCGAACCGTTTGAGAACCGAAACTTTTCGGGTATTTTACGGTTCTTAGTCTTCTATACCCGAACCGAACCGGAACCGATTGGTACCGAACCGGAACCGAACCGAAACCATTTCGGTACCTATATGGATCCTAAACCTCCATACCCGAAATACCCGGAACCGAATAGTTCCTATCCGGAACCGAACCGAATATCCGAACGCCCAGGGCTATATATTATTATAGTGAAAAATATAGAAATATTTTGAATATATTTTTTTCTTTGAATATATATGAATTGCTTATTATTTTAAAATATATAGCATTAACAATAATTACGAAATTAAATAATAAATAACTTCTTTAATGCAAAATATATATTTTCTATATTCTAATCAATAATTTTAAAAGACTATTATATTTTTTCCTATTTCTATTATTTTTTGTTATTTATAATGATATTTTCATGTAATAAATTCCAAAACAAAGTTCATTTTTAAAATATATTCTTAAATAATATTATAGTGATAGTTACGTTTCGTAACACAACAATATTTTACCATGATTATGCTTAAACCAAATTACTTTTTTTTTGTTGAGTGAATTTTGTTGCACACTTACATTACATCATTCTGTTTTACCTATATTTTGGCGATCATCAATAAATTAACGTCTGCATAAATACGATTTTACTAAAGGACATATATGTTTCATAAAATATGATTTGCGGCACAACCTCAAAATCTACAAAACACTTGTTATAAATTCTTAAGTTACAATTACATCTTTATGTAAAATGAATTTTATTTTGATCAATCTATACTCGATTTTTGTTGTTGTTTAATTGAAAGATTTCAAACTGTTTTTTTTATAAAAAAAAAATAACCGTGAGGATTCCAAATACTTGCTAGACCCAAATACTAATCCCACGAAATTCGAAGGTGTTCCACGTTTTTTTGTCATTTAAAACGTTTTCGAGTGGTCAAAGCGTTTTTACGATGGATCGAACTCAAAAAAACTGGAAAGGGCCCATGGAGACATGTTGTCAAACCTTTTTGGGTCCAACAAAATAATGGAATAAACTAAGTTTCCAAAAAAATATTAGAATTCAATTAAATTAAAATAATAGATACGAATTTAGCCAAAAAGGAGGAAAAACGGGTTTAAAAGGTAAGGGTTTTTTTAATTGGGAATTTGGGATCATAAACGTTATTATATATGAAAACTAAAAGATTTTTGATACATGACACGAGTCACTTTAACTTCGCTAGTGGAAAATTAAATTCAAATATACATAGACAGAAAAAAATAACGATCCTCATTAAATCCCCAAGAGAGAAAAAAAAAAGACAAGAGGGAAAGAAGAAGAAATTTGAGTGGGTGAGATTATTTGCGATAGAGGAAGAGACATCTACTTGTGTTTGTATATATTACAGTAAGCGTTGCAAAATAAACTTCTGGAGAATTTCTGACATTAACCTTTTTCTCGTCTTTTGATTAATTAATTGTTTGAAAATCTTCTCCTCCTCCGCCTTCTTCTTTTCTTTCTCACTGTATCATCTGTTCTCAGAGAAGATAGATAGAGAGAGAAAGGTAGGATTTTGTTTCCATCACTCATTTTCTCCCGTTTGGTCAGCTTACTTTCTCATGCTATTTCACTGTTCAAATGTTGTGAATCACAACGAAACGCAATCTAATTCTGTCTTTTGATTTTGTGTTATTTCGAGTGGAAAATAGATGAACCCAGTTGAGTATTTAGCCAAAACTCTAGGGGATTTGCTTGTCTGTTTCTCCTTTTTTTATGTTCTTCATTTGCTTTTGAAGATCTTCTCGTTACCTTTTTGTCTCTTTGCTATGAACTTGGTTAATTGGTTTGACAAATTGAGTTTCTTTTTTCGCTGTATTCCGCTATATATAGAGAATCAGAGATCTCTATTTCTCATCAACTTTTGTTTTTTATCCATTTGCAGGAAAGCATTACTAGTTTGATCGAAATCAAAAACTGGGTTTCATTGCAAAGTTGGGATTTGATTCTTCCAAGTGAAGAAACAGAGTAACCAAAAAAAAAAAAAAACTCAAGAGAACGAAAAAGTTGAGATTTTTACATCTATCTCTTAAGAACTTGAGTATGTCTTCTGTAGCAGTGTTATGGGTTGCTGCTTCCTCTCTAAATCCAGACCCAATGAACAATTGTGGGTTGGTAAGGGTTCTAGAATCTTCTAGATTGCTCTCTCGTTGTCAGAATCAGAGAGTAAACAATGGTAGGAGGAAGCAAACAACAACTTGGAGTTCTTCTTCTGTAATGAGCTGCAGAAGAAGAGGAAGTGGTGTTGTGTCTTCAAGCTTAGTAGCAAGTCCTGCAGGAGAGATAGCCCTCTCATCTGAAGAGAAGGTTTACAATGTTGTGTTGAGACAAGCAGCTTTGGTGAACAAACAGCTTAGGTCTACTTCTCCTGATCTCGACGTGAAGAAACCAAAAGATATTGTTCTGCCAGGGAGTTTGAGTTTGTTGGGTGAGGCCTATGATCGATGCGGCGAAGTTTGCGCTGAATATGCTAAAACGTTTTATCTCGGTTAGGATCTTCTTCTTTCTTTTTTGTTTTCTCTTCTTTTTTGTGTAAATGAGAAATTGTATGTTCGTTTTCTGAGTTCTAGTGGTTTTGTTGCAGGAACTTTGCTTATGACACCTGAAAGGCGAAAAGCGATTTGGGCTATCTACGGTGAGTTACTGCACGAAACAGATGGTTAAACAAACTGTTTTTCTGCATTGTCATCATTGATTTGGATTGTAGATTAATAAAGTGAGGCTCAAAGTAGATTGGAGATGAAGTTTGTATCGAATCCTAAAACATATCGATTGGATCAATATGTGGGAATCGATGGCTTCATCTCGATCTATTGTATCTCTTAGTTAGTATTTTTAGCTAAAGTTTCTTAGCAAGAAGTTCTGAGAAGCTGAAATGGATTCCTTGAAACTTAACACTCATGTAGACATAAGACTTCTCTAGTTGGTTTGAAGTCCATGAAGCACCAAGCATCCAAATTTGTACCCTTTTAAGATTAAGACATAAGATAATTGAATTAGCTTAGTTACTAATATGGGTTTCTAATGGGCCTTTTGGGCCCAATTGTCTTAAACTCTGGAGATTACTCATGCTCAAAAATGTTAGCTGGAATACTATTATCCAAAGGATTTGAGGAATTCAAAAATATCATATATCAAAAAGGTTGTTTTCTTTTATGTTGGATTGGTCTGGATTTGATGATTTTTACCGCCTTTATTTGTGCAGTTTGGTGTAGAAGAACCGATGAACTCGTAGATGGGCCTAATGCTTCACATATAACTCCCATGGCGTTAGATAGATGGGAAGCAAGGTTAGAAGATCTTTTCCGTGGCCGTCCTTTCGATATGCTTGATGCTGCTCTCGCTGATACAGTTGCTAGATACCCGGTCGACATTCAGGTCAGCCTTGCTCTGTCTTATCTAACTTCCACATTTCATTTAATTGCATTCAATCTATTGCGAAAATTAAACCCTATAAACGTTGATCTAATGTTTTCTTCGTTTTGCAGCCATTTAGAGACATGATCGAAGGAATGAGAATGGACTTGAGGAAATCGAGATACAAGAACTTTGATGATCTCTACCTTTACTGCTACTATGTCGCGGGAACTGTCGGTTTGATGAGCGTTCCGGTTATGGGCATCGATCCTAAGTCCAAAGCAACTACCGAGAGTGTTTACAACGCTGCCCTGGCCCTCGGTATAGCCAATCAGCTTACCAACATACTCAGAGACGTAGGCGAAGAGTGAGTCTTTTTTTCTTAAAAAGAAACTCTCAAGATTTGGTTTCTTGATTCTACATAAAGGTTTCTTGATTCACATCTCAATCTTAAACTGGTTTTGCTCTCTCTCAGTGCGAGAAGAGGAAGGGTTTATCTGCCTCAAGACGAATTAGCTCAGGCTGGTCTCTCAGATGAAGACATATTCGCTGGAAAAGTCACTGAAAAATGGAGAAACTTCATGAAAATGCAGCTTAAACGAGCAAGAATGTTCTTCGACGAAGCTGAGAAAGGCGTCACTGAGCTCGACGCCGCTAGCAGATGGCCGGTAAGTGACTCTAAAACACTCTTAGGCCGCAAGTTTACCGTCTACATTTTTGTTTTGATTTTTGCCCCAGAACTTTGGTTTTCAATTTATTTAACCCCGAAGACTTTGGCTGTGCGATTTTTCAGGTATGGGCATCGCTGCTATTATACAGGAGAATATTGGACGAGATTGAAGCGAATGATTACAACAATTTCACGAAGAGAGCTTATGTGGGGAAAGCCAAGAAAATTGCAGCTTTGCCATTGGCTTATGCAAAATCAGTGCTAAAGGCTTCGAGTTCAAGATGATCTTCTTCGTAGTCGCGACATGAATGAGATGCAAAAGGAACAAACCAAAGAGAGGGCTTTTGTGATTAAAGAAAAAACTTACGGTCGAATTTATGATGTTAACTAATATATACATATAAATGGGCAAAAAAAATTCTTATGATGTTCACTTATTTTTCTCTATGTAAAAAGTAATTTTTTTTTTAATTTTCATTCTCTTGGCCACTGAAGAAAATAGGAATATTTTGGTTGGAGAGGTAGTTTTTCTATATATAAAAAGAAGTTATTGAATTAAAAAAAAATAGTAACAGAGATTCATGGGCTTCGGGTTGACCAAATGGTATTAATGTTTCTACACCAGGAGATTCGCAGATAACGAAATTTCTGTATATTAATGTAGGTACATTTATAAGGAAATATTCGGCGTTGTGCAAATGCATCCGTTTATTGTGACCGCGCGTGGTGCAAATAGAGGCGTTCATCGTGATCGTGGATCGTTGTAAAATTATATCGGTAGTAATTCTTATAATTTGTTAAGTGTTAAAAAAAAAGATTCATGGGGCTTGGTTAAAAATTAATTGAGGTGTCATGTTACGAAAACATACTAAAAAACATTTAACTTTCGAAAATAAATGATACCTATTCATATTTATTTTATTATTGAAACGTACCACACAGACAATTTTTTTTTAAAAAAAAACAGAAAATGTGAAGCTTATTTGGTTCCGATCATCGTAAATTCGAACTAATTCAAAAACCAGCCATCTCCATAAGCTTCTTCCAAGCCGGTCTAGCCGTAATCTCTTCCCACCACCGGTTCATATTAACCCGAGCCTTAACCATCCGGTTTATATCGGTAATACTCATCAAGTACCCCATTGCCGGCATGTGCGTCAAATCAGCCATAGTGAATTCATCACCAGCCAAAAACCGGTTCGAAGCAAGCTGGTTATCGTACACATCCAAGACCACCTCGAGCTTCACTTTGAGCTCCTCGACCAAATCGAGGTCACATTCTTCGCCTAACTTGGGCTTGATGACTAGGTTAATCACAATGGGGTAGGCCAGAACGTTGAAGTAATGGACCTCGACGTCGGCCCACTGGTCAACGATGGCTCGGTGCTCTAGTGACTTGCCCAAAAGGTTCGTGCCTTGGTCCGAGTACTTAGTTGCGTAGTATCTCGCAATGGCTCGTGATTCTGTGAGCATACGTATACCAAATTTCAAGACAAAATACACCAAAAGAAAAATACTAACAAAATGTTTTTGAAATTTTGTTATAAAGATCTTACATTAACTAAATGAAATTAGATTCTTTTTAAAAAGAAAAAATTAGATCTTACCAAAAAGCTTAAAATCTCCATCTTCTATGGCCGGGACTTGACCAAATGGCTACAAGAAAACAATAATTAAGTTATAGATAATCACATGATTCAAGAAAATATGAATAAAATATAAAAAAACTTACCTGACGAAGAAGATGTTCTGGTTTTTTCTGCGCTAGTGTATCAAGATCGATGTGAACAATCTCAAATTCAATTCCTTTCTCCAGAAAACAAAGCAAAACTCTTTGTGGACAAGCTGCCGTTATCTGTCCGTATAGTTTCACAACCATTTTATAATTTGTAAATGCTTTTTCAAGATTTGTGTGTGTCGATCTTAATTATTTATAATTGAGAAGAAGTGAGAGTAGGCATTTTACTAGGACTCAGCATTATAATAAGAGCTGGTTGTTGTGCTGGTTGGGTAGAGCATGTGGTGGTTGTTGCACTAACGGTGGATATCATTCCAATTCTCTACGTAGAGACTATTCATTTCAAATATCAAATTCGATAATATATCAATAACAAATTCAGTAGTTTCGATGTTTTTGGTATACACCTGTTTCAGAATTGCAGAATCGAATCGATTTAGCCGAATTAAACGACTTTTTTTTTGCATATTAATTCAAATTTCGAGTAAGAAAAATCATTTTTTTTTAATAAAAAAATTATGAGAACAATTACAAGAACAATTTTTTGACTGACAATTTATTCGTTCCACAAAAATCCATGTAGACTGAGACCACGGCGAACAATTTTCCTTTTCCTTAAACCACATTGAAGATTTCCTGCCATCTCTACCTAGCCAATTTACCAATCTAAATTAAAATCGTCACATTGAACAAAACGAAAATTTGGTTTCATAAATATCCAAAATGTTACCCCTACGACCATTTATCTGTTGTCTAATTGTTTTAGCTTTTGGTAAAAGAGACGAAGACTTCTCAACAACCACACTTTTTGGTCTTCTCGTCCTTCTCAACAACCACTTTTAGATTCACGTAGATTAGAAAGAAACAAATAAATCTCATAACAATTCAAAAATAAATAACAATTGAGATTGTTTGGGATCTCAACATTCCAACAACATTAATCATCATTACCAACTTTTCATAATCTTTGTTTTTACACACGAATCACAAAGTTAAACTAACACAAGAGCGTTTCTTCGTTTTATCTATATATCCTCCTAAACCTAACGCGTTTCACAAGCAAGCCTTGTGCTGTGTTCAAGTGAATTGTCTTCTCATGTAAGTATCCTCATGAACAAAGACAGGATCTTCTACTCTCTCTGGAATCTGAGGCTGTCCCATAGCTATTCCTCCTCCTTGGTTCGCCGCAGCCGTTGTGCCAGTAACATTTTGCTTACTCGAAGTCAAACATAAATAGTAGACAATCCCGAGGGCTATAGTAAAAAGCGAAAGCACAGAACCGGTAGAGAAAACGCCCGTTTTCACAGTGTAGCAGGAGTAGTTACGGTCATACATCGTCTCCTCGGTCTGTTCATCGTTGAGTGCAGCTCCAGTTAGCAGCAAGAGGAAAGCTATCACAAAAGTGAACCTAAAGTAACACAAAAATCATCAGTTGTAAGCAAACTATAAGTAGGAAAGTTACAGCAAAAAGAGGAGATGAGAACTACCAGGAAACAACGAAGCAGATTAAGGCGATAATCCAATTAGATCTGGAAGGAGCAGGACCTTTTCTACAACAGAGACAACCGCTTCCGACGCTCGCGATTATCTGAGCCATCATTAGAAAAAGAGCTGAAGTAAACCCGAGATCGAAAGCCGGACTTCTTGGATAAGAGCATCGTTTGAGTGAAACCGAATTGATAACGGTGACCTGAGATTTCTGCGTCGATTTAAGATAAAAATGAGAAGAAACCTTTAGACCGAGTTTGAAAGCTTGCACAGATAGTCTATACCAGAGAAAAGCATTAGCTAGGGAGAAGTGATTGTACACAAGAAAGATTAAAGAAGTTGAACATCCCCCAGCTTGTTTTTGATCTATAAACACACAAATTAGTTCAGTTCAAGAGGAATTGTAGATTTACGGCTAATTGATTTTGTCGAAGATTATTCCATCAATGAACCTATATAGATTTAGCAAAGGTTATTATTAACTTTGATTCCGTATAAAATGAAAATAACATGATATTATTTCCAACAGGACACACCGAAGACAACTCAAAAAACACAGAGCTAAGTCTTTCTGCTTCTTTACCATAGCTATTGAACTTTTCTAAGATCTTCCAAGTTCAAAAATCAACAACTTCTCTGAATTTTTTTTCATAAACTAACAAACTTCCAATTAACTCATACTCAAAAACTATCTCAAAGACTGAAGTTTTCATCTTCAAACGCAGTTAAATCCGACGCATTCTAAGCAATGAACTTCAAAATGTAGGACCAAAATTTACACTACAGACAGGAAAGATTTAATCACAGTAATATGTAAATAAACAGTTTAAGGAACAGACGATTTATAAACGATAAAGCAATACAAAATCTGAGGAGGCGAGATAAATCTCTTTCCTTAACTCTAAGAATCTCCCGTAGTGTGACGGGGTTTTATAGATCCATGAGTCCCAGGATACAACCAAAGTTTAACTGAATCATCAACACCATGATTCAGATCTATCGACCATTATTCTACGATACTCTCGAAATTAAAACTTACTCTAAGCAGTAGGGAATTGAAGAAACGATTGCTAGAACTTTTAGTAAGTGTTTATTGTGTATCAGAGGATGATCTTTTAGGTGAAAATCGTGTTGTATATATAGGAGAGAGGCTAGGGTTTTTCCATGACAGAAAAGGAATATTTCTAGAATAACCTAGGCGGCTGCGATTTTTTAAGTCGGCCCGCTGGGTATCGATCGATACCAAGGGGTATCGATCGATACCTCAAAAAGTCCACGGGCCCAATCAAGGCCCAAGATGCGAACGTCGCACGTATGGCTTTTCTTCTCTCATGTTGTTCATTTAAGACACAACCATTCCAACATATATACACGAGAAAACATTTCTCGGTTAATGAAAACATTTCATTAGAAAGAGCTTAACTCATTTCTTTTCACACTAACATAATTTTATCAAACCCTCAGGCTTTGACAAAAAATTAGTTCCAACAATCCCCCACATGAATAGAAATGACTCTAGAACATATGAAAATTGTACAGACTAGACTTTACTAGACATACTTGACTAGACTCATCTAGACGTAGACAGACTTTCGAGAGTATACGAAAATGTAACTGTATCTGAGAGGTAGCATTTTCCAGCTTTGAACATGATGTCTTGAACCGCCCGGATTTTTATGTAAACTTAGACAACAGGTATCGCACAGAGACATCTTCTCGTAGAACTTTGTTCTCTATTGTGTTCATTTTGGCCTTGAACATTCCTGGTATTCGTGAGTGAATTTGGAGAATATAGCCTTCTCTTTCATTCTCCTAGAAACGGCCCCATTTCACACTTCACTAGGTGATCTTTTATTAGCTTGTTTTTCAGAAGTGTCCTGTCACACTCCACTATCTACATAGCTATGCAATCATTAAAAGCCAACGCTTATCCTTACTATCCACAGGTAGCACTGTTATATCATCCTAGGAACTGGGCAGAGACATAGTCTCACAGTGCTCAATTCGAATCAGTTTAATTTTGTTTCCCTTTGAACCTAGATCTTGGGATCTCCAGTCACATAGGTGGGGTATCTGTCAAACATCATCTTTTTCTATAGGCTTTAAACCCATTCCTTTTGATGATTTTACAATTTGATCTCGCGGCAAACCTTTGGTAAACGGATCCGCTAGGTTATCAGCCGACTTGATGTAATCTATCGTTATTACACCAGTTGAGATCAATTGTCTAATGGTCTTATGTCGTCTTCTTATATGACGAGACTTGCCATTATATAGATTACTCAGTGCCCGAGAGATAGCCGACTGACTATCACAGTGTACACGTAATGCTGGCACTGGTTTCTCCCACATTGGGATATCTTCCAAAAAGTTTCGAAGCCATTCTGCTTCCTCAGCAGCTTTGTCTAAAGCTACAAACTCTGACTCCATGGTTGATCTGGCCAGGAGTGTTTGTTTGGAAGATTTCCAGGATATTGCTGCACCAGCAAGAGTAAAGACATATCCACTCGTGGATTTGGAGTTTCTTGAATCTGAAATCCAATTGGCATCACTGTACCCTTCCAGCACTGCTGGTTCTTTACCAAAGTGCAGCCCATAACTTTTGGTGTATCTTAGATAATTTAATACCCTAGTTATGGCTCTCCAATGGGTATGACCTGGATTGCTCGTGTAACGACTTAGTACGTTTACCGAGTGTGCTAAATCGGGTCTAGTACAATTCGTTAAGTACATTAGACTCCCGATGACTCTTGCATACTCCACTTGTAACTCTGCTTCACCTGAATTCTTTGTCAAGTGAAGATGAGGATCAAGTGGAGTTTTTGCAGTCCCATTGGAGTAGGTCTTAAACCTCTCTAGGATTTTTGTAGCGTAATGATCTTGAGACAGAATTATTCCTTTTGAATTTCGAATAATCTTAATCCCTAGAATTACATCAGCTAATCCCATGTCTTTCATATCAAACTTTCCACTTAGCATGTTCTTTGTTTGAAAGATTATATCTTTGTTGCTTCCCATGATTAGCATGTCATCTACGTACAAACACAACAACACATAACCTTGTGAAGTACTTTTGATATAGATGCACTTATCACATTCATTGATGTGAAAGCCATTTGACATCATTACACTGTCGAATTTTTCATGCCATTGTTTCGGAGCTTGCTTGAGTCCATATAGCGATTTGACAAGTCTACAGACTTTCTTCTCTTGTCCGGGAGCAACATAACCCTCAGGTTGATTCATATAGATCTCTTCCTCTAAATCTCCGTTTAGAAAAGCAGTTTTAACATCCATCTGATGTATTTCAAGGTTTCTTAAAGCTGCGATTCCAATCAACATGCGAATCGAAGTAATTCTCGTCACTGGAGAATAAGTGTCAAAGAAGTCCAATCCTTCCTTTTGACGAAATCCTTGTACCACAAGCCTGGCCTTATATTTGTCTATAGAGCCATCGATTTTTAGCTTAGTGGTGAAGACCCATTTACAACCCAGAGGTTTACAACCTTGAGGTAGGTCTACCAACTCATAAGTATGATTTTGCATAATTGAGTTGATTTCACTGTTAGATGCCTCCCTCCAGAAAGGTGCATCAGGTGTAGACATCGCTTCCATGAAAGTTCTTGGACCACTTTCCGCTAGGAATGCCATTATGAACTCAGAGCCAAATGTCTTCTCCTTACGAGCTCTCTTGCTTCGTCTCGGTTCAGCTTCTTCTACTTCTGTAGAAGTGCCTGAAGTGCTTGCCTCATTGCTAGCATCTTGTTCGTCACGAGTTCGTTTAGGATTTCCTCCATCCTTACATGGAAACACATTTTCGAAGAAGTATGCATTCCTAGACTCCATTATTGTGTTTACATGAATGTCTGGTATATCTGATTTATGTACCAGAAATCGATAGGCACTACTATTGTGCGCGTATCCGATGAAAATGCAATCTACCGTTTTAGGTCCGATGGTGACCTTTTTCGGAAGTGGTACTGCAACTTTTGCCAGGCACCCCCACACTTTCAGGTATACATACGAAGGTACATTACCTTTCCAAAGTTCATAAGGAGTTTTTCCTGTGACTTTGTGTGGAATTTTGTTCAGGATATAATTAGAGGTAAGCAGAGCTTCCCCCCACATGTTCTGGGCTAACCCAGATTCCTGCAACATTGCAATCATCATTTCCTTGAGAGTTCTGTTTTTTCTTTCAGCAACTCCATTGGATTCCGGTGAGTAGGGAGCAGTTGTTTGATGAATAATGCCATGTGCTCTACAGAATGCATCAAATGGTTCACTATATTCACCACCCCTATCACTTCTGACCTTTTTTATGGTCTTGCCGAGTTGGTTTTCAACTTCCAGCTTGTATTCTTTAAATTTGTCCAAGGCTTCATCTTTACTTCGCAGTAGAAAGATGTAACAATATCTCGTGCAATCATCTATGAAAGTCACGAAATATTTCTTGCCTCCTCTGGTTTGAATATATTTCAAATCACATAAATCTGTGTGAATTAAACCTAGAGGTTCTGTTGTTCTTTGAACGCTGGGTGATGGCGTTTTAGTGAGTTTGGCTTGGACACAAACCTCACATTTGTCTTTGCTTAATTTGCATTTAGGAATCATGTTCATGTTCATTAATCTACTCATAGACTTGAAATTAACATGTCCTAATCGTTCATGCCAAATATTAAAAGACTCAGCGAGATAAGCAATTGGTTTCTTATCATTAATCTTAGGGTTCTTTGAGGTGGAAGCCTCGGTTACATTATCCTTTCGGATTACTGCCTCAACAGACATCTTAAACAGATTATCCCAAACAAAACCCTTACCCAAATACATCCCATTCTTCGTTAGGATCAGCTTATCACCTTCCAGCTTCACAGAGAATCCATGCTTACTTATGAGCGATCCAGAGATCAGATTCTTGCGCATATCTGGTACATGTACGACGTTCGTGAGAACTAGTTCCTGTCCAGAGGTGAGCTTCAGAACAACCTTCCCGTGACCATCAATTGTCGACGAGGCTGAATTACCCATTAAGAGTTTTTCACCATTCTTGGTCTTTGTGTATGTGGAGAACATCTCTCGATCCATACAGATGTGTCTGGTTGCACCAGTATCGAACCACCAAGTCTTTGGATGGCTTTCAGCAACATTGGCCTCAGTGACCACATCACACATGTCAGCTTCTGTCAAGTTGGCTTGAGCCTTCTTGCTACGACACTCGATGGATTTGTGTCCTTGCTTCCCACAGAAGTTACACAATCCTAAGAACCTTTGAGAAGTCTGGCCATTCTGACCACTCTTGTTCTTGAACTTTTGGAAGTTCTTTGGTGGCATCTTCCCTTTGCCTTTGTTAAGGCGACCTTTGTTCTGCCACTTGCCTTGATTGGGGTTTTGGTGTTCAACCATGTTCGCATTGTGTTCGCGAATTTTCACACCTACATTGATCTGTTGTTCCCGATTCGTAGACTCTACGCGGAGCTTAACAATCAGATCTTCAAGGCTCATCTTCTTTTTCTTCAGCCTGAGGTAGTTCTTGAAGTCCGTCCAACCAGGAGGTAGCTTCTCAATGATGCAGCAACCTTGATAGGTTTCACACAACCGCATTCCCTCAGCAAAGATATCGTGTAGGAGCCTCTGCACCTCATCGACTTGTTCCATTAGTGGTCTTGAATCCACCATCTTGTACTGCTCGAACTTCGCCACAGTGAATTTCTGAGTACCAGAATCTTCAATGCGGTACTTCTTGTCTAAGGAATCCCACAGAACCTTAGATGTCTCAGCATTTTCGTACACCCCAAACAGAGAGTCCGAAAGGCTATTCTGAATATAGCCTTTGCACAAGAAGTCAGCATGTTCCCAGGCGTGGACACTCGCAAGCGCACGTGGATCTGTGTTATCTTCTGGGAGAACAGGTTTCACCTCACTGGTGTATTTCTGCAGATTCAATGTTGTCAGATAGAAAAACATCTTCCTTTTCCACATCTTGAATGCTGTCCCATCAAATTTGGTTGGAGGAGCGACGTGATTCCCAGATGGAACTTTGACCGTCTCGATCTGACTCGCAGTCGATTCAACCTTCTCACTGGTTTTCTCCACCAATCCAGAGTTGTTTTCCACATCAATTGTCATTCTGTTAAGACAAAAGAAACAACTTTTAATTAGTATCGATATATAAACTTTAAGAATCGCAATTCTAATATCGAACTAAATCGCATTGGTGTCGATCGATACTCCTTGGTATCGATCGATACACATTCAATGTCTATTGATGCACCCGTATGGTGTCGATCGATGCACCGTAGGTGTCGATCGATGCTCGATGCACATACTGTGTTAATCGAAGCATCTTGGTGTCGATCGATACACATTGAGTGTCGATCGATACACCCTGGGTTCCGATTGAAGCTCGATGCACATACTGTGTCATTCGAAGCAACCTGGTATCGATCGATACACGCTCAGTGTCATTGTCGATCGATATACCCTGGGTGTCGATCGATACAAGTGAATTTCACAGGATCGATCATAGCACCAGTGTCGATCGATACCTGTGTCTTATACACAGTATCGATCGACATAGACCAACTTGGTCGATGCAAAGTATCGATCGATACACTGAGGTGCCGACCGATACACTGTTTGCATGGTATCGATCGATACACTTAAGTGTCGACCGATACAATTTAGTCCAATATCGACCGATACCATAGGGTGTCGATCGATACTCACAAGGCCTCGATCTGAATCGAACCTATCAAGAACAGATGTGTGTTCGTTGATTATACCGTTCTTTAATCGCAATTAAAGACGGTTTTTTAGAAGATGTTTAAGCAGATCTGCTTCTACTACACGTTTCAAGTTGCTAAACAGCTGTTTGATTTACGTTTGAGTATCACTAGCAGAAGAACATCTTCTTAAAAAATAGAGAGAGATGAAGATTGCCTCTACTACACGTTTCAATTTGCTAAAAGCTTTTTGACAACGTTTGAGTATCATCAGCAGTAGAAGAATCGTTTAAAAACCGTTTGAAAACGTTTATTTACTCGTGATTAAAGATCCAATTGAAGTAATAACAAAAATTGGATCTTCTTAGAGTTAAGATTGTAGGACCAAAATTTACACTACAGACAGGAAAGATTTAATCACAGTAATATGTAAATAAACAGTTTAAGGAACAGACGATTTATAAACGATAAAGCAATACAAGATCTGAGGAGGCGAGATAAATCTCTTTCCTTAACTCTAAGAATCTCCCGTAGTGTGACGGGGTTTTATAGATCCATGAGTCCCAGGATACAACCAAAGTTTAACTGAATCATCAACACCATGATTCAGATCTATCGACCATTATTCTACGATACTCTCGAAATTAAAACTTACTCTAAGCAGTAGGGAATTGAAGAAACGATTGCTAGAACTTTTAGTAAGTGTTTATTGTGTATCAGAGGATGATCTTTTAGGTGAAAATCGTGTTGTATATATAGGAGAGAGGCTAGGGTTTTTCCATGACAGAAAAGGAATATTTCTAGAATAACCTAGGCGGCTGCGATTTTTTAAGTCGGCCCGCTGGGTATCGATCGATACCAAGGGGTATCGATCGATACCTCAAAAAGTCCACGGGCCCAATCAAGGCCCAAGATGCGAACGTCGCACGTATGACTTTTCTTCTCTCATGTTGTTCAT
This sequence comes from Eutrema japonicum, assembly GCA_030161315.1. Lineage (NCBI taxonomy): Eukaryota > Viridiplantae > Streptophyta > Magnoliopsida > Brassicales > Brassicaceae > Eutrema > Eutrema japonicum. The sequence goes on from BSQW01000005.1 coordinate 49,200,211, forward strand.
TTAAGACACAACCATTCCAACATATATACACGAGAAAACATTTCTCGGTTAATGAAAACATTTCATTAGAAAGAGCTTAACTCATTTCTTTTCACACTAACATAATTTTATCAAACCCTCAGGCTTTGACAAAAAATTAGTTCCAACACAAAATTCGGAAGAAAACAAAAAAGATGACTAATCACGCAATAAAGGAATACTTTTTTTGGTTGGTCTCTTCGGAGACAACCCGATTAAATTGGAACTATCATTTGAAAAAAAAATACCAAATCACATGATTCTGAGAGTTTCGGCGACAGTCGAGATTGAAATTACCCAAAATCATGAGAGAAAGAAAGTCACAAATTTGAGTACAAATCTGAACAATAAAACAGAAACCCTAGAAGTATTTGATTCAACACGAAGAAGAAGAAGAAGAAGAGAAGAAAAATAGAGAGGAACCTTGATTTTGGTAGCTTCAGCAGCGAAGGCAGTAACAGCTGATAATAAACCCAGAAGAGATAACACACCACACATCACAACCTTTCCCTTCTCCATCTCTCACTTCTCAGATGCTTTCTATTTTCTTCCAATTTTGTTGCTGGCTTTTTCGGTTTCTTCTTCGTTTGTAAGAAAACGTATAGTTGGTGACAAACCCATTAAACACCGCACGCGCTTTCTTTGTTTCGCTCCCCTTAGGGCTACTTTCGGTATTTTACTCTCGCTCCTCCCTCTCTTTCGTTTTCACTTTTCACCACGAACGTCTTTGTTACTACTGATTTGCTTATTTCTATCTTTAGATAAGCCATACACAAATCATGCTTTCCCATAATCAACCATGTCGTTACGTATATCGAAACATAAAGAATCAAGCATATAAGTAAAACATCACTTCAGTCAATATACAAAGTTTTATTTATTTATTTAGATTTGTTAAATAAGTCAAAACAAAATCATAGTCTTCTATATATAGTTATAAAAAAATTCGATATCTCATTTATAATCCAAATCAGTTTCGATTTTACAACACAGATAATTGGTGATTAGCTATAATCTCTTACCATAAAACACACAAAAATCAAACACAATATCTATCAATTAACCACCTTTCTTTATATAACAAATCTATATATTATATATACACATTCTCCTTAACATATATTTACCATCTTCAAGTATTCAAAGATGAGCAAGTCTTTGTTCTTCTTCGTCTTGTTATGCTTGTTTCAAATAAGCAAATCAGGTGCTGAAAATGGATTTAAAAAAAGCCATGGATTCATAAGTATCATTAGTTTCGGAGCTGTTGGCGATGGGAAGACCGATGATACTAAGGTATATATTATAGACTCCCATCGATTCATCATATTGGAGACTAATTAACGACGCATCTTTTTTTTTTTTTTTTGTTAAACATGATCTAATGTAATATTTGCTTTGATATATGTATGTATATATATCCATGTATACTCTTATATATATATTTGTATGTGTAAAAATATTTCAGGCTTTTCTTAAGGCATGGGAAGCTGTATGTAACGGAGGAAGTAAAGGCAATACAAAGCTTCTAGTGCCTTTAGGAAAAACCTTCATGATTAAACCTCTTACATTCGTCGGTCCATGCAAGTCTTCCTCCATCTCCTTTTTGGTATATACACTTTACTCTTTCTCAGTTTCAAGTTACATTACAAGTCCAAATGAAATTCTTCAACGGTTGCAAACAAAAAAAAAAAATTGATTTCATTTGATTAGAGGCAATATTCTTGTGTCACCCGTGATACATACACTTACACTTGGGTGCTAAATTAGTGAAATGCATTTAACATAAATCAATCTTTAATTAGCTTTGAGAAACAGGACGATAGCTTAAACAAATCTTCTCGTGTAAAGGAATTAATCCAATGATTTAACTAGTTTGCGGGTTTGATTGCATAAGATAAGAGGCAATCTTGTTGCGCCGGGTTACACTTGGTATGCGGGAAGCTACCCATCATGGATTAGTTTTGACAGTATCAACGATCTAATTGTCACCGGAGGCGGCACCATCGACGGTCGTGGTTCTGTATGGTGGGGAAACGTTCAACATCGTCCCACCGTAAGTCCATTTTGCAAGATATTCACACTCATAAATATAAACATTATAAATCAATCAAACCGTTTATAAGTGATTGATGATGTTTCTTTCTTTTATCTGTCTTTCTTAGGCAATGCACTTCAACAACTGTATTGGTCTTAGGATGTCCAATCTCCGACACTTGAACAGCCCTCGGAACCACATAGGTCTAAGCTGTTCAGAGAACATCCAGATCTCGGGTCTGAATATGACTGCACCTGGTGATAGTCCCAACACAGATGGTATCGACATATCCAACTGTAGAGGAGTCGACATACGTGACTCTGTGATTGCCACTGGAGATGACTGCATCGCCATTAATAGTGGTTCCTCTTTTATTAACATAACCGGCATTTTTTGCGGTCCCGGTCATGGCATCAGGTGATTCCTAAATTCACAATTCACAATTCACAAACAAACATATTATATAGTATACACTAAAGTATTAATAAAGAATATGGATTTGATATCATAGCATAGGAAGCCTTGGAGAAAATGGATATTTTGCAACCGTTGAAGAAGTGAGAGTAAAGAACTGCACTTTGAGTTACACAATGAACGGTGTCCGAATCAAAACATTCCAGGTTGTCCATTTCATCAATCTTCTATTCATCATCGTTAGTTTATTGATCTTATTCAGCATATTCCTCAATTCAACTGGCTTTCTTTTTTGTGTGTGTGAATGCTTTGTAGAACGGATCAGGATATGCTCGGAAAATCTCATTCGAGGATATTAAGATGGTCGCTTCAGGGAACCCTATTATCATCGAGCAGAATTACCACAATGGGGGCAAGAACGGAGAAGTAAGCTTTGAAGATAGTAACTATCAAAACTGTCACTTCAATCGCTTGTACAAGACTCAGTCTAGTAATGGCAGAGGCGTGAAAGTGAGCAATGTACGTTACACTAGAATCCTCGGGTCATCTGCGAGCGATGAAGCCATCACATTGAACTGCGATGCGGACTTGGGATGTGTGGATATTGTGATGGACCATGTGAATATGGTTTCAGCGACATCAGGTCACGAGGTGTCTGCTTCCTGCAAGAACGTTTATGGGAACAATTTTGATTCGATGATTAGTTGTCTGAAAAATTATTAGGGATGATCGTTGTGATGTTGCCCTCTCATTGTGAAATCCACTGATTGTAAACAGATTCCTTCACTCATCAGATGAACCAAGATAATTGAACACAATCAAACAAGTGTGCAAATTTCATAGCAAGTAAGTATCATCAAGTGAGAAGACTATGAGTTAATTAAAATCCAAACGGGTAACAGATAAGAGACCACACACGGATTGAAGAACATATATTGAAGTAGCATACAATCTCCAGAAGACAAAGAACAGAGAGATGAAGAAGAAGAAGACATTGAAAACGCAGAAAAACACACCAAAACCTAACGACATAAGAAAGAACCTCTTTTCATCGAATTCAAAGCAGTAAGCACTGAGTAAGGACCAGAGACGACGAAGACGCTGGCTTAATCCCTGTTCTTGAGCCTCTCGACCCGCTGGTTAAGCTGCTCGATCTTGACCACCAGATTCGTGACGGAGTAAAGGATCCAGTAGAAAACGAGAGCCGACGCGATGAGTAGCGCGTTACGCTGGGATTTCATGATTGATTTCTGGTGACGGAGGTGCTCGGAAGGAGTGCAGGAGTCGCCATCGCAGGAAGGTCGAGTCTCGTACTTCCAGTAGATATCCATTAAGAGGAAGAGACAGAAAGGGATAATCGAGAGAAACGGTTTCAGGAGATTACGCGTGACGGCGACCAATCCCTTGCGGAGAGCGTCGAGTCCCGGCATCGTCAAGAGGATAACCATGATCGCTTCAGCCGCCGCGGCGTAGCCTAAGACAACCCATTCCAGAGCCATTGTTTTTCGCCGGAAGATTTACGGTCTAGATCGTTGGATCGAAGGTTGAAGATGAATTAGATCTGACTCGGTGAAGAATTTTGATTTCGATTTTTTTCTTAGTGAGCAAGTTTAGATCTTTGCTTTGTGATTTGGTACAAAAAGAAGGTATGTACGGAGGGTGTAGCACGTGGCTCCTGTGTGATGTACGCGTATCACACGTCGAGGTTTTAATGGGCCTAATTTCAGCCCAATAAGTTGTTTCAAAATTTAATTTAATCATTAGGGAACTTTGAAGATGGCAAAATTTAAATGTTCGCGCTCGTACTCTTGTAAAGAAGGCTCTAACACGAGTTTTTTATTTTTATTTTTATTTTATGTAGGTCATACCAAATCAGTTATATATGCTCTACAGAACATTCATGTTAGCCACATGTGATATAATAGATATGTAGTTGACAACAAAAAAATAGCAAAAGTTAGCACTTTAAACTTCAGTGAAATTACACACGCTTAAACCTTCAAATCAATTATGTTTACACATAAAACCTCCAAATAAATTTAAAAAGATGGGTTAATCCATTTTAACATTCATACATATATAATTTATAAAATTAGATTTTAATAAAATAATAAAACAATTGGTTGCTAAATTCACATAATAACAAAGTTTACAATTAAGATTATATCGATATATACTTAACAAACTCATTCACATATTCTACTAATATCCATCATATGGTAATATCATATAACTTTTATAACAATTTAATTTTTTTTCTTAGATAATAAACATTACTATCATTCAGGTTACAAAAATCACATAATCATAAAAGTTTTCATTAAAATTTAAGTCAAACAATTTTCATTAGTGTTTGGTTTACATAACATTTTTATTCAATATAAATTTCACAAAAATAATGTATTAAAATTATTGACCGCATACATATTGCACAACAAACCAACACAATATATTAAGCAAACATTAATTAAAAGGTACAACTATAATAAATAAATTATTGAGAATTATATTTTCAGAATACGTTATACAAAAACAATTAAATGTTGTTGGATGGGTTTAGACTACTCCTAATTTTATCCTTCGAAATAATTGTAGTCAACTAATAATTAATTCATTGCATAGCTATATTACCATGTTTTTGCATGCTTGGCGGCAAATAAATTACCATTGATGGTCTTTTCATTTACCACTTCGTCAGTTACAACAAAGTTATACTTCGACAATTCGTAAACTACCCTTTATTCACATTCTTGGTTAGCTTATCAGTCGTCCGATCTGCTAGTTAACCTTTAGATTCTCTCCATTTACGCCACTTGACATATTACCCGGTCTTGAAGCGCACCATATTATTATTAGCCTTTGCTAATTTAGATTTTATCTTACAAAGAATCTGTTACTTATATTTCAAAATGAAAATAAAGAAGACTATTGCCAAACAAGTGGTCTTTACAAATATATTGGATATCGACTTATATTATTTTGGTCGTTCGTAGATATTGTCCTTTCAATAATAATGGCGTTGTCCGGGTTTGAGTGGGCTAGTGATAAGAATATGGGGTGTGAAGTGCTTAACCATTTTCGCTTTGAGTTCGAACCCAAGCAACTACAACATTCTCTCTTGGACACCCACACGGATATGGGCCCATTGCTTACGGCCCATTTGAAAATCCGGGAAGGAGCCTATCCGTAGATTGCCTTTCCCCAAGGATTAGTTTGAGCCCCTCCATAGATCTGGGATGACCCTGACTTACCAAAAAAATAATAATAATAATAATGACGTCATATAAAGTATATGTAATGGGAAATGAGAGAAGCTTTTGGAGAAATATCAATTTTAAAATTTAGTGACTAATAGGTATATAGATCCATATGGTAATCAATTAAATGTCAATATTTTTTAGTTATGAGATTCTGTAGTCTTCTTAGCTTATTGTTTTTAACTTCAAAGGCATATATAAATTTTTATTTTTCGTTTAATTGTTTTATGTATAAACTATAAACAAAAATCTCGAGAGCTATAAGGTTAATTTTATTTATTAAGAAATTATCAGAATTAATGGAATTTAATGGGTCATTCATTAGTTTGAGTTTATATAGCAACTCATTAAGTTCTCTCGTATTCCTTGCAATTGTTACGAGCTAAACTCTCTCCTTCTTTGTACTCTTTTCTCCATTCTACGAAGTTCTTTTTTTTTTTTCCATGGAACACCGACGCCTTGTCCACGGAGCTGCGCCTCCGTTGACCGCCGTGGAGAGATTCTTATACGGCCAAAAAAATGATGCCTTGTGTTCCAAGAAACAAGAGTGTTCTAGAGACCGACCGATCGTGAAGAAGGCAACGGCGATTGAGATTAGAAACGACAACAAAGAGAACATGACGTTTGGTCCAGGGAAGGAGAAACACTTGGTCGTCAATGGCCGAATCCCTACAGGGGACATGGTCGTTAAAGATGCAACCAGAGATTATCAAAACAGTACGAAGAAGCGACCATACAAGAATCTTATCAAAGGGCAATGGACGGCGGAAGAAGATAGGTATATATATATGTCTATGTAGATTGATTCATGCGTCTATATGAGAGTCTACAAATATAGTTATGCGTTTGTAAATACGAACATATATGTATAGGAAGCTGATAAGGTTGGTGAGGCAACATGGGGAGAGGAAATGGGCAATGATCTCGGAAAGACTTGAAGGAAGAGCAGGTAAACAATGTCGTGAGAGATGGCATAATCATCTCCGTCCTGATATCAAGGTTTTTTTCTTCTAGATCTCTCTATATATAACATATCGTTTTTTGTTTTGTTTTATATATAACATAGTTTTGTCTAGATCTAGGGTTCTAACATAAGTCTCTCTTTACGTTTTTGTCGATTTTTTTTATCAGAAAGATGGATGGAGCGAAGAAGAAGAGATGATTCTTGTAGAAGCACACATGAGAATTAGGAACAAATGGGCAGAAATCGCTAAACTCATACCAGGACGCACCGAGAACTCTATCAAGAACCATTGGAATGCGACTAAACGACGCCAAAACTCAAAACGCAAACAAAAACGCCAAGCAAACGCGGATAACAATGATAGCGATCTCTCTCCATCAGCTAAAAGGCCATGCATTCTCCAAGACTACATCAAAAACATCGACAATAATGACACTAACAAGGACAATGGCGAGAACAAGAATGAGAACACCATCAGTGTTCTTTCTACACCGAATCTTGATCAGATCTATTCTGATGGAGATTCTTCATCGTCGGTCATTGGCGATCCATATGACGAAGAGCTGGTTTACCTACAAAAGATCTTTGCAAACCACCCGATTTCTCTTGAGAACATTGGTTTGAGCCAAACCTCTAATGAGGTAAACACGTCTTCATCATCTGGGTTCATGGTCATCAAGAACCCTAACTCGCACAGCAATGTTGGGACCACCCATCATCAAGACCAGGCAATGGTCGCAGTTCCAGCGAATACACCGCACCTTGCGTCTGATATCTACTTGTCTTATTTGTTGAATGGTACGACGTCCTCTTACTCCAACCCTCATTTTCCGTCTTCCTCATCGTCCGCGTCATCCGCCACCGTAGAGTACGGAAGCCACAGCGAGTTGCTTGTACCTCAAGCTAACTTTACAAGTGAAAGAAGAGAGATGGATCTGATAGAGATGCTTTCTGGTTCTAATCAAGGTAGCAACACCTCCTTCCCACTGTTCTAGCTACCCATTATGGTCATGTGATGTCATATGATCATCATTATCATTATGATCATTCTCTATCTCCCTGTTCTTTTGTTTAATAATTGATTTTCTTAAAACTTTCTATAGATCATAAAATTCAAGTTTCATTTCGTATAAAAATTATTAATTAGGGTTTATGTGCTTCTTTGTAGTCGAATATTTAATTTCTTCAATTTCTGGTTTAATCCTCTATATTTTATTTTATTTTATTTTCATTTTAAGTTATGTTCAAGTAATTAAGTAGTTTTTTTAGCTAGAGATATTGATTCCCACTTACGTTACGACATTGGTATTAACCTAAATTTATGTCCACTAATTCAATGAAATTTATACTCAAGCGTAACCACTAGACTTTTATTCAAAAAGAGTTGAACAAACTCAAACAAATTAACAAAGGCATAGTACGTATTCTTTAGGTGGAGAAAACATAGGAAAAGTACCATGAATTGTCGATCGGACGACTGATAAAAATAAGTTTCAATTTTGGAACGGATTTGCGACGGTTAACACGAATTGTCGAAGTATAACTTTGTTGTAACTGACGAATTGGTAAATGAAGAGACCGTCAATAATGTTTCTGGATGGAACTCGAGACAATTTTGGCCCCAAATCGTTTTCATCCGTCCGATCGAGTAAATCGAGTAGGTCACCGTCGAGCCTCTTGGCACGAATGTCCCGTCAGGAAAAACGTCGTCGTCTATGACGTACTTGAAATCATGGTCATTTGGAACGTTACTATATGTTACATAGATTCTTTATTACGAATTATGAGGAGTGACAATAAAAACTTGGAAGAAAAATAAAATGATTGTTTTGCGTTAATTCTGCCATGTTCTTTTCGGTAAACAATAACTCAAATTAATTAAAAGTTAAATGTGATTGTAACAGTCATTTTATACTAGCTAGCTGCCTATGGCTTAAGAAAAAACAAAATCTGTGATATTCAACTAGCTAGTTATATATAGAGATTTATTTCAGGAACTTTTATGAAACCTAATATATATATTTGGACATAAATCAATACTGATGTAGTAATTAATTATGTATATGTTCAATTTATGTCTTGTATGCAAATTTCTCCTCGCCATATGCGTTATTTATGATATATCCATGAACGAAATATTTTTTTTTTTGAAATAAATGATTATATTTTCACCTGAGGCACGGAAGGGTATAAACGCAGCGTTTCAGCCAAAGCAGCCTTGAGGTAAACGAGCCTATCTGGTATCTGCCTCGTCGAACTCTAACGGCTCCTCCGTCCACTTTCTTTGATCATCACCACGTGTCCCCTTCAGAACCTTTGATAACTCTTCAACGATCTTCTTCTCAACCTCAGAGTTATTCATGACGAGCCAAAAAACCCAGCTCAAGGCCACAGAAGAAGTGTCCCGACCCGCAAGAACAAAGTTAAGCACGATACGCTGAAGAACATCTGTCTGAAGAAAGTTACCGTTAACGTCACGTTTCTTCAGAAAACGCGATAAAAGATCATCGGACGGGGAGTTATTCCGGGCGTCGATTGCGTCGTTCATGTAAGTCTCAACGATTTTAAGGCTCTTCTTGAGCTTATCCTCCGATCCAATCCCATCGCTTTCTGAATCCGCCACAAGAGACCGGTATAGAGAAGCCTCTTTAGAGTAGCTTCGGTAGCCGTATCAAACGCTACTGAGAACGGATTTTCCAGAAGATACGGAGATAGCGTCTCAGGGTCTTTCCCAAAAGTCAAACAACAAATGTTGTCAAAAGTCAACCTCAAAAACAAATGTTGGAGGTCAACCGGTTTGTTGTCAAAAAATTAAATTGTTGTCCTAAACCTCAATAATCTTGTCACTAAAACCTAAGAATCATTAACAATTAAATTATATCTTTTTATTTATTTCAGATTTAGCATATTTCAAAATTTAATCTACAAAAACTTAGTTTCGTAGGGATCCACAGATTAAAATCTTATAATCATTAAAGAAATCTAGCTTTTTATTGTTCCTTATGTCGGCTAAGAAATCTAGTGATTTTGAGAATTTTTGGTCGAACTTCTCTACATCAATTTGCTATTTGTTTTATGGAATGATTTTTTTTTCTTTCACATTGTATTCAAAATTATTTAAAACAAATAAATGGAAATAACAAATAAAAAACCAAACAAATAAAAAGAAAAAAAAATGTCCATAAAAATTCCAAATATAATTTATAAGAATTCCAAATATAATTTATAAGAATTCCAAAACAAAATAAAAAAAATCTAACAACCAAAAGATATTATGGTTATCAAAATAACTAAAAGATATTAACCCTAAGAAAAATCAAAATCATCATCATTCTCTACCACAACCCAATCTTCCAATTCTTTAGAGATTTGATCTTCGAGATGTTTCTTGGAGACTTGAAGTTGATTCTCTGTTTTCTTTATGTTACCGTCTGGATTAAACACACCAGACTCTTTTTTCAATTGCTCATCAATCAGAGCTTGAGATAAAAGACGATGACTAACCAAAAACTTGGAAGATCCGAATACTCGGTCTTCACCATCAGCTCCAAGCTCTCCAATTACATTATCGACTTCAGACATTGTCATAGGAGGACAATGCTTGCGTATAATGGCACGCAAGTTCAATTCACTCTCTGAGATCTCGTCGTTATTATATTGATCGAGCTTTTTGAAAGCTTCTTTGAAGTCTTTTGCCTTAGACATCCTTTGTTGATGATGAGTTTTAACTCTTACAACTAATTTTGTATTAGCCCTTAGAATGCCTAAAACGTATATATATGTAACCTTTCTAAGTTTTCCAAATATTTGTGGAATTATAAAACAACAATTTCCTTTTTTTTTTTAATTTCTCTTATACAAATTGATAAATCTTCTTTTTAAAATATGTAATTATCTCGAGACATAAATAATTACATAAATCTTGCGTAAATTTAGATAGTTATTAATGAGTAAACCAATCGATTTAGAGAATTAATAGGGGCTGAATACATTGATCCCGGGTTGGTTATTTTGCATAAATCCTGCCGAGAAATCTGGGTTTAACAAAAAAACTGAAACTTTTTGTCGGTCCACAAACACAAAGGAACATTTGAAACTTTCTGAAAGATTTTTTTTGTTTTATCGTTTATCATGTATCTTGAAACTGACACGTAACGAAAATTGAATTAAACTCTCAAATTGATGTGATGTCATCAACATTCATTCTCGGTTTACAATCACAAAGCTTGTTTGATGATAGACATTATAAAAGTGTTTAAAAAATGTCATTGAAGACCATACACAAGCAAAGCCCCAACAGCTCCAAGACCGGCTAATAAGCCAACAATAACACCAATCGGAGGCAATCCTCCTCCTATGGCCTTCCCTGTGTTCACGTCATATTTCGCAAACCTTTTCTTTGGTGCTATACATTGAGGACATACGTATGTATCCGGCTGCAAAAAACCCCCCGAGAAAACAATCAAAAACTCAGTTATAAGATGTTGAATAATAGATAAAAAAAATTCGAATGCCGACGACAGCTACTGCAATCATTTTCTCCAAGAATGGGAAGAACAATAATAGAGATGTTTGGGACGAAAGTGAAGGATTCAGACTCACCTGTTCATCAAAAGGTTTGGGTAAAGTGTATATGAACCCACAATCAAGACATATGTGAGTAGCTCTTGCCTGCAAAAGAGAGAAAAAATGGTAAGACAAATCAACCATCTAAGCTATGAAAAAGGGTTTTATGATACAATATTAAAACACCAGATTACTACTATACTAGCCTTCTGAGTCTCGGTTAACTTTCTTCCAAACCGAGGAGGAGCCGGACGCTTATTTAGTTTCTTGACATCAACTTCTGCACCTCTGTGTTTGATCAAAGGTCACAAATTGCATCAGAAACAAATCAAGAACCGCACAACGCATCAGAAGAAACTCCAGGTACTAGTTTATGAAGCTTCGTTTTGCAAAAATTTAAGGCGATAACATAGGAAGAGAAACTTAACCTACACTTGGCATATCAAAAAGATTTATCAAAGATAGGATTAGACCATGGAAATATTTGATAAAGCCTAAAGCTTTTCACTGATTGTTTCAGAGGATATAATAGATCACACAAAATTCATCTGCTATGACTATTGATAATTTCAATCTAATCAGTTTTTAAAGAAGAGAGAAGCCACATTTCTAGGAAGATCACCACCTAAATCAAATCAAGAGAGGCAAACACACACACACACACACTCACCTGCTGACAACAAAGTAGACAGAATCAGGTTTGGCCTGAATTGCGGTTTTAGTAAACCCCAACTTATCTGCAGGCCAAAGCTCATCTCCAAAGAAGCTGCTTGTGTACATAACTTGATCTCCAGATTTAAGCCCAGCTTTTGCTGCGTTCCCACCTCCTTCCACACCCTGAAAATGAAATAAAACAATATATACAAGAAGGCCACTCCATTGCAAAGGTAGTAAAACAAACAAAAAACTCACGGTGATGACAACTCCACCGCCTTGCTTTTGTCCTAGAGTCAGACCAAGAGGTTTGTCTACCTCAACCTCTATTGTTTTCGAAGCTGATGTTCTCGCTTTGATTTCGAATCTTCTCGACCCATTCAACCCTCCGATCTTTCTCTCGGACACAGCGAAGATCTCTGATACACTATTCTTCGAATCTTCCAACGAAACTCCCTGAAACCCAGTTTTATAAACACAAATAGAAAAAGATTCATACTTTCAGATGAAGCTAAATCCAAATCACATCCAAGCGGAAGAAAACGAGAAATTAAACTCGACCCTCTACAGTAAGCCAACTTCTGATTGAAAATTTCAGATTCGTTTTTAAAGAGATTGAAATGAAGAGAGAGACCTGAGAAAAGAGTGAAGAAGATGAATGGAGTTTGGGAGATGGGTTTGAAGTTGAAGCAGTTTTGGTGAAGAAGGAAGAGATAGTAGCTCCTGAAATCGCACCAGACGTTGCCATCCCTCTCTTTCTCTTCTAATGTGATCGAACGAAGAAGCTTGTTTAATTCTTAATTCGTGGAGATGTTAAACTCCGATGCTGTTGCAAAGCCTCCAAGAGATAACCTTTTCGTGGTAATCGCACCATTTTCGCGTGCTATGCACGGTCCACTCTCTGACCACACTCTTCTCATCTTCCTCAAAAAAAAAAATAAAAAAAAAATAAAGGAAAGGATCCCAAATAGTTTTTATATAAATATTATTTTCAGATATCTTGATTTAATAATATTTCTTCAAAGTAATGATTTAATAATATATATATATATTATTTTCAGATTTCTTGATTTAATCATATTTCTTCAAAGTAACGAGGAAACAAGTAATGGTTGTTTCTCATTCCTCTTTCAGGAGGTTTTAGTTACTATTTCTAATCTCAGCATTCAATATTATCTGTTTTACTCAATAATGGTCCGTTTTTACAATTTTGGTCATATATTGCCGTTTTGGCTCTGAATTGGAATGTTTACTAGACGAAATCCCGTTTTCATCAGAATATAAACGAATGAAAATACGACACATAATCTCAAAAACGATCGAGTGAGGGAGAATCAATGTGAGAACGTCACATCAGATTATCACTTCACAATTACTATAGAGATAAACCAAGTGAATAAGTTAAACCAAGACATGATTCGATTTAAGTTACAAAGACACGTCATTAGAATATAAACGAATGAAAATACGACACATAATCTCAAAAGCGATCGAGTGAGGGAGAATCGATGTGAGCACGCCACATCAGATTATCACTTCACAGTTACTATAGAGATTGAATTCGCAAAAATCTCATTTCTGGAGTTTTACCGAATCTGCCGAAGTAATATGTAGTAGTAGATATTATTTTCAGATTTCTTAATTTAATAATATTTCTAATCTATGAACCTCGTTTTAACACTTATTAGATAGTAATCCACGACTTGTGCGGAATTAAATATATATAGATTTTTTTGTAATATCCGAGTATTAAATGAAAATATGGACCATAACAATTTAAAAATTTGAATCTAATACATGTCTTTTGTAAACCAGTTGAGTCACAGTGATATAATATATATTATTTAAATTTGATGAGATTTGTGTGTCAAAATCAAATAATAAGAAAAAGATAATCGAAGAACTCTAAAAATAAATAAAAACATAAAATACAATGGTAGTATTAACATTTTCTTATTTCGTCAATGTAGTATTTTTTCCAAAATTTAACATATTATCTTAATATGCGATTGATTTTAAGAGTTTCTCAAAGTGTTACACACTAAAAAGTGGAATAATAAAAAAATAATTTCAAAAAATTGTGAATCAAACATCTTGAAATTGGACTTACTGCAAACAAACATACAATATTGGTGTAAAATATAATGTTATATAGAAATAAAACCATTTTTGTATAACAGTGTAGATATAGAATTGTAAAATATAATATTATATATAGTGCATTTCACTATTAGAATAAATTAAATGTAACAGTTATGAAAAGAAAACTACATGTGAATAAGATTTAGCATAAATAATATGAATGATAAAACTAAATAAAACAAACAACTAACTTTTGAGTTGATTAGAACCATCTCGATCGGTAGTATCAACAACAATATGAAATTGTTTTGCAAAATCTTATGATATTTACCTTTATTTTTCACATATTTTTCAAAAGTTTCAAATCAGAGATTCAGTTAAAAAACAAAAAATTATGAGAAACAAAAATTATAATTAGATCAGAAATGCTACTTTAAAAAAAATGATGAGTAAAGTGTTTATGGAAGACATTTTTTCTTATATAGTCTAATCGTAAGGTTTCTAAATAATGTTGTGATTATTATTGAGGTCGACATTTTCCAAAGTTACTAAACAAATAACAATTTATTTTTTTGTTTTTGTTACTTATTCAAACCTGAAGGATTACATACCTTCTAACATAAATATTCTTAGAAACATTAGAGTAGAGGTTTTCATTAGCAATTTATACATGTCAGAGAATAAACCATCTTTTTAAAAAAAGGAACAACAAAAATTATAAATATATATAATCTACTATATATTATAAGGTAAACTTGTATACGTATCAGTATATTATAATGTTACGACATTCTCTCATGTTTGCTTATTTGAAAGATGTGATTCATTAGTTAACCAAAGTCAATGATTTGATGTCATTATTAAATGCCAACCAGAATCATTTCGTTGTTAAATCAGTTGATAATTACCGGAAATAAAACAAAAAAAATGAGATGTTAAAAAAAAAATCATACAATATTCCTTGGATTTGAAGCTTTCTCACCATTAATGGATTCTTTCATAAAGAATGTTGGGTCATATGGGCTTCGAAGAAAGGCCCATATATTATCGGCTAGGCTCGACTTTAAATGAAAATTCGATTCCGCGGCAGTCGGCACCTTCAAAACTGAACCCTAAGCATGGCACGACTTTAACGTATTGACTATTGACCATGGTACAGACCCGGTTTCGATTCCCTGCTGGTGCATTTTTTTATAATGTAACTTGGTTTTGGGCTACGTTTCGGTTGCTATTATGGTCGCCAGAAGACAGAACTCAGAACCTTTAAAAACTTTTTTGAGAATCCTAAAAATCCAAATTTTATATACAAACGTTACAAGACTATTCAAAACAATTAATCTGAGAGCCAAAAAATCAATTCATACATACAAAGTTAGTTGCACCCTTCACGCCCCGGAGAGGGATTGCTCCGACAAACCGGACACGAACTATGCAACTTGAGCCCTCTGGTTCAAGAATTTAAGTGGATAATACAGTATAAACTTATAATTAAGATCTTATATATTCATTGAAATGAGAGCAAGGCACGCATAGTAACGTCAAGGAGAGGGAATTGTTTTGTGAAAGTCATAATGTGGTTAGGCACTAAGGAATTGTAACTACTTGTAGCTAACGGAAAATGTCAGAGAATAGTATATATACATAATTTGGTAAAGAATGGCCGACAAAGATCTTATATTCATTGGTATGAGTTTCTTACAGATAGTGTTGAATAATCTCTCAGATTATTCTTGCATCATATCTTAATCCAGCTTGAAGAAACTGAATACGGCTCTGGCACCTGAAGATCACGGAAGCATGCAAATCTCCAAACAGTACCCTCCATTATGATCTTGTTGAACCATTTGTTTGTTGCTCCCAGCATCACCAGTGATTTTCCATCCAAAAACCTTGATTCAATTTTTAGAACAAAACTAGTTTATTGGCAGAAAATTCAGATGCAGGAAATATATAACCTGAATCCATGACATACAAATTGCAAACTTAGCTACCCTTGCCAATCGTCAATGCCTGAGTAAGATCCTGTATAAAGCAAGAATCAGAAGTAAAACTAACCATGGAGTCTAGATCTTTAGTTAAACAACTAACACTCAACAGACTGAAACGAAATGCAGGGACAAACAACACATTTTTGTTCTAGTACTAGTTACATGGCATGCACGATTAGGACATCTTTCTTTTACCAAAATTGATTTTCTTTGTGATACTCTGATGTTACCTAAATCGAGAAATAAAGTGCATTTTCACTGTGCTATCTGTCCTTTAGCTAAACAAAAGCACCTTCCATTTGTTTCACATAATATCATGTCTACTGGAAATTTTGATCTGCTTCATATTGATCAAAAAATTGAATCCATATACATCAAGCAAGAATTTGAAAAATGATTCGTAGATCTAAGTCTCTGCGTCATATTCCAGAGTCTGTTCTCAGTGTATTTCTTTATTTTCTCTGCCAAATCAGGTTTGAGCGAGATATATGGACATACGTTTCAAGGTAGAATTATGGTAGAATTATAATGAAGCATCGATTCTCCCAGCCTTGACATAAGCATCGATCATTGTTTTAAAAGTGGTAAATAATGTATGCGTCACTTAATATATACAGCAACAAAGAAAGACTCTGCTTCGTGTTAAAAGTGGTAATAATGTAGATTAATGACCCAAAAAGAAAAAGAAACAGGTTTATCCTCTGCCAAAAAAAGAAAAAGAAAAAGAAAAAGGTTTTTGACAAAAAACCTGTTTATCCTCCAGATGATGAAATTGAGCAATCTTCTTCTTGATTGCAAAGCTAAGGTTTTTGTGAACCTGATGAATCAGAAAAGGAACTGACATATGAACCATGTCTCCTTTGTAGTCTCTGCAGCAAGGCTAATCGTAATTGGTTGCCATCTTCCTTGATGTTGAGTGATCCATTTCATAGAGCTGCATCTTTGCTAATGTATATCTCTGGTCCACATGTTTTTTTCACCAGAATTCTCTGATGCTTGGTTGCATTGTCTAAAGCCTTCTCTATGTCAGTACCAAGATGGTTTTGATATACATACTGAATGTAATCCGAGATATTAAGCTTGGTAGGCATAAGTTTTTCAATTTTCAAGATTCTCAGAGCATTTAAGATAACGTCTCACATTGGCTACCTGAACCAGAATTTCGGCGCCTCACATTGGCAATAAAGTCGGAGACTTCGATCCTTGTAAGAGCTCTCTCTCCGGCTGCTAGGCTTGTCCAACGCCACGATGTTCTTGCAGCTAGAAAAAGCGGTACTGATGATCCTTGGAGTTGCGATGCCAAGATGATGTTGTAGTGTCTCATTCTCAGATGGTCTAGAGCTATACTCGTCTTAATAATATTGACAACCTTAGGTAAAATATGAAATATGGATCTTTTATTTATATCATAAAAATATAATAAAATTTTAAACATTAATGATTATGCGCGGATCGTATTCGTATACGTTTTTAGTATCACTATTCATTCGTGCAAGTTTTGAGCATGACGTTTTAGACATATTTTTATTTCAAGATCAATTTCAAACATGTGATTTACATTTCTACATTTTATTTTATTTGTCAAAGGCTGGTTGGTAAAAAAAAAAGAATGAGGATATATAACAAATGACGAGATAAAGATCCTTATTTTATGATGATTTTTTTTTTGTTTTTTGTTTTTTTATAGCTTAAAGGCTTAATTGTTGGGTCACATGATATTTTGATTGATTTATTGTTTAAGATAATGCGATAACACTCATGTTTTTGTTTTGTTTGCCAAAGACTGGTTGGTAACAAATGTATATATAGGCATGATGATCACAAGTTACCCAAACGTTCCATACGAGTTGTTTTAGGAATAAATGTTTCTATGTTGATTGCTTGAGAAGCTTGAATGATCTTCTATAGTCTAAAAGAACAATTTCGTTTCTTTTTGATGTACTCTAGTATATGGTTTTCCTAGTTGACAGGTCAATGCTCCGTGATTCTGATTTTTTTAAAACTATTTTTTCTTCAAAAATTTAATATTTGCATACAAATTAACAGGTCTACCACTCAATGGTCTAATAGACTAGCTATATTAACTTCACCCATTTCTATCAATATTGCGAAGTTTCAAGAAAGTAATATATGTAGAAATGAAATGGCTTGTCATGGTACAATGTAGGAAATATTATCTTTTAAGTAAAGTAGTATAATGCTATATATCTGTTTCCTAACTCAATTTCATAACACTGGAGGATTATATTAGTTGAAAAATTATGTTCACAAGAAAGTCTCGTTAGGAGATGGACAGAAGAGGAAATGAGGAAGCAAGATTCAAGGGAAAAAGAAATTTAACAAGAACTTTTCTATTTTGTGAACCAAAAAAAAGAAAAACTTGTCTATTGGAATCCTCAAACCCGTCGAATGGCCCAGCTTATTAAACTGTGTTTATCACAACGTTTTAAAATTGATCTGATTATTCTATATGTTTCATCATATAGTTGAAAGATTATGTGTGTTTAGTTTATAATTTAATACGACATTTGAAAAAGAAGAGGTTTATCGGTGTAAAAACAAAACAAAACAAAACAAGAGAGAGAGCAATATCTCAATAGGTGTACGGATCCCTGGATAGAGAGAGAGAGCGGGCAAGCCCTTTTTCTCGGTTTTGTTCTTATCCTATTCCATTTTTTCATTCAATTTAAATTAATTATTTCCGGGGCGTTTTTTAAAAAAAATCATACAACTACTAGACATATAAAATTAGTTCCCAGAAAATACTAAAAAGACGACTGATATTTTATCACCTGGATAAAGAAAATACCTAATTTAGCAGATTCCTTTTTTAATACAAGAAATGAATAGAGAACCATAACAATGGTGTATGCTTTCTTTTCAAATTCATTAAACAAATCCAAATTACCAATGAAACTCTTAAGATAATATACCATATTTTATACTAAATTAAACCCTAAACTGAAAACCCAAACCCTAAACCCTAACTCCACAAAATCAAATACTAAATTACTAAAAACGTAAATAATTTGTTTCTTTAGCTTACATGATTAAACTAGCATAGTTCATTCATTCTGGAAGTTTGGCATATTTTTCCTATAACAAATTGTTATGTTTGAAAAATATTACCCAAAAATATATGATTATACACCTTTTGAGAACTTAAGTTCAGTAGAAGAAACATGGATTCTCAAGAAGAATGACCAATGACACAACAATAACATTAGAAGAATGATATGTCCCTAATTTTAGTTACATCTTTAATTATATAAATATTACTGGTCATATTCTCTGAATGCGTAAAAACGTCTCTTTATAGCTAAATTATGTAAATTAGGTCAAATTTTTTTTTGGAGATTTAACTTTATAAAATAAAAGAATATATAAATTGATATTTTGAGGATTTTGAAATCCACGATTTGATAGATTTATAATAGGTTATTTGGAGATTAAAAAAAAAGCAATGTGTAGTGGTGAATCGAGGTGGGTTTAAAGGTTTGACAAAGAGAAAAATCAGATCCAAATTTCTTTTCACTACGTGTTCTATTAGCCCTTATCCATTTGTTTCCCATTTCGAATTGGGGTCTTTTGAAAAAAGACAATTCATCAAAATGACAATTTTTCATTCTTACATAAAAAAGTAGGAGCGGACTAAAAATCCAAATCAAATTAAGATGAACGGAACAAAATTAGAGCCCCCTCACCAATATAAAAAGTTGCCCGTTACTTCCTTATGCATATAATTTGGAATATCATAGGTCAACAAGGTGTGTAGTGAATTGAGTTGGAGTCCGGTTTAATTCTGGTTCAATGTACAGTATATTAGTTGATCCAGTTAGTAGTATTGATAAAATCAAATAATTAAGTTAGGTGAAAATACGTGGTAAGATTAGTTTTGCTCTAATTTAGATATGTCATGGTGTTGTTGTTTTTTCTAAGTCAAATAAATCAAGAAACATGCGCATGTTAGATTTTGTTATGTTGAATAGATTTGATTTCAAACTGCAATAAATTAGTTGATCTAGTTAGTATTGATAAAATCAAATAATTAAGTTAGGTGAAAATACGTGGTAACATTAGTTTTTTTGCTCTATATTAGATATGTCAGATTTCGAGCAAAATACATAAAATGGTGTTCTTGATTTTTCAAAGTGAAATAAATCAAGATACATGCGCATGTTAGTATTTGTCATGTTGGATAGATATATATATATATATATATATATATATATATATATATATATATTTGATTTCCAAGGTAACACTAACTAATATTCTCTACACACTATAAGGCATTAATTTAATGACCTACGTAATAACACAGGGAATTACAAAGCCCAAGGAAGTGAAGAAGTTCATGTTGGAACAAAATTTATAAGAGTTTGAGGGCTTTATAAATATGTGTATGTGTGAATTGAAATGAGACATTTGGGCTATGTAAAAAAGCCTTGTGAATGTAAAAAGGAAAAACCTTAAAAAAAGGAAAAGCCTTAAAAAAGGAAAAGCCTACAAAAAAGGAAAAGCCTTAAGAAAAGGAAAAACCTTAAAAAAAGGAAAAGCCTTAAAAAAAGGAAAAACCTACAAAAAAAGGAAAAGCCTTAAGAAAAGGAAAAACCTAAAAAAAGGAAAAACCTAAAAAAAGGAAAAGTGAGGGACATGTGAAAAGTCTCACATCGCTAGTTGGAAATAATTTCCTCTATGATCTTCTCCTATATATAGGATCGCCTCTCTTGAGAGAAAGGTATCCAATCAAACACAGAAAACACACTACAAAATAAAAAGTTCCTTCAATTCTCCACAGCTTAGAGTAAGTCTTTATTCGAGAGTATCGTAGTATAATGTTCGATAGATCTGATATCAAGTGTAGATGATACAGATTACTTTGGTTGTATCCTGGGACTCATGGATCTATTAAAACCCGTCGCACTACGGGAGATTCTTAGAGTTAAGGAAAGAGATTCATCTCGCCTCCTTAGATTTATTTTATTGCTTTATCGTTTTATGAATCGTCTGTTCCTTACTGTTTATTTATATAAATCGTGATTAAATCTCTCCTGTCTATTGTGCGATAATTTTGGTCCTACAATCTTAACTCTAAGAAGATCCAATTTCTGTTTTATTACTTCAATTGGATCTTTAATCACGAGTAAATAAACGTTTTCAAACGGTTTTTAAACGATTCTTCTACTGCTGATGATACTCAAACGTTGTCAAAAAGCTTTTAGCAAATTGAAACGTGTAGTAGAGGCAATCTTCATCTCTCTCTATTTTTTAAGAAGATGTTCTTCTGCTAGTGATACTCAAACGTTAATCAAACAGCTGTTTAGCAACTTGAAACGTGTAGTAGAAGCAGATCTGCTTAAACATCTTCTAAAAAACCGTCTTTAATTGCGATTAAAGAACGGTATAATCAACGAACACACATCTGTTCTTGATAGGTTCGATTCAGATCGAGGCCTTGTGAGTATCGATCGACACCCTATGGTATCGGTCGATATTGGACTAAATTGTATCGGTCGACACTTAAGTGTATCGATCGATACCATGCAAACAGTGTATCGGTCGGCACCTCAGTGTATCGATCGATACTTTGCATCGACCAAGTTGGTCTATGTCGATCGATGCTGTGTATAAGACACAGGTATCGATCGACACTGGTGCTACGATCGATCCTGTGAAATTCACTTGTATCGATCGACACCCAGGGTATATCGATCGACACTGAGCGTGTATCGATCGATACCAGGTTGCTTCGAATGACACAGTATGTGCATCGAGCATCAATAGGAACCCAGGGTGTATCGATCGACACTCAATGTGTATCGATCGACACCAAGATGCTTCGATTAACACAGTATGTGCATCGAGCATCGATCGACACTGTGGTTTATCGATCGATCCTGTGTAAAAAATTCACTTACATCGATCGACACACAGGGTGCATCGATCGACACTATATGTGTATCGATCGACACAAGCTGAGCATCGATCGACACCGAGGTGTATCAATCGATACAAGCTGATCATCGATCGACACCGAGGTGTATCGATAGATCTTATGCAAAACTCACGTGCATCGATCATCACCAAGGGTGTATCGATCGACACTGAGGGCATCGATCGACACCATATGGGTGTATCGATAGACATTGTGTGTGTATCGATCGATACCAAGGAGTATGGATCGACACCAATGCGATTCAGTTCGATATCAGTCTTAGAATTGCGATTCTTGAGTTTATATATCGGTACTAACTGAAAGTTGTGTTCTCATTGTCTTAGAGAAATGACAAACAACAACTCTGGAACTATGGAGAAAACCAGTGACAAAGTGGATCAAACGACTGCGAGTCTGATCGAAACAGTGAAAGGTCAAGCAAACTTGATAGAAGCTGACATGTGTGATGTGGTCACTGAGGCCAATGTTGCAGAGAGCTATCCAAAGACTTGGTGGTTCGATACTGGTGCAACCAGACACATCTGTATGGATCGCGAGATGTTCTCGACATACACAAAAAAAACAAGAGTGGTGATAAACTCTTGATGGGAAATTCTGCCTCGTCGATAGTTGATGGTCACGGGAAGGTTGTTCTGAAACTCACCTCTGGACAGGAACTAGTTCTCACGAACGTCGTCCATGTACCAGACATACGCAAGAATCTGATCTCAGGATCGCTCATAAGTAAGCATGGATTCTCTGTGAAGCTGGAAGGTGATAAGCTAATCCTAACGAAAAATGGGATGTATGTGGGTAAGGGTTTTGTATGTGATAATCTGTGTAAGATATCGGTTGAGGAAGTAATCCGAAAAGATAATGTAACCGAGGCATCCACCTCGTAGAACCCTAAAGATTAATGATAAGAAACCATTTGCTATTTGGCATGAACAATTAGGACATGTTAATTTCAAGTCTATGAGTAGATTAATGAACATGAACATGATTCCTAAATGCAAATTAAGCAAAGACAAATGTGAAGTTTTGTGTCCAAGCCAAACTCACTAAAACGCCATCACCCAGCGTTCAAAGAACAACAGAACCTCTAGGTTTAATTCACACAGTTTGATGTGATTTGAAATATATTCAAACCAGAGGAGGCAAGAAATATTTCGTGACATTCATAGACGATTGCACGAGATATTGATACATCTTTCTACTGCGGAGTAAAGATAAAGCCTTGGACAAAAATTTAAAGACGTGTAGCTCAATATTATGTGTCCAAAAATTTTGCGATTTTTGAAATAATTGATGTTCAATTAAGTATTGGAGGCTGATTTAATTTAAATAATTAAATCATTGGGTTAAGTGAGCAGGCCTCTTGTGATTCTTGATATGAGTTCAAGAATACTAATACAATTCGATATTGTATTAAGTTTATTAAATTCTAGAAATTGAATTTAATTTTACCCTTTAACTTGAGAGTTGGGTATTGGTTAGTATATTAATTTGGTTTGATTCTCTTGAACAAAATCAAATTTCAATATGACTAATAACACCGATATGATCATTGTTAAGATTCGGTGGTGTAAAAGATAATGAAATGGCTCAAGCCAATGTAGTCGAGATAGACATGTGTAATGTCATCATCGGAGTCAATATGGTTGAGCATAACCCACATGAGTGGTGGTATTATACCAATATATGCGTTGAGATGGGAATGTTTCCCTCCTACCATAAATAATGACAAGAATTTTGGTGCTGAAGTTGACTTCTCAAAGAAGCTCACTCTCACTAATGTAAAACATGTGCTAGAGATGCATAAAAATCTTATTTAGGGCACAATGCTAATTAGGCACGAATTCATAGTCAATTGTCTAAGCTGATTAGCATGTATTGACAAAGAATGTTGTCTATATTAAGGACGGACTGGTCCAAATTAACGTTGAGACAGTCGGACTTAAAATTAATGTAACCAATGTTGCTGACATTAATGAGAAAGAATCATTTGCTTATGGTACAAAATCTCTTAGTATTTGATCTGAATGTCTCAGTCACAGTATATTCGAATCTATGCGATCCCGAAATACAAAATAAGCAAAGATGAGTGTGAGGTTTGCGTTCTAACCAAACTCACTAAAACACCACAATCGAGCGAACCTCTTGGTTTGACTCATACAAAAGGTGGTGAGAAATATTTTGTGACTTTCGTTGAGGATTGTACGAAATATAGTTATGTCTATTTGCTAAGAAGCAAATACGAGACCTTGTAAAACTCAAGGAGTTTAAACTCGAGGTTGAAAACCAACTCGAAAGAACTATCAACATAGTTTGAAGTGATAGAGGACATGAACAAGGTAGTATACATCAAACGATTGATCCCTACTCACCTGAATCCAATGGAGTTGCTGAAAGAAAGAACATAACTCTCAAGGAAATGATGAATGCAATGTTGCAGGAATCTGGGTTAGTCCAGAAATGTGGGGGGAAGCATTGCTTACCACAAGTTATATCCTGAACTAATAACCACACAAAGTCACTGGAAATGTTTTATGTGAACTTTGGAAAAGTAATGTGTTTTTATACAAATACATGAAAGTGTGGGGGTGCCTAGCAACCACCTAAGAAGGTGACAATCGGACCAAAAACGGTGGATTGTATCTTCATTGTGTATATGCACACAATGTAGTGCTGATTGCTTTCTGGTGTATAAATTAGATATACCAGACATCCAAGTAATCACGGTAACCAAGGAATGCGTCTTTCTTTGAACATGAGTTTCCGTGTAAAGGATAAGCTCTAATACCTCACGAATTGAGGCGAGCAATTTATCTCCTGGGCTCTTACGCTTTTAGAGGTATCGATCGATACACCTCGGTATCGATCGATGCTTGACGGGCATTGGACCTTTGATCGTACAATGTCGGTACTTCTGTAAAGAAGCAGAAGAGGCTAAAGTTGAAATTTGTCGTATGCTGATTGGAATCACAGCAATATGAGATCTTGTAATCCATCAAATGGATGTAAAATCTGTCTTTCTAAACGACCATTTAGAAGAGGAGATTTACATGAAACAACCTGAGGGTTATGTCACTCCTGAACAAGGAAAAAAAATAAGTAGACTTGCAAAGTTCTTATACGAGCTTAAGTTAGCTCCTAAGCAATAGCTTGGAAAGTTTGACAACAAAGTGATGTCAAATAGCTTCAAAATCACTTAAGGTGATATACATCAAAAGTACTCCACATGGATACGTTTTGTTATGTTTATAAGATGACACGTTCATCATGGAAGCAAGAAGGACATAATCCAACACACTAAGAAAGTGTTTAGTGGGAAGTTTGATAGACATAAGATTAGTGGATAATCTTGTCTCAAGATCCTAGAATGTTTTGAGAACTACTCAAACAAGATTGCAATAACTCTAATTGTGATAAAGTTATCTCACAAGTGATGTATGCAAGAATTATCGGAAGTCTAACGTACTTGATGAATCGTACTAGATACGATTTGGCGCATAAGTCGCTACATGAGTAATCCAGGTCATACTCTGTGGAAAGCCATAACTAGAATGTTGAATTATCCAGCGTTATATGTCGTCTCGATTTACATCAAAGTCTGGGGGGTTCAAGACATTATGTTCACCTCTTGGTCTCGTAAACCTGACAGATATTATAAGTGGATAATATTTTTTCTTGGTAGTGCAGCAGTATCATGGAAATCTTCCAAACAAGCACTTTTGGCCTAATTAACCAAGGAGTCAGAGTTTATAGCTTTAGATAAAGCTACGGAGGAAGCAAAATGGCTTCAAAACTTTGTGGAAGATATCCCGATGTGGGAAAAACCAGTGCCAACTTTATGTGTACACTGTGAGAGTTAGTGAGCTATCTCTCAGGCACTGAGTAAGTTATAAAATGGCAAATCTCGAGAATGATATAAGACCATTTAGACAACTGATCTCACAACGGCTGATAACTTAGCGGATCTGTTTCCTAAAAAGTTAGCCTCGAGATCAAGTTAGTTAAATCATCAAAAGGAATGGGTTTAAAGCCTATAGAAAAAGACGACGTTTGACAGATACCCCACCTATGTGACTGGAGATCCCAAGATCTAGGTTCAAAGGGAAACAAAATTAAACTGATTCGAGTTTAAGCACTGTGAGACTATGTCTCTGCCCAGTTCCTAGGATGATAAAACAGTGCTACCTGTGGATAGTAAGGATAAGCGTTGGCTTTTAATGATTGCATAGTTGTGTATATAGTGGAGTGTGACAGGACACTTTTGAAAATAAGCTAATAAAAGATCACCTTGTGAAGTGTGAAATGGGGCCGTTTCTAGGAGAATGAAAGATAAGGCTATATTCTCCAAATTCACTCACGAATACCAGGAATGTTCAAGGCCAAAATGAACCCAATAGAGAACAAAGTTCTACGAGAAAATGTCGCTGTGCGATATCTGTTGTATCGGTTTACATCAAAATCCGGGTGGTTCAAGACATCATGTTCACCTCCTGGCCGAGTAAACGCAACAGATATTAAAATTGTTTGGTTCAAAGCTGAAAAACGCTACCATTCAGTGACAGTTACATTTTCGTATACTCTCGAAGGTCTGTCTACGTCTAGATGAGTCTAGTCAAGTATGTCTAGTAAAGTCTAGTCTGTTCAATTTTCATATGTTTAGAGTCATTTCTATTCATGTGGGGGATTGTTGGAACAAAATTTATAAGAGCTTGAGGGCTTTATAAATATGTGTATGTGTGAATTGAAATGAGACATTTGGGCTATGTAAAAAAGCCTTGTGAATGTAAAAAGGAAAAACCTTAAAAAAAGGAAAAGCCTTAAAAAAGGAAAAGTCTACAAAAAAAGAAAAGCCTTAAGAAAAGGAAAAACCTTAAAAAAAGGAAAAGCCTTAAAAAAAGGAAAAACCTACAAAAAAAGGAAAAGCCTTAAGAAAAGGAAAAACCTAAAAAAAGGAAAAACCTAAAAAAAGGAAAAGTGAGGGACATGTGAAAAGTCCCACATCGCTAGTTAGAAATAATTTCCTCTATGATCTTCTCCTATATATAGGATCGCCTCTCTTGAGAGAAAGGTATCCAATCAAACACAGAAAACACACTACAAAAGAAAAAGTTCCTTCAATTCTCCACAGCTTAGAGTAAGTCTTTATTCGAGAGTATCGTAGTATAATGTTCGATAGATCTGATATCAAGTGTAGATGATACAGATTACTTTGGTTGTATCCTGGGACTCATGGATCTATTAAAACCCGTCGCACTACGGGAGATTCTTAGAGTTAAGGAAAGAGATTCATCTCGCCTCCTTAGATTTATTTTATTGCTTTATCGTTTTATGAATCGTCTGTTCCTTACTGTTTATTTATATAAATCGTGATTAAATCTCTCCTGTCTATTGTGCGATAATTTTGGTCCTACAGTTCAAAGGAGAAGGGATGCAGCACAAAGAAAGGCAACGTCTTCGTCACTTTTGAGGTTTTGTTTCCTTCTTCTCTCACTGAGATTCAGAAGAAGAAGATTAAACAGTATTCGCTTAGTACTTTTCCTATCTCTAGAACTTTGGGAGAACATGTAATGGTCCTAATGTAACAATGACTAGGTTTTAATATAGAAAGAAAAAAAGGGAGGTTTTGATCACTTTGTCTTTTTATGTGTTTCTTCTATACATATTTTTGTTGTTGCTTTTGTTAATCAAATTTGTCTGTTTCAAATACTCTTTTTTTTTTTTGGAGCCTAAAAATGTAATAACAGTTGTGTCCTCTTATGAAATTAAGAATATGATTATTCAGATATTGCTCTCTTTTTTGTCGATGTGGGACTCTCATTTATTTGTTTCTGAAATAATGATTAATAAAATAAATTTAATAATCAAATTCTTAAATCATCTAAATTTTCGGAATCAAATTTTGTCTTTTTTGTTGTTTAAAAGTGTAGATGAATTCTAAAGAAACTAATTTTAAAGATATTATTTTTATACAGTATCCATTTTCTGTTTAGGTTTTACAAATAAACAAATTCGGTTTTGTGATAATCTTCCAAATATTATCTTTTTGGAATTCATTTCAGGATTTATTTTATTTGCATAATCTTCCATAATCGATTTCAACTAACTCTAATTAACACCATTAAAGATTTGTTATTAATTATCAAAAATAATACTAATTTAATAAGAGAATTAAATATTATTTTAGACATGGTTTGATTTCGGATTAAACTCAACCGGATTATAGTCGGTTTTGTTTGTCGGATTTAATAAATTTAATCCAAAATTTCTATGAGGAAAAACTAATCCAAGTCACTTTTTTAATCGGATTAAATGCTTTTTTAATCGGATTAAATGATTAAGCAAAGGATGGAAAAATATGGGGATAATTATACCCTTAATGAATCTAATTAAATTTTTCCTTAAATTGTTTTTTTTTTCAAATGGGCATATGACTGAGAAGTTGGCCAACTCGGCTGTTGGACGCCGTCAATATGATATGCCGGAAACATCTGTACCGAATTGTCATATATGGTCGACAACAAAAGACCAAATTTTCATCAGAAAAGTAAACTGTTTGGATTTTAAATCAAAAACTTAAAATTGTATGTTGGGCTTGTAATATTGAAGGCCCATTATACCTTCAAGAAGCCCTAATTTTTTTTTTAATTTGGGGATTTTATGTTAAACAATATAGAATATGTGTATGTGTGTTTATTAGTAATATAACATAGCTCAGTTGGTATGCCTTGAAGGTAAGGGGTTCAAGTCTCTAGTTTTACGTTTTTTTTTTCTTAAAACAAAACGACGTTGTTTTAGTTTTAACGAAAATTCTAAACGTTGAATTAACGACGTACTTTTTTTGGTCCGGTCAAACAAAGTTTAGGATTTAAAACAAGAGTTAAAGAAAGTTTGTGATTTAAAACAAGAGTCAAAGAAAGTTTGTGATTTAAAAATAAAGTCAAGATAAGTTTGTGATTTAAAACGTTCCCCCGATAGTTGGGGGATTAAAGTTGAGGATTCAAATGGCATTATTCACAAATATATATCTATTCAACATGACAAATACTAACATGCGCAAGTATCTTGATTTATTTCACATGAGAAAAAAAAACACACACACACAATTTTATGTATTCTGCTCGAAATAGGACATATCTAATCTAGAGCCAAAACTAATCTTACTACGTATTAATTGATTTTTATCAATACTAACTAGATCAACCCACAGCTACTCCTCCTCACAAAAATAAAAATCGTCGATAGGGGGATCAAATTTGAGGCGTCGGAGGGAGATAGAGCAATCTTAAAACAAAGGGAGCCTGAGACTCTACGGATCCGATCAAAATTAATGGAGGAAAATGCTAAAATAAAATGAATTAAAGAGAGGAAGGAGCAGAAGAGACACAAACGACGAGGCCAAAGCTTAAACAAGTGACCTTAGAGAGGGAATATTTCATTAATAATTTTGTTTTTCCGTATGTTGAACGATTGGGGGGTATAAGGAAAATGAATTTTAGATATTCGGTATTTTGTAATGAAATCAAATATATATCATGACAAATACTAACATGCGCATGTATCTTGATTTGTTTCACTTTGAAAAATCAAGAACACCATTTTATGTATTCTGCTCGAAATCTGACATATCTAATCTAGAGCAAAAAGCTAATCTTACCACGTATTTTCACTTAACTTAATTATTTGATTTTATCAATACTACTAACTAGATCAACTAATTTATTGTCGATATTCAGTTTGAAATCAAATATATTCAACATAACAAAATCTAACCTCGATATTCAGTTTGAATTTGTCGGAGTCAGTGTTTTTTTTTGGTTTGAGAGATATATTGGGAGAAATAAACAGTTAAACACAATCAGCGTATGATAAGAACGTAGAGGAAGATTTGGAATCGAGTAAAGTGCCTGATGCATTGATAAAGCCTGACACCGACAAATATTGGTCCCCTCATCTCAAACCGGTGTATTTGGACGTTCCTCCTCCTCCTCCGTGATGGAGGAGAAAGCATGGTTCCGTCCAACAAGTCTCGAGGACTTGGACAAGAGTCACCACCATTCATAGCACAAACTCTTCTTTTATATGTGTGTTTTCCGAATGTTGTAATAAAAGTTGACGTAAAACTTTTATGTTTTGTTCCAATAACGAACTAAATTTTTGTAGCGCTTGCTTTGCTTTTTTTCTGGTTTTGAAAATTACTCAATTTGGCTAATCAGGAGGTTCCTCTTCTGATTGCGAAATGATGAAAATTACCACCAGCAACAGCAAGCGACTAATGCATTCTCTCCCTTTTTTGCTAATTTGAGCCCAAACTTACTCTAGCCTAACAATGCATAACGCATTTATATGGGCTTTACAACTTCTATGGCCCATGACTATAGTTTCATCATTCATGACTGAGATATGGGCCATGACTATTTATATTTTGTAATGATAAAAATAATTTTCTTCCAATTCTATTAATTTTTTTTTTTATGATTTGAATTAAATTCCTAAAATGCCCTTTATATACTGTCATTTTTGGAATATATCTTTCTTTTTTTGGCAGATTAAAATATTAGTTATTCCAGAGAATTCAAATTTCAAACATCCGCTCCAACGTTCACTTCCAAACTTAGGGATTCTCTTGGGGACGAGGTATAAATACTCCATTATCCTCACACCTTTCAACTCATAGGCGAAAAACATCTTGTTTTCTCTCTCAATATCTCTCCCCAACCCAAAACAAACAAACAATCTTTCTCTCTATTTTCGCGGAGATGGATTTCCACAGCCTTCTGAGAAGAGATCTTCAATTTCTCTGCAAGAGGAACAAAATCCCAGCCAATATGACCAATCTCGCCATGGCCGATGCTCTCAAATCTCTTGAGATTGTAAGTTTTCTTCCTCTATTCGCTTCATTTCATTTGGAATCCCAACAATTTTGCTTCGATTTCAAGTCAGTATTGGGAAATCGGAGCTTTACTTGAGATCGTGTGTGATCGTAACGTTGGCTTCTTAGATTTTGTCTCGATATTTCTGGATCTCAAAATTTCTTCTCCTGCTCGATCACTGCTTTATTCCATCTAAATTGACTCTGATTTGATTGAGATCGTGTTCATAATCATTTTGCCTCTTAGATTTTGTCTCCATATTTCTGGATCTCATAACTCCTTGTTCTAGTCGATCACTGCCTTATTCATCATCGTTTACCTCCATGTGTGTTGATGCTTGTTCTTATTCTATCCAAATGGTGAATTTGATCCTCATAAATGTTTGTTGATTTCGTTTTAATCGAAGATCATTTTTCTGTGAAATCAAGTTTGAGTTGTCGCATGTGTTTGATATTAAGTCATTACTTGTGGTTTCGTCTAACGCACTGTGATTCTGTAGCTTGACTCTTTGCACCACTAATGCTTTGTTTCTGTGATTCTTTTCCGGTCGAATTAATAGGTTGAAGGTCTTAATGAATACATGAATCAATCCGACTCCAATGTTCTTCAGTCTCCAACCAGTGTAGCAAAGCAGCCGCCAAATACTGCAACTAGAACAACTCGAAGGAAGACAGCAATAAAAGCTGAACCTCAGTTGGGGAACCGTTCTTGTCATATGACAAGCAAGTCTCTTGCTGGAGAAATCGACCAGGAAACTATAATCCAGAATGTTGCTCAAGAACCGAATACTAACAATGTCGCCAAAACTCCTGCAGCACGAAGCACAAGGAAAGCTTCAGCAGCGACTTCTTGTAGCAGCAAAGTTCAGGAGAGTAAGAAGGATGTATTGGTCCAGTCGGTGTACAGCACAAGGAGATCAACCAGACTGTTAGAGAAATGTATGGCTGATCTGAGTTTGAAGACTAAAGAATCCTTGGATAATGATAAACCTGAGAAGAATGAAGAAACAGAACAAAAAGTATCCGCACAGGAGAAGATTCCAGCTGGTTAGATACATTGCCTTTTCTTGCTTTCAATGCTTGTGCTTTAATCAGATAAATTGGTTGGTCTATAATGCGTTTGGTGGTAATATGCAGATTCAGAGGAGAGAAGTGAGGATGCTGAAGTTATCCCTGGTAGAGATTTAAGCGCTTCCATGGAGAAAGAATGGAAGATGTTGAAGAATGACAGCGACCAGGTAACTGGAGGTCTTGAGACATATGTTGATCTTGGTGATATTGATGCAAGGAATGAGACCAACAATGAGAAGATGAGTGAAGTTATGAGTGATGAAAAAGGTAATGCAAGCATTAATATACCAACAATGTTGTCTGCTATTTTCTTGTTTTGCATTTCTAAATTATGTGGCTTTCTTTTGCAGAATCCGAGGATAGTTTAGTCCAAGTAGACAAGCAAGAAGAAACATTGCAGGCTATTTGTGAGGAAGGTTTGAAGAAGAAGAACAATGATCAGGATTTTGGAGATACTGAGGTTCATGTTGATCTTGGTGATATCCCTGCCTTGAAAAATGCAAACACTGAGACAAACAATGATAATAAAGGTATGCTACAAATAGCGAGCACTAACTATTTTTCTTGTTTACATTTCTAAATTAAAATGTATTTCTTTTGCAGAGTGGAAGAACGATCAAGCTTTCGACAGTTTAGCACAAGTCGACCACCAAGAGATAGGTCAGGCAATTCAGGAGAATGATTCTGAGCCTGAGAAAATCAACAACTTTGATGAAGATACAATGGTGGACCAAACCGATGGCGATGGTGGTGATTCAGAAATTGAACCGAAAGAAGATAACTCTGGTGTTGACTCAGACGGCACTATCTCTGAAGCTGATTCGACCCAAGCCGTATTGGGATCTGATACTGCCGTTGAAGAGATGAATCTTTCGGAATCAGAAGGTTCTGCTGCTGCTCCAATGTCTCCTCCTCTTCTTCTTGAAACTGAACCGGAAGAAGATAAATCTGGTGTTGACTCAGACGGCAATATCTCTGAAGCTGATTCGAGCCAAGCCGTATTGGGATCTGATATTGCCGTTGATCTTTCGGAATCAGAAGGTTCTGCTGCTGCTCCAATGTCTCCTCCTCTTCTTCTTGAAACTGAAGCGGAAGAAGATAACTCTGGTGTTGACTCAGACGGCACTATCTCTGAAGCTGATTCGAACCAAGCCGTATTGGGATCTGATATTGCCGTTATAAAGATGAATCTTTCGGAATCAGAAGGTTCTGCTGCTGCTCCAATGTCTCCTCCTCATCTTCCTGAAGAGGCAATAGTCAAAACAGCTCCATTATCTCCATTTGCAGGAGAATCAATCTCAGTTCAATTTCCAAGACCAAACAAATCAACAACAACTCCATCAAAGAAGATGGTCAATGTTGATAATAAGAACAAGGAGAACAACATGGAGATGATGATGAATGTTAACAAAAATGAT
This sequence comes from Eutrema japonicum, assembly GCA_030161315.1. Classification (NCBI taxonomy): domain Eukaryota; kingdom Viridiplantae; phylum Streptophyta; class Magnoliopsida; order Brassicales; family Brassicaceae; genus Eutrema; species Eutrema japonicum. Next base: position 49,233,500 of record BSQW01000005.1, read on the forward strand.
AATGGAGAGAGCAAAGGTGAGGCTGAGAAGAAGAAGAAGAAGAAGAAGGTGGAGATCGATGAAGAGATCTTGAACGAGGTAAGCATCAGGCAACTGGTGAAGATGGTGAAGGAACTCTCTATAAAGAGCAGTAACAACAGAACTGCGTTGCAGATATTGCCTGGTAATAATCAGATTGCAGAGTAGAGAACGGTGATTCAAAAATGCTTTTGTTGTTGTTGTTGTTGTTGTTGTTGTTGTCTCAGATAAGAAAAGAAACAAAAAAACATTATGTTTCCTTTGATGATACTTTTGGTTTAAATAAAATCTCAATTTAAGGAACAAATTTGGGAAAGATCTTCCTTTTTTATATATTTTAAATTTATAACTACTCCCGACGATCGTCAAATTTTCGAAACGAGCTTCCCGTGATTAGGCGGGAATTTCAGTGGTCCGGATAAAATGTAATTTCAGAAACCGGAAAGCCGAACTGCACAAAAAAAAAAGTGTTTATACAGTTACATAAACGATGTTTTTTTTTTCTTTTTTTCGAAGAAATATAACTTTATTATTTTGAATTTGAAAAGTTTGAATACAAGGTATTTGTTAATCATGAAGATGGATAAATACAATTTAAAAAGTAAATATTATTAGAAAGTCATTTTTATGCTAATAAATGAGCAGCCTTATTTGATTGTCTATTAATATGAGCAACATAATGACTTGTGAATTTCGACCGCCAAAAGTTAATATCATCGATCAAATTCATAATTGATATATCTAGATAAGATCCTTGTAGTATATCAACTAAGTTTTTGCAGTCTCCTTCAAAACAAATTGATTCGAAACCGAGACTCCACACACATTGTAATGCATGTAGAAGAGCTTTTCCTTCAGTTTCTAGACTAGATAATGCCGTCGGTAAGTTGGCCGAACCCCAGAATTTGGCAAAACCATGATGATCACGAACAATCCAACCTCCAATTACTCATCTTTTGTTTGGGTTGTATGCTGCATCGTAATTACATTTTAGTGACCCTATGATTGGACGAGTCCAAAAAGAAGTTGGTTGATGCTGACGAACTAATCCAATTTGAAATTTAGTCTCCACATTTGTTGTCAAATTCTCAATCCACTCATTCACAAATGTTTGGTTAGAAACCCAAAGGCACGTCCCAAGATGAGTGAAGTGTTAGAGATGGTGACCAAGATTGTGGAAGCGCCTGGTATTAGCCCGCAGCTAATTCTGTTGAAGAGTCTAGAAGCTTCTAGAGACGCGGGAGGGAAAAACAAGAGGGTTTTAGAGAAGAGGAACAATGGCGAAGGAGGTTGGTTTGGCAAGTTATGGAACCCAAAGACAATAAGAGCTTGTTGATTGCTTAAACATTGAGATTGGAAAGCTTGAAGATATTGGCGAGATCAAGCTCACATACAAGCATAAACATATTTTTATATAAATGACGTAATTTTTTTTCTTTCGGCCTAATGGTCTTGTATTTATATACAACAAATCCTAAGAAGAATGGGAAATACATACAAAAAAGGAAAAAGTTAAAAACGAGAACACAGGAAATCTAGACAAAAACAGGAAATTTTTAGGATCTAATTGTCTTGAAATTTGTTTTTGTTCGGCCCAATGGTCTTAGTATTTTTTGTTTTCCCCGGCCTAATGGTCTTACTATTTTTATACACAACAAATCCTAAGAAGAAAAGGAAATACATACCGAAGGAAAAAAGGCAAAAAAAAAGGAAATCTAAACACAATTTGCTATTTATTGGGATTCCATAGCTTCTTACTTTTTCTGAGTTGGAGAATGGAGACAGAAGAGGTAGGTCGTCGGGTTAGGGTTTCTGAGGATGGGGAGGATAAGAGCTCGCGAAGAGATCTCGAGATTGATAGGGAGCATAAGAGCTCGCGAAGAGATCGTGAGATTGATGGGCATCGGAGAGACGATGGAGTTAGAGATGAAAAGGAGAGGAGACACAATGATAGTCAAAGGGACATGGTGAGAAAGGAAGATACCAGGAAAAAAGAAGACAAGAGTCATCAAGTTGCAAAGCCCAAGGTGCCAGTACTACTCAATCCAACTGGTGGCGTTTATATTCCTCCGTTCAAGCTAGCTCGCATGATGAAGGAGGTGGAAGACAAGAGCAGCGTAGAGTATCAACGTCTTACATGGGATGCTCTCCGTAAAAGTATTAATGGGCTGGTGAATAAGGTTAATGCAACCAACATCAAGGACATAATCCCTGAACTGTTGGTGGAGAATCTCATCAGAGGAAGGGGACTTTTCTGCCGTTCATGTATGAAATCTCAAATGGCATCTCCTGGATTCACTGATGTATTTGCAGCTCTAGTCGCTGTTATTAACACCAAATTCCCTCAAGTTGCTCAACTTCTATTGAAAAGGGTCGTTTTGCAGCTAAAGAGAGCGTATAAGCGTAATGACAAGCCTCAATTGCTTGCTGCTGTCAAATTTATAGCGCATCTAGTAAACCAGCAAGTCGCTCAAGAGATCATTGCACTTGAATTAGTCACTGTACTTCTGGAAGACCCGACTGATGACAGTGTCCAAGTGGCTGTTGGTTTCGTGACAGAGTGTGGTGCGATGCTTCAAGACGTTACACCAAAAGGATTGCGTGGGATTTTTGAGCGGTTTCGTGGTATCCTGCACGAGGGAGGGATAGTTAAGCGAGTGCAGTATTTGATTGAAGGGCTCTTTGCTAGATCTCAGGGACATCCTGCTCTTCGTCCTGAGCTAGATCTCGTGGAAGAAAAATATTCGCACCATGTCTCTCTTGACGAGGAAATAAATCCTGAGACTGCTCTTGATGTGTTCAAACCTGATCCTGACTTCGTTGAGAACGAACAAAAATACGAGGCGCTGAAGAAGGAGATACTTGGTGAGAAGGAGTCTGAGGATGAAGATGGCTCTGATGCTAGTTCAGTGGATAATGATGGGGAGGAAGATGAATCTGATGAAGAACAAATGAGAATAAGAGATGAGACAGAGACTAATCTTGTTAATCTTAGGAGGACAATATACCTGACCATAATGTCCAGCGTTGATTTTGAGGAAGCAGGTCACAAGTTGCTTAAAATTAAACTTGAACCAGGCCAAGAGATGGAACTATGCATAATGCTCCTGGAATGTTGCTCTCAGGAGAGAACATATCTGCGCTACTACGGTTTGTTGGGTCAGCATTTCTGTATGATCAATAAAATTCATCGAGAGAATTTTGAGAAATGTTTTGTACAACAGTATTCCATGATCCATCGTCTTGAGACCAACAAGCTGCGTAATGTGGCTATGTTTTTTGCCCACTTATTGAGCACAGATGCACTCCCCTGGCATGTGCTCGCCTACATTCGGTTAAGTGAGGAGGACACAACTTCCTCTTCTCGTATCTTCATTAAGATCCTTTTTCAGGAATTGTCGAAACACTTGGGGATTGGGCTGCTTAATGAGAGCCTTCAGGATCCAACAATGCAGGAATCACTTGAATCTATCTTCCCAAAAGATAATCCGAAGAACACGAGGTTTGCAATCAACTTCTTTACCTCCATTGGTCTTGGAGGCATTACGGAGAATCTGAGAGAGTACCTGAAGAACATGCCACGCCTCATCATGCAACAACAACAGAATCAAGTTGCAGAATCAGGATCAGGATCATCATCTGGATCTGACAGTTCTGGTTCCGAGTCTGATTCGTCTTCAGATGAAAGTGACAGAGAAAAGAAGAGGAAGCGAAGAAGAAGAGCTTGAGGCTCTTTTGTTTATCATCTCAACCAAAAATCTTTAAATTTTCATATGGTTCACATCTTTTTTTTGGTTATTCAACTTGAATTTACATGAGAACTCTATGAGCAATCATCTTTTCCTTCTTTAGTCGTTACTCGAAATCTTTGATTCCATCACTCTCGTTTGTTTGAATTCTCTCAACCAATCTCTCTATAAGTTAGTGCTACTTCATATAGTGTACTTGAGGTCTATGTGAAAAAAATGTTTGGTTTCTTGGATATCGAATTGATGATTTACCTTTACGTTTCTGATGTTGGTTCCGGATCTAGGTTTTCACCGATTTGCACAACTTTTACTTACGAGTTTAGATTTTGATTTTAAGTGTTGGAAAGCTATTTTTCTTTTGGCATACCCCTTTGTGTTGGTGGTTCTCTTCCCATATTTGTTTTGTTTTGTTTGTTCAGGTGTCAAGTGACTTATTGAATATAACAGAGTGATCTTCTTTTGCAGAGGAGCTGTGCAGAAAGCAGAAATGTCTGAGGAAGAAGTATTAGAAGAAGTATTAGAAGCAGTAGCATCTACCGGCAAGTTCTGGTAATGACACTTTTGAATAGCTATGAGTACGCATGGTTGGAACTGGCTTCTTTTCTTTACCTTACGGGTTTTGTATTTTTTGTGAGTATTTCTAGGTTTTAGGGTCTGATCTCTGTATTGCTACATCTAGCTGACTACTTTCTTTCCTTGTAATACTACAGGCAGGACTGGGAGAAACTAAAGGGAAAGCTATCGTGGTGGTTGAAGAAGGTATGTGCAGGTATAACCAGCAGTGTGCTTATAATACATATTATCATTCCACGTCCATCCCAATGATTACAATGTCTAACTATCTGTATATGGTGCGCTTTAAAGGTTCTGTCAGAGTATCCTGAGGCAACGATGACGGACGAACAGCAAAAGGAATCCCTAGGAGAAACATATTCAGAGCTGGTTAGTCGATTGGATGAAGGTCTATATCTACTCATTTGTTAGTTTTGTTACTTTGATTGCAAAAAAAATATTGTTTGAAACTATGAGAATAGTCTTGGCGTAGGGGCTTTTTCAAGGTTTACTTATCTTGTCAATCATTATCTTATCTATTTTCTATAACTTCACCTATCCTTTTTTTTCTCAAAATTGCTACGAAAAAAGCTCTGCATAGAATCTAGAAAGTAACCTGTGTAAATGAAATGACTTGTTATTGTACAGTGTGGGAACATATGCTGAGAAATGTGTCAGGGGGTTTGCAATTCAGTTGTTGAAGCTGTTTCATGTTGTTCTGACCTTTTCCAGTTTTATATATGCTTTTACAACTCTTGAGTGTTCTCTTTTACCCAGAGACCTTTTATTTTGCCGTTTGAAGTATGTTAAGTTTTTTTGTTTTTTTGTTCTTTTCTTGTTTTGCAGCCCTTCTTAGTTTCGACGAAGGTCCTCCATTTACACTGCAGAGACTCTGTGAGGTAAGTAGATGCGCTTGCCGATCATGATTTACTTCAATGTCGGAGATATATGTTCTTTTTAGCTTGCCATGATTTAATTAAAAAAAAACTGTAATTGTCAAAGTATGCCATGCGAGTGTCTTATAAAAATTCCCCTCTTATTTGTTTATAACCACAAAGCTTGTTGATTTATTTGTGTTTTAACAGATCCTTTTGGCTGCAAGGAGCATCTACCCAAAGCTCTCAAAGCTTGCGCTTGCATTAGAAAAGGTACAGATTGGAAAGCATTACCTTTGTGACTTGATATAAACATTTACATTGAATTTGTGGGAATTTTTCCGATTCTTTGCAGAATCTGTTGGTTACTTCTATGTTATCCATCAGTGCGGATCCGCAATCAGAAACCACTGAGGATGCAAACGCAGCAACCGAAGACACAAAAACGGTTGCAGCAAATTGGGCACCAAATGGAATTGAAGCCATTGGAGGCGACAAGGATGAGATAATGACAGAGGTAGAAGAAGCAGAAGTTGATGACGCAATGACTATTGACATGGAAACAATCAGTGAGCCATCAGAGACAATGACAACGGCGAGTGAGAGTGAGACTCCAAGCCAAATCAGTTAAGTATCTGATTTTGTTCTATTCTTTTTTTATCATTTCTTGGACATGTTTTGTTTATCATCTTGGGTTGTCAATTTTCTTCTCTAGCTGCTGCAAAACCATCATCGGATTCAATGGCTGCAGAGGAGGGAGATTCGCGGATGCCTTGAACCTTATGCCTGATGAGACAAGAGTTTAAACATGATCAGCTTTGAAAACTGATCTCGAATATAATGTTTGTTCTAGGAGAAAGAGATGTTCTTGGATTTAAAGAAGGTTAGCGTTTTAGTGGATTTGGTTTATATATAAGGTTGATGCTCAAAATCATAGATTGGGTTTTAATGTTGGGTCAGGGCCTTTTTGATGGGCCTTGGTCCAAAGTACCATTGGATTAGCGATGGAAACGACGTCGTTTGTCTATTACTCGCGGTTTACGTGGACTGATAAAACGCCATCACTTATCAGCAACCATTCAGCGCGTAAGCTTCACCATCATATCATATTCTGGATGTCTAAAATTAAACCATCACTTACATATGATTCTAAATATAGTATACACACATATATGAATTGTTTAACTTACGCTTTTAACTCCACAAAATTCTGGTACCATATGAGCATAAAACCCCACCAGACCTTTAATTTGTAGAAGATCTCTCATACGGTCAGAAATTGCATTGAGTTTACTACGGAATTGTCCTTTCACTTTGAATGTATTATAAAATAAATTTCATTAGTATAAAACTAAACCACCTAGAATCAAAAACAAAGAAATAGAAATGTGGATTACTATATAAGCATTTATATTCTTGTAATCATACATGATTTCCAAAATCTTTTTCAAGTCCTACTTCTTTAATGAACTGAATAGGCCTCTTCGAAGAACAAATAGCCAAATTTTCTACTTGACCTGAAATCTGTCGATTCGGAATATCTTCTCTTCCTAATATGACGTGGTTGATTCCTAATTTGATGTGGTTGATGAGTCCTCTAATGGACAAAGGCTTTTGTTCAACAATTGCATCAATGTCTTTGTTGTAAAGGAATTTCAGTATCTTCCTGAGAGTCATATCCCAACAATCATCTATCCATATATAGATGTTAGCATAAATACATCAATTATACAACTAGATCAGTCTCTAACCAAAATAAAAAAACAATTAAAAGATGTTTACTAGCCAAAGAGTTTTCGTTTAGCCTAATATGTTTTATTTGCATTAAAAAATAAGAAACATAATTGCACATTATTTGCACCCAACCACAATTATGAATTTACTTGGAATATATTACATAATTTGATTGTCTTTTATTTTTAAAACGAATTCAAATAGAGACCCAAAGTCATACCATAAAATAGCCATACAACACTAACCAATTTTTTTTTTTTTTTTAAATTGCACCTTTGTTTTTCAACCAGAATTCATGAAAACGGAAAACATTAAAAAAATGGGACCACACTATCTACATTAAACACTAATTGCATCATACCTTCAGTTTGCTCAACAATACTCCCGAGTAAATCTAAATGTGTGTTTGTCCAATCAAAGTTTAGATGACTTCCACCCCTAAAATCCTGTTAAAAAAAAAGACAACTTTGAAATTGTATTAGATAACTTTGAGAGATATAACAAAATAAAATTAGTGTTTTGACTGATTCATACCCGTATTGGAGGAGTTAGAGCAACTTCTTGGACAAAATCATCTTGTGCCTTACAGCGAGTTTTAGCTTCAAGCTTTATTATATTTTTCCCTTTTGTCTTTTCCGGAGCCGCATATGGTACCAAATCATCCACTATCATCATCCATTCCTGCAAACAATGTAATTAAAACGTTTGATCAAAAAACAAATGAACATCAAACAAAAAAAAAGCTCGGGTAAAAGTGAGAGAGACTTAGACCCATAATTATGAAGAAATGACATGGAAAAATAGACTTGGGAGAGAGTCAGAGAGAGTTAGGGAAAGAACCTTAGAAACTCGGGACCTCTGGGCCGCATAATAGGGTTGTTTTGCCATTGAGCCACTGACACTTTTAAAGGTATGTCTAACAAAATTTATTTTATAGAGTAGGGATGGGCGTTCGGTTAAACGGTTCGGGTTCGTTTCAGGAAATTCGGGTTTCGGGAAATTGAAATATGAAAGAATATGTCCGAATGGGAAATTTGAAATTTCGGGTTTCGGGAAATTCGGGTTTCGAGTTTCGAAAAATTTCAGAAAATTTGAAAATTTCCAAATTTTGGTTACGTTTTCAAATTCGGGTTTCGGGAAATTTCAAATTTCCCGAAACCCGAAACTCGAAACCCAAAATTTCAATTTTTCCGAAACCCAAAATTTCAATTTTTCCGAAACCCGAAATTGAAAACGTAACCGAAATTCGGGAAATTTCAAATTTCCCGAAATTTCTCGAAACCCGAATTTCCCGAAATTTCAAATTTCTCATTCGTATATATTCTTTCATATTTCAAATTTCCCGAAATCCGAATTTCCTAAAACGAACCCGAACCGTTTAACCGAACGCCCATCCCTACTCTATAAAATAATTTTTGTTAGACATACCTTTGAAATTGTTAGTGGCTCAATGGCAAAACATTCCTATTATGTGGCCCAGAGGTTCTGAGTTCGAATCCAGGAGATTGCATAGTTTACAAAATTAAGCGAACGAAACAAGATGAAACGACGTCGATGTTTTTTTGGTCGTTCTAAAAGATCGTGTCTTTTTGGCCAGCTTGACAAAGTTTGGGATTTGTTTGGCAGATTTACCGATTGGTTTTATCAATTTAGTTTGTTTTTTAGAATGTGGGCCAAAAGTTTTGTTGAAAGTTTTGGGATTGGTTTTCACCAAATTTAGAATGTGATATAGTATTAAAACAGAAAGTTGTTCTGGGTATAATAGAATGGGGGAGTTGAAAATTAAAAAGCCCGGAATAGGCCCAATGACTTGTATATATATATGTAGCTAGGGTTTCCGGCGTGGGCACAGCAGTCATGGGGAAGGCGAGGAGGGGTAGTGGAATAAATGGTTGTCTTTTCTTGTCCCGTTGTAGAGGAGGAGGGTGTTGGAAGCCGCAGACATTTAGCCGCCGAAGTAGATGTAAATTGTGTGATTTACCTATCACAAGGTGTGGTAGATGTGGCTATTGTTATAACCGTTTGAATAGATTTGATGAGTTGATGAGATCAGCTCGTGGCTCTGTTATTCAGGTATCTACTTTCTTGCAATTGAGAAATTTCTACTATTCATTGATTTAATTCTTAATTACTAAGAGCTTAATTATTAGCTGGATAAGCCGACCTCCATGCCTAAGTCGCCATCAAGGTGTCCATTTATTCTCCCTATTTTGTATATATCAAGTATTGGCAGTAGCTATATGGATGGTGATTGTTGCTCTTATGCAGATTGAAGAAAAGACTAGGCTCTAAAGCTTTGCTGCGAGCTTGTTCTACCCCAATCCAATCAGATCAGAGACTTGATAGTTTCAAGGAATCAGATCAGACTCGTGACTCTGAATTTTCTAGCGAGGTACCATTCTTTTCATATAACTTGCATTCATCTAGTTCGTTTTAATTACAAGAGCTTATATGAACAGGAAAATTTGTCGTCTGAGATTGTTACTACCTCCATGCCTCCGTCGCCATCAAGGTATTTTTTGATTAGTCTCTCTCTGTTGCTTGATGGTTTGCTTGATGCTCACACATGAATGTTTTTTTCACCTGACTCAGCATAGCTAAGCAGCTCCCATCAATTTCAAAGAAGCCAAAGCGCGAAGCTTTAGATAAGAAGAAGAAGAAGAAGAAGAAGAAGAAAGCCGAATCCACCACCTAGTCAGCATCTATATATTTCCTCTCAAATGTTTCCAACGTTTAGTAACTTAAGCTTGCGATGAGTCGGGGTGGTGGCGCAGTTGGTTAGCGCGTCAGTCTCATAGCTCTGAAGGTCGAGAGTTCGAGCCTCTCTCACCCCACTATTTATTTTGAAAACAAAAAAAAAACTTATATATTTACTTAGAGCTCGAGCTTGCGATGCTTTATCATTAGTGTAAAATAACAAACCTTTTTAATGTTATTTTGAGAAACCTTTGTCATGTTAATTTGCCCGTTGTATTTGTCTCCTTGCTGGTCAAAGAGGGTCGTTTCACTCATATTCTTTTTTACTCGCAATTTTTTAAAAGCTTAACTGGTTTCCAAGAGTCTTTATTACAAGGATTCTCTGAAAACCAAAAATTGGCAGCTCTGAATCTACACCACTACTTAAATAAATGCCACAGCTTACACCGTGGTGTAGATTGGATTGAAAGTGTATTAATAAAAATAACAATAATAAAATATCAAATTATAATTTTTAATCATGGATCAAGCTGATTTTTGGTCTTGAAAGTTAACGCCTAGTGGGGACTAGACAATCAAAACTGGATATGATCTGGCCTTTACCTCTCAACCTTGAGAGGTCTTAGTAGAGGCTATGATCCAACCATCTTTAAAGGGCTTCTACTGTAAATTGCTATCTAGGGCAATCTCAGTGGCAGACTCATTCCACAAGAGAGGAATGAAGGCATATGAGGTGTGCTTCCACTGTGGAAGTGAGGCTGAAACCATAAATCATGCCATCTTTCAATGCTCCTTCTCCAACAAGGAAGTTTCCATAAGGGTTCCTTATAAATCCCTAACTACAATTTTAACCAATCAAATAAAGTTATTATAACACTTCCATGATACGACTAACATATTTTTGGATTGACTAAAATATCTAGATAATTTTGCTAGTGTGAATCCCTTCTCAAATTATATATATATTTTTGGACATCAAATCAAATATATTTGAAAGTCAATTTGATAATTTACATACAGAGTCAAAAGAAATCTTTATATTGAAGTGTGTACCAACTATCATAATGGTTGATTATCCCTTGGAAATTATTTTTATTAAAACTGTTTCACGTTGCATAAATATATATGCTGATATTTACTTTTGGGTTAGTTGTAAAATGTTAAGTTATTAATTAAAGAAAGCCAAAAAAAGAACTAGAAATCTTTCCAGCTTCTGTCTAAAAAAACCTTCTCTCTGGAATTGATCTTCTCCGGCCGTCGGTGTCGACTGGTGAATAAAGTTTCGGCGCTCCCTCTCTTTTTCTCTGTTACTATATGAAAAGACTTGTGTTTTTTCGGGTCTCTCTGATCTCAGATGCGGTGCTTTGGGGCGAATTTAGGTGGATTTGATCGGCAGGAAGATTTGGGTTCGAATTCCATCTATTGCATAAATTTTTAGTAGATTTTAATTTAAAAATTAGGAGAAAATAAAGTGTCGAACCCAAGTCTGGAACTGGTCCGGCGTACATCGAACCACTACACTAGGACATTACAATACAAAAATATATAAAAGTTCGATACCTATGTTAATGTCCGTTAAAATGGTGATGTAATAACCTAACACTTTTTTAGTTGGTGAATAATTTAAAACAGTTGGTATATTAATTCGATAATAGAAAAAATGAGTCAGTTGGGATATTTTTTAGGAATTTTCCCATTTTGTAGCGATTGAGAAGAGTTGGAAAGCGAGTATATCTTTACTTATTTTAATTTATTTAAAACAAAAAAGAAAATATTTGTAATGGGTGTACTCGAACCTTGGATTGAGGCGTGTAATAGGAGTCCCAAGACCACTGCCCTACAGTAACAACTAACAATTACCTTGATATATAATAACTTAAATAAATCTACATTTCGATAACAGAGATATAATCCATGTCAATTAAAATAGTAATATTTTTTTTAGAATTTTCCCATTATATATGTTATTGTGGTTGCTGTATGATCCCTTCGTTTTTTTAATTCAATCATCATCTTGCGCGCAAGTACATCAAAGAAAACAAAAATACTATCAAGACCTCAATTGTATAAGTAATATCTCATCGGTGATCCACAAAAACAATGTTTTAAGTAAAAAGGTGCTGATGATTAAAGTCAGACAGCCGCTGGGTGAATGCATACTTCAACGATGCATCTTGATGTTTCTTCAACAAAGTACTTGTCGTAAAACTCCATAAGCTCTTCCTTGGTCATTCCTCTCACAATGTCACGTACTCTCGAGCTGGGTTTTAAATAGCGTATAGCGACCCATAGCGAGGAGATTATCGATTAGCTCTTAGCGCTATAGCGATCCATAGCGATCGCTTTGTGTATTTTTTTTTTTTTTTCATACGTATGATAAAAGTGTTAGATACATATGATATAAATCTTAGAATGTTGCAATCTCAATTTAAAAAAAAATACCAAAACACCAAACTAACTCTAATATCACAATATGTCTCCTTCTGGATTTTAATCGTGTGTTTATGAAAGGTAGCGATGATAGAATCGTGTGTTTATTTTTTTCAGCCACTAAGGCTTAATAAGGAAGATGTAAGGTTTGCTAGGGTTTTACACGTTTTAAAAAAAAAAAATATATTGATCAATACAGAAAGCGGTCGCGTAGTCGCTCCTTGCTACGGTCGCAATAGCGCAGAAACGCGAGCATGGCGACCGCTATATGTAAATTGCATCGCCCCAGAACACAGTAGCGACCAGCCCTTTGCTTTAGCGCTTTGATCGCTATAGCGAGCGTGGCGGTCGCTATTTCAAACCCAGCTCTCGAGTAATAACCCTTCATGTCACTGAAAAATCAAACATTTAGTTAGTCCAAATTATCATTCAATCATATTGTATATGAAAAATTGAAAATCAAAGATACTTACATGTCGTCAACAATCAGGTCCCATAGAGCTTTCCCGGACTCATCTCTCAGAGAACTAAGCACACCACTTTGGTAATCTTCAAAGACACTCTCATCAACATCAGCCTATACATATATTATCAAACCAAAATTATAATAATGAGCCAAGCTCAATTAGAAAAAAAAAACTAAAGCTGAAATTAATCCAAACTTACCAGGATGTCCTTAAAGGCTTTTAAGAAGTTGTACATCCGTTGCAACAAATCCTGAGGCTGGTAATTCGGAGAAACAACATAGAGGTAAAAACCTTTGATTCCGCTAAAAGAATGAGCATCACAACCAACATCATAACCAAGCCCATCTTGTACCCTAGAGACAAGTAGATTTGAATACAATTAGTTGACTTTAGATCCATTATAACACATGAAAACCCATAGCAACAGAAACTGACTCGAGAGATCTCCATCAATACATACAAGCCGAAACAAAGGAGAAAACTAAATAAATCCAAACTAGCTAGAACCAATGTCTAGTCTTTTATTGCGATGGTATCTTTGCAATTGGTCTAAAAGCATATACAAATCCAAGTGAGAACTCACCTTAGCTGTTGGAACAGCGGCTCTTCTATGATAGATTGAAAGACATGTAACAAAGCCGTAACTCTGTCAAAATCGTCTTTTTTGCAAGAAAGTTGGAAGTAAATCTGCAAAACATACAAATCATGAGCAACTAAACAACATATTCTAGTCTATAAACTTTTGTCTCCCACCTTTGCCAAAGAATTACTTTCCAACTCGTTTTTAGCTGTAGCATTTATTCGAACTGGAGAACCAGGTGTTAGAGCTTTCATGCCTCTTAGTTCCCTTGGTAATTCAAGGGTTCCAGCCGTGACCGTTTCCAATGAATCAAAGATTTCTCTCGATTCATCTTTTGTTAGATCTCCAAAAAACAAGCTCGTAATGCGTCTCTGCAATTGAAAGAGAATATGGATGAAAATTTGAAGAGACACAGAGAATGGTTAATCATTTTAAGAGACACAGAATGCTTAAAAGTGACATTAACCTGCGAGAGCAAATGAGTAACGAAGGTAGGGAAATCCTCAAAAGTGATTTTCTCCAGTGCATTTAATTTACCAACAATGCCAAATCCTTCAATTATCGCTTCAGAGAGAAGCTGCCCAGCGTAAACAGTGAGATCTAGTGAAGTGGCATACACTTCTCTCACCATGGTCTCTTTGATTGTCTGAAAGAGAAACCAACAGTTGCTAGTTAAAACATAAAAAATGTCATACAAGTTCAAAGCGTCTAGTTAAAAATTAAAAGTAACATCAAGACTTCAAAAGTAGTAAAAGGGTTAGAGACAATACCTCAAAGCGTTGGTGAGAAGTAGCTTCAAAAGACCGGATCAAGTTCCAGATTGTTGTAACAAAGAGTTTGAAGTTCGCTCGATATCCATCGAAGAGAAGCTCCAGCTTGTTATCATCTCGGAATGATACAGAAGTATTAATGCATGCCTCACTTCCCTGCATAAACCCACACAAACCATTTGGTACAAACATATGACTTTATCTTGTTAAGAACATAAATATCTATCAAATCAAATGATGTACACATATATATATGACAAACCAATTCAACTGTGTTCGAATATTGGACTTACCTTGAATAAAATAGGACTCAGTTCATCTTTCACCATCTCAATTAATAGGTTTGTCTTCATATGATCTTCTACGCTGTTTCGAACATTCAAAGAAACGCAAAAGAATGCATTTGACATTCCTCTTTGTTTCTTGTAAATGAATGTCTTAGAATCCTCCTCATCCACCTCAAAAGACTCCACTACATCATCATCATCAAGCTCATCCACCTCAGAATCCTGCTCATCCACCTCAGAAGAGTTCACTTCTTCTTCCTCCTCAGACTCATTCACCTCAGAAGACTCTTCAAGGTCTCTAACAGAGAAATTACTAGCGATAAACTCGTTCCATTGAGGGAGTTCCAGAGAAGAATCTACTTTCGAAGTCTCCCATGTGGCTTTTAAAGAAGACGGAATCTTCTCTTCTATGTACGTGGCATCGAACCATCGTACTGTTTTGAAACCTGAATACAAAGGTGATATCATTGATATGTTATTTAAAGGTTAAGAAAATATATCGAAAAGAAATCTAATCTGATTGAACAAGTGAATACCTTCATCTTCTTCCATCAATGGCTTTGGCTTTAGTAAATCAATCCTCATATTTTGAGGATGGAAATGTTCTAACATCTTTTGGATTTCCTCGGTTCCACCAAAATCATTTAAAAACTCGAGACAAAGCACATGAGATGCTGGACACTTAAACATGTTACCTGTACAACAAATTGATTAAATGAAATTTAAATTCTTACATGAAAATCTGATAATTGAAACATAACAGGTGTGAATTGTAAACAAACCTGAAAGACGTTGTGCAAACATACTTGGATCATCAACGAAGCAATCATCAACATCCAAATATTCAATTTTCAATTTTAATGAAGCTGAATATTCTTCCTCAACCCACTAAACCCACTCAGGAAGACTAGTCCTCAGTCCTCACTAAATTGAGATACTGGTATACATACTTCACAATCTGATATTTCTGTCAAAAAAGCAAAAGAAAATTATGTTAAGATTTGAGAATTATGTTACAACAATGTTAATGATATGATGATGTTCGTGAATGTTATAATATTCAGATTTTGATGCCACCAAGAATTCTGTATCTTTAAGCTAATTGAATCATAGAACCACATCATTCGTTTGTGTATCTTTAAGTTAATTGAAACATAAAACAAAATCATTCGTTTCTTAATTGAAGCATAAAACCAAATCATTAGAATATTATATTACCTCTTCAAGACCAATGTTTGTGATGTCCAAGGAAATGGTAAACAATCGTCCTGCAGATGTGCACTTATACGAGCATAAGTCGGCTGTTTTGAAAGATGTGTCGGAACCCACTTCTACATTCAATGATGATATCCATTCTTTATCTTTTAGAAAAGAGCACAACGATCCTTTGCTCTCTACAAAAGGTAGATTTATCACTAGTTAATCTCTACAAGAAAGAATAACTGAATTAGAGGGAAAAAAATTACATACCGTGAGATAAAAGCTGGACTAGACAGTTCTCAGGCCTATTGGTAAATGTTTTGGATAGAGGAGGTAGAAGCCATGTGATATACAACTTTTGGACATTCTCAACAGATGGAAGAACATAAAATACATCAGAATTCCAAATATTCTGTGTTGTCGGCTGACGTGCTGGGCAGCAAAAATTTCCCCTTTTAATGAGGCTAAAGAACTGATTCACCCATTCTTCAAGTAAATCCAAAGACTCTGCGAAAAAAGATTTAACACAGAGATAAGAAAATCTTTTTTGTTAATCAAAAAGACTTTATTTTAAAAATGGAAAGTTACCTTCTCCCATTACTACAAGGTTCATGGAATGAGCTACATAATGTTCATTGAATAACTCCATTGCCTTGTCACGAAGAGATTGAGCAGATTCAACGCCTAATGAATGCTTGTTGCCTAAAGGTAAAATAAAGGAGTGAAGTTAGCAAAAACACATTTTAGTAAATAATGAAGCAGCAAAAACACATTTTAGGAACAACAATACCCCATGCAAATCGATTATATGGGTGATCCTCTGGAGAGGTATGTCCAATCAGTTGTTCAAGGCGGGAAGAATCTTTGCACTTGTGAAGAAGAAATTCTGGAAAAAAAAGATTTTAACGGTTAAAATGAAACTCAAATTAAAGAAAAGTAGAAAAATAAGGCAGATTCGGTAATTTTAGAAAACAAGAACATGTTACCTGAATCTATGGTGTTAATCTCCTTTTCAATATGTTCCACTTTCAAGAGAGGATTAATAAATAAATGTGCAAACCTGAAAAAGAGAAATAAATAACAGATATTTAATCAGAGAAACTTTAGACAAAGAGAAACAATGCATATTAATATATTATACAAACCTTTTCAAAGCACCTTCAAGTTGTTCAGAATCAACTCTCATGTGGAAGGTGGTATATTCCATTTCTGTTTGGGCATTTACTTCACCGCCATATTTGCGAACGAAAGCTTTTAACTATAAAAGCAAAAGAAATAAGTAAAGATGGTGTTTGGATTACAAATAAAACCAAAACAGTTGGTTTAACAGAAAGCTTACTTCATTATCGTCATGGAAGACCATATGCTCAATCAAATGAGCCATACCTTGCATTTCAGCTGGGTCACTGAAACTACCAAATCTTACTGTCAATGCTGCAGCGGATTGACTAACTGTATGATCTGAAATGAGTATTGCGCTGAGTCCATTATGAAGCTTGATGGATCTGTACTCTTTATTAGTGTGTTGTGGATGTATTATATCCATCAATCTCCTCGTCTTTATCTTAAAACTACCTTCCATCAGCTTCCTCTTCATTATCTTTCTACTAACTTCCATCAGTCTCCTCTTCTTAATCTTTCTAGAACCTTCCATCAGTTTCCTCTTCTTTATCGTTGGACCCATCTTTCTACCAAACAAGAGAAAATAGGTGAAATCCCTCAGAAATCGAACTAAAATCAATACTAAAAAGCCTAAGCAAATTATGAAATCAAAAGTTAAACTGTAAATAAACCCAACTGGAAAACTTTGAAATCTCTATCAGCTTTGCAATCTCAATAAACTGTGAAATCGCTTATAGTTGATTGTGGATTCTAAGGTCTAAGCTGGGAATAAATGGAGTAGGCATAAACTGTAAAATCGCTTAGTTGATTGTGGATTCTAAGGTCTAAGCTGGGAGTAGGCTGGCCAAGAAGACAATATGGAATAAACGGTCAAACTGTGAAATCGACTAGCAATCGAAGAAAAAAGCTTGGGAAATTTCTATAAAGTGTGAAATTGACGGAAAATTTGTGAAACTGAGAAAAATAGAGTGCGGCGTTACCTTCCAAAATCAGCGGTGAAAAGATTTCCTCCAAAACAAATCCCTAAATTCAAATGTCAAACTGTGAATCAACCCAACTGGAAATGTGAAATTGACTGTCAATCGACAGAAAGATTGTGAAACTGAGAGTGCAACGTTACCTTCCAAACTCAGCTGTGCGGAGAAGAAGATCCGACCCGATGAAAGGAAACAAACCCCTAAAATCTAAGTCATACGGTAAGGGAACTTTTTTATTCTGAATATTAGTTTTTCAATTTTCATACAAATTTCAATTCAAATATATTAAAAATAAAGCTAAAATGATAAAATCTAAAAACTGCGTATTGAGATTCAATGTTATTCATATTCCAATTCACAACTTAATTTTATCCCAGAAAAAAAAAAAAAAAAAAAAATCCTCTCATAGGGAAATTTCAACTATCTATTTGGCATTCTATTTCACATTTCAATTCAAAAATAAGAATTAGAATCAAATGCTTAAATTCTAAAAAATAAACCACCTATTTGACAATCAATTTTATTAATTGAAAGAAAAAAATCTGAATCAAATACCAAACTAGAAAAACTATCTAGATTCAACATGCTTGCAATATGTGTAATCAAGATTTGACAAGGTGCCAACCAACAAAAGATTCAAGCAAAAGTCATAGCCTTAATCCTTTTAACTATAAGTTTAAACAAACCAATTGCCGGATATCTGTTTTGCTTATTATCAATACCGGATCTGGTCATCCGGTATTGATAATAAGCAAAACAATAGCCAGATCTGAGATTTGCCATGAAAGTAAAGAAGAGATGAAAAACCAAAGATAAACCATAAGAACGAAATAATGAAAAAAACTTGAAGAACAATACTTGATAAAACATAATAAGAACGAGAAAAGATAAAACGCTAAGAAGGAGATTTTATAAAATAACCCAAAGAGGAAGATGTTGGATGAGGACATTTATGAAGAAGAACGAAGAACGAGAAAAGATAACAATATACAAGTTTGATAATAAAACTTTTTTATGGGGTAGTGGACGTTTTATAAAGAAACGGCGAGGGATTAGGTCAAGGGTTAATTTTCCTAAGATATATACAATTAACAATTAACAATTAACAATTAGGTTAATTTTCCAGATGTCAGGCATTCAAATCTCACCTAATCCAGATGTCACTATTAAAACTCGCTTTCTCTTTCTATACAAAAGTAATATTCTCTTCTCTATTTTTTATAAAAAGTAAAAAAAAAATTTCTATGTGAAACTCATTA
Organism: Eutrema japonicum; assembly: GCA_030161315.1. Lineage (NCBI taxonomy): Eukaryota > Viridiplantae > Streptophyta > Magnoliopsida > Brassicales > Brassicaceae > Eutrema > Eutrema japonicum. The sequence continues at coordinate 49,252,217 of BSQW01000005.1, forward strand.
TTACCGAGCAGATTCGAGTAAATCATAGACGTATTAATTTACATTTTGATCACATCCACTTCAACGTCAGTAAATCATATATATATATATATACATGATTTTATACAGAAAACTAACGCCCTCCTTTTTCGACAAGTGGATCACATGCAGAGAAAAGGTCGAACGTGCATCGTGTGACCACAAGTAGCTCTAACTTACAAAAGATAAAATATATTTTTGTATATAAAAAAAAAATCTTCTATATATTTAATAGTTAAATTTTTTCATATCTTATACTGTTTACTATATTGATAGCCAGCGAGTTTTGGTGTGTTTGATTATGATTACTTCTCATGTACCAAATAATCTCATCCTAAACTGTGTAGACCCTATCAATAATCTAAAATCATAGTATAGTATAGCATAGGTATTGAATATGCAAGGAAGTGAGATCGTTGTTAGCCAATATTAAACCATTCTATAAAGCAAGTGAGTATTCAAGTTTTTATTGATTAAGTCCAATCTAACTAGAGGCAATTCCTAACAAAAGCACAATCCTAAATGATGAAATAAGTAAACTAGATTAAACAAAATACGAATTAGATATAAATGATTACAATGAGAGCCAAGGGTATTGTATCATAATTGGATTGCTTAGAAATCCATTAGGGTTGATGACTTGAGAAGTTACAAGCAATTATAGCAATCTAGTCATTTGGATTCCATATTTGGTTAAGTCATTTATTTGATCATTCACCATTCTACAACTCGATCTCTTAACACTATGATTCCTCATGAATCAAGAGAGATGTGAACATAATATTTCAACCAAAAACTCATGCCAATAAGATTAAATAACATACACATGTTGATAGTCTAGATTAGTCCTATATGGATTCATTCAAACATTTTATCAAATATCTTATGTACAATAATAACCTAAGTTCTAGATTCAAGGTGATCAAGCTTTACTCTAACATTTTCCACAATCTATAAGTTAGATGTCCTTAAATACACTCCAAAATCATCATCTGTAATTTCTCCCTAAGCTTTCCTAGCTAAACTCAAAGCTCCAAGTGACTACTCACACATAATCTCACTTGAGATCGTGATGAGAGTATAAGCAAGGGGGATTCAACAGAACTTGGTATATAAGGTGAAGAATATAATGATTTCACTCAAACTCTCAAAACAAATATCGAATCTTTCACAAGTCCCTCAAATCTCTCTTATACACAAAATTTATGAAGATAACCTCATATAGAACCTAAGAACTGTTGGGCCTCATATAGAACCTAAGGACTGTTGGGCTTTGGGTTTAGCCTCATTTAAAATTTGCATAGAAACTTGAAAACATATTACAAAATGAAACAAATAAAAATGTCTAACAACCTAACAAAAAAAAAATGTCTAAAACATCTTATTTAAACATATTTTATTGGTAAACGGATTTAAATACGTTCTCTAAGAAAATCAATTGTAGACTGGATTTAAATTTAATTATTTACAGTTAAGTATCGTATTGGTATCTAATTCTATCAGATGGTTTGACTAATCATAGTTTAACACTACAATTTGGTTGTCTTTTAATAATCTAAAGTCGAGTCAAATCATTATTGATTTCATCCAAATTGACAAAAGCGAGAGATCTGAGAAGAGACAGAGAAACCCAAACAGAGAAAAAGAAAAGCTTTTCGGTGACTGTCTTTCACTTTTTCGAAAATTAAAGTACACTGGAAAAAAAGAGCCGACTTTCCTCATTTGTGAGTTCGTCATAGACTTAGGTAAGACCTCTTTATCTACTTCTCTCTTCCCTTTTTTTTTGATAATTGGTGCACTATCTCTTCCCTATTTCTCCTTTAAGAAACTGAAAAGTTTTACATTAATTTCGAGAATTTCTTCTTATGGGTTAAAAACAATTTGTTGTTTTTTTGATTGATTATCCAATAATTGTCTTCGAATTTGGTTTTCCCCTTTTTTCCTTGTTCTTGAACAGAGACGATTCTAATCAGAGATTAGGGTTTCTAATTCCGATTCTGGATTAGGGGTTTATTACAAGATCCACCCTTTCTGAATCATTGGTCTGAAAAATCCAGAGATTTAGGGTTTATTACAAAGATCCATGCTTTCTTGATCACTGATCTTGAAAATCAAGAAAAAAATGGCAATGGCACCAGTTATTAAGCCGGTTTTAGGTTCAATAGCATTTGCTATATTCTGGGTATTAGCAGTTTTCCCATCAGTACCATTCTTATGATATAGGAATTAAAATTTGTGAATATATCAAATTTGAATTCCTCTATACTTGCCAACTTAAATATGAATTCCGTGGTGATGAACTATGGGTTCGGTAGTTGGAAGGATATTCATAACCTCGTTTTGTTGACAAATTTATGTATCATATATTTAAGTTGTTGACAAAAAATCTATGTTTGGGAAAAATCTGCTTTTGAGAATCTTGGAAAAGAGGGGCAAAACTAGGTTTATCTTTATTTTTATTATTTTTTCCTTTTATAATAATATTATTATAGTTTTTGTTTTTATATAATTATAACTATTTAAAATTTTAGATACTCTATTTATGACTAGGTCTCCTCCTGTGTCATGCTTGTTCAAATTCGATTTAAAAGAAAGAAAAAGAAAAAGCTCTTTTTTTTTTGAATTGGAGAAAAAGCTCTTTTTTCTTGTTTAAATTCGATTTATTTCGTATCTTGGTGTAATTAGTGATTTTCATTGATAATTTTTAGGGCGAGCGGTGATCAAATCAAACAGTTAACCAACGGTTTTGATACGGTTACGGTTAATTAACGGTTACGATTAATAATTTTTTTAACCATAACTAATATATTTTTACGGTTAACGGTTACGGTTTTTAACCGTCTAACACGGTTACAGTCTGGTTACGGTTTGAAAACGGTACGGTTACGGTCCGAAATACGGTTACGGTTCTATTTTGGTCATGCCTACTTGTCAGGAAGGAAAAAAGTTAGGGGTTGCGGCAATTAAAATGCATTATTCATTGGTTGTGTCGAATAAATTAGTATTTCTTTTGTCACATAGATAGATTTGTACCAAATAATCATTGTGTGAATTATTGAGGTTTCAACTATAAGGGCCGGTTAATGTTTAAATCGCAATGACGTTGAATCAAAATTGTTTATTCTAGTCACCAATCACAACAGTTAATATCTTATCTAATTTACCAAACATATCTTATTATATAAAGGAAACTGTTCCAAAGATAATAATAACTCATTTATATAATAAGATATATATATATATATTATTAGATAAGTACCCGAATATATGCGGATTTAAAATTTAACATTTTATAATTCATGAAATAAAATTAAATCATCCGTATAAAATATATGATACATAAATTTAGAAATACTTGTTTTGTTGACAAAAAATCTATGTTTGGGAAAAATCTGCTTTTGAGAATCTTGGAAAAGAGACAATTTGATTCCACCTAGATGTTTTGACAAACATTGAAACGCCCAGCTTTTCCAACACATCTTTCTTTTATTCTCTTCCCAACTCCACCAGAATTGGGTCATTGCACTAGTAAAAGGTTGGTCCACGTTAACTTGGGGAGCTTGAATATACTGCCTTTAGCATTACTTTTCTTGCCTGCCATGCATAGTTCACAATTTTCTAAGCAAGCGACATAAAATACACTTATTATTTACGAAAGAACGTGTGTTTAATTTAAATGCTGAGTAAAAATTTTGGCCATCTAACCCATAGAAAAACCAAAAATCTTTAGTTTATATCAGAAATCAGTGATGCTATTACAAAAAAGAGAGAGTCCAAAATCTTAGTATCTCAAAACTGTTATGTCTCAATCCGTCTGTTTCTTTTACAATTACAAAAGAGCCACACATAATAAAACAAAAAACTTTTTAACTACAAAGCATTTTGACCGGAGAGAATTGTACAGTGAGACAAGCGTGATCGGAGAGACTATAATTCTCCGGCCACTTCCCTTTCTCTGCTTCTTGTGGAAACAAAACCGCTTTCTTCACTTTCAATCCAATCGCTTCTTCTTCTTCCTTATATTCCTCTCTCTTACTCTTCATCACATTCTCTTTACAGTATTCAGTTTGATTCACCATCGTCATATTCCAAATTTTCTGCAACATTTACATTAAACAACGCCCTAATCAGTTTTCATATCGAAGGCGCCTTTTTATCGATAAATTTACCTTAAGTTCTTCATAGTCGAAAACACCATTTCCATCAGCATCAGCTCGAAGCCATAACTCTTTTGTCTCTTGGAAACTAAGTCCATGTGGCATACCGGTTAAATTTACCTGCAACCACACAACAATGTGAAACGTTTAATGGATTAGTAGAGAAACTCAAAGTTTACTCTCACAATGATTTAGTCGATTCTTCATTCAACACATTGTAAGAGAACTATTTCAATAATAATTTGCAAATTCGACTAGTTTTTTTAGCAGCATTTGTGAACAATTGAGGTCTTTTTCTGCTCAATAAACTAAATAATTTACCTTTTGAAGTGCTTGGCAAAAGTCAGGGGAAGTTAATGAATCACTGTGATTATTTGCTCCAAGAAAAGCAAAAGCATCGTCTTCGGCTATGGAAGCTTTCTGGAGTTGATACTAGAAAGAAAGAAGAAACCAGAATTAAACAAAAAGTAAGTTAACATTTAAAAGTGATTTAATATTTCTTGTATCTGAAGAAGATCTCTCCCACCTTGATAATGCTGAAAACAGCTTCAACCCAGCTTGTTCTCAATGGTTTTCTCGAATTGCTCGGGTTACATAGCCAAATGAAATCAACTCCGCATATGTTTCCCCTATGGTTTCTATGGCTAACCCACTGTAGACAAAAGAATAAAGACGATAAGGATGTGTAAGCCTAGCTTTAATAACAGGAGGCTGGAGAAAAATATGTTTACCCTATGAGCATCACTATCGGTATACTGATGAGCAACGTCCTATGACGATATAAACCCTTGAGATCTCAAGAATTTGTAGACATGACCGCGTTTACTTCCGCTCCAATCACTGAAAATTGACAAGCATATAATTCAAAGTTTTAAGAATTACATTGTGACACAAAAACTTCAAGACTATCAAAGAACAGAAGCTAACCCGCAGAGAATAATCGGCATGTGAGTAAGTTTGTTTTCCTTTTGGTAAGGTTCGAGGTATTCAAGGATTTTGTAAACCTGTTTAAGAGATAAATCAAAAACAGGAACGATATCGAAAAGAGCAAAAAAATGATAAGAAAAGGATTTGACTAAACCAACCTGGTGTAATCTTACGATAGATAAACTAGAATCATGTGGGAACAAGAGATGAGTGTTGACTATAATAACTTCTTGTTGAATTTTTTGTTGTGTGTCGTTGTTAAGCGGAAATGGAATAAGTGATTTGACGTTGTTAGGATTCTAACTGTAAATCTCTCAAGATCTATCTCTGTAAACTCTCTTTTCTTATTGAATGACGAAGAACACTTCTTGATACCGTATATGTATCTGTTACATACTCATCTCGTATGCTAACAGAATACAACTAAGCTCATAGCGCTTTACAACATCAAAAAGGCATGCGTATTACAAATACAGTATTCTCCTATTTATACTACTAGTTTCCCCCACTCTCCTTTCACTCGCCCAGCTCACGCTCTTCCTCTGCTTCGATAGTTAGGTTCCTCTCTTCCTTCTTCTTCTTCTCACGCCTGAAGTACATATTCAATGCCTATCAGACGTGTAAGAGCTGAGCAACACGGTCTCCGAAATCGTTAAAGAGAAGCTCTCGGTAATTTATGACTTTAAAGTAGTCCTTATGGATGGCAGTTAAAAGACCTGTAAACAAATGAAACATCAAAGATCATATAAACATCAACAAGAAACTTGCGGAAACCTGAAAATGTTCTGAATTTTCCTTCACCGTTTCCTCTAATTAACCGTTATAGATTTGGAACACTCGTAACTGTTAACTGAAGCATATCAAGCAACATTGAGCTAAATTTATAATGAAATTGGTTAGAGAAGGTTTAGCTAAGAACAATTTAACATCATTCATTCCACTTCTCTAACTTGAACTGAAACAATTTTCAAGAAAAGTGTGATAAATAAACATGGTAAAAATCGAAATCCCTACAAACAACGACGTTGAAGATCATATAAAAAACCAACAAGCAACCTTAGACCAAAACACGTGAGCATAAATTTGGATCCGGATACTGTTAACTGAAGTAAAGCTAGCAAATATTAAGCTAAGTTTCGTAAATGCCACTTATGTTTCTATGAGTTTGAAACACAGAAAGTTCAATTAATACAATTCAGCAATGACCACAAGAGCATCATTCCACACCTAACTAGAGCTTACGCCATTTTCCAAAAAAAAAAAGAAGAAATCTTTACCATCTCCACGACCATTTGTTCTAGCCAACTGGAAAATAGTGTAGCCTGCAGTTCCAAGTCGCTCGTGGTACATCTTCACCAATTCTTCATTCCCAACCCAAATTTCTTATGACAGTGGCAATTTCTAAGAGTCAGCTTTTAAGCTCACTTTCCAATAATGAAAATTTTTCCACAGATGTTAATTTATCTAATTTACCTGGAGAGAGATAACTGAAGATCGTTCATGGAGTAAACAATCTATAATCTTCTGATTCCTAGGAAACCAAAGTGCGCGAAAATCACTCTCTCGAATACTCTGATTCTGTTCATCCCCAAATTGCAAAAAATCACCAAAAATCAAATCTATCAAATGTCATGGAAATCGAAAATTCAGATACGAAATGAGGAAAAAACAAATGGAGAAGAAGACAAACCTGTTGATCAACGCGTGGAGCTAAGATATTGAAAGTGGTGCAAGAAATATTCGGTTCCACGGTTGACGCTAAGTTCGAGTTCAGTCTTTGCACAATCACAAACGGCGATTATCATCATCGGATCTCAGAACAATCACTTGAAAAAACAAACCGGAAATTCGTAAAAACGCACCATAACTGAAACCGGTTTGTTGTTGTTGTTTCTACCGGGGAAAGATGAGAATAGAGGAACAGTAGCAGCGAAGACGACGATGAATGAAAGTGGTGATGAAGGGATGAATCTGGACCGTAGGATTAAGCTGAGCCTGCTTCGATTGTGATGGCTTTGCATTTGAGGATTTTCGTGAATTGGGAAGAGATCATTTGAGATTTATAATTTTCTTTCGGTTTTATTTTTCACTCTGTTTTTTTGGTTTTATTTATTTATTAATTAATTTAAATTTAATGCCTTTACGTGAACCAATGGTTTTCCTAAATTTTACTTTTTGACCGAATTTATAATACATTTTTCTATACCACGAAACGACCATGCTATTTCGCTCCACGTTTTTCGAAATTATGCAATTTCTTCATAAATTTAATGAGAATATGAAAAAAAAAAACAATTAGTAAGATTAAGATATCAATTAATATTACGCAAACTAAAATTGTTTAAAAAAAAATGAAAGTAAGAATATCTTGCAGTGGACAGATATTTCTGATTGGAGAAGATAACGTGTTGAGTGTATCGGTGCCCATCACACGTAATATTTTTTATAACAATTTTGGTCACTATAAAAAAATCAATTGTAATATTTTTTTATAACAATTTTGGTCACTAAAACTAGAGCTTATAAATTAGAGGTAAAGTTGCTAAACCACGTCTTACAAATATTTTTTTTTTCTTTTCCGTACGGGTTTTGTATTTTTTTGTATAGAGTTATATGAAATGATGATGGGTTTTCTTTCTGAGTATTTCTAGGTTGTAGGGTTTGATCTTGTAATACTACAGGCAGGACTGGGAGAAACTAAAGGTAAAAGTGAGAGAGACTTAGACCCATAATTATGAAGAAATGACATGGAAAAATAGACTTGGGAGAGAGTCAGAGAGAGTTAGGGAAAGAACCTTAGAAACTCGGGACCTCTGGGCCGCATAATAGGGTTGTTTTGCCATTGAGCCACTGACAATTTTAAAGGTATGTCTAACAAAATTTATTTTATAGAGTAGGGATGGGCGTTCGGTTAAACGGTTCGGGTTCGTTTCAGGAAATTTGGGTTTCGAGAAATTGAAATATGAAAGAATATGTCCGAATGGGAAATTTGAAATTTCGGGTTTCGGGAAATTCGGGTTTCGGGTTTCGAGTTTCGAAAAATTTCAGAAAATTTGAAAATTTCCAAATTTTGGTTACGTCTTCAAATTCGGGTTTCGGGAAATTTCAAATTTCCCGAAACCCGAAACTCGAAACCCAAAATTTCAATTTTTCCGAAACCCGAATTTTCCGAAACCCGAAATTGAAAACGTAACCGAAATTCGGGAAATTTCAAATTTCCCGAAATTTCTCGAAACCCGAATTTCCCGAAATTTCAAATTTCTCATTCGTATATATTCTTTCATATTTCAAATTTCCCGAAATCTGAATTTCCTAAAACGAACCCGAACCGTTTAACTGAACGCCCATCCCTACTCTATAAAATAATTTTTGTTAGACATACCTTTGAAATTGTTAGTGGCTCAATGGCAAAACATTCCTATTATGTGGCCCGACGTCGTTTTGGGTCATTTTCGCAAATCTCAAAACGAGATGAAACGATGTCGTTTTACTTAACGAAATATTATGTTAAGTTTTCTAACGGTGTACTTAATTGGTGGGTCAACGAAAACATTGGTAATTAATTGGCAAGTCAACCAAAGTTCGATGTTTTTTTGGTCGTTCTAAAAGATCGTGTCTTTTTGGCCAGCTTGACAAAGTTTGGGGTTTGTTTGGCAGATTTACCGATTGGTTTTATCAATTTAGTTTGTTTTTTAGAATGTGGGCCAAAAGTTTTGTTGAAAGTTTTGGGATTGGTTTTCACCAAATTTAGAATGTGATATAGTATTAAAAGAGCAGGTAGTCTAATAAACGAATAATATAGTCCCAAAAGAAAAAAGAAAGTTGTTCTGGGTATAATAGAATGGGGGAGTTGAAAATTAAAAAGCCCGGAATAGGCCCAATGACTTGTATATATATATGTAGCTAGGGTTTCCGGCGTGGGCACAGCAGTCATGGGGAAGGCGAGGAGGGGTAGTGGAATAAATGGTTGTCTTTTCTTGTCCCGTTGTAGAGGAGGAGGGTGTTGGAAGCCGCAGACATTTAGCCGCCGAAGTAGATGTAAATTGTGTGATTTACCTATCACAAGGTGTGGTAGATGTGGCTATTGTTATAACCGTTTGAATAGATTTGATGAGTTGATGAGATCAGCTCGTGGCTCTGTTATTCAGGTATCTACTTTCTTGCAATTGAGAAATTTCTACTATTCATTGATTTAATTCTTAATTACTAAGAGCTTAATTATTAGCTGGATAAGCCGACCTCCATGCCTAAGTCGCCATCAAGGTGTCCATTTATTCTCCCTATTTTGTATATATCAAGTATTGGCAGTAGCTATATGGATGGTGATTGTTGCTCTTATGCAGATTGAAGAAAAGACTAGGCTCTAAAGCTTTGCTGCGAGCTTGTTCTGCCCCAATCCAATCAGATCAGAGACTTGATAGTTTCAAGGAATCAGATCAGACTCGTGACTCTGAATTTTCTAGCGAGGTACCATTCTTTTCATATAACTTGCATTCATCTAGTTCGTTTTAATTACAAGAGCTTATATGAACAGGAAAATTTGTCGTCTGAGATTGTTACTACCTCCATGCCTCCGTCGCCATCAAGGTATTTTTTGATTAGTCTCTCTCTGTTGCTTGATGGTTTGCTTGATGCTCACACATGAATGTTTTTTTCACCTGACTCAGCATAGCTAAGCAGCTCCCATCAATTTCAAAGAAGCCAAAGCGCGAAGCTTTAGATAAGAAGAAGAAGAAGAAGAAGAAGAAGAAAGCCGAATCCACCACCTAGTCAGCATCTATATATTTCCTCTCAAATGTTTCCAACGTTTAGTAACTTAAGCTTGCGATGAGTCGGGGTGGTGGCGCAGTTGGTTAGCGCGTCAGTCTCATAGCTCTGAAGGTCGAGAGTTCGAGCCTCTCTCACCCCACTATTTATTTTGAAAACAAAAAAAAAACTTATATATTTACTTAGAGCTCGAGCTTGCGATGCTTTATCATTAGTGTAAAATAACAAACCTTTTTAATGTTATTTTGAGAAACCTTTGTCATGTTAATTTGCCCGTTGTATTTGTCTCCTTGCTGGTCAAAGAGGGTCGTTTCACTCATATTCTTTTTTACTCGCAATTTTTTAAAAGCTTAACTGGTTTCCAAGAGTCTTTATTACAAGGATTCTCTGAAAACCAAAAATTGGCAGCTCTGAATCTACACCACTACTTAAATAAATGCCACAGCTTACACCGTGGTGTAGATTGGATTGAAAGTGTATTAATAAAAATAACAATAATAAAATATCAAATTATAATTTTTAATCATGGATCAAGCTGATTTTTGGTCTTGAAAGTTAACGCCTAGTGGGGACTAGACAATCAAAACTGGATATGATCTGGCCTTTACCTCTCAACCTTGAGAGGTCTTAGTAGAGGCTATGATCCAACCATCTTTAAAGGGCTTCTACTGTAAATTGCTATCTAGGGCAATCTCAGTGGCAGACTCATTCCACAAGAGAGGAATGAAGGCATATGAGGTGTGCTTCCACTGTGGAAGTGAGGCTGAAACCATAAATCATGCCATCTTTCAATGCTCCTTCTCCAACAAGGAAGTTTCCATAAGGGTTCCTTATAAATCCCTAACTACAATTTTAACCAATCAAATAAAGTTATTATAACACTTCCATGATACGACTAACATATTTTTGGATTGACTAAAATATCTAGATAATTTTGCTAGTGTGAATCCCTTCTCAAATTATATATATACTAGGTAGGTAGCCCGCGCCTTGCGCGGGCCGAGGGGTCTCAAAAACGTAATACAAAACTTTATGTTATAAACCGAAGAAATTTAGAACTACCACTTGAGATATACATGATCAAAATAAAGTTAATCCAAAAAAGTAAACACTATACAAAACTAAAAACTCACAAACCAATATTAAATAAGTGTATGAAACCCACAAACCAATTGAATTAAGACAAACGCGAGTTATTCGTCTTCACATAATCGTTCTTCGTCATTTGTTTCCCTCTTATTTATCCTTTGATTTTTCTTCTTTATCGTCTTTTTTTAATATTCTTCATCATCGTCTTCCACCTTTATCTCTCTTTCTTCTCTCACGTCTTTTTCTTCGTTTTCTTTCATTTTGTTTTTGTTTTCTTCTTCCGTTTTTTCTTTGTCACTCATGTTTTCCACATCTTTTCCTTGTTCTTCCTCATTGTCTTCGACTTCTACTTCTTCTTCCTCTTATACATCTTTCGATTTTCTTATTCCTCACCATTTTCTTTCATCTTCATCATCGTCTTCGACTTCAATTTCTTGTTCCTCTTCTATTATGTCTTCATCTTCTTCTTCTTCCGGGTTATATTATTCTCTTTCTTCTTCTTCTTCTTTTTCTCCTTCTTCATCACCTTCGTCTTCTTTGTTCTCTTCGACTTCCTATTCGTCTACTATGTATTGGTTTTCTTCTCCGGCTTTTCTGACTTCTTCTTCTGATTACTTTTCTCCCTTCTCCAAATTCGTCATTTCATTCTTCTTTGTTCACCATCTTCGTCTTCTCCGACTATTTTTCTTTTCTTCATTGTCTTCATTGACTTCGTCTTTTTCTTCTCCCTCTTCTTTATCTTTTAGTTTTTCATAATATTCGTCTTTTCCTTCTTATCCTCCATCGTTTTCAACTGCTACTTCTTCTTCTTTATCGTCTTCGTCTTAGTTGTCTTCTCTTTTTTTTTCGGTTTTCTTCATTTTCTTCGTTTTATTCTTTTGATTTTTTTTATGCCTCATCTTCTCCATTTTCTTCTATCGTCTTTGTATTCTCCTGCTTCTTATTCTTCTACATCTTCTACTTCTTCTTCCTTTTATTTGACTTTCAATTTTTCGTCTTCCTCGTATTTTCCTTCTTCTAATTATTTTTTTGGAATTTTTTTGGTATATATTTTCACATTCTTTATGGGCTTGGCTAACATGGACACATATTATCCGACCGTTCTAACCTGAACCCTCCTCTTGAAACTAAGGGGAAATATAGGTTGAAATCTGAATCAAAGTCACAATGTCTAATTGAAACACAATACACAATGATCGTAGGATTCAAATTTCTTCATTACAACCGTTTGTACCAAGTATATGCCACAACCGCTGAAGCAGCAACGCATACAACATGAAGAGCGGCATATATATGTATCTTATCGCTCCCAGCTCTCTAACCATGTTGGTATTCCGCAGATCTTAAGTGTCACTATTTATTCAAAATAAAGTCTTTTCCGCAATTTATCTTCTAGAATTTCGGTGTAAGCTTTTTAATGTTGTTATCACTTTTAAGTTGATAATCTTCCGAGGTGTCCAAAGATAATATCTAATTAATATCACCATAAGATTGTCAATGTGACTTATTCTCAAAGATTATATATGGTTTTTCTTCTCCAAATTCATCATCCTCATCCTCTTCCCCTTCTTATTCTTCAACATTTTTGTCTTGTCCTAATTTTTCATATTCTGATTTTTATTTTTCTTTTCTTCGGTCTTCTCGCTCTCGTCTTTTCCTTCTTCTTCTTCACGACTTCGTCCTTCTCTTCTCCCTCCTATTCAACTTTCGGATTTTCTTCTTCCTCGTCCTTTCCTTCTTCTTTTGCACTATCTTCGGCTTCTTCTTCTTCATTGTCTTCTTCTTCCTCTTATTTGTCTTTCGATTTTCTTATTCCTCTTCTTCATCGTCTTCAACTTCTATTTCTTCTCCATCTAATGATTTGTCTTCTTTTTCTTCCTCTTCAGCTTTGTTCTACTCTTCTTCCTATTCCTTATCTTTTGGTTTTGTTCTTCTTCGTATTTTCCTTATTCTTTTTTTTCGGTTATTATTCGTCTTCCTCTTCATTCTCCAATTTTAAAGCTTTTGTCATTTTCTCATCTTTTTCTTATTCTTCTTCATCGTCTTTGACTTCTACTTCTTCTTCTTCCTCTTATATATCTTTTGATTTTCTTATTCCTCACCCTTTTCTTTCAACTTCATCATCGTCTTCGACTTCTACTTCTTCTTACTATTCTATTGTGTCTTCTTTTTCTTCCTCTTTTGGTTTTTTTCTTCCTCATATTTTCCTACTTCTTTGACTTCTTCTTCATCATCTTTGTATTCTCTCAGTTCTTCTTCTTCTTTTTCGATTTTTATTAGCCTTCTTCATTCTCTGCTTCTTATTCCTCCTTGGTCTTCTTTGTCTTATCAAAACTCTTCTTCTTATGATTTTTCTTCGTCTCTTTCTCATCTTTACATTCGTCTACTTTGTATTATTCATCTTCTGGTTTTCTTCTCTTTCTTTATTCTTTTTTTTCTTCCACGTATTTTTATTTATTATTTTTTTTTCTTCTCCAAATTCGTCATTTCATTCTTCTTTGTTCACCATCTTCGTCTTCTCCGACTATTTTTCTTTTCTTCATTGTCTTCATTGGCTTCGTCTTTTCTTCTACCTCTTCTTTATCTTTTAGTTTTTCATATTCTTCGTTTTTTTCTTCTTATCCTCCATCGTATTCAACTCCTACTTCTTCTTCTTTATCGTCTTCGTCTTCTTTGACTTTTTTTTTCATTCGGTTTTTCTTCGTTTTCTTCTTCTGGATTTTTTGTTTTATTCTTCTGATTTTTCTTATGCCTCATCTTCTCCGTTTTCTTCTATCGTCTTTGTATTCTGTAGCTTCTTATTCTTCCACATCTTCTACTTCTTCTTCTTTCTTTTATTTGACTTTCGATTTTTCGTCTTCCTCGTATTTTTCTTCTTCTAATTATTTTTTTGGAATTTTTGTATTTTTTGGACGTATATTTTCACATACTTTATGGGCTTGGCTATCTTTACACAAACGATCAGTTTCAAAAAATCTTATGAAGTAAAACCACATAGATAACACGGACACATATTATCCGACCGTTCTAACATGAACCCTCCTCTTGAAACGAAGGGAAAATATAATAAAAAAAGGAAGATGTAATAACGTAACAATCATCAGTCATGAAAAGTGAAATCCAAAGACATTCCATGAAAATTATTTTGTTTGTCGAATGATAAGAACCCAAAATGCTAACAAAAACCTCTACGGACAAAAAGACGGAAATACTCTGTTATATAAGTAGTGTCATAGAGAATCCTTTCATCCTTTGAGAGAAAATTTAACAATGGCCTCTTCCCATGTAAATCAAAAGTCCTTTTAAGTTTAGTATAGTAACAATCGATTTGCTCCATTTATCAATTTGGAAGTTAATATTTAAACTCGTGCAAAATCGAATATATCATACGATTGAGACAATAGGACAAATGTATTCAGGGGTTCGAAGACTCATTTCTCTCATGATATCCTTATCGATTCGAAATGAAGTGTTTTCTGCAACGTCATTAATAAGACTCGAAAATGTTCATGCAACATCAATGAAATTCTCGCTTATCTAAAACCTTTTTTTTCACACACACTCAATCCTTGTCCTCCTTTATATATAATTGTGTAGTGTTTCTCATAAGTGGTCGAAAAACCGAGGAAACGAAATTCACAAAGCTCGATAATATAATGAATAATGTTTCTTTGACACACACATTGTAATTACGAACGATTTTCTTCCTCCCTCGTTGGAACTCTTCCTAAACTATGTTTCTTCATCATCTTTGTGTTCTTCTTTTTCATCATCTCAGTCTTCTTCTTCTGCTTATCGTCTTCATCTTCTCGGCATCCTATTACTCCGGTTTTTCTTTGTCTTCTACTTCTTCAGCTTTATTTTCTTCTTCTTTATATTATGGTTTTTCTTCTTCCTGACATTTTCCTTATTTTTTAATCATTTTGGGCTTCTTCTTTTTCATAATCTTTGACTTCTTCTTATTCTTTTTCTTCCGTTTTTTATTCGCATTCCTCTTCTTCTTCCTTCTCCTAATTCATCGCATTTGTCTTCTTTGGTTTCTTATTCCTCAAAGTTTTCTTAGCCTCCTTCCCCATCTTCAGCTTCTTATACTTTGTCATCTTCCAGTCATTCCTTATCTTAAACATATGTGTCTTTGTATTTTCTGAGTTCTTCTTAATCAGCTTCGTCTTTTTCTTCCTCCTCTTCTTCTTCTTTCATCTTCCTCATCTTTTCCTTCTACATCTTGTCTTCGACTTCTACTTCTACTCCTTTATCGACTTTGTCTTCTCCGAAATCTGCTTCTTCTTTTTCTTTTGGTTTTTCTTCGTCTTATTTCTTCTATTTTTTCATTTTTTCTATTATTCTTACTTATCTCGTATGCTTCCTCTTCTTATCTTCCTCCTCATATTTCTCTTCTTCTTTTTTATCGTCTTTAACTTCTTTTTCACCATATTCGTATTCTCCGACTTCTTTTCCACTTTTTTTAACTCCTCCTCTTCTTCCTCTTGTTCTTCATATTCTTTGTCTTATTTGAATTCTTATTATTTTTGTTTTTCTTCATCGCTTTCATCATCTTCACCTTTTTCAACTTCTTCTACATAATCTTCGGGTTTTCCTCTTTTACTACTTCGTTTTCTTCATCTTCCGGTTTTCTTCTTTTTCGTCTTCTCTAACTTTTCCGATGACTTATTCATGTTCTTCCGGTTTCGTTCTTCTTCTTCAACTTTTTCATCTTCTTATCCTTATGCTTCTTCATTATTTTGTGTTATCCATGTCTTTATTTTTCTTCCGGATTTAATTGATATCAATTTGTCTTCGTCTTCTTCCTCATCTTTTTCGATTTATTTTTGGATTTTTTTTTGTCATTTTCAATCAAAATCAAAAGCTGATGAAACACATTTACAATATACACATTTTCAAATACGACACCTCGTTGCTCCCATTTGCCATTACACAATTACAAATGCGATGAAATGATCAAAACAAAGTCGGGCAACTTTAAATGTTATGAGTACGAACATAACTTAAGTTAAGTTTTTGTGCTTATGGATTTATTATCATCTTTATCAAGTCTATAAAAATAGTAAGTAGGATCTTCATCTCAATAACTACTAATCTACAACTATAACTAAGACCTGGCTCAACTCTGAGACTATAATTACACAATTACACTGTAAGAAAAACACAATATATACCCAATGGCAATACATAGACGATAAAAACAGAATATGTACCTCCAAGTTCTTCGTCATCCTCCATTTCTTCATACGCTTTCTTTGTCTGCTTGCGAAATCTAAGCATTCCTCGCCAGTCGCCATCTCTAGTTTGTTGGTGTCTAACGATTCTACAAAAAAAAAAATCATGATCTAGACGCATTGTCCAGCCTTTTCGAAGCATTAAAAAAACTGGTGGAAAACTTAACAAATCTTATTAGTGGTGTTCCTGTCTTTTAAATAACAAAGACATGGTAGCAAAGAGACATAAGACAGTGAATGTTCTGACCAGAAGAACTCGTTCAGGTCATCATAGTTTCTCCACATAGAATGATCTGCATTTCCATTCTTGTTCTTCTCAAATTAAACTTTTTTCACGTGAAAATGATGACAAATTCGCAACGTAACCAAAAGCTAACGGTTCCATTCACAACCAGAATCAGTCTCACTATTATCTCCACCTTCACTGATAATGCTCAACATCCTTATGGCTATATCAACCGCCGTTTCCTCCGCCTCTTTGACTTTCATGCACCTCTTTGACTTTCATGCCCTTACGAACCTGAAGCCAATCAACGCCGTCTCTTCCTCCGCTTTTGTCGTAGATCCTTCTCGTGATCTCTAGCTCCGATTGTTCACTCCACACGTATCCAGTGACCATGTTCCATAGAAAAAGATTATAGACAGGGTCACACGCAATAGGGGTGTCGACGAAAGAATGGATCAATCATAATTGTTTACAGAACTGTAAGAAAGAGGATTATTGATAAATGATAGAATCAACAAAAAGTCATCGGTAAAAAATTACACTCAAAGTCGTTTATATTTTTTTCTTCTGGTTGTCGATTTAGGATAAAAGGTTATAGGATATGTAGTATTCAGTGTAAAATTGACTATGATTTTTAATTAAAAATCTTAAACAATTTTGACTATGATTTTCAGTTTTATTAAACATAATGGTAAGTAAATAACTAATTTAAAGTTAGTTAACAATCAATTTAGAATCACTTTTATAAAATAGCAATTATGTAGTATTAAAAATATTATGATAAAAATATTTTATTTAATTAATAAAATTTAAGAAAAGTTATATTAATTATTTTTCAATATTTTCGGTTATGATAGGTAATTTTCTCTTCTTCTTTTTTTTTATCTTTTAAATTTCATTGTATTCGCTAGTAGGTTGCTCATCTTTGTTTTAACTCCTAAAAATTAATGGATGAAGCTATTTGTCCTTTGGAATAATTTTCTTTGCTTACGGTTGCAACTTGATATGAGCAAAATCTTTAAAATTATTTGTAATTTTTTTTTTGTCGGATCCTTAAAACATTATAAACATTGGATCAAACCCAGCACTGAACCACTACCGCGAAGATTCTGGAGCTATCAATGATTTGCAGATTTTGAACAATAGAGTCAACAACATCTTATTAACTGTTACAATGTTTTAACACAAGGTTTGGAATCAATTTAGTATTGTCTAATTCAATATCTCTAAATACATCAATATGTTTTGTGGTCCGTTGCCATTTTTTTCCTCGAGCAATGTTTGTTTTTCTAAATATTCTGTTATTTCATGTACTTTCCTTATTAACACAAAACATAATAGTTAATATTACAAACCCAAGCAAATAAAATAGATATGTTATGAAGTCATGATCGATGATGTGCCAAACCGCATAATAGTGAGTCTACCGATTAAAGAATAAAATAGAAATACATACAGACGTAAGAAGTTTACATTAGAATAAAATAAAGAAAAATGGAAATACATACAAAGGTAAAAAGTAAGACCATCTTTATCAAAAAAAAAACTACATCGCTGAAGGCTTTAACTTCTTTATTTACCAGATTAAGAAAAAAATTTAAGAACACAGAAGACACGAACTAACGGGGATAGAATATCGATCAATTACATATCCATAAAAGCCTTACGTTATCTCTCTCTCTATCTCTCTCTCTCTCTCTCTCTCTCTCTCTCTCTCTCTATCTATCTATCTCTCTCTCGATTCTTAAGTTAGATCTCGCTTAGTTCTTTCTCGAGAATCTCCAGTATGTTTTTTTTTTGTATCCTTCATGAAAGATAAATTCTACAATAGATATGTTTAGTCTTGTCTCCTTCAGCTAAACATTTAATTTGGGTTTATAAAAATCATGAGCCATTTACACTCAATAACCGTTTTTAGATTAATAGACTGGAGTGATGCTATAGAATCTATATACATTTAAATAGAACAATCATATGGTCTCTTTGCTTTGTGTTTCCTTGTTATAATATTTGGCACGTGCTTACATAAAACCAAATAAATCTAACTTTCTTTCCTAAATTTTGTGTGTTTATAGGTCCAAAGATGTGTGTCTTTCCTAAATTTTGTATGTTTATAGATCTAAAGATGTGTAGAAGACACGTCCTTACTAATCACATCCTATGAAGGAACACAACCATCCTCTTACACTTCAGTTGCGGCCTACATGGTCCTCTCCGGCTCCTTCTCATGATGACCTAGATTTTTAAAGAAAGTATAGATTTGATTAATCCTAATACATGATCATAAAACCTTAAAACTCCCAAAACCAAAACACGGTACTAACACAAGTCTAGCTATATAAATCAACTCGCACTCGACCGCCAATACAACTGATGCGGTGGGAAACATCATTGACACCATTAATTCTTGAACAACTCTTTTCTCATAAAGAAAGAGGAAAAAGGTTGACCTATTTACATTGAATAAACTGTATCTCTAACTTGGGCTAACTAATATTAATTTTTTCTTCTTTTTAGATCATCTTTCCTTAGCACATAAGTCACATTGATGAAGGTATCTTCAGGACAAGGGATCGTTTTGCCAGCTACCCATCAGACGATAGAACCCAAACTCTTCTTTTCGGATTTACTGAGCAGAGCTTGAAACGAAGGCTAGCTCTAATTTGAGACATGAACTATATATATATATCTTCTTCCGGATCTGGTCATCACCAACATACACTGCAAAGAAACCCTTTATGCGTTGTACAGAACGGCTAAAGAATCTTCTTTGCACCCAATAAACCCTCCCACTTCAACTTTCTTGTTATTCGAACAGAATCAGTAGAGCAGATATTTGGCCAAGCCCCTAAATTATGATACAAAAGGATTAAAACTTCTATATAAAGAAGGAAGATTTAGTCCATAAGGACTTAATTACCACCATCGTGTCCCATATAAGGTGCACCCCTCCTCAAGTCCTAAGCATATGGACATATTTTAAGTATTACATGAATAAATCAAGAAAGAGAAGCAATGATAACAAAAAGTAAGAACCAGTCAAGCCAGCTATTACCGTCAACACCATTAGAATTTTTGCGGAAATCATCAAGCCCTGAAACCGAAAGTCCAATGATCAGTTCCTAGGATCTGCAGAGAAATACCAAGAAAAAGAGGAAAAAAATGTTCAAAAGATATCAACATTTCTATCCTATGTAGCTGCTATCATATCAAAATCATCAATAATTATAAAACCCCATCATCATTCATTGGCAGCAAAATTAGAATCAGAACTAAAAAGCAAGAAAATCAGTCTTTGATTAAGAGGAAAAATTAACGAAATTGGAGACTTAGTGAATCAAAATACGGATAGTAAAATTGATGATTCTTACTGTATTTGGTTCCATTGAATTCTACAAAGAACTCTTGCATACCATCCTTGATCGAGTCTACTTTATATTCACTCATCAGCCTGAAAAATATCAAATTAGTCAAAAAAAAAAAAACTCAAAATCAAGATTAACTTTTTGCAAACAAGAAGAAACCGAAAGAAACGACGAACCAAGAATAGCGAGAAAGTAATAAGAAATTGACATAGAAACAAATACCTTCGTGTGCTTCGATAAAAAGAAAAACAAATACCTCCATGTGCTGCTCTTCATCTTCCATCTAGTCATATCCCTGCGAACCTATGTTTAAGTAGTATTTAAGCAGTAAAGAAATTCAGAGCAAATTAAATAATACAGATCAAACAAAAACGTAATACAACCTAAGAAAATATTATGTTAGTGTGTTGTTTATATTCTTCGATCGAGTTATTACCTTTTTCTTCCACCTTCTCTTGAGTTCGTGATTTTAAATAATACAAAACAGAGAATGATTGAATTAAAGACACAGGTGTTTCACGTACTAACAGAAAAATCTAGTCGGATCAAAGAGACGATGGCAATGAATGAGTTTCACAAAAATTATAAACGTGGGATATATATCAAGTAAAAAAATTAGGGTTTTCCGAAAATCGCAAAAGAAAATCGCAATCCAATTTCCAAAAATCGCAAAAGAGGATCGCAAGAAAATCACAAAAAGAAATCGCAACCCAACTAAATAAATAAAAAAACGGCCAGAGAATATCTATTCCGATATTACGTAGGGTTATCCGAAAACTGAAACCCCAAAATTGATAATCGGTACGACAAAAAACTTAAATCAAACCGATATAAAAAGGATTAACCGATTTTTACGGTTTAGAGTGAATGAGAGAGCTCCATTTCGAATGTAAAAAGGATGTACCGGTAGACAAATCGGTAGAATGTAATTATTTTATAAACTTAATTTAGACCGATCAAAAGGGTATTGAAGTCTTTTTGGTGAGGGATAAGAGGATAATTAACCACCCCTAGAATGAATGAGAGAGCTCGAAAGCTAAAACTCACTTTGCTTATAAATTGATAATCGGTACGACAAAAAACTTAAATCAAACCGATATAAAAAGGATTAACCGATTTTTACGGTTTAGAGTGAATGAGAGAGCTCCATTTCGAATGTAAAAAGGATGTACCGGTAGACAAATCGGTAGAATGTAATTATTTTATAAACTTAATTTAGACCGAAAACTTAATTTAGACCGATCAAAAGGGTATTGAAGTCTTTTTGGTGAGGGATAAGAGGATAATTAACCATCCCTAGAATGAATGAGAGAGCTCGAAAGCTAAAACTCACTTTGCTTATATTATATATGATATATATATATATATATATATATATATTTTTGGACATCAAATCAAATATATTTGAAAGTCAATTTGATAATTTACATACAAAGTCAAAAGAAATCTTTATATTGAAGTGTGTACCAACTATCATAATGGTTGATTATCCCTTGGAAATTATTTTTATTAAAACTGTTTCACGTTGCATAAATATATATGCTGATATTTACTTTTGGGTTAGTTGTAAAATGTTAAGTTATTAATTAAAGAAAGCCAAAAAAAGAATTAGAAACCTTTCCAGCTTCTGTCTAAAAAAACCTTCTCTCTGGAATTGATCTTCTCCGGCCGTCGGTGTCGACTGGTGAATAAAGTTTCGGCGCTCCCTCTCTTTTTCTCTGTTACTATATGAAAAGACTTGTGTTTTTTCGGGTCTCCCCGACTTTCAATAAATCTTCCGGATTTTCTCGATTCCGACGATTCTTTGCGTTGAGGTTTTGGAGATGCTCTGATCTCAGATGCGGTGCTTTGGGGCGAATTTAGGTGGATTTGATCGGCAGGAAGATTTGGGTTCGAATTCCATCTATTGCATAAATTTTTAGTAGATTTTAATTTAAAAATTAGGAGAAAATAAAGTGTCGAACCCAAGTCTGGAACTGGTCCGGCGTACATCGAACCACTGCACTAGGACATTACAATACAAAAATATATAAAAGTTCGATACCTATGTTAATGTCCGTTAAAATGGTGAATAATTTAAAACAGTTGGTATATTAATTCGATAATAGAAAAAATGAGTCAGTTGGGATATTTTTTAGGAATTTTCCCATTTTGTAGCGATTGAGAAGAGTTGGAAAGCGAGTATATCTTTACTTATTTTAATTTATTTAAAACAAAAAAGAAAATATTTGTAATGGGTGTACTCGAACCTTGGATTGAGGCGTGTAAAAGGAGTCCCAAGACCACTGCCCTACAGTAACAACTAACAATTACCTTGATATATAATAACTTAAATAAATCTACATTTCGATAACAGAGATATAATCGATGTCAATTAAAATAGTAATATTTTTTTAAGAATTTTCCCATTATATATGTTATTGTGGTTGCTGTATGATCCCTTCGTTTTTTTAATTCAATCATCATCTTGCGCGCAAGTACATAAAAGAAAACAAAAATACTATCAAGACCTCAATTGTATAAGTAATATCTCATCGGTGATCCACAAAAACAATGTTTCAAGTAAAAAGGTGCTGATGATTAAAGTCAGACAGCCGCTGGGTGAATGCATACTTCAACGATGCATCTTGATGTTTCTTCAACAAAGTACTTGTCGTAAAACTCCATAAGCTCTTCCTTGGTCATTCCTCTCACAATGTCACGTACTCTCGAGTAATAACCCTTCATGTCACTGAAAAATCAAACATTTAGTTAGTCCAAATTATCATTCAATCATATTGTATATGAAAAATTGAAAATCAAAGATACTTACATGTCGTCAACAATCAGGTCCCATAGAGCTTTCCCGGACTCATCTCTCAGAGAACTAAGCACACCACTTTGGTAATCTTCAAAGACACTCTCATCAACATCAGCCTATACATATATTATCAAACCAAAATTATAATAATGAGCCAAGCTCAATTAGAAAAAAAAAAACTAAAGCTGAAATTAATCCAAACTTACCAGGATGTCCTTAAAGGCTTTTAAGAAGTTGTACATCCGTTGCAACAAATCCTGAGGCTGGTAATTCGGAGAAACAACATAGAGGTAAAAACCTTTGATTCCGCTAAAAGAATGAGCATCACAACCAACATAATAACCAAGCCCATCTTGTACCCTAGAGACAAGTAGATTTGAATACAATTAGTTGACTTTAGATCCATTATAACACATGAAAACCCATAGCAACCGAAACTGACTCGAGAGATCTCCATCAATACATACAAGCCGAAACAAAGGAGAAAACTAAATAAATCCAAACTAGCTAGAACCAATGTCTAGTCTTTTATTGCGATGGTATCTTTGCAATTGGTCTAAAAGCATATACAAATCCAAGTGAGAACTCACCTTAGCTGTTGGAACAGCGGCTCTTCTATGATAGATTGAAAGACATGTAACAAAGCCGTAACTCTGTCAAAATCGTCTTTTTTGCAAGAAAGTTGGAAGTAAATCTGCAAAACATACAAATCATGAGCAACTAAACAACATATTCTAGTCTATAAACTTTTGTCTCCCACCTTTGCCAAAGAATTACTTTCCAACTCGTTTTTAGCTGTAGCATTTATTCGAACTGGAGAACCAGGTGTTAGAGCTTTCATGCCTCTTAGTTCCCTTGGTAATTCAAGGGTTCCAGCCGTGACCGTTTCCAATGAATCAAAGATTTCTCTCGATTCATCTTTTGTTAGATCTCCAAAAAACAAGCTCGTAATGCGTCTCTGCAATTGAAAGAGAATATGGATGAAAATTTGAAGACACACAGAGAATGGTTAATCATTTTAAGAGACAGAATGCTTAAAAGTGACATTAACCTGCGAGAGCAAATGAGTAACGAAGGTAGGGAAATCCTCAAAAGTGATTTTCTCCAGTGCATTTAATTTACCAACAATGCCAAATCCTTCAATTATCGCTTCAGAGAGAAGCTGCCCAGCGTAAACAATGAGATCTAGTGAAGTGGCATACACTTCTCTCACCATGGTCTCTTTGATTGTCTGAAAGAGAAACCAACAGTTGCTAGTTAAAACATAAAAAATGTCATACAAGTTCAAAGCGTCTAGTTAAAAATTAAAAGTAACATCAAGACTTCAAAAGTAGTAAAAGGGTTAGAGACAATACCTCAAAGCGTTGGTGAGAAGTAGCTTCAAAAGACCGGATCAAGTTCCAGATTGTTGTAACAAAGAGTTTGAAGTTCGCTCGATAGCCATCGAAGAGAAGCTCCAGCTTGTTATCATCTCGGAATGATACAGAAGTATTAATGCATGCCTCACTTCCCTGCATAAACCCACACAAACCATTTGGTACAAACATATGACTTTATCTTGTTAAGAACATAAATATCTATCAAATCAAATGATGTACACATATATATATGACAAACCAATTCAACTGTGTTCGAATATTGGACTTACCTTGAATAAAATAGGACTCAGTTCATCTTTCACCATCTCAATTAATAGGTTTGTCTTCATATGATCTTCTACGCTGTTTCGAACATTCAAAGAAACGCAAAAGAATGCATTTGACATTCCTCTTTGTTTCTTGTAAATGAATGTCTTAGAATCCTCCTCATCCACCTCAAAAGACTCCACTACATCATCATCATCAAGCTCATCCACCTCAGAATCCTGCTCATCCACCTCAGAAGAGTTCACTTCTTCTTCCTCCTCAGACTCATTCACCTCAGAAGACTCTTCAAGGTCTCTAACAGAGAAATTACTAGCGATAAACTCGTTCCATTGAGGGAGTTCCAGAGAAGAATCTACTTTCGAAGTCTCCCATGTGGCTTTTAAAGAAGACGGAATCTTCTCTTCTATGTACGTGGCATCGAACCATCGTACTGTTTTGAAACCTGAATATAAAGGTGATATCATTGATATGTTATTTAAAGGATAAGAAAATATATCGAAAAGAAATCTAATCTGATTGAACAAGTGAATACCTTCATCTTCTTCCATCAATGGCTTTGGCTTTAGTAAATCAATCCTCATATTTTGAGGATGGAAATGTTCTAACATCTTTTGGATTTCCTCGGTTCCACCAAAATCATTTAAAAACTCGAGACAAAGCACATGAGATGCTGGACACTTAAACATGTTACCTGTACAACAAATTGATTAAATGAAATTTAAATTCTTACATGAAAATCTGATAATTGAAACATAACAGGTGTGAATTGTAAACAAACCTGCAAGACGTTGTGCAAACATACTTGGATCATCAACGAAGCAATCATCAACATCCAAATATTCAAATTTCAATTTTAATGAAGCTGAATATTCTTCCTCAACCCACTCAACCCACTCAGGAAGACTAGTCCTCACTAAATTGAGATACTGGTATACATACTTCACAATCTGATATTTCTGTCAAAAAAGCAAAAGAAAATTATGTTAAGATTTGAGAATTATGTTACAACAATGTTAATGATATGATGATGTTCGTGAATGTTATAATATTCAGATTTTGATGCCACCAAGAATTCTGTATCTTTAAGCTAATTGAATCATAGAACCACATCATTCGTTTGTGTATCTTTAAGTTAATTGAAACATAAAACAAAATCATTCGTTTCTTAATTGAAGCATAAAACCAAATCATTAGAATATTATATTACCTCTTCAAGACCAATGTTTGTGATGTCCAAGGAAATGGTAAACAATCGTCCTGCAGATGTGCACTTATACGAGCATAAGTCGGCTGTTTTGAAAGATGTGTCGGAACCCACTTCTACATTCAATGATGATATCCATTCTTTATCTTTTAGAAAAGAGCACAACGATCCTTTGCTCTCTACAAAAGGTAGATTTATCACTAGTTAATCTCTACAAGAAAGAATAACTGAATTAGAGGGAAAAAAATTACATACCGTGAGATAAAAGCTGGACTAGACAGTTCTCAGGCCTATTGGTAAATGTTTTGGATAGAGGAGGTAGAAGCCATGTGATATACAACTTTTGGACATTCTCAACAGATGGAAGAACATAAAATACATCAGAATTCCAAATATTCTGTGTTGTCGGCTGACGTGCTGGGCAGCAAAAATTTCCCCTTTTAATGAGGCTAAAGAACTGATTCACCCATTCTTCAAGTAAATCCAAAGACTCTGCGAAAAAAGATTTAACACAGAGATAAGAAAATCTTTTTTGTTAATCAAAAAGACTTTATTTTAAAAATGGAAAGTTACCTTCTCCCATTACTACAAGGTTCATGGAATGAGCTACATAATGTTCATTGAATAACTCCATTGCCTTGTCACGAAGAGATTGAGCAGATTCAACGCCTAATGAATGCTTGTTGCCTAAAGGTAAAATAAAGGAGTGAAGTTAGCAAAAACACATTTTAGTAAATAATGAAGCAGCAAAAACACATTTTAGGAACAACAATACCCCATGCAAATCGATTATATGGGTGATCCTCTGGAGAGGTATGTCCAATCAGTTGTTCAAGGCGGGAAGAATCTTTGCACTTGTGAAGAAGAAATTCTGGAAAAAAAAGATTTTAACGGTTAAAATGAAACTCAAATTAAAGAAAAGTAGAAAAATAAGGCAGATTCGGTAATTTTAGAAAACAAGAACATGTTACCTGAATCTATGGTGTTAATCTCCTTTTCAATATGTTCCACTTTCAAGAGAGGATTAATAAATAAATGTGCAAACCTGAAAAAGAGAAATAAATAACAGATATTTAATCAGAGAAACTTTAGACAAAGAGAAACAATGCATATTAATATATTATACAAACCTTTTCAAAGCACCTTCAAGTTGTTCAGAATCAACTCTCATGTGGAAGGTGGTATATTCCATTTCTGTTTGGGCATTTACTTCACCGCCATATTTGCGAACGAAAGCTTTTAACTATAAAAGCAAAAGAAATAAGTAAAGATGGTGTTTGGATTACAAATAAAACCAAAACAGTTGGTTTAACAGAAAGCTTACTTCATTATCGTCATGGAAGACCATATGCTCAATCAAATGAGCCATACCTTGCATTTCAGCTGGGTCACTGAAACTACCAAATCTTACTGTCAATGCTGCAGCGGATTGACTAACTGTATGATCTGAAATGAGTATTGCGCTGAGTCCATTATGAAGCTTGATGGATCTGTACTCTTTATTAGTGTGTTGTGGATGTATTATATCCATCAATCTCCTCGTCTTTATCTTAAAACTACCTTCCATCAGCTTCCTCTTCATTATCTTTCTACTAACTTCCATCAGTCTCCTCTTCTTAATCTTTCTAGAACCTTCCATCAGTTTCCTCTTCTTTATCGTTGGACCCATCTTTCTACCAAACAAGAGAAAATAGGTGAAATCCCTCAGAAATCGAACTAAAATCAATACTAAAAAGCCTAAGCAAATTATGAAATCAAAAGTTAAACTGTAAATAAACCCAACTGGAAAACTTTGAAATCTCTATCAGCTTTGCAATCTCAATAAACTGTGAAATCGCTTATAGTTGATTGTGGATTCTAAGGTCTAAGCTGGGAATAAATGGAGTAGGCATAAACTGTAAAATCGCTTAGTTGATTGTGGATTCTAAGGTCTAAGCTGGGAGTAGGCTGGCCAAGAAGACAATATGGAATAAACGGTCAAACTGTGAAATCGACTAGCAATCGAAGAAAAAAGCTTGGGAAATTTCTATAAAGTGTGAAATTGACGGAAAATTTGTGAAACTGAGAAAAATAGAGTGCGGCGTTACCTTCCAAAATCAGCGGTGAAAAGATTTCCTCCAAAACAAATCCCTAAATTCAAATGTCAAACTGTGAATCAACCCAACTGGAAATGTGAAATTGACTGTCAATCGACAGAAAGATTGTGAAACTGAGAGTGCAACGTTACCTTCCAAACTCAGCTGTGCGGAGAAGAAGATCCGACCCGATGAAAGGAAACAAACCCCTAAAATCTAAGTCATACGGTAAGGGAACTTTTTTATTCTGAATATTAGTTTTTCAATTTTCATACAAATTTCAATTCAAATATATTAAAAATAAAGCTAAAATGATAAAATCTAAAAACTGCGTATTGAGATTCAATGTTATTCATATTCCAATTCACAACTTAATTTTATCCCAGAAAAAAAAAAAAAAAAAAAAATCCTCTCATAGGGAAATTTCAACTATCTATTTGGCATTCTATTTCACATTTCAATTCAAAAATAAGAATTAGAATCAAATGCTTAAATTCTAAAAAATAAACCACCTATTTGACAATCAATTTTATTAATTGAAAGAAAAAAATCTGAATCAAATACCAAACTAGAAAAACTATCTAGATTCAACATGCTTGCAATATGTGTAATCAAGATTTGACAAGGTGCCAACCAACAAAAGATTCAAGCAAAAGTCATAGCCTTAATCCTTTTAACTATAAGTTTAAACAAACCAATTGCCGGATATCTGTTTTGCTTATTATCAATACCGGATCTGGTCATCCGGTATTGATAATAAGCAAAACAATAGCCAGATCTGAGATTTGCCATGAAAGTAAAGAAGAGATGAAAAACCAAAGATAAACCATAAGAACGAAATAATGAAAAAAACTTGAAGAACAATACTTGATAAAACATAATAAGAACGAGAAAAGATAAAACGCTAAGAAGGAGATTTTATAAAATAACCCAAAGAGGAAGATGTTGGATGAGGACATTTATGAAGAAGAACGAAGAACGAGAAAAGATAACAATATACAAGTTTGATAATAAAACTTTTTTATGGGGTAGTGGACGTTTTATAAAGAAACGGCGAGGGATTAGGTCAAGGGTTAATTTTCCTAAGATATATACAATTAACAATTAACAATTAACAATTAGGTTAATTTTCCAGATGTCAGGCATTCAAATCTCACCTAATCCAGATGTCACTATTAAAACTCGCTTTCTCTTTCTATACAAAAGTAATATTCTCTTCTCTATTTTTTATAAAAAGTAAAAAAAAAATTTCTATGTGAAACTCATTATTACCGAGCAGATTCGAGTAAATCATAGACGTATTAATTTACATTTTGATCACATCCACTTCAACGTCAGTAAATCATATATATATATATATACATGATTTTATACAGAAAACTAACGCCCTCCTTTTTCGACAAGTGGATCACATGCAGAGAAAAGGTCGAACGTGCATCGTGTGACCACAAGTAGCTCTAACTTACAAAAGATAAAATATATTTTTGTATATAAAAAAAAAATCTTCTATATATTTAATAGTTAAATTTTTTCATATCTTATACTGTTTACTATATTGATAGCCAGCGAGTTTTGGTGTGTTTGATTATGATTACTTCTCATGTACCAAATAATCTCATCCTAAACTGTGTAGACCCTATCAATAATCTAAAATCATAGTATAGTATAGCATAGGTATTGAATATGCAAGGAAGTGAGATCGTTGTTAGCCAATATTAAACCATTCTATAAAGCAAGTGAGTATTCAAGTTTTTATTGATTAAGTCCAATCTAACTAGAGGCAATTCCTAACAAAAGCACAATCCTAAATGATGAAATAAGTAAACTAGATTAAACAAAATACGAATTAGATATAAATGATTACAATGAGAGCCAAGGGTATTGTATCATAATTGGATTGCTTAGAAATCCATTAGGGTTGATGACTTGAGAAGTTACAAGCAATTATAGCAATCTAGTCATTTGGATTCCATATTTGGTTAAGTCATTTATTTGATCATTCACCATTCTACAACTCGATCTCTTAACACTATGATTCCTCATGAATCAAGAGAGATGTGAACATAATATTTCAACCAAAAACTCATGCCAATAAGATTAAATAACATACACATGTTGATAGTCTAGATTAGTCCTATATGGATTCATTCAAACATTTTATCAAATATCTTATGTACAATAATAACCTAAGTTCTAGATTCAAGGTGATCAAGCTTTACTCTAACATTTTCCACAATCTATAAGTTAGATGTCCTTAAATACACTCCAAAATCATCATCTGTAATTTCTCCCTAAGCTTTCCTAGCTAAACTCAAAGCTCCAAGTGACTACTCACACATAATCTCACTTGAGATCGTGATGAGAGTATAAGCAAGGGGGATTCAACAGAACTTGGTATATAAGGTGAAGAATATAATGATTTCACTCAAACTCTCAAAACAAATATCGAATCTTTCACAAGTCCCTCAAATCTCTCTTATACACAAAATTTATGAAGATAACCTCATATAGAACCTAAGAACTGTTGGGCCTCATATAGAACCTAAGGACTGTTGGGCTTTGGGTTTAGCCTCATTTAAAATTTGCATAGAAACTTGAAAACATATTACAAAATGAAACAAATAAAAATGTCTAACAACCTAACAAAAAAAAAATGTCTAAAACATCTTATTTAAACATATTTTATTGGTAAACGGATTTAAATACGTTCTCTAAGAAAATCAATTGTAGACTGGATTTAAATTTAATTATTTACAGTTAAGTATCGTATTGGTATCTAATTCTATCAGATGGTTTGACTAATCATAGTTTAACACTACAATTTGGTTGTCTTTTAATAATCTAAAGTCGAGTCAAATCATTATTGATTTCATCCAAATTGACAAAAGCGAGAGATCTGAGAAGAGACAGAGAAACCCAAACAGAGAAAAAGAAAAGCTTTTCGGTGACTGTCTTTCACTTTTTCGAAAATTAAAGTACACTGGAAAAAAAGAGCCGACTTTCCTCATTTGTGAGTTCGTCATAGACTTAGGTAAGACCTCTTTATCTACTTCTCTCTTCCCTTTTTTTTTGATAATTGGTGCACTATCTCTTCCCTATTTCTCCTTTAAGAAACTGAAAAGTTTTACATTAATTTCGAGAATTTCTTCTTATGGGTTAAAAACAATTTGTTGTTTTTTTGATTGATTATCCAATAATTGTCTTCGAATTTGGTTTTCCCCTTTTTTCCTTGTTCTTGAACAGAGACGATTCTAATCAGAGATTAGGGTTTCTAATTCCGATTCTGGATTAGGGGTTTATTACAAGATCCACCCTTTCTGAATCATTGGTCTGAAAAATCCAGAGATTTAGGGTTTATTACAAAGATCCATGCTTTCTTGATCACTGATCTTGAAAATCAAGAAAAAAATGGCAATGGCACCAGTTATTAAGCCGGTTTTAGGTTCAATAGCATTTGCTATATTCTGGGTATTAGCAGTTTTCCCATCAGTACCATTCTTATGATATAGGAATTAAAATTTGTGAATATATCAAATTTGAATTCCTCTATACTTGCCAACTTAAATATGAATTCCGTGGTGATGAACTATGGGTTCGGTAGTTGGAAGGATATTCATAACCTCGTTTTGTTGACAAATTTATGTATCATATATTTAAGTTGTTGACAAAAAATCTATGTTTGGGAAAAATCTGCTTTTGAGAATCTTGGAAAAGAGGGGCAAAACTAGGTTTATCTTTATTTTTATTATTTTTTCCTTTTATAATAATATTATTATAGTTTTTGTTTTTATATAATTATAACTATTTAAAATTTTAGATACTCTATTTATGACTAGGTCTCCTCCTGTGTCATGCTTGTTCAAATTCGATTTAAAAGAAAGAAAAAGAAAAAGCTCTTTTTTTTTTGAATTGGAGAAAAAGCTCTTTTTTCTTGTTTAAATTCGATTTATTTCGTATCTTGGTGTAATTAGTGATTTTCATTGATAATTTTTAGGGCGAGCGGTGATCAAATCAAACAGTTAACCAACGGTTTTGATACGGTTACGGTTAATTAACGGTTACGATTAATAATTTTTTTAACCATAACTAATATATTTTTACGGTTAACGGTTACGGTTTTTAACCGTCTAACACGGTTACAGTCTGGTTACGGTTTGAAAACGGTACGGTTACGGTCCGAAATACGGTTACGGTTCTATTTTGGTCATGCCTACTTGTCAGGAAGGAAAAAAGTTAGGGGTTGCGGCAATTAAAATGCATTATTCATTGGTTGTGTCGAATAAATTAGTATTTCTTTTGTCACATAGATAGATTTGTACCAAATAATCATTGTGTGAATTATTGAGGTTTCAACTATAAGGGCCGGTTAATGTTTAAAT
Organism: Eutrema japonicum; assembly: GCA_030161315.1. Classification (NCBI taxonomy): domain Eukaryota; kingdom Viridiplantae; phylum Streptophyta; class Magnoliopsida; order Brassicales; family Brassicaceae; genus Eutrema; species Eutrema japonicum. The sequence goes on from BSQW01000005.1 coordinate 49,284,107, forward strand.
CGCAATGACGTTGAATCAAAATTGTTTATTCTAGTCACCAATCACAACAGTTAATATCTTATCTAATTTACCAAACATATCTTATTATATAAAGGAAACTGTTCCAAAGATAATAATAACTCATTTATATAATAAGATATATATATATATATTATTAGATAAGTACCCGAATATATGCGGATTTAAAATTTAACATTTTATAATTCATGAAATAAAATTAAATCATCCGTATAAAATATATGATACATAAATTTAGAAATACTTGTTTTGTTGACAAAAAATCTATGTTTGGGAAAAATCTGCTTTTGAGAATCTTGGAAAAGAGACAATTTGATTCCACCTAGATGTTTTGACAAACATTGAAACGCCCAGCTTTTCCAACACATCTTTCTTTTATTCTCTTCCCAACTCCACCAGAATTGGGTCATTGCACTAGTAAAAGGTTGGTCCACGTTAACTTGGGGAGCTTGAATATACTGCCTTTAGCATTACTTTTCTTGCCTGCCATGCATAGTTCACAATTTTCTAAGCAAGCGACATAAAATACACTTATTATTTACGAAAGAACGTGTGTTTAATTTAAATGCTGAGTAAAAATTTTGGCCATCTAACCCATAGAAAAACCAAAAATCTTTAGTTTATATCAGAAATCAGTGATGCTATTACAAAAAAGAGAGAGTCCAAAATCTTAGTATCTCAAAACTGTTATGTCTCAATCCGTCTGTTTCTTTTACAATTACAAAAGAGCCACACATAATAAAACAAAAAACTTTTTAACTACAAAGCATTTTGACCGGAGAGAATTGTACAGTGAGACAAGCGTGATCGGAGAGACTATAATTCTCCGGCCACTTCCCTTTCTCTGCTTCTTGTGGAAACAAAACCGCTTTCTTCACTTTCAATCCAATCGCTTCTTCTTCTTCCTTATATTCCTCTCTCTTACTCTTCATCACATTCTCTTTACAGTATTCAGTTTGATTCACCATCGTCATATTCCAAATTTTCTGCAACATTTACATTAAACAACGCCCTAATCAGTTTTCATATCGAAGGCGCCTTTTTATCGATAAATTTACCTTAAGTTCTTCATAGTCGAAAACACCATTTCCATCAGCATCAGCTCGAAGCCATAACTCTTTTGTCTCTTGGAAACTAAGTCCATGTGGCATACCGGTTAAATTTACCTGCAACCACACAACAATGTGAAACGTTTAATGGATTAGTAGAGAAACTCAAAGTTTACTCTCACAATGATTTAGTCGATTCTTCATTCAACACATTGTAAGAGAACTATTTCAATAATAATTTGCAAATTCGACTAGTTTTTTTAGCAGCATTTGTGAACAATTGAGGTCTTTTTCTGCTCAATAAACTAAATAATTTACCTTTTGAAGTGCTTGGCAAAAGTCAGGGGAAGTTAATGAATCACTGTGATTATTTGCTCCAAGAAAAGCAAAAGCATCGTCTTCGGCTATGGAAGCTTTCTGGAGTTGATACTAGAAAGAAAGAAGAAACCAGAATTAAACAAAAAGTAAGTTAACATTTAAAAGTGATTTAATATTTCTTGTATCTGAAGAAGATCTCTCCCACCTTGATAATGCTGAAAACAGCTTCAACCCAGCTTGTTCTCAATGGTTTTCTCGAATTGCTCGGGTTACATAGCCAAATGAAATCAACTCCGCATATGTTTCCCCTATGGTTTCTATGGCTAACCCACTGTAGACAAAAGAATAAAGACGATAAGGATGTGTAAGCCTAGCTTTAATAACAGGAGGCTGGAGAAAAATATGTTTACCCTATGAGCATCACTATCGGTATACTGATGAGCAACGTCCTATGACGATATAAACCCTTGAGATCTCAAGAATTTGTAGACATGACCGCGTTTACTTCCGCTCCAATCACTGAAAATTGACAAGCATATAATTCAAAGTTTTAAGAATTACATTGTGACACAAAAACTTCAAGACTATCAAAGAACAGAAGCTAACCCGCAGAGAATAATCGGCATGTGAGTAAGTTTGTTTTCCTTTTGGTAAGGTTCGAGGTATTCAAGGATTTTGTAAACCTGTTTAAGAGATAAATCAAAAACAGGAACGATATCGAAAAGAGCAAAAAAATGATAAGAAAAGGATTTGACTAAACCAACCTGGTGTAATCTTACGATAGATAAACTAGAATCATGTGGGAACAAGAGATGAGTGTTGACTATAATAACTTCTTGTTGAATTTTTTGTTGTGTGTCGTTGTTAAGCGGAAATGGAATAAGTGATTTGACGTTGTTAGGATTCTAACTGTAAATCTCTCAAGATCTATCTCTGTAAACTCTCTTTTCTTATTGAATGACGAAGAACACTTCTTGATACCGTATATGTATCTGTTACATACTCATCTCGTATGCTAACAGAATACAACTAAGCTCATAGCGCTTTACAACATCAAAAAGGCATGCGTATTACAAATACAGTATTCTCCTATTTATACTACTAGTTTCCCCCACTCTCCTTTCACTCGCCCAGCTCACGCTCTTCCTCTGCTTCGATAGTTAGGTTCCTCTCTTCCTTCTTCTTCTTCTCACGCCTGAAGTACATATTCAATGCCTATCAGACGTGTAAGAGCTGAGCAACACGGTCTCCGAAATCGTTAAAGAGAAGCTCTCGGTAATTTATGACTTTAAAGTAGTCCTTATGGATGGCAGTTAAAAGACCTGTAAACAAATGAAACATCAAAGATCATATAAACATCAACAAGAAACTTGCGGAAACCTGAAAATGTTCTGAATTTTCCTTCACCGTTTCCTCTAATTAACCGTTATAGATTTGGAACACTCGTAACTGTTAACTGAAGCATATCAAGCAACATTGAGCTAAATTTATAATGAAATTGGTTAGAGAAGGTTTAGCTAAGAACAATTTAACATCATTCATTCCACTTCTCTAACTTGAACTGAAACAATTTTCAAGAAAAGTGTGATAAATAAACATGGTAAAAATCGAAATCCCTACAAACAACGACGTTGAAGATCATATAAAAAACCAACAAGCAACCTTAGACCAAAACACGTGAGCATAAATTTGGATCCGGATACTGTTAACTGAAGTAAAGCTAGCAAATATTAAGCTAAGTTTCGTAAATGCCACTTATGTTTCTATGAGTTTGAAACACAGAAAGTTCAATTAATACAATTCAGCAATGACCACAAGAGCATCATTCCACACCTAACTAGAGCTTACGCCATTTTCCAAAAAAAAAAAGAAGAAATCTTTACCATCTCCACGACCATTTGTTCTAGCCAACTGGAAAATAGTGTAGCCTGCAGTTCCAAGTCGCTCGTGGTACATCTTCACCAATTCTTCATTCCCAACCCAAATTTCTTATGACAGTGGCAATTTCTAAGAGTCAGCTTTTAAGCTCACTTTCCAATAATGAAAATTTTTCCACAGATGTTAATTTATCTAATTTACCTGGAGAGAGATAACTGAAGATCGTTCATGGAGTAAACAATCTATAATCTTCTGATTCCTAGGAAACCAAAGTGCGCGAAAATCACTCTCTCGAATACTCTGATTCTGTTCATCCCCAAATTGCAAAAAATCACCAAAAATCAAATCTATCAAATGTCATGGAAATCGAAAATTCAGATACGAAATGAGGAAAAAACAAATGGAGAAGAAGACAAACCTGTTGATCAACGCGTGGAGCTAAGATATTGAAAGTGGTGCAAGAAATATTCGGTTCCACGGTTGACGCTAAGTTCGAGTTCAGTCTTTGCACAATCACAAACGGCGATTATCATCATCGGATCTCAGAACAATCACTTGAAAAAACAAACCGGAAATTCGTAAAAACGCACCATAACTGAAACCGGTTTGTTGTTGTTGTTTCTACCGGGGAAAGATGAGAATAGAGGAACAGTAGCAGCGAAGACGACGATGAATGAAAGTGGTGATGAAGGGATGAATCTGGACCGTAGGATTAAGCTGAGCCTGCTTCGATTGTGATGGCTTTGCATTTGAGGATTTTCGTGAATTGGGAAGAGATCATTTGAGATTTATAATTTTCTTTCGGTTTTATTTTTCACTCTGTTTTTTTGGTTTTATTTATTTATTAATTAATTTAAATTTAATGCCTTTACGTGAACCAATGGTTTTCCTAAATTTTACTTTTTGACCGAATTTATAATACATTTTTCTATACCACGAAACGACCATGCTATTTCGCTCCACGTTTTTCGAAATTATGCAATTTCTTCATAAATTTAATGAGAATATGAAAAAAAAAACAATTAGTAAGATTAAGATATCAATTAATATTACGCAAACTAAAATTGTTTAAAAAAAAATGAAAGTAAGAATATCTTGCAGTGGACAGATATTTCTGATTGGAGAAGATAACGTGTTGAGTGTATCGGTGCCCATCACACGTAATATTTTTTATAACAATTTTGGTCACTATAAAAAAATCAATTGTAATATTTTTTTATAACAATTTTGGTCACTAAAACTAGAGCTTATAAATTAGAGGTAAAGTTGCTAAACCACGTCTTACAAATATTTTTTTTTTCTTTTCCGTACGGGTTTTGTATTTTTTTGTATAGAGTTATATGAAATGATGATGGGTTTTCTTTCTGAGTATTTCTAGGTTGTAGGGTTTGATCTTGTAATACTACAGGCAGGACTGGGAGAAACTAAAGGTAAAAGTGAGAGAGACTTAGACCCATAATTATGAAGAAATGACATGGAAAAATAGACTTGGGAGAGAGTCAGAGAGAGTTAGGGAAAGAACCTTAGAAACTCGGGACCTCTGGGCCGCATAATAGGGTTGTTTTGCCATTGAGCCACTGACAATTTTAAAGGTATGTCTAACAAAATTTATTTTATAGAGTAGGGATGGGCGTTCGGTTAAACGGTTCGGGTTCGTTTCAGGAAATTTGGGTTTCGAGAAATTGAAATATGAAAGAATATGTCCGAATGGGAAATTTGAAATTTCGGGTTTCGGGAAATTCGGGTTTCGGGTTTCGAGTTTCGAAAAATTTCAGAAAATTTGAAAATTTCCAAATTTTGGTTACGTCTTCAAATTCGGGTTTCGGGAAATTTCAAATTTCCCGAAACCCGAAACTCGAAACCCAAAATTTCAATTTTTCCGAAACCCGAATTTTCCGAAACCCGAAATTGAAAACGTAACCGAAATTCGGGAAATTTCAAATTTTCCGAAATTTCTCGAAACCCGAATTTCCCGAAATTTCAAATTTCTCATTCGTATATATTCTTTCATATTTCAAATTTCCCGAAATCTGAATTTCCTAAAACGAACCCGAACCGTTTAACTGAACGCCCATCCCTACTCTATAAAATAATTTTTGTTAGACATACCTTTGAAATTGTTAGTGGCTCAATGGCAAAACATTCCTATTATGTGGCCCGACGTCGTTTTGGGTCATTTTCGCAAATCTCAAAACGAGATGAAACGATGTCGTTTTACTTAACGAAATATTATGTTAAGTTTTCTAACGGTGTACTTAATTGGTGGGTCAACGAAAACATTGGTAATTAATTGGCAAGTCAACCAAAGTTCGATGTTTTTTTGGTCGTTCTAAAAGATCGTGTCTTTTTGGCCAGCTTGACAAAGTTTGGGGTTTGTTTGGCAGATTTACCGATTGGTTTTATCAATTTAGTTTGTTTTTTAGAATGTGGGCCAAAAGTTTTGTTGAAAGTTTTGGGATTGGTTTTCACCAAATTTAGAATGTGATATAGTATTAAAAGAGCAGGTAGTCTAATAAACGAATAATATAGTCCCAAAAGAAAAAAGAAAGTTGTTCTGGGTATAATAGAATGGGGGAGTTGAAAATTAAAAAGCCCGGAATAGGCCCAATGACTTGTATATATATATGTAGCTAGGGTTTCCGGCGTGGGCACAGCAGTCATGGGGAAGGCGAGGAGGGGTAGTGGAATAAATGGTTGTCTTTTCTTGTCCCGTTGTAGAGGAGGAGGGTGTTGGAAGCCGCAGACATTTAGCCGCCGAAGTAGATGTAAATTGTGTGATTTACCTATCACAAGGTGTGGTAGATGTGGCTATTGTTATAACCGTTTGAATAGATTTGATGAGTTGATGAGATCAGCTCGTGGCTCTGTTATTCAGGTATCTACTTTCTTGCAATTGAGAAATTTCTACTATTCATTGATTTAATTCTTAATTACTAAGAGCTTAATTATTAGCTGGATAAGCCGACCTCCATGCCTAAGTCGCCATCAAGGTGTCCATTTATTCTCCCTATTTTGTATATATCAAGTATTGGCAGTAGCTATATGGATGGTGATTGTTGCTCTTATGCAGATTGAAGAAAAGACTAGGCTCTAAAGCTTTGCTGCGAGCTTGTTCTGCCCCAATCCAATCAGATCAGAGACTTGATAGTTTCAAGGAATCAGATCAGACTCGTGACTCTGAATTTTCTAGCGAGGTACCATTCTTTTCATATAACTTGCATTCATCTAGTTCGTTTTAATTACAAGAGCTTATATGAACAGGAAAATTTGTCGTCTGAGATTGTTACTACCTCCATGCCTCCGTCGCCATCAAGGTATTTTTTGATTAGTCTCTCTCTGTTGCTTGATGGTTTGCTTGATGCTCACACATGAATGTTTTTTTCACCTGACTCAGCATAGCTAAGCAGCTCCCATCAATTTCAAAGAAGCCAAAGCGCGAAGCTTTAGATAAGAAGAAGAAGAAGAAGAAGAAGAAGAAAGCCGAATCCACCACCTAGTCAGCATCTATATATTTCCTCTCAAATGTTTCCAACGTTTAGTAACTTAAGCTTGCGATGAGTCGGGGTGGTGGCGCAGTTGGTTAGCGCGTCAGTCTCATAGCTCTGAAGGTCGAGAGTTCGAGCCTCTCTCACCCCACTATTTATTTTGAAAACAAAAAAAAAACTTATATATTTACTTAGAGCTCGAGCTTGCGATGCTTTATCATTAGTGTAAAATAACAAACCTTTTTAATGTTATTTTGAGAAACCTTTGTCATGTTAATTTGCCCGTTGTATTTGTCTCCTTGCTGGTCAAAGAGGGTCGTTTCACTCATATTCTTTTTTACTCGCAATTTTTTAAAAGCTTAACTGGTTTCCAAGAGTCTTTATTACAAGGATTCTCTGAAAACCAAAAATTGGCAGCTCTGAATCTACACCACTACTTAAATAAATGCCACAGCTTACACCGTGGTGTAGATTGGATTGAAAGTGTATTAATAAAAATAACAATAATAAAATATCAAATTATAATTTTTAATCATGGATCAAGCTGATTTTTGGTCTTGAAAGTTAACGCCTAGTGGGGACTAGACAATCAAAACTGGATATGATCTGGCCTTTACCTCTCAACCTTGAGAGGTCTTAGTAGAGGCTATGATCCAACCATCTTTAAAGGGCTTCTACTGTAAATTGCTATCTAGGGCAATCTCAGTGGCAGACTCATTCCACAAGAGAGGAATGAAGGCATATGAGGTGTGCTTCCACTGTGGAAGTGAGGCTGAAACCATAAATCATGCCATCTTTCAATGCTCCTTCTCCAACAAGGAAGTTTCCATAAGGGTTCCTTATAAATCCCTAACTACAATTTTAACCAATCAAATAAAGTTATTATAACACTTCCATGATACGACTAACATATTTTTGGATTGACTAAAATATCTAGATAATTTTGCTAGTGTGAATCCCTTCTCAAATTATATATATACTAGGTAGGTAGCCCGCGCCTTGCGCGGGCCGAGGGGTCTCAAAAACGTAATACAAAACTTTATGTTATAAACCGAAGAAATTTAGAACTACCACTTGAGATATACATGATCAAAATAAAGTTAATCCAAAAAAGTAAACACTATACAAAACTAAAAACTCACAAACCAATATTAAATAAGTGTATGAAACCCACAAACCAATTGAATTAAGACAAACGCGAGTTATTCGTCTTCACATAATCGTTCTTCGTCATTTGTTTCCCTCTTATTTATCCTTTGATTTTTCTTCTTTATCGTCTTTTTTTAATATTCTTCATCATCGTCTTCCACCTTTATCTCTCTTTCTTCTCTCACGTCTTTTTCTTCGTTTTCTTTCATTTTGTTTTTGTTTTCTTCTTCCGTTTTTTCTTTGTCACTCATGTTTTCCACATCTTTTCCTTGTTCTTCCTCATTGTCTTCGACTTCTACTTCTTCTTCCTCTTATACATCTTTCGATTTTCTTATTCCTCACCATTTTCTTTCATCTTCATCATCGTCTTCGACTTCAATTTCTTGTTCCTCTTCTATTATGTCTTCATCTTCTTCTTCTTCCGGGTTATATTATTCTCTTTCTTCTTCTTCTTCTTTTTCTCCTTCTTCATCACCTTCGTCTTCTTTGTTCTCTTCGACTTCCTATTCGTCTACTATGTATTGGTTTTCTTCTCCGGCTTTTCTGACTTCTTCTTCTGATTACTTTTCTCCCTTCTCCAAATTCGTCATTTCATTCTTCTTTGTTCACCATCTTCGTCTTCTCCGACTATTTTTCTTTTCTTCATTGTCTTCATTGACTTCGTCTTTTTCTTCTCCCTCTTCTTTATCTTTTAGTTTTTCATAATATTCGTCTTTTCCTTCTTATCCTCCATCGTTTTCAACTGCTACTTCTTCTTCTTTATCGTCTTCGTCTTAGTTGTCTTCTCTTTTTTTTTCGGTTTTCTTCATTTTCTTCGTTTTATTCTTTTGATTTTTTTTATGCCTCATCTTCTCCATTTTCTTCTATCGTCTTTGTATTCTCCTGCTTCTTATTCTTCTACATCTTCTACTTCTTCTTCCTTTTATTTGACTTTCAATTTTTCGTCTTCCTCGTATTTTCCTTCTTCTAATTATTTTTTTGGAATTTTTTTGGTATATATTTTCACATTCTTTATGGGCTTGGCTAACATGGACACATATTATCCGACCGTTCTAACCTGAACCCTCCTCTTGAAACTAAGGGGAAATATAGGTTGAAATCTGAATCAAAGTCACAATGTCTAATTGAAACACAATACACAATGATCGTAGGATTCAAATTTCTTCATTACAACCGTTTGTACCAAGTATATGCCACAACCGCTGAAGCAGCAACGCATACAACATGAAGAGCGGCATATATATGTATCTTATCGCTCCCAGCTCTCTAACCATGTTGGTATTCCGCAGATCTTAAGTGTCACTATTTATTCAAAATAAAGTCTTTTCCGCAATTTATCTTCTAGAATTTCGGTGTAAGCTTTTTAATGTTGTTATCACTTTTAAGTTGATAATCTTCCGAGGTGTCCAAAGATAATATCTAATTAATATCACCATAAGATTGTCAATGTGACTTATTCTCAAAGATTATATATGGTTTTTCTTCTCCAAATTCATCATCCTCATCCTCTTCCCCTTCTTATTCTTCAACATTTTTGTCTTGTCCTAATTTTTCATATTCTGATTTTTATTTTTCTTTTCTTCGGTCTTCTCGCTCTCGTCTTTTCCTTCTTCTTCTTCACGACTTCGTCCTTCTCTTCTCCCTCCTATTCAACTTTCGGATTTTCTTCTTCCTCGTCCTTTCCTTCTTCTTTTGCACTATCTTCGGCTTCTTCTTCTTCATTGTCTTCTTCTTCCTCTTATTTGTCTTTCGATTTTCTTATTCCTCTTCTTCATCGTCTTCAACTTCTATTTCTTCTCCATCTAATGATTTGTCTTCTTTTTCTTCCTCTTCAGCTTTGTTCTACTCTTCTTCCTATTCCTTATCTTTTGGTTTTGTTCTTCTTCGTATTTTCCTTATTCTTTTTTTTCGGTTATTATTCGTCTTCCTCTTCATTCTCCAATTTTAAAGCTTTTGTCATTTTCTCATCTTTTTCTTATTCTTCTTCATCGTCTTTGACTTCTACTTCTTCTTCTTCCTCTTATATATCTTTTGATTTTCTTATTCCTCACCCTTTTCTTTCAACTTCATCATCGTCTTCGACTTCTACTTCTTCTTACTATTCTATTGTGTCTTCTTTTTCTTCCTCTTTTGGTTTTTTTCTTCCTCATATTTTCCTACTTCTTTGACTTCTTCTTCATCATCTTTGTATTCTCTCAGTTCTTCTTCTTCTTTTTCGATTTTTATTAGCCTTCTTCATTCTCTGCTTCTTATTCCTCCTTGGTCTTCTTTGTCTTATCAAAACTCTTCTTCTTATGATTTTTCTTCGTCTCTTTCTCATCTTTACATTCGTCTACTTTGTATTATTCATCTTCTGGTTTTCTTCTCTTTCTTTATTCTTTTTTTTCTTCCACGTATTTTTATTTATTATTTTTTTTTCTTCTCCAAATTCGTCATTTCATTCTTCTTTGTTCACCATCTTCGTCTTCTCCGACTATTTTTCTTTTCTTCATTGTCTTCATTGGCTTCGTCTTTTCTTCTACCTCTTCTTTATCTTTTAGTTTTTCATATTCTTCGTTTTTTTCTTCTTATCCTCCATCGTATTCAACTCCTACTTCTTCTTCTTTATCGTCTTCGTCTTCTTTGACTTTTTTTTTCATTCGGTTTTTCTTCGTTTTCTTCTTCTGGATTTTTTGTTTTATTCTTCTGATTTTTCTTATGCCTCATCTTCTCCGTTTTCTTCTATCGTCTTTGTATTCTGTAGCTTCTTATTCTTCCACATCTTCTACTTCTTCTTCTTTCTTTTATTTGACTTTCGATTTTTCGTCTTCCTCGTATTTTTCTTCTTCTAATTATTTTTTTGGAATTTTTGTATTTTTTGGACGTATATTTTCACATACTTTATGGGCTTGGCTATCTTTACACAAACGATCAGTTTCAAAAAATCTTATGAAGTAAAACCACATAGATAACACGGACACATATTATCCGACCGTTCTAACATGAACCCTCCTCTTGAAACGAAGGGAAAATATAATAAAAAAAGGAAGATGTAATAACGTAACAATCATCAGTCATGAAAAGTGAAATCCAAAGACATTCCATGAAAATTATTTTGTTTGTCGAATGATAAGAACCCAAAATGCTAACAAAAACCTCTACGGACAAAAAGACGGAAATACTCTGTTATATAAGTAGTGTCATAGAGAATCCTTTCATCCTTTGAGAGAAAATTTAACAATGGCCTCTTCCCATGTAAATCAAAAGTCCTTTTAAGTTTAGTATAGTAACAATCGATTTGCTCCATTTATCAATTTGGAAGTTAATATTTAAACTCGTGCAAAATCGAATATATCATACGATTGAGACAATAGGACAAATGTATTCAGGGGTTCGAAGACTCATTTCTCTCATGATATCCTTATCGATTCGAAATGAAGTGTTTTCTGCAACGTCATTAATAAGACTCGAAAATGTTCATGCAACATCAATGAAATTCTCGCTTATCTAAAACCTTTTTTTTCACACACACTCAATCCTTGTCCTCCTTTATATATAATTGTGTAGTGTTTCTCATAAGTGGTCGAAAAACCGAGGAAACGAAATTCACAAAGCTCGATAATATAATGAATAATGTTTCTTTGACACACACATTGTAATTACGAACGATTTTCTTCCTCCCTCGTTGGAACTCTTCCTAAACTATGTTTCTTCATCATCTTTGTGTTCTTCTTTTTCATCATCTCAGTCTTCTTCTTCTGCTTATCGTCTTCATCTTCTCGGCATCCTATTACTCCGGTTTTTCTTTGTCTTCTACTTCTTCAGCTTTATTTTCTTCTTCTTTATATTATGGTTTTTCTTCTTCCTGACATTTTCCTTATTTTTTAATCATTTTGGGCTTCTTCTTTTTCATAATCTTTGACTTCTTCTTATTCTTTTTCTTCCGTTTTTTATTCGCATTCCTCTTCTTCTTCCTTCTCCTAATTCATCGCATTTGTCTTCTTTGGTTTCTTATTCCTCAAAGTTTTCTTAGCCTCCTTCCCCATCTTCAGCTTCTTATACTTTGTCATCTTCCAGTCATTCCTTATCTTAAACATATGTGTCTTTGTATTTTCTGAGTTCTTCTTAATCAGCTTCGTCTTTTTCTTCCTCCTCTTCTTCTTCTTTCATCTTCCTCATCTTTTCCTTCTACATCTTGTCTTCGACTTCTACTTCTACTCCTTTATCGACTTTGTCTTCTCCGAAATCTGCTTCTTCTTTTTCTTTTGGTTTTTCTTCGTCTTATTTCTTCTATTTTTTCATTTTTTCTATTATTCTTACTTATCTCGTATGCTTCCTCTTCTTATCTTCCTCCTCATATTTCTCTTCTTCTTTTTTATCGTCTTTAACTTCTTTTTCACCATATTCGTATTCTCCGACTTCTTTTCCACTTTTTTTAACTCCTCCTCTTCTTCCTCTTGTTCTTCATATTCTTTGTCTTATTTGAATTCTTATTATTTTTGTTTTTCTTCATCGCTTTCATCATCTTCACCTTTTTCAACTTCTTCTACATAATCTTCGGGTTTTCCTCTTTTACTACTTCGTTTTCTTCATCTTCCGGTTTTCTTCTTTTTCGTCTTCTCTAACTTTTCCGATGACTTATTCATGTTCTTCCGGTTTCGTTCTTCTTCTTCAACTTTTTCATCTTCTTATCCTTATGCTTCTTCATTATTTTGTGTTATCCATGTCTTTATTTTTCTTCCGGATTTAATTGATATCAATTTGTCTTCGTCTTCTTCCTCATCTTTTTCGATTTATTTTTGGATTTTTTTTTGTCATTTTCAATCAAAATCAAAAGCTGATGAAACACATTTACAATATACACATTTTCAAATACGACACCTCGTTGCTCCCATTTGCCATTACACAATTACAAATGCGATGAAATGATCAAAACAAAGTCGGGCAACTTTAAATGTTATGAGTACGAACATAACTTAAGTTAAGTTTTTGTGCTTATGGATTTATTATCATCTTTATCAAGTCTATAAAAATAGTAAGTAGGATCTTCATCTCAATAACTACTAATCTACAACTATAACTAAGACCTGGCTCAACTCTGAGACTATAATTACACAATTACACTGTAAGAAAAACACAATATATACCCAATGGCAATACATAGACGATAAAAACAGAATATGTACCTCCAAGTTCTTCGTCATCCTCCATTTCTTCATACGCTTTCTTTGTCTGCTTGCGAAATCTAAGCATTCCTCGCCAGTCGCCATCTCTAGTTTGTTGGTGTCTAACGATTCTACAAAAAAAAAAATCATGATCTAGACGCATTGTCCAGCCTTTTCGAAGCATTAAAAAAACTGGTGGAAAACTTAACAAATCTTATTAGTGGTGTTCCTGTCTTTTAAATAACAAAGACATGGTAGCAAAGAGACATAAGACAGTGAATGTTCTGACCAGAAGAACTCGTTCAGGTCATCATAGTTTCTCCACATAGAATGATCTGCATTTCCATTCTTGTTCTTCTCAAATTAAACTTTTTTCACGTGAAAATGATGACAAATTCGCAACGTAACCAAAAGCTAACGGTTCCATTCACAACCAGAATCAGTCTCACTATTATCTCCACCTTCACTGATAATGCTCAACATCCTTATGGCTATATCAACCGCCGTTTCCTCCGCCTCTTTGACTTTCATGCACCTCTTTGACTTTCATGCCCTTACGAACCTGAAGCCAATCAACGCCGTCTCTTCCTCCGCTTTTGTCGTAGATCCTTCTCGTGATCTCTAGCTCCGATTGTTCACTCCACACGTATCCAGTGACCATGTTCCATAGAAAAAGATTATAGACAGGGTCACACGCAATAGGGGTGTCGACGAAAGAATGGATCAATCATAATTGTTTACAGAACTGTAAGAAAGAGGATTATTGATAAATGATAGAATCAACAAAAAGTCATCGGTAAAAAATTACACTCAAAGTCGTTTATATTTTTTTCTTCTGGTTGTCGATTTAGGATAAAAGGTTATAGGATATGTAGTATTCAGTGTAAAATTGACTATGATTTTTAATTAAAAATCTTAAACAATTTTGACTATGATTTTCAGTTTTATTAAACATAATGGTAAGTAAATAACTAATTTAAAGTTAGTTAACAATCAATTTAGAATCACTTTTATAAAATAGCAATTATGTAGTATTAAAAATATTATGATAAAAATATTTTATTTAATTAATAAAATTTAAGAAAAGTTATATTAATTATTTTTCAATATTTTCGGTTATGATAGGTAATTTTCTCTTCTTCTTTTTTTTTATCTTTTAAATTTCATTGTATTCGCTAGTAGGTTGCTCATCTTTGTTTTAACTCCTAAAAATTAATGGATGAAGCTATTTGTCCTTTGGAATAATTTTCTTTGCTTACGGTTGCAACTTGATATGAGCAAAATCTTTAAAATTATTTGTAATTTTTTTTTTGTCGGATCCTTAAAACATTATAAACATTGGATCAAACCCAGCACTGAACCACTACCGCGAAGATTCTGGAGCTATCAATGATTTGCAGATTTTGAACAATAGAGTCAACAACATCTTATTAACTGTTACAATGTTTTAACACAAGGTTTGGAATCAATTTAGTATTGTCTAATTCAATATCTCTAAATACATCAATATGTTTTGTGGTCCGTTGCCATTTTTTTCCTCGAGCAATGTTTGTTTTTCTAAATATTCTGTTATTTCATGTACTTTCCTTATTAACACAAAACATAATAGTTAATATTACAAACCCAAGCAAATAAAATAGATATGTTATGAAGTCATGATCGATGATGTGCCAAACCGCATAATAGTGAGTCTACCGATTAAAGAATAAAATAGAAATACATACAGACGTAAGAAGTTTACATTAGAATAAAATAAAGAAAAATGGAAATACATACAAAGGTAAAAAGTAAGACCATCTTTATCAAAAAAAAAACTACATCGCTGAAGGCTTTAACTTCTTTATTTACCAGATTAAGAAAAAAATTTAAGAACACAGAAGACACGAACTAACGGGGATAGAATATCGATCAATTACATATCCATAAAAGCCTTACGTTATCTCTCTCTCTATCTCTCTCTCTCTCTCTCTCTCTCTCTCTCTCTCTCTATCTATCTATCTCTCTCTCGATTCTTAAGTTAGATCTCGCTTAGTTCTTTCTCGAGAATCTCCAGTATGTTTTTTTTTTGTATCCTTCATGAAAGATAAATTCTACAATAGATATGTTTAGTCTTGTCTCCTTCAGCTAAACATTTAATTTGGGTTTATAAAAATCATGAGCCATTTACACTCAATAACCGTTTTTAGATTAATAGACTGGAGTGATGCTATAGAATCTATATACATTTAAATAGAACAATCATATGGTCTCTTTGCTTTGTGTTTCCTTGTTATAATATTTGGCACGTGCTTACATAAAACCAAATAAATCTAACTTTCTTTCCTAAATTTTGTGTGTTTATAGGTCCAAAGATGTGTGTCTTTCCTAAATTTTGTATGTTTATAGATCTAAAGATGTGTAGAAGACACGTCCTTACTAATCACATCCTATGAAGGAACACAACCATCCTCTTACACTTCAGTTGCGGCCTACATGGTCCTCTCCGGCTCCTTCTCATGATGACCTAGATTTTTAAAGAAAGTATAGATTTGATTAATCCTAATACATGATCATAAAACCTTAAAACTCCCAAAACCAAAACACGGTACTAACACAAGTCTAGCTATATAAATCAACTCGCACTCGACCGCCAATACAACTGATGCGGTGGGAAACATCATTGACACCATTAATTCTTGAACAACTCTTTTCTCATAAAGAAAGAGGAAAAAGGTTGACCTATTTACATTGAATAAACTGTATCTCTAACTTGGGCTAACTAATATTAATTTTTTCTTCTTTTTAGATCATCTTTCCTTAGCACATAAGTCACATTGATGAAGGTATCTTCAGGACAAGGGATCGTTTTGCCAGCTACCCATCAGACGATAGAACCCAAACTCTTCTTTTCGGATTTACTGAGCAGAGCTTGAAACGAAGGCTAGCTCTAATTTGAGACATGAACTATATATATATATCTTCTTCCGGATCTGGTCATCACCAACATACACTGCAAAGAAACCCTTTATGCGTTGTACAGAACGGCTAAAGAATCTTCTTTGCACCCAATAAACCCTCCCACTTCAACTTTCTTGTTATTCGAACAGAATCAGTAGAGCAGATATTTGGCCAAGCCCCTAAATTATGATACAAAAGGATTAAAACTTCTATATAAAGAAGGAAGATTTAGTCCATAAGGACTTAATTACCACCATCGTGTCCCATATAAGGTGCACCCCTCCTCAAGTCCTAAGCATATGGACATATTTTAAGTATTACATGAATAAATCAAGAAAGAGAAGCAATGATAACAAAAAGTAAGAACCAGTCAAGCCAGCTATTACCGTCAACACCATTAGAATTTTTGCGGAAATCATCAAGCCCTGAAACCGAAAGTCCAATGATCAGTTCCTAGGATCTGCAGAGAAATACCAAGAAAAAGAGGAAAAAAATGTTCAAAAGATATCAACATTTCTATCCTATGTAGCTGCTATCATATCAAAATCATCAATAATTATAAAACCCCATCATCATTCATTGGCAGCAAAATTAGAATCAGAACTAAAAAGCAAGAAAATCAGTCTTTGATTAAGAGGAAAAATTAACGAAATTGGAGACTTAGTGAATCAAAATACGGATAGTAAAATTGATGATTCTTACTGTATTTGGTTCCATTGAATTCTACAAAGAACTCTTGCATACCATCCTTGATCGAGTCTACTTTATATTCACTCATCAGCCTGAAAAATATCAAATTAGTCAAAAAAAAAAAAACTCAAAATCAAGATTAACTTTTTGCAAACAAGAAGAAACCGAAAGAAACGACGAACCAAGAATAGCGAGAAAGTAATAAGAAATTGACATAGAAACAAATACCTTCGTGTGCTTCGATAAAAAGAAAAACAAATACCTCCATGTGCTGCTCTTCATCTTCCATCTAGTCATATCCCTGCGAACCTATGTTTAAGTAGTATTTAAGCAGTAAAGAAATTCAGAGCAAATTAAATAATACAGATCAAACAAAAACGTAATACAACCTAAGAAAATATTATGTTAGTGTGTTGTTTATATTCTTCGATCGAGTTATTACCTTTTTCTTCCACCTTCTCTTGAGTTCGTGATTTTAAATAATACAAAACAGAGAATGATTGAATTAAAGACACAGGTGTTTCACGTACTAACAGAAAAATCTAGTCGGATCAAAGAGACGATGGCAATGAATGAGTTTCACAAAAATTATAAACGTGGGATATATATCAAGTAAAAAAATTAGGGTTTTCCGAAAATCGCAAAAGAAAATCGCAATCCAATTTCCAAAAATCGCAAAAGAGGATCGCAAGAAAATCACAAAAAGAAATCGCAACCCAACTAAATAAATAAAAAAACGGCCAGAGAATATCTATTCCGATATTACGTAGGGTTATCCGAAAACTGAAACCCCAAAATTGATAATCGGTACGACAAAAAACTTAAATCAAACCGATATAAAAAGGATTAACCGATTTTTACGGTTTAGAGTGAATGAGAGAGCTCCATTTCGAATGTAAAAAGGATGTACCGGTAGACAAATCGGTAGAATGTAATTATTTTATAAACTTAATTTAGACCGATCAAAAGGGTATTGAAGTCTTTTTGGTGAGGGATAAGAGGATAATTAACCACCCCTAGAATGAATGAGAGAGCTCGAAAGCTAAAACTCACTTTGCTTATAAATTGATAATCGGTACGACAAAAAACTTAAATCAAACCGATATAAAAAGGATTAACCGATTTTTACGGTTTAGAGTGAATGAGAGAGCTCCATTTCGAATGTAAAAAGGATGTACCGGTAGACAAATCGGTAGAATGTAATTATTTTATAAACTTAATTTAGACCGAAAACTTAATTTAGACCGATCAAAAGGGTATTGAAGTCTTTTTGGTGAGGGATAAGAGGATAATTAACCATCCCTAGAATGAATGAGAGAGCTCGAAAGCTAAAACTCACTTTGCTTATATTATATATGATATATATATATATATATATATATATATATTTTTGGACATCAAATCAAATATATTTGAAAGTCAATTTGATAATTTACATACAAAGTCAAAAGAAATCTTTATATTGAAGTGTGTACCAACTATCATAATGGTTGATTATCCCTTGGAAATTATTTTTATTAAAACTGTTTCACGTTGCATAAATATATATGCTGATATTTACTTTTGGGTTAGTTGTAAAATGTTAAGTTATTAATTAAAGAAAGCCAAAAAAAGAATTAGAAACCTTTCCAGCTTCTGTCTAAAAAAACCTTCTCTCTGGAATTGATCTTCTCCGGCCGTCGGTGTCGACTGGTGAATAAAGTTTCGGCGCTCCCTCTCTTTTTCTCTGTTACTATATGAAAAGACTTGTGTTTTTTCGGGTCTCCCCGACTTTCAATAAATCTTCCGGATTTTCTCGATTCCGACGATTCTTTGCGTTGAGGTTTTGGAGATGCTCTGATCTCAGATGCGGTGCTTTGGGGCGAATTTAGGTGGATTTGATCGGCAGGAAGATTTGGGTTCGAATTCCATCTATTGCATAAATTTTTAGTAGATTTTAATTTAAAAATTAGGAGAAAATAAAGTGTCGAACCCAAGTCTGGAACTGGTCCGGCGTACATCGAACCACTGCACTAGGACATTACAATACAAAAATATATAAAAGTTCGATACCTATGTTAATGTCCGTTAAAATGGTGAATAATTTAAAACAGTTGGTATATTAATTCGATAATAGAAAAAATGAGTCAGTTGGGATATTTTTTAGGAATTTTCCCATTTTGTAGCGATTGAGAAGAGTTGGAAAGCGAGTATATCTTTACTTATTTTAATTTATTTAAAACAAAAAAGAAAATATTTGTAATGGGTGTACTCGAACCTTGGATTGAGGCGTGTAAAAGGAGTCCCAAGACCACTGCCCTACAGTAACAACTAACAATTACCTTGATATATAATAACTTAAATAAATCTACATTTCGATAACAGAGATATAATCGATGTCAATTAAAATAGTAATATTTTTTTAAGAATTTTCCCATTATATATGTTATTGTGGTTGCTGTATGATCCCTTCGTTTTTTTAATTCAATCATCATCTTGCGCGCAAGTACATAAAAGAAAACAAAAATACTATCAAGACCTCAATTGTATAAGTAATATCTCATCGGTGATCCACAAAAACAATGTTTCAAGTAAAAAGGTGCTGATGATTAAAGTCAGACAGCCGCTGGGTGAATGCATACTTCAACGATGCATCTTGATGTTTCTTCAACAAAGTACTTGTCGTAAAACTCCATAAGCTCTTCCTTGGTCATTCCTCTCACAATGTCACGTACTCTCGAGTAATAACCCTTCATGTCACTGAAAAATCAAACATTTAGTTAGTCCAAATTATCATTCAATCATATTGTATATGAAAAATTGAAAATCAAAGATACTTACATGTCGTCAACAATCAGGTCCCATAGAGCTTTCCCGGACTCATCTCTCAGAGAACTAAGCACACCACTTTGGTAATCTTCAAAGACACTCTCATCAACATCAGCCTATACATATATTATCAAACCAAAATTATAATAATGAGCCAAGCTCAATTAGAAAAAAAAAAACTAAAGCTGAAATTAATCCAAACTTACCAGGATGTCCTTAAAGGCTTTTAAGAAGTTGTACATCCGTTGCAACAAATCCTGAGGCTGGTAATTCGGAGAAACAACATAGAGGTAAAAACCTTTGATTCCGCTAAAAGAATGAGCATCACAACCAACATAATAACCAAGCCCATCTTGTACCCTAGAGACAAGTAGATTTGAATACAATTAGTTGACTTTAGATCCATTATAACACATGAAAACCCATAGCAACCGAAACTGACTCGAGAGATCTCCATCAATACATACAAGCCGAAACAAAGGAGAAAACTAAATAAATCCAAACTAGCTAGAACCAATGTCTAGTCTTTTATTGCGATGGTATCTTTGCAATTGGTCTAAAAGCATATACAAATCCAAGTGAGAACTCACCTTAGCTGTTGGAACAGCGGCTCTTCTATGATAGATTGAAAGACATGTAACAAAGCCGTAACTCTGTCAAAATCGTCTTTTTTGCAAGAAAGTTGGAAGTAAATCTGCAAAACATACAAATCATGAGCAACTAAACAACATATTCTAGTCTATAAACTTTTGTCTCCCACCTTTGCCAAAGAATTACTTTCCAACTCGTTTTTAGCTGTAGCATTTATTCGAACTGGAGAACCAGGTGTTAGAGCTTTCATGCCTCTTAGTTCCCTTGGTAATTCAAGGGTTCCAGCCGTGACCGTTTCCAATGAATCAAAGATTTCTCTCGATTCATCTTTTGTTAGATCTCCAAAAAACAAGCTCGTAATGCGTCTCTGCAATTGAAAGAGAATATGGATGAAAATTTGAAGACACACAGAGAATGGTTAATCATTTTAAGAGACAGAATGCTTAAAAGTGACATTAACCTGCGAGAGCAAATGAGTAACGAAGGTAGGGAAATCCTCAAAAGTGATTTTCTCCAGTGCATTTAATTTACCAACAATGCCAAATCCTTCAATTATCGCTTCAGAGAGAAGCTGCCCAGCGTAAACAATGAGATCTAGTGAAGTGGCATACACTTCTCTCACCATGGTCTCTTTGATTGTCTGAAAGAGAAACCAACAGTTGCTAGTTAAAACATAAAAAATGTCATACAAGTTCAAAGCGTCTAGTTAAAAATTAAAAGTAACATCAAGACTTCAAAAGTAGTAAAAGGGTTAGAGACAATACCTCAAAGCGTTGGTGAGAAGTAGCTTCAAAAGACCGGATCAAGTTCCAGATTGTTGTAACAAAGAGTTTGAAGTTCGCTCGATAGCCATCGAAGAGAAGCTCCAGCTTGTTATCATCTCGGAATGATACAGAAGTATTAATGCATGCCTCACTTCCCTGCATAAACCCACACAAACCATTTGGTACAAACATATGACTTTATCTTGTTAAGAACATAAATATCTATCAAATCAAATGATGTACACATATATATATGACAAACCAATTCAACTGTGTTCGAATATTGGACTTACCTTGAATAAAATAGGACTCAGTTCATCTTTCACCATCTCAATTAATAGGTTTGTCTTCATATGATCTTCTACGCTGTTTCGAACATTCAAAGAAACGCAAAAGAATGCATTTGACATTCCTCTTTGTTTCTTGTAAATGAATGTCTTAGAATCCTCCTCATCCACCTCAAAAGACTCCACTACATCATCATCATCAAGCTCATCCACCTCAGAATCCTGCTCATCCACCTCAGAAGAGTTCACTTCTTCTTCCTCCTCAGACTCATTCACCTCAGAAGACTCTTCAAGGTCTCTAACAGAGAAATTACTAGCGATAAACTCGTTCCATTGAGGGAGTTCCAGAGAAGAATCTACTTTCGAAGTCTCCCATGTGGCTTTTAAAGAAGACGGAATCTTCTCTTCTATGTACGTGGCATCGAACCATCGTACTGTTTTGAAACCTGAATATAAAGGTGATATCATTGATATGTTATTTAAAGGATAAGAAAATATATCGAAAAGAAATCTAATCTGATTGAACAAGTGAATACCTTCATCTTCTTCCATCAATGGCTTTGGCTTTAGTAAATCAATCCTCATATTTTGAGGATGGAAATGTTCTAACATCTTTTGGATTTCCTCGGTTCCACCAAAATCATTTAAAAACTCGAGACAAAGCACATGAGATGCTGGACACTTAAACATGTTACCTGTACAACAAATTGATTAAATGAAATTTAAATTCTTACATGAAAATCTGATAATTGAAACATAACAGGTGTGAATTGTAAACAAACCTGCAAGACGTTGTGCAAACATACTTGGATCATCAACGAAGCAATCATCAACATCCAAATATTCAAATTTCAATTTTAATGAAGCTGAATATTCTTCCTCAACCCACTCAACCCACTCAGGAAGACTAGTCCTCACTAAATTGAGATACTGGTATACATACTTCACAATCTGATATTTCTGTCAAAAAAGCAAAAGAAAATTATGTTAAGATTTGAGAATTATGTTACAACAATGTTAATGATATGATGATGTTCGTGAATGTTATAATATTCAGATTTTGATGCCACCAAGAATTCTGTATCTTTAAGCTAATTGAATCATAGAACCACATCATTCGTTTGTGTATCTTTAAGTTAATTGAAACATAAAACAAAATCATTCGTTTCTTAATTGAAGCATAAAACCAAATCATTAGAATATTATATTACCTCTTCAAGACCAATGTTTGTGATGTCCAAGGAAATGGTAAACAATCGTCCTGCAGATGTGCACTTATACGAGCATAAGTCGGCTGTTTTGAAAGATGTGTCGGAACCCACTTCTACATTCAATGATGATATCCATTCTTTATCTTTTAGAAAAGAGCACAACGATCCTTTGCTCTCTACAAAAGGTAGATTTATCACTAGTTAATCTCTACAAGAAAGAATAACTGAATTAGAGGGAAAAAAATTACATACCGTGAGATAAAAGCTGGACTAGACAGTTCTCAGGCCTATTGGTAAATGTTTTGGATAGAGGAGGTAGAAGCCATGTGATATACAACTTTTGGACATTCTCAACAGATGGAAGAACATAAAATACATCAGAATTCCAAATATTCTGTGTTGTCGGCTGACGTGCTGGGCAGCAAAAATTTCCCCTTTTAATGAGGCTAAAGAACTGATTCACCCATTCTTCAAGTAAATCCAAAGACTCTGCGAAAAAAGATTTAACACAGAGATAAGAAAATCTTTTTTGTTAATCAAAAAGACTTTATTTTAAAAATGGAAAGTTACCTTCTCCCATTACTACAAGGTTCATGGAATGAGCTACATAATGTTCATTGAATAACTCCATTGCCTTGTCACGAAGAGATTGAGCAGATTCAACGCCTAATGAATGCTTGTTGCCTAAAGGTAAAATAAAGGAGTGAAGTTAGCAAAAACACATTTTAGTAAATAATGAAGCAGCAAAAACACATTTTAGGAACAACAATACCCCATGCAAATCGATTATATGGGTGATCCTCTGGAGAGGTATGTCCAATCAGTTGTTCAAGGCGGGAAGAATCTTTGCACTTGTGAAGAAGAAATTCTGGAAAAAAAAGATTTTAACGGTTAAAATGAAACTCAAATTAAAGAAAAGTAGAAAAATAAGGCAGATTCGGTAATTTTAGAAAACAAGAACATGTTACCTGAATCTATGGTGTTAATCTCCTTTTCAATATGTTCCACTTTCAAGAGAGGATTAATAAATAAATGTGCAAACCTGAAAAAGAGAAATAAATAACAGATATTTAATCAGAGAAACTTTAGACAAAGAGAAACAATGCATATTAATATATTATACAAACCTTTTCAAAGCACCTTCAAGTTGTTCAGAATCAACTCTCATGTGGAAGGTGGTATATTCCATTTCTGTTTGGGCATTTACTTCACCGCCATATTTGCGAACGAAAGCTTTTAACTATAAAAGCAAAAGAAATAAGTAAAGATGGTGTTTGGATTACAAATAAAACCAAAACAGTTGGTTTAACAGAAAGCTTACTTCATTATCGTCATGGAAGACCATATGCTCAATCAAATGAGCCATACCTTGCATTTCAGCTGGGTCACTGAAACTACCAAATCTTACTGTCAATGCTGCAGCGGATTGACTAACTGTATGATCTGAAATGAGTATTGCGCTGAGTCCATTATGAAGCTTGATGGATCTGTACTCTTTATTAGTGTGTTGTGGATGTATTATATCCATCAATCTCCTCGTCTTTATCTTAAAACTACCTTCCATCAGCTTCCTCTTCATTATCTTTCTACTAACTTCCATCAGTCTCCTCTTCTTAATCTTTCTAGAACCTTCCATCAGTTTCCTCTTCTTTATCGTTGGACCCATCTTTCTACCAAACAAGAGAAAATAGGTGAAATCCCTCAGAAATCGAACTAAAATCAATACTAAAAAGCCTAAGCAAATTATGAAATCAAAAGTTAAACTGTAAATAAACCCAACTGGAAAACTTTGAAATCTCTATCAGCTTTGCAATCTCAATAAACTGTGAAATCGCTTATAGTTGATTGTGGATTCTAAGGTCTAAGCTGGGAATAAATGGAGTAGGCATAAACTGTAAAATCGCTTAGTTGATTGTGGATTCTAAGGTCTAAGCTGGGAGTAGGCTGGCCAAGAAGACAATATGGAATAAACGGTCAAACTGTGAAATCGACTAGCAATCGAAGAAAAAAGCTTGGGAAATTTCTATAAAGTGTGAAATTGACGGAAAATTTGTGAAACTGAGAAAAATAGAGTGCGGCGTTACCTTCCAAAATCAGCGGTGAAAAGATTTCCTCCAAAACAAATCCCTAAATTCAAATGTCAAACTGTGAATCAACCCAACTGGAAATGTGAAATTGACTGTCAATCGACAGAAAGATTGTGAAACTGAGAGTGCAACGTTACCTTCCAAACTCAGCTGTGCGGAGAAGAAGATCCGACCCGATGAAAGGAAACAAACCCCTAAAATCTAAGTCATACGGTAAGGGAACTTTTTTATTCTGAATATTAGTTTTTCAATTTTCATACAAATTTCAATTCAAATATATTAAAAATAAAGCTAAAATGATAAAATCTAAAAACTGCGTATTGAGATTCAATGTTATTCATATTCCAATTCACAACTTAATTTTATCCCAGAAAAAAAAAAAAAAAAAAAAATCCTCTCATAGGGAAATTTCAACTATCTATTTGGCATTCTATTTCACATTTCAATTCAAAAATAAGAATTAGAATCAAATGCTTAAATTCTAAAAAATAAACCACCTATTTGACAATCAATTTTATTAATTGAAAGAAAAAAATCTGAATCAAATACCAAACTAGAAAAACTATCTAGATTCAACATGCTTGCAATATGTGTAATCAAGATTTGACAAGGTGCCAACCAACAAAAGATTCAAGCAAAAGTCATAGCCTTAATCCTTTTAACTATAAGTTTAAACAAACCAATTGCCGGATATCTGTTTTGCTTATTATCAATACCGGATCTGGTCATCCGGTATTGATAATAAGCAAAACAATAGCCAGATCTGAGATTTGCCATGAAAGTAAAGAAGAGATGAAAAACCAAAGATAAACCATAAGAACGAAATAATGAAAAAAACTTGAAGAACAATACTTGATAAAACATAATAAGAACGAGAAAAGATAAAACGCTAAGAAGGAGATTTTATAAAATAACCCAAAGAGGAAGATGTTGGATGAGGACATTTATGAAGAAGAACGAAGAACGAGAAAAGATAACAATATACAAGTTTGATAATAAAACTTTTTTATGGGGTAGTGGACGTTTTATAAAGAAACGGCGAGGGATTAGGTCAAGGGTTAATTTTCCTAAGATATATACAATTAACAATTAACAATTAACAATTAGGTTAATTTTCCAGATGTCAGGCATTCAAATCTCACCTAATCCAGATGTCACTATTAAAACTCGCTTTCTCTTTCTATACAAAAGTAATATTCTCTTCTCTATTTTTTATAAAAAGTAAAAAAAAAATTTCTATGTGAAACTCATTATTACCGAGCAGATTCGAGTAAATCATAGACGTATTAATTTACATTTTGATCACATCCACTTCAACGTCAGTAAATCATATATATATATATATACATGATTTTATACAGAAAACTAACGCCCTCCTTTTTCGACAAGTGGATCACATGCAGAGAAAAGGTCGAACGTGCATCGTGTGACCACAAGTAGCTCTAACTTACAAAAGATAAAATATATTTTTGTATATAAAAAAAAAATCTTCTATATATTTAATAGTTAAATTTTTTCATATCTTATACTGTTTACTATATTGATAGCCAGCGAGTTTTGGTGTGTTTGATTATGATTACTTCTCATGTACCAAATAATCTCATCCTAAACTGTGTAGACCCTATCAATAATCTAAAATCATAGTATAGTATAGCATAGGTATTGAATATGCAAGGAAGTGAGATCGTTGTTAGCCAATATTAAACCATTCTATAAAGCAAGTGAGTATTCAAGTTTTTATTGATTAAGTCCAATCTAACTAGAGGCAATTCCTAACAAAAGCACAATCCTAAATGATGAAATAAGTAAACTAGATTAAACAAAATACGAATTAGATATAAATGATTACAATGAGAGCCAAGGGTATTGTATCATAATTGGATTGCTTAGAAATCCATTAGGGTTGATGACTTGAGAAGTTACAAGCAATTATAGCAATCTAGTCATTTGGATTCCATATTTGGTTAAGTCATTTATTTGATCATTCACCATTCTACAACTCGATCTCTTAACACTATGATTCCTCATGAATCAAGAGAGATGTGAACATAATATTTCAACCAAAAACTCATGCCAATAAGATTAAATAACATACACATGTTGATAGTCTAGATTAGTCCTATATGGATTCATTCAAACATTTTATCAAATATCTTATGTACAATAATAACCTAAGTTCTAGATTCAAGGTGATCAAGCTTTACTCTAACATTTTCCACAATCTATAAGTTAGATGTCCTTAAATACACTCCAAAATCATCATCTGTAATTTCTCCCTAAGCTTTCCTAGCTAAACTCAAAGCTCCAAGTGACTACTCACACATAATCTCACTTGAGATCGTGATGAGAGTATAAGCAAGGGGGATTCAACAGAACTTGGTATATAAGGTGAAGAATATAATGATTTCACTCAAACTCTCAAAACAAATATCGAATCTTTCACAAGTCCCTCAAATCTCTCTTATACACAAAATTTATGAAGATAACCTCATATAGAACCTAAGAACTGTTGGGCCTCATATAGAACCTAAGGACTGTTGGGCTTTGGGTTTAGCCTCATTTAAAATTTGCATAGAAACTTGAAAACATATTACAAAATGAAACAAATAAAAATGTCTAACAACCTAACAAAAAAAAAATGTCTAAAACATCTTATTTAAACATATTTTATTGGTAAACGGATTTAAATACGTTCTCTAAGAAAATCAATTGTAGACTGGATTTAAATTTAATTATTTACAGTTAAGTATCGTATTGGTATCTAATTCTATCAGATGGTTTGACTAATCATAGTTTAACACTACAATTTGGTTGTCTTTTAATAATCTAAAGTCGAGTCAAATCATTATTGATTTCATCCAAATTGACAAAAGCGAGAGATCTGAGAAGAGACAGAGAAACCCAAACAGAGAAAAAGAAAAGCTTTTCGGTGACTGTCTTTCACTTTTTCGAAAATTAAAGTACACTGGAAAAAAAGAGCCGACTTTCCTCATTTGTGAGTTCGTCATAGACTTAGGTAAGACCTCTTTATCTACTTCTCTCTTCCCTTTTTTTTTGATAATTGGTGCACTATCTCTTCCCTATTTCTCCTTTAAGAAACTGAAAAGTTTTACATTAATTTCGAGAATTTCTTCTTATGGGTTAAAAACAATTTGTTGTTTTTTTGATTGATTATCCAATAATTGTCTTCGAATTTGGTTTTCCCCTTTTTTCCTTGTTCTTGAACAGAGACGATTCTAATCAGAGATTAGGGTTTCTAATTCCGATTCTGGATTAGGGGTTTATTACAAGATCCACCCTTTCTGAATCATTGGTCTGAAAAATCCAGAGATTTAGGGTTTATTACAAAGATCCATGCTTTCTTGATCACTGATCTTGAAAATCAAGAAAAAAATGGCAATGGCACCAGTTATTAAGCCGGTTTTAGGTTCAATAGCATTTGCTATATTCTGGGTATTAGCAGTTTTCCCATCAGTACCATTCTTATGATATAGGAATTAAAATTTGTGAATATATAAAATTTGAATTCCTCTATACTTGCCAACTTAAATATGAATTCCGTGGTGATGAACTATGGGTTCGGTAGTTGGAAGGATATTCATAACCTCGTTTTGTTGACAAATTTATGTATCATATATTTAAGTTGTTGACAAAAAATCTATGTTTGGGAAAAATCTGCTTTTGAGAATCTTGGAAAAGAGGGGCAAAACTAGGTTTATCTTTATTTTTATTATTTTTTCCTTTTATAATAATATTATTATAGTTTTTGTTTTTATATAATTATAACTATTTAAAATTTTAGATACTCTATTTATGACTAGGTCTCCTCCTGTGTCATGCTTGTTCAAATTCGATTTAAAAGAAAGAAAAAGAAAAAGCTCTTTTTTTTTTGAATTGGAGAAAAAGCTCTTTTTTCTTGTTTAAATTCGATTTATTTCGTATCTTGGTGTAATTAGTGATTTTCATTGATAATTTTTAGGGCGAGCGGTGATCAAATCAAACAGTTAACCAACGGTTTTGATACGGTTACGGTTAATTAACGGTTACGATTAATAATTTTTTTAACCATAACTAATATATTTTTACGGTTAACGGTTACGGTTTTTAACCGTCTAACACGGTTACAGTCTGGTTACGGTTTGAAAACGGTACGGTTACGGTCCGAAATACGGTTACGGTTCTATTTTGGTCATGCCTACTTGTCAGGAAGGAAAAAAGTTAGGGGTTGCGGCAATTAAAATGCATTATTCATTGGTTGTGTCGAATAAATTAGTATTTCTTTTGTCACATAGATAGATTTGTACCAAATAATCATTGTGTGAATTATTGAGGTTTCAACTATAAGGGCCGGTTAATGTTTAAATCGCAATGACGTTGAATCAAAATTGTTTATTCTAGTCACCAATCACAACAGTTAATATCTTATCTAATTTACCAAACATATCTTATTATATAAAGGAAACTGTTCCAAAGATAATAATAACTCATTTATATAATAAGATATATATATATATATTATTAGATAAGTACCCGAATATATGCGGATTTAAAATTTAACATTTTATAATTCATGAAATAAAATTAAATCATCCGTATAAAATATATGATACATAAATTTAGAAATACTTGTTTTGTTGACAAAAAATCTATGTTTGGGAAAAATCTGCTTTTGAGAATCTTGGAAAAGAGACAATTTGATTCCACCTAGATGTTTTGACAAACATTGAAACGCCCAGCTTTTCCAACACATCTTTCTTTTATTCTCTTCCCAACTCCACCAGAATTGGGTCATTGCACTAGTAAAAGGTTGGTCCACGTTAACTTGGGGAGCTTGAATATACTGCCTTTAGCATTACTTTTCTTGCCTGCCATGCATAGTTCACAATTTTCTAAGCAAGCGACATAAAATACACTTATTATTTACGAAAGAACGTGTGTTTAATTTAAATGCTGAGTAAAAATTTTGGCCATCTAACCCATAGAAAAACCAAAAATCTTTAGTTTATATCAGAAATCAGTGATGCTATTACAAAAAAGAGAGAGTCCAAAATCTTAGTATCTCAAAACTGTTATGTCTCAATCCGTCTGTTTCTTTTACAATTACAAAAGAGCCACACATAATAAAACAAAAAACTTTTTAACTACAAAGCATTTTGACCGGAGAGAATTGTACAGTGAGACAAGCGTGATCGGAGAGACTATAATTCTCCGGCCACTTCCCTTTCTCTGCTTCTTGTGGAAACAAAACCGCTTTCTTCACTTTCAATCCAATCGCTTCTTCTTCTTCCTTATATTCCTCTCTCTTACTCTTCATCACATTCTCTTTACAGTATTCAGTTTGATTCACCATCGTCATATTCCAAATTTTCTGCAACATTTACATTAAACAACGCCCTAATCAGTTTTCATATCGAAGGCGCCTTTTTATCGATAAATTTACCTTAAGTTCTTCATAGTCGAAAACACCATTTCCATCAGCATCAGCTCGAAGCCATAACTCTTTTGTCTCTTGGAAACTAAGTCCATGTGGCATACCGGTTAAATTTACCTGCAACCACACAACAATGTGAAACGTTTAATGGATTAGTAGAGAAACTCAAAGTTTACTCTCACAATGATTTAGTCGATTCTTCATTCAACACATTGTAAGAGAACTATTTCAATAATAATTTGCAAATTCGACTAGTTTTTTTAGCAGCATTTGTGAACAATTGAGGTCTTTTTCTGCTCAATAAACTAAATAATTTACCTTTTGAAGTGCTTGGCAAAAGTCAGGGGAAGTTAATGAATCACTGTGATTATTTGCTCCAAGAAAAGCAAAAGCATCGTCTTCGGCTATGGAAGCTTTCTGGAGTTGATACTAGAAAGAAAGAAGAAACCAGAATTAAACAAAAAGTAAGTTAACATTTAAAAGTGATTTAATATTTCTTGTATCTGAAGAAGATCTCTCCCACCTTGATAATGCTGAAAACAGCTTCAACCCAGCTTGTTCTCAATGGTTTTCTCGAATTGCTCGGGTTACATAGCCAAATGAAATCAACTCCGCATATGTTTCCCCTATGGTTTCTATGGCTAACCCACTGTAGACAAAAGAATAAAGACGATAAGGATGTGTAAGCCTAGCTTTAATAACAGGAGGCTGGAGAAAAATATGTTTACCCTATGAGCATCACTATCGGTATACTGATGAGCAACGTCCTATGACGATATAAACCCTTGAGATCTCAAGAATTTGTAGACATGACCGCGTTTACTTCCGCTCCAATCACTGAAAATTGACAAGCATATAATTCAAAGTTTTAAGAATTACATTGTGACACAAAAACTTCAAGACTATCAAAGAACAGAAGCTAACCCGCAGAGAATAATCGGCATGTGAGTAAGTTTGTTTTCCTTTTGGTAAGGTTCGAGGTATTCAAGGATTTTGTAAACCTGTTTAAGAGATAAATCAAAAACAGGAACGATATCGAAAAGAGCAAAAAAATGATAAGAAAAGGATTTGACTAAACCAACCTGGTGTAATCTTACGATAGATAAACTAGAATCATGTGGGAACAAGAGATGAGTGTTGACTATAATAACTTCTTGTTGAATTTTTTGTTGTGTGTCGTTGTTAAGCGGAAATGGAATAAGTGATTTGACGTTGTTAGGATTCTAACTGTAAATCTCTCAAGATCTATCTCTGTAAACTCTCTTTTCTTATTGAATGACGAAGAACACTTCTTGATACCGTATATGTATCTGTTACATACTCATCTCGTATGCTAACAGAATACAACTAAGCTCATAGCGCTTTACAACATCAAAAAGGCATGCGTATTACAAATACAGTATTCTCCTATTTATACTACTAGTTTCCCCCACTCTCCTTTCACTCGCCCAGCTCACGCTCTTCCTCTGCTTCGATAGTTAGGTTCCTCTCTTCCTTCTTCTTCTTCTCACGCCTGAAGTACATATTCAATGCCTATCAGACGTGTAAGAGCTGAGCAACACGGTCTCCGAAATCGTTAAAGAGAAGCTCTCGGTAATTTATGACTTTAAAGTAGTCCTTATGGATGGCAGTTAAAAGACCTGTAAACAAATGAAACATCAAAGATCATATAAACATCAACAAGAAACTTGCGGAAACCTGAAAATGTTCTGAATTTTCCTTCACCGTTTCCTCTAATTAACCGTTATAGATTTGGAACACTCGTAACTGTTAACTGAAGCATATCAAGCAACATTGAGCTAAATTTATAATGAAATTGGTTAGAGAAGGTTTAGCTAAGAACAATTTAACATCATTCATTCCACTTCTCTAACTTGAACTGAAACAATTTTCAAGAAAAGTGTGATAAATAAACATGGTAAAAATCGAAATCCCTACAAACAACGACGTTGAAGATCATATAAAAAACCAACAAGCAACCTTAGACCAAAACACGTGAGCATAAATTTGGATCCGGATACTGTTAACTGAAGTAAAGCTAGCAAATATTAAGCTAAGTTTCGTAAATGCCACTTATGTTTCTATGAGTTTGAAACACAGAAAGTTCAATTAATACAATTCAGCAATGACCACAAGAGCATCATTCCACACCTAACTAGAGCTTACGCCATTTTCCAAAAAAAAAAAGAAGAAATCTTTACCATCTCCACGACCATTTGTTCTAGCCAACTGGAAAATAGTGTAGCCTGCAGTTCCAAGTCGCTCGTGGTACATCTTCACCAATTCTTCATTCCCAACCCAAATTTCTTATGACAGTGGCAATTTCTAAGAGTCAGCTTTTAAGCTCACTTTCCAATAATGAAAATTTTTCCACAGATGTTAATTTATCTAATTTACCTGGAGAGAGATAACTGAAGATCGTTCATGGAGTAAACAATCTATAATCTTCTGATTCCTAGGAAACCAAAGTGCGCGAAAATCACTCTCTCGAATACTCTGATTCTGTTCATCCCCAAATTGCAAAAAATCACCAAAAATCAAATCTATCAAATGTCATGGAAATCGAAAATTCAGATACGAAATGAGGAAAAAACAAATGGAGAAGAAGACAAACCTGTTGATCAACGCGTGGAGCTAAGATATTGAAAGTGGTGCAAGAAATATTCGGTTCCACGGTTGACGCTAAGTTCGAGTTCAGTCTTTGCACAATCACAAACGGCGATTATCATCATCGGATCTCAGAACAATCACTTGAAAAAACAAACCGGAAATTCGTAAAAACGCACCATAACTGAAACCGGTTTGTTGTTGTTGTTTCTACCGGGGAAAGATGAGAATAGAGGAACAGTAGCAGCGAAGACGACGATGAATGAAAGTGGTGATGAAGGGATGAATCTGGACCGTAGGATTAAGCTGAGCCTGCTTCGATTGTGATGGCTTTGCATTTGAGGATTTTCGTGAATTGGGAAGAGATCATTTGAGATTTATAATTTTCTTTCGGTTTTATTTTTCACTCTGTTTTTTTGGTTTTATTTATTTATTAATTAATTTAAATTTAATGCCTTTACGTGAACCAATGGTTTTCCTAAATTTTACTTTTTGACCGAATTTATAATACATTTTTCTATACCACGAAACGACCATGCTATTTCGCTCCACGTTTTTCGAAATTATGCAATTTCTTCATAAATTTAATGAGAATATGAAAAAAAAAACAATTAGTAAGATTAAGATATCAATTAATATTACGCAAACTAAAATTGTTTAAAAAAAAATGAAAGTAAGAATATCTTGCAGTGGACAGATATTTCTGATTGGAGAAGATAACGTGTTGAGTGTATCGGTGCCCATCACACGTAATATTTTTTATAACAATTTTGGTCACTATAAAAAAATCAATTGTAATATTTTTTTATAACAATTTTGGTCACTAAAACTAGAGCTTAT
Organism: Eutrema japonicum; assembly: GCA_030161315.1. Classification (NCBI taxonomy): domain Eukaryota; kingdom Viridiplantae; phylum Streptophyta; class Magnoliopsida; order Brassicales; family Brassicaceae; genus Eutrema; species Eutrema japonicum. The sequence continues at coordinate 49,317,401 of BSQW01000005.1, forward strand.
AAATTAGAGGTAAAGTTGCTAAACCACGTCTTACAAATATTTTTTTTTTCTTTTCCGTACGGGTTTTGTATTTTTTTGTATAGAGTTATATGAAATGATGATGGGTTTTCTTTCTGAGTATTTCTAGGTTGTAGGGTTTGATCTTGTAATACTACAGGCAGGACTGGGAGAAACTAAAGGGAAAGCTATCGTGGTACCTCTGTTCGGCGCATGACCGCTGCGGCTAGCGTCAGCGACACAAAAAAACAATATATCTTTGTTGTTTAGAACGCAAGATTGTGGAAAGCAGTGTCGATGGTGTTAATAATAAGAGACGCAACGACAAGAAATGGGTCGCTGGAATTTTCAGCGGCAGCTGCGACTGCTCTCAACGGTTAATTTCAACAGTCCAGCATCACCTTTATCTCTCACCATCGTAATATTTAGCTTCGTCAGCGTCTTTTTTTCTTGTCGCACAATGTAGACGCAGCGGTCGTGCGCCGAACAGAATCCCTCATCATCTGGATCTGACAGTTCTGGTTTCGAGTCTGATTCTGAGACTGATTCGTCTTCAAATTAAAGTGACAGAGAGAAGAAGAGGAAGCGAAGAAGAAGAGCTTCAGGCTCTTTTGCTTATCATCTCAACCAAAAATCTTTAAATTTTCATATGGTTCACATCTTTTTTTTGGTTATTCATCTTGAATTTACATGAGAACTCTATGAGCAGTCATCACTCTCGTTTGCTTGAATTCTCTCAACCAATCTCTCTATAAGTTAGTGCTAGTGTACTTGAGGTCTTATGTGGAAAAAATGTTTGGTTTCTTGGATCTCGAATTGATGATTTACCTTTACGTTTCTGATGTTGGTTCCGGATCTAGGTTTTCACCGATTTGCACAACTTTTACTTACGAGTTTAGATTTTGATTTTAAGTGTTGGAAAGCTATTTTTTTTTCTTAATTTGACTGAACCGCTGGTTAATTTGACTGAACCGCTGGTTACTTTTAAGGTTTTACCTCAATTACATTCCTAATTATTCGACTTCGCGTCTTTCGCATATAAAATGAGCATTACATTATTTACACAGAAAATCGATCGGGTCGAATCGGATTTGATTCGGGTCGGGTCGGGTCAGAGCAAAAGCAGAACTTCCTTCCTCGAAATTTACCCGGCTAACTGACTGCGGATTCAGGATTTAGGGTTATTCGAGGAATTCTGGAGATTGCTCTGAATCCAAAACGGAGATGCCATCATCATCATCGGATCATGAAACTCCCGACATTTCCTCCGTTCCTCCTCCTAGTGACGCAATTCCACGCCACGATCACGTCGTCCTTCCCGAAATTCTCGACCATCCGTATGTTTCTTTTCCTTCTTTAGTCGTAACTCGAAATCTTTGATTCCATTACTCTCGTTTGCTTGAATTCTCTCAACCAATCTCTCTATAAGTTAGTGCTACTTCATATAGTGTACTTGAGGTCTTATGTGGAAAAAATGTTTGGTTTCTTGGATCTCGAATTGATGATTTACCTTTACGTTTCTGATGTTGGTTCCGGATCTAGGTTTTCACCGATTTGCACAACTTTTACTTACGAGTTTAGATTTTGATTTTAAGTGTTGGAAAGCTATTTTTCTTTTGGCATACCCCTTTGTGTTGGTGGTTCTCTTCCCATATTTGTTTTGTTTTGTTTGTTCAGGTGTCAAGTGACTCATTGAATATAACAGAGTGATCTTCTTTTGCAGAGGAGCTGTGCAGAAAGCAGAAACGTCTGAGGAAGAAGTATTAGAAGCAGTAGCATCTACCGGCAAGTTCTGGTAATGACACTTTTGAATAGCTATGAGCACGCATGGTTGGAACTGGCATCTTTTCTTTACCTTACGGGTTTTGTATTTTTTTGTATAGAGATAAATGATATGATGAGGGGCTTTCTTTCTGAGTATTTCTAGGTTATAGGGTCTGATCTCTGTATTGCTACATCTAGTTGACTACTTTCTTTCCTTGTAATACTACAGGCAGGACTGGGAGAAACTAAAGGGAAAGCTATCGTGGTGGCTGAAGAAGGTATGTGCAGGTATTACCAGCAGTGTGCTTATAATACATATTATCATTCCACATCCATCTCAATGATTACAATGTCTAACTATCTGTATATGGTGCGCTTTAAAGGTTCTGTCAGAGTATCCTGAGGCAACGATGACGGACGAACAGCAAAAGGAATCCCTAGGAGAAACATATTCAGAGCTGGTTAGTCGATTGGATGAAGGTCTATATCTACTCATTTGTTAGTTTTGTTACTTTGATTGCAAAAAAATATTGTTGATAAGTGTTTGAAACTATGAGAAGAGTCTTGGCGTCTTTTTCAAGGGTTACTTATCTTGTCAATCATTATCTAATCTAGTTTCCAATAGACTAGCTATAGCTTCACCCATCCTTTTTTTTCCTCAAAATTGCTACTAAAATAAGCTCTGCATAGAATCAAGAAAGTAACCTGTGTAAATGAAATGGCTTGTCATTGCACAGTGTGGGAACATATGCTGAGAAATGTGTCAGGGGGTTTGCAATTCAGTTGTTTAAGCTGTTTCATGTTGTTCTGACCTTTTCCAGTTTTATATATGCTTTTACAACTCTTGAGTGTTCTCTTTTACCCAGAGACCTTTTATTTTGCCGTTTGAAGTATGTTTAGCTTTTTTTGTTCTTTTCTTGTTTTGCAGCCCTTCTTAGTTTCGACGAAGGTCCTCCATTTACACTGCAGAGACTCTGTGAGGTAAGTAGATGCGCTTGCCGATCATGATTTACTTCAATGTCGGAGATATATGTTCTTATTAGCTCGCCATGATTTAATTAAAAAAAAAAACTTGCGTGGTAATTTAAGTGGCAAAGAATCAGTTGACTCCGTACCTTCTTCTGTTGTTATCCATCCTCATGGAATCCTAAACCAACTTATTTCCTTGGATTTATGATATATCAGTATTGTTCCATGCTTAAAAGTCTCTACTCGTCTTACTAGGCTAGGAGACATATATTAGCCATTTGTAACTCTTGAGAAAACTGTAATTGTCAGAGTATGCCATGCGAGTGTCTTATAAAAATTCCCCTCTTATTTGTTTAAAAGTTTATAACCACAAAGCTTGTTGATTTATTTGTGTTTGACAGATCCTTTTGGCTGCAAGGAGCATCTACCCAAAGCTCTCAAAGCTTGCGCTTGCATTAGAAAAGGTACAGATTTGAAAGCATTACCTTTGTGACTTGATAATTACATTTACATTGAATTTGTGGGAATTTTTCCGATTCTTTGCAGAATCTGTTGGTTACTTCTATGTTATCCATCAGTGCGGATCCGCAATCAGAAACCACTGAGGATGCAGCAATCGAAGACACAAAAACGGTTGCAGCAAATTGGGCACCAAATGGAATTGAAGCCATTGGAGGCGACAAGGATGAGATAATGACAGAGGTAGAAGAAGCAGAAGTTGATGACGCAATGACTATTGACATGGAAACAATCGGTGAACCATCAGAGACAATGACAACGGCGAGTGAGAGTGAAACTCCAAGCGAAACCAGTTAAGTATCTGATTTTGTTCTTACATTCTTCTATTCTTTTTTATCATTTCTTGGACATGTTTTGTTCATCATCTTGAGTTGTCACTTTTCTTCTCTAGCTGCTGCAAAACCATCATCGGATTCAATGGCTGCAGAGGAGGGAGATTCGCGGATGCCTTGAACCTTATGCCTCAAGAGACAAGAGTTTAAACATGATCAGCTTTGAAAACTGATCTCGAATATAATGTTTGTTCTAGGAGAAGAGATGTTCTTGGATCTTGATGTTTTCACTATATTAGTTTTAAAGAAGGTTGGCGTTTTGGTGGATTTGGTTTATATATAAGGTTGATGCTCAAAATCATAGATTGGGTTTAAATGTTGGGTCAGGGCCTTTTTGATGGGCCTTGGTCCAAAGTACCATTGATTAGCGATGGAAACGACGTCGTTTGTCTATTACTCGCGGTTTACGTGGACTGATAAAACGCCATCACTTATCAGCAACCACGCGCAGATTCAGCGCGTAAACTTCGCCATCCAAAGACTCCTTGTCTCTTTCCTTTATATTTAAACACCCTGACCATTCTTGAGGAAAGTGTAACGATGACAGCATTGTGTTAATCTCTATAAGAATATAAAAATACAACTCTTTACTAAGAATACAAATTTAAAGTTGTGTTAGGTCATTATCTAACAATCTATATTCTGCATAACATGAAGCAATTTTAAATTGAATTGCTTGTGAATCCATCCAAAGACCAAATGTTACGAGGAAAAATATATATATGAAAATTTATATTTGTTATAAAAATAAACTCAGGATATCAAATCGGACAAGGATGACCCCAAAGGGAAGGTTTTCAGTTGGTACAATTTTTCTTCAGCAGAATATACAATGAAGCTCTCATGGCAGCATGATCCAAAAATCCAAAAGTAGCCTAATTGAGTCTATAATAATGCCACCATGAGAAGATAATTCTTTCCTTAACAAAAGTATTCTGATATCGTGATTACTGTTTTAATACCTGCAAGGAGAAAAGACATTTTCAAGATCAAGGTTATGAGACTTGGAATTTTTGTACTGATTAGAGCTTGGCGGGTTCTCAAGTCTTTATATTACCTGAAAGAGTTAAAACGAGTGTCCAATGGACGTGAATCCAGCGGCTTTGACATCTTTAAGCGTAGATGATAACCAGTCCAAGCCTTCATAAAGCCCGTCTCCACGAAGGGCACAAGTTCCTTGTATGTGCCATTTCCTGTTCTTGAGATCAAATAAGCCTAACCCTTCACATACTTCTCTCGGTGACATGGCTCCTCTCTAATATTCAGCAGGAATCAAAGGAAGTGTATTGAGGAATAATAAACATAGACGAGAAACAAGCCCAAACAAAACAAAAAAAAAATACTGAAGCTCGATTTTACCATGTCTTGTTTGTTTGCAAACACCAGAATGATACTGTTGAGCATGAATGGGTCTTTTATAATCTCCTGGATAAATCAGAGAGCAGGTTAAGGAAGTATCCAGAGAGTATACGTAATGTCTTGTGCAAATTTTAAGATAAAAAAAAACCTGAAACTCTTGCTTTGCTTTCCCAATCCTCTCTCGGTCCAAAGAGTCTACCACGTATATCTGCAAGCGCATGTTAAGAGTACAGTTTATACAATAAATCAATAAAGATGGACAAAGATCTCAAGGTTGGCCAAGCAGCATATAATACTGCAATAGCATTATCAAATATGAGAATAACACATGCCGACATAGAGATTGGCAACCTGAAAGTTAAGTATCTGAATGAAATCACAAAGCTAGAGGAGTATATTATACATACAAGTCCATCAGTATTATTGAAGTAATGCCTCCAAAGAGGTCTCAGTTTCTCTTGGCCACCAACATCCCAAACTGTGAACATCACATTCTTGTACTGAACTTTCTCAACATTGAATCCTGCGTAAGAAAGTTTGAAAACATATATTCCAAGCAACCAAAGGGAACAATGATGATACAAAAGTATACTCTCGGAAGAACCGATAACAGACCAAAGTATCAAAACAGTATATGACACTAAGAGAAATTCACAGACATGACCTATGGATTGAGAGTGTAATGTCTTAATAGAATGAATCAAAGAGCTCCAAAACCAAGGAATCAATCCCACTAATTGGCCGATGAGAATAAACACAGCTATTACAAATACACAGAGGTTCTGAAACATTCTTAAGAAATCACAGAGCGTACCAATGGTGGGAACAGTTGACAAAACTTCTCCTATGTGAAGTTTGTAGAGAATAGTTGTTTTGCCAGCAGCATCCAGCCCCAGCATAACGACCTGACAATGACATCATCAAAGCAAAAAAAGAAAAACATTTTCTTCAATTCTGTTCATCATGCCACAGCTTACAACAGATATATATATATATGATTAGTAAGAGAGAAGAATCAACCATCGATTTGTTTCACCAAAATGTAATAATGGGTCTACAAGATTTCAAGCACACAAGAAAATAAAAAAAAAAGAATATGATTAAATTCCAAAACATGGATGACTAAAACCCAAGAGATGAACGATAAATCATACGAGATCCAGACAAGAAAACCCAGGAAAAGAAAGAAGATGATGAGTTACCCTCATTTCTTGATTGCCGAAGAAAGTATCGAATAGCTTACGAAAAGCTTGACCCATCGCTCCGAAATAAGTTTTTGCTTAGATTTGAGAAATCGCAGAGAAAATCAGAAGACGAAGATCGATTTCGGTGAAGAAATTTCAGAGGAATAATTCCAAAGGATTTCAGGAGGAAGTCAATATTCATCATATTCCATTGATATTCATTTTCTATTTCAAATTATTACTACTTCCCACATTCTCTCATTTTTTATGGACTACTATTAGCATATGTTGGGCTTCGAGGCCCAAACTATATGGGCTGTTTATTAGAAACTTTCTTTCCCTAATTTTTTTATTGGTAATTTATCCATAATCTTTAATTTATGAATTATGAGCTTCAATTCAAACAGCCTAATTAATTTCTCTAATTACACACTATAATGAGAATCAAGAAAGAGGAGTAGGAGACAATTATGAGAATCGTCATACATCTGTTGTCTTCGTTCATTCAAAAAAAAAAAAAAAACATCTGTTGTCTAAAAAGTTCGCTTTTGTTTGTCATATATTATTAGGCCAAGAATGTGCAAAACTTAATCCGTAATAAAAAATAAAAACCATATTTTTTTTGATAGACTTATTATCGGATTCCCTTTCTAGAAAGGGAAAGTGTATAAAAATTGTTATTTTAGCTTTCCGACAAATTATGAAGTTTGAGTCTGTACGAGAGAAGTTCTGTGAGATATCGGACTTCAGTCAACTCACGACTTGGGCCAGCAGTTGGGCTTAGTACAAGCCTTAGTGTCAAGTTGGGCCCAAGTAAGTTTATAGGGTTTCTTTGTTATAAATACAAGTGTTTAACAATAGGAATACCTAATCCAGACTCCAGGGATTCCGAGCGCCTTAGAGGCGGCTCGTAGAGCTAGAGAGAGAATAAGGGTTTTCTCTGGGGAATCTAGTTCTGTTCTTTGTTCTTTCTTGTTTGTTGGGTGAGAGAGAGATCTATATTGTGAACCACATCGGAGGTGTTTTCCGATTGATTCTTTATAGTGGATGTTGTGGATCTAGGATCCACCCCAGACGTAGCGGTTAGAGGCCGTGAACTGGGTGAACAATTCTGGTGTTTGGTTAATTTGTGTATCGAAGATAGATTGGGACAAAGAGGATTCAAGTTTAAATCCTAACAAGTGGTATCAGAGCGTCAGGCTCTTCGTTCATAGATTCAACGGGAACATCGAGATCTCACGGAATATGAAGAACGGTTGAAGAATTGGTAAAGATGCTGGTCATGGGTGAATTTGATTTACTCTAAGTCAGATTAAAATAATAAAATAATCTGAAAGAGAAAATCTGTTTTTTTCGGAAGTTCACGTGGTGAAGCTTCACGGCGGACGAGATGGTTTCTCGCCGGAGAAGAGCTGGCCGGAAGGAGGCAGAGGCTTCGAGATGCCAGGGAGTCGCCTTCAAAGAAGATGACCGGAGATATCGAGATTTGAAGAAATCCGATCTGGTTTTTGGCAGAAGGAGCTTGTCGCGAGCTCAGGTGACTTCCAGGGAGTGGTCTGGCAGCGTTGAGAAAGCTCAATCGGAGGCTGAGCGGTGGTTCTCAGGACGGGGCGAGCTCGGCGACAGAGATTCTCGCCGGACCGGAAGGAGATCTGCGGTGAAGCAGATCTGAGGTTGGCAAAGGCGGAGTCGCCGGAAACGGCAGGAAAAGAAGAGCTTCTCGGTTCGGGGTTCGATGGTGTCGGTGTTGGCGGCGAAGGAGCGCCGCGACTGACGCCGAGAAGGAGTCGCCGGTGAATGGCCCCGCGAAGAGACGTCGCCGCCGAGGAATATGAGCTTCAGGAAGGCTTGGGTTTGTCGACGATTGGCCGAGAGAGCGCCGGAGAAGAAGGAGGCGAGGGCGACATGGGCGAGTCGCCGGGAAGGAGCGCCGGCGTCGAGAAGGTCGGCCGCCGCCTGGTTGTTGCCGGGATCGCCGTCGAGGAGGAAGACAAGAGAAGAGGCTAGGGTTTCTTCTGTATGGGCCTTTGTTGGGCCAAGAATCAGGAAAAGAAAAAAAAATGAAGCTGGGCCTCTTTGCTTCTGTTGGGCCAGAAAAGAAAGAAAGGAAATTGGGTCTATATCTTTTGTTTTTGGGTCCATCCGAAAATCAGAAGAGAGAAGAAGAAAATGGTTTGGGCCAGATCAATTATTCTTCATTGGGCCTGTCCGAATTTTTTGAAGTTTTTGGAGGAAAATTTCAGTGGGCCAGGAATTAAAACAAGCCCAGTTTTAATCAAAGGGAAATTGTCTAAAATTACATAAGGGAATATGCAAGGAGAATAGACAGGAGCTCAAGGGACAGAATATCACAGAGGAGACAGAAAAATGCAACAAGTTAGAGATTGGTTTAAGGTGGAGTAATTTCCGGTATCAGATGGATTTTGGTTCAGATTAAGATCAGGAAATCAGAATTGCATCGTCAATCTCAAGGGTCAAACCGTGGAATCACAAGGTACAATTTGTGATGTTTTGATTGGTTGTTTCTGGTTGCTCAGGGTCTGCAAAATTCAGGGAATTGAAGTCTTGGAAGAACACAAGAGTTGGTGTTCAAGGTTCAAAATTTGCCGTTGGAAGAGAATTCAAGGGACTGAGGGACGCCTTAGAAGTTTGAATTGTCTGTGTGTTATTGGTTGGTTGAATATCGAGAAAGGCTTCAGGATTTAGTTCAAGGAGAGTTGCAGAATGAGTATGGAACAAGATCAAAGAATCTGTTGGGGTCAAAGACAGATTGGTATGGTTAAGGTTTGAGAAGTTTTGGTTTGCAGGGTTAGTCTCAAGTTGATGGATAGAGATCCAGGAGCAGATGGAGATGTCTACAGGTTCAAGCATAATCAGGTTGCAACCGGGGTTAGAAGGAAAGCTTTAGAGCTTTGTTGCTTGCTGATGGTGAAGACATCTGGATATCAGTTGCAGGTTTTTTTAGCAATTGAAGAGGGATCCAAGAAAGGATCAGAATGCAGATGGTAAAAGCTGCATTGGGAAAGGAGAACAAGCAGAGTTCTGGTATACCTATTTGCATCTTAGAGAAGTCTGGTGGATGAATTTTTGCAGGTGGACTTGCAGGGAGTTCAAGTGAAGATTCAAGTTGATTTCTAAGGGAGAAGATGCTAGTGTCAAGATAGGTGGAGTTTGCATACAGGTGATGTGATGCAGGGTATGTTTACAGCAAGGAAGCGACTTCAAGGGTTCTAGAGATGAAGTACTAAGGGCTGTAACATGGTGTCTCAGGCATTTCACAAGGTTGTGGATGTGAGACAGGTTTACCAAACAGTTTGAGTCTGTTGGTTGGATGGTTCTGCTGATGCAGAAGGGTTTTTTGAACAGAAGGTTGAGCAAAGATATTTGTATCGAGAGTCTTCTTAGCCAGGTGGAGTTAGGAGGAGGGTTCTGCAAGCAATAGCAGCTGTGCAAAGTGATGTTCAAAGAGGTGTTCAGGTTTAGTGATGTCTTGGTAAGTCAAAGACGGTTTCAGGGAAATGAAGCATAAATGACTTAGAGGTTTTCTGCAGTTGATTCAAGAGGAATTGGTTTGTCAGCAAAGTTCTGTAAAGCATGATGCATGAACATGGTTGTGTCGAAAGTCTGTTCAGCAGTATGGTTGGATGGCGTGTTCTGTTATGAGTAACAGCGGTACAAAAGGAGTTCAAGGCTGATATGTTTTGTCAGAGAAGGTGTTGAATCAAGGATTGTTTCAGGTTTGAAGCATGTATGATTCAGGGTTAGCTGCTCACAGTTCAAAGAGTGTTTGATTAAGCTCAGTGTACAGGAGAAGAATCAAAGAACACCAAAGTGAATCAAGTTGCAGAAGGACAAGTTTACATGAAGATCAAAGTGCCAAGTCTAGAGCCATGAGTCAAAGGTTCAAAGGGCAATTCACAAGGAGATTTCAAGCTGGGATCAAGGTGGAGATTCTAGAAGAAGCAAACAGGAAGAAAGACAAAGGAACAAAGATTTGTGGAGAAGTTGAGGGTTGTCTGAATCCGAAGGTGGAGATTGTGAGATATCGGACTTCAGTCAACTCACGACTTGGGCCAGCAGTTGGGCTTAGTACAAGCCTTAGTGTCAAGTTGGGCCCAAGTAAGTTTATAGGGTTTCTTTGTTATAAATACAAGTGTTTAACAATAGGAATACCTAATCCAGACTCCAGGGATTCCGAGCGCCTTAGAGGCGGCTCGTAGAGCTAGAGAGAGAATAAGGGTTTTCTCTGGGGAATCTAGTTCTGTTCTTTGTTCTTTCTTGTTTGTTGGGTGAGAGAGAGATCTATATTGTGAACCACATCGGAGGTGTTTTCCGATTGATTCTTTATAGTGGATGTTGTGGATCTAGGATCCACCCCAGACGTAGCGGTTAGAGGCCGTGAACTGGGTGAACAATTCTGGTGTTTGGTTAATTTGTGTATCGAAGATAGATTGGGACAAAGAGGATTCAAGTTTAAATCCTAACAAGTTCCATGAACCACGAATTTTACCTACCAAAACAAAGGTGTTATTTTATCATCATGGGGCTACCACCAAAACAAACAAAAATTAACTACGTAGTAAGAGAGAGAGAGAGTGGTAGGAAGCACAGACACCGCCACGAGCTTTATACTTGCTCGGTGGTTCATCCTCCATTTTTCCTATTTAATCTCTCTCTTTGCGTTGCCTCCTTCGTTACTCTCGCTTCTCACCATGGCCAAAGATCCAATCTGCGACTCCCACGTGGCAGTTCTCGCTTTCCCCTTCGGCACTCACGCCGCTCCTCTCCTCGCCGTCACGCGCCGTCTCGCATCCGCCGCTCCCACCACCGTCTTCTCCTTCTTCAACACCGCGCAATCCAACTCCTCGTTATTTTCCTCCGTCGACGCAGATCGCCCGGCGAACGTTCGAGTCTATGACGTCGCAGACGGCGTTCCGGAGGGATACGTGTTCGCCGGGAGACCACAGGAGACGATGGAGCTCTTTCTCGTAGCGGCGCCGGAGAATTTCCGGAGAGCGATCTCCGTTGCGGAGACGGATGTCGGTAGGAAAGTGAATTGCATGCTAACGGATGCGTTCTTCTGGTTCGCGGCGGATATGGCGGCGGAGATGAAGGCTACTTGGGTTGCGTTCTGGACCGCCGGACCAAACTCGCTCTCTGCTCACCTCTACACAGATCTCATCAGAGAAACCATCGGTGTCAAAGGTTACTACACAAAATTTGAATGCAATTCTTCATATTACTACTTGTGGTTTTGTCCTTAAGCCGTTAAATATGCAATTTGAATGCAATTCTTCATATTACTACTTGTGGTTTTGTCCTTAAGCCATTAAATATGCAATTAAAGAAAAATGAGTTAAAAGACGAATGGTTACCAAAATCGTGATTTGAAGAATGTGCAGTGATTATATGTATTTGTGGTAATGATTTTTTTTAACACGTTTTTGATCCACAGAAGTCAATGGGCGTATGGAGGAGACATTAGGGTTTATCTCAGGAATAGAGAAGATCAGAGTCAAAGACACACCAGAAGGTGTTGTGTTTGGGAATCTAGACTCTGTTTTCTCAAACACGTTGCACCAAATGGGTCTTGCTTTACCTCGTGCCACTGCGGTTTTCATCAATTCCTTTGAAGAATTAGATCCTACATTGACCATTAACCTCAAATCGGAATTCAGACGTTACCTAAGCATCGGTCCTCTCGCGTTATTATCATCTCAAATAGAGACACTAGTGCACGATCCTCACGGCTGCTTGGCTTGGATTGAGAAGCGGCCCCCTGCTTCTGTAGCGTACATTAGCTTTGGTACGGTCATGACGCCGCCTCCTGGAGAGCTTGTGGCGATAGCACAAGGATTGGAATCGAGAAAAGTGCCGTTTGTTTGGTCGCTTAAGGAGAAGAACATGGCTCATCTACCAAAAGGGTTTTTGGAAAGGACAAGAGAGCAAGGGATGGTGGTTCCATGGGCTCCACAAGTGGAACTGCTGAAACACGAAGCAACGGGTGTGTTTGTGACGCATTGCGGATGGAACTCCGTGCTGGAGAGTGTGTCGGGAGGTGTACCGATGATTTGCAGACCGTTTTTTGGGGATCAGAGACTCAACGGAAGAGCAGTGGAGGTTGTGTGGGAGATTGGAATGACGATTATCAATGGAGCCTTCACAAAAGATGGATTTGAGAAGTGTTTGGATCGAGTTTTGGTTCAAGATGATGGGAAAAAGATGAAGGGCAATGCTAAGAAGATTAAAGAACAAGCACACGAAGCTGTCTCTACGAAAGGAAGTTCCTTTGAGAATTTCAAAGGATTGTTGGATGCAGTTGTGAACATTTTGATATAATGAAAAAAAAAAAAAACTTTCTATTAATGGTAATAAAAATAGAGTTAAAGAAGATGGATGACATTGCTTAAACAAGAAGCCCAAAAAACAGTCTCTTCGAAAGGAAGCTCCTTTGAGAATGAATATCAGAAGGATGGTTTGATCATGTAGTTGTGAACATTATTATTATATGGGTTAATTTTAAAAAGACTTTGAATAAATAAAAGAACACTTTGTGTGGACAATCCAGCAAGAAAAACTCGGAGAAAAAAATCGTTAAATTTCATTTTCGTTGTTTCATTGATTTGTATGTTTAATTTTATGTATTGTTATTTTTATGTAACTTGATTTTCATATTAATAAATTAAAGATAGATGTTAAAAAAAAAAAAGAACACTTTCTATTAATGGTAACAAAAATATAGTTAAAAATGGCTTGCATCTAAAACACGATTCACTTGGTAAGATATAATATTTAAAGGGAAGGAAAAAGCAGCAATATCTATATATTTGTTACCGTGTTGGTTATTAATAATTTATATTGCTAATCTTTTTGATTTAACTAGATTTGATTATCCAAAGTCTTCTCTCATAAAGTAAGAGCATCATTATCCCTAAGCAACTCAATGGGATGTTTAAACAATATTTTAATAATTAAAAAGGATTCTATTTTATAGTAGCATAGTCAAAGGAATTCTATTCTATACTAGCATAATCAAAGAGATTATATTCTATAGTTACAATATTTCCTACAATCACAATCGCCGGCTTCTCGTCTGAATCGCCATCACAAGAGATTGTCGGGGAGAGGAGAGGAGAGAAGGAAAAAGGATTGGGACCAAAGTCTTGATTTTCTGGACAACACAAGAGATTTTCTGGCCGATTGAATTCTTTTCTCTTGTCGTCGATAACAAGGAATAAACAAAAGAAAGCCACATAGACAAAATCCTTCACCTTTAGACACGTGTTCCATAAGCACTGTCGCTTAAAATGGTAAAAATAAGCAACGGTTCTTAAATTAAGTATTTTTTTTTCATTTAATTAAATCATTTTTAATTCTAAGCATCCCATAAGAAACATGCGATAATGATGCTCTAATAAAACTACGGATCAATACATAAAACGAATGTATAAATTAATAATTTAATATGGGCTTAGCAACTCAAATTATAAAAATAATAACAACATTCGTGTTTTCCAACGTGAAGAGCATTTATGAGAGAAGTCACATATGAACCGCAAGTTTTACTTTTACCAAAATTCTTGTAAACCAAATCAAATCACTATATGGTTTTTTTTTATTTTAGTTTTTATAAAAACGAAAAATCTGAATCGAAAATACACCACAAGGAGTTGTGTTTGGGAATCTAGACTCTGTTTTCTCAAATAAGTTGCATCAAATGGATCTTGCTTTACCTCGCGCCAATGCAGTTTTCATTAATTCCTTTGAAGAATTTGATCCTGCATTGACCAAAAACCTCAAATCGGAATTCAAACGTTACCTAAACATTGGTCCTCTCGCGTTATCATCTCAAACAGAGACACTAGTGCACGATCCTTGAAACACCCCGTCTGCTTGGCATGAACGTTACAATCCTCACGGCTGCTTGGCTTGGATTGAGAAGCGGTCCCCTGCTTCTGTAGCGTACATTAGCTTTGGCTTTGGTACGGTCATGACGCCGCCGCCTAGGGAGCTTGTGGCGATAGCACAAGGATTGGAATCGAGCAAAGTGCCGTTTGTTTGGTCGCTTAAGGAGAAGAACATGGTTCATCTAACAAAAGGGTTTTTAGAACGGACAAGAGAGCACAGGGGATGGTGGTTCCATGGAGTGAAACTGTTGAAACACGAAGCAACGGGTGTGTTTGTGACGCATTGCGGATGGAACTCCGTGTTGGAGAGTGAGTGTGTTGGGAGGTATACCAATGATTTGCAGGCCGTTTTTTGGGTATACGGAAGAGCAGTGGAAGGAAGTCGTTTGGGAGAGCGATTATTAATGGAGTCTTCACAAAAGATGGATTTGACAAGTGTTTGGATCGAGTTTTGGTTCAAGATGAAGGATAATGCTAAGAAGCACACGAAGCTGTCTCTGCGAAAGGAAGCTCCACTGAGAATTCCCAAGTTTAAATTTGGATATAACAAAGGAATAAAATAACACTTTTCTATTAAAGGTAACTCATAATAGAGTTAAACAATGTTTTTTGCACCTAAAACACGAATCACTGAGTAAGATAAACAAAAACACCCGAAAAAGGTCTAATGTTTAAAGCAAATAAAAAATCAGCCAACCATGTAACTAGAGAAGAGCCCTAAGGTTTAAATCTACATTAAAGCCCAATTAATGACACTAATTTACCCCCAAAGATCTCTCTATATTTTCTAAGCTTTTCCAATTCTCAAAATCGAATTACTGGCAAGGCTGTCGAAAAAAGAGATACAGTCGGGGAAATTAAAGGAAGGAAATCGGAAAAGCTTCTTCTTGTAGCAGCCTTATTGATTTTATGAGTCCACCATCTCGTCTTGAATCTCATTAGGAGCAATAAGCCCAGGAATCGAAAGCATCCTTTGACGCTCTTGCTCTCTCTGCGCAGCTGCTTCCTCGGCATAGAGATCTTTGTTATCCTGAACATTAGCTTTGGCTATTAGTTTTTTGACCTTTTTAATAATATACCAATTGAAAGGATTCGTAAAAGATTTACCTGAGCGGAAAATTCCTTAGACTGTACAAGGAAGTCACGAATATTATTCTTAAATCCAGACGGGTCATTTCTAGACTCGTAAAGTCCATTCACAAACTGTGCGACCTGTATATTTATTGATATTCATTATCAGATTTGAGAAACAAGAGGAATAATCTTGAACAAAACAAATAAAAAAATAAATCAACATCAAAACTTTTAGTTTCTACTTTACCTCTGCGGCAGTCATGTTGGGGAATGAAGAGCTCAATAGCTTGATGGTGTATTCACGAACAAAGGCAGCGTTGTTCGGATACGGGTAAGGTACGGTTGCAGTATCCCACAAAGGTTCTGTCAAAGAACCGCTCTCAACCTGAAATAAATTAATCAATGAACGTCTAACCGCATACAACTACCCATTTCCAAGCAAACGATTACTTAGGCCAACAATAAATAAGATAAGATAGAGAGAAGAGATGTTTTTACCAGGCAAAACAGTTGCTGCAGCACCAACACATGCAACTTGAAGCCAGGCTTATGGAAGGTATCAGTCAAAACAGCAAATATTTCTTGCTCGATTTGTATAAAGTATGACCGGAAGAATTGATTAGAAAACTCCGATTGCTGCCACAATCACAAGTAAAACGTTAGGAAATATTAAATGCCACAACCAAAGAGCTCAAACAAGGAAAATAAACACCAAACCTGAAAGTTTTTCAGCATCGCAAGCAAAAGATTAAGCCCAGTTTCAGCGATATTTCTCTCAGTATGTCTAAATGCCCAGATAATTGAATCCATCACTAGCTTCAGTTGCTGATGCAAAGTGGCAAGACAGTAAGGAAGATATGAGAATAATGAGACAAGACTTAGAAATAAGGCCATAGGCTCCTTAGATCACATGAAGGGAAAAAAATATGCAAAAATATATTCACCAACCTGACTTGATAACTTTATCAAGGCAGGGAAACAAAATGTAGCAATAGCACGGAGTAAGGAGAAAAACTTGAGGCGGTGTTCCGGATAATCTTCGAAGTTCTTAGTTATCATCTGCAGAAAGATAAAAATTGTCAATGAAGTATACAAAGCATATATAAGACCTCCATGTAAGTTTTTTTCACCCCGTCAATCACAATCACATACTGCGCCAATTACTTAACATTACTGTAAGGAATAAAGGAGCGAAGTAAAGAATCAAGCCACAAAAAATCATTCAAAAAGACCCTCCCTAAGGTAGGTGAAAACATGAGACTTCTCAATCTCATCATTTATGTTAACAGCTGTAGTGCGAGTGTGAAGAGAGAACAAAAACATGGTCCATAAATTTGGTTACCTCCAATGTACACTGGAAAACAGCTTCAAATATGTGAGGCACGTCTTCCAACATTGTTGCCTTGTACCTGAAAGAACAAATCAAAATCATTCCAGCTTTATGGGAAGTAGAGTTCCTAATCAAATCTTGCAGCAATAATTTTTTTAAATATGCATAGATCATATGATTAGGAAGAAAACAGACCAGAATGATGCAGATGGTACACATCTATAATTATTACGGCACACATCAACCAATAAGAGGGCTTACTTGTTTATAATCGTTGCAAAAAGTGAAAGAACTTCTGATTCCCTAGCATCAGGCACATTCCTTGCGTAGTCACCAAGTACTGATTCCATCATTGGAGGAACAAATTGTTTCCCAATGTGCGGTTGGTCTTCAGCTTTGTCTAAAAAGGTTTCTATCAGCTTAAGGGTTTCCCTCTTAACAGATCTGTACAGCAAAGTATAACAGTACAAAATTATTCCAGTTTTTCATATATAGATATCAAGAACCGTGTGTCTCTGGTGCATAAAGTCATCCAAACCTTAAGAGTTTTACAAAAGATGTCTTGGAAGCATATGGCCCCCCATCAGTAATGCTGGATGACACAAGCTCACTGTACATTCTGGTGCAGCAGTCGAGAAAATTAAATGAGTCCCCAATAAAATAACAAAAGAAAGAGTGCTATAACTATTAGAGGCTATAATGATGTATCATGAATTTACCTGTATACGTTCAACATATCCAAGAATATCAAGGAAATTTGGGATAAGAAGTATGTTCCCAGTGAAGTAGCAGCACTAGTGTTAGTCTGCATGGAAAAACACAAGTCAATAGGTACACCTTGCAATAAAATCATTTATCTAAACACCAGCAGATGCACAAACTCAACTGTTAAATTTTAACGTGATGATATAATAATGCATTCTAAAGAATAGGTAAGAAATCAGACCTGTAGGATATTAAGCACTGTACGTATCACACCTGGATCCTTGAGCAATTCTACACTTTGGCGTGCTTGTCCTATGATTTCTGCCCATTTCTACATTATAAAACGAAACAGTTTTAGCCAGCTATGTAAACAAAAGCTTAGCAGCCACATTTTAATTAACATACCTGGTTTGGGAGTGCCATCAACCTCTGTAGATATTCATCTCTCTTCTGAGGATCTGATTCTGCTTGGATCATATTACCAACCTGGAGAGAGAGAAACCATGAAATCACAAGTCACAACAGAGAAATAGCTCTGATTGGCAAACCAAAAATGTATCTGGAAACTTACAGATTCATAAAATGAGTGAATTTGATGAGGCTCAAGATCTTGAACAGTTGTTGCAAGGCCAGACAGAAGTTCAGATACAAATGGCTCATTCTCTCCAACCTGAAAGCACAATGAATTATAACTGAGACCTCATTCAGAAGAAAATGGCAGAATAAAAAGGTGAATTGAACATAGTGATACAAACCTGAACAATAACAAATTTACGCTTGCACTTCTGAACTATTTTCAAGAATGTATCACAGGCCATATCCTGAAAAGGGAACATAAGTATTAAGCATCTTTAGTTAGAAATATGCAAACTCTATGCACGAATACTCAGACCAAAAAAGAGTGAGATGCTAGCTTGAGCAGATGAGCATACATTTGCTACCAATATAATATCCAAGAATTTATCTGGATCTTATTGGATTTAACAGCGAATGATACAATTTTTAATCTGTGATTCTACCTGGAAAACTATATCCCAGAAAAATTTAAAGTTTGGGAGCGCTACCTGAACACCAGGATGTGTCTCATGCATGAATTCAAACAGCTTATTCACAACTGTCTTCAAAAACTTCCAATGGGCCCTTAAGAACCTTGGGTACTGGCCAACGACATACCTGCAACAACGCCAAAGCAGAACAGAGAGGCCAGAGTTAACAAAATAGATAAATAAACCTCCCAGATTTTCAGTTAAGTATGCATAGATCTAGTGCGGCCTCGCGAAACATAGAATATACATCATAATAGAAGTACAGCAACCTAGGCAGAAATTCAGCAGCAGAATATGAAGGAACAAACTTACATGATGTTGCTAGCAATAACAGCTTTATTGTCTTTTCCTTTGGTAATTTCACATAAATTCAACAAATCTCGAATGACCATCACCAAAAATCTGTTTTCCTGAGGAAAAAAAAAAGAAACATGGAGCTCAATTCATTCGTTATCAAGGTTGAACACACCGTCCCAGAACACAGTAAGGAGCAGCCAAGCACTGATAAATCATGAAATGTGTGTGTGTGGGGGGGGGGGGGGGCTAATGAGCAAGAAAACAATTAACATTAAAGTTGACACTCCAATTTTTTTTTGACTAAGTTATCTTCAAAACGAATATGGTATACTAGCAAATAGACGGAAAGGAACTGCATCAGAAACAAGAATTTCCATTTTTTTGAAGAAAAAAAAAAGACAAAAGGAATCAGGCTGAGCTCTAGCAAATTTTTTACCTGATCTTCTGCCATAGATCCAGAAATAGACCCAATAGCCCAGCACAAAGTATTCAAATTGTTCCATGCCCATTCCTCCCCGCTCAATTGCTTGTTTAGCTTCCTCAACATCTTTTAAAGGGACAATCAGAAGTTTACATCACCACAACAGCATGAAACAGACTTAAGACATCTTACATATGTACCAGTAAAATGCATGTCTAAAATTGCTAAATTTAGGGTACTACTGATAGTTTCCCCTTGAAAACAAACTAAAAATACTCATTTCATAAACACCATATAATTTGATCATAACCCTCCAACTGCTAATCCTCAATATATTTCACAAATCAATATGCATAGACTTGTATCATCATGGTCACACTGTACCTGCTTCTCCGTATCATCATGATCAAGGTGTGAGAGGTAGATTAATGTCTCCCGCATTATCTGCAATTGTTGAAACAAGAAATAGGGGAAAACATCAAAGAGGATAGCAAAAGAGTAGGATTCAAATAAAATCAAAGTTTCCCTGAATTCATGGAATGGTATATATCTAACATAGCTGAAGAAGAGCAATATGAACTGAACAAGAATTGGTACCTTATACTGGACAAGAACATCATTGTCCTTCATAGTTTCACGGACAATGTTCCCATTTTCATCTTCAACAATAAGCACTTCTTCTGGCTTTGCCATGCGGTTAATCATTAGCCCTCTTAATTTGGACATTGGATTAGAATAAAGTTGACGCCGCTGCATGACTTGAGCACCAAGGCCATCAACCATACCAGGAGGGAAAGGCATCTGGGAATATGCAGGTAAAGTCCAAGGTTAGTAATCAAATCAAGGAAAATTTAACTAATACAAAATACAACTATAATAACAACCTTATGTAAGAATAAAAAATGATCCGTATTAGTCAAGGAATCCATCCTACCTGTAATCCCATCAGGCTTGCACTTACTGCAGGGTTATCAGAATTATGATGTGCATCAAACAGTTCCAAGACCAACGAGTTCCAATAGTCCAAACAAACCTGCTCAATCCACACGCAAGCAGAAACCGTTAAGGGCAAAGCGCATAAAACTAAGGGAAAAATGTGAACTGTATTAACATCAATAATATTGGCAATGCCAGTTTACATACCTTAAATACTTCAGTGTCATCAACATATGATATATTGATGAGATATTCGAGACCCGCAAGTAATAAAGCAACAATTTCGGGCGCTGATTCTAGGACTCGTATATGAAACTGCATAAAAAATGCAGAGATAACGAAATAATTAAGCAATTGATGAAGAGTGTTGGAAGCATTAAAACACAACCCGTAAACCATCATTATACATATCCAGAATTCCAGAAACCCAACATGAGATATTTAACTCAACAAAGAAAAGATTTACCTTGAAAAACGAAGTGAAAAACAGTGCCAGGTTCTGAATAAATGCCTAAAGGTGACAAAAGACACACCGTCATAACCTTGATAAGTTATTGAAACCAACAACCAAGTTCACAGAAAATACTTACTTGTTCTTCACCACTTCCGCTTGAATATGCCTCAGGGATATTTGTACTCGGTGGGAGAATTGTCTGCAAATATGAGAACAAGTGTAGAGCATAAGACAAGAAGCCAAGACAAGCATAAAGTAGACCAAAATTACTACATTAACTAATAGAAATGAAACTAGAAGGAAACAGAATGTCAATGAACAAAAAGACAATAAAATAAATAGAAGCAACAGAAGAAGACAGCTAATATACCCGTAACTGCCCTATAAATATGGTGTACATGTTGACATATTGGACATTGTAGAAGTCCCCAAAATTAAGAGCCGCAACCTGGCAGACAAAATTCGAGCAAATAGTAAATTATATTATACACTCAATTGACAATAGGGAGCTGAACTAAAAACACTGAAGTACCTCAGTCAGACATTGAAGAGTGAGGTTCCTATATGCTGGCACAGGAAAAAATTTAAGGAGGGTCTCAAGCTGTAAACAACCAGAACAGATATCAGAAGAACATAAGTGTGGCATCACTTAACATCAATATCTATCTTATTTTAAGTACACTACCAAAGGAGACTCAAAAATATAGCCCAATGGAATCCAGGAAAGATAGGCATGCAACGCAGACAGTGTTGAACGTATAAGATCCTGTCTTTGAGATGCTGACAGGACATATAGGCATAATTCGTGAATGAGTTTAAACTCGCTGCACATATAAATACACAAAAAGGTAAATAAATGATAGCTATGACATCGCTTAACCAGCATAGACAAGATACTTAATATAGTTTGAAAAAATAATATTTCACAAACTATAAGATTCTCAAAAAGTCTGACATGCCTGTTGAGAGATTGTTTCAGCTCTTTAATCTTCTGCAGAGTCATCTCTCCTCTTGAGAAATCAAAAACCTCTTCGCTTAGGAGCTAACAAAGGAATACATGTTATTGTTTCACTTTCCAGAGAGAACTGATTACAAAATCATAAAAAGATTCTTACTTTCAAAATGGCCATGCAATTTTCGCAGATAGTTTCGCTAGTTTTAGCAGCCGCAACGAGATCAGGAATGAAGCTTGTCCACTTTGCCGGCCAATCATGCTTCACTATCTGCGCATGTATACAATATATGTTATCCCAGAAGATCTAAAAAGTCAATGGATATGGGTTGGAACCAAATCCATAAGCATTAACTACCGAAACCAAATAGATAACAGTAAGAGCAACTAAGCAAATGCATTGGATATTATCAGGTAGTGCTACATATACCTGAACCAAGATGACATTTAACTTGTTCACATAGAGCCTTTCTGATCTGAAAGACGCTTCATTACTCGAGAGCTGCAAGGTAAATTCCATTGTCAAAGCAGTTAGCCAGTTAGCCTAGCTTCCCAGTTTTATCCATAGAACAAATTAAGGCCTCCAGAAGTAAGTACCTGAACAATGACCTCCGAGATGTAATTTTTCATTCCATCTCGTTGTTCAACAGGCAGTGCATTCCATCTGTACTTAATAACACCTTCTAGAACCTGAGAGTGGATGCCAAAAGATTATTTGTTTGTCAGAGTACCTCAAAATAACAGTTTTGATCGATAGTTGGATAAGAAAACTTGGAACCACTTCAGGAATTACTGGTGATTAATAAAAGCAGATAATTATGCCGAAGATTTTACAAGCAATAACCATTCTGCAAAAGCATATGCCTTTGCCAAATTTTCTCTAAAAGAAATGAGACAATAACTTGAGATCTCACTGCATAATACTCATTGATCAATTTAATCTAAAGACAAGTCTTCAGGCAGTTAATTCATCTCATATGAGAAGATCCTGAAAGTAAAGCGTATACACATATCTGAAACTAACAAATCAAACATTATCAGCAACAGTGGGGCACTGCTTAGGTCAAAGTAACAGATGCCAGAGCCTAACAACTTGATTGTTTGAAAATAATTTGTTTTATTGTTTGGAAGAAAACATACTTAACAATTGAATTGAACTAAATATCATACATCATATTTAATTGTTGACTTACACTATACACATTGCACAATATCAAACATTGCCTGCACTACATCTGTCGAAGTAACAGCATACAGCACTATGCCAGGTAACATAAAAGCATGTTGAAACTAACCTGCAGGGCAAAGAACTTGGTATCCATGCTCTTGGTGTTTTGTAGAATGTGAACAACTTGGAGCCACATATCTGGATTAGCTTGCAAATCCCGCAAAATCTGGTCGGCAGCAGCTCTCTGAACATGTTTTTGGGAGCAATGCCGGTTAATTCAAGGTAGAAACTCAGATGCAAATGAGGTGAATGTTGACATTGAAGCAGAACTATGAGATTCATATATCAGAAACTAAAGCAATTATAACAAAACATCACTTTTTAAATGTTGATATCACATAGATAAATCAAGATCTTTCAATGCCAGATGACCTCGAACCCAGAGTATAAAAATTCAAATATGATTGGGAAATTAATATTTTCAGCCTCTGCTACTCCGTAGAACTGGATACTCTATCAACACACATCAGACGCGAGAGTATAAGGGACTAAGATTACCAAAGGAAGGTCTCAATAACCCAAATAGAATGAAGCGAGTTTCAGTAACCCAATGAGCAACTAACTTAACTAAACCACTGTAATTCATCAATACAGTACTAAACCCTAAGACAGTGAAATCCAGATAATACTCGAGAACTCGAAGAAGCACGGTTCAAATTGTCCAAAATTAAGCGTCTAACGAACAAAGACGTATCAGAGTGCTAAAACCCTAACAATGAAACAGTCATAAATCCTACTCGTATAAGCCAATCGAGAAGAAGACGACAGCAGGACGCTCAACGATAAACAGACCCGCAAAATATGCTAATCAATCGTCCAATCCCTTAAAATTTTCCGACGAACCAGAAACCACAAGTCAAAAATCCAGAGAAATTGAACCACCTCTTCCTTAGATCCGGTAACAAAGAAGGCCGCAACAGTGGCATCGAGGACACCGACGTCAATCGGCTGGCTCAAGTCTCTTAGCTTCTCGGCCGCCATGGCGGAGAGATGTGCAAAGTCGCAGTAGAATGTTCGGAGCCCCTCCGATAGACTATTAACAGTGAACGAGACGAAAACCCTAGGAGAGAGAAAGGAAGGGGACAAAATCTAGAGAGAGAAGGAGAGATGGTTCCTCAGAGCGAAAAAAGGGGGGAGTATATATATAGAGAGAGAGTTCTCGAAGACAGCTTAAAATTGACGCAGGGGACGGGGAGAAAAGGAGTGACTTTGAAATTTGTTTTCATCTTCTTTCCTATCTTAATTCATTATTATTATTATTTTCCTCCCTAACTAACTAATCAATCAGGATTTTAAGAAAACATAACATTTTTCAAAGATTTCAAATTAACAATCATAAAGGAAAAGTTTTCTTTTTATGACTTTTTTTTATAGATTCAATGTTGCTAAATACCTTTCATGTATATAAAAGAAATTTAAAATCTCGCGCGAAAATTATATTTAGTGCTATATAATTGTTATATAAAATAAATTTAAAATTTCGCGGGAAATTTTTATTTAATGCTACATAATTATTAGGATTTTTTACCTAAAAAAAACAGCCAACTTTTTATTTTTTGCAAGATCAACCTTCACCCTAAAAAGTGCAAGTTAATACATCCACCTTAAGTGCAAGATCAACTCTTGAGTGTAGCAAATTAAAGGGACAGTATAGCTAATTAAGATCTCGTGAGTGTAAAGAATTAATGGGCGATCAAAGATAATCTTCCCCTCTATGCGGATATGAAAATGCTCGTCTTTGTCTAGAATTGAGTAAAAAAATATGAAACTTTGTATTTATTGAGCAAATGTTTATACAAAAGTTTGGAAATCTCTAAACTATATTCCTAAGAACAATTTCTTCATCGAATTTATAAATTACTAAAATACCACGAAACCCAAAACACCAACAATTGATCACATGTTAGATCTAACGTTGATCTTAGAAACTAAAACAACACACATCTTTTCAATCTCTTTTGGTCTGAAAATACCCGTCAACCCTATATGAATTATATGTGACATAAGACTACTCATATTGTCTCGGCTCATTGTATACATGTAAGTTTCAAAGGAAAGATATGTAATTGTGTTGTCTGTCTGTTGAAAACTGACTACACTCGCCATAGTTCAATAATTTAACGACAATCGCGTTACTGTAGAGAGATTGTATCTTTTGTGCAAACTTGATATCAACTTTGAATGTTTGTCCAGGTGATGAATAGATTATCTATGATCAATATCGTCTGGAGGAATATCTGCGTCTTTGATTTTTATATTGATTGAATTGTTTTAAATTATGTAATGGTCAAAATTTGGATTTTTTTTTTTCAAAGTGTTGTTATCATCTAACAAATTATATAGTAAACATGTGTGATTTGAATGCAAATTATTGATTATTTGACGAATATACGATTAATAATTAAAAGAAATACAATTTTCTATAATAAAAAAATATGTAAGTGTCGCACATCATACACAAGTTCAAGCCTAAGACAAAAGACAACATTTTATTTTTGTAGTTTGCTCATGCTCATCTCGAATTGTTGTACATTACACAACAAAATTCATAAATATCTGAAGGCGAGAATGATATATGTGGATATTTATCATTGATGGCGTTGAAAAGATTAGGTGTGTATGCTTTATGAGACTCGTTGAAAAGCGTTAAGAGAAACCTTCTTTGATATATTATAAAATAAACCTTTTGTCTTTGCAGTGTATTCATTGTATTTGTCCATTCATCACATCAGAAAATCCTATTGTCTTAGTATCTTGGGCATTAGAAAATTTTATATGATGAGAACTTACAACTCATTTGCTGTGACTTTTATTTATTTATTTTAATGTTAAGATCTCATCACAGATGTTGCCATGTTGGTACAAAAACACATCACATTCTGTGTTTACAATATCATTAAAACCTCTCTTGATTCGAAAAATATGTATCCTCGACTTAATTTGGTGCATGTATGTGTGTTAAAAGCTCTCATTGTTATTTAATCGATATAGCTTAGAGTCCCTTTTATAATACATGCATCGGGATATATATCCTTTAACGTAATAAGAAACTCCTTTGTGGATTCCAAATGGAGTTTCCTTCAATTTTTATGCATTTGTTTAGCGTATGCTTTTAACTTTTGGTGATCATTATTAACATACAAAATGATATCCTTGCCATCTTACTGTTAAATTTAAATTGTTTTCCTTGCATCTTACATCATCTTTTATTATCCCCATTGTTGTTAACTACGTAGCCATAATCCAACATGTGGCATATATTCTCTGGCATATAGTCTCTG
Source organism: Eutrema japonicum (assembly GCA_030161315.1). Lineage (NCBI taxonomy): Eukaryota > Viridiplantae > Streptophyta > Magnoliopsida > Brassicales > Brassicaceae > Eutrema > Eutrema japonicum. The sequence continues at coordinate 49,343,156 of BSQW01000005.1, forward strand.
CAAAGTTTTTTTAGAGTTGCTTCCAACAAGGTTTGATTATCGAAACCACAACTTGCTAAATGTTTTATTTGATTAAGTAGTGGTGCATCAACGATAGCATGCGTTATTTTCGAAGCTTGACCGGTGATTGATTAGATACTTGGACTATTCAGACCATTGTCTTTCTTTTCTATATTTCTTATCCACTATATTCCTTGGATAGTTAGTGTGGTCATTATTGATGAAACATGAGCCTTTTTGAGTTAACAGGCTAAGTGGAACATTGACTGTCATGGGCATTCAACACATATCAAGACCATAAAAAATGAACAATTGAGCGTAACAGTCTGAGATTTGGATTCAGAGCTATTGAATCTGACAACACAACGTTTTGTCCATTTGTGTTATAAGTTGTCATGTCCAGTTTATGAGAAAATTACATACTCGGAAGATAAAGAGACAATTAGAGATTCTCATGAGAAGGCGATGCCTACATTTTATTTACTCACCAAGTCTTAATTAGTAAGATGCACGTTCAAATTCGGATTTGATAAAAAATCTGAGTGACGAAATTTCCAGATGCTTAACTTTAAGAGACTCATTTGTGTTGTTGTTGTTACACATCAGAAAGAACACAAAGTCAGATACTAGAAGCTTAAATTAGTCATGTGCTCTTGCACGTATCATGTTCGAAACTATTACCTGAAACACTCATTTCTCCGTGGTTCTAAATCTATCAACGACGCACCACAAATCATATGCCAAGAGTTAGATTAGGTACATGCCTCTATTGATCCTCCTTACCCTAATACTTTTTTTAACGATGGTAAAATATGTTCTTAAATTATTTATTTATTTATTTTTCCATCGTACAAAGTATAATGTCAAGGATCAAAACGTTTCTATGAATGGTATGAAATTATGATAATTATATACAGTTAATTTTTTTGAAATTAGACAGCCTAAAATAGCATTTTATAGAAAAACCAAGAATTGTAATCAATCGATCGTGTGTGTATCTTACATTCTTCTTGAGCCAATCCAACGGTTGGTAACTTCGTTTAATTTTGGTTTTCCCACCTCCACGCCTAATCCTAACTTTCTTTCTTCCCTCGTCTGTGAACCTATTGTAAACAGTGAATTCGATGTCCTTGAGTGGTAGTAGTAGTTAAGGGTTTCGTTGAACAAACCTAAGCCCAGAACTAGAATCAAAGTCCCCAATTCATTTTTTTCTTCGATCGATCGAGACACAGCTATGGCGTTTGATCCCGAGCAGCAACCTTCATCTTCTGTTTTCGGAGAGGTATACGTCATACTACTTCTGGTTTCACATCGTCTTTTTTTGGTTTTTTTGTTTCCCTCATGTTCGTTTCTGTTTGTTTGCTCAGAAAAATGGTATTTACTGTTCGATTTCAACTGTGTGAGAGAGTTTCGAATTGATGGACAAGATTCTGGAAATTACTAAAAATCGGAGTCATAGAGTCAATCTGCTATTGTATTGTATTTAAGAGTCATTTGATTATTTTCATTGTTTAGTGATCTACTTCAGTTCTGAGAAGAAATTTGAGAGAATTTTAAATGGGTTTAGCTATCAGCCTATGCAATTATCATTTGAGCATGAGATTAGACCTCAGATGCTGTGTAATTGGTTTGTTGGTTTCATGATATTGTTTACCTTAGTGTTTTTTTTTGTTTTGGCAAGTTCTTGAATCTATTTATGCTTTGTAGGTTGGTAAGTCATCTGGTGAGATCAGCACAGAAAGGGAACCTCTTATTAAAGATAGTCATATCCCAGAAAACTACACTGTAGTTGCAGCCATCCTCCCGTGAGATCTCTCATTTCTTTCCAAGTTTGGTAGTTCTTAAAAAACAATCTAACAATTTGAGCCCACTTTGTGTCATCATTGTTCATTTGATCAGTATAATTTTGCAGACTCCTGTATTTCTGCAAGACACTTGGTGAACAATTTCGATGTGTTTTTCGCTTGTTTATGTTGTGTATCATTTAGCATAATATGTAACCTGACTAGGAAACTAGGACGCGGTGTGTGGTTCGTTGCATAGCTTTCAAGTAAATTTCATATGGAAACACAACTCGTGTTCAGGAGCTTGGACTTATGTCTCTTTGCCTAGGGTTGTTTTCTTTTCTAGCTAGTCCATTTATCTATTGCCATTTCGTATTTCTGCATCTATAGTTAGAATGACCAGTGAATTTTTTGTTTGTCTATATTGACAGATTGGTCGCGCAAACCTCATTATTCTCTTCATTTATTGCCAACTTCCTGTTAAGCATGTTAGAATCTAAGGGCAGCTCACTTGTTTAGATTTGTCTTCCATGTTAAGAAGTTTCTGTTTCATTATTAGGTTTTTCTTTCCAGCTCTCGGAGGACTGCTTTATGGTTATGAAATTGGTGCAACTTCTTGTGCAACCATTTCAATTCAGGTAAAGTTTAAACTTGTCTGAAACTATGTAGCCCTACAATTTTGTTATCATTCAACTTTTCTAGATTTTTCAAGTCTTTAGTCAATGTTTTCAGAGACTAAATATTATAGAGCTCTAGACAATGGACTGATATATCACAACTAAATCATGATATTTCACACTTGCCAAACCATTTTTTCCTATGACTTCTTCTGTATATTGTTGTCACATGCATGTAAGTTATTTTCAATTGTCTACATTCTTTTAGAAGCCTATGACTTTGTTATCTTACAGTGCTTTTTCTTTTCCTGCAGTCGCCTTCATTGAGTGGAATTTCATGGTACAACTTGTCCTCATTGGATGTTGGTTTAGTTGTAAGTCTCCAAATGACTGGTCATTGCAAATCTTTTATTCTCCTCCCCTCTTGGATCGGTGGTCTTCTTTTTCGATCTGAAGACAAATTTGCTTACAAAATAGTATTAAATTTTCTGCAGACCAGTGGCTCACTTTACGGTGCATTATTTGGCTCAATTGTGGCTTTTAGTATTGCTGACGTTATAGGTTGGTTTTATTTCCCACTTTCTTCATCTGGTGGGCAGAAATATTCTGTCTGCAAGTGAAATAAATTAAAGTTTTGGATTTATCGAATTTTGGAAGGAAGAAGAAAGGAGCTGATTTTGGCTGCATTCTTGTTTCTCGTTGGAGCCCTTGTGACTGCATTAGCACCAATCTATTCCGTTCTGATAATTGGACGGGTTACATATGGGGTTGGGGTTGGACTGGTAAGACTGATCATGCTTCTTTTGTGTTTGCCATCTAAAAAATTGCTTATGCAGGCCAAGTGATCTAACGCTGTATAGTATGCATTTGGCGGTGTAATTATAAGAATCACACATCTGTTCGGAGGCAACTCTCTTGAGACGAGAATTGAAATATTTTCTTACATTTAGGCAATGCATGCGGCTCCGATGTATATTGCAGAGACTGCTCCAAGTCAGATACGCGGACGGCTGGTATCACTAAAGGAATTCTTCATAGTCCTTGGGATGGTTGTAAGTTCTTAAATCTCTGAAGTTTTGGATGTTAGCTTTATGTGAAGCAGTTGACATGCTCCTCTCGTTTGAAATATGTTTGTTCACCAAGTTATTCTCACATATCTAATACAAATTTTATGCAGGGAGGTTATGGAATTGGTAGTCTTACAGTCAATATTCTTTCTGGTTGGCGTTACATGTATGCAACAAGTGTCCCTTTGGCAGTTATTATGGGAATTGGAATGTGGTGGCTCCCAGCATCCCCTAGGTGGCTTTTGTTGCGCGTCATACAGGGGAAAGGGAATGTGGAGAACCAAAGAGAGGCTGCTATCAAATCTCTTTGCCGCCTTAGAGGTCCTGCTTTTGTTGATTCAGCTGCTGAACAAGTAAACGATATTTTGGCTGAACTTTCCTTTGTGGGCGAGGATAAAGAAGCCACATTTGGTGAACTATTTCAAGGGAAGTGCTTGAAAGCTCTTATCATAGGAGGAGGTCTAGTCTTGTTTCAACAGGTCGGTATAGTCAAATTTAATCATCACATTCTCTTGGAAGAGTAAATACTAATGTATTCTTGTCAAATGGCAGATAACTGGGCAACCAAGTGTGCTTTATTATGCACCGTCAATACTGCAGGTTTTCTTTTTATCTCTTAATCAAATTTCTGTAGAGTATAATATTGGCTTTGTTGCACCTGGAATTTCGCGAGAGGTTTTTAAACTTTTTCCCCCTCCTAGACTGCTGGCTTTTCTGCCGCAGGTGATGCAACAAGGGTCTCAATTCTACTTGGTCTGTTGAAGGTATTCATTTTCTCCATCTGGCTAAAAGTTTAAGCTAATTTTACCAATGTGATAAAAAGATGCACTTTGCTGTACAATCTCTGTTATCAGTGTTAGAAGTAGTGTCATTACAGATTGACAATTAGAACTGTGTTAGTATTTCCTACTGGATTTCTGTGGTTTTCTAGTCCTAGAAGAATACCTTCCAATAAGCATTTTTTGTTGGTAATATTTTGAGAAGACTTCATTGGTGAATTTAAAGATGGAAATTGTGTAGTTGAAGGGTTCTGTGGATCTTTATTTTTCCCATTCAATCATTTGCACTGAAGAACAATGTTGATGGAATATATTTCCTTAGAGGCCCGCCTCCGCTGCAAAGTTATTTTGCTATCTTTGATCTAAGGCCCGCCTCTTTTGTTGCAGTTGATTATGACAGGAGGGGCTGTTGTAGTTATCGACAGACTTGGAAGGAGACCTTTACTTCTTGGTGGTGTTGGTGGCATGGTAAGTTCTCTGTCTTTTTAGCCCTTCTCTTTCTTATGTATGTTCTATTTATCCGCTGCACATACTGTGGATTTAGATCAAGTTCACTAAATATGGAGCGGATCCGTTAATCCGCTGCTCGACTTGTTATTTTCAATGTCATACAGGTTGTCTCACTATTCCTCCTGGGGTCATACTACATCTTTTTCAGTGCCGCACCAGTTGTTGCTGTAGTTGCACTGCTGCTTTATGTGGGCTGTTACCAGGTAAACAAATAATTAATTAAATTTTTTTCTGATCAAACTTCTATTCCACAACGTTAATGTTTGTTCTAAAAGTAGCATAGACTTTCTCATGAATCTCATGGCATCTAAAGCTGCACTTTTTTTTTTATAACAAGTAGTTCCATTGGAGTTTATGCACGACATTGGTTCATGTTTTTCATAATGTTGGCCTTCAAACTTTTGATATGTTTCTAGTTATTCATTTTTGAAAATGTTGATTACATGTTTAGTTTTTTTTTGTAACTTTTTGGTAAGAGCTCTAAAGTATTGCGGTTAATCTTGCAGCTATCTTTCGGTCCAATTGGTTGGCTGATGATTTCAGAGATATTTCCTCTTAAATTAAGAGGTCGAGGGCTCAGTATAGCAGTGCTTGTGAATTTCGGTGCAAACGCGCTTGTTACATTTGCTTTTTCACCCCTAAAGGTAATTTCCCATTCCCTTGAGAACAAAATCATCACCTTTGGTATAGTTAATGCTGTAAAGTTGGTAGCAAAACCTTCTGCAATGAGTTAGTCGCAGTGAAATTCTATTCGAAAGATATCTACACCCACAGTTAGTAGTTTGTCATGTTTCTGAGACTCGATTTTCTGTCGGACGGTGTTCTACTTCCAAACCCCGGGACATCATATGGTTGTGTTTTGCAGGAACTGTTGGGAGCTGGGATACTGTTTTTTGGGTTTGGTGTGATATGTGTCTTGTCTCTGCTCTTCATATTCTTCATCGTCCCAGAAACAAAGGGTCTCACTCTGGAGGAAATTGAAGCCAAATGTCTCTAAAATCGCTGCACATTAAGCGAAATACCGTGTGTTTCAAAGCAATGTTAGAAAATAAAGGTACAAAAACTCGTGTTGAAAAATCTCTGTAATAATAATATAAAGGCAATTCTACAAAATAGCACAAAAAAACTAAAAGTTCCCAAATTTAGCATCTAAGGGTACAAATCACAAATATAGCACCAATTTTGATAATATTAACACAAATTTAATATAAAAATGACTTATAATCATTTTCTAATGGAAAAAAACTAAACCCTAAATTGGAAATAGTGAACCCAAACATAATGTTTAATTCTATTTTAAATTTATTTTTGGTAAATAAGTATTTTAAAATAATTAGTTGTGCTATTTTTGGTATTTTAAATTTATGGTGCTAGTTTTGGAACAAAAATATTTTTTTGTGCTATTTGAGGGTATTTCTCTAATATAAACACACTGTTAATTTTAGAAAATAAAGGTATAGAGTTTAAGCATTCATGTTTGTATTACATTTAGAGATCGATCACTCAAGTTTCAATAAATTGGAATTATATTGCAAAGTAATAATAGGGCAATTCTACAAAATAACACAAAAAAACTAAAAGTTCCCAAATTTAGCACCCAAGGGTGAAAATCACAAATATAGCACCAATTTTGATAATATTAGCACAAATTTAATATAAAAATGACTTATAATCATTTTCTAATGGAAAAAAACTAAACCCTAAATTAGAAATAGTGAACCCAAACATAATGTTTAATTCTATTTTAAATTTATTTTTGGTAAATAAGTATTTTAAAATAATTAGTTGTGCTATTTTTGGTATTTTAAATTTATGGTGCTAGTTTTGGGACAAAAAATATTTTTTGTGCTATTTGAGGGTATTTCTCTAATAATAACCCCTATATTCTTTTCCAAAACCATTTGCGAGTAATTTAAGCAGGAACTTTTTGATTTAGTGATATGTAATTGAAAATAGGAAATATATTGAAAAATAAAAAGATGTGAAAGGAATGAAATTATAACAAATAAAAGCAGCCCCGTTCACACTTGAAATTGAAATCATTATTTTTTTTTCGTTGAAAAAAGTAGGAAGTGAAGAAGAAAAAAATCGAGTATCCACCAAAGTGTGATGAATCAGAAAGATATGCAGTGACGTCATACTTAAAATATCATTGCCTAATTGTGGCTCTGCTCGCAACAGCTACGCGAGAGCCCACTATAAAAGCATGCGCGTCCTCGAAGAAGAAGTAACCAATTCGTCGAAGTTAGAAGTGAATCGGAGAAGAGAACGATGAGCACCGGAGGAAATGGCGGAGCGACGGCGACGAACAAGCAGGTCATTTTGAGAGACTACGTGAGCGGTTTCCCTAAGGAATCCGATTTTGATTTCACCACTACCACCGTCGAGCTTAGGGTTCCGGAGGGGTCTAACCCGGTTCTGGTGAAGAATCTCTATTTGTCCTGCGATCCTTACATGCGGACTCGCATGGGGAAGCCTGCTGCTTCTGCTCTTGCTCAAGCTTTCACCCTCGGCCAGGTACGTTAAGCTTGCATCGATTTATCCTCCGATTACGGAAATTTCCGGTGAATTTCAAATAAGATAAAAATGTTTTTTTTTTGTTTTTGAGTCGAGCTCGTTTTTCCTCTTATGTCTTGAGATTATTTTATTTTGTGACCACAACGATGTCTTATTATAATATTACTCGACGAGAATATCTTGCATATCTTATTGGGTTGCTGCTATTTCAAGGATATTAGGATCCTCTTCAGAATTTTGTAATCGGATCAACTGTTCTGTCTGTGTGTTGGAGTTGGACCATTTCTGTAACTGATAATGTTCAATATCCATACATCTCTCTGGATGCTTCTTATTTATGATACATAAAACGTTCATCCTTTAGATTGGTGTTCTTGAAGACTATGAGAAGAAATCTTGCGTTGATTTGGAAGTCAAAAGTCTCTTTGGGTTTTGCTTTTTCCTCTGTCTCTCTCTCGTGTCGACTGTTCCATTTTGTGTTTTTGGTGCAGCCAATCTTAGGGCTTGGAGTGTCTAGAGTGATAGAATCTGGGCATCCAGATTACAAAAAAGGCGACTTACTCTGGGGAATGGTTGGATGGGAGGAGTACAGTGTTATTACTCCAATTCCTGACATGCATTTCAAGATCCATCATACCGATGTTCCATTATCCTACTACACAGGACTTCTCGGTATGTTATCTCGGCCTCGCTCCTTGTTTTTGTAAGGGATCACTTGGTAACTTCAGAAAAATGCTTGTTTGATACAAGTGTTGGCTTGAGACAAGATATCATGAACTTGAATATCATAGTCATGAATAATAGTTCTATAAAAACAGAGTGGATTAGTTATGTCGAGATTTAAACTTCGATCTAGAAGAGTTTCAATAGTTTGGTTTGTTAAAAAAGGAGTCTAGTCTGTTTGCTATATTGTCTACTCATGGGTTTGCTCTCTTCCTGACAGGTATGCCCGGTATGACGGCCTATGCCGGGTTTTATGAAATCTGTTCCCCGAAGAAAGGAGAGACAGTTTATGTGTCGGCTGCATCTGGTGCAGTTGGTCAGCTTGTGGGACAATTTGCCAAGATGATGGGCTGTTATGTTGTTGGAAGCGCCGGAAGTAAAGAAAAGGTGAGAAATTGATCATCATTTCTATTTTTTTTCCCCTTATATTTCTTGGTTTTCCTTCAAGAGTATGACTTTGCCCTTTTGCTTCTTTCTTTCGGGATATTGTTAGGTTGATCTCCTCAAGACCAAGTTTGGGTTTGATGATGCATTTAACTACAAGGAAGAACAAGACCTTAGTGCTGCCCTGAAAAGGTTCAGTAACCACTTATTTTGAAGCGTTTGATGTCTATAACTCTTAGGATCGCTTTAGAGAATAAAGAGGCAATTCGCAACTAAAAGTAGAAACAAGAGAAATGGATAAAAGCATGAACACCCTGATTAAAGAAAGAAAACCAGTGATACTCCATAAATGATTTTTTTCTCATTGATTGATATCTTATCAAGTGCTCTTTTACTATTCTAAGAAAAGTTCTCTTCTTCTTTTTCCAGGTGTTTTCCCAAAGGCATCGACATATACTTTGAGAACGTAGGAGGCAAAATGCTAGACGCAGTGCTTTTAAACATGAACACGCACGGGCGTATTGCTGTCTGTGGAATGATCTCACAGTACAATCTTCAGGACCACGAAGGTGTACACAATCTATCCACCATAATCTACAAACGAATCCGCATTCAAGGCTTTGTAGTCTTTGATTTCTACGACAAATACTCAAAGTTCTTGGAGTTTGTGCTTCCGTGCATTAAAGAAGGCAAGATAGCGTACGTGGAAGATGTAGCTGAAGGACTCGAGAAAGGTCCTGAAGCTCTTGTGGGACTCTTCCATGGTAAGAACGTTGGGAAACAACTTGTCGTGGTCGCTCGTGAGTGAAAGAAAGATTAATAGTGTTGGATTGATTCAATGACGTTGCGTTCTTGGTAGCTAGATTTGTCCATACAAAGACAACTTCTCTCTTTTTGTTTTTGTAAGACAAAACCACATTTAATTTACGATTGCTAAAGCATACTTATCGAAAAAGAGTGTGTTGGGGTGCCTGAACCGAACGAATAAATAGTAATTGAGTTGGTTTGATATAGTTTTGCTTCAATTTTGATATCACTTGTTTTCAAACAAAATTAAGTTTCTTCAGTCTCTGTTTGAATTTGATTTCGGTTTTACAAATATAGAAAACATAAACAGTTTAAATTCATGTTATGATTTTAAAGAAATATCAGGTGTAAAGACATCATAGCTAAGCTTAATTAATAGCAAACGTAATCTGAAATGTTTCGTTAGTCCCATCTTTGCAAGAGTATTATCAGCTTGTAAATCAAGAGCCATTGGAGACCGTTGGATAATGTTCCCACATTGTTTGCATCGCACTAAGTAACGCAAGAAATCATGCTTATGCAACTAATTTTGGCTTCATTGGTTTTGCATTGCCATATTGCAAAACCGTTTTTAGTTTCATATTAAAATTAAATAATTTCTTTTTATAATCGTTTTTCTTAAAAATTAAAAACCCGACCGAACTCAAACCAAAAAAAATACTAAACCAAGTTGAAAATTTATCAAAATAATCAAACCGAACTACAGATGGATGAAATGTTGCAAATAATCGTAAACCGGAATGTTTCCCCCCGAAAATAGATTTGGCATGAAATGTTGATTCTTTCAAACGATTGAATTGAACAATGTTTTCAAAATAAAAAGTTTACCATAGTCCGAGAAGAAAATAAAATTAGGTGAAAATTCAGAATTAATAGTTTAATACTAATACGAAATGTCCTAAAAACCTTGATTATCTCCTGAACCTGAGGCTTATATAAGCTGAGAAATATAAACGTTTGGGAACTAAAGACAAACATCTTGAAACAATGGAGACGGTAGTGAGCAACAAGCAAGTCATATTCCGAGATTACGTAACCGGGTTCCCCAGAGATTCCGACCTCGTAATCACATCCACCACCGTCGATCGTAGGGTTCCGGCGGGATCCATGACGGTGTTGGTGAAGAATCTATACTTGTCTTGCGATCCCTACATGCGCAATCGTATGAGAAAGCCTGATCCATCGAGTCCTGCTACTGCTCAGTCCTTCAGTCCCGGCAAGGTAAAAAGATTCTACTTAATGTTCTATAAAAACTCTGCTTCTGTCTTCATTTGGAAGACCGGTTGGTTTAACTTGCTTAGTTACAATCTAGGGCAAACTTGTGTTTGTGTGTAGCCTATCTCTGGGTTTGGAGTGTGTAAAGTGATGGATTCTGGGCACCCAGATTACAAAGAAGGTGACTTGCTTTGGGGAGCAGTTGGATGGGAAGAGTACAGTGTTATCACCCCAATTCCAAATCTTCACTTCAAGATCCATCACACCGATGTTCCCTTGTCCCACTACACCGGACTTCTTGGTACGTACGTCTTATGATCAGTAGTTGTTAACAAAATAGTTTTTGAGATTTGGTTGAATAAATTGGACCTCAAGCATGATCAAGTTAACAACCATGTCGATTCGATATTTTTCTCTTGACACTCAGTAATTGTTGTATGGTAATGTCTTTTCCAGAAAGGTTTCTTGTATTTCATCCACACTTTTATATATATATATATATTCACTCCTCTCTTCTGTTCCTGATCAGGTATGCCTGGTATGACCGCATATGCTGGGTTTTATGAAATATGTTCTCCAAAGAAAGGAGAGACTGTGTTTGTGTCAGCTGCATCTGGTGCGGTTGGTCAGCTTGTGGGACAATTTGCTAAGATGATGGGTTGTTTTGTCGTTGGAAGCGCCGGGAGCAAAGAAAAGGTAACTCTATAGCTGTACCAACTAGGTCTGGTCGTTTTACCTATACTCGATATCCGAACCCGACCCATAGCGGGTTCAGATCGGGTTCAGATCCTCTAAAATACCCGAATGGGGTTTACCACTTAATATATCGGATATCGGGTCGGGTTTGGATATAACCCGAAATCCGAAATAAACCCGAAAAAATCCGAAATCGGGTCGATACTTAGTAAAGTCAAAGTTTTTTTTTTTGGGTCGGGTCGATGCTTGTAAACGTTTGTTGAATTATGTTGAACTATTTCGGATTTTGATCATATTATGGGTAAAAATATCCGAACATATTCGAAATACCCAAAAAATACCCGAACTCATAGTTACAAAATAGCCAATGTAACTGGATCCGAAATGTTATTCGGGTAAGGACGGATTCTAATCAGTTTACTAAACCCGAACCGAACCCGATAAGTCCCGAACCGAATCCGATCCGATGGTTTAAAATACCCGAACGGGGACTCTGAGCATAAACCCGAAAACCCCGACCCGAACCCGAACCCGAACGGGTACCCGAGTGCCCATGCCTAGTATACCAACTTTCTTGATCGGGTCAATAAACCCAAACCGCTTGATATTTTTTAGCTTCTTCAATCAATTTAGGTTGATCTCCTCAAGAACAAATTCGGATTCGATGATGCATTCAACTACAAGGAAGAAAAAGATCTTAATGCTGCCTTGAAGAGGTAACTAATTATTTCTTCTATATTATTCACTATCAAATGGAAGATTTTTTTTTTAAAAAGGGATTCTCTCTTTTCCAGGTGTTTCCCTGTAGGCATTGACATATATTTTGAGAACGTGGGAGGCAAAATGCTGGAAGCAGTGATCCTGAACATGAGACCACACGGCCGTATCGCAGCATGTGGAATGATCTCGCAGTACAATCTGCAGACTCCGGAAGGAGTATATAACCTCTCGCTCATCACCTACAAACGAATCCGTATTCAAGGGTTTAACGCCATCGATTACTTCCACAAATACTCGGAATTCTCCGAGTTTGTGGTTCCGTATATAAGACAAGGGAAGATAACGTATGTGGAAGATGTTGCTGATGGACTCGAGAGCGCCCCTGCTGCTCTCGTTGGACTCTTTCACGGTAAGAACGTTGGGAAACAGCTTGTCGTGGTTTCTTGTGAACTTGAGTGAGAAATGCAAAGTTGTTCGGTGTAAGTGATGTCGGGCTTGTACGTAAATACATAAATACGAAATTGTTTAAGTATATGTCTTCCTGAAGTTTACAGAGGAGAGGGTATTTGGTGGTTCATCATGTTTGTTTTCTTCTGTAATAATGTAAGAAATTGTCTAAATTATAACATAAATATTAGTAAATAATCTTCTTTGCAACTAAGAAGTGATTTTTAAAAGTGAACATCTCTATAATATTTCAAGTAAATGTTATCCTTACTTGTTCCTAAATCCCAAATATCTATTAGGGTTAAGTGCCTCTTCTTCTCTCAACTTCTCCATGGACGACAAGACCCGTAACCCCTTCCCGTAATCTTCTTCTCCTTACTCGATTTAACCTCTGTTTCTTCACAAATTTTAGGGTTGTAAGAAAAATAATAATATCTGAAATTTCTGATTATATCTTTTGTGCTTTAGGTTCGGTTTGATGCGGAGATTTGGAAAAACTACCTTGAGTCGAGGAGACCTCGGTAAATTTGATGCTTTTTTTGGGGAGATTTGTGTACATGTGAGATGTGTTGTTGTTGTTGATAATTATCTCCTGCAAAATTAGGGTTAGGGTTTGCGTTGAGGGATTCGACACTTCGCTTCCTGCGGATGATATCAAGAAGGCGTTGATTAATCATTTCAATTCATGTGGAGACATCCTTCGTGTTAATTTTAAGGACAGGTTTGTGGCTTATTTTTGTGACAACCAGTTGTGAATTTTGGGCTGCTAAAAACTTGCTTCTTGTTAATTTATTGAACAGATGTGCTTTTGTTATCATTCGCGGAGAAGACGCACAAGAGAAGGCGTTGGAACTCAATGGAAGTGACGTGGGAGGATGGAATGTCTCTGTTAAAGTTTCACCCATAGTATTACCAATGCATCTGTAACTAAGATGTGTTCTTGTTGTTGTCTTGATAATATTATTTCAGTAAGTATTGCATTTGCGTCAAGGGATATGACACTTCGGTTCCTGATGATGATCTCAAGATCGCTTTGAGAAAACATTTCGCTTCATGTGGAGAGATCACACATGTTTATATTCCCAGAGACCGGTTTGTGGCTTCTTCCTCCTTCCAATTTGTGACAACCAACCACTTGTGAAATTTTTTACCAGCTTTGCTTTTCTTTTCTTTTTTGTTTTTGTTGACAGCTGCGCTTTTGTTTATTTTGCCGGAGAAGAGAGATTAGATCGCGCGCTGAAACTTGGTAAAGGTTTCGAGACAGGATCGGAACTAGTTGTTTCGGCCTTACCCATAGGAAACACTGGTTCTGGTGGTATTGGCTATACTATCCCACGTACGTAAATCTCTTCTTGATTCTTGATTCTTGATCTCAAAGTAAATCTTCTCATGAGTTCTTTTGGTTTATTATTGTAGCTCATTGTATTGAGATGGCTAACGAGATGGGTGCTGCTAGGAGGAGGAATGCGACGCACTAGAAAGCTCTCTCTCTCTCTCTCTCTCTATCTACCCGAAGCTCTTCGGTGTTTTTAATTCGTGATACAATGCAACCTTTTTTTTTTACTTCTCTCTACTTGTGTCTTCTTTCTTATGAACTGTGTTAATACAATGCAACCTTTTTTTCACTACTTGGGTCTGTCTTATGTTATTTGTCTGGATGATTTAAGTAAAGGTCAATATGTATGAGCCGTTTGTGTGTGGATGATAAAAGTAAAAGTTCAATAATCATTATCTAGTATGAGACGTTTACGAATTCGATTGAATAAGGTAGACAAAAGCATCATCTCCCAAGGGACACAAAATTTAGTTTCCACTTAAGTTGGCTAAAGTGAAAAGGAGGGTTACTTGTGTGTGCCTTGAAATAATTTGTCTACATTATAAAATAAAGGTATCAGGACCCTTTCTCGACTCATGAATATGTTTTATTTTTCTCCCTCATTCCTTAATGATGTAAAACTAATTTCGTCGAACATCTGATATGCGTCGTGGGGTTCAATTGAAAACAATATTTTCTCGCAGATTTTATAAAGTTTGCCGCTGAGTTCTAAATGCAGAGCTTTTTGAAGTTTTAAGAAAATGCAGAGTTTGCAACAACAATTTAAAAACAAAACCACAAACATTTTTGAAACCATTCTCTTCATCAATTCTCTCTGTTCCTTACATTGTTATCTATCATGAAAAAAAACCCATGTTTCATTTGTCGAATTCCCAAATCACTCCTCCATCTTCTTTGACTTTTTTGTTGATCCAAGCTTCTATAAGCATACCAGCACCGATCCCACCAAGGATGAAACTTCCATAGAAGGCAAGAGCCGAAGGCCAAGGCTTTCGCGGGAGGAAGTAAGCTTCGTATTTCTCTTCGAGTCCCCTCGGGATCTGTTTCCTCGCTCTCGTCACCATTTTAACACCACCACTTGGCTTCTTCTTCTTCTGATTCTCACTCGTCCCCCACTCTTCTCCTTTCCATGGATCCTTCGCCTCTTCACTTGCCATCTTCGATCTGGTGAATTGTCTCCGCCTCTTCCAAAAGTTATCACGACACTAATAACCTATTTTAGGCCCAATAAAAAGACCCACTAAAGCCCATTTTAGATCAAATTAGTTTAATTTCTGCGCACGTGCAACTCAAGGAAACAATCTCGCTCGCACATCTGGCACGTCGAAGCCACGCACCCGTAGGCGTTTCAAACATAGATAAACGCGCGTGTAGAACAATTTCCGAAATCTCCTTTCGATCGTAATCTGGTTCATAAACTCTGTTCAACAAAATCTGGTTCGAATCTGTTAAATTTTTGCGTTTCTTTGGATCAACTTTTGCAGATCGGATCCTGTTTGTAGATTCAGTAATTAATTAGCCATGGAATCAGAATTGGTACTTCATGAAGGTGGTTGCCACTGTGGGAAGATCAAATGAAGAGTTAAAGCATCAAGAAATGTGGTGGCTTGGAGCTGCAACTGCACAGATTGTTCAATGAGAGGCAATGTTCATTTCATTGTTCCTTCTAGGGGTGGGCAAATGGTTATTCGGTTCGGTTCGGTTCGGTTATTTCGGTTTTCGGTTACGTTCGGTTATGTCTTTTACTATCCATTCGGTTAGTAACAGTTTTCGGTTCGGTTACCATTCGGTTCGGTTCGGTATGGTTATCAAAATTAATAACCGTTTGGTAACCGAAATATTTCGGTTATTTTCGGTTAACCGAATGGTTTCGGTTATTTTCGGTTATTTTTGGTTATTTTCGGTTAAATTTCAAATATTTTCGGTTATTTTCGGTTATTTTCGGTTAAATTTCAAAATATTTCGGTTATTTCGGTTAAATTTCGGAAATATTTCGATTAGTTTCGGTTATTTCGGTTAGTTTCGGTTATTTCGGTTATTTCGGTTCGGTTATTTCGGTTATATTTCGGTTATTTTGGTTAATTAGGGGAAATAAACATAATTTTTTTTTTTTTTGATATCCATGGATACCCATTGGTTATCGGTTAATAATCATTCGGTTATCATAACCAATGGATATCAAAAATAAAAACCATTCGGTTATTATGAAGTAACCATAACCTAACCAAACCATTAATTTCGGTTCGGTTCGGTTTCATTCGGTTCGGTTATTATGCCCAGGCCTATTCCTTCAAGCAACTTTGAGCTTCTTGATGATTCCAAAGATTTCATCACCACTTACACTTTTGGAACACACACTGCCAAGCATACCTTCTGCAAAGTCTGTGGGATCACATCGTTTTATATCCCGAGGTCTAACCCCGATGGTGTCGCAGTCACGGTTAAGTGTGTCAAGCCCGGGACACTTGACCACGTCGAAATCAAAAGCTATGATGGTCAGAACTGGGAAATGTCGCACAAAGAGACCGGTATTGCCTCGTTTTCCAAAGACTGATGATTAAGATCAACTCGAGAGATTGTAATGGCCAAGAAAGAATCTAAATCAATCATCACCTTTAGATTCACAGGGAGAAACAATTTGGAAAATCAAAGCTTTTCTTCTTTTTTTTAACCCTGAACCCTTTTGAGAATAATGCTCTCAGGGTTTTGAGTTTTGACTGTTGTTCAAATCTACACCTGCAGGTACCTATGTTGATCATAAGTTTATATGATTTCATTTCTTGTTACCTGTATCGGTTCCAGCTAGTTTTCTTCTCTGCTGGTGCTCAGCGACTTTGTAATCAATGACCTCTCTGAAAAGGTTTGCGTCCAACAAGCAGTTCGCGCTTCCATACACAGCCGCTTGAACGCTTGCCATCAATTTCGCAATCTCTCTACCTGAAAACCCTTTAGTTTTGGCAGCAGCTTCCTTTAGGAGATCCTCGGTGATGCCTTTTACCTCGATCTTCTGCTGGTCCTTTTTGAAAAGGCTTTGGAGCAAACCCGGCTTTTTTAGATTAGTCTTAGAAATGTACTTGTCTAGGTAGAGGTTTAGAAGCTTGAAGCGCTCTTCTTCTCCAGGCAAGGGGAACTCAAGAGTCTCATCGACACGGTCAGACACTGCTGAGTCTAGATCACCAGGTCGGTTTGTAGCAAGCGCTAGGACTATGTCTTTGGACTGGTCACCCGTGCGGAAGAGGAGTGCATTTAGTGCACTCCTTTGGGCTTCACTCATGTATGTTTTGTTCCGCCTGTCGAATTTGCAATCAAATTAACACATTAAAACTAAAACCCCTGAGTTACGATTATCATCAGCAACGGATTTGCCACTTACTCGCACAGAAATGCATCGGCTTCATCGATAAAGAGCAACAAGCCCCTCTTAGATTTTTTGGACCAGTCAAACAGTTGGTGTATTTTTGTAACAGCCTGAGCTCCAAGTGGAGCAACATCTCCACCCGTCATCAATGCATAATCCAGACCCTAAATAGTAACAAATCAAAGGAGGAGAATGATTATCGAAGTTAATGCCCATGAGCAACCTATATCTAAGATCTCAATCTGAAGCTCAGATGTATATATTCTTCGTGCCTGATATAATAACTATAAGCATTAGAAATGGAGAATACATACAGATTTGCGAGCCAGCTCTCGGGCAGCCATTGTCTTCCCTGTTCCTGGTGGACCATAGAAAAGCATATTTCGGAAAGGTGCTTGGTGGGATTTTGTGTTGGCAGTTGCACTAGCTAGCTGTTCGATTCTCTTTTGTAGAGAAGGATGCAAAATAACATCACCAAACCCTTTTCCGTTTATAGATGTAGACTCCTTACCACCACCCCGCAACGTGGACAAGGCACGAGAGCCCGAACCAGACCAAGGGTACTTTCCTCTCGATGATTCTCTAATTAGAGAAGGTTGTCCTAATATTCTATCCACGTAGCTCCAGATAACCTTTGCACCTTCTCTGCAACAAGCAAATTATAAGCTGACTAAGTTCCTCAACCTTCAACAACAGGAACTCATGACTGGCATTTGTTTTTTCTCAACCATTTTTAGTCTTTACCTCGTTGTGTAGATCCCAGCTGCAAGAGCAGTGACACCTCCAACAGCAACAACCAGCTTATTTTGATCCGTTAGAATCATACGCAAGCCCCCTAGGAAAAAGGGAAAAGAGTCAATCACCAATTGAAAAGACATTAACCATGTATTTGATTAGGACATCCAAAGATTAGCCCAAAAGCACAAGCTACTTAATAGACTCTACTTATAAGGTAAAACTGCCATAGAGAAACTTCCACAACGAATGAATTAAACAATAGAGAGATACTATGAGTCACAAATGCCAGACCTCCAATGTGATCGAATGTAGTATTTATGGCTGAAACCCATTTTTCTCTTTCTGCATTTGCACGATCAACAAGCATTCTCCTGTTGACATCTTCAGAAAGCTTCGATTCGCGTGCCCTCCCTTCAGCTTCCGCCATAGCTTTAACCCTGATTGTCTCGCGTTCAATCTCAGCTTTCTCCCTCTCCGTTTGTCGTCTCTGTGCTTGAATCTCTTCCTCGGTAGCTCGTCGAGCTACTTCCCGCCTAATTGCCGACTCTTCTTGCATTTTCACAAGTTCTTGATTTCTTGTTCTCTGGGCCTCATTCTCAGCCTGTAACAAGATATACAGCATAAGTTGTTAGAAATACTAGAATTTCTCAATGTTAAATAAAAAAAGTAGTTATAGAATCGCATGCCTGCATCCGTTTTCTTGCTAACTCATCTTCATAGCGGGCCATCTGCGACTTTGTTTGTGCTTGGTGCTGAGCAAGTTTCTTCTGTTCATCGTATATGACCCTTTGCCTCTCCTGTGAGATGGAAAATGTCAGGAACATATCTCTACAACCAAGAATCTTCAAAGTCAAAAATTATGAATGCAATGTAACCAGAAAGTTGTATGAACATATATATAGTATATAAGTTGACTAAAACGCAAAAAAAGGTCAATGGATACTACACACTCAGACCATGTAATAAAAATATATTGGCAATGAAAGTAAGTTGATCTCACAGCTTCAGCTTGGGATTGCATAGCTTTAAACTCGTGCGCCTTAGCAGTAAACTCAGCTTGCCTCGTCTCTTCTTGTGTCTTAATACTTTCAAATACCTATCAGAAACCAAACCATCAATTGTGAGCCCAAGCATAACTGATAAACAACACAGAAAAAAAAGAAGACTTGTTGACATCTATCTCAGACTTTTACCATACAAAACTTTTTAGCTCAAACCTATGTTCCATTAAGCTCCATAATACAAATTAAAACAACGTAGAAAGAATTATTTTCTCAGCCTTGGACTTTCATAAACCGTATATTCAACTTGAGAATCTCTGATCAGATCTATGTATAGCCTCTACAAATTTACAGAATTCGGTTATCGCAATTCTAGAAAAACAAACATTTTTGTCCTTGAAAACAAAAGAAAAAACAAATGTCTGAAGACCTTTTTGGCATGAGCGGAGTTGTTTATCCCCTTCAAGGCCTTTGCCCCTCGCTCCAACGCCTCCGGATCGAACCCAGCGGAAGTCGTTCTCGGATTATCGTTCCGAATCCGTGGAGGAGCATCGGATTCTTCGCCAGCCACAGACGGTTCTTTCTGAGATCCCGGCGCCGGCGGAGAAGAGCCTTGCTGCTGAGGACTCGAAGCAGGCGGGGGAGCGGAGAAGCCAGAGAAGGTGAAGGGTCCATCTGCAGCAGCGATATTCGACTTCGAGAGAGAAGCGGAAGCTGCTAGGGCCGAGATCAAACTAATCGCACATTTCTGAGCCATTTGTTTTTTTTTTCCGGGAATCTCCAATGGGTCGGGATCAAACTAGGGTTCTTCCTGATTCAAGGGGATTTTTTTTAAAATGCTGTAAAAGAAGATTTACGAGCAAGAGATTGGCTTGATGAACAAGAAATTCCAAGCAGAAATATCTATTGCCATAGAAATGGAGGCAGAGAAATTTGCCAGGGTTTTGGTAGGGTTTCTCTTCGAAAGGCAAAAAGATTTTAGATCTCGGGTCGGTTTTACCCGATTCCTAGATATTTGACCCGAGAACCCAACTCGTTTGGTCCATTTAATATCCACGGGCTTGGAATTTGGAAGAAGTTTCGGCCTCTTAAACAAATATTTAGCACTATATTATTGTCATCCGTTTTATAATTTTACTAGTATTAATATTTGTGCATACAAATAAAACCAAAGTTTAGTTATATATAGATAACTAAAAATTACATGAATAAAAGAAATTTGACTTATTAGAAGGAGATGAGTATATATAAAAAAATATTAACACACTTATCATTGATTAACCACAAACATATGAAAATTAAGTTAGATTTGTTTAAAAGAAATTACATTGATCTAAATTAGCTCGTTGAGTACAAACATTAGTTTTTTTTGTATAATACAAATATTAGTTGGAAGCTCATTTCCTATTGATTAGTCCCCTGGGCTGGTGGACGTTTCACTTCTTTCTGTCTTTGTTCTTCCTGTATTTTTTCTATTTCTGAACATGCTTTGATCATTTTCGTCTTACATGTATCCAATTTAACAAATCATTATAAAAATGTAAAAAAATCAATGTAACACATAAACATCATTATATGAAATCAAATCAAAAATTAAAAATCAGTACATAACAATGGAAAAATAAGCAAGTAATCGAAATTACTGCACCTATTAGTTTGAGAGTAGGTGATCTTTACTACTTAGTGTATGTTACACCTTTTAAATCTAAATGACATAAATGATAATATTTACATCACACATGATCGTAAACCTTCAACCATCCATTAGATACTCTTATCAAAATAGATTAATTTGAAGAACACACGAAGAGAGAAGAGTGAAGCATAATGCTTTTTTCAAATTTCAGATTTTTCCAACCATTTTTGAGAGTTATATTTTAGTTTTTGCTAAAACAAATACTTTGAAAAATTTCATTGACGAATTTTATTGTCTGAATGCCTATTTTGCTTGGGTGTCAAAAGGATGGAATCAAACTTCAAATCGTTAAACTTGAAAAGAATCCTCGAAATCATTAACGAAGAAATATAAGAAAAACAACATTCACCTAATTCCGGTCAGTGAAAGCTTTCATTATAGACTCATATGCCTGCATCAATTACCAATATGATAAAGGTTAGTTTTGTTGTGGAACATGAATTTTTTTGGAGAACAATGAAATAAACTTTCACAGTACAATGCCATCGTTAAGGTAAAATATTCTACTTGAAACAGAAACCAAAATAGTGGTAAATAATGTAACACCCCCCACCTTGGAAAAAAGCATTGCTCACATTCTGAAGCAAATCAACAATGAAATGGCTATGTGAGAGCTGCTTTTCCAACGGCGAAGAGATGCAATCAAATATGTATAATCTTCCCATTGCAGATTTTGAACTGAAAGAAAAAAGAGTTGTCAGTATGTTGAAGTTAGGAAGAGAGCATCAACTATCAAGGTCTAGACAAACGAACATCACCAGGTGAGACAATCCAATAGAGAGAGACTGAGAGAGTACCAGAAGGGAATAAGAATGTAGATAATGGCACTTAAGTCCAAAATAGTTGCCATCACGCTTCTTCATTATCGACTTTCTTCAAATCTGCAGGTTATAATATAAAGGAGAAAGACAAAATGAGCCATTAGAGGAGTGAGACAGCGTCACTGGCGAAAATGGGTCACTGCGATCTCGAACTCGGCTCTGGCTCCGGACATTCAATACAGGCTCTGCCGTTTGTTACAGGGTTTTGAAATCAAAGAAGAATGAGTATAGAACTTTCATATTCTCTGTTTTCGATTGATTGAGAGTTTCTCTGCTGTTTGTTTGTTGAATCTGAGAGATATATCAGTATGGGAAAGAAAAGATCGTGGACGAAGAAGAAGGATCGTGAGTCGTGGGCTGTTTCGAGAAACTGTTGCTACGTTTTTTATTTATTTTTTATAAGCATTATCTCATTTTAATTGTTTTTTTTTAATTTTGATTGAAAACACAAGCCATGTGGCAGAATTCGATTGGCCAGATGACTTGTGCTTTAGTAGATAAAGATTTCTCATTTTTAATATTAAATTTTTACTCAAAAAATTCTATTTTTTATATTTTTATTAATACATAAAAACCTTGTAAGGAAATTAAAAAATATATTTAGATCTTCTAAAAGGAAATAAAAAAAAAAACCATATTTGAATTGATTGTTTAAATACTCGAAATAAGTTTAAGTTTGTTTGTTACATATTTAAACTATAACAAGAGAGAGAGATTCCTATTACACATAACTAGGTGTAATCCGCGCCGTGTGCGGAGTTAAACTTTACATGGCCATGCCCGTGCCGATCACACTCAATAATATTCCAAGAATAAGAATAATAAAACCCGACATTTCCCCCTCACGAAGTTTAAAAGAATCTGATTTTGGTTGACGAGTCGTCGGACTGCTGGTGGGAGGAGGAGCGGTTTGAGTATGATCAGGACGAGAGCTGATGTCGTCACTATTGTTATGATGACTATGATTGTGGTCACTATTGTTGCGGCTGCTAGGGCAAGAAATAAAGGGTGCAGTGTGAGTATTTCGAGGAGAATCATTAGTACTTGGAGATTGTAGTATACCGTCGATTCCATGACATTTGATAGAGCCTAAGCTACAAATGTTGCGGCTAATGATCTTGACATTGTTGAGAAAGTAGTTTGACTTTCCACCGTTGGAGATCTCGAGGGTGTAATGTGGTAAAGAGGAAGGAACAATGGAGCCATTGGGTATGAGATTGAGGTGCTCGAAAAGAAGAGGAGAAGGGATCGAGTGGCGGAGCAAGAACTCTGAAACCGAATCTTGTTCAATAATTTTTGATCTTGAAAGGGTTTTATCCTTGGGCATCAAGAATGTGATATTGGCTAAGAATTTAGGGTTTACGGATTGTAACATGTTGATGAGCATCACAAAAGAGAAGTAATTTGCTTTTTCCATTTCTTCGATGGCAATAGAGAGTCCATGGTTGTTTCGGACATGGGGACTCTTTTGGGCTCTTGTTGATGATGATGTTACGATGATGACTAACACGAAGAAGATTATCACATGAGTTTGAATAGCTCTCATTTTGTTTTTTTTTATATTATTCCTTGTTCCTTTTGAGGGGTACTTTTTGGAGATTAGATTGATGGGATACTTAGAAATAATCTCTTATAGTTATGTGATGAATTTTGGTTAAGCGACAGGTAAGGTTTAGCTTTGGACATGCGTGTGTTGTTTTCCACCAAATTGAGTGATCATGGTTTCCGCATGCTAAGCGAGTTTGTGGAGAGTTTGTTCAACTAAATGCCTAAAAAAGTATTTTCTTTTGTTATAAGAGTTCCTCTTTACAAAATTAGATGTATATGGTATTTTAAATAAATTAATAAATGACTAAAAATAAAATATGACTTAGAAGCATTTGGTTGAATCAAATATCAACAACAAGTAACAACTTTTACTTTGATGAAATTGTGTGTGAGATGATCTATCAAGCAACATGTTTCCAAATCTCCAATAATATACATTAGATTCTTGGTCGAAAAGTACTTACGATAATGCTTTGCTTTCCCACATGATTGTCACGTGGAGTCATGGTGATTGTCCGAAGAATACAAAATGTATATCAAATCATTGTAGATCATGTTCATGTCCCATAAATTTGATCTATCTTTGATTGTACGACTTTTTTCGGTAGATGAATCGCTTTCATAGTTTGAACAATTGCACTACAAATCAAATGTTAGAACGAAAAAAAGAGGGTGAAACAAATGTAATGACTAATGATCAAAACATCCATATATATGATACAAACGAGAGAACCAAGAAAAAAGAAAAAGAAAAAGTCAACGAGAGAAACTAAGTTCCTTTACTCGTTCAAACTATATATAAGCCGATCTCTGTGCTAACATTTTGACCCATCATCATCATTCATCAGACAGAAGAAACAAAAAATCTAATAAAGGAATGTAGTTTTTATTGTGTAACTCCAAAAAACGATAAACAAGATCTCCATTTGTTAACACACTTTTCATCATCAAGCTATAACTACAGCATTATAACTCATTATATCTACTCAATCACCAGGCCACCACCTTTTCGAATATGACCTTTCTCCTTGACGTCTTTGTAATCGTTGAGCTCAACTATCGAGTTCTTCTCTGCCCTTACTGATGATTCCAGAGCTTGCCACACTTCCGGAGTCTGTTCATTGACCCAACACATCATGAAAAACACTTTTCTATCTGCAAGCTTTAGTTTCTTCTTCAGCTGATGATTTCACTTCCTGTATTGCACCATGAATCAGCCTTTGGAGATCAGAGTTGTGGTAAGAGAGGAGATGGATTCGTTGAGCTGAGCTTGCTTAGTGAGATCAGAGGCCCTCGAGGAATTTCAATCACAATTGCTTCTTCAACACATTGTACCAGTTGTGTACCTTTTGTTCCAAGTGAGATCGTTCGAGATGAAGGGAGTAACCACCAAAGATCCCATGGTTCAATCATTTTGCTAAGTTCTCCAGACGCTAAGGCTCTTTGGAACCCTCTTCTCTCTTCTAAGCTCAGTTCATCGAGATTGACTTCATCAGGTCGAACTTGGCGCAACTCATCAACCACATTCTCTCTCATAAAAGATTCAGTGCATTGGACACTGTGAGATTTGTAACAAGGAAGTGAGCAGTAGCGGAAGTTGCAGTGTACTGCGAGAACTGCTTATTACACACATTGCAGATAATCCGCGAAGAAGAAGGGTTTAAAGGAGAAAAATTTGAAGTCTCCGATGTAATAATCGTCCCAATAATCGTCTTCTCTGGCAACATCTTTCAAAAACCTTGAAGAAACTATCACGATTATAAAGGAATGTAGTAATCTAAATACAAAAAAAAAAAAAGAAGATAAAACTCGTTTTTGTATTGTCAAGCTATCATGGAAAATTGAAAGATCCTCCGATATCAGTAGTACCAGCCGGTGGATTAATAGCGACCCAAAGAAGAGAAATTGTGATGGCGATAAGACCAGACCAAACATACACAATCGTTGGTGTTCTTCCTCTTCTTCCCATAAGCCCTTTAGCGAAAGGGTAAAGATGAGCCAAAACCCAGAAGCTGAAGAACACTCCTCCTATCAGTTTACTCCACTGCGGAATCACACTGTATATCGTCCTGCTGAATCCAACCGCAATCGCGATCAAATTCACCATTATGATCGTTATCGGAGGGATCATAAGCGAAGTCCATTTCACCATGTACAGATCCGCGTACTCGTCGTCTACATCATCTCCTCCTGATTTCGAAGTGAGCGTGAAGGAGATTTCCACTCCGGCCACGACTTTGAGCAAACCTTGAAGAACAGCTGCGAGATGGGCGCTGGTTCCTCCGATGAGCCAAAACTGTTCGTTTCTCCACCACTCTTCCAGTGAGATTCCCGACCATTTGATCTCGAGCAAGGCGAGTAAGCAGAGAGTGATGGAGATGATGAGAAGGTAGACTAGGAAAGTGACGTTGAGCGTCTGGACGATGAACTGACCAGAGAAGAGGGAGAGCGCGGGGAGAAAACAGTAGACAATGAGGAAGATCGATGTGAAGGGGTAGATTCCGACGTTCAAGTAGGCTATTCTCTGGAGGATTTTCATTCTGGGGCTTGCGAGAATAGCGTTGTTACGGGAGAAGAAGATCTCGACCGAGCCAGTTGCCCAACGGAGAACCTGGTGAAGCCTATCCGTCAAGTTAATCGGAGCAGTGCCTCGGAAAGCATCCCGTTTCGTCACGCAGTAAACCGACTTCCACCCTCTGTTATGCATTCTATAACCCGTGACAACGTCTTCCGTGACTGACCCGTAAATCCACCCGATACGCGTTCCCCACTCTGTTTTATCCTCGTACCAGCAAGAGATCACAGCAATGGCTTCTGCTACGGAAGATGCATCCAGAGGCTCTCGCGGCAGGGTGAGTGCACCGGGACTGCGCCCGTTTTTAATGGATGGGTGGTCCGCGAGAGGCCGGCCTTGGAACTCCGCTATGGGTATTGAATTGATGAGGAATGACGAGTTACCGAATTTCTTCGGGACTAAATAGCGATCCATCTCCTCTTTATCGTCATCACGCAGAGATTGGTTTTCCTCAGGAATGTGATTCTTCTTCTTGCGACGAGGGAAACAGCAACCAGAGGAATGTTCTTTGGATCGAGGCGGATCGAATCCGTAAAGTGCCATTCTTCGGAAGAGACAACCGGTCCCAACATAAACCGGACCCATAAGCCCATCAAGAGCTCTCATGTTGACATCAAAGAAGACTGTGTTGTGATTAGCATATCGATCCGACGGGTCAATACCTTCGAACCGCTGCGGAAACTGAACGTAGCAAAGCCGATCGCCTCCTCGATCCATCATGAAGCACATACCTTCTCTCATCGCCTCAGAGTTGTATATGTAATGATCACAGTCAAGATTGAGTATGAATGGTCCATTTGACATTATCGCAGAAGCTCTGACTAGGGCGTTCATGGCTCCAGCCTTCTTGTTATGATCATAACCAGGACGCTTCTCACGGGAAACATAAACAAGGAGCGGGAGTCGAATATCCACATCGGTTAGATCAAGAAACCCTTCGGATTCCCCATGTAATGGCTCATCACTCGGTGGCTTCAACATCACCTGCATTGATCCATAATATGCCCAAAAATATGAGATCTTGAAAAGTTGAACGATTATACTCCATTTTCGAAATCGACTTCAAAGAAAGTTAAAAAAAGCTTGCTTTCGGAATCAACTTTATACCTGAATGATACCGGCGTGGTCACCTTTGGAGTGGTCACTACCAGAAGTCAACCAAGTTCCAGGCCAGTGAGTACCATCAGCCATCCATGTAGCTTTTTTAATCTTCACGGGCTCTAAAGGCTCATCGTCTCTGTTCTGCCTCTGCATCTTCATGGCTTTAATTTCTTCTCTAGCATGATAAGCATCAGAACGTCGCCTGATCGAATCAGGCAAGCTGTTAATCCTGACTTTGAACTCATCATACTCACGCTTAACCCGTCTCCGATCCTTCACGAAATCAGACTTCAATTTGTTCTTGTAAGGATCTCTTTTCAAGCTAAAGTAGGAGTCTGGATTCCTCGGCTCAATCACATGTTTACGACAAAAGGGAACCCAAATGTTTGCAAAGCTCGCAGCTTCAGCCATGGCTTCAAAGGTAAGAAGCGCCCCTCCATCATCGGATACATAGCAAGCAAGCTTCTCAACTGGATATTCCGCAGCTAGAATCGATAAAATAGTATTAGCAGTAACCAGAGGAGGTTCTTTCTCGGGATCTGCAGTAGAGACAAACACATCGAGTCCAGGAAGGTCGGATTTCCCGGTTGGGTTGCTCGGAGTCGGCGTTTCAAACTTCTCCTTCAGGACTTGAAGATCAGTCGCACGGTTAATCGGGCATAGCTTAGGGAGCTGATCAAGAAGCCAAGAAAAGGCGAACCAAAGCTCACAAACCACAGACATTCCCCATAACCATATTGCATCTTGGTTTTGATGTTTAATCCTCCAAGTCAAGAACAATGCAAGAACAACTACTCGGATAAGTATCAAAAGCCTGCAAAAATAGAAAAGAAAAACATCCTCTTTTAAGATCTTATAGAATTGGATTAAGTAAAGCTAAACAATAAAAGAAAAACACTTTTCTTTTACCTGTATGGACTAATAACAGCAGCAGGAATTTTAAGCTTCCGAGTAAGCGGTCTCCACGGTTTGCTCATCAAATCTTGCGGCTCCATACCGTCACCATCTCCATCTCCATCCTTACCGCTCCCGAAATTCCCGTCCTTTGTCCAAAAAGCATTCCCATAACCGTAAGTTCCACTGGTCTCAAACAACCACCTATTCTGATCAAAATCCCCAGTTTGACTCCTCATTAAAGCTGAATTATTAGTTGACTTCATCAACGACAATCTTCTCTCCATCTTAGACCCACCACCCGCAGGTCCCGGAAGCCTTTGCTGACCGTTATCATCAGCCTGATCGGTCAAATCCGTGTTCTTGTATGGTTCTTTACACCCGGGGCAAATCCCTCCACTGGTTTTGACTGCATCTACGAAGCAATCCCTACAAATTTTAAAGTCACATTCACAAGGAAGAAGATCTTGACCTCTCTCATCGCTCATAACCTTAGCGTCGCATCCAGGGATCGCGCAAGATGATCCTTTAGCTCCAGCCATTTGTGGATGGTTAGTCTCTGTCTCAATAACTTTGTCCATAAGGTGAGCCTTCGTGGCGCTGTTAAACCCGCCAGTGAACATCGAGTTAGAGACATATTGCTCTTCAACTTTCTGAGAAATAGTACGGTCCATTAGCTGGTTCTGAGAAATTGTAGGGTCCATTGGCTGGTTATCTGGAGTTGGAGGAATGGTAACCGTATAGTTGGTGAAATCGACACTTCCCAATTCGTTATCGAGGTTGTCCCTCGAGTAACTAACATAGCGACCCGAGGCAGTTCTTCGAGCAAATGTGACTGAAGGAGCAGCAGGTGGCCTCCCAGGCTCAAGAACATCAGAGTTGTTTGATAGATTTGATCGACTTTTACTGAAATGCTTATTAGATGCCATTGTTGTGATCTAACTTGGCAGATCCCTGAAAAAGAAGTAAACAGACGCAACAAAGTTAGCAAAAGAGAAACAAAGACATCATCAAAGTGCTCATAATTAAGCAGAAGTCTTCAAAAATAGTTTCATTCAAAACAAAGAAAGAGATAAATCCATGGATCTAAAGGCTTCAATAAAAAAACAAGCCAATCCTAATCTCCACAAAAACAAAAAGAGAAAGGCAACAATCATCGTTTTCAGAAAATTATAAATCCGAAAACCAAACTACAACAAAAAGTCATCACCTTTAAAAGGCAAAGACGAATACACAAAAAGAACAGCTTATTATAGCGAAAACCCCACAATTATCTCTCTCAACAATTTGAAAGCAGTAGTGAAAAGAGAGAGAGAGATGAAGACGGGCTTTTGATATTCAGACAAAAAGAGACGATCCAACCACGAACTTGTAGGAAAACAAATAAAAACATGAAAACCACACAATTGCTTACACTAATACATACGGAGGAAAGGAAACGCAAGGAAGAGAGAAGAAACTCAGATCTTCGGGTTTATAGTAATTGACAGAAGAAAAATCTATCTTTTCAACAAATCTGTCTGAAGGATTCAACGCGGTCGGGTCGTGCCACCCAACTGGAGATGAGGCATTTGAGAAATAGAGAAGAGATGATATTGAAAGGAAAGGAGAGAAGAAGACAGAAGAAGGAGAAGAAGAAGGGACTTAGTCGTGAGCGAATAGTCAAGCACTCCTGCTAACTAATACACGTTATGATGGCAACGATTATCCCCAAAGTTTTTAATATAATATATATTCAAAGATCTTAAAATTATACTATTAAAAAAGAGACAGAGAGAGATTAAAGAAGTTGCTACACTTATAAACGAGAAATCGAGAGGGAAGAGGATCTTTGCTCAATTTCGATTTCGATTTTATTACTGAAGTAGAAAATATTTAGACGCGGCTACAGCGAAGACGAAGGTGGAACGCCGCCTCCGGGAAAAAAGTGGAAGGAGGGCTTTTTTTTATTTATTACAGTATTATTATTTGAGGTTTTTCGGACAAAGTAAGAAAAGACTATTTAACTCTTTTGGGATTTCTTTTCTTATTATTTGCTTTTTTTTCTACGCGTTTGACGTTTTCTTTATTTCCATTTTTGTTTCTTTCTATATTGAAGAATATGAGGAATATCAAAAATCTACTTACCATAAAAGCGCTATTTACTTAGATCTCCAGTTCAATTTAAAGCACCAAAAACAAAATGTCAATTTTATGAAGATATTGTTTCGCAAGTAAATAAATAATTGGTGGCTTAAAAGCTTGTTGGATTACTATATTCTCTTATGATGGAGGGGATACTATTGTGATGAAATTAAATAAACCATGTTTGGCTTATATATCCAAAAATATAATATTTCTCTGACTGATTGAAAGAAAAATAAATAAAACAAATCATTTTTTAAATATAAGATTTAATAAAACATCATGTGTTTTAGTTATTTTTAAAAATAAAATATAAGAAAAAGGAAAGAAGGAGGCGTTAATTTCGGGACTCCAAAAAACGTGTCAGCATAGTGAAATGAGGGTATTTTGGGGACTTCCCAATGGAGAGGAAATACGCGGTCCTCATGAGTAGATTTTATGATATATATAAATTTGAATTTTATGATATTTATTTACGTCAAAAATGTCAATGCTTCATTTTTTTTTTTTAGTAACACCAATGCATGTTTAAGTAAGGTACTAATAACACCCAATAATTCTCATTATAGTAATTTAACAAAATTACACACGTAATGTCTACATATATATATATATAACAAGAATAGGATCCGCGTATGATTTATAGTTTTTTATAACCCGTAAAAAAAACTATAAACAAAAAAAATAGAAAATAAAATTAGACTTCCCGTAAAAATAAATAATATAAAGTTGAGACCGCTAATGCGAAACCACCTTTAGAGAAATTTACTAATTATTTATTCATTTTGATTCTCTTATTTTTTATTATATTATTTGGTTTATAATTAATTTTTGTCACATATTTCCAAACTTATAATTTTTCATATTCTTATTCAAATGAAATTTATTTGTATTATTTAAACACTTATATATTTATGTTTTCATACATACCATAAGAAATTTCTTATTATTAACTGTCTTTTATGTAATAAAATATATTTTTTCTATTTTTTTTGTTTAGTAATTTTACCTTTTAAAAGTAGAAATCAGTTATAAAATTTTTCATTTTTCAATTAATTTTGGTTTTCATGATCGATTTACATATTTTGTTTTTTTTGTTTTTTTAATAACTTTATTTTTTATGATTATAAATCAATTATAAAATTTATTTTACTGTTAATATTATGTATCAAAATCTAATTGATTTTTTTTTACACGTATTAAAATTTGATCGATTAACTTAACACATGTTATGATCAGGTGAATTAACAATTTTGAAACATTCAAATTTATATAATAAGATATCATGTGTCAAAATCTAATTAACTTTCTAATTAACTTTTTTTTGTTTTTCATGTATATCTTGACACATATTATGATCAATTAGCAACTTGTGAATTAACAATTTTAAAAGATTCAGCGATATTATTTTTCTTTTCGAATATATAAGAATATCTGTCATATAGAAAATTGAATTTGTCTTTATTGTTTGACAAAAAATAATTGTTTATAAATATCTAGGAGATGTGATTATTAAACGTCCATGTTATTGAACGTCCATCTCAGACCAGATTATTCTGCGGATCAAATATGAAAACTATGTATAGATATGAGCATACATAGATTGTATAGATATGAGCATACATAGATTAAATAGATGTGAGCAAATATAGATTGTATAGGATAAGAATTTCAACAGCCTTTGAGTATACATAACCAGGGGACTTCAAAACTGAAAATGTCAAGCGCGGTGATGGCTCTTAAGACAAGAGACGATTCAACGAATTGTAGGCGGTAGAGTTAGGTTTCCAGCAATCGCATCTGCATATACTCCTAGATCCTTTCACAGCCCGTCGTGTCCTCCTCGTGTGAAGCTTAATGTTCACCAGCTTTCCGGCTATCTGTCATTGCAACAAGAACATCAATCAATCTTTTCTGAGTCTTTAATTTTCACATTTGCAGTACGTTCTACACCGTTTCTAGTTTCTACTGAGAGATCGAATGGGTGATTAAGCCGGAGAATGGCCCACAAGACGCTGAAAACTAAAGGAAGTTTGAGGAAGAAACTAGAAAGCTCCGTAAGCTGTCCTTGACAACACACAAGGTGTAGTTTTTTTTATCAATCGTATTCTCTTCTTGTGCAATATCAATGCTGATTTAGTTACAACATCATGTAGACATTATTAATGCTTTTGATATTGGTAGAATATATTAAGGTATGTAAGTTTTGGTAGGTACATACCATTCTCCATGTCAAGTCCTCTGGACCTAATGGCTGAGCAGGGCTGGAATATAGGAAATGCCGCGAGTACTGGAAAAAAATTGAAAATGACCATACTACTTTAAAACATATAAAAATCCACTAATGCGAGTGGGATACTTATGCCCCTTTCGTGTAAGGCAAATCATGAAAGTATAGGTACATGTCATTTTAAAACCAGAGCTTGGGAAGATGGGAAAAAGTTAGGAACTTACTCGAGCAAGGCTATTCTGGAATTCCTTGACTTGGGAGGGTATAAGGCTTCTCAGATGATTTACAAGCCACCCTGGTTGTATTGCATCGCTAGAAGAAACAAGCACAGCAACCTGAGACGAAAAATTAAGAAAAAGAAAGGAGGGCCAAGAGGATAGTTATACAGACCTTGCTACATATATATATATATATATACATTCAGAAAAAGTGGTGAATACTCAGAGCACCAATGTAATAGGTCTTTTGACATACCTTTTTGTAATCAAGTATTCCTTCAAATGGAAGTTCCAACTCGTCACTGACTATAACAGGTATACAGCCACTGACAATGGCGTCAAACAATCTCGCCGAGGATGGCGTGTCACCAGCAGGACACAAACAGAATAAAGATCTGCCAGAAGGCAGACATAGTTAGAACAACAACAACAAAAACTGTATCAAAACCAAACGGTTGGGAAGCAACCTAGATTTTACCTACGCATGCCGCCCTGAGCTGCCAATTTCCCTCCCTCTCCGGCTGTCCCCTCAGTGATAATTACATCCTTGACACCACTTAGTTCTGCACCAAGCTTGGCACGTATTTTACCTCCCTAAGAAAACAATTCAGTAGCCAAATCATGAGAGACAGGATTTGTAAGACAAGGCAGAGGAATGGGAGCTTCCCAATATAATGAAGTATTCAAATTATTACGGGAACACTAAAGAAGTCGCCGTTGAAGAAAAGGTAAGAACACTTTAGATTTAATGCAGAGTTCACAAAGGCCATATATTTAGAGATGACATGATTCTTACAGCATTCCTCGTAAGCCGCCCTCGGAAAAAAAGTAGTGTGGTCCTCATTGGTGCACTTTCTGACAAGCACTTAGCATCACAAATATCAACATTGGGAACATAAGGAAGAATTAGGTCTTTCTCCAGTGAAACTTGCCCAGGTTTATACCTACGAGGTAAAGTTCAACCAGAATCAACAAAGTTATAGCTAAGAGAGCAGACTACATGACTCAGAGTCAGTTAAAGAAGGACATCTAGAGTCACCAATTCCCAGTGGAGTCCATATCTGGTAAAAGCCAGATTGCGTTTTTCACATATTTGCGGACGGACTTGAAAGACCAGGGATGGTGAATAGGAAATATGTGGTCCCTTCCCTCGGACCTCTTCCAAGCAGGCTGATCAGTGACCCACTTTAAAGCTTCCTACAGTTGGAAAAGAGTTAAAAAGATGTGACCAGTAAATATGGTCTCCCACGTTTGTCAAGTAACATATCTCCCATTGAGGCAAGCTTAAGCTGAATCAACTAAAAGCAAATAAAGAGCAGTTTCCAAAACCATAAGATGTGTTACAATTTACAAACAGCATCTACCAAGATATAAATTCAAACATTCTTCAGCATTTTCTTTGTTGAACACTCAGGGGAAAAGTTAGGGCCATTCAAAGCGCACGTTTAGAGTGTTAACTTAGCTTGATACTTTCCAAATAACGAACATGGAGATGAAACTAGAAAAACAATACCCACAATGGAAAATCAAATATAATGTTAGAAATATATAATCGAAGCTCACTCACACCCTATAGAGTGCTTTGCATTGCTGCTTCTCCAACAAGAAAAAGCTGATTGTGGTGAAAAACGGAACATAGAAAAAGTCGGCGTCCTGCTGCTGATGGACCCTCACGACACTTTTCAAACGCCTTTCAGATTCAGGAGAGATAAGATCAGCCCAGAGCCAATAATCAATAGAATGCTGCAATATAGAAAATTAGGCAAGTTATTGGGGCTACAAGTGAAAGAGACAAAAAGTTGAACAAAACCACAAAGCCTGAGTCTCGCTGAAGAGGATCAATCAAGTAGCTCTAAAAGGACAATAAAGTGGCTTAAGTTCAATCAATCGTCCAGCCAAACTAATGAAGAAAAGGTTACAGAAAGAGAAATCTAACAATCAACCAAATGATCAAAATCATTTAAGCTTGCCAAGTCTCAGGAATTTCGATTGCTCGTAACTCGTAATATATGTATATAGTACCTGCTCGATTAGGCGATGCACAGGGCTACCATTAGAGGTGGCATTGGACGTGTCTTTGTAAGTATTGTGAAACAACCAGAGAAGATCGAAAGTAAACTTCTTCGGCATCTCGTACACGTAAACCTTAATCGGAAACCCGACAGGATATCCCGGATCTTCGTTCAACCACCGACTCTCCCTCTCAAACACCATCTCATCGAGCTTCCTCACATCGTCATCACTCTCGCCACGCGCCGTGTCGTCCCTACCCGGCAACGAGAGCTTCGGCGCCTTATAGATCAAAAATTGCTCCAGCGAGGCAACGAAGGACGTCTCCGGCCGGTCCGATTGGTTCGGATAGGAAAAGGAGGGCCGGGCGGCGGAGGAAGAGAAGCTGTAGAGGATGACGAGTAGAAAGGTGGAGAAGAGGAGAAGTATGAAGATTAGGGTTATGGATCTGGGTCTGAGGAAAGTATGATGATGATGATGATGATGATGATGATTCTGCTGTTTTCCGAACATTGCGAGATCTGATTCTTCGATCCGAATTCGATTACAAATTTGCGTCGAATGCAGCAGATGAGAGTGAAGTGGGAGAAGTGACGATGCGCTTCTCTTACCGCGATTGCACGCCTACGACTGCGGTTAAAACGCTCAAATTGTTGTATTCTATAATGCGCACGATCGCACTAGGACAAAAATCGTTTAAACGCCTCAATTCGATTAGAGTTATGTTTCTCTGCGGTTAGAGTTGCAAATGAGTAAAAATGTTGACAAGTGAGTAAAAGAAATAAACAAAACCAAAAGTTAAGCACAATACATTGAGAAGATGAAGTTTAAATCTTGTGTGTCATAGCAAATCTCTTTCTTTATAAACCCTTCACATAATTCAAAAGAGATCCCCAAACACAAATTACTTACATTGAAACTGTTCATTCATATTACTAGTCAAACACCAAATCCATAAAAGAGTTTTTTTTTTGTTTTTTGTTGGTCAGAAAAACCGTCTCAGAATCGAATGAGATCATCGTTTTTAGACGAAGATTGCTGCTTTTTCGGGTCATGTCCAGCATCAGTCGAAGAATCACTTTTCTTACCAAATATCATCTCATCAAGATCATCCATCATGTCATCCCCACTACCACCTCCATGGATCCCAGCTCGAGTACTCGATGATTTTCTGACCAGAGATTCTTCTTTTCCATGAACGGGAGAGTCATCGGGCTCTTCAGCAACAGGAATCATTGCTGGTTCAGGTGCGGGTAGCGGTGCAGAGGGTTTGTTCATCTCCTCATACTTGGACAGCGTTTTCACAAGCTCGTCATTCACATTCAAGGCTTCGAATAGAAGGGCTTCGTTTTCACCTGCTGTTTCGATGATTCTTTGGACAGTGGTTTGAGATTGACGACATTGTTGTACAAGTGTCGTTGTTAAGTCATCCTGCAGATCAGAGAGATTATACAATTTGGTCAATGAGCAACTAGGTTGAACATATATCGCGGATATAACATGTTATCCGTTAACCTATGTTTCAATTCTAGGAAATGATGCCTAATAATTCCGGATCGATTTACCTGTAAAGCATCGTGTTGAGGCGAAGAGGACAGGACCGTGGAAAGAAGTTCAATGCTGTTTCTTGCTATATCGAAAGCTTCCTTCGCCTGCTCAGCAGTAAAGCTTCTTATAGGAGCATTATACTGAACATGTGCAGGCTCATGCGCATGCTGAGGCAAATCAGTATTCACTTCTGGTGCTGGAGCTGACCGAGCAGGGGTGAAAATAGGTGCCAAGCTCTCATTATCTCGTCCAGGAAAACGGATACCTCTCGCTTTTAAGCTCTATGATATAGGAAAAAAAGTATAAGACAAAAACAGTAAGACTTTATCATAATGAATTCTGATATCAGATCGCACAGCTTTTTTTTTTTTTTTTCAATCAATTCCTGCAACAAGCTACTAGATCAAGCCAAATTGATTAGAAACAATAGTCATTTATCTGTTTGTTCAGACCCATTCACGTGACGCAAGCATACCATATGTTTACCCGAAATCTCAAAAAGCAAAGCCAATAAAGTCACAATACACTTCAACTCAATTAAGAAGTGTAAATGGAACCTATATGGTAGAAATCAGTAGCATAGCATTAGCATGTAACAGGTGATAGTTAGTTAGTTAGTTACCTTGTAAGTTTCTTCGAAAACTGGTAGGTAGCGGAGTTCACTGGTCGATTCTCCCCAAGCTTCTATCAGTATCAAAGCTTTGTTTCGATTATTAACAACTGTTTGTGGGTCATCAATCAGCTTAACCATTTCATCAAGGACTCTCTCTGCTGCCACCTCTGAGAACGCCTTCTCACAATTCTTAACACATGTCTCAAGCAAAACCAAGGCAAGGTACTGAATTCTCGGCTGCTTCATCATGATCCTCTTCTTTATTCCACGGATCAAATCAACGCTATTAATTGTCTCTTGATTGATCATATCACATATTTCCAAATTCATATCCCAGTCAGGTTCCTCTAGATTCTCCGTGGTAGCATCCTCAACTATTTTATCAGTTGGGTTTGGACCTTGAAAAAGTTCCTTCACTTTGAAGCTCATCGAGCTCACACCGGCACTGATTTTGTTGCTCACTTCCGAACCTCCAATCTTCAGGCGCTCACCAAATGCGGTAACTTTGTCCATAAGATTGTCACTCATCTTTGCTGATCCCCAAACCTGTATATGAAACACATCAGCCTACTCATGACCAAGACAGCAAGAAGCTGGAACTGGACATACAGAACAAGGCAGCAAAAAGCTGAAACATCATCTTATTCATGACTTTTTATGCTTCAATAATACTAAACAGTAACGACAAGTAAGGATCTGCTTATTTTTAACTCGAAAGAAAACTTTACCAAGACCCTGGAACAAGAAACTATCTATATGGCCTGACCTGAAAATTTTCATCAAACTATAATAGTAGTTGACCCATCAGGTTTTGCACATACACCCAATCTCCTCAATCATACAAAAATCCTCTCGATCCATCAAATTTTTTTAAAGGATTTATCATCAAGGTACCGACTTCGATGTTTACGAAACTAGTTTAACCAAAAATTAAACAAATTTTTACCGACGAATCTAATTAGGGTTTGCTGAGAAAAACCAAATTTGATAAATATCTTCCAAAATCAAAATACGGAAGAAAACATAACATTAAAACCCTCACTGATCAAGCAAAACCCGTCTCATCGAAATCCCCAGAACTAGAGCGATCAAAATGAAACAGTAACCAAAAACAGCGAAATCGCAAGTAGATTCACGCCAATTTCTACCTTTGCTACGTCGAATAGCAAAGCTGTGTATGGTCGATCTGGCGAAAACAAGGCGACTAGAGAAGAAAACCTGCGACAAGGTCAATGCCGTTGACGCCGGACAAATTCAGAAGAAGAAGAAGAAGAACGCGTTTCTCTTAAGTGTTTGGTCGCGGGAATAACTTTATCCCCAAAATTATATGCTTTTATATTTTTTTTCTTTTCGTAATATCTATCTTTATTAAATTATTATTATTATTGAAGAACCCTTATCATTGCACCTTTTTCGTTTAAACCCAATAATGTTTTTTCTTTTTCTTGCCACAAAAATCTAGAAAAAAAAACTTCATCTTCAAAGCCGTTCTCTTTCTCGAACTCGTAAGCTTCTTCTTCGTTTCTCATTGATAATCCTAGCTGTTCCTTATCTATTGTAGAAACTTGATTTAGATTATGTCGAGCTGATCGCTGTTACTGAGAACGCTTAATTCAATTTTAGATTCCCAATCGTAATCATTTTTTTGTAGGATAAAAATATTGAGTCTTTATATTACATTTGACGATGGATTTGACGTGGTTGAGTGCGTTAATTGTTGGAGCTGCACTTGGATTCTGCATTGGCACTCGTCGTTCCAAACCCGTTGTGGCTGTTGATGGAGATAGCAAAAACAACAATTCCAAGGGTCCGCTCGAGATCGAGAAACTCGCTGATATTCTCGATGATTTCAAAATGGTTCTTTACTACATTTGTATCTCTCCCTCTATTTTTAGTACTTTCATCGAAACACAAGATGTTGAATTGAGTTTTTATCTGTTTTGTCTTCAGGTTTTGGTTGTCAG
Organism: Eutrema japonicum; assembly: GCA_030161315.1. Classification (NCBI taxonomy): domain Eukaryota; kingdom Viridiplantae; phylum Streptophyta; class Magnoliopsida; order Brassicales; family Brassicaceae; genus Eutrema; species Eutrema japonicum. The sequence goes on from BSQW01000005.1 coordinate 49,381,197, forward strand.
GAATGATCTTAAAATGGGTAAAGGAAAGATTGCAGCTCAATGCAGGTGATTGAAACTAATAATGCTCTCTGTTTCTCTTAAGTGCTTAATTCATCTTTAGCATTTCTTACACTTGGGTGTTCTGATTCTTTTGTTTTTTGTTTTACTACATTTTTGGTTTGCTTCTTTTTGCAGTCATGCAACTTTAGGTTTATACAAAAAGCTCGTTCGTCGAGCGCCAAAAGCATTGGACTGGTATTTCTTCAAAGTCATAATCAAATCCATTTGTTACTCTTGAAAGATTGATTGAAAAAACAGTATTGGTTGCTATTGCAGCTGGGAGGACTGTGCACAGCCAAAAGTGGTTGTGAAAATCGAGGGCGAGGACGAGATGCTAGAATTGCAAGTGAGTTTACTAAAAAAAATTTTAACTCGTTACTGTCAAGTGGATTGTGTAATTGAGATTTATTTTGGATCCACAGCTTTAGTGATGTTGCAAAATCAATCTTCTCGGGCTTTGCAGGAGTTGCCAGATGTTAGTTTCTTGAATTTTCAGACCATATACAATTATGCATGAATCTTTAAGGGGAATTGGAGATTTCATGGACCTTATCTTAACTTTTACCATTTCTTATATCTTGTATTGACTCTTCACAAAATCGACAGGAAAGAGCTAAATCCCTTAAACTGCCTACCCATATCACCATCGATGCTGGAAGAACTCAGATCGCCCCAAGTGAGTTTCAGGCTCCTCTCAAACTTCAAATCAAGATATCCTCTTGAGTTTAGAACCAATTTCTGCCAAAATGTGAATCTAATATACTTCTATGTTCTTTTTCAGATTCACGGACAGTTATGGCTATTCTTGGTAAGTTTTTTTTTTTTTAATCTATGTCATGTGTTTGAGTTTAAATAATCTGATGGACAAGAGATGAGTTTGAGAGTTGCAAATCGCAGTTACCCTAGATAACTAAACGTACTAGTTTATTAGTTCAAGGCTCCTCTGACCACCTGGTACTTGCCCTTCACCCTGAATGAAATCTATAGGTCATTAAAATCCAAAATATGAAATTGTAAGCTCAAAAGTTGACTTAGTTAGAAAAGGGTGTATAGTAGTTATGTGTGGTATCCAAATCCATCTGCACCGTTCTGTAGGGGAAATAGAGATTCTTTTAGTAGCATTTGTTTATCGGATATCATCAGCTTTTCTTAGCACAACATTCTAACACTTAGAGGTGTTACTTCCTCAGGACCAGTCCAAGTTGTTGATGAAGTAACAGGTGGACTAAAGCTTCTGTAGCAGCCTTGAATTTCTATGTGACATCTCTTCAACCCGATCTCTCAGATGGACCAAGCAGAAGGGAGAGACATAAACTCCACCTTCTCGCTTCCCCAGGGGGGAATCTGTGAGAAACTTGATGTTGTTACGTTTACTCATTCCTGATGATGACGAAAAATCCCATTTTTAAGCATTTTTTTCTCAACTGTTCATGGACATGTAGAATTTGCCTCTCCGGGATCAGATTGATTGACCAATGGTGATACCAATATTTGCTGGTTTTGTATTAGAGGTAGCAAAGCTGGAGCCTTTTTTGGCACATTAAGAAAATGGCTTGTTCTAATGCAACTCTGGGAGATAGTGTTGGCTCTATTTGAAAACTAGACAAATGTAACAACAAATCTTGTTTTATTGAAGATAAACCCATGCTATGGAGTGTGATTGTATACTCTCTACCAAAAATAAAGAAGACAAAGTTACTCATCTACAAAATTTGCTTAAATTATACAATCTACATGGGTCTGTAAACACAATGCTTATTATCCTTTACTTTGTCCATTCAGGAACGTCCTTGAAGTCTGCAGTATCCATGTGCAAGGTTCCACTCAGGTCGCTCATAACCTGTGTGATGTGAACCCGTTCAGGTAATATGAAATTGCACTAAGAAAAGCAAATACAGGGAGACAACTAGAGGAAGTATATGAGAACCTGTTGGGTTATTGATTTCGGATTTCTGGCAAGCTTAGTGTTAAGGCTGCTATTGATCTTTGCTTGAAATGGATGCAGATAAACCCGCTGTGCCGCTTTTGTTCATCCAGTTCATAGGATCTAAACAATGAAAACACTTCAAAACCTAGAAACAAATTTTTTTTAAGAAATAGGCAAATTGCAGCAATGCATGGATAGAAGATTCAGAAGCAACAATGAGCTTTGAATGGGATGCTTTAGTATTTAAGAACTTTATATCCTCCGAAAAGAAAATGTGAATCAAAACTATGATTTCTGTTTCAGTGAATAATGAACTTACTTTTTAAGGTAACACTGTTTTGTGGAGTGCATAGAGAGAGCATCATCTGGTTCACCAGTAACCTTTGCAGGAACACATTCCATTTTTGATATGATGGAAGCGACTTGAGTCCCTCAATATAATCTCATGATCAATGATTCTGGAGATGTATGTGAATGCGGTATGGCAATCACCACATACTCGTAAATTCTTAGTAATCCTGATAGCTGCACCTTGAGGAGTTGTTAGAATACCGTATGCCAGAGCTAATTTCTCACTGTGCTCGAAAAGAAGATCACCCTTCTCTTCATCGTCTACATCATGCAGAGCAAAGCCTGTTTCAGGAACATAACCAATGTCCTTGATGCGTTGCATATGATCTGAGAGGACCTGGTATATTTCTTTAGTGCGTGGATGAGTTTTATCACCTACGAAGAACGTAGCGGTTCCTTTAATTCCTTCGACCCAGCTACAACCAGGTCTTTTTTTAATTCCTTTATGTCTCAGCAATGATCTGATCCTAGCCACATCTTTCCAACGCCTTGCATTTGCATATAGATTTGAGAGCAACGTATATGATCCATCGTTATTAGATGCTAATTCTGTTATTTTTCTAGCGGCATACTCCCCGAGTTCAACTTTTCCGTGGATTCTACAGCAACTGAGCAAAGCAACCCATACCACAGGAGGAGGTTCCATTGGCATTTCTTCAATGAGACGCAAAGCTGCATCCAACCGTCCAGCACGACCTAACAAGTCAACCATGCAGGCATAATGCTCCGGGCCAGGACTAACCCCAAAATCAGTTTTCATTCTATTGAAATACTCCATGCCCTGATCGATCATTCCCGAATGGCTGCAAGCATACAGTACAACAAGTAACGTAACACCATCAAGCTTAAAACCCATTTTCCACATCTCATCAAAGATTCCAAGAGCCTCTTCTCCATAACCATGCATGCCGTAGCCTGTCATAAGAGATGTCCAAGTAACTTCATTTCTCTCTTTCATGTTGTCAAATACAAGCCGGCCATCGCCGATGTCTCCACATTTTGCATACATGTCTATTAGGCAGTTTGATACGAACAGTGGCACTGCATTCTGCTGGTTGCGCAATGCATAAGCATGAATTTGCTTGCCAATTCTTAATGCAGCCAAACTGGCACATGCCACAAGGGCACATGATATAGTAAAAGCATTTGGTCTTGTTCTGTAATCTTGCTCGAACATCTCAGAGAAAAGTTTGAGAGCTTTATTTGCATCCCCATGCTGGGAATATCCACCGATCATCACGGTCCAAGTCACAACATCCCTTTCCATGTGGGAAAGTGAATCAAACATAGCACGCGCAATATCAACTTTTTTGCACTTAGCATACATGTCAATCAGTTGATTAATGACCATATTATCATCACCAAGAACGTTGTTACACAAGTCTATGGGATGTTTGATGGCATAACAATGAATCTCTTTACCATGCATCAATGCTCCAACAGAAGCACAACCTGAAAGAACCGAAATAAGTGTGACTTCATTTGGTTTTACACCGGAAGACAACATCTGCCTACACACACCCAATGCTTCGTATCCGAGGCCCCGTTGGGCATACCCTGAGATAGCAGCTATAACGCCCCGACCGCCCCTACCTGTGGGCCCCATGCCCTCTCTCGGCCCGTGGGCCCCACCATCTTCCGACGGCCGGTGCGTTAGTCCGGGAGGCTTGTAATACTTGTTTACTGACCCTGCAATCACCACGTGATCTTTCCCCGTGTTTTTGTCCTCACTCACACGATACCGCGAATCACTTCCCGGAAGGTCACCCATCCTTAAATTGCTCCAGCTCAAGCACCCTTAACTCTGGAGTTCTCTCTGGACAAGTTCCCGAAAAGATAAGTGCACTTTGGTGACATAGGTAGCCAAATCAATTCTTATAAGCCTCTCCGCATATACAAGAAACCGGGATGTTACAATCACCCCCACTCACAGAGCGCAACGTCCTCGTTGCGCACCAGGATCGTCACCCTAGACGGTGTGAGCCCACCTGACTTCACACACGTGTTTGGGTTCGGCTCTGATACCACTTATAACGCCCCGACCGCCCCTACCTGTGGGCCCCATGCCCTCTCTCGGCCCGTGGGCCCCACCCTCTTCCGACGGCCGGTTCGTTAGTCCGGGAGGCTTGTAATACTTGTTTACTGACCCTGCAATCACCACGTGATCTTTCCCCGTGTTTTTGTCCTCACTCACACGATACCGCGAATCACTTCCCGGAAGGTCACCCATCCTTAAATTGCTCCAGCTCAAGCACCCTTAACTCTGGAGTTCTCTCTGGACAAGTTCCCGAAAAGATAAGTGCACTTTGGTGACATAGGTAGCCAAATCAATTCTTATAAGCCTCTCCGCATATACAAGAAACCGGGATGTTACAGCAGCACTCCAAGTAACAACATCCATTTTTATCTGTTCTTCCTGCATCTTCTCGAATAACCTAACAGCATCATCAAACCTTCCAATCTGTGAATACCCAGCAACCACAGCATTCCAGGACACTACATCCTTTAAAGTCATGTTCGAGAACACCCTGTTTGCCTCGTCCATTATCCCACACTTTGCATACATATCCACCAAGCAATTTCCTACGAACATATTCTGTATTATCTCACTTGTGATCGCAAAACCGTGCAATTGACTCCCGAGTGAATTAACACCAAGTGAAGCACAAGCAGGAATAACATTCACAAGGGTAATATCATCAGGCCTGAATCCGAACTCATTGGTCATCCGGCTAAACATCTCAAGCGCCATCTTTGGTTTCCCTAACTTTGCATAACTTTCTATTATAGAGTTCCACGACACAACATCCCAAACACCAATAACAGACATTTCGTCGAACACCTTCCGTGCATCAGCCAACGAACCACAACGGGAATACATAGCGACAAGCGCATTCCCCACAAAGACATTGGACTTAAATCCGGTAACCCGAGAAAGCGCGTGGGCAGACGCTCCACAACGAAAGGAGGAGATCTCGCCGCAAGCCTTGAAGACGAAGGGGAATGTGTAATTGTCCGGCGTCCATGACAGAGAATGCATAAGGCGAAACAAAGCGAGGGATTCACTGACGCGGCCATTGTCGCAGTAGACGCGAATGAGAGAATTCCAGTGGTAGACACCAGCGTCGGAGGGAGGAAAGCGACGGAGGAGAGATACGGCAGCAGATGAGCAACCGAGGGAGATGTAGGTGGAGATGAGATGTGAAGTGCGATTCAGAGTTATGACTCCGGCGGAGAGGAGTTGCTGGTGAATGAGCTTGACCTGCGAAATGGTCTTGCATTTGTGAATGAACGGCGGCGTTATCTCCGGCGGCGATGTGGAGAAGAGAGAGACTTTAAGGTACGGGTGCGGTTTCGCGGCGGCGTTGGGGATGAGAAGGCGGCAGATCATGCTATAGTTACGGGTGGGTGACTGACTGACAGGTAATAATAATATATGGCGGGTGATTTCTGCGTTTAAACTGTACTCGGTTCGGTTCGGTTCAATTCCACTGTTTTTAACATTATTCGGTTTATAAATTGAGAAGCAAATAGACCAAATTCTTTTCGGTCTGGGAAAATTTGTTTCGTTTATAATCGGATTCTGGATTAGAAACTTGAAGATGGTAATAAAACCGGATGCTTAAATAGGAAGAAGGTAATAGAATCTATTGAATTTTAAGAGAATATCGGTTCGGTTTTGTTTGTGGTTTACGTCCCCACCCATTCTGCAGCAGACTAAGCGGTCGGCTGGACGCTTCGGCTAGCGTTTGTGGCTTTGATTTGAAATTTTTTAAAAGTTTCAAAATCTAGATAGCAGTAAATCGCACTTTACAGTCCCGAGAACTCAGAAATTTAATCTCCCGCCTCTTTCACACCACTAGAATCCGAGAGAGAATCCTCTTTAGCTTCCTGGGAAATCCCCTGGCCTTGACCCAAAAAAGGAAGGAGGAAGGCGAAATGTCGCGAAAACCTAGACGTAATGTGCCGGAGATTCTATGGAGGTTATTCGGAAATAGAGCCAAGAATTTGAAGGACGCAATAGTAGATCTGGTTCCTGGCCGGAATATCCAGCCGGAGCAATGCCGATGCCGGGGCCAAGGTTGTCCCGGTTGCAGCCGCGATAAACCGTCGTTTCTGTTGCGTCCCGATGATTCCATCCACTACCGTAAACTTCTTCACCGATGCTTCGTTGTACTTCACGAACAAACCCCCCTCCGCTTCTGGATTTCTCGCCAACATATTGGTGGTCACAGAGAGAGGTAGGATTCTGCTTCGCAATGTACTACGTATTGCTTTGAGTTCTTAATTTGAGAAATATATAATTGACCGTGAAATTTTTTTTTTATAGATTTCAAGATGTTGCTGATTTTTAAACATAATACTTCAATTAAGCTTTTCAGATTGTGGAAAGGATCATTGAAATGATGGAATCTGGATGTGATTGCCAAAATGTGATATGTGCCAGATATGACAAGGTGAAACTCTTCTTCTTCAAGCTCACACTCAATAGTCAATTTAGAGTGAAGCATACTCATCTAAGCTATGTACTTTTTTGCTCTTGTTCTTACATCACCATTCTTCAATCACTTGTTGAATTTCTTTGTCATCTTCTGTTGTGACCCCTGAGTGTTGCTAATTTTCTTTGAGCTCCTTCAAAAGTGATAGATACAATTAATGGTTGTTCTTCTCTTTCATCTTTTTGTCAGTATGATCAGTCGAGCCCTATTCTGGAGTTATTGTCAAGTTCATCTTGGGAGATTCTTCTCAAACGGGTTTGTTGTCAAACCTTTTTGATGATTCACTTCCAATCTTCGAGTTTGGAGTCGTTAATATTCAATTTCTCTTGTTTGTAGGTCGGTCATGATTTCATGGTTTATCTACTACAGCACACATCAATATTCTTACCATTTCTAGGAAGGAAACACGAACACCAGCAAGTGTCTGGACCTCCTCTATGTATCAAGCAAAAGGGTAAATCTCAGAATTAAACTTGTATCCTACTTGGAAAGAAAAAAAATCTATATCCTTAAATATTTACTATAAGAACCCCAAACATATCTCTTATTTTGGCTTTCTTGTAATGCTTCCACTTGTTGGTTCTCTGAAGACGTTGTGATTTCTCTTTGTCAATTGTTTGGCCATCTATTATCAACTTCTGGTTTTAGCTCATATTAACTTGGTAAAGTATCCATTTTCCATGGTATAGAGACATTTTCAGTCTATGAAAACAAAAGAAAGAGGGATGACAGTGTGCAGCCATCAAAGAAAAGGCAGCGGGTTTCTTCTGCTGTCAATGACTGTCCTAAGGATAACTCTGCAGCTGTTACATCCATAGTTTCCGTGGATGTAGGCCAACTTAGAGAGGAAAAACCCAGTAAGCGTTCAAGATTGTATCTTAAGCTTCGGCGAAGGCAGAGAAAGGACAATGTCCAAAAAGTTGACAATGATGCACCTTGTATAACTTCTTGTACAAATGGTAGAGCCTCAACTGGAAATGAATCTGATGAAAGGAATCTGCACATCAGTATAAATGGAAGTCTACCTGATTTTCCAGAGCAGGTAATTTTTGTAAAATGATTTGCTCAATCAAGTTAAAGTTGCAAATGCATGAGTTCCATACTTCAAGGTGTTCTGGTAGATGCCATTTTATTGCTTAAAATTACTAAGACAAATATTAATTGCTCTTGATTTTCACCCAGCCATTTTAGAATTTGATGGGGAATTTTTTGTAGTTTTATTTACCTTGTTGGTATCAACTAGTTATTAATATTCTTCCTGACACTTCATTACCTTCAAATTTGAAAACCTGTTACTGCCTTTTGAAAATGTAACCACTTCTTTGTGTAGGCTGAACAGGTGAAAAGAAAGAAGTATTTCAAGTTTGCCAACTCGGAATCGTTTTCAGTTATACCACCAAAGCGTATCCTTTAGCGGTTTTAACATGTTCAGTGACTTGTAGCGTCAATAGCTTGATGAGAATTGTAAATGTGGCTCTTTATATACTGTTATACTCCATGGTGTTTGATTCCTTATGATATACAGACATTTTATAAACATTGAGGCCCAACTGTTCTGATTCCAAGTCCCTTATGAACCAGATATTTGGTGAAGTAAGTGCTTGGTCAATAGCGCCATCTCATGGCAAAGGCAATTGTCCCAGTGGATCTATTTGCTTGTAAGGCATGCATTTATTTTCTTAAGTTTTTTTGTCTTTTCATACTGACACGTTCTTGTTTTTCTTAAGAGTACATTTTGAGAGTCGAAACGGGATTTCAGGAACCAAAGTTGATTTTAGCTTTTTAGTTTTTACCATGAAAAGATAATTGTTTGCTTAACATTATTGAAGAAATAATAGTGAGAAATTGAATATCTATCGCTTAGAGAATTCTATGATCAGATTTTTATTTGTATGAAAAGAAATTGTATCTAGTTCTATTTCACTTTTTTTTTAGTTCAATACTAAAGGATAACTAATTGGGATCAATCGATTATTCCAAAAATTGCTAATCTTTCAAGAAAACTAAACTTATTCTCAAACTTGGAGCATGTATTCAGACAATGTAACTATGTAGGTATACTGAGTCAATGACATGAAGGACATAGTTTTAAGTTTCATTGAGGTAACTTACGCGGGGAGGAAAATGATGTCATGATATTTCTTTCCATTGATCTGCAGATATCATTCATTGCTCAAGTCTTTTAAAAGTCTAATTGGAAAAACAAAGTCCTCTCATTTGAAAACGTTGCTAGATAAACACTGTCCTGTTCTCTTGCTGCAAGAGGATGCATTGAAGTCTGCAAATGCGACTTCCCAGGTTGATATTTTTCCTTGTGAGATTGTTTTTTCAAACTAAATTTCTGTAAAGTTTGAATAAAGTATCTGATCATTTTTATCTCAGAAAAATTATGTTGGAAATTTGAATATGAACAGCTAAAGAATGTAGAAAGGGAAATCATCACAGTTGCTAGACTTGCTATATATATTGCAAACATTCATAACAATTCATATCCATGGCATTTCCAACTGATCATCGGATTGACAAACCTTATATATCTTCTATTACAGAGTTCCTGGAGGAAAAATTCAGATAAGCTGCATCATGGATCAAATTCTAAGAAGGGCAAAACCAATTGTCCCAGTGTTGAAGAAACGAAACTGTATTGCACAAAAGACCAAGTAGTTTCCTTTATTTGGGCCATCTGTAAGTACATTATTCCAGAAAGTTTGCTTGGGACCACTCGTCAGATGAGGGTGCTTAGGAGAAACATAGCCTGGTTTGTTTCTAGGCGAAGAAATGAGAAATGCACAGTGACGCAATTTTTACATAAAGTGAAACCTTCAGATTTCCCATTCTTTGCCAGTAAACAGTTATGCTGTATGGTCAACGTACATGAACTCCAGAATGAGTCCATCATAAGTACCCAGCAGATATTGTGCACGAAATGGATTTCTAGGCTTTTCTTAGAGATTGTCAAGAAATTGGTGCTCTTCAACTTCTATGCCACCGAAAGACAAGAAGGGCGGCTAAACATTTACTATTACCGGAAATGCAACTGGGAAAGGTTAATAAGCAAAGAAATCAGCAAAAACCTTGATGGATATGTCCAAGTGGACAATGCTGAAGCTGAAAGTAGAAGGAAAAACCTGGGGTTATCGAAGTTTAGATTTTTACCGAAGGCAAATGGTGTGAGGATGTTGTTAGATTTTAGTTCCTCGTCAAGGTTGCAATCTCTTCGTGATACACATGCTGCTTTGAAGGACATCCAGCTCAAGGAACCAGATGTCCTTGGGTCTTCTGTTTTTGACCATGATGATTTCTACAGGAACTTAGGCCCATATCTGATCCATTTGAGGAGTCAATCCAGAAAACTTCCTCCTTTGTTCTTTGTGGTTGCGGATGTGTATAAAGCATTTGATTCAATTGACCCGGGTAAGCTGCTTGATGTCGTACAATGTGTCCTGAAAGATGAACACATCTTAAACAAATGTCGGTTGGTCTGCAGTGGGAGGAGATCACGTTGGGTAAACAATATACTAGTCTCGAGTGATAAAAATGCTACCTTTTCAAGATTCACATCAACTGTTCCATATAATGCTCTGCAAAGTATAATGGTTGATCAGGTATGCTTCTTCATGTTAAGCTTAAACTCTATGATCTTAACCTTATATGCTGGATCTGTGTATTAATTCTGCAACATTTGTGTGAGCCTAGTGTCGAAAACACATCCTGCTTATATGATGAGATATTTTATCAATTAGAAAAAAATTCCTAGTTCATGGCATAGTATTATGTGGATTTGGAAGGCTTTGGTTTGTGTTGTATTTTAAACTTATTTAATCTGTTTGTTCAATTCAAAATATCTACTTCATTGTTTGAACCTTCGCGTGAGAAAAAATCTTTAGAGATCCTATTTATTAGAGCTTGTATCCCTTTGTTATTTACTTAATTCCTTAGCAGTGTTATGGTTTTTGGTCCAATGTTTTAGGGAGAAGACCATGTAGTGAGGAAAAAGGATCTCATGCTTTGGATTGAAAATATGCTAAAGAACAACATGCTGCAGTTGGATAAAAGCTTCTATGTACAAATAGCTGGAATACCTCAGGGACACAGATTATCATCTTTGCTATGCTGTTTTTACTACGGGCATCTCTAGAGGACTTTGATATACCCGTTCCTCGAGGAAGCCTCTAGAGATGCGTCGGCTAAAGAATGCAATAGAGAGAAATAGCTAATCACTCCCCTGAGCTATAAGCTACTGAGATTTATCGATGACTACCTCTTTGTTTCTACTTCTAGAGATCAGGCCACTAGCTTCTATCAGAGGTTGAAGCATGGATTTCCAGATTACAACTGCTTCATGAACGACAAGAAATTCTGCATAAATTTCGAAGATGAAGAATAATCTAGGGGTTCTTCTAAAAGGATGTATGTGGGTGATAATGGAGTTCCTTTCCTCAGATGGACGGGTTTGCTTATTAATTCCCGCACATTCGAAGTTCAAGTTGACTACACAAGGTCTGCCTCACTCTCGTATTTTCCCTCATACATATTCTTGCTTGGCTCTGTTTCCCCAGCCTTCATTGCTTTATTGCCACTCAAATTCATGGAAACAGGTACTTGAATGGCCATATAAGCTCAACCTTTTCGGTAGCCTGGCAGGACAAACCACTTAGAAATCTTCGGCATAAATTGTGTTACTTTTTGGTCCCCAAATGTCATCCCATTCTCTTTGACTCGAACATCAACTCGGGAGAAATTGTCGGGTTAAACATATATCAGATCTTTCTGTTAGCTGCAATGAAGTTTCACTGTTATGTCTACGAGTTGTCCCGGTTTTGGAAGCTTCATCCTCAGACTTTGTCCAAATTCATCACAAGATCTATCAGGTATGGAATAAAAGCATATATACTATATGTTTGTGGGCATTTCGGTTTCCAATTCGGGTGATTCGGTTTAGAGAAATGAGAATCGAAAGTAATTAGGTCTGGGTATGGGACTTGGTTTAGTTTCGAGAATAATCAAATTGTTTATATATCGTTTGATTTGGATTCGACTAATTTGGTTTTGTTTCAGTAATATGATCCAGCGTTCTTGATTTTCTTCCAACTGATAGGTACATGTTCAAACTCATAAATCGAAGGATGCACAGAATCAACACTAGTTCTAGTTTCAGACCAGTTCTTAAACTGTTCAAAGAAGAAGTTATATGGCTTGGATTACACGCTTATATTCAAGTTCTGAAGAAGAAAAACTCACGGTATCGAACCCTCTTGATCTATTTGAAATCTGCATTTTCTAAACTCAATCTTTCTCTGAATCTATCGCCGGAACTGGCGTATGCAGCCGACCGGTCAAACTCATCTTCGCTGTGGAAATTAAGTTACTGATCCTTTTATGATTGACGCTGATGTGAGCGTGAAATTTATTATTGAAATTATCCTTCGGGTTAATTTGGTTTTTAGTCTTTAAATTTATCTATATGTTTAAATGTTAAATTATTGAATAAGATTATCTTATAAAAAAAAACAGAAATAGTTTAGTAATAGAGAAGATCCAGGCATAGCTTTTATGTTACATCCCAAAAGACCAAAACCAAATTCCCAATTTTCATATAAAGAAACCAACAAGAAAGAGAGAAAAAAAACGAAACCTTTTCACTGGAATGATATTAGTTCTTCGAGAATTCAGTCGAATGAATCGGAGAATACCCTTCCGGTGGTTGCTGCTGTGACTGTGACGGTTGTGACGGTTGTGGAGGTTGCTCAGCTTCAACCTTCTCTTTTGTTTTCTGTCCAACCTCTCCAGCTGCTTTAGCCACTCTATTGAACGCTCCTGCGGCCCAGCTCACACCGGTTAACACATAACGGTTTTTCATCACAGCGGTTCCTGCGCTACTCACCGTCTGTTCTGCAGTCGCATACGCAGACTTGGTCCTCTCTGTAACCTGGAAGCTTTGGTCCACCTCTTTGATCTTTTCGTTCACCAAGCTTGTACCAGCTGTGATTTTTTGGCTTAGTCCGATTTTTTGGTCTATCGTAGCAACTCCTGCTGTTGCGGTTGAAGTGAAACCGAGTTTCTCATCAAAAGCTTTTGCTTTGCCGACCGCGTCTTTCCCGAGAATGAAACCCTTTGCTAACATGCTGCTCACAACGTCTTCTGCCTTCTGGACAACAGATTCTGCGCCGCCTCCGCCACCGCTCAGTGTTTCCTGGGAAATGAACACAAATTAAAAGATTGCTGTTTAGACTCTCTACCATTATTAAGAGTGTTGAGGACAAACATATCTACCAAGATTTGAGAAGACAAACGCTTTATAAGTAATCAAAAATCAAAGGCAATGGTTTCTAGTTCCTATTAAATAGAAGGAAAAATCAAATATATAAATAGATACGCTCAAGATGGAAGACATTACAGCATGAGGGGCAGCAGGTGGAGTGTAGTTAGGAGCCATCTCAATGATGACTGATTGATCGGCAATACTCGCACCCTGAAAAACATCACTAGTTGTTAGTATGATTACAAATGGTCCAATTTTCGCAAGTTATAAACAAACTAATTTTAGTCGTAAATCATGGATTGGTTACTAAACTAAGTAGCAGTCATAATGAACTTAAGCATATATGTAATATTTAAATGCTACAAATCAAAATGAAGATAAGAAGAAGAATGTTTAAGGGGGGGATAAAAGTGAACCCACGGATAAGAGCACAGCAGTCTCTGCTCCTTGAGGATCTTTGAATGTGACATAAGCACTGTGCTCGTTACTGCTAGTTAGAACATGAAAGCAACAAAAATGAAGCTCAGAAAAGCTTCAATCCCTTACAAAAAATCCGAAAGTGAGTTGATCAAAAAGCTTATAAAACCAAGAAACAATCACTAACCCTTGGAGATGGATGCTTTCAACATCACCAGAAAAAGAGAAGAACTCTTTTATATCATGCTCTGTTGCTCCTGAGGAGAGATTGCCAACTTTCACTGACCTTATCTGTCATCACATAGAATTAAAAGGATAGAATCGTTAATGATAACAATAGGACAATCACACAATCGCGATTTACGAGGAAATGATCACGTATAGTATATAAAGATAGTTGCACGAAAACAATCCAGAGTCAGATCAACGCCGAGAGACACAATCAATTCGATCCCAGATAGATAACAACGAATTAGAACAAATCAATAACCAATCGTGAGAAATGAAACAAAATCTGGAAGGGAATGAAAGGCAATAAACAAAAAAAAGAGAGAGATATGTAGAACAAACCGCCATGGATTCTGATCTTCGTAGTCGCGAAGAGATGTGTGTTTGCTTTCTTACGAGATTGGCCGTAAACCGAAACGCACTTCGAAATTGGAGACAAGGAAGAGTGTCTTTGCTTCTTTTTTTTATGACACCGCACACTCAACGTGTGGGCTTGCGTTAATCCTTATTTTAGACAAAATTAAATTCTATTTTACTGGCGGTGAAAACAAATAATAATACTTCAATTTCTGTTTTTTTTTTTTTTTTGTTCGCTTCAATTTCATATATCAAATTAAAAGTGTTAGAAGTTGAATACGAATGTGCAGTTAAACGTTTATTTTTTTTGTAGATATTTTTAATATTTATAATCAAAAACATATATTTGTTTTATCATTAATAAGTTTAATTCAATCAATATTAACAGGATATTTTTGGTTCATTAATATTTGTAAGTTCAATTTTACATGATTTTTTTCAATTTTAAATTATAGGTTTTCCAAATTGTGTGGAAAGAAAATTTTAAATCAGTTAATTTGGAAAAACAAAACGGGCCTTATCTCAACCACATTGGGCTTTAGGAACCGGCGGGGAAAAAGGTTGAGAGTTGAAACGAATTGCGTTCGAGCTCTTTTTTTTTTTCTGTAGAACCGCCTGGTTAGTCCGGTTTCCTTGTTGGTTTGGCTTTTCATTTACAAATCCAGGCCATTTCTATTTTGCATTGTGGTTGTGGGATTTGATTATAGAGATTTGTTTCTTGCTACTTAGATTCCAAAGTCTTGAGAGCAATGTTAGAAGTAGGAAGATCTCATGAGAAGAAGGTGAAAATCGACAAGTCAGGTAATTATTTTCGATTGATTGAAGTTTCGATTTTATTCTATAGAAATAGATGATTCATTCATAGTTTTGGTACAGTAACTCCATCAAAACAGAGAAAAAAGATTTGAAATTCTAAACTTATGTTTCTTATATTTGGAACAATCATAATGCTCTATCTTTCCTTCTTTTAGTCCACTTCAAAACAGAGCATCTTCCTCCAACTCTACTTTCTTTCTTTTTTGTTGGTCGGTGGTCAAAGTTGCGTAAAGTCAAACTAAACCAAAAAAAACTCGAATGGATCAAAAGTCGAATCCGAAGTTGGAGGAAGTTTTTAACTTTTTGATGTCGTCAATGAATACGTCATAAAAAAATGCAAGTTGGTGAGGTCCAACCATGGATGATGCGTTCACAATGACGTTGACGTCCATAAGACGTAAAAAAACAAACTTTGCTTTCCCACTAACCAATGTGTATATATATGTGCGGATGTATCCATCTTCTTCCACATTCAAAGTGTTCTGAGAGAAAGAATCACAGAGAAAAAAAAAGATCCAGTTTTAGGAATCAATGGAAATGGAAAACGCAGTAACGAAACAGAGTATCCCTCTCCTCACGCCCTACAAGATGGGAAGATTCAATCTTTCCCACAGGTATGTATATGTCCTTCCTTTTTCATCCTCAAAATACAACCAGAAGCTTGATCGTTTTGGTAATGATTCAGGGTTGTTCTGGCACCATTGACGAGACAGAGGTCGTACGGAAACGTTCCTCAGCCTCATGCTGTCTTATATTACTCCCAGAGAACCACCCCAGGAGGTTTTCTCATCACTGAAGCCACCGGAGTTTCAGATACAGCTCAAGGGTAAACAACTAACCACTCTGCTCATTCTGATATAAAGTTTTAAGCTTTTATTTGTGGGTTTTGATCTGCTCTTTGATTCTTGAAGCTATCAAGATACTCCTGGGTGTAGAAGGATCTAGAAGATCAATATCATCAATGAAAATATTGTGAACATAATTGTAGAGATTTGTATTTATGCTAAATGATTTTATTACATAGGTAATTATGGTAATTCTATATCACTATATAAATGTACCTACATTGTATATTCATATCATGAGAGTCAATACAATTCTTCCAATATCTCTCTCATCACATTATCATGGTATCAGAGCCACAATGATCTAACGATCGGCTCCGTTCCTCGTTTTTATTTTCTTTTAAACCAAAGTGTTTCTATTATTCAAGTCTCTCATGGACCTCTGAATCCGAGCCACAATAATCTAAGGATCGGCTCCGTTTTTGTTTTTCGTTTCTTTAAACTAAAAACTTCTCTTTTTATTCAAGCCTATGTGCCTATGAATCTAAGCCAAGTGCTTCCAAATTTTAAGTTTTTATGAACCTCTAAATCTAAGCCATCGAGCTTTTCTCTATTCAAGCATATCATGTGCCTTTAAATCTAAGCTATAAGCTTATAAAATCGTTTTTCTTCTATTTATTATTCAAAAAAAAACAAAAAAACTCGTTTTAAAAATTTTCAAATTGTTTCAAGATTTTTCCGTTATTTAATTTAATTTGTGTTCGTTAAAAAAAAATTACTTTCTAAATTTCCAAGCCATCAATGCTTTTTCAAAATTTTCTCTCATTAAAAAAAAAGAAGAAATAAATAATAATTTTAAAAAGGAAACCCCATCTTTCTCTTTCCCCCAAACAAAGTGAAGCAACTTCAATATCTTCCACCACGCCGGTCTCCATATGACCGCCATCACCGCATATGTTGTGTTCCACTCCCAGAAACCGAGATATATGTCGCACCTTCCTCTGCTGGTGTCGCCGCCACTCTTGTCTCTCTCAACACCGAGCCATCTCGCCTTTGCTCCACTCCACCAGCTCAATGTCACCACCATTCAAGCTTGGAGTGTCTAAAGCCCCTCCATCTTGAGGGGGCATATTAAGGAAAGAATGTCCTTATGATTTCTCATGTCAATCCCTATGATCACTTCCATCAATCCCTATAATTTCTCATATCATTACTACCATAATATCTTTTTATAATTATTTAGATTTACTTAGATTATGTCCATCTTGTATATATATATGTCTTATGTATATTGAATAAGCTATGAGAGTCAATACAATTCTTCCAATATCTCTCTCATCACATTATCAACAAAGACATATAAAGAAGCCAAATTGCGACAATGTGGTCTTGTTACATCAAAACGAAAACACACATAACATTATTAATAAGCTGTTGAATCGAGAAAAGGGTAATCGGTGTAACCAACGACAGGATCAGAAATGTAAAACGTTGATCTATCGTACTTATTCAGCGGTGCATCCACTTGAAACCTCTTAGCCAGATCCGGGTTCGCCAGAAACCACCGACCATATGCCACCAGATCGGTTCTTCCCTTGGCCACCGACGCATTCCCGTCTTCCCTCGTGAAACCTCCCGCGGCGATAAAAGTCCCCGAGAAGGCTTTCCTCATCGGCGTTAACGTGTGAGGACACTCTGATATCTCTCCCATCGTTTTCATTCTCGCTTCGATCACATGGCAGTAGAGGATTCCGTACTTGTTCAGACATTCCGCCATGTGAACAGCTAATGCTTGCGGGTTACTGTCTCCTGATTCCATGTAATCAGCGAACGGAGAGAGCCTGATTCCAACGCGATCTGCCCCGATCTCGTTCGCCACTGCTTCGACTATGTCTAGAGCGAATCTGCAACGGTTTTGCAATGATCCGCCGTATTCGTCCGTTCTATCGTTCACCGTGTCCTTCATGAACTGGTCGATCAGATAGCCATTAGCGCCATGAATCTCGACTCCGTCAAAGCCTGCTAACGACAACAACATATATTCAAGCACACGAGTCTTTTAATGAATAGCCATTTGAATTTCAACGGGATTTGCTTACCAGCCTCCATAGCGTTTCTTGCTGCAAGCCTGAAATGGTTGACAATGGTGGGGATTTCTTCTGTACTTAAGCGTCTTGGAGGGGTAAACATGGCTTCATCGATGCCATTAGAGCGGATTTGAGGCGTCAATGGCTTGTCGGTACAAGAGATTGGAGCTTGCCCATTTGGCTGAAAATCTTGAGAGAACACACACAACAACGTACTCTCAATACACTAAATTAAGTCTGTTGAAGGATTTGACCAGCCTAGAAGATAGATAATTTGAATTTGGCAAACCTCGATTAGAAACGCGGCCAACATGCCAGATTTGACAGAAGATGATGCCGCCTTTGGCATGAACAGCATCCACGATTGGCTTCCATGCCTCTACATGCTCTTTAGTCCATATCCCAGTATTAAGGAAAGAATGTCCTTATGATTTCTCATGTCAATCCCTATGATCACTTCCATCAATCCCTATAATTTCTCATATCATTACTACCATAATATCTTTTTATAATTATTTAGATTTACTTAGATTATGTCCATCTTGTATATATATATGTCTTATGTATATTGAATAAGCTATGAGAGTCAATACAATTCTTCCAATATCTCTCTCATCACATTATCATGGTATCAGAGCCACAATGATCTAACGATCGGCTCCGTTCCTCGTTCATATTTTGTTTTTTAAGCCAAAGTGCTTCTATTATTCAAGTCTGTCATGGACCTCTGAATCCGAGCCACAGTGATCTAACGATCAACTTTTTTTTTTTTTTTCTATTAAGCCATGTGCTTCTCAATTCAAGCTCATCACGAGCCTCTGAATCTTAAGTCGAATAATTCAAGTCTCGTTGACCTCTGAATCTAAAACTTCAAGTTTTCTTAAACTTTCCAAGCCATAGTGCTTCTCGTTCGTTATATTAAGCCTTAAGGCTTATACAATACAAAATTTCCCTCTATGTTTTATCTCATCGAAAAAAAAAAAAAAAAAAAAAACTCTTCTTGTCGTTCTCATTTACCAAGCCAAAGTGCTTCTCTTTTATTTGTCAATATTTATTTAGTTTTTACATTAAAAAAAAAAAAAATCTTCTTCGTTCAGTTTTTTTTGTTGTTGTTGTTGTTTTGAATTAATAAAAAAATAAAAACCTTAAACCATGGAGCTTCACTTAAACTTTTGTTTTCCCAAGCCATTTGTGCTTCCCCTCTCTTCCTTTTATTTCTTAGAAAAAAAAAAAAAAAACCTCGAGAGATCCATTCTTTCACACTAAGATTCCATTGGCAATCTCAAGCCGCTAATTCCGCTTTTCTTCATCACCGCCTTGAGCTTGAGGGGGCATGTAGAAGGATCTAGAAGATCAATATCATCAATGAAAATATTGTGAACATAATTGTAGAGATTTGTATTTATGCTAAATGATTTTATTACATAGGTAATTATGGTAATTCTATATCACTATATAAATGTACCTACATTGTATATTCATATCATGAGAGTCAATACAATTCTTCCAATATCTCTCTCATCACATTATCATTTGTTTCGTTTTGATGTAATAAAACAGAGGATCTTCTCAATTTTCTAGTTATGATTTGACTCGAGTTCGATTACTGCTTTCATATGGAACCGGTAAAACCAAAACAAGTTGAATTGAGTTGGTTTTGTTTTGCTGATTAACTCTGTGCTTGGTACAATTAGAAATGTCCGGTTTAAAGGGACCGTGTTTAAATTTTAAACGGGAAAGCGCGGGTGAGGTGGCAGCTCCGCCAAATAATTTGTACGTATTAATTAATAAATCCCATCCTCTCTCGCGGACCACAAGATGAGCTAATAAAATATAAAAAAAACAAATGGAAAACTTATTACCTAACTCTTGCCATCTTCTTCGCCTTTGTTCCCCCCGAGAGAGAAGAGAGGATGAGTTTCCAAGATCTCGAAGCTGGCTCTCGTTTTCCGGCGGCCAATCGCTTTGCCGGCGGGAGACAGCAGAAACCTTCGTCTCGTGGGGATCCGTCTCAGGAGGTGGCCGCCGGGATTTTCAGGATCAGCACGGCTGTCAATTCCTTCTTCCGCCTCGTTAATTCGATAGGAACGCCCAAGGATACTCTTGAATTGCGAGAGAAGCTGTCAGTTGCACTCTTATTCTCTTTTCTAAATCTCCGACTTTATTAGGGTTTTTTGTTTTCATTTTCTACGATTTTCCCCTGAATTAGGGTTGTCTTTATTCTTTATGGCTATGTGTAAATATTCTTATTGTTTTGAAGCTGAACAACGCTTTCCTTAACGGAGAAAAATTCGAAATGGCTGAATGATTTGATAATTAGGGTTTTTATTGCTAACTGTCCAAAGCCTAGAGAGTAGAGATACGATTGTTTTGGGGTTTTTCTTTTGGTAATAATTCAAACAAAATGGCTTATAGTGTTTTCTTTTGTTGCCAGGCAAAATACAAGGCTACAGATATCAGAATTGGTGAAGAATACTTCAGCCAAACTTAAGGAAGCTAGCGAAGCCGACCTCCATGGAGCAGCTACTGTAAGAATCTACTTGCATCTTTGTTTTGTTTTCATCCGTTCCTGAAGAAATGTTAGATGCCAAAGATATACTAATGCACCAGTTTTTTCGGGGGTGATGATACCATTGGATCTTTGCTTAAAAAAATTCACAACCTTACCATTTTTTTCTGTTTTCATTGTGGAAAAATCGCTATCTGTATTCCAAATTCTATGTGATGTTTATATTCTCTCCTTTTTACTTGCAGCCGATTAAGAAGATTGCGGATGCTAAACTAGCAAAAGATTTCCAATCAGTTCTCAAAGAGTTTCAGAAAGCTCAGAGACTTGCAGCTGAAAGAGAAATAACTTATACTCCTGTGGTTACAAAAGAGATACCTACCAGGTAAACTTTTTAATACCTGTTAAGAAACAGAAGATCATGGATTGTTACTGATAGTTTGTGGAATGTGAGTCTCACTTACATATGCTTCATTTTTATGCCACTCTATGCAGCTATAATGCACAAGAACTGGATACTGAATCTTTAAGGACCTCCCAGCAGCAAACTCTTCTTCTACAATCAAGAAGGTGATGAGTATGAATTAATTTTATTATCTTTCTAACTCTCTTGATCATAACAGAACCCAAATGTGAGTCAAGCATGAAGTTTGACCGTATTTCACTGAGATATATGTAACCGAGTATGAATAGAGAGGAGTCTTAAGTGATGATATAAGCTTAAAACCGGGTTAATAGAATTTCCGGAGTTGGTTATGGCCATGAAACCCCATTAGATCTATTTTCTCAGTTTGAGCATTTTTTGTTAATTCATATCTTGCAGCGACATGCTATTAACTTCTTATTATTCTTATTCCAGGCAAGAAGTGGTGTTTTTAGATAACGAGATAACATTCAATGAAGCTATTATTGAGGAAAGAGAGCAAGGAATTAGAGAAATTCAAGAACAGATTGGCGAAGTGAATGAAATCTTCAAAGATCTAGCTGTTTTGGTGAACGATCAAGGAATTATGATCGGTAAGTAACCCCAACAATTGGATTCTCCGTCTCCTTTTGCCTCTCTAAAATCTCAGAAAAACTATAATGTCTATTTGGCAGATGATATCAGCTCTAACATTGATAACTCACATGCTGCAACTGCACAAGCCACTGCTCAACTGAGAAAAGCATCTAAAACTCAGAGAGCAAACTCATCTTTGGTACACTCTCAAAAAATCTCTCTTCTCAATTTTTCATTTGTATGATTAGCAGCTAAAGCTAAATGTTATATGTTTTACTTTGTTTCAGACATGCCTACTTATTCTCATTTTTGGGATTGTGCTACTCATTGTCATCATCGTTGTCTTGGTCTAAGCATGAAGCATCAAACTCCAAGCTTCAATCTTCAAACATCAAGCAAAAGACAAATCTATAAAACTAATACAAAGACCCATTGAAGAAAGTATATCTTGTACAGATTCTTTATACTCCATCGTTCTTCCCATTCAATAGAATCGAATCTTGACTTCTCATCGTGTGATGTATTAAACCCATCATCATAAGGATCTTTATCAGCAAAAAATATAAACATGTTTGTTTAGTAAACTTTTAAAAATATAAACATTTTTCTTTTCTTGAATCGTTCAGGGGCCACAGATTACCGTCGTGATATGGTAATTGAACACGATCGATGTTCACACAAATGTAATATAATAGAAACAATACAAAGAGCGCGCTCTACTCGAAGATTATTTACAAGCATCGTAGTAAAAACTTTTACGTTTCTTTTTTTTTTTTTTTTTGCAAGGTTTTGTGCATCTCCAAGTCAAAATGTAAAGGGTAAACAATTACAGCGTGTCATATATTTCCTCCTCCTTCGTTCATATCCCCTTCACAATCTCGCCTGAAACTCTACATCTGTGAGAAACAAATGATAACTCTCAAGACAGAACAACAATGCAGAGAAACACGTTTTTAACTAAACCGATGTTGCTACCTTCATTTCCTCTGTGTTACTGATGAAAGAAGTCCCATTTGTTCATTAAGATGGTTCATCTGTTGTTGGTTCCTGGTCCACTCGTCCGGTTCTTGCTCCATTACCAGTTCACTATTCTCCACTGCTCCTGATAGTATATCATCTGTATCTCCAATTACTGGGATGTCATCAGTAAAGAACTGTTCCCAGAATGGATCTTGGACTCCGGGCAGCTTAGGGTTCCCGTTCAGTAACTCATTTATCTCGCCATCCCCTTCAGGAGAAATTGCATCGCCTTGTAATTCCAATGAAGCATCTAAAACACCCATTATTGGATCGAAACACTCTCCATTACCTGTCTCGCATCCAACTAAATCAGATTCGGGGCTCCAAGAAGCTGCAGCTGCTACTCCTAGGGTTGGACTTGGACCTAAGTTTGGCTGAGCCAGATAAGCTTGAGGATGATGAGCCAAACTTGCTTCAGGTATTTGATTCATCCCTGAGTGAGCTGAGTTGGATGAAACCTCGGCCAATGTTACTCCAGAAACTGTATTTGAGGAGTTTCCATTGCCATTCTCTACAGAGTTGGAACTGGGAACATCACCCAAGAGGAAACTGCCAGGATTGTTCGAAACTGATTCATACCGAGGTGAGCTACTAGTATTTAAAAACTGTCTGAGCATCGTTTGTGCTGCTTCGTTTATCGATGGCTGATATTTAACAATCTGGCTGTTAAGACCATTAGCCCCATGACCTCCACAATTTTCCTGTTCATCTCCAGGAAGTCTCCTCTTTTTGTTGCTTCCCGGAATCTGTCTGCTGCCATCATTATTCTGCTGTACTAACTGGTTTAAGAAACCTGGACTTTGAACAGCCTTTGCTAGAAACGACATCATTTGTTGTTGTCTCTGCTCCATCACTTGAACTTTCTGTCCCACATTTTGCAGTTGGTGTTCTGTAGCTTGTTGTTGCTGTCTTAACCTGACGAGTTCTTGCATAAGAACATTCTTATCCCGCTTAAGTCTTTCCACTTCCTCTTCTATTCCAAACTTCCCCACCTCGACACAAGCACCAACAGATGAGTTCTGAACTTGAGTTGGTTGCTGATTCTGCTGCACATGAGAAGGCTTTCTCCTCACAATACTCTTCAGTAGTTGTTTTTGGCCTCTTAAAAACCCCTCATTCGCGAATTCCCATCGATCTGGATCAACTTTTCTGAAACCCTGGACATAAGAATACAGAGAGACTATAGAGATCAGCGAAACTCAAATTGAAGAATCGAAACTATGCAACAACAACAAAAAAATTGCTTGAATTATGGGGAAATAGAAAGCCAACAAAGAGTAACTGTACAAAAAGGTACAACAGAGGACCACAAAACAGTTCCAGACTAAGAAAACAAAACAGTTAAAACATAAGGTTGATAGGGAAACAACTTCTACAGCATGGAATAAGGAAAGTAGTAGTTCTAAGTTTATCAATATGTATGTACCTGGACAGACATATACAAATGAAAGCAAAGGTAATGTTCAGACAACTGATAGACACTTAGTTTTGTGATTAAGAGCTACAAGACAGAAAGGAATTGAGGAAACCAATCTTGAGGCATAAGTGAGGATTTAGATAATCTGAGCTCAAGAAAGATTGACTTGGCCAGGTTTCAAAAAATCCAAATACAGGGATGGATCTAGTCATTAAACAACCATACTAAGCTAAATAATTTAAAACAGATAGAACATGATTGAATAGTTCTACTGACTAAACCAGTTTCATAGGATGCAAGAACCAATTAAAGGTAACAATCAAATACCCAATAGATACAAAAAAAAAAAGATCTATGTAATATCTAAATTGATGCCTTAATACTTTCTCTAAATGAACCTCATAAATACCATCGGTTAACACTTTCTAACAGCACAATAAAAGACTGAACAAAGACTAAATCCCTGAAAACTTCAACACTTGACGGATGAAAGCCAGCCCGACGAAGGCTAGAAGCGCTCGCTTCTAGCTGCTTCGCCTGCTTCTTCTTATTCCCCAAATTGTGCAGATAAAACTGTTCAATCCGAATTTCTTTTTTTCTTGAAATCACGAGAAAGAGTGATGCTTACATATGTATTTAACTGCCTGACGAAGCTGGAGAAATTGTTGTGCTTGAAATACTTTGGCAAGAGCACCTTCGAGAACTCCGGCACGTTCCAGACGACGAAGCTGTTGTTCCCGCTGCTCCAAGACACGACCTCATTGGTCGAAGGATCATCAACCATGTCATAGGTTTTGCTCAAAAATGGTGGCACGGAGTTCACTGGCGGCGGTACAGACGACGAATTTGAGTTCGCAGACGGTACGGATTCGGGAACCGATTCCATAACTCCCAAAGAAAGTAAGAACTACGCACTGAAGAAGCCGATTAGTTGATCCAGAAATATCTTTAGATCGATTCCACCTTCAAAGATAATCTCCCCTTTCGTTCTTCGCGAGCTCAAACACCTACAGAGATTATCTCTCTCTCTTTCTCTCTTTCAAGTGTTCAAGACCCAATTTTGATTTTTTCCCTTCAAGCCGAAAGAGAAAGACTGACTTCTCGAGAAAGCACGCAGGCATGCGTATTTCGGTTAAGTCTCTTCCGTTCGATGATATCGGAACATACCGGTTCGGTTCAAAAGAAAATTTTATGAATTCAATCCGAATTTTATTGTGCTAAATTAAACCGAATTTCATATTTTATGATCTAAACTAAATACAAAACGTATTAAAATCCCATTTAGTTTTTTTCTTTTCTTCTGGATATTATTTAATCAATAGAGTTTACATTCATAATCTGAATGTAACACATCTGTGATAATGTTTGGAACATAATAATGGAAACACATAAGATTGATTTTTTGGGATAGTCTTCTTTACCATTATATCCGCAGCTTTATTGATTTCTCGTTTAACACAGATGAAATCTACATCTTCAAACCTATCCTTCCGAGCTCTAATCTTCCGTATCCAGTTATGAGCGCTGAAGCTTGATTTAATCCCCTTCAAATCCCATTTAGTTTTATATTTATACTAGATAACTATTCGTATATATATGCGTGTTTATAATTTAATACTTTATAACTCGTTAAATAAAATTAAAGATTAAAAATAGAAATCAAAATTAGATCATCTGTAAAAATATATAATACATAAATTTAGAAAAAAGTTTACAATTAAATAAATATATACTTCGAAAC
Organism: Eutrema japonicum; assembly: GCA_030161315.1. Classification (NCBI taxonomy): domain Eukaryota; kingdom Viridiplantae; phylum Streptophyta; class Magnoliopsida; order Brassicales; family Brassicaceae; genus Eutrema; species Eutrema japonicum. The sequence continues at coordinate 49,406,649 of BSQW01000005.1, forward strand.
AAAAATGTGGTAAAGAGATATAGTACATAGTCTTGAATACGATTATTGGACTTTTAATTTTTTGGTGTGTAATTGACACACTACTAAATTGTGATTTATATAGAGGTGAAAAATTATAATGTTTTTTTATGATTAATTTCCTTAATCTAAATAAAAAAATTAAGTAATGTATTTTTTATATTAATTTTATATTTTAGGATAAATTTAATTTTTAATTTTTTAATTTTATTTTTAATAACTTTAATAATTTTTAATAATTTTCTAACTTTGAATTTTCCAAAATTTTAGGTTTTTTTATTAATCAGAATTTTGCCATCGATTTTTAGGTTTTTTAAGATTGCATCGCCGGCTGCATGCGGTGACGGCGAGTTTGATCACCAGCGCTGACTCGTTCGAGGTAGGGCGGCTTATCGGAAGCTACGGATTCATGAATGTAACAAGGTACTCTCTTTAGCTAGAGCTTCTGTGTTGCTTATGCGTCTTTGTATAAAGAAATCTCAAATTTATCTAGAGATTTGTGGAAGATATTACTTATTAGGTGAGAAAATGTTCCAGTTAATTTGAAGGGTCTAAATCTCTCGTGAATCTCATTGACTCTTATGTATGATTATCGTGCATCTGGGTTGTGCTTGGTTTTCTAAGCTTTCACCTCTTTTATAGTTATTCAGGGTTGCAGGACTTTGAAAATACATTCGGTGATATTGGGAGATTAAAAGCTCAAGACATTGGAGAAGGCGGCGTTAAGATCAGGTTCACTTTTGGCGTTATGTAAACAACAATTGTATCACACGGTGTTATATTTGGTCAAGTTAAAAAAAATGTATTAGCCACGGCAGTTTGTCTGCAGACTATACGAAGGAAGAATATCTCAGGGTCCATTTCGAGGAACACCTATTACCTTTAAGGTGATTTTCTTTTGTGAATCTGTCTACGTTATCAGGGCATCTTTTGTTCTGATGCGCCAGTCTTCCTTACACTGTTACAAGTCTATTCATCAAATACTTCATTTTGGATCATAAGTTGCTTTCCGTTTGTAATTTTTCTCATGTACTCGTCTCTCTGTAAAGGTCTATCCCGGACAGCGTGCTGCTGGAATTGAGGCTGACATGATGGCAGAAAACGAGTTAAATGCACATTCTTTTCTCCAGGTTGGATAAATAGCCATGCAAAAATTGTTAACTGGATTCCTCATCTCATCGGCGGATAATAGTGTAATCATCTTGTTATTCTGCTTGTCTACGCAGAGCAGTAAAAACCTGCCTGCTAACCTGCTCATACTTGTTGGTGGCTTTGAGACACAATTTGGGGAACAGGTCAGGCTTACGATTTGTAGCACTTAAAGTGTTTAGTTTTGTTTGTTGACTTGAGTCTAAGCTGCACAAGTATGTGGATACTTTTTTGGCTTAACTTATGGAACATAGGTTGAATTGATTCATGTATTTAGTGGCTGGCTTTTCGTGATGGTGGGAAAGATAGTGCAGCTGACTACGCACGAATTGCCAGTGAAAAAACATCAAGAGCTCGCTCCCAAGGAGTATGGAATCCTTATGAAAAAGAGCAGACGATGAAACGGAGGAGAAACTATGTCATTAAGATCCTACAGGGTGCAATGAAAGGTCTAGCCTTTATGCATGATAATGACAGGTTACACCAGAGCCTCGGGCCATCCTCAATTGTTCTCAAGTATGCCTCCCTGCGAGTATCTGAAAGTGCTAGTACACATCTCTCCCTCAATATAAGTCTATCATCTCAATGCTAATTTGGTTGATTATTTTTTTCTGGTAAAATTATCTTTAGTACACCAGCGGAGAGAGAAGCCATCTATTTAATACCGAGGCTGCGAGATCTAGCCTTTTCTGTTGACATAAGGTTCTGTCGCTTTCACCTTTTCTCTCCCTGATTGTAGCTTTCTGATATATTTCTGTCATTTTGGTCTTGCTGTTTATAACTGGCCACTAGAATTGTTAGCGTTTTTATGAACTCTCTGTTAATATCTTATAGGCCATCATGCTTGGAAGAAGGAGCGACTTCTGGTGCACTATCAGAGCAACTTTGGCGAAGGGCAACTGCTTCTGGCGCTTTCACAATTTTTGAGAAGAGAGCTTTTGGGATTGCAGATGATATGTAATGCATTTGCTTTCGAAAGTCTTTCATTTTTTAAGTTGCGCATGTTATCTGATAAAGATATAACACATTCTTGTGGTTTACAGATATGAAACCGGTCTTCTTTTTGCATACTTAGCCTTTGTTCCTTTCTGTGAAGCAGGCGTAATGGATTCTCTTTCTCTTCAGGCAAGATTACCATATTATTGGATGTGATGCGAACAATATAAACAGCTCTGTTTTTCTCATCTTAACACAATCACTTTATATATCAGCTATCATCTTTTTGTGTTGGAAATATCTTCTCCAAATAGTTTTTGGTTAACCGTAGCTTACTCTGATGAACTGCAGAGACTACTGGAAAACACATTCCGGCTGGATATTGAGGCTGTAAGAGAGTAAGCCTCATGCTATCTCCAGAATAACTAAAATTGTTTCTAATTAAAATTCTATATAATTAGCAACAATTTCTTTAGTTAAAGAGCCGTTGTATTACAATTAGTAGTCGGTTCTTCCTCCAAGTGTCTGTGTGTTTGAAAAACCTCACCAAACTTTTTATACAGGTACTGTTTAGCCGATGAACGCCTCGAAGAAGCTGTTAAGTTTCTGGATTTTGGTGATAGAACTGGTTGGGAATTACTCCAGGTATTTAGTCCCTCCAATTTTGTCTGCATATATCTTTTATTCATAGTAAAATATGATAAAAAAAACTGAACTCTGATCAAATTATCTTTTAAGGTGAGATAAAACTAGAAATGGTAATGAGAAAAAACAAAAAAAAAATAGCGAAACTGGAGGAGCAATGCTCAGAAAGCCTATAAAATCTTAGTAAATGCTTTTGACCAAATATAAACTTTTTCATGTTTGGAAAGTTATGGACCTTTGACCAATAGTCACGTATGATCCATATTCAGACATTAAATCCTAAATCCACCATTTTGACGTTCCAGTTGGGTTAAATGACCTCCCAAGAGTAACTTCATACTCAAAACTCGGATATAGTAAACTGTAAATGTTTGAGTATATCATACTTTGCAAAAATAATATATGAAAAATTGAAAATGAAATTTTTTTATTTTTTTTTTCAAAAATCGAAAAGAAAAATGTTTCATATTTCAGAAATGGGATTAAACTTTGTGTGTGTGTGTGGTGTTTTGGTAGGCCATGTTGTACGCCGATCATAGGAAACGTCCAGTGGCGGAAGCTGTTCTTAGTCACCGATTTTTGAACGGCGTTGTTAATTGAGAAGAGATGAAGACTATGTCATTAACGTAATTATCTACAATTAATTGTTAATCGTTGGTCCATTTTTCTGAAAATATAATAATATATGGTGGGTTCTTGTATATCATCAATCTGTTTTTTTTTTGGTTGTTGCCTTGATGGTTTACTGTTGCATAATTTTATACTGACAAAACATGGATCATAAATAGAAGTAGAATACTTTGTATGAGAATTAATAAAGAGTAGTAGTTTTGGGGCATTTCTTCACACAATCTGCATCAGTGCCACATTTGATGCTACAATCTCTGTAGCAGAGAGCGGTCTTGCCTTGTTCTGGCATTATTGGTTCCTCACTTTGTATCATCACAAATTAAAACCACATACATATACCATTATCAATATTTATTAAGAAAATATTAACATATGTCAAAAAAAAAATATTAACATGTACATACCCTAGGAGAGACGGTGGTGTGGGATATTCACAAACGTTGTTACAATGCATCTGACACTGGTAATAATTATCTTTGCCGCATTTGATAATGCAGTTTCTGTAACACAAACGGTCTTTCTTCGTTTCGTTAGTATCTATTCCATAACATGCTTTCACACGACATTCCATTATCACCAATACCATCACCATCATAACCATTCTGTTACAACTTTTTGATCAATAGGTATAAAAATACATTAAAGCAAGCTTGTTGTTTGATTTTATCTGTGTGTACTAATTATGAAAGTTTATATATTAATTGAAGTATTACTTCATTTCCATTCTTTGTGTTGTTCTTTCCCATTAAAAATACATTTATTATGGTTTGAATTGAATAATTTTCTTACAATTCTTGTTTTGAATTGCAATATGTGTTTTTTGTTTTTTTTGCTAAAAAGTTTGACTTAATCTTTTTGAGAATACAATAAACTTACAATATCTTTGACTTAATCTTCTTATCTAATACAATAAAAGTAAAATGTATCTCTCCATCACAGCGGGCTCAACATTAGCAAAAAAAATGATGGGTTATATATGTGTTTTTTTATTTGGTTGATGCCTTGATAGTATTTATATAGTCGCATAATTTTACTGACAAAACCGTGGGATGTTGGAAAAACAAACTGTTGGTGATTGTTTTGATCGCATGGCATGGCATGGTCGTATAATTTATGTATTTTCCATTTGAGTTTTGACACAACCCATATATATAGATAACCAAATGTTTTACTAGTTGTCGATTCATTATTGTTGATAAAAAGTTTAAACACTCTTAATTATTGATATAAAATCTAATTGTAATAGAAGCGAGTATTAAAAAAGACTAGGAGGAGGGCAAGTCTTCAAACAACGTTGCATACAAGCTGAGTCATCGCCACATTGGATTCTACAATTCATGTAGCAGATACCGATCTTGACTTGTTTTGGCATTATTGTTTCCTCCTCCCTTTGTATCATCACAAATTAAGACCACACACAAATCAATAGATATTAATCAAGAAAATAGTTTTTAAAAAATGGAAATATAGAGGTACGTACTCTTGGAGAGGGCGTTGATGGGGATTACAAATGGCTTCACAATGCAACTGACACGCGTAATCATCGATGCGGCATTTGATAATGCAGTTTTTGTAACAGTTTTTTTTCACTGCAGCATTAGTATCCACTCCATTGCATCCTTTTAGACCACATTCCATTATTACCAATACCATCACCACCATCATCATCATCCTACACATTTTCACTGCCATTTTCTGTTCTAACGTTTTGTTTCAACAGAGATATAGAATACTCAAAGTGAGATTGATGCTTGTTGTTTGTTTGACGTGATTTGTATGGGTTTATATAGGGATGATCGAGGAACGTTTATATAGCGATATTATTACTTTAGTCTTCGTGTTTCAAGTTTCATATTAAATTACATTTATTTTTTACCTCTTTTACCTTTGAATTGCAATCCCTTTGACTTAATTCTGAACAAATATTTCACCTAAGGGAAGAGCAATTATATGCCAATCCCTGATTTATCTCATTCATTACAATCACTATAATTCAGGACATTAGAATCCTGTAATTACTCTAGAATCCTGTAATTACTCTAATTATAATCTTGTATTTACTCTTGTAATCATTCTCAGTGATCCTCACCATGTATAATGAGTAATTACAGGATTCTAATGTCCTAAATTACAGTGATTGTAATGAGATAAATTAGGACATATAATTGCTCTTCTCTTAATATGTTTCCTAAAAAAATTCCAGCGCTCAAGTGAGTAAAAGATACCACAAGATATTATCACAACAAAAAGAAAAGGAAAGCATGGAGTTAAAATTTGGTTTGAGTTACGCCGAGCCAAGAAAGAAAGTATGCAGTGTATAATGTCGATATCGATTTCTTTCGAAAGATGTCGCGTTTGTGAGGAAAAAAAAAACAGAATATGTCAGTATGAGAAAAATGAAAATAATATCCAAGTAAGGACGAGTGTTTCTATATACTTCCGTTGTTGTTCGCGAATTGTACGACATGCGAATCCCAAAACGCGCGGGAATGAAACAACTATATTTACAAAGTTTTATAGTCATCTGTTTTATAAAAAATTTTATCTTTCCAAGAACAACACGTTAGTTGTTATTGTTCTTATCAGTTTCTACCATGTAAAAGTTAGATAAGACATTTTGAAATTTGAACAATAATAAGAGGAACTTCAAGGATGTATGGTCCACTTAAAGGTACCTTTACACTTCTACGGAAAAAATGCTCCAAGTTCTGATAAGGGACTAGACAGTTGTTGGGTTAAGCGAGCTGGACTTGTTGTTGATGACCACTTATCGGCAAACATGGTAACCAGTTACCAGACGTTCTTATTATAACACATGCTTCAAGTGGTCTTATCCATCAAAATTGTTTGAACTTTTGTAGGTTCAAATCCATACACTTTTAGATCGAACCTACGAAACCATACTAAAAGTAAAGAAAGTGTTTGACGCTATACAAATCCCTTAAACAAATGTACATGTGACAATTTTATATGATTTGTTTAAGATAAATTACACGTGACGATAATGTCAAAATATGAGTGATTATTTCACCCCAAGAATGATATATAAATCAGCTTTTCTGCATAACCTATTCTAGATTGTTTTGCTGTCACTATTGGATCGAAACCTATATATGAAACAAACGGATCAATGTTTCATTCATTAGAGGAAGAATAAATATTTTGTCTTCTTATTTGGTTAATCGAGATTGTGTATAATGGTTTAGATCTATTAAAAAATATGGTGAATGAACTATTGAACGGCTACAGTTATTCTAGAAGATTAGTCATGTGGTAAAAGTTTGGATTATCTTCTAATTATTAAAAAAAAATAAAAAATTGTGCAAGTCCTTTTTGTAAACGAAGATGCACGTGTTTGTTTGTCGCAAGGCACGTGAGGTGATCCCAAGAATGAAAGATGCTTCGCTTCAAGCCATAACGATGGGGAAGACGGCAAAGCAAGCAACTACTTTTCCTTCCTCTTCTTCTCCAAAAGTCGTTTCTTTCGATTCAATGCACTCAGCGAAAGCGTTGCAGATCAACAAACCCATCTTCGGATTCTGAAAACCCCAATCCACCCGGATCCGAATCTGAACAACGGTTTGGGGACCGATTTGATTTCGCTACTTCATCTTGTTTTTTTTTTTGGGGGGGTTTCAAATGAGAAGTATAAGAAATCTAGAATTTTAAGTTGTTTGAGTCTTAGTTATTGCGTAATGTCGCGTTTTCCCCGTGGATTCATGGAGAATTCATCGATGGAGGAACCCAAAATCCCTCATCGTCCAACTATTTGTTTCAGGCCAATAAACCCTTCTGATTTAGAACGTTTGGAGCAAATCCATCGCGACATATTCCCAATCAGGTAGTTCAAATTCCTTTTTCGGAAGATTTGATATGTATCTGGTTTTTGGATTTGACTTTCCCTTTTCGGAAATTGATTTCTTCAGGTATGAGTCTGAGTTTTTTCAGAATGTTGTCAACGGAGGTGATATCATCTCTTGGGCTGCTGTTGATCGGAGCCGGCCTGATGGTCATTCCGAGGAACTTATTGGATTTGTTACTGCCAAGATCGTGCCTGCCAAAGAAAGCGAAGTGAGTTTCTTTTCCTTTTGGTTGTTCTGGACATTTTCTTCTTAGGTTCTGTGAAGAAGCTGCAGTGTCTTAAAGTGTAGATTTCGAATGTCTGAAACAGTTTCACGAGATGGGGTTCTTAAAAATCAAAACTTTCTACAATTTCAGCAGCTTTTCCTAAGTTTTATCTGATGGGTTTTAAGCATTTGTCTTCTCTTCGTTCTTAGCCTTTTCAGTTTTGTACTGAAATTTCTGAGCTATTGTAAATTGTAGATTTTGAATTTTGTCGAATTATTTCATCATGTCCCATGGTTTAAGCTTGAACTTTAAGCCATGATCATCAGATTGGTTTCTTACAAAAGTTCAAAAAAATCAATCGGAGTCACTTTTGTAACATCTTGATCATGGTGCAAATTTGTTATATGTTGATAATTTTCTATGTCCTGCGCAGATATCAGATCTAATAAGATATGACTCGTCAAAGGGGGAGGAGACATTGGTGTACATCCTAACACTTGGAGTAGTAGAAACCTACAGAACACGCGGAATAGGTATTTTGTTTATGACGCAATGTAGTAAACCAATGATATGGGTTTTTGGATGCGGCGGGACTTTTCTCTTGCTTGGTTTTGTTAAATTTAAGTTCTGCAACTTTTTTTTGGCAGCTAAGTCGCTTATTAAGGAGGTCATCAAATACGCTTCTAGTATCCCTGTGTGCCGTGGTGTTTACCTTCACGTGATTGCACACAACAATCCCGCAATCCGATTGTACAAAAGAATGTCTTTCAGATGTGTAAGGAGGTTACACGGATTCTACCTAATCAACGGCCAGCATTTTGATTCTTACTTGTTCGTCTACTTTATCAACGGCTGTCGCTCTCCTTGCTCACCATTGTAAGTACAAAACGCTGAGTATTTTTTTTTGCATTCTAAATTCTTCTTGCTGTGATGTTTCTTTGCGGTGTTTTTTCATATATGGTTGAATCATGGTTGCATTGCAGAGATCTTGCGGTGTTGGTTCTGAATTATTTGAGGAGCGGAATCAAATCAGTCACATCAAAGCTGACAACAAAGCACGAAGAGAAAGGCTTGAAATGGCTTAAATGTAAAGACAACTCGCGGTGTCTCTTGCCCACTCAGACCAAACGAAACCTTGCATCCGAAAGATTATCATCCGGGTATGATTACGTTTAGTGGTTGCATCAGATTCATGGACTTTGTAAAATCATTAATTTCCATGTCTTCATTAAGCTCTGGTTATGATCTTATTGTGTGTTCTGTGTAGTAATAACCGCAATAAAAAATGTAAATATTGTGATAGTCGGAAAAACCTCTCTCTGGGCCGGAGGGTTTCTTCAATCCATTTAAACGTCTTAAATTAGTTAGCTTGTTGAAAATTTTGCTTCGTGCTCTAATGGCGGAAAATATCTTAACCTTGTAAAATTATAAAAACAAACCCGACCTTTTTTTTTGTTTGGTATGGTAGTGGTCGCGATAGCAATAGCGTTTTCTTGTTCTTGCTTCTTCTTTTCAATTCTGTATTCGGATCGATTTTTGTATAATTTCGGTTCAATTCAGTAAACCAGATTGGTATTCGGAAAACTGTTAAATTTGTATAAGATAAAATCATAAATAAGAAAGGTGCCATCACTTGCTAAAAATGCCAATGCTCTGATTGGGTCGACCCAGCTAATTTAACTAGGAGTGACTTAAACCGGATAAATCAAAGAGATGGAAAAAAACCAACTGAACCGATTTCACTATTGTGAAGATAATTTTGTAATGTAAAAAAGAACAGGGATTAGTATACAATAAAATGAAAGTTCAGGAGCTTTTGTGCAGTTACTCATGAAACAAAGCGAGAAAAAAAAACCCGACCAAATTGAGGTATGAGGGAAAGGGGAAGGAATTAGGGTTCACGGTGCATCAGAATCATAATTTATCTGTGATCGTAGAAGAGGTCTCTTGTTCTTGGGTTCGTTTCAAGTAAGTGAAAGATTCTCTTTTTCAGATTATTTACATAATTTGGTAAATCTTGAGAAACGGAAGTTGTCCTAGAACGATTTTGAAGATGACAAGAGGAAATCTTAATCTATGAAAGCGTTTATTGCTTAACTCGTAATTCGAATGTTTCTGGTCTGTTCTCATTGTTTTGAGGCTTACACAGATTTATTTGTATGGTTCTGATAATGCTTTTTCTGAATCTGCGAAAACTTTATCATATTTTCTTAGCTTATGGATTGTGTTGCTCAGCAGATTTGGGTACAAGAGAGTCTAACAGTTAAGATGTCAGTGAGAGCTAGGAGGATTGTTTCTGGTAGGCCAGAGACTGTAGCAGCTAATTACGCGTTCGATCCTTTAGAAGATGACAAAATAATAAGAAATAGGCTTCTCACACGTACAACGACCACGAGAGGCGAACCTCCATTGAAGAAGCTTCAGAAGAAATTCACTTCTTTCGTTATCGAAGCTGACAAAGAAGAAGATAACTACAGTGAGTGCGGTAGGCTCGCGAAAGCTTTCTTACAGGAGCTTTCCGCTTTTGAGATTCCACTTCTTAAGAGCCAAGCTGTTGTCGCTGCGAATGTTAGGGAGAAAGAGAACTTTAACGAGCTTAAAGACGAGACAAATAGGCAGATAATGCAGGCACAGGCTGATATAGAAGATCTTAAGAAACAGCTTGAGGAGAGTAAAATTGAGAGACGACATAAAGAGGAGTGTGAAGCAATTAGGAAACTTATCTCTGCACAGCCACCAAGGTCAGAGACACAGAAGGTTATACGTGAGTTGAAGAAGGAGATTGCAGAACTCGAGGCCGAGAATACTACAAGTTGGAGACTTCTTGAGCTAAGGAAGAGGCAGTTTGCATTGTTGTTACATGTGGTATGTCGATTTTTACGGGTTTCATTGTGTTACATAGCTAAAATCTAAAACATTTTTTGCCTTGTGGTGTTTCATTGTGTTTATAGCTAAACCTCTTATAATTGAGAAAACTTTTATGCACAGGTGGATGAGTTGCAGGAGACAATGGAGGATGAACAGAAGAGTATAATGGAAGAAATGCAGAGGAACATTACCGAGGAAACAACCACTGGTGGATCAGAAGCCATGTCCATCGATTAGCTCTAGTAATCTTAGCTACTGTCTAGAGACCTTTCACTGTCAAGAATCACTGTTTTATCAATTACCGGTCTCTGGTTATTTCTTAACCAAAATTGCAATGATAAGTCACACTTCCGGTTGCAGAATCGTGGTTCGGGTGAGGAATGGTGAAAACATAAGTATATGTTTCTTCTTTTTAACTTGCAGTTTCAATAAGTTTTATGTAACAAACAATGGCAGATCTTTTCAAGCTCTCGAGGACTATGAAAAGTTGTAAACCGCTGAATGAGTCTTCATAAACCGGACCGGTCACGAAAACTCATTATTTGGAAATAATTTACACTAAACCAGTATTTTTATACCACGGAGGTCTCATCAGGGAAATAACCGGTCCAAAATTGTAAAATTATTCGCGTATTAACGGGTTTGCTTATAAACCGGAGTGTTATATATATCCGTAGATCTTCTTTTCTTCTAGTTTTTGCACAATCCTCTCTCGTCTCCGTCTTCGTCTCTTTCTACGGCGAGGTTTCGATCGTCCGCGAGACATTGTTAGCCGTCATCTCTTTGGCTTGAAGCGTTCGCTTCTCACTTTCTTTGCATTAATTAGGGATTTATCTTCTTAAGCTGCTAGTTGTCGGTGTACTTTCGCAATTTATATCTAAACCCTCGGAAATTTCTCCTGCAATTCTGAGCGTTTTCAATCTTCTCTGTCCGTGGATCCGAATATCTCAGTACTTTCCATTAAAGGCTTGATATCGAGGTAAGTCGAATCGAAATTTGATGTACTTTTTATTTTCTTTGAAATTTCTGTTCCGACGTTTGTGTGAACTTCATGGCTTGACCTTGTTCCGTTTTCCGTTTCTTCTCCGAGCTCAGAATTGTGCTGTAACTAGAACACATGATTCGGTTTTGCCTATTTTCCGTTAACAATAATGAAATCTTCTTACGTTAGGGTTTTACTCGTTGGTTATGTATTGTTTGGGAGGTTGGGCAACGATTAGCAGTACGAATCTTCACCAGCAGAGAAACCGAATTTTTTCAATAAGTGTGCAAGTACTTCGTCGGAGTAATTCATATGTAGCTGGTTGTATCTCTGCAGATTTTTGCCACTGTAATAGTTTTGTTACTCTAGTTGCTCGTTGTAGTCTGCAACGACTGTAATTTTTGTTTCTGAGTCGTTCTTTTTGTGATTAGGTCTTGAGAGAATTTCTTGGTGTTCATTTAGGGTTTGAAAATGGAAGTGGAGAAGTCTAAATCAAGGCATGAAAGCAGGGAAGAGAGGGCTGCCAACAAGGGGTCGCCTGCTAGAGAAAACAGAGATGGAAAGAGGAAAGAGAAGGATCATAGGAGCAAGGACAAAGAAAAAGACTATGACCGAAGGGATAAGGAAAGGGAAAAGGACCACCGAAGTGATAAGGTGAAAGAGAGGGACCGGAAAAGAGATAAAGAAGGAGATATTGAGAAGGCGATGGCTAGAGGTAGAGATAAAGAGAGGGAGAAAGAAAAAGGCAGGGATTGGGATAGAGACAGGGAAAGGGATAGGGAGAAGGATAGGGAAAGAGATCGGGTGAAAGAAAAGGAGAGGGAAAAAGAAAGAGATAAACATGTAGATAGAGAAAAGGAGAAGGATAATGAGAAGGAAAAAGAAAAGGAGAAAATGAAAGAAAAGCCTAAGGAAAAGGAGAAGGAAGTATACAAAGACAAGGATAGGTCAAGAGTGAAGGATAGAGCTAGTAAGAAAAGCCATGGAGACAATGATGAGACTGAAAAAGCTGTGGAAAGATATGACCATTATGACAACAGAGGCTCGAATGAAGGCGAGGATAATGTTGATGCTGCACCAAGTGGGAAAGAGGCATCTGCGGAACTTGAGAATCGGATTTTGAAGTAAGTGATTCTTTCTTTGTGCTGTTAACTATTTTAATTGTTGAATTTCTTATTTCAAGTATTTTAACATTTTATGGTTGAGAAAAAAAAAATTCCCTTGATTAAAATATGATTTATGGGTAGAGTGATTTTCTGGGCATCCTCTTTGTCGCTTGCTCTTTTTGTTTGTTTGATGTTGTGAACGTATTTTATAATTAACTACTCTAGCATGTAATATGAACAATTCACTTCTCTAGCTGTAGTGTATATAAGGTATAAAGAACATCACTTTGCTGATTTTGATTCTAGACCGGCAGTGCTGCTGTTTGGTATGCTGGTAATTAATTAGTCCGATTTACTAATGAGTATGGCATTTTGTATATCTTATGAAAACATTTGTCTTGTTATATTATCCGTGTTATTGCTGATAAGGTCTAAGGCTCTGCTTATTTCTCTTATGTTATATGCATCTGGATATACAAATAGTTACGGGATAATAATGTTGTTTCTTCCTCAGGATGAGAGAGGAAAGAAAGAAGAAAGTTGAAGATGCTTCTGATGCTCTATCATGGGTTGCTAGGAGCCGTAAGATTGAGGAAAAAAGAAATGCTGAGAAGCAAAGAGCTCATCAGCTCTCGAGAATTTTTGAGGAGCAGGTGTTTCCTCCATTCCTTGGACATATTTGTATCCTTTTTTTCTCTATCACTTCCTTTTCTTTGACATTTAAATAATCTATCCTATGTTATATTTGTTCAGGACAATCTTAATCAAGGTGAAAATGAAGACGGCGAGGATGGTGGTAAGTTTTCCTTTGCTCGAAGTTATAAAAATGCAGGATGTAAATGGCTAGCGATTTTATTGTGTGATGAGAGAGATGCATAGGGTGATGCTGGTATAACGTACTTTGCAGTTCTTTCACACCTAAATATAAATCTTCAAAGGAATTTATCATAAACTAGTAGTACGATTAAGTATAATGATTCAAGTGTTCTATCATTCAGATAGAACAATAGAATTCTATTCTCTTTCATTCTTTCTAAATAAAGTTTCTTCATGTGATGCGTTCTGGTTGATCATTATCTTCACATATTCTCACAGAGCATCTATCTGGTGTCAAAGTTCTACATGGTTTGGAGAAGGTGGTGGAAGGTGGAGCAGTTATCTTGACACTAAAAGACCAGAGTGTCCTTGCCGATGGAGATGTTAACAATGGTTAGTATCTTTTTATGCTCTCTTTTGTTAAAGTTATCAACATGGTTGACGTGAGGGTCTGTCATAAACGAGATTTGCAACTATTTTGGCAGAGATTGACATGCTAGAAAATGTGGAAATTGGAGAACAGAAGCGTCGGAACGAAGCTTATGAAGCAGCCAAGAAGAGAAAAGGAATATATGATGATAAGTAAGTTAAAGGATATTTCAATGGCATTGAGATGAGCATATCTGTGTTACTTAAGATTGAGACATAGAAATGGTATTTATTTTTTAGGTTTAATGATGACCCCGGGGCAGAAAAGAAGATGCTTCCGCAGTACGATGAGCCTACTACTGATGAGGTAAGTTAGGACTTTTCAAATACTAGAATTGTAGATACTCCTTTGGATGAAATAACGTTGCTGCTTTCATCTTTAGGGGATATTTTTGGATGCAAAGGGTCGCTTTACCGGTGAAGCAGAGAAGAAATTGGAGGAGGTACTTTTCTTCATTACATTTTTAATGATTAGTGGATTGTAGTCAGTATTCGTTAATGGAATTCATTTTCCTTCATGTTCTTCCTATCAGCTGCGTAAGAGAATTCAGGGTCAAACGACAAATAATACTTTTGAAGACCTTAACTCGTCAGCAAAGGTCTCATCAGATTACTTCTCACATGAAGAAATGCTACAATTCAAAAAACCCAAGAAAAAGAAATCATTGCGCAGAAAGGATAAATTGGACATAAGTGCGCTTGAAGCAGAAGCTGTTGCATCAGGATTGGGAGCTGAGGATCTTGGTTCTCGCAAAGACGGCAAAAGGCAGGCCATGAAAGAAGAGAAAGAAAGGTCCGAGAATGAAAAACGGAGCAATGCCTATCAGGCAGCCATTGCTAAAGCTGATGAGGCATCCAGACTACTCAGAATGGAACAAGTTCAGCCTATTAAAAGAGAAGAAGATGAGAGTATGGTGTTGGCTGATGATGCTGAAGATCTTTATAAATCGTTAGAGAGAGCTAGGAAGTTAGCTTTTACAAAGAAAGAGGAAGCTGGAACTGGTTCTCATGCTGTTGCGCATCTTCTGGCTTCCAGAACCAATCAAACGACAGATGATAATACCCCCTCTGGGGCTGAGGCACAAGAAGATACAGTGGTTTTCACAGAGATGGAAGATTTTGTCTGGGGTCTCAAGCGCGATGAAGGTAAAGTTTAAATCATCTAGTGACACAAATACACCGTTATTTATTGTTATATTGATGGTCGAACATTTCTTGAAACTTTTATTTGGTGGCATATATGAACATTAGCTCACCTTCATGCATGTAGTAAGCCAATGCACAGGGTTAGACATGTCTGCAGATAGTTTGTGGCTAATCAAATCAATTCTACTACCTGCGGATCACCTTTTTTCTTAAACAAAAATATGCTTTTGTCATTGGAAGTGATTTGGAGTTTCTGGTCTATTGGTTTGGTCTTCCAGGTGTGTGGAAGCCTGAGAGCGAAGATGTTTTCATGGATGAAGTTGAAGCACCCAAAGCTCCTGAAGAAGTAAAAGAAGAGCAACCCGATGGTTGGACAGAAGTTAAAGACATTGATATGGATGCAGCAGAGCTTCCATCAGATACCAAAGAAATAACTCCTGATGAAACCATACACGAGGCTGCGGTTGGAAGAGGATTATCTGGTGCATTAAAGCTTCTTAAAGACCGAGGAACCCTAAAGGAGAAGGTTGAATGGGGTGGTAGAAACATGGACAAAAAAAAGAGCAAGCTTGTGGGTATTGTGGATGATGAAGGAGGTAAAGAGAGATTCAAGGATATTCGGATTGAGAGGACTGACGAGTTTGGTAGAACTGTAAGTTTTCTGAAGCTTTGCTTCTCAATCTTATTAGACTCGTCCTTGTGTGTATATCTAAAATGATTGATCTTCAACTCTCACGTTGTTAACAGTTAACTCCAAAAGAAGCCTTTCGAATACTCTCTCACAAATTCCACGGGAAGGGGCCTGGAAAAATGAAGGAAGAGAAACGGATAAAACAGTACCAGGAAGAGCTCAAATTAAAGCAAATGAAAAACTCAGACACACCATCGCTTTCTGTTGAAAGAATGAGAGAAGCGCAAGCGCAATTGAAAACTCCTTACCTTGTCCTCAGTGGCAATGTGAAACCTGGGTATATATATATATACGCTTCATTACTCAGTTTCGATTTGTAGGCATCACAGACATCTAAGTGAGACACTCAGTTTCTTAACTAACACTTGTTTGTTGCATATTTTCAGACAAACTAGTGATCCTCAGAGCGGGTTTGCGACAGTTGAGAAGGATATTCCAGGAAGCTTAACACCAATGCTTGGTGACAAAAAGGTTTCAGAGTCTAAGATAAATACACTTTGATTTTAACAACGTATTATTAATAATAAGATGCCTAATCCAGGATTAGTGTTGATATCTGCATTGAATCGTTTCAGGTGGAGCATTTTTTGGGAATAAAGCGGAAATCAGAGCCTGGAAACTCGAATACACCACCAAAGAGACCAAAGCCTTAAAGGACAGTTTTAAACAATCGAAAGGTCTGTGCTTCACATCGATTTGTCTCTGGTAAACTCTTTTTAAAGGATTATGATGACGTCTCTGATCTTTTGTTACAATCGTTAGAAGAAGACACAGCTCAATATAAGATTCTTGCCGAGACTAATGAATGAACAAATGTGACTTTATCTTGATGAAGTGGGCAAAATCGGCGTCGGGTTTGGTAATTCGGTTTTGTAATAAAAATTTCTTTTTAATAGGAAATTATTCAAAATATAATTGAGTTTGGTTCAGAGGCTTTTACTGTCTGAAGAATAATTTTTAGTACGTTACTAGTTATAATCGTCATTCGTCAATCGTGAACATTAGCACACGTTTCTCCTTATATTTGAATGTGCTTGGGTGTTTAATTTGAATTAAAAATAAAGTAAAATTCAGTTTCCGTTGGCCAAAAAGTATAGAACTTTCTTTGATTTTTCTTATAAAGCATATAACAACTCAAAAAAAATTACCTTTTAGAGATATTATTTGCCTTTATTAGCATTCTAACAAGTCCTAACATTTTTAAAATAAAATAACTCCTGTTCATGTGAATATTTTGATCAATATTAGTGTTTTGAAATGATAATCACGATGAGAACTATGATTACAAAATTATTATTGCAAGGTATTTTCCATATATATCATGGTTAATGTGTAATTTTTTTCTTTTTTTCCATCTTAGTTTCAGATCATAAATGTTGATGATTCCCTTAGAAATAGTGCCAAGATGCTCTGGCCGGTGAGACATGTGGCGTAAGTTAATGTAACTATATCAATTAAGTCATGTAACGTAAGTTATTCAATTAATCCTTTTGTGATTTTGTCTCCAACGAAAGTCAAAATCAAAACAAGATTGTGTCACTTTCGAGAGTATATGTTGTAGTTCACTTCTTCTCAACCATCGCCAACTAAATCTTTAGTCTTCAATTCATTCGGTAAAACAAACAAAAAGTATCCATATTCTTTATCCAAAACCAAAAGTAATCATATTTATTTGTTCATTCGGCTTGGGAGATTCAATAATTTGTTTTGTTTATAGCTTTTACATTTTGACTAAAATACAATTAATAGGAGACAGTACAAGCTTTATTATTTTGTTGCCATTTTCGTATGCATCTACGTTTAGATAGTATTTTACTTTGTTTACTTTTAAAGAAAATCCGAATAGAAGAACAGATTCGTGTATGCGTTTTATATTTTCGTTTATAAATGATATTTGGAAAAATATACCAACCTCTGTATTTTTTTTAATATATAAACTTAGACTCTAAAAATGTAATTACAACCAGAAAATATCTGTATTTAATACAATAAAATAGTTAATTTTTTACAAGAAAAGTTTACCATACATGGTCTGAAAAAAGGAGAAAACTGTAGATTAGTGAACAATAAAAATGCAGTTAACTCTCTATCGACAACAAATAATTATAAAATTATTCTCTCTTTAGTTTTCTTTTTGTTTCACTCTTGTGACTTGTCTATTGAGGAAATGGCCATGGTTCCGAACACGTTTGCCTGCAAAACGGAGAATTAAAACATTAGACTAGCAGAACCCTCTCGCTCGAATGTATTCATGTGCAATAAGAATGTATGCGGAAGAGTAATGAGGGATATCTTACTCAATGATTTCTTTCCAATAAGAATCACTTGCTTCATCATCAATAATGTCACTCCATGGCTGATGATGATCTTGTGAGAACGTCGAGTTTGATGATGAAGGGTTTGAAGTATCAAGATGATGATGATAATTCGCGATGTCTTTTTTCTTGATCATCGTCTGGCTTTGTTTAGATTCTTCAGGAGAAGCCGGAACCAATAGAGGGAGCGAATTATGATCATCGTGAACATCGATTTGTTTTGGGGAAGAAAAAGAATCAAAAGGATGATCAATTGTTTGGTTTTCTACTATCAAATGCTCATCGTTATTGTTATCAAGAATGTGAGAGAAAATTTGGGACTGACCAAAAAGATTTTGGCTCTCTAAGTAAGAAGATTGGCCAAAGAGATTGTTATTGGTCTGCATGGTTAATATAGAAGAAGAGGGATTGTTGTTGTTATTGATGCTAAGGACTTGAATCATATTGTGTAACAATTGAGCTTTAGCAAGAGTTGTTGCATCCAATTGCACATTTTGATTGAGATGCAAGAGGCTGTTGAAATTTGCGGCGGCGATAAGCTGCGGGAGAGCGGCTAGAATGTTTAGATGGTCGGTTCTCGGCCTATGGGTCACTGGATCAATTCCCATTTGGAGTAGTTTCTTTCTCAAATGTGTGTTCCAATAATTTTTGATTTCATTGTCCGTTCTTCCAGGAAGACTACCGGCTATCGACGACCACCTTTCAAAAAACATATACAAAATTTGATCACATTGATTTTATCCTATAGTGGATTAGTTTAAGAAAAATACCTAATAAGTATTGATTTATTTTAGTCATAACAAGATATATAACTAACTAGTTTCAAGATTGAAAACGGCTACATACGTATGCACCAATTGAAAAACAACGTAGTAGGTGTTTCAATTATATTATTTTAACTATAGACATACATTAATAAATATGTAATATAAAATAAATACTATTGGTTATAGTTATATGTCATTCTATATCGTTTTACATTTACTTTTAGACCATCTAGATATGACTAATCAAAGATTAGAAGGATTGACTTGTGTTTGCTTAAACTAATTAAGGAAATATAAAGTGTAAAAGTAATGAATTACTTGTTTCCAAGAAGGGAATGGAGGTTGATGATGGTTTGTTCTTCCTCTTCAGTGAAATTTCCTCTCTTGATGTCAGGTCTCAAGTAGTTAGTCCATCTCAATCTACAACTCTTTCCGCATCGGTTTAAACCGGCTTGCTTTGGAAGGGCTCTCCAGCTTCCATGGCCGTGTTTTTGAATGTGATCTATCAATTTCTCATCCTCCTCTTGTGTCCATGGCCCTTTCTTTAACCCGTTCTCATCGCAACATGGTGATCGCCCCATTTTTACTAAAACAGAAATTAAATGTCGTAATATAGTTAGAAAGTATTCTTGAATCAATTAAATAATCTATAGACAATTGAGCATACATAATCGCATCAAGCAAAGCGATAAGAATAAAGCAAATACACTTTTGATCGATATTTGGATTCATGATTAGATATGAACTTGTAAACGTGTGATAAGCAGAAACATAAGTACGTACACAAGTATACTAACATATGTTTTTTGTATGTATGTAAGTGTGTATATATTTTGTCGTACCTGTTGAAGATAACTTAGATGTCACAAGGGAGAAAGGTTTTGATGAAGGCAATCAAATTAAGGATCTTAGTTAATGAGGCTAAATGTGTGTGTGATCTTTGCGCTTTAAATAGGGTTTATTTTTGTGTTTCGTGTCTTTGTGTATTGTCGGAAGCAGAAGATCTTAGTTTAGCTTTTGACTTTGATGACCTGAGAATGACAAAAATACCCTTGTGGAAACTTATCATATTATTTGTAAAGAAAAATAAATGGAACGGAAGAAGATGATCATGTTTGTGAAGCAATGTAGGTACACAAAAGTTGCTGCAACTAATCCCATATGTTGACAAAGGGCAGTTTGTGAAGCCTTTAAAAAAATCAAATTGTACAAAAGGAAATCAATTAAGTATCATGCATGACACATGAATATGTAATTAATTTTTTTTTTATAGGTTGATACATGTAATTATTTTTAAAGCAACAAAAAGATTCATGTTCAAAATTATGTGTGCTCTTGAAAGATAAAAACACATTGTCTTTCTTTCTGTATATAAAATTTTATGTTTTTCTACCAATTGGTAATTATTCAATGATACATAATTAATACTGGTTTAGGAGATATATATCATGTAATTTACGGAAAGAATATACTATTGGTTTATAAAACAAAGATAATTTACGTATGGTGCAGTATAGTTATGTGTATTTCCAGTGGCTGGTTGCAGATATGAAATATTATGTATTCTTTAATCCATACTTTTTTGGGTGCATAAGAAAACTAGGGTGTAAAACATATAATTTCTCTAATACAAAATTTCAATGAGGATTAGGTTTATTATATCATTTCATAAAGAAAAAAATTAAGATAATTAATTTTGAATATAGTTGATTTTTTTTTAACTATATACGATTAAAAATTCCCATAATTGAATGACCATAATGACAATTTATAAAGAGCGTAATAAAAAGTCATGTTATGACTTATGAGACAACATGTTGCTTTATCTATGATTCTCCCGTTTGATATGTAATTTAATTAATTATTTTTCCAATTTCATATAAGTTTGTCATCTCCATTTCAAAATATACATGAAACCAATTCGTAGCAGCATATAAATTAGGTTTTCCACGTGGAGACGGAGACGCAGACGTTGATATTTTTCTGTGATCAGACGTTAAATAATTATTTTTTTTTGGTTTTTTGGCATCGTTAAATGATTTAATTGTGTAAATATAGTATTTGATATATACTAAAACAGTTTGCATGAAACAGTATCTACAACAGTATGCAGTACTGGTCATTGGTCAACAAATGATCCACACCATGCCACATCTCAACTCTAATACGTACGTATATAACACAATATTATTGAAGTCAAAAAAATTCATTATTGAATATATCGTGTTCTGCTCAATAAAACAGTTGGCAAAGAGGACAAAAAAAAAACAATTATACATTTCAATTTAAATAAAGAAAAAAGTAAAGAAAATTGTGATTATAATTTATTGTTTGTCCAATTATAGAGGCACGAGCCAAAGCCGCGTTGTTGCATGAATAATCATGAGAAGTTAAGAGAAAATAGTTCATATAACTTTATCATTTTACATTCCATTTGAATTAGCTTAATACCAATTTGAAAAATCAAAATTAATATCATTTTTTTTTTGAAAAGGTAATATTAGATTTTATCTTTCCATTTTTCATGTGGTACTACGTAGGCTAACTTACAAGATATTGTTTTAGGTGATATTCCATCCATTTTACAACGGTTTTTAGTTTAACACATTCTACATATATTAAAAATATATTAAGCATACAATTTTTATTTTAATATACCACTCAGTAAGAAAGATAATGATTTAAATTCAAAACCTATTAATTTGGAGTAAGAAATAACATTAAAAAATTGGTTTAAAAGTTGTATCAGCAATGTAAAAAATGATGATACTATTTTTTAAATAAAAAGTTCTACAACGACACATTTGATAATTATAAAAAAGTTGTTTTAATATTTCGAAGATCTTTCCAAATTTAAACATGACATGGCTAATAAATAAGTTTTTTTTTTTGGTAAAAGGGTAAAATATAAGTTGGAGTGTTAAATTTTGAGAGAAAAATAAACTAGTACAAATCAGTAAATAATATAACATTTTCCGCTACATACATTGGCTCTATCATATATATATTTTCTAAGAAATGAATCAAACGTCTCGATATGGTGGTTGATTATTGGTGTACATCTAGTTTTAAGCACATCAAGGCACGCAAACGCATAAACCATGGGACCCGCGAAAACCCTAACTCTTCTAACGACTAAACTAATTCTTATTTAACACTAAATTTAATCGCTTTTTTAGATGCTTCTACGTTGACGTTATTTGATCCATAAACATTTTCTACGGGGCTCTAATACGTAAATATATTTTTTAGGACATCAATTTATAATAATATATATTTCGTTATATCTGCAGTGATTAAGTTAATTATATCGTTTTAACTTTTAAAGTTCCGATATTACGTACATAATTATTATTTACCAAATTCGTCCGAGATATCAAATATAAAATCGAAGCTGATAACTCAATTGGTTGATGATTCTTCTACTCAAACTCATCAAATGATCTTACAGCTGCAAGTAGAGCTGTCAAGCGGGTCTAACCCGCCCCGCGCGGATTACATGTTATTTTTGATCCGCATCGATTCGTCCCGTTTGATTCATTAACAAAAATTGCTTGACCCGCACCCGTTCCGCTTGAACCCGCGGGTACCTGTGGGTAACCCGCAAATATTAAAAAAAAAAATTAGTAAAAAATAAATTTAATAAAATAAATTTCACATGACAAAACATAAATACACAATTTTTTGAAAAATAAACAAAATAATTAATTAATTTATATATATTACAAAACAAATCAATTAACAAAAATATATATATATTACAAAATATTTCAAAACTTTAATAGTATTTAGTAAAAAAAAAATTTTTTGTGATTGCGGGTAACCCGCGAGATCCGCAGGAAAAAAAATACCGACCCGCACCCGCCCCGCATTTGAAAATACTCGACCCGCACCCGCTCCGCTTTTTGGAATTTAGAAAATTCTCGATCCACACCCTCCCACGACAGATCAAAACCCGCGGGACCCACGGATAAATACTAAAATTGACAGCCCTAACTGCAAGTTACAAACAAAAAAATTGATCTTACTACATATATATATAAGCGTATATTACAATTTTTTTTACCTTAGGTTCCATATATATACTAAATGTAGTACATATATATATGAGCGTACCATAACAGATTAAATTACTATTCTTTTTTTTTTGGTTATCTAATCTCGAACTCGGAGCTCTGAAAAACTACTATTTTAGAAAATTTGATTGTTTAACTGTGTTGAACGTTTCTGTTTGTTTTTGTGTTTCTATATCATAATGATTAATACTCCCTCCGTTTTAAAAATAATGTTATTCTAGCTTCTTTTTTTGTTACATAAAAAGTGTCATTTTAGATTTTCAATGCAAATTTTGGCACAAAATACCTAATTTAACCTCAATTTTAATGAAAAATTCCAAAAGTTATTATATATTTGAAGGGTATAATTGAATTTTCAATATGATTTATTAATTTATGTGCAAAGTGTCATTTTGACACTTATTATGAAACATAAGTAATATAAAGTATAGCATTAAAACTAGCAAACAAACAATCATGGCTTTAATCTTGTATTATGTTCAAACTGACATTCACTCAAAATTATTAATATTAAAGGACAAAAATTGCTTAAGTAACTTGAGTTTCTCCAAAATGCACAAACAAACACCACGAAGTATTTATACACGTTACACATTGAAGAACCAAGTAAAATTTGTATCTATACATCTCACTCGTATATATATGACTGGTCTCTGATAATTACCTGAGAGTATATATTGTCTTCTTGTGTATGAGTCAAACCTAACATCTTGAATAAAGAGCAAACTGCAAGTCTGCATGCAATAATTAATTTGCCCGTTACATGGCCATGCATTTTTACGCAAAATATTATTTAGAAACAGAAAGTTTCGTAACACAATCAGTTAGCGAGATGGTGCGTCAACTTTGTAGCAATTAGAAAAGAGGTACATATAGAATAACTTAAACTCTGCGGTTTCATGAGAAAAACATCTTACTTTTACAATATTACTGAAAACAAATTACGTACGTGTAATTAACAATTTAACACCTGCTTAGCCATATATACAATGAATGGGATTAGGATAAAATAATTTAACCAGTCATATAATACCCAATTTTTTGTAGGACCAAAATTTACACTACAGACAGGAAAGATTTAATCACAGTAATATGTAAATAAACAGTTTAAGAAACAGACGATTTATAAACGATAAAGCAATACAAGATCTGAGGAGGCGAGATAAATCTCTTTCCTTAACTCTAAGAATCTCCCGTAGTGTGACGGGGTTTTATAGATCCATGAGTCCCAGGATACAACCAAAGTTTAACTGAATCATCAACACCATGATTCAGATCTATCGACCATTATTCTACGATACTCTCGAAATTAAAACTTACTCTAAGCAGTAGGGAATTGAAGAAACGATTGCTAGAACTTTTAGTAAGTGTTTTTGTGTATCCGAGGATGATTTTTTAGGTGAAAATCGTGTTGTATATATAGGAGAGAGGCTAGGGTTTTTCCATGACAGAAAAGGAATATTTCTAGAATAACCTAGGCGGCTGCGCTTTTTTAAGTCGGCCCGCTGGGTATCGATCGATACCAAGGGGTATCGATCGATACCTCAAAAAGTCCACGGGCCCAATCAAGGCCCAAGATGCGAACGTCGCACGTATGGCTTTTCTTCTCTCATGTTGTTCATTTAAGACACAACCATTCCAATATATACACGAGAAAACATTTCTCGGTTAATGAAAACATTTCATTAGAAAGAGCTTAACTCATTTCTTTTCACACTAACATAATTTTATCAAACCCTCAGGCTTTGACAAAAAAATTAGTTCCAACAATCCCCCACATGAATAGAAATGACTCTAGAACATATGAAAATTGTACAGACTAGACTTTACTAGACATACTTGACTAGACTCATCTAGACGTAGACAGACTTTCGAGAGTATACGAAAATGTAACTGTCACTGAATGGTAGCGTTTTTCAGCTTTGAACCAAACAATTTTAATATCTGTTGCGTTTACTCGGCCAGGAGGTGAACATGATGTCTTGAACCACCCGGATTTTGATGTAAACTGATACAACAGATATCGCACAGCGACATTTTCTCGTAGAACTTTGTTCTCTATTGGGTTCATTTTGGCCTTGAACATTCCTGGTATTCGTGAGTGAATTTGGAGAATATAGCCTTATCTTTCATTCTCCTAGAAACGGCCCCATTTCACACTTCACTAGGTGATCTTTTATTAGCTTGTTTTTCAGAAGTGTCCTGTCACACTCCACTATCTACATAGCTATGCAATCATTAAAAGCCAACGCTTATCCTTACTATCCACAGGTAGCACTGTTATATCATCCTAGGAACTGGGCAGAGACATAGTCTCACAGTGCTCAACTCGAATCAGTTTAATTTTGTTTCCCTTTGAACCTAGATCTTGGGATCTCCAGTCACATAGGTTGGGTATCTGTCAAACGTCATCTTTTTCTATAGGCTTTAAACCCATTCCTTTTGATGATTTTACAATTTGATCTCGCGGCAAACCTTTGGTAAACGGATCCGCTAGGTTATCAGCCTACTTGATGTAATCTATCGTTATTACACCAGTTGAGATCAATTGTCTAATGGTCTTATGTCGTCTTCTTATATGACGAGACTTGCCATTATATAGATTACTCAGTGCCTAAGAGATATCTCACTAACTCTCACAGTGTACACATAATGCTGGCACTGGTTTTCCCACATCGGGATATCTTCCACGAAGTTTCGAAGCCATTCTGCTTCCTTTGCAGCTTTATCTAAAGCTATAAACTTTGACTCCTTGGTTAATTAGGCCAAGAGTGCTTGTTTGGAAGATTTTTAGGATACTGCTGCATCACCAAAATATTATCCACTTATAATATCTGTCAGGTTTACGAGACCAAGAGGTGAACATAATGTCTTGAACCCCCCAGACTTTGATGTAAATCGAGACGACATATAACGCTGGATAATTCAACATTCTAGTTATGGCTTTCCACAGAGTATGACCTGGATTACTCATGTAGCGACTGAATGCGCTAAATCGGATCTAGTACGATTCATCAAGTACGTTAGACTTCCGATAATTCTTGCATACACCACTTGTGATACAACTTTATCACAATTGGATTTATTGCAATCTTGTTTGAGTAGTTCTCAAAACATTCTAGGATCTTGAGACAAGATTATCCACTAATCTTATGTCTATCAAACGTCCCACTAAACACTTTCTTAGTGTGTTGGATTATGTCCTTCTTGCTTCCATGATGAACGTGTCATCTTATAAACATAACAAAACGTATCCATGTGGAGTACTTTTGATGTATATCACCTTAAGTGATTTTGAAGCTATTTGACATCACTTTGTTGTCAAACTTTCCAAGCTATTGCTTAGGAGCTAACTTAAGCTCGTATAAGGACTTTGCAAGTCTACTTATTTTCTTTCCTTGTTCAGGAGTGACATAACCCTCGGGTTGTTTCATGTAAATCTCCTCTTCTAAATGGTCGTTTAGAAAGGCATATTTTACATCCATTTGATGGATTACAAGATCTCATATTGCTGTAATTCCAATCAGCATACGACTAATTTCAACTTTAGCCTCTTCTGCTTCTTTACAGAAGTTCCAGAATTGCTCGATCTAGGTCCAATGCCCGTCAAGCATCGATCGATACCAAGGTGTATCGATCGATACCAAGGTGTATCGATCGATACCAAGGTGTATCGATCGATACCTCTAAAAGCGTAAGAGCCCAAGAGATCAATTGCTCGCTTAGAGCTTATCCTTTACTTGGATGTCTGGTATATCTCATTTATACATCATAAAGCAATCAGCACTACATTGTGTGCATATTCAATGAAGATACAATCCACCGTTTTTGGTCCGATTGTCAGCTTATTAGGTGGTTGCTAGGCACCCCCACACTTTCATGTATTTGTATAAAAACACATTACTTTTCCAAAGTTCGCATGAAACATTTCCAGTGACTTTGTGTAGTATTTAGTTCAGGATATAACTTGTGGTAAGCAATGCTTCCCCCCACATTTCTGGACTAACCCAGATTTTTTTTTTTAGGAATAATGAGTTCATCAAATAATTCGGTAATTTGTTATGAGACTCCATTAGATTCCAGTGAATAGGGATCAATCGTTTGATGGATAATACCATGCTCATGTCCTCTATCACTTCAAACTATGTTGATAGTTCTTTCGAGTTGGTTTTCAACCTCGAGTTTAAACTCCTTGAGTTTTCCAAGGTCTCGTATTTGCTTCTTAGCAAATAGACATAACAATATTTCGTACAATCCTCAACGAAAGTCACAAAATATTTTTCACCACCTTTTGTATAAGTCAAACCAAGAGGTTCGCTCGATTGTGGTGTTTTAGTGAGTTTGGTTAGAACGCAAACCTCACACTCATCTTTGCTTATTTTGTATTTCAGGATCTCATTCAATCTACGCATAGATTCGAATATAATGTGACTGAAACATTCAGATCAAATACTAAGAGACTCTGTACCATAAGCAAATGATTCTTTCTCATTTAATGTCAACACCATTGGTTACATTGATTTTAAGTCCGACTGTCTCAACGTTAATTTGGACCAGTCTGTCCTTAATATAGACAACATTATTTGTCAATACATGCTTAATTAGCATTGTGCCCTAAATAAGATTTTTATGCATCTTTAGCACATGCTTTACATCAGTGAGAGTGAGCTTCTTTGAAAAGTCAACTTCAGCACTATGAATAAATTCTTGTCATTATTTATGGTAGGAGGGAAACATTCCCATATCAACGCATATATGAGCTATTACATTGGTATAATACCACCACTCATTTGGGTTATGCTTAACCATATTGACTCCGAGGATGACATTACACATGTCTATCTCGACTAAATTGGCTTCAGCCATTCCATTATTTTTTACACCACCAGATCTAACAATGATCACATCGGTGTTGTTAGTCATATTGAAATTTGATTTTGTTCAAGAGAATCAAACCAAATTAATATACTAACCAATACCCAACTCTCAAGTTAAATGGTAAAATTAAATTCAATTACTAGAATTTAATAAACTTAATACAATATCGAATTGTATTAGTATTCTTGAACTCATATCAAGAATCGCAAGAGGCCTGTTGAGTATCGATCGATACCAATGAGTATCGATCGATACCTCAAAAGTCCAATGATTTAATTATTCGATTAAATCAGCCTCCAATATTTAATTGAACTTCAATTAATTATTCCAAAATTCGCAAATTTTTGGACACATAATATTGAGCTACACGTCTTTAAATTTTGTCCAAGGCTTTATCTTTACTCCGCAGTAGAAAGATGTATCAATATCTCGTGCAATCGTCTATGAATGCCATGAAATATTTATTGCCTCCTCTGGTTTGAATATATTTCAAATCACATAACTCTGTGTGAATTAAACATAGAGGTTCTGTTGTTCTTTGAACGCTGGGTGATGGCGTTTTAGTGAGTTTGGCTTGGACACAAACCTCACATTTGTCTTTGCTTAATTTGCATTTAGGAATCATGTTCATGTTCATTAATCTACTCATAGATTTGAAATCAACATGTCCTAATCGTTCATGCCAAATATTAAAAGACTTAGCGAGATAAGCAAATGGTTTCTTATCATTAATCTTTAGGATTCTACGAGGTGGATGCCTCGGTTACATTATCCTTTCAGATTACTTCCTCAACAGATATCTTACACAGATTATCACATACAAAACCCTTACCCACATACATCCCATTTTTCGTTAGGATTAGCTTATCACCTTCCAGCTTCACAGAGAATCCATGCTTACTTATGAGCGATCCTGAGATCAGATTCTTGCGTATGTCTGGTACATGGACGACGTTCGTGAGAACTAGTTCCTGTCCAGAGGTGAGTTTCAGAACAACCTTCCCGTGACCATCAACTGTCGACGAGGCAGAATTTCCCATCAAGAGTTTATCACCACTCTTGTTTTTTTTTTTTTTTTTTTTTGTGTATGTCGAGAACATCTCGCGATCCATACAGATGTGTCTGGTTGCACCAGTATCGAACCACCAAGTCTTTGGATAGCTCTCTGCAACATTGGCCTCAGTGACCACAGCACACATGTCAGCTTCTATCAAGTTTGCTTGACCTTTCACTGTTTCGATCAGACTCGCAGTCGTTTGATCCACTTTGTCACTGGTTTTCTCCATAGTTCCAGAGTTGTTGTTTGTCATTTCTCTAACACAACTTTCAGTTAGTACCGATATATAAACTCAAGAATCGCAATTCTAAGACTGATATCGAACTGAATCGCATTGGTGTCGATCCATACTCCTTGGTATCGATCGATACACACACAATGTCTATCGATACACCCATATGGTGTCGATCGATGCCCTCAGTGTCGATCGATACACCCTTGTGTCGATCGATACACATATAGTGTCGATCGATGCACCCTGTGTGTCGATCGATGATCGATCGATAAACCACAGTGTCGATCGATGCTCGATGCACATACTGTGTTAATCGAAGCATCTTGGTGTCGATCGATACACATTGAGTGTCGATCGATACACCCTGGGTTCCTATTGATGCTCGATGCACATACTGTGTCATTCGAAGCAACCTGGTATCGATCGATACACGCTCAGTGTCGATCGATATACCCTGGGTGTCGATCGATACAAGTGAATTTCACAGGATCGATCATAGCACCAGTGTCGATCGATACCTGTGTCTTATACACAGTATTGATCGACATAGACCAACTTGGTCGATGCAAAGTATCGATCGATACACTGAGGTGCCGACCGATACACTGTTTGCATGGTATCGATCGATACACTTAAGTGTCGACCGATACAATTTAGTCCAATATCGACCGATACCATAGGGTGTCGATCGATACTCACAAGGCCTCGATCTGAATCGAACCTATCAAGAACAGATGTGTGTTCGTTGATTATACCGTTCTTTAATCGCAATTAAAGACGGTTTTTTTAGAAGATGTTTAAGCAGATCTGCTTCTACTACACGTTTCAAGTTGCTAAACAGCTGTTTGATTAACGTTTGAGTATCACTAGCAGAAGAACATCTTCTTAAAAAATAGAGAGAGATGAAGATTGCCTCTACTACACGTTTCAAATTGCTAAAAGCTTTTTGACAACGTTTGAGTATCATCAGCAGTAGAAGAATCGTTTAAAAACCGTTTGAAAACGTTTATTTACTCGTGATTAAAGATCCAATTGAAGTAATAACAAAAATTGGATCTTCTTAGAGTTAAGATTGTAGGACCAAAATTTACACTACAGACAGGAAAGATTTAATCACAGTAATATGTAAATAAACAGTTTAAGGAACAGACGATTTATAAACGATAAAGCAATACAAGATCTGAGGAGGCGAGATAAATCTCTTTCCTTAACTCTAAGAATCTCCCGTAGTGTGACGGGGTT
The DNA here is from genome assembly GCA_030161315.1 of Eutrema japonicum. Lineage (NCBI taxonomy): Eukaryota > Viridiplantae > Streptophyta > Magnoliopsida > Brassicales > Brassicaceae > Eutrema > Eutrema japonicum. The sequence goes on from BSQW01000005.1 coordinate 49,436,703, forward strand.
TTATAGATCCATGAGTCCCAGGATACAACCAAAGTTTAACTGAATCATCAACACCATGATTCAGATCTATCGACCATTATTCTACGATACTCTCGAAATTAAAACTTACTCTAAGCAGTAGGGAATTGAAGAAACGATTGCTAGAACTTTTAGTAAGTGTTTTTGTGTATCCGAGGATGATTTTTTAGGTGAAAATCGTGTTGTATATATAGGAGAGAGGCTAGGGTTTTTCCATGACAGAAAAGGAATATTTCTAGAATAACCTAGGCGGCTGCGCTTTTTTAAGTCGGCCCGCTGGGTATCGATCGATACCAAGGGGTATCGATCGATACCTCAAAAAGTCCACGGGCCCAATCAAGGCCCAAGATGCGAACGTCGCACGTATGGCTTTTCTTCTCTCATGTTGTTCATTTAAGACACAACCATTCCAATATATACACGAGAAAACATTTCTCGGTTAATGAAAACATTTCATTAGAAAGAGCTTAACTCATTTCTTTTCACACTAACATAATTTTATCAAACCCTCAGGCTTTGACAAAAAAATTAGTTCCAACATTTTTCACTTTCTGCATGTAACTTTAGGTTAGGAATAAAATAATAAAGATGAAAAGAGTTGGTTAAAACGAAGACTTCCATACCAAAGAAAATGTAGTTAAAGTCTTTGAATTACCTTCTCAAAGTTGTTTACCGTACGTAGAAGTCAAATTTGATGAGAAGGGCTATAGACTTTTTTTTGAGAAAGTATATATAAAAAATGAGGAAGTGAAAAAGCTACATTAACCGCGAGGCGTGAGGGACTTGAAATTCGAAGCAGTCAAAGAGAATGATCGATGACTTCGAAAGCAGGAATCCAAAAGCTCGTGGCCTTTTCGGAACCGAATATAATATATTGTAAGCCAAACTAATCAATATTATATATAGAATATTTTCTCTGATTATGATCTCTCAGTTTTCGCTAAATACAACAAATGTCCGTTTTCAAAAATTTACAGTAAAATTATTTTAATTACAGATTACTAAAATTCACAAATAAATTCAGTTATATGTTTTTCATCTCTATAATATTATTTAAGAAGACATTTTTAAAAATGAATTTTATTTTGTAAGTTATTACACGTAATACCATTACAAATAAAAAAAGAATAATTGAAATAGAAAAATATACAAATTATTTAATTTGCATTAAATATGTTATCTACTATATATTTTTAAATAATAATCAATCCAAGTATATTCAAAAAGAAAAATCTAATCAAAATTTTGATATATTTTTCACTATAGTTTATTATATTTTATTTAAATTTATATCAAAATAAAAATTGAAAAATATTTTACTAATTTTATAAAAAGTTAGACACAAGAAGTTTTTGTTTGTTTTTAACTGTTCGTGAACTAACCACAAAACTAGAATCATTAAACGGTACATAATAGAGTTATGTTTTCAAGATTATAGGTTTTACAATAATATTTTAATCTATTGCAAAACGGGTTAAATAAACAAATTATTCTGTTTGACAACTCTATCTATGATCATGAGTTCGACATATTATAAAATTCAAATAAAAGCAAATTTTATAAATTTCAAAACAAATTCTTTTAAAACAATTACCTCGCGCTAATTATACTGTGGGTTAAGTCCTAGTATACTGTATCCACCATAACTGTTTCTACACAAAATTAAAGCATCGGTTTAGAACCTCACTAAATGAAAGTTTAAAACTTATTTTCCCACTGAATGAAAATTCAAATCCATATTCCCCACTAAACGAAAGTTCGAAACCAAATTGCACACAAATCATAATTAGTTTTGGTTTACTATATACCAGTACAGACTTAACCAAATAAACACGAAACAAAACCAAATTGATTTCAAGGGATTTTAGAGGAGTTAAAATACAAAGACTCAAATCTCATAGTTTTATGTGAGATTGCAGAAAATTTTAAACCAAATCATAACAACTTTCTTAAATTCACCAAAAATCATCAAAATTATCTAAAATCTTATTAAAACTCAAAAATCTATGAACATATACACCCCCATGTATTTTAAGCGGGTCTATGGGTCGGGTTTTAGGTCGAGTTGGGTTTACTAACGGGTTTAGGTGGTTTGGTTTCGGGTTTAGATCATAAACCGATAAAAATGATATCCATGGAGAGCTGATTTCAAGCTTTCATTCGGTGGAAAATATGTTTTAAACTTTTATTTCGTAGTCGAAACTTTTACTTTGTGTAAAAATAGTGCTATATGATAGTTTCGAAAGGGAAATAGATCGCAAACCCAAAATTCTTCCCACTAATTTCTACCAGGCTTTCTCGAAATGATTTCTAACAGAGGTTTCTTCGAGATGATGGTTCATTTCATCCATCTTGAATCAAGTCCTATTTTAGAATCGACAAATAACATATCGTTTTGGGTTAATAAAATATGTCACTAATTTTGTCAAAACAAAAAATGTGGACTATGATATTATGTTTAATATTACATGTTTTTAATTCAAAACCACCCGACAATATGTGAAATTCTCAATTAGTATATTGGTATTTGGATGACTTTTCATCTCCCTCATCGAAGTTCGATTAGACATGTCGATTAGACATGCCAGGAGAGGTGACACAACTCCAACTCTTGTCACAATTGTACTAATTTCTACTATTTGTTTTTCATACACTTAATTAAGTACTCACAATAATTGTTTTCCACACAAACTTTCTCCACTTAAACAATGATACGAAGCATTTTTTATTTGTTTGTAGTTGAGTTTATGGAAAAGTTGAGTTTATTTAAAAAGTTGAGTTTATATATTGAAATTCTTAGTTTATGAAATTATAAAAAAGTAAAAAGTAAAAACAATAAAAGATATCTTGGCCAGAATAATAACAATTAACAACTTTACTAGATTTACTAATTTTTACTAAAATGGTAGTTTTAATTAATGTTCCTCGACCAAATTTTTTATTCACGGTCTCAATTTTGTTAACAAACTAAAAGACAATACATAATCGGAATTAGCCCAATCACACTAGCTTATCCTACCACTACCAATAAAGAAAACAATTCACATAACAATCGGATATATATGTCTATATTATATATTATATTCACCTTACTTTATTCGTAAAAGGAGATTAAATAAGAATATCAAATTTGTCCAGAATCATCTTATCAGCTTCATCCAAGTTGCTAAAGCATAAATGCCAACCCTAATTTGAATATACATATATGCGTATGGGAAAATGCATACGATGCACACATCAAATCAGAGAATGAGATGCTGGAGAAGGTAAATCAGTAGTCTCAACTTTTGGATTATCAAAACAAGCATTGAAACTTGTAAGAAACTAGAGACACATATCCACAAAAGATTCTTAAAATGAGACACAGAAAGATGTAATAAAGATTTCTAGATTCATTTTATCTAATGAGATTTATATGATCTTATAAACCCCAAAGTGAAAATGCATCAGATTTTATCCATCAGGGGAAAAAGATTCAAAGAGATCCATGCGGAAGTTTGGACAATCACATACCTTACTTGAGATTATCTCAAACAAGGACCATAGATTTGCCGTGATTCTGCACAAAGGATGCAAAAGCAACAAAGCATGGGAAGCAGATTTAAGTGACTGAAGATATCTTGCAACCCATCTCTGCCAATGTTGCTTGTTTATACGAGAAGACCAATACAACATCGATTTCCTATAACTACTCAGAATAAAGACACACCTCGAAAAATGTATTTCATCAATCAACAAGTAGGAACAGACTGTTAAGAAACAGACGCCATAAGAGCTTGACAAATTAAATCACACTCTAAGCTACAAGCAACAGAGCAAATGGCCAAGAAATTAGAAATCCAATGGTTTTCAAGAGTAGCAACAGTTATGCATTTGAACATGGCTTTGCAAAACTTGAAAGTAAACGAGAGAGAAACAACCAAAAAAAAAGGAAAACACAAGAGTTCAAGAATCCAAATGAAAATTAGCAGAGCAGCTAAAAGTCACCATAGGACAGATTGAGATATCTGCAATGGCATTTGCAACAAATCCAGAACACATTGCAATGGCAGAAATCCTCCCCCAAGAATGTTTTTCTCAGACATGGTTCTTCTTTGTGACCATGTCCCAGAAGAAGTCCGTCAACATAGGCTCGTAAGAGGGCATCTTAGCATATCCAGGAAAGTAGTTAATATCAATAATAAGGTACCTATTAGCATCTCTCGCATCCCTAATGACGTCGAAGTTAAAGAGATTGAGACCCATTGATTTCCTCATCGCTTTTGCTAGATCTTCCAAGAAACTGAATGGAGGCATATCCACTTTCTCTAAGCTCCTATCCTCCCCATACTCTTTGGTCTTGTCTTCTTGAGCAGTCAGGTTCGATATCTGTGAAAACGGGAGAGAACCTTTCGACGTCCCTATCTTCTCCTCAGAGATGTCAGGTAAAGATCTCCTCCTCACGCATTTCACACGATCTCCAACCACATAGACCTTGAAGATCACACCACCATGATTCACAAACTCCTGCAACACAATCGGAGCCTTCAGTATCTTCATCCCTTCTTGATCATAAATCAAAAACATCTTGTGAGATTTCGCACTCCCATCGGCGTCCAACGGCTTAGCGATCACCGGAAACTTAAGCTCCCCCAAAGCTCCTCCGCCGCTCAAAACGTCCGAATCCATGACAACGACTTGCTTCGGAACGCCAAACCTTTCGCTATCTGAGACAGGAAACGTCAGTTGAGTTATCACCTCGAGCATCGAAACCCTATTGTGCAATCGCTCGATAGCCTCCGGCGAATCGATGACAGGGACACCGGGGCATTTCTCGCGAAATTCATGGAGGTTCTCCTTCCAATCCACATCATACAGCTTGTGGATTATGCAATCGAGCTTCCCTTGATCCAAAAGCGATTTCGCCGGATCGAGCTTGACCAGATCAATGCCTCGTTGCCTCGAGTGCTCGATCAAAGAAGGCTGGATGAAACTATGCTGTTTCTTGGCTGCGAGAGCGTATCCAACTAGATATCTCTCCTGGTTTGAATCTGCCATCTTTTGCTGTTCTGCTTCGAAGGTAACACAATTAGGGAAAAATTCATGCCAGGAATCAAAACCTCTTCGAGAGAAAAGCAAAGAAAAGTTCAGGATCCAGCTGTGAAATTCTACACGGAAAGCAAAAGAAAAAAATACAGAGAGGAAAGATCGAAAAGGGCTGTTTCTGTCGCCTTTCATTAGATGAAATAACGGAAAGAGAGAGAGAGAAGGGAGTGTTGTACACGTGTGGAATGGAATATAGGTACGTGTGAGGATGCAAGTGGCGAATGTTTAACACGTGTAAGCGTGCGAAAGTGTACTAGTGCAAGTCTTTTTCATAAGATGGACGGCTGTGATGCTTCCTTTGGTTGTGGGCCACTTTACTGTTAGTGGGCTTGGATCTTTGAAACCCATGTATATTTCACGTAGAAAGCGTAGCTATTCAGGTTACGATAACCGTTTTGCAAACGCGGACGAAGAAAAAATAAAACAAAGTGTCTTAAAAGTTAAACCATAATTTTATTAGTTAAACCGATCCAAATTATTTTCGTTAAAACAAAAAAGACAAGGATATAAATGCGAGCGTCTTAAACCCTAATTCTTTCTCCGGCTACCTTTTTCCTCGCGCAAAGTCTTAACGTCCTCTTCCGACGTTTCTCTTCACCGGACGGGAAAAAGTGAGAAAGAGAGAGAGAGAGAGATCGCTGTCGTGATGGCTCCTCAATCGTTAAAGAAGAACTACCGGTGCTCTCGATCTCTAAAGCAATTCTACGGCGGTGGTCCTTTCATCGTTTCATCTGATGGTTCTTTCATCGCCTGCGCCTGTGGTGACGCCATTAACATCGTAGATTCTTCGGACTCATCAGTGAAATCCACAATCGAAGGCGAGTCGGATACGCTCACTGCTTTGGCTTTTAGTCCTGACAATAAGCTACTCTTCTCCGCTGGACATAGTAGACAAATTCGAGTTTGGGATTTGGAAACCTTGAAATGCATTCGCTCTTGGAAGGTAAATATTGTACTAAACTGGTAGCGTATTGGGTTTCTGGTGCACCCCTGACTCGTCCGGATTGTTGAAGAATCATTCGTAGTTAATTCTATCCAAAATTATCTAGAAAATTCGATTCCTTTTCTCTGAAGAAGTGTACTTGAGAAAATTCGATTCCTTTTGATATTTCTTTAAATAATGTGTTCCTAATGATGAGCAGGGGCACGAGGGACCTGTGATGGGTATGGCTTGCCACGCATCTGGAGGATTGCTAGCTACTGCCGGAGCTGATAGGAAAGTCCTTGTTTGGGACGTTGATGGTGGTTTCTGCACTCATTATTTCAAAGGTCATAAGGGGGTTGTGTCAAGTATCTTGTTCCATCCTGATGCAAACAAAAACATCGTATGTACTAATTCTCTCTATGGGTCTAATTTATCTGGGAGTAAAAGTTTTCTATTATAAAGAGATATGTTCTCCCTGTAAATCTATATTCCTTCTCTGTTTGATGACAATATTTGCATTGTTAATGTTGGGGTGTAGCTATTCTCGGGAAGTGATGATGCAACCGTTCGTGCCTGGGATCTTATGGCAAAGAATACTGAGAAGAAATGTCTTGCCATTTTGGAGAAGCACTTTTCAGCTGTGACTTCAATTGCTATATCAGAGGATGGACAGACTTTACTCAGTGCTGGAAGAGATAAAGTGAGTTTTAACCACCCTCTAGTTTAATTGAGTAACATACTTCAGAAGTAGGATTGTTTTCTGTTGGTGTTTTGCTAAATTGTACGAGGCATTTAAGTACTGCCTTTATACTAAAGTTCAAATGATCAGTGGTGTCAACTTCTTGGTTAATTACAGGTTGTGAACTTGTGGGACCTTCACGATTATAGCTGCAAGACTACAGTTGCAACGTATGAGGTACTAGAAGCTGTGACAACAGTTTGTTCTGGGACGCCTTTCGCTTCATTTGTAGCGTCTCTTGATCAGAAGAGTAAGAAGAAGAAAACTGCTTCTCAAGAAACACATTTTATTACTGTTGGGGAACGTGGTGTTGTGCGCATCTGGAAGTCTGAAGGGTGAGTCATTATATCTTTAATAGATTTTGTTGCGCTGATTAATGTCTGGTGTGAAGTCATAGAAACCATCCTAGCGTAAGAAAAACGGATCAAAATCTTTGGCTGTTTATTTTTACAGTTCAGTATGCCTCTACGAGCAAAAGTCGTAGGATATTACTGTAAGCTCGGATGACGAGGAATCTAAAAGAGGATTCACTGCAGCTGCTATGCTGCCTTCTGATCGTGGACTGCTTTGTGTGACTGCTGATCAGCAGTTTTTTATCTACTCCGTTGTGGAAAATTTAGAAGAATAAGAGTTAGTGCTAAGCAAGAGGCTTGTTGGGTATAATGAAGAAATATCTGATATGAAGTTCCTAGGTGAGGAAGAACAGTTTCTCGTAGTAGCTACAAATCTCGAGGAGGTAACTGAGCATTTTACAGTCTGTATCATGTAGACTTGATCATTATCTTGTGAGTATGATTAAGTCTAAGATTTGATATTTTCATGGACTAAGATTTGCAAATATATCTGCAGGTTCGTGTTTATGATGTGGCAACAATGTCATGTTCCTACGTGTTAGCTGGCCATAAGGAAGTTGTTCTGTCCCTTGACACTTGCGTATCTAGTTCTGGGAATGTTCTAATCGTGACTGGAAGTAAAAACAAAACTGTAAGTCCATCTACTTACCTTGTAGTTTTTCATAAACTATGTTCCTCTTTAGCTGGCAAAGCACAGACAAAATCTACATAACTAGGGGTGGATTTTTTTTTGTCTCAGATTTTTCCAGGTTGTTTGTAGCTTATGTCACGGTTGTTTTTCATGCACATCATTCCCCACAAAATTAACCTACGAAAACACTTTTTTCCTGTTAGAGTGATCTGTGGAGTCGGTTAACTTATGTTTTGTTACCTTTTCAGGTAAGGCTATGGAACGCAACAAGCAAATCTTGCATTGGAGTTGGTACAGGTCATAATGGCGATATCTTAGCGGTTGATTTTGCAAAGAAGTCTTTCAGTTTCTTTGTCAGTGGCAGTGGGTACGTACTACATAAATGATTTCATATTCGTTTCGTTTTTGATATTAGTAAAGCATGGTACTTCCAGCATGAGAATACTATAGGCAGTTCTTCCCAGGAATGATGCTTCTAGCTTATGCATATACTGTTTTCTGACAATGAGGAAATTTTGATTAGGACTCTGCTCCTTTTTTTACCCTGCCACTCAACTGAGGGATATAAGAAAGAATTAATTTTCGATTGTAATTTGCTGGCTGTTTACTGCCATGCCTTATGTTTGAGTAGGAAATGTACTATCAGATTAGTAGTTGAGCGACTCTATGGTTGAGATAGTTTGGTTGCTGTTATATTAATTTCTCAGTGAAATATTCTGGCTGAAACCAATTCGTGTACTTAAATGCAGACACATTCATATCATGCTAGAAGGTGTAGAACCCTGGCTTGACTGTGAATATTAGAGACATATATGGTCTTTTGTTATATCTCCTTCCAAGTTTGTCTCCCGAAATTCGTTATCATATTTCTCTTTGTACATTTGTTTTAATCTCTTAATTTGCGTTCCATTGAATTAGTGATCGCACACTGAAGGTCTGGAGCCTTGATGGTATCTCAGAGGACTCAGAAGAGCCCATTAATCTGAAAACCAGAAGTGTTGTTGCTGCCCATGATAAAGACATCAATTCTGTGGCTGTTGCTCGTAATGATACCTTGGTTTGCACTGGCTCTGAGGTAATTAGACGTGATGAGCAAAAACCTTTTCTGTTTAATTTTGTGGTTATCTCATTCAATTGAACATTTGTCAAATACAAAAACTTGTATATATCTTTCTCTCCTATTCAAAGAAGATGCATTGGGCTCCGATGAAAAAATGCTCCAGGTTCTTATCTGACTCTGTTTGTTTTTCTGTCTTGCAGGATCGGACAGCTAGCATATGGAGTCTACCAGACTTGGTGCATGTTGTTACACTTAAAGGACATAAGAGGCGGGTTTTTTCTGTTGAGTTCTCACCTGTTGATCAGTGCATAATGACAGCATCAGGTGATAAAACAGTAAAAATATGGGCTATATCTGATGGTTCATGCCTCAAAACATTTGAAGGTCATACCTCAAGTGTACTTAGGGCCTCATTCATAACTGAGGGAACCCAATTTGTCTCATGTGGTAAGTTTCACTAGCATAATGGCCCTGATGTCATATTTTCTCCTTCTTTTTTAGTCTTAACATTCTAACCATGCACTTATAGGTGCCGATGGTTTATTGAAACTTTGGAATGTGAACACTAGCGAATGCATTGCCACATATGACCAGCACGAGGACAAGGTACCCTTTCTGTAATACTTGGTTTCTTGGTGTATCCATATCTTGGTTTGCTTATGATGCTATTAGTGCTAGGGTTATGAGCTTCTGCCTTATCTTTATTTCTAACGGAAGTGTATATTTCTAGCGTTTTGATGGAATATGTTCACAGCCATCACCCGAAGAAACTTCTTGCTATTCTGTTCTGACAAATCGAACATTAAATTTTACAGGTATGGGCTTTGGCTGTTGGAAAGAAGACAGAAATGGTTGCAACTGGTGGAGGCGATGCAGTAATTAATTTATGGCATGATTCAACCGCTTCTGATAAAGAAGACGAATTCCGGAAAGAGGTCTGTCAATTTTACTAATTAAAAGTTTTAATAGTCTGGTTTCCATGGAGCTGTCATGTTTCCTTGATCTTTAGTCTGACCATCATCTTGAACCTCTTCCGTTGTACAGGAAGAAACAATATTGAGAGGTCAAGAGCTGGAAAACGCAGTGTTGGATGCTGAATACACTAAAGCCATAAGATTAGCATTTGAGCTTCGTAGGCCTCACAAACTTTACGAACTCTTTGCTGGGCTCTGCAAGTAAAGCCATCCAAAAACACAGTGTTTACTTTTTCTCGATATTAAGTCTCTTCCTTTTCTTACCTGCAATTTGGTGTAAACAGGAAAAGAGAATCAAACGAACAGATTGTGAAAGCTCTTCAAGGACTTGAAAAAGAAGAGTCCCGTTTACTTTTTGAATATCTCCGAGAATGGAACACAAAACCAAACCGATGCCACATTGCTCAGTATGTTCTTTACCAAACCTTCAACATACTTCCTCCCACAGAAATCGTTCAGGTTTGGTTTACATAAATGTCAAAGATCAACATCGGTAAATATTATCGGGTTTCGTTTGGTTTGATCTCATGGGATTTTTTTTCGACAGGTAAAAGGAATTGGAGAACTCTTGGAAGGTTTAATACCATATTCTCAGAGACATTTCAATAGGATGGACAGATTTGCAAGAAGCAGCTTCTTGTTAGACTACACACTCGGTGAGATGTCTGTGATTGATCCAGAGACTGAGTATCCTAAGGACAAGAAGAAGATAGAAGAAGAAGAGGTCATTGCTTCTGTGTCTGCAATGGAACAAGACATAGAAGACGTAGACCAAAAGACTCCTTCGAGGAAACGAAAGTCTCAGAAATCAAAAGATAAATCGAACAAGAAGAGACTCATTGCCGAAGCTCAGGGAAATGTAATCGCAGTTTGAGTCTTGAATGAATTTATTTGATGACATTTGAGGGGTAGAATCCCAATTTTTTGGTATTCTTGTAAGTGCTCTTGTTTTTTAAATTTTGTTTTCAACATCTTGCCTTCGATTTTAAAGAGTTTCTGATTTTCTCATAAATAGAGATTTTTTGATTTTATGAGTAAACATACGATGTGTATTTGAGTATTTCTATTAAATGCAAGTCATATATTATGTTAAAGAGTTTATGATTTTCTCATAATTCATATAGATTTTTGTTGTTTCTATAGTTTTTTTGTGCACGTCATTCACGTTATGGGAACAAACATCATTCATTACGTAAAATCAACCAAATTAATATATTATTTGGTTGTAGAATTAGAATCTGTGTAGTACACGTCGTGCACCACATTATTCACGAGGATTCTCACTTCCTCCTCATTATTCCCTTATATCACTTTTTAGCTTAATTATTTTGTCTCAACTCCCTAACATGCAACTCACAAACATAAGTTTCACGTGAATCGGTAACACTTGGGAAGTGTCGCAAATATTGATCACGTAAAATCACATAGTGAAGCGAAAATATGCATGGGAGTAATATAAATAATTCATAACAGAAATTAACTTAACATAAAAGAATCTACTGTAGTGGTCCTAGTGGACGTAACGAAAATAATGTCGGAAATCTAAAATAAATATCTCAGTTTTGACAAACTTTGTTTTGCAATTGTATATGTCTTTTACGAACCATCTTCTATGTATTTGTATATGCCTATTTGGTGGCCTACAAGCTAAAATATATCGTTTTTTTTTTAATTATCGCTTATAAAAAAAATACATCTAAGGCGTACTTCAATAACACATTTTGTTATATATTCTCTCATTTGACACAATGACACCTCCAAAATTTTACATACATTGCTGTTAAAATTTTCAATATTAACCTGAAATCTTATCTAAATAAAGTGAAGTACTTTGAATATTGAAGATTATATAGAGGGGAGACAGAGACTATACAAGGTTTGGTATTATGATTCGTTCTAGAAGCTATCTTAATGTAAGCTTTGAGTTTTCACCAGTGCGTGTACATCTGGATTTGGTTCTAATTATGGTTGCAAATCAAATTAAGGATATGTATTATAATTACATCATCATACATTATGCTTGGAGATGATGCCTAAGATTAATATGAAACTTTGAATTATCATATTTTGATATGCGAAACCAGCATTTAATAATAATTTCAACTATCAGAATTATACGTCTCTAATCAACTGTAATAAACTATTAGTTGGTTAATATTTTCAACTTTATCGTAAGTTATATCACATCAAATTAACGTATACATGCATGAAACTATGAAAGAGCATAACATTCTGCATGTGTATTTTATTATATTGATTTGGTTCTTCAACTAGTCACTTAAATAAAATTAAAAAATAAATCTTGTGGATCATAAATAGAAATATAATTCCTGTGGTCGATCTGGTCTCTCTCCATGGACAATTGGCAGGTATGGATCAAACTGATTAAGTTGGAGCACAATCAGATTCAATCTTAACCTCTTTCTGGTATATATCATCATTTTGAATATTTTATAATATATGTGTAGAAAATAACGTCATAAGAAAGCATATGCCAAAAAAGCTTTTCATGTAACAAAAATTAGAATTCAGAAACATTCCATTCACATCCCTTCTAATTTATAATCATGTCTTTTGATTAGTATTTCCAATGAATATAGAACTATTAACAAAAACATGTTATATATCGATATTCTAAATCTACACTATGGCACCGGTTAGGAGTTGTCTTAAATAACCTAGATGCGTGGGTGTGTGTGAGTTAAAATAAAAAATGCTGTAAATTAAAAACACTTTGGCATCAGTCAAGAGGGTGAAACTAAAAAATTTGGTGCATACTATTTCCATATATTACAATATACTAGGGAGTCATTTTGTTCTACATATATGTCATGTTTCACTTATTGAGGAGTGTATGACGTATGGACATTCCCCTCGAATTCTTATGATATGATTCCTCCTAACCATTGGAAGGCCAACGAATATACTAAACAAGGTCTTTAAAAATTGTAAATTTACAAATTCTTCATTGTACAGTAGTGCGTCACCTTTTCTACTACAAATAACAGCAACACTCCCTCTTTCTATAACACACGAAAACAAAACAAAAAACATATCTCAATTAATTAAGCTCAAACCTAAGCTTGTGACTGCGTCATGACGAGAACGATGATTTGCGTTGCGCGTGTTGAGGAAAATAACGGGTGTGGTGAATGTGACCACGAAAAACAGGTTAAAGAGTTGGGTTTGGATCATCAGGCCTCTGCGAATAGTTCCTTTCTTCATTCCGTTATCAACATGGTTGGTATGCTCATTGGTACGTACTTGATAAAATTATATTAATCGTTAGATTTTTTTAGCTATTTTTTTTTTATAAAATGGTTTTCAAAATATATTTTGTTTTAGCTATTTTCCTGTGGAAACATCCAATGGTATGACCAGATTTCAGGCTCCGTTTTATAAGTTATGAACTCTTCCAAGTTTATATTTAAAACAAAATATGTTTTTTATTGTCTACAACTCACACAAACATACTACCAAATTTAAACATAGATATTTACAATGCAATGACATTATTAGTACAAACTAATAGATTACGCGTATGCGATCATATATAACAAATTATGAACACAATATATAAAATATATATCTTTTTTTTTTCCCATGCGAAACATAGAAGTTTCTAAATCCACACATAGTTTTGTTTTGTTTAATAAACAACATCGTAAGAAACCAAAATACAAGCCTACTCTGACGTCATCTTTCTCCGGTAACTATAGGACTAGGCCAACTATCGATGCCGTATGCCGTCGAACACGGCGGTTGGATCTCAATCTTGCTCCTGATATCCCTCGGAATCCTCACAACTTACACTTCCCACATCATCGGAAACTGTCTCCGCCGCAACCCCAAATCCAAATCCTACACCGACATCGGCTACTCCGCCTTCGGCCGCCACGGCCGCCTCATCGCCTCCTTGTTCATCTACCTCGAAATCTTCATGGCCTTAGTCTCTTACACCATCTCCCTCCACGACAACATCGCCGCCGCTTTTCCCGCCACCTTTACCAACCACCACGACGGTTCTTTCCCGGCGGCAAAGCTGACGGCGATGGCGGTAGCGATCGCTTTGCCAAGTTTGTGGATAAGGGATTTGTCTTCGATCTCGTTTCTTTCTTCTGGTGGGATTCTTATGTCGACGATTATATTTGGGTCGGTGGTTTACACGGCCGTATTTGGAGGCGTTATTGACGATGGGAGGATTCCGGTGCTCCGGTTAGGGAATATTCCGAGGGTTTCGGGAATATATTTGTTCGGCTTCGGTGGACACATTGTATTTCCAAATCTGTATACTTCCATGAAAGATCCCTCCAAATTCACTAAGGTACGTTAGTTCCTATATACTAACCTTTTTCTGTTTTATATTATGTAAATCATTATTCCGAGAGTTAATTTATAAAAGAAAACAAAATTAGCATATATTTTCATATAAATAATATGCATGGAATTTACCAATTCACACCGGGTGTTTGTTTTATTAGGATGTTCCAAAATACATAGGGAATAACACGATATGTGTGGAATAATAATGTATTACAATTTATAATCCTAGGTTTAAAAATTGCGTTGCCTTATATAGTAAAAGGGAAAATCACATTTTAAACCCTCATGGTTGAAAAATGTAGCACTTTAAACTTTCAGAATTTTGCACTATCACTTTAAACCATCAAAATAAAGAAACTAACACATTAAACCGTCAATGTGGCAACTTTGTTCGCGCCGCCAAAAATGTGACTGGAACTGTTCAGTTTCCGATAAAAAGATGGAGTATTTTTTATTTTACCTAGAACGGTTCAGAAATCCAACGTTTATAAATAATAAATAACTTAAAACGTAAAATCCCGTTTTCCTGTTAAAAACGTAAAATCCCAGTTTCCCGCCAAAAACGACACATCACGTTTTTCCGTAAAAACGTAAAATCCCGTTTTCCCGTAAAAAATGTAAAATCATGTTTTCCCGCCAAAAACATAAAATCACGATTTCCAGCCAAAAACGACAAATCTTGTTTTTCCGTAAAAAAACGTAAAATCTTGTTATCCCGCCAAAAACTTAAAATCACGTTTTCCCGCCAGAACGACAAACCCCGTTTTTTCCGTAAAGAACGTAAAATCTTGTTTTCCCGTAAAAAACATAAAATCATGTTTTTACGGAAAAACGGGATTTGTTATTTTTGGCGGGAAAACGTGATTTTACGTTTTTGGCAGGAAAACATGATTTTACGTTTTTTTACGGGAAAACAGGATTTTACGTTTTTGGCGGAAAAATGAGATTTTACGTTTTTGACGGAAAAACGGAATTTTATGTTTTTGACGGGAAAACGAGATTTTACGTTTTCGGCGGGAAATGAGATTTGACGTATTTTTGATGGAAAAACGGGATTTTACGTTTTTGACAGGAAAACGGAATTTTACGTTTTATGTTATTTATTATTTATAAACGTTTGATTTCTGAACCGTTCTAGGTATTTAAGCTGTTAAAAAAAAAAAAAAAAAAAATTACACGTCACCATCTTTTTACCGGAAACTGAACAATTCCAGTCACATTTTTGGCGGCACGAACAAAGTTGCCACATTGAAGGTTTAATGTGTTAGTTTTCTTACTTTGGTGGTTTAAAATGGTAGTACAAAATTCTGAAGGTTTAAAGTGCTACCTTTTTCAACCCTGAAAGTTTAAAATCTGATTTTCTCCATAGTAAAAACCCTCTTCGTTTTTCAACCCTGAAGGTTTAATACAATGCATGTTATTAATAATATTGAATATACTACGTACGTAGGTATCGATCGTAAGCTTTGCTACGGTGACGGCTCTGTACACAGCAATAGCCATCACAGGAGCGATGATGTTCGGACCAACTGTAAATCCCCAAATTACCCTCAGTCTTCCAAAACATTTACTAGTAACCAAGATCGCTCTTTGGGCCACTGTACTAACCCCAATGACCAAATACGCTTTAGAGTTCGCTCCTTTAGCCATCCAGCTCGAACGCAGCCTTCCTTTGACCATGACCGATCGCACCAAGCTCGTGGCTCGTGGTCTTGTGGGCTCCACTCTGTTACTAGTCATTCTCGCACTGGCTTTAACCGTTCCTTACTTCGGTTATGTCTTGAGCCTCACGGGCTCCTTGGTTAGCGTCACGATCGCTGTCATATTACCGTCTGCTTTCTACTTGAAGATTTGCTGGGACGAGATGTCGAAGTCCACAAGAGCCGCGAATCTCGGGTTTGTTGTTTTCGGGTGTGTTCTTGGAGTTTTGGGATCGTTTGATTCAGCCAAGTTGCTTGTGAAAGAGCTCGTTCGCGTTCATTGAGGTTGAGCTGTTTTTTAGACCGCGGTTTATTGTTAAAGCTTAATAAAGAAAAACACAAGCCTATATATATAAGCCTTTCTTTTGTTCTTACTTCTTACCTCGAAGATTGTTATTTCTGGTTTACGTGTGCTTTCTTCAATGATCTAGAGCGACTTTAGATTTCATATCTGCCTTGATAACACGACCAACACAGCAGCTTTTAAGATGCCAAAAAGATCTTACAATATACAACTTCTATATATTATATATACGCTGTTATTATAATTTGTATCTAAACTAAAAACTATACTCTACTAGGTACAGAAGATGTACACAAGGGGTCTTACGCTGGATTCCTCCTACTTACAAGACTGAATCCAAAGCTCTTCTTTTGTCCCCACTTTTTTACTCTTACCTACTCCTTTTGTATTCTCCAGCGCACCGTAAATTAGTTTTCACTCTGTAAATCACAGAGAGGGCATGAGCCCAAAAACCCGTCTCTTATTTTTTGACTTACTTCTTCTTAAATATATTTTTCCATCTTGGTTTCTCGAGAATGTCTGGGATAAAGAATGAGTGCCAGCGCCAAAGAGACCACAAAACCAACCCCTCCGCTAAAAGGCTGTAACGGCCGACTCCCTGCGATCCAAACCGGGGAACTCGGGTTGTAGCTGAGGAATCCACCTGTGTGTAGTACAAAGCTTGCTGCTATCATTCCTGTTCGCAACCCGATTGGAACAATCAGATTTCCTTGGCTTCTTTCACGAGCCCCTGCGAGCCCCAACGACAGAAGCCATAACCCTGGAATTGATCTCAGGGATCTGGAATTCGACAAGAAAACAAAAGCAATTAGTATCAGGCTATTGTACTTCACATGCTCTAGAACTGTATGACTAGAGTATAACATACACATATGCCCAACTCTTAACAATAAAACTCCAAAAAAATAAATACCTCTGGAACAAGGCAAATACGAGCCCTGTAATGATAATGCTTTGATGGTATCCCATATCTATAGCAATCTCATTAGGCATCCATGATCTGAAGAGCAACTCTTCCACAAACACAACAAATGTCGCAGCTGTAAATCCCTTAACTATCAGCAGAAGCAGTTGCACGCATCCCTTAAGACACTTCATGGCATCGAAAGGATGTGGAAAATATGGTGGCCGAGATAAAATCGCAGCTCCTAATATTGTATTTATGGACTGTATTAATAGAACGACTATGATGCCCCCTGCCAAGGCCTTCAAAAACTCTTGAATCTGTAAGGAATGAACTTGCAGTATCATTTCTACTGTTTTAATACAACTATGCCATAACTTTTTGCTGAAAACACAACAACAGATTCAGTAAACCTTATTTCATTCTGCTTTTTCTGTTTGAAAAATGTCCGCCAATATCTTAGTTGAAGCAAATTGGCAAATTGTGATATTTCTTTTTTTCGTGTTTATGTGGGAAACTAATGCTAATGCGCTAATGAAGAAATCCAGAAGGCATGACCACGGTTACATGGTTAGGCCTAGTGGCTAAGGAAGTAATTACGGTCACGAAGCTTTTCCCAGCAATGCAAAGAAAATCAAACTATTCTAATATTTTTAAGGTCAATATTACATTTAAGCTAATACCTGTTTGTTGCACACAAAAAATAAAAGAAGAAGCTAATACCTGTTTTTTGGCTGATGCCTTGAAATCAAGCCCATATTGCCTGAATGGGTTTTCATACTTCCGTACTCTCTTTCCCCACAACATAACAAGAATAAAAACAGCAACATAGAGACCAACTACACTAGCTAGTTCCGCCACTCTAGATGGCGTACTTGTGGACCAGCTCTGGAGAAGTGTTGGAAGTAATGGAATCACAACCGGTGACCATAAAACGAGCACCATTCCAACAAAGCCCACAATCCTAATAAACAGGAAAAAGGATTTTACATACGAGAACCATTAGGACCAGCTACTATGAAGAAGAATCAGAGGACCCTACTTATGGTACTAAATGGATAAGAGTGTGGAATCATTAACATGACTGTTCTCATAAGAGAATATAACATATTAAGAACGAAGAATTCACTTGCAATCTGTAGTGAAGTAT
This sequence comes from Eutrema japonicum, assembly GCA_030161315.1. Taxonomy (NCBI): domain Eukaryota; kingdom Viridiplantae; phylum Streptophyta; class Magnoliopsida; order Brassicales; family Brassicaceae; genus Eutrema; species Eutrema japonicum. Next base: position 49,454,869 of record BSQW01000005.1, read on the forward strand.
CTAGCTTACTACGAATGAAAATTTTACTTGCAAATGTGTAGTGAAGAATCAGACGTTAGTTCTCCTGTTTGTCTTCAAGAAAATGGTTAACACATCCATAGTTCAACATCATTTCATTTAAGATTCCTTTAACCACAAGACTTAGATTAGTGGAAAACTAGTTACCAAGGTGGTAAAAACCAACAGTTATACAAATATATACATCCAACATAAAAAAGCATATGGTGATGGAATTGGTCTGATTTTTTGGCTTTTAAAAATTTAGAAGAGCCTACTTCAAAGCCAATCACATAAGTTGCAAGATAGTGAAAGGAATCAACAGAGATACTTAGAGTGGAAATCAGCTTACCTCTTCAGTAAGGGCCACTCATCCATATGCAGAAATTGGATTAGTTTATCAGTTAGACTCATAGCACCACGAAGGCCACCCCAAAGCAGGGCAAGTTTCCCAACTAGCTTCAATATGCCACCCCTCTGACCCAAATCTGCCAGCATTGTCACAATCCTGTTCACATGAAAAACCAAGGGATTTCAGATCAGGAAGAGACTCAGGGCACTGATGTAGAGGAATTGATTTATCTACTTTTTAATACCTTTCTTGATCCACTTCACCACTTTCCTTTGTTGGAACCGCAGGACCAGCTATGGACATGGCTTTCTCAGCAAAACTTGCCACCATACTGCTCTGATCTTTCTGTTTACTTTCTTTCTCCAATGGTTTTGACATGATGCGACCGCTTTGTGGATCCTGTGCAACATGCATTAATTATGAAGGACAAACCTGTTTGTTTAATCCTTTGTTTTCATCTGAATACCAATATTAAACAATACCTCATGCTGAACCAGCATAGCAGATGCACCCAGAGCAGCTGTCACAGCACCAACCATAACAGGCTCATTTCTGATATTTTGTAGGCCAGATTCCACCATTTCTCCAATGCTCGAGTTCTTCTGTTTGCTCTTCTGGCTCGTTTTGGCTGGCAAAACATTCTTTGTTGCGCCATTATTCCCATATTTTGGTGCTCTACCCATGAAAATATCTCTCTTAGCTTTGTCGGTTGTTGTAGATACATCGAAATATTTTCTCAGAGCAGCTAAAACAGAGCCAACAACAACACCAACAGGCAATACTTGCCTGAGAAAATGAGCCTCTTGAACAGCAGATGAAATTGCCCTAATGATCGCGTCCCCACGAAGTTTACCTACTTTTCCAGCAGGAATGTTGGCATTTTTGCTATTCCTTTTGAAAGTCCAAGTAGGCTCTGCATATACAACAGCAAATGAAAGTGTATTTGCCACTCTTTTTATATCTCGACTGAGTTGAGACTCAAATTGTCTCATGCCAGCTGAATTCATCCTGCGTTGAACTTCTACATTCAAAGAGTCTGATACAATAACTTTTATGAGGTGCTCTAATTCATCACATCCTTCATCTACTTTGTGAAGACTGTCATTTTGATCGTCCACTGCATCATGATTTTCAGAGAGCTCCACCTCTTGTTCATGGTCCAATATCACATATGAAGGCTCAATGATGTTCTGTTCATTACTTACACTAGGTGAATGAACCTGAACACTTCTTTGCGTATCTCTGCTGGCTGTTTTATTGTCAGCAACATTACTCAAGTATTCTGGTTGCTGATCAAGGAGCTTCCATTTACCTTCTTCTGGATAATAATCGAGCATGAGAGCAGTGGTTGTATCTAAGTCTAATTGTTTTGCAATCTGCTCTTCTGAAAGTTCCTCCCCAGCGTAAACATCATTAGAAGAATTCTCGAGAGAATCTGTATTTCTTGCAGGTAAAATCTTTGGTAGATGCTTACGAATCACAGATTCATCTCCGCCCAGATGCTTTTCATTCATCACCCAAGTTGTCCTATCATTGTCAGAACCTTTTCCAGTTTCATGCACACTGCATGCAGGATCATGTGATTTTTCAGATGACATTTGGTATTCCGTTTCATTCTTGTAGAGAGTTTGCTCTTCAGACGGAGATCTTATCTTCTTATCCATGACATTCTTCTCATCCGTGACATTCTTCTCATCAGTGACATTCTTCACATCTGTGACATTCTTCTCATCTGTGACATTCTTCTCATCACTTACCTCATTTCCTTCTTTATTTTCTTCATCTAGCTGAGTAATCATATTTTCGAGCACACCGAAAACACTATTGACAGCGACCTGAGTTGAATCATCCATCCCCGTCAGTGCTTCAAATGCATGGGAAACATTAAACTTGGCCTGATTTTGTTCCTCAATTGCTGGCTTAGTTTGGTCAGATACAGGTTGTATAATTTTGGTTTCTTTGTTCTGATCATCAACTTCTTCTTTCTCTACAGACTGTGAAGCAGAAGATTGTCCAGCATCTCCTTCGTTGCCAGTAGTTGCCACCTTGTTTTGGTCGGTGGCAGACTGTTTTGCGTTCTCATCATTTCTATTGGTTTCCTCCTTTCTTTGTTGCTGAGCTAATACAGCACCTTGGTCCACTTTGTCTTCATCACTAGTTACATCGTCTGCACCGATTGGCTGCCTTTGGTTGGTACTATCAGCTTTTGTATCTGAAGCCTTCTCAAAACCATCAGCTGCACTGGAATTTTCATTGGCCATTGGTGCTGCTTTCTCATCATTTTCATTAGTTTCTTCCTGTCTTTTACGCTTGCCTATTACAGATCCTTGGTCCACTTTGTCATCATCACTAGTTCCATCCTCTGTGCCAATTGGCTGCCCCTGGTTGGTACTATCAACCTTTGCTTCAGAAGCCTTCTCAGGATCATCAGCGGCACTGGTCTTCTCATTGGCAGATGACTCGTTGTCTCCAAGGCTAAACCCTGGCTCATCACTACCCTTCTTAGTCGGGACAGAACTCTCATCTTGATCACTGTCGACAGGTTGGGACTTTCCATAATTACCGTCTTTCTGGAAAGCCTCGGAAGAGGAATGTTCTAGTTCAATTCCACCAGCAGAAATGTCCGAGCCACCAATAGTGTTATCTGAGCCACTCACCAAACCATCACTCTTATTTATCGGATCAGGAGATTGAGAATCCTTTTGACCTGTGGGACTTGATGGTTCTTTCCTTGCTTCCTCCATTTTTTTCATTCCTGGTGCTAAACTAGAAAGGTTAAGCTTTTGAAAATTTAACTTACTGCCATGTGACTGCATGATCTCAGTTACAGCTGTTGTTAGCTTCCCACGAACGTCTTCTGGCACGGCATCTTGCAAAGCTTTAACAACTGTCTCTCCTCGACCAACAGCATCCATAACCTAGACATTTACTGAATAATTGTCAAGCAACTGTTAATGCAGCGACCACAGTAAAACTTGTAAAACAAATTATTACTTTTGGCACGCTGTGTGTTACCTTTTTCTTCTCTTCAGTTTTCAGGGTGCCAGGCATGGTTACATCAAGTATATTCACGACCACCTCGGCAGTCTGCAACACCTGGCCTCTTTCACTTTCTTCTACATCAGACTTATTATCTTCGACTAATTCAGCTTCAACAGAACCGCTAGTTAAAACTCCACCGTTTTCGGGTTCATCAGATCCAGTATCGATTTTGACATTCTTCTCTAACTCTGTTCCAGACGGCAAACTAGAATTTGGGGTGATGTCACTGTCTTCAAGTGTTTCCCTGGAAGGATCTACATGGTAACCATTCCCCGTCTTTCCCCGAGCTACCGGCAGGATCTTCTTGGCAGTGACAACTTTTTCAGGTGCCTTGGCTTCCGAAATAACTAAGCCTTTTGAAGGGTTAACAGTAACATCCACGTCTTTTAAAAGTGGATGACGACCTTTCAGAAGCCCAAGCTCTACAGCAGTCAACCACTGCATGGCCAATATAGGAAAATTAATCTCTAAGACCTAGAAGTGAATGTAACAAGTCAACTAAGAATAACAAAATTAAACTTTTTCCATGGAAGACAGAAGGACTTGCATAGTATTTGCATTTAACCAGAAAATTAACTAAAATTTTACACCCACATAGATCAATGACAATCATCAGTTACTAACAACATGATTGTAATTGTGAGCCTCTTGGATATAGAGAGTACCACGCCTGCATTTTATCTTTCCAATAGTGTCCAAAAAAAGAAATAAAAATGAAAAAAATATCATGTATCTGTATGACAAAAATACGTGATAACCTGGAATCTTAGATTACATGACAAAACCTAATTTCTACCAAGATGTATTGAGTAATGGTCATCAATGCCAGCACATCATAGTATAATTTCACGGCATTTGTGAAACTTTTCACTGAAATAAAGGAACTATATGTGTGTATGCATGACTATGCGTCAATGTGAGAGAGAAAGATAGCAAGAGAAGTTGCCTCAATCGCAAGGTCCTGGCTCCAAGACACGGCCACTGTACATCCATCGATCAGACTTGGTGAAGAAGAGCACAGAAGCAGACTTGTAAATGGGTTTTCAGCTATTGAACTACGTGGTGTTGAATAAAGCGGCACTACATCGTCATTCTGACAAATATAAGCCATTTCGTGAGTCAAAATATCTACAACACTATTCACACAAGGGATTCAAGACATTTTAGACGCTTACATGCAAATTGAAACCTGATTTAAGTTTACAAGTGTGACTTATGAGTAGTGTGTGAAAGGAGATAAGCGCATATTATTCCCTTTTGAGGTAAACACTATGCATGTTTATCCGAAGGATCAAGATTCAATTTTGTACTAATGCCAGCATCACCCTAAAATAATGTCATCGCACCATCTCGTAACTCATTCAACATTACTCTCAGTTTGAATCATGATCCGGGCAAGATAAGAATCTCCCTTGAGTCATACAATATCCAATAGTTTTTTTTTTTCAATAGTTCTATAATTGAATCTCTATGTCTATCCTAAACGAAACTAGCCTCCCATAATGGATTCCTTCAGTAAATTAAATATACGTCTATATATGAAATCCTAACTATAATGATACCACAAAACAAAGCACTTCTGAGTTAGGGGTATCAGGTCGTAAAGAGAGGAGTAAACCTTAAACATAACTTCACAGCCTAAATACTCACCTGTATAAAGAGGACAGGGACTTTTACTTCCCCAATCACATCTCTGGTGGCACAACTGGAATAGAAATCTTCTACACTCTCGAAACCATTTGTCACCATGGATAAGGCTTTGTCAAAGTCGCGGACTGATTTTGAAGACAAGGCTTTTCCAACATCAAAGGCATTTGCTCTGCCTTGGAAAAGCTCCTAGAAGGTATCCATTTGCATAGCGCAGTCAATAAAAAGAAGAGCTCGCTCAGATTGATTTCATAAATCATTACGATGCGTTTTAAAAGCAATACCCAACCTTGTTTTCCAGAAGTATCTCTACTAATCCGCCTGTAAGCTGTCGATCCAAACTAATACAATAAGGAGATGTTCGTGTAATCTCCTCAAGTTCAAAGGGATTATCTATGCATACAGCAGCTGTAAGAGGTGTTCTTTCCCCGGCTTCTGCCAGGTACTTTGTCAACATATTTGCACCATATCCCCGGCCAACGCCCATAAGTGTCGTCCATGGCCTTGTCTTGGTTAAGAACCGCACAGCTGTGGATATATCATCACTATCAGCAGCTGTGAATAACCTACAGAATCAAACAATTACAGATTGTCTGGGATCAAATAAGATTCAAACAAATGATACCAAGGAATTGATGTAAAAACACGTGAATTGTTGTAAACTCCAACTTAAAAAAAAAAAAAAAACCAGTGATGCAATAGCACATGATTTTGCTTGGATCATCAGTTAAGATCCAGTAACCAGTGTCGGGAGAGAATGTAGCTCACCGAGGTGTAGTGAGAGGCGAACCAGCACATCCTCTAGGGTTCATCACCACAGGAAACACGCCCCGCCTGAGAGCCTCGCTTACAAATGAGCGAACGCCTTCATCCATGCTCCCTTGCGGCGTTCCCGGGATCAGAACCACAGTCGTGTCCAGCCCACGCTCCTCACTAAGATCCAAATCCGCCGGCCAATCAAGCGAAAGAATGCCGCCGTCCTCTGTACTGATGCAGACCCTCTGATACTCCAACGGCTTCTCCTCCTCCTCGGCCGATACAATCTTCCCTCTGTCCAGGGTGACGAAATGCCTCTCTTCCTTGACGAGCCTATCGCTCAGGCTCTCTAGAAGGTCTCCGTCTCCGTAAAACGAGAGCAAAGAGCACCGGAGGAGAACAAATCTGTTGAACGGCGTGGGGCTCGTGAAAATAATCCATTCCCCAACAACTTCCTCAACGCTCCTTCTTTGTCTATCACTAACCTTCAGAGACTTTCCAAATAGCCTTGACGACAGAAAAACCGCCAATCCGGAAGCGAAGCCGGCGACAGAGGGAGCTAGGGAATCGAGAGGGACGCTGCCATCGAACGGCGGAGGAAAAAACGAGGAATTCACTAGAATCAAGCTCCGACTCTGTCGCTTGAAACGAGCACGCTTCCTGTGAAACACACCAAAGCCGTAAGAGCTCCGGCGGAGCATGAATGGAGAAGCCGTGGATATGGTGGTCAGGGGTTGTCTCGCCGGTGAAAATTGAAGAAAACTGGAGGAAGAGGACGGTGAGTACATATCTTAGTAGAGAGAGAGAGAGAGAGAGAGAGAGAGAGATTCAGATCGATTTTACAGAAATGTTAACCAGAAAGACAAAGAGGGTTGGAGAGAGAAAGATATGAAAAGGTTATCGGAGGAGATTGTGACAGGAAGGGATGTGATGTTTCTATTTCCAACCGCTAGATTCTGTCTCGATATTGTACGGCTTGTATGACAGCCGTCAGATTTGAGGGAATGTGATCTTTCTATTTTAGCTGATGTTGCCAAACTATTTAAGAAACCGATTCCATGAAAAAGTTTCTACAAACATGTTCATAAGAGAGGGTCTCATTTAGGATGTCCAAGTTCACAAGAACCGCGAATCTCGGGTTTTTTGTGTTTCGGGTCTGTTCTTGGAGTTTTGGGATCGTCTGATTCATCCAACTTGCTCGTTCGCTTTCATGGAGGTAACCAAAGCGGAATAAAAGACAAAACACAAGCCTTTACATTCAAAAGATCGAGACACATTGTTGTTAAAATCCAAAAGAAGAAAAGAATCAAGAACCAACAAAAGATATAATATAAAGAAAACACTGACGAAATCAAAAGAGTATACAGATATATGTTTTTATATATGAGCTTTACTTTTTTTCCTTACCTCCAAGAGTTTGCTATTTCGGGTTTACGGGTGCTTTCTTCTTGAGGAGATTCCCGACTTTACCAAGTAAAGTCTTCTTCTTCTTCATCTTCTTCTCCATCACAAGCTGATCTTCTGATGAGGTTAAACAGTTTCCGGTTTCATCCACGTTCTCTGTTGAGGTTTTATCGCTTTCATCGATTTTGCTCGAGTCTTCTTCTTCTTCTTCTTCTTGAGACTCTAGTTCTGATTTCTTGTCCGGAAAAGCTTCTTTCTTCTCGATTTGGCAACTTTCCCACATTTTGAACATAACTTCAACCGAATCATCTTTGTCATCATCTGCAGATTCTTCTTTCTTCTCCTTCTTCTCCGTTTTCGCCTCCGGTTTTCCATTCACATCTTTTTCCTCCATACCATTTCCATTGCTGATATGTTCTTGTGGAGCTTCGTGATCAACGGTTTCAACTTTTGGAGATTTCTCTTCTACACTTCTATGACCGTTCTCAGAAGAAAACTCAACCACTTTCGGTAGCAAATCATAGTCTTTTTCGCTTTCACTGAGCTCGACGTTCTCCTCTTCCGCTTTCTTCTTGGCCAATATTGCTTCCTCGAGTAACTTCGATAACTCCTCGATCTTCTTAAGAGAAACATCCTCCTTTGCCCTCAGATCTTCGTTTTCGTGAATGACGTTTTGAAACTCAGTTTCTTTATCCAACAGGTTCTCTTTTAGTTTCATGCTTTCGGCTTTTGCTTCCCCGAGAGTTTCCTGAAGATAAACCACCTCGTCTTCCACTTCTTTTAGACTGTCTTTTGTCTGGGCTTCTTTCTTCCAGGCTGCATCAGCTTCTTCCTCAGTTCTCTTCAGCAAATTATCCAACCTATTCATTTCTTTTCCCATTGAAGCAACTTCTTCTTCCATTTTCTTCACGTAATTCACCAAATTGGCTTCTTTCATCTCCCAATCTGTCTTTGAGCTCTCAAAATGTTTCTTTGTTTGTTCGACCGCACTAACAAGAACATCAATCTCATGTCTCGCCTCATCAAGCATATTCTCGTACTTCTCGTTCGTTGCTTTAATGACCAACTTCAAGTCTTCTATCTGTGATTCATACTCGTGATCGCCTTGACTCAACAACTTCTCTTTCAACTCCCTTCCTTCACTCGACACTTCGTGCAACGCCGAAGCTAAACTTTCCATTGCTTTCTTACTCTTCTCCTCTTCCTCCTTTGAGCTTTCCAGGTCTGCTACGAGCTTCTTTTTCTGTTCCAAGAGCCTTTGAACACTTAAAGAAGCATCTTGCTCCTTATTTAAAGCCCGATTCTTCTCCTCCTCGACAGTTTCAAGCTGATTCTTCAAGCTCTCAACTTCTTTTTCAGTCTTAGACAATTCTTCTTCTGCATTGCCCAACCGTTGCACAGATTCCTCAAGATCCTCCTTTTGTCTAGCAATTGTTGTCTCCAACGTCATGATTTTCTCCTTAAGATCAGTGATTTCAGATTCCGTGTCATGCAGTTTGTCATTGCTTCCTTGGAGTTGTTTCGTCACAGATTCCAAAGATACAGAGGCAGCTCTTCCCAACTTGTTAGCTTCTTCCAGCTGTTCCTCCAGTTCTTTGGCTTTGCTCTTCCACTCCTCAGATGAGCTGTGTGCACAAGATTCTGCCATCTTCGCAGCTTCTAGGTCAATATTAAGCTTCTCGATGATCATCTCTTGTTCTTTGACCTCTGCCTCAAAACTTGTAGCTTTCTCAAGATCTCTTTTCAGAACCACAATCTCCTCTTCTAGCTTGGCAACCATTTCGCTTCCCGAAATGGCCTTCTTTTCTCGGGTTGAATCAAGCAGAGCTTTCAACCGCGTCAACTCCGAGGACAAGATCTCAACTTTTTCTGCACGAATCTCAGCCGTCTTACTATAATCATCTGCTTGGCTCAAGGCCTTGCTCTTAGCGTCATTGGCCGCGGCCAATTCTTGATTAACTATCTGAAGCTCCTGTGTAACCGAAAGAAGAGCAGCAGAATCTGAGGCATGTTGGTTCTTGACATTCTCGAGTTCTTTCTTCAACTCTTCTTCTTTCTTCTGGACTGCCTCGATCCCTGCCTCAACAGCCTGGAATTTCTCAATCTCAACATTTTTCTGAGCTTTCAAAGCATCAGACAGCTGACCAGTTGCTTCTTCAGCCTCATTTTTGGCTTCTTTGAGCTCATCGAGTGCTTTAGATTTTTCCTTCTCCAATGAAGATATCCGCTCATTCGCTTTCTTCAGATCTTCCTTGATTTGAGTGAGTGTCAAGCGGGTCTGCGGCTCTGGTGCTTTCGCTGCTACTACCCGCGCTTGGGTTTTCTGCGAATCATTACAAAACAAAAACTTTCATGTTAAAGAACAGTGCGTGTGACCTAACAAAAAACCACAGACACATGACTTGATTTAGAGACAAATGTAAGTATGGTTTCATACTTACTTCTGGTGGAGTCGGAACCTTTGGTGATCGTCTCTCAACACAAGGCTTGGAACGATCAAGTGGAAGGCGTGAATTTGGAGTCGGTGGTGATGGAGAATTAGTCTCAGATTTATTCACTGCCCTACTCAATTTTGCTACTCTTGGAGATGGTTTTCCGGGAGTGGTTTCGGTTCTGTTTCCACAACAAAAGAAAGAAAGCAAACGGAGACAATTTCATCAAATCGCCACCAAAAAAAGAATGGATGATAAATAATTAGATCTATCTCTCGTCGATCATTGAAAACATTTCTCAAAATAGTAGTAACTTTCAATTTTTTTTGAAACACAGATACCAGATCAGATCTGGTTCTACTAAAAGAAATAGGATAAAACTAAAAAAAAAACTGAGTGAAACTGAGTAAGACTCTCTTACTTAGTCTTCGAAGCCATAGCCACCGTCGCCGTCACCGCCGCGCTCAATTTGAAGAAGGTCGATTACCAAAATAATGCTGAATTTCAGAAATTCGAATATTTTATTGCCGAAACTAGGACTCAGTTTTCGGATTCAGATCAAGAGAGAGAGAGAGAGAGGAAATGGTTCGAACAAAACCAGGAGAACGATAGAAGCAGGTGTGCGTGTGCGTGTGTGGCTGTCTCCAGAGTGGCCACACTAGTCCAAATTGTAATTTTCCAAAATTACCCATCATTCCGATGTATCAAAGAAGAAACCAACCACTAATGATTATTTAGTAGTTAATTAATCTAATCAAATTAAGAACGTGAAGGTTGGTTAAATGACGAAAATGACCCCGACTGTTCTTTAGTCGCATTCAAACTGACACCGAGCGAGCACTGTTGTCCATTGCGGCTGCAAAGATCAACGGCTGTAATTTTTCGGCAATCTTTTGTTGTTTTGTTTTTGTCAACGTTCGGCAATTCTGATTTTTTTAAAAAACTAACAAGGTCAAAGTCGGGATGGATTAAATATAACTATGATGATGGTTCATATATTGAGATGAGAAGAAGTTTAAAGGCAGGTTAGCTATTTCGAGATGAAAAAGAGTGTATTTAAGAGCCGGGTTTGACTAGAAGCCAATAAAACATTGGCTTGGGGTTTTTTATATGGTTATTAATTTTAGGGGCCAAAAAGTTTGTAGAAAAATTTATATGGTGTTCCTGGTAAAGGTAACTTCAAAGCAAATGAGGTCGTGTGTTCAAACATTTATTTTGGATTTTTTTTTTTATATAAATGAATAATTAGTGGGCCAAAAATTTAGTTTGGCTTAGAGCCATCAAATTGTCAGGTCCGGCTTTGCGGACAAGTAGAACACTCGGCTGTAAATAATGCTTTAGAGAGTGAGTTTCAAACTTTGTTAATAGCAATGCAAAGTTGTTGGATCCAAGACTATCAAAAATGATCTTTGAAAGAGATTGTAAGAATTTAATAAATTTACTCAACGGATAATTACTCTAAACTTTGGCGTTTACAATTGGATTCGAAAAGTATAGGATTGGAGTAATCGATTTGATGAGATCAAATTTACATAGATATCAAAAAATGGTAACGAAACGACAAATATTTTGTCAAAATTAGAGATCCCAGAAAATGTCTTGCACTTTAATTATGTTTGTTCTTAATAATAATAAATAGAAGTTAAAAAAAAGAAAAAGGAAAAACTAACAAACTTGTATACAATTCAATAATTTATAAGTTCCACACCAAAAGTATTTATGTTCACCAATCATCATTCCAAAGAAACCATTATCGTCACCATCTTTAACTGAAATCATCTATACTTAGGTCTTTATTTTTATTTTGTAACTAGGAATGCAAAAGCAAAATGGGCATGTGACATTGGTAGGTAAATAACACATGAGATTAGACTATGCCTGTTCTGCCAAAAGCTGGCAGAATCATGAGATCTATGCAAATGAAACATTATTAAAGCCAATGTGGTATTTATACGGCAACTCCCAAGTCTAAATTAGTTTGAGGTTTCGATTCGTTTTCTAGTGGTTTAAACCAGCACGAATCAATTTAAAAATTATTTTATTCATCCAAATTCATTTATATGGTTTTCTTAACAATTCACACACTTTTACAGAATTAAATACATATAATGACACGAAAATAACACTACTTAAAATTAATTCCGTCGATTTTTTATATGTTTTATTTATAGATTTTTTTATTAAGAAAAGGAATTCAAATTTAAGTTTAAGTAAAGGGTTGCTTGATTATTATTGTTTTTAAGTCATAAAAACAAGAAAAAAGGTCATAAACGGTTGATTGATTAACAAAGTAAAAAAAAAAACTATTTTCTATTTTGGGAAATTGACATAGTTTTAAAATTTCAAAAAGGCCTAGGGCTTGAAGCGGAGACGCTATTTAGAAAAATGAAAGAAGATGGGCTTTTACGAAATGAGTGCAACGTATCATGAGGCAAACGTTCTCAATTTATATTGTTACCTGCAAATCTCTTACAAAGTGTTCAAAATGTTGTAGAAAGAACCATTTTTGTTTGCTTTTATGTCCCCATGGTAACTATCATGAACATTTCATTTACTTTTAAACAATAATTATTATTTTCCTTTTTTCCAACTGAAAAAACTCTCATAAACTACAATAAACACAAACAATTTACATGACAGAATACAAATCCAAAGACTAATGTGAAACCTTTTTGTTACTCCAAACAAAAAAAGACACAAACAAGAAACACCTAAGAGTTTCTATAATTCTCAGATCCTCCATTGAGCAGTGCAAAGACATTGATTCCGGTTCTTGAAACCTGTCTGAATAACGGCGAGAAAGTTTACAATTCTTGTAAATAAACATCATTCGTCATGTGTCTTCTGGTTTTCGAACGTGTCAGTGAGTTCAATGTTTCTGAGATCGCGGAGATGTTGCAATATATCCTGAAGAAGATCCGAATCTTTGTCATCTTTCTTCTCCGAACTCATACAGTTATTTAGAAACTCTCCATCTGTTTCCAGGACCTGTAGCCTCTCATAGACACTATCGACTTGCCTAATTATCTCTAGCTTCTCGCTTTCCGAACCAAAGTTCTTTTCAACGGATTCCGGTAGTTCTTCATACCCGTCTTCTGATTCGTTCTCTGCTGCGTCTAGAAGAGGAAGCAAACTCTTTGCCATTGATACCATTGTTAGTCCTTCATGTTCATAACTATTGCTGAATTCTCCTGGATATTTTGAATCCTCTGCAGATTCATTGTCTTGCATTTTCAATAGCCTGTCCTCTAACACCTTAAGCTGATCCAAAATTACTAACCTCTCTTCCTCAAACTCTGATAAAGATTCATCAAGCATGCTCATATGTTTTACGCAATCCAATGTTATCTTCTCCAAATCCACATCCGTCTCAGAAGAATTATCCTCCTTTTTATCATCATCATCAGCCTCACACTCGCTTTTCGTAGTTGTGATTTTGTTCTTCTCATACCCCAAAACCTTCTCTCGGTAAACCTCAAGCTCTCTCTGGAGTTCTTCCTTCTCTTTCTCTCGTTTAACCATCAAATGATTCAACAGCTGCAAGGCTTCTTGATCATACTCAGCTTGTTCTTCCATCATTCTCTGATACTGCAACGCCTCCATCTGAACTTTCGCTTTCTCTTCTTGTAGCCTCGTGATCATCGCCATTGTCTGGTTAGCTGCTATCGCCGACGCGCTTCTTTCTTCTTCCAGATCTGCATATAAACCTCTCAGTGCTTCTTGTTCTGCTCTCACAGTCTCTCTCAGTCGTTCAATGGTCCTTAAAGGATCGCCACCGTCCATCTCACTCACTACTACGCTCCCATCTCTTGCCTCTACAGAAGCTGCATACTCATTTTTGAAAAGATTAAGAAGTTTCTTGTGCAATAAAGTATTGCCTGAAGTTGGAGTTTCCGGAAACTCCTTAGTCATTTCTTCTTGATCTTCTTCTTTTTCTTCATTTTGGCTACCTATGAAAGAAAAAAATCTATTCAGGCTCAAAGTGCTTCACATAGATATACAAACCAAACCAAAGATGCATAGATATATGCACAAGACCTGTTAGAAGAGGATCAAATCCAATAGAGAGATTTTCGATGACAAAAGCTTCATTCTTGCTCCCAAATTGATCATCTAACAAATCTGCTCTTTCTGTTTCTTCTTCATCTTCTTCCACACGCCCTGTGTTCAATCACAACTGAGGAATATTTAAAACCCATGAAACAGACAGAAACAAATTTTCAGATTTTGGGTTTGTGTTCTCACTCTACCTGAAATTTGATCTTCCCCATTTGTGGCAACATTGCCTGTGTCTTCGTTCCCGAGAAAGTTATTGCTGTTGGTAGATCTTAACCCATCTTCCTCAGACACTTCTCTCAGACTTAAACCATAGCTCTCGACATCTGAAATCACTTCACCATTTTGCTGCTGCTCATGTGTCTTTCCTTCTTCTTCTTCTGCTTTCTCTCTGAAGAACCCTAAGGGATCGGATTCTCTCTCTATCTCGAACCCATCTCCAATTTTATCATCGTCGATCATCTCTAAGATCAAACCTCCGTTTTCTCTGTCACCCAGAGTTTTCCCCCAAATTGATGACTTGATAAGCAAGTAATTAGGGTAGGGTTTTTCTGCCAAGCTCTTCTGGCAACATGTGCAAAACCCTAAACTAATGTTGCTCCGCACTTGGCGATCTGAGCAATCCGAGCACAAGCTCACCGATTCTGATAACTTCCCGTGAGTTTTGCAAAAACTGAGACTTGCGAGCTCTGCGACGTGGTTTTGGCATATAAGCTCTCTGTAAGTGAGTCTCTTTTCTGGGTTTCGCTCGAAGATTCGATCTAGCTTCGGGCAGAGAAGGCATACTTGCTTAAGGCCGAAGAAAGAGGCGAATCTCACGATGAAGTAAGTGAAAAGGGAATTGAGGAAGATAAAGAACATGAGAAGCCATTCAAGGAATGCGTAGACCAAGATTACTGTAATTCTATTTGTGTTTCTGCTTAGCTTCGTCGCGAAATTGTTGGCCGCCATTGATTTTGGCTCCTTGCTTCCTTCGCTGAGGCTGAAAGAAGAGAAGAGAGAAAAGAGGAGAGAGAGAAGAGAATGATGTTGTCGGGTAACATGCGCAAACCACGCTGTCTTTGTCTAGTTAAATTAATTTACACATGAACCGAAACTAGAAACTAAACTTGGGTTTTTGGCTAGCTTAATATAGTAAGTAAACCTTTCAGTCAGATGTTAATGAGTAATTTTCCGGAACATTTGTGTGTTTTGTATTACAGCGTGTTTCATTAATCATTGTTTTACTGACTTTCTTTTTCGTATTATGTTAGAGACTTGGTTCATAGTATCGACCATCAGCAGCCGAGACATAAGTCTCGCACGAGACATATGTCTCTCCCAAAAGATGATGGCGTGTCGCGACGAACATAAAAAAACAATTAAAAAAAAAAAAAAAAAAAAGCGGAAGACCCCATGATTGGGTCTGCAATGGGGATAACATGTGACTAAAGATTTTTCTTTTCGCAGAAAATTGGAGAGAGAAACTGTCGGGGCAAAAAGAGAAAGCGTGATGATGAATATTTGGCTGTCAAAAGAAACATTATAAGAAAGAAAAAGGGTAAAAGATCGTTAAAGTGAGGGAATTTCTAATTGCTTCTTTTGCTTTTAGGTATGGGTTTTATTTACTGTTTTAAAAGCAATGAATATACTGACTAATAAATAATACACATATTTTGCCTAGTTGGTGAGGATATAAAATAATAAATATCCACTGTTTGCTTGAAAAAAAGTTCATGCTTTAAAAGGCATAAGACCAGCTCCAATGCTGGTTTTTAACCATTTCTTGACCCAGAAACAAATAACAAAAGAGAAAAAAATAAATGAAAAACCCTAATTATGCTAAGAATCGATCCTTATTTAAGGCATTTTAGAAACCGATTCTTAGCCACGTGTCAACGCGTGAATGGGCGTTTTTTGTTGGCTTCTGTCTCGAACCCTCCGTCCCGACTAGAGTGTTTCCGCAGAACCTCATTTCTCTCTGATATCGCGAATTGCAAGAGGAGAGCTCTCGAGGCAGCGAAATTGGGGGCGATTTCTAGGGCTCATCACAAAATCAGGTAAAAGGACCGAGAACGAGCAAATTTGTTTGTTTTTGTTGTTTCGAATCGATTTAGGGTTTCGATTTAGGGTGTTATTAACCTTTTCGTATCAGATTTAGAGTTTCGAATCGATTTATGATTCGATTTAGGGTTCGATTTAGGGTTCTTAATAGATATGGGGTTATTAATCGATTTAGGCTTACAAATCGATAAGGGAGTTGAATTTGTCAAGCGATTTAGGGTTCGTATTAGGGTTACAATTGGATTTGGGGCTCGATTTTTTTCCCCATTTCTGGTTCGACAATGTTTAATAAAGACTTTGCGAGTTGAATAATGCCTTTGTGATTTGATGATTGCATAGATTAGCTTCATGGTTAAACGATTTATGGTTAAAAAAATATGGTTGTTAACTCTTGTTGATTATTCATCAGAGTTTGTGAACTGTTGTTCTGTTTACAAAGGAGAATTGTTTTACAGTTATTTTCTGTTTTATTCATCATAGTTTGACACATCGAAATAGAGTGCCTTGCTGCTTTAAAAATGTTGCTCTGTTTTGAATCATTTTCTTTAACTGTTATGTGTCTTTGAATTATTTCAAATCGACTGACTACATCTCATAAAACTATGTAGGCAGAAGTTGACAAGCTAACTAGTCGGGTTGCTGAGCTGGAGTACCTGAGTCAAGGTGAGTGTTTTACTGCTTCCTTGCTCTAGGCTTTATATTTTTTTTTAAATGTGATTGCGTTTTGTTTGGCTAAGTTGATTGTTATTATTGTAACTAGTAAACAAGTTTTTCTGTTTCTTTCTAACTTAATGAGATATAGATTGTTAACTGAACTTAAATAGAAGTAGATAACTTGATAACATTAAACGACTAAATAAAGAAACTAAAACTAAGTACATGTGTAAATTTACAGAGTTTTGAACCCTGTATCTTTGAAACGAGTAATAAAGAAACAGAACTCTGTTTCTTTCTAACATAGTGAGAACTAGATGCTAATAAATGCAATGAAAATGAACTTTCTAACTTAACTTAAATAGAAGTAGATAATTTGATAAAATTATCCGACTAAATAAAGAAACTAGAACTATGTACCTTTGTAAAGTAACAGAGACTAGAACTCTGTATCTTTGTGACAAGTAAATAAAGAAGCAGAAGTAATTTGACTGGATGGGTCTTAAATGTGAATTAGATGCTAATTCACCTTTTTCTTCCTAACAGTTATGACTTGATGGGTCTTAAATGTCTGTTAGAGATCGTAAATTAGGAGTTGTTGTGTGTTTCAATGTCTGGTGGTTAGGAATTGATTGCCAAATCCTCTTTTAATATTACACTAACACTTACTCATCAGATTCCACAAGCTTTGTTAACAAAACATCATCAAACTAGAGAAACCTACCACAAAATTTAGTTCACACCAGAATGGATTACACTAACACTTACTCATCAGATTCCACAAGCTTTGTTAGCCTTCTAGCTAGTCAAACTGTGGACCTTGATTCATCAGAACTTCCTAGGTTTAGAAGCCAATGTTCTGATGAATCAAGTGGTAAAGAGAGAAGGAAATGGTCGCCCAAAGAGGATGTAATCCTCATTGGTGCGTGGCTTAACACCAGCAAGGACCCAGTTGTAAGCAATGAGCAAAAGGCCGGTGCTTTTTGGAGGAGAATTGTAGAGTACTACAACTCTAGTCCTTTGTTGGTTGGGTCTGTCCCTAGAGAGATAGGTCAGTGCAAGCAGAGATGGTCTAGGCTTAATGATCTCGTGTGCAAATTTGTTGGGAGTTACGATGCTGCCTTGAAGGAGCAATCAAGCGGTCAAAATGACAACGATGTTATGAAAGCAGCCCTGGAGATCTTCTACAACGATTATCAGATCAAGTTCACCCTCGAACATGCGTAGAGAGAGCTGAGGCTTGATCAGAAGGGGTGCTCCACTTATTTAGCTAAAGATGGTGTCAAGGACAAGCGCAAAAACGTTGTGGAGTTGGATGGGGAAGAGGAAGTGAGACCCCCTGGGGTTAAGGCTGCCAAAGCTGCTAAACGAAAGAAGAGTGGAAAGGAAGAGGCAATGTTGCAGTTACAAGGCATGTTGGAAGTGAAAGAGAGGATCTCCAAGCAAAAAATTCTTGACCGTTTACTTGCAAAGGCTGACCAACTTACTGAGATAGAAACATCTGTAAAAAATAAGCTACTGGCACAGTTGTTCAGAGCTAAAACTATGTAGTCTTAACTCTGAGTAATAATTTGCTTGCTAACTGTTTTGTTTTATTGCTAACTGGTTTGTTATATTTCTAGTTGTTAAGTGTTTTGTTATTTTGCTAAGTGGTTTGTTGTTATTCTGTTTTGCTAACTGGTTTGTTGTTTTGTTGATTCAGGGGACAGAGAAAAAGATGTGACTAGGGGAAGACGGAACCATTTCGAAGCTTTCATGTGAACAACTCACGGGTCTTTTGTTTTTTTGTTGTATTGTCATGTAGACTGGTCACGGGTATATTGTATTTTATTGTCTTTAAGTGTTGTAGTTACAGTTTCTACTTCTCGTGTGTGGCTTCTTCTCTCTATTAATTTGTATCGGAACTTTGTAGCAAGTATTAACTTCCTCTTCTTCTTGTCTTCATCAGAATTTGCTTCAAGTATTATTTTTCGTTTTCTCCTAAACAAAATTTCCTCTTCTTCTTCTTCTAGTCTTAACAAGTTTAGTATTTTACTTTTAGTCTTCTTATTCTCTTCACAAACGAATCTTCAAGTCAATCTTATCCTTGGAAAAATTAAAACTACTTATCAAAAATGTCTTCTTCCTCATCAAATGATCAGCAAGATGAATTCAATGAAGCTTTTGAAGATGTATTTGATCAACACTTCGAAGATATATTCAACGACGTAATAGAGTCTCACGGACCAAAGGAGAAGAGAAGAGCGTATATTGAAAGACAACGCGAAGATGGGCACAACCGATTATGGAAGGACTACTTCAGTGAAGATCCAACATATCCGCCTCATTTATTCAGACGCCGTTTTCGAATGAACAAGGCATTATTCATGCGTATTGTAAATGAACTCTCAAATGAACTTCCATTCTTTCAACGTAGAAGAGATGCAGTCGGAAGGTTCGGGCTTTCTGGACTACAGAAGTGCACAGCAGCAATTCGTATGCTGGCTTATGGTTGTTCGGCTGACGCTGTCGATGAATATCTCCGACTTGGTGAAACCACTGCAATTTCATGTTTGGAGAAATTCACTGAAGGAATAATACAGTTGTATGGTGATGAGTATATACGAAGACCCACACCATCTGATCTGCAACGGCTACTCGATATTGGAGAGATACGCGGGTTTCCTGGGATGATAGGAAGCATAAATTGTATGCATTGGGAGTGGAAAAATTGTCCGACCGCTTGGAAAGGGCAATACACACGGGGTTCAGGAAAGCCGACAATTGTGTTAGAGGCAGTAGCATCACAAGATCTTTGGATATGACACGCTTTTTTTGGACCTCCAGGTACCTTAAACGATATTAATGTTTTTGATAGGTGACCAGTTTTTGATGACATATTACAAGGCCGAGCTCCAAAAGTAGAGTTTGTTGTCAATGGACACAAGTATCATTTGGCGTACTACCTCACAGACGGAATTTACCCAAAATGGGCAACCTTTATCCAATCTATCTCATTGCCTCAAGGTCATAAAGCAGAGTTATTTGCTGAACGTCAGGAAGCCGCCCGAAAAGATGTTGAGCGTGCTTTTGGAGTATTGCAAGCTCGATTCGCTATTGTAAAAAACCCGGCTCTTATTTGGGACAAGAAAAAAATAGGGCGGATTATGAGAACATGTATCATACTACACAACATGATAGTAGAAGACGAACGCGATGGATACACTCAGTATGATACATCTGACTTCAAACTAGGAGAGTCAAGCAAAAGTTCACAGGTGGATTTGTCGTATTCTACAGACATGCCTACAAATCTCAGTAATATGATTGGGATTCGGAATCAAGTTCGTGATAGACAGATACATGAACAACTGAAAAATGATTTGATTGAGAATATATGGGACAAATTTGATAATCTAGATTTTTAAATTAAGTTTGCTTAATATTATTGAATGTTTAATATTAGTATTTGTATAATTATTGTATGTTTAAAATTATTATTAGTATAAATAAATGTTAAAAATTGATTTTTTATTTAAGAAACCAAACATTAGTAACACCATTGGAGGCCTTAAATTAAGTGGAGTCCTTAAGTAATCACCATCACAAAAAATGTTGTTATTTTATTGCTAAGAGACTCAAAGAGAGTCTTAGCATTGGAGGTGCTCTAATGGAGCCGACAGTAGGACACTGATAAAAAAGTTGACAATTGATTTTCTCTAATATACATTTTTGGGGATTTTTCAAACTAAATTTTGGGGTCCCTCCAAAAAAAAAGAGAGATTAATTGTAGGATTGACTAATCAATCTGATGGTCCATGGGCTGATGATATGGGCCAGGCCGGACCGTGAGAACATAACAATTACCTGTGATGTGAGGCTGTGAATTTACTACTAAGACACTAAAGAAGTGGACTTGAGAAAATCAAGCCTAGCTTTGGTCAGCTTTATCTTCTCTTCTGCTTCTTCTGCTTTCTCCTTTACACCTCTCACCACTTCTTCTGGAGCTTTCTCCACGAACTACATATTTTTTCGCGTTTCGAAAAAAACATAAACCGATGCAACCCGATTATATAAGCTTATCGAAAACAAAATCGAACAAGTGTTTTAAAATATTCTTTTGATGGTAATGGTAGTATACCTTTGGTGAATTAAGGCGAGTTATGAGGGCGTCATATTCAGTTTGCATCTTGGAGAGACGTTTGGAAATGCGTTGGACCTCAGAAGATATATCAACCATGGCGGCAAGAGGTAGATATGCCTCTAGCCCTTCACTGGCTACAAGGTGGACTGAGAGATTTGCATCACCTAAAGGACCAACCATCAAGTATTTTATTGTGACCACGAGTTGAAGGGGAATCCGCGAAAATGTAAGCAATCGAGATAAGATGCAAATAGAGCAGAGAAGAGAGCTAAATGGGTTAAATATTATTATACCAGGAGGAGCCTTGGTAAAGTGGACATTGTTTAAGTCAAGCCTTGATAGAAGAGCTAACACCTCCTTTTCTTTCTGCACCGAGACAAGACACAGCTTTTAATTAAGTCAAAAACATGGCAAATCAATAAACCTTAGTCATAAGAATGTCATGCTACTGAAGGCAAAAGTTACTGACCGAAATATATTCAACAACCTCTGCACTTCCAACAACCGAGGCAGATATACGCTTTACCGGTTCCACTGAATACTCTGCTCGTACATTTCGAATTGCTCTAGTCTGTGATTTAACGGGCAAGGTGTCAACATTTTCTGAACTTCTTATATTATAAATAGAAATCCTTTACGTATGGTTCTGTTGGAGGTTTGCAGAATATATAAAGGCAAAAATTTATACTAACCAGAGCTTGTAAATTCTCAAATCTTTTTATTGATTCAACATTCCTTGGAAGTGAATTTTGTGGCCATGGAGACACAATGAGCGCTTCTTTCCTGTAGGGAAGTGCCTGCAAATACAAATGCAATCAGAATATGGTTGCGTGAAGCAGAAATCATTTTTTGGTTGCAGTGCCAAAGTAATCAACCACATATGACTAAGTTTTAGGTCTTTGTACATCATGCTCAAAACGTCCAATGAGCATTCTAAGGCTCTAAGGTATAAGGAAAATCATGCCAATTGCAATTGGCCTAGTAAATGGTGAAGGGCCATTAAATGAAGAAATGAAAAACCCAAATAGCATAATTGAGAGCATGTTACCTGCCATAGATCCTCGGTTACAAACGGCATAAATGGATGCAACAACTTAAGAATATTCTCAAAGACATATAACAGAACAGCCTGAGAAACTGAAGTGCCTCCAGATCCATACAGTCGAGATTTGCTGGCTTCAATATACCTTAAGAGTAGAGAGTAAGACTAGTCAGTCAGTTAAGTCCAAGAAACATGTATTGGTTGTTAAGAGTTCAGGTCGAGATACCAATCAGCAAAGTCACTCCAAAAGAAATCATATGTTTCTCTTCCTACATCCCCAAAAAACAACTTCTCATAGCTTGCCGTGACGGAATCAATGAGAATATGGAGTTTTGACACCTGAAAACAACACACAAGGAATATAAGGTGGTAGGCAGATTGAAACTATTTTATAACTCCAGGGTTAAAATATTATACCGCCCAACATTCAGGTAAGGGTAAACTGAGCAGGGTTTCGTCTTGGTCAAACTGAAAAAGAAAAGCAAAATGTTATACAAAATTTATAATAAAACATTGTGAAATTTCACAACAAATCAATACTAAGAGAGCAGCGGTGATTTATGTAACTTAATCAGCCTAAGGTAGCTTGTCACTTCTGATGCGATTCTGCAACTGTTATAAGTTATGGTAAAAGGTAAGCAGAAGGAGACACTCCATGAAAGAGATCTGACCAATCTCATATATTAATGCTACCTCGTTTTTTTCTGAGAATTTTATGGTCCATGAACCCATTTTGACACAAAGAGTGTCTTAAACATTTTTTAAACGAGTTTAAACTTTACATTATACTTAATCTGTCACTAAAAGGACAAAGGGATACCACAGTTCTCTTATACTTTCTAGTAGAGATGGAAAAGCAAGCAAACCTTGAGGGCCAGTAAATTCTCCCAAGCAGATGTATCGCTTAGACTAGGCAGACTCTGTAGCACAAACTTTCCAGCATTCCATAGTTTGTTGGTGAATGCTTTATTTGCAGTTAACCTCTCAGTAGATAAGTTCAGATCCTAACAATTAGGTAAATGGGGGAAAGATAGAAAGGAAAATAGACATAAATACTACATCTTAATGTATAAGCCTTACAAAAAGAAAATATGGTTCAGCTGCGTAAACACACTAGAGGTCAAACCTGACCAGCAGTTCCTAGTGCAATCGTAAATCTCAGAGCATCAGTGCCAAAGTCTTTGATTGTGTCAAGCGGATCAATCACATTCCCAAGGGTTTTTGACATTTTTCTCCCCTGAAAATTCCAACTAATCTGGTTAACTACATGGAGATATACCGAACGAGAATACTAGTTTCCCTTTAATAAAAATCCTAGAGGTAACTTAACATTTAATAACATAAAGGGAGAAGTGAGAGATAATGATATGAAAAGCCTCAACGATCAAAACTTGAGTATTATTCTCGTTCCAAAAAAACACAGACTAGAACAGGCAAAAAGCTTAAACTTACTTGAGAGTCTCGTATAAGTCCGTGAAGGTAGACATGAGAAAATGGAACGGTCCCTGTAAATTCTATTCCCATCATAACCATTCTTGCTACCCAGAAAAATAGTATGTCATGCCTGTCCAAACAAAAGGATAATAGTTATTTGAAGGAAGTAATGGAAATTTCAAAGAACCGAAATGCAACAAAAGCGCATTTTCTTTCCGAGTATTACTTAGTTTAAGACATCAGTTCTTGGTACCAGAAATATTTTGTTGGTCCTAAAAGTTTTCCTTACTAGTGACGGGTCTAGCATTAACATTAGCCCTGAATGTAGCAGCCAAAGTTTTCCTCATCGACAAGAAAGAAAGTAATATACCCAGTTTCTAACATATTTGTAGGGTAGAAGTCATTGAAATCCTTTGCTGATACATCAGGCCAGCCAAGAGTGCTGAATGGCCACAATGAGCTGCAGAAAAAAAATATCTTAAGTGAATTATGTTGGAAGTTCTTGAAAAATCAGGCAGATATGTTCAACGGCATATGTTCGTTAAAGGAGAAGCACTAATTCATTGTGTATATTTCGAAGGGGCTGAAATTTTCACATGAAACTAGAGTCTATTCCTATAACAATGACGCACAGAAGAAAAATCATCTCCAAATAAATCCAACTGAGCCACTAACCTGGAAAACCAGGTGTCAAGAACATCTGGATCCTGATATATTTCAACATCTTTTCCATATTTCTCATGGGCTTTCTCAAGGGCTTCTTCAGCATTTTTGGCAACTATGTAGTCCTCCTCGCAATCCTTTCCATCCACATACCAAACTGGTATGCGATGGCCCCACCACAGCTGCCGGCTTATGCACCAATCCTTAATATTTGTCAGCCAGTGATTGTATATCTGCAAGTGGCGACAGGAAATATAAGCAAAAGCAGAGACCAGCTCAGCAACTAATAACACACAACCAGTCGCCAGTTGCTTGCATACCTTCTCGAATCTTTCAGGTATGATGGTAAGTTCCTTTTTTTCAACAGCAAGAAGAGCCTTCTCAGCTAAAGGCTCCATGTGGACAAACCATTGCTTGCTTACAAGTGGCTCAATAACCTAACACCAGTTAAACCATGCATGAGAAAATATATGAACTTCTAAAATAAAGCACTAGAAAATTGATACTGGGTCAGCAGAAAAATACTTCTCCACCACGCTGAGATCTTGGAACTCGTAAAGTATGAGGCTCCTTTTTAACAGCTAAACCTGTCTCCTCAAGGTCTGCCCATAGTTTCTCTCTCACCTCAAACCGGTCAAGGCCACTGAAAAGACGATGTATGTTAAGGCTCCATGGACGTTAAAAAGTAACCTAAGGGTCTTCCATTTCATAATGTTGAAACTAATGCGGCTAACATACAAGTTTAAAACAAAATGTTACCAAAACAAGCCAGCAACGTCATTTAGTGTTGCATCCTTGTTCATCACATTCAGAATGGGGAGACCTAGCTTCCTTGCAAGAAGATAATCGTTGTGATCATGCCCAGGACTTATCTTCAGAACACCAGTCCCAAAATCCTTATCAACATACTGCCACGGTACACAGAAAATACTGATGAGAAATGCATGAAGAACAGCAAAGAAAAAACTATGAGTAGAACTTAGAAGTTCTCCAGCAAAAAATACTGATGAGTAAGGCATGAAGAACAGAGAAGAAAACCAGCGCAGCCTTTTCCTTGTTGAATTTAGAAAAAGATATTTGATCCTAAGAGACATCATAAAGAGTGCCTAGGCAGTAGATCTGAGTTCACCTTATCCGAAATAATTGGGACATGACGACCATATGTCATAGGTACAATTGCTGTCTGACCAACATACTTAGAATAACGATCATCCTGCCAGATGCCAAATACATTTCACAACATTAATGCTCAAACGATGCCCGAGAAAAAGCACCTATTATAGGAAACAATCAGAAAAAGATCTACATTCACATGAGGTCCAATAAAAATTATCATCTACTTTGTAGATTACACCTGCTTACCTAGTTAACTTAAATTAGACCAGCAACCCGACAAACTACCTGGACTAGATATTGAACTTCAATTTATTTTTAAGTAAAAGAAATAAATATACATGGAAAACTTCAAATGGAAGAAGAAAAGAAAATGTGTCATAAATTATTTACTTTTCCTCCTTAATGTAAAACTTGCTTCTATGCTCGTGAACTGAGCTCCGTGCATTCAAAAAGAAACCAAAACTTGAAAACACGTGAAACAGACTTTGATAGTGCCATCTGTCATTCCCGATATCCTATTATCGAAGGAAAAATAAATAAATATCGCCTCCTACCTCAGGATGCACGGCAATGGCCACATCACCAAACAATGTCTCTGGACGAGTCGTTGCTATAGTAAGAAAATCAGGACTATACGAGGAAAGATCAAATTAGCCATTTCCATAAGTAGAACAAAGGTGATCACTAACCTTCCAAGAATAATTTACTAGCACAGGTGATCGTTAACTACTGCCAAAGCAACTGCTATGGGCCCAAAGTTGTGTTCCACAAGTTTTAATGATCATACCACATAATACTTCTATGAATTCTTTAAAGAGCGGAGGATAATCAAATTGTAGTAAGATAAAAAGGAAAAGTAAAGGCAGTATTGGTAGTTGGACAGTACCTTCCAGCTACACGGTATTTAATATGGTATAGAAATCCAGGTTCCTCCGAATATTCTACTTCCTGGTAAGAACAAGACACAATCACTTCTAGAAAGAAAAAAAGTAACCAAACAACAGAGTGTGAGATAAGAGACATCACACACCAAGTCTGAAACAGCAGTCTGTAAATTAGGGGACCAGTTGACCATGTAAGATCCTGGAAAAACATTATGCCAAAATCACAGCACTTCGTATGAGTACACCATATCACTACTTACAGCCACGACAACAGAAACCAAAATATCTAATAGCTTACCTTGATATATCAACCCCTTGTCATGAAGCTTCACAAAAGCCTCGATCACAGCTCCTACAAATTTGGGGTAAAAGAGAATCAAGTAAAATACAGAATGGATTCAAAATGTAAGTGCATAAGAGCAAGGAGTAACTTTAAGAACCACCTAGAAACTGCATAATATTTTACTTGCCGAAGTTTGTGGGTTCTAAGATACCACTTTCTTTTTTTTTGTCAACGATACCACTTTAAATCATTTAAAGTCAACTTGGAGTACCACCTAAAATTTGCTTTAAGAACCACCATCTAGAAGATATGGAAACTATAGAAAGACGCCTTACGACTCAATTGCTCATCAAGAGTGAAGCGCTCTCTACTCCAATCACAAGATGCACCCAGTCTCTTAATCTGATTTGTGATGGTTCCGCCATACCTGAGAAAAACCACTTAAAACTATAATTCCGGACTAACCCTTAAAATACAGATACAAATACAGTGGATCTTATCTTTTGATGAATGCATTTGCTTTTGAAGTGGTACAGGAAGATCAATTTACTCAATTAATAGAAAGATTCAGGAATCTTCTCATGCTTAAAATACTGCATATTTTTCCAGAAGATCTATAACTTATGACTTGTTTGAAGAATGAAACAGCGCCAGAGTATAATACAACTTCTTTTGAAATAGATGGTTTGAAGTAAGTAACTGCAGTGATTAGATAGCATACTTCTCCTTCCATTCCCAGACTCTTTTGGTAAACTCGTCTCTACCTAACTCGACTCTCTTAATGCCTTGTGATGCTAGCATCTTTTCCACGACCAACTGTAAGGAAATATACTAGCTTCATAATCTATTTCAGAAACATTCACCAAACAATGCAAATATCATCTATACAATATATGCTCTACAAGAAAAGACATTTTTTTAATAAAGAAAATGTGGGAGATTGGTATAGGAACGAGAGAAATGGAGTGGGAAGAAGCAAGATAAATAAATCAAAGTGAGCACAAAACAACACGAAAACACTAATAGAAATACCATGCAAAACTTGAACTTTGAACAGGGAAATGAACCTGAGTGGCAATACCAGCATGATCGATCCCGGGAAGCCATAGTGTTGGCCTCCCTTTCATCCTATTGTATCGAACCATAATATCCTGTAAAAACAAAAAAAAAAGTGATGAGTCTAGCAGAAACATAACCTAACACAGCTAATGCACAAAAAAAAGATGGCATTACTAAAAAATCTACCATGCAAACCAAATGAAAGTGCCTAACAACCTGCAAATCGCATATATATAACTGAGCAACATACGAGCTAAAGCTACACGAACAAACTAAGAAGCTAAAACGAAAATAGGAACATAAATTGAATACCCAATGACTGTCAATTATCTCAAAATCGATTCCACAACCTCAAGAGTCACAAACATTGCATGGCCCATGTGCAGAGAACCAGTAACATTAGGAGGTGGCATTGGTATCACAAAAGGGCTGCCTCCTTGGTCGAAACTTGGTATGAAGTACCCTTGCGACTCCCACCTAAAATGCCCAAAATCCATAGTACGTGCTGTTATTAACCTTGGGGAAGAATGAAACCCTTAGTATAAACATTTCGATATCCAAACTTATAACTGCAATAAATCAGCAGAAAGTTTACCATTTGTATATTTTCTCCTCCGATGCAAAATCAAAGGTCTTGGATGTCTCAGGAGAAGTAAAGACATTATTACCTGACGCAGAAACTGAAGAGAAAAGAGGAATTCTAAATTTTTTTTACTGAAATCAGAAGGGAAGTTCATGGTAGAGGACATACGAATATACGATTGCTTATCATCAGGATTATTAATTCATGAGAATTTTTGGATAATCTCGTACTTAATAATCATGTATGTATGGGTAATTCTTAACACACCGTACCTGAAGAACAAACTTATATACAGTCTAGTTCTAGAAACAAACATAAGCAAGCAGCAAAAGCCATAGGAAACAGATTTCGACTTTCGAGGCGACCAAGCGGGAGATAGAATAGCGAAGAACGTACCAGACAGGTGAAATCTACGTTGCGAGAAACATGAACCCAAGCGGGATGGAGAAATTAATCGACGTCGTCGGTGAGTGAAGAAGAGAGTGTTGAGTCGGTGAGGACAGCAGGGAGACAAAAGCGTAGTAGTAGTTGTGGGTAGAGAGAGAGCCGTCTGGAGAATCATGGCAGATTCTGAAGAAATGCCGACAGATTCCCGAGAAAATCTGGGGCGAGAAAATTTTTGAAATTCGCAGAAAAAGATAAGCCGCTGACGAAATTGGGGTTTAGGGGAGTGGAAGCGACGAGTGAAGTATTAGATGACGGAAGGGCAATTCTGTAATTATTGCTGTTCTTATGGTCTAATTGCTGGCGGTAAATATTTTGCTCAGGGTAATAAACTAATAATTACAAGATGCTAATCTCCATTAGTATGGCAAAATATATTTTCCACTGTCGTTATTGCTGTTCTTATGGTCTAATTGCTGGCGGTAAATATTTTGCTCACAGTAATAATTAGCATAGTAACATTTGAAGAAGATTTGATTATTATGTTTTTACATTTAGTGGAAGGCAAAGAAGATGATCACTTGAGGCCAACATCTAAATCTCTTACTCTTAACCCATCACCTTTGGTCTCCAACCAGCAATTACATCCTCTGTTTGCGCCCGTGTTTTCGCGAATGATTCCCTCGAGAAAACATTCTGTAAATCATCATAGTGTGGTTAGTTAAACCGAATGAAAAGAAAATATCAAAAGAGAATGTGACTGTGATTGCAGTGAACAACATGCAAGGACTTAGCTCGGTTTTAAAGACATTTACCTCCATGTAGGATTTAAGGAAAGAAAGTGAATCTGGAACAGACCAGTTCTTGAAATGTCCCAGTGCAATCTTCATGTGGTATAACTTTGGTGCTAACGATAAATCCGCTGCTGAAATCTTCTCTCCGTTTATGAAAGGTCCCTTCACGGTAGGGAAGAAAAGAGCGGTAAATATATGTTTCGCTCAACATTCAGAATAATCTACTATATAAGATCATCAGAACTATTGCTCAAGGATCTAACACATAATCGAAGACTAGTTATGGAAGAGATCAAAAACAAAAGAGCTTACATTTTCTTTGATATAATCGTTGAATGCACTAAGCTCATCCAACAAAAGTTGCTCAGTTCCATCTCCTGGATCTTTGCTCTTGAGAAAACCGATAAATGTGGAGAAGATCTTTGACCCACTGCAGAAATAAATCAAACGTCCGCACACAAATTCTTAACTGGAAGTATGCAAATTGTCAGATATAACCTTTTTCAGCCAAGAAAACCATCAGGTCAATTGCATAACAACGAGTACACGACATCATAATACCGAGGAAAAAAAAAACAGGAATGTACACTGAAGCCTTTTCGGGTGGGGTTGCAAGAGGAGGCTCAGGATACTTCTCTTCCAAAGACTGTGTTATAACATCCGAATCCGGAACCCATTTCTCATCAAACTTAACCACTGGGACTTTACCTTGTGGACTGATTTTCAAGAACCTAGAAGTATTAAACAAGAGCAAAGTGAAAAAAAAAACTAAAGGAAATCACTGCCATTAATCAAGAATCATGCATACTGTAAACACATAGGAATCCAAGCATTCACCATTCTGGTTTGTTACTCAAATCCACCATTTTCATGTCATAAGGTACATGCTTTTCCTCCATAGTCAGCAACACCCTTTGGCAAAAAGGGCCTATCAACAAAATTATGTTTTGAATAGTTTCAGATTTCTAAACCAAGAAACAAGAATCGAATTGCAGCTTTAAATAATTTCACATTTCGAAATTGTTTGGATAGTTTCAGATTTCTGACCAGCGAAACAATCTAAGCACCAATTGAGCTAACACGAAATATCTATCTGCAAGTCGAAACTGAGTGAAAGATGGATCAAGCTGCAGCTTTATCATCCACATTTCAAAGTTTCCGGAGAGAGAGAGAGAGGGAAAGAGAGCTAACTCACAGTCTCCGAGCTTGTTGGGTGTGGTGATGGAAGCTTTGACGCAAATTTCGAGAGGAGTAGCCGCCATAGCCATCGTTCGGAACCGGCCGGTTCTTCCCAGTTTAGTCGAACCGCACCGCTTGATAAAACCGGCGCGACTGACCGACGCCGATAAAACGCCGGCGGTGCTTGGTTGAAACCTAAGGCTTATCATATTTTTGTCTTCCCAACTTTTCCTTTTCTTTTTTCATTTAAAACCGTAGCAGATGATGATGACTCACAGATAATCTGGACATTCTCAGTGGCTAAGTTGACTGACACGTGGCTAATATGAGGTATCACGTAACGACAATCATGGGCCTCAATTTCTTCTACTCTCAGCCCGTTTTCTATTAGTCGCAGTAACCCAGTATTTAGAATAATATTTTTTTTCAATCATGAAATATTATAATTTCTATCTTGAATACCTTTATTTTTTTGTTTGTATTTTTTTTTTAATAACCCTGTCGTTTACAAGAGACTATACAAGTATATTTATACAAATTTATGGGAAAGTATATTTACTTTATACAAGTTTCACTTTCTAAATGATTCAGTTTACGATAAATACGATAATACAAAAATACGATAAATGATTCAGTTTACAGTTGTATATTCAATGTTGATGTCTCCTCAAAAAAAATTATAATCATAATGTGCAAGTAATCACACATTTTATTTTCGAATTCTAAACATAAATTTCTTGAATGAAGCACTATACTAAAAGTGCTTTGTCAATGTGTATGTTCTTATCACTAAATATTATTTTCTTTAATTATCACTATTACTTCTTCTTTTTTCTTTTTTTTCCAGCAAACATATTTTTATTAATTTGATGATACAAAATCAGAATACAATGTTTTTGTTAATCATCTTGGTGGATAAATACAATTAGAGAAGAAAATATTGTTCAAAGATTCATTACAAGCTATAAGATGTACAACCGTATTAGCATTACGTTTAACATGTATACAAAATATTTGTAAAAATTTATATTTCCATGCCAATATAGCTTCAATTAGATTGAGAATTGACAAATCATGTTGTTTCCTTTGAATGCTTTTGATCAAACTTGCATTATCTCCTTCAAATATCATCGAATCGTATCTTCGTATCCACACATTTTGTATTGCACACAACAAAGATTTACCTTCTGTTTCTAAACTTGAGATCGCAGTCCCTAAATTACATGAACCCCATTGTTGAGGCACTCCGTCATGATTCCTTATTATTCATCCTTCTACAACCTTCATCGTAGTTGGGTCGAAAGAAGCATCATAATTACATTTAAAAGGTCCTATTTCTGGGCGTTTCCAATTAGAGACCTTAGCTTGACTTTGTTTGACGTTCCCATCATTTATAGATGTTATCCATTCGTTAACATCAATTTTTGAAAAAACAACATCCTTTTTGGGATTAATGTTTTGTTTGTCGAAGATTAAATTGTTTCATGATTTCCATATCCGTGAAGATTAAATATATGAGTGTTTAAAAAATACAAAATAAATTTCATTTGAATAAGAATATGAAAAATTAAATGTTTAGAAATATGTGACAAAATTTAATTAAAAAAAAAATGAGAATCAAAATTAATAATTAATTGATAGGTTTTTTTATATGTGGTTTTGCGTTAGCGGTCTCAACTCTATATTATTTATTTTTGCAGAAAGTCTAATTATATTTTTCATTTTTTGTTTATAGTTTCTTTTTTACTAGTTATAAAATATTAAACAATAAACTTGTCTATACACAGATCCTAACCTAGTTAGTTATAAAGGTCTCGTTGACTTGGTAGATGAGTAAAGAAGAATCTTTAGCTTTGAAAGTTCTTACTTCTTAGTTTTTTTTCGTCTTGGCCAAAATGAATACTTGTCTAGATTGAGGTCTCATCTGTGTTCATATTAATATTAGTTTTAATCTTAGGTGAACCCACATGAGAAAAGCAATTAAAATCTCCAATAAAAATTATATTAGAAAAAACCCAAGTGTGGTAGTAATCTAGTATATAAGCTTACAATGGAAGTATTGAAACTATTCTTAGGAACCAAATGTGGTAATTCTAGCTCTTCGGCGTCTTATACCTCCTTGTTTCCCCTTCCTACCATTGAGGAAGAACCAGCCTAAGTATGCACCTACTGGTGCAAATAAAGCCGCACCAAGTGCTGCACCGATCTTCCCTAACCGGATGATTTCTCCTGACCGGTCAACACAAGCTTCCAGAGGCCGACCACACAAACCCGGGTTATTAGCAAAGCTCTCCACTCCAATTTCGAAGGATTCGTCGAAAATTGGGACAGGACCGGTGAGTAGATTGTCTGACACTGAGAACTTGTTGAGCCGCCTAAGTGACACTAGCTCGGGAGGAAGCCGACCAGTGAACTGGTTTTGCTGAAGCATAAGAGTGTTGAGAAAGGTAATATTTGATAAAGCGACTGGGATTTCACCGGAGAATTGATTGTTAGAGAGGTCGAGAGTTGTAACAAGTGGAATCAAGGAGGATATGTTAGATGGTAAAGCTCCAGAGAAGTTGTTTCTAGAAAGATCTAGACCGACCAGACCAGAACATTGCTTTAACCCAAGAGGAAATTCTCCTTTGAGACCAAAGCCAGAAAGCGTAATGCTCAAAACCCTATTCTCATCATCATGCCAACAAGTCACACCACTGAACTTGCAGATATACCCTTCAGTCTTGTTACCAAATACCCAGCTGGACAAGTACCCATTGGGATCCTCAATTTGGGAATGTATGCTCTTCAGGCAATCTAAGTTGGCCTCGTTTGCGCCTGTTAAGCTAGACACCAGCAAGAACCAGAGACAAGTGGCGACTAAGGTTATTATTATAGACATTTTTGCGATTTTAGGGTTTTCAATGGAAAATAACAAGAGAGAGGTTTTAGCAGGAACGGCAAGTGGAAATTGTTAAGGAAGCCAAAACCTGAACATGGGGAATTATAAAGACTTTCTAAGTCACAGGTCGTCTCTTGCCCCGTTAAAGGAGTTTAGGGAGGAGACTTGAAAATAGTCATGCTTTTGAATATTCAGCCGTGGAAGGAGTCACTTAATCATAGTGTCCATTTCAGGTAACGGGTAATTTGGGTATTGAAAAGTATTATCCGAAAAGTCACCACCTAAACTCTCAATCATTTGAATAAAAATCAACTTTGTAACAAATATTTTGGATAATTTTGGGTAAATATAGCAAATTGGCAAGTTGTCATGAATGCTATCAATAAGCCAATGAATAAAGCAGAATGTTTCAAAATTAATAACTCACCTGATCGTGATACGTGTCAAATTAATCGATAAGAGTTTGACAAAAAATATTTCACTTAAATTTTGTCACATAATATTAACAATAAAAAAAACATTTATAATCAATTCATATAATTAAAATGTAAAGTTACTAAAAAAAAATAGAAAATGTATATGGGCTTGATCGGTATAACCCAAGTGTGGTAGTCATCTAGTATAAGATTATTAAAGTAAGCTTACAATGGAAGTATTGAAACTATTCTTAGGAACCAAATGCCACTCTTTGCACAAAATCTGGACGTCTTTTTGAAGGCAAGCGAATGAGTCCTGCAATCTGAAGCTCCATTACAGCTCGGCAAAATCGAGCTCTGTTGGAAGCAAATGTTAAGGAATCGAAAGTTTAATCAAAAAAATATTACATCTTTGGTAGCGTGCATTTATGTAAATGCCCTGCAAAATGAACGAATAAACAAGGATGAACATAATAAATAATAATTATTAGTCAGCTTAGATTAAATAAGCAATTTAATTTCTTTTGCTTTCTTCTCTTTTCTCTTTTCCAAGATCAGAATCTGAATACCAAAAAAGGATACTGAATTAGAGCTTCAGCAGGTGCTTCCGGTTCTTCGCATCTATCCTTCCGTTTCTTCGAGTTTGATGATGTCTTTGATTTTTGTTTGGCTTTGCTACTCCTGGGAATAAGTATCGTCTTGAAAGATTGATACCAGTCATGGAGGTTAATAACATCAGCGTGCTCTTGCGCCAGTGTGTACCTAGATAATCAATCAATTATCACAAACCTTTTCGTTGTAACACATTGAAACAAAGAAAGAAGTAACAAGTCGGTTTGTGTTCATGTGTATATGTGTTTTGAACATAGTTTGTGCCAACGGGAATCTCTCAAAATCATATTCCAGAAAAGAAAATGTAATATCGAAAGAATTGTTTCAAGAAAGACGACGTGAGAATGCAGGTGTATAAAAAGAATAGGAAGACTCACAAAATCGAGGTATCGTGCATGAAAGGCAATAGAGTTGTGCCTCTCTGGCTGCAGCACATACAGTGGAGGATATTATGAGATTCCAGTAGATCTGATTGGATCCTGCCTCTCGGGTCTCCAAGTAAAGCCTAAAACAGATATAACCACCAGATTAAGGGGAGAAAGAGAGAGAAAGCCATATGTAAAATTTTGAGCACCAAGAGAAGCGAGAACACAACATCAATCGTTTTATGAATCCGTTTAAAAGAATGATGCTCAAACTCTCTCAGAACTAATCCTGTAACTGGTTTGCTTTTAAGTTGATGAGACTGATACAACAGGAAGCTTATAATAATTGATTGTCTATTATATAATTTCCAAGTAATGGAAGTATAAGTGAATTTAAGAGGAATAAGGATGCTGAAGACTTACAGATTGAAGTTTATCGACATTTTTGAAACATAAAATTTCATTGAAAGGAACACTCTCAACTGGCTTCATATATTCCCTGTTCCATACAAAAAGGCCAGGATTGATTCGCAAGATGCATACAAAACATCTTGGTGACAACGTTTTCAATTACGGTAGTGAAATCAAAAGCAAGTCGAGTTCAATAATGCGTACAAAACATCTTAGGTGACAATGTAGAGTTCAAAAACAAGTTGTTTCCTTGGAGGTAAAAACACTCCGTGACAAAGTAGAGTTCACCTTAGCATGAATTCTATGACTGCGGCAACCTTATCAGTCATGGCACTAAGCTCTTTTTCAAGCTTTGTATG
The DNA here is from genome assembly GCA_030161315.1 of Eutrema japonicum. Lineage (NCBI taxonomy): Eukaryota > Viridiplantae > Streptophyta > Magnoliopsida > Brassicales > Brassicaceae > Eutrema > Eutrema japonicum. The sequence continues at coordinate 49,489,840 of BSQW01000005.1, forward strand.
GCTCCGGGATGCATGCTTTCTGTCACATCAAAGTGAAACTTCTTATTCAGTGTACATGGTTACTGAGATGAGCAACAGAAACTAATCAGTAGAGGAACTTATGTAATATATAAAAGATTACATATCAGCTGAATAAGACGCTAAGTTTCCTCATCAATCTTTACCCATACACACAAAAGAAAATATATTTCAAGAGACTAACTTTCCAAGGAGATCTGCTGGAGGGAAGCCATACATTAAAAGGAAAAAAAGAGAAATTCTCTGAACTCATACATGGTGTTCGGTTTGAATAGACAACAATATCTAGAGATTTACTTTGGGCTGTTCGGAAGTCCTTGTCTCTGACCAGCTTCTTCCACGGATCTCATGAACGGATGCAATTCCATTACTTTGTTATTGATCTAACAGCAGAGAACAATCAGACAAGTAAATAGCTCATCTAGCACCACCATGTATTTAGAATTTACAAACATATATATCACAGAAATGCTCAAAAGCAATCCAAAGAGGTCCTGGATGATTCACTTTTTTCACAATCATTTATGCAATATCTCCAATTCAAGCAACAATTTTCAGATAAGCAGATTACAAGACGAAATTCCTCCGCACAAGGGATATTAGAAACATGGAGATAGTTCAAGATGCTCTAGGTCAAAGAAAATGAAAAAAACACTAACCAGAAAACGAGATGAAACTTATAAGGACAAATGGAGTTAAAAATAACATACATAATATGCAAGTCAAGAGTAACGATAAGAACTTGATAAATGTTACATGATGATTACCTCACTGAATTCCGCAGAGAGATTTACCCAACTTTTCAACAAGCTAGACAACTGTGAAGGTGAAAGATCCCTGAGAAAATTTGAATTCAAGAGCTTCAGAATTTGATTAAGCCAAGCTCCTTGTAGAGATAGTAACACAAGCTCTCAATGACCCAAAACTTGAGAGCAGATAAATTTATTAATAATTCTAACATGATTTACCAACTAAGCCTCAAAAGTCAAAATCTTGTTCCACAAATTTGGCAACACAGCATAAGTACACAAAGTTGCCATCTGAACAGATCCATAGGACAAATTATGTGCGGTCCATAAGTTTAAAAAGAATACTTGGCTGCTATTGTGTGAGGGGGAAACTTCACGTTTCCTCCTTACAGCATAACTTACCTAAGCTTGCGCAGAACCTGTCTGATAACACTTTTACGTCCTGAAACGTGACTCTGACAGTTGACAATTGCTGAAGGTGAAAAGTATTTCAAGTAACGTGCTTCTGGGTCAAGTGTCTCACAGAATATGTCTAGCAATCGAAGCTTATCAAACTTTCCAGCTTCGTATATGCACTGCAAAAAAGTAAAAAAAGAATCTGCTGATTGATTTATCCCGGAAGCAGAAATACTCTAATCAGATGAAGAACAGAACTGCCTCATATTTCCTCTCGTCATCTATAATAGGAGAAGCATAATATGCATCAGCAATCCAACTAAACCGGCAGAAAAGCTATGTTACGAGAAACAGTAAGAAACTGCCGTCAGTCATAAATGGAAAAGAAAAATATAGGAATAGAACTCAATCTTCATCCAGATGGAGAAATAAAGTGAAAGATTGAACACATTTCTATGCCCATTGGAATATTTTTAATCATTCAAAACAGGTTTTTCCACGACATTTCCTATCTAAGTCGTCAATAAAATGAGAAATGATTTTTCACATACAAATGGCACACCTAAGTCATATAAGACGATGAAGTAGCTCTTCCTATGATGATGAACCGTAAATAAGAGAGTCAACTCACCAGAACTACTATGGTCCAAGGATTTGGCATCCTTTGCAAGTCCAACAAAAATTGAGGCAGCATATCACAAGTACTCCGAGTAATTTTATTCCTAGTCAAATGTTTATGAGCAGAAATTAGTACATCCAATTTCCTATTAATCGACGAGCTCCAACAAGGATGTCACAGAAGTCCAACGACAACTAACCTGTCCATCAGTTCTTCAAACATACAAACAAAGAAATAAAAAATAATAACAGATGGTGAATTCTCTGGGGTACCTCGTCACAGATGGCAAGTCAAAAGCATGCTTCATTGTTGCTTCTGTCAATAGCCCAGTACCTTCACCTGACAGCTTTACGGGGAAAAAACTGCCTTAGAGAAAACGAGTTGTGCTTTATTATATGTGGAATTTGGAAAAACATCAACGTAAAAAGGTCTACTGCTCTAGATGACCAATGGAGGGATGCAGAATGTACCACCAAAGATCCTCAATCATTTCTTTTTTGGAGTACGTATGAAGTCTGTAATATCCATAAATTCTAAATATACAAAACATGATCTAAAGTTCTTAATCATCAACTATTTAATAATGGATATGGCAGTACCAACTTCACCAAAGCCAAATATGATATTTGAGAAAGCTGAAGGACCTGTTTTTAAAAAATGGAAATTGTTGACAGGTGCATCAAGCATACCTGATTATTACCATCTTGACAAAAGTGCTCAAGCATGATGCTTAAAGGCTCTAATGAGAAATGCTGAAGACAAGCTATCTGACAAACGAATGTATAGCCAAATGAACAACAAAGAGTTAGTAATCCGAAACAAGTTGAAACCTAATATATCAAATATGATATAGCTAGAAACCTTGAGAGTTCTAACAAACGATGTCAGTGTTCCATCTTGACACAAAAAGTAACTTCTCATAAAAAGCGCCACCTTATGGCTAACAGTGAACCCAGAACATGGCTTTAAGAAAACAGCCTCGAGAACTGCATCCATCCGTTCGGCCGGAGAACTCAGAGTGAACGTACTAGCACAAAGTCTCTGCAGCGCGTTCACTGATAGTATCTTTCTAGGCGCATCATGTGCTGTGGACACACCCATTATTAAAAAAATTGGAACTTTGACTGCCCATTCACTGGAGAGAAAAAAAGAAAGAAAGAAAGACCGGGTCACCAGACATTGATATGGTAATGACTAAGTGGACAAAAAAAAAACTTTTTAGTCCAGTGAGCAGAGAAACCTCAACATGATACAATGTAAACATAGCAAGCATAAAGATGTGCTAATACCTCAATATAAGAATTAAATCCGACAGGACAGACCCACAGCATCTCTCTGTATCATCGACAATTATAACCACGGGATTCTTATGGTTTTCGTTTTCTCTGTACCATGATGCGAGAATGGTTACATCAGCCACCTGTTCAAAGAAAAGGATTAAGTGGATATACTAATTGTGAAAGCAGGCTATAAAACTAAATGATATGTAAGGCTATGCAGATTTACTAACATCTACGGTTGGCATCACAAACTGGCGTAACAAACCTCTAAGGCAACCTCCTACACCATTCTTGGCTGAGAAGTCCATGGATGAAAGCTTAGCCACATGACATCCATGAGACTTCAAGTGCAAATTCAGTTCTTCAAATGTCAATAAATCATCTACCATTTCCAGATTCCCTGACATCAATATAAGGTTACAACATACGAATAAGTGGAGTAATTGTAACTGGTCACTTGTAAAGGTTTTGGAGGTTTAGTAACCCATCAAAACATCATCCAAACGTTACATTCTTTCTTAGGACCAATATCGAGTGTAGTCATAAGTGCAGTGCATGTATGAACTCTGAACACGCTACCAGATACACCTGGTTGTAAATTCCAAAGGAAACACTAGTCTTTAGGGACTTACTGGTGAGGACCAAAGCAGTAAACAATTGCTTGGAAGAAGCCTGAGTTAAAACAGGATAAGACCGAACTGCTTCCGATAAACTCAGTGCTCCATATGATCTGATCGATTCAAATGATTCCCGTATCCAATCATGAATCCCACTGAATACTTTGGAGTTCGAATCTCTTAGAACACCCTGCAATTGAAAAAGTTCAATTCCAATATTATGTCGGGAGGAATTGAGGAGTGGTCAATTAAAGATCCAACACACATTGGAAGAAATTTAGAGAGAAAAGATTGAGACCGACTTCGATTGTCTTCTCGATTTTCGACCAGACAGTCTCGAAAACTTTCAAGCGTAGATTTGAGAAAAAATGACCATCTTCCTCTTCCACGCTTTCGACCTCAGATTTCTTGGCAATTTTAGGTGTAGGTGATTCGATCACCCGTTTGCTTTTCACCGTCGCAGTTGATTTCCCCTGGAGACTCCCAGACGAAGCCTTGTGGAGAACAAAAAATGGCTGCCATGAAAACGGGTAAATATCATAACCAGATCAGAACGAAAACGATGTCCAATTCAGACACTGGGTTTCTTCTCGCGCTGAAATTCCGAACGACGCTTCAGTGAATAGCATGAAACAAATTTTCACGGGGAGAGAGAGAGAGAGAGAAAGGACCCGAATATCATTCTCTGCTGTGGCGCCGGAATTGAATGAATCGGTAGTTGAAGATGGCGGAGGATCGGCGACGGTGCCGGAGGGTGCCATGGGGAGATTGTCGTTGGGGGAGCAATCGAGAAAGACTATTCCTTTTAGGGTTTTAACGCGCCTGCAACTCGTGCCGCTCTTTTTGGCGGGAAAATTCATGCGCCGACCACTAAAGGGAAAATCTCAAAACTAAACCAGATTGGATCGGAATGAACCAGGTCAAACCGGGGAATCGTTTTATGCGGTTGGAAAAAAAAATCATGCATTTTTTTGTTAAAATTAAAAGTTTCTTTCTACGCGTGTTGGTCGTCGTTTTGATAAAGTCCATATTTTTCCATTCGACCAAATAAACTCCACAAGTGTTTTTTTTTTTTTTTGAACTAGAGAAAAGTATTAAAACACAATTTAAAAGTGTTCCTAAATTTTCTTAGATATGCTATCAATTAAAAGAGATTTACTCGGATATGAATATGCAATTTTTTTTATATTGTGGTTGTCTATAAAAGGGGCGAGAAATAAAAAGAGATAAGTGAGATAGACAGAGAGACAAGGTAGAAGGTAATTAGTTTCTGTAATATATACACTTATCTAACCAGTAACCACGTTTAAAAGCTCTTAAGCTTGTGTGATTAATCCAACAAACAAAAATAATAAATTAAATTAAATTATAGAAATTTATACGAGTGTATATAATAATATGTATACGCGTGCGTATAGATCCTGAGAGGTATATATCAACAGTTTTCATCTCTGGCTCGTGTTGTTTGTCTATCACGAGGAAAAGCGAGAACCGAGAAGAGAACTTGGGAGGGAGCCATCACTGAATTTTATCAGTGAAGGAGAAAAGAGAGAGAGAGAGTTTTGTCCGAGGGAAATCTGGGTATAGAGAAGTTAGGGTTTGTAGGAGTTACAGAGGGAAAACGGAGGAAGGAGAAATTAGGGTTTCGTTTGCTCCCCGATTGGGTGATGGAAAGCGAATTCAAAGGGGGAGACGATTTTGAGACCTGAATCATGTAATGCTATTTCCCAATTTTAGGGATTTATTTTTAAATTATTTATTCGTTAGATTATCTCTAAGATTCCGTGTTTTATGGGTTCGATCTCCTGTAAGAAAACTGGTTACGATTCTCTATGTGAATTTTATTCGTGATTGATTTGATGATTTCTATTGGTGATTGATTTTGCTTTTCTAGGTCAATTAGCATATCTTTATCTGGTGTTTGGTTTAAAATTGAAAGAAAAAAATGTTTGATCATCTCGAAATTGTTGACAAATGTTCTGCGTTCTTTGTCCGTTTGTAACAGTTGGAAGAGCTGGATAGATATCGGTTTGTGAGTTGGGGAGATTTAATTTTATTGTAGATGGTGAGATTATCTAAAACCCTTCTTTTCCTTTTGCTGTATTATTATCTTTGTCCGTTTCCTGGATGAGAAGGAGTGATCAAATGGCATATTTAGGCTTAGATCATGAAAGCTTTTTGATCGGTTAACTTCTCATTGCTGTGATCATGACATCTTTTTCACGGAGAAGAATCTCTGTTTCGTATCAAGACGATGATTGAACATGTCATAATTCACTGATCTTCATGATTGTTTACTGTTCCTGCCAATCCCCTCTTGTGACATTTTATTATATCATCTGCAGGCTGATAGAAGAGTTGGTAAGCGTTCAATGGATCAGAGAGGTTTTTCAAAAGTGGACTCTGGAACATGTAATGTTTGTTCTGCTCCTTGTTCATCATGCATGCATCGTAACGTAGGTTTCACAGGATCAAAATCGGACGAATCATCAGATGAAATCAGCGGAGTAGCTGGCAGCCAGTGTTCTGTATACGAGGACCGTCTTTTGCCTTCATTATTGGTTAATACTCGCAACAGTTCAAATAACACTGCTAGTGAAGCAAGCAACCTTGTTAATTCCAGTCATGATGCTCTCTTTGAGAATGCTGAGAGTAAGGAAACTATCAGACGTTCTGGGATATCCAATGATTCCGGAGCTGTTGCATTGACTTCGAAGACATCTGTTTCTGGGAGCAAGATGAAACATAAAGTGTCTGCATCGGCTAATGTGTTGGATCAGAGCTCTAACTGTATAGAGGGCCAGGAAGATGGGGTATTGTCTGATGATCGAACCAGAAGTTTGAATTCTGGTTATCCTAATAACAAGATAGTCCACAAGGATTCAGCTGATGGTTCAGCTCTAGTTTCTGATCCAATTCTGGGTGGATCTAGGAAAGATCAAGATTCCACATTGATATCTTCTAATGTTCTTTCAAATGAAGCGAAATCACAATCTTTGCATAATCCATCATCCAACCATGAAAACAGAATCAGTTCAGAGCGGGGAATTTTCAAGGAAAAATTAGGACCACGGGGTGACAAAGACGGAGAGGAACCTTCAGTTGAAGGATCTACACCTTCTGGCCAGAACGGGAAGGATGGGAAGTCAAGTAAAAGTGCTTCCTTCAATAAATCAGATGAGTCAATCTCATCAGCTATGTCTGAGAGCGAGAGTGATGATTCTGAAATGGTGGAACATGATGTAAGTATTGCCGTTTTGTCTCATATTAGAAACTAGTGAATACTCCTACTTTGTTTTTTTGTTTTGTGAAAGCCTTTTCTTTTTTGTTGAATAGGTAAAAGTTTGTGATATCTGTGGAGATGCGGGTCGTGAAGATCTACTCGCTATCTGCAGCGGATGCAGTGATGGTGCAGAACACATGTAAGCCTGCTCTTCTATTCACGGGAAAGAAAATATACTAATGGCAAAATTCGATTCGGGATTTGTCCGCATTGTTTGTAGTATAATTTGATTTTAGTTAGATAGTAGTTATTGATTTTGATTGTCATGTCTTACCATCAATAAAAAGGTAGCTCCATTTTCTGTGCTAATAATATAGTTTTGCTTTACTCAGCTATTGCATGCGGGAAAGGCTCACTGAGGTTCCTGAGGGTGATTGGCTGTGTGAAGAATGTGAGGAAGCTGAAAAACAGAAGCAAGGTAAAGCTGAATATTTAACCGAACATGCTATTTGTGAAAAAAACAAAAAATAGCGTAATGAATTACCAAACAAAATGCAGATTCAGATTTTCTGTTTCCATTTTTTTCTAACGAACTTGGAGTTGAAATATGCAGAAGATAAGAGAAAAAGAGAAACTGAGTTAACCCTCAATCCACATAGCTCAGGCAAAAGGCATGCAGATAAGATTGAGGCAGCTCCAGATGCTAAAAGACAGGCGGTTGAGGGTTCAACTGGGTCACCCAAGAAACCTGTTCTCCCCAGAATAGGTGTGTTATCTCGGGAAACATCATTCAAGGGCTTAGACAGGTCAAGGGGAAAGCTAAATCATCAATCATCTTTCAGTGATGACACAGAAGGTGCACGATCTACTGGTTCACAGCTTCAACCTCCAAAAGGTAGGCTGCATAATGGGATTTCTCTCCCTAAGCGCAACTCTGCCTTATCTATTTTGTCATATTTTTTGTGATTTTGAAGGTTGTAGAACATTACTTTTCTTTTTTTTTGTCCAGGTGCATTTTTAAAATCTAGCTCCTTCAATTGTTCGAGCTCGAAACCAAAAGTGCAACTTATGGATGATGTTATTCTCCCAAGAAAGAAGAGTGGGAAAGAATATACTTCTCTTGATATAAAGGAGGGGGGTTTTGGAAATGTAAGCAAATCAATGTCAAGTAGAACAACAGACGCTGGGATTTCTAGTGGAAATGACTCGCAATCAAAATTGATTGCGTCAAAAATTTATCATTCACAAGAAGGCAAAAGCTCAAAGCAACTGAAAGATCGTAGTTCAGAAGCTAATGCGTCAGCATCCTCCACCGACCAGAAGCTTACTTCACGCAGCAATTCGTCTGCTTCATATGGAAACAATACCCGTGATTTGAAGGGTTTGCAGTCTGATGGTAAACGAGGTTGCTTGACGAAGCAAGTTAGCAATCTAAACCGAAACCGTCTAGAAAATCCTGTTGCTTCTGGTATGATTCCTATCATTTTCTGAATAAATTGGTTTTTCTGCTACGTGGACATTGATAGTACTTCTGTATATGTTTTAAATCATTTTATTATTTGATCTCCCGTTTTTAAGATATCATGATTGAGCTCCACCCTTTGCAGGAGGTGATATTTCCAAAAATGAAAAGTGCAATGCCAGCGAGCAAAGTTCAAGTCAAGCTGACTGTAAGGATGAACTGCCATCCACTTCCTGCGCGAGTGAGGGTGTGCCAAGCAACGGTAATGTAGCTTCGCAGGATGGATTACCGCGGACCAGGGAATTTAGAGAGGTAGGGAAGAAAAGCAAAGAAGCCTTTAGTAAGCGCCAACGGTCTAGCCTGTTATCTGGTGCAAAAGGCTTACCATCATCTCAAAAGGGAAGCCAGACTACAGAATCTAGTGACACCTCAGGCGTTTCTGATAGTGATCTCTCTACCACAATAAATGTTCGGGAGGATTTAAATAAGGGTAATAGGTTGCGAGCAGCAGTAGATGCTGCTCTTCGTAAAAAGCCCAGCTTTGGCAAGAACAGAGTATTGGAGCAGTGTGATGTGTCTTTGGCATCTAATGTGCATTCTAGTTCTGATAAGACTTTACGAAATCAATTGCCTCCAAAGATGCATACGAATTTATGGCCTGCTCCTGACCCGTACAAACAGACAATTGTAACAAATGAGAAGCAGCTTGTACTCTCTGGTGCTGATGCGATACCTCCACGATCTGTGGAAGTTGAAGTTAATTTTCCCTCTGTGAAGCGTGTGATGGGAGATTGGCCATTAGTATCCCCACCCGCTCTGTTGAGAAGCTCAGCCATTCCAGACCATGAGTCTATATGGCAGTAGGTTTTCTTTCCTTTTGTGAAGAGTATCCATTTTACGTTTCTGTTGAGGTATACCTCTTATATATGTCCATATAATGCATTTCTGAACTGTAAGTTCTTACATCATTTTCCCAGAGGAGACTTGGAGGTGCGGAAAACTAGAAATCAGTCAGCTATGCATAGCGGAATGCAAGCACATCTATCAACCTTAGCATCACCCAAGGTTGCTGAAGTGGTGCATAAATTTCCAGAAAAATTTAGCTTGAATGAAGTACCTCGGCTAAGTACATGGCCAGCACAATTTCAAGACTTAGGTACTAAGGAAGACCATATAGCTCTTTTCTTCTTTGCTAAGGATATTGAGAGGTAGGTTTCATACATGATTATTATTATTCAGTCACTTTTATTTTGTGTTTACTCTAATATTTTGTTACTGACGAGAGTTTCGTTGCTGCTTGTGTGATATAGTTATGAGAGAAATTATAAGCCCCTGGTAGATTACATGATCAAGAAAGATTTAGCCCTGAAAGGAAACCTCGATAATGTTGAGCTTTTGATTTTTGCATCCAACCAGCTTCCTCCGAATTGCCAGCGTAAGAATGCTTACCAAAACTCTTTACATTTTGTGAACATGATCATCTCGTTGATGATTTGATCTACGTAAATGTCATTTTTTAGAAATCTTTCAGATCAAATTTTCACATCCTTTTACCCAAAAAAAAAACTAAATCCACAGCCTTATCATTTGATTTGGGCGGAGAGAGAGAACATAATTATGTCAGACACCCAAAATGTGCTTATTACTATTCTAACCTTGTTTCCTCCCTTTTAGCTCGGCTTCTCTTTATTTAGGTTTTTTTAGTAACTAGTAGTTGTTCACGTTGCTCGCTTGCTTAGGAATTTTAGTTGATCACTATTATCCAAGCAAGTAACAGATATGACTCTTCAGTCACGCTGCAATACTGTCTGATTAGTTTCTAGAAAGTAGCACGCATGATTTAAATAATCTGTTCGGAACGTAATGCTAGTTTATTCTGTATGTTATTAATTGCAGGTTGGAACATGTTATATTTCCTTTGGGGTGTATTCCGAGGAAGAAAAGAGATTTGTACTAACCCACAAAAGAACACATCTTTGCCTCCTTCAAATGTTTTGCCACGTGATCAAGACCCAAATGACTTGTGCCAAACGAGTTCTCCTTCCAGGCATTTGGAGAAAGCGTCTTCTCTAGGTGAGAGCTCACACAACATAAATGAAACTCAAAATCGGACAGATGTATTTAGCACAAAGGTGAGTTGTTCATAGACCTTGGGTAAATCGTAAATGCTTGGTCTCTATCTATGTGAACTCGTACTAGGACATTTTTGATCTCTTAAATCTCATCGTGTTCCTTAATACAGGAGGAAATTGGTCGTAAAGAGGACGAACCAGGTGCGAATCATATTTCTTGTCAAGCTAATGGATCAAATTCTGGAGATAGTCTAGTGAAGAAGGTTCAGCAAATGGAAGAGCAAGAATTAGGTGGTAGAAAGGATCTGCCTTTGACTGTCACGGGCTCAGAGATTCCGCCCAGTGGCCAAGACAATCCCATAGAGATCGATCTCAACTGTAGTAGTCAGGCTGGTCACAGGAAGCGTCCAGTTTGGGAGCTGACAAGACCCGCCACCGAGAATTCCTCTGCCATGAACCAGAAAGTGGAGCTCAATAATGAAGGTTTATTCGAAGGATCTCCGAATAAGAAGCCCAAGACAGAAAGAGAAGAAAGCAGCAACGTTTCCGGGGATACATTTGGTAATGATTCCGGGATCATGAAGAAGAGTCCCAAAGTCGTGTTCCCTTTGGACTTGAATGCCGAAAGAGAAGACATCGAACTAGTCGATGATCTCATTCCACTTGGCAATAACAACAAGAGGCGGTTAAGCGGTAGAGTCCCGAATCTGGAGCTGGCATTAGGAGCTGAAGAAACAAGTCAAGACACTATGGGACTATTGCCTTTCTTAGCCGGAAGTAGCAACACTGGTGAACAAAGTAGTCATAATAGCATGAATAGAGAAAAAGAGAGGGAAGTAGAAGAAGATGATGACGGGGCCGTCGCTGCTTCTCTCTCGCTATCACTCTCGTTTCCGGGCGAGGAGAGGAAGAATATGAATACTCCGTTGTTTCTGTTCAGAGACCTTCCCAGATAAAAAGTTGTAAGTTTATATTTTATTATATGAGTGGCCTTAGCTTCTTGTTTTTTTTTTTGGTTGGTGAAGACTCCAACGAGATAAAATCACAGGTTTGTATATAAAAAATGGTGGTGGGAAGAAAAGATACCGAATGCTTTTTTTTGGTTTTAATTGGTTCAAATCTATAGAATAACAAAAGAGTATTCTGATGCAAAATAATCAAGAGAAGTTTACTAATACTGTAGATGTAAGCGGCAAATTTCCGGACGCATGACAAGGGTAGTTTAGTATATTCGCATATATATATATAGAAGATATCCAAAGTGTGTCAGCATATTCTTCTTCCCAGTGTTCCTCAGATCTCTTGGTTTTACACTTCCAATGGCGTCCTGTGTTGCTCATCTTTCTCTTTCTGGTAAATCGATTACGTTTTCCCTTCATCTCGCTCCTTAATTTCTCTACCGACCGTATGTCTATTGATTATACAGCCCGATTTTCATCCTTCTTTGAGGTTCCCTATTGAATTAGTAGGAGGAGAAGATTTCTCCGATTGTCCTTTCCGGTGGTTTTTTTTTTGTGAGCGATGTGAAGGAAAATCTTAGATGATCGTGGTTCCTGGATCGTTCCTTTATAAGTTGTGCAAATTAGCTATGATTTTCAGTTAATCAAATTAAAAAAGTGAAGAGCATAACATTTTGTGGTTTGCGAAAAAAAGTAAAGGGCTAAACAAATATCTTTGATCTGTAAAATTTTTTGAGAGATTCATATTAGGGAGAATAAAGCAGCAAGCTTCTTGAATCTGGTGGCACAGGTGGGTCTCAATCTCATCATGTGAAAGCAAATGGATTGTTTACCACAAAGCTCAATTCGATCTGTAAAACCTCTGCATTGACAATTCAGAAGAGATCAAACCGGATTCACAAGTTCTCGGTTTCTGCAGGGAATCGGTAAGTATGTATGTCGCTATATCGTTTCGTGAATTGACTTAAAAAATTCATGAAGAACACTTAGATATTTTCAGTGATGGGAGTAGGAGAGGAAGCGGTGGCGATTTCGTAGCTGGTTTTCTTCTAGGAGGTGCCGTGTTTGGCGCTGTCGCGTATATCTTTGCTCCACAGGTAACTTATCTTAATGTCTCTTTGATTTGGGAATTTGTTCTCATGACTGTTTCATTGGTTCTATTCTGAGTGGTTCTTGGAGCTGATTTGGATGATCTTTATATCATTCTCATGCCATCTAAGCTAAATCTTTTTTACGTTTTTTTCTTGTGTTTTGGTGAACCAGATCCGAAGATCGATTATGAATGAGGATGAGTATGGTTTCAAGAAGCCGCAACAACCAACATACTACGATGAAGGTTTAGAGAAAACAAGAGAGACACTGAATGAGAAAATCGGACAACTTAATTCAGCAATTGACAATGTCTCTTCGCGATTAAGAGGCCGAGAAAAGAACAGCTCTTCGCGTAATGTACCGGTGGAAACTGACCCTGAAGTTGAAGCTACGACTTGAAGAGACAAAACATTTTCCTTCTTCTTCTCTGTTTTTCATTTGTAACCAGAGTTGAAAACAGTTCCGTAAGGTTTGATTTGGTTTCTTGTTGCTTTTGTGATCAGTCCTCTGTAGAACTCTTGCAAAGTGAAATATACAGTCTTTTGTTTTTACTGAATTTTAATTCTCATTTGGTTTGATTCAACTCAGCAGCATTAACACATATATGCATGCATCTTTATAAAAAAAAAAAAGAAGTAAAATAAGATTTTGTGTTTTCACAAACTGGATAAGATGTGAAATAATCCGAAATTACCACCCAAACAAAAAAAAAACTAAAAGACAAGACGAGAGATAGATAAACATTGGCCGGTGGCCTCGTCACAAATCCAAAATATCCAGAAAGGAACCCAAAAACTCAAAAAAAGCCAAAGCCTTTCTTCTTCTTCCGCTTTCCAATACAAAAAAAAAAACTCAGAAAGCAATCCACAAGATTCGATTTTTTTCTCGAAACAGTTTAGGTTTTTGATTTTGTTGAAACGGAAAAGAAAAACCTGCAATCCCCCTTTCACTTTTAGGGTTTTGGGTTTCTGTTTGATGATGTGCGAGGAGATTCTTCCTCTGTTCGTGTCTTTGTCAGATGGAAGATCACGATAAGTCTCCTCCCCCAAAGGTAAATCTTTTGAAGTTTGTAAATTTTCCTGGGAAAATGCATGAGTTCGATTGAGATTACGGTGGTTTCGGAGATAATCCCTGGTTTTGATTCGAGTGAAATATGAATATCTGATACTGTTTCGTTGAGTATTGTTCTTTAGATTCAAGGATTATTGGTGTTTTTATATGGAACTTATAACTTTTTCTTTCTTTTATTGGTTTAAAGGATTACTATAAGATTCTAGAAGTTGATTACGATGCAACTGAGGAATTGATCAGACTGAATTATCGGAAGCTTGCATTGGTTTGTGATCTCGAAAACTTCTCTTGAATATATATGTTAAAATTTGAATTTTGGTGCTTGTAGATTGAAAGAAAAATGAGTTTTTTGGTGAGAATGTTTTTGTGTTTCCATCTACAGAAGTGGCATCCTGATAAGCACAAAGGCGATAGTGCAGCTACAGAAAAATTTCAAGAGATAAATGAAGCATATAACGGTAAGTCTTTTGCATAGTCGGTTTCAAGAGATATCTGAACATACAGAAAGTAACCCATTTTAGTCCCCTAGGTTATGGCAAGCTTCAGTGAAATGTATTTGCTTTTTTTTTTCATTGGTCTACGAAGAATAAAAAAATGAGAGGAGGAAGAAACAAAGTTTAGCAATGAGAGAACAAATTACTAATGCCTTCAGCTTTATACAACTCTATATAGTTTCTATCCTCAGATGATTTTACATCCCCTCTCCATATAATTATTTCTATATGATTTCACAGCCTTTTTCTTGGTCTGCGGCCACTTTAACTATAGCTTGAACCTTCTTCCCCTCCTTAACTCTCTCGTATGCTTCTACCGACACTTGAGAATATGATTGAGAACAATGCTCTCTCGCTCTCTCACCATGTCTTGAATCAGTTGATTTCCTAATGTTACATAGCTTCTTCTTTCTCTTTGGCAGTGCTGATGGACCCTGCTACACGTTTTGAGTATGATTTAACCGGTATTTATGAGATCCACAAGTATACTTTACGGGTGTGTAACATTTTTTTGTCCCTTTTTTTTGTACATTTGAAAAAAAACATGGTATCTAGTTTTTGCTGACTTCTTGAGATATCCCAATGCGTTCTTTACATAGGAGTATCTTGCCAGATTTAAGGGAATGATACTCACTTGCAATGGACTCGGCATCAGCCAATCTTCATCACCTTGGTAACCTCTCTAGATTTTCATTTTTGTTTCTCTACAATGTCAAAGTCTTATATATTATATCATGAAACTGTATATATATAGTAGCTCGTCTTCATCGCTAAACTTTTTTGACTGCAGGACGCATCAGTTGTCTGAAAATACCAAGAAAACAACAGACTAGCAAGGTTGGTTCTCTTTTTCTTATCTGTTCTTGGCAAAACCTAATTTCTTGGATCCATTTCTGAATCACAAAAAAATCTCATTATCTTCACAGGATACTGTATTAACTGAAAGCAGAAGTTCCCGTCTCACTGCCTTTTAACAAGGTGTGTTTGTGCTGTACAAAACTGGAGCCGTAGCGCGAAGCATTGATGATATATTCAAATGCTTTAATTAGAAGTTGTATTGTTTCTGTATGGATGTAGAATTAAAGAAGCGTATATGGTCTCTGGTTTCTATTCATACATTCACACATTGGTGATGATTCAGATCTTTTACTACTAGTCATTCATTGTTTTTCAGACATCATCAGATCTTTTACTACTAATCATTCATTGTTTTTCAGACTTGAGACATGAAAATGAATAATATAATCTATGAATTGAAGCTTTTATCACGGAGTAATTACAATGCTACATAAAGTAAAATGATTCTCTTACAACACACTCTGGAAGCTTGATTCAAGTGAAACCTGAGAAATGGTACAGGAACTTTGTAAGAGAACACATACAAATTTTTTGATACAGAAGCTTTGTAAAAGAATACATTGGTATACAGTATAAGAAAGAATGTACAATTTTAAACTGAGATAAGTCAGTGACTTGAGAACATGGCTTCATATGATAGATTCAGCTCTTCTCATAGAATCCCAACTTGGTTTTGAAAGACCTGAGTTTTCCATTCGAAGGCCAAACATCCTCTAGGAGAGAAACTGGATACATATATGATGCGACCTTCGATTCTGTAATGTCTGTCAATAAATCCCCTGTGATACGATATGCAGCTTACGCTGATATTCATGATTTCTCCTAATAAATATGAACATTTGTTAGCTCATCTTATAGTATCCCAAGTTCGGCTTTGAAAGATCTGAGTTGATCTTTCCATGGGCAAGCATCTCATAGGAAGGAGCCTGACCCGGAAATAAATATCTTGCAAGCTCCCCTGACTTAAGCTGATGCACTTAGTCCTAATTAGCTTCACTATACATAGCATTCATTTGGTAAAATCCCATCTTCTTTCATTTTTCTAAACAGTGCATCCGCTTCACGCCGCAGGCCTTTCTTGTACAATCCTAACATCATTGTAGTGTATGTCCAAATATCAGGCATAAGTCCTTTGAGGTTGAGGCTACAATATAAATCCCAAGCATCTGCCACCTCACCAGCCTTACACATCCCGCGGATGATGATATTGTATGTAATGATATCAGCATCCATTCTACTCTTTTGCATATCCTCCAATATAACCAATGCTTTCTCTATCTTCCCATTATCGCATAGACCATGTAACAAAACGTTATATGTGATAATATTAGGAGGGGCACCACAAAAAACCATCCGTTTGAAGATTTCTTCGGCAACATTAAGTTTACCCGCTCTGCAGTAACCCTGAATAAGAATTGTGTAGGTGACTGTATTTCGAACGACTCCTCTCTGAGACATCTCGCAGAAGAGTTTCATCCCGTGCTCTACCTTGTTAGACTTGCAATATCCATTAATGAGAATGCTATAAGTTACTACATCTGGGAAGCAACGTTTGCTAACCATAAAATCGAACATTTGCTCTGCTTCATCTAGACGACTGTACATGCAAAGCCCGCTGATGAGTAAACTGTAAGTGACAATATCAGGATCCAGAGATCTTCGGATCATCTCCTCGTACAATTCTTCAGCCTCCAAAAGATTTCCTTCTTTCACACAAGTATCGATCAATGCATTGAAAGTAAATACATCAGGGTTGATATCCCTCTTGCTCATATACCTTACCATCCGAGTAGCATCGCTCCATCTACCGGAATTACAAAGGCCAGATACGAGAGAGTTGTAGGTAACAACATCCGGTCTGATCCCATCTTTTTCCATTTGGTTCAAAAGACCCAAGGCGTTATTCACCTGTTTGTTTTTGCAGAGACCATCAATGATAGTGTTGTAGACTACAACATTAGGTTTATATCCCATTTCCACCATTCTATCGAACATAGATAACGCATCGTGAATCCTATCCCCGCGACAGAATCCGTTGAGCAGCGAGCCAAACGTGACAATGCTGGGCTTATGACCAAGTTTCATCATCTTCCCGAGAAACGAAAACGCAAGAGAGAATCGAGAGCATCTACAGAAACAATTCAATAAAATATTGCAGGTATAGAGATTATGAGGAATGCCCAGCATTTGCATCTGCTCCCAGAGATAGATCACAACATCATACTTCTTCATCTTGGAAATAGCACTCAGTAATCTACTAAAATCAGCAATTGAAGGAAGAGGACGACACTGAACCATGTGAAAGAAGAGTTCAAGCGAATCATCTAATTTCATATAGCGAAGCCCATTTCTCAATATCTCTCGGTAATCACTGCCACCACCAGAATGAGCTCGCCGTCTCGAGAAACAGAAATCGCAAATGCTAAACGACGGAGAAGTTCCGGGATTACCTTTATCCAGAAGATTCCGATGAAGAAACGACTTCGCTTTCGAAGAAATCGATCTCCTCATGCTTGAGATTGGAGATATTGTTGAGAGAGCTTGAGGAGAGAAGTGGTAAAACCTCAACTCCTAACCGGTTAAGTATTCACCGGAATTTCTTTTTTATTGGGGTTTTCGGTTTATTAACTGAACCAGAGTGTTTAAACCAAACCGAATCAGAATCAATCGGTCATCCCTGTATATTCATATTCTTCGCTTGTTTTTTGTTTTGTTTTTAAAGTTACATATAACAAAAACAAAGTTGTTGTACCTCCTTTTTAGTCCCTTATCCTTTTAGTTAACAAAAACTCTACCACTACAACTGAAGATTACCAATCACAACATGTTTAGATGGAATGTTATGTATAATAGTGAAACTTTGTTCGGGCCACCACCGATTCCTTGAGGAATGGCTCCTTTTCGAGTTATCGGATGAAACAACTTATGTTATGTAAGTTGGGCATTTCGCGGTCTTTTCTTTTGTCTTTTTCTTTTCAACCCTATCTCGGTCTCATCTTTCCCTCGGGGTTTCAAGCTCTTTATCGCTATTCGATGCATGTTGCTTTAGAGTTTCGGTGTCGACAAAGTACCGATTGAATTTGGTTCCATGTTTTTAATCTTTTTTTGCCAAGGGACGCAATTTGTAACACCTAAACTTTTTATTTTTAATGAATATTTACAATTTAACAAAAAATAATGTGAAACTTTCATCAAAGCTAATGTAGTGTTTACTACGACAAGTACAATCGAATATTACAAGTCATTTTTAAGTTTAGATGAGATGTAGCATAATGGCCTGTCAAGTTATTGTGTCATCACCTAGATTTAATCCCGTATAATGCATCTTGATGACAAAAAAAAAATATATATATTCAACAAGTTTTAAACATAATAATGCAAGATTATTATGTTAACATATCAATTGACAAAAGGGATATTATAGAGGTTGACCAGTGATCCACCTCTGGAACATGATAAAGCTTTCTTGTGGTTTATATTCTGGCGTGTGCCCACCTCCCTGTAAAATAAATCATCAAAGCTTCATGTTGATAAACTTGTTCATATGTAATGCTGCATAGGCAAAAGATCTAATATGTTCAACTGAAAAGAGACTTGCTTTGACGGTGGCAAAGGTCATTTTATTGGCATAAGTCTTAGTGTATCCAGCAACTTGATTATGTATCATCCATGGCCTCCACTTATCAATAATGGAATAATTGAGAGATCCTATCCACGTTTGTGTTGCAACGAAAGGAATCACCATGTCGTGATCCCCGCTATTAAAAAAAAAATCTCATCATAAACTGTCTTGATTTTGTTGTATAAAAATCACCTCTTGGACAAGCAAAAGTATAAAATCTGACCTGAAAATGAGAGATGGGTAGCCTTTAATACTGTTATTCAGATGGTATGGTACACTGATTTTAATGTCTTTATTATAAGGGTTATCCAAAGAACATCGTACCCATTCCCCTATACTTCCCTGCAATATCATACACCCTCCGTTCTATTAAGATGGAAGTTTAAGGTTTTACACACACTTTGAGAGCAAAGTTACAATACCAAATATAACCTCATTAGAATATTGTAATTTCAAAATAGTCGTTTTAATTTTTCTATGTAATTATTTTTAATTAGTATGAGTACTAAAATAGGTAAATTATTTTTACATTGAAAACATAAAACTTCTATCTTTGTGAAACAAATAAAAATCTTAAAACTTCCATCTTAATGGAACGGAGGGAGTATATATTAGTATAGATAATCTTTTAGTGTTTTGAAATTTGTTTGTTTTAGCTTTATAAACCATTGTTAATATCTTCTAATTAATGAATGATGATGCAATACCTTCGCCACATGAAGCGCTTTGCGCACGCTCTCATCATTGGCCCACATGGAAGATTGCGGATATACCTGCAAAATTAATGATTCACTGCTTTGCCATCATCGATCCAAATTATATGCCAAAAGCACATACGAAGAACAAGAAGATGGATTGTTTACAGTGCAATATTCAAGGGGAAATGCGACCGAAATATTTGCAGGGAAATTTTCTCTCAAGTGTTGATCCAGGGGATCACTAAGTGTGTTTAAAGAATGATTAGGAGACGGGAGGTGAGATTTTCGTTAATAGAGCAATTTAACCACAATTAAGACAGGTCGGGAGAAATATGAGTAGGCCGGGGGCCGTGTTTCGTTTTATTGATGAAAGAGAAGTAAACGCTTTTGAATTACGAACTGGTTCCGAAGGACGTCCAGTTCGGCGTTCTAAAGTGTTTTCTCGTTACAAAGATAGAGAGGTCGGGTAACTTGTGGTAGGTGAGAGAGTAAAAATCAGACTCCCTCTCATTGATGACATATGAGGGGTATATATAGTCGGGGTTGGCTTCCTGCTCCCCGGGATCTCGGGCCACGTGTCGTCTACGGCCTCTTTTGCGGGTAAGGTGGCCTAGGAGGCGTGTCCCGGCTTTCGAGGAGAGAGGTCATGATGAACTCGGCGTGGCGTGTTGCAGAGCAATGCACTGTTTTACCAACTCTGCTCCACCTGCTCCCTCCTGCCCTTGTCAGCTCTGCAGGGTTGGTGGGACGTCGGGTCGAAGGCACGTCCCTACGCGGGTAGGGTACTGCCTTACCAACTCCCACGCGCCTACTCTTCTGACACTTCCTGCTCTGGCGGGGCATCAGCGCGGGCCCGTGGTACGTTGCTTTCAGGTCGGCTACCGAGCTGAAGAGTGGTCTTGCAGGTCGGTGATATTAAGTCCGGTGACCGCACCGAAGAACGGCCTTTCCTAAGATGGGCCTAACTAATTGGGGGTGCTAGGCCCACCTCCAACAATAGGCCCTCCCCCAGTTCGGTGTCGCGAGGCGAAGTGAGCGTGCCGAAGTTGATCTAATGTTAGTTCGGCGCATCTTAGGACAGTTTTTCCGTGCTCAACTGTGTTTGCCTTTTCCGAAAAATCCGTAGGAGGTTGGCGCGTATCCGCCACGCGGGGGATCGAAAGGTTGCCTCGTTTTTCGCGCGAGATGCCCACGCACGGCGTGTGACAGACGCTTCGTGGTTATCGAGGCACCCCCTGCTTTTCGGCGTGGGAGATCGAGGAGTCGTCATCATTAGGTTTTTTGGGCAGCCGTGCTTCTTTTGACACGCGTCCAGGCGTCGCTTCACTGTCTCCCTTCTTCTATTTAACCCCCCCTTCTTCCTCCTGTTAAAACCTTCTGCGCATAACCCTAAGGTAACCTCTTCTCTCCGATTTCCTCCTTTCCCCTCTTGCTTTTTTTCTGCAGTTTTCGATTTCCTCCTCTCCGTGCAATGGCGCCGATGTTAGACGGTATTAGGGCCGAGTCGAGCGAAGAATCGGCGTCCCGTGGTGGCGGTAGCGACTCCCCGAGTTCTTCCTCCGACGGCTCCGGACGTGACTCCTCTCCGTGTCGAGGCGCAGACAGTGGGGAACAGTCTGCTCCTTCGACTTCGGGGGCCGCCCCGCTGCTCCCGGGGACCCATCTCAGGAAGAAGACGGTGGTCAGGTCTTCCTCCGGCGGTCACGGCGTTGGCCAAGCTGGGGGTAGAACCGGTCGGGAGACGGGAGGTGAGATTTTCGTTAATAGAGCAATTTAACCACAATTAAGACAGGTCGGGAGAAATATGAGTAGGCCGGGGGCCGTGTTTCGTTTTATTGATGAAAGAGAAGTAAACGCTTTTGAATTACGAACTGGTTCCGAAGGATGTCCAGTTCGGCGTTCTAAAGTGTTTTCTCGTTACAAAGATAGAGAGGTCGGGTAACTTGTGGTAGGTGAGAGAGTAAAAATCAGACTCCCTCTCATTGATGACATATGAGGGGTATATATAGTCGGGGTTGGCTTCCTGCTCCCCGGGATCTTGGGCCACGTGTCGTCTACGGCCTCTTTTGCGGGTAAGGTGGCCTAGGAGGCGTGTCCCGGCTTTCGAGGAGAGAGGTCATGATGAACTCGGCGTGGCGTGTTGCAGAGCAATGCACTGTTTTACCAACTCTGCTCCACCTGCTCCCTCCTGCCCTTGTCAGCTCTGCAGGGTTGGTGGGACGTCGGGTCGAAGGCACGTCCCTACGCGGGTAGGGTACTGCCTTACCAACTCCCACGCGCTTACTCCTCTGACACTTCCTGCTCTGGCGGGGCATCAGCGCGGGCCCGTGGTACGTTGCTTTCAGGTCGGCTACCGAGCTGAAGAGTGGTCTTGCAGGTCGGTGATATTAAGTCCGGTGACCGCACCGAAGAACGGCCTTTCCTAAGATGGGCCTAACTAATTGGGGGTGCTAGGCCCACCTCCAACATCAAGTCTCTTTTTGGGACATGTTTTGGGACATGTTTTGGGACATGTTTTGGGCATTGTGGTGCTAGAACGAGTGTTTCATATATGCTTAAAAATGCTTAAAAATTATATTGCTATCGAAAATGTAGACCTCATGGTATTCTTCAACGAGTTTCAAGCATTCTGTGTTACGGGGATCCACATTTTCATAATTTCCTTTACAACTTTTCTTCAGTGACTGCAAAACGAAAACGTACATTATTTAACTGGTCGTTATGTCTACTTCATTAATTATGGTAGTTTAAAAAAAAACACAACAACATGTCACATATCTGATACCTCGTAGAGTTCATCAGAGATTAATGCCATCCCATGAGCAAATGGAACACGATGGTTATAATCAAACTCCTGGTCTGTTGTCGGGTTTCCAAGCACATAACCCTGTTTTTGAGAGAAAAGAGCATCGTCAATTTATAATGCTCGATCGCTCGAAAAAATTACTATAATTAGAAGCAGCCAAATTCAAATGAGACCTGAAGATTTATTTGAGGTTTGATATCAAGATCATTTCCTGCACCATCGTCATCATTGATGCAGTTATAAAATGGAAAATAATTAATCAAGAACTTGGAATCGAATCAGAAAACATAAAGTATTTGAGATAAACTCATATATACCTTTGGAGATTTCTTGAACGGTGGCCGGGATAACCTTACCAGCATAAGAATCTCCAGTGAGATAGAAAGGATTCGAGATAAACTCTGAATGCTTGTCAAGCCACTGTGTAACAAAATATTTAAACACTCTAAATTTAGTGATATATATAGAAAAATATAAGAATGCATGCTAGCTTTAAGAGACACATCACCTTACGAAGAAACTCATGGACCTGCTTAGCTTCTCCCGAGTCACTAGGTGTATCAACAAATTGAGTTGTTGCGTAGGAGAAGCCGGTCCCAACAGGCTGGTCCAAGTATATTATACTCGCCACCTAAGAAACAATGATTCAATATTATACTTTAAAAACGATAATTAATCAAGAATCGATATCCAAGAATATACTAAAACGACAAGTCGTACCTTTGTCCATGAATATGTTGTTGAAAGCAAGGTGGGAGTACCTCCATTGTAACCCTCAACCTTGAATTTAACAGGCCCTGTTTATTTTTTTTATTTTTTTTTTCCAATTCAAACCATTATTTTTAAAATTAAACGAAGAAGTCAATCATCTTTCTCTATCACATAATTGGGAAAAAAAAATATTGATGGATTGGATAAGTCGAATTGGGTTTAAAAACACTTATTTAGGGCTGGGAAAAGTACCCAGACCCGAAGAACCGACACGAATAAACCGAAACCTATAAAAATATTTGATGGGTCCAAAACTCTTCTATCCGAAAGATCCGGAACCGAACCGAGAACTGATCGGGTACCCGAGAGCCGAACCCGGATATATTTTCTTTAGTTTTTTCGGGTTTTAGGGTATATTTTTTTTGTTTTTTGGGCCCAAATACCTGAACCGATTAATTAAGATCCTAATTTTTTGGGTTTTTACCGGTTCTTGAATCTAGAAACCGATCCGAAACCGTATCGGTTCCTAAATGGGTCTAAAACCATTCTACTCGAAAGATCCGGAACCGACCTGAATACCCGAATGTTATTCAAAGGGTCCCCTTATTCAAACAAGGCAGTGAAAATATTATGCGAAGATACATAACTAATGTTGGTTTTCTTCTCATGCATGTGACCGTGAAGTTCTAGATCTTTGGTAAAAATTACATATAGTTGGATCCAAGACTAATGATAAAACGGGTCTATATCTTGTTTGAGTATGTTCGGATTTGTACCGTTCTCAAAAAGAAGACTAGAGACAGCAGAGCAACCAGGTCCTCCAGTTAACCAGAGAAGAAGAGGATCTTCTTTTGGATTCTTCTCAGATTTGATGAAGTAGTAAAACAATTGCACTTTCTCTTCTTTACCAACACCAATATACATTCACAACAATTGAGATAATATATATATATATATGGTTTTGATTTCACTCTTTTAATACAAGAAAAAAAAACACATGAAAAAGACACAAACCCGGTTCCAAGCTCGAAAGGAAGAGGACCTTCAAACCCAGGAAGAGAGTTGACAATGGAGCCACAATTTGCATGTGGACTCAAGACAAATAAAAGCAGCAGCAGCAATTTCTTAGCCATTTTTCTAGTTTCTCGTTATTGCCTTTTAGAGAAAATGTCTAATATATAGTATATAAGAAAACTAAATGCTGTTTTCTGTTCTCTGTCTTTGTTTTGTTTTTTGTTGGTCCCGCCTCACAGTTTTCTATCTACCACAAGAAACAAAATAATGTGATTTTTTCAAAGTAGTTCTCGAAAACTAAAGTTACCAACGCATTATTTTTCTTTCCGAATACACTAGACACAGCTATTTTAATTTCAGTATGATTGAACAATTACATCTTTTTTTTATTTATAACGGACCTATGATTGAAAATTTACAAGTAAATCTTTATCAAAAGAACAAAAATAACAATTACTAGTAAAAATGTATGACAAGAAACTAAGAGCATCATTATTGGAGTCTTTTAGGGGTTTCTTAGTGGAGTTTTTAGGGTTTTTTTTATTAAAATAATGTAAAGTTTTTAATTTAGCTAAGAAACGTATCTTAATATGGAACTTTAAGAAACGTATCTTAGTGACCACGCGTCATTAGATGATTTGATTCAACATTTTGGGGGAATTTTTTTTTTTCTTTCTTCGTTGTTTATCTCCGACCAAATTCCTCTCTCGACTTATCTTGTTTTCTCCGTCGTCTTCGACGACTCAATAATTCTAGTAAACTAATCAGTCTCTTGTCCCGAATTACTGCGAAAGCAAAACACGAAAGCTGAGATTTTTTGTTGTTGTCTTTCTCAAAAAAATGAAAAAGAAGAATAGTAGAAGTAAGACAAGAACAACTTTTATGTATTGAAATCGTGATTGTCTGCCAAGCTTTTTCAATTCCGGTAAAGGCTTCACTTTTGTATCTACTCTTATTCTTCTTCTTTGATCTTTTGTGGCGATTATTTGGGGGATTTATCTTTTTCGGTTTATCCCGAATTTGTGTTTTGAATTTGTTTGAATCCTGGTTTTGGATTTAAAATTTGATGGATTTTGATCTGCGCTTGTTAATTGTCCTTTTATGGGTCCTTCATTTTTGGTTTCTAAAGCTATTTGCGTTCCTCATGGACCTGTGCTGTAACAGGTGTATGTTTGTTTAACAATTTGTTCAAGACATTGCTTTTGTTCTTGGGGAGATTGGTTGAATTGGAATGTCGTAGCTTTGCCTTTGGTGAAAACAAATGATTAGACGAAAATTGGGAACGTCTAGTTGCTGACTTTTGCATTTCAGTTTTCTACTTGGATTTAGATGGATTTTTCTCCGTCGCCATCGACGACTTATACTTGTGTTTCAATCCCTCAGCTGTGTAAAACACTTGTGTCCTGCATCATGTCTTGGTTATGGTATTGTGTATACTTTCAAAATCTGCTTCCACTTCTCTCAAATATGTCGTGTTGTATGAACAGGTTTTACGAGAAGATGGAAGAGTGGAGAGTGGATTTGCTTCTCTCAGACTTTTGATTACCATCTCATATTCTTTTGATTCCATTACATATCATGTTTACTAAAAGAAGTTAATTTTGTTTCCATGTACGTTTGACATCCATTTACGTTTGACATCTAAAAGAAGTTAATTTTGTTTTAGACTTTGTTTCTTCATTATCTCCTACTAAGCACTTCATCATACATTCACGAAAGGCATTATTGTCTAACTCAAACTAATCGCAAAAACTCATTTTCAAGATCATCTTATATTGAAATTTTTCCATGAAATCTCATCTTCTTCATGCAAGAACAAAAACTCATTTATAATAAAACATAATTTTTTTTTAAGGAACCCCTATGGGGTTCTACCATTAGACATAAAAAAAATGAGAGTCTCTTAACCTAAGTTTCTTAACCCCCTTTAATATTAAACATATGGTTAAGAACCCCATGAGGGTCTCTTGCAATAATCATGCTCTAAGAGCACTTCCAATGGGAGTATATTAAGAGGTTTTTAACCCAAAAAAAAAAAATTAATAAATAATTGTGAACAGTGTAAAAACCGGTTCTTAAATAAGAACTTTTAGAACCGGTTATTAAGAGGGGTTCTTACACTGTTCATGTCATGTGTCAACCCCTAATTCGCCAGATTTTTTTTTTTGGCCAGATTTTCTTAACTTTAACTTAAAAACAAAAATTCTTAACCTTTTTTTTAAGAAAAACTTTTTCATAACTTCAATTTTAAAATTCTAAACTTTTTTCTTACATATTAATGAATTGAAATTTTTACATATTAATTTTTTTTTTAAAGATTCTAAAATTCTAAACTTCTTCTTCATGAAGTTTCGCAATATTTTGTACGTTTTAAATTTCATAAAATGCAATAAAATTTTGGTTTTATAAAATATAGTATGTTTATAATTTAATTTACAAAATAGATTAAAACTTAAGAAAATTAATTAAATTTTTTTTTTTTTAAGAACCCCAAGTGAAGTTCTACCATTGAAAGAGCCAAAACTTACAAAAGTTTAAGAAAGTTCTAAACTTTCATTTTATCAAAATTTATGAATAAAAAATTGATAGAACCCCTGCCATTGTAGATGGTCTAAAGGACTAGACATCAAGATGGAAAGTGGGGGCTACCAAGCGGTTGGTTTAACGTTTTCCGACACTGAATACTGTTTGAAAATTACATACAGCAAAAAATATATTTTCTTCTCTGTTGTGATTATTATTTAACTTCAGATAAAAACTATACCATTACAACCAAAGATTACCAATCAATTTTGATGTTTAGATGAAATGTAACGTATAGATCATTTTAGGGTCTGGAATGGTCCGAAATGAAACTATTTGCTATTTGGGGCAGTAAACCAAGTAAAGACTGAGTTCGGTCCACATAATCCCATTTTTCTTGCGGATTTCTCAAAGCTAAAAATCAGATAATATAAAAAGCCCCAAAATGATTCTATAATTACAAAACTGCCAACCGAGAGTCGAGTCATTAGCAAGCGTCTACATTTGTTCAACTTCGACAGAAAAGCCACATTTGCAGCGTTTGGTTTTCACAGAGGTTTCCTCATCAAAGCTTTCTTGCTCATCAAGAAACACATGTTCGTGTTCATGGTCATGTTCGTGTTCATGTTTATGGCTTTCATCTTCCGTACGAGACATTCTTCCTCGTGACTTTCCTCTCTTAACCCCTCCCTGCTTTTCAGGTGATTTCACATTCTCCTCCTTAACGACCGTCTCTGATTTCGTTTCCAAACTCCTCGTTTCGACATCCTTCGAGTTATTGGCGTAACGGTTTTTCAATCTTTCACGGGTTAAGATAGACGAAAGAAGCTGATACCATCTCGAAGCTGCTTGTGCTTCATTTCTTCTTCTCTCCTCTTCTTCTCTCTTTTCTTGTTCTTCTGCATATGCCTAAAACCGAAACCATAAAGCGAGATAAATCCAAAGATCCATCCATATTCAAACCATATGATTCTGTGTTGTTTCAGATTGTAATAAATGGAGCTGTACCTCGAGGATTGTATCTTTGAACTCGGTACAGACCACAATACCTTCAAAAACAGGAGTAGCACGTCCACTTTTGTACTCGAAACCAACCATTGCAGGTGCATAATCTATTCCAAATCTCTTAGCGACAGAAAATATTCGAGGAAACCTTAAGTGGACTGTTCCAGGTGGAAGACATTTCTCAGACCAGACATCAACTTGACCACGCTCGTTCTGAAACCCCAAACGCACATAAAAAGGATTTTACACTATCTCTGTCTACAGATTCCATAGAAGCAAATAAACAAGACAGAGACGAAGGTGCTTCTACCTTGGGCACAATTCCATTAACAGCATGAGGGAGACACAATGGTTCCATTTGCCACTTCCCGTATAGTTCCATGCTCCGAGAACCATCTTCACTGTCCTTGTTCCCATCTCCAAAATCTTTTACCTTTTTGAGCTTCGAGTTACGCTTAAGAATCTACAGTAACAGTGGACTTCAAGAGTTGATTATCAAACCGGAAAAAAGGGGGAATGAATAAAGACAATCATCAGGGAGAGAAAAGAATACCGATACCTTTAAGGGAACTTCATTGGCCTTAAGTTGTAGCCCATCACGAAGCCATCTTTCTTTTGTTCTAAGAGTCTGCACACAGGTTCGAGGATAAACGGAATGACCCGAGCAAAATCCCAGAACCGGACCTTTTGGGTGAAGTATCTGGTTCTTGTGAAGCCATTTCTCAATAGCATAGAGTTCGTGACTTTTATAGGCCTGCAAAATTAATAAAGGTCTCAGAAGGTTTAAATGAAGCATGAGCTATAAACTTGTTTTTCACGTTACACCAAATCTACCTGCTGGTTAGTGGGAAGAGGCTCAGTAAGTGCCCGAGTAGCTAACTCCATATCTTCAAGAGCACTCCTTATACCAAAGGATGAGCTACTTGAGCAAGCTTTGTTAGCAACAGGGATTAGGCTTGCGGCTGACTCTAGTTCTCTTAACGGTGCTAATACCATATCCCACCACAGTGAACTCACCCGTTTGGATGAAATCGTGTGCCACTTTGTACAGTACCTGGGTACGAAAAGTGTCAAAGGAACTAGATGTAAAGATAAATATCTAGAAACAGAAACTGTTTGCACACAAAAGAAATCGAAAAAATAGAAGATCTGGATTGTCCAATAAAGTAATTGTAATACAGGCAATAGAAAACCTGCGAGTGACATCTTTGGCTCCACCACCAGCGAAGGCGACAACATATCTAACAAAGGTTTTGCACGCAGCAGCTGCAGCTTCTACATTTTGCTCTGCATCTATCATTCCATTAACAGCATCCACATGGACCCATTTTCCATCCATGTTTTCCCCACTGCAATACACCTCAGCCCAACAAAGAGGAGAATCCACTTTTTTCGAGCCGATAGCTGTGGATATAACTTGGTCAGAAACTGACAAGTCATTATTTATTTTTGTTATTTCTCGACTTTTCTTTTTCTCATTCACTTTAGAGCTCTGTTGGTTGTCTGCAGATGCAGTTGCAGCCAAAGCCATGGCTAATTGCATCTCGAACTCAACATCTCCTTTCCTCCTTGTTCCGTCAGATTTGCTGGACATTCCTGCTTCACAAGATGAGTTGTCTTGCAACTGATCAGAGCCCAGGGGGTTCCCATGCTGAGGCTCAGAGGTCTCACAGAGACTTTTATTCTCAACATGGGAAGAAGATTTATTTGGGTATGACGAGATGGCTTGCTGTTTCGGTACCATAAGAGTTGAGGTCCTGAATATCCCATGCTTCTTTTTAGCTCTGTTTTGACCTGAAGATTCATCCTTATCGGCCCCTGGTTTTAAGGATGCAACATCAAGAATAGACACAAACCTGTGAAACTCAAATTAGTTCAGAAAACTCGTAACAAGCTTGGCATACTAAGCCATAGGTACTTTAGAATATGGTACTGTAAATAACTATCTGACAAAGATTGATATTGAAAACAAAACATCAAAAGACAACGAACATTATGGAGCTAAATATCAAGCCTAGAGCCCTCATAAGCCACTTTAGACACTGTGTCGTTGATACACAGCAAAAATACAGATACATAGCAAACACAGAAACCAAATATGAATACTCTCGTGGCAAAAGTAACAAGTATCACATACCGAGCTGTGAGCTTTAATGCTCTTAACAAAGCAACGGCCAGTGCTCCAAGCTGCAAAAATGATCCCATAAGTTTCTTATAGGATAGCATTGATCGATATTGGACCACTACTTTCCTAAAAGGCGGATTAACTTTGGAAAAAACCAAACAGAGTAATCTTCACATAGAGAGATTCAAGGTACTTCGGAAAAAGGAAACCAACTTATTTGAATGTTTTAATCCCCAGAGAACGAAACTAAAAGTCTGAAAATTGATGTTTCAACAACACAAGTAACCATAATAAATAGTTTAATCGTCATACATCTGATCACAAAGTTACCTCTTCAGACGTGCCTCTACGTGATTCAAGAGCAAATGCTAGAGAAATGCGGAAAGATTTCTCAGAACTGGGATTACACCTAACAGAAAAGTTTCCACGAACCTACAATTTGAGCCAAGAAAAGTTGCTCAACTTTCTATTAGAGACATAAGAAAAGCTGCAGAGCACTAAAGCCATACCCAACGAAGAAGAGGGGCTATATCCCTAACAGTAACTTTCTCGAGATTTGATACTTTTGACAAGTATGATGGAAGAAGTGAAAGCAAGGAAGCCTGCACATTGAATTTAACAGTTAAACAAAATTAGCACAGGTTGCAACAAAAGCAAGCATTAAGAAAAATATAACTTTGGAGCAACAGCTAACACCGCTGTAATAAAGAATACAATTTATCTACCTGAATCAATGGATCATTACAAGCGTTGTCAACTATCCTCCCTCTTGCAAGCAAACAGAGCAAGTGAACCTTGTGGACAAGTTCTGCCCATTCCTTTACGAGAAAGCACAATTTTCTTAAGTAACCATTCATTTTCGAAGGATAAACAGAAGTAACCATATATCATTTCCTGAGATTTTCTTAAGCACAGTATACCTTGTCTTCTGCTGTTGCGCGGTAAGCATTCTTCTGCCTCTTAGTATCAGGCACATCGTCAAATTCTATGGTTAAGTCTCTGGGGTCATCAATGTACGCATCAATCGTATTACCAAAACTAGGAATTGGACAGTCTTCCCAGTCTGAATCATTCATTTCATCATCATCACAACCTGCACTTTTACCACATTCCGTGTCCTCTAGAATGTTATCAGTTAATTTTGCCTTGAAGGCTTGCTTCCCCTTCTCATGTTCGCCTTTATCCCGCTGCAATGATATAAAATTAAAATTATTTTATACTCCCAGACAACAGAGGAACTAGATAAGACAAGATTCACCACTTTCCTCATAAAAATTTTACGCATAGGACAAACAAAAAATGCTTTTACAGCCATTAATATAGATCATGAAAAGTAATTATTGGTTAGTCCCACAGACTTCTAAATCTTCAAGAAAACCTTGCCAGCAATCAATAGAAATCTGCGCTCCTAACATCGTAAGTACGCTCCCTAGTAAACTTAGTGAAATCAGCACAACATTAATGTTCTTCCCATGAAACTGAAACTAACCTCAGTGGAAGTGGAATCACAGTTGTGTGCACTATCATCTCGTTTGTTCTTGCCTCGAGAGGCACGAGCACTGCTTCTGTCTAGAACTTTGTTCACTGCTTCTCTAGAGGCTGCTGCAAGTCTACCATTCTTAGTTTCACTTGTAGGCTTCATCTTACTCTTCTCAAGAAAACCTTAATCATTAAAACAAAAGTCAAAAAAAGCGAAAGACAATTGTTACCAAAACGAATCATCGTAATTCTCTGCAAGTCTTCATCATTGATGAAACTAAAAATTATTTATTTCCAACGAATCATTGATGATAAATTTATGTTCTTGCATAGGTCTCCAGACTACATTGCCTAACCCAGAGACAGTTTGAAAGAAAAAAAAAACTAAACTTCTCAATTGTTCTGACCAGAATCACATGTCGCCATTATCATCAAACATCGCATATATATTACTTCAAAGCAAGCAATGAGTTTTCTTCTCCTCGAGTTTCTCAGGAAACAACGCAGGGAAATACAAAATCGAAGTCACAAGATACTCACCCACGAATCGAACACACGGCTCCGCCACTCACGGCCGTCGGAGAAAGAGAATATTCAACGGGAGCCGAAGAAATTCAGTTTCACGCGCCAATTCTCCCGCGCGGTTAACCAACGACCGACGTACGGAAAAACCTTCTCCGAGAAACGCTACAAATCTCGACGTCGAGACTCGAGATAGTGGGAACGTTGATTTGACCGCGAGGGTCAGAGATTTCTTAATAAGGGACCCACCAAATCAGTAAACGGCCTCGATGTTGCCACGTCACTTCTCTTTTTTTTCTGGGGCGAAAAATAGTAATTTGTTTCTCTTTGTGCTCTTTGTCAGACGACAAATTACAAATGTGTCGAACCAAACGCCACCACCAACTTTTTACACGATTCGAATTCGCGACTGCGTTTACAAAGGTACAAACAATTATTTCAATATATAAAGATGCAGATGTAGATAAATCTGGTTTATACAATTACACATAACACAATATGTGTGTGTCTCTCTAATCTGAGCAAAACTGAAGCATCTTTGATAAATAAACTAAAAAAACATGGTTTTCCCTCCTAAAGGAAAGACATGAGATTTGATCCAAACCAAAAGTCGTGAGCTTTTTCAACCCGTCATTCCTGGGAAGAGCTGCGAAATCTTGTTGAACACATCCATTACCTGCAATCAAACAAAAACCAAGTTCATACAAAAGTGATTGCCTTGAGATGTTTTCAATGCACAACTAGTAAGTAGCAGAAGACTGAGTTGTGTTTACCTCTTTGTCGTTTTGGTACTTCATTATGTTCATTGGATTCTCCGAACACTGCAACAACAACAACAATCAAATTGAGTGAGATCATATCAATAATGATTTTTTTTTTTAATTCAAGCTAATACAAAACGCACTTCCATTAACGCTGCTTGGACTCTAGGATTCTGGAATGCCATTGCAACATCAGGGTTCTCCATAATCTTAGAGATGACTTCTTCTGGAGTCAGTCCTATTTGATCTGAAATATCGTTTCAATCCATCAATATTGAGCTTATGTCACAACCAATAATAGTATACTTTGTAGCGATTGAGGTTTTTTTTTAATGTTTTTTTAAAGGATTATTTGCTTACCGAATTGCTGCTTCACTTCAGGACTATTCAGGTCAAAATTCTTTAAGGTATCCATCATTCTCTTGTCCCATTCACCACTCCCACTCATATTATTCCTAAATCATGAAAAATCAAACAAGGGTAAATCTAAATATATAGTTTAGTGATTCTTGAAAGCAATGGAAATAAATAAATTTGTAAATGGAACTTACAACATGTCTTGTAGCTGTTGACGGTATTGAGGATTTTTAAGCATCCCTACAAAATTCCAATCCATAGAAAGTGGATAAGATCAATATCAACTGTATCTCAAATCAGTTTTGGATCAACCTCTATTGGGTTGATGATGTATTTTCTGAATCCCCTAATATGGCTAGTTCAAGGTTTCCATTCAAAAATGGCTAACGGTTAAACCTTCAAAAGAAATACGGAGAACAAAGATAACAATAACAGGATTAAACATTAACAGGCTTACATTTGAAAGTTTCTGGGTTCCTCATCTCCTCAGGCAAATGTCTGAATTCGTACATGCAATGTTACCATATGTCCACTTAGCAAACAGTTTTGAAAATAAATTTAAGAGAAGCATCGAAACATAATGTGGTAGGGAAGATTAGTTACGGGTAAACCATCTTCTGAACTGTTGGATCTTCCATCATTTTCTCTAAAGCTTCTACAGACAAACCAGGCCCTCCTTTCCCAGCGCCTGTGTAAACAATGGACAGATTACGGATTCAATTTAAAAAAACTTAGGAAAAGAAAGAGAGGGAACAATCTCGAACCAGATGAGAAAAAATCATGAAAAAATGAGATATGGAAAATATAGTTAGGCTAATATGCCGGTATATCAAAATCACAGATCTGAAGAAACAACCCTTCTGTACTGTTCATTTCATTGCCTGATAAAATTCTGCATAACTAATAAGTATTGCATAGTGCTGCAAGTCTTATACCAATACAGAGCAATGCCTAGCAGAAGGACACAAGTAACGGAGTAGATCCTTCTGAAGTCAAATCATTCCTCTTTATCACCAATTTAAATATCTTCCTTTCTTTCTAATTGTTGGCATAGGCTATAAAATAAAATGCAACTCTCAAGCCTTAATCATGATATAAGCCCAGTGCACCGCAAGTGATGAAAACTGCTATTCACTAACTCACCCAAAGATTGAAAAACCTCTGAAGCAGTGGCACCATTCGCCGGAGCAGCTCCATTTTGCAAAACCTTTACCCAAAGATCAAATGAGAGAGCACAGAAACCTCCCAGGTTAGCTAAATTACATCAGTTTTTAAAATCGCCACTTGTTGTGCTATGCAGATACATAAGAAAAAGAAACTTACATCTTCAAATAAGCGATTTTCATTGGGAGCACTAGTTTCAGAGACTTCTGCATAGTTGCTAAATGGACTTTCCTTTGTGGTTTCCTCAGGGGAAACGTCTTCAAAGGCTGCATCATAAAGTTAAATCAACTTCCAACCTAGAATCTTAGAAAATGAGAAAGCAAGAGGCTGTTGATTTCTGAAACAGAAAAGAATCTACCGTAGTTCTTTTCTTCTTTCTTCGCTTTGTTTTCTTCTAGAACAACAATTGGCTTATCCACTTCTATTTTCTTTGCAGGCGTAGGTTGCGGCTTAGTCGAAGGAGGTGTATCTACTTTAGTTGCTGTCACATCAACAGTCGCACCTGAAGATTGGGATTGGGATTGGGATTGGAACGGCGAGGAAGTAGGACTTGTTTGAGGAGGAAATGGAAACGGAAAAGGTGATCCTGATCCTGATCCTGTCGGGAATCCAGGATTATTAAACTGGCTGTTTTGCGTATTCATCTGGTTCATCATTGTCTTCATAGCTGTTTGCATTGCATATTTCTGAAAGCAAAGCAAAAAACGTCCAGAGAGAGCAACAGCCAGTTAGAGAACATTGTTCATTTAGCCAGAACAATGAGAGAAATCATTGAGACCTTGTGAAATATAGTAATAGTGCATTCAAATAGTTATGAAAAATATTATAGATGTAAATACCTGAGTTGCATCACTAAAACCTTAACGGTATGTAGGTTATCTCAAACTTTCCATCTATGAATCAAGTGACTAACCAAAATAAAAGAGAAGCAAATGTTTCCATGCTTGAATTTAAGGTTCAAAGAAGTGTGAGCAAACAGTTCACATTGTTAAGGTAGCCAATCTAGTGACTATTATTTCAGATACATAGGGCCATAACACTAGAGAATAGAGATAACATGAAGCATAAATTGTGGTTCTGTAAACGACTAGAGAGCAAAAGTCCCATAAAACCGTAGGGCCTAGTAACCGGTACATTGGTGAAGAAAAAGATAAAGCACTCACCTTTATACTTGAAGTTACCTGTAATCCCATCAGAAGAAAAGAAAAATCAGGTACTAACTCTTCGATATTGAAGCAAGAAAGAATATGTATAGAAGAAATACTAACCCATGAGAACAAAGCTGATAGCCCAACCCCAACACCAATCCAGAAAAGTGGTGATCCTCTACAAAAAAGCATAACAAATACTTTTAACTAGAAGAATCAAACATATATAAACTAAGCACATTGCCCAAAAAAAAGCTTCAACCAGGAAGATGGTTAAAAAATTTACATGGTTGATGAAGATGGTGGTGGCACTGCTGCACTAGGGTACGCAACAGAAGTTGTCTGTTGATCACGACTCGAGGAAAAAATACTTGCAAAAGCTTTGCTTCTGTGTTTCACAACCACTGCAAATGAACAGGAATTCAAATCCACAAGTGTGGTTTGAAAGAGATAAAGCAAATTCATAAGCTTTTGTTCACCGGTCGAAAAGGGTTTACAATTTGAGTTTCAATTATACGAATAAAAGTAAGAATTCCCGGAAATTATTCGCATTCTCCATCACAAATAACACGATGGGTGTGTCGAGTGGAAGTGCAAACTAACCAATTTCCCCAGCGTTCTCCGGACGCGAAGAGGGAGGTTGAGATTGCGCGGAGGCAGAGATTTTTGAGCAACGGAGGACAACTTTAGGAGTCCGACGCAAAAACCCTACTGGGTTTTTAAGCGAGGAAGTGAAATTGCATCCGATTAAGAGCTTGGGAGAAGAAGCTGAACAAGAAACTAGGGTTAGGTTCTCCATATTTATTGTCTCTTTGCAATAGAGAAACAGAAGACCCTAACACAATTATGGTGGAGAGGAAGAAAGATATGATGAGGAAGAGGAAGAAGAAGAAGAAGAAGAAGAGAGACTCTTTGGTCTAAAGCTACTGTATCCTTCAAGCACGAGGTTTGAGTTAGTAGCGGTCTTGAATCCACTGCAACGAAGTACATTGAAACCTTTTCAGGATTTGACAGGTGGCGAGAAGTTAACCGTCAAGATCGTTAGATTTGATCTCTTATCCAAGGGTGCAAAAAACTCCTTCGTGATAATTTTAAAAGTCACCCCTTGACCTTCTCTATTTCAAGGAACATTTGACCTCCCGTTTTAGTTATATTTTTATACGTAATACAAAAATAATCAAACCGATGTAAATTGTCGGGATTGAACGTTGTAAATTAAGAGTATGAAAGTTACATGTAGACTACTACGTCCACTTCCCTCTCGATACTCAATTAGTTCAATATCATATTATTTTATATATCTATGGAGTCTCAGTTTTATAGTTGTGACTTGTGAGAAAGAGACAAGATGGGGGAGGCATGAATCATGAGCAGAAGTATAGTCCACTCTTTATATATATGATATGATATTATATAGTTGTGACTTGTGAGAAAGAGACAAGATGGGGAGGCATGAATATGAACAGAAGTAGTATATTCCACTCTTTTTTTGTTCCTCCCTCACAATTTTCCAAGTTTGCATGTAACCAATTGGTCTTGAGATTTGTATATAAAGGGTTGCGAAGAGAGGCATAATTAAGCCAAGTTAACTCTCAATAACTTCATTCTTAGAAAAAGAAAAATCCAAAAAGGTGATTTTAATATTGGGGATTAATTCTGTAAAGTTATTCGCTTTGCAAAACAAAAACAAGCGTTTTATTTTCGTCTTCTCGTAAGAAAATGATTTTGAGATTTTATCATCTACTGGTTTGTAGTCAACTCTAGAAATATAAGAATGATAGTGTAACTAGTATCCCTGAATCGAAATTTTCGTTTTGTTTGTTTGTTTCAGATGGAAGGCCATAGCCATGAGCATGACGACGATCACATGGTTCAGATTTGTGAGGAAGTTTCATCAAGCTCATCAGTGGGGATGAAGAAGAAATGTGGAGAAGCGCCTTGTGGGTTCTCAGATGCGAAGACGAGTGCAATGGAAGCTAAAGAACGTGCAACATCTATGAGAAAGCTACTAATAGCTCTTGTGCTCTGTGCCATTTTCATAGCCGTAGAAGTGGTTGGAGGAATCAAGGCCAATAGTCTAGCGATTCTCACAGACGCAGCTCATCTGTTATCTGATGTAGCAGCGTTTGCCATATCTTTGTTCTCCCTTTGGGCCTCGGGATGGAAAGCAAACCCGAAGCAATCATATGGTTTTTTCAGGATAGAGATCCTCGGTGCCCTTGTCTCCATTCAAATGATCTGGCTTCTTGCTGGTATCTTGGTTTACGAAGCCATAGTTAGGCTTCACAACGGTAGTGGCCAAGTCGAGGGATCTCTTATGTTTCTTGTCTCTGCTCTTGGTTTACTTGTCAACATTGCAATGGCGATTCTGTTGGGTCATAGTCATGGTCATGACCATAATCATGAGCACCATCATCGCCATGATGAATCAGAATCCCATTTATCTGAGGTCTTGCTTAACGAGCAGAAGAAGATGCCGATGAATGTAAACATTCAAGGGGCGTATCTTCACGTGCTGGGAGATTCAATACAGAGCCTAGGAGTGATGATAGGAGGAGCAATCATATGGTATAAACCGGAGTGGAAGATCATTGATTTGATATGCACATTGTTTTTTTCTGTGATTGTCTTGGGGACAACGATTGGAATGCTCAGGAACATTCTAGAGATTTTAATGGAGTCCACACCGCGGGAAATCGATGCCAAAGGGCTTGAAAAAGGAGTGTGTGAGATTGAAGAAGTTGTGGCTGTTCATGAGCTTCACATTTGGGCTATTACTCTTGCCAAACTTTTGTTGGCTTGTCATGTTAAAATCAGACCAGATGCTGATCCAGATATGGTTTTGGACAAGATAATTGATTACATCAAAACGACACACAACATAAGCCACGTGACTATTCAGATCGAACGCCAATAAAAGTCAGGCGACCAGTTTTTTTTTTCTTTTAAAGCATTTTCAACTTTGTTTTGACCATTTTGTTAAACACAATGTTTGTAATTCCCTTTGTACTAATTATTTTTCTTACAACCATCTTGTGATAGATTGACTCTGTTAAACTATGTCACGGTTGTAATATACAATGTTCATTTCTATAACCCACTTTTGACTGTCTTTTCTTCAATTCGAAACAAAAAAAGAGTGCAATCTCATACTGACTTTTCGGTGTGGTACAAAGCAAAAAAAAACCATCATTGGGCAGCTATAGAAACCAGGTCAGAAATCGAATGATAGAAGCTTCAATAACAATAACGAAGACAAAAATTACAAAGCTGCTTCTCAGACAATGGGCCAAAAGCTTCCACACATGAGTGCTTGAGAACATGTCAAGGTTCTTCAAGATTTAAACTAAAGAAAATGTTGAAACGAGCTCAACACTGCTCTCTTCGTTTATCTAAAACATGAAAGAAAAATATCCCCTTCAAGCATTTTAGATCAAAGTATCATCAAGCAATGCAGATCTCAAAGTGACTTTTCTCTGGTTTAAATCAAGAAGTACCAAATCAAGTTCCCAGCATTTCTTTTCAGTGTGTTTAAAGCAAGAAAATCATCATAGAGCAGCACCAAAAAAAAAACCTAAATCATAGAAACTACAACATGATATCCAAATATTGATGATTAAGGGAAGGCTGCTTCTCAGACAATGGGCACGAGTTTTCCACATGAGAGGACTTGAAAACGTGTCATGTCTCGATTCAAATCAGGGAAAATGTCGATAAGAGCTCGACATTACTCTCTACCTCAATCTAAACCACGAAGGAGAAGACCTTCTAGCAGCTTAGATCAAGGTGTCATCAAGAAACGTCGAGATCTAATCGAATCTTCCTCTGGTTTAGATCAAGAAGTGCCACATCACGTTCTCAAGCCCATCTTTTCAGTGTGGTTAAAGCAAAAATTCATCATAGAGCGGCACATAAAAAACGAAAACCTAAACCATTGAAACTACTATACAAAAACAACATGATATCCAAATACTGATTGAAGGAAAGCTGCTTCTCAGACAATGGGCACGGATTTTCCACATGAGAGTGCTTGAAAACGTGTCATGTCCCGATTCAAATCAGGGAAAATGTCGATAAGAGCTCGATATTACTCTCTACCTTAATCTAAACCACGAAGGAGAAGACCTTCTAGCAACTTAGATCACGGTGTCATCAAGAAACGTCGAGATCTAATCGATTCTTCCTCTGGTTTGGATCAAACCACATCACATTCCCAAGCCCATCTTTTCAGTGTGGTTAAAGCAAAAATCATCATAGAGCAGCACATAAAAAACGAAAACCTAAACCATAGAAACTACTATACAAAAACAACATGATATCCAAATACTGATTGAAGGAAAGCTGCTTCTCAGACAATGGGCACGGATTTTCCACATGAGAGTGCTTGAAAACGTGTCATGTCCCGATTCAAATCAGGGAAAATGTCGATAATAGCTCGACATTACTCTCTACCTTACTCTAAACCACGAAGGAGAAGACCTTCTAGCAGCTTAGATCAAGGTGTCATCAAGAAACGTCGAGATCTAATCGAATCTTCCTCTGGTTTGGATCAAACCACATCACATTCCCAAGCCCATCTTTTCAGTGTGGTTAAAGCAAAAAAATCATCATAGAGCAGCCAAATGAAAAAGAAATTTCACAAAACCGGAAGATCGTAAAACACATATATAATTTGAGGAAAGGTCAACACTTTATCATCGAAATCGGAAGATCTAGAAGAAACCCAAAACATAAAACCAGAAAAAGAAAGCATTAGCAAAGAGTTTGAATCAAGTTTGAAATAGATAGAAGTTGTCGAATCTCGAGAAAATGATAGAATCCACGGGATAAAAAAATACCCAGAATTTTACATGTCCAGAGATTACAAACCATCAATGAAGATGTTTGATTTCGCATCGGAACGTACGATTCTTCTAAGCTACACGAATGATAAGCTTAAAGACTCTAACACGAATCTGTTCCCTTAAATGCTAATTCCTTAACCCAAGATTTCGCAAAAATTTCGGATTATAACGGAAATGAAAACAAAAAAATCGCATCTTTTGATAACAGACTGGATTTTCGTGAAGAACAATTAGCGGCGAGATCATGGACGAAGTCTTTATTTATAGCTTTAGGGTTTAGGACCCTTTTTATGGGCCTTTAGCTTATTTTTATGGGCCCATTGGCCCAAATTAACTTCTCGTCGAAAACTAAAGCACCTTTCTCTTCTTCTCCCTCTCGGTTCTGTTTCTGTCGATGATAAACAAAAAAACGATTTCTCATTACTTGTCGACTCAAAGTAAGAACGTGTCTCTTCAGTGATTCATCGAATTTGTAGAGGTAACGTATCCGTTTTCTCTGTTGATTTTCAATTTGGCTAAAAACCCATGTTTTTTTATTGTACATACAAGTGACAGAAACTTCCTTCTTGTTCGTTTCCAGGGCTTCGACAATCTGAGATTCTCCTCTGCTTTAATGTCCCAAGGAGATTCATTTCTTCATTTTCCTTACGTTCTCAACAAGCTCTACTCTCTTATTACCTTTCGTCTCCATCTGCGTATCACCAAGCTATTGTTGTCTTAAACCAATCAGCAAAAAAAAACCCTTTTTTTTTTGTAGAAATCTCGATTATACCAATTTCTTCAAACTCCGTGTACTTTTCCTCTGTATTACTCTGATCCAAATGTATAAGATGTGCCATGAACCTACCAACATCTCTCCGGCAGAGTCCGAAATTACATTCCCTGAGTTAGACCACCTCCCTTTAACGAGACGGCGTAGTTTGTTGCTGCCGAGCGAAAGAGTCTCTCAAAGTATCGCTGCCTCTGTGCCTGCGTGAGTGCCCTCTATGGTTTACGTTTTGTTTTTTCAATCCACTTATCTTTTTTGAAAACTTTTAGCTTTCTGTTTTCACATATGCTTTCTTTGATTCTTCTGTTTTGTAGATTGAATGTTGAATGTATCGTGAAAAGGGAAGAAGATTACATCAATGAGCTGGTAAATAAGTCTTTTCTTACAATCAATTTCACTGTTGTTGCTATTAAGTTTAGAGAACTGATTATGTGGTTTCCAGGGTGTAGTGTCAAATTGTGGTGCTCCAGAATCTGTCTCCACCGAAATTTCGGAATCTACAATCATTGGTTGCAGTCAAGGCCTAAATGATTCTGGAATCCTAAGACCACATAATAACACTCTAGTATGCTCTAGTAATGCCGAAGAGGTTTTCAACAGAGTGGAACAAATCGAAGACACCGCAGGGAGTGATGGTCTTGAACATCTCACACTGAAAGAGAGGCGCAAAACGCTTCTAGAAAGGTGCTTTAAATTTAACTTATAATGTCACAAGCACCGCAAATCGTTTTCTGCATATTTTCACTCGCTCAGGTTCATTTAATGTCTAATGGTTTTATCTACCATACTTGTTGTTGCAGGATGGTGTTAAGGGTGCCAGAATCCAACTTAGAGGTAACAAAGTGACAAGTTCCTCTGGATTTTGTAATTCTTTTGTGTGGGATCTATTAGGGCTAACTAGTTATTTGCGTTAGAAGTGCAGGATAATACTAAAGATTGCGATGAAACCCATTTTTATAAAATAAAAGCCGAAGTTTCATGCAAAAATGGGATAGCTTCATCTTCTGTGGTTCAATTCAGTGGCTTTCTAGAGAAAATTGATTCTTTCCTCTATAAAAAAATCAGAATAGGTTCAAAATCTGGAAGTCAGCTTAGTGGAATTCAAGAGAGAGTCAAAAGGAATCCTCTTCCTTTGGAAGTGAGTGAAATACAGTCGAAACGAGTAAAGGTTGAGTCTTTAGATGATTGCGTCATGGAGAACAATGACGAACGTAATCCTGTTACCTCAGAGCAATTACAGGTCAAAAGAGAGGTGGAAACCCATGATGAAGGTCGTGATGAAAATGAGCTAGATTGCGCAAAATTGAGCTGTCGCTTGAATCTTTGTACATCTGCTCTGAATCCTTCTAGGTTTGTGAAAAATGAAGTAGAGACCGCTAGTGAATTGGATGATGATGAGATAGACCACATGAAATTAATTGATCGATTAAAGCTTCGATCTTTCCATGGTTTAGGTCACCATGAAGATCCTAATTCACCGTCCTCGGGTTTTAGCTTCTGTACATCTGATGAATACGTTAAACCTTTGAGGATATTGCGTCCTTGGAAGCGAAAGAAAACTGCCACGTGAGTCTCGCTGTTGTATCCGTTTGTGTTATGATTATCTCTGTTTATTTTATGATCTTATGGTTTGAAATAACCATTACAGGGACTCAATTGAGACAGCTCTGGAGGAAGATGCTCCTGGTCTTTTGCAGGTATCATGGTTTTCTTCTCATTACTAAATTTAACGGAATTTCTGCAAATTAAGATTTCTTGAAGCTTGTGTGTTCGAATCTTGTTTTTGCAGGTACTGATTCAACAAGGGGTATCAGTAGGTGAACTTAGGCTTTATGGGGAGGATGCAGGTGGAGGTGATTCCTCAGATGATTCACTTCTCGAAGAGAGCTTCTCGGAGCTCGAAGATGTGATCTCGCAGGTAAAAGAATCCTTTATTATTTTTACAACGGTAGCTTTTTTTCCGCGATGTGTCAAAAGATTGAATCTTTTTAAAAACTATCAGCTTTTCTTCAAACGCGGGACGGGCCACAAACTTCTTAATTTAAGGTTCTCCAAAGCTTCAAGAACTAGCTATTGCTTGACCTGTCTATTCTCCCTCATCGAACAGGTAAATCTCCGCATCCTGGTCTTCTCGGTTTTTTATTTCCCTTTCTTCCTAACGTGTTTCCTTTTGTTTTCAAGGCGCGTTATTTGCAGCTCCGCAAATGGCCTGTTGAATGGGGTTGGTGCCGTGATCTCCAGTCTTTCATATTCGTTTTCGAGAGACATAACCGGTAATAAATTCTCTCTCTTTCTTTCTCTCCTTTAACATTGCGGCTAAAACTAAAAGTTTCATCGATCATTATTACTTGATACAGGATAGTAATGGAACGCCCTGAATATGGCTACGCAACATACTTCTTCGAGCTCAGCAACACGGCATCAGTCAGATGGCAGATCAAACGATTAGTCTTGGCCATGAAACTCGCGAGCTGTGGCCGATATCAACTGATTGAAAACAAGCCCTTACTGGTAAATTCTTCTCTCTCACCGCTTAATATGAATCCGATATGGTCTTAACTAGGGTTTATTATTCTGAACTTTCTCTGTAACTCGGTGGTTTTAAAGGTAGGAGAAGATATGACGGAAGCTGAAGCGGAAGTACTGATGAAGTACGGCTGGGTTGCGAACACAGGACTAGGGACAATGCTAAACTACCGCGATAGGGTCTTCCACGACAGGAAGAGCCATAAAGAGACATCAGAATGGAGATCTAAGATTTCTAAGCTTCTTGTTGATGGCTATAATAGTGGAACCATTGTCTCAACTTTCATTACTCGTCATGATGATGATGAAGATGCCGGACTTGACATGGGAGATGTTAAGCTTGAGCCTTATTGAATCCGTGAATCTCTTGTGGCAATTAGTTAGTTTTTTGTAGAGATTTCAACTGTGGATATGAAACCTTAGATTGTTTATTCATATAAACTAGCTCTTTCACAAGAGTCTTATATTCGAACAATCCTTGAAAGGTTTAAGATGATTGATTGTAATCCCGTTGAAACTTCAATCGCAAAAGGTGAAGGCTCATCTCAACCATGTAAGTCACAGTCCAATGGACTATATATATACTATTCATAATGGTATTTCAAACGATAATTTATTATATTTAAAGAGAGTGAAACTTTCGCAGACATCAACGTAGTTGGAAACTCACATCAGCAGCTTACACGGTTCATTGGCA
Source organism: Eutrema japonicum (assembly GCA_030161315.1). NCBI lineage: Eukaryota > Viridiplantae > Streptophyta > Magnoliopsida > Brassicales > Brassicaceae > Eutrema > Eutrema japonicum. The sequence continues at coordinate 49,533,521 of BSQW01000005.1, forward strand.
ATGCTATCCGTTATCTAATCGGATAGTCTCACTTTATTATAAGGTTCCGCATAAGTGCGAAGGCCTCCTCCGTCGCTGGTTTGAAATATGTACGTCAAATATGAATTTGTAGAGCTATATTTTGTAGGCCTGGGATTATTATCCGGTATCCGGTATCCGATCCGGTATCCGTTCCGATCCGATCCGAAAAAACGGATATCCGGGTAGTTCGGATACGGATCCGGATAGTAAAATAACATATCCGGCGGATACGGATACGGATCCGGATAATAGAAAAATTTAAAAACGGATATCCGATATCCGTTTATAAAATAAGCCCATGATTGTTAGAGTCCAAAAAGTTTTTAAAAAAAAACAAAGCCCATTGGTTTTTGAAACCCATGATTGTATAACTCTCCAAACCTAATATCACAACAACGCTCTCTCTTTCTCCCTGACGGCGATCCTCTGCTGCTCCATCTCCATCTTTCGTCTTCATCTGGTTCTGCTCCCTCGCTGTTTGGATCATCTACGAATGCTTCTGCGACTGCTCATGGTTCTTGAAGAAATCATCGAGGTCGAGGCCGATGCGCGTGAAACGCGTGGCGTGGTGTCGCCGTCGTATGTCCTCGTCGATTAACCGTTGAGCCTCCGCGATGGTGGTTCGTGATTTGCCTTGGTGGTCGTCGAGGAAACAGCAGAGCTGCTATGCGCCGATTATACCGGAGGATCCGTCGCCGTCGCTGTCGCTGGAATCTCCGTTGCCTCCTCCACCGCTTCCGTTGTCATCTTGTAATTGTAACTCCCATTGTCATACGACTCTGTTTTCTGTCACCGACTCTGTCATACGACTTTTTAAAATTTCGATTTTCGATTATTATTAGGTCTGAAGCTCTTATTTTCACCCAAATTATGAAGAAGATTTAAGAGTAAACGAATTATTTCCAATTTTAATTAATAAACCGGATCGGATCCGGATATCCGTGAATATCCGGGTTTTTAATGGATATTCGGAACCGGATATCCGGAGCTTTCGGAACCGGATATCCGGAGCTTTCGGATCCGGATACGGATAATGAAATTGATTATCCGATGGATACAGATACGGATCCGGATACCTTAAAAAATCCGGATATCCGCTCCGTTCGCAGGCCTAATATTTTGTGCGGATTGCTAACATCTGATAAATTCACTTTGCGTTGTCACTATAGTTTTCTAGTGCCAACTGCAAGGAGAAGACTATAAGGCCGTATAATCGTGGGCTCAGGCAAAAATAAAATCATGTGGACTTTAGCTTATATATAAAGATGTGGGCAGTGTAGGCGAGGCGATAGAGTATTTTCCTCTGGCGCGTGAGACAAGAAAAGGTTTCACATCAAGAGAGATTTTGTGTAGCCCAAATAATCAAAGAAGACTTGATCACATTTTGAGACTTGATTTCATTTACATTTTACACATACGACATTTCTAATTATAAAGATTATTTTTGTCAACCATGTTAAAAAACTTAAAAGATTAATACAACATTGTTTTACAAGAACGTAAAACTAAACTCATATTTTCTATATAATTATAAAAATTTATGAAACATTTGAGCACATAAAACGACGATGTATCTCAAAAATGGAACTTTTGTGAATTCCTATTAATAAAATTCAGATTATAATTTCATTATGTATAAACACTTTTTTGACATTACGTATGAACACTTAATAACTGTAAAACCAAACAAACTACTTGATTACTACAAAATTTATGTATCAACTGCGAGATAAAAGCCGAATAATCTAATAATTATATGTGATATGATATCTATATATCTAGATATAATTATTTACTGGGTAACTTTTCAAAAGGGATTGTACATTTGTTTTTAAAGGTGTGAAGTTTGGCCCATGTGTCACAATAAGCAAGAGGACGAAACTATATACTCATTCACCAACTTCAAATGTATTCTAATCATTGTTGTCGTTACCAAAATTTCTTTTTCTATAAGTTATAAAAAAAAATATCCACCAACCTAACTATTTATTATTTAAAATTCTCTGAAATTTGATAATTCACTTATCTTCTTCCTTTGTCTTCTCTTTAATCCATCATTCACAGTTCCACTATCACTCCTTTTGCCCTTCTTTGTGACAAGTCATGTCCAAGCAATGATCATATTTGTTATGAGAAAGGTTAATATACATGCACTCTTTTTTCCACTTTCTTTGTATTTTATAATTCTTAATTTATATACACTTTATGGTATAAAATGCATTCATGTTTTTTATTCAACCTTACCAAACTATTAAAAAAAATCGGGATATTCACAATTATAGCATGGAGGTTACGTGATTCATTAATCTAAAAAGCACTTGTCTTCTGCATTTTCCTTCCAAAATAGAATTAAAGCCATGTTAATACGCATGCTTTTGTATAACTAGGATAATGTAACAGTCATGATCGAGCTTGATTAATTAACGTAACTTTGGATAGATTTTGCTTTTGCATGACTAACTTTGATTTTGATAGATTTAATTATATATTTCAAATTGATGTTTGACTAAGCCTCAACAGTAAAATTATTTGTAATTGATGTTTCACTTGCCGAATACTCATTTCATTTTTGAAAAGATGAAGACCGGTCATTAAATAAATCGCTATATTGGTTAACATATTTAATGTAAAGACCGGATTTTTAATGTGAAAATTCATACTATTTCCGGATGTACATTATACATCATACACGACTTATAAAATTATCGGTATGTGTATGCTTTTTTTTTTACTACTAACTGATCCCATCTTTAAGAAAATAAGATAAAATCATTAATTATAATATTTACAAATTTTTATGCATAATTGGAAGATTCCAAACCGAAGTCAATACTAATCTCCGATATAGATACACTACTATAGAAAAAACTGGATATTTTTACTATTTAAAACAATTTCAATAACCAACAGAGGAAAATTTCGGGTTATGGTTCGCTAGCTTACATGGTGAACCATTTGGCCATTAGACCACCATATATTTCTTTGATGAAAAAATGATGTTATAATGTGATAATCAAAAGTACAAAATTTGGATTTTTGTTTTTTTTTGGAAAATTAAAGTAATCAAACCGATCTTTCTTTTTGACAAAATGGTTTGGTGAGGGTAGTTACTACTTGTCTATCAATCCCATTCACTTGTGGTCCATTGTCTTAACCTTCATACACACAAAAATACATAATACACAACTGGACCAGTCATATGGCCACAGCCTTATGAAGCCACCGCTGTCCCCAATTTTATAGGAATAAAATTGGGAAAATTGTCTTCAAAAATCCTCAACTTACCAATTTGAGCTAAAAAAAACACCAACTTTCTTATGAACTTTTTTTATTAAGCTGTTTAATCCTCAATTTTCTTTTAACCAAACCACTTTAATCTCAACGTTAGTCAACAGTTATATTTGACAAACGATAGGATTCTAACGGTTTGATCAATAAAAGTTTGAGATTTTTTTGGTAAATAAAAAGTTTTTTTTTTGCCCAAAACGTTTTTTTTACAAACTTTTAGATTAAAATAGTTAAAATGATTATAGCATTAAATAAGATGTAAAGTAGAAAAGACTATTGTAAATGAGAAACAAAAAAAAATCAAAATCATTGTTTTTGATAATAAAATGGAGATACCAAAATATAAAATCAAAGTTTTATATTTGTTTCAGGGTTTTTTTGTCCTATGGGCAAGCCGTTCTCCTACAAAACACAATGATACATCATAGCTCACAAAATTACGTGATTAGCCTTCTCCATAAAAAATATTTATCCCCTATAATATCCACCCATTATGAATATTTACAAAACTAAAAATATTTTTAAAAAATTAAAAGAGAAATTTATAAAATTTATGAATCATCGACAATAAAATCAATAATTTTAGTTATTATTTACAAAAACATTATGAATAAATAATTATCTTTGGGTTATCTTTCACATAAATTGATTTTATTTTTAAAAAAACAGAAAATCCATTTCTTTTAAAGTATGGTAACCCAGTTTTAATTAAAAAAACTTCAAAATAGATTTTAGGTAAAAATTAAAACGGTGGTTTCATTTTTCCATATCCTCTACTTTTTTCAAAACTAACGAATTAGATTTTTTAATTGTGAATATTTTTTTATCCACAATTTTTGAACTACTTTAATCCAAAAGTTTGAAAAAATATATCTTTTTGGATTAAAAATCCCCAACTTTTTTATTAAAAATCTCCAACTTTTTTATCTACTAAAAAATCTCCAACTTTTTATGTATCAAAACAATCCCGACCTTTTTATTCACCATAAAAATTACTAATTTTTTATTTATCAAGATGTTTTAGTCTCAGCATTAGTAAACATTTATAGTTGACCAACGTACTTTAGGTCTAAAACGGTTTGGTTAAGAAAAGTTAGGGATTAAACGAATAGATTAAAAAAAAGTTAAGCATTTTTTTTATTCACAAGAAACTTTGTGCATTTTTTTGTAAAATTTGGTAAGTTGGTGATTTTTGAATAAGATTACAGTGTGTCTTTTTGGATTAAAAGATAAGTCCACTTATAAACTTAACATTTAAATAAAGAAAATATATGAAAATACTAGTTAAAACAACATTACAACAAACACTACTAAATTAAAACAACATGTTTTAGAAATATATTGAATTTTACGTCTAAAAATACAAGATATTGCATTTAACTTTACTTCAATATTCAATTTATTCTTAAATTTATTTTCAGAATTTAAATTTGCTTGAAACAATACTGTACTATGTTTATAAAACTCAAGTATTACAAAAAGTAGTTTGTAATCTGTTACGTCATGATCAATCATCATATCTAATTAATTTTTCTAACGTTCAATCTATCAATAAACAGACAAACTTTATTACTTGTTGTACACACATATTCAAAACTAATTGTATATATATTGCAGCATGATAAAACTTTTAAAAAAATATAACTTATAACTTAAATCTATAGATTTTAGTATTTTACAGATCGTAGACCAGAGCATTAAAATTAATCTTTCTTCTCAACCAACTTAGTGATATTTGAAACTTTGATAATCTTTTGAATTGATCAGTTAGTTTTTTTTTTTTTTTTGATAAACCTTAAAAGTTTTGGATCTTTTGGTCCATAATCTCTCCTGACGTCCGGAATCAACTATTGTTAATACCACGTTTAATGTATAAATCATTCATTCCAAGTGAAGTTAATACCAAATAGAAACTCTCGAATACCAGTAAACCACCAATCACTCAGAATGATCAGCTAGTTAATACACAAATTTAAGTTATCTACACTATACATATAAACTTTTCAGTTTTTCTACAGTATTCTTTTTATTTCATTTAGGGACATCCATATGTCAGCATCGAGACATACATGGCTGACAAAAAATAACAAAAACATACACATGTATCATTATACATATAACACATGTAAATATAATTATAGTGCGGGTTGATACAGGCGTGGGTCGGTGTATTTTTCGTACTTTTTGAAAACATATTTGATTAATCGAGTCGGACCAAGGATATGATTACTTATGAAAATTATACAACTTCGAATAGTTATGGCCAAATCGAATTGCGAGTTTTTCAGATCCATTTTACCAATTTCGATCAATTATTATGTGAAAAAAAAAAGTTCGTACGTGAAATTATTTCCCACTATTTAATTGTAACTTATAACATTGGGCTGCTGTTGGACCAATCTTAAACCGTTTTCAACCAGATTCAAAACAAAATTTATTAATTAGTACGAAATACTTTTTAAAATGTTGACGTAAACAATACTACTGTTGGTTCCATTTGAGTTTTGAGCTTGGTATATAGATTGACAACATCGTATATAGTATGACTGTTCAGAAACATAATCGTTTGCCTGATTGCATATCTGCAATGTGAACAGAGATTTTCAGAAAAGAAAAAAATAAACATTTGAAATGTATGAAATAATTAAAAACAATAACATTGACTTTTTGTAACAAAAACAAACTTAGTTAAAATATACATTACACAAGTTTAAACCCGAATCATGACACAAACATTAACAAGTCTTTAGTTTTTTTTTTGTTTCTTGCGATTTTGTGGGTGACAATAATTTCAAAGATATAAAAACAAAAATAAAAAATAAACAAAAACCCAATCAAAAGTCGAATCACTTAACTTATACATGTATACCTATATGTATATGTTCTTTTTGTTTATATATTTGCAATTGAATATTTGGATGACATATATAACATAAGCATAGTCATCATTACATACACGAATATGAATATTATTATATATTCCATACCATAACATTTTTTTTATTTTTTAGAAAACAAATACTAAAAACTAATAAAAAAAAGTTATTAAAAATAAAGAAATCGGTCGTCTAGACCGATTAGTCGGACGCCTAAACTAAGAAGACTTTAATTTTTATATGGACTTCGATCATGTCAAAATCTGAGCGTCCGGGTGATAGCCGGCTGATTGTTACAAGAATGCTTGTTCCTGATACATTAACAGTACTAATGCTAACCACTAGAATTATGTGTAAGTCCATTTAAATTTGTTGAAATAAATTATATATAATTGTATATGAAGTGAGTGTAGAGGTCGATGGTCCACCACAAATGCTTTGAAAAGTTTGAACTTGAGATTGAGAATATTTGGTAGGTGGAGTTTATTAATAAATCCTAAGAGATTCAATCATGATTGTGACGTTGTTTTGGTGAAGTCTATCATATATAGCAATGGATTTCATCACCATGACGCCATCATCGTATCACCATTTAGTATTTTTCCACTTTTATTCTTCGAACAACATTACGTGTTTTCAAGCAATCTCCAACATTTTTTCTTTGTATAGTGGAGCTGAGGTATATAAGTAGCCAGCAAAAGAAAAAAATAATCCGATGAATCGTAGAAGATTAAGGTTTAAGAATATCCATATATATATATATAATCGACCACTCAATGAATGAAGTAATGAAAATCAGCCAGTGATAGTCGAGTAGTTATCGATTTTGGAATCCGCGAACAACGGTTTCTCTTGAGTTTGATTTTCACTAAGAATAAAAAATGTTGGTGTTTGGCCAAATAGGATATGGAATTAATGTCTATGTCTCATTTGCAAATCTGAATATACGCTTAGCCCGTTGGTAATACACATTCAGGAAATTAGTCTGAGCCTCTCTATGGATTTGAGATTTACCTCTGAATTATCCAAAAAAAAAAAAAAATGAAAAATAGATAAAACTTTTGAAATTGATTTTAATTAAATTATTTTATAATGGAGGTTATTTATCGGCTAATTGCGGCTAAAATTGGATAGTATAAATTTTCTTCGTTACTAATACAAACCACTATACTATATTTTAATAACACATTAATGATACTAATACAAACCACTATACTACATGTTGGATATGGTGTTAACAAATTGGAAAACAATTTGATTGAGAGACATTCAGTGGATATTGACCACAAACCTTTAATAGCGACTAGAGGGATTAGTTTCTCAATGCAATTGGACGTATGCTTGTCTATTTTGATTAATTATTCAACGTGTATGTTGGATTTCAAGAATCATATCATGAAAAATCAGTTTGGTCTGTCAGTAAAGATTATGAACTTGATCAAGAATATAATTTTTATTAAAAATATATCAATTGGTATATATATATATGAGGATTAACTTAAATGAATTTTCATATATTTTCATATATTTCCCTAAAAAATATGTCAAAAATAAACAGAGAAAAGTATATTCACAATTGCAATCTTTATTACATGCATTTTACAATCATCCACTAAATTGCAACACCGGCCAAACCCAAATCCGCCACTTCAAAAACAAACATAAATAAAACTAATTAAAAAAACAACAACAACAACAAGGGAAAAAACTAAACGTTAGAGGAGATCAAATGTCCATGAATCGTGATCTAAAACCATTCTTGAACATCCACTACCATTTCCAACGAAGCTAACATCATGATCATTCATAAACAAATCCAAGCTGCTCAAATCATTGATGTCCCACAAGTTCATCGTATTAACATTGTTGTTGAACTTGCCGTCTTTGTAATTAATGTTATCCCCTGATGAATCATCGGATGAGAGCCACTTGAGGTCAATAATCTCCATTTCATCAAGAAACTTTGAGAACTCATCACCCGGTACTGGTGATATACACGACGAGGCAGAAGAGGGAGAGGAAGAAGGCGAAAAGGAGTTACTAATGTTAATGTTGGCATTATCATCATTAGTATGATGATGAGCAGAAGAGGCGTCCAAAAAGATCTCATGTGGATTGAGCAATGGGACTTCATCAATGCAAAACTCATCATCAATCGAAATTGATATGTTGTTGTTGTCCAACACTTGCTCTAGTTGATGTTGTTCTTGTTTGTCTTTAGTTTTTTGATCTTCGTGATCTTGTTTTGTGTTCTTGTCATCATCATGGGGCACTGAGCTTTTCTTGCTCCCTTGAGCTTGTTGTGAACCTTCTTGTTCAGAGAGAGGTTTATGGGTCAAAGGGTCAATACCCATCTTCCTTAGTTTTTTCTTTATGTGTGTGTTCCAATGGTTCTTTATTTCATTATCAGTTCTTCCTGGTAGATGAGAGGCAATCTTTGACCATCTGTATAAAAATTTAAAAAGATTCAAAAACTTATAAGAGAGAATTTGACTAATGATTTTGACTGTTCAGTCATTTTCATCAGACCAACTAAATTGAACTACTGGGTTAAATAAAAAGTACGACTAAATAAAGATGTGAATTTGCCAATCTCTTTCATGCAAAATAAGAGATAAAGCTTGAGCTTTGTGTTTCTTCGACACCTTAATAACAACAATATTGAAATCTAATGGCCATAATCCTTATATATATATTATTTTATTTTTTTGCTAATGCTCTTTATATTTTTTTGTTGCTAATGCTCTTTATATATATTTTATTATGAGTTAGTTACAATGTCAGAGTTAAGGTAAGTAAATTAATGTTTATAAATTTGAAAAAAAAATGTTTTTATATATACGAGCAACTATTTTCAAGAGAAGGAGAATAAACCTATTGCCAAGTTGGGCATGAAGATCAATGACCATTTGTTCTTCATATTCTGATAAAAGACCTCTTTTTAAATCAGGTCTCAAATAATTTATCCATCTTAATCTGCAGCTTTTACCACACCTCAATAGTCCTGCATTTAGTTAATTAACCAAAGTAATGAAATTAACGATCAGAAGTAATGAAAGTTGATCTATACAAAACATAACTGATTAGGAAGGAATAACAAAAAAAAAGATAAATAACAAACAATAACGTGTGAGGACCACGACTACACGAGTATCAAGCACTATGATTTTTTTTTTTGGCCAAACACTATGATTAATAATCCTTTTTGTCAAAATATGATTTATAATCTAATACTATGCTTTTGAGATTTTTTCAGTCCCAAAGATAGATACTGCATTGAAAATAGGTCTTGACAAAAAAAATTAAAAGTATATTTGTTTGATTATTGGTGCACAACAATACCATTATATACCTAAAGAACTCATGAAACACAAAAAGGTAGAGAAAATAAAAACAAGAGACTTCATATTTTAGTAATATGAAAACAAGAGACTTCAAATTCGGAAACTTAACTTGAATAAAAAAAAAAACAAGAGACGTTTCAAGAAGTGAACTTTTAAAATATGAAAATATATCCAAACATCGTCGTTTTTTTTTTGTTTTTGAAGGAAAGAAAGAGAGAAAATAAACCAGAAAGCTTGGGAAGAGCTCTCCAACAGCAGTGGCCATTGGTGAGGATGAAGTTGATGAGCTTCTTGTCTTCTTCAACTGTCCATGGCCCTTTCTTCAACCCTACTTTGTCACAACATGGTTGCCTCCCCATCTCTCTCTCTCTCTCTCTCTCTCTCTCTCTCTCTCTCTCTCTCTCTCTCTCTCTCTCTCTCTCTCTCTCTCTCTCTCTCTCTCTCTCTCTCTCTCTCTCTCTCTCTCTCTCTCTCCCTCTAATATATATATATACACTTTATATATAGAGATGTGCTCAAATAGGTACCTAATATCTATACTTAGAGCATGTTCAATGGGGGTTCTAAATAGAAGAGTTCTAAAAAATTATAATGATATATAATTGATAAATATTGGAGAGGTTCTAAAAAGAAGAGAGAAGGGTTCTAAAGTTAGAACTTTTAGATACAGATTCTAAAAATTAACATACAAAATGTTGGGGTTCTAAAAGGTGAGGTTCTAAAAATTTTAGATACCCATTTTTAGAACCTCACCATTGGACATGCTCTTATAATGTTGTATTTCCAAGACTTAAGAAGCTATACAACAACCTATATATAGAGTTAGAGATTTCAAAACCATGTTTGTGACTTTGTGGACCAACATATTTCTTCTCGTATCTTCTATTGATTATAGATTTTATCCAACCTTATAATGTTTTAATCCATATTTTCCGTATGGTCATCATTTGTGGACCCACTGCGTGATGAAGGTCAAATTTTTGAAATAAAATTGGTCTCTAAAAATATTAAAACAATTAAAAATATGATAAAAAGAGTTATAAATTATTAAAAGGAATATAATGGTTGAGAAAATAAAATGTAAAATTACTTCGGAAATTTGTAAGTTTTGGTTGTTTTTATTAAAAAAAATAAACAATTAAATGAGAATTAAATTTTTCTTTTTTTTAAAAAATATCTAAATAGAATGCACTATTTTTTTATTTAGTTTGGACCTCTAAATAGTAAAAATTTAGGGCTACTCTTCTCGTGAGTTTGATTTCCATCAATAATATTTTCGTTTTCATTTGATCGGTCTAGCTACTATCATATTTTATATCGGAAAAATGTCATAAAAACCTTGAATTTATTATTTTCAGTCAAAAAAAACCGTGAACTCTTCTCTGGACACATTAATTCTTTTATTTTTGTAGACTTCCACAATAAATTTCATATTTTCGTTGACAAAACCAAATCAGATTCGTCATTAAATAGGTTAACAAATCAATTTAACCCCGTTAAATCATCGTTAAAATCATCGTTAAATCAAAACGACGCCGTTTTGATTTGTAAACGAAAACCCCCCAAAAATATAAACCCTAAATCGAACCCAGCCCCAAATCTATTTTTTCCCAAATCGAGAAACTCTCTCTCATTCTAATCCTCTGATTCTCTTGTTCGTCTTCATTTTTACAATATGAGTTCTAATTCAGAAACCACCTCTGATATCTGTGGGTTTCCGTTGAAGTGTGAGTGTGGTCGTAATGTGAAGATTTTTACCTCAAAGACTCAAGAGAATCCAGGATGACCCTTCTTCCGTTGTCCAACCCTAAGAGATGTAAGTACTTTTGTTCCTCTCACATTGTCTCATCTTATTCGTTTTATAACTCTCCCCCCCCCCCCTTTTTTTCATACCGTAGGATCATTTGTTTAAGTGGGTTGAAGATTCTGTTTTTGAGGAAGTTAAAGATGCTTTACCAAAACTTCGAACAGTGATCGAAGAATCGAATGAGAAGGACATCGAGATTGGCATTGTGAAGTCTGAAATTAATGACTTAAAAGCAGTGATTGAAGAATTGAAAGAGGAGGTTGTAAGGAGCAAAGCTGAAATTCGAAAGTTCAAAGTGATGAACATAATTTGGTTTTTGTGTCTTTGCTTTGTTACCATTGTAATTTTTTACGGTTTTGTTGGGAAGAAGAAGACAACAAAACTTGTTCTTGGTTATTAGTGTAACAAGTTCTTGTTTACTCTATGAAACTTGAACTGTTGTTGTTGTAGAATCTATAAAACGTGTCTTTCATTATTACTATGTTGTTACAATACAAAGACTTTGTCACAAAAACAAATTTACAAGAAACATAACCTGGATTATAATAACAACATTCATAGTTTGATGAAAATGAAAACTGCTGATAATGAACTTTTTACGGTTCGCACAATTAACCCATTGTGCACAATGCCTCAATCTAATGGCATGTCATTGTAGCACTTTGGGATCGAATCCACAGGGAAATAAGAACGACGCACTAAGAATACAGGACGCTATCTAATCTAAGCAAATATCGGGTTTTGGCTTTTATCGGACAATTTGAAATAAACAAAAATAGCAAAATTAAACAAGCGAATTCTCGGGTAAAGCAATCGACTCGGGTGATTCTCGCTCCATTCTAGACACTCAAACATTCAATCAATTGCCTCCGTAGGCCCTAGGTACACTACTAAAGATTAATCCACGTCAATGGTATTAATCCCTTTCTTAGTCATCAATCGTCATAAACTTCCGTTCGCGATTCTATGACTAACAAGCATTAATAACAAGTCCACTTAGCCACAATTCACCTTAGACATCAACTCCCGTTGGCTAAGATATGAAAAGCACTCATTGAATTGGTTGGGGAATTTCATCGAACACCTTCCGGGCGAGAAATTCCCTATGATCTAAATCAACTTTGTCAAGGCTAATCCAGCATTAATAACACTCAATGAGAAAGGATATCAACTAATCTAGCTCTTAAACATCAAGAACAAACCTAAAATCACCCTAATCTACTTTACCCAAGAACCCTAGAAAACTACTCACAACACATGGTTTTCTCCACAAATCCCATAAAGGAAGTGTTGAGAATCATAAAAGATGATAAGAAAATAGATGGAAGAGATAATCCAACAAGAACTTGCATAAATCACTCAAGAATCTCTTCCAATCTTCTTTAAAGCCCTAAAAACGTTTTTGGTTCTGTCTAAAAAAACAATACCAGAGTCAATGTCTAATTAGGCTTAATTTGCTTAAATAAATACAGATCGGGTCGGGTCAACCCGGGACAAACCGGGTTTGACCCGACAATTTTTGTGTCCGAGAAGGTTCACAGCGGTCAGCTCATACCGCTGCATGACCGCTGTGAAATGCCTGGTTTTTGCTCCGGATGGATCCGCAGCGGTCTCCCTATACCGCTGTGTTTCGGCCGCTGCGAGACTTGAAAGTGCAGCGGTGGAGCCATGACCGCTGTGAGCTGGCCGCTGCGAATGTCTGGTTTTCTTCTTCTTTCGTTTGCCTTCTCCGTTCTTCGGGTACGTTCCTCCTAGTCCGTGATCTTCCTCCAAGCTCCAAATGGTACCTAAAAGACTCCATAGCACACAAACATATGCAAGAACTAACCTAAGACTCACTAACTCTAAAATGGATGCAAACTACACCAAAAACAATGAAATGAATGCACAAAGTCACAAAATGCTAACTAAAATGTATACTAAAATGGACTAAATTATGCAACTATCAACTGCCGAGAACATAATCCAAACAACATGTCAATGCATAGTTGCATTCAGATACCAAAACATGATCCAAAGAAAACTGTCGAGAACATAATCCAAAACAAAACAACATAGTTTCAGACAAAATAAAACAACATAATTTCTTAAAACAAAAGAGTCCTCCCTAAATTCCATCAGGTAAACCACCGTCCCCATCCTTGCCTTTGTGATTCATCAACTTGTGGTCCTTGCCGCTGCCTTTGCTCTTGTGAACTTTGCTCTTATGAACCTTCCCCTTGCCATTGTCCTTGCCACTGCCCTTTTGAACCATGCCCTTGCCACTGCCCTTGCCATTGTCCTTGTGATCTGTGCCATTGGCCTTGCTCCTATGAACCAAGCGATTGTGAATCTTGCCCTTGTGATCCATACCACTGCCCTTGTCCTAGTGTTTCTCCTTCCTGTAAATTAGCATAGACCAAAAGCAAACTCTATCATGGCACAAATAATACAAGTAACCTAATGAAAGAAACAAGAATTACTATAACAAATACCTGATTTAATCTAGGACGACCCCTTAGTCTTTTTGGTTGGCTCTCCACTCTCAGGTTTGAACAAGTAAGTTTGTTGTGCCTTTCTTGTTTGCAGTTGGAACATGTTACGATTCTATGGATGCGTGATAACTGGGTCTTACTTGGGGAAGAGGCCGTTTCATTCACTCCTTTACGCCTCGCATAATTACTTGGTCTACAACGATTTCCATTTCTCCATGGTGGTGGCAAAACAGGAAGTCTACCAGTCCTAGGCCACAACTTCATGCCTTGTACAGGTTCAAGATCATTCTTATACGTTTCCCTCCACATTTTTGTTGTGTAAAACTTGGAGACATAATCATCCACCTTGTATTTCTTTGTCGTGATAACACAAGCCGCATGAATACATGGTATTCCAGTGATCTGCCATTTCTTACAGCCACACGTATGGTCACTAAAATCCACACGATAACCAACATTATTGTGTGATACCTCATGCAATGTATATGTGGATATATATCTGATGCACTATGTGCCTCCCTTCAACATTTTTTCGATCTCTTCATGTGCTCTAGGCGTGAATCTGGTCTTCACTCTATTTGTAAGAAGCTTCCTCTTCGCATTACGAACCATACACTGCCTCCTAATGTCTTCTAACAAGTCCAACAAAGGTTTCTTCCTTGCTTGACGAATTGTCCAGTTAAATGACTCACTGAGATTGTTGAGGTTGTCGTTGCAACACGATCCGACCCTAAAGAAAGCTCTGGACCAGTCTGGAGGATTAGTCTTCTGCAGAGACACCCACGCATCGGGACTGTACCTATTCAATGCTGCAGTATTTTCTTCATAATCTCCCACTGTATAAATACGTGCTATCTTCCAAAACAGCCGCTTCAACTGTAGATCATTGCCCTTCTTTTTTCAGTTATCCATAACATGTCGAGCACACATACGGTGTTTAGCTTGGGGAATAACGTTTTTCACAGCTTTCACTAATCTCTGAAATAAAATCATCCATAATCAACAAGTTTCACATTCATAATCACAAAACTTTGAAAACAAAATATATTACTAACCTTTTGTTTGTCTGAAATGATTGTTACATTGAAACCCTCAACAAGTTTCAAATCCGCACTTAGGTAACGAACAAACCAGTCCCAGTTAGTGTCGTTCTCTATTTCAACTACAGCCCACGCAATTGGTACTATCCTATTATCTGCATCCCTTCCAACTGCAGCTAAAAGGTGTCCCTTGATATCCCACTTAAGAAAAGCTCCATCTAATCCTATAATAGGTCTACAAGTATTTTTCCAAGCTTCTCGTTGTGTTTTGAAACAGATATAGACATGGTAAAACCTTTGTTTGCTTCCAATAGTAGGCCCTGGTGTAGTCTTTATTTCTATTGTAGACTCTTTATTTGACTCACGGATCTCAGCTTGATAGTCCCAAATTCGTGAAAAATGGGCTTCATGGCTTGCTTTTCTTTCTTTCAGAAGTTTAGTCTTCGCCTTCCCACACTGCTCGTCCGTGACAATCAACTGATACTCTCTCTTGATCTCAGCAGCCATCTCTTGTTTTGTAATTTTTGGATTTTCTCTTAGCCTCTCAGAAAACAACCAAGCAATTGTTGATCTCTTTGGCATCTTTGAGTAGCCTGATCTAACGCAGATATGTTCATTAACGTATACCTTAATCTGCAACTTTTGTCTTCTCTTCTCATATGAGCAGAAGATTCTCCACAGGCAACCATACTCAATGTCAGAACACTTTGCACCAATCGTCATAGCTGACGACTTTTGTATCTTGATGTCGTATCTTGTCTTCAAAGAATATTGGAGTAGTGCAAGTTTGAAATCATCTGCACAACTAAATGTTTTCTCCAACACCAGTAGTTCTTCAGGATCAATATTCTCTCGATTATGTACCTCTTCTTGCTCTTTATTCTCTGCAGCTACTTCATCGTCTGTCGACAAAGGTTCCGGAATGGCTTCATCATTCCATATATCATCTCCACTTTCTCCATCACTCTGAACATCTTCGTCTCTGGCAGCCTCTCCAAAATGTACTACAAAATCGTTGCAAACTTCTTCTTGGAGACCTAAATCGTTGTTCCCTTCAGCCTCTTCATCTGTATCATCTCCACCTTCATCAGCAGCTTCATTACCAGCCTCATAACCACCCTCATTGTCGGCTTCATTACAAACATCATCAATATCCTCGTCACCAACAACGCCGCAATCATCCTCACTTGCTGGATCATCCCGTAGATCTTCATCATCACCATGGAGATCTCCATCATCATCACGGAGAACCAGAGCCCCAATAACATCCTCACACTCAGCATGATCGCTATCATTACCCATTTCAAGCTATTGACTATTTCCACTCCTAGCTCTTGTACTCCAACGAGTTGGATGCTTTGCAGACTTTTTTTGTTTTCCCTTCGGCATAATAACGAATAATCAAAAGGGATAGACAGAATTGGGTAGATGTAGAGTTTATTGTGATCGAAGTTTGAAATTTAGGGAGAGAATGGGGAAGAGCTTAAGTGAGAGAGAGTTTCTCGATTTGGGGCTGGGTTCGATTTAGGGTTTATATTTTTTGGGGGTTTTCGTTTACAAATCAAAACGGCGTCGTTTTGATTTAACGATGATTTTAACGATGATTTAACGGGGTTAAATTGATCTGTTAACCTATTTAATGACGAATCTGATTTGGCTTTGTCAACAAAAATATGGGATTTAATGTGGAAGTCAACAAAAATAGAAAAATTAATGTGTCCAGAGAAGAGTTCGCGATTGTTTTGGCTGAAAATGGTAAATTCAGGGTTTTTATGGCATTCCTATTTTATATTTATTAAAAATTCAGATAGGGCTGAGATTATTATCCGGTATCCGGTATTCGATCTGGTATCCGCTCCGATCCGATCCAAAAAACGGATATCCGGGTAGTCCGGATACGGATACGGATAATGAAATAACATATCCGCCGGATACGGATACGGATACAGATAATAAAAAAATTTCGGATCGGATATCCGATATCCGTTTTAATACATGTACAATTTTTTTTTCTCTCTCTCACGGGATTCGTCCTGTTATCGTTACCTCCGACGAGAGCAATCTGTTGTCGGAGGCGGAGGGTTTCGAATCGGAGGTTGGAGATGGTGGGATCGTGATTCCTTGGTGTTGTCAGATGGCGGTTTTGTCTCCGATTTGGACATCGCCGATTGAGATCGGATGAGGACATCACCGATTTGCTCAGGGGCTGAAGCGGGAGAAGGGATTTGCGGAGAGGAAAGCGGATCTGGAGGTGGATGCGGAGCAGCAGCCATTGAACCAGAGCTAAGGAGGAAGGTTGGAACTTTCTCGCCGGCGAGCGAGAGTCTCAACCCGTGAGCAACAAAAAAAAAAAAACCGGATCGGATCCGGATATCCGCGAATATCCGAGTTTTTCAACGAATATTCGGAACCCGGATATCCGGAGCTTTCGGATCTGGATTCGGATAATGAAATTGATTATCCGGCGGATACGGATACGGATACGGATACCTTAAAAAAACCGGATATCCGCTCCGTTTCCAACCCTAAATTCAGAGAATGAGTACACTCAACTATTACAATTATTCTAGGAATCAATCGCTTCGTCCATAATTTTTTAATTAAAAAAAAATGCGATGTTTTTTTGTAATACTCTCTACTTCTAGTTGATATATATATATATATATATATATATATAAAGTTGATGTATACTTGATGGGTTTAAGACACCTGTAAGCGAGGGTGATCACGCTCAAAGTTCTTTATCATCAGACAAAAACACCTCATCATCCGTATTTGTCTTCTTTTCTGATGTCTGAAAACTTAAATCTCTTAATCAAAAATCAGAGTTTACTTTTTCTCAAATAAGGAGAAACAAATTATATTTTACTTCTGTAATTAATCACTCTAATATAATATGGTTGGCGGGTTTTTGTTAGTACTAACGTCATCATAGTGTACGTTTCCCAATAACCAATCTTCGTCATAATTTGGGTTGGTAAAATTTAGAATCACAGCACTATATATGGCCAATTATAAAAGATACTAAAATGGAATAACATAATTAATAAGCGAAAAGCTCTTTTCTCTTTTGAGAGACGATTTCTTTTTCTCCCAAAATCCTAGCCGCTGCTTTTGTTGTGTCAATCTCTGCCTCTCCGGTGGCCGGCGCTACTTATCGTCACCGGGAGAGGCCCCTTTTTACTTTCTTTTTTTATCAGATCTCGCCGTTTGGTTTCTTGGTGGTACATCCACGCCTTGTCTTCGTGGTGGCTCGATACAAGGGAGGCATGTGTGGCTCTTGGTGACTCTCTCGAATCAAGTCTTCGCAAGCTCGGATCTGGGTGTCGCTTGCCTCGTCATGGTGGTTCTGGTGCTCTAGGCGGCGCTCGCGGCGGAGGGCTGACGGCGATCCAGCAATGAAGGGCTGACGGCGGCATAAGCTGAGGCTGATCCAGCGATGATCGGTGTTGCGTTTCTTTGTAAGCTCGACGGTTTCTCTGTTTCATCTTCCTCGTCTCTCCCAGCCTTGCTCGAGGACGGTAAGGTGGTTTGATGAGCGTGGTTTTTGTCTCAGAGATCTCAGTGGTTTCGTGGTTTCGTGGTTCGCTCCTCGGTGTGGTTAGCTTGGATCGGGTTCAGGTTGCGGTTGGGTTTGATGTCGTTGGTAGTTTGGGTGAAGGATTAGGTGTCTTTGTAGCGGGACGGAATCTTCGGCTCCGATGGAGTTAACCGGTCCGACGGAGCTCCTTCCTACAAGCCCGATTAGGTGTCTCTTGTTTATTTTCAGGTTTTAAAGACGGCTCGGGACGGCGTCATTGCCTCGGGATCCTCGTATCACCGGAAACTTTTCGGGAAGGAGTATGGTGACCATCCGTCCTTTGCTGCTATCCCATCAGAGTGGAGATTCGAATCCACCCTCCCTCGTGCTGGGCTTCTCCTTTCGTGATGGGCCCCTCAAGACGGTATCTCACTTAGGTAAGATATTTTTCTTATGTAAGGGATTGGCTACTGGGTCGGCCTTTGTGGCCCAGTTACCATATAAGTCAGACCCGGTCGGTAATGTATTTTTTACCTCATCGACTCTACTTGATTTAATAAAATGGAAAGTTGAAAAAAAAAAAAAAAAACATTAATAAGCGAAAAAAATAATATAATACAGTCACTGTGAGGAATGCTGTCGTTTTAGTCAACCGGGTCATTCGCGGATCAGGCAGATGAGTCGGGTTTGGTCTACAAACTAATGGCTCCAAATTAATCAAAGATCCTTTACAACATTCAAGTTGGGCCTTACAGGAAAAATTGGCCCAACACGAGGAAGCTTTAATAAGCTCAAGTCAACGTCATATTCTCCCTCGCGTGGAAAATAACAGAAGAAAGAGAGAGGGAAATAGATCTAGGCGTTCGGATATCCTTTCGGGTTCAGGTCGGTTCCGGTTTAATTCGAATATTCAAATTTTAGAAATATAAGATTTATTTGGGTATTTCTTTTTTTGAATCGGGTTCAGTTTGGTTCCACCCAAATTTGGGTCGGGTTTTGAGTATCCAAAATTTATTCTAATTCTCGAAAAAACTAAAAAAAATATTTAATTCAAAGAAAATTTAGTTAAATTTTTCAAAATATATTTGATTTTGACAAATATAACTCAAAATTTTCAAATATTTCGAGTATTTTGGTTATCTCGATCTAAACATAACTAATATATTCGGTTTATAATTATATTTTTTTAGTATTTTGGTTATTTCAAAACTAAAAATACATAATATTTTTAGATATATAGTTGTATTTCATATATTTCGGGTATCCGTTCGGGTTTTGGATATTTTATATGAGGAACCATTCGGGTATTTGTAACTATTCGGTTCGGTTCGGTACCTTCTAATTCGGTTCAGTTCCAGTTCGATTTTTCGGTTTAGGATATTTTACGCATACCTACAGAGAAACATCCTTTGGCGACAAAGTTTCAAGATCTTCTCGGCGGTCAACGGCGGCTCGATACAACTTACTATATGCGAGGTTTCCGGCGGCGATTGCTAGCGAAGTCTCTTGGTTCCCTTTCGGAGAAGAACTCTCTTCGGCTTTTCTCCGCAAGCTTGTTTCGCAAGTAACCGCAAACAAAGACCGAGCTAGTAAAATTGCTTGTACCATTCTGATCTAGTGGATGCATGATAATTTTGTTCAATCCCCATATGTACTGCAAAAGAACTGGATTAACAAGTTTTTCTCGTGTCATTTAAGTTGCAACTGGTTGTCTTCCAAAGTAACAAGATGAATAAAAATTAGTGGAAAAAATATAGAAGAATACTTTTTAACTTGTTACTCTCTTATATTTCTCTTCTTTGTTCATCTAATTAACGTGAAATGAGTTGAAAATTTTATTTTTCATTTTCAACCTAAATGGTAAAACTTGAAAGGAATCTATTTTTCCTCTGATTTTTTTCCTCTAAAAGTGCAACCAGTTGCAGCCTTAATTTCAAAGATTCCGCAAATCTAACTAAGTGAACATCAACCAAATTGAATATAGATCATAACTGGGGTTAAAGATTGATTCATAACTAAAGGGGTTCTTGGTGTTTAGGCGGTCACAACTTTGAAGGCTTAAAATAAATAAAAGTTTTTGAAATTAAAATTTTGCCAAGCATACTTTAACTATCATAAAACCACTCACAACTCTTACAATTTTGTTCTACGTTTGTATTTTTTTCTTTCTAAAACCCACAATAAATGATTTGGCTTTTTTTTTTTAAGTCAGAGCCTATTATTTTAAAGTAAAACTCACTACAATGTTTTATTAAAATAAAAGCTTACAGTTATATAAAAAAAAAACCCTTCCAATTATATAAATCGTGTTTCCAAATTTTTTTTTGATAACTAGTAAAACACAATGAATTGCATAATTATTAGAACTTTAATCGTTTATTATTATTTTATTTTCTTATATAATCAACATACATGTAAATTATGGACAAAAAAAAGTTTGAACAATTGATTATAGTTTAATAATTTTATTTAAAAAATGCATATTATATATATATATATATATATATATTTTTGTTAAAGTTTATATATATATATATATATATATATATATATATATATATTTATAACTTTGATATTTACCGGGGATCTCAATAATCTCTATTAATTTGAAGTTATGTACAACAACAACAACAACAAAAATTAATTGGATAGTGATAGAACAACGTTATTTACGTATTCTAACAAAAAAAAAACCCAAATATCTGTATGCTTTAATTTATAAAACAGAAAAAAATACGATCGTCAAAAAAAAGAAAGAAAATAATGGTTTAAAGTTGTTAAAAAAAAACAAAAATGGTTTATATTCGAACCAACTAACCACCAATGTGGGTCTATTATCCATAAAATGGTCCATTTAAACAGAAGGGCCAAGCACTTAGAAAATGGGCCATGATAAAGTGTAGTATTGTTGGACCGGCGTGAAACTAACTTGCAATCTAATGGGTTATTAGTTCTTGCATTTTAATAGATTTGAAAATCCAAACCAAATCAAGTGTTATTGATTCTATAATTTTGAAATCCATATTCAAATCAAGTGTTATTGGTTCTATAATTTTGAAATCCATATTTAAATCTTGTGTTATTGGTTCTATGATTTTAAAATCCATGTTAAAATCAAGTGTTATTCAATAGTAAGTATTTTCATAAGAATTTGATTTTAATTTGGAATTGAATAGATTTATAAGTATTTTTAAGAGTAAAATACAAAAGTGCAAATATTGAGTGAAACTTTGTTATTTGGTTGGATTTGGATTTACAAACGTTAGAAATGGTAAAAAAAAAAAAAGGCAATGGAGTTAAATAAAGGTACGGTTCACATTTTCAAAAACTGCAACCATTTGCTTACGAAATTGATGAAGCATAAAGATGGATGGGTTTTCAACGTGCCAGTGGATGCTAAGGGAATTGGCTTGCATGATTATCACACTATTGTTAAAGAGCCTATGGATTTGGGAACAGTTTAGAAATTGTAAAAAAAATAGATAGAAAAAGTCAATTTCATTATAAAAACTCATATAGTCTAATCGAACACATAAAATAATCAATCCAACAATAGATAATAATAAATCCATCACCCAATGACGTTACGCTTAATCCAATCATAACGCTCATCAATGGACATGTTAAGGAACACATCTTTCATCCCTAATTGGTGAATCACTTTAACCGCATCGTAACGAACATGTTCCTCCAAAATAGAAACTTCTTTGATAGTTTCCCATAAGTTATTCTTCTTTTTCTCAGCTTCTCTTTGACTAGCTTCTTGTTGTTGTCTTGCTTCTCTTTCTTGTATCAAAGTAAAGAGTTTTTCAGTGATTATTGTCAAGGAATTCATTTCGGTACAAGCTTCTTCTGCACCTTCTTTTGAATGATTGGATCATCAACAATTTTAAGAGGATTAGTTCTCCGTCTTTTTCTTAAAGGGAGTTTTTCCAAAGTATTATTTGAACCGCTGCAAAAAAAAAGATGATTGTGTTTCATAATTTTCCTCGACATTCATGGAAAACTCTTCACCATAATTTGTTTGCTCCTTTTCCGTTTCCATAAATCCACATGTTCGAGCATCAGTAGTATCGCCCAATCCAATCGCACTCGTATCCGACGCTACATTCTTTTCAAATATCACTTTGAGATCATCAAACTCTTCAAAAGTTTCATCACGAAATTTTTTATAGTTCGGATGTGCCTAAAATACGATAAAAAACCAACATAATGAAAAATCTATGCATATATCAAAGAAGCCATAAATCATTTTTAAAAAATAAAATTTACCTTTATGTAGTCAGCCCACACATCATCTGGAGCTGTAAACCGTTTTGTGGTTGGATCCCATCCAAACCCAGAACTGAAGCGCAGAAGGTCAGCACCACTTAGATATTTCCCCTTCAAAATCTTCATTCTGTTCGAGTATTGTTGATAAGTTTTTGTACACCCATGTATTTTATTGAGAGCATGTAGTATTCGTCTCTCCACCGTGAATTTGCTGAATGCACCACCATTATCACGCAAACCCGAAGCAATACCATCTAAGAGTAA
Organism: Eutrema japonicum; assembly: GCA_030161315.1. NCBI lineage: Eukaryota > Viridiplantae > Streptophyta > Magnoliopsida > Brassicales > Brassicaceae > Eutrema > Eutrema japonicum. Next base: position 49,556,427 of record BSQW01000005.1, read on the forward strand.
ATTTATCAAAGTTCTTGTTTCTTGGGGACTCCATTGATGATATGAACTTTTTCCTCGTTCTTGTGGTGGTTTATTTTGTGATTCTTCCATTGATAGGGTTTTATGTCGGAGGTTACAATTATAACACACACCTATTATATATAAAATATTTATTATAAAAATGGAAAACTGGTTCGAAAGATTTTCCATTTTGTATTATGTTAAATGTAAAAAAAATTGTAAAATTTACTTTCATGCCGTGTATTTGATGCGGACTATACCGTGTATTTGATGCCATAAAAAAATATTGTCAGATTTTCCATGCCGTGTATTTAAACACAACTTTACTTTCCCACCATGATAAAATTTTGTAAAATTTACATAAAACAATGATTGGAAAATGTGATATTTGAATTGTAAAATTTACATAACAATAATTGTAAAATGTTCTTTGCCATGATAATTAAGTTGCTCTGAAGAGGCAGAGAAAGACACCTACCACACCATCTAACAAAAATAATAAAGAATTTGTGCACTTGTAGGTATTTCTCTTCTACACATAATTGTTAGTTTTGTTACTCTTCGTGGGAGTTAAATTCGTTTTAATTAATGTAGTGATGGTAGAATTATCTATAGATGTGTTTGTCAAACTTAACTATATTTTTGCTTGTTTTTGATGGGTTACGTTTTTTGTTTTGTCGAAGGTATACTTTATCAAACATGGATTCAATTCTTCTAGAAGAACAAGAAACCCTTGAAGAGAGAGAAGAATATGATGAGTTAGATGCCGATATTAATTTATTGGTGTTCTTAATTTTCTGTCGGATGATATGTTTGAGGAAACGACTACAACGAGAACTTAAATTGCAAGTTGAACGTCCTATTCGACGTGCAATCACAAGAGCTGGCTAGGACTATATAGAAAATGTGCTAAAGGAAGATCCTCTTCATTTTTGAGAGCTGTATCGGATGTATCCAAATATTTTTTTAATGTTATGCAATCTCATCCGAGAGAAGACAAGTTTATGTGATACAAGATATATTAGCCTTGAAGAAATGGTTGCATCCTTCCTCCTAATAGTTGGCCAAAATTCGAGGTATTGTTATACAAGCGACACTTTTAAGAGATCAAAGTTTGCCATAAGCGAGAATTTTCACAAAGTTTTGCGAGCTATAAACCAAATTTCACCAAGTTTCATGGTTATGGCTGGACCCGCTGTGACTCAAAAGATTAGAGACAGTACAAGATTTTATCCTTATTTTAAGGTACATCATTTTTTTTTGGTCCATTATATTATCTTTTTGCGGAGCATAAATTTTACTATATGTTTAGGATTGTATCGGAGCTATCGATGGTACACATATCTTTGCAATGGTACCAAAGAAAGAAGCAGTCCCTCTCCGCAACAGAAAAGGTGATATATCGCAAAATGTGTTGGCTGCATGTAATTTTGATCTTGAGTTCATATACATACTTAGTGGATGGGAAGGTTCAGCTCATGACTCAAAAATATTAAATGATGCTTTAACAAGGAATACTAATCGACTACTAGCTCCAGAAGGTACGTATACATATTTTGTTTTGTAAATTGTTGACTTTTTAAATAGATAAGTAACTATTTTATTATTTAATTTCAGGAAAATTTTATGTAGTCGATTGTGGATTTGCAAATCGTCGAAATTTTTTAGCTCCATATCGTGGCGTTCGATATCATCTACAAGAGTTTTATGGTCAAGATTCTACTCCACGAAATGAAAAAGAGTTGTTTAACCATCGACATGCCTCATTAAGAAACGTTGTTGAAAGAATATTTGGTATCTTCAAATCTCGATTCCTAATTTTTAAGTCTGCTCCTCCTTTTCCTTATAAGACACAGACAGAAATTGTACTTGCATGTGCTGGTTTACATAACTTTCTTCGAAAGTACTGTCGATCATATAGTTTTCCTGAAGAAACAAATTCTGATGAAGAAGAAGAAGATCTTGAAGAAGTTAATAACAATGATGAAGAAATTCTTGGAACCCAGGATCAAGAAAAAGAACATGTCAATCAATTGAGAGCAATAATTGCAACAAATATGTGGACATATTCTATACTTTATGAGAATACTAGATGATTAGTAAAAGAAAAAGAACGAAATTTTTTTTTTGTTTGTTTATTTTTTATTTTCTTATAATGCTAACATTCTTGTAAATCTATTTAGTTGATTTACAATAATCCATTTATTTGATTTTGAAATCCAATTATTTAACTTTGAAATCCACTTCTCTGATTTTAAAATCAATGGATTCATTAGAATTTCTAAATCTGAAAAATCCATTAAAATACAAGAACCAATAACCCCCACTAAAATTCCAATAACTTAAGTTTTGCAAATTTTATCTTTAACGGATCCGGCATATACGTATACAAAAAGCCCACCTTATGGTAAGACAAAAACGATATAGAAAGAGATAAATAAATCCTTTAACCAAAAAAAAGAGAAAGAGATAAACAAATCTCACAACTACAAAAATCCCAAAAAAAACTAGTAACTCGACAACTTGTTTCAACTGATAATATGTAAATGAATGATGTAACATGGAATGGGAAATTTAAGGTAAATTTTGGGAATAATTTTGTAGAGATCATTAAATATAAAATACACTAGATTAGGTTTTGCGTAATACGCGAATAAAAATAAATAAATTTTAATTGATAGTTCGCAGAATTATATTTTAAAGTAAAATCTTCATTTTTTTATTAAATTTTAAATCGTATATAGCTTAAAATTAAATCTAATTGATAAAATCAATATTTTCTAATTTGATATATTATGAATCTTATATAGATTTAACATTTTACATATTTATTTTTTGTACTTTCTATTTTTTTCCTTTTTGATTTTATTAGATCCATTTTTGTTAAAAACACATTATTTTTTTTTTTGCTTTTTTTGTTATTTTGTCTATTTTCAAAAAATTAAAAATTGAAAAAATATATTATTGCATTGACTCATGTAACCATCTAAATTAACAGAAACACATATCATGATCTCGTAAGTTATAATTATTTTATATGTTATATTATATTAACCGATTCAATTTTATATAATAAAATACTAATTATTTCCCCTGAATTCACATTGTTTAACTTACCCCTTTTTGCCAACAATGTTTTTACTTTTATATCGTTGGCATAATTATTGACATTGCAGAGAAACCGCGTCCAATCCTGTCTCGATGAGGTGGCCATGTTGTGTACCCCGTCGGCCCGTCGGTCTCAAACAACCTTATTATAGTTTTCTTAGAAATCTCACGAGAGAATAAAAATTTCAACTTTCACGACTCACAAGTATGTATAATTTCCCTTGTTTTTATCCATATATATATCTTTTTATATTCAATGTTGGCGCAATAAACCAATTATGTTTTGTTTTATTTTTTTTGAGAGACCCCGATTAATCTTCTAAAGATATACTATCAACGGGTTAAACGTACACTCGGATTTGTAAATGAGGTTTAGACATTAGTCTTATATTTCATTTAGCCAAACAACAGTATTTTTATTTCTGGTGGGACTCGAATTTAAAAAAAACCGATGTTCGCGGATTCTAAAATCGACAAACACTAGACTAGTACTGCTTGATTAATTTATCTTCTTATGTTAGAACTAAATTTCTGTTTGGATTATGTGTTTATCATTTTTTTCGTCATCGAACATTGATGGCACCACAATTAATTTATTTTCCAGCTCATGTATTATTAGTATGCATTAATATTTGAAAATATATTATCATGGTTGTTAATTATTCTCATATACGATAAAAAAAAAATACAAGGAATAAATGGTCGATTGATGATTTTTATGAGCTGGCAAAAGTTATAGTTTATAATTTCAGGAAAATGAACCACAAGGTGTAAAGGCTTAAATATATTTTTATAAGGATTTGACAGGGTAAGCCTAAGATATAAGATATGTGGCATTTTCTTGGGCAAAGGTATTTGTCACAATTAAATAAAATAAATACACTTAATGACTTATATATACATGTGCATGTGAACCCACATGGATATGAGTTAGAACAAGAGAACAAATGATGTGTACATGGCTACCTGATCTACAAGTAATACATTAATATTGACACTCCCTCGATTCCATTTTATAAGATATTTTAAGATTTTTTTTTGTTTCATTCCATTAAATGTTTTTCAAACTTTATTTAAATGTATTTAACATTTTGTGATTATTTATATTATGCAGTATCTTTTTATGATTGGTTAAATTGTTTTAAATTAAAATAATGTTGTAAAAATAACTAATTTTTTTAATATGCGTATTTTTAATTATAAAATCTTATATTGTGGTAGAAAGAGTGTATTTTTTCTAAAATACAATATTCTATATTTTTTTTTAAAAAAAAACATAAATTTTACAAATTAAAAAATCTAACTCGAAATTTCCACAGAAGAAAATATTTCTATTGTGAAGAGAGTTCTTAAAGAATAATAGAAAATCAAGTTTCACAAGTTGTGGGTGTGCCTCGCCAAGAGGTTATAAAAAATTATTTTATGAAGAGCGTCATTGATTTTCTTTTATAAAGTCACATTTGTAATTTCAAATACTAACTTTTCTCACAGACTAAATATCAAAAGCTACTACCCAAGCATACGTGGCCATCTACAACATAATGAACGTCTTCAATAAATCCCACAACAACGAGACAATTAGAGTAATAAATTGTGTTTGGATGTCGATGAATTTAATTCGGGAAATATAAAGCTTTGACTGATTTTGTCTGTTATCTCTAGGTCTACTATAGGCTAATGATTCTCGTACAAGGGTCACGCAACCTCAATGGTGAGATAAAGTTTTTTTTTTTTGTTATCTAGATATCCATATCTCTTTCTCTTTTTTTTTTTTTTTTAATGGTGAATTTCTAATTGAAATACTCCCATTGAAATTGATCTTAGCTATTCTAAAAAGTTTAAGAAGACTCGTCATCGAGATACCGTGACTTGATAGCTTCATGAGTTATTGATAACAAAAATTATTATTCACCGTCATTAAGCTTCACTAGTTTAAACACATTTGAATGTAGAATTCTAATGAAATCATTTTCAAAAATCAATTATAATATTTGAAAATTATAATTGTCTTTTTTCCCTGACAATATACCTATAAATAGGTTTGAATGGCAAAAAAAAAATTGTTTCGTTTGTATTCAATTGCAGTTTAAGTTATTACTTAAATATATATTTTAATATATACTTCCCTCGTACGAAGTCTCAAAGCATTTACACATACTTGTAGCTAACAAGTAAGAGTAATCATTATGTTTAACTAATTTAGTTACGCTAGTTAATTATGATAAACTTGGTGTAACTTTAATGATATGAATTTTAACAAGATCGACCAAACATTTTAAGTGTATGTGTGTGGTATCATCACGATTCCCATCGATTTCGCTTAAACTAAACCAAAATCAACAACTAATTCTTAACAAACATTTTTATGTATATTTCAACCAATACATAAAGATAAGTATATTCTAGGTTATATATAAATGATGCACTCAACTAAATTTTTCATGCATTAAGTCCTTAAATGGTTTCTGAAACCATGTATAATTGTATATCTTGATCGATACAATTTACAAAGATAGTCTTTCTTCTGTTTTATTCTTAAAGTGACTGATTCGAATTTTACTTTAAAGGCTAAATTGCTAAAGGAAAAGATGAAGAAACTTTTGTTATAATGGCCTTACCAAATCATTCAATTTGAATTTGAAAGGTGGGGGCTAACTTGGCAGATTCAACTAAGCAACTTGAATAGACCCGTTACCTAAAGTTATATTTATTTCATGGAATTTGAATTATGTATTTAGATACTTAGTCTTAGTCACCTTTAAAAATAAACTTGAAACTGAAGAAAGACAGAAATTATTTTTCGTTGACTTTTTAAATAAAAAGTTTTTATGATTGGTCGGAGTTGGGAGAAAGAACCAAACAATTTATGAAATATATAACATATTTTCTCACCTTGTTTTTTTTCGGGGGGTCAACTTTTGTAATTTAGTACCGTTTTATTGCATATTTGGTTGAGAGAATGAGTCAACAGGTTTTATGGGGCGGCCAATAGAAAAGGAGACATATATTTTTTGTTCCACACACAAACAATGACATATTTAAACAATTTATAAAATTGGTCAAAACTATGAAAAAAACCTAAGAAATACCACCCAAAAAAAAAAAAAAAAATTCTTCAACTTATTTCAAGAACGACCGAACAAACTATTTAAAGAAATTCAATTTTAGACCAAACAATTTTGAAATCGATCAATTTAGACCTCACCTCGGAAACAAAAAAAATCAATCAATCAGACAAAGGACCTGGTGAACCAGATGAACGAGAAACCTCCTCGATGAGCCTTGTGACTTCAGGCATCGAAGGACGACTATCTGGATATGGAGCCGTACAACTTATACCGATCTTCAAAAGCCTAATCATGTTCTCATTACCGTCCGCTTGATACCTTGTTAGCTCTGGATCGAACACATCTGACGGTGATTGTTGTTCAGTGATGGATGAGACCCATCTCGGTAAATCTACTCCTTCTTCGTTTAACTGCTGGTGCGTTGGAGATTTCCCTGCAAGAACAAAAACAAAAGAATTACATTTTGACCGATGAAATCAGTGATGGAAATGCGGTTTCCAAGATCTCTCCTTATTTGTGTTGTACCTGTGAGTAATTCAAGAAGGAGAACACCGAAGCTGTAAACATCAGCCTTTTGGGAGATTCTACGAGCATCGGTTACTTCAGGAGCACGGTAACCATCAATGCGGTTAGGTGTAGATGTAGGACTGATCATAGGAGCAAGACAGTAGTCAGAGACCTTAGCCTCAAAGGATTCAGACAAGAGAACGTTAGAAGATTTAATGTTGCCATGAGATGTTGTAGCGTCACGCGAATGGAGGTAACTAATCGCTCTCGCAACTCCTAGCGCTATACCGGCTCTTGTTTCCCAATTCAATGGACTTCTACCACTTCCTTTATTCCCTGTGAAATTCCAAAGAATTTGATTTTACTATCTATGATCACTAAAGAATCGAAATTGCGAAAAAAAAATTTAAACATTGAAAGGAAAGGTTTTGTACCGTGTAAAAGCGCGGACAAGCTTCCTCTGGACATGTATTCGAAAACAACAAGCTTTTCATCGCGGCTGAAGTAGTAAGCGATCAATGTCACGAGATTGGCATGGCTAATTGAGCCAAGAACCTGCAATTTCTCTCTAAACTCTTTCTCAGGCACCACCACATCTCTCAATCGTTTCACAGCCACCACTAATCCATGATCAAAGCTCGCCTTGTACGATGATCCGAATGTTCCTTTACCAAGAACTTCCGCAGAAGCCTTTAGCAATCCATCGAGATCGAATTCGCCTAATGATTTCACGAAAAATGTAAGATCTTTACTGACTGCAGGGGTCTTTGATGCACCGTTTTCAGATGACGGTGGTGCACCGTCAGCCACCGGATGAGGGACATCGGCCACCGCCGATTCCTTGGCTACGGCGGCTGATGAGGTGGGAACAGGAGCTGCTTCGATGTTTCTCGATTGGACATTGTCCTCTTTCTTCTTCTTTCTGCAGAGACAGAACAAGATCAGGAAGAGCAAGAGAAGCCCGAAGAAACAAGCAATCACTATTCCTGCAATAGCTCCGGCGGATAACTTGTCGCTTTTGCCTTTTCCGGCTGTCTCAGTCCCGTTTCCGGTGCCGGTGCCGGTGACGGAGCAAGCGTCTAACGGCTTCCCACAGAGCGAGTTGCCTTCAAAAGCGGTTTTGGGCATACCCGACAACGGATCCGGTATTGACCCGTTTAACTGATTCGATGAGACATTGAATTGCTGAAGCGGAGTCTTGATCTCCGGGAGCGGACCCGTGAGCTGATTATCCTGCAAGTAGAGAGTAGCTAACCGGGTCGCAGAATTGACATTATCCGGGATCCGACCCGAGAAATTGTTCTGGGCAAGGTTGATCCGAATCACGTTAGGTAAAGTGAAGAGAAACGAAGGAATCTCGCCGGAGAACGCATTTCCTTGGAGATACAAGTATCGGAGGAGAGTTAGGTTAGCGAAATCCGGCGGGGTTGGACCGGTGAGGGCGTTGAATCGGAAAGATAGGGTTTCGAGCTGGGTGAGGTTTCCGATTGCGATTGGCAACGGGCCCGATAAACCCACACCAGGTAATCGGAGTGCTGTGACACGACCCGCATTGCATTGGACTCCGCCCCAGGTACACGGTGGTGCAGTTAGATTCCAGAGCAGAGGACGGCCATGGACGCCGTCGCGGAGAGCGATTAGTGCTCGTCGATCAGCTTCTAGATCTGATGTCACGGCTACGAGACAGAAGAAGAAGAAGAAGACGGCGAGACCTAAATTGGTCTTATTCTTCATCTTCTTCTTCCCAAAGTTTAATCCTTTGCAACAGTGAATGCCTCTCTCTCTCTGAGATCGATGCGGAAGATGGGTTTTCAGAGATTTTGTCGGGAAAATCTTTGTATTTTCCGACTACGTGTAGAACAGTGTTTGGAGAGAGAAAATACCGGAAGAAGATCCTCTCGCATGAATTTCAGCTCTCCCCGTCTCTCTCGCCAGCTATATGAGAAGGTGATGAAGGATGAGAGAGAGAGAGGGACTATAATTGCAGACTTGCAGTTAATGGAAAGAAAAAGTTAATTGTTGAATTTTACCGTTTAACAGAAACCTAGAGAATCTTTCCATTTTAATATTCTTTATTTTATTTAAAGCAAGGAGATAATCAATCAAATCTTGTCTTTCCTTTTGTTTTATTTTTATTTAGCATTCATGTAATGTAAAATCTAGGGAAATTTATGAAAAAATGGTTATAATAAATATACTTTAATTAAAGAGAGTATAGTTTTATGCGAAATTAAACTAATCTCCGTTTTCCTAGCTTAGTTGTTTTTTCTCTCACAGTAGATACTTTTACCGTTTACTGATGTTTTTGCTTCGGTAATTTTCATACTGCTTGTCTGAACCATGACTAATTTAAATTCCCGTCTTATATTTTTTTTGGTTTAATTTCCAGTCTTATATGTTAAGGGTTTTATAACAAAAATCTTCCAAATGATATTTTTTTTGCAATTTTACTCTAAACTTATAAAAAATACAGATCAAACCTACAAAGTCAAATTTAACTCATAATATAACATATCCATGTTTATTTGAATTTTTTTTTACGATCACATAAATTAAAATTTATAAATTGTAAGAGTAAATTTAAATTTTTCATCGCAAAAAATTCGATTTGATATATAATTTATTATAATTTAACAAACTTGGCGATATTAACATCATGTTATCTTATGAATTTTTAATTTCATAGATTTGATTTATATTTTTTCAAGTTTAGGATAAAGTTGAAGGTAAAATTGTTAAAAAAAAAGTTATTTCAAAGGATTATTTTCAGAAAACTCATATGTAAAATATAAATTAAAAAATTGTCTACATAAAATTCATTTGCACATTAATATGGGTTTTCACGATTCAAAATACTGCATGTTATTGTTCGTACGTATACTAGACGTTGTTATTCGTTGTGCGTAGAAATAAGGAATTATAAAATGAATTTAAAAAGTCCGATATGACCAAATTTACACATCTCTGTAATATTATTGAAGAATACATTTTTAAAAATTAACTTTGTTTTGTAAGTTATTGCATGAAATGCCATTACAAATAACAAAGAATAATTGAAATAGGAAATGATATAATAGTCTTTTATAATTATTGATTATAATATGGAAAGTATATAATTTGTATTAAAGAGTTTATTTATTATTTAATTTCTTAATTATTTTTAATATTATATATTTTAAAATAATAATCAACTCATATATATTCAAATAAAAAAATATATTCAAAATCTTGCTATATTTTCACTATAATTTATTATATTTTATTTGAATATATATCAAAACAAAAGTTAAAAAATATTTTACTAATTTTATAAAAAAAGTTAGAACAAGAAAACAGTTTTTTTAAAAAGAATTCGTATACTAACCACAAAAACTAGAGTCATTTAACGGTACATATTAGAGTTATGTTTGCAAAATTATAAGTTTTTGCGGGTTAGCCCGAATAATATTTTAGTTTACTGCAAAACGGGTTAATTAGATAAATTATTACAAATTGACATCTTTATCTATAATCATTAGTTAGCTATATTGTAAAATTCATATAAAAATAATTTTTAAAATTTTTCAAAATAATTTCTTTAAAAAAAATTACTCCGCGCTAATTATAGCGCGGGTTAAATCCTAGTGTTTCGATAAATCAAATGTTGTGGTGTCCACTATTAAACAAAAACTGAATTATAATTGATAAGGTCTATGTTCAATATATACAAAAGCATTCGTAACTGAAAAACAATCTTATACAGTTTGACATATCTCTCATAGTTTATATTAAAATAAATTATTTTATCGAAGTTCAATATATATATTTATATATACACGTATATATGTGTTAGTGTGTATATATCTCTATAATGTTATTTAAGAAGACATTTAAAAAAATAAACTTTGTTTTGTAAGTTATTACATGAAATCTCATTACAAATAACAAAGAATAATTGAAATAAGAAATGATATAATAGTCTTTTAAAATTATTGATTAGAATATGGAAAATATATATTTTGCATTAAAGATGTTATTAATTATTTAATTTCTTAATTATTTTAACACTATATATTTTAAAATAATAATCAATTCATATCTATTAAAAAAAAAAAAATATTCAAAATCTTGCTATATTTTTTACTATAATTTATTCTGTTTTATTTGAATATATATAACAAAACAAAACTTGAAAAATATTTTAATAATTTTATAAAAAATTAGACACATGATTTTTTTTAAGAGTTCGTAGACTAACCACAAAAACTAGAATCATTTAACGGTGCATATTAAATTATGTTTTCAATATTATAAATTTTTACGGGTTAACCCGAACAATATTTTTGTTCACTGTAAAACGGGTTAAATAAACAAATTATTACAAAATGACCGTTTTATCTATAATCATTAGTTAGTTATATTGTAAAAGTCAGATAAAAACAATTTTAAAAAAAATTTAAAATATATATATATATTTTTAAATCACTCCGCGATATAATTAGCGCGGGTTAAATCCTAGTTTTAGACATTTTAAAAGATACTAAATATTATAATATCTCATTAAGATTTATAGTATCTCATTAAGATTTATAATATCTCATTAAGATTTATAGTAATGATGATGATGACATATTATTATGCTTCTCAATTTTGGTTATTAAGACATCCTTAATATTTAGGTTCGACCAAGACGAATGGAATTGATGAGCCCAACTTTTTAATTACGGCCCAAAATCTAATTTGCATTAAAATAAAGCTTGTTATAGAAAGTAAGCCTATTATATAATGGATTACGGCCCATAAAATATGTTTATAAAAACTAAAGAGGTTGGGCCGTCTTAATCAAATTATTATTTTGAAGCCCATTTGATTGCATGGAACAGTATTACCTAACTAGCATAAATTGACCTTACAAAGTTTTTATATGGTTCTTCTTGTGTCATGTAATTTTGTTTCATAGTATTATTTTCCAGAATACTTGACTACTTCAGACCATCTCAAACTATTTATAAACCATGTTCATTTTTTTTTCATTAGACGTATATTTATTATGATAAACTAATTTTGTATACATAGTTCGAAAAGAATTTAAGATTTTTTTTTGTATTTGAATTAGAATCACGTTCGACCGCTTTATTCACAGGTGTTAATAATATAGGCTCTAGACTACTATAGCTGGCTATTAGTATAATTAAAAACTTTTTATGAATTCATATTTGTTGTGGTTCGAGTATGTTTTGAAAAGTTAGCTAGCGTTTTCGAAAGAGGTACTTAAACTTTATATGAAACATCTCAAACTATTGCATGATATGCCGATACATTTATTTTTCATTCATTCCATTAACATTCTTAAAATTTAGAAACGACCATGTTATGTCCACAAGTACACATAAGTGGTCAAGTGGTGTAGTAAAAACTCAGAGCATATTATAAACTCGCTCGATTTTTTTTTGTTTTTTTTATGTCAAAAACTCCATATATATATATTATTACGATGATCCGAGTAGATTGGTTTCGGAAACCATCCAATTAGAAATCAAATAGTCTACATAGAAAAAGACAATACTTCGAACTCAAACCTCTTTTGCAAATGAATCGACACATACATTGAAAACACGAATAATAAAAGAAAACTCGTTCAATCATAAAGTCAAATCCTCCTTAAAACTTATTTGTTTGTTGGAAAAACGAGCTGGATTTAAGTCCAATTGAATATATGGTAGGTTATATTTTCTCGAGCAGACTAGCTCATTCATGTAATTAGTCTGGCGGCTTAAGTCGACTAAGGTTGGACCATGTTCTAGTTATGAAACTCCAATTCAATATATATTGATCCAAATGGCCCATTGATACAAGCACGGAATCACTCCAATACTATGACCACTCGATGATCGAGAGATTCCAAGCTTTGTTGCGGAAGTGGGCGTTATGTCGAGATAGAAGGTGGTGGTTTGATTGACTCTCTCAATCTGTGGGTGATTGACTCTCTCAATCGATGGTCGAACCAACTACTTGAATCACACAAGTAATTAAATCCGAATGTTATAATGAACAATGTGTATCGCACACAAGATCCAAGAGAAACAACTATTTGCAAAGAAACACTCTTTGAAAGAAAACAAGAAAACTTCTATTAAACTTTGAGATTGAAAGGTGAATTACAATGAAAGCAAAGCTGAGCTTATATAGTGCTCGTACAAGAATATTCCAGATAGCTAAAATCAAAAGACTAAAGAAACAAATCCCAAAATAATCACAACTAGCCGTTAGGCTTAATTGCTCGTCTTGGCCAAATAAGGCAAGCTGATCATGCTTGAGTCTTGACAGCTTGGGAGGAAATGTCGAGTGTCTAGATACATTCTGGTTGAAATGAGGGCTTTATTTCATGGCCAAGGTTTAAGGAATATAGCCGTTGGAGATGAATAGCGAGAATCTCCAAATAAGGCAAGTGTAGCTCAAACTTGATCCTCCTGATCAAGTGAGGTGTGGTGCACCTTAGGTCGTGACTGGAAGCTTCTAGAAAGCTTCTTAAGTGTCTCCTAAGCTCATAGAAACCATGCTCAAGTGGGCTTTCATGTTTGGGTTTCAAAAGATTCCACTTGACATTTTTGGGTAGGATTGAGTCCATTAGATACGTCTCCACTGTTGGGCCGTTTATGAGCGATTGGCTGGGCTGATTGGAGATATATTGGATGTTCTGGAAAGTAGACTCAAATATCTTTCGAACCATATATAGATCGTTTCCTGAAGTGCCGTGATCTGGAAACGACACTTGATTGGACATTCGATTGAAATCGGAGCTCAACAACGGGGTTAGGCTCCAACCTTCAAACTGATCAAGCCTGATCAGTCCTTCGTGTTCCAGATGCTTCAGCTTCTCCTTGAACATGTTGAAGCTATTTTCCATACTCTTCCTCCTAATGATTTCCTCTGGGGTTGATTGATCTTTCAAGTCGTTTGCTCGCTTTCCACTCGGTGAAGTAACTTTGGGAGTTACTGTCCCAAATCCATAAGAGAACCGCTGTCGCCAATAAACAAGATCTAAACTTGTCGTACGCTCAGTACAATTCTCTTTTAAATTGGTAGTATCCAAAAGTCCTTCGGATTTCCAATGTCGGCTTTGTAATGCATCAAACCGACCGTTCATCATAGTCTCCATAATCGATCCGGTTTGGTCTTGTCCGAGCTTTGAGCTCACCTCTGGTGTGCTAGCTGGTTCGATGTCCTCATCACCCATAGTTAGCAAAAGAAGGAAAAAAACTACAGTATACTGTATACGCGCACAAAAAAACTCTCTACACATTTATTAGAAAACAGGATCACGACACCAAATTGTTCATCGCCTGAAAATTAGTTCTTTCATTGGAAATGCCAAATTTGATATTCAACCTATGAATTTCAACCACTTGTAGTTGTCGGATCTATATCTGTCAATAAACTAATAGCTAATACATTGTATTCCACTAGTTGTTGCATACATGTGATTCGAAATAAAGCTCACTTGTAATGGTAGAAAACACTAAAATGAAAACTATTCGGTTATTAAGTATGCATAGTTGTGTCTGTATTACTATGACTTAGGGGAAATAATAATAGATTTGGATTAAAATTAATCATAGTTGGAAGATAGGAACAAAAGCATATATGTCATTTTGATTGATACAACAACCCATTGGTCCAACTTGTTATCAATTGGTCCAACTTGTTATCACTCTCAAATACAAGTTGGGACTATGTGTGATTAAGGATTACGACTCTCCCACCAATGAAAATAAAGAGCTTTCGAGATTTTATACATTTAAAGTTTTCAAATTAAAAATTGATAGACAAAAATACAAAATACCCCAAAGTCACGGGAACGTAATGACCCACCAACCAATTTCAATAATTGGTTATTATCACACACTCAATAATACATTAATTCTGTTGAGAGCGATCCCAATTTTAAAGGCACGATGTGAATATAATAGTTGCAGGCTTGCAACTATGATTTTTGGTTTCACTTCACTTCAATTTTTTTTTAGTTTTTAGTTTTTTTTTTAATTGTGAGATTATTATTTTCTGATTTCTGTTTGATAAACTCCTTATTTAGATTCAAATTTAAGTTTTTGGCAAAAAACAAATATAACTAAAGTATGTTTTTGAGAACTAAAGTATGTTCAAATAAGTTAATGTTCTATTCAAATTATTTTCTTTAACAAACAAAAATCAATTTGTTTTGCTTTTTCGTTTTTATATAGTTTAGACTCTTTTGGATATGTAAAATATTTAATTGTATTTAACCGATTTAGACTCCACAAATAATACTTGGAGTCTTGGACCACTTGACAAGAAAATACTCAATATAGTAATACTAGGATCAAAATTTTAAGTATGATCAAAATTGAGAACTAAAGTATGTTCAACCGTCGTAGTTCTCATGAGAATCTTTGATTATTCTCTCTGCATCCACGTTTTTAAAAAAAAGAAAAAGAAAATTCAACCATCTCTATAATATTATTTAAGAAGACATTTTTAAAAACAAACTTTGTTTTGTAAGTTATTACATGAAATGTCATTACAATTAACAAAGAATAATTGAAATAGGAAATGATGTAATAGTCTTTTAAAATTATTGATTAGAATATGAAAAGTATATATTTTGCATTAAAAAATTATTTATTATTTCATTTCTTAATTATTTTTAATACTATATATTTTAAAATAATAATCAATTCATATATATTAAAAAAAAATCTATTCAAAATCTTGCTATATTTTTCACTATAATTTATTATATTTTATTTGAATATATATCAAAACAAAAGTTAAAATATTTTACTAATTTTATAAAAAAGTTAGACACAAGAAAACTATTTGTTTTTAAGAGTTCGTTGACTAACTATAAAAATAAAAGTCATTTAACGGTTCATATTAGAGTTATGTTTTTAAGATTATAAGTTTTTGCGGGTTAGCCCGAATAATATTTTAGTTCACTGCAAAACGGGTTAAATAGATAAATTATTACAAATTGACAACTTTATCTATAATCATTAGATAGCTATATTGTAAAATTCAGATAAAATCAATTTTTTAAATTTCAAAATATTTTTTTTTTAAATTATTCCGCTCTATAATTAGCGCGGGTTAAATCCTAGTAAGAATTTAAATAACTAAACGTTTCTAATTACGTACAACATATTTTTGTTTTACCATTAGTTACGGACATATATTTTTGTTTCACATAAAGTAATGTTTTGGCATTCTTGTACACTAAGAAATTGTTTAAGTATTCTAATATATCTCGATTTGATACGTATACGAATACTTCAATTTGTAATATGACTTACATATAGTACCTTTGACTTGTTGACAGAAAACAATACATTTAACTTATTTTGTACGTCGAATGGTTATTAGCTTTGACTATGTGTTTTGGTTACAATTTTCTTTTTCTTAAACAGTTTTGTATACAATTGAAAAATTCCAGTAAATGCCAGCTTATATGCTTTGTTCTCCAAAACTACCACCAAAGCCTAACTTTTTAAAAATACCACATAATTGTTACATTGTAGTTTATGGCTGTTTTTAAAAAAATAGGAATGGGGTTTCAATGATTTAAATACTTAAAAAAATTGTTTGATAAATTTTGAAAGTTTGGAATCTTGTCCTTGTCCATAATGACTTTCGGTATCTGGGATTAGCAGTTGATAATTCATCCCTTCCAACTCCAAATAGAATTGTAATAGTGAATTTGGAGATTATCAAACACCAATAGACCACCATCCACTTGATACTTTTTTTATTAAAAAATTTGTTTGCAGTCTTTTTCTAAAATAAAATATAGAGTTTATTATTGAAAAAGCTGTAATATCTTAGTAAATAAAATTTAAAATGTAGTTTTGAAAATATCTCTCTTTGAAAATTTGTTCATAGTATCTCATTTTACCTAATCTCTTATTTTGAATCCTTAAGTGTAAAACGAGTAACATACCCGTGAAAACAAAGAGCGTGAATGAATGTGAGAGATTCCTTAAAAACGAGAATTTTGGGAAGATGAAGATTGGATCTTTAAATGAAATTAGTGGAAGCTTATGGCACACCACTCAAATGTTAGAGCCCCAGACATAGGGAAAAGTTTGGTCACACATATTCAATGTAAACAAAATTATATTTTTCATGGTGAATTTTTTAAACGCTGGGTTTTGGTCCAAAGTTAAATCATAACCAATATAATAAATGAAAAAAAAATTTATCGAAGAGAACATTCCATAAACAACACAGAGGGTCAAAAATATCAGATTTTTTTTTGGCACACATAAGATTTATTTCTTTGACTTTTATTTTGGTTTGGAATCACATAAGAACTTGCTTTTCCAAAGATTCTAAAAAATATATTCCCACTTTCTTAGTTAAGAAAAATTAGTGAATGAATCTAATTTATTAACTTCCCATATAAATCCTCTCTCCCAGAAGATTCTATTTGTTTATTTATCCTTCCTATTTTAGATATAAATGATACAATCTGACTGTTTATTATTTTTGATGAGTACATATTCAAAAATCAAAAATTTGGTAAATATGTGATTGTATTACAGGAGAACCATGGTTAGGTGAGATACTTTATATGGTAATTTGACCGGGACATAAAGTCAATAATTGTTTTTTCCCATAAGATACTGTAAATATAGAATCTTATAACCTCAGAATCAACCAGAATCTCCAGATAATTCGCATCTCCAATAATAGCCCGATATTTCCGCATTCTCCGTATTTTTTTCCCCAAAAACCATTTTCCATAGCAAAGTCAAGCACACACACCTACGGTAGGTGACCTACCCCTTCTCTTCTCTCTCTCCCTATATATAAAACACTCGCAGGAATCTCTTTAGTGTCACAAAAAAAAAAGTTGATTATTTTTTCAGATTCCTTAAAAAATGTCGGCACTTGCAGATTTAATCAATCTCGATCTCTCCGATTCCACTGAGCAGATCATCGCCGAGTACATATGGTTCGTACAATTTCTTCATCGATCTCTGTCAAATGATATATTCTTTGTGATTTATAATCTGTCATAATATTTTTATTTTTATTTGTTAAAGTATCTATCATAATAATAGATCGAAATTTTTTTGTTAATCATTGCT
This sequence comes from Eutrema japonicum, assembly GCA_030161315.1. Taxonomy (NCBI): domain Eukaryota; kingdom Viridiplantae; phylum Streptophyta; class Magnoliopsida; order Brassicales; family Brassicaceae; genus Eutrema; species Eutrema japonicum. Next base: position 49,574,215 of record BSQW01000005.1, read on the forward strand.
TCTGTGTACGAGTTGGCGGTTCTGTCTAAAATTCTATTCCTCGAGGTTTTCTTGAATATGTACTAAAAGATGAAAGATTTTGTATTGATTGAACATTTTGATTAATATTTTGATTAATATTTTGTGATTTTATGAATAGGATTGGTGGATCAGGCTTGGATATGAGAAGCAAAGCAAGGGTAAATATTATTTTTTAAAAATTGTTTTTTGTAGAGCATAATCCAATGAGTAGTTAAAATAATTTTAAGATTTAAGAAATTGATTAATTATATTATTATTGTAGACTTTGCCAGGGCCAGTGAAGGATCCATCGGAGTTACCAAAATGGAACTACGACGGTTCAAGCACCGGCCAAGCTCCCGGCAACGACAGTGAAGTCATCCTCTAGTAGGTTTCAAAATCTAATTTAAACAGTTAATAAGATTTGTAAATCGTAAATGAATAAGATTGTGGTTTTTCTATGTGTGTTTTTTTTAGCCCCCAAGCTATCTTCAAAGACCCCTTCAGAAGAGGCAACAACATCCTTGTACTGACTCAATTAACCCATTTTTTATATAAATAAAAAATCTTCAAAATTTGTTATACATTAATTTATTTTGTTTTCGGGATTGGAATTAGGTGATGTGTGACGCATATACACCGGCCGGTGAACCGATCCCAACGAACAAAAGGCATGCGGCAGCCAAGATCTTTAGCGACCCTAGCGTTGTCGCCGAAGAAACATGGTATATATATCTCTAAAATGAAATGGTTTGGCAAATATTATTTCAATTTTTTATAAGTTTGCATAGTTGTTTTTGGTCAACATCATCATATTCTTGCCAAATTTGCATAGTTCATATATTTTCTTATATATAGGTTAAAAGTATTATAAAAGTAATTTGATCGATCATAAACACATTTGTTTTATCAAATTTTGTAGGATATTAGTTACGATATTTTCATTTTCATTTTTGGTTGTAGTTCTTCACAATATTCAATCCAATTTTCTTTCTTTCCTAAATTAATTAAGTAATTTTTTAAGAAAAAAATCAAATATTGAAATTCAGGTACGGAATTGAGCAAGAGTATACTTTGCTACAAAAGGATATTAAGTGGCCAGTAGGTTGGCCGGTAGGCGGCTTCCCAGGTCCTCAGGTAAAGTTTTTTTTTCCGGCGAATCTTTTCACATACCCTTTTGTGGTTTGAATCCAAAAATCCAGTTTTTGCCCAAGAAATAATTTAGGGAAAAAAATATATTCAAATCTTTTTTAACAGGGACCGTACTACTGTGGAGTTGGAGCAGACAAAGCCTTTGGAAGAGACATCGTAGATTCTCATTACAAAGCCTGTCTTTACGCCGGAATCGATGTCAGTGGCACCAACGGCGAAGTCATGCCCGGCCAGGTTTAAATTTACCCCTTTCCTTTTATTCTTCCGATTCCAAAACACAAAGAAGTCAAATCCCTGAAACTGATCGTGTGTGGGTTTCAGTGGGAATTCCAAGTCGGTCCAACCGTTGGAATTGCTGCCGCCGATCAGGTCTGGGTCGCTCGTTACATCCTCGAGGTATATATACATATAGTTATACACGATTTATAATTATACACACTGCGTCTCTGTTTCTCATATACTCTGTTTCTTTGGTATGTGAAAACAGAGGATCACAGAATTGGCTGGAGTTGTTCTGTCTCTTGACCCTAAACCTATTCCGGTTTGTATTTACCATAATTGTAAATCAATTTACTGACAAAAATCTTTGATTTTGTAATATTCACTCAATTTCTCTGTTTCTTTTTACTACTTTAGGGAGATTGGAATGGTGCAGGAGCACACACAAATTACAGGTTTTTGTGTTGTAGAAGATTCGCTCTGATTCTGTTTATATGGTTCTTGCTCTGTGATTTTTTTTTTTTTCTGAATCTGGTTTTTCGTTATCTGCAGTACGAAGTCGATGAGAGAAGATGGAGGGTACGAGGTCATAAAGAAAGCGATAGAGAAACTTGGATTGCGTCACAAGGAACACATCTCTGCTTATGGTGAAGGCAACGAGCGTCGTCTCACCGGAAGACACGAGACCGCCGATATCAACACTTTCTTATGGGTAAGAATTTTCTTAAAATATACATTTGTCATGAATCTTAAATCATCACCATTGTCTCATTTTTCATTGACTATTCCTATCGCATTAGGCTATAAGCCTATTACAGAGATATAATTAAACCGGTTTATACAGGGTGTGGCGAACCGTGGGGCATCGGTTAGGGTTGGTCGCGACACTGAGAAGGCTGGAAAAGGATACTTTGAAGATCGTAGGCCAGCTTCGAACATGGATCCTTACACTGTGACCTCGATGATTGCTGAATCCACAATCCTCTGGAAACCATGAAACAAGGAACATTGAGCTTCAAGGAATCTCTAATATCAGCTCATGTTCATTATTCTTCACTGGTTCTCTCTCTCATTATGAAACAGTTATCATTATGCTCTTTTTTTTAAAATGTTTTATTTAAAGTTATGAGGATGATTGTTCTCCAGCTTTTACGTTATTCTATTTCTATCAGATCTCAATTTTAGTCTTGGATTAGCCGGGACATATATGAACCGGACCTGAACTGAATTTTGACAGAAACCAAAACCCAAATTTGCAAATACTTCAAACTTTCCAGTATTACAAGTCGGCCCAAACTTCTGAAGCCCAAGCTAAATCCAACCCGACCAGGACTGAAGACGGATGGAGAAAACATTTATAATTTAACGCATTCTATTGGGCCCGTTTCAGGCTTTCAACTTTATGTACTCAAATTTACAACCTTTAAATATAGAAACCCTCCCTTTTCTATAATGTGATCTAAACAAGAAGCAAGGAGACACAAAAAGTAATTACCTACAATATATACTAATAAATTCATATCACTAAATCAAAGTATATTAATCTTATGCTATTTTGATACTTGGAAACATTCTCTTGAAAATTTTGATATTATATTTTGTATTTGGCTTCCAATTATTATTATTCATCTTAAGAAACTAAATAAGTGGGTCCAGTCTTGGCTTCATTTTTTCAAAAAAAAACTCATCTTTAAGAAATTACTAGATTCGATCCAGACAACAATTCGGTCCATATATAATTCTAAAATCCGAGACTATAAAATCCTTTAAAACCCATAAAAACTCACCAAATAACCGTGAACATGATATAATCGTTGACCCGTAGGGATCATTTTTAAGTAAAAAATTATAGTGCAATCAAATGGCTTTTTTATTGTTCTTATTGAGTCATTCTGATTTTACAATATGATACTTTATGATATTCTTTCGTTTATGAATAATAGTTTATCAACTACAATACTAAATATTTTGTCAGTTTAATATATTTTTCAAACATATCTTAAAAATTTATTAGTTTTCATACTATATATATATATATATATATATATATATATAATTTCACTAATTATTGATTACGGTCGGACTGTATCGAACCGGATCAATCCACGGACCCGGTGACCCGAAGGACTCTCTGGTTTTCTTCTCGTCTCAGATTTCAAAACATTAATTTGATGTATTAAAATAAAATTTTATAACATATTTTTTATGAATTAAGTTAAAATCATAAAATTTAGCGGACTTTAAACAATTTCGTTTGATATTTCTAACTTAAAATATTTAAAATCTAATACGATATAATATTTTTCTAAAATTTTTTTTTTTTGATTTTTTTCTATTGTCTACAAAATAATTCATGTTTGACAATTTAATATTATTTATGAACAAATATTTTTTTAACATTATTTATTTTATAAATTCATGTTTGCCAATTCTATAAATATTTTTTCCGATTTCTTCTTTTACATTATTTATTTTTAATGTACTAGACAAAAAAATATCAAAATTTTTTTGTATGTTGTCTAATAAAATATTTTAAACCACATATTTTCAACACCGTCTCTCACACGTATAGATTTTATGAAGATATTATATTTAAATTTATATACTATCCCAAATTCGAAATTATAATTATTTTTTCTATATATTTAAATTTGTAAAAATAAATTGGGATAATGTTAAAATAGTTTTCAAACATTTGTTTTTTATAAAAATATGAATTGTTTGGATGCGAATACTAAAAGTGAATATGTTTTAATATAATAGATGAATAAAGTTTAGTCTGTTCGTCAATTTTTTTTTGGTTATGCCAGTTATGAAATTCAATACTAACTAGCTTTTATTTTATTCAATTTAAGGTTTGGTTGCTCAGGGTGTACTAAATGAAACAAAATCCAAACTAAATGTATGTATTATAAATGTATATTACAAAATGAAAGGAGCAATATATGTATTTATGATTGCTCCTTTCTTTTCTAAAAGAAAAATACATATATCATGGAGTACTAGTTTGGAAGAAGCTTGCATGTGAAGTGAATGCTTCTGGGTTTAAAAAGAAAGAAGAAGAGAAGAAGTAAATGCCTTAAGGGTTGAAATAAGCGAGTCAGCAAAAGTTAGTAAAAAGTTACTGTGGCATGTGTTGTGTGAATATAGGACAATGCAATGCATGCATGCATTCGATTATCATTTAGTCATTATACCTTCATCATCTTGCAGCTTTTTTTAACTTTTGCTTTTTTTCTTCTCTTGACTTTATCTTTTTATTTTTATTTTTATTTTTATTTGTCAGAAGAAAATAATACATTTATATAAGTGAGAACACAGAGGGGAAAAAAAACTTTGGGAAAAGCACTTTGTTTATTGAATATTTACCTTTTTTCTCTTCTACTTTTTATCAGCTTTAGAGAAAAAACAAATTCCAACCCAATAATAACTTTTATCACTTGTTATTAAATGCGCTCTCTCTAAAAAGAAGAAAAGGAAAAAAAATAAAAGAAAGGAGCAATCATAAAGCAATCGATTACAAAATGATTTCATCACCTCTCACATCAGGCTATCTTTTCTGCAATGGGCAGAAAAGTCCTGTGCCCTTCTGTCTCTTCACATTTATCACTCTTTTTCATTAAATTGCTCTCTCTCTCTCTCTCTCTCTCTCTCTCTCTCTCTCTCTCTCTCTCTCTCTCTCTCTCTCTCTCTCTCTCTCTCTCTCTCTCTCTCTCTCTCTCTCTCTCTCTCTCTCTCTCCCTCTCAACCTTAAACTTACATCAATTAATTAAGCTTTTTGATCCATTTATGCTGACTTTGCATTTGAAATATTCCTACACTTCTGTCAAATTTTTTTAGTGCCCACTTTTTAACATCTTGCAAAAAAAAAAAACTCATTTAGATTTCACACCTACTTAGAAAAATCCATATCAACGTACCCATAAATGGGATGGGTTTATAGATAGAGTTTGTAAGAAAGCTCTCATAAGTGTGATGTGCTTATAGATTGTGTTTGTTGTTATTATCGTCGCCTTTCTTAATCTTTCATTGGCAACACATGATTCAGGTTCACGATTGAATATTAGACGTACGATGTATGAGAAAAATCTCTTACCAAATTATTAATATTTCTAACCACTTGAAGTTGAAATATTGCCGGTTAAACAAAATCAAGAATCTGAAAGGAAACAATCCTGGATACTAACTACTAACCAGGAATACTCACTGCTGGCTAATAATTTGTTAAAAGCTTGAAACTAAGAGAACTTGCATACCTTTGGATTTGACTAACTGTAGGCAATGGAAAAAGTTGTCATTTTAGGACTGATAGTTGGTCGCTTTTTTTTGGGGAAGCTACAAACATCTTTGGAGAGCGAAGGACCTCCGCAATTATGAATCTGAAACAATATTCTAGCTAAGTTTTTTTGTTGGCAAAGATACCATCTACCATATCCAAATTCACCTCATCACGTTGTTTTGTTAAGGATAATAATTAAGGATAGTGGATTTACGACAATATAAAAAAGAAAAGTTTCTCAACATGGAAAACCTACAAACTAATCAAAGATCATAGGCCCTTAAAGAATTGATAGAAAACGGTATGGTATTTAGGAGAAGTTCCAAACATAATTTATGAGCTTGTTTTTTTTTGTCATCGATCGTTGTACCATACTACTTTTTATTTCTCGTGCAATTTAAATAGAATACATTTTTAACAAAAAAATTTGAATAAAAAAGATATGAAACTTTTATACACTTACAATTTTTTTTTTATGCCTTTTGGTCCATGGGAGTAATCACAAGCCCAAACGGGCCCAGATTAATCTCACGGGTAGGAGTGATACATCCCACTTATAATGTCCCACTTGGCCAAGTGCTTGTCCTGGTAATTTCGCTCCCGCGGAAAATCGATCCCTGGCCTAGACCAGCAGGGCCGACACTCACCACAGAAAGAGAACCACCCGACCACCAACAACTTGGTTACATTTACAAATCTTGCGCAAAGATTTGATCTTCTCATTTTCTAATAAAATGTAGATATAGGAAAATCGAGTCTTTACAACCCTATAACTCCTTTTCAAGTTCTCTATGCTTTATTATATATATGAAAAGTTAAATCTATATTCATAATATCTATAAAACAATTTCAATAATTTTTAATCGATCGTGTTGGGCCTGTCTACATCGAAGCCCAAAACAATTTCGGTTCAACAACTTGGACTTAAGGTTTGTGTCGAGGCCCATTAGTCTACTGTCAACGTCTACAAAATAAAGTCAACTTCATCTTCTTCAACACATCGCGCGAAACAGATTGAAGAGAGAGAGAAAAATACAGAAAGAAAGGAAACACAGAGCGTGAGAGAGATCGTAGTTAGGGTTTCTTCTTTCCTTGTTCATTGTATTTCTTCTTCTTCTATGTTCCAGATCCAATTGCTCTTCTGTGAGTTTGTACCTGTAAACAGAAGGAGCGATTTGGTGAGATACTTGTGAGATCTACGATCGGAGAGTTTCCGATCCGATAATACAAGATTCGCGAGGCAGTGCGCAGACTCCCCCGGACGTAGCCTAACGGTGAACCGGGTCAAAAGTCTCATGTGTAAAATGCTATAGGTTCTAAATTGAAGATCATCAAATCGAGCTCAAAGTCTTACAAGTGGTATCAGAGCACTAGGTTGCTCATTGCTTCCGCAATACTCTAGGAGCTTTCTCTATCTTTGAGATGAAGGAAGATTAAAGAATCTACTGCAAATAGACGAAGCGGTTCCAGCAAGAAGAAAGATCAGGTCAAGGTTCGAAACTTATCTGGTTTATCTGTGTGGTTGTGAAGAATCGGCATCAGTCTTTCGGTCGTGTGTTTGATTCTTGGTCTACGAAGAGTTAGGTTGAATCTGCAGTATGGAGCCAACTCAGGGACGTTTTGAAGTAGAGAAATTTGATGGCAAAGGGGATTTTGGGATCTGGAAACACAGAGTGTTGTGTGCACTGGAGATTCTTGGATTAGACACCATCTTAGAACCTGAAACTAAAGATGGGTCTGATCAGAAACAAGAGGATAAAGAAGGATCTAAGACAGATCCAAAATGGGCATCTAAAGATAAAAGGGTAAGAAGTCTTATCAAGCAGTGTCTTAGTGACCAAATTCTCAGAAAAGTCATGAAGGAGAAGACTGCACTAGACATCTGGAAGGCCCTGGAAAAGGATTATCAAACAAAGTCACTGCCAAATAGGATCTATCTTAAACAGAGATTTGCAAGCTACAGGATGGATGAAAACAGAAGCATGGAACAAAACTTGGATACCTTTCTTAAACTGGTAAATGACCTGGAGAGTCTGGACATAAAAATCTCAGATGAGGACCAGGCTATACAGATACTTACAGGTCTTCCACCAAAGTATGAAGCACTAGTTCATACGCTGAAATACGGCAGTGGTAAAGATACTTTGACTGTGAGTGCTGTGACAGAATCGGCTTATGCTAAAGAGACAGAATTAAGGGAGAAAGGCTTCCTTATCAAGTCAAAGGCAGAAGCTGAAGGCCTGTATGCTGGAGACAGAAGAAAATTTGAGAAAAAGAATGACCAGTATTCAAAGAACAAGTCACAAGGCAAAGGAAAAGGTGATAAATTCAAGAAGAATGATAAAGATGGCAAAGGCTGTTTCATCTGTGGGAAAGAAGGACACTGGAAAAGAGAATGTCCTGAAAAAGGCAAGAACAAGAGCTCTAGTTCTGCAAATGTAGCTTCAATCGTCAAGGAGCCTCTAATCCTAACAGCCAGTGTACAAGACACTAAAGATGAGTGGGTCATGGACTCTGGAAGCAGTTTTCACCTCACTCCAAACAGAGAACTGTTATTTGACTTGCAAGAATCTAATGGTGGAAGGGTGTTAATGGGGAATAACACATTCAGTGAAATCAAGGGCATTGGAAAGATCAGAATTACCAAACCAGATGGTTCTGAGGTAATTCTAACTGGAGTCAAATATATGCCAACCATGGGAAGGAACTTAATTTCATACGGTTGTTTGGAGAGGTCTGGTTGTAAGTATGAAGGAGAAGGTTTCAACGTTAAGTTCTTCAAAGATGGAAAAGAAGTGATAACGGGAGTGTTCAAAGATGGGCTGTACTATCTAGAGGGAACAGTTTCAAAGGGTGAGTCAAACTCAGCTAGGGCCAGTGTTGATTCTACAAGGAAATGGCACTCTAGATTGGGTCACATGGGTCAGAAAGGCATGGATAAGCTAGTTAAGGAAGGCTACTTAACCAGCAAGGACATTCAGACCTTGGGATTCTGTGAAAGCTGTGTGTTAGGAAAAACACATAAACAGAGTTTTCCAAAAGGGAAACACACTTCAAAAGGAGTTCTGGAATACAATCACTCAGACCTATGGGGAGCACCTACCGTTACGCCAAGCTTAGCAGGAAATCAATATTTTGTTACGTTTATAGATGACTATTCAAGAAAGGGTTGGATTTTCTTCTTAAAGACCAAAGACGAAGTTTTTCAGAAATTCAAAGACTGGAAAATTCAAGTAGAGAACCAGACAGGAAGGAAAATTAAGTGCCTAAGGACAGACAATGGTTTGGAATACTGCAACAATCAATTTGATACACTTTGCAAGGAAGCTGGGATCAAAAGGCATAGAACATGCACTTACACTCCACAGCAAAATGGAGTTTCAGAACGGATGAATAGGACCATTATGGAGAAAGTAAGGTGTATGTTGTCTGAGAGTGGTATGGAAGAAAGTTTTTGGGCAGAAGCAGCTTCAACAACAGTTTATTTGATAAACAGATCACCTAGTTCTGCCATTGACTTTAAGGTACCTGAAGAGTTTTGGTCAGGGTCTAAGCTAAGTCTTAAACACCTCAGAAGGTTTGGTTGTGCAGCGTATGTTCATGTGGTGCAAGCAAAGACTAGTCCGAGAGCAGTAAAGGGCTATTTTGTTGGATATCCGCAAGGTACTAAAGGCTTCAGGGTTTGGCTACCAGATGAAGAAAAATGTACTATTAGCAGAAATGTGGTATTTCATGAAGAAGAGTCCTTCAAGGATATGAAGCCAAAGTCAAGATCTGATATTGAGAAGGTAGAGCCTGTAAAGGAACATGTCATGGAAAAGGGAAAGAAGAAGGTTGTTTTCAACCCAAAGTTGCTTATTGGAGCATCAGGAAATGAAGGGTCTCCAAGAGCTTCAACATCAGGTAGTATAGGAACTACAAGGTCTTCAGTGTCATGTGGAGTAACCTCGGGGAATGATTCTTCAACATCAGGAGATGAGGGTTTATAATCAGAGGATGTTTCAGACAGTGAAGAAAGTGAAAGAAATGTTGAGGATCATGGAACTTTAGATGATTATATCTTGGCCAGAGATAGAGGTCGCATAGAATCAAAGATGCCTTCAAGGTATGATGATTTTGACGTGACAGCTTATGCTCTATCAGCAGCAGAAGACATCGAGATAGATGAACCCAAGATATTCATAGAAGCAATGAAAAGCAAAGACAAAGAAGGATGGACTTCAGCAAGTCAAGATGAAATGGAGTCATTGCACAAGAATGAAACTTGGGATATTGTTGATAAACCAGAAAAGAAAAGGGTGATAGGCTGCAAGTGGATATTCAAGAGGAAACCACTGATACCAGGAGTAGAAAAACCTAGATTCAAGGTTAGATTGGTTGCAAAATGTTTTGCACAAATTGAATGAGTAGACTATAATGAAGTTTTTGCTCCTGTAGTGAAACATGTCTCAATCAGACTTATGTTGTCACTAGTGGTGAATGAGGATTTCGAACTAGAACAGTTGGATGTTAAGACAACCTTCTTACATGGTACGTTGGATGAAGAGATTTATATGGAGCAGCCAGAAGGTTTTAAGGTGAAAGGGAAAGAAGACAAAGTCTGTTTATTAAAGAAATCCTTATATGGACTTAAACAATCACCAAGGCAGTGGAACAAAAGATTTGATGGGTTTATGAAAGATCAGAAATTTCGTCAAAGTCTGTTTGATCCGTGTATCTACATTAAAGGCTCTAGCATTCAACAAATGGTGTATCTTCTGATTTATGTGGATGATATGTTGGTAGCTTCAAGAGATTCAGTTGGGATTCAAAAGTTGAAAGAAAGTCTGAACAGAGAATTCGAGATGAAAGACTTAGGAGCTGCTACAAGGATATTGGGTATGGACATAATCAGAGATAGATCTAAAGGAATCTTAAAGATGTCACAGGAAAAGTACTTAACACAAGTATTAAGGACATTCAACATGACTGGGAGTAAACCGGTAACTACACCTCTTGGTTCACAGTTTAAACTAAAGAATCTAGATGAGGAAGAGACAGAAATAGAATCCAGATTCATGACAGATGTTCCATATGCAAGTGCTGTTGGTAGTCTTATGTATGCAATGGTGGGTTCACGTCCAGATTTGGCTCATGCAGTTGGTGTGGTGAGTAGGTTTATGGGAAATCCAGGAAGAGTTCATTGGCAAGCAGTAAAGTGGATTATGAGGTATCTACAAGGGACAGTGGGTCACAGTTTAACTTTTACTAAGAATTCAGAATTTAAAGTTAAGGGTTTCTGTGATGTGGATTATGCAACTGATCTAGATAGAATGAGGTCTATTACTGGATACATTTTTCAGGTGGGAGGCAACACAGTAAGCTGGAGATCTGGTCTCCAACCAATCGTTGCTCTCTCCACCACGGAGGCAGAATACATGGCTTTAGCAGAGGCTACTAAAGAAGCATTGTGGTTAAAAGGCATCTGTGAAGATTTGGGTTTTGAGCAAGGTGCGGTTAAGGTTCATTGCAATTCACAGAGTGCGATATGTTTAGCAAAAAATGGAGGTTTTCACGAAAGGACTAAACACATTCACACAAGATTTCATTTCATTAGAGATGTTATAGCAGATGGAAGCGCATCAGTTGTGAAAATTCACACTACCCTAAACCCAGCAGATGTTCTAACAAAGAGCGTACCTGGAAAGACGTTTGAGAGAGGCTTGGAGTCTCTCAAAATTGTAGCCTGAAGCTGAGGAGCTTTGCTGTCGAGGTAGGTTTGTTGATTTGTTACCTCGCAGTCAGAGGAAAGGGAAAATCAAAGGTTAGTCTTTTGTTTTTCTAAAGGAGAAATCAACAGGGACAAAAGAGGTATATGTCCAGAGATGTTACCTGTGAAACTCTTTTGGTTTTGGGGTTTGCTGGGTAAGTCATCATGATGAACAGGGAGTTTAACTGAAGGTGGAGCTCAAATGGTTCAAAAGGGTTCTTCGGCAAGTTTCGGTCAGTCGCCGCACATGCAGAAGAAAGAGAGGCAAAAGGGTCATATCGATGTTCATATAAATGAGATCCGTTGAAAATCGAAAGGTCAGAAATGGGTCGGAGTCATTTACCTGAAAAGAGAAAGACTTGATGGGTTTCTCAGCTGGATCTTGAGTCGTCGGCACCTGAAAAGGGTTCGTCAGGGTGGTTTAGTTATTGGAAGCGAAGATCCGTCAAGAACAGTAAGAAGCTGAAAAGTTTGAGCTATGTGATATGCTCAATTTAATACCCTAAGATACTAAAGCAGTTGTTGTAGTAAGTGTAGGGGTCGAACCACAAAGACTCACAGAGATCACACAATAAATTATGAAGTGTCGAATTACGCTAAGCCAGATAGATGTAATTAAAAACAGTGCAGAAATTAAACGAGATGTAAATCAATTGGGAAATATAGGCTCAGGGTTTTTCTCAGGAAATCAGTGAATGCAGACTAACTAACTAACAGGATTCAGATTTAGTGCAGTTCTTGAACTCAAATCACTAAAATATAGCTAACCAACTCTCGTTGCGAAAACTATCTAAATCTAAATCCTAGGAATTCCAAATCTCTTTGCGAATCCTAAAGTCTAAATCAGCTTTAACAACAGGTTTGATATGTTCACAAATCAATTAAACCAAATCTCTTTGCGAATAATCAATTTGCTCACCTAGGTTCTATCAGGTAATTAATTGCACTCTCGTACCTAATCAATTATCCTAAGATTTATATTCTAGGTAGCTAATCTAGAACAAGCTATGAACACAACCTAAGCGAAGAACTATAATTCAGATGGTGAATCCTAAAAGATATTTAACCTAGCATTCAAAGAAAACCCTTATGAGAAAACCCTAAACCTAAGGTGGATCTACTCAGACATGGAGAATGAAACAATCAACATGTTTGAATAAATCATCAATAGAATAGAAAGAAGGGTTTAGAGATCTGATCTCGGACGAAGGGAGATTCAGACTTGTCTCTCTAAAACCAAAGTAAAATCAAACACAGAAAATAAAAGCATAGCCTAAACAGGTGGCTGAAAACCCTAAATATAGGCTAAAAACACGTTCTGGGCTTTCTGGTAAGTATTAAAGTCTTCTGGGCCAAGTTGCAGGGTCTTTAGGCTTCTAAAAAGTCGTGTTTCCTATTTTCCCGAGCAGTATCGATCGATACTAGGTAGTATCGGTCGATACTCATCCTATGCGTCGACTCCTCTGCTCGACAGACTAGACAGTCTTCACGAAAACTGGCATAACTTTCGATCGCACCGTTGGAATGGCTTCAAACCACTTCAAAATGAAAGCTAATTCATTGATCTATCTTGTGTCCAAATTTGAGCTCAATCCATCGGTGGGAAGGTCTTAAACGAATGCCAAATTTCTGACGTCTCTGCATGACTCTGCATCTCGATATGCTCCAGAATGCTCCAAAATGCTCCAAACGTACCTAAACCTGTAAAAGACTCTAAAAGACTCCAAAATACTATAAAGACTCTATAAAAAGGACTTATATCATGGCTTAAATAGGGTAAAAACCATGATATATCAACTCCCCCAGACTTAGCCTTTTGCTTGCCCTCAAGCAAATAGAAGACTAAACCAGAAAAAGAGGTTTGAAAACGTAGAGACTCACCTGTTCCTGAACCATCGAAAAGACCCTTTTCCCAAGTACCCAAATGTCACCTGATCAGCTTTCGATCTAACCACCATGTACTTCTCCGTAGACATTTGCAGCTTTTCCAGACTCCACACAAAATCCCACAGCATTGTTCAAGTAAAGCCCTCATCGCCAGTTTCATCTCTGCAGCTAATTTTTAAGAACCTTCTAGACTCTTTACCAGACAATATCTTGACAAAGGAACCACCCTTTTCACACTTCTTTTGTATCAATTTCTCTCCTCCAGACTTATTTCTTATTATATCCTTATTATTATTTTTTATTTTCAGCTTAGCATATACATATCAAGGTAGGAGACGCGAGTATTGATGGTGTTTGCCACCAAATCCCCGGTTCTTCCCTCTCTATGTATCAAAGGATGTAGGCGAATAATGGCATCATAGGAAAATCCTAGCCTCGCTTCCAATCCTTTGTGTGATCATCCCCTCTTAAGTAGAATAATGGGATCGCTGGAAATTTTCCTAACCCTCTACTCAGAAGAAAATCATTTCAATCTTTTATGCTCTTAATCTATCAACTTATTTCAGGGGAGAGAGATACCATAATTCTAAACACACGGGTTCCTTTATCAGATATGAATGATGAATCAAGCTCTATGAACACTAACCACATTGATGAAGTGCAAAAATTTGGCTCAGGCTTCAGAAGAACTCTGCTGGAGACATGGATGTTTTCTAGTCAACTGGTCAGCCTTTGGATTTTTCATTAGTCGATCTAGAACTGATCCTGTAACACTGTGCACTCAAAAACAAAATCAAATCAATAGGTTCAAGCACAGGATCATCATCTCCAACAAATTTTGACTCAATAAAACAGTTTTGACTCGATAAAACGACTGACTCTAAGAAAAACGAAAACAATGTCAGCAGACACCTCCCCCAGACTTGAACAACACTGTCCTCAGTGTTATCTAGCCTAGAGTCAGTGAAAGAAACAAAGAAAAAGGATAGAACGAAGAGAAACAAGAAATTACCATTCTGGAACAGTCGGTGTCGATCGACACACGGCATGGTATCGATCGATACCATGCTTATATCGACTTTGTGAATTTTCATCCGCGATTGGTGTCGATCGATACCATAGGGATATCGATCGATGCTTAGGCGATTTCGAGTTGCTCCTTGTTCATCCTGACACAGACTCAAAACAAACGAAAATAAAAATAAAAACGAATCAAAAACAGACTCACCAGTGGGTTGCCTCCCACCAAGCGCTCGTTTAACGTCAATAGCTTGACTGTAACGCCCTTCAGGCTGGATAAGAGTGAGAGCTTGCACCAAAACAGGCTCCATCACTTGATATTACTAGCTTCAGAGTTCTGCTTAGCATGCTGTCCACAAATTCCTGCCCTTTCTCTTTCAGCTCAGAAGTAAGAAGGACTCTGGCCTTGGAGAATGGCTTCAAGGCTCCCTTGCATTTGACCTTGTAATCAATCGAATTCCCATCACACTTCTGAGGAATCAGAGTGACATGGGGATTCTCGACCTTTTTGTTCTTGGCCTTCTTCTTCTTTGTTGCCTTAGTCTTCTTCTTGGGGATGTTGGGCGGTTCAGCTGGAACGTCTGTGACAGTAGGCTCATCAGGAGGCTCTTCCAGAAGATCAATTGCTAGCGACTCTCCTGTGATAACCTTGATGCTAGAGGCACGTGTGGGAATACTCCTAGGTGGAATGACATCATAGTAGACATCACCGTCAATGTAAGAGAAAGATAGTCTCTTATTAGGTGTGTCTATGATCGCGCCTGCAGTAGCCATGAACGGTCGTCCCAGGAGTATAGGCATACGAGATATCGCACCCATCTCCACAACCTGAAAATCAGTAGGCACCAGACAGTCTCCTACTTGGACTAGCAAACCAGCGATTTCACCATATGGAAGTGAGGTGGAATCGTTTGCAAACGTGATAGATGTCTTAGGAGATAGAATAGTAGCCCCCAACTGCTCTGCAATTGCCTTTGAGATGACATTGACACTAGCCCCTGAGTCGACAAGAGACTCTTTGAAATCAACTCCTGAGATGGAGCTTGGTACTGCGAATTTCCCTGGGTCTTCCCTCTGTGTCAATTTCCGTGGTTGTAGTGAATTGCGAACTCTTTCTCCTATCACCTCACGTGATTTCTTGGCTTCTGGTTCTTTCTGCGAGGGGTATCGATCGATACCAGGTAGGGTATCGATCGACGCCATGCGATTTGAATCGTTTCTGACAGGTACATCTTCATCAGAAAGAAGCTCCACGTTCGGGTTATCCAGCATATACTGTAGTCTAGCAATCTCCCATTCCTCCCTTGTCAGCTTAGGAACCATAGGATAAGGCATCCTGGTTACATACACTCGTTCTGCAACGACCTTAGGCACCACAGTCGAAGTTTCAACTGTTTCCTCAGAAATCGCCCCGGTATCGACCGATACCAATGGGGTATCGATCGATACACGGGTTTTCGAATCCATTCTAGCAGACGTCTGGGCTGGTATCGATCGATACTGGGGAGTATCGATCGATGCTTGTGCGATTTCAGGAATGGCTTCGAGATTTTCTGCACGTAAGCTGATGGCATTGACGTGTGCATTGTGTGATTGAACCGCCTTTCCCTTGGAATTTGCTGCAGTCTGAGCTACTTGCGTCTCCAGCATCCTGTGGCTCGTATTTAGTGCCTCGATCCTTCCACTCAAATCGGTGTACATGGTGTCCATCTTACCATTGAAGGTGGCTGTCATCTTCTCCTGCCCTTGAACCAGGTGTTCAAGCATAGCCTCAATCTTACTCTCAGGAGCTTTGGGTGGTGGGGATTGGTACCCTCCTTGCTGAGCATTGTTGGTGAAGTTTCGATTGGAGTTGTATCCGAATCGCTGACCCTGAAAACCAGAACCACCAATGTAGTTAACATCTTCCACTTCATTCTCAGCAGCGAAGTGGACGGCCTTTGTTGTCTTTCCCAGCAGAAGACTGTGCATAGAATCCAGCTGAGCCTTCACTTCAGCGATCTGCGACCCATCCTGATTACCAGCCAGCCTCTTGCGCTCGAAATCTGCGCTCTTGGTGCTACTACTAGAGGCAAAGTTCTCGATCAACACAATAGCATCCTCAGGATATCTGGTGTTGAAATTACCATTGCTGGAAGAGTCCAGACCCATCTGATATCTCCAATCTACTCCTCTGAAGAAGATACCCAGCAGTTGCACATCAGAGTATCCATGATGTGGACAATCTCTCTGATACGATCTGAATCTTGTCCAAGCAGCCTTGAACGCCTCAGTAGGTCCTTGAGAAAATTGGGAGATTTTATTTCTCAGATCTTCAGATCTTCCATCATCGTAGAAGTTAATCAGGAAGGCTCTCTTGGTGTCCTCCCAATTAGTTAGCGATCCAGGAGATAGCTGCCTCAGCCAGTAAGTAGCTTCTCCACCCAGAGAGTAGGGGAAGAGCTTGCAGAAGAGGTAGTCGTAGGACACTCCATTGCTCTTGATGCTAGTGACCAAGTCCTCGAACTTCTCTACATGGTCCATTGGATGTTCATGAGGAAGACCATGGAAGAGATGTTGTCCTACTAGAGTGTAGTAAGCAGGTTTCAGCTCGAAGTCATTCCTCTCATAAGCAGGAGGACGAATCGCTGACCGATTGGCGAAAAACTGCTCTGGCCTGTTGTACTCACCAATCGTTCTTCCACGATTAACCACAGCATTCCCTGCGTTGGCGCGCCCAGCTGGCGCGATAATCTCAACAACCGCAGCAGGGACAACGATGTTACCAGCTTCATCAAGTCGCTGCCCTCTCTCATTACACACGTGACCCTCTTGGTCTCTCAGAATTCCAGCTTCATCAGCTCTTAAAACCACTGGGTTGTTCATCCCTGATGTTTGCTTGGCCAAGTTGCAGGGTCTTTAGGCTTCTAAAAAGTCGTGTTTCCTATTTTCCCGAGCAGTATCGATCGATACTAGGTAGTATCGGTCGATACTCATCCTATGCGTCGACTCCTCTGCTCGACAGACTAGACAGTCTTCACGAAAACTGGCATAACTTTCGATCGCACCGTTGGAATGGCTTCAAACCACTTCCAAATGAAAGCTAATTCATTGATCTATCTTGTGTCCAAATTTGAGCTCAATCCATCGGTGGGAAGGTCTTAAACGAATGCCAAATTTCTGACGTCTCTGCATGACTCTGCATCTCGATATGCTCCAGAATGCTCCAAAATGCTCCAAACGTACCTAAACCTGTAAAAGACTCTAAAAGACTCCAAAATACTATAAAGACTCTATAAAAAGGACTTATATCATGGCTTAAATAGGGTAAAAACCATGATATATCAACTCCCCCAGACTTAGCCTTTTGCTTGCCCTCAAGCAAATAGAAGACTAAACCAGAAAAAGAGGTTTGAAAACGTAGAGACTCACCTGTTCCTGAACCATCGAAAAGACCCTTTTCCCAAGTACCCAAATGTCACCTGATCAGCTTTCGATCTAACCACCATGTACTTCTCCGTAGACATTTGCAGCTTTTCCAGACTCCACACAAAATCCCACAGCATTGTTCAAGTAAAGCCCTCATCGCCAGTTTCATCTCTGCAGCTAATTTTTAAGAACCTTCTAGACTCTTTACCAGACAATATCTTGACAAAGGAACCACCCTTTTCACACTTCTTTTGTATCAATTTCTCTCCTCCAGACTTATTTCTTATTATATCCTTATTATTATTTTTTATTTTCAGCTTAGCATATACATATCAAGGTAGGAGACGCGAGTATTGATGGTGTTTGCCACCAAATCCCCGGTTCTTCCCTCTCTATGTATCAAAGGATGTAGGCGAATAATGGCATCATAGGAAAATCCTAGCCTCGCTTCCAATCCTTTGTGTGATCATCCCCTCTTAAGTAGAATAATGGGATCGCTGGAAATTTTCCTAACCCTCTACTCAGAAGAAAATCATTTCAATCTTTTATGCTCTTAATCTATCAACTTATTTCAGGGGAGAAAGATACCATAATTCTAAACACACGGGTTCCTTTATCAGATATGAATGATGAATCAAGCTCTATGAACACTAACCACATTGATGAAGTGCAAAAATTTGGCTCAGGCTTCAGAAGAACTCTGCTGGAGACATGGATGTTTTCTAGTCAACTGGTCAGCCTTTGGATTTTTCATTAGTCGATCTAGAACTGATCCTGTAACACTGTGCACTCAAAAACAAAATCAAATCAATAGGTTCAAGCACAGGATCATCATCTCCAACAAATTTTGACTCAATAAAACAGTTTTGACTCGATAAAACGACTGACTCTAAGAAAAACGAAAACAATGTCAGCAGACACCTCCCCCAGACTTGAACAACACTGTCCTCAGTGTTATCTAGCCTAGAGTCAGTGAAAGAAACAAAGAAAAAGGATAGAACGAAGAGAAACAAGAAATTACCATTCTGGAACAGTCGGTGTCGATCGACACACGGCATGGTATCGATCGATACCATGCTTATATCGACTTTGTGAATTTTCATCCGCGATTGGTGTCGATCGATACCATAGGGATATCGATCGATGCTTAGGCGATTTCGAGTTGCTCCTTGTTCATCCTGACACAGACTCAAAACAAACGAAAATAAAAATAAAAACGAATCAAAAACAGACTCACCAGTGGGTTGCCTCCCACCAAGCGCTCGTTTAACGTCAATAGCTTGACTGTAACGCCCTTCAGGCTGGATAAGAGTGAGAGCTTGCACCAAAACAGGCTCCATCACTTGATATTACTAGCTTCAGAGTTCTGCTTAGCATGCTGTCCACAAATTCCTGCCCTTTCTCTTTCAGCTCAGAAGTAAGAAGGACTCTGGCCTTGGAGAATGGCTTCAAGGCTCCCTTGCATTTGACCTTGTAATCAATCGAATTCCCATCACACTTCTGAGGAATCAGAGTGACATGGGGATTCTCGACCTTTTTGTTCTTGGCCTTCTTCTTCTTTGTTGCCTTAGTCTTCTTCTTGGGGATGTTGGGCGGTTCAGCTGGAACGTCTGTGACAGTAGGCTCATCAGGAGGCTCTTCCAGAAGATCAATTGCTAGCGACTCTCCTGTGATAACCTTGATGCTAGAGGCACGTGTGGGAATACTCCTAGGTGGAATGACATCATAGTAGACATCACCGTCAATGTAAGAGAAAGATAGTCTCTTATTAGGTGTGTCTATGATCGCGCCTGCAGTAGCCATGAACGGTCGTCCCAGGAGTATAGGCATACGAGATATCGCACCCATCTCCACAACCTGAAAATCAGTAGGCACCAGACAGTCTCCTACTTGGACTAGCAAACCAGCGATTTCACCATATGGAAGTGAGGTAGAATCGTTTGAAAACGTGATAGATGTCTTAGGAGATAGAATAGTAGCCCCCAACTGCTCTGCAATTGCCTTTGAGATGACATTGACACTAGCCCCTGAGTCGACAAGAGACTCTTTGAAATCAACTCCTGAGATGGAGCTTGGTACTGCGAATTTCCCTGGGTCTTCCCTCTGTGTCAATTTCCGTGGTTGTAGTGAATTGCGAACTCTTTCTCCTATCACCTCACGTGATTTCTTGGCTTCTGGTTCTTTCTGCGAGGGGTATCGATCGATACCAGGTAGGGTATCGATCGACGCCATGCGATTTGAATCGTTTCTGACAGGTACATCTTCATCAGAAAGAAGCTCCACGTTCGGGTTATCCAGCATATACTGTAGTCTAGCAATCTCCCATTCCTCCCTTGTCAGCTTAGGAACCATAGGATAAGGCATCCTGGTTACATACACTCGTTCTGCAACGACCTTAGGCACCACAGTCGAAGTTTCAACTGTTTCCTCAGAAATCGCCCCGGTATCGACCGATACCAATGGGGTATCGATCGATACACGGGTTTTCGAATCCATTCTAGCAGACGTCTGGGCTGGTATCGATCGATACTGGGGAGTATCGATCGATGCTTGTGCGATTTCAGGAATGGCTTCGAGATTTTCTGCACGTAAGCTGATGGCATTGACGTGTGCATTGTGTGATTGAACCGCCTTTCCCTTGGAATTTGCTGCAGTCTGAGCTACTTGCGTCTCCAGCATCCTGTGGCTCGTATTTAGTGCCTCGATCCTTCCACTCAAATCGGTGTACATGGTGTCCATCTTACCATTGAAGGTGGCTGTCATCTTCTCCTGCCCTTGAACCAGGTGTTCAAGCATAGCCTCAATCTTACTCTCAGGAGCTTTGGGTGGTGGGGATTGGTACCCTCCTTGCTGAGCATTGTTGGTGAAGTTTCGATTGGAGTTGTATCCGAATCGCTGACCCTGAAAACCAGAACCACCAATGTAGTTAACATCTTCCACTTCATTCTCAGCAGCGAAGTGGACGGCCTTTGTTGTCTTTCCCAGCAGAAGACTGTGCATAGAATCCAGCTGAGCCTTCACTTCAGCGATCTGCGACCCATCCTGATTACCAGCCAGCCTCTTGCGCTCGAAATCTGCGCTCTTGGTGCTACTACTAGAGGCAAAGTTCTCGATCAACACAATAGCATCCTCAGGATATCTGGTGTTGAAATTACCATTGCTGGAAGAGTCCAGACCCATCTGATATCTCCAATCTACTCCTCTGAAGAAGATACCCAGCAGTTGCACATCAGAGTATCCATGATGTGGACAATCTCTCTGATACGATCTGAATCTTGTCCAAGCAGCCTTGAACGCCTCAGTAGGTCCTTGAGAAAATTGGGAGATTTTATTTCTCAGATCTTCAGATCTTCCATCATCGTAGAAGTTAATCAGGAAGGCTCTCTTGGTGTCCTCCCAATTAGTTAGCGATCCAGGAGATAGCTGCCTCAGCCAGTAAGTAGCTTCTCCACCCAGAGAGTAGGGGAAGAGCTTGCAGAAGAGGTAGTCGTAGGACACTCCATTGCTCTTGATGCTAGTGACCAAGTCCTCGAACTTCTCTACATGGTCCATTGGATGTTCATGAGGAAGACCATGGAAGAGATGTTGTCCTACTAGAGTGTAGTAAGCAGGTTTCAGCTCGAAGTCATTCCTCTCATAAGCAGGAGGACGAATCGCTGACCGATTGGCGAAAAACTGCTCTGGCCTGTTGTACTCACCAATCGTTCTTCCACGATTAACCACAGCATTCCCTGCGTTGGCGCGCCCAGCTGGCGCGATAATCTCAACAACCGCAGCAGGGACAACGATGTTACCAGCTTCATCAAGTCGCTGCCCTCTCTCATTACACACGTGACCCTCTTGGTCTCTCAGAATTCCAGCTTCATCAGCTCTTAAAACCACTGGGTTGTTCATCCCTGATGTTTGCTTGGCCAAGTTGCAGGGTCTTTAGGCTTCTAAAAAGTCGTGTTTCCTATTTTCCCGAGCAGTATCGATCGATACTAGGTAGTATCGGTCGATACTCATCCTATGCGTCGACTCCTCTGCTCGACAGACTAGACAGTCTTCACGAAAACTGGCATAACTTTCGATCGCACCGTTGGAATGGCTTCAAACCACTTCCAAATGAAAGCTAATTCATTGATCTATCTTGTGTCCAAATTTGAGCTCAATCCATCGGTGGGAAGGTCTTAAACGAATGCCAAATTTCTGACGTCTCTGCATGACTCTGCATCTCGATATGCTCCAGAATGCTCCAAAATGCTCCAAACGTACCTAAACCTGTAAAAGACTCTAAAAGACTCCAAAATACTATAAAGACTCTATAAAAAGGACTTATATCATGGCTTAAATAGGGTAAAAACCATGATATATCAACTCCCCCAGACTTAGCCTTTTGCTTGCCCTCAAGCAAATAGAAGACTAAACCAGAAAAAGAGGTTTGAAAACGTAGAGACTCACCTGTTCCTGAACCATCGAAAAGACCCTTTTCCCAAGTACCCAAATGTCACCTGATCAGCTTTCGATCTAACCACCATGTACTTCTCCGTAGACATTTGCAGCTTTTCCAGACTCCACACAAAATCCCACAGCATTGTTCAAGTAAAGCCCTCATCGCCAGTTTCATCTCTGCAGCTAATTTTTAAGAACCTTCTAGACTCTTTACCAGACAATATCTTGACAAAGGAACCACCCTTTTCACACTTCTTTTGTATCAATTTCTCTCCTCCAGACTTATTTCTTATTATATCCTTATTATTATTTTTTATTTTCAGCTTAGCATATACATATCAAGGTAGGAGACGCGAGTATTGATGGTGTTTGCCACCAAATCCCCGGTTCTTCCCTCTCTATGTATCAAAGGATGTAGGCGAATAATGGCATCATAGGAAAATCCTAGCCTCGCTTCCAATCCTTTGTGTGATCATCCCCTCTTAAGTAGAATAATGGGATCGCTGGAAATTTTCCTAACCCTCTACTCAGAAGAAAATCATTTCAATCTTTTATGCTCTTAATCTATCAACTTATTTCAGGGGAGAGAGATACCATAATTCTAAACACACGGGTTCCTTTATCAGATATGAATGATGAATCAAGCTCTATGAACACTAACCACATTGATGAAGTGCAAAAATTTGGCTCAGGCTTCAGAAGAACTCTGCTGGAGACATGGATGTTTTCTAGTCAACTGGTCAGCCTTTGGATTTTTCATTAGTCGATCTAGAACTGATCCTGTAACACTGTGCACTCAAAAACAAAATCAAATCAATAGGTTCAAGCACAGGATCATCATCTCCAACAAATTTTGACTCAATAAAACAGTTTTGACTCGATAAAACGACTGACTCTAAGAAAAACGAAAACAATGTCAGCAGACACCTCCCCCAGACTTGAACAACACTGTCCTCAGTGTTATCTAGCCTAGAGTCAGTGAAAGAAACAAAGAAAAAGGATAGAACGAAGAGAAACAAGAAATTACCATTCTGGAACAGTCGGTGTCGATCGACACACGGCATGGTATCGATCGATACCATGCTTATATCGACTTTGTGAATTTTCATCCGCGATTGGTGTCGATCGATACCATAGGGATATCGATCGATGCTTAGGCGATTTCGAGTTGCTCCTTGTTCATCCTGACACAGACTCAAAACAAACGAAAATAAAAATAAAAACGAATCAAAAACAGACTCACCAGTGGGTTGCCTCCCACCAAGCGCTCGTTTAACGTCAATAGCTTGACTGTAACGCCCTTCAGGCTGGATAAGAGTGAGAGCTTGCACCAAAACAGGCTCCATCACTTGATATTACTAGCTTCAGAGTTCTGCTTAGCATGCTGTCCACAAATTCCTGCCCTTTCTCTTTCAGCTCAGAAGTAAGAAGGACTCTGGCCTTGGAGAATGGCTTCAAGGCTCCCTTGCATTTGACCTTGTAATCAATCGAATTCCCATCACACTTCTGAGGAATCAGAGTGACATGGGGATTCTCGACCTTTTTGTTCTTGGCCTTCTTCTTCTTTGTTGCCTTAGTCTTCTTCTTGGGGATGTTGGGCGGTTCAGCTGGAACGTCTGTGACAGTAGGCTCATCAGGAGGCTCTTCCAGAAGATCAATTGCTAGCGACTCTCCTGTGATAACCTTGATGCTAGAGGCACGTGTGGGAATACTCCTAGGTGGAATGACATCATAGTAGACATCACCGTCAATGTAAGAGAAAGATAGTCTCTTATTAGGTGTGTCTATGATCGCGCCTGCAGTAGCCATGAACGGTCGTCCCAGGAGTATAGGCATACGAGATATCGCACCCATCTCCACAACCTGAAAATCAGTAGGCACCAGACAGTCTCCTACTTGGACTAGCAAACCAGCGATTTCACCATATGGAAGTGAGGTGGAATCGTTTGCAAACGTGATAGATGTCTTAGGAGATAGAATAGTAGCCCCCAACTGCTCTGCAATTGCCTTTGAGATGACATTGACACTAGCCCCTGAGTCGACAAGAGACTCTTTGAAATCAACTCCTGAGATGGAGCTTGGTACTGCGAATTTCCCTGGGTCTTCCCTCTGTGTCAATTTCCGTGGTTGTAGTGAATTGCGAACTCTTTCTCCTATCACCTCACGTGATTTCTTGGCTTCTGGTTCTTTCTGCGAGGGGTATCGATCGATACCAGGTAGGGTATCGATCGACGCCATGCGATTTGAATCGTTTCTGACAGGTACATCTTCATCAGAAAGAAGCTCCACGTTCGGGTTATCCAGCATATACTGTAGTCTAGCAATCTCCCATTCCTCCCTTGTCAGCTTAGGAACCATAGGATAAGGCATCCTGGTTACATACACTCGTTCTGCAACGACCTTAGGCACCACAGTCGAAGTTTCAACTGTTTCCTCAGAAATCGCCCCGGTATCGACCGATACCAATGGGGTATCGATCGATACACGGGTTTTCGAATCCATTCTAGCAGACGTCTGGGCTGGTATCGATCGATACTGGGGAGTATCGATCGATGCTTGTGCGATTTCAGGAATGGCTTCGAGATTTTCTGCACGTAAGCTGATGGCATTGACGTGTGCATTGTGTGATTGAACCGCCTTTCCCTTGGAATTTGCTGCAGTCTGAGCTACTTGCGTCTCCAGCATCCTGTGGCTCGTATTTAGTGCCTCGATCCTTCCACTCAAATCGGTGTACATGGTGTCCATCTTACCATTGAAGGTGGCTGTCATCTTCTCCTGCCCTTGAACCAGGTGTTCAAGCATAGCCTCAATCTTACTCTCAGGAGCTTTGGGTGGTGGGGATTGGTACCCTCCTTGCTGAGCATTGTTGGTGAAGTTTCGATTGGAGTTGTATCCGAATCGCTGACCCTGAAAACCAGAACCACCAATGTAGTTAACATCTTCCACTTCATTCTCAGCAGCGAAGTGGACGGCCTTTGTTGTCTTTCCCAGCAGAAGACTGTGCATAGAATCCAGCTGAGCCTTCACTTCAGCGATCTGCGACCCATCCTGATTACCAGCCAGCCTCTTGCGCTCGAAATCTGCGCTCTTGGTGCTACTACTAGAGGCAAAGTTCTCGATCAACACAATAGCATCCTCAGGATATCTGGTGTTGAAATTACCATTGCTGGAAGAGTCCAGACCCATCTGATATCTCCAATCTACTCCTCTGAAGAAGATACCCAGCAGTTGCACATCAGAGTATCCATGATGTGGACAATCTCTCTGATACGATCTGAATCTTGTCCAAGCAGCCTTGAACGCCTCAGTAGGTCCTTGAGAAAATTGGGAGATTTTATTTCTCAGATCTTCAGATCTTCCATCATCGTAGAAGTTAATCAGGAAGGCTCTCTTGGTGTCCTCCCAATTAGTTAGCGATCCAGGAGATAGCTGCCTCAGCCAGTAAGTAGCTTCTCCACCCAGAGAGTAGGGGAAGAGCTTGCAGAAGAGGTAGTCGTAGGACACTCCATTGCTCTTGATGCTAGTGACCAAGTCCTCGAACTTCTCTACATGGTCCATTGGATGTTCATGAGGAAGACCATGGAAGAGATGTTGTCCTACT
Source organism: Eutrema japonicum (assembly GCA_030161315.1). Lineage (NCBI taxonomy): Eukaryota > Viridiplantae > Streptophyta > Magnoliopsida > Brassicales > Brassicaceae > Eutrema > Eutrema japonicum. Next base: position 49,599,961 of record BSQW01000005.1, read on the forward strand.
AGAGTGTAGTAAGCAGGTTTCAGCTCGAAGTCATTCCTCTCATAAGCAGGAGGACGAATCGCTGACCGATTGGCGAAAAACTGCTCTGGCCTGTTGTACTCACCAATCGTTCTTCCACGATTAACCACAGCATTCCCTGCGTTGGCGCGCCCAGCTGGCGCGATAATCTCAACAACCGCAGCAGGGACAACGATGTTACCAGCTTCATCAAGTCGCTGCCCTCTCTCATTACACACGTGACCCTCTTGGTCTCTCAGAATTCCAGCTTCATCAGCTCTTAAAACCACTGGGTTGTTCATCCCTGATGTTTGCTTGGCCAAGTTGCAGGGTCTTTAGGCTTCTAAAAAGTCGTGTTTCCTATTTTCCCGAGCAGTATCGATCGATACTAGGTAGTATCGGTCGATACTCATCCTATGCGTCGACTCCTCTGCTCGACAGACTAGACAGTCTTCACGAAAACTGGCATAACTTTCGATCGCACCGTTGGAATGGCTTCAAACCACTTCCAAATGAAAGCTAATTCATTGATCTATCTTGTGTCCAAATTTGAGCTCAATCCATCGGTGGGAAGGTCTTAAACGAATGCCAAATTTCTGACGTCTCTGCATGACTCTGCATCTCGATATGCTCCAGAATGCTCCAAAATGCTCCAAACGTACCTAAACCTGTAAAAGACTCTAAAAGACTCCAAAATACTATAAAGACTCTATAAAAAGGACTTATATCATGGCTTAAATAGGGTAAAAACCATGATATATCAACTCCCCCAGACTTAGCCTTTTGCTTGCCCTCAAGCAAATAGAAGACTAAACCAGAAAAAGAGGTTTGAAAACGTAGAGACTCACCTGTTCCTGAACCATCGAAAAGACCCTTTTCCCAAGTACCCAAATGTCACCTGATCAGCTTTCGATCTAACCACCATGTACTTCTCCGTAGACATTTGCAGCTTTTCCAGACTCCACACAAAATCCCACAGCATTGTTCAAGTAAAGCCCTCATCGCCAGTTTCATCTCTGCAGCTAATTTTTAAGAACCTTCTAGACTCTTTACCAGACAATATCTTGACAAAGGAACCACCCTTTTCACACTTCTTTTGTATCAATTTCTCTCCTCCAGACTTATTTCTTATTATATCCTTATTATTATTTTTTATTTTCAGCTTAGCATATACATATCAAGGTAGGAGACGCGAGTATTGATGGTGTTTGCCACCAAATCCCCGGTTCTTCCCTCTCTATGTATCAAAGGATGTAGGCGAATAATGGCATCATAGGAAAATCCTAGCCTCGCTTCCAATCCTTTGTGTGATCATCCCCTCTTAAGTAGAATAATGGGATCGCTGGAAATTTTCCTAACCCTCTACTCAGAAGAAAATCATTTCAATCTTTTATGCTCTTAATCTATCAACTTATTTCAGGGGAGAGAGATACCATAATTCTAAACACACGGGTTCCTTTATCAGATATGAATGATGAATCAAGCTCTATGAACACTAACCACATTGATGAAGTGCAAAAATTTGGCTCAGGCTTCAGAAGAACTCTGCTGGAGACATGGATGTTTTCTAGTCAACTGGTCAGCCTTTGGATTTTTCATTAGTCGATCTAGAACTGATCCTGTAACACTGTGCACTCAAAAACAAAATCAAATCAATAGGTTCAAGCACAGGATCATCATCTCCAACAAATTTTGACTCAATAAAACAGTTTTGACTCGATAAAACGACTGACTCTAAGAAAAACGAAAACAATGTCAGCAGACACCTCCCCCAGACTTGAACAACACTGTCCTCAGTGTTATCTAGCCTAGAGTCAGTGAAAGAAACAAAGAAAAAGGATAGAACGAAGAGAAACAAGAAATTACCATTCTGGAACAGTCGGTGTCGATCGACACACGGCATGGTATCGATCGATACCATGCTTATATCGACTTTGTGAATTTTCATCCGCGATTGGTGTCGATCGATACCATAGGGATATCGATCGATGCTTAGGCGATTTCGAGTTGCTCCTTGTTCATCCTGACACAGACTCAAAACAAACGAAAATAAAAATAAAAACGAATCAAAAACAGACTCACCAGTGGGTTGCCTCCCACCAAGCGCTCGTTTAACGTCAATAGCTTGACTGTAACGCCCTTCAGGCTGGATAAGAGTGAGAGCTTGCACCAAAACAGGCTCCATCACTTGATATTACTAGCTTCAGAGTTCTGCTTAGCATGCTGTCCACAAATTCCTGCCCTTTCTCTTTCAGCTCAGAAGTAAGAAGGACTCTGGCCTTGGAGAATGGCTTCAAGGCTCCCTTGCATTTGACCTTGTAATCAATCGAATTCCCATCACACTTCTGAGGAATCAGAGTGACATGGGGATTCTCGACCTTTTTGTTCTTGGCCTTCTTCTTCTTTGTTGCCTTAGTCTTCTTCTTGGGGATGTTGGGCGGTTCAGCTGGAACGTCTGTGACAGTAGGCTCATCAGGAGGCTCTTCCAGAAGATCAATTGCTAGCGACTCTCCTGTGATAACCTTGATGCTAGAGGCACGTGTGGGAATACTCCTAGGTGGAATGACATCATAGTAGACATCACCGTCAATGTAAGAGAAAGATAGTCTCTTATTAGGTGTGTCTATGATCGCGCCTGCAGTAGCCATGAACGGTCGTCCCAGGAGTATAGGCATACGAGATATCGCACCCATCTCCACAACCTGAAAATCAGTAGGCACCAGACAGTCTCCTACTTGGACTAGCAAACCAGCGATTTCACCATATGGAAGTGAGGTGGAATCGTTTGCAAACGTGATAGATGTCTTAGGAGATAGAATAGTAGCCCCCAACTGCTCTGCAATTGCCTTTGAGATGACATTGACACTAGCCCCTGAGTCGACAAGAGACTCTTTGAAATCAACTCCTGAGATGGAGCTTGGTACTGCGAATTTCCCTGGGTCTTCCCTCTGTGTCAATTTCCGTGGTTGTAGTGAATTGCGAACTCTTTCTCCTATCACCTCACGTGATTTCTTGGCTTCTGGTTCTTTCTGCGAGGGGTATCGATCGATACCAGGTAGGGTATCGATCGACGCCATGCGATTTGAATCGTTTCTGACAGGTACATCTTCATCAGAAAGAAGCTCCACGTTCGGGTTATCCAGCATATACTGTAGTCTAGCAATCTCCCATTCCTCCCTTGTCAGCTTAGGAACCATAGGATAAGGCATCCTGGTTACATACACTCGTTCTGCAACGACCTTAGGCACCACAGTCGAAGTTTCAACTGTTTCCTCAGAAATCGCCCCGGTATCGACCGATACCAATGGGGTATCGATCGATACACGGGTTTTCGAATCCATTCTAGCAGACGTCTGGGCTGGTATCGATCGATACTGGGGAGTATCGATCGATGCTTGTGCGATTTCAGGAATGGCTTCGAGATTTTCTGCACGTAAGCTGATGGCATTGACGTGTGCATTGTGTGATTGAACCGCCTTTCCCTTGGAATTTGCTGCAGTCTGAGCTACTTGCGTCTCCAGCATCCTGTGGCTCGTATTTAGTGCCTCGATCCTTCCACTCAAATCGGTGTACATGGTGTCCATCTTACCATTGAAGGTGGCTGTCATCTTCTCCTGCCCTTGAACCAGGTGTTCAAGCATAGCCTCAATCTTACTCTCAGGAGCTTTGGGTGGTGGGGATTGGTACCCTCCTTGCTGAGCATTGTTGGTGAAGTTTCGATTGGAGTTGTATCCGAATCGCTGACCCTGAAAACCAGAACCACCAATGTAGTTAACATCTTCCACTTCATTCTCAGCAGCGAAGTGGACGGCCTTTGTTGTCTTTCCCAGCAGAAGACTGTGCATAGAATCCAGCTGAGCCTTCACTTCAGCGATCTGCGACCCATCCTGATTACCAGCCAGCCTCTTGCGCTCGAAATCTGCGCTCTTGGTGCTACTACTAGAGGCAAAGTTCTCGATCAACACAATAGCATCCTCAGGATATCTGGTGTTGAAATTACCATTGCTGGAAGAGTCCAGACCCATCTGATATCTCCAATCTACTCCTCTGAAGAAGATACCCAGCAGTTGCACATCAGAGTATCCATGATGTGGACAATCTCTCTGATACGATCTGAATCTTGTCCAAGCAGCCTTGAACGCCTCAGTAGGTCCTTGAGAAAATTGGGAGATTTTATTTCTCAGATCTTCAGATCTTCCATCATCGTAGAAGTTAATCAGGAAGGCTCTCTTGGTGTCCTCCCAATTAGTTAGCGATCCAGGAGATAGCTGCCTCAGCCAGTAAGTAGCTTCTCCACCCAGAGAGTAGGGGAAGAGCTTGCAGAAGAGGTAGTCGTAGGACACTCCATTGCTCTTGATGCTAGTGACCAAGTCCTCGAACTTCTCTACATGGTCCATTGGATGTTCATGAGGAAGACCATGGAAGAGATGTTGTCCTACTAGAGTGTAGTAAGCAGGTTTCAGCTCGAAGTCATTCCTCTCATAAGCAGGAGGACGAATCGCTGACCGATTGGCGAAAAACTGCTCTGGCCTGTTGTACTCACCAATCGTTCTTCCACGATTAACCACAGCATTCCCTGCGTTGGCGCGCCCAGCTGGCGCGATAATCTCAACAACCGCAGCAGGGACAACGATGTTACCAGCTTCATCAAGTCGCTGCCCTCTCTCATTACACACGTGACCCTCTTGGTCTCTCAGAATTCCAGCTTCATCAGCTCTTAAAACCACTGGGTTGTTCATCCCTGATGTTTGCTTGGCCAAGTTGCAGGGTCTTTAGGCTTCTAAAAAGTCGTGTTTCCTATTTTCCCGAGCAGTATCGATCGATACTAGGTAGTATCGGTCGATACTCATCCTATGCGTCGACTCCTCTGCTCGACAGACTAGACAGTCTTCACGAAAACTGGCATAACTTTCGATCGCACCGTTGGAATGGCTTCAAACCACTTCCAAATGAAAGCTAATTCATTGATCTATCTTGTGTCCAAATTTGAGCTCAATCCATCGGTGGGAAGGTCTTAAACGAATGCCAAATTTCTGACGTCTCTGCATGACTCTGCATCTCGATATGCTCCAGAATGCTCCAAAATGCTCCAAACGTACCTAAACCTGTAAAAGACTCTAAAAGACTCCAAAATACTATAAAGACTCTATAAAAAGGACTTATATCATGGCTTAAATAGGGTAAAAACCATGATATATCAACTCCCCCAGACTTAGCCTTTTGCTTGCCCTCAAGCAAATAGAAGACTAAACCAGAAAAAGAGGTTTGAAAACGTAGAGACTCACCTGTTCCTGAACCATCGAAAAGACCCTTTTCCCAAGTACCCAAATGTCACCTGATCAGCTTTCGATCTAACCACCATGTACTTCTCCGTAGACATTTGCAGCTTTTCCAGACTCCACACAAAATCCCACAGCATTGTTCAAGTAAAGCCCTCATCGCCAGTTTCATCTCTGCAGCTAATTTTTAAGAACCTTCTAGACTCTTTACCAGACAATATCTTGACAAAGGAACCACCCTTTTCACACTTCTTTTGTATCAATTTCTCTCCTCCAGACTTATTTCTTATTATATCCTTATTATTATTTTTTATTTTCAGCTTAGCATATACATATCAAGGTAGGAGACGCGAGTATTGATGGTGTTTGCCACCAAATCCCCGGTTCTTCCCTCTCTATGTATCAAAGGATGTAGGCGAATAATGGCATCATAGGAAAATCCTAGCCTCGCTTCCAATCCTTTGTGTGATCATCCCCTCTTAAGTAGAATAATGGGATCGCTGGAAATTTTCCTAACCCTCTACTCAGAAGAAAATCATTTCAATCTTTTATGCTCTTAATCTATCAACTTATTTCAGGGGAGAGAGATACCATAATTCTAAACACACGGGTTCCTTTATCAGATATGAATGATGAATCAAGCTCTATGAACACTAACCACATTGATGAAGTGCAAAAATTTGGCTCAGGCTTCAGAAGAACTCTGCTGGAGACATGGATGTTTTCTAGTCAACTGGTCAGCCTTTGGATTTTTCATTAGTCGATCTAGAACTGATCCTGTAACACTGTGCACTCAAAAACAAAATCAAATCAATAGGTTCAAGCACAGGATCATCATCTCCAACAAATTTTGACTCAATAAAACAGTTTTGACTCGATAAAACGACTGACTCTAAGAAAAACGAAAACAATGTCAGCAGACACCTCCCCCAGACTTGAACAACACTGTCCTCAGTGTTATCTAGCCTAGAGTCAGTGAAAGAAACAAAGAAAAAGGATAGAACGAAGAGAAACAAGAAATTACCATTCTGGAACAGTCGGTGTCGATCGACACACGGCATGGTATCGATCGATACCATGCTTATATCGACTTTGTGAATTTTCATCCGCGATTGGTGTCGATCGATACCATAGGGATATCGATCGATGCTTAGGCGATTTCGAGTTGCTCCTTGTTCATCCTGACACAGACTCAAAACAAACGAAAATAAAAATAAAAACGAATCAAAAACAGACTCACCAGTGGGTTGCCTCCCACCAAGCGCTCGTTTAACGTCAATAGCTTGACTGTAACGCCCTTCAGGCTGGATAAGAGTGAGAGCTTGCACCAAAACAGGCTCCATCACTTGATATTACTAGCTTCAGAGTTCTGCTTAGCATGCTGTCCACAAATTCCTGCCCTTTCTCTTTCAGCTCAGAAGTAAGAAGGACTCTGGCCTTGGAGAATGGCTTCAAGGCTCCCTTGCATTTGACCTTGTAATCAATCGAATTCCCATCACACTTCTGAGGAATCAGAGTGACATGGGGATTCTCGACCTTTTTGTTCTTGGCCTTCTTCTTCTTTGTTGCCTTAGTCTTCTTCTTGGGGATGTTGGGCGGTTCAGCTGGAACGTCTGTGACAGTAGGCTCATCAGGAGGCTCTTCCAGAAGATCAATTGCTAGCGACTCTCCTGTGATAACCTTGATGCTAGAGGCACGTGTGGGAATACTCCTAGGTGGAATGACATCATAGTAGACATCACCGTCAATGTAAGAGAAAGATAGTCTCTTATTAGGTGTGTCTATGATCGCGCCTGCAGTAGCCATGAACGGTCGTCCCAGGAGTATAGGCATACGAGATATCGCACCCATCTCCACAACCTGAAAATCAGTAGGCACCAGACAGTCTCCTACTTGGACTAGCAAACCAGCGATTTCACCATATGGAAGTGAGGTGGAATCGTTTGCAAACGTGATAGATGTCTTAGGAGATAGAATAGTAGCCCCCAACTGCTCTGCAATTGCCTTTGAGATGACATTGACACTAGCCCCTGAGTCGACAAGAGACTCTTTGAAATCAACTCCTGAGATGGAGCTTGGTACTGCGAATTTCCCTGGGTCTTCCCTCTGTGTCAATTTCCGTGGTTGTAGTGAATTGCGAACTCTTTCTCCTATCACCTCACGTGATTTCTTGGCTTCTGGTTCTTTCTGCGAGGGGTATCGATCGATACCAGGTAGGGTATCGATCGACGCCATGCGATTTGAATCGTTTCTGACAGGTACATCTTCATCAGAAAGAAGCTCCACGTTCGGGTTATCCAGCATATACTGTAGTCTAGCAATCTCCCATTCCTCCCTTGTCAGCTTAGGAACCATAGGATAAGGCATCCTGGTTACATACACTCGTTCTGCAACGACCTTAGGCACCACAGTCGAAGTTTCAACTGTTTCCTCAGAAATCGCCCCGGTATCGACCGATACCAATGGGGTATCGATCGATACACGGGTTTTCGAATCCATTCTAGCAGACGTCTGGGCTGGTATCGATCGATACTGGGGAGTATCGATCGATGCTTGTGCGATTTCAGGAATGGCTTCGAGATTTTCTGCACGTAAGCTGATGGCATTGACGTGTGCATTGTGTGATTGAACCGCCTTTCCCTTGGAATTTGCTGCAGTCTGAGCTACTTGCGTCTCCAGCATCCTGTGGCTCGTATTTAGTGCCTCGATCCTTCCACTCAAATCGGTGTACATGGTGTCCATCTTACCATTGAAGGTGGCTGTCATCTTCTCCTGCCCTTGAACCAGGTGTTCAAGCATAGCCTCAATCTTACTCTCAGGAGCTTTGGGTGGTGGGGATTGGTACCCTCCTTGCTGAGCATTGTTGGTGAAGTTTCGATTGGAGTTGTATCCGAATCGCTGACCCTGAAAACCAGAACCACCAATGTAGTTAACATCTTCCACTTCATTCTCAGCAGCGAAGTGGACGGCCTTTGTTGTCTTTCCCAGCAGAAGACTGTGCATAGAATCCAGCTGAGCCTTCACTTCAGCGATCTGCGACCCATCCTGATTACCAGCCAGCCTCTTGCGCTCGAAATCTGCGCTCTTGGTGCTACTACTAGAGGCAAAGTTCTCGATCAACACAATAGCATCCTCAGGATATCTGGTGTTGAAATTACCATTGCTGGAAGAGTCCAGACCCATCTGATATCTCCAATCTACTCCTCTGAAGAAGATACCCAGCAGTTGCACATCAGAGTATCCATGATGTGGACAATCTCTCTGATACGATCTGAATCTTGTCCAAGCAGCCTTGAACGCCTCAGTAGGTCCTTGAGAAAATTGGGAGATTTTATTTCTCAGATCTTCAGATCTTCCATCATCGTAGAAGTTAATCAGGAAGGCTCTCTTGGTGTCCTCCCAATTAGTTAGCGATCCAGGAGATAGCTGCCTCAGCCAGTAAGTAGCTTCTCCACCCAGAGAGTAGGGGAAGAGCTTGCAGAAGAGGTAGTCGTAGGACACTCCATTGCTCTTGATGCTAGTGACCAAGTCCTCGAACTTCTCTACATGGTCCATTGGATGTTCATGAGGAAGACCATGGAAGAGATGTTGTCCTACTAGAGTGTAGTAAGCAGGTTTCAGCTCGAAGTCATTCCTCTCATAAGCAGGAGGACGAATCGCTGACCGATTGGCGAAAAACTGCTCTGGCCTGTTGTACTCACCAATCGTTCTTCCACGATTAACCACAGCATTCCCTGCGTTGGCGCGCCCAGCTGGCGCGATAATCTCAACAACCGCAGCAGGGACAACGATGTTACCAGCTTCATCAAGTCGCTGCCCTCTCTCATTACACACGTGACCCTCTTGGTCTCTCAGAATTCCAGCTTCATCAGCTCTTAAAACCACTGGGTTGTTCATCCCTGATGTTTGCTTGGCCAAGTTGCAGGGTCTTTAGGCTTCTAAAAAGTCGTGTTTCCTATTTTCCCGAGCAGTATCGATCGATACTAGGTAGTATCGGTCGATACTCATCCTATGCGTCGACTCCTCTGCTCGACAGACTAGACAGTCTTCACGAAAACTGGCATAACTTTCGATCGCACCGTTGGAATGGCTTCAAACCACTTCCAAATGAAAGCTAATTCATTGATCTATCTTGTGTCCAAATTTGAGCTCAATCCATCGGTGGGAAGGTCTTAAACGAATGCCAAATTTCTGACGTCTCTGCATGACTCTGCATCTCGATATGCTCCAGAATGCTCCAAAATGCTCCAAACGTACCTAAACCTGTAAAAGACTCTAAAAGACTCCAAAATACTATAAAGACTCTATAAAAAGGACTTATATCATGTCTTAAATAGGGTAAAAACCATGATATATCACTATGCAAAGACTAGAGAAGTCGTAAGCTTACTGTGAGGGTGTGATCGAAGGAAGAGGAGGATGCAACGGTTGTTTTGATCGGAGCAGTTTTCCGATCCGGCGAGTCTAGACGGAGTTACGGCGGAATCACCGCAGAGCGTCACTGAGTTCAAGTCGGAGGATGTTTCGGTGTTGTGTCTGAAAGAGACTTAGGTTTCGCTTCAATGAAGACAAGGTGGTGTTTTGTTGGGCCTGTCTACATCGAAGCCCAAAACAATTTCGGTTCAACAACTTGGACTTAAGGTTTGTGTCGAGGCCCATTAGTCTACTGTCAACGTCTACAAAATAAAGTCAATTTCATCTTCTTCAACACATCGCGCGAAACAGATTGAAGAGAGAGAGAGAAATTCAGAAAGAAAGGAAACACAGAGCGTGAGAGAGATCGTAGCTAGGGTTTCTTCTTTCCTTGTTCATTGTATTTCTTTTTCTTCTAGGTTCAAGATCCAATTGCTCTTCTGTGAGTTTGTACCTGTAAACAGAAGGAGAGATTTGGTGAGATACTTGTGAGATCTATGATCGGAGAGTTTCCGATCCGATAATACAAGATTCGCGAGGCAGTGCACAGACTCCCCCGGACGTAGCCTAACGGTGAACCAAGTCAAAAGTCTCATGTGTAAAAGGCTATAGATTCTAAATTGAAGATCATCAAATAGAGCTCAAAGTCTTACAGATCGTTACAGACATTATAACAATAGGTTTGTGGATAGCGATCAGGTGATTGATATCTTACAAGAAAATGTTTTAAAATGTTAATTAAATATGATGGGCTTATAATTCAAAACTTACTGACAATAACTGAATTGGTTTATATCTCATATATATTATAAATCCCATCAAATTTTCGATGTGGATCCTAACACATCTCTTTGAAATGAGGATTCTTCGGTATAATCTCGAATCAAATTTCCGATGTTGATCTTAACACATCTATTCGAAATGAGGATTCTTCGGTATAATCTTGAATCCAATTCCACTTTAAAATTGATAGTAAACTCTATTCGGACCATTCACGAGTCATGGTCAACAAACTCATGCTCCGATACAATGTTAAAATTTATGAATTTCCAACTTAATTAAGATAATTAATAATGAATGAAATAATTGAGGTTCCATCAAACTTCTCTAGCATCAAACCTTAATTAAAATTAATTTTAATAAACAGAAAACCGAGACAAGAAAGAAAAATTAAGAGACAAGAATAAATGTTAAACCCGGTATGGTTTGGAACCTACTCGGTATGGTAAGTACAATATATGTATTATATAGTTACGAGATGTTGGTGGGTGTCACAGTACATTCTTTGGTGTTGTGTGCTCTTTCACCCTCATAATATTCTAACTTTATTTATTAATCATATAACAATATATAGACATAGAGAATTTGAAGTTATATATATATATATATATATATATATATATTCAACCGATATTTAAATATAAAGATATGGACCCCCTCATGAGCAATGTACATCACATCTCTCTCTCTACGACTGTTGTTGGTTAATGAGACAACTACAACACCTTCATGCCACATCTCATTCTTCCCCAATCTTCGGTCTTGTCCATTGCATTTGAACCAACCCATGGTACAATTTGCCAATTCCTTAGGTCCCATCTCTTTTTTCTTTAAATTTATTCCTATAGAAGGGAAAACAATTGGAATAGAGTAAACAATACAACAGGGGTTTAATTGTTTTTTTTTTGGGCAAAATAAAGTAGAACAAAGTTTTGTTTGAAACTGTTACATAACGTAGCACTAGTGACCTAGAAGTTTTACAAATACATCACTGAGGAATAAATATATATGTTATATGATAAATAGACTAGATTAGGATTCACATGTGGGTTTTAATTTAATATTTTATAATTCGTGAAAAAACTAAAAAATAAATAAAATTAAATCACCCATGAAAATAAATAACATAAAAATTTTAAAAAAAAATTTCCGATGAAATAAATATATAACTTGAATGAAGAATTTAGTGGAGCAGATACAATAAATATTTTTAAAAACGATTATTGGACTTTTGATTTTTGGTATATACCAAATTATTTATATAGAAATAAGAAATTAGAGTTTTGTTTTCTTCTTTTAGGATTAGTAATCCATTGTTTTATTTTCATAATCTAAATAGGAAAACTAAGTAATCTTTTTCTTTTTTTAATTAACTTTGCCCTTTAGGATAAATGTAATTTTTTATTTTTTTGTTAAGTAACTTTAGCTTTTAGAATTATTAAATTTTCCAAATTTTTATGTTTTCCTTTTTTTTTTTTTTGTTAAGTAACTTTACCTTTTGATATTATGAATCGATTATTAATATTTCTGAATTTTGATGTTATACTTTTGTTTATTAATCGATTTTAATTTTTTTTCATTATTAATTTTTGATTTTTTCCTTTTTATTAACTTTGAATTTTACGGTCAATTTATATATATTATTTTTTTCATTTTTGTTTAGTAATTTTATCTTATAGGTTATAAATCAATTATAAATTTAGTAAAAAATTTGAAAATTTTTTTTTACACATGTTAGAATCTGATCGATTAACTTGACATGTGTCGCGATTATATGAGTTAAAAAAATTATTAGGATTGTTTTTTTTTGTTAAATTTCTTTAATCTAAACACACTTTCTATTTTTTTCCTTTTTACCTTTTAAGATTAGAAATCGATTATAAAATTTAATTTTATTATTAATATTATGTGTTAAAAATATAATTAGAAATTTATTAAACATGTGTCAAAATATAATTGGAAATTTATCAAACATATGTTAAAATATAATCGATTAACTTAACACGTGTCGTGATCATGCAAGTTATTAACTTTGAAATATTTTGTTTTATATAATAAGATGTGTTTTTTAGTTATCTTTATCTTTGATAAATTATTTCTTGGAGTGTTGGTTCCAATATATATTTTATTATAAATATTTTACATTTTAACGCACTACTAAATTTCGTTAAATTTTGATACGCACCTTACAAAAAATTAGATGTCGTATTATTGGTAAAGTGCAAATATTCTTATGTAGTTCCGAAATAATAACACTAGTTTTTTTCACCCGGTTAGCCTCATTATGTGTTAGGAAATATATATAGCTTCTTAGCTACAACTTTACAAAATCTAAAAGGGCATAATAATGTCAACCTTTTTCTTGTTTCCTTCTTTTGGAGATTGGAAGCGAATGAAATAATTTAATTCACAACTCTAGAAATTTTGCTATTTGCATATCATAAAGCGGTGGGTCCAAAATAACCCTAAGATTATATTTCACAATACGTAAAGCTTAAAAGTAGTTTTTGGGTGTTTCTTTAAACAAAAATATGGAAGAAGTATTCGCTTTATTCCCCAACTAGAATGGCCACTTGAGAGTTGAGAGGGATATTTTCGCACGGTGAAAGTGAAAGAAAAGAAAGAAAAAATGAAAAAAAAAGTATAAGAACACTACAAGAATGTACTTGATTTCCGACGGATATATTGGTCGGGAAACGGTTGGAAAACGTTTTTCTGGATGAATTTTCGACCAATTTGTCCTGTCGGAACTATCGCGTCGGAAATCAGAAATGGTCGGAAATTGGTCGGTAATTACCGACGGATTCCCGACCATTTACCGACGCTAAATATCGTCGGGTAAAACCCGACGATTTACCGACAAAAATCCGATGCGCCCATTCCCGACCAAATACCGACCAGACTAAGTCCCGACTAGATTCCGACCATAATAATACCCGACGATTTGCCGACAAAAGTCTGATGCGTCCATTACCGTCTAAATACCGACCAGACTAAGTTCCGACCAAATTCCGACCATAATAATACCCGATGATTTACCGACAAAAGTCCGATGACCTCATTTCCGACCAAATGCCGACGTTTCTAATTTCCGACCAAATTCCGACGTTTCTAATTTCCGACCAAATTCCGATAAAATATATTATTTTGATATTATTTTAAAAATAATGAATATTGATTAATTTAATTGAAAATAAATTTATTCGAAAATGAAAATAAAAATTAATATTAAACATTAAAATATTTGAAAATAAAATAGTTTAGAAATAAGAGAAAGTGTTTTTAAAACATTAAACATTAACATTATTAAACATTTGCGGATCCGGATCCCGTTCCCGGGTAATCCGGAAACTTCGCTCTCATCCAAGACGACATGCTAGCGATATCTGACCTCGCCTCCGAAAGCTCATCTTGCGTGGCACCTAACTTGAATTCGGTGTCCGTTTTCGCCGCCTCCAAAGCTTCTACTTTGGACTTGAGCTCTTTATTCTGCTGGATGAGATCTTTAGAGAAAAAAGAACCAGAAGAAGACCCGTCGTCCATAAACGGGATCGTACCCAAACCCCTGCGACGCCGCCATTTTTTATCAAGGAGAAATTCCTGTATAAAATATAAATAAATTAGAACATAATAAAATTATAATGTAAAACTATAAGAAAACAAAACTTACGTTCATAACAAGACGGTTGACCGCTTCCCGCGACATTTCGAAGGAGGAGGGGGAGTCACCTTGTGACTGTTGGGTCAGCTCGATGTCGGTCTTCTGCTTCGTCACGTTCTCGTAGATCTCCCTTATGAGGGGATCCTGAATAAGCCTGGTTGTCTTGTTCGTGTGGCACCTCTTCATTAAGTCTAAGTGATTCGGACGCACACCTCCGGCCTCATTAGTCTATAAAAACGAATAAATTTAAATATGAATAAATAATTTAATAATTAATTAAAGAGAGAAAACAATGTCAACAATAAAATATTACCATTTGAATTTCTCGGGTCTGAAAGCTGCTCGAACCGGAGTTGTGGATGTATTGGCCCTTCCCGTTGCGCTCACTCTTTCGGTTTCCCGAATTAGTCTTCGAGAGTTTCTCTGTCTCCGGTTGTTGCCAATATGGTCTGTAGTTATTCCAAACCTCCAAATTCAAGCATTTCGGCTTGTCTGCCCCTTTCCTTCACTTTTTCTTCCACTCGTTCATGTGTCTCTTGAACTGCGTACTCGCTTCCTTCATAAATAACTTTTCCACCGTGACAGTGTGAGAGGGATGCCATGTAAACTCTTGCTACGAAAACATAAATAAAAATGCTTAGCAAAATATTAAAAAAATACTTATAAATATAGGAAAAATATAGTAATTGACAACTTACCGCAAATTATCTAAACCAAATTTGCTTCTCATCATACGAGACTTCTGAAAACTTCTTGTACGGTTTGTCGAGGATTGAATGGAACATCCTCATAACGGCCTTGATAATCCCGTTGTTCGATATACCAAACCTACAAAAAAAGATAAACTATAAACTTGATATTAAATATATATATATATATGAACTAAGGGTTTTTACCATGTCGATCTTCCAACTCGATGTGGATCAAGCCGGATGTGCAAGTCCCGGCCCGGTTGTTGGACTAACTCCTCGATGGTCATGATTCGAGGAGCTTGACTCTGCGACTCTGGGATAGTCGATGCGGCCGGACTTGGTGGTTCTGCCCCTCGAGTCTAACCACCGCTACGTGGAGGTTGTTGCATCCCTTGAGACGAACCACTGATGCGCATGTTCGCGAAACCCTCGTACGACCTGGGAAAAAAAACGCAAAATTTGTTAAATATTAAACGCAAACGCAAACTATAAATAAAACGCAAACTATAAATAAAACGCAAAAGAAAAAACGATTACTATGAAAATATTCAGAAAACCCCGAAACAATTACCAAAAACCGTAACAATTACAAAAAACCGTAATAATTACCAAAAATCCAAAATATTACGAAAAACCCGAAAAAAATCATGAAAATTATCAAAACGGTTTTTATGAAAATTTAAAAAATTCATAAAATTATAAGAAATTTATGAAAAAGAGTAATAATAAATTTATTAATTATGAAAAAGTAATGAAAACGTTTTTTTATACAAATGATAAAATTAAAAAATTTCAAAAAATCTTAAAAATATCTTAGATTTAAAAATGTTTTATATACATGTTTTTTATAACATGTAAAAAATATATTTTTGTATTTTTAATCTAAAAATTATCTATTAAAGTTTTATATTCATAACAAATATCTAAAAAATCCAAAAATCCAATTGTGTAAAACGTTTTTCGTAAATCCAAAAAATCCAATTAAACCAAAAAATCTAAAAAATTTCGAAAAACACTATGTGTAAACAACAAATCCAAAAATTATAATTTAACAACAAATCCTGCAAATCTAACCCACAAATCTCACAAATCTAACCACAAATCATAAGAACTAACATCCTAATCTCCAATCTACCCACAAAACTCAAGCTAAAACAACTAACATCCTAATCTTCAAATCCCAACAACAACAACCACATATCTCAAAAATACTTACATGGTGAGAAGATGTCGGCGGCGGAGGAGTGACGGCGGCTCCGGCGGACGGCGGCTCCGGCTCAGGCGTCAGGCTCAGGCGATCTACAAACCAAGAGAAGGAAAAACAATTAGGAGAAGAAAAGAGGAAGAGAATAGGGAGAGAAGAGAAGGAAGAGGAAGAGGAAGAGGAAGAGGAAGAGGAAGAGGAAGAGGAAGAGGAAGAGGAAGAGGAAGAGGAAGAGGAAGAGGAAGAGGAAGAGGAAGAGGAAGAGGAAGAGGAAGAGGAAGAGGAAGAGGAAGAGGAAGAGGAAGAGGGAGAGGAAGAGGGAGAGAAGAGAAGGAAGAGGGGCACTTACCGGCGAGAGCGACGACGGTGATGGTCGGCGGAGAGAGAGAATCGGAGAGAGAGAAGAGAGATCGACCAAATGAAGAAGAAGATGCGGCACATGTATTTAGATATAGGAATGGTAGGAATTCGGTCGGTTTTCGAAAAATACAAAACCGTCTAAATATTTCATTTAGCGGTGAATTTTTGCGGATTTTATTTCAGTATGGTCGGAAATCGGTCGGTATTTCCGACACGATTCCGACCATACTGAGCATTTATTCATAATATTGCATGTCTCGGGTTGATATATTGTTAACACTTGGCATTTTTTTTGAAAAAATTCACATTGGTCGGAAATTAGTCGGAAATTTCCGACCAATTTCCGACCATAGAGGGTATAGGGTATGAAATCCTAAATTTGAATACCGTAGAAAACATCTAAACATCTTAGGTATGAAAACAATATGGCAAGGTAAACATAAATAGAGTATATGACGATTTTTATGAATCGATAAGAGAACGGGTTTAACCTTTCTTAACGAAACATATAACTTATACTTACACTATTCGTTTTCTTATAAGGTTTGGATTAGATGTTCAAAAATATTGATTCTTAAGATAAAAATTAGTATTTCATATACGGTTTAGGGTTTATAAATCCAACATAAAACTTTAGAATTTCCTTGTAATTTCCGACCAATTTTCGACTATTTATTCATATTGGTCGGAAATTTCAAGAAATTTCCGACCAATTTCCGACCATATAGGGTTTAGGGTTTAAAATTCTTAATTTTCAAACTGTATACTGTTTAAAAAACATGTAAACATCTTATGTCTAACAAATATATGGCAAAATAAACATTTAATAGAGTATATGATGTTTTTATAAATTCAAAGTAGATTGAGTTAAACATTTCATAACGAAACATTGACCTTATACTTATACTTTTCGGTTTCTTGTAGGTTTTATATTATATGCCCTAAAATTGTTTTACTTAAGCTTTATGGACATTTAATTATTTCAAAAGATCATATCTAACCATATTAAACATAGTCCAAATCAAATTTATGCCGTTTGAGATTTCGGAACCTCAAATGGTCAGAATTTGGTCGGAATTTAAGAGGAATTCCGACCACATTCAGACCAACTAATAAACCACACGTTCTTTGATAATTTTAGCACGTTTATTGTGAGTATGAGGTTAAATGGTCGGAAAATGGTCGAAAAGTTCTAGGAATTCCGACCATTTTCCGACCAAACAAAGAATTGCCCCGGCTAAGAAGTTTTAGCCGGGGGAAGTTTAGACCGGGCAAATATAATTCAATCCTTCCCGACCATTTTCCGACCGATCCTCGTGTCCGGTCGGAAAATGGTTGGAATATAGAATTAAATGTATTAAAAAATCCGTACACCATATTTAAGCATTTGAAATTTTTTGAAAAATTTGTTGATTTATAATAGTTGCATATGAAAAAATATTGTTACAAATTTATTCTGAAACTGATGAATAAAATGAAATAGATGTATCGGAATCCTTATTAATTAAAAATATTCGTACAACTAATTAAAGCATGTGAAAAAAGTTTCATAAATTTGTTACTTAAAAATAAATGCATATAAAATATTTTTTACAAAAACCTATTCTGAGTCCGATGAATAATCTGAAGAAGCTGAATCGGAATCCTCATCAAATTCTCCTCTCTCTACTTCAGAATCCTCAAATAGTTCGCCCATGCCGGTGAAGTCAACCACAAGGTCAACCTTTAGAGAATGCTCGATTTCACCTAAATTACCAATTGGCATTTCCTGTAAAATGTCATGCTCGGAAACACCAGATATCATTCCTCTTGGTTGTATCGATGTTACTGCAATCCACGGATCTTGCTTGTTCCTAACCCGGGGGTATCGAATGTAGGAAACCTGGTCTGCTTGTGAAGCAAGAATAAATAGATCGTATTTCCGATGTCGCTTGCCTCCGTGAACAGATGTCACACCGAATTCGTCCTGACGTAGACCTTCCACTGGATCATACCAATCGCAATAGAACACAATGCACTTCAAACCAATCATTCCTGGATATTTGACTTCTAATATTTCGCGGAGTATTCCGTAGTAGACAAATTTTCCGGATGTAGAAGAAATACCGTAGTTGCATGTTGTCCTTGAACTCCCTTCACGAAAAGCCTTAAAAGCATACCCCCGAGTGCATTACATCGGATAAACACTTGGAACAAAAGTAGGGTCACGCACCATCTCAACTAACCATGTGGGAATCGATGTCCCGGTAGTATTCATCTGATCAATCCGTACAATTTGTGGACACTCATAAACAATATGTGTAAGCATGTAAAATTTAGTTTAATTGCGGGAAATCGAGTACTTACGTAATATTTCAACCAATCCGCGAATTCATTCTGTTTACGGACCATAAGCTCATCCTCTGTGAAATCGATTATAAAATTTAATTTTATTATTAATATTATGTTTTAAAAATATAATTAGAAATTTATTAAACATGTATCAGAATATAATTGGAAATTTATCAAACATATGTTAAAATATGATCGATTAACTTAACACGTGTCGTGATCATGCAAGTTATTAACTTTGAAATATTTTGTTTTATATAATAAGATGTGTTTTTAGTTATCTTTATCTTTGATAAATTATTTTTTGGAGTGTTGGTTCCAATATATTTTTTTTATAAATATTTTACATTTTAACGCACTACTAAATTTCGTTAAATTTTGATACGCACCTTACAAAAAATTAGATGTCGTATTATTGGTAAAGTGCAAATATTCTTATGTAGTTCCGAAATAATAACACTAGTTTTTTTCACCCGGTTAGCCTCATTATGTGGTAGGAAATATATATAGCTTCTTAGCTACAACTTTACAAAATCTAAAAGGGCATAATAATGTCAACCTTTTTCTTGTTTCCTTCTTTTGGAGATTGGAAGCGAATGAAATAATTTAATTCACAACTCTAGAAATTTTGCTATTTGCATATCATAAAGCGGTGGGTCCAAAATAACCCTAAGATTATATTTCACAATACGTAAAGCTTAAAAGTAGTTTTTGGGTGTTTCTTTAAACAAAAATATGGAAGAAGTATTCGCTTTATTCCCCAACTAGAATGGCCACTTGAGAGTTGAGAGGGATATTTTCGCACGGTGAAAGTGAAAGAAAAAAAAAAAAAAGTGTAAGCATATTATGTATCATTGTTAATGAGACAATGATGAATAAATCATGTTGGGCTATTCCCATGTAAATACCAAAAACCAATTAATGCTCAAATTGAAAGAAGAAAAAAATGACAAGCTTGACGCATAAGACAAAACAAAAATTATCACCATGTTTTTCATCAAATTAGTCTAGTAGTTTTACTTTGAAATAAAATATCTAGGAGGTGAAACCAACATTCTTTGCATTACCCTTTTCCTTTTTATTCTTATTTTGTTACGTAAAAGTTGTTTATTATGTATAATATGTATCGTTTTAATCTATAAAGCTGTTGAGAAAAAACAAAAAAAAGTTGCTTGAAAAACTTATACTATAATAGTATAATCATATCGAATATTTCCTTAATTTTTTTTATGAATGATATTAAAAAGTTTAAATTGATCACATATGGTTTTCAAATAAAATTTTGTGATCTTATTTTCTGAATTTGTATTTTCAAATTTAATTATTTTAATAACTAAGAAAATAATCAATACTTATTAAGATCATGATTATATTATATATTTACTAAGAATTTGAGATGCCACACAAGAAAACACTTTTGCAAGACGCTCCAATGGGGTCGATTATTTCTCTTATATTCCTTAATCAACATCTCTTTCCCTCTCTCATTAAGAAAAGTGAGCAAATAATATTATTTTTCTAGTCCAAAGATTTTTTTTTTCCTTTTTCTCTAATGTGTAGGACAATTTTTCCATAATGTTAACAGAATGCAAGAAACATGTGGGTCCATTACAAAAAGTTAAATTAATATTCAACATACATATAGACAGAGGACGACAGCTGGTTTATTAGGCAGCTATAGAGTCTTGCCTTTTGCCCTACTTGAATAATTTTCACTAAACACACTCTCTCTTTTTTTGTGCGTGTGTGTTTGTGTGTTAACAACTAATTAATCACACTCTCACTTATTTATTCTTTCGATTTTAATAACCAGAATTCACTTTGAATCCAAATCGTATTGAATTTTAGATCTACACCCACCAAATAAATAACACAGTACTTAATTATGTCCCCGAAAAATCAATGTCTGATTTTTACCGGTAGAGCATAACTATATTTGCATGTGTCAATGTGTAGATTGATTTGTAAAGATTTTAAGAATTTTACAGATATTCGTTTATGTATTATTAATTAGGAGTAAATTTATTTAAAATTAATAGTTGACCAAAAAATTAATTATATACAATGATAACTTCAAAATTAGGAAACTAACAAGGAAAAAAAATTGTATACCATGATTATCCTTGCTATTTAGACTATTTATAAAAATACCGTTGATCGGATTTAGACTTTTCCGACGTTAATTTGCCGGCGACACTGTTCATAAAAGTCGACGACCATTGTTCATCACTGATATTAGCATATAACTATTTGGTTAACATGCTAAATAATATCGTTATAATGATAAGAATACTTGTTAACGTGTTAACAATAATATCTTATACTTGTTAACGTGTTATCCGATACTTTTTAGTGTGTTAACAATAATATTTGATAATTGTAACGTGTTAACATAGTATGTTAACGTATTAACAATAATTAATATATGATACATGTAACGTGCTAACAATAATATATGATATTTGTTATATAGAATGTTAACGTACAAACAATAATATATGATAAATGTAACACGCTACTTACAATAATATCTTATAATTATTGTATATAATGGTAACGTCTATGGCGAAGGAGCGTCCATGGATTCCTGCGAAACGAAAGCAAGGAAATCAACATACTCTGGCAAATGAAGCGAGGTTTTGGGCGTCATCGAGGACGTTGGAAGTGATAGTAGTCGATTAGGCTATGAGCCGTACGGATCCGGTGAAGTTCCGTCGGATCTAGTGAGTTTTCATCGGATGAAGCACCAACAGAGGAGATGAAGCAACCGGAGGTGGTGGTGATGAGGACACTACCAGTGGTGATGAGGACACTACCGGTGGTGGTGTTTGCGGCAGAGAAATAGATGGTGTGACAGAAGGTGGTGCGATGGTGGTTGAAAAATTTGATGGTGATGGTTTTTTGGTAATAAATGAGATAAGAGAAAGATAAAACAGAGAAAAGTAAATTAATTCTCACTATAGTCAAACTAATTTTAAAACATAGTTACTAGTGGAAGTCCCTTAGTCCAGTAGTCGACTAAAGGTTAATTAATGCTTCTACATCAAGAAGTCTGAGTTTCAATTCCCAGAAGATGCGATTTATGCAGGTTATTAATGGAGACAAGCTTAGATCATCTCCAATGTATATCTCCATTTTTTACTCAAAAATGAAGTTGTGTTTTGCTCCAATGAATATATAACTCTATTTTTTACTCCAAAAAAGAATATTCTAAATAGATTCCTTTTGTATTTTATTAATAATACATTTTATTTCTAAAAGTTACAAATTAACCTATTTTTTTGCAAAACTTTTATAAATTATGTATTTAATAAAATTTAAAACTTATTAAATAATGAAAATTATATAATATCATTAAACACCACCGACACTAAATTTTTCCCACAAATGATCAATTAGTGCATTTCGAAGTGAAAAATAAGCTTCTTTATCTTTGATTGCTCTAAATCGACCAAGAAACTCTTGGAATAGGATATTATCATCATCTACTATTTGGACCTCTTCTCTTCCAACTCCAATTGGATCAAAAAATCCAAAATAAAAAAGAAAACTTGTTGATCAAACAACATTATTTATCAAAACTTTTGAAGAAGGAAATAAACAGCTTTTGGAGCAATTAAAGAAGACAAGCACACAAAGACAAGACCATTTGGAGATTCAACATAAGAACTATGCTTTGAAAGAGTTGAAGATGAAAAACAAAATGTTATTTTATGACATGGATTCCATATCGGATCCAAATATTCGTGCATATATTCAGGGTGAACAAGCCAAAGTTTTACAAAAGCAGAATGCTCAATACAAGATCAACAAATTCCTCCTCCATCAACTTCGTTTGGATAATTTTTTAGTGATATCGGTGGACCAGGAAGCGGTTTAGGGGAATATTAAATTTATCGTATTTGTTGTGTTAAATTTGTTTATGTTGCTTATCTTTAATTTCAGCCCTTGTTATGTATTTTTAAGTTTATTTTACTTTGCAATCTATTTAAATAATTTTTTTAGTATTTAAATAATTATGATAGTCAAATACATTTTATGCATTGAAATATTAGTATAGTGTCACATGCATATATGTTGATAGTTGATAATATGTACGACAAATACATTGCTAAATTAATAAAAAATAAAAAATAAAAAAATTTAATATTTAAAGGATCAATTTGCAAATAAAAAAATCCAAATCCATAATGGAGTAGAATATGGAGTTACTCCAAATATGGAGTAGAATATGGAGAAACTCCATTTTGGAGTGGAAAATGGAGTGGGGTTGGAGAAAAATTTACTCTAAAATAGAGTTTGGAGTATGATTTATGTGGTTTCACACAGTCAATTAATAACTAAAGTGCACACTACTGCAATCATAACAATATATCGATGTAGTACTTTAGGATCGAATCCCCAGAGACCAAGTGTAACGCTACGAGAATGCAGAATGAAAGTAAATCTAAGACGAATGATGTTTGTTTGTTGGTTATAACTTCTAAAACTAAGAGTGATGAATGAAACGATATAAATTCAATAAAAGAAAGCTCTAGGTCCTTAGGTAATTCGTAGGAAATCCAGATTCACTAAACAGACTATCGATTAGGGAGATAATTAAGACCTGTTCTCGAACTCAAACATGAATGTCTAGCTAGCCCACTGTCATGGTACTAACTACTATGCCTAATAACCTAAGAATCTAAACTGTCGTTTGACCTTAGTGTTCTAGGCAAGCATTAATGTTCAGGTTTGATAATTTCACAAATCGCCTTAGCATCAGCTTTCGTTGGCTAAGGACAATTTGCTCATCTAAGTTCTTTCAGGAAACCTAAATTACTTTTGATGTTTAGGTTAATCCTAAGATCAGAAACTAGGTGATCAATCTAGTTTAAGCCTTAAATTCAACAATAGATGAAGAACTCTATGTAATTCCCTAATCTAACAGATCATTTTCAGTGATTCATGGAGAATCCCTTGAAACCCTAAAAACCTAACAAGGAGATTACTCAGACATTGTTGCAGAGAAAACACAGAGAGATGAAAAGGAATTCATAATCAAATAGAAAGAAATCCAAAAGGGTTCAGAAATCTTCTCCGGTATGAAGTACAGATTCGTCTTCCTCAAATCTCCCAGGAACAAACCCAGAAGTTCTATAACGCCCCGACCGCCCCTACCTGTGGGCCCCATGCCATCTCTCGGCCCGTGGGCCCCACCCTTGTCCGACGGCCGGTGCGTTAGTCCGAGAGGCTTGTAATACTTGTTTACTGACCCTGAAATCACCACGTGATCTTTCCCCGTGTTTTGTCCTCACTCACACGATACCGCGAATCACTTCCCGGTAGGTCACCCATCCTTAAATTGCTCCAGCTCAAGCACGCTTAACTCTGGAGTTCTCTCTGGACAAGTTCCCGAAAAGATAAGTGCACTTTGGTGACATAGGTAGCCAAATCAATTCTTATAAGCCTCTCCGCATATACAAGAAATCGGGATGTTACAATCACCCCCACTCATAGAGCGCAACGTCCTCGTTGCGCACCAGGATCGTCACTCTAGACGGTGTGAGCCCACCTGACTCCACACACGTGTTTGGGTTCGGCTCTGATACCACTTATAACGCCCCGACCGCCCCTACCTGTGGGCCCCATGCCCTCTCTCGGCCCGTGGGCCCCACCCTTGTCCGACGGCCGGTGCGTTAGTCCGGGAGGCTTATAATACTTGTTTAGTGACCCTGCAATCACCACGTGATCTTTCCCCGTGTTTTGTCCTCACTCACACGCTACCGCGAATCACTTCCCGGAAGGTCACCCATCCTTAGACTACTCCAGCCCAAGCACGCTTAACTCTGGAGTTCTTTCGGGCAAGTGATCGGAAAAGATAAGTGCACTTTGGTGACATAGGTAGCCAAATCAATTCTTATAAGCCTCTCCGCATATACAAGAAATCGGGATGTTACAATCACCCCCACTCATAGAGCGCAACGTCCTCGTTGCGCACCAGGATCGTCACCCTAGACGGTGTGGGCCCACCTGACTCCACACACGTGTTTGGGTTCGGCTCTGATACCACTTATAACGCCCCGACCGCCCCTACCTGTGGGCCCCATGCCCTCTCTCGGCCCGTGGGCCCCACCCTTGTCCGACGGCCGGTGCGTTAGTCCGGGAGGCTTGTAATACTTGTTTACTTACCCTGCAATCACCACGTGATCTTTCCCCGTGTTTTGTCCTCACTCACACGATACCGCGAATCACTTCCCGGTAGGTCACCCATCCTTAAATTGCTCCAGCTCAAGCACGCTTAACTCTAGAGTTCTCTCTGGACAAGTTCCCGAAAAGATAAGTGCACTTTGGTGACATAGGTAGCCAAATCAATTCTTATAAGCATCTCCGCATATACAAGAAATCATGATGTTACAAGTTCTCTGATGAATAAATTAAACCGTAGCCTAAACAATGGCTGAAAAATAGAATAAATAACCCTAAACACGTTTTTCCTAAGTCCTGGGCGAAACCGGTTCATAATAAGTGAAAACCAAAATTTCTTTTTATTTTTCGCATCACTAAACCGGTCGGTTTATGTTGGTCTGTCTTCAAGCAAATTGGCGTAACTTTTGATCTCACTGTGGTAATGACCTCAAACCACTTCCAAATGAAAGCTGATCCATCGTTCTATCTTGTATCAAAATTTGAGCTCGATCCATCGGTGGTAAGTCCTTCAACGAATGCCAAACTTCTGACGGCTCTGTATGATTCTGCATCTTCATATGCTCATTTTCACCCAAAACGGCTCATTTTCTCACAAAGTCACCTAAAACCTGAAAGGACTCGATAAAGGACTAAAAGACTCTAAAAGGACACTTTGAATCAATAAAAGAAACAAAAATAAATGTTAGAAACCGGTAAAAACACAGTTTATCAGAGTAGAAAATAGAATGAAGTTGGAGATGCTCTTATAAGAAAATTTTCAGCGTGGTGCAAGGAGAGATGTTTGGTGTAGGTCCAGTTTGCGTGGATTCTTGTGGAACGGATATATTGTCAGTTAAAAATTTGTTCTTGTAATAGATCTTCTAATCTGTAATAAAAAAAAGATTTCAGACGGTAAAAAAAAAATGGTTACTATCTACCTAATTTTCATATATTCGATTGCTACCAATTGGTATTTCTCAATTATATATTAGTTTGATTTAGGAAAAAAAAACCCACTCCAAATTCCTTAGTATTCAAAAGTTAAATTATAATCTTATTGGAATATTAATCGTGATGATGCTTGCGTTCAACTTAAACAGAATATATCAGTTTTTATTGCTGTTGTAGCTGTCTTTTACTTAGCTTTGAAAAAAATTAACAGAATTTACACTAAATATTTTGGCTTGAATGTCAAAAATTGGGATTAACTATGTTTTTGAATGAGGAGTTTGTAAAAAATAAAAATAAAAAATATTAGCATCAGTATGTCCGATCAACCCTAGTAATCTGGAGATGAAAACAAGCGAGTTCGCTATACAAGAGTCCACCATGTTAAAGAACTCATGCCAAAACCTTAGTTAGACACGAAGATAGGGTCCACGCGTATAGATCGGTTGTTTGCAATATGAATTGAACCTATAGAGCTTTAGCGAATTCATGCTCATGATGATCAGTCACAAATCCTAAGCCAATGCGCCACCACACGCGAGTTTTTAAAATACTTTTAAGTTAATCGATTTGTATCAGTCCAGTTTTGTTGACATCCAGCTTAAAGCGAATGAAATGATAAGCTCTAGTTATTTAGTGATGTCTGGTTTGTCAGATTTTGAAGTCGTGGGCCGATTGTAGAAAAAATGTAAATAATAGCCCTATTTTAAAAATATGTGTTTGTTGCGAATATTCTTTGTTTTGGCAAGAAATTCTTCATCTTCTACAAACAGATCTTTTTCTTTTCTTTTTTTTTTGTTTTTGAAAAACGTATTTTAAAGGTAAATCTTACATATCTTATATAATAATACTCAATTAAGGAAAGATGCAAATCAAAATAGAGAAAGAGGGTATGATTTATGTATAAATCAACGTAAGAAACAAATAATAATTAAAAAAATATAATGTGTGACAAAGAGATATGAACGTCAACGGATTGGTAGAATCAACGGAGACTTTCATTCTCCGATATATTCCAAAAAGGTGTAAATTATTAATTTAGACAATATGGAACCTCACGTTCTGTTGGATCCATTTAATGCGTGCAGTGATAATTTATTTAATTTTAAAAATATACAAATAGTAGTAAATTTAAAATAAAACAGCATCAATTATTTATTTAATTACTTGTCATATTGGATCTCAGTCACCGACGTACGTTCGTGTCCATGCATTATATTATCACACGTCCATCTACTGAGCAGTTTATTCGGATTTACTAATTATTCTATTTCTATACAACACTATTTTGTTTGTAAAATTGTAATTCCACTACACTAAATGAAATTATTTTCCCCTCAACTATCTCGCCATTCCATTCTATTCCACATCTTTTTTTTCTTTCAAAAAATTCCCATCTACAATTCCACAATATTACCAGTATTAGTATATTAGTCATAATGTGTTTTGTTTTTTTCTGTGTAACAAAGCAATTTAATTTTTAAGCTATCATTAGAAAAATGGTAATTCGGATGGTATCCGATTTAAGAATCACATTTTTATAATCTTTTTTTTTCCCAAGAATTGTTATTAAGTTGAATGCTAATAATGGAAATTGTTTAACAAAAAAAAAATTCGTTAAATGCCCATCTACTGACAATAGTCAAACCATTTAAATAATGCAAAATGCACGTTGCATAAAGCATAGAAAAAAGGATATAAACTTATAACTAAGAACTCCCTATGGAACTTCTCCCCTGCCTTATCGGCTATGTAACACCCTTTTTAATGGATCAGTAATTGTTCAAAAAACAAAAACAAAACTTATAAAGACATACATGCAATATGATGGACCTACATTAGTTATATCTCTAAAATTAGCAACTAATGAATGGAAGACACGTGGGCAGTAATTTGGTAGGAAAATAATAGAGTTCCTGCTTAAAAAAAGAGATGTTTAGCTAGATAGAACATTTTTATTAGTAGTGCATACACACAAAAAAATCATTAAAATCAAAAATTATACTCCCTCCGTTCTGAATTAACTGGTATTTTAGAGAGTTTTTTTCCACAATTAAGTGATGTTCTCATTTACCAATACAAATTTAAATGACTTTTTATTATTTTTAACCAATTACATTTTATAAACTATTTGTTTATTGGTTCAGATGAATAATAAATGAGGTTTTAGTATAGAAAAAAACAAAAATTAATTGTTTCCTTAATTTGTGTGCATACTACTAAAACATCACTTAATTCAGAACAGAGAGAGTATTTAGCTAGATATAACATTTTTATTGTAATCTTGTTTTAATAGAGTTATTTAAACATGAATATTATCTATCTAAACATCTCTTTTTAAAATATTTTTGTTCATTTACCTTGAAATCGTTTAAGCAAATACTTTGATAGTACTAAGTGTTGCTAACTCGACAAGAAAATCATCAAATGTAAAAGTTTAGAAGTAATATAATTAAGAGGTATTTGAGACAGTATTATATATAACATATTCTTGTTCCAGACCTATATGATGTATGAGCTTTAACTTAAAACTTCCTTCTAAGAATATACTATATATTTCAATAGTTTGCTTAACTAAAGACTAAAAATATTACTTTATTAACAATTACATTTACAGTTTTACTCCATCAACTATATTTATAGTATGGTGACTGCACTATTTTAATTGTCATAGCCCTTTAAAACAATTGTTTCCGTAGAAAACAATGCTATTTCATTTTGGAACATGAATTTGTTATCCGCTGCCTAACTTGAATGTTTTTTGGATTTTTCTAGACACTGAGATTTTTATACATGAAAGAATAAAACATAAGAGCAAAAGAAAAGCCTATGTCCTTCGAGAAATTAATGGGGCACAGAATCCGATCAAAAACGTTACTCCTAATAAGTAAGCCAAAAATCAAGCTTCGTTACTCTCTGGTTTCATTGTTCCTTTAATTAACTAAACCAAAAAAGGTTTAGTTCCCAATATAGGAATTAATACTAGTATATAGTACCACTATATACTCCTTATAATCCTTTGGGTGAGCCTAGGGGTTTAAGAAAAAATCACATCAAATTTCGAAAGTATAATTAAATGTAGCTCGTTGAGGGACAAAAAAAACTAGCTCGTTGAGGGACAAATGTTTTTGCTAAGTTTGGAATATACTCCTATTGAATTCAATTTTTCTATTCACTAAATATTAAAAAAAAACCCTAGGGGTTTTAGAAACCCATTTCCTTAGCTGAAATCTATGGTTAAGGAGTTCCTATCCTGCAAAATCGGTAATGAGAAAACATGTTCTTTTTGGTTTGACTCGTGGACTCCTTTTGGACAACTCATATCATTCCTTGGTTCAGTAGCTCCGAGGATCTTTGGCTTGCCTTCAGATTCCTCGGTTGCTGATGCTAAGACTGAGAATGGCTAGATATTTTCTGGTGCAAGAAGTGACAATGCCGAAAACTTAATGTGCTATTTGACTTCGGTAACCACATCTGATCTCCCTGACTCTTACCTTTGGTTGCAAAGCTCAGGCGAGAAAAATCCGAGATTTAGCTTCGCGGATATTTGAAAGAATATCATGCCTCCTATGACGTCGGTCTCATGGTTTGATCAGGTCTGGTTTAAGGGTTCCGTCCCCAAGCACTCCTTCACGATGTGGCTGGCTTGTCTTGACAGACTACCCACTAAAAATAGACTTCGATCTTGGGGCTTGGATATGGAAGCTACTTGCATTCTATGTGAGATTTGGAATGAATCAAGGGACCATCTACTTCTTCGATGCCCTTATAGCCAAGATCTTTGGCACCTATGCGCAGAGAAGCTTCTCTTCAGGTTTATGGGTTTCTCGGATTGGCCAACCTTCCTTCTTTGGCTAAAGGGCCAGCATAGCGATCCTTCTCTCAACTGGCTCCGGAAAGTTGCGGGGCACGCAGTTATCTACGCAATATGGAGGAAAAGGAATAACAGGTTATTCTCAAACTCTCGCACTCCAGCTGAAATTCTTTTCAAATCTATTGATCGTAGTTTTCGGAATACGTGCTTAGCTAAACGTCATTTACCACGATTCATAGATGCTCTTGGTTTGTGGTTCCGGAACTCCATTCGGTAGTGTAGACTCTTGTTGTAGCCCGGGTATATTTAAACTGGGTGGTCCGATGTTGTTTTTTTTTTATTGTAATACTTTTCTATGGAATAAGATCAGAAATTCTAAAAAAAAAAAAAAAAAATTAGAAATGGACCTCGTTCAGGAAAAAAAAAATAGTATATAGCTAGGGTTGTATAATTATTTAATTCATAGAAGTACGTCTAAAAACTGCAAGCATATTGTACAAGCTTTATTTTTCAATATCCATTTATATTTTTGTAAGATAAAATAATATAATATAGTTATCGCGCAGGATCGATCTCTCATTAATTTGATCTTGGTAGTATATTTTACAATACTATTATTTCATGCATTTATGATGTATCGAGATGGTCAGTAAAGAAAGGATTATAATATATTGATCGTCATGTGAGGAGAGAATATATAGTTAGTTTTTTTTCTTCTTAAAATAAAAATAAAAATAAAAATAAAAATAAAAGAGAGATTATTTGGGAGAATGAAAAGGGAATTAGAAGCAAATCTATAGGTTCTTTAGAGTTTACTTGTTTTTGTTTACTGAAGGAAACAAACAAAATCTGCTTTCTGGCTGAATATTTCCTTAGATATTATATATATTAATTTCATGTATATAAATCTGAAACAATTATACGCTATACAACAATGGATTTGATTCTTATAATTAAATAAGACACATTATATATGTACATATACATACGGAGCGCCTTGTATTGTACACACGAATGTGGATGTGTACGCATGTAGCTATGTGTATCATGCATGTGAAGAGAAAGACACTTTTTGTAATACGTTACACCTTTTTTTCCTACCTTTGGGAGGCAAAACACAAAGTATATACTCCAAATCATAGTGGGAGAAAATACCAAATTTCTTAGACGAAAAATTATCGAATATTTAATAAAGTACTATCTAATTCTATACCTTGCATGTAAA
The DNA here is from genome assembly GCA_030161315.1 of Eutrema japonicum. Taxonomy (NCBI): domain Eukaryota; kingdom Viridiplantae; phylum Streptophyta; class Magnoliopsida; order Brassicales; family Brassicaceae; genus Eutrema; species Eutrema japonicum. Next base: position 49,630,833 of record BSQW01000005.1, read on the forward strand.
TAATTTAACTGAATATTATGACTTTTATAAAAAAATTCAAATCGAATAACAAGAGTCGATAGGGTAAACCCAACAAAGTTTAGTAAAATTATAAACAAAAATGAAAAGGCAGATATTTTTAAAAAACGTTATGAAAATGTGAATGACAAAATGTCGTATAACAACAAAATATAAACATAGATCGACATAAACAAGTCGAAGTTTATGGAATAAAAAAACATCGTACTCAAACAATTTTTAAGATTCGTAATATAAATCAGCTCTATACAATATATATATATATATATATATATATATATATATGTGTGACAGATCACTAAGATTTGGCTTTAATAGACTTCACAAATTGGTCAAACAAGTAACCGGTTGATTTTATAGTCTACTAAAATGTCTATACGAGCTATTGATAAACTCAAGAACGTACTGGTATTTAATGTATATTTATCTCTTTAGGTATAGTTGAACAATCTACGGACGGAAACTTGAATTTGTTTGGTTCCAAAATCGTATTAGAAATTAAATAAATATAACAAAAAAAATGTGAATAGAGAGAGTGAAGTGAGAAGCGAAGAGAGTGGGGGAAAAAAAAAGGAGTGAGAGAGAAGACAAGTCTCTTTCTCTCTCTCTCTCAACATATGGATGAATGTATCCCGTCGTCTCCGGGGTACCAAAATCAAAGCACTCTATTTTTATTTATACATATTTTGTGTTTGTTTTTATCTTCTTGTTTTTTATTTATTTAACTTTGGCTTTTGCTTTGACTATAGATTTAGATAGGACAGAAGAGAGCGACCCTTTATTCTCTCTCTCCTCTTGTACTCTTCTCCAACATTTTTTTTAATTAATATCCTTCATGATAATCTGTGAACATGTAATTTACGGAGTTTTTGTTTTATTACTCAAGGATTAAAAGTATAAAATAAAATCAATTTTATCGTATACAAATACAATCATCTCTATAATATTATTTAAGAATACTTTTTAAAAAAAAAAAAACTTTGTTTTGTAAGTTATTATATATTATGCCATTACATAATAAGAAAAGATAATTGAAATAAAAAAACATATAATTATCTTTTAAAATTATTGATGAAAATATACAAATTATTTATTTATCATTAAATAGATGATTTACTATTTAACTTCTTAATTATTATTAATATTATATATATTAAATAATAATCAATCCATATATATTCAAAGAACAAAAAATATCTGAAATTTTACTATATTTTCACTATAATTTATTATATTTTATTTGAATATATATCAAAATAAAATTGAAAATTATTTTACTAATTTTATAACAAGTTAGACACAAGAAATATAATTTTTTAAGAGTTCATGAACTAACCACAAAACTAGAGTCATTAACGGTGCATATTAAAATATTTTTTTCAAGATTATATGTTTTGCGGTTTAGCCCGAATAATATTTTAGTACACTACAAAACAGGTTAAATAGATAAATTATTATGTTTGACAATTCTATCTATAATCATGAGTTAGAAATATTATAAAAGTAAAATAAAAGTAATTTTTCTTAAATTTTAAAACAATTTCTTAAAAACAAATTATCCACGCTATAATTAGAGCATGTTAAATCCTAATTAACATGACAAAACACATGCATGTTAATAGTTTAAGTTAATATCGTCGATATGTAATATTTAAATTCAAATAATTCATATTGTTGGTAGAAAAAAAAACAAGTATACATTGTTAAAAGTTATATAACCATTCATATTTGGCAAGTTCGGAGTAATCTAATCGTTTTCATTTGGTCAGTTGATACGGTATCAAACTTTGGATCCATTAAAAATGAAGTGAATGAGTTACTCGATGATTATATTCATCCTGAAAAGATTAGTCGGACAGTAAAAGTTCGGAGCACTCCTGGTTATTAAAAAAAACAAGTGTACGTTGTTAAAAGGTGTATATATTTTTTCTTTAATCTATGCACATGATCGATTATAAATTCATAATTTAAATTACAAATTCCCGTTTATTAAACCAATAGAAAACAAAATTTCTTTGTTACTAGGCTTTCAATTATTTTACGTATAAAAACCAAAGTCTTAATAGTCAATACGAATAAATTTAATTAAATTACTGATTTGCTAATTACTTTAGCGAAATATAACTTAGCCGTAGAACATTTTATATTGGTACGTGGGTTTGTTGGTGAACGAAAGGTAAAAAGGAACAAATTTATAATATCACTTTTAGATCAAAAAAAAAAAAAAGGCTTACAATACTTGGAGTATACCGAATGACAATTTTGCCCTCTCTCCACTATCGCTTTCTAAGATATACTCTCGAGGAACATCTCATACATACATACATACACATACGCACACATATCTCTTCTCTCTCTCTTACCTGTTTTAATTTTCCTGGATTTAGTTTTATTCCTTTTTTCTCTTCTGCCTTTGCTTCACAACACACATACGTCTCTCTCTCGCTTTCTTCTCCTTCTTTCTCTCTCTCTGCGTCTTACTTTGAGCATGTTTGTTTCTTCAAGAAGATCATTATTCAACTTCTCTCTCTTCTTCTCCTTATTCCTTTTTAAAGCTCCTCTTTAACTTCATCACTCTCACTTTCTCTCTTTGAGAGATATATAGAGAGTGAGAGAAATAGAGAAAAAAATCAAATCTTTCAGACACCCTTTTGACTTCTTTTCTCAAAGAATCCCTTCTTTTATTTTTCCCTTAGAGAAAATCATTTTAAATTCCGTAGCAAAACCCTCAATAGCAAAAAAAAAAAAGAAAAGAAAACTCATCACCCATCATCATCATCATCATCATCATCGGTAGCAGCAACAATAGCAAGAGAGGTTTCTTAAAGGTTGTTTATCTATATCCATGGAAGGAGTTTTTTTAGAGAAACCAAAATCAAACACAACTACTACTCTCCCTGATCTGTCTCTCAACATCAGTCTCCCAGATATTCATCTTCATCACAATGAATCTTCCAAAGAACTTTCTAGAAGATCATCCCAAACAGACAACAACAATCTCATCAACCGATCATCAAACTTCGAACTCTCCTTATCTCATCATAATCACCCTAGTTCGAATCCAACCACAAGAATCCTCCATTGCCCTGATCTAAGAAACATTAATCTTTCTCATCATCAGCATTACAACAACCCCATCATCAATGGTGGAAGTCTTCATCGAAGGGTCGATGAATCCGATATTAATAACCTCCACCGTCCGATTAGAGGCATCCCGGTCTATCACAACCGTTCATTCCCTTTCCACCAACAAACCTCTCCTTCTTCTTCTTTACCTTCTCTTGGAGGAGGGGACTTGGATCAAATCTCAATCTTGAATTCATCTTCGGGCTATAACAACGCTTACAGATCATTACAATCTTCCCCGAGGCTAAAAGGTGTTCCATTGCATCATCATCATCATCATAATCACTATGGAGTCGTTGGATCTTCAGATTCTTCTTCTCCTCATCATCATAATCATCATCATCACGGGATGATTAGATCAAGATTCTTACCTAAGATGCCGACAAAGCGGAGCATGAGAGCTCCGAGGATGCGTTGGACGAGTAGCCTCCACGCGCGGTTTGTTCACGCCGTTGAGCTTCTAGGCGGCCATGAAAGTACATATTTATTATGTACACACACATCTATCATCATAGTCGATCGCATTCTAAAGAATCTTCCCTTTTTTTTATTTCTCAAAGTTTGAATCTTTTCTTGTTCTTGCTGTGAATCTATAGGAGCAACTCCAAAGTCGGTTCTTGAGCTCATGGATGTAAAAGACTTAACTTTAGCTCACGTGAAGAGCCATTTGCAGGTAAATCAAAACTCCACTTAAAATTAAATCAAACTTTATTTGTTAATTTTGGTTTTTCTCTCATCTTCTAATTGGTTCCTTTCTCCTATTATGAGTCTAGTCAAGTTAGATATTTACCAATCAAGATTCTCTAATTAGGGATATTTCATACTTTTCATCACCATCATGTCTCTCTCTTCTCCTTTCCCTTGCACAAAAACAGCTTAATCAAGAAACAAGATTGTGTGTACATATATATCATCAGAGAAATGAATACTGTTAAAGTCTTTAAAGCTAGCTTGTGCTCCAACTCTAATGTCTTACTATATATTTTTGTTTTGTCTTTGCTTTAAGTTTAGTCCCTTTTTTTGAAGAGATGGCACAATTGCCAAGAAATTGAAGCAGTTGAATGAATTTAAAGAGAGAAAAGATAGAATAGTTATAGCTTTAAGAGACTGAAACCTTTCAGAGAATTATTAAACAATTGAGAATTGAGATGATAGAATTCATTTTTGATTATAATTCTTTATTTTGAAATAAATTAGGAAGAGGGGACAAAAGTAGTCATCATTACTCAATGATAATAATACAATCTTTCAATTACTCAACCTTCTTTCAGACATCAACCTCGTGGTCTTAAAATTACAAATAAATAATTAAATGTACAACACTAGTTCCAAGACAAACCCAGAAAACCACACATTTGTGTACTAGTATATATTATTTATTTAATTATATAAAAGTTCATATGTGTCTGCATATATGTCTCCGGTTTTGTCACCTGTATCATATATTCAAAATAATATATTTAGTTTATCAGGATCTTTTGTCCGTTTTATTTTGGTTTATCTGTATCCATAAGTAGATTTCTCGTTTATTGTTTAGTTAAGCTCTAATGCCTTTTACTCTTTTTGTTTTGTTGTTTACAGATGTATCGAACTGTTAAGACCACTAACAAGCCTGCTGCTTCATCAGGTACGTATTATTCTGAACAATTCGACCTGACTTTACACACACACACATATATAAAATGTTATGCATATCCACATTTCTTTATATAGCTTTTTACAGCTTTATATATGCTAAGGAGATGGCACTGGTTTATAATCATTATAAGAAAAATACAATAAAGCTTTGTATTCGCCAACAATAATTAAATCAGATTTTAGGTTCAATATAAATAATTTATAGATCATAATGATTATATAAGTTAATTTTCAATTAGACTTTGAATATGTGATTCGATATATGCATTTTAATGTAGAAGTATTAATTATTTCTGTTTATTTCAGTACTATTTAGTTCCACTATTTCTACTATTCCCTTTTCCCAAAATAATTGAAAAACAAACCCTAAGATATGGGTCAAACTCTAGGCTTTATCTTTCTTTTGGTTGAAACCCTAAAGTTATAAGTGGTCAAGGTTCAAAGCAAACCAAATAAACATTCATCCCCAATCTTGATAGTCTCTAAGAATACGAAAAAAATCTATCAAAGGATTACATTATAAACTAGTTAATCAAATCCTAACCAATATTCATACATTGAAAGAAATATCAATTGTTTTATATTCATATGGATTGTGCATGTTTGTTTAACACAAAAAATTAATGATTCATATTTGATATTATTATTTGGCACAATTTTCAAGATTTTTTTTTAAAAATGTTTTTTTTGGGGCACATATATTTGATTTTAGTCAAGCCAAAAGCTGAAAAAACATTTAAAGAAAAGCAATTTCGTCACTGCATTGTCTTTTACCAAAAGCTTACAATAATTGTTTAATTTTAAACATGAACCCTTAAAGGGTAAAAAGAATTGAGATGAAACTTGATAAAAAAAAGTTAAAATTAATTTTCAGATGGGTCAGGAGAAGAAGAAATGGGCATAAATGGAAATGAAGTTCTTCATCAATCATCGGCAGATCAAAGGGCACAATCTGATGATACTTCTCTTCATCAAGAAATTGACTTTCCTTCCACACAACCTCGTTGGAGTAACTCTTCACGGTACGTTTACGTGTTATAATCTTATTATACATATATGTACACGTATCACACACACGATACGTATATACATAAACATGATTTTCCTCTAATCTAACTGAGATTGACGAAATTTAATATAGGGTTTCTCTTACCTAATTGTTCCTACTTCCTACCAAGTTCATATAACAATTCTTTGGCTTATCCAATGCATATATCTATTTCCATCTAACAAAAATAGACTTTTAATATGGATGATATTTTCTATTTGTTTTGTTTCATTTAAGTGAACCAATTAATTAAAGTGGTAGTTTTGGTTACACTGAGATGAAATTGTTTAGGATTTAGGGTTTGTCGCTTATGATTTAGTTATGTGTACCGAGTTTTAAAATTCTTTGGTCTAGCTAGGTCTTTAGAACATCCTCAACGGCAGTATTTTATAAGATATCTCAGTATTAAAATAATCAAATAAAAGAAAAACAAGAGAGAAAAGTGAGAAGCGGTTCTTATTTGAGAAGTTCTCATCTCATCATGAGAACCTCCTTTGCTACTTGTCCATTTTTCATTAGTTTTTTTTTGTTTTAAAATTAAAATTTAACTATATAATTATATTATATCAAAATATTAATATTTTATTGTTTAGATATCCAATGAAGATTTTGAACCGTTGCAGATGCTCTTATAATTCAAAATAATAACTTTGTTCATATGTATGACATGTATATTGTGGGATCAAATTATATTTAAAAACGTAATTTGTGGCTAACACTTTTCTAGTAGAAATCAATAGACTATATAAAAAAACAACCATGGGTCAAGTGATTTTCCTTTTTTATTGGTTATTTGGATTTGAGAAAAATACAACTATAATCAATTGTTACTTGAGAAAAATACAGAAAGAAGCGACCTCTTTTACTAATTCGACAAAAATATATAACTAATTTATTATAGCTTATAAATAAAAGAAATAATTTTAACCGATATTATTTTTTACTGATTTTTTTTTTCTTTAAATCATATAACAGAGAGACATGGCCATTAAGTAATAACTGCTCAAGCGACATAGATACAATGATCAGAACTTCATCAACATCAATGACCTCTCACCATCAAAGATCCACCCTTCAAAATCAGGTTCTAATAATAATTCTTATATAATCATCTATATAAATAGATAGATATAATTTTTTTCCTAGGTCTTTCTTTTAATCTAATTAAAGCTAACTCGCAGGAGCAAAGGTCGAACGATCAAGCAAAGAGGTGTGGAGATCTTAGTTGTAACAATCCAAGTTTGGAGTTCACATTAGGCAGACCAGATTGGCATGAGAAATAACTTTCTTAAGCCATTTCAATTTGAATATATATAGATATATATATATATCGGTTTCTCTCTCTCTCTCTCTATATATATATATATATATATATATACTCGGAACATGTATGCAGTTATTTCGTTGTGCCGATGAATTTCTCAGCGAAAAAGAAGAACACGTAGAGAGCCAAGCCGCTCAAGAGTGTTGATTTTTGCAGAAAGAGTATCACTACAAAAAGGAAGAAACTTTGGGGCTTCTTCTTCTCAAGTTCCATTGATGATTTGATTATAGAGTGGATGATCAATGTATGAGTTTTTGATTTGGTTTTCCGGCCGGGGTTTGATCTGGTGTGATCATAAGTAACATAATTGGAAGATCATCAAAATTTGGTGAAAGTTTGGATTTTTTTTTTTTTTTTGGTTTTGTTTAAAAGCCTCTTGGTGGGTTAGAGGGTTTAAGTTATCTTTGTTTTTTTTGCAGCTGGAATGTAGAGAGAGATCTGAGTTGAGATTTCATATGTAAACTGATCATTCTTAAGTACATAAAACACAAATGTATGCATACACATATCCAAAATCCGAATCCAAACGCAGACATTGATCACAAATGTTCACGATGGGTTTTAAAAGATTCTTCTGGTTCTCTGCTTCTTCACAACAAGCTCAGTAGATAAACATTTATATAAACTTCCATTAACAACACGCTTGACCAAAACTCGGGGGTTTATCTACAAACTGTAGAGACTTAAAAAAAAGGCGAAAGAGACGGATTCTCAGCTGGATGTTTCGATGTTTACCTCTCGATCTTTGTATTGAGGGCGACTGAAACTGTTACCTGAAATGGCTGATCCCATCACTGAAATCGATTGCTTCGCCAAGCGCAGGCTTCCTCTTGTTCCCAACCATACAGTATAGAAAAACCCAATCCAACCTGATCCATGCGAAATTCGTTTCATTCTTCAACACACAAGAGCTTTAAAAAAAGGAAGCATTTTAGAATTTCAATTCAAGATTCCACAACAGAATCAGAGCAGAGTATAACCTGAAGCGATAAAGACGGAAACGACGGCTGAGATTGTAGCGGTAGAAATGACGAATGCAGCAACGGATAAGGCTCCGATGTAAACAGCAGTCAAGGAGAGAAAGAAGAAAGCCAAGAAGCCACCAGCAACAGCAAGTGAAATCAGAAGAGAGATTATAATTGCATTGGCTGTTGCAGCTACAAAGAAGAGCGTGAAGACAACCAACGCCATTGTTGTAAGAAGAACTATTGTTCCCATCTGCAACAAACAAGAAATTTGACTCAAATGGGTTCAGTAAAGCACTAAACTTCAGGAATCGAAAATATTTGAAATTGAAAATCGGTTCTAATTAGAGATGTAAAGAATTTCGAAAATTCAATCATCGAAGGTATCCAAGAAATTTGCCTCAAATGGGGTTCAATAAAGTAGCAAACTTTTTACATGCGAGTCAATGATCATCAATGGTAAGAGTTACAGAACCAAAACCGATTTAGGGCACATAAATTGGGGGCAAGTCTATCTAGCGAAGGAATCAAATCTATCTGATTAAGGAATCAAAACCCACTTACAGTGATGACAAGCAGTGCACGAAGCGGGCTGCCCCGACGAGTCCATTGGAGAATCTCGCGTGAAGTTTTTCGAGAAGCTTCTCGAAGTTTCGGGCCGTTCTCGGCGACGGAGTTTCTTATTCGTTGAAGCAAAGAAGACGAGGCATCACCGGGTTTCGAATCCGGAAACAGAATCGAACCGATCGTGAGGCAAAGCAAGGAGTAGAGGCTCTCCGAACCATCCTCCTCCTCATAGTCCGTTTCGCGGAGACCATTAATAGTCCCTCCGTTTACGATTTCTCCGACATCATCGCCATCGCCAGCGACAGCTTCGGCGTAGGTTTTGTTCTTCTCCGTCTCGGCGTGATGATCTTGCACCATTTCTCAGACTGTTCGTGGGATGTAGAAAACTATAAGCAGTTGTTTCGATCGGATTTAGGAATTGGAGTAAGAGCATGTCCAATGGGGGTTCTAAAAATGGGTATCTAAATTTTTTAGAACCTCACCTTTTAGAACCCCAACATTTTGTATGTTAATTTTTAGAATCTGTATCTAAGAGCATGTCCAATGGGGTTCTAAAAATGGGTATCTAAATTTTTTAGAACCTCACCTTTTAGAACCCCAACATTTTGTATGTTAATTTTTAGAATCTGTATCTAAAAGTTCTAACTTTAGAACCCTTCTCTCTTCTTTTTAGAACCTCTCCAATATTTATCAATTATATATCATTATAATTTTTTAGAACTCTTCTATTTAGAACCCTTCTCTCTTCTTTTTAGAACCTCTCCAATATTTATCAATTATATATCATTATAATTTTTTAGAACTCTTCTATTTAGAACCCCATTGAACATACTCTAAGGGGCCCAAAAACAAACATACGGGGGAGATAAAATATGGAAACAGCTGTTTAGTTTTTTATTAGGAAAAATCGGCCATGTGTTATGTAGCACCAACGTGGCAACCCCACATTAACCGGACTTGATACATATTAAGTGCGTGTCCTCAACGCGCTACACATGCGAGTGTTATTAATAATAATACTTCTCTTTCCTTTTGGTTTTACCATTTGGGCTTACAAGGCTTCTGACTAAGTAGCCCATTAGACCATCTACAGCAGAAGAGCGGTGTCTGACAAAATGTCTTGACAAAAGGCGATGACGTGTCGCGACGTGAATCGTCGAGACAATAAAAAAAACAATTTAAAAAAAAAAGAAAAAAAGCGGAAAACATCAAATTGATGTCTGCAATGTAGATGGTCTTCGGCCTTATGTTAGCCCATTTATTATTTGAGTTCAAACACTAGTTTGGAGAGTATTCCTACAACGTATTCAGGGCTGGCCTGGGTATCAGTTTTAAATAAGTTTTTTGGTCTAGTGAACTAGTGATCATTAGTAACTAGGCATCATTTTGTTAGTGTGCTTTAAATGTCATATAATTTTGGGTCGGCTTTGCGTATTATAGTTCCAAATAAATGTTGTTCAATTTATTTTATTTATATACAATCATCCGATGTATTTCATAAGTTCAAACCATGAAAGTTTTGATCAGTTTTAGATAATTTTAATTAGTTTTGTTTCTTCTCTTGTTTGATATATTTTACCAACAAAATATTAAAATACTAGTATTTTTTTTTAATGTTGTACTAGTAGTCTAGTACACACTTCCGGAAAAATAAAGTTATACATTAAATGATAACTATGCTTTCAAAAATAAATAGTCAATTCTATTAATGGTTTTCCATATCTCGAACATACTTCAAAATTCCATTTAAAGGGAAAAAACATATAATTTCTCCCTTTAGTGTAAAAGAGAGAGAGAGAGAAAAAAACTGTGAAAGATGACCAAAGGTAAGAGAGAGCCAAGAAAAGGTAAGAAAGACCATTGATATATAATCGATTTTTTAATTTAGTTAATGAATAAATTCCAAAGCAGCGTAATAGGCGACGAGCACTGGTAGAGAGACCAACATCCCAAATATCACCCTACATTTATAACAATTTAAATTGAATTGATTATATTATAAAACAAAAAAGTTTTATATCAAATATTTACAAATATATATATATATTTTTTTTTACTTACGCGGTGCTTAGAACATCTGCATGTAATCCGTATTCCTTAGCAAAAATGAACGAACTGATTGATTGTGGCAAAGCAGCCTGTAATTTCATAAATAATTTAGGATTAAACTGAAAACAATTAAGTTGTATCAAACTAAAAATAAAAACTGTATCAAAAATAAAATTCTATTTTCATTTGCTTTCCTATATACTTTAAAAACAAAAAAACCTCCAAAATGTGAACAAAACCAAACAAAGACTTGATCGGACAAACCGTAATGAAAATACAAGAAAAGGACAATGACCTGAAAAATGGCGACGCGGAGGACATCGCCGTGGAGGCCCACGGCGATAGAACCGATGGCCATGGCGGCGGGCCCGGCTATAAACTTCAAGACCATCCCAATCACTGTCAAGCTTGTTCCACATACTATCAGCTTCTCTTGAAGTGCCATGAATATCCCTGCGTACGTGTAATATATATATACTCATTATTATCTCAATATATATGGGTTCGTAATAATTACATGTAGATAGGCATTTGAACATAAGTAAACGTACCCATATTGAACATGGCAGTTCCTGTTCCTGCTTTTGACATTATAAGAATCGATCCCTCCATTATGCCCGGCATCTCAAAATGCCATCTATTTCCATCAATGATATCATTAAAAGATTCAAGTCTTTCTTGATCATAGTTTATTATAGTACAAAATAATAATCAAAAACCTACCTAAACCCATTGTTTCAAAACCTGGTTTAATTAAGACTTTAGATTATGGCCATGATTGTTTCTTTGCATGTACGTTTGCGTTTCTGTCACCTTGTTTATAATGTCTAGAACATTGTGACTTGGAAAGGCATACGCAAATACATAGAAACAATCGTGTTCCATCACAATTTTATACATTAATTGATCGATAGGCGCTAGCTAGACCGAAAAGTAATTTTGATGGTCAACGTCGAATTATAGATGTTTTCAGGCAATTTAAATGGTTCCTTAGATAGACGTCGAACTAATTAAGTGTCTCCTGATCACACATACTTAACGCTTTGTTAAACATTTCATAAACGTATATAATAAATACTTTAAAGATTCCGTTTTACCTGTTAGAAACAAAAGCCCAAGCGATCCCAAGGATGCAAGAATAGCAATTCGGATTCGTTGCAAGCTTCAACCACACGAGGGACAGGACCTCAAGGAACGACTTCTCCTCTACCACAACCAAAGTTTCTCTTTTACCACCTTCGATATTGCTGTTATCTGCCTTACTATTACTACTAAATCCGGCACTTCTAAACTCTAAGACAAACAACAAGAGTGTGAGCCACACGATTGCTTGAAACACCGAGGACTGAACCACGAGATCAACAGCCTGTTGTCCGTACATCGCCTTAGCCAATGGCACACCCACGACAAGAGAGTTAGTAAGAGTGCATAGAGAAAAACTTGTAATGGACCAACAATAGCTTCCTTTGTTGCTATATTTGGCCCAAAACACTAAGGCCGTGACTATGATGACCTTAGAGAGGACATCGGCTGCAATGAACCGATAATTCATGTCGAATGGGTCAACATGAGCCGTGAACTCGATGGTGAAGAGCGGTAGGGTGAAATAGCAAACGAGCCGGTTTATGGCATCGCATTGATCACGAGTGAATATGTTCCACCATTTCACAGAACCATAGCCTAAGATTAAGGCTACATAGAGTGGAACCATTGCTTCGATTACCTTGTAAACATCTCCCCCACTTATCATGGTTTTACTAGAAGAAAAAAACGTTCTATAGTTATAATACAAAGTTTGGTTTCTGGGACTTAGGAGTTTGCAAGTATTAAGCGAAGGGAAAGAAAATGAAGCTTGTTATAAGTTCGTTTTGTAGATAGTGAATGTGGTAAGACATAAACAAAATGTTCATATATTTATAGATACATCTTAAGTTCATTTTTATTTTGTGAAGAATAAAAAAAGGTAGAAATATATATGAGATATCCATGAGTTATATTCAGACATGCAAAAAGCAAATTTGGTATAACAATAGTAATTTTTTTTTAAAATGATGGTTACAAGTATTTATAAGTCATATGGCATAAATTCCTATAAAATAGTTGCAAGCATTTAATTTCGAGTATCTATATTTAAATAATAATAAAAAACTAAATTAAAATTAACCTCATATTTTAGCCATTAGTTCAGCTGAGAAGAGAGAGAGAGTATCATTATCAATATATATCTGACCAGACCGTGCCGTGGCATATGATTCTGATTCCAATTGCTTCCTCTATACATTGAGTTTAATATTTGTGTGTGACGTAAACATTTCTTTTCAATATTTGACTATATTTATAATTATACAAATATATAAAAAAAATTGATGATAATGTGGCAGAATAAATAATTAATGAGGTTGCAGCTTGAGCCCTAAAGTCGCAAATCGGAGTGTGAGATCACGTCTCCCAATTTTCACCTGTTGGATTGATGGTAGCTTGGACGGTTGATATATAATGCGACTAGGGGAGGAGGTTAGACCCAAGAATTACAGAGCTTAGTTTAGGCAATGAAATGCCTTTTAAAGCATGAATGATCATGCGTATGGCCTTGCTCCCAAATAAATGGCAGGCATTCTGATCAAAACTGCGTGATTTTGAAGATTCAGTTTCCAAAATATGTGTTCAAAAACCCGTAATTCTTTCAAATCCGAAATCATAACATGTAATATTATAAACATATATTTAATATAGATTTAGCTTATAATGGAAGAGTCATAACTCATAAGTCATAACTATAAAACCGTCTAACCCTTTCTCTATATATATAACCGTCTATACCAGTATATGTTTTTGGCTGTCGTAACCACAACCACATGTGATCAGCATGACCAACTATATTAATCCCAAATAATATTGTTTTTGTCAATAAATTATTTGAATATTATTTCATAAATGGGAGCAGCATATGCTATTGCATGTAATATAAGTAAAAGTGCATGGAGTAGCTTAAAATAATTGAGTATTTGTGCCCTACGCACCTGGCGATAGCAACCAATTTCATATCCGACAAAGTGAGATTTGTTCAACATAGATTTCACTTGCTTACTATATATTATTTATTTGACGATAATATTTCATGAATTTTAAAGAGAAAAAACATCCATCCTTTTTAAGTTTAATTTGGAACATATAAATAAATAGATAGATAAATGAGTTTTTTTTTTTGCTACGTACAAATAACTTATTTTTGTCTTCGTTTTACATTGATTTTTATCCTATCCAGTGTTCTTAATTAATTTATATGACATATGTTTGTTTTATAACCCATTCATCAATCACGACAAAATATTTTCTACGACGTATATATATTTATGATGAGAAAATTGATTTAACTTAATTACTAGAGAATCATGCCGAGGCATAAAATGATGGGGAAAGCACATATTTATATTTTGATTTGATAATAACATTTCATGGTTTTGTAATGAGAAAAGAAAATCCCCGTCTTTTCCAAGGATTTGGAACAAACAAATAAATAAGTAAACACACATTATTGTGTGTGTATATTCTATATATGTAGTGTCGGACTAAAACAAATAAAATGATTTTGACTGATGGATCAAGAATTAAAATTGGTGGATTAGAAATAGGGAAATATGGGAGAACGTGGAGGATGCTTCTTCACTGGTGAAATTGATGGATCACATATACAAATGTCATAATAATGCTATTAGAATAAGTTCTGTTTATCACTTGATGAATGCAAATCTATAATATGCTTCATTTCTTTTGATACGTATGTTAATATCGAAAAAGGTTTTATTTTCATTCATTCATCGACCATATTTTCTTTATTCTTCAATTATGTCGAAATAGCTAGCATGATTTGAAAGTTGATTCGAAATCCATACTAATTTTTTTTTACTTTTGACGTCATGGTATTTTTTTGCCCAAACAAATCTTAAGTTTTTTTTAGTCATATATGTATGTACTACAGGTCTACAGTTTAATATTTTCAGACCAGAAAACATTGTATGCTTGTAATTTATCCTCTTTATAAATCTTTCTAAATTAGAGTTTGAATTCCCAAAAATATATCATTCACCAAATAACCCGCCAAAATAAACTTGGATGTTTTGATAAATGAATATAGTATTAAATTAGTTGAATTTAGCGAAGTAAAAAACGAAATCATGTAGTTATCAATATTCACACACTAATCTTTCTTGCAATTCCGTATATATATAAATTACAATTGGTTTGTAAAGGCATTTGTTCTTTAGACTTGGAGAAAAGAAAAGCAGCTCTCCAAGTGCAGGTGGAATAAATCCTCTATTTGAAACGAATTCACTTCTGTGTGGTTCCTTTTCTTTATTAATTTTTTCTTTGTGGCTCACAAATAATCTGCTTCATCATCATTCATCACTCAATATATGCTACATCACCTACTTGTACTCCTCTGTTTCACACCATGTTTTTATTCTGGGAACATTTCGTTTTTTTTTTCAGTGAAGAGAAGAAAGAAGACGTTTGTAAGCATGGAGAATAGAGAATGACTTACATTCAGCATAAAGTCCTCAAAAAAGTATGACCCACTCTTTGATGGCATGTTCTCAAGATCATGGATTGGGTGAATACAAAGTCTTAACAACTTCTTAAGAGATCAAGACCAAAAGGCTTTGTTTGTTTTCACTCTGTATTTTTGCTTGTTAAGTTTCCAAGATTAAGGGAACGTAAGACAAGAAAAAAGCAATCTTTAGACATACCTTGAATTTGATCATCGCGCGAAACAGACAACACGTTCAGGGGGATTCTAATATGTGAACACTCAAAAAACGATTAAAGTTGTGAAGAAGTAGACATGTAATAAGGGAATTGGAAACAGAAAAACAATCACTTTGGTAGCTATAGTGCAAGAACATGCTGGTCAAAATTAAGCCAGCACATATGCAGATTTGGTTAAAACAGATTATATATTTACATCATTCCTGAGCTTGTGAATTTTGTAATTCAGATCTTAAACAACTTCAACTAATCATCACTGTAAACAAGTATCAAGTTTCTTAAATCGCTTACCTTCTTGAGAAGATGTGTAATCAGAGACAAACCGGTTTGAGATTGATTTAATTGGTCTTTAATTTTGTTGGTCTTTGACGGAAAAAGTCAAGTCTCGTCACTTAACAGGCTGGGTTTTCTACTTTCTTGGTGGGTCAAAAAAGATGAAGAAACAAAAATGAAATTCATTTCTTGCCCCTCAGGTTCTTCTCCTCTCTCCAACATCTCTGCGTTTCTTCCTCGAGTTTCTTCTAAGCTCTGTTATGGCGTGCCCTAGAGACTCCATTACTTACAACGCCACGCGCTGCGCGTGCGGGATCGGTCAGCTTCTTAACCGGAGCTCCGGTAGCTGCGAGGTCTTCGGTTGGCCGTCGACGATCTCGACGGACAAAGATCTCAACTACATCGGGGTATCTTTCGCCGAGACGCTATTCGCCTTCGATAGGATCCGGAAGTTCACTCAGTCCCAGGCTGTGTTCCTCGAAGCCACGCTCGTGATGCTTCTCTCCTGGCTACTCTTTTGCTTCTTCCTCAGATTCACCAAGCTCGGCGACGGTCGTAATGTCTGGTTCAATCTCCGTTGGTGGATTACTCGGCTCGATGTCGTCTTCTCCACTAGGCATTGGCTCGTTAGTGCTTCTCTTTCTTTTTCGTCCTGATTCAGTTTTTTTCTTCTTCCTGAGCTGATTCTTTGAGTACCAATTACGTTTTTCCATCACTTTGAATCTTCCAGGATGATCAGAAAATTGTCAAGAAACGGAAAACGGAACTAGGTGGAACATTATCTGTTGCGAGCTGGATAGTCTTCATAGGATTATTCGCTGCGTGAGTTTTCTTATATACCCCAAGCTTTGATACTCAAAATGTTATTTTGTGAATCTAGAAACTGACTTGCTATTCAGTTTCTTCACAGGCTGCTTTACCAGATCATAACCAAGAGAAGCATTGAAGTTCACAACGTGACAGCTACTAATTCTCCTGATCTAGCCTCGTTCGAAAACGATTTGGAGTTTAACATCACTGCTGTTTCTGATATGAGTTGCTCCAATTTACGCGGTATCGGGAATGTGGTCACTGGTAATCCCGGATTCAGCGATTTCAAAGTTGCTTCTCTTTCCAGTTTTGGAAACTATTCTTGTAGGAACACAACTTCAGGGCCAACTGTGAATTTCAAGTGTACCAGATGTCGTCTCACCAGCGATTACATCTATATCTCCTGGCACTTCGTTGATCTTCCTGATTCGCCTGCCGCTGCTGCTGGGTTTCTGTTTAACTTCACTTCTATGAATGGAGCTGACAAGAAGCATATAAGTTTTGTTAGTGGCACGTTGAGGAACGGAAGCATCCTTGATGAAAGACCGGTTACTTTCCGTGGAACCCAAGGGAACATATTGAAGTTTAACCTGTTTCCCCGGATTTATCATCATTTACATGATCTTAAGCTAATCCAACCTCTGTTCCACGAGTTTATCCCTGGCTCAGTTTATAGAGACACTACACAGCTTCAGGCATCTATGGGGAGGTCAACAGATGGCATACTCAACACCACATTGTTCATCAACTATCTGTCTTCTTATATTGTTGAGATCGACCATGAAAATATACTCGGTCCTGGTAAGTAAAATTATTTCGTTTACTTTGTGCAATCACTTCTTGTGAATCCCAGAAGTCTTAGTAGTTATTTCTTTTGAACTTTGAGATAACTTCTGTTGCACCGCGATATGGAGGCATGTGCGTCCTCCCTGTTGCTTGATTTAGTATGTGCAATAAAGCTTGAGTGATAACTAAATTAGTATCTTTTTTTTCCTCTGTTGCTGTTTTACAGTTAGCTTCCTTGCCGATCTCGGTGGTTTGTATTGCATCAGTATTGGCATATTTTTCTACCTACTAGTGCAGGTTTGAAGCCTTTCCATCTTCTTTATTTAATGTTTACCTTTCTTCGCATGCTTTTTCTCTCTTCTTGAAGGAGGTTCTTTGATATATTGATATTCACAATCTATCAATATAAGAAAGAGGATTAAGCATGAAGTTAGCGAGTATGTACTAAGTATTTGAAGATCTTAGGAAATTTTCTAGTCCTTTTTAGCATATCCTGGATGGTAGTAACTTGGCTTTTCGAATAGTGTGAGTACAGGATCAAGAAGCTGCGAAATGAAGATACCATATTCAGGAGGATACGGAATCGTCGTAAAGCTCTTGACCACTGGGATAAAGTAATTGTTTTCCCTTTTTTTTTTCTTCTTGCAATGTCCTGTTTTCTTATTATTAGTTGCTCATAGAATACTCTCGTTTAGCTGAGAAGATATGTTGCATACACATGGGATTGCAGCATATTGGTCGATGATGCCGTTAAAACAACAAAGGTGTCAGTAATCTGTGGTTTAGCGAGACCTTCAACATCTCGTAATGGCTCTAATTCGGAACGTGGATCATCAAGAACAAAAATGCAGCATTCTATCATGTCGAACAAGAAACCTGGCTTACGTATTGAGAAGGTAACTAACTATTGATTTTGGGTATTCCCTCTCCTATTCGAGCCCTTAAGACTTATTAATTGTCTAATTTCTCCAGGATGTAATTCCACAACGTGCAAGCCTAGAAATGACATCTTTTGACTCGGCTTCTTCTTTGGCTCATGGAGATAATTTCTCAAATAAGAAGAGTATAAGGCAGTCTTCTCAAAGCCATCCACTTTCTCATAGTGATGACGATGTAATCCCTCCACCTCCTCCAATGGGTATGGCTTACATTTATACCATTTTTTTTTTATGATTTAACATCCACAATTTCCCTATTAATCTTGATTCAGTGCAGTAGCTGTGTCGTATGGTTAGGTTTTAGAAGTAGAAGTGATAGATAGATGTATCTAAATTGAGCCTTTTTTTAGGAGAAACATCGGTTGCAACAAGGATCAATATCTTTGGTTTATATATATAATAGTCTCAAATGTGAAACCTCCGACTGGTATTGTTAATATTGCAGAGTTCAGTGAAGGGTCTTCTGGTTCAGAAGTGGACGCAATCGACATCAAGAAGAAATTTCAACTTCTCTATGACTACAACGTATTGCTTAGGGAAAAACTTATAGACACTCAGTCTTTGCTCAATGCTTTGGCAGCCGCCAAAGAATCATCATCCTCAACCACGGAACATGGTGCCTAGAACGATGAGGTTGCCTAACACATGTATTGTTTGTATTCTCTTTGTAACACTAGTGCTTGTTGTATCTTTGTGAATATATATACCCAATTGCTAGTAGTAGCAAATTTATGTTTATAATTTTACAAGATTGAAACTGCAGAATCGATCAAGAACCAGAAGAAAAAGCTAAGCAATAGATATCATCATATCATCGAAACGAACAGAATGGGTTTCCTCAGTCCAGGTTTACATTATTGAAAGTCTCAAAAAACATGCTTATAATGAGATTAAAAAGAGAAGATAAACATGATGATAAATCCCTGAGACATATGATAATAAGCTTAGAAGTGATAAAAGGAACCTAACCTCAGGAGATAGATTAATTGGTTCAACTTTAACCGCTCGAATTAACAGAATTCCAGAGCTGGATCCACTTAACCATAGCATCAGCAGCTTGCGTGAAGGCAGGATCATCTGAACCCAACTGCTCTTTTACTGCTTTAGCAAGCTCAATCACACAATCTTCAACTTTAAGCGCAGTCTCGGGCAATTTCAAAGACTCGAAAAAAGGAACACTTTTCTCCATCAGCTTCATTCCTTCCCATTTCTTCCTCAAGCTCTCAACTGCATCTCCTCTCTCGTTTCTCCACACATACGGCAGTCCGGTTTTCACACCATAGCCCAAATGATCAGAGATATGTTTCAGGCACATCCCACACCAAACATCTTCAAGTGTTTCCCATCTCACTTTCCCTTCTCCAGCCAATCTAAGTGCAGGCACCAAAGCTGGACCCACCAACTCGCGGTTAAAAGCGATGTTGATTCCGCTTATGGGTAGCATAGCCTTGAGGGGGACAGTCATAACCGCATCAACATATGAAGTGTTCCTTTGCTCTGTCTTGAGAGCTTGTGTTGGAGCATCAAGATCAGCTAGGTTAAGCCAAAGTCCACAAGATGCAGCACAAGGGACACCACTTCTAAGGCTGAAAGGGTATCCGCGGACAAAATCCGCTCCCTCGCAATAAGGATCGTAAAGGGTATTGAAGAAGAGAGGCGTGGCTGGTTTTTCGAGGTTGTTCACGTGCTGAGAAACAGCATCCACTAGGAACCCCTTGGGATCTTTAGCCGGGACACAATCATCATCAATTGAGACAATGTACTTCTTTTTAGATATGAGATAACCGAAGTATCTGCAAGAATAGCCCGAGAACATCGTGGAATTGGATGAGCCAACAACTTTGTCCATGTCAGTCTTTGAGTAAACATCTACATCAAAGCCTTCTGGTATGTTGAGTTCCTCCTTGAGCTCAGGATCTTTGACAACAATCAGATGGAAGCCGGAGAAAAAGGGCTTCCAGCTGTTCAAGAACTGTGTCAGGTCAGCATTAAGAGCCCCAATGACAATGTCGACCTCATTCTTGTTTATCTCAGCCAACGACATCTTTGATTTTCAACAATCTTCCAAGGTAGCAAAGTTCCAAGGTAATCTTCAAAAGCTTTCTTCTGCAGATACATCAAAACTTGAACTTTGTCAGAAAACTACCAAATAGAATAAAAAAAAAAAAAATCTTTCCATAAACAAACTAGAAAAGAAAACAGTAGTATGAAGTGATCTGTACCAATATTTACAGGACCAAGTTTCCAAAACAACTAAGGGCCAAAAAGCAGCTTTTTAGATCACATCACTCATCAATGATTGTTAGACATAGAATCTAATCCAAACACACGATCCACAATCAAGATCTACTTTTCAGTCAATTCAGGATCGCATGAATATGATTGAAAACCGATGAAATCTACTAAGATCCTGCTATCAACGGAAGAACAGAATAATCTCGTCTATAATACCACACAGAACAAAAGACTCACATTTTGTTCAAATTAGAAACCGAGCGATACCCAGAAAAAATAAACGAATTGGCAGATCAAACATAGCAATACCAATAAATCGAGGAGAAAAAGGATTTCGTTTGTGAGAGATGGACCTGACTCAAGCTGAGAATGCAGCAGATCCGAGTTTTTTTCTTCTTCTTTTTTTTGTTCAGACGGATAAACACAATTTATCACGGTTCTGTAGAATTGGTCCAGAAACGTCTCGCGCATTTGCTGCTGCGTCCCGCAATTTCCTCTGTGATCGTGCGTGTTGTACCGTGAGGCCATGTCAAAGTGTTAAAATTCTAACCAATCAGAACCCACAACCGAGTCTAACCGTTCGGTCTGATTTTGGAATTAGTTTTATGATTTTATAACAGGGTTTCGGTTTGGTTTGAACAGGGAGTGAAGTAAATCTACTCAACCGAACCGCATTATTCTTTAAGTTGGAATGTGATACTGATGCGTTTAATTGGTTTATTTTTAAAAACTAGACCCGGATCGAAACTCGTATACCAAACCAATCCGAACATAATTCAATTTCAATTTAATACACCGACTATAAACCAAAAGCCAGATCAAGATCAAGAACTGGATCATTTATTATTATACTCAAAAGTCAAAAACCCGTATCGAACCTTAAATACCAAAACAAAATCCAGGGTCTAGTTTAGTATTTTTCATCCACTTTTAAACCAGAGCCAGACCAAGTTAAAAGATCATACAAAATCCACTGTATTAACAAAGAAAGTACATAAACAAAGATCAAGAATGGATCAATTATTATTCTCAAAACCCGGTTTGGGACAAACATCAATTCTTTACTCCATTGAAGATAAGTCTCTAAAAAAGCAGTCGAACTTAAACATTACAAGTTACATCAAAAACAAGAAAAACTAAGAAGAAGAAGAAAAACAAAAAAAAGGTAGTGAAAGGTTCATCAAATAGGCTGTGTGCATTTTTTCTGAGAATGTCCAAGTAAATGGCACCTTCCACATTGCACAATTCTCTTCGGCCTCTTCAAATTCTCAACTCGAACCACTTTCTTCTTCGGTCTACCCGGAGGTCTCCTCGTTTTCGGCGGTCGTATACTCAAGCTTCCTCCTCCTCCAACATCTTCTCCTTCGTCCTTCCACAAGCTTCTATCCGGAATCTCCCCAATCATCTGCGAATACGTCTGCTGATAACACGATACAGTGAAACACGGTTCTGCAAACAAATGCACGTTCCGTCCGCACGAGATCAGCGCCGCAGCCGCGTGAGCACATGGTAATCCATATAGCTGCCAGCGTCGGCACGAGCAAACCCGTGTATGTATATCCACGATGTTGGTTCTCTCCGTTGACACAATCTCAAACTCAACCTCGTTGGCACGCAACACTTGGTAACACCGCGCATCGGAAACAGCTTCTGTAATCCGTCTCTCTGCAGAAGGCACGAGCAAAGAGTTCCATCTCATACTCATATCACGGCGGGAATCGAACCAAGACGATATCTGATGGCGGATGTGCTCCATCATCTGTATGATTGGGAGTTCATGGCATTCGAGAGCCCAATTGTATAATATCTCTGTGATCCCTAAACCGAAATGTCCGTATCGCACGCCTTGGAAATACGCTACAGCCCAGAGATGCGGAGGGAAGAGCTCGAACCACTGAACCACATCTTGCGAGATCTCAACCATTTCAGTGATCTTCGATTCGAATTCCGCTGCTGTGAGCGCGTAAACT
Source organism: Eutrema japonicum (assembly GCA_030161315.1). Taxonomy (NCBI): domain Eukaryota; kingdom Viridiplantae; phylum Streptophyta; class Magnoliopsida; order Brassicales; family Brassicaceae; genus Eutrema; species Eutrema japonicum. Next base: position 49,653,347 of record BSQW01000005.1, read on the forward strand.
GCATTCCAGAAGATATTGACAAGCTTTGTGTTCTTGAATGTATCCCGGAAGTTTTCGCTCACGTAGCGGAGACAAAATCCATGGAATGCAGTCGAAAAATGAGTTCCAACAGCTTCCACAATTCCGTTTTGTCTCTCCGAAAGTATGGTGAGCCTTGGCATGCTATCGGTATTCATCCCGAGAAGCTTCCTCAGCTCCGAGAGAAACCACGACCAGTTTTCATCGCTTTCGTTATCGACAATTGCGATCGCCAAAGGAAACAAACCGTCATCCGCATCAACAGCAGCAGCGCAGAGGATCGCACCCAAGTACTTCCCCTTAAGGTGTGCTCTATCCAATTCAAGAAGAGGCCTACAAGCACTGAAAAACCCAGAGATACACGCTCTATACGCAACAAACAACCGCTGGAAACAATTCTCTGGTCCCGAGGCAGAAACAGATGCGAAACTCCCGGGATTGACAAGTTTAATCTGCTCACAATATGCAGGAAGAAACCGATACCCTTCCTCATAAGTCCCATGAAGCGCAGCCATACTCCGCTCTTTCCCGCGCCAAGCCTGCATATAGGAAACCGCAACCCCGTGCTCGTCGCGTATATCCTGCAGTATGTCCTTCGGTTTATACTGAGGATTATCTCTAATACGTGCCTCTACCGATCTAGCAACCCAGCCAACCGATGCTTGCTGGTGATGGAGATCACGGACACCTTCACATGTATGCTCACCATTAAGCGTCCTAACCGAAAATGTCGAAACGCCGGGACATTTAGCGGCATGGATACGCCACGGACAACCTTCTTTGGAGCATTTGGCTATGAATCTACTACGGTCTGATTTCACAATACGGAGATCAAAATGCAGAGCTATAGCCAAATCTTTCAAAGCTCTTCTGCAAGTTTCCACATCGGGAAACTCTTTACCGACTGCTAAAGTATGTTCTGCTGTCAAAATATCGTCGGAATCTAGAGTAATTAAAGCTCCATCAGCCATTAGGCATTGCATCTGAAAAGGGTTTCTTCGTCTTCTCGATTTCAATGCGAAACACTTGTCATCACCTACAAGGACGTACACGAAGAGGCAAAGTCTCAGAGTAAAACAATTATCGGAACACACAAAACCCTAATTCCATGCTTGGATCATAAGCTCAACTAACAAAAAAGATCATCCTTTAGGACATTAAAAGAGACCCATTTCCAAATCAATAGCATTCCAAAGATCCCACACAAAGAATTAAGAGAATTGATTAAAGGGAAATTAAAAACTACCTTACCAGAAATTGGTCCAAAACTAATGGGGATCTTCGTCTGGGTGCCGCACGGGCTGCAAAAGCGACCGAGTCACGTTCGTTTCGAAGTTTCGGACTTCGTGACCAAACTCGGCGACAAAACTCGGCGTTAAGCCACCATAATTTAAAGCCGCTAGGTTTTTCAGCGTGGAGGAATTGCAGACGGCGACACGAGAAATAAATCAAGGAAGAGTTGGGAAAGTGGAAGGTTAAACTAAAGAATCTGACACGTGTCAAGTTACAAATGGTGTAAATGTAACATTAATTTTTCGTATAGTAAGGATAATAGCTCTGTTGAAAAAAAAATAAAAAAAAATTAATGGGTAAAAAAAACCGGTAAATTTTTTTTTTTAATACTATTACAAATTATGACAATTATTACAAAAATAATTCTCTAACGAATAATAACGCTATCCGTTCTAAAAATCAAACACAAAACAAGAACAAAAATTGAATGTTTTGTTATAATTGTTGTCTTATCAATTAAGAAATCAAATATGTATTAAGGTCACAAATTAAAAAAAATGCCTTATCTGCTTACAAGTTTTTCAAAAAAAAACAATTTTTGTAAGAAAACTCCCTTCTTTTTATGAAATTGTATAGGTTTGGTCTTCACTCATAGTCACTTAACGACATGTATATATTAGTTTAAGCGGATCATGTAGCGTTACTCACTTGTTTTTTTTATTTTGTTGTTGTTGTTTTTGAGACCGATTAGAATTTAACTCACGCTAATTATAGCACGGAATAATTTTTTTAAAAGATTTTGTTTTGAAATTTAAAAAAAATATGTTTATCTGAATTTTAAAATATAGCTAACTAATGATTATAGATAAAGATGTATATTTATAATAATTTATCTATTTAACCCGTTTTGCAATGAACTAAAATATTATTCGGGCTAATCCGCAAAAACTTATAATCTTAAAAACATAACTCTAATATGCACCGTTAAATGACTATAGTTTTTGTGGTTAGTATACGAACTCTTGAAAAAAAAATAGTTTTCTTGTGTCTAATTTTTTATAAAATTAGTAAAATATTTTTCAACTTTTGTTTTGATATATATTCAAATAAAATATAATAAATTATAGTGAATAATATAGCAGGATTTTGAATAGATTCTTTTTTTGAATATATATGAATTGATTATTGTTTTAAAATATATAATATTAAAAATAATTAAAAAAAATAAATAACTTCTTTAATGCAAAATATATACAAAAATATCTTTTTAAATAATATTATAGAGATTCTAGAAATGTGTTAACCCTCATTCTATAAAGGTCCTAACAACTTAATATATAATTATAACCTAAGCGTGGAGATTGGGGGTATTCGGTTCAGTTCGATTTGTTATTTTTTTGGATTTTGGGTAATTTGGGTATAAGAGTTTCGGTTAATAGTTTTTGGTATAAATCGATTTGGTATAAACCAAATCATCTTGGTCCACCGGAAAGGGAATGTCTATGTGGACTTCTCCCATCTGAGTTCGAGTCACCTTGGCCACCAGATACGCTTGAGAATTTCTTGGCGTAGACTTCGACTGTTGGGCCGCTGAATATTAGTCTGGGCCTTGGAAGTTTAAGATTACTCCAGTTTTTTTTTAAAATATTTGGATAAGAAATATTGAAAAGCCGCATTTTTTTGTTTTTGCCGTATTGAAAAAACCGCCTTAGATCCGAATTATATTTAGAATCGGTTCGAATCTAATATTTTTACCTGAACTACCAGAAAAAATATATGAACTATCCGATTTTTTTTTAATCCGAAATATCAAAAAAATGTAAAATCTTCAGATTTATAATTATAATTTTGGATATTTTGGTGCCTAATATTTTTGCATATCTAATTTTTTGTTGAGTTTCCATTCGGATATCGGTTCAGTTCCGGTTACGTTCGGATATCTGAAATGTTTTTTTTAAAGAACTATTAAGATATTTATGATTATCTGATTTAGTTCAATTCTTCCTAATTTGGTTTGGTTTGGTTTTTTCGATTCCAAATAATTTGCTCAAGCCTAATATAATTTGATGTGAAAAATGTCAATTAAAACAAAACATCAAAACATAGATTTTTTTTTTTTTTGAAACTTCAAAAGTTCAAAACATAGATTTTGAGTGAACAAGTTTCGATTATTATTCTATAGCTAACTAAAACTAGATTTAAAATTAGATTGAAAGACAAATGGTAATAAGAAGAGAATGGCTCTCCATGCTTTAGGGATTTGAACGAAGTTGCAAAAAACAAAAAATAGGATTTGTAAACGAAAAAACAAAAAAAATGTGCCACTAAAAAAAACCGAAACTTGTTCCCTTTCTTCTCGCATGGTTTCATGGGAGAACTTATCAGTTCATGTATTCTGATTGGCTTCAATTTTTTTCTCTTTCTTTCTTTCTTTCTCTCTCTCTCCCCTTTCGATTTCTTCATCTGTTTCTTGTCATTACAATCTCCCAAAATTTCTTGCCCTTTAACGTGGGTCCTTCAATAGATTGAAGGACCCCGCCATTGTTAATCCCCTCAAAAAGAAAAACGATTCCTTTTTTTGTTGTTGTTGTTTTTTTTTAGGCTTTTAGATTTGCATAATCATGAATTGTTTTCCGTGTTTCACTTCACAAAAGAGCAGAAACTCTCCTAGTAAGAACGAGACTTACGGAAACGACGAACACGAATTCAGACCACCTGGTAATCATAATTTTATAAGTTGTCCGATTTTACAGATTAGAAAGCTTCTTTCTTTACCCCGCGACTTTGGAATTTGAAAACCCCATTTTCTTTTCTTGAATTGATTCGATCGGGGTTAAAAAAACATGAGGTGGGGGGTTTGTTTGGTTTCAGTGGCGACGACGAAACAAATAGAAGAAAGAGAAATAGAGCAAACGCCGGTGAAAACATTCAATTTCAGGGAATTGGCGACGGCGACGAAGAATTTCCGGCAAGAATGTCTTTTAGGAGAAGGTGGATTCGGTAGGGTTTACAAAGGAACCCTTCAATCTACTGGCCAGGTTTGTTACCAAAATCAGACTAGAATTGAGTTGGTTAGTTTCATCATTCAGGACTAGTTCTTTGAAATTTATTCTATTGCTTTGTGAGTGTAGTTGGTAGCTGTAAAGCAGCTAGATAAGCATGGACTACATGGTAACAAAGAGTTTCAAGCTGAAGTCTTGGCATTGGCTAAACTCGAACACCCGAATCTTGTTAAGCTTATAGGATACTGCGCTGATGGAGATCAACGGCTTTTAGTCTATGAATATGTCTCTGGAGGTTCCCTTCAAGACCATCTTTACGGTATGTTGAGCTTTCAAAACATTTCACTTTGTTAGTTTTTAAAAGAGTGTAACTTTAGGCTTTGTTTCTGGATTTGATATGCAGAACAAAAGCCAAGTCAGAAGCCAATGGATTGGATAACGAGGATGAAGATTGCGTTTGGTGCAGCGCAAGGATTGGATTACTTGCACGATAAAGTGAATCCGCCGGTGATATACCGAGATTTGAAAGCTTCTAACATCTTGTTAGATGATGAGTTTTACCCTAAGCTTTGTGATTTTGGTTTGCAAAATCTAGAGCCCGGGACAGGTGATAGCTTGTTTCTTTCTTCCCGAGTTATGGACACTTATGGTTATTCTGCGCCTGAGTACACTCAAGGGGACGATCTCACTGTCAAATCAGATGTTTATAGCTTCGGGGTTGTGTTGCTCGAACTCATCACCGGTAGAAGAGCTGTTGACACCACTAAGCCTAATGATGAACAGAATCTAGTGGCTTGGGTAAAACCCCCACGTCTCTTCCTTCTTTTTGAATCATCAAGTTGGGATCTTTTTGATGATATGTTTTGGGTTTTGCGCAGGCACAACCGATATTTAGAGACCCGAAAAGATACCCGGATATGGCAGATCCTCTCTTGAGGAAGAATTTCTCAGAGAGAGGGTTAAATCAAGCAGTAGCAATAACATCAATGTGTCTACAAGAGGAACCAACTGCCCGTCCTTTGATAAGCGATGTAATGGTTGCGCTTAGCTTCCTTTCGATGTCTACAGAAGACGGTATTCCAACCGCGGTTCCAATTTTATCATTCAGGGACAAGAGTATGTCGATTGCTTTAAGCAGACACGGTTCTTGCTCTGTAACTCCTTTTTCTCTTCCTCGGAAAGAGGAAGAGGACGCATCCAGTGTTTCATCAGACTCAGAAGATGAAAATGAAGAACAAGTACAAGAAGAAGAATTAAGAAGAAGTAAGAATAAGCAAGAGGAGGAAAACACCGCAACAGATTCAGATGATGAGTCTGATTCAAACTCCGAAAAAGGTCAAGAAGAGCAACATTCTCAGTTAGAGAAACCCGGAAGCTCTAGCAGTTCCTCTGACTCTGGAAGCGAGATAAGAAGGTCCATTGATGAAACTAACGCAACCGCACAGAGCTTGAAGATAAAGTACAGTTATAGCTATGAGGAAGAAGATAATGAGAGGCTAAGCAATAAAAGCAGCTGTAAATCAAACGAAGAAAGCACTTCTTTGCGGTATGACAGCGATAGAGATCATGATGATTCACCAAGGAACGCAAACAGGCGAATCAATAGTCTTGTTCATGATGATGAGGACGAAGAGGAGGAGAATCATGAAACTCAGCTTCAGCACATTCATAGCTCAAAATCTGAAGTCCAAAGTGTTTATTCAGATGATGAGGACGAAGAGGAGGAGAATCATGAAACTCAGCTTGAGCACATTCATAGCTCAAAATCTGAACTCCAAAGTGGTTATTCAGATGATGAGGACGAAGAGGAAGAGAATCATGAAACTCAGCTTGAGCACATTCATAGCTCAAAATCTGAAGTCCAAAGTGTTTCTTCAGATGATGAGGACGAAGATGAGGAGAATCATGAAACTCAGCTTGAGCACATTCATAGCTCAAAATCTGAAGTCCAAAGTGTTTATTCAGATGATGAGGACGAAGAGGAGGAGAATCATGAAACTCATCTTGAGCACATTCATAGCTCAAAATCTGAAGTCGAAAGTGATTATTCAGATGATGATGCAGGCGAGGAAAGTGGTGGGTCGTCTTTGCATCGGATTGAACCAGAGGACGAAGAACATATTTCTTCTGATCAAGATTGAATCTTTTCAGGAGTTTTTCTCAGAAGTTGATGATCAAAGATCGTCATCTTTGAGAACATATTTGCAACACGAAAAAATGTTTCAAATTTTCGTTTTGAAACAACCCAATTGTCATATAAATCTAATATACATGTCTCTATTTCTTTTGAGAAATATGAAACTTAAAGAAACTTTAATGTATAAACATTGGATACATATATATGTTAGGAAGAAAATTCTAACCAATTTTTCCATGTTATTATTATTCTTTATTACATATGTAAGCTATGATTTTTATTAGCTTGGAAATCAATGTTATAGGTTTATAAATTACTGGTTATTATACAAAAATACTGTAATAAAAATGTATATTCTAACTAAATTGTATATTTTCATAGTAAATAATATAAAACTCGTTAAAAAAAAAAACTTATAAATCCTCGACCTAATGAGATATGTTATGTAGTTGATGAAATATTGAATGAGTGAATCTAGGAAGTGGGAACGGTCTTAGCAAAAAAACTTATTGTAATGGTCTTAGCAATATAATTAATATTTATTAATATTTATTTATATATATTAATTATATATATATATAGTTAAAGGTCCAACTATATGTATTTTATTCATGATATATGGTCAATTAATAATGGTATCAAATGGTTAGATAAGCGAGAAATATTAAAAAGAAAAGAACAAAAGGCATTGGCATCATATCATTTGAATTTGATGATTATATTATGTTTTGCAAAAGAAGTTATTCAAAAAATCCAGAGATTGCTTTGATTTCAAGGGGATGTAACAATTAATCTGCATTCTAATCATTTAAGCCATCATTATACATTCAGTATAGAGTTCTTGAATAATCATTAAAGACTCCATCCATAGTTAAACTATTCTCTAGAGAACTTTGAAAAGAAGAAGAAAAAAACATCATGAAAAGTAAACTTTTGTTTTTGCGATGAAAAACGAAGAAACATATGTGTAAGATAAATCGAAATTCGAACTAGTTGACTATTTTGGAGAAGATCGACGGTATAAAATTGTTTGTAACAAATAACCCCGTAAATTTAAGTCATCTTCGCATTCACAACTCAATTCTTATATTATTGTTTTTTGACGTAACTCAATTCTTATTAATGCCTATATAGTAATTATATTTGAGAAAAGTCTCCATGCTCTAGTTTTTTTTTTTTTTTTTGGGATCGAAGCCATGTTCTAGTTTTTAAATATCCAATATGAAGTGCAAACGATACGTCACCAAAGAAAACAGTCTACCAAACAGTAGTTGAGCTCCCAAAACAAAACCCAAAAAATCTATCACTTTCTTCTCTAGCGAACCGCAACTTCATATACACACGTAAACATCATTGTAACTTCACAACAAAGTCAGAAAAAAAACACATAACACGACCGCCACCAAATTATATTCTAACAAAGATTACAAAGAAACAAAAAAAATAACACATTAAAACATTTGGTGGGTTGTCATTTTCATAGTATACACATACTCTTTATATATAAATATAAGTATTGTAAAAGGAAAGGCTTGGTAGAAAATGAGAGATAGAATGGAGAGACTTGTCGTGCTTCCTTTTTCCGTCGGATGTATCTCCGACTCAAGTGTTGCCGTTTTGTCTCCTCTCTCTAAGCCCCATCATCATTACTCTACTCAAGGTTCTCTCTCTCTCTCTCTCTCTATATATATATATATATATATATATGTATATATCTCATGTATCATCTATGTGATCTCTTGATGTGTTTTCAAAAGGGATTTGCGACCAAGAGGAGGAAGAAAACATGAAGAATGTATTCAAGTTCCTCACGGTTTCTAAACCAGAGATTTCTACCGGTATTAACCGGCTTTTCAAGAGCTTCAAGACCATTTCTCAATTCTTTGGTAATATTATCTAATGTTTTTCATTTATCGATATTCTACGCAATAATACCATTAAAAGGATACGTATTGTCAAAATTAACACTTGCTAGACTCAATTGCTAAGTTTGTGTCCTGATGATTTTAAAAATTATAAATTCGTTCAAATATAGTGATATGATATATAGAAGTTTTCTTAATTAAGGTTTTATTTTGCAAAATATAAAATAATGTAAAAACCAAAAAAAAAAACGTGTGGAAATGAAATGTTGTAGCTTACAAGGAAGAAGAGAGTGAAGATGGGGAGACATCAGGAATGGAGATAGGAGTTCCGACAAACGTAAAACACGTATCGCACATCGGTTGGGAAAGCGGTTTAAACGCGGTCGCAGGTCCTGGCAAAGGATGGGAAGATCTCATACCGCCGGAGTTTCTTGCAAAACAAAATGTTAATCCTCATCTTCATCCATCTTAATCATTCATTCCCTCGTTCTATATTTAAATTTAAACTTTATGTTTTGTATTCGAATCTAGACATATTTTTGTATACGTATAGATATATATGGTGAATCTAATCTTTGATATAATGTATGATATGTTGTATTTATAGATCATTTTTTAACCATATAAGTAGGAGTCAGTAGTATTGTTTTAACAAAGAAATATTCCATATATCCGTTTCACAAAAAGTATGGTAATCCTAAAAGAATAAAGTTTAAGCAAAATTAACTTGTAGAAACAGTTGGTAATCCTAAACTAAACAATGACTTGTGGGGCCTTTAACGAATCTTGGATGTTTTATTTGGTCTAAAAAACGAATCTTGGATGCTACGGGAACAAAATTTAACTGAAAATTCTTAAAATTGACTCTCAGTCAAATAAGATTCGTAGGATTATTCCAATCAGTTATGACACGTGTCATAATCTGGGAGATTACAGAGAAAACATTCCCTAAACCAAAGAAGAATCTAATACAATGGCGGTTTTTTAAAGTTAACCGAATAAATCTGTCTCCTTTTAAAGATTAAATTAAAACCTTCTCACGAGATTATCCCATTAATCGTTTAACAAAAGTTTTGTTTTTTTCGGTATTTTTGTTCAATCAATCTACCGATTTCTCTCTCTAGATTTTGGGGGTTTTGCTCTCTCTCCCTCTCTCTAGTGTTTTCTGTCTCCCAATCGAGAGACGGAGGGAGAGAGAAACACATTGATAGATTTGTTTCGATTATTGAATTCGATGGGTTTAATCGTGGATGATAACGACGGCGAGCTTTTGATTCCGCCGCCGAATTTCTCGACGGTCGAAGACGGAATTTACCGATCTGGGTTTCCTCAGCCTGAGAATTTCGGTTTCTTATCAACCCTGAATCTTAAATCCATCATGTAAGATTCTCTTTCTCTTTTACTGCTGATTCTGAATCTCCTGAGGGATCTCTATTCATTCAAGACAGAATCTTTAGTCACGCATCCTTGTCGTTGTTTATTTTCCTTTAAATTATACCACTTTTCAGTTTTTGTTACTCTTTAATTGGATGATAAATTTGTTGTCGTTGAAATTGACACGCAGAATGATTTTGATTACAAAACGAGTTTTCTTTGTTGGGTTTTTTCTGGAAACAGTTATCTGTGTCCTGAACCATACCCTGAGGAGAATCTCAAGTCTCTTGAATCCAACAACATTAAGCTTTTCCAATTCGGAATCGAAGGCAAGACGGTATGGTTTCTACTTTCTAGGCTTTTATTTCCAGTATGAATTGAATCTTTTGAGTTCCTTTCTTCTTCTTCTTCTTCTTCCTGTAGTTCTGAGTTTGGATTGTTCTATCCATTAACTACAATTAGTGGTTTATTTGCGTAACCGAAATGAATATTTTGAGTTCGTCAAGATTATATAAGACCCCTCTCTTGTTCCTGTCTTTAGTCTGTTGCTGGCCTATTGGAATCAATGATCTGCCCTTGATTTTCGTAAGCAACAACAGTAATTGAATTGATGAATCGTACAAGAGCTTCAAAGACATACACACTTTCTTGTTCCTGTTTTTTTTAGTCTGGTGCTGGATTATATAGCTTCTTTGGATCATGGTTATGTCTTCGATTTCTGAGTTTGGATTGTTTTACGCCCATAGGATCCTCCAACTCCTATGCCAAAGGATACAGTCTTGAGTGCCCTTAGAGTCCTAGTTGGTAAGGAATCAAAGAGAGACCCTTTGATGTCTTATTAGCTTCTCCGTTAGCTGTCTCATTACCTCTTCTGTTTGTTTGCTTGCAGATGTTAGAAACCATCCAATTCTCATCCACTGTAAACGGGGAAAGGTAACACAACCAAACCAAACCCTTCTCCAGTTTCATAAGCTTTTGGTTGAGTTAACAGATTGAGTCTAATGTCGTTTCTGTATCTGCTGGCTAATTGCAGCACAGGACAGGTTGTCTTGTGGGATGCTTGAGGAAAGTGCAAAACTGGTGCTTATCATCGGTTCTTGAGGAATACCAGAAGTGTGCAGGTTTGAAATGGAGACAAAGAGACTTAAGGTTCATTGAGGATTTCGATGTGCTCAGATTGAGGCAATGTCTGTACAGCATTATCTATCAGTACAATGGCTATGGTCTCAAAAGGAGAAAGTTGTTGTATCAAGAAGAGAATGTTGTCCAAGAACAGCAAAAACCTCAAGCCACCAAAGGGTGAAAAGAAGTTGGAAATCGGATATTGTTTTTTCAGTCTTTCTAGATTTTGATTCTTTACATTTGTCGTGATGATGATGATTCTTTTGAGTTTAGGGTAGTTTTGAAAACCTTAAGAAAACAGAGGATTTGATTTGGTCTATCTCTGTCTTTTTTTATTTTTTCTTTTACAGCTAGCAGAGAAACTTACAGATGGATTCTTAGTTGTTTATAAGAAGAAACTAACAACACAGGTCGCTTTTGTTATCTTAAGTCTTAACTATGATTGGATATGCCTATTGAACTCAAAGATACCGCCGTTGTTTCACATATTTTGTGGGCCTCTACTCTAGGTCCATTTTATGCGTTATACTATTTCACCGGTTTGTGGGCCTCAAATTATAGACCCATTATCAGTTTTATACTATTTCATCGGTTTTGTGGACCTCTAGCTTCCTGAAATTCCTCTTCTCTCTCCATTGGTCGATAATTGTTCATAAACATCGTTAATTATAAACTAGAAAGATGTTATTCACAAGGGTACACTACCTGTAATGTTATCTTAATTATGATTAGGAGTTAAATGGATCAGATTATCTTAATTATAGTTTTTTAAAATGCGATTACCGATTTACTGAACTCAATCACAATCTCTAGTCGTTATGACTCAATCACAATCTCTAGTCTTTATGTTGTAATTATAAAAAAACACAAAATTTGTGATATTTAGTAAAGAGACAACGTCTGGTGTATATCGAAAAAACTGTATACCTACATGTAGTTTACCATAATCACTCTATTCACAATCATATATCGAATATCTGTTCAACAACATTTGACCGAGAGAGAGAGAGGTGAATCCATTAAACAAAGCTGATCAAAATAGAAACGAAAATATCACCGCTTAGAAGACAAATCTTGTAAGTAACTCAACCACCAACACGAACAGACACAAAAAGCTATAAAGCATTTGATTCTGATTACTTAAGTGGTCGGAAGATAAATAAGATAACGTGTAATCAAAGTCCATTTCAATTTTGATTTGAAATTTTGTGTGTTTTTTAAAGCACATGGTGTATCCTGAAGCTACACTGAGAATTAGAATCTTTCGTTCCATTTTTTAATGAAAAGAAAACAAGAAGGCATCTACCTCGTCCTGATGCTCTGAAAGCTTGAAGTTTTTAAAACAACAAAAGCCAGTTTATGTATTGAACACACGAAATGTTTCACTAAGCTTTTCAGACATCAAATCCTCACCTAAATGAATTGGCTGACCCTATAACATATATGATCAGAAGTAGAGATGCTGAGCTATAAGAGCAAACAAGCATATATAAACAGACCGATTAAATCAAAGAAGCAAACTATTTTCACCAAAAAAATCAACGAGATGAGAGAAAATGGATAAGAATCAAAAGGCATAAGCTAGGAACATATGATTTATAAGAGATATCATCAGAGATATCAGTTACTTTGATATGATAGCAGTTTATAATTTCACATCAACAACTTGAAACCCATTAAAAAAGCTGACAGTTTTTTTTCAAGGAATTCGATACGAACCCCACAAAACACACACACAATCCAAATTCACTTCTTCAGGCTTCCTCTGATTCCGGGTTTGGGTTTGGACGATTCAGGTGCAGCTAGAGCCTCGTGGAGGTTCTTGGGCTCCTCGTAAGGCATCTTAGGATGCTTCGATTCGTGATGGATCTGCATCGTCTTGAGATCCGGTGCAGTGATCTTGCAGTGAGGACACTCGTACTTAGCGTGACCACCTTTTTCCTTACCGGTCCTGTCGGCGAGCCCCGCTTTTCCCCCGCCTCTATTGGTCAACGCTGCATCGGCCTTCGCCTGGAGCTCCTTCGCCGTGTGCTTCTTCGGCTTCGCCTTGCCTGTCATCGTCGATTGGCGGCTACGAGAGAAGATGAATCGAATTGGGGGAGATGAAAACCCTAACCCTAATTTCTTTGATTTGGGGGCGACGAGAGGTTCGAGGCAAAGATTATTTATCTCTCGTTAAAAATAATAATAAGAATATTTATCCTCTTTTGTCAAAGGCTTTTATAATGTACGGTACGGTGCACATTAAGACTTTTGCTCCTTTTGCTCATAGTCGTTCAATCCGCTAGCTTTCTTCCTTTTTATCACTTCAACAAACAAAGAAAAATTATAATAATACAATTTCGATAATTGTGGAAAGTATACCAATCATTTACTGTCTTTGCTTTTTGTTAAAGAAATTATTTTCGTGAAATACTAATATGATATAAGTTTTTTACTGTTTTTTTTTTATAACCTGGTTAATTTGGATTTTTAACACTCACTAATTCTTCTATGAGTATAATCATATAGTCCAGTCATAAATCTAAAACATAACACCATTTCAATTATGATCTCATTGAAGCAACGTGGCACTACTCAAAAACTCGAACCAACACGTTTCAATTTCCACATGCAGATCAAAATATGTATAATTTTTGTAAGACAGCTACGTTTATCTATTTCATGTCATAATACAAACCGTAGGAATCTTGAATCCCCCAAACAAAAAAAATGGAAGAACTAGACATCGACCTCCAAATCCCTGACCCATTACGAGCTGATTGGTTCATGGTTCTAATCAACATCCAAGCCGATCTCATCTACAACGCACTCGTGGTCTTAACCTCACCTCTCTTCCTCCTCTACCGCTCATACCGCCGCGCAACTGCTACGGTCTCCGCCGCGGAAAAAGCGGTTAAACTCGCTCCGTCCTGGATAAAGACCAGCGCGGCGCGGGTTGTGAGGAGGACATGGTTTGGTTTAATGGGTGCATGCCACGTGTCGATGGTGATGGTGGTGGCGATGATCTTGGCGGTTTCTGTCGGTGTCGGGATTGTGAGTTTGTATGTAGAAAAGCCTGTGGTTGTGAGAGAAAGATTGTTTTTCGATTACACTGAAGATAACCCAAGTGCGGTTTTTAGCTTCGATACGAAGAAGATACCGTTTGGTGTTCCTATTGGTCATAAGGTCCATGTCTCGTTAGTTTTTTGGATGCCTGAATCTGATCTCAATCGAAGAATTGGGTTGTTTCAGGTAAATGAAAATTATAATTAGTAATCAAATGTTTCTATGGAATTCTGCTGACTGAATCAAGTTTTCTCTGTTAATGAATTTCATTGTTCAGGTTAATTTGATCATTCCCCCTTTTTCTTATTGTTTTGTTTTGTTTGGCACAGTTGAAGGTAGAGCTTTTATCATTGAAAGGCGAGACAATCGCGAGATCAAGCCAACCTTGTATGTTACGGTTCAGAAGCAAACCCATAAGACTTGCACGAACATTTGTGATGAGTGTTCCACTTGTTGCCGGAATAGCAAACGAAGCTCAAACAATGAGAATCGATGCGGTAACGCACCAAGAGAAATGGCCCAGGACAAAAGCCGTGAGAGCAACTCTGATTCCGCGTGCACATACTTGGACACTGCCTCAGTTATATGAAGCTGAGATCGTTATAAACTCCAACCCGCCATGGATTAAACGAATGGCTTATAACTGGCGTTTGACTCTTTGCGTTTGGACTTCAATGTACCTATACGTCGTTATTCTAATGACGCTTCTATGGCGTTTTAGACCAGTTTTGTTCCCATACACTGCCTCAAGAACGGCTGTGGATACCGAAAATTCAGAGATCGAAGTAGTTGAAGAAGAAGTAATGGAAAGAAGATTGAGGGAAAGAAGAAACAAGCCTCGTAGAACTTTCACTACAACACAGGAAACTTATACATAGAAACCAAGATTCTTCGCTTTTTGTTTGCTCTGCAGAATCAGATTCTGCTCTGTAATAAACCAGCAATAGTAATAACATTAACTAAAAAGAGTTACCTTTTTGGAGGGTTTCAAGTTGTGAGAAGTTTCAGCAACTGGTCGACGAAACTATCTCTGTGAACTCCTTGAAATTCCTCTTCACTGCCTTTAACGATCTTCTTCAATGTAACAACTCTTTCACTGAGTTCTCGTTCGCCGACTATCACCATCCAAGGGATTCCAGATTCCGTGGCGCGATCGAAATGCTTTGTCCTTCTTTTGCTCACAAGGTACTCAGCTTTTATCTTAGCTGCCCAAAGCTGACTCACCAATTCGGCTGCTTCGGCTAGCTTATTATCCGCCATGATACTAACCAGAACTTGCGTCTCTGTGGATCGGATCACCTGTTTGTACCACCAATTCCAATTTTAGTTATAGAACCAATAACAGATCAGAGCATATACACTTCTACAAGTCAAGTGTGTACCTGTTTTTGTTGCTTTTGAAGTTCTTCCAATATATTAAAAACTCGCTCAATACCGAGACTCATACCAACTGCTGGGACTTGCCGTGTCCCGAACATTCCAATAAGGTTATCGTATCGCCCACCAGCACCGATCGATCCGACCTTAAGAAATATCAAAACTTTATTTAGAGTGTTCATCTTAAAACCTGTAGTATGAGTGATTGGACATTTTACCTCAGCTCCTTTGCAGACGGCTTCAAAGATGACGCCGGTGTAGTAATCAAGACCTCTCGCAAGACTCAGATCAAAGACTATTCTGTTACTGCAGTTTGATCTTTCAAGCGCTTCAAACATGATGCTCAAATCTTCAAGTGCTTCTTTTGATGACTCGTTAGTTAACAGCTCGCTCCCTTCTTGTCTGAGTTTCGACAATAGTTCCATTGGTTGTCCTCTTTCCTTAACAAAAGTGCCGATTCTATCTGCCGTCTCCGGAGATAAACCCTTCTCCTCCACCTAATGAAATACACAATGAAAAACGACTGGTTTTAAAGTAACGAAACCTATAAATGACTTGAGAACAGATTCTCACCATTTCTTTTTTCACTTGCTCGAATGATTGCTTATCTAACTTGTCGATACTGGAACAGATGGTTCTGAATTTTTCCGGTGGTACTCCACATATCTCCAGCATACCGTCAAGCAACTTCCGGTGACTCAGCTTTACCTATTCAATACAAAGAGAGTACTTTTTCAGTATTAAGAGCAAGAATGTTACTTCAGAAGAAAGCATTTGAAGAAATTCACCTCGTAATCTCCAATTTGTAGTTCATCAAGCAGTTCTGTCATGATCTTTACAATCTCAAAGTCGGGTCCCATCCTTTCAAACAGACCAGCAATATCGAGATCGCATTGATAAAACTCTCTGTATCTTCCTTTAGATGGATTATCCCTCCTGTATACTTTAGCTATTTGGTATCTTTTGAATGATGTGATACCATTCATAGCCACATAGCGTGCAAATGGAACCGTCAAATCATATCGTAAAGAACAGAGCTCTCCACCCTGTATCACGCATATATAATAAGTATGGATGCTACGAGCAAAGCATATTCTGAAATAATTCTTGACAAACTGACTAACTGAAAATCAAAATAGTTACCTGGTCAGCGATATCATAAATCAACTTTGAGTCTTCTCCGTATTTCCCCATAAGTGTCTCTCTCAATTCGAAAACAGGTGTATCAAGAGCAGTAGCACCATGCCTCTTGAAAACGTCTTGTATGATTGAAAATGCCTTCTCTCGGACTGTCATCTGCTCTTTCGCAAAATCACGAGTACCCTGTCATGAATCAAACAAATGAGAAAGAAACTGTTTGAGTCCACAGAAATTTCATTCGAAAGCAATTAAAATCATCCACGACAAGATTGCATTAGAAACGAAGGTAGTGCTCCAACTGCAATAGATATAGTCAGGTTCTATAGCCGCTACCGCTAATGGATGAACAATAGATCCTATATTTAGCCACCTAAGGAAAGATACAATCAGGAAAACCTATCTTCGGTACCTTTGGGAGCTTTGGAAGTCTTCTGTTTTCATTACTTTCTACGATCTCCTTTACTTTATCCAAGAAGCAAGGAAACCCATGATCCTCGAGGTTCAAAAGACCCAAGATTTTCTCCACCCATTGCTTCAATCTCTCAACCCGGTCACCAGCGCTTGTATCTCCAACAAGCAACCTGTCTTTGATAAACTGGAGAAGTATGCTTGTCCCCTTACCCAAGACTGTTTTTTTCTCATTCTTCTTCTTTTTATCACCCTTCTTATCTGTTTTGGACTCCTCCCCATTAGCATCAACACTCTTCTCACTGAACGATTCTCCGCCTTGAAGTGCAAAGAAGGCAGCCACAGCTTCCCAACCAACAATTCTATACACAATCCCAAGAGACTCATTCACAAAGTGAGCAAATTTGCAGTAGTCTTCATCAAAGAGGGCATTGTATGCTACCTTATGTGCATTCTTCAAACTCTCATAATCAAGACAGCGCTTTTCGAACAAGCTCGATAAACCATTCTTGAGATCCTCGTTTTCAATAGACTCAAAAGACAAATTGGCACGAACAAACGAACATTCTCCCATATTTTTGATCGCCACTGACAAAGCAGACAATGTTGTTCCCAAAGACTCACCAGTTCCAGAGTTTCCCGACCCAAATTTCCCTCCTCTGACACTGGAATTCAGTTCTACCCTAACAGCAGCATGCACATTCTTCACAGCATCACGGAATCTCCCGTGAATCCTCGGGATTTTCGAAACCGCTTCGACTTCTTTCTTCCCAACAAGTTTAGACCCGTTTAGCAAAACCTTGAGATCACCAGCAACTGCGATGGCGTCTTTGTCCCCATACCCGTCTCCTGAATCTAACGAGCTAAACGACGTCACATCAGACTTTGTAGCCTCGCAGCTCAAAGCAGCAACAGCGTCTACAATCTGGGAAAGGACCGAAGATTTGTGATCGACAACCGAACATACGGCGATCAATGGAGCACACGACTTCTCCAACACAGTACATTCTCCTTCGGTCAAATCTATCTCGGAGAAATCAAAGCCCTCCGCCTTCGAATCCAGACACTCCGATATCTTAACCGGAAGAAGCGTACGGACGGTAGATGAGGAGGGAGAGGAAGTTGATAGGAGAAGCTTGTTTAAGAGGACAGCTAAAGAAGCTCGAGCTTCCTCTATCGTCAAGTATTGAGGGATAGGGAAGGAGCTCTTTAGGGAAATTTGAGGGTTTTTGGTGGACAATCTGTCGAGCGCGGAAGAGTCGATTCGCACCTGAGAGACGCCGGCGGAAACCTTGTAGACGGAGGAAGAAGATAGAGAAGCGCCTTTCCCTCCAAGAGAGATAGTCGTCGACAATCTCTCTGCCGCCATAGTCGATGTTATCTAAGAGTAGATCGAACAGAGACAGAAGAATATGATTTAGGTTTTTTTTGTTTTTTTTGTCCGACTAATTTTTTTACATGTATTAATGCTAAAATTGGATTTTTTTGGTCAATTCTCAATATAAATTTTCGTTTCAAACATAACATTACTTGTTTTTTTCTCTCCAAAACTATCATAAATATATTGATTTTTTCTACAAATACCATAAAACTAAAACTAAACTTTTAGAGCATCTCCATCGCTGTATTATAGGAGGGTTTTAAAGCAATATTAGCTATTTAAATAAAGATAAAAGAAAAGATTTGCTTAAATCCAACTCTTATAAGGAAACTTTTGCCATGGTTTAAAACCTGCTAGGTGTTGTGTCCACGTTTATTCACTAAAACACAAAAAAAAAAAATTATAAAAAAAACATTTGTTTCGTTTTTTCTCTCTCTCACGTTTTCTCTCCACCGATGCAAACGAGGCGATCCGGTCGATCTCTGATTCCGGCCGCCGATTCCTGAATCGATTCCGGCGATCGTCTCCGGTCGATCTCTGATCGTTCTCCCCGTCGCTCACTTTTCCTATCTTCCTATCTCCATCGTGATTTCTCTGTCTCTCGATCTCTATATCTCTGTCTTTCTTTTTTGTCGATTGGAATCCACGATTCTGTACACCGGCGACGGTTGAGGATCTCCTGGGCGCTCGGTTCTTCTACGGTTGAGGTTCAAAGCTAAGAATCCCTCTTCTCTCATCTCTTACTTAGACTTCATTTCGAGATAAGGTCTCTGTTTTTCTTGAATCTAGTGTTTGATCTTTGCTGAATCTAGATTTGCTTTTGCTTCTTTCGCTTAGTTGCTTTAACTTTAAAGAGCATCGATTGTCTGTTTGAAATTGTAAAACTTGAGTAGCTATTTGAGTTCCGGTTTATTTTTCTCTTTAGAAGTATTGGTAGCTAATATGTTGCTTGTTCATTATTTCTCATTACCACAGCTTTTGTCATTGACTCGTATCTTTTGTGTTTGTTTCTCAACTGCATAATTGGTTGATTAAATCAATTTGATTATTTGGTTTTCTGGTTGTTCGACATTTATCTTTAGTGAAATAGTTCACAAAACTGTCTCTATGAACCTATCACATTGGTTTTAAGAATTTTACTTTTGTCTTGAATGCAGATATTAAGTGATGTGAAATTGCTTTTGCTTTCATTGCTTCGTTGCTTTATCATTGATAAGATGTGTGTTAGTTGTTAGGTGAGTTATAATTATTTGCAAACTTTTGTCTTCGTAAAATTGTTACAGTTTCTGGTTATGCGAAATGATGTGAATCATTGCTTAGTTAGGGTTTCTTTATCTCTCAAAAGTAAATGGATGTATTGTATTTTTTGGTTTTCGTAGCTAACTAGAAGTTTATGTCACTTTGAAAAGTCATTCTTAATGGTTCTCTATTTAATGTGATTAGATTAGTGTGGTTGTAGGTCATTGATGAGTTGTGTTAAATGTTGTGTGTGTTGTGTTAGATGTTACCATTGAATGCTTTTTTTCTATATAGCCAAGAACTTGAGCTCTTCGTAAACACAAACCCAAATACCTTGTATGTTCTCTTTGTTTCTCGTTTTCTTCTTTGAGCTATTCGTAAACACAAACCCAAATACCTTGTTCTCTTTGTTCCTCGTTTTCTTCTTCCATTCTCGAAGTATTTTCTTTCCCGTTTCCGGAAATGGATTCCCCGAACCCATTTACTTCCAGAACCAGCTACCTTGATCTGTTAACAAGGCAGGAGAATAGCTCCTTCTCCCAAGGCGTAGATTTAGGATCAGCCGAAGTCCCTTTTTCTTCTCAATCGCCTGATGCTCCGGTGCTAGAGGAACAAACACCTACACCTACGGAGCGTAGAGGAAGAAAAAGATGGAGTTCAACAGAAGACAATGTCCTCATCAGTGCGTGGCTTAACACCAGCAAGGATGCAATTGTTGGGAATCAGCAGAAAGCCGGCACGTTTTGGAAACGTATCACTGTCTACTACAACTCAAGTCCTAAGGTGGCTGGACTTCCGTTTAGAGATCAATCCATCTTGAAGCAGAGGTGGCAGAGGATAAACGACTTGGTTGGCAAGTTTGTTGGTGCCTACGAGGCTGCCAAAACTCAGACAACCAGTGGCCAAAACGAAAATGACACTCTCAAGCTGGCTCACCAGATCTTTGAAAACGATCAAAAGAGCGGCTTCGTCATGGAGCATGCTTGGAAAGAGCTCCGTAATGACCAGAAATGGCGTGCTTCGTTCAATTCCAAACCCGGTGGAAGCTCAAAGAGAAGAAAGGGTGATGGAAGCTCGCCAATAGTTTTAGAGGATGTGGATGAAGCCATGGCTCGGCCTATAGGAGTGAAAGCAGCAAAAGCGAAAGCTAAGAAGGGCACAAGGGAAAGTGATCCCATTTCAGCTGAGAAATATGAGACCATGTCGGCTGATAGGAAACAAGACTTAGCCTTGAGGGAAAGGATGTCGAAGCATGCAATTCTAGATAGTCTTCTAGCTAAAAAGGAACAACTTACTGAGAAAGAGATTGCTCTCAAGGACAAGCTAATCGATTACATGATGTTAGATTAGCTTTTATGTGTTTTCTAGGATCTAAATGCTATGAATTTCGGCTTTATTAAGTTAGGTTTCTGATTTAGAAAACCATCATTTTCCCTTTGTAATTTGTCTTTCTTTTTTCGGATAATATTAGGTTTGTTGCTTGTTCTTGATCTCCGATTTTATTGATTTGTTATTGATTTCCGGAATCAATGTTTATACTTGTTGTTATTACATTACATTACATTGCTTTATGACTTATTTAATAATCTCTGTTTTAAACTGCAAGGTATCGGACAAGTTAATCTAGTGGGCTGATGGAACGTGAGTAAAGAGACAAAGCTTACTCACGTGAAGGCAGGAGACAAATGCATCAGACAAAGTTGTTACTCACGGGAAGGCTGAAGGAGGAGACAAAGGCCAAGGACAAAGCTTCACGTGTTTTATTTTCTTATTTACTCTGTTTGCTCACATGAGTTTTCTGCTGTTATTGTTTTTGTTTTCTTGCATTGAAAAGTTCTATATATTGAAGTATTCTTTGATCATTAAAACCAATGAGAACAACATAAAATTTCTCTTCTCTTGTTCCTTGTTCACATTTCTCTTCTCTTGTTCTTGTTCTCTCTCTTCATCCTTGTTCATGCAAAACCAAAACAACAAAAACTTCTACTCTCTTTTCTGAAATCCAAACTACTTTTTTTAAAAACTCAAGTTTCTACTAAACACCAACTTTATGGGTTCTTCTTCTAATCATCATTTCTCTATTCATGATCACCGTGACCCTTATGACCAAGAATCTGACCAAGCATGGGATCAAATCTTTGAGCAAGCAACCGCTGGGTATGGTCAGCCTAGAAAGGAGAAGAGGAAAAAAAAATATATAGAAAGAAACCGTGAAGAAGGCCATGAACGCTTGTTCAAGGATTATTTCGCCGAAGATGCCACATACCCGGCGTATATGTTCCGTCGACGTTTTAGAATGAACAAGCCCTTGTTCGAGAAAATAGTTGATCGACTATCCACTCACATTTCATACTTTCAACAACGACAAGATGCTACGGGAAGGACTAGTCTAACCGGACTACAAAAGTGCACAGCAACTATTCGTATTTTGGCATACGGTTGTGTAGCTGACAAGGTCGACGAATACCTTCGGCTTTCTGAAACTACGGCAATCTTATGCGTGGAAAAATTCGTGGACGGAATAATATCTTTGTTCGGGGATGATTATCTACGAAGACCCACAAAAGATGATCTTAAACGGCTACTTGACGTCGGAGAGGCACGTGGATTTCCTGGGATGATAGGGAGCATCGACTGTATGCATTGGGAGTGGAAGAATTGCCCAACCGCTTGGGCAGGACAATATACACGTGGCTCTGCAAAACCAACAATTGTTTTAGAGGCTGTTGCTTCACATGATCTTTGGATTTGGCATGCGTTTTTTGGATCCCCAGGTACTTTAAACGATATCAATGTTCTTGATCGTTCACCTGTTTTTGATGATATTTTACAAGGTCAAGCTCCGGCAGTGAGTTACTATGTCAATGGACGGAAATATAAGTTGGCTTACTATCTCACAGATGGTATTTATCCTAAATGGGCAACTTTTATGCCAACAATCAAGATTCCACAAGATCCCAAAGCATCGAGATATGCTGAGTATCAAGAACATTTCCGGAAAGATGTCGAACGAGCTTTTGGAGTCTTGCAAGCTCGATTTGCGATCGTGAAAAACCCGGTTCGTTTTTGGGATCAGGCAAAGATTGGAAAGATTATGAGAGCATGTATCATACTGCATAATATGATAGTTGAAGACGAACGAGATAGATACAATCTTATCGATGTATCTGAATTCGAGCAAGAAGGAGGAAACACTTCACAAGTGGAGAATCCGGTCTTCACCGATATGGATACAGTTCTAGATGTCGACAGTATGATGGCCAATCGAAATCAAATTCGTGATTTAATAAAGCACGAACAATTGAAAGCGGATTTGATTGAGCATGTATGGCATAAACATCCCTCAAATGTAAACTAGTTCTTCTCTGTATGTCTTTCTATGTTTAATTTGCGAATTTTCAATCTAATATTTTGTATGTTTTTCTATGTTTCAAAACTTATCAAATGCAATATATTTTATGTTTTTTATCTTTATGTTCAAAATTATAAATTTTTTAAAATTTTATTTTTTTTGGTTAAGAACCAAAGCAAAAGTTTTAGGGATGGAAGAAAAAATAATTAAGAACCAACACAAAGTTTGTTAGTATTGATTTGCGTGAAAATTAGTAATAAAAAATGTTATGAACCAAAAACAAGGGTTTATGGATGGAGATGGTCTTAACCCTCAAAACTAAACCTTAAACCTTCAAAAATAAAAACTAAATCCAAAATACTAAATTATAAACCCTTAAAACTCATTTTTTAGTGTTTTATGGTTTTTGTGGTGAAAAAAATCATTTATTGGTAGTTTTGGAAGAAGAAAAAAAACTAGTGATAATATGTTTAGAATAAAAACTTATTTTAGTAGTATTTTAAAGAATTGATCTTCTTCTTTTTAATATAAAACTAATTTCTATTAAAATTGGATTCTTTTTATTTCTGCAAATTTACTAATGCAATTTCCATCAAAATTTAGTTTCCATTATTATTTTCCCGTGGGTTAACACGTTTTTTTTTTTCCCTGGGTTAATACGTTACCAAATGAAAATAGATTTTCTTG
Organism: Eutrema japonicum; assembly: GCA_030161315.1. Classification (NCBI taxonomy): domain Eukaryota; kingdom Viridiplantae; phylum Streptophyta; class Magnoliopsida; order Brassicales; family Brassicaceae; genus Eutrema; species Eutrema japonicum. The sequence continues at coordinate 49,676,730 of BSQW01000005.1, forward strand.
TACACATTTTGAGTAACAAAATCATCCTCGTGTATATACATATGTTGAAGATTTTGGTTATCTCTTTCCTTTGTAGCAAGCAAGTGAATACTTGTATATATAATACCACATTTTCAACGCACAATTATTCACGTCGTAGTACAAAAATTATCGAGTTGAGAAAAGATAATAAAGAAAGATGGTGGACTCAAAATTCGTTATTTTGGTTTTCATAGCTCTGTCTGTTCTCCTTTCCGGTTAGTAATTCGTAAAAATCATTTGGAAACAAAAAAAAGAAGCATTTGCATTTTACAAGAAAATTGATAGGTAATTAACAGAAGAATTACGTGTATGTCTTTTGTAGGTGCTGAAACAAGAGAAATTGAGTGGGCTGTCACCAAATCAGGTCCATTATGTTGCATAGATCAGCAACAATTTGGAGCATGTGATACAAAAGAAGATGATCAAAGATGTGAACAGATGTGTCTTCATGGTTGTACACAAAACAAAGGTGGCGGTTGCCAAGCTGTTCCTTCTGGTTCTGTTTGTCGATGTTACTGTGAAAAGTATTAAATAGAAAACAATATTGTTGTTTTCATTTCAAGAAACATATCTCTCAATATTCAGATCTTCAAAGGAAATAATAAGATATCTTTCATTTGTTCTACCATCTCAAATATCTTCTTTCATCTACTTGGATCCAAAATAATTTATTGAGATTCTTTTAGTTTTCAAGCAACGAGATTCATATGTTTGATTTAGAACGGCATAGAAAACCGCACAAACTAAGTTGATTTAGAACCTTTTTTTTTCTTAAACGGATAACTCAATCTGCGAGACAAGAATCCCATCAGTATCTGCATAAACCCATTCTCCATCACAAATCCGAGTTCCTGCAATATAAACCGGAACTCGTTGTTCTCCAAGTCCCTTCTTACTCGCCTTTATCGGATGAGAGGCCAAAGCTCTCACTCCAATATCACAACCGTTGATCTCATCGACGTCTCTGATGCATCCGTTCACAACAATTCCCGCCCATCCGTTGTTCTGAGCTTGAACCACGGGATTACCTCCGAGTATTGCACACCGTTGACTCCCTCCACCATCCACCACAAGAACTCTACCGTTTCCTAATAACATTTAAAGAATCTTACATGTGAGAATGTGGGAAGTACTTAAACAGATGATCTTGAAAGAGCCTGAAACTACAACGCAAGGTTTCCCAAATGGAAGACTGAACTGACTTTCAATCATTCTCTCTCTCAATGTATTACCCTTTTCACACGCATAAGGATCCCCTCGAAGACTTATCTCGTCTCTAGCTAAAGAAGTTTCAAAGCATTACCCTTATCATCATAAATAACGAGACTAAGGAAAGTAGGAACTAAATGTTTGTGTAATCATAAATCGTTTATGTATCTCCACAAGTCTCTTTCTCTCTCTGCAAGTAGTGAAGTTACTAATCAAGATTTGAACTTTGGTTTTACAGAATCATTTCATTACCTTTCTCCTCGATGAATTGACGGATTAAGCCATTGTCTTCAAACACCTTGACAGTAACTACTGGGCCTGAGAATATTTGTCGGCGCCCGTAAATCTGGAAAATGGGTTGCAAAGCTCGGAGCTGACCACTCCGAATCAGCTCTTGATTCGCGTCACAAACTTCCGCAGTGGTCACAAACGCCATTTTCTCAGCTTTGATCAAAAGTTGAGACTTGAGAGTGAATCAATCAAAAGTAATCTATGAAATATTAACAATACATGATCTTTCCTTGCGGAAACAACCGATCAAACGATAATTTGAGTATACTACACTTAATCGGCGATTCGCTCAGTCCCAGAAGGCAAGAATCTAAAAAACTAGAAACCCACAAGGAAAAAAAAGCAAACTTTTGAATATATTCCTGTAGAATTACCACCTGCGTGTACAAGGAAGTCTCGTTACCTGGATCAGGCGAAATTCAGATGCAGAAAAACTCTATTTTCAGAGAAGAAAGTAGGTGATTTTAAAGGAGTTTTGGTATAAATCAGCTCAAAGATAGTGGTGAAGCTTTAGAGAAAGGAATCATTAGATTTTTTTTTTTGTAGCCGCCAAGGAATCTATATATGAGGTTACTTGACAATCTTGTGGTCTTTAATGTTGTTCTGTCTTCTTCCTTTTTGTCATGTTTGTATTCAAGAAGTAAAATGATATAAAAATAAATAAAAAATTGGATGCAACCAATTTCCTTCATAGTTCATAATTCATATGCCAGTTTTGTCTGGAATCAATGGAGTTTCATCTTTTATTATACAATAAATTATAGATATCAAAATGAGAAGAGGAAGATTCAAAACTTTTTTAATAAAACGTTTAGAGCTTGTGAATGGTTTTCATGTCTGCAGCTTCAATGAGAGTTCCTTTCTCAACATGATCCCACCACTTCATCAAGAAATTATCCACCACCAATCTAAACCATGGAGATAGTTTCACAGCTTCATCACCTGCATCTGCTTTCTTCACCAGCTCCTTAAGCTCTTCCCTGCTCACATACTTTATATCAGCCACTTCATCTGGGTTTGGTTGGACCTTCACATCCCGCACGATGAAAAGTAGATAGTCAACTGCAAAAATTCCACATTGACCATAAACCAAAGCCCGTCCGTAGAATCAAAGCAGTGTAAGAGAGAAAATATCAAACATGAATGGTTGTTTACGTTCGTGCTCGCCCCATTTTCCATCAGAAGGTGCCTTGTAAAGCATGCGTCCCAAGGCAGTGAACTCATCGACTGGTACATCTTTAGCTACAATACCGAGCTCATCGAGAAGCTTTCTTTGTGCAGCGTTTCTTACACCTGGTTAGGAAAGGTCAAATAGTAGGTAAATAGATCCTCGCCAGTGAAAGCTTCAACAATGTTCCATAAACTACTCTTAAGCGTTTCCCAATAAGATACCAAGCACATTCTCTTCAATAAGCTCAGATTCACGGTAAAGAGGATGGCTGCAACAAGTGTTTGTCCACACAAGTGGGAAAGTAACCTTTGTTTTTGACCTTTGCTGTCCAGAAGAGAAGAAGAGAATTTCAGTAGAATGGCATGAAGCGAGCAGATCAAAACCCAACCAACCGTTGGTAGATAAATGCAATCATCATTTGATAAAGCTGCGTGATTTTCACAGGCTTGGCTAACATATCCCTTGAATCTAGATTATGACCCAATCCACTGCCTTACTACCAGAAGCTACAGTATTTTTCTCTCTATCAGACAATACAGAACTAGTATGCCCAACAAAAACATAAGTTATCTTGACTATGCAAAATGTAATCGATCAAGTTGCTTGGAGCACTTAAGAGTGTGATAGAGACCATATTTATCTGAAAAATAATGGTGAACGAGACACTATTTAGATATTGGATTTCTAAAGCTAGAGCCATATTCACATCATAAGCAAATACCTGGAGAAGCAACTCATATTTGGAGTTGAATAAAAACACACTGAAAGCCCTGTGAAGCAAATTCTCAGCTTCAATCTTTTCCATCAGATGACCTGCAGTTTTGGTAAGGAGTCAGCATTTTCCTGGATTAACTAAATTAAGCACTTCAAGAGACGCAAACTCCAACTAGCTCGAAACTATGTTACTAAACCACACATTCCAAGAAACATCTGCGACAGGAAAATGAAAAAAAAAAAAAAAACAAGAAAATGGATACAAATGCAGCTAATGTTGCCATCATTCTTCCCAAAGGTATTAAACGGAGAATCAAAATCACTTACAGTTATATTTAGTGTCATGGCCCACCACACGATCATTTTCATCAACGAGAATGCATCTGCAGAAGAAGAAGAAGAAAAAGAGACTGAATTGATCAAGGTCGCCTAAAGCATCAAAGCAAAAGATTCATCCATCATCAATGAAACATATCTTCAACATCAAGCAGCCATCCACATAACACTCGATGGTAATTTCATTGCATATTTTACATTTTTCAGGTCGTTCAAATTAAGTTGGCAGTATCAATGATAAGAAATTCAACACTTTTTTTTTATATATCTTATAATGAATGGAGAAGAGTTATAGAGTCTCAGCTTAAGCTTTCTCCACGATTTTGGAACAATTCTAGATTCGTCCAATATAATTTTGTCTCATTTCTAGACAGATTTTTGCGTACAGCTGCTTAGTAAACCAAACCCAAATCAAGATCGAAGAAAAGGAATTGAATTTCTCACTCGTCCTCAAACATGAGTCGTCTCTGAACAGCATCCATTCCGGCATCGTTGGGGTCAGTCATGGTGACGGCTGAGAAAGCGCGAAAAGACAGGTGAGTCCTAGCCGGAGATCGGATCCGAGAAATACGGAGAGGAGCAAATCGGAAAGAGGAAGGAGAGATCTGAGACGAAACCAAGGGAAACTATATAGCGACGCAGACTTTTGATGTGTCTCTGTTTTTTTGTTTTCGGGCAAAAATCTGTTTCTGTTTTTATTTCCTTTTTTTTTTATATTAGCGGATTTTGCGCGGAATTTTGTATTGTTATTAACCGATATAATTAAAAAAAAAAATCGTTATTAACAAATTTTAAATTTTGTATTTATCAAAATATTATATATTTATAGTATATGAAATATTTTATATGTTTTTCAATGTTGGGTCGCTGTATCATTTTTTTAGTTTTAGAGTCGAATTTGTATATCTTTGAGATTTTATCGATCTCTTTTGAGTTTGTGTTTTCGTCGATTTCTGCCGATTTATATATTTTCAATTCAAAAAATAATAAATAATATCAGAAGATGAAAAAAAAAATGAAATACTTAAATCGAACTTATATATATATATATATATATATATATATATTTATAAGAATATCTAGTTATAACAAACAATTATAATCAGAGTAATATGATTGTTGGAACTTGGAACGATCAATCGTCAAGCTCGATATTTAAGAGTAATTCTCTCGTTCGAACCGATTGATGACTTCCTGTTAGTTGGAGCTCATTTGGCGGCAACTAGTTTTCTTATGAAAATTCTCGATTTAAGATTTCTTGTTTTTATTTTCTATAAGTGATTTTTTATTTTTAAAAACTGCATTTCGACAATAAATGGGTTACATGTGTGTCCATAATATATTCTAATTTAGCATATGAATATGATTAAGAGTGTGTCCATAATGAATGTTTAATGGATTAGATATCACAAACTCTTCAAGCTCCTCTTGCTTTGGGAATAGGTTAAAAATTTGGAGATCTCCACATCTTTGTAAGGCTCCCTCTTCCCCCATCAATATATGCTCCTTGCATTTGGGGTAATTAATCAGAGTTGATTTTCAAGACAGCGGTCACATAGCTCGAACCAGAATCATAAGCGGCTTGAGTCGCTGCCTTTTTTCCCTTTTAACTTCATCTGCCACAAGAGCCTTTGGCCCTATTTGTACTATTCTTCATGTATCTTAATATGTAAAGCAACTCGAGGATATCACTTTCCAATGTGTGTCATAAATAAACCAAAGTCAAGACTCAAGAGTAAGATATAGATACCTTCAGGAGATCGATCACCTTTTGAGCATTGAGTTATTGATCAGAGTCTTGGTTCTTCAAGAGACAGAAATTTCATGCAACAGCTCTTCAAGAACCACAACCCCTTTATCTAGTTCACCAGCAAATTTCTTCAAGAAAAGTTCCCAAGATTCTTTATCGACCTTCCCGCTCATAACAGCCATTGTTACAATCTTGATTGCATCCTCTTCTTTCCCTAATTTCTGCATCCCTTGGAACAATATCAAAAACGTTGTTTTGTTAGGAAAACAACCTTTCTCCAGCATCTCTTCAAGAACCCTTACTCCTTCTTTAACATTCCCGTTCTTGGACAAGCCTTCCATCAAAACGTTATATGTGAAAGCATTCGGCTTGCATTTCCTCTCAACCATGTCGTCCCATAGTCGACCCGCCTCTGTCAACTCTCCCTTCTCGCACATTCCAGCAATCAACGTGTTGTACGTCAAGAGACTGGGGATCGAGCCTTTCTCAAACTCGTCGAACAATTTCCTCGCCTCCGAAACTCTCCCATCTCTGCAAAGCCAATGGATGAGAGTGCTCAGAAGAGCATTATCAGGCATACAGTTGTTCTTCAACATTTTTCTCCACAGGCTACAGGCTTCATCTACCTTGTGGTCATCACACAGAGCGTCGATAACTTTACAGCAAAGGGAAGAATCTGGCATGAAACCTCTGTCAATCATTTCATCCAACATGTTTCGTGCTTCCCCGGCTTTCTTCTCCTTGCATAAAGCTCCGATCATAACTCCATATGTTACTTCATTTGGCTCAATCTCGTTCTTTTCCATGTCATCCATCACCGTAGCCGCCTCAGAGAATCTCCCTAACTTACAGTAACCATCCATGAGAACAGTGTAAGTGGTCGCATCCGGATCCCAGCCACGATCCAGCATCTCTCTCAAAACCCTCTTGGCCGCTTCCATATCACCTCTGGCTACGTAACCACCTAGAATCGTTGTGTAAGTCACCAAATTTGGCACCAAACCCATCTCGGGAATTTCGTCGAGCACTTTATACGCACTCTCGATATCATTCTTCTTGCAGAGAGCCTTGACGAGTAGATTACAGGTGAAGATGTTGGGCGTGATGCCGAAAGACTCCTTGCTGTTCTTAAACATGGCATGGACCAGATCGAATCTCTTGTTCTGGATTAGCACGTTTAAGAGTGTGTTTAGCGATCGAACTGAACGTTTCACACCGAAATCAGGGATCCGAAGGAAGATCCTCACAGAAGATTCGTATCGACCCGCGAGCCCGTAGTTTCGAAGCAAGTCGATGAAAAGATTCTCGCCGCATTTAATCGGCGGGTAGGAGTTCCGAAGATCTGCCAAGAGGGGCTCCACGGGATCGAAAGCACGAGCACGGGATAGTTTGAAGAGGATGGAGTGGTAAGAATCGTAATTATGAGTGAAACCGGGATGTGATTTGCCGGCGTACAGGAATATCTGGAGAGCGAGATCAATGTTCTGCTGTTGGGTGATCATGGAGACCAACCGCTTCGGGAATAGCCTCTGCGGCCACGGCTTGATCGGCGGCTTCTCCGTGCAGTATTGCATAAGAGGAGCGGCGGAGAAGAGGCGAGAAGCGACGAGTGGCTGGATCACGCGGGGAAGAAACATCGTTGCCGTTTTTTTGAGCGGCGGCGAATCTACGAGAAGATATTTCATTGGGGACGAAGGCGACGATATGATTTTAAATTTGCCGGCGATTTTAAAAAAATAACCGGAGACCCGGTTTGGCTATTTCCGGTTTCTTAAGGTGATAGAATCGTCCTTAATTCATTATGCACAAATTGAAACAGATTCGAACATAATTCTCATTGGGACAACGCAACAAATTTTGACAAATAATGCAAAGTTTTGTGGAGAGTTTTCCGGTGACCAGGATTGGATTTCGGGTGGGTCTCGCCTATTTTTGGATCGTACCATCTCCCAACTGGAAGCAGAGCTGGAAACGTGATGACAATGCCGAGCCCGGTGGAGGAAGACGGTTCCGGAGATTGGACGGTTTACTTGCACCTTACGAAGGGACAGTTGAAGTTTATTGAGCAAGAGGCGTCACGTGTGCTTAATCCCATAGATAGTGATTATCTCAAGATTTAAAACCATATATAGATATAATGTTTCTTAATGAGTGGTCAAAATTGTGTATATTATATAATTTAGATAAGACACGTTATGCAAATCTCTATAATATTATTTAAGAATATATTTTTAAAAATGAAATTTATTTTATAAATTATTACATGAAATACCATTATAAATAATAAAAATAATTAAAATAGGAAAAGATATCATAGTCTTTTAAAATTATTGATTAAAATATAGAAAATATATATTTTGCATTTAAGAGGTTATTTATTATTTATTTTTTTTATTATTTTAAAAATAATAATCAATTCATATATATGCAAAGAAAAAAATCTATTCAAAATCTTGCTATATTTTTCACTATAATTTATTATATTTTATTTGAATATATATCAAAACAAAAGTTGAAAATTATTTTACTAATTTTATAAAAAATTAGACACAAGAAAACTATTTTTTTAAGAGTTCGTAAAATAACCACAAAAACTATAGTCATTTAACGGTGTATATTAGAGTTATATTCTTAAGATTATAAGTTTTTGCGGGTTAGCCCGAATAATATTTTAATTCAGTGTAAAATGAGTTAAATAGAAAAATTATTATAAATTGAGAGTTTTATCTATAATCATTAGTTAGTTATACTGTAAAATTCAGATAAAATTAATTTTCTTAAATTTCAAAACAAATTCTTTAAAAAATATTACTCCGCACTATAATTAATGCGGATTAAATTCTAGTAAAAACTTAAATTGTCCAACAGATATGCATGATAACAACCACTTCCTCGCCTGATTAGATTTCGAATATCACTGACTGCTAAGTACTGTACACTATAGATCGAGACATGGAGCAGTTGATGTTTGCGATGACGAAGACAAACTCAAAGGCCATCCTCTTTTGTAGGCATGTCCAAAATGGAACCGTAACCGTATTTCGGACCGTAACCGTATCGTTTTCAAACCGTAACCAGACCGTAACCGTGTCAGACGGTTAAAAACCGTAACCGTTAACCGTAAAAATATATTAGTTATGGTTAAAAAAATTATTAACTGTAACCGTTAATTAACAGTAACCGTATCAAAACCGTTGGTTAACTGCAAGGTTAAACCGTAAAATTTTAACCGTAACCGTTTTAAAAATAAAATTATATATACTAATAATTATAATTAGTTCTGTAAAATTAAAAATTCAAAGAAAATTATATATAATCAATTTACCAATAGCAAATGCAAATATAACAAATAGAAATATTAATTAAAACTTAAACGTGCTAGACTAATTAATATTTTTCTAACAAATATAAAAAATATTTTAACAAAACAGTTTTATGAAGAAATATACTCCATATGTTTCACAATGTTTGATTTTCTGAATATTTGGGAAACAAACAAAAAATTTCAAATTTAAAGTTCACATATACAAAAAAATAAACATATAGAGCTAAATCTCATAATGAAGCTAAATAAAAAAACTGTAAACATAGTGGTCATCGTCATTCGTCAAAATAGATAATTTTTATTTATTATTATTCTAGTTTATAAAATTTATAATTATTTAATTATAAATCATGACATTAACCATTTATTGTCATCAGGTAACCGTAACCGTATCTAACTGTAACCGTATCTAACTGTAACAGTATTAACCAGACTCGTATTTAACCGTAACCGTTTTAACCGTATATTAAACGGTTAAAGTTAAAGTTAAAAAAAATTCTAACCGTAACCGTGGTCATGCTTACTCTTTTGTAACACAGAGAGATGGTAGCTATGTATATCGATCGATGCCTCTTCTATGCATGGTGGACTCTTTGAGAGTCAGAAGATTAAGGAGATGGACTGTTTTTGTTTTGATCACATGCATAAGCGCCTACCTCATTAATTACCACAAAATTCGATTTCTGAGCACATGTCCATTGTGTCATCAACATGATGTGAGCAATGATCATATCTTGAATCGGGATCATATCGGGCCGGGGAGATTGGATGATATATCACCTTGGCAAAATGCATCGGACAAGAAGACAACAAAAGACATCCGGAAATGTCACCGGAGCATCAAGATGTGTTTGAGATGCTCCAAGCATACTTTTATTTATTGTTTTTTTCCTATTATCAAACCCTATAATTTTCTGTTTTCCCTAACGAGACGGTCTCATGATAATTCGAGAGCACGACTTTCTGTTTTTAAGAATAAAAATTCCATTGTGTTCTCTCATTAACTTTTCCCAAAAAAAAAAAAAAAAAAAAAAAAAAGTCCAAAAGACGAAAATTACATTGTGCGGACAGAATTGTCAAATATCCCTAGAAATACGTAAACACCCTCCGAATGTCGTCTTTCTTCTTTAGCCATTTGAGGGTATTATTGACAATATTTCACGGATAAATGATAACAACACAAAATCCCAAAAAAATAAAGAATACTCAGTAAAGTCTCAGGTTCGTTCCTTGGAAGATCACATTGTGTGTGTGTGTTTTGGACTCGAGCTTCTTCCACAATGCCTCTCTCTCTCCGAATCGCTCCATCTCCGACGACTTTCCGTTACTCTCCGGCTTCTGCTACCGGCGGCGGAGGCTTTGCCCTTGTGAAGCAGCACTGCCGGATCCCGAATTCCGGCGTGGCGACGAAAAGCGGATTCTGTTCGGTTGGTGGTGTTTTAGATTCGGGAAAGATGATCGGTTCCTATGTGGTGAGGTGTAGCTTAGAAACAGTGAATGTCAGTGTCGGCCAGGTGACGGAGGCTGACAAGGACACGTTCTGGCCAATTGTTAAAGCCGCCGGTGAAAAGATTGTTGTCCTCGACATGTACACTCAGTGGTACGTCTCGATCACAATCAAAGTTTTTTGCAATTCCTTTTTTGTTTTCTCTCGCATTCATTGATTCCGTCAGATTCTCTGGTAACTCGAAAGCATGAATCGTTTAGATGTCGAGCATTTAGATTGTTGACTGATTTTGGATCTATCGTTGGAAACAACTTTGGCTCTTTTGGTAAATTGTTTACCTGAAAACTTTGCTTGGCTAATCCTTATGTCTTCAATTCCCAATTCTTGCTACGACATGATCATGTCCTGGTCTAAGTCTAAAAAATATCTTATCTTTACTCTAACTTGTCTTGTCTATGAAACTCACTTTGCTTCTCACATTGTGTAACTTCCATAGTTTTAGGATAATATTTGATCGCCTTGCTTTCATCTGACTTTGGTACTTTCAGTTGTATTCAAAAATTACAGTATCTTTTGAGTTTACATCATTCATTTTTTGTTTGGTGGGGCATGTTTGTTTGATACAAAAGGATATGAATCGTAGTAGCACTTTCCAGAGTCGTAGAGTATGTACAATGTACATCGAATAAATAAGCTTTGAAAAGCTGTTCCACTTCACATCAGATTCATGAATGTTTGAGATAAGTTTCCCAATAAATGTTTTGTTTTGGTGTCTAGCGAAATCAAAGTTTGCCTTTCTTTCTCAATCCTTATGAAGGCTCTCTGCAGGTGTGGTCCTTGCAAAGTAATTGCTCCCAAATACAAAGAGCTATCGGAGAAGTACCAGGACATGGTGTTTCTTAAGCTTGACTGCAACGAAGACAACAAGGTTTCTTCTTCTTTGTGTGATGAACGTGTCTTTATTCTTATGTATCTTGTTTCGTAACACAAAAATCTTGAGAACAAAAACTCTTGCTTGCAGCCGTTGGCAAAGGAGCTAGGAATTAAAGTGGTTCCAACCTTTAAGATCTTGAAAGACAACAAGGTGATAAAGGAAGTGATTGGTGCAAAATATGAAGACTTAGTTGCAGCCATTGAAGCAGCAAGGTCAGGCTGAGTCTCTCTCTCTCTATATATATATATATATATCACTCCTGCTGTAAAGTGTTAGGATCATTCTCCATCTTCATGTAATTGGTTTGGTTCTATCTTGTATGTATGTAACTCTTTGTTGTTCCCTTAACCGGAATCGGTTTTAATTTAACAATGTATGCATAAATGCTGGAGAACAAGAAGAGCTAAATGTTTATCAGTTTATGTATCATAAGTTCATAACCAAGTGGTTTGGCTAATTTTGATTGAGGTCAACGATTTCATTGTTTGGCTTACATGTATGATGCATGTGCTTTGTTTTCAATGGATGTTCCAACTAGATTTGTTAATAATAAGTCATGACTTCAATTTAGTTGTTCACCAAATCCAACCTGACCTATTTTAATTTTAATCTACTTGGCATATGTATGTATATATTACTAGGCTAATGTATTTGGATTTATTCATATATACTTTTTTAATAAAATTTGGGGAGCATTTTATCATCTAAATGCAATCGTTCCTCTAGAGAAATTACAATTTCATAAACAGAAAGCAAATTTATTTATTGTATTCATTTTTCACCAAAAGTAAAAAAACATTTCTCTGGTACAAATTTCTCTATGATATACAAAAATAGCCGACAAAAAGAAAATGAGATATTCACAAGGATGGGGTAATACGAACTACAGATCACGGAATGACACGTGGCAAAATCAGGAAGGGAGTTATAAACTTATAATCGTGAGAAACGCGATCCGAGTCTCACATCTCTCTCTCTCTGGAGTGAACTGTTGAGCTCTTTGGTTTCATCGAGAGACCTAAACCCGATCTGCACCAAGAAGAATAAGCCGAAGAAGAAGAAGAATGGCGTCTTCTTCGTTCTCCCTCACGTCTCCGGCTGCGTCCGTCTATGCAGTCACCCAAACCTCCTCGCAGTTACCTCTCCCAACCCGCTCTCGTCTCCCTCGCAGAGTTTCTTTCCGTCTCTCCGCCAAGCCTAAGCTTCGCTTTCTCTCCAAGGTACGCGCGTTTCCTTCCCGATTCGTGCAATGTGAGTTTTTAGTTTTCGTGGGTTTTGATCATTTCTGTTTGCTCAAGTTTTTGTCTAATCTTCGTCGATTTTATCCTCAGAAATTTGCTCTGTGCATTTTCCGATTCGGTTCTACTCTTCCGAGAAGAATAATGAATTGCGATTTCCAGATTTGTGGGCATTCGTAATTTGGGAATTTTGTTCTTCTTTTAAATTTGATAGAAATCAAAAGGATTCGGCCTGTTCCACATCATTTTTTCTCGTTTACTCTCCCAAAAGGATTGCGCTTTTTGTGTGTTTATCAATTGTATTTGATCTTGTCCCAATAGTTTTATGCTAGCTTGTAGTTAATTCTCAGGGATATTGTTTTGGGATATATTTCTCTAATAGGCTAGTTTAATACCCTATCGTAGCAGTTGATCCGCAAGGCCTTAAGGCTAGTCTAATAGGGTATATGAATTTGCAGCCTAGTCGCAGTAGCTACCCTGTGGTGAAAGCCCAATCGAACAAGGTAAGCTCTTTGATTACTCATCTCTTTGAACAAATATTTCTCCATAAAATTGTTCATTTTCTGGACTCTCCTCCTGCCTTTAAAGGTTGGTAGCGGTGCATCATCAAATGCTTCAGCTCCTGCAAAAATTGATGGCCCATCAGCTCAAGGAAATGATAAAAACTCATTGAAAGACTCTTCTTCTTCTTCATCTGATTTAGCTACAGAAGAGTCTATCTCGGAGTTCCTTACCCAAGTAACAACTCTTGTCAAGTAAGTACACTTTCCCTGTTCTATTCCTTAATCGTGTAAACCAGGATCATTTTTTAACAATGCATGAATTCTCACCTCCATCACACAGGCTTGTGGATTCTAGAGACATCGTCGAGTTGCAGTTGAAACAACTCGACTGTGAACTTGTCATTCGAAAGAAGGAAGCCTTACCTCAACCACAATCCTATGTTATGATGCAGCAACCAAACCAACCATCTTTTGTGCAATCAATGGCTCCACCTTCTGCACCTGCTACCTCACCAGCACCTTCTACTCCAGCCTCCCTGCCTCCACCATCCCCACCTACCCCTGTCAAGTCATCGCTTCCTACTGTTAAAAGCCCCATGGCAGGCACATTCTACCGCAGTCCAGGACCTGGTGAATCACCCTTTATTAAGGTTAGGATATTTGCTAATTTTTTAAGCCCATAATTGTACTGAGACTTTAAGTACCTCTTCATTTGTAAATAGCTTGGACCCTATTTGCAGAACAGCAACAAAAATGATTTCTTTTCTGAAGTTAAGACATACGCTTTTCGGTTGAGGTTAATTTGTTTTCACTTGGCTTAGGATAACACAGGTATCTGTTATGTGCTTAACACACTTGAAATAGGAAGAATGGAAACGATATTAAATCTAATAGGATAGTACAACGGATGTGTCATAGCTAGCAATTTTCAATGCAATTTCATGCCTGCTGCATTTCACTGTCTGGATTAGTACTATATGACTTTCTTGCTGCTTTAGGTTGGAGATAAAGTGCAGAAGGGGCAAGTTCTATGCATCGTTGAAGCCATGAAGTTAATGAATGAAATAGAGGTGAGTTCTTAAATCTTCTGAACATGATGAACTACCATCTTTCTTCGTCTCTATATATATGGACTATATATTTAGTATTTACCCTAACTATTTCAAATCATCTCTTACCATATCGTTCTCCACTTACGGCAAATTAATATTTTTTTTTCTTCTTTTCAATCTCACTGAGCCATCTTTTTCATCTTGTTGTCCATATCCTTCATATGATTGCCCTCTAGATAACTTTACGTTACAATGTCCAAACTCTGTTATTCACTTGTCAATTATATTTGAATGAATAATACTTGTGCTTAGATTGTAACCATTCTATTATGATTCCAAAATCTTAACTCTTACCTACTCTTCACCTTTTGGTTTTTCAAACCTGGGAATATTTATTTTTGATTTTAACTCTGATACTTGAACTTGGTCTCCTCAGTCTGACCAATCGGGAACTGTAGTCGATATCGTTGCAGAAGACGGCAAGCCTGTTAGCCTCGACACTGTAAGTTTTCTCATTTCTCTATCTTCATTACTAAAAGGGAAAGACTTTCTCTAATTCAAGAACCACATTTTTGTTTTTTTTTTCCCAGCCTCTGTTTGTGGTTCAACCGTAGAATCGGCACCATGAGAAATGGAGAAAAGAGGCTACCAAATTCAATCTCTGTGCTTTGGTAAAACAATTTCTTTGAGAGTCTAAGAGTGTGTCCTTTCCGTTGTTACTGTTAAAGTCTGTTAGGTTTTTAGTTTGGTGAGGAAGAATGAGTTTTTTTAGTTACAAAGCTCTTCTGTTTTTTATTTCTTGATTTCTTTCTTTTTTATTACACGAATTCTTCGTTCTGTTGCAATCTTCCTGTTTCAAAAACAAAACCCCGACGTGAGCTGATTATTTATTTGGACTCGGCCCGGCCCGTACACCGTAAGGGCCCAATTAAATTAATGAAAGTGAGGTAACGAAGAAGTCTTAAAAGCCCAAAGAATTTAATTACTTAACAGAAACGGATTTGTTGACGAAGGAAACTTGAACCGCTTTCTTCTTCTTCTTCCTCTGAGAAATCGAAAAACTGTCCTCTCTTTTGCTTGTTTTTGGATTTTACTCAATGGGTACTAGTCGAGATCGCTTGTTCCTCGTCATCGCGCTATTCTCCTCGATTCTCTTCCTTGAGCTTTCCTCGCTACCGGATCCGTCTTTTTACGATTATCTCCGGGAGAGCGGTCTTCCCGCCGGCATAGTTCCAAAGGGAGTCACCAACTTCTCGATCGACATCAAAACGGGGCGTTTCACAGTCGCCCTCCCGGTTCCCTGCGATGCCAAATTCGAGAACCAGTTCCACTTCGACTACAACATCTCCGGCGTCCTCTCCGATGGCCGGATAGGGAATTTATCTGGTGTGACGCAGAAGGAGCTGTTCCTGTGGTTTGCTGTCAAGGGAATACACGTGGATCCAGAGAGCTCTGGGTTAATCCACTTCGACGTCGGTGTCGCTGATAAGCAGCTTTCTCTCTCGCTCTTTGAGTCTCCTCGAGATTGCACCGCCGCGGAATATGAACACCATACGGTTGATCTCTATAATCCCCTTGATTTGAAGGTACGTTGTTGCAATTTCATGAGCAGAATTTGGGTTTTTCTTTGTATTGGAATTGCCAGTGTCAAATAGCTAGGGTTTTAGATTTCCCCCTAATTGTTTGAGTGAAAAAAAAGTAAGGCAATAACGTTGAATCTGTTCAAAAAATATACTTATCTATGTGCTTTTATGGAATCTTTGGAACATTAGCACAATTCTGAAAAAAGGCAAGATTGTCTCTGTCCTAGGAAGAGAACAAATCTTGATTCTAAGAGTCTTTTAAATGAATATTGATTGGGTTTTGTTTCTTCAGAGATGATTTGAAACTTGTTGTTGAGGTTTTGGAATCAATGTTCTTATTTTGTTCACTTTACTCTTTACAACGCAGAAGCAATCTGGAGATATCCAATCGATTTTTGGACCAACAAGGAATCGCTGGACAGTATCATCGTAGTTTTTTTTTATTTCTTTCGAAGGCTTAGAAGGAACTGCAAACTCCCCTGATGATGTCTCTGGCATGGTGTGTCTTGTAAAGAGTTTGGCTTGCAGTTTTTTTGTGTGTGTTATACCATATCATAGTATCAACAGTATAAGCTTGCAACAGACAAACTTACGACGCATGAATACTTTTGCTTTGTTACAGATTAGGGGTTAAGACATATATGCTTGTGGATTTTTCATCAGACATTGTTGTGTTTTGTTATCACTCTCTTTTCTTGGATTTACATAGTAAAAGAAAGGAAGTTGATGATGTATTGTTTTCTAGTGATTCGATGTTGAATTCACCAGTGAAACTTTGCTTTTGAATGGAAGCTGCCTATGGAAATTAGATTTTGATTGTAGAACAGAGGCAAAGAGCAGATTAATCAGTGAATGATGTATTCATCTAATCTCGTTACATATATGATTATAAATCAAAATGAATTTCTACACTGCAAAACTCAAGATAAGGGGTTTATCTCTTGTAAGGTTATCAGATTTTCTGGCTATTTCCCATTTGTTTTCATTAAATATTGTTTCCTTTTGAATATTTAATCTATATATATAAAGAAAATCTGTTTTCATTTGTTTCCCATTTGATTTAATCTATATTTAATCTATATATATTGTTTCCCATTTGTTTTCATTAAATATTGTTTCCTTTTGAATATTTAATCTATATATATAAAGAAAGCTTTTCTCTCTTCTTATGCTGCCATCTCAACATCCTAAAAATTTAATACACATACTAAATACATATACTAATTATAAATTTGGTTTTAACATTATGAAAAGAATTTGAAAAGGTATTACTCATATTCTAAATAAAACCAGAAAATAATAAACTTATATGAATATAGTTCTTTGAAATAATAACAGGTTTAATAAATTTGGTTATCATAATATATTTTAACTTTTATAAATATTTAATTATGTTAAGTTGTATCGCAAATATTATAAAAAAACTAAAATATCAAACAAATCCTAACAATTAAACAAATAAGTTAAATATGTAACTAAATTCATAAAGCAAAATATAAGTTGACAAGTTTTACATCTAATAAAGAGACAAATAAATAAAATTAAGGTATACTTAACATAATAATTGCAATTATACATAACTATGAAAAAGAGAATAAGAGCCACCAAAATTAAGAAACATGTAAAAAGTAAAATATCAAACAAGTCCTAACAATTAAACAAATAAGTTAAATATGTAACTAAATTCATAAAGCAAAATATAAGTTGGCAGCTTTTACATCTAATAAAGAGACAAATAAATAAAATTAAGGTATACTTAACATAATAATTGCAATTATACATAACTATGAAAAAGAGAGTAAGAGCCAAAAAAAATTAAGAAACATATTAAAAGTATTTACACAAAAATATAAATTAAGTTTGAAAATTTAAGATCGTTGTGTTTGGTGATATTATTTTTAACAAAAAAAATAAAAAATGAATAAAAGCTTTATATATGCAAAATATATATCATGTGATGTAAATATATTTCAATTCTCATAATAATTACCATCCATTAATACAATAATTTTTCCTAGAATTTGAAAAGACATTTACTTAATAGAAGATAGATTATATTGAATTAATCTAAACAAACTTCAATTTAATAATTTAGTTTTATCCGTTTATTTATATAGTTTAGAAAAACTATAGAATTTAGTGTTTATAAATTATGGATTATATTTTTTCTAAATAAAATCAAACAATTGTTGTGACTTCAAACAATCAGTTATATATGGAAATCATTTTCAACAAAAATAAAAGAAAAATAGATTTAGGAATCACAAACATATTGCACACATAAATAGGGTTAAAATCATACATGAAACACTTGAAAAATAATAACTTCACATGAAACAAAATAAAAAATTATTAAGCAACTTTAAAATGTAAATATCTTCCTTTTAAAAAACTCAACTAATTGCATAAAATTGATCACCAAATAAAAAAAAGAGGTAAAAATGTGTACCATCGAATAAATAAACACATAGATGATCATAAATTAGAAAAAAATAAAACAAATACACAGATCTTAAACTGATAGAGATAATTAAATTAACTACGAAACCAAATAAAATAAAATATCATTAAATTAAAAAATTGTTTACCACGTCCGCGCGGATCACACCGTTTCTGATTTAAATTGAAAGTGAAATCTCACCGGCGATGGGGGAAGATATCGGAGAAGACGAGGGTTTTAGAGCAGTGTGTAATGTTTTTTACATGATAATCCTATTCACAAGAACTCTCTCTCTCTCTCTCTCTCTCTAAATGTTTAAATCGACGCTCGACCCCATATTTCTTATATTTTTTCAAATCGGCCCATATTATCTCATATGTTCTCATTAATCTATACATCTACGATGATTTTGATAGTAAATTAGTGATAGAAATTAAATCATTTTTCAAATAAAGTTAGATTCATTTTGTAATCACCAACACTGGATCATCGAAGATGAATAATAGTAAATTCTGAACATTTTATTAGTATTCGGTTTTAGATAAAAATACAGTGACTTATTTCGAAGTTTTTTTTTTTCAGTTCGGATAATTCTAAATTCACAAAACTAACTTTCCTTTTATTAGTATTCGAAGTAACTTTCGGAGTATACAAAACTAACCCTATTTCGAAGTATTTATTTTATTAGTATTCAGTTGGGTTAAAAAAATATACAATTTCCTAAATTTTAAAATGACAAAACTTAATTTTTAAAAACCAACTAATTGAATAAATAGTCAACCAAAAAAAAAA
Organism: Eutrema japonicum; assembly: GCA_030161315.1. Classification (NCBI taxonomy): domain Eukaryota; kingdom Viridiplantae; phylum Streptophyta; class Magnoliopsida; order Brassicales; family Brassicaceae; genus Eutrema; species Eutrema japonicum. The sequence continues at coordinate 49,695,536 of BSQW01000005.1, forward strand.
TCAAATTGTGGATCACTCACTAAACAAATACATAAATAAACATAAAATTAATAAAGGAAAAAAAAACTTAAGAATAAACAATCTACATTTCTTAAGCTAATAGAGACAAATCCATTAACAATCATACTAATACAACTAAAATAATATTATACCAAATTTTTTAAAAACAAAATTGTGTTCACGTAGCGCGGATCACACACTAGTATATTTATATAAAAATGTTAATTAATTTGTTAAACATTTTTGAAAACTAATTTTTCTGCACACGCGCCAAACGCGCTCTCTCTGCGCGTCTCTTCTAAAAGTTGACTTTTTTCTGGAAGACTCGTTATTTTCATTTCAGGCGTGGTTTTAGTGGGCCTTAATAAAGTAACAGAATTCGTGAAGATACATACAAATGAAGAGGTTTGTTAAGTTTTAGCGTCTTTCGTGTGAAATGTTAAACCTTAAATTAAATTATCCACACAAAATAAAAACGTGAACGGCAGGATTCGAACCTGCGCGGGCAAAGCCCACATGATTTCTAGTCATGCCCGATAACCACTCCGCTACACAAACCATGTCTATAATCGATCTGCACATGGTCATCTCTTTCCACTCGTCTCTCAAGGACAGCTAAATCAAACCATTTATTCATTTTCTTATTATTATAAGATTCCGATTGGCTCTAAGATCTGTAACCTTATCTTCATTGTCGTCACCAAGGTGTCCTAGATAATCACGAAACTCTTTTTTTTTATTTTCCTTATTTTATGGGTAACTTATTCTAATCTAAAAGGAGAAGAAATTAGAATACGCAGAAAATAAAACATTTGACCACTCGAAACCAGAGCGCTTAGGGATGGAGGAAATGAAGCCATGCGCCTCAAACTCGCCGCCGCTGACCCCGTTAGGCTGCTTGGAGAGAGCCGCCACCGTGTACGGTGATTGTACCTCCATCGTTTACGGTAGTAACACTGTTTACACGTGGCGGGAGACAAACCTGCGTTGCCTACGCGTCGCGTCATCTCTGTCATCTATCGGAATCGGCAGGTTCGACGTCGTCTCCGTCCTCTCTCCCAATACTCCGGCGATGTACGAGCTCCAGTTCGCCGTTCCGATGTCCGGCGCAATCCTCAACAACATCAACACGCGTCTCGACGCGCGCACCGTCTCTGTTCTTCTCCGCCACTGCGGATCTAAGCTTCTCTTCGTCGACGTCCTCTCTCGCGATCTCGCCGTCGAAGCGATCGCGATGTTGCCTGATCCGCCGATTCTCGTCTTCATCGCCGATAAAGAAGAGGAAGGAGGTGCTGACGTGGCCGATCACACCAAAAAATTCAGTTACTCTTACGATGATCTTATCGAGAGAGGGGATCCCGGTTTTAAGTGGATCCGACCCGAAAGCGAATGGGATCCGATTGTGCTAAATTACACCTCCGGTACGACTTCGGCACCTAAAGGAGTGGTTCACTGCCACAGGGGAATTTTCGTAATGTCACTCGATTCTCTAATCGATTGGACCGTACCGAAAAATCCGGTTTACTTGTGGACCCTACCGATATTCCACGCCAACGGTTGGTGTTTTCCATGGGGGATCGCCGCCGTCGGAGGAACAAACGTCTGCTTGCGTAAGTTCGACGCGCCGCTCATCTACCGTTTGATCCGTGATCACGGTGTCACACACATGTGCGGAGCTCCGGTGGTGCTCAATATGTTGTCGGCGACTCAGGAATCTCAGCCTTTTAACCATCCCGTCAACGTTTTAACCGCCGGTGCTCCGCCGCCTGCCGCCGTTCTACTCCGCGCCGAATCAATCGGTTTCAACATCAGTCACGGATACGGATTGACGGAAACGGGCGGTCTAAACGTCTCCTGCGCTTGGAAGCCACAGTGGAATCGGTTACCGGCGAGCGATCGGGCGAGGCTGAAGGCAAGGCAAGGGGTGAGAACCGTCGGGTTTACCGAAATCGACGTGGTGGATCCTGGATCGGGTAAGAGCGTTGAGAGAGACGGAGAAAGCGTCGGAGAAATTGTGATGAGGGGAAGCTCGATCATGCTTGGTTACTTGAAAGATCCGATCGGAACAGAGAAAGCTCTGAAGAATGGGTGGTTTTGGACCGGAGATGTGGGGGTGATTCACTCGGATGGATATCTAGAGATCAAAGATAGATCGAAAGATATAATAATAACGGGAGGAGAGAACGTGAGTAGCGTGGAGGTTGAAGCGGTTCTGTACACGAATCCGGCGGTGAACGAAGTGGCGGTGGTGGCGAGACCAGACGAGTTCTGGGGAGAGACGCCGTGCGCGTTTGTGAGTCTGAAACCTGGGCTGAGTCGGAAACCTACGGAGGAGGAGATGATAGAGTATTGCAGGAAGAAGATGCCAAGGTATATGGTGCCTAAAACGGTGTCGTTTCAGGATGAGTTGCCTAAGACTTCGACGGGGAAAGTTATGAAGTTTGTGCTCAGGGAGATTGCTAAGAAGATGGGTTCGACGACGTTGAGTCGGATGTAAAAACATTTGGATTATACATCCAATTTGTTTTGAATAAATGGTTATGGGTTTTAACTGTAACGTTCGTAATGGCGTATGTTTTTTTTCTTCTTCTCACACATTGACCTAGTCTACGTTTGTCGAACTTTTTTTGTCACTCTTACAAATTCTTACACATTGAACTTACAAACTCTTACAAATTCTTGACATAAAAAAGTTTGTATGTTCTTTGCCTTTATTTAGAAATTTATACAAAAGTGAACCGAAATGTAATCTATGAACCTTGTCAAACCGAAGCTAGGAAATTGAAATGCGATAAGAAGAAAACGAGGGTTTGCAGAAAACCGGAAAGAGTGAAAAGCGAAGAAGACACTGGAGATTATTTCGGCTCTGGGTGACGAGAAGATGGGATTACTCTCTAACCAGATCTCCAGAGATGAGCTGAAAGCAGCAGATCACATCTATTCATGGCGTGCCGCTTATATCTACTCCCATCACGGTTCCATCTCCTTCTCTCTATATACATGCAGATGCATTATTACATTTACAGTTTTTTTTTTTTTTCATTCAGTCAATGCTCGCTCGATCTTAGCTATTTCTGGGTTTATTCCCTCGTCTGAATCGAGTTTTTGTGTTCCTGTTTTTGATATTCTCCAAGATCCCTAAATTAGAGGATGAATTACGCGGATTTCTCTGTATTCAATTCGCAGGAATCTATGTAGGCGATGGGGAAGTCATACATTTCACTCGTAAAGGTCGTCTTGAAACCGGATCTGGAACTTTCTTGGAAAAAATCATCGAGATTTCTGTTCCGAAACGTGGAGGGAACCCTTGTCCTAACTGTGGAGATCAATCCAAACTCGAAGGTGTAATCTCTTCTTGCCTTGACTGCTTTCTCACCGGAGGAAATCTCTTTCTCTTCGATTACGGTGTCTCTCCGGCTATCTTGATGGCCAACCCACGAGGCGGTACCTGCACAACAGCACCTTCAGATCCCCCTGAACAAGTCATTTCCCGTGCGGAGTTCCTCTTTTTGCGAAAAGGGTTTGGTGTCTACGATCTCTTGAACAACAACTGTGAAGATTTTGCCATCTTTTGCAAAACTAGTTTGATTGTCTTGTCGAAGCTGGGAAGTAGTGGTCAAGCCAATTCGGCACGCAGTGTTTTCTCTTGTTCATTCGCAGGGGTGGTGAAGAGTGTCTCGGTGGGTTCCGCTGCAAAATGTCTTGTTTCCGGCATTGGCGGTATTGGTGCTATTGCTTTGATGGGATATGCTGACTACTGTTTAGGTCGTTTGAATTCTGACATTGGTGTGAGAAAGGATGCTACCAAAATTCCTGTGGAAGAGCTCGCGACAGTTATAGCAATTGTGGAAGGCAGATTGGACAACAACAAGTGTAGTTAGCTAACACTTGCTTTGGGGTTATGGAAGTTTTTGATGACTGATTGTTGAATAAGAGATATTCTGCTTCTGCTTTGTTTGTATTGTGGAAAGTGGAAACTGTATAATTTGGTTTTGTTGAATCGTGGAACTCTATTTTATGGTATTGATATGATGGAAAAGTAACAATCCTAATAAACCAACTTTTGTAGAATCACATAATCAAGCTTCTTGCGGGGAATAAGACTAGCATCCACATCCATTAGACACCCTTGATATTATGATTGGATGTCTCGGAAAAAATTGAATCAATCTCAAAATGACAAGTGGCACATGGGTGTTTCCAATAGACACCATGGTATCTCATATGAGCTCTTTCTTATCTCTCCTATTTTTCTATTTTTTCTCATTACTTTTTATATTGAGACACCCTCCAAAATGTTGACTCTAATAAGTTGTCCAAGATGTTGGAGAAATCTGAATATGAAGTTTATACAACTTCTCCTTGACTTTCCTTTATCCAGCCAATAAAAGAAATTAAACATTCAGACGTACAAAAAAAAAAGTTGACTTTATAATTTGGTTTTTTCTTCTTTGTCAAAAAAACTTAAAAAATCTATATTATTAAAAAAAGATTTTTTTGCGCCAAACAAAAATAAATACATATAAAATTATAATTTATGTAGATACTATACATGTTGTCAACCATATATTTTTAAGAAAAGAATAATCTACATAATATCTATATTATTAGATATGAATATTCTAACTAATTATAATATTTATAAATAACATTTAATCTCTATTTAATTGATTAAATTATTTAAAATATAATAACATTAATCCATAAAAAAAATTTGTTGTCGACAGCCCAAGACCTAACATTAATCCATAATTGTAGAGATTAAATGTATATTTATGTTTATATGTGGTTACTTTGATATCTAAGAGAAAGAATTTTAATCCGAATTCGAAACTTTAAGTGAAGTCCAAATTAAAACAATTATGTTTGGTTTAATATGTCTATTTAATTGAACTATAATTAAACCAAATGATATAAATCTTATTATTAAAAAATATTTAAATTTGATAAAATTTCAAATATTCAAAAATAGTAAATATTTCTATTATACGGTAATATGGTGGATCAGGTTAGGATTATGTTACAATTGCGGTCCTTCGTGGGTTGGTTTGTCAAAACATGCAATATATCATGTTGATTTGAGACATATTAAAAGGGTGGGTTACCCCATTTTAGCACTCATAAATATATAATTTATGAAATTTGATTTTAATAAAATAATAAAATAATTAGTTGTGTGGTAATCTAAATTCACATAATAACAAAGTTTACAATTAAGATTACATCAATACATACTCAACTAACTCAATTAACTCATACTCATATTCTACTAATATCCACCATATGATAACATCATATAATTTTTATACAATTTAATTGTTTGCCAGGTAACAAATTGTGCTGTCATTTAAGGTTACATAAATCACATAATCATATAATTTTTCAATAAAATTGAAGTCAAAAATTTTCGTTAGTGTTTGCTCAATATAAATTTCACAAAATAATGTATAAAAATTATTGCCTTGCACACAGAGTGAATTAGAATCTCGTTCGCATACCAAGAGTTAGAAATATGATATAAACATCAAAACACATATTGCATAACAAATCAACAAAATATCATCCTCTCACTAAAAACTTAAGAATCACAAATTCAGCATATTTGAATATATAATACTTAAATTATATTTTATTTCCCATTTTATCTTTTATATATTTCGAAATTTAATCTACAAAAAACTTGACACCGCGCGGGTTCGTGGGTTATAATATAGTTGGGTTTAAAAATCACAAACTTAGGAAACAGGAAATTGCTCATTTAATTCTTCACAGTTGTTCGCTCGGGTAATTTATTCCCCAACTATCGCTTACTCAAATAAATTTCCGAAGTTGTAGTTGAATTTACAAAATCATGATTAAAAAAGTCAATCGTTAATTAAACAAACGGAGACGTTAACGTTGACTTTTTAAGAGTCAAATTTTGCAAAGTCAACGTAAACATTATGAATTAATTTGCCAACTTAAGAGTTAAAGAATTAATCTGCAAATTTACAAAACTAGAAGAATTAAATGATTATTTCCAAATATATATTATGATTTTTAATAAAACATATTCTTCATTTTAATAATATACACATAAATCAGGGATGCCATAAATTATTACGGTTTTCATAATAATTTTCAAATTTGTCTTGTAACCACTACAAGAAAACAGGCAATTTGCGACGATTTTAATTCGTTGCAAATTGCCATCGTTTTTGCGATGACTTTACGACGATTCTTAAAGACGTCGTAAAATCGTTGAAAAATTGGGACGAAACTTTTCGTTGTCAAATCGTCGCTAATTAGCGACGATTTGACAACGATTACCGACGACATTACGACGATTATCAAAATCGTCGTAAAATCATTTTAACATAGCGACGATTTACCGAGGTTTATATAAAACGTTGTAATATCGTCGTAAAATTACCCACGAATTAGCAATGATTATTATAAGTTGAACTTTACATCGATTTCCCAACGATAAATCAGTTAGGTGAGCACGTTTTAAGTTCACGGTGTTCGGTTAGGTAAACATGTTTAATGTCGTTGTAAAGTCGATGTAAACATTTTTAGATTCGTTGTAAAATCGATGTGAAATCGATGTAAAATCGTAGGTAATTCGATGGTAATGAAAATAAAAATCTATATATAGTGGCCAACTTCATAATAAAAATTTCATATTCAAAAACATTTACTTCTTTCTGACCAACAAAAAATGTCAATATACGAAATTAGAAGATGGATGTATAATCGTCTTGATTCAGAGGGATCGCTAACAAAGGAGTTCAGTGATGGGGTGGAGGGATTCATGCATCAGGCAGGAAGTATACATAATACGATTATCAGTGGTAAGATGTACTGTCCTTGTGCCAGATGCTTGAATAGGAAATTTATCATTATCTCGAAGGTGTGGTCGCATATATTAAATAGAGGGTTTATGCCGCATTACTATATATGGTATTATCATGGAGAGGGTCATGGGGGAAATGCAGCTAGTAGTAGTAGCAATTATCAAGCATCGAATTTTGATGAGTCAAATAATTTTAATCAATTTGATGATCATGCGGAGCAGCATGGTGAAGATAATGATAGGATTCATGACATGGTTACGGATGCATTTCATGAAACCGTAAGTACATTTGCACATGATCATCATGATGAGGAACCCAATCTAGATGCAAATTTTTTTTATGATATGCTAGATGCTGCAAATCAGCCACTCTACGATGGATGTAGAGAAGGACATTCTAAATTGTCGTTGGCGGCTAGGATGATGACTATTAAAACTGATCATAACTTAGCTGAGGTTTGCATAGATGATTGGGCTGATTTGATTAAAGAGTATTTGCCAGAGGAAAATTTAGCTGCTGAAACTTACTATGAGATACAGAAGCTGGTTTATAGTCTTGGGTTGCCTTCTGAGATGATAGATGTCTGTGTTGACAATTGCATGCTTTTTTGGAAAGATGATGATAAGTTGCTGGAATGTCGATTTTGCCATAAGCCAATATATAAGCCGCAAGGTACTGGTCGGAGTAAGGTACCGTTCCAGCGGATGTGGTACCTTCCTATAACTGATAGATTAAAAAGAATGTATCAGTCTGAGAGGACAGCTGCATCGATGAGATGGCATGCAGATCATTTGCAAACAGATGAGGAGGTTACTCATCCTTCAGATGCAAAAGCGTGGAAACACTTTAAGACGGTACATCCAGACTTTGCTAGAGAGAAACGTAATGTGTATCTTGGTCTTTGCACAGATGGATTTAGTCCATTTGGTATGTTTGGTAGGCAATATTCTTTATGGCCAATAATCATAACGCCTTACAACCTACCCACAGATATGTGCATGCAAAGGGAATTTTTATTCATGAGTATTTTAATACCAGGTCCGAAGCATTCGAAGTGTTCCCTTGATGTGTTTTTGCAGCCTCTTATAAAAGAATTAGAGCAGTTGTGGTATACCGGGGTTCGGACATATGATTTTGCAAGGAAATTTTTTTTTACAATGCGTGCGGTGCTTATGTGGACAATAAGCGACTTCCCTGCGTACGGGATGTTATCAGGTTGGACTACGCATGGGCGATTGTCTTGTCCATATTGTCTCAATCGGACAGATGCGTTTCAATTGAAACATGGTCGGAAAACAAGTTGGTTTGATTGTCATCGCCGATTTCTACCGATTCATCATGCATATCGAAGAAATAAGCGATTATTTAGAAAGAACAAAACTGTTCGTGTTCCTCCTCCTATTTATATTTCCGGGGAAGATCTAGAAGCAGAAATTGATCATTATGGTGCATTGGAAACAGTCAATCGTGGTGGAAATTGGCACACTCCAGCTAATATGCCGGATGGATATGGGGAGCATCACAATTGACATAAGAAAAGCATATTCTGGAAGCTTCCGTATTGGAAGGATCATTTGCTTAGACACAATTTGGATGTCATGCACATTGAGAAAAACTTTTTTGATAACATCATGCATACATTGTTAAACGTGCGTGGAAGGACTAAAGACAGCGGTAAGTCAAGGTTAGACTTGCCTGATCTTTGTTGTCGGAATGAGTTACATATTACAAGCAATGGGAAAGCACCTGTCCCCATATTTCGAGTGGGTGCGGAAGAAAAGTCAGCTTTGTTCAAATGGGCGACATCTGATGTGAAGTTCCCGGACGGGTACGTATCTAATTTAGCTAAATGTGTTGAGAATGGCCAAAAGTTTTCCGGGATGAAGAGTCATGACTGTCACGTCTTTATGCAACGACTAATACCTTTTGCATTTGCTGAACTTCTACCAGGAAATGTACACGAAGCAATTGCAGGCATTGGAGGGTTTTTTCGGGATCTTTGTACCCGTACTTTGTCAGAAGATGTTATTGCACAACTTGATGCTAGTATTCCTATTTTGTTGTGCAACATGGAGAAAATATTTCCCCCAGCCTTTTTTGATGTAATGGAACATCTACCTATTCATCTACCTCACGAAGCAGAACTTGGGGGACCTGTGCAGTATCGAGGGATGTACCCTTTCGAGCGATTCATGGGACATTTGAAGCGGAAGGCTAAAAATCTAGCCAAAGTTGAAGGCTCAATAGTAGCAGGAAGTTTAACAGAAGAAACTTCTCACTTCACGGGGTACTATTTTGGCTCGAAGGTTCGCACACAGAAAAGGGCAGCACGGCGATATGATGATGGAGGTGTAGGCCGAACATATGCTAATGAAGGTGTCCCAGATATCTTTTCTTCAATCGGTCGATTATGTGGAAGAGTGAAGTCAGTTTGGTTTGCCAATGAAAAAGACCATCATAGTGCACAAACGTATATCCTCTTAAATTGCGAAGAAGTTAGTCAATTTGAGACGTAAGTGTATAAACATACGTCTTATATATATGGCTAAATTATATATATGCTAGCTTTATACCAATTACAAATACTTTTGTATGCAGTGAATTTGTTAGACAAGTCCGAGAAGTCATTGAAGGAATCTCAGACGATGAAATCAACAAGCGTAAAGATCAACATTTTGCCCCGTGGTTGAAGACGCAAGTACGTAAAATTTTAAGTGATATGATTAATTACTAACTTGGACAATTAGCCTAATACATATTTTGATTACTTTTTTAATTAAATTAATTAATGATATAGGTCGAGTATGGGGATACCGCATATCCACTCTGGTTCCATGAGTTAATAAAAGGCCCCATATCGAAGATAACGAGTGCACCCATGTATTGCACACGCGGATATATATTTCATACATTCAAATACGGAAATCAAAGAGCTACTGCCAACTACGGGGTATGTGTGTGGGGCGAAATAGATTTTTATGGAGTGTTGCAAGACATAATCGAAGTTGAGTACCCTGGTTGCTTAGGTTTGAAATGCGTTCTGTTCAAATGCGACTGTTTCGATCCAACAGTTGATCGAGGCGTCCGTAAAAACAAATTTGGGGCAGTAGATGTCAACCAATCACGACGTTACAATAAGTATGAGCCATTTATCATAGCATCACAAGCAGAACAAGTCAGCTTTGTTCCATATCCGCGAGTTCGCACCACCCGTATCTCATGGTTATCAGTTATAAAAGTTTCTCCGAGGGGTCGAATTGTGGGGGTTGATGAGGAACTACCAATGCAGCAAGATCATTGCTCTGATATGCCAGAACTAAATGAGAGCAATGAAGACATCCTTTTGATAGATCCTCAAAACAGGCAAGTTGAATATCTCCCAGACGATACAGAGGAAGAAGATGAGGAATATGAGTTCGAAGAAAGTGATGAACCAGATGATCAAGAAACGGATGTGTACTACTCTTCGTCCGAAAATGAATCAGAGTGACCGCGCTAGCTAGTAATTATTGTGAATTTAATGTATTAATATAATATTGTGATCGAGTAATTATTGTGAAATTTAAGTGATATGATTTCTATGAAATCCTTTAAACCCCAAACTAAATTCCATCTCCGATCTCCACTCATTTTCCGCCTTAGGTGCGGCGATTAATAAATTACGAGACATATGTGTCTATGTGTCATGTAATATATTAATTGCCCCAACAACGGTGGGAAATGAGTGGTGATCGGAAATGGGATTTAGTTTGGGGTTTAAGGGATTTCAAAGAAATCGTCGCTAAATCGTCGCTAATTCGATGCAAATTGGCGACGATTTAGCAACGAATTGAACAAATCGTGGCTAAATCGTCGCAAACACTGAATGTCGCAAATTCGATGCAAATTAGCGACGATTTGGCAACGATTTGTCATAAACCCTAAACCCTTTGCCCTAAACCCTAAACCCTAACGTATTACCATCTCATTGTATTATGCATCTTTCAATGAAATTGATCGTGACTTTAGAGAATTGTCCGAAAATAAAAACTCGGTCAATCACAGTAATATCCACAAACTGAATCATTGTATTAATAATCTCTAACATATACGCAAACTATATGTTTTACTTATTTTTCAATATCGATGTACTTATTGATAATTTCATGAATTTGGATTTACAGTAAACATGTCAAGTTGTTTATGGAATGTTGCAATCGACGTTACAATTTTGTACCTATACCCTAAACCCTAAAACCGATTCTACAAAGATCCTCTCTAAATCGATGCACATTGGCGACGATTTGGCAACGATTTGAACTAATCGTGGCTAAATCGTCGCAAACCCTGAATGTCGCAAAATCGATGCATATTAGTGACGATTTGGCAACGATTTGTCATAAACCCTAAACCCTTTGCCCTAAACCCTAAACCCTAACGTATTACCAGAACATTGTATTATGCATCTTTCAATGAAATTGATCGTGACTTTAGAGAATTGTCCGAAAATGAAAACTCGGTCAATCACAGTAATATCCACAAACTGAATCATTGTATTAATAATCTCTAACATATACGCAAACTATATGTTTTACTTATTTTTCAATATCGATGTACTTATTGATAATTTCATGAATTTGGATTTACAGTAAACATGTCAAGTTGTTTATGGAACGTTGCAATCGACGTTACAATTTTGTACCTATACCCTAAACCCTAAAACCGATTTTACATAGATCCTCTCTAAATCGATGCACATTGGCGACGATTTGGCAACGATTTGAACTAATCGTGGCTAAATCGTCGCAAACCCCGAATGTCGCAAAATCGATGCAAATTAGCGACGATTTGGCAACGATTTGTCATAAACCCTAAACCCTAAACCCTTTGCCCTAAATCCTAAACCCTAACGTATTACCATCTCATTGTATTATGCATCTTTCAATGAAATTGATCGTGACTTTAGAGAATTGTCAGAAAATGAAAACTCGGTCAATCACAGTAATATCCACAAACTGAATCATTGTATTAATAATCTCTAACATATACGCAAACTATATGTTTTACTTATTTTTTAATATCGATGAACTTATTGATAATTTCATGAATTTGGATTTACAGTAAACATGTCAAGTTGTTTTAAGAACGTTGCAATCGACGTTACAATTTTGTACCTATACCCTAAACCCTAAAACTGATTTTACATAGATCCTCTCTAAATCGATGCACATTGGCGACGATTTGGCAACGATTTGAACTAATCGTGGCTAAATCGGCGCAAACCCTGAATGTCGCAAAATCGATGCAAATTAGCGACGATTTGGCAAAGATTTGACATAAAATATACCGCGTGTCGGTCAATTAAACTCCCGCGTGTATGAATGTCACAAAATCATTGCAAAGTTAGCGACGCATTAGCTACGGTTCAATTGCCTCGATATAGCGACGACAAGTAAACTTATATATACACGCGAATTCCTTGCCATTTCATTAACAAAAAAAACAAAAAAATCATAATCATAACTTCCTGTCGAATTTCTTGCGAAAAAAGGTAAATTTTTTTTTTAAATGTTTTTAATTAATTAGTATAGATAAATTTTTTTATATAGTATTTTTTTGCGAAAATAATTAGCAGACTGCCCGAATGTTTATAGATAGTAATTTTTTTTCATTATTATGCAGATGGGCCAGCGTCGTGCACATTACGCTCAGTTTTTGAGAGAGATTGGTGATGCTTCGGGTACCGGGGTGCCCGTGTCTTCTGAGGCTACAGAGACAGATTTCGTCCCGGTGACGCAACCACAGAGTGCTCCGCCGCCTCCACATCCACCTCAGATTCCGCAACCTGGAGGCCATGCCCCAGCCCCATATGCACACATGACGGTTATTGATTTGCTTGCGCAGCCGGGCCGTCATAGGCTTAAAAGATTAGATCCGGATCATACTGACGGGTCGGAATGGTAATATATATAAATATATATTTTTTACATTTATTATTACATATTTATATATATTTCTAACAATTCAAAATTTTACAATTTTTTGTTTCAGGTTTGGGGTTGAATCCAAAGTTGGACGCACCGTTTCCGACATCATCAAGTCTTATTTTATCGAGCCGCATACCAATTTTACCCAGCTTCCTCTACACGTCAAGGAGACTTGGTTCAAGATGTTTACGGTACGTATGGAAAAAATATTTTTTCTCCCATAATTATTTTAATTATATTTTAATATATATTTACTTTAATTTTATACAATATGTAATTATTTTTGTTTCTCATGCAGCAAAAATATCACTGGGATCTTTCGCTTAATGGCGAGGTCGAAACTTTATTTCTCGAGAGGGTGAAGTTTCGTATCCAAGGCGTGGTTGGTGAGTGGAAGAAAGCATGAAAGAAGGATGGCGATGAAGCAAAGCCCCTGCACATGGATAAAGCCGTTTGGGACGGCTTGGTGCGGTATTGGATGGATCCGAAATCCATCGTAACTGCTGAGAAGTGTTCGGCTTCCCGCAACACCGTTGATTCGGACGGGAGACTCAAGGCTCTGCCTCATACAGCTGGGCAAACACCTTTTGCGTGTGTTCGTCTACAGATGGTAATTAAATTTATTTAAATTAATTAATTTATTTAACTTACTTCGTCAATAATATAGTTTTTTTCTTTAGGCCGCCGAAGACGGAGGTGTACTCCCTCCGGTGACCAAGGTTTTTGAGCGGACGCACCGGAAGAAGGATGGTTCCTTTGTTTCCGAGACAGCTGAGCACATCTTCAATGAGGTGACTTCCAAAGTCACCGAACGAGAGACACAGCTCTCTCAACAGCTATCTCCAGGTGGTTCGTCGGTCATGTCTGGAGGGTTGACCACACCCGATATTGACCGGATCTTCGAGCAGGTATATAGAATAGTTAGTACTTATTAATTTTTAGTTTTTGATTTTTTAAAAATTTCTAATTGTAAATTTAAATATAGGTTGCCCCTAAGCGAAAGGGGAAGGTTGTCGGGATGGGATCTATTCGAGATGTCTCTGCTGCTTCTTCATATGCTCCGCGACGACGATCGCCAGAAGATGATCCAGTCGTGTTATACGTGCCACGATTACAAGTCTTCAGGAGCGGGTTGAGACCGAGTCTCAAGCATATCAGGCGAAGATTGCGAGTCTTCAGAAGCGGGTTGAACAGGATGCTACGCAGAATGACGAACTCTTCGACATCTTGGCAACAGGGAACCCGACAATGCAAGCCATGCTACGGGAAAAACGAAGACTCCAAGCAGAGGCAGATGCAGCGGCAGAGGCAGCGGCAGGCACATCCGGTTCGTCGAGACGTCCCGAAGACGATGTGAATATCGACGATTACGATATAGTTATTTAGATTTCGAATTCTAATTTTGGTTTTTTTTTGTAACAGATTATAATATTTTTTTTTAATAAAATATTATAATATTTTATTTTTAAAATTTTTATTTTATAATTTCGAAATTAATAAAATTTTAAAATTAATAATAAAATCATATATAGAATCGTCGTTAATTCGATGGTAAACAAATAGTCCTCGTTGATTCGTTGCTAAATTAATCGTCATAAAATCGTGGCTAATTTACGACGATTATACGACGATTTATTAGCAACGATGTTGCGACGATTATTTAGCAACGAATTAAGGACGATTTATTAGCAACGATTTTGCGACGATTATTTAGCAACGATTTTATGACGATTAATTAGCAACGAATTAACGACGACAATTTTTTGCCATCGATTTAACAATGAAATATTACCCTTCGAATTACCATCGTTTTTACGACGTATTTATATTCGTCGTAATTTCAATGTAATATTTACGACGATTTTATGACGGTAATTTACCGACGATTTAGCGACGATTTTGTTTCTCTCGTACTTTTCCGACGAATTTACGACGATTTGTGGTTTGCGACGATCAGTTAACGACGATCTCTTTTTCGTCGCAAATTCGATGCAAACCCCATTTTGCAACGATTTTGCAACGATATCGTTCGTTGCAAAATGCATGTTTTCTTGTAGTGAACATTTTTAAGCTATTTAGTTTGATAAAAATCAAAATAACTATATTCAGCATTATTGGTAATTTTCGACATCCCTAAGACTCACGTCTAAAAATAGATTTGACATGACAAAATAAAAAATGTGGCCCATAGGTCTTCACACATGAACAATGGAGAATCAACTAAGATTACTTTATTAATAACGTAAAATGCAAAAAAACGGTTTGTAACTATAAAAACTTGTCGGTTAAGTTATTATATAGCTGAATATAGTTGTTATTTTGATTTTTTGTGAAATTAAATAGTTTTAAATGTTACAAGACAATTTTAAAAATTATTACGAATAAACCGTAATAATTTATTTGTATATTATTAAAATGAAGACTAGTTTTTATTAAAAAAAAACTATATTTGGAAATGATTATTTAATTCTTCTAATTTTGCAATTTTGTAAATTAATTCTCTAATTTTTAAATTGATAAATTAATTACTTAAGTGTATGTTAATTTTGCAAAATTGGAAACATAAAAAGTCAATATTAACGTCTCTATTTATCAATTAACAATTGACTATTTTAAAGCTTAAGTTTACGTTGAGTTTTTTTTTTTGAACAAAGTTTACATTTGAAATGATGGATGTTGATCATAAGTAACGATCCTAATAAACCAACTTTTGTAGAATCACATAACAGTTTACCAAGTGTCTTGCTGGGGATAAGTTGTCCAAGATGTGGGGAAATCTGAATATGAAGTTTATCATTATTTTATAATACAACTTCTCCTTGACTTTGCTTTATCCAGCCAATAAAAGAAATAAAACATTCAGACGTACAAAAAAAAGTTTGACGTTATAATTTGTTTTTTTTCTTCTTTGTCAAAAACAAACTTTAAAAATCACAAACTTACAAATTAATCCAGCAGCAGAATGGAATCCCTTCTTCTCGAGAAGATGGGATTATTCTCAAACAAGATCTCCATAGATAATCTGAAACCAGGAGATCACATCTATTCATGGCGCAACGCTTATATCTACTCCCATCACGGTTCCATCTCGAACTCTCTCTCTCGATCGATATAATTAGTTAATTCTGGGTTTTCAAGAAGATCCCAAAAAATTCAGGGGTTTTCTCCCTGGGGGGATGAAGAATAACGCGATTTCTCTGTTTGCAATTTCTCCACAGGAATCTACGTAGGCGATGGGAAAGTCATTCATTTCACTCGCGGAGGTGGTCTAGAGACCGGAACGGGAACTTTTTTAGACAGTATCATCGTTAGCTCAATCCCGAATCACGGAGGAGACAATCCGTGTCCTTATTGCGGGAAGCAATCCAATCTCGGTGGTGTAGTCTCTTCTTGCCTTGATTGCTTTCTCACCGGAGGAGATCTCTTTCTCTTCGATTACGGTGTCTCTCCGGCTATCTTTATGCCCAAACTTCGAGGAGGTACATGCACGACAGCAACTTCGGATCCTCCCGATGAAGTAACTTCCCGTGCGAAATCCCTCTTATCGAGAAACGGGTTTGGTGATTACCACGTTTTCGAGAACAATTGTGAAGACTTTGCCATGTATTGTAAGACTAGTTTGGTGGTCGGCAAAAGCTACGTGTTGGGAAGGAGCGGTCAGGCCAATTCGGTGAGTGCGGCTGCGTGCGTTGCACGAATGCTTAGTCCTTGGGCCAGCAATGCGATCCGTCTCTTTTCGGACACTGGTATGCGAAACGATGCTATCAGAGTTCCCGTCGAGAGCCTCATGGCAAGGGAAAGCTGACTCTGCTTCTGCATATTGTTTGAATTCTGAGGATTGTTGATTCATTATTTGTTCTTTAAGGGGATTGATTACAGAATCTGCTTCTGCATATTGTTTGAATTGTGGAACTCTTTCATATAGTGTGTGGATTACACTTTCATTGAGGTCTTCATTGTTTGTTTGTGTTGGATCAGGCGTTGAAATCGAAGAAGAGGAAGATGATTGTGCAGAACAACTTGAATCCAATGAGAAAATCTTAGAAGAAAGATACAAACATTGGAAAATAAAAACGAAGCTTCTATTAAATCGGTTGCGATAGAGAATGAAGATATTTGTGTTGCTTCAGATGGAATCAAAGAAAGGAGCGGATCAAATCTATCAGTCTCTAGGAAAAAACTTCTTGTTTTGATCTTAATAGATTGTTTGCAGATATAGTTTCTTATCTCGCAGATTGTAAAGTTGACCTTATATTGTAGTGAAGCAGGTGGCCCAACGACCGCTGTTTCGTTTTATTCATTCACGTATTCTGTTTCTACCAACTTCTCCATATAAAGTATCATGTCACCACCATTACCTAAATTATCGTTTGGAGATATGAAGAGTAAATTGTCGTTTTGTTGGGTAAGTAATTCGTTACATGCCTTCTCTTGTTTCTTATAAGAAACAAATTTGTCTAATTTTGTCATTGTTGCAGGACATGTCTTATTGTGCTACGACCACCCTTGAAAATAGGCAAAAAGCTCTTGTGTTCAAGGATCTAAACAAGCTATGGGAGAAAGATGACCCAAAATTTTCGTGAAAAGCAGGTGATTCAATGGAATTCATGTAATGGTGGTGACCTGAGACTTTATATGGAGAAGTTGGTAGAAGCAGTAGACGTGAATGAACAAAACGAAACAACGGTCGTTAGGTCACATGATTCACTCCAATATAAGCGTCCACTTCATAATCTGCGGGAGAAGAAACTATATCTGTACCTGCAAGCAATCCATTAAGATCAAGAACAATAAGTTTTTTTCCTAGAGACCGATGGATTTGATCCGCTCCTTTCTTTGATTCCACCTTAAACAACACAAATATCTTCCTTCTCTATCGCAACATATTTAACAGAAGATTCGTTTTTATTTTTTATGTTTGCATCATCTGAGACAACATAATCATCTTCTTTCTCTTTCATTTCTAAGTGCTCATTTTTTTCCTGGGATTCTCTCATTGGATTTAAGTTGTTCCGCACAATCAACTTCCTCTTTTTCAACAGGTTTCCACATTCTCGATTTCATCGCCTGATGCAACACAAATCTCTTTATCAACCGCTGTTTCGTTTTGTTTTTTCCCATTGCTAACATCAGCCGCTGTTTCGTTTTTTGGATAAACCTTTAAAAAGTATACGCTGCTTAACGCAAAAAAAAAAAAGAGGAAAGAAAGAAGAATCTTATATATGCGTTTGACGTTTACATTTTGCAAAAAAGCAAAATTGTTTTACGTCGCTTAGAAAAATATTTCCCTGTAAACGCTAACGCAAAAATTAAAGTTTAAAACAATCAAACTCTTAGAATCCAATTATTTGTCTCCGAGTACTTGTTTATGTTAGAGGGGATTAGCACCTCCTGGTTTAACTCGGTTCGAACTGAGGTCGGTTCGATCTAGACTGGTTTACGATGGTTCGGATCAAGGATAAATCAGCCCGAAAACATTGGGCCGAACTTGGAATCTCGCTAAAACCCATCTCTGCTACCGATATAGGCCCAGCTCGAGCCCAGTCCGTTACAACAGATGATAATCGAAGTATTTCCCTTTTCCCGCCGATCTCGGAAAATGAAATATTCCCCTCGATCGAATCTTCGAGATATCAGGAAGATATCCTTAACTCGGAGAGAAAACCGGAATATTTCCTTCTCCTAATCGAACTCGGAAAAAGGAAATATTCTCTTTTCAAACCGCCTCAAGACATTATAAAGAGGGGATGAGGCTCATTCATTCGGATCATCCACAACTTCCGCATAGACCAGAGAATACGAGAGAGCTCCTTTACCGATCTCAAGTTCTTTTGTCTTTTCCATCTTGCTAAAACTCTGTTGTAACGCCGATTCTTGATCAATAAACGAGATTCCGATTAAAGTACTGTTTTACCCCTTTTGTATGATTTACGGATCAACAGTTTATATTTGATTTCATAACATTTTTTCAATTTCCAGGGCACCACAACTTCGTCAAAGATCACAGAATTTGTAAAATCGTCTCTTTGGAAGCAAAGCAACGTTGGTGACGCGATATAACCACGCAAAAGATGTGATGTGTTTCCTTCTATATATGTAACTGTTGAGTATTACGCTTGCGGAAACTTTGCTAAAGAAGAACACGCGGATTGATCACCGAGTTCCCGGCCTCGAACCGGTATGTCTCGGGGGAGTACCCTCACTCCCAACCTTCACTATCTCAAAAGCAAAGGTTACAACACACACTCTCCTTACTTATGTGTGGTTTTTTCCCTCTTGTTGTTACAGGTTTTTTCTCACTCACTTAAGAAGAAGGAAGTGAAGCAAGTAACAACCAACATACAAAAGACACAAAGAAAACATTAAGCAGACATGTTTTTCTCTTCTTTCTATGTTTTGTATTCTCAAGAATTCTCCCACTTCTTGTCTGTTTGTCTTCACTTCCTCTGCCTTGTATCTTGTGCAAAGACAACTCCCGTAATATGAGTGTCGAATGTTTCTGCTTCTGGGCCATAATGTTTTCTTGATTAAAAACGTCTGGGCTTTGCAAGGCCCATCTTCATTCTGATTTTGGTCAAACCAATAAGAGCCCAGATCCACAGTAACGAAAGGGTTTTCTGGTAAAATGGTTTAGTGTTTGTTTTGCTTAATTAGGAAGGAAACACAATTTTCATACCAAAAAAATAATAAACACATTCAAAATTAAATTAAAGTTTACGATTAGACAGGTCAAGCTATAAAAGTACCCCACGAAGAAAGAGAGAAAATAAAAAAACCCAACTCATTATGATTAATGGCTCAAAAGCCATAAAATGAGAAAGAAGGATTTTGTGTGCCATAAATTGATCTAAGTGTCATAAAGGGGGTAAAATCCCCATTTTACCTTTAATGACTTGTGCTTATGGCATTGTTGATTTTATGAAGAATTTCGAAAATCTGGTTTTATTATTTATTGAAATTTTCATTTTGATTATTGAATTACTTAATATTGAAATTTTTTTTTTCTAGGTAATTAAAAAATTTGTTCCCCCCCCCTGCTTCTTCAAGCGAGCATCGACACGGACTCCATCGACACCCATCGAATCCTTCGAACCACCGACTCCCTTCGAACCACCGATCTTTCTCGCCGGCGGACCGTAGCCGCCACCGCGTCGTCCTTCTCTGCAATTGTGGTTTTCGTCATATCTCTTCTCTCCTCCGCCATTGTTGAATAAGGTAAAGGTCTTTAATTTGGGGATTTCCAAAATTAGGGATTCGATTTGTGAAATTTGTTGGTTTGAGTATGCACATTGGATATTTAAGTTAATTATATGGGTCGACTAGTCATTGAATTTGTAATTTCTCGATTGTTGTTGTTGAATCGAGCTGATGGGTAGTGAATCTGTGCGATGGGGGACAACTGGGACAAATGGTATTAGCAAACAAATGTGGGACAACTGGGACAAATGCTATAACTGAGAAAGAGTTGACAATTGGCAATTGACTAAATTTCTTTGTTTGTATTTCCAGGAGAGGATGAGAAGCCGTACAAACATACATTTTGAGTATGGAGGATATTATTCACAGGAAGGAGAGGAGTTTAAATGGAATTCAAGAAATTCCATTTATGCTATATCATTTAGGACCTTAACTTTGGACGAGTTAACCTATTCGGTGCTTGTAGATGGTATATGCAAGAAGATTGGGGTAAACGACAGTACAAGGAAGCTGAAATTGAGCTACATTCTGTTGGTAGCTAAGCCTCATAGGGAGTCATGTATTGTCGATGATGATGATGTTTATGTTTATCTAACAACTGTGGATAAAGAGGGACTTAGATCTATTTTGAATGTGGAGCTAATGGAAGATTTGGAAATAGATAAGAGTGACGAGCTATGTGAGGAGCTTCCTAGAGTGGATAATGTGCCTGTTGAAAACCGGATGACTATTTACAGCCCGGAAGAAGCAGAGAAACAACAACAGAACCGGGTGGATGAGAATGGGGAGGACGGTTTGGATGGTATGCATGAACATGCAGATGAACATGCACATGAACATGATCATGTTGAGCCTCCACGGCCTGTAGAACAAACTCCGTTTGTTCTAGAATGGGATGATGGCGCTGGTTTTGAGAAAGGTCAAGAATTTCGTTCAAAGGAAGCTTTGCGAGTTTTGGTTGACAGAGCTTCACATAAGGGATGTTTTGAGGTAAAAACTGTAAAGTCGGATCCGGGGCGAATCATATTAAGATGCCGTCAAGCTGAACAAGGCTGTTCATGGTATATACATGCTGTAAGAATGAAGGATTCTACTTATTTCAGTATGAGAGTGTATAGAAACATGCATACATGCTCCCGGGTCGTTGCCAGCAAAACTCAGAGTAAAAGGAAAGGCACACCACAAGTAGTAGCAGATGTTTTGCGTGGTTCATTTCCAGAAACCAAGAAGAAGAAGGAGAATCTAAGAAAGAAGAGTTGTTAGGATCTCTGTGTACACCAACTTCAAGTGATCACAAGATTCCGGAGGTGGAGACATGTCCTGCGGCGCCAAGAAAGCGCCCGCGTGAGATTCCCCCCTGCTTCTTCAAGCGAGCATCGACACGGACTCCATCGACACCCATCGAATCCTTCGAACCACCGACTCCCTTCGAACCACCGATCTTTCTCGCCGGCGGACCGTAGCCGCCACCGCGTCGTCCTTCTCTGCAATTGTGGTTTTCGTCATATCTCTTCTCTCCTCCGCCATTATTGAATAAGGTAAAGGTCTTTAATTTGGGGAAGACCTTCACTATCTCAAAAGCAAAGGTTACAACACACACTCTCCTTACTTATGTGTGGTTTTTTCTCTCTTGTTGTTACAGGTTTTTTCTCACTCACTTAAGAAGAAGGAAGTGAAGCAAGTAACAACCAACATACAAAAGACACAAAGAAAACATTAAGCAGACTTGTTTTTCTCTTCTTTCTATGTTTTGTATTCTCAAGAATTCTCCCACTTCTTGTCTGTTTGTCTTCACTTCCTCTGCCTTGTATCTTGTGCAAAGACAACTCCCGTAATATGAGTGTCGAATGTTTCTGCTTCTGGGCCATAATGTTTTCTTGATTAAAAACGTCTGGGCTTTGCAAGGCCCATCTTCATTCTAATTTTGGTCAAACCAATAAGAGCCCAGATCCACAGTAACGAAAGGGTTTTCTGGTAAAATGGTTTAGTGTTTGTTTTGCTTAATCAGGAAGGAAACACAATTTTCATATCAAAAAAATAATAAATTCAAAATTAAATTAAAGTTTACGATTAGACAGGTCATGTCATGTTAGACAGGTCAAGCTATAAAAGTACCCCACGAAGAAAGAGAGAAAATAAGAAAACCCAACTCATTAAGCAAAATCGGATCTTCTTCTCTTTCTCTTTCGCTAGAACAGAAGTAGAAGATGGGATTATTCTCCAACAAGATCTCCAGAGATGAACTCAAGGCAGGAGATCACATCTACTCATGGCGTTCTTATATCTACTCCCACCACGGTTCCATCTCTTTCTCTCGACCTAAGTTATTTCTGGGTTTTTTGTTGTTGAATTTATCCAAGATCCCAAAATTTGGGGGTTTCCTGTGGGGTGGGAGAGATGAATACCAACGCGAGTTCTCTGTTTGAAATTTGCCAGGAATCTACGTAGGCTATGGGAAAGTCATTCATTTCACTCGTGGAGGTGGTCAAGAAATTGGAACCGGAACTTTTTTGGACAAAATCATCGAGATTTCAGTTCCGAATCACCGAGGAGACAACCCGTGTCTTAATTGCGGAGATCAATCGAATCTCGAAGGTGTAATGTCTTCTTGTCTTGATTGCTTTCTCGCTGGAGGAAACCTCTATCTCTTCGGGTACAATGTCTCCAAGGCTATCTTTCTCGCCAAACAACGAGGCGGTACCTGCACAATAGCAACTTCAGATCCTCCTAAAGAAGTCGTTTCCCGTGCGAAATTCCTCTTACGGAGAAATGGGTTCGGTGTCTACGATCTCTTAGACAACAATTGTGAAGATTTTGCAATCTATTGCAAAACTGGTCTGGACGTGTTGTCAATCACCAAGCTGGGAAGTAGTAGCCAAGCCAATTCGGTGCGTGCGGCAGGTGGTTTTGTTTCTTCGACACTCAAGGTTTTAGAGGTGGGAAAGAGTGGTCAAGCAGCTTTGATGGCGTCTCCGGCTTCGGTGGCAACTGCTGCAAGCAGTGTTCTCTCTTCCACACTTGGATATGTAGTTACCGGTTTTGGTGGTATGGCTTTAGCGGGATATGGTAAATACTGTATTGGTCGTCTGGTTTACGACGTTGGTGTGAGAAGAGATGTTCGCAAGGTCCCTGTCGAAGAGCTCGTTGCAAATAGAGCAGCCATGAAAGGCAAATTGGACGACAACAACAACAAGTGTAAACTTAACAACAAGTGTAAACTTAGTTAGCACTTGTTTTGGATACCGGCTTGGGAGGCTTGGGACTCTAATTGTTGAGTAAGAGAGTTTATGCTTCTGCTTTGTTGTATTGTGGAGGCTGTATTTTTTTTTTAAACTATTTGTCAAGTAGAAAAGACAGTTAATAACATTATCATTGTCTCCAAGAACTGAAGTCTTCTGGACTTTTAGATAAAGCCAAACTCCATGAAAGTTCATAGGAGAAAGGAAGAAAACTGTAACAGAAGACAAGTGGAAGAACGATGGTATTTCATCACAATCAGTTTGGCTCTGGCATCTACTTGGTTGGTCTGGAATTGGTTTCCTTGTCCAAAATGAGCCAGCAGTAGACAAACAAAGCATGAGCTATCCGCCCTTGCTAAGCTGAGCTGCGTGTTATTAGAAGATCTCTTCTTCAACCTCCCTAATTTGGCCGATTCTATATGGGTATTCTTCTGTTGGGAAAGCGAAATTTGTTGTCCGATGCTTATCTGGAATGCATTGCTAATGCCCATGTGATGTTAGTCAAATTCCCTAGAAAAACAAATTTGGTTTTGTATATAATTCCAATTTATTTTAATGTGATATACCAGTTCGCCTAAGAACATATTGAATCTATCGACATACATTATATACAAAATCCAAATTTGTTTTTCTAGGGAATTTGACAAACATCACATGGGCATTAGCAATGCATCAGGAATTACGCAAAATATCCTGCATTAACAGGAGTTGGACATCCCGAGTCAGATTGATCTTTACCATTATTCTACAAAGAGGCTTTTTTTAGGAGATTGAGATCTTCTGGTCGAGCTGCTGCTACTGAGAATAATAAGCTGGATGATATTGACCTGGCAACACAAATCCAATTTGCTGCCCGTAGTGAATAGATTGAGGAGTTGCAGCTGAGCCATAAAGCCCAGCTAATGGGTTCATGTAAGGGACAACAACACCACCAAGTGCTGGGTTCACAAGACCAAAAGGGTTCAACTGATGACTAGCTTCCGGTATAGAAAATGGCTGCTGAGTCGGGACTGGAAATTGTGTACCAGTGCGATCTCGAGGCCTCTTTCTACCCCCCTTTGGCTGCGGCTCTTGCTGGGGATTGCGTTTCCTCTGCGCCTTTTGTTTCTCCAGCTCTTGTACACGCTCCTCGACTTTCTCCTGTGAAAACTCGGATTCAAGGTTCTGATCTTTGATGATCTTGATCACTGCCTTCAAGGCACTGACTTCTTTATCAGTGGCTTCGTTCAGTGACTTGAGAGAGTGATTATGTTCCACGCGGAGCCTATGAGCAGCTTCTCTAGAGTCCTTGATGTAAGATTTCAAAATGGGGATTGGTTGGAATCCATCACTCATCCCACACTCATACATGAATCTGACTGCCAAGATCGGTTTGCCAGAATCCAAGAGTTTCTTGACGAGATTCCCAACTCTTTCGCTATCTAAACAAATCTTGTTACACACCCAAGTTGCTTGCTTGTACTTGGCGATCATGAAAACGTAATCAGAAAGCTCCTCCGAGCTGAACTCAGATCCCAATTCGAAAGCCGCCACCAAATGGAGAAACAGTAACGCCTCGAAAGGCTTGACATCTATCTTCCTTTTCCAATCGTAGGCTAGTCTCTTGGCCCTCTCTCTCGTACCAACTGCGATGTTCGCATCGATCTCAATCAAAGCTTCCATTAACAAAACGAAAACCCTCCTTACATCAACTACTTTCCCGGATGACGGAGTGTGGTTCCAAGGACCCTCGATTGCGTCAAGAACCATGGACGCCGGATCCGGAGAGTACCGAATCGCTGCAGAAAGCTCCAGATTAGGGGGCGCTTCGTCATCCCAATTATCAACCAAAAACTTGCTCAAACCAATTCCGTCAACCCTCTCACACAACGCTCTCAGCTCCGGTGACGCATCAGCAGTTCGGAGTCTATACGAGTCATCCGCCAAAGGCGCTGAAGATCGGAGGAGGCGGAAACGTTTAGAGAGGGAGGTTTGGAGAGAGGAAAAGTGGGAGTCGATCTCAGACCAGGAAAGCAAGAAAGACGGTGAAAGGAGAGAGCGGTGTGCCTGAAGATCGTCGAAAGCTTTCTTCAGCTTTTCCTTCTTCTCATCAATCCCATTAATCGCGGCGGCGATCGTTTCACTCGCCGTCATCGTTGGAACCCTAGATATTGCTTTCACCGACGATTGAGAACCCGCCGATTAAATATATTTATACCATAAAAATGGGTTCGGTTCGGTTATTTTAATTAAAATTAGAACCGAATTTTTTAGTCTGGTCTGATTCTTGATTTTAGTTAAGGTCGGTTTAATCCGTTACTCATATGATTCGGTTTATTATAGAAATCAAATCGTCCGGAATGATTCAATTTCGTTTTATATAAGCGACCCAATTAAGACACAAGAGTCGAGAACACACCAGTGTAGAGACGCTAGAGTCAACAGTTATCAGAAAGACGATGAGTTCGAAGAAGGGAGATAAACGAATGTTGAGAGAAGAATCCTAATCTCCGAATTCAATTCCATCTTCATTTGTTTGTTTTTCCTTTTTTCTAGGGTTTTGTGTGCGGCGAGTCATCGTTAAATCATGTCTTGGCTCCCTGTAGAATCTGATCCTGGTATCTTTTCTTTTCTCCAATTTGGGGTTTTTTGTTTACGGCTTCTGACATTAAACTCCATGTTCTGTTTAACTCTTCGTAGTGATATATGTTTCTCATTCCCCAATTTAATAAAACCCTCTGAAAAAAAACTTGTTCATAGATTGTATTTGGATTTATACATTGATGATGATGTCCGGAACGAGGCTCGGTTTCTAGATTCTTTGTGATAATAGAGGACTAATATCTAGATTTAATGTTTTGATTTTGAGTAAAATTTGAAGCTAAAAATTGTTGAAAAATAGAAAGTGATGATGATCACTTTATACTAAGTGGATAGTGTCTGAACTTCTTTTTCTCTATAACCATAGTCATATTTGCAAGACACAATGTCGCTATCCGGTTTGGTTGTCTGTAATTTTGCGGTGTTATATGTTTAGGTGTTTTCACTGAGATTATACAACAAATGCAAGTGAAAGGTGTGCAAGTTGAGGAATTGTATGCCTTGGACATTGATTCGCTGGATGAAATAAGGTACTTTACTAGTTACTCTTGGAAATTTAATTTTCCTGTTTCGAATTGCAGAAGAAAGTATTCATACTATTAGGTTCTTTTCGACAAATCTTTTTTCCCTGAGTTGTCTGACATTTTCTGTCCTGAACACTTGCAGACCTGTATATGGATTGATATTGCTTTACAAGTGGCGTCCGGAGGAAAAGGAGAATCGTGCCGTAATCACGGAACCAAACCCCAATTTCTTCTTTGCTAGCCAGGTCACACACCGTCCACATTAGATTTCTGACTTATTAGGAAGATTATAATCGTAATTTGCAAATCATAACCATGTGTGTTTGTTGCAGATAATCAACAATGCTTGTGCTACCCAAGCGATATTATCCGTCCTCATGAACTCTTCGAGTATTGAAATTGGTACGGAACTATCAGAACTGAAAGCATTCGCCAAAGACTTCCCACCTGAACTGAAAGGTTTAGCCATCAACAACAACAAAGCGATACGTGCAGCTCACAACACATTTGCCAGGCCCGACTCATCTTCCACCACCACGGAAGAGGAAGAATTAGCTGCTACGAAAAACGAAGACGAAAATGATGATGTGTATCATTACATCAGCTACTTACCTGTGGATGGTATCTTATATGAGCTCGATGGTCTCAAAGAAGGACCCATTAGTCTTGGACAATGTCTCGGTGAGCCAGAAGGAATCGAATGGCTCAAAATGGTCCAACCTGTGGTACAAGAGCGGATTGACCGGTATTTGCAGAACGAGGTTCGGTTTACTCTCTTAGCTGTGGTTAAGAACAGGAAAGAGATGTATCGAGCTGAATTGAAAGAGTATCAAATAAAGCGAGAGAGGATTTTGCAGCAGGTAGGTAGTTTGCAAGCTGATAAATACGCCGAGAAAAGCAGTTACGAGGCTCTGGATAAATCTCTTTCGGAAGTCAATATAGGGATCGAGACTGTTTCGCAGAAGATTGTACTGGAGGAAGAGAAGTCTAAGAACTGGAAGAAAGAGAACATCAGAAGGAAACACAACTATGTCCCTTTCCTCTTCAATTTCCTCAAGATTCTTGCAGATAAAAAGAAGCTGAAGCCTCTCATTGACAAGGCTAGACGTAATACCTAAATCCGCTTTGCCAGGATTATTATTAACTCAATGGAAATCAGACGTTTTAGCGAACTGAAGACCGCAAAACTATATGTATGAGGTTTGTGATTGTATTAAGTCTGAGGATTTTTGTAGAACCAAATCTCTTAATTAATTACATGTTCCTTATAAAAAACAGTATATAAGAAACAATAAACCAAACACTATTACAAAACTTGTTCTCTTCGTTTATGTAGTAAAACTTGTGTAACAGATATCTCTAGTTTTCAGTTCATGAACTCAAATCAGCTTCTGCCTTCATCTTCTGCAGAAACTCGGGTTGAGAAAATGATGGTTTAGTCACAAAGGCGGAGATGATCACTCGTTTCTGGTGGTTGTGAAGGAAGAAAGTAAACCAGCTGCTTGAGCCGGTATTATATCGCCAAATGTTGACATAGCGGCTGCTGATCCCAGTTTCAATGTGCTTTCCCCAAATCTACTACCAGCCTGAAACATTTTTCACATGATCTTGAGACATTATACAGATTACAAAATTATTGCGCCATTAATTAACCAAAGACTAAACCTTACCTGCATGAAAGACTTTAAGAACGGGGAAGCCACACCGAAACTGGAGTTATCGTCCAAATCACTTGTTTGAGAAAGATTGCCGTTAGTAAATGCCTTCCAGGAGTTTCTTGACGAAGCTTCATTTGAAGTTACTGGAATAGAGACCTTATTGGCACTTCTAGAAGACAGAGCCGGAGCGCTATATTGACCCGAAACTAAGACTTTTAATATGAGGAACCATTTTCCCAAAATTCTACAAAGGCTACAAACAGTTTCTGGTGTGGAAGAAGAAAATCTTACCTTATTGGAAGGTATTTGAAGCGGGGAACTGTGGAGCATGGCATGATATTTGACTCTGAATTAGTCGGTAGTTTCTGCGCGGTGTCTGTGTACATTCGGTTTAGTTGCACAAAGAATCCAAAGAGTACAGCGTGGCGTAGGTATGACTGCTTTTCGTTCTCCCAAAGATAAGGCTCGTACCTTTTTTGGACATCAGAGAATCAACGAGACAATAAATGATTATGAACTTCTTAGAACAGATTAAAACAATTTCCACAACCCAAAATAGTAAAGATATGTCTTAGGCAAAGTTTAGGGTTATCCTTACGTGAGCCAGTCTATGGGATCTAACTTTTGGGTTAGTTGAGAGATCACTCCATCAATGCGACCTCTATTGACCAACTTTACTTTCTGTTGGTCCTGCTTTCGCCTAAAAGCCGATCTATTCATTGTGATCTTTGGTAACTCCACGCTGGTGCTTGTATCACCCCCAGAAAGAACATCAGATGCAAATCTCAAATCCAGCAAAATCTGTAAAACTCCTTTCTCTGAAATTTGGGGTTCGTTGGCCTCCCTGGCAGATAAGAAATCCTCATAAATAATGGTGATCTGCATCGTACAATGGAAGATTAAAAACAAAAAATCATTCTTATAGGCAATCACCAACTTGGAGATATTCACTGATGAAAGGGAAAAAGTGCGAACAGGAACACAATTATCGAACCATCTTGAAGAAAACCATCACTAGCCAGATAGCAGATATAAAATTTACACAGCAAAACAAGTATACATAGACAACACACCTTCTCCAACAGGCTTGAAGCAAATTTTTGCAAAATTGACTTATCCAGTACGTGACCTCCAATTCGATGAATTTCTTCTGATGCCCGACAGAGAAATGAAATTATATAGAGCGAAGGCAAGGATGGAAGTGATATCTTCAACTCAGATTGACTTTCGCCCTGCTCTTCCTCGACTACTGTCTCTTCCCAACCCTATATTATTCAAAGATGAGTATGGACACTACAAAATGAACCTAGCATATGATAATCGAAAACACAAGAGGAAGTATAAACTATCTCATTAACACTTCAAAAAGTCAGGACATAGAATAGTTCCTGGAAATATTTCCACCAAAAACAAAGAAAGTGAACAACTAACTACCTATGTACATTTAGTCAGCAATTTCTGAAATCAATGCAGGAGACACAGCTAGGCAGATCGATATAAACGACAAGGAAATGCATACCTGTAGAAGCGTAAACATAAACTAGCAACAAAGCAAAAAAGGATTAAGGATGGTTTTTAGTTACCCTTAAAGGAGTTGTAGCAGACAATCCATCATCATTCCTAAGATCACGCAAGAGAATAGCTGAAAGCTCATCAGATAACCACTGTATCCACAATGTATGAGCCTTGATGCACAGATCTCGCATAGTTCTATTAAGCTCTTCAAATTTTGGACTTGTCTTTTCTTCTGCTCCAAGTAGTGCAGCAACAGCTAAAGAACTCTGCTTTCTAAGATCGGTATGAACTTGCTTTCCAGGGCTGTCAGCAGTAACTGCAGTATTTGAGCCAAATCTTGGTTGCCTCAACAAGGATGACAACTTATCAGAAACTGCAGTCATAGTTTCTCTACACCACAATCTTGGAGAACCGAGAATTAAGGGAACGTGTTTTGAATGGTTAAGCAATGCAAACAATAGGCGTCCCATAAAAAGAGATTTCTCAATTATTATAGTAGGTGGAATTGCTTCACTGTCCTTGTTCTCTTTCTTCATGGCAGCACAGAGAAATTCGAGTTCTTTATCGACATCTGCAAGAAGTGTTGAGACACTGTCATAACACCTATTCTGCACGTGTGGAGCAAGATCCTTTAACCTCGGACCTGCCTTTTCTGACTCAAAGAAGCTTAGGAGGTCTTCCAAAACACTCTGGCAGCGCGTATCAACTGCATCTCTCATTTCGCTAACTTCAGGACCAAAGTACGCAGTTAGACAACTTTGGAAGTCGCTTTCTTCAGGTGATGATTTATTTCCGGCAATAAGACCAAGTTTCTTTGCGTTAGGCTCAATGAACCAGATACCACCACCTGTAGAGGGTCTGTTTAAGTATGCTTGGAAGTTGACCTTCTCACTAGTGATCTTGCTAAAAGCATGAACCGACTCTGCCACATTGACAGCTTTAGCCAAATCCTCAAATCTGGAGTCAATAATAGATTTCATTCTTTCCACAAAGGCCTTCTCAAATATTTCATCCCATAGGTTCAAATCGTCTGCCAGAACAAGCTCCCGGATTCTATTCCAAGGCAGCTCTATCTCAGACCCAAAAACACTTCTAAGCCATTCTAAACTACACCTCAAGACATCTTTGCTATCCATGGTCTCCCTTATCAACTTTTCGGCTGATCCAAGCTCTGCACCAGTGACAATAGCTTCAATCAAATGCTTCCCACTAACCTTACCAACAATATGTTCACTGCATTCCCTCAACCAAGTCAGACAAGCCTTAGAAATGTCAGTTTTATCAAGGATGACCATGACGGATTCCAAATTATCTCTGAATGATTTCCACAACCCAACCTCCTCTTCTGGATTTGGAATTCCACCAAACAGTTGGGAAGCTGGGGGGGTACTCAAGATTGTCTTATAAAATAGAGGCATATCAGTCAAGGCTTGCAAAAAGAGCTCCCCGA
This sequence comes from Eutrema japonicum, assembly GCA_030161315.1. Taxonomy (NCBI): domain Eukaryota; kingdom Viridiplantae; phylum Streptophyta; class Magnoliopsida; order Brassicales; family Brassicaceae; genus Eutrema; species Eutrema japonicum. Next base: position 49,726,501 of record BSQW01000005.1, read on the forward strand.
CTTGTCCTACTGTAACCTGAATCACACTCAACACATCACAAAATACTGAAACGACAGCACCGGCATCATCACCAGTACAAGCATTCAACTTTTGCAGAATCCAAGTCTTCCTTGAGTCGAGAAACAACTCAAGCACTTGCTTTGGGTCAAGCTCATCAACCACAGCAACGGCAGTTAAGGCGTCCACGTAAGCCCCCAATCCTAAACCCGGATCCAGAAGCCGCTCATGGCTCCTCTGCGAAATCTGAGCCTTGAAACTCTCTACTATCTGCCATTGGTGCTCCAATAATGGAAAATTCGCCAACAGTTTACTCTGATCCACCTCTGCACCACCGCCACATCCATCCAACTTCACCAGTCTCTGTTGTACATGCTGAGCACGCATGTACCTCCCCGCAGCTTCTAGAAACATCGACTCGTCAAGGCATCCCCATATGTTCTCCGGTGTATCCACTAGATACTTAACCCGACAAGCGATCCCATATACATTGACTCGGGCTGGGCTAAGGCTAGCAAGTTCGGGAGTTTCCGCTACGGAAGAGGAGGAAAGCGATCGAATGTTACCGTGGATCGAAGAGATATTGGCCGAGATCGACTCACACAGTGATTTCATGTGCACGATCGAGTCAGCTGAGTCGATTAGATCGCGGTACCTAGTCCCCACGAGTTGCCGGAGCTCCTCTTTCTTATCCTCGATGTTCTTCCTAGTCGCCGACTCCAGATTTCGAATCTCCGACATTGGTTTCGTGCGAAACAGAGACTCCGCATCTCTTTGAACACCTCCGCTACTGCCAAGACTCACGGCGGCAGACCGGTATTCCGCGGTGGAAGCCGATGACATTCTCATGGTTTCGCGCGCTTGCCTTCGTTCGTATTCTCTCTAGCAATTCATCATACCTTACATAGACTGAAGAATAAGGGAAACAAAGCGGATCTGATCGGATCTGGTAAAGCTTTGCCTCAGATTCAGAAGTAGAAATCCCGCAATTAAGATCTGTCCCGAGTTTCTGCCATTGCTGTGAACAAAGACGACGAAAAACTAAGCGTTTCCTCTAAAACTACCACTTTGCCCCTGCTTGGGTTCGCAACAGAAGAATTCTAACCAAAAATCAAACCGGTCCGATATTGCAATTGGTATGGTTATACTTTAATTGGTTTAGAATAATGATCAATGTATGCAAAATATGTTTTATTTTTCCTGCCATTTTTGTGACCAAATTTATACAAGCCTTTGAAAGCTAATAATAAACTGGAAACAGTGTTTCAGATTCGAGAAAAGCATTCAAAACAAACTAAGATTTAATCCTCCTAGTTATAGCGCGAGATAATTTTTTTAAAAGAAATTGTTTTAAAATTTAGAAAAAATTATTTTTATTTGAATTGTTTTAATAAACTAAAATTCAAAACAAAAACAATTTTTCTTAAATTTTATAATATGTCTAACTCATGATAATAAATAGAATTGTCAAACGGAATTATTTGTCTATTTAACCCATTTTGCAGTGGACTAAAATATTATTTGGGTTAACCCATAAAACATATAATTTTGAAAAACTAATTTTAATATGCACCGTTTAATGAAAACATAGTTCACAAACTCTTTAAAAAATCATTTTTCTTGTGTCTAATTTTTTATAAAATTAATAAAAAAATTTAAATTTTTAATTTGATATATATTCAAATAAATTATAGTGAAAAATATAACATGATTTTTGAATATATATATATTTTTGAATATATATAGATTGATTATTATTTTAATATATATAATATTAAAATAATTAAATAATAAATAACATATTTAATAATAAATAAATATTTTCTATATTCTCATCAATAATTTTAAAAAATAATTATATTTTTTCTTATTTCAATTATTTTTTTTATTTGTAATAACATAATATGTAATAATTTACAAAACAAAGTTCATTTTCAAAAATGTCTTCTTAAATAATCTATATATATAAAGTAAGCTTTTCTCTCTTCTCATGATGCCACGTCATCATCCTAAAAATTTAATACACATAGTAAATACATATATTAATTATAAATTTGGTTTTAACATTATGAAAAGAATTTGAAAATGCATTATTCATATTCTAAATTAAACCAGAAAATAATAAACTTATATGAATATAGTTATTTGAAATAATAACAGGTTTAATAAATTTGGTTATCATAATATATTTTAATTTTTATAAATATTTAATTAGGTTAAGATGTATCACAAATATTATAAAAAAACTAAAATATCAAAAAAGTTCTAACAATTAAAAAAATAAGTTAAATATGTAACTAATTTCAAAGAACTATATTCATATAAGTTTATTATTTTCTTGTTTAATTTAGAATATGAATAATGCATTTTCAAATTCTTTTCATAATGTTAAAACCAAATTTATAATTAATATATGTATTTAGTATGTGTATTAAATTTTTAGGATGATGAAGTGGCATCATGAGAAGAGAATTTGTTTCACACAAAAGTATTACACAAAATATAAATTAAATTTGAAAATTTAAAATCGTTGTGTTTTGTGATATTATTTTAAAAAAAAATGTAACTACAACAGGAGAAAAAAATAAAAGCTTTGTATATGCAAAATATATATCATGTGATGTAAATATATTTCAATTCTCATAATAATTACCATACATTAATACAATAGTTTTCCCTAGAATTTGGAAAGACATTTACTTAATAGAAGATAGATTATATTGAATTAATCTAAAGAAATTTCAATTTAATAATTTACCTTTATCAGTTTATTTATATAGTTTAGAAAAACTATAGAATTTAGTGTTTATAAATTATGGATTCGATTTATTCTAAATAAAATCAAACAAATGTTGTGACTTCAAACAACCAGTTATATATGGAAATGTTTTTCAACAAAAATAAAAGAAAAATAGATTTAGGAATCACAAACATATTGCACACATAAATAGTGTTAAAATCATACATGAAACACTACAAAAATAATAACTTCACATGAAACAAAATTAAAAAAAAATATTATGCAACTTTAAAATGTAAATATATTCCCTTTAAAATGTAAATATCTTCCTTTCAAAAAACTCAACTAATTGCATAAAATTGATCACCAAATAAAAAAAGAGGTAAAAATGTGTATCATCCAATAAATAAACACATAGATTATCATAAATTAAAAACAAAACAAAAATAAATACACAGATCTTAATCTGAGAGAGATAATTAAATTAACTACGAGACCAAATAAAATAAAATACCATTAGATTAAAAAAATTGTTTACCACGTCCGCGTGGATCACACTCTTTGTGATTGAAATTGAAAGTGAAATCTCTTCGGCGATGGGGGAAGATATCGGAGAATACGAGGGTTTTAGAGCAGTGGGTAATGTTTTTTACAGCATAATCATATTCACAAGAACTCTCTCTCTCTCTAAATATTTGAATCGACGCTCGACCCCATATTTCTTATATTTTTCCAAATCGGCCTATATTATATCACATGTTCCCATTAACCTATACATATACGATGATTTTGATAGTAAATTAGTGATAGAAATTAAATCGTTTTTCAAATAAAATTAGAATTATTTTGTAGTCACCAACACTGGATCATCGAAAATGAATAATAGTAAATTCTGAATATTTTATTAGTATTCGGTTTTAGGTAAAAATAGATAAAAATACAGTGACTTATTTCGAAGTATTTTTTTTTTAAGTTCGGAGAATTCTAAATTGACAAAACTAACTTTCCTTTTATTAGTATTCGAAATAACTTTCCGACTATACAAAACTAACCATATTTCGAAGTATTTATTTTATTAGTATTCAGTTGGGTTAAAAAATATACAATTTCCTAAACTTTAAAATGACAAAAACTTAACTTTTAAAAACCAATTAATTGAATAAATAGTCAACAAAAAAAACAAATTATGGATCACTCACTAAATAAATACATAAATAAACATAAAATTAAAAAATTAAAAAAGAGAAAAAAACTTAAGAATAAACAATCCATATTTCTTAAGCTAATAGAGACAAATCCATTAACAATCATTTTAATAAAACTAAAATAATATTATACCAAATTTTTTTAAAACAAAATTGTGTTCACGTCCGCGCGGATCACACACTAGTATTATATAAATTTAACTAAACAAACGTAATCTTACAATTATTTATTTAGTTCTCTAATATAAGTCCTATAACAACTCGAAACGCCATGACTCGTCAGGAAGAAATCACACACACATGATGGAATAAAGTGGAGTCCTTGACTAGTTTCCCGGAACAGTGAAGCTTGCGGCAAATCTCTGCACAAGAAGATCGTTTTTATATAACTCAGATGATGATGATCATGCGAAACGACAATGCATGATGATGCATCTTTGATTGTTTAAGAAGATTATTAACCTTTGGAACTACAAAGGAAGAGAGAATCCACGAAGGTAAGTCGAATCCACTCCAGATTCTCTTACCAATGCCACTCTTCCTGTCCGAGCCACCTTCAGTTCTCAAATAAAACACAAACCATAAGTATCGCCAAAATCAGGTTTCAAACGCGATAGCTATTGCGGTTGTGAAAGCAAAGAGATAAAAAGAACATAAAAAAAGACCTCGCAGATTCCATAGACCTCTAACTGCGTTTGTAGTGCAGCCATTTTTCTGACATCGCCCGTAACCTGCAAACCGATGATTTCATCAGCTATAAACCCTAGATCGAAAGATCTTTTCTTTTCTAGAGTAAGGACCACAAAGGCTCAAGCTTTTTTTGTTGCCATAACCTCAAGAGTGATTGTATGATCAGAGACATCAATGGCTTTAGCTCGGAAAACTTGAGCGATGTCGAGAACATCTCTCCTCGCAGCAGTATGAGCAGCTACTTTGATGAGCATCAGTTCTCGCTCCGCAAATGGCATGTGGGTTATATTTTTGACCTAGAAAACAAAATGAAAGCGAAAAATTATTAGACCTATAAACCGAAAACAAAAGTAGTACGGTTTCAAACCATTTGCTCACCTCATGCAGATCAATCAACTTCTGAAGCTGCCTCACCAATTTGTCGATATTTTCATCAGTTCCGGGGATAACTGTCGTGATCCGAGATAAGCCCTCTTTCTCAGCATGACCAACAGCTAGACTCTAGAGCAATAAAAGTAACAACTTTCACATACTCTTTAGAGAAAAGAGGAGAGCAGTATGCATTCACATCTGTGAAACTATAAGCAAAAGTGTCTGCATAATAACCTGGATGTTATAACCTCTCCTGGAGATAGCTCCGGTTATTAGATTGAGAACTCCGGGAACATTGGTCACAAGTATAGATAACGTATGGGACCGGAGACCACTCGACTGCAATAAGTTAATCAGTTTTACGTTCATTTTGACCATCAAATGAAAATTCTATGAAACAAATGCGGTAACCAAGCAATGTATCTTACATCTTCGTCGTAGACCACTCCCCAATGAGCGTCAAGGACCGGTTGGAAATCATTATAGGGCTCTACTGGATAAACGTCACCCTAAAATAACGTCAATCCACAGGTGCTTAGATATGTAGAGGAGAAAAAAAATATTAAGCTAATGTTAACTGTACCCCAGATGATGCATTGTCATTTCCAGTCAATGCTAGCTTTGTTTTCTCTGCAACAGTCTCATAAGATGATTCTTTTATGAGATGTGGGTATGATGCCGCTGAAAATCTCCAAAATGGAGCGGTTTCTCCCATCTTTTCCCGTCTCAGAGCAATCTAGAGTTAAACAGTAGTATACAACAACGGTTAGGAACGACAAAGCTGATTCTTGAAATTATTCATTATACAGAAACACAGAAATTGACTACATGGAACAATTAATGATTCCATATTTGAGATCGATAATGAGTTTTTTTAAAGACGTTAATATGTCATTTAAAAAGTTAAACTGGAAGTTTCATGTAACATTGGCTCTACCATTTCGAGTGTCCTGAGATTTACCAAAGACAGTTGGGTTCGTGTCTTCCAAGTGTGACATTGCAGACAAGCATAAAATAAAATAAAAGTTACAAGTGGCTACAAGTATTAATACTTGTGAGTCCAACTGTTCAATAAAGCTTTTCAAGACAAAAATAAAATAAAGGCCACAAGTGGCTACGAGCAGAATTTGTTGACAATTAAGAAGGATGGAGCAAATAAGGATTTGAAAGATTACCTTCCCTGTTCTCGCGATTTCTTTTATACCAAACTTCTCTAAGTTCGTCTTTAGTGCAACCATCTTTCCCGGGTCTCCAGTTACCTAAAGAATGAAAAAATGGGATTATTAGAACCATCTTGACCATTTGATATGAGTAAATATAAATTGAAGAAAAGGACTGACCTCGATCGTTAGAGAGTGCTCCGAGGTATCAACGATTTTTGCTCTAAAGATATCCACCAACCACATGATCTGTATAGTACATGGAAACATTATAAATATAACTTTCTTGAAAACTTATAAAACAGCTTCTATATCCTTGAATTTTTTTAACGAGTAATCATAAGAAGAAGAAAAAGCCCCTTTACTGTGACTCAGGACTTAGTTAATAAAAAGGAAGAAAACAGCTTTCCATCCATATTCATCTATATCCTTGAGATTTTAATGCAATTTGACTAATCATTAGAAGAAAAAAAACGCTCTTCAGTGTGACTCAATTAATCACAAGAAATAAAAGCCTCATTTCATCCATATCCTTAAAGTTTTTCCAATGCGACTGAGTTAATCATATCAAGAAACCAACTCTGATCATTCAACCAATATTGAAATTTAAGCTCCAAGTGTAGTTCATTCTTGCAAGATCAACTATCTTTTACCTCTGAGAGGGTGCTTGGATCAGCGTTAAGTTTAATGAGCATTAACTCACGTTCTACATGCGGCTCCTTGGAGAGATCTTCAACCTGAACAGAGCATAATGAGTGCAAGATTAGAGTCATGAATCATGAAACTATACATGTCTCATGTTGCGTGCTAAGCTCAAAGAAATGAAAGAGAGCTCGTTAACTAAAGCAGTAAGTTGAAGCAGAGAGTATGGTTAATAGAGAGAAAAATTAAAACCTTGATGACATTGACGAGTTTGTTAAGCTGTTCTACTACTTGTTGCAAGACTTTGTCTGTTCCAAGAACAACTATAGTAAACATAGCCTTGTCTTCGTTCAATCCCACAGCGAGGGACTCAATATTGTATCCCCTTCTAGCAAACACTCCAGCTATCCGGTTTATTATGCCACTCTCATCACCCACAAACACCGAGATTGTATGCCTCCGTACTCTACAAACGAATGGTGAGATTTTCAGTCAGAGAGACGCAAAACACATGAATCATAGCTGTATAACTGCAACCGACAAGAAAGAACTTGCTGACCAGATAAAACAAAGCCTCAGGATGTTTACCAAATCCACATAGAAGTATAAAATTCATATGATTAGGCCATCTTTCTCAAGATGATATAATGATGGAACCAGAAATGGCATAATCACAAAATTAGGTTCATAAAAAAGTTTATCTTAACGAAAATTCAAGGTTTCCTAAGTATCTTGAGTTGTTTGAGGGAACCGCTAGAGAAACTTTCATACAGATTGAAACTGTCTGATCCAAACACACGAAAACTAAAATCTTTTGAAGATTGAAGATTTTAGCGGTCATGTAGTATCAAAATGAAAGAAATATCAAGTTAAAACATTTCCACTATTCATGGAGGAAAAGAGGAATCAGAATCGTCTTTGATGTTGACCACATTTTCGATTCCGATACGGGCAAAAGGGAAGATCTAGAATGATACTGAAAGACAGTATCTAACACTGTTCACGCAACAAAAACTAAATAAAGGTCAAGATTTCGGTTAGAAGTGTAGAAATTGGAAGCGATACAGAGAAAGAAACGAAAAGCCTAATTCGAATCAGCGAAAACGAAGCTGCAAAAACAAAAAAGGCTCAATTTTTGTCGACCCATCAACGAAATCAACAAGCGTTTTGACTAGTAAGACGCGCACATATCACATGCGGTGGGAGAAACAGGGTGACCAGTTGTGACAGCTTTATTGGTGGAAGCAGCTGAGAGGAGAGTGGCATTTCTCATCTTCCTCCCGTCGATGATTTGAGCTACGTTTGGGGGGGTTTTGGCCGGAAACCCATAACCCTTGTTCTGACTCTGGAAGTGGACACGAGCTGAGTACAGTGAAGCAGCAGTAGCAGTCGTAGTCGCTGCCATTGCTGGGGAGAGTAAGATGGTTCGTTCGCTGTGAGGCGGAAAACAGAGAAGGCGAAGTAGAAGGAGAGAGAGTTTATTTGGTGGGCTGCGAGTCGAGGACAAGTTTGAGAAAGGTATATTAATAACTCGGGCCAAAACATATAGCAACACTCTTACGTTTTGTTTTATTATATGTTTCGTTTTAGAGAAATTGCATTAGATGGTTATAGAACCGATCAAAATTAGCAATCTAACCAAACACTGTGCATTTTACTGTTACACTTTCTTTAATACATTCTTATCCTACTCATTTTACCCTCTATGTATGTACACCTGACAATCGATATTTTAACCTTTTTAAAAAAATCGGCATATAGTATTAGGCCTATATAGTATGTTGATCCAGTTTTTAACTAAATTTTGGCATAATTTGGGTGGTTCTTGTCTTAGTCACAAAACTCTTACCCATCGTATAAGCGGCCCACAACTACGATATTTTAGAACCTTGCTTTCATGGTCTTGTCATTGGTTTGCTTTGAAAAGATAATGTTTTGTAATACAAAATATCTTTTATTTTGTATTTTTTTAAAAAAATATATAGAAATCTCTGTGGGTTGAGACTAGCTGTTGACGATATTCACGTCTTGTTTCATGATTGATCTTCTCTGGTAACCTAAAATCATTTAAAAAAAAAAGATATTGCATAAGTTTTTCATTGTTATAATGAATTATAAATGATTTTGGATATCTTAAAAAAATATTTTAGAATTGAGATAATATATCTACATTCATTATACATAAATAGTTTTTTTTGTTGGTGATCTATTATGGTCTGAATCTAGTAACTCCTTCAAAAAAAATGTGCATGTCAAACTCCAAAGAAAGAAAACAAATGGTGCATCTTCATTTTGCGGCTTACACAATTCCAACTCTCCTTATTTCTAAATAACACGGCACGATTACAATTTTGACCAAAATAAAGGGACAAGTACATAAATTAATTAATTGATAGATGAATTTGGTATTATTTTTTTCTTCACGTCGCTCGACTCTCCTCCAATCGACTTTGCCTACATCTCTCCCTCTACGTCGATCTCGATCCCGATCTCCGGTGAATTCACCGTACACGCTGCTTTCTCCGTTTTTTATATACTCCACCATTCACCTAGATCTTCAACCCTATCTCCATCAATTCCGGCGGCTGCCGACGATAGCTCTGATTGGCTATAAAGGAGGAGATCTAGGTGTTGCTTCGCACCGCCTCCTAAATATATCCGAGCGGACATCGAATAAGAGAGAATTTTGAAAAGATTCGAAGAAATTGCGGAGAGTTAGGCGAAAGGAAGAATGGTGGAGCCGGTGAACTCTTCGCTTGGGAAGATTCTCTTGGAGGAGGTCAGTCCAGTGGTCATGGTTCTCTGTACGCCGCTTGCTGAAGAGACTTTCCTAAAGAATGGGCTATCCTTCGTGGAAACGCTCAAGCCATTCTGCAACTTTAATAACATCGATGGTGAGTTCTGATTTGGTTACTAGTTTTGATTGTCTTCAAGTGTTTATCAAGGTTTACTGACTAATCGAATGGTGAAATTTGTTTTGCAGTTCCTGTTCGGACCTCAGGCGATCAGCTTTATCGGCTAAAGAAGTTTACGTTGAGATTGTTTTATGCCTCCGATATTAGACAACCAAACGTAGAGGTATATGTAAATCTTCTTCGGTTGAATATGTTAAAATTCGAACAATTTAAATAATTGATAACTAGCTCTTACTGAGCAACAATGCGGATCACCAACTGAACATATTAGAATCGTTAAGAAAGAGGATGGATTTGGATTAGGCGTATGCTTGTATTTTTACTGTTAGAGGCTCCTCCATTCTGCGTCTCTGGTGTTGAGCTCAAATTTGATTATGTTTACTTAATGGCTAGGTTGCAAAGCAACGGCTAGAACATGTTATTACTCAAGCTGGGGAGAAGGATTTTCAGGATTTGAAATCTGACCCTCCTCAAATTACTGATATACTCTCTAGTAAGTCTCTACTCTAAAGTATGCTTTTATCTGCGGGCGATGCTTTTATGATTTTTTTCTCTACTTCATGCACTGATTTTTTTTTTTTAAATAATCCTCTAACTCTTTGCTTTTCTAATGCTGACGCATTTCCCTCCCTACAGATCCAGAGTCTGAAATTGCACCCACATGGTTTCAGTATTACAATAAAGAACTTATACGTACATTGTCGTTTTCAGACCATGAAGCTTTCGATCATCCTGTGGCTTGTAAGACGTTAAATGGGTTTTAGAAAATCGTTGTTGTTGTCTTGTCTCTTTAAAATAGGTTTGCTGATCCATTATGTCTCATAGAGTTTTCTTTTGTGTACCAAATAATTCTAAATGTGCTTTTCAGGTCTCTTGGTTGTTTCATCAAAAGACGAAGAACCTATCAATAAATTTGTAGATCTTTTCAATACCAATAGATTACCTTCGTTGCTTAATGATGGTGCAATGGACCCAAATATTTTGAAGCATTACCTGTTGGTGCATGACAATCAAGATGTAACAACAGAGAGGTAGTTGTTCCTTACTCCATTGTGTATGATATGATTCTCATCGTAATTATATGGGTGTCAAATGTAATGTTTTAGTTGACTGGGTGTTATTTCTTTTGTAGAACGTCTAAAGTTCTGTCTGAGATGAGAAGTACATTTGGAAATAATGAATGCAACTTACTTTGCACTAATTCATCTAAAGAGGGGAACATGGAACATCAGGCTAATCCCTGGGCTTCATTTGTAAGTCACTCATCAGAACTTTCATCCAACATATTTCACAAGGTTCATATATCAATCCATGTACATTTTGTAAATTGAACATGTTGATTACCAATTTTTTCTGAAAGAAATCAAGTGTTTCCGCTGACAAACTTGGATGCGCTCTTACTGGCGACGATATTGTGGAGGTATATTTAAAAGCTTCTGGTTGCTAGTTCTCGTGTGACATTCTCTTGCTGATAATATTCACGCCTTTCAACCATTTTGGAATGTTTTAATCAATGTTATTACTTTTCCTGGCATATTCGGAGCAGATCAAAGATCTGATGCAAGATTTTGCTTCTAGGCACATAATTCCTTACATGGAGCAGAAAGTTCGAGAACTTAATCAACAGGTTAGCTTTAGATTTTTTAACAAGTTATTTGTGAGAACATATCCTACTTTTTCTGTATGCTTTACTTAGATCTTTTGTTCTCTTTTCATATCATTTAGTTTGCATTTTGTTGTGTTATTAGATTTCTGCAACAAGGAAAGGACTTAGAAACCAGATAAAAAACTTATGGTGGAGAAAAGGAAAAGACGACGGTCCGGATTCGACCAAAGGTTCTATGTATGCTTTCTTGAACTTCTTGCTCCTTTTATGATTTTCTTGACGTCATCATAACCTCTAACGATTTTGCTTCCACTTTTGAAGGTATACCTTTAGCTCCACTGAATCTCAAATTAGAATTTTGGGTGACTACGCCTTCATGTTGCACGATTATGAGCTTGCATTGTCAAGCTATCGCTTAATATCAACAGATTACAAGCTCGATAAAGCTTGGAAGCACTATGCTGGTGTTCAGGTAGCTTCACATCTTTGTTATTATGTTTCTGTAGAGGTGCTAGGTGCCGTTATTTTAAATCAATATTCGTCTTATATTTAGAATCTTACATATGGTATAGGTTTGCCATGTTATCAAACTGATTGTTTTGGTCTTTATTTTTCATTGTTCGTTACTTGTGGTGGCTTCAATAACTCATCTTCTCATGCATGTTTGGCAGGAAATGATGGGACTTGCATATTTCATCTCAGACCAGTCAAAAAAGGAAGCTGAGTACTGCATGGAAAATGCGTTCGGCACTTATATGGTATGTCTTTATAACCCAGTCTTTAACTTAAAACAGTTCTTATAGTGATTTTTGTCCCTCGGTTACTTGAATTGGTGTTTATTACAAGCAAAACATGAAACTGAAATACTAATCGTTTGACGTAAGCAAGTGACGTTGTAGTATGTGCTGAAACGTGTCTTTAAAATCTCAGAAACTTGGGAAGTCTGGCTTCCAAAATACTACGAGATGTGGGCTCTGGTGGGCAGAGATGCTAAAGGCTAGAGACCAGTACAAAGAAGCTGCTTCTGTTTACTTCCGAATATGTGGAGAGGTGCTTCTTTTTATGCCTTCATAACATATGCACTTTTTACAATTGCTAACTTTTACTCATTTTGCAGGAACCATTGCACGCTGCAGTCATGTTAGAGCAAGCTTCTTACTGCTTCGTGTTAACTAAGCCACCGATGCTACACAAGTATGGATTTCACCTAGTTCTCTCAGGAGACCACTATAAAAACTGTGATCAGGTACATGTCACTTTGCTGAAAAGGCTCAAGCTTCGTACATGCTTTGCATTCTAAAGAATACAATTTGTCTGCCTTTTTCAGGTTAACCATGCAATTCGTACATATAGAAGTGCGATCTCTGTTTATAAATCAACTACATGGAGCCATATCAAAGACCACGTATATTTTCATATTGGACAGTAAGTTTTGGTGGATGTGGTGAATATAGGTCTCGTTTAACGTGATGATAAGAAATTTGTGGTCTAAGACTTACAAATTATCTGTTCAGGTGGTATGCAATTGTTGGGATGCATGATGTTGCAGTTAGAAACATGCTCAAAGTACTGGACTGTGGCTACCAATCCAAGGCAACCCAAGAGATTTTTCTCAGGGACTTTTTCAACATTGTTAAGGTTTCTAGCCTATACTTGCTGTTTGATACGCTCTACTTAAGCTTCTCAGAGAATAAGATAGCGCTTCCAATAGTTACCCCTGGTCTCTATTGTTCTTTGTCTATACAAAATAATTTTATTTTCATTTTCATATTTTCTGTCATTTTGAAGAAAACTGGAATGAAGCATGAGGTGGTGGGACTTCAACTACCAGTTATTAATATGTCGTCTCTTCAAGTTATATATGAAGACCATCGCACATATGCATCTCAAGCTTCTGTAAGTTGCATATTCACTCTTTGAAAGTATGTACATATTGCTACGCATCATAATCATCCTAGGATGTATTGCCTTTATACTCCAATATCAACAGCATTACTGACATCAGTATTTCTGGTTAAATTTTTGGATTACTTGCAAATAAATAATCTTTTTGCATCATTGAATTGTTTCTTTTTCATTAATGGTGAACTTGCATCTCTTGTGTACCAATATGATTCATATGTCATGGTCAGGCTCTTGTAGAAGAGAGCATCTGGCAATCACTGGAGGATGATATCATTCCATCATTAAATTCTGGCAAATCAAACTGGCTGGAGTTACAATCAAAGCTTCTGCCAAAGAAATACAAGGAATCAAATGTTTGTGTCGCTGGAGGTATGCAGGTTGTTGTTGGCTGCATTTGCTGTTTACCTGAATCGCACGCTCTTTCCTGCATTTAACTTATGCTTGAAGAATGCAAAATCTAGTCCAAGCTAAACTGGGCACACTTACACGCAAAATCTGTTTTGTCTTATGGTACCAGCAGCAGGACATTTCAATTTTATCTATAGACTTGATTTGACTTTAGAAAATATTTTTGAAATGACTAGCTGTGATACTTTTGCGCGGAGATTTGGTAGAGAGAGAGGGAGTATTAGATTTCGTCATTTTGTGATATCATAGTATCTGTATATGTTATCAATCGTGCTTCTGCCAAGGAAGGGAGAATTCTTGGTTTGGCAATACATTCAGGCTATACTGTTGAAAACATGATATTCTACTGTAGCATGTTTAATTTTGTTTTTGGTAATTGTGGATTCTCACTTGTACTTTGTTTTCAGAGTCGGTGAAAGTGGATCTGGAGTTTAGGAATTCATTGCTAATCTCTACTTCCATAACAAGCGTTTCTCTCATCTGTGAACTTACCGCAAATTCTGATGACCTAGAATTAGGTAAGCTGTTTCTGTTATTTGATGTTCACTTTATAATTTTTCTACATCCTTCAGTTTGTATATCTGAAACTTATTTCCACATTTGGACTTTGTAAAGTAGATAAAGAGCCAAGTAGCTTAAGCTTGGGGCCCGAGAGTTCCTCAGAACATAATCAGTAAGCAGCTAATCTGTCAATCAGGTTTCTTTCAACTTTGTTGACCTACATTTGAATGATTAATATGTGCCGTCTTTGTCAACAATACTACAGGGGTACAACCTCTGGTTTCTCTTCTTTCACTTTGTCTGAAGTGGACTGCACCTTAGGCGGAGGCGAGAAAAAATTGGTGAGTCTGCTGAAATGGATACTTAGATTCATTGATATGTTTTGATATTTAAAATTTAAATCCGTCCTCTGCCTCACATTTTTCATCTTCTTGTGTATATATAGTGAAACATGTTTTTAAAGTCTTGATGTTTCACCTGTATTTGTTGCCTTTGCCTCATTGCTACTAACCTTAATGGTAGACACAATGTTAAATTGCCTTGGTCCTTTGTATTTTTTGACTATTATATCTTCCTTTTGCTTACTTTATCTCCTTGGTGAAGTTCTGAGGGTTTACTTAGCTGCTAAATGTTTGTTACTTTGTTACGTCTGGCTTATTGTTTTGAATTTTTTTCTTCTAGGTAAGACTCACAGTTACCCCCAGTGAAGAAGGTATCCTAAAAATTGTCGGTGTAAGGTGGGAGTTGTCTGGCTCCATTGTAGGTGTGCATTACTTCCAATCTGTGCCTGTAAAGGCAAAAACTAACAAAGGAAGAAGGAAAAACAAACTTACTCCCACTGATGCCTTGAAATTTTTGGTCATCAAGGTGCAAAATTTTCCTCAATGCTTTAATTTTGGTAAGATTCGTTGCGGCCTCTCAAGTAAAGAAATTTTGACTGTGCAGAGTCTACCCAGGCTTGAGGGTTCAATTAATCATCTGCCTGAGGAATTGTATACTGGAGATCTACGTTATCTTGTTTTAGAGTTAAAAAATAAGTCAGAATCCCCAATAAAGGTAGTTTTCTTGTTCTGATCAAACCCTTAACATTCATATTCTCTACTGTTTAGCCAATTAATTTATTTTGTTCTGTTATTGTGTGGCTGTTACTTGTCTATGAATTTAGTTTGTTATGGTCTGGTTTATCCTATATAGTTTTGCTTGATGACCGAATAATGTGATGCACTAAACTATTTTCTGGATTATTCTTGTGCTAACAAAGTTTGTCTGCGCTCGTAGAACCTTAAAATGAAGATTAGCCATCCAAGATTTGTAAATCTTGGAAATCAAGAAGAAGAGCTGCCAACCGAATTTCCAGATTGCTTAAAGAAGGGCCATGAACAGAATGTTGTTCAACGTGAAACAAATAGAACAAGTAGTGTATTTGCATTTCCAAAGGTCCGTGACAAACCTTTTCTTCACGCCTCAAAGGGGGTTTGTGCATGTCAGGTTATTCTAACATGGTTCTGAATTCTGTTCTCTTTCAGGATGTATCACTGCAAGGAGACAAATCTTTGAGGTGGCCTCTCTGGCTTCGAGCTGCCATCCCAGGAACGATGTCTTTGTATTTCACAATATACTATGAGATGGAAAATGTATCAAGCATCATGAAATACCGCACCCTAAGGATGCATTATAATTTAAAGGTGATGAATCTTTAGGCAAAGTTGTTTACTATGTTATATGCAGATTTGCATTGGCCAACAAGTCTAAACCATTTCTATATCGTACATTGTGTCATCTAGGTTTTACCATCTCTAGAGACCTCGTTCGAAATCACCCCCTCTCCATCAAGATTGCAAGAATTTCTTGTGCGTATGGATATCATGAACCGTGCGAATTCAGATTGTTTCCAAATTCATCAGTTGTCAACAGTTGGGTGCCGGTGGGGTATCTCATTGCTTCAGCCAGTTGATACAATCTTACCTTCCAAGTCTCTACTCGCTGGGCAAGCTTTATCTTGTTTCTTCATGATAAAGGTCATTGGAACTTAAAAAGTTCCGTTAATGCACTTCTAATAGCTAGTTGGTCTTTCTCTTTTCCAAGTCTGAAATTAGTTATCGTTCGAATTTCAGGATTGCAAAAAATCCGGAACTGAAGAAGAGAAAACCACGTCCCTTCCTGCCAGCCAAACTGACTTAAAACTGTTTACTCAGGATGACAATGAAAAGCTTTTTGATATTGTTAACTCACCTTTAGCAAGATTCCATGAAAGCGAAAGGTCATGTCAGGGAGCCTCGGATCAGGTAAGGAAAAATCCTTGTTCATGGACGTAAATCTTATGCGCTAGAGATTTTTCATAGTATATGTTACTTTCTCCTAAACATAACTTAATTGGTAACTTTCTATCATTAGAACTATAGTGAGCTCATATTTGCATTTATGAAACAGGTTAATCCGAATATAGTTGACTTCATTCTAATCTCTCGCCTGGCAAATAGCAGCAATCCATCAGCAGTGCCCGATTTATCAAATTTTCTGTCTCACCATTCATGTCACAATAGGTAAGAGTATCCGCAAAAGTATTTTCCTTCAGCTATCAAACCTATTTTCCGTTGCTTCTAATCACATTGTTTTACAGTATCAGAAGCTCAAACCCGCTCTCGTGGTCACTAGACGGTCCCCAAACCATATACCACAAATTTTCGACCTCCTTGTGTGAAATAAAACTAAAGATGATGATCAGAAACACGTCTGATGGATTAGCATCTGTGAGCATCAACACCATTGATTGTCTACCAGACGCAGCAGCACCAACTCCTTCCCCTGGAAATCAATCTGGGTGGCGCTACGTGCCAACCGTAACAGAGGAAATGAAACTAACTTCAGATGTCATGGGAAGCCGTCTGGGGAAACCGCCATCTTTCATGGAGAGCTCACCTCCTTTCATATGGTCAGGTTTAAGTTCCACAAAGGTCCAAATCCAGCCATTGTCCACAACCGAAATCCCGCTGCAGATATCGGTTTTCTCTCCAGGTATCTACAATCTCTCGTCGTATAAACTTAACTGGGAGCTTTCTGAGCATGAAAAGGCATCATCATCAGGGACATGCCGAGGCTATCCTTATTACCTTACTGTTCTTCAGTCTGAGTGAGCTTTATAGCTCTAGAAAGCATGAGAATATTTTGTATTATGATGTTTCGTTGTCCTCTGTGTATTCATTTTGATGGTTTACGTCTGAGTTTTCAATTTTGATTGTATCCAGTTGTTGTCAAGAAATGGTTTTAGTAGGAGAAAGATGAATTTTTATACTACGCCAAAAGGAAAAAAAGATGAATCTAACTATTGTTTATACTTTTTTTTTTAACTTTAATGTTATCTAGCTGAACTATTTATAAGTTAGTTTTATTTCGTTTATTTAGATTAGATTATGCCTAATTTATGAAAGAGGAAATTTTGAGAAATTGGAAATGCAGAAGAACTGGGAGATAAATTGGGAATTTGATTGAGGGTTAAAGTGACGTCGGATGCCTAATTATCAAAAAAGACAATCAAGCTTCTAAAATTTCAATTGGTTTTGAAGGGTTTTTGATCCATGTTATATTGTTATAGTTATTTTACAGAAAAATGATAAAACTATATATTTCCTCTGCTTTATGTTAACTAAAGACATGAAGAAAAAGCAAAATAACAAAAATGTATTTTGGTTTTATCATCCTTTGTTACAAATAAAATCACCACTGATCCGGTAATAATATTTTGTCAAAAAGTCAGTCCACATGTAATTGACCCTTTTATAAAATATGAAAATTATTATTCAAAAAGAGAAATGGCTTCCTCGGCATTCTCAAGTTCGATATCACAAACCGGAGAAGTTTGGTTATCCAAAACCGGAGAAGTTTGGTTATCCAAAAATAAAACAAAATAAAATTAGCATCTCTCAAATTTAAACTGGTGAAGATCATAGTTGCACCAATATATATACAACACATACAACAACTCATATATATAAAGATAAAATAATGATAAACACCAACCTCCAGCTACTTGGATGGTTAAGCTACAACGCCATTGATACTATATTACTACTACATTGCCTTAAAAAAGTGTATAACTTTAGAGAGGGAGAATCA
Source organism: Eutrema japonicum (assembly GCA_030161315.1). Classification (NCBI taxonomy): domain Eukaryota; kingdom Viridiplantae; phylum Streptophyta; class Magnoliopsida; order Brassicales; family Brassicaceae; genus Eutrema; species Eutrema japonicum. Next base: position 49,744,756 of record BSQW01000005.1, read on the forward strand.
TTTCGGATGGATATTTTCGGGTTGGGGCCAAACTACCTATCTGCAACTATAAGACTCTGATCTTCTCCATCTAGAAGATGGATTTGGTGAGTCTTGGTCGCGGTTTTATGATGATGCTTTCATAGGGCTTAGCTTGTTCAATTTGGATGTAGTCTCTTGTTTTCAAAACCTGCAAAATTGGCCAAGAAAGAAGACAGATTCAACAAGATGATCAGGTTTATCAATAAAATGACCAAACAGAGGAAGACCAAACTTGTTCTTCTGTCTTTTCAAAGACAAGTTGTGATTAAAGCCGAGTTTCACACTAAAGATCCTAACATTCCAGTAGGAAAACCGTAAACTTTAACAGAAAGCACAACTACTTTGTCTGGAGTTGAAGCTAAAAACCATGAACTTGTAAGACTCTGTTTGTTTACTTGTGAAGTTTGTTTTCTCTAGAGCAAGATCAGTGCTTTTTTTTGTTCAGGGTCGTATAATGGACATACCAGGGTTTCGAAAAACATTCTTGATGCTTCTTTACGGGTTTTCCCAGCTAAAAGTTTGTCTGCTACAACAACATTCTTCCCATTCTCAGCTTCTTTATCAAATAACGTCTGGAGATACTTCGCCACAGCCCTATAAGGAAAGAGAAGAAGAATCTTCAATCTTTCAGGATGCCTCTCACATGATAGAACTAAAATCTGCAGAAGTTTAGCTTATGGAATGTGGAAAACATTATTAACTGTACAGACCTGGTACGAGAAGACCACCCACTGTTCTCTAGAAGACGAGTTTCATCACCATCTTGCATACCATCGTCCTCATGATCTTCATCTACTTCATCATCATCCACATTCAAAAATCCTGAAGTAACAGAGTGAAATAATCTATAAGCAGAACCACTGAGACATCATGGGAATAGCAGCATCTCACATATCTAAATCATGCTCAAGAGTTTAAGGTTGTTTAGTCCATTTTTAACCAGCCTATGACCAGAGTATTATGCCCATTCAACAAATTGAGAGAATACAGAACATTTGGATAAATTTAATTAAAATTCGAAAAGGTTTAGAACCTGTGTCATGTGCCACTTCCATGGTATCCATTCCCTACAGCATAAGATAACAACAAAAAAGAACTCAGAGGCATGTCTTACTTGAATAAGGATATGAAGCCACAAAGAAACTGTTAGAACCCGAATCCACCAAAATGAAATTATATCAGAAACTTACATCATTATCTCCCATAAGACCATCACGAGAAGTAGGTTCTGCATCTGGTGCACTTTGCATATAAGCCTCCTCATTAAACATCTCATTATGCGGTTCGTATTTGTTATCAGACTCTATCTCTGGATTCATCCCATCAGTATCTGCTTCCACAAGAGGTGGATCGCAACTTTCCAATTCCAAGGCCAGATTACTAAAATCACCAGCTTCTACGCAGCCAGTTTCAATAGAACCAATTGTGTTTTCACATGGAGTCCGGTCATCTACCCCAATCTCGCTAACTTCAGCTGATGCATCCGTCTTATTATATTCATGTCGAAGTTCATCTTCAACTTTCAAGTTTGTCTCATTGATAACGGCGTTGTTATCTACATCTCCTTCAGCAATTTCGATAAAATCACTGCAATTTTTTTCGTTAAGATCAGCACAAACATCTTCACCACCTAGCCCTCCATCATGGTTTTCATGGTATCCTTCCACCTGTAAATCCTCTACACCCTCGACACGATCGAGTTTGTCCTCATATGGCATTTGACTGATCTCGTCATTATCAGCAGCTCCTTTACCTTCCTCTAAAACTTCCAAGTCACATATTTTTTCACCAAGCTCGTTATTGTCTTTCCCTTCTTCCTGTTGGTCTATGATTTGTTGGTCCTGTGGGTCAGTATGAGCCTCAGCAGGTTGCTCCTCAAAATCATTTGGGCGAGCTTGAAGAGCAGAGCTTTCTTCAGATTCATTTTCTTCCACAGCCCTAACAGAACATTCATTATCTTCCACCACTCCAACAGAAGCATGACGGTCATCATTCTTGATTACCGTGATTCCTCTTAAATCATACGGCTCATTGTGTAGAGATACTAATTCCACTGACATACCTGAAAATCATTGAAACATATTACCTGTGTGGCTACAATCTACAAGAACAATTGAGAGAACTTGTATAGAATGGTCCAGTCTTTAGCGTAGGGAACTTACCAGTGAATATTGGCTCCTTCAAGAGTCCATCCTCCAAAGCCTGCCTTTGAAGCATTATGATTTCAGGAATGGTGCAAGGTGCCTTCTTTCGCACACGGCGTATACCTTCAGTGTTTGTCAGCTGTTGCCGTATAACGCTAAATAGAAAAGTAAGCAAGATCAAAAAACAACTAAAATCCACGACAAAGTAAGTAAAGGAAAAAAATTGACCCAAGGTAATTACAAGCGCGAGACCTAAAAGACGACCAAACTTCAATTTGTAGAACAGAGACGAAAAAATCAGCATCCAAATATTATTGGCCCAACAAAATCAAGATTCACACTATTTTACTATTGGTTGGCTTTAGCTGTCTTGCACCTAAGAGCAAAGCAGCATGCAGCTTAAATAAAAACTTTATAACAGGTGCATAAGGAGCAATGAACTAATAGCTAACGTATACAAAATAAGAGATAAAAAACAGTTAGGTAAACATACTCGCCATGCAAGACCATATGGTCATCCATTAGAACCTTCCTCTTTGTAGAACGGGGAGCAGATCGTAACCGTTTTGTAGATGCTAATTCAAGCACAGGAGTAGGCCTCATCTTCAAAAAAGATGACTTTCCGACTGAAAAAAATAAATGATCATTTATTCAGAAAGTTAGCTCAAAGGGGTGAACTTACATAGAACCCCACAAACCATTTTGCCCTCCTTATATAGGCAAGAGCAATCGATGTATAAAAGAACAGACAAAGCAACAACAAAAAACTTGATACCTAAGATAGAAGACAACAAGTCATCGTCATCAGGAATAGAATCTGCAGTTCGCTTCGACTGAATCAGTCCAACTGACTCAACAGAGTTCAAACTTTCTGCAGTTAGAGTGCTCTCAGTAAAAGTGCGTTTCTTCCCAGTAATGTTATTATTTCCTGCATCATCGTTACATGTGCCAGGATCTTCTTTTTCTGGCGTAGATTCAACCATGAAACCATTTTCATCCCCCAGTCTGTTAGGTGCAGCTAATACCTTCTCAGGTGCAGGCAAAGCAGAGTCAGTAAATCCAGTCAGATTTCCCAACTGTTCATCAGTTGCATGTGCATTATTCAGCTGCTCATCTGGTCTACTGTACGCTTGCCGATCTCCTTGTAAACTAGAATCTGTTTCCTGATTGACCTCAGTGGCAATGGCAAAATGATCTGGAGGGAAACAATTAAAATTATAAGAATAAAGCAGGCAATAAGACTTTGCATTAGATTTCATCCATAACTCAAGTGGTTTGCATTTTATTTGACAAACCTTGGTTCTCTTCTCCAGTATCCTTTGGTTCCTGGGATAAACAATGCTCAGTATTACTCATCGTAGGCCCTCCAGGGGACTCAACTGGAGGAACATCATCTGACTTATCAGCTACAGCATTATTAACATTGGTTCCAGCCTCAGTCATTACTTGATCAGGATCATCCATCCCGGTGGTGATATGAGAACAGCATGGTGATGTAACATGTACATGCTCTGCCCTCTCCTCCTCTGGCTCGTTTTGTGCATTGACATTTTCATCTATCAGCGACTTATCCACCTCCGTGGGAGTAACTGCCGATTCTCCGGCATTACATTCAGAAGACAGGTCTTCATCACGTTTATCCACCTCTCCAGAGGCTTTCCTACCTTCTGCAGCATTCAGATCGTCTACCTCCATGTGATCATCGCATGCCAGCTGCTCTCTGACACTAGACGAGTTTGGCACCTCAACTAATCCAGGGGTTTGAGGAGCTTGGGCATCTTCAATGAACTCATTGCTCATACCAAAATCGTCAACCTATAAAAGAGAGAAATTCATAAGAAATAATGATAATAATAATTTTTTCAATAGTCTTACCAGAAAACTAAACCAATCAGTCTAGAAATACAAATTGCAAACTTGGTGGTGTAATTGCGAAGTACATTCAGCCACACAAAAATATAAAAATAAAGCATGACTCAGGTGACAATTGTTCCACGACTATTGGTACTGCACTCGCATTATATTTCTGATGGTACGCACCTGCTCTTCATTGACATCTCTGGGCATGGCTTCGGAAACTCCTATCATTTCATCCTTCATCTCCGGTGTTGCCGCATCCAGATACGCATTGTCATCAGTGCTATCAACAAATAAAATATCTACCATAAGTACAAAAATTGATTTGTAATGTGCACATTCAAATTATACACCAAAGGACCACAACCAAGAGGGAAAATGCACACAGAACGCAGTTCTAATTTACAATGCGCTCTTACAATAAACAAAAATCAAGTTATGGATATCATGGAATTCAAAAAGCCTGATTACATAGCTTGGAAAGCCTGGTTACATAGCTTGGAAACACACATTCAAGCGCCAAAACACAAGGCTTCTTTATCATTCAGTCAACTCGAATTTTCCCCTGTTCTAAAACTCATGTGAAGCATTTAAAATTTATGATAACAAGCTTTTGTATTGCACAGCTCCCGAAATGTAGATCAAAGTACAACTTTGATAATATAACCAAGAGAAACCATAGGAAAGCAAATATGCAATTATGCTACAAAATATAGAGCATGGATAATGAACAGAAACTGACCCTTGAACTCCCTCATCCTCGGATCCTATAGCACCCTTATCCTGGAATACTTCCTGCAGAACAATACAGGGGTGAGAAAAGATCATACCCAAAATAAAATAATAAGAGAGAAGAAGTTCTGCTTCCAAATATGCAAAGCTTCACCAGAAAAAGTAAACATCAACATCATCCTGACTCTACAACATGGCTGCAATCTGACACTTCAGATTACAAGCTTTTCACGGTCTAACCAAAGCGTGGAGAGAAAGAACCCAAAAGCTAGAAGCAAATGAAATCTACAAATAAACCAAACGATTCTCTACATGTTTTCATCTTTCAATATGGTTATCCTATTTCTATTTTTCTTGTTCCATGAACACGAAATTACCTCGTCAAGCTCCAAAGCAGCTTGAGAAGTGTCCCCATCACCAAATCGCTCTGGAAAGATATCAAAAATGAATTTTCTTATTTAAGGTACAGGGTATCAATAAAATAAAGACAAGTAAGCATGAAAACAACCACTGACCATCTAATCCAAATTGCGATGTTGAGTATACAACACCATCCATGGTATCCTGAAGGGTGATCTGCTCTCTTGTACTCACATGATGATCAACGTAATTACTGCTATACAAGAAAACAAGGAGCAGTGGCTAAATAAAGCTTCTGAAAATCAGAGTATGATTTCATTCTCCAAGACTCTAAATACCATAGCATAATTAAATAGCGAAAACAACCAGTGTGGTTTTTAAAGCATCAAGAAACTAACCCCTGAAAGATCTCATTGTCTGGAAGCTCAAAATCATCAAGATCAAATGTCTCTGGCAACGTAATTGAGTGATATGGCGCTGTGGATTCCTCAGGGGGTAGGTCAACCGCAGCAGAGCGAAAAGCTTGCTTCACCTTAAGCAATGCCTCGCTGCAATCATCAAAGAGGTAATTCACCTTTCTTGAATATATACGCACCACGCCAAGCAGAAGATGGCTAGACAATCGCAATGCGATTGGAGCTTCCGGAAAGAGAATAGAATCTGCTCAGGAAAGAAAATAGTTAAGATTATAAAATATTTTGAAGGTAGCTAGTAGGGTAAAGAGAAAACAACAGCATGGCATGGAACTGACTTAGCTTTAAGATAGCTGGGATCAACAAACAAAACAAAAAAATCTAAGCAGGCGAAATGCTTATGACATCATTTGTAGACATATATGGAAGATTATTTACTTTAATTTAAGGTTATAAGAAGAACTCCAATTAATATATAAAAGAATAGTAGACTTAATAAGTCGCCGCATACTAAATGACGATTTGCGTATAATTCAATGATATATTGATCAAGAAATTTGCCAACAGAGAGAAAGAGTAATACACAATGCCCCACCATTCAATTCTGACGAATGTGGATACATAAGTGTGAACATACGATATCATGCTCAGACCCTAATTTCTTCTGCTCAGTACTAAAGAAAACAGTTCCTCTCAACAGATTTCTAAATTTAAAGTTACGGTAATTTCTCTGGCCTTATACGGTAAAGTTAAACAAAAACACTTTGTCGCAGCACACTCGAACTATCAATGGCTACTCTTATAACCGTATATATGGTTAAGTGAAGATAACAGTGATTCAGTAGTGCAGTATCGACATCAGAGATCTCAAACATAAAACAAAAGCAAATTGACAACTGCCAGATCAATATCATTTGACTGCTGACTCTAATCTGGTCTAAGTACTGAGACCTGGATCAGAGACTGGACACAAAAGCAAAAGTAGCTAATACTCACCAACGGAGACTCCAATATCAGTATCAGCCACCTGATTCTTTCGAAGCTTCCGCTCCAAATGGGCTGCAATCCATATTGTCCCAAGTGGCCCTTTCTTAGCTAATATAAACTGCGAATAAAACATCTCTCGTCCTCGATACCAAACAAAACCCTAAAATTTCAACAACAAAAAAAGGAACCAACTTTGTCAGAATTTCAAAAATTGAGCTTCAAAAACTGATCAGACGACTAAATCCCTGTCCGACCCAGAAACAGAAGAAGAGATCTTCAATCCAAATACGGAAAAAAATCAGAAGTTTCCAACTTTCGACAACAGAACCCAGATTAGCTTAAACCGACAGCAAAGCCTCGAAATTGCCACGGAGAAGAGACTCTCGACGCTCTTAAACTACTTGGCGAGCTTCGAAAGTAGAATACAGAGTAAAGGGTAGAGCAATTACCGCAGATTTGACCAAACCGAGCTCCAACAGCTCGATTGAACAGAGACGTCGTGGAAACCCTAATTTCGCAGAAACTTCGAAAGAAGACCCAATTCGGGAGAAGCAGAATCTTCAGACAATAATCTTTGTTGTTAGAGATCAGACACAACAACAGCGAACTTGTGGGAAAAAAATAGTAAAATTTGTGGGAGAGAGAGGAATTGCAATATGCAAAAAAAGTTTCGAAATTTGGATCTTCGGTTGTATTTCTGATTAAATGAGGGATTTGGTGTAGCAAAGGAACACGGCATACGTCGTGCTCCTATTGGTTAAGACACGAGAGGGTCCCACAGAGCTTTGGATCACTTTAGTCCAACAATATTTAATTAACTTCAATTTTCCTTTTTCAAAACATTTAAGCTGGGCGACTCTTTTCGCCTCGTTGCGGGAAATATGAAAATTTTCGGAAACTTTTATTTAGTTACAAATAAAAAACATTAAGATGTCTCTTATAACAAATTATGAGATTCAGAATTATTCCAGGCTCTATACTTATAATTTTCACTAAAGTAGTTTTAATATTTATTTCTCATCGTAATTTATTTATTTATAACGATTCAAACGCAAGTGTTCTGGCTCTATTTAAAGTCTCTAACTAGAACTAAAGTTGAAAGTTAGGGCTCATAGTCATTTTTAACTACTTTTTTTTAACACTAAGTGAAAGTCCTGTTATAGTTGACTATGAACAATTTTCTTGTTATATATGTTTGTCGGGTAACACATTAATTTCTAAATGCAATAACAGATGACAAGTAACTACTCGAAGCTCATGTGTATATGTATAATCTGTGTTTCAGAATCTTGTTGATTGTCTTAAGCCACTGGTGATGGATAATTAAGAATTTTGTACAAAAACTCAGTGAAGGTGTGTTAGTTGTGTTCCATTAACAATTTTGGTTCGCTGTATTAATTGTATAAACTTTGCTTTGCAGAATAGTGTCAAACAGCGATTTATTCACAGGAAGATAGGGGATCTAAGTAGATCGTTCAGCCCCTGAACTAGATTAATATTTGCTAGTTTCTGATGTTGTCTTCATGAATGGAGTGTTTATCAACTCAATTCCTAGTGCCACTTGATGAAACGATCAGATATGCAACTAATTGACTTACTTTTACAAACCTATAGATAGATCTAGCTACGTGAATATCATAGAAAGCAATCCTTATGGACGTCTTATTGATGCTAGTGAAGTACTCATCCTGAAGGAGGAACCAGTTGTTGCGTTCACTGGAGAGCTAAGTTTCTGTATGAATTTTCATATTTGAGAAGATATATATATATATATATATATATTTCTAGTATTATTAATTAGTCCGTTCGTTCAACATTACTGGCTTCATGATAGTATACAGAGTTTCTACAATTGTTAAATCGGCGTTGATCGGAACTTGGACTTGCAAGATATGTATAACCAGTACATCAACTCTAAATTTGGAGAAAGGTTGAATACTCTGCTTACCTTGATGTTCTTTTCTCAACCAGAGGAAATACCGCGTAAACTAAAGATTTCTATTCGTGATTTCAACCAGAGGAAATCGGTGGAATCTTATGGGTGCTTTCAACTAATGCTTTATTACATACATGAATGCTATACGTGTCTAAGAGTTCTCTATTAGTTTCCCAACTACTTTTGCGTAGAAGTTGGGATTCTCTTAGCTCTGGCGACTTGTTGTTTTCTCCCTGGTAAAGTAAATGGGCATAACTATATGATGCTTGTTTTGGAAATTAAGTGAGCAGAACTAGAGATTTTATATCCTGTGTAGGTTTTGAACCAGATTATAGTTTGGCCTGATGTACTTTCATTCGTAGATGTGTACACGGGAAAGGAGATTAGCTCACCAGATATTGGTCACTCTGTTGAGCAAGTTATGCCTCTTCCATTTACCGATTCAACGGAACAACGTTTACATCTAAATAGCTGATACCAATGGGCACGTCCACTTGTACCGAAAACTTCAGAGGCTCTCAGCATCTTTCAACGCAAGTTTCAAGATGTATATTGGTACACTGCTGAGGCTGATGATGGTATTATCAGTGGACACACAATGAAGAGCAGTTGCTCTGGTGAGACTGCAAATGAGTACTGCAGATGAGTACTGCTTTACTACCAGGGAACTTTGGACTGTTGTGTTTCCTTCAGAATCAGAGAAAGTTATTTCAACACTAACACGAAAACCAAATGAGGTACACAGCTAGCAGGAACACAGCCGGGTCAAAAACTATCAGGATAAAACTGAACGTAACGGATCCATACCGTGGAATCTGATTCAAATATACTTACAAAGGTTTAGACTTGAAAATTCAGGCTAAAATGTAGACGAAACAAATCTGTATAATTTGGTCAACTACTAGCAAAATCCCCACCCCTTAATAATTTCTAAGAGAATGTCTAACAACATCGTTCATCAACTACAGAAAACCGAATGTACATTCTTCAACGGCTTGTGATAACTTTTTCTCAAGTTGCTCCTTTGATACGTATTCTGGCAGGTCTAATTGGTTAGCACTGCAAGAGAACATAGGATAAATTAGTTGAAGGACAGAAGTTAACTGTACCAAAAATGATTAGATGTATACAAAATTGTTTTCACCACGTATGTCCAACAGGCAGATGCTCAAGATTTTCCGCTCTTTGGATTACCAGCCTCACAACACCTTCTGACTGGACCTGAAAACAAAAACACATTTAAGTATAAAATCAGTTTCCAACAAAAGAGATCAAGTAATTATGTTCTTATATCGAAGAAAAAAAAATCAAATGGAACACAGTTTACCCGTGGTGATCCAGTGACAAAACGTAGAAACTGAGCCCTGAATTCATTTGCAGAAGAGGATAGTAGCTCCCAAAACCACATAACAACTAGAGAGTTTTCTGCATAGCCTTCATACCTCGAGTGAGCTTTCATAGCATTGACTATGAAAATAACAGAAAAAGGAAGAAAACAAAGTCAGTTGGCACATCAATGTTACAATCTTGAATATAAATATAAGAAATCCAACTTACCATCAATATAACTCAAACCACTCATAAGGACTTTGAGGTCTTCGTGGCTGAAAAATGAGACAAATTCTTGTGGTAACACAGCCCCAAAACCATCAAGGAATGCTTTGAGTTGCTTCTGGATAGCAGTAGTCATTTTGTACTCTGCCATGAGTTGAACATACTCAACTTTGTTTTCCTCAGTCACCACTATTGTACTTCCCTCGGGCTTAAGTTCAATTGTCTCATCATCATTAGTAAAGAACACATCAACTGAGTTTGACCCTCCCTCCTTTAACAAATACATCCATGTTCGGTACAACGCTGGATCCATCAGTTCCATGTCACTATAAGTGACTTCATCACCCACTATGTGTTTGTAGAAAGAAGGTGTGAAGTAAACACCCACAACGTGTTGCCATAGAAATGCATTCGCCACCACATGTCCAATGAATTTGTAATACAATAGGTTGACATTAGATTTGGGGTTTGGCTGATAGCGATCTGACTCTTCAGCAGCAGTGAAAAGCTCGGGCTCATTGGCTTCATCAGCAACTGGGAGCTTCTTGGGCTCTAACGCATCTTCCTTTAACCTTTCGACAGTTAGAGCATTTGAAATTAACTGTAACCACTCTCTGGTCAGACCACCTGCATCAAAGCCACTCTCACCTACAAACTTCACATTCAGATATCCTCTCAACTCATCTGGTGACAATGTTCCAAACTGGAAGTATGACTCCTTAAGAACTTGATCTCGACGGGCATGGATGTTCAATGCTCTGGAACATTTCAGCATACTCGTCTTTTTCTTGAAGTAGTCTCTCTTGTTGTCAAGTTCAATCAAACCTGGCCACTTGGGTGATGAAGCTTCATCTGAGTCTGTGAGAAGACCCACTCAGATGAAGGTTTCGAGAATGTAAGGATTACATTCTTCAAGTTTGCAAAGGAACATATGAAGATTCTTAATGAAATCATCAGAAACGATATTGGCCTGTTGGAGAAGTCATCAAACTAAATGACTTCTCCAACAGGCCAATATCGTTTATGATGATTTCATTAAGAATCTTCATATGTTCCTTTGCAAACTTGAAGAATGTAATCCTTACATTCTCGAAACCTTCATCTGAGTGGGTCTTCTCACAGACTCTAAAGAACAGCGTGATATGAGGAAGGAGACACCGAGAAGCTTCATCACCCAACTTTCGAATGTTTTCACTCAGTACATCCCAGTCGTGATCTAGTTTCAGGATCACACTACTCCATACCTTTCCTCCTTTATCAAGACGTGTGATTAGAAAATTTATAAAGGAAATAGAGCTCTGGCTGGTATATGAAAACTCATTCCCCAAGTTTGCTGCCATTTCTGAGAATGTTTCGATGAAAAAGTCTAGATTAAACCCGCTCAGAACTTCCAGGAGATCTTCAACTGAGGAGAAAACATGTTCTGGTAGCCTGTAAAATTAGAAGAAGGATGAAGTTATAAAACAACAGAACTTTTAAAAAAATGTGAAACACTGGACTTAAAAGAGCACAATTACTTACTCTTTACGGACAACAAGGCTGCAAAGATTGACAAGATGAGAATGTGACAGTTGAGACAATCCTTGCCGTACAGCATTGGAATCTTCAATATTCACCGCTGATTGCAGCAAGTTAATGACCTGTAATACAGAATTGAAAGATTCCCATGTCAACAGATGATACAGAACAATAACATGAACACACCATTCTAAACATACCTGGAACAGAAGATCTTCCTGCGTCAGATTAAGCAGTTTCAAGCAAACAACCACACCTTTTTCTAGAATGATGGTCAAAAGATCGTTACTGAGCTCAACCATGTCACACAAAAAATGAATCACCCGAGAGATCACCAAGGGATTAACCACATTTGATTGACCCGAATAGCTCGTCGAAGTTTGGATCTCTTTATCAAGCATATCTATCAGAAGTTGAACCAAATTTTGTTGCTCGCACGGTTCTTGATAGTACAGAAGTGCCTTTAGGTATATTAGATCCAATATCTGGTCACGACAGGGAAAACATCTATGAGAAGGCAGAAGAAACATAAACCAATATGTAGTTATTCAGAGAAATCAGCACCGAAGAGATTTCGTCCTTTAAGCCTCGTATCTTACCGGAACTCGTAGAGAATGGCTCAGAAGTGCGTCCCAGTCATTGTTGCTCAGAAAAGGCTCATCTTGCTGTGAACAAAATAAGCAAATTTCCAAAAGCTATGATGATCCAGGTTACCAGACGAAAATTTAGATAAGAGATGCAAACTTAGTTATGTAAACTGGAACTGGAACAATGTAAGCAAATTTTCAAAAAATTATGACTAGTTTAAGATCCATGTTACAAAAAGAAAATTTGGATGAGAGATGCTTACTTTATGAGGAGGTTGTCTAGTAGAAAAAGGAGTTACAGGGTCGATTGGTAAACCAGATACATATACTGATGTTGTTGCTGGATCTGTGCTTCTCTCTAGCAATTTAGAAATAAAAAGCTTTTCCTCGTCGGGGCAATTCAGTTCAGGAAAAAGGTCTACTTGACCAACAATTGTATCATCAGCTTCTGAATCGAAGAAGAGTTCATGCTGAAATCCAGATCGATCACCTCCAGTTTGATATTGCAGCTGGTATGTACGAAGACTAAAAAGATTTTGTATGTTCTCATCTCCAAAATCCATCGAATCAGTATGACAGAGAGGATCTATTGTGCATGAAGCCTCCCATAGCTTACACAGAGATTTGAAGATAAGATGGAAAAAATCTGGCGCATCATTGTCGTAGCAGTTTACCATGGTCACGATGTCAATTAGAAGTTTCACCAATCTAGGACCTATCATCTTCGACGCATTGTAATCCTTAACGCTCTCTTCCATGTTTAAGATTCCCTCCAACAATGTAGGAAAAGCAATCACCATTTCAACCGGTATTAACTCAGCACGGTTCTTTCTTGATGATTCTACAAAATCGGACAAAACCGTTGAAAGAGCATCCATTACTCGTAGAAGTCCTCCAATGGAGCGTCTACACACAATCAGCAGAAACCAGGAAGCTGTTTTAGACATTTTCTGCTTCCATTCTTCCGAAATTCCTAGTTCACCAGATGCATGAAAGAAGAAATCAATGATATGATAGAAAATTCCTTTCGAGTTGGGTTGCTTTAATAACTTTGAATCGCAATCAAGGATTACAGCAGCTGCATGCACATAAATGAGACAGGCATCCCCTAACAATTTCAGAATAAATGCTGCTCCCGCAAAATGCTGTTCTGACTCCGGAGTATTGAAGCTCAATAAGATTTCAAAAAGCTCAAGAACCACTTTGGATAAATTTGGAAAGACTGTTTCGTGGCCTTGTGAGCATTCTTTAGAATACTTTAGGCTCTGCATTTTCTCTCTCGATAAAACTAGATAATACTCATCCTCCGCATACGCAGGCTCCAGTTCACAAGTGGAAGCAGCAGCTTCCATAAATAACAAACTCGGTTGTTGAGGGAGAAGAGGTAACAATCTCGGTTGTTGATGGCTGCGTTTCTTCAACCAAAATCACTTGGTCTGCCAAATAGGTTGCCATCATAAAGTCATGCTCCACAATAATCGCAGCTTTCCGCCTGCGTAAAATGTGCCGCCTTATGGCCACTGCAGCGCTGATTCGCTCATCTGAGTCCAGGTACTCACTTGGCTCATCGATAAGGTAGACACTCGCGGGCTGTAAGGGAAATTGGTTTTTTATTTTTTTTTGTTTCCTTGAGATGAATAACAAATGATGCACAATGCACAAATACAGCATCCATTTTCCTACAATACTAACCTCGGCAAGGCAGCGAGCTATGGCAAGCCTCTGCGTTTCTCCTAACGAGAGTGAGGCCACATCTCGATCCATCAGCCGCTCAATCTGAAGCGGTATTAGCACATCTGATATAAACCGAGGATGCATACCCGCGATACGATGCTTCTTTTCTAGCAATTCTCTGACTGTACAACCACTTTTCAAATTAATTATTTGCGGTTTGTATGACTCCATAAACAAAGGCCTCCACAGTTTTACACCTTCTACCTCGTCAGCTGAATGCAAACCAGCCTACAGAGTAGTCGAGAGAAATCTTTGTTAAGAATCTAAAGAGAAAATCTTTGTTTAAGAATATATAAACGATGAAAAGGCATTGATATACTCTACCAGCATTTGGATGAAGGTGGTCTTCCCTGTGCCGTTGGCTCCCAGCACTACAAAAATCTGAGCGTCTTTCAATTCCGCTCCTGTCACTTGCAGCTTGAAGCTCCGACGAGTTAAAGTCATGTCTGGATAATTGCGTATTCTCCAGTCCTCCTTGTAACCGTCATATGCGGCAGTCCTCGCAGCCTTGAGAAGGAAAGAAAAAACCATCAATGACAAAGGCCGACAACTTGTGTATGAAAAAACTCTAAGATACCACAAGAAAAGTTTCACCTCAAAGATCCGAGTTTCACCCCTGAGACGCTGATTTTCTAGGGGGTCAAACCCATCCAAGTAAATTTCGATTCCTGCTCTGACATTAAAGGCCTGAGTAAAGACGCCATATGCTTCTGGTTTCCCATACAAACAGTAAACGGCATCCGAGATATAGTCAATGACACTAAGGTCGTTATCCACAACAATCACGTAGCTGTGGGGGCTTATGAGAGAACGTATAACTTGGGCAGCCTTGAATCTCTGAGTCACATCGAGGAAATTTGATGGCTCGTCAAATATGTATACATCCGCTTTCTGTAAGGCAATGGCAGCGATAGTAACCCTCTGCAGCAATCCACCAGATAAACGGTCGAGCCTCAGGTGCAGGTACCTGTTCAACTCTAGAGCATCACATACCTCCTTCATCTTACCTCTCTGGTCATACGATTCAAGCATCTTCCCGACATTATTATAGCCTCTTCTTAGGTGGCCATAGATATGTTGTGGCTTAAAAACGATCGTTGGTTTATTTTCCAGAATGTGGGTAAAGTAGGTTATAAGTTGTCGATCATGTAAGTGAGTCAAAATATCTGGCCAGTCCGGAGGATCCTGCCCAAGAGGAAGAAGAATAATCATACATGGAGCTACAGAAGTAACAAGATTTCATGGATACAGAGAAACTTTGAAATTTACATTGAACCGGCCAAGATTGGGTTTGAGTAGCCCAGCCAAAACATTGAGAGCAGTTGTTTTCCCGATGCTGTGAGTTCCAACCAATCCTAGGACCTCTCCCGGCCTTGGAGCTGGAAGCCTGCACGTGAGATAGATAGATAGATATATTCCAATTCCAGAGTGCCAAAGAGAAGGTGAAATATGAATGATGATGAACTAACAACCTGCGCAATTTAAAAGAATTTGGCCCATAGCGGTGGCCTGTGTCTTCTTCATCCAAGCCCTCAATACAAAGTACTCCTAGAGAAACAATGAAAAATCGTCATACTCAGCCAGTGAGTAAGAGACATTATCCCGGGAACGAAAGGGCATTACCCTTTTCGACTGCATGACAGCCTTTGTGTTGGCTCACGATAGCGATCGGATGTGCCATCCCTGGAAGGAAACAACATCACAATTCTTAATAATAGAGCATCCCTAGCTAGCCTGCACATAAAAGTCCCTAATCAACAAATCGAAACCACAGTTACTATACGAGGAATTCACAATCTCTACCCTTGAAATTCGGAAACTTGGACCCTAATTGATCCACGAACCTTTGGCCTAGACTTAAATCAGATCGCAAAGAAAAACAGATTTTCTGATTGAGAGAGAGAGAGCCAGCGATTAGGGTTTGCTTTGCTCCTTTTTTCGACTCAAGGAAGGATGAAAACGAGTGGATCGTTTATTATTATTATCGAATATACTAAGAAAAAGGAAATAAATCAGAAAAAGAAAAGCAAAGAATGGTTTTCGGTTTATTCGGATTTCAATTCATTCTATTTCGGTTCGGTCTAGTTGGCTGGACAATCTCGGTCCACGACTGGATTTTCCCACCGGAACAGGCCGTCACCGGTGCATCGGAGAACATCCCTTTTGGTTTTATATCTTATGGATTTTCAAGTCAAAAACTCTTAAATTTGGGTTTAATTTCTCTCTCCGGTCTCGGTTTCCGGTTTGTTCTTTCACCGGTTTAATTTGGGTATAATTTGAATTGGATAAGCTCCGATTAACCGGATTATAGAATTAACCGGTTTTATAATGTCACTTCCACCGTTCACAATTTCACCGGCGAATCACCATCTAGCCGTGTCTTAGTCGGCGACTCGGTGGGTCTCCAAGCTTCACCTTTTATTCTCTTTGCGGTTTGGCGTTCTAACTTGTAATCATTGTTGAGATGGTGATTGAGCCGCGCCAATATCCCTTGCGCGAGAACGGTGTGGTCGCCGTTGTTGTTTCCGGTGGTTCTGATTAGCTCGGCCGCGTTGAACAGCTGCTCCATGATGACTGACTGGTCATCGCCGGCCATTCCCGGTGGCGGAACCGGAACCAGAGTCGGCGACTTGTATGCTTTTAATCGGTGGCTCTGATTTGAAGATGATGGCACAAAGACTCAAATTTTTTTCTTATTTGTTAAATCTTTAGCTACTTGATGTATGTAAATGTTATTTTGTGTTTCTAGATCATCATATTTTTGTTTAGTATTTGAGATTCATGAATGAGTTTCAGATTTTTAAGATGTGTTGTAAAAAAAAAAAACCGGATCGGATCCGGATATCCGAGTTTTTCAATGTATATTCGGAACCCGGATATCCGGAGCTTTCGGATACGGATTCGGATAGTAAAATTTATTATCCGGCAGATAAGAATACGGATACGTATATCTTAAAAAACCCGCATATCCGCTCCGTTCCGAGGCCTATGTGTTGGCCATATACTATTCTACGATTCATTTTGTTTTGTTTACAAATGACAAACCGGTGAATTTTAGAGTTTTTAGGGAAAGCAATGAAGATCTAACAAGAAATATGTCAACCACTGCCTTCGTAATAACTTGCTGAGTTAAGGAAGTTTTTGTAAACAGGGGTGGTTACCTTGGCAAAACCGATACTGTATTCATTACTATTGGTTTGGAAAAATATCATGTTTTTTTCATATTTGTTTTTTGGTTAAAGCTTTTTTTTTCATATACACAATGATATATAATGTGAGCATTGTTCTAGAGTTCTTCGGAGTACATCATGTAATCAAAACATTTTATTTCTGGTAGGATTTGGATCCAGTTTTCTTAGGAACAGACAAACGCACATTCAAAACTCTGGTGCGACCACAGTCTTATAACGTACTCAATCAACTTATTCCATGACTTTGTGTTGCAAGATTACTACGACTCAATATTGAGGGCGACGATTATTGATGGCGATATAGAAGTAGAAAGAAACAAAGCTTGATTATTTACAAATTATAATATTGAGGGCGAAGATCTTTTCCGTAGTCTTTTCATTTGTGAATTGTACCAGATAGCTCTGATTTATAACACTACATGACATGGATGATTTTGCGAATAAAATTATAGGCAAAAATTGGTGAATTATATCGAATTTAGTGGGTGATGATGACGCATGACTTCTCAAACTCAGCTCCATGAGGGGACACCACAATTCTATACTACTATGAGTTCACTAACAATATTATTCTACTTCAATACTTCAATTCCCATTTATTCATTGAAAAGTTATAATACCAAAGCTCCATAAACTTTGCGTATTCAAAAGTAGTGAATATGTCATATGAATACTTTCTCGTAATATAAAATCCCAAACGCAACATATAAAACTACATACATATTCTTCTTTCACTAACAAAGAATGGTAACATATATTTAAAAAGTCGTATTTATAATTCTAAAAAAACAGTATCTCAAAATTTCAATTTTACTCTAAATATTTATCTTCGGTTCTTAAATTAAATTAAATGATACTTGCATTAAATTATATACATCTAGCTACATGGAAATCTTAAAATTCATACAACTCAAACTTAAAAAAAACTACCATTAATTTTCAAATACGAGATAAACTTAATAGCAAAATATATATATTAAAATAATCCACGCGTAGCGCGGACTAACCCCTAGTATGTATTAATAATTGAATGTTGTCCATATGCATGATAAAATTTATGGTTGTGCAAATCTAATTAATAATATATTTGTTTAGTTTTAAAATTATTCAATTATAAATATGATTGTATTAATAAAATTTAAATTTAGAAGTAAACATATTTTGTTATTAATTCTGAATATTTTGTTTGTAACTGTTGATGAAATCTCATAAAATATATATTAAATTCAAAATTTAAGATTATTTTTCTATGAAAATTGTTAATTTTTAATATGCATCATTAAAAAAAATTGATTATTAAAATATATGACATAATCTAAATTCAAAAAAAATAAATAACTAATATTATTATCGTAACAAAATAATAAGATAACATTTAATTATTTTTGAAATATTTAATTTACATAGTTTTGAAATAATTGATTTATTTATAATTTTAACATTTAATTTAATTTATGGTATAGTCTAAATTTTCTAATTAGTAATTAATATTAATATTTATATATATATAATCAGGTTAATTAATTAATTAAACTACTATTTAATTGAATCAGATTAATAACATTAATAACATTCATAACATTAAACTATTATTTTGTTTGGAAACATGGATAGTTATCCACAAAAAATCAAAAAATTTAAAGTTATCAAGAATAAAAATATATTTATACTGATTTTTTTCTGTTTGGACACAAAAAGCTACTCTGTTTTAATAGATTAGATTTAGTGATTTGAAGGAAGGATGAAAACGAGTGGATCATTATCCATGCCCAGAAAATATTCATTAAACATCTCATTATGCGGTTCGTAATTGTTATCAGACTCTATCTCTGGATCATTACCCATGGCCAGATTACTAAAATCAACAGCTTCTACGCATCCAGTTTCAATAGAACCAACTGTGTCGCATGGAGTCCGGTCATCTCGCTAAACTGCATCCGTCTTATTATCTTCATGCAAGTGTGCTCTTTTTTTATTCGCTATTTATTATTATACAACAAAAAAGCAAGTAAATCGATTTCTTTTGGTCTGATTCGGATTTCTCTGTCTGCCCATCCCCATGATTATAAACTACAATGCTTTGTTATCAAATCTTATTATATAAAGTTGAATAGTTATATAACTCATAAGGTAATAAGATATTATTATTAACATTTTCACTACATGAAAAGGAGGAGAGTTAGTTTTCAAAAAAAGAAAAGGAAAACATAATTATATTTCAAATTTCTTAACTAAATAGGGAGGGTATATCTCAAATTTCTAAACTCTAGATTATTGTGATTTTGTTTTTATTCAGCTTCGAGTTCAGCTGCAAACTGATCTAACCGTTCGGATTCCAAATCAAAATCTCGAACCGCGGCGTGGTTCACTAATCCATCGTCAAGGCTCGCATGTACCTGTCTCTTTGCATACCTGCATTCACCCATAAACAAGAACAATAGCCTAAGGAACTCAAGAACGACTTTAATGGCGGTTTAAGCGAAAATGACTCGGGGAGAGTTTGTACCATCGACCGTGCATTGCATCTATACATTTCTGTGCATCTTTCCGATCCTTGAATCTTATAAGAACAACACCCTGTGGGTGTTGCTCACAGACCTGCAAAAGTATAAATTGATTGATACGCCATAGGTAATCTCAACTTTCAACAAAGACAGCATTAGAAACCACAAGCTAAAGGAAAAAAAAAAGACACAGCATATTACCTTCACTGAATCAAACGGTCCATGCTTCGCACTCTCTTCTTTCACGTCTTCCTCGACCTCGGCACACAGATTCTCATCAGACTGCAAACAGGGTAAAAACGCTCAAACTATAAATATCATGTACCCAAAACTGGCAACATCTCTCATATTAACATTGTGGAAAGGAACGTACCCTCATCTCAGCTGGACTGAACATGAAGCGCAGAACAACCGTTGCAGGTAGTGCAATCTTAGCATCATCTCTACCACCTATGCCAAGAAAAGAAACCAAGCGCCATCGCAATTAATATGAATCCACTAGGAACAACTCCAACTTCAAGAAATAAAATGGCCACTTCTTTTTGCTAAAATCAACTAGGAATGATCAGAAATAAGACCAGACAAAACAAATAGAGAATATCAACACAACTAAATGCGCTCCCTTTTGGTCTCATGCTTTCGAAAATGGCAACCCAGAGCTAATAACAGAGCAGGAAAAAATGTCTCAATACTCAGTTTATAGACATCACAAGTCGTCAGAAAGAAGAAGAAAATAACGAGATCTCTGTCATTCCTAGATCGACTTTCTAAACTCCTCTTTTGTTTTGATAGTCATTGAAAAGTTTCCTTCCAGGATTGATTCGGTTAGAAGTGTTTTGTGCAGTCTTTTTGCTAAGTACTGGTTCTGTTTAGACTTTAGAGAGTTCAATATAGAGTCTGGTGAAGCATAGAGAATATCTATACATTTTTTCTCTAGCAATAGAAATGAATCTCTACCATCTCCTCACATCTTCATTTATTCTGAGTCTTTCTAGAAATAAAGGTAGGTTTCTAGACCATATAAGTGAAAACTAACCCCATCCAAGCAACTTTTGCTCGACCCTTTTAAGCTTCTTTTTCTTCTTGTTGTCGGCTTGCTTAGCTATAAAGCTCTCCCCTGAGTGAAAATAGTAAAATCCAGTAAGAACCATAACCAAAATGTCATAGAAACAAAAGCCACGGATGGGGAAACTGACAAAAGGAAAAACTGACAAGTAAGATGTTATACAACTAATGTGCAATAGTATTCACCTTTCTGCTCGAATTTAGCTCGAGAAACTGACATGAGGAGCTTGTCAGCGGGACGTAAAGGAGCCCCGTCTAAGATTTGAATTGCCAGATCCACTGAGGGCTCCTAATGAAAACAAGGACAGATACACATGAAGAGAGAACAGAGACAAAGTTTAAGAGTCAGAACCTTATAAATCTTAGGAGGGAAGAACTTCAAGTATTATCATTACCTTCATATACGTGATAAGAGCATCGCCTTTTAAATTTCCTGTCGCCTTATCACTGTAAAGCTTTATGCGAGGCTTGCCAGTGTCATCCTGCGATGTTTATCAAATCTACATTGTTAGGAGAAACTTACACAAGACTCCACAATAACACAGAAACAATCACAAAACAGTGAAATTTACCTCCTTAATTATGCCGCATTTAGAAAAAACTTCAACTACCTGTCATTTATGTCCCTACTATCAGTCCATTTTAAAGCTTTAGTATAAGCATAATAATAGAAAAATCAATGGCCACAACTTACTTCCTCGAGGGTCACATCATTGGGCAACCCAGTAACATAAATATGAGGGTTTACTTTTAACTCAAACCACGAATCTGGAGGCTTGTTCGCTTCCTGAAAATCAATTTGAAACTTAGAAATGATTGCAGAAATTTTCATGAAGGAAATACATAAACAACCATTATTAGTAAATACAAAAATGAAAGTAAAAGTATTCTGCTACTCCTAATATAACCAATCATTATTAGTAAATACAAATTGTGTGATGTCTGAGAACCAGAAACAATTTGATTTTCCTTTCCCTCTACGATGTACCCACTACAATTCAGCAGCTGAAGAAAAAGCAATACTCTAAAATCAAGAAATCCAGCCCTCACAGCTCAAGGTCAAGAGTGTGAACAAACATGATTTGGCGAGAAATCGTGAAGTAGCATGCATGACATAAAGAAAGAGAAAAGATGATTAACGAAGCACAAACGAAGACAAAAGAAAAAGAAAAAGAAAACCTTCTTTTCAGTTTCTTGTTCTGGCAGCTTTCTCTTGCCGTTACTGTTTATTTCTGCGATCTCATCAGATCTATCTTCTTCTTTCTTACCAGTCACATCATCCTGAGAGGCATCCTCCTTCTCAACAGAAGTATCAAGAATGTTTATCGTTGGAATTACTTCGTCTTCCTTAGCAAAGGTCATCTCCTCGAGTCCATACGGGTCAACGCTACCCGGTGGATCGTCCTACAATAAATAGCATAAGAAGTTGGGATATATTAACACTATCCTACTCTTTCAAAAGGTGCTCCACAGTAAAACCCCAAAACAATTAAAGGAACAATAAGAGAAAATAATACAGTAGGCTTCATAGGTTTCCTGATAGTCATTCATGATAAACGCAAATAAAAAAAATTGGGAAATAATCATTGTAATTGAGCATTTCTTCGGATAAGGTAAAGTCATGAGACTCATGACCCACCAAGCAAGATGACACATGAAAACGATTCCACTCATTACTTGAAATTCCAGGTAGACAACTTGAATTCCCTAGCAGAAACAGGGGAAAACGATTTATATAGTGGGCAAGGAAAGCCTCACCTGAGGAGCCCATGTACCAAAGCTACCAGAGACGGAACCATTTTTCAATCTTTCAGCCTTCTCTTCTGCTTCTTTAATCTCTTTCTGCCATTTCTCAAATTCAAGCTCAGTTCTAGTAGAGGCTGCAGAAACACCATAATGTGGTAAGTGTCACCCTCAGTTTGCAAATCATATCATTGGAGAATCCATTTTCTGTCTAAATAACTGACCAGAATTATCTTGCTTCTCTTGTTTGGTTCCAGCATTAGATTCATTTATCAACGCAGATACACCTAGTCAGATACCAGATAGTAAGTGCCATAAACGAAACTATAAAAGAAAAAAGCGAGAATTCACAACCTAGCAATGGTGAAAAGGAACCTACCTCCAGCTGGATAGTCAACCTCAGCTCTAGAAATCCTTGACATTAACTCGGGGATGGCAGAAAGTGGTTGCCATTCGCTTCTTCCGTCAGCCCAGACTAGGGTAGTTTCTGATAGGTAACCGTTCCTGAAATGGTCTGCCCAGTCAAAGTACAACACTTAGTAGCCCGTTACACGAAAAGAAAAAGGTATAGGTCGGACAACTGTCTCGAAGCCAAGCTAATAGATTACTTGTTTAATCGAAAAATTTGAGAAAGACATGTCATATCTAATTTAGAAGCACATAAATTTCAATATAGCAAGACCTCCACTTACCACATAGCTCAAAGAAGGTATATGGGCCCAGATTTTCCTGGTTTTCACCGAGAATGTACCAACCAACATCAGTAGCTGCAACTGTATGCCCATCAACAACTCTTGCCCCTAGAATTGAGAAAATACAGATGATCACAAACAATGCATTAGTAAATCCCTAGACACCCAACTAACTAAATTCACAGAATGGGGAAAAAAAAACTCAGACCACACCTTCAGATCATCTATGTCATTATAGAGTACATATTACACTTCCAACATTCCCAATGATTATTCGAACAAAGTTATTCATCACCAAAGCAAAGAAGAGAACACACATACTTTGACCATGTGAAAACCTCATAAGCTGGTTTACACACAATATGATAATTTGTTATATCCACAACGTGAACTTATGTTTGATCTCAGTTTCCTAATGTCCTCAAAAAAATTATTTTCATATGATATTATAAACCGGAAAAACACAATTTATTTGAACTAAACGACCACATATATCTCAAATTTTCATCTCGGATCCATCTCTGATTAATCTCCTCCAAACCCTAGGAACCTCTCGAAATAAAAATAAATTCCAAAATCCCGCCCAAGTTTTTATTTCTTAGCAAAAATTATCCGAAACCGCTAATTTCATACCACATGCCCTCGGAAAAAAAAAAAAAAAAAAAAAACACACACGGAGAAGAACGAAAGTCGTAAAATTAAATTAGCGAAAGAAGAGGGTTTTTCACCTGTCGATGATTGTGGAAGCTGTAGATTATAGGAGTCGGACATTATTATCTCTCTCGTCAACCTTCAAAAATCACGAACACTGAGACGGAAAAAACCCGACTAAAAAGCGTGACGCAAAGAAAAAAGCTGAAGCAGGAGGAAGACGGTACAAGACCCTGACCCTTGATTGGATAAAGAGATATTCCTATCCTTGTCTAGGATAAACATGAACCCAAACACGGCCCATTGGGCCCACCTGATTAAAATCAACACATTAAAAAACAAAACAAAAAAAACTAGCCGTTCGAGATCCAACGGTCATATTTAGAAACTTGACCGTTTTGAGTCTCTGTGTTTCGCTTCTACATAAACAAACTCCTTGTGCTCATCCCAAATCCTCTAATCACACTCTTCTTCTTATTCTTCTCAAAATCCGAAATTTCCAACAAAATCATAATGGGTTTGATTTCTTCTTCATCAGTGGAAGAATCTCATTACTATACCCACAAGATCTTCCTTTACTCCAACTACATCCTTCTCGGTGCCGCCACGAGCTGCATCTTCCTCACACTCTCTCTCCGTCTAATCCCTTCGATATGTGGATTCCTCCTCATCCTCCTCCACGCCACCACGATCGCCGCCGCCGTCTCAGGCTGCACCGCCGCTTCCTGCGGGAGAAACCGGTGGTACGCTGCGCACATGGTTGCCACCGTTCTCACAGCTATATTCCAAGGATCCGTCTCTGTTCTCATCTTCACCAACACGTCGAAATTCCTCGGGAGCCTCAAATCGTATGTGCGTGAGGAAGATGCTGCTGTGATATTGAAACTCGGCGGTGGGCTTTGTGTTGTGATATTTTGTCTTGATTGGGTCGTTCTTGTGTTGGCTTTCTTCATGAAGTACTATGCTTATGTCGATGGTGGTGATAATAGTGGAGGTGTTGCGATGAAGAGAACTGGTAAGGTACAGAGTGAGGAGAATCCTAAGGATTGGCCATGGCCGTTTCAAGTTTGAAATGAGTGTTTTTTTGTGGTGAGATTTATTGAAGTATATCAGAATCAAATGTTGGTTCTTGATCTGTCTCTGTTGGTAGTATTGTGATTTGTTCATTTGTTTTTTTTTTGGGTGTTTGATGTAATTTGTCAATGGTTCACTACATATATCTAGTATGTTTCCTATGTGTTGCTCACAAACATTCGAATTGGGTGAAAAAACAACTCGGACTTGAACTGAAAACACCAAAAGATCCAAACTTTGATGCGAACAATTGAACCTAAAAGGCTAAAAACATAAGATCTGAAAAATCGACCAGCTATGAAGCATGTTCTGGTAGTTTTTTAACATCATGTCCCTTCTCTGTAAAACACAAAGGAAACAAATCTGAAAGTAGAAAGTTCTTTTAAATTATAAATCATTAGATTTGAGAGAGGAAAAACATGAGAGAACTGGATAATTTTAATACTAACAAATAGAAATAAATAAAAAATAAAGCAAATTCCTCGGAGGAATTCATTTAAGGGTGATCCAGACAAGGCTTAACACATACTATATCTACACATGTTCCAAATACAATTACAACATTCTTCTGGCCTTCCTCATCATGGTGTTTTGTGAAGGAGATTGCATCTTTTAAGCCCTTATCTCTCGACCGAAAATCCAGCTGAAAGGTATGTTTCTTGTAGCTTCTTTGCCTCTCCCTTGAGCCCTCTCTTCAATTTTTCGGATCCTAGCAGGCAATCCACAGAGATAGTCCTGTTCGATGCAATTAATGAAAGCCTAATGTCAGAAGAAGAAAAAATTCCGATTCCATTTTCCAATTTGATGACTAAACAATCTCCAAGTGCACAAAAGATAGGTTTTGAAAGTTCCTTTATGCAAGAAGAGGTTTTAAAGAAAGGAAAGAGTTCTCTTTATGCATCCCTCTTTGGTGTCTTGAGAAGAAGACAGAGTTGCAAGAAAAACTCAATAGAATTTGGAGGCTTCATTTCTAGTCAAATACTGCAAAGCCAAAAGAAAGAAAAACAAGAATGGTTCCATGGTTCTAAATGTTGTTACCTGGGCCCTGTGTCCTTCACCAGAAAGGCCTGCCAAGTTCTCCACATTCCATCGCCTCACAAGAAATTCCAGTATATCAGCATAGTCCCTGGCAGTGTAGACACCAAGCCTCTGGGCCACGGACGAGAAGTGCTCAAATAGATTATCATCACGACCATCGTACATCAGATGAGCGGGCATCGAGATCTTTTTCTTCATCATGTCAGCAAAGCCCACGATCGTGGTGTCAGGATCAATTTCAAAGAGCTTTTCTACAATCTTGGTGTAAGCAGTTTCATGGCGCTTCTCGTCAGCAGCAATGGTGCCGCAAATCTGCGCGAGTTTCGAGTCCCCAAGCTTCTTGGCCAGCCCGGCAGTGTTTCCATGGGAGATGAAGGTAGCTCTTTCTTGAAAAGAAGTGTAGATGAAACCCAGGTAAGGATTGTTTTCAGTTTTTGGATCCTAACAACAACAAAAAAAGAACAATCAATACGTAAGATATGGTAACACAGCATACAAGAAAGTACACATAGTGACTTAGCTAAGATAACTCTGTTTAACTTTATCTATATAATTGAGTTGTCACTACGAAGGAGAGAAATGTATACAACTTTATTCCTCTTCTGTTCCCCATCCATCCAGAAATAAAACAGTAAACTCGCATAAGCAGGCAATGGTTTTTCTTCATACTCATAAAATTTAAGACTATATAGTTCAAAGAACCGACTTACGGGTTCAGGATCTATCAGAAAAAAAACTGGCCATCTTATATTATATGAGCTTACCATTCCAGAACCAATCAGATATTGAATTGTCTTTTCAATCTGCTTCATGTCTACTCTTCCAGACAGATAAAGATACTTGTTAAGAAGATCTCCATGCCTATTCTCTTCCGCAGTCCACGCCCTCGTCCATACTGCCCAAGGGGTAAGACTTGCTCCCGTCTCATCCCTAACCCCGTCCAAGGTATTAATCATGGTCTGATAAGTCGGAAGTGCTTCCTCTGTGATCATATCACCAACAAGCACTACAAAGTAGTCATCAGAAAGCTCCTTGCACCTTTCTCTTAACTCCTTCACTTGGTCATAGAATCCTTCTGACTCTGCTTCAGGGAGGAAATCAGTCGGCTGCCACGATTTCTCAACAGGTTTCAGGTAAGCCAACAAGTTCTCGTGAGCCCATCCTTCTAATGACTTAAAGATCTCCAGCTTTTGTGGTGGCATTGAATATTTCACTTGAACATGCACCTCTCGAGGAGGGATATACGGTTTCCTTCCATTCGTATCCTCTCTGCAACCCATCAAACAAGATTCCAAAAGGAATTGGTATTCAGCAAGAGTCATCACATAATCGACTAAGAAAAGCTAAGCAATGATCTTCAATAAGAAACTCCCCATTCACTGGAGATATATTTTAATCAACACAACCACCAGAATTAGATGATACGGTTCCTTGTTATTCAGATAACCCAAAACTTGCAAACAAGTTACAGTATTTAAGACACCTCCAAAAAGGAGATCCCCCCAACACGAGAAAAATATGTTCTTGAAAGAACAAAAAACAAAAAGGAAAAAGACAAACTAATGCGTGATTCAATGTTCACCAAAGATGATAAGAACGATGGGGGAAATTGCAGTACAAGACAAGCATGCTCTAAATCACAATTCTTCTGACCAAAACAGTAGCTACAAAATAACAAGAAATATTTCAGACCTAACTTGACCAACTAGAGTGCATAATATACACATACACATAGATGTATGAATATACATAAACATAGAGAAACCCACATCTACCAAAAGCAAAGACAATATTAAAAGTCTTTACCTTTTTTGTTGTGGAATGTGATTTTGTTTAAAATCCTTACTTAAACACTAGCAATAATTTAAGAAGGGATTGATGAACATTGTAGCCTGATTGGTCAACAACCAAATTAAATGATATTTTATAATAGTAAAAAAAACGGATATATTTTTGAAGAATTACAATTGTAAGAGATTAAGAATTAAAGTGTGTTCATAGATATGTGGGAGAGCGTTTATATATATATGAAAATCCATATCTACATTAGCAATCGAAAAAACAAAATAAAAATATAAAATTTGACAGAAACAGAGAGTGTATATCAAATCCAATGTAGATCATGATTATCGATGCTCAAACTTGAACCCCAATAAAAATAAAAAAATAAAACCGAATCAGGAAAAGAACAGAAATGAAGCGAGAAACTCACGTGGAAGCCATGAAAACTTTGGAAGATCTGGAGCCATGAGAATGAGAAGGACGATGATGAACGGATGAGGAAGAGAAAAAAGCGATCCGATCCATAGCCATAGCCATTGTTTCTTCGTAACAAATTTGAACAAAAGAAAACAATGTAGAAAAAGAAATTAGAAGTTTTCGATGATAACAGAGTGAATTTAATTTAAGGAGGGAAGAAGAAAGCAAAAAGACGCGAAAGATGAAAGAAACAAACGAGCAATTTCAGAAACTCTGCAATGATATTTTAGCAGGTGACATTTATTGCCAAAACTCTTCTTTTTTTGTTTTAACTCTCTTAAATGTCCCTCTAAGGTTTCTTTATTACATCAATGCCATTATTTTGTCGTTATTTTGTAAGAATAATTTTTAATAGGCCCATGGGCCAACTTTTTATATATAATCCATAGGCGCTTTGGCGCCCGACAGCTTGTTTATTAAAATTGCAAAATTCATATATCGGTCATCCAAAACTGTAATTTATATAAGTTATTGTATTTCGTAGCTCTGAGCGTTCGGATATCCGATCGGATTCGGTTTGGGTTATTCGGGTTTTCGAGTTTAGTATTTATAATCTATTCGAGTGTTTTAGAATTTTGGTTTGGGTTCGGTTTCAAGTATCCGAAAAATCATAAAAATAAAATGAAAATTAGTTAAATTTGAATAAAATTGGTTAAATTTAAATAAATTTTGGTCAAAACTTAACAAATATAACTAAAAACTTCGGATATTTTGGGTTTCTAAATCATTTTAGTATAAATAATATAACACATATATTCGGATTTATAATTGTAATTTTGGGTTATCAAGTCTAAATATAATTAATATTTTGGATATATAATTATATTTCGGATATTTTGGGTATCCATTCGGTTCTCGGTTCAGGTTTGGGTTTTCGGATATAGGAATCTAGGATCCGTTCGGGTATTTTATTGGTTTTGGTTCATGTTCGGTTCCTCTTTTTCGGTTTGGTTCTTCGGATCCGGATAATATATTAAGTCCAAGGCTAGTATTTCAGTTTAATATTAATAAAAAAAAGTAGATGTTTAAAAACAAAAACGTTACTCAAGACGGCAAAACAGAAAAAAAAAAAAAAACGACGTATTTACAGTCACTTTATAAAATAAAAATTGATAGATAGTTGTGTTACTCACATTATACCAAATTAACAAGTCACAAACATAATTTATTTATTTATTTGTTTGGTTAATTTGTTGTTTATTACCAATGTCATGACTATAGTTCCACATCTCTACCAAAAACCCAGCTAAATGAAACAGAGGATTTTGATCGAAGTTTGAACCTATCGTTAGCTCTTTCCTCTAACCTCTTGATCCGCTGCGGCAAAGTGCACAGATAATCCTGTGCTCTTCTTCCTTCCCCTGATAACCCTAAACCCAAACTCTCCACCTTCCACCGCCGCAGCAGAAACTCGAGGATCCCCGCGTAATCCGCCGCGGTATAAACTCCGATTCGCTGCGCCACGGCCGCGTAGTGATCGAATAGATCGTTATCTCTTCCGTCGTGCATAAGATGAGCCGGCATCGTGATCCGCTTCTTCATCATGCTCGCCAGCGCCTGAACCGATCCGTCAGGGTCGATCTCGAATAGCTTCTCCACGATCTTCGTGTAAGCCGTCTCGTGTCGCTTCTCGTCGGCGGCGATCGTGCCGCAGATCTTCGCGAGGGTTACATCGCCGTACGTCGTGGCTAGCCTCGCCGTGTTGCCGTGAGAGATGAAAGTCGCTCGCTCTTGAAACGAAGTGTAGATGAATCCATTGTATGGATTGTTCTCAAATTTCGAATCCTAAAAAAAAAAAAAAGTGGGAAATTTCTCAGATTAATTAATATAAATATGAAATCTTATTTTAAAAATAAAGTAATGGCAAACAAATAATATTAAAAAAACAATAATTTGAATACTTACCATACCAGAACCAATAAGATATTGTATAGTCCTCTCAACATGTCGCATATCAACACGACCACTTAGGTAGAGATATTTGTTAAGCAAATCACCGTGACGGTTTTCCTCCGCCGTCCACGCTCTAATCCAAACCGCCCACGGCGATAAACTCCCACCGGTTTCGTCCTTAACGCCGTCAAGTGTGTTTAACGTCGTTTGATACGTTGGAAGTGCTTCTTCCGTTATCATATCTCCGACAAGAACCACAAAGTAATCGTCAGGAATCTCCTTTGTTCGATCTCTGATCTCTTTCACTTTCTCGAAGAATCCTTCGTCCGTCTCCGGCGCCGGCAAAAAGTCTTGTGGTTGCCATGAATCTTCGACCGGTTTGAGATAAGGCAATAGTTGGTTTTCTGCCCAATTCTCCATTGATTTGAAGATCTCAAGCTTCTCTTGTGGTATTGTGTGTGTGATTTGGTTATTTACTTCTTTTATTGGTCGAAACTGATTGTATGTTTCCTTCTTATTCCTATCCCAAAACAAAAATCAAATTAAAATACCAACAGAAATGGGTCCTTTGCACGTTTTTAAAAGATTTGCGATATATTTTGCAAGTACACAACTATAAAAGGGTAAATAGTACAATTGAAGAAAAAACTCGATAAATATACTCATAAAATTAACCATTTATTAACAAGTAATTTGACACGAACTCCATTATATTCATCTATTTTATTTTAATAATTATAGATGCAAAAGAAAATAATTTGTTAATCTAATCATTTGTTTTTCTTTGGACGTTATATTTGTGAACTGCAATTCAAACGAACTCAAATCTATGTCCTATTTCTATTTCTTATTCAAATTCTTTTATATATAATCCCATTTGTCGATTAAAAAAAAATTGGAATTTTAAGAAAAATAATAATTGTATCCAGAAGTTTTGTTATATAGTATAAAAAGGACTTTGTTGATTATATGATCGGTCCATTCGTGTTTGCTTTATTGTTTCCAGATTGGAGATTGGGATTTCTAATTACTTTATGAAAGTTTTTTACTTTTTTTTTTAGTCGGCACTTTATGAAGCGATTTTATTGATATTCAATATGCCAGCTATAACGTTTGTTCAATAATTTTGCATGGTGGGTAGAATTGTGAAAAACAACAATTCAGCATATTAAAGTAGAAATGGTAACCAATTTTCGATTTAAATGTTATTTGTAAATCAACCGTAATAATCACCTAAGTTTCTCAAATTTTTATCGTAAAATTATTTTTGTATTACATAGCCTAAGGTCACCTAATGTCATGATTCGTGTGAAACCAAACACCAAGCAATGCATATGTGTACACACACATAAAGTATAGTGATTCTGCAATATATATATATATAAAAAAAAGTTTTCGGGTGGACCAAACATATATATATAAAAAAGTTGACATCATGATACGAATAATGGGATTAGCAGAGAGACACATGGAATCCAATGTATTTTAAACAGTATTCTAGTCCAATTTGACATAACAATAATGACTTTAACTAAACGTTAAGTGTTTGTGCTCATGTATGTAATAAACATTAAGACCTTGAGTAACAAAAATCTTGAAAAACAAAAATATGAAACAAAACGTTAAACGAAACTGCAGAATAATTTTTTATTTATTTTTAACTATGTTGTGTTTTGAAATTGACGGAATGATATGGATCCGCATAATTACATGATAGAAAACAGCGAAATCGAATATGATATTCAGGTCACCCCTAAGACCCTACCTATTTTGTGTTCATGTGTAACTAAACAAAAAAAAGGAAAAAATGAAATCGAAGATCTAAACTAATTAAGTACAAACAAAAAAAGCGAAGAAATTGTACCTAGCAGGGTTCGTGGTGACACACGAAACTCGAAGAGGACGAGAAGTAGAAGATCCCAAGCCACGGTGAGGAGAAGTTATCGCCGCCGGCTTCTGCTTCATCACCGGCGAGGTCAAAAGCAAAGCTATCGACATCTTCGCTCTCTCTCTCTCTCTCCGCAACAGATCTCTCTTTGATTCAATTTCTTTCTCTCTCTCTCTTGTGCTTGTGCGTTTACAAGTAGGAATATCTCTCTCTATATATATACAAGAAGAGTTGACTGGAGTTGGAGTGTTCTGTCTTCACATTGATTATTTAAATCTTTGATTAATTATAGTACTACTCCGTAAGCAACCATGGCCAACTGTTTAACTTTAACCTATCTATTATTTTTTTATACATATGTTATTTAATTCGTTTGTTATAAATTATTTGAAGGATTAATTAAACCTCGTAAACAGTTTTGATGTATAACTCCCGTAAGAAAATCCATCTTCTCTGTGAAACAAATAAAGGGACTTAAACAACATTAACTAAAAAACCTCCGTTATTTTTTTTATTTATTTACGAAAAATTCATTGTCTCGTTTAGAGCCGAAACCCGAATAATATCTTCATTGGTGGTCTAGTATCTTTTTTTTTATGTACTATGTGACTATATATGTCTCTAGTTTATGAAGAAATATAGACATTTAAAACCAAAATCATGGACATTCGGATCTCAAATTATAAATGGACTAAAAAATGGAGACGTACAAAATAATTTAATATTGTTCTCCACAAGAAATGTAATGTTACTGAGAAGAAAAAAAACGCAATAAGATGATATATTTTTTTCTTCTCTGATCAACTCGCAATAAGATAATAGTACTATTACAATACAAAGTAAGTGAGTAAAGTACGTAACCGACGGTCTATA
Organism: Eutrema japonicum; assembly: GCA_030161315.1. Taxonomy (NCBI): domain Eukaryota; kingdom Viridiplantae; phylum Streptophyta; class Magnoliopsida; order Brassicales; family Brassicaceae; genus Eutrema; species Eutrema japonicum. The sequence continues at coordinate 49,777,470 of BSQW01000005.1, forward strand.
TAGGATGTTGCTCGAGAGACAAGTTGTCGTAAAGCAATAATGAAAGCACATAACCAACCATGATAAGTCACCAAATTACATAACTTATACGTTATTGGCCGATTTAATATTACACTACCGGTCGTTCTAAGAACCTACCAATTAATACTATCATTATATGAGATTTCTTCTCATGCACTTTAACATCGAACCGTGAAGGAAAGTTGTTTGAATTTATTTTTAGATACGATATCATGTTATTTGACGTTATGTTATAGTACAATTGTTGATTCTGTTTATCGAACATGAGAACAATTTGGGTATTCTTTTCAGGTATAACTGGTGACTTTCTGAGTAAAGTTTTTTGTGATTTATAGCGTACTAGTATTTGGCCCGTACTACGTCCGGGTTATAAGAACCATTTAAATATTCTTTTTATTGATGTCATGTAATTACAACTCACCAAGTTTCAAAAAGAATTTAAATTAAGAAAATGAAAAAGGAACATCAAATTATATAGTACGAACAAATTTAAACTAAATCTTTGGCATAACGAATACTATTAGACATTTTTCCGAGTATTTGACTGCTTCTTTTTTCCCCATGAAACCACTTACTTTTCATTTATAACATTGAGTTACAGAGCAGGAATTATAACTCTTTTACAACACATATAGCAATACAGAGAATCAGAAGCTGTGGAGATTACAGTTTTTGTAAGATGTTAGGATGAAGAACAGAGTATTTGACTTTGCTTATTGACATTCATTGCTTCCTTTATTAACATGCCAGTCCAGATTTTGTAGAAATTTGCTGCAATCCTTGTGTTGTTCTTGTTTTTTCAGCTTCTTATCCGGCCGTCCTACTGTTCATTTGGGCTTTCTCTCGCTTATACTCCTTCGCTAGAATTTCTAGTTTAACAACATATCATGATTTGCTAGAAAACTACGTTAAAAAAAAATATTACTTGTTGACTACGAAATAATACAAAAGGTAACTGGTTGCTGGTTATCTTCTCTTTGATAAGGAAAACATAAACTTCTCCATTCTATCTGCAATTTTTGTTTATCTTCTCGTTGATAAATGAACAAACGTTTTTCAAATCAATGATTTTGACATTATGTATGATGAAATATAAGTAAGTATTCACAAAGAATGTGTATGAGCGAAGTAGAACTCTAATATTTCTAAAACTTGGCTTAACTCAATATCTGAAAGACCTAAAACAGCATAAAACAGCAAAAATTCTATAACTCCATTTTTGCTGAAGAACTCTGGTTTATGACAACTTTCAATTTGTTGTCTGATGAAATTGTTAAACTCAGAAAATCGAACTAAAATTAAGATTACAGCCGAGTAAAAGCAAAGATTTCAATGTATATTGTTACAATAAACATAAAATAAAGAATTACAGAGGAGAGTATATGGTTGGAGGCAATAGAACCCGCCATGAGTTTGACATTAGCCATAGATTATATGTTTGATCTGCATAAAGAACCATAGATATTTTATCGGAGCTTCGCCTTTGCAGAGATTAAAAACCTAAATCGAGATACGATATAGGAGGAGAAGATGATAAATTACCTTGAATCAGAACAAAAAGATGGTGGTGTTCGTATGCCTTCTTCAAGTTCCGGGGAAGCGGCGATGAGTTAGCTTAGGGTAAGTAAAATTTTAGATTGGGAGACAATGTAGATGATGAGAAAACTTATCTAGTGATTTTGAGATGAATGCTTTATATAATTGTTTAATTGAAGAAGAAAACCGTGGATAAGGTGGTTAGTTTCATAAATTGAAAAGATCGTGGAAAGGTAGGAAGGTGGGGAGAACAGTTGGAAGGCACTCGAACAATTTACGTCAGTTTTAACTGCTTGCTAACTCAAGCCAAAATTTGGGGACAGAAATTTATTTACGTTAATTTTTTTTTTTACTTTCCACTTGTCGACATGTAATTGGTGAAGTGACTTATGCTTTAGTAGATAAAGATAACCGTTACATAAATTAAAAAAAAACTACTATTATGTTATTTTTTGGCAAGATGTCGGTAGAGCAAACGTTAAGGTAAACGACAAAATCGCTGATAAATTAGGATGTAACTGTAATTTGATATGCAGATTTTTCTATTGTATCTTTAATTTATTTGTTGTAAGAAAATTATTGTTTAAAAAAAATGAACAAACAAAAAAAACCTATAAAAATTCTAGATTTTAGGTGCAATCATTAAAAATACCTAACGCATGATTAAAATATAAAAATATTGTTTTTTACAGTTCAACAAATCATCTATAAATTTTAAAGTTCCCAAAAAATAACTATAATTTTTTTATATTATAAATAGAGTAACAGACGGAAAATGGTCGACACGCAAGATAAAAAAAAACCGTTTTTGGTTCTCTATTCATAATTTACGGACCATTTTATATTTTATTAATTAAAAGTAATAATTAAAATATTGAACTCGTAAATGGTTCTTCTGATTTATGATCTATAAAGTACGATCCGCCAATATCTTTAATTTATTTGTTGTAAGAAAATTATTGTTTAAAAAAAATGAAAAAACGAAAAAAAGCTATAAAAATTCTAGAATTTTAGGTGCAATCATTAAAAATACCTAACGCATGATTTTTTTGTTTTGTTTACAGTTCAACAAATCATCCACAAATTTTAAAGTTCGCCAAAAAATAACTATAATTTTTGATTATAAATAGTGTAACGGGCGAAAAATAGTCGACATGCAAGACAAACAAATCGTTTTTGGTTCTCTATTCATAATTCGCGGGCCATTTTATATTTTATTAATTAAAGTATTGAACCAATATTTTTTGTAACGCTTCAAATTTGAAACGCCCAAGCAGCAACAGACCTTATTAAAAAAATTAAAAATCGGAAAATGATATCAATCAAATGAAAATAAAAATTGTAATGTTGTGTATTGGTTTATAGATGTTATGAATAAGAGCGAATCAAATATAAAAAAATCGAAAACCTATAATTTTTTTTTAATTGAGGCAAACACCCGTTCACAAACCTTAAAACTTTGTATATAAGCCCCAAAAAAACTGATTCCTAATCCCACTTAGTACGAGGTTCATTTTCTAAGCCCAATAAAAAACCGTACGCCAAACGAATCCGCGTATAATTTCGACAATCTCGCCTTCGACCCGTTACAATCCTCAACTCGCTCAAACAGTCACGTAGCATATTTGTCATCCTAAAACAATCTTGAAAGTAAATATCATATTTTATCAACAATTAAATATTACCTTTTTATTATATCTACAACCAAATGTTACTTAACCGATTAATATGAAGCGAAAAACAGCAAAAGAAAAAGAATAGTCCTATATCATAAACATCGACTTCAAAGTGGTTTTTCCCTCCTCAAACTTACGACAAGAAGTAATATTCGGAATTTAAACAAAAGAAATGTCCAAGAAAAAATCTATTATTACTATAAGAAGCACATTGGTTTGGTAGCCAATTAGGGAACGTTACCACACAATCAGTTCTAAATTTGATATTATGTTTGGAAATTTGATTTTCAACTATACGCTAATACGTGATCATACATCCAAACTAACATAATGTACTAATAACTATATCAACAATTGATATAGTATGGTCACACATCCAAAAAAATATGAGTTATATGGCTAACACCATAACCATTAAAAAAATAATTATACTCCGATATACTACACGATTCGACTAACACCGACGTTGACCCGAATTAACCTGAAAAATCCATCGAGTAAGTTCTAAATCGAAAGCATTTAGATCCAAACGAACCCAGTTTCAAACCAACCCAACCCAACCCAATTGTAACAAACCCGCCTAAATCTAACCCAATTAACTACGATTCGATCCGACCCGACCCGACCCAAAAGTAGTAAATTTTTTTTTTTTTTTTTTTTTAAATTGTGAATTGCGTTCTTCTTTCCCATAAGGGGTTGAATTTGTTCGAAGTTTTTACCCAGAAATTTGAAGAATCGTCGAGGGTTCTTTCTTAGTAGTAGGATTCGAGCAATAAACGAAAAGATTTTGTAAGGTAAATGTTGATTTCGTTGGGTTAATGAGGGAATCGAAAAAAAATCTCTCAATGCGTGACAAGAATCTACTAACCCGGGTCGCGTGAAACCCGGTAATGGGATTATTCTTAACCTGACCCGGATATAATACCCGTTTTAAAAGTCACGCGCTGGGGAATATCAGTTCACGGGCCCACATCTCTATGTGATACATTCAGTTAATGATAACGTTACCGTCACAGCTAAGCTAAACTACTCCGATTCGATAAAAAGAAGCTCACCGCTTATAAACGGCGTTTGCTATAAAAAAAAGGAGAAAAGCAAAAAGAGCAAAAGTAAACCCCCCCCACCCCAAATAGCACCACCATGACCACTGCTTCCGCCGCCGTAACGGAAGGCGCGAAGGTTGTAACGCCGATGTGGAAGAATAACGGAAGAAATGGAAAGTTGCGGGTGATGTGTAGGTATGGAGGTAGTATAGTTTCACTTCCGCAGATGAAATCGCCGTGTTACGTCGGCGGAGATACTCGGATCGTCGCCGTTCCTCCCTCCGCGGAAACGAGCTTCGCTTCACTTGTTAGCCACCTTACGGTTACGCTCGGAATCTCTTATGCGTTCAAGCTTAAATATCAGCTTCCTGATCAGGAACTGGACTCGCTCATCTCCGTGGAGACGGATGAGGATGTTCAGATCATGATGGAGGAACACGGATATTTCTCCTCCGAGTCCTCGATTCCACAAACGCGTATCCGATTGTTTATTTTCCCGTCGAAACCACAAGTGAATGAAGCCGGTGCGAGTCAGGGAGATCCGGCTCAGTGTAAAGCGGCGGCGGATATTGATTGGCTTGGAATCGAAGAGCACAAGCCTACTTGCCATGAGTTGACTCAGCCGGTGCTTCAGCACCCAAAGACAGATACATGGTTCGTAGACGCGTTAAAGAGCGCGGAGATGATGCAGACTGGGCGAAATAATAGCGGAAGTAGCGGAAGCGGAGATGGTAACGGTGGGATTTGCGGACAGGAGTCGATGATGCTCGAGACCAATTCGTCCTTTGGCTCGACATCAACCTCCGGTTCTTCAAGCAATTCACCTCCGATGAAAAGCAGCGGCGAGGACAACACAGAGAATTCGCAGGTCAAGTTTGCGCCAATAGAATGGGTGACAAGGTATTCTATTCTATAACTGCTTCATTTCACCAATTTATATATATGATCTGTGAATGAGTTCATATGCAATCAGTGGCTTGTCGTGTTTGCGATTGTGTAAGGACCTTGTGTTTGGGTAATTTCTAATTCGTAGAGCATCAATACGCTCGAGGTGAAGTTGAGTTGAGTTGTGTTGTGTTCCTAAGGATTGTATATATTGGCAGAGAAGACGCCAGTCCTCTAATCATGTTTAGTTCAGATGTGATTTTTGAACTAATAACCATTAACCCTTCTTCCTTTTGTTCTTAACAGCGACAGTACTGCAGTCACTCCAATCTCTTCTCACGAGCTACATACACGCCCTCATCTTTTGGAGAACAAATTATCTTCAAGTCTGTACGAGGCTGAGCTAAACAAACCAGTTCTAATCCCAGTCTCCGGGTATCAACCATCTCTGAACCAAGCTCAACAACAGCATATCCATGTCGTTTACAGTGGACAGCCTTACATTACCGGAAACTCGCCTATGACATTGCCTGCCACAACATTCCATCACACAAACCACATCCATTATCAGCTCCCGCCTCAGCCATACCCAATCTATTACATTCCGGTTGAGCAGTACAGTTCGAGGCACGTTCAAGCACCGCCTGGCACCATTTTGAACACCCGCCAAGTTGATTCCCCGGTGGCCCGCACCAGCAGCCCTCTAGCTCCAGAGTTATCCTCACAGGTTTACCCTCCAGCCAAACCTGTTGATTCATCGGTACAAACATCGAGTGAAGCTGTTCTTAGTACTACATGCAGAGATGATTTCATCTATAACACGGACCTCGATGACGATACAGCTCGTGCTCAGATTTACAAATCTCAGCCACCCGCTCCCATAGCACCGTCTCAGTATCAAACCATGCTGCTAACTGAAGCTCTCGGTCAGCTACGCATCCACAATGGTTGAGAGTACTAAAACTCATTTCTCATGTTGCTGCATTATCAGGTATTTGGTTTTACAGTTTTGTTTTGGTTCCCACACATATACATGCTTCTGCTTTTTGTTTCTTTCTGCCAAGGTGATCCTTGTTTCACCTTCTTCCACTCACTTTGTTGTTGTAATACGACATCACATGATGTGATCTTATGTCTTTTTTTCTTTCTTTTTGAAGTTTACATGTTTTTTTTATCTTTCCAAATACATTTATAAAGTATTTGTAAGATGATTAATTTTTGGTTTTTTGACCGGTAAGAATTTATTGGTATTTACAAGTGATTTGATTGGTAATCCGTAGAATAATTATGTAAATTCATTTGTTGTTCTTCAAATTTGCTAAGTTAATTAATAAAACTAAACAAATTTGGGTCTTTTTGAGTTACCGACATTTTCCTTCATTAATTTGATATATCTCGTTTTTTTTTTTTTTTCAAAATTCCGATATTTTGCAGTAGTTGTAATTTGTAATTTAGCATTTTCTCCTTTTATTGAGCAGCATTCAACAAAAAGACTAAACACTTTTTAAGTTTAAATTTATTATTTTCGCTAGAAAAAGCTACGGAATCGTCTGACGTTGACTTTTCTCGAGCATTTATGAAATCGCGCACGCACACACGACGAATTGCCTATTCGATATTGGGATCTGAACCGTCCATGTGTCTCTTTTAGCTCACTCTCTACCAATCGGAATCTCGGCTTCAATTAGATCCACGCTATGTACCGCTACACCGTTGCACTTGATTCCTACCACCGTCACTCCCTTCCGGAGAGATTCCTCGGCGAGAACACCGACACGAACTGGTGAATCGAAAACGATCCCGCATCAGATCAAATCGAGATAGAAATTTTGAATTCTCTTTCCGAATGCACGGTGATATTGGAACGAAGGAGGGGTTTCCTCTGATTGGGTTTTAGGGTTCCTGCGCAAGAAGAAGAAACAAAATATGGACGCGGAGCGATCGTCGTTGTGCAACTTTGTTGTGAACTTCCTGATGGAGGAGAACTACCTCCTGACGGCATTTGAGCTTCTTCACGAGCTCCTCGACGATGGCCGCGATGCCCAAGCTATTCGTCTTAAGGAGTTCTTCTCCGATCCTTCCCGTTTCCCTCCCGATCAGATTTCTCGGTATAATTCGATTCGAGGTTCGCCAATTCTTCGCCTCGCGTTTGTATTGTGTACTCGCTGGTGAATATCCGCCTCACATTGCTATTCTGTTCTGTTTGTTACTTAAATTGTTAGATCGTCCTTGTCAGTATGGTTGAGCTGCGTCACGTTTTTGAGATCTTTTTGAGGATCTGTTGTATAATGTGAAGAAATTAGCTCCCTTGTTTTGGTCTTACTTAATACAGAAAGCAGTTGAAAGTGTAAAGGTTGAGTCATGAACATGTTTACCAGGTTTTGAAAAGCATAGGAGTTAACAAAAGAGTGGAGTTATGTTTCTGTTCTGCATGCAATATGATGTTCTTCTCCATAGTCTAAGTTGTAAAACAATTATAATTGAAGTTTTTTTGAAGAGTGATTGTTCAGCTTGTTGAATGGGGGTGATGTTATGACCAAGAACATCCAATGTCGTATCCTGTGTTGCATTATGAGGTTTTTCATATAAATAGTTTTGTTTTGGTTTAGCTTCTGGCTTTCTTAAACAACATGGTTGGTAGCTAGTAATTGTTACCCTGCAATGCAGTTGCGGACCCACAAAGTTTGTTGGAGGAGAAAGAAGCGTTATCGGGGAAGCTAGCTATCAGTGAATATGAATTTCGTCTAGCACAGGAGGATATTACAAGATTGAAAACTGAAGGACAGAAGAAATCTGATTGTTCGATTGACAAGTTAAAAGGTATTTTGATAGTTTTTTTTTTTGGTTCTTTCATTGCTCGCCAGAATGGTAGCAACAAATTCACCATACTATGTCCTGTACTGTCTGTTATTTCTCAGAGTTGGACACAGATGAGTTTGGAGATAACAGGCCAGATATTCAACGGAAAAAGAAAGATTTTTCCTTCACTGATATAGGGCCTTTGAAGAACAATGAACGTCGAGACTTAAACTGTGCAGTTAAAGAATATCTTCTTCTAGCAGGTTACAGACTTACCGCAATGACATTTTATGAGGAGGTATCTTAATCTTATGTCAATGTGTTGATACCTTTTCGTGCTTATTGAGATCTACCTTGTTTAAAATTATTGTATCTTTGATCTTCTCTTTGTTTTGGCCTGATTGACGCAAACACCATATTGGCCTTTTGTGTTTTTGCCTGTGGCTCACTGCCACTCCACCTTGAATTTCTTTTAATGAGGAATAACTTAGAAGTAACGGAGCTTTTTAGTAGATTATTTAATTTTTTAATTTTCCAATTTTGTAGCTATTTAGCTTTTGTAACTCTTTATGGTGAAGCTGTCTAAGACTTTTGTTTCTTCTGAATATTAATTTTTTCTACACTTCAAAATCTCAAAGAGAGAAGAAATTGACGTCTCTTTTTTGGAAAAAATAGCTTTTGGTTTTGTCTGTTTTCTCTTAAAATTCAGAAAGAGAAAGTTTCTAAGCTGCTGACACTGTCTTGTGTTTGGGTAAGAGTTCTTAAATTCGTTAGGTTTTGGGATAATCTTTCTATTTACTTAATTCAGTCGACCGACCAGAACTAAGTTTCAGGTCTGAATTATCTCCAACTCCAGAAGGAGAAAACAGAAGTGTCTGACCTATTGACTATGCTGATATTGTATTTGAAACAGCTCCATAAATATTATGTATGATCTGTTTATCTCAGGTGACAGACCAGAACTTAGACGTTTGGCAGGACAGTCCAGCGTGCGTGCCTGATGCCTTGCGCTATTATTACTATCAGTACCTTTCATCAACTTCAGAGGCAGCTGAGGTTATATACTGATAGCTTAAGTTGCATGTACACACTTAAAAATCAACTGATGCTGTCAGAAAGATCAATACCTTGAAACTTATATCTTTGACGTCATTGACTTATACGGAACTCATTTGTCTCTCCTTTTCCCTCTCTACATTTTTTTCCATTAGTTATTTTCTGTATATTTGATGCTATTCTGCTTGGAGGGTGAATATGTAGAACGCGGTCTTGCTTTCAAGTTTAACTTTTTGTATTTGAGAATCTTATTGGCCATTTAAGTTGCACTTGGAGGATCTGCGAGAATAAAAATCCACCAAAATGTTCTATATGCATTATGAATTTGAGTTTCTCATGGTTCACAATTTTTGGATGCAGGAGAAAATAGCCATGCTTCGGGAGAATGAATCATTGAAAAGAGAGATTGAGAAGCTAAACAAAGAAAAGGATGGGCTACTTAAGAGCAAAGAAAATTTCGAAGAGCAAATCTGTGCTTTTAACAAGTCTACTGAATCACTTCAGAAGGATCTTAGGGACAGAGAAAAGCAGGTAGTCTTTTTTTTTTTTTTTATAGACTGGATTTCTAAAAGGAGTCACTTTCATATCTGGAAATGTAAAGACCTGAAAGGACAATGATAGTATTCAGGTGCAAAGTTTGAAGCAATCCTCAGAGCAGCAGAGGAGGAATCTCAATGACTTCAGAGCTGAGATCACTTCTCTTAAAATGCATATTGAAGGGTCTCGTGCTGGTCAATATGTGTCAGCTAGTGAAGATGCTGTGCAATCTCAATCCGTGGAAATTGTCGAGAAACAGATAAGCTCTCTACCAGAGGAAGTTGAGAAACTAACAGTGGAAAAAGATGGTAGTTTGATCTCTGAGAGTTCTTTATCTGTTGAGAAAGAGCACACGCAAATAGAAGACGGTCTGGTGGAGGAAGAGGTTAAGAATATAATCCCTGATCAAAGAGAGGTGGCAGCAGAGGCCAGCAATGTATCTTATAAAGCCTTGAATAGTACTTTGCAGAACCAGAAAGAAGTCTCCAACTATTTGTTAAGTCCATCAAATGGTAATTTTTCACCCAGAGACCTTGAAAACATCTTGAAAGTGGATTCTGGAATTGGTCGTGATTCTAATTCAAAATTGGAAAATGCAAATGGTGAAGCTGCGTCTGAGGAAATGGTAAGTCCTGATCATGCTTCGGAGTATTTCCTCATCCATCGTGAATGCTCTGTTATTTTCACTATTTTCTTAATGATCTAGAATACTTTTGAAAGGCACCTATCTTGTCGTCAGCAAAATTGGTGGAGGTCCATGTAGCTGTCTGCTTTCCTTACTCTATGCTAATGCTATTGTTGTGTCAACAAATTGTAATATGGGTGTTTGAAAAATCTTTTCCCATTCTGTTACAGGGTTTAGGAACAATTCAGATTCTTGCAGATGCTTTGCCGAAAATTGTTCCGTATGTTCTGATAAACCATCGAGAGGTTCGAGTGCTTTTTTCAATTTTGCCATTCAGTACGGTGGATGAAATATTACTGATCTGGTTTGTTTAACCAATAGGAACTCCTTCCTCTGATGATGTGTGCGATTGAGCGGCATCCAGTTAGCGGTACAAGAGACTCCTTGACCCATACACTGTTCAACCTGATCAAACGTCCAGATGAGCAGCAGAGGCGGATTATTATGGATGTAAGTTACTGATATAACGTAGAAGCTTTGTTTTTGCATAATCAAGACTGGTAAGGTTTTGAGCGCGAGGCCTTTTACTGTTTATCTCAGGCATGTGTTAGCCTATCGAGGAATGTTGGGGAAATGAGAACAGAAACAGAATTGCTTCCACAGTGCTGGGAACAGGTAAATGCTACTCTTGCTTTTACAAGTTGTCTGCCTCCGCTCTAAACATTTTGTATTATTTTCTTGATATGAGTGATTACATGCTGGTTGTGTCTATTTCAGATAAATCATACATATGAAGAACGCAGGCTGTTAGTTGCTCACTCATGTGGGGAGCTTGCAGAGTATGTCCGCCCTGAGATACGCGACTCTCTTATTTTATCAATTGTACAACAACTTATAGAAGATTCGGCGACCGTTGTTCGGGAGGCTGCCGCTCACAATCTTGCGTTGTTGCTTCCGCTATTTCCAAACACAGACAAATATTTTAAGGTCAGCTTCATTAAATTTGCTTCGTAGCAACTCTGGAAAAGAATTTTGACTTAATATGAGTGACATGGCTGCAGCGTAATAACATGCTGATTACAGAATTTCTAGGAGAAGGGGGAATTTTTACGTTGGCATGAGACATAGCATAGAAGTTCAGTTAATATAAATAAAACCAAAATGCTACAACACCAGTTTTCTATTTGTTTATTAGGTTGAGGAGATGATGTTTCAGTTGATATGCGATCCATCTGGCCTGGTGGTTGAAACCACATTGAAAGAACTACTTCCTGCAGTGATAAAATGGGGTAACAGGCTGGATCATATATTAAGGGTTCTTCTTTCTCACACATTGAGCTCTGCTCAGGTATAGACTAGATACATCTCCCATTTTAAGATTGTGATTGAGAGTGGTTGTTTGCAATAGCTCTTTTAAGTCATTTTCCTTTGCAGCACTGCCCACCCCTTTCTGGAGTTGAAGGCTCATTGGAGTCTCATCTACGAGTCCTAGGTGAACGGGAGCGATGGAACATTGATGTCCTACTAAGAATGCTCATGGAGTTGCTTCCAGATGTACACCAGAAGGCAATGGAAACATGTCCTTTTTCTTCTATCTCGAAGTCAGAGGAATCTGCATTCTCTGTTTCCTTGCTTGAGACCTATGCCGAGTATGCTTGTTCACCCTCTCAACAACTCTTGGCCACAAAAAGTCTCTTGACCACAAATATTATTTCTAGTTTCTGAAATCTTATTGTACATAATCATACTACGTCTTATCTGACTAGAATTTGTGACCAGGGGACGTTCTGAGTGGCCTATGTTTGAATGGATGCATGTTGATTGCTTTGCTAACTTGTTACAATTGGCATGCATGTTGCCCCTGAAAGAAGACCATTTGAGAAATCGGATAGCAAAGGTATGGATTGTGTTGCACCTGTTCTCTTTATTTGCTATTGATCCTAGGAATATTAACACCAATATTATTTTAAATATCTCTGCACTGGTTTGCAGTTTCTCTTGGCTGTGTCTGAACGTTTTGGAAGTTCCTACCTAACCCACATTGAGCTACCCGTGTTCTTAGTGGCCGTTGGAGATGATGAGGCTGATCTTCGGGTTTTACCTTCTGCAATCCATCCAAGGATAAAAGGTTAACCTAATTGCTGGATTTATAGCGGCACAGACATTTCTAAAACAGGGTCTGACGTAGATTCTTGTTTCCTTTTTTCAGGCCTGAAACCAAGAACTGCTGTAGCCAATAGACTTGCCACTCTATGTATTCTACCGCTTCTTTTGGCAGGAGTTCTTGGTGCACCAAGTAAACGTGAAGAGTTAACAAACTTCTTACGACAACTCTTAGTCGAGAGCAAAGCAAAGGAAAACCAGTCATCAAAGCACAGTAACGAGGTTTTGGATGCGGTTCGCTTCCTTTGGTGCGTTTTCCTAAGCTTCCATTGTTTATTCTGATTTCTTGGAGCTGCTTCTTCTTACCAATGAACTCCTAAAACATTGCAGCACATTTGAAGAACACCATAACATGATATTCGGCATTTTGTGGGAAATGGTCGTTGATTCCACTGCAGAACTCAAAATCAACGCTGCGAAGTTGTTGAAGACCATCGTAAGCTTCTCAATAACACAAACTTCCACTGTTTTTCCCAATTTTGTCTTTATAGAGCTTTGTTATTAACTTGCGCAACAGGTTCCATATATTGACGCAAAAGTTGCTTCTGGCAATGTTTTACCTGCCTTGATCACTCTCGGCTCAGACCAAAACCTAAATGTGAAGTACGCAAGCATAGATGCATTTGGATCGGTAGCACAGCATTTCAAAGTCGACATGGTAATGCACTAATGCAGAATAAACTCTCGAATTATCTGAAGGTCTCATATTTATGCGCTAATCAAATTGGATATGATGCAGATTGTTGATAAAATCCTAGTCCAGATGGATGCTTTTCTCGAAGATGGTTCTCATGAAGCTATAATCGCAGTCATTCGTGCACTCATAGTTGCTATTCCACACACAACAGAACGGCTTCGAGATTATCTTTTGTCAAAGATTTTCCAACTTTCAGCAAGTCCAAGCTCTTCAACAGACGTAATTCGTCGTCGAGAAAGAGCGGACGCTTTCTGCGAAGCCATTCGTGCACTCGATGCAACAGGTAAGAGTATCAAAATCAAAAGTTTCTTCTTCTTCTTACATGTTTCTTCGATGTTCCACAATTAACTCGTTTTTGTTTGAAACCTGTTTCTGAAGATCTGTCTCAAACAAGTGTCCGAGAATACCTCCTTCCAGCGATTCAAAACCTATTGAAAGATCCAGACGCTCTTGATCCAGCTCATAAGGAAGCTTTAGAGATCATAATGAAGGAGAGATCAGGTGGGACACTTGAAGCAATAAGCAAAGCCATGGGTGCTCACTTGGGGATTGCATCATCTGTCACAAGCTTGTTTGGAGAAGGTGGCTTGTTAGGTAAGAAAGAAGCAACCGAAACCACCGCGGTTGCATCTTCATCACCTACAAATCAGGGACCTGATTCACCAAAGGCGGTGGCCCCTGCGACTGAAGACACAAGATTCAGACGTATCATGAGAGGCAATTTCACTGAGATGCTAAGAAGTAAAGCCAAGAACCAAGATGAGACACAGCCACAAAATCACTAAACCAAATAATATAAACCAGGTTTTTTTATTTCTTTTAATATATATTTCTACTACATATACTCTTAATACACGCAGAAATAAAATTCACGTTCTTTTGTTTTTTGGCTTGCTGATTTTTTTTACTTTTTTTTAAATAACTAGAGCTAGGGCAGTTTTGTTCTCTCTCCTTTCCCATTCGTGGAGACTATTTACTCTCTAGGATTGTGAAGCATGTGAATATAAAACATTGCGATTTTATTTTCATTGCGAATTCTTGAAATTATTAGGGCGTTCAATATATATTTTTTTTGTTTTGTTTTTCTTGCTCAAACATTTTACTGGGATTAGACGATTAAAAAAACATTTAGACAACACTGATATTCGCCAAGTGCGTAGAAACAAAAAGCACACCAAAAGCGCGTGATGATAAAATTGCTCGATTGTAGGCCACATGTTTTGGGCTTTTTTGTGTGTAATAATAAATTAAGTGGGCCTCCTACGCGTGCTTAGGCTTTCGGTAGGTTAAATGACAAATTGAGAGAGGGCCTCGTGAGCGTGGTTAGAATAGACGTTTCGGTTACACGATCTCATAATTAAAACTCTATTCCGAGAACCGGTTGTAATCCGGTGGAGATTATATTTTATATATACGTGTCAGGTGTGTGTTTTCAAACTTTTTTTTATTTTTTTTTGGGGAACAATTTCTTTACATTTTAATAAAAAAAAGAACAAAAGAATAACAACTACTCCCACCTTATCAAAAATGTTGATGTTCTGAGTTTTTATTTTTGTATCAGAAAGGTTGATGTTCTGCATTGTAATTAATGCACTTTTGTTTACAAGGTCACTTGGTTAGTTAATTAAATTTCTTTTTACAAGACTAATTAATTGCAACATTTAGGGAGACAAAGTGAAAAGTCTAAGTGTGATTTGTTTTAAACAAAATTTCCATGGTTTTGTCTTTAAGGGACCCAAAAATGAGTCTAAATATATCAAATTAGTTAAATCTAAATATATCCCTACTAAGATATAATTAACGCTAATTAATTCTTTTATTTGAATTTTATAATATGTTTAATTCATTATTATAGATAGAGTTGTTAAACCAAATAATTTATCTATTTAATCTGTTTTGCAGTTGACTAAAGTATTATTCAGACTAACCGGCAAAACTTATAATCTTGAAAACATAATTCTATTATGTACCGTTTAATGATTATAGTTTTGTGGTTAATTCACAAATTTTTTTTAAAAAAAATCAATTTTCTTGTATCTAACTTTTTATAAAATTAGTAAAATATTTTTCAATTTTTATTTTAATACATATTCAAATAAAATATAATAAATTATAGTAAAAAATATATCAAAATTTCGAATAGATTTTGTTTTTTGAATATATATGAATTGATTATTATTCTCATAAATAGTAAATAATCTCTTTAATGATAAAATAAATAAATATTTTCCATGTTTTCATCAATAATTTTAAAAGATAATTATATCATTTTCTATTTGAATTATCTTTTTTTATTTGTAATAACATAATATGTAATAACTTACAAAATAAATTTTATTTTCAAAAATATATTCCTAAATAATAGGTATTATATAGAGATATATTATTTTAAATATGATTATATAAATACTTCACCGTTAGTAAAGTTGCTAACTTCTCGCATTTCCTATAATTGATTGTCACAGAAAAGAAAAAAGTAAAGGGAAGGAGAACGATCGGACGGCCAATTCGCGATCGTCCGTCGGGATCTCACGATGTCACTCTCCGGCCTACACAACAAATTCAAGCTGTTCGCGGCAAATCGTAGCTTGGATTTATCCTCCGCCAGTAAACCCTCAATGAGTCCGACGAAGAGCCCTGTATTTCATCTCCGGCGACGCAAAACCCTGCGGATGTTGTTCGAAAAGAGCTCCGACAGTCGCAGACGAAATCTCCGTCAGATCCTCGAGGAATCGCCGGAATCGGATGGTAATTCCGGGAAAAAGAAGAGGGCAAACCACCGTGCTAGGCGTAAATTGAAAGAGTTGTTGGTCACATCGCCATCGCCGCCGTTCAGAGGTATAGACGACAGTGGAGAAGTGAGGAGCGGGATTTCGCCGGTAAACGTCGGCTCCGTTACTTCTAACGGTGACGGTAGGGGAGTAACGGCTCGGCGATTCGGTTCCTCCGGTTCGGTTCAATCATTTCGATTCAGGATTTTGAGAAAACCTTGGCGACCAGTCCTGCTTTCTATTCCTGAACAATAATAATAAACTCTATCTTTTTTTTTGTTTCTCCGTTTTATTTTCTTACAAACATATCAAATATTAATGAGATCGACGACCAAAAATAAATTATAAGCATATTTGATCATTTTCCATGGCCGTTATTTGTTGTTGTTCTTCTTACTGCGAATATAACATTTACTCTCTACGATATAATTATCTTAGTTAGAGACTATAAATGTTATCAAAACTAGATCTGGGCATTCGGATATTCGGTTCGGTTTTGGGTAGGAACCATTCGGATCCGGGTATTTTGGATATGAAGGTTTATGATCCATATAGGTACCAAAATGGTTTCAGTTCGGTTCCGGTTCAGTACCAATCGGTTCCGGTTCAGTTCGGGTATAGAAAACTAAGAACCGTAAAATACCCAAAAAGTTTCGGTTCTCAAACGATTCGGGTATCCAGTACCCGAAATACTTATATTATACCTGAAAAGCTTCGGTTCTCAAACGGTTCGGATATCCAGTACCCGAAATGTAAAGAACATACCTGAAATGTAAAAAACAAAAATGTAAAAAAATATCCGAAATATAAAAATACCCGTAACCGAAATGTAAAAAATAAAAATTTGTATATATATGTTCGGGTATCCAGTACCCGAAATGTAAAAAATAAAAATATCTGAAATATAAAAATACCTGAAATGTAAAGAATATACCCGAAATATGTAATTGCATATTTGTATATATATATGTTCGGGTATTCGGTTAGTAATTTCGGTTCTGGGTAATACCCGGAACCGAACCGATATCCATAGATCTTCAATACAAGATCTAATGGGTATTTTGGCTAGAATCGGAACCAAACCGAACCGATAATTTCGGGTCGGTTCCGGTTCTGGTTTTCGGTTCCGGTTTTAATGCCCAGGGCTAATCAAAACAGAACAAATGTTCGAGTTTAAATCATTAGGTCTGATCTAGTAATCTAGTGAATCTTTGAATAGAACAAGACAAACTTACCACATGGGGTAATATATAATATATATATATATTTTTGGCGTGTAACATAATTTTTATATAATTTATAAAGGGGTTTTGAAATTTTCTCAACGGCTAAAAAAAAAAATGATTTGGGATTTAGTCTGTGGAGGGCAAAATGATAAAATAGGTGGCCATGAGGAGGAGACACATAATTGCTTCTTCTTAAAGTTTGTCTTTTTCTGTTCTTATGTCAAATAAGAAAAATTGTTTGTTAACTACATGAACTAAATGAGAATGCATGACTACACATTCAAACTAAAATAATGTGTTGATAACTACATCATCTATTGATATAGCATAGATACATATCTGAACTAACATGATTCATGTGTCCAACACCATGACCATCACTTTCTTTGCTTTTCCGGTGTACTGGTCGACGGACTCCGGCGCTGACCCGCATTAACTCATTAAATCCGACCCAAATTAAATAAAAACTTAAAAATGAAAACATAAAATCATAAAAAAATGACCTCTTCAGCTTCTTCTTCCTCGTTAAGCTTCTGATTTACGGATATGATTTTGATTCGGTAAGTTCTCTCAATTTCATTGAATTCGATTCTTCCGTTCATTTAATTTATGAGTATTTATGAACATCAAAATAGTGGGTGGTTAGGGTTTACGAAATTCTCAAAATCATTTGCTAATTTGGGTGATAGGCGAATTAAGAAAAGTCAATCCAAGCGAACCGCCATGAGCCCTTCCTGTCACTCACAATCATCTCTCGAACTCTCTTCTTCTCTTTCTCTCCGTCCCATAAACTTTCTGGTTTAAGTTTTCTTAAAATCTACACGGATTTCTTGTACGAATCGATCTGAAATCCCTTAACTAAAGATGTACTCGTCCTCCTCTTCTTCCAATTTTCTTTGATTTCCATCGGCGAGACATCTCTTAACCACCACCATACCCACCGCATCTACATTCATGCTTCGCCGTAACTCCTATAGCGTCGGTGTGTTTCACAGGAAGCGTGCTCGTTTTAGACGACATAGTCGGAGCTTGGGTCTAGAGAGCAAACCATTGAACTCTTTTTTTTCTTTTACGTATAAGTAATGATCTGATCTTTGGGAAACCGTTTGAGATGTATTGTGGAACTGGTGTTGGTGGTGGTGGTGTTGATGCGGTAGCTGTTTCGGGTGAGAATTGAGCGGAGCTTGGTGAAATTTCCGGTGATAATTGATCGGAGCTTTCTCAAAACTTTCGCTTTGGACCCTCATTGAAAGTGAAACATTTCGCTTGCCCCTATTGAAATCGATGGTGGTCTTCTTCGCCGGAGAAGATGAAGCAGAGAACATGGCCATGTAGATCTAAAGGAACTCGATCTCCACGGCAAGCTCTAGTGGCAGATGTGTATTTTGATTTCAATAGAGATTTCTGGAATCGAGCTTGTGAAATTGTTGACCCGAAGAACGAGGTGAACGAGATTTAGGATGTTGGAGAATTTGTTGTTGCTAAGATCAAGTTCTTGAAGAGAATCTATGGTTTTGAAGGAATTTGAGATTTGACTAGAGAAGTAGGAATTTTCGTTGAAGAAAAAAATAATAATGAGTCAACGCGAGTCAACGCCGGAGTCAGTCAACCAGTACACCGGAAAAGTAAAGAAAATGATGGTCATGGTGTTGGGCACATGACTCATGTTAGTTCGGATATGTGTGTATACTATATCAATATATCAATAGATAATGTAGTTATCAACACATTGTTTTAATTCGGATTTGTAGTCATGCGTTCTCATATAGTTCGTGTAGTTAACGAACAATTTTCTGTCAAATAATAGTATGGGATTGAAAATAGTTGTTGATTCAGTACAACAATCGAATTTTACAGGAAATTTCAAGTTTTTTAAGAATATATGAAAAAATACTTGTAAGTTTGTGAGATTACCATAAGAATAATTAAGTAGTAGTCTTGTATTACAAAACATTGATACGAAATGGTCATATCTTAAAATTTAAGTTGCGGCTTTCTTAAAAAAATTCGAATCTATGGGGAATATTACCACATTGAGAAATACAGTATATTGCTTGAAATGAATACTCATAAGTCCCCCAATATCTCTGCAAAATTCATACTTGTTAGATTGTTGAATTCAGGTTCCCGTTTCTTAATAGACCCAATAGCCCATGTATTAATGGGCCTTAAGACAGGCCAGTCCGGCTCGGTTAAACACACTACTCGCTCTAACCCGATTCGGTTGAATAGTTGACAATTGCGCCTCGTGTTGAATAGTTGACAATTGGCCCCTCCCTTGCTTATGAAAGGGACAAAAGGTAATCTAGTGGGACATTTTTTACTATATATTTTTTTGTGGTTGTGCAAAGACATATTCCAGATCTGACTCTTCATTTCTTGCTTTTTCTTAATTAATATTATTGGAACATTTCCATTTTCTTGTGTCGTCAATATTAATGGAAATTGTATTTGTATATAAAGGCAGCTTATATGTATATAGGGAGGGTATAAGTTACCTTGGAATATGCCATTTTTAAAAAGAGAAAATTGCATTTTAAATCTCCAAAATTAAAAAAATGTAGTATTTTAAACTTCGAGAGATTTGTACTAACACTTTAAACTTTTAAAGTAAAGAAACTAACACATTAAAATTTTAATGTGACAACTTTGTTCGCATCGTAGCGAAACAATAACGATCCGTTACGGAATAGTTAACTCCGTTGGTTTAATGAAAACGTGTGATTATTTTATTATTCATAAAATTATATAAAAAAAATTAATTATTATTTGATTCGTTTATTTTAATTAATAAAATACAAAATACAAAAAAAAAAAAATCTTCCACGCTTCTTAACCTCTTCTCCGACGAAAAAAAAATCTGGAATAAGTCATGTTCTTCATATATAAAACACGACCTTATCATTTTCCTCCTTCAAATTCCATGGCTTAGACAAACTATAGTAAATCAAGTGATTTCAAACAAACATTGAAATTTAAGGTCAATGGTGAGCTCAAATTAGAGTCTGAACCAGCGGATTAGTGAACCCAATCTAAATTTTTTTTAGCAAATAGAGAGGAAATCTGATAACTTTCAGCGAGAACCCAGAATTGCAATCGGTGGAAGGAGACGATCTGAGATCAAAAGCAGATTTCGTGAGTAGAATGGGTTGCGGAGTAAACACTGGTTTTCAAATTCAATTTGATTCTGAGATTTCGTGAGGAGAATGAAATCATCTTTCTCTCAAATCCTCTCTTGTACAGATAGAACTCTAACTCTAACCCTCATCCTCCATCATCTACATCACGACGATGCTTCGAATTGGTCAGTGTTGACCGGAGATTGACGGATCTCGCCGATTTCTTCAAGATCGAACCGGAATCAACACCGCGACGGAGGCGTTGAAACATTCTTGACACATGTAGTTGGTTGCCGAATTTTCTGTGAAGCCACAGTCAGAGGGGTCGTCGCCAAGGATTCGAGTATCAAGACAACAAGTCTTTATTTTTCACCGGAACCATCGTCGGAAGAAGAGGATAAGAAGCGATGAAGAATATTTGTTTGTTTTGTATTTTGTATTTTATTAATTAAAATAAACAAATCAAATAATAATTAAAATCATCACCTTATAATTATTTCGACGGAGTTAACATTTCTGTTAACGGAATTAATTATTCTGTTATGTTTTATGGTGGTGCGAACAAAGTTGCCATTTTAAATGTTTTAATGTGTTAGTTTCATTATTTTGAAAATTTATAGTGCTAGTGCAAATTTCTCAAAGTTTAAAGTGTTACCTTATTTATTTATGGAAGTTTAAAATGCGATTTTTCCTTTTTAAAAAGAGCTTTGGATTAACGAAACACAACGGCTGTTCTCTAAATTGAAGAGTACTGCCAGCCTGGCATTAAATTCCAGAGACAGATAATTATTCCCTCCGTTTCAAAAAAAATGTCATTCTAGCATTTTTTGTTACATAAAGAGTGTCACTTTAGATTTTCAATGCAAATTTTGGCACAAAATACCTAATTTAACCTCAGTTTTAATGAAAAATTCCAAAAGTTATTATATATTTGAAGGGTATAATTGAATTTTCAATATGTTTTATTAATTTGTGTGCAAAATGTCAAAATGACACTTATTATGAATTAGAGGGAGTAATTGTTATGCTCTTCTCTAAAGTGTTGCTGCTTATTTTACAGTTTGGTTGTTTAAATTCAAACTAGGATTTAACCTACGCTAATTATAGCGCATAATAATTTTTTTTAAAAAAATTATTTTGAAATTTAAGAAAATTGTGTTTATATGAATTTTACAATATAGCTAACTAATGATTATACTAATGATTATATATATAACTGTCAATTTGTAATAATTTGTCTATTTAACCCGTTTTGCAATTAATTAAAATATTATTCGAGCTAACCCGCAAAAACTTATAATCTTGAAAACATAACTCTAATATGCATCTTTAAATGATTCTAGTTTTTGTGGTTAGTTTACGAACTTTTTTTAAAAATAGTTTTCTTGTGTCTAACTTCTTAAAAAATTAGTAAAATATTTTTCAATTTTTGTTTTGATATATATTCAAATAATATATAATAATTTATAGTGAAAAATATAGCAAAATTTTGAATAGATTTTTTTTTCTTTGAATATATATGAATTGATTATTATTTTAAAAAATATAATATTAAAAATAATTAAGAAATTAAATCATAAATAACATCTTTAAAGTAAAATATATACTTTTCATATTCTAATCAATAATTTTAAAAAACTATTATATCATTTCCTATTTCAATTATTCTTTATTATTTGTAATGACATTTCATGTAATAACTTACAAAACAAAGTTCATTTTTAAAAATGTCTTCTTAAATAATATTATAGAGATTGATTTTTTCGAGATTATGGTTAGCACTACTTACAAGAGTTGGATTACTAATTTGGTCGCGTTCATAACGTAAAAGTAACAAGTGCGTGATTGAATAGTGCTGTATCAAACTACCACGTGAAAAAACCATGAATGAAAATATGCTGAGTGAAAACTTGGTTGGTCCTTTTCAAATTTTGTTGTTCCCACTAGCTATGATAATGTTCAAGATCTGGTCCACATAATCCGGTAAAATGACGACGTATCAATATAAAAACAAAATCCTGAAACGAAAGATAAATTACTTTATTCAACCCCTCCCAAAAAAGAAGAGAATCTCTCTCTAGTCAACAGTAGTCACTTATTACAGTCCCCCCAAAAAAAAAAAAAAAAAAACCATTTCCAAATCCTCTCCTCTTCCTACACAAGTCTATCACACTCCCATATCTTGATTCCGATGGAGATGAATAGTTATATTTCTTTTGCGACAAGTTCAATGGAAGGAGTTATGAAGATGTAGCTGGCTAGGCTAGCTGCGACTTTCTTTCTTTCTCTCTTTTTTTTTTTTTTTTTTTTTGTAGATGCGACTTTCGAAAAGCTTGAAGCATGGTGTGAAGAGAGTATATATCAGCATGGAAACGATGTGGTTAAGACAAATGAGGAGTCTACTTATAGTTCCAATGTTCAAATGTCTGGTGGCTATATGTTTGGTCATCTCCTTGTTAGTTTTCGTAGAAAGTGTTTATATGAACATTGTAGTCATTTACGTCGAGTTGTTTAAACGCAAACCCGAAAATTTCTACAAATGGGAGGCAATGCAAGAGGACATGGAGCTCGGAGATCAAAACCATCCCATGGTTCTTGTCCAAATCCCAATGTACAATGAACGAGAGGTATACATAATAATAGTTTTTTTTTATGAATTGATGGTCAATTATTCAACTATGATGATGCAGCCTTTAATTAAAGTTCTATTTATTTTGAATCGATACAGGTTTTTCAATTATCCATAGGTGCTGCGTGCAGACTCATATGGCCAGTGGATCGACTAATCGTTCAAGTTTTAGATGATTCCACTGATCCCACCATCATGGTACATATATAATTGATTGTTTCGAACGCATGCTAGCTACTACTACTAATTAAAATTTGTTCACATTTTAAAACTAAACAAACATTTTACTTTTTGTTATTATTAATTAATTGTAAATACTTTTCTTGAAAACACTTAAAAAGTTGTGTTTTTCTTTTCTTGTAACCATAATGAATGAATATAAAGCGATGATAAAATGCAGGAAATGGTGAGCATGGAGTGTGGAAAATGGGCAAGCAAAGGCATAAACATAAAATGTGAGAGGAGAGACAACAGAAATGGGTACAAAGCTGGAGCACTAAAGCAAGGCATGAGGCATAGCTACGTCAAACAATGCAACTACATTGCCATCTTCGATGCCGATTTCCAGCCAGAGCCCGATTACCTGCAACGTGCTGTCCCATTTCTCATCCACAATCCCGAGCTCGCTCTTGTTCAAGCTCGGTGGAAATTTGGTACCAATTAATTAATTAGTTTTGAGAAAGAATATTTGTATGGTTGTTGTTGAAATGATTCATTCATTAATTGGTGCAGTGAACGCAAACAAGTGCTTGATGACTAGGATGCAGGAGATGTCACTCAATTACCATTTCATGGCTGAGCAAGAATCCGGCTCCACTAGACACGCCTTCTTTGGCTTCAATGGTACCATCATCTATTTAAATATTTTATCTTGTCATTTCGATATATAATATTGGAGTTTGGCAGGGACTGCAGGTGTATGGAGATTGGCGGCGATGGAAGAAGCCGGAGGTTGGAAAGACCGGACCACCGTAGAGGACATGGACTTGGCCGTTCGTGTCGGTTTACACGGATGGAAATTTGTCTTCGTCAACGACATTGCGGTACTTTCATTTTTTTTGGACTTATAGATAATGAATGTGTCCAACGCTATTTTTGTAATATTAAAAAGAAGAAATATGAACTCGTAGAAGCAGTCCAAATCTTAATTAATATTATGGAAAGTTGAAGATGATAACATATTCCACATCCGATGATGGAAATAATATAATATAATTAGCTCTTCTTCTTTTTTATTATATATAATAAGATAAGATAAGATAATTGTTGTGGTAGGTGAAAAGTGAGCTACCAAGCCAATTCAAGGCATTCAGATTCCAGCAACATCGATGGTCATGCGGTCCAGCTAATCTCTTCAGAAAAATGACTTTGGAAATTATTCACAATAAGGTACACTTTTTACTCTTATTTCATTTTCCATTTTATATAGTTTTTTGCCCATCATGCATGAAACATCCAACGCGAAGCATGATGGCAATTTAAGTTTCCTTAATTGGTGGTAATGGATTTTGATTTGCTAATTTGAGCAGAGAGTGACGATTTGGAAGAAAATGTATGTGATATACAGCTTCTTTTTTGTACGGAAGATCATAGTGCATTTCTTCACTTTCTTCTTCTATTGCGTGATTCTTCCTACGAGCGTATTCTTTTCCGAAGTCAACATTCCGACTTGGTCAACTATCTACGTTCCTCTGCTCATCACCCTCTTCAATGCCATTGCCACACCAAGGTTATTAATAACCACAATGTAATACTATTTATTATTTTAAATGTTACATTAATTATTGGTATATATAGATCATTCTATCTGGTGGTTTTCTGGGTCTTGTTCGAGAATGTAATGGCTATGCATCGGACCAAAGGAACTTTCATCGGCTTACTCGAAGGAGGAAGAGTAAACGAATGGGTCGTCACCGAGAAATTAGGAGATGCTCTCGAGACTAAGTTACTTCCCCAACTGAGCAAACCTCACAATGGTATTCTCGAAAGGTATATATTGAATCAAATCAAAATAATATTTAAGAAGAAAAAATAAGGAACATATATAAATAACAATCAGTTTAGGGTTATCTTTTCTTATCCTCAATATTATTTGTGAGGTGGTACAACATACAAATACCTATATAAACAAAAGTTAAGGATATTTAACTGGTGAAAGAAATTGTTATTGTTTTGCAG
This sequence comes from Eutrema japonicum, assembly GCA_030161315.1. NCBI lineage: Eukaryota > Viridiplantae > Streptophyta > Magnoliopsida > Brassicales > Brassicaceae > Eutrema > Eutrema japonicum. The sequence goes on from BSQW01000005.1 coordinate 49,802,431, forward strand.
AGTAAACTCAAAGGAGATGATGGTGGGGATATACATATTGTGTTGTGCCTCCTATGACCTTACCTTTGGGAATACATTGTTATACATTTATCTTTACATGCAGGCTCTTGCATTTATTATTGCCGGATTTGGTTTTGTTGGAACTTAACATTTACACATTTTATTCTAATTACTAATCTATTCCCTACGACTCTCCGTGAGCACTGCGGTTAGTTTCAAATCCTTTTTGTTTTTGATAAACATTATTATTCTATTGAAAATGCAGTATAATGTACAATGAAAATACAACATAAGAACAACACTAGCGGATACGATAAACCAGCAAAGAAACTAATAGCTAAGCAAAAGGATATTCATAAGGATATTGCAAACCGGAGCTCCAAAGTAATGCGATCCAGGATCTTGAGAAGAGAAGGAACAACTCACTGAAACAAAGCTGCATGCCACGGCGGCTATAGGAGGACATGGAAGCAACCAAAACCAAAGAAGAACACGTAGGAATGAGCAACACTAGTCAGCTTGAAAGCGAGATCACGAGGAAGAGAAGAGAATGGGAAGACCTCAAACTCTGTTAGATGCAGAGAAGAGGTACACATCAAATGTTAAGGGCTACACATCTTCAGAAACTTTTGAAAAGTATTGGAAGCTTTTGGATCGGATCCTAAATTTATAATAACTAGAAGATTGAAGCTGGTGCCTTCAACATTATCGCCTATGATTTCGAAATTACATTATTGCCAAATCTATCATCAAATTTGGTAGTTTTTCTTTTCACCAGAGTTGCATTTATCGGGGTTTATATATACTATTTATTAAGAAAATGTGACATTACATGATATATCATATATATATATACATGATAATTAGGCACTCAGTTACTCAGACAAAAAGTATCATAGAAGTACCACAGTAAATGAAAAGAATATGTGATCCAACAAACAAGTGAACATATCTGCCTCGGTAATTTTCTTTCAGCTCCTCCTTGCAAATCATTTTGCATCAACATAACTCAGAAGCACAATCTTGAAGATTTACCAATCTCACCTTCAAATCTCCAATAGCTCTTTCTCTCTGGTACGCAAAGAACTTCAGTGACTGCCACAATGCAACAAAAACAAACAAACAAACATTAAAAAAACAGAGAAAAGATTCATTCAAATGGGGTTTTAACAGATTCTCTCAATCAAGATAATGAGAGGAAAGATTTTTCATTCATTTCACTTACGCCGAGTCTCTGCATCGCAACAGATCTTTGTAACGCTTTTCTTTTCGTCAAAAGATTCTGTGCCATCAGTTTTGATGAAGGACGTCTGTAGTTCTTGCCACGGTATATGAGTATCGCGTGCCCTTCTTTAAGTTTTTCAATTGAAATTAGTACTCCATTGCTCTCTGCTTCAAAGGATTTCGCTGCATAAACAACTCTCGATAATATCTTCTGCATTGTGATCACTTTCGCAACCTCCCTGTGCTTCCAGTGCTGATGCAGACCTTCCATTACGCCATCAAAGACTCCTCTTCTACCTAAAAAATGAAACAGATACGAAATTGAAATATGTGTAAATCAATCTCATAGCCATTGGATAAGAAATAAGAAGAAGCCAAGAGTGGATCCGGTGGCTCCTACCAAGAACCAAGCAGCTGTTCATCTTCAGCCCTATTCTTCTCAAGCATTCTCTTTCTTCATTAGTCAATATCTCACTGTCATCGTCTCGCTCAGATGGTTTCCATAAAGAATTCAATTTGAACAACTCTGTTGTTGATTTCTCTATCTTTGATTTTAGCTGCAAAAAAGAAAAAGAAAAGGAGAGCAACCCATGAAGATTATATAACAGTAGGCTAAACTAAAAAGATGCAATTTTTTAAGCTAAAAGGCTTACAATGGAAAGCTTGTGTTCTTGGCTTTTGAGTTCCTTTTCTAGTTTTGCTTTCTCAGCTTCAATCTCCAGGTTTCTCATCTCCATTTCACCGAATTTTCTCTGAAGTTCTTGAAACTCTGATAAAGTTCCGGTTTTGCTTGTTTCCTCCAACTGTTTATGATTTGTTACCACCTCCGAGATTTCTATATCGCTCTGGCGTTTAGTTTCTTCAAAATGTTGGTATCTTCTGAGTAATCTTTCTCTGTCAACAACCAAATCCGCAACTTCATCAGGAAGGAAGTCCTTGCCTCTGTAAAGTATTATCAAGTATCTGTTGCGTAGTATCAGAACTCCTCCAGTGAGATGCTGAGAAATCGATAGAGTCCAAAAAATTCGCATCAGCCACATTAATTCCGACTATATTTATAAATTGGCCCCAAGAAAAAAAAAATTACCTTCAATTCTTCTGCCATTTCCTCATTGTTTGTATTGAGAGCTCCCCATTTGATTGCAATCTTTGCTATAACAGATTTCTTCCATAGTTTCACGATAGCAGAAGCTAATCCTTGAAGCCCATGGTTCCTCCCTTTACAAATTAAGACGAAAGAAAAAGGCTGTTGAGAGCTTGAGGAAGAAAACCGCATGCAAATGCAAAGAGAGCAGCATTTAGTTAATACCAACGCAAAGAGAATTGAAGATAAGTACAGTATACGCAAATGAAAAGAACAAAGACGGAGAATTTAAAAGTTGAAATGTTGCAACGTCTGGAAAGCATGAGAACCATCTCTTGAACTATCTCTTCTCAGACTTCTAAATCTACTCACGAAATGGTTTTATTTGTCTGAAGAAAATCTAGTTTTAGCGAGTTCCCTCACTCTTTCATGATTTCTTCAGGAAGCATATGAATAACTAAATTCTCCCTGATGCTTAGCTTTATAGAACACACACAAAGAGAGGAAGACAGCTAAAAAGTAGTGAAGGCAAATTACCGAGGACGAAATGAAATGGTAAAGCTTGAGCAATGTTCCTCAAGTAGGTAAGCTCTTGGTCGCTCAGCTTTGCTCTAGTGTTTGGTGGACAACGTCTAGATGGAGTTGTATATCCATCAACCACTTCAGGAAGCAAGTCAGCATCAACTGGAAACGGTCTCTGCATCCACCAATCCATATATCGAGGCCCCAAACCATTCAATAACCTATCAGCTTCTCTTTCGTACAATGATGAGTTAACTGGCTGGTTAATTTCCGAATTGGTTTTCTCTGATGAATAACTCGTTGGTCCTCTATAAACAACGAGAAATTCCTTCTTGCTCAACACAACCAAGCCCCCAGTCTTCATCTATTTTTGAAAACATTGAAAAGAGATCAATTATTTCAGAGGAAGATCTAGATTTTAACTTCCAGTGAATAACAAAGCTTCAACGGATAAGTGAGGTTAAGACTGACCAAACCTCTATGATCTCTTGAGCTCGCTCCATGTTCCGACAAAGAGGAACATCAAATCTCACCATAGCAAGCTCGTTCCATCTCCAGACCGATCTAATATCATTCACAACTGTCTCTGTAACTCCTGCTTTTCTCACATTCACCCATTTTCGCATCTTCGAAGCTTCACGTCTCAGTCTATTCAACAATCCTTCGTCGAGGATAAGATCAGCCGCCGTCGGGGCTCTCTCCTTCTTCGTCCTCCGCAATATGAACTTCTCTTCTTCTCTATCCCAAGGCATTTTCCCGGAAAAACTCTTCCCCGACTCGGTTTCCTCCGCAATTCGACCTAAGGACTTGAATTCGACTGGATTATCCATCTGGATTTCTTCTGAATCGCTGTTTTCCTCGAGCTTTTCAACCTTACGGACGATTTTCTTCATCGCTTTTCTTCCCCTGACACCGCTCTCTCTACGGTTCAACGCCTTGAACGTCTTTTCCTCAGCATTTTGTTCTTTGATCTTCTTCTCGTGACGATATGAAGTGTCGATAACGTCCTCGGGTCGAAGCAAGAGAGGACCTTTCATCCATGGAGCAGTAGGAACCTTGATCGCAGCATCAGAGAATCCTGGGTTTTCACTAAATTGGGGGATTTTGGCGGCATTCGAAGGGTTTCGACTAGGGCTTGAGGAGGAGTTGGTGATGAGAGATGGAAAAGCTCGCGCCGAGAGGAAGAGAGAAGTTAGCATGAGTAAAGTCTGCAACTTTGGGTTTTCGCCAAAGTTACTCAAGAGAGGCACAAATGTCACAAAACGACAAAAGATCGTGGATAAGATAAAACTTTGGGTTTACGATTTTAGAAAACAGTTGGGAGGCGGTTTGGTTCGAACCGTCTCTTCGGTTATTGATCGGTTTAAATTAGAGTATATAAATGGGATAACGAAAGAGACAACTGACAATGCTGTGACATACTAATATTTAGGTGGTATGGCAAAAATATGGTTGGCAAAAATAAAAAAATTCTAAATATTATCACTTTATCTATTGATAATAACAATCCTAATAACTACGATTTTACGGTTGTATCTTTAGTTTTAACCTCTTTATTTATATTTTTTTCGTACATAACTACTAATTTTATCAAAAGTTGTCTCTTTTAGGTTATACTGTTGTGTATTTTAGTCACAATTTTTTTGCTTGTATTTTTTCGTTCATAATCACTTATTTTATCAAATGTTACTTAACACTTATGTCATTTCAATTTCTATATACTTTGTTCCGTTCAATATATTTTGTTTCATACGTGTTAATTTCAAAATACACCCAACTCATAATTTTGAAAAACAACATTAATGTTGAAGAACTTCAAACTATAAGAAGAACTACCAAAAGAAAATAAATTTCACTTGGAAGTAATTACTACTAATATTGAATTACAAAAATATATGTTTACTAGATGATTAGCCATAAATAAAGAAGAACTTGAAGTGGAAGATGCAACATATGCTCAGTTTTTAAAAAAAAATATGTTTGAAACAAAAGCCAAATTCATGGTTTTGTCAGAATCGAGATGGTACAGTTTATTAAAAAAAATGAAATAGAGAATTCAATATTCGTGAAGGTTAGTAAAGTATCTAGTCGTGATATGTGAAGATATAAAATCATCTTAATTTTTTTTTTGTGTGTGATGATCAGTGATACATACCAAAATCTTTGGATGTTGTTAATAACTCGGAGGTTGATGTAGAAAATATAACTAGCGGCCAAGACACAAGAGACATGTTGTACCAAACAATAATGGAGCTTATTTCATCAAATGTTGTTTATTTTGACACTTATGTCTTTTCGATTATATTTTTATTTATTTTTCATTAATAACTACGTTCTATGATTGTGTTTTTTTATTATAACTTTTCGGCTTGTATGGGTGTCTTTCATATGGATGCCTATATTGGGTTGGTTATATATTATTGTATAAATTGTAGACTATGAACTCAAACGGAATGATGTGTTAATCGTTTTTTTATTTCATTCATCTTTGTATTTACATGACCATATGATTTTTTTTTTGAATGTTCATGTCTATGTATCATCATTTTACGTTCTAAGCATTTTTACTTATAATTATTTTAAATAATTTTCTATATTAAATTTTAATATATGATCGTGTATTTTTAATATAACTCTTTGTTTGTATCTTTCAGTTAATAAGATTATACTTTTTTGTTATTCGATATGTACATTTATACTTATAATAACTGCTTATTTCATTAAATGTTGTCATTTTTACCACACATATCTTTTCAACTCTATTATTTTGAGTCGTACAACAACTTTTCATCCATAGATATTATTTTCAGAATGCATTCAAATCTCTCTTCCGATAATTAACGATTCTAGATGGAAGACGTGAGATTCAAAAATCTAATCACCGGTGTATGTGATTGTCATTAATTTTGCCATCAACGATTGGTTTTCCGATGATTCATCATATTTAAACCAATAATGATAAAAAGGTATGTTGGAACTAATTTTTGATAAAATTGTGTTAGTGTGAAAAGAAATGAGTTAAGCTCATTCTAATGAAATGTTTTCATTGACCGAGAAATGTTTTATCGTGTATATATTTTGGAATAGTTGTGTCATTAATTTAAATGATAAACAACAAGAGAGAAGAAAAAACCACACGTGCGTCGATCGCACATTGAGCCTTGTTGGGCTCGTGGACTTTTAGAGGTATCGATCGATACTCGACGGGCCGACTTAAAAATCGCATCCTCCTAGAATATTCTGAGGAATATTTGGTTTCTGTCTGGGAAAAACCTTAGCCTCTCTCCTATATATTGGCCGATTTTCACAGGAAAAATCATAAGCTCAAACACTAAAAACACAACCTAAAAGTTCTAACAGAAGTTTTGTCAATTCCTTACCGCTTAGAGTAAGTTGTTATTCGATAGTATCGTAGTACAATGTTCGACCGATCTGATATCAAGTGTAGATGATACAGATTACTTTGGTTGTATCTTGGGACTCATGGATTTATTAAAACCTGTCGCACTAGAGTTAAAGAAAGAGATTCATCTCGCCTCCTTAGATTTATTTTATTGCTTTATCATTTTATGAATTGTCTATTCCTTACTATTTATTTATATAATCGTGATTAAATTTTCTCCTCTCTATTTTGTGATATTTTGATTTTAAAAGGTAACGTTTCTCTTTGTCTACATTGTCTGTTTATTTATGTATCCAAGGCACGTTAAGGTTTTTGAAAGGCAATGTTGACTTAAAAATAATATTTTCTAAAATTTGATAAATCATGACATATTTAATTTTGTTTTTTCCACATAATTTTTGATTATTCTCGTTTCGACATTCTGAACCAAGATATGATATTTTCATTTCCAAAAAATCCCATGAGAGTAAGAAAAACTAGTAGTGAGAGAAATTGTTGTTATAAAAATATCCCAAAAGGACGACGGAAGATTAAAAAACAGAGAATCCCAAAATTGCCAAGCTCCCTGCTTTGTGGAGTAGAGAGCTTTTCCGATCAAATACTAATTTAGAAAGAGAAATCATTGATGGGTAGCCTCGGCTGCGACGCCCATGGCGATTTGAACGACGCAGAGTTTAGCAAACCCCTGCCTTCCATTGGTTTATACGTAGCCGCCGCTTCACTCATCTGTGGACTAGCCATGGCCGCCGATCTTCTTCACGGCTTCCGCCACCGTAAATTCTGGTTTCCCTGCAACTTCTTCTCTCTCAACGCTACTTCTCTCACTTTCATCGCCGTCGGGATCAAACTCTCCGTCGATCTCAACACTTCGATGCCCAGTCGCCACGATCAGCTGTCTAAACTCAGCAGCAGCGTCTTCGTCTGCACCGTGATGGGCAATTCGATGCCATCTCTTGGTATAATGGAAAACAACGATCTCCTCATGAATCTCGTGGCTTTGGGGATTCTTGTAATCACCGACGTTGTCAACATCTGTATCCAGTTAGGTACTGGCGCAATCTATGTTCTCAAAGAGGAACACTTTCTGGTCCTGCTTCTCATGCTTCTTATGCTAATCATCTTGAGTTTCTCGGCCACTACAGTCCCCACCACCAAAAGGATCTTGGAAGCCAAATACAAGAAGAAGTATGAAGTTGCCTTGAAATGTCCTTTGGCTACGGAGAGAACAACTGTAGCTAAGAGGATTCAGCAAGATTTATCCAAGTTCTGGATGATGGCTCACACCAGTAGCCCTCAGTTCGTCATGGCTCGCTCCGTCACCTGCACTGCTTCTGGCTTCTTCTGTCTCTTGAGTGCCCTTACGCTTGGTGAGGCCATGGTTCGGTCTTACTTGTTAAGACCGAAGTCACTCGGGTTCTGCCATGGGGATTCTGATTACAAATGGTCTACCTCTCTGGTTCTTCTTTGCCAGACTAGTGCAGTAGCCATAGGGACTGTTGCTCCTGCGATCAGATGGTTCACGGCTGTCAATTTCAGATGTCCGATAAGAGGAAAGAAGTATTACAGAGATGAGTTTAGAGTAGAGAGTTACTGGACACACTGGTTCTCTGACAAGAAACAACGTCCCTTAAGCCTTTCGATCCTCAAAGATCGCAGCTGCAGGAAGATTGCCCACGATGCCAAACGCTGGATGTTGGATCTATGTATAGTGATTCAGTATGTGATAGTGTTTGCAAGCAAAATCATCCGTTACATCTCGGTCTACTGTGTGAGTAGAATCTTGATCTGCTGTTATTTCGCTTTCAGAACAACGGGCACCGTCTCTCACGTTGAGTCAGAAATGTCTGGTTCAAATCCGAGCTCGAGACAGGAGCTTGCGAGTTATGTCCTGCATCTCGAAGGAGAGGACGAGCTGGTTGATTTGATGGTGCGGAGCAATCGTGAGGCCACAGATCATTGGATAAAGAACGGCAGAAAAAGACAACCGGTAAATTTGATAGAGCTTTTGGAAGCAACAACACCCATTTCAAAAGGTTTCGAAGGGATTAAAGAGTTTGACAGTAACGAGGTGGCTTCTCTTGCCGCATCTGGAGAGCCACCCAATTGTTGGGCTCTCCCGCTGGTAACACTCACAAGCATCGCTGTTGCTCTTCCCAATGTCAACCCTGTATCTGTCAAGAAGCTGCTCAATGCTGTCAATGAGGCCCTGGACTCTGTCAACAAGTTTGAACACATCCTAGATACCGGGGGAGAGTTAGCTAACCTCAGGAAAGCTGCTGAGGTAGTTTGGCTAGGAGTTGATCTCTATCATAAGTGGTTCGATGTGGATCTTCTGAAACTATCCAAGCAACAAAGGAGTCCAGAAGAAACACTTCGGGATCTCGTGGAAATCGCAAAGAAAGAGTTTTCAGAGTCGTGGCAGATGAACCTGATCGCGTGCATGAAGCACAAGCCCTCTCACTGGCCTATCAAGACTCTAGCGGCCAACTCCATGTACCGAATCTGTCAAACCATTCTGCACAATTACGAATCAAGAGACTACGGAGCAGGGGAAGCTCTGTTGAGAAAGCTGGAAACCACAATCTCGGACATAGTTTCAGGTTGTTTTTGCAATGTAGCACAAGTGATATCCGTCAAGTGTTTGGTGACGGCTGTAGAAGTGAGGGAAGAATCAGTAAGAGGAGCAGCTCTGTATCTCGGAAGAACAGAGAGGATTCTAGAGATTGTTGAGAGAAGATGCTTACCTGAATTGAGATGTGAAAAGATGAAGAACATTGATGAATGGAGAGCATTCTACAAGATGAACTCTTCCGACTGTAATAAAAAGACAGTTTCTCCGGACTCAAATGAGCTGTGCATCATTGTTGAATAATTTAGTATGAAAGTATTGCTAAAGAGCTGTTTGTAGATACGCGTAAGAAGAGAAAGATCCATATAGAGGCTTGGTTTATAATGTTGTTTATAGGTGATGTCTTCACACGTAATGTAATGTTATGTAGCACTTGCTTTGAAATGTGACAATACCTCATTATATGGTATTGACATTGAGGAATGTCTCTGTTTTCATTCCGAATTTATTGTATTATACTATAGTATCAACACTTTTTAATGCTTGAGATTTTGATTGTATTACTATCATCTGTGTTTAATAGATAATAATGTCATCGGAGAATGTTAAACACTGATTGTTGATTAACAGTAAAATACAGATGAAGCTGTTTTATGAGTATAAATTAAAGTACATCTCTTATTGCATCAAGTGGTTTCATTAAGGTACATCTCTTATTGCATCAAGTGGTTTGGTCTGGTACACTATACTGCTTCGTGCTTCCTTACTGCAAGAATAAAACCGGAATAAACATAAACCGGAAATATTTAGTCAAAGTAATGGCTGGTGATTAGGGCAGGGCGTTTGCATTCCCTGATGCTAAATTGACTCGGTTTTCATTCCCAAAACCGAAATTGACCCAAAGCAACAAACATTCACACCTAAACAACCATATATTAGAGGCATAGCTTCTAACCCCCAAGAAAAGATGAAGCAGCTCAGATAAAATCATGTGGTAGTTTATTACACAAAGTACAGCCTAATTATAAGACTTACCATGAACTTTTTCTTGAAAATCTCAACAATCTCCTTGGGATCGATCTTCGTTTGTGCATAGGCATCAATCTTGTTCATTTCCTGCAAACATAACATCAATCACTTCAGTACCAATTCTTAATGAAGAAAAGTATAATCTTTTCTGAGACTATATGGAAGATTGCTTATATATATATACCTCGATCCAAGCTGATAGTTTGGGACGTTCTGCAGTAATGTCACACTTAAATAATTCATTAAGTACGATTTGAAACCTTTCAATGAACGGGATATAGGCGATATCAACCTGAAAAACAAACAAGAAGGATTCAAACAATCCATGTAAGACACAAGAGAAGAAAAAAAGGATCTCAAAACTCCAAATATGCCAAAGGGGTTTACCAGGCTTAACTGGCCGAGGAAGAATGGCCCGTCATCGAACTTATGCAGAGCGTTTTCCATATAATCTAACACAGGTGCTGCATCAAGAACATGAAATTTCCCGTCATATCTTTTTGCTTTCACCCCCGAAAGGCCGAAACTTTGATCAGTTTAGAGTCTCACCAGTTTCTTGAACTGGGTCTCCTTTGAGTGACACATACATAGTTTTAATGAATGTATCAGTGTATTTCAACAACTCATCGCCAAACTCTCTTTTTGCATGATCCTAGAGTTAACATGAGAGGGCAATGAATTGGAATCAGAGAATTAAGAAGGGAAACAATACCTGCTACGGTATGATGTTTACCTTGGGGTAAAGCGAAGGCCCCTCGAAAGTGGTATCGAGATATTTGATCAAATCCAGACTCTCCCCTATGATTTTTCCATTGTGCTCAAGCGCTGGCACCTGCAAAAGATAATAAGAACTTTCCACTATTAACAATGAAATTAGTAGATTATAACCAATTTGAGAAGAAAAACTGTTGACCAATTAAAGGATGAAATGTAACATATGAATTAATATATTTATAGATAAGACTTTTACCTTGTTCTCTGGGTACACTTTCTCCTTGTACCAAGCAGGCCTATTCCCAAGATCCAAAGGAACAAGTTTGATCTTTTCTTGCAAACCCTACAATCCGCAGAAAGCAACCAAATCTTGTTTTCATTCCAACTATACTTATAAACACAGTAAACATAGAAAGAAAGGTAAAGTTCGTTTTGTTTAACTGTGATGCTAGTGAATAGTTTTCTTGGTCTAGACTATAGAAAGGTGAAGTTAACTAATTTCTACATGAGACCCAGATCTCTGGTCCCTAAATTTTTTCTTATACAGACAAAGATGTTATTGAAGGCGAGACTTAACCCAAATATACAAAGTAGAAGCTGTTAAAACCTTGAAATTTCTGGTGATCCAAACTCGTTGAGCAAATGGGCAAACGTAGCTTGTGTACAATCTTTTGTCGTTGATTAAGAGCACAAAAACACACACACAAAATAATAAGTGGTCAGATCAGAGAAGCTCCAACCAAGTATAGAAGTAAGTGAGTAATTATAGAAATCTTGAGCAAAACATAAGAAGGAAATGAAGATTAAACCTTGTGGTTCCATCGAACAGAGTGGGTGGATCGGCTGTAGCATCAAGCGACGCTGGAAGATCTTCTACAACACTGTCTCAAAAGGATCACAGGAGAAGCCAATAATGAATTTTCCAAAATCCCATAAGCAAAAATTCCAAAATCGATCAAATTCAGTAAGAACGAGCAAAATACATCAACGAGAGATACAAAACCAAAGCTTACAGAGGAGAAGCCATGGAGGATATGTTTTACGGAGCCCAAAGATCTGATTCTGTAAGAATTAAGGATTTTGATCATACAAAAGAAAACGCTAAGAACATGATTGCCTCGACACGTGGCAGTTTTCAGGATCTTTGTCAGTAATGGTTACAATTCGATAAAAAAAGTAAGCCCATTATAAAGTAGTTTAATAATTGAGTCTTGTTTGTTGTCAAATGGACCGTAATTAATAAAACTAAATAAGGAATCGAGCCCATTTTTATTATTAACATTGTAGTATAATCTCATCACAATAACCAAATCTCTTTTGATTAAAACCTAAACAATAACCAAATCTTTCATATTTTTAATGGGATAATAATATTACTAATCTTATTCTCTTCCCCAACATCGTTAATTTTCTCTCATCTTTTTTTCCCCCAAAGAAATCATATTCTCTTCTTCAAAACGGTGGAATCTTCTTCCAAAAACCAAAATCGGCCCAAAAAAATTAACATTATAATTTTTGAACATGAGATTTTGATAAATCATCACACTTTACTACACCATCTAAAATAGTAAATGCATATATAAAATATTAGTCCAGCTCTAACTATATATATAAAAAAATTGGTATATTTTACAATATTAAGTTTCGAATTCATGACATTTTGACAGAAGCATTTTATAATTTACAATACTAAATAATTTTTTTGAAATTTAAGAACCGAGATATTTTTTTATAAAAAGAGGACCGCAAGTATGGGTTCACTCATGGTCAGCTCTGCATGGATCTATAATCCTAATCTTCATAATCTAGAAGCAGAGATCTTTCTGAAGTTAGGACAAGCATCAAGCAAGAATGACTTCAGATTCACCTTCTTCTTGTCTGCTTATGAATGTTTTCCAAGAGTTTATTCGGGTAAGGATTTTATGATGGCTCTAGCCTTAGAATTTACTAATTCGCTTGATGTTCAACAACTAGTTTGGGAGTCGTACGCATATAAGAGATTAAATTTGTATTGGGAAGGTTTGGATCTTAGTTTCAAGAAGAACTTCATGAAATTAGTATTGAAAATCTGAAAAACTATGTCGACAACCAATGTAATGGACGAGGTGCTTTAGAAAAAGTTCTGAAGCATGTAAAGAAGGAAAAGAAATTAATGGGTATTATGGCTTTGTAGAACTTGTTCCAAAAAGTTATCTACTGGTGAAGAAGTTTAGGATCATCTTGACAGTGACATGTTCTAGTTAGAATAATATTTACTCATTGAACAAAAAAAAACTCACAATTTTAAAGTAATTACGGACCAAACCCAAGAACTAAAGGCGAGATTCTTAACAAAGGTTCTAAAGTGTCGGCTGTAAATTTTCTCGCAAATAAAAAACATTTCGAAGTTGTCAGAATCTTACCATCACGACCATAATACGCACACTCCTCTGTAAACCGTATCCGATTAAGAAACTCATCGGTCACATCAGGCCAAATAAACCGGCCAGGATGTGGACCGACTCTCGACCAATCGACCCACGTCAAGGTCCGGTTCGAGCTCATCTCTCCATGCAACATGTGAACGAGAGTCGGGATATAATGTTCGTCCATGTAACAAGGCGGTTTGCAATGTTGATCGAATATCTTGTAATAAACCGTGTCTGCGATAATATGAAGAGCAAGTTCGCGACTTGTTTCAAACCATTGTGATCCTTTTCGCCAATGTGTGATATTGATTTGTGGGTACATTTTGGGGTTGTAGCGGCCACGGCCGGACTTTCTTGGATCGTCGAATGAGCCAATGAAGCTGAGATTGGTGCCGGTTAAGTAATCATAGATGGTTGTAAAATCAAAGAGTGGGATGCAAGAATCGGACAAGAGGACGAATCTTTGATTCGATTCGTCGAGGAGAGCGTTGGCTAATAGTCTTCTCTCTGCGTCTACCATTGTTGATGTTCCCCAATACACCGCCTGTTTCACAAACCATCATCATATTGTCATCTTTTTATTATTACAAAGTTAAAAATAATCCAAACAAACATATTATAGGTTTATTGAATCTAGTCTTGTTGTCACTTTAACTTACGAATAATTAGAATATATGTTATTTATTTAGGTCCGACCCAAAACCATTCACGCTATCTCCTAATCTTAAGAGCAGCTCTGTGCAGTGGCAAACAAAATAGTTAAGCGAATTATGAATATAAGACCTAGATATAATGGGTCAATATACCAAAATTTACCACTTATGAATATGAAACCTAGATATAATGGGGTCAAATGACCAAACTTTAACAATTATGTTACTAATTCTTTCCATTTTTAGAACTTTTATGTTGAGTCTGCATCAAAAAACTATTTTCTGTGTTTTTGTTGACAGCATGATTTGAGAATTGTCTATGTTAGAATTTTATTAACTTGGTTAATAAAAAAATGTATTTATGTTATAGAATAGTATCAAATGGGTTTATGGACCATTATGCAAGGGTCGAATCAAGATCTGTACACGTGCCACGTGAAAAAAACAACCTGTCAAATCCAAGAAATATATATATATATATCTTTGGTAAACTAGTGATATAATTGCTAATTATATACGTCTAGATGATCATATATCTGGGTAACTAATTAATGGAAGTGATTAAGAAAAGAGAAAGATGTAATTAACTAAGAAAAGCTGTTAATAGTCACCTGGCTAGGGATTCTTCTTGAGTAGAAGACGGAAGTTTCAGGGTAATGTTCTTGAAAAGATGGATTAGTATGAACATATATGGAATAAAGCCCTTGGTGTCCTTCAAAGAACTTCTCCCACAAAGCAGTCAATGGGAGGCCGCCACCTGTCAGGAACATGAAAGCCACTTTCACAACCATCTTCTCCTCATTATTATGTCTCCTCCCAAACCATGATGATGATGGTGATGATGACGAGACCCTTGTGAAGAGCTCTTGATCACTCATGTTGTGTTTAAGTACTTGTGGTTGTAACCCTTGTTTGATCTCCATCGTTGTTGTGTGGTTGATGAATAGTAATTTGGACCATAAGGGTTGTTGTTGTGTCTTCGTCGTAGACATGTGGAAGGTTTTTAGTTGCAGACAAAGGAAGAGACCAATTGAGAAACCGGTGATAAAGAAGAGCGAGGTTGAGACATGATTACCCTTTTGTAAGAGAATTAATCTCAAGGGCTTTGAGATCATTGGTTGTTTTTCTTCTTTTTTGCTCTTTTGATCAAGAATGCCCATTGTACAGAGAGAGAGAGAGAGAGAGTTTGTGATCATTAAGGATTTTGCAACCAAGAGTTATTATTATATAAAGGTGTTATTACAAGATGTAAAAGAAAAAACAATGTATTTGGACAAAGTCAAAGAGATCGTGCAGGTTATAGGGTTAGACTTCAAATTGAAGACTTGACCTGTTGACTTTTATACATATGTTCCCAAGTCAATATATAAAGATGATGTGTTAAATACAAAACTTAGGTTTTAGATCTTAACATTCATTCATAGGACGGAGTGAGAGGTCCAAAAGTCTGCAATTGTAAGCAACGTTAACCAAAGTCAAATCGAAAACCAAGATGTTCATCCATATATAAAACAAAAGTCTAGCTACTGAACTTTCTTAAGTTAAAAGAGAAATAGAAAATGAAATGGTCCCATTAATTAAATTCGAAAGTTTCCAGATACGATTTAATAATATAAGGGAAAAAAAAACGATTAGAAGAGTGCTGCAAAACACACGAAACCGAGGAACAAGATTTCATGCCTAATTTTAGGTGCACTTAAATGTCATTGCCATAACTTTCTCTCGCTTTTTTTGTTGGCAAAATGGACGAAATTTTGTTTTGTTTGATGTTGTTACTTGTTACTACCAAAAAAATCATATACCTTGAGGCCGTGAGCGCATAATAGTTTAGTGGATTAGAAAAAGTCTTAAGATCTAATTACTTTGCTTAGTCAAGGCACAAAAGTAATTAAAGACCAAGCTGGAGAATATTTTACTTATACTTGAAGGAGCTGTTACCATTTATTTTCGGCTTGAACAATGTACAATAATTATGATTTTTCATTAATATAATTAGTCATTAAACTAAGAATTAACCTAAATTTGACTAGGATTGTGTAGTATTTGTGCAAGGCTCGATGTGTCCCAAATCCAGCATACATTTTCCGGCTGTAATTGATAATTCCAGAAAATGTTAGGTTTATTATGCATTAGTTTAAAACATTCGGGTAGTTAGTTAGACATGCGTAATCGTTGGGGGTTGATTTCAGTAATTTCACAAAATATTAAAGAAAAAAAAAACTGGAAGGACCGATCCGACGTCGTCATCAAACTTGAGAAAGAAGAGCGATGGACGGCGACGGAGAAACCATGGCGACGAGGAGGACAAGAGAGGAGGAAATTGAGAAAGACGCAGATGAGAATCGAAAAGAAGCGTTACTAGCGTCAACAGAATCTCTTCAACCTAATTTCAATCGATCCAACGTCACTCAGAAACAGATTTCGAAATTACAGGTCGGATCCTTCGCCTCGAATTTTTATAAGTTTCTGATATTTCCATGAGATTATAAAACACACGATGTCGTATGAGGAGTCGCTTGGTGTTTTGTCTTTGATCGGCTGTCTCTTCAATCCAGTTTTCAGTTTGGTTTAGGGTTCGAGATTTCTTTATGTTATGAAATCGGGATGAAAAAGTAATTCGGTTCGGTTTTGATTTTGATTTTGATTTTGATTTTGGTTTTGATTTTTTTTTTTAAATTACATATCGGTTTTTGGTTTAGAAGCCATTTTGGTTATGTTTTGAGATTACAGGAGCTACACAAGAGACGTATGCAGATAAAAGCCAATTCAAAGATCCATAAGAAACCTAAAGGTAAAGCTCTCTTTTTTTGTGTGTTTAAAACAGCGGTACTACATATCCGTTGAAATAAACGCTCTATACTGAAATGCAGGGAGCAAGAATTCTCAGAGCAGAGCAATCGAAGATGGCGAAAGCTCTAAGAAATTGAAAGAATCTTCTTCTTCTTCTTCTACTACCTTAGAACGGCATCATCATAAGACAGTAGTCACAGTACCAATGATTCCACAAAAGCTGTATTGGGGGTGAGCTCTTTTTTGCTGTTTTTCGAAAAAAAATTTCAAGGTATCGAGAGAGAAACCACGCTAATGCAATGTTTATGCGGTTTTGTATTTGGAAACAGGCTAGATACTAAGGAAAGGTGGGAAAGGAAAGCCAACATGTAGTGATGAATAGTTTTCTCGTTACTGATAACTTAGTCCCATTGTACAAGTTATTAAAAGAGAAACAAGAGTAGAGAGAGAGAAAGAGAGAAAGACTAACAAGATCAATGATGAAACAAAGTGGTTTTTTTGTTTTGCTGTTTTCTTTTTGTTTAGTTTCAAGCTCCCGAGGTAAGAGCAAGCTCTATTTCCTCGAGTGATCGTCCTTTAGTCTCGACGACGTTTCCTGCAATGTAGATGACGGCAAGAACACAGACTCCTGCGAAACCCAAGTAGACACTGCTGATTCCGAATTTAGTCACGACGCTTAAGAAGTAGAGTCCAATCACAAAGTTTGAGATCTGTTGGGGCAAAAGAGAAATAATAATTAAAAAAAAAAAACATTAGAAATAGAGAGAAGAAACTCTGTTCTGAACCATAGAAGTTATAGATATTATATACCCAGTGCATGCCGAGAGAAAGAGCGACGGCTTTTGCTCTGATTCGGGATGCGAATATCTCTGGAAGAAGAAGAGCCGGTACCGGGCCAGCACCAAGTGAGAATGACAGGACATATCTGGTTAAACAAACGAGCATAAGAGTCAGTCAAGTCCGATACAGAGAGACTAAAACGTTTTAAAAGGAGGCTGACTTACAGAACAGTTCCAACAACGGCAAGGGTGCCAGAATATGCAGCAAGAGCCTTCCATGTGAAAGACAAAGAGAGCAAAAGCATCGACAAAGCCTTTTTCCAAACAAAATTCATAAGTTAGCCTGATTATTGTAATGTGGGTTGAGATGTACAAATGTGGCTAAGAATGATAATGATTAATGTACCATTCCACCAAAGCTTGTGAGTAGAAGACTTTTCCTTCCCATTTTGTCCATCAATGACGAAGCAACAGCAGTGCCTGCAACAGGATTTTCCGGGTTATTTGTTCAGTATGATGGAACTCAATGGGAATTTAAAAGAGAAAACTAACCAAAGACGTTTGATGCTCCAACGAGAGCACTGGCTGCAACATCAGATTGGATTCCGGCGCTACGGAACACCGATGTAGAGTAGTACACAACTGCGTTTATCCCGGCTAACTGTTGAAACAAGAAGAGAGCCGCACCTACGCTTACAACTACAACAAGAAACGGCGTAAATAGATCAATACGATATGAGGTTTGAAAAGAAGGTCTTCGCTGAGTCCATCAGATTTTATTTATAAGCAAAACAATGTATCTCCAGCAAGTCTTGCAATACCTTTCCAGTAACGGCTGCTGAATAGATCAAACCATCCCGCCTCTGGCTCAGAAGAACCTTGGCCAGAGGTTGATAAGTCACGCACTAGTTCAACCACTCTTTCTTTACCATACAGAGTTTTGATCGCCTTTTCAGCTTGAGAGATTTTTCCTTGCTGCAATTTGATTACCTTGAGTAGTCAAAAAAATGATCTCAGCTAAGTGTGAGTTGCGTCCCTGGAGAGTACCTGAACGAGCCACCTTGGGCTTTCTGGAGAAAATGCCATTCCTATGGCCAATAGAACGGAAGGGATAACTGCTACACCAAACATCGTCCTCCACCTAGAAAATCATGAGATCAAAACTTAATATAAACACAATATGCAACCAAGAAAAAGAAAAATATTGTTCAGACGAATCAAAAAGGATTCACGTACCATAGAGGGTTTGCTGCAAGGGGTAATCCAGCTATCAAGGCTGCAAGTATTCCTATACATATGAACAACTGGTTCACAGATCCGAGTGCTCCGCGGATTTCAGTTGGTGATATCTGAGACCAATCATCACGTGCTTCAGCAACATAACATATAAAGAAAGATCTGACATCTTAAATTAAATGTGCAAAAATTATAAAAAAGTCTTAAAACAACCTCGGATATATAAAGTGGTACGATCGCTGATGAGATTCCGATTCCAATTCCTGCGAGCAGACGTCCCACAATCATAGTCTGCACACTCTGAGCTGTTGCACTATGAATCAAAAGAGAACCAATGCGTTAAAAAAAAATCACTTTTAACCTCCCACCAATAGGTATGAGTTAGTGCTTGAAAAAACTACCATAAGAAGGCTCCAATGGCAAGTGGGATAGCATCCAATTGGAACGTTCTTGTTCGTCCAAATTTGTCAGCTAATGCACCTCCGGTGAATGAACCAACCGTTGCACCAGCGAGCAACGCACTAACGATCCATCCTGCTAAAAAGCAATCAGAGAGGATTACCAATACATGAGCTTGACATGCAAACAAAATCAACTCAATTTATCCGTAAAAATAAGATGATGACACAAACGACACTTGCCTTGCAAAACAGTATTATCGGCGATCCCAAGATCCTTAGCAAGGTATTCAAGAGCACCATTAACTACCCTGATTCAATCCAATGGAACATCCTCGTCTATCAAGATCCATGATCACACCAAGACAACATAAAAACAAGGTGATTAGAGTGTAGTTACTCATACCCAAGATGGTAACCAAACAGTATAGCACCAAGACAAGCAACACCAACAAACGGTAAAACCGTCCCGGAGCTTTTCCCTTCAGATCTCAGAGGTATAGCTTCTTCTGCATCTCCACCTACATTCAATCCTCAAATCATCAGATGATTACTCCAAAGCCAACAAACATAGCAACTTAGAAGAAGGTTATACACAGAATCTTCAAATTATAGTAATAAGTTGTAAGCAATCACAGAATCGAAGTTAAAACAAATAGAAGACAGAACCAGAGGAGGCTTGGGCTCTGACGGATCGAGCTTTGACCGAAGAGAAGCTCATAACGCTCTTGATCCCGTTTTCAGAACGAGCAAGCTTCGCACCCATGGCTTTCGAGGCAGAACAATGGAGTGGTGTTAAGCAAGAGCCGGTGGCGAAGCGGATTCCGGTAGTAGTCGCCGATCCGTTGTAGAGGTTAGAGATGATCCGTCTATGAAACGCAAACGCGGCGTTTCCTTTAATCGCATACGTTGACGACTGCATTTTGTCTATTATATAACCGTATTTGCGAGGAAAAGAGAGATTGATTAGTCAAAAAAAAAAACGAGGAAATTAAATCCAACGGAACTAAAACGAGAAGTAAGAAACGATGAACACGCATTGACGGCGAACGAGAAAACGCTCTCTCGATCGCGACTGATTAACAAAAAAATCGAAACTTCAGATTTGAAAAACGAACAACAAAGACCAAAGAGAAACACAAACGATTTCGACTTCTAGTAAGAGATATTACCAGACAAACTTCGGAGACTCCGCGAAGAGAGAGAGAGAGAGAGGGAAGGGAACTGAGAGAGCTTTTATCAGAGATTTTGATGCAGCAGAAGAACTTACTTTCAGAGCTTTTTGTTGTTATCATAAATATAATTTCAATCATTTAAAAACACCAAACAAAAAAACAAAATTGGATTTTTGTGTAATAATTCATATCTATCCACACTATAGTAGTTTTTTTTTTTTTTCATTTTATGAGATACCTCAATTTAATGAAACTGGATTTCAGACTAATGTATCCAAAACTAAATCATAAATTAGAAATAATGAACCCAAATATAATGTTTAATTTTATTTTAAATTTATTTTGGATAAAACAAATATGTTTACATAATTATTTATGTTATTTTTAAAATTTAAAATTTAAAATGCTAATTTTGAAACAAAAAATAAATTTTATGTTATTTTAAGGTATTTCTATATTGTAAATTGTGAACTGCATATCATTTCTTACATCCATTTTCTCTTTTATCAATCAAATTTTCTATTTATTTCCATGATCATCATTTATTATTGACATATAATCTTTGACCAAAGGTGCCCATCAGGAAAACATGTTGGCAGCATGTATATATATCTTTACAAATCAATATTTTTATTTGTGATCTAGTTTTTATTTGGCAAATCTATTAAACGTGGCTATATATATATATATATATATATGAGATATGATTGGTGAAAAAACGTATATTAACAAGAAACGAGGGTAAATTATGTAAAATGCTAAAAACGACGAGGATATGATAAATTGGCAACGGTGGATTTTGTGGATTAGATTTTGGATGACGTGGGCCGCACGTGAAATAGAAGAGTACTCACGTGCCGTATAGAGAGGATATGGTGACGTATAAAGGCCATTTATATTATAATATATTGCGCTACTGGCCCATAATACTCATGTGGGCTACTAATGAAAAGCCCATTAACCCAAAATAGAACCAATTTCTAAGATCGTCGTCTCTCTCTCTCTCAGATACACACTCAGTTCATCTTTCTATCTTCGTATCAACGGCTTCGCGAAATATATATATATTTTTTTTGTCAGCCTGAATCCCCAGAAGAAGAGGTCAGCAATTTTTATTTGTGATTTATTTTCTTGTACTGAGAAACTATTACGTAATCTTAATGTAGTGATTCTGGAAGTTTCTCGTATCCTCGTCGTTTGACTTTCAATAGTTCGTTCAAAAAAGGTTAACTTTTTCGATGTGTTGTCATGGTTTTTTGTAGCATAAATCACTAAGAATGATAATTGATTCCATTTCTCTGAATTCAACAGCTCGATGTTCTGCTCAGCTTATACACCAAGTGTTTACCATTTTCATGCGGAAAAGCCCGTTCTTCGTAAACCGAGGTTTCGGGTTTGTTCATCTACTTCTAGTGAGAATGACAGATTCAAACTAGAGTATACTCCTTGGCTTGTCGTAGGTTTGGGTAATCCAGGAAATAAGTATCATGGAACAAGACACAATGTAATGAAAAGACGATCCTTTTTAAGTTAATATGATTTCTGAGATGTTGGGTTTTTATCTCTGCAGTTCTACAAGTTTGTGTTGTTTTCAGGTTGGTTTCGAGATGATTGATAAGTTGGCTAGAAAAGAAGGTGTTTTGATGAACACAATACAGTCGAAAGCTCTAATCGGAATAGGTATTACTTCTCTTGCTTTCGGTTCTTTGGTTTAAAGCTTAATAAAGCTGATGACTTTTCGGTTTCTATGTATGATCGATCAGTACAGGTGCTATCGAAGAGGTACCTATCTTGTTGGCTAAACCTCAGACTTATATGAACTTCAGCGGCGAATCGGTTTGTATTTTCTGATCATCAAATCACAACTTTGCAAATCCTCAATACCTGAAACTGTTCTGTTGTCCTTTAAAGGTTGGATCTTTAGCTTCACACTATCAAGTACCATTGCGTCACATTTTACTGGTAAAGTTACTGCCTTTAGTTAGCATCCCTAGAAATCAGAAAAATGTTTCCGGATGAACCCTTTTTGTTAAATATCGATGCGTGTTTCTCCCTCCTAGATCTACGATGAGATGGCTTTACCAAATGGCGTTTTGAGACTTCAGCCGAAAGGAGGTCAAGGCTATCACAACGGGTATATGTGTGCCTCTTGAACATCCAAGTGTGTTGTTCTCTCATCTAGAAACTGATGTTAGTTTTGTAATTGTTGCAGACTGAAGAGTGTAATGGGGCATTTGGATGGTCGTAGAACCTTTCCTCGACTAAGCATAGGTACAGTTTTGGTTTGGTTCGGTTTAGACCCAAGAATATGCTTTGTTTTTCCTCTCAAGGTTTTTGTTCTGTTGATTTTTGTCAGGCATTGGTAATACACCTGGAAACATGGATATGAAAGCTTTTCTTCTTCAGAAGTTTAGTCCATTGGAACGGAAACAGATTGATGAAGCACTCGAGCAAGGAAGTGAAGCAGTGAAGACCCTTGTGCTCAATGGATTCAATCAAGGAATCTCAAGATTTAATCTTGTGCAGAAGTATAAATTCCACAAAGTATAAATGAAAATTGGAATTCAAGACGAGGGATTTTTGCGTTAATATCGCTTTGTTTGAGACTGAAATACACACATTTAGCAAGTCTTTATCATATGATTTTTAGTTGGAACAGAGCAGGAATAAACACTAGCTAATCTATGTTCATGTCCTCTTCGCAGTCAAAAATATTCTTACACAGATTATAATCAATGGCACAATATTGTTACTCGTCTTACAGTCATAGATTCTCTTCTCAATCTATCGTCGTAGGAGCATATGAATCCGAAATTTTTAAAAGTGTTTCAAAATTGAAAAGCACAGAATAGTCTTAGTAAATAGAACATTAAAGATTGTGAATTAAGGAACTGAATCAAAAGAGAGTTTCCTTCATCCTAAATACCACAAAAACAGAATCATAAACTCTCTCTTCTCTATCCTGATGATTCTTCAATATCATCAACGTCTTTTTTCAAGCCTCGACGGGGTACTCAAAAGTGACATCCTTTCCAGTAAGTTTCCGGTACACACCAATCATAGTCTCGAGCTTGTACTCTGTGTTGTTCCTTTCCTTGGTATCCAAATAGACCTGTGACACAGTCAAATCTGAATGTAAAGCTAAGCTCACTAGCATTCTGAGAAAGATCCGAGTACATTCTCATAGATGATACGATACCTTCATGACCTTGGAACCATCAAGACGGTATCGAGTACGTTTTCCAACAATCTCAGCAGGGTAAGCGACGTCCTCGAGCATTGCTTCATGAACAGAGGTTAGAGTTCTGTTGCGAGGCCTCTGAACAGCAGCACCCTTCTTGGGAGGACGCATGATCCTTCTTGTAGCGACAAAGATAACATCCTATGAAAAAAATGGTAGAGCATTAAGTTACTACTCTTTACTAAAGAGAAAGTATTTCTGTAATAGTACCTTTCCACTAAACTTCTTCTCAAGCTCTCTAACAAGGCGGGGGTGAATCTTACGGAAAGCTTTCCTCAATCTAAATGGGATGTAAATCACAACAGCTTTGCGGTTTCCAGAGATCTCCATGTGACTGTAATGAAAAAATCAAATTATTTTCATTTGATAAAGGCGAATGGAACCATGGAATGAGAAGGGGGAAGAAACAAAATACAGCAACATACACAGCTTGGTTGATGTAGAGATCTTTCAACTCGCTTTTCAACTCCTGGTTAGTGTTCTCCAGATCAAACAAAGCCTGAAAAGGAAAAATACAATTGTAATCCAGGGAAACAATTTAACAGAAAATAAACATAAATGAGTTACTCTTACCTGAGCAACTTGCTCCTCGCATTCTGTTGGCTCGGCATTCTTGTCCTTCTTGATCTTGTTCTGAGCAGAGAACATTTTCACAGATCTTCAAATGTAAAGAAACAAAACACGAAAAGGAAGACTTTAGGCACACGAACTTACTATCAGCATAACCATGAATTTTGAGCGTCCAGATATTGATCAACTCATTAAATTCAGGATCAACATTAAAAACAAAAAAAACCATCGACACACACTGACAAATTATAGTTTCCAAATGGTGGATCAAGTAAAAGAACATAGTTTGTCTAATCGATGAGTAAAATATATAACAAAGCTGTTCTATTCAATCATATTTTGGAGCAAGTTATAGATTAATCGACAATGCTTCATAGTCAACAGTAGATAAAAGTAAAGCTAGTATCCTTCTCCTGAACACCATGAACTAGACCAATTTCAAAAGCCGAAATCTTCCAGCCATTCTACACTGAAATGAGCTATTAGATTTAAGAGAAACATCATCGCTGCCTCTAAAGGAAAACAGAGCAAAACCCATTTGAAAAATATTCGCAGAAAACGACGGAACATAGAGGAAACGAAAGAGAAACCCTTTGAGACGTACCGGATAGCGAAAACGGAGGCGAAATCTGCAAGAACGAAGAAGAGCCCTAGGTTGAAAACAAAAGGTTGCGGCTTCTTCTTAGAAGCAGCAGATTGAGTAAAATCAGGTTTTAATGTTTGATGATTAGGGTTTCAAGGTTGCCCTATTTTGAATCTGACCAAATATGGCCCGTTAAAAGGTTCTTAAAGCCTATGGGCTTATTTATTCACTAACTCGTCTCTTCGATATATCCAAAGACCCAAACAACAACGCTTGTTATTTGGGAGGAGATATATTTGTTTCGAGATATACGTAAATGCAAATGTAGTTATAAAAAACAAAAATTGCTATCAGTATAAAGCAATTTATACTAAAATATATATTTTATTTTATTTTACTAAAATATAGAATTTATTTTTTAGTTATTATGTGAATTCAAAAATACATATATACTTTTTTGTCACAATACTTATAAAATCAGGAAATGATAAAAGTTAGATGCTAATTTTAGTTAGCTTTTTTTCATTTACAGCTTACACATGCATTTTTAAAATTTTGAATATGGACAATGATAGGCAGCTATAGTGCAATACGAGATTACAAAGCTTTGATCATATGTTCAATCTGATCAAAAGACAGTTCTTAAAAAACCATTTCATTTAAATTGGTTTGATATTTTCTCCCGAGTTTCATTTAATTTAATTTACAATTTAGAAAATAACCCAAAATCTATAAAATGATAGAAGATGACATAAGATTTGCAAACTTTGCAAAATCTCAAAAACGAACAAAAGAAAAATAATTCCTGTAACTCGGATTTACATGTTAATTGCAAAAATAAACTACTACTCCCTCCGTTTCATATTAGTTTTTGCTTTAAACCTTAAATTTTGTTTCATATTAATTGTCATTTTAGAATTTCAATGCAAATATTTGATAATATTTTCATTTTTATCTTTATTCTTTTAGCTTATTAATTAGTGTGATCATAGTATATAATAAATTAATGAGGGGTAAAACAAAAAATTGTATTGTTTTCTTAATCTACGTAAAACATGGAAGCCCTTAGTCTAGTGGTCGACTAAAGGTTAATTAATGCTTCTACACCAGGAAGTCTGAGGTTCAATTCCCAGAAGATGAGATTTGTGGAAGTTATTAATAGAGACAAGCTTATAAGGAAATTTTCAGTGTGGTGCAAGGAGAGCCGTTCGGTGTGGGTCCAATCTGCGTGGATTCTTGTGGAACGAATATATTGTCAATTGAAAAATTGTTCTTGTAATAGTTTTTCTAATCTGTAATAAAAAACAAAAAGATTTCAGATGGCAAAAACAAAAATCTACTTAAAACAACCTAAAACAACAACTAATATGAAAAACGGAATGAATATTATTTATTTGCTCCCCTTAAGATGTAACTATCCTGAAATGTATTGCAAATAATGACCATTTATTGCTAATTCATTGAAAAATACACTCCACATGTAAACAAATAATGTTACCTACAACATTACGAAACTAATGAGCATAGTCTACGTAGTAGTAACTAATGGTCCCTCAGCTTGCGCTTGCAAGCTATGGTCGTCGAGCCAGGAGATAATATCGGACAAGACACGGAGGATCATTTCGTCTGGTTCGCCTTCGAGCAGAGAATGATAAGCATCTTCATACAAAACTATCTTCTTGTCTGAACTTTTCGCTTTCTCGTAAAGCTCTCTGCTCACTGAAGGATCTGTCACAGTATCAGCTTCTCCGTGTAGAATCAGTATTGGCAAAGACACCTGCCAAGATATAATCAAGAAACACTTATCATTCTGATTCTGCTTTTTTAGTTTCGGATTTTTCTCATACTTTTTTTACCTTTTGCAACTGTTGCTCAATCTCCTGAGTTGTTCGAAGCATTTCTACTGCGGTCCGTAACCGTGGTTTACCGCTGTAACAAATGATGTTGTATGTTGTCTGCAAATTTAAAAACGTGAAGAAGGGTTTAGTAAAGAAATCGATTTAACAAAAAAAAAAAAAATAGACGATAAGTTCTGCAATCTGTAAATTATGTTTTTACCATATTTCTCTTCCTGAGATCTCTAAACGCTGCTTCTGCTATATCCTTTTGTGGAACCAACTTGTGTCTTGGTAGAACATTGGCTAGACCGATCAAAATCTGTTTTAATACCGGTGGGGGAACCATATCATCTGCAATCTAGAATGGATAGATATTTCAAGTCGATGTTATGATTAGTAATCCGCGAGATTTCTTAATGGCGATGCAAATAAGAGAAAAGAAAAACAAGTCTTTACTTTGCACATTGGTGATACCAAGACTGCGCCGGTCCACGCATTTGGTTGTTTGAGATGTATTTTGAGCGACACGGCTCCACCCATTGACTGCCCAAAGAGAAAGCTCGGTAGAGAACTAAACTCAGGATTCTCTACAACCAGACATAAAACCTTAAGTTTACCCTTTCGAGTCACATGATGAGATTCAAAGTTTTTACCTTTTATGTTGGAGTAATGCTCAATGACATCTTCAACAAGAAGATCAAAGCTGGGGATATAACCGTGCAAGCCTTCCGATAAGCCAAATCCCGGATAATCCATAGCGAAAACTCCATATCCGGACAATGCCAATCTCCTTGCAATCCCTGCAAAAAGCGAGTTAGTAAGCAACCAAACATTCCCCTAATTTCATAAGCAAATCAATTGGCTATTAAAAAACAAAACAAAACAAAAAAAAATCAAACATGCCTTCGAAGAAAAACGTGCAAGTATCTCCATAACCATGGCAGAAACAAACCAAAGCTCTGGGTGTAGAAGCTTCAGGAAGCCAGCTTTTGGAGAATATCTCAACTCCTCTTGAATTCACCTCATAAGACTACATAAATCATAGATCATCGCAAACAAAAAAAAAACAGTTGCTTCAAGCTATAAACTAACTTTGATTCATTGAAAAAAGATAAAAACAAAGCCATCTCTTCTTTTACCTCCTTTGTCTTAATTCCATCTCCTGGTGTCTGCAACATCACACAAAAAAAACAACACATTTAATCAAAATACCACACAATTCAGACAAAACCTGAAGCAGATTGGTCTAAAGTGTCAACCTTTCTTACACCCACTTCAACTGGAAGGGACGAACCAAAGAAAAATCCCTAAAAATTCCAACGATTTCGGATCCTATTTTTTTTTACCTTAAAGAGGATATGATCTAGATTACGCTGAATATCTATAAGTGAATCGCGAACATGACGACGCGCCGGAGCTTGGTCAATATTAACCTCCTTGAGTCGCCGGAGCTCCTCGTTGTCTACATTCGCCGTCGGAGCCATCGATCTCTTCCTTTGCCACACTGATCTTCCCTTATCTACAAACCCTAAGATTAAAAAAAAAATGACCCTTTTTTGCAAATCGGTCAAATTAATCCACGCAATCGTAAAGAACTAGAAGAGTATCTTCTGGAAAAATCTCAATTGGCCACCTTTAATAATGCCAAAATAAATCTTAGGTTTGTTGAACAATAAAAAAAAAAATGAAATCGAATGGATAGTTACGAATAATATTAGTGATGACCAATAAATGCTACCGTGTAAAGGACTGAAAAGCGAGAGCTTTGCTGATCTCAGAGCCATAAAAATCAATTTCTAAAAAGAATCGTTCAAACAAATTTGTATTTAAATCAAAACTGTTATTTTCCACCTTTCATTTTTTTTTTTTTTTTTGAAGGATAAGATGACACGAAAGTGAGGAAGGAAATGTTTTAAGAAATCATCAGAATTACGCAATTATGATTACATCAATTGAGTTCTCTGGTTCTTGTCTTCTCTTTGTCTTGAGTAATGCTTTCATCGTGTGAACAACACTGTGTCGGGAGTATTATCTTGAGATTGGATCCTCAAAACACTTTATGACGATATGCTAACGGGTCTGTGTCGTTGGATAGACGACAATCCATTAATGCGATGCCACGTGTATATTATAATGAGTCACATCACTTGCATTTAGGTGAGGAGTTAGTTAGCATGATTTTTTCAAAGGAGTTGGAACTTGGAAACCTCCTGTTCTTTTTTTTTTTATGTTCTTTTAAAAATTTGGAACCAAATGGATCACACGGTGAAATACAAAAAAAACATAACAAATAGTCGAACTCGAAGGACTCGAAACCAACATGCCACCCCGAGTTTTGTCTTCTCGTTATCTCCCAAAACATTTTGCTATGTAGTTTTTTTTTGGTTAAATTTTGCTATGTAGTTCTCGGGCTTTTATTGTTCTTTGGTGTTTTTTCATAATTTTTTTTTGAGTGATTCCAAATGTATAAACCACATCACTTCAACGGTTGATATAAGAAAATATCTCGGACTTTTCTTTGTTTTCCATCGAAGGCTCGAATTGAACGATTCCAACTTCCAAGTGTAACTGTGTAAGTTATAAAACCACATAGAATCGGTTGATACTTGATAGGAGTATATATATATATATATATATATTTGTGAGTCTTTTTTGTTTTTTGACGTCATATATATATTTGTGAGTCCTACGAGAGAAGGTCAAAGATATGTACTTTTTTTTTTTAAACACCTCACAATTATACTGACAAAATAATGTGAAAGTTTATAATACTATTATCGTCACAGTAAGTTTGATATCAATTATGTATACGGAAATAAAATCTCTAAGACTACAGCTTTAACTGGTAATATAGATGTTGCATTGAACTGACAATGCTGGTGAGATTGGAGACAAAAAAAAATCGATGGAATATGCTATAAAAGCTAATTAATTTGGTTGGTTGGTTTCCATTTTGAACCATATTAATTTAGCCAGCTTACTTCTTACTCAACTATAATTTAATCCGCGTTATAACGTGGAGTAATTTTTTAAATAAACTTTTTAAAAATTTAAGAAAAATCGTTCTGAATTTTTGGTTGTTCAATCACTTTTTAAAAGTTTTATAAAGTTTTTAACATTTTCTTAACTTAATTTGGAAACTAACACTTTTTGTATTGTACACAGATTGACTTTCCAATCATATTCATGTATAGTATTGCACGAATCAACTGTAAACCATAATGGTTTTAATTCAAAAATGCCATTTAATTTTTTGATGAGTCTAGTTTGATGAAATGCCATTTAGTTTCATCAAATCATCGATTACATGCGAATGAGATGCCATTTAATTTGTATTTTGCTTGTTGTTCATCAACGTAAACCATAAGATGTCAAAGATTCCCAAATATACAGGGTTTATTTATAGTTTTTTTTTCTTTTTCTAAAACTATAATAATTTCATTTCATATTTCAAATCATGTGCCCCCAGATCTAGTAATAAATTATCCAAGCTAAGTGTTTACGAAACAGTTGATACATCAGTAGTTAGTTAACGAAACACCTGATTGATATCAAACGTATTTAAGATTCAACTACTAGTTAAGGTTGTGAATGTTTGAAGTATTTTGAATTTTAACATATAATGCAAACTGCACCGTACTCAACAGTAGTTACGATGGGATTTTGATGTGTTTTGAATTTTTTATGTGCGGTTTTGTATATATATATATACATAAATATATAAGAATTGAAAACATTATAAAGACTAACGTACTAACGCAATGAAAGCTAAAACTAAAACTAAAATTACAGAAATTGATAAAAAAACTAAAATTATGAATTAAAACTTTAACTTTTAAAATAATTTGATTATATTATATTATTTTACTTGATTTTTGTTGGGATGTATTTTTTAACTTGATTTTAGTAATAAATATATTATTGTAAAATGTCAAACAAATTTATTAAAAATTTAATAATTATTTAGTTATGGTTCGTAATTAATTTATAAAAAGATTTGATTATTAACAAATTAATAATTTTAATTTATAATCATATAAATATCATTAATCCATTTTTATTTATAAAATATTTATCTAAAATATATATTCCGCACCGCTTTTTACATTTTCACCATTCACATATTTGGACCGCACCGTATGTTGTTTTTTTATCATTCATATATTATCTCACACCGCTTGTTCCGCAGTAACCGTACTTATTCCAGATGATGCGTTTCTTCTATCGCACCGTACTAAAACCGCACAATACTTTTTAAACCGTTTGTTCCACATCGCTCAAATCGTTGTCAATATTCGAAGCATAAGCTTCACTTTCAAAAAAAAAAAAACTGACCCTACACTATGGCACCACACACGGTATATGCCCTTATTATCTTTGAAAAAGTATTAATCAAAATATAATATAAATTTCATATAATGTCTTTTGGCTTTATTATTCCTCTGTTCAATGCGTGAATGGCTCGCATGTCTCTCTTCCCACTGTCCCTTATTTTCTCAAAACAAACAAAAACTTCTCCATCTCTCTCCACAATTTTGTTTTTCTTCTTTTTCTCTCTTCCTATTCTTTTGGTTTTTGTTACATAACT
Source organism: Eutrema japonicum (assembly GCA_030161315.1). Lineage (NCBI taxonomy): Eukaryota > Viridiplantae > Streptophyta > Magnoliopsida > Brassicales > Brassicaceae > Eutrema > Eutrema japonicum. The sequence continues at coordinate 49,833,235 of BSQW01000005.1, forward strand.
TTTTTTATTTATGGTTTTCTTTCTTACATCTACTTTTGTTTATAATCAGACATCAATATAGTATTTTGTTTATACCACGCTACCCATTGAGTTGTTCGACTCTTTGCAATATACATATATGAATCTCCAAAGCCAGTATAATGGATTTAAAATAAAGTTAAGTTTTGGAAATTTGTCTAAACTAAACTACTGTCATAGCCCACTATAACTAATGATGTTGAAACTTCACTAAAATCTAATATATCATTTTTCAAGAGTCAAATTAATATAAGATATGGAATATTTGTTAGTAGAAAATACAAACTTGTGAATCTATAATTTTAATCAACCAAATTTATATTTAGATTGGTATTTTTGTCAATTTTAATTCTCATACATGTTTTTCTAGTTTAATTCCATGTTATGACATAGCCACAACACTAATACAATCCACCCATTTTAAACAATAATCAAATTCAAACTGATGTTCATGCATGTAGAATGAAATTTGGAAGACTATTTAGTTTTATTTCATTTTCATTTTTGTAACTATGCTAAATTTATATCCTAATTAATGTTTTTATAAATTTCCATTATATTTTCTTTAAATAGGAAAATTAATTTTAATCAACTACGTCGAAATACTTTGTTTCTATTTTTTATATTCTCTTGTGTTTGTGTATATAACAAAAGTTTTTAAGAATTTGTAATTTTTTTTTGTTAAATCAAGTCTTGTTTGAACTATAAATATTTGTATACCAAACGCAGATTTCTAGTGTTGAAAAAAGTAGATTTTTAATATATACTGTAGTATATGAGCAAGTTAGCGTTTATTGGATTAATACTATTAGGTTATGTGTTTTGGAGTCTTATCAAAAAATTGTTAGTCAACCATAGTTTTTGTAATCGTTTGAAGTTGATTACGAAGATAGAAAATAATAAATTATATCCGTTAGCGCAGCATGGTTAGTATTTACTTTTTTCGTTAATTTTTTTTTTGAATTCAAGGTGTATGTAGTAAGTTGTATCTTAATGGGTTTTGTGTAATTCTCCTATAAAGTCGTTTTGAAGCTTTTCCAGTCTGTTCCCTGGCTCGGATTCTCGCTTTCTAACTGTCTGATGGTGCCTTCTCGCTTGTTTTGAAGATGTTGTGGAGCTGACCTTATCCTTGTTTGGTTTTGGATTTGCGGTGATGTTTTTCTAGCAGCTTGCTCTTGTGTTGCTTTGTGTAGTGGTGGTTTGGCTCTTCTGATTAGTGATGGACTTTCTCGGCACTTGACTTCTCCAAAGGATATATGTGGTTTGGTGTCCTTCTCTTGGTTTGTTTAGTTGGTCTTCTACTCGGCTTTAGGTATGGTTGCTGCCTCGTTTCTCATATAGTCGCTGGGGTTGTTGTGTCTTAATTAGTTTGCTAGTCTTCTTTAATTGTTTTTCCGCCTGCGTTGGTTCTTCTTATTTGATATCATTTGAATATATTTTTTATTTTAAGCTCATACTTGTAGATTTTATTAAAACAGCAATATATTTTCAAACATGTATATTGCCGCTTTCAATAAAATACATTTTAGAAAATGAAAAAGGGATGATTGATCAAAATAACACACTTTTAAACGTTTATTCCAAACTCAACATTATTAATTGAAAATAATGATAATAACACAAGTTTTGATAATAAAAGTACAAATTTGATATTAAAATAACATAAAATCTTTTTCTAATAAAAAAAAAACTAAATCCTAAATTGAAAATAACTTAATTCAAACATAATGTTTAATTTAAATTTAAATTTATTTTGGATAAACAAATATTTTTACATAATTATATATGTTATTTTCGAAATTTTAAATTTATAGTGGTAGTTTAAATTTTCTGCTATTTTAATGTATTTAAAAAAAACAAAAAAACATACAATATTAAAAAAGACAAAAGGAAAAAAAAAAATACTACTGTAAGTCTATAATAGAAAAGAGTCAACTCTGATAGTATTACTGTCTACTGACGTGGCCACGTTTTTTATGGAAGGCCCAGCAAAACATTTTTAAAAGAAACATCGGACCCGATTACCAACAGTTTCCAGTCAAAATGTCAAACTTCACAAATGAGATTGCTACACAGGCATGCGTTTTAATATACTACTATTAGATAGAAGACAAAAAAAAAAACAGAATCTATAAAAAATATCTAAGATCTATACAAATAGTAAGTAGTATTAAAGTTAACTCTAGATACCCATGTAAATGTAGGCTATTTAAACTTTAGAAATCAAATATTATATGGGATTAATATAGAAATCAAATATACGTTTCTTTTTATTTTTTGTTAAAAAATCAAACAATACGTTTCATTATAATTTAATGTTTCCATGGCTCCGATTGATATCATAAATAAAAAAAATTGTTACCATTTACTTTATATAATCTCTTAGTGTAAAAGTAAACTTTTGTTTTTTTTTGTTAATTTCTGAAGTGATTCTAAACTATTTGGGCCTAGATTAATCTTCAGACGTCTCACATCCGGGTTTACGTAATTATTTAAGAAATCATACAGTTAAGTGGTTAAAACGATTCGAAACCGGATGGAGGGAATCCATATAAATATTCCCTACTAGATTTAAAAGTAAACTTGAAGAAAAAGAAAAAAAATAAACTGTTGCGAATTGTTTCTATTTTTTTCTATTCCCTTATACAATGAACTTTTACATTTTAAAATTCATTAGTTTTTTTTTTAATACCAAAATCAAAAGCATTAGTAAATATATGTTAAGTTGTAAAAAATAATGTTATCGGAAGTTAATTTAAAAACCATTATGTTGACCAATAATAAATAAAAAGAAAAAGATAATTAGTTAGAAGGCCAATTCTAAATGCATGGAAATCGGAATATTAAGCTGTCCACAAATATCACTACTACGACGGCAAGAAAATGCAAAATTTCCAAAATGCACCAAAACGACGTCGTTCCACGTTGTCTTCAACCTCACCCACACTTTGGTCTCATCCTTTTATAAAATCCCTATTTCCTCAGACGATATCTCGCCTCTCTCTCTCTCTGTCTCTCTCTCTCTCTCCGTCATCGTGCTCTCTCCTCTCTCGGGGACTTTACTCAGGTTTCTCTCTCTCTCTCCCTTTTCTCTTTCTTCTTTCCTCAAGCTCTCTTTGTGGCGGATGAAACTTCTTCTTTTGCTGTGTGTTCATTCGCAATACTTTGTTATAGATCTGTGGTTTTTATTCCCGTCTTTGTTTCGCTTTTTAGTCTCGGAAGTTTGGTTAAATTCGAGTTAAAAACTTCTGGGTTTTTTTTGTTAGTGTTTGATTTTTTTTTTGTTGTTCTTACGAATTTTGAGTTTTCTCGGATCTGGGTTTGATCTTAGCCATTTGGTCAAACGTCATCGTTGGCTTTATCGTAAATCGTATTCCGTTTTCAAAAAATTCTTTTTATAGCCGATCTCTCTGAATTTCGAATGATCTATCTTCTTCCCCTAAGGCTTTTCGTTGGATTTGGTTCATAAACTTTAGAGAAAATCTCTCTTTTTTCCCTCCCTCATGTTTATTTGGGAGCTGATCCAGATCCGTCGTTTTGTTCGTTTCCTTTTATACCGAAGCTTGAAGATCGAATTTCTCAGATCTTACAAAGTAAACCCCCTAGTTTTTGAAATCAGGTACCGATATATCAAGTTTGTGTTCGATTTCTTGCCCTCCTGGATTTGATCTGGTTTAATTTGACCCTCTTTGGTGATTTAGGCGTTCTCCTGTGGATCAAGGTTGTTTTTTTCTTCTTCTTGTGTGGAAAAAGATGAATCATTGCAACCTTCAGCAGAACGCCTTCATGTCTCGCGAGGAGATGATGGGATTTGATCGGAAGGATCTTGTCGTTTGTCCTAAGCCCCGACGTGTTGGCTTACTCGCCAACAACGTCATTCGCCCTCTCAGATTACATATGAGGTAAAAAGCAAAAGCATCCTCCTTTTTTTTTTTTTTTGTTCCTTCTCAGATTTTGCAGTGATTAGAACCAAACACTTACCCAACTTTGTTCTCGATTTGTAGTCAAGCTGCAGCTGATTTGTGTGATTCTAAAGCTGGTGCAGAGCTTTTGGACATCATTCGTAGAAAGGTATGTATGGCTTCTGTTTTTGATGTTTCATTAGTCAATTCTAGCTTTATAAGCTGTGGTGATAAAAGGATTGATCCGCCTCAAAAGCTTTCCTTGAATCAATTCTAAGTTTCGATCAGTCTTTTACAAAAATGGTTGAATTCATAATATTTTTGCCTTTGTTCTTATCTCGCCAGGAGGATAATGGAACACTAGGGCAATTACTATCATCATCGCCACCATATTTCCCCGGTTCGCCTCCAAGCAGAGCAGTGAACCCATTAGTCCAAGATGCTCGCTTTCGAGATGAGAAACTCATTCCAACCTCACCCAACTCTCCGTTCCTTCAGCCCAATTCATCATCCGGTTTTCCGTCTCCATCCCCATCTTCGTCATCGTCATCTCGTGGTTGCGTTAGAATGAAATTTGGACTCAAAACGCCTGCAGTTAGAGTAGAAGGATTCGATTGCTTGAACCGTGACCGCAAAAACTCAAGCATCCCTGCCATGGCTTAGTAAGACAAAAAAAAGAAAAGAAAAAGTGTACATAGAGATTCAGGAATCGTTCGTTCACCGATGCCTAACAGAGGAGGATTTGATTACTACTACCATTTTTGAAGCAAATGAAAATGTAAAATCTCTTAGCGTAATTCATCTTTTCCTGAGAAAGAGAGAGGAAGGAGGAAGGAGAGAAGATGAAGATCAGTTACCGTCGCCTGTCACCGTTTTTTTAACTTGTTATTCAGGTTAGTATTTGTATATAAATATAAATATGCAGTATTTAAAAAGAGTCGAATCGATGTATTCGTTTGGTGTTTTTCTGGGTGGGGCGGATCTTTATTATTATTATTATTGTTATATATATATATAATTAAAGGGGAGATTAGAAGAATCTGTAAAATTTTCTCTGGGATAAAAAGTTTCTATCTTCTCTCTTTTGGATTTCGTTGTAAGAAAATCGTTTCTGAGAATATCACCATTGTGTATAGTAATGTTTCTTTAACTTCGTGGTGAAAACCGCTAACTGACTCACTCTCTTACCGAGTTTCTTGCATACCAAGTCATGGTGATTATCTGCTCCTTCCCCTGATTATACGGTTATTGGTCTCACTCTCAAAAATAAACTCATCTGTATCAAAATAACAGAGATGTTCTGATTCCAAGTACGAGGAAGCTCTCAGACCGTATTCCGGTCATGTTCCGACTTTGCTTTGTCAATGTCTTCATGTGGATCAGATTATTATTATTTTTTTTTTTGGGGGGGAAGATAAGCTCATTAATTCCTCGTTTACGATATGAAAAGGATAGAAAGTGCTGCAATTTTGGATTAAAAACCTTTCACTCCATGCATCATAAGAATATTGTCTTCTAGGTCCTCAGTTGGATTTGTCAATTGAGACAATATCCATGTGGTTACCGAGATAGGACAAGTGAATATGGGGTACGGTTTCTTTGTCTGTATTAACCGAGAGCTCTTGACATAAACAAAAAAAATGGTTAAGATTTGGAGAAATGTTTGATTTCCAAATGCTCTGTTTTTTTTTTTTTGCGGGTCTTCATGTGGTCACTGGATTTCCTCTTCTAATTCCTCGTGATTGTGAGTGATGAACCAATAGCCTGAAGAACGGACTTGTTGTGTACTTCCAGACCTGCTAATTAAAAAATTATGTTTATAAACTTGGACCTTATTTATGATATTCGCTCATTTTTTTCAAAACAAAACAATTATTGAAATATTAATTCGTAAGAAAAAAACTTTGTTTACATGTGATATTAATATAATAAATTCTCAACAGTGATATAAACTAAGAGCATCATTATTGCAAGGTTCTTAGAGCAAAATGTGGGTTTCTTAACCCAAAAAATAATTTAAAAAATAATAATAATTGTGAACAGTGCAAGAACCGGTTCTTAAGGGGTTCTTACACTGTTCTTAGCCACGTGTCAATCCCTAATTCGCAGGATTTTTTTTTTGCCAGATTTTTTTTTTGCCAGATTTTATTTTTACTTTTTCTTAACTTTAACTTTTAAAAAAAAGTTAAGAATTTTTTTTTTAAACTTTTTCTTAATTTCAACTTTAAAATTCAAAACTTGTTAAAATATTATGTTTTTATGTCAACTATATTTAATTAAAAAAATAAACTCTATTTAAAATAAAACAAAATTTTTTTATTTTTCTTAATAGGGTTCTACCAATAAAGCAGCAAAAACAGAAATTTCTTAACAGAGTTTCTTAATTTCAAATTTATAATTAAATAATACTTAAGAAACCCAAATGAATTTCTCCCAATAATGATGCTCCTATGTTACATTGGTTTCATCAAATGTCTGATTACAATTTGATATTCGCTTATTTTTAAAAACCAAAACAATTGTTGAAATATTAATTCCTGAAAAAAGCTTTGTTTACATGAGTGATATTAATATAATAAATTCCTTACAGTGATATAAACTAATATACTACTATTTTACATTGGTTTCATCAAATGTCTGATTTTTTTTTTTTCATTCGAAATATTAAACAATAACAAAAATGGAATACCAATTGAAAAATACTTTATTTACACTTATTATTTATGTAATATATATTCAAGTATTAATATATATGTTATAAATCTCCTTACGATGTAAATGAAATTTACAGTCCAGTCTAATTGGATCCAAATCCATTAATACGTTTGTATTAAAAGTATTTCTTAATTTTGTTTCCTTTTAAAAAATACTAAGAAGAAAAAAATCTAAAAAACAGACAGTTATTTCTCGCGCCAAGACAACTAACCGAACAAACACATCTGTTGAAGCAATATAACTTACTACAACGACCATTAACCGCCAAAATCCCTCTCCTGTCTCTCTCGCTACATAACTTTCTTTGATCAAATCAAAACAACTCTCTTCCCTCACTCATTGTTCTTCAACTCTCAAGCATCTTACGGTGCTTGAGAGAAATTTTCTCTTTTCATTTTTGGTCTTATCCACACGCACAAAAAGAAATAGTAAGAGAGAAAGCAATTAGAAGAAGAGTGAAAAAACAAAAATGGCGGGTGATAATCCAAAACCATCCGCTCTTGACAACGACGCTGAGGATCCGTATTATGATTATTACTCGGAAGAGGATCTCCTTAATGTTATTTCCGGCCCGGATCCAAACTTAATGGGCTTATCCTTCACCCAAGATCCTCTTCCTCCTCCTCCTCCTCCTACACCAACCACCGAGAATATCAACGAAACTGAGTTATTTCAAGAACTCTCACTTTCAAACTCTAACTACGACACCAGCGACTTTCTTATACCGGATTATGACGATCATGGTGGTTCCCTCTCTTGGGACATGTTCGATATACCAAGTGATGATCTCAACGACAGCATCAACAATAATGTCCTAGAAGATATTGGTAATGATAATGGTAACAATGTCGGAGAAAGCGGTAGACTTGAAGTGGGTACTCTAGTTTATGGGGAAACTGGTATGAACTTTGAAACTGGTGGTACATCAACGATGCCTGTCCCGGCGATTGGTAATGATAATGGTAACAATATCGGAGTAAGCGGTAGACTTGAGTCGGGTACTATAGTTTATGGGGAATTTGGTATGAACTTTGAAACCGGTGGTACATCAGCGATGCCTGTCCCGGCGATTACACCAACAGTATCTGAAGGAATCCTCATATGCACTTGTTGCAGCCTGCTTCGAGTATTAGTCCATTCTAATGGTATAACTATCACTAAGATGTTTGTTTATTGAATGTTTATTGTTACACTGATCGCTTATTGAATGGTTGTATTCTATGATGATACAGGACAAGAGATGATGAGACTTGATATTTATGGAGGGATTGGTTATTTCTGCCATGCGATCCTCGAGACTCAACGATTTGATGGTTCTAACGAACGTCGACATCAAACGTATCATTTGATTGATTTGAATATGGAGGATGTGAAGAAGTTTATAGAAGATTATTGCGCGGGGAGAGAAGCAGGCGGTTTTATAATTACGCAAGACACCAATGCTGATCTCTATCAAGCAATGGATTCTTGCTTCCGCAATAACCAGTCGTTTATGTCGATGTTGCCATCGCGCAATGATGTTCCAATGTCTTTGGTTATGCCTGATGCAGCGCTTAATGTTCCATCTGTTCCGCAATATGTTGGATTGAGAGATGAACCCCCAGTGTCGAAAGTAAAGCCACGGAGAAAAACTCGTCTCGCTGCGCAGGTTTTGTCTCCAATTTCTCAAACTATAACCATTTAACATCGTAGGATATGTCTTGGTGATTAGATTTTAGGTTGAAAACATGTTAATTGAGCTATAAGAAACTCGCTTTGGTTATCTAATTATACTGAGTTCAGTACTGACGGAACTTGTAATTCTATAGAAGATCTTAAAGGAACCCTTAATTTGGATGATCTTGTTATATAATCATAGGCCTGCACAGAAGATAAAAGATAGTGATTTTTTTAGGGTTTGCATCTGGATTGAGAACATATTTCTTGTGCTTCAAGAAATCATTATGATTGATCTTATTGAAAATAGTCACTGATTTTCGGTTTTGTGATTCGTCTCTATGTGCCGAGGACAAGAACAGAGGGAGCGAACTGGGAAATTGACACTGAAAGACATCAGTATGCATTTTCATCTTCCAATCGCACAAGCTGCTCGAAATTTGAGTCTTTGTCCTACAGTTGTCAAAAAGATATGCCGAAGGGGAGGTTTAAATCGTTGGCCACACCGCAGGGTAATGTTCTTGAATCAAACCACTCTGACAAATCCTCACTTTATAAATTGGTTTTAGCTTTGTTTTGCTTATTTGTTTGTTAAACTGGTTTGTAGATAAATAGTCTTCTGAAGAGAATTGAATCACGGAAGGAAGTGTTACGCATGGTAACGGATGTTGAAGTTAGGATGCGTGTTGAACAAGAGATTGAAATGCTAGAGAAAAGAATCAATGACTTCTGCAGCGCCATTCTCAAAAACTTTCAGTGATTTTTTTTTTTGTTTTCATAAATAAAGTTGGATATTTATTCAGATCACTATAGACTGCCGGTAATATAGCCTTTAAATGGTTATAGTTGGTTGTATCAAAGTGCAAACCATTTGCTAAACAATTTCTACAATATCATTTTTTTTGTCAAAAAAGCTAAAATTGTAGATTAAACGGAAACGGTGATTGACAAAATTATTCCTTATAAGTAATAAAATATTCCAATAAAAACTGATATCAAAACAATTAGAAAAAATTGAATGTTTTTAGATCTAATATCGTGGTAGGCCTAAAATATAATTAAAATGTAATAGTGATATTAAAACAAACAAAATTTGAAGAAAGAAATGTACATTAATTTCTTTATAAAAAAAAAAGTGCATTGATTTTGGACATGGTCACCCATGAGGTGGAGTTATTACATTCACTGTCCAAAAACTAAAAAAAAAAAAATTTGTTTTGGAAACCTCATCTTATTAATTATTATTAAGTATTTGCATCTAAAATTCGAAATGTAACATCTCGACACAAACATCAAAAAAAAAAAACATTGTTATTAGTTATTATTTTGTAAGGCTTATAACATTTTTTATAATCTATCGTTATTGGTTTGATGAGTTTTAAATTATAATCAAAATTCAATGTTATTAAAAAAAAAAATTTAATGATTCCGTGAGTCTGTTAAAATCTAATGTTATTGAGACATGAATTTTTAACAATTTAACTCATAAAACATAACTTTCAAAATCCTACTATGTATATACTTTGGATTCCCAAAGTTTGTTATATAATAGAATTTTTTTATGAATTGTTTAAATACACAAATTTTTTTACAAATTTAAAAAACTTTTACAATTCAAAAAAACTCTATGCAAATTTGATAAATCTTTTGATTTTTAAAATCAACCAAGCTCTATATAAATCCAACTAATAACACCTTTAATTGTTTTCAAGGATAATTAGTAAACCGTTCGCTACATAAAAAGGCGCAGGCCCACCACGGAATTAGACCGAAAAAAATTATCAAGAAGGGAACGATATAATGGGCTTAGACATAATGATGGATGTGAAGGCCCAATAATAGACGTCAGAAAATTGATAATTCAGTTACCAGATTTACACATGTCAAATTTGTATTGGATTATGAAGAGGAAGAGTATAAGAGCACCTTCATCGTACACACTGTAAAGTTGGGTGTCTTAAGAATTAAATATTAATTATTTTAATTTAATTTAATTAAATAATTAAATTTTAATTAAAAACAAAAATTGGACAAATAAAAAAAAGACACGTAATAAAGTGGGTGTCTTAAGTTTTGTGTTGAGTGTCTCGGAGAAGACACTCTCTCCTCTTATTTCTTTCTCTCATTTGCTTTTTCATTACTTTTTATTTTTTATATTGTTGAGACACCCTCAAAATATCACCAATGAGGGTGCTCTAAGAGCATCAACATCCGAGACGATTGGTAGCGACATAAAAAATTCAATTTAAAAAAAAAAAAAAAAATGCGGAAGACATGGGTCTAGGGTCTGCAATTCGTATGGTATAATAAACAAAGCATGTGATCGAATCGAGGCCTCAGTATTGAAGCGAGCGTATAAATATTTGCCGTTTTCTTCTCCTTTCTCGTCATCCCCCACCTACATCGCGCTTCTTGTGCTCTCTAATCTTGACGCGGAAGTTTGTTACCGGCGGCGATTGATCGGAACAGAATCTCGCCGGAGAATCGGTTTCTGGAACTGCAACCGTTTTTCCTCGGTGAATGAAGAAGATGAAGGTCATTGTCAAAACTTTGAAGGGGTCTCGCTTCGAGATCCAAGTCAAACCCGAGGATTCGGTATGTAAAATCTCACGATGTTTCAATGAACATTCGAGTTGTAGTTGGGTCGATTTCTTGTTCATTACTACGGAAGTTTGGTCACTGATTCTTGATATGGCGGTGAAAGTTAGGGGTTTTCTCTGTTCAATCATTCTTTTCTTGATCTGCAAGTTAGTCACTGTGGGTGATGCATATGGTAAGAGTCTCAAGTTAAAGTTGGCGATAGATGTTCTACTATGCGTCGATATGTGAACTCTGATAAACGCAATAACGCCAAGGTGCTTGTATGGTTCGGTTGCTCTTTCGATTAGCCACATTTTCCATGAACTGATGGTTATATAAATATACATGTTAAGGTTTCTGATGTGAAGAAGAAAATAGAGGCTGTGATGGGAGCTAGTGCATATCCTGCTGAACAACAGATGCTTATTCATAAAGGGAAAGTGCTTAAAGATTGAACAACAATGGAGGCTAACAACGTTGCCGATAAAAGTTGTATTGCCATTACGAAGGTGTGTTTGGGTTTGGTAATGGAAGTTTGAAGGTTTTGAGTTTAGCTTATTGATCTGTGCTCGGACGGGCTGATAATGTAGAGTAAACCTGCATCTATTGGAGCGTCTACTGCATCTGTTGGCCGTAAAGCTCAAGTGAGTTGGTTCCTTTACCATTTAAGCTATATAGAGATTCCTGTAACTTTGTATCATGTACGTTTCTGAAGAGCATGCAGCGTGTTAAACAGTATAGAGAATGTGTAACTGATAATTAATGTTAAAAAAGGGCATCCCGGAGCAGAGTCAAGAACCTGCAGCAGGAGACCCAAATGCGTTTTATTACTTGCCGGAGGTAATTATAAAACACTTGTTGATCGTAAACTGGATGTGTGAGTGAGTGTGTGACTAATAAAAAAGTCTTTTGATAGGGCTTGCCAAGTAATGGGTCACTTGATTTCTTGCGCCACACCGAACAGGTATTGATCTGTTTCCAGTTTATCTTACTAATCCATTTGGTGGATGAGGTCTAATTAATTGTTTCGTATGGTAGTACCAATTTCTTCGACCTCTGGTGCAGTCAAAACCTAGTCTCCTAAAGGTAAAACCAACAAATGAAAACGATTCTTGAGAGTTATTTTTTGGGGTCTAATGATGAGTTTTGCTGCAGGGAATTCTAGTGGAGATAAAAAAACAAAACCCGCCATTGTTTCGGATGATGCGAGAGAACAAAGCCGACTTTGCACGCTTAATAAAGGGCGAACATCTTGAAGGAGGGGCAGGGTACAAACCGGCGTCTTAGTTTGTGATTCAGAGACTCAGAAAAAGAAATGATTTTGTTTGACTTATTTTGTGGATTCTCAGTGGCAACCAAATGGCTCAGCCTCAGGAACTACAAGACCACCAAGCGGACCTCTTACGCTCTCAATACAACGAACCCAATGATGAAGGAGGAGACAGGTAGAAAATTTACCATATAGAAGAAAATGGATTGGGAAATGAAGCTTTCTTTTGGTTTAACTTTTTGTTGTTGTGTGATTCAGTGGCAAGCAAATGGAACAGCCTGAGGAAATGGAAGTCCAAGTCACAGCTGAGGAGTATGAATCAATCGAACGGGTATGTCTCTGTTTCTTTGTTTTTCTTATAAACTTTTCAACAACTCATTGGATTCGTTACTATTCTCATAATTAGGACATGGATTGTTTTCATAGTATTGTGTGTTATGCTTAAAACAGCTGGAAGCAATGGGATTCGAGAGAAGTGATGTGGTGGTGGTGTTCTTCGCCTGCAACAAGAACCAAGACTTGGCTGCAAACTATCTTCTCGATCACAGCCACGAGTTTCAATAATAACACCACTAAACCAAACCAAACCAAACCAAACTCTCTCTCTCTCACTCATTGGATTTCCCTTGTTTCTTGGGTCGATATATAAGTTAGTGGTTACATATGTTTTTCCTATATATCGAGAATCAAATGTCTTGTTCTGGTTACTTTTGCTGTTTTTTTACACCGTTGCGGTGATTGAGGGATGTGTATACTACTACCTTTCGTTACAAAAATTAATATATAATCATTTCCAAAAACACTACAATTTTTTCTGATGCTTTGCAGCTTTCATATGAACTTGTACTGGCTAAGAAAAGATAAAAATAAATAAGTAATCGCTTTTTTGGCCTGTAATTGTTAGTCTAACTTTTAGCTATAAAAATCTCGCTCTACTACGCTTAAGATGGGAGGAAGAATAAGAGAAGTAAATATTCTTTGATATGAAAAATCCATTTGGTGCCTTCAAAGAGAATATAAGAAAAGCTCGAATATTACGAAGATAAACTTGACAAAATATAACTTCTCAAAAGATTTTTCACACGGTTTAATTTGATGCCTTAAGCTACCAAGTGATGGATACATCTTCAAAGCTAAAACCCAACACTCAAATTACAGTTTTGTTTTTGGTCAAATTCAAATTACAGTTGAGTTTATATTGTACGTAAATATTAATAATTTTATTATTGAAAAAGCATGAGGATAAGTGAATATAGAGGAGACAATATCACTTATCGTAACTTGTAAGTTGTAAGCTTAATGCTAAAATGTGTTAACAATTTACAGTGCTAGAATAACAAAAAAAAACAAAAATATATAGAATATTCGAGGGGAGGAAGATATCATAAGAATTTTAGAAGATTTGTGAATTGTACTTGCCCATAGAATCTTGGCCGACTAATTTATGTTCTTCTGACTTCTCTACTTCTGTTTAATTCTCTACCTTTACAAAAAAACAAAAAACAAGACTTCCACAATGTTATTATGCAATTTCATTTTTTTTAAATTAACTACAATTTCGTTTTTAAAAAAAATTCAAAACAGTTAAAAGTGATAATTATTTGCCCGCCAGTAAAAATATTTTATATCTACTCTAAAGTCCAAACTCTCAAAATGGAGATGTTAAGAAGAAAAACAATATTTTCACAGAAAGGAAAGAAGAATTACACTTTGAGAATGATATATGTTCTGTTTTATACCCATTTTTGTCTTTTGGTTACTGGATTGTGTAGATAACATATGTATGAAAATCCAAAAACAGTGTTGTTCGAATAGGACAAACTATAACCTGAGTTCCACTTTGTAATGATACAAATAAGAAGCGATGGAACAACACGAATTGCTTGGGATCAAATCAACTGAAACTCAACTTACAATCATTTAACTATTCATAATACCACGACTGGCAATACTACTATTATTCTTTTAGGATAACTCTTCAATGTTTTCACGGAAGCATTATTTTTTAACGTACGGTAATATTCCTTTGACTATGAAATTTTTCCACGTAAAATTTTGTATTGTTCCTTTTCGTAACGTGATTCTTTTCACACGTTAATTATGATCTATGGTATTCGATCCTGATTTTGTATCAGGTGTGTTTGTTTTTTTATATTACATTCGGAAGTAATTCTAAATCTTTAACGGTTCAGACTAATCTTTCGAACGAAAGTGACACATCCCATTTATAATGCTCCATTTGACCAAAAATTAGGTTGTTTATTCCGCATCCAAATAAACTAAATCACTGGTCTGAACCAACAGAATCAAATATTTCTCAGATGGAAACCACCATACTATAACTTCTTGGTTATCAGGTTTGTTTAGTCATGGTTTTCTAATATTGGGATTAGGAATAGATGATCAAATTCTAATATGATGTATATTGATTTGCTACAATTCTAATACAAATATAAGTTTCCATACTTTAAATATGATGTTTCTTATAGCAAAATATATTTCTTTTCGTTTTTATTTTTAATTTTATCTAAAATTCAAAGATTCAAATTAATTGAATTTGTTCTATATATCAAAACTTTATAGTTTATGTTCGGATCAGTTCATTTTATATAAAATAAGCATCTCAAAGTATATGGACGCAAATAAAATAAAAGTTCTGTTTAGATCTTGAGTCTGTAACTCTGTATTAATTACATTATTATAAACAAACTTTTAACTAGAGATTCACAGTTGACCAAAAAAAAAGCAAACTATAATACAATAAGGAAAAAAAATTAAAAAAATAGAGAGTCGTGATGTAATATGACGGATTTGGAGTGGTGAAGATTCACCCACTTGATCTACATCATGGATCCATTATTCTCATCTATAGAATTTACTATATAGATGCTAGAAATGACAATAAACCCCGGTATTTCACAAGTATTGTATATATAGTGTATCAGTTTGGATTTCCAATCGAATTTCAATAGATTTTTATTTTTAAAAGGTAGCTTTTGGTATTTTCCTAAATGATAGCATCTAAATAAATATACAAACTTCTCTATATAAAGAACATGAACGAGTCTCATCTCATTGCATCTCACTCAACCAACAACACCACACTCTTCTATAGCCAAAAAGAAAGAAAACAAAACCAATGGCAGCCATTTCCTTCTCTCACAACCACCAATCCTCCGACAACCGCCGTGGTGGATCTCACCCCCACCGTCACGGCCCCGTCGTGGAAGAAATCGAAGGACTCATCAAAGTTTTCAACGACGGTTGCGTCGAGAGACCTCCCATAGTCCCCACCGTGTCACCCACCGTTCATCCATCTGCTAAAGTCACAGCCTTTGACATCAAACTGTGCAACGAGACGTCGACACGTGTCTACATCCCGGACGCCGCATCCTCACCGTCCTTCACTCTCCCTCTCCTTGTTTACTTCCACGGCGGTGGATTTTGCGTTGGTTCAGCCGCTTGGAGTTGCTACCACGACTTCTTGACTAGCCTCGCCGTTAAAGCTAGTTGCGTCGTTGTTTCGGTAAATTACCGTCTAGCCCCTGAACACCGTCTCCCCGCGGCGTACGACGACGGGGTTAACGTCGTCTCGTGGTTACTCAAGCAACATATATCTAACCGAGGATATTCTTGGGTGAGTAAATGTAATCTCTCAAACGTTTTCTTGGCCGGAGATAGCGCCGGAGCCAACATAGCTTACCAAGTCGCCGTTAGAATCACCGCCAGTGGCAAATCCGTAAATAACCTAAACATCAGGGGCGTTATTCTAATCCACCCTTTCTTCGGAGGCGAATCAAGAACGTCCTCGGAGAAACAACAACACTCCAAGTCATCGGCTTTGACTCTCTCCGCTTCGGACACGTATTGGCGTCTGGCTCTGCCACGTGGCGCGAGTAGAGACCATCCCTGGTGTAACCCTCTGGTCAGCTCATCGTCGGCGGGTTTTCACCGAGAAGCGAGGTTACCGACGACGATGGTGTTTATGGCGGAGTTTGATATACTAAAAGATAGGAACTTGGAATTGTGTAAAGTGATGAGAAGCCATGGAAAAAGAGTTGAAGTTATTGTTCATGGAGGAGTTGGTCACGCTTTTCATATTCTCGACAACTCTTCGGTTTCACGTGATCGAATCCACGACATGATGTGTCGTCTTCACAACTTCATACATCCATGATAATAATTCCCTTAAGCATTATTTATGAACCTTTTAACTAATCAGTTAATTAAGACATTAAAGTAAGTTGCTTTAAACGATTCCAACAGTTGTATCTGGATCAATTATGTATTTTGATATAACTATATAAGCTTTTGGTTGTGTTGTACTGGACTTGTTTTTCACGATCATTTATCTAATGTTTGCAGGTTTTTTCTTTTCTTTTTGCTGTCATGATATTGATATTGAGAATTTCAGATATATTGTTGTACTTTTTTGTAGTCTATTAGTTTTATTTCTATTTATTCGTCAGAGAAAAAGGGGGTTAGAGCATCATTAGGAGAAACTCATTTGGATTTTTTAAGTAATATTTAATCATAAATTTGAAGATAAAAAATTTTGTTAAGAAACTTCTGTTTTTGCTGTTTTATTGGTATAACTTTATTAGGGATTCTTAAAAAAAATTTTTTTAATAATTTTGTTTTATTTTAAATAGAGCTTATTTTTTTAATTAAACATAATTGACATAAAAACATAATATTTTAAACATAGATTTTGAAAAAAAAAATGCAAAAGAACGCTCAATTTGGGTTTCTTTCTGATCTTGTCTATGAATCGGTTCATGTTCACCCACCGAACGATTCCAATTCATTAATATGTAAAAAATTTAGAATTTTAAAGTTGAAAATAAGAAAAAGTTAGAAAAAAAAAATTCTTAACTTTTTTTTTTTAAGTTAAGAAAAAGTTTAAAAAAAATTTTGGCAAAAAAAAAAACCGGCGAATTAGGGGTTGACACGTGGTTAAGAACAGTGTAAGAACCCCCTTAAGAACCGGTTCTTAGAGCACCCACATTGCACATAATTGTGGGTGTCTTCCCATTAAATTTTTTTTTTTTGTTTTTTCCTGAGACATAGGTCTTATTGGAGACACTTTGAGACACCCTCGCGCTGACGTGGCGCGAGGGTATTGGTCCATTTTTTTTGTTCATTACTTAATTATAAAAAAAATAAAAATTTGTGACACATTTTGTGTTTCTGATGCAGATGGTCTTAAAGTTCTTATTTAAGAACCGGTTCTTGCACTGTTCACAATTAATTTTTTTTTTTTGGTTAAGAACCCCACTTTTTGAGTTAAGAACCTTGCAATAATGATGTTTTTAGAATCTACCTTTCGTTTGCTTGCACTTCAATAATTTTCTTAGACTATCCACAATGGTTTTGTTATTCAACACCCAATTTTTCACTCCACGTCACTTTCTCTCTCTTCCACCTAATAATTCAACACCTCTTAAGTTTTTACATCCTACAATGGTTTTTTTAATGAAATTAAACACTCTAAATATTTTTTTTTTGTTCTGTGTCCAAACTAAATGAAACAAATATCTATTTATAAAATAAAAAGAATTATAAATTTTGGTATAAATTATTCTTTTTGAAAAAATAAAATATTATAGAATAATTGATCTCAAATAACTAAAGAGATAATAAAAATCTAAAATAAAAGTCTCTCTCCTCACGTGGATGTTTGGTTGGTCTAGAGCGCACCACATGGCACTGGTGGTCCCCATCCCTTCATTTTCAACTAGTTAAATTCTTAACACCAATTAATCCACATCATCTCAACACCTTTTTTCAACACTTTCATTGTAACAATTCAATTGTTGAATTTTTTTTTCAACACCCCCTTGTAACTAGTCTTATAGTTGACTTTGGTACATTTGCCTCCGTGACATAGACCCTTTTAGGGCTTCTTGGCGATCTAACGTCGTTGACCACTTTAATATGTGAAAATAGTGTGCGATGAAAAAGGTGTTAAAAACTAGTGCTTTGTGACCAGCATACCCTTTTCAACCTAAGCGCTATTCGTCTGACATGTTACTGGATACGAATTGCTTTTCTCGTAAAGACCATCCCTGGTGTAACCCTCTCGTCGGCTCATCGGCGGTTTTTTTCCGAGAAGTGATGATACCGAGGAAGATGGTGTTTATGGCGGAGTTAGATATAGGGTATGTTCGTTTGTCTACCGTTAGCGGCTACTATTACGATCTACGGTCAAACTCAGTTATTGTTGGTCGTTTGACAATCGCGTAGCTAGTCGCTACGAAGATCGCAATAGTTCTAGATGAACGCTGAATATTTTTAACTAACAGAAATTTCATACACAAATTGTTGCGTTTGGCCGTAAAAGGCTACGTCAGATAAACAAACACCGTTTAATTGCAACTACAACTGCAAGCTCTTGCGGCAGGCAAACGAACATACCCATACTAAAAGTTAGGAACTCGGAAATGTGTAAAGTGATGAGAAGCCATGGAAAGAGAGTTGAAGATATTGTTCATGGAGGAGTTGGTCACGTTTTTCATATTCTCGACAAACTCTTCGGTGTCACGTGATCGAATCCACCACATGATCTTCACAATTTCATACATCCATGATAATAATTCCCTAAAGCATTATTTAGGAACCTTTAACTAATCAGTTAAGACATTAAAGTAAGTTGCTTTTCAATGGATGTGCTTAGTTTTTTTTTTTTTTTTTGTGTGCCAATAATGGATGTGCTTAGTATAAAGTATAAACTAGCTAGTCCGATTCCTCCTGTTGTATCAGGATCAATTATGTAGTTTTGATATAATTATATAAGCTTTTGGTTGTGTTGTACTGGACTTGTTTTTTACGATCATTTATCCAATGCTTGCTTTTTTTTGTCTTTTCATGATATACTGATATTGAGAAATTTTGTTGTGTTTTTGTTGTTGTCGTCTATTGTTGTAGTTTTATTTCTATTTATTCGTGAGAGAAAACAAGTGGTTAGAATCTACCTTTTTGTTTTCTTGGACTTCAATGATTTTCTAATAGTTGACTTTGGTAAATTTGCCTCCGTGATAGAGAGTAGAGACCCATACAACTAGAAAGTTTTTATTGGATAAAAAGAATATGGTTAAAACCGATCCAACTATGATTATTTGTACTTACTAAGTCAGTTATCTACTTAAATTAGATTGTTACCTATCTTTTATTCTTGCTTACTGTTGAAAATAATTTATCTTTTACACCAAACAAAATATACAGAAAATCTATAACATTAAACTTAAAAACGAACTGCATAGCTGCAGATAATGCATAAAGTAGGCGAACTGTAAAAAATGCATAAGATAGGTAAGCCACTACAAGAAAACAGCATTTTTACAACAAACATAATCGTCGTAAATCGGTCATAAAACATGATTTACGATGGATTAGCGACGATTAACAATTCGTCGTAATATGATCGTCGTTAATCGTAAATCGTCGTAAATTGGTCGTACTATTAAGGAGGACTAAAAATCGTCGTAAAATCGATGTAATATATTCGTCGTAAAATCGTTGTATATTTACATCGAATGTACGACGAATATATTACATCGATTTTACGACGAATATATTACATCGATTTTACATCGATATAACGATAAAACATTACATCGATTTTACATCGAATTATACAATTTTTTTTTCGACAAACCGTCGTAAATTCGTCGTAATAGGATGAAACATTACATCGAATTTACAACGAATTATAAAATTTCTGTTTTTACGGATTCGTCGTAAATTCGTCGTCATATGTAGCTGTAAATACGTTGGTAAATCGATGTAAAATATTCGATGTAAATTCGTCGTAACTTTTGAACGATGTAAAATCGATGTAAAATATTCGATGTAAATTCGTCGTAATTTAAATATAATTTTTATATAAATTAAAAAAAAATTAAAAAAAAATTTAAAAAATTATATTAAAAAAATTATATTTAAAAATTAAATTTTATAAATAAATTCAAAATATATAATAAAATTTAAAATACAAAATAAATTTTTTATTACAAACTATTTCCTAGCCGAAAAACGTAAATTATCAAAAAGTTCGTCGTCTGATCCATTCTGCTCCATATTCGCTCGTTCTTGCGCGAGCGGATCAGTTGGCTGGCCCGATGTCGATCCTTCCTGCTGCCTTAGTGCAGCCGCCAAAGTCGGGTTAGTCAGGGCAATAATATCGAAGAGAGTGTTGTATCCTTGGATTCTTTTATCGTATCCTTGGATCGTTTTATCGTATCCTTGGATCTTCTCATCGTATATCACCTGCTTCGCCCGCAAATTGTTGATCTCGGAGTTGGCGCGTTGTTTAACTCCGTCCGCAAAATAACCGGATCGTCGAAAAGCTGACGACGGGACGACGCGGCGGCACTATCTACGATCGATCCCATCCCTAAAACTCTGCCCTTTTTCTTCGGGGCAACCTTTTAAAAAAGAAACGAAAAATTTAATAAATTGTATAAAAAAACATTAACTTTTGTAAAAAAAACAACGTTAAATTACCTCTGCGTATATGTCGTCCATCTGGGCAACCGTCAAAGTCGCAGTGGATTGGACCGAACTACCGCCAGGTGATAGCTGCTGAGAAAGCTGAGTTTGACGCTCGCCGAACCTTGCATGCGCGTCATTGTAGATTGCCTCAGCTCGAGGATCTACAAAATATCCGTCATTCTTCTTGTGAGTTTCCGCAAAAACTCGGGTCATCGGAGGAAGTTCGCCTCCATTTGCCTAACAAAAAAGACATTAAAAA
This sequence comes from Eutrema japonicum, assembly GCA_030161315.1. Lineage (NCBI taxonomy): Eukaryota > Viridiplantae > Streptophyta > Magnoliopsida > Brassicales > Brassicaceae > Eutrema > Eutrema japonicum. The sequence continues at coordinate 49,854,128 of BSQW01000005.1, forward strand.
AGAAATCAAACCATTGATAGATAATATAAATTAATAACAAATTAAAATTACATAAATAAAATTATAAGCGAAAAAATTATTACCATTTGAAGGCGTCTTCCCGCAAAAGATGTTTGACCCGACGTATGAGGCATAAGCGCTGGAAGACCGTATGGACCCATAGTGTTTCGAGAAGCCGAACACTTAGCGGCCACTTGTTGCGCATGTGGATCTCTCCAGTATGCCGTCAAGCCGTTCCAAACATCGGAAGACATGTATGGCGGCTTCCCATGATCGCCTTTAACCTCCCACTTCCTCTTCCAATCGGAAATGGTATTGTTGAGCCGCAATTTTCCCTTCTTTTTGAATTCCGCCTTCACCGTCTCGTTTATCGTAACGTTCCAATGCCATTTTTGCTATACAAAAGAAAAAAAATTAGAAACGATATATTAAAGATAAAGAATTCTCCAAAATAATATTGAATTAAAAAAAAAAAAATTTACCGCGAAACATTTAAACCATGTCTCGACAACGTCTTCCGGAACCGAAGACCAATTGCGGTGAGGCTCCATGAAATAGGCTTTAATGGTGTCAGCCACACTCCGTCCAACTTTGTTATCTTCCTTAAACCTGAGAAAAAAACAAAAATTATTAGTAAAAAAAACAAATTCATAATGTTATTAAAAAAAAAAAATTGTAGGTACGTACCAAAAAGTATTCGGGAGCCGTCGCGGATCTAACAGGTCTAAAGAATCATGCCCGGCGACTGCAAAATATCTTCGACCGTCAATCTTGCATACAACAACGGCGGTCGAGCAACTGCTTCTGGAGGCGGCGCTGGTCCGGAAAAAGAATCCGGAACAGCGGATTGTGTCGCAGAAGATGACGGGAGATGCGGATTATCACTCGGCCCCGTCTCGAGAAACTGCCGATAGTGTGACTTACGTGGCGCCATATCTAAAAAATATTTAAAAATAACTCAATTTTAGTATAATACAATTCCATTCCTAACTAATAATTCCAATCCTAACTAATAAATATTACAATCCTAACTAACAATTCAAAATCCTTAGAACGATAATATAATTTATAAAAAAAAAATGTTACCTTTTTTTTAGAGAGAGGGCAGAGATTTTAGAGAGAGAGAGTTGAGAGATTAAGATTTTAGAGAGAGAGAGAGTCGAGAGATTGTGAGGGAGGGAGGAAAAAATTAATCGCGTATATATAGATTTTGTAGTCGTCGTAAACTCGTTGGTAATTTACAACGATTTTACGGCGGTTTCGTCGTAAAATCGTCGTAAAACTGTAACCAAAAATTCAACCTATCGCAATTTCCCCCCACGCGGTAAATTAAATATTTGGGTATTACAACGATTTTACGACGGATTCGTCGTAAAATCGTTGTAATTTTACAACGATTTTACGATGAATCCGTCGTAATTTCGTTGTAATAGATTAAATCTATACCCTAAACCCTAAATCACAATACACATATCCTGGACGTAAGAACGAAGTATATTTGTGCATCTAATACTTCTAATATTTAACAATAGATTCAATAACGACGATTGAATCTATATCGTCGTCGATTTCCTTATTTTACATAATAATGTATAGCATTCGTTCTTATAAGTATATTATTAACATGCATGACTTAAATAATGTAAATGATTTTGTAAAAACATAAAATTGTTTATACTATGATTAGAACTTACGTAAAACAAGATATAAGATAAAAAAACTAAACAAGTAAATCAAACCCTAAACCCTATATTTTAAGTATTACAACGATTTTACGACGAATCCGTCGTAATTCCGTTGTAATAGATTAAATCTATACCCTAAACCCTAAATCACAATACACATATCCTGGAAGTAAGAACGAAGTATATTTGTGCATCTAATACTTCTAATATTTAACAATAGATTCAATAACGACGATTGAATCTATATCGTAGTCGATTTTCTTATTTTACATAATAATGTATAGCATTCGTTCTTATAAGTATATTCGTAACATGCATGACTTAAATAATGTAAATGATTTTGTAAAAACATAAAATTGTTTATAATATGATTAGAACTTACGTAAAACAAGATATAAGATAAAAAAAACTAAACAAGTAAATCAAACCCTAAACAATATATTTTAGGTATTACAACGATTTTACGACGAATCCGTCGTAATTCCGTTGTAATAGATTAAATCTATACCCTAAACCCTAAATCACAATACACATATCATGGACGTAAGAACGAAGTATATTTGTGCATCTAATACTTCTAATATATAACAATAGATTCAATAACGACGATTGAATCTATATCGTCGTCGATTTCCTTATTTTACATAATAATGTATATCATTCGTTCTTATAAGTATATTCGTAACATGCATGACTTAAATAATGTAAATGATTTTGTAAAAACATAAAATTGTTTATACTATGATTAGAACTTACATAAAACAAGATATAAGATAAAAAAACTAAACAAGTAAATCAAACCCTAAACCCTATATTTTAGGTATTACAACGATTTTACGACGGATTCGTCGTAAAATCGTTGTAATCCTACATATTTGATGTAAAATCGTTGTAATGCTAATCGATGTAAAACCGTTGTAAATTTTGGTTGCAAATCCGTTGGTAATTTCTAAATCATCGTAAACCAGTCGTAAAATAACGACGATTTCACGTCGACTCTGAGAGTTTGGTAAAACACGGGTTTATAATAGGTCACCTAATTATTTACATCGCATTTTGTAGACGTAATTTCGTCGCATATTCGATGTAAAATCGTTGTAATGCTAATCGATGTAAAACCGTTGTAAATTTTCGTTGCAAATCCGTTGGTAATTTCTTAAAAATTTCTATAAATACGTTCCACACCTTCAATGTTAACTAAAAAAAAAACACAAATTTCCTTGAGTTTTTACACTGATCATTGTGTTCCCACTTCTTGATGATCTGGCCAACAAATAATCCTGTATGATCTTGTTTTCAAGTAAAGACAGTCTTCAACTCCCATATTGTGAAATTCATAGAATTGGACATCTATGTAAATCTTTCGTAATATAAAGATGTCCAATTCTATGTATCTTTGATATTCGCATATTTTAACTCTTTTTATCATGCATCTCATCTAGTTTTTGTACATTAATGTGTAGTTTCATAGAGTTTTTCTATAGTTTTGCATTCTTAAGTAGAAGTTAATAGATTTTAGATAGGTCCTAGAGAGTTTTGGTACAATTGGAGTGTTTCAGGTACTTATTGGAGTCTTGGGGAAGATCATGGACCAGGAGGAACGTACCCGCAGCGAACGGAGATGATCGAGTGATGGAGGAGGAAATCAGGAAGCGCAGCGGCCAGCATGCAGCGGTCTAGGGAGACCGCTGCACTTTCAAGTCCGCAGCGGTCAGGTGCAGCGGTACGAGCAGACCGCTGCGGATCCAGCCGGAGCAAAAACCAGAAGTCTCGCAGCGGTCATACAGCGGTCAAACCAGACCGCTGCACTTTCAAGTCCGCAGCGGTCAGGTGCAGCGGTACGAGCAGACCGCTGCGGATCCATCCGAAGCAAACAGCAGGCAGTTCACAGCGGTCATGCAGCGGTCTGAGCTGACCGCTGTGAACCCTCTCGGACAAAAAAGTTGTCGGGTCAAACCCGGTTTGTCCCGGGTTGACCCGATCTGTATTGACTTAAGCAAATTAAACCTAATTATATTTTTTGGGGAGTTTTTTCTTTGAGATTTTTTAGGCAGAAAACCTTTTTGAGAGCTTTGAAGGAGATTGTAAGAGATTATTGAGTGATTTATGCAAGTTCTTATTGGATTATTTCTTCCATCTATTTTCCCTTCATCTTTTATGATTCTCAACACTTCCTTCATGGGATTTGTGGAGAAAACCATGTGTTGTGAGTAGTTTCCTAGGGTTCTTGGGTGAAGTAGATTTAGGTAATTTTAGAGTGAATCAATGATGTTAGGGTTTTGATTGTTAATGATCCTTCCTTGTTTAGTGAGTTTAATGCTAAATCATCCATGATCAAGTTGATTTAGATCATAGGGAATTTCTCGCCCGGAAGGTGTTCGATGAAATTCCCCAATGAACTAATCAAGGGATATTTCATTCTTAACCTATGGAAATAGTTGTTTAAGGTGTTTATTGATTAAATGATCTTGTTTCTAATGCTTGAAATTTATTAAATCACAAATGGGAATTTGTTCTTGACTTAGTAAATTCCAAAGGGACCGATTTCAAGGGATTGGATTAGTCTTGTTAAATGATCATAGTCTAAGGATTAGCATTACTTGAGTTTATTGGCATCATTGTGAACCACTAAAGTTACCAACAATCGTATACTTCACCCTTGGATTCGTTTGTTTTAGAACTTTCTTTAAACCGTAATTTACATTCTCGTTTAAGTTTCTATCTTCGCTTTGATTGGGAATAGTTTGCTTTTAGGATCCTTTAGGTCGCTACAAAACCAATTCTTGAACTGCTTAGATTAAGAAGTTTTATGTATTCTTAGTTTTTAATCCCAACCCATTATGGATTGACATCTCAAGTACTACAATGACATGAGTACACTTGGGATAATTGACACGAAAATATCCTGTATCAATTTGGCGCCGTTGCCATTTGGGTTTTGCATTAATCATTAGGATTTTAAATCTTCTTGAGACTAAGTTTTATTTTTAATTTGTTACTAATCTCTTTCACTTGTTTTTCCCCTTCTCATAGGTGTATGAACACGAGATCACAAGGCACATCAAATCTTATACACCGTGTTGACAACATCCGTGCTCTAGAACGAGCAAATACAAGGGCAAGACAAGAAAGCGCGAGACACCTTCAACAGTTAGAAATGGAAGGTGAACAAATTCCTCCGGTTGCGCACCAAAATGCACCCGTGCAAGGTGCTGGTCACCAAGGTGTTGGTCACCAAGGAAATGGTGTGAACCGAATACCAAATCATCCACCACGACCTGCACGACTAATTGGAGCCGGTGATGCACCAAACACACATGCTAACCGTCAAGGAATTGCACCACCAGCAGTTGACCACAACAACTTTGAGATCAAATCTGGTATTATCTCTATGGTGCAGAACAACAAGTTCCATGGGCTGGCCATGGAGGACCCATTGGATCACCTGGATCAATTCGACCAAGTGTGTGGTTTGGTGAAGATCAATGGCATCTCTGAAGATGCATTTAAGCTGCGGTTATTCCCCTTCTCTCTAGGGGATAAAGCTCGGCAATGGGCAAAGAACTTATCTCAAGGGTCCATTACTTCGTGGGACCAATGCAAGCATGCATTCCTGTCCAAGTTCTTCTCGACAACAAGGACAGCTCGACTAAGGAATGACATCTCAAGCTTCACACAAAAGAATAATGAAAGCTTTAGTGAGGCATGGGAGAGGTTCAAAAGCTACACCATGCAATGCCCACACCATGGGTTTTCGGATGAGTCCCTTTTAAGCACTTTGTATCGTGGTGTTCTGCCCAAGTACCGATTGCTCCTCGATACCGCGAGCAATGGGAACTTTCTGGGTAAGGAAGTGAATGATGGGATGGCGCTTGTAGAGAACTTGGCTCAAAGCGACGGCAACTATGGTGAAGACTATGACAGATTTTCACGAGGAGGTGGAGACTTTGATAACCAAAAGACGAGACAGGATATTAAAGCTCTTAATGACAAGCTTGACAAGCTTCTCCAAGTCTCACAATCAACTGTGAACTTTGTTGGTGAGTTCGATGAACACCAAGGCCATCAAGAGGGAATTGCGCATGATGATAAGCAAGAAGAAGTCAATTATGTGGGTGGTCAAGGTGGCTACCAAGGTGGTTTCAACGCGAACTATAGGAATCATCCCAATTTTTCCTATAGAAGCAACAATGTCGCAAACCCTCAAGACCAAGTGTATCCTCAACAAAACACTCAAGGTCAAGGATATCAACAAAAGAACTTCATCTCTACAAACCAACAAAGGCCATTTGTCCCAAGGAACAATTTTCAAGGAAACCAAAGTGGGTTTCAACCAAAGCAACAATCTAACCCACCCGGTTTTGGACAGCAAGGACAACCAAGCAACGCAACGCCTCAAGACAACGAGATGAAGAACATGCTTCAACAGATATTACAAGGCCAAGCTCAAGGAACCATGGAATTGAGTAAGAAAATGGCGGAAATCCACAACAAGGTGGACTGTTCTTACAATGATCTCAACTCCAAATTTGAGTCATTGTCGTCTAGGGTCAAACAATTCGAAGGACGAGGAGTTGCTTCATCATCACGCCCTCAAGGTACCTTCCCGGGAAAACCAGAGGCTAATCCAAAGGAGTTTTGCAACGCTATCACATTGCGTAGCGGAAAAGAGCTTCCCCCACGGGAGATTCCATCTAATCTCAACGAGGACATTGAGAACCAAAGCGGGGAGGTGATCATTGAGAATGAAGCAAACATGGGTGAAGAAGATGCTGTTTCGGGGAAAGCTAAAGAACCAAGGGCAATCGAAGATGAAACTGTGGTAGTACCTACAAAGAAGAAGTCTTTTGTCCCACCGCCTTATGAACCCAAGCTTCCTTTCCCGGGCCGCTTTAAGAAGCAACTCATGGAAAAATACAGAGCGATCTTCGATGAGCAAATCAACAAAGTCCAAGTGACTATGCCCTTGGTTGATGCTTTCTTGCTAGTCCCACAATACACTAAGTTCCTTAAAGATGCAATCAAGGATAGAACCAAGAACCTAGAAGGAATGGTTGTGCTTTCCCATGAGTGTAGTGCAATAATTCAACGGAAAGTCATACCAAAGAAGTTGGGAGATCCAGGAAGCTTTACTCTTCCATGTGCTCTTGGACCACTTGGTTTTGATCATTGCTTGTGCGACCTTGGAGCAAGTGTAAGCTTAATGCCTTTCTCAGTGGCAAAACGTCTAGGCTTCACTACCTACAAAGCTTGCAGAATTTCTCTCGTGCTAGCGGACAGGTCGGTGAGACACCCAATTGGAATGCTTGAAGATCTACCGGTGAAAATTGGCGATTTTGAGGTACCCACCGATTTTGTTGTTCTTGAGATGGATGAAGAACCCAAAGATCCTCTCATCTTTGGAAGACCATTTTTAGCCACCGCCGGGGCTATCATAGATGTGCGAAGAGGGAAGATTGATCTTCATTTGGGTAAAGACGATGTGCTTAACTTTGACATCAATGAAATGATGAAGAAGCCCACAATAGATGGTCAAGCCTTCTACATTGAAACTATGGAGGAGCTAGCGGATGAGCTTCTAGAGGAGTTGAACTTGGAGGATCATCTTCAAATTGCTTTGACTAAAGAGCATGGAGAGAATGGGTATCTTCATGAGGAGAGTGTTGGTTACATGAAGTTGCTAAACTCGCACAAAGCGCTAGTTGGAGAAAATCAGTTTTTGGAACTAGAGCACAAAGAAACTGTTGAAGACGGATTGGAGAACAATGTGAGCTCTTTGGAAATTGACTACGTGAGTGCTTTAGATGTCGACTTGGAGGATGAGCAAGGAACTAGCAATGGTGAGACTAGTTTCGATGAAGATTGGAGCGAACTCAAGGCCCCAAAAGTCGACCTCAAACCACTCCCAAGTGGGCTAAGGTATGCGTTCTTAGGTCCAAATGAGTCTTATCCGGTCATAGTGAATGAGAGTTTAGAAGAAAATGAGTTGACCGCCCTTTTGAGAGAGTTGAGGAAATTTAGAAGAGCAATAGGCTACTCTTTAGACGATATAAAAGGAATTTCCTCTTCTCTATGTGCACACCGAATCCATCTAGAAGATGAGTCTATGAGCTCTATTGAACATCAAAGACGGTTAAACCCGAATTTGAAAGAAGTGGTTAAGAAGGAGATTCTTAAACTTCTAGATGCGGGGATAATATATCCCATTTCGGATAGTACATGGGTCTCACCGGTTCATGTGGTTCCCAAAAAGGGTGGGATAACGGTTGTACGGAATGATAAAGACGAATTGATTCCCACTAGAACTATAACCGGACATAGGATGTGCATAGATTATAGAAAGCTAAACTCGTCCACTCGAAAAGATCATTTCCCTTTGCCTTTTATTGATCAAATGTTAGAAAGATTGGCAAATCACCCTTATTATTGTTTCCTTGATGGATATTCGGGATTCTTTCAAATCCCAATCCACCCCAATGATCAAGAGAAAACGACCTTTACATGTCCCTATGGTACCTTCGCATATCGAAGAATGCCATTTGGACTTTGTAATGCACCCGCGACTTTTCAACGGTGTGTAATGTCTATTTTCTCGGACTTAATTGAGGACATGGTAGAGGTGTTTATGGATGATTTTTCTGTATATGGTGCCTCGTTTGCTTCTTGTTTGTCAAATCTTTGCAGGGTACTCACTAGGTGCGAAGAAGCAAATCTCGTCTTGAATTGGGAGAAATGTCATTTCATGGTGCGAGAAGGCATTGTCTTGGGGCATAAGATCTCGGAAAAGGGCATTGAGGTTGACAAGGCTAAGATCGAAGTGATGATGGGTTTGGAACCGCCAACAACGGTGAAGGGCATTCGAAGTTTTTTGGGCCATGCTGGGTTTTATAGACGGTTCATCAAGGATTTCTCGAGGATAGCGAGACCTCTAACAAGACTTCTTTGCAAGGAGGTAGAGTTCAATTTCGATGGAGAATGCCTTGAGGCATTTTTGGAAATCAAGAAAGCTCTTGTGAGTGCTCCAATTGTGCAAGCACCGGATTGGGATCTTCCTTTCGAAATCATGTGTGATGCTAGTGACTTTGCGGTTGGCGCGGTTTTGGGTCAAAAGAAAGACAAGAAGATTCATGTCATCTACTATGCTAGTAGAACCTTGGATGATGCTCAGACGAGATATGCAACCACGGAAAAGGAGCTTTTAGCGGTGGTTTTTGCTTTCGAAAAATTCAGATCCTATTTGGTGGGATCCAAGATCGTGGTATATACGGATCATGCCGCCTTGAGACACTTGATAGCAAAGAAAGATGCCAAACCAAGGCTTCTACGGTGGATCCTTCTTCTCCAAGAGTTCGATATGGAGATTAAAGACAAGAAAGGCATTGAAAACGGCGTTGCGGACCACTTGTCTAGATTAAGAGTTGAAGAGACAATTCCCATAGATGATTCTCTTCCCGAAGAACATCTTATGATTGTTGGGATGTTGAAGGAAAGTTATCATGCGGGGTTGAGACTAGACGAGGTCATGAGTTTGAGTGATCTTGGTTTGCCGTGGTATGCTGATTTTGTGAACTATTTAGCTTGCGGGAAGGAACCACCAAACTTGGACAGTTACAACAAGAAGAAGTTCTTTAGAGATGTAAACCATTTCTATTGGGACGAACCTTATCTATACAAGAGATGCTCGGATAGTCTGTACCGGAGGTGCGTCCCGGAGGAAGAAGTGAATGGAGTGCTGTATCATTGTTATGGTTCGGTATATGGAGGGCACTTCGCATCCTTCAAAACTGCAACAAAAGTGCTTAATTCCGGGTTATGGTGGCCAAGTTTGTTCAAAGACGCTCACACCTACGTTTCGTCATGTGATGCTTGCCAAAGAAAAGGCAACATAAGTAGAAGGGATGAGATGCCTCAAAATCCCATCTTGGAAGTCGAGGTGTTTGACGTGTGGGGAATAGATTTCATGGGACCATTTCCCTCATCTTATGGAAACCAATACATATTGGTGGCGGTGGACTATGTTTCTAAGTGGGTGGAAGCCGTTGCAAGTCCAACTAATGATGCCAAGGTGGTCATTAAGCTTTTCAAGACGATCATTTTCCCGAGGTTTGGAATCCCTAGAGTGGTGATTAGTGATGGTGGAAGTCATTTCATTAACAAGGTGTTTGAGAGCTTGCTCAAGAAGCATGGAGTCAAACACAAGGTTGCCACACCCTATCACCCTCAAACAAGTGGGCAAGTGGAAGTCTCCAACCGCCAAATCAAGGCAATATTGGAAAAGACGGTGAGTAACTCGAGGAAAGATTGGGCCAAGAAGCTAGACGATGCTTTGTGGGCATACCGAACCGCGTTCAAAACTCCCATTGGTACTACACCTTTCAACTTACTTTATGGGAAGTCATGTCATTTGCCCGTTGAGTTGGAGTACAAAGCATTGTGGGCAGTCAAGTTGCTGAACTTTGACATTAAGACAGCTTCGGAAAGACGTCTAATCCAGTTACATGAGCTAGATGAAATCCGTCTCGATGCCTATGACAGCTCAAAGATTTACAAGGAACGGACTAAGGCGTTCCACGACAAGAAGATTGTCAAGAAAGGTTTCAAAGCTGGAGACCAAGTGCTGCTTTTCAATTCCCGGTTGAAGCTGTTTCCCGGAAAGTTGAAATCGAGGTGGTCGGGGCCGTTCAAGATCAAAGAAGTACAGCCTTATGGAGCGGTGACGCTATGGAACAACAGTGGTGGGGAATTTACGGTTAACGGGCACAGACTCAAACCGTACTCGGCATCAGCATTCATCGAGGAAGGGATCTCGGTTCCGCTCTCGAACCCGTCTCCCGCCTAAAAGGGTTTGCAAAGTCAAGCTTAGTGACTTTAAACAAGCGCTCTTGGGAGGCATTCCCATGACTATCCTTGTATATATTTCAATCTTTCTAGTTCCTTTTTATGTTTTTGTCTTTTGTTTTCAGGTTTATTTGCTCGGGTCTGCAAAAAGGGGAAGAAGCACTTCGAAAAGGAAATTTGGACTTTTTCAAGACTCGCAGCGGTCAACTCGCAGCGGTATAGCAAGACCGCTGCGAAATCACCCGTCGAAAACCAGAGATTCCACAGCGGTCATGCAGCGGTTGGAGGAGACCGCTGTGGAACTCTTCCAGGTAAGTCAACTCTGATTTTCGAGTGTTGACCCGGTTTTTAAAACGGTTTGATTCGGTTTTGCTTCAATTTTCACCACTAAACCGGATGGGATTTGATTTATCAAGGGTTTCCTTTTCTTTCTCTCCCTCACTCACGATTTTCTCCTCTTCTTCTTTCCTTCTCTGTCGCGACTCCTCTTCCTTCTTTACCCAAAATTTTTCAAACTCTTTCAAGCTCGAATTTGCGTGATTCTTGTGATTCCAACAGAGATTTCGACACACCCTCTCTCATTACTCAAGGTAAAATCCTTCATATCCCTCTTTCTCCATGAAATCAAAGAAATTTTCAAAAATAAAAAATTGTGGAATTGTTGGATTGAGGATGGAAATTGCTTGCCTATGCTTGGGTGATGTTTGTTTATGCTAGGAATGTTAGATTCACAAGCTAATTTGTTGATTTAATGGTGAAATTTTGAGTTTTGAAAAGTTAGGGTTCATGAGTTGAAAAGGGGTCGAAAATTGCAAAAATGTGGGAAAAATTTGTTGAAATTTGGGGCTTTCGCTTGCAACTGCTTGATTCACCTTGATTGATTACCCACACAAGTCAACCGGGCTAACTTTGCAAAAATTTGTTGAACTTGGTGATTGTTTGTTCTTGTAAATGTGAATTATTGCAAAATCTTCATAAACACATTGGCCTTTGAGGTGAAGATGACTATGGTTTCCTGCTTGCATTAGCTAGATTGCTAATTAAAGAATGGTTATCACTTGCTTGCATTCCTCAACTTCGAACTAACTTTACAAGAGTATTTCGTTTTTGAAGGATTACAAAATGACGGGAGGAAACAAAGGTGCTTCTGCTTCTAGGAAAGGAAAGGAAATTGTTTCACCATCAAGTGATCATGAAAACAGAAGTGGAAGTGAAGAGGATGTCCCAATAATGACAAAAAGGAAAACCAAGAAGCAAGCGACGAAAAAAGCGACAACAAAGACAAAGCCCTCAACTGCTGTGCTTATGAGAATGTTCAAGGAGACGGAATTCACCCAAACAAGGTGGGCAGATCATGAACTCCTCGAAGAGCTGGGTATCCGCGAAGATGTTCAAGAAATCTTCAAGAACATGGGCCTCGGTACCTTCTTTGAAATGGCGTATCCAGCTTTTCAGTCGCCAACCCACCAATTCCTCTCTTCTCTATCCTTCTACAATGACACTTCGAGGGAGTTGTCGGATAGAGAACGTGCCTACATTACCTTCAAGATCGGTGGGAGAACGCACAAGATGTCTTTACATCAATTAGGCGAAGTCTTTGGATTCTCGGAAGGAGATAGATGTGCATTGAGTTTGGACCGATGGGAGGCAACCGCCGTGTGGAACACCATAAGCGAAGGGCAATACACAAAAGGGACGAGCAAGGCGAGTAACATTAGACATCCCGCGATTCGCTACGCTCACAAGCTGCTCGCGCACACTTGGTTTGCACGAAGGGAAAATGGAAATGTGAAAGAAGATGAGATGGCGCTTCTAATCGAAGGAATCAAACCACATTTGAGGACTTGCTCAAATGGAGAGGAAATTATTGGTCAAAACGGGCATCGTCTCAACCTTGCTCACTATCTGGTAAACCGGTTCCTCTACTACCAAGAATGGGTCCATACCACAAAGGACACAACACCTCAATTGAGTGTTGGCGGGCTCATCACTCCGATACTGCTAGCGTGTGGAGTCGACTTGGAACCCGTCTCGGAGAGAATAGAGCGCATCGATGCCGCCCACCTCGTTAGGTCGGATTTTCTAGTGGGTCGCCTTGGAAGAAGCTATGGGTACCGTTTTCATGTTACGAAGACGGAGAAGAAAAAGATTGTTCTTCCACATCGCCAAGTCACAACCGTCATCAACAGAGAGAACTTGATCTTTCGACCCAAGCCTTGGCTACTCTACGATCAAGCAACTCATGGAAAATTCACCACCATCCAAAGCAAGAAGAGTAGCAGCGTAGACCCGTCCACCCATCAACCAACACCACCATCTCCCGACAGAGTCTTCGGAAGCGAAAGGTATCATTTCCAACCTTATGACGAGCCTGCCTCGGGCACGGCACTTCGCGAAGCGCATAGCCACATCCGTCTCCTACAAAGGTGGAACAAGTGGCAAGACAAAACCGTTAAAAAATTGGTGAAAACGGTTAAGGGGATGAAAAGCCAAATCAAAGAGCTAAAGGCCAAAATTGGAGGAGAGGGCTCATCGCGCGAACACGGTGAACGTGTTGAAGAAGAACGAACCGGTGAAAACGTCATGGAGGATGAGAGGCGCCATTCTTTCGATACAACAATGGCAACCCATAGCAACGTCGAGCCACCTCGAGCATCTTCCCATGAGAGGGTTAGGAGGAAGAGAAGAGCCACAAGATCACCATCAACGAGCGGTTCAGGGAACCCAGCGCTCTCCATTGACACGTCCCCTTCCGTCGAATTCTAGAGGTAACACTCCAATTTTGTAAATATTTTTCGAGTCTTCAGTTTTTTTTTTTTATTTTTATTTGTTTTTTTTTTAGGTACTTTCTCCGAATTCTCTTATACACCGAGACGGTGTTAAGTAAGTTGGGGGGAGGTACCCGTTGCTAATAGTGTGTTTTGTTTTGTTTTATTTTCCTTGAGTCTCATGCATTCATATATTGCATTGATATATAAAAAAAAAAAAAAAAAAAAAAAAAAAAAAAAAAAAAAAAACGAAAATTCCAAAAAAATGATCATATAGTTTTGCATTGCATTCTTTTCTTTTTAGGATTGAGTCTAGAAGCATTTAGGAGTGCATTGCATATGCATAGGGAGCAATGATAGTAACTAAAGCATTTCATTCAATGTGACGCCCTTGTTAATCATACCATGTTGCTTGAACATCTCTTGAAAAAAAAACTCGCAAACTTCGTGCTTTGATCTCTCCACTTGAAACTTGTCGTCTTGTTGATGTTTGCTTGAATTGAAACCAACTCCTTAACTATTGGACTTAATTGAACTTAATTTTCTCACTTATGGGCTTGTGTATGCTTAACCATGGTCACCTAAAAACATCCAAGTCATCTTTGCATTAATTTTTACCACTCTTGTTGACTTGGGTGGCCATTTCCATTTATGAATGGTTTCCCCACCTTTAAACCCAACCATTTCTTTTCACCCTTGATGATTTTGTGAGTGAGGCCTCTTTCCTTGATAGTACTACACTTGTAAAATCTTGTAAGTATCGAGGACGACAAAGGATAGCTTCCATTAGCTAGGTTTGTTGTTCTTGGGAAATTGGCTAGAGATTAGAAAGGAGATTGAGGATGGTGAAGAGTTGTCAATATTTGGGGGTATATATAAAAAAAAAAAAAAAAAAAAAAAAAAAAAAAAAAAAAAAAAAAAAAAAAAAAAAAAAAAAAAAAAAAAAAAAAAAAAAGAGAAGGAAACTCCCCCTAGAGATGAAAGAAAAGAAAAGATAAGTGAAAAAGAAAGGGAAAGGAGTAGTGATGAGAAAAAGAAAAGGAATCGAAAAAGCAAATGGAAATTCTCAAGGAATGATTTGAAAAGAGAATTGATCAAAAGGGTAGAGATTTAGTTTGGCAAAGAGCAAAAAGAAAAACACTTGGGTAGAAATAGTGAATTGGATACTCAAAGCTTAGGGAAGGGTAGAACAATGGAAGTGAATACTTTGTATGCGTAAATTATTCCGATCTTCCTTGCTTTTGCGAAGTGTTTGTACTCCGTTTTTCATAGAGTTAACCACTAAATTGATCTCTTGTTTATATTGATAAATCTTTCTCTTGTTCAACCGATTGGTCTATAGATCACTTGCCCATTTGTGAGACCGCACCTTGAAACGATTAATTGAATGTGAGAGTTGGTTAATATGACGGTAGTCGGATGCTTGACTTTGAGTGTAGAGAAAAATATTTGGAGTTGCGATAAGCCTAGAGAAGTTAGGGTGGATTAAGAAGTTTGTTCTTGCAACATGTTATCATTTCCTAAGGACATCATGGTGAATGCTTTGCTAGCTTCTTTTGATTTGAGCTCCCGCTTTCAATCATTTTCTCCAACTTGTTTATGTTTGTTTGCTTGAGGACAAGCAAAAGGCAAGTCCGGGGGAATTGATATTCGCATATTTTAACTCTTTTTATCATGCATCTCATCTAGTTTTTGTACATTAATGTGTAGTTTCATAGAGTTTTTCTATAGTTTTGCATTCTTAAGTAGAAGTTAATAGATTTTAGATAGGTCCTAGAGAGTTTTGGTACAATTGGAGTGTTTCAGGTACTTATTGGAGTCTTGGGGAAGATCATGGACCAGGAGGAACGTACCCGCAGCGAACGGAGATGATCGAGTGATGGAGGAGGAAATCAGGAAGCGCAGCGGCCAGCATGCAGCGGTCTAGGGAGACCGCTGCACTTTCAAGTCCGCAGCGGTCAGGTGCAGCGGTACGAGCAGACCGCTGCGGATCCAGCCGGAGCAAAAACCAGAAGTCTCGCAGCGGTCATACAGCGGTCAAACCAGACCGCTGCACTTTCAAGTCCGCAGCGGTCAGGTGCAGCGGTACGAGCAGACCGCTGCGGATCCATCCGAAGCAAACAGCAGGCAGTTCACAGCGGTCATGCAGCGGTCTGAGCTGACCGCTGTGAACCCTCTCGGACAAAAAAGTTGTCGGGTCAAACCCGGTTTGTCCCGGGTTGACCCGATCTGTATTGACTTAAGCAAATTAAACCTAATTATATTTTTTGGGGAGTTTTTTTCTTTGAGATTTTTTAGGCAGAAAACCTTTTTGAGAGCTTTGAAGGAGATTGTAAGAGATTATTGAGTGATTTATGCAAGTTCTTATTGGATTATTTCTTCCATCTATTTTCCCTTTATCTTTTATGATTCTCAACACTTCCTTCATGGGATTTGTGGAGAAAACCATGTGTTGTGAGTAGTTTCCTAGGGTTCTTGGGTGAAGTAGATTTAGGTAATTTTAGAGTGAATCAATGATGTTAGGGTTTTGATTGTTAATGATCCTTCCTTGTTTAGTGAGTTTAATGCTAAATCATCCATGATCAAGTTGATTTAGATCATAGGGAATTTCTCGCCCGGAAGGTGTTCGATGAAATTCCCCAATGAACTAATCAAGGGATATTTCATTCTTAACCTATGGAAATAGTTGTTTAAGGTGTTTATTGATTAAATGATCTTGTTTCTAATGCTTGAAATTTATTAAATCACAAATGGGAATTTGTTCTTGACTTAGTAAATTCCAAAGGGACCGATTTCAAGGGATTGGATTAGTCTTGTTAAATGATCATAGTCTAAGGATTAGCATTACTTGAGTTTATTGGCATCATTGTGAACCACTAAAGTTACCAACAATCGTATACTTCACCCTTGGATTCGTTTGTTTTAGAACTTTCTTTAAACCGTAATTTACATTCTCGTTTAAGTTTCTATCTTTGCTTTGATTGGGAATAGTTTGCTTTTAGGATCCTTTAGGTCGCTACAAAACCAATTCTTGAACTGCTTAGATTAAGAAGTTTTATGTATTCTTAGTTTTTAATCCCAACCCATTATGGATTGACATCTCAAGTACTACAATGACATGAGTACACTTGGGATAATTGACACGAAAATATCCTGTATCAATCTTTCACTTATGGTGGTTGGTCTTTATGAATATAGAAAACTTGATCTCCAAAATTCTTTGTTGGCCAGATCATCAGAAGCGGGAATACAATGTTCTACTCCTAAACCCAAGATGACCTTACGACGATATTACGACGGAATAGTCATAAAATCGTCGTAAAACTGCAACCAAAAATTCAACCTATCGTAATTTCCCCCACGCGGGTAAATTAAAATATTTTGGGTATTACGACGTAATTACGACGTATTCGTCGTAAAATCATTGTAAGTTTACAACGAATTTACGACGAATACGTCGTAATTTCGTTGTTATAAAATAAATCTATACCCTAAACCCTAAATCTTTATAGCTATTGGATATACCTCCATTCATTTTCAAAATTTGCATAAACGTAAATTATAAACAATTCTACCACAGAAAATCCGACTTTGACAGTTGCGCACCAGTCACGCCCTCGTAACTAATACCTCTGGAAAGATTAATTATATATATATATATATAATTAGTCTCAATAATTTTATATGTGATGAAGTATCTTACCTCCAATTGCTTCATGAACATTTTCTGGAAGGAGTTCGGCAAATGCGAAAGGAAGTAAACGTTGCATAAACACGTGGCAGTCATGACTCTTCATCCCTGAAAACTTTTCTCCTTTCTCAACAGATTTAGCAAGATTGGATACATACCCATCAAGAAACTTCACGTCAGATGAAACCCAATTGAACAACGATGCCTTTTGTTCTGCACCAAACCGAAATATAGGAACTGGTGATTTTCCATTGCTCATTATATGCAACTCATTTCTGTTGCAAATATCTGGCAAGTCCAACCTTTACTTTCCGCTGTCTTTGGTTCTTCCTTTCACGTTTAACACTGTATGCATGATGTTATCAAAAAAGTTTTTCTCAATGTGCATGACATCAAGATTGTGTCTCAGTAGATGATTTTTCCAGTACGGAAGATCCCAAAAAATGCTTTTCTTGTGCCAATTGTGATTAACCCCGTATCCATCAGGCATATTAGCTGGAGTGTGCCAATTTCCCCCACGATTCACAATTTCTAGTCCCCCAAAATGATCTATTTTCGCTTCTAGATCTTCCCCAGATAGATACACTGGTGGGGGGACACGCACGATTTTGTTCTTCCTAAACAACCGCCTGTTTCTCCTATATGGATGATTGATTGGTAAAAACCGGCGGTGACAATCAAACTAGCATGTTTTTCGATCATGTTTCAGTTGAAACGCATCTGTCCGATCGAGGCAATAAGGACAAGATAACCTCCCATGCGTCGTCCAACCTGATAGCATTCCATATGCAAGGAAGTCGCTTATTGTCCACATAAGCACCGCACGCATCGTAAAATTTTTTTTCCTCGAACAATCATATGTCCGCACTCCTGTATACCACAACTGTTTCAACTCATGAATGAGAGGCTGCAAAAACACATCAAGGGACCGCTTCGGATGATTGGGACCAGGGACTAAAATATTCAGGAAAAGAAATTCCCTTTGCATGCACATATCTGGGGGAAGGTTATAAGGAGTTACGATAACTGGCCACAAAGAATATTGCCTACCAGACATACCGAATGGACTAAATCCATCAGTGCAAAGACCAAGATACACATTTAGCTTAGATTTAGCAAAATCAGGGTGTACCGTGTTAAAGTGTTTCCAAGCTTTTGCATCTGACGGGTGAGTCACTTCTCCTTCTCTCTATGAATGTTCTGCATGCCACCTCATCGATGCAGTTGTCCTTTCAGATTGATATAATCGTTTCAACCTATCAGTTATAGGAAGATACCACATCGTTGGTATGGTATCTTTTTACGCCCAGTTGTTTGGGGCCTAAATCTCGGTTTTTGGCAAAATCGACATTCCTGCAGCTTATCATCATCTTTCCAAAAAAGCATACAATTGTCAACACATACATCTATCATCTCAGAAGGCAACCCAAGACTAAACACCAACTTCTGTATCTCATAGTATGTTTCGGCAGCCAAATTATCCTCTGGCAAATACTCTTTAATAAGATCAGCCCAATCATCCATGCAAACCTCAGCTAAGTTATGATCAGTTTTAATTATCATCATCCTAGCAGCTAACGACAATTTAGACTGACCTTCCCTACATCCATCGTAGAGTGGCTGGTTTGCAGCGTCTAGCATATCATAAAATCGCTTCGCATCTACGTTGGGTTCCTCAACAGTACTATTATCAGCATTTGTTTCATTAAATGCATCATTAACCATGGTATGCATCCTATCATGATCTGCACCCTGATCAAATTGATGTTGACCATGATCATAACTACCTTGATAATTTGATTCTACTTGACCTTGATAATTACTACTACTATCCGTTGCTTGAGTTCTTTCAAAACCCTCTCCATGTTGATACCATACATAATATTGCGGCATAAACCCTCTATTTAGTAAATGCTTCCACACCGTCTCAATAAACATATATCTCATATTCTTGCATTTACGACAAGGACAGATTATCTTACCACTTTCCAGGGTTGTTTGCATATTTCCGGCCTGATACATGAATATTTCAAGCCCTTCTTTGAATTCTTCCGTCAAATCTTCCTCTAAATCCTTTTGCGTATACATCCATTTTCGTAGTTCGTATATAGACATTTATATATATATATATATATTTTTCTGTTTGTTTGTTTTTTTTATTCTTTCGTTTGAAGTTAGGCTGTATTTATAGAAATTTTTTCATAATTACCAACGATTTTCGAACGGATTTACGACGAATTTTACGATGTAAATTTAGTAGGTGGACCTATTAAAAAACATGGTCTACCTAACTGGGAACATGTGCCGTCAAATCGTCGTAATATCAACGTAATATACAGAAGAAATATTCGTCGTAATATCGATGTAATTTTACGACGCCATTACGACGATTTATGTTGTCGTCGTAATGTCGTCGTAAACTAGTCGTAAATTTACATCGATATTACGACGACACATATTTACGACGATTTTACATCGAACACATATTTCGTCGTAAATTCGTCGTAATGTCGATGTAAAGTTACATCGATTTAAATCGGTCGTAAATTTTCGTTGGAAATAGACAGTTTTCTTGTAGTGAGCACACATTGTGATATACCTAATTGAAAGATTTTTTTGTTTATTAATTCCATGGGGATTAGAGTTTATAATGTCAATTTATATACCCATGTGGACTAGAAGATTTAGACGACCTCCCTCTTTATAAATAAGGAAAAGACTCAAGAGGTGGATCCAAGATCCAAAGCAAGAACAGAGAGATAAATTCTTGAAACAGTAACTTTGATAAATTATAGCATTAGTTAACAACGGCCAAATCTAACTTTGATCAATTCTAACATTAGGAAAAGACTCATAGATTTTTGTTGTTTTAAATTTGTGTGGTTGTGAACGATTGTTTTAAATTTGTGTTGTTGTGAACAATTGCTTTCTGATAAATATTTTTGAATATCTTTAATTTTTCGCATTTTTGTAGCTTGTCAAACGAATCACATATTTTCACATATTTTTCCTAAATCATATAAAAGAAAACTCTCTCTTTCAATACTTATAAATGTGTAGGTGTTGTTTAAATTTTCTTTATGGTAAATTTGTAAATTGAATCTAGGTTATTAAGATATGAAATATTTATCCCACTAGGCTTAGATTTGTGTAAATTTCACACGAATACATTTTGGGATCGAGTCAAAAAGAGGAGGAGTTGACTCAGTTAATGTATTATGGTCCTAGACTCCCAAATGCACAAAGGAAGATGATTTTATTCTTCTTCTTATTCTTCTTTTTTCCACTTTTTGAAGGAACTTATCCATATTAAATGTTGGGGATTTTGTATATAATGTCATTTGATTGAAGTTTAATTAGTATGTTAACACTTTTAAATTTTTTAATAAAATAAAATGTTTATTTTATTGTTCATCCTAATTTTATTTTTATACAAAATAATATATATGTTAATGTACGGTACACGATATAACAATAAAAAAAGATAAAATCATTTTTTTACATAAAAAGTGATAATTATTTATAACATTTTTAAAAAAATACTAACTTATTAATGAAAATTGAAATAATTAACATAATGTGCAATTATGTTTTAAATGTTTGGTACGAATTACGATTGATAAAAATGAAAATTTGTCCCAAAAAAAGAATTGGTATCAAGACTCGAGAGCAGTAAGTTCACGATACGTGTATGCCAACCCTTTTTTTTTTGTTTTATCCTGTTTCGCTTCGGCCATATTATATACAGTTTGCTTGGGCAGTGAGTCCGTTATCAAAATAATTGACGGTAATTAATATTCTTCTTTTTGGAATTATAGTAAAATATCAACAATACTCAAATGATGTTATAATTTAGAGTTTACAAAGTCTATTTTAGTTGAAAGTGCGTTTCGTTATATATTTTTAATAAATTTCTACCTTCCTTGCAGACTGAATGATAAAGCAGATTGTTTGGTGTTTATTGACTGCTATTTCTAGATCTTTACATTTTATGTATGTAATACTACTCCAATTTAGTTTACATTTTTTGTTTAAGTTTCTATGTTGACTTCGACCCAAAAAAAAAAGTTTATATGTTGACAAAAATATATATTTTAGTTGTGAGTAATTAATCAATATTATTCAGTTACAAAAATTAACTCAATGATTCATTGAATTACACATAATCCAAACAGTCAGAGAAGTGAACAGAGAAGCAAATATGGTAGCAGTTACTTTGGCCAAAATGGCAACTCACTTCTTTCCACTTAGTTACTGTTTTGCTAGCTAAGTGTTTTAAAAAGTAAAAACTAATGGTAAATGATTTTAGACAAAAATAAATGAGGTTTTTTTGTTTTTTGATTAAATTCGGAAGTAATCCCAAACACTTAACGAGTTCAGACTAATATTCCGAGCGGAAGTGACACATCCCACTTATGATGCTCTATTTGGCCAAAAGTTAGTGTGATAATCCCACACCCGAGGGGATTCAATCCCTGACCTGGACCAATAGAGCCGAAACTCACCCCGAATGGGAACCACTACATTACAACATTTTGGTTAAAAAAAAAAGATCGTTAATAATATGAAAATAAATGAGTTTAGACAAAAATAAATGAGTTGCAATAATGAATTCTATATTTTATCGTTAATAATATGAAAATTACCATAAAACAGAATACAAAATTAAAGACCACATCTATCATATTTTTATGAACTTTTATCGAATAATAACCTTATTACTAAGTGTTTAATTACAAAAACTAAATTTGGATTGAAATTGATATTATTTTAATAAACTAAATTTGGATTAAAATTGATATTATTTTAAATAAATATTTTTTTTTCAAATAATTGCAATAATAATTTTTGAATTTAAAATATTTTAGTAATAACATTGTAAATTGTTGTAGATGTTGGGGGTGGGGAATTCCGAATATTTTGTTTAGTTTTAATCAGTGAATATTTGGCTAAAAGTGTAACAAACACTATATTGTGGGTACAATTTGCAATTTACGTTAAATCAAAGTCTATACTCTCGTTTAGAGTATCTCATTCCTCTTCATCAAAATTTTAAAACCCAGAAGAAAGCCCTAAAAGTTCTCTCTTTCTCGCTCGCTCTCTCTTTCACTAGTTCACTCCCCAGCTCTTCTCTTCCTGGTCTGTACCCGTACGAACGCGAAAGTTTTCAAAAATGTCTGTGCGAGTTTTGAATCCTAATGCTGAGGTTCTCAACAAATCGGCGGCGCTTCATATGACCACCAACGCCGCCAAGGGTTTGCAGGATGTACTCAAGTCGAATCTCGGTCCTAAGGGAACCATCAAGATGTATTGTCTCTTTTTTATTTTTTTTCTTTCTCTAATCTATGTGTATACTGTTCCTTATCTTCACTTTCCCGATGTTTTTTTTATAATCATTTCTTTTTGTTTACCCTCCGATTTGTTGCTCACTGGATGTAGGCTTGTTGGTGGGTCGGGAGATATTAAGCTTACCAAGGATGGGAACACGCTATTGAAGGAAATGGTAAGTCTGATCCTATTGATCTGTATGAATCGAGCTCTGTTTTGCTTTTTAGTGATGAATGGTGCTCACAAGCCTGCGATTTATGCCATGCTGTATTAGAACCTCGGATGATCGGTTTGAAATTGAATATGTTATGGTTCAGAGAACTAAGCATGATTTGATCGATTACATGTAGCCATCTCTCTGTGGGATGGATTAGGTTGGAAAACAAATATGAATTTTAGTGCTGTTCACATGATCAGTGTGGGTTTCTGATTAGGTAAAAGTGTTTGTCAGCATTGTGGTAGAGAATAAAGAGAAAACCCTCCTCAAGATAGTTCCGGATAATCAATGGTGTTAATATGGGTTACTGCTACTGCTTTTCAAAAGGTCTCCTGATTTGGTGATGCTTACATGCTCACTTCTTAACTGTTGCAGCAAATTCAGAACCCAACAGCCATTATGATTGCAAGGACAGCTGTTGCACAGAATGACATAAGTGGTGATGGTACTACTTCCACTGTCATCTTCATTGGTGAGCTCATGAAACAGTCCGAACGCTGCATTGATGAAGGTGAGTGTTAGCTGAAAAAGGCACCATAGTTCCCTAGTTTTCTGTTTCACTGTGCTTGTTTTAGATTCTCAATCTATATTTGATGTTTAACCTATAACTGTGAACCTACAGTTTATCTTTAGCGACTTTGATTTGCCAAGTTTTGTTAAAATTGAATTCAGACAAATTACAACTGGTGTCACTATAAACAGGCATCTAATAGCATAGTGAGAAAATTCCTAATGAAGGATTCTACATGTATCAGGAATGCATCCACGTGTCTTAGTTGATGGTTTTGAGATTGCTAAGAGAGCTACTCTTCAGTTTCTTGACAACTTCAAGACCCCTGTGGTTATGGGTGATAAAGTTGACAAAGAGATCCTAAAAATGGTTGCGAGAACAACACTTAGAACAAAGGTATTCTTGATTTTATGATTTATCTCTTTTTCATTGTGATAAATTCTTCTTTTTGCTTTCTAACCTCGATTTTCTCGTGGCTTGTGCAGCTGTACGAAGGCTTGGCTGATCAACTAACTGACATTGTCGTTAATTCAGTGAGTTAATCGATCTCTAATAATATCTTATTATTGCTTTTTTGTTTCCACACCGATGAGGACTCATATGCGCGAATATTGGTTTTCAAGCTTGTTTTATCTTCTTTCCGTACATAACAGGTTCTCTGCATCCGGAAGCCTGAGGAAGGTATTGATCTGTTTATGGTGGAGATAATGCACATGCGCCACAAATTCGATGTTGACACACGATTGGTACGTACCAATCGTGTGTGATGTACCATAATATTGTTCCCTCAAAATGTTATCATAGTTTTGGAATTTAAAATACTTGCTTGTATGGAATCATATATTTTGCTGGTTATGATTAAATGCTTTCATAGTTTTGCACGTGTTGCAAGTACTATATTGAGGCATTCCTGATGTAGGTTGAGGGGCTTGTTCTAGATCATGGTTCGAGGCACCCTGATATGAAACGACGCGCAGAGAATTGCCACATCCTAACTTGTAATGTGTCGCTGGAGTATGAGAAGAGGTGTGTAAAATAATTCTTTGGTCAATTCAGTGAAGAGAAATAAGAGCCTAGATGTTGCTGGTGATGTAGACTAATATTTCTATCCATCTATCAGCGAAATTAATGCAGGGTTTTTCTACTCTAATGCGGAGCAGAGGGAAGCCATGGTTATTGCCGAGAGGCGATCTGTTGATGAAAGAGTTCAGAAAATTATCGATCTGAAGAACAAGGTGGGACTGAGACCATTTATCCGAGCCGTATTTTAAAATTCTGTTAAACAACATTACAGAACATACTCTAATGCTTTATTTCTTGTGCAGGTGTGTGCTGATAATGATAACAACTTTGTTATCATAAACCAAAAGGGTATTGACCCACCGTCATTGGATCTGCTTGCTAGAGAAGGGGTAAGCCGTATTTACTTCTGTAATTTCTTGCATCCACACTAATGTTACAAATCGCTAAAACTGTTTTAATCCGATGTTTAGAAAAAATAAGAAAGATGCTACAGAAGAATGTTCCTTCGATACATAATAATCCATGGAAATTATTGACAGAAATGGTTTTTAGTCGCTTCCTTCAGACCTATTTTTCCTTGTTTAGAGGCTGTTGAATCGAATTACCTTTCCTCATGTCTCCAGATTATTGCCCTTAGAAGAGCAAAGAGGAGGAACATGGAACGTTTAGTTTTGGCCTGTGGTGGAGAAGCTGTGAATTCTGTTGACGACCTGACCCCCGAGTCGCTTGGATGGGCTGGACTTGTTTATGAGCACGTTCTTGGGGAGGAAAAGTACACCTTTGTGGAGCAAGTGAAGAATCCTTATTCATGTACCATCCTCATAAAAGGTATTTGGCCAACTTGTATTCTCTTCATTAAGTTTTGAAGGTTCATTTATTCTTGTATTCACTTTAGTGGTCTTTCATGATTTGTTCGTTTTCTAGGGCCTAATGACCACACCATTTCTCAAATTAAGGACGCCGTTCGTGATGGTCTAAGATCGGTCAAGAACACCATAGAAGATGAGTGTGTTGTGTTAGTAAGTACCTTACTACCTGTTGAAGTATTTTGTGAATTCTTGCTTTCTGTTTCTCTGCAATGTCAAAGAGATTGTTAATTCATGATTAAAACCATGGTAAAGTAAGCATATAGACCTATTGTATAATTTTTCCATTATGTTTATGCACCGTTGCATCTTTATATAGGGAGCAGGAGCTTTTGAAGTTGCAGCAAGACAACACTTACTCAATGAAGTCAAGAAAACCGTTCAAGGGGTAAATTAATATCATCAGTTCATCACACATACTCTAATGTTTGCATCATTATTAAATGCACCTCGAATATTCACTAATAGTCTAATACTATAGTCAATGTTGCAGCGTGCCCAACTTGGCGTTGAAGCTTTTGCAAATGCCCTTCTTGTGGTGCCTAAGACACTTGCAGAAAACGCAGGTCTTGACACCCAAGACGTGATCATTTCTCTTACAGTATGCATTCCGCTCTCTTATCATCTTTCTCAAACCGAAATGAAATGTGTAAAGAACAAACATTAAATTGCTCATTGTGATGCGCTTATGCAGAGCGAGCATGACAAAGGACATGTCGTGGGACTGAACCTTCAGGACGGTGAACCAATTGACCCGCAGCTCGCTGGTATTTTTGACAACTACTCGGTGAAACGCCAACTTATCAATTCAGGGTAATGTTGCAACCAACCAGCCAATTTTAATAAAGTTGGAGGTTTTGGTTCAAGCAATTTTAGTAAAGGCTATTTTTTGTGTTGCAGGCCAGTGATTGCGTCGCAGTTGCTTTTGGTGGACGAAGTGATTCGTGCAGGAAGAAATATGAGGAAGCCTACTGCTTGAAGTCCTTTGCTTTTTACTTGCTTTCTTCGTTCTAACCATCTCAATTTTTTGGTTCTTATCCTGAAAGTTGTGTGAAACCTATGTTTTTGGTTATGAGTAACATCTTTGAATCTGATCTCTAGATTTGGTCGATTTTTGCAAACTGAGAAAAAATGGAAATACAAAATCTGTTACTTTTCTTATGGCAAATAACCCTTATTGAAGAAAAGGCCATAGTTTAATTATAGAAGGATCTATTAGTCCATAAAGAACAAGAATCAAAGCGACAACGTTATACTCCAATCTTTTGTCCGGACAAAAAAATTACATGGTCGAGGCTGAGACTTTACCCTCTTCTTGAAGCATGTACTCTCTCTTCATTTCCTCCAAGACATTGTCATTGGTGCTGCAGGATCAACAAAAACTTTTCATCATTAGAAGACATTTAAGCACATCGTATGTGCTACAACCTTCAAACAACATTACAGAACTTAGTTTTGTAACCAAAAATACGAATACAGTAACATAGACTCACCCCCTTTGACAAGTTTATATGAGAAGAGTATGCAACTCCTAAGCACAAGTCGTCTTATTTCCATCATACAGAAAAAAAAGACGCAAAATCCGATCCTTTCTCCATACCCATTAAGGCTAAGTGAATCCAAGTCTCAAGAAATCTATAAAACTACCCACGAAAACAAGAAAATTAAACTTACAATTGATGGAGGCAACTGTTGAGCTCTTTAGCTTGCTTACGACAGGTCCATACCACAGAAAACGTTCTTCCCGTCGCGCATTCAGCATACTTTGAGACGTACTGATCACATTCGTTTAATGCCTTTGCCTTCATCTTGCTACGCAGCGCTATTAACAGATACACGACCAATCAAACAACCTTCATTCTTATCGCAAAAACCATCACCTTTAAACTTCAACAAATGTCTTAGCTCAATTCAGAAGATAAACATTGAAGCAATTCAACAGAGTCGAAGGGTTTAAGGAAACCTATGTTTCTCTACTTAAATGAGATGAATTAGTCTGAAAATCCATAACTTTCGAGGGTTAGTGAACTCAATTCATCTTATACAACAAAGGTTTGAGAGATGGAGAAGAATCGTCGTCTCTGGTAATAAAGCAGGCTATTTAGGGGTTTAGGGTTTAAAACAAAGCAGGATGAAGAAGTGACGACATTGATAATTTACCTTCTTCGACCTTCTTCTTCACGTGATTCTCACGAGCTTTCTCCACATAGCTCCCCATTGACAGACCTTCGAGCTTCTCCGTTCGAATCGATCAAGCGGGTAAAGGACTGAAATGGTTCAGGGCAAAGGGTAAATCCGTAAATTACAGGAGAAACTTACCTTGTATTGACAATTTACCCCCCTCTATTTTCATTTATTTTATAAATAACCATGTTATTATATACCTCACCCTATAATTTATGAATTTTCAAGAAATAAGTCATTTGACGGTCAACAGGTAACACGTGTCGGATTTTTATTGGGATGTTTTGTTTTTGGTTTCTCGCTCTCTCTTCCGATTTAATGCTCACGCCCGTCTCCCCAATTTCTCACTCCCCTCATATTTCGCTTCGATTTCAAAATCCCTAATTCGAAAATCCCCAGGTACGGATCTGATCTCGCTTTCTCATACTTCGACGATGTTTCTTCTCTACTGATTCTTGATTTTTTTTGAAAAATGCTCTTCTATCCTGCGTTTTCTGTTTTTTTTTTTTTTGCGTTTTGGTTGTCACTTCGAGATCTGTTGGATTTAGAGTTGTTTCTGGATTTTGTACTCGTTTTTTTTTTCAGTGCAATGTGTGTGTGGATAGATCTGGGTGTGTTTTACCTGTGAAATGTTTGTAGTTCGAGGATTGATTTGTTATGCAATCCTAGTTTTGTCTTTAATGAGTTTGGGTCTAGTTAGGGATTGCTGTTGATGTCGCTAGGGTTTTGTTATTGCTACTCGGATCTTATTTGTTTTTGCTGGAACAGGTTTTGCAAAGATGTCTTCTGATTCGTCTCGGGAAGAGAATGTGTACATGGCCAAGTTGGCCGAGCAGGCTGAGCGTTACGAGGAAATGGTTGAGTTCATGGAGAAAGTTGCAAAGACCGTCGATACTGCGGAGCTTACTGTTGAAGAGAGGAACCTCTTGTCTGTTGCCTACAAGAACGTTATTGGTGCTAGGAGGGCTTCCTGGAGAATCATCTCCTCCATTGAGCAGAAGGAAGAAAGCAGGGGCAACAGCGATCACGTTTCCATTATCAAGGACTACAGAGCCAAGATTGAAACTGAGCTCACCAAGATTTGCGATGGCATTTTGAACCTTCTTGATTCTCACCTCGTTCTTACTGCATCCTTGGCTGAGTCCAAAGTTTTCTACCTCAAAATGAAGGGAGACTATCACCGCTACCTCGCCGAATTCAAGACTGGAGGTGAGAGGAAAGAAGCTGCTGAGAGCACTCTTGTGGCCTACAAGTCAGCTCAGGTTATCATCTCGTTCCTACTGCTTTTTGTCTCTTGCTCTTAACCCTATAGAGGGCTAATTTGACTCATGCTTCTGGTGTTGGTCCTTTTTATGTAGGATATTGCTCTTGCTGATCTTCCTCCCACTCACCCAATCAGACTGGGGCTTGCTCTTAACTTCTCTGTTTTCTACTATGAGATTCTCAACTCATCTGATCGTGCTTGTAGTCTCGCAAAGCAGGTCTGTGTTGCTTCATGGGTTTTTCTGTCAATCAAAACTGTGCATCTTTATTCATATTGTGTCATAAACTTCTTTGTGCGTTTCCCTGGGGTACAATTTCCATATGATCTAGTAATGTGTACAGATTGCTTTATTATCGTGTTTGATAGATAGATATTGTAGTTGGCTATGACGGTGGTACGAATTGGGAAAGTAGAGCATGTGAATGTTCCCATATACAGTAAATGAAATTTGAACAACCATCACATTCTGATTCTAGTTTGATTAAATTACCTTTTGTTTAGTTACAAATAATGATTGTCATGATGGTAGGCTTTTGATGAGGCAATCTCTGAGCTAGACACATTGGGAGAGGAATCATACAAGGACAGTACACTGATCATGCAGCTTCTCCGTGACAATCTCACCCTCTGGACTTCTGACCTCAATGTACTTGTCTCTCCTTAACGCTCTTGAGTGTTAGCAATCTCTTAATGATTACACCATGCAAATAAAGATTGTTGTTGATGTTTGCATAACGCTTGCATCTCCAGGATGAAGCTGGTGATGATATCAAGGAAGCCTCGAAAGAGGTGCAGAAAGGTGACGAACAAGCCCAACCACCGCCATCGCAGTGATGAAACCAGGTCCTAGGAGTGAATTACAAAGAAACCGTATGGTTTGGTTGTGTGTTTTTCACATAAACAAATATTGTAGTTTTCCTTAAACATGGGGTTTGTCGTAGTTGTAGGATTTGATTCTAAATCTATCCATGGAAACTCTTGTTTGCTTCTCACTTCTTTTGTTCGATCTTGTTGCGGGTTTCACTAGTAGACTGTATCCAGTCTAAAGAGCGATAAAATTCAACAACTTCGATTTCTCTTATCGGATGGCATTATGACCGTAAAGGGAAGTGGTTAAGATGATTGATCAATTCGGTATTCGTAATATTCTGGTTTCGAAAATATAATCAAGATACTGATTAATAAGTTCATGAGGTTTGAGAATGTAATTACTAGTATGCTTCCTCAGCTAATTATAATTAATCGGTCCAAAATTATAAAAAAAGAAAATTTACTACTAATGACAACACAGACTCACATGACATCCCTCGAATTGAATCACACCCGTGTGCCCTGCTTTTCGTTGTCTTTCCACTCACTTTCTTTCTTTATCTCTCTCATTGTCTCTCTCTCGTTTTCGTCTCCATGGCTTCAGCTACTTCCGTCATAGCTTGGTCCGTTCTCTTCCCCTAAGTCTAACCTTCTTTTCATCTCTCTGTTTTCTCCATTGCTTTTTCTCACTTGTGCTTATTTCTCTTTCTTTTGATCCAGGGGCTCTGGAGAAGATGGGCAACTTGGACTTGGAACAGATGAAGAAAAGGAATGGGCTTGCGTCGTCGAGGCTCTTCAACCTTTTACCGTTCGCTCCGTCGTCGGAGGCAGCCGCAACTCCCTCGCCATTTGCGATGATGGCAAGGTAACTTATCGGTTCACTTTCTTTTCGGGTTTTCAATCCTTGTTGTTTCTCGTTTGCTGGGTTTTGCTCATAATCTACTAAAGTTCAATGCTTTGCGGTTTGATTTTTTGTTGGCTTTGGCGTTGTTTGTCCTCAAGATTTTCTTAGGTCGGAGGGTTTTGAGGTTTGGATGACCAGTCAAGAGGGTTTAAAGTTCGTCTTTTTTTTTGTGTTCACCAAGTCTTTTGAAATCTAATCTATTTCTGAATCTCATTTGAAATCCAACTAAAGGGCATACAAATAAAACCAAGATGTTTGAGTTGTTCTTGAACAGATAATCAGACCCCGCTTCTGTTCCCATGGAGTAGTTTATGGTTGGTTTGGATTTTTGATTCCTGGCACTGTCTGAAAGATATTTAAGGATGCATCTTTGAAGAAGAAACTTATGTTTTTGCAATATTTTAAATGGTTTCTCAGCTGTTTACATGGGGTTGGAATCAAAGGGGTACATTAGGACACCCACCAGAGACAAAAACAGAAAGCATCCCTAGTCTAGTTGAATCTCTTGCCAATGTCAAGATTGCTCAGGTAAAAAAAAATATTAATTATAAAGTTTTTCTTTTCTTGTATACTATTCCCTTGTTGTGGTTTACTTTGAATGCGGTTTCTGCGATGGATCATAGGCTGCTATTGGTGGTTGGCATTGTTTAGCTGTCGATGATCAAGGCCGAGCATATGCTTGGGGTATGCACTTTTCTCTCAGCTTGTCTTTTGATTGTGACCTTAAAGATCTTAAAAGTGACAATCGTGCACCTGCACCTTTTTTTATTATGAAATCTACCTAGGGGGAAATGAATATGGACAGTGTGGTGAAGAGCCTTCCAAATATGAGACAGGTAGGCCTGTGCGGAGGGATATTGTAATCCCTAAGCGTTGTGCCCCAAAACTTACAGTCCGACAGGTAAAATATGCAGTTACCCACTCTGCTTTTGCCTCAATTACTTAATGCTCTTTTTTCCCGTCTAAACCGTCTTTTCTCGGGTTTCTATGGTTAAAATGGTAGGTAGCTGCAGGGGGTACTCACTCTGTGGTTCTAACCCGTGAAGGTTATGTATGGACTTGGGGTCAACCGTGGCCTCCCGGTGACATGTATTAAACGACTTTTCTCTCATTTATCGATATAACATTTGCATTTTCTTGTCTGCTATTACTAAATGTGAGGTTTTCTGTTATTCATTCAATCGCAGAAAACAGATATCTGTTCCTGTAAGAGTTCAGGGTCTTGAAAACGTTCGCCTGATTGCTGTTGGAGCATTTCATAATTTGGCTCTGAAAGAAGATGGGACTTTGTGGGCATGGGGTAATAATGAATATGGACAACTTGGAACCGGAGATACACAACCAAGATCTCATCCTATTCCAGTCCAAGGCCTCGATGATCTCACTTTGGTATGTGGTCTAAAATTTATAGTGTTAAGCATTCATATGGAAACCGATGCCTTCTGATACTTAATCTGTAAAGGCCTATGTTAAAGCCAAGTGTCTACGATAGAAGCTTAACAATTTCCCCCCTCGTAAAACGCATGTGTTAGGTTGATATCGCTGCAGGTGGATGGCATTCAACAGCTTTAACCGACGAAGGAGAGGTATTAGAACTCATATAGTCTCCTATTACTCTAAAGTCTCATTTTTATTTTATCTTCAGCTGGATATTTGTTCTTGGTCAAGCCGTTGCTGGGTATTTTCTAAGCTTAATGTAGATCTTAACTGTAGATGTTGTGACTTGGTTGCATCCAATATTAGGTGTATGGTTGGGGAAGAGGAGAACATGGAAGGCTCGGGTTTGGTGACAATGACAAGAGCAGCAAAATGCTTCCACAGAAAGTTAACCTATTATCTGGAGAAGACATCATTCAGGTAAAAGATAAACCATCAGTTTCTCTTATCTTCTTATAAATTTGAAAGCTCTTATTGATATTTTGTTCTCAGGTCTCTTGTGGCGGAACTCATTCAGTCGCTTTAACAAGGG
The DNA here is from genome assembly GCA_030161315.1 of Eutrema japonicum. Lineage (NCBI taxonomy): Eukaryota > Viridiplantae > Streptophyta > Magnoliopsida > Brassicales > Brassicaceae > Eutrema > Eutrema japonicum. The sequence goes on from BSQW01000005.1 coordinate 49,886,186, forward strand.
ATGGCAGGATCTTCTCGGTAAGTCCTCTTAGAGAGAAAAATATTGTTTGGTTAAACCAGAAGTCAATCTCTGAACCTCAATTATATTGATTTTTGTGATCAGTTTGGCCGGGGAGACCACGGTAGACTCGGGTATGGAAGAAAAGTGACTACGGGACAACCATTGGAGCTTCCTATAAACATTCCACCACCAGAAGGACGGTTTAACCACGCCGATGAAGAAGAAGATGGAAAATGGTTAGCTAAGTTTGTGGCTTGTGGCGGCCGACACACTCTAGCTATTATGGAATGGAAGTTGGATCAGGAGGAAACTGAATAACCATGAAGAAGAAAGAGAACGCAAAAAACACAACACACAAAACACAAAAGGGACTTTAGAGAGAAGCATTTGTTTTAGAGAAAAGGGGGAGCAAAAGGGACTTTAGAGAGAAGCTTTTGATTTTCCCATGAATGATGAATCTATATGAAGAGGATGGACTAATATAAAATTTCATTACGATTATAGAAAATAGGCGGTGAAAGAAAACAAGGAAGAAAATAAAGAATCTTACGAACACTTTTTAAACTCTTCCTTCTTGTTTCTTTTGGTTTTAAGGTTTCTTCAACAACCTTTGACAAGATGAGGAACACAAATTGGGAAGATGCACTTTGATTTTCGTGCTTGTCTTTGTCTTGTGCTCACCCATGAGAAGCATCCACTTCCTCTCTTCTTTTTCTTCTTCTTCTCTTCTTCACTCATCTCTTGCTTATCCTCTTCTTCTTCTTCTTCTTCTTTACTCATATCTTGCTTCTCTTCTTCTTTCTCTTTCTCTTCTACCATGGCATCCTTCAAAACCCATCCATAACATATAATATCTTAAGACTTAGATTTATAACTTTGACATACATTGGACCAAATTTTGCTTACAGTTCCGAAGTTATTGGTCTTTTGGACAATAATTTTACAGCTTCAGGTCTAAAACCAGCAATTGATAATAGTTGAAAAAACGTAAATCTTTTTAGTTTAATCGAATGTAAACCCACATGTAAACTTGGAGATTAGTGAAACTTCTAATAAAACAAACTTTACAACTAATCGATTTTGAATAAAATGAGATGTTATTTTTTATTTTACTATATATATATATATGGCATAAGGCCCCATTCATGCATATATCCATATAGATGGTAGTCACGTGAGTTGGAGATAAAATCTTGAAATGGGGTCTAATTAATGAAAGATTTTTCATGAAATAGTGATAGCATATATACGTTTTTGTGATTGATAGTCAGGTGTACTATGTTTCATAAACTATGAAAGAATCTCTATAATATTATTTAAGAAGACATTTTTAAAAATAAACTTTAATTTGTAAGTTATTACATGAAATGCCATTACAAATAACAAATAATAATTGAAATAGGAAAGGATATAATAGTCTTTTAAAATCATTGATTATAGTATGGAAAATATATATTTTGCATTAAAATTTTTATTTATTATTTATTTTAATTATTTTAATACTATATATTTTAAAATAATAATCAATTCATATATATTCAAAGAAATAAAAATCAATTCAAAATCTTGCTATATTCTTCACTATAATTTATTTGAATATATATAAAAACAAAATTTGAAAAATATTTTACTAATTTTATAAAAAGTTAAACACAAGAAAACTATTTTTTTTAAGAGTTCGTAGATTAACCACAAAAACTAGAGTCATTTAACGGTGCATATTAGAGTTATATTTTCAAGATTATAAGTTTACGGATTAACCCGAATAATATTTTAATTCACTGCAAAACGGGTTAAATAGACAAATTATTACAAATTGACAGTTTTATCTATAATTATTAGTTAGCTATATTGTAAAATTCAGATAGTAATTTTTTTAAATTTCAAAATATTTTTTTTTTTAAATTAATCCGCGCTATAATCAGCGCGGATTAAATCCTAATCTTTATCTTAAAATGAGTCCTATAACATATGTATAATAAAAAAACACTAACGTATAGAAGAGTTTTATCATTGTGTATTTCTATGATTGAAACATTGTTTGTTGAATTGGTGCTTTTCTTATCTTGCAGAAGAATCTAATTATTGATGCACGAACAATTCAACATTTTATTCAATTATTCATTTCCGTACCTTTACATGGACCTCATGGTAGGGAATTATATATTTCGAATATTTTAGTAATTTTGGTTTCATTCTTGTTTTGTTTTTTCAACTTTTAGCATTTAAGCTGGTTTTCGATTCAATGCTGTTTTTCTTAGATATTTATTTAACGCATATCATATTTTTTTCGTAAAGTGGGAAATTAGTTCATTAATATTATAGGAATTATTATTACTCACGACCGTTATATATATACGAATTTATATACCTCGTGTTGACCTTCCAATTTGAGATTGAAATCCACGGGCGAATCACTAGCTTCCACGTGTCGTTTCAGTGACCGTTCCATGATCGGAGGTGTCTTTGCCGGACTAGGGCTACCGGAGCTAAGATCGACCGACGTACTCTGAATGCCCACATCTCGTTTCAGCCCCACAACTTTCTTTTCTGCTAAAAAACACCCCCAAATTTTCCTTTTTTTATCAGAAAGAAACCAGTTGAGAAAGAAAGAAAAAAAGCTTCACAACTAAACAAGAAAAAACAGCACATATTTAAAACCAATCACCTCGAACAAGAACAGGATCAGGAGCATAAAGATCCTCGTGAATGACTCTAACGTTAGGATTGTTATTGGGTTTGTTTTGACCGATGTTCATCAATGGATTGGGATTAGGGAATTGAAGAGGAGCAGACATGGTGGTCAAGTTTCTGAAGGATCTTGCACTTAATGTTTTAGAAGACAAACACTCCATTGGAACTTCTCCAGACAATGGATTGCAGATATATTTCTCTGCTTCGTTCCACTTCGAATTCAACGCAAACCCTTCTTGTGTTAACCATTCTCTGTTATTGAACATTGTCTTTGCTTGTAACGCTGCAAACCAAAATAAAAACAGAACACACTCCTTTACTTTTTGTTCTTTTGATTCAAATTAACGAATTGATTGTTGGTGAAAACTTACCCTTGAGTGCATTGGTGAAGGAATATGTTGATGGGTCAATCTCTTCTGTTATAAAGATTTGAATTTAAACATTTTCAGATGAAATCATTCATAAAACACATTAAGAGATAAAGAGAGATTGGCAAAGTTTTAACCTTTGAGAGTGTAGCCAGGAGAAGAAGCAGTACTAGAGATGTTGTTAAAGTTTGTTCTAGAAGAAGACTTGTGATGATCTTCTCGGAAGCTTCCAACGTATGAAGCAGAAAACCTTCTAGAAGTCGGGTGGTTTTCTCGGATTAATCGAGCTCGTCGATCCCATTCTCTTAGGTTCATAAACTCAGGCTCATCTCCCCGCAGAGCCATTGGAAACGAAATAATTATTATTTGAAAGAGCAAAAATTTCTGAGCTAAAGGAGGGAGAATGAAGCAACCAGCCACCACCTATAAAAAGATGTTTTTTTTTCTTTGGTCTGAAAAAATGAATTATTTTAGTACCTTATCTTTTTTTTTAAATCATATTGGGTCTCTTGACAGATTGAAAATAGAGTATTTAAATTTTTAAAATTTGGAATATAGAGAGATGTGTATGAGGTTGTTAATCAAATTGACTGCTTGCCCTGTATTAAAAAATCTTACAATATAGCATTTTTTTTGTTTTTACTTGGGTGTAAGCCATTTATAGGAATCAAACTCACTTGGCATTTTCTGCTATTTTGTAGTAGTTTTAAAAATATATGGTCCTTCTTTCTTTTCAGTGTTTTGAATTCACTTTAATTACTTTTAACATCTCATATATATGCCACAATTAAGTTTTTACAGTTGATAAGCTTATTACAAGATACAATTAATTTCTTAATGACTGTCACCAAATACCACAAAATGAATGAAATGTCAAGCAATCTCAAATATTGATATTTATCATATATTTTGTTCGTTTCATAAAAAATATTGTTTTGATATTTTCCACAAAAATTAAAAAAAAATCTTATTTTTACACTTTTATTTAATATATTATTAATTAGATGTTAATGATTTAAATTAGAAAAATGAACTTTGGGTGAAGAGTTAAATAGAAATTTTGTCTAAAATATACATTTGGAAATGTAAAATTACTCCTTTTGTAAAATAAAATAGTATTCAAAATGATATTTTTAATGAAACGGAATAAGTATATTTTATATAGTCAATTTGGAAATATTGTTGTTAGAAATAATTTTGTGTTTACTGTTTTCATTAATTTCTTTATTTAATGTTAGCTAGTAATAATTCTAACTATCAAGTGACAGTAGTATTACTGGGACACACTATTTATGAGTTGAAAATTTGGCACAGATTTTGGAAAGGTGGACACATTATCTTTTATGAGTGGTGAATAACCACATGCCATTTCACCAAATATAATAATGTTCACATTAGATGAAATGTTGAAATCATGATTGTAAATAAAAAAATTAAAATAATCTTATAGAAATACTCACTTTAGTTGGTTGATATAACTTGATACTACTATTTCGATTTAAAAAAAAAACAGATAACTAGTTTAAGTTGTCGTAGTTGGAAGTGTTTTTTAATCAGAATGCAAACCCAAATTTTCTTAAGATTTTTTCTTCTTACGTAAATTAGTATCCCATTTAAATCATTTTCTCATGAATTACGGAACTTCATTAATTTATCACTAAGTAGAAAATGTTTTAAATATCAGGTATTGCGAACTAGTTGTAACAACTTATACGAAGACTCTCTAGCTCCGCCTGTTTACAAAGTAGTCAAGTACTAATAATATAACAATTAATTATTATAGTGCCGTATATATAAATATATGTGTGAAAATAATGAAAGTTTTCAAAATGGACCAACTAAAAATGTTGTTGGCCAACTTCTGAAATTGAGATGGACCAAAGGAGAGATGATGGCACATGGTGAGGGGGTTGGCAGAATGTGAAGAATATGGATAGGGCTGATATGGAGTTATACACCGTTTTACATTTTTCAAAAAATACACCATATTATATATGTGTATATAGAGTACGGTTGTTTTCAATAACATGGTCTTCTTTTGTTTGGTTATAGCGAGGCAAATTAATTTGTTCTGTGATCGAGTGGACTCTATATAAAGAGAATCTATCAATATAGTGGGTTTATGGTCGTACACTTATCAATATCCATGTCCATGTGAATGTCACATTCATCATCGTTGTGCATGTGATGAAGATGACTAACTATGAACCCAACTATTCATCTATTCTCTTCTGAGAATAAACAAATCTCTTGAATCATAATTGTATCATGTATGGATGCTTATTCCGAATTGAAATTTCGTTCAATTGTTTTTGATATAGTTTTTATTCCGAATTGAAATTTCGTTCATTTGTTTTTGATATAGTTTTTTTCATCATGTTGTTGTAAAATGATTTAATATGATTTTTTTTGTTCCGAGTAAGACTTTTATTGATTTTGCAAATTACATGAATACATAAAGTTTGGATAACAATGATATATAGACCAAGAAGATGAATCTATAATTGATTTTCTAGCTAACATATCATCACAAGTATCAACATCTCGATGTTTGAATGCGAATTTGACGTTGTCAGACATTACACTTCATCGGTTAATAGCCTATATGTAATGTTGGAGCTTGAGATTTGTAAGATTCACATTAATAATACGGGTGATGTTCAAATTGTCCCCTTCAAACTCCATTACATGATATCCAAGGGCCCAAGACGCTTACATTGCCCATAGTAATGATGTACACTATGGTTCTCTAGGTGTGTTCTTTCTTTGAAATTTCTCCACACCACAATCTACGAAACTTCCATTACTATTACGAATAATCCATTCAAAGCCTGAGATATGATTACATTCATGGTAATTACATTTCATTCAACCTCTGTTTGGTTTTCTCCATTGCACATGCCCTCTGCGAATTCTTTGTTGCGTAGGAATAGATATATGCATTTCTGTATGGCTATTGTTCCGTTCTTTCGCATCACCGGAGGCTTGTTTTATCGTTTTCACTGTAGTGATGTTATTCCGGTTAAACAGAAGATCATGACGACTATTCCAGAGCCTCCACAAGACCCATAATGAGAGTTTCCGATTTATGTCGGAGATTGAGCTATTGCTATGTATTGCGAACATATATTGTATCTTATCTTCAAGTGGTATTTGTCTATTGATGAGGATTTAATATGAAAATTAATTCATTTTTGTTAGAAAACGAATTATATTGAAACCATCTAAACTATGTACGATTTAAATTTCTTCACTCTATTTTATTAAACAAATTCAAACCAAAAATCATATCTATTTTAGTAGGCCAATGATTTTAACATTCTGATTAATAAATCAGACCTTCGGAATATGTATTGGGATATTGCAGTGTAGATATAGTTTCAATTGTTTTGGTTTAAGGAATATAAAAACCGAATAAAGCTATTCGGATTGGACCGGTTAAGGCATTTAACGAGGGGTCCACAATAGAAACTAATGATTGTGGTGGGAGCAGAAGAGGCATGCAAATGTAGGCATCACTTGTGACAGGTGAAATAAGGAAAATGTTTCATATATAATAAATCTTTGTCTCTTCTTTTTCTTCTTGCAGATTATTTTCGAATTATTATTGTGTTTCCCCAATCTCTTATTTTTATTATTGATATTAATATTCTCGCTTCTTGTCTTTTCTTTTGTCTATTTTTTTTTGTTGTTCATCATCTCTAAAAACTTTTTACCCATGAAATTCAAATTTGAGCCGATTCTTTCTTTTTTTGGTGTTTTGCAGTACTAATCATGACAATTTCTCCTTTTTACCTATACAGTCGAATAGTCACGAACCGCTTTTCCAATGTAAGTAGATTTATTGCAGGAGATAGTAAATATCCATAACCAAGTTGGTGGTGGTCGGGTGGTTCTTTTCCTGCGGTGAGTGTCGGCTCTGTTGGTTTAAGTCAGGGATCGATTCTCCGCAGGAGCGGAATTACCAGAACAAACATTTGGCCAAGTGGGATATTATAAGTGGGCTGTGTCACTCCCACCCGGAAGATTAATCTGGACCTTTGGACTTGAAATTACTTCCGGGGGCCGAAAGACATCAAAAAAAAAAAAAAAAAAAAGATAGTACATATCCATGTGATTTTTTTTTTTTACCCCATGAATATTCTATAAAATATTTCAAAAAGTTGCGATGATTGAATACTTATAGGTTGATTAAAAATTATATTCGAACTTTTGACCAAAGAGTAGTTGATTTTTATTTGTTTAAAATGATTCAGTTTGCTTATAACTAAGAATGGTGAAATTTAAAATAAAATACATGAACTACATTATCAGATTTATTGGAAAAAAATACGTGAAAACACACCAAGGAAACTACACTAAAAAACAAATTTTTATCTCCCATTAAGTTTAAAGCAAAATTATTAAAAAATTATTAAAAAACTTTAAAAAGGTAATTAAGCATTATCATATTCCACATTCAAACTTGATAATGTGCGGTTGTAAAAAACAAAAAAAAGGTAATTAAGTCTGGCAACATTATTTATAACACCTCGAGCCCATAAAGCCCAATAATTGAGAGCTTAATAGCCCATATAGAGGCATGGTTGTGGGATAAAATCTGATTAATAGTAAATTATTGATCGCATGACTAGAGAAACCAATGGGCCAATGGACTAGTTTTTGTGAGATTAGTAGACTTTGACTACTAATAATTTCAATTTGTGAATTAATTCTCAGTATTTGCGAAAGTTGAAAGATTTTAATGGACAATAGTATTCTGAACGGCCCTTGAAAAATATAAAGAACATCGTATAAGTATTTGGATAAAGAAGTTTTAAACAAAAAGTTTCTGTTTCTCTGTAAAATTTCATATAATTAATACAGTATCTCTGTAAACAGATTTTACATACACATCATATAATTAATAACTAGATAGAAATATACGCAATTTTGTAACAGTTATATATATATATATATGAGGGGTCCAAATTAAAATCACTAATTCCAAGATATAGGATGCTTCATAAAACAGAAACTAATCACCCCACTATAAAGTCTATAATCAATGATTAGTTAACAAAACTAGTACTACAAAGACGAAAATAGTACTTGATGCGTTGAACCGTACAGTGTTTTTACTCACGGACACAATCTTTGATTAATCCAAGGCCAAGATACACCCTGGTGATACTTAATTTATTTTCAAGTTCACTGTTACATATAATCAATAATGATTGTGCAACAAACTATCAATAAGAAATTTAATTAAATCACATCATATCCTTTTACCCAAAAAAAAAAGAAACAATCACATCAATATTAGTCAGGAGACAAGATAAAAAGGTTGTCTGGATTATGCCAAACAGTAAGCATGCAGTCACGCGAATGTCACGTGTGGCTGCCTCCACATCTTCGTTTGCTACTCTTTTTTTTTTACATTTCTCGAATTGATTTTTCTTTTGTGTAAAAACTACAAGAATTGCAAATCAGTTATCACAAGTGGATTGACAAAAAAAAGGAAAAAAAGGTATTTCAAGTGGATTTTGGAAAACGAGGGAACATGAACTTTGGAGAAAACACAATTTCAAGACTTGTCTCTGTTCAAAAACATTTTGTTTTCTTCAAAAACATTGCCTTTTTTTTGTCGGCCAAAAACATTGCATTGTTGATAATTTCTAGTAACTTGTTAGGGTTAAAAAATATGTTTGCTTGTTTCTCTTCTGAAAATTCGAATTAATGGAGTCTTGACTATATATATTTCTTCCGGTCTTTGAGCGTAAACCAAATTACTAAATTGAATAAAAAAATCTTTGGGATATTCTCAACAAAAAATCTCAGAAAGGAAACGACCCCGCGACGTAACATCTAGTTGAAATATGTCCACATAATTTTGACTTGTATATTAAAAGAATAAATTATCTGGCAATTCGTACAAATTAAAAGAAAATCTAATTATATATTGTTTCAGTCGTAAATCATATAGTTCTGTCTTGAAACATGACATAGTCAAAATAGAGCTAGTGCGGTGACCACTGATTAAACATTTCCCCGGATTCTATGTTTTGGTATTTGAAATGTGATATATTAATTAACTCGGTTAACATAGAAATATATATGTTTCTAATAGATTAAAAAGGTTAAGTTGTATAAATTAGTGTAGACTTTAAAGCAAGGCCAGGTTCAAGTTATGTTTGAACACATGCACTTAATTAGTTTGATAATTGTACTAGTTTGGTTTGATTAAAAAAACATAAAAGTAATATTCACTTATCAGCCCAAGTTCCAATTTTGTTGGGTTTGATGAAGTCATTTTCTATCTGTTTTATTATAAGGGCTTTTATGATATTTTACGAATTTTTTTTTTTTTATATACACTATAGATTTATATTATAGTTCTATATGGTGAATGCAAATATACACCTTTTTTAGTTAGAATTTTGAATTATATCTTAGGTGATGGATATGTAATAAAATTATTAGAAAATGTAACCATGCATGCATGTACCACAAGCTCTCTCTATATATACATACCTCCACAAGTGAATTCTCCTTCAAATAAGTTCTCTTCTATCCAAAGCTTCTTTATTCTATCTATCAGTCTAAAACTACCAAAACAATTCTGCTTTTTGGTTTACTCTTAAGAAGACGGAACTAAGTCTCATTTTTTCACATAAAATTGAAATTTTCTCACCGGTAAATTTTGTTCAACCAAATTTGTAATTTTTGAAAGCTTGAAAATGGAAATGGAGAGGATCATGATGAGCTCAGAGAAGGAGAAGGAGAGATCATTAAGCAGAAGATTGGGGAAGTATATGAAAGAACAAAAGGGAAGGATTTACATCATCAGAAGATGTGTGTGTAGGACCAAAATTTACACTACAGACAGGAAAGATTTAATCACAGTAATATGTAAATAAACAGTTTAAGGAACAGACGATTTATATACGATAAAGCAATACAAGATCTGAGGAGGCGAGATAAATCTCTTTCCTTAACTCTAAGAATCTCCCGTAGTGTGACGGGGTTTTATAGATCCATGAGTCCCAGGATACAACCAAAGTTTAACTGAATCATCAACACCATGATTCATATCTATCGACCATTATTCTACGATACTCTCGAAATTAAAAACTTACTCTAAGCAGTAGGGAATTGAAGAAACGATTGCTAGAACTTTTAGAAAGTGTTTATTGTGTGTCAGAGGATGATTTTTTTGGTGAAAATCGTGTTGTATATATAGGAGAGAGGCTAGGGTTTTTCCATGACAGAAAAGGAATATTTCTAGAATAACCTAGGCGGCTGCGTTTTTTTAAGTCGGCCCGCTGGGTATCGATCGATACCAAGGGGTATCGATCGATACCTCAAAAAGTCCACGGGCCCAATCAAGGCCCAAGATGCGAACGTCGCACGTATGGCTTTTCTTCTCTCATGTTGTTCATTTAAGACACAACCATTCCAACATATATACACGAGAAAACATTTCTCGGTTAATGAAAACATTTCATTAGAAAGAGCTTAACTCATTTCTTTTCACACTAACATAATTTTATCAAACCCTCAGGCTTTGACAAAAAATTAGTTCCAACAATCCCCCACATGAATAGAAATGACTCTAGAACATATGAAAATTGTACAGACTAGACTTTACTAGACATACTTGACTAGACTCATCTAGACGTAGACAGACTTTCGAGAGTATACGAAAATGTAACTGTATCTGAGAGGTAGCATTTTCCAGCTTTGAACCAAACATTTTTAATATCTGTCGAGTTTACTCGGCCAGGAGGTGAACATGATGTCTTGAACCGCCCGGATTTTTATGTAAACTTAGACAACAGGTATCGCACAGAGACATCTTCTCGTAGAACTTTGTTCTCTATTGTGTTCATTTTGGCCTTGAACATTCCTGGTATTCGTGAGTGAATTTGGAGAATATAGCCTTCTCTTTCATTCTCCTAGAAACGGCCCCATTTCACACTTCACTAGGTGATCTTTTATTAACTTGTTTTTCAGAAGTGTCCTGTCACACTCCACTATCTACATAGCTATGCAATCATTAAAAGCCAACGCTTATCCTTACTATCCACAGGTAGCACTGTTATATCATCCTAGGAACTGGGCAGAGACATAGTCTCACAGTGCTCAATTCGAATCAGTTTAATTTTGTTTCCCTTTGAACCTAGATCTTGGGATCTCCAGTCACATAGGTGGGGTATCTGTCAAACATCATCTTTTTCTATAGGCTTTAAACCCATTCCTTTTGATGATTTTACAATTTGATCTCGCGGCAAACCTTTGGTAAACGGATCCGCTAGGTTATCAGCCGACTTGATGTAATCTATCGTTATTACGCCAGTTGAGATCAATTGTCTAATGGTCTTATGTCGTCTTCTTATATGACGAGACTTGCCATTATATAGATTACTCAGTGCCCGAGAGATAGCCGACTGACTATCACAGTGTACACGTAATGCTGGCACTGGTTTCTCCCACATTGGGATATCTTCCAAAAAGTTTCGAAGCCATTCTGCTTCCTCAGCAGCTTTGTCTAAAGCTACAAACTCTGACTCCATGGTTGATCTGGCCAGGAGTGTTTGTTTGGAAGATTTCCAGGATATTGCTGCACCAGCAAGAGTAAAGACATATCCACTCGTGGATTTGGAGTTTCTTGAATCTGAAATCCAATTGGCATCACTGTACCCTTCCAGCACTGCTGGTTCTTTACCAAAGTGCAGCCCATAACTTTTGGTGTATCTTAGATAATTTAATACCCTAGTTATGGCTCTCCAATGGGTATGACCTGGATTGCTCGTGTAACGACTTAGTACGTTTACCGAGTGTGCTAAATCGGGTCTAGTACAATTCGTTAAGTACATTAGACTCCCGATGACTCTTGCATACTCCACTTGTAACTCTGCTTCACCTGAATTCTTTGTCAAGTGAAGATGAGGATCAAGTGGAGTTTTTGCAGTCCCATTGGAGTAGGTCTTAAACCTCTCTAGGATTTTTGTAGCGTAATGATCTTGAGACATAATTATTCCTTTTGAATTTCGAATAATCTTAATCCCTAGAATTACATCAGCTAATCCCATGTCTTTCATATCAAACTTTCCACTTAGCATGTTCTTTGTTTGAATGATTATATCTTTGTTGCTTCCCATGATTAGCATGTCATCTACGTACAAACACAACAACACATAACCTTGTGAAGTACTTTTGATATAGATGCACTTATCACATTCATTGATGTGAAAGCCATTTGACATCATTACACTGTCGAATTTTTCATGCCATTGTTTCGGAGCTTGCTTGAGTCCATATAGCGATTTGACAAGTCTACAGACTTTCTTCTCTTGTCCGGGAGCAACATAACCCTCAGGTTGATTCATATAGATCTCTTCCTCTAAATCTCCGTTTAGAAAAGCAGTTTTAACATCCATCTGATGTATTTCAAGGTTTCTTAAAGCTGCGATTCCAATCAACATGCGAATCGAAGTAATTCTCGTCACTGGAGAATAAGTGTCAAAGAAGTCCAATCCTTCCTTTTGACGAAATCCTTGTACCACAAGCCTGGCCTTATATTTGTCTATAGAGCCATCGATTTTTAGCTTAGTGGTGAAGACCCATTTACAACCCAGAGGTTTACAACCTTGAGGTAGGTCTACCAACTCATAAGTATGATTTTGCATAATTGAGTTGATTTCACTGTTAGATGCCTCCCTCCAGAAAGGTGCATCAGGTGTAGACATCGCTTCCATGAAAGTTCTTGGACCACTTTCCGCTAGGAATGCCATTATGAACTCAGAGCCAAATGTCTTCTCCTTACGAGCTCTCTTGCTTCGTCTCGGTTCAGCTTCTTCTACTTCTGTAGAAGTGCCTGAAGTGCTTGCCTCATTGCTAGCATCTTGTTCGTCACGAGTTCGTTTAGGATTTCCTCTATCCTTACATGGAAACACATTTTCGAAGAAGTATGCATTCCTAGACTCCATTATTGTGTTTACATGAATGTCTGGTATATCTGATTTATGTACCAGAAATCGATAGGCACTACTATTGTGCGCGTATCCGATGAAAATGCAATCTACCGTTTTAGGTCCGATGGTGACCTTTTTCTGAAGTGGTACTGCAACTTTTGCTAGGCACCCCCACACTTTCAGGTATACATACGAAGGTACATTACCTTTCCAAAGTTCATAAGGAGTTTTTCCTGTGACTTTGTGTGGAATTTTGTTCAGGATATAATTAGAGGTAAGCAGAGCTTCCCCCCACATGTTCTGGGCTAACCCAGATTCCTGCAACATTGCATTCATCATTTCCTTGAGAGTTCTGTTTTTTCTTTCAGCAACTCCATTGGATTCCGGTGAGTAGGGAGCAGTTGTTTGATGAATAATGCCATGTGCTCTACAGAATGCATCAAATGGTTCACTATATTCACCACCCCTATCACTTCTGACCTTTTTTATGGTCTTGCCGAGTTGGTTTTCAACTTCCAGCTTGTATTCTTTAAATTTGTCCAAGGCTTCATCTTTACTTCGCAGTAGAAAGATGTAACAATATCTCGTGCAATCATCTATGAAAGTCACGAAATATTTCTTGCCTCCTCTGGTTTGAATATATTTCAAATCACATAAATCTGTGTGAATTAAACCTAGAGGTTCTGTTGTTCTTTGAACGCTGGGTGATGGCGTTTTAGTGAGTTTGGCTTGGACACAAACCTCACATTTGTCTTTGCTTAATTTGCATTTAGGAATCATGTTCATGTTCATTAATCTACTCATAGACTTGAAATTAACATGTCCTAATCGTTCATGCCAAATATTAAAAGACTCAGCGAGATAAGCAATTGGTTTCTTATCATTAATCTTAGGGTTCTTTGAGGTGGAAGCCTCGGTTACATTATCCTTTCGGATTACTGCCTCAACAGACATCTTAAACAGATTATCCCAAACAAAACCCTTACCCAAATACATCCCATTCTTCGTTAGGATCAGCTTATCACCTTCCAGCTTCACAGAGAATCCATGCTTACTTATGAGCGATCCAGAGATCAGATTCTTGCGCATATCTGGTACATGTACGACGTTCGTGAGAACTAGTTCCTGTCCAGAGGTGAGCTTCAGAACAACCTTCCCGTGACCATCAATTGTCGACGAGGCTGAATTACCCATTAAGAGTTTTTCACCATTCTTGGTCTTTGTGTATGTGGAGAACATCTCTCGATCCATACAGATGTGTCTGGTTGCACCAGTATCGAACCACCAAGTCTTTGGATGGCTTTCAGCAACATTGGCCTCAGTGACCACAGCACACATGTCAGCTTCTGTCAAGTTGGCTTGAGCCTTCTTGCTACGACAATCGATGGATTTGTGTCCTTGCTTCCCACAGAAGTTACACAATCCTAAGAACCTTTGAGAAGTCTGGCCATTCTGACCACTCTTGTTCTTGAACTTTTGGAAGTTCTTTGGTGGCATCTTCCCTTTGCCTTTGTTAAGGCGACCTTTGTTCTGCCACTTGCCTTGATTGGGGTTTTGGTGTTCAACCATGTTCGCATTGTGTTCGCGAATTTTCACACCTACATTGATCTGTTGTTCCCGATTCGTAGACTCTACGCGGAGCTTAACAATCAGATCTTCAAGGCTCATCTTCTTTTTCTTCAGCCTGAGGTAGTTCTTGAAGTCCGTCCAACCAGGAGGTAGCTTCTCAATGATGCAGCAACCTTGATAGGTTTCACACAACCGCATTCCCTCAGCAAAGATATCGTGTAGGAGCCTCTGCACCTCATCGACTTGTTCCATTAGTGGTCTTGAATCCACCATCTTGTACTGCTCGAACTTCGCCACAGTGAATTTCTGAGTACCAGAATCTTCAATGCGGTACTTCTTGTCTAAGGAATCCCACAGAACCTTAGATGTCTCAGCATTTTCGTACACCCCAAACAGAGAGTCCGAAAGGCTATTCTGAATATAGCCTTTGCACAAGAAGTCAGCATGTTCCCAGGCGTGGACACTCGCAAGCGCACGTGGATCAGTGTTATCTTCTGGGAGAACAGGTTTCACCTCACTGGTGTATTTCTGCAGATTCAATGTTGTCAGATAGAAAAACATCTTCCTTTTCCACATCTTGAATGCTGTCCCATCAAATTTGGTTGGAGGAGCGACGTGATTCCCAGATGGAACTTTGACCGTCTCGATCTGACTCGCAGTCGATTCAACCTTCTCACTGGTTTTCTCCACCAATCCAGAGTTGTTTTCCACATCAATTGTCATTCTGTTAAGACAAAAGAAACAACTTTTAATTAGTATCGATATATAAACTTTAAGAATCGCAATTCTAATATCGAACTAAATCGCATTGGTGTCGATCGATACTCCTTGGTATCGATCGATACACATTCAATGTCTATTGATGCACCCGTATGGTGTCGATCGATGCACCGTAGGTGTCGATCGATGCTCGATGCACATACTGTGTTAATCGAAGCATCTTGGTGTCGATCGATACACATTGAGTGTCGATCGATACACCCTGGGTTCCGATTGAAGCTCGATGCACATACTGTGTCATTCGAAGCAACCTGGTATCGATTGATACACGCTTAGTGTCGATTGATATACCCTGGGTGTCGATCGATACAAGTGAATTTCACAGGATCGATCATAGCACCAGTGTCGATCGATACCTGTGTCTTATACACAGTATCGATCGACATAGACCAACTTGGTCGATGCAAAGTATCGATCGATACACTGAGGTACCGACCGATACACTGTTTGCATGGTATCGATCGATACACTTAAGTGTCGACCGATACAATTTAGTCCAATATCGACCGATACCATAGGGTGTCGATCGATACTCACAAGGCCTCGATCTGAATCGAACCTATCAAGAACAGATGTGTGTTCGTTGATTATACCGTTCTTTAATCGCAATTAAAGACGGTTTTTTAGAAGATGTTTAAGCAGATCTGCTTCTACTACACGTTTCAAGTTGCTAAGCAGCTGTTTGATTAACGTTTGAGTATCACTAGCAGAAGAACATCTTCTTAAAAAATAGAGAGAGATGAAGATTGCCTCTACTACACGTTTCAATTTGCTAAAAGCTTTTTGACAACGTTTGAGTATCATCAGCAATAGAAGAATCGTTTAAAAACCGTTTGAAAACGTTTATTTACTCGTGATTAAAGATCCAATTGAAGTAATAACAAAAATTGGATCTTCTTAGAGTTAAGAATGTAGGACCAAAATTTACACTACAGACAGGAAAGATTTAATCACAGTAATATGTAAATAAACAGTTTAAGGAACAGACGATTTATATACGATAAAGCAATACAAGATCTGAGGAGGCGAGATAAATCTCTTTCCTTAACTCTAAGAATCTCCCGTAGTGTGACGGGGTTTTATAGATCCATGAGTCCCAGGATACAACCAAAGTTTAACTGAATCATCAACACCATGATTCATATCTATCGACCATTATTCTACGATACTCTCGAAATTAAAAACTTACTCTAAGCAGTAGGGAATTGAAGAAACGATTGCTAGAACTTTTAGAAAGTGTTTATTGTGTGTCAGAGGATGATTTTTTTGGTGAAAATCGTGTTGTATATATAGGAGAGAGGCTAGGGTTTTTCCATGACAGAAAAGGAATATTTCTAGAATAACCTAGGCGGCTGCGTTTTTTTAAGTCGGCCCGCTGGGTATCGATCGATACCAAGGGGTATCGATCGATACCTCAAAAAGTCCACGGGCCCAATCAAGGCCCAAGATGCGAACGTCGCACGTATGGCTTTTCTTCTCTCATGTTGTTCATTTAAGACACAACCATTCCAACATATATACACGAGAAAACATTTCTCGGTTAATGAAAACATTTCATTAGAAAGAGCTTAACTCATTTCTTTTCACACTAACATAATTTTATCAAACCCTCAGGCTTTGACAAAAAATTAGTTCCAACAGTGTGGTCATGCTCCTTTGTTGGCATGATTGATCCAAATAAAAGTTTCAAACAATGCCAAGTTCAAATGTATGTATACACGTGCCACACGTGTGTGTATATGTGTGCATGTGGGTAAGGAATTAAGTGAGGAAGAGTAGTGTTAAGAGTAGGGTAAAAACCGGGTTGCTTGGTTAAATTTTGTCATCTTCTACCGAATTGTATATACTTCAAACCCACCTTTGATTTTCTTAAGACTAATATTATACTTTATGCAATGATTTACATATTGTTTCATCAGTGATTAAGAATCATAACGTATGAATTAGTTATGACAGTTCATCAGACTAATCTAGAGATGTAAAATTATAACAATACAGATTTGGATTCGACTTTCATTGATCATTACGAGAAATAGATTAAGAAGTACAAATATATTTGTGTTAGAATATAACTACGAATATATACAAAATTTCAATCCCTTAATTAGTCAAAGATAATGACCTCTTCTTCAAATACATGCTTCTTCTACTGCTTGCAATACCGCATGATTCATCATCATCATTAGAAGAACCCTCTGCATGAGCAAGGAACTTTCCCTTCTCCTTACGGTTCAAGTCATCTTCATCATGTTTATCATCAGCAACATCATCATCATCATCATCGTATTGTTGCTCCCTATAGCTCTCTTCTGAGGATGACTCATTGCGTGGTGTTTGAAAAATCGTGATACTTTCGTTCTCCCTATTTCGGAAAGAGAAGCTTTTAGAACCTCCTCCGTACAAGGGAAGAACATAATCTTTTGACTTTGATACATCTATGTCCCTTCCAAGACTATAGGTCGAAGAGAGTTTTCTCTTCACGTTTTCCCTTTCTTGAACCAAATCACCGATTTTATCACCGCCGAATTCATCGGCCGTTGATTCATTTTGAAGTCTCGTAATAGTTCTGTCGATTTCTCTCCTCTTCCTGTGCAGCAAACGCTGGAAACAAAAAAAAATAGACTATAAAATACTGAAAAACAGAGGATCCTTGGGATGCAAGTAACAAAATAAAGTTTAAGATACTTTTTACACAAGCTAGGCTAGGGCTTCTTACTCGCTTGTCCAAAAAAGCACTGAAGGGGCGACCTTGAAGCTTTTTTTTCTTCCAGAATATAAAACAGAACCTCACAAGAGCCGCAAAGAGGACCATGATCACAAACTCGAACAGTAAAAACCAAATTATCGCTCTTTCGTTACCTAAATGAAAAAAAAAAAAAATAGTCTCTTGAGGTATGGATATCTATATCCAAGAAAAATATTTGGAATTTCAGGGTTTACCAATGTAGATATCAAGATGCTCTGGTTCTGCAAACGAACAGCTAGATGATAGCTTGTCGTGTTTGGGACGACATCGAAATGGATTTCCAGAATTAGCGGCGGCAAGGAACGCAAGAACAATCCTCTCATCCAACACAAAATGTTGTAGATCTTCGTCTAATAGCAAATTCGCAATTTGATCTGATGAAAAAGTCATAATTTTTTAAAAATCATAATAAATCTAAATAGTTTCAATTAAAGAGACTGAAAATAAGATTAGAGTTTTACCAGAATAGCTTTGAGACCAGTAGATAGACCTGGTCTCTGGAGCTACAAGTGAAAAAACCGCGGTTTCTGGTTTCTTGGCCGACACATAATTATTATCTCCCATGACTCGATTGATC
Organism: Eutrema japonicum; assembly: GCA_030161315.1. Classification (NCBI taxonomy): domain Eukaryota; kingdom Viridiplantae; phylum Streptophyta; class Magnoliopsida; order Brassicales; family Brassicaceae; genus Eutrema; species Eutrema japonicum. Next base: position 49,904,876 of record BSQW01000005.1, read on the forward strand.
TTTCCTTCTAGTTTTGTCTGAGAAAAATAAACCGCATTCCCCGAACAATCGAGTAATGGCTCTACTTGGATCACATAATCCGTTTCTGTGTTTTTCGGTATCTTATGAAGCTCCCCTGTTCGTGAAAACGAGTACAATGTCCCATCTAGTGAACCAATTGATACCCAACCTGTGAAAAAAAAAAAAAAAAAAAAAACGTTGGTAAGATAAATATCGATCTTACATGTGAAAATATCTTAATAAATTCGTTAATAAAACTGACTGTTTGTGTCTATGACAGGGTCTGAACCAGAAGTTTCTGCTAATGGACCGACGGTTTTTTGCCACAAAATGTCGCCGGAAAACGAATCTAATGCGAAAATGAGCGATTTTGTCGGGAAAACAACGTAGACTAGACCATTATTCCCCGGTGTAACGGTGATGAATCGATCCACTAAACTAAAATCTTGAATCCATTGGTAATAAGTGCCACGGAGAGATAAAGAGTAGAGTTCTCCTTCATTATTTGAGATCTGAAAAGGTTGAAAAAAGAGAGCAAGAATCAAGAAAAATCCACTAGTGATGAAATGTCAAATGAGAATAAGAAAGAAAGAAAAGAGATCTTACATAGATGCTTGCTTCGCAAGAATCAATCACTGGTCGAGAATCGAACTTACAGTCTTCGTAATCTTTTCGACATCCTAATCGGTATCCAAATCGTTCGGTTTTAGGCTCTGCAATCCAGAGTTGCTGCCGAAGCATATTATAAGCGTAGAGACCGTGATTCTTAACCGTGATGTAAACCGACGAACTCGATATGCTAACGGCGAAACCGAGGATCGTTTCGCCGGGATCGAAGAACAACTCCGGTTCATATTCGGTTCCGTTTCTTGGGAAATTAACCCTCAGGATTCGATTCTCTGCAAGAACAAGCATCTGAAAACAACAGTCACTAGAGGAAATGGAAAATTTGACAGTTATGGTTGAGTGAGATTGGAAAGTATGTATGTACCTGGTCTAAACCAGAATAAACCGGGGCTAAACCGGTGTTACATTTGAAATTCATGTGGACCGACCAAGCAATTGAACCGTTAGACTCGAAGGAGAAGAAATCGTTGTCGGAGCAAGCGTACACTCTGCCGTCATCGCCGATGAGTGTCTTCGAGAGAATTCGAACAGATTTATTCTCTGCGGTTTGGTCTGTAACATTAAGAGAGAGAAAATGGCGGAAAATTTAAGAATGTAAAAAGTTGTAGAGAATAAAATTTAACCTGCTAATTGAGAAACTGTAGAGAAGACGAAGAAGAAGAACAGTAACGAGATGACAAAGAATCTCAAAGCCACCATTGTCGTAGATCTCGAAGAAAGGTCGAGGAGGCAGGGCCGGTTCTGAAAATTCATGATTGGTGTGGCTTCTAAACACAACAGCATCAACGATTGGTCATAACTCTAGAAACTAGAGAGTTAACTGTTAGTGGAGAAAATCAAAACTGCTATTATATTTATTTATTTTATTTATGATATATGCGTATTTTAAAATTCGAACGGTAGCCCAATTGTATTGTTCGGGCTTCAAACCCATGGCCCAATATTATTTTTCTAGGCTCTTAGATTCGTATAATTTTTTATTTTTCTTTATCACGAACGTAAAAAATAAATTTTGCAAATAATAAAACCAAATTAAAATAATAATTTTCAAGAAATATTCTTCTTCTTTTTTTGGTAAAGAGATTCAAGAAGGGAATATAATAAAATCCTAAATTGTTGAATGAAAGTCCATATTACGAAACTATAAATTATAATTACAAATTCATGTATTTTTAAATAATGTTATGTTCCCCATTCATGTAACAAAACCAGTGAAATTGGGTGTTTTATTGAGACGCTAGTAGAAACAACAACAAAAACATTGGAAGTAGAGAAATTTGTCTAGAAGACAAAGGGAATGAGGGCCTTGATATGCTTGGGGAAGTGATCGAACTTGGAAAGATACCATCTTCTTGTAGCGTAACTCCGACCGATGAGATAGAAAGTTATTCCCATGGCGAAAGAAAGCGAGTAAATGGTCTGAGAAATCATAAAGAAGCCCCAAAACACAAGGATCTCGAACAGATAGTGAGGGCATATGATTGTATCAAACAGACCTCCTTCTGGTATCTTGTACTCTTTCTTCCCGCCTCCCCCTTCTTTCCTCAGCTTAGCTAGCAAACAATGGTGATACAGATTCCCAACAATCCCCACCACGAACATCGTGATCCCTGCGAATTTCAGATCCAAAGCTGGCTCCGCAACTCCCACTGTCAAGTTTTGGCTGTATAACATCAACGCCGTGGACGAGAAATAGCTGCTGGTTATGGTGAAAGCCGAGTCTACAGCCATCTCTCCACTGTACTTGTGAATGAACAGAACCTATGTTCGATGAAATGACGAATAAATTAGTAGATGATGATGATTTATGATGATAATAAGGGCATAACAACTCCTAATCAAATTGGTACCTCGAAGATCCTCTTGAAGAAATGGAGGGCAAGTGTGGATTTGAGAAGGATAAACCTGAGATCATCAGACGGTAAGACGAAGAAAGAAGCGGAAGCGGCTAGAAACGCAGGTGTATATATCCAAAGCATTCCGATTCGGCTTGAGATGCTGCCGAACCGCTGTTTTTGTGGTGATGGTGATGATGATGCGTTGTTGAATTTGGAGTATTTCAGATGGTTTCCTCTCACTTCCGACCAACCGATCTTCGCCAGAGCGGCTAAACCCACGACGCTCATAGTATTGAGCAAAATTGACGGAGGCGGTGGATATACAAAACTTGTTGCCATTTCCATTTTTTTTTGTTTTGCTTTGGAAGAAGAAGAAGCTGCTTGTGCGATTTTGGATAATCTTTCTCCTATCCAATTCTCTTCTATTTATAACCACACAAAATTTGGTTTTTTAAATGGAAAAACATTCAATGATTAAGGAGACACCGACACGAAACCAGATGTAATTATGCAGATATGATGTGGTTTAGCTGTCTATTTAGTATTTACTTTCGTCAACTCTTTGATTTTATTAGATAATTTGTGGGTATAAGTTTTGACTTTGAATCTAATGTGTGAACAAACCTCCATTTGTGAGTGTAAGCTCTGACTGTGAATCTAATGTGTGAACAATTCTCCATGTGAATAAGCTTGTCTTCTGAGACCGACATTCATGTCTTTTCACTTTACCTTTTCGATCGATAGTGTGCATACAAGCAAACTAGTAACTTAATGATCCATCAAACGAAAAAGCTAAATATATTTTTCACCAATAATCTTCCCTATCTCAACAAACAAAATCACTGCAACAGTTGAGCACAGACGCAACAATCTTTCTAAAGAAAAGCTTCGATGTCAATCTCCACGAAAGAGCATGGATCAGTGATGTCAAAGTTGTTCAAGACCTGAAGCAATAGAAAACCGGATCGGTTAAATCACTATCCAAACCGCTTGGCTTGGTTTTTTAAATCGAAACAAGATGAAGAGAGTCTACCTGAGGATGCACGATTCCAAAGTTACCAACATGTTTCCCTTTGTAAATGATGCTAGCTTGTCTACCAGGTAAAAACTCGGGTTCCTTTTGCAGATTAGAGCATAAATAGTTTAGAGTGTCTGCGTTTGGTAATCATAGATAATTGTAACTCGTAAAAAAGGAGCTTACTTGAGAGCGGTTTATATAGTATCCGGTATTGTCACCAGTTGGCACAAATGGGATTGCCATTACTTCCATGATTCTATCAACGAGGCCATGTATAAGCTGAATAATACAGAGAAGTTTCTCAAGATAAGATTTTAAGCATCATCCATGGCCAAGAACCTGAGTTGGGAAAAGAAAGGAAATGAAATCATATACCTCAAATCCAGAACTAGCACCACAGTGTAGTGCAGCCAGATGGCGGCGATTGGATGCACCCACATCTTTTGTTTCATCCAATAAGGTCACATCACCTATTTCATAAATCTTAAAACCAAAAAAAATAAAATTATCAAGAGACCTCAAATCTAGCTACGGTAATTGGAGAACGAAAGGTAAATCAAATCGCTTACCTTGATAGGTTTAGGGTGGTCTTTGTTAGAACCAGCTGTCTTCAATATTCCAGGCATGAGACTCGTTCTGACTACCTAATAAATGAAAATTCTTTCAGCAATGGCAAAGCAGTAACCGGTATGCAAAGATGGCCAATAGGTTAATGAAAAAAGCACGCAAAAGGGTTTGAGAGAGACCTCAAAATCAGCAGACCGTGGATTCCCTATAATAACAGCTGAGTTGTCATCTAATCTATTTAGCATTGCAAAATTTTCCTTGTGGGAGCATAGAATCCATGTCAGAACCTCAGTGTAAACATTCATTGCAATCTGAAAGTGCCAAAGATGAATAGATAAACCTCTGTGAGATACAAATGCTAGTTGTATTTCACATGAAAAACGCAGACGGATGTGACACATAGAAGCAATTGGAAGTGAGAGTAACCTCTGTTCTGAGAAGATCGCTGAGCTCATTCAAAGGCAGTGGTTTTATCGAAGCAGGCTTTCTTGTCGGGATGTTATTGTAACCATAGGCAATGGCAACATCCTGGCGAAAGATAGCCCAAGCTATTAATTAACGTACACAAAATCATTCATAATGCCATGAACGTATAAAGGTCTTGGTTATGATACATTACCTCCATAATATCACAGGGGTGGAGCACGTCGCTTCGGCTTGGGGGTACATGTACTTTTACGAGACATTGGCTGTCGCAAGATTTTGAACGCTCAGCGTGCAACAGCATTCGGTTCAGCAGACTTGTAACCTGGAGGTTACAAATGCCATTTCACAGAACAAAAGGATTAGTATCATGTGGAGCCTCAATAAAGAAAGAAAACACACAGCAGATTAGAGGAAAAACTCTTAATATAAATGCCAAGATTTACTTCAACTGCAATCTCCAGATCGACAATTCAACAATAAAAAGGAGAATGGTTCATTAATCATTAAGTAATCAAACAACTTGATCGCAGTGATTGCCTTCATTACCTCTTCCAGCTCCAAAGACACTCCAATTGAGGCATTGATATAAGAGAGAGGAACTTCCATATCGTAGACAGCTAAATCCGGATAGATGTATGACTCTCCCTTGTCATATGTAACTTCAACAGGCTCAATCTCAAATTTTCTCTCACAATATTCCGAAAAAGTTGTCACCTGGAAAACAAAACGAATGATCATTGAATCACTAATCAGGTAAGCACAGTAAATGTTGATTTGTTAACCGCATTACCATTGTATTCAAAACAATCTTGGCCTTGGTCAAATCAGTTGCTGTACATTCAATGAAGACATTCTTTGTCTGCAGGCTAATTGCTGAATGTGCACCATTGATAATAGGTGGCAATGATAGCACCGTTCTGCAACAATCAACAATCAATAGTCAACATACACATATTTTACTGCGAAGAACCACTAAATACCTTTTATTGTCGTATAAAACAGGGAAGACGGGTGAGCTCTCAATTATGTGTAGATATTTTTTCAACTTCAAATCTGACTGCAAGAAAGTAAAAAATAAAAATAAAATAAAACAGCCATCAGGAAAGGGTACATTTTTAAGAAGAAAAGGTTGCAGGTGAGTAAATATTCAGGCTCATATGAACCAGAAAATAATAAATTTTCTGGTTTCAAAAAAAAATATTTCATTCATGATTTACCTTGTAAAAGTTAATCAGTTCGTCAGCCCTGAAGCTCTTAGTCTGCACCAAGAGATTGGTATCAGCCAGGATAACAAACATAAAACCATCTTTAATACGATGTTATTGTAAAAAAACGAGAAATTGTGACATGAGAAGCAAAATCATATATCTGTATCAGCGTTAAGATACAAATGCTATAAACAACGAGAAATAAAATCATATATCTATATCAGCAGGCAGCAGCAGAGAACAGCAACTTACTTGCTTCAAAGGTACAAAATTGATATCCATCGGCGACAAAGCCTGAAAATAAGAAGCAAGGACCACAGTATCAATGGCCTATCGTAAAATCCGTATATACAGAAAAAGATTGTTTCTAAGTTTGATTATCATTTCAGCTAAAGGAATGACACCAAACAAGATCAGTAAGGAAGAGTAGAAGATAATAATAAAAGTAGAAAAAAGAGTATAACACTCACCTCATATGTGAATGGGCCCTGTAATGTATCTAAGTCATGAGTTCCAATAGCAACCAGGGATCTTCGCCTGAAATATGAAGTGAAGAAAAACGAATACTACAGCGTTTGCAAAGCATAGAAGCCAAATATTGGAATAAATGTCAATGCAAACCACAAAGTGATATTTGCAGTTAATAATCAATCGTATGCGAAACTGGCAATGTCATTTACCGGCAAATATTCTGATGTAGCTTATCCTGAAGATCTATAAAGCTGTTGTAACGAGCCTCATCAAAGGTTACGCCTCTTAAAACAGCACAGACAACAAATGGGCGAATCTGAGATGTCTGCAAAAGACAAAACTTCAATCATGAAGGGAAAGAAAAACAAAAGAAGGTTGTTACTTGTTGCGACAGGCAAGGTATAGACACCTCTGATTTAACATTCATTTTAAGTATCTTGTCTTTGCCAATGTCAGCAAGCCTATACGTTGGTATCTCCTGTTTCTTGTTGAAAATGCGAAGAGCTTGAGCAAGCCCTTCAAGGCAGAGCAAATCGTATCTGCATTGATTAAGATGTAAATAATAAAATCAGCTCATCTTCTTTAACAACTATCATCAAATGCAGATGGTTTCACCTGTTGGCAGGAATTTCAATCTTGTAGATGACTTCTTCGTCATCATCAGCTTCTTCTTCAATGTGCTTTTCTTTCCTGAGTATTGCTTTCTCAGTTGTCTAGACATTGCACGATGCACAAACTAATCAGGGGAAAACCTAACCAGGATACCCACAAAACATTGAAAAGAAAGAGGCACTAACCACATCATCAAGCTCAATTCCAAAACGGAAACACAGATCCTCAAACTCTTCCTGCGCTACAGAATTCAAAGAAGAAGAGACGAAATCAGAACATACCGAATCAAACAAACAAGGAAAAAAAAAAAAAAACAAGTTGTGGATTGAAGAAGGAAGAGTTTCTTAGTACTTACTGTAGAATTCTCCAAGGGCAGCGAACAAACGGTCTCTGCCAACACTCACGGTAGGCATTGTCGGATTTTTCCTGAAAAATTCCACTCTACCTAAGGTCAGTCCCGGCTCTTACCCATGGCTAGAGGAGCGACCGCCCTACGTCTAAAGCCCAGTTTTTTTTTTATGTTTTAAAACTTTATTAAAAAAAGGCCCATGATATTATTTTTTTACAGCAAGCTTTTGATCTATTAGTATATAGTATACATCAAGCCGTTGATCATGAGAATCGGGTTCAGACTCTCAAGTAAAACTAAAATCTGAAATTGGTTTAGCCAAGGCAACAGAAATCGGCTAAAGAGGATTCACCTGAGGATTTTATTTTTTGGAGGTTGGTCGAGACAAGTTACGATCGCCGGAATTTGTCGAAGCAGAGTGGAGTTCGCCGGAGTTTCAGAGGAAGTCACCGGAGGGTGATGAAGCTGAGATCACCTGAGAAGCATCGAAACAGGAATCAGGTTTCGATCCTTCTGGAAAATCAGGTACACCTAATCTAAAACCGTGACAGTCAGAGGAATGAGGGAGATTAGAGATACCTGATCTATTGGAGGTGACGGCGGCGGTTCCGGTTTGCCGGAGAAGACAGAAAAGGTCCGATCTGGTGGAGATGGCCAAGGATCTGCAACTCTCACACCAAACGAGTAGATGGAGAGGTGTTTTCGATTTGAAAATTCGGAGCCCTTGAAAGAAGGCGTTGACCGCCAGAGAAGTAAGAGCTCTAGGAGGAAGAGGCGGCTCGCCGGAGAAGATGGGTGACCCGTCGGAGTAACCTACCGGTGGAGTTTTGGACTCGGCGACTGCTAGTTTCACGAGCAGAGTAAGAGGAGAGGTTGATGTCTAGGTTTCGACATCACAGGTCCGTGTTTTGTCAAAAGGTGGAGTTTCTTGTTGGGCTGCGTATTGTTTGACAATTCACAGTGAAGATGGGCCTTCATGGGCCAGACGAAAGTTGACAGAAAAACAACTGGGCCCAAACAGAGACATTATTTGCTAAGTTACAGAAGATCATATTTGGACAGGACACTAAGCAGAGTATTCTAAAAAGAGGAAAAGAATAGACAATATAGTATGGGAGAAGTATAAAGAATACAAGTCTAGAAAGAAGAGAAAACTTAAGTTTACAGATTGTTTTTTCTTGTCTTTTGACGTTGTAGTTCATTCCTCATTTTTCTCTGCTTAGTTGTTGTAAGCACATGTAACTCTCTTTGTAACTCCTTTGAGATAGTGAAGCTTTGGCAGAAAGAGTATTCTTCGAAATGTACCGGTTAGAGGCCGAGAACTCGGTGATCAAACTTCGTGTTGTCTTTTTAGCTAATAATCCACAAACGATTTTCTCAACAGTATGAATCAATGGTCTTTTAATCGACTGGAAATTCGCAGTAGAATTGGAGTTTCGTTCTGGCACGATCACTGGTCTTCTTACGGGAGATTGTTGGATCTTTTAGGACCCCGCGGATGCATTGATTTGGGAATCAATATCAACGCAATTGTGGAAGAAGTTCTTCACCGTCACAGACGTAGAAGGCATCGAGTGGTCTTGCTAAACAAAGTGGAAGGTGAGATAGAGAAAATCAGAGCAAAGGTAACTGCAAATTCTCGGGAAGAAGTCAAGTGGAAGTGAAAGGCCGACACATTTAAATCGAGATTCAGGTCCAAAGAAACTTGGTCTCCAATAAGTAAGGTTTGTATATATATCTATGTGAATAACAAAACAACTCATAATCTAAACTTATTTTGCATTCTAAAATATTACATATTTACGGTTTATTAGATTTTTGTGTTTTTAAAAGATAACACATCATAAAAAATATTAAATGAAAAACCAATAAAAACAAAACACTAATACACATTAACTTATTTTTTACTATGTCATTACTTTCCACACAATATTTTGACAAGCTAATATTTCTCAGTCCACAAAAACTTTTTATGTCTTTCATCTGTATTAATTTGTTTGTTCACACTCTATTAGCGCCAATAATGTATACACTTTGCATTTTTCTTTCTCTAAAACTATAGGGTTGACTATGGTACACTACCCCTAATATACAACTTTTTCGATATACATCCTAAAATTTTTGCCTCTTTTCTACACACCCAAAAAAAAATTTATTTACTAAACATCGTGAACTTTGTATTCTCTTATAATTACAACATAGCGATTAGAAATTATGATTGAGTTTAATAAACCGGTAATCGCGTTTAAAAAACCACGTTTAAGATAATCCAACCCTTTTAACCCCTAACCCGACTCTCTAACCCAAACTTATTGAAAAAACAAAATCAATTTGGGGACAGAATTAGTGTTGTAAAGACGAGAGAAAAAAAGAAGAGAAAAAAAAGATTTCATCAATATTTTCCCCTAGCAAAATCTCAAAGTTTATATGAGAAAAAAAAAATCCAAGAATTGAATTGTGTCAGGCTATGTGGATTAAAAGAAAATATTGATTCCAAAACACAATTAAATTTGAAAACACAATTAAAAGAAAATATTGATTCGATTTAGTTTTTTCATTACGTTTGGGTTAGGGAGTCGGGTCAGGTTAGAGGTTAACGGGTCGGATTATCTTAATCATAGTTTTTTAAATACGATTACCGGTTTATTAAACTCAACCATAATTTTTAGTCGTTATGTTGTAATTATAAGAGAATACAAAGTTCATGATGTTTAGTAAAGAATAAATTTGTTTGGAGTGTGTAGAAAAGAGACGAAAAGTATAGGATGTATATCAAAGAGTTGTATATTAGGGGTAGTGTACCAGAGTCAACCCAAAACTATATTGCCTCCTAGAGTCCCAACTACCGCTTTTGACTACATAAACTTTATCTTGCAAATTTAAGAAAGAGAGATAACACATATTTTTGAAAAGATTTCCAATTTAGTATCTCTTTTGTTATGTTTTGCTTCTCTTATCTGGTAGCTTCATTTTGTTTTTGCTCAAGTATTGTTCTCTTATCCTAAATAGATCGTTCTAACAATAGAAAACTTGGGCATTTGCATTTCTTACAAATGCAAAGTGTTTTGCATTTCTTACAAATGCAAAGTGTTTTGCATAACCAATTAAATCCAATTTGTCTCTAATTTTACAATGGAATCAGTGGTTTTGATCAAACGTATGAGTTTTTATAGAAGAAAAAAAATGATCACTTCGTCTTTAGCTTTGTTGTAGACTATGTTCTCGGAGTGTTTTAGATTTTAACTTTTTAAGAGAAATATTGAGATTTTGTAAAATGAGTTATGGGTAAAATACAATATTATCTTATGTGTAATTGACTATAAATAAAATAACGTATAGTCAATCTTTCTCTTCTATACTTAAATATGTTAATTGATTCTTTAATTGCATTTTGCAGAAAAAAGGCACACAAGTTATTCTCCAAATGCTTCATGAGTTGGTTCTTCATAATGAATCTATCAAACATGAGAAAAAATTATCTCCCAATGTAAAAGTCCAAAGCATGTATCAATATTTTGGTTGTATTATGAACTTGTAGTTAATATTCATGGCGAAAATGTGTTTGTCATTGAGATTTTTCGGTTTGTGTAAGGAGTTATTAATTATGAGATGTTTGAAGTTTCTAACTTGGGTAATAAAATGTAGAAATGTAAATCACATGTTTGAAATTGATCTTGAAAAAAAAACATGTCCAAAACTTGCACGAATGAATAGTGATAGTAAAAACGTATACGAATACGATCCGCGCATAATCATTAATATTTAAAAATTTGTTATCTTTTTATGATATAAATAAAATGTCTATATATTTCATATTTTGCCTAAGGTCGTCAATATTATTAAGACGGGTCTGCCTAAGGTTTAGTTCTTAAAATCCAGCTGATATAGACACGATCGAGAAGATCCAATGAATCGAGGCAGAGAGTAAACTCGAATGAACGGAGACTTACCCGCTAAAGTTGGCCGGAGAGCGTTGAACTACGGCGGCGAGAGAGCAATGAGGATATGGCTACGCGCGAGACAGGAGAAAATGAAACGCGGCTTAGGTCAAGCAATCTAATTTACGTGTTGGTTACGACTAAATTTAATCGCCATTTATATTTATTTTTTTGTCAAATGAATCGATAACTATTCCATTTCAATTTTAATAAATAGAGATTTGGGTAAATTAGAGTTTTCCAGTGTCACAAAAATGTTATGTACTACTTTACTTTACTTTAATTGAAAAACAAAAAAATTATATATAATAATGTAATAAATTGCAATTCTCAAACTAGAAATTCCCAAATTCCAAACATGAAATCCAAGAACATACAATGTAAAAACTATGAACTAACCCTAACTCCTAAGTAGAGTAAATTAAATTCTTACATAACAAAGCCTATACAGTTACAGAGACACAACATTCCCAAAATACAAACTCTCTATATTATACAAAAAAACAAGAAACATCTTCTTCTTCTTCTTCTTCTTCTTCTTCTTCTTCTTCTTCTTCTTCTTCTTTAGATACGTGTATAGATTTCATCTAGGACCAGAGAGCTCCATTGCTTGCGCAAGTAAAGTAGAGTCATCAGTAAGATCAGAGTATCTGTCTGAAGATGACATCAATTCATTGATCCTGTTGCTACATTTTGAAGCACTGTCTGATCTTTGAGAAGCTTCCCATCTCTCTGCAAGTCCATCTCCTTCGAGCATTCGAACAACTTCAGACATTTTCGGTCTATGTCCAGGCAAATACTGTGTGCACAACAAAGCTACTCTCACCATTTCTTCTAACTCAATCTCGTCATAGCTCTTCTTCTTCAGCAACTCTTTATCCACAAGCACCTCAAGTTTCTTCTCTTGATGAATCTTTTTAACCCAATCAAGCATCGCGCCTTTCTGGTTGGCCGCTTTACCAAACTCAAGAGCTCTTTGTCCGGTTACAAGCTCAAGAAGAAGAATCCCAAACCCGAAAACATCGGTTTTCTCTGAGGATTGGCCAGTTGAGAGATATTCAGGAGCAATGTGACCCACCGTGCCTCTAACCGCGGTTGTGACATGAGAATCTTGATGATCCAAGAGTTTAGCCAAACCGAAATCCCCAACCACAGCTTCACAATAGTCATCAAGAAGTATATTCGCTGCTTTGACATCGCGGTGGATAATCTTCGGATCACATTGCTCATGGAGATACACAAGCCCTCTTGCTGCTCCTATCGCTATCCTCTTCCTAATGCTCCAATCAAGAACCGGTTTTGCTTTCATTCGAGATGCAACGCTTCCATTGGACATGTAAGGATAAACCAGAAGCTTCTCAGCTTGCGTGATGCAGAAACCATAGAGTCTTAAGAGGTTTCGATGCACAGCTAAGCTGATCATTTCGACTTCTGTCTGAAATTGAATCTCCCCTCCTAATGCATTTCCATCTTTAAGCCTTTTCACCGCAACCACAGTGCTGTCTCTAAGTATTCCTTTGTATACATTTCCATAGCCGCCTTTCCCCAATAAGTTCTTACTGCTGAAGTTATTCGTCGCTATCTGAAGCTCTCTGAAACCAAATCTCCTCAGGTTTCCAAGTGAAACTTCCTCATGATGATGCCCATCTGATGAAACATAATAAAGGAAAATTCTTTCAAATGAATCTCTTAAGAATGTTCTATATGCAAGAAAGAAACTGAGGAAGATCAAACCTTTAACATCAAAGAATGTGTTTTGGCTATGTCTTTGTCTCCACCAGAGAAACAACCCAACAGCAATGAAGATCAATGATACAATCCCAACGCTGGATCCAACTGCGATTGCCATTTTGTGATTCTTCGATCTACCGGAGTATAAAGAAGCTTAAAAAGAGAAAGCAGATTTTAGTTATGTATATTATCAAAGATAAGCCTAGCTAAAACTGAAACTTTTCCAAGATTGAAGTTTACTTCAAGCAGCTAGTTAGTTTACCTCCAGTTTCATTCAAGTTCATAGACATTGGTATCAATGTAGTTCCATTGCAGTCTGGTTCATTACCCGTCGGACAGATCTGTGGGTTCCCAACGATGCTGTACATCAAAAGGGAAACGTTAAGAGTTGATCATAGAGTGAGACATTGAGAGAGAATCAATCACCTAAAGGTCTTTGCAGCAAATCTTGGGACAGGGCCACTAAGATTGTTGTAAGATAAATCACTGAAAAACAAAACAGATCAAATCCTAACATTACATTACATGTCTCTGTATATGAATAGCTTTCTGAATAATGTGAACTGAAGACTAATTAGCTTACAGAAAGGCAAGTTGAGTCATGTTGGATAGTGACAGAGGAAATACTCCTGAGAGAGAATTGTTGTTAAGCCTCCTGATGATACACAATATCACATATCAAGATCACAAATTCCTTAAAACAACACAAATTAAGAGATCCATAAATAACTTTCTTTTTTTGTTTTTCTATTCTTACAGGTATTGCAAGCTTCGTAGATTGCCTAGTGAAAAAGGAATTTCACCGCGGAAGAAGTTATCAGAGAGATCAAGAGTCTCAAGCCTCATAAGCCGACCAATCTCAGAAGGAATTTTTCCTGTTATGTTGTTGTTCTGCAAAAGCCTGCAAGAGAAAAACCATTAAGAACACACACGCACACACAAGACACAGAGTATAAAGTCAAAAGTTCAATTAGTAAACAGTAAGTACTCACACAATCCGAAGATTTGTTAAGTTGGTAATGCTTGGGGATAATGTACCAGATAAATTCTGACTAGGAGTGCCCCTGTAATACAATAAAAGCATTTTTGTTTCTTCACATGAATTTGGTCGCTCATCAGTATAATATATGAATGTAAATGTGAAACTTACAGGCCAATGACAAAGTTTTCTGAAGAACAAGTGACCATTGTCCAACTACAAGGATCAACAGCATCTCTATCCCAGTTATCAAGAACACCATGAGGATCATGTAATGAAGCTTTTATGTCCATCAAAGCTTGCACTGAAGAAAAATTCACTTGCCACTTTAGTTTGGATCAAGAACGACAAATATGAGAATTTAAGAGAGAGAAAAAAACTAGAGAGCTGAAAAACTTTTGCTAAAGAGTGAGAAGGAAAATTGAATTGTTTTTAATGAATTACCTTCAAAGTTAACTCCTTTAGAAGAAAGCAAACCGTTTACAGAGCTGAGAAGGCAAAGGAATCCCAAGAAATAAACTAAAGATCTTCTCATCGTCATCATCATACGTATAGTACTCTCCATTGTTGAACAGAGAGAAGGGAATGAGCAGAAAACAAGATGTACTCAGTTTCCAGATAATCTGGTATTTGATAGAGAGAGAGAGAGAGAGAGAGAGAGAGAGAGATTGGGAGAATCAAAAACCAAATCTTTATTCTTTTTCTTTAAAGTTTTTGGGTTAAAGTATAAACATTTCAACATCAAGAAATGGCAGAGGAACCCACTTCACCAAAAGCATAATCTTTATCAAAAAAAATTATTTTTTGTGTGTGTCAGAAACGAGAAAAACAAAGAAGGAAAAGAAATACGAGATTCATTGGTAGTCTAAAGCGAAGTTCATAGCATGCTTGTCGATAAAGCTTTTGTGTGTGGGGAGACCGTTAAAAAAGTAATAAAATTATATTAAAAATGTAGAAAACAAAAAAAATAGTATTAATATTTACCCATATTGTTGTAAATAATGGACAAGAATAGTCAGTAGCAGAGCAAATATAATTTGTATTTCAAAAATTTAAAAGGGTAAAGCAGGAAATTAGAATACTGTTCTTTTGCTAGCTGCCACTCTGCCGTGTTTTTTGTCTATGGTTTTTAATTATGCCCTATTTTAAAATATATACATTTTTCACTTCTGAAAATGTTTCTTATACAGTGTAGAATTTTTATGGAAACAAGTTATTGAGTTTCAAGGAATGAATTTGTTTTTTGTTAAAGAACAAGGGATGATTAAAACTGGAATATTTTATGTTTCCAAACCAAAAAAAAGAAAAGAAAAACACGGGTGTCTGATTGCTTGGTAGATAGATAGGGAATCCAACATTCCATTGGCTAGACCTAATATTTCAGTGTATAAATATGTTTCCATTTTTTTTTGAGAAAGGGTTATAAATATATATATATGTTTACATGTCATCAACATTTGGGGTTAACATGTTGAGAACTTCGACAAGAAAATTATATATGAAAAAGAAACTAGGCTCACAAATATTTTTTTTATTTATTGATTTTGTTGCCCACTCAATTCTAAGCATATTTGTCTTCTCCATGTGTGGAATTACTAAGATATAGTTAGCTTTGATTATTTAATTTCCGTCATTTCAGCATCCACCTAAGCATTTATTATTTTATAAAAAAACCACCAAAATATCAACCTCAATGATAGGTTAAACTATTTCAAAAAATAAAAGCCTAGCCCACTCTAACTAAATATAGAACCAACATTATGTATGAAAACTAAAACATATTGACACCTAAAGATATGGACACCTAAATTAACACCAACACCAAAAAGTACAAGCATAAACCATGAGATAGCCACTTCTATGAATTGCCTTGTTCTGAACCCTTAAATCAAAATATAGTAATATGTAAGCAATAAAACCCGGAACTTGTATTCATAGGTTTTTATCGCCAGGTATACCTTCATGAAAGTTGCAATGAACCCTGAAACAAGAGACGCTTATATAAGCATAGAGTAAACCCAAAAAAAAAGGTTGTTAAAGAATTGAAGATTGGTGTAATGCAAAAAACACACCAACGCAGAAGATACTAATGGTACAGAAGAGCTCCTCTCAGTCTCCGGTTAGTGTCGAAGCTACGTCATTCCAAAGGAAACACCTCTAGATAATAACGTCTCAACCGCTCGATTAAACTATTTGCTTAGAGTTGTTCCTATTTGAAACCAACAACAGGCATCACAATGTATAGTTTTATGCACAATTTCTCTAAAACAAATACGATTTTAGTTTAGAAATGAAATTACTGAAAACTATGATTTAGCTCAATAATACAGAAATCGTCAATTCTAGTCACCCACAATCCACACTTGCCTACTATTTTTATTTAAAAGAAGAAAATAATGAAATCATCAATGAAAGCAACAACGCACGCTCTTTATTTAAAGAACGAAACAAGTCAAATCTAGAGAATTCCAGTCGAATCATAAATTTGCATATGAGTGTTTTTTTTTCAATCATGATTAAACACCAAATCGTCGGAAACTAAACTTGGGAAAAGATAGATAAAAGATAATTACTTACCAATCGTCAATTCAAACACGACGATGACAGTGAGAATAACCCATACACAGTAACGGCTGAGTTCCAGATTAGGTTAGTGGAAGAAAATCAAAATCGCTACATTCCAAATATGTGCGTCAATCTTTTCCCCTTCTTTTCATGAAATCTCAACACACATAAAAGCAAAAAAAAAAATTGAATCTTAAAAGGCCTAACATGGACCAGTATCAGACCTTAATGAGCCCAACTTTGTAAACCGTTGTTTACCCAAAAACAATTTCGTTGGACTCACCGATGGAGAATAATTTGACAGCGACGATGAATGACGATAGACCCGAAGAAGGATCTATCATGATCAATCGTCGTAGTAGAGGAGATAGTGAAAACCAGTTAAGTGGGAGATAAATCAACATTATGCTGCTTTTAATGTCGTATTCAATTTGTGAGCAAAACCACCTCCACCATTATTATGCAGACGTTTCACCGTAAAGTCTTTATAGCGCAATTTCAAATTCTCATTATTTTAAACCGCAATTAAATATCCGGATTTCGTATTCTCAAATTCTCATTATTTCAAACCGTAATTAAATAGAAAAAACCTCATAATCCTAATTATCAAATCTGTTAATAATCTAAAATTAAATTCAGAAAACATCATTAAATTTGAGAAAAAACATTCAGAAAAAGTAAACAAAGAATGGGAGTAAATATCCATCAATTTATTAAGTCGTATGAATTGCGTTAAAACAATACATCGAGAATTAATTACAGAGATCAACTTAAAAATACTCACTTCTAAAAAAATTTAAATGATAATATAATTCCCTCTAGAAAACCAACCAAATGCAAAAATTGACCATCAAAGAGAAAAAAAAAACAAAGGAAAAAATGTATTATCAACTAAACAAACGCATAGATGAACATAAATTCAAGAAATTTTTTTTAAAAAAACATAAGAAAAAAATAAACAGGTTTTAAACTGATAGAAACAATTTTATTAACTATGAGAACAAAAAAACAAATAATATTAAACAATAAAAAAATTAGAAAAATGTTAACCGCACCCTAGTTACATATATAAATATTTTTTCAAAAAAATGTTGTATGTTAATATAAATAATTTGCGCCAAATGTATGTTTAATTATCAATAACTAGATGATATCAAATATTTGAGCACTAGATTTAATCGTATCTCATTCTCTCATGTTAAAAAAAATTCTAATGTCGCGGCACATTTGTTAGTTAAAAAGGGTCCTCCAAATTCCTTATTTTTTCAGGATGTAATTATCCTCATGGTTAAACAAAATTTTGTATTATGATTTTATCAGTTTATATTAATAAAAATTCTTTTCTATAAAAAAAAAAAACCAAAGGAAGATAAATTCATTAAATAATTAGAGATTTCACATTTTACATAGATTTTTAGCATCGAGGATTTCGCTACAGTTCATAATTAATCCAGGGCCCAGAGATAAACATATCTATTGATGATTTGTTTGTTTTCCAGTAAAATCCACCGCAGATAAAAGATTTAGACTAAAGCTCAATTGACCAAATAGTCCATGCAGAATATTTACACACAATAAAATCGAATTCGAAAGAGTTTACATCCTTGATTTTAAACACGAGAGTTTAGTGATTTAATTGAATGATTCCATTAAGAGCAAACGATCACATTTAATCTGAACAACAAAATAATATCTATATAAAAGACTGTCAAATTTTCAAAACACAACACAATTTCTTAACATTCAAAATACAAAAAGTCTATCCCACTTTTTATTTTACAACTGCAAAATCTAAATTCACTATAAGATATTCGATATCTTGTAATGTACTTATATAAATATATATATATATATATATATCTTTATTTATTTATTCATAAAATTAGATAATGAGATAACCCATAGTCCAAGTACAAGACATTCAAATTTTAACCTTACAATTTGTCCAAACCGCTTGTCGTTTTCACTAGGTTTTGTCTATGTGTGAGTTGGCAGTTATATTACGACAAGCATTTGCATTTGTTCAAAATATATACTATATATTAGGTAGGGGTGGAACGGATCCAGATATCCAGAAATTTCAAGATATTCGAGTCCGTATCTGTATCCGTCGGATTCGATTTTTAATTATCTTTATTTGGATTTGTGGCTTTCGGATATCCGGATATTAATATATTTATGAATATCTGGATCCGGATCTGGAACCGTAAAAAATATTAAAATATTTAAAATAATGGTAAAATTAAAATTTTATATAATGTTTTGTAAAAAAAAAAAATTGTGTTATAAAAAATATATTTTTATTTTCATTATTTTTATATATAAATCTTAATATATTAAAAAACTATTAATAAAATAAAAATTATAATATATTTAAAGGATTCGGATCCGGATCCGGTTTTGACGGATTTGAGATTGTACTATCCAGATCCGACCCCCTCAAATATCCGGATTTTTGGAGCGGATCCCGGATCAGATCTCGGATGATAGGTCCACCCCTACTATATATGGTGTTAAACCAAATACTATTTTTTGTTAAAGATTAAGCCAAATACTCCTATGGTTTATTTTAGTTTCTTCTTTTAGTCAAAAAGTTATTATACTATCATTTATTATAATGTTTTTATGGGGTTTTAAGATTATCTACAAATTAGAGAAGACTTTCTATTATAATACAAATTCAATTAAAAATAATTTTGTATTTGATAATGGAAAACTAAACAATGTATATTTGTTCTTCACAAAATAATAATAATACAAAATTCATTCAACGTATGAAGAATCAATTATATGAAGAACAACGGTTACATTGAAAACTCAAATGCAATATGATGGTCATATAAAGCTCTAGAGCTACTACCGTATACTGTTGAACACGAATCTATCTGTATTTTTAACTTGCCTAATAAACTAAAATTTTCAAAGCTAGTCCAAACTATGCTAATTTTTTTGTTCTCATGTCAATAATCAATTACACACTAATATTTTTTTAGGTTATGATTTCGATCAACGAAACAATGTTGTTAATTTAATTAGTGAAGTACCTGTAATTTTATATATATATAAAGTAGCACATATTAGAATGATTTTGCAACGTTCTATTTATTTAAATATATTGACATTCGTACATCATGGTTATCTTCATCGATACGTACCGCGACCTGTAAACCAAAAAGAAAACATTATATAATTACTTTCCCAAGCGTCACTCCTAGTCAAGTTTTTATAGTTTTGTCCACGCGACACGGTTTCTTAAAACTCGATTTATGAGAAACAATCATTAATAATTTAATGCTTTTCTCCTTGATATGACGTTTGATGGAAAATGGGTTCTGTAAATTTCAGAGGAAACAAAAATAAAAATCATAAATACTATAGTAGTATAAGATTACAAAACATGACATGAAAGACTGTGCAGAATGCAGATGGAGAAAGATGGTTCCCAACTTGAGTCCTATGCCTGAGGTGGCGGAGCTTAACTGTCTCAACTTCAATAATGTTAGGGGGATAGTATTTGATGAAATTATAGTATTAGATTATTTAGCCATCGTTTTATTTGCGTGATTGTTTTTTACTATACGTTTTTTGTTTTTTGCGTGATTACTACAATTTATAGATTTCGTATATAAGTTTAAAATTTTATACAAAATTTGTTGGTCACAAATTAAAACTAAGATTTCAAGAGAGATATATAGACAATTGCTCACCGCTCTTTATTTAAACTCTAAAATAGAGATTGAGTTTTACTAAACTTTTTTCTCTGTGATTAATGGAAGTACCACATGACGGTTTCATAAATGAGTAGAAAATTCATATTCAGCAAAAATAATAAAAATAGTCAAGTATGGAAAGATCAAGATGAGATATACTAGTCCAAGGCTTTGTGGTCGAGTGGTTGGGGATGGGATCGGGTTGCCACCACACCCCGGGTTCGATCTTCCTGCTGCGCGAAACTAAATCACAATTCTCTTGGACATCCACACGGATATGGGCTCATTGTTTACGGTCCATTTGAAAACCTGGGAATAGGCCTATTCGTGGGTTGCCTTTCTCCCAGGGATTAGTCTGGGCCCTTCCATAAATCTAGGATTTACCATGAATTACCAAAAAAAAAAAAAAAAGATGAGATATACTATAAATTAAAATAGGATAATTTACATCTTTGACAACAACAAAAATGAAGATAATTTACATCTTTTGATCTTTCATTTTGGATTTTTAAGTGATCTTCTAATTTGTTTATGACGATTCAACCTATTTCTGCGATTTATAGCCATTACATTTGCATGTACGCTTGGCAATGTATACACCTATTTTTTTTTGTTAAAGTTGGCAATGATATAGTACAAACCCAATTGTCCAAGACTTTTGTTTTTTCTCACTTAGTGTTTTCTATTTGTCTTTTTAGCTCACCTAATTGTCATCAAGTTCATAGTAAAAAGGTGATATTTTATTAGTGTTTAAAACTGATTTAATGCAGATAAAAGTATTTTATTAGTCTCCATTAAATCAGAGTTCAGGGATTATAATAGAAAATATATTAGTTTGAATATTTTTCTACACAAAAATAGTTGAAATATTAAAAAATTTATCGTAATTTAGTTGAAATATTTTTATGGAATTTTCCCATAAGATTTTAAATTGAAGCTGGAAGGAAAAACAAATCCAAATTGCCTGTAAATGATAATGGAAAACGTAGGTAGAAAAAGAAAAAGAAAAACGTAGGCAGCCTATTAAAAGGTAGGTTTAAAAGCATATGGAATATTTGTAGCTTATCTTTTTCGAATATTATACTTTTATAGTTCTTGAAATTTTAGTGGACTGGTCACTGCGAGTCATCAAGTAGACAACAAATAAGTTATTATTATTTTTTTTTTTTTGATAACCTAAGTTGTCCGGTTGATATTCTATCGGAGAGATGGGGACTGACTACTATATGCCAAACCAGTAAGACTTCGCGACTTCCGACTATTGCCTAGAGTGAGTTGGCCCAACTGACAAAGCCTCCTCACGGGTTTTCAACTGGACCGAAGCCCAGTGCCAGCTTCCACACATGGTCGTGATTAATGTTTCGAGCACCAGCGCAGAGGAGAAATCGAACCCGGATTCCCCGTTGGTAGAACAATCCCACATCCCCACTACCACTCGACCACTCCCATGTGGGCCACAACAAATAAGTTATGATCATATTGTTTCTTAGAATCCGTTGAAATCATGAGAATTTGAAATTAAGTTTGTGTTCCATTTGGATAAAATTCTATCAATAATTGTATTTTGCATGGTTTATTGGAATAAAATGATTATAACCATGTCTTGTCGGTCCATGAAAGTGAATCGTCGAAGCAACTTGCCATCAGTTCCCTTATCTATGTGATTATTACATCAAATCGTGGTTAGCTTTAGTTTTTTTGTTTAATTAAAAAAGAAATAGTTGTGGCATTCAAAAAGATGATATTATATAGTTCTTATAAATGTAATTTGGTGTTACGAATTCAAAACTATAAATCATCACAAAGTTAATATATCGACTTGAAATATTAAATGACGAATTAGAATCCTATATAAAGTTGTTGTATAATTGCATTTAAGATTTTTTAAATAGCTCTAAACATTAAGAATATCTGGATTAGTTTATGTTATTTGGTTTTCATTTTTTTTGTTTCGTTAACAAACTCATGATCGTTGTTTTTGACTTTTTGGATATCTGGGACAATTGTGTTCTGAGCATATGTAAAATGCGTTCGGGATTCACCTAACATACCAAATGATATGCCTATTCAAATCTATTGTATTTGGTATAAACAAAACGTAAACATTTCGTTTTTCATCACCCACAGTCATAGCCATTAGCCACGACGTTTTATACAAATAAATTATCAACATATACCGATGAAGTTCAAATCATTTTTTAAAAATACAAATTATCATATACAAAAAAAAAAGTTTGCAACCGTTAATATATGTATCTAGTAGAAATAAAATGCTGACCTACTCAATAACACAAAAAATAATTATAGTAATTTATAACCACGGAGTGTATTCACTCCATAACACACACTCACACACAGAGTTCACTCCATTTGTATTTTACTATTTTTAAATGCTAAAAATGTTCCTCTTTCTTCTAACCAGAGAAATTATCGACTTTTCAGAACGTTATTTATCAACTTCAACTTATTTTCTATTTCACAAGTATCAAATATATGTGCCGACTCTCTTACAAAAAGAGTTCGATCACGAAGTTTTTTATTTTTCATGTAAACCACCATTTGTATTTTACTATTTTTAAATGATAAACATATTCATCTTTCTTTTAACCAGGGAAATTACCGGCTTTTCAGAGCGTTATTTATGAACTTCAAATTATTTTCTATTTCACACGTATCGAATATATGTGCCGACTTTCTTACAAAAAGAGTTCGATCACGAAGTTTTTTTTATTTCTCCATGTAAATCACCATTTGTATTTTACTATTTTTAAATGATAAAAAGTTTTCCTTTCTTTTAACCAGGAAAATTACCGGCTCTTCAGAGCGTTATTTATCAATTTCAACTTATTTTCTATTTCACAAGTATCGAATATATGTGCCGATTCTCTTACAAAAAGAGCTCGATCACGAAGTTTTTTATTTTTTCATGTAAATAAGACGGAACCGGTAAATGCTAATAACTTTTTTGGCCAAACTTAATTTAATAAATAGGGAGTTGACAAAAAAAAATGATAAAAATAAAGCGTGTAAAGAATTAAAGTAATTAATCAACTTGATACATGCATAAATATATGATTTTACATTTTCGGTCCCAAGCAAGCAGGTAACTAAGCGTGCTTAGTGCTTACAGAATTGATTTCTTTCATCTTTTTTTCTTTTCTATTTTCCTTTTTTAGCTTTTTCCCGGGAAAGTGATAGAAACTTTGTCTCCTCGTTGGAATGTGAAACCTGCTTTAACTTTCTTTTTTTCCTCTTTCTTCTAACCAGTGTAAAAAAAAACATCTCAGGCTTTGCTTAAAAAAACGGAAACCCGCCAGATGACTCCAAGGGTTTGAAACGGTCCCCTTCTCTAAACAGCAACTAATCATAGTGAAATGATGACACATCTCTCATATTTCTTTCTTTCTTCCACTCTTTTGTCTCATTTCTTGTAAGAACATCCATCAAAGCTTGTCTTTTTATGTTGCTACGTCGCTCTCTCGCCGATCTGTTCCTCCTCGTTCAGTCCTTTTATTTCTCCACACTCTCTGCAGAAAAATTCAAAAAAAGTTGCAGAGATGATGCGATTGACAATGAGAATGAAAATGGTGCAACCTTTCAAACATTTACATATACAGTTCACGATTGTGATCGATCTACGAAAACAAAAGAATTCGGCATAGAACGCGACAAAGACCAGCACTACAATATATATCCGATTGTGGTTGTGGTCCTGTTTATTTATATCAATAATCAGAAAAGAACAGACTATGGAAACTGACCTTGAATCCCTTCTGTTCTCTTCTTGCTGGCTTAGTTTTGGTGTCTAAATCTCTCAGGCCCATGGACGATTACAAAAGGCTTGGTTGATTGTCTACAACAAGAGTGAAGTTTCTTTTGGGTTTTGGCACATCATTTACCTTTCAAATTCCAACTTAACTAAACAGAGACACTATGTGACTTTTCATATCTCATCGTCAAGGTTCATGGATCAACCATTTTGATACCATAAACTTAGCAATGTCAAACAGAAGTATTGATCAATAGGCATTATTACATGGTACAAGAAAAAAGTTGAAATTGAAAAATGGAGTTACAGACAGATCTTGTTAATAATACTTCAGAACAATCATGGGTTTCCATGGCAGAGCCAAGAAGATGATGAGCAAGTGAAAACTAAAAGAACATAGTACCTTGAAATTATTTTGGCAGTCCACCAGGTTGATGCAGACATTAATGGTGATACATGTAAACAAAAGAAAACAGCAGGAAAATTTTCTGGCAATTTTTTTTTGAATCAAATGCACAGAAACAAAAAAGACTTGAAGGAACGTAAACTAAAACTGGGGCTAAGCAGAAGCAGCCAAAGGTTTTTCTACAGCAGATTCATTAGGTTTCATGGAATTGAAGAGTTCTAGAACATCTGGATGATTACGGATATAGTTTGGGCACGTAGAGAGTAAATCCTGTGCCTCACTGTGCCTTGCAGCCTTCATCATAGTTTCGAATACACGCAGAACCACTTTGGTAGATGGAAAATTCTTCGAGGTCATAGCCTTCAGAAAACCAAGAGCTTCGGTGCTTGTTCCAGTTGTTGAGAAGTAATTCATGAAAGGGTCTAGGAAAGGAGGGAATCCGTGATCTTTCATTATTGGTAGAAGACTCAAAGCTTCTTCAAACCCACCATCTCTTGCAATCTTTTTTGTCAACTGATTCCTCACCAAGATTTTGTACGTGCTATGACGAGGTTTCAGCTGATTTTGCTTTACTTGCGCAGTCAAAAGCTTGTATGCATCTCTTGCCTGATTCTTGTTGCAGTAAGCAAGAGCCAACTTCTCAAATGCATAATCAGCATAGGAGACTCCTGCTTTTCCAACCATTATATCGAAACTCACTAAAGCTTCCTTGAATTCCCCGGAATCACAATACCCTTCAACAAGAGAAGCCATTGCCTTATCATCTAGGTTATTTCCGGATGCTTCCATAAAGTCTACAAGTTCAACGGCTTCGTCTTTCTTTCCCTTACGACTAAGCCCTGATGCGATCATGCTCTGCAGATCACTACTTGGAAGATAGCCTCCTTTCTTCATTGCTTTCAACACCTCATTGCTTTGGGCAACCCTATCCACGCTATTTAAAGACTTCAAGACAGATTTCAGCATAGCATCCGTCAACACCTTACCATTTATGGTATAAGCTTCCACGGCTCTTGAAAACAAATCCATATCTAGAAGCTTGGCAGTTACAATTTTCTTGATCAACAAACAGAAGCAGTGTGGGGTGGGTTTGTTACTACTACTACCCGCCATTGCAATCTCAAACAAGTCAACAGATTCCTTGATCAATTTACTCTGACAGAACCTCGTAGAAACTCTAACATAAGTCTCTATTTCCACTTCGTAACCAGCACTCCTCATCTCTTCGACGATGTTCTGAAATCTATCTAGAAAATTCTCTTTTCCTAAGACCCTAGCCATAGCATTATAGGTTTTCTCATCATGCTTAAAGAAACCAGACTCATCAATCCAACGGAAGAACAGCAAAGCTTTCCTGGGTTCAACAACAAGACTTCCCACAATCATCTTCACTAAATCACTTTGAAACTCAACATTTAAATCTCTTAGCCGTTTCTCCACATCATCACCCCATTCTTCCTTCTTAACAATGTCACACACCCTATCGCAAACAGTCTCAGCCGAATTATCTAAACAATCGGAAGGGAAAAGCCTTTTCAGCCTCACCAAATCACTCTCCAGTCCATCTTTCTGAAATTTCTCACCCACTTTATCTCTAACATTAGCCGATAAACCATGTCCTTTCTTCTTCATAGCAACAACCAACCCCCAAAACTCATCGACAAGTCCATTACCACCCAGAATACGCAGCATCATGTTATAGTTTTTCGAGGAAAGATCCCCAGGAAAAGCCTCCGTGATCCACTGGAAAAACCTTCTCGCAACATCGGGGTTTGATTCGAGCCTTCTCAAAATCTTCAAAGCTAAGTCTTGGCTAATCACGGTATCACTCGATTCCAACTCTTTCCTAATCTCATCATCACCACTCAATCTGCTAAAGATATCAATCACGACACACTCAGCAGTAGGTTTCTCTTCGATCACAGGATCGGACGAGAAGCTTCGACCCACTGACTTCACCATTCCTGCAGAGCTCCTCATTCGGGATCTTAAGGAACGAAGCTCTTCGCTTTGTTGCAAAGCTCCGACCCCAGAAGGTAGGTGAAGGAAACAAGAGAAAGATCGGGTCGAAATGGAGGTTACCTGAAACTGAGAACAAGGAGAAGGATAAGCAAGATGGGACCGACGGTAGCTTCGAAGAAGCATCAATCGCCATTGTTGATATCTCATCTCTGATTTGATCTGGGTTAGCCAAAAAAACAAAAGGGTATAGTATACTGGATCTGATCTGAATCAAAAGCTTGATCCTTCCGAAAGAAACGAGAACGGAGGAACAGCGATTGCGAAGCTCGGGGAAATGTTAGGGTTTTAGAGAGGATTTTGATTTTTGAGGTAAGGAAACACAGCTAATTGAGAGAGAAGGTCCCATTGCGATGAGGAAGATGAGTAAACAAACAAAACAAAAACTTGGTACAATTCGATTTTAGCCCATAGTTTCCTTGTGGTTACCAGTTTTGTCGTATAGTTTTAATTGGATCAATATTCACCATGCCCACAAGGCCACAACGATCATTGCCTTAATCTATTAATATATTTGTATTTATATTTCTTGATTTTGTAAAACTCCTTCAGGAAGTTCTTATTTTGTTCGTCATTTATAGGATTTTTTTTGTTCTTGATTAGATCTGTATAATTTCGCTCCCATTAACTTTATAATTCAATTTTAACCAAAATGAGATGAAATTAAGTATGTAAGCATCAAGTGCATGAATAAGAAGGATAAAGCTGTTGGAACTTAAATTAGATGTTTATTAATTAACAGGAAGCTAAATACATAAACATCCAAATTAACATACACCTAAAGAGAGAAACATTAATTAAAACACTAAAAACAACAACAAGAAGAAGTAGGATGAAGATGATAATCAATTTTTTTATTTAAAACCACAACAATTGATTAAAAAGGGACATTATTACTCTCAATTATTTGATTTTTGAATCACTACTTGTTCGTGCCGGTCTTCTCCTTGACAACATTAACAGCTCCTCCTCCTGCCTCTGATATTTTCTGTCCCGCCTATACGTAAATACAAATAGCATATAATAAAAGATATGAGATCGACGTATACATGTATATTAATACGTATATTTCTATACATAATACCGTATATAACATATGTGTATGGATCACTTACTGTTTGCGCGGACGCTCCAGTTGCGGCAGCCGCTTCCTTGGCCTTGTCCATCAGCACATTACTCTTCTCCTATACACACCATTGTCCACACAAAATTAAATATTAATATGCTGCTTAATTAGTGCTTCAAAATAGATAGGTTTTGGTTCGAGATTCTATGTGTGTTAAAATAGTGTAATGTGTTTCAAAATTATCATAAAACATGTTAGTATTTAAATAAGTATCTATAACCGCGTTTGATCAAAGTGTAAAAAGAGACCTCAGCTTTGCCTGCGGTATGACCGGCTTGGAAGCTCTGCTGTTTGTCTGTCATTTTTCTTGCAATATATTTTTGTTTATAATACGAAATTTGATGTGTTTGTTTTTGATTGATGAGAAGAGATGTGGGCTTAAGGTCTGTACTTATAAGCCCAATAAAAGGTACTTGTATGCTGCCACGTGTATTCGGTAACCACGTGGGCGACGCGTGATGGAACGATCTGCTTTGCCTTACGTCGGTAGCTGTTTATTGGCTATCAGGATCCACGTGTCGTTTTTGTATGGGATATAGGGTTTTACTATATTAGTAGGACTCTTTGTATGTGGTTCTCTCGCCTCCATGTTTTCTTTTTTTCATTTATTTATTGAAATAACTATTCGAAAATATCTCAATATAAAAATATTGTATAGTATTTTGCAATGTTCAAAAAATCGCTAGACACTAATCGGGTGACCGGATTCCGCCTAGCGCCTAATCCAAAAATCAGAGATTAATCAGTGATTAGTTTTTAATATTATTTTATTTAATTTATATTAAAAATTAATATATGATGTTAAATATGTATTATTATGTTGAGAAGTATGTATTAATAATACTAATATATTGTATTTTAATATTATTTTATTTAATTTATATTAAAAATTAAATATATGGTATTAAATATAATTATAAAATTGAAATGGATCTAAATTCAACAAAAACTCAATATTTAACATAATATATTAATTTTTTAATATAAATTAAATAAAATAATCAGTGATTAATCGCCGATTTTTTTAAAAAGCGTTGAAATCGGAAAAAAAAATCCGTTGACCGACTTTCTTCCCCGCCTAGACACTAATCGGGACGGTGGACCGCCATCTAGCGCCTATGCGATCGATTAATCACCTAGACGGCCGATTTTTTGAACATAAGTATTTTGTGTCGTCTAGTAATTTCTAATCCACTATGGCTAAGTCTATATGGCTGTAAATAGAAATATGTAGCGTGGTTTTTTTTTTTTCCTTTTGATTTGAGAAACAGTAACGTGGGGTTTATTGCATATGCGTTTGGCAAACATTCCGTGTTATTATTTGCGAAGATATTAAAAAGTTCGTTGAATGTTGCAACTTTTAATTATCCAAAAAAAAAAACGAATAGGAGTAGCAATTGGTGTGTTACGTGAATCCGGAAGCATATACATTGATGAATCTCATATCATCAACGTTAAACTATAACATATTGTGTTATGTGATAGTCTAGCTAGTTATAAAAATCAGAAGGGAATAAGCTCAAATTGGTTTGATAATTTCACTTATGTTAGGTGATATTTTCTTTGAATCTTTGTGTGTATAGAAGCTGACGAAGGAGTTTATCGTTAATTTAATAATTACTGAGGCTGCCATTTTAGGAAAACGTTTAATAGCAGTTATAAAACCAATTGATAAATCAAATTATTTAGCTGACCATTAGTTTTTTCCATCAAATTCTCAAGATCGGTTATTTGTGTGTATAAGTCTCGCTCCTCCTTCCTTAATTTCGTGTGTGTGTTAAAGAATTGGTTCGTATCTCCTCTTTGTAAAAAAGTGCAATCTTCACAAAATTTTATGACATGTAATCCTATATCCTCCAAAGTATAGTAAATTCTTGGGAAAGAAAAACACTCACGCTTAATTGTTTAAGAATAAGTATGTCTTTTGAGAAAATAAGTTCTAAAACACGTAAAAAACAAGAAAGAGAAAGAAAGAGAAACAGACAAACTACACGAGATTACAAAGCTCTTTTACAAAAGACATATAGATATAGGACACAAGAATATCATGAATTAAACTAATTTGTACCTCTTTTCTTTCTAAAAGAAAGTTTTCTAATTATTTTTTCTTATTTCATAAAATAGTTTTTGAGTTTTTCTATGCAAAAATAATTAATAATGATCAATTAGAAATTTCAAAAATATTATTTGAAAATAATTGATTTCATTGAATTATTATTGATTTCAAGTTATGAAAAATTGTTTATTAACAAAAATATTAATGTGTTTATAATCAAATATAGAGGGAGTACACAATAGAAAACATGTTTATTGTTATAGACGATTTTACGTAAACTACGTTGATTCACTTGTATGAAAATTGTTAAAACTGTTTTTTTTTTTTTTTGATAACCAAAATTGTTAAAACTGTTTTGGTCTCATATTTGGTTTCTTCTACATTCACTATCGTAGACAAGGATATAAAAACTAGTTGTGGACAAAAAGAACTGTAACCGAATCAAAACATAATTATATGTTAGCTTGGTTTTGGTTAAAACTAAAAACCTGTATGGTTAATAGTTTTAGAAAAAAAAATCGGTTTCGGTTTGGTTAAAAACCATAAAATCAATCGAATTTTTAATTTTTAGGTTTTTTATATTTTATTAGTAATCCAAATATGTCTTCTTCTTCATTTTTTTCTTAATAACTATAATATATCAAGAATAATGACTCTTTTTTTTTTTTTTTGTAAATTCATTTGTATGATCATTTTACTTTGAGAATTTTCTTCTTTGATAACGTTGATAATTATGTAAGCATCAAGTGCATGAATAACAAGGATAGGAATAGATGTTTATTAATTAAGTGGAAGCTAACACACATAAACATCCAATCCAACCATACACCTAAAG
The DNA here is from genome assembly GCA_030161315.1 of Eutrema japonicum. Classification (NCBI taxonomy): domain Eukaryota; kingdom Viridiplantae; phylum Streptophyta; class Magnoliopsida; order Brassicales; family Brassicaceae; genus Eutrema; species Eutrema japonicum. The sequence continues at coordinate 49,935,126 of BSQW01000005.1, forward strand.
GGAGAAACATTAATTAAAACACTAACAACAACAACTAGGACGAATATGAGAATCAATTTTATTTAAAACTACAACAATTGGGATATTATAAATCCCAAATTTATTTTCGAATCGCTACTTGTTCAGGCCGGTCTTATCCTTCACAAAATTAACCGCTCCTCCGGCCGCTTCCGCTATCTTCTGTCCCGCCTATTCATAAATACAAATATCATATAAAGATATGACTATATACATGTATATTAAGTATGTATATGTATAAATGATATGAGATTTACATATGTATATTTCTATATATATATATATATCATAAGTGTGTATGGATCGCTTACTGTTTGCGCGGACGCTCCAGCTGCAGTAGCAGCATCCTTGGTCTTCTCCAGCAGCACATTGCTCTTCTCCTATACAAAATCAAAATTATAAATTCAATTACTTCATTATAAATGACAACAAAATCCAAAGAAATTGTTAACTAAGAAAGAAGAAAGAAGCAACGGAAATAGTATGTGAAATAGCCAAAAACAGAAAGAAACAATGATGAATAGTGAGAGGTTAAAAGGGTTAACGAAACAAATTTTATCTTTTTGTTTTCTTTCTAATCTTGTTAGTTGATGAAATTAGTATATAGTTAAAAAGAAAGGCTGCTTGCTTAGTGGTTCAAGATAGATAGGTTTTGGTTCAAGATTATCAAAGTGTGATCCGCATTAGATCAAAGTGTCAAATAGAGAGATAGAGACCTCAGCTTTGCCTGCGGCTTGACCGGCTTGGAAGCTCTGCTTGTTGTCTGCCATTTTTCTTTAAAGATAAAATTTTTGTGTTATATTGAATAGTTTTGTGTTTTGATTTGATGAGAAAAGAGGTGGGCATATGGTTTGTATTTATAGGCCAATTGGAGACACTTGTGTGGTGCCACGTGGACGACGTTTAATGGTACGATCAGCTTTGCCTTATGTCGGTAGCTTTTTATTGGTTCTCTCACGCCTCCCTGTTTTCTTTTCATTTTTTTTTATTAAGATAATAACTCTTCGAAAATATCTCAAATATATATATATATGTATGATATAGTATTTTTGTTGTCGTCTAGGAATTTCTAATCCAGTAGAGATATGGGCTAAAAGTCTATGGCTGTAAATAGAAATATGTAACGTGGGTTTGTGCATATGCGTTTGGCAAACATTTCGTGTTATAATTTGCGAAGATATTAAAAAGTTCGTAAAATGTTACAAGGTTTATCCCAACAAACAAAAAAAAAAACGAATAGGATTAGCATATTAATTAAACACATGATTTAATTTAACTATTTCAAAAAGAAAACTAATTGTTACCATTTGGTGTGTTAGGTTAGGTGAATCCGGAAGCATATTAAACGCATGATCTAACTATTTCAAAAAGAAATGCGTCAAATAAAAGAAAACTATATCAAACTCAATTATAGTTTGAAATGAATAGATCGGTACATGCCATATAAATTCTATACTATATATCTCGTTAGCAATGTGGAATTCTAGAAATCAGGTTTTCAATTTATAATTATAGATATATATATATATATATATAAAATTGGTTTCAATCATTTAAAATGCTAAAAAAAAAACTAATTCCTTTTAGGTTGTTGTTATACATGTTGATTATGAATCTCATATCATCAAGGTCCAACTAGAACTTTGTGTTATACGATAGTCTAGCTAGCTATAGAATCAGAAGGGAATAAGCTCAAATTGGTTTGATAGTTTTAATTACGTTAGGTGACTTTTTTTTTTGTTTTGAATGGTGACCAAGGAATGAGGACGAATAATGAATTCTTCTTTATTCCTAAAAAATACACCATTTATTAGTAACTTTTTGTTCATATGATTTTTTTGCATTCTTTATTTTATAGAGAATAATAAAATAAAAATAGTCCTTATCAAATTTGAGGAAGAACAATATGAAAAAAAGATTTTTATTATTTTTCTCTTCGTATCTATTGTTCCTCTAATGATCACCATTTTGACCTTTGTGTGTATAGAACATGACGAAGGGGCTGCTATTTTATGAAAAAGATTAATAGCAGTTATAAAAACAATTGTTAAAATAAAAATATTTAGCTGACCATGTGTTTTTTCTTTGAGCCATCAAATTCTCAAGATCGGTTAGTTGTATATATAAGTCTCGGTCGTCCTTCCTTAATTTCGTGTGTGTGTGTTAAAGTTTGGTTCGTATCTCCTCTTTGTAACAAAGTGCAATCTTGACGTTTTTTATGACACGTATAATCCTCCAAAGTTTAGTGAATTGTTGGGAAAGAAAAACACTCACGCTTGATTGTTTAACAATAAGTATGTCTTTTGTAAGAATCATAAGAACTCTCTGAAATTCTGTATATTTTCTGATTAGGGTTTTATAAAGGAGACAATTCTCTATATATACAGAGGTAAAATAATCCTAACTATATAAGGCCCAATACATATATACCCAATAAGCCTATATCTCTTAATACCCCTCCTCAAGTTGGAGCATGGAGATCTCGAATGCCCAACTTGCACAAAATATCTTGAAAATGACGACCTCCAAGTGCTTTAGTGAAGACATCCGCCAATTGTTGAGTAGTAGAAACATGATGTGTCTGAATGATTCCAGCTACGATATCATCTCTAATGAAGTGGCAATCAAGCTCCACATGTTTCGTCCTCTCATGAAACACAGGATTCGCTGCAATATGAAGCGCAGACTGACTATCACAATACAAATCCATTGGACCAGAATGTGCAATACCCATCGTGGTCAATACACTCTTGATCCACTTCAATTCTTTCACCGCCACAACCATAGCTCGGTACTCTGCTTCTGCCGAAGAGAGAGATACTACATCCTGCTTCTTTGACTTCCACGATACAGGTGAATTCCCCAACTGTATCAACCATCCACTTAAAGATCTCCTCGTGATTGGACATCCCGCCCAATCCGAATCACACCAAGCTGTAAGATGAAAATTACAGTCCGCTTTCAACAAAATTCCCATTTCAGGACACCCCTTCAAGTAACGAACTACTCGTAAAGCAGCCCGCCAATGATCCTCTCTTGGCTCACGCATAAACTGAGACAAGATGTGAACAGAATACGCAAGATCTGGTCTTGTCGCAGCCAAATAAATCAACCTTCCAACGATTTTGCGATACTTCTCCGGGTCAGTGAGTATCTCTGACGTCGACCTTCCCAACTGATGATTCTGCTCCATCGGAAACTCTACCGGCCTACCACCAAGCAAACCAACATCAGCAATAATATCCAGAGCGTACTTCCTCTGTGATAAATATATCCCCTCTGCGTTTCGCGCAACTTCCAATCCAAGAAAATACTTCAATTTTCCCAAATCCTTCATATGAAAGCAATTACTCAGATATGTTTTGAACTTCTGTATCACTCCTGGAGAGCTCCCTGTTATCACAAGATCATCCACATATACGAGAACATGCAAGTGAACTTTACCACGAACTAACGAGAAAAGAGAGTAATCTGCCTTACTCTGTGTAAAACCATAGCTCAACAGTGCCGTCGAAAGTTTCGCGAACCAGCATCTCGGAGCTTGTTTCAAACCATACAATGACTTGCGCAATCGACATACCATTCCCTTCTTCGAGCTACCAAAACCCTGAGGTACTCTCATAAACACCTCTTCTTCCAAATCTCCATGAAGAAACGCATTGTGCACATCCATCTGATGCAACTCCCAATTTTTCCCAGCTGCAACTTGCAGAACCAATCGAACTGTGCTCATCTTTGCCACAGGAGCAAATGTATCAGAATAATCAATCCCTTCTTTATGACGATTTCCACAAGCTACAAGCCTCGCTTTATACCTTTCAACCGAGCCATCAGCATTATACTTGATCGTGTAAACCCATTTACACTCAATGACATGCTTACCTGGTGGTAATTGTTCAATCAACCAGGTTTGATTTCGTTCCTGAGCCTCAATCTCCAGTCTCATAGCTTTTCTCCATCGCGGATCTTCCATAGCCTCAGCAAATGTTTTCGGCACAACTCCTTCTGTTATACTACACATGAACGCTCTGTGTGACATAGAGAACCTCTCACAGCTCACAAAATTCTCAATCCCATAATCATTAATCAATTCCTGACTCACAGCAGACGCATTCATTGCAAATGTCGTATTGCACACAAAATCTTGTAACTTGGCTGGAGCTTGTTTCTGTCGCATTCCGCGTCCCAAAATTTCTGTTGCTGCAGGTTGATCCACCAGGTGTCGATCGATACTGGCTGGTATCGGTCGACACTCATCGACATTCTCAGACTGTGTAACTGATTCAGGGTCAGTCTGTGGCCCTGTAATTCCCAACATATCACGTATTCCTGCTGATATAGCTTGCATATCTTCTTCTCCAACCTTGTCTGACACAACTGGAGTCTGTGTCACTGTATCTCTTGTCAAAACATGACTTATATCATCAAATCCAACACTATCATCCACAAATAACGTCCTTAGATCAGAATTAGGTGGCTCATCCACCTGATCTTTTTGCTCCAAATATGGGAATCGTTCCTCAATGAAGGTGACATCCCGTGAGACAAAGACTTCACGTGTCTCCAAATCAAAAAGATTCCACCCCTTCTTCGCATAAGGGTACCCCAGGAATACACATTTCCTGCTTCTACTCGCAAACTTATCTCCATGCCGTTTCTGATTATGAGCATATGCTAAACATCCAAACACTCGTATCTCACTATAAGCAGGGACTTTTCCAAATATAATCTCGTACGGGCTCTTACCATTGTGTAACATAGACGGCGTACGATTGATTAGATATGCAGCACTCGAAGCACAATAACCCCAAAGTTCTATTGGTAGATTTGCCTGAAATCTCAACGCTCTTGCCACATTCAATATATGACGGTGTTTTTGCTCCACTCGCCCATTTTGTTGAGGAGTTCCTACACATGAAGTTTGATGAATTATTCCAGATGCGCGAAAATACTCCTTCATCACTATGAATTCACTCCCATTATCGCTTCGCACGATTTTCACCTGCTTCTCAAACTGTCGTTGGATAAGAGCAAAGAAATCGATCATTGTTTTCTGAACTTGTGTTTTATCACGAAGAAGAAAGACCCACACAGCTCTGGAATAATCATCCACAATAGTTAAGAAATACGAAGATCCACACAAACTCTGTGTTCGATATGGCCCCCAGAGATCGCAATGAACCATCTCGAAACACTCCTTACTCTTCTCCGTACTCTCAGGAAAGACATTACGACATTGATTTGCTCGGAAGCAAACATCGCAATCAGAGACACCACCACTCTTTTGATCCACTTCTGGCAATTTCTTAATCACCTTTTCAGAAGCATGTCCCATTCTTCGATGCCAAAGTTCCAGAGACCCCACCTTACTAACCTTCGCCACATTCACACTTTTATGAGTACCTTGAAGAAAATACAACCCATCTTTCCTTTCACCCATTGCGATCGGAATCTGCAAAGCAATATCTTTCAACACACACAACTGCTTCGAGAACCACACAATGCAATTCATCTCATCAATAACTTGTGACACAGAGATGAGATTGCACTTAAGTTCCTTGACGAAGAGCACATGTGTTAAAGTACACTTCTCTGTCAATACCACACTTCCTACTCTATCAGCAGCAACCACATTTCCATTAGGCAGACCCACCCAACATGGTGAGATCGGATGCACATCGAACATGTCCCTCAATGTACCTGTCATATGGTGCGATGAACCACTATCAATAATCCACTCATCTATATATCTCGTACCAATAACACTGTTTGAAGATTCTGTATTTGGCTCTATCATACTCAATAGCCGATCCCACTGTTCTTTCTTCAGTCCTGTCATAGCATGAGTCGACACAACATGTGTGTGTGCAACCCTAGTATTGTGTCTACATGAAGCGCCTTCCGCAGCCTCGTCTTTCATCATATCCAAAGGGCCTTCCGCACCTACATTCTGCTCAAAACCAAACTTTTTCAAAGAAACGCATTCCGCAGATCCTGTTTTCTCAACTCCCATCTTCTCCATTATCACAAATAAACAACTCAATTGAATATTAATTTGTCACCAAACCCTAACCTCGACGACGACCGTGCAAAATCGCGTGTCTGATTTTCGTGCAAAAACCGTGCAGAAAATTGATCTCGTGCAAAAACTGTGAAGAAATCGATCACGTGCAAAAACTGTGCAGAAATCGATCCCGTGCAAAAACCGTTCAAAAATCAATCTTGTGCAAAAACTGTGCAGAAATCGATCCCGTACAAAAATCGATCCCGTGCAAAATCCGTGCAGAATAACCTGGCTCTGATACCATGTAAGAATCAGAAGAACTCTCTGAAATTCTGTATATTTTCTGATTAGGGTTTTACAAAGGAGACAATTCTCTATATATACAGAGGTAAAATAATCCTAACTATATAAGGCCCAATACATATATACCCAATAAGCCTATATCTCTTAATATCTTTTGAGAACAGAAGTTCTAAAAACAAGAGAGACAGAGAAAGAGAGAAAAAAACAGACAAACTAGACCAAATATCGACAAACACAACTTGCTTACAAAAGACACATTGATATAGGCCACACCAATATCATGAAGTAAACTAAATTAGCATTCACAACCGATAAAACACGTTTATTGTTCTGTGTGATCGGTTAGGATAAGCGTAGACGATTTAACGAAAACTACGTCGTGTCACTCGTATCAAGACTGCTAAACAAAACGCCCCGTTTTAGTCCCATCTTTCGTCACTCCTTCCACTATCGCAACTAGGTTTGGGGGTAACAAAATTTCAACTTTAGTAGTATTTCATCAAGCAAGTTGTTTTTTTTATATAAGACATCATAAAATATATAAATCACGAAAATGATCATAAAAATATATATTTTATAGCTTTCGATCATTCGGGTTCACATAACCAGACTCAATTACTGGTTTGAGGAAAAATAAAACAAAAGACATTATTCGAAAAGCCAAAAAAAAAAAAAAGCTTAGATTCCCTCTTCCTTCTCGTCCTCGCTGGTGCAGCTACTGTTGCTGCTCCACTCACATTTCAAGGTAGATCTTGGAGAACCACAATACCTTCCCAGCTTCTCAAACCTCTGATACATCACTGTTCCTCTTTCTTCTCCCAGAGACTCCATTGTTGCCTCTCTGCATCCGTAATCGTCTAGGTCAACACAGAGACTCGAGTCGTAGCTCTTCTGCCCGACGCTCGAATGGATCGCTACTGAGAATTGCTTTGGCTCGAAGCAAGTTAGTACCTTTGAGACAAGATGGCTCAAATCCATGCTCGTGAAATCGTATCCCACTGCTTCAAAACTAGCGTAGCTGAATCCATCTTCAGGGGTCACATGGATGGTGGAGATCGCGTCTCCTTCGACGCTGTTCATAGAGTAGCCGCAGGGCTCAAACTCAAAGTCGCAGATTTGGGATTGAGGAAGTATCTTTATGATGCCAGAGTTGTCAGTCATAGAACCAGCCGAGCTTGATTCGTTCTTGTAGAACACAGATGCCTTGTCTTTGTCCAGACCGGTCATGCACATCTCGAGCGTGTACACATTGTTGCTGCTACTGTTGTACCTCTTGGCAGGAGAAGAAGCAGAGTAAACATGCCATTTCTTGGTTTCATCATCATTGCCCATCAAGTATGCAACACTGCTCAAACCCAGCTTAGCAAAGTGACCATCAAGAACAAAGACTTCTTCAGAGAAGTTGCGGTGTGGGAATGGCTGGCCTCCAGGACAGAGGAAGCTTCCACGAGTGTACCTCACGGACTTGACGTCAAGAGAGAGCTCACTGGCAAACCTCAAGAGTGGTTCGATAGAGAGAAGGAGCTTTGTAGTCCCGCAAGTCTTGATGATGATCTTGTAAGGGAAGATAAAGAGGCTGGACTCAGAGAGTACATAAGAGTCGATCTGATCGTTCGAGAGAGATGAGACGATCGTGCACTCAGCTGGTTGAAGGATCTCGTCGATCTGAGATTTGGCAAGGGCACGAAGTCCTTTTCCTTGAGTGTCAAGAAAGAGACTTGGCTCAAAGAAAGATACTTCAAGCCGCTTCTCATAGCCTTCGAACCCGATTGCAGAGACTGACATGGCCATCTCGCTTTGTTGATGTTGTTGTGAGAGGAAAAGATGTGCTTGTAGGAGAGAACGAGGGGATTTGGGAACCAGAGCTTTGAAAAAAGGAGACTAAGCAAGTTAAAACTAAGAGGACTGTCCGAATTGACTAGTACTCAGGATGGCCTCTTTGCGCACTGCAACAAAAGAAAAACAAGAAAAAGGATTGTCAATAAGACTACATATGGTTGAATATAAGAAAGCACCAAGATATGTTAGGTAAGAAAAAAAACTCACGTTGGAGTAGACAGAAGATTTGAATTTCTTGATTCCACCGTTGGGACGAACGTCTTCAATGCTGTAACCGAGGGGGGCTTCGTAAAATAAGGAACTACTAGACTTCTTATTACCAGCTTTCGATTCCATCATAATCTCATTCACGCTCTTCTGGAAACAAAGTTATAGGTTAGATAATCATAACCAAATGAAGAGAATGCAAAAGATAATGATAAGGACATCATAAACAATCAATGTTTCGAATGATGATGATTGGTGACATTATGTTCGAAACTGCAGAGAGATTATTATAAGACAAAGCAACAAATTTCTGCCACGTTTTCCAGGTTCCAGCAAATCCAGATATCACACTCACACAAAGGAATCACGATCTGATGAAAAAATAATTAAACAATACGAACGAAATCGTTAGAGACTTACGTGTATAGGGAAATATTGATCTCGATCCGGAAGTTTTTAATCTCTTCTACCAAAAAAGAAACCTTTTATGATATCAAACCTGAAACGAAAACAAAAGCCAAATTTAATCAATCGATCATAGAACAAGATCATAATCTACAGATTGAAGGAGAAGATCAAAGTTTGAAAGAGATCTCTAAAGCTAAGAAACCAACCTGATTTCAGAAAACTCGAAACCCTAATTTGAGAGGCGATTTATGATTTGGTAATGATGAAAAGAAACGAGCTTGTGATATTGTAAAATAGAAGGGGAGAGAGAGTTATTTATAGTCTCCAGCCCAGATGCGTTGTGCGGCTTTTAGGGCTCCCACAAATGACGTATTTACCCCTTATGTGCTTTTTTACTAAAAGACCCCTACTTTTTCTTTTTGTGGAAAGATAATCGTAGGTGCGAGATTCGCGACGATTCTTGGCCACACAAACTATAAAGAGCAACAAATCTTTTTGTAATGCTATTTTTGTCAACAAATTAGTTTAATTGATTTTTGAGGTTATCAATATTTCTGTTATTTTATTTTAAACGAATCACAGGGTGACAATTGTATTTTTGAGGTAGCCACGTTCTCTCACGACGATTCCTGACCACGAAAAATTAATTACAGCAATAAAATCGTTTTATTTGAAGTTATTGATTCTTTAGTCAAACAAGAAATTTAATTTTTATTTAAAGGTATTGATTCTTTAGTCAAACAAGAAATTTAATGGCTTTTAAGATTAATAGTAACATTTAAATTTTAGATCTACGAGATTGGCTAAGCCACAGAAACGTTTCTGCTAAGAAAGATTAGCCAATCAAATGACGACATGTGTATTGTTCGAGACCACACGGTTCATATTTTCGATACTCACAAGAAATAGACAGTACGTGAGCTGTTTATGTTCTTGTGGGCCCCAGAGAATCTAATTCTGCTTTACCACTAGCTCTCTTTTCTATATTTTACAATGACCAAAATAACCCTGACACCATCCTCGTGAATCAATCAGAGCTCACGAAAAATTAAACAAAAGGCTTTTTTTTTCCCCCGAAATTTCGATAACCTTCTAACTATCTACAATGGTTCAACCTAGGGATGTTGTTATGAGTTATGACTACAGATTTCACGTTCAATCTAAATGAGTCCTGTTTTAAAAATAAAATCATTTAAATTCATTTAACAATTTGAAATAAATAGATTTACCAAATTTAGATCCGTATAATAAAAAGATTTTCTGTCAAAATAAATAAGGCCCGTTTAAACTCATTTACATTAAAATAATAAATAATAAATAATAAATAATAAATAATAAATAATAAATAATAAATAATAAATAATAAATAATAAATAATAAATAATAAATAATAAATAATAAATAATAAATAATAAATAATAAATAATAAATAATAAATAATAAATAATAAATAATAAATAATAAATAATAAATAATAAATAATAAATGAAAATTTCATTTTCTGCAAAAAATGTGTATTATCGTTTTCTCACCAAAAACATAAAATTTTGTTTTTCCCGCAAAAAATGTATATTCTGTTTTCCCACCAAAAACGTAAAATATTGTTTTCTGTCAGTAAAACAAAATTGCATTTTTTCTTATTTTCCAATCAAAAACGTTATTTCATATTTTCACTGCTAAAAAAGTAAATCCTTTTTTATTAGTGTATTTTTAAATGTTATTACAATTTGTTTTAATCTAACTTCTCTTTAAATTATAAACATATATAAAATATTGTTTATAACAAAGATAATTAAATCAAAAATTAAAGTTGAAAATATTTTTTTTCATTAGTTAAATAAGATAATTAAAACATATATATCATTTACAACAAAAATATTTAGAAATGTATAATGAAAAACACACATATAGTTATAAATATGTTTAAATATAGTTTAAATGGGTCTAAATGGGTAAAAACAACGCTGATGGGTTTAAATGGGTAACCCTATTAGACCCAAAAACTTAATGGTTTAAACGAGTATGGATTTAAATGGGTATGAGTCTAAATGGGGTGGGTCTAAATGGGGTGGGTTTACCCATGACAACATCCCTAGTTCAATGTTTACAACACCCCATTTAGACCTTTTAACACTCCACATCATTTTTTTCTCTTCCACCTCATTATTCAAAACCCATTATTTAATACCTATTTACAATGGTTTTGTTTTAAAAAAATTACAACACCCTACCCCAGGGGTGGGACATATTATCCAGGATCCGATATCCGATTCGGGATCCGTTGAGATCCGATCCGAAAAAACGGATATCCGGAGGGACCGGATCCGGATAGTAAAATCTCGGATACGGATCCAGCGGATCCGGATCCAGATATCCTGATTTTAAGGTCCGGATATCCGGATTCGGTTCCTTTAAATATATTAAAATAATATTTTATTAATAAAATATTAAATATATTGAGATTTTATATATTAATTTTTTTTTAAAAATTATTATTTTTTTAAAATATCAAAATTTATTTATTTTCTTTAAAAATTATATATACTTTTTTAATTTATCATTATTTTAATATTTTATTCTAATAAAATTTTTTTTTTCCGGATATCTGACGGATATCTTAATTTCTGGGCGGATATCCGAAGTCCGGATATCCAGGAACAACGGATCCGGATCTGGATAGTTATAACTCGGATCCAGGATATCCTGAAACTCCCGGATATCCGGATCCGGCCCACCCCTACCCTACCCCACTATTTTATATTATATTTTTTCCTATTTTATTTATGTTTTTATTTTTTGTGATTACATCTATAACAATTAATTATCGATTAAAATTAAGATAAAATTAGTATGAGTTAAATAATTTTGTAAAATAATTTTCGATTAAAAAAAATAATACAGGTAATAAAAATGAGAAACACAGATAGTTATTATTAAAGCACATACAATGACGATAATTTAAAATACAATACAATAAACACACAACACTAATGAAACAAACATAACCTAATAGAAAAGTTTAGTAGAAAAAGATGGATTTTTTTTCTGTATCCAAATGAAATGAAACAAGTGTCTATTTATAGAGTATAAAAAATGATGAATTTTGATATAAATATATATATATATATATATATATATAATTATTGTGAGATAATCGATGTTAAATGATTAAGGGGAAAAAACAAATCTAAAATATCAGCAACCAATCAATATACGCCACGTGTAAAATCAATATCTTTTTAATTAAATAAAATTCTTACCCCACTCTGTGTCTGACAAGTGTCTTTCTTTTCTTTATCAACATTCAACGGAACTTGTGCCACCTCATTACTGATTCACTAAAAACAAACCATTGCACTTCAATAAAAATTATCAACTATTGTAAAAGAGTTTACAACAAACCATTGTAACTAGTATAACAACGATTAAACAAAAGATAAAACAAGATTAGTTTGCCAAATTGAGTAACTCAGTTAATCTTAAAAAAACGAAAAGTTTTAAAGTGGTAGTTTTTTACTCTTTATGTTTAAGCGAATACACTTGACCAAAAACAAAGTTTAATTCTTGTTTTTTTTTTTTTGGATTAATATGGGGTAATCCGAGGTTGGTATACACTCGACTAATTTTCATAGGCAAGAGGAAGCCATGTTAAATCCACTGTGGCCAAGGTGACTCGAACCAAGGTAGAAAAAGTTCACATAAACATTTCTTACCACTGGACTAAGGCAACTTGGTTTCTTGTAGCATTGGCAGGCCCGACTCAGGCCCATGGCAATATGGGCATTTGCCATGGATCAAAGTTTTTTTTTTGAAAATTCTTCAAAAAAAAAATATCCAAAAAACTATATAAAAAAACATTATTTTAAAAAGGGCCTAAATTTTTTTTTTTTGCGTAAGGTTCATATATAAGTTGAGACGGGGCTGAGCATTGGACATTTCTTTCATATCCATGAGATTGACTGAATTTGAAAATATGAATCTTAAAATCTTAAACGAGTAGAAATAACAACAAAAAAACAGAGATAATATGTAAGCAACAAAATTAGATAAAGATCTTCAAGCGAGTCTTTGATTAGTTGTTGTGATGAAGAAGCTGCAACTCATTGAACAAATCACAAGAGGTTTCCCAAAGCTGTTTAGCAAGTTTCGGGTCTCTAGAAACTTGTGATGATTCAATGGTCCTTCCCTTCCCTCCAAAATAGTAAGCACCTGATATTTCCTGCATAAGTTTTAAAAACAAAAGAAGCAGATCAGGGATCATATAAACAACTCCAGATTCATATAAAGCTTTTAGAGAAAATTTCTCTTAACAGGTGGGGCTAAAGCTGCATCGACGATAGATTCAGCTCCTTCATCAGGGGATTGGAGGAGGCCAAAAATTTTGAAACCAAGAAACGCCATGGCAGATATGTATGTAGGATACTGGCGCATTATATTCGTTTTTGAAAATCCGGGATCTGCAGCTCTGCATTCAACAAGCAAAACTCATAATCAAGAGTGAATCGACTAACAAATCATGAGAGAAATATAGGAAGCATACATAACAGAGACATGGTGTGAATCGTCTGTGAGGCAAAGCTGTCTATGCAATTCATATGTGAAAAGTAGAAGGCATACTATTCAAGAACATCATAAACTCATCAGTCCAAGGAAGAATAAAAATATATATACTATTATGCTTTGTAAGTAACTGTTAGAGGTTTTGGCTTACATTTAGAATACTCATAGACCCGAGCATAAGGATATTTGTTTAGTGTCGAAATATATACTCCACTTACAGAATCCTTGTCAAACTTCCGAATAGAAGCTACAGAGAAATAGACAGGTAATAAGATATCAGTTTCACTTTAGCTTTACTCTCAATTTAGGGTCCATCCATTTGTGAATTGTGACAGTATGTTTCACCATAACGATGTGTGAAAGAGGTAACGTTCATGACCCGTGAAGGCACCGAGCTGTTTTTCAGAAGTGGCAAAAGAAGTTTGGTCAAACAGAATGGGCCAACATAGTTTGTAGCAATCATCCTGACAAATAAAATACATGAGCTAATTTTAATGAAAACTGAAACATAAATGCGTCCTTTCGATGATGTCAAAGCGATGAAAACCAGAGTTACCTGTCATAACCTTCCGTGGTTGGTCGACTAGAAGTTGCCACTATCCCAGCATTGTTCACCAAAAGCTGAATCGAAAGATGTAACTCTGAGTCCGAGAGCCATTGCTCTAGAGAGTTTTTAAAATTGAAGATTGATTCAAAAGAAGACATGTCAACTTGGAAAGATTTGAGTTGGGCATCTTTGTTCTCGCTCTTCATTTCCTTCATTGTCTGTCATTATAAGCCAAGAAAAATGAATTTTGTATCAAAGAAGAATGTGAAAGAGAACATTCTTATTTCGACAAAAGCGAAAACAAAAGGGAACTTAAATAACCTCTGAAAGAAACTGAGAGGACCGTCCAACTGAAAAACTCAAGAAAGATTCATCTCATCAGGCCACCATAGAAATAAAGAAGAATGGGAAGTTTGATGAAATCAATGTAAAATTTGTTAATCTTTGTGATGGGAACTACATTTATCCAATACGTTCTGATACATTATCATTTGAGGAAGAAACGCATCATAGATTTCTTACCAAGAATGACGTGGAAACCCTTCTCTGCAAGAACAAATGCAGTGGCCTTACCAAGCCCAGAAGTAGCCTGAAATCAAAGTTCAACACACAATCTATACTTGATAGACACAATAAGAGCTCTACACTTTAAAATGGAGGTATTGGAGGCATGACTTTACATGACAATATTACACAATCAAGGCAATGATTCACACAACATTAATTTCAGCAGTGATAACACAAATGGGTCTCACTAACCCATTTTTGTGAAATTTTTAGCCAAAGATCCAACGTTTTAAGTAAATTAAGAGTACAGCATTAGCTTACTTACACCAGTGATAACACAAATGGGTCTCGAAGATCCAAACTTTGGATCGATGGAGCCAGAAATGGGAGTATATTTTGAGCCAAAGATCCTTGCTTTATGCAATTGCAAGTAGGAGGAAACGAGAGCGATGCTCCAAAGACCCATGTGCCAGAAATCAGATGAAAATACAAAAAGAAAAGCCTTCTTCACCTCTTTCATCATCTTCTGCAAAAAAAAAAAAAAAAACATCTCAAAAACTGTTTGTTTATCCAAATCCAGTTGAGCAATTATCATAAACGGATGCTTTTACATATTATCAGACGAGACGAAACTCACGGGAGATCCAAAATGATTCTTTTGAAACCTTAAAGGAAGAAGAGATTTGGAGTGAACGTTGCTGCATTTTAATTAAGAGACAATAATGAAATAAGGTTTATTTCTTGACGCAGACGTTATCTACGCCTCGAGCAAA
Organism: Eutrema japonicum; assembly: GCA_030161315.1. Classification (NCBI taxonomy): domain Eukaryota; kingdom Viridiplantae; phylum Streptophyta; class Magnoliopsida; order Brassicales; family Brassicaceae; genus Eutrema; species Eutrema japonicum. The sequence goes on from BSQW01000005.1 coordinate 49,950,292, forward strand.
TCAACCAAACCAGACTGGCCAAGCCACAAGTGAGGTATTAAATGATTTAAGGTTCGGATTTGAATTCAACATCATACTGCTTTTGCGGGTCTTACAAATTAGTTTAATAACCGTCGCCCGGAGTCGGTTCTCCGGTGAGGTTACCGAAAAGCTCTCGATTCACAACCGCCGGTGGTCGGCGTCGAATGCTCCGGAATGACCCTAACGCGATTTCAGCCTTCTCCTCCGGCGAACCAAATCAATTCTTCGTTGATTTTACTTAATTCCGGTTTGCTTTTGTAATCTTTGGTTTTCGGTTTGTAAACCCGGTCGACCCCGGTTTGGGACGAATATTATTTTGATAAAAGTTGATTTTCTTGGAATCGAACTTATTTTTACAAAAGAAAGAGAAAATCTATTCTTTCTTCACACATGAGTTGCACTTTGCAGAAAAGGTTGTGAGTGATAGAAAACCATAAGAGACTTGACCAAAGAAAAAATCCCCAACCTTGGATTCGGATTCCGGTTTGGTTCGGCTATTGATTATCAAACTCTATAGTTGAACCGTGTTGGCCGGTTTAGCTATGGCCTTCTCACAATCCTGTTTCATTTCTTCCAAACGCTTTGATACCTGGAGATTCATAAACCAAAATATACACAATGACCAAGAGATTCAATTTCAAGCGTCTCTTTTGGGTTTTCACAAGCCCAACTTGTTCATCCAAAAAAGTGATAGCTTTTTAGTAGTCATAAGAAAGAGAGAACCTTGATGGAGTAAGCCAATGGAAGCAAAGTATCAGGATCCATGGCGTCTTCAGGGAAATTCCTCAGAGCATGCATCAGTTCCTCAAATGGCAATTTCACCAAATCATCATGGCAATACTTCAACAATGCTAAACCGACTTTGAACACAATATTAACACCCTATACCGACACAAAACATATAAAAAAATGATCCAAAACTGGAGGGAAAAGATAGAGACTTTTGAGTTTATAAGAGATTTTGATTTTGATTCACCTCGGCTAGAAACACATCCCAGATTCGTAGAGCCGAAGGGAAAGGAAATGAGTACGAAAAGACGGTTATGAACCACTGACTTGCATACATACTCGGATTTATCATTTCTTGAGTGAAATGTTCTCCTAGTTTTGGCATTAGCTCTCTTACCAACTGATCTAACTGTAACAGATATTGCTGTACAAGAGGAAGCCCTGCCTACATTTACACAAATCAAATATATCTTAAGTCACTAAAATCATTTTTAATCAGTCCCGCCGAGGAATTGAGATTATGTTTTCAAGCATAATGTTCCAAAGAGCTAATATATCATAACTTCAGCGAGAAGCATTTGACAGAGAATAAAGCCGCTAATCTCTCTAATCAGAATAAAAAGTCTCTACAGGATAGTTGACAGAGAATTTGAAAAAGCAGTCATAAACTATAATTCAAGAAGGAAAGTATAATTTTTATTTGCCTTTAAGTCATTTTCTTAATATCCTTCAATCAACTAAAGCAGCTCTGTCGTTTTCAAACTCGCGTAACTAAAGAGGCAAGAAGCTCACCTGATACAATCCTTCCATTGGGGAGTGAACAGCTCCTTTGAGTAATGCAACTAATAACCAGAAAGCATCTTCTTCGCTCATATAAAGAAGCAACAAACCCGCTACGAACCCCATTCCCTGCAATAAATATAGAAGCATGACTTTTTAGTACCATATTGGGGAAATAAGAAGAAAGGAAAAAATCTCTGGATAGACACCTGAACATATCCGACATCTCTGTCATAGACAGAGTATGCTTTTAGAACATTGTATAATGATCTTTGGCCTGGTCCATGTCTCTTCTGGAAGAAAACATGTGATGGGAAAGTGCGGGATATATCCCGAATGATATCGAGTTCTGATGCTGACGTTTCATAAACCACCAGTTGCTACAGTGGAAGCGAGAGAGAGTTATCAGTTTTTTTCCCACAATGAAGCCAGAGAAAATGAAACATATCAGAATCAAAAACAAGGAGATTATCATTACCTCATAAACACCGGGATTCATAAGCAAAAGGTCTCGACTTCCAGAGATCAATTGCCAAACTAGACCCCTTAAGCAATCAGGGATCCCTTTCCGAATTCGCCTTTTGACCACATGAGGTTTTCTCCTAACGTAATGCTTCCAATCACTACCTCCAGCTCCAATCATCTTCCTCCATTTTGTCACTCTTCTCTCCTCCCTAAGGAATTTAGCATCCATGGTGAAATAACAAAGCATAATACTGATTCTCAACAACAACCAAAAAGAAAAAGAAAAAAACTATCAATTTGCTCATTGAGACATACTTGTCATAGTTACTAGATGATCTAGTCTTGGTGAAACGTTGAGGAGAATTGCCATGTTCATGCTTCAGAAACCCAAATCTATCAACCGGTACAAGTAAAGGGACAGATCCTGCTTCACTGTCATCTGTTCCTTTCCTTTCCATTAAACTAAGCTGAAAAAAAGACTAGCATTGGTTAAATTACAAACTCAAAAAAACCTCCCCATTTACTACATTGTGATCCAATACTGCAATCATATACACAGAAGAAGTAGTATAAACACAGATCAATCAGACCTAAAAGATCATTCAGACAAGGACGATCCAGACAAAAAAAAAACCAAACCAAACCCACCAACATTCCCGGTGTCAGGTCAGAAGGGGCGTATTCAAAACCTCGATTTTGGGAATGAAAAAAGGCGATCAAAGAAGTAGCGAACTCTAATTTCTGGGTTTTACCAAGCGGAATTGATGTCTGAAGAAGAATGGATTGATGTCTTAAAAGGAAGGAACCCAGAAAAGAGAAAGGAGACGTTGGAGATCACATCGATAGATATAACTCATTCCAGAATTTATCCCGTGGAATGTTTTTAGACTTCTTTTTTACTTTTTCCCCCGAGAAAATGTAAACCGGTTATATAGTTCAATCTGGTTAAACCGGTTAGTTAAATAGCATAAATATTTAAATATACACACATGTTCTTCCAAAACCCCCCAAAATAGAAAGATGATGATGTTTTTTTGGTGAAGTCAAGAACATTGACTTGCTTCCGTTCGTCTCATGAGATTTCCCCAGCTATCACCAAAGCTCCAAACTTGTGAAGGCTGCTCGATCCAAGGACCGTTCATGATGTTCAGAATGCTACAGGCTTCACTGTATTCAAGCTCAGGCAAGAGCTTCGGGGTCAGTAAGAAGCACCTACAAGAGAAAAGACCACCACACTTTACGACACAAGAAAACTTACTGTGGTATTTGAAAGGGGAAAAACTTACTGTGGTGTGTTTGGTTGGCTAGCAGCTCTAACCAATTGTTGAAACATCTTCCTTTCGTTTATAGGATCCATACCTGCAGAGCAATTGCAGATTTTTACAAATTTTGATGGTGTTTTGTGACAGTTTTTGTAAGCAAGCATCACACTTTTACCTTGATTAATCTCATCAACAACCCTGAAAGGACAATTTGTGAGATCTTGAAGAGAGACGAGGTAAAGGATGGTTGAGACAGAACGCTCTCCTCCAGATTGGTGGTGAGAACTTAGAACCTGAAGTTGCCCAGATTCCCTGAATTTCACTTTTATATGTATTCCGTATTGATCAAAGTCAGTGTCACGCTCATCCAATGAAACTTCTCCTGCAACAGCCATTTCTTGGAAGTTGTGGCTGAAAGTTTCATTTATCTGAGCAACAAGCCGTCTCAATGTTGGAAGCCATTTCTCCTTCAGCGAATCGATTTCTTTCAAGCATCTGCTCAGATCTCTTTTATCAGCTTCGAGCTTTCTACTGATAGTTTCTATCTGACTTTGGCGATGTTCATACTCTTGGAGTATGTTCTGGTTTACAAATAGGATCGAATTGGCTTGAGAGATATTGTCTTGTATAGCCGCTTCCAATTCTTCTACCGTGGTAGGCATCTCCATAAATTCATTTTTAAGTTCCGGCGTGATTATTGCAATAGATTCTGCATCCCTCTTGGCAGCTGCTAGCTGCAGTTGCTTTCCTTCCACCTCTTTTTTACAATACTCAGCGCTGAGGGATGTCTGCTGCGCCACTTTCTCATATTGTTTGATATTGATTTCTGACTCTCTGATCTTTCTTTCCAATTCAATAGAAGCCATATGCTTCTCGGCGTAACTCCACTTATAATCAGCAGCTTCCACGAGCAATTTCTTGAGATTGATCGCATATGCATAGCGGTCAGCGTTAGATCTGGAAGCCTGCTCAATCAGCTTAGCAACCGAAGCATCCATATCCTCTTCTTGCTCCAAGGATTCTAGCTTCGTCTTCCTTTGTTGGTAACGGGATTCCAACTCACGGCGTTTCTTTTTCTTCAGATGCGAGACATTAATAATCTCCTCCCTTTCTTTATGAAGTTGAGCTGCTTCTTCTTCCAGAAGTCTTTGCTCTGTTTGAAGACTCTTGTAAGTTTCCTCTAAGGATAAAACAGAGTCTTCTAATTCCTCCTTTCTTGATCTCAATTTCTCAAGTTCTCCAACGTCCACCCCACATAACAGAAGACGTGATGGAGACACAGAATCTACACTTGCAGAGGTATGACCACCATACCTTGAGGAAGACCACCGGTAGTGATTGTCCGGTGTCCAAAAATCAGTAATACCCAATTTGGAGACTTCTTCAGCCCTCTGATCGGTAATCTTCGATCCAATGTACGAGCCATCCAGACCAAACTGGGAAGTTAAAACCTCCTTGATGGCGTCAGGAGCATCAAATATTTGATCAAGCCGAGAAATGATCCCAAGAGAATGCATCTGATCGGATATATGAAAGGGAGCCTTGTGATTACCGCCATCGCCCACATAGTTTAGAACAGGAACATCAAATCGTTTTAGATTTCTAACCAACAAATCTCGGTCCTCGGAATCCTGAGTGATAAAAGACTTCCAGATATAATAAGGAACATGACCCTCCAAATAACAAGCGTTCTCTCGACTTGGAACGTTAACCTCTACCAAAACGGGACCATATACTTCCTTTTTAAACTCATGACGATTCTGTTGCACCCATTGATATGCTTCATAAATCCTTTCAGCTCCAGAGTTATGTAGCGCATTCAAGAGTCTGTTATTTGCATTCTCCATGTCCTTCAACTTATCTACACATTGCCTCTGGGTGTGTTTTTTCTGAGACAAGAGCCTCTCGTTGTCCAACTTCTGATTCTTCTTCCGGTTTATGCTGTGATGCAGCTCTGTAACCTGAGACTTCAATTCTTCAAGTTTGGCTAAAGGTGGTTCATATAAAGGCAGGTTTTGGAGTTCTCGTTCCGCAGCAACCAGATCCTCACTAGCTTTCAGAATCCTTTCCTGGCGATGCTCTTCTTGTTTCTTCAATTCCTCCAGTTCTTTGTATGTTGCCATTACACGTGCTTCTGCCTCATTTTCTTTCTCGAGCAAGTCAGAACGCTTATATCCATTTGCATCCAGGAGATTCTTAACCTTTTTGCATTTTGAATCCATCTCAGCTTTCTCCTTCTTTTGCTTCTCAATAGGTTCCTTCATGCTGTTCAAATTCCTTGCAGCTTCATCCAATTTTTTCATTGCTTCCTTCATTTTCTTCTTAGCATCCACATACTCAGCCTTTTTCATATCATACTTAAGCCAGGGCAATTTCTTCTTCATGGAATCAACCTTTGTCAAAAATAACTCTCTCTGCCTAACACGCTCCACATCCTTCTCTTGCTCATCAACAAGAGCTTTAAGCTGAGTCAGGGTCTCTCCATTTTTCGCCACAGCTCTCTCAAGCTGCTTCAGTTCACGGCTTTTCTCAACAAGCTCGCGATGATGGACTGGCAGTTGAGGATCACCAACAGCTTTTTCCGTCTCTTCCAGGAGTTGCACAGGCGTTAGCTTGGCAAACTCACAAACCCTATCTTGTGGCAGGAATTGCGTGAGATTGTTGACTTGGATGTTGAATTTCTGGATGATCTCAACTACATCTCTCTTACTAACTGCATTTCCGTTAAACATCCACTCCGACTTGTTACGTGTATCGATCTTACGGAAAATCGTAAATTTATCTTCCCTCGTGTTCCCTCTCAGAGAAATCTTGACGTAGCCAGAATCTTCCCCACGCTTAACATATGCACCAACACTGGTTGCTCTCCCAAGAAGCTGAGGCTCACCACCAAGACAAAGTGCAATAGCGCAGACAAGAGAGCTCTTACCTGATCCGTTTGGTCCAATTACAAGGTTCAAGCGCGATCCAGGTTTGCATACCAAGTGATTGAAAGTCATGAAGTTGTGAAGCTCGATTTCGATAATATTCCCAGGCAAAAAGTCATCTTCCCCTCTGGAGATTCTGAGGCGCTTAGCACGACGTTCAGACATGGTCGTTCAGCAGTCAGAGATTTTTCTGGGTTAACCTGAAAAAACTTCAAATTTTTGTCTGAGATCCACAGATACAAGAATTAAGAGAAGAGAAAAGCTGAATTGGTTAGGGCAAAAGTTTAGAATCGAAAATTAGAAACTAACCCTAAAACCCAAATTGAATAATCGAAAACTAGAATCTGATCCATTAGAAATTTCTAGTTTCAATCTCAAATCACAAGCAATCAATCAGTCCCACGCTATCTCTTCTCTCCAGCATAATAAACCAAATGACTGAAAATGAACAGTAAAACCAAAACAAACAAACAAAATTAAGCCAAAACAACTTACGAAGAAGACAGCGATGATAAAATCAAAGACAGCGCCGGGAAACGAAAAAAGAGAAGGAAGACAAAATTCGATTCCCTAACCCAAAAATAAACGAACAAAATATGAAACAAACTCAAACTTCCACATTCAAATCGAGAGGAAAAACTGACCTGAAACAAGTGAAACCTAGCCCAAATCGAAGATTCTCGACTCCAAAATTGTTTCATACGAAAAAACCCTAGTCTCTCTCTCTCTCTGAATCGCGAATTCCCACGCTACAGTTTGTTTCGAGACCTGAAAGTGAAACGACGAGGGAGCGAAAACCCGGGAAAAGATGAACACGACGATAAAAAGGACTCTAGGTTTAGCCTTCGAAAACCACAAAAAACCGGTTCGACTAGTTTTTGAAATTAATAATCGGATCAATGATTATACACGGTTATGGTTTTATCCGGTTATTAAAAAACTGGAATAATCAAACCAAAGGCTAATTTTTTAAAGCAAATAACTTGAAGCTTTTTCGACCAAAAAAACAAAAAAAAAGCCTTCCTTCACGCTCTTAACATTTACCAATTGATAAATTATCAAAACGAAACTTTTTCACTTTCCAAGTGGTTTCTAAAATTTTGTTGTTTAGTTTTGGTACGAGACTGAAAAAGTGGATTTCTGGTGCTTCAAGCTTTCAGTTTCAAAAAAATTCATCTTTTTCTCCTTTCGTAATGTGCGAAACAAGCAAGTTTAGAACCAAAGACGATGGTTACATTTGATTCAAACAGTTAAACAAATCCGTAGAAACATAAACTTTGTTTTCAGAAGCTTATTAGAAGAAGAAGAAGAAGAAGAAAATCGAAATGTTAACTAAGATTACCACGCCAATCACACTTTTCAAGAGGTTTCAGACGATGCGAACACAAACCAGAATGATAAGGAGTCAACGAAGGAACCAAAGAGAGGATGAGGAGGACGAGTAGCTTAGAGGGCACCGAAGGCATTATATCTATGCTCTTCGAAACCCTAGAACCGAACGGAAAAGCCCTAATTCTCGAATTTCGATCGAAAAGAAACTTTGATGCCGGAATAAAACACCAAGAAAGAGAGAGATAATTCTCCGAACAGCCAGATATCCTAAAAACGGATCATGGAAACCAGAAAAATCAAGGAGAAATGCATCTACACCCAATTCAATTTGCGCGTGATGAGGAAGATAGAGAAAAATAAGCTAATTAGAGAAGACGATATATAATATCGAAAAATAGGAATCTTAGAATCAACGGCGATAGATGTGGCGGCCATACTTTAGAGAGATTCACAACTGTACACGTGTATCCCTTAGCTAAAACTTTTCTTTTTGGGCCTTGATAGTTTTAATTATGGGTCTTTCAGACAAGTTATGTTCTAATGGGCCGAGAATAATAAATTGCTATTTGAGGAAACAAATTTCACCAAACTACCTAATTAAGCCGTATCTTAGGTCGATCTAATATGTTGCACTAACTGATATGTTGCACTAACTGATTACAGATTGCATGATTACAGAATTATTACTTTTGTTATAAAAATCTCTTTCCGTTTTGTGAAAACTGCAATGTTTCGTTTTGTGAACATTGCGTTTACAACATCAATCGGTGTTAATCCAGAAGATCACTAAAGTTGTTTAGAGGTTGATTATGGAGTAGAAAGGCGAAATTTCCGTTCAATAGAACGAGTTAACCAAAACTTATAGCAGACCGATGTCATGATGAACAGGTCGGGGACCATATCCTTTTGTTAATGACGAAAAAAGGTGAGCAATTTAGATTTACGAACTAGTTCCAATGGGAATCCAGTTCGGTGTTCTAAATGTGCTGCCTTGTTACAAATGAGAGAGGTCGGGTCTATTTAGTAGAGAATGAGATTTTTTCCAGTTCTTTTCCTTAATGCATACTAAGGGGTATATATATTGGATGTGATAATCGATAATTGTATTGATACAGAGTATTAAGGTTATATACAGGAGTAGAGGGATCTCTATACAACGGTAAGAATATCTAGTATTAACTAAGGGAGCAATTAGAGGAGGTGACTTGATATGGGAGATATTGTTTCCATATTCTATCACACCCCCTCAAGATGGACGGCCCGAAGAGAGTCCGATCTTGACTGATAGTGTCTGGAAGCGAGCTCGGGAGAGTGGCTTTGTGAGAGCATCGGCCAACTGATCCGCAGATGTGACATGAGATATCCGCAGCTGACCGGATTGAACAAACTGGCGGACGAAGTGGTAATCCAGAGCTATATGCTTCATTCGAGAATGGAAGACCGGATTTGCTGCCAAGTATGTAGCTCCGATGTTATCACAATAGATGACAGGTTTTTGTGTGACTTTGATGCCGAGTTCTGATAAGAGGGATGAAATCCAGCATATTTCAGATGTAGTTGAGGCTAAAGCGCGATATTCAGCCTCGGTAGAGGAACGGGCGACGCCCGTCTGTTTCTTGGAAGACCACGCAATGGGATGGCTGCCGAGATAGACAATGTATGCACTTGTGGATGTGTAGTCGTCTCTATTGCCCGCCTAATCAGCATCCGTGAATCCATGAAGATCTGGTTTGTTGCGTGCGCGAAGATAGATGCCGGTGGTCATCGTGCCGGAGAGGTAGCGAAGGATACGCTTAACGGCGGACCAATGTTCTGTGGTTGGATGGTGCATGAATTGAGATAGCTTATTGACGGAGAAGGAGATATCTGGTCTGGTGAGAGAGAGGTATTGAAGACTTCCCACGATTGTCCGGTATTCTGTTGCATCATCCAAGGCGATCCCCGAGAGAAGTGTGAGCGAGGAGTTCGCCTCCATTGGCGTGGAAACCTGTTTTGCATCCGTCATGTTTGCCTTGTGTAGTAAATCTGCAATATAGCGACGTTGTGTTAGATGGACTCCAGATTTCGTACGAGTTACTTCAATTCCTAAAAAATAAGATAAATCACCCAAATCTTTAAGAGAAAAACGTTGAGAAAGAGAAGCGATAAACCGGGAGATGTGAGATGGACTATTGCCCGTGACGATTATGTCGTCGACATAAACCAGCATGTAGAGAAGGATATCGTTTTTCTTGTAGATGAACAGGGAGGCATCAGCCACGGAGTTCGTGAACCCAGATTGAAGAAGAAACGTCCGCAATTCGTTGTACCAAGCTCTAGGAGCCTGTTTGAGGCCGTAGATAGCTTTGTGAAGTTTGCAGATCGCGTGCGGGTTGTCATTGTCATGAAAACCAGGTGGTTGTGTCATATAGACCTCATCGCCAAGGTGACCTTGAAGAAAGGCATTGTTGACATCAAGTTGTCGCATAGGCCAGGCATGAGACACGGCGGTGCTGAGCACGATACGAATCGTTGCTGGCTTGACAACCGGACTGAAGGTGTCTTGGTAGTCTACTCCAGGGCGTTGATTGTAACCTTTCGCAACGAGGCGGGCCTTATATCTCTCTATGGTCCCATCGGGCAATCGTTTGATCGTAAAGACCCACCTGCAACCAACAACATTATGAGCGTGAGTGGATCGGACAAGACTCCATGTATGGTTGTTGATATGCGAATTGATTTCGTCACTCATGGCTTTACGCCAAGGAGGACTCGTTAAAGCTTCAGCAACTGTTCGCGGAATGGATTCAGACGCCTGGGAAATGGTGGTGTGAAGATTCAGTTTTTGAACTGGTTTCCTTGTACGATTGCTCGTCCGTGTCGGAGCTAGCGGAGGAGATGGAGCTGGTGCCTGTACTTCTGGCTGGGGAGATGGAGGAGGCGCGGGAACATCCGGTTCTGGGATTGACATATGAGAACCTGCAGATTCGGAACCTGAAACAGAAGAAATTGAATGCGATGGCGTTAAAACAGGGGCACTCTCGTCTGGGGAGGTCGCGGTGGCGACAGGAGGTGTCCGAAGAAGTGTTTGAGGGATAATAGTGACTAGGGGATATGACGAAGACACAGGCTCGGGATTAGTAGGTTCGGCAGCGAGTTCAATCGGAAATTTAACAGAGAATGGAAACACTGTTTCGTGAAAAACAACATGACGAGACGTATAAAGTCGCGAAGTGGTTCTATCAAGACAAAAGTAGGCGCTTTGTGAAATGGAATACCCTAGAAAGATACAAGGTGTCGATCGAGCATCTAATTTATGAGATGTATAGGGTCTTAACCATGGAAAGCACAAACACCCAAAAACACGTAATTTTTGATAATTCGGATCATGACCATATAAGTTTTGAAAAGGGTTTTTAAAATCAAGCGTTGGTGTTGGCATACGATTAATAAGGTAAACAGCAGCACCAAATGCATAAGTCCAATAAGACTTTGGCATCGAAGCTTGAGACATAAGTGCTAAGCCCGTCTCAACAATGTGTCGATGACGTCTTTCGGCAATACCATTATGCTCTGGCGTATGCGGTGGGCTGGTCATATGTGATATACCGTGAGTAGAGAGGAATGGCCGGAGGCCAATATATTCACCCCCATTGTCGGTATATAGAGTTCTTAACTTGGATTGAAATCTATTTTCAACCAAATTTTTGAACGTTATAAAAACTTTGTAAACTTGCGATTTTTGTTTCAACGGATACAACCAGGTGTATCTCGTGAAGTGATCAACAAAAATAACGTAGTACTTAAATCCATCTATCGAAATAAGAGGTGATGTCCAAACATCCGAAAAGACAATATCAAGAGGTTTTGAAGAAATTAGAGTAGATTTTGTAAAAGGCAACTTGTGCATTTTATTACTAGAGCAAGCATAGCATGGCTGAGCCATTAAAACATTTGAAGAAATAGGTAAATGAAATTGAGACACTAATTTTTGAAGAATCGATAAAGCGGGATGTCCTAAACGGGAATGCCAGTCGGATAAGCTAGTTTTAACGGTGGAGGCAAAAGCAAGAGATGGGGGTTTTGAGGGTGATGATTTTGGCCACGCATAAGTACCATCCTCAGGCTTGCCTTCCAGACGAAGAGCCCCCGTTTGTAAATCCCTGACCTGAAAATAAGTCGGTGTAAATGTAACCGCAACACCATTAGTATTACAGAGTTGAAAGACCGAGATGAGGTTTTTATCAAGCGATGGTACGCATAAAACATTATTTAGATGAAAAGGGCGTGTATAAGAGGGAAATGAGAAAGAACCAGAGTGCGTGATTGGTAATGCCGAACCATCACCAAGAAGCACATCATCACCACCTCCATACGGATTGTGAGCGGAGAGATTTCCCAAGTCCGACGTCATGTGGTGCGAGGCCCCTGAATCAACAAGCCAGGTGGAAGAATCGGAGAGCATAGCGGCATTAGCTCGAGGCTGCCAAGGCTGGAACTGCGATTGTTGTTGCCACGGCTGAAAATTTGAGGATTGTTGCGGGGACTGTTGCTGCCACGGCGGAGCAGAGGAGGAGCCTCTGATCATGCGAAAGTCGGGGCAGAATTTGGCACTATGGCCGTGCATCCCACAGGCCTGACACTTGCCGAGATATGGCTTTGAAAAGCGATTCTGATTGGTGTTGTTGAGACCGATGGCGCGAGCAGGGGAGGAGGAGGTGTTTGTGTACCGATTCTGATTGTAATTGGTTGATCGATGTTGCTGTCGAGACCGAGTATCAGCCGCATTAGCCACAATAGGGGCAGTAGAGGGAGATTCGTTGCAGAGAATCATAGCTTCTCTGTTCACCAGGCGCTCATACAACTCGGTGTAGGAGATCGCGTTTTCTCGTCCATGAATGGCATCAATTTCAGGTTTGTAGTCTTCACTGAGCCCAGCAAGGATATGTTCCGTGAAATCTTCGGAGTCCATAGGTTTGCCAAGAAGTGCGAGATCATCATATTTGGCTTTCATCATGCGCAGGTACTCACTGATCGATTTCGTACCTTTAACGCATGTCGTGATATGATATTTGAGCTGACGGATGTGTCCACGAGTGGGATTCGCAAATGCTGCAGCAAGATTGTCCCAAACGTCCTTTGTCGTAATCGCTGTGGAGACTAAGGATTGGACAGAGTGAGAGATTGTCCCAATGATTGCGCTATACAGAAGACGGTCTTGACGTCTCCAAGGAGCGTAAAGTGGATTGGGAGTGGAGACATTATTGACGACCAGCGTAGGGGCTGGAGCATCGGTAGAGCCATCAATAAACTGATGAAGTTCATGACCCTCTAGTAAAGCCCTCACTTGACGACACCACATGAGGTAATTCTGATTCGTGAGCTTGAGAACACTTGACATGTTCACAGACAATAGCGTACTATGTGGATCTTGTGTGTTGAACACAGATGTGCGTTCCGCAGTGGAATCGGAGGCCATGAGTAAGACAGAGAAATAACTTAGAGAGAGAGAGCAGCGATTAAGAGAAGAGAAGAAAAGAGCAAAAGGAGGACGCAGGAAGAAGCGGCGGAAGAAGAAAGGAGGAGAGAGGGGAAAGAAAAAAAAAAAAATTGATAGGTTAAAACCTATTAGGCTCTGATACCATATTGGATGTGATAATCGATAATTGTATTGATACAGAGTATTAAGGTTATATACAGGAGTAGAGGGATCTCTATACAACGGTAAGAATATCTAGTATTAACTAAGGGAGCAATTAGAGGAGGTGACTTGATATGGGAGATATTGTTTCCATATTCTATCAATATATAGCTGGAGTTGATTTCCTACTTCCCAAGATTCCGCGACCACGTGGCACCTTCATCCTGTTTCGCGGGTAAGGTGCTCTAGGAGGCGTGTCCCGGTTTTCAAGGTGAGAGGTCATGATGAGCTCGGCGCCATACTTTTGTAAGATAGCATACTGTTCGGCCAACTTCCTTCCACGTGTCTTTTCCTCCTTCGCTTACTCTGCAGGGTTGGTGGGACGTCAAGTTGAAACCGTACCTCTACTCGGATAGTGTACTGTTTGACCAACTTCCACGTGTCTTCTTTCCTTTCGACGTTCCTGTTTTGGCGAAGTGTCAGCGCGGTCCCGGGTTGTTCCCCTGAGAGCTCGGGAGTTTCGGATGGATGTCAGCGCGGGGTCCCAGGTCGGTGTTCCTCTGGTCAAAGGTTGACTCCATGCTGACCGAATCAATGAGGTTTTTTACTAAGATGGGCATAACTAATTGGGGGTGCTAGGCCCACCTCCAACAATCGGGAATAATTGCGTTTACAATCCCAAACGCAAGAGACAAAAATTCGCATTCTAAAACGCAGCTGTTAAATATCTAAGAGCTAGTGAATTTGGTAACCGCCTTAGTGCCTTCAGATACGGCGTGCTTAGCGAGCTCTCCAGGCAACACCAATCTCACGGCGGTCTGGATCTCCCTCGATGTAATCGTCGGCTTCTTGTTGTACCTTGCGAGCTTAGACGACTCCTGAGCGAGTTTCTCGAATATGTCGTTGATGAAACTGTTCATAATCCCCATCGCTTTCCCGGATATTCCGATGTCTGAGAATTTTGCCGATGATGATGAATGGTAGAGAATGAGATTTTTTTTATATAGAGATATAAGCTTGCTTGCTATTGGATATTTGTGTTTCACGAGGATCGATGACGTGGTAGAGTTAAATGAACGGTCAAGATTATTTAGGATCTCTTCCTTATATTGGGTTGGGCCTATGCGTCTCTCTTCCAAGCTCGTAGGTTGTGTGACATGAGTTTTTTACTCTCCCGAGCTAGGTTCGATTCCTACATTTATTTTAAACTCTTAATTTTGTACTCTCCTACTTCTTATTTGGGGGCCTTTACGGGTTCCGACAAGCTCGTTGGTTTTTTTTGCCTTTTCTTAATCAATTAATATTATTATTTATCGAACCGATCGAACCAAACTTTTCGGTTTTCGTTCTCAATTTGGCTTCTAATGAAAAACCAATCAATCGACAACATCTTAAATCTAACTCGGTTCTTTCTTGGTTTGAAAAAAAAAATTGTCATAGCAAATAAAATAGCTAGGCTTCGTATATCTCATAATCGGTTCTAATATATATGTACAAGTTTTGTGGAGAAGATCTTTTGCCCTATATACACTGAGAAAAAATCGTAACAACTTATTCAAAATAGTATCCATTGGTACTACTTTATCTCCCCATATATATATATTGCTCCTACTTAAAAATATAATCAAACTAAAGAGAGATTGCTGATTTTTATATTTTTTTGGTTAAAAAGATTGTTGATCTTAAGTTGATGGAGCAAGTAAAGAAGATGAATTGTATGAAGAAGGCAATGCCAATCATTCTACTGGTATTGTTGCAAATAGGGCTAGCAGGAATGGACATTCTCACCAAAGCAGTCCTCAACGAATGCATGAGCAATTACGTTCGCTTTCTATTTTGACAAGTACTCTCTATATTCCCTTATTTCACGAAATAGTTTCAGACCATGCTAGGCAATTATTCCTTCTTTTTTTGTGCACCAGGCAATTGTTTCTTTATATTTGCATTTGCAACATGTAAACGCAAAAATATTCTGTTAGTTTGATGTTATATTGGAATTGAGTCTGCGTTACCATATCTTTTATTCTATACAAAACGAATTATTTATTAAATATAGAAAATATCATAATATATATACTATGATACTGGTTTTTTTTATGGGTGGTGCATGCTTTGGACGTTTAGTGTGTTGAGATGATGAAAGTAGCAGAAGAAATAATGAGGTTACCATTAGTAAAAAGTGGTTATATGCCTCAGTAATCCAAGTTCAAATGGGCAGAGTACGTGTTTTACTCAATTTTATATTCTTAATTAGATAATTCTCAAATTAGTTTTTTTCTTTGTTAACAACGATTCTCATATGAGCACAAGTCCTAATAAGAAAAACTAATGGTAGAAGTGCAGTAAAACTAATGAAAGTACGTAGTTGTTGTAATGTAATTAATGGTAAATTGGTAATTATAACAGGATGGTGAGACCGAAGATGACACCGATAATATTCTTCAAAATAACACTCCTTGGTTTATTCGAGTAATATTTATTTTTTCTTCCTTTTTTTTTTCTCAGCCCTCTCTCTTTTTTATTTACTTGAATCTGATTAATTTTTCAATTTGTTTATGTGTTTTTGTGAATATAATAGACCAGTAATCGATCAGAACTTATTTTGTCTGGGGATGAAATATACAACAGCTACATTCGCAACCGCCTTGTACAACACCCTACCCGCAGTCACTTTCAATCCTTGCTTTGATAGTCAGGCTTGAAAAAGTGAAACTTCGAAGTATCAGGAGCGCAGGTAAGGTGGTTGGGACAGTGGTTTCAGTTGGAGGAACCATGATTATGACACTTGTCAAAGGTCCATCTCTCGACCTTTTCTAGACCAAAGGACCCTCTGCACAAAACACATCCGGAACCGATATTCACAGCTCCATCAAAGGCGCAGTTTTGGTCACAATTGGTCACAGTTGGTGGTCAGTAAAGCATTGATTCGGGGACTCACTTGTTGGCTCTATTTTCAAATAAGTTAAATCGTTTGGAACGTAAAATGCATGCAGGGGATAGGGTGCTCAGCACTTGGTTACTACATCGGAGGACTGGTGATGAAAACCAGAGGTCCTGTGTTTGTAACAGCTTTTAGTCCATTATGTATGGTTGCAGTAGCGATTATGTCAAGCATCATCTTTGCTGAGCAGATGTACTTGGGAAGGTAAGCAAAGACACACCAAAGTCATTCACAAATTAAATAATCAAAATTGAAATGAGTGTAATAAAATAATCTTGTTCTTTGGTAGGGCTCTTGGTGCGGCAGTTATATGTGCAGGACTATACCTTGTGATATGGGGCAAAGCAAAGATTATAAATATGCTTCTACACCGCCATCACAAACAAAACTAGAACTGAGCGGAAACGAGAAAGATAATGTTGTGAACAAAGAGGAACAATTGAAGAAACAGTCTAACTCAACAATATCGACACAAATGTTTTGCATGTAGGAGTCATAACATATATCGGTTTCTTTGTTACCCAATATGTTTCAAAGCATTGAAAGCAATTGTAGAATAGAATTGCTAACTATTATGGGGAAAATAAACTGTCCAAGAGGAATAGAAATGCATTAATATAATACTGTAGCTATTGTATTCATGTAATACACAATGAATATATGAATATGATCATTATAGTTATTGACTACACCAAGATTGTTTCCATAGCGCAAGTGATTGTGGTCCAATGGCGAGGAGACTTGGGAATGTGCGGACAATACTCCCCCAGAGTTCGACTCTTCCTGGAAACAATATCACAATTATTTGGGAAGTCCGGGCTTGGGCCAAAAGCCCAGACAATTTACATGGTGGTCAGTAATGGGCTATCTGACTATCCTCCGACATTAGTCGGAAGGCATTCCAAACTAGGTATAGACAGTGTGGTGTCCTTCGGGGAGAAGTCCACTCTGTAACACTTCGGTGTGTTCCTACCGGGGCTGGCCGAATCAGCCGATAGGGTATATATAAATAAAAAAAAGATTGTTTCTATACCCATACTACGTACAGAGAATAAAAAAAAGATTTTTTTTGTTTATGTTTTTTTTCCTTACTTCCATTATGATTCATTCTTTTCTTTGTTTTTTGTTTTCCTTGCTTCCATTATGCATGATTAGTTAGCAATTATTATCTACTAATTAACAATGATTCATTCTTTTTCTATGTTTTCGTTTTTACTATATGAATAGACATCAGGAATTGGATCCGTAACATTGAGCAGACAATATCAATAAGATTCTAGTGGGGAACAAGGCTGATATGGACGAATGCAAAAGAGTATTTCCGTGTTTCTGCATTTCTCCATATCTATATTTTCGTCCCTAACTCTTATCGAATGTGACCGAGACATATCTCCATATCTATATTTTCGGAACCATAACTAATTTTTCAGTAACAATACAGAGAAGACAGTTTAGGATTGTTGAAACTTCTTTTGGTATGTGATTGGAAATGATTTGCACGTCTCCAGATATGTAATGGGGGTTCAGCTTTTACTCTTTTTTTTGTCACAATGCATTTATAAGTGATGCTTATTATCTGCTTTATAGTTCCCAGATCAAGACTTATATACTTGCATCTCCCAATTGTCCTTTAATTTTGCTGATTCCATATATGCTAATAAAGCAAAGCCAAATCTTTATTAGCATTTAGATGAGCATAATATACTTTCAAACAATATCCATTTCCTTTTTTTTTAATTATGTTTTATCAAAATGTAAAAAATCAACACGAATAAACCAATTGGAATCTTATATCTTTAAAAAAGTTCGATGAGTGAGCTTTTCTCATGATTGGTGTTACAACATAATCTATGAAGAATCTCTTAATGTGTCATGATTAAAACCATTAATAATTTATAAAATGTGTGGTGATAATAGATAGGGCAAAGAAGCACGGAGGTTAATTAAATCTGATGAAGAACCCACCGAAGAAATAAAGCTGCAAGTGGTGATAAGACTGATGTCTGAGTCGACTTACACCATTTTTATGAAGACAGACACACTCTAAAGCAATGTTCCCACCAATCACCAACTACTTCACTTAGATCTGTTCTCCATTTCTCACACACATCTTCTTCTTCTCTCATCTTTCTAATTAGTATATATTGCATTTTGCCTACCTACATCTTTTAATTACTAACTTCATTTAAACTACTCCCTCTTTTTTAATTCTAAAATTAAGTAACTTTAAAATTAGGAAAACTAGTTTCCTGAGGTTTTTAACACTAAACGGAATTATGAAGGTAAATAACTATGAAAATTATATCAGATCAATATTCTAGGGATTTCTCCTCATATTATAAAAAGAAGTCTTGAGTAAACTCACAGACCATATCATAAGTCATTTTTTTCTATAGCTGAGACAACTAGCATATGGTAATCTCCAGTGGCAGAACTAGCTTATGAGGAGGAGGTCAATTGACCCCTATGACCTTTATTAAATTTTGTTTGCATAGCTACTTAGTTGATGTTTCAGAGATGATTTGGTTAGAAACACGTAAGCATGACACCATGATTTTAGTGCAAATGATATCTTTGCACATTTTTGATATATTTTTTCTTTTAATTATTTGTATTTTTTTATTGTTTTTGATATGTTTATGCATTATTGGGATTATGTAGAGATTAATGGGTCATGAGCCTTAATCTCTATGAAGTGTGTGAAGATTGTCTCACATCAGAAGTGGGAATGGACATTGAGTAACATATAAGAGACTTTGGCCAATCCACTCATTGCCAATTGGTTTTGAGTTGGAAGCTCAGGAAACTTAACATGGTATCAGAGCCCGAACACACTTCCCGTAATCCGGCCCAGAAGAAGGTCTAACCGCCCGACCCGAGGATTGATGGTCTGTCGAGATTAATGGCTAAAAGAGCCATTATCTCGAGCGGAGGTATTGGGATTAGGTAGAGATTAATGGGCCATGGGCCTTAATCTCTAGGTAGTGTGTGAAGATTGTCCTATATCGGAAGTGAGAAGGGACATTGAGTAATATATAAGGGATTTGGACCAATCCACTCATCGTCAATTAGTTTTGAGTTGGAAACCAGAAAACTTAATATACATGCATCTGTAAGATCTTTGTTTTTCTTGTATATTAAGTTTCGCTGTCTTTTCCTTGCTATTATGACTACATTTTTTTGCAACTACTTCTGATTTTTGTCCCCTATTAATTGTTACAATCTTTCACCTAGCAAATATTTATACATTTAAATGTATACATATTTTGAGAAAAATATGTCATCGTTTTTCTTTCACCTAAATTTTAGAATGCAAACTTAAAATAGAAAATGATGAACAACATGAGATTATTTTATACAAAAATTTAAATATTTCTGAAAGTACATATATTAAAAGTGTGCTATTTTAGATAAGTGACCTTATTTTTAGTTTATTCTATATTTTAACAATAGTGACCGTTAAAAATATCTAATAGTAGTATCTAAAAATATATAAATTTATTTTTACAAATATAATTATTATTTCTATTTGAATTAAATTATTTTAATATATACTGACTCCATTAGAAAATATTTCTGGCTCCATCACTGGTAATCTCATATATAGCTCATCATATTTCGCTCTCTCATGAGTCTCATCTCATGTCCTTGTATAGTTTACTTTAAAACTCATGAGAGATCAGATGTGATATTCCTAACACACATTTTTGATATGATAGATCTTATCGGTTCATATCGACTGAATCCCATTATTGAAACAAACAACTATCTCATGCAACATATACATATTAAATTAACTAAGCTCTGATACTATGTTATTGTACATAAGTTTTCAACTCAAATAAATTGAAAATGTGTGAACTAGCCTATGTCTTTTATATCTTACTGTATGTCACATCTTATATCATATCAGGTAGGTATGGGCATATTATCCGGATCCGAAAATCCATACCTGAAAAACCGGAAAAAATCGGATTCGGTTCGGGTTCGGATATGTAAAAATAACCGAATGAATCTTTAGTGTGAGTAACTTCGAATTTTGGTTCGGTTCGGTTAATATCCAAAATCTGTTCGGATATCCGAACTAACCAAACATATAATATTTCGGTTATATTTCGGATCGGTTTTTTCGATTTTTTCCGGGGTTTTTTGGATATTTTCGATTTTTTGGTTGTATTCGGTTGCAATATAACCGAATAATCCGAATCTTAAATTTTTCACAAATCCGAAGTTTTCATAAATCCAAAATTTTTCATAAGTCTGAATTTTGTTTTTGGTTTTTTCGGATTTTTTTTTTGGTTTTTGGTTGTATTCGGTTACAATAAATCCAAATAATCCGAATAATACGATTTTTTCGGATTAATTTCGGATATTGATTTCAATATCCGAACCGAATCCGATTAAAACCGAACCGAACCGATCCGAAAAATACAAATTATCCGAATGGATATTAAATTCATGAATCCAAAAATCTGAACATCCAAAAAATCCGATCGGTTCGGGTTCGGATATTCGAATGTCCATGCCTAATCAGATGTGAAATTCTTTACAATCACAAGAAAGCGAAACAGTGTTTATAGACTACACTACGAAAATGTAAAAAGAAAATTAGTTGTATATAAATGGTCATGTATGTTTCAGTTTTCAAACAAACCAGAAGATTATGATGAATTATTGTAGACGGATATTTTAAAATTTTCCTACCTAAGGAAAAGGCTAATAAAGAAGAGGTCAATTTTTAAAAAAGGCTAATCGTTACACTCGCACTCGTGATCGCTATTAGAGAGTATTATATTCTGATACTCTCTAATAATACCATATATAATCACACTAAAGCATGTCCCTCCATATACAATCATGCCCAATATATTCATGATGCCTATATGTAGGTATTACTTTGGGCAATTGTAGCATATTAAATAGTGTAGATATTAAATAGTTAGATGAGAACTATTGAAATTGAAATGTAATGTAGAAAATTAGAAATCCATAATGTTTGGGAGTAAGAGAACGGATGCCTGTTTAACGTAATCATGCAAATAGGTATAATGGGAGAGATCCGAACTGGGGACGCATTGCTGCAGCTGCTGGCTACGCCGGGGTTTCTTTCCAGATGGATAAGCTTAGGATATCACTTGGCGAGTTTTCGCTCATGGAGAGTGGTCAACCCCTTCCTTTTGACAGGTTTATCTTGCAGCTGAGTTTGTCCTCTCAATGGCAAAATGAAATTAGATCATGTTCTTACACAGATGTATATACACAGGGACGGAGCCAGTAACTACCTCAAGAAAGCCGGCGAGGTTCATGGAACTGTTACAATCGATTTATCCGTAGGTAAGAGCTTCCTTTTAGTAGCCAATTAGATGAACCATGTATTGTGGACCTGAGTGCAGTTTTGTCCGGTGATCAGGTGAGGGTGCAGCCACCGGAAAGGCATGGGGGTGCGATCTTAGATATGACTATGTCAAGATCAACGCTGAGTATACCTCCTAAGACTAGTGAGAGCGAGAGACAGAGTTTCATGTACTGTTGTTGTGTTATGATCGCAATTTATAAACTAATTTTGCTTCAAATAAGACGCATCAATTCAATAACAAAGTTCCATGGCATTCACACTTATTTGTACTGATAATAGGCTTGCACACAAAAAGAAACAAGGCTCAAATCCAATAGACCAGACACAATAGAATCTGAAGATAAAAAATAAACAGTTAACCAGTATCTTGAATAACACAGGCTACTTACAGTAGTAAGTTTCTCATCCTTCTCTTCATCATCTGAAGATAGGGGAGGTAAAGAACCTGAGGTAGATTTGCCGAAATCCGTCTCAGCGGATTCTTCATTCTCAGTTTGGGTCTATAAAACCAGTTTCATCTCCATCAGACTCCTGAGAATCTTCAGATCCAGTATGCGAGGAGGAATGCTTCGAGCCATTAGAGCATTGCGTGGGACTCGAAGTCGAGTTCGCAAAGTCTGCATCTTTGAAATCCAACGTACCACAAACAGTAGCAGTAACTGCCACGAACAAGTTCAAAGTTATCATGAGTAAATGATCTTCATGCACAGATTTCATTCACAATCATGAGAAAAAACGCTCAAATTGAACAAAATCTTAAGCCCAAAAGAAGTCACAGAGACGAAATTTTCATACCTTCGTGGGTTGCAACTTGCAAATCGAGCACCGCCAAAAGTAAAAAAAAAACCAACAATCGACCAAATATTCTGTGTCCGACGATTACGATTCAAAATTCACAAACTTTTTCTTCCTGAAGGTTAAACCGAGCTAGGGGAAATCTCAAGGACCAGACGAGGACGAGAGAAGAAAAGGTGAAAGAGACCAGAGAAGAAGAAGAAGAAGAATAGAAGAATAGAAGAAAATCGAAATGTTATTAGCAGCCAATGGCATTCAAGATGTGCTTGCTTATTAGAAATTTAGAATCCGGTACACATCGACGAGTCCAGAAGCAAAATCAGGATCAACTGCAGCTTTTACCGCAGTTCCTGCAACGGCTTTAACATTGACCGGAGGTATTAAAAGCGGCCCGATCAGAGGAATTTTCGTCACTTATTTTGGGAACAGCTTCAAAACCTGTAGTGAGAAGATGATTTGAAAAGAAACAAGATTCAGACTTTCCATCTGAGATTGTTTCAGAACAGTCAAAGATTGATACAAATCTTCTTTACCATTTCGAGAGGAGCTCCAATGAGATTAAGTGGCAGCTTTATGCTACCGACCTGACGAGTCCCGTGTATGAATCCTGGCCTTAGAACCGTTCCTAAGAAAGCAGAGGAAAAAAAACTTAAATAAGTGAGGAATTATGATGAACACACCCATATATAGCAAGCGAGTTTCAAATAAAATGAGAATTTGCAAACCTCTGTTTCCGAATTTATCCAAAATCTCAGCTTCAGTTGCTCTCTGCAAATAGATTGACAAATGGATCAAAGACATATGCTATAACTAAGAACTAAGCCAAAAAGGCGAAGAAGAAGTACCTTCCCATCGAAATATCCTCGAATCAAATGATTTATGACACCAAAATCCGCAGCTGATATATACACAAATCTCTTCACACCTGAACATAATATGTTAAGCTCCTTTTTCTGTCAGTTTGCAAAAGAACAAACTGAAAAAAAAAGATATCTACACATTTTTTCCAGATAACTTAACAATTCGAGCTTTTGCTCAATCCCATACAAACAAAGAAGATCTTAAGATGCATCAAATCTATGAAAATTGACCTTGTTCTGCTGCAGCTTTAACAGCATTAATGTTTGCAGTTCCGTTAATTTTGACCATATGTGAGTTGGAACCGAAACCACCAACACATGAAATCTGCAAATTTTTCAAGATGAGACTGCGGTTGAAAGGAACCATATGATGAAGTACCTTATTAGAAGATTTCTTAATTACCACAGATGTGATTCCTTCTAGTGCAGGCTTCAGAGAATCGGGTGAGAGCAAATCACCTATTGTTTTAGTAGGAAACAAAACGCGGGTCATTTATCGAAAGTCTTTTATTTCTCAAAATGAGGAAGAAATGAAATGGATTTTCGGATCTTGGGAGTACCTCGATGCCAGGTTACATCCTCGACCCATGAATCATGCAAAGAAGATCGTCCAGACCTAATAAATATGCAAAGACTAAGGCTAAGCTACGTAAAGACAGTCTATGACTAATAATCAGATTTAAAACAAAAAGGACTGAAACCCGAAAGCTGGTAATGATACACAAATACCTGCTAAGACTAGATACGGAGAAACATTGTCTCAGTGCCTCCTTGCAGATATGAGAACCAACATAACCATTTCCTCCCAAAACCAATATCTGCATTCAAGGACAAAACAATCTTAAAACCAATGTGATAGGTTCAGAGAGCGCAGAGAGAGAGAGAGAGAGTTTGTGAGCAAATTTCTTTGTTATTTCACTCCTGATAAAATTCGAGCAACCAGAAAACAAGGGAATCAAGCAAAGGGTATTTGTAAGTGAGAAACAAACACAAAAAGAGAGTTGGATCAAAGAGCAATCTCAACTCTCGGTAAGAACAGAGGCGTCCCAACAACTACACGCATGATCTAGCTCTTGCTTCAACTGATTCTATTCTTGACTAAATTGCTGACGTGGGCATTGGATTTGATAAACTCTTACCAGAATGTCTCATCAAAATCGAAAGCAATGATCTGTTACCTTATCAACTGAATGTGAAGCTGCAGTTTTGGACAAAAGCCTTTCATTTCCTCTCTTCTGAGTGATTGAACTGCCAGAGAAAGAGAAGATCATATTATAAATCAATCAGTATCTATGAAGAAATCACACAATTTAGCAGTGAGGTCAACAGTGGGGACAGAGCCAATTTAACAGTGATATTTGGTAAGCCTTTTATGGACAGAAACAGAATAGCCGCAAAAGATGAATACTTTACTCGAACAACATTTTATAGAATTCGAAAACCCTAGAAAGAACTCACGACATCGCTGAAGAGGATGCCTGTGATCGTGTCCGAATCAGAGACCTAAACATTGTAAAACAATGTTCCTCAGGGAATTAAGATGAGACTGAAACTTGGGTAAGCGATTCAATTTTAAAAAAAAACTGAGGACTCGTCGGAATCGCGATCTCCGAAGCCAAGCCAAATAAAAAGAGTACCAAAATCACAACTGTGCGATAGTGGCGTTCTAGCTTCCACGTGTCCCCTCCTTAAAAAAAACATTTTGGTATTGGTCAGCAGATTTTTTTTTTTAAAACATTATGGGCCTTGTGCAAATCTATTGCCTGATTTGCACCAAAACGGACAACTCCGTCAAATTTGCAAGAAATTGTGTAAACAGTGACATATTTTGAAGACTGCTTTGTGCGTTACTTAATGATAAATTTTGGATTATTCGTACGAAATTAGGCTTATTAGTAGAGTCTTATTATTATGAACAAGTCGGTTTGAGTTTGGTTTTAAGTTTTATTCAATTTTTTATTGATTATTCAAGTTGATATATACATTTTTGTATTTGTTTATCGAATAAATGGTTTTCTAAATTTATGGATAGGTTATGCTTTTAAGTGTTTCTTACATCCAAGTCGTTGATCCCGGGGATCATTAATTATGTTTAAGGAATTAATTAAGGAGAGAGAGGTGAGATTTTCGTTAATTAGAGCGAGTTAACCACAGTTTAAGATAGGTCGGGTATATCGGTAAACAGGTCGTGGACCGTATTCTTTTATATATGATCGAAGGACGTGAGCAATTTAGAGTTACGAACTGGTTCCGATGGGAGTCCAGTTCGGGGATCTAAATTGCTGCTTTGTTACAAACGAGAGAGAAAGAGAGAGAGGTCGGGTCTATTTGTGGAAGGTGAGGTGCCCCTAAATTCCGGAAGTCCCCTTCATTAATGACATCGAGGGATATTTATACTCGGGATTGACTTCCTGCTCCCCGGGATTCCGGGGCCACGTGGCGTCTTCAACCTGTTTCGCGGGTAAGGTGGCCTAGGAGACGTGTTCCGGCTTTCGAGGTGAGAGGTCATGATGAGCTCGGCGCCATACCTTTGCAGAGCAGCGCACTGTTTTGCCAACTCTCCCCCACGTGTCATTTTCTCCTTCGTCAGCTCCGCAGGGTTGGTGGGGCGTCCAGTCGAGGCCGTATCTCTACGTGGGTAGGGCACTGCTCTACCAGCTCCCACGTGCATTCTGCTCTTCTGACATTTCTGCTTTGGCGAAGTCCCAGCGCGGACCCGATGTGCGTCCTCGGGAGCTCGGTTCTTTCAGGTCGGCGACCGAACTGAAGAGGCGTTTTTCCTAAGATGGGCCTAACTAATTGGGGGTGCTAGGCCCACCTCCAACAATAGGCCCCCCCCAGTTCGGTATCGCGTGGCGAAGCGAGCATACCGAAGTTGATCTGATGTTAGTTCGGCACATCTTAGGACGGTCCCCCGTGCTCGTACGTGTCGACTTTTCCGAAAATCCGTAGATGGTTGGCGCGTACCCGTCACGTGGGAGAACGAAAATGCGCCTCCTTTTTTCGCGCGTGCTGCCCACGCGCGGCGTGCAAAAGACGCTTCGCATCTATCGAGGCGTCCCCTGCTTTTTGGCGTGGGGATAACGAGGGGACGTCATCATTAGGTTTTGGGGGGGCCGTGCTCCCTTCGACACGTGTCCAGACGTCGCTTCGTTGTCCCATTCCTCTATTTAAACCCTTCTTCCTTCTTCAGTTAAAGCTTTACGCGCATACTCTCAAGGTAACTCCTTCTCCCTGACCTCTTCGATTCCTCCCTTCCCTTCCTTTCTGCGTTTTTCGATTCTTCTTCCTCTTTGTATAATGGCGCCGATGTTAGACGGAATCCGGGTTGAATCGAGCGCCTCTTCAGTTCGGTCGCCGATTTTTTAGCCCATTCCAAAGCAAAAAGGCCCAACACCAAAAGCCCAACATCCACTATGCAGATACGGTACTGTCCCCGACCTGCCCGGTACTGTTCCCGACCTGCCATGTACTGTTCACGACATGTCAGATACTGTTCACGACATGCTCGGCACTGTTCCCGACCTGCTCGGCACTGTTCACGACGTGACTGCACTGTTCACGACGTGACTGCACTGTTCACGACGTGACTGCACTGTTCACGACGTGCCGGGTACTGTTCACGACCTGCCGGTTACTGTTCCCGACCTGCTCGGGTACTGTTCATGAACCATCACGTCGTCCCCAAAAACCGGAGAGCTGTCTGCTCAAATCCCACTATAAATACCCCCTTTGGTATTCATTATCGACATACACAAAAAAACTCTCATTCTCTCTCTCTCTAAATAAATTTCCCTCTCTAAAAAAGGAGCTCTCTCCAAGCTCTTCCAGCTCTCGGCAGCTCTCCTTAGCTCTCCGCAGCTCTGATGAGCTCCCAGCTCTCCCGACGACCCGACCTGACAGTCGACTGACGACCCGACCTGACGGTCGACCGGCGACCGACGACCCGACCTGGCGACCCGGCGACCCGACCTGACAGTCGACCGACGACCCGACCTGACGGTCGATCGGCGACCGACGACCCGACCTGACAGTCGACCTGACTAGCTCTCAGCTCTCCAGTTCTCTCCTACCCGCCTCAGCAACGAACTACGAATGGCTTGATCCCCAACCCGGGGTACGTAGGCAGCCCTCCGGGCACAGCTATAAATCACCTATTCCTCCTCATTTGCCGACCGGAACGCAACCGGCTCTATCTTAACAGAAATTCCCCGAACCTCCCCGATACAAATTGATTTGTAAAAAACGTGCTCAAACAGGTTCCAACACAAGTCACATTCAGTTTTACTTTGCTAGACCGTTTTGATGGAAACAAAAAAAAATCCTAATTGTATACGTTTTACTAATACTATATAATGAAATCTTTTCCTTATATAATGTATTATATAATGAAATTAAAGAAGATATTTTTAAAGTAATCATCTAATGTTTCTTACCTTATGGTTAAAATAGTAGCGACTTATCAGTGTTTGTTCGACACCTAATCATTTACTTTAACTTGTTTGTAACGGTTGGAAAATATAAAATAACTTGGTATTAAAAAATAAAAGAATTAATCTGATTATCTTGTGGCACTTCTATAACAACAAAATCAGCAAAAGAGAAAAACAGATTACTGAAAGAAATAAAGTGGCTAACTAAATATCTTGTAAACACTTTCAAATTTGCCGACAAAAAACGTCCTAATTAGTAAATAGTCATCACATTGTGAATTTAATTTCTTGATTGATTACTTTAAATTTTGTTGCGAGCTATTTTGCAATAATCATAACTCATAATTTAGATGTGACACCTACTCTTTTTTCGTAGAACAAATAGATTCACAAATTTTCCATGGTTAAATAATTCACAAGATAGAAACAAATTAGTCTCAACTCTTGGATAATCTTATTTTTGTTCTCAAACCCACTCTTCTTCTCTCTCTCTCTCCATCTTCTTTCAATGGAGCTTCTTCATTCTGCAACAATTCCCAGCAAACAAAAGCTACTCATTGTAGTGACCATTGCCATATCTCTCTTCACCATTATTCCTCTTCTCTACCCTTTTGTCGAAGACCCTAACTTCTTCCTCAAGCAACAACCTCCAAGCCAAACCAGCATCATCAAGCTCCAAAACGGCGTCGTAATAACACACGGGAACTGCGACATATTCTCCGGAGAGTGGGTTCCTAACCCCGAAGCACCTTACTACACCAACACGACGTGCTGGGCGATACACGAACACCAAAACTGCATGAAGTTTGGAAGACCCGACACGGATTTCATCAAGTGGAAATGGAAACCCGACGGGTGCGAAGATGACTTGCCGGTTTTTGACCCGTTTCGGTTTCTTGAGATCGTGAGAGGGAAAACCATGGCGTTTGTTGGTGACTCCGTTAGCAGAAACCACATGCAGTCTTTGATATGCCTTCTCTCTCAGGTAACAATACAATTTTAATTAGTTTAACATTTGATTTTGTTCGCAGTTGAAATAATGATTTCACTTAAGTGTTTTCACTACTAAAATAAGAAATTATATTATATGATGTAAAGTGATCGGAGTATTATTTTGTCACTAAACCCTCTTTAGACAGTTACAAGTTTAGCGACCAAAAGCACCAAATAAAATGATATGATCTTGGCTTCAAAGTAACATACTAATCGATGAGCTAACTAAAATGATTAGGTCACATGTATAGTTTTATTATTAGTCGAGCTTACACTTTTGATAAAGTAGTATAAAAGAAAGAAGTTAGATATGTGCATCAATACTTTGATCATGTATGTACCATTATGTTAAGAAGTTTGATAAAACCATATAACTAGTCAATATTAGTTATATTTAAATAAAAGATTGGGACGTGCATAAAGGTGGTTTTGGTTCACCGGTGCCACAGCAATTATTGAAACAATGTTTTCTTATACAGTTATACTAAAAAGAAGTAATCATGAAACAGAAATATATGGGCAGGTGTTAATCTAATTAGTTTACATATGCTTAAAGATTCTGCAACAAAATAGAATACACATTGACATTTCCCCCCAGTCCCATATATAGAGAATTTTTGCAAAGTAGCTAACTGAATAATCAAATTGCATAAAACAGAGAAGGGATGCTATTTTGTTTTGGTACGATTCGGTTCACTTTGGTTACAATTTGTTCAAATTTCAAAAATGAAACAAAATCGATTTATTTATAATTTAGTTTGATATCTGGATCCAATATGTTCGATCTGTCCGGATTGTAAAGGAACAGTATTAATAAAGTGCAATTAGTTTCTTGAGATTAAAGGTAGATTTAAAATTTCAGGTTGAATATCCGGTGGATGCTTCGGTTAAGGCTGACGAATATTTCAAACGATGGACATACGAGACATACAATTTCACCATCGCCGCATTTTGGACAACACACTTGGTCAAGTCCACAGAATATGCCCCGACCCAGCCCGAGCAAACTGATCTTTTCGATCTACACCTTGATGAGGCGGACGAGAGTTGGTCAGCTGAGATGGGAGACTTTGACTACGTTATCATCTCCTCTGGCCATTGGCATTTCCGGCCATCGGTCTACTACGAAAACCAGACAATCACTGGTTGCCATTATTGCCAGTTACCAAACATAAGCGATCTCACCATGTTTTACGGGTATAGAAAGGCGTTTAGAACAGCGTTTAAAGCCATCTTAGATTCGGAGAAATTCGAGGGCGTAATGTATTTACGGACATTTGCCCCGTCACATTTCGAGGGTGGATTATGGAACGAAGGAGGAAATTGTTTGAGGAAACGACCTTATCAGAGCAACAAGACTCCAGACGAAATGACAATGAGGCTATACAAGATTCAGTTGGAAGAGTTTGGGAGAGCTGAAGAAGAAGCCAAGCAGAAAGGGAAGAGGTTAAGACTACTAGATACGACCCAAGCGATGTGGCTTAGACCCGATGGTCACCCGAGCCGCTACGGCCATCTTCCCGAGGCTAATGTCTCGTTGTACAATGACTGTGTCCACTGGTGCCTGCCCGGTCCGATTGATAACCTCAATGACTTCTTGCTCGCTATGCTAAAGAGAGAAGAAGACAAAGGACTATTGGCTCAAGTTCGGAAAATGTTGTCCTAATCTGCTTTTCTCTATACCTGGTTAATTTAATATAATTTAAGAAATGGTCCAAGTTTGTGCCTCGTTATTGGATGACCACGAGCTCACTCACCATTACACCATATATACATAAATATTTATGATAAGACCAGACACCATTGTCTTGAAGGTGACAATGGAGCTTCCTTTGTTTGCAATCCTTCAAAGAACACCAAGAATTGCAGTTACATTAGCATTTGTTCTATTTCTCCTCACAATAGTCCCTGCTTTATATTCTCTCCTTGCCAATCCAATCTTACCTCTATCAATCTCATCACTCGCGACTGATCGTCTCCCCTCCATCCGATCATACACGTCCAAGTCAACTGAATTCTTTATCGAATCAGACTCATTCACCCATGAATGGTCCCATTCCTGCTCCACCCGACGACACGCCTTCAAGACATCGGGATTCTTCATCCGCTTGGATTCCTTCACCCGAGAATGGTCATATTCCCGCTCCATCCCATCATACGCCTTTTAGACATCGGAAGTCTTCATCCGGTCAGATCTTTTCACCCAAGAATGGAGCTCTAATCATCTCACATTTGGAGCTATAACTCAATCAGAAAACTGTATCTCATAATCATCTCACATTTGGAGCTATAACTCAATCTTTTGTAACAACACATGACTTAAGCACAAAACCAATCCTCAAAGATCATTCTTATAAAACTATTGCCCAACTAGCCTTACCTTTGGGACTAAAATGTTTAGTAAATACTTTAGACTTCATTGCCCCAATACCAAAACACATCTCTCAGATAAGGATTCCACATCACAACACGAATCGATATCGAATCAGATAAGAATCTCACCGTTTCAGCAAATTTGTACACTCGGGCTGGCTCTGTAAACAAGGAAGAAACCGAAAAGGTACTTTTAGCCTGTCAGACAACCATGCGACCACCCCAGAGACCTAACCAGATAGCGATCCTCTACAGCACAGAGACTCCGAAGAGAATCATAGCCGTCAATCACACGGTAATGATTCATCAACCAGGTTTAAGGACCTGTCTCTGTAAGTAAGGTCGTGACCTAAACCGTTTTCTCTGCGTTATATATACAACACAGCTTATCTCTACATTACCGATGTGGGACAAAGTAAACAACTTCACATACCCAATACGTTGTCGTTTCCATAGCCCAATACTAAACAAAGGAAGGTTTCTTCACTGAATCAGAATCTCATCGGAGATCTCGTTTGCTCTAGCTTATGGTTCAACTGAATTCTTTATCAAATCAGACTCCTTCACCCGTGAACGGTCCCATACCCGCTCCACTCAATCATACATCTTCACGAGATAGGAATTCTTTATCCGGCCAGAGCCCAACATCTGATGATCATTCTTCCCCTGTCACTGCATCAGCATCAAGGACGCCGATCAGAGATGATGAGCAAAGGTGTGATCTGTTTACTGGGGAATGGGTACCGAATGAAGTAGCTCCATATTACACCAACACAACGTGCTGGGCAATACACGAGCACCAGAACTGCATGAAGTACAGGAGACCAGACACCGGTTTCATGAAATGGAGGTGGAAGCCAGACAGCTGTGACCTCCCCATCTTTGATCCTCAAGAAAGCCATGGGGTTTGTTGGTGATTCCATCAGCAGAAACCAAGTCCAATCTCTCTTGTGCCTCCTGTCTAGGGTAAAAACATAATCTAATTGTCAATGATCAGCAACTAACCAACATCTCTCAATGTGTTTGACTTTTTTTATTTCCGTGTAGGTGGAATATCGTGAAGACATTTCTTATTCGCCAGATACAGATTTCAAAATATTGAACTACACATCCTATAACTTCACTCTTCATGCTATGTGGTCACCATTTCTAGTCAAGTCTACTAAGCCTGACCCTACAGATCCAAAGTCCAGCCTATATCTCGACGAGTATGACACCAAGTGGGCGAGTCAGATCGACCAGCTCGACCAGCTCGACTACCTGGTTATATCATCCGGCCACTGGTTTTACCGGCCGGTTATTTTCTTTGAAAACAAACAAATCACTGGGTGCCAATACTGTGTGTTACCAAACACGACTGAATTGTCTTTGTACTATGGATACAGGATGGCTTTAAGAGTATCTCTAAGAGCTATACTTGACAATTTCAAGGGTCTGGCATTTTTTAGGACTTTTTCTCCTCAGCATTTCGAAGGTGGGCCGTGACCCGTGAATGAAGGAGGGGACTGTGTAAGGACACGGCCTTACAGAAGAAATGAGACTATACCTGAAGGTGCAGATCTCAAGATTCACGACATTCAACTGGACGAATTTAGAGCTGCAGAAGAAGAAGGAAGGAAGAATAAAGGTTTGAGACTGAGGTTAATGGACACGACACAGGCAATGCTCTTGCGGCCAGATGGGCATCCTGGGAGATATAACCATCTGCCGAATGCAGAGGTGACTTTAAGAAATGACTATTTATTGGTGCCTGCCTGGACCTATCGATACTTGGAATGATATTTTGCTACAAATGATGAAGACAGAGAAGTAGAAACCATCCATTAAAAATGAGTTGATTAAACCAATGTCTAAAATCAAGAAAAAATAGTAAAGGAAGATTCTTGTAGGAGTCTCTGTATTTGATTGCCATGTATTCATATGCCAGGACGGAAAAGCATTTGGAGAACAACTGTCGTATTCCTATTAATTCTATATGCAGTGTTTTGACCCCCTTGAGCAAACTAAAAGCACAAGAGAGTACTCGTGTACACAATTTCTCAAAAGGAGATCTTGATGAAAACCAGGACGTGCAAAGCCAAAATGTAGACGACAAAAGCTGACCTGAGATACATAAGCCTTGTTTGGGTCTCATTTCTGGTAGCAGATGAATATGGAAGGTAGGAATGAGCATCAACTTCGTGGTCTGATCCAAATCCCCTATCCGAATTTGTTCTCTTGAATCTGTTCCTTGCAGCATTACCCTCAACGTTAAAGCTCTCATATCTTCTCCACAAACTGTTTAGTCTCTCTAACTCCAACTCATTCGAATGAATCTCACCAACAATCCCCTCCGCTTGTTTCTGATAGCATATCAAAAGTTTCTGTTAAGAAACAATTTAAAGGGAAAAGAGTAGATTGATTTGTCTTGAGATGGACCTGCTTTGCAGCTAATTGCTCGATTAGACTATGCAGTTGTTTATCCAGTGTCTTCTCTCTCTGAGCTGTGAAAGCAAAACCTTCGCAGTTAGATAATGTGAATGAAACTTTTCAGGCTATCAACCTATCTAACGGAACCAAGAATAGATCTCTATTGGATTCTTACTGAAAATAAGCTATCTAACATAGTTTTTTGGATTTATATATGTTGGAGACATGATGGTCTGAATGGGGATAAACTAGTAACTTAACAACAAATCAGATTGAAGTTTCTTGTGTGAGAACATGAAGAAAGCTGATAAATAAAATCAGTGTTGATGACAAGAAGTACCTGGAGAAGGCTGCTTCAGTGCTCTTTCCTGTATAGCAGCCCAACTCCTCTCTAACTCCTGAACATTCTCTTCCATTGAACTCTTAAGAATAAAATAACTTACACCGCAGTCAGATATACAGGATTAGAGAATTTCATACCCACGAAAGGTAAAATGAAAACTACTAACCAAATCGTTCTTTTTGCTCTCCAACTTCTCTAGCATAACAGCCTTCGTGGCCTCTGTATCTGCTCCATCATTTCCATTCCCATCAGGCTGGATAACAGATTCACCAGAGCTTTTGGAATGCGTTGCATCTAGAGAAGCTTGTGCATCTTCTTGCTCATTTTTCAAGTTTTCCACAACATCTTCTAGCTCCTGCAAACCATATGATATTAAGCAGATCCCAAGTGGTAGCAGGAATCCAGAAAAGAAAAGGACTACCACTCATATCTAAACAAGACCACAGACATGAAAAGAACCACTATCTACATTTGAAGAAGAAATTGTCTAATTTCATCTTTAAATATTTCACGACTCACCTTCAACTTTCTAAGAAGAGAATCTGCTTCATGTCTTTTCTCTTCTATTTTTGTCTCACAGATTGATATTGCATTCTCATATGCACTGTTTTCTTCTAGCAACGTCTGTTCTCTCATATGGGCCTAATTGCAAAAGCAAAAGAAGAACCATGAGAATAGTAATTTTTTTCCCTCTGTAAAATGGATCACAACTACAAAATCACCAAAAGACATATCCAATTTATAGCAGAAACCAAGATTCTCGAATCAGCTTCACCATTTTCGAAATGAGAGATGCTTAATTACTCATATCGATCCAATTCTCTCGAACCAGAAAAAAAAACCTGTTCACGAGTAGCGGAATGCGAATCAAGCTGAAGAGTGAGAGCGGCATTGGAGGCGAGGGAGTGAGCAAGAAGGTCAGGTAGACGCTGAGAGATATCCGGTGGAGGCAATCTGAGCCGCAGATCTTGGATCGAACGGCTGAGAGTTGTCGCTTTACGGCCAAGCTCATCGACGTATTTCTGCTGCTCCTCCGTGAAAACCAGTGGGATCCGATCCTTCTCATCGCCTCCCTCTTTTCCATTTTTTCCGACGACATCGGCGGCCCAAGCTAGAAGTCCGGCCATATCTTCTCTCACTTCGTCTTCTTCTTCTTCTTCGTCTATTTGGTCGACACAGACAGGACTCGCAGGAGTCAGGACGATCGCAGAGCTAACCGAAGCGGTTGGTGCTTAAACCGGTTCGATTGTGATAGTTGAATTCTACTATTGGTTCGGTTTGGAATAAATTGGGTTTGACAACAAGAGAACTCTCAAAATGGCTTCTATATCCGTCGTATATCATTTAGATGGGCCTACAAAGGGCTTCGAAAACATATAAACTTGAAACGAACAAATAAAAGTCAGATAATTAATTATTGGATATACATCACAAACACAAAAAGTTTATGGGATTTACATTTCTAATTCTCTGACAAATCAGAATTTTACCAATTAAAATTCATCTAGTTATGTTTTCAACAGCAATTAATTGATATATAAGGAAAAGCATTATGAATATATATATATATATATATATATATATATATTTTAAGGGAAAATTCTTAAATTTTTAGAGTTGAATTGTCAAATAAGAAATTTGATATTTTTCTAAAAATATATCAATCAGTTTAGGGATATACTATATGCATTGAAAGCAACATTTCTAAAAGAATATAAATGGTATAAAAA
The DNA here is from genome assembly GCA_030161315.1 of Eutrema japonicum. Taxonomy (NCBI): domain Eukaryota; kingdom Viridiplantae; phylum Streptophyta; class Magnoliopsida; order Brassicales; family Brassicaceae; genus Eutrema; species Eutrema japonicum. Next base: position 49,985,661 of record BSQW01000005.1, read on the forward strand.
TAAATTAATAAATGAATTCTCATCCTAATAGGAGCAATACCGCGTGTTTGTATTTGCATTGCTTGCAATCAACCCTCTTCCTCGTTCGCTAAGCAAAACATTAAATCAGAAACCCCAAGCATCTTCCAAAAACAAAACTATCCACAAAATTTGGAATTTTTTTAGATAACCAATCCAAACCAAACATTGTTATATTCGATCACACATATGACTTTAGTTGTTAACAAAAATAAATTGTTACAAAATACGAATAACATTCGGAGTAAATATTGTAATCAAACAATATTCTTAATGTTATATAAATATTTGTTTTTAATTTAGTTCATTTGGGCATATATCAATACCTTGTCTAGGTTTAGCATCTAGCAAGTCTCCTGCACGTTCCCAAAACCATAGCTTGTAAACCAACTTATCTTATAAATTTACAAAATCTCCCCTATATTTTTCTTTCTAACCAAACAAACACACACGAGTCACGACCGTGTCATAATTAATTGAAAACAACCCCTTTAGTTTTTGGCAACCCAATTTCCAAATCCGTATTTATCTCTTTCTCCTCTTGACTAAGCAAAATGTTGAAGAAAGTGAGCCGAAAAGTCAAAGTCTTTGTCACCAAACCCTTTAAAAAGCCCAAGAACAGACCTTCAAGACCTCCATCACCAGAGCCACCACCTTCTCCTCCTCCTCCTCCTCCTCCTCCACCACCATCTCCGCCGCCTCATAATATGGCTTCCTCGAGACAAAGGAACGCTCCGTTTCTCTTCCCGATATCCAATTCCTCTGTTTTACCCGACCCGTCTCCTTTTTTCAGCCACGATCTCCTCTCAACTCCTCTCCCAACAAACTCCTTCTTCCAAAACTTCACTCTAAAAAATGGCGATCAAGCTGAGTACTTTCACCCTTACATTATCAAACCATCGGTTTCATCTCTCTCGATCTCATACCCATCTCTTTCTCACAACTCTGCTTTCATCTACGACGCTTTCAACGCCGACATCATCATCTCCGGGTCAGACGGACCCGACCCGCATTCCAGGAAAACTCATCTCATATCTTCGTTCAGCGATCTCGGCGTCACTCTCGATTTCCCTTCCTCTAATCTCAGATTCTTTCTCGTCAGAGGAAGCCCGTTTATCACCTGCTCCGTCTCCGGTAACTCCTCGATCACAATCTCAACGATTCACGCGGTTTTATCTTTGACCGGAAACAGCTCATCTACAAAATTCATCGCGAAGCTCAACAATAATCAGACATGGCTGATTTACACCTCTTCGCCGATTAATCTGACCCAAAACGGAGGTTCTTCGATTAACTGCGGTGGTGGGTTTTCTGGTATTATCCGGATCGCCGTGTTACCGGATTCGAACCCAGATTTCGAATCAATTCTCGACCGGTTCAGTTGCTGTTACCCAGTTTCCGGTGACGCTGATTTCACAAAACCATTCGCTTTGGAGTACAAATGGGAGAAAAGAGGCTACGGAGATCTCTTGATGCTCGCTCATCCTCTTCATCTGAAGCTTTTAGTAAGCGACGAATGTTCAATCACCGTTCTAGATCATTTCAGGTACAACAGCATCGACGGAGATTTGGTTGGCGTCGTCGGAGATTCATGGGTTTTGAGACCGGACCCTGTTTCGGTGACGTGGCACTCTATCAAAGGAGTCAAAGAAGATTCTCACGAAGAGATCATCTCAGCACTCGTAAAGGACGTTAACGCCTTGGATTCCTCGGCTCCGGTCACGAATTCGTCTTACTTCTACGCGAAATTGATCGCGAGAGCCGCGAGGCTAGCTTTAATCGCCGAAGAAGTTTGCTATCTCGATGTGATTCCGGCGGTTAGAAAGTACTTGAAGAACATGATCGAGCCGTGGTTAGACGGGAGTTTCGAACCAAACGGGTTTCTGTATGATCCTAAATGGGGAGGTGTGATCACGAAGCAAGGATCGAGAGATTCAGGAGCAGATTTCGGGTTTGGGATTTACAATGATCACCATTACCATCTAGGTTACTTTCTCTACGCGATTGCTGTGCTCGCTAAGATCGATCCTTTGTGGGGGAAGAGATACAGACCCCAGGCGTATACTCTAATGGCGGATTTCATGACACTGGGGAAGAAAAAAGGGGCCAATTCCAAATACCCGCGTTTGAGATGCTTCGATCTTTTCAAGCTCCATTCTTGGGCTGGAGGGTTAACGGAGTTCGCCGACGGGAGGAATCAGGAGAGCACCAGCGAGGCCGTGAACGCGTATTACTCCGCCGCTTTGTTAGGGTTAGCTTACGGCGATACACATCTGGTGGCGGCGGCTTCAACGGTCTTGACGCTAGAGATTCACGCCGCGAAGATGTGGTGGCAGGTAACGATATTTAATCTGGATAAATAGATTCGAACCGAATTAATTGAATTGAACCGCACGAACCGAGGAAGCTCGACCTCAAAAACCGAATTGGGTCGTAGTATCTTTTAAAAATAATGTTGGGGTTATAAAATACAGAAAACCAAATGAAAAAATCGAATGGTATTCGTTTCGGATTGAGTTTGTAAAATATACAACCGAAATAATTTTAAATATACAGATTTTAATTGGTTAACTTTGGTTCGATTTGGTATATATAACCAAATTCAAACCAAACACAAAAATCACATTAAACCAGAACGATTCGTGCTACATTAATTAGTTTTAACTCTTCTTCTTGGTGGTGGCAGGTGAAAGAAGACGACGCTATTTACCCGAAAGACTTCACGGCAGAAAATCGTGTGGTTGGGGTATTATGGTCAACGAAGAGAGACAGTGGATTATGGTTCGCGCCAAAGGAATGGAAAGAGTGTCGCCTTGGGATACAGTTATTACCGTTACTTCCAGTGTCGGAAATTCTGTTCTCCGACGTGAATTTCGTGAAGCAGCTCGTGAGTTGGACTTTGCCGGCGTTGGCGAGAGACAGCGTCGGAGAAAGCTGGAAAGGATTTGTGTATGCGTTGGAAAGCATTTACGACAAAGATGGAGCGATGGAGAAGGTTAGGGGCATAAAAGGGTTTGATGATGGGAACTCTCTGAGTAATCTATTGTGGTGGATTCACAGCAGAAACAGTGATGATGGTGAAGACGATGAAGGTGGATACGGTGGTCATGGCGGTGGCGGGAAGTATTGCTCGTTTGGTCATTATTGTAATTAAGCTTTTAATTTGTTCGCGTTTTGGTTTGTTTAAGATAATGTTTAGTATAAAACTTGAAACTCTTTCTTCAAAGTGGTTGTTGATATGTTCCATTGCAAATTCGTTCAGATATCTCAGGCATCCCTTGTCGTTATAAGGACATATGATTGATTCTTTCTTCTGGTCGTTGAGCTATTGCGAGTGATAAACATAACGATAAGACTAGTGCTACCAAAAGAACGTGAAGAGAAGTACAAGGAAGCACAAATCTAGACGCCATGATTCTTTAAGCTTTTGAAGAATGCTAAAACAAAACCTGAAGAAGATAGATGAGGACTATTTCTATATATATATTGTCGATGACCACAACAAAGTATTTTCTTATTTTAATTAGTCTTTCTTTGATTTCCTGTAGATAATAAGTTAGTGATCTCTTCATGCTTATCAAGTAATTAGTTTTTTTCTTCGTTTCAAGATATCCGAGGTTAGCTTCTTCTTTTTTCTTGCTATGCGTTGGAGTACTAGAGGACAAATTTAACAAAATCAAAATTTAGATTAAAAAGTAGGGTCAAGTGCAATCTAAATTTGGATAGAAATAATAAATAGTATTTATGTATGTCGAAAATACATGCGTAACCTACTATTATCAACGTTGATGTGTATCTCGGATTTTACCCAAAAGTACTCCATCTCGAAAGTTCGAGTCCGTATTGTAATTATAAAAATTACGGCGGTGTCTTGTGGATAATTTAGCCCCTTTTTTACACTCTACCGAGCTCTTGGGTTCTCAATTTCCATTGTGCGTTGGATATATCTAATTTAGATTTGCAATTTGAACCCTTTTTCAAAAAAAAAGAAAGAGATTTGCAGTTTGAAGATTTATTATGTGAATTAAGTAAGTGGTAGTGGGCTAATAGTTCGCACTTGTGGAAGAGTTGACATGTTAGTGTACATCAATAATCGATTTTCTGTAATTTTTTACAAATCTGAAATTAGTTAACCTCTTTTATTTGGCTAATCGAAATGATTTCATGTTTTAGATCCATTAAAAAAACTCGGTAAATAGATCATTCGACAGCTTTATTCACCATAAGAATTAGCCGGATGATAAAAACTCGAATCACCCTCTACTTATATAAAAATAAAGAAATCTATTATGTGTATAACCGTGAAGAAAACAAAGTTTTAATCGTTGGTCCATCAATTGTGAGTAAAATAAGTATTTTGAAAAGAAAAATAAGTTGGAGAGTTGGATTTTAAATTTTTTTGGTTTATGGTTTTCTTTGTAATGGAATAAATTGAGTGATTTGTTTTTGTAAAAGAAAATTCATTATATGTTTAATGGTGGATGATACGAGATGTAGACGAGACGTGGCAGCAAGTTTGGATAAGGTGGCTGGCTCTAGTTTATCTTTTGTTTAGCCAAAAAAAAAACAGAGTAGTTTCATTTTTGCTTTGTTAAAAATTGTTAGTTTCTAAAAAAATACGTTTATGATGCTTGTTTAAAATTTGTTGTCAATTACACTGGATCTATTACTACTATAAGCTAATGTCATAAAACACGAATAATCTCTTTAAAAGAATATTATTTTGTATGGGAAAATATACGTTCAAATCGAAATATCGTACATAACAGAAAATTTCCTTTGGTGATTATATCATTTAATTCTATAGATCAGATGTAACTAAATTACAAACACATGTAAGAAAGCTTAAATATTCATCGAATTTACGACATTATATTTTTGGCAAAGCTAAATCAGAATATTTTTCGATTTGGGCAAATTTGTGGGCACGAGAAATAATTTGTGATATACAATGTGCTCGATGCGGAATAGAAAGACAAACAATAAATAACGCCTATTTGAGTGTTTTCTGGTTTTACAAACTTGGGCTATCACCCCGATCAGTGCGATCACATCGCTTTCAGAGGGATTCGTAACTTTATCGGGTTTTTCGAACTTTGATTATCTGTTTTGGCAAATACCACAAGATGTTCATACTAGGATTTTTCCTCGGTTAATATGATATATTTGGAAAATTAGAAACAATAAGATCTTTTATAATGTGGATAAAACACCGCAAGAGATTCTTAAAATAGTAGAATCTAAAGTAAATATATAGAACACGACACAACATATCGATCAAAATATGATTCACTGTCGCTAAGGGATTCATCCGAAAATTAAAGGGTTTTGGTGTTATGTAGATGGTTCTTGGAAGAAAATCATCACTTTTTTAGGCCTAAATTGACATTGTGTCCAAAAAAGTGGTGAATCGTCGAAGTCTATCTGCATTATATGCAGAACTAAAAATGCTTATTTGGGTAATGCATTGTATGAAGAAGACGACGATAAATTCTGGTGGAGATGATGTATGCACCAAATGAATTACATGCATTCTCATTACATACGGAGAAATTTGAGAGAAGCAAATATGTTTTTTTTTTCTTTTCTATTTCACTCATTCCATGCGCGAAAAACACAACAGTGGACAAGCTACCACAAAGTTTTTATGTCTACCCTCATAATATTTCGTATGTAAATTTGGTGCCACCGATTTAAAATTTCAAACCCTTCTAAATGTTTTATTCATTGGAAAAAAATATATAGAATTTACATAATTAAAGACAAAAAATTATATTATTACTTTATTTTCTGCTCCAAAACTAGATTAATAATTTAGAATATGAAAAGAAAAAGATTAACGTGGTGTGGTATGTTCTAGTGGTTGGTGGGTGTGGCACTGTCACATGATCTTGAGCTTGTGAAAGTGATGGATTTTCTGAGAATATTCGTGACGCGTGGGACCCACGAGTTTTAATATTTTGCGAATGTGAGAAAGAAGACACGTAAGCCCCATGATTTACTCTAATAGCTACGCAGTAAGACAATTGATATGGCGGCATGCGACCAAGTTTTATGGGGGTAAAATAACATTTTCTCTCTCTTTTCCTCGATATTTTTTAGTACTCTTTAATCACATGATTACAATTAAAAACAAACAAAAACTTCATCACATGAAACGACGTCGTCTCAAAGAGCTTTTGGACATTTTGGTTATATCTATATCCTCCTAGAGAAGGGAACGAAGAGCGCACAAAAGCTGAAAGATGCAGAGAGTTTGAAATTTGAGAGAGACAAACTTATACGTCACCGAGAAGAAGACGAGGAGAGGAAGAATCTTTGAATCGAGATTCCCTAATTCCAGGGTGGTATTTCACGGCCAAGATGCATTCGCCTCACCCGGAACGGTGCCGTCCCATCACCTCAACTGTATCGGAGATCGAGGAGATTATACCCGAGGAATCCGATAGAACTACTCTGCTTAACTGTTTGTCTTCACCCGAACCGGTTCGCCGTCGAGTGTCCGGGAAGTTGCCGGTGGAAGGAGGACCTCGTCGGGTTAGCCGGCAGCAGTCATTCGGCCGCGAGATCGGCCACGCGGCGGCTGAGACGTACCTAATCACTGGACTTAGCTTCAAACTTCTTCGTTACCTCGGGTACTGATCTCCATTTTCCCCGGTTTGGGATAGGTGTATTACGCATAAGGAGCTCGTGATTGCTTATAGATATTAGCTGGCTTTGGCAATGTGTGCACGGTATTATCTCGTACTTGTTACTTGTTCTGCGAAGAATCATTGGAAGTAATCTGTCTTATTGTGCAAGTTGCGTGAGATTTGGGAACTTGGCTCTAATTAGGAAAGTTAATCCACGTGCTGTTGATTCACTCTTGATCTATTATGGAACATGTGATAGCTTAGTACTCGCATTTAGTTCCTGTATCTTGAAAGCCTTTTAAATATGATTTTACCTTTTGTGTTGAGCAAGGATTTATTTAACTGTCAAGTCTTGTTCAGGGTAGGCTATCGATGGATCACAAAATTACTTGCCCTTACATGTTATGCTATGCTGCTTATGCCTGGCTTTCTTCAAGGTTTGATTTTTTTTTTCTTTTTTCGTCTTTGCTGATTGATAAATACATAGAAAGGACTTCTTCTTTAATTTAGATTCTGTCTTTTGATTCCTCATCCCAACTTTGTTTATCCGTCTGCAGTTGCATATATTTATTTTTTCTCATCACAAATCCGGAGGAGTGTAGTGTATGGAGATCAACCAAGGAACAGGTTTGTGAGTGAACTGAATTGAATCTTACCTTCTCCTTTCACCTTGGCCTAAAGCGCTATGTTCAATGTCTGAGACTGTTGATGTATTGCATGAATGAACGACGATCGGTAGGCTGGATCTGTACTTCCCGAGCAACAACGATGGCATGAAGCCGGTTGTGGTTTTCGTTACTGGGGGAGCTTGGATTATTGGGTGAGTAGCACATTGGAGTTACGACATTCTCCTCTGCATAAGATTGAAGTTCCTTCGCTTTACAATTTCTCTGCATGTAGTTTGGTGTAGGTTTAATAAGATATCTCTCGTGTCCCAGTTCCCCTGCACAGTTATAGAAGTTTTCCTCTCACTGTTCTTTTGTTAATATTTGGGCTAACAAAAACATAAAAGATCCTGATGTGCTCTGTATTCTTATCTCCCCCAAGTTTCATCTTCTTGAATCTTGCGCTTGATGAAGTCAAGTGTTAATAAGTTCATGTTTGCTACTGTTGTCCTGACATTTAGGTACAAAGCTTGGGGCTCGCTCTTGGGAATGCAGCTAGCAGAAAGGGATATCATTGTAGCATGCGTTGACTACAGGTAACTAGAGCAACCAATTCAAAACTAGTGTTCTTTTTTAAATATATTCCTTACCTCTGGATTCTACGTAGGTGGTATAACTATAATACACACAGAATCGGAAATACTTTAGCTCTGTTTGGAGCTTTTTGGGATTTGAAGATTTTTGAAAATCTATATTTGTTTCACGCATTTACCAAGCAGTCCCTTCCTTTTGGTCCAGAAACTTTCCTCAGGGAACAATTAGTGATATGGTGACGGATGCTTCTCAAGGAATCTCATTTGTGTGCAATAACATCTCTGCATTTGGAGGTGACCCCAACAGGTTTCAACTCATTGGCTTTGGTTTTGTTTACCATTTGATCTTCCAACTTGGTCTCGGGTATTGAACTGCATGTGCTCTGTAGGATCTACCTGATGGGGCAATCAGCTGGTGCCCATATAGCCGCTTGTGCTCTATTGGAACAAGCTACTAAAGAATCAAAAGGAGAGAGCATCTCTTGGAGGGTTTCCCAAATAAAAGCTTATTTCGGATTATCTGGAGGGTACAATATTCTAAACTTTGCTTCTGGATGTCCCATTTGTTTCTATCTGTTTTTTTTGGGGGTATAAATCAATTGGTCTGCTTATCATTTTGAACTTGAACAGGTACAATCTATACAATTTGGTTGATCACTTCCATAATCGGGGCCTGTATCGCTCGATTTTCCTAAGGTAAATTCTCAGTTAATCAAATCCTAAACACAGTCTGATCAGAGTTATATTTTACTAATGTTCAATTCCAACTTGTTGAAGCATAATGGAGGGAGAAGAGTCCTTTGAAAAATTCTCTCCGGAAGTAAGATTGAAAGACCCGATTGTCGGAAAAGCGGCGTCTCTATTACCTCCTATTATGCTTTTCCATGGATCCTCAGATTATTCCATACCATCCGATGCAAGGTATATGATCATCTTCTTGAAGTCATACATTGCTAATTAATGATCATTTGTTTTTCTAAAACTTGCTTTTTTTCTTACAGTAAAACTTTTACAGAGGCTCTCCAAGCTGTTGGAGCCAAAGCGGAGCTTATTTTATACAGCGGAAAAACACATACGGATTTGTTTCTTCAGGTAAGCCACAGAAACTAGCTTACATTTGTGTCACACACACACAGAGACTTAATTAGCTCAGTGTTGGTATAATAAACACATGAGAGTATTTGTTTTAGGATCCCTTAAGAGGAGGTAAAGACGAACTCTTTGATGACATAGTCTCTGTGATACACGGCGAGGACAATGACGCGCTGACCAAAGACTCATTGGCTCCTCCCAGAAAGCGTCTTGTCCCAGAGTTGTTGCTGAAACTGGCTCGTGAGGTTAGCGCCTTCTGACCGCCAAAAAACAAAAAGAATCAAGTTTAGTTTGTTGATCCTCATTTATATAATCTTTGTTACTTTCTCTGTGTATTCATTTTCTGTTATTCGAAGAAACTCTCTCACTTGTTATGTTGTTGAAGCTGAAAAGCTATTCCCTTTTAACTCAAGACTCTTGTTAATCAACAAAGAGCACAAAAAAAAAGAGCTTATCATAAGAATACGTTGGGCTTCAAAATCTAAACTTTTTGAATCCACCAATTTTTTTTTACCCATGTAGATTTAAACACATACCAATAATGATTACTTGCACAAGTTTTCAATCTAATAAAGCTAAAATTGATAAGAACGAGTTTTATCATATTCTCAAAAGATGATAGAGATCAGATGTAACAACATGGACTCGCGCATGTTTTGTTACTATTGAAAATGATGGTGATCATATGCAAATTGGATTCGTATAAAACAGACCGTAAGAAATGTTGATATAACTAACCTTAGGGGACCCACCATTTGCTTCAACTTGTGGTTCATGTTCTTCCTAATCTTTAGACTCGAAGCGACTTGGCAGATTCCAATTGGCTCCTGTGATCTCCACCGTTTGCTACGTCCACTCGACCGACCTGATGTGGAAGCAAACAAAGTTAGGACAACATCTTACGAAAATAACAAATGGTTAAGACTTGAGAGTCATCACTTTCTTTCTTAACAATGCTACTAAACACTTTCCGTTAGAGAAAAAATACCATTTAGAATTTTTATTTGAAATCATTCTAAAATGGTGCAGCTGCAATCACCTGTGGAACCATGATTGTAAAGTGATGGCTCTGAGACTCAAAGGCTTTGCTCTGGAGAAAAACCTGAACCGTTAAAACATGACAAAAAAGTTAACAATCCAAAGGCTGATGGTCAAAGCCAAAGAGCTACTCAAGTTTCCAGCTTTACCAAAATAGTAGTAGATAATACGAAAATAGTTAAAAGTTGCAACCTTGATGCTTCGTATCTGTAACATCACGATGTGTGTCACGGGGCAGAACCTAGGCAACATGTTAATGGGTCCCATAGAAGAAAGAGTACTTAGGAAGAGGTGATTACACTAGAGAGAGAGAGAGATAAGAGTAGAAACTCGTGGTGTAGCTTTCTTCTCCAATGTTAAAGATATAAGAAGAGGACTTAGTAGTAGTTTTCACTTTTCCACGAGGGTTGATGATTCCAAAAGCCAAATGTAAGCATCTATGGACTGGACCCCATACACACACCCTTGGCAGAAACTCAGCCAGCCACAAGATGATTAAACAACTTTTCAAGGCCACTAACTTCTCGCCACGTGTCACCCCTACGGACTCTATCCTTCCTCTGCCTTATTATCCATCCCCTGCTTTCATTTACAATCTCATCCCTCACCAACAAAAAAACTACATCTGAGTTAATATGTTGAAAGAAGAGAGTAATTGGGCACAAGCCTGTGATACATGCCGGTCAGCCGCCTGCACTGTGTACTGCCGAGCTGATTCTGCCTACTTGTGCACCAGCTGTGATGCTCAAGTCCATGCTGCCAATCGTGTTGCCTCCCGCCACGAACGTGTTAGAGTCTGTGAATCATGTGAGCGATCCCCCGCTGCCTTTTTCTGCAAGGCAGATGCTGCTTCTCTATGCACAACATGTGATTCACATATCCATTCCGCAAACCCACTTGCTAGACGTCACCAACGAGTTCCGATCCTGCCAGTTTCTGGCAACTCTTACATTTCCGGTGAGACAGAGGTGACGACAGATCCAGAGAACAGACTGGTGGTGGGTCAAGAAGAGGAGGATGAAGATGAAGCAGAGGCGGCTTCTTGGTTGTTGCCTAATTCAGGGAGAAACAGCAGCAATAGTGGGTTCTCGATTGGTGACGAGTATCTGGACCTTGTCGATTACAACTCCGGTTTGGATAAGCAGTTCACAGATCAATCCAATCAGTATCAACAAGACTGCAACGTGCCTCAGAGGAGCTATGTGGGAGATGGAGTTGTTCCACTTCGAGTTGAAGAATCAAAGGGTCACATGATGCACCACGAGCAATACAACTTTGAGTTTGGTTTCACCAATGTCTCCTCAGGAAGTCATATGGTGAGTCATATCGGAGCTGTGACAGAGTCGGCAACTAGTGAGACAACAGTATCACAGCCACGATCGCCCAAGGCGGTACCTGAACCACGAACTCAGATGCTCAGTCCAATGGACAGAGAGGCTAGGGTGCTGAGATACAGAGAGAAGAAGAAGAGGAGGAAATTTGAGAAGACCATAAGATATGCTTCAAGGAAAGCGTATGCAGAGACAAGACCACGGATCAAAGGCCGGTTTGCAAAGAGGAAAGAAGTCGATGCAGAGGCAGACCAAGCTTTCTCCACAATGATAATGTTCGACACAGGATATGGAATTGTTCCTTCATTCTAATCTGCTCCTAAGGATTATTGCATATAGGTCTGTAATTTTGTCTAACTACTACGGAATTAATTAGATATATACTTTTGATGCGGTAGTTGAAACAAAATTTGGTAGAAATCCTCTTATTTGTGATGCAATAAAGAGATATGCACTATATTCAATCTAAATTCAAACTGATATAAGAGATATGCATTATTTAACAAGGATTCCTTTCTTGGTGACACTTTCCACATCACGTCGAAGATAAATGTAAAAAAATACAATAAAAATAACACCACACATTGTATAGTCATTTTCAGTAACATACTGAGATAAGTGGCAGTCAAATATCAAAAACAATGCTGCTAGGTATAAATGTATGATCACATCAAAGCATATTATTGTTCTTGTTTAGCATTGGAGCATGGTTGCCACGTGGCTTTCTCTGATAACAATATTCTAACACCTTTGTACTAGCAGAATATGTCAATGCGTATGGACCATTCCAACTAAGCAAATAATTTTTTTTTAGAATAAAGGGCTATAATAACTCACTTTTCCATGGTATCATAGCTTCACCTTTTTGCCACTTGGAAAGGGCCATAGGGGTCAACTTAATTATCCACCACTAGGGTAGCTTGCTTGCTATTTCCATGGTTATGCTGATGAACTTCTAAACAATCAAAAGATTCGTTTTAGACTTAACTGAGTGAGTGTTAATATCCATATAATTTGACTCTAGCCACCACCATAGTGTCGTAAAACATGTTCATTTTGGACCACATAAGTGATGCCACAAGTGTTCACTGCAGCAAAGTTCTCAGAAAATCTAGTCAATGGTCTGGTTTGATCACGCAGCACAAACTTATAAACCATGCAAGCAAATCAAAGATATCCCCGTTTGCATACAATACTAGCATATCATCAACAAGGAAGCTTGAAGCAGTAGAGTTTGTACTAGATATATTTCCACAGCATTTTTAAAATGACAAACAGTTTAAGTAGTAACGAATTTAAGAGCCAAGTGAATGTTAATATTTAGTGATGGATTTCGAGATATCACGTGAAAGTGCATAAAAGTGATTACCTAATTTTGCTAAAGGTCACTGCACTTTTCCTCAGATAGTTTCTCACAGCCATGGAAAGTGGAGAATCCGCACAAAACTTATACAATTACAAGCTTTTATATGGTCCCTGGACTATTGTTCTCCTCTCAGCCTTTTCTCCTTAAATCTGAAAGAAGGAAAGTATTCGCAACCAGGGAAATTGACGTAAATAACCGAAATTTAGCAAAAGAGCAATAATATGCGAAACACTTCTTCATATGCATGCCATTACAATCCTCCTAAAACCAGAGTAAATAACAAGAACTTAAAAGTTAAGTTTCAATTACCAAGAAGAACAAAAAAAAAACGTTTCAAAGTTTATAATTTTCCCTTATGGAAAAGAAAAAGTGTGGTGCAAGCAGAAATGAAAGAGGAAGAGATGCGAAAAGTGTATCCTAGGACCAGCCTTTTTATACAAGCAACCTCACTTTTCAGCTATAGAGCTCAAGTAAGCCACTAGGGTGTCCTAAAAGCTCGATCTTTACAGAACACAAAATGGGTATCATACATCCACTCAACCCAAAAGCATATCATATCCTGTAGCTTCCACATAATATATATTATTAGCATATCATCAAGATGCTTGCATAGACGAATGGGTCACCAATATCTAACAACGAAACTAGTAAACAAATGTGCACTTAATAATATATATGGAGTAATACCATATTCTCAAAATGTAAGAGAGATGTGATAACACTCAAGAGCCATGTTTTGTTACTATGGTGGTGATCAAGTGATATCTAACTAACGTTGCTCCTTTGGACTCCAAAATGCCTTTCAACTTGTGGCTCAGCAGGCAAAATGCTTATCCGATTGGGACCTAGAAAATCCACCGTGTCAACGTTTTCCATGTCAGCTTCTCGATATTCTTCTCGTTGCCATTACTTTATCAACCATGCATACTAAACACTAAAACACCTTTTCATCAAAAAAATCATTTCAAAGTTTCAATTGCAAATCGTTATATATGATGCAGATGATATCATAAATAAACAACTTTACCAATTTTCACGGGTTCGTAACCTTTTGATAGGTACTAAACCCGTAACACAGTTGGTGGTGGCTCTGAGACTTGAAGCCTTACTCGGAAATATATATACCTGGACAGTTATCACAAGGTTCAAGATGAATATTCAACTACACAAACTTTCTGTAAAACCAAAGAGAGAAAGTATATGTAGCTAATAAACCCATATGAAAATAGTAAAAGGTGATACAAAAAATAGTAAGAGTCATTGTATGGCAAGTGGTAAAACCGAAGCAACTTGTGAACGGGTCCCATCCCATCGAAGAGTGACATAAGATTACACTTTACTCTTTACGCATAATAAGCCTTCCCAAAAGCTTAGCCAGCCGCAAGATGATCCACTAACATTCAAGGGGTCACGTGTAGAGATTCGATCTTTCCCCTCTGCTTATTCTCTAGCTAATAAATCCATATGAAAATAGTAAAAGGTGATACAAAAAAATAGTAAGAATCAGTGAATGGCAAGTGGCAAAACCGAAGCAACTTGTGAACGGGTCCCAACAGACATAGCTTTATTATCCCCTTCTTTCAGACACAATCTCCCACACCCATCAAAGCTACTACACCTGATCGTTGGTTACTATGCTGAGAGAAGACAGGGCACGAGCCTGTGACACATGCCGGTCAGCAGCCTGCACCGTGTACTGCCATGCTGACTCTGCCTACTTGTGCACGAGCTGTGATGCTCAGGTTCACTCTGCCAATCGTGTTGCTTCCCGCCATAAACGGGTCAAGGTGTGCGAGTCATGTGAGCGTGCCCCGGCTGCTTTTCTGTGTGAGGCAGATGATGCATCTCTATGCACAGCCTGTGATTCAGAGGTTCATTCCGCAAACCCACTTGCTAGACGCCATCAGCGAGTTCTAATTCTGCCAATATCTGGAAACTCTTACATCTCCATGGCCATAAACATGAAGGGAGGTGCCAAAGAGGCCGCTTCGTGGCTTCTCCCATACTCAGATAAAAACAATGGGTTCTTGTTTAGTGATGAGTATCTAGACCTTGCGGATTACAAATTCACAGGTCAACATCAACAGACAAGCTACGGGGGAGACAGAGTTGTTCCGCTTCAACTTGAAGAATCAAGGGGCCACCTGCACCACAATCAACAGTCCGATATCACATATGGCTCCTCAGGAAGTTACTATAGCTACAATGGTTCCATAAACCATAACGTAAGGCTTTTCTTTTTTTTTGTATATTTGTTAATTAGCCCTTCTATAATATGGACAAAAATATGCTTCCTTATGCATCGACGACTCTCTCTCTTTAGTCCTCTTACAAGGGGGATTGAGAATGTCTTTGTTTGTGTCATTAGGCATCCACGGAAACCGACTTTTTGCCGGAGTCAATAGCAAAAACGTCCAAAGGGACGATAGACCAACTACATGACCCTCCAACCCAGCTTACTCCAATGGACAAAGAAGCCAGAGTCCTGAGATACAGAGAGAAGAGGAAGACAAGGAGATTTGAGAAGACAATAAGGTATGCTTCAAGGAAGGCATATGCAGAGAGAAGACCGCGGATCAACGGCCGGTTTGCAAAGAGCAGAGAAATCGAAGCTGAGGAGGACAACTTTGTTAACTTGCCTTACCAAAACTATTATGTGCAACATTGAAAAGAAATATTCTTGTAATTGTAGGCAAACAAAAATACAACGTAGACGATCATCACAAGTCTACTGAGCTATATGCATCAGGACTTGTTACTATAGACTGAGCTATATATATTCCTGGCGTTTAGTTAAAATAAACCATCAGCCATATGTGTTCTCTGCTTTAAGAAGAAATAACAACCAAGTGTATAGCTGAGTGATGAGTGTTAGTATATATCAAGTGATGTAGCTGAGTGAGTGTTAGTATCAAGTGATGGATTCGGGGACTCACGTGAAAAGTGCATAAAGTGACAAAAGGTTGCTGCACTTTTCCATAATCTAAGGATATTTTATGGTCCCTCTTAGATTCTCACTCTCTTTGCAATAAGATGATAATCTTTTTCTTCAGAGTTCAGTGACCATGTAACCATTTTGTAGCACTTGTCCATGCCAAATAAAATAAAATAAAAACAAATATCCAGTCCGGCTCTGATCGAGAGAGACAAGAATCTAAACCCTAACCTTTTCACACAAAAATAAAATAAAATAAAAAAATTGTTGAAATCAAACACTACGATATCAGAGCAATTGAATCGCATCCTGAACCGATTGATGGAATCGTCTCCTACTGCTTAAACTGATTGTTGCACAGTTTCAAGCTAATTTCAATTGGCTAGTTAAAAAAAAAGACGGCTACAAAAAAACTCCAATCTAACAAATTTAACATTCCAAATACGCCTACTGATTCCATATTCAATCGAGTGCTCAATGGAATCATCATACTATATTTTCTGCTCAATGCTCCTAAAAGCCAATGATTTTGAAACTTTTCGAAAAATTTATTGTGTTTTCCTTGTTTTATTGTATTGTAAATTTTATAATTTATGTATTTTATGTAATTTGAATTTTATATAAATAAAAATTAGTTGATAAAAAAATAAAAGTGGAAGCTACTTCGGTCCGGTGGTCGACCAATAGTTCATTAATGCTTCTATACCATGAAGTACATAGTTCAATTTCCGGAGAATGCAAATTAAATGATGCAATTTAGGAGATTTTTCAGCGCGGTGCAAAGAAAGCTATTTATCGTGGTTCAGCGTGAGGGCTCCATCACGAGCATGGTGCAGGCAGAGCCGTTGATCGTGGATCCTTGTAGACATGTAGAATTGTCTGTTGTACAAATCAGCCAAATGATTGTTTTCATAATTTGTAATAGATAATATTCAGGGCGATAAAAAAAAAAATTCGAAAACTTTTTATTAAAAAAAATTAACTTTCGAAATTTTTCAGAGGGACGTGTCTCTTATTACTCAACATTTATGGGCCTACTAAGCCCAAGTAAAAACTAATCTCCATAAAGCCCATCAGAAATTATCTTCTTTCAGTGCAAGATGACATCATCAAAAATCAAACATGTTTTCCTCTAGATAGATTTTTTGAATATTTCCTGTTTCGATCCATATTTACATTTTTAACGTTTCCTCTTTTAAAAACGCTTCTCTGACGAATCCCTATATATATATATATATATATATAAGGTTTAGAGAGGGGCTAGAGTTTTCATCCCGATTCAGCAAAAAAAAAACTGTTATAATCGATCAAAGATGAGTGATGAAACAATAATCAAAGGAGTGAAGTGTCCGCAAACGCGATGGATGTATCATCATGTATCGCGGGATAGCCTCATGGATTCTTTTAGTTCCTTGTTTACAGCTTTAAAATTATATTCATCATCTCCAAATTATCTTCTTTTCTGTTTATACAAATCAAAACAGAGAGAAGAAGTCTTCTAATATTTATCATCACAAACAACTGGAAACAAAAAAAAACTCAAACTTTGGTACGTACTTAAAACTGTTAAATAGTAATGTTTCAGCAGTGCTAGATCTAAGTCTAGCTCAGAGAAAAAATACATAATAATCTGCTTTTGCTCCCGGCCCAAAAACATATATATGGGCCGGAATTTGGCGGGCATCAAAAAAAGAAAAGAAAATACAGTACAAAGATTAGGGGCAGAAACTTAGAGTTCGATCAGAACAAACAACTCATGATGGGTGATGAGTTCTTGGATCATCTTCTGTAATAATAGAAGAGAAGTCTTCATCCAAGGAAGAAGAACAACATCTGCCATGGATGCTTCCGCTTCCTTCCCCTGCTCCTCCAAGATTCTTCATGGATGTGATAACTTGACGAAGCTCCATGTTTTCCTCTTTAAGACTCATGTTCTCTTGAAGAGCAAGATCATTGCTATCCGAGGCTTGGTTAAGCTTATCTAAAAGCTGCTGGTTCTCGCTTCGAAGCCAAGCAACCTGTGAGACAAGCTCATCTAAGTGTCTTTGCTTTCTCATTCTTGACCTTCTTGCTGACTCTCTGTTAGATACCATACGTCTTTGCTTTCTCTCGTTTATGACGAAGATTTCTTCAGTTGCTTCATCGGAAGTCGTAGAGTTGTTGCTTGCCGGAGATTGTAGATTGAGTTCTTGAATCTGAGGGTAATGGATAAGATTGAGACTGTTATTCGTTGAAGGATTTAAGTGGTTGTAGTAGTGGTTTAACTGGAAGTAGTCTTGTTGTTGCATGTTGCTAAGACTTGAGCTATCATAATTAGGCTGCATGGTCAATTTCTCTCTCTCTTTAGAGCTCAAAGAGGGTGAGTTAATGGTGGAGATTGGTTGAGAAGGTGTGTTTATACAGCAGAGAAAGGCATAAAAGTGGTCCACACCTTTTTACAAATTGGTGGCTTTCGTGACACATGCTTAAGGGTTTTGCTTTTGAAAAATAATTTAGATTATGTCTTCTACATGACCCGTTGGCATGATTTTTTTCTTCCTTTAATTTAAATTATCGAGAAGACTATTTTTATAAAGTAAAGTTACAGGTTGGCATATAAATGTACAATAGATACTAAATATATATATATAATTTTTATAAAAAAGATTGATGACATCGATAAACAGGTTGAATTAGAATAAGTTTGGTCCCATTGACATATTGTTTATTCATCGATGGGTTGATGCATGAGGATATATTGATACTAGGGTAAGCATGATGCATGAGGATATATTGATACTAGGGTAAGCATGATGCATGGTATATGTATATGAGCCGGCTCTGAGTTTTAAAAGACCGTAAACTAAAAAAAAAATTTGGACTGCTTTACCATATTAAGTTTTGAATTTATGATTTTTTATAATTTTTTTTTATAATTTTACTATTAAACTGAAGATATTTTTTTTAAATTAAGGACCGATTCTTTTTGTTGTATGAAAACGAATGCCACAAGCATAGGTTTGTTCTGCTTGGGATAAGAGCCGGCTCTTGATGTACATACATAACTTATATATGGGTAATGAGTGTGTATGTATATATGATGTCTGATGACACATGGAGGTGGTACATCGATCTTGATGATAACCAAGTGGCAATTGTTGTATCCGGTGCATGTAATGTAAGTATATGAGAGAGTGTCATGGCCATCTAGTGACATCATGATGTTCATGCATGATTGAACTGAAAAGATTTATGTATCATGCCCCATGCATTATGATGATAATGACACACGAGGACTTGGGTACATACAATATGTATAAACTGTGGATAAAATAAAGTTTTGGATTAGTGTTATGTGCTTACATCAGAGAGAAAATTTCTAGTTTCTAGTTGTGGGGTTTCAAAATTATTTAAGTTTAGAAACAATGCTTTTATATTAGCCAACATATAAAGTGGTGATGATGCCATATAAGTCAATTTATAAAGCTTTTATATATATATATTCTTTATTTAATTCTAACAACTCACCAATTTCTCTTCTTTTTCTATAGAAAAATAAGAAGATTATCTCTTGTACCTATGAGATTTGCTTCTCTTCTTTAATTAACATCAATTAGATTCTAAACCCGGGAATTTTTTGTTGTTTATCAAATTTTGTAATATAATGTGTATTTTTTGTGTTTAAGTATAATTTTTGTATATTTAATTTTTGTCATATGAGACACATAATTATATTGGTGTTTAGATATAATTTATTTTTTCTAATCCATCCTAACCCGGGAGTTCAATATGAAAAGTAAAACATGAGTTCATTATGTTGACATAATCTTTTTCTAATCCGCCCTAGAACGGGGATAAGTTTTAAATTTTGTTTTCTGATGTTTAGTTTTATTTTTTCGACAAAATGTATTTGTGATGTTAAAGTTTGAGATGTGTTAACAATTTTATTTTTAGTATAAAATATATTATACGGGTTTCTAAAATTTTAATCCACAATGAGGGCATTCGACAATTTTTTATTTGTTTTTGCTTTTACGTTTTCTATTTTGTATGAAAAAATATATTTTTGGTATGACATGTATGATTTAAAATTAGTGATTTTAGCTACCTAAATTTTATAACCCGTTTTTTTATATATATTTTCAGTTCGATATTTTATTTTAAATATATTTTTAATACATAAATAATCCATTCGGACTCTTACCCATTGTTTTGTTATTAATTTGCGAATAAATCATAATTATAAATATTTTATATAATCAACATAAATATCATATCATTTACATCTACAAATCATCATAAATATTTTATATTTAAAATATAACCATTATTTTATTTATGTGAATTATCTTTTTTTGGTATTGGTAACTGAATGTTATCTATATACATAATCAAAATTATGGTTATGCAAATCTAATTAATGATATATGTTATGATTAATGGCAGCAAAATTGTAATATTGAAATTTTAGGAAACTATCAATTAATTCATTTATAATATTTATTTCTGTGCAAATATATTTAATTTGTATAATAAGTCAAGATTATTTTACGAATCTAATTAATTAATGCTTCTTTCTTTTTATCGTTAGAATCTTGTGGTATAATTCTTAATTTTGAATTTGAATAAAATAACCATTTCTGGTTTGGATTTTAAGATAATGTTTTTAATAAATATTTATTAATATAAACAAATATTAACAAGATATGGACAATCTTACCAAGATTAATTAGATTTGCATTTCGAATTTAATTCTAAATTAACAATTCCTGAAATTGTGTGATTCCTAAAATATTAATCATTTTATATATGTAAATAAAAAATATTGAATATGTAATTAGTAATTGAATGTTGTCCATATGCATGATCGAATATATGGTTGTGCAAATTTAATTAATAAAATATTCCTTTTTCAGTTTGAAAAATATTCAATTATAAATTTGAGTGTATTAATAAGATTTAAATTTAGAAGTAAGCATATTTTGTTATTAATTCCGAATATTTTGTTTGTGATTGTTGATGAAATCTCAGAAAATCTACATTAAATTCAAAATTTAAGATTATATTACAATGCAAATTGTTAATTTTGAATTTGTATCATTAAAAAAATATTTATTAAAATATTTGGCATAATCTAAATTCAAAATAAGTAATATTATTTTCGTAACAAAATAATTATAAAAATTTAAATTATTTTTAATATGTAATTTATAATAATCGATTTTATTTATAATTTTAAATATTTAATTTAATTTTTGGCATAATCTGAATTTTTCTAATTACGAATGAAAATTAATATATATATATATATATATATATATATATATATATAATCAGATTAATTAATTAAACTATTCTTTAACTGAACCAAATATAATTAATAATTATTTTTTTAATTTAACCAAAAATATCTGTTTGGCAATATGAATAGTAGTTATCCAGGAAAAGAATAAATAGTTTCCATTAAAAAATAGAGTTATATGCATTTTTTGTACTGTTTGCACACAAAAAATCACTATGTTTTAATAGATTAGATTATTATATGATCTTCTGTGTAGACTTTTAGCGGTCCTAGTTAAATATAAAACAATGTGGTGTTTTCTACTGTAATATATATCACACAAAACAAAGACAAAAAAATCTAAAACGTATCAAATTAAAGACTTAAAATGGATAGTTGAAATTTTTTAGTAATATAAGAATTACTAATTTA
Source organism: Eutrema japonicum (assembly GCA_030161315.1). Taxonomy (NCBI): domain Eukaryota; kingdom Viridiplantae; phylum Streptophyta; class Magnoliopsida; order Brassicales; family Brassicaceae; genus Eutrema; species Eutrema japonicum. The sequence continues at coordinate 50,006,963 of BSQW01000005.1, forward strand.
GAATTTTACCAAAAAATTCTAACTTTTACCCATCCTTTTTTTGGTCAAACAAAAGCTATCCCTATCCATTTATTTTTAGGTTATAAACGGTCGTTTATGCTCAAACGCAACCATGGCCTCCCGTATATACCAATAGGCAATAACACATTGACTGTGCATGGTCTCTAAACCAATCATCTCAAATCTTTTCGATAATTGGAGGATTCCGAACAAATGCATATAGTACTAAAATCTTTGAGACTAGTAGAATGACTGATTATTTTTGATATTTAAAATATTTACAGTGGATAACTATGAATGAATCGTAATGGAATGACTTGAATTCTTAATTATCTTTTAATCCACATAATGAATCGTCATGTACTGAATCACCATCATTGATTTTACTTTTCAAAATGTTACGTATCTAATCTCATTAAATCAAGTCATATAGAGAACATTATGTTGTTCCAAAAACCTAATTATCACTCCAACTCTTATATATATATATATATATATATATATATACATATATGCAAAGACCACTATTAACAAAACCCAACCAAATAAATCCCTTCGTTGCACTAGGAAAGCAAGATGTGTTAGGCAGGCTTGGCTTGTCGTTTTATGATGTTCGTTACAAAGCTAAGGCAAAGGCTATAATACATTTGAGGAGCTGATGACTCAACAACCACTTAAATTAAAACCACACACACTTGCAAGACACGACAAAAAAACAGTTCGTTTACAACAAAATTTTACGATAGAAATAAATGGTTATTAATTACCGTCGAATTAATAACGAAAACTCCAATTCGACGTAAAATCGTCATAAATTTACGATAAAAAATCACCGTATAATCGTTGTAAAATAGGGATGAGTTGCTATTGAATTTACGACAAAAATAAAAATCATCGTAAATTCGACGTTAGTTCCCATCAAAATTACGACAAATTATATTTTTTTTTGGAGATTTCCATCGTAAATTTGATGGGAACTAGCGTCCACTTTACGACAATCCATAATAGATACAAAATTCCAGGAATTTTAGTTTTAGCCACTACAATTAGCAAAACCAATTCAATTGGAACTAAAGTCTAATTTCAGTTTTAATCGGAGAAAAAAATTCAGTAAATTCCAACGGATTTTCGAGAGAATTTAATTAGAATATTCCCCGGCTAAAACTGAATTTTTTTCCATGGCTAAAACTGAATTTTTTTCCCGACTAAAACTGAAAATTTCATGGATAAATAAAATTTATCAAACTATGTTTCAATATATAAAAAAATACATGGATAAATAAAATTTATTACAAAATTAATTATTTTGAGTCCGATGAATAATATGACGTAGCTGAATCGGAATCCTCGTCCAATTCGCCGATCTCTTCATCAGAATCCTCAAATACCTCGTAATCCATGTCCATGGTGAAATCAACCACAATGTCAACTTCAAGAGAATACTCGATCGAAACTAAGTTACAATTGCGTTTTCCTGCAAATAGTCGTGCTCGGAAACACCATAAATTTTTTTCCTTGGATGTATCAACGTAACTGTAATACAAGGGTCTAGTTCCTAACCGGGGGGGGGGGGGGGGGGGTATCGAATGTAGGGTAACCTGATTCGCTTGTGAAGCAAAAATGAATGGATATTATTTCTGAAGTCGCTTTCGAGAGTGGACATATGTAACACTGAATTCGTCCTGACGTAGACATTCCACTGGATTATACCAATCGAAGTAGAGTTATCATTAGATAGGATTTCGAATTGAAATTATAACTAGATAGGATTGGAATTGAAATTTTGGATGATTGGAATATATATAAGATTGAATTTAATTTTTAGACTCATAAAATTTATATAATTTTCTTATGTATATACAGACGATGGTTAGGAAAAACCACAAACGAAGGGAGATCGGATGAGCAGACAGAGTTCGAACGGCAAACCGCAGAAGCTTCAGACACGAAACTTTCCGGAGATATTAACATCGGGGATTAGGTTTTAGTTTTTTTATATTTTGAATTTTATTTTGTATTATGAATTTTATTATGTATTTTGAATTTAAATTTATAAGAATATTTTTATTCTATTTAATTTATCATTTTATATTATATATTATATATAAAATATTAAAATAAATTTGAAATATATATTAATTAAGATTATTTAAATTAATTAAGAGTGGTTGTTAAATAGTTGATAATTTACAACAAATTAACATCGATTTTGTTTACAACGAAATTACAACGATTTCTGTTTACAACAAAAATTACAACGATTTTTGTTTACAACAAAATTACATCGATTTCGTTTACGATGAATTAACGACGATCTGTATTTGTCTCAAATTTTACGACGAATATTGAATTACGACGAATAACAATTGATCGTTAATTCGTCAATTCGTAGCAAGACCTATTGTACAATGAATTTATCCGTTGTTATACCTTTGTTTTCTTGTAGTGAGATGATTACAATTTTAGACAAATATTTTTGCTTAATATAACTAAGTTATGTTAATTATAATTTATAGAACTTAGTTGTAGAACTGTTTGACTTTTTTTTAATATATATAACGTCATCAAAAACTCTATGAAATCGTTTGGGTTGACCTATAGTTTCCTGACTTAGATTCGTTAAACGGAAAGAAAAAGAAAAAAAAGACCCAATAGATAATCATTAGGAAAACTATTTAATAATTGGAGAGTTGAACAAATCGTCTTTGGTTCCTTTTTTTTGCTTTCTTGCCACTATTATAATTTTAGAACGTATCTTTCTTTAAATAATCAAAAACTTAGGCATGCATGGGTTTATTATAATCCATTTGTAAAAAGGCAGTGTTAGCTAATATATGTGCATATTGATATTGGTCCTCTTGGTAGACTTTTGGGTGTTCACAGAAAGTTATATAACACAGTAATAAAGGTTTTTTTTTTCTTTTTCAAAAGTTTATTTCAGGTTTTACTGTTGTAATAATGACATACCTCACCATTTGAGGAACAAGAGACCACTAGTAGTCAAGTAGCTTGTGGTCGAGTGTTAGTTGAGTTTGGGTGTGGTATGTTTTGCGTTTCTCACCCGGATTCGATTCCATCCGTGACAAAAAAACTATTTCCTACCATAACACCAGCGTTGGTGGTTCGTAAAGACTTGAAAAAATTGAAAAAAGGTGGATGCGCCTCGCATGATTAGTCTTGAGACCTAGACAGCCGATGGGATCTCCTCGATAAAAAAAAATAAAATAAAAAATACCACTAGTTTCTGTTGAACAGATGTAGTGTAGTTCTTGGATTTTGAACTTTATTTTTTTTGGGGATCAAATATTCATTTGAGATTAATAAGTTCTGATGTTATAGAATTTCATCTCCAACCGACTGATAATGAATTAAAAAACAGTTTCTATCCATCGATACTCTTTTTAATGTGATAATCACAACATCGCAAAACTTTTTGACTGACTAAAACCCTCAAATTTCATAATTTGGCAAATTTAATGAATGTTGAATGAAAGAGAGTGGGACTGTGTTGGTCAAACAAAAGGCAAATACACACCTTTGCCCGGTTTGTTCTTCTTTATTTCAGTCTCATGTCCTATCATTCAGACAAAGGCAAACAAAGTCATATCATTCAGACAAAGTCTATTTCTTCTTTATTTCAGTCTCATGTCCTTTGCTCGGGTTGTTCTTCTTCCACAGCGTCAAACTTTTTTTCTATTTCATATCTTTTTTTTTTTTTAACTTTTCCCAATTTGCTTTTTCTTAGTGTTTCCTTTATCTATTATTCTTTTAATAATATTTCTATTGAATAATTCATAAACTATAAAAGTGTTTTTGAATGTTTCATTGTTTTGGTCCCAATAGTAACACTACCACCTGATACTGGCCTACCTTGATTTTTCAATTTTTTTTACCAAAAGTTTCCCTTAAGATCTTGTAGTTTGTAAAGGAATCAAAATTTTCAAACTGAAGTTTCAATTAATTTAATTTTCAAAATCTTTTTTGTTGCTTTTTTTTTTTTGATGCCTTTCGGCCCCCGGAAGTAATCCTAAACCCAAATGTCCAGACTAATCTCCCGGGTGGGAGTGACACAGCCCACTTATAATGCCCTACTTGGCCAAGTGTTTGTCCTGGTAATTTCGCTCCCGCGGGGAATCGATCTCTGGCCTAAACCAACAGGGCCGACACTCACCGCAGGAAGGGAACCATTCGACCACTAACAAGGGCTTGTTGTTTGTTCCAACAAAACAAAACAAAAACTGAAAATGTTGTATTTTTGACTCGCTGATGAAAAAAAAGTTCTTGATTTTTTTACTCTGAGAGATTCATTGGCCCCTTAAATACCATATGAGAACCCGAAATTCCATTGATCTTCTTCGTTAAGCAATCATCAACATATTAATTTATTGATACAGTAAAAATGGATGATGTCATGATGGTCCAACTGATTGGTGGATTAAGGATAAGCCAATCACCAAAGCGAAGTCTATTGTATCATTACACCTTTTACGATAATTTTTATAATATCCACAGCTCTCCTTTTATTTTTAATGAAAATTTTATAATTATATACCCATTTTATACTTTTGTATTTTTCGTTCGTACCTTTGAATTATTCTATCCACCTTTTATTTTTATGAAAATTTTATAATTATATATACCCATTTTATACTTTTGTATTTTTCGTTCGTACGTACCTTTGAATCATTCTATCCAATTTGCCAAATGGATAATACAAACAAATATATTTTAATAAACATATATGGCTAACTTTTTATTAAACTCCGCGTTCAGTTGCTCTGTAAAATTAATCTCATGTTTAAATAACTACTATCTTAACATATAGTGGAAAACTACATAAAATAAAACAAGTTTCTTACTTTTTAGTTAATGATTTCTATTTTTAATCACGGATACGTACGTACTACGTAGTCCATTTTCCTTCTAGTTAAATTTTAATAGACATATATGGATGGATATCGGAGGCCAATATATATAATGTGCTGATGTACTTGTATAAATTTAATTAAGGGTTTGCTCCACTATATACAATATTACTGCCAATTTGTATCAATATCGTCAGTCATAATCATAAAAGTTATGATTGTGCTATTAATTTTACCATGACCAGCAAAAAGTTTATTTTTTTTAAAGAACTTTTTGTCCTTAGTTTTTTTCTATTTTCTTAAGATATTTTTAGTCATTTATGTTAATATGGTGCTTATAGGTTTTGTATTAAGCCAGACAAATTATTATTTGAGTATGAAGGCAAACTAAGAGCATTTCCATTGGAGGTATTTCAATGGTATCTCAATTAAATCCAGATAAATTATTGTTTAAGTATGAAGGCAAACTAAGATAACAACTTTCCCCCCATGCAAATTTAATACCTAACACAGTCGCAAAAACTTGGTATGCGATGATCAAGTGCATGCATACATGCAGTTCACATACACATTATACATACATGATACAGATACATGCATGCACATGCATATATGTCTATATATAGATATTGCCATCATGATGACTTGGGAGAGAGAGACAAGAAGACAAAGTGGGAGAACGCCACAGAACACTTGAGCTCAAATTTCAATCTCAAAATGATTGAGGTAATAATTATCAAATGAAACATTTTCAAATGGTGTGATGAATTTATTTTTGATGTGATGTTATTCACCCAGCTCAACTACACACGTTTTATAATTTTTCTTCTTGTTCCTGCAATTATTTTGATGCACTTCTTTAAACCGTTTTTAATTAAGCAAAACAGATCCAAACAAATGTAGTTTCAAATGTCAATATAGAAACATATAATCTCATAATTAGCGTAATTGGGAAATCTGTTCGAAACAGAGTAGTATCGTTTCAGCACCAAGATTCTCACCGGCTTCTACATAGATAATTATTTTTTATGCCTTCTAAATAGAGGTGTCAAAATTATAATTATTTTTTATGCCTTCTAAATAGAATTGTCAAAATTGAAATTATAATTATTTTTATGCCTTCTAAATAGAGGTGTAAAAAAAAATCCATTATTTTGAGAAAGACCCATTATCATCTATATTGAATCGTTAAGCCGACATCAAGACATCAAGACACTAAAAAACTCAAATATCAAAAAAGAAAAAACCAAATGGGATTGTGACTACCTTAAAACGAAATTTGGTCACTTAATGTTTAGCACACATCGTTAAACATTCTAAATAAAGGAAGCTAATATTAAAAAAAAACATATACAAAGCAAACATATATACAAAATATACAAAACAAACATAGAAAATGTACAAAATCATGTGTCATTTAAAATATACAAAGCAAATATCAACATTTTATATTTATCTTTACTTTTTAAACAATTTGTTATATTCTGACCAATGGACACCAATAGACAGTTCATTTAGACATGATCGTTAATGGGCATGGTCGTTAATAGACATGGATTTTAATGGACATAGACACCATTTATCCGCAATCAAAATAGACACTATTGGACAGGTCTAAATGAACGTGGACAGTCCATTTTGACAGCTCTACTTCTAATGTTTTTTTTTGTGCAACTATGTCTTGTAATGTATTTCAAGTTTTCTTCATGCTCTATTCTCATTTCTTTTACTTAGTTTTCGTATAGTTTTTGTTCTTCGTACATAACCATTTTTTGTTAACAGTAAATTTTATATTTAAAATAAATAAATATACTGATATGAACAACACGGTTAAAACTTATATTTCGTAGAGGAGCTTATATATTTTCAATTTAAAAAAAAAAAAAATCTATGTGGAGTATTTGTTACATGGAACGAGACAAGAGATAATTATTGTATATGAGGATAGCAAATAGTGTTGAGCCAATTGGGTATCCAAGAGCCATAAAATGGATTTTCCATGATCATTAAAAAGAATTGAAAAAAAAAAAAAATCGACACTCAATGTTTTGAGTTTGGCTCTTTAGATATGTAGAGTCACTATAGAGAAAGGACCCAGCCACTCCCATGTGAAAATGACTATTAACTTTAGTTTTTTGTTTTTGTTTACAATCTTATTCGTAATGGCTTCGGTTTATATTGAAGTAGTTAGTTGAAAGAAACATGGAAATATTAAATAATAAATAGGCAACTAAAAGTTTAGATTATAAATAAAAAATTATAATGGAGAATCGTTCATTTCGACTTTCGAGACGTTACCGCTATTCTATCCATATATCTATATCCGACCTTAATTACTCGATCCGTTTTCAAATCCGTTGTAATAATTTACTCATTTACAAATATTCTAGCGGATACAGAATATCAAAAATTCTCTGATCATAAGTATGGCCGTGTGGGTACCTAAATTGTATGTATACGTCATTCAAAATTTTGGAAATTGCTATAAAAAAGCATAAAAATCATAAATTAAATGAAAATACTTGAAATATCAGAACTGGAATTAGGCACAAATTCGCTCCGTTTAATTCACCACGGGTCGGGTGCGGATCAAGAAATTTTAAATTGCAAAAAACGGAGCGGGTGCGGCTCGAGTGTTTTAAAATACGAGGCATGTGCAGCTCGAGTGTTTTAAAATGCGGGGCGGGTGCGGGTTAAAAATATTTTCCTGCAGGTTACCCGCAATTTTTTTTTAAAAATCAATAAATAATATTTATTTACTAAATATTATTAAAATGTTGAAATATTTTTTAATATATATAAATTAATTAATTATTTTGTATAAAATGTTGAAATATTTTTTAATATATATAAATTAATTAATTATTTTGTTTATTTTTTTCAGAAATTGTGATTTTGTATTTTTCATATGAAAATTATTTTATTAAATATAATTATTTTATTAAAAATATTATTAGTTTTTTTATTATTATTTAAATATTTGCAGATTACCCGCAGGTACCCGCGAATTCAAGCGGGGCAAGTGCAGATCGAGAAATTTGTGTTAATGAGTTTGACGGGACATATCAGAATTTTTTTTAAATCCGCACGGAGCGAGTTTGACCCGTTAAACAGGCCTAACCGGAACCCCATCTTTATTCTAACATGAAATATCGGAACCGCCATCCAAATTTTATATGTTTTTTTTTAAGTTTGCATAGTGATTTTAGAGAAATTGATCAAAATAGCACTTTTTGAAAACTTTCTGACCAAACTAGCACCTACATCAAAAAATCCTGTTTATAGCATTCATTAAAGACAAAAGACTATTTTATCCATAATATCATTCTCACACAATCTTAAGGAGAATTAATAAAAAAAACAATTACTTAGAAGATGACGGGACGACGATGAAGATAAACATGAACCTGTTTTACAAAAACGGGTGATTCAAAATCTGCAATGATCGGAAGGGATGATTCAGCATCGGAGGGTTTCGTGATTGAGACGATGAAGGAGGAAACGCTTGACGAGTGAGGTTTGGTTATTAGCGAAGGCGAGAGTGACGCTCAGTCCGATTACGTCGCTGGTTTAATCAGATCAGACAGATTTACAGAGGAGACATAGTGAATAACGAGTACCAGGCGGGAGCTGTAGGCGTCGTGATCTACACAGACAAGAGAGATTACGGCGGAGACGACTGTTTTCCGGCGAGTAAATGGATGCCGTCGAGTGGGGTTCAGGTGGGTACCGTTTATAATGGGTTGGGAGATCCGACGACTCCTGGGTGGGCAAGCGTCGATGGGTGTGAGAGACTATCAGAGGAGGCCGTCGAATTGAGTGGCGATTCTCCGCTCATACCATCGTTGCCTGTTTCGTCGGCTGATGCGGAAGTGATTTTGAAGACGATCGTAGGAGATTTTGTTGATGGAGATGTTTATCCAGTGGGGCCTGGACCTGGGATCTTGAACCTGAGCTACATTGTGAGTTTGTTGTATGAAAGTGAAGAATCGTTTGTGTTTCTGTACTTGGAAATTTTTTTGAAATTTGTGGGGTCTGGTTTCAGGGGAAAACTGTTATAGCTCGCCTTGAGGTTGCTTCGTTTGTATGAAAGTGAAGAATCGTCGAATTGAGCGTGCTTCGTTTCTCCTGCAATTCGAGGTTGTTCGTTTAACCCTGGATCTCGCCTTGGATTATTCGTCTTGGGTAAAATAAAACAATAAAGAGGAGAAAGAAGCTCGATTTTCTGTGTGTAATTCCGAATTCTGTGTGTTGTGGAATATACATCCACTGGATTTTGATGCTTTTCTGTTGTTTTGGTTCTCATGGTTCTTTAATTGGGGAAAGAGCTCGATTTCCGGGTTGGTAGGAGATGGTGTTCAAATCTAGAATAAAATGGATTGCCTCCTTGTGATGATATTATCAGTGGGATCTCTGCTTGTTCATCTTTCCATGACAAAGTCTTCAGGTGTACAGTTTGCGTATTATGCAGGAGATACCCTTTGGCAAGATTTTGATTCTTTGTTAGGGGCACAAGTGAAAAAAAACAAAATTTAATTTGGATTCTAAGTTTGAATTGGTGTTTGAAGAATGTTGTATGCCTTTGTGTTTACTGTTGCAGGATTTTAGAAATAAACCCTTCCGATGCATACCAATTTCTGATTAATAATATAAAATGGGATTTCATGATCTGATAATTCTTGGGACCAGACCACATTATAATGACATTATTCATGAGATTTTGCTGTTGAAACAGGGAAAGTGATTCTTGAATCAACGATTTTAACAACCGTAGTGGTGCTTTCCTGTTTTTTATAGTTTTCTGTTTCTTATGGTCAAGATGGGCTGAAAATCAACGGTTAATAGTCTTTTATAGTTTTCTGTTTCTTGTTCATTTAGGAAAGCTTTCTTAAATACGTTATATATGTTTCTAAATGGTTCCTAAATACGTTTCATTTCCATAAATGATCATTTTTCATCATTTATGAAAGCTTTCCTAAATACGTTATATATGTTCCAAAATACGTTTTATTTTCAGAAAGGAGCATTTTTCATCATTTAGGAAGACTTTCCTAAATATGTTATATATATTCCTAAATGGTTCTTAAATACGTTTCATTTCCAGAAAGTATCATTTTTCATCATTTAGGAAAGCTTTCCTAAATACGTTATATATGTTCCTAAATACGTTTCATTTCCAGAAAGGAGCATTTTTCATCATTTAGGAAGACTTTCCTAAATACGTTATACATGTTCCTAAATAGTTCCTAGATATGTTTCATTTCCAGAAAGGATCATTTTCATCATTTAGGAAAGCTTTCCTAAATACGTTATATATGTTCCTAAATACGTTTCATTTTCAGAAAGGAGCATTTTCATCATTTAGGAAGACTTTCCTAAATATGTTATATATATTCTTAAATGGTTCTTAAATACGTTTCATTTCCAGAAAGTATCATTTTTTATCATTTGTATCTTTATTTCTTTGTGTAGTCAAACAACAACACATGTTCTGATGCTTTATTTACGTATGAAAATCAACTGTTAATAGTCTTTTATAGTTTTATGTTTCTTGTTCATTTAGGAAGGTTTTCTTAAATACGTTATATATGTTCCTAAATACGTTTCATTTCCAGAAATGATCATTTTTCATCATTTAGGAAAGCTTTCCTAAATACGTTATATATGTTCCTAAATACGTTATTTGCAATTGTCAAAGCATTCGCGATGTGGGGTATTTTTCATCATTTAGGAAAGCTTTCCTAAATACGTTATATATGTTCCTAAATACGATTCATTTTCAAGAAAGGATCAGTTTTCATCATTTGTTCATTTAGGAAGTCTTTTCGAAATATGTTATATATGTTCCTAAATACGTTTCATTTTCAAGAAAGAATCAGTTTTCATCATTTTTCATCATTTAGGAAAGCTTTCCTAAATACGTTATATATGTTCCTAAATACGATTCATTTTCAAGAAAGGATCAGTTTTCATCATTTGTTCATTTAGGAAGTCTTTCCGAAATATGTTATATATGTTCGTAAATACGTTTCATTTTCAAGAAAGTATCAGTTTTCATCATTTTTCATCATTTAGGAAAGCTTTCCTAAATACGTTATATATGTTCCTAAATACGATTCATTTTCAAGAAAGGATCAGTTTTCATCATTTGTTCATTTAGGAAGTCTTTCCGAAATATGTTATATATGTTCCTAAATACGTTTCATTTTCAAGAAAGTATCAGTTTTCATCATTTTTCATCATTTAGGAAAGCTTTCCTAAATATGTTATATATGTTCCTAAATACGATTCATTTTCAAGAAAGGATCAGTTTTCATCATTTGTTCATTTAGGAAGTCTTTCCGAAATATGTTATATATGTTCCTAAATACGTTTTATTTTCAAGAAAGGATCAGTTTTCATCATTTTTCATCATTTAGGAAAGCTTTCCTAAATACGTTATATATGTTCCTAAATACGATTCATTTTCAAGAAAGGATCAGTTTTCATCATTTGTTCATTTAGGAAGTCTTTCCGAAATATGTTATATATGTTCGTAAATACGTTTCATTTTCAAGAAAGTATCAGTTTTCATCATTTAGGAAAGCTTTCCTAAATACGTTATATATGTTCCTAAATACGATTCATTTTCAAGAAAGGATCAGTTTTCATCATTTGTTCATTTAGGAAGTCTTTCCGAAATATGTTATATATGTTCCTAAATACGTTTCATTTTCAAGAAATTATCAGTTTTCATCATTTTTCATCATTTAGGAAAGCTTTCCTAAATATGTTATATATGTTCCTAAATACGATTCATTTTCAAGAAAGGATCAGTTTTCATCATTTGTTCATTTAGAAAGTCTTTCCGAAATATGTTATATATGTTCGTAAATACGTTTCATTTTCAAGAAAGTATCAGTTTTCATCATTTTTCATCATTTAGGAAAGCTTTCCTAAATACGTTATATATGTTCCTAAATACGATTCATTTTCAAGAAAGAATCAGTTTTCATCATTTGTTCATTTAGGAAGTCTTTCCGAAATATGTTATATATGTTCGTAAATACGTTTCATTTTCAAGAAAGTATCAGTTTTCATCATTTTTCATCATTTAGGAAAGCTTTCCTAAATACGTTATATATGTTCCTAAATACGATTCATTTTCAAGAAAGGATCAGTTTTCATCATTTGTTCATTTAGGAAGTCTTTCCGAAATATGTTATATATGTTCCTAAATACGTTTCATTTTCAAGAAAGTATCAGTTTTCATCATTTTTCATCATTTAGGAAAGCTTTCCTAAATATGTTATATATGTTCCTAAATACGATTCATTTTCAAGAAAGGATCAGTTTTCATCATTTGTTCATTTAGGAAGTCTTTCCGAAATATGTTATATATGTTCCTAAATACGTTTTATTTTCAAGAAAGGATCAGTTTTCATCATTTTTCATCATTTAGGAAAGCTTTCCTAAATACGTTATATATGTTCCTAAATACGATTCATTTTCAAGAAATGATCAGTTTTCATCATTTGTTCATTTAGAAAGTCTTTCCGAAATATGTTATATATGTTCGTAAATACGTTTCATTTTCAAGAAAGTATCAGTTTTCATCATTTTTCATCATTTAGGAAAGCTTTCCTAAATACGTTATATATGTTCCTAAATACGATTCATTTTCAAGAAAGGATCAGTTTTCATCATTTTTCATCATTTAGGAAAGCTTTCCTAAATACGTTATATATGTTCCTAAATACGATTCATTTTCAAGAAAGGATCATTTTTCATCATTTGTTCATTTCTAGAAGACTTTCCGTAATACGCTATATATGTTCTTAAATACGTTTCATTTTCAAGAAATGATCAGTTTTCATCATTTGAATCTTTCTTTATTTCTTTGTGTAGACAGAACAACAACACATTTATTTTGATGCTTCATTTACACATGGAAATCAACATGAAATATCGTTTTCTGTTTTTGTTCATTTCGGAAGACTTTCCGAAATACATTATATATGTTCCTAAATATGTTTCATTTTCAAGAAATGATCAGTTTTCATCATTTGAATCTTTCTTTATTTCTTTGTGTAGACGAAACAACAACACATTTGTTATGATGCTTCATTTACGCATGGAAATCAACAGGATATATCGTTTTATGTTTTTGTTCATTTCGGAAGACTTTCCGAAATACGTTATATATGTTCCTAAATACGTTTCATTTTCAAGAAAGGATCATTTTTCATCATTTGAATCTTTCTTTATTTCTTTGTGTAGACAAAACAACAACACATTTGTTCTGATGCTTCATTTACACATGGAAATCAACATGAAATATCGTTTTCTGTTTTTGTTCATTTCGGAAGACTTTCCGAAATACATTATATATGTTCCTAAATATGTTTCATTTTCAAGAAATGATCAGTTTTCATCATTTAAATCTTTCTTTATTTCTTTGTGTAGACGAAACAACAACACATTTGTTATGATGCTTCATTTACGCATGGAAATCAACAGGATATATCGTTTTATGTTTTTGTTCATTTCGGAAGACTTTCCGAAATACGTTATATATGTTCCTAAATACGTTTCATTTTCAAGAAAGGATCATTTTTCATCATTTGAATCTTTCTTTATTTCTTTGTGTAGACAAAACAACAACACATTTGTTCTGATGCTTCATTTACGCATGGAAATCAACATGAAATATCGTTTTCTGTTTTTGTTCATTTCGGAAGACTTTCCGAAATACATTATATATGTTCCTAAATTTGTTTCATTTTCAAGAAATGATCAGTTTTTATCATTTGTTCATTTAGGAAGTCTTTCCGAAATACGTTATATATGTTCCTAAATATGATTCATTTTCAAGAAATGATCATTTTTCCTCATTTGTTCATTTACGAAGTCTTTCCGAAATACGTTATATATGTTCCTAAATACGATTCATTTTAAGAAAAAGCTATAAATGTAGAAGAAAGAAGAACACGTTATATATGTTCCTAAATACGTTTTATTTTCAAGAAATGATCAGTTTTCATCATTTGAATCTTTCTTTATTTCTTTGTGTAGACAAAACAACAACACATTTGTTCTGATGCTTCATTTACGCATGGAAATCAACATGAAATATCGTTTTCTGTTTTTGTTCATTTCAGAAGACTTTCCGAAATACGTTATATATGTTCCTAAATACGTTTCATTTTCAAGAGAGGATCAGTTTTCATCATTTGTTCATTTAGGAAATATTTCCGAAATACGTTATATATGTTCCTAAATACAATTCATTTTCAAGAAAGGATCATTTTTCATCATTTGTTCATTTAGGAAGTCTTTCCGAAATACGTTATATATGATCCAAAATATGATTCATTTTAAGAAAAAACTATAAATGTAGAAGAAACAAGAACACGTTATATATGTTCTTAAATACGTTTCATTTTCAAGAAATGATCAGTTTTCATTATTTGAATCTTTATTTATTTCTTTGTGTAGACAAAACAACAACACATTTGTCCTGATGCTTCATTTACGCATGGAAATCAACAGAAAATATTGTTTTATATTTTTGTTCATTTCGGAAGACTTTCTGAAATACGTTATATATATTCCTAAATACGTTTCATTTTCAAGAAAGGATCAGTTTTCATCATTTGAATCTTTCTTTATTTCTTTGTGTAGACAAAACAACAACACATTTGTTATGATGCTTCATTTACGCATGGAAATCAACAGAAAACGTATTTAGGAAGACTTTCCTAAATACATTATATATGTTCCTAAATGTGTATTATGACTTCTTAAATTTGAGTTTTGTATAGATGGACACAAAAGTTCTCATTTACACATGTTTAGAAAGGTTTTCCTAAATGTGTAGGACAACTTCCTAAATTTGAGAAGTTATATAAATGAACACAAAAATTCTCATTTATACGTTATATAAATTGTCTTTTATATGGAAAATTCAAGACAAAGAGATCGATCATTTGTGCATTACAACAATTATTCTTTGCCTAAACTCTCTTAAACCTTCTCTCGGATTCGCATTGGGTACTTGTAGACATCATCAAAAGTCCTCTTTGCAAGCTGATAAATTATACCAAACATCAGTCACTCGTCTAATCAATACAACAGGTCTTAATAGGCTTAAACAAACACAATCTCTCCAAGAAACTCACAATCTCTCTATAAAACTTGCCATATTCTAGATATCTAATTCATGCTAGTGACTGGCTAAGAGTTCAAATTGGAATCTAAAACCTACTTTTTAGGTGTGCACTAGCTATAAACCCACTAATCATAACGTTGGGGTTTAGAGAAGTATAGTTTCTACTTACATAAATTCAGCGGAAACATTATCCTTGTTCACATTGCTGGGGAGTGGCCATGAAACTTTGAATGGTCCTTGTAGTATTTCTTGCTTGTGATATCCAAAGATTGAATCTTTGGTGCCTGCATCAACTTTTTGACAGATAGATGTGCGCCTCCCTGTCACAGACAAGCTGCAGCAGCACGGGTAAGTACCTTTGTTACACAATGCGTATTAAGTAAAGTAAACATGTGTCAAGATGCGTAATAATTACTTTGTGTTGTCAACCTCCACTCTTATATCATTGATACTGACCCCTGGTAGCTCTACCGCCACAACATAGTTGTGTTCAAGTTCTGCAACATTCGATCTTGGAGACCAAACAGTCCCTGCAAAAAAAAACAAGCTTCTATAAGTTCTCATGTTTGAAGTACGGTTGCTAGCTCCTGCAGATTCAGGTCGATGACAACTATGTGTTTGCAGTATCAAATTTCAGAAACCATTAAGATTTTATTATAAATAAATAAAAAGGGTATCAGATTATAGGATGTATCAGTATCCTGTATTTGTCTTTTTCCAGTTTTTCCATATAAGGTCGGCCTTATATGGCTTTTTCCAGTTTTCCTCTTGTTGATATAGTGAAGAATCAGAGTTTTCCTTCTCCTTAATCTCCCGTGGAAGTACTCGATCGGCTCTGCGAATCGAAGACAATGGAAAACCCATAAAGTCATTGCCGTCGCGAGTAGCTTTAGCAGCTATTCTGTTCTCATCAATTTCTTCGTCGCCGCGAGGAGCTTTAGCTTTGGACGAACCGGTTAGCGCTACACAAACTGTCGTTGCTGAAGCTCAAGCAGTGAAGCCGTCGACGTCGCCGTCGCCGTTCAGTGAGACCCAGACGATTACGACGCCTAATCCGAAAGCCCAATCATCATCGGATCTTCCGGAGGGATCGCAATGGCGGTACATCGAGTTTCTAAACGCGGTGAAGAAAGGTAAAGTAGAGAGAGTCAGGTTTAGCAAAGACGGTTCCGTTCTTCAGCTTACCGCCGGTGATGAAGAAGAAGACGTGACTTGATGGGGATTCGGATGGGACGAGGGCGTACGTACGATTAAAGCCAAGATAACGAAAAGCGAGAGTGGGACAAGGGGAATGAGGAAGAGAAGGAAGAAAGTAGAAATCGCCGCCATGGATCTCGTCACAAGCTCCGTTTGGGATGATTGATTTTACAGTATAATAGAGGATAGTTTAGTCTTTTTTCCTTTTAATGAATGCTAGTTTTAGGATTTTCACCCTTCTGTGCTAAATTATTGAACTTTATGTTTTTTGGTGCTATTTTGTAGAATTGCCCGTGATTTTACATATTACATAAATATCTTACCCCATGTTTATTTCAAGTATTAGTTTCAACTTTCAAAGATAACCGATCTTTACGAGTGACCAGTGTTTAGAGTTGTCAAAATGGGCAAACACGATTGAACATGACATTATGAAATTATGAAATAAACGTCACCGTAGAATTTCTTAGCGTTTTGTATAGCTTCCAATGAATCTAGATTTCCGCCAAATACAAATTAGGGATTCTGTAGTGGACAGGACTAATAAAAGCCCGCATGTTGAATTAGATCCGGTCCATATTAGACCACGTTAAACCCGACCAAATCCATCATTTTTAATTTTGTATTTGATAAACCACAAGCTGGCCACCGAGTCACATGACCGGACCTGACCTGTATTCCACATCTGACATCTGGATAGATGGATCGGATTACCCCATTGCAACACTTCTAATGAAAATAGGATCGACAAGTCCACTAAAAGCAAACTGTGATTGCGATTCTCGGCAAAGTCTTCATGATTTTTTTCAACTCAAACATACTGATATTACTTCAAAGACTGTGAGAACATAGTTGTTTCTCCTCTTCCACCAATGGTATTAACCATGTGTGGAGGTACAATTATCTAAAAAAGCAAAGTAAGAATGACATAAGGATGCCTTCTTGGCAATTCCCTTCACGTTTGGTGAACCTGAAAGCCGGCTTCAGTCGACCATTCCTTGGCCCTAATTTCTCGCTGGTGTAAGGGGGATCCTTGACAGCTTGCATCAGGCTTTTGGAGTCACTTTCAAAGGTGACCTGTTCAAAACCAAGATTGCTTACACATGCCATAGCCCAAGTTAGAGCTGTTGCTTCCACATCCAAGGCAGATACAAGTTTGGGATATGTTTTTGCTCCTACCCATCTAATTCCACCAAGCTCATCTCTTAGAATCCAACCAACACTACAAGATATACCTCCAAATCATGAAGTGGTACCTGCGTAATCTTGATCGATAAAAACTAAAAACAATCTTGAGGAAGCATCAAATCACATCGCAAAAATCATGTTTAGAACACATTAAAGTAGGATCGACAATTCCACTATAAAGAAACTGGCACTGCAACTCTCAGCAAAATCTAAAAGATAAATGAACCTAAATAACTTGCACAAGATATAGCTGCAAAAGTATATATTTTTTTCATCTGAAATAACTGTCTACAACCAATATGTACATCATATTAACCAGGAACAGATAGTTACCGATAGGACATTATAGTGAAGATAAAGCACAATTACTTCAATCTACTCGGACATCAAGTCCCTTGCCAAACCGCTGCTACCGTGCCTTTGTGATCCCCTATTCCTTTCATACTCAAGATCATCGGTTGGTAGCTCATACCGACAAACCGGGCATGTATTCCTTATCCCTAGCCAAGGTATTATACACTCTCCATGATAGTAATGCCTACAAGGAAGCTTCATAACTTTCTCCTCAACCACAATTTCATCTTTGCAGATTGCGCAAACAATGTCCCCCTTGCTCAATTCTTCAGAGGTGATCTCCACAACAGGAAGATCATCTACTACTCTTTTGGATGCAGGAGGACTCCCCATTATTCCAGACTCCTGATCGAATGTTTGTGCGAAAACAGCATCGTAATCTCCATGATCTTCACCATATTCATCTATACTAGATGGAAAAACGCCATAATCCAGATCCATAAGACCAGAGCCTACCATAATATCTTCTGATTCTTCAAAAAAACCAACATTGTTAACAGGTAACAAAACCTGCCAATGTAGATCATGCTGATCTTGATCATCATCCCTCGATGCTACAGACAACTCTTCTACATCATCATCTTCTTCTTCTTCTTCTTCCAGACTGAAAATACTAACTTGGACGGGTTCTTGAACCCAGGTGATCGCGTTCTGCAAATCCTCCCATTCCAGTTCTTCATCAGCCACCATGGTTTCTTCGTCAAAGATATCATCCCAAACAGGAGTAACATCCATACCAGCCTACTCGCCAAAGAGATCATCCGCAACAGGAGTAAGACCCGTACCAAATTCGACCCGACCCGAATCAATTTCCCTATCCCGGATAACCTGAAGCCCTAACCCACCTGAGTCACCGCGTAGCTGGCCCGACCCTGACCCGGAACCGATTCCGAGCCCTAATTCTATCTTCTCCTCCGTGTCGTGAAATCCCCAGATATTGAAATCACCGACCGTCTCGACCTCGTACGACTCTCGATCAAAGAAATCGATGAAACAATTATGCAGATCGGCTTCTGAATCCATAGAAGCCGAACCGGAATCTGAATTAGACTCTAAGAAACGGAAATATGGATTGATTCCCCTCTGATTGAGCGGAGGGAAACAGACGGAGAAACTAATAGCTTCGCCATCCGGTTGGACACCAGATCGAGGAATCTCCCCGGCAATTGAGCTACCACCACCGCCTTCTTCCTCTAGTTCAACGTTAATTGCACAACCGAAAAGTTTCGCCGACGCCATTGCTGAGGTTCTGAGAGAAGATGTCGAAAATCACGGAGAATAAATTTTCAAGGAAAGATTCGTATCTCTATACACAAAAGATACAATATTATGACGGTGTATCTAACTACTTACATTCGTGGGCCAAGATTATGCCACGTATCTAGCTACAAATTGTTTATAATAAAATAAATAAACTGTTTGATATTTAAAAAAACAAAGCGCCGTTGCCGGGGATCGAACCCGGGTCACCCGCGTGACAGGCGAGAATACTTACCACTATACTACAACGACTTTTTGATACCACGTTTCAGTTA
The DNA here is from genome assembly GCA_030161315.1 of Eutrema japonicum. Lineage (NCBI taxonomy): Eukaryota > Viridiplantae > Streptophyta > Magnoliopsida > Brassicales > Brassicaceae > Eutrema > Eutrema japonicum. The sequence continues at coordinate 50,026,252 of BSQW01000005.1, forward strand.
GTGTTATTTATAGTAAGTACTACACAATTTCCAAGATTATTTGTCTCTAATTGGGTTGTTCCAAAAATGCTGAAGATCTTGAGGTTTTACGACAGAAAGCCATTGAAAGATTTTGTGTCTGCTTCTGATTCGATACTTAAAAATAGTATGAAACTAATAAAGAGAACCAATACACGAGATATAGTTGAAAACTTCAAAAATTCACTCTGTGCTATCAAAAACGCAGAACTTTGATCACGAATGTTAAAAATAAAAAAGGGGAAAATCTTTTGCAAAACAAAAATATAAAATTCTTGTGTAAACATTAGCCCCCTATGATGTTGAGGCAATATCCTCTGTTGTCTTCTGGCGTTTCAGGTCTGGCTCATCCTCAATGATATCTTCTTGCTGCTCTTCTCCTTCTTCTTCTTCTACTTCTCCTGCTTCCTTGTGGCCATTGAGATGACCGTTAACTGCTTCATGACCAATAAGCGAGACGTGTTTGCTTGTAATTTGACGACCAGCCCTTATCTTTGGACCCCAATGCTTCTCTGGGTTTGGCAGAAACCGGGCTACTTTCTTCACCTGTGCTTTGCTAAGTGAACCAACGTGGCGCGAAAAGTCAGCCTGTCCAAGAGAAAAACAGTGTTTCAAGATTTAAGCTTACAACTTTATTCAGCTTCCACCAAATCAAATAATCGAATGAAGCATTAGAACAATGGCAAGCGAAAAGAGGGACCTGATGACCAGGTTCTTTACATAAAATCACACTTCCAGGATGTTCAGGTGATTGCGCTTTCACGGGATGATTTTTCACCTACAACCAAATTAGTTCATTCATTATCACCAAGAGAAAAGAAAAGAAAAAGACAGTTAAAGCTTATGCCTTTAGGCTTAGTTGAGGAAAATGAAGGAAAGGAGACGGTTTACCCAGCACCGCATGATGTCCCAGATAATCTCCATTGGAGCATCAGTTTTAATCCCGAGCGGGTTCACATGGGACCCCGAGACACGGTATTTTGCATTGATCACCGCTGATCGAAACAAAGCAGCTGACGGTGAAGTGCATTTTAGCGTTGCAGAGAGACTATGAAGGCTCAAAAAGAGCGGAACATCTGGCAATTCCTGGAGACACGGCAAACAAATAGGGGTTTAGAGAAATTGACCCAAACCAAAAACTGAAACTATCAAAGTTTGGAGGAGATTTTGCCTCTGAGATTGTGGTAAGAACAGCGCAGATTTTGTCGTAAGCAGGGTATCTGTCTTTCATGGATTTAACACCATTTAGTATCGAAGTCACCCATTCTTGATCGTGCATTGGAGCGGACCATATCGGTCCACCCATGTTATATTTCTTTCCACAATGAGTACAATCCTGAGGAACAACAGGACCAACTCCTGCTTGATACCTCACACTGTTATTCTGCACACAAAAATATAGAAGATGATTTTCAAAAAAGGCAGTTTCCAGAAACTAACTAAACTAACTATGCAAAGAGACATACAAGATACCTTAGGGAGAGATCTTCCAACAGATTGAAGATGAAAGGAATCACAACCAATACATTGATAGACATATGAAAGCTTCAGTGGAGTGTTCTTCATTGCACTCGCCGAACTGCATTTCATAAAGCTTCAATCTTTACTTGCCTCTAGCTGAGGGAAGTGTTTGAAAAGAAAGGAAAACTTACGTGTAAACGCGGACAAAAACACGGACGTAGAAATCCATTTGGACTGATAGAACAGGAACAATGTACCGCTTGTAGCGATTTGCATGGCTCTGCGAATCAACAAAATGACCAACGTCAATAGATTGGGGGAAAAGAAAGCTTTTAGAGAATAATAGAGTATCTTAAAAACAATCAAAGCCTGTAAGATTTGGCGCATGTGAATCAATTCAGTGGTATTTGATTCCTCGCAGTAGCAAAAAATTTACCTCGATGCTGGCGAGGAGGATCCGCAAAGCCATCTCATGACAATATTTTCCTTTCAGTGGATAGGAACCATATCTAACAATAGACAGATTTAAGACATTCAGACAAAATCATAGATATTTGTTTTCAGAATAAGGTAATGAAGGGGTACAAAAATCTCACTTGGAATAGCAAACCTCGCCGTTAGCCCCACATAACACAGCCATGTCAGTTGCTGTACACATCAGCAACCCACCATCGGCAACTGATTGAACAGCTGAATCAAGGAAAATAGATGGTGAACCATATGGATCAAGATCAACCTAAGACATCAATCAACCAAATTAGTTAACAGAATAAGACAGTCAATAAGATGAAATTTTCTGGCTAAATGAGCATAAGATTTTGGGAAAATTGGACGCATACCACATCAAATTCTTTTGGGTGGGTGAGCATATGGACACGAGCATCAGTAAGATGTGACTCCACCTTTGAAGTAGACATCAAGCCATTGAACTTTATGTTTCTCTGGCAAGCTTCAACCGATGCTTTAATAGGAAAAAGGTAATATTATATTATTCTGGGAACTTAGGATAGAAGAAAGGTCGAGTTTCGATACCTTTTCACAAGCACAAATGTTGGGAAAAACAAATACCTGGGTCATTATCTAAAGCCACAACTTGACCAATTCCTTCAACTTCACGAGCATACCTCAAAGCCCGTAACCCGGAAGCTGACAGGGCCTACAATTAATTACACAAGAAAAAGTTATCTAACAGAAAAGCACTAATAAACAACGAAATACGATAACAAAGAATAGTTACTACAGTCATAAAGGAAAGAAGATAGGTAGACCTCAAGCACTCTTGGTGGCTTGAGTTCCCTTCGTGCAGGTTCATATGCGGTCTTGGCAGCTTCCTTTGGTCCATCCTGAGATGTTACTTCATGTTCTCCGTTGGTTTTACCATTATCCTCACCGTTTTCAGTGAGAGTTTCTTCCTTGATAATTTTAGAGGCATCCTTCTCAAGCACTTTCCCAGATGATCTAGCTCTTTTGGATAACATCGCCTCATGCTCTTGCTTGCATTTGGATATAAATGCCCTTAGGACAGCAATGGACATGTCCCTGTTGTTGACCTAACCATAAAACAATAAGCAGTTAGTTTAGCTTACAAAAGAAGAAAACAGTATCATAGAAACCTAAGTGTGTGTAAGAATCGCTAAGAAGGATTGGGGATCATTTGTCTTCAAATTTATTTTAGTTTCTCACAAACACAAAATGAAACTATGCCATAACAACTCACCGGTAATCATTACAAGCAAAAACATTTAAAATATATATAAAAACACGAAACCTAAGTGTGTGTGTGTTAATGGCTGAAAAACACTAAACTTGAAATCTAAAACGAAACATAAAATGCCCCAAACTAATACTTGATCAGTCCTAAGATTGCCCTTGATGTAATTCAATAAATTCTTAGCAAAAAGGAAGAACCTTTGCAGCAAATCAAATCCAATAGCAGCAAAAAGAAGGAAAAAAACTGGAACCTGGGCTTTGTTGAAGAAGACTTGGTTCTTCTTGTGCATTAGGATCTCAGCTTCTCCTTCCTTAATAATGGTATAATCAGTTAGATCTGACTCCATTGCTGATCTGAGATTCTTCTCTTTAGAGGCAGAGGATTCACAACTTGAATTACCAACACGAATCTGCAACCCGAACGGCAAATCACAAAGCTTGAAGCGACAAAGATGTCGACGACACTTATCGACTTGTCTGAATGGAGACTGAAGAAACCCTATCGCTTTTCCGTACGGGTTGGAAGCGAATAGACCCAGACAGTGGCGGAGTAAACTAGTTTTAAACCCTACAAACCATAAGAGAGATTTCACAATTTTTATTGGTATGAAATTGGTTATTATCAAAACATACAGGGGTCAAAATATAAATATTCCAAAAAAGAGGGAAACAAACAAATGAAAAAAAAAATGGCCTATACAGGTTTCGAACCTGTGACTTTCGCGTTATTAGCACGACGCTCTAACCAACTGAGCTAATAGGCCAATCGTGATGATTATATTGGTAACATGTATTATATCATATCAATCAGGGTAAAAATGAGGGGACAAAAAATAAAGATAAAAATAAGTTATGGCCTATACAGATTTCGAACTTGTGACCTTCGCGTTATTAGCACGACGCTCTAACCAACTGAGCTAATAGGCCAATCATGTTAATTATATTGTGAAATAAGAAATATCAATCAGCGTAAAAGAGGGGACAAAAAATAAATTATGGCCTATACAGGTTTCGAACCTGTGACCTTCGCGTTATTAGCACGACGCTCTAACCAACTGAGCTAATAGGCCAATCATGATGATTATATTGGTAACATGTATTATATCATATCAATCAGGGTAAAAATGAGGGGACAAAAAATAAAGATAAAAATAAGTTATGGCCTATACAGGTTTCGAACCTGTGACCTTCGCGTTATTAGCACGACGCTCTAACCAACTGAGCTAATAGGCCAATCATGTTAATTATATTGTGAAATAAGAAATATCAATCAGCGTAAAAGAGGGGACAAAAAATAAATTATGGCCTATACAGGTTTCGAACCTGTGACCTTCGCGTTATTAGCACGACGCTCTAACCAACTGAGCTAATAGGCCAATTTGTTAAGAACTGGCTTCTAACTTTAATTATATAGAACAGTGTGAGTGCAGTCCGATATCATTATCAAGCTAAAGAGGATCCAGAGAAGTGCTGAGAAAGGGAAGAAAACGATGCAGAGCTTAACATCAAACGAAGTAGCGGGTTTCGCAGTTGGGGCTCTGCTTCTCGGTGCCACCATCGCTGCTCCAAAAGTTGACGCTTTCATTGCCGCTGCTCAGAGAAGGTAAACAACCTTACAAGTTTCATCATCTCACAGATTTCTGAAAAAAACCACACAAAACTCAACTTTTTGCCCAATCTTTCATGTCCTGATTTAAAATCCATGTCATATGGTAACCGATTTTGGAGGAACATGCTTGGATTTTGGATGAACCCATGAGAATTGTTTTGTTGATTATGTGTTAATGGCGTATGAGATGATGATGATTGTAGTAGCTGCGTAGAATTGTGATATGCTGTTCGATTTCTGAATAAAAAGGAAAAAAAAAAGGTTTTGAATCTTTAAATCTGAAAAGGATAAGACTTTAGGAGTTTCTATGTGATATGTTGTTTGAAGTCTTAACCAAAGGATAGATTCTGAAATCAAAAATCTATGTTGGGTTATGTCTTTAGCCTCTCACTCTCCACCGGAAACATGTTTTTTCTTACTTCTCACCGGGTGAAATAATGGTTTCCTGAAAATCTGAAAAATCTTTTGATTCTCTGCATTTACGAATTGAAATATTCAGGTTTTGAATCATTTGCTCATGTTCAAAGAATTGTACTGTTTTGAAAGTCTTCTCACAATGTTGAGATTCTTGATCTTGATTATGGATTCTGAATATATTACCTTTTGTAATGAGAGAGACTGTGTAGGCATGGTTTTAAGACAGTTTACTGCACCGCTAAGAACTGTCCTAGAGTGTTGTCTGTCTATGGCCTAATGCAATTAGACTTGTTCTTGAATCTATATCTTAGCATCGTATGTTTTCTAATCACAACTTTTGCAGATCTCTTGGGATGTGCAGGAAATGTGGAGATCTAAAGAGTGTAGCATGTGGCCGCTGCAAAGGGACGGGATCGATAAAATCAGGAGGAATCTTTGGATTCGGTGACTCATCAAACGCAAGATCAGTCACCTGCGATAATTGCCAAGCCAAAGGTTGTTTCCCTTGTCCCGAGTGCTCAAAATCTTGAACCTTTTCGGTATTTTATAGATGATGCATCAAGACTAAAAACTACTTGTTTCACCTTCTTGACCTTATGATACATACGTAATCAGCCCAATTGTTGTTATGTTGAAGTTAAAGCATGTCTAGTCTAATTGGTTTGATAAGTCTCTTATTCCAATTCTTGATCAGTTGCTAGTTTAACCAGATTGGCAGCTTGATTAGCTAAACCGGATGTTGGTGATTGATTTGGTTAGTGTTAACCGGGTCTTTTCGTCCTTAAACCGGAGAAATCCACTTAGTAACCACAGATTGTTGTTTGCAGTTGATAACAAAAATCAACCATTATTCATAGTTAGTGGATTAGTGGGTGGATTTTATTTCAAAACAAAGAGAGTTATTAATTGGCAGAAAAATAATTGTCTATACTGTTACTGTGGCATTTCCACACAAAAAACTAACTATGTTTTGCGAACTAAATAAAACATATAGACCAGAGATTAGATCAATACAAAACAAAATTTTACAAATAAGAAATTCGAATTTTAACAAACGTGTGAAATGAAACCATGATTTTGGTCAAAAATAAGTAGTATATACGATGTTAGTATATTTAAGGAAAAATAAAAAGAATAGAAATGTAAATAAATAACGTAGACAAGTCACTGTTAAAAAGGAGGCTTTGGCTCAGCGAACACGCTTCCGACAGAAGTCTAATTCAATCATAACTCGACACGTGTCCGTCAGACCACATCAGCCATCATGTTGTGTAATTTCACTGTAAAGATCTTTTTACTTTTTAACGTCTTTACTTTTACCGTTTGTAAATCCGTACGGACATCCCACGTCACCTGAAGGTTTTTTCGCTTGCTAGATTCTCTGCCCAAAAAGTTCTTTAAACATTTCAGTTGCGTAATGTTATTTCTTTATTGAACAAAACCATGAGTCCATTTATATTTGATGTAGTTCGCAATTGCAACCCAAATATATATATATATTCCACTCTTTGGAATAACCTTTTAACTAAAGATGCCTTCACTTTATTTAATTGATGTTTTGGCACTCGGATAGTGATTATATAATTTAAGAAATATCATCTATATATGTTTTGTCTTCTTCTCAGAATTTTAATTCCATTAACCACATTATTATTACAGACTTTCGAATTGTAAATATTATTTTATAAGATTAATTGATGAGACGTTCAAACCTTAAAACTAGACTAATAATTTATTAGGAAATTACATCAAAATCTAATAATTTTTCAGCTGTCTATATAAACCACATATAACGTATATATGACCCGGACTTTAATCTAGATAAAGTGGATATTAGTTTCCGAAACCAACAAATTTACCAAAAAGTTATGATAAAATGTGCATTAGCTTAGCATAAGCGGTGATGTTACTGGTATATATATTATATATCGTAATAAGAATTAGGATAAGTAATTTGTGTATATAGACACATGATTTTCACACAAATCTTTGATATGCACGTAGATTCTTTGTTGGAAAAGGGGATATATAATATTATTATACATTGTAGATTATTTGCTAGTTTAATTTCCAAAGCCCACATTTTTCCCCTATTTGGTATTCACCTAAACGACTTGAATTTCCAAAACTCTTCCAAGATGTGGCCAAAATTAGAAGATTCTAAATAAAAGAAACAAAAATCCTATTTCAAGCTCAACATGCAACGACACAAATTTTGTTTGTTTTAGCCAAAACCGTTTCGTTAATTAATTGATTGATTATTATGAATATCTTTGGGAGGGGGGATCTAGGCGATGCTATTGTGCAGCCTGTTGTAACAATATTCATGCCAAATGTCATATATCGTATTACGGTTGCACGTTTAATTTGGATTGGAATCGAAAATGACTTATGGTAATTGGTGGATATATCGATGTTGTAAGAAATTATAATATGCATTAGGGGTTTTCCATATACTTCAATCTTCAGGGCGTTTGTTATAGTCCAGGCCAGATTACCGTAAACAAAGATCACATAACAAATTACAAACTCGTGTGTTAACCTGCAAGTTACACTGCTGAACTTTATAAAAAAAACAAAGAACAATCGTTTGATATAACTGATTAAAAATGTTATCTATATATATATATATCGCCAAATATTAACTCACACGAAAGGAAAAAAATATCAAACAATAGCTAAACTGTATATTATATATTTTATGTTGCATACAATACATAATTCTAATTTATGCGGTGTTTAATCTGGATTTTGATTTGGTTTTGGTTCATTTTTTCGGTTTATAAAAAATAATATAAAAAGTTTGGTTTGGTTTTGATTATTAGTTAATTATATTATTAGCTAAATATTTTCAAAAAAAAATAGTTTTAAATTGAGTTTTTACTTTTTCAAGTTCGGTTTGAATTCGGTTATTTAGATATATAGAAAACAAAAAAAAATCATTTAAACTATATGAAAATAAAGTTTGGTTTTTAGATCAATTATTTCGGTTTGGTTTATCCAAATTGAACACTCTAACTCACATGTCATCTTGTATGGCATCAAATACTCAAAAACATGGATAATTCGATCCATACAGACAAATAATATGGCTAATTGGTTTAATATGACTTATTATAATGCTAATGGCTATTTTCTCAGTTTTTAGTGTTTTATGGTTATTGAACCGAGTAGCTTTTTTTGGACTTATTGTAAACCGCATTTAAAATAAATAATTATCTCTTCCTATAAGATTTCGACACGTATAAACCCATTTTAAGGTAGGAGATGCTTTTCTGGGGCTTCTGAAAACAACTAGAAAATGATATGATAAGTTGCTTTCGTTTATTGTATTAATAATAATAAATTTTAATGTTTATTTACAATTTACAATATCACGCGCTTCATATCTACAACTTGCACACTTTTGATTCCAAATTTTTTTTTTTAGAACTAAATTTTGTTTCCAAATTATGATTATGAAGTTTCGAGACTATCGTTAAATAACTAATAATCAATCAGTTACCGGGCAAAAACTTTGGAATAGATGTAAAGCAAAGTTAAAACTTCAAAATCTTTCCTAGGTTGCATCCACATGTATTATAATGATATACTAGATTTTAAATTCGTGCTATTGCGCGGGATAAAATTTTTTTTTGTAATACAGGTGAAACGAGAAATAAAAATTAATTTAATTGTTATTTATTCAATTATGTTTAATTTATAATTTTAAAATTTATAATAAATTTAATAAATGTTTGGTAACATATTCAATTTATTTTTTTAAATAAGGAATGTTAGGAAACAGACTCCAAAATTGCTCATGTTTTAATAGTATAGATTTTCATTTATTAAAATATTTTGACATAACATATTACATGAGTTTTTTTGTCAACATGATAATAGATGATTAAAAAATAGTAAAACGATCATAATTTTCATAAATAGATTGCCAAAATATGACAGTTTTTTTGTGTTTCTTAATATCACAATTTAGGTTTGAATATGCATTATTAAGTAAACTCTGATCGTTTAAAAAAAAATAGTGGGAGGTGGCTCAAATCCATATATATATATCCAAGTCTTAGACCAAAACATGTATTATAATTTTAGTCCAAGTGACCGTCGATCTTGTAATCTCTAAGATTCGTATTTGGTGTTTTTAGTTGATCTAGCAATTTTTGGTATTTATGATAGTTTTAACCCGTTGAACCAAATCTATTAATTAAAACCACATATTATGGTTATAAAAAATGATCATGATGCATGGTCATTTGCAGTAGTTTGGTCATTATATCACAATCTATATTCAAATTCGTATAATATGTTGTTGTTTTTTTGTTTAAGTATAATATGTTGTCGACAGCAAAAAATAGTAATACTCACAATAAGCGTAAAGAAATTAAACATATTTCCACCACGTAAGAGTGTTTCTTCAATTTAAAATATATACATTTACATCTAGGACGAGTATATATATATACATTATGTCATTATACATACTGTTTCATAATGTTTTTTCTTCTTCTTCATAATGTTGTTTTGAAAAGTGATACGTTTTAAAAAATTTGTTGCATTATATATAGCTAAACATAAATAATCTGTTATTATGATATAAACATAGAATTTTTAAGAAAGCATATGTTTAGATATTTTTGTATAATGTCAGGCATATATACCTAAAATAGTAGACACCATATAATATATATATGGACATGAATTCTACCTGAAGAGAAAGCACACATAGGTTTTCTAATATTTATTTTCCCTACTAGTTGACAATTACGAATTTGGTGATAAACCGATTGGGGTAAATTGAATGAAGTAAACCACCTATTTTTCAAAAAAAAAAAAATGAAGTAAACCATTGAACCACGCGCTTAGAGAGAGCGTGGGGATTGTTTTTGTCAAATAGAGAGAGGAAAAAATAGAATCAAGAAGTAGAGAGAGAACGAGAGATGACTTGAAATGAAAACACACCAAACCCTAACCTCACCTTCACAAATTTCTTATCTTTTGCTCCCAATCTATCTAGATTCTGTTCCACACAAAAATTCATTTAGATTCACAACCTCCACGGACTTCCAAAGCAAAAGAGAGAAAAAGACTTCAAGAACCCTAAAATCAAAACCAGCAAATCAAAAGTTACTCTTCCTCTCTTCTTGCTTAGGATCTTGAAATTAGGGCTAATTTTCTTTTACCCTCAAATCAATTCTCCCGACCCTCAAGAAAAAAAAACCTCACAAAGATCAGATCTTTCCTAAGAAAAATAGATACCCAACTCATGTTCTTGTGTGTCTGTATATAGATAAACATTACATACCCATATTTGTGTGTATATACACATATATATAAAACAGGAAATTAAGGTAACATAAAAATGGGAAGGGGAAGAGTAGAGCTGAAGAGGATAGAGAACAAAATCAACAGACAAGTGACGTTTGCAAAGCGTAGGAACGGTTTATTGAAGAAAGCTTATGAATTGTCTGTTCTTTGCGATGCTGAGGTTGCTCTCATCATCTTCTCCAATCGTGGAAAGCTCTATGAGTTTTGCAGCTCCTCAAAGTAATCACTCTCACTCTCTCTCTCTCTTCAATATCAATTTTTCATTGGTTTTTGCTAGATCTGAGTATTGATCTTTGTCTGAAGAACTTGTTTGGATAGATCACACGATCTTGATTTCTATGAACGTGTTGACTTTAATTAGACTTCTTGATTTCATATATAATTTCTAGGTTTTTTTGTTGTAGTATTTAGTTTTAAATTTTTGAATTTTGAGATCTGGTTTCTCTTTTTGTGTTTTTTTTTTCTGTCAAAGATTTAGAGCTGAGAAGTTTGCAATCAATTAATATGGATTTCAAAGTAAATCCAAATCTAGATATGCAATCTGAAAAGTTTTATATAACGAGATATTAATTAATATGTGTGTGTGTGATATCGATTGGAAACTTAAAAGTTGGATACACAGATTTCTATGGAAATAAGGACCCAACGTAGAATGATAATATATGGTTCCATGCATTAACCAACTGTTAGTTCAAACTTTATGGTGGTTAAAACTTAAAACGTGTGTGTATCTATGAAGGTTTTTGATTCTTTGTTTTTCTTTTCTTCCTTTCATTTTTTATGTATATAAAAATGTTACAATAGTTTGATTACATTCAAGAAAAATAGAAAATTTAATTCTTTTATCAAAAAAAATATTTCCATTTGTGAATCGCAAAACTCAAACGAAAATTAGAGAGAATGCTTGCAAAGAATTATATTTACATATATAAAATACTTATACCGTTTGAAACAATCATTCCTAAGTATATATATGGATAGAGACATGCACACTTACGTGTCTTGTTTATGATGAGTTAGGTTTGTGTCCTATGTCAAGTATGATCTTGTTGATTATTTCCTATCTTCTTAATTAATTTGTGGTTTTCTTTCAGCATGATCAAGACACTGGACCGGTACCAAAAGTGCAGTTACGACTCCATTGAAGTCAACAACAAACCTGCCAAAGAACTTGAGGTGCTCTTTTGATTTTAGATTTTAGATATATCATGCAATACCATTTCAAGAAAGATCCTTTATAGAATCTGTTTTTTTTTTCTTGGAAATTCAGAACAGCTACAGAGAGTATCTGAAGCTTAAGGGTAGATATGAGAATCTTCAGCGTCAACAAAGGTAGATCTCTCTCTCTCTCTCTCTCTCTGTATATATATATAACAATTATATATAAACTCATATATCATTCATATTTTTGTGAATATGTGTTTATCTCGGAGCAGAAATCTTCTTGGGGAGGATTTAGGACCTCTGAATTCAAAGGAATTAGAGCAGCTTGAGCGTCAACTAGATGGCTCTCTCAAGCAAGTTCGCTCCATCAAGGTTATATCATTAGCTATCTGAAGCTATATACATGGAACGATATTCAAGTGAGATTAATATAATGTGTGAAAATGTTTGTTGTTTAATTATGACTTCTATGGCGGCTTGATGATTGTTTGCAGACACAGTACATGCTTGACCAGCTCTCTGATCTTCAAAGCAAAGAGCAAATATTGCTTGAAACCAATAGAGCTTTGTCAATGAAGGTATATACTGATGAAGATCCTGTTACTGCGATCAATTTCTTTCACATGTTTTGAAGTTTCTAAACATTTTAGTTTTCTTGTTTCTGATTATTAGTCTTTTGGTGACAAAATGTAATTGTTTAGCTGGATGATATGATTGGTGTGAGAAGTCATCATATGGGAGGAGGATGGGAAGGCAATGAACAGAACGTTTCCTACGCGCATCATCAAACTCAGGGACTATACCAGCCTCTTGAATGCAATCCAACTCTGCAAATGGGGTAAATCATTAAGATATTTGCCTTGAAAAATCATCTGCAAACCAGCTTGTGTACTTACACTACTAAGATTGTCTTTGTTTGAGGTCCTTTATAGTTGCTTGGTATTAAGAGGATCATCAATGTGTGTGAACCTTTTAAGTTATTGTTGATGTTATGGTGATGATAATTATGATGACAGGTATGACAATCCGGTATGCTCGGAGCAGATAGCTGCGACAACACAAGCTCAGGCGCAGCCCGGAAACGGTTACATCCCAGGCTGGATGCTCTAAGAGTCATGTGATCATTCTAATGCTGTGATCAACCTCACCAACAAAAGACCTTTTTATATAAAAAAAAGTATAGACACAAGACTATTCGTAGGCATAAGTGAGCTATATATAAGTCCTGAGATTCCTCAGGACATTTGTGTCTTTTGGGAACCCTTGCTATATTAAGGATTGAAATGTGTGGAACTTGTTTTACCATTGAACCTGATAACTTAATTGCCAAAGTACTGCACCAGAAGCATGTAATGAGAAACAGTTTGGATTACAATGGGGATCTCCTCTGGCTCTTAGCCTAATGTAAACCTCTATGCCAGATTTATAAACGTCACATTATAATAAAAGGATTAAGTAATTCATACAAGATGATGTAAAAAGAGTCATGCTTTGGACAGAACACAGCACCAGAGGCATATCGTGAGAAACATCAGGTTCCTGTGTGTGTTTTGCTGTTTGTTGCGAGGGTTTCCTCATAACTCCATAAGCTAACTGTGCAGAGCGACATTTCCTCATTTCTCCATCATATATATACCATATACAATTGTAAATAAACATTATTCACAGATCAAAGCAATTTGCACATCACTATGTTACCTTGTCGATCTCCCCTGTTTCAGTTTAGACAGTACAAGACAGGATCAGTGATAATCAGTCACGGTGTTTCGTTGAACTCCATCACCTGAGAATGAGACAAAAACGCAGCAGAGGGAAATTAGTCTTTAATCAACATGAATGAGACAACAACGTAAATGTTCCGAGTTTCAGGAAGAATGATTCATAGACCAGACATTATTTGCAAAAGATAGAGATTTTGCTTTTCTTATGACACTTTTACGCATAAGTGCTTAATGGGTTGTTGTACATTTTTCTCTCTCAGGATCACACATCTACGTATGCGTGATGTCGATGGCTTGGAAGAACATGAAAAATGTTACCTTTCCACAAACAGGACAGTTTTCGCTTCTCTCCATCCACTCATATATGCAACTGAGGTGGAAATGGTGAGAACACTTTGTAACAATCTTCGGGTTCTCTGATGTGTATTCTGCAAAAAGCCCAAATTTTTTTTGATACTTAGCTTCCTTCAAATGCATTGATTGAAGAATTAAAAAAAGAAGAAGATGAAAATGAATACCTTCAAGACACGTTGGACAAACATCTTCATCATCAGACATTATATACATTCCTTTGTTGCCAGCATCCATTGTCTTTGACGTAAGAATTCTCCGAGTGGATTTAGAGAATTCTTCTTTGGAATCTTCACCAGAGATAATAAGCTTATTAGCCCATTTTCTTCCTTCGACTGAGAAAGACTCAGAATCCACATCAGCATCACTTCTTAAGGGATCAGCTTCCTCATGAGAATGACTTGAACCCTTATCGCGTCTGGAGACAAGCGAATCACGCCGTGACCGGAAGTATCCTGGATCAGCATCATAAGGCAGAGGCCTTGGAGTAGAGTGGAATGTGTTAGACATAAAGTTATCATACGAAGTAGAGGAAGTTATCGATACAGTAGTAGCTTGCAAGGAAGATGGGAGAGAGCGGGTTTCGCCTCTTCTGAATAAAAAGATATACTGCAAAAAGAGATCAAATTCAGAGCTTCGATGAGCTCTGCTTTAAAAACTAGGAGTTCCAAAGTAAACACTGTGAAGAGAACATTACCAGGTTAAGGAAGTTATTAACAAGACATCTCGGGCATGGGCAGTTTCTATTTACAGAACTACTAGGATTCGTGTAATCCTCGAATTCTTCGACCCGAAAGCAAGAAGAAACACAGCCCATCTCTTTTTCTTTTTAATTCAGATGTTCCTTTAACTCGAGAACTAGCAGGCAAATTCACCCACAACGCTGAGATTTACCAAAATCACAAAACCGGTTTGAAACGTTTTGGAAACTCCTTGACCTTCACCAAGAATGCCAAATCCGATGTTTCTATTTACAGAAACTCTCCAAAGATTTCACCAACAATCTGTTTGGAGTTTTACACCTCTCTTCAGTTACTATCCAAAACTCATCACAAAAAAATCCATTAATAAATTTAGAAAGAACTTATCAAAAATGACAATAAGTAACTTTTAAGTAGAGAGATTCCCAGCAAGAGACATCAAACATTCACCTAACTCAGCAAAAAGTTGTGTGTTTGGCCAAAAAGAGAAGTCAAGAGGTTCATTAAGGGAAAAGCAAAATTGGTGAAAGTGAAATGCAAGCAATTAACCGGTTGAAAGTTGAAACCTAATTTAGGTAAATCCCAAACAAACAGAGAAACATATAATAGAAAATAACCCATTTGACCAGAATATAAAGAACAACATTTTTGAGATTATTACTAATCAGAACCCATTATCCAGTGATGAACAAATATAAGGAAAAAAACAAAAAAAATCAGACGAATCGGAAGGAAGATTATACCTTTCATGAAGAACTAAATTGGGTTTTCGTTTTCGATCGGACTCGACGGGAAAAAAAAAGAAAAGAGGTGAAATTTAAATTTTGAAAAAGGAGTAGAAATTGAGGTTTATTTGCAGATTCCCAGGAAAGAAAACTTGGAGGAATTTTCCATAACTTTAACTTTATGAAGAGAAACAGTCAGCGAGAAGAAAGATTGAAGAAAAAGGAGAGTGATGATGAAGTTGGTGTGAAGGTGGGTGGGCGTTGTTGCTGGATGCCATTGGAATGGAGTCTATAGAAGAATCAAACTACAATATGGTTTTCGTTTTTAAAAATACAAATATATTTTAATTTTATTCATAGAAAAATACAATTAAATGGGCCGATATATAATTAACCCAATTTGTAGTTAAAAGTTGATCTTGTCAATTCCTTGATATGGGCTGATTGAGAAAAAGCCCGACTCTTTGTTGTCCACTAGTAAACAGCTAATTTTTTTTTTTTTTTTCGTCAAAAGATAATTTTATTAATTTGAAATAATATAGTCTGTTTGTATTAGTTAACCAAAAAGATGGATAAATACAATCAGAATAAACAGCTAAATTATTTAGTTCGTAATAAATCAAAGAGATATCGTTTAACGAATATGGATGATAACTGTTGGAGCTTGATTTCGCATAAATCCGGTTCATACAAAATACCCACTAATTAATCATCTTAAAACAAGCTAAAGCTTAAGTCAGTTCGACAAATCAAGTTTAACCAATTTGCAATACTTAACCAATCTAAACAGGATAAGATGATCTGAACGAGTTAACAAGACGAGTTGAACGATCTTTGTGACCCTGAAATCCGCGAAGTCAAATAGAACAAGTGAGTCCAAAATATGCGAAGTAGTTGAGTTCGACGAAAAGCTATTAAAGAAGACTAAAGTTTTAGCCTTATGATCAGCCGATAGGGTTTATTATAAAAAAAAAAAAATAGCCTTAGCAAACTACAATTTTTACATTTTAAATTAGCTACTTAGACTGGTTTTTTGGTTTATGATGGTTTTGCTTTCAGGAGGGAATCGAAGGAAAAATTATGGGGTCCCGTAATCTACGAAGAAGCCTATCCCCGCTACACGTGGAATTGGAAGCGCTCATCTGGACGATGCATTGCATGATTGCAAACCACAAGACGGCAATAGCCTTTGCTACAGACTGTTCAGAGTTGGTGAAGATGGTGTCTACACCGAAAGAGTGACCGGCATTTACATTACAGTTGGAAGAGTTCACGAGGAGCAAGGAGTTTTTCACCTATTTCTCTATTACACAAATCCCACGCACGAGCAACACAGTGGCAGACAAGTTAGCACGAGGTGCTCGAGTCTACCCATCAGATTTCACTTATGTAAACTCGATACCCCCGATTTGGTTCACCGAATAGGGTAAGGTATTAAAGCTGTTAACAAAAAAAAAAAAAATTAGCTACTTAGACGAGTTCGTTGTAAAGACAAAAAAAATATATATATATATATACACATCGATCTTTCAAAAAAATTGAGTTTTATATATTCACCACAACGGAATTAAAACTTTTATCAAACTTCTAAAATTAATGGGTTATTTGGTAAATTTACATAATGTTATTATTTATTTAAAAATTAACGGTTATTTCGTAAATTTACGTAAAATAATTATTTCTTTGCGACAAAGAAAAATATATATTTTTAAAAGTTAGAGAAATTGTTGTAGTTATCTACAGAATTTTGAGATTTGTCAACATTTTTATAAATTTACAGAATATCCCGTGGTCAATCTATAATCGAATACAATATTTGTTTGTTTGTTTTTTTGTTCTGATGTTGTCGGAAGTTCTAATAGTATTTGTTCATTCTCGTCAATTTGTAATGTTTTAGCATACTCCCATGAAAAAACAAGCTAAACAGATGAAAAAGTTTAAAAGAAAAATTAGAGAAGAACATTCACATTCTTTGATTTAATTTGCTTGTCTTTTTTTTTTTTTTTGAAAGAGAATTTTCTTGTCTTTATCAGGAATGATTATATATTATGTATATATATATTCATAAGAAGACATAAGTAAGAATTGGGTATATATGGTTTGTGTGGACATCCTTAGTGTCTCGTGAATCGACAGAGACTCTCCAACTGTATTCACTTCCCCCCCATCCTCATTCCCACAAGGCTTCACTTTCATAAGTTTCATGTCTTGTTTCCTCTGTTAAAGAAAGGGAAGAAAAGGCAAACAAACTATAATTAATCAAGTCTAGTTATCAGCTTTATAGTCTCATTGGCTATATATAAGCCTATAATCGAAAAAACGAAGATGTATAAACCAAAATCATATATATGCGAAAAATACTACTCTTCTATGAGTGTTTTTTTAGTAGTTTGTATCTATAGATACGGACAAGTTTAACAAAATTTCAAACATATTGCAAACAAATCATCGTTATCCAACAGCATCTACTTTGGATTATCGATTCGAGATAGTTAAAAATATGGTAGTAAAATATCAAAATCCCTATAGTAAATAATAAACTGTGGATGTAAAAAAAAAACAAATAATAATAAGTTATGCGCGAGATATGATAATATTTACGTTATCCACTTTTAAAACACGTAGTTTGGTGGTTTGTTGTATTATTTCCAGATTCAAATTCGCTGGAATGTATAATACTTGTTGTTGAAAAATGAGAGTTGGTAAAAAAAAAACTAACAATTTCTTACTACCATGACAAACAGTTATCTAGTATATTTTTTAGTTAAAGAAACTAGTAAAAATATATTAATAAAAAATATTTAAAATTATATGTTGAGAAATTTTAAAAAAATATTTTAATGTTTTTCTTTGAAAATATATAGGGATGCGACAATACATAGAACATCAAACATGATACACAATGATTCACTATTTGGAAATGAGAAATCATGTCAACATGTTTTAGTCTCATTCAAAATACAGGACGTAAATACGGGAAAGACGAAGAAAACATATACTTTTTAATTTTTGCAAAAACAAAAAATATACTTTTTTACTCAAAATTTATCAGATGTGTACAACTTTTAACACTAAAAAAAAAAAAAAAAACTGGTCCCAAGTGTGTCTTAAATTCATGATAAAAAACAAAAAAAAAACCCAAGATCGAAAATAAATGAAAGAATATTACAAAAAAAAATTAAAGAAAGACGGTAGTTTTAGCCACCCTGCAATTCAAGGATACTCCGTTTCATAAAAAATGTAGTTTTGAGATTTTATTTTTGTTTCACAAAAAGTGTCGTTTTATGTTTTTAATGCATAATTTTGAACAAAAATTAAATTTTAATATTATTGTTTTACTGTATTAATTAGAGAACAAAATTTGTTTATTGTATTAATAAGAGATAATATTAAACTTTTAATAATTTTTTTAATACGTGTGAAATGATATTTTTTATGAAATAGAGGGAGTAACAAATTTCGTTTTTACTTGTGTTTTTAGTACCATGCAAGGCAAAAGGATCAAAGATCAAACTAATCGACACGCGAACGTGAATACAGATATTTTTGTTTCTTTTTGTCACCTCTTACTATTTTTGTTTGCAATAATTTAAGCTTCTGAGCTGTAGAAAGGGCAGAAATATATAAGTCACAGACAATTATAGTAGCTTTGTATAGTTTGGGAGCTAGACTTGTATTTTTCCCATGATTCACATTAACAACGAAAGAGATAAGCTTTTCTACAATCTCTTATGTTTTTCGTGGCTCACTCATCTTCACACCACGACTCCTATATAAATCCCTCTTTCCTTGATAACCCTCTGTTTCATAGTAGAGAGAGAGAGAGAGAGAGAGAGAGACAGAGTCGATAACTATGGAGAGAATAACGACCTTCGGAGTTTGGTTTATTCTTGTGATTTTCTTAGGAATCTCTATTAATGGAGGTTTCTCTGAAGGACAGCAACATCTCATGAAGAAGACACGTTCTTCTGCGGTTGTGGTCGGAACTGTCTACTGTGATACTTGTTTTAATGGCGCCTTTTCGAAATCACCCAACCACTTAATCCCAGGTTTGTTCTTTATATATATATATATATACAGAGTCCTCTGTTTTACCAAAACATCAGTCATCAATTTGGTTTAATCGGTCCTTTTTCAATATTTTGATTGATTAAAGTCTAAGTAATTCGACCGTTTTGGTGGATCAATACGGACGTTTTCTTGTTTGTGGGCTAACATCTTAGAAAGAATTATGAACAGTTTGCTGGATCTTTTTGCAGGTGCTTTAGTTGCAGTGGAATGCATTGACGAGAACTCGAAACCGAGTTTCAGACAAGAAGTGAAAACAGACGAGCACGGCGAATTCAAAGCAAAGCTACCTTTCTCTGTCAGCAAACATGTGAAGAGGATCAAGAGATGCTCGGTGAAGTTGCTAACTAGCTCACAGCCTTACTGTTCAATAGCTGCTTCTGCGACTTCTTCTTCTCTCAAACGCCTTAAATCGAGCAAACATGGAGAGAATACTCGGGTTTTCTCGGCAGGGTTCTTCACTTTCAAACCCGAAAACCAACCAGAGATTTGTAGCCAGAAACCGATCAATCTCCCTGTGTCCAAGCCTCTACTACAGGATCCTGCATTCCCTCCACCGATCCAAGATCCGGTTCCTAATAATCCTTCCCCTCTCCCAAATCTCCCAATCCTTCCTCCGCTTCCGGACTTGCCCCTTCCACAACTCCCTCCTCTTCTTCCTCCAGGACCGCAGAAATCAGATTCCTTGCATAACAAGAAAGATGATTCCTTGAGGGGCAAGAAAACCGAAGTACTAAAACCCGATTTCTTCTTTCCTCCAAACCCGGTAACGCCTATCCTCCCTCCAAACCCGCTATTCCCGCCTCTCATCCCTCCAAACCCGCTAAACCCGCCATCTCTCATCCCGCCAAACCCGCTATTCCCGCCTCTCATCCCTCCGAACCCGCTAAACCCGCCATCTCTCATCCCACCAAACCCGCTATTCCCGCCTCTCATCCCTCCGAACCCGCTAAACCCGCCATCTCTCATCCCTCCGAACCCGCTAAACCCGCCATCTCTTATCCCACCAAACCCGATAAACCCGCCATCTCTCATCCCTCCGAACCCGCTAAACCCGCCATCTCTCATCCCTCCGAACCCGCTAAACCCGCCATCTCTCATCCCACCAAACCCGCTAATCCCTTCTCCCCCAACTCTTCCTCCGCTACCGTTTCAACCACCTCCTTCCACGTTACTCCCTCCTCTCCCGTCATTTCCGACTCTTCCTCCTGTTCCAGTCATAACTCCGCCTTCACCGCCGCCACCTTCTTTCCCTATTCCTCTCCCTCCCATCATCCCTGGAATCCCTCCGGCTTCGACTTCCTTTTCTAGTCACCGACAACCCTAGATTTAAATATCCTTTCTCCACACCTTTTCCTATTATGTAATCTTATATGTATCATCTTTGTTTTTTGTTTTTCCTCGGCATTTTCACTTTGTTGGCTTGTTGTAATTTAAATAAATATTGTTATTAAGGAGTTTCATTTTCTGGTTTCCATTCATTCTCAAATACTCAACTACATACAGAAAAACAAATGGTTAAAACTTTAATTATAACATCAAAAGTCATTTTAATGGACTTGTTCGGCTTGGTTAAGAGATTAGGCAACTTTTGTAACTATCAGAGAGTACCTTTACAAAATTATTACTCTGGTTGGGTCGTAAAGGTTGAGTTCCAAATTTACAATCAAGTGAATCTGATCAAAACTCAATCCCTTTTATACTTGCTAGATGAGTACCGCGCGGATTGTTGTTTTGGATTTTTTTAAAACTTTATGTTGAATGGTTTGTTGTTTATTGGGTTCAATTTTGTGTGTTTAGGTAGTCTTTTAAGATACTAATCTCTTACGTGTTGTTTAATTTGGCTATGATCTAAATTGTAACCTTATTGTTTTTTGCATACACTTTTTTTATTAAGAAATTCTCAAAAAATACATTGAAAAAAAGTTAATAGGAAAAATTTGCACAATCATACGATCATAAGAAAGATGGAGATTGGTTGATAAATAAGTAAGAGAATATGCAGGACAAGTATTCATGTTATGGCCTGATTCTATAGCAGAATGTGGGACAACAAAAAGCTATCCAACAAGCGTACACACCACTCTTAAACAAGACACAAATCAGTATTCTTTTAATATAATCTCAGACATAGTTAGCTAGTAAAATACATAATCAAAAAAATGAATATTATCTATCAATGTTGAGTAGTTCACTTAACTAAAATAGAAGAAGATTTCCCTTCCAACAATCCAAAACTGACTATCGATTTAGTTTTATTGACGTTAAATGTCTCTTGGTGATAGAAAAGCTCTACATACCACAAGACGGAATTCATCCGGTAGACCTCATGTCACCCCTTGTGATGGTTTGCGAATCCCCATGGTTCTGGTGTATGTTTTGTGCTTTGAGGTTTAAGCATTTAAGGTATCTGAGAGGAAAGCATATGCTTGTAAAATTGCAGGACTGACCAAAAGCAATATAACTATCCGAATAAGGTATGTAGTTTTTATTTGGGATGATGAACACACAAAGAAAAAATATCATTCTAAACAAATTGAAAAGACTAATACTATGATAGACAACACACACGCATACAAAATATCAAATCTTGATATTTGTCCAATGTATACATATTGGTTCCTCCTAATTCTCAGCTGAATTTTAAGCTAATTAGGTTCATAGTTTGCAAAAGGAGTTGCCTTAAGGTTTATATGCATCTCATCTTAACCATCTAAATAAATCAAATAAAGTAAAGTAAATATATGCACCCCTTCTATACACATTGAATTTTATAATCTGATAATCTTATCAAACCCACGTTGTTTCCATCAAGCTACGAGAAAGACCACAAACTCTTTATATCTACCTTATAAATAGAAGGTGCTCTCCACCTTTAACACTTCAGCACCCATATATTGGTCGATTTTTTATTTTTATTTTTATTTAAATTAATTGCATATTAAAAATTAATTGACAATTAATAAATTGATATATATCTTTTATATATTATTTAACATTCTAAAATATTATTCATAACATGCATTTTTAATATGTTGGCTCGTCTTATTATTGAATCATCAATTTCAAGTTTGATCGACAAAATCAATGATAATGCAGAGCATCAAGAAACCGAAGGAAATCATGAGATTCATATCAACTACATCCATAATGGAAGATATGAAATCGAAATAAAATTCCACAGCAATGTTCCGTCAGTCACAGCGTGGTTAACGGAGCAGCCGATGAAAACGGCGTCGATCAATTATGTGACTTGAACGGCGAGGATTGGTCGCGGACATGGTTGGATTTTGCGTCGACGAAAAAGAAATTCGCGCCGACGTCATTGCAGAGCCGGCGAGAGGAGGGAACTGAGAGAGGGTGACAGGGAGAGAGTGTTTGAGGTGAGAGAGAAGCGGGTGTGTGGAGAGGTGACCAGGACGCGTGAAGAGGCATCCTTTCTATATTTTTTACAGTTTTTTTTAAAAAAATTATTTCAAGTCAAAGAGAGAGAGGCGATCATGTCGGGTCCGAGAGAGGCGCGACTTCAGGCCCGTTGGACCTGGCCGGAGAGATTTCGAGATTTAACTCCGCCGGCGTGAATTTCTCGGTACCGCTCTGTAGCGTATACTCGAAGAAGAAAAGGAATAAGCGTCTTTCCTGGCACCCGATTTCCAGGGAGAGGAAGCAATGGCCCTGGGTTCTTTCGGTGTCGAATTTCATCGTTGTTCTAAGAGGGAAAACATTGTGAGACCCGACGACGGCAATGGCGTTATCGTCGAAGCTGCGTTAGCGGCTGCCGGAGTGAAGGCAAGTGGCGGAAACGAGAACAATTTACAATGGACATCGGGGAAAGCATGAGAGGACATAGTGCAATTAACGGTTTAAGTCTTTAAGAGAAGCAAGGATGACTTCTCGCTGGGATCCACGACATTTTCAATGGACCCGACGCTCCAAAATTTATGATGGCTAATCTTTACCGTGATGTACATAGTGAGTTAAAAGAAAATCCGTGCATAGCGCGGGTGCTCTCCTAGTTTCTCATAAAACCACAAGTCAAGGAAAAAAGATCATACACTTGAATAAGGGTTCTCCTTAGCCGAAAGTCTCGTATCGATCTCATGCAACAAACTCCTATTATCATCAAATTCCCTGCAACATAAAATAGATAGATAAATTCTCAACAAATTTGCGCAAAGAAAAAATTGGAGATCGTCATAAGCTGGAGAAATCTAACAGGAGTAACATGCATATCTATAGCAAGAGAACTGACATTTGTTTCGAGATATATTTCCCAGACAATTTACTCAACGTCACACCATTTTTAAATAGAAATCGAATCAGAGATATATATCATATCTGTCCAGAAGGGACTGTGAGTGAAATTGAACATGAAAGTCTAAACTTTTGTCGCCAAACTTCTTAGGCCGGCTGGTAAACTTGGAACCTATGGCATAAAATCGACAAAATTGGAGAAATGGTATCTAAAATTTCTCATAATCTCAAAGCAAAAAAGACAAGAACAAAAAGAAAATCAATTCTACATTGATTCTCATCTTTAACAAGAACATAAAAATGGAATTTAACTCTGGAAAGGAAGATGAAAAGGAGTAACGAAACTGAAGAAGCATAAACCCCTCAGAATTGCGTTACAATTTAAGTTGGCCACATTTCTCTAGTGTGATGATGTGGCATAAAACTGGAAAGAGCTGTCCCAGTTTTATATAGTAGAGCAGTTTACATCAATAACCAGATTTTAACCAACACATTAAACCACTCAAATCAAACCGGTATTGGATCAACCTGATTTAACTATTTAAGTAATTCAACGACTAAGTCTTTCCCTGGGCTAATGTTAGATCACTTCTCCACAATAGGGATGTGAACATATATGATATTCTATGTATATACTATATATTAATACAACTTTACCTTTTTTCTAATTGTTTTTTTCTTTCTTCATTAGGATTCATTAGTTTTATTAATGGAGACTCATTTCTACGAATTTAGCATAGTGTGACTATATTTTAATGGTGATTCGTATGAATAATCTAATACTATTTTGAAATTTGCTTGAGCTTCCTTTCCTTTGTTTTTGGTATTGAGAGACTATTGATTTGATTTGAAGGCAAAGAAGTAGAAAGGGATATAAGTACGTGTTATGTTATTGCTAGATTTGCTATGTGTTTTATTTTTTAAAATAATTTTGCAATGTTATTTAAAAAAAAAATCATATTTCCCAAGTTATTGGTGCCGTTATTGATGTATGAAACAAAATTCGGTTAGACTAAAAAAAGCAGTGTTTTTTTGGTACTAAAATAAGTTTGAACCAATTAACAGTATGCGCTTGATGTCAAAAACAAAATATTTGGGGTAACGATATGTGCTGTCAAATTGAACAATATCAAAATAGTATAGATTGTCTACACCGAGTGCATAGGATTGCAAAATCGTACGGAAATCAACTATTTTATTACTTGCATAATAATAAATCTCTACCGCTGAGACTCTCCCACGAGATCGTTCTCCTCATTTACGTTTAACTGTTTGTAATTATCATGTCGTGATCTCTGCTCGCGAATCTGAAAACCCTGAGTATATTCTCCAAAATCTGGATAATCGGTAAACTTTGCTTCATCAATTCACCTCTGGTTATTAGCGAAAAAAACCATTCCAACTATGGTTTACCGTTTCTCTGATTGATCGAAATATGGGTTATCGTCATAACAAATTCCTTTCAACTAAGCTTAGCCATTCTTTTTCTTAATTAAATTGTATGGATTTACTCCCTTCCTTTTATTGCGCTATGGATATTTCTCCCTTTGCTTGCCTGCCCAAAGATTTTCTAGAGATAGGATATACCCAATCGACCTCGATAATTCTTGGTTCTTCCTTGAAAAATGATTGCTTGTCTTATCTATAGATGAATTGGTAACATATCCGATTACTCTTCGTTTTCCATTGGCCATTTTGTGATGTTAATTTCTTATTTCTAAAGTGTAGGCCTTGGAGATGGAACCATGAAAACCTATTTGACGACAACTGATAATGTTGTTTGAGCATGAAGAATTTTCTCTTTTCTGGCTTATTCTATTAAATTGATTTATTTTAGGTATTGTATTTAACTATGGCTCTCAAAGTTTTAATCTATGTTTGAATATTATTGATGGTATACTGGTTTCAGATTTTTCCAGTGCAAAATCAACTCCCACTTTTGTTCGAAAGTAGAATAGAAGGAAGAATGATCAGGTGGAGAAAACATATGCAAATCTAGGATAATGTGGACAGAAAAAAATTTAGTTGCAATTGTATAATTTAGTATACATAGATTGGTCAAATATATTGTAAAGGGGAGAATTGGGGAATAGATGGCTTGATTTAATTAACTTAAGTGTTTGGGAGGGAGCATTCTGAAACAGCACCAACAACTTGTCATCCTCTATTGATTCAATAAGACGTTTCTTTCTCTTCTTGAATCTTTCACGAGGCTTCAGTTTTCATGGTTCCCACTTTTTTTTTTTTTGGGTCTATCTCTTATCTACCTAAATTCAGGTTTCATTTGTCAATCTATTGCTGGCCATTTTATTCTCCTTACATGCAGTGAAAACAAAATTCTAGGTGGTTTTACCCTCAACAATTAAGAAATATGTTATGGTAAGAATAATACCGAGAATCACTTGGTTTGCAAGTGTTGCTTTTGATTCAATTATGTGAAGCTTGAAACAACCGTCACAATTTTTTTGGGATTATTGAGTATTATTTACTTTTTTTTATGTGGATTAGATATTTCAAAATGATACTTTTTTGTGGATTAGATATTTCAAAATGATACTTTTTTGTGTGCACAACTTTAATTTTGTTAACTTAAACAAAAATAGGAATGAGTTTTTTTCAACTTCTCCCAAATTTTGTATATCATGATATTCGTAGTGAAATTATTGCTCAAATTTTCAATATGTTTTATTTGTTAACCAAAAGTATGGTGTCATTTGAGTGAATCTTTGTATCAGCTTGGAGGGGTGCGAATTTATGACGGATAGTGAGGTTTATACTACGAATTATGTTCTTGACGGGATGGAGTTCGGCTTGATGAACTCATGCGCTCTGTTATCGCCAAATCTCATAAACAACCGCTTGAAAAACCAGCTTTAGAATAGTGAGGATCAGATAAATGGTGAGGAGGATAAAAGCTTACATTTCTTTCTTTGCACCAAACAATTTTTTTGAACCACAGTATAATTCAAAACATGAAACTAGATTAAAAAAAAAAAAAAAAAAAAAAAAAGAACCCGCAGAGTAGCACGGGTATCTACCTAGTTCATGATAAAAACAAAAACAAAAAAACAAGACGTCAAATAAATGAAAGAAGATTACAAAAAAAAAAAAAAACACTGTAGTTTTACGTACCCGGCAATTCAAGGAACTTCTGTTTTTAGCGTGCAAGTTGCAAGGCAAAGGATCAAAATCTAATCGACACACGTCTTTTTCTCCCCCCTTGCTATTTTTGTAAGCAATAATTTAAGTTTTTGAGCTGTAGAAAAGCCAGAAATATAAGTCACAAGACAATATAGTAGCACTTTATCAAAAAGACATTATAGTAGGCTAGTAGCTTTGTATAGCTTGGGAGCTAGACTTGTATTTTTCCCATGATTCACAGATTCACATTAACAAAGAAAAGAGATAAGCTTTTCTACAATCTCTTATGTTTTTCGCGGCTCACTCATCTTCACACCACGACTCCTATATAAATCCCTCTTTCCTCGATAGTAGAGAGAGAGACAAAGTCGATAACTATGGAGAGAACAAAAACCTTCTGGGTTTGGCTTATTCTTGTGATTTTCTTAGGAATCTCTATTAATGGAGGTTTCTCTGAAGGACAGCAACATCTTATGAAGAAGACACGTTATTCTGCTGTTGTGGTCGGAACTGTCTACTGTGATACTTGTTTTAATGGCGCCTTTTCGAAATCACCCAACAACCACTTAATCCCAGGTTTGTTCTTTTTAAAAAAATATATATATACAGAGTCCTCTGTTTTACCAAAACATTAGTCATCAATTTGGTTTCATCGGTTCTTGTTCAATATTTCGATTGATTAAAGTCTTAAGTGATTCGACCGTTTGGGTGGATCAATACGTACGCTTTCTTGTTTGTGGGCTGAAATCTTAGAAAGAATTATGAACAGTTTGCCGGATCTTTTTGCAGGTGCTTTGGTTGCAGTTGAATGCATTGACGAGAACTCGAAACAGAGTTTCAGACAAGAAGTGAAAACAGACGAGCACGGCGAATTCAAAGCAAAGCTACCTTTCTCTGTCAGCAAACATGTGAAGAGGATCAAGAGATGCTCGGTGAAGTTGCTAACTAGCTCACAGCCTTACTGTTCAATAGCTGCTTCCGCGACTTCTTCTTCTCTCAAACGCCTTAAATCGAGCAAACATGGAGAGAATACTCGGGTTTTCTCGGCAGGGTTCTTCACTTTCAAACCCGAAAACCAACCAGAGATCTGTAGCCAGAAACCGATCAATCTCCGTGAGTCCAAGCCTCTTTTACCGTTTCAACCATCTCCTTCCACGTTACTCCCGTCACTTCTGACTCTGCCTCCTATTCCGGTCATAACTCCTCCGGTCATAACTCCTCCGGTCATAACTCCTCCGGTCATAACTATTCCAGTTATTCCCTCTATTCCTCTCCCTCTCATCCCTCTCATCCCTCCGGCTTCGACTTCCTTTTCTACCCACCGTCAACCCTAGATTTAAAAATCCTTTTCTCCACACATTTTCCTATTATGTATCATCTTTGTTTTTGTTTTTCCTCACTTTGTTGTAATCCCTTTCAATAAATATAGGAGTTTCATTTTCTGGTTTCCATTCATTCTCAAATACTCAACTACATACAGGAAAACAAAAGGCTAAAACTTTAATTATAACATCAAAACTCAATTTAAATGGACTTGTTCGGCTTGGTTAAGAGATTAGGCAACTTTTGTAACTATCAGAAAGCTCGAGAACCTTTACAAAATTATTACTTTCGTTTTGGGTCGTAAAAGTTGAGATCCAATCAAGTGAAACTGATCAAAAGTCGAATCCTCCTCCTTCTCTTCGATCTCCTATGGCGGAAGCGTCTAATTCCGATATTGACGGAGAGAAACAGAGGTTAAAGATCCGAAGACTGGAGATCTCCGACAAGAGAAAAGGATTCATGGAGCTTCTTGGTCAACTCAGCGTCACTGGACCAGTGACCGACGAGGAATTCGATGGGCGGTTCGAGGAAATCAGTTCGTACGGAGACGACCACGTGATCTGCGTGATCGAAGAAGAGGCGTCGGGGAGAATCGCGGCGACGGGGAGCGTGATGATAGAGAAAAAATTCCTGAGGAATTGCGGGAAAGTTGGGCACATCGAAGACGTTGTTATAGATTCAGGGTTTCGCGGGAAACAGCTGGGGAAGAGAGTGGTGGAGTTTCTCACGGATCATTGCCGATCGATGGGTTGCTACAAGGTCATTCTCGATTGTAGTCTGGAGAAGAAACCGTTCTACGAGAAATGTGGGCTGACCCATAAAGGGATTCAGATGTCCAAGTACTTCGATTGATCATCTCCTCCCTTGTCTTGGAGTAATCTCAGCTCTTTTAAATCACAAAGAATCTCCCATTTTGCAGTTTTTTTTTAAATCATCACTCTTTGAACATTGAATCCATCAAGACAATAACTTTTTGGATGCTCCATTGAACAAAATTTGGCATAAAAGATACACAAAGCTTTAGACTTTGAAAAGTTGTTTCCATTGACATTATCTGTCTAATGATTGATATGAAAGAGAAACACGCCAATCAAGACAAATCTCCACCGCTTGATTGCCATAGATTGATGATGTCTGTAGCTTGGTTTAGTAGGAAGACGCGATGAAGCTCAGAGATCCAAGGCTTGCTCTCTAACAAAGCTTTGAGCTCTTCCCAAGCATCTTTCCTAGGCCAGAAGTAGTATGGGCCAAGCGGGATTGTTCCAAATCCTGGAATCTTCTGGTCTAATGCAACTCCTATGTCCTTTTGCATCCACACAAACTTCAGTACCACCCTTGGCTTCTCCAGCGGCTTCACTAGCACGCGCAGCTTCTTCTGCAATTCAAGCAATAACCTTCAGTTTGAATGCACACTTAAGAAGAAGAAATTGGGACTTTCCTTCAAATTCATACATTTCAACTTTCTTTCACAATTCTTTTCACTAGCATACACAGGTTCTTCTGCAACGGGCAAATGAGCGATCAAATGGATGGAGATAAGAAACTTCGGTTTTGAGTTTGTGGATATGAAAAAGAATGTATGCATCTCCAGACTTAAGACATGGAGATGTGTACATATATACCTAATGGTGATTTGTGGTGTTCTGACATGGCTTCAGTAATACATATTGTTAGCAACTGTGTTTGGTGAGGGAATCTCATGGAAACAAAGGAGAATGCTAATATATATATATAAGATTAAGATCCGGTTAGTTAAAAGTTAAACCTTTTTCTCTCTACTTTCCCACATTTTCTCGGGAAACAGTCGTTCATATGACAAAACCACTCCAACTTTGTCTAACTAGCTTACAAACCCCCAATTTTTGGTTCCAAGAAAATATTTTGTACCTTACTAAGGGACGGAGATTCAGAAACTGGCGGTTCATGAGAGAAGGTAGGATCGGACGGAGAGGAATATGCGAATATTCCGGGACTGAAACCGGAGAGTCTCGCCGGAATTTGACCTGGATTCCAAGTAGAGCACGAAATCGACAGTTGAGAAGAGGGTTCTTGCTTCGTTGATAGCGAGATACGATGAGATATAGGTCTCAGAGACAGTTTCTGAGAAGGTGAAGCTATTCTGATCCCAAAAGATGCATTGTGATTCGACTGAACCGCCATTTCTGCTGCGTTTGAAGCTTCGAAGCGAGCTAGAGACGGAGAATTGGAAAAAAAAGAGGTTTTACAATTTTCAGGTGGATTCGGGTCGGACCTAAATTTGTATTAAATATTTGTTCACCAATTTTTAATTTTTGTGTTTTTAGTGGGCCTGACTACAATTTCTTTTTTGTTTCAAGTTTCACATGACAAATATATCGAAAAAGTGAGATAACGCAAATATTATGGTATTTTATATTTCCTTACAAAATATAAAAACAAAAGATGAATAGTAATACACTTAGCATTTGCAATATTCCAAAGAACATAACCCAAAAATCCAAATCTTGCATCAAAAAAGCATTGAAACTTTCTTGGATTATACAAAAGCCGAAAGCATCACAGTTATTTAATCTCCTCAAAGTTAAGCAATCATGTCATAGTCATCCAATTTGTCATTGTACTGAAGCACCTTTCGTTTGATCTTGGAAGAATCAACCCAAGTGATGAAATCTTCTATGTTCCGAGTTACTAAGAAAGCTGGATCAGTAATTGTGTCTGGTCCTACACGAATGTGTCCTTGCTCTATATATGTAACAGCTTCTGTCAAGTGCTCTGCATACTTCAGGTGAACCAGCACAGTCGATAGCCTACGCCTGCAAATTACAAAAAAACGACATGAGGCAATCTAAATGAGATCATTGGGGCTCTCAAGAGAAGAAGGAACCGCCTATATAAGCCTCTGCATAAACCCTTACCTACAGAAGGAAGAAACTGATAATTTATCAGTTAAAGCCAAACTTTTCCTAGTCGGTATAACCCCCATGTTGTATCTGCCATTTCAACAAACATGGAATAAACATAAGCCACTAATCCATTAAGAAAAGAAGTCATCTCATTACAAGAGTGGAGCCATGCGATCAACAAGAATCAGTAGAATATCCCCTTTTTCCTATACATACGCAGATTTTATATCTACGGCTCCTGAGATCTATACAGTAACTTAGCTCTACAAAGAAGTTAATGAAGAAACAGATTTTGTAAGAATCCGGACTCAAACGACTCCTTAAGACTGTTAACCAGAGAACCATTAGATCAATACCAGGATGACATTCAACCTCTAAGAAATCGCAAAGCCACAGTCCTAAAATCTATACATTTATGAAGCCCAAATTCATCCGTCTCTAAAGGTAGTTAACCAAAAAAACCACCAGAGGTCTCTAAGATGACCTCTCGTTGCTATATTATAAGAAAAAGATAGGGACGATAGATGTAAAAGGTGCAGAAAATGGTTAACTCTCTTGTTCAAAATCCTAAAATCTAGAGGAAACAAAGAGACAATGCTTGTGAAAACTCTAAAATTGTACACGCTAGTAAGTAAAACTCACAGCTTCTCCAGAAGCATATCAGTCATCTGGATCCGAAAAGGATCTGCTGGATCCATCTGTTTCATTACAAACGTCAGTTTCTGCACCATCCTACACAATCCTGAATATCTGGCAAAAACAGTCCTCAAGAATCAGAATACCATTATGCATCACACAAAAAAAAAACTGAAACTGAAGAATAAGTAGAAACGAGCATTGAGAGTGTATGGACAGGAAAAAAAATACAAACTTTTTGTAATCGTCACGACCACCGATGTGGTATCGATGCGCAATCAGGTGTTCCCGATGCCCTTTTTCTCTTTTCCATACTAAGAAATTAACTTTCTTCAGAAGCTTGTTCTCGTGGTACTTTAACTTCCTCATCAGGGACGGCTCTAAGGGTACGCAAAATATGGGAAATTAGGGTTTCGAACGATTGATTAAATCCCAACAAATCAAAAACTTTTTTTACAATAAAACGAGAACAACCATCAATCTCTGTACTACTGGTCTAGGAGTAAAAAACGAAGAAGCCTACCTGGGAGGGATTAAGAGATTATTCGGCGCGGCGTAAGGATGAACCAAAATAAAGGCGGTGAGGTTTTTGAGCAGAAGGATAACATGTTAAAGACTGCTAAACCCTAAGACAGAGAGGAGATCATCAGATTAATCCCACGGCCTCGTCCTTTGATAAATTGAAAGGCCCATGTTACAAATTGGGCAAAACTAAATCCTATTAAATTGGGCTTCTTGTGTGGCTAGGGGGTGACTGGTGCATCATTCGATTATTCAGTTCCGGTTGGGTTCTTCGATTTTCGGATTTTATAAAATAGGTTCTATTCAGGATTAAATTCTATATCGATTTTGTTCGGTTTCGATTTGGTTTCGGACAAAACTTTTTTTTTTGCCGACTGAAAATTTATTACGAATTAGGAAATCATTACAATGATAATTTTTTTGTGTAATCACATTGAAGATTTTATGTAAGTTTGTCTCTATTAATTTGCAGAAATTACATCTTCTGAAAATCGAACTCCAGACTTGCTGGTGTAAAAATATTAATTAATCATTTGGTCAACCACTGTACTAAAGAGACTTCCACAACAAAACTATTATAACAAAAATATAAATAACTAATTAATTTAAAATAAAATTTTAGATTTTAGAATATTTCAATATATATTTAATTAAAAGTATTAATTATTTTTAAAAAATTTGGTTAGTTTGGTTCGTTCAGTTAATTTTTTTATAGATATTTCTATTCCATTCGGGTAATTCGTATAGACATTTCTATTCCATTCGGATTATTTTATAGTTTGGTTCGGGTTCAGATTCGGAAATTTCGGTTTGGATTCGGAAATTTCGGTTTAGTTCGGTCTGAAAACTTTGTCCACTCCTGTGTGTGGCTATAAAACTATATTTTGTTAATAACTTCAGAGGATGATCAATCTACTCATCATCAATTTAATGGTCCCAACCAAATATATTGTCGATCCTAAAACGAGACTCCATTTAAAATGGATCGAAATAGTCATTACCCTGAGTAAAATTGTTAGGATTTTCAAATAGAAATAACCTAAAATAATATATGTGGGATATTGTATGAGCGCTTATACATTCATTGACATCATTGTTAATTGATTTTATATAGAAAGCACGTAAAAATATAACATAAAAATATTTAATAGTTATGGAATTACACTAGGAAACGAATTGAAAGCGCTTATAAAAGTATTTAACAGTTGCTGTTAAAAAAAAAAATTTACAATTCAATCACTCCACCACTACCGTATAAAAAGAAAATAAAGAGAAGAAGTTATAAAATTTAATTATACACAACATTTTTTGGACACAATATATATCATGTACTGTGTTTAAAAATATATATATATATCAGCTACTAAACTCCCAATGATTGAAAAAAAGAAAATCCAATCAAATCCAATGCACACGGTGGTTTTGACGTATACTACACGCACGCCCACGCGTAGGCTTGAAAGTTGAGACAATTGAGCCACCGTGTTCGTGGCATATCTATATATATTTTTTTTTCAACGCCTTAAATATCTATTACATAAATAAAATTTGATGGATAAACTCGATTATTTTATGCTAATTTGTGTGTTTCTGTGTTGTTTGGCATATCTATATTATTAAAACAAAAATATTTTAAAAATATGTTTTCAAATATCTTTTATTTAACAAAAAAAAATTAAACATATTGTCAAACATGTAATAAATATATTACCAAATATTTATTAAATCTATTATAAACTTAAAAATTACAAATAAACCATATTTGAATCAATAGCAATTAAATTAATTCTTATTCTTTATTTCATATTTGATTTATTAAAAAAAAAATTATCTAGTACGAACGAATTTAATTACTAGTTGATTGTTAATTCCGTTTTCAACTAAATATTTTATGGTTTTAGTTATCTTCACAGTTATTTGGGTTTTTTTTTAATCATCTCAAATATTATCAATTACAAATTACGAGAACAAATACAATTCTACCGGTTCACAAGAATCCACGATCAACAGTCTACATGCACCATGTTCGTGATGGAGCACTTTACCCTTGACACGTTGGACCCCGACGAGTAGTGTTATGTTTGCACCGCGCTGGAAATCACCTGAAAATTTCTCTTATGTAATTTGTATTCTCTGGGAATCGAACTCCCTACCTCCAAGTGTAGAAACATTAATGAATTTTTGGTCGACCACTAAACCGAGGAGGCTTCCACTAAACCCTTGGTTTTTTTACAATACGTGTTTGTTCTATTTCAAGCAAAACATAAAAAAACGTCTACTTTATTCATTGTGTTGTTCTTTTCTTAAATTTGAATACTTCTGTTAGTTTCGAATTATATCGTTGAGAAATTATTAATGCTTTATTATCAGGTCCGGTCCAATAAAAATGGTGGTCCGAGACAAAGAAAAAAATATGACCCTTTGTAAAATGTAAAAAATAAAAGTTTTAAATAAAAGTTATAAGTCATAATTCCAATTTAATTTGAAAATCATTGGAAAAAAAAACTTGATATTAAAAAGAATAAGTATAAAAAAAAATTTGTGTCCTTATAAAAAATGGAAACATCAATTTTTTGGCCCATCAAAAACTTAAAAAGTGTAATCCAAGATCATGGCCTAGCCTACCTAACTTCTGGATCAGACATATTTATTATATAATTTATATAAACTACCTTTCTAGTCTTTTCTTTTCTCGTGGCCTGTGAAAAAAAGATGTCAATAACATGTTACTTAATATACCTAAGCATTAAAATTTGTGAACTACAAAATTTAATTAAATCTAAATATATAGACTGAAATAGAAATGAAGTTTTTAATTAAACCTACGAATATCACACGTTTTTTCTCTCTGTTTTCTTGTTAATTTCTGATAAAAAATTGACAATTACAACAAATATTTATAGAAAATGTTAAAGTCTTATATATATATTTTTGTTAAAGTTTGATTGTATTGTGTGAATTCATTTGTCGATCTATGTATGTGAATGGGTATATTTATGTATGTGTAGGTATAGGAACAATCGCCATGTGAGCATGGGAGCTGAGAAATGGCTGGTTAATATATATATATTTTTTTTGTCAACGTCTGATTTTCATTAAAATCAAACAGTCTCAACCTTTATAAAAAGAGGAGAAAATACATTTAAAAGCAAAGAAAATACAAAGAAACACAACAACAATTGTCGAAAAAACCACTATAAGATAATTAAACAAGAGATAGAATAAAGATACAAATCATTGAAAGATAGCCTAAGAAATCGATAAACGTGAACGATCACGATAGCTACTTGCTTAATCGCATCTAGAGCAATCCAAATGATTAGGCTGTTAATGAAAGTCTTATATTTCTCTTTGGAAAAAATGTATATATTTTTTTGTTTAACAAAATAAACAATTAATGTCCGATGTCGGTGGAATGTATATGGTCATAGAATATAGCATACATTATTTTAATGTTTTTAATGATAATTCATCGTTTTTAAAGTTTTCTAAAACACCGCATCTCATAATAATGAGAATTCGACGTAAACGACAAACTAAATATCCAACACCTTCTTAAATTCACATTCATTCACAACTATTAGAAAATATGATTCTCACAATATTTGGAAATATTAGTGTTACACTTGCATGCATTTATTTTGATAAAGATTACACTTACATGCATGCATGGTTTAGTTTTCGTTTATGTATCTTGGCAAAAAAAAAGATTACACTTTAATGTAGCTCACACGCTCACAGCCGCCTCACACATGTAACTATAGTTAGATTTAGCTCAAATTTTAACATCTGTATATATTTAACTGCTAACTTACATGGTTCAAATTATGTAAATAGCTAATTACAGATAGAGTATCGACCATATAAAACAATTTGTTAATTAAAAAGGCACACCAACGTAACCGAAATGTCTCTTCCTATATAGAGATTAAAAAAAAAGGACATAAATATCATTTTTTTCTTAAGCAATTCATATTGTAATTGAATTCTTTTTACTCAAAGTGAAAAGAAATACACATTCAAGCGTCTTGGATATGCTGTTCCAGTCATTATTGGCCTTTGATTCATTTTCCAATATATATAACACATGCTTACATATATATCAATCGATGTTATACACGAATTTGGTATAAATATAAATTTATTATATAGTTAACAATAAGTTCGAATAGCAAACATGAAGGAGATTGATCGATATTTTATAAATTATAACCGAACAGCATCTATCATTTCGTATAAATATAAATATATTATAGAATTATTCGTTGATGTAATCGTGAGTCTTACTTGTATTTATAACCTGTTCCATTATTCATAACTTCACATCTACATGTGTACACGTTTCTCTTCTTTAGAATTGTCTTCACAGATTAAAAAAAAACAGGTATACTCCTGACCGGGAAACCATTGCTTAAAGTATACTGCCGCTGTAATTAGTCTAGAAAATTGTGGTTAGTTCCTTTTTTTTTTAAACTAAAATTGTGGTTAGTTCCGCTCACACATGTTTAATGAATTCACATAATAATTTAATGAAAATATATCGTCAAAGTTTTAAACGTCGTTAAAAACCAACACGAGAAAAGTTAATTAAAAGATTTTGTTTTTTTGTCATTATGTTGGGGTTGGACCACAACAAGCCATTCCAATAGCCAAATATTTCCACATATAGAGAGCATGTGGAGTCGAACTTAACACCGGTAAGATAGAAGCAGATGTATGACAACCACTGGTCCACTTGCTCATCTTAGTTAATTGAAAGATTGAAAATTACAAAAAAGCAATTCATTATGTTTTTAAAAAAAAATTGTTAGCAATAAAAAGCAAAAGTTTCAAGTTTACCAACGATCTGAAAATAACACAATTAATATTTTGATTTCGTTTTAATTTTAATTTTGTATAAATCATTTTGTTGGATTGTGTATTCTTTTATAAAAATCGAATTTATATGTATTTTAAAATATTTCAAGATTTGGATAAAAGTTTTTTTTAAGTATGTAGAGATACACATAAGATTTGTATTTTTAGTAAATAGATTATTGACAATATGTTAAAATATGTCGCTTATTTCAAACTTAATAATGGAATACAACCAAATTTTAATTTTGTATTTTATAACTTAAATAGAACATGATTTTAACTAAAGATTTTACATCATCCCGGATTAGTAAAAATAGTGATCAAACTTCAAAACCAGAAAAAATATATCCAGTCCAAAACACCATCTTAATCTGGTTCTATCGATCGATGGTGCTTTTTACAAAAAAATGAATATGTATCTATTTATGTTCGTTAGTTTGTTTCAAAACGAAACATATTAATCCCTTCTTATGCATTCATCCATTTGCTTTCTATAAGTACCCCTGAATCCCTTCACACACACACACACAAAATCCCTTTAACTCGAAAATTCTGCTGAAAGAAAAAGAAAAATCTGCTCAATCTTGTCTTCTCTCAAATTTACAATAGAGACACACATATTTTCGAAATCTCGAAAATTATAATGTTGAAAATGATAATTCGTACGGCTCGGGGATAGATTTATACCATGCTTCAATTGAAATCAAGGTAACAAGCTAGCTAGTAGTTTAAGTTGTTTTGCCAATACGAAAAAAGTTGTTAATATAATTTTATGGATTTTTTAATCGTGAATTCTGTAAAAATAATAAACAAACCACACATCCACAAACTTTTTTATATTTATTTTGGATTGAGAAATGACAACTGTGAACAATGAATAGAGTAGGTCCAATTTTTGTGTGTGCAAATAGTTGGTCCATCTATGTGTTTAATTTTATTATACATACAGTAGACCTTCTTTTATTTATTTATTTGCCAAATATTCAATAGTTCTTTGGATCTCTCTTTGTCCATGGCTGTCACAAAACGAGAGATCATCCACAAGTCTAGAAGATGCCATTTCGAACAATTGTATATAATATTTTATTAAATAACCGACACAAAATCAATTTGCCGTATTATTTTGATTTACTTCTTCGATGAAAAATGAGACAAAAATGGAGAAATCCAAATCCAAATAAAGAAAGCAAAATATCATTCTAATAAATACGGTTGTCCGGGTTAGAATAGACTAGTGGTAAGAATATGGGTGTGTAATGCATAACCACTTTCGTCCTGAATTCGAACTCAAGCAACTACAACTTTTTTTTTTGGACACCCATACGGATATGAGTCCATTGTTTATGACCTATTTGAATATCCGGAAAAGAGCCTATCCGTGGGTATTTTCTCCCAGAGATTAGTTTGTGTCATTTTATAAATCTGGAATAGATCTGGAATGACCCTGAATTACAAAAAAAAAAAAAAAAAAAACGGTTGCACAAAAAAAAACTTTACCTAAACTAATATCTAAACACTCTACGGTTTACACATTTGATCATTTTATGATTTCAATTTCAAATATTATTTTGTTATTAATAGTTTTGACAGTTATGTGGATTAGTTTGCCTAACGACAGAATTAGTTTGGAGGCAAGATTATGTGGTTTAGATAACTAAAAGTTTGTTATTTAATTTCCAAATAAATTAGTTTACCCCATTAGAAAAGAAAACTTAAAAAAATAGATTGAATGTATTTGGTGAACCAAAATTCAGATTCGTTGATTTTCTCTATTTTTTTTAAAAAAATTTTGTATCCAAAATACACATCAATGCGTGCATATATGTACGAATAAGAAGATAATTTTTTTTTTGTCATCAAGAAGATAATTTAATTTAAAGTCGAAAAAGATAATTTATTTTATTTTTAGTTTATGTAATTAAAGCTCTACTTTGGCTTTGTATAAAAATCTTACACAACAAAATTCCCAAACAATATATTACAGGAAATATTTCTCAGTATTTCGGTATATTTTGTTTCCAAGTCTATAAATCACAGTTTTTGCCGACAAAAAAGAAAAAACCTAAAGACCGTTTTTCTTTTCCTGCCTTGGTAGAATTATTTTTTGCTGATTTGCACATTCTTGTTTTTTTTTGTTCCACACCGATCTTCTCCCTACATCTTCTCCGACGTGCTTTATCTTGATTCTCAGGTGAACTTTCACGTCGACCAAATAATAAAAACAGTTCCCACGAATTAAACTATTTCCCCTTTTCCCCATTTCTGTTTTCTCTGCGGCTACTTTGAGAGAGCTTTTAAAAGGATCAATCGCCATTGCGGAATTTCAAAGACTTGTCTCCTCATTTATCTGTAACTTGAAGCTTTGCCTTCAACTGAGATCTTGTTCTGTGCTGCTGCTAAGAGTTGAAAGTTGTCATTTTTCTCGCCTCTTACTTAAACCTGAGATTCTTCTCATAAGTTTTCTCTTTCTTATATTTAATTGAGCAAGATCTGGGTTTCCGTCAGATTAAGGCGACGATCGTGGCTACTTTAACAACAAAAAGTCTGGGTTTTTCGAGGTGTGATTAATGCTCACAGTTTACTATTGTGTGGAGATTATATCTCTGTGGGTGTTGTTAGGATAATTAAACTTCAGCAGATACATTCCAAACTATTACTATATTGTTTTTTTTCTCGGCCTACCAAGTTGAAGAAGCTGGGATTAAGTGTTCGATGAAACTCCTCTGAGAGAATCTCTGTTGAGAAAGGGTAATGACAAAAATGTGTAAAATGGAGAAGTTTCTTTACCACAGGAAACTCTGGGAGATGAAGGTTAGGCTTTTAGGAGATATCAAGGTTGAGAAACTCAAAAGCTCATTTGTTTCGAGGTCTCGTATGAGCCTATGGATGATTCGTGCTGTTACCATATTGTTGCTTTGGAGTTGCTTCGTTCATTTGATGGCTTTGGGAGAGATGTGGGGACCAAGATTGTTCAAAGGTTGGCCTTCTTGTTTCAATCACAATGATTTGTCCATGGCCGCAGAAATCAAGTCTCTTCCCACTAAGATCGCCCTTCCTCCTAAAAGTAAGTTCTTCAGAGAAGGTTGATTGATAAAATTTTGTGTGGTTTAATCGAATAATGTAACTAATCTTTTGTTTTTCTTCTCAGGGTTATATCAGAACAATGGTTATCTCATCGTTTCCTGCAACGGAGGACTCAACCAAATGCGAGCAGCAGTAAGATGAGAGCTAAATCGTTCTTTGCACCTTTTACAGTGATGGTTTTGCTTACTTTCTTTTTGGTCTGCTTTCTACAGATATGCGATATGGTAACTGTTGCAAGATACATGAATGTCACACTTATTGTGCCTGAACTTGACAAGACCTCGTTTTGGAACGATCCAAGGTATGTATGTCATCAAATCTCATTTGAAGCTTGTTTGTGAGCTCTGTTTTTTCCAATTCGACAATCTCTTAATATGTGTTCTTCTTCGCGGCAGTGAGTTTAAAGACATTTTCGATGTGGATCACTTCATCACTTCGTTAAGAGATGAAGTTCGGATTCTCAAAGAGTTGCCTCCAAGGCTTAAGAAAAGGGTTGAGCTTGGAATGTACCACGCAATGCCTCCTATTAGTTGGTCAAACTTGTCTTACTACCAAAATCAGGTTAATTTTCTAAGTTTGCTATATTTTTTTATCGAGATTAGTCTACACTTTGCTTCCTGTACCTAAATCCTTTTGTTAACTCTTCAAATCGGAACAGATTCTTCCATTGGTGAAGAAGCATAAGGTTTTACATCTGAACAAAACCGATTCAAGACTTGCTAATAATGGGCTGCCTGTGGAGGTTCAGAAGCTAAGGTGCCGAGTGAATTTCAACGGGCTTAAGTTTACTCCTCAAATTGAAGAATTAGGTAGACAAGTAGTCAAGATTCTGAGAGAGAAAGGTCCCTTTCTCGTCCTACATCTCAGATACGAGATGGATATGTTAGCATTTTCGGGTTGCTCACATGGTTGCAACCCCGAGGAAGAAGAAGAACTAACAAGAATGAGGTACAAAAAACAACTGAAAATCTTCTTTCTTCTTGTTCCAACTTTGATGGATCTATTGATGTGGGTTATCTTTGTTGGTAGATATGCTTATCCATGGTGGAAAGAGAAAGTCATAAACTCTGAGCTGAAGAGGAAAGAAGGCCTTTGCCCTTTAACTCCTGAGGAAACCGCTCTCACGCTGACTGCGTTGGGTATTGACCGTAATGTTCAAATTTACATAGCTGCTGGAGAAATCTACGGTGGTCAAAGGCGGATGAAGGCTTTAACAGACGCTTTTCCAAATGTGGTAAGTAGTCAATTTCATTTTCTGAAATTCTGTCAACCTGATATCTTCCATTGACTCCATTATCTTAACTAACTCAGGTCCGGAAAGAAACCCTACTTGAATCCTCTGATCTGGATTTTTGTCGGAACCATTCATCTCAAATGGCTGCACTTGATTACCTAGTGGCTCTTGAGAGCGATATATTTGTTCCAACCAATGATGGGAACATGGCAAGAGTCGTTGAAGGTCATCGCAGGTGATATATCGTTACCGTTCTTCTTCTTTCTTCCCATATTTATCATCCCGATGCTAACAACATTTAATTTTCCAGATTCTTGGGGTTCAAGAAAACAATTCAGCTGAATAGGAGGTTCCTAGTTAAGCTGATAGATGAATATACTGAAGGATTGTTGACTTGGGATGTGTTCTCATCCATGGTGAAGGCGTTTCACTCTACTCGAATGGGAAGCCCAAAGAGACGGTTAGTGATTCCCAATAAACCGAAGGATGAAGACTACTTCTACGCCAACCCGCAAGAATGTCTCCAGCTGTTAGATGAACCATTGAGAGTCATTTGAAGAAGTTTACTTCGCCATTGGCGAGAGAACGGGTGAAATTTTGGGTTAAAAGCTCTAATATACAGTCTAAAAGATGAAGTTACAGTGAGTTATACAGATTGAAGTTATTTAGGGTTCTTGGTGAATAGATTTCTGAAAGAGCTTTCATGGATGGGAGAAAGAAAAAAACGTTGATTGAAGCATACATTGTAAAGTTTGGCATCCGTGGCCTTGCCAGTTTTGTTAGCTAAATAATAAGTGCCACTATGTAATTAAAGCTTGGTTACATTTATATATATATTTCAGATTATTATTTTCCGGCATCGTAAAAATACTCCCAATTTTTCAACATTAATAGTATTTTCTATTGATAGCAAATGTTGTCTATATAAAGAAGAACATATTGGTTTATAGAATGGAAATTCAGATAAATCAGATTACCAATGACAAATGACAGTTTTGAAGATTGCACAAGTTACATTGTTCTAAAAATATGTTTAAGCAATTATGTGCCTGGCATTTTAATAACATGCTCAAAGAATATTATGTAGGTATAGACAATTCAAATGACCTACATAAGATTCGTTCGTGTTTACTCTCTTTTGATGCTATTATTTTCAAATTCATCCCTCGTGCGAGTAATGTCGAAGCTGATTCTCTAGTTAAGCAAGCTTTGAATTTGTTTATTGTAAGTTCAAACTCTGGTGAAGATTAATGGAAATTTCTTGTTTTGATCAAAAAATAAAAAAAAAGACAATTCAAATGACCAATAAAGAAGATATATTACCCAAAATCAAAAGTGTAAATGATCAATTGAAAATTCAAAATCAACTATATTTTTTTTGTTAAATGATATACAACTCATGTTTGTTTTTTATTGTCAACAAATAATTAATGTTTTAGGTAATGAAATTTATGACTATCATATTGGTTAGTACAAGAACACTAATTTTACCTACTCATTCAATATGCTCCACTACCTAAACACCTAAAATCCGCTCCATTACTAGAAACACTAATTCTCACCGATTTTGATGTGTTGAAAAAGTACTTTGGGTTCCAAAGTTCAAAGCCAACCAAAACACCGTTTTGCTTTTTTTTTTTTTTGTTTTACAACAAATACATTTCAGTTTTTGCAATCATTTTGAGAAAAAATGGAGATTGGCCCTGACTCACTAACCCATTATGTACGTTTTAAAAAAAACCATTTACAAAATACTATTACTAGTATAAATTATTTCAACAAAATCAAACCAGAATTTTATATCTCGAGAAAATATACATGATTTGAAGAGATGAATAGTACATAGTTTTCAAGTGTATTCGAATGATCCAAGAAAAAATAAATATTCTAATAACTATACAAGCGATCCAATTAATATTTAATAGCTTTACTTTATACTCCTCTCAACGGGTGATCCAAGAAATTCCAATTCATCTAACCACTTAACAAATTTCGTTGATGTTCTTGATCTTATCGCTACCAAACCTACTCGAGATTTTTTTTTTTTTGCTTTCTCTCATCTGTACAAATTCTTTGACACTATAATCATATTTCCCTTCATTGCAAATTTAGAGCTTCAAAGATATTTCAACAGAATGATTATCTTGGTTTCTTCAAATGAAGTTTACATCACTAGCTTCTTTTTTTCTTTGTCAACAGCTCCTTTTAATTGCTTATTAATTGGAATTAATAGTGTTGACACATAGCTTTCGCAGTAGGCCTGGGATTATTATCCGGTATCCGGTATCCGATCCGGTATCCGATCCGGTATCCGCTTCGATCCGATCCGAAAAACGGATATCCGGATAGTCCGGATACGGATAGTGAAATAACATATCCGCCGGATACGGATACGGATAATAAAAAAAATCGGATCGGATATCCGATATCCGTTTTAATACATGTACAATTATTTTTTCCAAACCCAATCTGGTCAATAACGGAGATTACCCATCCGGTGACCTTATCTCTTCGTCGGTGAGAAGAATCTTAGATCTAAAATTTTGAATTCACCACATCTCACCTTCTCCGATCTGAACCCATGCCATGGAGGAAGACGAGACTACGTCGCTGCAATCTCCGGGAGATTCCCTCTCACAAGCTCCTTCCTTTCCTCCGGTTTTGCCTACGAGCGACGTTACAGTGGCCTCTGTGAAGAAACCCGCCTGTTTCCTCTCAATCTCCGTCGGGGAACGCTTTGACTTTAGTGATTCATACTCTTTAGGTTACCATCGGTAACAGAAACGAACGAAGCGGCGGAGGAAGCGGTGGCGGAGGCGGAGGGAGAGACGATTGCTGGAGCGAAGAAGCGACCAAGGTTCTAATCGATGCGTGGGGGATCGGTTTTCTGAGACAGGGAAAGAATCGTTGCTCAGGGGCTGAAGCGGGAGAAGGGATTTGCGGAGAGGAAAGCGG
Organism: Eutrema japonicum; assembly: GCA_030161315.1. Classification (NCBI taxonomy): domain Eukaryota; kingdom Viridiplantae; phylum Streptophyta; class Magnoliopsida; order Brassicales; family Brassicaceae; genus Eutrema; species Eutrema japonicum. Next base: position 50,070,410 of record BSQW01000005.1, read on the forward strand.
ATCTGAAGGAATTGGAGGTTGATGCGGAGCAACAGAGGTCGGAACTTTCTCGCCGGCGAGCGAGAGGCTCAACCGTGAGCAAAAAAAAAAAAAAAAAAATATGTGAGCATTTATTATTTTAATAATATTTACCGGATCGGATCTAGATATCCGCGAATATCCGGGTTTTCCCACGGATATCCAGGTTCCGGATATCCGGAGCTTTCGGATCCGGATTCGGATAATGAAATTAATTATCCGGCGGATACGGATACGGATCCGGATACCTTGAAAAATTCGGATATCCGCTCCGTTCCCAGGCCTATTTCACAGCACAACAAGTACACAAAAAATTGATCAAGATATCATTATTATTATTATTATTTTTTTGACCAATGTCATTATTAATTGATGGGTTCAAAAAGTAGGTGACTTTTGTTTATGGGGTTTAAATTGTTTGTGAAGTTGATAATTTACAGTTTTAATTTTTATTTTGATATGTAATCTATTGATGTGATTCTAATTTTAGTTGGTTAGTTCCTCTTATTGTTTTTTGGCTCCTATTTCACATGTATTGATGATATAAAAAACTAAAACCTTATATTATGAAAAAGCTAATACAATGGTATGAGTCCAAATGTCAAACAGTATTTACGTAAAATTACACCTAAACTTGTGGTAGCTTTTATATATAACTAGATAAGTACCCGCATATATGCGGATTTGTAATTTAATATTTTATAACCCGTGAAAAAAAATTAAAGACGATAAAATGGAAAACAAAATTAGATCACCCGTGAAAATATTTTATACATAAATTTAGTGAAAAATATCCTCCTATTGTTTTTTGGCTACTATTTCACATGTATTGATGATATAAAAACTAAAACATTGAAAAAGATAATAAAATGGTATGAGTCCAAATGTCAAACAGTATTTACGTAAAATTACACGTAAAATTGTGGTAGCCTTTATATACTCCCTCCGGATTTTTTTTATATGTCGTTTTATAGTTGATTTTTTTTTTCAAATTAAGTGTCATTTTCAGTTTTTAATGTAATTTTTGCAGAAAATACCTATTATAACCTCAAGTTAAAATAACTAAATATTTTAAATAATAGACAAATAGTGTAAATACATTTGATTTGGCTGTAAATACATTTAATAGATAAATTAATAGATTTCTTAATTTGTGTGCTCAACTCTAAAACGACATATAAAAAAAACAGAGAGAGTATAATTCTGTCACGTGAAAATGCGATAATAATTCAAAATTGCATATTTACTTTGGTAATGATTTTTCAGATTGAAAATTACACACAAGAAAGCTATCCCAAAGCTAATGAAGAATATCTATATTTAGTTAAGAATTTTTGAAACATAACCTCTTTTTGTTTGTTAGCAAGCAAAAACTCTCTTTTTGCAGAAAAGGTCTGTGGTAATAATATGTACAAAAAGACAGCCTCCTAAAAGAGTAAAGAGTTACAAATACAATGTTGTTGTATTCTTCGTCTCTTGATGATCCTCTTCTTTGACACCAGCCAGTAACCCTAACTCAATATGCTGGTCCTTAATCCTGCTTATAACCCTTGACATATCTTCTCCATCAATAACACCAAACGATGAAGACATTGTGTCCTGTCTTCTTCCTCCAGACCGGCCTTGTTTGATCTTTAGTATGAACTGTGTGACTTCACCAATGGATGGTCTTTTTCTTGGTGTCTTATGCACACACCTGTTTGCAATCTTTGCCATTGACCTCACTTCTTCAATGCTTGCATTGCCCTCTAGTTTCTGATCGACTATCTCGTCGATCCCATCTGGACTCATCGAAGCCTGATCATCAAGAAAACCGAATCAATGATCACACAGTCACTCACTCAATTTTGGTTCAATATGGCGTTTTTAGTCTCCGGTTTGTTTGGTTTAATGGGGTTGGAGAGTTCTATACCAAATTAGAACCCAAATTTTGTCGCAGAAAACCATGTTTTGGGTTGATTCAGTTTGAATTTAATTCGGTTTACTTTTTTAACTTACCAGGTTGATGTATTCCATCAGATTCTGTTGGGGGTGGATTGCAGTAATGAGCTCAAGGATGATGACACCAAAACTGTAAATGTCGCTCTTCATCGTGTATTTGTTAGTCGAAATGTATGTTGGATCCATGTATCCGTGAGTGCCTTTCAATCCGGAATTCATTCTATCCAAAACCATCTCTTTGGACAACCCGAAATCCGCAACCTACCAAAAGAGGAAAAAAAAAAAAATATATTTAAAGATTTAACCAAACAGTGTTGAGTAAGCGTATTCAACATTTGCTCTCTTACCTTAGCTCTCATGGAGTGATCTAACAATATGTTTGCTGACTTAAGATCACGGTGAATAACCGGCGGCACGGCCCCTTCGTGAAGGTATTCAATGCCGTGGGAGATGTCAAGAGCAATTTGAAGCCGCTCTTCCCAGTTCAAGACTTGAGTTTCTTCACCTGAAAAGCGAAGTAGAAAATCTTGTGAAACACTAGAGTGATCATTCTCCTGCTGCGACTAATACCGGTTAAGGGAATCACAGGATGACTCACCACCATACAAACGATTTTCCAAACTTCCATTACTCATGAACTCATAGATCAACATCCGGTGACTTTTATCGACACAGTATCCTACCAAGTTCACGAGATTCCGGTGATGCAGCCTCCCAAGTAAAGATACCTGGAAACAAGAAACCCAACACTGCTCTGTTAACTCCATTATGCATGGACCAGGGCATTGAGCTTATCGGTACACTTACCTCGGTTTGAAACTCTCTATCCCCTTGACTTGAATTGGAGGCATGAACCTTTGCTGCGGCTAAACCTCCATTGGGCATAACCGCTTTGTACACAGGTCCAAAAGATCCTTGTCCAAGAATGGTTGTGAAATTGTGTGTCGCCTTCTGAATATCCCTAAGGAACTTTACAGCATAAGCTACTACAACCCAATAACAGATTCATGCAAAGTCAAGCTTTGGACAGAATACTCACTTGTAGTGATATTTAGGTATGCCGGATGCAGATACAGTGAGATCTTTGTTATGGTTGTTCCACCATGGCTGATGTTGAGTTGGTGCTGCACTCTCAGGTGGCTGTAACGATGCTGTGTTTGCGCTATCATCAGGGATTACTACGCCTCTTTTAGCAGTGTGAACGGGTAGAGTCGGGATATTCTGTTCATTAGCGCATCGCCTTAAGTGAGAGCGATCATTGTACCATTTTATGGCGAAGAACAAAAGCAGAGCGAGCAAGAGACCAAGTGCAAGCCCAACCGAAATGCCGATCACTACCAAATCACTTCTATTCACCATTTTGATATCATTTCGCAAACCATATGGGAATTGAGTCTAAAGAAGGATTTTTTTTTTTTCCTGCAAAAAGTTTACAATTCAATTATGAAAACAATCTCTATCAAGATAATCATCTAGACATTGTATATGAACTCCATGTTTGGTAAACTAGCCGAACAAGGTTACAAACATCGGTGAAACACTAACAGAAGCAACTCGGTGATTTATACAACTAGACAAGAACTTCAACAAAATCTTCTTCACACATCAAAGATCCATTAACAAACATGGGAAAATCACAGAATTAGCATCAATCAACTCAATAACAAAATATTCCCAGTAATTCTCAGAAACTAATTGTTTGCTACATCCAAAAGTGGGAATGAGCAACAAAGATTCAATTTTTGCTTCAAATCGTATCTGTTATATAACAAAATTGGATAGAGATCAAAGATCCCACTTTTTTTCTTTACTAGACGAAAACCTAGAGTTAAGACGCAACCTTAGTCGCAAGGAAATCGGAGATTGTTTCAGGTTCACAGATTCAAAGCCCCAAGATCACATATTGTTCTCTAACATTACTGAACTCGAATTTTTTCAAAGGAAATTTCTATTTTCCTCCCAACTAATCAAAATCAAAATGGGTTCGATGAAAAATCTCGACTTTAAAAAAAAGAAGAAGAAAAAAGCAACCCAGAAGCTTACTTTACCTTCCAAGGATCGAAAAATCGAAATCCTAGAAACAGCAGAAAGCCATTGAACACTCTTTATAAGTTACCTAGCCAGGAGAAAGCGAAAGCAAAGATCTAGGGTTTTGATCTGTGCAAGATTGTAGTGTTTTCTTCTTCTTCTTCTTCTTCTTCTGCTTTTTCCGGTTTTAAACAAAGTCAAAATCTACATGAGGACCTCGTCCATAAAGTAAACTGATGAAGGAACAGAGAGCGCAAACTGCAGCATTTAATTTATTTTTCCTTTTTGTCACACAGAATATTTGTTTAAAACGCGCTTTTCAAAACATTTTTTACTCTGAAAATGAAAATTTTCTAATTATTATTTCTGGTATGCTTGCTTTTCTTTTTTTTCAATACCTTAAATACTTAAAATGGTTCGAAGATTCAAACTGATATACCGAGTTTACATAAATAGTATTTATTTGATAGACACGAGTATTCTTTGCTAACTTGTAAGTTTTTATGTTGTTTGTGCATGAGATAAATAAAAAATAAAACACATTCACTCTTCACGAATTCTTCCAAATGTAATGCAAAAATCGATCAAATTATGCGTGTAGAGTGAATATACTTCTTCGTAAATTTTTGGTATGTTTTATAGCATTAGAAAATTAAAGTTTATAATCAATTTTTTTTTTTTTGCTAATTAACGCTCCTCCTATGGCGAGACAATCTTAGCTTTGACCAGTTACAAGATTGGCCAGAAAAATCATGTAAATCGTATATATATACACAACGAGAAAATCATATAAATCGTATATATATATATATATATATATATATATTTTTTTTTTTTATTAGACTCGGAAATAATCTCAGCCCCTTAACGGGTCCAGACTAATTTCCCGAGCGGACGTGAGGCCGCCCAGTTACACCCTACGTGGCCAAGAGTTAGTTTAATAATTCTGCATCCGGAAAGATTCGATCCCTGACCTGGACCAACAGAGTCAAACTCACCGTAGATGGGAACCATCCCACTACAACCACTTGGTTGTATATATATATACACCGAGAAAATCAGAAAATCATACTACAAATCATATATATATATACACCGAAAAAATCAGAAAACCAACAACACTGCAAGAGAAAAAAAGGAAAAAAGTTGTTCTTAAGAATTTCATTCAAATTTGAAATTGAGACTCTAATCAACAAAAATATATCCTTTTTTAAACAAGCAAAAATATATTCTTTTTTTTTTAAACAAGCAAAAATATATTCTGATGCTATGAATAAGCCATGTATTATGTATATACTATATTTTCTGTAGAATCGTATATATACTAATTATTTTACAGTCACATTTTATCCTTTAAGCTCTTGTATTTGTTGTTTGATGTTTTTTTGTGTGTAAGTCCCTTTAAAAAACAAAACAAATATGATATGCTAAGCGCATGCTTCTATCATCGTTGTGTTAACTCTAATGGGATTGATTGTATCTTCCACAGGCCATATCCCAAACCTCTAGTAATTGGAGTAATCATCGACAAGTCATTGGAGTAATTATTTTCTTGATTTGTGTAGTAGATCTTTTGTATTTATGAGTAGATATATTTGTATTTAGGAAGAGAGATATGCCTTTGCATATAAAAAGATTGTAGTCACGATTGCTGAGATACACAGAAATTTCTATCATCTTCTTCTGTTCTCTATAAACTAAAAACTGGTATTTTCAATACAAGAGTTCTTGCGAGACATATTCAGTAAAACATTTAACTATGAATTTTACTATATTGCCATTTAATTCACGGGGTGAATGATTGTAACTTTTGAAGCATGCCCCAAAGGCCTAAAATAAAAATGAAAGTTGTACTTCAAGGTGGTGGTGCAAAATCATATAATATAATTGATATTGCTCAGTCAAAAGTTCAGAATTGATGTACTTGACCAAATCCAGCTTGGTTTGCTTTTGAAAATATATACCAATTAATATTTTCACATTTCATTTCCTAATAAAGTTAGAGAAATGTCACAATATATTTCATATTATATTATAGTATGTATGTTGTCCTAACAAACTAATTTTGGAGGGGAAATGGGGAATGTAAATCAAAGTAAGGCTATTGCCATGACAAGATACTTTTTTTTTCAAGCCAGTAGATAATGTTTATATAAAATAAATATGTCAAATATACTAATTTTGAACATTTAAACATATCCGAAACTATGAGAACAAAACAAAAAAAAACTCGAAGACAATAAAAACAACTAAACCAGTCAATAAACCCTTATAAGTGATATATACTAATATTCAGCATTACATGATCCATCCATTTTAACAAACTTATCAAACTATTATTTTTTTTTCTTTTTCTGAAACTAAACTAAGAATTAAAGGAACAATAAAACAAAAGTTAATCAATGACCATTAATAGGCACGCCATTGTGAACCGGAGTTCTTTTCTTCGGCTTCACCGGTGAAGTATATTCATGCCTCATTAGATGATCAACCTCTCTTTCTAAATCTTTCGACTCTGAACCTTTCAACGATTGAGTTGCTACATTTTTGGATTCAATCCGTTGTAGAGATTTTAACTGTGAAAAATATATATAAAAAACGCTTAACATGAAAAGAATATATCAATTGTTAGGAGTATTCAATATGGATAACTAAACCGAAATGACTTGATCCGAAAACCAAAATGGATCTTCATATCTAGCTTAAATAGTTTTATTTTTTAAAGATATTTGAAAACTAAAATTGAACAAAACAAAAATTAAATTAGAAAGTTAAGATTATTTGATTTAACCGGACTTGAAACGAATTTAAAAAAAAAAAAAAATTGGATTGAACGACATGATATTTGTCTACTTTTAGTTCTATCTTCACCTTTGTTATAACTTTGGCAAATAAAAACCATTCAACTTTTATACATATATATATATATATATATATAACCAGAAGTTAATTTAATTCAAACTTTGTTAATTACCTTCCGTCCCATCAAGAGATCTTCAGCAATAGATCCACCTACATGTATTTAAAATTGTGACTAATGTATTTTAAAATAGAGATTCTAGTTCATTTACATATTAAAAGGAATTTTTTTTTTGTCAACTGATAAGAATATTATACAAATTTAAAATCATGGATATTGTGCGAAATGCAAAACTTAAATAACTGGTCAAGACTAATTTATTTAAAATAGAGATTCAACGTCATTTACATAGTAAAAGAAATATATAATTTTAGAATCATGGATATCGTGCGAAATGCAAAACTTACATACTTATAACTATCAATGATTCAATCGTTTGGTTCGCTGCATGCACATCATGTGTTTATGAAGAGAAAAAGCACGTATTCCACGACAGAATATACACAATATATATGTATATATATATATATATATATATCATCAAATTCAACATTATATCACATCAAATTAATATTCAAAATAATGAGTAGATTCAAACCTCGAAGCCCATGAAGAAGATAAACGAGGAAGAGAAACCCTAAAACGAGAGTCGGTAACTTCACAATTGGCTTCATATTATCTCGTTGGAGGTTCTACTTAGTACGTATGCTGTTTTTGCAAGATATATATCAGTTCTTCAACATTTGACCCTACTATTATATATGAAGATATGTGTTATATATATAGATTTTGTGAACACAAGAGGCTAGCTAGGGCTTTCCGACAAAAAGATACTTCTCCTTGGTAATTGTAAGGAGGTTATAATTAAGTAAGTAAGTATTTGTTGAGAAACTAAAACAAAAATAAAAATATGGTCGTGGATTTTTTTTATAATCTTTTATACGAAAATGACAAAATCACTCATATATTGTCCTACTAAACCTTTTTAATATACATTGTCCCATTAAAATTTATAATAATTAAAATCCTAAATTATCCTTAAATAATTTTTTTAAATAGTCCAAATTAATGAGAAAACAAATTAAATAATCTTATGGGGAAAAAAACATTCGCCGAGAAAACAAATCAATAGGTGAGTGATTTTGTCATTTTTTCCAAATTCCCCAAATAAAAATGAGGGTAAACTAATTTCGAAGCTAGTTTGCTTCATTGCTGTTTATATCCGATATACACTTATGTTCTTTAAACAAAGCATGATTAGTTTATAAGTTTTGAAGCTAGTCTTAAATTCTTAATCTTTACAATTAAAAACTTAATTAGCTTGATTTAAAATAATAACTATAGTTGCTTAGGGTTTCTAAATAAGTCTGAGATTTTTATTTCACCCAAAAAAGATCCCTTTCAGCCATCGATCTGCTAAAAAAAAATGCTTTGTTGGACCATTTTTAATCAAATCTACTACTATATAGTATATATTATTACTGTCTTAACATCGAATTTGATATATTCTTTCTGAGTCACGAGGACGAGTTCTCCGATTCTGGTCGCTCCTTAAAAACTTTCACAAATTTTAAAATATTAAAAAATGGGATACTATGCATTTAATTGACATCATATTTCGTTTTCAAATAAATACTCTGTTTCGTATTTGTATAAATGAAACATTGAATTTCGCTAAACTCAAGGACTCAGGCCCAAACAAACTCTATCATCATGTTAGTTAGATCTATCCGGTTATCCTAAACGATAAACCGGTTTAGACACATATAAATTCTGGAAAAACCATCATTAAATAAAATAGTAACAAAGTCGTCACTTAAAATTTTGTTCTATCAGAAGCTATGCGCAAAACCATCAATGACTAGAAAACACACAGATTTACAAAAGTGGGAGGTTTAGGGGATGGCTCTTCCTAAAAGCTGTCTCTATAGAAAAGAAGCAGAAAAGAGTAAGAAAATAAAAGAAGCAGTAAATGAAAATAAAAGAAGAAGAAGAAAAGAAACAAATCTTTTAGAACAGTAACAGTTAACCACCACACTCCATGCGATCATTTACCACGACCACTTCCTCTGACGTCTGAACCAAACACTGTCTCATGTGTCACGTAACCATGTGTCCCTCTATATCCCCATTAATACATATAAACCGGTTTTCGGTTCTGTTTTATCCGGTTTATAGATTTTCAGTTTTTAAATCCAGAAACGGGTAGAGAACCGAATATCACTTTGTTCCGTTAGATATAGTTTCGGTTCGGATTTGAGTTTTTGGAATTTTTTTTTTTTTTTTGGGTCAAAAAACGTTTAAATGGTTAAAATAAATCGAGATTCGATTGGTTAATATTTCTTTTTGGTTCGGTTCCTATCACGGTTTGTTCGGATATAAGAAATAAAACCGATTTGGTTTATTTTCTCTTTGGTTCAATTGGTTTTCATATCGGTTAAACCGGACTAGTCACCTCTTATAACATGGAGTTGTTTTCTTCACAAGCTTCTCTCCTGAGCCAAGTCAGAGTGAGAGAGAAAGAGAAAGATAGTAACTAAGCATGAAGAGTTTGTTGTTTTGTGTTGTGTTCACAGGGTTTGTCTGGTTTGGTTATGGCCATGTCCAATCTATAAATCATCATCCTCTTGCTCCAGCTTTCTTCGTCTTTGGAGACTCCTTGGTTGATAGTGGAAACAACAATTACATTCCCACTCTTGCACGAGCTAATTATCTCCCATATGGAATTGATTTTGGCTTCCCCACTGGCCGTTTCTGCAATGGCCGAACAGTTGTTGATTATGGAGGTAGCTTAAGTCTATAAGATCATGAATTTTTTTATCTAACTTTCTCAGTATAATGTATACATTGTTGTTATAATGTAGCAATGTACCTCGGGTTGCCATTGGTGCCACCATTCTTATCTCCTTTATCAATTGGGCAAAATGTCTTGAGAGGGCTTAACTATGCATCTGCAGCAGCTGGGATTTTAGACGAAACTGGTCAACATTATGTGAGGATCAAGAAAACTGAACTTTTCTAAATCAAGACTTAAAATTGTCCCTTTGTTTTCAGATATATTTACCTTTGTTTTACCAGGGAGCGAGAACTACATTCAATGGACAGATATCACAGTTTGAGATGACGATCGAGTTAAAGCTCCGGCCTTTCTTTCAAAACCCTGCAGATCTGAGAAAGTATCTTGCGAAATCGATAATTGCGATCAATATAGGAAGCAATGATTACATCAACAATTTCCTTATGCCTGAGAGATACTCAAGCAGCCAAATATACAGTGGAGAAGACTATGCAAATCTCCTGATCAAGACACTCTCTGCTCAAATATCAGTTAATTAAACAAACTCTCCCATAATTTCATAGTATAACTTTACAATAGTGATGCAAATTTTCATCTCATACTCAGAAAGCATAAAGTATGTTCTTTTACATATATTTTGGCAGAGACTATACAACTTAGGTGCAAGAAAAATGATGTTAGCTGGATCAGGACCATTAGGTTGCATACCGAGTCAGTTATCTATGGTAAGCGGCAAAAACAACAGCGGGTGTGTGACAAAGATCAATAATCTGGTTTCTATGTTCAATAGCCGATTAAAAGATCTACCAAATACTCTCAACAAAACTCTTCCAGGATCTTTCTTTGTCTATCAAAACATTTATGATCTCTTTCATGATATGGTTGTGAATCCCTCTAGATATGGTAAGAATGGCCTCAACCTATCTATTCAGTATGGGTTTTACCCTTATTTCAAAATCAAAACTTAGTTCTAGTTCTCTTTTTTTGCAGGTCTTGTTATACCAAACAAAGCATGCTGCGGTAACGGGAGATATGGAGGAGCCTTAACATGCCTTCCATTGCAGCAACCGTGCTTGGATAGGCATCAATATGTCTTTTGGGATGCATTTCATCCGACAGAAATTGCCAATAAAATCATAGCTGAAAATACCTTCAGCAAGTCTGCCAAATACTCTTACCCTATAAGTATCTATGAGTTGGCTCAACTGTAGAGAAATGTGTCTCAAAGCCAGAATTCAACTCCTAACCAGATTACCTTGGTTTTCTAGTTTCTAGTTACAAGACTTTAAATATGGGATTTATATGTAACGATTGCCCAAATCTTCAAGATCATATCTATATTACAATGCTATAAGTTTAACCTTTCTTTCTCATAAGTCATTATTTGCAAAGTGGCGCTCAAAATGTTAGATAAAGAAAAGGAAAATTCAACACAGCATATTAAAAGATAGCATTATATATTTTTCATGTGGAAGAGACAGAGACAGAGAAAGTTTCCTTATCCAGTGGATGCTAATTTACAGAAAACTAGAAACAAGTTTATCTTACAGTTTTTTCTCCCCGAAATTGCTATTCATTGGTGGTGTTGCGAATCATTGCCGACGAAGTCTTCATCGACAGTGGAGGTACACACAAAATGCTCTTCGATTTAATATCTCTGACATGTTTTGTGAAGCAGCCAAATAGTCATTCTTTCAAGAATGATGTGAAACAGAAGATTATTATTGTTCACTGGACACATGCATCAAATCTTGGCTCATAAAAACACACTTGGCTGTTGCACGACTGAAGAGCACACCCGGAAATCCAAGACCAAATCTTCTTATTCACATTGTACAGAAGACCTTTTCCTTGATTCCACGACGTAAAGCAGATCAAATTATCTTGTCCAAAACACTCAAATCTCTCAGCCGAAAGTCTCAGAAGTGCTCGGAAGTACTTTGGTGGCATTCTACTTATCTCCACCCAAGAAACCTTCGTGTGATCAAGCTCCCATATCCTCATGCTTTGGAGGGTGCTGTAGAGGCCAATCCTTCCCACGAGAAACAATCTCTTCTGAGTTCCAGCAACCAGGTAACCGTCCAATAAAGATCTTGGGAATTTAGCTGGAATATGTTCCCACTGCCCTGTATCAAGCCGATACATCATCAAACCAAGAGGCGAAAGAGTTTCTAGATATAATCGGGAATCACAATAAGCCATTTTTGAAGAGCATAAGTTCACCGCAGGCATTATCTGATGTAACGACCATTTGTCAGTTTTGGAATCATAAACTTCGGTAGGAAGTGACTTATCCCCATAAATATCACTTGTGGCTATGACTTTGAACGATCTTTCTGAGCGATCTACAACCATAATCAATTGCCTTTGTTGGTTGTAGTGCATGCTCGGTAGAGTCCTCCAGCTCTGCATCAGAGGATTGCATACCAAAGTTCTGAAAGTTAGACCATCGAGTCCCGAAAAGCAAACAAGGCCACCTGAAGATCCAACCAACCAAAAAGCCCATGGAGGCAAAAACGTGAACGGAACTTTGTACCACGTCTTCAACGGCAAGCTAAAAACCGAGCATTGCGGAATCTGCGGCGAGTTCTTCCAAAAAGTGAGAAGACAAGGTCCGTGAGAAGACACATTTGAGTGAAACTTAAGAAAACTATTATCTTGAAGAATCGAGTTCCATTTTTTACAAACGGACCGGATTCGGAATATCATAAATGGTGGAACCCTAGCTAAAATCTCGTTCAGCAAATCCTCTGGAAGCATTGCCCATATACCATCCTCCATCTGCACATCAGCAACAACTGGTTTACCAAATGAAGCTACTGTTTCTTCCTCTAAACCACGAGGTTTCGTCTTGACCACTTTCTGCCTAGAGGGGCTCGTGTTTCTCGACCCTACTCGACCCAAAGGGCTAGTGTTTCTCGACCCAGAACGCTTCAATGGTGAAGCTTGCTTCGATGAAGTACTCTCTTCGTCTCCAGTCTTCGTAGATGCAGAGCAAGCCACCGAATTTCCAGAATCCAATGACTTTTCCACACTACCCATCAGCAATCCCCAAAATCCGAGACGTTCCATTGAAACTCAACCCCAAAGCATCAGCAAGATGACTCGATCATCGACGAAACAACAAACCAGTAGAGCATCAGATCTCCGAACAAAAAAACCAGCAGAAGAACAACAAAGTGCCCGCAAAGGAACTCAAAACGCGGGCAAAAATCGATCGGAAGCCACGCAACCAGCTAGCCTGGAGTTAGAGCAAAGATTCTAACTTTCGATCAGTAATTAGTAATTTACCTCAAGACAGTATGCAACAAGCTTCATCATTTGGCATCCAATGACATATATTTTGCCAGCTGGGTTGTTCTCGAGAGCAACGCGGAGAGAGATAGAGAGACCTAAAACAATTCTGCATCTGCAGCTTCAATTCCGAGAAAGGAAACAAAAATCGGGCTTCTTACGTCGTCAAACACAAGTAAATGGGCTAGTTTGTAATATAATAAAAATATAGAGGAGGAAAATATTAAATTTGGAGAGAGAGAGTAATCAGGTGTGAGTTATCATAGGTGAATCCCATCTAACATCCAACCACTCATCGACACATATCAGATGTTTTAATTTCAAAGATAATAGAAGAGTATAATTAGTAATAAATCTAAATCCAAATCTTATATCTTGAGCATTGTAATTGGGTACCACTAAAAAGGTTGTTTCAACTTTCAAATTGAAATGGTCAAGTAATAGAAGAAAATAAAGTAATTAATTGGGCTCCATAAATTCCTCAAGCCTTTTTGCTTAGAAAATAGACTATGGGCCGTAGTAGAGGCCTTTGTAATGATTATTCTATTCGGGTCAAATTACGGTGCACATATTTTTATTTAATTTTTGATATTCTCAGTCTCAGAGGGAAAAAAAAAAGAAGAAGTTAGAAAAGCAAGGGTTTTTAAGAAAGGGTTTAAGGCGGCTTCGTCGTGTACTCTTTACTTACCAGTTGTTTTTTTCCCCTTCTATGAAAGTCTTCTCAATTTGCCCATTTCGCTCTATGTTTTCTTTCTCACGCGATCGAATTTTTGCAGTCTGGTGTTGTTTATGCTCTGGTTTATCGATTCTTACTCAATTTAAGTTCGATTGATGTCCAGTGCCCAAACCCCAGTGTTCTTGGCAAATCAGAGTAAGGTATTAGATCATTTGATTCCATTTCATAAACCCTTGATTTCTTGTCGAAGCCCTGTTCCCCAATCCTTCCCTATGTGGAGAAGCTTTGCTAAGCAAGCCATTTCAAGGTCACCAGCTAGATTAGCCGTCGGTTCCCAAACTCGTGGCTTTCTTGGGTCTTCTCAGGAGCCTACTCTCTCCAATAAATTGAGGTTTCGGTTTTCGGTGTTCGGATCCATCTCGGACTCAGGATGTCACGAAATGGGTTTTCGTCGTTTAAGTGGCATCACGAGGCCAGAGGATTTCCCCGGGCGGGTCGGGTTGAGATTCTCAAAGAACGATAGCTGCTTTAATGGGTCTTTCGCTAGAGGGTACACGAGTGTAGCCGAAGAGGTCTCGTCAACAGATGTCGAGGAAGAGCCTTCGGTTGTCGATGAAGTACAGGATTTGTTGAAGGAAATGAAGAAAGAGAAGAAGAGCGAGGATCATCGTTCGTGGCGGATTAAGAAGCAAGAACATGTCGGAATGGGCCGCGGCAAGTATAGGAATCTATGGAGAAGACAAGTTAAGATCGAGACAGAAGAATGGGAAAGAGCTGCTAATGAGTACAGGGAGCTTTTGACGGATATGTGTGAGCAGAAGCTTGCGCCCAATCTGCCTTATATGAAGTCCTTGTTTCTGGGTTGGTTCGAATCATTACGAGATGTCATTGCTAAAGAACAGGAATTATATAGATTAGGGAAGAGCAAAGCAACTTATGCACATTACCTTGATCAGTTGCCCGCCGACAAGATAGCTGTTATCACAATGCACAAGTTGATGGGGCATTTGATGTCTGGTGGTGATAACGGTTGTGTTAAGGTTGTTCATGCTGCTTGTTCAGTAGGCGATGCCATTGAACAAGAGGTTGGTTAGCTTCATCTCTCTCTGGTTTCTGCTTTGTTTATTTCACATCTTTTGCCGCCAATCTTCTTGGTTTGCCATTGATTGGTTGTAGTGGGAGATTTGATTTCTTAAAGCTGTTCTCCGTCACAAGTGAACCTGAACCTTATAAGGTCATCCCATAGCTGGATACTGGAAGCGGAAACTTTTGCTTTATTATTGGTAACATGATCTTGATAAGGTGTTCACTATTTGTTAGTCCGAGTGTCCGACTGTTTCATTCAGCATGTAACAGTTATAAATCAAGCATAAAAAACTTAGCCTATAAGGTTCCCTTACTTGTCTGTGATTGATCTGCTCTATGGTGTTTGGATGTCTTGTATAGTTGTATACTAATATTGTTTTTTTTTTTCTTTCTCTTGATTGGATAGGTAAAGATATGCACATTTCTGGGTATGACCAGGAAGAAAAAAGGGGATGACAATGAGGAGAGCAGTGAAGTTGAAAACGGAACTGCAGTGAAGGAACAAGATAAGTTAAGAAAAAAGGTCAATGAGCTGATAAAGAAACAGAAGTTGTCAGCGGTTAGAAAGATCTTGCAGTCATATGACTATTCAAAACCATGGACTGCAGATGCTAGGGCTAAGGTGTGTGTATGCTTCGCTGCAATATTGCTAAGGAAGTAAAGAAAGCTTCTGTTGGCTGCATAAGTTGCTAACATTTTGATCTTTGCTAATTCACTTAGGTTGGAAGTCGTCTTATAGAATTGTTGGTAAGAACAGCTTATATACAATCTCCAGCTAATCAGGAGGATAATGATCTGCCTGATGTCCTGCCGGCATTTGTGCATACCCTCAAGACAGTAGTGAAAGGAAACATGTGAGGAATTTTGGTCTATGGTTTTCAAGTAGTGCGCATCTTCTTGTCCTGAATGTCATAGGCTCATATTTTGGCCTTTCTTGTACAACAGGCAATCTGGGAGAAAATATGGTGTAATCCAGTGTGACCCTTTGGTCCGCAAAGGCTTGGAAAAAACTGTAGGTCACCTATTCCTGTTTGGTTTGTTAGTCAGATTAATTTTAACCCAATATCAACACGGAAGCATTGGTGAATTTCTTTCAGAACTGAGAGTAATTTATGTTCATTTTGTTCACTGTTATATCTAAAGAGGGTTCGACTTGGTGGTGCCTGTAAATAAGACTGAATAGATCTGGCATTTGAAGATTAAGGTATAACTAAGACGTCTATGCCTTCTTTTTTTTTGTCGTGCAGGGGAGATATGCAGTGATACCATACATGCCAATGCTGGTTCCCCCTCTCAAGTGGTCGGGGTAAATAAGCTTTCTTTGCTGTGCTTACCCCAAGTGATGAAATAATTGCATTGAATGGTATTTCAATAATAATTCCCAAACGAATTCTTAGTATGATAATAGTTATTGTACTATATTTTGTGACCAAGACTAGTTACTCGGGTCTGATAGAAACCTAAAGTTGATCTAACTTAGTTAAGAAAAAGAAAGTTTAGATTTGTATAGCTTCGAGAATTTTCAACACTTTTTCCTAAGGAGCTTGGAAGACTTTTATTTTGGTGAGTGTTTTGTAAGTCATTTCACTTTCATTTTGTGTTATTTTGCAGTTATGACAAAGGCGCTTACTTGTTCTTAGCGTCATATATAATGAAAACTCATGGAGCTAAGCAACAACGAGAGGCACTTAAGAGCGCACCTAAAGGACAACTAAAACCAGTCTTTGAGGTCAGACAATACTGTTTCTTCTTCATGTGCTTTAGGTGGGGAGATCAGTTACAGTTGTTATTTCTGTAACATATCTTATGGACATTTGCTAGGCCCTGGATACGCTTGGAAGTACTAAATGGAGAGTAAATAAGCGAGTTTTAACGGTTGTAGATAGGATATGGAGCAGTGGCGGCTGTGCTGCTGATCTGGTGGATCGCAGCGATGTGAGTTCGACATTAGTTATTGTTGGCGCAGATATATTTTCGAGATCTTGTGCATCACAAGGCCCCTTTAATTTCTTTAAATTCAAACTGTAGGTTCCTTTACCTGAAAAGCCTGAAACTGAAGATGAGAGCATTCTTAAGAAATGGAAGTGGGAAATCAAATCTGCTAAAAAGGAGAACAGCGAGAGACATTCTCTGCGCTGTGACATAGAACTCAAGCTTTCGGTGAGCTTTCGCTGCAAAGTAATGTGCCATTTTGAGAGGTCTGTTGGTAGGTATTTAAATATTTAAATGTGACAGGTAGCACGGAAAATGAAAGATGAAGAAGGTTTTTACTATCCTCACAATATTGACTTCCGGGGACGTGCATATCCCATGCCCCCACACTTAAATCATCTCGGTTCTGATCTGTGTCGGGGTGTTTTGGAGTTTGCTGAGGGAAGGCCTCTAGGAAGTCCAGGCTTACGCTGGCTGAAGATACACTTAGCAAACTTGTATGCTGGTGGTGTAGACAAGTTATCACATGAGGGACGGCTAGCTTTCACCGAAAATCACTTGGATGACATATTTGATTCGGCAGACAGACCACTTGAAGGAAGCAGATGGTGGCTGAAAGCTGAAGACCCATTTCAGTGCTTGGCTGTGTGCATAAATCTCACTGAAGCTCTCAGAAGTCCATCCCCGGAGACAGTTCTCTCACATATTCCTATACATCAGGTATTTTATGGCAGAAGTTACCACATTGACATCTACTCTTTCAGGATTGAATTTTTTTAATGATTTTATGTTGTAGTCTTTCTTTCAATCTGTGTGTTCCTTAAAACGAACTTCCCTTCTTTCACTTTGGTTCTGGCCAGGATGGTTCCTGCAATGGTTTACAGCATTATGCTGCGCTTGGGAGAGACACAGTAATTCTTTTATTTTATTTTCTGTGGTTTTCTTTTTCTGGGCGCTTGTCATCTTTCTTTTCTGATTTTGGTTTTTAAAAAATGAATATCAGTTAGGGGCAGAAGCTGTTAATCTAGTTGCAGGTGAGAAGCCGGCAGATGTTTATTCAGGAATAGCTACCAGGTAAGCTCTGCATCTACTGCTTAAAGCTGACATAATTAGAAAAATAAATGTGCACTCAAAGTTTCATATGCATATGCGCTGCAGAGTTCTTGATATTATGCGCCGAGATGCAGACAGAGATCCTGAAGCTTATCCAGATGCACTGCGTGCAAGAAAATTAGTCAACCAGGTCCGTCTCTGAATTTTTTTTCATTACTTTTCCATTCTTTAACCTTGGGTATCTCGGTTTTCAGCTTCGTTGCTTGCACAGTGGAGAAGAAATCTCATTTCTTACATCCTCGAAAACCATTGTTAAATCACTGGATTTTCAGGAACTGTTCTAATGTATATATAGTTTTGCGTGTGAGCAAGTTGCCTGATATTTGTTTTGTTTGGGCACATTGTTTACGCAGTCACATAACTTGGTCAGTTGTTACCACTTGATGGTTGTTTAAAATCTGTAGGTGGATCGGAAACTTGTAAAGCAGACAGTTATGACATCAGTCTATGGTGTCACATATATTGGTGCGCGAGATCAAATAAAGAGAAGGTTGAAGGAGCGCAGTGCATTTAGTTGTGATGAAAAAGAAATTTTTGGGGCTGCTTGCTATGCAGCAAAGGTATATTAGCAACAGATGAAAGTACTTTCCAGTTCTCATGTACTTGGAAACTAATCAAAAGCGAAAATGCTATTAGGGGATAATCTTTTGGTTTTGTCATGTTTGGGGCAGGTAACATTGACTGCTATAGATGAAATGTTTGAAGCTGCACGCGCCATCATGCGTTGGTTTGGTGATTGTGCAAAGGTGTGTAGACATTTTTTTTCAGCATCTATTAAATTTACTTTCGGACTCTAATAATTCATTATGGAAAAATAAAATCTTTCTATGAGCAGATTATTGCTTCAGAAAACGAAACAGTTCGATGGACAACACCATTGGGTCTTCCTGTTGTGCAACCTTACCTCCAAATGGGAACAAAACTCGTAAGTCTTCCTAAAGTTAATAGAGAGGATAACATTATGCAAACACCATTACTCTCGTATGCTGAATTTAAACGTATTGGATGTCTTCTTCTCTATCAAAATGAATGCAGGTAAAGACATCCCTCCAAACCTTATCGCTTCAGTGTGAAACTGATAAGGTCTGCCTCAGCTTTACCTTGGTTTTTATTATAAACAAAAGACAGTATGGTGATGGCTTAATCCTGAAAGAGTTTTGTGGGTTTTGGTTTTGCAGGTCATTGTCAGGCGACAAAGGACAGCTTTTCCTCCAAATTTTATTCACTCCCTCGACGGATCTCATATGATGATGACTGCAGTTGCCTGCAAAAGAGCAGGCCTGTGTTTTGCAGGTTCTATCCTTTTTCACAGCTTAAATCTTTTTGGACCTCCATCTTTCTGAAAACCTTGATCTTGTGTCAACTAACACATTGCTTGTAAAAAAACTATTCTAACAGGAGTTCATGACTCATTCTGGACACATGCGTGCGATGTGGATAAATTAAACAGAATATTACGCGAAAATTTTGTTGAGCTGTATTCGCAACCGATACTAGAGAATGTAAGCTTCACCATCTGTCTCCATCTTCGGTTTGTTCAGTGTATATGGCCTGTGGAAGATTGATCATGACATAGCTGTCTTTTTATCTTTCTAACAGTTGCTGGAGAGCTTTGAGCAATCGTTTCCTCATTTAGTGTTTCCTGCACTGCCTGAACGAGGAGATTTGGATTTAAAAGTGGTGTTAGATTCACCTTATTTCTTCAACTGATAAAGAAATGTATGGCTTCACTAGATTCTTAGAGATCTTCCAAGCTGTATAGAAACAAGACGAGAGATTGTATCAGAAGAGAGTATCATTCCATGGCTTGAGCTTTGTGTGTAAGAAATAAGAAGGAAGAAAAGAAAGACAAGCTTCTTGCAAAAGGAAAGCTTCTGCGTTTGTTTACAGAGACGCAGACAGAGAGAGAGAGAGTAAAAAGAAGCTTTGACTTTTACTTGTGTCGAATGTGGTGATGAAGCTTAAAGCTTAATGAAATCTCCTGAGATAAGAGTAGTCGCTTCTGATCTGACAAATCCCGGTTTGAGAGTACCGGAACTTGGTTAAGATCTATTTGATGTTGTGTTGTAAACCGGTCGGTGCTCTAACGGTACACTGTAGAATAGCAAGTTTTGTACCACAAGCTTGGGCTGGTGGATTAAATGAGAAACAATCAAATATTGGAAGTCATTTTTTTCTTAGAATATACTAATTTTATAATACGATATTTTTTCGTTAAATTTGTATAGTAGAATTAAGCATAATAAGAATAATCAGGGATAAACTGAATATAGAAATCTTGTAACCTCATTTTGAGTTGACATATAATTCAGTTTTATTGATAATGCTTGACTCTCATTATTTTCCACAAATAACACTGAATGTTGTAAAAATCATAAAAACTAGTTTAATGCTTGTCTAATTACTTTCCCGACAAAGGATCCCTAATACTTATATATTTAATTTATTTGATAAGTGTAAAAAAGATAAACAAAAAAGAAAAGAGGAACGAGGCAGCTCGTCGATCAAAGAAATTTCTAAGCGTCGGATCGAACTAAGCCCTGGAATGGTTTCGTGATTTGTGGGTGTTGCTCTTCTTTGGTATTGCTGATTGATTCTGGGAATTTCACGAGATTGAGTCTCGTATTCTGTTTGTTTCGGGGTCTATAAATCGTTGAATTTATTTATAGGGGACAGTTTCGCCTTTAGGGATCTATTCTTGTTGGAAGTGATGAAGTCCGGGAGTGCGGCCAAATTGATTGTAGAGGCGCTGCTTCAGCGGTTCCTGCCTCTCGCAAGACGCCGAATCGAGACAGCTCAGGCTCAGGTTCGTCTCCTTCTCAATAACCCTTTCTTCTTCTTCTTTTTTTACGTTTTTTTAGTGCTTTTAAGGTGTTCGTTTCTGCTTATTGGGTAGTTTCCTTCTCGATAGTTGCCACTTAGTAGTCCTGAGTAGGGTTTAAATGCATTGAATTGGGTATAACGAGGACTTTTGAAGGAAATGCATATGTTCCCGCTTCCCACTCCCACTTACAGACTAGTATACGTTTTCTTCACATTCTGTATTTTTTTTACACCACTCTTTGGTATGATGTTTGCAGGATGGACAGTACCTTCGTCCATCAGATCCTGCTTATGAGCAGGTGCTTGATTCCTTGGCTATGATTGCCCGTCACACACCTGTTCCTCTTTTAGAAGCTCTACTTAGATGGAGGGAAAGGTGGGTACATTTTGTTCCTCTCTCTTAACAATTAGATGGTGTCTGGCTCTTGTCCAAATGACCTATCTCTCACAGTATACTATGTCTGCATCTTACATTATTCTAGCTTTGAATCGTTGATCTTCCATGTTCCAGTGTTGCTTTTATACTCTTTGCTACATTATCGTAATTTCTTATGTGGATATCACTTTCTCTTCATATAGCTGAATTTATTGACTAGATGTAATCTATGATTGGGGCGTAGCCACTTCTCTGGACCATTTTTAATATATATACTTTTTTTTGTGTGGGCTTATATATCTGCCTTGCAGTGAATCACCTAAAGGTGCAAATGATGCATCGACTTTCCAGAGAAAGGTATTTTCTTTTGACTGTTCACAGGAACAAATCCTCACGTTTTAGTAACTATGTGCACTAGATCCAACTGACCAGACTGTTATACTCTTACTTCTCTGTTTCTTTGTACTCTTACCTCTCTTTAAGAACACTATTATCCATGGTATTATTTAATAAATTTTCGAATTTGGTTTTCATTTTTCTGATATATGGTTTTACATGACTGGAATCAGTTGGCTGTTGAGTGCATCTTCTGCTCAGCTTGTATTCGCTTTGTGGAGTGTTGCCCGCAGGAAGGGCTCACCGGTTTGTTTGTTTCTCTATTCACTTTCTTTCCAACAAAATGTACTGCCTTGCTAAAAGAAAAACATTTTGCGTGACTGGCAGAGAAGCTATGGTCTGGACTTGAGAATTTTGTTTTTGATTGGCTAATTAACGCTGACAGGTAGTGATCTCAGAATCTGGAGCTGTTGAAATTAATATGATTCGCTAAACTGTATGCTTTTATCCTTTGGCTCGCCTTTTGTGAGTTGTAAAAAGGTAATTTACTCAAGTTCTGGGTGCTTCTCCGTTACAGGGTTGTTAGCCAAGTGGAATACCCATCACTGGTCGATTTGAGGGGTCTCCTTCTTGACTTGGTTGCTCAACTCTTGGGTGCACTATCCCGTATTAGGTATTTCATGTTGTAATATGTTAACGATCCTCCAAGCATGGTAATGAAAAATAGGTGGACTTACATTTACCAGTTTAGTTGGCAGGAAAGAACTTGTAAAAACGGTGATCCAGTTTTGAGCTGCAACCTCAACCACTCTAATCCATTTATTACTATGATTTTTCACTAACAGGTTCAGCTCTGTCACTGAGCGGTTTTTCATGGAACTCAATACTCGCCGGATTGACACAAGTGTTGCAAGAAGTGAAACTCTCAGCATCATTAATGGGATGCGATACTTAAAGCTTGGGGTATGTCTCTGATATCTTAGAAAATGCAGCGTTCAGGACGCAAACGTGACATTTTGTTGATGTCCAGGTTAAGAGTGAGGGTGGGCTAAATGCGTCTGCCTCATTTGTAGCAAAAGCAAATCCTCTTAACCGTGCTCCACACAAACGTAAAAGTGAGCTTCATCATGCGCTTTGCAATATGCTTTCTAACATCCTGGCGCCACTTTCCGATGGTGGCAAAAGCCAGTGGCCTCCTTCAGTTGCAGAGCCTGCGCTGACACTCTGGTATGAGGCTGTTGGACGCATTAGAGTGCAGCTAATCCATTGGATGGAGAAACAGAGCAAACATCTTGGTGTACGTCAATCTGAATTTAATATCACTCTATCATGTTTTCTGTGATTTCAGTCCTTAACATGTATCATTGGGCAAATAGGTTGGCTATCCGCTTGTGACTCTTCTTCTCTGTCTCGGTGACCCTCTTATATTTCATCATAATATAAGCTCTCACATGGAGCAATTGTACAAGCTTCTGAGGGTAAGTTGCCTGTACTCAGAATTTAAATTATGAATGCACAAGAGAAATTGTCACGTCCGCACACCTCGATGTGTTCAGGACCTGTGACGACATTGGCTTCTTTTTCAAGCCTGTTGTATATATATATATATCTTGGTTTCACTCACTATAGTGCATACTGCACATTATGCAGGATAAGAACCATCGCTACATGGCACTTGATTGTCTTCACCGGGTGTTGAGGTTTTATTTGAGTGTATATGCTGCTACCCAGCCACCAAATCGTATATGGGATTACTTGGATAGTGTGACATCACAATTGCTAACAGTTCTGAGAAAAGGAATGCTCACTCAGGATGTCCAACAAGATAAACTCGTTGAGTTCTGTGTGACCATAGCTGAACATAACCTTGACTTCGCCATGAATCACATGTTACTAGAACTGTTAAAGCAAGATAGTCCAAGTGAGGCAAAGATTATTGGTCTTCGTGCTTTGCTTGCACTTGTTATGTCACCTTCAAGCCAGTATGTTGGCTTGGAAATATTTAAGGGTAACGTGTTAACCTGAATTAGGTCGTTAGTTGGTCTCAATAAACTTGTTCTTTCATACACTTAATTTAGTATTCTCTTAACAGGTCATGGAATTGGCCATTACATTCCAAAGGTGAAAGCAGCAATTGAGTCAATTTTGAGATCCTGCCACAGGACCTATAGTCAAGCTCTTTTAACATCATCGAGGACTACAATAGGTAAATGTAGTTTTACGCAAAAATCTTCGTCTGATGTACATAGTTTTATGGGGAGGTCAAAAGATAACTATATGTTGTGCGAGTTTTAGTGTGATTGCTTTTCGAATTTGTACCTGGGATTCTCTGGCTAATACTTTCTCCTGAAAACAATTCTTGCTAACCTTCAAGACATATGCAGATGCTGTGAATAAAGAAAAGTCTCAAGGATCTCTCTTTCGATCAGTGCTGAAATGCATACCTTATCTGATAGAGGAAGTTGGACGGAGTGATAAGATCACAGAAATAATACCTCAGCATGGTATAAGTATTGATCCTGGAGTTCGAGAGGAAGCAGTGCAAGTCTTGAACCGGATTGTTAGATACCTTCCTCATCGCCGTTTTGCAGTTATGAGAGGGATGGCGAACTTCATCTTAAAGCTTCCTGATGAGTTCCCACTCCTCATTCAAACATCACTAGGACGCTTGTTGGAACTCATGCGTTTCTGGAGGGCTTGTTTAGTAGATGACAGACAAGATACTGATGCTGAAGAGGAAAAGCAAACAGCAAAGGGAAATGATAGGTTCAAGAAATTATCTTTTCATCAAGCAGCAGATGCAATTGAGTTTCGCGCTGCTGATATTGATGCTGTTGGCCTAATTTTTCTTAGTTCAGTTGACAGCCAGATACGGCATACTGCGCTAGAATTATTGCGATGTGTACGTGCATTGAGAAATGATATTCGAGATCTCATGATTCAAGAGCACCCAGACCATGTTATGAAATTTGAAGCTGAACCCATATACATGATCGATGTCTTGGAAGAACATGGGGTAAGTACCTTCTGTGTATATCTCGCTCTTTCAGAGGCTTTATGGAAAATTTAAGATTTTATCCTTTTTTTCTTTATTAATATAATAGGATGATATTGTTCAAAGTTGCTACTGGGATTCTGCCCGTCCATTTGATTTAAGACGAGATTCCGATGCCATTCCTTCCGATGTGACTCTTCAATCCATAATCTTTGAGAGCCCTGATAAGAACAGATGGGGTCGATGTCTCAGCGAGCTTGTTAAATATGCTGCTGAGCTCTGCCCACGCTCTGTTCAAGAATCCAAGTAAGTATATTTCTTAGCTGCATTGTCTTCCGTGTGTTTGCTCCTAGTATTTTTCTGACCACATCATCCTTGGTGTGTTGTCTTGAGTCTTGTTATGAATTGTTTTGTTACCTTCTTCTCTGACCGTCAACACTATCCTAAATCATTCAAGACTGGCAAAAGTCTATAAGGATTAGAAAAGCAGGCTTTATGGATCAACAAGCCATTAATAAAATTTATGCCCTAGTTTAACGTGTAGATAAAATTTTACTTTAGTGTGGGAGCTTTATGAGGTTTCTTCCATGAAAGGAAAATACTCACGACAGAAAATCTATTTTTCAAGCACTAGTGCTGTTCGCACAAAAAACTGTTTGTTTCATTTTATCACCATACCTCTTTTGCTATTAGTAATTAACATGAACGAAACTAAGGTGCCCTTTTCATCTCCAGGTCTGAAATTATGCACCGCCTTGCCTATATTACACCTGTTGAGTTAGGTGGAAAGGCTAGCCAGTCACAAGATACAGATAACAAACTGGATCAGTGGCTTCTGTATGCTATGTTTGTGTGTTCGTGTCCACCTGATGGAAAAGATGCGGGTAGCATTGCATCAACCAGAGACATGTACCACCTTATTTTCCCTTATCTTAGATTTGGGTTAGAGACCCATAACGTAAGTTTTTTTTTTTTTTGCGTTTCTGCGTTTTTAGTTTGAAATTGGTAGTCTTGTCAGTATTTTAAACAAACTTTACTTTATATTCCTCTCATGTAGCATGCTGCAACTATGGCTCTCGGGCGCTCGCATCTGGAAGCATGTGAAATTATGTTTAGCGAGCTAGCATCTTTCATGGACGATATTTCATTAGAGACAGAGACGAAGCCAAAGTGGAAGGTATATACTTGAGCAAATTGTAGAAAATCATGTAATCTACTTTCATTTAGAAAATTATACCTGGAATTCCTCCCTGTCCAAGATAGGTGATTCTCTATGCAACTGCCTGGCTGCACAGATTTATGGTGGTACTTTTTATCACTTTACAAGGATTAGAAAACTTCGATTCTGCAAATATTAGCTAACCAAATGGATTGAGAAAACGTGAGAAAAAGTAAGGGCAATCTCATGGATGAAAAGTAATAGAAGTCACTGCCATTATTTGTACCCTCTATGTGGCTTTATTGAGCTTCATGTTGAGCTTCAGGGCATATTATGTTAGATTTTCCTTGGGTTTAGTTACTTGTAGTAATCCCTTCATCTTCAATTAGAGGTAAGCACTGCTACAGATGTCCGAGTACCAACCAGATTTGGCAGAGTTTTTCCCTGTATGAAATTGATGACCATCTTTTTCTTCTTCACAATTTTTCTTACATTAATTTCCTGCTGCATGAAAAATATTGGGACTTGACATAAAAAGATGTATGCTTGTGATATGAATGCAGATCCAAAAAGGAGGTCGAAGAGAGGACCTCCGTGTTCATGTTGCTAATATATATCGAACAGTGTCTGAGAATGTCTGGCCTGGAATGCTTGCTCGTAAACCAGTTTTCCGCCTCCATTATCTGAGGTTCATTGAAGATTCAACGAGACACATATCGCTGGCACCTCCTGAAAGCTTTCAGGACATGCAGCCTCTGCGCTATGCACTTGCGTCTGTTTTAAGATTCCTTGCCCCTGAATTTGTTGATTCAAAATCAGAGAAATTTGATGTTAGAAGTAGGAAACGTCTATTCGATCTTCTCCTTTCTTGGTCTGATGATACAGGAAGTACGTGGGGACAGGATGTTGTTAGTGATTATCGCCGTGAAGTTGAGCGCTATAAGACCTCACAGCATAACCGGTCCAAAGATTCTGTAGACAAGATTTCTTTTGACAAGGAACTGAATGAGCAAATTGAAGCCATCCAGTGGGCCTCGTTGAATGCAATGGCTTCCCTTCTATATGGACCGTGTTTTGATGACAATGCAAGGAAAATGAGTGGCCGTGTGATATCATGGATAAATAGTTTGTTTATCGAACCTGCTCCCAGGGTCCCTTTTGGTTACTCGCCTGCTGATCCGAGAACTCCATCTTACTCCAAATTCACAGGAGAAGGTGGACGAGGGACAACAGGCCGTGATAGGCATAGAGGTGGTCATCAACGTGTTGCGTTGGCAAAATTGGCTTTGAAGAATCTTCTACTAACAAACTTGGATCTCTTCCCTGCTTGCATTGATCAGGTAAAGTTCTCTCTGACTGAATGTATGGAAGTTGTGTTTATTAACTTTTTTTGGTGGTAAATACCAGATTAAATGTCTGATATATCTTGACCAATGATGACAGCTTATCCATGCAATGATGGTTTCCGTATCAGATAGTTTTTTTTTTTTTTAGCTCCAGTTTCAGCACCTGAGTTCTCTTGATAAGCTTTTTTACTTCCATGCCTTGCTCAGTCGTGTGACTTCATCCCTAATTGGACTCTTGTAAACTACATGAACTAATACATCTGTGCTTTTCCCAGTGTTACTACTCTGATGCGGCTATAGCTGATGGGTATTTCAGTGTGTTGGCTGAGGTCTACATGCGACAAGAAATACCAAAATGTGAAATCCAGAGGCTCTTGAGTCTAATTCTCTACAAGGTAGTCGATCCATCTAGACAAATTCGTGATGATGCTCTTCAAATGCTTGAGACACTTTCTATGCGTGAGTGGGCTGAGGATGGTATAGAAGGTTCAGGAGGCTATAGAGCAGCGGTTGTAGGTAATCTTCCGGATTCTTATCAACAATTCCAGTACAAGCTCTCCTGCAAACTTGCCAAGGATCATCCTGAGTTAAGCCAGCTCCTTTGTGAAGAAATTATGCAGCGTCAGCTTGATGCTGTTGATATAATTGCTCAGCATCAGGTCTTGACTTGTATGGCTCCATGGATTGAGAACCTTAATTTCTGGAAACTCAAGGATTCGGGTTGGAGTGAAAGATTACTAAAAAGTCTTTACTATGTCACATGGCGACATGGGGATCAGTTCCCTGATGAAATTGAAAAACTTTGGAGTACTATTGCTAGTAAGCCCAGAAACATTAGCCCTGTATTGGATTTCTTGATCACAAAGGGCATTGAGGACTGTGATTCAAATGCATCTGCCGAAATAACTGGTGCATTTGCTACATATTTTTCAGTTGCTAAACGTGTAAGTTTGTACCTCGCACGGATATGTCCACAGCGTACTATTGATCACCTGGTATACCAACTGTCACAGCGGATGCTCGAAGACAGTATTGAACCCATTGGTTATGGTGCAAACCGGGGTGATTCCAATGGAAATTTTGTGCTGGAGTTCTCTCAGGGACCTGCCACAGCCCCTCAAGTTGCTTCAGTTGCAGACAACCAGCCACACATGTCACCGCTTCTAGTCCGAGGCTCCCTTGATGGTCCCCTTAGGAATACAAGTGGAAGCCTAAGCTGGAGAACAGCAGGCGTGACTGGGCGAAGTGCTTCTGGACCTTTAAGTCCAATGCCTCCTGAGTTGAACATTGTTCCTGTAGCTACTGGTCGTTCTGGTCAGCTCCTGCCATCATTGGTGAATGCATCAGGACCGTTAATGGGAGTTAGGAGTTCTACAGGAAGTTTGAGGAGTCGCCATGTCTCACGTGATAGTGGAGATTATCTCATTGATACACCAAATTCTGGGGAAGATGTGTTGCATTCTGGGATCGCAATGCACGGTGTCAATGCAAAGGAACTCCAATCAGCCTTGCAGGGACATCAACAGCACTCACTCACTCATGCCGATATAGCTCTGATTCTACTTGCAGAAATCGCATATGAGAATGATGAAGATTTTAGGGAACATCTGCCTTTGCTTTTCCATGTCACTTTTGTTTCGATGGATAGCTCTGAAGACATTGTGCTAGAGCATTGTCAACATTTGCTTGTGAATTTGTTGTACTCACTTGCGGGTCGCCATTTGGAGCTATATGAGGTGGAAAACAGCGATGGAGAGAACAAACAACAGGTTGTGAGTTTAATTAAGTATGTGCAATCAAAACGAGGGAGCATGATGTGGGAGAATGAAGATCCAACGGTTGTGAGAACAGATCTTCCTAGTGCTGCTCTTTTGTCTGCACTTGTTCAGAGTATGGTTGATGCTATATTCTTCCAAGGAGATCTTCGAGAAACTTGGGGAACTGAAGCTCTCAAATGGGCTATGGAATGCACTTCAAGACATCTAGCCTGTCGGTCACATCAAATATATCGTGCGTTACGGCCAAGTGTGACAAGTGATGCATGTGTCTCCCTTCTACGCTGTCTTCATCGATGTCTTAGCAATCCCATCCCTCCAGTTTTGGGTTTTATCATGGAAATCCTTCTGACGCTACAGGTCATGGTAGAGAACATGGAGCCAGAGAAAGTCATACTCTACCCACAACTCTTCTGGGGCTGTGTCGCCATGATGCACACAGACTTTGTTCATGTGTACTGCCAGGTTCTTGAGCTCTTCTCCCGTATTATTGACCGTCTATCATTCCGTGACAAAACATCTGAAAACGTTCTCTTGTCGAGTATGCCTCGGGATGAGTTCAACACTCATGTTTTGGGGGAATTCCAAAGGACAGAATCTAGAGGGTACGAGATGCCGCCGTCAAGTGGAACTCTGCCAAAGTTCGAAGGTGTACAACCTCTTGTCCTTAAAGGACTGATGTCTACTGTTAGCCACGAGTTCTCCATTGAGGTCTTATCAAGGATTACAGTGCCTTCATGTGACTCTATATTTGGCGACGCCGAGACAAGACTCCTTATGCATATCACAGGCCTTCTCCCTTGGCTTTGCTTGCAGCTGAGCCAAGACCAAGTAATGGTTTCGGCGTTACCGCTCCAGCAGCAGTACCAAAAGGCATGTTCTGTAGCAGCTAACATTGCTATCTGGTGTCGGGCGAAATCGCTCGATGAACTGGCTACGGTTTTTGTCGCTTATGCTCGAGGCGAGATTAAACGAGTTGATAATCTCCTTGCATGCGTCTCTCCTCTGCTATGCAACAAATGGTTCCCTAAACACTCAGCTTTAGCTTTCGGTCACTTGTTAAGACTGCTAAAGAAAGGACCAGTGGACTACCAACGAGTAATATTACTTATGCTCAAGGCATTGCTCCAACACACTCCCATGGATGCTTCACAGAGTCCCCACATGTACACTATCGTTTCACAGCTAGTCGAAAGCACTCTGTGTTGGGAAGCATTGAGTGTTCTTGAAGCCCTTCTTCAGAGCTGTAGCCCGGTACAAGGCGGTAGCGGTGGGTCCCACCCTCAGGATTCCGGTTACTCCGAGAATGGGACTGATGAGAAAACGCTCGTACCTCAGACTTCATTCAAAGCCCGAAGCGGACCTCTTCAGTACACAATGATGGCGGCAACAATGTCGCAAGTTTTCCCTCTCGGTGCAGCTGCAGCAGAGTCAGGGATACCTCCGAGAGATGTGGCTTTGCAGAACACAAGACTAATATTGGGTCGAGTTCTTGATAACTGTGCTCTAGGAAGAAGAGATTACAGAAGATTGGTGCCTTTTGTGACAACGATCGCAAACATGTAAGTTTTTCCAGTAAAGTTTTTGCAATTATTTTGGTTACTTGTATGTTTTTCAACAAGCAATGTGTGAATAGTTTGGTGTTATAGAGACTAACTTGTATGTTCAAGCAATTTGTTACTACTTTATATGATTGGGGTTTATTTTCCCTTGTTTCTTTGGGATTAGAGGATTTGTAAAAAAAAAAAAAAAAAAAAAACCGCAAATAAGAGTGTTACAAAGCAAAACAAAATGAAACTCCGTTCTCCTATAAAAGAATCTAAACTACCCATTTTATTGAGATGGATTAATCTATCTTCGTCCTCTAAGTCTAAGAACAAACTTAGCAAGAATATTAGAAACAGAGGAATTTCATAATAAGTATGGCGCACTTCTTTTGCTTTAGTTGTAAGAGTTTTTTTCTAAGTTAGTTGTTAGAATTTTTAGTTTTTTACTTAGAGCATCCTTACAAGTCAACGACAAGTATGACTGTATGAGTATTCATGCCGATGACAAATACATCAAGGTTCATGTATGGAACACATAATATGTGGTCAAGAAGGCGAAAATACACATGAACTGAGAACAAAAGATTAGGAAAGTTCCAAACAACTTGAGAGAAAAAACAAATTATAACTAGAAAAACACAAGGAACAAAAGAACATTCAACAACAAAAACTCAAAATTATTGAGACATTTGGGTTTGGATGAATGTGAAGAGCCTGAGGAACAAGTATATATTAAAAAAAAAAAATGGGTGGAAGAGATTTCGTCCAAAAAAAAAGGGACGCAAAGTAAGATTGAAAGTCGAATTGAAAATCTAGAAACTATTTTGTATCTCAATAATTTCGTTCACAACACAGAATAAAACAAGATCGGATTCTCTCCTAGAAAATGAAAATGGTATATAAAGAATCATCATCGAAATTGTAAGTAGAATTGTAGCTTATTGGCAACAACATAGTTTAGTTTTGAAAAGAGGAAAGAGTGAAGGCAAAACAAAAGTGTGTCATGTCGAGATAAGAGCAAACGAACCCAACTGGTAACAAAGAAATAACTCTGTCTCTCTAGAGAGTCTTACAACAGCATAAGACTCTCTACGTAGCCCACAAAATAACTTGCTTCACAAAAATGCTTACGGTTTTCGTCAACTTCAATCTTGATCTTCTGAGAAGTAGCTATCTTGGGATCGTAGTGGATAACAATAGGCTCTCCGGAACAGTGGGGTGCAAAAATAGTCTCACCCGTATGAGTAAAACCTTTCATATGTAAATGTAAGCCGGGAAGGTTATGGAAAGACATCTCTAAGAAATCCTGTTTTCCGTGTTCGAAAACGAACAAATCGACTGTACTGACAAAGCGGAAAGGTTGAATGGGTGTGGCTACTTTGCCATGGTAGTTTATCAAAGTTAGAGAGCCGAGAGGACGCAAAGCTCTAATATCCTCAGATACTCTAGCAAAGATATCAAACTTTTCAGACTTAAAATCGAATCTCATCAGACTCAGTTGCGTCAATCCTGTGCCCGTGAGCGCAATGTAGTACACAAACCCATCTATACACAGACCTTTAGAGCGAGGACTGTGGGGAAGGCTACAATCAATAAGTCTCCATGATTTTTGTTTAGGTCCTCCCAATGTGAATACTTGAAAGTCACACCACGGAGATTGTTGTCCTGCTGGAATTGGCGACATGCACAAGACTTTGTACTGATTATTGACAGGATCATATCCAAAAAAGCGCATGCCTAGCCTTGGTCTACCGGTTTTGACTAGGAGTCTTGGTAAAGTTATGGACTTACCAGTGCTAGCCCTGAGACTTCATATCCAGGATCCGGCATCCGCTCCGCTCCACTCCGGAAAATAGGATATCCGGTATGGGCGGAGGCGGAGGCGGATAATGATTTTACGGATCCTGCCGGAGGCGGATGGTAAAATAAGTCACTGCCGGAGCTCCGCACATCCGGCTTTTTTTTTTTTTTTTTTTAACGGTTCGTCTTCTTCCGCCAAGCCTTCTGGTCCGACCCGTCAAGGTCATCCCATGATAAGATCTGGTGTAGATCTTATCTGTCTTAAGAAAGAGGTAAGAAATTCAGAAGAAAGGAGATGAGAAACAGAAAAAACGAGGAAGAAGAAGAAAAGAATCGAGAAGAGAAGAAACAAAAAAGTCGGGTCGGGTGCGGGTCGAGTTTTTTTTTTTAAGCGGGGCGGGTGCGGGTCGGTGCGGGTCGAAAGTTTTAGAACCGCAGGTTTGCGGGTTGAAAGTTTTAGAACCGCGGGTTTGCGGGTTGAAAGTTTTAGAACCGCGGGTTTGCGGATTAGAACCGAAAGTTTTAGACCGCGGGTTCGTAGAGCATGAATCTAGATTTTTTTTTGTTTTCAGTGGAAAAAAAAACCCAGATTATTCGGATATCCGCGGATATCCGGATTTTTAAGCGGATATTCGGATATCCGGGTTTTCGGAGGCGGAAGCGGATAGCATAGTTGCACATCCGGCCGGAGGCGGAGGTGGATACCCTCATTTTGGCCGGATATCCGGCTCCGTCTAAGGGCTAACCAGTGCAAGGGTTATATACGATACCTATATATATAGCAACTTGGTTCAGATTGCATTTGTGTTTTGAAGCATACTTTGGGCTTGGCCCATCGGCCCTTCTTGCATTAAAACGAGTGCTGAGGAGCTCTTGACCATCAAGGTTTAGTGGATAGGAATTGAATTCTTGCCAAGTTTCGTGGACATGGATCAAGTGAATAAACTCATGTCATGGAACATTACTACTTATATTTTGCATATCCAAGTACAATGTTTTTTTTATCCTTCTCAATCAATGGTTGTATTGTAGCCATTGGAAGATTGGTGCCTTACTGCCTTTTGTGACAACGATCGCAAACATGTAAGTTTTTCCAGTAAATTTTTTGCAATAATTTTGGTTAGTTGTATGTTTTTCAACGAATATATATTATTCAAGTCGAAAAGTATCATTTATTTACCAAACATGATCATACTCTCTTTGTAGGTGCTAAAGTATACTTTACGGATTTATGGGTATCAATTATAAAATCTGGAAGGCTTTTCCATATAAAAAGATATCACGAACATTTTTGTTTTTTGTAGACATAAACTTACAGTGCAAACATCAACATCCCACCACTTACAAAATCCAATTGGTACTACAAAATATATAGTGATAGTTTATGATATAAAGACTAATCAACGGGACGAAAAAAAAACAGATTATCGGTATATCAGATACTGTATCTCTTACAAAAACCTAACACTCTCTACGTAATCCGAGAAAACAACTCCTCTCGGACAAGGATGCCTAAAGTCAATGTATGCGTTTACTTCAACCTTAGTTTTTCGAAAGCTATCTGTGTTGGGGTTGTAATGGACCACATAAACATCATCAGGTTTGTAGTAAAATGGTGCCAAAATAAACTCACCCGTCTGAGTAATGGCTCTGATGCGCATAAAATGTGGAAATAAACTATTCCAAGGTTCAATATTGAAAGTTATTTTCTTCACCCACTCATGTTTTTCAGCATTCTGATCCATAATCCACACATCAAAGGTATATGATGTAGTTTGAAAGGGTATTGCTACTTTCCCCTCGTAATTTGAAATAAAAATGAGACCATATGGAACCTGATGATCAGCTACAATGCCTGCGGGTACTCCAGTAACAAGATCCAACTTTTCAGACCTCAAATCAAATCTTATTATGCTGCGTT
This sequence comes from Eutrema japonicum, assembly GCA_030161315.1. NCBI lineage: Eukaryota > Viridiplantae > Streptophyta > Magnoliopsida > Brassicales > Brassicaceae > Eutrema > Eutrema japonicum. Next base: position 50,104,233 of record BSQW01000005.1, read on the forward strand.
GCGACAAATCAGTGCCCGTATTAGAAACATAATAAACAACACCATCTATGCACACACCATTAGAGCACGGACGGTGAGGATGGCTACATTCTATCATTCTCCATGATTTTTTTCGTTTAGCCCCCAATGTGAATACTTGATGTTGAGACGATGGTTCTTGAGAACCACCATACAGTTTTTCAGTCATGCACAATACTTTATACTCATCATTAACTGGATCATATCCGAAAAAACTTTTTGAGAACATTCTCCTGGTTTTGACTCTAGGTAAAGATAAGCACTTACCGGTGGCGGGATTAACTATGAATTGTTCTTGACCATATCCGAAGCTTAGTAAGCCATTAACATAATGCGAATGGTACTCTATGTGCTCAGGATATGGGAGCGGACATGTCACATGCGAGTGCGATAGGAAAAACGATGATGACAAAGTCGACGAGAAGAAGTTCCATTTTTCCAATCTGGGATCCCATTTCCTATCAATATATCCTCCTCGTCTATCTACACCACCGAAAGCGATTAGGAGTCGAGGCTGTGACGAAGACCCAAACGGGAAAGATCTGATGAAATCTGGACTGCGGATGATCCTTGCCCATAACTTGGATACTAGAAGAAACCTAGCTACGGATTTCGCAGGCAATCTCCCAATAATCTCGATCACTAAGTCCAGAGGGATTCCATCAACGTTCGAGGTTTGTGGATTGATGTTCACAGTAGTTTTGATCTTTTTGCTGCGTGTGATCATGATTGTTTCGAAACCCTAAATCTCTGTCTCTCTACTCTTTGCTCTGCTCTTTCCCAACGAGTACGTACTAAAAGAGGGGGGGCAATGGTTAAAAACCCTAGTAGAACTCTAAGAAGGCCGGCAGGCCCACACTATGGTTAATGCGCTTCGGGATTTCGGATGTAGGATTATTAATAATCCCGAAGCTCATTAACCATAGTGTGGGCCTGCCGGCCTTCTTAGAGATCTACTAGGGTTTTTAACCACAAGCAGCAAAAATATGGTGGGAGAATAGCAAAAGGTTTACAACATTTTTATTTTTAATAAGATTTTTATGTTTTTTCATATTATAAATTTAAGTTTTTATACATGTTTGTAAAAACGATATTATTGAAAATGACCGACAAATAATAGTATTTTTGAGAAGCAATTTCATAAAAATGATATTCAAATATGTAGGAAAAAACGTGTTTATAAGTTGATATACATGCATAACTATTCTTTCGTATATACTCCATCCGTTCCACAAAGTTAGATTTTTTAGAGTTTTCACACATATTAAGAAAATAATTAATACTTAATCATAAATGCATCAATTTTTGTTATTGAACAATTTCCCATATCTCTAAACCAATAGTAGTTCAATAGATTTAATTAATCTTCTTAAACTTTTCAAAGTATCATCATTAATTGATAAAATTTGCATAGAAAAGCTAAAAAATATATTTTTGTGAAACAAAATTTTTTTCTAAAAAATACATCTTTGTGGAACGGAGAGAGTATCAAATTATCAACTAGTCTGTGACTGGTATTAATGGTTAGGAAACATAATGTAAGGAACATAGTAACATGAAAATATTCATTGAATTAAATGTTTGTTGCTTCACATTTAGTTTTAGTTGATACGCTTATCTACTACTACGACCTACACTTTCAGCATTTGACTTTTTCGTTTTCCACCGCATCTAAACTTTCTGTACGATTTTTATTTTGTAAACAATCTACGAATTCTTTTATTCTCTATTTTATTATCACTAAAAGTATTTAAAAAAATTTCATTTTGAATTATCTTACAAGGCCTCATGCTGAATCAAAAATGTAAATTCTTTGAGTCGTGTGTCAGAAATTGGCATAGATTTTAGGCCTAGAGGAAGAGAATGTACCATTCATTTGGTTCAATCATTAAAAAAATCATTGTTACAAACATACTATATTTACCTTTAAGATAGTAGTTGATACATTTCCTTTCTAACTATATCACTAGGTAAATTTGTGGAAACTTCGAATCCACCATGTTTTTTCTTCTCCAAATCAGCGACAAATATATTTGCAAAAAAACTGTCATTTGAAATGATCATAATGGTCTTCCGATTCCCTATTCTTTGTAACTTCAATGCATGCAAACAAATATCCGAAAGCATTTTCAATTGAGCTTTCTTTGGGGATTAGTGTTGATCCTTATACGGCTTACCCTCCAAAAGTTACCTTACAGCAGTTATGTTTTTTTTTTCAAAAAAAACCAATTGATCTGACTTATAGTCTTAAAGTCATAGTTCTCATAAAAGTAATGTTCAATAGGCTATATACACAGAGTCGATCATGGGATTTAAAATGTTAGAGATTAAAAAAATTGGTATATTGTACAAATTTTGAACATGAGATTGTGATCAATCTTCAAATTTTCTTAAACCATCTAAACCAATAAATTTATTAAAAAATGATCCTCCAAAAATGTAGACCATTTATAAGGTAGAGGCTAAAACTAGTTAAAGAAACTATTATACATACATTTTCTTATATGTATTTATAATATACCAATGTGACATTTTGGTAATGTATGACCCTCTGTATTGTTCTCCGCACAAATGTCTCTCATGTGGGCATGACACATGTAGCCACTGTCGCATTACTTTCCTAAACTATATGACTGTGAAAATCATAAATTGTATTATTTTCTAACATTCCAATAAAATACTTTTTAACAAAAAAAAATGAACCAAAGCTTTTCCAGAGTGAGCCAATTCTCAACAGATTGTTCAATAACCTCACCAAAGCCATGAACATCGATTATTGGCGTATGTACGTCGTAATCCATTTAGAAAATATAGTTATCCATTTAGAAAATACCTGCAAAAATGAGTTTTCAAAAGTTTTTGGTGTAAATAATTAATCAAATTCCATTCATAAACATATCATTTTACTAACAGATATGGTAGAAAGAAGCGGAGAAATAAAATAACTCTCTTCCTTACCGATGACAAAATCTATGCATTGTTGAATGAAGAGAAAACAAAAAAAAACAAATATAATATTGAACCGAGAAATAACTAGTTTATCCAATATACCTTGAGAGAAAGGACAAAAAAAATTAGTGTAAAAGTAAACTATATATTATTATTTTTGAAACTAATCTCTCTTTGAAGTAAACTATATTGGACCTAGATATATCGGAAAATGTGGGGTAGGGATCGGAAAGTTACCTAGATCTAGCCAAGAACGAAATCTAACCTAGGTCGGAATTTTTTTTTTTTTTTGATGCCTTTCGGCCTCCGGAAGTAATCCTAAGCCCAAAGGTCTAGACTAATCTTTCGGGTGGGAGTGACACAGCCCACTTATAATGCCCACTTGGCCAAGTGTTTGTCCTGGTAATTTCGCTCATGCGGAAAATCGATCAATGGCCTATACCAACAAGGCCGACACTCACCGCAGGAAATGAACCACCCGACCACCAACAACTTGGTTATCTAGATCGGAAATTGCGGGATCATGATCAGAAAGTTAACTAGATCTAGTCGATAACACGACGATCTAAACGCTGCTAAAAAAAATGAAATTCAATTTGTGCCATGTAATCTCGAAATTGTGAATATTTACCAACTCGTGCCAGTAATCCAGATTAGTGGATGGACTTCATTGTAATATAACAGACTCGGACAAGAGGAACCATATTCTTTTGATCGAGTAAAAAGAAAAAGAAGACAAGGATGTACGAGTAGGAGTTCGAATTCAAGTTACGTTTTCATTCGCAACTAATTGTATTATTCTAAAATGTTTTCGTTTATTTTGGTCATTCTAATTTTGTAATTTTAAATGGCTTCATCTGTTAGTTATTTTTAAATTTTCATTTACTGCACTTTTAATTATTTAAAGTAATTTTATATTTGTATCTTTATTTTCTTTTATTAATTTGTTCAAACATAGTTTTTTTATATTTGTAGCTCATGCTGATTTATATTATTCCACCTAGATGCATTTAACTATATATATATATAAGAGAATTCATTCCATTTTAGCAGATGTAAAGCAAACAAAATAGAAGAAAAGTATTGGATCCGATTAATTTAAATGATAAAAATTATTCGTTTATAAAATCGTATCATAAAACAGGACAAACAAACAGACGAATCCAACTAGTTTAAGGCAATTAATAATATAAAATTTTCAGACCTCAAATAAACGCAAACACTTAAATGGACTATTGGTGTCAAAACCATGAAACTGTCGCTCCTACACCCAGGGCCGGCTCAAGAAATATCAGGGTCCATGGGCAAAAAAAATTTTTTAGGATAAATTTTTTTTTTGGACCCTTCTCTTTAAAAAAAATTTTTGGTCGGGCCCCAAAAAAAAAAATTATCTGGGCCCTGGGCGGTCGCACCTATTGCCCTACCCTTTGAGCCGGCACTGCCTACAACAGCCTAACACTCTCAACGTAATCCGAAAAAACAATTGCTTGAACTAATAGTCCTCGTTTACTTCAACCTTAATGATTTTAAAACTGTTCGTGTCGTCGGGATTGTAATAGATAACACTAAAGTCATCAATATAGTACATTGGTGCCAAAATAAACTCACCCTTACTGATGGGATACAAGATGATGACGTGGAGCAATGAGGTCTAATCATCTAACCACTTAATCACGATTGTATTTTCTTGCATTATTTGTAACTGCTACTAATGGAAGAAAATATTATTCTTCCTTAGATTTAGGATCCATGTTTACCACTCTTATATTTCGTAGGGATTATATCCTGTAGAAGGCTGAATGAATTCTATTAGATGATGTACTTACAATATATAGAGAATACACATAAGATATTTAGGGATTAACTAATGACTAATACATCCTTTCCATATATACATTCTACATGCCCCCTCAAGATGGAGGGAGTTGAATCACTCCAATCTTGTCAAAAAGTTCACCGAAACGTGTCCGTGCCAGTGGTTTGGTGAGTGCATCGGCGAGTTGGTCTTTCGTCGAGACGTGAGTTACCCGAAGTGCTCCGGACTGGATGTTATACCGAATGAAATGGTAATCGAGAGCCAAATGCTTCATCCGGAAGTGCAAAACCGGATTCGCACATAGGTAAGTGGCACCAATATTATCACAATAAATGACCGGTGGTCTAGGTAATGACACCCCGAGTTCAGTAAGGAGAGAACATACCCAGCGTAGCTCGGACGCAGTGTTAGCCACCGATCGGTATTCTGCTTCCGTAGATGATCTCGCAACCCCTTTTTACTTCTTCGAGGACCACGCAATTGGTGTTGTTCCGAGATACAGGATGTACGCATTGGTGGAGACAAAATCATTTGTATCTCCTGCCCAGTCTGCATCCGAGAATGCGTGAAGATTCAACGGTGAGTCGGCACGCAGAAAAATTCAATTAGAGGCCGTACCCGCAAGATATCGAAGAACCCTCTTCGCAGCCTGCCAATGAATTTCCGTGGGCTGATGCATGAATTGCGATAAGCGATTGACTGCGAAAGCAATGTCTGGTCGTGTAAGTGCCAAGTATTGTAGACTCCCAATGATCATCCGATATTCATGTGGGTCGTCTAGTTTAGAGCCCACGTGTAAGGATAACCGTGGAGTAGGAGCCATCGGTGTGGAGACAGGTTTGGCATCTAACATATTGGTTTTGATTAAGAGATCAAGAATATACTTGCGCTGCATTAGGTGCAGTCCCGTTGCTGTGCGTGTCGCTTCAATCCCAAGAAAATAGGTCAAGTCGGTGGGATCTTTCAGAGAGAAACGACGCGAAAGAGCAGTAATGAACCCGATAATCAGAGAGTCGTTGCTGCCCGTCACTACTATGTCGTCCACATAAACAAGAGTGTAAAGGACATCATCACCACGCCGATATATGAAAACAGACGTGTCCGCCAATGAGTTTTGAAAACCAATAGCATGAAGATAGTTTTTCAACTCTTGGTACCAGGCCCGAGGTGCTTGTTTCAGACCGTAGAGGGCTTTGTTTAATCGACATACGTGATGCGGACGATCCTTATCGATGAATCCCGGTGGCTAGGAAACATATACTTCATCCGTGAGAGTGCCTTTGAGGAAGGCGTTATTAACGTCTAGCTGCTTGATTCCCCACGAGTTACTCACAACTAACTGCAGCACTGTGCGTATAGTAACCGTCTTCACGACGGGACTGAAAGTTTCGGAATAATCAAGGCCGTATTGCTGATTGAATCCACGAGCTACCAAGCGCGCCTTATACCTGTCAAGATCACCATTAGCCAAATATTTCAGTGTAAAAATCCACTTGGTTTGAATAACATTTTGATTTCGATGTGGAGGCACCAAATCAAAAGTTTTGTTTCCAATCTGAGCATTCATCTCAGCTCCCATAGCATGTCGCCATTTTGGATCTCGCATGGCCTGGGTAACAGTGGTGGGGATAAGTGGTTGGGATTTGGAGACGGTTAGTGTCAGTTTCTTTTGTGGTTTGGTGATGTTGTTTTTATTTCTGGTTTGCATAGGGTGGATGTTTGATGGTGGTATTTCTGGTTGGGAGGCCGTCGACGGCAAAGGTTGAGGAGGAAGTGTTTGGGGCGGAATTAGATTTGACTGCCCTGATTGTGATAGGTCGGGATGTGTAATGTCTAATGGGCCTGTGGAATTCTCAATTGGGACCAAAGTCTGAGCAACTGAATCTGTATCACCTTCGTTATGCTCTTGCGTTACCGTCGGCGGAGTTGTTGGCATCGTTGCTGGGTGAAGGTCTGAGATCAGAGGCGCGAGTGTGGGAGCTGTTGCGAGTGGCCGAGATGGAAGAGGAACAAGAATTGGGCACGAAGGAAGTGGATGGGAATCAGATGGGGAAATTGATGTCTGGATATTTTCCTCTCTCGGTGAAGCAAAAGGAAATTTTGTCTCTACAAACTGGACATGTCGCGATGTATACATTCGGCCGGAGGGGAGATGGAGACACAGATACGCACTTTGAGTAAGTGAGTATCCAAGAAACACGCACGACTTAGAGCGATCCTCAAGTTTGTGTTTGGTGTAGGGACGGAGCCACGGAAAACACAGGCTGCCAAAAACTCGGAGTTTCAAGTAATTCGGTTGATGATCAAACAGATTGGCATACGGAGAAGTGTTGTGAAGCACCATCGTCGGCATTCGATTAATTAAGTAGACAGCTGTAGCAAACGCATACGGCCAATATGTCTTTGGAACCGATGCTTGATGAAGAAGTGTGAGACCCGCCTCCACAATATGTCGATGTTTTCTTTTGGAAATCCCGTTATGCTCTGGTGTATGTGGTGGAGATGTGAAGTGTGATATACCGTTGGCTGCGAGAAACTGTCGTAATGCAACGTACTCGCCTCCATTATCGGTGTAGGGAGTTCCAATCTTTTGTTGAAAACGATTTTCGACCAATGCTTTGAAGGCAATGAACGTTTCCCTAACTTGAGACTTATACTTCAACGGGTAGAATCATGTGTAACGCGTATGATGATAAAAAAATATGAGATAATATTTTAAATCATCCACCGAAGGAAGAAGGGACATCCAGACATCAGAATATAGGTATTGTAGAGGTGTATTTGAGGTGATTGTGTTTGAGTAAAACGGAAGCTTATGGCTTTTATTGATAAGGCAATGAGAACAAGGAAGTTGCTTATTGAAAGAATCAGAATAAGGTAATGAAAGATGGGAAACAAGAGATTTTAGAGTAGGAGGTGACGGATGGCCAAGTCTTGAGTGCCATGAGAAAAGGGATGCTTTTGGAGTAGGTGAGGCGAAAAGAGAGATGGTGTTTGCGGATGTGACTGGCCACTCATACAGCTCGTTTTTAGTGCTCCCTTGGAGCAATCAGGCCCCCGTTCTGAGATCCTTCACCTGAAAATACGTAGGAAAAAATTCCACAGACACTTGATTAGTATTACACAAACGATAAACGGATATGAGGTTTTTGTGGATATTGGGAACATAGAGGACATTATTCAAAGTAAGAGAAGATGAGGGTGTGGGTATAAGTGTGGAACCAGTGTGCGAGATCGGAAGATGGGATCCATCAGCAATGGTAACTTCTTCTCCTCCATTGTATAGCTGATGAAGAAACAGATTATTGAGGTAGCTCGTGAGGTGATGGATCGCACCACTATCGAGAAGCCAGTTTGGCGAAGGTGAGGACGCAGCGACCATGTGTGCTCGCGGTTGCCATGGAGCCCTAGTATTGGAAGACGATGCGAGATTGGGATTGTACGAGCCACCGCAACTTGTAACTTCGAGCAGCGTCTCGCACTATGTCCATGAATGCCGCATATTTGGCATCGACCTTGGTATCCTCGTGGTTCAGAGGTATCATGACGGGGCTGAAATTGTTGTTGTTGCCAAGTGGAATTGTTGCGAGGTTGAGAGCGATTCTGGAAATTGTTGTTGTTACCGCGGAAGTGATTGTTGTTGTTGTTGTTACGCCGAGTATTGACAACATTTGCAGAAATCGGTATAGGAGAAGCATCTGCAGCAGCCTGAAGTTTCACTTCATAATTGATGAGCTTCTCGTGTATTTCGGTGATGGTAGGAGAGGTATCACGACCCTGAATCTGATCCACAACATGTCTGTATTCCTCGGGAAGTCCCTCCAAAATGTAATCGACTTGATCTTCGTGATCCATGGCTTTGCCGAGAAGAGCAAGATGGTCAAATCTAGTTGCAAAGCCTTGAATATACTCAGTGATGGACCGAGTACCTTTCTTCCATTGCTTAATTTGTTGTTTGAGTTGTTGACAATGGCCCCGAGTTGGTGCAGCATAAGTCGATGAAAGCGTTTCCCATATTTTCGCGGAGGTTGTTGATTTTGAGAGAATTGGCTGGATCGAAACAGAGATCGCGCCAAGCAAGGCACTGAAGATCAGTTTATCCTGTCTTCTCCACATAGTGTATGCGGTGTTGACAGAGACAACACCATCAGCCGTGAGAGTTGGTGGAGGCACCACTATGGATCCCTCGACATAGCCGGCGATATCATATCCATCGAGAAGGGCATGAACTTGGCGTTTCCACATCATGTAGTTTGACGTCGTGAGTTTGGTGACATTCGTCATGTTGACGTGAAGGAGATGCTGAGCATTTGAGACAGCGATAGTATCAGCCGAGGAGGTCTGTATTGAAGACATAGTGACACAGAGAAAATTTTTGAAAAGAAGAAGTGGCGGCTGGAAAAAAAAAATTAGGATATCGATAGCTCTGATACTATGTAGAATGCTGAATGAATTCTATTAGATGATGTGCTTACAATATATAGAGAATACACATAAGATATTTAGGGATTAACTAATGACTAATACATCCTTTCCATATATACATTCTACATATCCCATTTGTGTTTTCTATTTAAGGAGAAGAATAGTAATTAGAAAGAAGGCAGAGAGAAATTTGTTAAGTAATTGTGTTCTTGTTCTTATTTGTATTGTTTTGATCAACAATTGATTATCCTATAACTGGGACTTAACACTTACCGTGAGTAAGTGCCTCGGATGTGTGAATAATGCAACCAAAATAAACTCTTCCAAGGTTCGATACTGAAGCTTTTCTTCAGCCATGCATGATTTTCGGCATACTGATCCATAACCCACACTTCAAATGTGTATGGTGGAGTTTTAGTGGGTATGGCTACTTTCCCCTCGTAGTTTATCAAAGTCATGTGATCGAGATCTTGTTTGTCTAATCGGGCCGGGTCTTCACAGATTGGGGTGTAGAGATATTGTAAAAGCATATAAACCGGATCCAAATTTTAGATGTCGGTTTTATAATTGAGATACCTAGGATAATGGATGATGGATTACTGAAAACAAAATAGTAATGGGAAAGGCTTTTATTAATGAAACAAAGAAGAAAAGCTGGGAGAATAGCCAAAAAACAAAAAACATAAATAGAACTACAAATCCACCACGGTTTATAAATAAACCGTACCGGTGAACAATGAGAAAGTACTGATGACAAACTATTCAAAAGTGTAAACAAGAAAGCATCAGAAATATGATAATTTGAGCTAAAACAACCAAAACTGTGATGGTTTTTTTTTTTTGGCTCACGTACTGCTCAAGCTTTGCCATTGGCTGCTGCGGCAGCTGGTGGGTTAAGCTCATCCCAAGCTTCAATCCATGTGACCATGGCGTCTGCAAGCTTGTCAAAGTATGGATCTAAGGAGCTCAGCTCCTCCTTCACCATCTTTGAGAGCTCAATGTAGCATTGTTGAACAGTTACAGCTTCTTTCGATAGCTTTGCGTTCTGGAAGAAAGGAATGATCTCCTCCTGCCAGAAGATTCCCTTGTATTCCTTCTTCAGGTTCACAAACGGGTTGCTCGCTTTGCTGTGGTAAATGTATGGCAAACCAGTCTTCACTCCCAAGCCCAAGTGGTCACAGATCACCTGTACAAAGATTCATCCCAAAAAGGGTATTTGTTGAGTACAGAGCATGTGCTTCATAACATAAGCCGGTTTGACTTCTATGCTGTTCATATCCTTATATTCCAAAAGGGAATAAGAAGAAGGGAAAAGATGAGTACCTTGATGCACCAACCAGCCCACATATCGTCGTAGCGACCAATAGGCTGACCATCACCCATGAGACCAAAGTACATAGCTGGGCCGATCAAATCACGGTCGAAAGCCAAGTTCATACCGCACATTGGGAAAAGCGTTCCCTTTGGGATGGTCATGACAGCATCCACATACCTGACATTATCAAATGTTAAGCACAGACTGACATTTGAATTCTCTGACCAAAAAAAAAAAAAAAAACACATAGAACCGGTTATAATAATAATTATCACCTAGTGTTCCTCTCCTTAGGCTTCACGAGTTGGGTCGGGGCATCGTAATCAGGGATGTTGAGCCAGAGACCATGGGAAACAGCAGTGGAAACACCTTCACGAAGACTAAAAGGGTATCCACGGACGAAATCAGCGCCTTCACGGTAAGGATCATACAAGGTGTTGAAGAAAAATGGAGACGATGGACACAGAAGGTTCTTGATGTGTTGCTCAAGAGCGTTTACTGCTTTCCCAGATGGATCCTTGGCAACCTATACACAAACAAGTATGAATGAGAGAAGCGGCTAAAATCCAGATCCAGCCATTAGTATTCTACAAGACCTCAAAAACAGACTTGGTAAATTAAAACTAAACAGAGCGTAATTGAGAAACATCCTCGGATATGCCCCTCAAATCACAAAAGGTAAACAAAAGAAAAAAAGTGAAGAACAATGACGTGCAAACAAAAAAATCGTAAAGGTAGCTGTAATGACACAGAGAGCTCAGCCCAACAACAATGTCATAAACAAAAATGACACCTGCTTATAAAGTAGACAAGTGAACACATCAGAAACCATGGCTAGTGAAAACAGATCAAGCGGATCTATCATCTTGCTAGCTAATCGGACAAGGATTATCAACAAACCTAAGATCCGTCAAATTTAGTCGATCGGTATCTTAATCACGCGTCAAATCTACGAAATTCAAGTAATAAGCTTAAACAATCCACACAGGGAAAAACAAAAACAGATCTACAACCAAAATTGATAAAACTCAAAATCCCAACCGCAGATCAAGCATAAAAAGGGTCAGAATTCGAGAACTTACGAAGCAATCGTCATCAATGGTGAAGATATACTTCTTCTTAGACACCATGTACCCAAAGCACCGACAAGCGGAGTCCTTGAACGAAATGCAAGAAGCTTTGGGTCCGAGGATTCGGTTGATGTCGTTCCTGTTGTAGAGCTCGTAATCGTAACCTTCAGGAACATGAATCTTCTTCGACGGATCTCCGTCCTGGACGATGATCAGATGGTAAGGCTGAAGAAAAGGCCTCCACATCTCGAGGAAATCGAGGTTTCGGATAGTCGGGATCACGATGTCGAGCTCATCTGTCAGCAACGGCGTCGGATTCACCGCGATGCCAACGGTGTTCGCCGGCTCAACCATGATTCAAGGAGAGAGATGAGATCGGATCTCGTCGGTGGACTTTTGCTGATGAGATATTATTATGTGTTTTATTGTATTTTGTTTATTTTATAAGTTTTGAAACCCTTCGCTTTGATTTATACAGATCTGGCACGTGCTTTAGTGACGGCACGTGCTAGCTTCGACACGTGTTTGATGGAGACTCGTTCAACATGTCCAATCGGAAAACTGGAAAGTGTGTTTTCTATTATGTCTTTCGATGCCCCGTACAATTCGGGGTTGTAATAATCTTAATTAATTAATAATATAAAATGGATTAATTTCAAAACCAACTTGTTTTTGAATATTTGAAGAGTTAGGCTGATCAAAATTAATTCATGGTTTTTTTTGGTAAAGAAATTAATTCATGGGTTTTTTGGTAACAAAATTAATTCATGTTTTTTTTGGTAAAGAAATTAATTCATGGTTAATGACTTAATAATAGCATGTGTGTCTAATCCATCTTAATTCAGTGCTAAATTCAAATTTTTGTTTTTTAAAATAAAACTGAGTTTCGTATAATTTGATTCAATTTTAAATCTATTAAATTTAAATTTCAAAAATAAATTAAGACTAGTACGAATTTGTTTTCACTTTATTCAATAAAAAAAAGCTAGTCTCAATTTCCTGGACAAAAAAAAAGTTTAATAATTTTTACACACCAATTAAGGATTCATTTAATTTTTATTTTATTTTATACTAAAAACATCATTTATTGTACATTTAAACACAATTCAACCAATAAAAAAAATCGGCAAAATACAAAGGGTAAAAAACAATTAAAAATATTTAATTTTGCATTGATTTGTGAAAATATCACTTATTTGAAAACAACAAAAAAACCTCTAAAACATCACTTATTAGAGAAAGGAGAGAGTAAAAGATTTGCTTTGTTTTTTTTTTGTTCAGTTTGATTTGATTTGGATTTAACTATCTTTGAAATGGTGAAGCATTTATAACTGATTGAAAAGTTGAACTATATTTTCTACCAAATTAATTTTATTTTAATGTACTTCCTGTTTATGTGCTAATACAATGAACGTAGATCTAGAGCATCATTATTGGGAGAAACCCAAATGGGTTTCTTAACTAATATTTAATTATAATTTTGAAGTTAAGAAACTCTGTTAAGAAACTTCTGTTTTTGCTGTTTTATTGGTTAAACCCTATTAGGGGTTTTTTAAAAAATTTAATAATTTTGTTTTATTTTAAATAGAGTTTATTTTTTAATTAAACATAATTGACATAAAAACATAACATTTTAAACATATATTTTGAAAAAAAAATGCAAAAGAACGCTCAATTTGTTTTTTTTTTTCTGATCTTGTCTATGAATCGCTTCATGTTCACCCACCGAATGATTCCAATTCATTAATATGTAAAAAAAAGTTTAATATGTAAAGATTCAAATTCATTATGTAAAGATTCTAATTCATTAATATGTAAAAAAAAGTTTAGAATGTTAAAGTTGAAATTAAGAAAAAGTTTTTAAAAAAAGGTAAGAATTTTTTTTTAAGTTAAAGTTAAGAAAAAGTAAAAAAAAAAAAAATTTGGCAAAAAAAAAAAAATCGGCGAATTAGGAGTTGACACGTGCCTAAGAATAGTGTAAGAACCCCCTTAAGAACCGGTTCTTAAAACTCTTATTTAAGAACCGGTTCTTACACTGTTCATAATTTTATTTATTTATTTTTTGGGTTAAGAACCCCCTTAAGAACCCCCAATAATGAAGCTCTAAGAAACTGAACAATAAATAATTGTTGACTGGAATGTAATATTACATTAGGTTGCGAAAGAAGGTTTCATTCCTTTACAGCTTTACCTTAAAGAGAAACTGATTTTTTAATGAAACAGTAAACTGACAACTTAATAAATGCTCTGTTTTACTTTGCTACGTAACAAAGTAATAGTGCATGTGGGTCTGGGGATCTATCATCTATGGTTGTGTCTTCAATTCTTCAACATTTAACTTTCATTTCAGTTCAAGTTTTTTTTTTGGTTTAATTTTTCAGTTAAAGTTCGTACATAAAAATAATCGCCATTATTCAAAGAATTGATTTTTTTTTTTAACAAAACACAAAAAGTTAGTAGTATATATTAGTATATACATATCGTATTGTACAAGGTAACAAGCACAACATATATAAAGACATAAATCATAATTGTCAACAAAAAAGGACATAAATCACATAATTCTTTATTTATTCGCTTTAGATACGAATCATTTGATAAAATTCTCTGATAAGTTTATTTGTCAAACAAACTCTCATTCATTCTAAACACATAGAATTCAAAAAAGTTGATAAAACTTGAAGCGTAATCCTTACGACGTGGACCGAATCCTTACGTCGTGACTCGTGATCGTGGACTGCTCATCGATGCACGTCGTCTGTGATTATTGCATAAATCATGTAACTATCATATAAATGAGAGTACATGCACGTAGGTGATGGACACTATTTTTTCATAAATATTAAATAATTATCTAAAAAGTCTCCCGAAAATAATTAAGAGCCCCCATGTTTAAGTTACTATCGATATCTTGAATTTTCCCGTATCTGGAAAAAACCATGAGATATGTGTGTATAGGCTTTTTTGCTGGCCCAAACATCCGATATAATCCAAAATCTTAAGAAGCAGAGCAACATTTAAAGTATATGGGCTGAATACAGCCCCCATTAAGCGTTCTTAGTGTTTCCTTATGGTAACTGCCTTAATGGTTTTTAGTTACCACGAGAAGTCATAGCAGCAAGTTGGCTGTTCTATTTCCCTCAAACAACTTTTGAAGATAATGCTAATTGATTAGCCAGGGAGATGTAGCAAGAATGGTTCTGGTAATAGTGTGCTTGATAATTATGATGATTGTATCAACGAGATTGAGAATGGTTTTGTGAAGACAGTGATGCAAAAGTCATTTCAGGCAAAACTAGACTCACAACACACATAGTCACAAACTATATATATAATTATAAGATTTCGTGAACTGATTGCAAAATGGAATTTCAAAAACCACTGATAGTGCTATTTCCAAGTTTTGAAGCTTCTCAACTCTCAGAAGCTAATAAAGCAGAATACCATAATCTAGAATTTCTTCTGCTGTAAGAAGAATACACTCCAATACGCAAAGTTGAAAGAATGATTACAATAACGGAACTCAAACTTCAAAGTTGAAAGAATGGCTCAATTGTTAAAAAAAGGAAGCTCCCAATAACCGAGGTTTTAATCGGGTTTATGCGTCTATTTGAGTTAGTCAAAGGAGAAAAACCAACGAACAGTAGTGAGGGTGGCATTTCCTAATCTTCTATTGCACAAAGGCGCTCTGAAAAAAAATCAAGCAAGAATGAATATGTCAGAGGAGGAGCAGTAAGCAGTTCAAAAGAAGGATCTTGAATGTCTTGGGAACTTGACCAACAACAAAAAAAAGAAAAGAATGTCTTGGGAAATGTCTCAAAGTGAGTATAAAGGAAAGATTTCTTACTTAGGTATTCGTAAGTCAATATCATTGAGGTTCCCCAAGCCGACATGCTGAAGAATCTTGGACCCAAACCCCTATAGAATCCTTTCCACCCATCTTGTGCTATCAGATCCTTCACCACTTGTTTCGCTGAAGGTCTATTTTCTTGGTGTCCCATGACCTGAATATAGATTTACGGTTTCATTATTCTAGTTTCTATATATGTAGCAATACCCACAGAAAACTAGTACATCAGGCCCGAGAGCTTGATTAAATTCATGAGAGCTAAACAAATTCAATATAAAATCAAGTTTTTGGTCATGAATGGGACCGAATAGTTAATACCTGCAGTCGCGTTTTGATTGTGTCTAAGGGTGTTGTGATTGAGGATGCTGTTGCACCGGCGATAATTCCTCCAATAGCCTGGACAAGAACAATTTTTGACTGACTAGGAGCAGCAGTAACCTCTGAGTCACCACCATAGCCTAAGAATCTGCCCAACAGTAGCAGATATTGGATCAGTGAAAAAAGGGTTTGGTAGCAAATCCAGAGAAACGAGAGTTCTTGCAGTCAAACTAAAATGAAAACTACCATCAATTTATCACACCATTCATGTCTAACCTCCAGATTATACGCTGACTTGATCCATAGCTGGCCCACCAAGCAGCACTTGAAGGAGAATAGGTCATAACAGACAAGCCAAATCCCCTGTACAATCCCCTTACGCCATATGACTTAATGATTTTTGTGGCAACATCAATACCACCAGTATATGTAGCATGACCTGAGTATCCTTGCACCATCAACTTTTGGCTAACCTGCAGCAAATAGGGGACATGGGGTTAACATTCACAGCATGAGCCGCCGTTCTTACAAACCAGTAGTGGTGCAATAATACATACAACATCAATTGGGACAAACACGGCCTGTGAGAAAAGAGATGCGGTCATCCCGGCAATTCCATTCGCAATGGCAGCTTGTGTAGGTTCATTTAACTCGAAAGGTGCAACCAACTTAAAAGCAGAAATCTTTGTGGTCTCCAGAGCAGTAAGAAAGATGATCCTTGCAGGTACTGCACCTGTAATTACAGTACCAAAACCTCGATACAGACCAGGAACACCATCGTTCTTCAGTATTCCTTTAATCACAGAGAAAGCACTTCTCTCAGCAATTTCTTTAGAAGCAACTTGAAGCCTTGTTTTCACAACGGAAACAGGGTACAGAGCTACTGTAACACCAGTGAAGAGACCAGCTCCAACAACGTAAAACCTCTTTTTGTCAAGCCTGAAAGTAAAGTGAAGATAGACAGAGAGAGAGAGAGCACAGATGATTAGAGCTAGAATGAAAAATTCAAGCAACTTCTCTGTAAGATAACTAATGAATAAGAAGAACTATCATTTGTTGTATGATTCTTCCAGTAACACTTGGAAGTCTTACAGCCAATTTCGTAATGGTTTTAAGGTTTGTGACTCCTTACACGTTTCCAAGAACCTTAGACGTACAAATTCAGATTATACCCTAAGAATAAAGAATCTTAAAGAATCCAAGGCCTCCCTGATCTTTCAACAAAACAAAGATATAGATTTAAAACCAGAGAACAAATAGGTAAATGGCTGAGAATCTGAAATCGAGCTGCTCTCTTGAGCAAGGAGCCCTAAGAACATATAATTTCCTATAATTTTCGGAAATCTTTTATTAGCTCCACCAAACGTTTACGCCAAAACAAAGTGCGATATCCGTTTCATTTCCAGTAGCCAAGAAAATCCAGAAAAAAACAAAATCCACCAAAGAACCAATCACAGAAGCACGAAAAACTGGATCGAAGCAATAAACAATCCGGACTGACAACGCAACGAAGAACGAATCAAAACAAGAAAAAGAGTCGGATCAATTAATGGAAATCGGAAACGTACTTGTCCCAGTTGATCTCCGTCTGTCCAAAAGATGCGACCCGAGAACTCGGCGGCGTGTTCATGACTCTCGGATGCGGCGAGACTGAGTTCGAGGCGAAATTACCTAATCTCCCGATGACTCAGGAAGACATCTGCATCAAGCGAAAACCAGCAGAAGAAGACGACGATGACGATGACGGCGAGATGAAATTTCTAATTGCAGATTTCTTGGAGGCAAATTCAACAAACTATGGGATTCGTCAGGAGAAGAAGAAATTCAAAACGCAGACGCGTATTTAACAGAACCTCAGCGTTTGGTCACCGCAAAAATTTTCAATCCTTTTTAATTCAGATTCCATATGGGACTGTCTCGCAGATTTTTATTTCGTAAATATATATATATATAAATGTTATTCATTTGTCGAAAAAATAAAAACAATTGTTATTCATTTTGCAATTTATAATATTAAAAAGTTATGAGATTTACTTTACAGTTTTACATTTCTGTATCAAAGTTCAACTTTTTCACATATCAAGTTATGCTAGTTAAACTTAAATCATTCGTTTCTCCTTATTGTATTTTAGCATATTTTTGTTTTAAATATAAATATCCTGCAAATGAACTTGTTTAACTCGTTGATACTAAATGGCGTTAAGAGGTCTAATTTTTCAATTAATAATAGAGCGATCTGCAATAAAAAAAAGAGGAAGATTATATTCAATCAATGGACTAATTGTATAGGTTTCTGATCTTATCTTAAAATACTCTTGAAATTTTATAGAATAAACAAATGATAGACTGACGACAAAACAAACAAAACAAAAATCCTTAAAAAGACTCTGAATATATATTCTTTTATAGAGCCATTTCAAGAAAATGTCTTCTAACAAAAGGTGTCTCCCCAAACAAAACGCCGTTTTTGACCATTCACCTTTTCGGACCAACGAAAAATATACGGATCTTATTATAGAAAAAATAATAATTCAAAATTAATAATTCACCAAATCATGACACATATTAAATTAATCAATTAGATTTTAATATGTATAAAGAGATTTTTCAATGAGATGGTGCCACCTAATTTTAACAATAAAATAAAATATTTATATTTGAGTCATAATTCATAAAAGTAAAAATACTATAAAAAAAAATGTAAATTTATCTTAAAATCTAAAATTAATAAAAAAGGAAAAAATCGGGAATTTTTTATAACTGATTCTTAATCCTAAAATATAAAGTTATTAAAAATATATCATAAAATACATAATTAATTAAAAATAATAATAATAAATATAATTCAAATAAGAATAAGAAAAACTAAATATTTGGAAACATGTGAGAAATTTAATTGAAAATCAAATAATAATAAAAATAATAATTGTTATTCTGTTATACTGTTTTATCGGTGAGTGATTTCGTATTTGACATAAATAATTTTATTTTTTTATTTTCACGGATGATTTGATTTGATTTTTAAATTTTTTTGTTTTATTTTCACGAATTTTAAAATTCAAATTATGGTGTGGGAATATAATTGAAACACGAAAATGTTATTTAATAAATTAAGGAGGCCAAACTTTGGGCCGATAGTATAATGCGCGTATATAGGCCCAATTGAAAAAGTTATTTGATTACTATAGCCTTTCGTTCTTTAGCCTCTTTCTCAGTCAATGTTTCACTTTCACATGAGTAACAAAAGCAAATGCCTTTGAATCGATCAAAGGTAAAGACCTTACACATCTCTAATCACTTTCTCTTACAAAAACCCGTTTTTGATCTTTAAATTTACCAAAAATAAAAGACAAAAACCAGTGTCTTGTACTGTTTCTGAAACCCCGAGGGATCAGATCGAATCACCAGATTGAGAAGAATAGAAGAAGAAGAAGAATCGTGAGTGAGAGTGTCGAGAGAGAAGGGAAGTTTCCCCGTGCAGAGTTTGGTAGAAAAGGGTATGAATCTGGTGGAGGTAACATACATTCATCGCCATTAAAGTAAACTTTTCTTGGAAAAGCCCAACCTTGCTTGAAAGTGAAAGTCTTTTGATCTTTCTGTAGCAAAACCTCTGATTGAACATTCCCTGAAGGCCCAGCTTCCATTAAAAGATCGTTGTAAAATTTCGTTCCATAGAACATTCCAGTATCATCTGCGTAAAAAGATTTTATAAATTAGTCTTGCAACGTTTGGTTTTAAAGATTGAAAAGTTGTAGTGAGAGAGAGACTTACTTATGGATCCATAAGGAGCAACTGATTTGTAATCAAAGCTGAAAACTTGAGTAACATTGTTCAGATTTGGGTGCTGAATTGCCAAAGTCCATAGTGTATGATTCATCCGGTAGTTGAAATTTGTGATGGCTATCTTCACGCGCCAATAGTCTTTATAGTTAACTTTAACATGCCAGTGAACTCTAACAGGGCACATATGATGTGTGCATTGTAGCAAAGGAGCGTTGTCTTTTCTCGGTGTGTTGAGACCTTTCTTGGTTAGAATCTTAGAATCAGCCCTGCAAGAAAAAGTTAATAATGTCTTTTCAGTTTAGGAGATGAGAAAGAGTTTTGAATTTTAATTGACTTGTGCTTTTCTTTTTGCTCACTTTACGCAGCTCTTTTTGTTCTCGCAACCACAGGCACAAGACGGGCAAGGAGTTATGGTGTCGTTGTAGAAAGAAGAGAAGGAGACGCAACAGCTTGGATGCTTTCTGGCTAGAAACTGTGAGTATGTGCAGGTAACGTTCCATGTCACTGCAGAAGCATAAGTTTGAAATCATGTTTAGAGATCAGTGATGTATATAGATGAAGGAAACATAAGATAGTTTAAAGTTGGGAATATCGTAAAAACAAAGCAAAACGAAACTTCTTCAACTTTAATCTATTCCATTTTAAGATCCTCAGCTATGTTATTTTGGAAATCTTAACCCTCAACTTTGGTTGGTTAATAAAATAGTTGAAAGATCATTTCACTATCAATCTTCTTTCGGTTTTATTCTTCTTAAATTTTGTGAAGATATAGCGAAGAGAGCTTTCAAATTCAATTAGAATCAGGTTAATCAGACGGTTAGATGGGAAGGTATAGCACCGACTCGCAGGCGAACATCTGAAAATGATATATTTTCAATCTAACCGTCTGATTCACATGATTCTAGTTGCATCTGAAGGCTAGCTCATTTGGCTACTCTCTACAAAATTTATAAAATATTAGACCGAAAGCTAGTAAAATTAAAATTGAGGGTTTTAAAATGGATTGGATCAAGTTAAGGTTTTTTGCTTTTCTAGATTTGCCCTTTTAAGTTTACTTACTCAAAGCTTGTGTTTTTCGCCGTTTGTCAGTCGTGAGAAAAACGGTAGATGGCACGATTTTGGCAGGACCGCAAGTGTAACCAAGCCCGGGACCAAGCAATGTGAAGTTCTTAGGAAGCTTGACAGTCTTGTTTGTAGTTCCAGCCAGACCAACACTAACCTGAAACTGTGATACAGCGGATGATGGATCTTGACCCCAAGCTCCAACTACACCGCCTTTGCAACAGTTTGAGATCTGTTGATTGTAAGGTACACCTGGCAGGAGATCAACGACTGTCGGGGTTTTCTTACAGCAATGAGGTACATTTCCCTTGAACTTGGAACAATCTCCTTGTTCTGTTGTTTGCGCACCAACCATTGACCAAATCACTTCTTTCTTTGCCCATGCCCAGCCTAATGTCCAACCTGGGTTTTGTATGTGGCGGTACATTTGGAAGTTGTTCATAGTTACCGTTGCCTGGAAATGCATATAATGTACAGCGATGAGAGTTTGTGAAAGTTTCAAATGCGCATACACGCACGCACAAGCGCGCAAAGGATTCTTACCACATAGCCATCTGCTGTCCAGGACATGATATCCCATTTGATTGTAATGTTCCCATTGGGATCCAATGGATCATAAGCAGCTGTAAAATCAAAATAAAAAAAATCACAGAATAAGAAAAAGAAGTCATGATTTTGCAGAAAGCGGGCGAAAATGAATAATCAGAACTCACTTGCACTAAAGATGATCATGAAGAAGAAGAAGCAGAAGCAGAAGCAGAAGCAGAAAAAGAACCTCATCTTCGGTAAATTTCCTAAGAAAGATCTAAGGAAATTGATTCTAGATAGAGTTTTTTAACCTCAGTTTTTTCTTCTTCAGGAATTTGAAATTGATGTGTTTATGAATTTAAACAGAAACTTTTCACAGATTATTGAAGATTCTTTTTGGTCTGAAGTTGGGCTTTACCTACTTGTTGTTGCATTCTCCCAAACTTATTCTTTCTTGTTTACCATAACTTTAAGCAATGTTTATGGTGATTGATAATAAAATAGCAACAGAAACTGACGTGTTCTTGTCCGAACACAACATCTCAACCAGTCTTTTAAAAAAAAAAAAAAAAAAAAGAAACGGAAACCCTTATGATTCAGAGATGAGAAGTGAGAAGGTAACTTGGGGTTGGAAACAAAAAAGAAGTGGGGACTATTAGTCAACTTCTGACACAAACGTATCTCCCAACTTAGCTTACCATCTTACTATGCTTTCCTGTTTATCAACGAATCCAAACGAAAATGTTATAACCGTTGGATCTTTAAATACGTAAGAGTCCTTAGATGGAAGCAAAGATGGACCTTTGGGATTTGGCCGAAGAAAACTCTCTTGAGAGAAAGAAAATGTATACAAAGTCTCCGCATAATTCAAGTGACAAGTAGAGGCCAACACAAAGAAGAAAGCCGAATCAAAAGATCCAACGGTAAACAGGGGAAAAAAAAACTCTGCAAAGAATATAAACGGCTTTCGAGATGACAAAATCGGTCTTTAAACTGAGAGCTTCTTCTTCTAAGAAATCGTTCAACGGACAGTCAATCCCTGGGTTGCTGATGCTGATGATGCCTGAGTACCTTCCTCTGTTACCTTGTTTGCTTGAATTGTGCTGATGACATTCGCAATATTGTCCTGCACAAACACAAAACGACATGAAACAATGAACATGGTCATAATCATTCTCAATATCGCAACCGTGGTTTTGTGTTTACCCGCCAAGCTGCAAGCTTTGTTCTAAGAGATTCCCATTGCTTTTGTCCAAATTCACGCTCAGCAGAGCGGCTGTAAATACGAAAAAAGTATGAGTATGTGTGTGACTTTACACATATAAACTGAAAGAGAAGTATAGAACTTACCTGACGATTACAACTTGGTTCATCTGATCCATCTTACAATCAACCAATTTTGCAGTTATTGCCTTAACCACCCACAATTCAATCTCCTCGTCATTTACCTGTAGCCCGACAAATTCTATGAGTCTGAGAAGCAATGAAAAAAAAAGGTTGTCAACGTTTTCTGTCTTGTTAAAGCAAAAGAAGTTCACCTGTAGAGTGTTCTTGATAGAGGCATAAGGTATTTTGCCAGATTCATTTGAGGCCAAATCCACCAGTGACAACAATCTCATTTTCGCTACACAGTCTTCCTCTGCAAGCCCTGCATATACCATCTATGGCTTATTACGCTGAATACTTAAGGGTTTACTAAAGAACGAAGGATTCATCTGGACTTTATGACCGGATAAGAACAGTACCATAGGTTTGCAGAAATCCTGAATTTGCATTTTGGAATTCCATGTATGCATCCAGCCGCTGAGTAAGAAAGATCTTCAGTAGCTGGTAAACTGGTGCATTGTTAGGATCCTTCTCCAATTGTGCAACGGCTGGCATCTCTAATAAGTCACACTGCAATTCCAATAAAAATACCTCACTGAACAAAAACCAGTAGCTAACACTCCCAATGACAGTAACAAGTCTAGAGCAAGAATTTTACGCATTTGAATCAAATGATGCTTTATGAACACGATACCTGAAATATACTGGGGGCCTTGACAAATTCAATAACTGCTCGTACAGCTTCCTCCTTGGCTTCACTCAGGACCTGGGTATCTTCATAGGAGAAAGTCGCCAAATATTTTGTCACAAACTGAAGGGAGTCTTTCGCCAAACTGGAATATTGGTTAAAAAATCCCATGAGGCCATTGGTATACATAAACAGAGAAGAGAGGAAAGAAACATTGTTGCAGTACCTTTTATATTCTCTTAGCACATTAGCAATGGCAAGAAATAGTTCCCGCTGATCGTTAATGTCAATATTCCACTCTTTCAAGAAGCTGTCAATCTTTTTAAAGGAAGGCACTATATACTCAGTGACCTTCCCGTTCACAGCCAGTTCCAGCGCTTTCATGTAAACTTGAAAACGAGCATTTGGGTGGTCCAGCAGATTATAAAGATTGAAGAGGCTGTACAGAGAGACAAGCAGCAGATGAAAAGCGCGTAATACATAAATGAAAACACTATAATATATACTTAAAGAATCCTACGATAGATTAGCTCAAAGAGTCATATGCTCAAAGATTCACACAATCGTACATTTTCAAACGCAATGAAGCTTTGTCAGTCGGCTGTTGAACAACCTTAGAAGCTATAGCTTTCACCATTTGAAGGACTTCCTCAGGACTTTTCACATTCTTGACAAGGCTGCAAATTATGGTGTAGGTACACTCAAGATCTGGTAAGAGGAATCCAACATCAAAGTACTGCCAACAAATATGGCCGAAAAAGGACAGTAACAAACAAATATGATAAAATGAAAAAAAGAGTGACCTTTCTCAGAGATCTTGGATGATACCAAGTCAGCTGAAGTTACCATTAACGTTGCCAAATCCAGCCACCTTCCCGCTACTATAGACTCCTCTGCCTCGTTGCATAGCCTGGTAACTTGGGGCTCTGCAGCCTAAAAGCAAAGAAAACAATCGTTAATTGAACAACTCCACACTGCGGCAAAATAATCAATTGTTTGCACATGTTTATGATCTAGATATACCTCGGGACCCGCATCGGCCCAGGCAAGCTGGGAAGTGAAACGGACAATGGCGAGCGAAGGATCTTCTTCGGAGGTGGGAACAATTGTAGTCATTTTCTGCTGTGGTTCGAATCTGCGCCTCTTCTTCTCGACTGGAGAAGTCCTAAATCCGTAGGATAATGTTCTTCAGCAGCAGAGCAGAGAGACAAAGGAACAAATGAAAACCCTAATCAACAACGCTTTATGTTTTTCGGTTAAGAAGAACTAAACCGAACCCGGTCCACCAATAAAACGAGGAGGAAAAAAAACGGCTTCAACGGCTATTCGTGAACTAAAATAAACGTATAAAATCCAACGGTCGTGATCAATCAAGAGTCGCCTTCTTCTACAAAATTAGCAAGGTTTGTGAATTTTTTTTTTTTTTTTTTTTGATTCTTACTGCAAACTTAGAAACACGTTCTCGAGATGTTTAGATTGAGAAAGCTTCTAGCTTCGAGCCATAGATTGATAAATCTTTGTTCAAAAACACACACAAGAAACGGCCAAATCCAAAACATTCCTCATGAAACACAAATATCGATCACCAGTTTCAAGGATAGGAAATAAAGTTACAACTTGTTTCAACGGATCAAATGCTGAGATCGTCGTGGAAAATACAAATCATTTGCCAGATCCAGATGGACCAGACCCAAACAAGTAACCCAGAGAAGATCCTCCACCTGGTGCAGCATGAACCTTCGTAGATGGTCGGTCCTGTTTCTCAAAACCAAACATAACATTGTGTTATTTAACTCTGTTTCGAATTCTAATTCTCATACATTTAAACTCAAAGAATATCTTAATATTAATACCGTGAGAAAGTTGCCACAGTTTTGTCCCTCTGTTCTGAAGTAGTTATTAGGGCTTCCTCTTACACCAGCTGACATCTCTTTCTTCTCCTCCTCCGTCTTGTTTTTAGCTCCGTCGTTGGTTTTTGTGGTGGTTGTAAAACTGGTGTTGGCGGTGGGATTGTTGGGTCTGGGAACAGACTCGCCTGATCCAAAAAGATAACCGAGAGAGCTCTCTCCGCCGCCACTGTTAACTCCTCTAGCTTTCCCCATTTTCCAGCGAAAAAAATCCGCCGCCGATACTTGAAAACCTAACAATGTTTAACATTAGATTGAAGAATCCAGATCAATATAGATCAATAATGAGTTGGGATCATTGTGAACCATTAAAGACACATAGGAGAGAGTTGATTCGTGTTCCTTTTTTTAATCACCTTTTTCTGGTTTCGTTTCCTCTTCTTCTACGATTGGCCGCAAGTCAAGGTAGAGAAACAGAGGAACAAGGAGATACACACATGTTACACATATATATACACGTGTAAGATGATGTGTGGTGAGATAGCATGAAGTTATGGTAGGCACGTGTGTGGTTAAGTCGTTGGTGCATCACTTCAATTTTTACCGGTTTTAAGATCAAACCGGTTTTTCTGTAGCAGGTTTTAAATACAAATTGGTTTTTTCTGTTGTGTGAAACAAATTGGAGAATTGACCACAAAATTCATCAATTACTGCCAGTATTGTTGTTAGTTTATTGTTTCCAATTGGAATGAATGTTTGTCAAATCAATATCCGTCACATTTTTTTTGTTCGGTGTAAAGCCGTTTGTAGCCATTTTTTGTTTTTATCTTGTTTTTTTTATGGTTATGTAGTACTTCATCTGTTCTGAATTAAGTAATGTTTTAGTAGTATACACACAAATTAAAGAAACAATTAATTTTTGTTTTTTCTATACTAAAACCTCATTTATTATTCATCTGAACCAATGAACAAATAGTCTATAAAATGTAATTGATCAAAAATAATAAAAAATCATTTAATTTTGCATTAGTTATTGAGAACATCACCATTACCGCAACAATAATGATCATCCACAAGTAAAGCTGTTGAGATTAATGTAAGAAAAACGAGCCTCAAAACTTTTTGTTTTTATGTATACGAACAAAGGTGGGTTACTACTGTCACATGATCGATGGTTGGAGCGAAGGGGTGTTACATGACTTTCTAACTTCAATGGAGAATTATGTATCAAAACACAATTTACTTTTGTATTCTTTTACATTAATCTCTGTAGGACGATGACGAAACAAATAGTATACTTAGGTTTTGCTCATTTTGTAGTTTTCTTGGGGAGTTGAAGAGTTCCATTTGTTTTAGCTGTTAAAGAAGACTCGGTCATTGGACTCTTGCTCTTGCGTCTCCAAGCGAGTAACATTATTACTTTTTAACGTAGCTCCCTTAGTGTGTCAATATGCATTATCGATTCGGTGAATATATACAATCACCTAAAATTATTCATACACGAACCAAACCATTAGACCATCTTTATTGGTTTATATATCTATTTGGGTATTTCAACAATAAAATAATCATATTTTATTATGGTTGAATTATATAATTAAATTTTAATTTTAAAACAAGAATTAAACTAATAAAAAAGAGACAAGTGTGAAGAGAGGTTCTTATGAGTATCTAAAAAATTCTCAAATGAGAATGGATCCTCATCTCTCTCTCTTCCTTTTTCTTTTTCAATATTATTTTAAGGGTGAGATACTTTTGAGAAACCCTTGATGGAGATGTTGGGGATGCTCTTATGGGTCAGTGCGATTAAATGTACTGGATATCATCAAATATATCTGGTTATATTAACGGGTTGTACAGATCTTATATAAACTCAATTGTATCGACATCCTGAAATTAATAAAACTATTTTTTTTCTTTTGGCTAGGAATTAGTAACATTGAAAATATCAAAATAATATCATTTTGTTTAGTATGATGACTATAGTGAGTTTTGTTGTATCGGCCTATATCGCGCACCAATGAGTTTTGTTGCCATGGAGGTATCGATCGTACCGCTTGCAATCCGTTGCGTTCATATAATGTTCTCTATGTCTTTCGTGAGGACAAAGACACACTTCATAGATTTTGTCTATTTTTGTGGAATTCATTTCTTATATGTTTTCGTGTTTATCGTGGAAATTGCTCATAAGTGTTTTTTTGGGGTAAAAATAAGTGTTTTTGTTATTTAAAATAAAATAAAATTGGATGTCATGCTATGCAGCATTCTGCTCGTGGGTTTTCTCTCGGAGATTCGCTGCTGATTTGGCGAGTTGCAGATTCTTTAGTGACAGCTTTTTGTATTCAAAACTTGCACTTAAGTTTCTTTGGGATTTTAGATCGAATGAGTGGGTGGTTCGTCGACGAGTGTCGGGTGAAGAAGGTTTGTTTATAGAACTGTGTAGAATGATATTTTATTAATAATTTTACAACATGTTTTTTTATTGTGTGTTTGTTTTGTCTGGTGTTTTCCCCATTCTAAAGGGAGTCTATGGAGTCAATGATCGTAGCATGTGTATTACGTCAAAGATTCGGTGCAACACCATCATGTTTCAAAGTTTTTGGTTTCAGTTTGTTGTATTCAAAACCGTCAACCAAATTTGAATGGGACGTTCGATCGGGTTGGTGTGGATGGTTTGCCGGTGCGTGTCGGATATTAATGGTGATATATAAATTCCTTTGTTAGATTTTTTGTATATGTTTTTTTATATATTTGTTTCCTTTTTTTT
Organism: Eutrema japonicum; assembly: GCA_030161315.1. NCBI lineage: Eukaryota > Viridiplantae > Streptophyta > Magnoliopsida > Brassicales > Brassicaceae > Eutrema > Eutrema japonicum. Next base: position 50,131,995 of record BSQW01000005.1, read on the forward strand.
TTTTGTGTATTCTTTTTTTTTTTTTTTCAAATTCACGCTTTTTATTTTTTAAATTCTTTTTTAAAGATCAGAGGTGATGGTAATTAATGGTGGAGAGGGTGATACTCGTGGTGATGATATGGATGACGCTTTTGGTTGTGATGATGAGTCATATAGAGATGAGGATATGGTATATGTGATCATGGCGGTGATATTACTGGCGGTGAAGGTGATCGTCGATGGTATTGGTGACCAGTGGCGGAGGTAGAACTTTTTTTACCGGGGGCAGAATATATATAAACTAAAACAATTATCTACAAATATATTTTACGTTTACTCATAACTTAAAGTTGGTTTAATCACCGTTTCATATGTTACATATTTAAATAATATTTGTTAGATAAAATAAACGAGATAATCATTAAAAATCGATCAATGAAGCGATATTTGAATTTACCGTTTATAAATATAAACCCTAGATTTTTCAATGAATTTAATTTATATAATCATTAATTTAACAAAAAGATAAGAGTATAATCTAAACATGTGAAAGTAAAATATAAAAAGACAAAAAAATATTAACTTGAAATTCAACAGAAAACTGATAGTTTAGGTTTTTGTTTTTGTTCATCGAAAAACTTAAAAAGGAACAAAGATAAAATGTTCAGTTTTATGATTTTTTTTCTTTTGTGTTGGGCAAAAAATAGATATATAATAGATAACATTTTTATTTAATTTATGGATAAGCAATAAATCATTCATAATTGTATTTTAATTGAGTCTCAAACTAAACGTGAGCTCAACTAAACAAATAAATTAGGCTTTTTACTACTAAATTATTTTTTGATGGGGTCAAATTTTTTTTTTAAAGTGGGGTCAGTTAAATTTATTTGAGGATATAACATAAAAACAAAAACAAAAATCATAGGGGTCAGTTGACCCCACTATAGCCCAAGTAGCTCCGCCCCTGTTGGTGACCATATGAGTCCGATGACTGAGTCGTTGGCGTTTGAGGTTTGAGGAAAAGTTTGAGGCTAGAAATTATTTGGTTTTGTCTTTGAGAGAGATGATTGAGGCCATACCAATAGGCTATGTTCCTGTAGGTGGTTGAGCAGTTTCCACATCAGATTTGATAATAATGTCGCACGTAGTTTGTGCCTTATCATTGAGTCTCCATAATAAATTTGGTTACGTGATAATGAAGTTTCTTCTTAGTCTTTAAGAAAAAAGATTTTGAGGATTCATAACTTTATAAGATAAAAATAGAAATTTGGTTCAAATTTTCTATGGATGTAAGCTTCATTTCTTTGCTATACAATGTTTCATTATGTATCAGCTTTAAATTATACCCTTTTTGAATCTGAGCTGGTTTGATACTAATAAAAGAAGCAAAACACTATCATGAGGATTCACAAACTAGTCCTTATGCTAATCGACACGTTATGAAGAGTAATTCAGCACCTCTTATCTTTTGAACTTATGATGATCCAAATAATTTGGAGCAAGGCCTGCAATATAATTAAATTAACATCATATTCAAAAGATGAAGATTTGTCTGCTTTTTTTTCGGTGTAGGATGGTTTGTGATTTTCTTCTTGGCTTCGGATTTTCTTTTGATTTCAATGTGTATATTATTTTAGAGAGTCTTGTTTGTGTATATACACGAAGTAGCATGATTTTTGTTTAGTTTGGTTAAAAGATTTGCATCTTTGTGCCAATGGTTCCATTACGTTGCACGAAAGCGCTGGCGAAGCTTCGATTCCTGCTCCGAATTCGGAATCGTCAAAAACAATAAAAAGTTATTTAATTTTGTATTGAAAACTGAAAACATCACTTATTTGAGAACAAAAAAAAACCTTAAAACATCACTTATTTAAGACAGATGGAGTAATATTTATATTATGTATTGGTATTTTGTTGTTTAAACTTTAATTTTTTTTAAAAAATGATATTATGTTTAATACTAAAATGTCCAAAACAAAGCCAAATTATAAACCAGATTATCCATCTATAAATAAACTAATATATCAACTTTTAAAAATTTAGTTTATACCCGCACAAGGTGCGGAAGATGAAATTTCACCTCACGAGTAGTTGAGTGAATGTGATGAGATATCACAAGATGGGAAACAAAGATGCTAAGACCGTGATCTCAAGGACATGTTGCTTCACAGAATTCATATCAGTTCTTTAAAACTAGATTTTTAAAAGAAGAAGAAGAAAAGAAAGCTACCGTTTGAGAGAAGCAAGACAAGTTTTATTCGATTGGTGGAATGTTCATTACAAGTGGCCTTACCCTAATGTAAGCCAAAAACACATTTTATGTTCATCGAGCTAACCATAATTACGATAATGGGAGTTAATCGTTAACGTAATCGTCTCTGCCATCTAACCATAATTACAATAGTGGGAGTTAATCGTTAACATAACGTAATCGTCTCAGACATTACCACACATTTATAATGTTCTCTATATTCTTGGTTTGCTATTTCTTACCTTCATTTATTATGCTTTTTCTCTCTATGTATGGTTTAGTTTGTTTGTTAAAATCTATTGAGCAACAAGACATAGTAGTTAAACAATCATTTGTTTCTTAATTTTCCTCTTTGGCTCGAAATTGATGCGAAGTGATGACGTGTATTTTTTGTTTTCGCAGCTATACACGTCATGTCAGTATCACTGATCAAAATCGTTTTTTTTAACTAACTTTGGTCTTGGTTTGAATCAAGAACCGAGTTTGAATATAAGCTTTGATGGAAACACTCTTGGGTATAGCCGGATCTCGGGCAACCAATACTTCACCAAACCGTTATAACTCTCTAATCGGATTCAATAGAGGCGATTCTGCTTACAACCGAGCAATAAAGACTTGTGGGGAAACAAAACCGATTGTTTATGCTTCCTTCTCACTAGATACTCTTATAGAAGTTTATAAGGACTGATCATTAGGGTTCATCGTACTGGGCCACAAAAAAATATATACTTCAACACTTAGGTTCCGATGATGAGTAAGCATTGTTTTGAAACGTTTGAAGCATGCGTGATGTGCTAAAGTGTGATAAGCCATTCGAAGGTAAGATTATCGTATTTGGTAGAGATTTTAGACAAATATTGCCAGTTATCCTGGATGGATCTAGGGTGGAGACGTTTTAGATGCTCTTAACTCATCAGTGCTTTGGAAGGGTTGTAAGGTTTTCATGCTTACAAGAAACACGAGGCTTCACGTGGGGCTTAGTGAAGATCTAAAAACTTTTTTGGTGTGGATTCTGGACATCGAATACGGTAAGACCACTTTGAGTGAGTCTAACAGTGGTGAGTCTGAAATCAAGATTCATGAAGATTTGTTGATAATGGATTGCGAATATCCTGTTAGATCAATTGTGAGAGAGATCTACAGAGATTAGTTTGAGATGATTAATGATTAATTATATGCTACCACAGTTACCAAGTAATAGTGTTTTGTTTCATGTCTTCTATTGTGTCATTAGTATTTATATATGTTTATGTGTTGCCTTAACCGTAACCATGTTTGTTCATTCGGTAAGTGATGAAAAAATCTATCTATGTTCTGATAGTATCGAGACTCCTTACAGAAGTACTACATATGACATAGTTTACCCGCAAAAGTTCCTAAACAGTGTCAAGACTTATGGGTTTCCTAACCATAAGTTGGCATTGAAGGTAGGTGCTCTTATTATGTTGCTCAGAAACATTGATCCAAAAGGTATATTGTGCAATTGAACACGATTGATAGTTACTCATATGGCTAATCATGTTATCGAACCTAGGGTTATTACAGGAAAGTTTAACAAAGGTCTCTATGATAGGGTCTTGATACCTAGGATGTTTGTTTCTCATATGGATACAGGGTTCCCTTTTAGAATGCGACATCGACAATTTCTTATATCACTTGCATTTGCAATGACTATAAATAAAAGTCATGACAAACTCTAGAAAGGGTGAGTTTGTTTTTACCAAGGCATGTTTTCTCTCATGGACATCTTTATGTTGCCGTTTCTAGGGTTACTTTGAGGAGTGGTTTGAAAATCCTCATCACGGACAAAAATAGAAAGTTACAAAAGAAAACCATTAATGTTGTCTACATAGAAGTTTTTGAAAACCAATTTAGTTTGGTTTGTCGTTTGTTTTTGTTTTTTTTTTTTTTTGTTTTTTTTTTTTTGCTTTGTTCATTTGGGAAAACATGCATATGAGAATTCTGGTTGGTTTTGCTATGGTTATGGTTATCTATCTACCAGGTTAGCGTAAAAAAATAACTCTATGATCTAACTGAATGTTTTGGCACACTAGCAAAAAATATTTTTAATGATTATCCAAAGAAAACATGTAAACAGGTAATTTACATGATCATGATGATTCTTAACAAAGTTTAAATCTCGCGGTATCAAGAGGATTCTTAACAAATTTACATTATCATAAACATGTAATTTAAACTTATGTATCAACATGTAACAATCTAAACAACCTCCTTTTGGTTAAAAGCATGTAAACAAAGTATCTTGCATTAACTTCACCATGCGAATTCTTAACAAAGTTTTAACCTCAAGTCAGCTACGACCTTATAGTAGTGTTTAAAGGATATTTTCATATTTCTAGCTCTTTAAAAGCATAGTTTTTTAAAACATATAATGCATGCAAAACAGAGTATGTGGGTGAGCTCACAAATACTTGAATTTTTTTGTAAGCACTTTAGGTGTACCTTAAGCAGTTGTGGTAACGAGTAAAACATTCAATAAAAAGTTGTTGACCTTGAAGAAAACTTGAATCGCTAGGAGTATGATTTGGCAGTAAATACATTTGGCGAAAGTACTCATTTTTGGGCGGTCGTTTTAATGTTTGTATCACCGTCAATATCGTCACCACCATCATCTTCTCATCTATCTTGACTGATGGTTCCTTATAGCATGTGGACTCGAAAAGAAGCTAGCGTCTAACTGAGACCAAATGATCCATATTAGATAGCTATTAATTATGCTCTCTATGTGGATATTAATAATAGTTGTTCCGGTACCACCTCATAAACATGAGCCAATCACATCCTTATTAAAAGATGTTTGCGCAAGATTAAGGCTACGAAATGCTCAAACATGAGGGTTATGATTGGCGCATGTCTTTGATAGTGTTATGGAGGACTTATGGAATAAAAGTGGTGAAGGATATCATTTATAAAAATGTTCACCGGGTTCATCCTTATCACATATTCGGATATGTGCATCCTAATGGATAACATTTTTTTACTTCCTCTTCATCTATAGGTCAATTCGGATTTTCATTGTTGGATAACTAATTATGATAATCGATAAACAAGTTGTGGATAATGTATAATTTTATAAAAAAAATTAAACCCGACAACAATACGTGATTTGAAGGTATTAATCAATAAACAAGCTGGTTTAATCCACTCTTTTATATCAATTTTAGATGAGCTAACTTCTTTTATTATAGATGTTAAATCGTCATTTAAAATTTGAGAAAAATGAGGTTAAGAAAATGTGATTCTCCACCTTAAAAATCCTCTAGTTTTTGGTATTTGTCATTTTGTTTGTTTGTTAAACATTGGTAGTTGTCATGTTTTGGTAATTCCGTATTTTATGTATTTCCTTTATCAAATAGATATTATCTGAAAATGGCATATTATATTGTTATATACCATGTCAAGTTCTATAACTTTGAAGATAATCTTAGATCCAATTCCATGTGAAACTACAATTATATACGGGGAGAAAAGGAAAGGAACTAATATTGTCTTAGATCCTTAATTAATTTAGTTTATCGTTTTATTGTTGTTTACTTGCAAATAATAGCCTTTCGTCTTGCCCAAAAAACAAAAAAAACGAACATAAAAATCCTCTCGGCGATGTCTATTATACTCCTATGTTCTATGAGTTGACCTAATTGATGTGTATAGCGAAACAATATGTACGTTATATGAAAGATTGCATTTAACTTAGTAATGCCTAAGAAGTTAGCGATCAATATTTAAGAAACGGTCTCACGAATCGCATTTCTATGACAGAATTTATGACTTTGTCTGCCTATTTGCATACAAATATACAACGAAATTATCCACATTTTCCCTAGTATTTAGCTTTAATTAATTCATTTCCACTATTTAGACGTCTTCCATTTTTCATACGTACTTTGATACCTAAATCTAAATGGCTTTCATTTTTTACACGTTTATGTTTAACATACCTAATAATAATATTATTCTGTCATAATCTTTCAGTCTAAAATACAAAAAAAAAATTATTAATTAAAAAATGATACGGATCCATTATATAGAATTATATATTTCGTCTTGGTGTAACATTTTTTGTTTCTAAAACATTTAACTCTAGAAACGGAAAAAAAAATTGTAAAGGAATATCGGACTTTCAAAAACATGTGACTTTTAGTGATCATATATGTTATATACTGTATTATTTTTTGTTAAAGGTTATATATACTGTATTATATGTGTGTGTGATTAGATCTTTATAATATATGATGACGTGAACGATTTCATCCAAGTTGAATTTGAGTTTAAGATTCAGAATGACTATATAAAAATGTGAAAATTAATTTATGTTCACCTTGAAAACTATCCATATCATGCTCATATTGTTTGTTTATTTTTTTGTCCTTAAATATAATTTAAAAATATTAAGTTTGATTAGCCAAAATAATTGATTTTTATATAGATTACTCCCTCCGTTTTTAATTGATAGATTTTTCAAATGTTTTCACACATATTTAAAAAAAATAATACTTGATTATAAATACATCATTTTTTTGTCATTAAATAATTTTCTATAACTCTAAACAAATAGTAATTTAATTATTTTCAAGTAATATTTTTTAAACTTAAAATTTTATCATCATTAGTTAATAAAAATTGTATAGAAAATATAGAAAAAATTATCTTTATGAAACAAGAAACATAAATAGAAAAAATCAGTTTTAAAAAAATGGAGGAAGTATTACTTTGTGACAAACACAGAGTATGATTTTATTTCCTTTTTAAAAAGTTACTAAAGTATCAAGGATTGCTAAGCAATGATATTTCTTATTATTCTTACTATTTAATTTGTGCTAAGCGATAAGTTTGAAAAAGATTTCACGAATGTGATACATGTTACAGTGTAAATACATATTACATAAATGATATGTGCATATAATGTTTCTCGTCAAAATCAAAGGGAAAGAAACCTACACTTAAAATTAATGGTGAAACTAAACAAATGTTGAAAGGGTGGGTGATAAAGTGTAATTAATCATGTGCCAGTAATTGAATTAGAATGGATATTGAGACCTATCGCAAAAGAAACCACACTATGAGGTCTGATTTTATTTGAACTTAATCACTAACAATACTATTCGTATATTATTTCAATCAAAGTTAAATTTTGCTTCATGTGATTTTGTTTCCCTTCTATTTTCTATTGCACTTGCCTATCGTTTCCCACTACTTTTCTTTTTGTTTCCATTTCGTAGGTTTAACTTATCTAAACACTTTTTTTTTTCTGTTAAAACTCAATCTAAAAACTTAGCATACAACAAACATTCATATGGATGTTATTTAATTGTTGCTATATTTCATTGGTCATGATATATATATGGACTTTAATTATAGAATTTAATTGATTATTTATGAATGGGTTTAACTTACATGATGTCATAGTCATAGATGATACATGCATGGCGTGATTGATGTGTGATACATGTACCGATTTGGGAATTAATAAGGGTCAATGCAAAAGTCAACTTGGAAAAGCTCATTACCAAAACAAAACAAGGTCCATGTTCAACTTCTTAGTTCTTAGTTCTTAGTTCTTAGTTCTTAGTTCTTAGTTCGTACCCTCTTTTTCACACATTCTCAAGTTTCTAAAACACCTCAAGATCTTTGGGAACGACAAATATCTTTTCAAAAGTTTAAATAATTTTACATATGTATACATTTTTATTTTAACGAGAAAATCAATTAAGTTTACCAACTCATAGAGGATTAATAATCTTATTTTGTTTGTATGGTATAGAAAAATGATTTGGTTTTAAAATGATAATTACAAGTTATGTTTATATAATTTTATCAATAGATGTAAATATATACACAAATATAAAGTAAAATGCATACAATATGAATAGATTTGTATCTTTAACAAACAAAAAAATGAATAGTTTTGTATAGCGATGTTGATTAGTTACTATACAAAACTAATCTTTTCAGAAACAGGAGCGATACGTCTTATTAGTTGCACGTGATTCGCCCCCAAAAAATAAAAACTCTCACTAATTGCCCATGTGCAGCAGCATATTCCAAGGCCAAAAGCTTAATTTCTTAAAAAATGATTAAATAAATTGAATCATATTAATATAAAATAAATAAGTAAGTTCACAAACCCCACCTTGTTCACAGCACATAGTTGAACAAAAGCACGTGATCCGCCCAAAAGGTGTTTAACTAGTACATCGCATGACATAGTCATAGACTCTCAAATCAATATATCAACATCTAAATAAAACAAACACCAAAAAGACAATATTAATCTTTTTTTAATTAAATGTAACTTAAAAAAAAAAACGTTATTTACAATAAGTGTGTTCTTTAATTGAAATTTAGAATGCATAATTTGAAAGTTAAATCAAGAGACTGATTCAGAGATAATTAAGTTCTTGTAGCAAACCAATGTTGCATCCATTCCTCGTACTTACTATCTCCCAAAGCTCGTATGGAAGTAAGCCGATTCTAAATTTGCTTATCTATAAATTGAGTTAAACGACACACTGGAGTAGGAGTGTCTCCATGTCTTTGAGCATTTATCTCCCTCCATAAGCTATGAACAATCGTTTGGAATGTATAGCAGAGAAACAAAAGTGGTACGTACTCGAGGCTGACATGTGCCCAAGATTATGGAAAGAAGAGTTTGTCATTCTCCTGTAAATCTTGTTGTTATAAGTCCTTTTGCTATAGCCTTCCATACTTCCATCGAAAATGGGCAGGAGAAGAATATGTGATCTCTTGATTCAAGGGGATCATTGCATAAAACACACATCGTGCTCACACCCGTGTTCCAAACTTGCATTCGATCTCATGTGGACGCGTACTTGGGAGTTGAATGAAAAAAACATATCCCTTTATGCCAATTAATCTCTGGTGAAACCTCTCGAATGAGCAACCATGTGTTCGTTGCTTTGAATTTCGGCTTGAAAGAGTCCTCTGTTCTTTTCCAAAGGTTAATGTCATCTTCTTTTGCTCGATGATGGGTGTGATGCGCCTCCACAACATCTTCAATTTCGTTCAGACACTCCAACTTATGCCTTCTCCGCTGTCGATTACCCATCACTGATGCCACCGAGGCATGACTAGGTATGCCCAAATCGATGAAGCCTCTATGTCCTGTGATGTCAAATAGACGACCCATACGAGACCATGCATCATATCAGATCGTCGTAATATCTGGTTCTTCTTCTTCCTCTATCACCGGTGACCAGTTTGAGATGACCATCGAAATGTCTGCGATGTTCCACATCCCTCTCCTTTGAACCCTTTTCCTCGTGGCTTCATCTTTGATTCAAAATTTATCAGTTGTTGAATTGACCACAAAAACATCAAATCTAAATGTTCTTATCACCGAGCGGCCAAATTTTATTGTCGATAACATGTATTTTTGCTATATGTGGAGTTGTTGAAAGGAATCTCCCTTCGAGGAAATCTTCCCAGAGGGGGACCGAGTTGCTGATAATCTCATATGGTATATGAACCATTGTTGTGTCATCGACCATGTCCACTTCGACATCATGCTTTTGACATAAACGGTTTATTCTTCACCACATTCACCCACGAGAGATTTTCGCCTCTGCACCGATTGACTGACTCACTTGATTCTCCACTTCCGGAGGCGGTGAATCAAGCCCGATCTGTAGGGCAGACGAGCTAGACGATGGTTTAGGACCACCATTTTTATGTTTTTTTTGTTACATTTTTAGTTTTAGGTTAATAGTATATAATGCACAAAATTTGAACTCCATGTTTTTATTTAAAATATTATTTTGTAATTAAAAAACAATTAGTTTGTGTCACATAATTATCTATCTAAACACCAACGGAAAAAAAATTGAACGATTTAGAAAAAATGTAAAAATAATTATTTTATTATTTTACATAAATAATGTTTTGTTCCTTTTTTCGATTTGCTGTATTTTTTCAGAAATGCAAAAAATAGATTTTTTGTTTAACTGCAAAATTTATAATTTACTAAGGACCACATTTTTTTATCTTATCTCATATCACCATTTCTGTTAGACCGGGGCTACGATGAATCCAATGTTTTCGATGCTATCATTAACACCGGAAAGCCTTGACATACAGCGTAGACATGAAAAACTAAATCGCTTTTGTGATCGCCGTATATACTGACGTGGTTTCTAAGAAATTACTTATCTCTATAAAAAAATATTTCTTTCAGGCCGGTGATTTCCTTCAACTATTTAATATCCTGATTCAAAGGTTTATTGAGAAACGGCCTAAATTAAACTTATTCCAATATTATTCTACCTCATAATACAAGCTTAAATTCCTCAAATTATATTTATATACTAACGAAACCAAGTTATTGACTTGCTATACGTCTATACCTTTCAAAAACAATTAATTTAATACAAATGTATAGTATAATTTATTCGGGGGGTTTATAATCTAGTTTAGTGTTTGATATACAAAAAATAACCTGATAAATAGAAAGGTTTTTTTGGGTCAACAAATAGAAAGTTGTTTAATATGAAAACAATACCATATTACGATATGAATGAATTCATATGGTGTGCCAATAGTTGAATGTTTGAAAATCAAAATAGTTTCTTACCAAACATCATAAAAAAGTTGTTATACCTTATATCATGATACATTATTCTAAATATATATTTTTGGTCGTTATATAACTCACATATGCACATTTTCAAATTTGAATATGATTTAACGGCAACATTATTACAACTCACTAGGCTAAAAAGCTCCATATGTCATTTAAGATATATGTAATTCGAAAGAATTAGAATTATGAAAATATCCGGAAACAAAATAAACACTCTTGAAAATAAAAGTATTCCATTTTCCAGAATTAAATTATATTTTGGTGAAGCCCAAAAAAAAGGCAAAAACAAATTATTCTTCTGTAAGACCCACCAAACTAAGACCATGCAAGCTTTCTTCCAGTGCACCAATCCACTTTCTTCCTAAAAAATTAATTGTAATTTTGTTCTTGGCCATTAGTTTCCTCTCTTATTATTATTTTTTTCTAATATGATTTTCTCTTTATATATCTATTTGTTTGAAAATAAAAATTCTGCTGTCTGTCTCTGACAAACTCCACATGCATATGTAAAAGGGCACCAAAGACTTATGAGACCCACCCACATTATTTTGTCCACATGGATGTGTAAGGAAACCTCTCTTTTTTCATTTATTATTTCCTTTCTCTGTTCAAAAATTAGTATTAATATTAATTATTAGTGATTGTACCATCTAATTTGGTTTTTTTATTTATAAATTAATAAAAGTGGATACATTCACCATTGGTTAGCCAAAAAAAAAGAAGAAGATGTGCATTCAAATTTTAAAAAAATCCACCAAAATAATGAGATTATCCAACATCATTTGTCTTGCTAAATTAAAAAAAAATAATAATAATAATTTAGTTTTGTCTGTGCTTTCATGTGCATCACTTTCATCAAGATGCATAAGAAATAGATACCTCATTATTCCCAAGCAGATTTTTTTCAGTGCTTCGTCATAAATTTTTATTTTATAAAATATTTACATGTTGAATAATTCAATTACATTCTCTTAACATGTATAAATCTACGGATACACACGTATACATGTGTACACGCATGTGTATATACATTACATAACCGATGTTTATATATGCTTCAAAAGCTTCTCCATATAATTCTAGAGAGAGCTCTTTGCCTTTTTACAGACTCATTTCTCTGAAACAACACAAACAAAAAAAAAAACTTTTTTTTTCTTCTCTTCTTTCTTCTTCAAGGAACCCTCCAACAGAACAAACACAGAGAAACCTAATATCTTGTCTGGTCAAAACTTCACAAGTAGCTTTACCTTTGTCTTAATGCTGGGTTCTTCTTTGTCCTCTTGTCTCTTCTTCTTCCTCTGAGAGAATTGATATGAGAGAATCCCAGAGTTCCATTGTTTTTTAGAGTCAAAACCTTCTGAGACCACAGCTAAGAAGAAGAAGAAGAAGATGTCGGCCAAGCTTTTGTATAACTTGTCGGATGAGAATCCAAATCTGAATAAACAGATTGGATGTATGAATGGGATCTTTCAGGTGTTTTACCGGCAACATTATCCGGCGAGACGTGTTGCCGGCGCCGGAGATGAGTTCAAGTCGCTGCCTTCAGGTAACAATTCTCTCCCTTCTCTGTCTTAAGTCTTTCCTTGCAATGTCCTGTCCATTAAAACCTGAAGAAAAAGTTTCAGAGGAAAGTTCTTCAACATAATAAGAGTTTTTGTATTCTAGTTTCTGACTAAGATCCCAAATCTAAGATTCAGGACCACAAAGATGAAAGAAACCAAAGCTCTAGAACAAGACTTGTCTATAGATGGTCATAGTTTCTAAGTTCTCTATACTTATCTATAGGTTTATATCTAACGCAACTAGGCATTGGTTAAAAGCTAAATTTGACAGAGATATTTTGGCAGGCAAAGCAAGTGACACTGTTGGTGATACCAACATTTCAACGGACAGCAAGGAAACGGTAAGAATCTGTAACCAGTATAGATATGATAATTTCTACGGAAGAAAATGGATCTAAAAAGTGAATTTAACTGGAATTGCAGGAGAAGAGTAAGAAGAAGAAGGCTTCAAAGGAGAAACAGAGGGGAGTCTCCTCTGAATCGTCCTCGAGGCTGTCGTTTTCTTCTTCACCATGCTCCTCGAGCTTCTCATCTGCAGATATCAGCACCACGACATCGCAGTTCGAACAACCAGGCTTGATTCAAACGACTAATGGTGAGAATCCGGTAAGAGAACCAACCAATGGGTCGCCAAGGCGGGGCGGTTTAATGATGCCGAGTGATTTAAGAGAGCTTGTGAGAAGCTCCATTCATAAGGAGACAAGAACCAGAGATGAAGAAGAAAACTTGTCTCAGCAGCCTAAATCAGCCAGAGCTAATGTGTCTCTTCTCAAAGAATCATCAGCATCTCGGAATTCTAATGAATGGAGCGAGGGACGCAGAGTAGTGAAGCTGAAAGACAGTCCTCGGTTCTCTTATGATGAGAGGGAGGCAAGAAAAACAGGCGCCAAGTTGAAAGAGACACCAAGGTTGTCGTTAGACAGTAGATCGAATTCATTTAGGAGCGCAAGATCTAGTTGTTCACCAGAGCCGCAAGAGCTTGTAACGGGTCACAGAAGAACAACATCGAGTGTCGTTGCCAAACTAATGGGTCTTGAAGTCATTCCAGACGAGTCTGTGACCGATCAGAACAGAGGGAACCAGAACCGCTTCTGTGACTCCCCAAGGCCAACCTCTCGAGCGGAAGCAGATCTACAGAGATCAAGAAATTCTGATTCACTCAAGAAGATGATGCCTGCTAAGTTTCCAATGAAAGCAGCCCCATGGTCTCAAGTGGATGGTGCCAAGACCCAAGTCAAAGCAGCTGACGCTGCTACTACACTGACAGTCTATGGTGAGATACAGAAGCGGCTTTCGCAGCTTGAGTTCAAGAAGTCTGAGAAAGATCTTAGAGCTCTCAAGCAAATACTTGAAGCAATGGAGAAGACGCAACAGTTGATAAGCAAAGATGATGACAACAACACTCTGAGTTCAACCAATTTTATGCAGAGAACTGATCAGCCAATTCCATCTGCAACAACATGCCCGTCGTCCAAGAATTTAAGATCTTCCTCTATCGTGGTTATGAAAGCAGCGGAGGCTCCAGTCTTCAAAGAGACGGGAAATTCTTGTTCCACCTCTTTCTCGCCACGGAGTGTTGCTTTACCAGATGTCAAGGTCGGAAACCTGAGGCAAACCCAGAAAGTCATTCAGAGGAAGCCGAGCGTCATGGATGTGACACCGAGGCCGGGATTTAACAAGGGCCAGACAGATTCTGCAACGAAAAACACTAGCACCAGACCGTTACAATCCAAAAGGGACATGATTAGGTTAGAGAAGAGCCAGAAGCCTAGTTTCAGCCCAAGAACACAGTCAAAGAAGCTCGGGTTCGAGAAGCAGTCTCGACCAACGTCTCCAAAACCAGAACCAAACAAGATCCAGAGACAACAACTCAGTAGGCAACAGACAGAGTCAGCTTCCCCGAGAAGAAAACCAGGGATAAAATCTCGTGGTCAGCAGCAATCTGAAGACAGTTTCAGTGACGAAACCAGTGACTTGAGAAGTCTAAGATCTGACAGTAACATAAGTTTGGCCTCTAACCTTGACATAGAAGTTACAAGCAGATATAAATATGAGAGGAATAGCGACATCACGGAGCAGCACAAGCCAAAACAAAGGGTACAAGCTTTTCTCCTATCTGAAATTAACTTCGCAAGTTGTTCACTAGTACATGTTTCCCTGAATCTCATCTGTTTATCAATGCAGAGTCCAGACTTGGGAATGAGGTCGTTGCCAAAACCTCTGAAAGTTACAGTGGAGCAGCCCAGCCCGGTTTCAGTTCTTGATGTAGCCTTCGACGAAGATGAGTCACCATCCCCTGTGAGGAAGATATCCATTGTCTTTAAAGGTTAGTCACTGAGAAAGTTTTAAAACAAAAATTCAGACTGGAGTTCAACTTTTCTCCAAGATATAATCACTGATATTGAACTCGTTACATTTATCCACACTATATCCGAAATAGATTGCAAGTTTCGAATTGTTTAAAGTTCTCACCTTTCCTATTTCTCTTGCCACAGAGGACGATAATCTAGGTTCTGAAGAGTCCCAGTGGATGAACAAGCACAGCAACTTATGTAGATCAATTGTGTGGCCTGAGAATAACGGGAGTAAGCAGTCTGATGCCGAACTTATCAAGGGTTTCATGGATGAAAGTGTTGAATTCAAAAATGGTGACGACAAGTACATCTCAGAGATACTGTTGGCATCAGGGCTTCTAAGAGATATCGACTACAGCATGATAAGCATTCAGCTGCACCAAGCACACCTACCAATCAACCCGAGCCTTTTCTTTGTCCTGGAACAGAACAAGACAAGCAATCTGAGTCTACAGGACAACAAACACAAAGCCAGAGGATTCGGACAACAACAGACGGCGAACCTGATAGACAGAAGCAAGAGGAAGCTCGTATTTGACACCATCAACGAGATCTTAGCTCGCAGATTCGCTGCAGAAGGGTGTACCAAGCAACCATCCATAATATCATCGATCAGGCCGCTAAGGACAACCGAAAAAAGTTCAAGAGGGAAAGAACTTCTGCAAACTCTGTGTTCAGAGATTGAACGATTACAAGATAACGAAATGTGTATCTTAGATGAAGACGATGAAGACCTCATTTGGGAGGACCTTCAAAGCCAAGGCATGAACTGGAAGGAGATTGAAGGAGAGACACCAGGGTTAGTGTTAGACATTGAGAGGCTAATCTTCAAGGACTTGATTAGTGAAGTTGTGACAAGCGAGGTTGCAGCTTTTCCAGGAATGCTCAGTGGGCAACCCAGGCAGCTTTTCCATTGCTAGTATGCCTAATTAATCATCACTTAGAATTGTAAATGAAGGAATCTAAATCATCCATTTTACAGAGTAGAGAACATTTGGTTTCTTGATTCTCTGAACCCTTTCTTGTGTTCTCTTCTTAATTGTTCATGTAAAGACTCAACTCAAGATAAATGTCATGATGTTGTATCCATTAAGATGATTATTTCAGAAAACCTCAATTGATGTGAAGACCAAACACCACTTCTCTTCCAACAATTCTGAATTAAGTTCGAGTTACAAACTTTTGTCACACCTAAAGGAAAATCAATTCTCACTAGAAATGAGGATAGTTTATCTCCTTTTGAAAAAAGAATGTTTCACCAGCAAATGATGCTAAAGACCAAACATGATTCTCTTCCTCCAACAGTTTACGTCAGTAAAAAATATCTTTTCTCTAACGAGTCACGTGTTCAATTGCAAACTATCACTAAACTCAAGAATCAAGATGCATAGATAATCCGTCTACAAATTCTAATTGACAAAATACCTATTTTACATCTGTGTCAATAGTTTCGCGCTTTTCTTCGTGTTCTACCTTCTTCTCCCTCTTGTCTCCATCCTCTTCAAACCAACCCTTCTCCTCTAAGCTCTGCTTTATCGTCCAACACATAGAGGCCTTTCGAGTCCCAACCTTGAAACGAAGCAAAGCTCGTTGTGTTCTTGCACCATCTTTTTTCTCTCCATCTTCTGTTTCAGCTGAAATGGTCATGTCGTTGATCATATTAGATGGAGCATATGCCTCAAGGGGTGGAATATGATGGCTCTTGTTCATTTGTTTCTCAGGAACGTGGCTAATGCTAACTTCTTCATTTGGGAGCTCCGACAGGCAAAACACCCGTGGCACGTTCATCTCTCCAACCCAAACTGGTGCAGCAAGGAATGGGTTACCTTCCGGTTCCTCTGTTGGTTTCTGAACATCTTTTTGAACCATAGATTTCTGAACTTTTAACCTATCAACATCGACAGACTGCTGCATGCTCGCCAAAGACAGTCCATATTCTTTACTTTGCATATCTCCTTCTATTTTGTCAACATTAGTCTCCTCCAACCCATTAGACACCTTGGTTTCGGGAAAAGCAGGAAGCCAAACTGGAATATGCTCATCTAGTGGCTCTACTCCAATCTCAGCGAAGCTAGGAGCTCGTCTTTTCCCTTTGTTAAACGGGAAACGGGGAAAAGAATAGACGAACGGCATTTCCTCCGCTTCGCCTGTATAACGAATAATATCCTTGACTACACCAGAATGAGCAAGACAATGCTCAACATCAGGGGCACCGTCGAAACCCAATCCAGACCCCAAATCCTCCAGTGCTTGAACAATGTCCAGAGCATTACCTTCTACCCTACCAGCCATATTAGCATAGAAGTGCGTAGTCTTCCCAATGCTTTGAATGTATTGGATGACTACATCGGTTAGTGTTTCGAGCGCAGACTCTTGAAAAGAACTGAATCTCGCACCTTCGCGTGCCTGTGATTCCTGATAAGTGCTAATCTCAACGCTCTCGCATATCTGCGCCACGGCCATTCTAGCGAGGGCGTACGCAAAATCATTGCCACGAAAAAGATTTCTTTTCCCGTGTAGTTCTCTCCGCTGACTCCCACCCTCCCCGCCTCCATTGGTCATATTCAACCCTTCTTACAACTTTGCACAGCGTATAATGTAGAACCATTTCTTGAATCAACCCAACGAAATGCGCATTCCTTTGAGATCAAAATTGTTAATTCATTTCCACTCGAGTTCTCCTCTCGGTACCTTAAAGCGAGAAGAGGGGAACAACATCAGAATCGACATTGAATTAAAACAAAAATTGAACCAAGGGACATACAAAAACCAGTTATAAGAACCCCTTAGCCCAATACAGGTAACGAAAATTAAACTTGAATAAAGAACAAATCTTCCCCAAACAAAACCACTACTTGTCCCCAGCAAAACCCTAGAAACTCAGCGAGTCCAGGAGAGTACCAATTAAAACAGAATTGAAATGCTTACCGGAGAATAAGCCTTCCCCATTGTCAAACCCCCAGAATCAACGAGGAAGAAGGGCCAGACGAACTCGGAACCCAGGGGAAAAACCTTAGCGAAGGAGCGAAATTGGGAGAAATTTATGGTTTGCGGAGGTACCAAGACACCGAATCTAAGTGGAAAGGCGCCAAATTTCTAGGGCTAACGAATGCGATTAAACCCAGCTTAAACCCCTCGATCCAGATATTGAAAGTGTGAGTTTTTCGTCCTAACTTTATAAGCGGAAGCAGATGAAATTAAAGGAAAGAGGGAATGATAACTTCACGACCGAGCAGATAGAGATCCCGTCACAAAGCTCCATCCTTCTGACACGTGTCTTCTTTTCCTCTCTTAGTTAAATACTACAATTTTACGGTAAGACAATCGGAAGCATTGTAATAATTATCCATAGGATCGAACTGAATTCTCATGTTTTTTTTTTTTTCTCGACGAATTCTCATGATTAAACTGTTGAATTGAATTTCTTTTTGTACTTGATCGTTGATTCTTTGTCTTCATATAAATGGAAGTTGAATGTCAAAAAACAACCCAAAAAAAACTCTTGAACTGATTTAAATTGTTTAATTTTGGTGTAAATTCCAGTTATCTAATTGCAATTATGATTGTTGTAATTTTTGTTTAGATATTGGTTTAACGTAAAGTTTGGACATTACGTGGAGAAACAAACATTAGAATATGAATTCCTTAAAAACAATATATAAAAGGTTTTTTTTATCAACAAATTAAAATTCTCGTTTAATTATTATTTTTCCTAGCTATAAAAATTGACAAAATGCTGAATACAACATATAGTGAGCAGGCTTGGTGGGGCTATCTGTTAATAAACATCCAACGGCCTTGAATTTAGCCCAACGTCAATCCGAATCCGATGTTTACCAAAAAAAAAAATTATTACGCCCCGATTTTTTTTACCATTAAATTACAAGTTTATCTATACACTTAACCGAAAAAACTCAAATCAAAACCGAACTCAAATTCAAATTGAACATTTTTAGCGGGGATTTTGAATCGGTTCGGTTTAGAACATTGATAAATTATGTTTTTACCGATTTCTAACATTTGTTTTTGTGTCTTTTGTTGAGTCAAAATGTCTTTTTAGAGTCTTTTAGTCATTTATCGAGTTTTTTCAGGTTTTATGTGACTTTGTGAGAAAATGAGCCGTTTTGGATGAAAATGAGCATATGAATATGCATGATCATGCAGAGGCGTTAGAAGTTTGACATTCGTTGAAGGACTTACCACCGATGGATCGAGCTCAAATTTTGATACAAGATAGAGCAATGGATCAGCTTTCATTTGGAAGTGGTTTGAGGTCATTCCAACGGTGCGATCAAAGGTTACGCTAGTTTTCGTGAAGACGGTCCAACATAAACCGACCGGTTTAGTGATGCGAAAAATAAAAGGAAATTTTGGTTTTCACTTATTCTGAACCGGTTTCGCCCAGGACTTAGGAAAAACGTTTTTAGGGTTATTTATGCTATTTTGCAGCCATTGTTTAGGCTAAGCTTTATTTTATTCATCACAGAACTTCTGGGTTTGTTCTTGGGAGATTTGAGGGAGACGAATCTCAACTTCATACCGGAGAAGATTTCTGAACCCTTTTGGATTTTATTTCTATTTGATTATGAATTCCTTTTCATCTCTCTGTGTTTTCTCTGCAACCATCTGAGTAATCACCTTGTTAGATTTTTAGGGTTTCAAGGGATTCTCTATGAATCACTGAAACAGATCTGTTAGATTAGGGAATTACATAGAGTTCTTCATCTATTGTTGAATTTAAGGCTTAGACTAGATTGATCACCTAGTTTCTGATCTTAGGATTAACCTAAACATCAAAAGTGATTTAGTTTTCCTGATAGAACATAGATGAACAAATCGTACTTAGCCAACGAAAGTTGATGCTAAGGCGATTTGTGAACCAATCAAACCTGAACTTTAATGCTTGCCTAGAATTTTAAGGTCAAACGACAGTTTAGATCCTTAGGTTGATAGGCATAGTAGTTAGTACCACGACAGTGGGCTGGCTAGACATTCATGTTTGAGTTCAAGAACGAGTCTTAATTATCTCCCTAATTAACAGTCTGCTTGGTGAATCTGGATTTCCTGCGAATTACCTAAGGACCTAGAGTTTTCTCTCATTGAATTTAAATCGTTTCACTGTTTATTTTTAGCTTTAGAAGTTACAAATCACAAACAACCTTCATTCGTTTTAGCTTTACTTTCAACTTGCATTCTCGTAGTGTTGCATTTGGTCTCTGTGGATTCGATCCCTATATTACTACTTTGACAGTTGTGCTCTTGCGGTAGTTATTTTAGGATTAAACTCTGAGTGTATCAAGTTTTACTCTCAGCTTAAGTTAAGATTATTTTTTCCTCCGTACAACTTCAGAATAAGAGGATCCAAACTAGTTTGATCATGCCTTGCCTACAGGGGGCTACAGAGAAAATATACTGGTTTTTTTATTTTTTCTTTCTTTCTTCAGTTTCTTGAATTAATCACGTTAAAATGGACGATAAAAGCAAGAGAACCAGCGGTTCCTAAAACCTTTTTGCGATTGTGTTTCAGACGCTTGCCTTGACGACAACGACGACTTCCTTTGTGGCGGTAGGTGAGTTAGCTTATGAGGTGCTGGGATAAAGTAAAATTGCGGATGCGGTTGCGTTTGCGGCTGAGACAGCTCCAGCGGCTTATCAAAAACGTTCCATCTGGTTTCCATAGTCGGCGTTTTGACACTTCCGTCTTCATTGTGCAGTCTGTAAAAAAAGGAAACAAAACAAAGATGAGTTTTTGATTCAGATAAAAAGAATTAGGGGAAAATGTTTTCTGCTGTGAAAGCATTCTCGTAGAAACAGAGCAGACTTATACATGGGAAATGTGAAAGACGAGATACTGTTGTTGCTCCTGTCTGAACAACAAATGCTTGTATCTCCATCATCTTCTACTTCTTCTTTTTCTTCATCTTGTCTACCGGATGCAACTGAAATTTTGTGTTCTCCTCCTTTGATCTCATATTTCTCATCATCACACTCGGAGTCTTGTGTTTCCTTAACCGGGTTTGTTTCGGGTATTTGGTTAACCAATTCGTTCGATTTATGTGTTTCGTCCAATTTCAACGCATCAGCTAACCCAATGATTCCATATTCTCGAGAGAGACTAACATTCCCCGTGCAAAGGCTAACACTCGATGCATTAGAGACTAAACTCCAATCGATTGAGCCAACCGGTTTACTATGGAGGAGAATCGAGGAAGTAATCCGGTTTGGGTTGTAACCAGTTTCTATGTCCATGTCTTCGAGATGATTCTGATATATAAAAAAAAAACATTGTCAGATTTAGAAAACTAGAGTGTTGTAACTGATTGATTGCTGAATCTGATAAAATTGCAATTGTGATGAAGATAACCTGGGAAGTGAGAACTTTTAGAAATAATCTAAGAAGGGTTTTGTGTTTCGCTTGCGTGCTAAAAACACAAAAACAGGTTTTATATGTTTTTTTTGCTGTTGTTGTTTGTTAACTATTGAAGTTGAAGCCATTAGTTTATGGCGTTTGTTAAATGCGCCGGAACGATTAAGGACATGTGTAAACAATTAGTTTGTAGTTAACGAAGTTAAGCAATGAGGTTAATGTGTGTGTCAGTGACGTCAGTCTGAAGATAAACTGATGAAATAATTGTTTGTTTATGGCGTTTGTTAAATGCGCCGGAACGATTAAGGACATGTGTAAGCAATTAGTTTGTAGTTAGAGCATCTCCATCGCTGGAGAGTGTCTTACAAAAAAAAAAAAAAATTTAATTTTTTTTTTTAATTAAATAATGAAATTAAAAAAAAAAAAATTTGAACCACTCAGACGCTGACACATCAGCGTTGAGTGTCTAAACTTGTGTCCAAAGTGTCTTCCTAGAGACACGATGTCTCACTCTCTCATTCTCTCTCTCTTGCTTTTTCATTTTTTTTTATTTTTTTAAAGTGAAGACACCCTCATTTTTTCACCAATGGGGGTGCTCTTAACGAAGTTAAGCAATGAGGTTAATGTGTGTGTCAGTGACGTCAGTCTGAAGATAAACTGATGAAATAATTGTTTTTTTTCCATTTCTGTTACTACTCCACCATTTTTAGCAAAAAGACGGTAAGCTCGAGAAAAAATCATTAGTATTTGACCTATTGATGGAAAGTTGGAAACACTTTATAAATCATTTAATCAACAAACGTTAGGAAAAAAACAAATCTACAATGTAACAGAAAATCAATGCTACTTAATTTTTTGTTACATTTTACGTTTTTTTTCTTCTTTTTCAAAAAGTTATAAGAAAAAGAGGTACGCTTTCGGTTTAATATTCGGTTCAGATAATTGTTAACCAAATTAATTCTTTGGTCTCTTTTGGTTCAATTAAATTTTGGGTTTTAGTTTCTGGTTCATACTCGGTTCAGTTTTGATTAAAAAGTAAAATAAAACTAGAAGAATAATTGTTTTTAGCAACTTCTATAATTTCTTGATACAATTTTAAAACTATATATTTTTAATGAAGTTGTATTTGATTGATTAGTTAACTTTAGCGTCCAATCGATGAAATTGTATTTGATTGATTAGTTAAATTAATAAATTAATACTCGATAAATGAATAATCACCATAAAATAATATATATTTTCAGTTCCGAATCGGGCTAATGTAAAATCCATAAAATTTGATAAGATAATAAGATAATAATTTGTTTGAAACCTCTGTGTAAATATATAGTCCCAAAAAAATGATAAATTAACAATTATAAATCTTAGACTCACTATCAATAAAGTATAAAGAAATTCAAATAAAATCTAAATTTAAAAGATTATGGACTCAAAACTTTCTCTATAATTTATCGATTAATTAATATATTTATAAAATAATAATATTTCAAAGTCTTGACATTATTAATTGGGTAGACGATCTATTTCTCCACGAACTATACCCATATCACACCAGATCCCCACGGAACTATGACCTCTGTATATATCCCTACAAAATGAAAGTTAAAGATCTAAATCCCCCAAAAAAAGTTCGAAACTTAAATCCACACAGAACGAAAGTTGAAAACTAAAATCCACATACAAGTCGGTTTAAAACGGTTTACTGTTTTATAATTGTAGTTAACCATCTAAAACCCGAGAATTAACCGATTATGATCCGTTTACGACCCGATTAAGGTTATTAAACCACGGTTTTACTTACCCACCCGAGAAAAAAAAACCTAAAAAATTACAAACCCTAAATCAAAATCCCCAAATCGAAAACCCCCAAAATCTTAGAACCCTAAATAAAAAATCCCTAAATCAAGACTTCGATCAAAAATCCCCAAAATCTTAGAACCCTAAATCAAAAATCGTGGTCAATGGCACTAGTCATTCGAGGTTTTGGCGAAGAAGACTTCGATGAAGAAGCAGTGGATAGAGATGAGTTCGAAATCGAGCAGTTGGTGTCGGAATTTGTCAATGAGCCTTCGATTCACCACGACCAGATGGTTGAGAGCGATGACGACGGAGAGAAATCTCAGAAGACGCCGAGAGAGAAGACCCACATCAGACGTGGTGAAGGGAGATTGTACAAGCACCAAATATTCTTCAATAGTGTGGCTTTCAAGGAGTATGTTATGGACTATGCATTTAGAACAGGTCGAAATGTGAAGCAACAGAGGTATGATAGAGATAAGATAGCATTTAAGTGTGTTGGTGGTGATCGTGAAGGTGTAGAATGTAGTTGGAAAATTTATGCTTCTAGTCTACCTAAAGATTCTCAGTGGAAAGTTAGGATCTTTGAAGATAAACATAGACGATGGGAAAGTCATTCATTTCAATCCCGGTGGTGTAGAATCTTCTTCCCTTGATTGCTTTCTCGACGGAGGAGATCTCTCTCTCTTCTTTTACGGTGTCTCTCGGGCTTTTTGGTTGTTGATAAGAGGAAAAAACTGCACGACAGCAACTTCAGATCCTCCCCATGAAGTAATTTCCCGTGCGAAATCCCTCTTATCGAGATACGGGTTTGGTGACTACCACCTTATCGAGAACAATTGTGAAGACTTTGCCGTGTATTGTAAGACTAGTTTGATGGTCGGCAAAAATTACGCGATCGGAAGGACCGGTCAGGCCAGTTCGGCGAGTGCGGTTGGAGTATTCGAGAAGCTTAGTTCTTTATTTAGCTCTGGGTTCACTTTCAATCCCTTATCGGACATTGGTATGCGAAAAGATGCTATTAGAGTTCCCGTCGAGAGACTCGTGGCATGGAGAAATAGGAGCTGACTTTAGTTCTGATTGCGTCATCTGTTTTTTTTTGGATTGTTGATTCTCTATTTGTTCTTTAAGGGAATTGAGTGTAGAATCTGCTTCTGCATATTGTTTGATTTGTGGAACTCTTTCATATAGTGTGTGGATTACACTTTAACTGAGGTCTTCATTGTTTGTTTGTGTTGGATTTTACATTTGGCTTGTATATTTTATTTGGATAAACCTTTAAATAATATACGTTTAGAACATCTCAAATGTATTTCCCCATTTTCATGTTATTATTAATTGCTAATAATATATTTTATTTATAAAATTTATGAATTGACCCATTAATATTTTTTTCCTTTCAAAACTTCTATAAATTATGATATTATTTAAATTTAACCATTATTATATAAAGAAAAAACATTATACCATATTTTTTTTGTTAAAAAATAACACATTACACCACATAAAAATTACAAAACAAAGTAGATTTTAACTTATTATCAGTTTATGCTATTATATTTTATGTTTTCAATTTTTAAATTTATCTATCTTTTCTTTTAAAATAAAAATATATAATGCGAAAATATAGAGTCAAAGTAAAAATCACATATTTATATTAAATGTATATATATAATCAAAGTAAAAACATAATTTTAAGAATTTATAAAATGTGAAGGACTATTTTATAAATAAAAAAGTTCAACTCCAAAATGGAGTTGAAAATGGGGTCACTCCATATTTGGAGGAAAAAATGGCATTCTCCCATTTTGGAGTTAAAAATAGAGTAGGGTTGGAGAAAAATTTCCTCCAAAATGGCATTTGGAGTAGAAAATGGAGTAGGGTTGGAGATGCCATTAGAAGAAGACATATTTGCATCCATCGTCACTTTATCAAAATATTTTGTGTTTTAACACTTTTCAAAATAAGTAATAATTTATGTGTTGAAAAGATGATTTTGATCATGTTTGTTGTGTGTAGTGTACACCATTGATGAGCACAATATTTGTATAGGGTTACAACTAGAAAGGCTACGCATGTACAATACATGAAATGTTACTTATTTTTATGTGAAATGAGTATCAAAATAGAAATATAGTTAATAGTGCAAAAAAAAATTGTAAATTTTTTTTATGAGAAGAAAAGAAGCAATATAAAATATGTGAAGTATGAAAAAGAATAATAATGAAAATAGTGATAAATGAATTTAGGTAATGTGCGAGTTTTTTTTTCCAACTATTTCAAATTTGTACTCCCTCCGTTTCTTTTTATTAGTTGTTTTGGAGATTTTATTTTATTTCACAATATAAGTTGTTTTCACATTTCTATGCAATTTTAACATTTATTGACTACTATGTGACCAATTATACTATGTAATTTTTATATGATTGGGTGAATTAGTTTTAGTTTATATATTAAATATAACTTTTGAAGAAAAGTAAGTTTTTTTAATAATCGTGCTTTTAACCAAAACAACTTACATTATGAAACGGAGGGAGTATATTTTTTTATATTTTTGTAAAATGAAATATAATTTATCTTTTGTTTATGTTAGTATATGCTATTATAAAAAATATTATAAGCCAATAAAAATGCATTGTGAATATCATTAAGAAATCAAAAGTTATATAAAAATAAAATAAATATCCAACAATATTTATAATTAAGTATAACATAAATTCTTGTTTAACATTTACACAAATGTTATTTAAGAGTCAATGAAAACAAACTTTTCATTTTCTTTTTCATTGAATGGTCTAAAACTTAATATTATGAAATGTATAAATTAATTTACTTTAAAAAAAATTTGTAACTTTAAATTGTGAAAAATGACACATGTCATATATATCAATTTAAAATAATGATGTGACACTCATATGGAGAGAGTTGGTCATTCTTTATATAGTAGATGTACGAAGAAAAGAGCTGACCAAGGCCCATCTTAGAGATCCAAATACTTTAGGCCCACAAATGATCTGATCTCACTCGTCGAACCGCAATTTTCCCCTGGTTTGAGTACAAATCAGCCCGGGCAGAGCTAATGGAGGTTAGTTTCGTAATTTGTAGTTTCCTTAAACCCTGCTGAGTGATTTTTTTTCCTGCCCACATACTCTTCTCCCGAGTCAGAACCCTAATTTATCTCCGTGTCTTCTTCCTCTTCTTCTTGTTGCTCTGTAACAGGCGATTGGAGAAGTTAGAGGCGAAAATGGATGCTGAAGGAGAAGATGCATCTAAGGTAATTCACGTGAAGTTCGTGACCAAGCTTTACCCTCCGTTCAATGTTCCTGTCAGACCCGTCGTTATCCCTTCCAATGTCACTCGTCTCGGGCTCTCATCTATTGTCAACTCTCTTCTCACTCTCGGTAGACTTCTCTCTCTCCCTCTGCACCTTGTTGATTTTTAGGGATTTCAGTTTCGATTGCTGGTGCTTGTTGGTCTTGTCTTTTAAATTTGTTAAATCCAAAGTGTTTACGGGATGGTGGTCTCTTTCTCATGCGAGAGAGTGCTAGATCTGTTTCAGGCATTTGCTTTCACTTATGGATTAAAGCGTACATGAAAACATCTATAAGTGATTACCTGGATTTATGTAATATTCATCTCTGAGATTCTTCTTACTCGTATAATACATAGTTTAAGGTATATAATTGGGCACCGAACTTTTGGATTTTGGTTCTCGCCCTAACGCTCACAAGATTATGTTTGGATGAACAGAAAACCCTGAGCCATTTGACTTTCTTATCGATGGGGAGCTTATTCGAATGTCACTCGAAGAGTTTCTTCTGGCAAAGGGAATATCGGCGGTAATGTCTTCGATCCTAATCACCCACTAAACACAGCAACTTTTCATTTCGTGAGGCACAGCAAATTGGTGTTAATACTCTTTATCTTGGAAACGTATAGTTAACTTTGATTGTGGGTTGTTGCAGGAACGGACTCTTGAAATCGAATACATAAGGGCTGTGACACCGCGGAAGGAGGAAAAACCCTCATTGCATGATGACTGGGTCAGTGCGGTTGATGGTTCTTCTCCCAGGTAATTTTGTTTATGTCCATATGGAATCATAGAACTGTTTAACGGGTTAATGTACTCCACTGCCTAATCATTGTTGTTGGGATTATTCTTCACCTCTTCGAACTGTGGATTTTGCTTAAAATTAAACAAATTTGGGTCATCCAGTGATTTTAAAGGCTTAATATAGTCATTTGTTCTTGTTTGTAAACGTTGTGTAAGTGGTTGTCCTAATCTCAGTTGTCATTTGCAGGTTCATTTTGACCGGCTGCTATGATGGTTTAGGAAGGTAATCAATTGACTCATTTATTATATCTTGTATGCTTCTGTCTTTTTGTATTTCTGTCAACATTTGCAAGAATCTTAGATTTTTTAGTTTTTTCTTCTTATAAGGATATGGAACTCTGCTGGATCGTGTACCCACATTTTAGAAGGCCACGCTGGGGCAATCTCCTCTGTTGCTTTTGTTAACTCCAAAGGTATGAGCATAGCCTGAGACATCTATACTATGCATGTTCTTTACTAGCAACTGATTTTAACAAGAAGGATTTTACCTTTCGCTCATAGGTTACTTCCTTACCTTTTCTAGTTTATTTTTTGTTGGTTTGATTCGTGGATCTAGGTGCAGAAACTGTTACTGTAGCCACTGCATCTAAAGATCGGACATTGAGATTGTTTAAGGTAAACATGGATAATATATAACCAACGGTTTTAATTTTCTGGTAAACTTAAGTCATGTCTTTCTGTATAAAGGTTGATACATCTGAATCTGTTGACTCTACTACAAGAGTTGGGGCTTACAAGATATTGTGTGGGCACAAGGCGTCAGTGCAAAGCGTTGTAGCTCAAAAATCTGGGGACATGGTTTGCTGTTACCCCCTTGCGCTTAACTTGTGTAGTGGAAGTAAAACTACTTTGTATTTCATCGTGCTCACCTGCTGTATAATGTAATTCAGGTTTGCTCGAGTTCATGGGATTGCACGATTAATTTATGGCAAACAAATGAGTCTGAAGGGGAGTCATTTGCAGTGAAGAAAAGAAAAGGGAATAATCAGGCTGAGGAATTTCAATCAGAGGTACCCGCAATTAAATCTAGATGAAATGCAAACTCATTTGAAACGCACAATCTGCTCTTCAAATTAAGAGTAAAAGAGAGAGAGATGTACTCAAACTCATTTGAAACGCACAATCTGCTCTTCAAATTAAGAGGGAGCGAGAGCGATGTACTCCAACAGTTGTGTTTTCTCAGCTGAAGTATCTGATAGCAATTACGACACTGACTTTCTTACAGGGAGAGGCGGAGACTACATTTGTTGGACACACACAGTGTGTCTCATCAGTTGTTTGGCCAGAGCATGATGTAATTTATTCCGCTTCATGGGACCATTCCGTAAGGAGATGGGATGTTCCGACAGGGAAAGATTCTTTGAACTTGGTAGGCCTTCTCACTTTCCTTTTCTATCTCATAAATTCAGGCACAAAACCATCCCTGTTGCTGCTGAAAAATCAGTGGTTGTTTCTGTCGAATTAGAGCTGGTTTGTTTCTGTCAAATTGTAGTTCTGTGGAAAAGCTCTTAACACGGTAGATGTTGGCGGTGAAGGTTCTGCACTTGTAGCTGCTGGGGGTTCAGATCCAATCCTTAGAGTATGGGATCCTCGTAAGCCAGGTGAGAGATCTATATGAACACACGCTGGGTCAATATATAAGCAGACTGGGTTTTTATTACATTGTTGATAAACTCTCTTCATTTACTCTGTAGGAACATCTGCTCCTGTGTTTCAGTTCACTTCCCATGCATCATGGATTTCCGCCTGTAAATGGCACAAAAGCTCTTGGTTTCACTTGCTCTCTGCTTCCTATGACGGCAAAATCATGCTCTGGGATCTCAGAACAGCTGTAATTACTCACACACACGCACTCTTTTCCTTTATAACTCACGGTTTACCCGTTTTGACACTAAATTCATTCCTCCATTTGCAGTGGCCTTTGTCAATTATCGACACACACAAGGATAAGGTAAAGTAACACAATCATATCTTGGACTCTTCTTTTTCGTTCTTTTTGTTACTGAAACGGTGCTAAAAAAAACTCGGTTTTAAAGGTTTTATCTGCTGACTGGTGGAAAGGAGAAAGCGTAGTGAGCGGAGGAGCAGACTCTAACCTTCGAATATCTTCCGGAATCTCAATTTGTTAAAAGGTCTGAAAATCCGAAATCTTTCAACCATTTCTTTTCTTACATGAAACGTGGAACAAAACTAAACTCAAATCTCTTAAAAGGTCTGAAATCTGAAATCTTTCGACCATTTATTTTCTTAGATGAAATGTGGAACTGAGAAACGCCAAGATCAATAACGATTCCCGATCCTGGAATGAGACTGTTGTGTAAGTTCTGCTAGAGAAAGCTTACTGCTTTGAAAAGTTTTGTATACACTTCATATTTCGAAATGTTGAATCTTAATTTTATTTTTGTTGGGAAGTAATTTTTATTTTTATTGTTCAACACCGATTATTAAAGGAAGTTGTATTTGCTTATTCCGTCTGCGGTCTGCCAATTTTGAATACCAGTTTTGTTATGTAATAAATTGCATCAACTAAAAAAATACTAAGACCATAAAGAAAAGATTTACTTTTAGCTTTTTTAAGTAATAATAGTTTGGAAATAAAACTTACACAAGAGGGAAAAAACAAATTAAAAAATTCAGTTAAAGCGCGTGGGATTATCTCAGAACCACAACCCACTTTAATCAGCCTAAACGATTCGTAGTTATCTAGGTCAACTTTCTCTTTTAAATCCACATCGTACGATCCTAAACTCATCATCATCTTGACCGTTGAATATAGACAAAGTGCATCCAACATCTGATACACGTTGTGCACGCAATTACTACCTTTTTTACCGAACCAATCCCCGAACCTGAGGTTCGTTTCCTTGTCACGCATTTATTATTATAACTTTTTATTTTTTTTTCCGGAAATTAGTTTCTCTCTCTCTTTATTTCTTTCGCACTGTATTTTTTCTTTTTTTCTTGCTGTAGTATCGGTCCTCTGTCTTCGGCTTCTTTGTCCGAAAATTTTACATCTTTGAAGAATCATAAATTTCTCAGTTTACTGTTCAGAGAAAGAGAGGAAAAATAGTCTGGGAACAGTGTCTTTTTTTGGGGCGGATTTTGCAGTGTCAAGCCAAGGGGAGAAGAAGAGAAGCTTCAAAAGAGGAGGGAAATAAATCAATAAGAATTATTTTTTATAAATCTCTTTGTTATTTTGGTGCCAAATTGAGCCGTGTTAAGGTTTCCGGTTCCAGTGAAGAAGAACCCTAGACGATTCTCAGCTTCAATCACGGTTTTTTTGTTTTGTTTTTCCTTCTGGTAATTCTAAGTTTCTCTTGAAGAATCTGTCAAATTAACTGTAGTTTGATTGATTCTGGTTCTAGGTCCTGAAAATCTGATGTTTCTTTGCTGTAAAATTAGTAGTTGTGTTAGTGTTTTAAGTTTTTGATTCCCCCAATTTAGTGCTTTTGATTCTGGATTTGTTTAGTTTTGCATTGCTTAAGTGGGATGTGAATACTGTTGGTGTTACAGATTTTGATGGATCTATTGTCTTTGGAGAGGGATTAGCTGTTGATGTGGTTACAAGTTTTATGCCTCTGAACGGAATTTATCCGAATTTCAAGATTTATTGGTAGTTGATATTTGATAACTACAGAGCGGGGAAGCACCGTTGAGTTCCAAATCTGAAGAACTTTAAGGCTCAGCAACAAAAGGTAAGTACCTTTTTTATGGTTTTTGCTTTTGGATTGATGATTTTGTACTTTCTGTTGATTAATTGTTGAATTTAACCGATGCAGTACCTTGGAGAAATCTATATGTGAATTGTCCAGCAAATCAAAATGCTTCCTTGCTTGATCAACAGTATTTGCAAGGGATGCAAAATCAACCCGGGTTGTTATGTGAAAGCTTAGGTTATAACCAACTAAACACTATAAGCTCAGGTGGTTCGTCTGTTTTCAAGTTTCATCAAGATAACTGAAGCTTCTAGTGGTTATTTATGTTTCCAAACAAGGCCTCAAGAGAAATTCGCTGTCCACCATCAAATATTTCCACAACATAGCCCTATGCAGCAGCCTGGTTACGATGAGATGCAGTTCTTGCAGCAGCAGGTGATGCTCAAGCAACTACATGCTCTTCAAATGCAGCAGCAGAACTTTTTAAACCCGTATTCATCAACAGTCCAGAAGCAAGCTAATAATAGCGGGCACTTTCCACCTCTTCTTGATGAAACTCCTCTAAATGATTCTTCACAAGGATATCGAAACTGGGCGCAGAGGAATGCATTCCCAGGTCAACAAGGAACTCTCGATAAAACCATGTTTTCGGTGGGTCTTGGCTCTCAGGAGCCTGATATCTCTCTATTCAATACTCCGGTTGCTAATGCAAGAGGTAATATGGGTCAGCAACCTCCCATCCAATTTATGTATCAGGAACCCGGCAGTCTAGCAGCTAGGCCTCCGAGAGGTCAATCACAGAAATCTTTGATGCACTTATCGGATTTTAATAATCCCTTCCTTAAAAGTCAGTATGATTTATCTCCACCGCAAGCATCTCTACATAATGGAGCATTTATGTCAAATCTTGGAGTTCAAGGGAGAGGTATGTCCGCGGCAGGTTCTTTTCATGGTCTGCGTAATGGAATTAACTCCGGAAATCTCCTTTCTCAACAATTTGACACTTCATCAAAAGATTCTAGTAGGAGGCAGGAGGAACAAGCAAGTTGGTCTTCATTTCAGCAGAAGGGTACAAAGTTATCTCAGGGTTTGGTTCCTCTTGACCCACTAGAAGAGAAGATTCTGTTCAACATGGAAGATAGTAGTATTTCTGAGATTGCTTCTGGAGTATTCGGTGACAAATTTGTCAGTGTGAATATCTCCAGCCCTTTCCCGTCTATGCAGAGTGGGAGCTGGAGCGCGCTTATGCAGACTGCTGTTGCAGAAGCTTCTAGCAGCGATACTGGTCTTCAGGAGGAGTTTAGCGGCTTAACATATCAGAATATGGAACTACCTGCGGATATTAACGACATATCCAATTTCCTGGACAGTGATAAGCAACAGGCTGGTTGTGTGAATAATAATACCTTGCATGGCTCTGCGTCGTTAAACTCTAGCTTTCCTGGGTTTCAGGTGCCTTCAGATCAGCTGAGATCAGGTATCTTTCAGGATGATAGTACTCCTGATTCTACTCAGAGGTCCTCGAACGTGACTGGTCCTTGGGTGGATTTTAATCCTCAACCGATGATATCAAGCGTGTCTTTTGATAATTTATCTACGGGTAATATGTATCTGCCGTCCTCGGGGATGCTTGATCGGCAGCAATGTCAGACAGGCAATCATTGCTCCATTACAGCCAATTCGTCTGCAAGTCACTTAGCCAGCATGTCTTCAGTTGACCCTTCTCAAGGTGGAAAATGGGTGAATGTGCCCCGTCAGCTCGGAAAACCAGGGATATTCCCGCAACTTATACAACAGAATGATCTGGCTACAGTGTCTGCATCCCAAATGGAGATGATCAATCCATTTGTTGCTTCTCAACCTGACAACGCAACATTTCCAGGAGTTAATTTGGATTCTGGCCTTGGAGGTCACACCTTTAGTCAAACTAAATCACCCCGACAAGGTACCAATCAGCAGTTCAATGTGTGGATGGACTTACCAACTCGCCAACATCCTTTGGATCAAGAATCACTCAAGGTTCCCTTGAATTCAACATCACCTGTTGAGATATTAGGAAGTGATGTCAGAACCTGGCAAAAGGCCCAACATATGTCGTCCACAGCATATAATATGCCACAGAGGGTTGGTTTGCCTCAAGAGCAAGGAGCTGCTGCTAAGAATATCTCTGATTTTACTGCCTCCAACAAAGGTTTTAACAAATTGCAGGGGGAGAATAACATGGATTTTGGTACATGTTTGAAGTCAATGTCACAGCTTGAGTCATTTTCGTTCGATGACCCAAAGATAGAACAAAATGTTTGTTCCAGTGGGAAGCAGCCCAGTGGCAGTAGTTCCCTAGCTGGTGGCATGGTACGTAGCCATCTTAATATCCCCGCATCAGCTCCTGTGTGGTTTAAGCAGATGGGAGCCTTTAGAAATGAGCAGATGCAACCTGCCCATGACTCTCAGGAGACTCGCGATCAGTTGCTTCAGCATTTTAAGCCTTTAAACACAATGAACAAACACCCGGAGATAATCACACCAAAGAAACGAAAACTTATGAGAACAAAGCAGTTGGGTTGGCATGAAGAAGTCTCTAATGCATCCCAAAGGGACCACACAATCAGGTCCATCCCATATTATTTAGATTTCTTGACTTTTCCCCCTTGTATTCGCATTCGATTAACTTAACGATAAATTCTTTTTGCAGTGGGGCAGAACATGAATGGGCCAGAGTTACTAACCTGTTAGTTGAGAAGGTATATTACCTCACAGAAAATGGTTAAAGTGATTAATATATGATTTTATCTCCATATCCTGAATATTCTTTTGCTTTCCATTGTAGGCTGAGTATGATACTCAGACCTTTGAATTTGCTCCACCATTGCACCGTTCAAAGAGAAGACTTGTTCTAACATCACAGCTTGTGCAGGAGCTATTTGATCCTCCACCCTCATTCATATTTTCAGCTGCATCGTCAAGCTATGATTTTTTGTTTTTCTTCATTGCTAGAGCAACTCTTGGTGATGCTTGCAGCCTTACCCACAAGGGAGAAACTGTGTTGCCATCATCGTTATATGAGGTTGAGAAGTGAGTGTTATACTGATATAATCATGTTTCACTTTCTTTATACTAACTTTAGCCACAGTATTTAACTTCTTTGCTGAGGTCCTGAAAACTCTTTATCCCGGAATATCTTGACAGGATACCAGAAAAGATTGAGATTTTTGAGAGAAAGGATGTGCAACATTCTAAACTTGCTAAGAAATTAACAGAGAAAGCAGAGAAACTCAAGGAAAGCTTCGAAAGGTATGAAACTACTTTAGCAGCTGCTCCATCTTCTCATAGCATTTCACTTTAATGTCATAATCTCTCTCAATGATAACAACATAATAGTTGTGGTTAAGTGAGAATATGTTACAGAGACCTTTTTCAATTCTTTGATGCAGACTGGAGAAAACGCAATCAGTGGCAGACATAAAATTCGACATTGCGGATTTGGAAAGATTCTCTGTTATCAACCGTTTCGCGAGGTTTCACAGCAAGGGCCCAGTCTCCGGAAACCCTTCACAATCCACTCTTCTAAAACCGATACCACAGAGATATATATCAATGGGACCCATGCCTCGGAACCTACCAGAGGGAGTACAATGCATTTCGTTATGATTCTGCGTTTCGAAACTAATCTTTGCTATGCATATAACCAATCATCCCAGAGAAGAAGATACAGTCTTTGATCTCTCTATTTTGCTACTATTCTTTGCCTCCCCAGAATGCAAGAAAATATTGAAAAACAACCATCCTCGGATAACACAACAGCTTAGCTATACTCCTGCTGCTGTTCTTTTCCAATAATAGTAAATATTGCTCTATTGTGTGTGTGTGTGTGTGTTTTTGTTTTCTTGGGGTTGAAAAGATCAAGAATCCTGGGATAATGCAAAAGTATCAGGTCTCTGCAGGAAGAATAGGATGATCCTTTTAGTCACAGATATGTCTGTTTTTTTGTGTTAGTTATAAGTTATTAACATAGTTTGGAAGTTAAAATCTCATCAATACATATGGACAATGGCATTGCCCTTTAATATATCTTTATTTTTCAGAATCTCCATTCTCTCTTTCCTCTTGCTCTTCTCTGTCACTTTCCTTTCAGGTTTAAAACTCTTATAAGCTCTTCAAAGAAACATTGAAGCCTGCAACAAAACAACTCTTAAAGAGAGGTATGTTCTTAGATAACTGTTCTTGTGCTTCTTTTAATCAAATTACAGACCAAAATTTGAATCTAGAGGCATGTGTTTGCATAATATGTCTGTATACGTACCCAGACACACACACACACATATGCTTGTTACTTATTAAAATTCGATTTGAGGTATTATATTTGCAACCAAAAAAAGGTAATTGTTATGATAACAAGATGAGAAAATAATAATCTTTGTGGAGATTTTGTCGGATTCTTCCAAATTTGTGGGAGCTTATTGTCTGAATGTTGAAGTGACACGTGAGCTTAGAGCAGATCCTTAGTAATAGTGACTAAAAAACTGTCTTCAATGTCTGTATCGGATGGTGACTTGAGTTTGTTGGAAAGTGATTGTGTATGACTACAAAATTACAGATTTTTGCTGACCAATGATCAGAAGTCAGAAGTTGACATATAACTATTGGCATTTGACATGCAATATAATATAAACTCTATATATATAGAATTAAAAATGAAAAATTGTTTTAAGTACTGTGTTGTTTTATTTGAACAAGACTTCTCCACGCTTCAGTTCAGTGATTGTATTTTAAGTTTTAACTAGGCATAAACTTTACAGTCTATGTTGCGTTTTTAATTCTGTTGGTCAGGAAGGTAATTTTGATGATTGGGATATGTACTTTTTACCTTTTTAGGTAATTAAATTATGAAATTATGATAGACAATTAATAAATTACCCTTTAAACTTTAAAGATAACAATTATTTTTGTTCAAAAAGACACTGAAATAAATGAATTATCCAACTAGAAATTAGTGTTGCCAGCATAAGTTTGTTTAAACTGCCAATTAGATGGAACAACATCATCAAACTCCAAACGTTTCCCATCATTTACAGCAACCGAAAATGACAAACTCTGTCCGGTTAACACTGTACCGGTATTCCAAACCTGTCCCCAGTTCCTCCTCATCGGAATCCAACCGGTCTTCGAACCTTTCACCTTAACCTCATTCACCACACCAGCACGTCCAACGTTGAAAATAAGAACCATCAAGAAATAAGGATTCCCGGTTTACGGAATCTTGACACCACCTTGTTTTTTTGAGCATGAAACTCACCTGTATTTAATCGGGACAATTCCGGCTTTGTACTTAGCGATCTTGAGAAACATCGGTAGCAAGAAATTGAAATGTTTCTGCGGCGGATTGCACCATACACCTACGGTTTTCGTGTAGTCCGGTTCACATAAATTGGTGGCTGTAACGCGTATAATCCTGGCTCCTTTGACGCACCATTGTGGATCGTTGACGCATAGAATCTCGAAGCATGCACCGCACGTGGCTCCATTGTTGAACAAAACCGTGCTTAGACCATCCGCATTGCACATGGGAAGACAGATGTCTTCCGCTTTTTTTAAAAAAAAAATTGATTTTTTTATGTCGCGACGAATCACGTCGCGACACGTCATCAACTTTTTGAGAAGACATATGTCTTCCGGAAGACACAAGTCTCGGATGCTGATGGTCTTAGAGCCTTCTGATTACGTTGGTTGATTCATAAATATTGATATTTGGTTTATATTTAGATGGAAATAGTGACGAGTTAAATTAAAGACCATATGTTCTACTAAAAATAAATACAACTGCATGCGTTTTTTAAACTATTTTAAAGAATATCTCATTATTATATCTGTTGGAGGTGGATTTCACAACCCCTTATTCTGTCTCAAGGCCCACCATTAAATCGAGACCGGCCCATCCGAATAATCGGCCCAATAAGCAGCCGGTCCGCCGAACGCTGCGTCCAGTCGCTGCGATCTGCGATTAGAATTTTTGGACGCTGGATTTATCCAGCGTTGCGTTGCGACTAAACCTGCGACTAGAGTGGTAAAAGACTAAAAAGTCCCTATTATTACTGTGAATTATGAAAATGCCATTTACCCTAAATTACATCTCCTTCTCGATCTCTTCTCTTCTTCGGCGGATCTCTTCTCTTACGGGTCAGGAGCACGAGCTCCACTCCTCTTCATGCTTCTTCTTACGGGTCAGGATCTCTCTCTCTCTCTCTCTCTCTCTCTCTCCATGGTATTGCCGATATTGGTCGTCTGCTTTCGTATTTGTGTGAGTCGAGTCGAGCGAGTTTACTTGATTGAAAGTTTCTGGGTTTTGATTTGAGTTGCCGATTGGATTTGAAGTTTTGTTCTTTTTGGTAAGTTTACCCTTTGAGCTCTGCGATGATGAAGCTTACTACACATGGGTCAATGCATTTGCCATCTCTAGTCTTATTCTATGAGGGATCGAAACAATTCTACAACAAAAATGATAATGGGTCAATGCTCTATAATCAGATCCCTTTCACGAGATAATGGGTCAATGCTCTATAATTACTTCCCAACCTTGAGTTCTCTTCACCAGCAGAACTTCTTTCTCTGCATCATATTCTCAACCTTTAAAACACAGATATCGGAGTTTAGACGAGCAATGAACACTTGTCCGTGAGCATTTGTTTGTTTTGTGGTAATGGCTACTAACTAAGTTCAGGTTTTGTTGTGGAGAAATTGGGAAAAACGAGAAACTTTGGAGTTGGGTTTAACAATGAAGATGAAAGTAGTTGCAGAGAGATAAGAGGTCGAGTGGCCATTGATAACTGTTATAGAAAGAAACAAATACTACTAATTTAAAGATAATTTATTACTCACCTATGTATATGATGGTTTTAGCGAGAAAACTAGTTGCTTTTCTTTTGTTTCAGATGCTATTAATTTTGTGATATTGTGAATTAAGCTTTGGATTTGAGTTTATTGCACAGTGTTTTGGCTTTTTGTGTTTGGCATTTGGGCTTCACGATCTCAGGCTTCTTCTCACTTCTTCTCAATCTTGTTTTTTGTCTTTTGCAGGTTGTTTTTAAAATTGCTCTACAAGATTTTGAGGAAGGATCAGAGATTAACAAGAAATATGGTCTTTCGACTTTTTTGTGATTGATCTAATTCCGTGATTACTTATCGTTACCCTAATCTAATATCAACAGATGACAGATGACGAAAATGACGTATAGGGATGTGATTGATCTAATTCTGAAATCGTATCAATAATAATTACTTCTCTTATTAATTTGTTTTGCTATAACTTGAGTCTTACTACTTCTCTTATTAATCTGATCATAACCAATGTGAAATCAATATAATAACAGAAATTGGTTTAGTCCTTTTGGCTAATACTTCTTGTTTAATTTTGTTATATATAGGAATGATTTGGTGCTAGAAAATATGGTGGATTTGTTTGAAGGAGAATTTGGTGGTATTACTGTAACGGGAGCAGAAGGATGGAGTGCTCAATAAGGAGAAGCTAGTTTAAATTCTAGAGTGAATAGAAATAATTTATGGTAGAGGACGTCGATTATCTTATTAGATATTATAGTTTATGACTTTTTTTTTTAAGTTTATTTAAGATTTGATGTATTATTTTTGTTTTGTTATACTTTATGATCTGATGCGTATTACTTTTGTTTTATGTTAGTTAATTGATTTAGTTTAATATGATTGTTTTAATTTAGTTTATGATTTTTTATCATAAAAATTATAATGTTCTAATTATATTTAGTTATAAAATTATTAATATGATTGTTAACTAATAAAAAATTATTATGGATGTACAAAATTTAAACTACATTGTTTATCAAAAATATAAATGTATAAAATTCATAAAATATTATTTGAATTAAGTGAAAAACTATGGCTAATATATTAAAAAAAAAAAAAAAACTATCGCTAGCGTCAGACAAACGAACAGATCTGCGGCCAGACGCACGGCTATCAAAAGAACAGACTTGCGGCCAGACGCGCGGCTGCCAAACGAACAACAGCCGCTGCATCTGGTTGCAGCGTCTAACCGCAGGCCGCAGCCGCAGACGCCAGCGGCTGCAAAACGAACAGACCCCAAGTCACCGTAAAAAGTGGCGTGAGCATCGTCCCATCCGTTTTCGTCACCAATGGCAGTATCAGTGCTTATGAGTCAGTGATCCATGACGGTCAAGGTGGCCAATAAGGCTATAACCACCGTAAAATTACGAGCCATGTATGTAGCCAACATAACTATTAGAAAATATAAGAGGTGATAATGAAACAAAGGAAAATATTAGATAAGTGGGAAAAATGGCGAGGTAATAACAGGTATTTTATACGACATAAACAGGGATAACGTGGAAAGTGGAAAACCAATTAATTATATTTAACTCATTTGAAACAAAATGTAATATATATATATATATATATATATATATATTTTTTTTTTTATTGAAAAATCTATAAAACAAAAATAGGCGTTGTTCACTTGTTCTAAATTTAGCATACGTTCTTAAGTTTTAGATATATGATTTTGTGTTTGATAAGGTAAAAAACATATGTACACATAATTAATCGTGTATTTCTATTGTTCATTAATTCTGGATTTCTTACAAATCAAAATTAAAGTGTGAATGTTGAACCATTTTTGTATAGTTTTATGGTTTGTTTTATTATATCTCTTTAATGAATGTAGATATATATAGTTGATACTTTAACGCTTTAAGTTTATAATTGTAATTTTTTTAAAAAATTAAATTTAATATTTTTGCTCAAGTTTGTGTTATAATTTCACACAAGGAATGAAATTAAACTTTTTCTTGAATTTACTTCTGAGTATAATTTCACACAAGGAATAAAATTACGTAACAACATAAATTAGAGACGATCGGTGACATTGGTTAATTTGAAAATATAATTTATTTGCCGCGAAAACCCAATAACGAACTTTTTTTTTTGCTACAACATAATTGTCTCATAAACGAACTTAACCCGAAAACGAACTTTTTAAGGAATACTAATTTCAAAGTTTTTTTTATTTCAGTGATTTTATGGGGTATAGTGAAATTTAAAATTGGTAATTCTACTTATTTTTATTTTTATTTTCAAATTTATTAAAATCTAT
The DNA here is from genome assembly GCA_030161315.1 of Eutrema japonicum. Lineage (NCBI taxonomy): Eukaryota > Viridiplantae > Streptophyta > Magnoliopsida > Brassicales > Brassicaceae > Eutrema > Eutrema japonicum. The sequence continues at coordinate 50,171,834 of BSQW01000005.1, forward strand.
GAACCAATAATCCCCACTATATTTAAAATATTGAATAGAGGCAATATTTTGTTTCTACTTTCGAGCATCAGTGAGGTTAAAAATATCGTTTCAAAATAACATTAAATCATTTTTTTTTTAATTATGAGGAAAGTTGCAGGGGAAGATTGAGATGTCTATTGCTTTTCCCCGCCAATTGCATCTTCCCCAATTTCTCCCCTAATTTCCAATCTAGGGCTCAATCCTCTCTTATGACTGCTAAACGTTCTTCCAATCCCCCCCCCCCACCCAAATTCCCCCTTTATTCTTGGAACTTCTTCGAAATCTGATTTCTGCTAACCCTAATTTCTGAATCCGTGACGAAGATGAGCAATCCAAGCAGTTCCGGATGGGGTTCAAGTTCGAGTTTGACTCAATTCGGGATCGGTTTGGCCAATACAGTGCAGTCGGAGGTTGCTCCTCACTTGCCGCTACCGTCGTTACCCATATTCTGCGGCGCGACGGATCCTGGGGAGTTCAAGCTCTTCGTTGAAGATAGTAGTGGCAACAGGTCGTTGAATCGCACTGAGATTCTCTCGCAATCCGCTAGAATCGCTAACCTGCTTGAAGAAACTGACGTTTCTTACCTGTAAGTGATCTCTCTCGTCTCCTCCCTTCAGCCTTTTACTTCTCATTTTTGGCAACTATAATTCCTGACTGGAAATCAGAAACTAGTTTGAGCTCTTCCTCGATTAAACTGGTGAATTTCTCTGCGATTTGGTTGAAAAATCTTATATATCCAAATCGGTTTCGTTGCTAATATTGTAAGTCGACTATTCCGTGTGAGCTTAAGACGCTACCAGATCAGCTACTTTACAAAAAGCAGTTGTGGCTGCAGAGAATCATCTGCTGTTTTGTTGGCTGCAGAGAATCATCCGTGTTGCGATTCAGGTTAACGTCTTCAGGTTTTGGCAGTGAAGCGAGCAGTAACATTTGGTTATGTGCTGTTTAAATTCTCACCGAACCTTGAATTAAGTAATTCTGAGATTTCGATTGTGCTTCTTTCCCTCGAAAGCTTGGTAGAGTAGCCGTGTGGCTTAAAACATCTCTCCCCACTAGCGTAGCTTGGTTTGTTTTAGGTCTGTGGAGAATCTTATGATGGATGGTTTTCTGTTCCGAGACCATGATTGTTGAGGGGACCAACTTATTTATCTCTGATTTAATCTTGCAGGGATCTTAGAAACGAGGCTAGGGCGCTCAATTGTAATTCTGAGGAGCCTTTTCAGTTATATGATCAAGTTCTACGTTGCAATCCTAGAGCATTTGATTTTGTTACCCCTGGTAAATGAAGCCTTCTCATTTTGTCCCTTTTTGGCTAACTGTGGAGTGCTACATATTTTGAGGAAAATATTGAATATCTTTTGGAAAAGAATCCTTTTAGTTTTAGAATATTTGGTCCGCATTTAAGATGCCTTTAATGCTTCATACTAGCACTATCTTCCTTCTTTTTTCACCACAGAGAGGTGGTAGTGAACCTATTCTACCCTCTACTTGTACTGAGCTCTGGGAAAACTTGTTATTGCGCCAGTTATGATAGATTTATATGTTTGTGTTTATTATTATTACAATTTTTAACTTTATCAGGTCCAACCTGCGATCCAGTCTGTACCAATGAAGAGCCTCAACAGAGAACTTCTGAGCTAAATGTTCCTGTCAAGATTCAGCGACAGACAGATCATCATTTAGCTAGGAGTATCCAGCCTGAACCTGTGAAAAGGGTATTACGTTCAAATCATGCTGAAGATCATAGTTGGCAGCCTGAACCTTTGACAAACCAGTCAACGAGAGATGATATTGCAACTCATGACTCTCGGCCTCAAACGATCACCATGAATGTAAGACCATTATCACAATCTTCCTTTACAGTAGCTTTCTTCTGTGCCGTGGACATAATTGAATTGAAGTGCAGGAATCTTCTGCTTCCAAAAAGCCAAAGGGCAAGAAGAAACGTAAAGATGACCTGTCCTCAGTTCAACCCGATCCATCTGTGCTTCAAGGTCTGTTTGTCCTCTTTTCCTTGTTTTCTTTGCAGTCACCCCTACCCTCTAAATAATTTGTAGTTTTCTAATTCTTGTTTAGAGTCCATCGTAAAAAGCTTTTGTGAGATGTTGGAGGACTTCTGTAGCCGAGCTGAAGTCCCTGGTGATGATAAGGATGAAGCAGAGTGGTCATCACTGCCTGTTGATGAAGTTCGTGTTCTGGTAAATGAATTGATGACTATACGGTCAAAAATGCTCTTGCATATGGTACCTGTTGATATTCTATCGAGGTTATTGCACACTCTGGATCATCAGATACATAGGGCAGAAGGCTTGTCTATTAATAGTGAGCATGTGAGTAATTTTGTATTTCGCTCCCTCTATTTTAGCTTTCACAGAAAGTTATTTTTTCTCTCTGTTTGAAGTATATTTTCTTGGACTTGCAAGAATGCATAAATGATTTGTTCTTTTTACTCTGTGTTTAATTACTACTTTTAGTATTATAAAAGTGGCGAATACGTCTTTTTCTTTTTAGATAACATTTCCTGTGCAAAAACATTTCAGTCGGATTCAGATTCAGTGTTGTTGGTTCTTGGTGCCCTTGAGTCAATCCATGCATCGCTTGCAGTGATGGCCAACAGTGATATGCCAAAGCAGCTCTACAAGGAAGAGGTAATTGCTTCATAAGTGTTGTTTTCCCTGAAGTCTGTTTATGCTTATGCTTCTCTGCACACTGCTACCCTTCACCATGTTTAACTGACTCATTATTTATTTTTGTATATCTTTCAATAAGGTAATTGAGAGAATTCTGGAGTTTGCTAGGCACCAAATGATGGCTGTTATGTCTGCTTATGATCCATCATACCGCACCGCAAGTAAACCGGCAGATAATGTGGCATTCGAAGGTTGTTTTCCGATTAACTTTGGAAGTTGGATTTGCTATGCATATTCTGTTCCAATGCATGGCATGTCATTCCCTATACCTAAAACCTAGTTTTATCCTAGTTTGTAAGCACAAAGATTGTGCCTTGCGACATGCTTTGGTTTTTTTTTTTTTTAAATATTCTCATTCATCTTGCAGTTACTTCACAAGTTATATTCTAATTACATATGCCACATGCATTTCTAGGTGATGATGATGATGATCCCGATCCTGACATGGGCTCAGCCAGCAAAAGGCGGCGCACAGGAAAAAGTGGCAAAGTGAAGAAGTCGGCAGTGAACAGGTTTACTGATTGATACCCATTCTTTTGTGGTTCTAGTTGCACACATTTTCCCATCTGATATCTCTGTTTCGTAGGATATCTGGAGCAGTGAATACTGCACTACAGAAACTTTGCACTATTCTTGGTTTACTCAAGGACCTGTTGTTGGTAGAAAGGTTGTCTGACAGTTGCATTTTACAACTGTTGAAGACAAGTATTACAACATTTTTGGTGGAAAATATCCAACTTCTGCAACTTAAAGCAATTAGCTTAATTGGTGGTGTAAGACTTTGCACTTACTCCACATTTTTGCTGTGTTTTCTGTTTTAAAGATCAGTGTCTTCACGTTAGTAATGGTTTTTTAAATATATGTCAAATGTCTACTTTAATGCAGATATATAATTCATATGCTCAACACCGAACGTATGTGATAGATGAGTTATCTCAATTGCTCTGGAAGTTACCTTCCTCGAAACGAGCATTGAGAGCGTATCTTCTCCCTGATGAAGAACAGAAGCAGATTCAAATGGTCACTGCTTTGCTCATTCAGTTGGTTCACAACAGCACAAGCCTTCCTGAAACCCTGAGACAGGCTTCCAGTGGAAACTCCATACTGGAGACCCCAGTTGATACTGGTTACTTAACTAAATGTCATGAGGCGGCTACAGAAACATGTTGCCTTTTCTGGACTCGTGTACTTGAACGATTTGCCAGTTTGAAGGCTCAGGATGCTTCTGAGACAAAAGTGATGATTGAGAACCTTGTTAATGATTTGCTGATAGCACTGAATCTTCCTGAATATCCATCAGTGTCCCCTATTCTTGAGGTAAATGTATCGTGTAACTGTGTTTGTTTTAACTAGTCTATTTTTTTTCCATTCTGAGAGGTGAACTCTTGCAGGTTCTCTGTGTCATACTGCTGCATAATGCAGGGTTGAAATCAAAAGATGTCTCTGCCCGGTCAATGGCCATGGAACTGCTAGGTACAATTGCTGCAAGGTTGAAAAAAGATGCCGTCCTCTGCAGTGGAGATAGATTCTGGACGTTACTAGAATCAGATAGAAAAACTAGAGTTGACCAACTTGGCCCAAAAGATTGTGCTCTTTGTTTAGGTAAAAGAGCTGGGAACTTATTGGTCTGTCAAATTTGTCAAAGGCGGTTTCATGCTGACTGTTTGGGTTTAAAGGAACTAGACATTTCAAGTCGAAATTGGCACTGTCCGTTTTGCGTATGCAAGAGGCAACTTCTTGTACTGCAGTCTTATTGCAAGACGGACACCAAGAGTACTGGTAAGTTGGAGTCAGAAGAAGATCCAAATATGATTACACAGACAGAAGTTGTGCAACAGATGCTCTTGAATTACCTTCAGGATGCAGGATCTGCTGATGATGTGCATACTTTCATTTGCTGGTTTGTTCCTGACTCCTTCCACATGGATTTTGCAATATAGGTGGGTCTTATATGAAAGGTAATTTGTGCAGGTTTTATTTGTGCCTTTGGTATAAAGATGTCCCAAAATCTCAGAAGAAATTCAAATATTACATTGCTAGACTGAAAGCAAAGTCAATAATCCGTAACTCTGGAGCAACTACGTCGTTCTTGACAAGAGATGCTATTAAGAAGATTACTTTAGCTCTTGGACTAAATAGTTCCTTTTCCAGAGGATTTGATAAGATTCTACACATGCTCCTGGTAAGTGAAAGGTTTTGTATGCATCTTTTTTTTTTGGAGTTTCCATCTTTCTTCTAACTGTGTTATTTTTTTCAGGCTAGTTTAAGAGAGAACTCTCCCATTATTAGGGCCAAAGCTATGCGAGCAGTAAGTGAGCAAAGTTATAAAACACATAATTATTTCTATTTGTGGGTAAAACCAGAATACAGTTATGCTATTCTAGCAATGATGATACATTCTGATTTTGACCATAACAGGTTAGTACAATTGTTGATTCTGATCCAGAGGTACTGTGTGATAAGCGTGTTCAGTTGGCTGTTGAAGGAAGGTTTTGTGATTCTGCAATATCTGTTAGAGAAGCAGCACTGGAACTTGTTGGTAGGTATATTGCATCACATCCTGATGTTGGTTTAAAGGTAAATTGACCTTTCCCTGTATCATTATTGCCATATCACATTCCCTATGATTCCTGTTTCTTTGCTGATCCAATGAATTTTTTTTTTTGCAGTACTTTGAGAAGGTCGCTGAGAGGATTAAGGATACCGGAGTGAGTGTTCGAAAACGAGCCATCAAGATAATACGTGACATGTGTACTTCAAATCCCAACTTCTCTGAATTTACTAGTGCATGTACTGAGATATTATCTCGTATCAGTGATGATGAGTCTAGCATCCAGGTAATCTTTGTAATCAGTATGCATTGCTCTTTGATCTATCTTGTCCTCATTCTTTAGTGTGATATTATACTTAAATACAAGATCTATATAAGATATTTGTTCATCCACAGGATCTCGTGTGCAAAACTTTCTATGAATTTTGGTTTGAGGAACCTCCAGGGCATCATACTCAGTTTGCTAGTGATGCTAGCTCCATTCCAGACGAAGTGGAAACGAAAACCAAGCAAATGGTTGGGTTGTTAAGGAGGACCCCAAATCACCAGCTTCTTGTAACAATTATTAAGCGAGCCCTGGCCCTTGATTTTTTCCCTCAGGCAACTAAAGCTGCTGGTATCAACCCAGTTGCTCTTGCATCAGTACGCAGGCGCTGCGAGCTTATGTGCAAGTGTTTACTGGAAAAAATATTACAGGTCAACATTAATGCTTCATGTCTGTGCATTGATGTGTTGGTTGTAATACCAATATTTAACATCGTTTATTCCGTCAGGTAGAAGAAATGAGCCGTGAAGAAGGAGAGGGGCAAGCACTTCCTTATGTACTTGTTTTGCATGCTTTTTGTCTGGTGGATCCTGGGCTGTGTACACCGGCTTCAGACCCTACTAAATTTGTTATCACCCTACAGCCATATCTGAAGAGTCAGGTTATATATCGCCAACCTGCTCAAGATTTTCTTAAGTTTTGTAAAGGAATGATTCTGTTGGGAGCTTATCTATGCTTGTTTTCTTTGAAAAATAGTGGTAATAATCCTGAGAAGAAATCATCTGTGTGAAAGTGTGTCCGCAAAAGTATCTCAAACTTTTAACTGTTGCTAACCTGCCTTTCGTCCTGTATTTATTGCAGGTTGATAGTAGAGTAGGAGCACAGTTACTAGAGAGTATTATTTTCATTATCGATTCTGTCCTACCCTTGATCCGCAAGCTGCCTCTTAGTGTGACAGAAGATCTGGAGCAAGATCTAAAGCATATGATTGTTCGGCACTCGTTTCTAACCGTTGTTCATGCTTGCGTTAGGTACCCTCTATTACTCAACTACCATCATTCCTGGTTCTATACGTCGTCTTTGCTTTCACATGCGTTCATTTTTATTTGGATGATCAAATGTCTTCATGGAAGATGCAGTCGAGAAACACCACTCATCTTTTTTAAGGAGACTACCTCTATTTGATTAGTGCAACCCTTCAAATTCTCAGGTGTCTCTGTTCTGTGAGTAAGTTGGCGGGAGAAGGTGTTAGTGTAGTTGAGCATCTTCTTCAGTTTTTTTTTAAACGGCTGGAAGCCCAAGGGTCTGATAACAACCAGGTGGGTTTTCTTTGAAAAGATCATGCAACATAATCTTTTCGTGGTTTAGCACAATTAAGGTCTTCTTCGAGTTTTATTTCATGCACATGATTTTACAAGTGAATTTTCTGTGGGTCGGTATATTGTACTGTTGTGGCTTGCATATGTGAGTGTAAATTTGGTTGCAGCATTACCTAAATTTGTTTTTTTTTTCCATTCTTGTTGAACTGGTATATTGTTTAACCTTGAATAGAGACACAAGTGACTATCATTTTTCTCTTGCTTATAAAATCATTATTTTCTACTGACACTGCTCTTCATTGTGGTTTTACTGCCTACGGCTGCCAACTGATAGTAATACTCAGTGTTCACATATATCTCACTTGAGAATGAGTGTTGTCTGAGTTGAGATAATTGGTTATTCATTACAAGATGAATCCACCAACGGATTACCATGAAGCTAAATGGTGAAACATTTCTTGTCTATTTCAGATTGCTGGGCGGTCCCTTTTTTGTCTTGGCTTGCTTATTCGCCATGGAAACTCTCTTATTAGCATCTCAGGTGGCAGGAGTTTTAATCTCTCTGGCTGTCTCAATTTATTCAAACGACATCTCCGCATGGAAGATTTTGCTTTGAAAGTCAGGTCCCTGCAGGTATAGCGCATACAGTGCTAGTCTGTTGCACATTCTCAATATTTTATTATGATAGAATAATGGTGACCACAAACTTCCTGTAGGCTTTAGGTTTCATTCTAATTGCACGGCCTGAATACATGTTGGAAGAAGATATTGGAAAGATAATCGAGAGTACACTATCAGATGAAGCAAACAGGCGTATGAAGGTAAATATCCCCCATCTTTGTGCGTTTTTCAATTACTATGGTGTACATGTTTTTTTAACGCTTGCATATGGTTACATTCTTTTTTTAATTCTCCTGATCCAGATGCAAGCATTACAAAACATGTATGATTACCTTCTTGATGCGGAAAAACAATTGGGATCCGATAAAGCTGGTGCTAACACGGTTAACCCAATTGAGCAAGGTGGCCATAATGTACCTGTCGCCGCCGGTGCAGGTGACACCAACATTTGTGGAGGCATTGTGCAGTTGTATTGGGATAAGATATTAGGTAGATGCTTGGACTTTGATGATCAAATTCGCCAGACTGCTCTCAAGGTTTGCCTTTCTTTTTTCCATTATAATCTTTGCTTCTGTCTCTTTGCTCAGGTGTGAATTAATGAGAGATATATCTGTTCCGCAGATAGTGGAAGTTGTGCTACGTCAAGGTCTTGTTCATCCTATTACGTGCGTTCCTTATTTGATTGCCCTTGAGACAGATCCTCTAGAGGCCAACCAAAAGCTGGCCCATCATTTACTAATGAATATGCATGAGAAGTAAACCTCTGATTGGATTTTACAAAATTTTACATTATTCGCTCATCAAGTATAGGCGCATTAACACGCCCCGACATTTTCTTTCTGCAGGTATCCGGCTTTTTTTGAAAGCCGTCTCGGTGACGGACTACAAATGTCGTTCATCTTCATGCAATCCATCAGCCAGGTCACTTCAGAATCAAATAAAAATGCTCAACAAAAAGGTTCGACAAACATTTCGGGGAAAAATGATCATACTAGTAGCACTCTCACACAAGCTAGGCTTGGAGTCTCTAGGATCTACAAGCTTATTCGTGGAAACCGGGTTTCTCGGAACAAATTTATGACTTCTATTGTTCGCAAGTTTGATAATCCAACCTGGAGTAGCTCAGTGATATCCTTTCTGATGTGAGTATATGCTGCTACGGAAAACTTCAGTCTCTCTGTGGTAATAAACACTAACTTCTCTGTATCTCTTTACAGGTATTGTACCGAAACCCTTGCTTTACTTCCATTCACAACACCTGATGAGCCGCTCTATCTTGTATATTCCATAAACCGAGTTATACAAACCCGGGCTGGTGCAATCGAGTCAAATTTGAAGGCTTTGTTACATAAAGATCCCGCAAAGACTCAGCATGGAAATGGAACGTACAAACAAGATCCGATCCCTGGACATATGCACATGATGGATTTGAACACAAGAGTCCAAGATGAACAAATGCATTGGAATTCCTATGGCCATCCAACTCCAATTGATCTCAACGGAGTAGTATACCAAGATCCGAGGGATCAGTTTATGTCATATCAAACCCATAATGGGGAAGCAAATGTGCACAAGATGACCTCATCTGATCCGCCTGAATTATCCACTGATGATCTGCAGAAAATTCAGGTAGCCTTCATACCTTTCTCTCCTGTTGATACCTAGGGTGTTAAAATCGGTTCTTTTTATTTGAAGTTTTCACTTTTTCGGTAGGAAGATTGATAACTACTGGTAACGGAATCTTGCATATATCAGGTTGCTACATTTTGGTTTCGGTTTGATTTTAATCAAATATGTACTCAAATTGTATCGGTTTTCTGGATATACAAAACAGTAAAAAATTGTAATTTTTGTTTTTTTGGGGGTTTGATTGGGGCAGATCGGCTGAGTTTTTTACATTTGGTTTATCTAAATTGAGCACTCTTTATATCATTGTTGCTTTTATATATGGTGTTTTCTTCTCATACCAGTCTTTCTTTTGGTGCTCTTCAGGTTGATTCCTTATCAGCTATAGCTTTACAACTTCTTTTGAAGCTCAAGAGATACTTAAAAGTCACGTACAGCTTAAATGATGACCGGTGCCAAGTACGATTCTTTTTTTTTCTTTGCTTTTGTTTTTCTTTAACTTGTTCACGAACGTGATTGTGTTTGGGAAAAAAAAATAAAAATATATGTCAGGCCTATTCTCCAACAGAACCATTGAAGCCAGGAGACCCTCTGTCCAGACAAAATCTTGCCTTTGACCTCAGCGAAACTCGCACTGACTTACCTTCAACATATCAAGACTTAGTTGAGAGATATCAGGTGAAAAGCCCCAAACAAGTTAATCCCCGTTTTGTCTAAAATCTAAATCCCTGGGGGAACGAAAATCATAATTTCGTACATCTTTCTGTTGCAGGAGTTTAAGAAGGCGATGAGAGAGGATACACTGGACTACACCATATATTCAACAAACGTCAAGAGAAAACGGCCAACGCCAAGGAAAAGCGCAAGATCTGCTAAAAAAGCAGTGGCCTACAATGAAGATGATGATGTTGAAGAAGATGATGACAGAGGTTGGAATGGAGGAAGAGGAGGAGGAGTTGGTATGACTGCTCGGAGACTAAATTACAGCACCAGAAGTAGCAACAGAAGGTAAAGTGAGAGATCCCACTTCTCTCCCTCCTGTTATAGATTACTACTGTACATAAAGCCGCACAAAATGAAAAAAAAAAAATCAAAAACAAGCTGTTATTTTTAGGCGCTCTTAACCAGTGTACAGTATCTTACAAGATTAGGAAGACACGGACGAATTGGGACGTTTGTTAAGGGGAAAACAAAAAAAAAATCCAAGTAGAAGAAGACCGGGCATGGGATATTTTAGTCAATTTGATCTTTAGATGAAATTCACTTACTTATTGCTATTATATTGTTTATCTGGTTTTTGTTTTTTTTTTTTCACTGAACTTTTTTCAATATATAATATGAAATTGGAATGCAAAACTGGAATATGATTTTGATACACATAGCCGGCGGATTCGGAAACGAAATTATTTAATTTGTTTATAATTATAAGAATCTCAAAAGTGGCCTGAATAATCTACAATCTCTGGGTAAAATATTTCTTTGTGGACTTGATTCTGAAAGACATGCATACAGGTTACGTGATTACAAACAGAAAGTGACTGTTCAACAAAACAAAAACAAAAAAACCGAAATAATTACTTAATGATTTTCAGCACGTCGGTATAGCTAAGCCAAGACTTGGAAGATGTTTTGAACCAGCTAAAATGATGCTTCTTCGTTTCAAGGTGCGATGATAAACAGAGGCTGCATAGTTTAGTTTGTCGTGGTATCATTAACCACAAGTTAATAATGATCCCGAAAACCAATTCAAATAAGAAAACCGGGATAAACCAGAGAGAGCGATCGGTACCGTGTCAACGCTGACCGGTTTTCCATCTTCAGCCAGTAATTCAGTCAAGGTTCCCGACTTCTCAGCCTGTTTTCAATTCACAATTTAAAGACTCTGAAAGTTCATAAAATTGATCACATAGATGTTAAAAGGATCATCAAATCCACAAATTGCAACTCTAAGTTATCGTGTAATGTTATCAAGAATTTCAGACCTCAATCTCGTTCATCAGTTTCATAGCTTCGATAATGCAAACAACTTGACCCTTCTGCACCTTATCTCCAACCTGCAAAGTGCAAAACAGAGATCAGGACTCATCTCGCGTTCAGTTCTCGGCACACAACTTTAAACCCAAGAAACAAAGATTTGTGGGGGTTTTGCATCCTTTTGTACCTTGATGAAAGGGGGTTCACCGGGTCCAGGAGATCTGTAGAAAGTACCAGCCATAGGACTCTTGAGTGGAGGATGAGAAGAGGACGGGGCGGTTGCTGCTTTTGCTGTTGCAGGGGATGAGGAGGGAGCAGGAGGAGCCACTGGTTGAGATGGAGGCATTGGAAGGCCTGCTATTGGAGGAGCCATCGAGTGATAAACTGGAGCTGGTGGTGCAGGTTGCTGTAAAGCTTCCTTCTTTCGAATAACAATCTCACAGTCGAGCTGCTTCAGTTCAAGTTCCACTATGTCTCTTGAATCCACAAGCCTTAAATAAGATGGAACAAAAACAAAAATGTTTAGTTCGTCGAGAGAAACTAAACTAAAGGACACTTGGGATTGGACTTACTTAAGAAGACCAGAGACTTTAGCCATAAAGTCAGAAAGCTCCGCGGGTTCAGCAACATTGGTCTTCACTTTTCCGTTTAAATACCCACCATTTGGCATTGGGGTAGAGTTAGAGACAACCTTGAGGAAAAAGTCGAAAATGAGTAAGAAGGTTACTATTCACTGTAAGGGAACCTTGTCGGTAACACTGGGTTTACCTCACTGGTTGTCGAACTCAACCTCCACATTGTAGATTGATTCTGTAGGAAACAGAGGGTTATGAATCAATGCATACATCTTGATCATCATTGTAATATATATATATATATATACACGCACATTTGTATATTAGGAATATGCAATAAGATTCATTATTATCTTTTTAAGGCGGTTTAAGGGAATAGTTAAACATGAGTGTCACATATTATCAATTCAAGACAGAAGATGGAAGACTGTGCATGAAAAGTGAGCTCCATAGATAAACATGAGTGTCACAACAAACTTATAAACACTAAACAGATCATAATTTACCCAATCAGAAAAGTCTAATCTTCTCGTAAAAGCATCACACTTTACGACGTGATAGAGAGGAGAAGCAGGAGAAACCTGAGATACATTGGAGAGAAAGGAGATCCCTTTGGATTGCGGCTGCCATCGGATTCCAGGAATAGATCCGACCCGCCGGTTTGGAGCACAGATTTTGGCGTAAGGTACCGACAATGACGCCATTGTTGTTGAGAGAGATGAAAATGCAGTGGCCGATGAAACCGAGGAAGCAGGAAGAAGAGAAATATGAGGGAGAGAGAGATTTCTCTTTTTTTTTATTTTTTTGGGGGTAAAGGTATCTGATTTCGATGCTTACGAGACGAAGAAACCCAATTAAACTAACTTCACCAAACTTGTCGTTAGACTGTCTCGGTGTCTGTCTGTCTTATTATTATTATATACACCATAACACCAATACACACACATACACATATATTGATATATATAATTCTTTGATCCCATCTTAATCATTTTTTTTTGTCAAAATATCTGCAAGATTCAAAAACTCAAACAATATCCACTTAAACTTACACATTGAGTAGTTTATACATACTTGGTCACTTCGGTATATGCAGAGAAGAGGGGAAATTGTTCATTTTATTCCTTAATTATTTGCAATTGGCACAAATAATACTCAACTATCGTGGTTGCAAAACAATTCCTCAACTCATCGTTGACCACACAAAATCGGAATTCAAAAAATCAAATGCTATTTACTGAAAGGATACATGCCCACTAAATCGGTTGTAACTACTTCAATACAACTCCGAATAAGGTGAACCCACTACCATTGGAAAACTAACTCCATTTACTATAACTTTGATGGGTAGATCCAAAGCTAAATCCAAAGGGAAGGCTTTCGTACGCGTAGATCTTCCAGACACATATTCTTGATGCAAGATCTACTTGTATGGAAATCTTCCCTTTGAATTTAGCTTTGGAGCCCTTCATCAAATTTATAGACAATTGAGTTATCTTTCCAGTGGTTTCAACTCATTAGAGGCTGTATTGAGGGAGTTACAGTCATTAAATGGATATATGTCCAAGAACTTATTTCTTTGCATCTTAAAATTTTAATCTAATATCAACTAATGTAGTTAGAACTAAGCAAAACTGATGTTTTTATACAGCTAAAAATGATGATTATTGTTTTTAGTAACGTACCATTTAAAGAAAATATGAAATGATGCATTTCAAAATATTCCAAAAGAAGCATTTTAGAGATTCTGATAATGGAGATCGCTCATGCAAGAGCCAGTTTCACTCCAAGAAGATGAACTGCAGCATCTGATCTTCTTGTGTTGTGGTATGTGAAACTTGGGATCTCGTGGTGCAGTTGGATTTTTGCTCGACCTTTAGAAATGTTAAAGGAAACTATATCAGCTTTTTGCAAACCAGTTCATTCTTCTAAGAAGGTTTCTCTCTATAACTTGTCTGTAAAACATATATGGCTGCAAAGAGAATTACCACTAGAAAACTATCTCTATATCACTGTCTCATAGATATATTCAGATAAAAAAAGCAGCTTATGATGATGTGTAAGGATATTTCAAGAGCAAAGTATTTATCTACCAGTCTTATTACCTTCTTGGAATGAATGGTCGATCAAAGTATGGCATTGGTTGCGCTTTGGGGACCAATTCCTTCCTCAACCGTCTTATCTCTTCTTCCTCTGCCAACTGAAAACAAAAATGTTGGATCTCAACTAAAGCAAGACTCTAATATTGGATATAAAACTTTACCTTCTGTTGTCTTTCTCTTTCCATTTTGTATTGCTCAATGAAGCTCATCTTCTCGGCAACCTATAACAATAAGTCACAGTTTATGATGCAGACTTCAAACCCAACGAAATGTAGATCTAATCATTGCATTTGCAAGGTTTACCTGATAATCAAATTCTGCACGTTCTACTGCCCGGACATCTGAGTGCAGCGTCAAGTCGACTGGTATTGTGATATCTTTCACATGAGGCTTAACCAGACACTGAAACAGAAAACAACATTAGATGCTAACTTGACCTCTTCATATTTAACAAGACATCATTAACTTAAGCTCGCCTAATTCTTCATCTCTATATTGTACAAACAACTTTCAACTACACAATTTTAAAATTGAATTCAACAGGTGTTTCTGACTATAGCTTGCAAGATCAAACTCGATAAATTAATACGAAAGCAGCATTCTTACCTCAGGTTCTTCAGTTGTCCAAGGAAGACCTTGAGCAATGGGGATTCTCATCTTTTCTTCCTCCATCGTTATTTCTTGAAGCTTCTTTGCAAACTCTTCCTCTTTCATTCTACCTCTTTGCTGCAGTGAAACAAAAGACCAACCAACAGTTAAGACTCAATTTCTACCATGAATCCTACAACTTTCAATATTTTGATCTATTAAACTCATACCTCAGTTCTAAGTTTGAACGGCTTCAAGGAAGTGACCTTAACCTGCTTCTTCTTTGATTTTCTGCTTCCCATTGTAGTCGATGAGTCCAAGCTCTGCCACATACAGAAAGATCAAACTGATTATATCAAATGGACGTCAACTGTCACTACAAAAAATATAATGAGGGCATCCAAGACATACGTTTCTTCTGCTTCTCCTGCCAGCATTTGAATTCCCACTCAAAACACTGAGAAATCACCAGATCAAACAATTCAGCACGAGACAAGATCAGAAAACTAACAGTTGAGAACTTTAGTCACCAACGAACTTACCTGCCGTGGCTGCTGTCCCAGGACGAACAAATGGAGGCATTGGGGTCTAACCCGAGATTCTTAGCTGTTAAGAGAAATTCAGATGGACAAAAAGAAGAGCTCCATGGGTGTTGCTCTTTCTCTCCCTTGAAGAACTTAGATTGGTGTCTCATTCCAGGCAATTCCCACTTCACCGGCTTCTTTATATCCTCTACGGTTTGGTCCTCTTCTTTCTTGTTGTCTGTCTTTGAAGCAGTAAAGCAAGTGAGTTTCTCAAATGCTTCTACAAGATTCATCACTTTACCGGATTCAGGCACACTTCGCCGTGATTCTTCCACCACCTTAGCCCTTGGCCTCTTCATTGTAGAAACGCCTATTTTCTCCGGTTCCCCAGATTCCTCTCCTTCTTGTTCATCTACATCTCCAACAGTTTGTCCGAGATAACAGCATTCCTCTAAACCTGCCTTTTCCTCCTCCTCCGATTCACTTCGTTTTTGGAAGAACTCCTCTTGCGATGCACGCAGCGTTTCATATGCAACACAGACGCACTTCATGTTACCCTTCTTCCTCTCTCCGCAT
Source organism: Eutrema japonicum (assembly GCA_030161315.1). Lineage (NCBI taxonomy): Eukaryota > Viridiplantae > Streptophyta > Magnoliopsida > Brassicales > Brassicaceae > Eutrema > Eutrema japonicum. The sequence goes on from BSQW01000005.1 coordinate 50,187,266, forward strand.
TTACAATCTATCTCAGCAACAGTCGGCACTGGATCCTTCTTCCCCTTCATCGAATTCTTCTTCGCCACCACGACAAACCTCCTCTCTCTGATCCGATTACGGGGAGAGAAAACCGCCTGGGTGGGTTTAGAGTTCTTGTGCGCCGATTTCATCGAATTGGCAGATTTCACGAGCGGGGATAGTGCGGATTTCTTGAGCGGAGACTTAGCCGGACTAATGTTAGGGTTTGCATTCTCCGATGATCTGAGAAACTTGGTCCGATCCTTCACCGGAGTCCCCAGTTTCCCATTCTTCAAATTAAACGACCCCATCGAAGATAAGGAACAGAATCTGGAATCAAAAGAGCAAGAGGAAGACGAACAATAATAGCTCTTCTACCCAAAAATAAAATTGACAGGAAATGAAGATTTAGGATTTTTCTGAATAACGAAGAAGATAATAGATTGGGAGCAAAATGTGACCGTTGCGGCACTCTTTGGACGCTCTCGATAACGGCTGCTTTTTTTTTATAAGTAAGAAATCATTTATTTCCATAATCTTGTCCGTTAGATTAAAGTAATGATAATGCTGATTTTAATGCCACGTCACATCAAATAGTTTAGTGAAACCTCTAATATTAGCCGTTGGATCAAGTACTTTAACAGCCAAATAGTTTTGTATAATGTTAGCCGTTGGATCATGACAAACGTGTACTCCATGTCACATCAAATTCTAATTATTTTCTGTCTAATATTAACCGTTGGATTTTTTTGTATGCTTGTTCCAATTTCCTTCCTAGTTATCATTTTGTAGCCAATTACGTTTCCACGTGTGAGATTTTTAATTAACAAAAACATTCTTCGTCTCTTGATCTTTTTTAATGGATCAAAAGGTCACTAGAAGCTGCTGCCAAATCGGGAAACATATACGAACTAATCCATGAAGATCCATACATACTCCTCTCCATGGAAATGATGAACGTGAAACCATCTTTTGCTCGGAAACTTAACACCCACGGACTTACGCCTCGCCGTCCATTACAGTCACTTCTGGCTAGTACTCGAAGTAGTTAAGGTTGATCCAAGCCTTGTTCGTCTTATAGGGCCGGGAGACAAGGTACGTACCGACTCTTCTTCTTTTTTTTTAACATTACAATAAAACAAATTTAAAATGAGATTACCGTTCTCCAGTCTTAAAAAATTAGCCAAGCTAGTTTATTTTGTATTTGGTTGGGTTTTTGAATCGATTTTCTCGGAAGTTTGGAACCATTTTGATTTGGTATGAGTAAGTGTCTGGTAAACCTTGCCTAGCCTCGGTTTAACCAGAACGATAACCGAGTCGTTAATATCATTTTTCTTGTCCCAAACAAGATATGACGCCATTGCTATTTGCGGTAAGCAGAAAAAAAGATTGATCTGATATCAGAAATTTTCTTAGCATCGTGGACGCAAACGTGAACGGAGAGAACGCTCTTCACATCGCTGTGAAAAACGACGACCAAAGAGAAGGATTAATAGTTCTTAAAGTTCTCATGGGATGGATCCTAAGATTGTGTCAAAAAGATGCAGAGTGGATCGAGACAAGAGTCATTATAAACCGAAGAGACAATGATGGTAACACGCCTTTACCTCTTGATGCTTATGAGAATAATCGCCAAGCTATGAAATTGATGTTAGAGAGTTCCAAGATTAACGTCAACATCGAGAACAAGAATTAGGGTTTAACTGTTCTTGGACATTGCCGTGGCACAAAGACAACACAATAATAGAGAAGATATAGAGAGACTGGTTAAAAGACAAGGCGGAAAACGTTCGATTTCTCTTGTAAAGATCAAGACAACATCAGATCTACTCGGCTCGAGGCTTACGTGGATAGAATCGAGCGGACGAAGATGATTCGTTCTTATTCTTGGATCTCTGAAGAAAGAAGAAACGCTTTTTTAGTGGTCGCCACTCTTATAATCACAGCTACTTAACAGACCGTTCTCCAGCCTCCCGGAGGCGTTTCTGACAGCAACGGTGGGAAAGTGGGTTCCGTGGTTATGGAATTAAGAGGGATACTTTATCTGGTTATGGTTATGGAACAGTGCGGGTTTCTACTTAACCATGGCATTGACGCTGCGTTTGTTGAGTTTAGGGCAAAGAGAGTATCTTTTGGTATTATCCTCTGTTCATTCCTCTGCTCGTGGCTTATAAAGAATAGATAGAGAGGCCTTTTGAGAAACAGGCCTATTTAAGCTGTTAACGTTATCGACAGTCCCATATCGGTCAGGTAAAACAAAGATGCTACGTTTATATATGGCTAGAGTCGACTATGTGATTGTACCCTTCGGGGACATCCGATAAAATTGGAACAATACATAGAAGATTAGCATGGCCCCTGCGCAAGGATGACACGCATAAATCGAGAAATGGTCCAAATTTTTTTCTTTCAGATCGATTTCTTCTTCGTTTGTGTTCTTCTGGGTTTCGAGTTCTTGTGATCTAAACAACAACAATTTGATTCCTTACAGTTACCCTCTTCATCATGTTCAAGAACCAAATCAACAACAACAACAATATTGTTCTTCCGGTAACTTTAATGGGTTACAAGAAGATATGTGGTGTCTTCAACTTCAAGATTCATCAACGACAGTGAATTTGAAGGGTGGCTTCATTGATGAGTGTGACGACGTTAAGCCTGTGGAAGAGGTTTCTAGCGAGACGCACGAGTACGAGCATCATGAAGATTTCGTTGAACAACGGAAACTCGACTTGCCTTCGGCACAATTCATCATTTCTTCTTAGCTTTTTTATTTTTTTCTTTGGTCTTTTGGAATTTTTTAAAAAAATTTAAGAATCACTTTTGTAGGGCTCTCAACAAATTCTCCTCTCATTGATCGATTTCAACAGATTTTTTCCCCTTTGTGTTGTTTTATTTTGGATTTTTTTGTATCTCATTTAGTAAAATTTGTCCTAGGATTAGATGTGAAAGAAGTATGGAATCTTCAACAATATGTTGCACAAGAATTTGATGGAATAAACAAAATTCAGTCGAGAAGACGAAATATTTTCATTCTACATATGTGAAATAAGATCGTTCAATAATAGAATAGGCCCATGAAGAATTTGGAAGAGAAGCCTTGTGATAAAGAGGGCCCATTTACACTGAAACAGTACTATTAGTCCCACATCGGTCAGGCAAAGAGCAGAAGCTACGTTTATATATGGCTAGAGTCGACTACATTATTGTCACTTCGGGGACATCCGATAAAATTGGAACGATACAGAGAAGATTAGCATGGCCCCTGCGCAAGGATGACACGCACAAATCGAGAAATGGTCCAAATTTTTTTTTTTTTTTCCAGATCGGTTTCTTCTTTTCTCAGGTTTCTAAAACCCTAGATTTTCACGATTTACAAATGTGTCAGAGCTTTTGCACTAGTTCATTGGTTGGATTTTGATGGAATAATTATTTAAAAGTAACATGTTCAATAATAAAATAGGCCCATGAAGAGAAGCCTTGTGATAAAGAGGCCCATTTACACTGAAACAGTAGTATTATTCCCACATCGGTCAGGTAATTAAAGAGCAAAAGCTACGTTTATATATCGCTATAGTCGATTACGTTATTGTCTATTTGGGGACATGTGATAAAATTGGAACGATACGAAAGATTAGCATGGTCCCTGCTCAAAGAGAGATTTCTGAAACCTGGTTAATTAAGTTAACTGGAAGTGCAGTGATAGGCTGATAGCTAAGACAATATGATTGGTTCGTTGTTGCAGTTCTGTTTGTTTGTTTCAAATGCCTCTTTGGTTACCGGTATGAATTGTATTGAGCGAGATTCAGATTTGATTACCGGTTTGTGTAAACCAACGGAACTCATCTTTATAATGTTAATGCCGGTTGTATTTGTCCAAGAGTTTCTGGATAGGTAATGCTGTATTTAAGAATCTGAAATAAGAGTGGGTATTTTGTTCTGTTATGTTTATCAGAGAAGGGACAAAGATTTGACTTTTAAAGAGGCATTTTTTATTTGGGTAAACATGTTCTCAAGAGAAGCATGCCTATCATTAAGTTTAAGACTAGCTCTACCTCTGTGAGCTTTCCAAGATCTAATGCCACGAGTCTAACATGATTTGGACAGCAAAATCACTGAACTTCCACCATGTTGAGTCTGAGTTTGAAGAGCAGAACATGATCAACATTCTGATCTATCTTCCAAAAAGGAAATCTACTTATGATAATCATGACATAAACCATAAGAGATACAATGAGGATGGAATTAGACTGACCAAGTTTTAGCCTTGTACAACTTAAAAAAATTCCAACGTACAACATAACATAGACTTGAGAAAAAAAAAGCATAAACATAAACTTGACAAACATTAAGCACCAGAAGCTTCAGAGTTGAAAGCAAAAGAATGCTCCTTTCTACTTCTTATCTTCATCTCTAATATTGTTCCTAATATTGCTTTAATTACAGATTTACAGGCGGCAGAGATTAATTAAGGAGGAAAAAATATGTGGAGAATAAGATTACTCGCAATCTACTATAAATCACCATATCCAACAATTATATTTAACTACATAATTGACTGGAGTATATATGGCTGAAAGTGAAAGGTGTCCTATAACCGGCATTCGAATTCAAAGATAAACTAGTAAAAAAACTTGTGAATACATAGAAATCATGATTTTTGGGTTTTATAGTCATCGAGTTAAAGTAACATGGCAAACCAAATCGAGTTTTATACGAATCACCTTTTTGGGTACATGGTCAACGTATACAAACCATGTTATATTCGCATTTTTCTGTTTCGATTTTGATTTATTAAAAATTATATGTTTTTCAACCACGCTCTTCTTGGTATATTTTATATATAGCTTGAGAAGCACTTCAAAAAGTTTGACTGAGTTTTCAAGCAAAGTGCTATTAGTCTTTTCTCTGAAGATTGTCCTGTAGACTCCACCACACACTCACTTAATAACTGATACAAATGGGTTTTAATAATGATAGATTAACATGTACATTATTGACACTAAACACCAACCTTTAAGGTTTGGGAAGTATATTATAACGAACTATGGATTATGGAATTTTATATTCCTCAGAATTTGTTTGCATAATACTTCATTAACAATTTTTTTTTTGACATCATATTTACAAACCCCTTTTTTCTTTGTATATGTTTCTCAAGTTAAAATAATATCATTTGCATGTAATATATTTAGAGCCCATATATATATAATATTTTTCGGCAGGTAGAGAATATATCTATCTATGTATGTAGTTATGTATGTAGTTATGTAGAGAATACTGATTGATTGGTTATATATTGATTGGCAAAAATAAAAAAAAAGGAAGTCGCAAAAATAAAAAAAACAACGTGCTACACAACCACGTCTCGATCACGCCTATGGGCATCTTCAGGTGCATAGATCGGGAGATTTGCAATACGATTACCGCAAAAAGACAGAAGATAGTTCTCCAATTTAATGTCCCTATGGCTTATATGAGTTGATTTGAGTTCTTCAGGTTCTTCAGTTGTTGTTGTTGCCCCTTTGTTTTTTTATTTCTTTTTTGCCAAGAGAGTATGTTTTAGATGTTGCTTATTGTAAGATCTAACATTTAATTTATATGATATTACCATTCATAGCAACAAAAAAAAAAAAAAAAAAAGGAAGTCGAGAAAATAGAAAACAAAAAGAAGTCATTTGGAGTCTACAATTGGATTCAAGAAATAAGGGATTGAAACAATCGATCTGACGAGATCAGATGTAAATGGACATCGAGAAGTAATAATAAAACAACGGACATTTTATCAAAAACGGCGATCCTAGAACTTGTTTCATATGTTATTATCCTCTTGTTCCTCCAACCATAACAAATGCTTTACAGCGAAACAGATACACATGGTTTTTTTTTTTTTTTTTGGAATAAATTCTTACTCTATTGATGTTTCCATGTATATATCTAATTCTCTGCAGGTAATACTAATATATTTTGTTAAAAGTAAACACATAAAAAGTAATTGGAAATTATTCAGCAGATTATCATTACTATGGAGATTAGGAAAGTAGATTATTTTAACTGGAAACTAAGTATGTTTTCCCAATTTGCTTCAAAAATTTATGAATAAAAAAAAAGAGAAAAATGTATTTTGAGTTAGGTATTTGCATTTATGTCGGTAAGAAAATAAGTTACACAGAAATTTATTTCGTTTCTTAAATAGATTGTTTGGGAGTGATTTTGCAGTAATCTATCTTACAAAGTTACGATCTTCAGTTATTTATTTCAGAGAATAAATCAAACTGTGTGGATGATCCGAAATTCCACAGAACAATATTATTGATTTACGTCTAAAAAAGGAAAAAAAAGAAAATGAGGTACATATATTTAATTAATTGAATGTTTGTTGACTTGCACGATATATAGTCTAATTATGTTGGTCGAAATCCAATCCTTTGATGTATGGCAAATATTTAAGACTTGAAATTTGAAACCTGCCAAATATTGTTTTCATTTAATTTCTAACTGAAAGAAAGTTATAGTTGCGTTATTCTTTGACGGTTTCAAGGGCATTTTAGGAATCTCATCACCTATATAAACTCCCTACTCACCCCGCTCTTCTTCTCCATCGTCAGATTTAGCGATTCCTTCTCCTCAGCAATTTCACCTCCATTTTCTTCGACCCGACCCTACGTAGCTTGCTAAAGGTATGATCAATTCTAGCTTAGCTCTCTTTCTCCGTTTTTTTTCCAATTTTGTGATTATCACGATCCGATCTCGTTTCGATTTCGATCTGTTTGTGTTTTCGTCCCAAACAAAAACAAAGATTTTTCTGCATTCAGGTTCGATCTGTGTCGGTGATCCGCTGATAATTCACGTAATTTCATTCCCCCCCCCCCCCCCCCCCTCATTCAACCGGGCTCTTTTGCATGTTACCAGATCTGAGATTTTGATTTCAATTTCTCACCGTATGTGTATTTTGTTCGTCGAATTTCCGCTTGAAACGGCTCATTGTTAAGCATCATCATGACTATTTGATCTCTGGGTTGATATGAATCCGTAGCTTCACCTAATATGATATTCGGTTCATGTTTACGTTAATGTGGTATTCTGTGTGCATCTTCTAATTCCTACGAAACCGGATCTGGTTTTTTTTTAAAACCGAATATATCAAAGTTTACTTCTTGTATATTTTGTGCTTATAGCTTTATTTGCATTTCATACAACGCGTGAATTGCTGGATCTGACATGTTGAGTCACAATTCTCGTTCTCCAGTGCAGCTAATTCCTTCTGTTTTGTTGTTATTCGAATTGTTAAGAACTTTTATGCAGTCATATTATTGTGTAATGTATTAAACTTAATCTCTTTGGTGTTTATTTATGGCATTGATTACTGAGAAATCTCTAGTTTGACATTAAACTCTTTTTTTCTTCTGGAGGCAATACAGTTTACAAGCAAAATGGTGAAGATTTGCTGCATTGGAGCTGGATATGTCGGTGGTCCAACCATGGCGGTCATTGCTCTGAAGTGCCCATCTGTTGAAGTGGCTGTTGTTGATATCTCTGTGCCAAGGATCAATGCCTGGAACAGCGATCAGCTCCCGATCTATGAGCCTGGTCTTGATGATGTGGTTAAGCAGTGCCGTGGAAAGAACCTTTTCTTCAGCACCGATGTTGAGAAACACGTGAGAGAGGCTGACATTGTCTTTGTCTCTGTCAACACCCCGACCAAGACCCGTGGTCTTGGAGCAGGCAAAGCTGCGGATTTGACTTACTGGGAGAGCGCAGCCCGTATGATTGCTGATGTTTCGGTTTCCGACAAGATTGTTGTCGAGAAATCAACTGTGCCTGTCAAAACCGCAGAGGCAATTGAGAAAATCCTTACACACAACAGCAAAGGAATCAAATTCCAGATTCTCTCCAACCCCGAGTTCCTTGCTGAAGGAACCGCCATTGAGGACCTTTTCCAACCTGACCGTGTCCTCATCGGTGGTCGCGAAACAACTGAAGGATTTGCAGCTGTCAAAGCCTTGAAAGACATTTATTCCCAATGGGTCCCTGAAGAGAGGATCCTCACCACCAATCTCTGGTCCGCGGAGCTTTCCAAGCTTGCAGCTAATGCCTTCTTAGCACAGAGGATCTCATCAGTCAATGCAATGTCTGCTCTCTGTGAAGCAACAGGCGCCAATGTCTCAGAGGTCGCTTACGCTGTGGGTAAAGACTCTCGGATCGGCCCCAAGTTCTTGAACTCAAGTGTGGGATTCGGTGGTTCCTGTTTCCAGAAAGACATACTCAACTTAGTCTACATCTGCGAATGCAACGGCTTACCCGAAGTCGCTGAATACTGGAAACAAGTCATCAAGATCAACGACTACCAGAAAACCCGATTCGTGAACCGCATCGTCTCTTCAATGTTCAACACAGTCTCCAACAAAAAGATTGCAGTGCTCGGTTTCGCCTTCAAGAAAGACACAGGAGACACAAGAGAGACTCCAGCCATTGATGTCTGCAAAGGTCTGTTAGGTGACAAAGCTCGTATCAGCATCTACGACCCACAAGTCACTGAAGACCAGATCCAAAGAGACTTGACCATGAACAAATTCGACTGGGACCACCCGCTCCATCTCCAGCCCATGAGTCCCACCACCGTGAAGCAAGTCTCAGTGGCTTGGGACGCATACGCTGCAACCAAAGATGCACACGGTATCTGCATTTTAACCGAGTGGGATGAGTTCAAGAAACTAGATTACCAGAAGATCTTTGAGAATATGCAGAAACCGGCGTTTGTTTTTGACGGTAGAAACGTGGTGGATGCTGAGAAACTCAAGAAGATTGGGTTTATTGTTTACTCCATTGGTAAGCCATTGGACCAGTGGCTCAAGGACATGCCTGCTCTTGCCTAAGAACAAACAAACCTCTTCCTTAGCTTTTTTTATTTGATTTTTTCCCCGAATCATCATATGAGTTTTTCATATGTTTTTGCGTTTTACTATGTTCTGATCTGATCAATAATTGTCGCTTTTGTTCTTCGTATGAAAATCCAACAGAGATTTTTAGGTTTGGTTTTTGTTGGTTATTATGTACCTTGGGTCATCAAATATTGTAAGCTTTTCAAGTATTATTTCCATAATATTAAAAATTTTCTCTAGTTGAAAATTAATATCATTTCTATTTGCGTTGTTATTTTATAAAAAAATAATTACCTTGATAAAAACATTTAATGAATACCTAGTAGTATCGGTAGTAAAGATAATGTCGAACAAAAAAAAAACTAGAGAATATTCTGTTGCGGCTCATGCTGCTTGCCACGTGGAACCTTGGAGTCCAAAGTAAAGTGTCTTTCTTGGAGATTGACTAAAATGCCCCTTTCTCCTCGTTTCTTGGAGATTGACAGTGATCTTCTCCGTTTCTCTCTGTTTCCATTCCTCTTGCTCACTCGTTCTCCCGAAAAGTCACAGAACACACAAAATGATTTTCTTCTCATCTCCGTATTGGTGATCTTTCCTTTTCTTCGATAGCCTGCCTCTCGTTCTCTCTTCTTTCTTTCCCAGAAAACTATTCTTCCTCTGTCTCCGACGCTTTCTTTCTCATTTTTTTTCTCGGGAAAGTGACAGGAAACTGAGCATAATCCTTCTTTTTCTTTGATAATGTGCGTGATGTCTCTGTCTTGCGTTTGTTGCCTCCTTCTCTGCCTCTACATTGTCTACTTGATCATTTCCTTCATCGACTTCTTCTTTATTCGAATCCCCCATGTATTTCGCGCCTAATGGAAGAAGAACATCAACATCTCCATACACCCACCTATGGAGAAGAAGAAGAATCTATGCACAACCAGCGAGGTCTCTCTTGCTACTACGGTCTAAGGGAAAACCCAAAGAAGAAAACCCAGAAATCTTTTGGATTAGAATCGCCGGAATTGATGAAGAAGATTTTGTTCCGATGCGGAGAATGTGGAAAAGGGTTTCGGTACGAGAAATGTCTTTCGAATCATCAAGCGGGGATGCATTTATCGACGAACCAGAGGTTTTATGAAGAATCGATCAAGAGTCTGTGTAGTAGCTTCGGTCTTGTGAGGAAGAAGAAGAGGTCGAGAGTTATCAGGTACAAGAAGACTCCATTGTCTTGTTCGTTTACTACATTTCTTGAGTCGCCTTCCGTTTTGGCTGCGAATGATGAAGAATTAGAAGTGGCAGAGTGTTTGATTCTATTGTCTAAGAGTAGTTCCAAGTTTGTAGTAGACGGACTGAAACTTGTTAGTGAAGCAGCAATGGGTGCAAATCATGAAACGCCTAGATGTTGTTTGAGCAACAAGAAACCACCAAAAGCTGGTGAATTCAAATTTGGGTTTTCAAGTAATGAGCAAGAAAGGTTTAGTAGATATGGAACATCGAATAAACCAGCTAGTTTCCTGGAAGACGGCAACAAATTAGATCAGCAGAAGCGGAGAAAAGCTGGTGAATTTGAGTCTGGGTTTTTCAGTGATGAGCAGATGCTGCTGAAAGAAGAAATTAGTAGTGATGAAACATCGAAAGAAGCAGCTAGTTTCTTGGGAGAAAAGAGTGAATTGGATCAGTGGAAACTGCAGAAATCTTGTGACTTTGAATCTGGGTTTTACAGAACTGAGCTTGGAGTAGGAGCTATGGAGTGTTCTGATTCAGATACTGGATCTGATAAGAGGAATGCTGAGCATCAATGCAGGTTGTGCAACAAGGTATTCTCGTCTTATCAAGCTCTAGGTGGTCATCAGACGTTTCATCGGATGAGCAAAAGTAAGAAGAAGAAGAATCGAAGAGAGGAATCAGAAGAAGAGCCTGAGGATGAGTTACTGCGAATAGAAAGAGAAGAAGAGGCACGAGTGTAGCATCTGTTCAAGGGATTTCAGGTCGGCTCATGCTTTACAAGAAGTGTCACGGCAAGAGACAACACTCGAAAACAGAGCATGATCATGAGGGTTTGGGGCTTCTCAGTACTGTTGGATTCGAGTTTTACTAAAATTCTGTTATTCGAATAGAATTTGAAGTTGTGAGGAATTTGGTAGTCAAATTCGAGACTTTTTTGTTGCTCTGATATTTTAGACGAGAAAACCCATTTATCTTTCACTTTCTTAATCCAAGTTGTAGACTTTTTGCTCTGTTTTTTTTCCCGGAGTTTCTTTTAGCAAAATTTCCGGGAAAGTGATGGGTAAAGAAGTGGGATTTATTAAAAAGTGTTTTTCTTAACTCGGGTTTGATTCCGGTTCTAGTCAATTTTGGTCGATTTGAAAAGTCATAATGAAATGTGTCGGTCGGTCTTGGTATACAACCAAATTTTTGAGCATATAAATGAAATTAAATAACTACCTTTTTTGTAATATGCTAAACGAAAACGACAAAGAGAATTGTACGCCATTTTGTAATTAACTAGGATTTAACCCGTGTTAATTATAGCGCGGAATAATTTTAAAAATAAAAATTATTTTGAAATTTAATAAAATTGATTTTATCTGAATTTTACAATATAACTATCTAATAATTATAGATAAAGCTGTCAATTTGTAATAATTTATCTATTTAACTCGTTTTGCAGTGAACTAAAATATTATTCTGGCTAACCCGTAAAAACTTATAATCTTAAAAATATAACTCTAATATGAACCGTTAAATGACTTTTATTTTTGTAGTTAGTCAACGAACTCTTAAAAAAAATAGTTTTCATGTGTCTAACTTTTTTTATAAAATTAGTAAAATATTTTTAACTTTTGTTTTGATATATATTCAAATAAAATATAATAAATTATAGTGAAAAATATAGCAAGATTTTGAATATATATATTTTTAATATATATGAATTGATTATTATTTTAAAATATATAGTATTAAAAATAATTAAGAAATAAAATAATAAATAACTTTTTAATGCAAAATATATACTTTCCATATTCTAATCAATAATTTTAAAACACTATTACATCATTTCCTATTTCAATTATTCTTTGTTAATTGTAATGGTATTTCATGTAATAACTTACAAAACAAAATTCATTTTAAAAGATGTTTTTTTAAATAATATTATAGAGATTTTGGAAAAAATCCTTATGGGTGTAATTGGACCTACCAGCTAAGACTGACATATACATATAGATATAGATGGGATGGGGCAGCTCCCTAACAAAAAAAATAATTAGTGTAAACTCTTAAAGATAATAATTATTGTCCCATATAAAACGATATATTTGCCCCTATTAATTTTTTCCCTTATTTTATTTGATTATTTTTTATATATATAATTGACATGTATCCATCCAAATTTGATCGCCAAATTGATTTATTTACCTTTTTCCTTAAAATCACTTATATTAATTTATGAATTTTAGACGTTTTGTTAATAAATAAGTACACAAACCAACCATAATATTAGCATATGTAAAAGACTTAACCTTACTAACACTTTTTTTTTACACGTTTATGCAAAACTTACAGAAATTTAATTCTAAATATTTTAAACGAATTGACGCAGTTAAATTTATGAAATCATGTTCTCTATAAGACTAATTATTTTTGTAAACTACATGATAACTTTCTACAAAAATAATTAAAAATGCTTTGAAACTATATATACAGTAATATATTAGCTTGTTTGATAAATATGGTAACTAACAAAACAAATTCCAACAAATAAAGATCAAAATTTTGATTTTTTTTGGGGTAAAATTTGGTTTTGGTAATTCTCTAGAAAAGGTTTAAAAGCAAGGTTTAGAATATATATAATGCATTTGTAATTTTTTTATTTTATCAATATTTTAAGATGATATTATTTTTTTTTTTTTGATAATATCTTAATTTTAATATATTTTTGCCCCCAGTTAAAATTATTCCGGGCTCCACCACCGTATACATACCATTATCGAATTGCTTATCGTTCTCTTCATCACATTAAATCGAACTAGCTTACACAACATCAAATCAATTGTTGTAATTCACGCAGTTTTCGTGTGGACGACGCCAATTTAGTGTGCTAGATCTTTTTTTTTTTTTGCTATAGTGTGTAATGATTTGTACAAAATATGTGATTTTCTTAAGATTTTGGGTGATCAATTTTTAAATTAAGAGATAGAATTATTTATATATATATATATATATATATATTCTATAAATAATGTGAGAATGATTCTTTCTATTTATAAAATTATTCATATGCAAATTCATTACCAAAAAAAAAAGAAGATACTATGCGTTACTTAAAATGTTAAGTTAATATAAAAAAAATCAAGACGTTAGGAAGATGGAGTAAATGTCTATTTATCTAGAACGAAATATACCAATTTTTTTTGACGTAACGAAATATATAATTTATGTATAAAATGTCTAATTATTTATGTTTATCAATTTAATTGTCAATTTTCATAAGTTTATATCAATCATTAATGAGGAAAGATGGAAAAAGCAAAACTATTGCTTAGCCATGAAAATAGGTGGAGACAAATGTATAATTAGCTCTCTATAAAACAAGCCCTAAACTCATGGTCAAGACACCAATTAACTCTTTATAATTTTAGATCTTTAATAATATTTTGTTTTGGAATAAATATATTTAGATCCACCGGCAAAATCACTGAGAACAAAAGCTCCATATTCCTCTCATTTGTTTCTATTTTTGTTTTGTTTTTCATCTTCTTCTTCCTCAGCTCTTTGATTTTGAATCTTGATCTGTGAGTTAACGTCTTAAAACGTGAATTTGTGGCAAACCCGTTCGGATTCTCGTATTCAATTTGATTGAAGCAATCTCCAGAGGAGTAGGCGGGAATCTCATATTTGGATCTTCCACTGTTGGTCGGAAATCCAATGCGGTCTGCGAGAAGACCACAAGGAAGAAGAATAGCGATTAGGAACCAAACACAGACGAATACGCAGGAGTCTAGATCGATCATCGGGATCGGAGAGGCGGAATCTGATCGGATCTGATGTTGGGTTTGGGATTGCGTCCGGCGTCAGGGATTAGGGTTTTCGATTCGGTTTCTGTTGTCACTGTGGTGGTGCTGCACGACCAAGGATGCTGCTTCACATATCGCCTAGCATGAGAAGCATCACGATTTCGAGCAGCAATGAGTTTATTGACTTGATGAAGATCAAGGTCGCAGCTCGTCACATCTCTTACCGAACTCTCTTCCACACCATCTTAATTCTCGCTTTCTTGTTGCCTTTTGTCTTCATCCTAACCGCTGTTGTTACCCTCGAAGGTGTCAACAAGTGCTCCTCCATTGGTACCCTCTTTTCTTTTGTTTCCCTTTGATCATTTTGCCTTTTCTTCCATCTTCACTAATTCCTATGTTTCTGCCTCTGATTTTGTTGTCTTCTTCATCTTTACTCTCAACTTTTTTTATATTCCAATTAGCAAATTTGATGGTTCACTATTGTGGATTGTCTTTTTTCTCATCTTTAGTGTCCATTATCACAAGCATCTTATTAGGTTTGTTTGATCCAACGGACATGTTTGGGATCGTACTAGGATGGGGCTTCTTAAGTCAACCAAGTTTGGGGATTTTGGATTTTTCTTGTTAGGTCCCCACTAATAAATTTTGTAGGATCTTGGTTCTCAAGGAGCTGTACGACCTTAATTGTTTTGTTAGCAGTACATATAATTTCCACAATCAATGCATTTTGTTGGATTGTGGAGCTGAATGACAATTTCTGCAAAGTGGAGTAAGAACTACAGATTTCTCTGCATTACTAGATTTGAGCCAAAAACCTCGAGGGAATTTCTCCCTATACATATATCTATATGCTGTTTGAGGATGTCATTCAATACTTTTATATGGTTTAGGATGTTCATTTACTGAGTTTTCCATCCAAGATCGGTATTCATTTCAATTGAATGTTCTGCTTTTATGTTTAGGGAGACGGTTTTGATGCTTTCATTTTTTTTTAAGTTTCTTCCCTTTTTCTTCTTACTTTCAGATTGTTTAGGGAGGCGGTTAGGTCCACGTCTTCTTGGTAGGGTAGATGATTCAGAGGTGAGTGGCTGCTTTCTTTACTCTGCTGTTTTTCATTGTTTTTTCATGTTCTTAAATGATATTTCTCTTCCCCCCTATGTTTCTCTTGCTGCAGAGAATAGCTAGAGACTTTTATAAAATTCTAAACGAAGTAAGCACTCAAGATATTCCAGATGGTTTGAAGCTTCCGGATTCTTTTAATCATCTTGTTTCGGATATGAAGAATAACCACTATGATGCAAAAACATTTGCTCTTGTGCTGCGAGCCATGGTACACTTTGTCTAATCCGAAAATGTTTCTGATTCTACATAATGTGCCCTATTGCCCTTGCATCAAATTGTAGACATTTGTCTTTTCTAGAAAATCTGTTACATATCTGTGGCCCTTGAAATTGTCAAATTGTAGACAATGTTTCCAATCTACTATTATTAATTCTTGTTTCTCTCTAAAGTGAGCCATATAAATTCGAAGATTATCATCTTATGTGATTTGTTTATGTCTGTCTTGAACAGATGGAGAAGTTCGAACGGGATATTAGGGAATCTAAATTTGCAGAACTTATGAACAAGCACTTTGCAGCAAGTTCCATTCCCAAAGGCATTCATTGTCTCTCTCTAAGACTGACAGATGAATATTCCTCCAATGCTCATGCTCGTAGACAGCTTCCTTCACCAGAGTTTCTCCCTGTTATATCAGATAATGCTTACCACCATTTTATTCTGTCCACGGACAATATACTGGCTGCATCAGTTGTGGTCTCATCTGCTGTGCAGTCATCTTCAAAACCCGAGAAAATTGTCTTTCACATCATCACAGACAAGAAAACCTACGCGGGTATGCATTCATGGTTTGCACTCAATTCTGTTGCACCTGCTATTGTGGAAGTTAAAGGTGTTCATCAGTTTGACTGGTTGACGAGAGAGAATGTTCCGGTTTTGGAAGCTGTGGAAAGCCATAATGGTGTCAGGAACTATTACCACGGGAATCATGTCGCTGGGGCAAACCTCACTGAAACAACTCCTCGAACATTTGCTTCAAAATTGCAGTCTAGAAGTCCAAAATACATATCTTTGCTCAACCATCTAAGAATATATATACCAGAGGTAAAATGTTTTATGCTCTTGTTTAAACTTGCAACGGAGCTTTATGCCCCTTTTTCTCTGAAATCATATGCCAATTCCCTCTTTTATTTTTTTTGGAATAGCTTTTCCCGAACTTAGACAAGGTAGTCTTCTTAGACGATGATATAGTTGTCCAGAGAGACTTGGCGCCACTTTGGGATGTTGACCTTGGTGGTAAGGTCAATGGAGCAGTAGAAACTTGCCGGGGTGAAGATGAATGGGTAATGTCAAAGCATTTAAGGAACTACTTCAATTTCTCTCACCCGCTCATCGCAAAGCATTTAGATCCTGAAGAATGCGCTTGGGCATATGGTATGAATGTCTTTGATCTACAAGCTTGGAGGAAGACAAATATCAGAGAAACGTACCACTCTTGGCTTAGAGAGGTATGAATGTATTCGACCTACACTCTTTTGTTTTTCTGTAGCAGAATTACCTCACTCTCCTACTCTGTTTGCTTTTTGGTTTTGAGCAGAATCTAAAGTCGAATCTGGCAATGTGGAAGCTTGGAACCTTGCCGCCAGCTCTTATCGCGTTTAAGGGACATGTCCACATAATAGACTCGTCATGGCATATGCTTGGGTTAGGGTATCAGAACAAGACCAACATAGAAAATGTGAGGAAAGCTGCAGTGATCCACTACAATGGCCAATCAAAGCCATGGCTTGAGATAGGTTTTGAGCATCTGCGGCCATTCTGGACGAAATACGTCAACTACTCCAATGATTTCATCAAGAACTGCCACATCTTGGAGTAGCAAAACCGAAAGTTTGAGATGATATTGAAGGTACTACGGGTGTAAAAGACAGAGGAAGAGATTAGGAAGTAAAAAAGCAGAGAGATAAAAAGACGAGCACTGCAGATTTTACGCACACTTTAAAGATTCGGAAATTTAGTTTGCCACATATACATAAGAAACTTGTTGCAGCAAAGGGGAAGCTGCATAAGAGAAAGAGAGATAAAGATTCATTCTTTCTGTAAAATAGAAGGTACCCTTTTTGAAATTCTTTTGGTTTCGATTGGAGAATCCAATTCTTGAATCTTTTATAAGGATGGGAAAGATTGGATTTTTTTTTTTTTGGGGTTATCAAGAAGTCATGACCAAAAAGGCCAGTTGTTGATAATTGAAGAAGAGAACAATTATATACACTTGTTGCATTTGTTCCACATTTCTTATTATATCATTTGGGTTCGTAATTTCTACAAATTTCTAAATTCTGGATTCTATTTGCATCGATTTTTCTCCTTAGAAATGTATCTTCTTCTCAGTTGTTTTTTTTTTAGCGAAAAACATTTGAAGCTATACTTTGTAATGTAAATTGTTGAGATTATAAGATAATCTGTCTGACCAAAGTTGATGATTAACAATAAACAAAAGAGAAATCCAAATGCTTTTGAATGTAAAAATTTATTTTTATATTTTTTGATTAAAAAAATGGAAATTGGGAGATCACTTGATAATAAATTAAAAAAACAATATGGAATGTTAAGGTTGAGCATTTTCATTGGCGTATATGGAACATTTGGCTGCAATTGATTCTCAAATCTTCGAGATCTCCTACCTATTATGAACATTTCATAACTCTCTCTCTCTCTCTCTCTCTCTCTGGTGTGAGGTTTCAAGGATCCTTGTGATTCATCTGTTGCAGACCCAAGTAAGAAAACCAATTAGGGCTTCTTGTTGATTGTTTTCATGATTTTATAAAGTAGAAAAGACGAGTCATCATATCTTTAATGGAAGACCTTTGCGATTCATATTTATTTAACCAGTGCTCTTCTTATATTCATTTACAATATTCAAGATCATCCAAGAGCTTCAGGTTTCAAAATGAGACCTTGAACATCTGTTTTTTTCTTCTTACTACAGACATTATTACTTCTTAGGAGCTCTTGTTAATCCCACTGGTGAGGAGAGAGATTGGTTCTTGCAGATATCATGGCAGAGGTGAAGGATCATTTAGAGATTAAGTTCCGGTTAAACGATGGTTCAGATATCGGTCCTAAATCGTTTCCTGATGCTACAACCGCTGCAACATTGAAAGAAACTGTTGTTGCTCAATGGCCAAGAGGTTAGTGTCACTCTGGCTTTCTGAGCTTCTTGTTATGGAGAAAGATGCTGGTTTTGCATTGGTTTCTTCGCCTCCTATTTCCGTGATAGTAAAGGTTTCATATTTTGTATGGGATTTGTGCAGAAAAGGAGAATGGGCCAAAGACAGTGAAAGATGTGAAATTGATAAGCGCGGGTAGAATATTGGAGAACAACAAGACCGTTGGAGATTGCAAGAGTCCTGTCTGTAATCTCTCTGGTGCTATCACCACAATGCATGTTCTCATTCAACCTCAACTTACTAAAAAGGGTAAAACTTTGATCTCTATATTAATTATGCATGGTTATACAAACCAACTCTTAGATCAAATCTTTACCCTTTGTATGAGAATCTGAGATCTTTGTTTTGCTAATGTTATCAACAGAAAAGAAGAAGAAGAAGCCTAAAGGTGATCTGAAACAGAACAAATGTGTCTCTCTTTTGTTTAAACCCTAAAGGGAGATTCAGATTCCTTTCTTGAGCCTTCTTTCAATAGTTCTTTCTTTTTATATCGCTTGAGGTTTGGTTTCTAATGTAGTTCTGATTCGTGCAATCATAGAAAACATTTCAAATTTACAGATTAGAGTGAATCTCGTTAAGAATATAACATAATGCCTTTTTTTTTTGTATAAATCATTTTGTTGGCTTATGAATAAATCGTTCTTCTTTGTCATAAGCATTGAAAGCACAAAGAAATTATAATTCGTGAGTAATACTGAAAGCGTAGGTACATTTCTATTGGAGCGTACAAGCCACGCACCAGACCTGCGAGTGGCTAAAATTGTTTAATTTATTCGGGAAAATATATTATTTACTCATTTTGGGACGGCTTATACTTGGGAAAATCACATATTTTCTTTAGTGGACACGTGTCAGAATAAGGTCTAAAGTGTGCACCTCATCCCGAGGGTTCACGAATCCTCCGGCGTCGTGTAGCAGCAACTTCTCCTTCACCATCTCCTGCTTCTCGCTAAACAAAAGCGTTATCTTTGCTGAATTCTGAGGTAAACATCTCGCCGTTTTGGCGAATTTGTGCTAAACTCCTTGTTGTATTTTCATCTTCCTTTGTGAATCGCTTGCCGAGCAAATGGCGACGGCTACCACGGCGGCGTTTAGTGGTGTAGTCGGCGTAGGAACGGAGTCTTCAAGGGTTTCTTCGTTTTCCCATCTTCAACCCTCTGTGGCTTTTCCGGCCAAGCCCAACTCCTTCAAAGCTCTGAAATTAAAGCAGAGCGTGAGCCTCACGCGGCGGCCTGAGCACCGGCCGTTCGTTGTCCGATGTGAAGCTTCTTCCAATGGAAGGGTAAGTAAAGTCTGAAACTTTAGGTGTTATCTGCACTGTAATTTTAAGTATTCGCTGGCTTCACGAATCTGGGATTGATACCAACACTCGAGGTTGCTAATTGGATTGCTATGTTGATTGCTTATATAGCTTTCACAGCAAGAATTCACAGAAATGGCGTGGCAATCGATAGTTTCTTCACCAGATGTGGCCAAGGAGAATAAGCAACAGATTGTGGAGACAGAGCATCTAATGAAAGCTCTTTTGGAGCAGAAGAATGGTTTAGCGCGCAGGATTTTCTCTAAGATCGGTGTGGATAACACCAAGGTTCTAGAAGCAACAGATAAGTTCATTCAACGCCAACCAAAGGTAACGACTGCGTCTCTAAGATTTGAAATTTGTTGTTTTTTGTTTGGAGGCTAATGAGAACTTTGTTAGTGACTTCAGGTGTATGGAGATGCTGCTGGTTCGATGTTGGGGCGGGATTTGGAAGGTCTGTTTCAGAGAGCAAGGCAGTATAAGAAAGACTTCGGAGACTCTTATGTCTCAGTGGAGCACTTGGTTCTTGCTTTTGCTGAGGATAAGCGGTTTGGGAAACAGTTGTTTAAGGATTTTCAGATATCAGAGAAGAGCTTGAAATCTGCAATTGAATCCATTAGAGGGAAACAATCAGTCATTGACCAAGGTTAGTAACCATATTTAAGGTTCATAGTTAAAAAATCGATTGCATATTTAGTGGATAAGAGAGTTAATGATCATGTTTGACAGATCCGGAAGGCAAGTACGAGGCCTTGGAGAAGTATGGAAAAGATTTGACAGCAATGGCCCGAGAAGGAAAACTCGATCCTGTGATTGGGAGAGATGACGAGATCCGTAGATGCATTCAGATTCTCTCGAGGAGAACAAAGAACAACCCTGTGTTGATCGGTGAACCAGGTGTTGGTAAAACCGCAATTTCGGAAGGGTAAATTATCATCAAAACACTAAATTTCAGAAACTTTAAATATCTGTGTATGTAATGCTAAGTTATTACATTTCCACTTTTGAAACAGACTTGCTCAGAGGATTGTGCAAGGAGATGTACCTCAAGCATTGATGAACAGAAAGGTATTCAATTATTTCAAACTGTTTTCTTTTTTCTTACAATTTGGACAACAACAGATTCAATCTTCCTTTGGTTTCTTTTCAGTTGATATCTCTCGATATGGGCGCACTCATTGCTGGAGCAAAGTATCGAGGAGAATTTGAAGATAGACTAAAGGCTGTACTTAAGGAAGTCACAGACTCTGAAGGCCAAATCATATTGTTCATCGATGAGATCCACACAGTTGTTGGTGCTGGTATGCAACGTCCTTTGATCATATGGAAACAGTTTATACTTTTTTTCTTGCAATGATTGTAAAGAAAATTTGGTTTTTTCTTTTCGTTCTTTCAGGTGCGACTAATGGGGCGATGGATGCTGGTAATCTACTGAAACCGATGCTGGGTCGTGGCGAGCTACGTTGTATCGGTGCAACAACGCTTGATGAATATAGGAAGTACATAGAGAAAGATCCAGCCTTGGAGCGTAGGTTTCAACAGGTTTATGTCGATCAACCTACGGTGGAAGACACTATTTCAATACTCCGTGGTTTGCGGGAAAGGTATGAACTTCATCACGGAGTTCGCATCTCGGATAGTGCCCTAGTGGAAGCTGCTATCCTCTCTGACCGTTACATCAGTGGCCGGTTTCTACCCGATAAAGGTTGATATTTTATTATTACCATTTTATTATATGATCATCTTTTTTTGTTTTTTTTGGTCGAAATTATATGAACTTCATTAAGAAAATGTTACTAACTGGTTTGCAATTGGTTTTCTAGCAATTGACTTGGTTGATGAAGCAGCGGCTAAATTGAAAATGGAAATCACCTCGAAACCGACAGCTCTTGACGAACTTGACCGTGCAGTGATAAAGCTTGAAATGGAGAGGCTTTCACTCACTAATGATACAGACAAAGCTTCTAGAGAGAGGTTGAATCGAATCGAAACAGAGTTATTGTTACTAAAGGAGAAGCAATCTGAGTTAACCGAACAGTGGGAGCACGAGAGGTCTGTTATGTCCCGTCTTCAATCGATTAAAGAGGAGATTGATCGAGTTAACCTTGAGATCCAGCAAGCAGAGCGTGAATACGATCTTAACCGCGCAGCAGAGCTCAAATACGGAAGCTTAAACTCGTTGCAGCGACAACTAAACGAAGCTGAGAAAGAGCTGAACGAATACTTAAGCTCTGGGAAATCAATGTTTAGAGAAGAAGTTTTGGGTAGCGATATAGCAGAGATTGTGAGTAAATGGACTGGAATCCCGGTATCAAAGCTTCAACAATCTGAAAGAGATAAACTTTTACATTTGGAAGACGAATTGCATAAACGGGTAGTCGGTCAGAACCCAGCAGTAACCGCGGTAGCTGAAGCGATCCAAAGATCAAGAGCCGGTCTTTCGGATCCAGGCCGTCCAATAGCTAGTTTCATGTTTATGGGACCAACCGGTGTTGGTAAAACCGAGCTAGCCAAAGCACTTGCTTCTTATCTGTTCAACACAGAAGAAGCTTTAGTGAGAATCGACATGAGTGAGTACATGGAGAAACATGCTGTGTCTAGACTCATTGGAGCTCCACCTGGATATGTCGGTTATGAAGAGGGAGGACAGCTAACAGAAACGGTTAGAAGAAGGCCTTACTCGGTCATCCTCTTTGATGAGATTGAGAAAGCTCATAGCGACGTCTTCAATGTGTTTCTCCAAATCTTGGATGATGGGCGTGTCACGGATTCTCAAGGACGTACAGTGAGTTTCACCAATACCGTTATTATTATGACCTCGAACGTTGGTTCGCAGTTTATCCTAAACAACACAGATGATGATGCAAAGGAGCTCGCTTATGAAACGATTAAGCAGAGAGTGATGGATGCTGCAAGATCCATCTTTCGTCCTGAATTCATGAATAGGGTTGATGAGTATATAGTTTTCCAACCTCTTGACCGCGAGCAGATCAACAGCATTGTCCGGTTACAGGTACGCTTTTCTTGTCCACGAAAAAATCACAAAATTACCCCCTCAAAATTACACGAAAGTGAGAAAAATGATTGTTGTAGTATTATGAGGAATTGAGTATTGAATGATCTAATTCTAATATAAATAGGTTCTGATCTCCAAAGGATTTAGCTTTACTTCTATTAGAATTAGATCAATTAGATAGTTAGACGTTGGTGAATAGCTTTACTTCTGATACTGAATAGTTCCATGTAACCGTATGATTTACTTGATTCTAGTTCCATTTGGCAGATTACATCTTAGCCAAATTTGAGAAAGATTAGAGTGTTTCAAAATGAATTTGATCAAAGTTGAAGTTTCTTTCTAAATCAATACAGAGTTATCTTGTAAAAACCCTCGTTGAATAACTCTCTTTTTATGTATACTACAGCTGGCTCGTGTGCAGAAGCGAATTGCAGACAGGAAAATGAAGATAGAGATCACAGATGCAGCAGTGGATCTTCTCGGAAGCCTCGGGTATGATCCTAACTATGGAGCTAGACCTGTCAAGCGTGTGATACAGCAAAACATTGAGAACGAGCTCGCGAAAGGTATCTTGAGAGGAGATTTCAAGGAAGAAGATGGCATTTTGATCGATACAGAGTTCACAGCGTTTTCCAATGGCCAGTTACCTCAGCAAAAGCTCATATTCAAAAAGATCGAGTCAGAAACAGCAGATGCTGAAAAAGAAGAAGAATCTTTCTCAACACAGAGTAATTGAAAAATGAACCCTTTTGAAGCCCATGAAGCTTCAGACTATATTAGTACAGAACTTCTTCTAGTGAGTTACTTGTGACATAATACAATGATAACATTTATCATAAGCTGATGAGTCATTGTATTGATGTCTCAAAATCCAGTGATTATGGAAATTGTTGACCATAATTTGAGTGTATATGAATGTTTAATCTCTGAAGATGCAATAGATTTGGCACAAGTACACAAATTTACAGATATCACACATCAATGTTACATTGATTCGAATTGGTCAGTCGTTTTTGAGGCGAAGGTCCATTTTCACTTCCACCCAACAAAGAATTTTTCCTTTTCAATATGTTTTCTTTAGCAAAGCAATTGTCTGCGAAAGGAAAAAACAAACAAACAAAATTTTGCTGTTGTCAGGTGAAAATAGCTTGTCTTGTAATATACCAGTAAGAGTGACAATACCTTGTTTCTTCTCTATGTGATTGCTATCTTCGCTTGGATTTGCATCCTCTGAATCAGACAAAGGCGCGAGAGTGCAGATACCGAGCAAATGTCCGTTAAGGCATACAAAATACTCGATGCAGTCTTCATAAGCTTCCAAACGAATGCAGGCACTCTGAGGTATTATCTTAGCTTGTAGCATGCTCCATAGTCTAGCTTTACAATACGGGCAAACCTCGGATGGATGAAAAGGAACCGCCTTGTTAATGATAACTTTCCGGACTTTAGATGTCGGGAATGACTTGAAAATCCCACGAAACAAACCCACATCGCCTTCTTCTCCTTGATCAAGATGCTCACATGGATCAGAAACGTAAAGTACGTCGGTTCTACATTGAGGCGGAAGGAGGCTTCTTCCCAATGTTCTTGAGAACCGGGTTCTGTAAACAAAGTGACCGGGGATTTGAACCGAGCTGTTGAAGAGACCGCCTTGTGTACATCCTGAGCAGTAAATGAGAAGCTTCCCAAGGGCTCGCCAATTACCGTCGATGCAGTGACTACCACTAGATTGCAAATGAAGCATCATTCTTGGGGCACGAGTCTTGCAAAACTCTTTCCATAGTACCCGTTTGGCGAAATCATCAAACCATTTGCATACACAGGAAAGTGTTGCAACTAATTTCGGATTCCAGTTCAAATGTTGGAACACTAATAACAACACGTCTTCGCTTAGATGGCCTCTCGTGCATTGGCAGCTTGGGGAGTGTGTGCAACGATACTGCTTTGGCAAAATCATTCTCTTTGCGTTTCAATCACCGAAGGAAACACAAAGAGCTTCCAACTGCACAGTGAGAAATAAAAGATTCATCAGTTCCGTAATACTCCAACACACTTGAGCTCCATAGCAAACAGTTTCTCATTTCAAGATTGTTGGGCATATACATAATAAGCATCTCGGCGCGATACAGGCTCCACAAGAAATGAAACAACCCACTAAACAAGATTCAAGACGCGGCCTCATAACAACAACCCACTAAACGCAGAGTCTCAAGGGAACTGCTTTATCGCTCCAATGGAGTCTCTTTACATCCTAAAATGATTCTAAGAGACGAAGCAAAATTTCAGATTCATTACTTCTTCACTTGATACTCTCTAGCCATCACTTCTTATCAAATAAAACGCCCAGAAATCAAAATACCGACCGAGTCACGAGTTCTCCATCATCAACGCCAAATATCTACGACCAATAAAAATGGAGTCAAACAAGCCCAAGACCTTCGCGGCAACACCAACAATGTAACTCAGATCTATGAGAACAACACTCTACTATAAAATCTAGCCAATTCGAACCCGAAATCTTCTTCTGATAACCCATTTCTAATCCCAAAAATTCACGATAGAAAAACACCACAAACCGGAACACAAACAAAATACGAAGATCTTTGAAAGAGTAAAGGGAAGAACTTTACCAGAATAAAACTTTGAGTACTTGAACAAATTGCTACTAATATGAAGTTTACTAGAAAAAGGGCTTCTGCTCCTAATCCAGAAACCGTAACTAGAACCTGAAAATTAGGGCATTTAAAGGTTGAAAGCAACAACAACAAAAAATACAAAGTAAACAGTAAGAGAATTTCGACGAAAGCAACGAATGAGGAACCTCGAGAACTCCGAAACAAAACCCAGATTCCAGAAAAAGGAAGCGAAAACAAGATGAAAAAATCAGTAGCAGATGAAAACAACGAACAATTCGTGGAAACAATCGATAAGGAAAGAAATCTCAGAGCTTTAAATTTTTTTACTCCATGTAGCAGAAGAAGAAAAATTAAATTAAGTCCAGGATTAGTAGAGTGACAGCCTGTGATAGAAACAAACGACAATAACCAATAAACATATGACACGACGGCTAAAGAATCTGGATAGTCAATAGCTTTTAAAGGACGGCGTGGCGTGGGGTCCGGTTTTATGTTTTCTTTTTCAGCCTCTAGTTTTTATGTTAACTCAACAGATTGTAACCATAGTCACAAAAGCTTAAATATAACCACCTTTCTTAATCTTTTATGTATCCAAATCACAAGATTAGTGAACAATCTGATTTAATTTGAGGATAATAAGAGAAAGAAACAGTAAGATATTTGATTAGACATGACAACGCTCACAAAATGTAGAATTTTCTGTGAGTTATTACACTCTTATACATTTACATTTACATTTACATACATACATGCATACATAAACACGAGTGAAAAAGAAAAAGATGATTTAGTTAGAGTTTGTTCTGAGAACAATCATTTAGAAGTGTTCAGTTGTTGCAGAAGAATTTCTTTCTTGGAGAGATATGACAGACTCAAAAGCACCCACCAAAGCCTTAACTTTGCTCTTGCGAGTCTCAACAAGCTTATTAGCTGTTTCCTCGATTACATTGTTGAACAACAACACTCTTGAGTCTCCCTTCTTCTGTGTGTCTTGGTGTTTTAGAACAACTTTCAACGATCTGGGTTTGTGTTGTTGTTCCTTGTCGTTGCAAAAGTTGGTTCCTTTGGTCTTTAAACTTCTCCGCCCACCGGATTTTGGGGTTTTGTCAGCTCCAGTAACGATTTTTCCTCTCTTGAACTTGAGTTTTGTTGGACTGTTGTCTTGTGATCCAACATCGACAAACTTTCCTATTTTGAATCTCAGTCTCATTGACTTGCCATTCACAGCGGATTCTGTTGAGAGGGCTTTGCTTTTTCCTTGCCTTGTTGTGTTATTATCTTCAGAGAAAGACGCATTCTCATCTTCCTCTTCTTGAGAAGATTCATCATCAGCTTCAGTCAGAATACACTCAGTTTCGTCTTGGCTCTTTTCGCTCTTTGGATCATCAGTAGGCGAATCCATGACACAACTTTGGTTCTGATCAGATTCAATAGTCTCATTCCCTGTTTTCATCATAACATAGAGAGTTTTCTCTTCGACCAACTCTTTACACTTCTCATCCAAGCTGTTACTCTCCTTCTTTGTCTTCAAGTTTCGGGAAAATCGTTTTGAAGACACTGTGGCTCTTAAAGGCACACCTGTTTTCTTTGGTTCTGCAGATTTATTGATCTTCTTTCTATGCACAGTGCTGCGACGAAGAGCCATCGCTGCTGTTTGTGCAACAGATTTCAGCTTCAAAGCAGTGACACGCTTGCTATGTTCAACCATCTCTAACGCTCTTCTCCGTGACACACCAATCGTTTTAAAAGAGTGTGAAACCGTCTTCTTTTGTTTAGTCGAATCACCAAACCGAGAATCTGAGAAAGATACCGCCTTTGTCCTTGTTCTCTCCGCATTATGCTGCTTAACATCACAAACTCTGCTAGAAAAGCTTCTAACTTGGCTCATCGCATGATCACATCCACCAGCAGAATCATCAGAACCAAAAGAAGGATTCAACACTGATTTGGTCAATGCCTTCTTCCTCAATGGTGAATCAAAGCTTAGAGTTCCAGAGAAGCTTCTGTTAACCCTTTTGAGAGGTGAGACTCTAGGCTTGTCTTCAGATTCATGTATTCTTCCGTATTTGCAGACATCATGACAAGAAGCAGTGGGAGATCTGAGATAATTAGGAAGAATCTTCTCTTCACAGTATAGAAAACTCAGTTTTCCAGTAGAAATCCTTCTCCATGATCTGTTTACATCCGGTGAACTAGGCAAAGGTACGGTCTCCTCAGCCATTAATTAGCTAGAGAGATTCAAGGATAAATTCTTTAACTACTACAAAATGTTAAGAACAAAGAAACAAAAAAAGGAGATTCGGGAAATCAAAGGACTCTAACCTTTTGATGTTCTTAGTTACACATTTAGGCTACAGAAGATCCTCCACCTGACCAAAAAAAAAAAAAAAAGATACATTGAATTTGTCTAATTCGTTTCAAACTGAGCCCAAATCATATCTGTTAAATTTGCAAAAAAAAGGACTCTTGAAGCATTCGACGTAAAGCCAGAAAGAAAAAAATCTAACCTTTTATGTTTTTGCAGAGAGCTTTCAGGATGTAAAAGACGCCATTCATTCTTTCTCTGATGTTTCTGTTTCTGTTTCATACCAAAGGAGAGAAGAAATCTGTTTCTTTCGTTTTTGCGTTTCGATTTGGGGATTTTCTCCTTCTCTCCGCATTTTTCGCAGATTTCTTAGGAAATGTTATTCGTTTTTTTTTCTTTTTCCGTAAGTCCTTTTTGTTACGAACTTTTCGATTAGAGAAAATCAAAAATAGTACTCTGACACGTGGATATATTAGGCTTACGTGGCCCTTCACGGTAGATCTGCCAACAAGGCATGTATGGGTTTATTTGTAATTTTGTAACTTAAAAGTATTTAGTTACGTTGACTGATTTTGTTTTAAAGGTTTTAAAATAAGAGTTTGAATTTGGAGCAATGCGAAATCTTTGCCGCTCCTAAATATTTCACATTGCTAAAGGATCTCCTACTATTATTTTTATGAATCCTATCAAAGAATACATTTTGTTTTTGGAAGATATTTCATCAAATAGAGGAGCTAGTCTCATCGCGCGAAGTGTCACTTCAAAGGTTTTTAATCAGTCATATGTAGTTTGTTGTCATCATCAGTGGCTTTCGGAGATTTTTGCTAGTGAGAAAGTCTTCTTTTTTTTTTCAAAATTTTTGTTTACTGAAGTTGCAGAACTTGTAAGGTGCAAGGTTTAAGTATAACTTGGGTTATAATGTTTTGGTTTTAGGAAGCCTCTTCGTTTAGGCAAGTTAGTGATCATCTTTAAGTATCATATCGGTGTTTAACTTTTGGGTTAGTGAGAACCAAGATTTTTGGGTTAGACTTGTTTGTAATGTTGTCAGTTAGCGGGCGACAAAACAAAAAAAGAGAGTTTGAAATCGAATAATAATTTATTTTTCTGTTATAATTTTAAAAAAGCTATGGAATATTATAGATCCATATTCTTCCTCGACCGAGATCAGCATGAGATTAATGCATTCCTTCCAAACAAAGTTCGTACCCAAACAAAGTTGATACTCATTTGAGAACTTTGCCAAAGAAAAGTAATAAAATATGTGAAAACCCGTACCCAAAGGAAAATATCGGTTTCAACTAGGTTTGGTATTTGATATCCAAAGGATCTAAAAACCGAATCGTTAACAAAATCGAA
This sequence comes from Eutrema japonicum, assembly GCA_030161315.1. NCBI lineage: Eukaryota > Viridiplantae > Streptophyta > Magnoliopsida > Brassicales > Brassicaceae > Eutrema > Eutrema japonicum. Next base: position 50,216,050 of record BSQW01000005.1, read on the forward strand.
GATTCCCAACAAAAAAATTAAACAGTTTTTGGTGAAAAATATTTGGTTCCAGAAAAGCCTAGATATCTTATATGGCGTGACGAACTGAAAACCAAAAAGAAATGTCGTGTTCAAATCTCCAAGGTCAAAATCGGTATTTCAGCGTTTCTATTTAATGGAAGTGAGTCTATAGAAGGAATGTCGACCAACCAGATACAAATCGAATCAAATAATGTCACCTTTACTTTGGTCCCTGATGTTTTTCTTCTTCTTCGCCTGGTTTTACATAACTGAACACGAAAAAAATACAGAGTTATTATTGCACATGGTTTCGTTTTGTTTTTTTTTTGCACTATACTCGAAAAGTACATTAAACAATATTACTTATTTTCGCTATTATTTTTGACAAGATATTGTTACATCATAGGCTTATTAATTTTGTTTATTAATATTAATAAGACATGTCACATGTCGATGACTAATATTTTTTTGTTAAATATATGAAAATATATTTGTTTGTGCGAATTAAAAACAAAAAATATATATACATATACATCCAATAAAAATGAGTCGAATAAAATTATTCTCCTATTATCTTAATTTCATACATGTTTATAATTCCACCAATTCCTCTCATACTTAACATTCACGTTTTTTTTTTCTTTTTTTTTTGTAACCTCGATTTTTAGAGCCATTGTTTTATTCAACCAAAAACAAACAATTCAATTGTGTTCGAAACTCTCTTTTTTGTGACATCAGTTGTTTTCGATACAAATGTGTGTGGTCCGTTGATATTGGTCGTGACTCAGTTGATAAATGTATGGTATGGATTTGTATGACAAACAGATCGTCCAAACCTCACTGTCAGGGCCCGCATTGATGTGGTATAGACTTATAGTGGTAAGAAAGATTGTGTGGGGTGTTATCCCATTTTACTCGGATTCGATCCGTTCTCGAAACAAAAACACATATATGTGGGAAGTCTGGATCTGGGCCGAACGTTTATACAGTTTATCTACTAGTCTGATAACATGCGATTCGGCTATCCCTAGCATTAGTCGGAAGTCATTACAAAGTCGGGACAATCGGTGTGGTGGTCAATTGGATCTCATGGCCCATTGATTCGATGTCAGCTCAAAATTTATGGTGTCCGTTGAACCGTTGAATCTAAGGAGTAGTTCACTCTATAACACCTAATGTGTTTCTACCAGAGTTGACCGGATCAACCGATATGATATATCAAAAAAAAAAAAAAATTATCTGTCAAGTACGTGACTAATATATACCACAGTCCTTCGGGTTTTTTGGTTCGGTCTGATGTAATTAACTCTGGTTTAATATAAGTTTTATTTAAAAAAAAAACATTACAGTAATATCTATAACTTTTCATTTTTGGGAAAAATCACGGAATTAGGTTTCACATAGACACTTTTCCACATGGAATTAGGCTTCCGCGTATATCTCTGTTTTTGTTAAAATCATTTTTTTTTCTTTCACAACGTAAATGTAAAAGTGTTGTTACGTCCACATATATCCAATCCGTAATAAACTACGTATAACAACTATCAATTGAGCATTGACAATTATGTTGCATGGTATATACGTACATATACTAAAAATCTGTAATATCATATTCACACACACATTATGATATTTACAATTACAATTATGGAATATTTTCTAAGCAGGAAGTAAAAATTGCTAAGCTTGTCTAAATTTCAATGGTAAAATTAGTCATGGGCATAATAACCGAACCGAATGAAATTGAATCGAACCGAACCGAAATTAATGGTTCGGTTAGGTTATGGTTATTTCATAATAACCGAATGATTTTTTTTTTTGATATCCATTGGTTATGATAACTGAATGGTTATTAACCGATAACCAATGGGTATCTATGGATATCAATAAAAAAAATATATGTTTATTTTTCCTAATTAACCGAAATAACCGAAATATAACCGAAATAACCGAACCGAAATTACCGAAACTAACCGAAATTTAACCGAAATAACCGAACCATTTCGAAATGTAACCGAAATATTTTGAAATCTAACAGAAACTTAAGCGAAATAACCAAAACTAACCGAAAATATTTGAAATTTAACCGAAATAACCGAAAATAACCGAAACCATTCGGTTAACTGAAAATAACCGAAAGATTTTCGGTTACCAAGCGGTTATTAATTTTGATAACCATACCGAATCGAACTGAATGGTAACCGAACCGAAACCGAACCGAAAACTGTTACTAACCGAATAGATAGTAAAACACATAACCGAACGTAACCAAAAACCGAAATAACCGAACCGAATAACCATATGCCCATCCCTAGGTAAAATTATCAAAAACATGAATTTTTAAATTTTGGTAATTCAAAACATAAATTATCGCATGGACAAATAAAATCATTAGTTTATGTTGATTTTAAATTTAAATCACAAATTTTTGTTGACTAGACTAAATTAGACACGACATTAAATCGATAAACAGAACGGATAAACGAGGTTAAAAAACCGTTGTAAATCTCGGTAAACTGATACGATGTCGTTTTCTCTTTCTTCTTAAAACCGTAAATCACGAAAAATCCCAACTATCTTTTTGAAGGGTTTTAGAAGAAAGAAGAAACGACATCATATCAACTAACCGTGATTTACAACAGTTTTTAATCTCGTTTATCAGTTTTGTTTATCGAATTAATGTTGTGTATAATTTGGCTCAATTAACAGAAATTTGTGATATAAATTTAAAGTTAATATAAATTAATAATTTAAATTATCCACACCATAGTTCATGTTTTGAAAGATCAAAATTTGAAAATTTCATGTTTTTTTGTGTGACAATTTTCGCAAATTTCAATGATTTAACGGAAAGAAGAACTAATCTTGATAATAATTGAGATGGGTCCACGTTGGGCCCCTAGTTTTGTAATCCTCATAATCTGTACGGAATCCAATTTGTCCAGTGTCTCTATTGTGGTCCGTTTACAATTCTCATCCATGACAGCTCACGCCTCCTCGTCAATCCCGGTTCGGTTTCCGAGTTAAGTGAAATGTCGGTTTATTTGTTTGTACCGGAGTCTCCCTAACAATAAACCGAATCCAATCAGAGACATACGTTACGTATCACACTCTGCCTTTGCCTCTCCAATCTCTACCTGCAAATATTCTCTCTCTCCCATGGTGGTTCCTCTATTTCAATCATGCCCTCTCACCCCAACTCCCTCTTCAGGTATATATATACATCTATTCATATACAGTAATGGTGGTATTCCGCCAAAGCCAGTCGCGAATTTTGAAAATGTCTTTTTTTTTTCTTCTTTCTTCTGCTTACTCAACAGTGACAAGGTTTTTCTGAGAATAAATATTTTTCCCGAGAAACAGTTTTCCTGGAGAATTTCTTCGTTTTTCTGAACTGTTCTATACTCTAAAGTCGACATGCAAAACCTTATAATCGCTGGCTTAATTTTGTCTTTGGGTATGCTCAAACGTTTTTCTGGAACGAAATCTGTCTTCAAATGTGAGATGATTGCGAATGATTTTTGCAAATAGATCGATTTTCCTGCTAATCGTTTTGTGTTTACAATTCGAATTTCAGGTGGATTGGACTGTTTTCAGATAAATTCCGTCGGAAAACGACTGGAATCGAGGAAAACAGCAACGTCCAAAACAACGGTGGAGAATCTAGCAGCGGCGGCGACGATACGCCGGTGCTGAGCCCCGTCGAGTGTTACGCGTGCACACAAGTAGGCGTACCGGCCTTCCACTCAACCAGCTGCGATCAAGCTCACGCGCCGGAGTGGCGTGCTTCCGCCGGCTCTTCCCTAGTCCCGATCCAGGAAGGTTCCGTCCCTAACCCGGCCCGAACCCGATTCAGACGTCTAAAGGGTCCGTTCGGCGAAGCTCTCGACCCCAGGAGCAAGCGCGTGCAGAGATGGAACCGCGCGTTGCTTCTTGCTCGCGGGATGGCCTTAGCGGTGGATCCGCTCTTCTTCTACGCGCTCTCCATCGGCAGAACTACCGGACCGGCCTGTCTCTACATGGACGGCGCTTTCGCGGCGGTGGTCACGGTGGTCCGCACGTGTCTCGACGCTGTTCACCTGTGGCACGTGTGGCTTCAATTCAGACTGGCTTACGTTTCGAGAGAGTCTCTCGTCGTCGGTTGCGGGAAGCTCGTTTGGGATCCACGCGCCATCGCGTTACACTACGCTCGCTCGCTCACTGGCTTCTGGTTCGATGTTATAGTCATCCTCCCTGTTCCTCAGGTTGCAAAACTATTCCAATATTATGAATATTACCCCATACCTCTTATTACTATCAACAAAGCCCACGTGAATCATTTGAAAGTGTTACCTTTGATTTACATTTGTTGATATGAATCCAGATTTGAGATTCTAATGTGAACTTTGTGTGTGTCTTTGTTTGCAGGCTGTGTTTTGGTTAGTCGTGCCGAAGCTGATAAGAGAAGAGAAGGTTAAGCTGATAATGACGATCCTTCTGCTAATCTTCTTGTTCCAGTTCCTCCCCAAGATTTATCACTGCATCTGCTTGATGAGAAGGATGCAGAAGGTCACTGGTTACATTTTTGGGACTATTTGGTGGGGTTTTGCTCTTAATCTCATCGCATATTTCATCGCTTCTCACGTAAGTCCTCTCAAGCTGAATAAAATGTGCTGCAACAATACACAAAAACAACTTCTACAACTCTCTGCAAGATATTAAATCCCATATGTGTATATAGTATATACTAAGTTCCATGCCAAGAAATTATATTAATGTCAGTCTTTTCATGGAAATTTTGGTGGTTACAGGTCGCTGGGGGATGCTGGTATGTTCTTGCAATACAGCGTGTTGCTTCTTGCATAAGACAGCAATGCATGAGGACCGGGAACTGCAATCTGAGCCTGTCTTGCAAAGAAGAGGTCTGTTACCAATTTGTGTCACCAACGAGCACAATTGGATATCCATGCTTATCTGGAAACCTTACCAGTGTGATCAACAAGCCTATGTGCTTAGATTCTGACGGACCATTCCGATATGGTATCTACGGTTGGGCACTTCCGGTCATCTCCAGCAACTCTCTTGCGGTTAAGATCCTTTACCCTATCTTCTGGGGTCTAATGACTCTCAGGTAGTTTCTTGTTTTCAGAGTTGCAGTTTTTTTTTATCTTTGATACTTAATAACCTCTAATTGACAAGTAATGATCCTGTTTTGTGTGTCGCGTTTTACAGCACATTCGGGAACGATCTCGAGCCCACAAGCAACTGGCTTGAGGTTATTTTCAGCATAGTTATGGTCCTTAGCGGGTTATTACTCTTCACGCTGTTGATCGGAAACATTCAGGTAAACTATGCAAGGATAAGTCTTTCCGAATATGACATTGTGTTTCGATAAAATCACAAGATTTTAACAAACCTGTTTACTTTCTTTTGAAGGTGTTTTTGCACGCGGTAATGGCAAAGAAGAGAAAAATGCAGATACGGTGTAGGGATGTGGAATGGTGGATGAAACGTAGGCAGTTGCCTTCTCGGTTAAGACAGAGAGTTAGGAGATATGAGCGGCAGAGATGGACTGCCTTGGGTGGAGAAGACGAGCTGGAACTTATACAAGATTTGCCTCCGGGTCTTCGAAGAGATATTAAACGATATCTTTGCTTTGATCTCATTAACAAGGTACTAAGGAAACAAACGTTAGAGAATCTTGTCAAGACTTGTGAAAACAATAAATGTTAGGTCTCTGATATGTTTGATTTTTTCTTAGGTACCATTGTTCAGGGGCATGGACGATTTGATCCTCGACAACATTTGCGAACGGGCTAAGCCTCGCGTCTTCTCTAAAGATGAAAAGGTACTCGACCCCATAATTTCTCAAAATTAAAAATTTCCAATCTCTTAAATTGAAGATTACCATCGAGCATACAAAAAGTAAAAGAATGTTGCTTCGGTTTCGGTGTAAGAATTTCAGTTTCCACCTTTAAACTAGCTACACTCATCATAAGGTTATGGTTTTTTTTGGTGTCTTCAGTTTGTGAAATCTGAGTTGTTCTGTTTTGTTGATTGCCACAGATCATCCGCGAAGGAGATCCTGTACAGAGAATGATATTCATCATGCGTGGGAGAGTCAAACGTAACCAGAGCCTAAGCAAAGGCGTGGTAGCCACTAGTACGCTCGAACAAGGCAATTACCTAGGCGACGAGCTACTCTCATGGTGCTTAAGGCGTCCATTTATTGACCGTCTTCCTCCTTCCTCTGCAACATTTGTATGCGTCGACAACATCGAGGCGTTCTCACTCGGATCAGAAGATCTTAGGTACATCACCGATCATTTCCGTTATAAATTTGCAAACGAGCGGCTTAAGCGGACCGCGAGATTCTATTCCTCAAACTGGCGGACGTGGGCTGCCGTGAATATTCAAATGGCGTGGCGGCGGTACAGGAAGAGAACCCGTGGTGGTGAAAACAACGGCGGTTTGATGAGTCCTGTGTCGGAGAATAGCGTTGAAGGTAACAGTGAACGCCGGTTACTACAGTATGCCGCGATGTTCATGTCCATCCGACCGCATGATCATCTCGAGTAAAACAAACAAAAGTGCAAAAATTATCGGTCGAAATATTTTGTTGTTTCCATTGTTCGTCCTCAATTGTTTTGTTTTTGTTGGAGAAGATCTCTGTGGATGATGTTTATGTACCTTATTAAAAACTAGCAATTGAGTTTTCTTCCAAAAAGCTTAATCTCTTATGGTTATTACAAAAAACAAGTTAACATTAATGTTTCAAAGATCCCAGAACTTAAAATATTTGTTTTTGTACGAAGGTTAAAAATATACATCTTACTAACATCTCTATACTATTAAAACAAAGATATTTTTCATATTAATATAGATATTTCTATAATTTATTATACATGTTGTCAAACAAATATTTGTTTATAAATAATTTACATGTTAGATATAAATATTCTAATTAATTATAATATCTATAAATAATATTTAATCTTTATTTGATTGATTAAATTATTTAAAATATAATAATTGAAGTATTGAACATAAGACCTTTGGACTATTTTTCACAAACACAATTGGGCTTCGTAATAAAAATGATGATCGGGCCAACGGCCCAAACCCCAAAGCCCCAAAGCCTAAAGGTGTTTGTGAAAAATAGTACAAGTTATAAACGATGTCGTCAAATAAACAGAGATGTATATAGAGAATATCGTGTCCTTTTGGGTTTGTCTTAAATTTTAGAGTTGATCACAAATAAACCTACTCCAGAACTTTCTCTCCTGATGGCTCCTGAATTTTGATTTTTTCTTTTTTGCTCAATATTTATTCGATTAGTTCCATTTGATTATTCCCAAAGTTTTAATTGAGTTTTGGTGTTTGATTTAAAACATATATAGTCAATGGCGACGAGCAAGCCTCAGAGATCGCCGGCTGAAATTGAGGATATAATCCTCCGGAAGATATTCTATGTAACCCTAGCGGAATCCACCACTGATTCGGATCCTCGACTTGTTTACTTGGAGATTACGGCCGCCGAGATTCTCAGCGAAGGCAAAGAACTCTTGCTCTCCCGTGATTTGATGGAGAGAGTGCTCATAGATCGTCTCTCCGGCGACTTCTCCGCCGCCGAACCTTCTTTCCCGTATCTCATCGGTTGCTACCGTCGCGCGTACGACGAATCCAAGAAAATCCAGTCCATGAAGGACAAGGACCTGAGATCGGAGATGGAGATTGTGACTGGACAGGCGAAGAAGCTCGCGGTTTCTTACTCTAGGATCCACTTGGCGAATCCAGACCTGTTTGGGAACTCGGATAAAACTAGCGGTGGACTTGATAACAAGCTTAAGAAGAGGAATGTGTCTCCGGTACTGCCACTGATCTTCGCCGAGGTTGGTTCGGGTTCTTTGGATATGTTCGGAGGTAGTAGCAGTGGGGTTCAGGCTCCTCCAGGATTTCTGGATGAGTTCTTCAAAGACTCAGACTTTGATAGCTTGGACCCGATTCTGAAGGAGCTATACGAGGACTTGAGGTCTACGGTTCTTAACGTATCTGTGCTTGCAGATTTCCAGCCACCATTGAGGGCACTCAAGTATCTTGTTAGCTTACCAGTAGGAGCTAAATCACTTGTTAGTCACGAGTGGTGGGTTCCACGGGGCGCTTATATGAACGGCAGAGCAATGGAGTTGACGAGCATTCTCGGCCCTTTCTTCCATATAAGTGCACTGCCAGATAATACTCACTTCAAGAGTCAACCTGATGTTGGGTGAGTTCGAACTAATTTTTGGGTTTCCATTGCTGAGAATTCCGTTTGTTTAGTTATTGAGACAGCTAGGACAATAGGAAATGCTGTTTAGCTTTACTCAAAGTAGACACTTTTGACAGAAAGGAAAGAAGCAGATGTTTTGGCTTATAAGATGACACTCTTAGCTGATGTAAGCATGATTATACAAATCCAGCATAGTTACAGAAATACTAGTTAACTCTCTGTTTTGTTTAGAATACTGTGGATGAAATCAGTTATTTTGAGGATTTTTCCTTCTCTCTACTTAAGAATCTTGACTGTTCATTGAACACTGACATTTGACAAGGATAAATTGTGCAAACGTAAGTGTTCTCCTGATATACCTCAGATAGTATTCTTTCCCTGTTACGGCAACAATAACACATATGTCTATATTGTTTTTGTGAATGTCAGGCAGCAGTGTTTCTCTGAAGCATCAGAACGTCGTCCTGCAGATTTATTATCATCCTTCTCTACAATCAAAAACTTTATGAATATTTTGTACAGTGGGCTGCATGATGTACTGATGATTTTACTTAAAAGTACCTATACACGTGAGTGTGTTCTACAATTTCTTGCTGAGGTGATCAATGCAAATGCGTCGAGAGCCCATATACAGGTGATCATCCCTTAATAAGATGGATATTTGCATCAAATCTTTATTCATGCCTTGTTATATTGTCTCCTCTCGGTTTCATCAAGTTGGTATTTGTCTTTTCTGCTCAATGCGGCATTCTGTAATATGCATATCTTGTATGACAGGTTGATCCAGTCTCTTGTGCTAGCTCAGGCATGTTTGTTAACCTCAGTGCAGTCATGCTCCGGCTCTGTGAACCATTTTTAGACCCGCATTTAACTAAAAGGGATAAAATTGATCCAAAATATGCATTCTGTGGTCATCGCTTAAAGTTAAGGTATGGGCCTCAAGATAATTCTACGTGTATCTCCTCCCTGGAATTTATATATTCTTGATGTGAAAAATATTATTTATGATCTACACCAGCGACTTGACTGCTCTCCATGCATCATCCGAAGAAGTTTCTGAGTGGATTGACAAGGATAATACGGCAAAAGAAAATGACGCTGGAAACGGGAATGAAAGTCGCTTGTTACAATCCAAAGAAGCCACAAGTTCAAGTAGTAATGCTTCTGGGCTAAATTTAAAGTCAACTACTAAATACACTTTCATTTGTGAATGCTTCTTTATGACTGCAAGGGTCCTCAATTTGGGTCTCCTAAAAGCACTCTCTGACTTTAAACATCTTGCTCAGGTAATCCTCATTATTTTTTTCCAGAACTAGAAATATTAAGGAATTTTGGAAAAATTGGAAACGATATGATAAATTATCTTGCAGATAGCTCTTAATTTAAACTTGGTTGCTGATATATTGTCTGTACAAAGTGTTTGTCAGTGATACCAAGAGGGAACTGCAGCAAAAATATGAACTTAAATCACTTTTTGATTGTAAAAGAGTCCTTGATGCCTGGATTTGCAGAAGATAGTTATTGTATTGTTCTTTACTTTTCTATTTTTCGCATGGCGTAGGACATCTCGAGAGGTGAAGACAATCTTGCAACATTAAAAGCCATGAGAGATCAAGCACCTTCTCCACAGTTAGAACTTGACATATCCAGAATGGAAAAAGAATTAGAGCTGTATTCTCAGGAAAAGCTCTGTCACGAGGCTCAAATATTAAGGGTTTGTAATCATATTCTCTGCTCTGCGAACATCTTTCGCTTTTTCTCTGGACCAAGGACTTGATAGTAATAGCTGTTTTATCTCTATACTGTTTTGAAGGATGGAGATTTTATTCAGCGAGCTCTCTCTTTTTATCGACTAGTGGTTGTTTGGTTAGTTGGACTTGTTGGTGGCTTTAAGATGCCTTTACCGTCAATTTGCCCCATGGAATTCTCCTGTATGCCTGAGCATTTTGTTGAAGATGCAATGGAGTTACTGATATTTGCTTCAAGAATCCCCAAAGCTTTGGATGGGGTGCTGCTGGTATGCTTATTATACTCTCATCGTCTGTAAAAATTCGCTTTTTGTACCTGCATTGATGATGTCTGTTCCTCCTTCTTTAAGGACGACTTTATGAACTTCATAATTATGTTCATGGCAAGTCCAGAATATGTTAGAAACCCATATCTCAGAGCAAATATGGTTGAAGTTCTGAACTGCTGGATGCCCCGTTCAAGGTAATTTTCTTCCCATGAAAGACAGCTGTATCCTCAATTTGTGTGGCTAATGCAACAAGTTTTACATTAAGTCGGTCCTCTAATCTCAAGTCAATTTTTGTTTGTAGTGGTTCTTCTGCTACATCTACTCTCTTTGAAGGTCATCAGTTATCGCTTGAGTATCTTGTCAGGAATTTACTGAAACTATATGTTGACATTGAGTTCACGGGTTCTCACACTCAGGTGATTGCAAGATTTTTGTTTTGTGGCTATAATATTCCTGGAGTAAGCCTTAATGGACATTCACTCTCGCTTTTAACGTTACTAAAATAGAGTGATCCAAATGCAGTTCTATGACAAGTTCAACATTCGCCACAACATCGCCGAGCTTCTAGAGTATCTCTGGCAGGTGCCTAGTCACCGAAACGCGTGGAGACGGGTAAATTCTTAGTGACCTTACCATGGCTTTGAACTTCAACCATCATGTGCCAATGTCATAATGTTACCAATTTTTATGGGTTACAGATTGCAAAAGAGGAAGAGAAGGGCGTGTACTTGAACTTCTTAAACTTTTTAGTCAATGATAGCATCTACCTTCTGGATGAAAGTCTTAACAAAATTCTTGAGATTAAACAAATCGAGGCAGAGATGTCGAATACTGCAGAGTGGGAGAAGAGACCAGCTCAAGAGAGACAGGAGAGAACGAGACTCTTCCATTCTCAGGAGAATGTTAGTTGGTTACACTTCTTGTATCTTATTTCCGACTTGGTTTACGATGCCTCAAAGAATTTTATTTTGCTCTGCAGATTGTTAGAATCGACATGAAGCTGGCTAATGAAGATGTGACTATGCTTGCATTTACATCGGAGGAGATCACAGCCCCTTTTCTACTCCCTGAGATGGTAAATCTGACTCTATACCTGAAACATAACCTGCTCGATTTGATTACCAAAATTCCTACTGAATAGTTTGTTTGTTTGTTTGTTATTTATCAGGTTGAGAGGGTTGCGAATATGCTTAATTACTTCTTGCTACAACTCGTGGGTCCACAACGTAAGTCCTTAAGCTTGAAAGATCCTGAGAAGTACGAATTCCGTCCAAGACAGTTGCTTAAACAGGTTAGTGATTACTATTCTTATTACTCGGCCCTCCTCTCCAAAATGTAAAAACTGACTCCATAGTATCGTGATTCTTTTGGTGAACTTTGAAGATTGTTCGTATATATGTTAACCTCGCAAGAGGAGACTCAGAAAACATATTCCCCGGTGCCATATCCAGTGATGGACGATCATATAACGAACAGGTCGAATCCTCCTCCTAAACTGAATCCTCTTTCATCATAATTTATCTGTCTCTCTACTGAACAAGACAAAGTGCTGGTTTTTGCAGCTATTCAACGCAGGAGCAGATGTGCTTAGGAGAATAGGCGAAGATGGAAGAATCATTCAAGAGTTTATGGAGTTGGGCACAAAAGCCAAAGCTGCTGCTTCCGAAGCTATGGATGCTGAAGCTGCACTTGGTGAAATACCAGAGGAGTTCCTCGACCCAATTCAGGTATATTCTGTCTAATTTGACAGAGAACTTAATCTTGTTTGAAAAACATACTCTAATATCTGTTATTTTTTTTTTTGGTAATTTTTCAGTACACACTAATGAGAGATCCAGTGATACTTCCAAGCTCAAAAACCACAGTTGATCGAGCCATCATTCAACGCCATCTTCTTAGTGACAATGTAAGCAAATCTAACACATTGATGATTCAATTATGTGTCTCTCTCTTTGAAGACGTTGGCTTTGATATGATCATCTTCCTTGTGCTGCAGCACGATCCGTTTAACCGGGCACATTTGACATCGGATATGTTGATACCGGACATTGAGTTGAAGGCGAGAATCGATGAGTTTGTGAGGTCGCATCAGTCTAAGAACCGGGCAAGTGGAGAAGATAGCAGCAACAAGGGGAGGATACAGACTACAAGCAGTGATATGTTAATTGATTAATTAATTTATGTTTTCTAAAAAAAAGAAACCAAAATAATAACAGAAACACTCTTTTTCTACTTTGTTAGGCTTTCTTTATCTATTAGAATGGTGACTTATTTTGCTGTCTTAAGCGTGTGTTTATTATGTAGGGATTTGTTTCCATGCCATTGATTTGATGTCATGAAACAAATTTACCGTTTTTCATATAATATAAGTAAAGTACTATTGTTTCGTCTGGACTCTGGACTAGAGAATCATGGAGACTGATCTCTATAATATTATTTAAGAAAGACATTTTTAAAAATGAATTTTGTTTTGTAAGTTATTATATGAAATGATATTATAAATAACAAATAATAATTGAAATAGAAAAAGATATAAAAGTTTTTTTTAATTATTGATTAGAATATGAAAAGTATATATTTTACATTAAAGAGTTTATTTATTATTTAATTATTTTAATTATTTTTAATATTATATATTTTAAAATAATAATCAATTCATATATATTCAAAGAAAAAAAATCTATTCAAAATATTACTATATTTTTCATTATAATTTATTATATTTTATTTTAATATCTATCAAAACAAAAATTAAAAAATATTTTACTAATTTTATAAAAAGTTAGACACAATAAAACTATTTTTTTAAAGAGTTTGTAAACTAACCACAAAAACTATAGTAATTTAACTGTGCATATTAGAGTTAAGTTTTTAAGATTATAAGTTTTTACGGATTAGCTCAAATAATATTTTATTTCAATGCAAAACGGGTTAAATAGACAAATTATTACAAATTGACAGCTTTATCCATAATCATTAGTTAGCTATATTGTAAAATTCAGATAAAATATTTTTTTTTAAATTTCAAAATAATTTATTTTTAAAAAATTAATCCGCGCTATAATTAGCGCGAGTTAACTCATAGTTTCTAATTATTTCCCTCATTACAGAATCATGGAGAAAGCGTTATGCCTGCGCCTATTTTTTTGTTTAATTAAAAACAAATCGAAATTTATTAAAATCTAAACGAAAAAATAGGCAAATAATAAAACAAAATCTAGTATTTATAAAAAATCATTGATTAAATAGCCTAAATTTAGGCTAAATTTTTTTGTATCAATGATCCAATAACACAAGACTTTAAATGAATTTTTAAATTAGGTCCAATAAAGAGAACTAAGGTTACATTTGGAACAAGAAGGTACAGATTTTAATGCCCAATTATGGCCCATTAAAACCTTGCATGTAGGTGAAAATGAAAAACAGATCAAGTCTGGAAACTGGTAGGAAGTAGGTGTTGTTGTTGTTTACGTTTAGCGAACTCGGAAGCAATACAAAGTGAGCTTCTACTGTGACGAAGTGAAAACTCAGCCATCAATATCTCTTTCTCTTCTTCCGACAGATCTCCATGACTTCCCTGTTATAAATAAACGTTATAAAAACATACATAACTGAAAGCTAACTAAATAGATTATGTAGATGTGTCGATTTTTTTTTTTTTTTTTACCAGACGAGTGGTTCTGTCACAGACTGCGTGGTGCATCAGAATCCCTGCAGCCACTGAGATATTGAACGAATCAACCATTCCATTCATTCGAATACTGCAATGCAGATCTGATAACTCCAACGCTTCTTCACTTATTCCACTGCAGAAAAACAAAATCCATTTAAGAACATTAAGAACCCGCGAGCTTTGAAACTGAGAGATTACATATAACACCTGCCCTCGTTTCCAACAACTATTGCTGTTGGACATGACCAATCCATATCGTAAATGGAAACCTATGAGATATCACCATCAAAAAGGTGTCATGAGTACACTCATTTTTGCCTCGTTGATGAGAGAAAAGACCCAAACAAATCTTTGGGAGTTTACCGTGTCCATTCCTGTTAGAGGGGGGATTAGCACCCCCTGGTTTAACTCGGTTCGAACCGAGATCGGTTCAATCAAGATCGGTCTACGATGGTTCGGATCAAAGACAAGTCGGCCCGAAAACGTTGGGCCGAGCTCGGAATCTCGCTGAAAGCCCAATCTCGGCTACAATCTAGGCCCAGCGCGAGCCCAATCCGTTACAACAGATAAAATCGGAATATTTCCTCTTTCCCGCCGATCTCGGAAATGGAAATATTCCTTGCGAACAGACCGCCGAAGAATAAGGAATATATCCTTATCTCGGAGGGGAATCCGGAATATTTCCATCCCCTAATCGAGCAAGGAAAAAGGAATATTCACATTTAGAGCCGCCTCAAGACAATATAAATAGAGGAGAAGGTTCATTCATCAAGACATCCACAACTTCCGCAGAGACAGAGAATACAAGAGAAAGCTCATTACCGATCTCAAGTCTTTTGTCTTTGCCTTCTTACTTAAACTCTGTTGTAATCGCCGACTTAGATCAATAAACGAGATTCCGACTAAAAGTACTGTTTTACCCCCTTTTGTGTGATTTACGGATCAACAATTGGCGCCGACTGTGGGGAGAGATAGAACAGTACTTTCGGATATCGTTTGATTGAAGTTCGGCAATGGTTCTTGACTCTTTCGAACAGTACTTTCAGAAAACAAAGAACGCCGACGACCTGCTGGAGAAGCAGCACGACCAAGTGATGTCCCGAACGTGTTTCATCAACGAATGCAAACTGAGGACCACTCCCCGCACCTGCGTGATCAATAAGAAGAAAAATACGAACGATCCCGATTTACCGCGACGCGAAACGATCATCCAAGTCAATATCGACGATTTCAATCCGGAGAAATGCGTAGGAATCGGAGCCGAACTCGACGAGGACATCAAAGCGGATTTAAGCGAATTCCACGAACCCCCATTCCCCGTTCGTGGAAATTCCATGAACCTCAAGCGGTACTACATCTAGGCCAACCCTCAAGCACTAAAAAAAAAAAAAAAAAAAAAAAAAAAAAAAAAAGAAGAGATCACCGAGCTACTACACATACGCTCGATTCTAATATGTAATATGAACTACGAATGGCTTGATCCTTCTTTCGAAGGTACGTAGGCAGCCCTCACAAGGCGCAGCTATAACATTAATAAAATTTTACCAAGGCATTCTACCGAACTCCAATAGTTCGTACCTTCAAAGCCAAACTTTTAGTTTGCCGAACTCCAACAGTTCGTATTTTCTAAGTCAAACTTTTAGTTTGCCGAACTCCAACAGTTCGTATTTTCTAAGTCAAACTTTTAGTTTGCCGAACTCCAACAGTTCGTATTTTCTAAGTCAAACTTTTCGTTTGCCGAACTCCAACAGTTCGTATCTTCCAAATCAAACTTCTCGTTTGCCGAACTTCAACAGTTCACATTTTCAACCACCAACGGTTACATATCAACGTCCTGGCCAGACGATCTGATAAAGCCGAGCTTAGCTCGCACGCATCCTCATGGTGCAATGGATAAAACACTTTCCACATTCAAAGCCGAGACCAGTCTCGCACCAAATTCTCAGATTATCCGAGCTAAATAAGCCAAGTCCGTCTCGCACACTCGGATTCAATGTGGGAAACCTAGAGCATATTAAGATGGGCTGTCCACGTACTCTTAAACTAAACTCTAGGGTCAAGCCGAACGTCCTTCCTCGCAAATCTAAGCCGACTTCTCAACAGTCGCAAAACTAGTAAGCCGATTTCTCAACAGTCGCAAAAACAAGTAAGCCGATTTCTCAACAATCGCAAAAGCAGTAAGCCGATCTACGATAGGGATTGCCGACTTCGAACAGGTTCAGTCGAATTTATCCTCTTCACCCGGCTAAGACCGTACAGTTTACGGCACCACTGTGTACGATAAATTCGAGAGGTTCGTATAATGTACGACTTCAAATATATCAGAGCTCGGTATAAAAATAACTTGAGAAATAACTAAGTATAACACTCAAAATAAAAAGAAGATCGATAGAAATTAGATTCATAAAAGCCCCTCGGGCAAAACAACAAAACGGATACCGGACTTTAAAAACCCTCCGGTCCAAGAGGTCAAGTTATAAGCCCATTCGGGCAAAAGAAAATTAAACATATCACCAAAAAGGGCTTAGACATTTTGCTTCCGCATTGCATCAGCGCGGTCAGCCGACATAGAAGCCTGATTGGATCCGAACTCATCGAGGCCCGGTGGAATCTCATTGCCCATCGACGTCGAAACCTCTGGATGCACCGGATCACTAAAAGGCGTGACAACCAAGTCTGCCTCATCCAGCTCACGGAGGTCGATCGCGGCATATTCCTTCACCTTTTCAGCCTTAAGCTCTTCGAGCCGATCGATACGAGACAAAGGGACAACGATGCCATGCTTCTTCTTGAGGACCTCACAGAAATCAAGTACTCCCTGAACCTGATTGATCACGAGGAACGGTTTCTTCGCCTGCTCAACCGCCGACAAATGGTCTTTTACCTTCTGAAGCCGGACTTGGCACTTTTCAGTGACCGCTTTTCTCCTGGAGATCTGCTGGGTACGACCAGCCCTCAATCGCGAAGTTTCCGCGAACAGCTTTATCGAGAGAGCGTCTCTTTCCAACCCCAACTCGGCATTGGATCTCTTAAGTGCGGCAATCTCGCGAGTCAGTTGGTCCACCGCATGATCGCCCGCCTCCACTCGGTCCTCGGATATGTGCAGCTCCTTGCGAAGCTCCGCCGCTTGAACCTTCGCCTCGAAAGCTTTACGGCGCGATTCTCCGAGCTCGCGGTCGTAGGACCCGACGATCTCGTTCGTCTGGGCAACCATCTGTCAAAATAACGAACCTTAGGAAAAAGAAGGACAAGGAACGACGAACTCAAGAATAAAAGGGGAAAAGGGTTTACCTCAGCAGTAGTCTGAGCCAGTTTCTTATAGGCCTCAGATTGGCGAAGGCAATCGATCGGCGGAAGGAAGTCCGGGCCGAAACTCAAGCGCCGATACGATTCGACGTAATCCCAAGAGTTGGCCTCGGGATCGGACGCCCGACGCCTCTTTGGCACTGGAGAGTCATCCGATAAGACAACTGTTTCTCCTTCAGCAATTTGGGGTTCGGTACTCCCCTCGCCGCCTTCACCATCTTCGGTATGCTCGGTACCGACCCTAGCAGTTGGATCAGCAGCCTGCCGAGACCCCTTTTTGTCTTTTTTCTCCTTTTCTTTTCAGCCGGAAGAGAAGTGCGTTCCCCAGCAGGAACCCTTCCTTGCCCAATCTCTTCGACTGGAGCATTAGGTTCGGCCAGTACAGGAGCCTCGTCCTGACCGATCTCTTCAGCCAGAGCCTCGGGTTCGGCCATTACAGGAACCTCTCCTTGGCCGATTCCTTCAGCCATAGCCTCAGGATTTGCCTGATCGGCTGCCAGAGGAATGTCCGCATCCATTTCATCACCATCCATCTCGGCAGAGAGATCAGGGATATCATCGAACTTCATTTTTCGACGACGAGATGGGTTTGCTGGAAAAAGAAAGAACACAGATAAAGGAGACTGCCGAACTGAGAAGAAAAATCTACCGAAATTTACCTCTAAGAGCTCTTTTCGCTTTCAAGTCAAGCTTCTCTTGGTAGGCTTCAGGCCACCGAACTTTACCAGCCTCACTTAACTGCTTCGCGTGGAGGAAAGTGAACCCCGGTGTGGTGATAAGGAAGCCTGGCGTGTGACGATCTGAAAAGAAAAAGAAGAAATATAATTTAGGCAAAATAGCATGGTAAATAGAAATCAAGAGCCAAGATCTACCGATAGGGGTCCTCCACTGAGTCCGGTAACTCCCATCCGGACACTCTACGGAAGATTCGTCAATCTTTAGGAAAAAGTACCGCGCATTCCAGTTGTTAACCTTGCTCGGCTTATTCCCGGTAACCAGATCGGCTTCCGGCTTCGCGCTAGCCGATAGGTACCAAGGCTTCACCTTCGACAGGTTTACCCGAAAAAGCCTCTCGAAAATCTTAGCCGTAATCGGGATACCGCACTCTTCGCCGAGAGAAATAAGACCCATAAGGTTTATTACCGTGGCTGGCATCAACTGGGAGATCGCGATATGTCGTCTCTTACAGTACTTGTAGAAGAGTTCGGGAATAGGAATTTGGAAACCGCAGCTTCTGAAATACTCCTCGTAAACGCACACATACCCAGCAGGAGCATCCCACGGACGATCGGTCTCCTTCGGGATCTTAAAAATAAGATCATCTGGAGCATTACACCTCTCCAACGTAACTCGAACCGTCTCCACGGTAGAACGAGACGGTCTAATGATCGCAGGCCTTTCGATCACACGTCCGGTAGCCGATCTGGGAACATCACCCTGACAAACTTCTGGCGATACAGCGTGATCGTCCGGACAGGCAGCTTCATCGCCCTCCGCGAGCCGAGCTGCAAATTCCCGATCTGCCCGAATCTGTTCGTCTGGTTCGACAATTCCTTCAAGTTCGTCCTCATCAATAAGCTGAGGAACTTCGATCGTAACCCTTGGATTTCTCGGCCCAGCGGCAGTAACCCCGGAACTACTTGCATCACCACGACGCGAGTTATGTCTGAATAATTCTTGCATATCCGAACTCGAAACGGAATCATCCATAAAACGTCTGAGGTCTGGGAAGTCTTGATTCGGAGATCGGTCCCCAACAGAAATAGAGTCACCTTCAGAAGTCATCTCGATCGAAAGAAAGAAATGATAAAGAACAACTTGAATACTAACGAAGAACAGCTTGAAGATCGCCCAGAAAATTCGAAGATCTTCAAACAGATCGGAAGAATCACGGCGGAGAAATGATCGGAGAACGAAAAGAAAAATAAATACTAGAGAGAAGGGAGAGCTCTAGAGAGAGAGAAAGAAATACCTTTTTGAAGAAAATGAACAGAAGTGAGAAATGAAGGAGGATCGAGCGGTATTTATAAAGAAAAACGCAGTGATGACGACTCTTCGAATTCTGTAGCCAAAGAATACGAATCGACACGCGGCTCTTCGAATTCTGTAGCCGAAGAATACGAATCGACACGCGGCTCTTCGAATTCCGTAGCCGAAGAAGACGAAACGAGCTCAACAACCCGAGAAAAATCAGCCGAATTCGAAAATTCAAAAGACTAGTCAAACCGCGAGAATTCCGATCTTCACTTTCGAAAGAAGTTCGCCGAACTCAAAATTCGCCGAACTCAAAAATCCGCCGCACTCGAAATAGAATCTGATCAGATCGTACCGATCTCAGTTTTAACCGAGCTAAAGAATACTCCCCAAAAATTCACCGAACTCATAAACTCCCTCGCCGAACTGAGGGGGGACCAATTGTTAGAGGGGGGATTAGCACCCCCTGGTTTAACTCGGTTCGAACCGAGATCGGTTCAATCAAGACCGGTCTACGATGCTTCGGATCAAAGACAAGTCGGCCCGAAAACGTTGGGCCGAACTCGGAATCTCGCTGAAAGCCCAATCTCGGCTACAATCTAGGCCCAGCGCGAGCCCAATCCGTTACAACAGATAAAATCGGAATATTTCCTCTTTCCCGCCGATCTCGGAAATGGAAATATTCCTTGCGAACAGACCGCCGAAGAATAAGGAATATATCCTTATCTCGGAGGGGAATCCGGAATATTTCTATTTGCCTAATCGAGCAAGGAAAAGGGAATATTCACATTTAGAGCCGCCTCAAGACAATATAAATAGAGGAGAAGGTTCATTCATCAAGACATCCACAACTTCCGCAGAGACAGAGAATATAAGAGAAAGCTCATTACCGATCTCAAGTCTTTTGTCTTTGCCTTCTTACTTAAACTCTGTTGTAATCGCCGACTTAGATCAATAAACGAGATTCCGACTAAAAGTACTATTTTACCCCCTTTTGTGTGATTTACGGATCAACAATTCCCAAATGAGTTGTGGCGATCCTGTAACCGCGAGACTTCAAAACTTGGAAACATTCCTTAGGTGTGTCCCAAAGCTCTATGTCCAGCCATTTCTCAGCTCCCATGCTCACATGGCGATTGTTCCTATACCTACACATTCACAAACACAGACCGGCAAATGAATTCGCACAATGCAATCAAACGTTTTAAACATTTCAGTCGGCAACTAATGATCAATCTTTTTTTTTCTATGACTCTCATGTCACGACACAGTTGTTCAAGGAGATGTAAGAATCCCCATTCAATCGTATGAACCAAGAACAAGAAATGCCGACTTATGATCAATCTTGGATTCAAGAGGACTATGTAATCGAAACTTCTTAGATTTCAATCGCTAATCTATGACTTAGCACCGTGTAGGTTCCAGCTCATAAAGTTGAAGAAAATGTAAGAATCCTCACTATACCATCCTATAAACCAAGAAACATAACTGTGGAACCATGATCAACGCAATCAAAATTTCAAGACAATCCGTCATAAGATCCCAACCTCAAAGGCACCTTTTGGAGCTGTCGATTGAAACAACGTGCACGGATTGAATCCCTAACGCATCCGCTGAGCGGAAAGCAGCAGAGATGTTGCCAATATCAGAGAGACCTTCAACCACAAGACACACCGAGAAGCTTCGGTTCTCCACCACACGCCTGAACCTATCTGACCTCTCCTCCATCATGTGAGGGCTCACCGCCTCCAAAACCTCACGGCTGCTAAGGTGCACGTCACCGCACCTGAACTTGTCCTCGTAAGGGAACCATGATCCTCTATGGTCACCCTCAGGTTGGCTTAAGGAGCACCTCCGCTCCATCTTCATCATGGTTGACGCGTCATCACGACTGGTTGTTAGCAAATCCTTCACAGTCACAGTGAGATCCCTGGGCGAATTCTCCGTGAAGGTCTCCAGTGAAAGAGCCGCAGCTGTTTCATGAACAGTGCGCCGAGCTGTTCCGATGCCTGTTAGGTGAACTGAAATCGCATCAACAACAATGTTTTTTTTAATTGAAATCGAACTGACTAAATTAATCAGATTCAACAAGAAAAGCAAGACCAAATTATTCAAACTCGTATCATCAAGTCTCGATAATTTACTGGGGAAAAAAAAGGAAATAGAAGAATGTTCAAAACCTATACAGACATAAAAGTGCATTACATAGATGGAGAGAGAGAGAGAGAGAGAGAGAGAGTGAGTGAGTTTACATGGATTAGGATGCAGAACGGAGAGAGAAGCCGAATTAGGGTTTGGAAGAGGAAGGAATGGAAAGGAAGAGAGGGAGGCACGGAATAGGGTTTTGCAGGAGTTCATGAGTATGATTGATGCACAGCGTCGTAGCTTGAGATTTAGAGCTTCAAGAACACCAAAATGAAGAAGAGAATCACAGAGCAGCAGAGGGACAGTCGAGGGCTCTGCTTCTCTGATTCTAAGATAATGTTCAGCGATTCGCAATTTTCGTGCGCGGGTTTTTCAATTGGGCCCAAAATCTATAACTGGTGAATTTTGGGCCCACGCGCTACTGATGCGCGTCATTGTTGTTTTTCTCTCATTAGATATGTTTGGCCAATCGGCGGTTTATAATTTTATCCTCTCTTAACCAATCCCGTTGAAGAAAACTAATAAACCAAAAGTGAAACAACCCCGATATTTTTGAAAATAAACTTAATTTTCTAAGTTATATCAGTACAAATAAAAATATATAATTGAAATAGAAAAGTATATAATTGTCTTTTAAAATTATTGATAAATATATGAAAAATATTTATTTCCTATTAAATATGTTATTTACTATTTTTTTTTTTAATTATTATGATATTATTAAATAATAATCAATCCATATATATTCAAAAAAAAATTGAAAACTTGCCATATTTTCACTATAATTATTATAAAATATTTTACTACTTTTATAAACACTTAGACACAAGAAAATTGATTTTTAAGAGTTTGTGCTCTGACCACAAAAATTATAGTCATTAATCGGTGCTTATTATAGTTTTTTTTTTTGACATCCGGTGCATATTATAGTTATGTTTTCAAGATTATATGTTTTTGCGGATTAGCTCGAATAATATTTTAGTTTATTACAAAACGGTTTAAGTAGAAATGTTAGTACGGATTGACAGTTCTATCTTTTTTTTTTCCGACTAAGAACTTTATTGATTTTGTAAATCATAATCTTTGTTTACAAGGGGGTATAAAAAGGATGGGCAACAATGAAACTGAGACCAATGTATTACATTGGTTATTGATTTTTTTGCTAGCATATCAACACATATATTCGACTCTCTATGCCGAAAGGAGAACTGGACTTGATCAAACATATCCTTCCATCGATTGATTGTTTCCATGTAGTGCTGAAGCCTAAGATTTGTACATGTCCAATTTATAATCTGATTTATAGTCAAGTTATCACCTTCAAATTCTACCCACCGATGTCTGAGAGCCCAAGTTGCTTGCATTGCCCATATAAGAGATGTACATTCTGCTTCTTCAGGGGTGTTTCGTCCTTGGAACTTTCCCATTCCACAATCCAGAAAGATTCCGTTACAATTCCGAATAATCCATCCTAATCCCGAGCTTTGATTACCTTCATGGTGAGATGCATCATAATTACATTTAACCCAATCTCTTTTTGGTTTTATCCACATACTTTGCTCTTGTCTTATTCCTTGGTGTCGTTGTAGATTTACATCTACTATTGGGTAGCTGTTGATCCATTCTTTCGCATCCTCATTTGCTCTCTTCATTGTTTCCTCTGCAGATATATTATTCCGGTTGAAGAGTAAATCATTTCGGCTTTTCCATAGTCTCCAAAGTACCCAGAAAGGAAGTTTCCTATTTATGTCGGAATTAGAGCTATTTCGGTGTATAGAGAATAGGTGTCTTAGCTTATCTTCTAGAGATATCTGCCTATTACTAAGAATGTGCATAGGCAGTCCTGATAATCTCCATACTTCGTTAGCATATTGGCATGAGAAGAAAGTGTGCTCACTAGTTTCCACATAGTCACAACATCGGGCACAAAAGCGATCAACATTAATTCTTCTATGTCTGAGATTAGCATTCACTCCAATTGCCCTTGATGCAACCCTCCAAAGAAAATGCTTAATCTTTGGAGTTAGATCTGAATTCCATAAGTCTTTAACAATGTCCGGGTGATCTGCGAGGGGTGCTCTACGGTGTTCTTCTTCTTCATTATTCAGAGTTAGACGATATCCGGTTTTGACTGTATAGTTACCGTCTTTAGTATATTGCCAAACTAGATTATCTGCTGTAGGAGTTGATGGGAGGAAAATTTTGTGGATAAGGTAGTGATCCTGAGCATCGATCATCTCCTCCAAATTCCTCTCATTCCATTGCATAGTATTAAGGTCTATTAAATCTCGAACTAAGATGTTGGGATCAGTATTTTCCCGTAAAGCAGGAGCCCGTGGTGGTATAGTTGGGATCCATGAATCATTTCCAATTCTGGTATTTGCACCATTGCCAATACTGAAACAAGTGCCCATCTTTAGTAATTCACAGCCAAAAAGTAGAGATTGCCATCCATATGAAGGCTTTGTTCCTCTATTCGCTGCAAAAATATGATTATCTCGAAAATATCTTGCTTTCAAAACTCGGTAGAGTAGACTGTCAGGTCGTCTTAGCAATTTCCAAACCTTATTAGCAAGCAAGGCCTGATTAAATTTATGTAGTTCTCGAAAACCCATTCCGCCGTCTCTTTTCGATGTCGTCAGTTTCTTCCATGATACCCATGACATTTTACGTTTTTCTGGTGTTGTTCCGCACCAAAATCTGGCTATCATGCTATCAATATCAGAACAAAGTTCCTTCGGAAGTTGAAAGCAGTTCATAGAGTAGACTGGCATAGAAAAAGCCACCGATTTAATAAGAGTCTCCTTTCCTGCTTGTGATAGGAATCTGGTCTGCCATCCATTGACTTTATGCAGTACATTCTCTTTAACGTATTGGAACATTTCCTTTTTCTTTCTTCCAAACTGTTCCAGGAGTCCTAAATATTTTCCCCCTCCACCAATATTCGGTATGTTAAGGATTCGCTGTACACCATCCCTAGTGTGTTGATAGACTAGTTCGCCAAAGGTAATGGATGATTTATCAAGATTTATTACTTGCCATGAAGCTCTACCATAATGTGCAAAAACCTTGAATAAATTTCAGTTCTATCTATAATCATTATTTAAACATATTTTAAAATTTAAATAAAAATAATTTTTTCTTAAATTTTAAAATAATTTTTAAACAAAAATGATCCCGGTTGGATCCTAGTCTAGTAGTATAATAACAACCAAAAGGATATGTAACCGATACAAGCCCATTCTAAGATGCCGTTCAACTTTTGTAGGGAAATCAAATGCATAAAAGTGAATTGGAAAATCAATGAGAGGCCAAGAAACAAAAGTGTGGAACGTTCATCAAAACCATATCATCATCACATGCAAAAAGCGTATAATCTGTCTGATAATTTGAAATAAAGTATTACAATAATAACTTTTAAACGAATATAATAATAAAAAAATAAACATACAGCGTGATGTCCTGGATTTGTCTGGATTTATAAGTTATAAACTAAGCATGCTTTGGTCAGATCAACCTTGACTGGATTCTTTCTCTTTTTTATTTATTTTTATTTTATTTTAAAAATCTCATAATCTGTGAATTCGAATAATTATTAACGAAAGTTATGCAAACAAATGTAGCTCATTTAGCATATGTATTCGTTTAGCGTGAATGTGATCAATACCACGTTTAAATAAGCAGGAAATACAAATAACTAGAAAATTCGTAACTTGGTTGAATAAAAGAAGGTTGGGATTTGTGAATGGCGACGCGTTTGTGCCGCACCAAAAGTAGTAGTTAACGCAGCAAGTCTTCCGCAGGATAAAAGCAAACGCGGTTTATTTTTAATAATTATTATTAAAAGAATAATTTTAAAGAAAAAGAAATTTAATTATACAGCAATAGCAGTTGAAAAAGGGTAAGAACAAAAATCGGCTATAAAACCCCACCCACTAGTCCACCTCTAAATCACAAATTGCGCAACAAAGTCTAGAAAGAGAGAGAGAGAGAAATGGCGAGATTCACGGTTTTAATTGCGGTGGTGATACTGGCTTTTGTAGTGGCTGCGCCGGTGCCGGAAGTGACGGCGAAGAAGTATACAGTCGGCGACAACAAGTTTTGGAATCCCAACATTAACTATACCATCTGGGCTCAGGGAAAGCATTTCTACCTTGGAGACTGGCTCTGTATGCTCTCTCTCTCCCTCTCCCTCTCGCTCTTCCCTTCTCTACATTTCTATACTCTCCGTCTGTTTTATGTTAGATCTGATTTGAAATGTGTTTCGCTTTCAATCTGGTGATAGATTCGAACTTTTCATCTTCTATTTCAAAGTTCTTCGCTTTCCGGTTTTCTTCAATTCGTTGAAAGGGTCATCAATGTTGTGTTGCGTCTATTCCACATTTTTGTTGGGTTTTTTCATACATGTTTCTTAATTAGTCCAGATCTGGTTAAGAAACACACTCTCAAAGGTTGTCTGAGTGAGACACAGTAAATCCATCTCTCTCTGTTCGTTGTCTGATAAACAGTAATCATTCTTTGTCATTCTGGTTAAAGTTGAAATCTTGAATCAGACATTTCCATTATAGCTCAAATTCAAATCATGGGTCAGTGCTGATTTAGTGACTCCGTACTAAAATCTTGAATAAGCCATTGTCATTATAGCTCAAATCCAAAAGAATGATCTTACTTGGTTCTTCTAATCACAAAATATATTTTTTATGGTCTCTCGTCGTCAGATTTCGTGTTCGACAGAAACCAACACAACATTCTGGAAGTAAACAAGACCGACTATGAAGGCTGTATCTCCGACCATCCTATCAGAAACTGGACACGTGGAGCTGGGAGAGACGTCGTTACTCTCAATGTGACCAAACATTACTATCTACTTGACGGAAAGGGTGGCTGTTACGGCGGCATGAAGCTCGCTGTTAAAGTCGAGAAACTTCCTCCTCCACCGAAATCTGCGCCTGTCAAGAACATTGGATCAGTTTCCATGGTCACAGGTCTCGCTCAGTTCATGATTCCGGCTGCTCTTTTCTCTGTTTCGACAATGTGGGATGCGCTCTTAAGGTTGTGGTAGTGACCGATCTCAGAGTTCGTTAGTTGGATCCAATCTCGATTTGAAAAACCTCAAATTCTTTTCAGGGAAAGCAACTAGGAAATGAATCAGTTGAGTTCTTTATCTTTGTAATGCTGGTTTGTTGGTTTTAATCTTTTGTTTTGTTTGTCTTTGAGTCAAATTTTTGAAAAAAGTTGTATTTGATTTATTTGAGAAATTAATTACTGAAATTTTCTTTTTAAGATTCGAAAAAATCTCTTTTATTTTTGGTTTTGTTGCATGTGAATGAGTTGTGTCGATCGTTGATTAAAAAAAAAAAGAGAGCGTATCTGGATTATGTGTTTTAAATTATAAAAACATAGATTTTTTTCTTTCTTTAAATTATCGTAACGTATTTTGGCTCATCTGTTCCATGTGGGTTTATCTGTGATTGCTCGTATTGTAGTATCAAATCCAACTACCACATGTCCCTTTCATAAAGCTGTCAAATCTATTACCAAATGGATTGAATTACATGTTTGAAATATGAAACGAAACAAAATAACGAATATCTAGTTATGTTTATCTTTGTAGTGTGTGTTTTAAAATTTTGTTTGGAGGGTAAATTTCATATGGACCCCCTAAAAGAATATAAAATGATGATGTTGATTGGTGGGGACGTGGAGAATTATAGATTGATATAATGGAGATTCTGGACAATATATTTTGCTTTTTTCTTTTCTTTCTTTTCCAAATACACAAATTTTCAGTTTTCATTGTATGTATTCGTTAGTGATAATTTAGAGGTTAATCTATTGCCCAAATGTGGATATAGTGATATTAGGTTCCATAATAGAAATGTCTATTTTATTAAAAAAAAACTTAGTAGTGATAACAGGTTCTAGAATCAGACGTTACGTTTCACCAAACTCGAACATGTCATCTTAGACGCATTGTAATCATTGACTCCCTCTTCCACCATCAAGATTCTCTCCAACAATCTAGGGGAAACACCCACCCTAGTTTGATGGTGGAAGAGAACGTTAATGATTAAAATAAGTCTAAGATAACATGTTCGAGTTTGGTGAAACGTTTAATTGACATCATTAGACTGATTAATATCGACGTCAATGATGCACCAATCCGCCTTTTTATCATATGTGCCATTTTTATCATGTAGTAAGGAAAGTGGTTCCAATATGCCACATTCAACATCTCTATCTCATGGAAGGTGTTCTTTATTTCAAGCTCCATAGCATTTTGGATGGTGTGAAAATCTTCAATAACATGTCGTACAATAACATCTGCCTCATTCTCATATCCATGGAAAACACACCTTGAGAAAAACTCATTTAAACATCCACTTTTAAGAAACACAAGAGCTAGATCATGCATTTTGGTTATTAATTGGAAATCAGCTTTTTTTATTACATATGAGAGTTCCTACTTTATGACGCAAACGACAATTTCTAAAGCTCTCTTGCACAAAAAATGCACGATTTGAGGATTCAATGTGATTTCTGCTCACTATTTACCGAAGAGAAATTCAATGTGAAGATAAAATTATAGGGTTTATTTACTTTCGGCTATTAATTCTTTACTGAAAACATAGAAAAATCAATGTTCACTACGCAAGAAAATTATTTTGAGAGGATTATAACTTTTTGTGATTTTGGATTCTTGTCATATGGCCATGACATCAATTTTCCGGGGAAATAAAGTAGATATCTTCAAAATTGTAATAACTATTTTTTATTTCATTAAACTCTACAGTAAAAAAGTTTTCTAAATTAAAAGTTTTTGAAAAGTCAGAAATTTTATTCTTCCTATTATTGTTATGTTTCAAAACATTGTAGATAAATAGTGTGTCAGCAAATTTACAACACAAATAGTCTAAATGTAAATTTGGCTGAATGTGAAATCTGACGGAATTTATTCGTGATTTTTTTGCGGAATCTGGCAGAATAACAATATATTCAAATGGCAAGAGAAGAATTTGGCTGAATATAGCGGAATATAACAAATAATTGATTAACGATATAAATAAATTTATGTCCGGTTGAGTAACAGAAATAATTGAAATATATAAGTATGAAATAAAAGTTAATAATATTTTTTAAATTACATTAAATATTAATGGTTAAAAATATTAAAAATGTGAGCTTGTTAAAATGGTTTTAATGTATTGATAATGTATAAAACAACATAAAAAGTCAAGACTTCAGAATGTGGCGCCGAGGTGAGATTTTGATGCAAGGAAGAATTTTCATTTTCCCGGAAAAATTGAACACAAGACGAGAAGTTCGAACGGGCGAGCGCAAAGATCTAACGCCATAGCTCGAGGATTCTATCAATTATAGGAATTGAGAAACAAAAAAATGACGAGCATTTGATCATAATCTTTATGAAATGCTTATCCTACCAAAACGTTCGTCTCCTTCTCCGACAATGCGCGCACCGCTCGTTTCTCCGTCCCGGCAAGCAACTACACGCCGTTTTGACCACTTCGGGATTGACGAAAGTTCCGAGGTCGTGCCTTAGCAACAAGCTCTTTCAGTTTTATGCGGCATCCGGTGATATGGCTACTGCACATAAACTGTTCGACGAAATTCCTCTGTCGGAGAAAAACAATGTGGATTGGACCACTTTGTTATCCTCTTTTTCCCGGTACGGATTCTTGGTTGAGTCGATGAAGGTCTTCGTGGAGATGAGAAGGAAAAGAGTAGATATTGATGACGTTTCTGTATTATGCTTGTTTGGCGTGTGTTCCAAGTCGGAAGATCTGGGGTTCGGTGTACAAGGACATGGGGTTGCTTTAAAGATGGGACTTTTGACTAGTGTAAAGGTTTGTAATGCTTTAATGGATATGTATGGGAAATGTGGTTTCGTGGGCGAAGTCAAACGCATATTCGAGGTGTTAGAGGTGAAGAGCGTTGTTTCATGGACGGTGGTTATGGACACGGTTGTGAAATGGGAGGGGTTGGAGAGAGGAAGAGAGGTGTTCGACAAAATGCCTGAGAGAAATGCTGTTGCTTGGACGGTTATGGTTGCTGGGTATTTGGGAGCTGGGTTTACAGGTGAAGCATTGGAGCTTCTGGCGGAAATGGTGTTTAAATGTGGGCATGATTTGAATTTCGTTTCCCTTTGCTCGATGCTATCGGCTTGTGCCCAGTCCGGAAACCTGGTAACTGGAAGATGGGTTCATGCGTATGCGTTGAAGAAGGCAATGATAATGGAGGAGGAAGAGAGTTATGATCCTGTCATGGTGGGAACCGCATTGGTTGATATGTATGCAAAATGCGGAAACATCGATTCTTCCATGAAAGTCTTCAGATTGATGCGTACGAGGAATGTGGTCACGTGGAACGCCATGTTTAGCGGGTTAGCAATGCACGGGAAAGGTAGAATGGTGATTGACATGTTTCCAGAGATGGTAAGGGAGGTGAAGCCAGATGACTTAACTTTCACTGCTGTCTTAAGTGCTTGCAGCCACTCGGGGATGGTAGGAGACGGGTGGCGATTTTTCCACAGCCTCCGGTTCTATGGTTTGGAACCCAAGGTTGACCATTATGCATGCATGGTAGATATTTTGGGGCGAGCTGGTCGTATTGAAGAAGCAGAGATTTTGGTGAGGAAAATGCCAGTGCCTCCGAATGAAGTTGTCCTTGGTTCGCTTCTAGGCTCGTGTAGTGTCCATGGAAAGCTGGAGATAGCTGAACGGGTTAAAAGAGAGCTCGTTCAGATGAGTCCAGGCAACATGGAATACCAAATACTTCTATCCAACATGTATGCTGCAGAAGGAAGGAGTGACGTTGTACATGTGTTAAGAGGAAGTATGAGAAACCAAGGAATCAGGAAAATACCTGGTATGAGTTCCATTCACTTGAACGGCTCAGTTTATCGGTTTAGTTCAGGAGATAGATCACACCCGAGAACGAAAGAGATCTACTTGAAGTTGAATGAAGTGATTGAACGCCTTAGATCAGCTGGTTATGTCCCTGGTGTCTCTGGCCTGGTATCTCCATCGGAGGGTGACTTGGAGGATAAAGAGCAAGCTTTGTCCTGTCACAGTGAGAAATTAGCCGTCTGTTTCGGGCTTCTGGAAACAAACCCGAGGACACCTCTTTACGTCTTCAAGAATCTGAGGATATGTCGGGATTGTCATTCGGCTATGAAGTTTGTTTCAAAGATCTATGACCGAGAAATCATAATCAGAGATAGAAATAGATTTCATCAGTTCAAGGGAGGCTCTTGTTCTTGTTCCGATTACTGGTGAACACATCAAGTGGCTGGACAATTTTGGTTCTTGAGGCTATTTTTCAAACCAATTTGCAAAATGAGAGGAGGTTGGGACAATGGAGAAAATTTTAATCGAACATCTATAAAGTACTGTTCTACAAATTCAAATGCATACAGAAAGACGTGATCTCTGCAACATGTAAAGAACTAAACCGAGACTCAGACAGGTGTTAAAAAACGCAAAATGTGTTAATTTATGACAAGTTAGGGTGAAAGTAAGAAGCAAATTCTCAAAATCTTGATCACAAGGAGCATGATTCCCTTCTGATCAGTGGGAAAGTCCAGAATCTTCCTTCTCTGATTCATCTTTGCTCTGCAAATCCGCAGAGTTTGGAGAGTTTTCAGCAGTTACCGTCTCATCGTCCTCGTTGTTAAGAAGCGATGAGAATGATAAGGGATTGTATGTCGAGCTGGCCTTTTGTAACCCTCGTATGGCTCTCATTGCAGCGAGTGTACTCCTATATATATCAAGATTTTCATCGCCGAGAGTTGAGGAAGTCTGGGCTGAGATTCTTGGTGAGTTGTTTTGATGTGAGGTTGAGACTGTGTTAGAAGACTCTACAACTTCTGCTTCTGATGGGAAGAGAAGCTCAAGATTAGCCTCACATTCACGGACTAACCTTGTAAGTGGCTCTGTTGTAAAGAAGGGTTGATGAAGAACAAGCTGTGTGAAAGGCAAACGTAAAAGTCCGCCTGTTCTTTTATCATACTTCTTCAAAATTTTGACAAGTCCTGAAATCCAAGATGTTTTCAGCACATACAGTAACAAGATTTGTTCTCTTTATAATAAATAAAACATATCATACCTGCAAAATTTAGGGAACTGTAGTTTTTAAGGAGCACCATCTCGCCATGAATGGTGACAAGGTCTCTGCGAATATCCATCATTTCTTCACTGAACTCGCTTTCTGATGCGAATTCCCCATCCTTACCGTTCTTCTCCTTAATTTGGTCGATTCTTTCCTTGAGCTCCTGTTTGCAAAATAGATAATACAATCCAATTAAAGCTTTAGATGAAGCACGCGCGTGAAAACTAGTGTGTTCAAACAAGCAGAGCAAGAGGATGACCAAGAGTCATAGACCATAACTCAAACTGTGATATCATTAGACAATCCAAGAACTTCAAATCAGAAATATTACCGATAATTCTTAACGATACAAGTCTTGAAAGTCCTGGCTTTTACATTAAGAACCTACTTGAAGCACACAAAAACTGATCCAATAAAAGGGGAATTAAGCCATGAGGCATCTTTGATTAGAGAGAAGTATTGGTTTGAGGCTATTGAAAATCTTGGTTTCTAAGATTCGAGATTAATCATCCTATTGAAAATCGATCCAATTCTATAGAATCAGTATAGAGTGAGGAGCAAAACCTGTAATCTGATAACGAAATCCTCTTCTTTATCGACGTAAAAATCGTTAAACTTGTCAAGCTCCTCGTTGAGTATCCTCACAAACGAACCTTGGAGATCTTCGTTAGGCCTGACGCCGGGAAGAAGAAGGACGGAAGATGTGTTAGTAGTGTCGGCAAACACCGGGCGGAAGTCGATCTGATCGGGATTTGCGGATCCGAAATGGGCGGGGGAAGGGTAATACTTGAGAAGCTTCTTCAAGGGTTTATAGCAGAGGAACTTGTCTCTCCACTCAGGTAAGGTTTCTTCGAGGTGGGTACGAAACTCTTTGCCGAATTTCATGTAGAAATCTCGTTGGATCTGAGAGCTATGGAGACGGAGATCGCGATGGTTCTGGGGTGGATAAGAACGGTGGGGCTTTGCAAGTATATTTCTAGAGAGAGAGAGAATCTGATGAAGTTGACGTGGATGCCTTTGAGCAATTTCTTAATCCATCATCATTTTCTTGATTATATATATGTGTAAAATGAAGGAGTATTTGTTGGAGTTATATTTGACTTAGATTTTGTAGATTGAACTACAATTCAACCAGCCTTAGTTATATAGGACGGACTAATTTTATGTTTAAAAACTGTTTTGAAATTTAAAAAAATTTGTTTTTATCTGAATTTTAAAATATGTTTAACTAATGATTAAAAATAGAATTATCAACCTAGACTAATATATCTATTTAACATGTTTTGTAATAAATTAAAATATTATTCGGACTAATCCATAAAAACCTTATAATATTGAAAACATATTTCTAATATGCACTACTTAATGACTATAATTTTTGTGGTCAGTCCACAAAGTTTTTAAAAATTCAATATTTTAATCCTTTATAAAATTAGTAAAATATTTTATAATAATTATACTGAAAAATATTGCAAGAATTCGAATATATTTTTTCTTTGAATATGTATGAATTGATATTATTATTTAATAATATTTTAATAATTAAAAAATAAATAGTAAATAATATTTTTAATGGAAAATAAATAATTTTCATATTTTCATCAATAATTTGAAAAAACAATTATATTATTTTTTTATTTCAATGATCTTTTCTCATTTATAATGACATTTCATTTCATGTAATAATTTACAAAATAAAGTTTATTTTTAAAAATATTTTCTTAAATAATAATATTATTGAGATTTGCGGTGGTCGAGTTGGACCGGGTTTATGTAAAAGCCCTATGCAGTATGATTTTTATTTCGCATGCAACAAATTTATGTAGTTTAAGTTAAATACAGAAAAAACAAAACAAAAAGGATCAAACTTTTGTTGAATATTGCCATTTTTCATTATAAAATATTAAGATTCTCCAACAAAGAAGTGTTAGGTTAAAAAAGAAAGAAAAAATTGTTTACATTAAATTGACTGGACGACAGATATTAGCATTAACGAATCTTTAATTTGTCATATAAATTTATCGAAACAAAGTGTTTCTATTTATTTTCTTTTCTTTTTCTTCGGCATTTGATTATATTAATTTAAATCCAGCAACTTGTGATAAGTGATTATGCATATATTTGTACAGGAAGGTCCATGAAATAACATATTATCATCAACCATAATTATTCTACTTTTCTCTAATCTCTAAAGTGGCTCTTAACCAGATCGTCCACCTGAGATGAACCTTAGATGGGCTTGAACGGGCAAACAGAGCTATAAAATATACAGAAAACTAATCTATAATATGCGTTATATTCCAATATATAAGATTCGTCTTACATATAATGAGATTCCTCTTTTTTATTTATTTAACGTATAAGTTATAACTAGCAACGGATCCGCACAATTAAATTCTTATATATATTTTATTATATCCCTTTACACACTTTTAAATTATAAATTATACAATTAATTGTTGATGTTATATAGTCACGACTCTGGATTATTATTGGCCTAAAGTGTGTGACCAAGAATAAACATCTTACTTTTATCATACTTGTTCAAAGTTTTGAC
Source organism: Eutrema japonicum (assembly GCA_030161315.1). Taxonomy (NCBI): domain Eukaryota; kingdom Viridiplantae; phylum Streptophyta; class Magnoliopsida; order Brassicales; family Brassicaceae; genus Eutrema; species Eutrema japonicum. The sequence goes on from BSQW01000005.1 coordinate 50,250,098, forward strand.
AAGTCCTGAAATCCAAGATGTTTTAGCATGTGATAAGATTTGTTTAATTTATTTGTCGTTTTTAATATAATAATATATCATACGTGCAACATTTAGGGAGTTGTAGTTTTTATTACTACTAGGAAGGAACTTGCGCGTCACGCGGATTTTATTTTATTTCATGTTTATAAAAATATATTTCTAAATGTTGAAATAAAATATATTTCTAAAAAAAACAAAAAATTTCAATTGGAGGTTGCTCTAATTTTTATTTTCTCTCCAACTTTTCTCCAAGCCGCCGCACGAGTCTTCTTCTTATTCATTATCGCTGTCTCCCCGGAGGCCGGTGCTCTTCATCGCCGCCGGAGGAGGCTCCCCCTTTTTCCTTCATTTGGTTTGCGGCTCACCCTCCCCCTGATTTTCTCGTTTTTCTAGTGGTGGGGGTTCTTCTTCAGTTTTTGGATCTCCTCTAGGGCTCCGACGGGGTTTACTCCGGCGTGTGTGGCGACGCAGTGGGTCGATCTGGTGGTGGTGTGTGGCGAAACGGCTCTACCTCGGGTTAGGCTCCAGTGCAGATGATGAAGCGGATCTCGTATGGATCTCGACAGTGGGCGATTCCAGGGTCCTCGTGGACGGGTCTCCGGCGTCAACGAAGAGGCTCCGTGGTTTTCCCTTCCTCTCTTGTGCCCGGAGTTGTGGCTCCTCCGCCGCTTCTCTAGTTTTGGTCCCGTCGGCGGTGAGTGGAGATCGGATTTGGCTCATTTGGCTCCACTTGTCTCTTTTTTCCCGGCAGTGTTCGACGGTTCTAGGAGTGGGTCAAAGTTGCGGATAGGGAGTGCTCCGTTAACGGCTCTGGTGGTGACTTAGTGACGATTAGAGGCGGCGGATCTGTTTTAGCAACTATTTTCATTTCCGTGGGAGATGATTCCTGTAGCTTTCGCAAGCTCGGGAATGGCGGCCGGAGGCGGCTTCTCTGGCTGCTCGAAGAGGCTCCCGTACCGCCGATTGTGGAGTGGTTCGTTGAATCAGTTACGTTTTTGTGTTTGTCCTCGGAGAAGCTGTAGGCGTTCCTTTTAGCGGGGTTTGAGGGCTGGCCTCGGGTGGGAACTGCTCGTGGCAACGACGATGAGGACTCGAATTCTTTGGAATTGCAAATGCAAATGTCTGAGCTTCATGTTCGGAATCGGTGTATCTTCGTTGAGGATCCTTTTGGTGTCCTGTGACGTGTGCTTTTCTTGCTCGTTTCGTTGTCCATTTCTTTGTTTCCGATTGTTCTTTGTTTTTGTTAGTAGTTTTCGGTCTTTCTGCTTTCTAAGTTATCTATGTAACTTCTGTCACAAATCTTAAAAATTGGTATAAAATTTAATATTTAAACCCAAAAAAAAATATATATATTTCTAAACTTTTAATTCAATTATTAATATTTTTATAATTTTGTTTCTTTTCTTTTATAATGACCCTACTAATCTCTTTTATCTATTTTTCCGAATATTTACTTATTTTCACACTTTTTTAACTTTCTCAATTTAACATTTTGAGTTTATGTATTGACATATTTTTTACTATTTTGTTTCTCTTTTCTACGTCTTTAAATTCTTGTTTTTATCTTTATTTCTGTTTTATATATATATTTTAACTTTTTCTCTTCATTTTTGATAATTTGTTATTCAAAAAAAATGTCTCATTTACATTGAGATTGAATTATCTTCGTTAGATTAAAAATGACGATTAAATCATACGAAAAAACAAAAAAATGCATTTAAAATCTCGTATTATCTTATATTTATATATTTATGTTGTTTCTCAATCAAATTTGAATTTCATTTATTGTATGTTAATATTTTAATGATTTGTAAATAGTTAAATTCAAATTAAATGATTTATCACATTTTTTTATTTGTTGTAAAAAGTATTAGATTATTTTTTGGCAGCTTCTTAGGATTATTTAATTTCAGAAATGCCAACAATTAAAGGAAGGAAAAAGAAAGAAGAGAGGAACGGGGCAAATATGGGAAATGAAACGGCTGCATTTAAGGAACGATTTTAACGGCTAGTTTTTAGTCGAAACGGCACCGTTCTGGAGGAAAACCGATGACGTTTTGGCGGGTATGGTTTCAAGAGCCTGAAGAATATCAGCCTTCAAGTCCTCAAAGTCTTCAACACCAAAACTAAAGCGAACTAAGTTGTCTTTGAGTCCATAGTTGAGCCTTTCTTCTTGTGGTACATCCCTAAACCAAAACATTTGTGTAAACCAAAACTAAACACAAAATTATCAATGCTTTAGTGGAAAATCATACCAGTTCCTTGCGGCGGGTTGGTCGACGAAGCTCTCGCATCCACCAAAAGATGTTGCAATGTAAGGGATCTTCAGAGAATCGACGAACTTGAACGTAGTCTCGAGATCTCCAGCAATCTATTTGCAGATAAAAGGAAAGAAAAAAACACATTTTGAGAATAATTATAATTATTTACTTGATGAATTTGATTATTGCTTTTACGTACCTCGAAAGTGACCAGACCACCAAAACCAGTCATTTGTCGCTTAGCTATGTGATGCTCGGGATGACTCGGAAGGCCCGGATAGTAAACACGACTCACCTAACACAATTGTATTGAGTCGTTTTTCACATATACCAAATTATAATAGATAATATTGTATCGAAAAGAAAGAATGTGTGAAAAAAATATAAAAAACCTTGGGATGTGCTTCTAAAACTTGGGCCATCCTCAACGCGGTTGAATTCTGTTGCTTTAGACGAAGATGCATCGTCTTCATGCTTCGTATGAGTAAATATGCGGCGTTCTGTTTTTTCACACAATTAATTATCCAAAGGTTTAGCCAAAGTTTGATGAATAGAACCGATCCTAGCCATTAGAGGAGGAGGATCAAGCATATTTTTGTTTTTGTTTTACCGGATTAAGCGTGCCTCCCAAAAGATTATGCAAAATTCGAATCTCGGAAATCAACTTCATTGAACCAGATATGCATCCAGCAAGAACCTACATGGAACACATAATCGTTTTCTGATTACCTTTATTAATGCAAGCACTAATAAGGGTCCGGATTCTGATTTTTTACGCACATCGTTGTGGCCTCCAATGTACTTTGTAGCAGATTGGAGAACGAGATCAGCACCCAGAGCAAGTGCCTTTTGATTCAAAGGTGAAGCAACGGTGCCATCTATACAAACAAGAGTTCCTCTTTTGTGACAGATTTTTGAAACTACCTCAATGTCCACACATTTAAGAAACGGGTTTGTTGGGGTCTCGGTGAAGAACAGAGAAACCTGGAGATAGAACACACACAGTATATTGTTTTTCCAAAAAGAGAAATTGTTTATATGTTATAAAGATACGTACCTCATGGTTATTAACTAAAGTTTCGAGCCCCGAGATATCAGCAGAGTCAATCAGAGTCACCTGGAAAATACACGTAACAAAAGGGTTAATCGATGGATCTCAAAACGAAACAGAAAGATAGTAATGAAATGAAACAGGGGATTTTCCTTACAGTGATTCCCAATTTGGGAAGAAAAGTCTCCATGAACATCCTTGTCTCCTTGTAACAGTCTCGAGTTGTGACAATATGTCCACCAGCATGAACCATTGCCAAAAGCATAACAGTACTTGCACACATCCCAGATGCCACAACCAAAGTTGATTCAGCACCTTCAAGTGCACTGATCAAGACAGCATCAAAGGAACAATTAAGAACAACACTCAATAGAGAAACATCAAGAGAGAGAGAGAGACCTAATCTTCTCTTCGAGCACCATAGTTGTTGGGCTTCCATAACGAGTATACTCGTGACATACGATCCGTTTCTCCTACAAAATTGAAAGTCAAGCTATCTTTTTTTTTTTTTGAATCGCCGAGGTTCTAGGCTTGTACGTCCGTACATCCCGGAGAGGGGTCCAAACTATGTTAAAATCACTCTTTCGTAATAGACCCTCCCAACGGGAATCGAACACATGGCCGATAGGAGAGGCACATACCCACTCCTCCTTAACCACTAAGCCAACTCAACGTTGATAAGTCAAGTTAACTTTGTAAACAAAGACTACCTTTTTCGATTAAGCATCACCACAGTGTATTATTTATTCGATCAAAGCAACAGACTTTTACAAAAAGAAAAGAAGAAGAAGCATGTATATAAGCGGACCTTGGAGTCGATAAGCTCCGAAGTGTTCTTATAGAAGTAGGTAGTTGTGTTGACTACAGGGGTCGTGATCGAACTTGTCACTATACCACGACCTAATCTTTCTCCTGATTCAAACGGATAACAAATATATATTTTGTGAGGGACTATTAGTAAGAATTATCATAAATGGATGTATAGGTGTCGAACAAACCAACCAGCATGAACAGACAGACTCCCATCAGAGCTCAAGAATGTGGGGTTCATGTCCTCCATATATCTTCAGATTTTCCAAATAAAACAATAATTAGGAACGAAAAATATAATCGTGTTTTTGTTATTGAAATTATAAATACAAATCAATCAAACGTAATGGTAGATGATTGTTTACTTAAATAGATAACAGATAATAATACAAATGAATGTAAAATACAAAACTAACTTGACTGATTCTTCTTATAAGACCTATGAACGGATAGAAGAATGATAGAGGCTTGTTTGGGCAAACTATACTCTGTTTTTCTCATAATTTATTTAAGAAGAAGAATAAGAGAAGAAGCCTTTTAGTCTCTCTCTCCTCCATCTCTCCAAGTGCCTTTTTCAATCGACACATGTTCTATTTAATTTATCTGATTTAGTTAAATTAAAACTACGTGGAAACGTTATAACTAGGAAGAAAACCACTTTTCTCTTAGTAAATAAAAAAAAATAAAAAATAGTGGATTTACCTACGATCAAATACAGAAAACTAATTTTTTTAATAAAAAAAATCAGAAATGAAATAAAAGAAACTTTTATTTCCCTCTTTCTTATTTCGCCCTCTCTATTTCTTCTCTTGTTCTCCAATGGATTTGTAGATATTCTCAAAGTCTTGATAATGCACCTATTTATACTTAGTTAGTAAATGCGATTATTTGTTTGTTCGTTAAGAAAGAGGAGTGATGCATATGTGTAAGCAATATTTTTATATTTTGACCAAACCAATTGATTCGATCAGCTGCTGAACGACTCCGAACCTTTTTGCGCCTTGGTCGTTTACAATTTTGAAAATTTTAAACTATAAAAACAAAAAAAATGGAAAACCAGAATTAACATTGTAAAACCGGCCCAACCAACTTTGCTTCTATATATGTTTCACTTTTTGTTTGGGTAGGGTTTGAATATTACTTAGAAAACAGGCTATTCCAGAGAGATTTTCAACAATATTTCTGACGGATTTTCGAGAGAATTAATTCCTAACGGATTTTTGAGGGAATTATTACCGACGAATTTCCGAAGAAAATATCTCGACGGATTTCTGAGGGAATTATTTCCAACGGATTTCCGAAGGGTATAACATTTTTTTTTTTTTTTTTTTATTTTGTAAAAATTGAATGAAAATTAAATTATAATTAAAATTCTTATTAAATTTAAAAGTGTTTGAAATTTTTGAAACTGTAACAAAATTACAAAAAAAATTCATGATAAATCTGACGGGAAATCCGGGAACTTGAATTTCATGAAATATGTCATGCTCGTGAGCTTTGCCTTTGCAGTGATGAGCTCTTCTTGCGTTTGTGCTTTCGCAGCCTCCAAAGCTTCAGATTTCCCCTTAAGCTCTTCGTTCTGCCGGACCATGTCTTCATCGTACGCGAAACCATCCAAAGAAGTTGCGTCGTCGCTACGCGCAACCTTACTCAACCCCCGTCGACGGCCTTAGAAGGCGCATGACTTGGACTCGGAATGGCAAAAGTGCTCTTCTGTCGCGGTTGCGCCCGAAATAAAAATGTTTTTAAAGTATGTGGCCATTGAAGCAAGTAGACCCTTTTCTTATTGTCATCTTAAGAAATCCATTAACAGAAAAATAAGTTTTTAAAGTATAATAATTAACGGTTTTTTGTATCATAATATAACACTAATAATGGGACATCAATATGTGGCCATTGAAGCAAGTAGACCCTTTTCTTATTGTCATCTTAAGAAATCCATTAACAGAAAAATAAGTTACATAATACAACTATACAAGACACATTCCCATACTATATTCCTTTTGGGCTTAAAGGCCAATGTATTAACGGCCAATGTATTAAAAGTCCACGTCAGCACGTGGTATTGCAACCAATAGGATGATGAGGTAAGATATGCGTAGGTTCGATATTGCAATTAATTTACACAATTCGAGAGGAAAATTTGTCAGTGCATGTACATTATCCATTAATCTTTTTAATATCACGAAATATAAAAGAGATCCATCATAGAAACAATTGGAGACATCAACGAAGATACCTACTCGGAAATAATATTCGTCGATTTGAGATCTGGTGTATATACATTTTTTTTTTTTGGTAAACAATCTCATAGTGTAGTATTTTTTTTTTTTTGTGCAAACTTTTTTCCGATTAAACTTAAGGGATCAAGTTACAAGTCAGGTCTCTAAGAGCCTGCTTGGCAATAGAATCAGCTATACCATTAGCTGCTCTAGGGATAAACTTAAACTTGATAAAACCAAAGGCTAAAACAAGGATAGCGATGTCGATTAGGATCCCATGAATCTCCAAAACCTTCGATCGTGAATTAATTACTCCGATTAGCTGCTGCGCGTCGGATTGAAGAATCATAAATTTGTATCCCATAGATTTTTCGTTGAGAAGGGCTGCTCTAATAGCTAGAGCTTCCGCCATTAACGCCGAATCCACAAAGGGAAGAGCAGAGGAGTGGCTTGAAAGGTTGATCGGATTTCGAAAAGTCCAACCGAGCCCTGCCATACTTTGGTCTGCTCTCCAAGCTGCATCTGAGCAGCAGATAATAATCCCATCTCTAAGGATTGAAGGACTTTGAGGAGTGTTCACCTTTCTCAGGGCGGACAGAGAAGGCGTAGGTGATGATTGAGCTAAGAACCATTCCCTAGCATCTCTAACTGCTTTTACTACTGTATCTTCCGCCGATATCTCTTTGTTATTGAATATTTTTTGGTTTCTTGCAATCCAGAGAAACCACAGGATCCAAGGGAACAATCCATAAAGATTATAATATTATTAGTTATCATAATATAACACTAATAATGGGACATCAATATGTGGCCATTGAAGCAAGTAGACCCTTTTCTTATTGTCATCTTAAGAAATCCATTAACAGAAAAATAAGTTACATAATACAACTATACAAGACACATTCCCATACTATATTCCTTTTGGGCTTAAAGGCCAATGTATTAACGGCCAATGTATTAAAAGTCCACGTCAGCACGTGGTATTGCAACCAATAGGATGATGAGGTAAGATATGCGTAGGTTCGATATTGCAATTAATTTACACAATTCGAGAGGAAAATTTGTCAGTGCATGTACATTATCCATTAATCTTTTTAATATCACGAAATATAAAAGAGATCCATCATAGACACAATTGGAGACATCAACGAAGATACCTACTCGGAAATAATATTCGTCGATTTGAGATCTGGTGTATATACATTTTTTTTTTTTTTGGTAAAAAATCTCATAGTGTAGTATTTTTTTTTTTTTGTGCAAACTTTTTTCCGATTAAACTTAAGGGATCAAGTTACAAGTCAGGTCTCTAAGAGCCTGTTTGGCAATAGAATCAGCTATACCATTAGCTGCTCTAGGGATAAACTTAAACTTGATAAAACCAAAGGCTAAAACAAGGATAGCGATGTCGATTAGGATCCCATGAATCTCCAAAACATTCGATCGTGAATTAATTACTCCGATTAGCTGCTGCGCGTCGGATTGAAGAATCATAGAATTGTATCCCATAGATTTTGCGCTGAGAAGGGCTGCTCTAATAGCTAGAGCTTCCGCCATTAACGCCGAATCCACAAAGGGAAGAGCAGAGGAGTGGCTTGAAAGGTTGATCGGATTTCGAAAAGTCCAACCGAGCCCTGCCATACTTTGGTCTGCTCTCCAAGCTGCATCTGAGCAGCAGATAATAATCCCATCTCTAAGGATTGAAGGACTTTGAGGAGTGTTCACCTTTCTCAGGGCGGACAGAGAAGGCGTAGGTGATGATTGAGCTAAGAACCATTCCCTAGCATCTCTAACTGCTTTTACTACTGTATCTTCCGCCGAGATCTCTTTGTTATTGAATATTTTTTGGTTTCTTGCAATCCAGAGAAACCACAGGATCCAAGGGAACAATCCATAAAGATTATAATATTATTAGTTATCATAATATAACACTAATAATGGGACATCAATATGTGGCCATTGAAGCAAGTAGACCCTTTTCTTATTGTCATCTTAAGAAATCCATTAACAGAAAAATAAGTTACATAATACAACTATACAAGACACATTCCCATACTATATTCCTTTTGGGCTTAAAGGCCAATGTATTAACGGCCGATGTATTAAAAGTCCACGTCAGCACGTGGTATTGCAACCAATAGGATGATGAGGTAAGATATGCGTAGGTTCGATATTGCAATTAATTTACACAATTCGAGAGGAAAATTTGTCAGTGCATGTACATTATCCATTAATCTTTTTAATATCACGAAATATAAAAGAGATCCATCATAGACACAATTGGAGACATCAACGAAGATACCTACTCGGAAATAATATTCGTCGATTTGAGATCTGGTGTATATACATTTTTTTTTTTTTGGTAAACAATCTCATAGTGTAGTATTTTTTTTTTTTTGTGCAAACTTTTTTCCGATTAAACTTAAGGGATCAAGTTACAAGTCAGGTCTCTAAGAGCCTGTTTGGCAATAGAATCAGCTATACCATTAGCTGCTCTAGGGATAAACTTAAACTTGATAAAACCAAAGGCTAAAACAAGGATAGCGATGTCGATTAGGATCCCATGAATCTCCAAAACCTTCGATCGTGAATTAATTACTCCGATTAGCTGCTGCGCGTCGGATTGAAGAATCATAAATTTTTATCCCATAGATTTTGCGCTGAGAAGGGCTGCTCTAATAGCTAGAGCTTCTGCCATTAACGCCGAATCCACAAAGGGAAGAGCAGAGGAGTGGCTTGAAAGGTTGATCGGATTTCGAAAAGTCCAACCGAGCCCTGCCATACTTTGGTCTGCTCTCCAAGCTGCATCTGAGCAGCAGATAATAATCCCATCTCTAAGGATTGAAAGACTTTGAGGAGTGTTCACCTTTCTCAGGGCGGACAGAGAAGGCGTAGGTGATGATTGAGCTAAGAACCATTCCCTAACATCTCTAACTGCTTTTACTACTGTATCTTCCGCCGATATCTCTTTGTTATTGAATATTTTTTGGTTTCTTACAATCCAGAGAAACCACAGGATCCAAGGGAACAATCCATAAAGATTATAATATTATTAGTTATCATAATATAACACTAATAATGGGACATCAATATGTGGCCATTGAAGCAAGTAGACCCTTTTCTTATTGTCATCTTAAGAAATCCATTAACAGAAAAATAAGTTACATAATACAACTATACAAGACACATTCCCATACTATATTCCTTTTGGGCTTAAAGGCCAATGTATTAACGGCCAATGTATTAAAAGTCCACGTCAGCACGTGGTATTGCAACCAATAGGATGATGAGGTAAGATATGCGTAGGTTCGATATTGCAATTAATTTACACAATTCGAGAGGAAAATTTGTCAGTGCATGTACATTATCCATTAATCTTTTTAATATCACGAAATATAAAAGAGATCCATCATAGAAACAATTGGAGACATCAACGAAGATACCTACTCGGAAATAATATTCGTCGATTTGAGATCTGGTGTATATACATTTTTTTTTTTTGGTAAACAATCTCATAGTGTAGTATTTTTTTTTTTTTGTGCAAACTTTTTTCCGATTAAACTTAAGGGATCAAGTTACAAGTCAGGTCTCTAAGAGCCTGCTTGGCAATAGAATCAGCTATACCATTAGCTGCTCTAGGGATAAACTTAAACTTGATAAAACCAAAGGCTAAAACAAGGATAGCGATGTCGATTAGGATCCCATGAATCTCCAAAACCTTCGATCGTGAATTAATTACTCCGATTAGCTGCTGCGCGTCGGATTGAAGAATCATAAATTTGTATCCCATAGATTTTTCGTTGAGAAGGGCTGCTCTAATAGCTAGAGCTTCCGCCATTAACGCCGAATCCACAAAGGGAAGAGCAGAGGAGTGGCTTGAAAGGTTGATCGGATTTCGAAAAGTCCAACCGAGCCCTGCCATACTTTGGTCTGCTCTCCAAGCTGCATCTGAGCAGCAGATAATAATCCCATCTCTAAGGATTGAAGGACTTTGAGGAGTGTTCACCTTTCTCAGGGCGGACAGAGAAGGCGTAGGTGATGATTGAGCTAAGAACCATTCCCTAGCATCTCTAACTGCTTTTACTACTGTATCTTCCGCCGATATCTCTTTGTTATTGAATATTTTTTGGTTTCTTGCAATCCAGAGAAACCACAGGATCCAAGGGAACAATCCATAAAGATTATAATATTATTAGTTATCATAATATAACACTAATAATGGGACATCAATATGTGGCCATTGAAGCAAGTAGACCCTTTTCTTATTGTCATCTTAAGAAATCCATTAACAGAAAAATAAGTTACATAATACAACTATACAAGACACATTCCCATACTATATTCCTTTTGGGCTTAAAGGCCAATGTATTAACGGCCAATGTATTAAAAGTCCACGTCAGCACGTGGTATTGCAACCAATAGGATGATGAGGTAAGATATGCGTAGGTTCGATATTGCAATTAATTTACACAATTCGAGAGGAAAATTTGTCAGTGCATGTACATTATCCATTAATCTTTTTAATATCACGAAATATAAAAGAGATCCATCATAGACACAATTGGAGACATCAACGAAGATACCTACTCGGAAATAATATTCGTCGATTTGAGATCTGGTGTATATACATTTTTTTTTTTTTGGTAAAAAATCTCATAGTGTAGTATTTTTTTTTTTTTGTGCAAACTTTTTTCCGATTAAACTTAAGGGATCAAGTTACAAGTCAGGTCTCTAAGAGCCTGTTTGGCAATAGAATCAGCTATACCATTAGCTGCTCTAGGGATAAACTTAAACTTGATAAAACCAAAGGCTAAAACAAGGATAGCGATGTCGATTAGGATCCCATGAATCTCCAAAACATTCGATCGTGAATTAATTACTCCGATTAGCTGCTGCGCGTCGGATTGAAGAATCATAGAATTGTATCCCATAGATTTTGCGCTGAGAAGGGCTGCTCTAATAGCTAGAGCTTCCGCCATTAACGCCGAATCCACAAAGGGAAGAGCAGAGGAGTGGCTTGAAAGGTTGATCGGATTTCGAAAAGTCCAACCGAGCCCTGCCATACTTTGGTCTGCTCTCCAAGCTGCATCTGAGCAGCAGATAATAATCCCATCTCTAAGGATTGAAGGACTTTGAGGAGTGTTCACCTTTCTCAGGGCGGACAGAGAAGGCGTAGGTGATGATTGAGCTAAGAACCATTCCCTAGCATCTCTAACTGCTTTTACTACTGTATCTTCCGCCGAGATCTCTTTGTTATTGAATATTTTTTGGTTTCTTGCAATCCAGAGAAACCACAGGATCCAAGGGAACAATCCATAAAGATTATAATATTATTAGTTATCATAATATAACACTAATAATGGGACATCAATATGTGGCCATTGAAGCAAGTAGACCCTTTTCTTATTGTCATCTTAAGAAATCCATTAACAGAAAAATAAGTTACATAATACAACTATACAAGACACATTCCCATACTATATTCCTTTTGGGCTTAAAGGCCAATGTATTAACGGCCGATGTATTAAAAGTCCACGTCAGCACGTGGTATTGCAACCAATAGGATGATGAGGTAAGATATGCGTAGGTTCGATATTGCAATTAATTTACACAATTCGAGAGGAAAATTTGTCAGTGCATGTACATTATCCATTAATCTTTTTAATATCACGAAATATAAAAGAGATCCATCATAGACACAATTGGAGACATCAACGAAGATACCTACTCGGAAATAATATTCGTCGATTTGAGATCTGGTGTATATACATTTTTTTTTTTTTGGTAAACAATCTCATAGTGTAGTATTTTTTTTTTTTTGTGCAAACTTTTTTCCGATTAAACTTAAGGGATCAAGTTACAAGTCAGGTCTCTAAGAGCCTGTTTGGCAATAGAATCAGCTATACCATTAGCTGCTCTAGGGATAAACTTCAACTTGATAAAACCAAAGGCTAAAACAAGGATAGCGATGTCGATTAGGATCCCATGAATCTCCAAAACCTTCGATCGTGAATTAATTACTCCGATTAGCTGCTGCGCGTCGGATTGAAGAATCATAAATTTTTATCCCATAGATTTTGCGCTGAGAAGGGCTGCTCTAATAGCTAGAGCTTCTGCCATTAACGCCGAATCCACAAAGGGAAGAGCAGAGGAGTGGCCTGAAAGGTTGATCGGATTTCGAAAAGTCCAACCGAGCCCTGCCATACTTTGGTCTGCTCTCCAAGCTGCATCTGAGCAGCAGATAATAATCCCATCTCTAAGGATTGAAAGACTTTGAGGAGTGTTCACCTTTCTCAGGGCGGACAGAGAAGGCGTAGGTGATGATTGAGCTAAGAACCATTCCCTAACATCTCTAACTGCTTTTACTACTGTATCTTCCGCCGATATCTCTTTGTTATTGAATATTTTTTGGTTTCTTACAATCCAGAGAAACCACAGGATCCAAGGGAACAATCCATAAAGATTATAATATTATTAGTTATCATAATATAACACTAATAATGGGACATCAATATGTGGCCATTGAAGCAAGTAGACCCTTTTCTTATTGTCATCTTAAGAAATCCATTAACAGAAAAATAAGTTACATAATACAACTATACAAGACACATTCCCATACTATATTCCTTTTGGGCTTAAAGGCCAATGTATTAACGGCCAATGTATTAAAAGTCCACGTCAGCACGTGGTATTGCAACCAATAGGATGATGAGGTAAGATATGCGTAGGTTCGATATTGCAATTAATTTACACAATTCGAGAGGAAAATTTGTCAGTGCATGTACATTATCCATTAATCTTTTTAATATCACGAAATATAAAAGAGATCCATCATAGAAACAATTGGAGACATCAACGAAGATACCTACTCGGAAATAATATTCGTCGATTTGAGATCTGGTGTATATACATTTTTTTTTTTTGGTAAACAATCTCATAGTGTAGTATTTTTTTTTTTTTGTGCAAACTTTTTTCCGATTAAACTTAAGGGATCAAGTTACAAGTCAGGTCTCTAAGAGCCTGCTTGGCAATAGAATCAGCTATACCATTAGCTGCTCTAGGGATAAACTTAAACTTGATAAAACCAAAGGCTAAAACAAGGATAGCGATGTCGATTAGGATCCCATGAATCTCCAAAACCTTCGATCGTGAATTAATTACTCCGATTAGCTGCTGCGCGTCGGATTGAAGAATCATAAATTTGTATCCCATAGATTTTTCGTTGAGAAGGGCTGCTCTAATAGCTAGAGCTTCCGCCATTAACGCCGAATCCACAAAGGGAAGAGCAGAGGAGTGGCTTGAAAGGTTGATCGGATTTCGAAAAGTCCAACCGAGCCCTGCCATACTTTGGTCTGCTCTCCAAGCTGCATCTGAGCAGCAGATAATAATCCCATCTCTAAGGATTGAAGGACTTTGAGGAGTGTTCACCTTTCTCAGGGCGGACAAAGAAGGCGTAGGTGATGATTGAGCTAAGAACCATTCCCTAGCATCTCTAACTGCTTTTACTACTGTATCTTCCGCCGAGATCTCTTTGTTATTGAATATTTTTTGGTTTCTTACAATCCAGAGAAACCACAGGATCCAAAGGAACAATCCATAAAGATTATAATATTATTAGTTATCATAATATAACACTAATAATGGGACATCAATATGTGGCCATTGAAGCAAGTAGACCCTTTTCTTATTGTCATCTTAAGAAATCCATTAATAGAAAAATAAGTTACATAATACAACTATACAAGACACATTCCCATACTATATTCCTTTTGGGCTTAAAGGCCAATGTATTAACGGCCGATGTATTAAAAGTCCACGTCAGCACGTGGTATTGCAACCAATAGGATGATGAGGTAAGATATGCGTAGGTTCGATATTGCAATTAATTTACACAATTCGAGAGGAAAATTTGTCAGTGCATGTACATTATCCATTAATCTTTTTAATATCACGAAATATAAAAGAGATCCATCATAGACACAATTGGAGATATCAACGAAGATACCTACTCGGAAATAATATTCGTCGATTTGAGATCTGGTGTATATACATTTTTTTTTTTTTGGTAAACAATCTCATAGTGTAGTATTTTTTTTTTTTTGTGCAAACTTTTTTCCGATTAAACTTAAGGGATCAAGTTACAAGTCAGGTCTCTAAGAGCCTGTTTGGCAATAGAATCAGCTATACCATTAGCTGCTCTAGGGATAAACTTAAACTTGATAAAACCAAAGGCTAAAACAAGGATAGCGATGTCGATTAGGATCCCATAAATCTCCAAAACATTCGATCGTGAATTAATTACTCCGATTAGCTGCTGCGCGTCGGATTGAAGAATCATAGAATTGTATCCCATAGATTTTGCGCTGAGAAGGGCTGCTCTAATAGCTAGAGCTTCCGCCATTAACGCCGAATCCACAAAGGGAAGAGCAGAGGAGTGGCTTGAAAGGTTGATCGGATTTCGAAAAGTCCAACCGAGCCCTGCCATACTTTGGTCTGCTCTCCAAGCTGCATCTGAGCAGCAGATAATAATCCCATCTCTAAGGATTGAAGGACTTTGAGGAGTGTTCACCTTTCTCAGGGCGGACAGAGAAGGCGTAGGTGATGATTGAGCTAAGAACCATTCCCTAGCATCTCTAACTGCTTTTACTACTGTATCTTCCGCCGAGATCTCTTTGTTATTGAATATTTTTTGGTTTCTTGCAATCCAGAGAAACCACAGGATCCAAGGGAACAATCCATAAAGATTATAATATTATTAGTTATCATAATATAACACTAATAATGGGACATCAATATGTGGCCATTGAAGCAAGTAGACCCTTTTCTTATTGTCATCTTAAGAAATCCATTAACAGAAAAATAAGTTACATAATACAACTATACAAGACACATTCCCATACTATATTCATTTTGGGCTTAAAGGCCAATGTATTAACGGCCGATGTATTAAAAGTCCACGTCAGCACGTGGTATTGCAACCAATAGGATGATGAGGTAAGATATGCGTGTTGGAACTAATTTTTTGTCAAAGCCTGAGGGTTTGATAAAATTATGTTAGTGTGAAAAGAAATGAGTTAAGCTCTTTCTAATGAAATGTTTTCATTAACCGAGAAATGTTTTCTCGTGTATATATTGGAATGGTTGTGTCTTAAATGAACAACATGAGAGAAGAAAAGCCATATGTGCGACGTTCGCATCTTGGGCCTTGATTGGGCCCGTGGACTTTTTGAGGTATCGATCGATACCCCTTGGTATCGATCGATACCCAGCGGGCCGACTTAAAAAAATCGCAGCCGCCTAGGTTATTCTAGAAATATTCCTTTTCTGTCATGGAAAAACCCTAGCCTCTCTCCTATATATACAACACGATTTTCACCTAAAAGATCATCCTCTGATACACAATAAACACTTACTAAAAGTTCTAGCAATCGTTTCTTCAATTCCCTACTGCTTAGAGTAAGTTTTAATTTCGAGAGTATCGTAGAATAATGGTCGATAGACATGAATCATGGTGTTGATGATTCAGTTAAACTTTGGTTGTATCCTGGGACTCATGGATCTATAAAACCCCGTCACACTACGGGAGATTCTTAGAGTTAAGGAAAGAGATTTATCTCGCCTCCTCAGATCTTGTATTGCTTTATCGCTTATAAATCGTCTGTTCCTTAAACTGTTTATTTACATATTACTGTGATTAAATCTTTCCTGTCTGTAGTGTAAATTTTGGTCCTACAATCTTAACTCTAAGAAGATCCAATTTTTGTTATTACTTCAATTGGATCTTTAATCACGAGTAAATAAACGTTTTCAAACGGTTTTTAAACGATTCTTCTACTGCTGATGATACTCAAACGTTGTCAAAAAGCTTTTAGCAAATTGAAACGTGTAGTAGAGGCAATCTTCATCTCTCTCTATTTTTTAAGAAGATGTTCTTCTGCTAGTGATACTCAAACGTTAATCAAACAGCTGTTTAGCAACTTGAAACGTGTAGTAGAAGCAGATCTGCTTAAACATCTTCTAAAAAACCGTCTTTAATTGCGATTAAAGAACGGTATAATCAACGAACACACATCTGTTCTTGATAGGTTCGATTCAGATCGAGGCCTTGTGAGTATCGATCGACACCCTATGGTATCGGTCGATATTGGACTAAATTGTATCGGTCGACACTTAAGTGTATCGATCGATACCATGCAAACAGTGTATCGGTCGGCACCTCAGTGTATCGATCGATACTTTGCATCGACCAAGTTGGTCTAGGTCGATCGATACTGTGTATAAGACACAGGTATCGATCGACACTGGTGCTATGATCGATCCTGTGAAATTCACTTGTATCGATCGACACCCTGGGTATATCGATCGACACTGAGCGTGTATCGATCGATACCAGGTTGCTTCGAATGACACAGTATGTGCATCGAGCATCAATAGGAACCCAGGGTGTATCGATCGACACTCAATGTGTATCGATCGACACCAAGATGCTTCGATTAACACAGTATGTGCATCGAGCATCGATCGACACTGTGGTTTATCGATCGATCCTGTGTAAAAAAAAAAAAAAAAAATTCACTTGCATCGATCGACACACAGGGTGTATCAATCGATACAAGCTGATCATCGATCGACACCGAGGTGTATCGATAGATCTTATGCAAAACTCACGTGCATCGATCATCACCAAGGGTGTATCGATCGACACTGAGGGCATCGATCGACACCATATGGGTGTATCGATAGACATTGTGTGTGTATCGATCGATACCAAGGAGTATCGATCGACACCAATGCGATTCAGTTCGATATCAGCCTTAGAATTGCGATTCTTGAGTTTATATATCGGTACTAACTGAAAGTTGTGTTCTCATTAGCTTAAAATGACAAACAACGTTGACAACAACTCTGGAACTATGGAGAAAACCAGTGACAAAGAGGATCAAACGACTACGAGTCTGATCAAAGCAGTGAAAGCTCAAGCGAACTTGACAGAAGCTGACATGTGTGCTGTGGTCACTGAGGCCAATGTTGCAGAGAGCCATCCAAAGACTTGGTGGTTCGACAGTGGTGCAACCAGACACATCTGTATGGATCGCGAGATGTTCTCGACATACACAAAGAACAAGAGTGGTGATAAACTCTTGATGGGAAATTCCGCCTCGTCGACAGTTGATGGTCACGGGAAGGTTGTTCTGAAGCTCACCTCTGGACAGGAACTGGTTCTCACGAACGTCGTCCATGTACCAGACATACGCAAGAATCTGATCTCTGGATCGCTCATAAGTAAGCATGGATTCTCTGTGAAGCTGGAAGGTGATAAGCTAATCCTAACGAAAAATGGGATGTATGTGGGTAAGGGTTTTGTATGTGATAATCTGTGTAAGATATCTGTTGAGGAAGTAATCTGAAAGGATAATGTAACCGAGGCATCCACCTCGTAGAATCCTAAAGATTAATGATAAGAAACCATTTGCTTATCTCGCTAAGTCTTTTAATATTTGGCATGAACGATTAGGACATGTTGATTTCAAATCTATGAGTAGATTAATGAACATGAACATGATTCCTAAATGCAAATTAAGCAAAGACAAATGTGAGGTTTGTGTCCAAGCCAAACTCACTAAAACGCCATCACCCAGCGTTCAAAGAACAACAGAACCTCTAGGTTTAATTCACACAGAGTTATGTGATTTGAAATATATTCAAACCAGAGGAGGCAATAAATATTTCATGGCATTCATAGACGATTGCACGAGATATTGATACATCTTTCTACTGCGGAGTAAAGATAAAGCCTTGGACAAAATTTAAAGACGTGTAGCTCAATATTATGTGTCCAAAAATTTGCGAATTTTGAAATAATTAATTGAAGTTCAATTAAATATTGGAGGCTGATTTAATCGAATAATTAAATCATTGGACTTGGGTATTGGTTAGTATATTAATTTGGTTTGATTTTCTTGAACAAAATCAAATTTCAATATGACTAACAACACCGATGTGATCATTGTTTGATCTGGTGGGGTAAAAAATAATGGAATGGCTGAAGCCAATTTAGTCGAGATAGACATGTGTAATGTCATCCTCGGAGTCAATATGGTTAAGCATAACCCAAATGAGTGGTGATATTATACCAATGTAATAGCTCATATATGCGTTGATATGGGAATGTTTCCCTCCTACCATAAATAATGACAAGAATTTATTCATCGCGCTGAAGTTGACTTTTCAAAGAAGCTCACTCTCACTGATGTAAAGCATGTGCTAAAGATGCATAAAAATCTTATTTAGGGCACAATGTTAATTAAGCATGTATTGACAAATAATGTTGTCTATATTAAGGACAGACTGGTCCAAATTAACGTTGAGACAGTCGGACTTAAAATCAATGTAACCAATGGTGTTGACATTAAATGAGAAAGAATCATTTGCTTATGGTACAGAATCTCTTAGTATTTGATCTGAATGTTTCAGTCACATTATATTCGAATCTATGCGTAGATTGAATGAGATCCTGAAATACAAAATAAGCAAAGATGAGTGTGAGGTTTGCGTTCTAACCAAACTCACTAAAACACCACAATCGAGCGAACCTCTTGGTTTGACTTATACAAAAGGTGGTGAAAAATATTTTGTGACTTTCGTTGAGGATTGTACGAAATATTGTTATGTCTATTTGCTAAGAAGCAAATACGAGACCTTGGAAAACTCAAGGAGTTTAAACTCGAGGTTGAAAACCAACTCGAAAGAACTATCAACATAGTTTGAAGTGATAGAGGACATGAGCATGGTATTATCCATCAAACGATTGATCCCTATTCACTGGAATCTAATGGAGTCTCATAACAAATTACCGAATTATTTGATGAACTCATTATTCCTAAAAAAAAAAATAAATCTGGGTTAGTCCAGAAATGTGGGGGGAAGCATTGCTTACCACAAGTTATATCCTGAACTAAATACTACACAAAGTCACTGGAAATGTTCCATGCGAACGTTGGAAAAGTAATGTGTTTTTATACAAATACATGAAAGTGTGGGGGTGCCTAGCAACCACCTAATAAGCTGACAATCGGACCAAAAACGGTGGATTGTATCTTCATTGAATATGCACACAATGTAGTGCTGATTGCTTTATGGTGTATAAATGAGATATACTAGACATCCTAGTAAAGGATAAGCTCTAAGCGAGCAATTGATCTCTTGGGCTCTTACGCTTTTAGAGGTATAGATCGATACCCATGAGTATCGATCGATGTTTGACGGGCATTGGACCTAGATCGAGCAATTCTGGAACTTCTGTAAAGAAGCAGAAGAGGCTAAAGTTGAAATTAGTCGTATGCTGATTGGAATTACAGCAATATGAGATCTTGTAATCCATCAAATGGATGTAAAATATGCCTTTCTAAACGACCATTTAGAAGAGGAGATTTACATGAAACAACCCGAGGGTTATGTCACTCCTGAACAAGGAAAGAAAATAAGTAGACTTGCAAAGTCCTTATACGAGCTTAAGTTAGCTCCTAAGCAATAGCTTGGAAAGTTTGACAACAAAGTGATGTCAAATAGCTTCAAAATCACTTAAGGTGATATACATCAAAAGTACTCCACATGGATACGTTTTGTTATGTTTATAAGATGACACGTTCATCATGGAAGCAAGAAGGACATAATCCAACACACTAAGAAAGTGTTTAGTGGGAAGTTTGATAGACATAAGATTAGTGGATAATCTTGTCTCAAGATCCTAGAATGTTTTGAGAACTACTCAAACAAGATTGCAATAAATCCAATTGTGATAAAGTTGTATCACAAGTGGTGTATGCAAGAATTATCGGAAGTCTAACGTACTTGATGAATCGTACTAGATCCGATTTAGCGCATTCAGTCGCTACATGAGTAATCCAGGTCATACTCTGTGGAAAGCCATAACTAGAATGTTGAATTATCCAGCGTTATATGTCGTCTCGATTTACATCAAAGTCTGGGGGGTTCAAGACATTATGTTCACCTCTTGGTCTCGTAAACCTGACAGATATTATAAGTGGATAATATTTTGGTGATGCAGCAGTATCCTAAAAATCTTCCAAACAAGCACTCTTGGCCTAATTAACCAAGGAGTCAAAGTTTATAGCTTTAGATAAAGCTGCAAAGGAAGCAGAATGGCTTCGAAACTTCGTGGAAGATATCCCGATGTGGGAAAACCAGTGCCAGCATTATGTGTACACTGTGAGAGTTAGTGAGATATCTCTTAGGCACTGAGTAATCTATATAATGGCAAGTCTCGTCATATAAGAAGACGACATAAGACCATTAGACAATTGATCTCAACTGGTGTAATAACGATAGATTACATCAAGTAGGCTGATAACCTAGCGGATCCGTTTACCAAAGGTTTGCCGCGAGATCAAATTGTAAAATCATCAAAAGGAATGGGTTTGAAGCCTATAGAAAAAGATGACGTTTGACAGATACCCAACCTATGTGACTGGAGATCCCAAGATCTAGGTTCAAAGGGAAACAAAATTAAACTGATTCGAGTTGAGCACTGTGAGACTATGTCTCTGCCCAGTTCCTAGGATGATATAACAGTGCTACCTGTGGATAGTAAGGATAAGCGTTGGCTTTTAATGATTGCATAGCTATGTAGATAGTGGAGTGTGACAGGACACTTCTGAAAAACAAGCTAATAAAAGATCACCTAGTGAAGTGTGAAATGGGGCCGTTTCTAGGAGAATGAAAGATAAGGCTATATTCTCCAAATTCACTCACGAATACCAGGAATGTTCAAGGCCAAAATGAACCCAATAGAGAACAAAGTTCTACGAGAAAATGTCGCTGTGCGATATCTGTTGTATCAGTTTACATCAAAATCCGGGTGGTTCAAGACATCATGTTCACCTCCTGGCCGAGTAAACGCAACAGATATTAAAATTGTTTGGTTCAAAGCTGAAAAACGCTACCATTCAGTGACAGTTACATTTTCGTATACTCTCGAAAGTCTGTCTACGTCTAGATGAGTCTAGTCAAGTATGTCTAGTAAAGTCTAGTCTGTACAATTTTCATATGTTCTAGAGTCATTTCTATTCATGTGGGGGATTGTTGGAACTAATTTTTTGTCAAAGCCTGAGGGTTTGATAAAATTATGTTAGTGTGAAAAGAAATGAGTTAAGCTCTTTCTAATGAAATGTTTTCATTAACCGAGAAATGTTTTCTCGTGTATATATTGGAATGGTTGTGTCTTAAATGAACAACATGAGAGAAGAAAAGCCAAACGTGCGACGTTCGCATCTTGGGCCTTGATTGGGCCCGTGGACTTTTTGAGGTATCGATCGATACCCAGCGGGCCGACTTAAAAAAATCGCAGCCGCCTAGGTTATTCTAGAAATATTCCTTTTCTGTCATGGAAAAACCCTAGCCTCTCTCCTATATATACAACACGATTTTCACCTAAAAGATCATCCTCTGATACACAATAAACACTTACTAAAAGTTCTAGCAATCGTTTCTTCAATTCCCTACTGCTTAGAGTAAGTTTTAATTTCGAGAGTATCGTAGAATAATGGTCGATAGACATGAATCATGGTGTTGATGATTCAGTTAAACTTTGGTTGTATCCTGGGACTCATGGATCTATAAAACCCCGTCACACTACGGGAGATTCTTAGAGTTAAGGAAAGAGATTTATCTCGCCTCCTCAGATCTTGTATTGCTTTATCGCTTATAAATCGTCTGTTCCTTAAACTGTTTATTTACATATTACTGTGATTAAATCTTTCCTGTCTGTAGTGTAAATTTTGGTCCTACAATGCGTAGGTTCGATATTGCAATTAATTTACACAATTCGAGAGGAAAATTTGTCAGTGCATGTACATTATCCATTAATCTTTTTAATATTACGAAATATAAAAGAGATCCATCATAGATACAATTGGAGACATCAACGAAGATACCTATTCGGAAATAATATTCGTCGATTTGAGATCTGGTGTATATACATTTTTTTTTTTTTGGTAAACAATCTCATAGTGTAGTATTTTTTTTTTTTGTGCAAACTTTTTTCCGATTAAACTTAAGGGATCAAGTTACAAGTCAGGTTTCTAAGAGCCTGTTTGGCAATAGAATCTGCTATACCATTAGCTGCTCTAGGGATAAACTTAAACTTGATAAAACCAAAGGCTAAAACAAGGATAGCGATGTCGATTAGGATCCCATGAATCTCCAAAACCTTCGACCGTGAATTAATTACTCCGATTAGCTGCTGCGCGTCGGATTGAAGAATCATAAATTTACAACCAATAGTATGATGAGGTATTAACGGCCGATGTATTAAAAGTCCACGTCAGCACGTGGTATTGCAACCAATAGGATGATGAGGTAAGATATGCGTAGGTTCGATATTGCAATTAATTTACACAATTCGAGAGGAAAATTTGTCAGTGCATGTACATTATCCATTAATCTTTTTAATATCACGAAATATAAAAGAGATCCATCATAGACACAATTGGAGACATCAACGAAGATACCTACTTGGAAATAATATTCGTCGATTTGAGATCTGGTGTATATACATTTTTTTTTTTGGGTAAACAATCTCATAGTGTAGTATGTATATACATTTTTTCACGACAAACTATAAATTGATCAACAGAGAACAAAACAAAACAAAATTTGCATATGATTGAAAACTTTTTCGAAAACTTGAGAACTTTTTAGTGTTAACAGAATATGATCAGTACCCATGTTAAGCCTTGCAAATATCAAACAAGAACAATAACAGTTTCGTTTGGGCTAGAGGCGGTACAACTAGAGGCGTTTGGGAAACAGTTTCAAGTCTGATTGGTGACCATGTTTAAACCAAGGCGGTTAAAGAATTTTGAGAGGTTGTAGAAAAGACGGTTGGAAAAAAGCGGTTAGAGATAGTGGTTGGAGAAAGCGGTTTGATAACATATGGTAGTTCAACCGCTTGTTTCAACCGCCTCGATGATTGGAAGTCATCGGAGTGGTTCGTCTCCAAAGGCTGCGTTTATATGCAACCAATCAGAGTCTTCTATTGGAATATATCACCGGTTTAATACCGGTTTAATGTATTACACAGTATATATACATTCATACATGCTTACATTGTATCTTAACAGAAATAAAACGAGTTTACAATTTTCTCAACAAACTTCTTCTTCTTCAAGCTCTCGATCTTCTTGTTCTATCTTCGCTAATATGGTATCAGAGCCTTTGTGCTCAATTTCTCTCTAAAATTCCGCATTTTCGAAGCTTGATTGGAGTTTTCTCTGTTCAAATTCATCGCTACAATGGTTACGGTGAGAAATCTTCCTCGTCGATCTACCCGAGCCACCGTTCCGACGCATCCTGCTCCGAATGCTTCTCCGGTACATTCCGTGCCGATTTCACGAACATCGCGAGTTTCTCGGACTGTCCCAACGGAATCGCTCGACTCAATCCATTCTCCATTACATATGCACAGCTCAGATCATCCAGGTTTACTCCTCATCTCTCTTCGTCTGGATGGAACAAATTTTGATGATTGGGATGCTGCTATGAGGATTGCACTAGATGCTAAGAATAAAATTGGATTCGTTGATGGTTCTTTACCTCGACTTGATGAATCGGAATCTAGTTTTAGGATATGGTCTAGATGCAATAGTATGGTGAAATCTTGGTTATTGAATTCAGTCTCTCCTCAGATTTATCGTAGCATTCTTAGGATGAATGATGCTACAGATATATGGAGAGACCTTTATGGTCGTTTTCATATGACAAATCTACCAAGAACATTCAATTTAACTCAAGAAATTCAAGATCTAAGGCAGGGAACAATGTCTCTTTCTGAATACTTCACAACTTTGAAGACATTGTGGAGTAACTTGGACAATTGTGAAGAGCCTGATGATCCCTGTACTTGTGGCAAAGCTGCTCGTCTGCAATTGAAAGCGGAGAGAACCCGCATTGTTAAATTCTTAGATGGATTGAACGAATCTTATGCTATCATAAGAAGACAAATCATTATGAAGAAAGCTTTGCCAACACTAGCTGAGGTTTACAACATGCTGGATCAGGATGAAAACCAGAAAGGATTCTCCAATGTTGTCACTCCTCCAGCTGCTTTTCAAGTATCTGAGAATGCTACTTCTCCTTATGATATTTGCTATGTTCAAAATGGTCCAAACAAAGGTCGTCCCATCTGCTCTTTCTGTAACAAGGTTGGACACATTGCTGACAGATGCTACAAGAAACATGGCTTCCCTCCTGGTTTTACAACAAAAGGAAAACCTCCTGAGAAATTTCAAGGAAAACCTCATGAAACTTCCTAGAAGCCTAAAATTGCAGCACAAATGACGTTGTCTGACACTACCTCAAACAGCTTTGATGGACTGATTGGCAACATGTCTAAAGATCAAATACAGAACTTCATAGCTTTGTTCAGTTCTAAACTTCAAACTCAACCATCTGCTCATCAAACTGAGGCCAGCACATCTCATTCGGCAAATGATTATGGTATATCATTTTCTCCTTCCACTTTTTGTTTTGTTGGGATTCTCACAGTCTCTCAACAAAGTCTATGTACTCAGACTTGGGTGATAGATTCTGGAGCAACACACCATGTCTCTTATGACAGGAATCTTTTTAGCTCATTGGATTCTTCCATTGTGAGTTCTGTGAATCTCCCTACAGGATCCATTGTCAAGATTAGTGGAATTGGGAAAATTCAAATCAACAAAGATATTCAACTTCAGAATGTCCTGTATATATGATATGCTCAATTTAATACCCTAAAAAGTACTAAAGCAGTTGCTGCAGTAAATCAGGGGTCGAACCACATAAGACTCACAGAAACGCACAATAGATTCTATAGTGTCGAATTACGCTAAGCCAAACGAATGTAATTAAAAACAATGAAGAAATTAAAAGGGTTGTAAATCAATTGGAAGAATATAGGTCTAGGGTTTTTCTCAGGAAATCAATGAATGCAGACTAACTAACTAACAGGATTCAGATTTAGCGCAGTTCTTGAACTCAAATCACTAAAATATAGCTAACCAACTCTCGTTGCGAAAACTATCTAAATCTAAATCCTAGGAATTCCAAATCTCTTTGCGAATCCTAAATTCTAAATCAGCTTTAATATCAGGTTTGATATGTTCACAAATCAATTAAACCAAATCTCTTTGCGAGTAATCAATTTGCTCACCTAGGTTCTATCAGGTAATTAATCGCACTCTCGTGCCTAATCAATTATCCTAAGATCTATATTCCAGGTAGCTAATCTAGAACAAGCTTTGAACACAACCTAAGCGAAGAACTAATTCAGATGGTGAATCCTAAACAGATAATTAACCTAGCATTCAGAGAAATCCTTTATGAGAAAACCCTAAACCTAAAGTGGATCTACTCAGACATGGCAATTGAATCAATAGACATAACTGAATAAATCATCAATAGAATAGAAAGAAGGGTTTAGAGATCTGATCTCGGACGAAGGGAGATCCAGACTTGTCTCTCTAAAACCAAAGTAAAATCAAACACAGAAAATAGAGCATAGCCTAAACAATGGCTGCAAAATCCTATAAATAACCTAAAACACGAATTGGGGTCTTCTTGTAATTATCCAAGTCTTCTGGGCACTTTTTGCAATTCTTCAAACTTCATTAAGTCGCGACTTTGAAATCTGCTTCGATGGGTATCGATCGATACCAGGGGGTATCGATCGATACTTGACGTGAATTCGAGTAATTTAGCCAGCAGACTTCAGTTTCGCTCCAAAATGTTCCATAAACTCCAATATCTCCAAGAATACTCCAAATGTGCTAAAACCTGTAAAAGACTCTAAAAAGACTCCAAAATACTATAAAGACTCTATAAAAAGGACTTATATCATGGCCTAAATGGGGTAAAAACCATGATATATCAACTCCCCCAGACTTAGCCTTTTGCTTGCCCTCAAGCAAATAGAAGACTAAACCAGAAAAAGAGGTTTGAAAACGTAGAGACTCACCTGTTCCTGAACCATCGAAAAGACCCTTTTCCCAAGTACCCAAATGTCACCTGATCAGCTTTCGATCTAACCACCATGTACTTCTCCGTAGACATTCGCAGCTTTTCCAGACTCCACCCATTATCCCACAGCATTGTTCAAGTAAAACCTTCATCGCCAGTTTCATCGCTGCAGTTAATATTTAAGAACCTTCTAGACTCTTTACCAGACAATATCTTGACAAAGGAACCACCCTTTTCACACTTTTTGTATCAATTTCTCTCCCCCAGACTTATTTCTTATTATCTTCTATTTATTTTTTTCTTTTCTTTTCAGCTTTGCATATACATATCAAGGTATGAGACGCGAGTACTGATGGTGTTTGCCACCAAATCCCCGGTTCTTCCCTCTCAATGTATCAAAGGATGTAGGCGAATAATGGCATCATAGGAAAATCCTAGCCTCGCTTCCAATCCTTTGTGTGATCATCCCCTCTTAAGTAGAATAATGGGATCGCTGGAAATTTTCCTAACCCTCTACTCAGAAGAAAATCATTTCAATCTTTTATGCTCTTAATCTATCAACTTATTTCAGGGGAGAGAGATACCATAATTCTAAACACACGTGTTCCTTTATCAGATATGAATGATGAATCAAGCTCTATGAATACTAACCACATTGATGAAGTGCAAAAATTTGGCTCAGGCTTCAGAAGAACTCTGCTGGAGACATGGATGTTTTCTAGTCAACTGGTCAGCCTTTGGATTTTTCATTAGTCGATCTAGAACTGATCCTGTAACACTGTGCACTCAAAAACAAAATCAAATCAATAGGTTCAAGCACAGGATCATCATCTCCAACAAATTTTGACTCAATAAAACAGTTTTGACTCGATAAAACGACTGACTCTAAGAAAAACGAAAACGTTGTCAGCAGACACCTCCCCCAGACTTGAACAACACTGTCCTCAGTGTTATCTAGCCTAGAGTCAGTGAAAGAAACAAAGAAAAAGGATAGAACGAAGAGAAACAAGAAATTACCATTCTGGAACAGTCGGTGTCGATCGACACACGGCATGGTATCGATCGATACCATGCTTAGATCGACTTTGTGAATTTTCATCCGCGATTGGTGTCGATCGATACCATAGGGGTATCGATCGATGCTTAGGCGATTTCGAGTTGCTCCTTGTTCATCCTGACACAGACTCAAAACAAACGAAAATAAAAATAAAAACGAATCAAAAACAGACTCACCAGTGGGTTGCCTCCCACCAAGCGCTCGTTTAACGTCAATAGCTTGACTGTAACGCCCTTCAGGCTGGATAAGAGTGAGAGCTTGCACCAAAACAGGCTCCATCACTTGACATTACTAGCTTCAGAGTTCTGCTTAGCATGCTGTCCACAAATTCCTGCCCTTTCTCTTTCAGCTCAGAAGTAAGAAGGACTCTGGCCTTGGAGAATGGCTTCAAGGCTCCCTTGCATTTGACCTTGTAATCAATCGAATTCCCATCACACTTCTGAGGAATCAGAGTGACATGGGGATTCTCGACCTTTTTGTTCTTGGCCTTCTTCTTCTTTGTTGCCTTAGTCTTCTTCTTGGGGATGTTGGGCGGTTCAGCTGGAACGTCTGTGACAGTAGGCTCATCAGGAGGCTCTTCCAGAAGATCAATTGCTAGCGACTCTCCTGTGATAACCTTGATGCTAGAGGTACGTGTGGGAATACTCCTAGGTGGAATGACATCATAGTAGACATCACTGTCAATGTAAGAGAAAGATAGTCTCTTATTAGGTGTGTCTATGATCGCGCCTGCAGTAGCCATGAACGGTCGTCCCAGGAGTATAGGCATACGAGATATCGCACCCATCTCCACAACCTGAAAATCAGTAGGCACCAGACAGTCTCCTACTTGGACTAGCAAACCAGCGATTTCACCATATGGAAGTGAGGTGGAATCGTTTGCAAACGTGATAGATGTCTTAGGAGATAGAATAGTAGCCCCCAACTGCTCTGCAATTGCCTTTGAGATGACATTGACACTAGCCCCTGAGTCGACAAGAGACTCTTTGAAATCAACTCCTGAGATGGAGCTTGGTACTGCGAATTTCCCTGGGTCTTCCCTCTGTGTCAATTTCCGTGGTTGTAGTGAATTGCGAACTCTTTCTCCTATCACCTCACGTGATTTCTTGGCTTCTGGTTCTTTCTGCGAGGGGTATCGATCGATACCAGGTAGGGTATCGATCGACGCCATGCGATTTGAATCGTTTCTGACAGGTACATCTTCATCAGAAGGAAGCTCCACGTTCGGATTATCCAGCATATACTGTAGTCTAGCAATCTCCCATTCCTCCCTTGTCAGCTTAGGAACCATAGGATAAGGCATCCTGGTTACATACACTCGTTCTGCAACGACCTTAGGCACCACAGTCGAAGTTTCAACTGTTTCCTCAGAAATCGCCCCGGTATCGACCGATACCAATGGGGTATCGATCGATACACGGGTTTTCGAATCCATTCGAGCAGATGTCTGGGCTGGTATCGATCGATACTGGGGAGTATCGATCGATGCTTGTGCGATTTCAGGAATGGCTTCGAGATTTTCTGCACGTAAGCTGATGGCATTGACGTGTGCATTGTGTGATTGAACCGCCTTTCCCGTGGAATTTGCTGCAGTCTGAGCTACTTGCGTCTCCAGCATCCCGTGGCTCGTATTTAGTGCCTCGATCCTTCCACTCAAATCGGTGTACATGGTGTCCATCTTACCATTGAAGGTGGCTGTCATCTTCTCCTGCCCTTGAACCAGGTGTTCAAGCATAGCCTCAATCTTACTCTCAGGAGCTTTGGGTGGTGGGGATTGGTACCCTCCTTGCTGAGCATTGTTGGTGAAGTTTCGATTGGAGTTGTATCCGAATCGCTGACCCTGAAAACCAGAACCACCTATGTAGTTAACATCTTTCACCTCATTCTCAGTAGCAAAGTGGACGGCCTTTGTTGTCCTTCCCAGCAGAAGACTGTGCATAGAATCCAGCTGAGCTTTCACTTCAGCAATCTGTGACCCATCCTGATTACCAGCCAGCCTCTTGCGCTCGAAATCTGCGCTCTTGGTGCTACTGCTAGATGCAAAGTTCTCAATCAACACAATAGCATCCTCAGGATATCTGGTGTTGAAATTACCATTGCTCGAAGAGTCCAGACCCATCTGATATCTCCAATCTACTCCTCTGAAGAAGATACCCAGCAGTTGCACATCAGAGTATCCATGATGTGGACAATCTCTCTGATACGATCTGAATCTTGTCCAAGCAGCCTTGAACGCCTCAGTAGGTCCTTGAGAAAATTGGGAGATTTTATTTCTCAGATCTTCAGATCTTCCATCATCGTAGAAGTTAATCAGGAAGGCTCTCTTGGTGTCCTCCCAATTAGTTAGCGATCCAGGAGATAGCTGCCTCAGCCAGTAAGTAGCTTCTCCACCCAGAGAGTAGGGGAAGAGCTTGCAGAAGAGATAGTCGTAGGACACTCCATTGCTCTTGATGCTAGTGACCAAGTCCTCGAATTTCTCTACATGGTCCATTGGATGTTCATGAGGAAGACCATGAAAGAGATGCTGTCCCACTAGAGTGAAGTAAGCAGGCTTCAGCTCAAAGTCATTCCTCTCAAACGCAGGAGGACGAATTGCTGAACGATTGGCGAAAAACTGGTCAGGCCTGTTGCATTCACCAATCGTCCTTCCACGATTAACCACAGCATTCCCTGCGTTGGCGCGCCCAGCTGGCGCGATAATCTCAACAACCGCAGCAGGGACAACGATGTTACCAGCTTCATCAAGTCGCTGCCCTCTCTCATTACACACGTGACCCTCTTGGTCTCTCAGAATTCCAGCTTCATCAGCTCTTAAAACCACTGGGTTGTTCATCCCTGATGTTTGCTTGGTCTTTCTGTTTGTGCGTTCCACAAACGCTAGCTGTTCCAATGACAGTTCAACTAGCTGTGTGCTCTTGTTGCTTCTGGTTTCACGAACAGGCATACACCTGCAAACAAAACACTAGGCAAAGCACGTAAGTAACCAGAAAAATACGTTGAGTATCGATCGATACCAAGTGGTGTCGACCGATACCAACAAAAGAAGACGACGGGTATCGACCGATACTACAGAGTATCGATCGATACCGACGAACTTAGTCGAAATTCTAAACTAAAATCTAATGGCGAATTTGAGTCCCCGGCAACGGCGCCAAAATTGATATGCTCAATTTAATACCCTAAAAAGTACTAAAGCAGTTGCTGCAGTAAATCAGGGGTCGAACCACAGAAGACTCACAGAAACGCACAATAGATTCTATAGTGTCGAATTACGCTAAGCCAAACGAATGTAATTAAAAACAATGAAGAAATTAAAAGGGTTGTAAATCAATTGGAAGAATATAGGTCTAGGGTTTTTCTCAGGAAATCAATGAATGCAGACTAACTAACTAACAGGATTCAGATTTAGCGCAGTTCTTGAACTCAAATCACTAAAATATAGCTAACCAACTCTCGTTGCGAAAACTATCTAAATCTAAATCCTAGGAATTCCAAATCTCTTTGCGAATCCTAAATTCTAAATCAGCTTTAATATCAGGTTTGATATGTTCACAAATCAATTAAACCAAATCTCTTTGCGAGTAATCAATTTGCTCACCTAGGTTCTATCAGGTAATTAATCGCACTCTCGTGCCTAATCAATTATCCTAAGATCTATATTCCAGGTAGCTAATCTAGAACAAGCTTTGAACACAACCTAAGCGAAGAACTAATTCAGATGGTGAATCCTAAACAGATAATTAACCTAGCATTCAGAGAAATCCTTTATGAGAAAACCCTAAACCTAAAGTGGATCTACTCAGACATGGCAATTGAATCAATAGACATAACTGAATAAATCATCAATAGAATAGAAAGAAGGGTTTAGAGATCTGATCTCGGACGAAGGGAGATCCAGACTTGTCTCTCTAAAACCAAAGTAAAATCAAACACAGAAAATAGAGCATAGCCTAAACAATGGCTGCAAAATCCTATAAATAACCTAAAACACGAATTGGGGTCTTCTTGTAATTATCCAAGTCTTCTGGGCACTTTTTGCAATTCTTCAAACTTCATTAAGTCGCGACTTTGAAATCTGCTTCGATGGGTATCGATCGATACCAGGGGGTATCGATCGATACTTGACGTGAATTCGAGTAATTTAGCCAGCAGACTTCAGTTTCGCTCCAAAATGTTCCATAAACTCCAATATCTCCAAGAATACTCCAAATGTGCTAAAACCTGTAAAAGACTCTAAAAAGACTCCAAAATACTATAAAGACTCTATAAAAAGG
Source organism: Eutrema japonicum (assembly GCA_030161315.1). NCBI lineage: Eukaryota > Viridiplantae > Streptophyta > Magnoliopsida > Brassicales > Brassicaceae > Eutrema > Eutrema japonicum. Next base: position 50,281,807 of record BSQW01000005.1, read on the forward strand.
ACTTATATCATGGCCTAAATGGGGTAAAAACCATGATATATCAATATACCAGAATTCAGATTGAATCTTCTCAGTATCAGTTCACTAACCACCGAACTTCACTCCAGAGTAATATTTGATCCTTCTTCTTGTGAAATACAGGATCTTACCAAGGAGTTGACGATTGGTCAGGGTAAACGAATAGGGAATCTATATGTGCTGGAGACTTCAAGTTCTTCCATCTCAGTGAATGCAGTAGAGGATCTTGGTTTATGGCACATGCGTCTAGGTCATCCATCTTTCTCAAGACTTGACATTCTATCTCCAGCTTTGGGAACTTCTACCTACAAGAATAAAAGATCAACTTACTGTCACATTTGTCATTTGGCAAAACAAAAGAAATTGCCCTACTCTTCTTCAAACAATATTTGTAACAACAACTTTGAGTTGCTCCATATTGACATTTGGGGTCCGTTTTCTGTGGAAACTATTGATGGTTATAAATATTTTTTGACTATTGTTGATGATCACTCCAGAGCAACATGGATCTATTTGTTACGCACAAAGTCTGATGTTCTACAAGTGTTTCCTGCATTCATCAAACAGGTTGGAACTCAATATGACATCAAAGTGAAATCAGTAAGATCTGATAATGCTCCTGAGTTGAGATTCAATGAATTTTACAAAGAGAAAGGGATCATATCATTCCACTCCTGCCCAGAGACACCTGAACAGAACTCAGTGGTTGAGAGAAAACACCAACATATTCTCAATGTTGCTCGGTCATTAATGTTCCAGTCTCAGCTTCCTATGATTTTTTGGGGAGATTGTGTATTAACCGCAGTCTTTCTGATCAACAGGATTCCTTCTCCAATCATATCTGATAAAACACCTTATGAGATACTCACGGGAAAGACTCCAAACTACACCCAGATCAAGACATTTGGTTGCTTATGCTACGGATCAACCTCACCTAAACAAAGACACAAATTTCAACCAAGATCTCGGGCATGTTTATTTCTGGGGTATCCTACGGGTTACAAAGGATATAAAATCATGGATTTGGAGAGCAATGTGATTCATATCTCAAGAAATGTAACATTTCATGAAGATATTTTCCCAATGGGAAAGAAGACAAAACCAGAGAAATCTAACTTGGATTTGTTTTCACCAGCAGATTCTTTGACCTCAGGTATGTCTAATCCTCCCATTCCATCACAAATATCCTCACCAATTCATACTTCTCATTCTCGAACAAAGAAAGTTCCTATCCATTTACAGGACTATCATTGTTATTATACCAATTCCACAATTTCCCATCCGATCTCCAATTCACTTTCATATTCCAAATTATCACCTTCTTATCATTCTTACATAAATAACATTACCAAAATCCCAATCCCTCATACATATACTGAGGCAAAAACATCCAAAGATTGGGATAATGCTGTTGATAAGGAAATCGTTGCTATGGAATCAACTAACACATGGGAAGTGACTACTCTACCTCCGGGAAAGAAACCAATTGGATGTAAATGGGTGTTCACTTTGAAGTTTCATGCAGACGGTTCTTTAGAGAGATATAAGGCTCGGCTTGTGGCAAAAGGTTACACTCAGAAAGAAGGTTTGGATTATAAGGAGACCTTCTCACCAGTGGCAAAGCTAGCCACAGTCAAGTTTCTGTTAAAAGTATATGCATCTAAGAATTGGTCTTTAACTCAGTTGGACATCTCGAATGCGTTTCTGAATGGAGATCTAGATGAGGAGATATATATGAAATTGCCAGAGGGTTATGCAGAGAGACAGGGGAACTCACTCCCACCTAAAGTTGTCCTTAAACTGAAGAAATCAATCTACGGATTGAAACAAGCTTCAAGACAATGGTTTTTGAAATTTTCTGATTCTTTATTGCAGCTGGGTTTTCAGAAAAGTCATGGTGATCATTCTTTGTTTGTGAGAAGCAACAATGATGATCATCTTGTTGTCCTAGTCTATGTTGACGACATAATCATTGCTAGTACCAGTGATTCTGCTGCAACCAAGTTGACTGAAGATTTGAAATGTTGCTTCAAACTCAGGGAATTAGGTCCTTTGAAGTATTTTTTTGGGATTAGAGGTGGCTCGCAATAAGGCTGGTATATCTTTGTGTCAGAGAAAGTACGCTTTAGAGCTCCTTACATCTACTGGAATGTTAGGTTGTAAACCATCACCGGTTCCCATGACACCTAATCTCAAATTATCCAAATCTGATGGAGATCTCCTTGAAGACAATGAATTGTACCGGAGTTTGGTTGGTCGACTGATGTATCTAACCATTACTAGACCGGATATCACTTTTGCAGTAAATAAGCTTTGCCAATTCTCTTCTGCTCCCCGCACATCACATCTCAAGGCTGTCTACAAAGTTCTTCAATATATTAAAGGATCTGTAGGTCAGGGTTTATTCTATTCAGCTGATGATGATCTCAGTTTGCGAGGTTTTGCAGATGCTGATTGGGCTTCTTGCCTGGATAGTAGACGATCTATTACTGGATTCACTATGTTCTTAGGATCATCACTCATCTCTTGGCGTTCCAAGAAACAACCGACTGTTTCTAGATCTTCTGCTGAGGCAGAATACAGAGCTTTAGCTCTTGCTTCATGTGAAATGATGTGGTTTAGAACCTTGTTCTCGGATCTAAATATACCCATATCCATAGTTCCTGTTCTATACTCGGATAGTACGACTGCAATTCATATAGCTACTAACCCTGTTTTCCACGAAAGAACGAAACACATAGAGGTGGATTGCCACACAGTTCGGGAAAAGATCGACAAAGGTTTGCTCAAGACTTTACATGTAAGAACAGATGATCAAGCAGCTGATATTCTTACAAAACCATTGTTTCCTCACCAATTTGAGCACCTTAAGTCCAAGATGAGTCTCCCAAATATCTTCCTCTCATCTTGAAGGGGACTATTGGAATATATCACCGGTTTAATACCGGTTTAATGTATTACACAGTATATATACATTCATACATGCTTACATTGTATCTTAACAGAAATAAAACGAGTTTACAATTTTCTCAACAAACTTCTTCTTCTTTAAGCTCTCGATCTTCTTGTTCTATCTTCGCTAATATCTTCGTTTTATAAAAACGGTGGTTTTTGATGGTATCAAGAGCCTGAAGAACGTCAGCCTTGACATCAAAGCCACATAAGCTTATTATCTCAGCAAAATGCGACTGCCTTAATTTTTTATCTGTTAATTGGTAGTCGGTACTGAAATAGTATATATTAATTGGTAAATGAATCATGATTATATATTAATCAATAAACACCATTTAAAGAGATACCGAGCTATTTGCATAATATGATCCACGTAAGTTAGCAGTTATATATATAGAGATATTAAATTTGAGCTACATCTAACTATATTTACATGTGTGAGGCTGTGAGCTACATAATAGAACATTTAACAAACAAAATTTGTTGCCAAGATACATAAACGAAAACTAAATCATGCATGTAAGTGCAACACTAATATTTTACGAATTACTTACAAATATATATTGATACAATATTCATCTTTTCTAATAGTTTTGGAATGAATATGAATTTAAGAAGGTGTTGGATTTAGTTTGTCGAATTATCGTTATTATGAGATGCGATGTTCTAGAAAACTTTAGAATCAACGATTTTTTTTTAAATGGATGGTGGACTGATGATGCTGATATTTTGATAAACATTATTTTTAGTTTAGCTTCTTTATATATTAAAAAAACATTATTTTTAGTCTATTTTCTTTAATATTGTCAATCGATAATACTTGATATTTAATTTGACCCCCAAAAAATACCAAACGGACTAGGGTCACGCGTTTCAGGACCAAAAAACATATACTTTCTTAGACCCGATCCAGTTCGACCAAGTTCTCATTGAGCTGGATTAGGCTAGTCCGGTTTAACCGGGAACCCATGCCTATGCATTCCAAAATGAAGAACAATACAGCGATCAAAAATCAAATGGTTGAACGCCATATAACTTGACGATGTGAGTAATATAATGACACTTGCAAAACCAAGTTTAAGGCAAAACCATGACATTGAGGTCCTTAGTGTCATTGTGAATCTGTTTAAAAGGTGAAATGAATGTGAATGGTGTTTGATGACAACCAAACGAAAGATGTTCTTGACTCGGATTTCAAAAGAGTGGCAATTTTGGCTCCGAAAAGGTCTCAAAACCGTATAAGATACTTTTCAATCACACAATTGTTACTTGTTTGTTATGCTAAAAGATGAATCATGAGAAAAAAAATTTCTAACCGGGGAGACACATCACCCCCAGCTTTTGGCTTCTTTATTGTAAAGACAGAGGAATGGTTTAATGATGAGCATTGGCTTCAACCTTCTTTTGTGACTTTGTTTTTATCTGCAGGTGAAAAGCAGTTTGTTAGTACTTAGTTATCATTATCATAAGATTCAAGAACATTTCATCCAAGTTTTAAAAACATTTCTGGTTTTTCCAAAGAGAGAATTGGTTGAAGACATTATAACCAGGATGAGCAAACAACACAGTGCAACAAGTAAACATTTACAGGGTTTGCAATAAGTTGTTGAATATCCAGAAATATTTCTCAAGCTATACACAAAAGATCTTCTTTAGGTTTACAGCGCAAAAGCTTTAAAAAGCTAGCAACTTCAAAGCAACATCCAGAGAAAGATACCACAAATCAGTATTTCAACCAAAGACGACAACTTGTAGAAGTAGCATAGGACTATCTAAAAGGGAATATACGATCAGAAAACAGACTTAATCAGTGGACTAGCAGAAACAAAAGGAGCAAAGAAGCATCCTGCAATTCACATCTATAGCTAGAGAAAACTGCAAAATGGTTGAAACACAATAAGGTATGTTAAAAATCAACCCTATCAACAAAACTTTGCTCTCTCGCTCGAACAAGATCAAAAATACGAATCTTCTGATAATAAGTGTAGCCACCAATTTTCGAAATATCATGTCGGCACCAATTCAAATGTCAGTCATCGGATGGTGAAAAAAAAATACAGAATCAATACCCTTTCCGAGATGAATCAGATATAATGTATTGCAGATTCATAGCAGATAAGAGCATTATAATCAGAAACTGATGACAAATATTTCGATGAAACAAGAGAAAGTGGGATAGATGTTTACCTTCAAGACCTTGAGCTTCATGTTACCGTAGACGAGACCCAAACCAAAAGCCGAAGCACGAGCCACCTGATAATCAAAGCGAAAGACTCGATGAATCAAACAAACTCGGAAAAAGAAAAAAAAAAACGAATCGGCGATGCAGATCGAGAATCGGCGTACAAGAGCAAGAGAGCTGGTGCCGGAGTAAAGTCCTGGAGGCAGCGTCATTGGCAAATCACTGTTAGTCCCAAGAAGTCGTCCTCAAACCCTAATATCCCAAATCAATCGAAGCTTCCGAATCCTCGAATTCTTCGTGATGGTGGAACTTGGCGATCCTCTTTGCTTCACCTAAAGCTGATTTTGGGCTTTAATGGGCCTAAAATAAGACAGATAAAATATTACTGACAAATACATGAATATTTTTTTTAATATTACTTTTTATTAATACATTAACTAATTTTTTTATTTAATTAATATATTAAAATAATAAAATTAAAATTAGATTTTTGTTGAAATTTATGTATTGTAAATATAAAACGATATTTTGTGTGAAACAAAAATAAAATTTTAAAACGATATTCTTTCTGATACAAATAAAATATATTTTAAATAGATTTTACGTAAAATATTATGACTGTGATTAGTTGACATAGTTGGAACTTGGAAGTAAGGAAAAGAGTGTACTTATTATTATTTTTCTCCAATTTCTTTGTTATTTTATCAATCAGCTAATTATAAAGAAAAAGTATTAAGAGAGAGTAAAGTAATCCCTCTCTCTTCCTTTTTATATACCAAACCCTAATTTTTTAGTTTAAAGTTAAACTCACAAAATGACCTATTCTCCGCAGGTCCACACACACACAAGTGTATCCGATTTATTTAGATTTTTATTGTAATAATCATTTACTTTTCTCAGTATATCTTTCTGAAACTTTGGGGTCCACTTTCATGGGGTCATATCCAAATAAATAGTATCCAATTATCAACACGATCATATTTATTATGTCTATATAATATATTGGTTTGGTCTTCCTTTTTTGGGTCTTTGGTGTTTCTAAAGTTATTTTTCACATTTAATTGGGAAAAAATGGAAAATCGGAGCAAAGCCAAAGGCAGAAGAAAAGGACATGAAACAACCAACATTTAATTTGGTTTTTTTAATGTTTACCCCAAACAAAAAAAACATTTAATTTTATCTTATACTAGTAATCGACATGTCAACGTGGTGTTTTTATCACAGCCACATTATCATTATGTAACTCAGTCTTTCAAATCTGTTGCATGGTAATAAACAAAACAAATTACCGCCATGTGAAAAATTAAAGCAAACAAAAAAGAAGAATGACCGCAAAGTTTAGAGTTTAGTGGTTTGTCTAGTGATAAGTGGTAGTAGTCACGACCGACGACTCACATGCGGATTGATTTGAATGTGGACACAGAGAAAACGAGTTGTAACTTGCACATAGCCCATTAATCTATACCTAATCCCAATATAAATTGTATTTTCTGAAAGTTCTGTGATACTTGAGCCATATAAAAGACTACACGATTGGTGAAAGAGCTGGAGAAGAAAAAATGTCAAGTTTTTGGATTTAGATTGGATTAGTCTAAAATGATTTAATCGGAGTTTACACACACACACACACAAAAAAACTAGAAACTAAAAGAATCAAGGACATTCCCAATAAATATCGACCCTTGATTCAGAACATCGGCGGTGAATCTGACGGCGAAGGATCCACAAAGCTGAAAATGCTGTCCAAATAATTCTTGTTGTCCTCGTAGTAGTTGTTGCAGTCACCACCACTACTCTCACCGGCCGTCTCGTTTTTATCCCCGGAGAAATCCCGGCCTAATGAATCGCCGCCGAGCAAGAGACCCGTGAACCCTTCTTCGATTCCTTCCGCCATCTGCGTGGCTGCGAATTCGTGAATTGTTGAATTGATCCAATCGTTTTCGGGTTCTTTGATCAGAGTCAGACCCGTTGATGATCCGACAAACTCTATCTTTGTCGGGATTCCGGTTGATGATTCCTTCATCTCCGAGAATGACACTGTAGATGTCGGAGATTCAAGCTGTTGTTGTTGATCTTCATTGCCTAGAGAAGATAGAAAATCAAACAAGTTTCCAAAATATAACTGCAGAAATGGAAGTGCTTTGTTTTATTTATTACCTTGGTTTGTTTTTGTCGTCCAATTGGTTAACAATGCCTTGTGAGTGAATCCATGATGATGAGATGATGCTTTGCTTTGGTAATGAAGAAGCTTGGATTCTCTAGCTAGCCTTGCTTCAGCTTCGAGCCGAGCACTTTCCCATTGAGCCATGTGGCTAAGTGTGGCTGCATTCTTGGACAGACCAAGAGAGGATAAAGGAGTCTCGTTTCTGGGTTTATGAGTCACTGGATCAATCCCCATTTTAACTAACCGTTTCTTCAAATGCGTGTTCCAATAGTTCTTGATCTCGTTGTCTGTTCTCTTTGGCAAATGAGTCGCAATCGCCGACCACCTATACGATGATAACAACAAAACTCAGAAATGCCCCTGAGGAATATATATATTCAGATTGTTTGTTTTGTTGCAGACCTGTTTCCCAAGAGAGCGTGGAGTTGAATGATGGTTTGTTCTTCTTGCAAGTTGAATTTGCCTCTTTTGATGTCAGGTCTTAAGTAGTTAGTCCATCTGAGTCTGCAGCTTTTGCCGCATCGATGGAGACCTGAGAAGAAGGATGACAGAAATTAAGTTTAGAGCAGAGAAAATGTGGAAAGATCTTTAGAGAATTTTCATTAACCAGCTTTATCAGGCAATGAACGCCAACTTCCATGGCCATGTTCTTCAATGTGAGCCAAAAGTTTCTGATCTTCTTCTGGTGTCCAAGGCCCTTTCTTCAAACCCAATTTGTCGCAGCACGGTGATCGACCCATTTTTTCCAAAAACCAAAGCTCTCTCTAATCTTATTACTAAAGAACAAAGAAGAAGAAGAAGAAGGTAATAAGAGATATCTCATTCATCACATGATCATGATCATGATCATGATCACAACAATAAGAGCAGAAAGGAATGGTGTTTTTGGCTACAGTTGTAGAAATGGTACAAGTGAAGCATACTTGAGTGATGAAGGATGATATATAGAGGAGGAGATAAAGACACACACAAGAAATGAATCCCCTTTTTTCCCCGGCTCTCTCACATTGATGAGCATTTATTAACAATGGGGTCTCGAGAAGTTATTACCTTTGTGGCTCAAAGACCTGGATAACAAGTCCCCTCTCTCAATAACTCTCTCTCACACTCACACAACAGCAAAAAAACGGTGATCTTTTATTACCTTCCACTGTGACTTTTCCGTATCACAAGATTAAAGCGGTTATTTTCCTGAGAAGTAAATTCAGGTGATCACTTTGATGATCTTGTATACAATAAGATCAAACCTCAACAATTCTCTTTAAAAAAATTTGGATTCAGCTACCCGCTTCCAACATCTGAAATGCCATCATCGCTCTCCTGCATTGAACTTAAGTTATAATAAAACATTAAACTTTCAACAACCTACTTAACACTACGGTTAAACAAAAAAAAAGAAGAAAAGGTTACTTTTACAGGTAGTCTAATAAGGCCTTGAAAGTCCAGAATGTTCTCTCTATGTATATAGTACTCTAACTAGTAATCTTTCGTTAAGTCACACTACGTTATGTACAAATTGGTTTCTTTTGTTTCTCTCATTAACCTTTACTAAAAAGAGTAGATAGTAAATGCTGTTAAAAGGGCGGTGACTAAGAGGAAACTGACACTACAATGGCAAATAAATGAGACAGAGAGCATAAACTAGGATAAAACTTCGTTGAGGCAAGTAAATTAATTATGCATACACTTTTTCTTCTTTACTCAATTGTTTCTTTGTTCTCAAAATAGTAAAATTCTAACCTATGTAAGCAAACGATTAGAAACATTAATTATGACTACTTTATGAGGAATGCACTAGATAATAATCTCTCTAACATATACAATAATATTCTTGGTTTAAATATAGTTCCTTAATTATTTAGGAAGCATTTTCTGGTTGTAGAGAAAATTAAGAACTTCTTGTTCTTGCTGAAAAGCCTTCCCTTGTGCAGTGATTTCTTCATCATTTAATGAAATGTCCATTGGCTGCTACTACACTGTTCTTGGTATCAAGTCAATAGAGTATCAATTAAAATTCACATTGGATAAAACAAAAACAAACAATGTGTTCAGAATCATTTGGAGATCCTCTGAGAACACAATAGCATCATAACTTTCACATCAATTCAGTTTGAAATTTTAGACATCCTCTGAGAACAATGAGCTTGTATTCGGTCACCGGAACTTAAATCTGCTTGGATCGATTTTTAAATCAATGGTACGGAAGCTGATTTATCTCATCTTATGGCATAAACTCAAGACTTCATACCTTGATTTAATTTGATCTTATATGGTTTTGGTACCTTGCAGGAGTACATATGTTATCGGCAAGGTGGTAATATTTCCTGCCAAGAAAGGTAGATGATTTATGAAGGCGAACGGTGACATTAAAGAGATTTTACAAGACCAAAAAAGAAGAGTAGCTTAATGTGTTCCATGAAGGCAAAGAAAAAAAAAATGGATTTATTGAGGTGGGCTCCAAGCTTGTGGGGTAGAAGAAGTATCTTCATCGAATCAGAGAACGATAAAACAAATTCATAAAGACTTGTACAAATAAATACAAAAAGAAGTCAGTTTTATAACAACAAAAAAAGGAAAAATGAATAAATGTGAATATGAAAGCTGAAGAAGAGAGAGAGAGAGGGATAGAGAAGAGCTCATGGATCAAAAGAAAATCATATTGGCTGCAAATGATGTGAAGGACAATGGGGACAAACCTATATAAATGCCTTGCTGACTCCATATTGCCAGCTTCTACACTCTGTATGGTCCTAACATTACTTCAATATTGCCTTCATAAATGATGCCACTTGTCGATATTCTATCGATCCACGGCTTCCCACATTTGATGCTACAAATCTCCTGCATAAGTGTACTTGATCAGACATTTCAAAGATCAAGCAGTCACACCTTTGAAATCAGAAAATAAATACTGAGCCTAATTAAATCCATGCCATGCTAGAAGAGACTGCTTTGGATCATGCTCCATCTTGCAGCATCAGGCTGAAAATGTTTCAACACTTCTTGCTTGGTTTGCTATAAGTTTTACATTAAAAAGCTTTTTAACCAAACTATCATATCATATAATACAAAGCTCGGATATAAACAAGGACGTCCACTTTTGACATAATTAAAGAAAAAAACCTTAAGATTAGCCAAGTCTTTATTTGCTACCTTTCAAAAGTGTATGCATGAGCATCATCACCCTGACAAACAATAGCAATTAAGGCGTCGAAAACAAGTCTTAAGAAACTCTTTCAATGGAAAAGAACAAATTTTGCTTCCTTTAATACTGAAATCAATCATAATCAATCAATCATACAACTACAAGTCAGACATAGAAAAAGAGGGCAAACAACATACCAATCTTGCTAACCACAAAAGGCAAAACATAAGCATCATTTGTGAGATTTTAATTGGCCAAAAAACAACCAGCTAAGAAAATCTCACTTGAAGAAAAAGTAGAGAGAAACAATAAGCAAACTTAGTACAAACAGAGCAATCAATTGTCAAAAAGGACTAACCTAATAAAAGGTTGAGTAGTGACGGATCAATTCCTTGCAAAGTCACCTTCAAAGGAGTAATGAAACAATTGAGACATCTCGGACCAAGATAAGAAGAAACCACAGTAACTGAGAAACACCACCAACTAGAGCAGCTAGCTACGGTACGAGATTTAACTGTCTTTTAATTGCCGTAAGGGGAATCAACAGCTCCTGTACTGTCTCTGTAAACCGTAAATCTCAAATTCTCCTTATCATTACATACGAATCATGAAACTGTTCTTTCTTTTTGCAGCAGCAATGAACATTAATGTGTTTTCTTCTTATCCATATTATCATTCACTCAAATGAATTTTATTTAGTAATTTATTATAAATAAAAAATAATAATTGAAATAGTAAATGAAATAATTGTCTTTTAAAATTATTGATGAGAATATGAAGATGTTATTTACTATTTAATTTCTTAGTTATTAGGATATTATTAAAATAGTTAATCTATATATATTCAAAGAAAAAATATATTTAAAATCTTGCAATATTTTTTTATATTATAATTAGTATAAAATATTTTATAAAGAGTTAGACACAAAAAAAATTGATTTTTTAAGAATTTGTGGATTAGCCACAAAAATCATAGTTATTAAACGCTGCATATTATAGTTATATTTTCAATATTATAGGTTTTTGCAGGTTGGTATGAATAATATTTTATTTTATTGCAAAACAAGTTAAGTAGACAATTTAATCTAGATTGATAGTTGTATCTATAATCATTAGTTAAACATATTTTAACATTCAAATAAAAATATTTTTTCTTAAATTTCAAAATAATTTTTAAACAAAAATTATTCCTTGCTATATAGATACCTTTCAAAACAAAAACCGGAATGGGAATTACATTAAACTGTTTTTTTTTAATTCCGGTTCGGTTTAATTAAACCGGAAATCACATAATGAATACTAGCCCTGGGCGTTCGGATGTCCATTCGGGTTCGGTTCGGTTTATTCGGTTGTTCGGTTATTCGGTTGTATAGATGTAATGTCCATTCGGATATTATTGATGTTCGGTTCGGGTTCGGTTCGGATTTGTTCGGGTTCGGTTCGGTTTCCTAAGTGTATGTAAAATCCAATTGTAATCGAAATATCAATGGATTCGGTTTCGGTTCGGTTTTTTCCAACCAAAGTACATGTTTGGTAATAAAAATTCATGATTCCAAGTCCAAACAACTTCAAAGATCATAATCTAAAGAGATAGAACATAAAAGAGAGAAGGAAAATCCAAAACAAATGCAAACCAAGATAGAAAACAAAATCTGTTCAAAGGAGATAGAATATAAAAGAAAGAACCAAGATACGTTTAACAAAACAAATGCAAACCAGCTTGTTATATTCCATTATCTGGTGCTTCACCATGAGTCTCTTCTTCAAGCTTCTGCCAAACTGTCAACTCATAAGGAAAATATGCAAACATAAGTATCTAGCGTAGACAGTAGACACATTACTTTAATCATCATAAAACTAATTGATGATATTCATTACAACACTTAGTCTAAGTAAGAGATCAAGATACCAGAACCAACTCTGAACTAAGAGAACTACCCGAGAAGTGTTAAGGTTACCTAGTTCTGTAAACATCAAACAAGGCTTAAGCTTTACTATCAACCTCATATCATAAGTCTATAACAATTAACAAGTGATAAATCTGAAAGTTAAAACCAAACATACCTTCAATATGAGACTATAAGGGGAATCAACAGCTCCTGTACTGTCTCTGTAAACCGTAAATCTCAAATTCTCCTTATCATTACATACGAATCATGAAACTGTTCTTTCTTTTTGCAGCAGCAATGAACATTAATGTGTTTTCTTCTTATCCATATTATCATTCACTCAAATGAATTTTATTTAGTAAGTTATTATAAATAAAAAATAATAATTGAAATAGTAAATGAAATAATTATCTTTTAAAATTATTGATGAGAATATGAAAATGTTATTTACTATTTAATTTCTTAGTTATTAGGATATTATTAAAATAATTAATCCATACATATTCAAAGAAAAAATATATTTAAAATCTTGCAATATTTTTTTTTTATTATAATTAGTATAAAATATTTTATAAAGAGTTAGACACAAAAAAAATTGATTTTTTAAGAATTTGTGGATTAGCCACAAAAATCATAGTTATTAAACGCTGCATATTAGAGTTATATTTTCAATATTATAGGTTTTTGCAGGTTAGTATGAATAATATTTTATTTTATTACAAAACAAGTTAAGTAGACAGTTTAATCTAGATTGATAGTTGTATCTATAATCATTAGTTAAACATATTTTAACATTCAAATAAAAATATTTTTTCTTAAATTTCAAAATAATTTTTAAACAAAAATTATTTCGTGCTATATAATACCTTTCAAAACAAAAACCGGAATGGGAATTACATTAAACTGTTTTTTTTTTAATTCCGGTTCGGTTGAACTAAACCGGAAATCACATAATGAATACCGAAAGCTAACAATTGAACCAAATGGAGTATGGAAACGCTATGATCAGGAAGCAAACGAACGACCGAGCCGCCAATCGCCGCCGTCCGAAGCTATGGCAGAACTGTACGACTTTACGATCTCTGAAGCAAATTCACGCTTTTATGGTCGTTAATGGCCTCATGTCTAATCTCTCCTTTGTCGGAGAGCTAATTTACTCGGCTTCTTTGTCGGTTCCGGGTGCGCTTAAATACGCCCACAAGCTGTTCGACGGAATTCCTAAACCAGACGTATCCATTTGTAACCATGTGATGCGCGGCTCTGCTCAGAGCTTGAAACCTGGAAAAACGGTTTCTTTGTACAGGGAGATGGAGAAGCGAGGCGTGAGGCCTGATAGGTACACGTTTACGTTTGTCCTCAAGGCGTGTTCGAAGCTTGAGTGGAAAAATAATGGTTTTGCGGTTCACGGGAAAGTGGTGAGACATGGATTTGTGTCGAATGAGTACGTTAAGAACGCTTTGATCCTTTTTCATGCTAATTGCGGGGATCTGGGAATCGCAAGCGAGCTTTTTGATGATTCTGCGGAAGCTCACAAGGTTGCTTGGTCTTCTATGACTTCTGGGTATGCTAAGAGAGGGAAAATAGATGAGGCGATGAGGCTTTTCGATGAAATGCCAGACAAAGATCAGGTAGCTTGGAATGTGATGATTACGGGTTGTCTGAAATGTAAGGAAATGGATAGAGCAAGAGAGCTCTTTGATAAGTTTACAGAGAAAGATGTTGTGACTTGGAATGCAATGATCTCGGGATATGTGAATTGCGGATACCCCAAGGAGGCACTAAGTATATTCAAGGAGATGAGGGATGCTGGTGAACACCCAGATGTTGTGACAATACTGAGTTTGTTATCTGCTTGTGCAGACTTCGGAGACTCAGAAACCGGGAAGAGAATTCATCTCTACATCTTGGAAACGGCTTCGGTTTCGAGCTCCATATACCTCGGCACTCCTATTTGGAATGCTCTAATTGACATGTATGCAAAGTGCGGAAGCATAGATAGTGCAATTGAAGTGTTCATGGGAATGAAAGATCGGGACTTGTCAACTTGGAATACTTTGATAGTTGGTTTGGCTTTGCATCATGCGGAGGGATCAATTGAAATGTTCGAAGAGATGCAAAGGTTGAAAGTCTGGCCAAATGAGGTGACTTTCATTGGAGTTATATTAGCTTGCAGCCACTCGGGAAGAGTTGATGAAGGGCGTCAATATTTTAGCCTTATGCGTGATATGTATAATATTGAACCCAACATAAAGCATTATGGTTGTATGGTAGATATGTTGGGGCGAGCAGGGCTATTAGATGAAGCATTCATGTTTGTTGAGTCGATGGAGATTGAGCCTAACGCCATTGTATGGCGAACCCTTTTAGGTGCTTGTCGGATTTATGGGAATGTCGAGTTAGGGAAGTACGCAAATGACAAACTGCTCAGTTTGAGAAAGGACGAGAGTGGTGATTATGTGTTGCTCTCCAACATATATGCTTCCACAGGTGAGTGGGACAGGGTGCAGAAAGTAAGGAAGATGTTTGATGATACAGGAGTGAAAAAACCGACTGGATACAGCTTGATCGAGGAGGACGATGACAAATTGATGATGCGATACTTACTGTCGTCAGAACCTGAGTCAAAATCAAGAGGTCGGATTAGTTAAGGCAAAAAACCAACGCTTCATTGGCTAACTATGGACAGTAAGATTGGATCATTTCCTGCAAAGATGATAAATTTTATATATTCTTTTCTTTTTTGTCCTCTGAGTTTTGAAGTTCTCAACTTAGAACTCTGAACTGGTAAAGGCAACATGATATCCTTTTATGTTATAAGAGACTAAGCGCCGCATTCGATGTTTACACTCTAACTTCAAGATGATCCTTCGAAGATTCATTGAGTAACTGTAACATATTGGTAACCAGTTGACGTTATAAACACAGTTTTCGTCTTGTCGTATATTATGTTGACCAAAAGAGTTAAATAGTCTTTTCTTACTTTGTCCGAAAAGGATAGAGGATATAAGATATTGTGGTAACTGATGGTTAAACACAACTTTTGAAAAAGTAACCCGTTTCATAAATCACATAGAAAATCACAATGGAGATGAGAAAGGAAAAAACAGAAATGCAGAGGACACACGACTGAAAGCTCAAGTTCACATTTTTACACACCAAACCATGTATTTCTTAAAGCAGGGGAAAAGAAAACTCATATTTCAGGTTAAAACCAGATCTTCAATGGCGTCGGGAAAGAGCAATAGCCGATAAGAGAATGAGAAGGATGAGCAGGACAGCGGCGATGAAAGATCCAATCAAAGACCCAGAGATACGCTCACAGAAGGAGTTGAACTGTCGACAAACAGCAAACCAGTTTGTTTTATTGTTCCCATTGTGTGCCAAGTAGACAATGGCTGCTGCTGAGGACCCCAACATTGCCTAACACATAAGGAGAAATCAATGGTGAGCAGTAACATCGGACTGTAAGCTATTTTTTCTTTCTTTATCTTCATGATTTAATCTGGTTATCTGCGTAAATGCTCATTTCTTTTTCAGGTTCTTTTGCTATTGTGTTGGTTTAGCTATTAACGCTAACGAGAAGGCACATGCTTGTGAAACAGGACAAGTTTAGTTTGCTGATGGCTTACCACATCAAGGACGATAAGAAGAATTCTAGTGTTCTGAGTCTTGCTCTTGACGATGTGTACGAAGGCCAAAGCTAGAGACAAGATGAGGTAACCACTTACAACAGCATTTGCAACCACAAAGAACCTGTTTTATCAGTTAAACAAAAGGCAAAACAAAAACTCTATGAGAGAACTGATCCAGGTTATTTCCCGATACCCAAAACAGGTAAAAGAATCAAAATCACATACGTCAAGGCTGGAAGATCGTTGTAGTCGGCATGGAACCGTATGAATTGAGTAAAGAAAGGCAGAGTTTCATTTGTGGTTGCCATGAGGATTGCACTACTTATGGTGTTGAAAAAGGCAACAATCCTGAGGATAAACTCGAGAATCGCAATTCTTCTGCTCATCAGACCGCTCTTTTGGATACCTTTGCTTGTTTCCACGATTTCAGCCTGACCGGACTTCATTTTCGCACTGTTCTAACAAGTATTTTTTAGGTTTCTTGAGGAGAAGTTAGGGTTATCTTGAGTTTCTTGGGAGGTAAGAAATGTATGCTGTGAGAGTTTGATGAGGATTAAAAGCAACGAGTGAGTGTGTATATATATTGCATGCATTGGGACATATTATTGGTTATGATAATGTCCTTATCGCAATTGTACTTGCTAAAGGTGTCCCATTTTTTAGTATTATTATAATTCCATAAACTTTGCATGAAGTATATTCTTCATGGATGGATCTATACGTTTAACCTTCCTAATCCACCAAACCAATATAGAATCCATCTATCTAAATTTTGGAAAACATAAAACTCTGTCCATTTTTGTATCAAAATCTTTAGTTCAGTTATTAGAAAATAATAATAAATTTGTTGAAGAAACCATGTGGAGTAGTTAAAAATTATATGTGGAACGATAAGTTAGAATAATGGAAGTAGCAATGTTCGCATATGATTTAACAAACCCACTTTCTTTGAAGCTACTTTGAAAAAGAAAAAAAAAATTCTCTAGATAGTTGGACATTAAAACTAAAGTTCCCAAATGATTGGAGATGTTGAAACCCAAATGGTTCTATGTGTCAATTACACATAGTCTGATTAATTTATTAAAAAACTTACATACCAATTTATCTAATAATCAAAATAATTAACCATGTCAAATTGAAGCAGGACACCTAAACCAAATGAAAATATTGAAATATCTACAAAAGTATGTACGCTTTTTGAATTTGAAGATATGCCTTTCACTATCAGCTTTTGAGTTGGCTTATTATCTGTAGCAATTTATGTTATTTGCTCAAATAGATATTAGCTGATTATATTCTTAACGGTGATATATTTTTGTCAATATAAACGTTCACTCATCAATATATATATATATATATATATATATTTTTTTTGGAATAATTCCCTCATCAATAGTTTCAATTATTAAAAAGAATGTAAGAAGAAAAATAACAGTAAAAAAACATATCGTATTCCATTTTCAGTAAATTACATAAAAAGGAGAAGCTTTTCTTACACTTCAAAATTAGCCCCAAACTTTTAAAAATCATCGGGTCATCGCTTCCAAGCAAACCCATTCCCAGAGAGAAGCCTAGACAAGAATCCTTGACCAGCTGTCTTCTTCTCCTTACAAGAGCTCATGTTACTAATCAAAGACCAATGAGTCTCAAAATCAATTTCATAGCCACACTTTCGCATCATTTCCATCATCTCTGTAGCTTTCACTGTGTTCTTCTCTACTCGAAACCGATCAATCACAGTCTTAAACATCTCTTGACTCGGTGTTTCGCCTGACCCAACCATTGACTTGATAAGTCTTTCTGATTCTAAAACTTGACATGCCTCGCAATACTTATGAACAAGACCATTCCATGTACTTATGCTTGGGCTTAGACCTAGTTCCACCATTTCTGTATGAAAGTCCATAGCTTTATCCAATTGGTTGGTGCATCTCAAAAACCCATGAATGACTGAATCATAGCTTGAAGAATCCGGAATCTTTCGGTTCTTTAACATTGTGTTCAAGAGGTGAACCGCAATGTTGAGATTCCCACGATCAGATAGTTTCTTGATGAGATTATCGTAGCTGGGAGCTATCATGCCATTGCGTGTCACACGGGTCAGAAAGTCTTCAGCTCTAAGAATTTCGCCTCTCGAAATTAGGGATTCGACGATTTTGGTTTGGACAACTGAAGAACCAAAAACCCAGCCTTTTGATTCCATTACCTGCCACAAGTCCAGAGCTTTCTTCACATCTCCATTGTCACACAGATAACTGATAACCACTCTTAAGCTTCGATTGTTCGGTTTCATCCCCTCGGAGATCATAGCCGAGAGATATTGCAGAGAACTCGAATAATCTCCGCACGAAGAGTAACCGTGTACAAGAAAGTTAAGCGTGGTTTGATCAGGCAACAATCCTCTTCCCCGCATTTCGAGCAAGACTTTATTAACCTCCAAGCGATTCTTAGTTCGAAAGAGATAGAAAATCAGCAGATTATAGATGATTAGGCCGCCAGGATTGCTTTCTCCTAGCAAAAGAAACTCCTTCAGACTAATTGCAGAGAGAAACTGACGCTCTGAACACATTTTCCGAACATATTCTCTGTAACTCGTAACTGAACAGATTACGTTGCTCCTCACCATTATTCCTAGGACTTCCTCAACTTTCCTCGAGTTGTTACCTTTACAATAACCTTGAAACATCAAATTGTAGATATCTTTGTCCGGTAAAAACCCATTTGATAACATTATCCGTAACTGATTTTCTGCGTCGAACATTATCCCAGCTAAGCATAGTTCTTCTATCAAAGCATAGTAGAGAGAAGATGAATCTGATTGCTCTACTAAAGTAAATGCCTTCTCTAATTTGTTAGCTCCACAAAGTCGAGGAATTAACATCAAACAACTTCCCAAGCTTGGAATGTGTTTCTTGTCTAGCATTTCATCGAGTATAGCAAATGCAGCCGAATCATTCTTATCCTTACAGAGTCCCTTAATAAGATGGTTGTAAACCTCATCTTCCACAACGTAACCCTCTCCTTCAAGTCTTTTCACAACAGAATGAGCAATATGAGAAAACCCAAGAACTGTGAGCTTCTCGACAAAAATCCGACATGCTTCTGACTGTGATATGAATATACGCTCAAAGACTTTAATCGCTTCCTCCACCAGTCCTTTCTGGACGAGACATTCCCATATAGCTCCGCAATTGTCCAAATCTGGTAACCAGTTAGCCTTCTGGGCAGCGTCCCACACATTCAGGAGATCATTGAGTGTTTCTTTCTTACAGAAACAACTTATCAAAGATGTGTAAGTTACGTTATCGATAGGAAAATGCATTTGAACCATTCTATGAAAAATGAGTTTGCTTTGGCGGCTAAATCCCTTCTTGCAATATTCTTGGACAAGAAAGTTAAGGGTTTCTCCATCTAACTGATTAGCCAGCTTTGGCCATTTTCCCATAAGGCTAATACATACTCTGACATGGGAACGTGATGCACAGAGACTCTTCATTAAAACAGTAAAACCTCGACGCGATAGTTTTTGACCCCATCGGACCATTTCATCAAGAAGCCCCAAAGCTGTTTGTATACCCCCGTCGATACATGCTCTAATGACAAGCGAATTAAATTCTGGTAGCACGAACCTGTCAAGTACCATATTCACCCTCTGCTCGTAAGCATCCAAATCAGTGTCCAAGTATAGCCCATTCCCAAGATCATCGAAGAACTCTGCTTTGGAGAATCCGGAATCATTGTCCCTTTTCAATCTTACAGCTAACGGATCAAATCCTACTAAACTAAAAGCTTCTGAAAGCGGATCTTCGACTTTAGATGCTTCGATTAATCCATAACCAAACATCTCGTGAACAATCGTCTTAGCTTCTTCAAACCGTCTAGATTTGCAGTATCCAGTTACCATTATCTTAAACGTAGACAAGCTGAGCAACATTCCATTTTCCTTCATCTCATCCAGAATACAATGGGTATGTTGCCACAATCCTTTTCTAAAAAGCCCACTTAAGATAGCATTGTAACTATACACATCGGGTTTTAAACCCTTTGAAGTAATCTCGGATAAATAAAGAAATGCTCTTTTGATATCGCCTTCATAACAACACCAACCAATCAAGATGCCGAATGTGACCTCATCGGCTTTAAAACCCAAGTGTTCAAGCTCCTCCATATATACATAAGCTCTCTCTGAGCCAAACCTCCTGCAGAGAGAATGCACAATCCTATTGCCAACAAACACATCAGGTTCATATTTGACTTCACCAATGAAACTCAACAAATCCTCAAAGTCCTGCTTCTCGCTGTATCCTAAACTAATCTTACTATATATTGAACTATTCGGGTTACAACCCACAGCCACAAGCTTTCTCGCCAGAGCTCTAGCCTCCTGAACCCTCTGGTCCAAACAAAGCAACTCGATAACTTTCCCAAATCTATCTAAGTTCACGTCATCTGATTCAGCAGTTGTCTCCACCCAATCCAAACAAATTCTGTATGCTGATTCTGTTCTGTGAACTCTAACCAAATGATCAATCAGAGTCTGGTAACACGAAGTCAAAGGTACTAAACCCTTACGCCTCATCCAATCGAACAGCATAACAGCCTTCCTGGAATGGAAATCATCGACATATTTCTGGATCAATTCACAGAAAATTCCCTCGTTATCCAACGTATCTCCATTGTTGTCCATTTCCACAAGCAACAATTCAACATCTTTAACCATTCCTTCCCTGATAAGCATCGATGCCACGATCTCACAAGCCTGAGGTAGATGCTTAAACCCTTTGTATTGCCCACTAGCCCATCTAAAAACCTCCCATAAAGGTCGGACCTTTCTACCTTCAACTCCACCTCTCTGGAGCTCAGATTGAAAACCCAGTAACAATTTGAGCACATGATCGGGTTTCAAACCATGAAATCTTCTAAATCTACGGGTAATATTGGGAACCACATCGGACAAATCCAAAAGCAAGTCTTTCAGAAGAGAACCAGTAACGCCACGGCTCTCCTTGGCTGTCCCACCAAGAGATCTCGAAACCCGATCCAATTTACCAGCGGAGGGTAAATTAAACGAGAAAGTTACGTCATTGCTTCGGGTTGCTGAATCATTTCCCAGGGGAGATGAGGGCGAAGCAGATTTGGTAGTAGAGAAAAACGCGCAAGAGTAACGACATGAGAGAAAAGAAACCTTGTTAAGAAAACGAAGCCTGGTAGAGAAAAGATTAAGCATGCGAATGCACAAACTAACGGAAGTCTAGTATTTGCCTTCTTCTTCTTATTCATCTGCTGCATTCGAGCTTCAACATTCCGCCACGGAAGAAATTAAAGCTGCGACGAAAGTAAAGGATCGAAACCACCAAAAACGACAGCGTTTCATAGGATGCAAAATTGGACGTTTATGAATTAAGGGTTTCTTATGGGGCGTCCAAGTTCCAACACAAATCTTTTGTTAGGCATGTCAATTGGACTGGTCCGGTCCGGTCCGACCAGAAACCCGTAATTCCTGTATATATTTGAGTCCAGTCCGGCCTGATCCAAAAAAAAAATCGAGGACTCCAAAGCTTTTTGGATTTTTTTTGGATTTTTTTTACAAACACAAAAATTCATAATTCTCAATTGAAAAATAATGAAAATAAAATATTTATCAAAATAAATTTAAATTAAAATATATTATATCAAATCCAATTAAATTAAAGCAAAAGTTTGACAAAACAAAAAAAAAATCAAATAAATCGTATCATATATAGTAAAAGCGAAGTAAATTTTCGGAATGAAGCTCTCTCATTCACTCTAAACCGTAAAAATCGGTTAATCCTTTTTATATCGGTCTGATTTAAGTTTTTTATCGTACCGATTATCAATTTTAGGGTTTCAGTTTTCGGATAACCCTACGTAATATCGGAATAGATATTCTCTGGTCGTTTTTTATTTATTTAGTTGGGTTGCGATTTCTTTTGCGATTTTCTTGCGATTCTCTTTTGCGATTTTCGGAAATTGGGTTGCGATTTTCTTTTACGATTTCTTGCGATTATTTTTTGCGATTTTCGAAAAACCCTAAATTTTTTATTTGATATATATCCCATTCATTGCCATCGTCTCTTTGATCCGTCTAAATTTCTATGATAGTAGGTGAAACACCTGTGTCTTTAATTCAATCATTCTCTGTTTTGTATTATTTAAAATCACGAACTCAAGAGAAGGTGGAAGAAAAAGGTAATAACTCGATCGAAGAAGATAAACAACACACTAACATAATATTTTCTTAGGTTGTATTACGTTTTTGTTTGATCGGTATTATTTAACTTGCTCTGAATTGCTTTACTGCTTAAATACTACTTAAACATAGGTTCGCAGGGATATGACTAGATGGAAGATGAAGAGCAGCACATGGAGGTATTTGTTTTTTTGTTTAATCGAAGCACACGAAGGTATTTGTTTCTATGTCAATTTCTTATTACTTTCTCGCTATTCTTGGTTCGTCGTTTCTTTCGGTTTCTTCTTGTTTGCAAAAAGTTAATCTTGATTTTGAGTTTTTTTTTTGTTGACTAATTAGATATTTTTCAGGCTGATGAGTGAATATAAAGTAGACTCGATCAAGGATGGTATGCAAGAGTTCTTTGTAGAATTCAATGGAACCAAATACAGTAAGAATCATCAATTTTAGTATCCGTATTTTGATTCACTAAGTCTCCAATTTCGTTAATTTTTCCTCTTAATCAAAGACTGATTTTCTTGCTTTTTAGTTCTGATTCTAATTTTGCTGCTAATGAATGATGATGGGGTTTTATAATTATTGATGATTTTGATAAGATAGCAGCTACATAGGATAGAAATGTTGATATCTTTTGAACATTTTTCCCTCTTTTTCTTGGTATTTCTCTGCAGCTTCTAGGAACTGATCATTGAACTTTCAATTCTACACAAAAAATTTTCAGGGCTTGATGATTTTCGCAAAATTTCTAATGGTGTTGACGGTAATAGCTGGCTTGACTGGTTCTTACTTTTTGTTATCATTGCCTCTCTTTCTTGATTTATTCATGTAATACTTAAAATATATCCATATGCTTAGGACTTGAGAAGGGGTGCACCTTATATGGGCCACGATGGTGGTAATTAAGTCCTTATGGACTAAATCTTCCTTCTTTATAGAAGTTTTAATCCTTTTGTATCATAATTTAAGGGCTTGGCCAAATATCTGCTCTACTGATTCTGTTCGAATAACAAGAAAGTTGAAGTGGGAGGGTTTATTGGGTGCAAAGAAGATTCTTTAGCCGTTCTGTACAACGCATAAAGGGTTTCTTTGCAGTGTATGTTGGTGATGACCAGATCCGGAAGAAGATATATATATATAGTTCATGTCTCAAATTAGAGCTAGCCTTCGTTTCAAGCTCTGCTCAGTAAATCCGAAAAGAAGAGTTTGGGTTCTATCGTCCGATGGGTGGCTGGCTAAACGATCCCTTGTCCTGAAGATACCTTCATCAATGTGACTTATGTGCTAAGGAAAGATGATCTAAAAAGAAGAAATAATTAATATTAGTTAGCCCAAGTTAGAGATACAGTTTATTCAATGTAAATAGGTTAACATTTTTCCTCTTTCTTTATGAGAAAAGAGTTGTTCAAGAATTAATGGTGTCAATGATGTTTCCCACCGCATCAGTTGTATTGGCGGTCTAGTGTGAGTTGATTTATATAGCTAGACTTGTGTTAGTACCGTGTTTTGGTTTTGGGATTTTAAGGTTTTATTATCATGTATTAGGATTAATCAAATCTATACTTTCTTTAAAAATCTAGGTCATCATGAGAAGGAACCGGAGAGGACCATGTAAGCCGCAACTGAAGTGTAAGAGGATGGTTGTGTTCCTTCATAGGATATGATTAGTAAGGACGTGTCTTCTACACATCTTTGGACCTATAAACATACAAAATTTAGGAAAGAAAGTTAGATTTATTTGTTTTTATGTAAGCACGTGCCAAATATTATAACAAGGAAACACAAAGCAAAGAGACCATATGATTGTTCTATTTAAATGTATATAGATTCTATAGCATCACTCCAGTCTATTAATCTTAAAACGGTTACCGAGTGTAAATGGCTCATGATTTTTATAAACTCAAATTAAATGTTTAGCTGAAGTAGACAAGACTAAACATATCTATTGTAGAATTTATCTTTCATGAAGTATACAAAAAAAAGAACATACTGGAGATTCTCGAGAAAGAACTAAGTGATATCTAACTTAAGAATCGAGAGAGAGATAGATAGATAGAGAGAGAGAGAGATAACGTAAGGCTTTTATGGATATGTAATTGATCGATATTCTATCCCCGTTAGTTCGTGTCTTCTGTGTTCTTAAATTTTTTTCTTAATCTGGTAAATAAAGAAGTTAAAGCCTTCAGCGATGTACTTTTTTTTGGTAAAGATGGTCTTACTTTTTACCTTTGTATGTATTTCCATTTTTCTTTATTTTATTCTAATGTAAACTTTTTACGTTTGTATGTATTTCTATTTTATTCTTTAATCGGTAGACTCACTATTATGCGGTTTGGCACATCATCGATCACGACTTCGTAACATATCTATTTTATTTGCTTGGGTTTGTAATATTAACTATTATGTTTTGTGTAAATAAGGAGAGTACTTGAAATAGCAGAATATTTAGAAAAACAAACATTGCTCGAGGAAAAAAATGGCAACGGGCCACGAAACATATTGATGTATTTAAAGATATTGAATTAGACAATACTAAATTGATTCCAAACCTTGTGTTAAAACATTGTAACAGTTAATAAGATGTTGTTGACTCTATTGTTCAAAATCTGCAAATCATTTGATAGCTCCAGAATCTTCGCGGTAGTGGTTCAGTGCTGGGTTTGATCCAATGTTTATAATGTTTTAAGGATCCGACAAAAAAAAAACATATTACAAATAATTTTAAAGATTTTGCTCATATCAAGTTGCAACCGTAAGCAAAGAAAATTATTCCAAATGACAAATAGCTTCATCCATTAATTTTTAGGAGTTAAAACAAAGATGAGCAACCTACTAGCGAATACAATGAAATTTAAAAGATAAAAAAGAAGAGAAAATTACATATCATAACCGAAAATATTAAAAAATAATTAATATAACTTTTCTTAAATTTTATTAATTAAATAAAATATTTTTATCATAATATTTTTAATACTACATAATTGCTATTTTATAAAAGTGATTCTAAATTGATTGTTAACTAACTTTAAATTAGTTATTTACTTACCATTATGTTTAAATTAATAAAACTGAAAATCATAGTCAAAATTGTTTAAGATTTTTAATTAAAAATCATAGTCAATTTTACACTGAATACTACCTATTCTATAACCTTTTATCCTAAATCGACAACCAGAAAAAAAATATAAACGACTTTGAGTGTAATTTTTTACCGATGACTTTTTGTTGATTCTATCATTTATCAATAATCCTCTTGTTTACAGTTCTGTAAACAATTATGATTGATCCATTCTTTCGCCAACACCCCTATTTCGTGTGACCATGTCTATAATCTTTTTCTATGGAACATGGTCACTGGATACGTGTGCAGTGAACAATCGGAGCTAGAGATCACGAGAAGGATCTACGACAAAAGCGGAGGAAGAGACGGCGTTGATTGGCTTCAGGTTCGTAAGGGCATGAAAGTCAAAGAGGCGCATGAAAGTCAAAGAGGCGAAGGAAACGGCGGTTGATATAGCCATAAGGATGTTGAGCATTATCAGTGAAGGTGGAGATAATAGTGAGACTGATTCTGGTTGTGAATGAAACCGTTAGCTTTTGGTTACGTTGCGAATTTGTCATCATTTTCACGTGAGAAAGTTTAATTTGAGAAGAACAAGAATGGAAATGCAGATCATTCTATGTGGAGAAACTAAGATGACATGAACGAGTTCTTCTGGTCAGAACATTCACTATCTTATGTCTCTTTGCTACCATGTCTTTGTTCTTTAAAAGACGGGAACACCACTAATAAGATTTGTTAAGTTTTCCACAAGTTTTTTGAATGCTTCGAAAAGGCTGGACAATGCGTCTAAATCATGATTTTTTTTTTTGTAAAATAGTTAGACACCAACAAACTAGAGATGGCGACTGGCGAGGAATGCTTAGATTTCACAAGCAGACAAAGAAAGCGTATGAAGAAATGGAGGATGACGAAGAACTTAGGGGTACATATTCTGTTTTTATCGTCTATGTATTGCCATTGGGTATATATTGTGTTTTTCTTACAGTGTAACTGTGTAATTATAGTCTCAGAGTTGAGCCAGGTCTTAGTTATAGTTGTAGTTTAGTAGTTATTGAGATGAAGATCCTACTTACTATTTTTATAGACTTGATAAAGATGATAATAAATCCATAAGTTATGTTCGTACTCATAACATTTAAAGTTGCCCGGCTTTGTTTTGATAATTTCATCGCATTTGTAATTGTGTAATGGCAAATGGGAGCAACGAGGTGTCGAATTTGAAAATTTGTATATTGTAAATGTGTTTCATCAGCTTTTGATTTTGATTGAAAATGACAAAAAAAATCCGAAAATAAATCGAAAAAGATGAGGAAGAAGACGAAGACAAATTGATATCAATTAAATCCGGAAGAAAATTAAAGACATGGATAACACAAAATAATGAAGAAGCATAAGGATAAGAAGATGAAAAGTTGAAGAAGAAGAACGAAACCGGAAGAACATGAATAAGTCATCGGAAAACTTAGAGAAGACGAAAAAGAAGAAAACAGGAAGATGAAGAAAACGAAGTAGTAGAAGAGGAAAACCCGAAGATTATGTAGAAGAAGTTGAAAAAGGTGAAGATGATGAAAGCGCCGAAGAAAAACCAAAAGAATAAGAATTCAAATAAGACAAATAATATGAAGAACAAGAGAAAGAAGAGGAGGAGTTAAAAAAAGTGGAAAAGAAGTCTGGGAATACGAATATGGTGAAAAAGAAGTCAGAGACGATAAAAAAGAAGAAGAGAAATATGAGGAGGAAGATAAGAAGAGGAAGCAGACGAGATAAGTAAGAATAATAGAAAAAATGAAAAAACAGAAGAAATAAGACGAAGAAAAACCAAAAGAAAAAGAAGAAGCAGATTTCGGAGAAGACAAAGTCGATAAAGGAGTAGAAGTAGAAGTCGAAGACAAGATGAAGAAGGAAAAGATGAGGAAGATGAAAGAAAAAGAAGAGTAGGAAGAAAAAGACGAAGCTGATTAAGAAAAACTCAGAAAATACAAAGACACATACGTTTAAGATAAGGAAGGACTGGAAGATGACAAAGTATGAGAAGGTGGAGATGGGGAAGGAGGCTAAGAAAACCTTGAAGAATAAGAAACCAAAGAAGACAAATGCGATGAATTAGGAGAAGGAAGAAGAAGAGGAATGCGAATAAAAACGGAAGAAAAAGAATAAGAAGAAGTCAAAGATTATGAATAAGAAGAAGCCCAAAATGATTAAAAATAAGGAAAATGTCAGGAAGAAGAAAAACCAGAATATAAAGAAGAAGAAAATAAAGCTGAAGAAGTAGAAAACAAAGAAAAACCGGAGTAATAGGATGCCGAGAAGATGAAGACGATAAGCAGAAGAAGAAGACTGAGATGATGAAAAAGAAGAACACAAAGATGATGAAGAAACATAGTTTAGGAAGAGTTCAAACGAGGGAGGAAGAAAATCGTTCGTAATTACAATGTGTGTGTCAAAGAAACATTATTCATTATATTATCGAGCTTTGTGAATTTCGTTTTCTCGGTTTTACGACCACTTATGAGAAACACTGCACAATTATATATAAAAGAGGATAAGGATTGAGTGTGTGTGAAAAAAAGGTTTCAGATAAGCGAGAATTTCATTGATATTGCATTAACATTTTCGAGTCTTATTAATGACGTTGCAGAAAACACTTCATTTCGAATCTATAAGGATATCATGAGAGAAATGAGTCTTCGAACCCCTGAATACATTTGTGCTATTGTCTCAATCGTATTATATATTCGATTTTGCACGAGTTTAAATATTAACTTCAAAATTATTAAATGGAGCAAATCGATTGTTATTATACTAAACTTAAAAGGACTTTTGATTGACATGGGAAGAGGCCATTGGTAAATTTTCTCTCAAATGATGAAAAGATTCTCTATGACACTACTTATATAACAGAGTATTTCCGTCTTTTTGTCCGTAGAGGCTTTTGTTAGCATTTTGGGTTCTTATCATTCGACAAACAAAATAAATTTGATGGAATGTCTTTGGATTTCACTTTTCATGACTGATGATTTTTCGTTATTACATCTTCCTTTTTTATTACATTTTCCCTTCGTTTCAAGAGGAGGGTTCATGTTAGAACGGTCGGATAATATGTGTATGTGTTATCTACGTGATTTTACTTCACAAGATTCTTTGAAACTGATCGTTTGTGTAAAGATAGCCAAGCCGATAATGTATGTGAAAATATTCGTCCAAAAAATACCAAAATTCCAAAAAAATAATTAGATGAAGGAAAATACGAAGAAGACAAAAAATCGAAAGTCAAATAAAAGAAAGAAGAAGAAGTAGAAGATGTGGAAGAATAAGAAGCTAGAGAATACAAAGACGATAGAAGAAAACGGAGAAGATGAGGCATAAGAAAAATCATAAGAATAAAACAAAAAATTCAGAAGAAGAAAACGAAGAAAACCCGAATGAAAAAAAAAAGTCAAAGAAGACGAAGACGATAAAGAAGAAGAAGTAGGAGTTGAAAACGATGGAGGATAAGAAAAAAAGGACGAAGAATATGAAAAACTAAAAGATAAAGAAGAGGTGGAAGAAAAAGACGAAGCCAATGAAGACAATGAAGAAAAGAAAAATAGTCGGAGAAGACGAAGATGGTGAGCAAAAAAGAATGAAATGACGAATTTGGAGAAGAAAAAAAAATAATAAATGAAAATACGTGGAAGAAAAAAAAGAATAAAGAAAGAGAAAAAAACCAGAAGATGAATAATACAAAGTATACGAAGGTGAAGATGAGAAAGAGACGAAGAAAAACCATAAAAAGAAGAGTTTTGATAAGACAAAGAAGACCAAGGAGGAATAAGAAGCAGAGAATGAAGAAGGCTAATAAAAATCGAAAAAGAAGAAGAAGAACTGAGAGAATACAAAGATGATGAAGAAGAGGTCAAAGAAGTAGGAAAATATGAGGAAGAAAAAAACCAAAAGAGGAAGAAAAAGAAGACACAATAGAATATTAAGAAGAAGTAGAAGTCGAAAACGATGATGAAGTTGAAAGAAAAGGGTGAGGAATAAGAAAATCAAAAGATATATAAGAGGAAGAAGAAGAAGTAGAAGTCAAAGACGATGAAGAAGAATAAGAAAAAGATGAGAAAATGACAAAAGCTTTAAAATTGGAGAATGAAGAAGAAGACGAATAATAACCGGAAAAAAAGAATAAGGAAATTACGAAGAATAACAAAACCAAAAGATAAAGAATAGGAAGAAGAGTAGAACAAAGCTGAAGAGGAAGAAAAAGAAGACAAATCATTAGAGGGAGAAGAAATAGAAGTTGAAGATGATGAAGAAGAGGAATAAGAAAATCGAAAGACAAATAAGAGGAATAAGAAGACAGTGAAGAAGAAGAAGCCGAAGACAGTTAAAAAGAAGAAGGAAAGGACGAGGAAGAAGAAAATCCGAAAGTTGAATAGGAGGGAGAAGATGAGGACGAAGTCGTGAAGAAGAAGAAGGAAAAGACGAGAGCGAGAAGGCCGAAGAAAAGAAAAATAAAAATCAGAATATGAAAAATTAGGACAAGACAAAAATGTTGAAGAATAAAAAGAGGAAGAGGATGATGAATTTGGAGAAGAAAAACCATATAGAATCTTTGAGAATAAGTCACATTGACAATCTTATGGTGATATTAATTAGATATTATCTTTGGACACCTCGGAAGATTATCAACTTAAAAGTGATAACAACATTAAAAAGATTACACCGAAATCCGAGAAGATAAATTGCGGAAAAGACTTTATTTTGAATAAATAGTGACACTTAAGATCTGCGGAATACCAACATGGTTAGAGAGCTGGGAGCGATAAGATACATATATATGCCGCTCTTCATGTTGTATGCGTTGTTGCTTCAGCTGTTGTGGCCTATACTTGCTACAAACGGTTGTAATGAAGAAATTTGAATCCTACGATCATTGTGTGTTGTGTTTCAATTAGACATTGTGACTTTTTTTTAGATTTCAAACTATATTTCCCCTTAGTTTCAAGAGGAGGGTTCATGTTATAACGGTCGGATAATATGTGTCCATGTTATCTATGTGCTTCTACTCTACAAGATTCTTTGAAACTAATCGTTTGTGTAAAGATAGCCAAGCCCATAAAGAATGTGAAAATATATACCCAAAAAATTCCAAAAAAGAATTAGAAGAAGGAAAATACGAGGAAGACGAAAAATTGAAAGTCAAATAAAAGGAAGAAGAAGTAGAAGATGTGGAAGAATAAGAAGCAGGAGAATACAAAGACGATAGAATAAAATGGAGAAGATGAGGCATAAAAAAAATCAGAAGAATAAAACGAAGAAAATGAAGAAAAACCGAAAGAAAAAAAAAGAGAAGTCAACTAAGACGAAGACGATAAAGAAGAAGAAGTAGGAGTTGAAAACGATGGAGGATAAGAAGGAAAAGACGAATATTATGAAAAACTAAAATATAAAGAAGAGGGAGAAGAAAAAGACGAAGTCAATGAAGACAATGAAGAAAAGAAAAATAGTCGGGAAAGACGAAGATGGTGAACAAAGAAGAATGAAATGACGAATTTGGAGAAGGGAGAAAAGTAATCAGAAGAAGAAGTCAGAAAAGCAGGAGAAGAAAACCAATACATAGTAGACGAATAGGAAGTCGAAGAGAACAAAGAAGACGAAGGTGATGAAGAAGGAGAAAAAGAAGAAGAAGAAAGAGAATAATATAACCCGGAAGAAGAAGAAGATGAAGACAGAATAGAAGAGGAACAAGAAATTGAAGTCGAAGACGATGATGAAAATGAAAGAAAAGGGTGAGGAATAAGAAAATCGAAAGATGTATAAGAGGAAGAAGAAGTAGAAGTCGAAGACAATGAGGAAGAACAAGGAAAAGATGTGGAAAACACGAGTGACAAAGAAAAAACGGAAGAAGAAAACAAAAACAAAATGAAAGAAAACGAAGAAGAAGACGTGAGAGAAGAAAGAGAGATAAAGGTGGAAGACGATAATGAAGAATATAAAAAAAACGATAAAGAAGAAAAACCAAAAGATAAATAAGAGGGAAAAAAATGACGAAGAACGATTATGTGAAGACGAATAACTCGCGTTTGTCTTAGTTCAATTGGTTTGTGGGTTTCATACACTTATTTAATATTGGTTTGTGAGATTTTAGTTTTATATAGTGTTTACTTTTTTGGATTAGCTTTATTTTGATCATGTATATCTCAAGTGGTAGTTCTAAATTTATTCGGTTTATAACATAAAGTTTTGTATTACGTTTTTGAGACCCCTCGGCCCGCGCAAGGCGCGGACTACCTACCTAGTTACCAAATAAAACATAAAATCAAAACACTTCAAATCCAGGTAGTAGAGTTTAGATTAGAATCTTCTATCACCATCAAGACTCAAGAGCTACAAATAAAAATTAAATTAAATTAAGTTTTGACGTATATAAATCATATAGAAATGTTATTGAAATTTTATAGATAATGATTTTTAGAAAGATAATTTTTTAATAGAATTTCTAACTAATTAAAATGTAAAGTTTAAAAAAAAATTTAGGCTAAAGGCCCAATATTTTTTGGGTTTATATTTCTAAATCTAAACCCAATAATTCTTATGAATGGGCAGGGCCGAGCTTTATCCCTAATTGACATACCTATCTTTTGTCATTCATCGAAATGTGAGTACTATTTTGGAAAGACAAATGAACACGCAAACAAAAAAGGATTTACATATACAAAAATTTATTGATCCAAATAATTTTACAAAAAAAACTGTTTCGGTAGTTCTAACTAGTTTAACAAGTTGAAATAAAATAAACTCTTGCACCAGTTGTAACTCATCATTCAACATTCTAGAAATCGAAGAGATTTCTTTGAGATGGGCAAGAAAACTGGATAGTCATAGCCCTTTAACCCAACCGTCTTTGGAGTGTTCACCTATGGCGAGATGAAGCTTACCAACAATCTAATGATCAAAAGATTGGTTTCCAACGACGAGAATCTTCCAGATATAGCATCCTGTCTTCAACAGCTAGCAGAGAAGCATATGTGCAAAGAAATAACATAGAGAAAGAGAGAGAGAAG
The DNA here is from genome assembly GCA_030161315.1 of Eutrema japonicum. Taxonomy (NCBI): domain Eukaryota; kingdom Viridiplantae; phylum Streptophyta; class Magnoliopsida; order Brassicales; family Brassicaceae; genus Eutrema; species Eutrema japonicum. The sequence continues at coordinate 50,314,107 of BSQW01000005.1, forward strand.
AAGAAGTTTATATACCTTTCATGTGGACCAAAAGGGACAACAGATTGATGCCCAAGTGGTTGATTTACCTTAATAATATGTCGACGAGAACCGATAGTTTTCACTCATCTCTTTCCCTGCATATGATCTTTAAAGACTCTGAGAGATTATAAGTTAACACTTTTTGTGATACCGAAACCTGTCAGAGAGGGGCTTTAAACATGCTGTAAAACCAAAATACCAAATACATGAGAGCGTTTAACATAGTTATATAATTCGTACAGACGGAACTACGGACAGCCAAAATAAAGGTCTCTGAATCTGATCCAAGGAAAGACAAGGTAAACTGAAAGATAGATAGACAGCATTACAGGCAACTGGACATGGTTTAACGGGTAGGAGCTTGGCAGTATTTTGGTCACAAGCGGACATGGAATTTTTTTGAAACAAACTTAAATATCTCATCCACATGTAATCGGTTCTCCTAGGTAGAGTTTTGTGGTTCAGCTTTGTCATCTTGTTTGGTGAAAAGGCTTCAACTGTGGGCTGTGGGATTGGCTTCAGGCTTCAGGATCTCACACTGTTTTAGTGGGACGGGTAAAAAAGGTCACAAAGGGGAAAAAAGCAGTGTATCAGATTCTGACATCGAGACAGATCAGATTATGTCATGAACTTGGGGCTATATAGCTAGGTATACTAAGTTTAGAGGAAGGACTTAAACAAACTTATATTGTAAATCTAACCTTTTTCATCACCCACCAATATAGCTTCTAGTAATCATAGTTTCTGCGTCGATAGGTAGAGGAATGGCTTGATAACCTGATGACAAAACCCATGATAAAGATCAATCACCAGGAGTTGTTAGGCAAACGAAAACCAAAAGTCTGTGCTGTACATCTACATTAGAAACGCTTGATAACCAAAATTCTAAATAGTAAATACTTGATATAGAGTCACAAACACATCAGGGAAGAAATGATCTCACCCAGAACTGCCACTGCGTCCAGATGCATAGCCTCCATATACTCCATATGGAGTACTACTACTACTACCAACCTACAAAAACACGTCCGAAGATTCATTAATTGAGAATTGATAAGTTGAAAACAACATGTAATGGAACTTTTTAAAAGACATACCGGCGCACCATAAGACGAATAACCTTCAGCAGACAAGCCACTTGAGCCATAACCACCAGGATAAGGATTCCCACGTTCAGGTCTTCTGCTATCTCTACTATCATAGTCCAATCTATCACCAGCATCTGGTGCAACAGGAACATAAGGCAAGACCGGCATAAGTGCAGAAACAGCACTTTCCCGGTCAAAAACGTTGGCTCTTAATCTTGATGTAATTTGTATGAGAGCTTCCTTGGCAACATCAAGTTCCCCAGAAATCTGACCATCAAAATTACTTCTGCTGTTAGCACTCCACGTGAAGGGATTTAAGAGTGAGAGGATAAACTGCAATGGCAACTAGAGGAGTAGCACTATGATATTGTGAATTTTACCTGAACCATCTCATCATCTTCAGATGCAACTTTTGGAAGATTTTCCTTACCGAGTACGCGGATGTTAGCTTTGGTCATTCTTCTCATCTCAGTTATGATAGCTCCTCCTTTACCAAGAAGACAACCAATCCTAGAACTAGGCACAAGAAGACGAGTGGTGAATGAAACAAGTCCAGAATCTCTTTCCACCTTGTCACTGCATTTTGGTTGCAATCGCATAGCTGCTTCTATGGTTGGGGAATACGCATCCTCAAAAACCTAAAACAGATTAGACACCGTCAAGGAAGAAAAGCTGGATAAACTATTTTTACCTAAAAGACAGAAGACCATTGAAAGAAGGTCAAACCTCTCTTGCTGAAATAGTTATTAAACAATCGTTTCCTTCAGTTCTAGTGCTATCAACTTTAATGGTTGCTCTGGTTTCCTGTCGAAGCTGATTGATTAGAGCTCCACCTTTACCAATAACACTTGCAATGTTTTCAACTGGGGAAACTAGCCGAATATAGAAATCTGTTGCCGGTGTCTCATTTCTAGGAGCTTGGTATAAAGGGCGTGACCAATCTCCTGCTACATTTTTGTATCCTCCATAGGAACCCATCAGCGGTGCTATCCCTACAATTCGAGGACCACCCGCATGACTCATGAGTGAACCAGAAGGATATCCACCGGCCATTGCAGAAGAAAGTAGGTTCTGAGTACGTGAAGGATTTTCATGGAGGCGGGTCGCAATCTGATGCAGAGCCTTCTTAACAATGAGCAATTCTCCAGATATCTAGAAAGAAAAAGAGATTTAAAAAAAAAAAAAAAAAATTTGAGTGAAATGATGTGACCACAAATGTTGACAGAAGATAAATGATGTCATCAGGAATTCGCCAATAGACACACATAAGGAAAGTAAAACACATAACACCTAGAAACACAGATTTCCTTCCCAGATACCTGAATGAGCTCATCTGAATTTAAGGCACATAGAGGCATGTTTCTGTCCTTGATGATGCGAATCTGAGCACCTGTTTCACTCCGAATATTCTGGACAATTTGGCCACCTCTCCCAAGAATACATCCAATCTGATCTGAAGGAACAAGCAGCTTGGCGGTAACTTGCTGCTCTCCTTCAGAGCTATCTTCGCTTTGTGCATCCTCTGCAACTACTCTGTCATGGATCCTGAACAATGCATCCTGCGCAGGAGAAAGAACTTTCTCTCCATCTTCAAAGGCATTGGTCTCATCACTAGGGCTATAGATTGTAATCACGCGTTCATCACATCCTGGAATTGCCTCCCCTATTCTAATTTTAGATCTAGTCTCCATTCTCAATTGCTTAACGATATCACCTCCTCTACCAATGACACTCCCAATCTTTTTAACTGGGCAAAGGTATCGGAACACAGTATCATCACGATCAATTACAAGCGAGTCTCTATCATCACCACGATATCTCCTTTTGCTTCCACCATTGTCATCGTAGTCAGACTGAGGACGAGACCTCTTTCTATGGCTGTCTCTATGATCCGGTGACATTGTACAAAAAAAGGGGAAAATCTGTACCTTCCAATCACATATAAATCAAACAATCAGAATTCCAAATCTACGAGTTCGTACAACCAATCAAAGCAAAAATGTAGCACTTCATAACCATTCAACCAAGCATACAAGTGTGTAAATCATAAACAAAATTATATATATATATCTACATGTATTCATAATCAATCAATTTTCACAGAGGATCCAATAAACATATCAAATCAGAACTCGAAACTCTAGTCTATCACACGAACAAGCTCCGCAGCTATCAAGTAACCAAAATTGAGAACAACAGACTGAAAAAAAGAGCAAATGGAAAAAGAACCCAATATAGGAAAGATTAGAGATTCCGATTAAGATCTTAGAGATTTTAGGATTGGAGAAGGAAAAAACGAACCTTGATTCCGCTGACGAAATCGTTTCTTCGGATTTGGGGTTGTCAAAATTTCTAGGGTTTGCGCGGACTTTAATCGGTTGTTCTTGCAATTATATGATTTGCGTGTGTTTTCAGATTTTACTAATACGCCTCGAGCCTTTTAACTATTGTAATTATCTCCCCCTTATTATCTCTTATCCTATTTAGACCCTTAATCTGAAAAACTATTATTTAGATGTTGCGTTACTTTGCAATAGTAGATTTAATTATTCCATCTAATTAAAATTAATTATTCCTTTTGAAGATGATACACCGTAAATCCTCAAATGTTGTTAATAGGGTAAAAGGTATTTAACTTGATTTTTAGACTTATGGGGCAAATAAAGGAAAATGAAAACTATCTGAGATTTATTATCAAATATTTGCATAATATTTAACTAACTCTGTCGTGTATTAGGAAATCAAACCGAGAATTGGAAAGCTCGTAGAACCAAGTGTTATCGAATTGTAGTTTTACGGACGTGCCAATGTTCAAAAATGCATTTGCTTCGCCTGGAAACGCTTAAGCTTTTGCTAATCAGTCTTATCAACTTGTTACAACTGATGGTCGGATGGTTCTTTTTCTGCGGTGAGTGTCGGCCATGTTAATCTAGGTCAGGGATCGATTTTCCGCGGGAGCGGAATTACCAAGACAATCACTTGGCCAAGTGAGGCATTATAAGTGGACTGTGCAGGGCCGGCCCGGAGGTACATGTTGCCTAAAGCAAAAAAAAAATTTGCGCCCAAAACTTTATACAAAAAAAAAAAAAAAAAAAAATTTGATGCCCCAAATGTTGGAACTAATTTTTTGTCAAAGCCTGAGGGTTTGATAAAATTATGTTAGTGTGAAAAGAAATGAGTTAAGCTCTTTCTAATGAAATGTTTTCATTAACCGAGAAATGTTTTCTCGTGTATATATGTTGGAATGGTTGTGTCTTAAATGAACAACATGAGAGAAGAAAAGCCATACGTGCGACGTTCGCATCTTGGGCCTTGATTGGGCCCGTGGACTTTTTGAGGTATCGATCGATACCCCTTGGTATCGATCGATACCCAGCGGGCCGACTTAAAAAATCGCAGCCGCCTAGGTTATTCTAGAAATATTCCTTTTCTGTCATGGAAAAACCCTAGCCTCTCTCCTATATATACAACACGATTTTCACCTAAAAAATCATCCTCTGATACACAATAAACACTTACTAAAAGTTCTAGCAATCGTTTCTTCAATTCCCTACTGCTTAGAGTAAGTTTTAATTTCGAGAGTATCGTAGAATAATGGTCGATAGACATGAATCATGGTGTTGATGATTCAGTTAAACTTTGGTTGTATCCTGGGACTCATGGATCTATAAAACCCCGTCACACTACGGGAGATTCTTAGAGTTAAGGAAAGAGAGTTATCTCGCCTCCTCAGATCTTGTATTGCTTTATCGCTTATAAATCGTCTGTTCCTTAAACTGTTTATTTACATATTACTGTGATTAAATCTTTCCTGTCTGTAGTGTAAATTTTGGTCCTACAATCTTAACTCTAAGAAGATCCAATTTCTGTTTTAATACTTCAATTGGATCTTTAATCACGAGTAAATAAACGTTTTCAAACGGTTTTTAAACGATTCTTCTACTGCAGATGATACTCAAACGTTGTCAAAAAAGCTTTTAGCAAATTGAAACGTGTAGTAGAGGCAATCTTCATCTCTCTCTATTTTTTTAAGAAGATGTTCCTCTGCTAGTGATACTCAAACGTTAATCAAACAGCTGTTTAGCAACTTGAAACGTGTAGTAAAAGCAGATCTGCTTAAACATTTTCTAAAAAACCGTCTTTAATTCCGATTAAAAATGGTATAATCAACGAACACACATCTGTTCTTGATAGGTTCGATTCAGATCGAGGCCTTGTGAGTATCGATCGACACCCTATGGTATCGGTCGATATTGGACTAAATTGTATCGGTCGACACTTAAGTGTATCGATCGATACCATGCAAACAGTGTATCGGTCGGCACCTCAGTGTATCGATCGATACTTTGCATCGACCAAGTTGGTCTATGTCGATCGATACTGTGTATAAGACACAGGTATCGATCGACACTGGTGTTATGATCGATCCTGTGAAATTCACTTGTATCGATCGACACCCAGGGTATATCGATCGACACTGAGCGTGTATCGATCGATACCAGGTTGCTTCGAATGACACAGTATGTGCATCGAGCTTCAATCGGAACCCAGGGTGTATCGATCGACACTCAATGTGTATCGATCGACACCAAGATGCTTCGATTAACACAGTATGTGCATCGAGCATCGATCGACACCTATGGTGTATCGATCGACACCATATGGGTGTATCGATAGACATTGTGTGTGTATCGATAGATACTAAGGAGTATCGATCGACACCAATGCGATTCAGTTCGATATCAGCCTTAGAATTGCGATTCTTGAGTTTATATATCGGTACTAACTGAAAGTTGTGTTCTCATTAGCTTAAAATGACAAACAACGTTGACAACAACTCTGGAACTATGGAGAAAACCAGTGACAAAGAGGATCAAACGACTACGAGTCTGATCAAAACAGTGAAAGCTCAAGCGAACTTGACAGAAGCTGACATGTGTGCTGTGGTCACTGAGGCCAATGTTGCAGAGAGCCATCCAAAGACTTGGTGGTTCGACAGTGGTGCAACCAGACACATCTGTGTGGATCGCGAGATGTTCTCGACATACACAAAGAACAAGAGTGGTGATAAACTCTTGATGGGAAATTCCGCCTCGTCGACAATTGATGGTCACGGGAAGGTTGTTCTGAAGCTCACCTCTGGACAAGAACTGGTTCTCACGAACGTCGTTCATGTACCAGACATACGCAAGAATCTGATCTCTGGATCGCTCATAAGTAAGCATGGATTCTCTGTGAAGCTGGAAGGTGATAAGCTAATCCTAACGAAAAATGGGATGTATGTGGGTAAGGGTTTTGTATGTGATAATCTGTGTAAGATATCTGTTGAGGAAGTAATCTGAAAGGATAATGTAACCGAGGCATCCACCTCGTAGAATCCTAAAGATTAATGATAAGAAACCATTTGCTTATCTCGCTAAGTCTTTTAATATTTGGCATGAACGATTAGGACATGTTGATTTCAAATCTATGAGTAGATTAATGAACATGAACATGATTCCTAAATGCAAATTAAGCAAAGACAAATGTGAGGTTTGTGTCCAAGCCAAACTCACTAAAACGCCATCACCCAGCGTTCAAAGAACAACAGAACCTCTAGGTTTAATTCACACAGAGTTATGTGATTTGAAATATATTCAAACCAGAGGAGGCAATAAATATTTCATGGCATTCATAGACGATTGCACGAGATATTGATACATCTTTCTACTGCGGAGTAAAGATAAAGCCTTGGACAAAATTTAAAGACGTGTAGCTCAATATTATGTGTCCAAAAATTTGCGAATTTTGGAATAATTAATTGAAGTTCAATTAAATATTGGAGGCTGATTTAATCGAATAATTAAATCATTGGACTTTTGAGGTATCGATCGATACTCATTGGTATCGATCGATACTCATTGGTATCGATCGATACTCAACAGGCCTCTTGCGATTCTTGATATGAGTTCAAGAATACTAATATAATTCGATATTGTATTAAGTTTATTAAATTCTAGTAATTGAATTTAATTTTACCATTTAACTTGAGAGTTGGGTATTGGTTAGTATATTAATTTGGTTTGATTCTCTTGAACAAAATCAAATTTCAATATGACTAACAACACCGATGTGATCATTGTTAGATCTGGTGGTGTAAAAAATAATGGAATAGCTGAAGCCAATTTAGTCGAGATAGACATGTGTAATGTCATCCTCGGAGTCAATATGGTTAAGCATAACCCAAATGAGTGGTGGTATTATACCAATGTAATAGCTCATATATGCGTTGATATGGGAATGTTTCCCTCCTACCATAAATAATGACAAGAATTTATTCATCGTGCTGAAGTTGACTTTTCAAAGAAGCTCACTCTCACTGATGTAAAGCATGTGCTAAAGATGCATAAAAATCTTATTTAGGGCACAATGTTAATTAAGCATGTATTGACAAATAATGTTGTCTATATTAAGGACAGACTGGTCCAAATTAACGTTGAGACAGTCGGACTTAAAATCAATGTAACCAATGGTGTTGACATTAAATGAGAAAGAATCATTTGCTTATGGTACAGAATCTCTTAGTATTTGATCTGAATGTTTCAGTCACATTATATTCGAATCTATGCGTAGATTGAATGAGATCCTGAAATACAAAATAAGCAAAGATGAGTGTGAGGTTTGCGTTCTAACCAAACTCACTAAAACACCACAATCGAGCGAACCTCTTGGTTTGACTTATACAAAAGGTGGTGAAAAATATTTTGTGACTTTCGTTGAGGATTGTACGAAATATTGTTATGTCTATTTGCTAAGAAGCAAATACGAGACCTTGGAAAACTCAAGGAGTTTAAACTCGAGGTTGAAAACCAACTCGAAAGAACTATCAACATAGTTTGAAGTGATAGAGGACATGAGCATGGTATTATCCATCAAACGATTGATCCCTATTCACTGGAATCTAATGGAGTCTCATAACAAATTACCGAATTATTTGATGAACTCATTATTCCTAAAAAATCTGGGTTAGTCCAGAAATGTGGGGGGAAGCATTGCTTACCACAAGTTATATCCTGAACTAAATACTACACAAAGTCACTGGAAATGTTCCATGCGAACTTTGGAAAAGTAATGTGTTTTTATAAAAATACATGAAAGTGTGGGGGTGCCTAGCAACCACCTAATAAGCTGACAATCGGACCAAAAACGGTGGATTGTATCTTCATTGAATATGCACACAATGTAGTGCTGATTGCTTTATGGTGTATAAATGAGATATACTAGACATCCTAGTAAAGGATAAGCTCTAAGCGAGCAATTGATCTCTTGGGCTCTTACGCTTTTAGAGGTATCGATCGATACCCATGAGTATCGATCGATGCTTGACGGGCATTGGACCTTTGATCGTACAATGCTGGTACTTCTGTAAAAAAGCAGAAGAGGCTAAAGTTGAAATTAGTCGTATGCTGATTGGAATCACAGCAATATGAGATCTTGTAATCCATCAAATGGATGTAAAATATGCCTTTCTAAACGACCATTTAGAAGAGGAGATTTACATGAAACAACCCGAGGGTTATGTCACTCCTGAACAAGGAAAGAAAATAAGTAGACTTGCAAAGTCCTTATACGAGCTTAAGTTAGCTCCTAAGCAATAGCTTGGAAAGTTTGACAACAAAGTGATGTCAAATAGCTTCAAAATCACTTAAGGTGATATACATCAAAAGTACTCCACATGGATACGTTTTGTTATGTTTATAAGATGACACGTTCATCATGGAAGCAAGAAGGACATAATCCAACACACTAAGAAAGTGTTTAGTGGGAAGTTTGATAGACATAAGATTAGTGGATAATCTTGTCTCAAGATCCTAGAATGTTTTGAGAACTACTCAAACAAGATTGCAATAAATCCAATTGTGATAAAGTTGTATCACAAGTGGTGTATGCAAGAATTATCGGAAGTCTAACGTACTTGATGAATCGTACTAGATCCGATTTAGCGCATTCAGTCGCTACATGAGTAATCCAGGTCATACTCTGTGGAAAGCCATAACTAGAATGTTGAATTATCCAGCGTTATATGTCGTCTCGATTTACATCAAAGTCTGGGGGGTTCAAGACATTATGTTCACCTCTTGGTCTCGTAAACCTGACAGATATTATAAGTGGATAATATTTTGGTGATGCAGCAGTATCCTAAAAATCTTCCAAACAAGCACTCTTGGCCTAATTAACCAAGGAGTCAAAGTTTATAGCTTTAGATAAAGCTGCAAAGGAAGCAGAATGGCTTCGAAACTTCGTGGAAGATATCCCGATGTGGGAAAACCAGTGCCAGCATTATGTGTACACTGTGAGAGTTAGTGAGATATCTCTTAGGCACTGAGTAATCTATATAATGGCAAGTCTCGTCATATAAGAAGACGACATAAGACCATTAGACAATTGATCTCAACTGGTGTAATAACGATAGATTACATCAAGTAGGCTGATAACCTAGCGGATCCGTTTACCAAAGGTTTGCCGCGAGATCAAATTGTAAAATCATCAAAAGGAATGGGTTTAAAGCCTATAGAAAAAGATGACGTTTGACAGATACCCAACCTATGTGACTGGAGATCCCAAGATCTAGGTTCAAAGGGAAACAAAATTAAACTGATTCGAGTTGAGCACTGTGAGACTATGTCTCTGCCCAGTTCCTAGGATGATATAACAGTGCTACCTGTGGATAGTAAGGATAAGCGTTGGCTTTTAATGATTGCATAGCTATGTAGATAGTGGAGTGTGACAGGACACTTCTGAAAAACAAGCTAATAAAAGATCACCTAGTGAAGTGTGAAATGGGGCCGTTTCTAGGAGAATGAAAGATAAGGCTATATTCTCCAAATTCACTCACGAATACCAGGAATGTTCAAGGCCAAAATGAACCCAATAGAGAACAAAGTTCTACGAGAAAATGTCGTTGTGCGATATCTGTTGTATCAGTTTACATCAAAATCCGGGTGGTTCAAGACATCATGTTCACCTCCTGGCCGAGTAAACGCAACAGATATTAAAATTGTTTGGTTCAAAGCTGAAAAACGCTACCATTCAGTGACAGTTACATTTTCGTATACTCTCGAAAGTCTGTCTACGTCTAGATGAGTCTAGTCAAGTATGTCTAGTAAAGTCTAGTCTGTACAATTTTCATATGTTCTAGAGTCATTTCTATTCATGTGGGGGATTGTTGGAACTAATTTTTTGTCAAAGCCTGAGGGTTTGATAAAATTATGTTAGTGTGAAAAGAAATGAGTTAAGCTCTTTCTAATGAAATGTTTTCATTAACCGAGAAATGTTTTCTCGTGTATATATGTTGGAATGGTTGTGTCTTAAATGAACAACATGAGAGAAGAAAAGCCATACGTGCGACGTTCGCATCTTGGGCCTTGATTGGGCCCGTGGACTTTTTGAGGTATCGATCGATACCCCTTGGTATCGATCGATACCCAGCGGGCCGACTTAAAAAATCGCAGCCGCCTAGGTTATTCTAGAAATATTCCTTTTCTGTCATGGAAAAACCCTAGCCTCTCTCCTATATATACAACACGATTTTCACCTAAAAAATCATCCTCTGATACACAATAAACACTTACTAAAAGTTCTAGCAATCGTTTCTTCAATTCCCTACTGCTTAGAGTAAGTTTTAATTTCGAGAGTATCGTAGAATAATGGTCGATAGACATGAATCATGGTGTTGATGATTCAGTTAAACTTTGGTTGTATCCTGGGACTCATGGATCTATAAAACCCCGTCACACTACGGGAGATTCTTAGAGTTAAGGAAAGAGAGTTATCTCGCCTCCTCAGATCTTGTATTGCTTTATCGCTTATAAATCGTCTGTTCCTTAAACTGTTTATTTACATATTACTGTGATTAAATCTTTCCTGTCTGTAGTGTAAATTTTGGTCCTACACCAAATGCTGCCCCAAAATCTTGCGCCTAAAGCTGGTGCTTCTTCTGCTTTAGCCCAAGGCCGGCCCTGGGACTGTGTCACTCCCACTCAAAAGATTAGTCTAAACCTGTTTGGATTTGGGATTACTTTTGAGGCCGAAAAGCATCATCAAAAAAAAAAAAAAAAAAAACTTGTTACAACTGACAAAGCCATTTCTTCTTTAATTAGTTTTTGATTTCAGACATGACATTCCTAACTCGGTTAATTTTGGTTCTATACCAAACTAGTACCGATTTAGTATGGATCGGTTCAGTATGACTTCAGATATGGAGGATCGGGTTCAGTTTTGAGCAAATACTTTCTAAGAACACCAAGTTATATTAGTGTTTTTTACCCTATTCGTTTTGCTTTGAATTCGATTAGTGTTTTTTTTTTCGGTTCGGTTCCGTCTTAGTTTATCGGATATAGAATAAGTATTACCACTCTTTCTGTATTAAAATTCAATTCGATTTTGAGATAACGATTTGTTGGTTTATTTGGATAGTGAGTTTATCTGAATTAAATAAATTTGCCATCTTTTAACAATTGCGACAAGATTGAACTTAAATATTTTTCGTAATGAAGAAAATGTATCTTTTATACCGAATTTGTATTTAGTTAAACACAATTTGGGTGTTTGTTGTTAATTGTTATGGACGAATGTGCGAAATTATGAAAGAAAACATAAAAATATGTGAATTTAAGTTTCCGACTGGTGATAAAAAAACGGTCAGTATTTTTTAACAGAAATACACAACTTTAAAGTTCCGATTGGTGATCTCAAAAAAAAAAACATGGTTTGATTAGTGATACAAAACGATACTATATAAGTTTTTAACAATAATAAATAGCCAAATAGTTAGAAATGGTTAGAATTAGTGATAAAATAGTGGATTTTTTTATTGAATTGCATTTTTTGGCTAATTAATTTCTTTTTTTGTAATTGATAATCATTCAAATGGTATATAATTTGGAATAGTAATAAATATGTTTCAAGAGCAAGAACAAATAAAAAAAACAATTGATGTGTCGGAATACTTTCAATTAAAAATGGCGTTTTTCATGTGTCCACCAATTAAATCAAACAAAATAGTGTTACCATTTGAACTCATAATTTCCACAATTGAGAGAGTAAAAAACTCACGAAACATAACTTGTCATAATATAAAATTATAATGTTTATCGCTGGATCTTAACCAAGGATCTTAGAGCATGTCTAATGGTGAGGTTCTAAAAATGGGTATCTAAAATTTTTAGAACCTCACCTTTTAGAACCCCAACATTTTGTATGTTAATTTTTAGAATCTGTATCTAAAAGTTCTAACTTTAGAACCCTTCTCTCTTCTTTTTAGAAACTCTCCAATATTTATTAATTATATATCATTATAATTTTTTAGAACTCTTCTATTTAGAACCCCATTGAACATGCTCTTAGATATTTTCGGCCCAAAAATAAATAAAAAACCCATAATTATGTAAGAAACGGATCTTTTGGACTTTTTGGACCTTTAAGAATCGACTCTTAAGGGCCACGTGTCGCTTCTTGGTTGGTCACCCTTTTTTTCCGAAACCCCCACATTTTTGTTTCCTTTCTTCTTTCTTCTTTCTTCTTTCTTCCTTCCTCGACGATATATTCTTTCCTCGACGAAATCGCCTTCTCCGTCGCCTTGACCGACTCCTCGGCTTTTCCGATCAAATAAATCGCCTTCTCTGTCGCCTTACTCTGCCGGAGCTATTTTGGGTCTCTCTGACGATTCCGAGGTAAGCGATTTCGGATTCTTAAGGGTTTCGGATTCTGATATTTTGCGATGAAAATTACGGAAGCTTGTTCTGAATCTCGGATTCTTAAGGGTTACAGAAGCTTGTTCTGAAAATTTCGGATTCTGATTTCAGTTCTCAATCTTGATTAATTTTTTATTGTTTAGAATTTTATGGGCTCCGATTTAAGCTCTGCATATGATTTTGATTCTTTGTTTGCTTTTTAGTTCTCTGTTTGTGTTTGTTCTTGCCTCTTTAGGAATACAAATCAAACTAAACCAAGCCTGATAAATCTCTGAACCTTTGAGATTGCTCACTTGAACCTACTTACATTTTATTTAGTCGTATACTAAATTTATTTACTTACATTTTAGTCGTATGAACCAATCCCCGTATACTAAATCTCTGAACCTTTGAGATTACTCACTTGAACCAATCCCCGTATGCTCACTAATTGCTCACTTGATTTACTTACATTTGAGATTGCTCAGTTGTGTTTCTGTTTGTGTTTGTGTTTAAGTTGTTGTCTTTAGTGATCTCATCTAAGTTGTTGTATGTTTCATGTTACGGATTAATGTATTATTTCTGGTTCAAGTTTGTTGTTTGATGCTGGTTATAGTTTTGAAATTTCTTGTTAACTTGGATTCTCTGGTTTTGCTTCTCAAATTTCTTGTTAACTTGTTTTGGAAACAGAGAGATCATGTTGTCGGATTTGGCTCAAGGAAAAGACCAAAATTTAATGCATTATGTTTGATTGTGCTGCTGGAATCGGAAACAAAACACCAAGGTATATCAGTCATATAATTCCCTTGTCTTTGAAACTGATGAAATGAGTTTAATGCATTATGTTTTTTTCTTCTCAGGATTCATATGGTTTGCCATAAAAACTGATTTCACAGTGAAGGTACATTGGATTCTGCCTTCTCATGTGTAATAGTAGTCTTGTTTCCTTGCACATGTATGGGATTCAAAGACGACAGATTGTCTACAAACATTCATGAAATGGTTTATGTTTATGGCAGGTGCATGAGAAAGATGTTGCTACCTATAGTGAAGATTGCACCGTAAAATGGTGAAAGATGAATGAAGCAACCTATGATTAGGTTTACTATTTTAGTTCTTTTGTTTGAAGTTTTATTCTTTTGTTCTTTTGTATCACGACCCTTTGTTTTGTTTGAAGTTTTGTTCTTTTGTTTGAAGTTTTGTTCTTTTGTTCTTTTGTATCAAAATAAAACATCAGATGATGGATCAATAGATGAATTTTTTTGCTTCTTCTCCTTCTTCTTTTCTTGAGCAAATCAACAACCAAAAAAAAAAACCAAATATGGCTTCTTCTTCCAATAATAATATTGATGGATCAATAGATGAATTTTTTTGCTTCTTCTCCTTCTTATTTTCTTGAGCAAATCAACAACCAAATTTTTTTTTTTTTTTAAGAACTTTTTATAGGGTTCTTCCATTGGAACCCAAAAACACAAGTTTCTTAACAAAGTTTCTTATCTTAAACTATATAATAAAATATTAGTTAAGAAATCCAAAAGAGTTTCTCCCAATAAACATGCTCTTAGATATTGTCATGTATGCAGGGCTGGCTTAAGAGTAGGGGCAAAGGAACCCACGCCCCAGGGCCCATCAAAATTTTTTTTTTTGGGCCTAGAAAAACAAAATTTCTACCAAAGAGGGCCCAAAAAAAAAAATTTCTCCCAAAATTTTTTTTTTTGCCCATAGGCCCCGGTATTTGTTGAGCCGGCCCTGCATGTATGTGAGTAAAACCTAAGTAATATGGATTCAAGCTATTTAAAGCTTTATTAACATAGATAAGGAAGATTAAAAATGGAAATAGCTCATTGAGTTTTATTGTGCATAAAGATAAAAGAGGGAAAACGCTCTAGATTGTTTCCAACATCAAAGCTTTTAAATTGATATCATAAAGAGGATAAGAAGAAAGTTTGCCACAAACGGGCAACTCTCAAAGATGATATTCTTAATGTCATACACACTTATATATGAATCATATCTTGCAAAGAACCCTAAATACGTGGGGTTTGCTTATCAGTTCATTAGGCTAGTCTCTTGGAAGGTCTAATAATTTATTGCAGAAATATGAGACATCAGACCATTTTGTTTTCGAAAGGAAAAAAACTGAAAACGATTTTTTTTGTTTTTTTGGGGGGGGGGAGGGGAATTATGAAAGTGGAGGAGATTGGGGAGGAGGAGAGGCGACGAAACCACTCCAATTGGTGTTGGACTCCGGCGGCTGGTAATCCATCAGCTCCATCGTCTTCCGCACAATGCCTTCCTGCATGTATCTTCCATATTCTTAGTGCAACAAAATTAAATATATAGATATTAATTCTTCTTTATAAAATAATTAGCTTTTTTGCTTGACTGCTTTTAAATTGGGATGGGATAAGTGACATGAACTTAGATCCGACGTTTTGGATAATTTTTACTTGGACTACTTATATATTTCGATATGTTAATTCTTGTGTTTCAACTATGATTATTTGTAGTCCATTAATAAAAAAAAAAGGTTTTATCTTTAAACTTGAGAAATGAAAGTGTCCATTTTTTATTAGCAAAAAAACATTAAAAAACATCTTTTTGGAATCTTAATGTTTTTGGATAATATCCTACGTAGATTAAATCCAAAAAAAAAATCCTGCAGGTTGAGTTTTGAATATATATATCGTAATAACATTATAGATTCTTCTTTTTTTTATCCGATATAATTTCCTAAGACTCAATTTTTTTTTTTTAATAACCATTCTATAATTAGAAGAAACAAATTAAAAATAAACAGAGAGCAGAGAAGTACCTTGTAAGAAAATAGCTCAACGGTTTTGTAAACTTCTGACAACTTTGCAGTTCGCAGGTTTCTCCCCATGGCTTGAAATTTCACAAATAAAATTAATCAGGCATAAATTCAAAACCCCAGTAAATATAAGGGTCAAAAAACATAAGCACTTAAAATCCCTATTATTTTAACAGTGTGATTAAGAAGATGACATTAGCTGTTACCAGTGGAGAAGAAGATAAGTAGTAAAAGAGAGGAAACAAGAAGAACTTTGAAGAAACAAGATTGACCCATTGTTGTCTGTTTGAAGTTCTGAAGATTTTATTTATATTAAACCTTTTACTTGTTATTTTAATAACAAACTTTGTTAGTTATTAATCCATTCAGATTATAATAGTAAAACTTTAATAAAGAGAAAAAGGAACCTTTATAGTTTCAAGGTTTTCCACTTTTCCTGGAAACTGCTTCAGCTTCAGATCCAATGAAGAAAAATGAAGAAATATTTAATTGAATAGAATACTCTAAGGGCATCTCCAACCCACTTCATTTTCTATTCCAAATTTTATTTTGCAGTAAATTTCTCTCTAACCCCACTCCATTTTCTACTCCAAAATGGAGTTTCTCCATATTCTACTCTATATTTAGAGTAACTTCATATTCTACTCCATTATGAAGTTGGATTTTTTTAATTACAAATTAATCATTTAAATATTAAATATTTATATTTTATACTTTTTATTAATTTAGCAATGTATTTATCGTATATATTATCAACTATCGACATATATGCATGTGACACTATACATATTTTTTATATCATAATTATTTAAACACTAAATTTTTTATTTAAAAATATTACAAAGTAAAATAAACTTAAAAATACATAACAAATGCTGAAATTAAAGATAAGAAACATAAACAAATTTAACACAACAGATACGATAAGTTTAATATTCCCCTAAACCGCTTCCTGGTCCACCAAGATCACTAAAAAATTGTCCGGACGAAGTTGATGGAGGAGGTATATATCCAAAATGGTTTACCATTGTGCAAACGATTCACGAGCCAAGAAGCCCAAAGAACAAATTTTTTGCTACACAACAAGAAGCATGCATGAAAGATGTAGAATGCGCATTTGGAGTTCTCCAATCTCGGTTTGCTATTGTGAAATGACCGGTTTGTTTTTGGAAAAAAATGTGTTGCATGACATAATGACTACATATGTGATTTTACATAACATGATAATCGAGGATGATCGTGATCTCGAAGCACCAATTGGAGTTGGAAGAGAAGCTCCACCTCCTGAGGTCCAAATAGTAGATGATGATAATATCTTATTCCAAGAGTTTCTTGGTCGATTTAGAGCAATCAAAGATAAAGAAGCTCATTTTTCACTTCGAAATGCACTAATTGATCATTTGTGGGAAAAATTTAGTGTCGGTGATGTTTAATGATATTATATAATTTTCTTTATTTAATAAGTATTAAATTTTATTAAATTCATAATTTATAAAAGTTTTGCAAAAAATAGATTAATTTGTAATTTTTAGAAATAAAAAACATTATTAATAAAATACAAAAAGAATCTATTTAGAATATTCTTTTTTGGAGTAAAAAATGGAGTTATACTTTGGAGCAAAACACAACTCCATTTTGGAGTAAAAAATGGAGATATACATTGGAGATGGTCTAAAAGCATCTCCAACCTCACTCCATTTTCTACTCCAAACTCTATTTTTGAATAAATTTCTCTCCAACCCGACTCCATTTTCCACTCCAAAATGGAGTTTCTCCATATTCTACTCCATATTTGGAGTAACTCCATATTCTACTCCATTATGGAGTTAGACTTTTTTAATTGCAAATTGATCATTTAAATATTAAATATTAAATTTTTTTATTTTTTATTAATTTAGCAATGTATTTTTTGTACATATTATCAACTATTAACATATGTGCATGTGACACTATACTAATATTTAAATGCATAAAATGTATTTGACTATCATAATTATTTAAACACAAAAAAATTTATTTAAAAAGATTGCAAGTAAACTTAAAAATACATAACAAGTGCTGAAATTAAAGATAATCAACATAAACAAATTTAATACAACAAATACGATAAATTTAATATTCCCCTAAACTGTTTCCTGGTCCATCGAGATCACTAAAAAATTGTCCAAACGAAGTTGATGGTTTGCTATTGTGAAATGACCGGTTTGTTTTTGGAAAAAAATTGTGTTGCATGACATAATAACTACATGTGTGATTTTACATAGCATGATAATCGAGGATGAACGTGATCTCAAAGCACCAATTGGAGTTGGAAGAGAAGCTCCACCTCCAGAGGTCCAAATAGTAGATGATGATAATATCATATTCCAAGAGTTTCTTGATCGATTTAGAGCAATCAAAGATAAAGAAGCTCATTTTTACTTCGAAATGCATTAATTGATCATTTGTGGGAAAAATTTAGTATCGTTGATGTTTAATAATATTATGTAATTTTCTTTATTTAATAAGTATTAAATTTTATTATATTTATAATTTATAAAAAATTGCAAAAAAATGGGTTAATTTGTAACTTTTAAAAATAAAATGCATTATTAATAAAATACAAAAAAAAACTATTTAGAATATTCATTTTTAGAGTAAATAATGGAATTATACATTGGAACAAAACACAATTCTATTTTAGAAGTACTCCATTTTAGAGTAAAAAATAAAGATATACATTGAAAATTGTCTTAACAAAACTTTAAATTGCCAGTTGATCATTATCAAGCAAACTCGAACGTGTAACCCCAATGACTCCACGTGATATGAACTGGAGTCAAACTCCTCAGGTCTGCCACTACCAAAGAATTATATGTATAAAATATATGAAATCTGCCAGATTTTATAATAAAAGCAAGAATTTTTTTTTTTTTTTTTGATAAATATGGAGTAATTTGGGGTTTGCTACACATCCGACTAATTTCTATAGGCCATAAAAAACTATGTTAAATCTACTATGGTCAAAGTGACTCAAATCCAGGTGGAAGAAGTCCACATAGACATTCTTTATCACTGGACCAAATCAACTTGGTTGAATTTCTTCATTTATAATTTAATTTATATAATCATTAAGTTAGGCTACCGTCCACGAGGTTGGCAAGTATGGACTTTGGACTATGGCAATATAACGTGTATTTGGGGTATTAGAATTGAGAAAAGAAACTAAGTTAAAAAAAAACAAGCAAAGAAACAAAAGTTACACATTTTCGCGAAATCCAGAAAAAATATCGATTACGGTGTTTATTTAAATTTTTAATCAGGGAACAAGGTTTGACTTAGTTTGAATTGAATATCTGTTGCCATTTTACTATTATGGATTGGCCGTCCATATAAAACTATACCAACACATAACAAGACAAATGAATCAATAATTTGTTTTTGTTTTTTAAACATAATTAAAATAAATGCTAAATTAATGTTGAAGCATGTCATTACGAGAGGTTTTTATGAAAATCAGTGCCTTGTCAAATTTTAAGAAAATAAAAAAAAAAAAAAAAAAAATTGATATGCAAATACACTCGAGTGCAAACATTACTTAGGTTTAGTTGAATGTGTAGGTCCGAACGGAACAAAGTTAGACGAAAAACGAACCGCTCCACTATTTTCCGTGTAGTCAACTTCAGGAGTTAGCTATTGCAAAATTTGGGCCTGGGCTTCATTCATGAGTCTGGGCTTTTTCTAGTGGTTATATATAATAATTTTTAAAAAGGACAAATAATAATAATTTAAAAAGCTTAGAGAAAGAGAGGTCTAGTGAGTGACCCACGAAATCAATAAAGTAAAAATTAATAACAAAATTTGATTTTTTGTTTTGTTTTTAAATATACATACACTTTGGAGATATGCAGACACTTACGCACGAAGGACCTTCATATCTTAAACGCGTGTGACATCCTCTCTTCCTTCCTTCGTATACGACACGATCATCGATTCGGACCGTAAAGATTGAAACTTTTAAAATGATGACGATCTAGTTTTCCTTTTATATATTGAATTCCCTGCCTCCAGATTTGTTCCATGTTTTATTCTACCGTGATGCAGTAGTTTCAACATCGTCGAAGCTCCGGTGTATAACGATTGGATTTGAGTTAGTTCGAGTATTGGGTTTCGGCGAGAAATCCGATTTCGTTTCGTACGAACTCGGAAGCTAGAGTTGAAGATTCTTCATCGGATTTGATTTCATCTGTTTTCTTCGAATTTTATTTCGGTGGGTGGGGGGGTTCAATTGATTTCGATCAGAGTTTGGACCCATTTTTCGATCCAATCCAATCAGATTCACTCGAGAGATCTCTTTTAATCGTATCTGATTAAGTTTTTCAGGACTTGGGTGATCGAAAGCTTTGATTTTTTGGTGGGTGTTTGATCGCGATTTAAGAAATCGGAAAAGAGACCGATCTGATTCGGCTTCGATTTCCGAAATCGCTATCGAGTTCATTTCTGAGATGGTATATTTCCAGAGCTCAATCTCCGTCGTCGACCAATCTCCGATCATGGCGAACTCTGCAGATTCTCACCACCCGAAACAAAGGAGCAGCAGAAAATCGACAAATTTCCCAGTCTGCTGCGACGGATCTCGATCAGCTGCAATCGACGTGTTGATCCTAATCGCCGTGATCACATCCTCCGGCTTCTTGATCTTCCCTTACATCAAATTCATCGCCGTCAAATCCGTGGAGATCTTCTCAGAGCTCTCTTGCTTAGTCAAAGAAGAGATTATCCGTAACCCTGATCCGATCCTCTATGGGCTAATCGCCTTGAGCATCTCGTGCACTGCGTTATCTGCTTGGATGATCGTTATACTCTTGTGTAGCCGCCATAGATGTGGGAAGCCCAATTGCAAAGGCCTTAGGAAAGCTAATGCGGAGTTCGATATTCAGCTAGAGACAGAGGATTGTGTCAAGAGCTCCAGCAATGGAACCTCGACTGGGAAGAATGTCAGCAAGAAGGGGTTGTTCGAGCTGCCTCGTGACCACCACCGTGAATTAGAGGCGGAGCTCAAGAAGATGGCTCCACCGAATGGGCGAGCCGTGCTGGTTTTTAGGGCGAAATGTGGATGTTCGGTTGGGAGATTAGAGGTTCCTGGGCCTAGGAGGCAGCAACAGCAGCAAAGGAAGATCAAGAAATGAAGAAGAAAAAGGTTCAATCTTTTTGAGATAGAGACATGGGATCATTACAGGTTATGATGACGATGATTAGCTTTATAAACAACAACTCTTTCTTATTCGGGTTTAGTTATTTTCTCAAGAACTTCGAAGACAAAACTAATATATGTTAATCTCCGTGTGTTTAAATAAAAGCTTATAACGAGGATATTGCAGAGAGAAATGGTTATAGTGACGAATAATGATTTTGTTTCAAGTCTTGGAATGTGTTCTTTGATTTCTTGATTCTGTGGTTTTTATTCCGAATCTACTCTGGCATTTCTGTGTTTCTGGTATATATAATCTGGTTGGGAATTTCTCACAAATGTTGAAACTTCTGGGACTATCTCTTGAACTCAAGAAAATTTCCCTTCTTCGAATATTCTAGAGTTGTCATACAATAGTTCCAATCATGAAGATAGTTGCTCGACGAAATGCCTCAGCGAACTTTAAAGTTTTCTTGAGTAGATGAGGCAAACTACGACAACTTTTGCGAAATGGGGCCACAGAGAGACTACCATGAAACCCTATTTGCCTTTTTACCCTCCAAGTGTATGGTTATATGAAATGTATTTGAAAGAAAAAAAAAACTAAAAATGGAGATTGGAAAAGATCAAGGGTTGAGATTTGTTGTAAGACTATGATTATATCAATCAATCACATTCAATCTAATATTCACACGTATATGTGGAGAGTTATCATCTATATATAAAAAATTGTTCCATAGTACAATATCTGGATCATTCAAGAAGACAATTATATGTTCCAGAGAAGACAAAAGAAACTATAGAAACATCCTCTTCGTTTTAGTCCTCACTCATCATCTCCTTTTTTTTTTGTTTATATAACAATCCCAAACATAGCACCCATCAAAAGACCAAATCTTTATCTCAGAAATTAATAGTCTTTGACGCATAATCTCCAAGAAGAACAAAGGCGTTGGCTTTTTAATGATGAAAATGGCATCATCATCATCAGATTTGTCTCTCCCTCTCTCTAACATCCCAACCTGTAATAACAAGTCCCAAGAGTTTCCAAAACCGACCCCTTTATCTAAATCCAGCCACAGGCATAACCCTCTTCTCAAACAACAAACTTTAGACCATAAACTCACCAAGAGAGCCCTACTGAGTTTGACTGCTTTGGGATTTACGTCATCTCTAGCAACTTCTCTTGCTCACCCCGCAAAAGCTGAACCAGAAGCTCCCATCGAAGCCACTTCCAATAGGATGTCTTACTCGAGGTTCCTGCACCATCTGGAAGAGAATGAAGTGAAGAAAGTTGACTTGTTCGAGAACGGGACTATTGCCATCGCAGAGATCTCCAATCCAGCATTAAGAAAGATCCAGAGGGCTAGGGTTAACCTTCCGGGTTTACCGGTCTATCTGGTCAGGAAGATGAAGGAGAAGAACGTAGATTTCGCTGCTCATCCCATGGATGTGAATTGGGGAGCTTTCTTGCTCTATTTCTTGGGGAATCTCGGGTTTCCTTTGCTCCTACTTGGCTCTCTACTTTTAACATCTTCTTCAAATAAAACCCCTGCTGGACCCAACTTGCCTTTTGGTCTTGGAAGGTAAAATCATCTATAAATCAATTTTGAGTATTAACCCAAAAATTGAGTTTTTAAAGTATGCCTTTTTGTAACAGAAACAAAGCTAGGTTTGAGATGGAACCAAACACAGGGATAACGTTCGAGGATGTAGCTGGAGTAGACGAAGCCAAGCAAGACTTTGAAGAGATAGTTGAGTTCTTGAGAACCCCAGAGAAATTCTCAGCCTTGGGGGCAAAAATCCCAAAAGGCATCTTGTTGACCGGATCGCCAGGAACAGGAAAGACTCTCTTGGCCAAGGCTATAGCCGGAGAAGCCGGTGTTCCGTTTTTCTCATTGTCCGGCTCGGAGTTCATAGAGATGTTTGTTGGTGTAGGAGCTTCTAGGGTTAGAGACTTGTTCAACAAGGCAAAGGCTAATTCACCTTGTTTAGTGTTCATTGATGAGATCGATGCTGTTGGGAGAATGAGAGGAACCGGCATAGGAGGAGGAAACGACGAACGTGAGCAGACGCTAAACCAGATTTTAACCGAAATGGACGGGTTTACGGGGAATACTGGAGTGCTAGTGATCGCTGCAACGAACCGGCCGGAGATTCTAGACTCTGCTAGATTCGATAGGCAGGTATGTTTGGTTAACCCATATATAGGCTTGACATATATAGATCTTGCAGAAGTTGTCAAACTCAAAATCAAACTGGACCGGTTTGGTATAATGTGATGGTGGTTTTGAGCAGGTTTCCGTTGGTTTACCGGATATCAGAGGACGAGAGGAGATATTAAAAGTTCACAGCAAAAGCAAGAAACTTGACAATGAAGTGTGTTTGAGCGTGATCGCCATGAGAACTCCGGGTTTCAGCGGAGCTGACCTGGCGAATCTTATGAACGAAGCCGCGATTCTCGCCGGAAGAAGAGGAAAAGACAAAATTACTCTCAAAGAGATTGACGACTCGATCGATCGGATCGTCGCCGGAATGGAAGGGACGAAGATGATGGATGGTAAAAGCAAAGCGATTGTAGCGTACCACGAAGTAGGACACGCAATCTGCGCGTAACTGTGTTCTGTTTTCTCCGGTTTAGCTAGTTTATGCTGAAATGAACCGGTTTGGCTTCGGTATTAGGACATTGACGGTGGGTCACGACCCCGTTCAGAAAGTTACGTTGATTCCTAGAGGTCAAGCACGTGGTCTCACGTGGTTCATACCGGGAGAAGATCCGACATTGGTTTCTAAACAGCAACTGTTCGCTAGAATCGTCGGAGGACTCGGAGGCAGGGCCGCCGAGGATGTAATTTTCGGAGAGCCGGAAATAACCACCGGAGCCGCCGGCGATCTCCAGCAAATCACCCAGATCGCAAGACAGGTACAGTAATTAAAACCAAACTTTGTAAAATAAAACTTAAAGTTTTTGAAATTGACTTATATGGTAATCGAATCTTCTACTTCTATTACAATGAAAGAGAATTCGATGGTACCATCGAGCCACGACCAAAAGGGCTTTTTTAAACCAAACTTTTTACCGGAAAGAACCGGTGATTTTATAATTCGTCTTTTGGTTTCAGATGGTGACGATGTTTGGTATGTCGGAGATTGGTCCGTGGGCTCTAACCGACCCAGCGGCTAAGCAAAGCGACGTCGTTCTAAGGATGCTCGCGAGAAACTCTTGGAGGAAATTGATTGGTGCGTGAAGAGAATAATCGGTAACGCTTACGAGATCGCGAAGAACCACGTGAGGAATAACAGAGAAGCCATAGACAAGCTTGTTGATGTTTTGTTGGACAAGGAAACCTTAACCGGAGACGAATTTCTAGCGATTTTGTCTGAGTAAACTGATAAACTTTTGAATACCGACGATGGAGTTCTAACCGGAAACACTAATAAATAAATAATATTGTATTCGTATTTCGTATTACAAATTTTCGTCCCAAACTTATATTTAAACTAGAACGTCACCTATTGGGATTTCAAAACCTACCAAAAATGTCCTTGACCGCTTGGTAAGTTCCGGTTATCACAACCACGATACCGATGAGTATGATACCGATGAGAACCAGTGTTTCGAACCCGAGTCTTCGGTATTTGCCAGAGATCTTTAGGTAACACAAACAGGGCAGTATAACCGATGCGGTTGCGCTCAAGAATGCTCCGACCAAGCTCATGAGATCACCGAAAAACGGAAGAAGCAATGCCACGATCACATTGCTAGCAACCAACATCGTACTAAGAACTAAACCAGAGGCTTTTTTGTTTGGAAAAAACCGGGAAAACCGGCTTCTCATTGCGTCGATAATAGGTGTAACCATGAGGGCAAACTTAGCAATGGGGTTGACCAATGTAGTGAATATCGCCACTTTTGAACTAACCTTATCTGTCGGAAGATTCAATGTTATTTGCGATTCGACATTTGATCCATACATTAAGTAACCCAATATCGCCACCGATGCATATATGAATGTGCATATTGTAAAACATATAACCATAACCTGCGAATGGAAGAAACATACAAAATTATTAGTCTGAACTTCGGACCAGAAAAAAACTCTAATGGTATGTTTTGATAAAACTTACGTTTGAGAATTGGCGTTTGTTTTTCATGGAAGCGTATAGAGTTGGGAAAACCGGGTGAGCGCAGTAACAAAACGCGTATAAGCTCACGGAAGTAGCGACTCCATTAAGACGAAAGATCTCTGAGTCATTGTTCTTGAACCCTACTCCTTCAAATGCTCCAACCCAAAAGATAGAAGCTAGAATCAACCCGGAGGCAAAAACACCACTCGCGGAAACATAAGAAAGAATCCTCATATTGTCTAACCAAACTGAGGGAAGAATAATGAGAGCTACAAGGATGATGAACATTTGCTTGCCTCCGAATTCAAGTCCCATGAAGTTGAACCCAACGTTTGTGAAGAGTTTATTAAGATTGTCTCCTTCTAGGATCAAGAAACTAGTCGCCACTAGGTAAAGCTCGAGGTTCATGAAGATGGAGACAACGACCCGTCCTGTGTTACCAAAGGCTTTGTAGCCAATGTCAGGGTAAGATCTAAGAAGCGGGTCTATGTCCATACATCTCTTAATGAGAATGGCACAATAGAAAGTTGTGATGGCTACAGTGAACAGTATGATCAAACTTAGCCATCCTCCGGATGCTAAAGCATAAGGGACTGATAATATTCCCACACCTGAAAAAGAAAAAATTTGATTAGAGGAATGATTGTTTTAAACGCAAATGCAAACGTTATGTTGTTCGTGTTCGTATGTTATGATCTTCTAAGCCTTTACAATTTTTTTATTTCAACACAAAGTTTAAAAATAAATTTTTTTTTTGCTAAAGGGTTAGAAGATCATATTCTTTTGTCTTAACGATCTAGGCAAAACATATTGTCTATAACTATATTATTTTAAAAGTTTACTCAGCTGAGATCATTATCGAACAATCAAATCATATTGTCTTAACGATCTAAACCAAACTCATAATTTTTATTTTAAAGGTTTTAAAAAATTGTGGCCCGCGTCAAACATATTGTCGATAAAGTTTAAAAATAATATAGTTATCGACAATATGTTTGATTTTTAAAGTATTTTTTATCCACAAATACTTCGATAAAACGATCTAGGCAAAACATATTGATTTGATTCGGCACGCGCCGCGCCTATATCGTTATCGAAGTATGATTTGATTTGATTCGATTCAAGTAGTTTGTAGAAGAAAAAGAACACAAATTGAAAAGGGAAGAAGTGTTGTTAATGAGTTTGGTTTGCTAAGGGACACGCGTTGTATGTAGATACTGAAAAAGAATTGTATTATTGTTTTCTTGTGAATTAATTGTTAGGTTTTTTTTTGTCTGCATACATAATACACACACACACATATATATATGGCGTATAGTATTGTTTTACCAAAAACTAGTTTGGTCTAGATTCACTAGCATATATAGTTTTTGATAATATAGGAAACCTAACACACTAAGAACATCTAGTATGTAGCTAAACTAGATATTGCACATTAAAAACATCTAGAATATTACTAGAATTGGTTTTCGGTTGGTTCATATAATCTACTACTGGAAACAATCAATCAACCAACAATCTGAGGCAAAGATAGGAGTGAACACTACACACCAATCTAGGTACAACATAAAGTCAAAAGCTTGAGTTAAGAACATCTAGAATGTAGCTAAACTTAGCCGTTTTTAATGGTGTTATCAAAACAATATGTCTTTTTTTTTTACAGTAGTGCTAACAAAAAAATAAGTTAAGAACATCTAGAATTTACCTAATTTTAGTTTTCTTTTTCTTTTTTCGTAGCATGTATATATACATATATATTAGATATCCATATATATGTGGATAAGCCAAGAGTAGGATGCCGTGAATTATGGAGAGCTTGGGGATAAGAATAAGGAAGTATTATTGAATAAATCAAAAGGGAAATTTTTTTGTTTGTTTTAAACAAACCTGATAAAGCGTTAATGCCATGGAAACAAGTCTTGGAGAAAGAGGTATTGCCCTGTGAATGATTATCGAACTCATAATCATGAAGCGTCGCTTCTTCATCATTAATCGTCTTAACGACGAATGGCTCCGACATGAAATCTTCCTCCTCGTTCATAATTATTGTTTAATCGTCGACTCTGCTCCTTCGATGTCGGTAGAGACAAAGGAATAGAGAGAGAGAGAAAGAGACAAATCGAGAACCGAAGGAGATAGATAGAGAGAAGTTGCAAGTAACAAGTACTCAAAAGGCATATCTATGGGGGTATATATATATAAATAAATATGATTGGACCCGATGTTTATGCTTCTTTTTTTTGTGTGATTATAACACGAAATGCGTGAAAACTGGGAGTTATATTTATTTTCACAATACATTGACTAGCTCTTCTACAGGAATCCTGTAACAGGATTATCAGAATCAAGCTGGAATGCTGGATAATGTTAGAGTGGAAATTTTTTTATTAGAAAATATTATAATATATATATATATATATATATACTAATCCAGTAATTAATAATTAAATGGTGGTGGTATGGTAGTAAAAAGATTCGGAGACAAGATGAAAATATTATAATATATATATTTATTTTCACAATACATTGACTAGCTCTTCCTTTTTGAGTTAGATTCTTACTAGAAATAATTTCACTCCTATTTAACCATTGAAAATAGTATCACTCTTTAGATTCACTAGCAAATTTGGTGAGTATATATTATTACTCTCATTTTGAAAAAATTAGTCGAATCTCGATCCGAAATCTACTTATTAACACACAAAACAAAACAGCAACTTTATCATTAACTACTGTGACCCATATACACTACAAGAAAAATGGCATTTGATAGAACATTAACATAGCTCAATTTTGGCAAATGCTATGAAAAATGTCATGGATTGGTTACACTATTATAGCATTGAATTAACGCTATGCAAGAAAATTAATTTTGCATATAATATTAAAAGCATCACATAATTTAATTTGAAAAAAACTTCTGCTTAAACATCACTTAAAATAAAAACAAAGGTACTATATTTTATCGATTTAATATATCGTAAACTAAAATATATAAACGAAATTCAAAGTTAGTTCAGTCTATGGTTATGCTAATAAAAAAACGAATTAATTTATAATATTTACACGGAAATAATTCAGAATAAAATAATATAGTGCAATACAAATAAAACAAATTAAAAACAGAAAAACAGAAAGAAATTTTTTATATATATAAATTGATTCATGATGGATGAGGATGAGTAATGACGAGCTTCAAGGAAAAACATTTTAATTAAGTACGACAAGGACTTGAACATTTAATTATTACCACAATTTAAACGAGCAATGTTATTATATTATGCGAAACTGTTGTTTCTAGATGACAAATAATCATAAATATGTTATGGATCATGTTTGACAGAGTAGAGAAATGTAACTGGCTGGAAGCTTAGAAAAAAAAAACTCTTCACTAAGTGAGATTATGAATCAGTTTTTTTTGGGTTTATAAATACAATTAGGGTTTATAAATATTCATTCACACAATTAATAAAGAAACCCTAACACGAATGTTTGTTTCAATTGCGATTTTTCTCTAGATTTTCGATTTTTTCTACTTTGATTTGCTCTTATTTCATAACATCCGCTTTTTGTGTCATTATTTTTTATAATAACTAAGTTTTTACTTATTTTTAACAATTTTGGTATCGCTTACTATGTACTATTCACAAATCACAATTTTGGTATTGGTTTCACATACTATTTAAAAAGTTATATACCACACAAACACAATTAGCACTATGATTGAATCGTAATAAGCCTACTTAGTGTTTAAAAGACCTCTTTTAATGTATCTATTGAAACGTGTGGTTATGGTTTAATCCGGAAAAAAAAAAATTGGTAAGTTTGTGGTTCTTAACTTCTTATGAACGCGATTGTAAAACATCATTGTCGTAATTGATTGGGAATAACGCCACGAGTCCCTCTCTGCCTGCCCACTTCTCGACATGGAGCACATGAGAAGATAGCGTCAAACGCAATCGCGTAGCAAACGTGATTTTGGTAAAAACAAAAACAAACAAAAAAACGTAGAAAATTTTATAATGGGCTTAGGCTAAGAGGGGCATTTTGTTTAGGGATTCAAATATTAATGAAAATATCATTCATAGGCCAGGCCACTCTCATTTTGTTTTATAAGGATTTGAAACAAAATCCCAAAGGAGTGACATAACATTACAACATTAGGAATAAAATAGATAAAACAAGTAAAGAAAAACATTGATCAAATTAAACTGAAATATAATTATCATCATCGAAATGTTTTATCATAAAAAACGAAACGATAGGGAAGGGTTTCAAGGGCATTTTGGTCCACCTTGTTGAGTTTTCCAGTTGTTGTAGCAAGAGCAAACTTGTTTGTTCCCATAATACCCCGGAGGCACACACAAACACTTTCTGCAGCATTTGTTGCAGAACAAAATGCACGCGTTGTGGTACTGTGTCTGGCCACACCTCCTATCGCATTCCTTGGGGCATTCTGGTCATTTCGCACCATCAATTTTGAAAATCAGCCGATATTTAAAAACAATAAATAAAATAACTGAATCTAGTGAGAAAAGAAACATAAAATGATGAAAAAAAAAACAAAAAAGTAAGAAACATGTTCATGTCTTTTTGACTCCCCAATAGTGGGTTGCTTTGACTCTTTAACCATTATTCAGGGGGCAAAGTTGTCAATATCTAAATTATTGAGAGTCTACGGATCTGACCAAACACTCTCCCCATTTTTTTTAGTTCGTTTGTGCAGAATAAAAGCTTTCATTGTTTTTTTGCTTAATTAGTTCATAAACTTGTATGCAGTTAATTAAAGATTTAATTGGTCTTTTTATCAACTAAAATACTTTTGTTTAAGAAAAAATGTGAAGGAAAACACTTACGGGAAAGTTTCAGGCTTCCTGGTCCATAACGTTTCTGAATTAACCAAGAAAGTAACAAATTCATAAGTAAATAATCAAAACACTTTTCGTTAACTTAAGAGATAAATCCGTAACAATACTAATTTAAAAGGCATTTTTTGTAACTTTTAAATAATAAAACTTACCGGGTTCCACTTCCCTCCAGATCCACTTGAAGCCATAACCTTCCCAACAAAAAAAAAAAGAGTACAAGTAAGTAATCTTAAAATTTTACAACCAAAAAATACAATGATAGAATCACATTTGTCTCATATACTAATGTTTGAAAAATGAGATGTTACCATGGTTTGAAAAATGGAGAAGACAACGAGGGCCAAGAGGAAGAGAGCTCCATAAGACTTAGCCATTTTCTGTTTATTGATATTATTATCCAAAGAACCAAACACTCCTCTAAATCTCTCAAACTGATTTGGTCTCTTTTTGTTTGAGCTTTTAAAATAAGTGTGTACTGAGAGAGGAGTTTTGGTTGAGGACCCTATGATGTTGCATATAAGCTATATATACACACTCAGTTGCTACTATTAGTTATTGCATGCGGCGATACATATCGTTTTTACCGTATTCCTTCAATTATATACTGCCACGTACGCCTCCAATTTTAATCCTTATTTTATTACTTGCTATTGGTAAACTATGGTTAAATGGTTTGCACGTGGTTTAAATTCGATGCTCTTCGTGAAAATTACGAAACCTTTGGATTTGAACTTTTTGATGGTTTTAGTTTTAGGCGTATTTTAAAATCTTAGAATGATTTGCAATACTCTAACTGACAAGTTTTGACAGGTTGATTAGTTAGTTTACTTGACCGTTTTTGTAATGTATTAAATATTTTTTTTAAATGTTTCTCTTGAATTGCCCTCAACCAAGCAAGCACCTATGGTTATTTGGTTTTCTTTGTGATTGTATATGTTAGTTCATTCATTTAAAGTAAACCAAACGAAAACTTAATTTCCTGTTGGAGGTGGGCCTAGCACCCCCAATTAGTTAGGCCCATTTTAGGAAAGGCCGTTCTTCGGTGCGGTCACCGGATTTAATATCACCGACCTGCAAGACCACTCTTCAGCTCGGTAGCCGACCTGAAAGCAACGTACCCCGGGCCCGCGCTGATGCCCCGCCAGAGCAGGAAGTGTCAGAAGAGTAGGCGCGTGGGAGTTGGTAAGGCAATACCCTACCCGCGTAGGGACGTGCCTTCGACCCGACGTCCCACCAACCCTGCAGAGCTGACAAGGGCAGGAGGGAGCAGGTGGAGCAGAGTTGGTAAAACAGTGCATTGCTCTGCAACACGCCACGCCGAGCTCATCATGACCTCTCTCCTCGAAAGCCGGGACACGCCTCCTAGGCCACCTTACCCGCAAAAGAGGCCGTAGACGACACGTGGCCCGAGATCCCGGGGAGCAGGAAGCCGACCCCGACTATATATACCCCTCATATGTCATCAATGAGGGGGACTCTGATTTTTACTCTCTCACCTACCACAAGTTACCCGACCTTTCTATCTTTGTAACGAGAAAACACTTTAGAACGCCGAACTGGACGTCCTTCGGAACCAGTTCGTAATTCAAAAGCGTTTACTTCTCTTTCATCAATAAAACGAAACACGGCCCCCGGCCTACTCATATTTCTCCCGACCTGTCTTAATTGTGGTTAAATTGCTCTATTAACGAAAATCTCACCTCCCGTCTCCTAATCATTCTTTAAACACACTTAGTGATCCCCTGGATCAACAATTGGCGCTAGAAGGAGGGCAGGAGATTCTTCTACACGCAAGGAGCAGTTCAACCACCGCCACAACCGAAGCAACGATGACAATTCCGACCCCAAGAGTGTTGTCAGACCAGGACACTCCGGCCCAAACAACGGCCCAGGCCCCGACAACGGCCCCGCCAACGACTCGAACGACGGCGACCATTCCGTCGTCAGCCCGAGCAGCTGCCAGACTGGCGAGTCGACCTACTGCTATACATCGCAGACGGCATTCACCCCCCAGACCGATGGGCCGCCCGGCGGCTAAGAAAGAAGTGTGCCCAATATACGATGCTGGACGGCAATCTGTTCCGATGGAGCGCTTCGGGAACCCTGCTCGCCTGCCTCCACGGGCAGGAAACCATCGACGTGATGAAGGAAATGCACGAAGGCGCCGACGGAAACCATTCCGGTGGCCGGGCTCTCGCCCTGAGAATACGGAACCAAGGCCACTACTGGCCGACAATGCTCCAAGACTGCGGAAAATTCGCAGCCCGGTGCGAGAAGTGCCAGCGCCACGGTCCCCTCATCCACTGTCCAACCGAGCTCCTCGCCACTGCGGTGGCACCCTACCCCTTCATGCGATGGGCCATGGACATAGTCGGTCCCCTTCCCCGATCTCGCCAAAAGCGCTTCCTCTTAGTCATGACCGACTACTTCACCAAATGGGTCGAGGCCGAATCATACGCCAAGATCAAGGCAGAGGACATCCGAAAGTTCGTCTGGAAGTTCATCATCTGCCGGCACGGGCTCCCGTACGAGATCGTCACCGACAACGGTGCCCAGTTCACATCGGCCCTCTTCGAAGACTTCTGCGCGAAGTGGAAAATCAGACTAAGTAAGTCCACTCCGAGGTACCCCCAGGGGAACGGGCAAGCCGAGGCCACCAACAAGACCATCCTCAACGGCCTGAAAAAGCGACTAGATAACAAGAAAGGGTCCTGGGCCGACGAGCTCGATGGAGTCCTCTGGTCCCACCGCACAACACCAAAGACATCGACTGGCCGAACACCGTTCAACCTCTCCCACGGCATGGAAGCAATGGCCCCATTTGAAGTCGGGCTCCCCACTCCTCGCCGCGCTATGCTCACCCAGCAACCCGCACTGAACAACGCCATCCTACTCAGCGAGCTGGATTTCCTTGAAGAGCAGCGGGACCATTCCCTACTCCGAATCCAGAACTACCAGCAGCTCGCCTCCAAATATTACAACAAGAAGGTTCAAGGCCGGTTCTTCGCCGAGGGCGACCTGGTCCTCCGCAAGGTCTTCGAAAACACCGCCGAGCTAAACGCAGGCAAGCTCGGTGCCAATTGGGAGGGCCCCTACCTTATCTCCAAGGTCGTAAAACCCGGCGTCTACGAGCTAGTCACGATGAACGGCGACGCCATCCCGCGCTCATGGAACTCGATCAACCTCAAGCGCTTCTACTATTAAGCCCCCGGGCTCCATTCCGCTCTCCGCTTTTGTAAACAATCGAACTACGACTGGCTTGATCCCTTATACTAAAGGGTACGTAGGCAACCCCTAACCAGGGCTCAGCTATCAACCTAATAAAACCTTTTTTACAAAGGAAGACACTCCCGAGCTCCAAACGCTGGCACTACAAAAAAAAAAAAACGAGCCGAGCTCCAAACGCTCGCACAACAAAAAAAAAAAACAAGCCGGGCTCCAAACGCTCGCACTACAAAAAAAAAAAAAAACAAGCCGAGCTCCAAACGCTCGCACTACAAAAAAAAAAAAACAAGCCGAGCTCCAAACGCTCGCACTACAAAAAAAAAAAAAAAAAACCGGGCTCCAAATGCTCGCACTACAAAAAAAAAAAAAAAAACAAAAAAAAAAAAAAAAAAAGAGAGAGAAATAAGCTGAGCCTCAAACGCTCGCACTACAAAAAAAAAAACGAAGCCGGGCTCCAAATGCTCGCACTACAAAAAAAAAAAGAGAAAGAAGCCGAGCTCCAAACGCTCGCACTACAAAAAAAAAAAAAAAAAAACAAGCCGAGCCCCAAACGCTCGCACAACAAAAAAAAAAAAAAGGAAGCCGGACTCCAAATGCTCGCACTACAAAAAAAAAGGGGACCGAGCTCCGGTGCTCGCTCTCCCCGGCACACAAGTTATAAGTGCCAAAGCCGGGCCCCAGGGCCCGCACCTCTACTAGACACACAAGCATTAAGTGTCTCTAAAGCCGGGCTCGCTACCCGCACCAAAAAAACAAGGTACACAAGCAATAAGTGCCTTAAGCCGAGATTACCTCGCACCCAATACAAGAGCACGGTCCACGACCTGCTTACTTGACAGAGTACGGTCTACGACCTACCCTACCAATCAAAAAATCCTCGAAATGGCACTTATACAAAAAAAAAAAAAAGAGAGGGCCAACGGCCTCGATATTATTAAAAAGGGCCCACGGCCTAGTCATTACAACAGCCTCGAAACGGCACTTACAAAGAAGAAAGAAAGGGCCAACGGCCTTGTCATCATTAAAAGGGCCCACGGCCTAGTCATTACATAAACGGCCTACGGCCCAGTCCTTACAAAAAGAAACGGCCTACGGCCCAGTCTCTACAAAAAGAAGAAAACAAAAAGGAAAAAGTTTTTACAAGGCCGCATCGGCCGGTCGGTATTCACTCCCGTCAGCACGGGTACCATCTAAATCAGCCAGGGCCACCATCCTCGCGTTGGTCCCGTACTCACCAAGGAAGGGCTGCCCAGACCCCTCTTCCCCAGCCACGGCTCCACCGGGTGGCACGTCGGTTCCGGTCTCACCGGACGGCGCGTCCGTACCGGCCTCAACGGCAGACAGGACCGAGGGATCTGCTTGCACAATCCCAGCAGCTTCGGGGACTCCCTCGTCAGCAGACGGGATCGAGGGATCTGCTTGGACGGTCTCAGCGACCGCAAGAACGTCCTCAGCAGCCGGCGGAGCCTCCAGGGTCAGATCCACCACGGGGGTGCTTGAGGGAGCGACGGGTATAATGTGCTCAAGCAGAACGCCGTGAGCACGGTCCAGAGGGATTTCCAGATCCTCCGGGGTCAAATCCGGAAAGTCCATCCCGTCCAGTACGGCACCGAATGCCGCCTCGTCCTCGTCCAGCTTCTGATACCGGTAGAACGGTACCGCCACCCCGTCCTCTGCTTCCATCCTCTTGAGGCAGGCCTTTACGCCGGTCACCTGGCTGTACAGAAGGTGAGGCTCTAAGGCCCGGCGGCGCCCGTCCAGGTGGGCGCGGATCTTCTCCATCTTCGCGGACCACTTCCGGTTCCGCGCGTCCCACCGGGCTGACACCCGATCGCTCTCCGCAGCCACGGCCACCGGGCAGTGTAGGCCGGATGACCTCCCGACCTCCGGAAGAGGACTCTCCCGTCCTCCTCTTTTTTCTGCCGGTCTCCCCACCAGCAGCCCGGTCTTCCCTCCTCTTCAAGGGAATCGCCGCGGAGGAATCCCCCGCAACCCGTGGTGCCGGGTCTCGCCTGACCGGCACCTCGGGTATCGGCGGCGGCGGTGCAACAAACGAGTCCGCGTACTGCGGATTGGCAAACCTTGCTCTACCTGCGAAGGAAGAACCGTTAGTTCGGCAAAAAAAAAAAAAAAAAAAAAAAAAAAACAACCACCTCCGGTCATTGCAGCTTCGATTCTCGCAGCGGTGAAGGACTTCCACTCTCTCCGACGCACTGTCCTGAGCACGGCAAGTAGACATGCGTAGTCCGGTAGCTTGAATCTGGAGGAGTGAGGGCCTGAAGAGCAAGAAAAAAAAAAATATTCATCAGTCAGACAACCAAAGAGGAGAAGTCAGCTCGACCTGCAAATCCCTACCCGGGGAAAAATTCCAATCCCGGGTGTATCTCGCCAACGGATCGAGCCCAGCCACGGCGGTAGCCCGGACGTAGAAGTAGCTGCGAGACCAGTCCTCGACCTTCGACAGCTTGCTCGCCCTAGACCCCGAGCTGGGTGCCTCCAGAACGTTCGCCGCGGGCTTGAAAGCGGCATAGAAGGTCCCAGGAATCCCGGGGTTTGCCTTCTGCTGGGTGAACGCCTCGAACATAGGCAACGTCACCTCCATGTCGCATTCATACCCCAAGGTCAGCAGCACGATCATCCCCTGGACCGTGGACGGGCAGACCTGCGAGAAGGCCAAGCCCCGCGCCCGGCAATACTGGACGAACAGCTCGGGGAGAGGAAGGCGCAAGCCGCACTTCTGGAAGAACGACTCGTACAAGCAGACGAAGCCCGGCCGAGGAGTCCACGGGCGCTCCTCCGCCCTGGGTACCCTGAGCTCAACGCCGGCGGAAAAACCACACAGATTCCCCAGGAGGGTCACCGACTCCGCTGTGCTCCAGGTCGGTGATCCTCCCTGCTCGTAGGGGACCAGGGGGGACCTCACCCTGGCCACTCGAGCTCCGCCTCCACGGCCGCCCTGACGACCACCACGGTCGCCCAGATGCCCGGTTCTACCCTCAGCTTGGCCAACACCGCGACCGCCAGAGGATCTAACCACCGTCTTCGGCCGGAGATGG
The DNA here is from genome assembly GCA_030161315.1 of Eutrema japonicum. Classification (NCBI taxonomy): domain Eukaryota; kingdom Viridiplantae; phylum Streptophyta; class Magnoliopsida; order Brassicales; family Brassicaceae; genus Eutrema; species Eutrema japonicum. The sequence continues at coordinate 50,350,186 of BSQW01000005.1, forward strand.
GTCCCCGGGAGCAACGGGGCGGCCCCCGAAGTCGAGGGGGCCAACTGTTCCCCACTGTCTGCCCCTCGTCGCGGAGAAGAGGCATGTTCGGAATCACCGGAGGAGGAACTCGGAGAATCGTTACCGCCACCACGGGACGCCGATTCTTCGCACGACTCAACTCTGATACCGTCTAACATCGGAGCCATTGCACGGAGAGGAGGAAATCGAAAAGACAGGAAGAAAGTAGGAAGAGAAGGAGGAAATCGGAGAAAGGAGGTTACCTTAAGAGTATGCGCAGAAGGTTTTAACAGTAGGAGGAAGAAGGTTTAAATAGAGGAAGGGGGACAGTGAAGCGACGCCTGGACGCGTGTCAAAAGAAGCACGGCTGCCCAAAAAACCTAATGATGACGACTCCTCGATCTCCCACGCCAAAAAGCAGGGGGTGCCTCGATAACCACGAAGCGTCTGTCACACGCCGCGCGTGGGCATCTCGCGCGAAAAACGAGGCAACCTTTCGATCCCCCGCGTGGCGGATACGCGCCAACCTCCTACGGATTTTTCGGAAAAGGCAAACACAGTTGAGCACGGAAAAACCGTCCTAAGATGCGCCGAACTAACATTAGATCAACTTCGGCATGCTCACTTCGCCTCGCGACACCGAACTGGGGGAGGGCCTATTGTTGGAGGTGGGCCTAGCACCCCCAATTAGTTAGGCCCATCTTAGGAAAGGCCGTTCTTCGGTGCGGTCACCGGATTTAATATCACCGACCTGCAAGACCACTCTTCAGCTCGGTAGCCGACCTGAAAGCAACGTACCCCGGGCCCGCGCTGATGCCCCGCCAGAGCAGGAAGTGTCAGAAGAGTAGGCGCGTGGGAGTTGGTAAGGCAATACCCTACCCGCGTAGGGACGTGCCTTCGACCCGACGTCCCACCAACCCTGCAGAGCTGACAAGGGCAGGAGGGAGCAGGTGGAGCAGAGTTGGTAAAACAGTGCATTGCTCTGCAACACGCCACGCCGAGCTCATCATGACCTCTCTCCTCGAAAGCCGGGACACGCCTCCTAGGCCACCTTACCCGCAAAAGAGGCCGTAGACGACACGTGGCCCGAGATCTCGGGGAGCAGGAAGCCGACCCCGACTATATATACCCCTCATATGTCATCAATGAGGGGGACTCTGATTTTTACTCTCTCACCTACCACAAGTTACCCGACCTCTCTATCTTTGTAACGAGAAAACACTTTAGAACGCCGAACTGGACGTCCTTCGGAACCAGTTCGTAATTCAAAAGCGTTTACTTCTCTTTCATCAATAAAACGAAACACGGCCCCCGGCCTACTCATATTTCTCCCGACCTGTCTTAATTGTGGTTAAATTGCTCTATTAACGAAAATCTCACCTCCCATCTCCTAATCATTCTTTAAACACACTTAGTGATCCCCTGGATCAACATTTCCATCGAGCTATGAAAGGTTGCCAATAAATTTGAGCACAAAACCGGTTCATTTTTGTCTCATTAAAATCGGTGGTTTTTATTGAAAATACGAGATGTAATATGGACGTTTTATGTTGACAAAAATAGAAAACCATCAATATCTATTATTAGAATTATAAAAATGAATAATAAACATTATTTATCTAAAAAGAAAAGGAAAAGAAGGACGGTGCATTGAATGAGGAGAAGGGAGTTAGATATGGCCAACGGTCCCAACTATAAATTGTAATCACAAATTTAAATAATTTTCACCATTGCTTGTTAAATTGTGATCATGATTAATTAACTAAAAGTATAGAATATAGCAAGATAATTTCACTGGTTTTAACTTTTAATTAATGCTTTTTTGTTATTAATTATTTTTAGTGCTATTATTCTTATGATGTTCTTGAAACAAAGTCAGATCTAGATCCGCTGTTATAATCAGGGTTTTTAAGATTGATTGCTTCATAGATTTCAATCATCAAATCTTTCCTTTTTTTTTGTGTGTGTCACATTTCTGCTATCAAATCTTTTTATTTTTCTTTGTCAAGCAATCTCATCAAATCTACGTATTAACAAATTCGTGGGGAAGTGAAACAGTAGCATATATGCAAAGTTATGACCTAGATATATAAACCAGATTTATATAATATTATTTGTTTTCTTACAATTATTGATATGAGATATGACAAAAGTGCGGGGAACTTAAAATACATGTACTTCCATAAGTAGATATATCAGATCGGAAATGAGACGACTGATAAAAAGAATTTTGAAGCGTATTTCTACAGTTCTACACACACATAATTGCATACACATCCCAACTTGCGTACTGCGTAAATATGAAATCATATAAAGTTTATTTAAGCGAAAAAGTTTGAAAAAAAAAAAAGTAAGAAAGAGAAGGCATGTGCAATTACCCAGTTCCACATGCTGGATCCAATTATTGAGTGACTTAGCTCGGAGAAAATGAGGGAACATTGGGTTATTTTTGGTTTCTAGAAATATTATCTTCTCTAACAACGTATAAAGTCAAAAAACTTTACCGAAAATAAGGAAAAATATATGTAATGGGACGTGAACACACACACACAAAAAGATAATGCATTTTTTTGCCGTATCCCATTTGCATTCAAATATAAAAGTGGAACCATATCAATTGACGAGATGACTTCGGTTCGATTTCAGTTTATTAGAAAATATATGAAAGACTTTTCTTGTTTTAAAAAGGTTTTAATTGTTGAACCCCCAAAACAGGTTGTAATCAGTTATTTTGGTTTATTCGGATAAAGAAAAATAATCCTAATTTTTTTTTTTTGTTCAGTATAGGTCTGATTCGGTTCGAATCCTTAAACGTGATTATACATGCCTAGTAAAATACAAGTAGTGGTGGAGCCAAGTATATGTTTTACTGGGTCAATACTAATAAAATTATATAATAAATATTATAGAATTTATCTGAAGTAAAATTAGATAATAAATATTAAATAATTTGTTGTAAATAAAGTTATATAATAATTTTAAAATCAACTTTTATTTTTGTTAAAATTAAACATTTTAGATATTATTAAAATTTATTTTTAATAAATATAATAGAATGGAAAGTAATATTTTTATTGTTGTAGCCACGTAAACTATAGTTGTGTTAGATAAAAATACATATAGTTCTATGAGTATTTAAAATTTTGTGTATATGAATTTTGTGTTAGGTGAAAAATATCAACAAACTATAGGAAGAAAAAACCAAATGAAAATTAATATACAAGAAATTGAAGAAAAATATCGAAGAGATCATGCGTAAACAATGAAACATATCAAAAACAACAAATGACTAAATAAAATTGTTTATGAAATGGATGCAAACAAATGATTAAATGAAATCGTAAACAATGAAACATATTGAACTTTGGTCATAAAGATCAAATTTACTTACTTTACACCAAATTATCTTACTTACTTTACACCAAATTATCTATCACATGCCAACTATATAAATATGCAAACAAAATTTGTTAAAAGTCACATGGGTCAATCCTCAATACAAGCTAGCTCCGCAAAAAAAAATGGAAGACATATTTAGCTGCTGATTGATTTATCCATTTGAGCTAATACCAGTTTATGGTTTGTTTATAAAAATAATTGGTGTGATACAATAAGATTTATTACAAGGGTTAATATAAGAAGTTTGTAGGGTCGGGGTGCGGCACGGCAAAGCACGGACCGTAGGACCCCTTTTAAACAAAATTTCAACAAAAAAAAATGATAAAAAGATTTAAAAGCATGTGATGGATCACATGGATATTGATTACTGTCCGAAAAAAGCATATAGATCATGTCAAGTTGTTCAAACACATGCGTATCGAATAAGAAAATATAACATTTTGTTAAGTAACTTAGTCATATAACAAGAAATAATAGATAGTGATCATGTACCAACTTGTTCACACTTGACACATATAACAAGCCTAAGTTATGTAGAGGACATTCGAAATATTTTTATACTTTGGCTAGATTTGGGTTCTTTTCCCAAAACCGGAATTTCAACGGAACCAATTCTATGTTTTCTGTTACAGTTTTGTTAAACTACCACGTTTCTTCATAAACTATGAAGTTTGTAGATAGTGTGTAACAATGGCTATATATTGCAACTTACTATATATATTTTATTTTTTTGGTCAAAGCAACTTATGCAAGTATAAAATCACAAATGGCTAGGCAAATTCATATGTGACCCAAAAATTTCCGGTAAGTATCTCCCTTTTATACTACGTACCACATTTGTCGAGAGTTTCGATTCCGTCTGGGTTGGAGAGATCGGCCGATTAGGTTTCCTTTAACGATGTCATATTACTCATGTTGGAAAATCGCGGATTTGATTCGGAAAAAATTAGGGATTTGAGAGGTTTATTGACTCAGAATTACGGACGTCGAATATATTTCGAGGAATCGATTCTGAGATGTAATAGTTTGATCAGTTATTGATTGTTTAACATAAAGTCAACATGTTCTGTTTTGTGATTTCGACTTTTGATTAAGAATTTTTTTTTATGAAATGATATGTATAAGGGTGCTCTTTGTTGCTTACAGATTTTGGAAAATGGATTTCTTAAACTCAGCAGCATCTATATATATATGCAGAAGAGTTAGTTTGAAGGAACTAATAACTGAGGTTCATGTTTACATTGACAGTAGCATTTCCGGTATATACCTATCGATCTCTTCTTTTGAGGCCTCTAAATCAGTTTTCGAAATCTCTGATGATCTTTCTCTAGTTAACTCATTTGCGTTGTTGTTCTTGTTCTTGTTTGGGATGTTTAATATGGTTCTTCAAGTGGGTTGAGTTTGGTCTTAAAGCGTTAGGGCTACAAAGAAAACTGATGGTTCCACAAAGAACGGTTGTGACTCTAAACCCAAGAAATTCGGAGGAGAGGTAAGATAAGAAGAACGAGTGCATTAGGATTCAAAGTGTAACATCCCGATTTCTTGTATATGCGGAGAGGCTTATAAGAATTGATTTGGCTACCTATGTCACCAAAGTGCACTTATCTTTTCCGGAACTTGTCCAGAGAGAACTCCAGAGTTAAGCGTGCTTGAGCTGGAGCAATTTAAGGATGGGTGACCTACCGGGAAGTGATTCGCGGTATCGTGTGAGTGAGGACAAAACACGGGGAAAGATCATGTGGTGATTGCAGGGTCAGTAAACAAGTATTACAAGCCTCCCGGACTAACGCACCGGCCGTCGGACAAGGGTGGGGCCCACGGGCCGAGAGAGGGCATGGGGCCCACAGGTAGGGGCGGTCGGGGCGTTATAAGTGGTATCAGAGCCGAACCCAAACACGTGTGTGGAGTCAGGTGGGCTCACACCGTCTAGGGTGACGATCCTGGTGCGCAACGAGGACGTTGCGCTCTATGAGTGGGGGTGATTGTAACATCCTGATTTCTTGTATATGCGGAGAGGCTTATAAGAATTGATTTGGCTACCTATGTCACCAAAGTGCACTTATCTTTTCCGGAACTTGTCCAGAGAGAACTCCAGAGTTAAGCGTGCTTGAGCTGGAGCAATTTAAGGATGGGTGACCTACCGGGAAGTGATTCGCGGTATCGTGGGAGTGAGGACAAAACACGGGGAAAGATCATGTGGTGATTGCAGGGTCAGTAAACAAGTATTACAAGCCTCCCGGACTAACGCACCGGCCGTCGGACAAGGGTGGAGCCCACGGGCCGAGAGAGGGCATGGGGCCCACAGGTAGGGGCGGTCGGGGCGTTATACAAAGAATCAGACCAATCTTAGTGCGCGTGTGCGTGTTACCGGTAACATAATATATAGTCCGTCAACGTGGAACTCGGTTTCATCCTGGAGACTATGTCGAGATCGGGAAGGACCATACTCTGTTTGCTTTGAAGGAAGGACGAGAGTCAGGTTCGAGAAAAACAAGATAACTGGACGCAAATGGATTCATGTTGATCCAAAGGAAAGTCATGTTCTTCACCTTATCTACACAATAGCTGCAGCAGCCAAGTCGACTAAGATGGACATAGCTTCGTCGTCGTGAAACACACATTAATTGCTTCAACAATCAAAAGGTGTCTTCTTTTGTTAGACTATGCCATCTCTTTGGCTAAAAGATGATGGTATCTTAGATGGCTACAAAATTAATAACATCTGGCGTTTTTGTTTTTCTCTTTAGTCTTTGCCTAAATACTGATAAAGGGTCTGTTTAAGTCAGGACATAAAGTTCAATTGTTCAAAAGATTATCAACTTTTTTTTTCTGAACTAATTTAACCAATATATATGTACACAACCCTCACTCTTATTTTTATTTTTTTTAAAATCATCGCAAGGTGTTATTGATTTTTCCTGCTCATTATAAACCCACTAAAAAACGGGCCGACGTTTTAAGCATCAGGCAGGCTCTTGTATTCGTTTCCACAACTTCGAGAGTTTCAGACCTTAGTCAATCCCACTAACAAAAAATGATTCCTACATTCTGTAAAAGTGATGAGAAAAAGAAGAAAGAAAAATATTCTTCTGTCATGAAATCTGTTTTTTTTTTAACATTATCGTAAATAACTAGTTGCGCCGGGGAAAACAAAAACCATCTTATTGATGTCAAACCAACAAAAAAACATCTTATTTCCGACAACAAAAATCTCATCTTGTTTTGCAATATAAATTTGAATAGTTCATTTGTTTTCGGGCTAAAACATTCTTTCCACCGAGAATCGAATTAGGAGCATAACGACACGAATAGTTAACTTATTAACGCGACCGTATACATTAGATTGAATCAGAAATTTACATCATCTTTCTCACTTTTTCAACTCTTTACCGTTAATTCAACTTTTTCAATAATACAAAGTATATATATGATCGCTTTCAAAATTTCGGCATAATGTGAAATTATGAGCCAACTTGTTTTAGTCATTAAAGCAGTTTCCTCCATTTCTTCTCAAGTTGTCAGGCACATCAATATATATGTTTTTGAATTATCTTCTCTTCTATTTTACATTTTCATTATTGCAAACCAAAATTTAAACTAAGAATCATTTCGTTTCGCCAACAAAATAATGATATGTCATTTCCCCTACAAATATGGAGAATAGTCGAAATTAATAATTTACTAACCACCCATACGTTCATCGTATATTTTGCTATATCCTTCCAATTGCATTTGCGCACATACATAGCTCATATATATGTATATATACTTTTACTTATAACGGTGGATATATATTGAGATCATGTATAAATATATTACCATATAATTTATGCGGATACATCAAATAATTGCGTGAGAAAATATACCCTGGAAAAAAACTAATATTATACTTGTTATTTGGCAATTGGCATAAATCTTATTTAGTGTCGGTTTGCCTTGTTCTTCCTAACCAAAAAGTATGAAACCTTATAACTTATTTAATAATATATGTCGTTCTCTGTGAAATCTTAAGATATCGTTAACGAGGTAATAATAAAGGTATATCTAAATTTATATATATAAAAAAATCATATACATCTAAATACAATGTTGATACGGTGGTTCCCTAGGTCGTGTAAGTCGTAATATATACCGACATTCAAATTCTTTTAATTAGTAAACTGATTATACAGTTGCTTTAATATTAGAAGAAGAAACAATCAAATGGTCTTGGATCACATACTATAAACAAACCTGATTCGATTAGGACAAGTTCATATCCTTTTATTTGAAGGAGAGGAAATGGTTTATGAGTTGTTAATTATTTACCATTACGCCATTAGGCACTATAGCAATTCTTTATCTGAGCTTTTGCTATGAATTACTAGTTATTATTTAGCTATTGGTAATTCGCATATGGACATATATATATATGGTGGAATATGTAATTTTATATATGCATTTTACAGTTTTAACTAAATACTAATTACATGAACGGCGTCGTTTCTTCACCACTGGTCGTGTCATTTTTCTTAAGCTTTGTATTAGTTCGAACACAAAACGTGAAGACACACAAGATGAATCGTACACTCGAATAACATAACATATTATGAAGAGTAATTAAAATGAATTATACTCCCTATGCTCTAATATAAGTGATATTTAAGATTTTTGCATATAGATTAATGATTAAATTCATTTTTATTTTTTTCATAATAAAAACATCATTTATTATCCATTTAAGCAGCATTCAACCAATAAGAAAACAATATGCATAATATAAATAGTCAAAAATAATAAAAAATTATTTAATTTTGTATTAAAAATTGAAAACATCACTTATTTGAAAAAAAATAAAAAAAATTAGGGAATAGTATTAAGACTAACCTTGCTGTACAGTTAGCTAGCTATACAAGGTTGGCTTAACATCCTAACTGAATAACTACCAAAAAGACAAAGTCTTAACACCTTTAATCACATTAACCACTAACACCTTTTTTCTGCTGTTCTCCTCTACTTAAGGACAAGAGTCAACATGGATAGTAATAAAAATATTTTCACACAAAAGATCGGAGACAAATCATTTGCATAACTAGGGACGATGGAATTTTAAACACATTGGATAAACATTGATGTTTAGTTCTTTGGGAGCAGTTAATCAGCATCACGAATTAATTAAGCTTAATTTATTATTTTGTCCAACAAAAAGCACATACTTTTAAGTTTATGGAGTATATATTATGAACAATGATACTAATTGAAAGAGCCGGTGACCAAAAAGGATTATTGATAAAAATATGAGTATATATTAATTAGTTGTCAACGTCATGGACAAACAAATTTAGCAAAAAGAAAAAGACATGACTCACATTAGATGTTGTTCTATGAACCCTATTTATTAGCCTATATTTATTACACTTATCTTAAAATATTAACCCTAGGGTCAACAAACCATGGTTACATTCTTTTCGCCAAAGCAAAAAAAAAAACCCATTAATGATTAATTGATCTTGAATCTCAACCACACAACTTAGATTTGTCATTATCAACAGTGTTCAACTTCTCACCTCTTCTTCCTCCATGAGAGTAGAGTAATATAATACAAATTTTTAACAATTTCGATTTGTTTATAATCTTATGTCTGTCCAAAGACCTAACCATATCCCAAATTCCCAAAGATATCAACTTTACAATTAAAAAACAGTTTTGTTTAGTGCAACCTTTTATCTTACCTTCACTTCTCAACTCTTCTTCTTCTTCTCCCATCTTTAGAAAAACCATACCTTTTGTTTTTGTTAGTCGTATTTCTATCCAATTAGCAATAACCATCCCAAACTCAAATATCTCAACTAAATGTTTTGAAGTCATGGATGTAATAGCTACTACGACTACTACAGTACCCGACTTCGATTCGCGGCAACCCGAAATCGAAGCTCCGACCCGGATCCAGCCGGCGAAGCCTATTTCTTTCTCCAACGGCAAACGCTGCCACCACTACCATCACCAAGCGGTTGCGACTTATAAAGAATGCCTAAAGAATCACGCCGCCGGAATCGGCGGTCACGCTTTAGACGGTTGTGGCGAGTTTATGCCGTCGCCGTCGTGTAACTCGAACGACCCCGCTTCACTAACATGCGCCGCCTGCGGTTGCCACCGTAACTTCCACCGCCGTGAAGAAGATCCGTCTGCTGTTTCAGCCATCGTCCCGGCAATCGAGTTTCGTCCTCATAACCGGCACCAGCTTCCTCCTCCGCCGCCTCCGTCGCAGCTTCATCCAGTGGGGATTCGTAGCCCAGACGACGACGATTCGGCTTCCCCGCCGCCGATCTCGTCCTCTTACATGCTCCTCGCACTCTCAGGGGGAGCCACGGCGGTTCCGATGTCGAGGAAACGGTTTAGGACGAAGTTTAGTCAGTTTCAGAAGGAGAAGATGTTCGAGTTCTCGGAGAGAGTTGGGTGGAGGATGCCAAAAGCGGATGACGTGGCGATTAGGGAGTTTTGTCGGGAGATCGGAGTCGAGAGAAGCGTTTTCAAAGTGTGGATGCATAACAACAAGATCTCAGGACGACGCGGTGGAGCTAGAAGAGCTAACGGAGGAGGAGACAGTCGTGAGAGTATTCCGACGAATGGGTCGTTATCTTCGACGTTGTGAAGAGAATTGGGAATTGACGTCGAACCGTTGTCGTTTTGAGGCTAATTCTCTTGCTTTTTTCTTTTTATATCCACGATTTTTTTTTTGTAGTCAACGGGTCAAGTCTTTTCTATTCCACTTGAAATGTCTTTTTTTGGTTTACTAGTTGTTTATCTTTTGTTAGAGATGTGATTTGAGGTGTAGTACGAGAAAGATAAGAATTAACCTCCAATTTTTAATAACAACGTCAAATCCGAGTTATTTATCTTCGATCCTTGACTCCTAATAGACAACTCTTCTTGGGTTACCGTATTTAGATGTTAGGATGTGATTATCCAAAATGATTAGGAGTTGGTAAGATTGGAGACACACTAGTCACTTAAAAATATTCTTGCTGTTCTTTTAAGGCAAGACTAGTAAAACATCGAAAAACACCTCGCAGTTATTAGTTTTTTTTCTGACATGGATATAAATTACAAAATATATGTAAAATGACATTCTTAGGTACGATTATTCTAAAAGTTTAATTTTTTCAATACTGATATCGTCTTAATTGGGTTTGTCTTCACTGTCATCCTAGGGCTGAAAAGAAAAAGAATCTTAATCCGAGCCCAAAGCCCAGGAAATACATTCGATACTACGGGAAGGCCCAATCTAGAAACAATAATTAGGGTTTTAGAAACCCTATTAATAGGCACGCCGTCTCATAGGATACTCTCTGCGTGCCCTAGTTTTCCAGATCGCCGATTATCGCTAAGGAGACGAAGATATGGTGCACGTTTGCTACTACCGCAACTGTAAGCCTCTCATTTCCTCTTGTTGTTCAGATTATAGCTCATTGTCGATTCGATCTACGTTGGGGCTTCTGTCCGAATTGACTGACAGATTCGGGATTGATTTAGATTTTTATACTTGGAATTATCTAGAATATGTGAAGCTATGGCTTATGAATCTGAGTTTTTGTATCTGTGTAGTCGTTATCTGAGATTTCATTCCCCTGTAATGAATGAGCCAATCTCAGAGTGGTCTAACACAGTTTCGTTTCAGAGATCTGATTCATCTGTTTGAATGTGTGTTGTTAATAGATGGAAAGACCTTCAAGGGACCTCGTCGTCCTTACGAGAAGGAGCGTCTCGACTCTGAATTGAAACTCGTCGGTGAGTATGGTCTCCGTAACAAGCGTGAGCTCTGGAGAGTGCAGTATGCTCTTAGCCGTATCCGTAACGCTGCTAGAGATCTTCTGACTCTTGACGAGAAGAGTCCCCGAAGGATTTTTGAAGGTGAGGCCCTCCTCCGTAGGATGAACCGTTATGGGCTTCTTGACGAGAGCCAGAACAAGCTCGATTACGTCTTGGCTTTGACTGTTGAGAATTTCCTTGAGCGTCGTCTTCAGACTATTGTGTTCAAGTCTGGTATGGCCAAGTCTATCCATCACTCTCGTGTCCTCATCAGGCAGAGGCATATCAGGTAACTAATCTCTTTCTTGTGTTCATGTCTGGTTAAGACTAATGTGTTTGTGGTTTTTGAATGAAAACTAACATTTTCTTAAGCTTAAAAGTTTGACTGAACTATTTGCTAATCTCTTGTTTATCCCAGCTTGGAGATGACTAGTTTAGCTGAGCTTGAAATTGAATAAGCTTAGATTTGTACTGTTTGGTCTATTACTATTTCATGAATGATTTGACCATAGTTTTTTTGTATTTATAATGTTTTATTTCTCTTTTGCTGCACAGCTTTGTTTGGGTTTTTTGATCTTACTACGATTTTCGTCTTGATTTGTCTGATAGATTTGGCCAACAATGTATGAAATGTTACATGTGCCTTGTGTGCCCTAAAAGTTTAATTTTTTCGATACCAATCTTGTTAATCTTACCTGATATGCTTAGGGTTGGAAAGCAACTGGTGAACATTCCATCATTCATGGTGAGACTTGATTCACAGAAGCACATTGACTTTGCTCTGACCAGTCCCTTCGGTGGTGGCCGTCCGGGTAGAGTGAAGAGAAGAAATGAGAAGTCTGCCTCCAAGAAAGCCTCTGGTGGTGACGCAGACGGTGATGACGAAGAGTAAATCTAAACTGTCACCTTATTTAGCTTATGAAGCAATCTGCTCTTTGATATTTTGTAGTCTGGAACTTTGTTCTTTGTTTTGAGAGGATTGTTTTATGGTTTCTTTATATTTCTCCAATATTTTGTTTGAACTCCTGGCTTATTTATCCCTCACTTTATCTTTAAAAAGTTTCTTATTTCTTAAGGTTTCTTTATGTTACGCCCCCAAAAAAGTAGTTATATACGGTCAAGCCCACTACTAAGCCCATTTCTTGAACTCGCAAGCATTGCATTATCACAGTTCCCTTCGGCCTTTTTTCAATTTTTTTTTAATTCAAAACCTACTTTGTCATATTCGTAAAGTTGTTGTTAGTGATATCGTTGTCCGTGATTAATACACAGTGCCACTTGTATTCTCCTAACACACGTGTTACATGCGAACCACGTGGAAACGATCACACCATAGGAAAACAATCTAAATACACATAGTTTATTTTTATACGTAAATTAAAATATCATTAATCCCCTCTATTAGATTCAGAGCCAATTATACAACCAAATCAATCCCATTTTTACACGAAATAAACTTTGAGAGTCGTCTTTTTAGATTTCAATAATTTATCATATAACTTTAAATATCTGCCGATGGATATGATGACTACTTACATTTTTTTTTTTTTTGGGGTCGAAGATCACTTAGAACATCAGCATCCGAAACATAGATTTTTCGGAAAACACAAATCTTCTCAACACGAATCACGTCGCGACATAAAAAATTCAATTTAAAAAAAAAAAAAAAAAGCGGAAGACACATACATTGTATCTACAATGCAGATGGTTTTACATTTCTATTACCAAATCATTCGACCATTACAAATCTACTATTACTATACTTATATGGGTAAACGATCTATTTACCCACAAACTATGATCATATCCTTCAGATCTCCACCAAACTATGACTTCTGTATATTTTTCCATAGAATGAAAGTTAACGATCTAATTCCTCCGAAAACAAAATTCAAGGTTTAAATCCCCATAAAATAAAAGTTCTAAACTAAAATCTCCATACCACTCGGTTTAAGACGTTTTCTAATTGCGTTCAACCATCTAAAACCCGACAGTAAACCGATTTCAACCCGATTAAGGTTATTAAACCATCAATTAGATCCGATAAAAAAAAACGCCCAAATTAAAACCCGAAAATAAAAAACCCTAAATAAAAATCCCCAAATCGATCGATAGTGGTGATTGATACACGCCAAACTCCATATCAACTGCCCATCGGAGATTTGGCGGTTGATCTAATGAGGCTTAGAGATGCGGTTTGGTGGGTTGGTGCTGTTTTCGTCACCTCCAGGAGAAAGGAGTAGTCTGAAGTGGTGATGTTTGCAGATTCGGTGGCCGGAATTGAACAAGCCGTGCTTTTCGTTTCTGCCACAGCGCCGTTGACGTTCGGCTTCGATCTCGTGTCCGCCGGTTGCTGGTGTGACTGGTCTCGAATGTAATCTTTTTCCCAATCACATATTTTCCTTGTTGTATTTACTAGATTCCACTTTTAGCGTAGTCTATTCATAACTTCTCACCGGAATTTTGTTCAAACCACCGGCGATGATGAATATATATATATGTCCAGAGAAGTTTTGTTGTTAAAGAAGCAAAAATGATGATGAATGACTAGTTCTAGCCTTTTGAGATGCATAAAAACCAGAAAGGTATGAATGAAATCAAAATGTTATGTAGAAAATAACTGAATATGTTCATGTAAATCTCTCACTCATACAAGAAATTGTACGGACAAAAATAATTACAAAAATTGAATGGGCCAATATTATTCAATCACTCAGTTCCAGTGACTCTTCATCTTCATCAATGAAGACTGCGTCGACACAAGCTCCCTGAAACGCAGCCCTAGCTTCTCGCCGACGCGTGAAGCCGTCTTCGAGTCCCAGAAGTTATTAGAACAAGGGAATCGATAGATATTGGCGCGGTTATGGGCTAGGGATTCGTAGCTCCTTAGTTTGAAATTATGTGTGCAATTTAATTTTTTCTGATTTTTATAAGAAACCCTAGAAATGTTCTTCCCTAAATCGAGGAAGATGAAGCAAATCGTTTTTATAAGTGTTTAGGAAAATACGGGTGGGGTTTTAACTCGGGTTGGGTTTCAGACGTTTGGATCGGATTTTTTTGGTTTGATTTTGGGGTTAAATGGTTTAGGTTCGGATTTAGCTCACAAACTGTGGAAACCGACATCTGTGGGGATTTAAACCTCGAACTTTATTTTCGGGAAGAATTAGATTGTTAACTCTCTGTATATTGTGGGGAAATATACAAAGATAATAATTTGGTGGAGATCTGGAGGAATATGGCTATACTTCATGGGGAAATAGATCGTTTACCCTACTTATAGTAAGAAAATTATATTTACATCCCCACGAAAGTATTCAAATTTATTATAAATATGTGTGTAAATATTTTCAAAATTTTACTAGTGTTTGATTTAAGGGTTAATTAATGTTTTTATATCAGGAAGTCTGAGTTTCAATTTTCAAAAGATACAATTTTTTCAAATAAAACGAAGGAAAAATTTAAAGAAGAAAAAATTCAGCGTGGTGCAAGGAAAATCGTTTGCCATGATCCCAGTTTGTTTGGATTCTTGTAAAACGAATAAATTATCAATTGAATAAACGAATCCCAGTTTGTTTGGATTATACTTATTTTCCTAATTTGTAATAAAAAATTTAGACAAAAAAATAAATAAATAACAAATTCATAAAACTTCCCAATAACTATCTAGGCAAGAACAAACTATTTTACATCAACTTTACTATTATAACTAGATTCTACACCCATATATTTGTGCATTATAATTTTTTCTTATAATATATAAAATGTAAAAGGAAGAATAAGAACTAATTTAAGTGTTACTAGTTTACATATGTTTAATTTGTAATTTTTAAATTTGTAATAAATTTAATAAATGTTTAGCAATATGTTTACTATCCGTTTGATAATATTATAAATTTATTTTTAAAAATAAGGAGTATTTAAAAAATATTTTCAAAAACACTCATATTTTAATAGTATAAATTTAAATGCAACATAGATCTGCTAACAACTTTTTAACAGAAATCTGTTTAACATAAAAATCAATTAAATGCTACGATATACAAATATCTGATATCAATAAATAAAATCAGAAATAACTTCCATCTGTACAAAATAACATGGAGCTTATAAAAATGTCGTTCTTTTTGGGAATGATGTGGCAATAATCTTTGGAAGTTTATCGAACAAGTGTTTTGGAAGATGCCGAACAAAACGGCGCCGGATTTGGTCGTTTTCAGATCCGATTTCCTCTTCTTCCACACGTCTCGTTTCATCGGTCAAACAACACACAGAGAGATTCGGTCCATACCATTTCTCTAACCGACCCCGGCTCATCTAATTCGTCACGTGTCAAAACCTCTATGGTGTAGTATTTATCGTGACGTCATCAATACCGACACGTCAATAGTAACCGTTTTTTGTATTTTTTTAATCCCGTTAACTAGCTCCGTATATAAATTAGGAAGCTCCGTTTCACATGTCTTTCACAGTTGACAATAAATTTCAAATTTCGAAATTCGAATTTATCCCCAAATCTCTGTTTTATAGACGATGACGATGAGAGGAGAAGTCGAAACTTGGCCGGAGATGGAGGCGATAGCTAAGAAGATGGTGGAGGAGGTTGAAACAGAGAGCAGCGGATCATCGGAAGCTGAGACGGAGTCTCCGAGATCCGTCGGACGTTGGGTAGCTGCTCCGATCACTGCTACGACGGCTAAAGAGCGAGTACATAGCCAGGTTTTGAAGATCAGGGAGGAGGATCTATGCGTTCTCGTCGAAGACAAAGCCGCGAATCGACGATATCTTCTTCCACGTCGTCTCAATCTGTTCCTGATCTCGCGACCGAATTTGCCGTGTTCGCCTCTCAGTGGAAAAGTGAGATCCGTTAACGCTGTTCAGTGATGATTCCCAGATCCAAATCGATCAAGGTTCGTCTCTCTATCACTCTCTCTGTTTCTCGATTGATCAATCGAAGAAATTACACTAAAATTTTGATTTCTGTATTCACAATTTCATATGATGATCATTATTGTGTTGTGCAGGTGATTGGTCCTCTGCGTTTTCTTTGAATTTCTCTGTTTTTCTTTCTATTAGCTTTTTTTTTTTTCGTTTTGTTTCTAGAAGATCTTTTAGAGACGAAGCCTTTTCTTGTCATAATGTCATGTGTATATAAACCGTGAATGTATGTATATATATATATGAGCTCATTAAACTTTATGCTCCACTTTTGTTTACATAATCTATCTCTCTCTATATATATATATAATATATGCGTGTAATTATCAACTGTATGTGTGTATATCGCGCAATTTGAAATCCAAATCAGGGCCACCTAAATAGTTTATATTCAAAATATACTTTATACTTATATTGAAGATAAGATCGACTCTAATGCAGAGCTATTTACATGTCAAAACATTATATATATATACTCCTTATAAAGTTGAAACTTTATTTATAGTTTGCTAATTACCACTTATGATATAAACGGAAAACAAAAAAAATGATATAAAACAACAACATTCATACAAGACGGAAAAGATAATATTGGGTGTTTTTCTAAATTCATAGAATTTCCAGAAACACCAAATTTTATTTTGTATGTATTATACTTTATACACAGTTTAAATAAGATGAATGCCAAAAAACCAAGATTTAAAATTATATATAAAAAGCAAAGCAAAATATATATGATCAATTAATAGCTTTTGTAGTTGATTTTTTTTTTCACTAGCTATTTTACTAATCGATCACTATATATTTTTTAATTCAATATATATTTAATATCTTGCAAATAATTTTAGAAGAATAATTTTTGGTAAAAGCTAGAAAATAACATCCCTATAAAAATATATATGCTATATATATATAATTTTTATAGAATACGTATATCCTCTAAATATATATATTTTTGTGACAAAAAACACTTTATATAATTGGAATTACAATTTTATATTCTATTGGAAATACATTTATTTCACACATAATTCTTCAGAGGACAAACACAAATAGTTTTAATACAAATAACCATAATCTCAAGAGATTATCACTAGTTAATTAACCATTCTGCACTTTTTACGAACTTCCCCGGCCTGACCCGTTAAAACCCCAATCCGACCCATATTCACCATAGAGACACCAAAGTCATCAAAGAAAGTAGGCCCATAACTTTTCGTTTGCTTGAGAACATAAGACTTAGTTTCTTTGTTGTCCAAAAGAGCTGCATCAGATTGAAAGAACCCTCTTCTTTGAGACACAAGCTTGAAGTAGCTTTCATCGAATGTTTTGAAGCTCCCTGGATCCATTTCTAGAGCCGTCGTGGTATCGGTCGGCTTGCATTTTAATATCAGTTTGGCTGCGTATTCCGTGTCTAAGTTCGGATCGCTGTCTCCTTTTCCGGTGAAATTGTAGAGCCGGTTTACGATTAGAGGACAATGTCCGTTCCCAACCGTGTGCCCACCTATCAAGTGTTAATACATATAATTAAGTTGAGAATGATTTTTGTTTTTCTGTTTTTACAACGAGAGATTCTAGATCAAAGTCAGGACTAATCTTCAGAGCCCTAAAAGATTTTTTTTTAAACGTATAAAATGACGAATCATAAGTGAATAAGAAAATTGATAATGAAATTATAAAGCTTTGTTATATGCATGGTATTTATAAAAATAACTTATATGGTGGCAGATCATCAAGATTTAATAAGGGCCCGACAAGATTGTTGATCCCGTGGATCACTAAGTGTGTTTAAAGAATGATTAGGAGATGGGAGGTGAGATTTTCGTTAATAGAGCAATTCAACCACAGTTAAGACAGGTCGGGAGAAATATGAGTAGGCCGGGGGCCGTGTTTCGTTTTATTGATGAGAGAGAAGTAAACGCTTTAGAATTACGAACTGGTTCCGAAGGACGTCCAGTTCGGCGTTCTAAAGTGTTGTCTTGTTACAAAGAGAGAGAGGTCGGGTAACTTGTAGGTGAGAGAGTAAAAATCCCAGTCCCCCTCATTAATGACATATG
Source organism: Eutrema japonicum (assembly GCA_030161315.1). Taxonomy (NCBI): domain Eukaryota; kingdom Viridiplantae; phylum Streptophyta; class Magnoliopsida; order Brassicales; family Brassicaceae; genus Eutrema; species Eutrema japonicum. The sequence goes on from BSQW01000005.1 coordinate 50,368,365, forward strand.
AGGGGTATATATAGTCGGGGTCGGCTTCCTGCTCCCCTGAGATCTTGGGCCACGTGTCGTCGGCGGCCTCTTTCGCGGGTAAGGTGGCCTAGGAGGCGTGTCCCGGCTTTCGAGGAGAGAGGTCATGATGAGCTCGGCGTGGCGTGTTGCAGAGCAGTGCACTGTTTTACCAACTCTGCTCCACCTGCTCCTTCCTGCCCTTGTCAGCTCTGTAGGGTTGGTGGGAAGTCGGGTCGAAGGCACATCCCTACGTGGGTAGGGTACTGCCTTACCAACTCCCACTCGCCTATTCTTCTGACACTCCCTGCTCTGGCGGGGCATCAGCGCGGGCCCGGGGTACGTTGCTTTCAGGTCGGCTACCGAGCTGCTGAGGACGTTCTCGCAGGTCGGTGACATTAAGTCCGGTGACATTAAGTCCGGCCTTTCCTAAGATGGGCCTAACTAATTGGGGGTGCTAGCCCCACCTCCAACAATAGGCCCTCCCCCAGTTCGGTATCGCGGGGCGAAGTGAGCGTGCCGAAGTTGATCTATTGTTAGTTCGGCGCATCTTAGGACGGTCTTTCCGCGCTCAACTGTGTTTGCCTTTTCCGAAAAACCCATAGGAGGTTGGCGCGTGCTCGCCACGTGGGTCGACAAAGGACGCTTCGTTTTTCGCGTGGACTGCCCACGCGCGGCGTGTAAAAGACGCTTTGCGTTTATCGAGGCGTCCTTTGCTTTTTGGCGTGGGGAAACGAAGAGACGTCATCATTAGGTTTTTTGGGCAGCCGTGCTTCTTTTGACACGTGTCCAGGCGTCGCTTCACTGTCCCCCTTCCTCTATTTAAACCTTCTTCCTCATACTGCTAAAACCTTTTGCGCATACTCTTAAGGTAACCTCCTTTCTCCGATTTCCTCCTTCTCTTCCTACTTTCTTCCTGTCTTTTCGATTTCCTCCTCTCCGTGCAATGGCTCCGACGTTAGACGGTATCAGAGTTGAGTCGAGCGAAGAGTCGGCGTCCCGTGGTGGCGGTAACGATTCTCCGAGTTCCTCCTCCGGTGATTCCGAACATGCCTCTTCTCCGCGACGAGGGGCAGACAGTGGGGAACAGTTGGCCCCTTCGACTTCGGGGGCCGCCCCGTTGCTCCCGGGGACCCATCTCCGGCCGAAGACGGTGGTTAGATCCTCTGGCGGTCGCGGTGTTGGCCAAGCTGAGGGTGGAACCGGGCGTCTGGGCGACCGTGGTGGCCGTCAGGGCGGCCGTGGAGGCGGAGCTCGAGTGGCCAGGGTGAGGTCCCCCCTGGTCCTCTACGAGCAGGGAGGGTCACCGACCTGGAGCACAGCGGAGTCGGTGACCCTCCTGGGGAATCTGTGTGGTTTTTCCGCCGACGTTGAGCTCAGGGTACCCAGGGCGGAGGAGCGCCCGTGGACTCCTCGGCCGGGCTTCGTCTGCTTGTACGAGTCGTTCTTCCAGAAGTGCGGCTTGCGCCTTCCTCTCCCCGAGCTGTTCGTCCAGTATTGCCGGGCGCGGGGCTTGGCCTTCTCGCAGGTCTGCCCGTCCACGGTCCAGGGGATGATCGTGCTGCTGACCCTAGGGCACGAATGCGACGTGGAGGTGACGTTGCCTATGTTCGAGGCGTTCACCCAGCAGAAGGCAAACCCCGGGATTCCTGGGACCTTTTATGCCGCTTTCAAGCCCGCGGCGAACGTTCTGGAGGCACCCAGCTCGGGGTCTAGGGCGAGCAAGCTGTCGAAGGTCGAGGACTGGTCTCGCAGCTACTTCTACGTCCGGGCTACCGCCGTGGCTGGGCTCGATCCGTTGGCGAGATACACCCGGGATTGGAATTTTTCCCCGGGTAGGGATTTGCAGGTCGAGCTGACTTCTCCTCTTTGGTTGTCTGACTGATGATTTTTTTGTCTTGTTCTTCAGGTCCTCACTCCTCCAGATTCAAGCTACCGGACTACGCAGGTCTACTTGCCGTGCTCAGGACAGTACGCCAGAGAGAGTGGAAGTCCTTCACCGCTGCGAGAATCGAAGCTGCAATGACCGGAGGTGGTTTTTTTTTTTTTTTTTTTTTTTTTTTTTTTTTTTTTTTTGCCGAATTAACGGTTCTTCCTTCGCAGGTAGAGCGAGGTTTGCCAATCCGCAGTACGCGGACTCGTTTGTTGCACCGCCGCCGCCGATACCCGAGGTGCCGGTCAGGCGAGATCCGGCACCACGGGTTGCGGGGGATTCCTCCGCGGCGACTCCCTCGAAGAGGAGGGAAGACCGGGCTGCCGGTGGGGAGGCCGGCAGAAAGAAGAGGAGGACGGGAGAGTCCTCCTCCGGGGGTCGGGAGGTCATCCGGCCTTCACTGCCCGGGCCGGAGCCCGAGGTGCCCTTGGCCTTCGTGCCGGCAGGGGGGGTCGATGAGACCCGGGCTCAAGGGGGCGATGGGGTCGGCGAGACGACCGTCGTCGCGGAGGATCCTGCTGCTGTGCAGGAGGCCGAGGGTCGCAGCGCCGAAGTGGGCGGCGCCTCGGGAGGTTCCGACGATGGGCCTCGGGACTACAGCTTCTCCTTTACCCACGAGGATGGAAGCAACCAGGTAATCGTCGATCCGGACGAGTGCGCCGAGCTGGCGCAAGCCATGATGTTCGGGCGGAGGTACCCGCACTTCGTCCCGCTGGAGATGGCGGAGTCCGACACCTTCCGTCAGGTGGCGCGATCCGCAGCTCGGGTAAACTTCTGCTCTGGTCTAACTGCTTTTAGCTAGACTTGTTGCGCGTCTTTGTTAACAATTTGTTTAATGCAGACGATGGCCCTTAGTGCCTTTCTGGCGGAGGCCTACGAGAAGAGGCTCGCCGAGCAGGCCGCCTCGATTAACTTCCTCCGGGAGTGCCGGGAGTCCAGCTCGCAGATCCAGTCTACCCGTCTCCACGGGCTCGAGAAGGAGCTGAGAGATGAGAAGGCCCGATCTGCGGCGCTGGAAGAGGAGGCGGTGCGGTTAAGAGCCCGGGCGGTCGAGGTGGCCAGTCTGCAGTCTGCACTAGAGGCCGAGAGGGACCGTGCTGCGGCTGGGTGGGATCGGGCGTCGGGGCTCGAAGAGGAGAACGGGCTCCTGAAGGGGGAGCGGGAGACACTCCGCTCCAGGGTGAAGGGGCTGGAATCCGCCATAGGCCGGGCCAAGGTGGCCGTGGCTGCGGAGAGCGATCGGGTGTCAGCCCGGTGGGAAGCGCGGAACCGGAAGTGGTCCGCGAAGATGGAGAAGATCCGCGCCCACCTGGACGGGCGCCGCCGAGCCTTAGAGCCTCACCTTCTGTACAGCCAGGTGACCGGCGTAAAGGCCTGCCTCAAGAGGATGGAAGCAGAGGACGGGGTGTCGGTACCGTTCTACCGGTATCAGAAGCTGGACGAGGACGAGGCGGCATTCGGTGCCGTACTGGACGGGATGGACTTTCCGGATTTGACCCCGGAGGATCTGGAAATCCCTCTGGACCGTGCTCACGGCGTTCTGCTTGAGCACATTATACCTGTCGCTTCCTCTAGCACCCCCGTGGTGGATCTGACCTTGGAGGCTCCGCTGGCTGCTGAGGACGTTCTTGCGGTCGCTGAGACCGTCCAAGCAGATCCCTCGATCCCGTCTGCTGACGAGGGAGTCCCCGAAGCTGCTGGGATTGTGCAAGCAGATCCCTCGGTCCTGTCTGCCGCTGAGGCCGATACGGACGCGCCGTCCGGTGAGACCGGAACCGACGTGCCACCCGGTGGAGTCGTGGTCGGGGAAGAGGGGTCTGGGCAGCCCTTCCTTGGTGAGTACGGGACCAACGCGAGGATGGTGGCCCCGGCTGATTTAGATGGCACCCGTGCTGGTGGGAGGGAAGACCGACCGGCCGATGCGGCCTTGTAAAAACTTTTTTCCTTTTTGTTTTCTTTTTGTAGACTGGGCCGTAGGCCGTTTCTTTTTGTAAGGACTGGGCCGTAGGCCGTTTATGCGAAGAGCGGGCCGTTGGCCCCTCTCTCTTTTTGTAAGTGCCGTTTCGAGGCTTTTGTAACGATTAGGCCGTGGGCCATTTTTATAACAGACGAGGCCGTTGGCCCTTTTTTCTCCCCTCTCTCTTTTTTTTTTGTAAGTGCCGTTTCGAGGCTGTTGTAATCATTAGGCCGTGGGCCCTTTTTGTAATAATGAAAGAGGCCGTTGGCCCCTTTTTTTTGTGTAAATGCCATTTCGAGGCTTTTTTAATCGGTAGAGTAGGTCGTAAACCGTACTCTGTCAAGTAAGCAGGTCGTGGACCGTGCTCTTGTATTGGGTGCGAGGTAATCTCGGCTTAAGGCACTTATTGCTTGTGTACCTTGTTTTTTTGGTGCGGGTAGCGAGCCCGGCTTAGAGACACTTAATGCTTGTGTGTCTAGTAGAGGTGCGAGCCCTGGGGCCCGGCTTTGGCACTTATAACTTGTGTGCCGGGGAGAGCGAGCACCGGAGCTCGGTCCCCTTTTTTTTGTAGTGCGAGCGTTTGGAGCTCGGCTTTTTTTTTTTTTTTTTTTTGTAGTGCGAGCGTTTGGAGCTCGGCTTTTTTTTTTTTTGTAGTGCGGGCGTTTGGAGCTCGGTTTTTTTTTTTTTGTAGTGCGAGCGTTTGGAGCTCGGCTTTTGTGCGCAGGTCGGGGCACGTTTTCCTTTGTTTAAAAGGTTTTATTAGAGTAATAGCTGAGCCCTGGTTAGGGGTTGCCTACGTACCCTGATATGCTCAATTTAATACCCTAAAGTACTAAAGCAGTTGTAATAGTATAGCTAGGGGTCGAACCACAGAAGACTCACAGAAACGCACAATAGATTCTATAGTGTCGAATTACGCTAAGCCAAACAGTTGTAATTAAAAACAGTGCAGAAATTAAAGGGGTTGTAAATCAATTGAGAAATATAGGCTCAGGGTTTTTCTCAGGAAATCAATGAATGCAGATAAACTAACTAACATGATTCAGATTTAGCGCAGTTCTTGAACTCAAATCACTAAAATATAGCTAACCAACTCTCGTTGCGAAAACTATCTAAATCTAAATCCCAAGAATTCCAAATCTCTTTGCGAATCCTAAATTCTAAATCAGCTTTAATATCAGGCTTGATATGTTCACAAATCAATTAAACCAAATCTCTTTGCGAATAATCAATTTGCTCACCTAGGTTCTATCAGGTAATTAATCGCACTCTCGTGCCTAATCAATTATCCTAAGATCTAAGTTCCAGATTCGTCAACCTAGAATTAGCTATGAACACAACCTAAGGTGAAGAACTAATTCAGATGGTGAATCCTAAACAGATAATTAACCTAGCATTCAAAGAAATCCTTTATGAGAAAACCCTAAACCTAAAGTGGATCTACTCAGACATGGCAATTGAATCAAAAGACATGTTTGAATAAATCATCAATAGAATAGGAAGAAGGGTTTAGAGATCTGATCTCGGACGAAGGGAGATTCAGACTTGTCTCTCTAAAACCAAAGTAAAATCAAACTATAAAATAAAGCATAAAAAGGCATAGCCTAAACAGGTGGCTGAAAACTCCTATTTATAACCTAAAACACGATCTAGGGTCTTCTTGTAATTATTAAAGACTTCTGGGCACTTTTGCAATTCCTCAAGTCTTGGAAAACTCGCGGGTTGTGTCTTGCTGCGCTGAGTGTCGATCGATACCAAGGGGTATCGATCGATGCTCGACGTGAATTCAGGTTCTCAGCGACACGATCTTTAGCTCTGCTACAAACTGCTCCAGAAAGCTCCAATATGCTCCAAACGTACCTAAACCTGTAAAAGACTCTAAAAAGACTCCAAAATACTATAAAGACTCTATAAAAAGGACTTATATCATGGCTTAAATAGGGTAAAAACCATGATATATCAACTCCCCCAGACTTAGCCTTTTGCTTGCCCTCAAGCAAATAGAAGACTAAACCAGAAAAAGAGGTTTGAAAACGTAGAGACTCACCTGTTCCTGAACCATCGAAAAGACCCTTTTCCCAAGTACCCAAATGTCACCTGATCAGCTTTCGATCTAACCACCATGTACTTCTCCGTAGACATTTGCAGCTTTTCCAGACTCCACACAAAATCCCACAGCATTGTTCAAGTAAAGCCCTCATCGCCAGTTTCATCTCTGCAGCTAATATTTAAGAACCTTCTAGACTCTTTACCAGACAATATCTTGACAAAGGAACCACCCTTTTCACACTTCTTTTGTATCAATTTCTCTCCTCCAGACTTATTTCTTATTATATCCTTATTATTATTTTTTTATTTTCAGCTTAGCATATACATATCAAGGTAGGAGACGCGAGTATTGATGGTGTTTGCCACCAAATCCCCGGTTCTTCCCTCTCTATGTATCAAAGGATGTAGGCGAATAATGGCATCATAGGAAAATCCTAGCCTCGCTTCCAATCCTTTGTGTGATCATCCCCTCTTAAGTAGAATAATGGGATCGCTGGAAATTTTCCTAACCCTCTACTCAGAAGAAAATCATTTCAATCTTTTATGCTCTTAATCTATCAACTTATTTCAGGGGAGAGAGATACCATAATTCTAAACACACGGGTTCCTTTATCAGATATGAATGATGAATCAAGCTCTATGAACACTAACCACATTGATGAAGTGCAAAAATTTGGCTCAGGCTTCAGAAGAATTCTGCTGGAGACATGGATGTTTTCTAGTCAACTGGTCAGCCTTTGGATTTTTCATTAGTCGATCTAGAACTGATCCTGTAACACTGTGCACTCAAAAACAAAATCAAATCAATAGGTTCAAGCACAGGATCATCATCTCCAACAACTTTTGACTCAATAAAACAGTTTTGACTCGATAAAACGACTGACTCTAAGAAAAACGAAAACAATGTCAGCAGACACCTCCCCCAGACTTGAACAACACTGTCCTCAGTGTTATCTAGCCTAGAGCCAGTGAAAGAAACAAAGAAAAAGGATAGAACGAAGAGAAACAAGAAATTACCGTTCTGGAACAGTCGGTGTCGATCGACACACGGCATGGTATCGATCGATACCATGCTTAGATCGACTTTGTGAATTTTCATCCGCGATTGGTGTCGATCGATACCATAAGGGTATCGATCGATGCTTAGGCGATTTCGAGTTGCTCCTTGTTCATCCTGACACAGACTCAAAACAAACGAAAATAAAAATAAAAACGAATCAAAAACATACTCACCAGTGGGTTGCCTCCCACCAAGCGCTCGTTTAACGTCAATAGCTTGACTGTAACGCCCTTCAGGCTGGATAAGAGTGAGAGCTTGCACCAAAACAGGCTCCATCACTTGACATTACTAGCTTCAAAGTTCTGCGTAGCATGCTGTCCACAAACTCCTGCCCTTTCTCTTTCAGCTCAGAAGTAAGAAGGACTCTTGCCTTAGAGAATGGCTTCAAGGCTCCTTTGCATTTGACCTTGTAATCAATCGAATTCCCATCACACTTCTGAGGAATCAGAGTGACATGGGGATTCTCGACCTTTTTGTTCTTGGCCTTCTTCTTCTTTGTTGCCTTAGTCTTCTTCTTGGGGATGTTGGGCGGTTCAGCTGGAACGTCTGTGACAGTAGGCTCATCAGGAGGCTCTTCCAGAAGATCAATTGCTAGCGACTCTCCTGTCGGGGTAGTGGTCCGACTATGTCCATGGCCCATCGCATGAAGGGGTAGGGTGCTACCGCAGTGGTGAGGAGCTCGGTAGGGCGGTGAATGAGTGTGCCGTGACGCTGGCACTTCTCGCACCGGGCTGCGAATTTTTCACAATCCTGCAGCATTGTTGGCCAGTAATGCCCTTGGTTCCGGATTCGCAGGGCGAGAGCCCGGCCGCTGGAGTGGTTTCCGTCGGCACCTTCGTGCATTTCTTTCATTACGTCGAAGGTTTCCTGCCCGTGGAGGCACCCGAGCAAGATTCCCGAGGCGCTCCACCGGAACAGATTGTCGTCCAGCATCGTGTATCGGGCACACTTCTTTCTTAGCCGTCGGGCGGTCCACCGATCTGCGGGAAGGACGCCGTCTGCGATATATAGCAGCAGGTCGATTCGCCAGTCCGGCAGTTCGGGCTCGGCCGGGGGCGGTGGTAGGTTCTCGGGAGGTTGGGCGTCTTCGTCAGGGTCCGCGACCTGGGGACCGATCAGATAGGCTCCCTTTGGCAGCTCGATGCTGGGGAGGTCGATACTTTCCACCGGGATTACCCGTCGTTGCTCTGGAGCCGAGGTGGAGGCTAGTGCTGCGAGGGCGTCTGCGGAAGTGTTATCGCCTCGGGGGATCTTTGTCAGGGTGAACTCGGAGAAGTCTGCGGCCATGCTTTGAGTCACCTTGAGGTAGGCGTCCATGCGATCATTCTTGGCCTCGTACTCCCCGCTGAATTGATTGGCAACGAGCTGGGAGTCGCAGTAAGCTCGGATTTTCTTTGCGCCGACCTCTTTGGCCAGGCGCAGGCCGGCAATCAAAGCTTCGTACTCGGCCTCGTTGTTCGATGCCGGGAAGGCCAGGCGGAAGGACTGCTCGAGGATCTCCTTGGTCGGGGATTCGAGGCGTATGCCGACGCCGGACCCGTGCTTGGAGGCCGATCCGTCGACGTGCAGAGTCCACACTTCGGACACCTCGCTGACTGCCAGCTCGGGTGCCAACTCAACTAGGAAGTCGGCCAGCGCTTGAGATTTGATCGCGGTCCGACCCCGGTACTCGATGTCGTATTCGCTCAGCTCGACAGCCCACTTCATTATCCGGCCGGACCGGCTCGGGCTGTGGAGGATGGTCCTGAGGGGGTACGTACTTAGGACGGCTATCGTATGGGATTGGAAGTAAGGCCGGAGCTTCCTAGCTGCGACGACCACTGCCAAGGCGAGCTTCTCCAGAGTCGGGTACCTGCTCTCCGCGTCGTCTAAGGACTTGCTGATGTAGGAGATAGGTCTCTGGTCGCCGCGGTCTTCCCGTACTAGTACCCCGCTGACTGCCGACGTAGAGATGGCGATGTAGAGGCAGAGGGTTTCCCCTTCCTCTGGTTTGGACAGGACGGGAGGAGTAGATATGTATTCCTTCAGCTGCTGGAGGGCTTCCTCGCACTTCTCGTCCCACTCGAACCGTTTGTTAGCCCGGAGCAGCTGGTAGAACGGGAGGCACTTGTCGGTAGAGCGGGAGATGAAGCGGTTCAGTGCGGCGATTCTCCCGGTAAGCCGCTGTACTTGGCGCGTGCTCTCAGGGGATTTGAGCTCGGTGATCGCCCGGATCTGCTTTGGGTTGGCTTCGATCCCGCGCTGGGTGATGATATAGCCGAGGAATTCGCCCGAGGTGACGCCGAAAGAACACTTGGCCGGGTTCAGCTTCATGTTGTATTCGTTCAGCGTCCGGAAGCAAGAGCGGAGATGGGCGACGTGGTCGGCGGCGACTAGAGATTTCACCAGCATGTCGTCTATGTACACCTCCATAGTGCGGCCTATTTGGTCGGCGAACATCCGGTTGACGAGCCGCTGGTAGGTGGCCCCGGCGTTCTTGAGTCCGAAAGGCATTACCTTGTAGCAGTAGATGCCTCGGTCTGTGATGAACGCGGTCTTCTCCTGGTCGTCGGGGTGCATGGGGATTTGGTTATACCCCGAGAAGGCGTCCATGAAGGAGAGCAGCTCATTCCCCGCGGTGGCTTCGACGACTTGGTCGATCCGAGGGAGGGGAAAGCTGTCCTTTGGGCACGCCTTATTGAGGTCGGTAAAATCCACACAGACCCTCCATTTCCCGCTCTTCTTCTTGACCACCACCGGGTTGGCCAACCAGTCCGGGTATCTGACCTCGGTGATCGAGCCGGCCGCGGTGAGCCTTTCGACCTCGTCGTTGACTGCCTGGGCGCGCTCCGGGCCCAATTTTCGGCGCTTTTGCTTGACTGGTCGACAGGTCGGATCCACGTTGAGCTCGTGGCTACACGTCGCGGGGTCTATGCCGGGCATGTCGGCGGTTGACCAGGCGAAGGTGGAGACGTTCTCTCCCAGAAAATTGACCAGCTCCTTCTTGATGGTCTCGTCGAGGTCGGTTCCGATGCCGACGCAATGGGCGGGGTTGCCCGGATCGATGTTGACCTGGGTGACGAGGTCTTTCCCCGGGAGGTCCCGAGCGACTGTCTCGCCGGGCTGATACGTGCTGACGGCTAGGCAGGCCGGCGCGGCGCGGCGCAGCTTGTGCTCAATGGCGAAGCAGGCGCGAGAAACCCTCTGGTTGCTTCTGAGAGTGTACGTCCCGGCCTGGTTGGGGAACTTGAGGCACTGGTGGTACGTCGACGTGACTGCCTTCATCGAGTGCAGCCAAGGAGTTCCAAGGATGATATTGTAGATCGGGGTGGTATCGAAGACCACGAACTTGACGATTTTCGTCACCCGACCTACGTAGACCGGCAATTCGATGGTGCCGATTCCGTTGACGGTATCCCCGGCGAAGCCGGTTAGCGGGATGGAGTGCGGCTTGATTTCGACCCCGTTTAGATTCATCCTGGCAAGGGTGTCCTTGAAGATGAGGTCGACCGAGCTGCCCGTATCAACGAGGACTCGGTTAACGTCGCAGTCGGCTACGCGGACTTGCACGACGAGGGGATCGTTGTGGGGCTGGTGGACCCCGGCCGCATCGGCCTCGGTGAAACATATCCCCCTTTTGCTTGTGTCCTGAGCGTCGATCTCCGGCCCGGAGTGCCACTTCAGGGAGACGTCGGTCTTCCTCTCATGGCGCTTGATGGACCGCACTGAGTCGTTGCACGAGAGGAGGCCTCCCATGATCATCCCTATCAGAGTCCGGGCCGGGGGAGGTGATCTGCCCGTTTCCCGGTCTCGCGAGGGAGATCGTCGCCGCCGGTCGTCGTTTTGGGCGTGGTGATAGGGCCTAGCCCGGTTATCCTCGCGACCTCGGTTGTCACGGGGTTGCACTCGATCGCCATCCCGGGGATGTGGGCGCAGCCGCTCCGGTACGTCGATTTCGCCCCGTTGAAACTGGTTCAGCAGGACCTCTTGGAGGGCGCGGCAGTAAGAGGTCGGGTGCCCCCTTCGCCGGTGGAAGTCGCAATAGGCCGACCTGTCGTACGGCTCGTCTGGTCGGGACTCCCTATCGCTTGGGTCGTCGGGACGCCGGTCCTGCTGGTGGGGGTCCCGTACGTACTTGTTCCAAGGCAACCCCGGCGCGGGGCCGGGAGGAGGTACGGGGTCGCGCATACGGGGTCCTGAGGTCGGCCCGTTAACAAGTAACGCTGCGGCCTGCTTTCCCTTGCTGCGCTGGTACTCGTCATCATAGTGTTGACGAGGCTCCTGGTATCTCTCCTGGGGCCGCTCCTTCGCGGCCGGGGCCTTGTGAGAGGCGCTGTTTCTCGATTCGGCCGCCTTCTCCTCCTCGAGCTCGACGAAGAGTCCAGCGCGGTGCAAGGCGTCCTCCAGCGAGCGCGGCCTGTTGAGCTTCATGTCGTCCTTGAAGGCCGAATCGGCCCGTAGCCCCTTTCTTAGAGCAGGCAGCGCGGACTCATCCGTCACATTGCTTTGGGAGGCCGTGGCCTTGAAGCGTTCTATGAAGGACCTGAGCGACTCCTTTGCTCCCTGGCTCATCGCCCAGAGGTCCGCGCTGGATGCGGACTGCCGGATATAGATGGAGTAGTGCTCGAGAAAGGTGGTTGACAGGTCTCTGAAGCTGTCTATGGAGTGCGTCTTCAGCCGAGAGAACCACGTGAGAGCCGGGCCGGTGAGGTTCTCTACGAAGAGTTGGCAGTGGGCGGCTTCCCGCTCATCTGGTGAGAAGTGGGCGCGGCCCATGGCGATGGTGAACGCCGTGAGATACTGGGCCGGGTCGGTGGTTCCCGCGTAGGGCTGGAGTTTGAGCTTCCCGAGGTGCTGGAGCGGGACGGAGGAGATCCGACGGGTGAACGGCGTGTTTTGCATCTCTCGGAGGACGCGATCTATTTCCGGCGCCGCACTGGTGGCCTGATGGATCTTAGAGGACATCACGCGGAGTGTCTCCTTCATAGCTTCGAACTCGGCGTCCCTGGCGCGTTCGGAGCTGGATCGGAGATGATGGGCTTCGTCGCCCGGGGAGCTCCCTACGGCTGGGGCGAAACGTCCGCCCGGGCCTTCGGAGCCTGTCGGCGAGTCGCCGGGCTGGCCCCTTCGGATACGAGGGGTTTCTTCCCGAGAGGCCGGCTCTCTGAAATGGACGTCGGGGGATCCGGTGTTGTCCGACCGGTCCCGGGAGGCTGCTAGCGTGGCGAACCGTTGGTCGGTCGCACGCGTCAGCTCGTCTATTCTGGTGAGTAGGGCCTGCATTACGGCGGACAGCGTGGGCTGGCCCTCCGGGGGGTGAGGCGCGTTGTGCGCGGCGGGGCCGCCGGAAGGAGTGGGCGCTGGGGCCGGTGGCGGAGCCCTGAAGGACTCCTGGGGAGTCATCCGGTCGGTGGCTGCCTGGGCTGATGGCCGGGCTGTCGTCGTCGCTGCTTGAGTTGGTGGCGGGGCCGTTGTCTGGGCCTGGGCCGTTGCTTGGGCCGGGGTCTCTAGGCCTGATAATACTCTTGGGGGCGGAATAGCCATCGTTGTTGCGGTTGCGGCGGTGGTTGAACTGCTCCTTGCGTATAGAAGAATCTCTAAACCCCCCTCCCTCTAGCGCCAATTGTTGATCCCGTGGATCACTAAGTGTGTTTAAAGAATGATTAGGAGATGGGAGGTGAGATTTTCGTTAATAGAGCAATTCAACCACAGTTAAGACAGGTCGGGAGAAATATGAGTAGGCCGGGGGCCGTGTTTCGTTTTATTGATGAGAGAGAAGTAAACGCTTTAGAATTACGAACTGGTTCCGAAGGACGTCCAGTTCGGCGTTCTAAAGTGTTGTCTTGTTACAAAGAGAGAGAGGTCGGGTAACTTGTAGGTGAGAGAGTAAAAATCCCAGTCCCCCTCATTAATGACATATGAGGGGTATATATAGTCGGGGTCGGCTTCCTGCTCCCCTGAGATCTTGGGCCACGTGTCGTCGGCGGCCTCTTTCGCGGGTAAGGTGGCCTAGGAGGCGTGTCCCGGCTTTCGAGGAGAGAGGTCATGATGAGCTCGGCGTGGCGTGTTGCAGAGCAGTGCACTGTTTTACCAACTCTGCTCCACCTGCTCCTTCCTGCCCTTGTCAGCTCTGTAGGGTTGGTGGGACGTCGGGTCGAAGGCACATCCCTACGTGGGTAGGGTACTGCCTTACCAACTCCCACTCGCCTATTCTTCTGACACTCCCTGCTCTGGCGGGGCATCAGCGCGGGCCCGGGGTACGTTGCTTTCAGGTCGGCTACCGAGCTGCTGAGGACGTTCTCGCAGGTCGGTGACATTAAGTCCGGTGACATTAAGTCCGGCCTTTCCTAAGATGGGCCTAACTAATTGGGGGTGCTAGCCCCACCTCCAACAAAGATTATATATATTTTTTTCCATCAAACATTTACCTCTGCAACGGACACTTTTTTGGTCTTATATTTGGTCTATTGCGAGCAAAAATAATTTTAAAAAAAAAGAATTAGACCCTTTTTTTTTCCCACTGCCATCATTCAAAACCTGATATATAAAGTTTGATCAATGTTTCAATCTCAAAAGTCAAAATAATTGGATTGAGACTAGTTTTTGCAAATTTCTGGTCAGTTCTGTCAGATCTCGGTTAAGACCCGATACCAAATATTTTTCTTTGTTCATGAGTTTTTTTATCTGATTTTCTAGTTTGTTCAGAAAAACCGCACTTTTAATTATTTGATGCATTGTTCTAGAATTATTTTATGATTTTTCTGATTCTATAAGATACCTGAAAGCACGACGAGGTCTTTCTTGTCGAGGCCTTTGGACTGAAATTGGGTGATAAGGCTAGTGATATTATCGAATGGTGTTGGTAAGTTTGATCTGACCTCATTGATGTCTGTAACCCGACCGTCTCTTCTCCCCGTTTCAACTCCCCACGACCGTCCATTAAGCTAAAAATACATTATCGTATAATATATGATGTTAAAAATCCAACATACCATATATATAGCAAAATATTTGGAGTATATTTCTTTGAGATGATCGGTCAGAAAATTCATAGCGAAACATGAACTAATCTCTTGAGATTGTAGTCAAGTTGTGTCATTAAAAGAGAGTTTATTCAACCTAATTTCTAGAGTCTCTAATCACCATGTGAACTTTGTAATAGACATAAAGAGAGCGTGCAAGAAAGATCTCGTTAACTCGACCTAATACTAGATGACTCTCACTTGATACTAGCAGTTTATACTTATCGCAACCACTGCGTCTCTAGCGACAAGAGCCAATACATCAGAGCAAGAAACAACGCCTGGACACTCCTTCTCTAGAGCTTCCTTGACATTGTCTATGATCTCAAACCCTCGAAGGCTAAGGTTAGGAACTGCGTTCTTCTCGTCTTTTTTATTCGTTAGCTCTAGCAAGACCGACCCTTCGCATCCCTAAACATTGGATCATTAGATCGATAAAGTACCAAACATACGAATTGGAAACTAGGGTTGTGAAGACAAAAAAACAACATTACCCGGACGAAGCAATCGTGGAAGAACATTCTAAGCAAAGGAGCTCCAATTGTTGGATCCTTCTTCATCGCGTCAGAGACAGACTTCTCAACAATAGGCTCGGCTTTTGGGCATGTGTTGTCGTAAAATCCGACTTTCAATCCTTGCGCGTTGGTTGGAGCAAACGAAGAGAGAAAGAACAATAATATTTGAAGGAAGACGAAACAAGAGAGAGTCATCTTCAAAGAAACCATATTCTTATTAGATCTTTTGATCGATGCTTGATGGGAGTAATTGAGATGAAGAAGATTGGTGTTGTTATTTATGCTAACATAATATTATGTAATAATGCTATGGAAGTTGGAAATACTATAGTTTAAGTTAAACTAAAACACAAATTATTATAAAAGGCCAAGATGTGCCCTAGTATATAATAGTTGCGTAGAATTTGTCTGGTGTTGTTGTTGTAATTTTGTTTAGTTATCAAAAATATAATTACTTGTGGGATGTATCTGGTTTCCCTTCATATTTGTTTATGGTATATTGGTTTGCTTGATGTATATTACTAATCAATGCCACCAGAAAAAGGCTGCCAAAACAAATTTTGAACAAGAAAAATAAAAAAACACTAGCACAAACTTGAGTTTTTAAAACTAACTTGGTAACTTCAGGTCTTCCCTGAATAAAACAAATTGCTTGATAAATATATAAATAAATAATTACAGTAATTTTGTCGATAACTAACTTGAAATTGACAAGTAAACCACAAAGAAAAAAACTATATAATGTTTCGTAACAATTATACATTTTACACGTATACAAATGGCTGGTAGGTAGGAAGGAGAATTAAAAATGAACAATTTTGCTTATGATATTGGACTTCTAAACTGACAATGATACGGTAGGAGAAAATAATACATCTTAACATAAATTAATTAGTATCCTTTTTGACAGTATTTGACGAACGATTTGGACTTAACTATCTTGTTTAATCTTTGAACTCTCATCACAGTCACATCTCAGCAATTATTCTGTCCGAGTAATAATCTTCTTTAATCGTCCAATCACACTCATTTGATAGTAACATTTCAAAGTAATGGTGAGATAGTTGTTCTTCATTTGATCCCTTTTTTTTATTATTATTTAGAAAAATATGTTAAATTACGGGTTAACAAAACGGGCATGGATTGTCCAATCATATAACATACAAAGCCCAATAGAACGGGAAAAGAGATTTAAAATAGCAAAAATGATTTAAGAAAATGTCTGAGCCCGGGTTCGAACCGGGGACCTCTAGTGTGTGAGACTAGCGTGATAACCGACTACACCACCCAGACTTTGATGACAATGGTTTCTAAGTTACTTTAGTTATTTAACCGACTATAATGATGATGTTGATGCGTTTTACTTCTTCTTCTTCCTCAGTGCACAAACAAACTCGTCGAAGTCTTCCTTAATGGCACACTCTCAGGTATCTAGACGTTATTTAGAAAGACATTCGAAACGAAACCCTAATTTCCGTCTCTTCCAATTGCCGATATCTTCCTCTGATTTTGTATCACTGTCGTAGGTTGCGTATTTGATTCCGTTGAAAGCAGATTTAAAGGAAGACGACTCATCCCCAAGGATAACTTTATCCCAAGGACCAAACACCATCGGCCGCGGCAACGTTTCAATCGCCGATAAGCGTCTCAGCCGCAAACACATCACCATCATCGCTTCCACGTCTGGCTCAGCTTCCTTGTCTGTGGTAAAACTATTAAACAGAATAAAAACCTTAGCTTTTTGATCGGCCAATTCGCTTCTTTTCGATTTTTAATCATATCAAATTTGTGTCTTTGGGTGTAGGAAGGAACGAATCCGGTGGTTATTAGGTCTTCCGGCGGCGGCGAGAGGAAGAAGATCAATCCCCGTGAAGAGGTTTCATTAACTAATGATGATCTTATTGAATTGATCCCTGGTCATCATTTCTTCAAACTTGTGTTGCTACCTCCTGATAACAATGGCGAGAATCATAAAGGAAGCCATGAAAGAGCTGCTAAGAAAGCTCGAAAGGTTTACTTACTTGGCCTAACTAAAGAATGCAACCTCTTTTTTTTACTTTGAGGCTTTGTTTGATGTGATAAAACTGTTTTAGGCTGAAGCACAAGGAAATGATGATGATGTAGAGGCCATTCGTCGATTTGTTCCACCTAATGAGAAACTACCTTCAACGTTTCGGCTTTTGAATGTTAATGGATTGCCTGATTGGGCTAATACCTCTTGTGTTTCCATTAATGACATCATTGAGGTTAGTCTTATGCAAACATATTAGTTAATTGTTTTTTTCAGACATCTTGACTAAAGATATATTTGTAAATGGCAGGGAGACGTTGTTGCTGCAATCCTATCGAATTATATGGTTGATGTAGACTGGTTGATGTCAGGTGGGTTTTGTCATATTTTGTTCTTGAGTTTGTCGAAATGATTAGTTATTGTGTGTATATTTGTGGGGGTAGTAGTAGTTTTGTGTCAACTTAATCCAGTTCACTGCAATATCCTTTTGTAGTTTGCCCGAAACTGGCCAACATTCCTGTTATAGGGGGGATTAGCACCCCCTGGTTTAACTCGGTTCGAACCGAGATCGGTTCAATCAAGACCGGTTTACGATGGTTCGGATCGAGGATAAGTCGGCCCGAAAACATTGGGCCGAGCTCGGAATCTCGTTGAAAGCCCACCTCGGCTACCGATCTAGGCCCATCACAAGTCCGGTCCGTTACAACAGATGAAACCGGAATATTTCCCTTTTCCCACCGATCTCGGAAAAGGAAATATTCCCTTGGGCCGACTCGTCGAGATATCAGGAATTTATCCTTATCTCGGCGAGAAAACCGGAAGATTTCCTCTTCCTAATCGAACTCGGAAAAGGAGAAATCTTCCTTTCAACCGCCTCGAAGACACTATAAATAAGGAGGCCATCGCCTCATTCAGAATCCACAACTTCCGCAGAGACAGAGAATACAAGAGAGCTCATTACCGATCTCAAGTCTTTTGTCTTTGCCTTCTTACTTAAACTCTGTTGTAACCGCCGACTTAGATCAATAAACGAGATTCCGATTAAAAGTACTGTTTTACCCTTTTTGTGTGATTTACGGATCAACAATTGGCGCCGACTGTGGGGACTATAGAACAGTACTTTCGGATATCGTTTGATTGAAGTTCGGCAATGGTTCTTCCAGTCGATACCACCGCAGCCCTCGTCAACGGCTCAGAAACCGACGATCAAAATCCACGGATCGACGAGCTCAATCCTATCGATACCGAACTACAGACAACCGGAGGAAGACCCCCTCCGACCGTGCCTGTTGGAGAAAACAATCAGGTCAGTCCATCTCGGACTCTTCCCCAGCCTCTGGCCGCTTCGATATTCACGGATCCGACCGTCTTCATGGAAGCTATGGCGGCGCAGTTCGCCGAAATTAACAAAAAGAACGAAGAGCGGATCGCGTCCCTCATAGCATCCCATTTTGAGCGCCGAAATCAGATCGGTATCCTCGATCCGAATCCGGTCACCCCCGCCAACGAAAGCACGTTACGCCGAAATCTCTTGTCCGACTTAACCGACGCTCGACCCCCAGGCACGATCGACCCGCCGACACGAAGATCCTCCGCGACCGGTTCGGAAATCAACATCACGGACCGAACCGCCCTGAATTTGGAATTCGCCAAGGTCCAGGCCCAACTACAAGATATACGGACCACAGTCCATCAAGCTACGAGTTCGGCGCCGGAGATCGACCGGGTAATTCAAGAGTCACAGAGGACGCCGTTTACCGACAAAGTCGTCAATACTCCAGTCCGACGATTGGAAAGAGTCAAGATCACACCATACGACGGGTTTACCGATCCTAAAAACTTCTTAACTTCGTTTGTCATCACAATGAACCGATTTCGTTTCAGCTCGGAAACCGAAAAGGACGCGGCCATGTGCCAACTATTCGTGGAGAACTTATCCGGAACCGCGCTCGATTGGTTTTCAACGCTCGAGCCAAGTTCGGTAAACAGCTATAACGAGCTCACTACCAAATTCCTCAAACGCTTCACCATGTTTATCAAGCAGAAAACAAAAAACGCCGAACTCTGGGCCCTCGAGCAGAAGCAGGACGAGCCCCTACGCAACTTCATGGAACGTTTCAAAACGGTTGTATCCCATTGCACGATCGACGACGAAGCCGCAATCGAGGCTCTTTACAAAGCCACCTGGTACGAATCGGACTTTCACAGGGAGATCAAACGCAATAATCCAAAGACATTGGAGGACATCCTGCACAGGGCGCATATCTTCATCATGGAGGAGGAAGAAAGATCCGAGAAAGACAAACTATACGTTCCCCCGAAACAACCCGTCAATGCGGTCCAAACCCAGCAATCCTGGTCAAACACTTGGGTTCGGTCGGATGAGCCAACAGAGCCCGACAACACTGAATCCGCACCGTACTGCAATTTCCATAACCGGTATGGAAATCATTCAACCGAAGAGTGCCGACATCTACAGGAGTTCCTGATGATGAAGTACAAAAAGGGGGAAGTTCCAGTCGAAGGAGCCTTCCAACCCTCGAACAGACCGCGCCATTAAAAAAAAAAAAAAAAAAAAAAAAAAAAAAAAAAAAAAAGAGCCGAGCTCCAAACGCTCGCACTACAAGAACCGAGCTCCAAACGCTCCCGAGCTCCAAACGCTCGCCAAAAAGATCACCGAGCTACTACACATACGCTCGATTCTAATACCATATGAACTACGAATGGCTTGATCCTTCTTTCGAAGGTACGTAGGCAGCCCTCACAAGGCGCAGCTATAACATTAATAAAATTTTACCAAGGCATTCTACCGAACTCGTACAGTTCGTACCTTCAAAGCCAAACTTTATGTTTGCCGAACTCCAACAGTTCGTATTTTCAAAGCCAAATTTTATGTTTGCCGAACTCCAGCAGTTCGTATTTTCTAAAGCCAAACTTTATGTTTGCCAAACTCCAACAGTTCGTATTTTAAAAGCCAAACTTTATGTTTGCCGAACTCCAACAGTTCGTATTTTAAGCCAAACTTTATGTTTGCCGAACTCCAAACAGTTCGCATTTTGGACCACCAACGGTTCCCATATCAACGTCCTGGCCAGGCGATCTGATAAAGCCGAGCTTAGCTCGCACGCATCCTCATGGTGCAATGGATAATACACTTTCCACATTCAAAGCCGAGATCAGTCTCGCACCAACTTCTCAGATTATCCGAGCCAAATAAGCCGAGCCCGTCTTGCACACTCGGATTCAATGTGAGAAAACCTAGAGCATATTAAGATGAGCTGTTCACGTACTCTTAAACTAAACTCTAGGGTCAAGCCGAACGTCCTTCCTCGCAAATCTAAGCCGACTTCTCAACAGTCGCAAAAACTAATAAGCCGATTTCTCAACAGTCGCAAAAACCAGTAAGCCGGTTTCTCAACAACCGCAAAATCGATAAGCCGATCTACAATATGGATTGCCGACCTTGAGCAGGTTCAGTCGAACTTGTCCTCTTCACCCGGCTAAGACCGTACTATTTACGGCACCACTGTGTACGACAAGTTTGAGAAGTCGTATAAAGTACGACTTCAAATATATCAGAGCTCGATACCAAAAACTCACCGAATTCGAAAGTTTGTAAAATCGATTCAACCGTAAGAACCCCAATCTAAAGAGGATCCGTCCTTTCAAGCCGAACTTAAGCAGTTCGCCGAACTTGAACAGTTCGTATCATCAAGCCGAACCCAGTCAGTTCGCCGAACTCGTACAGTTCGTATCATCAAGCCGAACTTAAGCAGTTCGCCGAACTTGAACAGTTCGTATCATCAAGCCGAACTTAAGCAGTTCGCCGAACTCGTACGGTTCGTATCATCAAGCCGAACTCAAGCTGTTCGCCGAACTCGTACAGTTCGTATCATCAAGCCGAACTCAGCCAGTTCGCCGAACTTGAACAGTTCGTATCATCAAGCCGAACTTAAGCAGTTCGCCGAACTTGAACAGTTCGTATCATCAAGCCGAACTTAAGCAGTTCGCCGAACTCGTACGGTTCGTATCATCAAGCCGAACTCAAGCAGTTCGCCGAACTCGTACAGTTCGTATCATCAAGCCGAACTCAGCCAGTTCGCCGAACTTGAACAGTTCGTATCATCAAGCCGAACTCAGTCAGTTCGCCGAACTCGTACAGTTCGTATCATCAAGGCGAACTCGAAATAGAATCTGATCAGATCATACCGATCTCGGTTTTAACCGAGCTAAAGAATACTCCCCAAAAATTCGCCGAACTCATAAACTCCCTCGCCGAACTGAGGGGGGACCAATTGTTATAGGGGGGATTAGCACCCCCTGGTTTAACTCGGTTCGAACCGAGATCGGTTCAATCAAGACCGGTTTACGATGGTTCGGATCGAGGATAAGTCGGCCCGAAAACATTGGGCCGAGCTCGGAATCTCGTTGAAAGCCCACCTCGGCTACCGATCTAGGCCCATCACAAGTCCGGTCCGTTACAACAGATGAAACCGGAATATTTCCCTTTTCCCACCGATCTCGGAAAAGGAAATATTCCCTTGGGCCGACTCGTCGAGATATCAGGAATTTATCCTTATCTCGGCGAGAAAACCGGAAGATTTCCTCTTCCTAATCGAACTCGGAAAAGGAGAAATCTTCCTTTCAACCGCCTCGAAGACACTATAAATAAGGAGGCCATCGCCTCATTCAGAATCCACAACTTCCGCAGAGACAGAGAATACAAGAGAGCTCATTACCGATCTCAAGTCTTTTGTCTTTGCCTTCTTACTTAAACTCTGTTGTAACCGCCGACTTAGATCAATAAACGAGATTCCGATTAAAAGTACTGTTTTACCCTTTTTGTGTGATTTACGGATCAACAATTCCCCAGGTTATGGTCATTCATGGAGAAAGTGATTGTAGGCAAGAGTATATTCAGGTTCGTTATGACGATTTGCTGATTTCTTCTAATTGATGTTAATGGTAGACTGAAATCTCCAATCTCTGTTTTGTTTAACAGAGGAAGAAGCCAGCTACTTGGATTCTTCATAAGCCCCGGTTACCTATTTCATTCGGGACACACCATTCAAAGGCTATATTTCTTGTCTATCCTCGAGGAGTGAGAGTTGTAGTACACACTGCGAATCTAATCCATGTTGATTGGAACAACAAAAGCCAAGGTTTGTGGATGCAAGATTTCCCTTGGAAAGATGATGACAAAGATACACCTAAAGGTTGCGGATTCGAAGGTGATCTTATCGATTACCTCACTGTTCTTAAGTGGCCTGAGTTTACTGCAAGCTTACCTGGTCGTGGTAATGTCAAGATCAATGCTGCCTTCTTCAAAAAGTTTGATTATTCCGGTGCTACGGTACCTTCTATCTCTCTAAAATCTTTTGGCCGATCTGTATACTTATTGTTTACTAAGATATGCAAGAAATTTTCAGGTTCGACTAATTGCATCGGTCCCTGGATACCACACTGGTTTGAACTTGAGAATGTGGGGACACATGAAACTACGGACGATTCTTCAAGAATGCATTTTCGATAGAGAATTTCGCAGATCTCCGTTAGTTTATCAGGTAGTGTTCCATTCCAAGTTTCTTCTTTCTTTTCGCAATTGTATCGCAGCTAAAAAGTCTTCTTTTATAATTTTTCGTATTGCAGTTTTCTTCACTCGGTTCTTTAGACGAGAAGTGGTTGGCTGAATTTGGAGCTTCTTTGTCTTCTGGTGTAACAGAAGATAAAACTCCTCTCGGTCCCGGGGATCCGTTGATAATATGGCCTACAATAGAAGACGTCAGGTGTTCTTTAGAGGTAATCCGAACAAAGATTTCTAAAGATTACATCTTTCCTTATATACCTTATGGATTTTTCTTTTAAACGGTGAAATCTTCAAACAAAGGGTTATGCTGCTGGCAATGCAATTCCGAGCCCATTGAAGAACGTGGAGAAACCATTCTTGAAAAAGTATTGGGCAAAATGGAAAGCGGATCATAGTGCTCGCGGGTAATTTACAAAAACCAAATCTTTGCCACCCAACTTATGATCATTACTACTCAATTCTGATTTTTTTTTATGTTACAGTCGTGCAATGCCACATATAAAGACGTTCACACGTTACAGCGACCAGAAGCTTGCGTAAAGTTCATAAGTCTCAATCTTTAGTTACCCAGTTTATAAAAAAGTGTGCATTTAGTGATCAATTTTTAT
This sequence comes from Eutrema japonicum, assembly GCA_030161315.1. Lineage (NCBI taxonomy): Eukaryota > Viridiplantae > Streptophyta > Magnoliopsida > Brassicales > Brassicaceae > Eutrema > Eutrema japonicum. Next base: position 50,391,083 of record BSQW01000005.1, read on the forward strand.
GTTTTGCTTCCATAGATGGTTCTTGCTAACCTCGTCGAATCTTAGCAAAGCGGCCTGGGGAGCACTTCAGAAAAACAATTCCCAGTTGATGATCCGTTCCTATGAGGTAAATCCTGGTGTTTTCACGTAAAGACGTCTTGACCTTTATAACCACTAACCAAATTCCATGGACTGTGATATTGTTAGTTGGGCGTCTTGTTCTTACCATCTCCAGTAAAAACACAAGGTTGTAAATTTTCGTGTTCCGAGAACAACCCGAGTACTATGAAGGTAAAATGATCTAAGATTCCTAAACCCGTAAACCGGGACGCAACCTATCTCTTTCCCTCTTAATTGTGTTATGTTGTCAGGCAAAACAAGAGACGAAAGATGAGGTAGAGAAGAGGAGTAAGCTAGTGACGATGACCTGGCAAGGAGACAGAGATTCGCCTGAGATTATCTCATTACCGGTTCCTTATCAACTACCTCCTAAGCCATACTCATCCGAAGGTTTTTCGCTTTCATTCTTCAACAAAGATCACTTCTTTCTTTTGCGGGTTCTTAACGTTTTTATTGACATTGTGATTTTCAGATGTTCCATGGTCATGGGAACGAGGGTACTCGAAGAAGGATGTGTACGGACAAGTCTGGCCAAGATAGTTGATAATAGCATTAGCTATTATGACTCGAGACTGAGAGAGTGGCCATTGGTCAAGATAGTTGATGATAGCTTTAGCAATTATCGGAATAATCGGATCAGATTAAAATTTGTAGATTGATCCGGATTAGTCCACCGACGAATAAGATTAAAGTTGATAAAGTGTTCAAGTCTGTGGCCTGTCCACTTGAGTCTGCCGTACGAACGAGGTTAAAAGGTTAAAAATCTCGTGGGCCAACAGACCGGTTTATGGGATGGCTAATTTTAATTATATATCTTTAAAAAAAAAATCATAGTATCTATATAATTTTTTTTTTTTTAACACCATGAAATACTTTATTCTAAAGAGTCAATCCACATTATGTTTTAGCAAAATGAATTAACGGATAACAAAAAGTGAAAAAGGTTCACTCACACCGGTAAAGGCTATTATGAACCATGGTAATGAATCAACAACCAAAAGATTGTGATAGGAAAATAGAAACACACAACTAGATTTTAATTTATAGTATCTATATGTAAATTTGTGTCAAAATATAAATTGTGAAATATAATATTTTGTGATTTATTGTTAATTCATGTGTATAATTATACTGCTATATTTGGATTATGATGTTAATCATATTATAAAATAATGGTAGAATTCTTATTGTAGTTCTTTGTTTAGCTTGCAGGTTACATCATTAGTTTAGTGGTTTAAGCAAGTCTGATTATTGCTGAAAATTTGTAATTCATTTTGTTATCTCAACCTTTTTTTTGGGTTAATTATACCTAATTCAGGTTGATGAAATTAAAATTGAACCCCAGCTTACATTTCAGAGGACCATGGGAGAGTGTAAGCTAGCAAGTCCACTAAAACCTTCGACGTTTTACATCTATATATTTGTAGAATCCAAACACGATTAATTAGCATAAGTGATAAGTATGAACTACAAACACAAAGATATAGACAGAGAAATTGGCCTAGTGGTTAAGAAGGAGTGGGTATGTGCCTCTTCTACCGGTCTTGTGCTCGATTCTCGTTGGAAGGGGTCTCCTCTAAAGGAATGACTTTAACATAGTTTGAGTTTCGCTCTAGGGATGTACAGATCCGGAACCTCGGCGATTCAAAAAAAAAAGAAAAAGAAATTGGAGACATAAATAATTTCATATTATTATAATAGAAATGTGTCGTTGGTTACAAGAAGCCTACGATTTAAATTCGAGACATAAAATTAAGTATAAAAAAATGAAGAATTTTTGGTGGTACATATTCGATAAACATTTTAGAATACAAACAGACGAAGACAAGAATTCACAATCAATGTCTACATTTCCAATAACACCCGTCCCTCTCCTTAATGATTTTGCCTATATCATATCTATCAAAATTTAAAGACAAAAAGATAGGTATAACTATGATAATAAGATTCATAAGTCAACATTAAAATAGAAATTTTAACTACTTTACAACCATAGCCTAGAATTTAAGTTTTAGAGTGTTTTTATATTTTATCGTATTCTGATATAAAACCAATTAACAATAATTGAATTGATTTATGTTATTTATATATTATTTCAGATCTTATATATAAAGCTTTTAACATATTTTTTTAGATGATGATTTTTTCAACTTATCTCGAATTGAATCACTCTAAGAACAACATATTTTGATTGGGCCACCCAACTTAGATCAACAATCTATATTTTGATAACATGCTAAATTTCACAAATTAGATATCTAACTCAAGATCAATTGGGTATATGAACGTATCAGCCATATCTCTTAAATATTGTTTTCAGTTTTATTCATATATGAAATTTCTAACATGCAAAAAAAAAAAAAACATGCAGCATTTTGAAGGTTTTTTACAGTATAAAACATATACATTTTTGGGTTTTTTCTTTTTATTTTCGAAATAATTTTGAAACAAAGGAAAAACAAAAAAAAAAGATTGACCGCGGAAGTTGTGGATATTGGGTGGAGTCGTGAGAACTGAGATCCATTTACTCTCCTATTTATTTCAAAGAAATTGAGATGTTGAAACTGTATAAAATTTCTACAGTAAATATTCCGTATTAATAATATATATAACGTTTTTTGGTAATCTATAACCTACAATATTTTGTAAAAAAATATAGCACTACGTTGAAACTTCTTAAACAAAAGGTTTGACTCGCAATTGTTCTAACTAAAAACAAAAACAAAAAAACCAACATAGAGATTTTGATATTGTTGTTATCTCGCAAGTCGCAACCATGAAAAAAAAGAACAAAAAAGATAAGAGATACTAAAAAAATGGTCATGTGGGAGGAGGTGCGTGAAGGATGGGGATGCTCCCTGATTAGAGGGAAAAAAGAGTGTCATATCATCACATGGGAGGTTAAAACTTGTTTTTGTTTACAACAAAATTAACTTCAAAATATTAAAACATAAATAGTCCCACCTTTGTGTGCTCATCAACAAACATTTTTCTTTAATGTCCAATTCATCACACCATCTCCTTGTTTTCTCATATATATCATGCATCTATATATACATATCATCATCATCATCATCATCATCTTTCATTCATATCTTTTGCATATCATCATCATCCCAATGTGTTTAGATATCTAGCGAACACAAGTTTTGTTGTTATGACCAGAATATCTTACCATATGTGTTTATATAAACAATAATAAAAAAACAAAAATAGAGTAAGACGAAGTAAAAAAAAAAAAAATATATATATATATATATATATAATTTATGCAAAATCAAATGTTGACGAGTGCAATAGTTTTAAAATCACCTGTCTCAGAAAAAAAGTTGGAAGTAATGGGGTTCGGTGATGTGACGAAATTTCATTTAGGCATTATGTATATAAAAAATATCCAAAGCATACACTATGTATTATGTTACACGTGATAGAGCTTTGGACTAAGACTAGCCCCCTCCCTAGTAGTTAGGATAGATACCGTACGTTCCTCTCAAATGACCTAAGTGAAGTCATTGTTTTTATTTACCCATATCTATTACTGATTCACAAAATCTTCTTGGTTCTACGTATCATCGATCGAATATATATTGATTCTCTCTCTCTATCTCTCTCTCTCTCTCTCTCTCTCTCTCTCTCTATATATATATATATATATATATCAGTATATAGACAAGCTTTACACAAGTATATTAATATTATAAAATCAAGTGACGATATTAATTCTAATGTTCTTTGTTTTATTGGTTGAAATCAGAAATCGATTCCCACTCTAAATATTTGGTTTTCTATGAGTGTAACAGATTTCAGCTGACAATTTACAAATTATGAAAATGAGTCTTTTTGTTGTTGTTGTGATCTTGTGGTCGTTAATTTGGTCTTAAAAGTTAATGATACATTCTCACAAATTCGCACCTCGGCCAAAGCTAGCTACGTTTGTAACGACTATAACTTTTTGTCTCATATATGTCATATTACCAAGGTTCGAAAAGGCGCTAGGCGCTAAGTGGGCGGTCGGACACCGATTTGCGTTTAGGCTAAAAAGTGGTGATTAATCACCGATTAATCAGCGATTAATTTTGAACATTTTTTTTAAATTTTAAAGTTTATATGTATATAAGTTATAAGTTATGAATGTATGAATCAAAACAAGTATAAAATAAGTTTTTTTTATTATCAAAGTAACAAAACATTAGGAAATTAAGTTTAAATTCACATCTAAATTCCAAAAACAAAAAAGAAGTACAAACATATGATGCAAAAAATAGATTTGTCTTATTATCGAGAGACAAAAAAGGTACAAGAAGATAAAAATCTTCATCATCTTCTTCAATGATCAAATTAGCATGTGTGTTGTATTTCTAGATGTATTTCCAAAACTTTGTAACAGACCATATGTCCGTCACCCAAAAAAAAAAAAGTTGACTTTTTGAAAAAGTTGACTTTTTGAACAAAGTCAACGTTTTTTTCAAAAAAAATCGTTAAAAATCGTTGATTTTTTGAAAAAAACGTTGACTGCCTAGCTCCACCGCCTAGACACTAATTTGCAAGATTCTAGACGGCTAAGCGGCCGCTTTTTAAAACAGAGCATATTACCAAGAGGGTAATTCAAAAATAATAATTATGGTTCTAATTATCGTTATTTTAGTTACTTTGTTTTTAATGTACGACATATCTTTTGATGTCTAGTTAATATACATTACACACACTTTTTTTTAAATACATTACATTACACACATATTGATGAAACAGAAGTTTCTATAGATAGAACTAAAATTCCGTTGATTATAAGAATATCCAAAAAACTAGGGTTTGAATTTTTTTTTCACTGTTTTATCAAAAGCTCTTTATAATTTTTATTTTATTTTATTAAATCATCAAAAAACTGAACAATATATCAAACTTAAAAGACTATTTATAAGAAAACCTAAAAATCCTAAAACACCTAAAAATATAATAACTAGAATACAAATAAATGGTAATAATATAGATATGCAAATAAATTATTTCCAAATATATCTCGCTGCATCCCGGTCTCGCCGGACATGAAATATTTGTCCTCGAATAATCTAAATAATATTAAAATCCTCAAGATAATCTCAATTGAAATATGATAAATACTAAAATAATTAAAATACAAATTATTTATCCTTATCATAGATCTACGTTGCATTAGGTCTCGCCGGCCAAAAAAGATTCGTCCTCAAATCTTCAACCGATTTTCCACAGCGATTTGGTTTCTTCTTGTTGACGATAACTTGTTTCTGCACAAACCGGATCTTGCTCGAAACTTTCACATACCGAATCTACACGAATCAGAATCGCAAAAGTGTTTTCTTCGAATATGAATTCGACATGATCGATAACTAGGACATCATCTTCATAGATGTCGTAGATGTGATCTCTATAGACCTCTCGATAGATCTTGCCATCTTCATAGATGTCGTATATATGAGCACCATAGATCTTTCTGTAGATCTCATGGTATTCTCTCGAAGCTCGACAAAATGACTTTTGTCCTCGAAAGTATGGATGTTGTCACTCACCATGACATCCTGAATCAGTTTTCGGTTAAGAAATCAAGGAACATGTCTCTGATAACAACTGATATAGCGGAAACTTTCATGGATAGAATAATAATCCATTGATTCTAAGAATACACGGATAATTAGGATAATCGCAAGATTGTTCGTTTAGTCTGAGAATCTCCGAATAAACAAGTCTTCTTAAGATTGTTGAATTGTCGAAACGAATACCGATATCAAGAGAGATAAGGGAGAGAACTCTAAATTTTATTAATCAAATCATAAATTAATAAAATTATAAACCCAAACGGCTTATTTATAATAAATTCAAAACATTAGAATAATAACTCTAAAATAATAATAAAAAATTATCTATATAATAAAATTGATAATAAAGATATTCTAAATATTTCGCTCCATCACATATATACATCACAATCTGATAAATTATAATTCACGTGTCTTGTATCCAAGACTCCAATTCTAAACCACGGCTCTCTCTTCTGCTATTGTCTTCGTCATATCCAACATCCCTATTCAAATTTATTGTATTACTCTCTTTCTCTTTCTCTTTCTCTCTCTCTCTCTCTCTCTCTCTAGAAGTGGTCCTTGCCCTCTATATAACACAATCTTTTCTTCTTCTTTCTTCTCCCTTTCTTTCGAAAAACACAAACAATTACACTTCTTCTCTAACCCGCAAGCGATCAAGAAAAGAGAGTGTTTTCTTGGATATATATATATACAAAATATCTTCTTCTTTTTTTCCAAGTAAAAATGTCGTCTAGCAGAAGGTCTAGACAAGCAAGCTCATCATCAAGGATTAGCGATGATCAGATCACTGATCTCATCTCAAAGCTCCGACAGTCTATTCCAGAGATTCGCCAAAACCGTCGTTCCAACACGGTAAAAACTTTTTTTTTTTAAGTTATACTTATATATAATCTCTATATATGTACTGTAAAAGACAATGTTTTATCTAGCGAATTCGAAACAGAATTCTATTTATGATTCATTATTTTGATCTCATTATAAGTTTGAATTTTATGATATTTACTTAGGGTTAGTTACTATGTTAAAGTTAATAGAGAAACTCACATATACAACATGTTGGAACAGTGAATTATAGTCATATGGTAATTACGTGTGGGAGATTGCAGTTTGAAGTTTCAAAAAAGACTTTTGACCATTAACCGGACTTTGAGGAGAGGGGAACATATTTCCCCTAACTTCAGGATTAAGCTTCTAAGTAATTTTACTTATATTATTGATTAATTGCATTGAATGTGAGACGACTATATTGCTTCACGGACTATCAATTCAATACATTTATATATGTACAGCACCGACTTATTTTTCTCGTATTATATATTTATTATAGTTTCTATAAAACAAGAAAAGGACGAACTTTAGAAAAAAAAATAATAGAAAGGCCGGTTTCTATAAATGAAAGCATCGTTTTCTTTTAGTACACATTACTACTTAATTAGATTTGCCCCCAATGTTAACAATGTGTGAGTTTTGGTATTAATCACTGATTAAAGTTTATAAGTTATACGCATTTATCTTAATTAAGGTGTATTTCTTATAAAAATGCATGATATTGTAATATTTCTAGCAATAAGCATCTCGATATTTTCATTATATCAATTAATACGCATCGTTACTTAATGCGCTAACACACCATATTTTGAATATTTATTTCGAATTCTGACTATAAGATGTACATTCTTTTACATATATAGGTATCAGCATCGAAAGTGTTACAAGAGACTTGCAACTACATAAGAAACTTGAACAAAGAAGCCGATGACCTCAGTGATCGATTGTCTCAGCTTCTGGAGACCATTGATCCTAATAGCCCTCAAGCAGCCATCATTAGGAGCTTGATTAATGAATAACTAAGATATATGTCGGTTAGCTGATGTATAATTTTACAATCTCGTTGCGAGGTTGATCCATCAGGGTTTCCGCTTAATCATCTATTATATGTTTCTCATATATTAATTACAAGTCTAGCTAGCTATAGGGTTCATATTAATTGACCCTCTTTTGGTTTAACATCATGCATGCAACTATATAAGCTTTGATTATAATAAATCACATTTCCGCTAATTATTTCGTTTAGATCCTTTTATATTATATGTATGTGCGTTCATTTGTATGTCCGTGCTATACAAATGAAATATCGCTCTCTATATAGGACCAGTGAGAGATCGTTTCTAATCGAAATTCAAACTAATCATCAAAATATGTGGAATAATCGATTAATATTTTCATTTAACATACACACAACGATTAAAAACGTAGTAGGATGATTAAAACTTTATCTTCATTAGACTCGCATGAAGAATTCTGAATTATTACACCACTATAATTTGGTTAAACTATAAATTGATTACTTTGACTTAAAATATGAATAACAAAAGATGAAGTTAAGGTTATGTAAATAACACTGTAAAATTTGTTTTTATTTTAGAATTTACCTTCACAAATGTATAAATGAAGTATATATATTAGTATTGTTTTCTTATTAGAATATATAAATACGAAGAGTTTCTAAACATAAATTAAAACATTATTAAAGAATATATATACATACACACGTAATTAATTTAATTGATAAATCTGTCAAATGGCAAGCTTTTTTCAGCCAAAAAAATACACATTATGTATTGGTAGAAGTTCATATGTATGCTCGGTTTTCCGTAACTTTGTGTAATTATTTACGGTCAAGATGTGTGAGCTCCTTTGTTGAAATATCAAGTGGCAGGAGTCTTGCTTATTAATGCTACAATAAGGACACACACACAAAAAGTGACGCGAATTTTAGCAAAAAAGGGTATACTTACTTAATTAGTAGTACATAATTTATCATTTTTAAAAAATAACTTAAATCAAATCTTAAAAAGGAGTTTGTCGTCTTTTGTGAGAAGATGTGAAATATAAAGGACGTTACTACTTAAATTTGTCGGAGATTTGGGATCATGAGCCACAAATTTTGCATAAATTAGCGTAGTCTTATGTAAAAAATTATATGAATATATGAAAATATAATGTTACAAAAATATATGTAAATATAAGGCATGGATGTGACTATATATATATATATAACACTATATATATATATATATATATTTAAAGATTTTGTGGACTTCGATCTCTCTGCCATATACATAATATTGTTTACACTGCAGTTTTTGTAGCTTCATTTTTATTTTTAAAAAGTCAGATAAATTTACGGGATGCAACTGTAAAGTAGTTAAATCGGTTGAAATTGGATATTATTTTGTAGTTTAACGACTAACGAGAAACCTTTTACCTAAGAAAATATAGGAAATTATGTAGACCTTTTGACATGAACCTTTGACTTTTTAGGTTGGTTAAAACTATTTGATAAAGTAAGTAGCTAAAGTGGATTTTGTTTAATTATTTTAAAGGACGACATAAATTTCAATTTTCATCATCTAAAAAGTTATGGATTTCGACCTAAAGCTGAGAGTGCTAACCACTGATTATATACTCAACTTTATAAAGCACAGTTTTTTGTTTTTGTTTTTGAACTATTTATAAAGCACAATTCTTCCGTCGTAACTCGTAACGATCGATACGAGCTAAAATTTAATAGTTTTCCAACCGATAACCAAACTAATTACTAAACCTGAAATGATTTGTCTACTGTTCACAACTAACCTCGATTGCTCTTTATTTTATTCTATTACTAGATTTTCACCTTTCTATTTATATTTGTAAATTTTGTTTGTTTTATGCATGGAAAAGGCTGTGAATAGATTGGTCTTCAAACTATTTTTCTTTTAAATGTTAAAAAAAAAAGTTTCTTTATATAGTTATATATACTGATATTCGAATCAAATTATAAATTTATACAGTAAAGTTGGTGGTGCGTAGGGATAGACCCCTATATGGTCCCTTTCAACTGAAACCTACATTAATTTAGATACCTATATTTAATATATGAATCATATCGTATTGTGATCAATTTTCTATTTTAACTGCTATGTTGATTATACGTGTGATTTTTACTTATACTACTATCTATTATAGTATATTATAATTGAGAATTAACTTGGTCTGAGAATGAAAGTTATAGTGGTTGATTACAAAGCTATCTTTAATGATTTATTTATTAAAAATTTAACTATTAAAAAATTCCAAAATATTTTTAAAAAGAAATAAGCAATATTTGATAAAAATTCGTATATATATATGATAAAAATTAGTATATATATACTAGATTATGATCCGTTTATACGCGGATTTATAGTTTAATATTTTATAACCCGTAAAAAATAAACTATAAACAAAAAAATAGAAAACAAAATTAGACCTCCCGTGAAAATAAATAATATAAGGTTGAGATCGCCAATGCACAACCACATATAGAGAAACCTAACAATTATTTATTCATTTTGATTCTATTATTTGGTTTATTCATTTTGTTTAGTAACTTAATATTTTTAAGATTATGAATCAATTTTAAATTTTCTTTTTATTGTTAATATTATGTAACAAAATCTAATTAAAATTTACTTTTTAGGATTGAAATTTTTTTACACGTGTCAAAATCTGATCGATTAACTTGACACATGTATCAGGTGAATAAGCAACTTTGAAACATTCAGCTTTATATAATAAGATGTATGTATAATTGATTATTTTTTTTTAAACAACACGTGTAATAAACATAAGAGAAATGCCTTAAAATAGCACAAAATTAATTTTTATGCTAAATATAGCACACCAAATTTTAAATTCTAAAAATAGTACAAATAATTATGTGAAAATACTTGTTTACCAAAGATAAAATTAAAATTAAATTAAAATTAAATTAAAACATTATTCTTGGATTCCCTGTTTCCTATTTAGGGTTTAGTTTTCTCCATTATAAAAGAAATTTGGGTTATTTTAATATTAAATTTGTGTTATTATTGTCAATTTGAACTAGTAATGATAATTTGGAACAAAAAAAAATGTATTATTTTGGACAATTGTCCTAAACATAACAGTATCTATATTTTTATATTCTATTTAATTAATATTGTATATATATACCGAAAATCTTCATCAATTTTTAAACCTAGCACAATCTAGAAAATTATTTGCTCTCTATTTTCTTTATAAAAAACTGTAAAAATAAGAACATTATTTTACCAAACATTTAGCGCCCGAAAAAAAAATCTAGTATGGTATTTTACTACTATATGGTATTTGGATTGAAAATATCGGCTAGAAAATTCCAAAACAAATGTAATTGATGGGTCATAAAATAGCGAATGTTGTCTACCCTACAATTTTATAATAACTACCGACATGATTGTTCTCGCCGTTGGATAAAGGATGTCATCCATTTTATGTTTGGATGTTTAATACACGAACTATTAAATTTTGTGTATTTTATCATATTTATATTTTAAAATTTTGATTTTGTCTTCTTTTATTTATTAAATTCGATTTATTTTATCAGAAAAACAAAACTAATAATTTATATAAATAAATTTAATAAAATATTATTTTTAATTATTATTTACAATTAAAAAATTCAAAAAATTAAAAAGAAATTAAAACAAAAACAAAAAAAATTATGGGTGGCGGAGAATCCGAAGCTCGATTTTGAGATTGATTTCTCGTCTCGGTTGTCTTCGAGCAGTGGTCCTCTGGGTGGCGTATCAATGACTTCCGCGGAAGAGCTCTTCTCTAACAGCCAGATCAAGCCGATGAAGCTCTCGCATCTTCAGATTTGGAAAACGAGGAAGAAGACGAAGATGATGCGAAACCAGGCGGTGGTGTGAATAGGCGTGGGAGAGATCTGACGTTGAGAAGCATATCTGTTCACCGCAAAGCCAGATCTCTCTCTCCGCTCGAAACGCCGCGTATCAATGGACTGAAGAGGAAGAGGAAGAGGAAGAAGGAAGAGTCGCCGGAGAGAGAGAGGTGAAGGAGTGTATACAGAAGCAGGTTTTTTTTAATCACTAAATACATTCAAGAATCATAAAGCTTTCTAAATCATTGCCCAGTAGCTAGAGAATTGTGATAGAAGATGAGATTATTTCGGTTTTTTTTTTTGGATAACCCAATTGCTCGAAAATTGTGATAAAAGATGAGAATCATAAAATTTTCCAAATCATCGGATCCGATCATCGATTCCTTAACAGAGGAGTAAATGAAGACAAGAAAGCTTTGGGCCTGGTAATATCACCAGGAGAGGAGAGGAGATGGAGTTGTAGATTTGGTTAAGGAGAGGAGAAGAGAAGGATGATGGTGGTCGAAGGAGGAAGAACAAAACAAACATTTTTTGTTTTTGTTTTTAATTTGTTTTTAATTTTTAAATTTTATTTTTATAAATTATTAGTTTTATTTTTTTTGATAAAATAAATCGAATTTAATAAATAAAAGAGGGCAAAATCGGGTTTTCAAAATATAAATGTGGTAAAATACACAAAATTTAATAGTTTATGCATTAAAAAAAAGAATGAATGATATTTTGAGTATTAAAATGGATGACAACGTTAGTATGTGTATTTTTCTGGGTGTCAAAATAGTTCGTGTATTAAACGTTCAAATTACGTAGAATTTGTGTATTTTTAAGCTTTTTTTTCTGTAAACGTTTAAATATCTCATTTGTTTCCTTTTCGTGATTTGTCATTTGATTTATAGAAAAAAACAAATAACAAGAAAAAATAGAAAAGTAAAAAGTAGAAAAGAAAAAAAGAGAGAAAGGGGAGATGAACAGAGTTTACACATCACGGTTAAGGTCGTTATCACTGTTTAACGGTATTGTCAAAAAAGGCCATTCAGTGTAGTACGTCATTGTCTTTGGGATTTTAGTTTATTCCCACATGAACTATGCGTTTCCTGATTATTCATATACGAGATATCGAAAAATGTCAAAACCATCATAAACTATCTTTAAATTTGAATTTCCTACATGAATTTTTGAAAAGTGGTCAATTTCAACAAAACCGTTAACGGAGTGAGTTTTCCGTTAAACGGTTTCTGACATGTGGCATAGCGGTTTGGTTTGGTTAGACATTAAACCGATTTTTTTTTAATTTCACAGACCAAACGACGTCGTTTTGGTCTATACTCACGATTCAAACAGACCAAACGACGTCGTCTTTCAATTTGGGGGAAAATTAGATTTAGGGTTCTAAGGGGGAGTCGCGATTCGAGAGTAGAGAGGAAGAGAGGAAAAGGCGAGTGTAGGAAGAGGCGGCTCGAATCAGGCTCGACGTGTGAGTATGTTGAATCGAGGAAGAGGGATCCCAACCCATTGTCGATGTGGTGAACGTGTAACATTGCTTACATCAAAAACTAAAACTAACCCATGAAGGCTTTTCCATTCATGTCGATTTGGAGAGGAGGTAATGCTTGTTGTGGTTTGTTATCGTATTTTGCTTTGTCTCATCACTTCATTTCATCGTGGACATCAACATTCTGGGTAATTAGAGTCACCAATGAGAATGCTTAATTTTCAACCGCAATTCGTGATGTGATGAACTGTTAAAAGGTTATAATATTCTCTAAATTTGTATATTGTAGAATAATCGATATCATTTGTTCAAATGGACGGACTCGGACTTGTGAAGCTGTTGTAGGCGGTTTTGAGAAGGAGCTACGGGGTTTTGAAAAGGAGATACAAGATTGCAAGATGGAGCTAAGAGGTTTAAAGAACATGATTGTGTGTGTTGTGGTGTTGTTTTTTTTGTACCAGTTTGTGATGTAGCTTGTTTGTTGAACTAGAATAATGTGTGTTGTGATCAAATTTAGTCGTTTGTAATGTTTGAGTCATTTGTAATGTCTTTTGTTAAGGAGTGAGTGTCTTTTTGCATAAGCTAAAACGAAATCAAAAAATTGAACATGAATGCAGCTAAAACAAGAATTGCATAAACCTGAGCAATACATCCATAAACTATGAACCTGAGTCAATACATCCATAAACCATGAACCTGAGTCAATACATCCATAAACCATGAACCTGAGTCAATACATCCATAAACCATACATCATTCACGTGTAAATCCAAAATACATCCTTCAGGTGTAAATCCAAAAAATCCTACACCTTAAACTCCTAATTATCCGAGAGTCCATTCCCTCTTTTAACCCCTGCAAAACAATAATAAACATAAACCTGAATCAAAACCAAAATATAAACCAGCATCTGAAACCTAAAGAGAAACCAGCATCTGAAACCTAAATAAAAACCAGCATCTAAGAAGACTGAAATTTTAAACGGAGGCTTACTCTAAGATTAGTCTAACACTTGGCTTTGCATTGGTTGACTTGATCCCTCACCAAATTCAGATCGATTTTCTGTGACCTTCTTCTTTTTTGGTTGTCGATGAAGAGCAACTACAACATTCTGACACTTTCTTGTGTTATGTCCACTCTCACCACATCTTCCACAATGTATGATTCTTCTTTCTCTTGAAAGTTTAGTAGGCGATTCATGCCTCTCCTTTGTCTTTTTCTTACTTAGAGACTCATTTTTCCCTTTGATCCGTTTATGAATTTTCTTTCTTCCCTTTTTTGTTGGTTCTTCTACTATTGGTGGTGGCACAATAACAGCCTCATCAGTCTGTTCCCAGAAGTTTACACCAAGCACCGCACAAATTGGTGTTTCATACTGCTTTCTCCACGTAGAAGTGAGGTAACAGTCAGCCATATAATCCTCTTGTCTGCGTTTCTTCTGTGAAATAACCTTCAGGGCATGACGGCAAGGCAATCCAGACATTTCCCACTTCCGACATGTGCAAGTACGCAGAATCATCTTCACCTCAAATGCTGACTTTTTCTCCCTGACCTCATAAATCCCATGACCAGCAGGAAATACCGTACAGTGCAAGATATTTTTCTGCTCCTCATCCACTATCTCCATTGCTTTTGGACTAAACTTGCCTCTGTGTTTCATTGCTTTAAGTCTTCTTGCTTCTATGCGCATCATTGCTCTCCTGCGTATTGTCTCTAGCATTTCAACAAGCGGCATACTTCTTGCATGGTCAATGGCCGCGTTAAAAGCCTCTGAGATGTTGTTGCTTACATCATCCGAATAAGCTGTAGGTGTGAAGTAAGCCAGACTGCAATTTTTTGGATTCTTCATCATCATGGATTTATATACCTTCATGTCATATGCCTTTACTGCATCGACCCTTTTATCGTATTGTGGCTTGTTGTAGCTCTTTGCAACCTTCCAGAATAATCCTTTCATATCAGCCCTATTCGGATGCTTCTTCTTTAGGTTCGCATAAATGTGTCTTGCACACATCCTATGCTCAACCTTTGGTAACAGAGCTAACACAGCATTCAATAAACCCTGCAAATAATCACAATCCAGAAGTTGTGAATCCAAAAGTTTTAAATCAGATCTAGCACACCATTCAATTAAATCATAGCAAAGCAAATAATCACAATCCAGAAGTTTTAAATCATGAAATACCTTCTGCCTATCTGATATAATTGTGAATCCATCACCATCTTGAAGATTTAGATCCGTACGCAGCTTCTCAATGAACCATCTCCAATTGTCTTCATTCTCCACGTCAACAACAGCCCAAGCAATGGGGAACATTTGGTTGTTTGCATCTCTCCCAACCGCAACCGCAGCCAACAGCTGGCCTTTTGTTGTGCACTTAAGGAAGCATCCATCCATACCAAATATAGGGCGACAATGAGAGCACCATGTCTTCTTCAGTGCAGCAAAGCATATATAAAATCTGTAAAAAACATCTTCTCTGTTAGCTCCCTGGATTGTCTCCAGTTCTACAGTAGACTCCTCATTTGACCTAGGAAATACAACCACAAAACGCAGAGAATGTAAGAACCAAAAACTAAAAACGCAGAAAATGTAAGAAGTAAAAAATTTGAAGATCAACAAGTAAAAAATTTGAAAGTTACCGTAATAGCTCAACCCGGTAGTCCCTAAGCTTTGAGAATTGAAAGGCGTGCTCCTTTTGGATCATTTCTAATGCCCTTTTCTTTGCCTTTCTACACTGGTCTATTGTTGCAATCAACTCCCAACGCTTCTGAATTTCAGCTTGAATAGCTTTCGGCATGAAGTTGGGATTCTCCCTTACATCATTCACAAATAGCTTAGCAATTACCTCTTGAGTAAGTATCTTCGAATGCCCATTCCTACTGCAATTATGTCTCTTGATGTATACTTTAACCAACCACTTTTGATTTGGTTCTTCATAAGAACAATAAATCCTCCACAAACAAGCTTCCTCTCCTTCTTCAGCTTCACTTGCACATTTCAACTCAGATTTATCTTTTTCCCAACGTATATATTTCACATTCCATCTATGTTTTAACACATAATCTACCATAGCTTGTTTAAAAGCATCTAAACTGTCGAAAGCTTGCTTTAACTTCAGCTCACCACTGCCTTTCTCATATTTGAAATAACCCTCTGTCACGATACCATCTTCATCATCATCTGAGCACACAGGTGTAGCATACTCATCAATAACTTCGTCAACGAAATCTGCCACATTCCTTTCAACCCTTGCTTCTTCATCAAACTGGTGCTCATCTCTCTCAATCTCATCTCTCTCCGGCTCATCTCTCTGAGGCTCATCTCTCTCAAACTCAGCAGGCTCATCTCTCTCAAACTCAGCAGGCTCATCTCTCTCAATCCCATCAGGCTCCTCTCTCTCAATCTCAGCAGGTGACTCATCTCTTTCAATCGCATCAGGCTCCAAAAATATATCAATTACGTTGGTCCACATTGCAGCTTCACACATCTTCTTAATGTTGTGGTCACCATTACACAGCAATTTCCGGTCCTCTACTTCTTCAAAAGGGACCTTATACCATACTCTCTGACCATACAAACTCACCGGTATCTTATTCATTAGCTCTGTAAACAACCCGGATGGACGAGCTTCAATATTACGATAACCAGCACCAATGTAGAGAAGTTTCCCTTCAACCATCTCAAACTTCCCACCATAGTAACAACAGAAATTAATCGGTCTGTCTACTTCATCACTGCAAAAAAAAGTAGCAAGTTAACTTTGGAAACAACCCAGATCGAAAACCAAGTGTTTCACATCCAACAAGAGGAGAGAGATCAACGAGAGAAACACACGAAGATAGCAACAACAACAACAACTAAGAATTGATTCGAGGAGGTGAATTCGACCTCATGTCTACTAAAAACTAAGAATTTCATATAAATCAAACTTAACTCACCTCATTTTCCAACTCGGGAAACACAATTCCAACCCACAAAAATACCTCTGCGAACTTGGGAAACACAATTTTTCGTGTTAATCGACTCGATTCAACATACTCACACGTCGAGCCTGATTCGAGCCGCCTCTTCCTACACTCGCCTCTTCCTCTCTTCCTCTCTACTCTCGAATCGCGACTCCCCCTTAGAACCCTAAATCTAATTTTCCCCCAAATTGAAAGACGACGTCGTTTGGTCTGTTTGAATCGTGAGTATAAACCAAAACGACGTCGTTTGGTCTGTGAAATTAAAAAAAAAAATCGGTTTAATGTCTAACCAGACCAAACCGCTATGCCACATATCAGAAACCGTTTAACGGAAAACTCACTCCGTTAACGGTTTTGTTGAAATTGACCACTTTTCAAAAATTCATGTAGGAAATTCAAATTTAAAAATAGTTTATGATGGTTTTGGCATTTCTCGATACCTCGTGTATGAATTATCAGGAAACGCATAGTTCATGTGGGAATAGGCTAAAATCCCCATTGTCCTTTCCCACATTTTCCACGTTATTTGACTTTTCAAAACTAATTTGTTTTTATAATATACACATATTAATTCATAAATCGACACTTAAGGTGATGTATTGGACAAATATACTGAATGATTCTTCAATTTTTTTTAATTTTTTTTTAATGATTTGATGATTTTAGGTGAAATTTGATAAATTGTTAGGATTTATTATTAAAACTTTTAAACACTTTGAAGTTATTAAAATCTCGATAGTTAAACTGTTCCTAATACCAATAGATTTGAAAGTATATTTGAGAATGACTAGTTTAATAGCGTTGAATTTTAAGAAATATTAAAAATATTAAAAATTAATAACCCTACATTTCGAAAGACTTGTAAAATTCATGATTGATTATCGTAAGATTCGTCAAGACTTTGAATTTCGTAATTTTTTTTTTGTTTTTCGAGCCCCAAATAATAGCCATTTATGAAAAGATTTATTACTATATTCATTTTTGTCCGGAAGGTGTATTACATTTAATATCGCACTTTGCTAAACAAAACAAAAAAAACAAGGTAGATAGCTTCTAAGCCTTCTACGTTGTGGTGGGCTACAAACCTAAGTCGTAATTATTTAATGATTTATGGGGTCTCTTAAAGGCCTAAATATATAAGCCCACTAAACAGATTTTTATGGGTTTTACTGCTATGGCGCCGATTGGCAAAAGTAACGGGCCATATACACAAACGAGCTAGCCCACTAGTTAAAATTGTTGTTAGCTTCGTGAATTAGTTATCAATTAAATAAACTAAATAAGCAATAATGTTTTTTTTGTCCTCCAACACGCCCTATGGATTAGTACATTCGATCGTTGGACGAAAATGAGATCTACGAGTCGAGAGTAGAGATTGGGCTCACATAAAACATGGATGTTAACGGATCACATCATCGAAGATAACTGTTTTGGTCTGCAACAAGAACGTTATAATCTAATTTCTTAAGAAAACATCATCGTAAACCAAGTTAGCTTGGCCCAGTGGTAAGGAATGTCAAACGTGTTATCCATCGCAAGAGAACTCTAAAAATAAATGAAATGAAAGATGCTGATATTGAGTAACTACTTAGAGCATCTCCAATGGTAAGAACCCATAAGGGGTTTTTACCAATTTTTTATTTATAAATTTTGATAAAATGAAAGTTTAGAACCTCATTAATTTTTGGCTCCTCCAATGGTAGAACCGGTTCTAAAAAAAAATTAGAAAAAGAGAATGAATCGGTGAGGAAATTTACCGAAACATCATCATAGGTCCAGCGGTTGAAACATCATCTTGTTCCTTGTTCATGCTCAAAGCTCCCTCTCGCTTCGCAGAACCATAGAGAGAGTCCTGGTGTTCCCCTTGACCTCTGTCAAAGGCTTAGCCTTCTCCTTCCCAAACAGCTTCCTCTGCAATGTTCCCAGTGTGCTCTTCTCCTACTTTCACAGTATCAATTTTCTTCAGTTCCTCGGGAATCACAAGCTCGACCATCTTGCTCCTGGAATTATATTTTTTCATCTCAATCAGCTTCTTCTTCATCTCAATTAGCGATACAAACGAAGAAAGGTTGAGGAAAGAGATCACCAAATTTTTTTTTTTTTTTAATTCCTTCCGCCAATGACTTACATGTGGCTTAAGGACCGGTCCTAAAAATTCTTAACTAAGGATCGGTTCTAAAAGATAATACCATTTTAGATTTATTTTTAATTATAACTACACTAAGAACCCCTTCCTAAACACCCCCGTTAGAGATGGTCTTACGGATTTCCTTTTTAGGTCAAAACTACTTACGGATTTCAAATTACATTTATAATGAACTTTGTAGGTGTTTTTATATACCAAGATATACTTGTTTATACGTGACCCAATCTAGTTCTAGAAAGGAAATCCGTTGTGAAGAAACGAACGAATCGCTTTAGCTTCGGTTAATTAATGGGAAAATTGCATTTAAAACATTTAAAGTTAAATTCACTAACACTTTAAACCCTGACAGTTTACCACTCTCACTTTGAACCATGAAAGTAACAAAGCTGACACTTAAAACTCTCAAACTAGCTTCCGACTTTGCGCCGCCAAAAAAATTAGCAGAACCGTTATCTTTGTTAACGGAACAGTGATTTGGGTTTTTTTTTAAATTATGTAAGAAAATACATTTAATTAATTAATTTATTATAATAATAATTTCCAAAAAATAAAAAATAGATTAAAAAAAAAACTATTTTTCTCTTCTCCTTCCTCGTTTCCTTTCCTCCGTCTGCTACCTCCTACCTCCTTCCTCCACCCTCCATCATTCATCCTCCAACCTCGTTCAATGAAGGTATTCACAAATTCACTAAATTTGAAATGCTATCAGAGCGTTTCGTTGATCTTCCATAACCGATGATGGAGGGGAGTTGGTTGGCTCCGGTGGCGGCGAACCAGAGTCTACCAGTGGAGGATCAGCTGGAGGTGGAGCATCCAGGGGAGGAGGAGGCAAGGAATCCGGCGGATTGGTTGATTCCAGGGGCGGAGTCGCCGGCGACGGAGTTGAATCAGCCGACGGACTAGGAGGCGGCGCATAATCCAACGGTGGAGGAGCAGATCCACCGATCGGGTTATCGGGCGGCGGAACGGAATTAGCGGACGGTGCTGGTGGAGAAGAAGTCGGTGAGTCAGACATTTTCTTCTTCTTGTGATTCTTCCCCAGAAAAACAACACTCAAATCCTACTGGTTTAGCAACTAATTTATTTCTGAAATCAAAACCACTCCATTGATATCGTCTCTCCAAAACCCCAAATGAAACTATCAATTTGATAACCCAGAAACAATTGAATAGAAGAAGAGAAACAAAAAAACAAATTATATCCCGCTCTGCTGCAATTGGAAACAACTAATTAAAATCAGAAATAGATCCCAATAAACAAAGATTTTTTCTAATTACGAAAATTAGGGTTTATAAAACGAAGACCTAGAAATAAGCTGGAGAGAGAGAGGAGGAGGAATGCGTGCCATTACAGAATTATATAATTTGACGATGTCAAAGGTAACAAATTATCGATCGATTTAAGGGAATTAGAACCAGAAAGAGGAAATGAAATGCTAACAAAATCCTCGAAAACAATAGAAAAGAAATGTTCAGTTTTTACAATCGAAATCTGGATTGTTTCCATCAAAAGATGGAAAGAGGTAAGAGCGACTCAGGAATCAATTCAAAAAACAAAAAAACCACTGAAGAAACGAGGAAGGAGAAGAAGAATTTGTTTTTGTTTTTTGTTTTCCTATTTTTTTATAAAAATTATTATTATAAGTAATTAATTAATTAAATTAATATATATATTTTTAAAAAAATTCACGTCATTATTTTATAACAAAATATCACTGTTCCGTTAACAAAAATAACGGTTCTGTTAATTTTTTTGGCGGCGCAAAGTCGGAAGCTAGTTTGAGAGTTTTAAGTGTCAGCTTTGTTACTTTCATGGTTCAAAGTGAGAGTGATAAACTATCAGGGTTTAAAGTGTTAGTGAGATCAACTTTGATGGTTTTAAATACAATTTTCCCGTTAATTAATATAAGAACCAAGATAATTGATAACACTGCGGTTAATTTAGATATAAAATATTATTATATGACTCGGTCAATAAAGAACATAAAAGAAAAGAGTATCAAACAAACTCATTTTATATAACAAAGAAAAAATGAGCCCGTTAAATATTTTTTAAAAAATTTAAAATTAAAGAGTGGAGAGTTGAAGTATCCCAAGAAAGATGCAGAGAAGGAAAGGAAGCAGAGCACATGGGAGCAGTGGAGCTACTTGGAGAAGCTTCAGATCATATATGTATATTTTCTTTATATTATATAATAAAACTTTCAATAATTTTCTGCAACAAAGGCATATTGCCAAAGAGGATAGATAGATAGGTGTTAATAATCTTTCAAATCTTCCCAATACAAGCATGTGAAAGACCTTGTTGTAGGACAGGTCTGTGGCACTATATTGTAGGACCCGTTCTTAAATTTTATATTAAAAATACTATATTATAATACAGTATACCATATACTAACAAATAAAAAAAATGTATTTTTTATATATGTTTGATACTGCGAAAGCCACCACATAGATATGACAATTGGGAAACACTAGTGGTGGGTCTCTCTATCTTTCACATCTACCTTGGATACTCATAAAAACTCTTACCAACAAAATATAGTAGAGTGAAAGAAAGAGCATCTCAATCATCATTTTGCCAATCAATATTTCTCATATCACAATATATCATATACATAGATATATCATATATGTATACTATATTTACAGAAATAGTTATGTGTATACTATCTGATATGTTTCGGTAAAGCTTTTCTTATTCGGATAATCCAAATTAATTAGTCTGTTCCAAAACTGAAAAACTATGAAATATTCTCTGATTTGAGTGGTTTTATCTAAACCAAAACCAATCCATTTATATTAAACTCAATTGTACTTTATATTTAAAAACATTTTGCTTATATCTTGGCCGGAATTCGAATTAAACATTCTTATATTTATGAGTTATATAGAGAAAGAAAATTTTAGAAAATATTTAGGCCAAATCTAAAAAGAGAAAGCAATATATTTGACCCAAAATTTATAAAATATAGTATAATTTTTGTTATAACCTAAGTATATATGTTGACCAAAAAAAAACTTATACAGTATTATATATAGGATCTTTTAGATGTATATGAATGACTCACCAAATAATTAGTTATCTAAAAATGAATAATTTTAAATTAGTTTAATAGGAAAGAGAAAAAATTATAGACCAAAAAAAATATATATATATATATACATATATATATTTTTATTATTCCTAATGTCATTATCTTGTAAATTGTGATATCAATGAATAAAACCGGCGACCATGTTTATCAACCGCTCACCGATACTGTTCATTCAAAGTCGACTGATACTGTTCATTCAAAGTCGTTGACACTATTCATCATTAGAAAACAAAATATCCGGTACTTGCTAGCGTGCTGACAATAATTAATATTTGATACTTGTTAACATGCTAAAAAAGTATCAGATATTACTGTTAACGTATTAATAATAATATATGATATTTGTTAACGTCTCATCTGATACTTGTTATCGTGTTAACAATAATATATAATATTTTAACCTGTTACTGTTAACATAGTATGTTAGCGTGATAACAATAATATGTGATACTTTGTTAATATGCTAACAAAGATTATATGATATTTATTAACGTATTAATAATAATATATGGTATTTGTTAACGTGCTAACAATAATAACAAGTGATAATAATTTTTTATATATAATTATTTGAAATTAAAATTAAAATTTGATTGGTGAACAATGTCGGTGGCGGTTGGTGAACAGTATCGTTGATTTTTGTATGTAATTATTTGAAATTAAAAAGTATTAATAAGGTTTTTTTATTTTTTCTTTAGTTCCTATTTATTTAATTTTGAATTATCCACTATTACTTACTTAATTTTCATATTTCAAATTGTTAGATAGTGATAATACTCTTTATATATATATCTTTATATATATATATATATATATATATATATATATATATATATGTGTGTGTGTTGAGATACTTTAGTTATTTATTGTTTGATACAATTTAGCTATTACTGATTAGCTTGAATCTTAAATCATAAAGACTCTAAGTTTGGTTATGTTAGAAATACTTAGGTCGGTGCATGGTGTGAACGCAGATACCTGGTGAGAAGAACACACATGCGTCTAGGTTGTACTGTGGAATGTTCTTCAAAAACCAATGAGTGTGCTTTTACATTTGAAAATTTTCAGTCCTTTTAAGAAATCAATATATGTATGCGACAGTACGTAAAATGCTAATAATAAAATTGATAAATTCAAGAATATATAATCGGTGATCGACAAACTACTAACCTTATACGTACAGACTACAGTAGATATTCCGGGGGTATAATAAAATTAATCAATTATTGATTACACCTGAAAAATTAAAATTCATGCCCGAGATACATTTATGTTAATGCCTTAATAAATTAATAGTATTAATGACAATTTTCCTAATGCTACCCCTATATTCGAGGATTGAGACTCAATTAATGGGTGTCATCATTTTTTAAATTTTTTTACTTATCTTTTTAAAATGATTACATGTTTGTATATCTTAACTATAGACATGAGTAGATCTAAAATTTCAGAACCAAAAATTTACATTGATTATTTCCTCGATCTCAATTTGTTTAGTTAGATTTGTCTAACACATCTTTATATCATAAATGGCACGTTGGTCGAAGATAATATATAGATGAATCTCGAGATCTAACAGTGATTATCAAGATAATAATGGTATGATAGAATAACTAATTTAATTGAAAAATGTTTAATCGATGTATTAGTTGGGTTATAGTTGTATATATATATCATGTACAAGCTAAGCGTATCTTAATAGCATAAGTTTAAACAGTATATATAAATGGTGGAAAATCAAAAATGTATGTACGTATACGTATATATGTCAAAGATCCATGTGGTATTTAATTTTTAAAATTTTAATTTCCCAAGTGTCCTATACAAATTAAATAAAAAGAAAGATCAGCATATGCCCTAAAGCTTAAATGGTATAAAGGGTGGGTCCTATACAAACTTCTCATGAGCTGATCCCTTCCCTCTTCTTCTCCCTCTTCTCACTAAATTCTCCTTCACAAGAAAACTTCAAGATCTTGTGTTTTTGACCTCCAACAAGTTCTTGATCTAAATTACGAAGATTGATCAGCTCACAATTCATAAGAAGAGTTGATCATTGGTCAGCTTTGAGCGTGTGTATACACACATACGTGTATATATATATGTATATGTATGAAGAGGAAAGGAACAATATTATTAATAATCAAGAAGGATTGAGATTGGAGATGGCCTTTCCACAACACGGATTCATGTTTCAGCAACTCCATGAAGACAATGCTCATCACTTACCTTCCCCTACCTCTCTCCCTTCTTGCCCTCCGCACCTCTTTTATGGTAAGTACCCCTCTCTCTCTCTCTCTCTATATATATATATACATGTATATATAGACACATAAATATATTGTCAAAAGGGTTAATACCTTGCCAAAATTTGATTTTAAAAGTCGTAAATCTTTTGATGGATTCTTGGTCACTGTGAATTTCACTTAAGGAATACATGATTGGCGATTAGTATAGATTTCGACCTTGAATTCCAAAGTTACCAAAGAAAAAGGGGTATTTGTTCTTTGTTTTGGTGTAGGAGGAGGAGGAGGAGGAGGAGGAGGAAACTACATGATGAACAGATCAATGTCGTTCACGGGAGTATCAGATCACCACCATCTACCTCAAAAAAGCCCGACCATGACGAACATGAATGATCAGGACCAGGTGGGCGAGGAAGACAATCTATCAGATGATGGGTCACACATGATGTTAGGAGAGAAGAAGAAGAGGCTGAATTTAGAGCAAGTTAGGGCATTAGAGAAGAGCTTCGAGCTAGGGAACAAGCTGGAGCCAGAGAGGAAGATGCAGCTTGCTAAGGCTTTAGGGTTGCAGCCTAGGCAGATTGCGATATGGTTTCAGAACAGGAGAGCTAGGTGGAAGACAAAGCAGCTCGAGAGAGACTATGATTCTCTCAAGAAACAGTTCGATGTTTTTAAATCGGACAACGATTCTCTTCTAGCCCACAACAAGAAACTCCATGCTGAGGTATAAACACAAAAATTCTACTAATATTTTTTACATCACGTTATTTCTTAGAGCAAATCTAAAAGCTAACGATTTTCGATTAAATATGAATGTTTTTACAAGCTACTAAACTATGAATATATGTGTTTGATAGTTTAATTTGTAGAATTTTAGTTATGCATCGTTATCATTTATCAAGCATATACGAAAGGTGAAAAAGTATAGTATATACTGTACAAAAGAAAAATCTTCATGGATTAACACATAGGTAGAGATCTTTAGAATGGCTTAAAATTATATATATATATATATATATATATATATAATATGATATGAAATGAAATGCAAATAGATTATTGACAGGCTCTTGATCCAACGCAAAGATGTTTGTCAAAACTCAAAACACATAATTATACATGATTTTTTATTATTAAATAAAGATTCTTGTGTACATTCATTTTAAAACTAATAAAACTCCCATGTGCTTGTGGAGTTGACATTTACGATAATTTATTTTTATTTAACAAATTAATAAATTTTATGTGAGAATAAATTTCTCCACTAACTTTGGTTTACGTGTGATGATACTGGTACACAAAACAGTTAGTGGCATTGAAGAAACAAGACCGTAAAGAATCAGCAAAGATCAAGAGAGAATTAGCAGAAGCTTCATGGAGCAACAATGAAAGCACAGAAAATACTAATAATAATTCAGACATAAATCATGTGAACATGATCAAAGATCTTTTCCCTTCTTCGATCAGATCCGCCACCACGACCACGACCTCGGCCCATATTGATCATCATGAGATGGTTCAAGATCAAGGTTTTTGCAATATGTTCAATGGTATTGATGAAACGACGTCGGCTAGTTATTGGGCATGGCCTGACCAGCAGCAACAACATCACAATCATCATCAATTCAATTGATTACATCGTCCAAGAAGAACATCATAATCATAATCCTGATAAACATCATCATCATACTCATCTTGATATCATTATCATCGTCAAACGAAAATTTGGTAGATTTTTTTTAATTGAGTATTTTGCTGTTTAATTACATCGTTTTATTTTGCTGTTTCTTTTGGGTTTGCAGAAAATTGGTGTATAGGGTATTCGACAAATTTTTTAGAATAATAATTTCTTGTTACTTTACTTGAATAAATAAAGTTTTTTTTTCATCCAAATATTTGTTCGAGAGCAAGTATATGTATTTTAAATAACAAAGCACTACAAATTTACAATGAAACATGTTATTAGAGATTTTCGCCAGTAATGATTAAATTTCATAGCACAGTTAATATTGTGGTGTAGATAGCGACGATTTTGTTTTGCTAATTGCATAACATCATTTTTATCCATTAATGTTGCAAAGATTTTTATTTTTGTTGCTAAAGTTCAGCTTTAAGATCAAATATTTTCGTTGAAGTGAATGGGTAATTATGATTTTCTTCGTTTTTTCTTTCTAAAAGTATAGCAACACACTACAAGAAAACAGGGCTATTTCCGACGGTCAAATCCGTCGGAAATCCGTCGGAAAGGGTCTTTTCCGACGGATTTCCGACGGATTTAAGCTGTCGGTTACAGTTCGTCGGAAATGTGGTTTCCGTCGGAATCCGTCGGAAATTTCCGACGGATTTGTTCCGTCGGAACGCCGTCAGACATTTCCGACGGATTTCCGACCGCGTAAGTTCCGACGGATATTCGACGGACTTCCGACGGATACTCCGACGGATATTCAGTCGTAAATGCCGTCGGAACTCCGTCGGAAATTTCCGACGGATTTCCGACGGATATATTACCGACAGATTTCCGACGGATACTCCGACGGATATTCAGTCGTAAAGGCCGTCGGAAATCCGTCGGATATTTCCGACGGAATTCCGACGGATATATTACCGACGGAGTACCGACGGATACTCCGACGGATATTCAGTCGTAAATGCCGTCGGAACTCCGTCGGAAATTTCCGACGGATGTCCGACGGATATATTACCGACGGATTTCCGACGGATATTCGACGGCGTTACGACGGATAATTTGATCGGAAGTTGTCTCGGAAGTCCGTCGGTTCTTCGTCGGAAATAGGTTCCGAAGGATTTAATTACGACGGTAACTATAACGCCCCGACCACCCATACCTGTGGGCCCCATGCCTGCTCTCGGCCCGTGGGCCCCATGCCTTATCTCGGCCCGTGGGCCCCATGCCTTATCTAGGCCCGTGGGCCCCACCCTTGTCCGACGGCCGGTGCGTTAATCCGGGAGGCTTGTAATACTTGTTTACTGACCCTGCAATCACCACGTGATTTTTCCCCGTGTTTTGTCCTCACTCACACGATACCGCGAATAACTTCCCGGAATGTCACCCATCTTTAGACTACTCCAGCTCAAGCACGCTTAACTCTGGAGTTCTTTCGGGCAAGTGATCGGAAAAGCTAAGTGCACTTTGGTGTCATAGCTAGCCAAATCAATTCTTATAAGCCTCTCCGCATATACAAGAAATCGGGATGTTACAGTAACTTATTCCGACGGTTTTCCGACAGAATTGGTATTTTGAATTTTACTTAATTATTTATTTTTTGGAAATTTATATATTAAAATTATAGAAATTTGAAATATAAATTAAAAATAGAAATAATAAATATATAAATTCATTAAACAAAATTAAAAAAGTCATTACACATTAAAATAAAGTGTTCAAAAAAAGCATTAAAAGCAAATATTTAAACGGTTGGAGAATCTCCGTCGTCGGGATTATTATCCCGAAACATATGCGGGAAGCATTTTTCCATCATCTTCTCCAAGCAGGAGAGCTTCTTGGTGGTAGTCTGTTGCTCCGTCCGTAGCTCTTCAACCTGCCGGTCACGGTCTATCACCGTTTGGGTGAGCCTCTCGATTTCTACCCGGTACTCCGAAGGATAACGAGGAAGCGAGGAAGAAGATTCCTGGGTCGGAAGGGTGCCTAACCCAGCGAATCGACCTTTCACTTGCCGGGTTTGCTGCGAATAATTAAAACCGATAATTAATAAATAACGAAAATAAAAAAAAAACGAAATGAAATTAAAACTTACCTCAAGTACAATCTGGTTTATCTCTTCCCGGGACAAAGCGGTCGAGGACGTCGATCCTTCGAGACTGAGCTGCGATGCTGATAGTTCACGATCCAGCTTCGTCTTCTTGCTCTTCTCGACAACATCCCGCATCCCCAAGTCCTGTATCTGACCGGTTTTCTTGTTGGTGTGTCTACTCTCGATGAGTTGAAGATAATCGGGTTCGGAACCAGATGCTCTCGCCTGCGAAAATTTGTTAAGTTAAATAAATAAAAAAAACAGAATTCACAATAAAAAATTTAAATTAAACTTACCATTTCCATCGCTTCCCGTTCGATGGTCTTTGCGCCCGCGTTGTGGATGTAGACCCCTTTCCCGCCTCGTTGGCTAGTTCTGTTCTTCGACTGTTGCTCGGAGGTCTTTTTCGTCGCAGGCCTACTCCAGTACTCACAGAAGCCTTTCCAGACGTCGTCGTCAAGGTCCTTCGGCTTGTCTTTGTTATGCTTCCACTTCTGTTTCCACTCGTACATGTGCTTCGAGTACGAGTTTGCGGCATACTTGTCGAAGGTGTCAATGACTTTCCGCGTATGATGAGAGTCCCACGTGAACTCTTGCTACAATATTTTAAAAAAATTTGTTACATATCAAAAAGAAAAATTGACAAAATGAAATTCAAAATAAATAATATATCAATAAAGAAAGTACCGCGAAAGTCCGGTGCCACACGTCTTTCTCCTCGGCAGGCATGTCAGAATACTTCTCGTACGGTTTGTCCAACATGTTGTGGAGCATCCGTAATATCGCCTTGTTGATCTGAGTCGACAGCTTAAACCTGAAAACATTATGAAAAGATATAAATATGTTAAGTTTAAAAATCTAAATAAATTGAAATAATGTACCAAAAATTTCTTACCAAGTGCCGTCCTCAAACTTCGGGTCGAGTCGAATGCAATGGCCCCGGTTAGGCTGCCGGACTAGCTCCTCGATCTCAATGTGGCTCCGAGCAGCGGATTGCTGGGAATCTGGGATGTGAGTTCCCGAGCTCGTTGGTCCCGGAGGAGGCGTACACCGAGAACTCCGAGAACGGCGTCCTTGGTTGCCGCCTCCCAACTGAAGAACATCGTCGTGATCCCTGCGGAAAACGGTAAAATTGTTAGTAAATTAACAATAAATTCAAAAGTTCCGGAAAAAAATTTAGGAAAAATTCAAATTATCCGGAAATTCACAGTTTCCGAAAAATTCAAAGTTTACTAAAAATTCAAATATTTCAAAAAATTACAAAATTTGCTAAAATATTTTAAAATCAGTTTTAATATATAAAAATATTTAGAAAACGTTTTATTACTATAAAAAATATTTAAAACGATTTTATTTCTAAAATAATATTTGAAAAAGGTTTGTATTATTAAAAAAATATTTTAACATCAACTTAAATATATAGAAATATATTAAAAACGTTTTTATTAGTTATAAAATATTACAAAGGATTTTAATATATACACATATTATAAAAACGTTTTTCAAATTAAAAAAATATTTTAACAATTTTTTAAATATATAGAAATATTTGAAAAACGTTTTTATTAGTTATAAAATATTATAAAGGATTTTAATATATACACATATTATAAAAACGTTTTTCAAATTTAAAAAATATTTTAAGATCAACTTAAATATTATGAAAACGTTTTTATTACTTAACAAATATATTAAAAACGTTTTTAATATATAAAAATATTGTCTAAACGTTTTTATTACTTAAACAATATTTTAAAAACGATTTTAATATATACATATATTTTTAAACAATATCTAGATCTAACAATTCTAAATCAACAATCTAAACACATAAACCATAACACTAATATTATTCTAAATAACAAATTCTATTATAACCACTTAACAATTCACATTTTCGATCAAAATTCTAACAACCTAACTAATATATTCCCTAAAACTAAATTGATATAAAACAAAATTAAAGGAATTGATTAAACTTACATGGTTTTGTTGGAGAAGAATTGAGGAATTGAAGAAGAGGAGTTGATGAATTGAAGATAAAAACTGAAATTGTGAAGTAGAAGAAGATAAGAGGGAGAAGAAGAGATTTTCGATTAGAGAAATTTTGAGAGAAGAGGAAGAAGAAGCGACGGAAGAGAGAGAGGAAGAAGAGAGAAATAAGAAAAAAACTTACGTTTCTTCGATATAATTCGATGGCCGTCGGAAATCCGTCGGATTTCGAAAAATAATTTCATTTACGCGGTTGATATTCCCGCGGTCTCGAAAATATCTAAATCCGTCGGAAATCCGTCGGAAATTTCCGACGGATTTCCGACGGATTGGAGAAGATAAGGACTCAGTCAACATGCACGTGTCTAATTTTTCGCATCCGTCGGAAATCCGTCGGAAATTTCCGACGGATTTCCGACGGATAAGGTATATTCCTTGCATGTTTTTCGATTGGTCAGTCAACAAACACGTGTCTATTTTTCATATCCGTCGGAAATCCGTCGGAAATTTCCGACGGATTTCCGACGGATTTAGGGTATATTTGGGGTTTAGGGTTTAGGGTTTCTTTATATGATTTAGGGACATGTTATTTACATGTTTCATTCAATAAATATATTAAGTTCATCAATATTAAAGGGTTTGCATTAGTTTAAAAATTATACAACATCAAAACATATCGTTTCACATAAATCAACTATATCTTATACTATAACTTATACAAACACTTCCATCAAAAATTTTAAAATCTATATAACACATTTTCTTGATATATATACAAGGTTAACCTATTTTATATACATCATACAAGTGTTTGTAAACTTTTGCCACAAAAAAAAACCTATACCCTATACCCTAAACAAGATTTTTAAATATCCGTCGGAAATCCGTCGGAAATTTCCGACGGATTTCCGACGGATTTAGT
Organism: Eutrema japonicum; assembly: GCA_030161315.1. Classification (NCBI taxonomy): domain Eukaryota; kingdom Viridiplantae; phylum Streptophyta; class Magnoliopsida; order Brassicales; family Brassicaceae; genus Eutrema; species Eutrema japonicum. The sequence goes on from BSQW01000005.1 coordinate 50,422,114, forward strand.
TGAATCTGGGTTATATCCGAGGGATCGATTTTTTAGCCGATGCAACTGAATCCGTCGGAAATCCGTCGGAAATTTCCGACGGATTTCCGACGGGCTCAACTCAATCCGTCGGAAATCCATCGGAAATTTCCGACGGATTTCCGACGGATTCAGTTGCATCGGCTAAAAAATCGATCCCTCGGATATAACCCAGGTTTTATCCGAGGCAGCTAAATCCGTCGGAAAGCCGTCGGAAATTTCCGACGGATTTCCGACGGATATTTAAAAATCTTGTTTAGGGTATAGTGTATAGGTTTTTTTTGTGGCAAAAGTTTACAAACACTTGTATGATGTATATAAAAAGGTAACCTTGTATATACATCAAGAAAATGTGTTATATAGAATTTATATAGAAGTTATAATATTTTTTTTGTTGCCAAATTACAATTTTGTTACACTTAATCAAATGTCTAACTTTATAAAACTTCGACATAACTGATATATTACACATTACACTTCTAGTTCAAATATATGTACATATTTTACGGTGCAAATTTTATAATTAAAACTACTGTCAATCCGATGATGAGTAATCTGATTCTCCTGAATCGGAAGGTTCCCCAAATTCGTCAAATTCTTCTTCTGAATCCTCAAATACTCGATCGTCTGACTGTATGGTGAAATCAACGACAAGGTCGACCTCAAGGGAATGCTCGATTGAACCCAAACCTACGGAGCTTTGTTGGAGGGGTTCATGATCAGACATCCCATGAACTCTACCTCTCGGGTTTATCGATGTGACTGTAACCCACGGGTCTTGCTTATTTGTCACCCGCGGATAGGGAATGTAGCATACCTACACCATGTACAAATTTAACCACGGGAATGCAACAAAACTTAATTAAAAATTAACGTAAAAGAAATACAAACCTGGTCTGCTTGTGATGCAAGTACAAATGGCTCGTATCTCTGGAGTTTTCTTCTGCTATGTAATGATGTAACACCAAATTGGTCGTGTCGCACACCGCTTCCTACTAATGAGTCGTTCCAGTCGCATAAAAATGCAACACATCTTAGACCGAGCATTCCCGGGTACTGAACATCGAAAATCTCACGTACGACACCATAGTATACAAGATCACCTGACTGAGTTGATACACCGTAATCTGAAGTTGTCGCACTCCTATCATCCCGAAGAATCTTAAAAGCGTACCCCCGTGTGCTATACATCACATGTGACTGCACGGTTGCTAGTGGAAATCTCACAATTTCTTCTAACCACGTGGGAAATGTTTGTCCGTTAGCCTTCTCTGTCGTCACCTGCACAATTAAAATAAAAATACTTCAAATAATTAAATCTTTCATTACATATGATGATTGCTAAAAACAAGGCAATTAAAAGACTTACATAATCTCTTAACCAACGTCCGAACTCTTCCTGTTTGAGCTCGATTAGCTCGTCCTCTGTTTTGTCAGGAAATGAAAAACGTTGATAAGCCATATACATCCTGTGAGATTGAAACAATTATCACGTTAGTACATATATATATATAATCAAAAACCCAATACGTAATTAATAATTATGTTCAATATATAATACCTCTCATATTCATCAACTCCGTCGCAGTTTGTGAGAATATACATATGCAAATGCTCTCGCTCTTGTGGTGAAAGTCTCCTCTTCTTGCCTTTTCCACTAAGTCGTCCAATCTGTAAAAATATATGAGGTACATCGACCGGATAGAAAGGTAGGACGCCTCCGTCATCATGTCGAGCTGCTCTACGACTCTTTGTTTTGACTTGTGATGGAAAGTAGGACTCGGCAAAATGTGAGGTTTCTTCATTGATGGTCTGTGCGACGATAGAACCCTCCACTCTACTCAAATTTTTCACCTTCTTCTTTAGATGTAACATATACCGTTCGAAAGGATACATCTAACGGTACTGAACCGGACCCCCAAGCTCTGCTTCTCGAGGGAGATGAATTGTTAAATGTTCCATAACATCAAAGAATGAAGGAGGAAATATCTTCTCCAAATTGCAAAGGATTACAGGTATATTAGCCCCAAGATTGCGGATACCGTCTGATGTAAGAGAGCGAGAACATATATCTCGGAAAAATGCACCAATCCCTGCAATATATGGATAACAAATGAATAATTAAATAATGAAGTATATATTGTATAAAGTAGTAAATAAATAATTTCATGATTGTACCTGCAATTGCTTCGTGGACATTACGTGGTAGAAGACATGCAAAGGCAAATGGAAGGAGGCGCTGCATCACCACATGACAATCATGACTCTTCATCCCAGTAAACTTCCCTTCTCCATGATCAACGCAGTTCCGAAGGTTAGATGCGTATCCGTCCGGGAATCTAACACTTTCGGTAATCCAGTCAAAAAACTCGGCCTTTGAAGGTTCATCGAAACGAAAAGCCGGGACCGGAGGCTTCCCGTTCCCTGTCACATGTAGTGCTCTACGAGAACAAATGTCTGGCAAGTCCAATCTAGACTTCAGATTGTCCTTCGTCTTCCCTTTGACATTGAGAACGGTGTTCATAATGTTGTCGAAAAAATTCTTCTCAATGTGCATGACATCCAGATTATGCCTCAAAAGATGGTTCTTCCAATAAGGCAAATCCCAGAAAATGCTCCTCTTGTGCCAATTATGAACGTTGCCACAACCATCAACAGGATGATGTCCGTTACCACCACAATCAACGGTCCTCTCTGCACCAAAATCTCTGAACTGAGTCAACAAATACTCACCATCTAACTCAGGAGGAGGACCGTCAAATACTTTCCGGTTCTTCCTAAACAATGTGGTGCTCCGACGATAAGGATGATCGCTAGGTAGGTATCGCCTATGACAATCAAACCAAGACGTTTTCCGTCCGTGCTTCAATTGGAACGCATCAGTGTTATCTTGACAGTACGGGCACGATAACCTTCCGTGCGTTGTCCATCCTGATAACATGCCATATGCTGGAAAATCGCTAATAGTCCACAAAAGTACCGACCGCATGATGAAATTTTGGTGACAAGAAACATCAAACGCTTCAATACCTTGGTCCCATAACATTCGCAGCTCATAAATCAATGGTTGCAAAAACACATCAAGTGATCTCTTCGGATGCTCTGGTCCAGGAACGAGAATGCTAAGGAACAAGAACTCCCTTCGCATGCACAAAGATGGCGGCAAATTGTAAGGTGTTACAATTACTGGCCACAAAGAATATTTTCTGCCGTGCTTCCCAAAAGGGCTGAAACCATCGGTACATAATCCAAGGTATACGTTCCTTGCCTCAAACGCAAAGCTGGGATAAATGGATTGAAAATGTTTCCATGCTCCTGCATCTGACGGATGGGCGATTTGTCCATCTGTTGTATGCTCTGCATGCCATCTCATTGCTCCTGCTGTGCGCTCTGACTGATATAACCTTTTCAATCTCTCTATTAACGGTAAATACCACATCCGTTTATATGGCACTGGCACTCTTCCACCTGTTTCCTTATACCGAGGTTTGCGACAAAAACGACATGTCGTACGATCTGCGTCCTCTCTCCAGTAGAGCATACAGTTGTCTATGCATACATCTATCATTTGATACGGCAATCCTAGACCTTGAACAAGTTTCTGTATCTCATAGTATGATGCCGGTGCAAGATTATCTTCTGGCAAAATTTCTTTCACAAAATCAGCGATTGCATCCACGCACTCCTCACTCAAATTGAAATCCGTCTTTATACCCATCATCCTTGTTGCAGTTGATAAAGGGGAATGTTCACCTCTACACCCATCATATAACGGATGTTTAGCAGCGTCTAACATATCAAAAAATCTTCGAGCTTCTAAATTAGGTTCTTCTCCCCTATCTCCATACTCAGCAACCGATGGTATATTTTCACGATATGCATCGTTCACCATCTGAACATGACCTACCGTACTTTGTTCTTCCATTGCGGGTTCTTCTAAGCTAGTGTTATCCCCAATATAATGTTCACTAGTACTAGCATAATTATCCACCATTGTATCATTTTCTCCATGATAATACCAAATCTTGTAACCCGACATAAACTCATGACAATACAAGTGTGACCATACTTCATCTATCACGATAAATCTACGATTCCCACAATTGGTACAAGGGCAATAGATTTTACCGGTTTTTTTTGCTTTCTTCTGCATACCCACAAATGCCATGAATTCCTGTAGACCTTTTTTGAATTCCTCCGTAACTAGGCCCGTGTCCGGAATTTGATGAGGCTTGTCCATCCATGATCGAAAATAATTATAAGGATTTGAAGAAGACATTTTCGTAAGGAATTAGATAACAGAGATTTTTTTTGGTTGTGCTTATAAATGAAGCGTGGAAACGTTTTTATAAGGAAAATTTTGTCATTTTCCGACGGATTTCCGACGGATTTCCGACGGATATAAAGCATATATTATCGATGTCGGCAACCATGTCGGCATCTGTCGGATATCCGTCGGACATCCGTCGGATATCCGTCGGAAATCCGTCGGAAATCCGCGACGGATGAACGTCGTCGGAAATTCGTCGGCAGTATGTCGGCAGCGTCAAAAAGTCGTCGGAAATCCGTCGGAAAGTGTCCGACGGATTATTGTCGTCGGAAATCCGTCGGAATTTCCGACGGATTTCCGACGGGTTAATATTTCCGACGGATTTCCGACGGATGTCCGACGGATGAGAAGTTAGTCGGAAATCCGTCGGAAATCCGTCGGAAATTTCCGACGGAATTATTGCCGTCGGATTTCCACCTGTTTTCTTGTATTGACATATACATATTAACATAAAATTTTAATTTTTAAATACTTTGCTAGGTTGGAATACCAAGACAAAAAGAAAATAACAAATACATATAGGGTCTGAATTGGTAGGTTATAAGATAAGAGTAATAAAGTGGGAGTAAAATCCCTCTAGGATCACTATATTAGAGTAAATTTTCTCACTATTTTTATTTACTTGGAAAAATTTATGCTGGAAAAAAAAAAATCAAAATGTTTGATAACAAAAAACATTTTACTCTAATATGGTGGCCCCGAATACACTTTATTTTCCACCTTTTTTACTCTGTGAAACATACCATTCACAGCCATGATAAATTTCAGATGCATGTTTGACAACAACAAAAAATTGCCAAAAAAAAAAAAATCAGATGCATGTGCCTTCGTGGGATTCCAGCTCTGCCATTGACACAACATGAGCCATGAAATATATATTACATCTGATATTTTCCATCTACCTTTTAATTTATTGATATTTGATGTAATCGTGTGCTCGTGTTCTTTTTTTAATCAAATATATATATAACATTTTTTTCGTAAATATATATAGTTCATATTTATGCATCTATCAAGGAATTGTTTTTTAATCTTCACTTATTATATCATAGCTTAATAAAAAAGTGTGTTTAAAAATAAAGTTTAATAAAAAAGTGTAATATTTTATATCGCATAAAATACAATATATTTTTTGACAAAAAATAAAGTACAAATTTTACTTGATTTAATAATTTTTAGTTACAATATTCATTTCTCTGCTATTTCATTCTTTTTTTTTTTTTTTTTTTGATGACTCATGGGTAAATTCTAAGTCCATGGAGAGGTTCAAACTAATCCCATGGGAGTGTACCACTAATAGGCTAAGCGTACACACCCGGATTTGTAAATAGGGCATAGACATTAGCCCCATATCCCATTTGGCCAAACTAGCAGGAACTTAGTTCCCAGCGGAAATCGAACTCGGAGAACCATTGTTCATGGATTCCCAAGTCGACTCCTACCACCAGACCACCACTAGTTTGGTTTCTTTTTTCCTTTCTTACCGTGTTTGTAAATTGCAAACTTGAAAGAACGAACTCATAGAGAATTATTGTATATCTCAGTATAATTTTTATGAACTAGATCAGATTTTGAAACACTGTCACTACAACAAAAAGTGTGGATAGCATCAATTAAAATGTATCAGTTCAATAATTTATACTAATTAGAATTATTTATTAACAAGTGATACAATTTTTGTAGTTTAACATCAATTAATATGATTGATGTTATTACTGGTTTATTTGACATCATTTAAGTAAAATTGATGCTAATTTATCCGAAATTGTATCACTTAACAAAAATCGATACAAAACAAAAATTCACATCAGCTAAATAAATGATGTATATACTGATTAATTTTAAGCATCAATTATATAAACCGATACAAATTTTGTATCAATTAAAAAGTGATACTAACAAAAATCTGTCTTCAAAACCTGTTTGTCCCACATCGGAAACAAAAATCAGAGAGGATAAAATACTCCTCTATAAAACAAACTCATATTTCCAAAATAAGTTTAATATGTACTTAAATTAAATTGATGTCATTCAACACTAAATTATTCTTGGTACATATTAGTTTTAATTAGTAAATACATATGAGGCCATTTAAAAAAGTATTTACATTTATAAACAAAAGATCTTTCAAAACTAATATTTTTAATATCAATTATTTACAAATGATACAATTAAAATATCAATTATTAAAATTGATAAAAAATATTTTGGAAAATATTATTCTAACAGATATTTGATTGGACGGATAATATTAGTCTAATAATTGGTTTTATCACACTTTTATTTTAGCATCAGTTCTTGACAAATGATATAGTTATTTGTATTATTACATCAATTAATATAACTGATATAAATATTTGAAATCAATATTCATAAACGAAACAAATATTAACATCATTTATTTTGATCGAGGCAAATGTTAACATCATTTATTATAAGCGATACAAATTAACATCACTTACTATATATGATGAAAATAGTTACATCAATCCTTAAAAGTGATGCAAAACATTAGAGTCACCATTTCCAAAGTCAGTTTTATAAATGATGCAAACGAATTTGCATCAATCAAAAATGATATAAACAAATATAATAAATGATACAACACACCTTATTTGTTGTAGTGTGTAATGTGCGTTACGTAGTCAGACTTCGGATAGATAGATCTAATATTCAAATCCATTAAAAGTACAATTTATACTTTTTATTCAGTCACAGTTTAGTACTTTTGTACTTTTCATATATTGCTTTTAATTTTTTTTTTTTTATAGCAATAAGATTTCGACCTGAAACTGAAAATTATTGCCATTTAAATGTGTATATCTATTATGATTGGAAAAATATTGGAACATTGGTTTAGACCCATGCACATGATGAAAGCAACATGAATCAGCTCTATGTTTATTTTTACTATAACTAGTCCTACTTTTATAATCCTGCAACAGATATAGGTCAAAATAAGTTATTCTCTTGAATTTTGGTACGTCCTAACAGAATTATCTATTCGTTACAGTTACACATTTTCAACGAGGATAACTTAATGGATATTATTAGCTTAACTATATATTAATATAAAAAAAACTTAATGATTTTTTTTTTGTTTTTTTGATGTCTTTCGGCCTCCGGAAGTAATTCTAAGCTTAAAGGCCCAGACTAATCTCCCGGATGGGAGTAATACAACCCACTTATAATGCCCCACTTGGCCAAGTGCTTGTCCTGGTAATTCCGCTCTCGCGGAGAATCGCGGGGAATCGATCCCTAACCTAGACCAACAGAACCGACACTCACCGCAGGAAGGGAACTACCCGACCACCAACAACTTGGTTTACTTAATGAAATTGTTTCGGTAAAAGTTTGAACCATTAATATTTTAGTAACATTTATGGATCTCTACCGGTTATATTACTTTGTTTTTCAATAAACATACGTATTGACTCTTGAGCATATATATGTAAGGTATATTATAAGACCAAAAAAGGAACATGTAATATGGAAGTTATTGTTAACAACTGTAGATAATAATGATAGTGGTAACTGGTAGATGAGGAAGATGATTGGAAGCACACATTCCAAAGACGAAGAAGAAAAGTCCAAAAAGAGAACAGAAGTGAAACAGTGTTTAGGAGAATCGTTCACTCATCTAGCTAGCTTTTCGGATCTTTGGATGCTTTTAAATTTAAGTATCAATAAATTTTAATTGTAAACTAAAATGTACATATATCTTGTTATAACACAAGAAAACAAATAGAGTACCACATATTTCTCTTCTTTGTGGGCTCTCCATGTGACCTCACTGCCACCACCACTTCACTTCCCACAGAAACTCAAACTTGCGATTGTGAAAGTTTCTGTTTAGTCGAATCATCTAAAACTACAAAGTATATATATATAAACTCAAACTTGCGATTGTGAAAGTTTCAGTTTAGCCGAATCATCTAAAACTACAAAGTATATATATATGTGTGTGTTTTGAATTCACACAGTGTTCGTAAGGTGTAGCATCCAATTAATTATTATGAGGTGAATAAATTGTTCGTCAATTTCTTAGATGATAAATCACTGGAGCGAAACTTTTCACCAAATATTTTGAAAAGGATTGTTTGTGTGAAGCCAAACACTACAAGAAAACAGGTGGAAATCCGACGGAAATTCCGACGGCAATAATTCCGTCGGAAATTTCCGACGACTTTCCGACGGATTTCCAACTAACTTCTCATCCGTCGGAAATCCGTCGGAATTCCGTCGGAAATATTAACCCGTCGGAATTCCGACGGATTTCCGACGACAATAATCCGTCGGACACTTTTCGACAGATTTCCGACGACTTTTTGACGCATTCTGATGTTGCCGACATACTGCCGACGGATTTTCGACGACGTTTATCCGTCGGAAATTTCCGACGGATTGCCGACGAATTTCCGACGGATATCCGACAGATGCCGACAGATGCCGACATGGTTGCCGACATGGTTGCCGACATCGATAATATCTACTTTATATCCGTCGGAAATCCGTCGGAAAATGGACAAAATTTTCCTTATAAAAACGTTTCCACCCTTCATTTATAATCACAACAAAAAAAAATATCTGTTATCTAATTCCTTACGAAAATGTCTTCTTCAAATCCTTATAATTATTTTCGATCATGGATGGACAAGCCTCATCAAATTCCGAATACGGGCCTAGTTACGGAGGAATTCAAAAAAGGTCTACAGGAATTCATGGCATTTGCGGGTATGCAGAAGAAAGCAAAAAAAACCGGTAAAATCTATTGCCCTTGTACCAATTGTGGGAATCGTAGATTTATCGTGATAGATGAAGTATGGTCACATTTGTATTGTCATGGGTTTATGTCGGGTTACAAGATTTGGTATTATCATGGAGAAAATGATACAATGGTGGATAATTATGCTAGTACTAGTGAACATTATATTGGGGATAACACTAGCTTAGAAGAACCCGCAATGGAAGAACAAAGTACTGTAGGTCATGTTCAGATGGTGAACGATGCATTTCGTGAAAATATACCATCGGTTGCTGAGTATGGAGATAGGGGAGAAGAACCTAATTTAGAAGCTCGGAGATTCTTTGATATGTTAGACGCTGCTAAACATCCGTTATATGATGGGTGTAGAGGTGAACATTCCCCTTTATCAACTGCAACAAGGATGATGGGTATAAAGACGGATTTCAATTTGAGTGAGGAGTGCGTGGATGCAATCGCTGATTTTGTGAAAGAAATTTTGCCAGAAGATAATCTTGCACCGGCATCATACTATGAGATACAGAAACTTGTTCAAGGTCTAGGACTGTCGTATCAGATGATAGATGTATGCATAGACAACTGTATGCTCTACTGGAGAGAGGACGCAGATCGTACGACATGTCGTTTTTGTTGCAAACCTCGGTATAAGGAAACAGGTGGAAGAGTGCCAGTGCCATATAAACGGATGTGGTATTTACCGTTAATAGAGAGATTGAAGAGGTTATATCAGTCAGAGTGCACAGCAGGAGCAATGAGATGGCATGCAGAGCATACAACAGATGGACAAATCGCCCATCCGTCAGATGCAGGAGCATGGAAACATTTTCAATCCATTTATCCCAGCTTTGCGTTTGAGGCAAGGAACGTATACCTTGGATTATGTACCGATGGTTTCAGCCCTTTTGGGAAGCACGGCAGAAAATATTCTTTGTGGCCAGTAATTGTAACACCTTACAATTTGCCGCCATCTTTGTGCATGCGAATGGAGTTATTGTTCCTTAGCATTCTCGTTCCTGGACCAGAGCATCCGAAGAGATCACTTGATGTGTTTTTGCAACCATTGATTTATGAGCTGCGAATGTTATGGGACCAAGGTATTGAAGCGTTTGATGTTTCTTGTCACCAAAATTTCATCATGCGGTCGGTACTTTTGTGGACTATTAGCGATTTTCCAGCATATGGCATGTTATCAGGATGGACAACGCACGGAAGGTTATCGTGCCCGTACTGTCAAGATAACACTGATGCGTTCCAATTGAAGCACGGACGGAAAACGTCTTGGTTTGATTGTCATAGGCGATACCTACCTAGCGATCATCCTTATCGTCGGAGCACCACATTGTTTAGGAAGAACCGGAAAGTATTTGACGGTCCTCCTCCTGAGTTAGATGGTGAGTATTTGTTGACTCAGTTTAGAGATTTTGGTGCAGAGAGGACCGTTGATTGTGGTGGTAACGGACATCATCCTGTTGATGGTTGTGGCAACGTTCATAATTGGCACAAGAGGAGCATTTTCTGGGATTTGCCTTATTGGAAGAACCATCTTTTGAGGCATAATCTGGATGTCATGCACATTGAGAAGAATTTTTTCGACAACATTATGAACACCGTTCTCAATGTCAAAGGGAAGACGAAGGACAATCTGAAGTCTAGATTGGACTTGCCAGACATTTGTTCTCGTAGAGCACTACATGTGACAGAGAACGGGAAGCCTCCGGTCCCGGCTTTTCGTTTCGATGAACCTTCAAAGGCGGAGTTTTTTTACTGGATTACCGAAAGTGTTAGATTCCCGGACGGATACGCATCTAACCTTCGGAACTGCGTTGATCATGGAGAAGGGAAGTTTACTGGGATGAAGAGTCATGATTGTCATGTGGTGATGCAGCGCCTCCTTCCATTTGCCTTTGCATGTCTTCTACCACGTAATGTCCACGAAGCAATTGCAGGTACAATCATGAAATTATTTATTTACTACTTTATACAATATATACTTCATTATTTAATTATTCATTTGTTATCCATATATTGCAGGGATTGGTGCCTTTTTCCGAGATATATGTTCTCGCTCTCTTACATCAGACGGTATCCGAAATCTTGGGGCTAATATACCTGTAATCCTTTGCAATTTGGAGAAGATATTTCCTCCTTCATTCTTTGATGTTATGGAACATTTAACAATTCATCTCCCTCGAGAAGCAGAGCTTGGGGGCCCGGTTCAGTACCGTTGGATGTATCCTTTCGAACGGTATATGTTACATCTAAAGAAGAAGGTGAAAAATTTGAGTAGAGTGGAGGGTTCTATCGTCGCACAGACCATCAATGAAGAAACCTCACATTTTGCCGAGTCCTACTTTCCATCACAAGTCAAAACAAAGAGTCGTAGAGCAGCTCGACATGATGACGGAGGCGTCCTACCTTTCTATCCGGTCGATGTACCTCATATATTTTTACAGATTGGACGACTTAGTGGAAAAGGCAAGAAGAGGAGACTTTCACCACAAGAGCGAGAGCATTTGCATATGTATATTCTCACAAACTGCGACGGAGTTGATGAATATGAGAGGTATTATATATTGAACATAATTATTAATTACGTATTGGGTTTTTGATTATATATATATATGTACTAACGTGATAATTGTTTCAATCTCACAGGATGTATATGGCTTATCAACGTTTTGCATTTCCTGACAAAACAGAGGACGAGCTAATCGAGCTCAAACAGGAAGAGTTCGGACGTTGGTTAAGAGATTATGTAAGTCTTTTAATTGCCTTGTTTTTAGCAATCATCATATGTAATGAAAGATTTAATTATTTGAAGTATTTTTATTTTAATTGTGCAGGTGACGACAGAGAAGGCTAACGGACAAACATTTCCCACGTGGTTAGAAGAAATTGTGAGATTTCCACTAGCAACCGTGCAGTCACATGTGATGTATAGCACACGGGGGTACGCTTTTAAGATTCTTCGGGATGATAGGAGTGCGACAACTTCAGATTACGGTGTATCAACTCAGTCAGGTGATCTTGTATACTATGGTGTCGTACGTGAGATTTTCGATGTTCAGTACCCGGGAATGCTCGGTCTAAGATGTGTTGCATTTTTATGCGACTGGAACGACCCATTAGTAGGAAGCGGTGTGCGACACGACCAATTTGGTGTTACATCATTACATAGCAGAAGAAAACTCCAGAGATACGAGTCATTTGTACTTGCATCACAAGCAGACCAGGTTTGTATTTCTTTTACGTTAATTTTTAATTAAGTTTTGTTGCATTCCCGTGGTTAAATTTGTACATGGTGTAGGTATGCTACATTCCCTATCCGCGGGTGACAAACAAGCAAGACCCGTGGGTTACAGTCACATCGATAAACCCGAGAGGTAGAGTTCATGGGATGTCTGATCATGAACCCCTCCAACAAAGCTCCGTAGGTTTGGGTTCAATCGAGCATTCCCTTGAGGTCGACCTTGTCGTTGATTTCACCATACAGTCAGACGATCGAGTATTTGAGGATTCAGAAGAAGAATTTGACGAATTTGGGGAACCTTCCGATTCAGGAGAATCAGATTACTCATCATCGGATTGACAGTAGTTTTAATTATAAAATTTGCACCGTAAAATATGTATATATATTTGAACTAGAATTGTAATGTGTAATATATCAGTTATGTCGAAGTTTTATAAAGTTAGACATTTGATTAAGTGTAACAAAATCGGAATTTTGCAACAAAAAAAATATTATAACTTCTATATAAATTCTATATAACCTATTTTATATACATCATACAAGTGTTTGTAAACTTTTGCCACAAAAAAAAACCTATACCCTATACCCTAAACAAGATTTTTAAATATCCGTCGGAAAGCCGTCGGAACTTTCCGACGGATTTCCGACGGATTAAGCTGCCTCGGATAAAACCTGGGTTATATCCGAGGGATAGATTTTTTAGCCGATGCAACTGAATCCGTCGGAAATTTCCGACGGATTTCCGACGGATTCAGTTGCATCGGCTGAAAAATCAATCCCTCGGATATAACCCAGATTCAACTGAATCCGTCGGAAATCCGTCGGAAATCCGTCAGAAATTTCCGACGGATTTCCGACGGATTCAGTTGCATCGGCTGAAAAATCAATCCCTCGGATATAACCCAGATTCAACTCAATCCGTCGGAAATCCGTTGGAAATTTCCGACGGATATTTAAAAATCTTGTTTAAGGTATAGGGTATAGGTTTTTTTTGTGGCAAAAGTTTACAAACACTTGTATGATGTATATAAAATAGGTTAACCTTGTATATACATCAAGAAAATGTGTTATATAGATTTTAAAAATTTTGATGGAAGTGTTTGTATAAGTTATAGTATAAGATATAGTTGATTTATGTGAAACGATATGTTTTGATGTTGTATAATTTTTAAACTAATGCAAACTCTTTAATATTGATGAACTTAATATATTTATTGAATGAAACATGTAAATAACATGTCCCTAAATCATATAAAGAAACCCTAAACCCCAAATATACCCTAAATCCGTCGGAAATCCGTCGGAAATTTCCGACGGATTTCCGACGGATATGAAAAAATAGAAACGTGCTTGTTGACTGACCAATCGACAAACATGCAAGGAATATACCTTATCCGTCGGAAATCCGTCGGAAATTTCCGACGGCTTTCCGACGGATATGAAAAATTAGACACGTGCTTGTTGACTGACTAATCGAGAATCCTTATCTTCTTCAATCCGTCGGAAATCCGTCGGAAATTTCCGACGGATTTCCGACGGACATTGATATTTTCGAGGAGACCGCGGGAATATCAACCGCGTAAATGAAATTATTTTTTAAAATCCGACGGATTTCCGACGAATTTCCGACGAATTTCCGACGAATTTCCGACGGCCATCGAATTATATCGACGAAACATAAGTTTTTTTCCTTATTTCTCTCATCTTCCTCTCTCTCTTCAGTCGCTTCTTCTTCCTCTTCTCTCAGAATTTCCCTAAACGAAAATCTCTTCTTCTCCCTCTTATCTTCTTCTTCTTCACAATTTCAGTTTTTATCTTCAATTCCTCAATTCTTCTCCAACAAAACCATGTAAGTTTAATTAATTCCTTTAATTTTGTTTTATATCATTTTAGTTTTAGGGAATATATTAGTTAGGTTGTTAGAATTTTATTTATGTGAATTGTTAAGTGGTTATAATAGAATTTGTTATTTAGAATAATATTAGTGTTATGGTTTATGTGTTTAGATTGTTGATTTAGAATTGTTAGATCTAGATATTGTTTGAATTTTTAAAAATATTTGTATATATTAAAATCGTTTTTAAAATATTGTTTAAGTAATAAAAATCGTTTTTAAAATATTTTTATATATTAAAAACGTTTTTAAAATATTTTTATATATTAAAAACGTTTTTAATATATTTGTTAAGTAATAAAAACGTTTTCATAATATTTGTATATATTAAAATTGTTTATAAAATTTTTTTTTAGTAATAAAATCGTTTTTATAATATGTGTATATATTAAAATCATTTATAATATTTAAGTTGATGTTAAAATATTTTTTTAATTAGAAAAACGTTTTTATAATATGTGTATATATTAAAATCTTTTATAATATTTTATAACTAATAAAAACGTTTTTAAAATATTTCTATATATTTAAGTTGATGTTAAAATATTTTTTTAATAATAAAAACCTTTTTCAAATATTATTTTAGAAATAAAATTGTTTTAAATATTTTTTTTAGTAATAAAACGTTTTCTAAATATTTTTATATATTAAAACTGATTTTAAAATATTTTAGCAAATTTTGAAATTTTTTGAAATATTTGAATTTTTAGTAAACTTTGAATTTTTCGGAAAATTTGAATTTCCAGAAAATTTGAATTTTTCCTAAATTTTTTTCCGGAAATTTCAAAAAATTTTGTAACTTTTGAATTTATTGTTAATTTACTAACAATTTTACCGTTTTCCGCAGGGATCACGACGAAGTTCTTCAGTTGGGAGGCGGCAACCAAGGACGCCGTTCTCGGGGTTCTCGGTGTACGCCTCCTCCGGGACCAACGAGCTCGGGAACTCACATCCCTGATTCCCAGCAATCCGCTGCTCGGAGCCACCTTGAGATCGAGGAGCTAGTCCGGCAGCCTAACTGGGGCCATTGCATTCGACTCGACCCGAAGTTTGAGGACAGCACTTGGTAAGAAAATTTGTGTACATTATTTCAATTTATTTAGATTTTTAAACTTAACATATTTATATATTTTCATAATGTTTTCAGGTTTAAGATGTCGACTCAGATCACCAAGTCGATATTACGGATGCTCCACAACATGTTGGACAAACCGTACAAGAAGTATTCGGACATGCCTGCCGAGGAGAAAGACGTGTGGCACCGGACTTTCGCGGTACGTTCTTTATTGATATATTATTTATTTTGAATTTCATTTTGTCAATTTTTCTTTTTGATATGTAACAATTTTTTTTTAAAAATTGTAGCAAGAGTTCACGTGGGACTCTCATCATACGCGCAAAGTCATTGACATATTCGACAAGTATGCCGCAAACTCGTACTCGAAGCACATGTACGAGTGGAAACAGAAGTGGAAGCAGAACAAAGACAAGCCGAAGGACCTTGACGACGACGTCTGGAAAGGTTTCTGTGAGTACTGGAGTAGGGCTGCGACAAAAAAGACCTCCGAGCAACAGTCGAAGAACCGAAATAGCCAACGAGGCGGGAAAGGGGTCTACATCCACAACGCGGGCGCAAAGACCATCGAACGGGAAGCGATGGAAATGGTAAGTTTAATTTAAATTTTTTATTGTTAATTCTGTTTTTTATATTTATTTAACTTAACAAATTTTCGCAGGCGAGAGCATCTGGTTCCGAACCCGATTATCTTCAACTCATCGAGAATAGACACACCAACAAGAAAACTGGTCAGATACAGGACTTGGGGATGCGGGATGTTGTCGAGAAGAGCAAGAAGACGAAGCTGGACCGTGAACTATCATCGCAGCTCACTATCGAAGGATCGTCGTCCTCGAACTCTTTGTCCCGGGAAGAGATAAACCAGATTGTACTTGAGGTAAGTTTTAATTTCATTTCGTTTTTTTTTTTTCGTTATTTATTTATTATCGGTTTTAATTATTCGCAGCAAACCCGGCAAGTGAGTAGTCGATTCGCTGGGTTAGGCACCCTTCCAACCCAGGAATCTTCTTCCTCGTTTCCTCGTTATCCTTCGGAGTACCGGGTAGAAATCGAGAGGCTCACCCAAACGGTGAAAGACCGTGACCAGCAGGTTGAAGAGCTACGGACGGAGCAACAGACTACCACCAAGAAGCTCTCCTGCTTGGAGAAGATGATGGAAAAATGCTTCCCGCATATGTTTCGGGATAATAATCCCGACGACGGAGATTCTCCAACCGTCTAAATATTTGCTTTTAATGCTTTTTTTTTGAACAATTTATTTTAATGTGTAATGACTTTTTTTAATTTTGTTTAATGAATTTATATATTTATTATTTCTATTTTTAATTTATATTTCAAATTTCTATAATTTTAATATATAAATTTCCAAAAAATAAATAATTAAATAAAATTCAAAATACCAATTCCGTCGGAAAACCGTCGGAATAAGTTCCTGTAACATCCTGATTTCTTGTATATGCGGAGAGGCTTATAAGAATTGATTTGGCTACCTATGACACCAAAGTGCATTTAGCTTTTCCGATCACTTGCCCGAAAGAACTCCAGAGTTAAGCGTGCTTGAGCTGGAGTAGTTTAAGGATGGGTGACATTCCGGGAAGTTATTCGCGGTATCGTGTGAGTGAGGACAAAACACGGGGAAAGATCACGTGGTGATTGCAGGGTCAGTAAACAAGTATTACAAGCCTCACGGATTAACGCACCGGCCGTCGGACAAGGGTGGGGCCCACGGGCCGAGATAAGGCATGGGGCCCACGGGCCGAGAGAAGGCATGGGGCCCACGGGCCGAGAGAAGGCATGGGGCCCACAGGTATGGGTGGTCGGGGCGTTATAGTTACTGTCGTAAATCCTTCGGAACCTATTTCCGACGAAGAACCGACGGACTTCCGAGACAACTTCCGATCAAATTATCCGTCGTAACTCCGTCGAAAATAGTTACCGTCGGAAATCCGTCAGAAATATCTTCCGACGGATTTACGACGGACTTCCGACAAATTCATTCGATAATCATCCGTCGGAAATTCTGTCGGTAATATATCCGTTGGAAATCCGTCGGAAATTTCCGACGGATTTCCGACAGCATTTACGACTGAATACCCGTCGGAGTATCCGTCGGAAATGCTGTCGGTAATCTATCCGTCGGAAATTTCCGACGGATTTCCGACGGCATTTACGACTGAATATCCGTCGGAGTATCCGTCGGAAGTCCGTCGAATATCCGTCGGAACGGACGCGGTCGGAAATCCGTCGGAAATGTCTGACGGCTTTCCGACGGCAACAAGCCGTCGGAAATTTCCGACGGATTCCGACGGATACCATATTTCCGACGAACTGTAACCGACAGCTTAAATCCGTCGGAAATACCCCTGTTTTCTTGTAGTGAAAGTTATTGAAAAAACTAAATTTATCTATTTAAATACTGTTCGATATGTCTTATAATGTTTACGTACTTACATACGTAAGTTATGGAATATATATAGCTAGATGATGGCATGTGATGAGATCATGGGGGGTACTCATATGTCTCATATGGTTGTATAAGAATTTTGGTGAAGTGCACATGTTTATATTGATGGATTATGGATAGGTCAACTCCTAAATTCTCTGTTTTCTATCATTTGATTTAGTAAACACCGTCATTAGTCATAACAAAAAGATTGACCCGCCATAATCGCATTTAAATGTAATTTAGCTAGCTAGAATTTGATCTTAAACGTTAAAAGTAATAAAACTTCATTCGAATATTAATATTTCGTTCTTACCACCATTTTATGACAAAAGCTTATGAACAATATCCTGACAAATTTTAAATTAAATAGGTACGAATTTCTTTTGTAATTTTTTTTGTGTGGTGGAAGTTGATCTATACCTTTGCTTGTGAGTTGTGCCTCATAATAATGTGTACGTAACTTTTGTTTTTGAACGTACAAATTGATGGTCAGTAATATTCTCAAGGGATTACATACAAAGTCATATCTCATTCAAGATCGTTAAAGTTGGTGCATTACAAACTCATTCTTACTTTGATTTCGTTCAAAACTCAGGAATATTCTAATTATGTTCATCATTTTATTTTAATCACAATTTGCTTATTAAAATAACAAAAGTGGAGACGAGAAAGTCCATTCCCACGAGCGACATCTCAACATCTACCCAAAAGGCAATTGTATATGTTTGGTGACCAAATGAGTAAACTCTTCGAAAAGATGCTTTGTATAACAAAAGACGTCAAGATTCTTGAAAACACTTGGTGTGCATGTGAGCTTTTTCTTGAGATTGATAGTTGTTAATGTGGCTCTTACAATATATACATATAATAAAGTACCCTTCGAAATCTTGATGGCTTTTTGCCTCTATGATCTTATATATATTCCTATGGTTAAGGAAATAAAAAAAATATTTACAAAAAAAAACACTATGAAAGTATAGAAGAATAGTGTTCAAAACTTATGCATAAACTACGTACATGTGAATTAATCACGTTAGTTTCATGAGATTTGAAAGATTGAGCTGTAACAAACTAACTAGTATCTTCTTCATCATGAATATTGATTATAGTTCCAAAGGTATATCTTCATGTAACAAATCTAAAACAGTGCTCTATGAAACAATAGAAAACTTGAAGAGCATAGCATGTTTGTACTTTTTCCCTGGCTCAACAATCTGTGAAGGAAATTTCGGATTATTAACTGCGTTTGGATAACTCTGTGTTTCTAGACATAATCCCGCGTAAGCTTGGTAAACCGTCCCATTCTTCCCCTTGATGTTCTTTAACATTCCTCCGGTATAGAATTGCAAACCCGGTTGGTTTCCGGATAACTCCATTTTTCTACCCGATTTCTTATCTACGAGTTCCATTTCCTCATCTTATCCGCCTTACCATCTAAGCAATAATTTATATCATATCTGCAAGAAAAAAAAGAAATCAATAATTACAAAATATTAGATGAGAACTTGGACTATAAATGATTCTAAGACTATGTTTTAGCAAAAGTATGTACTCACCCTGTTTTAAGATCCTTCATATTATCTTTAATAGGACGGAGTTGGAGAAAATCGTACGGTGTTCCTTTGACCGGAGATATATGTCCGGTGGGAATGAGTTCACCGTCGACGGGAGTATAACTTGAGCCGAGGATTTGAATTTCTTCAGACAAAATATCTCCGGCGTTGTGACCACCAAGATTCCAATAAGAATGATGAGCTAAGTTCACCGGAGTTGCTTTATCTTTAGGCTTTGCCTCCATCACCACACTCAATTCATTGTTTTTGACAAGTTTATAAGTGACCGTGACATTGAGTTCTCCGGGAAAAAAACTAGCAATCGTTAATTAAACTTGTCCTTAAATAGTACGTTTCAAAAGTTTTAGGTTGAAAATGAAATAAATTGAAAAGAAACGGGACCTTGATCGCCATCAGGACTTGTGTAAGTGAAGACAATGTGAGGTTTATTGCCATCATACTTGTGTTTTGTAACTGCCCACACTACATCCCCAAACCCTTTCTTCCCACCTAAGTTTACAAAAAAAAATGGTAATCAATTACATCACTATACTCACATAATTATAATTAATTGATCTAATTTTGTTATATAGCACTCATAATTAATTACCATGAAGTGTGTTTTTGCCATCGTTGGCAATTGTCTTGTACTCTTTACCATTCAATTTGAATTGAGCCTTTCCTATTCTATTCGCTACTCGGCCCACGGCTGCTCCAAAATAGACCTTATCGGTCTGATTTATGATTACAAAAATTAATTTAGTAATTTAGCATAACAAACAAAACAAAAAAATCAAACACATCTAAAATATAAAAACACATCTAATAGTTTTTCTACGTGTACCTTGTAGTATTTATAGGTTGCATGTTAGTAGACAAAATAAGACGAAAATAGGAAATTGTGACGAATTAGTGATTCATAGAGAAGTTAGGAGATAAAACCGGATTGTGTTTTCCAAATTTTTTTTTTATATAAAAAACTCGCATAAATCTTTACAGCTAAAGCTGCATGAATCACCAAACATTAAAAGATAAGCACAAACACACCATTTTTATGTTGAAGATAAGCATTAATCATTTGGGCGTTTTCGTTATATGTCAAACATTTCTCTTAAGGGCCTATTTGCTTAGGCCCAATAAGGCCGAGTCTGCTTATCAGATCCGTCCAACAATTTTAATTCAAGAGAAGCATTCACGCTCATACTTGGCGCGTGGATGGTATTTAGACCATCATTATTGGGAAGTTTTTAAGGGGTTTTTAACCCAAAAAAAAAAATTTTAAATTAAATTTTTTAATATAGTTTCTTAAAACAGAAAATTTTTAACGCAATTTCTTACCTTCAAATTTATATTAAAATAATACTTAAGAAATCCATTTGGATTTCTATCAATAATGATGCTCTTAACCCTCGATTGCTTATTTGCTTGTAATTGGCGCGTGGATGGATCCTGCATTACTTTGTTCTTGGTTCAATATTTGAATAGGATAAATTCACATATTTTCCTCCGACTGTAACCTACCAATTTGAGGGGGGAAATATCATATTAATACAGTGCTGTAGCTATTTTTTTTTGTAATCTAATTGAAAATCATTTCTCCAATAAAAAAACACATCTGCGTTATCTCAATCCAAATAAAACTGGAAACTAATGTTTGCTACACAAGTAAACAACAATTGTATATCTGATTTGGACTGTTTTAATTCGGTTCCATAGTATCCTAACCCAAAAAAAAAAACACTAATAAGAAACGACGAACAAGAATCAATATATATATTCTGATACAATGCTAGCTTTTCTCTTCTTTGTTCACGAAACTAGTCGTAGATGGCGAAGAAGAAGTATTCTTGAACATAGAGAACGGAGGAAGTTGGGACGATGGTTGATCCAAAGACGCACCCGATTGATTATTCGCTATTATGTTGGACATCAATAAGCTGCTAAAATAGCCTCCACATGCTTTGTTATTATTCGTCGCGGCGGTTTGCTGAATGTTATTGCTAATAGGATGTCGTGGACCGACGATCTGTTGTTCCCCCTTGGATCCGACCATGGATGAGATCGCAGCAGCGATCACCGAGTGGAAACTTGGGTCGGAAGTAAGCGCTTTCGTTAGGGTTTCAGTTAGGGACTGATTATTTTGGACTGTTTTTCCTAGGTCGGTTCCGAATTGGACGTTGTTGTAAGGATATGGAGTATAAGAAGAATACCCATTACCCCAAATCGCGGGTAGGTTGACGGTAGAAGAGTTTGATGATGATGATGATGAATTAGAAGAGAAATTTAGGCTGGTGGATGAGAATCTTTGGAAAGAGTTTGAGAATTTGTTGAAATTTAAAGAAGGCAATGAAGAAGATGAAGAGTGGTGTGGAGCCGTGAGGTCTAGAGTGACGGTAGGATGTAATGGGGAGTGGAGGGTGGGTGAATAGAAGGATTTGTTGTTGTTGATGATGAATCTTGAATTGTCGTAGAGGTTGTTTCCGATCATTTCGGCGGCTGATGAGGAGGAGGAGCCGGAGAGGAGCATGGAGGCGGCTGCTGAAGTAGTAGAGGCCATGGTGGTGGCTGAGAGAGGAAGAGGATGGTTGTGTGTTCCTTCATAGGTTGTGATTAGTATGGACATGTCTTCTGCACATCTTTGGACCTAAAACATCCATAGTTCAAGACAAATAGTTGTTTAGCAAAAAAAAGTTTAAGACAAATAGTTAGAAGAAGTTAGGTGATCTGTTTTTATATATGCACATGTCCCAGTTTCTTTCGTTTGCGTTTCGATATTATAATAACGCGCAAAGATAATCATCATAGCTATAAGAAATGTCCACATTTAAAATAGATTTTATAACATATGGAATATGAACTAAAATTAAAATCATACCGAACTAGCAAATTTATGCTATTTCATCATTATTCTTTCAAAATTAGAAAATGAAGATTAAAATGATAGATAGTTTTGACTAATTTTAATTTGTTTCCTTTAACTTGTATAGAGATATACCTGTTTTCTAACGGGACATCCAGGTGCAACCGTGCAGCGATAGTATGCTCGTGGACATGGATTTCCTTTCGCAATCTTTTGACCATATTTTCTCCATTGACAACCATCATTCATCTATACAACATATAATAAACTTGTCCTAATCAGTGGTCATATATTTATAGTTATCAAATTGTTTAAAATGATCAAAGTTATAGATCAAACTAAATTGATAAATTAAAGGACGTACCGTTGGTGTGTCACATCTTGCTCTAACACAAACTCTAGCTCTCTTAACATGATTTTGCTGACCGGCCTCACCATCAACATCTCCACCGGAGGCAGGTGCCGGAGAGCTTCTCTTCCCGGTAACTTTACTCGGCGGCCAAGTTTCTCCCGGAGCTTCTTCCGAGCTAAATTCCATGCTAGAATTGGCCGGATTCTCGACAGATAAACTCCCATTCGGTTCTTGGCCGTTGCCGTTATTGAACCCTAAGGTCAAGCCAGCCTTGGTCAATTCTTCGTCAGCCTTGACTTCTTTGCTGATCGCGTCTGTTTTCTCTTCCTTTTTCGAGGTGTTATCACTCGGGGAAGAACTTCTTCTCCCGAGTGAAAGCGACACAAGCTCGCGTTCTCGATCAGAAGAACTCAAATCCGTCGTCACCTTCGGAAGATTAGCCATGTTTTGATCTTGAGTTGGGTTGTTTGAAGGTTCTTGTTGAATTATGTCGAAAAATCTGAGTTTGAGAGATTTGTAATCACTTTCAATTCGTTCCAGCATCCCTTTAAGCTTCTCGTTCTCTTCTTTCACCTCGCTCATCTCGGCCTTGGCGGATTCAAGTTCTTGATGATCACCATCAACCTAATCAAGATCATTGAATTAAAAAAATGATTAATTTCTAAACTAAATCTTTAATTGTTCCAAGATTCAATCCTATATCGAAAATATTATATATGTAGATGACTAATATATATTTCTATAAAAAATAAAAGGTAAACATTTCAGTTTTATATAAGCAAACCATACACAGTCCAAGATCCATCCCAGGATACAATAATTACATACAACAATCTGACTTCCTTCGATATACATATATATATATATGACTTTGTATATGCACATATATTTAGAGTTGGTATTTACCTTACTAGCTTCGTGGATTTGAACAGATCCAATAACTTTTTCCTGAAGAAGAGAATCTGAAGTGGGTAATTTTAGAAGAACCTCCATTCTTAAAAGAATATCTTTGTCTTCTTCTTCTTCTTTGAAATTTGTTTTTCTTTTGTTGTCTGTCTTTTTTCTTCACAGACAATTAACCAAAACCTTTACTTATAGCCATTTGCGTAGTTTCTTTGAGGGGACCCAAAGCGTCAACACTTCAACTACATGTTCAATTTTTTATTTTATTTTTATTGAATTCCGGTACCTTTTCCTCCAATCATATATGTGTTATTTATTTTAAACTAACTAGCGAAATATAAAGAAAATATTTTCTGACTTTGTTGATAATAATACTACTTCTCCGTTTTAATAGGGACAAAACAAAAATAGTACAACTAGTAAAATGAAAACAATTATCGACTTTAGTAGAATTGTTGTAATCGAAATATCTTTGTTTTATATGTTTCAACATTATGAAAATGAAAGTTCAAATAAAAATAAGTGAATTGAATAATATTTATAATACAATTTTCTCGCGTCAAAATTTAAGTAAAATTACAAGTGTAAAGTTAATAAATATGATGAATAATTTTCATAATGAAAACTGTGATGTATGATTGTTTTTAGAGGGATAACTTTCGTAACAAATTGTTTTAAAGTGGTGAAGATGGTGTTTGTACCAAACGAATTGCATGTATTCTCATTACATTTGGAAGAATTCGGGAAGAGCATGTGGTTTTTTTTTTATCTTGTCACTCCCCGTACAAAGAATACAACGGCGGACAAGGTAGCATATAGTGCTCGTATCTACCCACTTGATATTTCATGGATTTCCGAACCATTCTAAATGTTTTATATGTTGACAAAAAAAAATGATGATAATTTCACATATATTTCCTTTTTATAAATTGAACCAAGTGTAGATAAAGTCTACATGGATCTTGGGTATATAATTAGAGTACATATTATTAAAATGTTCAAATGCAATAAATGAAATTAATACTTATAAGAAAGAGCCTAATTGTACGGCGTCAACAGAGATTGTATAATGTGAAGGGAGATATCCTTGAAGCTTCATGGAAGAAGACTTCTTCTATCTCTTGGCCTCACATCACATGAGCATTCGTCAACTCTTTAAATCTTATATATACAGTATTATTTGTTTATTTAGTGTATTTATTAATCAGCCATCCCTCATCGAAAACATGTTATATATATTCCAAATATGTATAAGGCTATACTTTAGGCTATACATTCATAGACATACCATCAATGCACTCAATTTATCTAAGTGCACATAACTGATATTTTTGATTGATTATCGACATTATTGCATAATAACGATATCTTCAGCTTTTATGTTCTGCCATTCTAGTGAAAATAATGACATTTCATTAATTATTAGTATATAACCTATTTTTCACTTATGCCATTACCAAAAAAAAAAAAACCTATTTTTCACTTGGCGTTTCGAACATTTTATTCTGTATATTAGTTTATTTATTTTTGGTTCAAACCCTTGATTTCATTAACTTTAAATTTCCAAATTACACCAAATAGTGGGAATTATTCATCTTCTATAACTATTACAAACCATAAAAACCAAAGAAAAGAAAACAGATAAATCTTCATAGAAGATTGACAGCGAATTTGAACGAAAACTCGAATGCGTCGATAGAAACGACTACGAATCCAACACGATCGGATGCGTCGACAGAACATTCACGGCAAAGCCGGAAAGTTGAAATATAGTCACTTTTGATTGTGCCTTTGAATGACAATCCACACCTCGAAAGTTCGTCGAAACGAGATTCGTTGTATCTTCTGGACCCGTGGAAATCGCTCCACAAGATAACAATATGGTTAAGAATCGTTCATATTGTCTCGGCATTAAAACCGAAGAAAACCTATCTCTCATAGAGAGGGAAAGTGATGAAAATGATATCTCCTCATAAGAGGAGGAAGGTGGTAGTGATCTCTCCATAAAGGAGGAAGTTGCTACAATTTTTCTCCAAATAAAGCAAGAAATTGAGAAGAGAGGACCCTCTTGGTCTAAATTATTCAAAATTGAACGGTTGTTGGTGGACTCTAAAATGGGTCTTGTTGGGCTAGCCAAAGGGACGAGGCCCAATATCATATCCCCCTGATCCAACGATTTGCCGCGAAGCAGGAGCGGAATGACCGGAGAGAATCCAGATTTGGGAAAAGCTGGAGATGTGACGGCAGCGGCGGTGGCTTGTGTCGGACCAGCGTACAAAACACCGAAGAGAAAACTCTGAGGGTTTGAAGCGGACATAGGCGACGGATCTGTGACCAAATCGCCGGGATGAGGTTGCCTATAGGGCGGAGGAGCAGTGGAAATAGTCGGAGAAACTCACCGGATAAGCGGAACAGAACTTAGATTTTGGCTGACGGTGATAGCAGAACGAGAGAACTTCTCACCGGAAGGCATGGCTGACACTGAAAACACGAGTGATATATCATGGTTTTTACCCCTTTTAGGCCATGATATAAGTCCGTTTTATAGAGTCTTTCTACTATTTCGTAGTGTTTTAGAGTCTTTTACGGGTTTTAGCACGTTTGTAGCATAATTGGAGATATTTGAGTTTTCTGGAGCATTTTGGAGCAAAGCAGAAGTTCGTGTAGCTGAGTACATGATTTAGAGCCTCAGTATCGATCGATACTGACTAGTATCGGTCGATACTCATTACAGCAGACACGAGTCGCGACTTTTCCAAATAGTTGAAGAATTACAAAATTGCACAGAAGACTCTATTCTTTACAAGAAGCCCCAAAACGTGACTTAGGTTATTTATTAGGATTTTACAGCCACTTTGATGGCTATGCTTTATTTTACTTTGGCTTTGTGAGAGAGCTTTTGAAGGGAGACAAGTTTGAAACTTTGTTCGTCCGAGAGAAGATTTCTACAACCTCTTGTTACTCTTTCTTATTATCTATTTGAGTATTTATTCAGTCATGTTTATTGCTTCAATTTTCATGTCTGAGTAGATCCACTTTAGGTTTAGGGTTCTCATAAGGGATTTCTTTGAATGCTAGGTTGATTTATTGTTTAGGGTTCATAATCTGAATTAGTTCTTCGCTTTAGGTTGTTCTCATAGCTAATTCTAGATTGATCACCTAGAACTTAGATCTTAGGTTAATCGATTAGGCAATTGATTATTCGCAAAGAGATTTGGTTTAGTTGATTTGTGAACATATCAAACTCGATATTAAGGCTGATTTATTTTTAGAAATTTGCAAAGATATTTGAGATTCTGAAGTTTAGATTTAGATAATTCTCGCAACGATAGTTGGTTAATTATACTTTAGTGATTTGAGTTCAAGAACCGTGCGTAACCTGAACCCTGATTAGTTAGTTTATCTGCATTCATTGATTTCCTGAGAAATATCCTGAACCTATCTTTCTCCTATCAATTTTACAACTCGTTTACTGGTTATTGCTTTTTGTTTCATCTGAATTGCTTAGCTTAATTCGATACTATTCAATCTATTATGTGTCTCTGTGAGTCCTTGTGTTCGACCCCTACACTTAGTACAACTACTGCTTTAGTACTTTTAGGGTATTAATTAATTTGAGCATATCAGCGAGCGGAGGTGACTGATGCGTCCGTCGTAAAGAGTGTGAATTCGGCGGATTCGGTTGGTCAGGTGGCCCCGGCGGAAGAGCAGGGTTCGACTGCAGCGAAAGAGTCACCACGCAGAGATGGGAGAGTAGATCTGCTGGCCACATCAGAACATGAGATGAAGGCAAAGGCGTGAGCAGAGACTCGACCTTAGGCTCCATGAAGCTCTGGAGAGGATGAAGGAGGTCGAAGAGATCTCGTTGGTGTGGAAATTCCACCGGTGGTGAGAGAGAACGGTTCTTCGGAGAAGTCCAAGAAGGTGTAGCGTCGTGCTGCTCAGACAGAGGGCATATCAGACCGGAGGCGGAGGGAAACTTTCAACGACGACTCCTCGAAACTAGCGTCTGGGAGAGTTTTTGCTAGGGCGAACGATGATAAGTATATGCATATATTCTGTATATTAATTCTTTTCAAAACATTTCAAGTTCGTTGAATTAGCAATCTTAACTAAAAAAAAACAAGATGGCGTAAAAAAAAAAACTAAAAGAACAAGATTTATAGGCACTTAAAACTTAAAATTTAAAACTTAAAACTTAAAACTTATCTTAAAGTCAAATCATGCATGTAACATGATCAGAAAGGAAAATAAAATATTAGGCATTTGATTATTGTCGTATATATATGTAAACCTTGTTCATATGGTAGGCCAAAGGGTGCGTATACCGGTCAATACGCAGGTCACACACGGTAACTATATGTTTCGTCAACTATTGACTTAGTTAATAAAAAAATATTTTTTCCCAATGGTGTTCTTATTATATTCGTGTTACATCTAATTTCATTTTATAACCAACATGATGGATGTCAAATGCTTCACATAGTTGTCAAATTTCATCAGTGACGTAACGTATGCATGGCGTTGAAAAAAAATAACATGCATTATTTGCTCTATTTTCTTCTAAAATATTAATAAATAATTTAGTTTCAACTCTTTTGAAGATATAATGGAAGAAATATTATTATTATTTATAATTCTACATATGAGCTTCACTCGTATACAAATATCGGTAAAATTACAAAGATAAAACATTAGATATAACTTCATATATATTAATTTACTAGCCATTTTCTAATTAATCTATTTTGTTAATTAGGTGCAAATTCTTATTAATCTATAAGCTAGCAAATTGTCGTCTTTCCTGTCTCCAATTATTCAAACCAGACAATTTATTAATTCTTTCAAATTAATACTATATTTTTGTGGTGCCGTACATAACTATAGGAAAAACTGATTAAACAAAAAAAATGATCTCACGATATTTAATAGATTTATTTCTTGAATATGGTTAAATTACACAGAGGCGAAGTTGAATCTTGAATACTTAATTTGGTCTCGATCTAAGTTTCCATTTTTTTCTGTTGGGGATCTGAGCTCCCACAGCTTTTTATATTACAAAAAAAAAAAAATCTTAGTAAACATTTGATCAACTCAACTTACATCATTCATTTGTTTTTTGTTTTCTCGTAAACTTATTTAATGTAAATAAAAGACTTTCTTGTTAAATATTATAGATGTGAACAGTTCATTATATGGTTAAGTAAACAATCGTGGTCGCAATTGTGGTTGTTGTTTAATTCAATAAGCAATGTTTAATTCAATAAGCAATGAGATATTAAATTAGCACGTCCCACATGATTAACTCCATTAAGTAAAACTAATTAGTAGTTATTAATTACATGTAATTTTTTGTTGTTAGTGGATAATTTATAATTACATGAAATTTCAAAGCTTTTTCGAGTAATTTGTTATATTCTTGATGGCATTTCAAATTTTCAATTACCGTGGGGCGAACCCGTAGTTTCCAATTTTGTGTGTAAAATTGCGTCATTTGTGATAACTACTACTAACCTTTCAATTTCATTTTAAAGACTGGTGGTGAAATTTAAATATTTTGATGTCGAACATTATTGATGGCTTAATCATCCATAATAAGACAAAGGAAGATTATCAACCTTTTGGTCTTATTTAGACAATAAAAGTCTTTCGTCAACTGTATTAATTATTTCTTCGTATTTGCGATAAGTTTGTTTATTTAAGTTCCAGTGTAATTAGTTATGTTCATATGGCCGCACTGTTAAATAATATTATTAATAAATTTACAAGAAAAGAATAAAGTTTTTGATTTATTTCAGAAAATGAGTGAATGAAAGGGTCAACTAACATGTCTCTGCGACTCGCAAAGACAGATCAGAGATCTTGACCTGAGCTTTACAATTTTTTTTTTTAATAACGGTTCATATTTTTAAAAATCTCAAAATTATAATTTATATATATATCAATATTATTTCAAAATATATCTATATAATTGGAAATGACCTTCACGATTTTATTACTTCTGATGTAAATCTAAATGACATGTATAATATATGATTTCAAATTATTACTGGCATTTATATGTCACGCTGTTAAAAATAATTAATAAATTGTTAAAATACTTTAAGTAACTTTTTGGCAAAAAAATACTTTTAAATAATTTAAATAATAACAATCAAATGTTGTTATCTCGACTAAAAAGTGCAAAGGACAAAGCTTAAAAGTTGCAATAAATCGAATGATACTTAAAACGAATCATATTATTGAGGATAATCATCTATCAAGATTCCTATGATTATTTTTTATGATTTTCTCATTTATTATATGATTCTGTAACTCTACTATAATAGTTTTGTAATTTTCATCATATGAAATAACACAATACAATATTTTTATATTCAATATGGTATCAGAACATGTTATTTGTGTGAGTTTTGATCCACCGATCAAATTCAATCCATGGTCCTATTGTTTTCTTAAAACACGTTTTTCTTCATTTTCTTTTAAAGCTTTGTGCACCTCATTTTTCAGTTTCTAAGCTATCGAGCTTCGTTCCTCGTTTTTTATTTTTCTATTAAGCCAAAACGTTTCCATTATTCAAGTCTATCATGGACCTCTGAATATGAGTTACAATGATCTAAAGATCGGTTCCGTTTTTGTATTTTTTTTTTTTTTGGTTTTTTGTTTTAAGCCAAGTTGTTCATTTGTTTAATTCGATAATGACTTCTCCTAAACTATATGCTTCTTTCAGTCTCCACATACATGTTCTTTGAGGTGTTCCCATCACGGTAAATCCGTCCAACCGCATAGTTCAAGCGCAATGCTTCTTCTTCCTTCTTTATCAAATTTATCGAATATTCAATCTCAAACCATTGTTTCCGTCTTCACTTCATCTCCGCCTTGAATTTGAGGGAGCGTATTAAGAATAATTATCTATCAAAATCCCTATGATTACTCTATACAATTATTTTTTATGATTCTCTCATTTATTATATGATTCTGTAACTATACTATAATAGTTTTTTTAAATTCTCATCATATGAATATAACACAATACAATATTCTTATATTCAATACATATTACATATTCTAATTCTAGATATGGAAAATATACGGATCTCGGTTCATAATCTTTTAGTCATTATAAAGTTGCAAAAATAATAATTAAATATTTCCAATTCTACAAAGAGTTTTAAATATGATAAATCCTAGTCCTATCTGAAAAATATTAAATACATTCAGCTTTATATATATATATATATATATATATATATATATATATATATATATGTTGGTATAAAATGTTTTTATATGCATGGTAACGAAGAATTCGTGTATTTGATAATCTTCAACAGGGAATACAACTATGATATACAATTATAAATAATTTTTGGGCCATCAACTTGCGAATAGATTTTATAGTTTCTACTGCTGACCTAAGGTCAATGGTTTGGATTTAGACTTTGAAATTAAACAATTAAAGAAAGATTTATACGTTTCAAGACAACTTGGAGATTCTCTATTGAAATTTAAGTCAATGGTTTAAGATTGGTCATTGAATGAATGATTATTTTATTATTGTTTATTATTTATTGTTGGGTTTAGGCTCCCATCTCTATGCATTATCCAAGATATTTGAATTCAAATTTGATCATTTTTTTTGTTCTCGCAGAGACTATTAATTAGGTTAAAGGAGTACATGTCCATGTACAGCCAGTAGTACCACTACTTATCCTTCTACGTGGAAATTGAGCATATCGGCCGGTTGGTTTTTTTTTTATATATACCAACTATCCGGTTAACTGTTACATTGTTTAATATAAATAACTAATTTATAAATTTCAATTTTTTTTGTTTGTTAAAGAACATGAATTTGATATTATTAAATTTCAAATTGCTAGAGCATCTTATGGAATATATCGAAGTACTTTTCCTTACTACATCATACATTCCAAAATTCAAACCGAAAAAACCTACTTTTCCTTACTACAGCATACATTCCAAAATTCAAACCGAAAAAACCAATGCAACGTTTACAAGATATATATCTATATATCTATCTATTTATTTATCTACTATATATATAAAGGAAAATGATTCAAAATTAGTAATTCGCAAGATTGCGATACTTGTCGAGTTAATCAATTAGATTTTGACACGTATAAAAAAAAGTACTAATTAGATTTTGACACATAATGTTAACAATAAAATAAAAATATATAATCTAGACTTAATCCTAAAAGGAGATACAAATTTTTTTATTTTGATTAAGGAAATTCAAAAAAGGAATACAATCCTATAAGGAAAAAAAATTCTAATTCATCACCTCTATATAACCAATTTGATAGATTTTCAATTTTACAGCAAAAAAACATTTATATACCCGCTACACATAAGGTAATCTTCTATGTAATCGAAATTATGATGTACATTATGAAATATCTTCGTTATATACAAAAAAATTATGATGTACTACTTTACCAAAGTTAGATACCTTCTTGATTTCGTCTCCACCCTCCCTTGCGTTGTTCTCCTTTCTTGATGGGCCCTTCAAGAAGGTATCTAACTTTGGTAAGGTAGTTTTCTTATGTAAGGGATTGGCTACTGGGCCGGCCTTTGTGGCCCAGTTACCATATAAGTCAGACCCTGTCGGTGAGTTATTTCTACTTTACCGGCACAACTTGATTTAATTAAATGGATTGTTGACAAAAAAAAAAATACACCGCTTCACATATCTTCGTTATCTACACCTGAAATTATGTCGTACATTATCTAAACTAAAAGCTAAATTATGACATACGTTATAGCAATTATGTTAGAGAAAATTATGCTCCTGCATGATAACATGTGTTATAGCTTAACGTGATACGCGAGAAAATAATAAAATTGATTTATGATCATGTATGATAACCGACGTAGTTATGACCCATATAATTAAATTCTTAATAAAAATCCCATTAAATTATCCACAAATAACATTTTAAGATTCGCAATTAAAATTTTGAAAATTGATTCATATTATTCACAATTAAAATTTTGAAAATTGATTCATATTGTTCACAAGTATGATAAATCACTCTAAATAAATGATATGGTTCCAAAAAAACATAATTTCTATTATATTATATATAGTTTATGTTTTTGCTCTTACTTTACTTTTTCTATTTTATTAGTTTCCATTTAAATAAAAATAATTCATTTTTTCCTTTATGAAATATTTAAGAATAGAAAAGTTTATATTATTACTTTGACACATGTCACGATCAAAAATAACGATGACACATGTCACAATATGGGGAGTTATAATTATCCTACATATCACGTCCACGTTGAGATATTCAGCTTTATATAATAAGATCTTTTCACGGGTTATCAATTTTTTTTTCATTTTTTCACGGATTATAAAATATTAAATTACAAACCCGCATATATGCGGGAACTTATATTTTTTTTTTCTTTTAATAACAGACGATTACGCTATATTTATTTCAATTTATTCGCAATAGTTTGTGGTCATCAAACCATCACTTAAACAAACGAACCAGAAAAAAAATTATTAGAGTTACATAAAAAAAAATTATTTGGGTTGTTCAATATGCATTAATTATAAAACTGATTGTTTGCTGAAAATCCTTGATCCATCATTAATTCTGGAAGATGCACCTATACACCTTCAACACTCTCAAGTCCAAAATCATCTTCAGCCAACAAGAATCAAACTCTCCATTAAAGTCTAATGGCTAAATCGGTGGCAAAAAAACCATAATGTGATTTAACTGATTTTTTTCCTCTTTTTTAAAAAAAATTGTGTATAAATTTCTCATGTAATTAATTTCTTTTACCATAAAAGTCTTGTAAATGAACCTATAAAAAGCTCATATATTCTCATTGTAAAAGATATCCAACTTTTTATGAAAATCAAACATCTTAAAAGTTTCTACAAAGAAACTTGTCTTTTCTCTTTAGTCTTGTCGAGACCAGTACCTCCATTCCAAGCTAAGAGTTCGAGTTGTATCAAGAGTCTTTCCGTAGCCTTTATGGTGCTCATCGGTCCACCTCCATCATTAATTCATTACATCAATCCGTTGCTTGAAGATATGTTCATCGAGTGATCATAAGCCTCGTGTTTGTATGAGTTTGGAAATCGAGATCAAATCCAAATGAATTAAAAAGGAAAAGATACAATCACAATTTAAATTTAAAACAAATCCTAAACACTACGTTGGAATATATCAAAGCCGATTACTTTTAACAAACAATATATATATCAAATACCCTAAAATAACATAAATATTATTTTTTGTTTCAAATCTAACACATTAAATTTAAAATTTCGAAAATAACACAAATAATTACGTAAAAATATATGTTTAATCAAAATAAATTTAAAATAAAAATAAAATATTATGTTTGAGTTCACTATTTCCTAGACAAGGTTTAGTTTTTCTCCATTAAAAAAAAAGAAATTAGGTCGTGTCAATTTTAACTAATGGTGCTAAGTTTGAAGGAGCAAATGGACCAATGGTTGTCACACCTCTGTTTCCATTTTATCGGTGTCGAATTCGACTACACATATCTTTCATGTATAGGGGTATTTAACTATTGAACCGGTTTATTGTAGCCCAAAATAATAATAAAAACAAAACAAAAAAACTAATAATGCTAAGTTTAGAACAAAAATTTTAAAATGTCATTTTGGACAATTGACTCTGCCGATTCATATCAAGTCTATTTTATTTTGGTTACTATTAGAAAAACTTGAACAGACCCAAGATTTTGACTCAGACCCAAGATTTTGACTAAAAACAGTAAATATCTTTTCTTTTTTTCTGTTCCCCTTTCCATTTTTATGTACAAAGAAGAATTTAAACTAAAAACCCAAAAAAAAAAAAAACAGATTCGAAATCTGAAAAGTGAAATGGATTAAAAAGCTCTCAGTCCTCAACCTTCGGGCCTCTGTATAACGCTCCAACTACGTTAAGATCCTCTGGATTATCATCTCTTTCTTGCAGCCATGCATGACCTTCCTTCTCCACTTCACTTCTCAAAACAACGTCTTCCTCTGAAAACAACACATATAAACCTTTGATCTATCTGTCTAATTACAAGTAATTAGTGTAGCAAGTATAAAAAGCTAACCTGATGAGAATTTTTCAATAGGGAAGTCTAGGAAATAAGTGCAATCTTCTGGATTGCCGTAAGGAGGGCCAAGCACGTCTAGCACCGCGCACGCTGTTTTCGCTGTGAACCGATGCATGTTCCCGCCATCTTCCGGGTACAAAATTGAGGCGTTGCATGGTGCGGTTAACGTTGAATCCATCTTCAATTTTGCCAGCCGGGTTTTCGGATCTTTCACTGCAATTGAGATAAGACGAAGCGATCTAAGTATTACATGAAGGTCTAAATCACAGACTATTATTGCTTTGATTGGTAAAACGAAACAATTATGCGGAACAATAGAATGGTGAGATCATTCAAACGAAAAGAATACGTAGGTAATGATTGGTATGTCAGATCATGTTCGAATAACAAAATATTAAAATAGCGGGAATACTTGAGCTAAGCAATTTTCTGTTGAATATTCACAAAAAAACAGGGTTTTTGTAGATTAATAACTTCTCATTTTCTTTGTCATATAGCCCATAATCTTTTGCTAAATCGGGATTGGATCTTCCAGATAAGAAGTTAAAGTCACTTCCTTTTGCACTTCTGTCAGAATGCACATTCGAATATCTAATAAACCCTAACAAAACTACCAAAGATTAACTCCAAGATAACAATAACAAACAAGTTTCATAGCTCAAAAGTTTTCTTGCGATGAAAGTAAGCTTACTTGGAGCATCAACGACCCAATCATACGACTTGATGTGCATTGTACCAAAGAGAAGCTTGCTAAAAACTGTCATCCCTGGATGGTTATGAAGAGGAATGACACCAGAAGGCGGCAAACAGAAAATCCCAATCTACGATAAAACCCTAACAACGATTACTTATACCACAAGAAAGTAACAAGACAAGTGAGTGTGTTTAGTGAAATTACCGAGAATTGATCACATTGGTGTAGATGCAGATACGTTATTGGTGGCGACGACCCATTTCCTGGTCCGGCGTTTGGTCGGAAATACGGCATGGTCGGAGTTAATCCGACATCCTCTGGTTTCATATTGTCTATATTTTTATAATCAAAATCCAATCAAAACCGAAAACACGAAACGCAAAAAAAAAAACCCAATGCGAATTTTGTATTAAATTTCATACCAAGGATTTCTCGTAGCTGTTGGATTTTATCTTCAGACGGAACAACTCCAGGACCGCCATCAGAGAACACTTCCTTGCAGGTATTAAACAGCCGCCGCACCGCCGTTATCTCATCCGCCGGAGAATCAGTCTTCTTCCGTCGCCACGTCATCATAACCTTCTTGTTCTTGTTCTTCTTATTCTTATTATAAGGCGAATTGACAGAATTGGGATTAGGGTTCTTAGCTTTACATTGATTCTTACTCGAAGTCAATTCCAAAACCTCTTTCTCTGATTTCATCTCAAACCCCATGAATCTCACAAAACCCAACCAACCAAAGAAAAAAACAGAGACTTTATCACTGAAAACGAAATCGAAATCAAAATCAAAAATCTGAATCTCAGAATGGATTAAGTAGGAAGAATGAGATATAAAACAGGAAGCAAAAAAGAAGAAGAAAAGAGAAGAGAAGATAGAGATACCATTATCGATACAAAACCAGGGGCCATTCTTTTTCTTCCTATGGGCTGTGTTTTTTCAAACAGCGGATTCTTTTTTTTTTATCCGTTTCGGTCTTCGCAAAGGGGCAAATATGGAAACAAACACACGTTTAAAATGTTTATTATATACTTCCTTGCTCTGTTTTATCGGTTTAAACTCGGTTATCGTAAACCGGATATTCGTTTTTTTTTGTTTTTTTAAAAAACTTTTTAACACTGATTGATAATTTCACTCGCGAAAATTGTTGATTCATCAAATATAATGATGTTTTAACAAAAGAGAATTATTGGTTCATCTAATATGAATTCCACAAATATGAATGTGAAAAGCACACTATTTAATTTGAATTATCTCAGTATTGTAAGGATGGTTTTGTGTGTTTACTATCTAATTGAAAGCATTCGTATGTATATGCTTTAGGGAAATGTCGGGTTTGGCCCTGAAATCTCTTTTTTCCCCGGGTTACAAGGGAATGCAAATAGTGAGTACTAGGAATCTTTGTTTTTGTTATTATTAGTATATACTAGTCCTCTTTCAAAATATTATATGTTTTTGACTAAAAACATAAATATTAAGAAATTAATTATTTTTTTTAAAATAATTATTTAATATTTAATTTAAAACAATTAAACCAATCATAAAAAAAACTGCACAATACAAATAGTCATAAAACACTAAACACATTTAAATTTTGCATTGAAAAGTGAGAATATCCTATATTTTGAAACAAAATAAAAAATCTAAAACATCTTATATTATGAAAGAGAGACAGTATTTATTTTACATTTTTTGTTTTTTATTTTTATTTTTATTTTTAGCGATATGTTTGGCAATATTAGTTTTTTTTTTTTGTCAGGGAATATAAGTAGCATTTATATTTGAGATCTTTGACGATGACATGAAGCCCATAAGGCCATATCAATGTCAAACAACCCGGTATTGCTCGCCAAATCGGAATACGTTGATTATATTTATATGATTAACTTTGCTGAGGTTTATTAAATTAAGAAATATTTAATTTAATGCTTAATTTGTTATTTAAAACGTGTTATATCGAATATCATCGCCATCCGTCCCTTTTTAACACTTTTTAAATAACAAATATTTAATGCTTAAGATCTTGGTTGTTTGAAACAACTAAAAGGACTAGAGCTAATTAAATAATCAATGTTTTAAATATTAATCAAAATGTCAGCCCAAAAAAAAAAAAATTGCTGAAATACAAGAAGAGAAGTCATCAGAAAATGCAAACGTATTAGTACAAGAATCAGCTATATTCGCTTACTCTTTATATATATATTTTTTTTTTCATAACACAAAAAAATACCTTTACAAATTATAACGTTTTTCATTTTTCACCCCTTAACTACTTCTTTCCTGAACTAGATAGAAGCAAAAAAATCAAAATGTTGTCGTCTTTTGATTAAGACAGTAATAAAAAAAAGAAGGGCGGGCTGTTCTAATTAACAGCGTCTTCCGACTCTGCAATCAAGTGCTCCTGCGTATTTGGTCAGCTTAGAAACCGCCGTTCCATGTTTCGGTTTAATCATTTGTTGCCTCGTGTGATCACATTTGTAATGAGGATTCCCAGATTGTCTGAAATAAGCTCCGTTCATGAATATATCTTTCTCAGATCTCCAGTTCCAGTGTTTCCACTCGTCCTCTGAAGCATAATCTCTCTTTGTCACCTACATCCATTAATTTTTGACAAGTTTACATTTTGATGATACCCAAACTTTTGTTTTCTTAAATGTAACCCTTTTGTTTTTTTCTTTCAGTTTTTAGTTACCTCTCTGTAATAAGGTTTGTGTGGAGGAGCTATGAATCGGTTTCCATGGCTGAGAATCGTCGGACCTTGACTACCTCCGATCGCGTAAAGCTCCCAATGAGTGTAGTCATTGTTCACAACGTGAACAAATCCCCATCGGATCCTTGGCATCCTCTGCACAAGTCCTTTACCAAAATGGTTATAAGCCACTGTGACTTGCATCTTCTTATCCGCTTCATTCGTGTTTTGCGCACCAAGCAACATCACCTACACAAACAAAAATCCCCCCAAAAATACAAATCTAGTTGATAAATCATGTTATGGTAGTCTAGTGGCTATGTTCGGTTGGTCAATGTCAGTGATAGAATCTAAAACTATAAGAGCATGTTCAATGGGGGTTCTAAATAGAAGAGTTCTAAAAAATTATAATGATATATAATTGATAAATATTGGAGAGGTTCTAAAAAGAAGAGAGAAGGGTTCTAAAGTTAGAACTTTTAGATACAGATTCTAAAAATTAACATACAAAATGTTGGGGTTCTAAAAGGTGAGGTTCTAAAAATTTTAGATACCCATTTTTAGATACCCACCATTGGACATGCTCTAAGGATTAGTTTGAGTGCTCACGTCGTTGTGGTGAGTGAAGTGGGAGTTGGAGATTGTAATGCCAGTGGATCCAACAATGGCATCAATGAGTCCATCTTGACATTTCGACATCGAAATATGGTCTAGCCAAATGTTAGACGAACCGTAGATCGATATACCGTCTCCATCGGCTCTAGTCCTCATTCCGAAATGGTCTACTGAGTCTCGGATCATACCACCGTTACTCTCGGAAATGTGGTGAATGTGCAATCCATGGATGATGATATTTCTCACAAACTGCATCGTGATCCCTGCGCCATGCGCGACATGGACATTGGCTCCACGCGCATCGATCGTCTTGTGGCTATTAATCAGAAGCTCTTGGTTTAAACGAATGCTCATATCGTTCTTGAAAATGATCCAGAGAGGTCCCTTCTGAATTACGGCGTGACGCAATGTCCCGGGTTTAGGGTTTACCATGTCCTCGTCGAGGTTGCTTGTAACCACGTAGATGCGTCCGCGTTTTCCTCCGGTCGTCCTGTGGCCGAACCCGCGGACGCATTTGACAAGCTTCTTACGACGCTTTGCCCAATCTGAACGGCAACGCCAACATTTATCTATTGGGTTACTTGCGGTACACGGTCCCTTAAGCTTACTCCATTTTCCTCTGCCTTTACCTCTCAGGCTCCGTCTCGTGCTGTTCGTCGAGCTTCCGAGCATTTCAATAACTTCATTTTCCACCTCTTCAGGCTTCACGCTGACATCTTCCTCGGTCCCCGTAACATCAGTAGAGTTGCTATATACATATATACACCAAACCAAAACAAGAATCAAACATTAGTAATGTCTTTTTGGTTCAAACTCAACTATAAAGTTGACTTACTCGTAATGACGTTCGTGAAAGTGATCGACGACTTCGTAAGGATCAGAATGATAAGCCTGAAGAGTGAATTCTCGGGCTTCATCGGCTCGTTGCGACCAATATTCGTCCAACTCAGAAATGTTGGCTCGCATGGTCGGAATCAGACCGGCAATACAAAACATAAACATCAACTTTAACAGCCTAGCCATCTCCATTTTGCAAATTTATCTCTTCTCTCTCAAAAAACAGTTTTATACTAAAATATAAATCTTTTTTTGGTTTTGTTTTCGTAAGGGGTACGTTAAGATTTAAATGGAGAATCACACTAAGCTTTCAACATGGCTTTTTTCTGTAAATTTTGTTTTGTTTTTTTTTCTTTTCTTTGAAAGCCTAAAGCCTTTAGATGATGAATCGTACTGCAAATTTTTGGAAACGTGAAGGATTGGTGCTTAAATAAACTTGATTAAGAAGTTATCTCCAATTTTAGGAATTTACCGCTAAGGATGGAGAGCCGTCATTGTTTATTTGTGGACAATTTCTATGTTTTTATTTTTCAAATTATTATTTTTAGCTCCCAATTTATTTTCTCTGTTTAAGTTTTATCTAGGATAAAAATAGGATTGTGTACAATCTTTCGAATTATAACATATTTTGGATATATATATTTATTAGGATTCCACATCGGAAATATAAAGGAACCAACACTAATATATAAGAGATATGGGTCAATCTACTCATTGCCAATTCGTTTTGAGTTGAAAACCCATGTAACTTAACATGGTATCAGAGCCTCGTTTGTTGACCCAAGTAGGGTGGCCCAAGAAAGGTTTATTACCGGTCCTAAAGTGAGATTCGGTTCGAAATGGGCCGATAAGAGCCATCATCTCGAGGGGGCGTGTTAGGATCCCACATCGGAAATATAAATGGACCAACACTAGTATATAAGAGATATGAGCCAATCCACTCATTGCCAATTGGTTTTGAGTTGGAAATTTATGTAACTTAACAATGTTTTTCTTTTATTTCAATAAAAAATTATAGAATAGTGGACATGTCATGTTTCTTTGTTCATAGAGGTCCTTATATTGTATTTATTAATTTGTATAGTCTTTCACTTGAAAAGAAAACAATTAAGAAGAACAAAGAAGTGTATCTTTTATTGGTTGTGAAGCTTTCATATGGTTACTAACATTTCATTCTCGTTACAAAGTTCACTAAAGCAAAAATTAATCGAGACTATTATATATATATATATATATATATATATAAATATATATATATATATCTTTTAATGGGATAAATATTGATTTTAATTTTTAAAGTTGTTAATGAATACAAATACAAATATTATCCTCGACTGGTACAATAAATAAGTAGTAATTAAGAAAGAAGCGTTCAGTTCCACTATAAAAAAAATACATATTTATAATTGCTAAAGTTTATATAAAAAGTACAAATAAATTAAATTTGATTTGGGCTTCTTAATCATGTTTCCAACATTTTAGAACATAATGTTGCTAGCATTTTTTAAAAGATCTTCATGAGGCTTTGATTCGTTTTCACAGACAAATTTAGCTTTCAAATGTTCCAAAGTTTATCGGTTCAATCTAAAATGGTGAGCATTTGCTTCCTTCTTGTAAGAAGCAAGCTTAAAAGAAAGATACAGTTCCTATTTTTGGCAAAAGAAGACACAATTTTCTATGTATGTTTATAAAGGAAAAATGCTTCTTTCTCAATCTTCAAACCATTTTTAGAAACAAACAACTATTATGCTTGATGATTACTTCCTTCCCAATTCACTTCTTTATTCTTTTGGTTTTTGTTCTCATATCATATGCCTATGATCTTTGTTGAAAAAAATATCGGCTAATATATATTCAATTTGTGTATACATATATAATAATTACAATCATCAATTCAAAGATATTTTGATGGCACATATCTTTTTTGACTAGAAATTGTTGATAAAATATACAATAGGCTACATATTACATATGCATAAAAAGGGGCAGTTTCTTTGTTTTTAAATTTAATTTAAGTATCTACGGTAATAAAAAAATTAAAGCCTATATAGAACTAAAGTTCTGTTGGAGCATATTTAGCTCTTCTTTGTTCATGCAAAAGACAAAATTTTCTTCATTTTCTTATATAAATTCGGTGAGAAGAAAATGCCAAAAAAAATTCAAAGAAAATGGTTATTGCAGTAATTGGTTATTGTATATATGATAAGTTTAGGCAAACCCAACTCTACAAGAATTCTAGTTAAAGGGCAAATTGTCTTTTAACAAACAAAAAAAAAATAAAAATAAATTTAAACGCAGAGTTTTTTTTCTTCCAACAAACCCAGACTTTAATCCCTCATCAATGTTTCCCTTTGAATCAAAGATTAAAAACAAAAATTCCTTTGTGGAATCAAACACCTTGAAATTGAAGTGTTCTACATTTGAACAAAAGAAAGAAAAAGCCATCGACTTTACCCATATATATGCCATAAGATCAAACAGTTTCTTTCCATTCATTTGAAAGAAAACTGTTTCTTCGATTTTCTTACAGATTTTTCATTGTTTGTTCTTACAATAAAAAACCAATTGTTTAATTTGATAAAAACAAAATGATATCTTGGCTCGATATCTACCGTGTTGTTTCAGCAACCGTTCCTCTCTATGTTTCAATGATCTTAGGTTACCTCTCTGCAAAACATCTAAAGCTCTTCTCTCTCGAACAATGCGCAGGCATCAACAAATTCGTCGCTAAATTCTCGATCCCTTTGCTTTCTTTCCAAGTAATCTCCCAAAACAACCCATTTACAATGAGCCCTAGACTCATTCTCTCAGACATTCTCCAGAAATTCTTGGCAGTTGTTGTATTAGCCGCGGTTTTAAGATTCTGGCATCCAATAGGAGGAAGAGAAGGGAAATTGGGTTGGATCATAACCGGACTATCTGTATCCGTGCTTCCAAACACTCTCATTATTGGAATCCCAATCTTAAGTGCCATCGATGGAGATGCAGCTGTGAACTTCTTGGTGCAGATTGTTGTGTTGCAGAGCTTGATTTGGTACAACATCTTGCTTTTCCTGTTTGAGATTAATGCCGCGAGGACTATAACATCTTCTCGAGCTTCCATAGAACATAGAGGTAACTAATTTATTTATATATTTTTTCATTTTTTTCCGATAAAGAACTTCCTTTAGCATTTACCATAATTGAATATGGGTTTCTTGTAAAACAAGGCAATGACAATGAAGAAGCTGATATAGAGCAAGAGCCAAAAGAAGAAGAAGTAGCAATAGTGAGAACAAGATCTTCTGGAACTGGGAAGATTCTATTGAAGGCTTTAAGAAAGTTTATAACCAATCCTAATACATACGCAACATTGGTCGGATTAATCTGGTCTACTTTACATTTCAGGTGAAAAAATCAATATTCTTATATATCTTAAAATTTAATCTCTGGTAAATAGTTGTTCAAAACAAAAAATCACTGGTAAATC
Organism: Eutrema japonicum; assembly: GCA_030161315.1. Classification (NCBI taxonomy): domain Eukaryota; kingdom Viridiplantae; phylum Streptophyta; class Magnoliopsida; order Brassicales; family Brassicaceae; genus Eutrema; species Eutrema japonicum. The sequence continues at coordinate 50,464,988 of BSQW01000005.1, forward strand.
AACTTACACATCTGACGGTTCAATCTTTATCATCTTTGCATGTCTAAACATTTCTTCTTTTTCTCTTTTCAAAAAGAAAAGCGATATCTTAGTAGTGCTTCTTCTATTTTAAGCTTTCCGTTTGATCATTTTTAGGCATGTACATACAATTTTTTTTTAATAATCGAAATGGATATATATAGTCTAGTGATATTTCAACCTATTACGATTTGCTATTTTTTATTTTTTTAGCTTATGACATCAAATGTGACTCATGTTTTTTTTCTTTTTCTTTTCCTAATAGATTGGGATGGAAATTGCCTGAGATGATCGATAAATCAATACATTTGATATCTGATGGAGGCTTAGGAATGGCCATGTTCAGCTTAGGCAATCTCTCTCTCTATATATATAGAAAGATATAAATATCATAAAAATAATAGTTTCACAATTAACTAACACAAAATATGAAACAGGTCTTTTCATGGAAACACAAAGTAGTATCATAGCATGTGGAACAAAAATGGCGATTATAACAATACTCCTCAAGTTTCTACTAGGACCTGCTCTTATGGTTGCTTCTGCATTTTGCATCAGATTACGAAGTACTCTCTTCAGAGTCTCAATATTACAGGTAATTAAGAATGCGCTCAAAGAAAATATTAATTATCTATTAATAAAAACTATTACTAAATTGTTGAAAAAAGTAATCAATTATATAGTTCCTGATTGTCTTCTGATTTATTGTGTTGCAGGCTGCATTGCCTCAAGGGATCGTGCCATTTGTTTTTGCAAAGGAATATAATGTTAATCCGAAGATCGTTAGTACGGGGTAAATAAATTGTTATTTGATTTTTTTTGTTTTATTCTATTTCTCAAATCTAATTTTGTGGTTTATATTGTTTTGCTTTTTTCTTTTCAGGGTGATATTTGGAATGATAATTTCCTTACCAATAACTTTGGCATATTATTTTGTATTAGACCTATGAATATGACATGCATGTTCTCTTATATATAATCAAAAGCTTTTTATTTTTCGTAGACAGATTGAATTTATATAACACTTTAGGTCATGGGATTTTGGGATGTTGATTGATTAAGCTATTGTCAACCATTCTCTTTATATATATATAAACTCATTTTCTCACGATATTAAACCTAGATTTATGAAAGTAAATGATCTAAATCTATAAGAACATCATCTTAAGAAAAATTAATAGCACATTGATAAATACGTAGAATAATATCTACACCAAAATGTAGGGGTTGCTTGGTAAGAACTTTGACTGTGGGCTTTTACTGTAGATTTTTAGCTGTAGAAACTTATGATGTTAAAATGTGGCTGTTATTTTTAAATATGTAGTTTTTTTTATATTGAAATCTAATATTTGTTCAATTTAGAAATATTAAGTGAAACTTTGAAAAAAATAAAAAATAGATCTCAAAATAACAAGAAAAAGGATAATTTTTAATCAATTAAAATTTATTAGTGATAAATTATATATAAATCTATAAAGAGTTTTGAATAATTTTGGAGAAGAAGAAAAAGAAAAAAAAGTAAATTTATTTATTTCTTTTAGTTTTTTAGAGAAAAGTATCTTACTCTCACGTATCTTTTTCAAAACAAGACAAAAAAGGTAAAGTTGGGTTGTAGAAACTTATATTTTTTAAAAAAAATATATATGGTTGGCTAAAAAATAGCTTTGAGAACTGAAATAGATTTGAAAACTGTTAAATACCTTAAAAGTCATCGAAACCTAAAACTAAATACCTTAAAAGTAATTGAAACCTAAAGCCAAGCAGCCCCGTGATAACAATTCAGGCTACGAATGGTGACAGCGGTTTGAGCGGTGCGGAACAAGCGGTTTAGGAGGTGCGGTGCGGTTTTAGTGCGGTGCGGTTGGAAGAAACGCATCATACGGAACAAGTGCGGTTACTGCGGAACAAACGGTGCAGGACAATATATGAATGGTGAAAAAAACAACATGCGGTGCGGTTCAAATGTGTGAATGGTGAAATTGTAAAAAGGGGTGCGAACTATATATTTTAGAAAAATAATTTATAAATAAAATGGATTAATGATATTAATATAATTATAAATTAAAATTATTAATTTGTTAATGATCAAGTCTTTTTCATAAATTAATTACGAACCATAACTAAATAATTATTAAAATTCAATAAATTTGTTTGACATTTTACAATAATATATTTATTGCTAAAAAAAATACATCCACAAAAACCAAGTAAAATCATATAATATTATCGAGTACGTTGATTTTCCCATGTTCTTTTAGGTGTCTACATTTTTTATTTATATGGGTTCAAACACTAATCCAACCTCACGTTGGTAATGACATTTTTTATTTTTTTTTCAAATAGAATTTTGTTATTTGATAAAGTTAACATATATGATTTATTTCAATTTTTTTTGTGTTTTAAAACATATATATATATATATATATATATATGTAAAATTATAAAACTAAAAGATTATTAGCGTGTATCGTAAAGCTAATAACATCAGCTAGACAAATACAATAATAATTCTCAAAGCTAATAACTATATAAAATGAAATATTATATGATACATATATACATAAATCAACTGTAAACCACACCTAACCGTTGACAGAAAAAAAAAAAACCCACAACTAACCGCACATATTTTGATTTTTTTTTGCAACATCACGTGCGTTTCATGTTTTTTTTCTGTTTCTGAAACACACCCAGCTTTTTTTCAGAAACATAACCGCACCTAATCGCATCTAACCACACCTACGTTTGAACGGTGAATGGTGACATGTATTGTAAAACACACGACATTTAAAAGAAACACACCAAACATTCAAGACCTCAGATAAAATTCATAGACGGACTCAAAGAAAAACTCAAAGCGGAAACAGTTTTTATATAATATAAATAAGGAAGGAAAAATATTTTAGAACGCCGGCTGCGTGCCACGCAATGAAAATGGAAAAGGCCAATAAAAATAAAAATAAAGATAAAAAATTCTTGGTGAAGGGGGAATAAATATAATCAACGGTTGTAAAAGAGGGAAAAACCGACTAAAATGATATCGATCCAACGGCTGAAATTGTTTTGCTTGATAAGCAGGAAAAAAAAGAAGGGATTTAGGGTTTTCTTCTTTCCCTTATATGCATTTCACACCTCATTCGCAAAAAGCCAATACTATTCTCTGCTCTTCATCTTCTCCGATTCTTCACAACTTCTTCGATTTTTCCTGAAACAATCATGGCTAAAGGTCCAGGTCTCTACACCGAAATCGGCAAAAAAGCCAGAGGTACCCTCTCGATCTCCTTTTTTTTATTCTCTCTCTATGAGGTGAATGTGACTGTGTCTTGAGATTTCGTTGTTTTCGTAATCGGATTTGCTGCTGGTTTGTGGTGTTTTTTTTACCTAGGTTTGTGCTGAGATTCTCAATATTGGTCTATTTCACTCTCAATATTAGGTCGTCGAAATGTATGGATGCATCCTTAGTCTTCGTGCTAATGAGCTGACTTATAATCCCTGTCTCCTTTCCGTCGACTTATGCTACCTGTTTCGTTTATTATAGTTGGATTGATAATGCCTGGGTCACTCGTTGTATTCCAAGTTTCTTCGTGGATCTGGAAACTGTCTCATGTTTAGATTTTATATCCATTCGAATCTCTCTATGAGATTTTGTTTGTAGAATGAGTTTTGAATCACAAGTGTCTTCCTTCGATTGTAGATCTTCTGTACAAGGACTACCAAGGAGACCAGAAACTCAGTGTCACCACATACTCTGCATCCGGTGTTGTAAGTTTCCTTATTGCCTGCAGAAATCTTGAGTTTTATTGTTAGTGGCGGAAACGAGATTTGCGTTCTTACTAGTGTTTTCTGTTCTGATTCTTTTGTCTCTCTAAGTTGAGCTCTTACAGTTTCCTGAAACTCAGAAATTTCAAAACTTTTGTGTTATTTGGTTTTCATTTGATTCACTGAGTATCATTAACTTAACTCCTTTGGTGTGTTACCTACCTGTTATGATTTTTAGGCGATCACCACCACTGGAACAAACAAGGGAGACGTGTTTTTGGGTGATGTAGCTACTCAAGTGAAGAACAAGAATTTCACTGCTGACATCAAAGTTGCCACTGATTCTTCTGTAAGCATTAATCATCACATAACTTGTATAATATGTCCTTTGCTTTAGCATGATGATTTCTGCTACAGTATTCACTTGACAATCTGTGTGTAAATATTTTCAGCTTCTGACCACTTTTACCTATGATGAGGCTACCCCTGGATTGAAGGCAATCCTTAGCGCCAAGTTGCCTGATCAGAAATCTGGCAAGGTAAACTATAAATAACCTCATTGCGTGTAATAGTTCATAGTTTGTTATGTATGAATCTGTATAATAACCATTGTGTGTTCTCTTTTTAAACAGGTTGAGCTGCAGTACTTGCACGACTACGCCGGTATCTGCACCAGCGTCGGATTGACAGCTAACCCGATTGTCAATTTCTCCGGTGTGGTTGGAACCAATGTCTTGGCTCTTGGTACCGATGTGGCATTCAACACCGAAACTGGCAATTTCAAACATTTCAATGCTGGTTTCAGCTTCACTAAAGACGATTTGATTGCTTCTCTTACTCTGTAAGTACCTCCATTATCAAACCTCATATATGTAGTTCTTTTTCTTTCTTTCTGGTTTTGATCTTGTGTCTTCCTTTGTTTTGAAGGAATGACAAGGGCGAGAAACTTAATGCGTCGTACTACCACCTTGTGAACCCGTTGAGCAAAACAGTGGTTGGAGCTGAGGTTAGCCACAACTTCACGACCAAAGAGAACGCCATAACCGTGGGGACACAGTACGCTCTTGACCCCTTGACCACGGTGAAGGCACGCGTGAACCATGTTGGTGTAGCCAACGCACTGATCCAACACGAGTGGCGTCCAAAGTCGTTCCTCACCATTTCTGGAGAGGTTGATTCTAGGGCGATCGACAAGAGTGCCAAGGTTGGGTTTGCTCTCGCTCTCAAGCCTTGAGAAGAATCCAAATGGGATGGGGCCCCTTGAAGGGTCGCATAGTTATTTCATCTTCTAATCTTTTGGACTAATCCCTGTCTGGTTTGCTTTAAAAATCTTTCATTTGTTCCTCTTTTTTTAAAAAAAAATCGGTGTTAGGATTTGTAGAAAATAAGAAAAAAAAACTATTAAAAGGATCTTCTCGAAGATGAACCATTAAGATACTTCTTTAGTGGATTTTCTGAAGATGAGCCTTATTGTCTCTTACTCTCTCTTTATTTCTTGCTCTGCTGAAAAACTCTGTTCCACTCGATTTGGTTTTCGAGTTCTTTAGTGGATTTTCTGAGAGATTTTTCACTGTTGTTTTATTTCTGAGAGATTCGTCGCAGGAGATTTGATTTTGTCCGATTTGTTTCAGTCCATTATTTTTTTTGTTTTTTTTTAATGCTTTGGCTTGTGCACAGTGTGTCCAAGTTCATCTGAAATGTTCGAATCTATTAAGAAATATTCTTCATATTTAATTCGGTCCAACTCTTTTTATCGCAATTCGCAAGTGTGTTTGAGATTTGTCTTTGGTATATTATATAACTTTTCGTTTAGTTATTGATGTGCTTCCATGTTTTTGATATAATTTTAAAAAGTATTAATTAGTCATTCAAAAATACAATAAATTATAGAAAACGTGAAATACACAAAGACTATAATATATGAATTTTAATCGTATATATGAACCACAATCTTAAAACATTCTGAACCAATTATCTCCATTATAGATATTTTGTTTCTAACATCTTATTTATTTGATTAATAATAATTTTGTATGAGTTTTAGAGTTAAAGAATACAGTAAACAGAAATTAAAATTAAATGAAAAAAGAAATATGAATGAATGACTTAATATCTGATTTTCTTTAATCTCGAAACAAAAAGCAAATTACGAATTCGATGTGTTTTGAGTTATCAGCCCGGACCATCTTGATTTTATCTAAACAAAGACTTTCTTAGTGCTAAGCATCAGTTTCGATTTTCTCGGCCAAGACACTGTATTGGACCGAAGCAACAATTGTCACAAACACATTGTCCTGAAACAGAGGAAGACGCAGGAGCCAGGACTGATTTTATAATACGAGGTATAAGATGAACATGCGAAGATAATGTCAAGACTTCAAGTTTTTTAATTCCTCTTTCGCATTTACCATATGTCAAAGGAAGAAGCTTTCAGCAATGGACGGTTGAATCGCAGAGAATTCTCTGTAAAACAAAATCAGATTTCCATAGACAACCCAATTGGATTCACCGTTCTCCATCGTTTTTACATTAATCGATTAAAGAGTTACCGTAACATCGGCTAAAAACTCTCATTGCCGCTTAAGAACGATAAAAGCTTTGAGTCTTTTAAGCCTTTCTTTGTTGTGCCTTTTGTCCACGCAACATCTATGTAGTTGCTCCTTTCGGCTTTGGAGAAGGAATCTGATGTCCATAAGGCGAAGAACCATGTTGACCATGAGGACTAGACAGTGTCCGAAACACAGGTTGCGGATGCCCGTTTCTTGATCCAAATCCGTTTCCTCCCTGAGATCGACCGGACCCGTTTTTCAAACGTTCAGCTTGCATTGTCTGAAAGTAGTAAGAAGAGCTTGCCATGTCTTTGAGATGCGGAAGTGGTTTAAGTGCTTCGACAACATCACTCATCTTTGGCCTAATCTTGGGGTCACGGCTAAGACATTGTGTAGCAAGCTGAGTCACCTTTTGGGCACCTTTGATTGAGAAATGGCCCTCGAGCCTCGGATCAAGTAACCGGTAAAACCTTCTTTTGTCAAGGAGATGTGGTCTTGCCCATTCCACTAAGTTGTGCTCACCATTTGGGCGGTTTTTGTCCATAGACCTTCGCCCGGTCAGCATTTCAAGCAGAACCACCCCGAAACTATAAACATCGCTCTTTGATGTCAAGTGACCTTAAGGAGTTTAATGGGAAGCAAATCAAGAAAGATGTAAGCATTGAGTATTTCAAAACAAAGAAAATGGATGAATCCAAAGGGGACTCACCGGTCATTACATACTCGGGAGCAGCATAGCCATATGTACCCATAACTCGAGTAGAAACATGGGTTTTGCCTTCATCAGGAGCATCTTTGGCAAGTCCAAAATCCGATAGTTTTGCATTGTAGTCCTGAAAGTGGGAATTATTGATACAGATTGTTAGAAGCAAAAGAAGAAGTAAGCATAAGATGCTGATGGTAAGGAGTAAGATACATACTGCATCAAGTAAAATGTTTGATGTTTTGAAATCTCGATATATAACAGGTTTCAAAGCCTCTTCATGGAGGAAACTGAGACCTTTTGCAGCACCTAATGCAATCTTCATCCGGATAGACCAAGGAAGAGGTAACGACCCTTTAAACATGAAAGCACGGGTATTGCAAGATAAAGATTAAACATCGAAATCTTTGAAATGGTATGAATTTACGAGGCTGTGGGTTTACATACTTCTGAAAAGGTGATTCTCCAAACTTCCTCGAGGCATAAACTCGTAAACAAGCAGCCTTTGATCATCTTCGATGCAATAACCGACCAGCTTAACTAGATTTGGATGAAGAAGGTTACCAAGGAAATTAATCTCAGCCTGCAATGGCAACAAGCAGGAACACATTAAAAGGGAAACTGATAAAAAGGATTATGCGGTAAGAGATAAGAGGAAGGAAAAAGGTTATCTTACAAGCCATTCTTTGTGACCTTGAAGTCCATCAGGATTTAAGGTTTTGACAGCTACAGTAAGCCCAGTACCGGGTTTAACAGGAGCAGTCCCGTTTTCTTCGATCCATCCTTTAAAGACACAACCAAAACCTCCTTCTCCAAGAAGACTCTCCGGTCTGAAATTTCTAGTAGCTAGCTTAAGATCATTGAAAGTAAACTTCCTCAGGTTAGAATAAAGCTTAAGTTCTTCACTGATCATTGGAGTTGATGAAGAGCTTTCTGCATTGCTAGTTGTTGTTGTGGAGGAAACCGGACCAACTGGTTGATCATTTGATTTCTCATTTGCCGATTTACTTTCGATTGTTGTAACTAAAAAAAAACAAAATCTTTATAAGATCCCACAAAACTCATTAAGGAAATAATCAAATAGTAAATCTGGAAAGTAATCAAGTTTAACCCTAACTTCATGTCCCTAAATCTGGAAACAAAGAAGCTTAAAAAAAAAGATCTTCATTTTATTCAATTCAAATAAAAAAAACCCTCTCTGGAAACTCGAATTTTCAGAAACCAAAATCAGAAGAATTTTAAATACCGGTGCTGGTAGTGCCATAGAGAGAAGAAGAAGAAGCATCAACATCAGATTTTGGAGGTAAGCAACCAATCATAAACCTAAATTTGACCCAACACCCACTTGCTTCTTCTTCGACTTTACTGTTATCACCATTGATATTCTTCTTCTTCTTTTTGTTCTCACTCTTCTCGTTAGATTTCTCCGATTGCCAATACCCTTTAGCTTTAACAGCAACAGTATCGTCCAAACCCATCTCACCAACACAGACAAAGAATACAGATGATCAGAGCAGCATAGTTTTTTGGAAGAAAACCCGTCAATCAAAAAACCCAGGCGAATAAGAGAGAGAATTTCTGATAAAAAGCAGTGAGATTCACTGGGAATGGATCAAACCCCAAGTCGCGGAATTTTAGTCAAAAAGGGGAATTGATGTCTGCGGAGATGAAGAGAGAGAGAGAGAGAGAGACTGTTGGGTAGAACGGGCAAAAGTGATATTTTTTCACATGTGCTTCAACAGTAACAAATACTATACAAAAATAAACAAATTTAATCACCGATGTACATTAATTAATCAACTCATAAATTATTCTTGGTGGATTTGTGTTGGCTGTGTTTTCTTTTTGTCTGCTTGGAACCAATTATCAAACACTTAAATAGTAAGTATTATTCTTTGGGAAAATAAAAGGAGGTACGAATCAAATTCCATTTCATTTTATATCTTTCTTCTTTTTCGGTATACGTGAATCCAATTAAAATCATTTTTGTTGTTTTAGGAATCATACAAATAAAGGCAACGACTAATAAAAGCTTGGAAATCCCCAATATTGCTAAACCAAAAAAAGAAAAGAATGAACGTTGGTTTAGTTTACTCAACTCAATTAGGGAGAAAACAAAAACAAAAAAGATCCACATTTTTTGTCGGCTGGCTTTTAGCCTTTTTCATTAGAATTGGAGTTCTTGTGGAAGGGCCAAAGTTTAACAAGACGCTCGAGCACGGCGGCACTTTTAGAAAAGTAACCGGAGAAGCCTGCCGGAGTTGACGGCGGAGGGAAATCTTCTGCCGGCATTGCAAATGGGCGTATCATCTTCTCCATTGTTTCCAGGGTCAAACACGAACCAACCTCTTGAAGCCTCTCTGGTCCCATTATCGGAAGTGCGTGTTCCCGGAGTAATGATTCAGCTTCCTCGTCCTTCTTCTGTCGTAACAAAAATATATTAAAAACAGCATAAGTGTAGGAAGAAAGAGTCTAGTCTTTGCTCTTAACCTCTAAGGGAGACAAATCTGCGCCTCGGCTACATGTAAGTTCGATCCTGAATCTTTTCGGGTCTTCCAGAGATACCTGCATGAAACAGTTTATAGGTTTCAATGTCTGGCTTCAGACACGAGTGAGTACGTATAAATACTTGAACGCATGAGTTAGAGAGAGAAGGCGGGTGCATTGTAAAACCTCAGTGTTCTCGAACAGTCTTAGGACAATGTAGCTCATGTAATCAAGTTCTTTGGTTTTACAAAGGCGTTCCAATGCGCTTTGGCAGACGAGACTTTCTTCTCCTTGAAGAGATTCGTCCAGGTTACAGTACCGTAGAACATTCATCAGAGAATGAATATGTGATTCCTGTCAATCGTTCATAGCACAAAAGTCATGCATCCACATGTTTAGTTGATTATCAAGCTAGTCGCATGATCTAGCCATAAATCACAGTCTAATTCCTATATATGTCAATAAGTTTTTCCAGTTTTGCCAGCCGTATGCTTGCATGTAGCAGAAAATCAGGAGTTTGTAAGAACGAAACCAAATGGAAGAAGGAACTCACAGATGTGAAGTAAAGGCGTGTCCGCACATGACGTTCAGGCGTCATGACATTTGCATACCTAAAGGTTACACGATAAAACAATGAAATTAAAAGATATACGAAATATATGATATATATAAGCAGGAAAAGACTTTTCGGTTACTTTGGATCCAGTCGGTATTTGGTTTCTTTATCATCATCTTCATCTTTATTCTCTCCAGTGCTTGGCCGCCTCAACTCATTGCTTTTAATGAAAAGTTTTGGTTGACTATATCTATCCTCCTTTCTCGACGAATATAATGACACTGAGACTTGGTCTTGACTGTTCTTCAGTTCAGCAACACTCATGGCCTCTTCTCGAGTATTCCTCAAGTCAATCAAGATTTTACCCAGCAAGCGACGAGCAATCTTAATTTAAAATACAGGAGAAAAAGAAAGCTTATGGTAAGCTATGAGGTCATCTGAAAAAATCATGGATCCTTAGGGAAATTCCAAGAGAGGAAAATAGACATTAAATGCCTTTGTGGGAGTTAGAATGCCACACCTTTGAACCTATTTTGAGCTTTTGCTGTGGATTGATCCCATACTCATTCGGGATTACACCATCTGCAAGTAACTGCAACCACACAACACATAACTGGCCCTAATCAACACAATCCATGATCAAAATGCAAAACAGATCATGTGCAATTCGTAAAGGCACAGTTTGAATATGGAAATCTAGGACGCATGGCTCGGTAGTCGCTAGTAAAGTAAAATTGTCTCACCGAGACAACTGTAGGATGGTACATTGAGAAATGCCATTGAAGTTTCAGAAAATGGAACAGTTTTTTTATTCAGCTCATACCTGAGAAACTTTGAAGAGTTCGTCTAGTCCTTTCAGGTCGAGATGAGAATTATGTAACAAGTCGTACCTGGTATTGACAACACATTGCACGATATTCAGAATGGAGAAATTGAAAGCTAAGATCGATATATAATAGACTGCAACACAAAGCTTACTTGCATGAATCGTAAACATCAGGAATCTGCGTTATGTCAAACCGGCTGCATTTAATTCCAACTATCAGTGCCACTCAAAAGAAACTCATGCTGAAAATAAGTAGGAAAACTTGAGAAGCATTGGTAAATCCAATATGGCCATACACTTACTCTCTTCTTTCGTTGTAGAGGTCCCTTTCGAGTTTTCTCCACCGAGCATACATCAAAAGAAATCCTTCACTACCACAAGGTAATCCAGCAGCAATCCGACCAACGTCAATGTTTGACTTGCCAAGGGCCTTTGCTTGATCATAGGGAGGGATTACATCATAAGCGCTAGGCTCAGTGAGATTCTCGTCTTCATCTTTTGCAAGTAGCCTCACTTGTTCAGTCACCTTTTTAGCTAGTTTTACCTATTTATTTACAAAGTAAACAGACAAGTCACGCTGAGTATATATTTTGTGCTCTCCAGTAAAAACACTAGATATTCCCTTTTAACAAAGAATACTAGTAAAAAATGGAAGAAAAGTGCAGCAAGAAAATGCAAATGTTGTTGGTGATGGCTTGCAGAATAATGACAATCAAGAAAACAGATAGAAAGCCACCATCTGGGGCTAATCGACTAAATTTTACAGAAAAAAATGTGAGTACCAGTTCAGGTAGGTGCTCTTCAGCGTGAGGAGGAAGGCCAGCCCCATCAGTCATCCAAGGTAATTCAGAAGAGACGTAATCATGTACCATCTTTGTTCCGGCGGTTATGATCTCGTTCAATTGAGCCTGCAGTCAAGTTAGGGAAAGAATTCGAAGCTGTAAAGAATTACACATGATTGTTAATGTACATTCGAGAATACGATCCACCCTACTTTTCGAAGAAGATGAAATTCAATTATCTAAGCATGCATGGGAAAAAAAAAAAAAAAAAAAAAAAGTACAATCATCAGATGAGCAAGTGCATTTGAGATGCCTCTACTTAGCCGCTTCATGAAGAAAAATTCTGGTGTCTTGGAGACAAATCCAATCTAGAACGATAACTACTGATTATTGGTTGATGCTTCAGACGTGTACCAAAACTGGCTTTCATTCGTCTCATATCGGTTGAAGCCACAATCAAGTTGTCAATAAAGAGAGGGACAAACCTTGGCCTCTTCCATTTCACTGCTCGCAGTATCAAGGCCATCCAACATGGAAGAGTCCTTGCTAACTAGAGAAACCTAGAGAAAATAAGAAATTTCATGATTATGACACTGCCAAGTACTATACTACCTCGGTAATGAAAAAACAGCAAACCAGGATTGGGGTCAGCTGTCCTTCTAGGTCAAGCAGGCCTTTAGCAAAAGCAGCTGCAGACATCTGCAAGCAGTGAAACTATATTCATATTTTGATCTGGGGTAGTGCAACCGATGAAGAATATACAGAAGATTGAAGTTACTATCTGAATGCTCTATGGCCATCTTCACTACTACATCGGTATAAAGTTGTACCTGAACACGTCCCTCGTCAGAACTGTAAATTTTAAGGTCATGACGGTATGTACTATGGAGACGGAGCAAACCAGTACCTTCACCTGCAAGCATAGCCCATTTTGTTGTAAACCACTCAGAAATAAAGCATATATTGATCAACAAAATGAATGAAATGTTTCAGAAAACTGTAACAGACATATGGGAAGTAGATCAAGTGTCAGTCACCTGGATACATATTGTTTCGAAAATATCTACCAAGTTCTTCTGCCTGTGGAAAAAAAAAACATCAAAGAATAGATCAACCCCTTGCACTGATGTTAGATATCCTAACATAAAATACCCCTCCATTATACTAAAGTTTGCAATGCATCTTCTGATACAAAATGACAGTGTTACCTGCTTTCGACCAGCATGAGTTAGAACACCCCCATATTTCAGAACCATAAGAGCCTCCACTGGGCGTTCTTCTTCACCTTCACCATCACTTTTTGGTACTTTATCCCATTTCAACGGCTTTAGTTGAACCTTCCTGTATATACCTGAGAAATGTCCACCCTGCATGTTTTACACATCTTATAACATGAGACAGAATTTGCAAAAATTCAGTTCCAAACATCCTTCCAAAAACTAAAGTAAAGCATTCATTACAAGGACTATATTCGATAGAACAAGGGACTGCATAAAGGATACAGCTCAGTAATAAGACTCAGAGAAAAGGGAACGACTGCACACAACCTCTTCAAGAACGGCTTTAACTTGCCGAAGCTTGTCAGCATGTTCAAGGTCTTCTGCATCACTATCACTTTCACCTGATCTAAACATCAAACAGAAATACAATAAGGTAGAGATTTCATATTGTATATATTACTAGTTAATGAAGCATATTAGTCAATACAGAAGAAGCTTCAACGGGAAAATTCATAAAAGTTCACAAGTAGAAACAATAGCACATGAACGCCACTGTTTGGTTACTGCTAATATGTAATTAGGGACGCAGTTGGAAAATATTTCACAGCAACATCAGGAGTGTTCCAAGAATGAGGTTTGCTCCTTCATTCAAGTTAAATTTCTTTCAACCCATCCATGAAATCCTTGGATCCACTGGCTCTGTTAATTAGTAAGGAATTGTGTATCCAAGAGAACCACTCAAGCAAGAAAAATGATCAGTACAGGAAGTGTAACTCAAGTCATAAGATCACTATCAGGGGTCTACCTTGAACGAGGAATTAACATTCTTGTGGCATCCAATAGATCTTGCAATTGGACGGCACTTTTAAGTTTTGTCTGCAAATAAGGAAAATATTACACAGCATAAGAATATCAGTGTAGGCAGGACGAAGATGAAGATAGAAAATCCTGAACCTTTTACCTCAGCTCTTGGCTTTCCTCCATTGTACTTCAGCATCAGGTTTAACAATTTTTCCTCTGTAACTTTTAGTTTCACTTTCTGCTTCGGGGTTCTATCACCGCTGTCAAGTGAAGTTAAACACAACTCAGAGGGTGAACATAGAGGAGTTTAGAGAGGACAGGTGATCATATGCTAAAACATACTGCCGAACAACAGCAATGACACAGCGTAGCTCCTCCGACTGCCCAAATGTTCCAATGATGCCACTTCCTTGGCGAGTTAGACCTTCGTTAGATGGGACAGGTTCATTGATCTTCCATGGAAGAATGGGAGGAATTGTCGAAGAAAGATGAGGAGCCTTAGCATCCAAAAACATTTTCCGTAGCACACAAGCAGCATCGTCGTAATACCTTACAGTGAAAGAGATCTGGTGACATCTCTGATTAAAAGTCCAAATGAATGCAAGCTGAGAGTTTAAAAGGTTGCAGCACATGGGTGTCTAAGTCCACCTCAGCTTTCCAAGTTCAACAAAGAAAACAAAAATGAGGATCTAAAGCTATCTAATGTCACTTATGTGGACACAGAAGTGGATATGACGATGACTCAGTGTTTATCGCAAATCATTAGCAATGAGCTTTGCCTCCACTAGCTTATAGCCAAATTGTGCTTTTTTAGAAGACAAAATATTCTGCTACAAACTCTAGAATTGAAATTCACTCGATGAACATAATTTATTAAAGCTAGGTCAGCGGCATAATATATATTGTGATTTGTGGAGATATACTGAAACAATAGTCACAATGTATATAAAATTCCAGACAAGTATCTTACTTATAAGAGTTCTTCACAAAACTCCATCCATTTACGTCACAAACGTATGAGCTTCCCTCAGATCGTAAGAGATCAAATCCGCAGACCTACAAACACGAAAATGATTCCAATAAGGCATTATATCAGACAGTAATAGCTTCTACTTAGCCTGACAACAAAAACATTTGTGTATGCTTGTCTTTTTATAAGAGGATAATGTGTATCACGTTACCAAGCATTTAGTCTTCAAGCAGAACATAACCAATAGAGAAGTTTATAAGCACACTAAATAATCATTACTTCTAACTGATGCCACTGTAAGCAAGCATTTAACATGGATTCTATTGTGGAAGAGAATATGAAAGAGACCATTTAAAACAGTTCAATGGTAAATTATAATTCAGCGCAACGATTTCAATCTAATCATTATGAGAGAGAGAAAGAGGCATGTCTCCTTATTACTGCTGCGCAGATAAAATTATGAGGCAATAGAACTCTGCAAGACACAGTGACAGCCAGATAATTGGAATACCAACATACCGCTTGCCTAAATGCAATGCAAACTTCTCTCGCCATTTGCTTCTCAGCAGGTGTAAGCAAAACTGGATACCTCACCTGTTCAATAAATAACAATACCTGATCAAAGTTTGAACATCAGCTTTATATACCTTCATGGAACATAAGCTAGGATTCCTCTTATATAATCGACAGCCTTTGGTACCCTGTTACCCATAGCTCCATTCTTCATGAAAGAGGAGCCACGTAAGGTTTTATATGTGGAATGGTTTGGTAATGATCGGCAGACTTACTTCCTTGCCATCTGGATTCCTCATGACTACACCATCAACAACCGGTGACTTTCTTGCTTCAGCGTGTGCATATTCAGGACCCACAGTGTAGACCTGTATTTCATGGTAGACTGTTAGTCGAACACTTATTAAAGCCAAGATTGAACCAAAATGTTATCCAGATAAAAACAACAAGAAATCGAAGCTATTCCAGCTGGCGTTATGACATGGAACATATCCATTACATGAACAGTTTAACAGAAAATCATAGGACATTAACACGGCAACTTTTGAAATTTAAGCGACCTGATCACCGGCAAGAGCATAAAAACACATTGCAGTTCATTAAGAAAGGTTAAGTTGCCTGAACATTGACTAGAACAGAATTAGCTTATATAGAAACATCTACATGGCATCAGAATCACAACCTTGACATCAGTTCCCCCAGTAGGCATAAACTCCTCATATATATAAGAACCTTCTCTCCTTACTCTTCTGACCTCAGGATGAAATTCACTTGATCGATTCCCAACCTAAAACAAACCCATGGGTCAGAAAGATACTAGGTATTAAAATTGTTAACCACAGGAATGTGCCACAAATTATTACAATAATATTCAACTAAACAGTTCAATCCTAGAATAGCCAAGATCTGCAGAAAGACATTAGGTAGTGAAAGAGCCAACTACGGTAATGTACCACAAATATTTACATTAGTATTAGACCAAATTCAATCCACGGGAAGCCAAGTTCTGCAGAAAGATGCAGTACCTTTCGAAACAATTCTTTCATGCCTCCACCTGCTGAGCTAGGGTAGTATATCATTATACTATGGTCATCTCCTTTACAAGAAAAAATAATGTCAATTATTAGCAGACAATAAAAAATATCTGCAAACCGGAAAAACAATCGGGATCAAGGCTGATAGCCAAGAACTAACAAGGAAGAGAATAGAAACTGAGAAAAATCACTGTGCTCAAGTTAAAATCACATTTCTTGAATGGGCAACAAGCACTCAACAAATTTAAGATTCATCTACTATTTACATACCGCGCATATGCAGAGAAAATACTGAACTACAATATGAACATTCCAGTGACATTCCAGTGACACAGAATGAAGCTTAATTATTTTAGTTTATGTGTAGTTAAGAACGTTTTATACTAAAATAGCAAACAAAGAGAGAGATCAAAGAGTTGGAAAGAGAAGCTCACCATTAACGGGCTTTTCAACAAATGGCTTCCAGAATCGTTCACCTTTAACCTCAACAAAATCTTCTTCCTCAACGAAATAATCAAGGTCTCCGTGTGGTACTTTTCTATTGACACAAGCATATCTAGGAACTGGGATACCATACATCTCAAGATGCTATAGATGCACATAAACAGAGAGTTTTATTAATTAAGGAGAAAGTATATAGCTCTTATTTTTCATGAACGACAGGAAATCTGAGAAAATAATTGACAGGGAGACATGAAAAAGAAAAATGATATGGTGATTAGAAATGAACAGGCCAACTCTCATGCAGTCTAAAATACATACCTCATACACTTTCCGGCGGTCATGAAGAAGATACTGCGGATCCAGTTCATTCACTAAAAAGGGCCTGAATCATAAGAGTTTGAAAAGGCTAGTTTAAAAGCCAAAGTCGATTTATTTTCACTGGTAAACATGTAAACTGGGCATTTTACTGAACTATCAACAAAAGTTAAAAAGGTAGAACTCACTTTCTTAAAGAAGAATATTCTTGAACTTTCTCAAGAGGATATCCAGAGGAATGGAAAGCAATCAAACAATCACAAATCGGCCAACTGAAATAGAAAATTCCCTGGTGAGGTTTTGGTCCCAGAATATAACTGTACTTGATAATTTTAACTATACATTCTGATTCTTCTAATAAACTAATCGAGAAATGTGTTACATATACATGCATCACGTGAATTAAAGATGATACAAGGTAGGACAAAACCAAACATAAAAAAACGCTATTAATACACATACCTTTCTACTGGATCTTCAAGTATCACCTTATCCCCAAAATGTATGATCTAGTAATAAAGTGGTAAGAAAGGGTCCATACGATGACATAAGAAAGGGGAAATAAAAAGAATACACCATAGAATCCGCAAAGACAAACTCCAGCAACTTGGGAAAAAATTACCCAGAAAAACATCTTTTAATAAAATTGGAATCAAATCAAAGGCATAATAATTTCTCCTAAACAAACTACAGGTCCGGAATCATCAAATCAAAAAACCTGAGATGAGAAACATCGGTTCATCAATCGTAACAAAAATCGAGAGTACCTCAAATTCGCCAAACGCCTGCAGTCTGTCCATAATTTGGCCCATGGGAGCCGAGAAAACCTGCAAATCCACACGAACAATCTCTGAGCGAGACCAAGGATTGAAAACAAGAAAAAACTCACCGGAGTATCAGGATTCAAACAAAATCATCGCAATCGGTTCTTCAGAGCTAAAAACGCGAAATACGAGCACGAAAGGAAACAAAACCTCGGGGCCGCATTTCACCTTCTTTTCCATGACGCAGACTCCAATCGTAATCTTCCTATCAACACCTGCTCCTTCTTCCATCACCATTCTCGCTCGCTCTGTCGATATTTACCTATTGCCGTTTTGTTCCTCGATTTTACACGACGACGCTCTCTCTCTCTTTCTCCCTCTCGAATCAGAGATTCACAAAACACAACGAAAAATTCGTTCAAGTATATCAAAGAAAAAGTAGGAACAGAGACTAAATCGCTTCGGTTTCGAACGATCTCCGAATCATGGCCGCGACTAAGGTAGGATTATTTCGCTAATCAGAGTACGAACATAGAGAGAAACAGGTAGACAATAACATAGGGGGAGCAATGCGAGATCTATCTCGCAGAGAAAAAGTCCGTTACTGGAGAAAACGATGATCGCAAGCAGAGCAATAGCTAGCGATAGTGCTGTGAAGGCACGAGGAGAGAGAGCAAGAGAGAGGAATTTCAGGCGTCAGGGCCGTTGCATTGCATTGAATTGAATTGAATAATAAAAAACAAATAAATTGATTAGCATATTAAAGGTATATTTAGATTTGTTTTGTAATTAAAAATTAGAATTATTAATATTTTAATTAGTCACCGACCCACACAACTAGACAAAGCTAATTGAAAAAAAAAAATTTGAATAGTGGATATACATATAATATAATAAAGGTGGTCAATACTCAATATAATAAAATATTGGTCCATGGTGTAGCTCATCAAATATATTGTAATCCAATGAATGATAGAAAGAGCAAATGTTGAAGAAATGTGGCAAAAAACAGAGCTTGGTATTTTAATTGTGTTTTTATTAAGCTAGAGACATTTGCCTGTTGGTTGAAGCTAGAATTCAAAATATTGTTGATACATGGTTCGACTGCTTCGTCCACTAATTATTTTCTAATTAGGTTTCTTGTAGTAGTATCGAATATGGAGATAATAAACATGATTTAGAATATTCAAAAATATAATATATTCGGTTTACCAACCAAACTTTTCTTATTCCAAAGGTTGCATAAAGTTTATTTTCCACTTAACAAAAGTTGCATAAAAAGTTCACATCTATCATCAACCTTATAGTATATATATATCGATCTTCCTCAGAATTTGTGGTTGTTTAATGTTATAACTCGTAACTAGTACACTATTATAACCCGATGCTGTAAAGTCTGTTTCTCTTTTTTTAGGTTGCATAATGTAAAAAAAATTATATGGCATTGACATGTAAAAAATACTGTTATAGGACGTGAAGAAAAAACAAAAAAAAGGTCCTGTTATAGTAAAGTTTTATTTATATCATCATAAAAAACTTCTATACAGTTTTTTTTTTTTTATAAATATGTTGGATTTGAAGACCATAAAATAGGTTTTTTCGGCAGCGACATTTGAAATCTGTTGAAACGACCGCACTCAATTTTTTTTTTTTTTTTTTTTTTTTTTTTTAAATCACACAATAATTAAACAACACAAATACAAGAACAAACCAAGTTCTACAGTTCATACCAACTAGCAGTTCTATAACATCACAATAATAACAACAACAAAAAGAAACCCCGGGTCCAAATCATCCCCTCTTCACCGCCTTGATTCCACGATCACGCCTTATCTTTACCTGCATCGACAAAAGTGATGCATCAACATTTGGCTAACCAAATGCTGAGTGAGATTGATCATCCCTACAACAGGCTACCAATAAGCACAAACAACAACAGTTACCAATACGAAGAATTAATTAACACCAATTAAAACTTCTAACACAATAGCAATTCATCACCATGAAAACTATACCAACGCCTAGCAATTCCATCCCAAGAAAAGATAGACACAAAGCCTGAAAGGCAACACACAACACGCCTTCAAGGCATAACCCACGACCAGTATCGATCGATACCTCCTTGGTATCGATCGATACCCAAACACATGCCCACAGGCAAACAACCGGTATTGATTGATACACCCCTGGTATCGATCGATGCCAAGCAACACTTGCCCACAGGCAAACAACTGGTATCGATCGATACACCCCTGGTATCGATCGATGCCCACACAACCCAAGTCCACCGACAAGAGTATAGTATCGATCGACACACACATGGTATCGATCGATACCCACCTGCAATTCACAACCTTCCGCAAGATCTAAACCCAGAAATCGCCACAAATCAACAAGGCAAAGCCCCAAACTCAACAATCAAGCTTAACTAAGCAACACACAAGCTTACTTGCTAACCTTTGGTCCCAACTCACCTTAAATCGGCTGGATCGAGCTCTAGAAGACCTCACTCGCTTCCCTTTAGCTCACCAAACCAAACTCTTCCGATCTCTTCTTCAAGCTTCTCCCAAGCTCGAATCTCTATCGATCTCGCAAGATCCAAGCTTCACCAAGCTTCCACCTCTCTCACGCTCTCTCACGCTCCCTTCTCTCTCTCTCTCTCAAGCGACCAAGACTTTTCTCTCTCAAAGAAATGGTTTTTTCCCCCAAGAAGAGAAGAGGAAGAAGACTTATAAGGAGAAATCCCGGCTGGTATCGATCGATACCCCTAGTATCGATCGATACTAGCCCCCAGCGCAACCCGAATTAATTATTTTTCCCCAATAATTAATTCCTCCGGAACGCGGGCGTTACATCTGTAGTTCCGCATTTACTGTGGTCCTCCGACTTTTTCGGTGATTTCAAGAGTTTTACTTTCGATTTTAGTGTTCAATCATATGTTTCATGTGTATCGGGCTTAACGTGGTTTTGGTTTATGTTTTTTTTTTTTTTTGATAACTCAGAGGTAAATCCGAGCCGAAACCCGACTAATCCTCTGGGGAGGTGCAACCCACAGATAGACCCTCTCTCCAGATATTTAAATGTGTCCTATAGCATGGGCCCATCCGTGTTGGTGTCCAAGAAATGGTGAAAATGTTCTCAAAGACGCTCGAAACTGAGACCTCGACAATTGTATGCCAACAAACCCCGGCCCCTCAAACCCCTGGGCCACCATCGCCCAGACGTTTCTGGTTTATGTTGTTATTATTAGTTTTTCTTTCATGCCTCTCGTATTTCGGGCTTAGTTTCCTGTGTATCGGACTTAGTTTTTGAGAAATTTTCGTTTTCTACGAGCTTGATATACCAAAATCGTATTCCATCTTGTATTATGTGTATTCCTTCTTTGTTTTATATGATGGAAAAGATTCAGATGAAAAGAAAGAAAAAAGAAGACCATAAACACACCTCCATTGTATAAGAAAAACAAACAAAAAAACATCATTTGCTCATCTCGCCTCTTACGACAGTCTTGTATTAAGTACATAGGAATCAAAACGTGGCGACCGATATTTATCTCAATGGAACCGACTCAGATTGATTATAGTTTGCTACAACTTTTAGAAGATTGATTTACCAAAAAAAAAAAAAACTTTTAGAAGATTGACATAAAACTAGCTACGTGAATTCATAATTGACGTCGTGAGTTAAAAATCATAGCTTTGTAATTACATAAAACTAGCTACCTGAATTCATAATTAACGTCGTGAGTTAAAAATCATAACTCTGTAATTACATGATCGTATAAGTTTGTGTACTTTTGCGCTGACAGGAGGACAATATAAGTCTGTATTCTTAGCATTTCTTTTGTAAATTCAAGTAGTTTTAGTATTTACCCATTTTATATATAGATAAGCTATCTAGGAGATATGCATATCCATCGAAACTATAAAAATGTAGAATTTAATTAGGATTTTTGTTGTTGTTGTTTTTGTTAAAATTTATATTTGTAAATTGATGTCGATCAAAAGTTATTAGGTTGAAAAATGATGATGAAAAAACAAGGGTGTTAGCTTGACAAAGTGATGTTGTTAGTGAGGCTGTTAAGCTCACGATTAGTTTGTTAAGTTGAAACTAAGTGTACAGTGATTTACACAAGTAAAGAATACGAAAAAATCAAGGCATAGTAGTCGGTCTCAATAGAGAAAACCATATTTTTTTGGTAAGAATTTCTCTACTTTTAATCTTCTTTTTTGTGCTTTCCCCCCTTTTCAACTTGTAAAGAAGAAAGAAAATTTTCTATATGAAGAGTAAAATACAATTTAGACTTTGTCGATAGTTGATGCGATCATTTTTACTTTCGGTTAAAAATAAAGATATAGATAATAAGTGGTTTGGTAAATTTACAACACAATTTGAGGTGTTTTCAACCAAGCTTTTATGGTCGGGTGGTTCTCTCGTTGTTGGAAGTGTCGTCATGTTGGTCTATGCCAGAAATCGACTCTGCGTGGAAAGATAATGAATCCATGATTTACAAGAGAATTGGCCACTGGGGTTTTCACATGGTTTTTTCGAACCCCATGATTAGTCGGTGTTGGGGGATGATGCGCTGGTGTATAGTCATGATTAAAAACTCGAAATTGCACCATCGACAGTCCCCTAATTCAGCCGAATCACCTGAATTGTTTTTTTTAAAAAAATTTGAGGTGTTTTCGCCTTTTGATAGATAGTTCATACTGTTCAGTGTACATCGAACACTTACGA
The DNA here is from genome assembly GCA_030161315.1 of Eutrema japonicum. NCBI lineage: Eukaryota > Viridiplantae > Streptophyta > Magnoliopsida > Brassicales > Brassicaceae > Eutrema > Eutrema japonicum. The sequence continues at coordinate 50,487,469 of BSQW01000005.1, forward strand.
AATTAGTAGAAATTACGAAAGACTACATAATTACATATATTAGTATTGTGAGAAGTCAGACTTCATCAACTCACGACTTGGGCCAGCAGTTGGGCTTAGTACAAGCCTTAATGTCAAGCTGGGCCCAAGTAAGTTTATAGGGTTTCTTTGTTATAAATACAAGTGTTTAACAATAGGAATACCTAATCCGGACTCCAGGGATTCCGAGCGCCTTAGAGGCGGCTCGTAGAGCTAGAGAGAGAATAAGATTTTTTTCTGGGGAATCTAGTTCTGTTCTTTGTTCTTTCTTGTTTGTTGGGTGTGAGAGAGATCTATATTATGAACCACATCGGAGGTATTTTTCGATTGATTCTTTATAGTGGATGTTGTGGATCCAGGATCCACCCCAGATGTAGCGGTTAGAGGTCGTGAACTGGGTGAACAATTCTGGTGTTCGTTAATTTGTGTATCGAATATAGATTGGGACAAAGAGGATTCAAGTTTAAATCCTAACAAGTGGTATCAGAGCGTCAGGTTCTTCAATTCACAGTTTTGACGGGAACATCGACCTCTCACAGGAAGAAAAAAGTTAGAAGAACTACTGAACGGTGTTGAAGCTTGAAATAAAATAAAAAAGAAACGGAGGGTTTTGAGGTTTTTTCAAGTTGAATTTTCTGGTTACACACAAATCCACGTGTGTGAATCTGATTGGGTAAAATCAGAGGAAAGAGAATCGGAAGAAGGATGGAAACGATAAGGATCGACGGCGAGATGATCGGAGGCTAGGGTCACGAGTAGGCAAAGGAAACCGACGAAGGAGACGGCTGAGTAATAACCGGAATTTGCAGAGGTGGTGGTGGTTCGAGCTATCGAAGGAGCCACCGGAAGATGCAAAGATTCAAGTCACCAAACGAGTTCGGGTTCGCGACGGGGTCAGGTTGTGGATGCGGCGGAGTCGCCGGAGGTTGTGGATGCGGCGGAGTCACCGGAAGGATTCGCCGGGGTCGCCGAAAAGCAAGGCCGAGAAACGCCGAGGAGGACGCCGAGAAGTCCAGAGGTCGGCGACATGGAAGATGGCGGCGTTGCATCTTGAAGTCACCGTAGTCACGACGACGGCGGGGCAAATCGTCGGGTTGGAGTCGCCGAGATTCTGGCCGGTATACGGCGCCAGCGACATGGGTAGAACGGCGGCCGAGGATCATCGAGGAAGAAGAAAGGAGTTAGGGTTTCTCCAATTGGGCCCTTGTTGGGCCAAGAATAAAAAAAAATCGGGATGGGCCAGGAAAGAAAAAAAAAAGGGAAAGTAAACTGGGCCGATTGTATTTCGAATTTTGGAGATAGAGGTTTCTAACTGGCCGAAAATCAGAAGAGAGAAGAAGAAAATGGTTTGGGCCAGATCAATTATTCTTTAGTGGGCTGTCCGAATTTTTTGAAGTTTTTTGGAGGAAAATCTCAGTGGGCCAGGGATTAAAACAAGCTCAGTTTTAACTAAAAGAAAAAAATTGTCTAAAATTACAGAAGGAAATCGTGCAAGAAAAATAGACAGGAGCTCAAGGGACAGAATATCACAGAGGAGACATAAAAGTGTAACCAGGGAGAGATTGGGTTTAAGGTGGAGTTATCTCCGGTATCAGATGTTTTTTGGTTCAGATTAAGATCAGGGAATCAGAATTGCATCGTCAATCTCAAGGGTCAAACCGTGGAATCACAAGGTACAATTTGTGATGTTTTGATTGGTTGTTTCTGGTTGCTCAGGGTCTGCAAAATTCAGGGAATTGAAGTCTTGGGAGAACACAAGAGATGGTGTTCAGGATTCAAAATTTGCCGTTAGAAGAGAATTCATGGGACTGAGGGACGCCTTAGAAGTTTGAATTGTCTGTGTGTTATTGGCTATTTGAGGATTAAGAAAAGTTTTATGGATTCAGTTCAAGGAGAGTTGCAGATGAGTAGGAAACAAGATCAAGGAATCTGTTGGGGTCAAAGACATATTGGTATGGTTAAGGTTTGAGGAGTTTTGGTTTGCAGGCTTAGTCTCAAGTTGGTGGATAGAGGTCTAGGAGAAGATGTAGATGTCTACAGGTTCAAGCATAATCAGGTTGCAACCGGGGTTAGAAGGAAAGCTTTAGAGCTTTATTGCTTGATGGTGGGGAAGACATCTGGATATCAGTTGCAGGTTTTAGCAATTGAAGAGGGATCCAAGAAAGGATCAGAATGCAGATGGCAAAAGCTGCATTGGGAAAGGAGAACAAGCAGAGTTCTGGTATACCTATTTGCATCTTAGAGAAGTCTGGTGGATGAATTTTTGCAGGTGGACTTGCAGGGAGTTCAAATGAAGATTCAAGTTGATTTCTAAGGGAGAAGATGCTAGTGTCAAGATAGGTGGATTTGCATACAGGTGATGTGATTCAGGGTATGTTTACAGCAAGGAAGCGGCTTCAAGGGTTCTAGAGATGAAGTGCTAAGGGCTGTAACATGGTGTCTCATGTACTTCACAAGGCTGTGGATGTGAGACAGGTTTACCAAACAGTTCGAGTCTGTTGGTTGGATGGTTCTGCTGGTGCAGAAAGATTCTGAACAAAATGTTGAGCAAAGATATTTGTATCGAGAGTCTTCTTAGCCAGGTGGAGTTAGGAGGAGGGTTCTGCAAGCAATAGCAGCTGTGCAAAGTGATGTTCAAAGAGGTGTTCAGGTTCAGTGATGTCTTGGTAAGTCAAAGACGGTTTCAGGGAAATGAAGCATAAATGACTTAGAGGTTTTCGGCAGTTGATTCAAAAGGAATTGGTTTATCAGCAAGGTTCTGTAAAGCATGATGCATGAACATGGTTGTGTCGAAAGTCTGTTCAGCAGTATGGTTGGATGGCGTGTTCTGTTAGGAGTAACAGCGGTACAAAAGGAGTTCAAGGTTGATATGTTTTGTCAGAGAAGGACATGTTTACATGAAGTGAATCAAGTTGCAGAAGGACATGTTTACATGAAGATCAAAGTGCCAAGTCTAGAGCCAGGAGTCAAAGGTTCAAAGGGCAATTCACAAGGAGATTTCAAACTGGGATCAAGGTGGAGATTCTAGAAGAAGCAAACAGGAACAAAGACAAAGGAACAAAGATTTGCGGAGAAGTTGAGGGTTGTCTGAATCCGAAGGTGGAGATTGTGAGAAGTCAGACTTCAGTCAACTCACGACTTGGGCCAGCAGTTGGGCTTAGTACAAGCCTTAATGTCAAGTTGGGCCCAAGTAAGTTTATAGGGTTTCTTTGTTATAAATACAAGTGTTTAACAATAGGAATACCTAATCCGGACTCCAGGGATTCTGAGCGCCTTAGAGGCGGCTCGTAGAGCTAGAGAGAGAATAAGGGTTTTCTCTGGGGAATCTAGTTCTATTCTTTGTTCTTTCTTGTTTGTTGGGTGTGAGAGAGATCTATATTGTGAACCACATCGGAGGTGTTTTCTGATTGATTCTTTATAGTGGATGTTGTGGATCCATGATCTACCCCATATGTAGCGGTTAGAGGCCGTGAACTGAGTGAACAATTCTGGTATTCGTTAATTTGTGTATCGAAGATAGATTGGAACAAAGAGGATTCAAATTTAAATCCTAACAAGTAGTTTCATAGTTTGGGATCGAAAGGCGATCGTCGATGCCTTTGATTTGGTCAAATTTTGACCAGTTCTTGACTCATCCCTTTCGTTTCTATATCACACATACGAGTTGCAATGGATCTAAAAGCCCATTAACCCTAACGTGTTTTAGGGAATATCAGCACAGATTAAGTCAACTAATAGTCCTCAAACAAATTTCGTTAGAAAGTCAACATTTTTATAGATTAATGATAAACATTAATGGAAACATATTGAACTTGAAAGACTATTTGAATGTTTTACATCTCTTAATTAAAACCATTTCCAAACATGATTGGATTTACTTATATGTGTATATTATCAAACGACAATCATTCACCTACTAAAAACATTATAATGTAGTAACATAGAAACATATATGGTTTCAATATTGTAGATAAAACATGATATACTAAATTGTTAGAAAAGAACCAGATCATCAATTAATAAATCATACAGACACAAATCGGATAAAACTAGGTAAATTACAAACTCCAATTTTATAGAAACAAACTCACACGTAGTAAATATATATATATTAAAAAAAAAACTGCTGTCAAAACAAATCTTTTAAAATAAGAAAATAATAATAATATTTATAAAAGATTGAACATACAAAAAGAGCAGACCAACAAACGAACAAAAACACACCAATTCTTCATCTTTTCAATTTCGTAATTTGTACGGTTTTCAGAGTCTACGCAAAACCCAAGCCTCACTCCAAGTCTCTCACCAGAGACACTGAACAATCGATCTGAAAACGCAGAGAGATTCTGTTTGGATCTTCAATTTCTGAATTGATGAAGCTTGGAAGATGAAGAAATTGAAGAGCTATTATATGCAAGTCCGTCACCAGCAACAAGCTGTAGACCGGAAATGGATTCTTCCATTGGCGATTGGATCCATTTGTTCTCTGTTTCTCTTGTTGCTAACGAACTTAGCTTCGTCTTCTGGTCAGACTCGTTTGATTCCGTTTTCAGTCTACGGACTTAGATCCTCCGTGTTCGTCGAGTCCAAGATAAATCCCTTGTCCGTCTCTGTCTCCGTCTCCGTCTCCCCTCCGCCGCCGCCACGTCTCGCTTACCTAATCTCTGGCTCTTCCGGAGATGGTCAGATGCTGAAACGGACACTTATGGCGCTTTACCATCCGAACAACCAGTACGTTGTTCATCTCGATCGGGAGTCCTCGCCGGAGGAACGGTTGGATCTCAGTGGTTTTGTGGCGAATCAAACCTTGTTTCAGAGATTCCAGAACGTTCGGATGATTGTTAAGGCTAATTTCGTGACTTACCGTGGCCCGACTATGGTGGCTAATACGCTTCACGCAGCAGCGATTTTGCTTCGAGAAGGTGGAGATTGGGATTGGTTCATCAATCTCAGCGCCTCTGATTACCCTCTCGTAACACAAGATGGTAACCAAATCAGATTCATAGCTTTAATCTTCGTCGTTTCAACTCTGGTTTTTGTTGTTGTTCAATCATTTGGGTTTTTATCTCGATTTGATTCGATTCCAGATCTGTTGCATACCTTTTCGTATCTGCCTCGGGATCTCAATTTCATCGACCATACGAGCAGCATTGGCTGGAAAGAGTAAGTATAGTAGCTTACGAACTATGTGCTCCACAACATTTCAAAGTCTTGAGCACTTTTTTACAATTTTCTGAGATTTTTGAAAACCTTGTAGGTCTCATCGAGCAAAGCCGATAATTATCGATCCGGGTTTGTATATGTCAAAGAAAGCAGATGTTTTCTGGGTTTCACAAAAGAGAAGTATGCCTACAGCTTTCAAACTCTTCACAGGTGATTTCATTTTTATAATCTTTCCATTTTTGGGTAATTAACATATTGGGAATATGTCTAAATCTATCATACAACTATACAAGTGTAGGATCCTTGTGGGTTTTCCGTAAATGTAGGATCCTTGTCTTTTCGTGAAACAAATTGAAATCAAGAACCATTGTTACACTCTTCTTTTGTGTAAAAATTGTTGTGACACAACAAATCTTTAGGCCCTAATCAGGCTCTTGATGTGGTTAATAGGATCTGCATGGATGGTGTTATCTCGACCTTTTGTGGATTATTTCATCTGGGGATGGGACAATCTTCCTCGAATTGTCCTAATGTACTACGCAAACTTCCTCTCCTCACCAGAAGGCTACTTCCACACCGTGATCTGCAACGCTCGAGAGTTTACAAACACAACAGTAAACAGTGACTTACATTTCATCTCATGGGACAATCCTCCAAAGCAACATCCTCACCATCTCACGCACGATGATTTCGAGAGAATGGTAGACAGCAACGCTCCTTTTGCTAGAAAATTCCGTAGAGATGAGCCTGTTCTTGATAAGATTGATTCAGAGCTCTTGTCACGGAGTCACGAGATGGTCACTCCGGGTGGTTGGTGTATCGGAACGAGGGACAACGGAAGCAACCCATGTGCAGAGATTGGTGATACTTCGGTTATTAAGCCTGGCCATGGAGCTAAACGGGTTGAGAAACTCATAACCTATTTGTTATTAACTGAGAATTTCAGATCACGGCAATGCAGGTAATAGAAAATTAGATTTTGTTGATCAAAAGCCTACAGTGTGTGCCGATAATACTTTGATGGTTGTATAGAACATGAAGAAAATTTTCTTCCTTTGGGTAATTGCCGAATTTCCGTGAAGAAAATTTGATTATTACATTTGTTTTCTCTTGTCGACACTAAAGTCTGACCTTTTTCCAACTTCTTATCCCTACTATTTAGGTTTGTCACACCATTAGGCATTAGCAATGTCCTTTTTTCTTCATTGTCTCATTATGTTTCAAAACTAAGCTAATTAGTGATTTTGGATTGATTTGTTACGTAATTGACCTAGTTATAGACTTATAGTTCTAAATTTATAGATATCCATGCAACTATGGACAAATTACACAAGGGTGGTCTATGAAGTCCGTGTGATTAGTTGACAAATATTTTTATAATTTAGAATTTAGTGCTCAGGGTAAATTCACTACTTGTGCTAATAATAACGAATTTGAATTTTAATATAACTTCAACTACATGTAAATTTATTCCAAACTCATCGCAGTAAATGTACGAAAACTATATAGTGCCATTTAATCAAATTAATCGCCCAGCCATTAACGTTCACAAAGCTATGATTTGCCCCTAACTTTTGTTTTAGGAACCAAAATAGAATAAACTGAAAGTACAATTGAGATCAGAGTTTGGTTAATTATTCTCAGTCACGGTTAATCTGAAACACGGACCAAATTTGTTGCTCATCACATCTCGCGATTCTAATCCAGAAAACGAAAAAAGGAAAAACAAAAATCGAAATCATGAATCATTATGAAAACAGGATTAATGAACGAAATCGACAAAGAGATAAAAACAAATTCGATCATCAGAGACTTAAATACTAAGAATCATGAAGATTTTCTCCATCATATTGTTGCAGTATTTGCTCATCAGCTGATACTAAACGAATCAAAATACAAAACAAGAAATCATAGTACGATGAAGAATTAATCCAACTGAAACAAGATGGTTAAAGAATTTTAAACAAATGATTATGTAATTGTATCATGACAAACTTGCATTATACAACCATTTAACTAAACAATTTGGCCTTTTATTAAACTTCTGCTCAGAATTATGAATATTTATTCTCACTGATTCTTAATGAAAATAATCTCTGAAGTCTGACATGTGAATTTTATTCAAAAGATCATCATAGCAGAAGTTTTAAAAAACCATACGGCACATAATATGATTCAAAACAAAATATCAATGCATAATTGGCTCTCATTAAGTTTAAAATTATTTCTCTTCATACTCTTCAGAATAGCGTATACTGCCAATAAGGCAAAATAATCACAGAGCCAAGACAAAAATTTCTTAAAAAAATCGAATACTCAAAAAATAAACTACTGAGATCAGAGTTTGGTTAATTATTCTCAGTCACGGTTAATCTGAAACACGGACCAAATGGTTACTCATCCTATCTCTTGATTCTAGTCCAATAAACCAAAACATGAAAAACAAAAATCGAAGTCAAACATCAGTTTGGTAAAAAGAAAAAGAGAAAACGAATCCATCGAGAAGAAGAAGTGGAAGAGAAATTTAGATCATCAGAGACTTTAATACTAAGAATCATATAGATTGTCTCCGTCATATTGTTGCAGTATTTGCTCATCAACTGATCTCACTACGAATCAAAATCTAAACCAAAACCCTAAAAAACGAAGAAGAAAGAAGACGAAGAAAGCACAGATCTATTATGTCTGCTATATCCGACTCTTCTTTATATATCTTCGTCAGCGAGTTCTAAACCCTAATTAGTATTGATAAAAGGACTATTGTCGGCCTTTCAAAAGCCTATTATCAATTATAGGCCCACAGAAGATTCGAAAGAACGTGGTGGCGGGAAAAAAATCTAACGAATCTTGTTATGGGCCAAAATTTGAGGCCCAATGTCTTACTTATGGCCCAAGAGAGAGAAAAAAATGATTTCCTACCGCTGAAACAACAACTCAAGAAGGAGCCGGTAGTCCGACAAAGGCAAATTCCGTCGTTGTTTCTTCTTCCTATTCGAAACTCTCTCTCTCTCTCTCTCTCTCTCTCTCTCTCTCTCTCTCAGTCGTAGCGAGACGATCTTTCTCTCTCATTTGTTTCCGTTTTGCTTTTTTTTTGTTCTGATTTCACTCTGTTTTCATTGGAGTTCTTCTTCGGCTTTTGGATACAATATTGGAATTTGAAGTTTGGCCGGAATTTTCATATGTATCTCTATGAATAGTCGTCGGTGATCGAAGTGTTTCGTCTCGATTCCGCTGTTACTTTGAGAGATCTGAGTGATTTGTTTCATCTCTTCCCGGAGTCATATCTCTGGTGCGCCTGAAAGTAGGTGTCATTAACTTCATCTGAATTTTGCTTTTTGAGAATTTTGGGAGTTTAGGTTCCTTTATCGGTTTCTTTTAACTTCAGATTTCTTTTGTTTTCCCTAATTGCTGATGGCTCTTATGTGTTTTTTTTTTGCCGGCAGCAATGAAGCGGATTAGAGATGATATTTACGCCTCTGGGTCCCAATTCAAACGTCCTTTAGGCTCTTCTCGAGGCGAATCGTGAGTTCCCTTTTTGGCTACTTCGAAATTCAAAATCCTACAGCGATGATATTTTATGCTCTTCTTTGCAGAGGTTTTCACTTTTGTGATGTTGTATCTCTTTTAAAAGTCTTTCAATTTCTAGATTTAGTTGGTCACCAACTTAGTTTTCTTCCCATGCAATTATCTGACATTTAGATCAGGGAATATCGTTTTTGGTTCAAGACTATCTTTGCACGGAGAATCCAGTGAATGTGTAGGAACAAGTTAATGTCTTGGCTCTCTATTGATCTTTGGGTTAGGTGGTTGTCCACTTATTAAATGAAATTTACTAAGCGATCAGAGCCCGTTTGCCGCAGATATGTGCATTCTCCAATCCCTGGAAGTGGTGGCACCGGAGGAGAGAGCATTGGTGACGGGGGAATAAACTCTCAGAAATTGACAACCGATGATGCTTTGACGTACTTGAAGGAAGTAAAAGAGATGTTTCAAGATCAAAGGGACAAATATGATATGTTCCTTGAGGTTATGAAAGACTTTAAGGCACAACGGTTAGATTTTTCTTTCCTGTCAGATTGATTTTTTTTTTATATATAGCTTGAATGCATCTAGAGACGTTCTTCATCTTGCATTTACAGGACCGATACATCTGGTGTGATTGCACGAGTGAAGGAGTTGTTTAAGGGGCATAACAATTTGATTTTCGGGTTTAACACCTTTTTGCCTAAGGGATTTGAAATAACGCTTGATGAAGAAGAAGCTCCACCAAAGAAAACTGTTGAATTTGAAGAAGCCATAACTTTTGTAAATAAGATTAAGGTGAGTAGAAAGTTTCTCGTATATTTTTTTCTTTTGAAATTCCCTTACACCTTGTGTCTCATTGTATCAGTCTCCTTTTTATCTCTGCAGAAACGGTTCCAGCACGATGAAGATGTCTATAAGTCTTTCTTGGACATCTTAAATATGTATCGGAAGGATAATAAGGACATCACTGAGGTTTACAATGAGGTAGTGTCCCACTGGAGTGACTATATCTCTCCTATACTGTCACATTGAAATTTCTCAATTTTTATAGCTCTGATATCTGTTTGCTAGGTATCGACTCTTTTTGAGGACCACCAGGATTTGCTTGAAGAGTTTACTAGGTTTTTACCTGAGTCTTTGGCGCCTCATTCAGCAGCCCAGTTAATCCGGAGCCAGGCCCAACGGTATGATGACCGGGGATCAGGCCCTCCTCTTGTGCGCCGAATGTTAATAGAGAAGGTATGATATTGGTTACATTTTTCCCTGGTTATGTTATTGTTGTCAGGTCTCTCATTTCTGTGCTGATAATTTGTTCATCATCAGGATCGCCGACGAGAAAGAGCTGTTGCTTCTCGGGGTGACCGTGATCATAGTGTTGACCGTTCTGACCTTAATGATGATAAAGCAACGGTCAAGGTGCACAGAGACCAGAGGAAACGCGTTGATAAGGAGAATAGAGAAAGGAGAAGCCGTGATTTGGACGATGGAGAAGCAGAACAAGACAACTTGCACCATATTCCCGAGAAAAGGAAGTCATCCAGAAGAACTGAGGGTTTTGAAGCCTATTCTGGTCCTGCTTCGCATTCTGAGAAAAACAATCTAAAAAGTAAGCAGCTTTTAGTTATATGGAGATTTAACACCTTTTCCATTTTTCAGGCTCCTCAATTTCAATGCTTTATACAGAAGATTAATGCTAGTATGCTACACATTTTCACGCTATATCATGTAAAATAAATAAGTTGATGAATTGCTGAATTTTTTTAATTATGGGAATAATAAAAATAAAAGTTGCTTTTCTAATTTCCGGTCAACAGGTATGTTATGGTGCAGTCAGTCTATTTCTGTTTTATGAGACTTACGATATGTTTTTTTTTTGTGCACACTTTCATTGTGTTAGGCATGTACAACCAAGCATTTGTGTTTTGTGAGAAAGTCAAGGAAAGATTATGCAGCCAAGATGATTATCAGACATTTTTGAAGTGTCTCAATATTTTCAGCAATGGAATTATCCAAAAGAAAGATCTGCAGAATTTGGTAGGTCTACAAAGAGCTTTGGTGTTGATGGATAGGGGGATAAATTTCGTCTTAACTCAACTCTCTTTCATTCAGGTTTCTGATCTGCTTGGAAAATTCCCTGATCTGATGGATGAGTTCAATCAGTTATTGGAGCGTTGTGAGAGTATTGGTATTTAAGATTGCCTACTGTTGTTTTTCTAGTGAAGTTAACTAGCTGTTTCTGATCATCATCCTTTTTTGCAGATGGTTTCCAGCATCTCGCTGGCGTTATGAGCAAAAGTATGGAGCATTTTCTTATCTTCTTTTCTATGAATATGTTTTCTCTTGGCTTTCTACATTATAGGAATGTTACTAACACTGCTTGGTACACTTGCTGCAGAATCACTTAGCAGTGAAGAACCTTTATCTAGGTCAATAAAGGGAGAGGAAAAAGAAAGAGAACACAAACACGACCTTGAGGCTGCTAAGGAAAAGGAGAGATTCAAGGACAAGTACATGGGGAAATCTATTCAAGAGCTTGATCTATCTGATTGCGAGCGTTGCACTCCTAGCTACCGGCTCCTCCCTCCGGATGTAAAAGATTTTGAGAGTTATATATTGCATCAGAGGCATTTTAACTGTATTAACTATTATATCTTATTTGCAGTATCCAATACCTTCTGTGCGCCACAGACAGAAATCAGGAGCTGCAGTTTTAAATGATCACTGGGTTTCTGTCACTTCAGGAAGTGAAGACTACTCTTTTAAGCACATGCGAAGAAATCAATATGAAGAAAGCTTGTTTAGATGTGAAGATGATAGGTATGTTTACAAGAAGTTTTACTTATATGATAGCTTTTGTAGTCTGTATGTTGTGATTGTTGTTTACTGTTTCTTGTTACAGATTTGAGTTGGATATGTTGTTGGAATCTGTGGGATCTGCTGCCAAAAGTGCAGAAGAATTGTTGAATATTATCATTGAGAAGAAAATAAGTTTTGAGGGCTCCTTCCGAATTGAGGACCACTTCACAGGTCTGTAGGGGTTTAGTGATTGCAGTTCTCTCTTTCTCTATCTTTGAGCCCTCATCTCTTGTCTTACCATTTTGTTATTGACATATTACAGCCTTAAATTTAAGGTGCATAGAGAGACTTTATGGCGACCATGGTCTTGACGTGACAGACATAATACGTAAGAATCCAGCTGCTGCACTTCCTGTAATTCTAACTCGTTTGAAGCAGAAACAAGATGAATGGACAAAGTGTCGTGAAGATTTTAATGTGGTCTGGTCGGATGTGTATGCGAAAAACCATTACAAATCACTTGATCACCGCAGCTTCTATTTTAAGCAGCAAGATTCTAAGAACTTGAGTGCAAAAGGTAAGTAAACTCTTGGAACATATTCAGTCCATCAGAAAACTTGTATATAAGTAACCAAGACAAGTCTTCCTCACATTTGATTGCACATATTCATTCTATTGTAGCATTTACTTATTTGTTATTTTAATTTGTTTATTTGATCTTTGCTTGAATACCAGCGCTGGTGTCTGAAATCAAGGACCTGAAAGAGAAGTCTCAGAAAGAAGATGATGTTCTTCTGTCTATATCTGCTGGTTACAGACAACCCATAATTCCTCACCTCGAGTATGAATATTTTGACAGAACTATTCACGAAGATCTGTTCAAACTAGTCCAATTTTCGTGTGAGGAGATATGTTCTACAAAAGAGCAGATCAGTAAAGTTCTGAGGCTTTGGGCTAATTTCCTGGAGCTGATGCTTGGAGTTCCACCCAGGGCCAAGGGGTCAGATTCTGTTGAAGATGTTGTAGAAACCAAGCATCACGGTGCGTTTACCAGCGGGGAGGCTAATGTGAGTTCTGATGCGATAAGTTTGGTTTCTAGGCAATTAAAATTTGCTGCCAATGGAGATGAGTATACTTTATCTTTGGTCTCCAAACATGGCGGGGCTGGTTTGTTGAGTAGGGATTATTCAGCGAAAGAAAACTGTAAGGATGACGATCCTGCCAATAAAGATGTTGCCACTTGCTCTGCTGTAAAACCCCAGAAAGATCAAGAAATTGGAAATGGAGCCGAGAAAAAATCTGGAGATGTTGATGAAAGAGTGGCCACTTCAAGTGCATCACTCCCAAGTGGGGTAGAAAACAATAATGGTAATGTAGGAAGCGGAGATTTGTCAGGTATTTTTAAGATTGAACTTAATTTGTTTTTCTTCAGTTTGTGTGAAATATCTACTTTAACATGTCAGTGATTCTTTACTTTTATTTTCAAGGTTCACGTGGCATTTTATCCAAACCAAGTGACTCTATAGAAAAAATTGATACCATTCAGCGTACCCAGGTACAGTAATCAGTTTCACAATTTAATTATATGTTCTTACAGTTTGACAGTATATATATATATATATATATATATATATATATATATATATTCCTGGTCATATATGTTCTTACTTGTCTACTTTGCAATTAATGGACTCTTTTGACCATCCTCACATTCCTGGTCATATCTCTAGGGAGGTGATATTGGCAGAACTATATTTATAGCAAATGGAGTGGAGCCAGATGCTTCTGAAGCCAACAGTAATTATGATGAATCTGGTGGTCCATCCAAAATTGAGAAGGAAGAAGGTGAATTATCACCTATTGGTGATTCCGAAGACAACTTTGTTGTTACTGCCAAACCAGAACATTCAGTTGAAGCTGAAGGAGAAAATGATAATGATGCTGACGATGAGGATGGTGATGATGCTTCAGAAGCTGGTGAGGACGCGTCGGGAACTGAATCGATTGGTGACGAATGTTCACAGGACGATAATGGTGTGGAGGAAGAAGGCGAGCATGATGAGATTGATGGTAAAGCTGAAAGTGAAGGGGAGGCAGAGGGAATTGAGTCGCATCTTATAGAAGAAGACAATGGGTTGCTTCCATTGTCAGAACGTGTTCAATTATCCGTTAAGCCTCTTTCAAAGCATGTAGCTGCTGTGGCTTCGCTTGATGAGAGAAAAAAAGATTCCAGAGTATTCTACGGGAATGACGACTTTTATGTTCTTTTCAGGCTTCATCGAGTGAGTGCAATCGTTTCTTATGATTTGCTTTTTCAGGTTTAAATAAATGTATTTTCTACCTTGAAAAGATTATTTTTTTTTATTGGGTTTGGGTTTCCAGATCCTGTACGAGAGAATTTTGTCTGCAAAACAATATTGCACAGGCGGTGAAATGAGTCGGAGAAACACGAAGGATACTAGCTCAGCAGATCCTTATGCAAGGTACATTCCTTTACCTAACCGATGTAGATGTACAATTTGTCCATTGCTTTTATATAGCCTATACAGGTTCTTTATTCAGTTCAATAAAGAGAACTTATAAACTGGTTTTGTGTACCTGGTGCAGGTTTATGAGTGCTCTGTTTAGTCTACTTAATGGCTCAGCTGAAAATTCCAAGTTTGAGGATGAATGCCGAGCTATTATTGGAAACCAATCATATGTTTTATTCACCTTGGAAAAACTGATATACAAATTGGTTAAACAGGTAAATTTCATCACCGGCTTTATTGGTTTTCGATTGATCATTTTTTACTTTTCAGACATTGTATTCCTTCTAAATTTCTGACTCCATTTCATCCACTGCAGCTTCAAGCTGTTGTAGCGGACGATATGGACAATAAGCTCCTTCAGTTGTATGAGTATGAGAAATCCCGGAAACCTGGGAGGGTCATTGACTCAGTGTATTATGAAAACGCCAGGATCCTCCTTCACGAGGAAAATATTTATCGGTTGGAATGTGTAAGAGCTCTAAACCAATTCTCATCTTTCTCTCCATTCACTTCATTGAAGAGTTATGAGTGTTCATTGACCCTGAAACTTGTTTCCTGTGTTTTAATTCATGCGTAGTCTTCCTCTCCACCTCGTTTGTCAATCCAGCTTATGGATAATATACTCGAAAAGCCCGAGGCTTATGCAGTTTCCATGGATCCCACGTTTGCAAGTTATTTGCAAAAGGAGTTTCTTTCCAACTCATCAGGGAAAAAAGAGCCACGGGCCATTGTGTTACAAAGGTAGATTGAGTTTGGTACAATTCCATTACTTTTGGAATGATTCAGGACATTAAACCAAGTCCTTTCGCTGAATTTTTGTGTGCAGGAACATGCGTGGATACTCTGGTCTGGATGATCTTGCTGTAGCCTGCAAGGCAATGGAAGGTGTAAAAGTAATTAATGGCCTTGAGTGCAAGATGTCTTGCTCTTCCTACAAGGTAACAACGATTCTGGTCTTAAACCAAAATCTAGAACCAATCTACACATAAGTAAGAGCTGATTTCTTCATCTCGCTCTTATGTATCCATAACATGTCTTCTTGTAGATTTCATATGTTTTGGACACGGAGGATTTCTTCCACAGGAAGAAGCAGAAGAAGAGCGAGAACTTGTCACATGACAAATCATCGCAGCAACTTAAGTTGGATAGAATAGAAAGATTCCACAAATTTCTCTCAGCTTCAAGATGATGACAAGAAGAAGAAGAACAGTGAAAATCTATCTTTTTTTACTTCAACACACAAGGAAGATTTAGAGGCAGACCAAGTTCTCCCTGAAACATTCTCGGAGAAAAAGAAGTTTCAATACTTTCTCGTTAGTTTTCTATGAAGAAGTTCCTTGCACAGTGGTGTATTATCTAATTTGTATCTTGATCTAGGTTAAAAAAAAATGTATGGTTGTAAATATTGGATACACATACATGGTTTGTATCTACAAACATAGATAGGTTCAAAGGAGAGATTCTCTCTTGTTAAATAAATATGACTTTCAATATTCTTTTCACTTTCTTCTCCCCAAGAACACTTAGCTATACCTCTTCTAAAAGCAAAATCAACCTGTTATTATCAAACCTAACCAGAACTAGCTAATCTCTCTGTCTCTCTCGCTCTAGCTTTCTATTCATCCCAAAACGAATATCCACGTCCTCTCACAACCCGTCTCACCTCAGGCTCCTGAAGAAAGTTCCCTTCTCTTTCAGATTTCTTCACAATACCTTCTTTATCGACACCCGACACATTCCCTTTCGAATCTATCATACGCTGCTCTGCATACTGTTTTCCTGCAAACCAGCTTTGAATCATGTCTTCAACGTTCTCATTTGGTCTCATACCCTTTTCCTTCATCTCTTTATAGTACCCATGCGCTTCTTCTATCTTACCATTCAAGAACAGCCCATGTATCATTACCATGTATGAGCTAAGGTCCGGACCAACGCCTTTTTCCTTCATCTCATCCCACAACAATAACACATTATCGAAATCGCGCCACCCACAAAACTTACGGATCAACATTATATATGTATCCACAGTTGGTTCACATCCCATCTTTCTCATTTTAGCTAATAGCTCAAAAACCTCTTCCCTTGTTCTTAGAATCCGCATAAACGCGTGGTATGTGGGGATTGTTGGGACGATTCCTTTCTCCAGCATCTCATCAAAAACCCGCTTAGCCTCTTCGGTTTTTCTAGCCTTGCATAGAGGTTTGATGAGAGAGTTGTAAGTTACAATATTTGGCTGTATCCCTTTCTCCTCCTCCATTGACTTCATCAAATTCATCGCCTCAGAAACAAACCTAGCTTTGGCAAGAGCATGCACGACAGCATTGTACACTTTTCTATCTGGCTCTATACACTCCTTCTTCATCCGGTCGAAAAGTCTAAGAACCTTATTCAAGCTACCTCCTTTCGAATAGCAAGATATCATGCTTGAATAAGACACAGCATCGTGCTTGACTCCGACATTTCCCATCTCCATCCAGACTCTTTCAGCCTCCCTCGGGCTACCGATCACATTACACCATCCATTGAGAACTATGTTGAAACTTTTGGCGTCAAACGAATACGTATCCTTGTTACAGAAGATCAAGTGCGCAGCATCTTGAACATTCTTATATCTACAAAGAGCAGAAAGCAAACTCTGAAAATCATCAATCCCCATTTCAAGTTTGAATCTTTTGTAAGCGTGGAAAGTGTTTATGGCTTTCCCAACATCATGCACCGCACAATACTTCCTGATCATGATCAGAAGTGTCTGTGGGTTCACAAGAGAAGGGCTAAACTTTCTCATCTCATCAATCAATGTCCAAGCCGTATCAAACTTTCTCATTTTACCAAGAATCGAGATCATAGAGTGATACTCACGAACCGAACGAACATAACCTTGCTGCTTCCCAGCCCAAACAAAGAAAGTGAATGCAGTCTCCCAATCATTACGAGCTAGAGAAAGAATCTCCACCACCATCTCATTTGATGGCTTCACATCACATTGCTCGAGCTTGTCTCTCAATTCCTTGCGGTTATTCCCACAATCTTTCAATAGCTTCGAAATCGTCTGAACATCCTCTGAAACAACCTCATTATCTACACTGCAACCAAGATCGAGGTCAATCTCTTCCTCATTTTCATCATCATCCTTCTCATCGTTACTCTGATTAAATCGCGGGAGCTCAGAATCAAATTTGGAAGTAGAGAACATAGAACAGAGACCCGAAGGAAGCAGACAAGCTATGGGAGGATCCAAATACGGTCGAACAATACATTTATTGCTCGTATAAGGCAAAATAGATCTCGAACAGGTAACTGCAGCAGTGAAAAGGAATCACAGGTCTCTTCTGTGAGTCTAAAGACCAAAGCTTTTCACTTCGACCACGATTTTCGATACCCAATCGATGATTTATGATGTTAAAACATAAGGAATCGACAACATACAGATTACCGAATCTGACAAGTTATTAATTTGGAAGAACATCTCACCGCCTAAAAGCTGAAGAAACTGTAAAAGAAGAATCAGGGATGAGAGAAGATAGGCGCGTGGAATAAAGCTGTGATTATTCAGACTTGGGCCGTTATATTTCTTCAGCCCATTTACATTCTTTTGTAAGCCCATTCAGGTTCTTTGCAATTGTGGCTTCGATAGGTCACAATTTAATCACTAGCAAGCAAATAATATAAAGATCTCTATTCTCTAATATAAAACTTGAAATAAACTTGGTAATTGACATTCGTTATTGGATGTCTAAGTTACCAAATTGTTCATTAGATCATATTAACAGGTAAAGAAATCAAGCGGCGGATATTTTATCGAAAAAAATGTATGAGATTCCTGATGTTTATTTTGTATTTGTTGTACCGCCACTTTGGTTGATTAACTTTTTGTATCGCTTTTTTACTATCTAATACTCCGTTGACAAAAAAAAAACTTACAATTGATCACATTGCCCTCTTAAATTTATATAACTCTTCGGTTAAATAAAAAGGAAAATTTTCAGACAGTGAAATTAAGTTGACTGATTTCGTTTACTAGTAGAAAAGGAAGGCATAATATAATGGCAAAAGGCATTGCACTGTTACAAGAAAACGAATCTTATGATCTAATAAGTAACGTCACCAAATTTACGGATACAAGCAGCTTTAACGAGCAAGCCAATGTAAGGTTTTCCGGGGAAAATAATCGGCAAACAATCATCGGAGAGGCCATTAATGGCGTCACAACAGTTCTTATCCAAACCTTTGAAGTCTCCCTTTATTGCTTCATCTATGGCATCCACACAACCCTTAACCTGCCTTATTGCTAACAAGCATCTCACGCGATCAAAAAACGACGACTTAGCTTCCGATTGATGACCACAAACCAAAGCCATTATCATTGTTATAAAGAAGAACGTAGCTTTAATCTGTTTCCTTTCCATTTCTACTGGAGACAACAAAAATAATAATAATATGGATTCTTTTAGATATTAATGTTATTGTGTGTCTCAGAAGTGGTGTGGATTAAATGGTTTTTAATTAGGCTTCTTATATAAGAATATGGGTTTTGACTAAACATGACAATTTTGGTAATTTGGTTAATTTTTACTAAATTTACAAATTTGAAATTTGACCATGTTGGGTTCACTTGACTATGTGTATTTTTGCTAGGACAAAAATTTGAAAAATAGTAGTTACCATGAATGTATTGACTATCCAAAGTGTTCATCTAATTGGAATGAATATAGTTATTTTTTGAAAGATACTGTAAGACTTTGGTCCAATGCATCAATGGAACTACACATGTTTTCAAAGTAGACAATTTATGCAAAGATATCACATGGTGGGCTATGAAGTTTCGACACATGTTATTTTACACATGTTTTACGGCACTCGAATGAAATAAGCCTATTGTTTAGCGAAACACTTTTTTATATTTATCCACCTCGTTGGCTAATTCCTTCAATGCACAATGCCTCGTTGGCTAATTCTTAACACAATGCCTCGTTGGCTAATTCCTTTATATTTATATCTTCTCAATTGATATAATATTAGGATTTAATCTGCACGAGATATTTTTTATTTATTTTGAATTAAGCGATATTTTTTTAAAAGTTTCCTCAATTTGTTATTACGTTACATGATTATATAGTGTTTTTTTGTAGATTATAACATAGATATGTATATATTGAGAATATAAATTTGGTTGTCAAGTTTTTATTTATTTGAAAATAGATGATTAATTTTGGTTGATGAATTCTATAATATGTCTAATTAATGATTATAGATAGATGTGTCAAGACTTAAAACGGATTAATCTCCTTACGTAACCTATTTTGCAGTGGATTAAAATATTATTCAGACTAATCCGCAAAGAATTACAATATTGTAAACACCAACTCTAATATACACCGTTTAATGACTGTATGTTTTGATATATACACAAATAAGAAATATAAGAAATTATAGTTAATTTTCAAATAAAAAATCATATTATTTAGTAAATTAAGTAAAACAACATCTATCTTTAAACTAAAAATTATTATTTTGACTTGCGAGATCCGTTTTTGTGGGTACTTGAAAATTAGAGTCTGCGGGCTAACCCGTCTACATAATCCGTTTTGCAGTAGATTTAAATATTTTTTTGGTTAACCAATAAAAAAACTACAAATATATTTTTTCTTTGAATATATATGAATTGATTATTACTTAAAATAAAACAATATTTTAAATATTGTAATAATTAAGAAACTAAATACACTCTTGAATGGAAAAAAATACTTTCCATATTTTTTACAATAATTTTAAAAGATAGTTATATTCTTTCCTAATTCAATTATGTTTTTTTATTTGTAATGATGTAATATTTAATAAACTACAAATTTAATGTTAATTTCTAAAATGACTTCTCAGTTAATATATAAGATAATATCATTTGTCAAAAAGAAAAAAAGAGGTACTTACCATAAATGTGGTTAATACTATTATGACATTCTCGAGGAAAACAATCACAACGGCGCACAATATTAAGTTTTTTTGGTGTGAAACTATGAAAAAAATATAACCAGTTTCATGGGCGTTGTCTTGAGTGTTTGGAAGATCCGATGACAAATTCTTCTCCAGTTATCTAAATTTGTAAGGTGGAGACTACATCTGCTGATCAGAATCCTATTTGAGTTTATGGTCGTTTAGAGCTATTGTTTTTGAGTTCTTGTATTGCTTTCTTGTTGAATATCTTTGTTCCGTTTCGAAGATTAGTTATTTGGAGTTTAAGTTTGATAATGTTACGTGAGACCGGCCCACGTCCTCTATACAACTCATAACTCGAGAGAACTAAACAGCTTTTTTTAATGTATCATTAAATTTCATTAAAAGTGAACAATTATTTGATCTAATAATTAACATCACCGAATTTATGTCTACATGCAGCCAAAACGAAAAACACATTTAAGGGTTTTCCGGGGAAAATAATCGGAAAACAATCGTCGGCGAGGCCATTGATGGCGTGGTAACATTGCTTACCAAAACCTTTATAGTCGTCTTTTCTGGCTCTATTCACGGCATCAAGACAACCGTGTATGCCCTTTATCGACGAATAGCAATATTCGGGACTTGGTAATGGCGCCTGAGCTTCGGATTGATGACGACAAGCCAAAGCCATGATCACAGTTAAAAACAAGAACATCATTTTCATCTGTTTCGTTTCCATTTCTTCTCGATTTTGTCTTCTTTAGGTTTCTTTTTGATCTTGTTGTCTGTCTGATGAGAAGTGCGTGGAAAATGGGGTTCTTATAGAAAATGGTGTTTTGGAGTAAATATGATAATTTTGGTGAGTGAATTAATTTTTTACTCGTTATGAATACATACATGACCATGTTGAGATTGTATTAAACATTATAGCTAATTATTTATTAGGTTCAATACAACTTATTTTAGTTATAAATTCAAAGTCCCGTTTGAGATTTTATAGAAATCGTATAATTAAAGTTTGACTTTCATAAATTTTAACATTGAAAGATTTAATGGAAAAATACAAAAAGAAATATGAAGATTAAAAATAGTGCTGTGGTAGAATTGAATTTGATAAATTCTGTAGATATTTATTTATTGTCCCCATTTAGTATTAAGGATTGCACGCAAGAAACTATATAAGTTTGCCTTTTAATCCTCGGATGATAACTCTTTCTTGATCATCTTCGACATCTCTGATATCTGAAAAAAAACCAAAAGAAAATGCAGATTTTCTACACAGAGATTACTTGTGAAACAATCTACTTTGAAACAAAAGAGAGGTTTAACTTACATCTGAGTGATTGCAGAGAAGCAATGGATGTTGATGAAATGTCCAGAGTGTTTTCTGGAGAAGCTTCACAAGCGAATCGACTTGATCCCCAAGAAGATCAACCTGCGATTTTTTTTTTGGTTTCTTATGATCAAAACCGAAACTGTTCATAAAGTTTCTCATAATTATATAAGAACGATGAGAAATCACAAACTGTTTTGACCTCAGTTTCTGCCTTTCTGAGATTCTCAGACCTAAGAACGAAAGCTGTTCTATAAACTGATTCTTTTCGTCTTAACTCCACGATGCAATCCATCATTGAATGAATTTTTATCTCTAAGTCTTGTAACCTCCAGAAAGAAACAAAAAAAAATTCATCAAGATTCAATATACAAGGTTTGGTTTTTTTTTGTTTTGAAACCCTTTTTATACTGACCTGGAAGTTACCATCTTCAACTTCTCTTGAATCTTGAAATCAAAATCATCAAAGACTAGAGAAGTTTGCAAGCAAGCTCTGTTTCCTTTTTCCTCAATCATCCGTTTATTGTTTGCTTCAATATTTTGATGAGTCTCTACAGTCTTTGAAACTTCTCTTAGCAGCTCTCTTACAATAATCCAATCCAATTCTTGTCTGAATTCTTCATCTTCATGCAGAATCTCAGAATCTTTCTCCCATTTCAAATTCTCTAAAAAATTCATACATTTAAACCCGGATTCCACCTTTTCACTCTCGATGATCTCTTCTTCTTCCTCCTCTTTTCTGTTTGTGATTTTATCTGTTAATAGACCTTTGAGAAGAGTCAAATAAGTATCTTCCAAGATCATTAATTTCATCTCCGTATCTTCTTTCTCCTCTATCACATTGTCTGAATACACCGATCTATTATTTTGCATTTTCATCCAAACATCATCCAAACTTTCATCCATTACCACTTCATGATCATATTTATCATCATCATCAAACACATGTTCGAATAGCTTACTGTTAAGACTCATCAAGCCATCAAGACTTGTAACGATATCTTCAATAGCTCGCTTCGAGCTAATGGTGTTGCAGCACTTCTGTCGTTTAACAGACTCGATTTTGGGAGGAACAAGCTCTTCGCTTACCCTCCTAATGATTGATTCATGACTCTTTATCAACTTCGAAACAGGATAATTGCTTGAATCTTCTTCTTCTTCTCCATTTTCTTCTTCTTCTTTATCATCATGAGCAATTTCACAATCTAATGAAGATGATGATGTTGTTGCTGCTGTTGCTACACATGATCTAGGAGATGATCTATGTACGATGATCTGATCAATCTGAGATTCTAAACACTCTACCTCCCTACGAATCGAACAAACCCGTTCTTTAAAACCCGATTCATAATCTCTCACAGCCATCATTACCTTCTTCTTCTTCTCCTCTAAACCATTCATGAAACCTTTTATCAGTAACGCCATTGAATCTCTCTCTATCGACCATCTCCAACTCTGCTCAATCGGACCCAATTCTGACAAGAATATGGCGTGATGCATCTTGTTGAAAGCAAGATCCATTGTCCCTTTCAAAACATCAATATCAACCCCTGAAGGATCCTCTGTTCCCAATTCATCATACTCTGTCTCAAGCTTTTGTCTGAGATTCATCACTTGTTGATCAACGGAGCTCTTCAGCTCTGAAAACTCATCTTCTTTGATAAACCCCCCAATCCTATTATGACTTCTATTCCTCTCAAGATCTTGCAAATGAACCAACTCTGTTTCTTTACTCTCCAAGACGTTTCTCAGGCTCTCTTCGTTCTCAGACCTCTCTAACAACTCCCTGTCTTTCTCAAGTATGGCTAGTTCGGTCTCCAAGAGACGGTGGTGAAGCCTGTCTTTGATCTCCCTCAGATCATGAACCACTTCCTCGTGGTTGCTCTCGAGTGTATCGGTCTCTTGTTGGACGAAATTAAGACAGCTCTCAAGCTGTAACACAGCGAGCTCGTAGAAAATGGATATGGCGTTGAGACGGAGGAGAAGACCGTGTTTGGTTTTGACCTTTTCATGGGCTTTGTCCATTGCTTGTTGAACAAGTAACATCATCGTCGAATCCGCCATTGAAAACTTCACTTTACCTTCCACTTCCTTCATTGTATCTTTCATTTTTCTTCAATGGCATTCCCCAATAGATTAATTAAACTCATAAAAAAACTCATCTTTTTTTGTTATCTCTTCAGATTTGGGGATTTTAGTTTGTGACCTATTCTCGAGGATCTTGAATACGAAACTCTCGGAACCTTTTTTTGTTTTGTTTTACTGATAGAAATTTTGAAATTCGATTAATATATATATATGTATGAAGAAAAACTAAAAAGACTTGGGGCATTTTAGACGGAGTTTTTAAAGCTTTTGCTACCACCGTCAATGGCGGCAGATTTCAGATCGTTTCTCAATCCAATCCAAAATATCTCCGAAAACCAAATCGACGTTCTCCTCCGACTCTCCAATCAGCTGGTGCCACATCCCTTGATAGATCTTTATCGTCTTGTCTCTGCTATTGCATCTCCGGTAAAGCTCCTCCACGGAGGAAGGATCGCAGACGACGTCATCCCCGCCGTGTACGATCATCAACGGAACCTCGACCTCTTCGAATCTGCTCTGAAGATCCTCGCAGACTCGTACGAGCTCGTAGGCCGTGGCGGCGCGCGGTCTACCGACGGTTCGGTTAGGGTTAGCGAAGGCGAGCTTCCGTTTCCATGGCTCTTTGAAAGAGACGCCGGCGATGGAGCCGCGAGTGGGCACGACGCGCCAGGTGGGGACGAGAGTAGCGGCTAGGGTTAAGAGGTGTTGTAACGGCCAGGGAGGTTTGAATTTGTGGCTGATCGAGCACATGGCGCCGCTGAGGATGAGACCGTTCCATTGGGATTTCTGGCGGAGGGTAATGTAGAGAGCGATCGCGCCGCCGAGGGATTCGGAGTAGAGGAAGGAAGGGAGGGAGGAGTGACGGTTACGGAAGTCGTCGAAGAAGGAGATGCAGTCGTCGACGATGAGGTTGATGTTTGGGATGTGAGCGGTTAAGCCGTCGGAGAAGCCGTGGCCTTGGTGGTCGATGGCGCAGGTGAGGAATCCTGATTTGGCGAAGAGGACGGAGGTTAGTTGGAGGAACCAGCTGGATTCGCCGGTGAAGCCGTGGACGACGGCGATGAGGCCGAGTGGAGGACGGTGGAGTGGGGTCCACCATTGGGTGAAGAGCTTGAGGCCGTTTGGGTTGGTGACGTAGGCGGAGGAGTGGGTGACGGAGTGGCGGGAGTAGAATTCGGCGGCGGAGAGAGAGCCGAATGGGCTTGAGGCGTTAGCCTCTGAGACTGGGTGGAGCCCCATCTTTTTTTTAAATTCGTAGTATATTTTTGAAGTAACAAATCAAAAGTAGTGTTAAAAAGGACAAATCAAAGAGAGGCCAATGCTTCTTGTGTGATATACTAACTACTGCTGTTTTTTCGATTTCATATTTTCTTCTTTTCTTTTTGTTTCTTCTAAAGTTTTACCTACTTTCTAACACTCATTTCATATCATATGTTCAATCCGGGGTTGATTTATACAAATTATAAAAACCAAAAGGAATCAAAACTTTGTTTGTACAATATTTAAAAATACTCTCTTTGTATAAAGAATAATCCAAATTTAAACTAAAAACGTAATAAACAGATTAAATTTACTTTGGATAATTACTATTCTTCTCAACTTAAACCCGATTGATTGATCACCCATCTACTAGAATGAGATATTCTAAAGGTGTAATTATCATTGATGAGTTGGTGAAGTGAGTACACGTGAGAAATTCGAATATGTACTCTACACCTACTTAAGAATAACATAAAGAAACAGTCAAATAAATTCATCAAAACATATTAATGAATAAAGGTTATAGCAATGATACACAGATACCATTAAGATCCATTTGAAGACGCTTATTTAGGTAGACAGACATATGATCAAATCTACCTACTCTTTAAATGGCATGCATAATCACAAAATTTCGGAATAATAAACGACTTTCTACTTCTAGTGATCCTTATTTCCTTTGTTCATAAACTTTGTTTAGCTAACACTATCTGGACAATTAACCCTAATTGGTTGAACTCAAAGAGGTGGAAAATTGCAGGGGCATTGACTGATTACAACTTAACGCTTAGATTAAAGAAACCAAAATGGGAGTGAAGAGGAGAAGAATATACATTGGTGATATTTTTTTTGTCTCCTTTTTCTGATTCTTTGATTTTACAGCAACCCAACAACACAGCTGAGATGTAATCTATTCTCCAAACCTCTTAAATGATGTCCCAATAGCATGCACCTGAAATGAAACAGACCATGGATGAGATTAACAAGCTCTGTTTTGATTATTTGTGTAAGAGACGTTAAGAGTTACCAGAAAAGGAGCTTTGCAAGGTAATCCCTGGAAGCGTCTACTTTTCTCCCAGTTCCATCACCACCTTCTGTAGCCCTTATGACAGAGTCTTGCATGAAAGCTGAAGTAGTCTGGTCTTCGAAGATCCTCTGTATTACGTTTTGGACAAGTTGGCTCACGATTTCTTCCACTTCTGGTGAAGATAGTTGAGATAATTCCGTTACCTGTTTATATGATTTTAGTCGTCAGACATAGGATCTTGGCACTGAGATTGAAAATCAAAGAAACCTCAAGTACCATCTCAGGATCTAAGGAACGCAGATACTCCAACAAATCATTCTTGTTTCCTTTCTCACACTCTATCTGTAAAGCTTTCTTCTTTTGTGAATCTAGCTCCTGAAATATAGGTTAGGAATAAAACAAGTATTAGTGCTTAAAAGTATCACAAACCAGACATAAACCATTTTTCATGGAAACAGAATCAGACTTGACCAAGGATGGGTAAGACAAAGAGCTTCACAAGCCTGCAGTGCTATTTCGATTACGGACATTACTTCCGACTACAGCCAAAATTCCATTAAAATTCTCAACAACTATATATTTCAGCCAAAACACAGACACGAGTTTGACATTACCTCTTTCATGCTAGTTAACTCAGACTGCAAATGCTGAATATAATTCAACGCTTCCGGTGACAAGTCTTCGAACACATGAGGACTCATTCTCTCTAATTCCTCAACACAATCACCTAAACCCTCGCTCAATCCCTTCTCTGTTCCAAATCTGACACTATCTTTCGAAGATTGATCCTCCTCCTTTCTAGGATCAATCGGTATATCGAAATTCCTCGTCAGTGATACGCGATACTCCGCATTCCAC
Organism: Eutrema japonicum; assembly: GCA_030161315.1. Taxonomy (NCBI): domain Eukaryota; kingdom Viridiplantae; phylum Streptophyta; class Magnoliopsida; order Brassicales; family Brassicaceae; genus Eutrema; species Eutrema japonicum. The sequence continues at coordinate 50,514,002 of BSQW01000005.1, forward strand.
AATGTATACCTAAAACCACGACACGAAAAAACACCAAACAGATGAAGCGAATCGCTAAAGTCACAGTGTGTCAGACCGAAGAAAAAATCAGATAGAGAGATCAAAATCAGGATGGTATACCCGGTGATGATGGAAGAAATAAGGAGGCGAAATAGAGGCTGCTCGGAGATGGTAACGGAGACGGAGAATTTATCGGAAGGAAGGAGTCCGAGCATAGACGATATCGTCTGCTTCATCGAATCCTTAGCCGAATCGGATAAGCTTTTGGAGATAACGGAGGTATCAAGCGGCTGGATCCGATTCACCAAATTCGCGATCACAGCGAAACCTCGGTCCAGCTTCGACCGACGAGTAGATACGTATGAATCGTCGGAGGAAACTCCGCCTCCGCTGAGACAGCTAATGACAGCAGAAGACACCGCACGGTTCGGAACAAGCGGTAACCGGCGCGGAGAAGACGGTGGCGGTTGGTGAAGGATCAGCTTCTTCCGTGACACGTCCGTTACACGAAAGAGCATGAAGGCTCGAGCTGATGTGGCCGCCATTAAATTAGCGTCTCTCTCTCTCTCTCTCTCTCTCTCTATTTCTCTCTCCGCTGTGTGGCTGCGTGATATGCGTTGGCTATGGAAGAATCTTTTTGTTTTTAATTGTATCCTTAATATTCAGATATAGAGATTTTATTTTGATAATTATGATTTTTTATTTTGTTTTTGTTAATTTGTTAAGAAAATTCTTCGTTCGTTCATTTATCTGAGCCCACTAAGCTAGATTTTTGTCTTTTCTCGTGTTTGGTCGACTCATCCTTTTCGGGTTAATAATGAAATTGACACTTTTAAGCAATTTTCTACTGCGAGTGTAGTAAAGAAGTTTCTAGAATCCCATCGAAACCAACTAAAAAATGGTCTAAAAACTAAACCGATTTTACATCAGATTGTTTATTGCAGAACAAACTACAGTAAAAATCGAACCATACCAAACTACGAAAGAAATGACCATTAATGTTTGAGCTTTTAAAATTTTCTTTCAACTGAGATAAAAAAAAACAAAAACAAAAATCTGAAGAACGGTGGATGCAAAACTGATGTCGTTTCGAAAACTGGATTGAGCACTTATGGTTTTGACTTGGAACAATGAGAAGCGTTAAAAAAAAATAAACGACATTAGCTGCTTTAAATTATTTTAATTTCTTCTACAATGATCACAAGATAAAACTCTGATCTGCGAGTAATGTTCTCTGTTGTACGAGAAACAGCAGCAACTCAGATAATTGTAGTAACGCCGTAAGAAAAATCTACCTGGTTAAGTCATTTCCGATCAAACTCTGCATGCCATGACCTCCATGTCTCTGTGTAGTGCCCAAGAAGACCAATTAACTCTGTTCATGAAAGAAACTTTGACTTGTAATAAATCCTCACAGATTATAAATGTAAGAGGAAAAAAACTTATACGTTCAAACCCAAGAATCTCATAGGAAGCACAACTGTGACATATAAATGGAGAAGAAAGTTGTTTTCAGTTTTTACCATGATTGCAATATTGTAGCTTGTGCGTAGAAGAAAGGGCCTCAAGATCTTCAAGTCTTTGGTTATTGTTGTTTCCTACATTGTTCTTCTTAGAAGTACCTGCAGTTCCAAACACAAAGCTCCTCACGGCTGGTTTCGAATCACATTGCTCTTGCTTGATGACACTGCATGTGTTTTGATTTCCGTAATGCTTGCGGTCTTTAGAACAATCTGTTTTGTTTCTCTTTGTGTTAGAGTTTGTGATCTCGGTCCCAAATACCCGCTTTTTAGGCTCAATACGATCACATAGGCTTGCAGGGGCAGCAAGGAATCTGCATTCGGATATGGCTTTGGCTCCCAACCACCTATATGCCGGTTTCCTAGTCTCTGGGATATGAGTCTGCATGTATTGTATGAAAATGAAAACAAAACAAGATGATAAGAGATTGGAATATCCAAGATTGGGTATATTGTATTGGCTTAGGAACAAGCTCCTATAGTATTTTGTACCTTTTCGATTAATTCCATTGAGGAAAACACATTTGCAATGTCGTAAAGGCGTCTAACTTTAGCTGCAGAGAGTTTACAGAAATGGGGTTTGGTTATTGCTTCTGTATGTAACAATCCGAGATCAGAAAAGATTTAAAGGAATGAATTAGGATTACTTCTCATATTAATGGGATCCTGAGATACATTCAACAATGCTTTTGTAGCGCCATCAAGTGTTATCAGATCATCCTGACGTGATGGAAGCAACAAGAGAGGTGTCAATTAATTAGAAATTGGTCAAAGTTGTTTAGAGAGATGTAATATCACTTATTCACTTACATCAGAGCATAGAAAAAGCTTTACAAAGTTCTGTGCAAGAACCCAGAGAGATTTCTCCTTCTTGCTGTCTGAAAAAAAAAAAAGCAAAGAAAGTTAGGCTACCAACACAAATCCTCTCCTGGAAAAATTTAGGGAATAGAGCATTCTTATGCAAAATCACTACCAAGGACTTGTTTTCATTCCTATCAGATTCTAGATTGAAAGTGCATCTAAGGTGATTTCAGCTGGAGTAAATAGAAAAAAGCATAGAGAAATACTCAGTCTTTCACTAATGAATGATGTTGCCGCAACATATGACATTACCAAGTTTGGGGGACGGTGAGTTTTCTTGATCATCAGGAGTTAACTTGAAAGGTTCTTCTCTTACTTGGTCATATAAGACCTAATCAAAATTGAATTGAAGGACCACGATGAGCTTTAAATACCAAGGTAAATAGCCAAAAGAGAATATGAACATGGACGTACCATCTCTGAGTTGGTCACACATGGGATGATGCCAAACTTCTCTCGCATTCCTTCTTCCTGTTAAAAAAAAGAGACAAACTCACAAACCCTTCTCAAGAAAACAATCCCGAAGCTGGAGAAAATGCATATAGATGAGTACTTTTAGTTCACTTAGAACACGAGGAACTTGTCCAAAACCTTTCCACGAATACTGATTCTTGCCTCTTCTTGCTACAAGCTGCGTGAAAAACGCAACACCACAAACCTAATCAGCTAAAAACGATCAAACAGGATAAAAGACATCAGCAAATCATAAAATATTACCCCAATGCTCTCCAATATATTAACCACATCGTATATACGCCGACGTTCGACTCCTGCAATTCGAGATGTCAACAAAAATTAGGGGAATAGATTAGCATCAAGGTTTATTGTGATTATCGAATTCGCATAGTGGGGAAGAATCACCTAATTTCTCGGCGGCATCGTCGAGCCCAATCAGATCAACATCGTCTCGGTTATACAGTTTCAGGAAACTGGATTGATTCAGAAACATAAATAGAGTAGGAGATGAATCCAACTAAAAACGTGAAAAGGAAATAAAATCTGATAAAAATATGGAGAATCGTAAATGCTCAGTACTTACTTGGAGACCAAAACCCCGAGAGATTTCTCCTTCCGGCTGTAAGACTGCCGACCCAGAGATTCCATTTCCTCTGTAAACAACAAAAGATATTTCCCGAGCAAAAGTATAATATCCGACGAGAGCGAGATAGAGAGAGAGAGAGAGAGGGGTGTGTTTGGATATGGGCTTTGTTGTGACCTCGGAAACCAAAATTGTTAGGCGGGGGCTTTTCAAATTTTACTTTTGGCCGGTTAATACTTTATACGGTAATACCCATTGTTTCTTCTTTTGAAGCTTGAGTTTTGCTTGGTTTTATTATTTTTACCGCCCGATACTTATATTTACATTTAGTTTATTTCAATTTATTTTGTAAAATCCGTGTTTGATAAATCCTCACAGATCATTGGTTTCTATTGTTCAAGAGAGAACAAAATTCCAAAGGCATGGTTTTGTAGATTTTGAAATCGAATTCTAATTTACCATTTTTCATATCAGTGTCTCGAGTATGCTCTTCAACATTTCATATATGAAAGCAAAAATGGCTTATGTGCTATGGCTTTATCTAAACCGTGTAATAAAAGTCGTTTAATCTTTGTAAACCAGAATCCTTCCTATATATAAGAGGCTCCTATGCAAACGTTATGCCATGATGAATAACAGAATATCTTCTTTAATTCAGTCATTTTTTCTTCGATTTTATTTTTTTTCTAACATGGTATCAAAGCATTATTTTTCTAACAATGTATTTCATGGTGAAACATCCTTCCTATTATGGTCATTTTTCTAAACTTTGTGGTTGTTTCAAAATAGATGTTCTATGGGCCGATACTTTGATCTTTTGTTTTTCTCAAAAAAAAAAAAGAAGATAAAATGATCTTTTGCTTAGAGCGAGCCTCTGTTTCACGTGAGAAGGAGAGAAGAGAAACTTATTACATCGTAAAAACGTAGCAATGGTGTGTTAGAAATCTTTCCGATCATTAAGTGTTAGAAGATTTCCTTCTTGTAGTTGAGAGGCGATCAATCATAAGAAATGTACAGCTACATTATAAAATGTTTTTTTTTTCATAACTAACCATTTGTGTTTATAATTTTAACATTGTGTAACTATAAATTTGAAATTGTATTGGACAGAAACCAAAATCTTAAACTTAATGTAAATTTTTAATAATATTTTATTTCCCCGTATGACTTGTATCATCCATTTACTGAATCACTATAATATGTTCTACCATCAATCAAGTTATATCATATTGAAACTATCAATCGATTTATCATATGAAATTCGACAAATACGGTCTAGTATTATCACAAGTAAAACAAATTAATCATGAATGCTTATTATCATAAATCTGAGGTTGGGAATAATAATCTAAACTGATTCATTAACACAACATAATTTTGTTTTTAACCGGCATAGAGATATTAGACTCGTTATATTAAAGAAAGAAAAAAGGTTTTACCCTCATGTAATTTTTTCCGGCTGTGTTTGGCGTTTGGTGTTTCGGTTTAACTTTCGTTTTTGTATGTTTTTCTTTTTTTTTTTGGGCTTGTGTTTTACCTTTTGTGGTCTTATATTTTTGGGAACTTTACGTTGTTCCGCCGGCTTATGTATTTCACTTTGTATCCTTCCTTGTTAATAATAATCAAAATCAGATGAAACAAAAAAAAGAAAAAAAAAAGTGACTGACCAACTTGGTTTACTTTACGCATGCAGTTATGAGAACCGCATACCGGCTGCTTTCCCGCCGATTCAGTGACACTATTCAAGTCCTTTAATAAGCAAAAAAAAAATATATATATATAGAGCGAAATCTAGCTCATGTCGAAAAGACAATAATACCACTGACGATTCCTCAAATTACAGAAAACCCAACACCATTCAGAAGAAAGGTCCATCGAATCGAATCGAATCCGATAAAAGATGTGAAGGAAAAAAAAAACAAAAAGATCAGGCAAAAACGACATAGTTTCATTGTCTAGAGTAGAAAAAGACTTTGGAATTTCCGAGGAGGAGACATGCCCTTCTCCTCATACATCGGCAACACCCGCCGTGCTTCCGGCGGCCGCGGCGGAGGCGGAGGCGGTTGGGGCCAATCGCTTCTCCCGACTGCCTTATCGAAGTCGAAACTAGTGATCAATCGGAAACCTCGAAAACGGACGCTTCTTATCAATTTCTTCTTTGCCAACTTCTTCGTCATCGCTCTCGTCGTCTCGCTCCTCTTCTTCTTCCTCACGCTCTTCCACTTCGGCGTGCCAGGACCGATCTCCGCCCGGTTCCTTGGCTCCAGATCCAATCGGATCGTGAAGCCGCGGAAGAACATTAATCGGCGACCTGTGAACGATTCCGTATCCGGTGCCGTCGTGGATATCACTACTAAGGATCTGTACGATAGGATTGAGTTTCTGGATGTAGACGGCGGTCCGTGGAAACAGGGTTGGCAAGTGACGTACAAAGGCGATGAGTGGGAGAAGGAGAAGCTGAAAATCATCGTAGTGCCTCACTCGCATAACGATCCTGGATGGAAGCTGACGGTGGAAGAGTACTACCAGAGGCAGTCGAGGCATATTCTCGACACGATCGTTGAGACTTTATCCAAGGTGACGAAATCCTTCCATCTTTGCTTTTGGGTTTCACGTTTTCTTCGTGAACAATAACCTCAGTGCTCGAAATTTCTCGTGACGTCACTAAACTCTAAAGCGTGAATCGCATTGAAATTTTAACCAGCTGCTTTTGTTTTTTTTTGTTTGGTCGTGTTGAAACATATTTCGTAAGCTTGTTCTTTCCTGCATATACATTTTGTTTCCCACCTAGCTAGAATCTGATATGTGTGGGGTTTTTTCTTTTCTAATCTGTGTAATAGGATTCTAGAAGAAAGTTTATATGGGAGGAGATGTCATATCTGGAGAAATGGTGGAGAGACGCTTCACCCAATAAACAGGAAGCTTTGAGTAACTTGATCAAGAATGGGCAGCTAGAAATCGTTGGAGGTGGCTGGGTAATGAATGATGAGGTATGTTTCTGACATGTTTGATAAAAGAAGAAAAAAATGAGCTAATTATTTAGTCCCATGCCAATTCTTAGGCTGATTGTTTCTTCTTTAATGTTCTGTGCAGGCTAATTCACATTATTTTGCTATAATTGAACAGGTACATCCTGCAACTCTTGACTTTCCAATTTTATGCACTTAATTTGTCTACTCCTGTTTGTTTTTAGAAATTTGACATTTACTGAAACAAAGATGATGATGACAGTGATTTTTACACTTAATGTTTCGGTTTCTGTGCTGGCCATTTACTTTGTATTTCTTATGTCAGATCTGGTCAGTTATAGTTCTGGCATTACCTTAATACCTCCGTTGAGCTGAAAACCCTCTTTTTTGGTTATGTGTAAATAAGAGCATATGGTGTTAGAATATCGATTCGCTAGAGATAATGCCTTAACCAGCCTCCTGTTGCATTGTGTTCCTATCATGTGTTTTTTTTTCTTTTTTGGGTAAACATTCTTGCATGAGTTATTCCAGGCTTTTCTAAGTGTAAACCTTTTTTTTTTTGAAACTGGGTGCCCTTATATCTGATTTTGTACTGTATCACTTCTTCTGCAGATCGCAGAAGGTAATATGTGGCTGAATGACACAATTGGGGTTATTCCTAAGAATTCTTGGGCCATAGACCCATTTGGCTACTCATCGACAATGGCTTACCTCCTTCGGCGTATGGGTTTCGAAAACATGCTTATTCAGAGGACTCATTATGAGCTTAAGAAAGACCTTGCCCTGCATAAGAATCTCGAATATATTTGGCGTCAGAGTTGGGATGCTATGGAAACAACTGATATTTTTGTTCATATGATGCCTTTTTATTCATACGATATCCCACACACTTGTGGGCCAGAGCCTGCGATTTGCTGTCAGTTTGATTTTGCTCGAATGCGGGGATTTAAGTATGAACTTTGTCCATGGGGAAAGCACCCAGTGGAGACCACTCCAGAAAATGTGCAGGAGAGGGCATTAAAGCTTCTGGATCAATACAGGAAAAAATCCACCCTTTATCGAACAAATACCCTTCTTATACCTCTGGGAGATGATTTTCGGTTCATTAGTATTGATGAAGCCGAGGCTCAGTTCCGTAACTACCAGCTGTTGTTTGATCACATCAACTCTAATCCTAGTCTAAACGCAGAGGCAAAGTTTGGTACTTTGGAGGATTATTTCAGAACACTCCGAGAAGAAGCGGACAGAGTAAATTACTCTCTTCCTGGTGAGGTTGGCTCTGGCCAGGTTGTTGGTTTCCCTTCTCTATCAGGTGACTTCTTTACATATGCAGATCGGCAGCAAGACTATTGGAGTGGTTATTATGTTTCAAGGCCTTTCTTCAAAGCTGTTGATCGTGTGCTCGAGCATACCCTTCGTGGAGCTGAGATCATGATGTCATTTCTCCTAGGTTATTGCCATAGAATTCAGTGTGAGAAATTTCCGACAAGTTTTGCGTACAAGTTAACTGCTGCAAGAAGGAATCTAGCTCTTTTCCAGCACCATGATGGGGTGACCGGAACTGCTAAGGATCATGTGGTACAAGATTATGGCACCCGGATGCATACTTCATTGCAAGACCTTCAGATCTTTATGTCTAAAGCAATCGAAGTTCTTCTTGGGATCCGCCACGAGAAAGAAAAATCTGATCAATCCCCATCATTTTTCGAGGCAGAGCAAGTGAGATCCAAGTATGATGCTCGGCCGGTTCACAAGCCAATTGCTGCGCGTGAAGGAAATTCGCACACAGTTATACTCTTCAATCCATCGGAACAGACAAGAGAGGAGGTAGTGACGGTCGTTGTTAACCGCGCTGAAATCTCGGTTCTAGACTCAAACTGGACTTGTGTCCCTAGCCAAATTTCTCCTGAAGTGCAGCATGACAAAGCCAAACTATTCACCGGCAGACATCGCCTTTACTGGAAAGCTTCCATTCCAGCTCTTGGTCTGAGAACGTATTACATTGCTAACGGGAATGTCGAATGCGAGAAAGCTACACAGTCTAAACTCAAATACGATTCTGAGTTCGACCCATTTCCTTGTCCCCCTCCATATTCCTGCTCAAAACTGGACAGCGACATGACTGAGATCCGAAATGAACATCAAACTCTTGTGTTTGATGTTAAGAACGGGTTACTCCAGAAGATAGTCCATAGAAACGGATCAGAGGCTGTCGTGAGAGAAGAGATTGGTATGTACTCTAGTCCAGATAGTGGAGCTTACCTGTTCAAACCAAAAGGTCAAGCTCAACCGATTGTTCAATCCGGTGGACATCTAGTCATCTCCGAGGGACTGCTGGTTCAAGAAGTCTTCTCGTACCCTAAAACCAGATGGGAGAAATCGCCCATCTCGCACAGCACTCGAGTTTACACTGGAGGTAATACGCTTCAGGATCTAGTGGCTGAGATGGAATATCATGTTGAGCTTCTCGGTGAGGATTTTGATGACCGGGAATTGATAGTCCGATACAAGACTGATGTTGACAGCAAGAAGGTATTCTATTCAGATCTCAACGGTTTCCAAATGAGCAGGAGAGAAACTTATGATAAGATCCCTCTTCAAGGAAACTACTACCCGATGCCATCTCTTGCATTCATCCAAGGATCCAACGGTCAGAGATTCTCTGTTCACTCTCGCCAATCTCTCGGAGTTGCAAGCCTTAAAAATGGTTGGTTGGAGATTATGCTGGACAGACGGTTGGTCCGTGATGACGGACGTGGTCTCGGGCAAGGCGTGATGGATAACCGAGCAATGACCGTGGTTTTTCACATTCTTGCGGAATCCAACATTTCTCAATCGGACTCTGTTTCCAACCCTAACCCGAGGAACCCATCGCTTCTCTCTCACCTCGTAGGTGCGCACTTGAACTATCCCATAAACACATTCATCGCCAAGAAACCGCAAGACATATCTGTGCGTGTTCCGCAATACGGTTCCTTTGCTCCTTTAGCCAAACCGCTACCTTGTGACCTCCACATTGTGAATTTCAAGGTTCCGCGTCTATCCAAATACTCTCAGCAATTAGAAGAAGAGAACCCGAGGTTTGCACTTATCCTCAACAGACGAGCTTGGGACTCAGCTTATTGCCATAAAGGAAGAAGATCAAACTGCACGAGCGTGGCTAATGAACCAGTGAACTTTTCCGACATGTTCAAAGATCTTGCAGCCACAAAGGTAAAACCAACTTCATTGAATCTCTTACAAGAAGACATGGAGATTCTCGGGTACGACGATCAAGAGCTGCCTCAAGATGGTTCACCGCTGCGGGAAGGACGTGTCTCGATATCTCCCATGGAAATACGAGCTTACAAGCTTGAGCTACGTCCTCATAAGTGAGAGAACACAGTCAAGACTGATCGTTGACTATTGGCTGGTGCCTCAGGAGATCGTTGACTAAGAGGTTGAGCTCAGAATCGGCTTCTTGCTCAAAAAGGCGTGTGGGAAAACGTTAACTGTCAAAAAAGAGAGTAGAAGCTGGAGCCTTTGTGTCCATGTAATTCTACCGTAAGACCTTAGTTACATTACTATTTTTTTTGAGACAAGTGGGATTAACCAGTTTTACCATTTTGCCTGTGGTTAATATGTTGTGTATATATAACTATATTATACACATTCGATTGAATTGGAGTCCAAAAGACGTGGTAAAAAACTAAGGAATATTTTGACCCTATTACGAAATTATTGTAGAAAGAGTATTGTTTCGTTCATACTGAACGTTTAGTGGAAAAAGTCATGTGCATGACTAGAGATGTCTAAGCCGGTTAAATCAATTCGAGTACGAAAAATCGATCTAAAACTCAAACTAAAGAAAAATAAAATGTATCTGTTTAATATCCGAATAAACTGAACCGAGAAGATTCAAACAGACTTAACCATTTTTTTATGAACAGATTTAACCCTCATATATCTCTAAAAAAACTGTGTTGTGATGTAACTGTTCCCCTAAAATAATTTCTGTAAAAATATTGGTATAAATGAAAAGAACGGCGCTTCATGAAAAAAACAAAAAACACTATTACTAATCTAGATTAATCAATAAAAATTATTGATGAAATAAATTATATGCAAAATTAGGCGTGAGAGGTTCATTAGCACACATTGTTTTTAAAAGCAAAAGAAACTGCAAGAACAATGATAGATCAAATGCAACCGTTACAATGCTTATAAATTGACTAATTCCTAACTTTTTCCTATTACCGTCTACACTATTCATCTACCACCACCGCCGATACTATTCATCACCAGAAAATGTAACATCTCGATACTTGTAAATGTGCTAACACTAATATTTTATACTTGTTAACGTGCTAAACAAAATATCTGATACTTGTTAACGTCTTAACAATTATATCTGATATTTGTTAACATGTTATTTGATACTTGTTAGCGTGCTAATAATAATATATAATACTTGTAACGTATTAACATAGTATATTAGCATGCTAGCAATACTATATGATACTTGTTAATGTGTTAACAAAAATATTCAATACCTATTAACATATTAACAATAATATATGGTATTTGTTAACGTGTTATCATATATTTGTTAAAGTACTAACAATAATAACAAGTACCGTATATTATTGTTACCACGTTACAAATATAATATATTATTGTTAATACGTTAATACATTAAAAGTATACAATATTATTATTAGCACGCTAACAAGTATCAAATATCACGTTAATAAATATCATATATTATTGTTAACACGTTAACAAGTATCAAATTCATATATTATTATTAGCACGCTAACAAGTATTGAATATGTTTTTCGGTGATAAATAGTGTTGTCGACTTTTGGATGAACAGTCGCGGTTGAGTACGCAGTACCACCGGTATATTCATGTTTTTAGATCAATGGCACTAGATGTAAAAAAGAAAACAAATAAAAATATTTTGATCTAAATTTTTTCTATATCCTATTCACCTAATTTCAAATTATTCATTGCTATATACCTAATTATTTGGTCAACCAAACCAATGATATATACTAAATTCACCCAATTATATATTATCATCAAAGTAACCTAGACACAACACACACTCACTCTCCCATGGCCTCTATGACACGGAGTCACCAAATTTCTTTGTCCAAAATTTTGCAAAAATAAATAAATCAAATTTATAAATTATCATGATATCATCAAAATATATGATGCTTCAAATCAAAGAATATTCTAGTCTCTAGAGTGACAATTCTGCTAACTATTAATGTCACGATTTTTCTTTGAAATAATTATATATCTATCCCCTTTTTTTATATAAACACTTTTTAAATCCACGCACCCTTTTTACTATAGTTTTAGTTTTATTACTAAAAATAATTGTTAAACAAAATAACCATTGTTGAAAATAAATAATTTTCTTTTGAACAAACAAGCGAATCACAAGATGACATGTGTTATGGTAAACTAGATGGTCAATTATCTTAAAAGCGCATCACTTAAAAAGAATGCAGTTATGAAGCTAAATGATCGAACTATATGACATGTTAGGATATGTTACATGAGCGTGTCATAGTAGAATAGATAGTCATTTATCATAAAAGCGCACCACTAAGAAGTGGTGCAGTTACGAGGTTCAGTGGTCGGACTATAGGACAGATTAAGGCAGGATATGAACCACTACATTTTCCCAAAACCATTCTTGAATAACGGGAGTGGGAAGTAAAGAGATGAGTAGTCCAAATGTGATAAGGAGTCACCCTTTCCCAAAACCATTCTCGGATAGCAGGAGTGGGAAATAAGGAGAGGAGCGATTCAAATAGGAACATGTTGACACCTCGACTACATCAACATATGCCGGGCAGTGCCTAAAAAAGTATAAGATCCTGAATAACTGGGTAGCAATACCCGAAAAGATAAAAAAAACATGATACTCCTTACAAGGTTATCGAGAATTAACTTTACTCTCCCTCCATATACTACACTTTGTATTTTGAAATGCTCGCGCCTAAGGTTTAATAAAGGTTTGTACAACATGATTTCAGGCACGCAAAGAGGGACGAAAGTGACTTGTCAAGGGGGTCTAGAAACGCATGCATCATGGGGCGTGGAGACCACACAAAGCCAAAGCCGCTGAAACATAGTACGGACATCTCCGTATGGGATAGAGTCGTTCGGTGGCAAGCTTTGATGCAGAAAAACACTCAAATGTACCGTACCACAAGATCGAGGATCCAACCCAACATCCAGAAAACACTATCCGTTATATAACTTGGGTTAGGTAATGTTGATCCGTAAATCACACAAAAAGGGTAAAACAGTACTTTTAATCGGAATCTCGTTTATTGATCTAAGTCGGCGTTACAACAGAGTTAAAGTAAGAAAGCAAAGACAAAAGACTTGAGATCGGTAATGAGCTCTCTCTTGTATTCTCTGTCTCTGCGGAAGTTGTGGATGATTTGAACGAATGAGCCTCCTCCTTTATTTATAGTGTCCTTGAGGCTGTTCAAAGGAAGATTTCCTTTTCCGAGTTCGATTAGGAAAAGGAAATCTTCCGGTTTTCTCTCCGAGATAAGGATAAGTTCCGCATATCTCGTGGAATCGACCAAAGAGAATATTTCCTTTTCCGAGACCGGTGGGAAAAGGGAAATATTCCGGTCTCATCTGTTGTAACGGACCGGGCTTGTGATGGGCCTAGATCGGTAGCCGAGATGGGCTTTCAACGAGATTCCGAGCTCGGCCCAATGTTTTTGGGCCGGCTTATCCTCGATCCGAACCATCGTAAACCGGTCCTGATTGAACCGATCTCGGTTCAAACCGAGTTAAACCAAGGGGGTGCTAATCCCCCCTCTAACAATTGGTCCCCCCCTCAGTTCGGCGAGGGAGTTTATGAGTTCGGCGAATTTTTAGGGAGTATTCTTTAGCTCGGTTAAAACTGAGATCGGTATGATCTAATCAGATTCTGTTTCGAGTTCGGCTTAATGATACGAACTGTTCGAGTTCGGCGAACTGCTTAAGTTCGGCTTGATGATACGAACTGTTCGAGTTCGGCGAACTGCTTAAGTTCGGATTGATGATACGAACTGTTCGAGTTCGGCGAACTGCTTAAGTTCGGCTTGATGATACGAACTGTTCGAGTTCGGCGAACTGCTAAAGTTCGGCTTGATGGTACGAACTGTTCGAGTTCGGCGAACTGCTTAAGTTCGGCTTGATGATACAAACTGTTCGAGTTCGGCGAACTGCTTAAGCTCGGCTTGATGATACGAACTGTTCGAGTTCGGCGAACTGCTTAAGCTCGGCTTGATGATACGAACTGTTCGAGTTCGGCGAACTGCTTAAGTTCGGCTTGATGATACGAACTGTTCGAGTTCGGCGAACTGCTTAAGTTCGGCTTGATGATACGAACTGTTCGAGTTCGGCGAACTGCTTAAGTTCGGCTTGATGATACGAACTGTTCGAGTTCGGCGAACTGCTTAAGTTCGGCTTGAAAGGACGGATCCTCTTTAGATTGGGGTTTCTCACGGTAGAATCGATTTCACGAATTTTCGAATTCGGTGAGTTTTTGGTATCGAGCTCTGATATATTTGAAGTCGTACTTTATACGAACTTCTCAAACCTGTCGTACACAGTGGTGCCGTAAATAGTACGGTCTTAGCCGGGTGAAGAGGACAAGTTCGACTGAACCTGCTCGAGGTCGGCAATCCATATTGTAGATCGGCTTATCGATTTCGCGGTTGTTGAGAAACCGGCTTACTGGTTTTTGCGACTGTTGAGAAATCGGCTTATTAGTTTTTGCGACTGTTGAGAAGTCGGCTTAGATTTGCGAGGAAGGACGTTCGGCTTGACCCTAGAGTTTAGTTTAAGAGTACGTGAACAGCTCATCTTAATATGCTCTAGGTTTTCTCATATTGAATCCGAGTGTGCAAGACGGGCTCGGCTTATTTGGCTCGGATAATCTGAGAAGTTGGTGCGAGACTGATCTCGGCTTTGAATGTGGAAAGTGTATTATCCATTGCACCATGAGGATGCGTGCGAGCTAAGCTCGGCTTTATCAGATCGCCTGGCCAGGACGTTGATATGGGAACCGTTGGTGGTCCAAAATGCGAACTGTTTGGAGTTCGGCAAACATAAAGTTTGGCTTAAAATACGAACTGTTGGAGTTCGGCAAACATAAAGTTTGGCTTTTAAAATACGAACTGTTGGAGTTCGGCAAACATAAAGTTTGGCTTTGAAAATACGAACTGTTGGAGTTCGGCAAACATAAAGTTTGGCTTTGAAGGTACGAACTGTACGAGTTCGGTAGAATGCCTTGGTAAAATTTTATTAATGTTATAGCTGCGCCTTGTGAGGGCTGCCTACGTACCTTCGAAAGAAGGATCAAGCCATTCGTAGTTCATATGGTATTAGAATCGAGCGTATGTGTAGTAGCTCGGTGATCTTTTTTTTTTTTTTTTTTTTTTTTTTTTTTTTTTTTTTTTTTTTTTTTTTTTGGGAGCGTTTGGAGCTCGGGAGCGTTTGGAGCTCGGTTCTTGTAGTGCGAGCGTTTGGAGCTCGGCTTTTTTTTTTTTTTTTTTTTTTTTTTTTTTTTTTTTTTTTTTTTTTTAATGGCGCGGTCTGTTCGAGGGTTGGAAGGCTCCTTCGACTGGAACTTCCCCCTTTTTGTACTTCATCATCAGGAACTCCCGTAGATGTCGGCACTCTTCGGTTGAATGATTTCCATACCGATTATGGAAATTGCAGTACGGTGCGGATTCAGTGTTGTCGGGCTCTGTTGGCTCATCCGACCGAACCCAAGTGTTTGACCAGGATTGCTGGGTTTGGACCGCATTGACGGGTTGTTTCGGGGGAACGTATAGTTTGTCTTTCTCGGATCTTTCTTCCTCCTCCATGATGAAGATATGCGCCCTGTGCAGGATGTCCTCCAATGTCTTTGGATTATTGCGTTTGATCTCCCTGTGAAAGTCCGATTCGTACCAGGTGGCTTTGTAAAGAGCCTCGATTGCGGCTTCGTCGTCGATCGTGCAATGGGATACAACCGTTTTGAAACGTTCCATGAAGTTGCGTAGGGGCTCGTCCTGCTTCTGCTCGAGGGCCCAGAGTTCGGCGTTCTTTGTTTTCTGCTTGATAAACATGGTGAAGCGTTTGAGGAATTTGGTAGTGAGCTCGTTATAGCTGTTTACCGAACTTGGCTCGAGCGTTGAAAACCAATCGAGCGCGGCCCCGGATAAATTCTCCACGAATAGTTGGCACATGGCTGCGTCCTTCTCAGTTTCCGAGCCGAAACGAAATCGGTTCATCGTGATGACAAACGAAGTCAAGAAGTTTTTAGGATCGGTAAACCCGTCGTATGGTGTGATCTTGACTCTTTCCAATCGTCGGACTGGAGTATTGACGACTTTGTCGGTAAACGGCGTCCTCTGTGACTCTTGAATTACCCGGTCGATTTCCGGTGCCGAACTTGCAGCCTGGTGGACTTTGGTCCGCATCTCTTGCAGTTGGGCCTGTACCTTGGCGAATTCCAAATTTATGGCAGCTTGGTCTGCGATGTTAATTTCCGAACCGGTCGCGGAGGATCTTCTTGTCGGCGGGTCGACCGTGCCTGGGGGTCGAGCGTCGGTTAGGTCGGACAAGAGATTTCGGCGTAACGTGCTATCGTTGGGGGGGGTCACCGGATTCCGATCGAGGATACCGATCTGATTTCGGCGCTCGAAATGGGATGCTATGAGAGACGCGATCCGCTCTTCGTTCTTTTTGTTAATTTCGGCGAACTGCGCCGCCATAGCTTCCATGAAGACGGTCGGATCCGTGAATATCGAAGCGGCCGGAGACTGAGGAAGAGTCCGAGATGGGTTGACTTGATTGTCTTCTTCAACAGGTACGGTTGGAGGGGGTCTTCCTCCGGTTGTCTGTAGTTCGGTATCGATAGGATTGAGCTCGTCGATCCGTGGGTTTCGATCATCGGTTCCTGAGCTGTTGACGAGGGCTGCGATGGTATCGACTGGAAGAACCATTGCCGAACTTCAATCAAACGATATCCGAAAGTACTGTTCTATACTCCCCACAGACGGCGCCAATTGTTGATCCGTAAATCACACAAAAAGGGTAAAACAGTACTTTTAATCGGAATCTCGTTTATTGATCTAAGTCGGCGTTACAACAGAGTTAAAGTAAGAAAGCAAAGACAAAAGACTTGAGATCGGTAATGAGCTCTCTCTTGTATTCTCTGTCTCTGCGGAAGTTGTGGATGATTTGAACGAATGAGCCTCCTCCTTTATTTATAGTGTCCTTGAGGCTGTTCAAAGGAAGATTTCCTTTTCCGAGTTCGATTAGGAAAAGGAAATCTTCCGGTTTTCTCTCCGAGATAAGGATAAGTTCCGCATATCTCGTGGAATCGACCAAAGAGAATATTTCCTTTTCCGAGACCGGTGGGAAAAGGGAAATATTCCGGTCTCATCTGTTGTAACGGACCGGGCTTGTGATGGGCCTAGATCGGTAGCCGAGATGGGCTTTCAACGAGATTCCGAGCTCGGCCCAATGTTTTTGGGCCGGCTTATCCTCGATCCGAACCATCGTAAACCGGTCCTGATTGAACCGATCTCGGTTCAAACCGAGTTAAACCAAGGGGGTGCTAATCCCCCCTCTAACAGGTAATCTCTATAAAATCTCTTGCATTCCCCGGAGTCAGGGGGACATACAGATCGACATTTTAATTTTTAATAATTCACTTTTTGATGCGTACTACTGATATACCGATGACATAACAAAAAGGAGAGGAAGTGTTACGCACGTAAGCTAATCAATTTTACGTTGGTGCAAGTCGACATATTGCCACTCACTACACCTTTCTCCAAAGCCAAACCCTAAAGTGGGCTTCAATTTATCTTCCTTTTTGTTTTAGCTTTTTTCTTTCTTTCTTAATTGTATAAAATAAAAGATATATAACTCTTTACTTGTTGATAGTCTCCCCATACATGGATAATGGATTCTTAACATAACACATAATAAATTATTCATATTATTTCCCACTATACACAATTCGATATATATATATATATATATATATATATATATATGTATATAAGAAGAGGAATAGAGGGAAAAGCAAAATGTGGTCTATAGGCCAAAATTAGTTATTTTTCACGTATGGATACAAACTTTTTTTTTTTTTGGAATATGCTTATCTCAAACTCTTCAAGTAAAGGAGTAAGAGACAAATTTCTAAAAAAAGAGAGAAAAAGAAAGATCTGTTATTAGTTTCTACATGCAGAGTATTTTTAAAATGTCAATTTTCATAATATTCAATATATCTCGTAAATAAATGAAGCGTAAGATAAAAAGTAGTTGAGGAAATCAAATATATTTTACAAACATGATTTATATAGAAGAAACGTATATAGAATGAATTCTATGAAAATATATATGCTCTGTTTTTAAAAAGGTAGTTTGTTTTCTAGGAACTTAATAAGTTGAGAAGTTTTCTGATGTTTTAGAAAGTATGATTATTTTTTAGATCAAACAAAACAAACAAAAAAGTAATTGTATTCATTCGTATATATGTTATATAGGCGTGTGCACCCACCAAACATGTGTGCATTAATAGAACTCCTCAAATAAAACCAGATCTTGTGGTCTGGACTCTAAAGCTTTATAAATATAGTTCCACACACAAAGCATAACCTTACTTCATCTTCTCTCTCTAACACACACAAAACATAACCTTACTTCTTCTTCTTCTCTCTCTCTCCCTCCCTTTAACACACACGCACAAAAGCGCAAGCTTAAATATTCTCGCTCTGATGGCTGGAGGAGATAAAAGAAGAGGACTTAGCAAATCTTGTGCCCTTCTCATCGTGATTGCTGGGATGGAGAGATATGCATTCAAAGGAGTTGCATCAAACTTAGTGACATATCTAACTGATGAGGTAAAGATGAGCAATTCAAGAGCAGCCACGACTGTTAATACTTGGAGTGGCTTCACTTTCTTGTTGCCTCTCTTCTCTGCTCCTTTCGCCGATTCTTATTGGGACAGATTCTTCACCATCCTCGCTTCTTCTTCTCTCTACTTTGTGGTAAGAAACACTGTACCAACGTTTTATTAGAATCAGTACAGTCAGAATCAAGATTCAATTCAAGAATTGTTTGCTTAATATATAAACATGTTGATCAAGTGGTCCCTTTCCTTGTTTGTAACATCCTCTCCTTTTATTTTCTATATTAATCGGTAAAAAATATATTATAGCATTCTTTTTAAATACTCTTTCTTATAAAGGTTTGTGTTATATGCTTATATAGAGCAATTGAAGCCCATCAAGCGAAGTTTTTTACCGAGATTTTCTGGCTCAAATCCTAGAGTTAGAGTTGAAAGTTATTTCATGAATTTTTTTTTGACGTGAATTTGTTTGTTTATGATGTGCTAATGATCATTCACGTGACCCTCTTCTTTGCGCACTTTTATGATGACTATTGCTTGAAAACTGGAACCTTTAAGAGTTATTACAAAACGTTTCTTGAGATTTTTATTTGTCTTTTCTTTATGTGGTTTGGTACTAAGCATGTGAACATTTCGATGGGTTTACCCGAGAATTTTGTTTTCCTCACCGACTGGTTTCTAATGTTCCGTTTTAGAGTATGGGACGTTAATGGAGTTGAGTACATATTGGTAAAGTTTGGTTCCATAATGCAACTTTTGGGATCTTATCAGAAATAGTTAAGTCTACTGTATAATCAACTATGATAATGGAACTCGAATCATTCATCACTAATCCTCAATACATATATATATTCCATTACTAGATCTTACACTATTGAATATTTAGGAAACATTTGTAAGGTAATTTTACTTCACAACAAAAAGTATTTTAAAATGATACATGAGGTATTCTATGATTGAGTTTAAGAGAATGTAAATGAATTTAAAATCAATTGATTTTGAGTAATTTAAAGTTTTTTGTTGGGATTTTAATAAATTCTATCAAAATGACAGCAAAAATGTTCGGAATTGATTCTTTACAAATTTTCATTGAAATTTAATTAAATTCCTATCAAATAACATTATCATCAATACTGCAATAAAATTGAATAACACTAACATTTAATAGAATTAAGAAAAAAAAAATAACACTACAATTTAAAGTAATATAGAAGAATTGTTACAAATATCTAATCCAATAACACATGAATTTAAAATAATTCATGAAATACATCATTGAATAACAGTAGAATTTTATAGAAAGTCTTATTCATTCTAATTCAATTAAATTCTTTAATTGAATACCACCCATCAACTCTTTATAGTTACTCGATACATGTTGTTTCAGAACTTCGGTGTCATCAAAGTATCGATAGGATTTGTAATGCAATTTTGGCTTGCCAATTCATTAGATTATCCGTTTTGTGTTCCTAAACTTTCTTTATTTTTTCTATCTTTTTGTTTAGTAGGTAATGTCTCCAGGCTGTAATAACAATTTTTGTACGCAAGTACATCTTGCCATCATTTTTTTTAAAATCATATTTACATTCTATCAAAAAAAAAAAGTATTTTGAAAGGTGAACTTAAATTTCGGAATTCGTACAAAATTTTAATTTATCCACAATTTATTTTTATTATTTATTTTTGATGAATATCATTCTTATTATATAAAAAAAATTGTGAATATTATTTTAAAATTCATATTTTTAGAGATTTTATTTTTTGCCAATTATGTAAGTTGCTAATGTTTGGCATTTTGTTGGGTATTTGAAAAAGGGACTAGTGGGATTGACATATACGGCATTTGCTGGGTCACGTTCCACTACTAAAACCATCTCTCTTTACTTCCTCTACACTTCACTTTGCCTCGTCGCTCTCGGCTTAGGCGTCTTAAACCCATCTCTTCAAGCCTTTGGTGCTGACCAGCTCGACCACGACCTTGACCAAGACCACGAGCCATCCTCAGAGAACAAAGAAGTCAAGTCGAACCGCAAGACACAGTTTTTCCAATGGTGGTACTTTGGTGTCTGCGCCGGTAGCCTTCTAGGAGTCACCGTCATGGCTTATATCCAAGACACATTTGGTTGGGTTCTCGGTTTTGCGATCCCAACCGCTTCGATGATGTTGTTGATCCTCTTGTTCCTTTGTGGCTGTGGGGTTTATGTCTATGCTGATCCGAGTCAAGACCTCAAAGCTAAACCATTCCAAAGGATCTTAGAGCTAATCAAAGAAAGAGTGTGTAGAAGAAGTAAGATCACACTTGTGAACGACCACGATTTGAATGCCATGGAGCTAGAGTAAGTCATCATTTTTCTTTTTGACATTCAATCCACAATAAACTGATGTTTTTTTTATTAGTTGTACAAAATACGGTTTTGATATGGTTTCGGTTTATGAGTTTAAGAAACTGAATGAAAACCAAATACCACTCGGTCTAGTTTTGGTTTCAGTTAGGATCCGGTTTTTCTGGCAAATATAATTGAATCTAGAGGATAGCAATCAGTATTTTGGCAAAATACAGTATGTTACTGAAGTTATATATTTGTAATTGAAGTTTTACTCGGTTGAATTTATTTTCCTTTACGATTGGATTTTGGTTATGGTGTGTTCAAATCTATATCTTCTTCAGTTGATTTGCTTTTCGGTGTGGTTAAACCGCATCAAACACCCCTGATTCTTGTTCTTGTATTATATGTATATAGGTTGCAAGAGAAGCCTCTATGTAACTGTAGCAATACTACTACTACTACCAAGAAGAGCTTAGCTCATGATGATAAAAGCTGCAAAAGCGGTTTCGAAACCGTCAAGCTATTGCATCGTCTTTTGCCGATATGGATGATGCTTCTAATGTTTGCAGTCATATTCCAGCAACCCGCGACATTTTTCACAAAGCAAGGTATGACTATGAAGAGAAACATCGGACCACACTTCAAAATCCCACCCGCAACGCTACAAAGCACAATCACTCTATCCATAATCCTCCTCATGCCGTTATACGACAAAGTCTTGATTCCAATCGCCAAGAAATTGTTGAAAAACGAAAAGGGTATTTCCGTCATGGAAAGAATGGGAATAGGGATGTTCCTATCCATCATTGCCATTGTTATCGCCGCGTTAGTCGAAAGAAAAAGACTAAGGGTAAGCAAGAAGATGAAGAATTTACCGAATTTGGACCCTTTGAGCATATTTTGGCTCCTGCCTCAATACATTTTATTGGGAATCTCGGACATTTTCACGGTTGTTGGAATGCAAGAGTTCTTCTACAGCGAGGTTCCGGTTAGGATGAGAACGATGGGATTTGCTTTGTACACGAGCGTTTTCGGTGTGGGGAGTTTTGTGAGCGCTGCGTTGATTTCGATTATCGAGAGTTACACGAGGTCAAGAGGTGGAAAACATAACTGGTTTGCAGATGATATGTCGGAAGCTCGACTTGATAACTATTATTGGCTTTTGGCTCTCACTAGTGCTATTAGCTTTTTTATGTATATTGTTATTTGCAAGAATTTCAAGAGTAGTAGTAGTAGTGGTGATGATGACCAATGTGATGAAAATTGTTAATATACTAAAAACAGCTCTTGTTCACAATTAGTTCTCTATCAAACTGATCTAAAATCATATTCGAAAGATCTAAAACCTTCAACACTTTTTTTTTGTAAGTGCCTAGCATTATATAATACAGTATGTGCACCATTGGATTTGCTCTGTTACACATTTCAAAGACAATTGTTTTCTTCTACTACTAAACCGAAACGCATATCTCGGGTTAACAAGTAAAGCCCACTATTTTAATTTATGGGCCTGGTCCATTTTGTATTAACGGTCTTTTAATTTACAAGGCAGTTTTGTATTATTGATGGAATTTAGCTTGGTGAGATTCCAAGTGAGGTCTGAAGATTTTCATTTTTTAACTAAACTGCCTGGGGAGGTTCAATGGTGGGTTAAAACTGATAAACTACCAAGGGAATGTAGCCGTAGTGAACCGACCTGATCACACTGTTTCTACATTTGATTTGTGGGTCTTGGAGGATTTCGAGAAACAACAATGGGTGAAAGTAATGTTATCTCTCAGTCCTTGGATAAGTGAAATTCGGTGGCGTGGTTAATTTACTCAGACGGGTGAGATTATATATGCATCGTATAGTGTGGACGACTTTTATCTTCTCCATCACGACCGTAAGATGAATGATCTAAACGTGGTTGAGATTGGACTTGAAGAAAGCTCAGAGTATGAGTTTGGACGATTTGGTAGGGTAGTTAGTTTTTTGGATTATGTATAGAGCTTTATGCTTTAGTAGTTTTTTGAATCCGAAACGATTTTTTTAATTCACAATATCCAAAAAACTATATATACACAGAAGGAGATAGTTTATATCTATGCATGCAAGTGGCGGTTTCGGCTGTGAAAATATTAAAATATTAAAATATTATTTGAAATATTTAAATAATTGTTATTTGGTGTACAAAATGTTAAGAAAAAAAAAATCAAAAACTTAAATATATATATGGCATTATAGATGAATTGTTTAAACGTTTATTTATTATTACAAAAAAAACGGGCATTATCTTGGAAACGAAATTGAGTAGAAACAAAACAACAAGAGTAATTAAGTCAATCGCTGATCAAGCCAAAAGCTGCAATGCAGGCCAGTGGTCCTTCACTCGATCGGTTTGGCTGCAGAAGTCAAGCTCTTGAGTTCGACGCAGGCTTACCTATATAGTATATATGTATTGAGTTATAAAAAAGGGTCAGTGCGACAAAAAAATACCCTGCAATGTAAACAAATTCATTATTCACTGACCATAACTCTCATACTCCCCAGTGTTCATAAACTCGGTGAAGTCTGAAGGTGAAGAATTAAAGCCTTTGTACTCTTCCCACCACTTCATGAAACTGCTCTTTTCCAAGAATATCTCCGGCGAAACCTCGCGTTTTCTGATCATCTCCCACACGTATTCCTCAAACCTCACGAGTTTTCCGATCAACGCCTCGTCTCTCATCCCCACGTCTGCTTTCAGCTTTTTGATTACGATCATAGCCTCCTCAACTTCAGCCCAGAAACAAGAATCAAACGTTAAAAGATCACTCAGATCTTTCTTTTCGCATCTAACCCGTTCTATCCTTTCCGCCTTAAACCATTTCTCGAGCATAACATAGTGGCGAGACCTTCCAGAGGTTCGATACTCTGTCCCACCACTGAAGTAATATTTAGCAATGTCTAGCGGTTCGAACAGCCGTCTGTAATTGTTCCCGGTGAAGAGACACCGCGTCTTGAGAACCGATTTTTCACTCTGAGGCTTCTTCTCAACTTCTTCAACCAATGATTCCCAGTAATCGTTTAGCTCTATTTTGCGCTTCTCAATATCCATATCGAACGGTGAAACAGGGTACGCGATATGTGTCTTGAACCGATCGTAGTAACCGATCTTGACCCTCTTGCTTTCCTTTTTGTACCACTCTAAATGCACCATTGATAGTTTCATGTCGTTTAGTTTCTTAAGCGGATCAAAACGCACCTTCTTGTCTGCACGTTCCTTCATTCGGTTGATAACATCATCGATCATCAGTCTTGAATCCGCCGCTGTCGATAACACCGGTTGATCCAGACGATCTAGAGCATCGCCGTAGTCTCTCCAGCCTACTAGATCCTTATCAACACCGATTAGCAACTCCAACACCGCATCGGGGTCTTGAATGCAGATACATTCAGATTCAAAACAAATCAAGAACGTTCCAAAAGGCTTGAAGAAACCCGCCGTGATGGGATTCTGTGCAGCATCAGCCACGTGAAAGAAACATGAATTCCTCAAGGAATTATCAAGAATCTGTTGCAAATAAGCGTCTCCGATTAAGGGCGAGCCAAACGTGATGCACAAGGGGAGTGGTAGTTCTGGCTTGATAGTTTCTAGAAGCCATAGCGTGAAGAGCGATGCGGCGGATCCTCCTAACGCAGCTCCGGTTATGATCACCGGTTTCTTAGACTCGAGCAACCGGAGCAACTGCAAGAACCACACATATAACTTGTAAGATTCACAAAGTTGTTTGACTTGGAAACCAGAAATTTCTAAAGTTGTGTCCAGGCTAGATAAAACAAATTCTGAACAGAGTATCTGAAGTTGTTTGATTTAGAATTGCTATTGACTGAAATTGCAAGACAGTTATGCTTAAGCAGACATACTGGACTAACTTTCAAGATTTTGGAATTTGTCTCTACCTCAGATACTGTTTGATAAAGTCGTTGACTTGAAAGAAAAAACACAGACAATTCTAAACAAACTCGGAAGAGAGTATAAGAAAGCTATTGAGTGGAATAAAAACATTACCTGTGATTTGAGGTGAGGGAGATTTTCCTTATAGGCAGAGTTAAAAAGCTGAAACGCAGGTGTGTGAAGAGAGAATGATGAGATCTTCTCGGAGCAGAGGAAGTGAAACGGATTTTGATTTTGTGGCCCAGAAAGAAGAGTAGAAGCAGAGTTTAAAGATCCATTTCTGCGAATCGACGGTGCAGCGAAAACCACAAAGGTGAATCTAGCTTCTTGGTAAATCTTGATTCCCAGAGCTGAATCTTTATTCCGATAGCGTGATCTGTTTATCTCAGAGATCTTACTCCATGAGCTGTGTAAGAGACCGGAGCTCAACATAAGCTTCCCAAGCTGAAAACCCTTTCTAAAACCAAGAAACAAAAAACCCCCGAATTTAGTCAAATGTCCAAAGAACAAGATTTTCAAGAATATTACCCCAATAAAAAACATGATTTTCAAGAAGACAATATCAAACAAAAAAATATATATATATATGTTCTAGAAATTATTGAGCCGCAAGAAGTTGAGAAAATAAAAGGAAGAAAAGGGAGTAAATCGTAATACTTACAGTGAAGAAGAATCCATGGCGTGAGCTGATCTGCGAAGAAGGCAATTAAAACGGACGAAGTATCGATCGAAAGTTGATATTCCTCCCTCTCTCTTTTCCACGAAAAAGCGAGGAATCGTTGTGCATAAGCTAGCTTACGAGACGATTTTTTAATAGTTGACGTAGACATAACACAAAAGTCTGAATACAAACACATTTACATTCAAAAAAGAAAATGTTGAATAAGCTGACATCTGTAAGCAATGAGTAGATTAGGTCTTCGTTCTTAAGACCTTCCATACTGATCCTTTTAACATATAGGCCCAAATAAAGCCCAACACTCATATATTCGGATTGGATCGGATTATGCTTATTATAACTTGGAATTCCGTAGATGAATAATATAATAGTACAAAACAAAATCCAGAAAACCTTAATTCATCGAAAAGGTTTTTTATTTATTTTAATTTTATATTCTACATTCCGTAAACGCACATCCAACTCAAAATTACTACTAAACCAAATTATAAAAAAAAAGCAAAGCAAAAATAAAACGCAATACAAACACCATTTACTACTGCCTTTTTTGCAAATTAACAATCGTGATAAAAGTTTTAATTAAGGACACTTGGATCTTCCGCCACGTGTCTTCATGTTGGCGTAACACGATCCACACTTTTCTTTATTACCGTACGTGCCAGGGGGCACGCACTTGCAGCGGTAGCAGCACGTGACGCACGCTCTCATACATACGTTCTTCCTCGAGTGTTGGCCACACCGACTCCCACATAAAGACACGCAATCTATACCGTCCAAAATATTAGTCCATTTAATCAACGTTCAATAATCATTACCATTTTAAAAAAAAAAGAAAATACGTATTTTTTTACTGAAATTACCTATCCCAGTTCTCACGGGAGGTGGTGTCGGAGGTTTAACCGGATATGTTGGGGTTGGGGTTGGGGTTGGGGTTGGGTTCACAGGTGGTTTAACCGGTGGTGTCGTAACTGGCGGTGTCGTGGGTGGTTTAACCGTTGGCGTTGGGGGTTTGTACGTAGGTGGTTGAACCGGTGGTGGTTTGATCGGTGGTGTCGTGGGTGGTTTAACCGTTGGCGTTGGGGGTTTGTACGTAGGTGGTTGAACCGGCGGTGGTTTGATCGGTGGTGTCGTGGGTGGCTTAACAGTTGGTGTTGGGGGTTTGTACGTAGGTGGTTGAACCGGCGGTGGTTTGATCGGTGGTGTTGTGGGTGGTTTAACCGTTGGCGTTGGGGGTTTGTACGTAGGTGGTTTGACCGGCGGTGTCGGTGGTTTGATCGGTGGTGTTGTGGGTGGTTTGACCGGAGGAGTTGGGTAAGATTTAACCGGTGGTTTCGTTGGTGTAACCGGAGTGGTGGGAGGTTTGACCGGAGGTGTTGTGGTGGGTGGTTTAATCGGAGTAGTAGGCAGCGTGGGTGGCTTGTACGACGGAGAAGGCGGTTTGATTACCGGAGACGTCGGTGGTGGCGTTGGTAAAGAAACCTATAAATTGCAAACATTAGAATACTATTTGCCAAACGAATGAATAGTTAAAAATATACATATTTATTAAATAGTTAAAACGTAAAATCAGGAATTTAGAAACATACTAGTGCCTTGGATTCCTCATCTGAAGCAGCAAAAACAACCTGCTCGGTGATTAATCAAATTATATGGTTTAGTTAAAATGTGCAAAAACGTAACGCGCATAAATATATACTATATTATAGTCTTTTAACACTAAATAGAACGGATAAATAATAATGACATTTTTGTTAAAAAATACTAATAACTTACACTGGTAAAGACTTGAAGAAAGATGAAGACTGAAAGTAGTGAGAGAGCCATTTTTGTGGGAGATGAGGAAGTGGACACGAAGAAGACCAATTGCTTTTTGTGCTATAAATAGATGTTCTTTTTTTAATTAAAATTATTAATTTGTTTTATTATCCATAATATACAAATAAATAGTTGTAATATAAATGCATAGCAAGTGTTAGGTCCAGAGTAGTTATTATATCCATGCCAGCTTTGAACTCTCACTGCATCATAATTTCTCAGAGCTCGAGGAACAAAATGTCAGATTCCCAAAATGGATTATATAGAAAATATATGAAATTGCCATTTTATTCGTACCTCAACTTGGATACTTTATTAAAAAGTACTATAAAATTGAGTTTTTTTTGGGATATGTTTGAGTACCTCAAGAAACTAGTGGATGACATTAATAACTTTATTCTAATGATGCTAAATTTTATAAATAGCATTCGATTTACCCATAAGGCTGTGTCGCTTATCTTAAAAGGCATTCGCTTCGATTATTGCACCAGTGAGAAAGGGTTTGTCGTTTATTATTTGTTCATACGATAGAGTGTTTTTGAAATATCTAAGTTATATAGTATATCCTTTATATTTTCTTATAAAAATTTAAAGTGTAATAATAAAACCAGAGACAGACAATAGCACATGAGTTCTTTAAATTGTTTCGGTGATTATTGATATTTCGAAAAAGGGTCAACAGTTCAATAAAGTGAAATCGACAACGAGTATAGATTTTATCATTACAGATGCCGTGAGTACAATTCAATGTCAGATATTTTGAAGAATAATCTCCAATTAAAAAGGTAAAGAAATTGTGTAAATAAGTAGAGATAAAAAGTACAACAACGCATGAGCTGTGATTCACTATACTTGGCATCATATATATATTACACACAACCACATGCATTGTACAAAACTACAATCCATGGAACCCAAATGTCAATAAGAATCTCAACCTCCATGCTTTGTGGGAACCCTTATGACTCGTTAAATAATACATTTTCCTTTAACATTAATTTCCGTTTTTATTTCTGTGGTAATTTACCACATTGTCTTCTTGCGAGGAACAAATGAAATAAAATATCACTAAAACTGAACATAATGTGTTTCTTTAATCACAAAACGGAGGAGAAATACTATTTAACTAGACAAGAACCTCATCTTCATCTTCAAAGCTTAGATTCAAAGTCTGTAACTTAAATCCAGCTCCTTGTATAGTCTCCACCAAGCTTGACGCCACTCCTGTTGCTTGAACCGTTGTTTGCTTTGAAAGCTTCACACACACACATTGAACATAAGTACATTAAATAAGTTAGATTTAATCGTCTGATCCAAAACATCAAACATAAAGCTCTTGTTATGATTTTCATCCAGCCATAACACGACTGTTCCCCTATTAAGGCCTTGACATTTCAAGGTTTAGGCCCAACCCAGTGGTAAACCGCCAAAATGAAGAAACAAAGTGACATACTTGATCAGCCCAGTCCTTGTAGTACTGTGCAGGCCCAAGTATCTCTAATCACACATATTCAAAATCTGTCCTTATCTATATATATATATATATCCATGTGTTTGTGTGTGCTTAGGCATAAGGCAATGTATCAAGAGAATGTTGGATGTAAACATACCTCAACAACGGCAACACCTTCAGAAACCTGAACCTTTAAATTGGAAACTCCATCGATATCCTGAAAGAACAAACAAGATTGGCTATTGGTATATATATATTCACTGTTTTTGAAAGATAATGGCAAATTGTTGAGGGAGATCTTAAGGGTGTCAAGAATAAAGTGAACACCGTAACTTCGGGTTTAACACAATTACAGAGATTGGATTGAATCGAAACAAGTAACCAAAAGGGTTTTATATAGTTCAAGAAACAGATGCATTCACAAAGAGTCTCGTCGAGCTCCAAACAGATTTGCTAGTTCAAGGAGAGATCTAAAAGCAAATTGTATTACCTGTAAGGCCTTTGTTACATTATGAATAGCTGCTTCGTTCAAAGTTCCATCAGCCTTTAAGATCAAGCAAAACGCCAACAATTATCAGATTCAATTTGAGGCCACACTTGAAATTGCAACAGAGTAGTGCTCATAGAAGATCTTCAAGACAATTCAAATACCATGTGCAATGCTCGTTTCTGAGATCTGATACAACTATGAATCAATCGAACTAGACTACTGTATCTGCAGAAAGCTCATTCTCATTAACTTGTGCAAATAGATACAATGTGCTATTTATATACAAAGTATTCTAGCTTTTCGACTCACGAACTATGTAACTAGCGTGTAACCGTATATATATACTTAATAGAAATTGAGGATGATAATCACAAAAATTCACTAGACCAGTTAATCAAAAAGAGAGAGACAGAGTGATGTACCTGAAAAAACATTGTGAGCATGTCTGAAGGAGAGACAGGCACAGAGACAGTCTCTTGCTGTTGTTGTTGCTCTTCATCTGCAACTGCAACACCTTCTCCTCCTTCTCCAACCGAAGAGAGCATCCTCAACCCAAGCCGCTTCTGTTTCGTAAACCCGGAAAAATTGCAAATTTGGCTATTCCCGATGGACCTGGTCCGAAAGCTGACGTTTTTCGATAGAGGAAGAAGATGGGTCGAAGAAAGATTAGGGCTTTTGGCTGTCGAAAACGAGTGAAAAGTAGAAGAAGCTGCAATCGACGCCATTTTCGTTTCGCTACTATTAAATCTTCTCGATAAGGTTGTGAGTTGAAAGAAAAATGGTTTTTGCTCCGTTCTTTATTACCCCTCTCTTTCAGAGTACTCTTTCTCTTCTCACATTGTCCACTCGAAGGGATTAAGCAATCAATCATGTCAAAAGACATAAATACCCTTGACAAATTATTCACTTTTACATGAAAATTCTGAATAACTATTAGTTTAAATTTTTTTTTTTTTTTTAAATGATATTGGTAGAAAAGGAAATTAACTTTGGCAGGAAAAGTAAGACTAATGATTCATCAGAATTCATTGTCTTGATATCATTAAATGGTTTTGATCAGAATCGATAATGATGAAAAAGGTGTATTTAGACCGGCAGTGGCAAAACCTAACAGATCCCACAGTTTGTTTTAGAAGCAGTCTGCAAAACATCCAAGACCCGGATTGGTGCTACGCAAACTTCGTCAACTACAGAGCAATGAAGTCTGCGGTTAGTGTCAGACAGCAGCTGGCCCGGATCATGTTGAGGTTTCAGATGAAGCTGTGCAGCAATGGTTTCAATACTCGAGACTACTACGCCAACATAAGAAAGGCCTTGCTTGCCGGCTATTTCATGCAAGTGACCTATAACGCACTGGCCACTACTTGACCGTCAACGATAACAACCAAGTGGTTCACTTGCATCCTTCCAACTGCTTGGATCACAAACCCGAGTGGGTCATCTACAACGAATACGTTTTCACTAGACGGAATTTTATCTGAACTGTTACGCATATATATTTGCTGTGAATGGCTAGTAGATGTCACACCACATTACTATAATCTCGCCAGCTTCTCCAACTCTGAGGCCAAACGAGTCCCACTATAAGAAGAGAAGAGTGTGAGCAAGAAAAAAGTGGTTGTATACATTATTTCTTTCTTTTGTGTTAGCAAATCTAAGAGAGATAATTTCTTAATATATAAATTAGTCTAGAAATTTTGATTTGATAGAGAATGACTAATGCGTTTCTTGAACCCGTACACTGTTGTTTTTAATGTTAGATGTAACTTGCTAAGTCGGTGCTGTTAGACGTAATGGTGTGATGTTAACGGTTTGATTGACATTGACTTCCCTGAAGGTCCTTTTGGAACAAATGTTAGTTTAGTTTATATTCCTTCACCAATGATTGTAGTTTTCAACCATATTTTTTTCTCGAAAACTATTCCAATGGCTTACTATGCTCTGGGTCTGGACCGGAATGTGTGATAATCAACCCGACTAACGGGATATGCAAAGTGTGCCCGAGATTCTCTGAAGACATGAGAGTGAAGACATTCATTGGTTTCTCTCCTGAAGCTTGTCAATTCAAGGTGATGGGAATGAGTAGAGCTGAAAGTGGTTTTGGCCCTTTTGGGAACCACAAGGTTTTGACTCTTGAGATTTTTAAAACCAAAAAACAAAACAAAAAATTGGTCATGCACTTGGTTGAATGCAAATTTAGCTCATTTCTATTTTTTAATGTGTCAACTATGTGCATTGTATTTTACATTTTTACTTAGGGTATATTCGTTTGTCGTCTGCAGGCGGCTGCGGCCAGCGACCAGACGCAACTGTTGTTGTTCGTTTGGAAGCCGCACGATTGGTCATTGCGATTGATCGCAACGCAACGCTGAATATTTTCAGCGTCTAAAAATTTTGAACGCAAATCACAGCGTCCAACCGCAACTACAATCTCATGCGGCAGACAAACGAAAAGATCCATAATCAATCAAAAAAAAATCCCCCCTCGTGTATATATATACATATATATCACCTCAACTTTGGGAGAAAATATTGATCAAATAAATAATTTCATTTGAAGTGAAAAAATATTACAAACAAAAAATGTGTAAAATAATTCTTCTTTGCAAATAAAAAAAAATCAAATATTTCTTCTAAAATGTTTCGCCCTTCATCGGTGCAGCACACGTTAGAAGCCATCCCACGAAAAACAGAGAAGCGCGTGGCTTTTACTTAATCAGCGGCTGCGCGTAGTTATCGTTGTCGAAATCAATGGAGCATTTGGTGGAGACCGGCAGAGACGGCGCGGTGAACCTCATTGAGTAATCACGGTAAGGAAACTCGTCCTCGAAATGACCCGTCTGTTTACCGTCGTCGAAATTCAACGAGTAACTCAACGAATCGTACCGGAAATCAACCTGATCCGGCCGATTACAACCGCCGTCTCCGCAGCCGCTGAAGTGATTGCGACCAACGCGGCGGATGAAGGTTTTCCACTTGGGCCCAGCCACGATTTCAGACCATTCCCTCATCTTATTCCACCCGGAGATCCACCAACGCTCGTCGGGCTCCAATTTATCGACGGTTCGGATTCGTTGCCACCATACAGATCCGCCGGGACCAGACGGCTGAGATGATCCGAGAAATGGGGGGAGGAAGCAACAACCTCGCTTCGCGAACATCGCTTCGTGCATATCGTCGGTCGCGTCCATTTCAGAGATTGGGAAAGATTGAAGCCCCATTGGTTTTGCTGAGAGAATTTCTCGATCGAGAAGATTGAGAGAGAGGGACAGACGAATACAGAGTTGGAATCGAATCCTCTTTCCAATTCCCCTGCTTCTCTGCAACCCTAACCCTAATTTTCTCTCTCTCTCTCTCTCTTTGCAAGAAATGTCCTTCTCCTTTCCGTCTCTCTTACTCTGGAACGAATCCGTTTCTTAAAGGGACGCAAATAATAAATGGCAGCTAAAACAAGAGCTGGAATTGCCAAGCTGGTTTTGAAGAATCTTCACTTAGCCGCTCTTCGGTTTTCTAGCATAAACCCAAATTGAACCGGTACATTTTTTAAATGTCTCATACTATAACGTTAACTTCTTTTTTTTTTACATACTATAACGTCAACTTGTTACGTCGGTGCTGGCTGTAAACCGTTGTAGCCGGTAACTATTTCGACGGTCGAATATGATACTGACGTGGCGACGGACAAGATCTGGTGTTACTCCGTTCAATAAGCTCTCATGCATCCTCGTAGAACCT
This sequence comes from Eutrema japonicum, assembly GCA_030161315.1. Lineage (NCBI taxonomy): Eukaryota > Viridiplantae > Streptophyta > Magnoliopsida > Brassicales > Brassicaceae > Eutrema > Eutrema japonicum. The sequence goes on from BSQW01000005.1 coordinate 50,546,729, forward strand.
CTCCAATATTTATCAATTATATATCATTATAATTTTTTAGAACTCTTCTATTTAGAACCCCATTGAACATGCTCTTATACAAAGTCTAAATATAACTAATATTTTAGGTATATAATTATATTTCAGATACCCATTCGGTTCTCGGTTCAGTTCGGTTCGATTCCGGTTATTTTGGTTCTAGAAAATTGGTAACCATTCAGATATTTTGGCATTTTCGGTTCGGTTCGGTTCAGTTCTTTTTAGTTCGGTTCGGCCCAGTTTTTCGGTTCCAGATTATTTTGTCCAGGCCTGCATCCTCGCTAAGAAGCTGACGTGACGAAGAATCCAAGCCGGCCATACATATAGTATTTTAATATATTTATTCCACCGACCATTGATTGATATGGTTCTTTTTGCCAATACCAGCGATATGCTTCTGTATATTTTTGTTAAAGATGCTTCTGTATATTATTTTGTTCTAATTAGGAAACGCATCAAGTCCGATCGGAACAACAAAGTTGTTGGAGGTGGGCCTAGCACTCCCAATTAGTTAGGCCCATCTTAGGAAAGGCCCCTCTTCAGTCCGGTCGCCGGCCTGAAAGCACCGACCTGCAAGGCTCCTCTTCGGCTCGGTCGCCGACCTGAAAGCGACGCACCTCGGGCCCGGGCTGACACTTCACCAAGACAGGAATGTCAGAAGAGCAGAAGGCAAGTGGGAGTTGGTCGAACAGTGTATTGTCTGAGCAGGAGTATGGGCTGACCTCGACATCTCACCAACCTTGCAGACTTGACGAAGGAGAGGGAGACACGTGGAGGAGAGTTGGTTAAACAGTGCACTGCTCTGTAACACGCCACGCCGAGCTCATCATGACCTCTCTCCCCGAAAGCCGGAACACGCCTCCTAGGCCACCTTACCCGCGAAAGAGGCCGAAGACGCCACGTGGCCCCGAGATCCCGGGGAGCAGGAAGCCAACCCCGACTATATATACCCCTCAATGTCATTAATGACAAGGACTTTTTGATTTCGGCCATTTTGACCTAGGACAAGTGACCCGATCTCTCTCTCTCTCTCTCTCTTTGTAACAAGGCAACAGTTTAGAACGCCGAACTGGACGTCCTTCGGAACCAGTTCGTAATTCTAAATTGTTCATTTCTCTCACCATCAATAAAAAGAAACACGGCCCCCGGCCTACTCATCTTTCTCCCGGCATGCTTTAATAGTGGTTAAATTGCTCTAATTAACGAAAATCTCACCTCTCGTTCCGTAATCAATCTCTTAAACATCTTTAGTGATCCCCGTGATCAACAATTGGCGCTAGAAGGAGGGGAGTTTAGAGATTCTTCTATACGCAAGGAGCAGTTCAACCACCACCGCAACCGCAGCAACGATGGCAATTCCGCCCCCAAGAGTGTTGTCAGGCCACGAGACCCCGGCCCAAACAACGGCCCAGGCCCAGCCAACGGCCCCGCCAACGATTCAAGCGACGGCGACCATCCCGCCGTCAGCCCAAGCAGCCGCCAACCAGACGATTCCTCGAGAGCAGTTCTTCAGGGCCCCGCCCCCGGATTCGGCACCCGCTCATCCCGACGGCTCCGCCGCCCACAACGCGTCCCGAGCGTCGGAAGATCAGCCCACGCTGTCCGCCGTGATGCAGACCCTGCTCGCCAGAATAGACGAGCTGACGCGAGCCACCGACCAATGGTTCGCCACGCTAGGGGCCTCACGTGACCGGTCGGACAATTCCGGGTCCCCCGACGTCCATCTCAGAGAGCCGGCCTCTCGGGAAGAAACCCCCCGCATCCGGACAAGTCGACCTGGCGACTCACCGTCAGGGTCCGTAGGCCCGGGCGGACATTTTGCCCCGGCCGTAGGAAGCCACCCGGGCGACGAAGCCCACCATCTCCGATCCAGCGCGGAGCGCTCAAGGGACGCCGAGTTCGAAGCTACGTTTCGTAATCAATCTCTTAAACATCTTTAGTGATCCCCGGATCAACAAAAGTAACTACAAAATTATGACTATGCATACATCATACTACTTATCCTATGATTTAAAAATATCATTCAGTAATATACACCCTTAACTAAACTATTAAAAAGTAAGAAATTAATACGTCAAAAAGCAACTTAAAATAAAATAAAAATAAGTAATTTAAGACTAATAAATTAAAAACATTTTACAGACGCTCTAGGTGAATAATGAAAATTTGATTTTTATAATCAGTAAACATGAGAAGAATACCCCATATAATTAATTCTAGGTCGTAGATTTCGCTGATCGTTCATGGCTTCGTTGAAATCAACGGCCTTGATCACCATCGCTTCTCGTCGACCGTCCTGCTCCTGAACTGCCCCAAACACAATCTCGCTCTTCTCTCGGCTCTCTTCCAACGACGTCGTATCGTTGGCGTTTCGTTTCTGCTGCAGGTTCTGGTATTGGTCATAGTCTTGGTAATAAGACCGGTTTTGGTTGGTTCCTTGCGCTCTAAGGTAGGGCTTATCCGGATTTGTACCTGATCTCGGTTCCAAAGTCGGCGGTCCATCTTCCTCCGGTATAGCAAAGCTCTCTTGTACCGGCCACTGGTTCGGTTCTTGCTGATGGTGGTACTGGAAGTTTTGGGGGTTTACGTTCCTCGAACCGGACATCATCTCAGAAACCGAAGAACCTGTTTTCACCACAAGCTTTCCAAGCGAACCGAGAAATCCTTCTTCTTTTTCCGGTTCATGCTGAGGTGGGATTAATGGCTGTCGAACCGGTCTTGGATAACGTTGATATGGCGCCATTGTCATGTTGGGTTTTGCTACATGCCTCATATTATCCTGAAAACATAAAACATAACAATGATGCTAACTGGTTTTCTATACCGGTTCAGGTTCCGGTTTAACTCTTAATTCGAACCAAGTCGATTCACTTACACGACGAGACGAAGAGAACAACGATCGTACTCTACGTACTAATAACGCAAACATATATCCAAAGAACCCAGCAGCAACGAGCAAAGCGGTTCCTGCAAAGATACAAACCGAAACAGCATCGTCTTTTAAGCAAAGCACAACCACCAAAACGGTACCATTTCAAGAAAAGATTAATCAAACGGCTTCGTTTTCGGACGGTTACCAAGATGGAGATCTGTCTCGGGTTCGTGGTGAGAACAGTCGTGATCATGAAGCTGAATCTCTCTAATCATTTGATTTCCTCGATCAATGACTAAAAGAGAGCAGCTAGAAGAGACGTAGATCAGATCAAAGTCATCGGAGAATCTCACCATCTCCTCTTTAGATCCGCCGCTCCATCTTCCTCCGGCGGCGATGGTTGAGACTCCTGAATTAAATAAATCAATAAAAAAAGCGATTGTAACTGTGCTTCATAATCTCAAACGCTTATTTGTAGTTACCGTCGTCGCTGATCTTGCGTATGGCCATATTGTTAGTATCAGCGACGTAGATGTTTCCACTGTCGTCGATGGCCAATCCTCGAGGACGATTCATTTTCGCTTCTTTGAGTTTTCCGTCGAGGTGTCCTGTATAGCCTTCTTGCGAACCAGAGACTAGCTTTGGTTTACCATCTTCAAAAGATTCAAAACCCTTAATTTTTTTTTGGTGCTTTAATGCGGCAAAAATTTGATAACTTGACGAACAAGAAACAACAGAAAGAATAAACCTGAAGAACTGAGAAACAGAACATGGATAAAAGCCAATGAGTCGTGTTGTGGACTAAAGTGCAAAAGTTTTGATCTCTATAAGGCTTTGGTTTCAGAGAATAAACTTTTGAATCTAAAATGAAGAAACTCGCTTTTTTACTAAATTAAAAAAAAAAAAAAGCAAAAGAAAATGAATCCCCATCTTGAAGCAAAGCATAATTGTGAATATATGATTCAACATTTTTGTGGGTCATATTTTGGGGTGGGTATAGATCGAATATCCCCAGAAAGAAAAAAAAATTGTTAATGTATCGATCTTTAGAGTTCTTTTCTCATCAAATCTATTTCAAGAAGGTGAACTTACATCTAGAAAGAGGCATGGAGATTTTGTGGATGTTACTGTTCTCAGAATCCAAGACAATAAGCTCTCCTCCATTGGGGGAAACTTCAATTGCATAGGGCTCAATCCCAAGCTTGCTTCCATCAAACACTGTCTCTATGTTATATCCACTTTCATATTTCACCATCGAACGGGTAGAAATACCTGTCACATTTTCTCAGTTTTTATTTTGATTTCTATAAAGGTTGAAACTTTGACATCAAGATCATAAGAAAAAGGGATGTGGGTCGTCTTACCAGATTTTGTGGTGGGTGTGGATGTTTGGAGAGACCATAACCATTTCCAGAGCATTGATGCTACATTTGTCACAAGTCCACTTACAATCTCTGTTCCCAAAAATAAAGAAAAACAAGAACATTTTAAGACATTTTATTGAAGATGAAAACATGTATCAAAAAGATGTTTCTGTTTAAAAGTCAGTTTAGGGTAATCAAGAACTTACTAACAGGAGGAGGTTTGGCTGAAACTGAAGACAACCCACAAAACAAAAACATGAAAATTAGAGACAAAACCACCAAATTTGTATTTTTCCTCATTTTTTATATCAATGAAAACAGAGAAAGTCTTGCTCACAAGTATAGATGTGTGTTTCTATGCACTTATATATATAATAATGAGCTAAGCCGACAAAAGAGAAGATTTGGAGTTAAAGAAACATAAAGAGACAAGAATCATATGCTCTTAATTGAGTCTTGTCTACTTATTGTTCAATCTTTTCTCTTTGGATCTTAATCAGTAGGGACAAATCATTATTACAAAAACAAAAAAGCATATCTTACTTATGCCACAAGCAACTCTAATATCTCTACAAGAATACAACAACAAAAAAACCTGAGAAATTTATCTTATCATAATTTACAAAATTGAAGTTTATTCAAATGTAACCCCCCAAAAAAGAAAAAGTATAGTCACACGATATAAACCATACCAACTTCTAAAGTAGAAGCGTGAGGAGTAGAGAGACCATAGCAAGGTCCTCTCGAGTTTCTCCTTAGAAAATCATAGCCAAAGTTAATAGCGATCTTCTTCATCACACTCGATCCCGATTTTGCTCTCACATACGAATGCCCCATTATAAACGCCATTCCTGCCTCACGCGCCTCCGTAAGCTCCGCTAACTCCTCCTCCGCGGATCTATCAATCCTCGCACTTTCCGGTAACACAAACCGTACCCTTTTCTTGATTCTCGGCGAAGGATTCTGTTGCTCTACTGCCACCACAATTCTCGGCGAAGAAGACGATGGTTCTGGTTTTTCAGAACCATCATCCTCATAGATTTGAACACCTTCGAGATTGGAGGAGGAAGCCGCGACGACCGTAAGCCTCTCATTGGTTCCGGATTCGTTTTCAGGGTCCGGGGAGTAGTCAAATGGTTTATCAGAACGGATAAACTCTGCGATACTGCAAATGAGGTCTTGCTCAAACTCAACGTCGTCTTTGTGTACGTCGCGGTATCCATACCTGGCAATACACCGGTATAGACGGTACTCCTTCGGTCCAACCCTTCCGACCAGAAACCGTTCTTCCGGTTTCACGTGCGGGACAGGGACAGATTTCACGCAGAGGAAGACGACAACTTGGTGGAACGCGGGTAGGTTAGTGATGAAATGAGAGAAGATTGCGGGAATGCCAGAGACGAGCTCTGTGTTGATCACGCCGATTCCACGGACACGGACAATTCCAAGGTTTGAGGAGCCAAAAAGTGTGAGGAGCCAGTTGATTGACACTTTGTTCTGCACATCGAATTCGTAACGCTTGACAGTTCCGTAGTGCCAAACGTACATGATGAGGAGGAAGATAAAGGAGAGGGCGAGTGGAACCCATGCGCCTTCGAGGAATTTGATGAGTGAAGCTGAGAAGTAAAGAACTTCGATTGTTCCGAAGAAGAAGATGAAGACTAGCGCGTAGAGGGAACTTTTGCGCCAGCATAAGACGATTACCAGGGACATCAGGCAAGTCGTTACCAACATAACGGTAATAACCGCCAAACCTGCATACATATTAGGGAAAAGAAAAGATTCAGAACACCGAAGTTTCTTGATCTTCATACATACGCGGGTTTAGTAGTTATGGCTATTGTTTATGGATACTGTACCTGAGGCGTTGCTTATGTGTTTGGTGTCGCGGAATCCTACGGTCACTGCCAAGCATAATAGCATGAGAGTCCAGTTGATCTCTGGGATATAAATCTGGCCGTGCATTTTCGAAGATGTGTGCAAAATTTTGACTTTCGGGAAGCAACCTAGAGAAGTGCATTGCTTGATGATCGAGAATGTTCCCGTGATTATAGCCTGGCTTCCGACAACTGCCGCCAAAATCGCAATTGCCAAAACGGGCCATCTAATTTTCTCTGTACACAACAAACAAACTAGTGAAAACAATGCCAAACAAAGAGTTGAATTTTAGCCTGTTAACAAGATGGTGAGTAGATTTACCGGGTACTGAAACATAAAATCCAATCCGGTAATCGCTCTCGAGAACATGGTGCTTAGACAGATAAGCGGCTTGACCCATGTATGCAAGGATTAACGACGGGTAAACAGCGAATGTGAACGCAATCTGCAGCCAGAGGGACAAAAAAGAATATGCAAGTTTCAGAGAAAGCTAATAAGAGAGCACATAAAGATTCAAACTTTACAAATGAAGTCATAAACTTTGCCTGTATTGACAACTGAGTGAAGTGTCCTAGATCAGCAAACATAGCTTCTGAGCCTGAAAAACCCGTAACGAAAAAAACTTCTGAGAAAAAGGCCTATAACTTGTGGAAAAAAAAAACCGTTCTATCTCTGTTTTCTTACCGGTTATGCATAAAAGGATGCCACCGAGAGACATCCAGCCGCGTTTACGAGTTTTCTTGAGGAACTTGTAGATGTAATAAGGAGACAATGCTTTGTAAACGTGAGGATTCCAATAGAAGATGTTGTATACACCAATGGTGCTTATGCAGAGAAGCCATGCGAGCACAATTGGAGCAAATAAAAAGCCTAAACGATGTGTTCCATAGTGTTGTAGCGAGAACAAGAGTATCAGTATGGCGCAGACCACGGGCACCTCCACATCTGCAGAATTGCGCGGGTTTAGTTGATTCAATAAAGGAGTATCAAGTGAATCAACTATTCACCAATAAGAAGGTTACTTCAAATTCCAACAACTTATGATCTGAGAGTCTTATCCAAACCAACTAACTTTTTATTTGACCACTTGATCACTTTTCAAAAGGTTTAAGCTTTATGACTTTTTACATTCCTTTTAGCTTTATATCTTTGATTTATAAATCATTAACTCCTAAACCACATTCATTATCTTATGATTATAAGAAGAATGCATCTACATCAGCCTCACCTTCCACACCCAAAAAAAGTTAACTTATTTTATACATAATTAAGAAGCTTCATGTTGTTCCTACATGAATTCTACCTAACTTGCAATTAGCCAATTGACTGTCTGGACAGAAGAATGGCCAAAATAGCTAATCTAAAGCCGATATCTCGAATTATTTGCCGATTTTAGCATCCGGCTTAAAGCCAGAAATCAGGAAATGGTAGGCTTGACTGCATCTAAAGCTACCTGATGCAGCAATGTCTGCTCCTAAACTAACGCAAACAGTATGGATAAGACTTAGGGACCAGAAGAAACTTAAGAGGAAACCACTATAAACAGCATAATTTGACATGTTGGGATATAGTGATACTGAAATTTCCATCTTTAACCTCTACACTCCCATCTAATAAAATTTTTTTACACAGCTTACATTGATGTTGCTCCTTGGACATGGATAACTCTAATCCAGAGACTGCTGAGAAAACTGCAAAAATTATACAAAATCAGCCTCTAAGATCTTGAGAAATCCACACAATCTTCAAATCAAATCTGAGAAAAAGCAATTTTATTTATTTTACCAGATATTGCGGGTGTGAGAACGCCATCACCAATGACCATACAAGTCCCAATCAGAGCAAGAACAAGCAACATGTTCTGCAGAACCTTATGCTTCTCCAGTGTGTTTTTCAGACTCCACCCCGGAGCTTTTAAATTCCTCGGATTCGCCCCGGAGTTTTTCTTATACTCAGAAAGGTCCTCATCGGCGAGCTGGCAATTGGGTAAAGAGCTGATTCTGGCATGGCGACACAGTAGAGAGTAGAGAGCGAAAGTCCCACCTTCGCCATTATCGTCAGCACGAAGAACAATAAAGACGTATTTAACGAGTGGGATTAGAGTTAGTGTCCAGAAGATAAGAGACAGAACACCAAAGATCTCTTCGTTTGTCTCTGAATGTTGGATGTCTTCAGCGAAAGTACTCTTGTAGACATACAATGGTGAAGTTGCTAAATCTCCATAGACCACACCTAAGCTCTGGTAAGCTAATGTCAGAACCGTCCACCAAGATTCTTTCTGTGGACAAATAAACAAAAATTTACCCATTTAGCGAAAAAATAGGATTTTGAAATCGAAATTGAAGTGGATGAAGTTCAGAATTTACCTTGATTTGATTCCTTGGACTCAGACGCTCGAGATCCATGATGGGTTTTGCTCTTAAATCACATGGATTCTATTTTGGGGATAAGAAATTTGAGATGGGATTTAGTTCGTGGAGAAGAAGACAGATGGGAAATTTAATTCGATTGACCTTACACTAATTTTTTTCTTTCGATTCTTTGGCTATGTGATTTAATGCATTGAAAGTACAAAGGTTAGGCCAAAATCAAGAACCAGAGATAGAGAGAGAAGAAACACACAAAACATATGAAAGAATCATTAAGATAACTGCCACAAATATAACTGCAAATATCATACTCCCTTAAGAAAAAACGGTGGGGCCTTCTTTCTTATGGAAGAATGTGCAAATCTTATACGAATGGATGGTTTTTGTATATATCATTTAAAACTAATTTTTTTACTATTTATATATAGAGAATACATGTTTGTGACAAATTTAACATAAAACAGTCCTACGTAACTATACTATAAGATTTGACTTTGAAAAACAAAAACAAAACTCTATGCTATAAGAAATCTTTTACTATTTCAATAAGTTTTTTTCTTTTCCGTTAACACTTTTTGCTAAAAATATGTTTAACTTACTCTCTTTTGTTAACATACTCTTTCAATAAGTTACAAACTACAATATGGTTAAACGGTTCAATTATTATCAGTATAAAAAATTCAAACATTTATTATGTACTTATGTAGTTTAGCTGGCTAGAAGAGTAATGTTTAACCAATCCATTGTTAGAATAGGTTAATTCCAATCGGTTACCTGATTCTATTTATTAGCTGGCTGGATTTGAAGTCATTAAACAGTGAAGTTGGAAGACCTTTGGTGAAGATATCGGCTGAGAATATTAGTTTTAGAGCAATGGCTCTGATACCATTTTTAAAATAGGTTAATTCCAATCGGTCACCTGATTATATTCATTAGCAAAGATTATATACACAGCAATACACAAAGTAGCCGTTAGAAGCTAATTAAGAATTTTTAAAAAATATAAAATGAATTATCAGATTTCCTAATCTAATATCCTTAATTCAATTTATTGTTGTCATGTTTTGGATGAAACGATTTACTATTACAACTATTTCTTCTCTTTTTATTGGAGTTTTTACGTGTACAATGAAAATATGATTTTTAAAAATTATTATTTTACAAAAACTAAAAAAAATAAGTAACACTTGTGTATTATAGTGTATATGAGTTGACTTTCCGGTCGTATCCATGTACAGTACTACGCGAATCAACGGTATACAATACACATATCAATAACAAATTAGGACAAAATCGTATTTTCCAAAAAAAATGTTACATCCGTGATTTGTTTGACGTGTTGTATTTTTTATAATATTTTATATTTTACATCTATTAAGATTAAATAAAACAACTAACATTTAGGTAGAGAAACACGTAATTTTGTGAAAGTGAATGAGTATTGTTTAAGAGTTAAAGATCGTATGTAAAAGCTATGGATCAAAGTACCACAAATTTGTAGTGACCCAGAAAAAAGGTCAGAGATTGAATGAGAGAAAAAGAAGAATTATTAATGGAAGATGGGTGGGGAATGAATAGATTGGTGCTTTCGTCAGTTTTTTCATTTTTTATTGTTTGTTTGATAGTACCAAGAGATTCTATTCTATTCTTTGATGGTTTATTTTAGGGTATCTTATGTGACCTGTTTGTTCATCCTCTCCAACTCTCAAATCCATAAATTATTCACACATATCCATCAATTATTTACAAATATTTAAAACCTAAATTTTATTTTATTTTGCTTTGATTAGATTTAAAATCTTTGGACACGTGTGTATGTAGGTGCAAAGTGTGTCCCCACCTTCAAGACCTAACTCTTACCACTTTGAAAGCAACTTATCTTCTTTCTTTTAGAAATAATTGAGAAACGAGTGCCCTAAAACTTCACAAAAATACAATATATTTTTTTCAATAAAACAAAATATCTATATATAACTCTTTTTCAATTTGGGTCCCAAATGATTAATATGTTCACGATCACGATATTTCTTCTTGTGTCCGTAAGCATTTATTATATAAATCAAACAAAAAAGAAATTTGTTGCTTCCAAGAATGGGAAGTGGGAACCTTTGCCATCATAATAAATGTTGTTGGAGGTGGGTCTAGCACCCCCAATTAGTTAGGCCCATCTTAGGAAAGATCCCTACTCAGCTCGGTCGCCGGCCTAAAAGCACAGACCCGCGAGGCCCCTCTTCAGTTCGGTCGCCGACCTGAAAGCACCGAGCCGCGAGTCCCCTCTTCGGCTCGGTCACCGACCTGAAAGCGACGCACCTCGGGCCCGGTCTGACCCCTCAAGGCCGGAATGTCAGAAGAGCAGAAGGCAAGTGGGAGTCGGTCGAACAGTGTATTGTCTGAGCAGGAGTATGGGCTGACCTCGACATCTCACCAACCCTGCAGACTTGACAAAAGAGAAGAAGACACGTGGAGGAGTTGGTCAAAGAGTACGCTGCTCTGCAACACGCCACGCCGAGCTCATCATGACCTCCATCCTCGAAAGCCGGAACACGCCTCCTAGGCCACCTTACCCGCGAAAGAGGCCGAAGACGCCACGTGGCCCCGAGATCTCGGGGAGCAGGAAGCCAACCTCGGCTATATATACCCTTCAAGGTCATTAATGAGAGGGACCTTGGATGGGGGCCATTTCCGACCTATAACTAGCTACCCGACCTCTCTCTTTCTCTTTGTAACAAGACAACATTTTAGAACGCCGAACTGGACGTCCTTCGGAAACCAGTTCGTAATTCTAAAGCGTTCATTTCTCTCACCATCAATAAAAAGAAACACGGCCCCCGGCCTACTCATCTTTCTCCCGGCCTGTCTTAATAGTGGTTAAACTGCTCTAATTAACGAAAATCTTACCTCTCATCTCCTAATCACCCTGTAAACATACTTAGTGATCCCCGGGATCAACAATTGGCGCTAGAGGGAGGGGGTTTGAGGATTTTTCTACACGCAAAGAGTAGCTCGGCAAATGTCGGGAACATCGCCCTCATCTCCGAACAACTCCATACAGATAAGTGCCACGCTTATTTCATTTTTTTACTCTTTTCTTTCTCCTCAAAAGCCGAGCTCTCGCCTCGCACCTCGGGCCAAACCCGAAAGCCGAGCTCCGGCTCGCAAAGGGTAAGCCGAGCTCTCGCCTCGCACCTCGGGTCAAACCCGAAAGCCGAGCTCCGGCTCGCAAAGGGTAAGCCGAGCTCTCGCCTCGCACCTCGGGCCAAACCCGAAAGCCGAGCTCCGGCTCGCAAAGGGTAAGCCGAGCTCTCGCCTCGCACCTCGGGTCAAACCCGAAAGCCGAGCTCCGGCTCGCAAAGGGTAAGCCGAGCTCTCGCCTCGCACCTCGGGCCAAACCCGAAAGCCGAGCTCCGGCTCGCAAAGGGTAAGCCGAGCTCTCGCCTCGCACCTCGGGTCAAACCCGAAAGCCGAGCTCCGGCTCGCAAAGGGTAAGCCGAGCTCTCGCCTCGCACCTCGGGTCAAACCCGAAAGCCGAGCTCCGGCTCGCAAAGGGTAAGCCGAGCTCTCGCCTCGCACCTCGGGTCAAACCCGAAAGCCGAGCTCCGGCTCGCAAAGGGTAAGCCGAGCTCTCGCCTCGCACCTCGGGTCAAACCCGAAAGCCGAGCTCCGGCTCGCAAAGGATAAGCCGAGCTCTCGCCTCGCACCTCGGGTCGAACCCAAAAGCCGAGCTCATCTCGCAGTAATCACGATCAACAAGTGCCGAGCCTAGTCTCGCACTTGCACATAAATGTTTTAACTCTAATCAAGTTTACCCTTACTTGCAGGTTAACATATACCGAGCTAAGACTTGTTTCGTTCGCCGACTTCGACACTCGTTCGCCGAACTTGGGGGAGGGCTATTGTGGGTGTGGTGATGAGCACACCCCATTTTTTAGCCAATTCCAAAGCAAAAGGCCCAACACCAAAGGACCAACATCCACTATGCAGATACGGTTACTGTTCCCGACCTGCTCGGCACTGTTCACGACGTGACGGGTACTGTTCGCGACCTGCCGGTTACTGTTCCCGACCTGCTTCGTACTGTTCACGACGTGCCGTGCACTGTTCATGACGTGACGGGTACTGTTCACGAAACGTCACGTCATCCCCAAAAACCGGAGAGCTGTCTGCTCAACTCCCACTATAAATACCCCATTTGGTATTCATTATCAGGACACAAAAAAATCTCTCTCTCTCTTTCCTAATAATTTTCTCTCTCTAAATAATCCTCAAGCCGAGCTCTCCGACCTCGCCGTCACGAGCTCTCCGCCCACCGCCTCACGCTCGACGCCGAGCCCTCCCAACACGACCTCATTCCACCGAGCCCACGCATGATGCCCGAGAACCGAGAACCGAGCTCACTCGTACATGACGTGAAGATAAGAACAACCATGGGAGGTTCATGGATGGCTTGCATGGCAAGCAACAAGCATGCACGACCATGAGATCACAACCAAACCAACTGAACTCTCCGAACACGTCGACGATCACCGAGCTCACTTATCACCACGCCGAACTCGCCATGCACCGCGCAGAACATGATCGATCACCGACCTTGCCAACCCACGAGCCGATCTCCGACCACACGCCATGCACGTCGCCAATCACGACACTCACCTTGTCGACCTCAAGCGCATGATCGCCGAGCTCAAGATCACCTCGCCGTCACGGACTAGCTCACACCAAGGACCGAGCTCAACAGCCGACTTCGCCATCACGGATCAACTCCCAACAGACCGAGCTCTCAACTCCATCACCGAGCTCTCAACCCCACTGCCGTGCTCACGCCAACCGAACTCCGACCATACGCTCACCGCCGAGCTCACCACATATTCACCGCCGAGCTCCGAGCTCAATCGCCGACCTCACCAAGTACAACGACGAGCACGGCGTGTAATGACAAGGAGAAGAGACATGACTAAGGACTTCATGACCATGAGGAGAAGATTTCATGATCACGTCCCCAAAGAGAACATGCACTACAAATATCTTGCATGCCAAGCAACATCAACATGAACTTCACCAACTACTCACGTCACCACCGACCTACCCGAGCTCGTCACCACACGTTCACCGCCGACCTAACGAGCTCAAACAACGTATCAACCGCGACCTCATCTCTGCCTCAGCAACGAACTACGAATGGCTTGATCCCCAATCCGGGGTACGTAGGCAGCCCTCCGGGCCCAGCTATAAATCACCTCCTCCTCCTCATTTGCCGACCGGAACGCAACCGGCTCTATCTTAACAGAAAATCCCCGAACCTCCCCGATACAAATTGATTTGTAGGAGACGTGCTCATATCCGTTTTAACAAATGTTTTTAATCATTTTTTTTTGTTTCTAATCTGTTTCATAAACACCAGCGACTTTATTGGACAGATGAACAAGAATAGTCATTTATATTCTTTTTTTAAAGGACAACTTTTGTTTTCCTTATCTTTATAGTAATAAGTATTTGTGTCATAAAAAATGTATTTTCGCTGTCTGGATCTACATGGAAAATGCTATGTTAAAATTTACTAATCTTGTGTTTTTTCGTATAGTATACTCCACATGAAGAAGAAAGAAAAATGAAAACCAATAAAATACAATCCTGATAATTAATAATGGTAATTGTATAATAATCATAGTGGCAAATTTTAATTTATAATTATATTAATATCAAAAATTGGCAATGTATCAAAGAAAAAGTTTTTTCTCTCGTGCGATGGCGGCGGCGATGCTACGGTAAGATCTAGTTCGCCGAGTCCTGATGGTTCCGGACGGTTACCTTCCCCATTCCGGTAGGGCTTTACCGTCGGAATATCTGGGATGGCAGAAGGGATCCTCCAGACTCGATGTCGATCTGGTTAGGATACAGGGTCGCTTTCGGGTTTTGATCAATTTACGGGATATGGGATCCATGGGTTTATTGTTTTCCTGTTTCGGTGAGCATCAGATTTCCAAGTCAGATATGGAAGGAGAGATCCGCCTCGCTCTTGACGGGATTATCCGTTCGATTAAGTTTCGGATTGCTCGGGATCCGGTGAAAGATTCGGTGCCATTGGTAAACTTTATATTGCGGGATACGATTTCAATCGAGATTCTTCGGTTAACTGAGCATATGCGATCCTTCGGGCAATCACCCCAGATTACATCATATCCGACTGACCCGACTTTCGGGGGTTTTCCTTGCCTGGATGTCTTGAAGATAAGGAGATGGGATACAGTGGTTCGCGGTGATTTTCAACAGGGGAACACAAGTGTATCATTGGGAAACATAAGGACATATTGGTATGGGGCAGATACGGGGAATCCCATTTGGAGCGATACGAGAATCCTGGAATTAAATCATGGAGATACAAAAACTAAGGCACAGATCAGGGGGACGATCCTGCGGATCTGGTACCACGAGTATCTGCCCGGGATTGCGGAAATCTCTCAAAGAAGCTGTAGAGCAAACGGGTTTAAAAGGGAGTTTCCGAATCACGTGCTCAACATATCATCCTCCCATCTTTTTTCTTTTTCACGGGATTCTTCTATACTCTCAAGTTTACTCAGTATGTCTCAGAGTCATCTGGTCAAAAGAGACGGGTCCGAGATGAAGATGGAGACGAGTTTGAAAAGGCTAAAGATTAGGGTGCCTCAATTCGACAATTCGGCGCTTATAGCGGGTTACTCCAAAACGCTGATTGGGAGGTGCATGAATCCCAAGAAGCAGGATATGAAGGTCCTTCTCCACATGCTTCCCCGAATCCTGAACGTCGAGGAGCGCGTAGCTGCGGCGGATCTTGGGATGGGTCGGTTTCAATTCGATTTTGACAGAGAGGAAGACATCGCGGAGATACTTAAGATGGAACCGTTCCACTTCGACTACTGGATGGTCTCACTTGTCCGCTGGGAACCAGTTGTGGACAGCCGGTATCCCTCAGCTATTACGTTCTGGATTCGGGTCATGGGAGTACCTCTCCATTACTGGGCTGATCAGACTTTCCGCAGTATCGGCGAAGCCTTGGGTGTGGTGAAAGAGGTGGACATAGATAATGGGAGAATGCAGGTGACTCTGGACGGTTTCAAACCACTATGCTTCGAAACATCGGTTGAATTCCATGGAGGTGAAGAGACAATCATCACTTTGAGGTATGAGAGGCTGTTTGGATATTGTAGGAGCTGCTTCAGCTTATGTCATGACCAATCTTTGTGTCATCGACGGGAAGGAAGAGTCGAGGACAATGACAACACTTCAGAGGACCCAAAACATGGGTTAAATGTGATTAGCTACAAAGCGGCGGCAAGTCACACGGTGCATGAAAATCAGATTGCACGTCAAGATGGCCTGTCCAACAAGGTTCCTCTCGGGCAGGATAAGGGGAAGGGCAAGGTGCAGGATTACAGAGATGCTGGCGGAAGCAATTATGTCGGCCAAGAGGCACGGTATGGGTTATGGAAAGGGGACAGACGGTACAAGGACAGAATTCCAAAATCAGGGTTTTCATCGAATTACTTACCACCTGCGGAGCAGAATAAAAGGTACGCAATGTCGACTCGGGGACTGAATGAGCTGAGAGTCTCAAGCGTGGGGAATGGTTTGACAGATCACGAAAATAAGATGCTGGAAGCCTTCCATGGCAACAAAGAAGGGAAAAAACAGGGCCAGGGTGAAGATGTGGGTCTTGAGATTAGCAAAGAGGCTGCACCCGCCACTGGATCGGCTGTTCGCAGGGGCCTTATTTTTGAGGAGGGTGCACCAATTTCATCTGCGGTAGAGGGTATTGAAGGTCAGATTTCTGCAAACTTCCTCTCATCGGAATCATTACCTAATGTTTTAGAGATGATAGAGGAATTGACTACGGATATGTCGGTTGAAATAGAGGATATTGTGGAACATGAGATGTCTGGTGAAATTTTAGAGGATCCTAATGATAATTTGGAATTAGAGGAAGGCTTTATTGCAGGGGATGAGCTGCCGATGGCAATGGAAGCAGCCGCTGTTTCTGTGGTGGGACAGGAGGAAAGTACGGTTAATGATGGGGATGCAAGGAAGGTACGGGAAAAGAAGTTAAGAGAGGGGAATAAGGTCACAAATGCTAAGAGAAACCAGGCCCTGAAATTGAAGAGTAAGCTGATTTCTGTAGGGTCTACAAAGAGGCTAGTGCAGGGGATTATTTCACCACGGAAGAAGGGAATATCAAGGCAAACGGGTCGTCTAGGCGATGATCAACATGTAACTGGTAAGCCAGCAGCAAAACCAGGGACAGATGACTCAAACGACGAGTTACGGGAATGAGGGCTGTCTATTGGAGTTTACCTATGTCAAGGAATAAGGGGTCATCTCTTTACCTCCGGTTTCTCTGGAAATTGATGTGGCCATGGTTTTATTTTCGGTTAAAAATCTCTTTGTTTCGTTTATGTACCCTCTTATCAGGTCTTGATAGAGATAATATTTACAGATTGGTTATACCGCGTTCTTTGAATAGCGGTGCAGGCCTATTTTATAAAAATAATTGCAGTTTTTGTTTCTTTGTGGTAATTAGTCGCGTATTTGGATTGATAGTCGATGCAAGAGGGACATCATCATCCCTCGCCCTTTATTATTTTTGTGTCTTAAGGTGTCCCCGGAATCATAGCCGGGTTGTTAATGGAGAGGATGAGGACGGTTCTTTTTGCACTTTTAAAAATGGGTCGTTGGTGATTCTCGAATTTCAGGGATGCTTACCTTCCCTATTCCGGCAGCGCTTCACCGTCGGTTGTGAAGATGATTTTACAGGTGGGGTTTACAGGTTGCGGATACGCTTTACCCAGAATTTTCTGTTGGTTTGCATTGAGTTTCTTTTGATTAAATCGTGTAGTATGCATGGTGAGTTCTACTCAACTTTGAATGATACTTTAAAGGTTATGTTTCTTGTTACTCGGTTGATTGGTCCCAACGGGGTTTTCTTAAAAGGAAAATTAATCTCATTGCCTATGTATGCATCTTCGGAAATGCATTATGTTTCTCAATTATGGTTTACTTGGACTGATGCATGGGCTGGTTTCGATCATGATCTGGGTTATAAGTTGCTGGTTCATTGGGTTCACACTGAGTGTCTTTCGGACACACCATGTTATGTGAATGGGGCGTTTACCTCATCTTTTATTAGTATCTTAAATTTTTTTCCTCTCACGGCATATAATGGTATGAAGGACTTCGGGTGTTTTCAAGTTTTGAATAATAAGGAGGCTATTAACTTTCTTCGATTTAGAAAAAGTTTTCGTCCTTTTCTAAAGTTTCGGTCAATAAATTTTTATTTGTATTTTCATGTTCGCAATTTTTTCCAGGCGGGGTTGAGTTTTTTTAATTTCGAAACGGTTGTACCGTATGATCTGAAAGGCAGTTTCGCTTTTATTTATAGTAATATTTTCCCGGTTCTTTCATTAACTGTTGTCCAATTCTTTGGTTATGCGGCAAAATTTGAAATACATAAATTATCTTTACCACTCCACAATCATGGTCATCGGAGGGAAACATGCGAGAATAAAGTTTCCATAAATAACCTATATAGGCGGAAATCGGTGGTGCTTTTCTTACTTCTTTGGGCCTTAAACGAATCTGAGGATGACATTGTTAAGGGAGCTTCTTCTATTGCTTCCGAGATTGTGTTTTTGGTGGTTTGTGAGTTTCCATGGTTAGTTTCTATACAAACAAAGGAATATGGCAGACGATGTTGGCAATCTCTGGAGATTACGATTGACTTGATGGCCTCAATAGCCTCTCGACAAGATGAGAAACGGGGCCGGGTGGATCTAGTGGGTTTTAAGTTTCATGTTTTTTTGGGACCTATTAATGTTAATCGGGTCGTTCAGTGTCGGTTCAATGACGGTTTCTCTTTTATTTATCATAACATTTTAGAGATCTATTTCTTACTTCAAACGAAATTGTCT
Source organism: Eutrema japonicum (assembly GCA_030161315.1). NCBI lineage: Eukaryota > Viridiplantae > Streptophyta > Magnoliopsida > Brassicales > Brassicaceae > Eutrema > Eutrema japonicum. The sequence continues at coordinate 50,565,165 of BSQW01000005.1, forward strand.
CGCGTTATGAAAGCGGATTTTTATTGGAAGGATAGCGGAATTAATTCGGGTCGTATGGAGGATGGATCAGGTCAAGTGGCTCCAAATGGATCTTCAATCCTAAAGGTGGAGCAAAAACCATTACATATTGGTTAATTTATGAGAATCCTTAGTTGGAATTGCCAAGGACTTGGGAATAAGTATACAATAGGTTATCTTAGGGAGGTGTGGAAGAAACATAAACCCGAATTTTTGTTTCTTTCAGAAACCAAACAAGATTTTTCTTTTATGCAAAAATTTCAGCTTCATTTCGGTTATAATAAGGTTTTCACGGTCGAGCCGCGTGGGGCGAGCGGAGGACTAGCTTTATATTATGATGACTCGTTTAACGTTACGATTTTATACTCAAGTAATCGAATAATCGATATCGAGGCAACAATACAAGGAAAAAAAGTTTTCTTATCATTTATATATGGTGATCCGATACCAAAAAAGAGAGACCAAGTTTGGGAACGGTTAACACGGACAAGTCTAACAAGAGCGGATCCTTGGTTTATAATAGGGGATCTAAATGAAATAACAGGGAATAACGAGAAACAAGGAGGCAATTTACGACCCGCTTCCTCCTTTATGTCTTTTAACCTGATGATACAACACTGCGGTTTTCTGGAATTCCAATGTTTGGGTAATACAATGTCTTGGCGAGGAAGACGAAACTCGAAAATTGTGCGGTGTCGACTGGATAGAGCCTTAGCAAACGAGGATTGGCACGAGATATTCTCCAATTCTTTCGTAGAATATTTAGCAATGATTGGGTCGGATCATAGGCCGATTGTCGCCACTATAGAGGACAAAATACCCCGGAAACGGGGTCAGTTTCGGTTCGATAAACGGTGGATTGGGCGTGATGGTCTTATGGAAACAATAGCAAAGGGCTGGGAAATTAACACAGCGGGCAGCGGGACTCTCTTTATAGAGAAATTAAAGAATTGCCGAAGAGAAATTTCAAAATGGCGGAAAAACAATTTGCCATATGGAAAAGAGAAAATTAGGGATTTACAACAAGCATTAGAAGAGATCCAAAATGATGATAATAGAACAAACGAGGAACTCATGGATATCACGAGGCAACTAAAAGAGGCTTATTTGGATGAGGAACTCTTCTGGCAACAGAAGAGTCGAACCTTATGGGCAACGGTGGGGGACAGGAATACAAAGTTTTACCACGCGCAAGTTAAGAATCGCAGGGCGAGAAATCGCATCACGGGACTACACGATGCATCAGGAGTTTGGGTTACCTCGGATAAAGATGTAGAACAAGTAGCCGTAAACTATTTCGAGGTTTTATTCACATCCACTTCACCAACGGATTTTGAAGAGGCCCTCAGTGAGATTCAAAAATTAGTTTCGGACCAAAATAATGATATGCTCACGGAAATGGCCACAGAAGAGGAAGTTCGTAGAGCACTTTTCATGATGCATCCAGAGAAGGCTCCGGGCCCGGATGGAATGACGGCTTTATTTTTTCAAAAATCATGGCACATAATAAAGGCAGACGTTGTCGAATTGGTTAACGATTTTTTGGCAACGGGCTCTTTTGACCAAAGGCTGAATATGACTAACATATGCCTAATACCAAAGACGGGAAGACCAACTCGTATGACGGAATTAAGACCTATAAGTTTGTGTAATGTGGGGTATAAGATCATCTCGAAAGTGTTATGTCAGAGGTTAAAAATATTGCTACCGGACCTGATTTCAGAGACTCAATCAGCCTTTGTATCAGGGCGACTGATATCGGATAATATTTTGATTGCCCAGGAGATGTTTCACGGATTACGAACCAATAAATCTTGCAAAAGTAAGTTCATGGCAATCAAGACGGATATGAGCAAAGCATATGATCGAATTGAATGGACCTTCATTGAACACCTCTTGAGGAAATTTGGGTTTGCGGAAAAGTGGATTTCGTGGATGATGTGGTGCATACAATCGGTACAATATAAGGTACTCATTAATGGCAATCCCAAAGGACAAATAAAGCCATTCAGAGGTTTGCGACAAGGGGACCCATTATCTCCGTACTTGTTCATTCTCTGCACGGAGGTCTTGATAGCCAATTTACGGAAAGCAGAAAGGGCAAAATCGCTTACGGGGCTAAAGGTAGCGAGGGCAGGTCCAGCGATCTCACACTTACTCTTTGCGGACGATAGCCTTTTTTTCTGCAAGGCTACGGTACAAGAATGTCAAACTATATTACATATACTTAAGCAATACGAGTTGGTCTCAGGGCAACAAATCAATTTTTCAAAGTCCTCTTTAAATTTCGGATACACGGTCCCAGAAGCGGTACAGGACGAGATAAAACAATTGATAGGAATCCAAAATATGGGAGGACTGGGTACGTATCTGGGTCTGCCGGAAAACCTCGGAGGGGCAAAGAGTAAGATTTTCAACTTTGTTGTCGAAAGACACAATGATAGAGTCAACGGATGGACATCTAGACTCCTGACTAAGGGAGGTAAAGAGGTTCTACTTAAATCGGTAGCCACGGCTATGCCAACTTTCGTCATGTCATGCTTTCGGTTACCTAAGTCTATTACCGCTAAACTAACCAGTGCGGCAGCGCGGTTTTGGTGGAGTTCAGACGGTCAACATAAAGGAGTGCATTGGATGGTATGGAAGAAGATGTGCCGGAATAAGTTAGATGGCGGAATCGGGTTTCGATCAATAGAGGATTTCAACACAGCTTTACTAGCAAAACAGCTATGGCGGTTAATGGAACAACCGGAATCGCTATTCGCTCGGGTCTTTAAAGGGCGATACTATCGGAACGCAGACCCTCTAGACCCTATTAAGTCATACTCGCCGTCCTTTGGATGGAGGAGTATCATCTCGGCTAGACCTCTGGTTACAAAAGGGCTAATCAAAAGAGTTGGTTCAGGTGGCACCATATCAGTATGGAATGACCCGTGGATACCATCCTCTCCCCCGAGGCCAGCAACATGCAAAGGGTACAATTATTACCCAAATCTCAGGGTCAATCATCTGGTTGATCCAGCAACACAAACATGGAACATGGAATTGATAAACGCAATCATCGAACCGACAGATGTGGAATTTATACGCGGAATACACATCAGTAGTATATATCGACCGGATACGCCGGGTTGGCACTATACGAAATCAGGGAAATATACGGTTAAATCGGGATATAAGGTTGGCCAACTTCTCACAGACAACGGCGACAACTACCTCTACGGTCCAGATATAAAGAAGTTACAGGCACACTCATGGAAATTGACTTGTCCACCGAAATTGCGACATTTTATATGGCAAGCAATCTCGGGGTGTCTGTCGGTCACAGCAAACCTACGCGCTAGAGGAATAAATTGTGACACACAATGTGCTAGGTGTGGCGTGGAGGGGGAAACGATTAATCATGTTTTGTTTGAATGCCCACCAGCACTACAAACATGGGCACTCTCGCATATTCCATCGGCCCCGGGAGTTTTCCCGATGACATCGGTTTTCGCCAATTTTGATCATCTTTTTTGGAGACTTCCAGCTGAGGAAAGGAATTTAATGTTTCCGTGGATTCTGTGGAACATTTGGAAAGCCAGGAATGATAAGGTGTTCTCAAATGTGGACAGAAACCCACAAGAGATCTTGAGGATAGCGGAAACAGAAATAGCAACTTGGGTTGCGGCACAAAATAGTGACCCTGACATATCTCATCAACAACCTCCGAGTACCAACACCGGAATAAATGAACAAAATGAATATAACGGGCTCACATGCTATATTGACGGGTCTTGGAAGGAAGGAGATAAATTTTCTGGTTTAGGTTGGTTTTGCTTTCAGGAAGGAATAGAAGGAAAGATTATGGGGGCCCGCAATCTACGAAGAAGCCTATCCCCGCTACACGTGGAGTTGGAAGCACTCATCTGGGCGATGCATTGCATGATTGCAAACAACAAGACGGCGATAGCTTTTGCTACAGACTGCTCAGAGTTGGTGAAGATGGTGTCTACACCGAACGAGTGGCCGGCATTTACGCTACAGTTGGAGGAGTTCATGAGGACCAGGGAGGTTTTCACCTATTTCTCTATCACACAAATCCCACGCACGAGTAACACAGTGGCAGACAAGTTAGCACGAGGTGCTCGAGTCTACCCATCGGAAGTCACTTATGTAAACTCGATACCCCCGATTTGGTTCACCGAATAGGGTTAAGTATCAAGGCTGTTGACAAAAAAAAAAAAAAAAAAAAAAAAAAAAAAAAATCATAGTGGCAAAAGTGGGATAAACAAAAAAAGACAATTGGATCCCGTCGGATTCTATATTTAACATATCTAAACATTCCAAATCTGCCACACGTGGTTATACTTAATAGCAGCCATCATTGAATCATGAGTAATTAATTATTCGATAATAATGTTGAACTAACATCGTATTTGTATATCCATGAAGTCTTAGCTAGTTGGAATTTGGAAACTTGGAATAATCGTTGTTTCATAATTACGTTAATGAAACAAGAAAAAATGATTATCAACTACACGAAATATTTTCCTATTATATAACTGCACATTTCAACTTTAAAATATATATGTAATTATATAAAGTATTGTAGTCATATGATGATATTTACCAATTAACATAAATGATGTTGTCAATATCATAAACTATCAAATTATTAATTTTTTGCGTTAATCTCTGACGTAATCCATTTAAATCGGACCCGATTTTAATCCGACCCAATTTATGACCCAACCTATACCCGACCTAAAAGATAAATCTAGCAATCATATAACATATATTATTTCGTGTAGCTGATAATCATTTTTTCATGAAACAACCAAAGACGTGTGGCACACTAGTTATATATGTGGCTCAAAGTTAATTGGAACTCTAATTTTTGTTTGCTCACTTAATTTCTACACGGCCATGCTTTTTTTGAAGTGGAAAAGAATACGATATGATGGGAGTTGTTTTCCCTTACTTGAACCAAATTTTGTTCCCTTTTGTGTGGATAAACATCATATTTTTCGTGACGTGTTTTTTTATTTGTTCTTTTTCCATTTCTTTATTTCTTTCTTCTTTTTTTTGTTTGGAAAAAACATTCCATTTCTTTTGTTCTTTAATATTCCATTTCTTTCTTTATTACTCCTTTTTATATTTGCATCATTGTTCGTCTCTAAGGATTTATATTCCCATTTTGCCATCTTTTGGTGTCAATAAGCATATATACACTATCTCCTCACTACCAAATTTGTTCATAGAATGTTTGGTACGCGTGCTTTTATAACCTTTTTATATATATATAAAAAAAAACTCAATGGCTAAGGCAATCTAATAATTGCTGTCAAAAACGAAAAATAAAAGTAATAATTACCTTTTACATTTATATATTATTTGTGTTGACAAAAAATAATAAACCTAACTAAGTTGTGCCCTTGTGTTTGTAATTTGTCTTTAGTTTATCCCTTCTTCACATAAATCTCTCTGTTTCCAGCAAATTTGAAGTGATCTGTTTCGGTTTCAGATCTAGATCTATTGATTTAGATTCGTCATCGTTTCTTTTCTCCTAATCGGAGTAGTTCTCGGTGATTTATGTTTGTTCGCTAAGGCCAGACTTGTTTCAACGGGACTTCTCATGGTTGTTCGTCGGTTAATAGATTGATTCTCTTCCGAGCCATTTTCGGTTGGTTTTTGTGTTTATCTTCTTTAGGTCAGTCTCAGCAACGGTGAAGACATGGTGTGTGGGAAGCGGAACAAGATTATCATCTCCTAGAAGAAGAAGTTAGTTTCAGGTCACCTCTCCATCTCCCAACAGCTAAGGAGTCTTCTCGCAGCCTTTTGAATAAGAGTTACTCCTGTTTGTTTCTTTTTCTTCTAATTCCTCGGTGGCTTCTCTGTTTGAAGCAATATAAAGAGGTTTAGGTTTTAGATTCAATCAGATGAAGGTTTGTTTGAGTAGGGGATTTTATTCCCGGGTGTTTCACTTCCTCTTGGTTCATTTTTTTTGGGTGTTAATCTTTGTGGTTCTAGCTTCGTCATCGTGGACGGTGGGTTCAGGTGAGTTTTGGTTCTTTTCTTTTCAAGAAAAAGAACATCAAGTTACGGTCTTCCTTGCAAGGATCAGTGCAAGATTTTCGGCTGATTCTGTCCTTTTGAGTTTAGGTACTTTTTCCTTTCAGAGATTGGTTTGGTTTTGTGTGAAAGTTCTTTTGGGACTGTTTTGTGTTGTGTTTAGTTTGTAAAACTCTGTTGTATGTGTTTTTGTTTCCCTTATCTAGGGCTTCGTTTCCCATTTGTGGGCTTTTGACTCCGGTGTCATACCTTTCGACATCCAGCTTTTGTAATCCTTTCATGAAATTTCAATATAAAAATTAGATGACCAAAAAAAAAAGTGGTATCAGCTCAACATATTATCGTACCACTAATAAAAATTCTGATTCGAATTTTTACGGGAAATTGGCTTTTTCATACCTTAACTATTTAAAAATGTTAATTTCAGACCCGAATTTGTAATCGGTGCTAAAACATACGTCAACTTCAGAAATTTGGCTTTTTCCGACCTGAATTTGTAACCGGTGCTAAAACATACATCAACTTTTTAATAATTTGAATTTCATACTTAAACTTTTAATTTCGTGCTATAACATACATGAGATCAAACGCTGTTAAGGAGCTGTGATGCGGTCATCAAACCAAAAGACGAAGACTACGAGCCCAAGATGATGCAGCTCAACTGGACTATATTCTCACCTCAATTAGAGCAGTCCTCGAAGTGGAATCAGTCCAATCCGAGTTCAGATGAAGAAGTTATTCAACTTCCAAGTCAAGTAATTCCCAGCATACGCGATTCGGACATACGTGCGTTCAAAGAATTCTTCCAACCAAACCCGAAGGAATCAAGCTACAAACCAAATTGTTCTGGAATCTTGATTCATCAGAGCAACCGGGAAAATTGGATTCACAACAACGCCAATTCAGAGTTGAGAGATATGAATTTTACAAGTCAACCGATATGCTTCATGCCCTACTTGTAAAATCGGTTGACTTGTAAAATTCATATCTCTCAACTCTGAATTGGATTTGTTGTGAATCCAATTTTTTCGGTTGCTCTGATGAATAAATATTCCAGAACAATTTGGTTTGTACTCTGATTCCTTCGGGTTTGGTTGAAAGAATTATTTGAACGCATGTATGTCCGAATTGCGTATGTTGGGAATCACTTGACTTGGAAGTTGAATAACTTCTTCATCTGAACTCGGATTGGACTGATTCCACTTCGAGGACTGCTCTAGTTGAGGTGAGAATATATCCCAGTTTAGCGGCATCATCTTGGGCTCGTAGTCTTCGTCCTTTGGTTTGATGATCGCATCATGGCTCCTTAACACCGTTTGATCTCATGTATGTTATAGAACGAAATTAAAAGTTTAAGTATGAGATTCAAATTATTAAAAAGTTGATGTATGTTTTAGCACCGGTTACAAATTCAGGTCGAAAAAGCCAAATTTCTGAAGTTAACGTATATTTTAGCACCGGTTACAAATTCGGGTCTGAAATTAATATTTTTAAATAGTTGAGGTATGAAAAAACCAATTTCCCGAATTTTTACCGTTGCAAATTTTGATGGTATCATTTATTTTCCAGAACGGGTCATTAAATTGATGGGGGCCTGTGCAACTAGTCTAATTTTGTAAGAATAATAACATAATTTTACAAAAAAGTTCTTATAATTTTTATAAAGAACCCTAAAATCTAACAAACATTTGCAAAAAAAAAATCCAGGACCTAGTGCAAATGCACTCTTGGACCATGCATGATTGGGTTGCACAGGTGGAGAAACACTTTACGTGCTCAATCCACGACTACAAAATATTAATTTACGCTTTCGAATTTTGTTTTCCAATCAACTTATAAACCTCTCAAAAGTTAAGAATTTTACGCAAAATTAGAATGAAAACTATTGCTTGTTTTAACTTCTCTTGTGTTTGTTTATCGGGTATGTTTTGCCATTTTGGTGTCTAACCAAACCTTTAATTGACAATACATTAAAACAAACAAAAAAATTGGTTCAACACAAAAGGTATATTTAATATCGGTTTACATAACGGGCTATTGGGCCGATAGGTTCAACAACAAAGGACTATAAACGTTATGCCGATTAAAATTTTAGGAGGCAAAACGTGTGCTGTTTTGAAAGCTAAAAAACGGCATTAACAAACGAGATCCTTTAAGAACTAAGATTCCGTAAATACCCTCCTCATCCCCCACCGTATTTCCGAAAAACTACCCTCCCTATTTCCATGGCCCTTCTCCCAGTTTTCCCGCGAGAAATCCTCTCCTTCTTCCATAATCATCAAAAGAAAATGAAAATGAAAATGAGAACGAAGAAAAAAAAAAAAAAAAAATATTCACGACGCAGGCTAAGTGCCCTAACCTCTCCGTCTCTCCATCAATCTCTTTCTCTCTCTATCTCTCTTAATGCGGAATCCGATTAACACCGGAATCCGCCATGGAAGATGAATAAGATCCGGTCTCTCCGCTGCCTCCTCCCGGAGACCATAACCTCCGCCGCCTCGAATCGAGGATCTGACGCCGGATACGCTAGCCAAGTCCTTCTATGGCGGCATCAGATCCTGGACCCGGACAGCAACATCGTTACATATTGGAACCACGTCTTTCTCGTGACCTCGATCCTCGCGCTCTTCCTCGATCCTATCTATTTCTACGTCCCTTACGTCGGCGGTCCTGCGTGCCTCTCCGTCGACATCGGCCTCGCCGCCACAGTCACCTTCTTCCGCACGGTCGCCGATCTCTTCCACCTCTTGCACATCCTCATGAAATTCAGAACCGCGTTCGTCGCGCGGAGTTCTCGGGTTTTTGGTCGGGGTGAGCTCGTCATGGATTCCAGAGAGATCGCTATGAGGTACTTGAAGACCGATTTCCTCATCGATGTGGCCGCCATGCTTCCTCTTCCCCAGGTTCGCATGCTACTAATTTCCTAAAATGTAGCTTCAAAATTGGCAATTTAGAGTTTAAGATTTGCTATTAGAGGACATTTGTGTCTTGGTATATGAACAATACCTAAACAATCTTTCAACAGTGAAGAGTGCTGTTTAAGAGCTAAATTCGAATTAGATTCTGAGATTTTTTCCATCGCTTCAGTGGAAGATTAATCCGTGTTCATAGAGGAACTTATAAACTTTGAATATGAAAGCAAAAATGTTGATTGTGGTCTAGCTAAGATTAAAGAAGAGAGATTTACATCTTTTTAACCATCATCAGAGCCTCATGCTTGTTCTGACCATCTTTTGATCTCAGCTTGTTATTTGGCTAGTAATTCCAGCCGCCACAAACGGGACTGCTAATCATGCCAATAGCACTCTCGCCCTTATCGTTCTCGTTCAATACATTCCAAGATCATTCATCATATTCCCTCTCAACCAAAGGATTATAAAAACAACCGGGTTCATCGCCAAGACTGCTTGGGCAGGAGCTGCATACAATCTCCTCCTCTACATTCTCGCTAGTCACGTAAGCTCTCGTGTGTGTCTCTCTAGATTTCTTCAGTTTATGTTGCTAAGAATCTCCATTTGTGGGCAGGTGTTAGGAGCAATGTGGTATCTATCATCAATTGGGCGGCAGTTCTCGTGCTGGTCCAACGTATGCAAGAAAGATAACGCCCTGAGAGTTTTAGATTGTATTCCTAGCTTCTTGGACTGCAAGAGTCTGCAGCAACCTGAGCGCCAATATTGGCAGAACGTTACTCAGGTTCTTTCTCATTGCGATGCTACAAGCAGCACTACCAATTTCAAGTTCGGGATGTTTGCTGAAGCCTTTACCACTCAAGTTGCTACCACAGATTTCGTGTCCAAGTACTTATATTGTCTTTGGTGGGGTTTACGAAATCTAAGGTATGACAACCTTTGATCCAACAAATTTCTGGTCTCTAACTTAGATTTTTTTCCTATGGTTCTAAATTAGCGGTTATGTTTCACAGTTCTTACGGCCAGAATATAACCACGAGCGTATATCTTGGCGAGACCCTGTTCTGTATTACAATCTGTATTTTTGGGTTGATTCTCTTCACACTCCTGATTGGTAACATGCAAGTAAGAGGCAGAGCTTATTCATGACTGTGCAAAACATTTCAGTACAGAGACATTGTTTTTTTTTCAGTCTTTCTAATCTTGATTTTTAACTTGGTGGAAAGACTTCTCTACAATCGATGTCTGTAAGAGTTGAGGAATGGAGAGTTAAGCGACGAGACACTGAAGAATGGATGAGACATCGTCAACTACCTCCAGAGCTTCAAGAACGAGTCCGTAGATTCGTTCAATACAAATGGCTTGCAACCCGAGGCGTTGATGAAGAATCAATCCTCCATTCTTTACCTACAGACTTACGCCGCGAAATCCAGCGCCATCTCTGTCTCGCCCTTGTCCGCCGGGTACATACTTAACTCTGTCCTCACAAAAAATAAAACGGTTATGGATTTTATTGTTTTTCATTTCAGAAATCACACGGTTTTGCTAAGTACAGGTCCCCTTCTTCTCTCAAATGGATGATCAACTTCTTGACGCTATATGTGGATGCCTAGTCTCGTCTTTAAGCACGGCTGGAACCTATATATTCCGTGAAGGCGATCCGGTGAATGAGATGCTATTTGTGATCCGAGGACAAATAGAAAGCTCAACAACAAATGGAGGAAGATCTGGTTTCTTCAACTCCACTACTCTAAGACCAGGCGATTTCTGCGGCGAAGAACTTCTTACATGGGCCTTAATGCCAAACTCCACACTCAATCTCCCGTCTTCAACCCGAAGCGTTCGTGCCCTCTCTGAAGTCGAAGCCTTTGCCTTAAGCGCAGAGGACCTCAAGTTCGTTGCTCATCAGTTCAAACGTCTTCAAAGCAAAAAGCTGCAACACGCTTTCAGGTACACCATACATAGGATTCTTGTGCATGTGCTAAATGGGTTCGGCCGGGTCCTGATTTAGGACCAAAATGACCCGACCCTGATTTTATCAAATGAAGCTCACGGGGCGGTTCGAATACTGGTTCACATTTTGGCTTACTGTAGCATCCAATCATAACCCGAAATGTATCTTGATATGAGGAATCCGAACGGAGCAAAATCTAATTTCATACGTTTATTTTTTCAGGTACTACTCACATCAGTGGAGAGCATGGGGAGCGTGTTTCGTCCAATCCGCATGGAGAAGATACAAGCGAAGAAAGCTGGCGAAAGAGCTCAGCCTTCACGAGAGTAGCGGATACTATTACAGGGATGAAACAGGTTACAACGAAGAAGACGAAGAAACTAGAGAATATTACTATGGAAGCGACGGAGATGATTTCGAAGGAGAGAGATTATCAGGGGACAACACAAACAACAACCAAAATCTGGGAGCAACAATCTTGGCATCTAAATTCGCAGCAAACACTAGAAGAGGCACAAATCAGAAGGCTTCAAGTAGTAGTACTGGTAAGAAAGATGGATCTTCAAGCAGTTTGAAAATGCCTCAACTATTCAAACCAGATGAGCCTGATTTCTCTGTAGATAAAGATGATGTTTAGATGAAAAAGTGACACGATTGGTTTTAGATGGTAAATAGTGTTAGGATATCCCATAAATATTTCAACTTCTAATACTTTTGTTTTTTTTTTCGTTTCCGGTTTCGGATGTTAGATATAGCAAAAGAGTGTAGAGTAAAAATACATTGTTCTTAAACTGTTTCGATGTTATATTGTATTTTTTTTCCTCATATCAGATACAGTTTTCGCATTCAAAAGAACAATAAGGTGAGCTTCTTGGGATTGAACAGCGAAGAATACACTCCAAGAACTTTGTGAGATTGATCAAACTCAGTGAAAAACAAGAACAGACACACTACTGAATCTGAATGCAATTGAAAAGTTTCAGATTAACTAAAACCAAAACCCACGAAACTGATTTAAATTTGGTAGAATCCGGTTCGGTTATCCAAACTTCAATCTCGATCTGTTCATCACAGTTTACTACTCCCTGGAGTATTTGTCTCTCTACTCTTGCATAGCTCTTCAAGAAGCGAATTCAAATTCTTCCAAGACGAACCAGTCCCTGGAGCCAAAGTTTTTTTTGCCATTTCTGCATACTCTTTCACATTCTTCCTCGTCATCTTTCCCATCTCTCCTTCCATCAATATTTTAACCTAAATAGCCCCAAATAACGAATAAAATAAATGAAACCAAAGAAAAATACGCTTCTTTTTTTGTTCAATTGTTGGTTAAAAAGCACAACATTTGGTTACTATATATATATTTAGTGCCATATTCTAATATATATATTAGATTCGTTCAAAAACATTTTGATATCATACCTTTCGACTGAGTTCTTCTCTTGTCACGAGCCCTTGGACACTTCCATCTTCAGTTTCGATTCTTAATCCGATCTTTAGCTCCTCCACAACCAACTTCGCATTTAGCGGCTGCTCCGCCATCATTGGCCACGCGAGCAATGGAATTCCGGCACAAATACTTTCTTGCGCCGAGTTCCATCCACAATGGCTCAAAAACCCTTTGACACTTTCATGTGACAGTATCTCCCATTGGTCCACCCAATCTCTCACAATCATCCCACGCTCTGATCTCACTCTCTTTTCCAACCCTAATTCTCCCTTAATCACTTCTTCCACGTCCTTTCTCGTGACCCACAAGAAGTTTACCTGAGTTAAACAATCAAGACCACGTAAATTAACAAAATACTGATCTTTGTCAGTCCACATATGCATCTATACGGACAAATTTAGTGCCAACTACTTGTAGGTTTTTCGCATTCTATATCAAATTTTTCATGGGTTGATACTGCAATAATATATATATATATATATATATATATATTTAATGATAGTGCAATTTTTTATTTATTGTATCCATTCCCAATAATATATATATATATATATATATATTTAATGTACGACCGACGTATAAATGTGTCGAGTCTTAGTGGTAAAATGTGTGGAATTTCAGATATATCTATAATATTATTTAAGAAGATATTTTTAAAAATGAATTTTGTTTTGTAAGTTATTACATGAAATGTCATTACAAATATAAAAGAATAATTGAAATAGGAAAGGATATAATAGTGTTTTAAAATTATTGATTATAATATATAAAGTATATATTTTGTATCAAAGAAGTTATTTATTATTTCATTTCTTAATTATTTTAAATACTATATATTTTAAAATAAGAATCAATTCATATATATTCAAAGAAAAAAAAATATATTCAATATCTTGCTATATTTTTCACTATAATTTATTATATTTTATTTTAATATATATCAAAACAAAAGTTGAAAAATATTTTACTAATTTTATAAAAAGTTAGATACAAAAAACTATATTTTTAAAAAAGTTTGTAAACTAACCACAAAAACTAGAGTCTTTTAACGATGCATATTAGAGTTATGTTTTTAAGATTATAAGTTTTTGCGGGTTAGCCCGAATAATATTTTAGTTCACTGCAAAACGGATTAAATAAACAAATTATTACAAATTATATATTTTATCTATAATTAATAATCATTAGTTAGTTATATTGTAAAATTCATATAAAATAATTTTTGTGAATTTCAAAATAATTTATTTTTAAAGAATTACACCACGCTATAATTAGCGCATGTTAAATCCTAGTTTACTACATTTTTGTAATTATGTCATAATTTGGTATCGATTGTTTTTACGTACCTTGGAATCTTCCAACCCAAATACTATTTCCTTGAGCTGCTCGTTCGATATCTCCGCCTGCGTTCCAAACGCCACATACAAAACCGGGCGTCCTTCCACTCGCTTCCGGTCCAACCAATGAATCCAGCTCGGTTTATCACTCTCCGGTTTAGGAGGATCTAATAAACACAAAGGCCCAACACACCACGGCTTGGGCCCATCGTTAACACAGATCCCGAAGTCAACGAACGTTGACTCAAGCTCGTGAAAACTGTTCACTATAACTCCACGGCTTTTCTTCGTGGACACAGCTTGGTCCATGAATAGCTCAAAATTTGGACCTGGCTGATCCTGGTCGGTGAAAATTGAGGAGAAATCGCATTTCTTAACCAGGATCCTTGGAAAATCCGGTACAGTAACCGGTTCGGTATCGGATTTAACAATTTCCGGCTTAGTAAAGAACTGGTGTACCGAAACGGAGGAGAAGATAGCCGATGCGAAAGAGTTCATGCCGAAGAAGGCGAGTCTCGGGATCTCGAATTTAGCGGCGGATTCCGATGTCCACCATAGGAATCCATCGGAGACCATGAAAGAAACTTTTGGAAGATTCTGAAGCGTTTCTTCGAAGAAAGGCTGGAGAGATTTGGTTGCGCGCGTGAAGGACGCGTAGAGCGACATTGCTGGGAGCTTGTCGGTGCTCTCGACGCCTGGAGGGATTCCGGTGATGTTTTCCGGGAAAGGGAGGGAGATTATTTTGATAGATGATGTGACGTCGGAGAGGAAGTTTGAGACGAAAGGTTGGTTTTTTGGGGTGGTGAAGACGGTGACGAAAATGCTTGGTCCTTCGTCGTCTTCGGAGCCGGAGATGACACGTCGGTGACGGAGGAGGAGACGGGCGAATTGGAGGAGAGGGATGGTGTGGCCCTTTGACATGTAAGGGAAGAGAACCACATGAAAAGGTGATGATGATGCCATGTTTTTGTTTACTCCATTAACATTGTTTGCACAAGACTTTATTTTATAGGTCGAGTTTTTACCTTTTTTTTTTTTTTTGTTCAAAGAGTTTTACCGCCATAAATGTGTTTCCAAAATGTAGTTATTGTTTTTTTGACTTGATGGTCCGAAGAAGTCAATTACTTGTAGTCGTAGAAAACTAGAACTAAAACGTTACGAAACAATTTTTGTTTTCACTATAAAATAATGAAAATATTTAGTAGCAGTCCATAAATAACCATAATTAATAATTATATTCAGTTCTTCTTTAATTATACCCTCTATATGAAATAAAGTCTTTTAAGAAGAACACAAAAAAGAAGAGTAATTAAAGAGGAAAAAAAAAGACACCAAAACATTAATTTGGTGCATCAGCGTTAGGCAAGTATTAAAATATCACCAAAAATAAAGAATCAATAGTAGACTTTAGATCTGAACATTAAACTCTTTGATTGTGAAAGTATGAACTCAAGAAAATGAACATATATAAAAATACATATTAACCATTAAACTAAATGAAATCTTGAATATTTGGGACCAAAATTTATATAGTATGAGCAAGATATATATATATATATATATATTATATATATATAATAGTTGTTTGTGCTAATGTATGTGTTACCTAGTTTTTCTTTGTTTTGAAAAGCAATACTCTATAATATTAAATGCTGTAATTAAGACAAATTTTTTTTTTCATTAAACACGTCTCTGCATGCATGCCAGTATGGCAGCATGCAATTTATTACAGCTTTTTGGACATGTGTTTTTTTTTTTTTTTAAATCAGATTCTCAGGTAAAGTAAAGTATCCATAGAGTGAAAAAGAAAGGAGGTGATAATGATAAACTGCTTCTAGAAAGTAGAAAAATTGCTAAAATTTTAAAATAAAGGAACATATTGAAGAACCGAAAATCTCCAAAATTCTATTTCATTTGAAATGAGTTTAACAGATTTTAATTATGTAGATTGTTGTAATTACAAAATTAGTACATTACTAAAACAAAACCATAATGAGATTGAGATGGGCCTAAATACTCAAGAGCTAAATTTTTTGTTGGGCCTGTTGTTACTTATAATAAGACCACAACGTGTCTGTAAGTGTTAGTAAACCTTCGACTTCATTTCGGGCTGCTTAACTTCTGCCTTTTTCGATGGAAATAAGGAAGCGGAAGAACGCCGACGGCGAAGATGATCGGAATTCGTTGAATTGTTCTTCCAAATCAGGTCGAATAATACGATCTCCGAGTGGGATATTCTTGTTCTGCCTCGCGTTTCGTGTGGTAAATGCTTTGTTTATGCAGACTTATTTCAATCCCGACGAACATTGGCAATCCCTTGAAGTAGCTCATCGTACCGTGTTCGGGTAATGTTTTCAAACGCTATCTTTCTAACCTCTAGTCTTTAATCGCTCTCTTCGTTGACTGTTAAGTTGGATTCGTGGGAAATTGATTGCACCTATCTGGATTCTGTGCTGCTGAGTGTTATTCGTTTTGTAATCAGATCTGACTGCTTAGTTCGATGATCATTGTTATTAAATCTGTCTCGAAGCATAAATCACATAGTAGAAGTGAGAATTTTGACGAAATCACATAAGAGTCTGTGATTTTCAGCTAAGATTGCCATTTTAAGATTGTTTCTTGATTTATCATAATGACACAGTTATGGTTATTTGACATGGGAGTGGAAGAGAGGAATAAGAAGCTATTTGCATCCCATGGTATTCGCATTCTTGTATAAAGTTCTCCAAGTTACGGGCCTTGATACTCCCTACGTAATGGTCAGTAAAATCTTATTAGTTTGTGGACTGAACTTTTCGATGATGCAAACTTTTTTTTTTTTATCTAATACGTAGCAGAACCTGGTAATATTGAGTTTTGATATACGTTTCTCTAAAATCCGATTCAATTGAAATTCCAGTAAGGTTCCCAATTTGTTAAAACGGAGTAGTGGGGTTGTCTCTGATTCTTTCTTTTACTTATTTTTTTTTAGCAATTTTAGCTCTCAATGTGTTCAGATAAAGGTGGATAGAATGGTTTTTGTGTTTTTTTTTGTCGAAAAAGAAATAAAAGAAAGAATGGTTTATGTGTTACAACCCTTTCCTTTCTTTGCAGAGCAAATCCCCACGTCTCATGCAATCCATATTTTCAGCTATTGGTGATCTCTATTTGTATAAACTCTCTGATGCTCTATATGGAGAAAATGTTGCAAGTTGGTCTGTATTCTTTCTATGCAGCATACTAAGTCAATTGCTTAATTTTCTTCAACGGTATGGCAATGTATTTGCGACCAATGAAAATTACAAGATCAGTCTAGCTAGTAAAAAACAAATATTACCTACAAAAGTGACCCAACCCACCGTTACTTTATATTTGATAGTACACTACTACCCTTGCAATGATAGGTCAATGGAACCATAAGTGAGTTAGATTCCCAGCTTCAGTCCTATTTTGAAGAAAGACCGCGATAAGTCTGTTAGTGGTTGCCATGAAGATGTCCTGAATAATGGTTCCCTCTTCTCATTGAATTTGTTTTTCTGTTTCCTGATGCTCTTTTTGAAACCCAGTCTTTCTTAATTTGTATTTGGCATATTATTCCAGATTGCTTCCTTAACGTTTTGGTAGCTCTTTTGTCAAATGGCAAACTGGTTCATGTTCTTCTGTTTGAACCGCACTTTTTCAAACTGTTTGGAGACTGTTCTGACCATCATGGGGCTGTACTACTGGCCTTCTATTAGAGATTCTTCAAAGGACTATCCCGTGAATCGGAAGTGGGGTTTGGTCATAGCAGCACTGGCATGTGCCATAAGACCAACAAGTGCAATCATATGGTTCTTTGTTGGGATGCTCGAGATATTTTCGACGCCTAATAAGGTCAAATTCATCATTCTAGAGGTGATTCCGATTGGGTGAGTTTAACTCTGTGGCTGTACTCTTGAATGTTTCATTTTAATGTTTGCTTTTGAAGATTTCGTTGCGCTTACTTGCTTCTGGTGTTAGGTCTTTGGTCCTCGGTTTCACCTGTTTATTAGACTGTCTGATGTACGGCTCGTGGGTCATTGTGCCTCTCAATTTTCTGAAGTTCAATTTCCTTTCATCCGGTGGAGACTATTACGGAACTCACCCATGGCACTGGTACTTCTCCCAGGGGTTTCTTGTCATGCTTTTGACTTTCACACCATTCTCCATTTATGGAATTATCAAGTCTAAGAATCAGAAGCTTTCACCTCTTATTCTATGGGTTTTAGCTGTATACAGCGTACTCGGCCACAAGGAATTCAGGTAATATGGATGTAGAGTGAACCCTTTTCTGACATTTTCGTTTTCGAAAACTTCTCAAGAAACATCTTTTCATCATGAATTATGTTTTCCGTGTCGTCTACTTAGAATATGAATGATAGGTTTGTGCTACCTGTGCTACCCATAGCGTTGATATTCTCTGGGTATGCATTGGCTCAAATGGAGGCATCTGATTCATCATCATCATCACCATCAATCGCTAAAAAGAAGCAAGTCCCTCGAAAGAACCATATCATCAAGTGGTCTCCTAAACTACGACTTTCAGTCTTTTTTTTGCTTGCTACCAATATCCCGATGGCATTATACATGAGTTTATACCATCAGGTATAAAATCAATCACTTGAGTGCTCTCTGTAGTTTCTGAGTTTATACCTTCTCTCTCTTCAATTGTGCTAAAAAGCAATGTTGTTGTTTCCAACAGAGAGGAACCGAGGATGCGATGAACTACTTATCTGAAGAAGCATACAAAGGGAGAGTAAAGAGCATTCTCTTTCTCATGCCATGCCATTCTACTCCCTATTATTCCACTCTTCATAGTAACATTCCAATGCAGTTTCTCGACTGCACGCCGAGGTAACGGATTACACCCCGAGTCACAGTTCTTGCTTCTATGTTATTCTTAAAGATTCTTCTTCTTCTTAAACAGTGAAGAGAAGGGAAAACTTGATGAGTCAGACCAATTCTTAATGGACCCTTTAAGTTTTGCGTCAGAGTTAGCTAGAAACTGGTCAGAGCCACCTAGCCACATTGTATTGTTTGCATCAGAAGCAACAAAACTCGGAGATTTAATGATCAAACATTCTTTTAAAGAGGCAAGTTAGAAGCAAGAACACACTGTTTTTTGTTTTTTGATGGACTACAATTTATTTTTTGCTCACGATGAAACAGGTCAAAAAGTTTTTCCACGCGCATTTCAAAGTTGATCGAGATCTTCAATCCTCAGTGGTCGTCTATGCTATTGCTATACAAGACTGACTTGGTTTCTAAATCTTAACTTGGTGTCGTTTTGGGTTGTTTTAGCATTTTATTTCGATTCCCAAAAAACGCCGTGATGTTCTAGTGGTTTTTGTATGAACGAACGAGACGATTGTATACCTTTTTTTTTGTATAATTTTGTCTCTTGTTTTTCTGCGTCATTTTAAGACGTTCCATTAATAAATTTCGAACCCCATGTTTTCTTTTCTTGGGCCTTAAGTAAACCAATGGGCCACGTGATCTGCACGTGCGCACTTGAACTGATTGATCAACCCTAAATCCTATTCTTAATCCACAATTATCCGATGGAGATACTTCCAATTCCGGCGGAGAGCTTTAAGGTTGGGTTCATCGGAGCTGGAAAGATGGCGGAGAGTATTGCTAGGGGTGTGGTTGCCTCTGGTATGCTTCCTCCGCATCGTATCTCAACCGCCGTTCACTCGAATCTCAATCGACGTGACGTCTTCGAATCCTTTGGCGTCAATGTCTTCTCGAGTAGCGAAGAAGTAAGTCGTTCGTTCGTCTTCACCTTTTTCATCGGAGTAAAACATGAAATTTAGTGGTACGTTGCTGTTGTTGTTGTGGTGTTGAACCAGGGAACCAATGTGTGCTGGAGTGAGTGAAAACTAATCGAAACTGACGATCTTCAAAAATGACAGGTCGTTAAAGAAAGCGATGTTGTGATATTCTCTGTGAAACCCCAAGTTGGTATATCTCTACTACCTCTCCATTTATTCTCTGTTGAAATCACAATCGAATAAAAAACGTATGTGATCTATGATCTTCATTCATCAATTGCAGTTAGGAAGGCAGTCACGGAATTAAGGTCGAAGCTCTCCAAGGATAAGCTTCTGGTTTCGGTTGCAGCTGGAATCAAGTTGAAAGATCTACAGGTTTGCATCTTTGTAGAAATAAAGGGGTATACTTTGTCAGAGATATGTTAAATGTTCATCAGTCCTGAACCATAATCTGCTATTTATCTTCTGAGTGTTAATGGTTCTGTCATTATCCATGGTGTTGCAGTGTCAGTGTTTGTATCAAACATTTTTCTAGAGGACTATTTGTATGAAATGCTGAAATATCTCATTTTGTCTTATGTTAGGAATGGTCTGGTCAAGATCGATTCATAAGGGTGATGCCTAATACACCTGCCGCAGTTGGTGAGGCAGCGTCAGGTAGTTTCTCAGAGTCCCTATTTGTGCTATTTCTGTGATTGTTTTTCTCTTTGGAACTATCAAATGCTTACATATTGCTGCATAATGTCGTGTGTAAAATAGTAATGAGCCTCGGAACAGCGGCGACAGAAGAAGATGGAGCACTTGTGGCCAAGTTGTTTGGCTCGGTGGGGAAGATGTTAAGAGCTGATGAGAAACTGTTTGATGCTGTCACTGGTCTCAGGTACGTAACGGTTTCTGAATGGCGCAAGTTGTTCAAGTCACTAATCAAGTAATACCAAATTTCTTTGAAATTTACAGTGGAAGTGGACCAGCATACATATACTTAGCCATTGAAGCTTTGGCTGATGGAGGAGTAGCTGCTGGTTTACCCAGAGAACTCGCATTGGGTTTAGCTTCACAAACCGTTAGTGAACCGACCCACACCGCAGCTTAAATCTTCTTCTTTTTTGGTGGTATTGAATATCGGAAACTAGAAAGAAAAGTCTGAGCTTTGTATTTTTTTTCTCTGACAGGTTCTTGGAGCTGCAACAATGGTGAGCAAAACGGGGAAGCATCCAGGTGTGTTGAAAGATGATGTCACTTCACCCGGCGGCACTACAATAGCCGGAGTTCATGAACTGGAGAAAGGTTCTTTCCGTGCAACACTTATGAATGCTGTTGTTGCTGCAGCTAATCGAAGCCGCGAGCTCTCACAGAGCTAAATTATATATTTATATAGTATATAGTTGCGCTATTGCTTCACCTCACGGATTCATCAAAATGAAGGGTGTCCTATTGCTTGTCTACATTGATTTTTCATCTACGATGGTAGAGGTGAAAATTATTTATCTCGACTCTCTATTGGTTCTAAACTCGGATACTTTTTTTTTATATATGTATTCTTAGATCTAATAAAAGTCAACTTTCAGTTTTTGGGTATTAATTAGGTGGGAAACAATGTCATCTACTCAGCTTCAAAATAAATCGCATTATAGAAGAAAGCAAAACATCTAATTTGCATCAAACCATCTAATACTAATACTATGAGTCTAGGATTATTCTCAAGGAAGAAGCATAACTACAAGTCAATAATGATGTGAAGAATGGAGACTGAATCACCAAAAGATTCAGACTATCTTACCAAATCTTGGTATAGATATATACACAAGAAAAGAAAAGAAAAACAAACGCACTGGTGAAATACTGAAGAGAAGAAAAGAGAACACACAGAAAGAAAAATAACTCAGAAGGAAAACAAGATTTTTCTTTTTAATAAACGGTCTTCACTCTCTTTATCGATCCATAATTTGCCAATTTGGTATATCATGCCCGGAGAATACCATGTAACCGTATGATCCGTAGCAAACGGTTTTTCAAAAGAAAAAATATTCAAAATGTAGTAGAAAAGGTTTATAACTGAGATGAAGATGATGAACCTGTAGTAACCAAACCCTCCCGAGCAGTCACTGGCACAACATTGGTGACACGAAGCACAGCTTGTGCGCTTAGAGCCGACAGCTTTGACTGGCAGAAGATTTCCCAAGTAATTAGCTCTGCCTCTGGGATTTGCTCTTCCTCTAGCGATGACGATGATGATGATGATGTCTCCGGTTTGATGAGAGGATGAGCTTTTTCATACACCGTCTGAAGTTCTAGTAGGACGGTCCGTGCAGCCTCACGGGATTCAGGGAGCTGATCGCTAAGCTGAGACGCGGCTGCTTGAACTAATTTGTCAATCCCATATTCTTTAATACCTTCAACGCCCTGGAATATGTATATTTTAGCGCAAGGAGTTGTTGGAATTGTTACATAACACGAGATGCCTTTTTGAGACATATCTCTGGAAAGAACAGAAGTTGAACTTGTATTACCAGTCGGGGGACACTTCGAGAAAAGCATAATGATGCTTTTGCACGGATCCGAGGATTTCTGTTCTTGAGACAGGGTTGCAGCTTTGGTAACAGCAAAGTTGGGGAAACATATTTGGTCATTGATGTTAAAGCTTTCTCTGCTGCCTCGCAGACAAACCTTTTGTCTTGAGAAGACTTGAGGAGGAGTTGAGTAACCTGAAAGCATAGTGAATGAAACGTTGTAAGAACAAGTAAAATTCAATCAACGAACACAGTGAAAGAATAAAAACAGATAAAAGAGTTACCAGAGAATCCAACAGATCTGTTATATGGTTGTTATATGCACTGAAGATGTCTGCAGATGTCATGCATGCGGTTTTACATACCGCGCTTCTTGGATTTTTCAGTGATTTCACGACAAGTGGGATCACTTTTTCGCTGTTGATATCATGAGACTTGTATTTTTCAATCTACTTTAAGAGATAATAAAGTCAGAGACATCTTCGTAGAGAACAGGACTTACAGCATATGCAGCATTGCTTCCTTGTGAAATATGGAAAGCCGACGAACATTATTAAGAGCATCACAGACTGATACCCAATCCTTGGAGTCAAGACCAGCTAGAACCGACTGAAGAAAAAATGAGACCAAACAGATTCGTCTTGCGTAAACAATCATTATTCCAATCTCCACATAGATGGATATAACAGTTATGGACCTATGGTTGTACTGATGCTAATGGGAATTAATGTAACCATAACACAGAAGCAAAAATACCTTGAGAACTGCATCAGCATCGTCAACATTATCCAAGTTCTCGGATTCAATATATTCAACTTCCACGGTAGCTTTCTCTGTTACTACAACGCTAGGATCACAGGGATCCAAAGAGGCAGCGTTTGGTAATGGTCTATCTTCAGATTTTCCATTCATTTTTCCAGCACAAGGCTTGGTTAAGCTTGCTTTACATTCACTCATCTTCTCAGTTACAGGAAGACTACTCAAATATTTCAAAGTATTACTGGCCATGCGTGAAGTTACCTGCGTGAAGACAGAAATAAAATCACCATCGAAAACAAAATACAGACGGTTACAAGAATAGCATGGAATTCGGTAACTGCAACTATTCAACGCAACATTAAATGCAAGAAGACAATCTAATGATCAAAACAATGAAACACATTCTGAAAATTATTTCCTAGAGGATACTGAATTATCGTAATACTGTCACACTAACCCTAAAGTGAGACACTCAAATCCGTTTCTAACTCATCACATAGCAATAGATCTTTGGAAATTACGCACAGATCTCGATGAATTCAAGATCAAAAACTGTGACTCCACAAGCAAACTCCACTGCAGATTAAGAAAATTATTATCTGGTAAATGCCATCAATAGACCAGGAAAAAAAGAGAGTAGAAAATCTGAGTAACTCTACTTGACAACTTCACAGACTGTTCAAAGCGGACCAATTCAACAGCAGAAACGGAACACAGCATAGATCTACATTTCGAACTCGAATTTCAAGCAATTTCACAATAACCACAAAAACACGATCTCACTCAAGAACTCTGAGAGGATCTCAATTTGTTTCCAAACAAGTCCTCGCGACTCGCGATTCCAAATCCGATTCGAAATACTTTCACCGGCTAGCAAATTCTAAGATTCGAGAGATCAAAACCACATGAAGATTACCTGTACCAGTTCAAATTTGCATTACGCGTTTACAGAAAATGGAGATGGACAGAAATTTACCGGCGAATCAAGCGGTGGCAAAACGCAAGCCTCTGAGTAGAAAAAGCTGAAGGAGGAATAGCGAAAATCTTTGGACTCGAAAATCGCCGACCTTAAAAATCTAAATAAGGAAATGAAATTTGAAATGCGAGAGAAAATGGAGAGAACGAAAGAGAGAGAGAGAGAGAGAGAGAGTCTTTTATTTTGTTGAAGACGGAAATATTATTAAACCGGCGATGCACTTTCACGAGTCGTATTCATATGGTGTCGTTCGAAACGACGTCGTATTCATATGGTGTGAACCGAAACGGTACCGTATATAAAATAAAGTGGGACCCATGTGCAGAGGATTTATTTTGTCGGTTTATAGTTACCATATGCGATTGCCTCGCGGTCGAAATTAATGTTTTTTTTTTCTTCTTTTCTTGTTCACGTTATTCCCAAAATATCCTCTGACTAAATATATTATTTCCAAATAAAACTCTTTTCTCATTTTGGAGATTATTATATTTATTTGAATAAAGTTGTTTGATTAGATTTTTGATATGACCTCTAGCGCCAAAAACATCCTCATCAACTCGACCGTCGATGTGAATCTAAGCATCATAATTAAGGATGGGCAGGGAGCGAATATCTCAGAAAATTTTATTATTTGTGATTTGTTTCATTTTTATCGAATATCTAATTTTGTGATTTGTTTTGCTCCGAAAAATACGAATTTTCGAATATCCAGAAAATTTACGGATATTTGCGGATATCTATTGCGCTCTATTCAATACAAACAAAAACTAACAAAAAAAAAGTTTATAATGCATTTTTTTATCCAATATAAACTAACAAATAAAAAACAAGTGAAATCATCTAGTTTCATTTTTTATATAAAGAATGATAGACAAAATAATCATACAAAAAATTAATATCTTCACTTAAACTTCAGTATAAACATTTTTATTAATTTTCAATTTATTATTATAGAGTTTATATATTTTTATCGTGCATATTTTGTATTTGATTTTTTTTTTTTATTAAAAAAATAAAGAAAATGTAAATAAACATTATAAATTTATAACATATTATGTATATATATGATCTACGGATCGGAGCGGATATCCGGCCTTCCTAAATTTAGAATTTGTGATTTGTTTTGTTTTAGGCGTATACTACATTTTTGTATTTGCTTTGTTTCGAATCTTTACGGATATCCAGATTTTTGGATCGAATCGAGACGAATACCGGACGAAGCAAATCTAACGGATAATTTGCCCAACCCTAATCATAATCTCTTAGAAATGTTTTTTTTTCTTAGCAATCTTTTTTTTGTTTGGCAATCTTTTTTTTGTTTGGCAATCTTTTAGAAATGTTTTTAATCATAAATGTTGATAACAAATGACTTTAAATGTCTACATTTTTTGGGATACACGGAAATATGGTAGGTCTAGCAGCTTTAAATCCATATCGTACTTCACTAGATAAGAATTAAATTTTAAATCTGGTCAGATCCGTATAATAACTAGCCTGAATCATTTGTAAGATTGAGCTTTCACTAGTGTGGTTTAAGTTTTAAATATTACAAAATTCTGATTGAAAATTCATAAATTCTTTTATATATCATTTGATAATATGACGAAATAATTTTGCGATTATTATGTTAATATAGTCATGATTTGGAAAAATTTCTTCTTTTTAATATTGTCATGAATTCATCATATGTTGTATATCAGATGGAAAAATCACAAGCATCTACTCAACATTCTACAGATCCAATGATAAGAAACAAGCATTTATTCCGGTTGTGCTATGAATAAAAACATGTTTCCAAAGAAATTTTGGTTTGAACATACTTACTCTCATGTAGTAAAAAAAAAAAAAAAAAAAGACACATGCGATAATGCAATGTGGGGAATGGCATATTTGGAAAAGGGTAAAAAATAAGAAGTTGGCTGTCACCATATCTAACAACTGTTTGATGAAATTACAAATTGAATGATTAGCATCCCACCCTCTCTCCCATCTAGAGAAAACGAAAGCAATATTTACATTATGGGTAAGTTTTAAATACCCATAATATTGATTGATATAGTTGTCGAGAAAATAAATATTAGTATAATTATGGACCCACGTTCCAAAACATTATACATATGTTGTCGTAATGTTGTACATTAGCTAGACTAGCGTCGGTGTGTGCCTAACCAGGTGTGAATCCGGTTCATTTCCGGTCACATTATCAAACATAAACATATACTCCTATGTATTAGACCCACGATTCAAAGAGATATATATCATTCTTTTTTGTCATCATAGGTCCACTGGGTAGCATTCATATTATGTATTAATTCAAAGATATCTGGGTTGTGACCATTACTAATTAAAACCGCATTTAATTCGCATATTATTTTTGCTTTTTGGTAACGGATATAATTACATTATAGTTACACATTTCGTCGTGAATCTTATGGTCTTTACCTTTTTCATTACCCACGTGATCAAATAAACATATGACGACAAAATGTTATCAAATTTTATGATTAAACTGTTATGAAGAGTTGAACCCAAAAAAAAAAAAAAAAAAAAAAAAAAAAAAACTGTTATGAAGCATTCATTCACACGAAACTTCATCGAACTGCTCTCCTCAAATTCTGTCATTCACTCACGGGTTTGTACGTTTGTGAAAAAACGAAAAGACAGAAGAATGAAAATAGAGAGAGAGAGAAGGAAGTGCACAGACGAGTTCGTATTTTTTTGTTTTCATAAGGAAAAACTATAGCTAAACCAAATGTAATCCAATACTTAAACCAGCCCTCAGTCAATTAGATTCTTGTTGAGTTTCACCAATTCCCGGTTCAACTCAATGATCAAATATATAAAAATGCATCATCATAGATAGACTCAGCATAATTGTAATGAAAATATTAACGTTACATGTCTTGTTTGTTTATTACAAATACTTCAAAAGGACAACGGGAGATGATTTATTTATTTAATAGTACGTTTTGCCCTTTGCATACAAGACTTGAGAATTGAAAAAGCTTACCTGTACTGAGGAGCAAGTTCACCGTCCTTGACGATGTAATTCTGGGCAGGGAAGTCTTCTCCCTTAAAGTACCTCTCCAACATGTCTTTTGTCCCCGCCGCATATCGTAGCTGTCACCAAATATATCTCAATTACAGATTTGACTCGGACTATAATTCCAAAATGTTAAGATTAACAGCCCAAGACTCTTGCAAATTAGTAGTGACCAAAATGACATGTGCATCTTTGGACTACATCACTAAACTTCACACAGCATATTTTGATTCGTTAACATATATATATTTTCAAAGCGATTCTTATGTATGATGGTCTGTTAACTCTTAAGGAAAACAAATATTACCTGGGCATCGATGGTGGTGCCGGAGATGTGAGGGGTCATGGCTTGGTTAGGCATGTAACGCCATGGATGGTCCTTCGGAGCTGGCTGCGGATCCCACACGTCTCCGCTGTACCCTCCAATGTGACCACTCTCCACCGCCTCCACCACCGCTTGCCTCTCCATGATGGCTCCTCTTGCGTTGTTCACTATCAAAACGCCTCTCTTCATTTTCCCTATCATCTCTTTGTTGAACATTCCTCTGTTTCAACATAAACACACTGGTCAAATCTCAGACCAAACAAATCTTGTTCGTGTTTGTGATATTAGCGTCCTAGTTACCTTGTCTTCTCCGTGAGAGGAGTGTTGACAACTACGACGTCGCATTTAGGGAGCATTTCATTGAGATTCTCAACGTACTTAGCACCAATCTCTTTCTCCAGCTCTGGTTCCATCTGAAGCCGGTCATGGTACAATAAGTTACACCCGAATGGTTTCAACCGCTGTAGTAAAAGCCTCCCGATTCTTCCAGCTCCAACAGTTCCTACTGTCTTCCCTTCAAGATCATAAGCCCTATAGGCAATGCCCGCGACGTTCCAATCCCCATTGATGACCTGATTGTAGCCTGGTAAGAAGTTGCGCATGAGAATCAGGATTCTCATGAGCTCATCTTCTGCTACCGAGACCACATTGCTTCCCGTGACTTCAGCCACAGTCAGGCCAGCAGCTGCAGCCGCCTGCAGGTCGATATGATCGGAGCCAATACCAGCCGTGAGGAGAAGCTGCAGGTTCTTGGCTTTCTTGATTCTTTCAGCAGTCACATAAGCCGGGTGAAAAGGTGTGGATATTAAGACGTGCAGATCCGGGATATGTTTCTCAAGTTCTGCCAGTTATAAGAGTAGCATCAGAGGAACCATAAACTATAAAACAAAAAAATCAAGATCTTTGATAAGCTTCAATTAATTGTTGCATACTCACCGCAGTCTGGGCCTTCTTTGTCATCGGTGACAATGTACTGATGTCCTTGTGATTCTAGCCAGTGGCGGATTCCCAAGGCATTCTCGACGCAGCCAAGGAAGTTAGGATTCTTGGAAGCGTATTCGTTGGCCTTGTAGAAAACTCCAACAATCTTTTTGCTATCACCAGAAGAAGCCTGTTCCAGTTCAGGAAGCTATTTAACATACATGTAGTAGTTTATAATATAGGCAGGGAAAAAAACTCCAAGCATTTAAGTACTGAAAATCATCAAAAAACCCACTCAATTACTAATATAAAAGCCCAAACGTTGTTAAGAGGCCCAATATATTACATAGCCAACTCAAACACCCTGTCGTTTGATAATTCCAGAAAGAGACATCTTGTAGTCTTTGCTTCCAAAATGGAAAATTTAGCTGGCTAATCAGAACGGCAGTAGTGCTTTCCTAATTTTGGTTACACGTTTCAGTCATGCACAGTCTGATCACAACACAATGGGTTCTTCTTCAAAACCAAAACTGTGCATCTCATCAATTTTAGTGAAATCACACGGCGAAAGATCTAAAAACCTCTATGACGCACACACACACAATCGGAACCGCAGCCCACCGTAAAAGAGGCGTATTCAACCAAAAATAGAAGAGCATACACCAGTAAAATCAATCACCACACAAAACTCGGAGAAAACTGCAACATAAGGAGAGCGATCGAAGAGTTCTTACATGAAACTGACGTGCGAAGTAACCCGAAGAAGAAGAGGAAACACAGGCTCTGATCGCTGCTCCGGTGGCTCGTCGCATCGCCATCTTCTCAGTAGATCGGCTCTCAGAGTTAAGTGGAGATTTTATCAATTGGAGAGCATTTTTATACTCGACGAAAGTTCACGCACCGGAACCAAAATCATCCTCTTCTCCAGACCAGCTGTAAAGTGCCACGTGGAAAATAAGAGATATCCGACGGCTCCAGAGGCATTATTTGGTAGATTGTAATTGATATATGTTTTGGATAAGTGTGTAGCATCGCATTATTATTATTAATCATTTTGTATGTATAAAAAGATTATTGTTATATATTTAGATTCGAATAAGTGTGTAGCTCCATACAGGCCCATATATAGGCCCGGTTATAATAAGATGATTTTTTTGAGTTTTTTTTTTTAAAACGACATCGTTAAGATTTTCGCCGTCGAGCTTCGAAACTCTTTTCTCAGTTGGTCGTGTTTAAGGGAAACGATGCGTCGTCACTCGGCATAAGTGGACGCCATGAGAGCTTGCAGGAGTCTCTGGAGAACTTTGGAGATTTAGATGAACTCCAATCCCTCTGCTGATGATGATAAGGATTTGGAATAATTATACGGGAAAATACAGATTCTTTCGCTCGAATTGCCGCTCTTTCTCGACAATCAAACGAACCCAAATCCCGGGAAGCGAAGAGACTAGCCTCTTGATCTCAGAACTCAGATTCGACACAGATTTAGCTCCCAACAAGACTCGGGTTTACGTCTCTCTCT
Organism: Eutrema japonicum; assembly: GCA_030161315.1. Classification (NCBI taxonomy): domain Eukaryota; kingdom Viridiplantae; phylum Streptophyta; class Magnoliopsida; order Brassicales; family Brassicaceae; genus Eutrema; species Eutrema japonicum. Next base: position 50,594,711 of record BSQW01000005.1, read on the forward strand.
TTCACACTCTCTTTCGGCTCTATGTTAGCTGCGGGAGGCTCTACGGAGCAGCAAGGACGCTCTCTGCGATGTGCACCTTCGGGGTTGTTCCGGATTTGCGTCTCTGGAATAGTTTAACTCACCATTTCAATGTCGATTGTTTGGTACCCCACCAGGTATCGGTTATTTACAGCAAGATGATAGCTTGTGGGGTTTCGCCCGATGTTTTTGCTCTCAATTTGTTGATTCATTCTTTGTGCAAAGTGGGTCAATTGAGATTCTCAGTTATTTTACTTAGGAATAGAGTAATCAGCGTTGATACCGTTACTTATAACACTGTGATTTGGGGTTTATGCGAACATGGTATGGCCGACGAGGCTTATCGGTTTCTCTCTGAAATGATGAAGAAAGGTATATTGCCTGATACGATTAGCTACAATACTCTGATTAATGGGTTTTGTAAAGTTGGAAACTTTGATAGAGCTAAGGCTTTAGTGGACGAAATTGCGGTACTAGACCTCATCACTCACACTATACTCATAAGCTCTTACTATAGTCTCCATGCCATCGAAGAAGCCTACAAGGGTATGGTTATGAGCGGGTTTGATCCGGATGTTGTTACTTTTAGTTCGATTATCAACCGATTGTGCAAAGATGGAAAAGTGATGGAAGCGGGATTGCTACTGAGAGAAATGGAGGAGATGGGTGTATATCCGAACCATGTGACTTATACTACTCTTGTTGATTCGTTATTTAAAGCAGAAAGTTACCGCGATGCTTTGGCTCTTTACAGTCAAATGGTTGTGCGTGGGATTCCTATAGATTTAGTTGTATATACTGTTTTGATGGATGGTCTGTTTAAGGCTGGAGAACGTAGGGAGGCTGAGAAAACATTTAAGATACTTTTGGAAGATAACCAAGTTCCAAATGCTGTTACCTATACGGCTTTGGTAGATGGCTTGTGCAAAGCGGGGAATTTAAGCAGTGCAGAATTTATCATAAGGCAGATGTTAGAGAAAGGTGTTCTTCCGAATGTTGTCACCTACTCTAGTATGATAAACGGCTATGTGAAGAAAGGGATGCTAGAAGAAGCTGTTAGTCTTGTGAGAAAAATGGAGGACCAAAACGTTGTGCCGAATAGTTTTACTTATGGTACAGTAATTGATGGCTTGTATAAGGCAGGGGAACAAGAAGTGGCTATTCAAATGAGTAAGGAGATGAGGCTCATTGGGTTGGAGGAGAACAACTACATACTTGATGCTCTGGTGAATCATTTGAAGAGAACTAGTAAGATTGAGGAAGTTAAGGGATTAGTCAATGACATGGTATCCAAAGGAGTGACACTGGATCGTATTAACTACACGTCTTTAATTGACGTATTCTTCAAAGGAGGAGACGAAGAAGCTGCTCTTGCGTGGGCTGAAGAAATGCAAGAGAAAGGGATGCCATGGGATGTTGTTTCTTACAATGTCTTAATCAACGGGCTGTTAAAGTTTGGCAAAGTCGGAGCAGACTGGGCCTACAAAGGAATGAGAGAGAAGGGCATAGAACCAGATATCGCTACATTTAACATAATGATGAATTCACAACGAAAGCAAGGGGATTTCGAAGGTATCCTTAAGCTGTGGGAAAAGATGAAGAGTTGTGGAATAAAACCGAGCCTGATGAGTTGCAACATTGTGCTTGAAATGCTATGTGAAAACGGTAAGATGGAGGGAGCAATTGACATATTGAATCAAATGATGTTTATGGAGATCCATCCTAACTTAACGACATACCAAATTTTTCTCGACACATCTTCAAAGCATAAAAGAGCTGATGCTATCTTCGAAACGCACGAGAAACTCCTGAGTTATGGAATTAAACTCACTAGGCAAGTTTACAACACTCTTATCGCAACTCTGTGCAAACTAGGTATGACGAAAAAGGCAGCTATGGTTATGGAGGATATGAAAGAGAGAGGCTCTGTTCCTGATACTGTGACGTTCAATGCCCTTATGCACGGGTACTTTGTGGGCAGTCATGTAGGAAAAGCTCTTTGGACATATTCTGTTATGTTGGAAGCAGGAATATCCCCAAATGTGGCAACCTACAATACTATCATAAGAGGTCTCTGTGATGCAGGGCTGTTAAAAGAAGTGGAAAAATGGCTGAGTGAGATGAAGAGTAGAGGTATGCGCCCTGACGATTTTACGTACAATGCTTTAATTTGTGGTCAAGCTAAGATGGGGAATAAAAGAGAAAGTATGACGATATATTGTGAGATGATCGCGGATGGGTTGGTACCAAAAACCGGCACTTATAATGTGCTTATCAGTGAATTTGCTAATGTTGGGAAGATGCTTCAGGCGAGAGAGCTAATGAAGGAGATGGGTAATAGAAGAGTGAGCCCCAACACTTGGACATATTGTACTATGATATCTGGTTTGTGTAAACTTTGCACCCATCCAGAAGTTGAGTGGAATAGAAAAGCAATGTACTTGGCAGAGGCAAAAGAGTTGTTGAAAGAGATGATTGAAGAAAAGGGGTATATTCCGTGTAATCAAACAATTTACTGGATAAGTGCTGCTTTTTCTAAACCTGGAATGAAGGTTGATGCTGAAAGATTCTTAAAGGAGTGTTACAAGAAAAAGAATGCTCGTTCTTCACATTCGTGAACCGGGTGTAATCATAGTGTCGCTCCAAGATTCGGTTGCAACTTGCAACTATACTCAAATGTTCTAACTTTCTCAGATATATACTACAATAGCAGATTTGGCTCCAAACAGGACATCTGAGCAATCGTGATTCCGCAGTTGGGTTAGTGCCGGTGAGATTATGGCACCATAGTACTTCTTCAAATTATGTTAACGTTTTCATTGTTTTGTATATGCAGAGACCGAGAAAAAGATCACTTACGGCAAATCAATTATTTTGTTTAACACTACTAATTATAAAAACTAGTACAAAGACAATTCAATAACGGACAACAACGTTACTTATTATTGTTTTTTTTGTGCTAACAGTTCAAGTATCTTTCCGATTACAAGCTTTTTCTCTCTATAACGTATACTCTCTCTCTAGAATCCTCTTTATTCATCAAGTGTATAACCTTTAACTTCTCTCTACATTTATCCCCTTTATATGGTTGGAGAGGCAAAAAAAGTTGTAGAGAGAAAGAAGTGGTTTTTAGTGGAGTTAATGGGAATTAATTTCCCATAATTACCGGTTAACTAAACCAGTTCGGTATATTGTCAAATTATGGAGGTAACCTTGAAACCATAATTAAGTTTATAAGAAGTCACATTGCAAGAAATAGGAATTATGAAATAATCACTCGCTCCCTATATAGTGATAATAGCACATGTGGTATGACACTATGACTTACATGTTATAGTGATTTAACCCGTTCTTGAAGAACATACATTAATTGGATAAATCAAACGACACTATATCTGTTATACTGAGAAGAAAGGAGCTTGGAGCTCGCGATTTCCTCAGGAGAAGGATGGTAGCTTCTGGAATGGTTCACTGAGAAGAAAGAAACTAGGATATATTTTCTTTGTGTAACAGAGTGTCAGAATCAGAGATATCTTTTGAATTCCAAAAATTTTCAAATGAATACAACAATCAGGAAGGATTGGCTTCAAATAAGAACAAAATTCCCGCAGTTTTAACAATCAACAAGTGAGTTGCTGCTTATATCCTGTAACTGTCTTGAGCTCCAGCTAGCTGTTGTAGGAGAAGACGGGAGAATAATTGTCGGAATCCGCTTGCTTTCTTCCACATAAGGAAAGTCTGTCATGTAATGAAGACCGCGGCTTTCGTGTCTGGCTAAAGCGCTGCTCACAACGAGCTTAGCACAGCAGAACAAATTTCTCATCTCACAAGCTTCAAGAGCTACCACTGTCTGTTCCCATCCATGTTCGAACAAAAAGGTTTCCCATTTCGCTTCTAGCTCTGCAATTTTTCTCTCGGCAGTATTGAGCCTAGTGGTCGATCTGACGATACCAACATACTTCCACATCACTCCCTGTAGCTCTCTTCTCACTTCTTGAGTCAAAGCTAGAATCTTCGTTATTACTTCGTCTCCTAGCGATCTAACTGTTGCAACAACAGGCCTTGTCCATTTCTCTGATGCACTTAGATCAAGTCTTGTGCGTCTCATAAGCTCAGTCGAAGGATGAACAGCCCGTCTCGCGAAAACCAGAGCTTCTAAAAGCGAGTTACTAGCAAGCCGGTTTGCTCCGTGAAGACCGGTACATGCTACTTCACCTGCTACAAACAATCCAAGGACATTTGTTTCGCCTTGTAAACCAGCACGAACTCCTCCACACATGTAATGAGCTGCAGGCACAACCGGTATAGGCTGACGGGTGATATCCAAACCGTGTTTAAGACATTCGGAAGCTATGTTCGGGAAATGGGCAAGAATCTTTTCTCTCGCCTTATGGCTTATGTCAAGTAACACAAACTTTTCATTCCGTTTCTTGAGCTGGTCATCAATGCTTCTTGCAACCACATCTCTTGGAGCAAGCTCAGCTCGGTCATCGTAATCAGGCATGAAACGCTCCATTCCTAGATTGTAGAGGATGCCACCGTCGCCTCTCATGGCCTCAGTGATGAGGAACGCGTTTTCTCTAGCGGTTTGTGGTTTGATGGGAAGACCTTCATCGGCTAAAGCAGTAGGATGAAACTGCACAAATCTACCAAAGACATACAAACACAAACATAAAACATAAGTTATTGTCAACAAGTATCTTCAGACTTTTTTCGGTGTTTACTTACTCCATATTTGAGATTACAGCTTGAGCTCGATGAGCCATAGCCATGCCATCTCCAGTAGCCACCTATATAAAAAGCATCATGATTGAAATCCATATGTGAACAAGTGGTAGTTTCGACAACTATTTTCAAGTGACCATCGCGTAATACTTGATCAAAAGTGTCACTTTTGGATTACTCCCATAAAACACAAAGTTGTTATGTTGCTCCTACTCATTCTTTCTTCTGATACAATTGGTAATATGAGACTGCCATAGAGTTTTGTAACTAAGAGAATCTAAAGACAATGTTACCAGAGGATTTGTGGTTGATGGGTAGATATGTCCAGCTCCACCCGAAGCAAGCAATGTCACCTTCGATAGAAAACGTACTACCTGAAGAAACATAGGGGTTTTAGCATTACAATCTAAGCTACAAGGCGAATAATCAAACCGACAGAAACCAGATTGTTTTGTACCTCATTTGTTTTGATATTCAAAGTGTCAACACCATGACAAGCTGTGTTCAAACCATCCTGTTGAGATAAAAAAAAAGATTGATCTGATAAGCCAATTGGTCAGAGGCAATTTGTTTTTTTAGGGTCGAAGGTGGAACCTGAGAAGTGAGCAGATCGATTGCAAAATGGTGTTTGAAGACAGATATGTTTGGATCATTAAGTACGGCTTCAAGTAAAGCTCTCTCAATCTCTCTTCCTGTCATATCAGCTGCGTGAACGATCCTATGATGCGAGTGACCACCTTCTCTTGCCAAATGCAAGTTCCCATCCTCACCGTGATCAAATGATGCTCCCATTGCAATCAGCTCGCGTATCCTTTCAGGCCCTTCTGTACACACAACCTGAAAAAGGACATTCAGACAGTGAAAAGTGAGACAGGTTTGGACATATCTCCCAGCACAAGAGAACAGATAGCATCCAAACTGGTAAACTCCTTCCATAGAGAAACTTGATTAACGAGACATATCCCGAATGCCCCAACTCCTTCTGCCCAAACTTCCTTTTAACCTGTTAGTGTTAGCTCTGTAGCTAACTGACTCTAAAACTATTGCTACGCTATTGACACAGCTACATCCACTACAAACCGCCTAGGCTAATTACAATGCTTATGCACTAGACTAACACAAGCACTTATCAAACAGTTTTCAGGCAATGAAGCACATAAGAATGCAGCATTTTAAACCAATCTATCCACAAGTTCTCCTCCTTTGTGGATATATATATCATATATAATCAGTAACGGGTACTTACTCTTACAGTTTCTTCATCACAAAGATGAGCACCGGCGACGATTGTGTCGTGCATATGACTTTCTACAGAATCCAAAGGGCATAACACTGCACTAACACCACCTTGAGCATAGTTTGTGTTACTCTCGTGAGGTTCATCTTTGGTGATCACTGCCACAGTGCCTTGCTTTGCAACTTCTAAAGCATAACGCAGACCCGCCACTCCACTGCCAATCACAGTGAAATCATAATACTTTGTTGAAGACGATACCAAAACTGCCCTGATACTTGTACAAAGCTTCGAGCTCTCATCGATGGCGGAAACACCGCGAGAGTAACAACCACATCTCTCAGCCTTTAGAGCCTTAGATACGCCACTCGACCTATGTACACAAAGATTATAGAAGTTTGAGTCCAGCATAAGAAACTATAGGTCTAATTACGAAGAAAGCTGTGCATGAGAACACAGAGATTGGGAATCAGGAATCTCAATGTCAATCGCTGCACAGAAATGACAAAATTTTGAGATTTAAGTTTAAAAAAAGTGATACCAAGAGAGCTCTTTAAATGGATTTGCCCTGAAAGGAAAACCAGAACTCCATGAGTCTTGCCGGTAACCTTGTCCCCTGTAAAACTGTCCCGCCAGATAGAAATCATGAATGTTCCCAGCAGAAACATTAGCCGCCATTCTTACAGCTCCTACGAAATCATGAAGATTGTTGTCACATTATCAAACAAAACACCAAACAGAGAGAGAAATTACACCAAATTTCGAAAATTTAGGATCAGAGAGATAGATTACACAACAATTCGGAATCCTGTAGGAACTAAATAAAGAAAACACGGAGATCTTACGGAATCACGGGAAGCGCTCTGATCTAAGCAGGTGACGAAGAAACCGAGTGTTGGGTAAAATTGAAATCTGGGGATTCAAGTAGAACGTGATTCAGACTGAAAAAACAAAAAAAAAACACGAATTTTTCGCGAAGGGAAGAAATCAAATTACGACGCAAGAGCAACAAAACGAAAATGATAAATTTTCATGAAGAAGAAGAATAAGAAGAAGAAGAAGAAGAAGAAGAAACGATTTTGTTTGAAGAAAAATGAATACCAAGAAAAAAAAAGATGGCAGAGGTTTCTGGTCCTTGAAATTCGCGCCTTCCTTATTGTGTTTGAGCCGCCCCCACTCGTCGTCGTCTTTACTATTCTTCTTCTTTTTTTATTTTCACTTTTTGGGATCTATATTTTCTTTCATTGGCGTTTTTCAAATAAATTAAGACCAATCAAAACATTTTTTTATATATTTAATATATATTAGTTTTCGAATATAAGTTTTCAGTTGTAGAGAGAATTAAGTTTTTTTTTATCTGGCATATGATCAGTTACAAATTATGAAAATAAATATATTAACGATTTTGACAACGAACAATTCTATCGGGCTATAAAGATTTACGATCAACGTTATACCTACATCATGCTTGTAATATAGCACTTTACCCTTGACCAGCCCATCTTAGAGGGGTGGCGAGAGGGGCCAAGGTCCTAGGCTCACAAATTTTTTTTTCGTTTTTCTTCTAATTTTTTTTTTAAAAAAGCCCAAAAAAAATAATAATTATATAGGAAAAAAAGCCCAAAATTTTGAAAAAAAAAAATTTCATAGTTAAAAGGTCCAAAAAAATTTCTTTTCACCCTAGGCTTTTTAAAACTTAGAGACGGACATGCCCTTGACATGTTTGATCACAACGAGTGGATACGCTTACACTGTGCTAAAAATCTCCTGAAAATTTATCTATTTTAATTTGCATTCTTTGTGAGTTGAACTCCCTACTTCCGAATATATAAGCATTAATGAAACATTGGTCAATAACCGAATCGAGGAGACTTCCACAAAGAGAGAATTAAGTCTATGACTAGTGATCCATGATTTTACTATAAAATTAATAAAGGCAAATAAATAAATATCCCAACAACTTGTATAGAGCTTTTACATATGTGTGTTGTTGATGCATGCACCAAGCATGACCTTGTAAGTAGTAATTAGAATCATGGAAAAAGAACAATCACTTTTCCATGAGTCGTGGCCAATGAAATCTCCAATGGCCATATATTTCATTTTTATTTTTACAAATATTTTGGAAACAAAAAAAACAGGAGAGAATACTTTGGAGTCTTCTTTGAGTCTTTTGACTTATTGATGGCTTCTGAATTTTCTCATCGGACAAATTCAAATATTAAAAGACCAAATGCAACTTGTAAAGAAAAAGGTTGTGTGGCATTTGAATCGCTATCATCATAATCCCCTCTTGTTTTTTTCTTACAAAACATTCTTCTTTTATTCTTACAACGACAACACGTTTGTTTTTTTTTTAATAGAAAACGGATCGGAAACGGAAATTATATTATAAAAAAATCCAACTTCCACCGTAAAGCCCATTTGAAAGTTGGCCCCAGAAACAACTTTAGAATGAATATGTAAATGGGCTTACCTTTCTCATGGGCCGAATACGTGTATGGTTACGAAATTTTAACCACCGGGTTATTATGGTTACAAAAATTTTCTTAACTAACCTTAACATAAATTATACTGTTATGATTATTACTGTTATGGTTATACACGGTTAGTATCTTTTGGTCATCTGAAATTATATTAAAAACATCCTATAAAGTGGGGATGGATATTTTAACCAAACCGACTGAACTAAAACTGAATCAAAGTCTATACACAACCCAGTCGATTTATTTTTCCTTAACCTAATTGGTTCGGCTCGATTTGAAACCGAACCAAACTAAATTGATAATCTGATCTGTTTTTATTCATTAATTAAATTAATAAAATAAATAATATGGTAACCTTAATGTAATGTTTAGATTTTTTTTTTGGCAATTGACCAAAATAGCACACTTTAAAAATTTTATTCCAAATTTAGCATCATTAGTTGAAAATGACAATAATACCATAAATTTAATATTAAAATGACATAAAACCATTTCTTAATGGGAAAAATTAAACCCTAAATTGGAAATAGTGAACCCAAACATAATATTTAGTTTTATTTTAAATTTATTTTGAGTAAACAAGTATTTTTACATAATTATTTATGCTATTTTTGGAATTTTAAATTTAGGGTGCTAATTTTGAAACAAAAAATAATTTTGTGCTATTTTAGAGTATTTCTCTTTTTTCAGTATATACTTAATAACTAATGTAAATAAATAATATGGTAACCCAAGTCAGCCTAAAGTTTATTTAATCTTTTCTAACACTAAAGACCCTAATCTTAAACTGTACAAATAAAACTTTTCATATCCCTTTAATTTCTTTTCCTATACGTTTTAATTATCGTACACGATTCTTCAAATATTCAATTTTCTACAAATAGATGGATTTTACCATGTTTATTATTATCATAGCCACCGATAAGACTTTGTGATCGATTTATAAGACCGACACAGAGATCATGTGCGTAAGTTCTCTGGCTTGGCTCAATTTTTTAAATTCAAAATTTTAATAATATAAAATCAAGATAATAATTTTTGTGTTTGCTACAATTCTATGATACGTTATATTTTTTCTAAAATTTGAAAGAAAACAAAATTATTTGGCAATAAAAAAAATCCGAAATATGGATATATGGCATGTTGATGTAGGTTTTGTTTCCCTACTAAACTGATAAAAATCCGTAACATGGCTGATTACTTGATTTAATATAATATAATGAATTTCCAGAAGAAAAACAAATTATTGACGTAGATGAAACCAAAACTATTTCTATTCAAAATAGTATGTATGCAGCTTCCTCAGTAACAAATAGTATTGCTTGAACCAAATATTTAAATTAATTTGTCAAATAATCCGTTCAAGAGTTAAATATTATTATATATGATCAATGCCTTGTATATCATTCATCAAGATCAATGATTAGACACCAAGTATATTATTGATGATAAATTTTCTAATTTTATGAAAATAATAATAAGTGGTTTAAGGCTACCATAGTTAAGTAAATGTAAATCGATAATTCAATTCGTAGCAATACATCAGTAGTTTTGAAAAGATGGTAAACTTGTGAATCACATATTCGTTGGCCATGGAATACCCAAAGTTGATATTAAAATCAAAACAATCCCATTTGGAAGATGGCGAGCAATGTCCACCGAATTCGTCAATAAATTTATTAGTAGAAAAATAAATGAAGAGAACATAGATAGTTATTATTACAATGAAATGTTGCAGAGACTTATTACCCCTCTGATTGACTCAGCTCCCAGCGTTATGAGTAAATATATATGTCTAGGAATTTAAATGTGCCAGCTATATATATCCTTGCCTCTTTTTTTTTTCTTTTATGTAAAAAAAAAGATTATTGCCATAATAGATATATATGGTGGGGGCACAAAGATCAAGATATTTTAATGATAAGAGAGGGAGCTTCTATTCTCTCTTTCTTTCTTACAAAAACACTGTTTTTTTAATTTCGTGAAAAATCCTAATCCCAAGAGAGTCAAACCATCTTCTAATTAAATATCTCCCTTAACCTGATTCCTAACTCTCATGCCACTTACTTATAATACAAAATAGTATCACTACTACTAGTATTTAATTAGTAAAACTATATATAATCAATTATACTGAATAGTCTAATCCAATATTCCAAGGGTATCATCACTGTACAAAATAAAAATGAATCTATTAGGCATTTCATTTTTTCATCAGTGTCCTCTAAATTTTTTTTTGGATAAAGGATGTCATATCAATAATTTTTTTTATCTTGATATTGATAATAACCGGTTACTATCTATCTCAGATTCCAATCAGTTCCATCAAGAACTACCAGTCCTTGAGTTATATATTTCGGGGTTTGTTATAGTCTCAAACTCTTTTTGGGTTTCATGAGTTTAAGATTTCCATCATCATGATGAGTTATGTTTTGATGATAGAGACTCTGTTCGGCATGGTGTCGCTGTGTCAGCGATCAACTATCATAAATATAAATTACTTCTCATTCAAGTATGTGGAGAGTAATACCAACAATATGTTTAATAGTACTATTCCAATTGCCGATGTATTTTTCATCGACACCGACAAATACCGGCAACACCGTTATAAGTAACCGCAGCACTTTTAGATGAAAAGAACAGGGTCAGAGTGTAAAGCAATAGTGGTGTACATGTTTTCGGTCTAATTTATCTCAACACTAACCAAAGAAAGAAAAAAATCATTTCAGTTAACCAAGTCTGACACATGAAACTTCGATGCCGAAAGAGCTATAAGATCAAAGACGAATCTTTTTAAACATACACGTGATTTTTGCGTCCCCCAACACCATCTTAGGCGGTCCATGTTTTCATACTTTAATTTAGTGGGAAATCTTGATTAGTAACTACCAGCTTGCATCTCACAAGTCCATTACCAGTTATAATTATCACCACATGCCAGACACAATCAATACATTATTTAATATAGCCTAATATTATATTTATAACTATACTTTTTAAACTCTACAAATAATTATTCCACTAGGTTCTGAACTTGTAGTACTATTTAATAAACTCCATCAACGAACTACTCATATAATCTCTTGCTACGATCTCTCTCATCTATCTTCCAAAAAAAAAATAATAATAATGAGAAAGAAAGAAAGTAGTAGTGGAGAAGACCTAAACAACGAGTACAAGAAAGGTCTGTGGACAGTAGAAGAAGACAAGATCCTCGTGGATTATGTCAAAGCTCATGGCAAAGGCCATTGGAATCGTATTGCCAAAAAGACTGGTCTCTTTCTCTACTCTCTCTCAACTTTTTTTGTTTGTTTTTTAGGTCGGGGTAAAACTGGCATTATATATGGGTTTCTTTTATGAAAGGTTTAAAGTTAAGGGTTCGTTTATGATGTTGGAGAGTTACCTTTATAAGTCTTAATTAAGTTGATTATATTTGTAGCCCATTTAATTACACCGTATATCGCAAAAGTCTAAGTGTGAATATGGATGTTTTCGGTAGAAATTAAACTATTATATTAAGAAGCCAACTCCATTTGATTACCTCTTTAATTAGTTGTTTAAATTGGAATATTATCGTCTGCCTATCTCTTACTTACAGTTCATGGGTGATAACTGATTGACGATGTTAACTTATGGGTTGCTTGTGTTTGTCTTTTTATGAATTAAGTTCCTCATAAATAAACAAATTGTATATACAAATTAGGTTTGAAGAGATGTGGAAAGAGTTGTAGATTGAGGTGGATGAATTATCTCAGCCCAAACGTGAAAAGAGGCAATTTCACCGAGCAAGAAGAAGATCTTATCATTAGGCTCCACAAGTTGCTTGGTAATAGGTATGGCTCCATTACATTTACTTGAATTTATTGTTATCTACTTAACGAAACTAGCTATTTCGAGGGGTAAAATACAGCTATTTTCATCCGTAATATTTATCACTATAAATAATCATAAATATTCGTGATTTCTTCTCAAACTTGCTGGGTATTTTTATTCTTTAAATTTAAATAAATCATTTATAGATGATTAAAATTAATATATAGTTTATATGCGTATTTATTTAGGTGGTCTTTGATTGCTAAAAGAGTACCGGGTCGGACGGATAACCAAGTGAAGAATTATTGGAACACGCATCTTAGTAAGAAACTCGGAATCAAAGATCCAATAACCAAGCCGAGCAACGGTGATATTGCTTATCAGATCAATCTCACAAATCCTACTGAAACATCAGAAGAAACAAAAATCTCGAATATTAACGCTAACAATAATATTCTCAGAGATGAAATTCAAGAAGATCGTCAAGGAAGTAACTATTTGGGTTCACTTTGGGTTCATGAAGATGAGTTTGAGCTTAGTACACTCACCAACATGATGGATTTTATAGATGGCCACTGTTTTTGATGTTTCTTATTTATTCTTTTAGATTTGCTTTTCTTTCTGTCTTGTTATCTTCAAAGCTGATCAAACACTAATACATCAACAGTCTTGGACTAAAAGTTGTTGATGTGGTAGTGTATGATTGGCTAAGTCTTTTTTAATTAGGCGAACTTTCTAATTGGGTTATACGTATATGCTTAAAAACCTTATGCATTCATGATAAATGCTATATTTGTTTCTTCCTAAGCAAAATATTTGGATTTTTCTTGTCTGAAATTAATGCTCATATAAACCTGTTAAATTTTAGTTCAACTTATAAGCTAAAATTAAAAGAGTCTAATGATAATGGCAGGTTAAAGGTTGTATAAATTTATATATAAAATGTAAAGAAGAAAACCATATGTGGATACAGAAGAAAGTGAAACTAGCTAGCTAGCTAGTGCATATGATTACTAATCAATGTACTCTTTTGTTGTCAATTATTTAACAATTTAATTTAAGAAAATATGTAGCAATACTATTTTTGTTTCCCAAAATGTTGATGTTAGTTAAATTTATATACTAATGTACTATGTAAATGAGAAATCAGACACAAACCTTGATTGCCCTGGCGACCATAATATAAACTGAAGAAAATTAAATAGAAGTCAGAAATATAATGGGTCAAAATTTACATTCACGCTTCCCTAAAAAATTCTATAAATTCTTATGACAAAGCTGTCCCCATTCATAATAGTTTAATTTATGTTCTTTGTCTTTGGTTTTTAATATGTTATTTGAAAGCTTGTCTCCTACCCTACCCTTCCTTGATTTTAATTATACAGTCATTTAAATAACAATGCATGATACTATAACATATGAAATATATCATCTAAGTCGAAGGGTTTCTGATGATCTACAAGTGGACACGTCGGTCATGTATAATGGAAATGAAAAAGGTGAAGCCATGAAGGTTCCCAAATTTTCCAGATCGATTTAAATGTAATTAATATCTTCATTTATTAGACATCGGTTTTAACATTTTTAATTCGCGATTTTGTAAATTTGTTACGTAAATTCAATGAAAAGTAAATATTATTTATCTTTTCAAAAATTTGTAATTTAATCTTCTTCTTATTTTTTCGTTTAATGAACATCTTATTCTGCTTATTTTTAACTAGTATTCTACGATTTTGTTATTCCACCGTGTTATAAAAACAAAAATAAACATAAATTATATATCATTAATGACATTCTTCTTTATTTATTTTATAAGTCGGATACATAACGAAGGAAAAGAAGCTCATATCAAGTAAAGGTGCATTATAATTGCAAGTAGCAATTAATTAAGATGGGAGATCAAGAGTATGATAAAGGTGATTATGATGATGATGATGATGATGATGATGATGATAATAATGATAGATTGGTTTAGATAGGATGAACAGGAGAGAGGCCAAAGTGGAGTCCCCAAAGCTCAAAAGCTCCATTAACAAAGTCATAGTGGCCTCCTTTCAAAGCAAGCGTTCCTTTCAGAACCCCTTCTCTCACAAATGGATATGTCAATAGGTTTGCTAGTGAAACATTCACTGCCTCCTGCAATAATATTCATACATATTTTTATTAGAAAACATTGCGATAAAAATGATGACATTAGACAGGATTATTTCGGTAATAGTTACTTATTTTGTTTTAAATATAAAACATGCACACATTTTCTAAAATAAGCGAATTCAACATTTAACTAAGATTTTGTCTATGGATCTATGGTGGTTTAGCGTATCGCATTTCAAAATATCTATAAAAAAATTATGCAACGCATATTTGATATGTTGAAAAAAATAAAATAAAGAATTTTGTTTTGGATCAACATCATTTTCGAATGTTTCAGCTGCACATGTTAAAAAGACGATGATGGCTAGCTAGCGGATAAAAAAATTGTATTCATTTAGTTTTAAATTTTTTAAATAGATAGAAATTATCTAGTATTATAAGGTTTTCATATTCTTTTGAATAATAAAATAACTGAAAACTATAAAGGAAATAGACATATATATACCCTTTCACAAAGCGCACATTGTTCTTCAAATGATGAACTTCCATTTTCTGCCAAAACCTTTGATTTTGCTGGCAAGCAGATTTTAACCCAGTCTTCTATAAAATCACTGCAATTTAAGTAAACATATCATCATGATGATCAAAAACAAAAAAATCATATGATATCATTATGAAATTAGAGAGGAAACATTTATTACGTGGAGTTGTTTCCGTCAAGAGGAAATGACATCAGCCCCTTGATGCCACCACATGCACTGTGACCTATCACCACAATGTTCTCCACCTACATTATTCATTACTTCCAATAATCATCAATCTA
This sequence comes from Eutrema japonicum, assembly GCA_030161315.1. NCBI lineage: Eukaryota > Viridiplantae > Streptophyta > Magnoliopsida > Brassicales > Brassicaceae > Eutrema > Eutrema japonicum. The sequence continues at coordinate 50,609,904 of BSQW01000005.1, forward strand.
CACATGTATTGATGTTATATCAGTATACGCGCACATCATATTCATTGAAACAGATCGGCCCAATAAGGCCCATATACTTAACCCTCGTCTTCGGCCGGGCCCATTACGAATCGCCAAAGCTGGCCCTTTTACATTCCCTCCTACGCATTTTACATTTTTTTCTTTCTTTCTCATCATAATACCAAGTACTTATAATTTGAAATCTAACATACATCATATGAACCAAGCAGTTTTCAGAAAATCACAAAACAATCCAGAGAGAGAGAGAGAGAGAGAGAGAGAGAGAGAAAGACCTTAAGGTGCAAGACAGCGTATTCAATGGCGGCTCCAACACCTACATATTTGACCTGCAATTGTTTAAAAAGAAGAAAAGCCATGTCACGCCTTCATAAGTCAAAGTCAAACAATCCGTTCTGATTCTTAGAAATGTATTGTATAAATAAAGTGTTAATAACCTTGTCAAAAGGAGGAACCATACTAGCGATGTTACGAACCACGAAGGCATCTCCAGGATGGAAGTCTAGCACGTGTGATGGGCACACACGTGAGTCCGAACAAGCAAACACCATGAACTGCACCATTCATAATAATAAATTACGAGTGAGCGGCCATGCATATATTCTATTTTTTTTCTTCTTCGTTTTATTTACCTTTGGGCTTTGACCTTTGGCGAGCTCACCGTACAAATCAGGATTCGTACTGCAAATAATTAAGATACAATATTATTATGTTTTAAATTATGACTTGGTACGTAATATGTCATATATGTTACTAAAACGAAAATATTGATTTGTTAATTACTCATATTTCTCTTTCTTGAAGGTGATGAAGCCTTGCTTAATTCGTTCGACGGGATCGAAAGATTTGCTGTCCGACGACGAGCCTGTCTTCAGCTCCGCCGTGAGCTGCCCCACCTTGGCCGCAGCCACCGTCTTCAGCTCATCCTTCTCACTGCCCGTACATTATTACACAAACTAATATTATGAAACTATTCATAATATACAATTCTTTTTTTTAACATACATACTATACAATTCTTTATCAAAAACAAAAAAAATTTCTAATATACAATAGTTATTTTCCCGATATTCATTTTGATTAAAACACAATTTTTTTAAAAGAACCATTACTTTTAAATTAGTATTATAACTTATAAGCCTCCCATTTTACAAAGTCTTCTAAGTTCTATCGGTTTTCAGTATCCTTAATATTTACTTACATGATAAGCTTCTTGAGAGCTTCGATGGCGTCTTCGTATGATTCGTTTCCCATGTCTTCTCGGTTCTCCCTGCTTGTCATTGACCCAAACAAATTAAATATATATAAGAAAATTCTCTTACCAGAAAAATATAAAGTAATTTTCTTTTACCTAAAAAGTAATTAAACCAGAGAGAAAATGAGAAAGAAAATAATATAATTAATTTAGATACATGCTTAATTAAGATAGGATTTGTATATTTGAGATTCTATAACTAATAAATTATTTGTAGTCAAATTCTATAACTAATAAATTATATCATTTGAGATTTACTTTCTAAATATATATATTTGTAGATTATTCTTCAAACTTTGGATTTAGCTCACTTTCTACAGTTTCGAAGTCATTAGATGTAAAATTTCAACTATAAATTGTAAAAAGTAAAGATTGCTCACAATTGTGGCATTACCTGGTAAATAACTAACCCATACCTAAATCGGAAACAGTACAAACGAGATCTCGTTGTATTAAGTATAATTTATAAACTATCAAATATTTAAATATGAGCTACAGCACAATACATAACAGTTTATATTTAAACATAGATATAGTATATTTTAATATAAATCTAAGTATATTTTTTGGGGCAAGAGTCGGAAATATATGATTAGGAGCTAAATAATTGGTATTAGATTGGTGAAAAGTGAATACTAGTAACGCCATTACAAATGAAGTAGAATAGGATAGTTCTACAGACACTATCCATTACATAATTAGCAAATGACAATAACAATACGTGTTCACAATTGAATGGTGAAGAGCTTGAGAGCTTGAGATGTGATGGACAGATAGTGGGAATGTGGCTTTTCCATAGTAATGATTAGGTTTGGTTTAGTTCTTTTCCATTTTGGTTCGCTATAAAGATTATGAGTTTTTGGTTTTGACTAGTAAAAAAAGATTATGAGTCTGTTTTTAAAAAAATATAATAATCTCGTAACGTCACGTTAAAGATAAAACAAAGCACGGATTGTTTAATTTATCAAGAAAAAAGGGAAAGACATGGAAACACGAGCGTGTTCCAACAATTTTGGAAGTTTGGCGAAATTACTATACACGTACATTCACACTAACCTCTCTCTTACATGATTGACAAACAAATAAACAAGCATGTGTATAAAGTTATATACATTAATAAGAAGGATCCTTTAAGTTTTCTTGTGGTCAGTTTAAAGCGTAATATATAGTAGAGATCAAATTCGAATCCAAATCATAAGCTCAATTGCTCAAAGCACCATGAAAATATATCCTTAACTACTATATGCATGTACCTACACAAGTTACATTTATTCATATAGTAAAGAAACATATACTCAACAGTCAACACATATGCGATGCATATGATAGAGAGATGAATGTATTATATGTATACTATACCCAATTGGTGGTGATGCAGGTGCGAAAACAGGCTCCGTTGCGGACAAACGGATCGGGAAGACGAAGAGGAGAGACAGGTGATGACGAATGGACTAAGAGATTGGTATTTATAATACAAAGTATTAAGAAGAGTAAAAATAGTATAGAGTAAATATATGAATGGAGAGTAAAATCATTTGTGGATGTATTTGACAATTGGGAGATGGGCTTTTCGGGGTCTCATGGATAAGGAAAGCGAAAGGTGTGGTGAATAGAAAATTGTCTTTCTTTTCTTCATTTCTGGCGGTGGATGAGTCACTACTCTTTGTGATTTTTTTAGATAATAATCCTTTCCCATTTGTGATAGTGATTGTCCAATTTTTATGTTATGGCGATAATGGTAAAATGTCAAATGTATGTATAAGGTTTTTGAGCGAAAACAATCAATTAAAATTTTGGGATTTGCTTAGTTACATCCAATTATTTCTCATACTAACTTTTGAAAGTAGCGAAAGGGTTTGAAAAATAACAGAATTATTATTCAGTTATAGTAAGTCTAATGTTATATACAAACCATTTCACTCTTGTTAACCATAATATTCCACAATACATGACTCAAATGTGGTTACTTTTTTTTTTTTTTTTGACAAACAAATGTTGTTACTTCAGCTAGTTAATCGGAAACTATTTTGATATTACCATATCTGAGTCTAAGTTACCGCACTAATGTTTTATATAGCCACTCAAGCTATTATCGAAAAAATAATGGTTCCAAAAACCTAGGGAAATAATTGATCGAAAGTTGAATTTTTCTCGGATAGAGAAAAGAGAAACAAAAACATAAACCAAAAAAAAAAAAAACAAGTGGTGGAGATGAGGAAGGGATTGAGGGATGTGGGTAGCTAGGTGTGGGATATATAGAGGATAAGATCATATCACCAAAACAAGAGGCTCCACATATATATTTCATTTTCTTGCTAAGCTTATCCAAATAAATGTTATGGAAATTATAAATTTAAATCAATCAAACGTAATGATAGTTGATTGTTTTCTTGAATAGATAACAAATAATAATACAAATGTATGTAAAATACAAAATTAACTTGACGGTTTTTTTTTAAAACGTATGAATGGATATAAGAATGGTAGAGGCTTGCTTGAGAAATCTTCTAAAATAGAATTTCACTCCTAGGATGGTGTACGCAGTTTCTTGGACTCTATCTTGCAGAATTCAACTATCGATCTCCATACTACACACCGTACGGAGATCCTAGCAAACTATACTCTGTTTTTCTCAGTATTTATTTAAAAAGAAGAATAAGAGAAGAATCTGTTTCATCTCGTACATCTCTCCAAGTGATCAAATTATATATTGAGTTAAGCGGTGTTTTTCACAACCAACACATATGTGGTTTTTCCAACCGACACATACGTAGTGGGATGGTGTATTTGTTCAATAGACACATATTCTATTTAATTTATCTGATTTAATTTAATTAAAACTCCAACAATATCCCACATTTTCTATGCAAACTAAACAATAAGCACCATCACTTTGTGTGTTATAAGTATTTTACCTGTTTGTGGCTTTTGAAGCAGATGAGAGAACCGTCTCTGAGTCTGATGAGCCATTTAGAGAAACTGAAACCTAAAAAGGGACCAAGTTTAAAGTATGGAACATGCAGAGCTTGTTTACAAAAAGTGAACTAGATATGAGAAAAGAACATCTTTGTACAAACATGAACTTATGTTATCAAGAATAAGTAAAGGAGGAGATTGTAATATTGAAAGATGAATTAAAAGAAGATTAATAAACTAAAGCCAGATAAGGTTTTTCCCGTGTTTTTTTGTCTTGGTGATAAATCGACCAGATGCTTGACAAGCTTCTACGTCCTCTAGGGATGGGAGAGAGGAGAGAGGAGAGATGGAGAATGTGCAAAGGGTTTTGTTTTGCTACTTGTATATATATGTTGTGTGGAATATGAGGAAACTATGTCGACATTTTCATGCAACATGTCAACATCATTTACTTGAAAAATTAGAAACGCAGGCGCAAAGTCTTGTCTTTAGTTACTTGCTTCGTTGCAAGGAAAACGAAGATAGAGAATGAATTTCATAAGACGTTAATTAGGAGAAGTGAGTTTTTACCTTTGGGAAAGGAAAGAGCAGAACTTATATATGGCATATAAATCATCTACGAAGGATAAAAGCATCTAACCATAGCTTATAATATCACAGCTCTCTTCCACCATGACGAAGATCCTTGACTTCAATCTGCATTACTCAACATAAACAGTTTCGCTTATCAAAATACACGGACTGGATGGAAAAGATACGAGAAATCAACTATTTCATAGCTTCGACGAAGATCCCGTCATCCACGGATAACGTGAAGCGAATCTCGAGCGTGACCTTTAAAATTCATCTTCAACGACCAAGACGATGACGATATCCTAAAACACTCTAACAACGATTTAGAAAATGTGAAAGCTATGGAGGCGGTCTGTTTCGCGCTTCGAACTGTCGATGTGGCTTTCCGTGGGTCCCGCTTTCTCGTGGCCGTACACGTGACATAACATGTCACTGACATAAGGGGGTATATAGCACCAAAACGTTTTACATTGCCAAAAAACGAAAAATATCAATGAAACAAGGAACTATTTGTAAATTTACTATCATTAATGACGGGATCTGCTTATTCCGGCGAAAACGCCGATCAAATTTTGCCTGTAAGGTAAATAAGTCCTTCTTCTCTTATCCACTTCCCCGATTATGTTCGTAGGCTTATTATACGACGCCGTTTTTTTTTTCCTTTCACTGCCAGTGATCCGTTACCGCTTGACGAAATCGAAGACCCGTTGCTGTGGCTTCTTCTCAGAAGATCTTTGAAACGGCACCGTTTCGATTCGCTCGAGGTCGTTGTTGATCCCGGGGATCACTAAGTGTGTTTAAGGAATCGATTAAGGAGAGAGATGCGAGATTTTCGTTAATTAGAGCTAGTTAACCACAATCGAGAGCAGGTCGGGAATATTTTTTGGGCAGGCCTTGAGCCGTGTTCTTTTATTGATGATAAGTGAAGTGAACAATAAATTCAAGTCGATGTGAATGTATTGGTTATAACTTGAGCATCAAGAGGAGGCGGCTTTGACTAGGAAACGTGATCTATTTTTTTGTCTTTGTTTAAGGATAATTTCGAGTTTTTTCTTCTTTTTTTAATTGCTGCGTCAAGGCTGATGACGACTTAAGGAAAAAAATAGTTTTTTTTTCAACAAAAGGAAAACATCTGAATTGAATTATTGCGTTGCGGTTGTTTATTTGTTTCTTACTGCTTGTTTCTCCCTATCTGCTTGTTCCGTATTAGTTAAGTAGCCATATTTGTTGTCCAATCTGCCTGTTATGCATGTTTTACTATTACCATGCAAACCCATAAATTTTGTATTTGATGTTAGAAAAGTTGCGGTTGAAAACAAGTGAGAGACCGATCCGTTTGGGACTTTTATTAGTTTTGTCAAAATTTATTTATATGGACTGCACTTTTAATTTTGTTTGACCATTAAGATGCTAAACATTTTATGCCTTTTTTTTTTGTCAACTAGACATTTTATGATTAAAAACTTCAAATTATGTTTTTTTTTCTTTTGTTATTGCTACATATGAAATATTTGCACATAATATCAATTATTTCAAAGTGCTAAAAATTGTTGTCACTTTTAGTGTGAAACTACGATTTTACCCATGTTATTGCTGCAACGTGTATCGTACACGGCGTAATAGCAAAATTGGATTGAACAGTAAAATAATTGTTATATTTTACTAAGGATTTAAAAAATATAAACTTACTAATCAAAGTTGTAATAAGTGACATCATGTGCAAAAATCCCATCTACATATTTTCAAACTTTAGAAAGATTAAAAATTATAATTTTGTTTGGTCATTCGTATACTAAACATTTTAAGATTGAAACCTCAAACTGTGCTGGTTTTACGTTTTTTATAACGATGCTTGAATCCAAACATATGATTCCGAATAAGATACACTAATTTTATCATTTTTTGTTCCGTTGAACGTATTCCAAATCACAACTACTATGCAAATATACCAAATTGTATATATTTTTTCATGGACCCTCCATACTATTATCTGTTATGTTATGCATTATTGTGTTGACTTTGGGCATAAAAACACAAGCATTTATTAGTCCACTTGTTAATATTCATCTCTTCAAACAACATCATTATTGAACATTATATTGCCATGTTCTCAAACACACATATCTTTTTATTCATGTATTGAGATATTTTGTTAGAACAAAAAAAAAACTGCTTTTAAACGTTGCTTTATGACTTAACTTTTGTTTTACGAAGAATGCAGTTTTATATTTTTAATGCAATGTTTTAGACAATTTTAATTGTATCCATATTATGATATTACTCAAGTTTATTAATTAAAGATATACAATTAATAAAGAGTATAATATAATTTCTATTAGTTTTTAATACGGGTAAAAAAGTTATAAATCAATACTTATAATAAAATGAATGGGAAAATCGCATAAAAAACCTTCAAAGTGTCAGTTACTAACACTTTAAACTTTTAGAGTTTTATACTAACACTATAAACCCTCAATCTATATATTTTAACATAAAAAACTCTCAACGTGGCAATTTTGTTCGTGCCACCAAAAATGTGACTGGAACTGTTCAGTTTCCGGTTAAAATAGTGACGCGTCATTTTTTTTTTGTCAACAGCTTAAATACCTAAAACGGTTTAGAAATCCAAACCGGAAATACTGAGTTTACAAAAGTAATATACACTGGGTAGACCGAATCGAGAACCGAATGGGTACCCGAATAACTATTCATCGCGAGATTACTATTCATTCCGAGTTTTCTCATTTCCTTGAAAATTCGAAAGGATTCGAAAATTCGAAAATTTGAAAAGATTTTCTTTGATCACGTTCTTTCGAATTTCCGAATCCTTTTTTTAAAAATCCTTTTTTTTTTGTTTTTTGTTTTTTTTTGTTTTTTTTTATTTAAAATAAATAAAATTATTCGTCTGAATAGTAATCCCGGGATTACGAAGTCTCGGGATGAATAGTACATAGTAATATTGGGATGAATATTTGATAGCACATAGTAATCCCGGGCTGAATAGTAATCCCGGGATTACAGAGTCTTTGGATGAATAGTAAACTCATGATGAATAGTAATCCCAGGATGAATAGTAACCACATAGAATAACCAACCTCGTCTAAGCTAAAGGAGAAGACTCGTACTGAATAGTAGTCTCGGGATGAATAGTGTCCCGGGATGAATAGTATTACTATGTTCTATTCATCCAGAGACTTCGTAAATCCGGTATTACTATTCAGACGAATAATTTTAATTATTATTTATTTTAATTAAAAAAAGGATTTAAAAAAAGGATTTAAAAAAAAAAGATTCCAAAATTCGAAAGAAAGAACGTGATCAAAGAAAATCCTTTCGAATTTTTGAATCCTTTCGAATTTTCAAAGAAATGAGAAGACTCAGAGTGATGAATAGTTATTCGGGTATCCATTCGGTTCTCGATTCAGTTTACCCAGTGGATATTACTTTTGTAAACTCGGTATCTCTGGTTTGGATTTCTGAACATTTCTAGATATTTAAGCTGCTGATAAAAAAAAAAAAAATGACACGTCACCATTTTAACCGGAAACTGAACAGTTTCAGTCACATTTTTGGCGGCGCGAACAAAGTTGCCACGTTGAGGATTTTTTATATTAAAAGATATGGATTAAGGGTTTATAGTGTTAGTATAAAACTCTGAAGATTTAAAGTGTTAGTAACTGCCACTTTAAAGATTTTTTATGCGATTTTTCCTAAAATGAATGGAGTATTGTTATGCATTTATTTGTCATGGACATTGCAAGTTTCTTTATCTCTTGGATATCAAACGCTAGAATTTGAAGGATATAATTTGAACATCAACAGAATCAATGGTGGAACATCAAGCTACAACATTACCTTAGCGTTATAAAGAGGTGGAGTAACAGGCTAGGATATCAATAGTTAGTGGTCTTTGTGACCGCCCGGACGGCGATTAAGCATTCGGCGGATAGAAGCCGCCTAGATTTTAGTATAATCAAGTAAAATTATTTCCTTTTAAAACTCATATATCTTTTAGTTTTATGGTCGAAATGGCTGAAATATGCTAGATCTTCTTTTTATATAAAACATCAAAAAAGAGTAGAATTAAATAAATATGTGCAGAAAATCAATGGTAGCCGCCGTTTAGGATTGGAGATGTCTCATGTTGAAGAAAAAAGATGATGACAAAATTATATTTTTACTTTTTATTATCTTTTTTAACAGATCACAAAATATGTATTTCACTAGCGTCAACCCGGATTCTTCACATTTTAAATAGGTTCCTTACCAACTGTACTAAATTAGATCAACAATTTTTGCATACATAAGTATTGTATTATATAACTATATATTTTGATAAAAACCAAAAATCTAGCCTCCGATTAATCCCGTTTAATCTCCAATTTTCTCTGTAATCGTTACGCCCAAAAACAATTTATATGTAAACATAAAAATAAATCTCTGTCATTTATTATAATTTTTTATCTATAAAAATAAATTATATCTAAATACAAAGAAACAAATTATATTACAAAATTTGATATAAAAAAAACTCGTGTGGATGCACGAATTAAAATCTAGTGTATTGTATAAAATAAAAGTATATAATTATTTGAACAATATTCCATATACTGTTGTCGGGAAATTGCTCATTTAATTCCTGAACTATTTCCTCTGGCTCAATTTATTATTCAACTATCGGTTGCTCAAAATAATTCCTCAAATTGTAGTTGACTGCGCAAAATTGGGATTAACAAAGTCAAACGATAATTACTAAATGGATATAAGTACACTAAATCGGCTGTAACTCCTTCAAGTCAACCCCAAATGGCTTGAAACTACTTCCATTGGAAATCTAACTCAATTTTCTATAACTTTTATGAAGAGCACCATATCTAAATTCAAAGATAAGACTTCCATCCGAGTCGATCTTATAGACACATATTCTTGATGCAATATTGACTCGGATAGAAGCCTTCCCTTTAGATTTACCTTTGGAGCTCTTCATAAACATTATATGAAATTGAGTGAGATTTCCAATGGGAGTATTTTCAACTCATTAGGGGTTGTATTGAAGGAGTTAGAGCCGATTTAGTGGACATATATCCATTTAGTGGTTGTAACTCATTCAATACAACTCTGAATGAGTTGAAACTACTTCCATTAGAAAGCTCACTCAATTTCCTATACCTTTGATGAAGAGCTCCAAAGCTAAATCTAAAGAGAAAGCTTCCATCCGAGTTAATCTTGTATCAAGAATATGTGTTTAGAAGATCGACTCGGATGGAAGTCTTCCATTTGAATTTAGATATGGCTCTCTTCATGAAAGTTATAGGCAATTGAGTTAGATTTCCAATGGAAGTGATTTCAACTCATTCTGGGTTGTATTGAAAGAGTTACAGCCGATTTAGTGGACTTGTATCTATTTAATAATTAGCGTTTGACTTTGTTAATCACGATTTTGCACACTCAACTACAATTTGGGAAAATATTTTGAGCAAGCCATAATTGATGAATAAATTAAGCCAGTGAAAATAATTCAAGAATTAAATAAGCAATTTGCCTCATTTTGTCCATGTTATAGTTTTCCCAATCACTTGAGGATAAAGACAATAATAAATTGTAAATAAAGTTTTATTTTGTCAGCATCATCTGTGTGACTGTGTTGTGTAATAAAGTTATATAATTTATTAATTTGACTTAAGTATAAATATTATTTTTTCCCCCGCTAATTGGCATACTTGCGAATGTATATAATTTTTTTTTTTTTTTCATTTTTCACCAAAATAATATTTTCATTCGTCACATAAATGAAATAATTCTTGCGAAAGCAATTTCCACCCAATCAAGAAGCGGAGTTGACCGCAGCGACACCTGCCTCTTGTGAAGCAATAATCATCTCTTCGCCAGCCCGATAAGTTCGAGTCTTTCTCTTAATTTAGAATATCGGTACGATATTTAAGTGATATACACAGAACCGGAAACGGAAGTTCGGTTAAGTCCTCGGTAAACTTACCAAGGTCACAATAATTCAATTTCTACAACTAATATAAACCAAAAGATTCTGTTAAATTACAAATTCCGCATTGCCCGGTTTGATAAATTTTTTTTTTTTTTTTTTTTGATAAAGGGCTTGCTTGAATAAATTAAATAATTATGTTACAAAAGAACCAGATGAAACCACTCATCTAATACAATAAAAAAATTTATCTGATATTTTGTCCAAAAACTTTAATATGTTATGGATACAAACAAAATGATATATAGACTATTTCGATCAAAGTAAACAAAAAAATTTCACACATTTTGAATCTTATCCAGAAATGACATATATTGTTAGCTGCATAATATTTGTAATGATTGTCTTAAAATTCAAAAATATGATTATCATGTTATTTAGAAAATTTATGGTACCAAATATAGTAATATTCGTGTATAATTTTTTTTATCAATTTTAGATAAAAATATTGTAATTTTTAAAATATCTTCATAAATTATAAAATATAATTAGATTTAACAATTCACAATCAAAATAACATATCATACACAAAATCGTATCCGGGTGGATCGAGTTCCCGGTTCCCATGTGAAATTAGTCGAATTCAACTAATTTAGTGATTTGATAAATTTGATCCAAAACCGGTACACAATTTAACCAGTAAAATCGGTTTTTCGATATTCACACGGTTAAACCGTTTCTTTTAGCTCCTCTCGAGATTCTTTCTGCTAAGCGAAAACCAGACGACAGAAAAGCTACACAATAAGAGGAGAGAACTCGACAACGAAGAAGAGAAAGCGAGATTCTAACCTATCTCGTGCTCCGAATTCAAATAATTTATTCTCCGTTGCGGATCGATCGCAAATTATCAAGCTCCGCCGCCGCCGCCTCCGCCGCAATTGACGTCGGTGTCTACGTCGCTTTCGTTTGTGCGTGATAGGAGGACCAGCAGCAGGAGAAGTCAGCTTAAGTAACGCCTCCTTTGATTTGACTTGAGGTCAGCGTTGTTTCTTCCCCCAGATTTGTTTTTTTTTTTCTCTTTTTCTTTTCGAATTCGTTTCGGTAATGGTAGGATTATCAGAAGGTTTTCAGATTTCTTTTCTCTTTCTAATTTCTTCGTAGTTGATTTTTCATGATTCGGGGGGGTTTTGTTTTTTTTTCTTTCATTTTCTCAAATCTGATTGAGAGATATGGTGATGATGAATTGTGTGGTGTAGAAAATCTGAATGCGCGTCAATATTTGTAGATGTCTGGAAATTAGTGGGTAGATCGAATTCTAAAGTTGTTTACCATCGAGAACGAATGCGGAAACCACGACCGTATAGTTGATGTCCATAGGTTTTTGAGTTGTTCGTTCGAATTGCATTCTCGTTTTATTCTAGAACTTGAAACAGCTCTCTTGCTTGGTCATGTGTTTATATATTGTTCTCCTTTCCTTACCATGAGAATTTGGCCGATGAGCATTCTTCTGGACAGGATTTAGTGAAGTTTGATGCTTGTGTCCCAAAAGGAGAGATGTTTTTGAGCTATAAGGTTTCGAATTTGGGATTCCGCTTTGTTATCAATTTGAATGACATGAAATCCTGTTCTTCATTTTGACTGGAATTGCTCTTTTGCGCAGATACATAGTTTGGTGATATGGCATTGGTGATATCTCCGCATTTGATCTGCCTTGAAGAAATGTAAAATGCTGGCGAATTGGAAGAAACCACACACAGATTGATGCTCTCGTCACTCGACCTCTCTTGTAATTTTTTTTGAAACTTACGGGGCCAAAGGTGTATAGCATATGCTTTAAGAAGATACCAATAAAATAATTATGGAGTCGGGTTCGGAGAAAAAATTTCCTCTCAGTGCAGAAGACTACAAGTTATATGAAGAAATTGGAGATGGTGTCAGTGCGACTGTGCACAGAGCTTTGTGCATACCGCTTAATGAGGTAGTTGCTATCAAGGTCCTTGATCTGGAAAAGTGCAACAACGATCTGGTACACACTCTAATTCATTCTTATTTTAAAATATAAAAAAACGGCTTGCTTATTCGCAGTTTCTAGCTGTCTTTGCCAGTTTACTTTTCTGGTCTAGTTTTCTCTCTTTGTTTTTCCTGTTTCATGCTTTGGTGCTTGTGGGTGCAATTGTAGTTCAATTGCCTTCGACTGTGGAGACACCTAATGAACCTGTCAAATTGTAGTTGCATGTTTCGGCTTTATATATATATATATATATATATATATATTTTTTTTTTTTAATGTTAAAGTGTCACGAGCTTAAGCTATATGTAAAGAATTACATGCAGTTGTGAACACCATGGAATTCTTGTCTCTGTTAATCCGAACGAATAGGAACTGACTTGCTTGTAGGATGGGATTCGGAGAGAGGTGCAAACAATGAGTCTGATCAACCATCCAAATGTGTTACAAGCTCATTGTTCATTTACCGCTGGGCACCAGCTTTGGGTTGTGATGCCTTACATGGCTGGAGGATCCTGTCTCCATATAATAAAGTCTTCTTGTCCAGATGGATTTGAGGAACCTGTTATAGCTACTTTACTCCGCGAGACTCTGAAAGCTCTTGTATATCTTCATGCTCATGGACATATCCATAGGGATGTGAAGGTAAACGGTTGCATTATTTCCCTTTAGTATAGTACTTTCCTCAACTACCTCTAAATGAAGGTCGTTTTGGTTTATTGCCCTCCTCTATTGAGTGGTGAGGATGTGTTATCGTTTTTATCAATAAATATGGCTTCCTTTGCAGGCTGGAAACATTTTGCTGGACTCCAATGGTGCCGTTAAGCTAGCAGACTTTGGAGTATCAGCTTGCATGTTTGATACTGGAGATAGACAACGTTCCAGAAATACATTCGTTGGGACTCCATGCTGGTACATTTTTTTCCAACTCTAGTAATGCCATGTTCTGTGGATACATCTTAGACAGAATTTCTGATTCATGCTTGTTTCTGCACAGGATGGCTCCTGAAGTCATGCAGCAACTACATGGATATGATTTTAAGTAAGTTGATACTCTGTAAACATTTGTGCTACTTCCCCACCAGATTACTCAGGTGTATTGTCTACATTTCCTGTCACAGAGCAGATGTATGGTCATTTGGAATAACGGCACTTGAACTGGCACATGGTCATGCCCCATTTTCCAAGTATCCGCCAATGAAAGTAAAGTTATGATGATGCTATTTAATTGTATTGATCTTCACTGCTCTCTGGTACTCAGTTTGTACATTTTCTTTTTTCTGGTAATCATTACTGGTAGGTTTTGCTGATGACCTTACAAAATGCACCTCCCGGACTTGACTACGAGAGAGACAAAAGATTCTCAAAAGTGCGTGAGTGGGCACAATTTGCTTGTATCATTCTAGCTTCTTGTGTTTTCTTTTCACCTTAATGATTGCTTTGCCTTAACAGGCCTTCAAGGAAATGGTGGGTACATGCCTAGTTAAGGACCCAAAGAAGCGCCCAACTTCAGAAAAGCTTTTAAAGCACCCTTTCTTCAGACATGCACGTCCACCTGATTACCTTGTTCGAACGATTATAAATGGTCTTCCTCCATTAGGTGAACGATATAGAACGATAAAGGTCTCTGGCCCATCCCTTAAACTTATTCTGCCTCTTGCTGGGAAGGACTTTGCTGGAAAAGCTTGATTGATATGTGAATTCTTTCTTTCAGTTAAAGGAAGCTGATCTTCTTATGCAAAACAAATCTGAATACGAAGCGCACTTATCACAGGCAAGGATTAAGAAACAAAGATTTCACCCTTCTCTTGACAATAATCTGCAAATTGTCTTTATGCTGCTAATTTTTAGCATGAGAAATGCAAACATCTTCTGGTAGTCAAGTTTGATTGCGTGTTATTATTTTTACATCTATACTCAAACCTCCTGTTTCTCTGCAGCAAGAATACATAAGGGGAATAAGCGCTTGGAATTTCAATCTCGAGGACCTAAAGAATCAGGCTGCCCTTGTAAGTTACCACCTTTCTAGGTTAATTAAGTATACAAGGTAGGGAACTAATTTTGCTGGCCTTGTAGATTTCAGATGATGATAGTTCACACGCTGAAGAGCCTGTTTTCAACAGAAAACAATGTGAAAGACAGGATGAAACTGCTCTTTCCCCTGAAAGGGCTAGCAGCTCAGCAACAGCTCCCAGTCAGGATGTAATATTTTGGGAATCCAAATATAGGTTTCTTTTTAAGTTCGATCTTCTTCTGCACGATGTCAACTCAACATGTCTTTCTTTGTCTTCCTCTTCTTTTTAGGACGAACTGAACGACATTCATGATTTAGAGAGTTCGTTCGCCTCTTTTCCAATCAAACCTCTTCAAGCACTCAAGTACATCTTATTCTCTAGATTTATATAATCTAGCTCGTATAGATCTGGATTTTATCTAATCGAACTCTAGAGGCACTGCCACACATGATGTTTCCATTGAGTAGTATAGCAGTTTGATAAACGTGTTCCATAAGTTTCCCATCTGTTTAGTATTGGAGAGCTACAACGTTTCTGAATTTTGAACAAAGGATTGAACTTTATCCTACCTGTGGTATGATGCAGAGGCTGCTTTGATATGGGCGAGGACGAGGATAATGCAACTACTCCTGATTGGAAAGATGCAAACCTCATGAGTTCTGGACAACAGCTTTTAACAAAGGCTTCTATTGGATCTCTAGCCCACACCACGAAAGAAGAGGACACTGCAGCACAGAACACTTCTTTACCACGTCATGTCATTTCTGAACAAAAAAAATATTCCAGCGGTTCAATTATACCAGAGAGTACCTTCTCTCCAAAAAGAATCTCATCTGATGCTGACAGGTTAGCATTCTCAAAACGTATTTTTATTGTTTAAACCTATCTTGCCATGCTTCATTGACTTTGAAGCTCTTATTATTGAATGATGAGTTAATTTTAAAAGCCACTTGATTTACTTCTGCAGAGAGTTTCAACAGCGTAGATATCAGACAGAGCGGAGCTACAGCGGATCATTGTATCGCAGCAAGAGAGATACTGGTAATTAACCTCCCATCCGCTCATTAGTGTACATGTAATTCTTGTAGAGTCTTCAATTCGAATACAATTTATGCAGTGGACGAGACGTCAGAGGCCCCACATGTTGAGCACAAGGGACGGTTTAAGGTCACATCAGCAGATCTGAGTCCCAAGGTATAACAAGTACCGTAGTCTATAAACGTCATATGCTTAATCATGTTCGTTGAAGCTATTATGGTCTAAACAGAGTGGTAGAAACAATGAAAGAGCAATGTGTGGAATAGTTACTTTGTCTTTATGAAAACTGAAGATGTGTTTGGGTTTTTGGTACAATTAGGGATCTACAAACTCTACATTCACACCGTTTGGTGGTGGTTCAAGTAGCCCGAGCTCGCTAAATGCTACGACCACCTCAATCCTCCCATCAATTCAGTCGATCTTGCAGCAAAACGCCATGCAACGGGTAAGTTTTAAAACCACAAGGAAAATTATATTTACAGTCGGTAGTTAAATACTCTTCTCTTGGCAGGAAGAGATTTTGAGACTAATCAAATACGTGGAGCAAACCTCTGGTACTAGAATCATCTTCATCTATAGATTGATATGCTCTAGGATCTTATATTTCCTTTTGATTGAAGAATTCAACATAAGTGTTCTGAGTTTGTCTTTGGCTCATTTCATAGTCAAGCAACCTGGATCACCCGAGACAATCATCGATGAGCTATTGCAAGTAAAAGAAGAAGAGAAAAGAAAAGCATTTTAAAATTTGTCTTCAAATCAAATCATATTCAGATATTCATAAAACCCGAATTTGATATCATCTTTATGTAGGCGCCTGCTGCAACGCCGCGAGAGAGAGAACTTCAGTCCCAAGTCATGCAACTACAACAAAGGTACTAACAATGAAATTAAAAATGAAATCTCTGAAGGTGGATTCTTTGTGCAAATCAACGTGACCGGAACTTAAACGCGTCTTATTGTTGCTTAAAATCAACATTGAATTACGTGTTTTCTTTTCATCTTTGATGTTAAAGCTTTTGGAGCTTAACAGAAGAACTAAAGAAACAGAAGCAGAGAAACGGGCAGGTTTGTCTTTCCTCACATTTTCTATCAAATTAAAGTATATAGTATGAGATCATGAGTTAACTTCATCCACGTTTTGAGATGGAATCACATTTACACACTAATGAATTAACCAATAAATATTTAGATACAACTCTATAAATCGCGCTAAATGGAAAACTCTTTCATAATCTCTGCAGTTGGAGAACCAATTAAACGCACTAACACACAGAAACGATTGAGTCTCGTGAGACAACAAATCACAAGCTCAGGGATGAAGCTGGGGATCTCGAGTAAAAACCCCAAATTCTCTTTCAAGGCAAAGAAGAAAGAGAGATTTGTGTTCTTTATTATATATATATATATATATATATATATTAATTGGGTGTAATTTATTTGACAGGTTTATTATATTCTGTGACAACTACAATGTTTGCTTCGTTTTGTGGGGTTTTCCCACTTTGTCCTTTGGCCACCTATGTCTGGTTGGTATATGATAATTGTGCTCTACATATATATTACAGCGTTTGTGTTATTAGTATTTTCTTTCTTTTGTTAATACAAATTCTGTTATTTTCTTTGTTTGTTTATGTATCAAGTGAAGAAAATGCAATTGTGGGGATTACTAAATGAAGATATTTTTTTTAAACAAATGTCTTTTTATATCGTTGAATTACCAAACTAATAACACAAACAAATAACCACAACTCCCCTCCTCACTAATTATTTTTCAACCCAGAAGAAAACATAAAACATCTTTTCGTTATCCTTTCAATGGATTAAAAATAATGTATTACCAAAGGCGATTCTCGATCACAGCCGCTACTATTTCCTTCAACGTCTCCTACAAAAAAAAGAAACACAGAATCTCTAAGTATGTTGCAGACTTTCCAGAATCAAATAAATGTTTCCAAGAAAACGTTAAGTACCGAAGAATGATCTTTAAGACCAAGTGACAGAACCAGAGGCTTCGAGGGAACATAAGAACTGGAGAAATAAAAAGAGATTGCATCATTATAACAGCTATATCACTTTGTTGTCTTTCATTTTAATCAGACAATAGAAAAAGAATGGAGGAGAAGAGGCAAGAATCAAGGAATTGAAGGTGAGAGATACCTTATGTGGTCAATGAGTCTTCGAGCAGTTGCTATCAGCATTGGCTTCAAGAAACATAGTGTGCAAAATCTACTGTAAGATTTTTGTAGGTATAAACGTACTACAATATGATAAGATTTTTACCTCATCTCGCTTTCTGAATATCACTGAGACACTAAATGTTGGTTCAACAGACATCCCTTCTTCCTTCCTGTCAACAAAGAAACGCCCGATATATATATAACTCAGATGTTCACAACCGATATTAGACTTATCGACATAATTAGAGACCGAAAAATCGATTTCATTCCTCAAGAATATCTTAAATGCATGAAAAAAGACCACCAGTTGGAGCATAAACCGGCAGATTAATCGCCAGAGTGAGAGACTGAGCAAATCAAGAACACACTCAATTTCATTCCTCGAGACAGCCTTAGAGAATATCTTAAATGTATGAACAAAGACCACTAGTTGGAGCATAAACCGATAGATTTATCAGCAAAATGAGAGACTGAACAAATCAAGAAGACACAGTTTCATTACTCGAGAAGAAGAATATACATCAACAGGTTTTATGACGGACTGTCTAGTGTGCAGTATAGTTCAACAAAGAACATAATTTGAGGCATAACTCAGATGTTGTAGATTTATGGACAAAACGAGAGATTGAAGAACTCCCAAGTTCCCTCCTCAATAAAATCGTAGAAGGAAGAACAAGAAACTTTTTTTTTTATCAGAGACCTTGCGTGCAATATAGTTCCCATGGCTCCAATCTGTGTTGCTATGACCTGAAACAAAGTTATGTTGAGGTTCAGAGAGACGCAACTATGACTTCAGAAACATCAAACGAAGTAAGCTCTTACACACAGACACACTCACAAGGATATGATCTTCATAGCTGCAGATCACAATCTCTGTCTTGTTTCCCTTTTAAACAAATTCGAAAAACAAAAATACTGGAAATTACTCCACACATTGAATTGATATACAATAACAGAATCAATTCGATTAGAGATAGATTCACATTCAAAGCAATTATTTGATCAAACAAAGACCAATCTTCAAATAAGAATCCCATGAAAAAACATTCGATTAGATATTCAAATTACCTTACTTTCTAATGAGAACTTTCGATGGCGCACAGGAAAACTAGCGTGCAAGCTTTCCATTATCAGTCTTTCCAACTCTCTCTTATGCTTCTTCTTCTTCTTCTTCTTCTTCCTCTCTCTGTAGTTTGCCTCCCAACTCCGACGAGAAGAGAAGCTGAAACGCGTTCGTTTCTGCTCAAAACGGCATCGTTTGCAGAAAAAGCTCAGAATAGTAAGCCCTAGTAGAGAAGCCCACTAACAGTTGATTAAAAAGCCCATTAATAAATATCATTTTTTCTCAGTTGAAAGTTTTTTATTAGTCATTGGTTTTTTTGACTTTTGAGTGTCGTTGAGTAAAGGAATTTGCGGCAACGACTTTGGTGGCATTCATTAACGAGTTCAACTACTCTTCTCAAGTGGGGAAAAAATGTGACCAGAGGACCCCGCCGACATAAAATGAAACGACATTTACGACTTTACATTATAAACGCATTTCTCATGTGACTACTAGGGGTGGACCGGATCCGGATATCCGGAAATTTCAGGATATTCGGATTCGGATCGAGTTTTAACTATCCAGATCCGTTGTTCCCGGATATCCGGACTTCGGATATCTGCCCAGAAATTAAGATATCCGGATCCGGATCCGAAAAATAAAAATTATAATTATAATAAAATATTAAAATAAAAATAAATTAAAAAATATTATATATAATTTTTAAAGAAAATAAATAAATTTTGATATTTAAAAAAAAAATTAAAATTTTTAATATATAAAATCTCAATATATTAAAATATTATTTTAATATATTTAAAGGAACTGGATCCGGATCTTAAAATCAGGATATATGGATCCGAGATTTTACTATCTAGATCTGGTCCCTCCAGATATCCGTTTTTTTGGATCGGATCTCAACGAATTCCTGATCGGATCTCGGATTCCAGATAATATGTCCCACTGATAACACAGACCACAGGAATAATAATATTAAATAAATAAATATGGTCTTTCTCTTGACTAACCGGACGGAACAAACCGGGTGGCTCGCCGGTCAAAATCATAAAGTAGCAACGAGAAGCTTCCACGTAAGCACTATTATTTAACAGGCCCGTTATTTTAGTGACGCACCATCACAATTTCTGTGGAAGCACGGTTGAGAAAATAGAAATCTCGTGCGTGCGTGCCTACTCGTCATTCAACACGTGATTGTCAAAATATCCGCGCTGCCCCTCTCAGCCGAGCCATTCAAGCCGAGCCGTTTAACCCAATTTCGATTGCTACGTGTAGAAATTACATATTTTTTCCTTCAAATGTTAGGATTATATACTATTAATAATAAATATCATCTATATAAGTGCCGTTTAAAATTGTGGAGGCCGCTTCCTTAATGAAATTAATCAAATACAATAATAACTTATAGTACAAATGCGATAATGTTTTATCATTATCTAAATTATTCTCATTAGTAGTAACTTCGTGGTCAGAGCAAATAAAAGTTGGCCCAAAAGCAGAATTGTTAATTTTGACCACGTACTCCTCTGCATCTTCGTTTTTTTCGCACTCGTTAATTGTTTGACCTGAAGTGGGCTTTTAAGAAACTGACGACGATTATGAATTTATGATAATCAACCGATATTAATGCATGATTATTATATGTTTTTTTCTGATTAGTATAATAAAATAAACCATCATATGTATATATATTAAATGTATGATATAGTTCCATACGATATCATATTGTGGATAAACTTTATAATTTCTCAAATGATCATATAAACTGTCAATGGTGGTACTTACTATGTCATCAAATAACAATTAATTTCCTTATAATAATGATGAAACTTATCGTGGAATAGCTTTAATGGTTTTCTGAACTGTAGATTTTGCTTGAATTGGTTTTATAATATTGATTGGTTTTAATATTGTCCTTTTACTATTTTTTTGCCTAATATTGTTCCCTTAATACTTATATTAATGTTAAACCTCTTTTACCCCTTAAAATATAATTATTGAATATTGATATATAATTTACAAAAACAAATATTGATATATTGAATATTAATGCCACACGTTACAAAAAAAAAAAAACAATTCCCTACCCATAAACTAATAACACACGAACAAAAAAAAAAAAGAGAACCGAGCAAAGAACAAAAAAAAATTCTTCTTCTCCTAGATTTACCCCTAAAAAAAATTAGAACCGAGCAAAGAAAAAAAAAATTAAAAGATTTTTGAAAATATTCAGTTTTGGAAGTTACCACTTCTCCTAAATTTTCTCTGATTTTGATAAAATTTTATAGAATACATATTCTACATATCGTAGAACAAAGACCAAACGTTAGAACTTATCTTTTGGGTAAAAGTAGAATATTGTGTAAGCACTATAAGTTGTATTCTGGGAAAAAGTAGAATATTGTGTAAGCACTAGAAGTTGTATTATGCAAAAATGTAGAATATAGTGTAACATATAGAATTTGTATTCGCCTTCTCGGTAGAATATATTGTAAATTCAAGAAAACGTATTCTACAGGTTGTTAGATTAATAAGGGAATACGGGAAAACGCATTCTACCTAGACGTATAATGTAGAATACGCATTCTGCATTGCGTAGAACCAGTTAAAAAATATTATTTAAATATTCATTTTTCCTTAAATGATTTTTCCAAATATTTTTATTTCTTTAAATGATTTTGGAATATATTTTTTTTCTTTTTTTGGTTTTTTCGGAATTTTTTTATAAAAAAACGATTTTATTTATATTTAAAATTGCGTTAAATAATTAAAAGGTCATTTGGGTCAAAAAGTGACAAATTTCAAAAAAATAGTAAAGTGACAATGTTAAAACGAATCACCATTATAAAACCAATTCCCCATTTTCTTTTTGGCCTTACGAGATTTTCATAGACCATCTTCAATAGAACTCTAAAACATCAAATATAGTGTAATTTTTGCACCTAACCAAATATAATAAGATTTTTAAAATAACACCAAATATAATGTTATAAATAGTATCACACAAAATTTGATGTACTACTATTCACAACACCAAACACTATTCATTTCTTTTATTAATTAATAGTAAGGAATATTATTTTTTGGTGTGGTATTTAATCTTGCGGTGGGAGAAAAAAATATTTTGGTGCTAAAATTACACCAAATATAATGTAATTTATGAATTTATGGTTAGAAATGCTCTAAACAAGAGCAATAGATTATACCTTTTTAGTTAAAATAAATTAATAAGAGTTGGTGACAATGTGTTGTACGATTAATTCACTTGCGTTAGAAAAAGAAAAGCCATTGAACTATTCAATCTAATATTTGAAGTGATTTGTAAATGAACTTTTAAATTTATTGTTATTAGAAATATGTTAAGTAGTCGATTTTATGAGATTTTTAATGATTTGAAAATGTTTTGATAGATTTTTTTAGTTAAAAATATAAAAAATCCAAATTCATTGTTTTGGTTGAGACTTCATAGAATTTTAAAAACAAATCATAACAAATTACATAATTCACTCAAATCATCTAAAAATTTATTAAAACTCAAATTATTCTAAATTTTTATAAATATTAGATTGAATATAACCTCCATAATATCATACGGTTCAAATTTAGAACATGAGAGTTTGCAAGATTTGACATTTTTATCCAAAAAAGTTATTAGTATGCAAGATTTGACATTTTTATCCAAAAAAGTTATTAGTATTTTACACGTTTTTTTATTAATTTGTTTTTAACAGTAGTAACTCATAAAGTAACAAGAGTTGGTGAAATTGTGTTGCACCATTAATTCACTTGCGTTTAAAACAAGAGCCACAAACAAAATCCGTGTACGTCCCATAATTATTGATAACTAGAAATATATAAAAGGAATAAAAAGCTGGTTCCGCCATCCGCAGGGATTAAGACTAGGACTAGGGGTGGGTAAAAAAACCGTAACCGAAAAAACTGAACCGAACTAAACCGAAATAAATTATATGGTTTGATTATGGTGTAACCTAAAAACCCATTTGGTTATCATTTTTGTTAAGAGTTCGGTTTCGGTTTGGTTTGGTTTAAAACCGTAAAACCGAATGGTTTTTTCGGTTTTTACATTTTAAATTAATTTTATATAGCTTTATGTTTTTTTTTGTTTAGTTTAGATTTATCATTTATCCATTCTTGTTGTTGGTTAAAATTAGATTTATCATTTATCCAATATTTTCGGAGTTTGTTTAAGAGTTAAAATTTAAGACTTAAAAACAAAATCTATAAAATAAAAAAACCCTAAACCCTAGTACAAAACAAACCAATATATGGATGTGGCTGATAATGAACTTTTTACGGTTCGCACAATTAACCCATTGTGCACAATGCCTCAATCTAATGGCATGTCATTGTAGCACTTTGGGATCGAATCCACAGGGAAATAAGAACGACGCACTAAGAATACAGGACGCTATCTAATCTAAGCAAATATCGGGTTTTGGTTTTTATCGGACAATTTGAAATATACAAAAACAGAAAAATAAACAAGTAGTTTAGCAAACTAAAACGAGCAACAAGACAAGCTCAAACGTTAAATAGCAAAATTAAACAAGCGAATTCTCGGGTAAAGCAATCGACTCGGGTGATTCTCACTCCATTCTAGACACTCAAACATTCAATCAATTGCCTCCGTAGACCCTAGATACACTACTAAAGATTAATCCACGTCAATGGTATTAATCCCTTTCTTAGTCATCAATCGTCATAAACTTCCGTTCGCGATTCTATGACTAACAAGCATTAATAACAAGTCCACTTAGCCACAATTCACCTTAGACATCAACTCCCGTTGGCTAAGATATGAAAAGCACTCATTGAATTGGTTGGGGAATTTCATCGAACACCTTCCGGGCGAGAAATTCCCTATGATCTAAATCAACTTTGTCAAGGCTAATCCAGCATTAATAACACTCAATGAGAAAGGATATCAACTAATCTAGCTCTTAAACATCAAGAACAAACCTAAAATCAACCTAATCTACTTTACCCAAGAACCCTAGAAAACTACTCACAACACATGGTTTTCTCCACAAATCCCATAAAGGAAGTGTTGAGAATCATAAAAGATGATAAGAAAATAGATAGATGATATAATCCAACAAGAACTTGCATAAATCACTCAAGAATTTCTTGCAATCTCCTTCAAAGCTCTCAAAAACGTTTTTGCTTAAGTCTAAAAACAAGAGTCTTTTGCCTAATTAGGCTTAATTTGCTTAAGTAAATACAGGTCGGGTCGGGTCAACCCATCGGGTTGAGTTTTTCAGCGGGCATATCGGTGTCCTGCGGTCGATACATCGCACCGATGGAACTCTCGGATTTCCAGAACTTCGCATCGGTCGGGTGTATCGGTGGGAGGCTGCCGATGGTCTTCTTGACGTCAATGTTGTGAGCTTCCATCGGTCTCCTGCAATCGATACAACGCACCGATATGATCCGTCGGATTTCCAGAACTTCCATCGGTCGGGTGTATCGGTTGGAGGCTGGCCGATGGACTTCTGCCTCAGTTCTTCGTTCTGTATCGGTCTCCTGCGGCCGATGCCTCCGGCCGATATTGCCTCTGCGGATTTTTTTTCTTCTTTCGTTTGCCTTCTCCGTTCTTCGGGTATGTTCCTCCTAGTCCGTGATCTTCCTCCAAGCTCCAAAAAGCTTCCATAAGCTCCAAATGATACCTAAAAGACTCCATAGCACACAAACATATGCAAAAACTAACCTAAGACTCACTAACTCTAAAATGGATGCAAACTATACCAAAAACAAAGAAATGAATGCAATAAGTCACAAAATGCTAACTAAAATGTATGCTAAAATGGGCTAAATTATGCAACTATCAGTGGCATGTGGGTGGTTCCTCTAATAATCGTATCTTCTTCTTCATAACTCATCTTCTAGTTCTATGTATCTAATTTATTCTCTTTCTGGGTTTGTTTTCTAATTATTGTTCAAGCTCGTGTTTGATTACGTATGCACGTTTTGAAAGTATTCCCTTTCCTCATGGTCTTAAAATACATTATAATATATTTAGATCGTATGTAAATATAGATAATTCTCAATGTTTATTTGTTGTTAATTTTGTTGATCAGAGATTCATAAGCAACATGAGGAGACCATCAATCGTGGTTGATGACGATGATAAGAATCTGAATTTTCTTCTTTTCATCTATTTTATAGGTTTTTTTTAGTTTTGATTTTTACTGATGATTTGGATTTACGAAGTATGCCTACTTATCAGCTTAATATATTATTTATACATTCATTTTATTTTTGCTTATTGTATGAGCCTTATCAAAAGTTATGAACCAAACTAAAAACCGTAACCGAACCAAACCGAACCGAGCCAAAATTGTATATGGATTTTAAATGGTTTCATTTTTTATAAAACCGATAAACCAAAAACCGTTAAAAACCGAACCGTACCAAACCGAAATATATATGGTTTTTATATGGTTTGAATTTTTATAAAACCGAAAACCCGAAAAACCGAAAAAAACCGAACCGAAACCAAACCACAAACCGAAGTGCCCACCCCTAACTAGAACTTGACACAAATACTTGATATTTGTCATGTATCCGCTATTTGACTCGTACTTGTTTTGAAAAACAAGTATTTGTCGTTGTCAAGTTGGATAACAAGTCAATAAATTTTATTACTTACAAATACGGATTAAGTATCAAGTATCATTTTTATTTTTAGTATTTGTCCCGTTACTTGTCCCGTTACCCGCTACTTGCTATTTGTTAATATAAATACTTATAACTTGTTTAGTTGTTTTAGTTTTAAAACTCAAAGATTAAATACATGTTAGTATGATACCTAACAAAATCTATAATAAAATATTAAATCCCAAGATTAAGCCCAAATATTTTTTATTTTCGAAGATATATTTGTTGACAAAAAAAGGGATGTAGGGTGATTTATTTAAAATATTTATGTGATTTTATGATGATTTATTTAAAGTTAATAAATAAAAAATAAATGTTAGGTGATTTATTTAAAGTATTTATTTAAAGTATTTAGGTGATTTTAGGATGATTTATTTAAGGTACTATTTTAGGTTCAAGTAATCAAGTATTTCAGATTCAAGTAACAAGTAATGAATTGTAATAAGTAACAAGCCAAGTCAAATAATTTACGGGTACTCAATTTTTTTGCGGGTATTTGAAATAACAAATACTTGTTTTAGCCGGGTCAAGTACAAGTAGCAAATCCAATTACTTGAACAGGTCAAGTCGATATCAAGTACATGAAAATTAGCAAATACTTATCCCGTGCCCAACCCTAATTAAGACCTTGGCTCGAATTTCTCTTAGTTAACAAAAAAACAAAACAAAAAAATCATATAACCAAGAAAATAGTAGGCAAATGATGATAATTTACTTATTTTTATTTGTTAAAAAAAGTTGAAGAAGAGTTTTTTTGAACAAAAAGTTGAAGTTGAGTTAGTTTTAAAAAAGAAAAGAATAGTTTTTTTAAAACGATTTGGCATCAGAATAGTATCACTATAGCAGATTACCCAAACGATAATATTTGTTGACATTTTTTTATTGTAACATAGTTTACGAACATTTAGTTAAGTCTTTGTCTTAATCCGATTAGCTGCCATATTATCAACTAGCTTGACCGTAATGATCGGTTTGGACAGAGACCAAGTAGATGCAATATAATAACCAGTCATGTAATACGGCCACTCAATTTTGATTTAGAGCCACCTACCAGTCAGTCTACCACGAAACTAATTTAATTTAGTGTAACGGTGTTTTTAGTATATTTTTTTTTGTAAAGTATCAGCTGACTTTATAGTTTATAATATGGGAAAATGTCAAAAAATACCTCAACTATTTAATTTTTGTCAGAAATTCACACAAACTTTTTGCGTTGCCAGAAACGCTCACAAACTATTTTTTCGATCCATAAAAATACCCAAACTTTTTAAAGTTCCATTTTCCCCCCTACGATTTCACGTCCGTTAACGGACATAACAGAATCGATAAACGGCATTAATTTTCTTTTGGGAAAAATGCCAAAAAATACCTCAACTATTTAATTTTTGCCAGAAATCCACACAAACTTTTTGCGTTGCCAGAAACGCACACAAACTATTTTTTCGATCCATAAAAATACCCAAACTTTTTAAAGTTTCATTTCCCCCCCTACGATTTCACCCCCCCCTACGGAAAAGAGTCTAGAAAGTTCTTGGCATTGATCACATCGATGAAACTGGTTATGATGGCTTTATTTGAATGATGCTGTGAAATAATGTGTGTACTCTAGGGAGCTGTGGATGTCTACGGAGAAATACATGGTGGTTAGATTTAGAACTGGTTAGGTGATATGTGGAGCACTAAGAAAAAAATCATTGCAATGTTTCAAGAACAGGTGAGTCTCCGTGTTTTCAAACCTCTTTCTCTGGTTTGGTTTTCTGTTTACTTGAGGGCAAGCAAATGCTAAGTCTGAGGGAGTTGATATATCATGGTTTTTACCCCTTTTTAGCAATGATATAAGTCTTTTTATAGAGTCTTTCTAGTTTTTTCATAGTCTTTTAGAGTCTTTTCAAGTTTTAGCACGTTTGGAGCACAATTAGAGAAGAGGAGCCGTTTTGGGTGAAATCGTAGGGGGGAAAATGGAACTTTAAAAAGTTTGGGTATTTTTATGCATCGAAAAAATAGTTTGTGTGCGTTTCTGGCAACGCAAAAAGTTTGTGTGGATTTCTGACAAAAATTAAATAGTTGAGGTATTTTTTGGCATTTTTCCCAAAAGAAAATTAACGCCGTTTATCGATTCTGTTATGTCCGTTAACGGACGTGAAATCGTAGGGGGGGAAATGGAACTTTAAAAAGTTTGGGTATTTTTATGGATCGAAAAAATAGTTTGTGTGCGTTTCTGGCAACGCAAAAAGTTTGTGTGGATTTCTGGCAAAAATTAAATAGTTAAGGTATTTTTTGGCATTTTTCCCAATTAATAAGTAAAGTTAAAATGATTTATTGAACACTAATAATAAACTAAATTACTAAGTGTTCAATAAAACATGAAAACAAATATGTAGATACTATATTATTTTTTTATCTATTTCTCTATTTAAAATGCGTGAAAACATCATTTATATTTTATTGTAATAATAGCATCAAATAATCATATTTGAGATAGAAATAAATAGAATAACCATATTGAGAACATGGTTAAGATATAGTGCATATATTCTACAGTGCGAACATCTGATTTCCCCTTTCAGCAGCCGTGCACGTACCAAATCTCTACAACCAATCGATTTATCCTTGATGTTTCCTCTTTTTCTCTCCCATCAACGTTCCAACAATCAAATACTATACTATTTACATATAATTCATAGTATAATATTTGGTTTTCTCCCCTTCTTCCTCACTTTTCTCCCATTCCATAAGCAGTGCAAACACCATATCTCTATAATCAATCTTTTTTTCCCCTAAGTTTTTATTTTTTTATCTTCCAACAACCAAATACTATATTATTTACATAAAATATTTCTTTTAGTTAGTTAGCTAAATCATTGAATCATGGCTATATATATTTCTAAGGGAATGTGTTCAATATGGTTAGATATGCAAAAGATATTGAAGGGAATATGATTAGATATGCAAAAGACCAAACTAGAATTGGAATGGTGTAGTTTTTTGTTTTTGTTTGTTTTTTCCAAGTCTTTATTAATGGGTAAATATACGGAAGCAGTCGATGAAGCTGAAGCCGAAGCTGAAGCCGAAGCCGAGCCGATAAGCTGTGTTTCAATACACTTGTCATTTCTTCGAAAGATCAGAGAGGCTCTTTACGTAACGGCCTCTGCTCTCTCTCCCTCAATATATATCGTCTTCCTCCTTTCTCAATCCTCTGTGTAACTCTCTCTACCTTGAGGCAGTGAACAAAGAAGATACAACAAAAATTCTTAACTCGGTTCATTTCATTTGTACTCCGAATATGAGGATCCTACGTGCGACGGAGAAGTTATCGGCGGAGCTGAAGGAGTTCATGTGCGCCGCTGTGCAGAGGAGGAGAGACGACGACGGATTCCGAGGCTCGAGGGGTGGTAAATCGAGAAATGCGATGGATCTGGATTCCGACGGCGGAAACAGATTGGTTTGTGTCACCGGAGGCGTTTCCTACCTTGGTCGTGCCATTGTTAAGCGGCTCCTTGTTCATGGATACTCCGTCAGAATCGTCGTCGATTGCGCAGGTAATTTGATCCGCACTGTTTAAATTCTATTATTGGAAGGGAATCGCTATTTTAATCCGTTTGCGTTTGTAAGGACTAATTAATGCTGTTTCAATCTTTCCTAATTCTAGATTAAGCGAGTTACTAATCTGAGTTTGATTTGTTTTTTTGGCTTGCTTTTGGTCAATTGCAAAGTTTAAGTACAAAAATAATAATTAACTTTTAAAAGTGATTATATTTTTTGTAAAAATGCAGAGGACAAAGAGAAAGTGAGTGAGATGGAAGCAGACGCTGAAACGGCGTCGTTTAGCAACAGGATTACCTCGGTAGTTTCTCGATTAACAGAGACGGAGAGTTTAGTTAAAGCATTTGATGGTTGCACTGGCGTTTTCCACACCGCTGCGTTTGTAGATCCAGCCGGAATCTCTGGATACTCGGTATGTTTTTTTTTATTTCATCGATCATCCATCCTCTACACAATGTGTGTATTACAATGTTTATATACGTGTACAAATACAATGGCGATGCGTAATACTCATGCATACGAACGAACACATCACGTGTAATGTACAGAACCAATTACTGTACATTCCACCAATACAAAATAAAAAGGTTTTTCCAAGTGAAATAGCATATAAACACGGAAAGATTACTTGCGTGATTCGAATTACTTTTTTTCCGTTATTGAACACACAATTTGAATGGCGTTACGTATCAGGTGTGAAATATGAGAATGTGTCAAAAGGGAATACTATATTTTAATTGCTTTACAATTTTATCTTTTTCCTCGTTTTGTTTCTAGAACACTACTTTTTAAGTGGCTCTGCTTTTTTTTTGTTTATAAAGTGGTTCTGAGTTGAGGTTGGTACTTATCATGTACCTTCGTTTTCTGAATGTTTGTTGAGTATATTACATATTTTCACGCATAAATCTTTTTTGTTTCTTCTTCTTTTAACACCAACTATTGCATGTCTTTTTGTCTCCTTGCCTTAGGTTCTGTTTTCTCTTTTTAGTTTGATTATCATCAACATATAATGACATTGAAAGAGAGTTTGATTGCTCTTGCATCTCTTTTGAAATCTCAGCACTTCCTTCCTTTTTGAACTTTATTTGAGATTTGAGTGATTTTCTCTTTTTTGCTGTTGACATTTCGACAATATTCAACCTCAACCACCTGATTCCGAAGTATTTAAATTTGCATTGTGTAATTTCTACACTTATAGATTGATAGTTGTAGGTTAATTCCTCCACTTTGTTTGAGAGTTAACTGTGAACTCCCTTAGACATATTCTCTACCTACTGATAATGACAGCTGTCTAAGTTTGATTACGATGTGATTGGTACCCATACCTTATCTACGGCAACTATTAATTGAAAAGTGGACGAACCAAAATAAATCATTCATTAATATATACTCCCTCCCTTTCATATTATTTGTCGTTTTAAAACTTCAATTTTGTTTTATATTATAAATCGTTTTATGTTTTTAATGCAAATGTTTGATAATATTTTAATTTTTATCTGTATTCCTTTAATTTATTAATTAGTGTGATCATAGTATATAATACATTAATAAGGGATAAAACAGAAAATTAAATTATTTTATTAATTTACGTAAAACAACATAGAACAACAACTAATATAAAACGGAGAGAGTAGCCATACATGTCATCATCAGATCAATAACACAAAACCAAAACAGGACCTACCAATTTTTTTGTAAAAGTTACTAAGGAGTTCCGTTTTTATTTTAATCTCTTTCAATCTGTCTTAATAACTCGTTCTGACAACATGTAACTTAGCGATTTTCATGATTAATGTTTTGGCAGAAATCAATGGCTGAGTTAGAAGCTAAAGTGAGCGAGAATGTAATAGAAGCATGTACAAGAACAGGGTCAGTGATAAAATGCGTCTTCACATCATCTCTATTAGCCTGCGCTTGGCAAGACAATTACGTTAACAATCTTGATCACTCTGTTATCAACGAAGAAAGCTGGAGCGATGAACAACTCTGCATCGATAATAAGGTAAAAGAAAGTCACAATTTTCAACTGTTTATATATATATGATAGTGCTCTGGATGGATCCACCACGTACAATTAATAATCTCTCTTTTTAAACTAATTCCACAGCTTTGGTATGCACTTGGAAAACTGAGAGCCGAGAAAGCTGCGTGGAGAATCGCAGATTCAAAAGGATTAAAGCTTGCCACTATATGTCCTGCTCTTATAACTGGTCCTGACTTCTTCCACCGTAACTCCACTTCAACCTTGGCTTATCTCAAAGGTAAATTTATTAAAAGGACCCTTATAATGAGTATGAATCCAAAAGTGATCAGTAAACCCGTCCAAGAATAATGTTATTATTATATATATATATATAGCTACAAACAAATTAATAGTAGTACGTAGTTCACGGGTAGTCCATTTCAAATTTTCAATATATAGAGACAAAGACAGCTAATAAGTCTTTGTTTTAAAAATGCAGGAGCAAAAGAGATGTATAGCAACGGACTATTAGCGACAATGGATGTGAACAGGTTGGCTAGAGCTCACGTATGTTTATGGGAAGGTTTGGGTAATAAAACCGCATTTGGTAGATACATTTGTTTCGACACCATTCTCTCTAAAGATGGTGCCGAAACGCTTGCTAAAGATATCGGTGTCCAGATCGAAAAGATTTGCCGCAGCAGCAGTGATCCAGACGCAAACGCAGAAGCAGAAGCTTCTCCTCATAATTTACAGATATCAGATAAAAAGCTTTTAGATCTTATGTCAAGAACTCTACGAAGTTGCTATCATGAAAGTTAGCTAGAGTCGACAAAAACTAAAAGGAGCAAGTTTTAAGCTAGTGATGTAATGTTTGCTCTTATTCTTTTCTTGTTTTTTTTATATGATGATTATATCATATGCTTTATTGGTTTATTTTATCTTATCTTCTTTATAATCATTGTTTAGAATCGTTACTATTGTACGAATGTGTTTTTTTGTGTGTGTGTGTGTGTGGAGGGAGGTTGTTGTAAAGAGAGGTAGAGTTGGTATTCGTTGAAAATTTATATATTAGTGATGTTAACGAGTATTATTGAAAATTAATTATTGAAAAACATAAGTATTATTTTCCCAATTTTTGTTGAACAATAATAATAAGTCAATAACGAGCAAATAAAGCCAATTTCATCAATACGTAAATTTGGTTCTGGCCGGTGCAAAATGACAATCATATCTGCATGCATATCTTTTATATATTTTGGATCTTTATTCTGTGATTCATCGAAAATTAAAGTCTATCTATATATGTGTTTAATTTTCTGATAACTCAACATTATAATGACTCATCCAACACGCAACCGGTTCATCTACAACAAGCAATCTGTTCGAACCAGAGATGTACCGATATATAACACGTGTCACCATATAAATAGTGATATTAAGAAGAAGAAAATAGCAGAACGAATGATTAAGTGAAGAAGACTGATGTGTGCGTAACCAGGCGGCGAAGTGACTTGCCGTTTTTTATTTTTTTTTGATTCTTTCTATAGAACAAAAAAGAGCATCTCAGTTTGCCGACGTGGCGGTCTCAGAATCGAATGCACGTGCAAAGTGTTTTGTAGACAAAGTCACTCCAAAGGCATGAACGACGCTGCAATTTTTCATCTCACGGAAAACCATAAATATATATATGATTATACAAATTTAATCCAAAAGCTTCAAAATCAAAACAAAAAATAATGAAACACATACATCACGATTTTATAAGATTATGCTGCTAATAAAAAACTAATCGTTGTGTAAATATTACTCGCATCAACTCTGCAATAACTTCACTCTTAAATGCATCACTGAAACGTAGAAAACTCGTAGTTGTACAGTTGTACTTACATCCATCACTGAACAGTGAACGCAACCTTATTAGGTGCATACTTTAAGATACTTTTGGTCATCATTTTAGTAATCAAATGTTCAGACTTCTTTAAAAGTCACTAAAATTTACTTAAATAAGTAGATAAATGTTTATAATTTGGGTATTTGTCTTTCTTTTTTCTTTTAGCGTTAAAAACTTAAAATGCATGGAAAGCAACACAAATTGGGCCGAGTTCCCATGATATGATTCTCTCTGTCTTCGGGACTCATCGAACACCAAACTCCGATATTTCCTATAAATTCTTACAAAAACTTGTTCTTACTTATGTGAAACTATCTGAAAACATCGGTTATAGCTTTAGTAAATAACAATTTTTTTTTTTTATTTTTTTTATTTTACGCACCTTGATTTTGTTTTCTAATACCTAATATCAGAAAACTTGTTCTCTAATTGTGCGCAAACACGAATACAATCACTTTGATTGAAAAATTATAAATAGCCATGATTACGTCATCTAATATATTGTATCATTGAAAAAACACTTAGTCATTACCATATGATATTATGATTACTGAAAAATGAGGGCATTATATATGTGAAAACTTCAATCAGTATAACTATTTTGCTTATGAAACTATATTTAATGTTTTATTTCAAAATATTAACCCATTGTTGTTGACTCTTTGTAATTTACTAATATGCACTTATACTGTTATATATACATTTCAAATTTAGCATATCTAATTAATTATCATTATCGTGAATCATTGAATCTTTGAATATATCACATATTTTGAGGCTTTTAATTGATATATAGTATATTGATCGTGTAATAAATAATCAAAGCTAATAACAAATAATTTACTACTAATAAGTTTTGGTTAGCTTAAGCCTAAAGTTATAAACGGATATTCATATCATAAAAAAGTAGATGCAAACGATTTTTTTAATTGGTTATTAAAAAACTATTTGTAATTCAGTTTAACTATAATAAAAACCTGGATCATACGATCCCTACCAAAAAATTGATAAAAAAACCTAATTGTACATATACAAAAACTTATACTAGTTTTTTTGTTAGTCGAAACTTATAGCTAGCTTATATATATATATATATATATGTACATATAGCTCTGTATGTGGTCGTATATGGTGAAAATAAATAGTGTTTAATTATCTCTTTCAAATAGAGCTCTGTACACGTGTATATGCGCATAGGTATATGAAGGAGAGTTTATATATATATATATAGAGAGAAGTGCTATTAAGTATATATATATATATATATATATATGTATAAATGGAGCATTTGCTAGATCAAATCATCTTTCTTTCATCCTCTCCTTAATTTTTTTTTTCATGGTCATCCTCTCCTTATTCTTCTTCTTCTTCTTCTCCTTCTTTTTTTGTTTTTGTTTTTTAATATCCGCTTCCTTTTCTCAAGATTATTACAAATTACACAACACATCAAATGAAAATGTATATCTGTTGATAATGCGTACATAATTATATATATTACCGGAAAGAAAGCAAGTTAAGGAATCCTCCAAGGTAATCAACCATTAACAATCTCTACATTTCTCTTGACTCATCCTTCGATTAGGGTTAATTCGGTAGGGTCCAATTTCTCCCTTCCCCAGTTAGTTATGATCATGCTCTTAGTTAGCTATAGTGTTCATCATTAATTTTTAATATCTCCGATTCGAATAGCTATTTTATTTTGAACCTTGGTTATATGATTAATTATTTAATTAGATGGGCTTCTTTTAGGTTGCATGTGTGTCATTTGTGAGTAACACATTTTGGAATTGTTTTTTTTGTTCTTATGAAAAGTCCCACAGATTACGAAATTTAGCTTCTAATAATGATGATAAACCATTTACACAAAATATATATGGACTGTGTGTATATACATCAGTTTATATAGTGTATGAACAAGCAAATTACATTTTTCAAATTTTACTTACTTATACAAGTGAAAAGTGACAATAGTACTAGGTCCCACTACGATAAAAAAGGGAAAAATATAACATGCTTATTTTCAATCTCTAAATACTAAACAGATATGATGTTTAAAAAATATTTGATTACGATTTTCACTTTCGTAAAGATGAAGCAGAATACTAATAACTCTACAACATTTGCAAGAGTCAAAAGCAAAATCCTTCATTTAGTAAAGCAACATCTTCATGATCAATACCTCATAAATATATAGTTTATACATATCTAAATATATATTATCGTTTTTTGTAATTTATTGAGGGAGATTCCTAATAGACTTTCTAGGGCTATTATTTTATAAGGCTATTGCCTATTGATGATCTATTGTTGTTACATAAGTTAAGTTGGAGGACTAGACTGTAAATGCACAATACTCTATCTATATAATATTGCTTTCTAAATTGTATTTTATTACGGGCCAAGTAATTGGGCCATAAGAAGACCCGGCAATCCACGTGAAAGAGAATCCTTCCCACTAACATCCACGTTATCACATTAATCTTTTATATTTTAAAATTAGTTAATCATTATAATATTAGTCACCATTAATTTTTGCTGGTACAACAATCCTTTTGTCTGTGGCATAAACTTTATGTAAATAATTATTTCAGATAACAAAATTCTTTTATTCTTAATTGTAAATTATTATTTCTATAAAAGAACGTAAAAGAATGCTACAATCAATACAACTTTTCGATCCGAGTTTAAAATACAAAAAATAATACTAGATGGAGTAAATCGCCTAATATATGTAGTTATTTTTTAGGGATTCCTACCAGGCTACCACAAACTCAGAGCAAACAAAGAAAAACCACTAACTTATTACATATCCCTAGAAGAACTCCTTATTAGTTAAAACATTAATTCAATTCTTTTCTTTTTTAAATTTCCGATGGTAATAATAAATAAAAGTAATAATTTGAATCCGTTCCCCCACGCGCTCCTTCACAAATCGGTACAAACCGTACATTTTGTCATTTCTTTTTTAAGATGTTTGATTTGACAAAAAGAATCGAAATTTTTGAAAAAATGGGATTCGAAATTAAAAAAAGAAACAATTCAAAAGATTTCATTACCGTTGTACACACGCGCTAAAGGAGAGCGTGGGGGAGTAGTGAAACTAAACCTGAACTGTCTTGAGTCATTAAGTGAAAGTGCATGGAAAATCTCGAGTTGTTGTTTCCTACACCTCTCTGTTTTCTTCATTGTTTACTATTTCCTATACGTATCAACTTGTAAGCAAAAAACTTTTTCAAACTTTGATCCATAAATCCATAATTATATATATATATCTACGGTATTGATGTATCGCAATATATATATGTAGAGTGACACAGCTCACATATTGTTTCTCTATTTTTATTTGTTTCCCAGCAGTGATGGAGGAGAACCCGCATCGAGTTTCACGTAGAAACATTGGCGGGACCCACCGTCAAAACGACGCCGTCGACGAAGAGAACCGTCGCCAACGGCATTACAACCGCCACACTCACGTCGACGAAGTCAAATGCTCCAGCAAGAGATGCCGGTCGTGGGCGGCGGCAGCGATTGCTGACTGTGTAGCACTTTGTTGCTGTCCATGTGCGATCATAAACTTTCTTACTCTCGCTTTAGTCAAAGTCCCGTGGATGATCGGACGGCGATGTCTCGGCGGCGGCCGGAATACAAAGAAGAAGAAGCGGCGGTTATTACACCGGAGGGGACAACACCGCGGGAAAATTAAAGGTAAAGATGAGTTTCACGATCATAGTAACCATCACCGCCGGTTTGAGATGGCCGATGGGGATGAGAAATTCGGCGGTGGCGGAGGATGTTGTGGCGGCGGAGTTTATGACGATCACCGGTTTGTGGTGGAGAGAGATGGCAGTTTAACGAAGGAGGAGGATGCGGAGAAAACGACATCGTTTAGAGGAGATGATGAGTCGAGAATAAGTGCAAGAGTTGAAGCGGAGAGAGTATGGTTAGAGTTGTATCAGATTGGTCATCTTGGATTTGGTAGAGTCTCCTTCACTGGGATTCAATGATTGATCAATAATTTCTAAGGGTTTTAGTTAATATTTAGAAACTTCGGAAAAATATATAATGTGATTTTTTCTACTCTGCTAAGTTTTTCACCAGCGCTATGAGCAGGTTTGTATTAATAATTTGGTTTAGTCTTTTTTTTTTAGTAACTTTTAAATTATCAAAAGCATAATGGGGTTACATAAACTTTCTTTTTATAAAAATGTATTTATAATATGATGTGTCTTTTCTTTCTTGTATTTGTTTATAAATTATAGATTTTGTTAAGTAAAATAATAATAAAGTAATTAATTTTTAATTAATTAAAAACTAATTTATTTAAAATACTAACATGTTTGGGCTATATGCCATGTGTATAGAAATAAGAATAAAAGAAGAATTGTTTGACATTTTATAAAAAAGAAAAAACATTCTTTTAATATATGCTTATATCGTATATATCTTTCAACATTTCCTTTACCATTTTTTCGTTAATTTGTTTGCATAGTATTCAATTTTGTTTTTTGATAAAATAAATCGAATTTGATAAATAAAAGAGGGTAAAATCGGGTTTTCAAAATATAAATGTTATAAAATAAACGAAATTTAATAGTTTAGGTATTAAAAAAAGAGTGATTGATAGTTTGCGTATTAAAATTGATGCCAACGTTAGCCTGTGTATTTTTTTGGGTGTCAAAATAGTTAGTGTATTAAACATCCATATTAGGTAGAGTTGGTGTATTTTAAAGTTTTTTTTTCTTAACCTAATAATTGGGATTTATTAATGGGCCTATTCATAGATAATTTTTGGGGCTAAATATGAGGCCCACCAACTAAGGTCATACGAGAATTTTTGGTACTAGTTTTGACTTTTGAGGTGGCTTGCTCGTAGCCTACCGTGTGTATTTTAGTAGGCTCTCAGAATTATTGTACCATCTTGTCTAATTTGCGCCGCCCGCG
This sequence comes from Eutrema japonicum, assembly GCA_030161315.1. Taxonomy (NCBI): domain Eukaryota; kingdom Viridiplantae; phylum Streptophyta; class Magnoliopsida; order Brassicales; family Brassicaceae; genus Eutrema; species Eutrema japonicum. Next base: position 50,647,924 of record BSQW01000005.1, read on the forward strand.
CACATTACCTCTTCCATTCTCAGAGGAATTGATCCTTCCTGCTTGACATAGCTTTCAGTTCCCTCCCGTCGACGATTTCAGAGAATCGTTGAAGAAAATGGAGAGCGAGCCAACTCGAGTGATGGTGGCGGTGAACGAGTCGACGATCAAAGGCTATCCACACGCGTCGATAAGCAGCAAAAAGGCGTTCGAGTGGACATTGAAGAAGATCGTTCGGTCCAATACATCTGGCTTCAAGCTTCTCTTGCTTCACGCACAAGTTCAGGACGAAGACGGTGATTTCTCTATCCTCTATTTCGCATTCTCCATACTTTTACTTTTGTGTCTCTTCATAATGTTGATTGTAGGTTTCAATAATTTGATATTTTTAGGGTTTGAGTAGATCACTATAGACTCTAAATTCGGTATTTTAGCTGTTTGTGAATGCGTGTGTGTTTTCAATTGAAGTTTCTGATGGATTGTGTTTGTGATTTTGCTCTGTTTAAGTTACTGTGTTTATCACCACTAGCGGTGAGTGAGTGGTTTGCTCGAATAATCTCCTTATGGGGCTCTCTTTTGTTGTATTTTCTTCATGTCATGTTACTTTTATTTGCTGTTGATTGAGAAAAATGTGATATACCAAGTTTCTGGTTACAAGATAGCATAGAGAAAGCTGATCTTACTTATTTTGATCATGAATCTGGATTCAGGTTTTGATGACATGGACAGCATATATGCTTCCCCTGATGATTTCCGACAACTGAGGGAGCGTAACAAGGCAAAAGGACTTCACCTTCTTGAGTTTTTCGTTAACAAATGTCATGAGATTGGGGTACTGTTTTAAATCATTGATAGACCATTCTCTCTCTTTATGTCCCTGGCTTGTATCACAATCTCATATGCCTACAGTAACTTTTAATGGCTATGAGACAAGTAAGTTGTTGAACTTGTAGGTTGGGTGTGAGGCCTGGATCAGGAAAGGCGATCCCACAGAAGTGATATGCCATGAAGTGAGGCGGGTCAGGCCAGATTTTCTGGTTGTGGGCAGTCGTGGTCTTGGACCATTCCAAAAGTACGTACAATCCTCACACTCGCCTCAAGTAGACTTATTGCTTTATACCCGTATCCATGGATTTACCACCAAGAACCATGGTTTCGACTTAACATGCCAGTCAAGTGATTTAAAAGTTTCTACTGATGTCGTCATTATGTAGTTTCCATTTTCGAATGCCTTATGGGTTTGGGAACAATACAGATCAAGAATGAGATATCATCTTATTAGACTTCCTGTGAATTGTTTGATGCATATGATTACACCTCATGGACATCAAACGGGCTTCAGAGTTACAGTTTATTTTAGGAGGTGTGACCATATACGTGAAAACACTGCCTATGCTGTAGACTTTTTACCGCGATAATCGTGATTTGACTAATGTATGTTTGACATATGCTGAGCAGGATCCCCTGAACTTGCACTTAACATTATGTATATTTTTATAGCTTGACCTTGAAATCACAGTAGTCTATATATGTAAAGAAAAATAACATTGTGTTATATTCTTGTCACTATTGGACAGGGTATTTGTTGGAACTGTGAGTGAATTTTGTGTGAAGCATGCAGAATGCCCAGTAATCACAATCAAACGCAGTGCTGAAGAAAGTCCACAAGATCCAGCAGATGACTAAATTCCAAAAGCCAACACAGACTGTGTGTGATTTGCAGTACAGAAGAAGAAACAAACAAAAAACTCTTTTGATTGGTCTAGTGAGTGCGTCTGTAGTAGTGGAAACTCGATGATTCACACATCAAATTATAATTGTGTGGCCTTGGTCCTCATTCTCTAAAACATGAAAAAGTGCCTTTATTTGTTGTGTAATCTTTCGACTCTTTCATATATGGCTATCCGATGTGTTCTATAATATCCATATTAGATTCAGTTTTGCATTCTTTTGAAATTGAAAAGCCAAATAGAAACCAAACTTGCTCATCATATTGACCCTTATACTTGCTCAAGTCTGTTGGAAACGAAACCTACTTACTGTTGGACCATATTGAGCCACCATTGATCATTTGATTGCGTGGTATGTTTGAATCGGTTTTATTTTGGTTACTATCTTTATTATATTGGAAACCCCAAACAAAACCCATATTGAACACTTCGTAGATGTGAAAGAACGGAGGGTCTGGGATCCGAGTTGACGGAATCGAACTTTGACTTTGGCTAAAAGCCCAAATCAAAACTATAAAAAGGGTAACATATCTACTGCCTTAGGTAGAGCACTTCAATAAGTTTGGATACACCAAAACGAAAAGGCAAAAGTAAAAAACTATCATAAATCCATTAAACATGTAAACGAGTAGAGGTGAGTTTTAGAGACTACACGCACATAAGGACACAAACATCAACGAACCGTTGAAAACCTCAGACACAATACTTGTTTCTTCTTCATTCTCTCTTCTCCACAATCACTAATGGTCTCTTTCAAGTGCAAAAACGGTGTTCCAGCAGCTTCATCATGCCTAATCAAATCAAAATTTAGATTTTATCAATATTCATGAGTCATATTCAGGAATATAACACATAAATGAATATACTATGGTTGCCAGATTTTGCATATGGAAATAAGAATACAATCTAAATCACTTAAGTGTGTTATTTAAGAGCATCGATTACTTTCAAAAGAGTGTTCCTTTCAATTTTCTACTTAGTTTTACAAAATGGGGTATATAGTTAATTACCTTGCTAGCGATGTTGTTGGAGAGCCAATCAAGGCCTTCATAGAGACCTTCCCCAGACGTGGCACATGTGCTTTGAATGTACCTGTTAAAGGAAACAACATATAAGGTACATTCTACCACACTGTGTGATCAATCTAACCATATTAAGGACTAAATTCTAGAAAGAAGATAACTTTACCAATGGCGTTGGCGAAGAGAGTGAAGGCCAAGCTTGTCGGTTATTTCTGCAGCATTCATTGCGTTGGGAAGATCTTGTTTGTTTGCAAACACAAGAAGGACAGCATCTCTCAGTTCATCCTGCAAACAGGGTTTAAATCAGATTATGAAAAGGTGTTTCTTGCTTACTGTGATACGAGCCAAAAAAATCAGAAAACTAACCTCATTCAACATGCGATGTAACTCATCCCTTGCCTCCACAACTCGGTCTCTGTCGTTGCTATCAACAACGAATATAAGACCTTGAGTGTTCTGGAAGTAGTGCCTCCACAGGGGACGAATCTGTTTTCCACGGAAGTGGCATTCTTAATGTCAAATAGCAGAAAAAGATAAGAAGACAAACACCTCCACGTGCATGTTGAAATTTAACCAGGTAAAACGAAAGATCACAGTATTATTCATGACAATATACTATGATCTAAGCAAGAATTAACCTTGTCCTGACCCCCTACATCCCAAACAGTGAAGCTGATGTTCTTGTACTCAACAGTCTCGACATTGAATCCTGGAAACAAAAACCTTTTCAACATTAAGCTTGAGAAGCAACGCTTAGATTAACAGAAAACCGGAAGGAGCAGGAGAGGATTACATGAAACCCACAGAGACATACAAGTAAGAACCGCAAAAGAGCAAGATCAAAAATACACATTGACAGAGACTCTGATTCGAGGAATCCTTAAAAACTTACCGATGGTCGGGATGGTGGTGACAATTTCGCCAAGCTTCAGCTTGTACAAGATAGTGGTCTTACCAGCAGCATCAAGACCTACCATCAGAATCCGCATTTCTCTCTTGGCAAAAAGCCGGCTGAACAACTTCGTGAAGTTAAGCCCCATTTTCCTTTAGCTAGCCCTAGATCCAAAGCAAACCACAAAATCAAAATACAATAAAGAAAATCTCTATTTAGCTTAAGACCAACCAAAAAAGAAGAAGATAAAATTAAATCTATATGCAACACAATCAGAAAGTCTGAATCATTGATAAACACGAACAGGTCTAAACAATCTCAACACAAAAATCCAACCAACCCATTCTTATAGCTTAAAACAATATCGATAATCAGATCCTCGGATAAAGCACAGTGACGAATATTCTAGAAAATTGGGGTAAAAATATCTCGATGAGTGGATCTTACTTGCACGATATTAAATTCAAAGCAAAATGAAAACAATGATTCAACGTAGGAATCGACGATTCATACTTGTATGCTAAAATCAAATCGAAGACACATCTATCGATCAATCTCTTGATACTCTAAGCATAAAGATCAAAACCGAGAAAATCAATCAATATACACAATGATGTTGAGAAAGGATGATGATACAGAAACTTGAATCAAGGAAAATTTGGTTACCTTATAAAGATCAAAACCGAGAAAATCAATATACTCAGAGATGTTGAGAAAGGATGATACAGAAACTTGAATCAAGGAAAAAAAGTTTACCTTTCGAAGAAGCTCCAAAGAAGGATCTGTTGTAAAGCAAGCCGCGAGTTTCGAAGAGAAAATGACTCCCTCTCCTCTCTCTCTCTCTCTCTCTCTCTCTCTCTCTCTCTCTATAATAGAATATTTATCAATGTTGAATTATCACCCCAGTAAAATTACATAATTTAAAAGTTGTCCCTATAATATAGCAATATTTCAGATTTCACTTGAAAATTGAAGGAGAGTTACAAAAAATCTTTGTCAATCCTTACTCTCCACACAAATTCAGTTTTACGCTCTCTCTTCTCTTAGGCCTGTCTAGCAATGGCCGTCTGTAACTGTTTCCTCCAAGCTCCACCGCTCTCTCGCTTTTTACTTCCGGTCTTCTCTCGCCGTGCTACTAATCTCTCCGCCGGTTATGGTCGGCTCAAAGCCACCGTCATGTTCTCCTCCGCCGTGAACCGGACCGGACGTTTGTCATCTCCGGTACGGGCTGAAGTAAAGCGCGTCGCGCGCAAGGACGATGAAGTAGCTTCGGGTAACTTATTTACTCACTGGTGTGCTTGCATTTTTTGGTTAATTTCGTTTCTACCTTTTGATTGATTGTAGCTTGTTTGGAATATTCGTGATAATGTTTTAGCTTCTGATCTTCAATTTGAGACGCCTTTGAAGATTGTTGAGTATCCGGATCCTACACTACGGGCTAAGAGCAAGAGGATTAGTGTTTTTGACGAGAATTTGAAGAACTTGGTCGATGCTATGTTTCATGTTATGTACAAGTAAGTATCTAACTAGCACCCACGAGTTGTTTCTTTTATGTCGTATCAATGCGAGAGAATTCAGTTCAGTCTGATATTTCTGCTCTTCATGGTTTATTCAATAATGTTAGTAACTTAGTACTTAATAACACAAACAGACTCATAATGACACTGTGCTATTGGACAGAACGGATGGCGTCGGGCTCTCAGCACCACAAGTAGGTCTCAATGTTCAACTCATGGTGTTTAATCCGGCCGGGGAGCCTGGTGAAGGAGAAGAAATCGTTCTTGTGAATCCGAAAATCAATAAGTATTCCGACAAATTGGTACCATTTAGCGAAGGATGCCTATCCTTCCCTGGGATCTATGCTGATGTAGTTGTATGTTCAACCTTTCTAGACTGAATTACTTTTTCACCAAATTTGTCTTTCAATTCTTCGCTTAACCATATTCCCCATCATTGTCTTGGATATTGATTTTCATGTGATTGGTTTTGCTTTTCAGCGACCACAATCTGTCAAGATTGATGCAAGGGACATTACTGGTGCAAGATTTTCAATCAGTCTATCACGTTTACCTGCACGGATCTTTCAGCACGAATACGACCATCTGGAGGTTCTTTCTCCACTTTGATTTTGATATCTTTGCTTTATTGAATAGCAAAGACAAAACAAAAAAATACATTTATGACTGGAAGAAACCAGAGAGAAAACTGATAAATTTTTATTTTTCGACATTGAAAAGTGTTCTCATTTCCTCATGGGCCATATCCTCATTAGTACACCGTGCGTTACTAGGCATGCATTCTTACTTGTTTTCTTGGAGGTGTTTGATGTTGCTGTATGTGAGTATCACTTGCAAGGTTTCGTTTCGGTCTGATGGAATGATCTCTCGATTATAGGGAGTTCTCTTCTTTGACAGAATGACGGATCAAGTTCTTGACAGCATTCGTGAAGAGCTAGAGGTGAGTAAAACTGTAGCAAGACGGAGTCTAAAGTTACAGTAACCAGTAGTTAAATTTCGGGGAAAAACTCACCCTTTGTACATAGTGACTTATGGTGAACATCTTTGACATAAGTAGTCCATTGTCTTAACTTGTTTGTTATCTTAATTCTACAGTATTCCTGACAAGTTTTGTACCGCAGGCCCTAGAAAAGAAGTATGAAGAAAAAACTGGATTAACAAGCCCTGAAAGAGTACAAGAACGACAAAAAAGGAAAGCAGGAGTTGGTTTTGGCAAGCGTTGATGGAACATTCTCACTCAAATCTCATCTTCGTGTAGGACATGGGTAAAACTGTTATTTCTGAGTTTGATTTTATATTCTTTTTTCTCATGGCTTTTTGTCCTGAGAATTTTTCTTCCTACTTTCCACTGCAGGATTTAACTATGGTATAGGAAGCAGACAAAGACAAGAAACATGTTTTCCTTTCTAAATCCAGAGGAGCACATCACATTGTGTGATGCAAATCTCCCAAACAGGATGTATGGTTGAGACACAGATCATATATTTCAGAATCTTTTTTGCCAGAGTAATATATTTATTCAGATTGTCTGTTTTGCGCTGTTATATAAGGTTGGCCTTTTAGCTTGAGCTTTGGAACTGCGTTTAGAATGTTCTTGCCGATCAAGTTCTACCATGTCATGGTTTATCCTTTGTTACGAAGTAAAATGCATTACTTGTTTACTTGTGCTGGAATCTGTGGTAAAAAGACTTTTATATATTGTTTAGCTCTCATTTTGTATGTTTTCTCTGCATCTCTCAGGTGATATAACTTATTTTATGGAGTATTATTATACTGCTTACGATTTGTTCTGTCATAACTGGTCCAAAAGTTATAATTGTTACATTGTTGCCTCAAGATGAACTCCTTCCCTAGGCTATGGGTTGGGACGTCTTGTTTTGACTTATGACCAATTCAGTAACTCCAAGTAGTCTATAACAGAATGCAATACATTAATATGTTACATTTTGTTTCCAGTTCATTTATACAAACCAGTATAAGAAAACCTAAAGGGAATCAATCCTTCTTTATTCGTATTTTCCTATATTAACATTGTACACAATTTCTTGCTCTAATATCAGCAAGCATTATTGTTAGACTGACTTGCAGCTCCTGTTGACTTTTTTGTTTTCAAACATTGAATTGGCGGAAGAGTCTTAGTTTTCAGCTCACCGTGTGCTTCCCAGCAGAAAGGATCACGTAAACTTGCGTTTTCTGTGGCCGGCTTAAGGTCTATGGTGGACAGTGAGATCCCTGTGCATGGCAAGCTATCACTGCAGGCGAAGCGTATAGGTTCCTTCGTGTAGGTACCTTTTATGTTTATGTAGTTTATGTTTGATACAGCGACTGCTGAAGTTTCGTTGTGACATCCTCCACCATCGCAGTAATATTGATCTATTATTATTGGATTGGCTACATTGGTGACTTGAATATTTGAAAACATAACTTGTTTTACAGACCCTGACCCTCCCTACACAGTAAACATAACAGAAAGTTGTCAGCATCGTTGAATTGTTATAGCATGCTACTTTTAGTTGTCTTTGCCTCCATTTTGTTATGCAAATATTTGTGTAGGGGAATTTACCTGCCAGGATTTTATTCGTACACCGTTCGTAGTTTCATGCATTTTGACATCACGGACAGTGATGTTTGAAACACACGCCTTTGTTTTCTCTTTTCCTAGTACTCCAATGCTAATTCCATGGCCAGGCCCACAGTCTACATCGTGTATGTAGATATTCGAGCATTCAGTTTGAATTTATATACAGTCATCTCCTGTACAAAGCAAGAAATTGTCATTTCTTCATCCTGGCAAGTTTCATCAGGAAGTGTAGTCTGGAAATTTATGATAATCTGACTTCTAGTGTCTTATTTAAGAATGAGTTGACTTGTAATATCTTTAATTTAAACGAAATGAATATGTTTGAATGCTGTGGTTACCACAAGCCAGCGTGCTGGGGTAAATAACGGCATCTTGAGAGTTTTGCAGGTGGATGCCATCTGTGTTTGGGGAATCTCCAGGGGATGAAGTTGTGAAATCAGACACTTGAATGCTTATGCAGTTATCAAACTTGAGGTGGGTTTGAGGGCTGTTCTGTATGGTTATTCCATTGACCGTTACACCGTTACTCCCGTAGAATCTCAAAGCCTACATACCAACCACGGTAATTCACTAAGTTTCAAAGTTGATTTTAATAGGCATCTCCATTCATGAGACGAATTGAATGAAACTTACTGTTGGTTTAGTTCCTGGCATTTTCGTAGCCAGTTGATCCTTCATCTTTCACAAATAAAAAAAGCACAAGAAGTAGAGGTTATTGCAAGCTAGATTTTCCAATTTTCTTTAGCTAAGAAAATTGAATATATTTTTACCGAGTCGTTCCTAGTTATTGACTCTGACTCATCTAGTGGATCATAGTCAGGGGACTTGTTCCACCATACCGATCCTCGTCCATCTATTATCCCTTTTCCTTTTATAGTGATTCCTTTAAGTGATTTGAATTCTATCCATTGCAAGAGTCCTGATCCCCAGGCACTTGAACTCGTTGGAGCTATGATCTTTCCATCTAACTGCACAATGTCCAAATTATACAGTCGGTCGCAATTATATAACTAACGATACTTGAATAACATTTTTTTGTTTTGTTTTCTCTGTTCTTGAAAATTCACCTGAAAAACGATGTTCTCTTTACATTCTTTTCCCAGGAAGGAAACAGGTCCAACAAGGAACGTAGAACCAGATGGAACTAATAATGTCGACCCTTCTACCTTACAAGCTTCCGTCCAAGCATCTTCAAAAGCCTGGGATTTTAACGGTACATTGATCATCAAAATCTTTTTTTTTTGGACTGTATGATTCCATTATATACCAGTAAAACAGATATCTACGCTGCTAAACCATAGAAATGCTTAATCACCTTTGTGTCATCACTTTTCCCGTCACCTTTTGCGCCATAGTCTAGCACATTGATTGTTCCAGAACTTTCCCCTTCGGCGATAGACCTGCGGTTCCCTTTCCAGTGTAAACTGTGCCTAGCATCACAAGTCCCGAATCTTGAAGAGAATAAGGAGATTAAAAGGAGAAATTTCAGGGCAAGACATTTCAAGGTTAGTGTATACATCTTTAATATCGGAAAAAGAATTTGTATCTAGGAAGAATTTGTTTAGCTATGGAATGAAGAGGAAGTGGTAAAGCGAAGCTCATAATTATAAGTAGAGAAAAACACTGTTACGCATATGAGTTATGAATCCATGATACAGTTAAACAGTTGGATGTAGACAAAAAGCCTTGGAAATCTTTTCCTCTTCAAGCATGTTCCACTAATTTGCTATATTTTATTTAATTGGCAAATGAATAAAAAAGTTGACGGGGCTTACTTGCTTGATCAGCTCGTTCTATTGACCGCATCATCACGCTTTACTTGCGATTTGGCATTGATTTGTTCTTGAATATCATCATACAACATCAACATCTTTAATTACGATTTAGCGCTAATTTGTTCTGAATAGGTGTTTTACTTGGAATTTGTTGTGGTCGCTACTAACATGAACATATTAGTGGTCTCTAGCATTAGTTGGAGGTTTCATTAAATGGCTATGTATTACTGATGTTGAGGTTTGTGTGCATTTCTTTAGTCGCTAGAAACAACTGATCACTTTCGTTTATTAACAACATATATAGATATAACGTGGGACGGGTCAGATACTTAACCGGTCTTGGTAAAGCTCTTCGGTTTAATGAAAACCAAAATCCATATATATCAATATCAGGCAATGGGGAAGGCTTTTCGAAGAGTCAAGAAAAGTTGCCATACAATTGCAGGTATGTCACGTAATCCGCATCATAAGATAATCTTTTTTTTAATTTTTAGTTCCTTAAATTAAGCACCGTAATTTGGGTTAAATCTATGGGGTCGCTGAATCGTCTAAAACGCTAATTAAATTTTATTAATCATTTATCTTCGACTCATGAATATTCAAAGATATCCATTAGTTGCATGACAGTACGTAGGATGTTCGATATGGTTTTATGTTTATAGCTATAGAGAGAATAGACCAACATCTAGGGATTTTATGGTTTAATCATGGAATATAGTAATTTTCAATGTATGAAATTGAACTCTTGATGAAGTACACTTTGCATGCAGCCCCAGGTGGAAAGATATATACAGGCTTAGCACGGTTGCTACGTGTATGCATCCCATGCGTTGACGTTGACAAAGTTCGTTGAATTATTCTATTTGATTTCATGATCTTGAGAAGCCTATTGGTCACCCAAATTTTGATACTTTAATCACTCATTTTTTATTTGAAATCCTTGTTACTAGTTTATTAATTTTCTTGTGTAGGCAGTCGAACGTGTGATTATATCAAATAGTTCTATTCGTTTAAAGGTATTTCAAATGATTCTATGTCAACTAACTGATTTCTTGTCCTCTTTCACAATATCTTTTTTTTTTTTGAACAAGGTCTTTCTCAAATATCTTGGAATATGATAACTACGAGATAGGTAATGTTGCAATTTCTATACGATTAGAGAGGATTTCTGCGTTTTCTTCTTTTTTTGTTGCTTTGTTGGATAGCAAATCACGGAAGTGGTCACAACTCGTAAGTCACATGAACAAATATTTTCTAGCACCCGGTATAATTTGTGTATGCCCAACAACTCGCGTACGACGTATTTATTTGAAAATTGCATCATTATGTAATCTTAACCCGTGAATTTATGTGACGTTTATATATTTATATAATGTAATTTCGTATAATATATAGTTTTGCAATAGGCGTGTATAATATAAATCATGTTATAATAATGTTTTTGTCATTTCTTATATTAATGTTTACATGCACGGATTTGTACGCAAAGCTGTGAATAACGCCAATGTGTCAGATGGTTTTATCCAATCGTGTACGGTATTCACTCTTTTGTCGTAACCATTTATATAAAAATTGACAATTCCTATCAAATTCCAATATTCAACGATTCAGTAACCCAATTACTGTTCAACAAATATTATTATTTTCAACAAAAATATAAAGCCCAATTATTATTGTTCCCAATATTTAAGCCCGTATAATTTTTAGCCCAATTCATGTGTGTGACCAACGGTCGAGTAGAAGAACACGACATCGTTCCAAATCTTGTCGCTTTATGCTGACTTGGCGATTTCGTAATTCAGATTTCCTTTACTCTGACAAAACAAACATTACAAAATGAACAAATACCGAAAAAGCGAGGAACGAGAATCAATGTACGCCATGCTTCACTATACGTTTCCTACTCCTCTCAAGCGTAACCGTCCGATTATTCCTTGGCACTTAATAATTAATATCACTTTTCCTTACCCAAATCTAACCGTCTATAAGAGAAGCTTACCATACACCCAACTGCAGGAAAGAAATTCATAATACATTAAAGCAGTCAACACAAATGACGTGAGTCTAAGTTTTTCCAACCAAAACACGCCACGTGTACGGGCATTCTTCCTCGAGCGCGGACGTCAAAACTAACTATCAACTAAAACCTGGAAACTATCTTTTGGGGTCCGCTTTCTCTGCAATCAGAAAAAAAACCCAACCAAAATACAGAGAGAAAACTCAGAAACACAAGAGAGAGAGAGAGAGAGGTTTGCCATTTTCGGTAAGGAATAGTTTCCTAGGGTTTCCAGTTGCTGCCGACATAAGATATGGTGGAGTGAAATTGCGGCGGAGACATTCAGGTATGACGGCGCCACGACGGAGTCGGCGGTTTCCTCTTTTGTTTTGTTCACTTGTTTAGCTTGACGCCGAGTGATTATGCAACCGAAATTTTAGTTTTATGGATACGTGTTCTTCTCGTTAGGGCCGTTAAAGTTTCCTGCCTAAATCCATGTTAACTGGATCGGAACTAAATGTATTTTTGGCAGTTATTAGATCTTCTTCACTGTCTCTGTGCTTTGTCATTTTGTTCCAATTTTTGGTTTTATGAGAGAGATTTAACTAAAACCTATGTAATGTGTTTTTCGTTTGTGTTCTGACCTTAACAGATTGACGAATTGAATAAAAGCTGTTGAAAATGGCTTCTGTGGGAACATTACCTTCTTCTATGGCTACAAAACAGAACAGTGCTTCCATATGCGCTGACAAACTACCTGAAGGGATTAATGAGATGAAGATAAAAGATGATAAGGTTGCACAACTCAGATTCAGATAGATAAGCTTGAATAGACTTGGCCTCTTTGTTTTGCTACTAATGTGTGTTTTCTTCTATCTGGTTTGCTGAACTCTTTTAGGAAATGGAAGCAGCTGTGGTTGACGGGAATGGAACTGAAACAGGTCACATTATTGTTACAACTATTGGTGGTAAAAATGGTCAGCCTAAGCAGGTGAGCTTGTTTAACATTATGTTTTGGAGGAAAGGAATATCCACCTTTTCTTTGTTAATAGGAAGTTCACAGAAAGATCATTTGTATACATTAGTGGCACAGTGACTTAATCTTACAGATTAAAACGTGATGATTTGTGATCGCTGCATTGTCTAATGTGCTATAAAATTTCTTCTAACTCTTTTTGTTTCCCTTTCAGACCATAAGTTACATGGCAGAGCGCATCGTTGGACAAGGTTCATTTGGAATTGTTTTTCAGGTGGTGTTTTGATTACATGCCCTGAATAGCTTAGTTTTCTAATCATGTGGCTGGTGGATAGACCTAATGTAAATTTTTTATTTTTTTTAATCTTGTTACTTGTATATGTGCAGGCCAAGTGTTTGGAAACGGGGGAAACTGTTGCAATCAAGAAAGTTTTGCAAGACAAAAGATACAAGAACCGCGAGCTGCAGACGATGCGTCTTCTTGATCACCCTAATGTTGTGTCCCTCAAGCATTGCTTTTTCTCAACGACCGAAAAAGATGAATTGTATCTCAATTTGGTCCTTGAATATGTTCCTGAGACTGTATATCGTGTCTCAAAGCACTACAGTCGGGCAAATCAGAGGATGCCCATGATATATGTTAAACTCTATACATATCAGGTAGTTTTTCGTTCAGCCCATGAGAATCAGTTGAAATATTATGGTTAATTCAATATTGTTGCACTGATTTTCTTAACTTTTTCTCTGCCTTCCTGTTCTGGATGCAGATTTGTAGAGCTTTGGCTTACATTCATGGAGGAGTAGGAGTCTGCCACAGAGACATAAAACCACAAAATCTTCTGGTTCGTGTCCTAAGTTGAGGTGTTTGTCAAAACTTTTATGGTCTACATACGGCTGCTTAATTAATCTTGTGCTTCTCGTAGGTTAATCCTCATACACACCAGGTCAAGCTCTGCGACTTTGGTAGCGCGAAAGTTCTGGTAAAGCATCGATTATGAATAAGAGATATGTTGATTTTGTTTTCATATGAAAAAAGTTGGCACAGTTTATGGTACTATACACTGTTACTAGTCCTAACCGTTGTTGATAAAAGAGTAGTGTGAACCGAACTTAACCATTTTAGATTTGCCACTCTGTAACAGGTCAAAGGCGAACCAAACATCTCATATATCTGCTCCCGTTACTATCGAGCACCTGAGCTTATATTTGGAGCCACGGAATATACAACAGCTATTGACATATGGTCTGCAGGCTGTGTTCTTGCTGAATTGCTCCTTGGACAGGTAGTTTGACTCTCCAAATTTTTTTCCACCATTTATCCTTTGTGAATCGTCAAGTGATGTCTAAAGTTGTGTGTTTACCAATCTTTGGCTGGTACAACTTTTGGGTAGCCTCTATTTCCAGGTGAGAGTGGAGTCGACCAGCTAGTCGAGATTATTAAGGTACTTCAACTTGGTTTAAACCGAAACACGGGTAGAATACTCATAATCTTTCTATTGAACATGGACTGGATCATGATTATATGGAATGATGATTGCCATTACCTTGTTATTGTGTGTTTATTACAGGTTCTTGGAACACCAACTCGAGAGGAAATCAAATGTATGAATCCAAACTACACTGAATTCAAATTCCCTCAAATAAAGGCTCATCCTTGGCACAAAGTAAGCAAACACTTGCATCAGTTTCTCAACATTCTCCATATTTTTTTTCTTTCTCCCCACTGATTGAAAAAAGTGTTGTTGGTTCCTAAGATATTCCATAAGCGTACACCTCCAGAAGCTGTAGACCTCGTCTCAAGGCTTCTCCAGTATTCTCCAAACCTCAGATCAACCGCTGTAAGTCCATGAAATCTTTACTATTTCACATCATATAAACGAACAACACTATATTATTCAATATCCGATTGGTTGATTCAAACTAATTCAAAAAATTGTGATTGTAGATGGAGGCAATAGTTCACCCGTTCTTCGATGAGCTACGTGATCCCAATACACGTCTACCTAATGGTCGTCCCTTGCCTCCTCTTTTCAATTTTAAACCTCAAGGTCTGTCTCCCCCATATATAGAATATGCTTTTGTTTGTTTTCCAATTCTACTTAAAAAAAGAGATTAAAAGTGTGTATATTGGTTTGTTGAATTGTAGAGCTTAAAGGAGCAAGCTTAGAGTTGTTGTCCAAGCTTATACCTGACCACGCTCGAAAACAATGTTCCTTCCTTGGTCTCTAAATCTCTACATAAAAACATGTGTGTATGTGTACACATACATACTTATGCTGATCGGTTAAGTAATGGAGTTTAGCTTCCCAGGATTATTATTATTATTATTAATAGCTTCCATCTATTTATGTATTTTGTGTCGTTTATTGTCTTGCCACGGATGGTAGCCACTTTTTATTTATTTATTAAAAGCTTTGTACGTTATATGAATGATGATGATTAATGTAATGTATGTAACTGTCTTTTGCTAAATTACCCTTCTCTCGATCGTCACCTTTTGGCATAGCTCCAATACTTGAGCCAAAAGTGTTTTGAAAAAGGATCCTAAATATAAAGAATGGTTTATGTTTTATAGTATAAGATTAAATTTAACCCATTTTACTTCCTCAAAAAAGTAAGTGTATGACATTATCCACGAATTTAAAGCTTTTATGGACTATAAAAATTTATTGATGTCAAAAACCCCAAAAAAATTAATTTTGGGAATTGCTTCTTAAGCACCACAGCTAAACAAATGTTTCATGTTTATTGATTTGCTTTAGTTTCAGTTTCAGTTTCATTAATTAAAAATGTTTTGGATTTAAGTAGTAATAAAGCATAGGGACTAAATCGTAATATTCAGAAACTCACATTAACTTATTCAGTGCATCTCGAGTAGACGGACACAGACGGCTCTCTCATCGACGGCGACCAGACTTTTGCCGGCGGTGGGAGCGCTTCAGCTTCTCTGTTGCTCATAGTCGAATTTCTCTGGGTATTACTCTCATTCTCGTACACGATCTTTCTGCGATCCTTCAATTCAACTCGTTTGTTCTCGAGTCTCCCGACTCGGCGGAGATTACGGCGATCTCGCCATTTAAGCTCTGTTTCTATCGTTCTTCAAAATCCATTTAATCTCTTGTAAAACCCACTGAAATTGAACAGAATTTCGTAGAATCTGCCATTCTTCTCAAAATTTCGATCCTTAGATACTTCTGTTGTGCCGTTTGGGTATTTGAGGCCATGCCTTTTGTATCTCACGGAGTTTCCGCTATTAGTGTCACGGATGATTTTATTAGGGTTTTTGTTACTGATCGATCTCCAGAAGAAGTTTTGATACTTTGATGATAATTTGGCAGGTTTACTCTGAAGGCACACGGGAGATCTTATTTGATCCTCAATTACAAGTCTTAATCCCATCACCTTACTACAACAATGGTACACTTGGATTAATTTGTATACCTATATAAGAGAGATGCATATTATTGCTGCAATTCTGTACTCTCATTACCCTTTTCTACTATGTTTATCAAGGCGCAAGATTCTGCTGACTGGAACACCGATGACGATTTGAATTTGGAGATCGATAACTTTCAGTCATCTCCACCGTCATCTCCCGTAATCGCTTCTTCAGACGAGATCTTTGCTACTTTGGTTGACATGGGATTTTCTGTTGAGATGATTGCTAGAGCAATCGAGGAGAATGGTGAGGCTTTTCTCTCTTGTTTGTATTCCTATCTCAATACATGTTTATTAGGTTTTTTTGATAATGTGATATCAATACATTTTGCAGGACCAAATGCAGATACTTCAGTGATTATTGATACCATCTCCAACTACTCTGTGAGTTTCTAATGTTTGGATCCTTTGTGTTGCTTGTAATTTTCATGTGCAATAGCTTTGGATGTCTTTTTAGATAGTGCATTTCTCACTCTTATAATTCTTTGTGAAGAAACACTGTGAAGCTAGTTCTTCCAAGTCCAAGACTATTGATCATTTTATTGCGATGGGGTTTGATGAGGAAAAAGTCATCAAAGCCATACATGAATATGGTAGTTACAAATCTCTCTCCTTTTATGTCACAATTAAAACTCTGTGACTTATTTGGCATTTGTTTTATATCTCGCAGGAGAAGAAAATATGGAACAAATAGCCAATTCACTCATCTCTTGTGCGGTAAGTGATTGATGCAAATATATCATGTATCCTTACATTAAGAATATATCTGAAATTTTGTTGGTGTTTTGTAGACAGAGAAATTGCCTGTAGTAAAAGAAGAAGATGACATTGACTGGTCAGAAAGTGATAATGAGATGAATTACTCCGATTTGTTGAGCTCAGATGATGAGGTATGTTAGTTTCATGCTTGTAATAACATGTATTTCACATCACACCAATCAATTGTATAAGTGGATCTTAGTGTTATTTGCATATGTGTAGATTATTTGCATTTTATAAATCTATTTCAAACCATGACAGAAACATGTAGACTCCTCCCTTGGAAACAGCAGTCAGTTGCTTTCTTTGGTGAAAATGGGTTTCTCGAAGTTGGAAGCTTCCCTAGCTCTGGAGAGATGTGGTAAGCTTTCCTTGAATCTAGATGAAGTGGCGTAAACCATGGTTAATGAAAACCATACTTTTAGTTATTATTAGCTAGATCGAGGGTGAAATCGGGGTCTAAGCCTTTGGTTCTGTGATGTAGGCCTTAGATGTGTGTGCGCTAAGCATTGTGATTGTGTTTTAGTAATTGATATAGTTGTTAGATGTTATATATCTAACATATGTTGTCGCCTTACCGAAACTTATCTGGAATTATCCGATTAAATTTGGTAGGAGAGAATGTGGGCATCGCAGAGCTCGCAGATTTCATTTGTGCTGCTCAGATTGCTCGAGAATCTGATGAGTTTCATAAGGACCCTGAAGAACAAAAGGTATGATTAAAACCTCTATAATAATCTGTCTTAAATTTACTGATTTCGTGGGAAATTGTTATCTAGTTAAACTTTTTGGTGCATGTTCATTAGAAATCAGCAATATGACATTGACACCTATATTTTGTGTATGCAGCCTAGACATGACGTCAAGAAAAGGAGGATAGAGTCAAAAAAAGAGCCTAGGCTATCTACTGATGATGAGCAGGTTCGCCTACCAAATCCAATGATAGGATTTGGGCTTCCAAATGAGCCAGGACTCATCACACATCGATCACTCCCAGACTTAGCTCAAGGCCCACCATATTTCTACTATGAAAATGTTGCTCTTGCACCTAAAGGCGTTTGGGAGACCATCTCAAGACATCTGTATGACATCGCACCGGAGTTTGTAGACTCAAAATACATATGTGCTGCAGCAAGGAAGAGGGGTTACGTACACAATCTCCCCATCAGCAACAGATTTCAGATTCAGCCTCCTCCAAAATACACAGTTCATGATGCATTTCCTCTAACCAAGAAATGGTGGCCAACATGGGACAAAAGGACCAAGCTGAACTGTATATTGACTGTTACAGCCAGTGCTCAGTTGACTAATAGGATCCGTTTAGCCCTTGAGGCTCATAGTGGAGAACCGCCTGAGAGTACTAAAAGGTATGTCATTGAGCAGTGCAGAAAATGGAATCTTGTATGGGTGGGAAAAAACAAAGCAGCCCCACTCGAGCCAGATGAAATGGAGAATCTTCTGGGATTTCCAAGAAATCATACACGAGGTGGTGGCATCAGCAGGACTGAGCGTTTAAAGTCACTGGGCAATTCTTTCCAGGTAATTTCACATCTAATAATATTTTGTCATTATAAGTCGTGGTTTGGAAACTACTTTAGTATTGGCTGTGTATTGAGTTTATGGAATAGTTAGTTGTTCTTGTAATCATGTGGTTTTGGTTTGTGTTTAGGTGGATACTGTGGCATATCATCTTTCGGTTTTGAGACCTATGTTTCCAAATGGAATTAATGTCCTATCGCTGTTTACGGGTATTGGTGGTGGAGAAGTGGCGCTTTATCGTCTCCAAATCCCGATGAAGACTGTTGTTTCCGTCGAGATCTCAGAAGTGAACAGAAACATTCTGAAGGACTTCTGGGAGCAAACTAACCAGAGAGGTGTCTTAATCGAGTTTGCAGATGTCCAAGATCTAACTAACACCAAAATTGAAGAGCTGATGAAGCGGTTTGGTGGCTTTGATCTCGTGATTGGAGGTAGTCCCTGCAACAATCTTGCTGGAGGGAACCGAGTAACCAGAAGTGGTCTTGAAGGTGAACAATCCTCGTTGTTCTACGAGTACTGTCGAATCCTTGAGGTGGTGCGTGAGACAACAGCGAGAACGAGGAGATCTTGATGATTTTGGGATAAAGACTAGCTGAACGTAATATTAATTTCGTGTTATTATTATGCTGAATAATAATGATGTAGCTTGAAGATACGCGTCTGTCTGTTATGAACTGTTGCATAGGTGTTTTATAAAACGCTGGCGTTTAAATTCTAGTTAGGCCTATTAATAATAACTGATAAAAGGCCCATATCCGTAACATTAAAACCCGATACATATATTTGTGGTCTTTAGTTTCCTTCAGATTTCGACATCAATTTAAATGCGAGCATCCATCTACCAAGAAAAATAAATGTTTGATACATTTCTCACCAAATATGTCTGCGCCCTTGTATAAATTTTAACACAAATATAAGTTTCAAATTTATTTTCATATTTTTTAAATAATATTATGATTCAACAAAAACTTAAAAATAGTAAAATCCTAATTCCGTTAAATTTATAAGTTATTTTAGACCAATTTCGTCCAGTAATCTCTGGGTTCAATCAGAAGAAGTCTAGTTTTGCTTTGAACAAGACATAAAAGCAATCGACCGTATTTTTTTATCTAATTTCAGACATACAATTAGACAAAACAGATTCGCAAGGCATTCCAGTTTAATAGACTAGAATAGTGACTTCATATCTTCTTGGTGCATATAGTAGGATATATTCACTAATTTATGGACATCAATAACCAAAAAAAAAACGAGTCTTTATGTTTTAATAATATAAACAAATAGGTTTTCCTCCGTAGAACAAAACATTAGAAGTATCTTCTTCGGGTGTGTGGTGTTAAAAGTAATAGCGACTTCGCTCCACACACCATCGCAAAATGAATAATTTAACAGAAAGGGGCTCATTAATATACCACCACCCCCCATCTGGTAAAAAAACCAATAAGTTACCTCTGTTTCATCATCATAGCCTCGTGAAAGCTGAGAGGCGGAGAAGAAGTCGACGGTGGGGCTCTGTTGAATCTCTCAGGACTGCGGCTTCTCTCTCTTCCCCATCCCGAGCTGCCACTGCTTCAACCACCAAAACCGGTTTCAAGTTTATATGAAGGAAGAAGAAAAAAAGAGTTGTAAGATCCAATGGTTATATTTTTATTTACCCGTCACGCGAAGAAGACCAGCTTCCCCTACCGCCAGAATCACCACCTCGACCACCATAGCCAGAGTCACCACGACCACCATAGCCAGAATCACCACGACCACCATAGCCAGAATCGCCACGACCACCATAGCCAGAATCACCATAGCTGCTACCACCTCCTCCACGGCCACCACCACCAGAAGGTGGCCCCCAGCGGCGGAATTTGTTCATCTCACTACCACCACGTGTAGCCATTTCGCGGACCTGTGGAGGGACTTTCTGGTTTGCCCCTTCCAAGATCTTGATCAGATCTGAAGCATGTTTTGCATCTTGGTCCCCGAAGAAGGTGACAGCTAAACCGGTTGCTCCAGCTCTTCCAGTTCTTCCGATTCTGTGGACATAGTCCTCCACTCCATTTGGGAAATCATAGTTGACCACCACCCTGTGAATCACGATTCTCCATCAGTATCATTTGTTTCCAACTTTCTTATGAATCCCAAATTTCGAACTGGAATCATGTATTCATACCTGATGTCCTTAACATCAAGTCCACGAGCAGCTACATCGGTTGCAACAAGAACAGGAGTCCTGCCACTTCTAAATTGATTCAGTACATCATCTCTCTCTGGCTGAGACTTGTCTCCATGAATAGCAGCGGCTCCAAACGTGCGGGTCAGATTCCTTGCGAGAGTATCACACATCCTTTTGGTCGAACAGAAAATTATAATCTTGGAACCCGGTTCCTGAGACCGCATTATCTGCTCTAGCCTTCTTTGTTTCTCCATCGGTGCTATCACTTCAATAGTCTGTATCAAATAAAATAAATAGAGAAACCATCAGATCAATTAATGATAACTATGTTTAACAGTATCAAAACTAGGATGAGTATTGAAATCGAATCAAATCCAAACCTGAGTAATGGACTTGTTCGCCACAAGCTCGTCGACGTTACCAATGTTGACCTGTGCAGGGTTATCAAGCAGATCAGCTGCGATTCTCCTGACCTCTTTTGGCCATGTCGCCGTGTACATGAGGGTTTGACGCTTAGTGGGAACCTCATTCACGATTTTCCTGATCTGAGGCTCAAACCCCATGTCCAGCATTCTATCGGCCTCGTCTAGCACAAGATAAGATATTTGATGTAGATTGATTCTCCTCATTTCAAGGATATCATTCAAACGCCCAGGAGTGGCAACAACAATATCAACACCTCTCTCGATTTCCTTCAGCTGAGGACCCTTTGGTGCTCCACCATACAAGCACTTCAAAGAAACATCAGGAAAAAGACTCAACAAGACACTTCTCAAATAGCAAGTTCAGAGTATCTATAGATTCAAGGAGTTTGACTTACAGCACACGAAATTCTTGATGACTTCCCAAATTTCACAGCTTCAACTTGGATTTGTGTGGCCAACTCCCTAGTAGGTGACAATACCAAGATTGTTGGGCCCATTCGCGAATCATTGCGGATCCGCTGGAGATGCATAAAGCCTGGAATCAAGTAACCAAGAGTTTTTCCAGAGCCTGTTTTAGCAATGGCTACTATGTCTCTGTTTTGCATCGCAATTGGCCATGACTGAGCTTGAATTGGTGTTGGAGCTGAGAAACCTGCACTGTATACCTGCGAAAACAAAAACCAGGATGCCCTTTTGAGAAGAGGAACACAAAGGTTCTTTAGGACTTACGGAGCCAAAAGAAGCATCATCCTCCCATTTGCAGATAACCTGCAGCAGGAGGACGAATCTACTTCTGTATTGACCCAACAGGAAAATGAATCATCAGCATCACAAGGTTCTGCCACGAGCTTTGGGTGAATTCGAAAGCCCTTACCAAATAATTTGGTCCACCAAAAAGGGCACTCCAAATAATTTGCAAGGACCCCAAAGAAGTGGCACAGCGTACGACATTGGCTCCTCCAAGAGCAAATATCGCACCTGGGACAAAAGAGAGTGCACACGGCATAATATTGTGACTCTACTCAGCGTAGATCCGCCAGTAATTGCAAAAATCTAAAATTTTTAAAACACTCATAAGACAACTATGGCTGGCTCCATAAATCACTAAATCCAACCCAAAATAGTCCAGCTCAGTAGCAGAGCAGTATGGGAATAGAACTTAGTCTGGAATAGCAGAGATAATCTGGAACTCTAGACAAAATAGCTCCTTCATTGAAAAGAAGAAGAAAAAAAACACAAAATAGTCTAGCTCACTAGCAGAAAGATGTGAAAATAGACATATTCAGTTTCCCCAAACAAAAACAATGTAAAGATGAAGAACCCTGATGTGACATAGAAAGAAAGATGATTTCATACCTCCCGCAGAAGCTCTGGCGGGAAACCAGTGGCTTCAAAAGACATTAAAGGTGGTGGAACTTGGCCTCCCTAGCGAAAATGAAAAATAAATACAAGGGTCAGTAGGATATAGGCATGCAACTATTTCTGTGTTACCACCTCGGAGGAGACACAAAAAATAAAGGTTTTCCAAGAGAGACATAAATACTTACAGTGACAGTAATTTCATGACGGCTGCAATAGGCCTCTGGGGACAATTCATTTCCTGCAGCTGAAGAAGGAGGCCCTCTGGCAGATGATCCACCAGATGCAGCATTATTGGAATTTATTGGTCCACTTCTGCTAGCCTGTCCCAAATAAAAGATAAATTTTAAGATACAGGGAGAGCAAGAGGGATATAAACCAGTGTGGCATGCAAAAGTAAATAATGGTGGTTATGAAAATTCAGACGGTAGAAACTAACGACAAGCACCATGAACCACTGGTATACATAGGTTAGTACCTCAGTAAACCTTGATCCAGAGTCAGTCTTAGGCCCATCACTGCCCCTGCTATACTTATCCTCCTCCTTTCCAGAAGAAGGTTGCTGAGTCTGAACCGAAGAGGTTGCTGGAGCAGCAGAAACCTTGGGAGGAGCTGAACAAGGTGGTCTCTCGTACTGGGTAACATTGGTCTCTGGGTTCCAAAAGTACAAATACCCAGTTCTACTATCCACAAGACCTTTCCATGGTTTAGGGAGATTTGGATCCTCAGGTGCGTAACGGATTGTAGAAGCAGTAGCCGCAGCAGCCATTACCAAATCCCTGGAAGAAGAACATGTCAAAGCGATTATAGCTTCAGTTAAATGAAACAATAGAAAAAACAAACCCTACAATAAACTCTTGAGGCAGTAAATGGAATAGCACCACAGTTAGCTCGAACGAAAACCCTAGCATGCAGAAGAACAGATTCGACCAGACAACAAAACAAAACACGAACAAACAAAGACAATCTACGCCATAAACATGACAAAATGCAGCTTAAATCCTCAACAACCAGGAAATGGTACGGCAAATCGGATCCAGTGAGAGATATCGGGATTCAGCCAGACGAAAAAAAATCCTACAAAGTAACACCTACTGGGTTTCACTGTCGAGAGAGAGCGTGTGTTGCAGATTAGCTTACGAAAAATCACAGAGACCTTTGATCTACTCTCACTCTCTAGAAACCTACGCCACAGAGAAGTGAACAAA
Source organism: Eutrema japonicum (assembly GCA_030161315.1). Taxonomy (NCBI): domain Eukaryota; kingdom Viridiplantae; phylum Streptophyta; class Magnoliopsida; order Brassicales; family Brassicaceae; genus Eutrema; species Eutrema japonicum. Next base: position 50,671,287 of record BSQW01000005.1, read on the forward strand.
TGCGTTCCGGTTCGTTCCCAACAACTAATGCACCTAATATTGATGTTTAGCGGGCTTAATATTCTCTTTGGTTGAACCTAGAAATTGACTTGGCCCATTTAATTAGGCCCAATAAAGTTAATAACTTTTGGTTGAAAGCAACGAGGAAACAAGACAAGCTCAGCTTCTCCTAAATTGGTCTCCTCGTGAAACGCAATATTGATGTTTTTTTTGGCATGCAAGAGTCTGAACAAATGTGGCATTATGTTTCCAATAAGTTTGAGTAACAAAATCTATTCACGATTAAGGATTTAGAATTAACTAAATTACAGATATTTTTTTTGTTTTGTTTAATATAATCAATTAGTTTAAATTACAAAATCCAGGGGATGGGAGAAGGAAGAGCTGGTGATTTATGCACAGGAGGCCAAACAGACGAAAATTTTATATCTAATTCATTGACTTTTCTCACTCATCTCCGTGAGATTTCTCCAAAGGTATCTTCCACTAGCCATATCAACGAACATCCACAACCCATTCTCCATCTTCCTTTTGAAATCGACTCCTTGCTTATCTTTATCCTTCTCTTCCACCGGTGAGTCGTCTGAATTAACCGTCCTCCACGTGAAATATCCGGCGAGTACCACTGAGAAGAACACTAGTATGAACCTCAACGGACACATTTCTTCCTGATGGAAAAAGGGAAAAGAAGAAGAAGAGGAACAAATTGGATTCGATCCTGGAAAGTCGAAGAAGCAAACTAGAAGTTGAGATATTTATAGGTTTTGTGCATTGCATTACACGTCTCCCTCTCCCTTCGAGAAAAGGAAACGCGTTTCTAAATTTATATATATTTTTTTTTGTTAGAAATCTATTTTAATATGGAATTGTGACTTCAAACTACGATTTATATGTACCTGTACAATTACAAGCTTCTTTTATCTTTTTTAAGTAGAATTTTGGTTTTGTCATTGCCAAATTTGAAATTTCAAACATTTTATCACAACAATCATGAAGCTATCTAAAAAGCATGATAACTTTAGATTAAATATCCGACTTTTTATTAAAACAAAAATAATAATACTAAGATAGACATTGGAGTCTCGCGAACGTCAAGTAGCCGGTGTGACCTCTCGCCTCGCTACAAGGCCGAGCCATAACGACTGAAGTAGCCATAGAAGAGTTGACATGTGAAACGGCGTCGTCTTCGTTTGAACGGTGTCTTCTCTTGCAAGGTCTCAATCCTCCATTGTACTCGTCGTGGTTCTCACCATTCATATTACCAGGATCCACTTTCACTTCCTTCACTTCGTATGTTCTGAGAAGCACCTCGAACGTTCTTATTTCTGCAAAACTCAACACATCACAAGCAAAAATACATGTATAAGATTGACTGAAACTCGCAAGGAAGTTTATGCTTATGGTCTTTGCTAAGTGCCGGTTTGCTTCCACTGACATTCCAAGGCAAAAGAATGTCCAAGTATTTATGAAAAAGAATATTATCTAGTTAAAGCAATCATAAAGATGTGTGACTATGGAAAGTCGATGATACATATCGGAAAAGGGGTAGACTAGAGAAGAGAACTTTAGTGTATATATTCGGATAATGAGTTGACTAGAGAATTTACTCCGACATCTCTTTCGGTTCACAGTGGAGAATAAAAATAGGAAGAGATGCTGTGAAAATGAGGATAAACTTACCTATGAAATCTGATCTGAGGACTTCACAAGTCCGTTGTACTTGCTCGATGCAAGGTGAGAAAGAGCAGAGGACTCCATCCTCCTTTAACATCTTTGCTGCAGAAGGAACTGCGAGCCACGGCTGTGGAAGGTCTAGAAACACCGAATCTGCCAAACCTGATAGTTTCTCAGGAAACCCTTGTCCTTGAATGTCCCTAACCTCGACGGTCACTAAACTGCTGATACCCGTCTTCTCAAAATCTTCCCTGTTGCAAAGCAATGTAAAAGAAAAGATGCATAAAAAATAGAACTTTAAAGAAAAAAGCACAACGAGGAGACAGCTAAACATGGCAGAAGTTTCTACCTTGCAGAGGCAGCCCGTTGCTCGTGAAAATCAAATGAATACACATGTCCAGTTGGAGCCACTGCTCGAGCAAGTGAAGTCGAAAGCGAACCACTTCCCGTGCCTGACTCAAGAACAATACAGCCAGGCACAACTTCTAGATACATTACCACAAAGCTGATATCAGCAATGTAAAGAATCTGCGTCCTGTGGCTTAAAACCAGTGTCCATAGCTCGGGAGTGGGAGCCAACAGGTATACAAATTTACCCTTGTTGCTGAATACTTTCGTCCCTAACGGCTTCCCGATCCAATCCGAGTGTTTATACACTCCAAAACGGTTCTGAAGCACAGCGTCTTTGCTTACTATAACTGGTTTCATCACATCATGTCTTTCGTAAACGATAACTAAGTCGCCATCTTCAATATATCTTTTGAAAGACAAGGCCTTCTTTGACTCTGTTGGTAACATCTTGAGATTCGGAAATCACTTGTAGAATGAGACACAGCTTCTTTTCTGAAAATTCATTGTCTCGTGTTAATTACTAAACAACATACTTTTTACTAAACAACGGATTCTCACAAATCATAATCTAATTTGATTATCAATCCAAAGCTACGCAATATTAATATAAACTGGAACCAAACACAATAACCAGACAAAGCGACGGCTTTAATAAGAATGGAAGCAGAAAGAATAGCACAACGATAGCGAAAGCGACATAGAAATACTCACCGAGGAAAATCAAGAAGAAAAAGCTTAGAACTTGAGCTGCTGACAATGGAGTTCGGGAGGAATGATATGATTTGTGAGAACAAATCTGACCAGACGAGAGAAAAACCTTTACTAGGGTTTTCGATTTCCTTTTCCAAATCGATACCGGATATGGAGACTAACCGGACATTCGAACCGGCCGGTCTGGTTTGGGTTAATAACTTGACTGGGCCTTTCGTAAGTTTTAATTTGGGCCCACTGAAATAATCTATACGGTTCTCTTTTATTTCTCTTTTGCCGGAATAGTCTTTGAAGTTCTGGGCACGCCTGAGCAAAATATTCAGTGATCGAAGTTGAAGAAAGAGAGCGGAGTCTCGGATGCTGAATAAGCTCACACGCGGCGGTTTGATGTACCGTACCGGCGTCACCATGTTATCTCCGTCTACTTCTTCCTCTGCTGGTTTATCGTCTTCGTTCGTTTCTCCTCGGAATCCATGGAAGCCTCCGGGATTTCTCAGTTCCGGTATGTTCTCTGGTGGCGCTTCGAGGAATAGCGTCTCTTTTCCCGTTCAATTTCACCGCGCTTCATCTGTTCGATGTTTTGCCTCTTCTGGCGGTTCTGATAGAATTCAGGTTGAGAACCCTATCGTTGAAATGGATGGTGAGATTCTTCGCTCAGCTATTTTTCTTTGGACCCACTAAATTTCAACTGGGTTGTGTGTAAATTGATCAGTACTTAGCTGCCAGATAATTGCTTATGTTCGTTGCTAACTTTGGTATATCGGAGGAGAATGACTTAATTAGTTTATATCTTGTGGAAATTCAGGCGATGAAATGACGAGGGTGATATGGAGTATGATAAAGGATAAAGTAAGGATGTAGTTATCACCAAGTCCGATACATTTCTTACAGAGCTCACACGTTGTTTTTCTTTTCTCTTTTTTTTTTTGGTTATAGCTTATTTTTCCTTATCTGGATTTGGACATTAAGTACTTCGACTTGGGAATTCTGAATCGCGATGCTACTGATGACAAGGTTACAGCTGAAAGTGCAGAAGCAGCTCTTAAGTAAGTGCTACTGATTCTTTGCATTTTCTTTGTTGTAGATTCTTTTGGTACTGTATGGGGTATTTGTAAACATTTTATAGCCTGACTTCAAAGTGTTAGTTTTGGCCTCACATTTCGCTTTAGCAGACTCTTTTATCAACAAATTATTGCCTTTTTGTGTGGCCTAAATTCGATCTTACTCTTTCTCTATGTGAAATTAAGCTGATTTAGTGCTTAAACCTTTTCTGTCTGCAGGTACAACGTTGCTATCAAATGTGCCACTATAACTCCTGGTTTGTGATGTCCTCTCATTTGCAATACATATGCTGCCTTGTTCGTTTCAGAGGAAGCATTTTTTATCTTCCCTATGATATTTTTTTTGCAGATGAGGGCAGAGTGAAGGAGTTTGGACTCAAATCAATGTGGAGGAGTCCTAATGGGACAATCAGAAACATTTTAGATGGTTTGTTTCTGTATTGCCGGAGAACAGAGCATGTTTGCAGAATAGAAATATCTTAGTTAAATTGCTTTGCAACTTTTTATTTCATCCAGTTTTCAGGTTCTTTGGACGTTGCAGTTTTCAATTTTTTTAACGTAACGTTCAATATTTTCTAGGAACTGTTTTCCGTGAACCTATCATGTGCAGCAATATCCCTCGGCTTGTTCCTGGTAAATTATTTTGCCTTGTTATGAATGTGTGTTACAATCTGTATTGAAATACCACATGAGGACTCAAATCTTTTGTCTTTACAGGTTGGAGAAAACCTATATGCATTGGTAGGCATGCCTTTGGTGACCAGTATCGTGCCACTGATACAGTAATTAAAGAGCCAGGGAAGTTGAAAATGGTTTTTGGTAAGGTCGTATTAACTAGATTCATTAAATAATAGAGATTCTTCAACCATATAATGCAGATTGTAAGTGCATATATTTCATTGTCTAAATAAATAGTCCCTGAAGATGGGAACGCCCCTGTGGAACTAGATGTATATGATTTCAAAGGACCGGGTGTGGCTCTTGCTATGTATAACGTAGATGAGGTCTATCTCTTTCATTAACTGGTTTAAGTGTGCTTCACTCTGGTTGTGAAAATTGTTTTATTTTGTAACAATCGTGCTGTGGTTTGTGACATGCCAGTCAATTCGAGCTTTTGCTGAGTCATCTATGGCGATGGCACTTTCTAAGATATGGCCACTCTACTTGAGCACCAAGAACACAATTCTCAAGAAATATGATGGCAGGTTTGTTTTTATCTTCTTGGTGATTTTCAAGCTCCGATTTTGCGAGTGAGCTGCTCTAAAATTTGGTGGAACAATACAGGTTCAAGGATATATTTCAAGAAGTTTATGAGGCGAATTGGAAGCAAAAGTTTGAAGAGCAGTCAATATGGTTGATATATATTTGCTCTTATCTACTTAAAATTTGCTTTATGCTTCCTCTTTATTTTCATACTTGGTAAAGGTAACATGTAAGTGGCATTGTTGTTTTAGGTATGAACATCGGTTAATCGATGACATGGTGGCTTACGCAGTAAAAAGTGAAGGTGGATATGTATGGGCTTGCAAAAATTATGACGGTGATGTTCAAAGCGATCTTCTTGCCCAAGGTATAAATTTAAAACCACAATTCTTAAATTGTTATTTGTGTATTGATTAAGTCAATAGCATACTTTACACTTCTTGTTTTTCTTCTTCTTGAAATGTAGGGTTTGGCTCATTAGGCCTCATGACCTCCGTTTTGGTTTGTATCATAAACCAAAAGCCAAGATTTAGTTTTCTTTGCAAATAAAAGTCTTGTACATGATATGTTTTTGTTCAGTTGTCATCTGATGGGAAAACGCTCGAGTCGGAGGCGGCTCATGGAACCGTAACTCGGCATTTCCGACTGCATCAAAAGGGTCAAGAAACCAGTACTAACAGCATCGCCTCTATATTTGCATGGACACGAGGCTTAGAACACAGGTCTGTAGCTTATTTCACGCATGGCTTTTATTGTCTGTTTTGGGATTCTAGCAAGATTAGCTAACAGAGTTCTGCGTTTCTTAATGCATTTTCTAATTCCACTTGCGCGTTCTTGTGACATGTAATCTACTTTCTCGTGATCATCATTTTGATGGACTCTTTGCCCTTTTTGCTTCTCAAGGGCGAAACTCGATAAGAACGAAAAATTGCTGGATTTTGTCAAGAAGGTCGAGTCGTCGTGTGTAAACACTGTTGAGACAGGGAAAATGACCAAGGATCTTGCCCTTTTAGTCCATGGTCCCAAGTAAGTATCATTTCCTTTTCTCACTAGCAGCAACCTTTCCATTACAATCTGGTCATTTGCATGAAATACGAAAGAGCTTAAACCTTCTTGATTAACCAAACCAATCAACCCGAACCGGAATTCATAATGAACTATAATCTGAAGTTGAATCGAAACTGAACAGGAAAAGCGTGCTGGAAAGTCTTCAAATTAAGTTGATAGGAAACCATATAGATGCCCAACTGATTCATACTGGATTCAGTTTTAGTACCGTTACTGTTCTGATTTTGTTCCTGATGGTTTGATAAAACTTTTACTGCAGGGTGAGTAGGGATTTGTTCTTGAACACTGAAGAGTTCATTGATTCAGTAGCCTCCAATCTCCGGTCACAGCTCAATTTGCCTACTGTTGTCTGACCATTTCCGCGAACAATACAAAAATAATGCTCGCCATAATTTCATATTAATAACACAAAAATAATATTGGCGGGTCGAATGATTCGAGTTGTTTTGTTTTATTGTTCTAAGTTGTTTTTTAAGATTCGAGTGCAATTTCTATTTCTTATCAAACATGTACTTCAATTTATACATACAAAAACTGAATTTCCCAGGGTTAAGAATGAAAGAACTTGGAGCCTTGATGATTAAATTAAGAAACGGCATATATATATACACGCACGCAGTCTATCTATGTAATTGAGTCCCCTAATATTCAGAAACTAAAAGAGATCATAGGCGCCGGTTTAATGTTGAGAAGATTGTAACAGAACCGTACCGGACCGGGTCGCTAAAACCCTTCTCTTTTGTTTTTGTTTTTGTTGTCGTTGTCGGCTCAGTCTCACCGGTGCGTTAAACCTTCGCTTAAGCTCTTTCTGTTCTCCTCCGCACCTCTCTCTGTGTATGTGTAATGTCATCGATTGTGAGTCGAGCTAGGTCAACTTCTCTTCCGAATTTCCTCGCATGGCGTGCTTTGGGTTTTCGCACCATCTGCTCCGGCCGCCTGGGTTTCGCGCCGTCTGATCCAGGCTCGCCGGCATCCGCAGGAACCAAAATTTTGGAATCTTTTAAAGAGGAATTCGAAGTCGGATCCCGCGTGGTCACTCTCGAGACGGGAAAAATCGCTCGCTTTGCCAATGGTTCCGTTGTGCTCGGCATGGACCAGACCAAAGTTCTCTCTACTGTTACTTGTGCTAAGACCGACGCGCCTCGGGATTTCTTGCCTCTCACTGTATGTTTCAAATCCTTACACCATTTCCATTTCGTTTCCGATTTTGAAGCTATTGTGGTTTTATGTATATGTGGAAATCTCTGAATTTATCTATGATCTATGAGGAATTAAGAAATGGTGTAGAGATGTTTGGTACCTTAATGTCGTACGTATTTTTAGAATTCTCTGAGGAATCTGTGATCTTCCCACAAGAGATTTTCTTTCCATTTATATTGCTTTTTCTGTAATGGGTTCACTCAGATATGGTGTTTTGTTTAAACTGATGTTTATAAATACTCTCAGGTTGACTATCAAGAGAAGCAATACGCGCAAGGCTTGATTCCAAATTCGTATATGCGAAGAGAAGGTGCACCAAAAGAGCGGGAGCTGTTATGTGGCCGGCTCATTGATAGGCCAATCAGACCATTGTTTCCTTCAGGGTTTTACCATGAGGTTCAGGTATGAATTTTTCTCAATTCCTTAGGAGATATATCAATGTGGAAGTATTTTTTGGTATCGTTATCTGCAAATTTTGTCATATGCAGATAATGGCAAGTGTACTATCGTCGGATGGCAAGCAAGATCCAGATATACTGGCAGCTAACGCATCATCGGCTGCGCTCATGCTATCAGATGTTCCATGGGGAGGGCCCATTGGAGTCATCCGAATAGGAAGGATAGGTGGCCAAATTGTTGTCAATCCAACTATGGATGAGGTAAAACGCTGTATATATAGACTAAAAATTTACAAGTTGTAGCCTCTTTCTCACTTGTTGTAATTTCTTGTGTGGTCAAACTCTGTGTAGCTTAGCTCAAGTGATCTCAATTTGATATACGCTTGCACAAGGGATAAGACTATGATGATTGATGTTCAAGCCCGTGAAATCTCAGAGAAAGATCTAGCAGCTGCTCTGAGGCTAGCTCATCCAGAGGTATGTTTGACAACTTTATTGGACTTTCTAGTACAATGTAATTTTATATATAGTCTTATTTCTTTGTTTACACAGGCTGTTAAGTACATCGATCCCCAAATAAGATTGGCTGTAAAAGCTGGGAAACAAAAGAAGGAGTACAAATTGTCCATGCTTTCTGAGAAAACTTTAGAAAAAGTGACTGACTTGGCTGCAACGCGTATTGAATCCGTCTTTACCGATCCTTCATATGGCAAGGTGCGTGCTAACTTTTTTTCTGCCTCAAAATTTGAATTTCAGTTGGCCTGATGATTTTATATATACAGTTTGAACGTGGAGAGGCTCTAGATAACATTGGAAAAGATGTGAAAAAAGTATTTGAAGAAGAGGGCGATCAAGAAAGCTTGAGCATCCTTCCAAAGGCTGTTGATACAGTGAGAAAGAAGGTAATCTTTGTAAATTAACATTTGGAAATATGCTCTTGTTCCCCTTTGCTTTTGTTTTGGCTCATCCTGTTCTGGAAAACGTGACATAGAACTTAGTGCTTGAATCATTATATTTTATATGTTTCATTATGTAACTGCAATATCAAATTTCTTGTCTGTTCTATAGAAGCCAGGCTCTGCTATGTTTTGTGGAAATAGGTTGTTTGTTCTTTGTTTCTTTGATTGTTGAGATGCTGTTTTTCACTTTGAGATGCATTAAGACTCGTTGATCTAAGACTTTCAGCGATTGCATAAAAGGTCGCAAGTAATGTGTTATAGGCTTTTGCATTTGTCCTTTTGTTCCCTGTCTTACTACTTTGTCCCTTTAACTGAAATGTCAGGTAGTCCGTTCAAGGATGATATCAGATGGATTTCGAGTCGACGGGAGACATCTTGATGAAGTTAGGCCCATCTATTGTGAATCGCATTACCTACCTGCATTGCATGGGTCAGCACTTTTCTCACGTGGAGATACACAGGTTCGTGCTGAAACTTCAGTTGCAAAGTGTATGGTAGAATCTTTATTTCCCATTGACTCTCATAAATGTAGACCTTTTGGCCCAAACAAAAAGAAAATAAATATTGTGGTCTTAGGTAGCAAAAAAATTAGAAACCCCAAATTTTTAGAATGTAAGCATTGACATTACTCTGTATCACTTCCATGAGTTGCTTTGCTTTTACGAAGCTTAGTTTCAGTTTTTTGGTCGCTTCAAAAGTGGTAGGCCTGAAGTGTAGGAGACAAAGCTAAATCTTTTCAATGATGAGAGTCCTTCTTTAATATGATTCGTATGTGTTAAAGGTGCTTTGTACTGTCACACTTGGAGCCCCAGGAGATGCACAAAGCTTGGATTCTCTTGTTGGCCCCCCGAAAAAGAGATTTATGCTTCACTACAGTTTTCCTCCATATTGTACAAATGAAGTCGGAAAACGAGGAGGGCTTAACAGGCGTGAAGTTGGTCATGGTATATCTTTTGGTTCCCTTACTCAAATTGCGTGTAATAATCCTTGGTTACTTTTTCCAAACAAAGTATTGCTGATATACATTGTATCATTGAGTTTCCTTATCTGGTCGCGGATATCAACTTTCTTTCTAGCTTATACTCGAACAATCGGTGCTTCTTTTTGTCTCGTTTTTAGAGTTTATGTTTTAGACCTGTGTTTTTTTTTATCATCTAAAATAATTTTTCTGTGCTTGACTGTGATTTACATTTTCTGTAGGAACACTCGCTGAGAAAGCATTGCTAGCTGTCTTGCCCCCTGAAGATGCTTTTCCTTATACTGTTCGTATAAATTCAGAAGTGATGTCCTCAGATGGCTCCACGTCTATGGCAAGCGTTTGTGGAGGTAATTATACTCATTCACCCACAAGTTTGTATGTTTTATTGCAACATCTTAAGTTCATAATGAAAGGTCATGTGTCTCAGGTAGTATGGCTTTGATGGATGCTGGAATTCCTCTGCGAGCTCATGTTGCAGGTGTCTCTGTTGGTCTTGTCACTGACGTTGATCCATCAAGCGGAGAAATTAAAGACTACCGTATAGTAACCGATATATTGGTGGGTTTCTTCATGTTTCTTGTGTGATTAAAGACTACTGTATAGTAACCGACGTTGAGCTCATGCTGCTTTTTCTTTCCTCTTGTTTATTGTGTGATTAATCTGTGAAGCAGATGAGTATTTTAATGATAGGCTATTGTATCATAGCCAGTCCTAAGAACTATTCTTTAACATTTCCTTGCGTTCTTCTTATGATGATTTAACATGTGTCTCCGGACCCATGAGTAGTATTAAGTTACTGAATGGATTACATTGCTTTTACAGGGTTTGGAAGATCATCTAGGAGATATGGATTTCAAGATTGCCGGCACCCGAAATGGTGTGACAGCAATTCAATTGGATATCAAGCCAGCTGGAATACCGTTAGACATTGTTTGTGAATCCTTAGAAAATGCACGTGAAGCCCGCCTTCAAATTCTTGACCACATGGATAGAGACATTAAATCCCCACGAGACCAAGATGGGGCTTATTCCCCTCGGCTAGGTTACTTTCCCACTCGTTTTTTTGTTAACCTTAGGTGATAAAACTTCCCTTGTTCGAACTGAAGAATTATATTTGTCTTGCAGCAACTTTGAAGTACACCAATGATGCACTTCGTTGCTTGATCGGACCTATGGGTGCCCTCAAAAGGAAGATTGAAGAGGAAACAGGTTATTTCTTGACTTCGACTTTAACCGTCAAATTTTCTTTCTTTTGACCTTTTAACGCTATGGAATTGAAAGTAAAAGAGTAGGATGCTTTAAATAAAGTACTCTTTAAAATGAAATCCATAAGCTTATGAATATCCACTTGGTTTTATATATTTTGATTTAAAGCTTTTCTTCTGATAAATAAGTTTCTATTATTTAGGTGCAAGATTGTCTATTGATGATGGAACATTAACTATTGTTGCCAAGAATCAGGCTGTGATGGAAAATGCTCAAGAAAAGGTATCTTTCAGTCAACTCAGCTTGTAATTGAGAGATGACGTTGCAGAGATTTGATTTTATTATTGTCATTAGGTTGACTTCATCATTGGTCGTGAAATAGTTGTTGGTGGTGTGTACAAAGGCACAGTGACATCTATAAAAGAGTACGGCGCATTTGTTGAGTTCAATGGTGGCCAGCAAGGCCTATTACATATGTCTGAGTTATCTCATGAACCGGTAAGCTTTTCTAGTGATAAACTGTGTCCGCTTCTTTCCCATAAAGTATGGTTTTCTCTGAGTTCATCTTGATATTGTTTGGTTTATTCAAAAATAGAAAGTAAACCTTAATGTTTTAATCCGCTAATACTTAGAACAACAATCTCAGAGTTTTTTTTTATTTCTTGCCATTAATTTTTGGTTTTAACCTACTATTGTCTTTTGCAATCTTCCAGGTCTCTAAGATTTCAGATGTATTACATATTGGCAAGTACATCACAATGATGTGCATTGACACTGATGTCCGCGGTAACATTAAATTATCTCTCAAAGCACTGTTACCCAAACCCGAACGAAAACCAGCATCTATTCCTGAAAAAAACCCGGTGGTGAAAGAGGCGTCTACAGTCTCCATAGAAACGTCTAGTGTTGGAGAGACAGTTGCAAGCATGCCCAGCGTTGTAGAGCCACCTCAGAAATCTAAATTAGCAGTTCCTGCAGTTGTCATCCGTACTGCTGTGGAGTGTGATGAGGCAGAGAAATCTTCTCCTATGGACAAGAACACCAAACCCAAACGCGCTACGACACTGAAACCAGACCAGAAACTCAAATCCACTGCCTCTAAACAGACTGCGATGCAGAAGGAAAAGGGGGTGCTCGAATCCACTGCTCCAGAAGAAACTCTGGCTAACTTTGGCGAGACACTGAAGCCAGATGAGAAATTGAAATCCACTTGTGCTAACCTTGTATCATCTTCAAAAACTAAGAAATCTATAAGGAAGGAGAAGCAAGCAGAGAACGAAGGTGAAGAGAGTGGATCGATTAGTGCCAGGGAACTGAAAATAGGAAGAGAAATGACGGCCAAAGTCCACCAGGTTCGAACCCGTGGATTGGTTCTTGATTTAGGTGGTGGAATCCGCGGGATGTACAAGTTCGAGGTATGTTTTAGAGCATCCTCTTTGACTCCGTTCACCCATATACTTAATACTTACATTATTGTATTGTTTGCTTACTAGTACTATATACAAGTACAGGGCGATGAAGAGACAGAGTTTGAGATTGGAGACACTTTGAAGGTGAAATGTACAAGTTTTAATTATAAAGGAATCGCTGTGATGGCTTTGGTTGACAACGAGGAGGTTTAATGGTAAACGCTCTTTTCTCTTTAGAAGTTTATAATCCGAGGGATCACTCAGAATATGAGAGTTTTGCTTGAAATCGTTAGCGATGAACAATTCTTGGTAGATAGATTCATTGGCTTCCAAAGGTTATCCTTGGGAGAATAATGGAATTAATTAGCGTAACTGTGTGTTTTGTTTTGTTCTTTGCAGGCTGTGTAGTCTTTTAGTTTGGCCTTGGTTCGGTTTAGTTGTAAGACCGGTGATTTTGGCGTGCCGTTTTGTTTCTCTTTTATTGGGGGTGGGGGGATTTGTGGATGGTATCATTGGTGACGTATGATGACTTATGAAGTTATGATAGGTGCGTAAGTTTCATCTTCTTTGTCCTAAAGTAGAAAAAAGCAAGTTAAGAGCTTAAAACCACACTAAAAGATAGAAAGTACGCACTCTAATATTATTCCGTCCGTATATCTTCTTTTTAAAAATAAGAAATTGATGTGAAAGATCGATAAAGCCACAATTTCGTTACGACATTTTGTTGAGTTTGCCAACAAAATTAGAGAAAACAGTACAAATACAAGAGAGAGGTAAAGAAAGAAGAAAGTGTTTATATTGTAGGTTAATGTGGAGAAAGTGTCCTAGAGTATAACCCACTCACAAAATGAAGGTTTATCAATCCGGATTTTAAAGTTTTTGTTTCAATACTGTTTCGAGCTAATGTTTTCAAATATTTTTTTTTGTGTTTATTTTTTCAGTTTACTTGTACGTGGTTTTCTTCGGTAATAATACTTTTGTTACTTTTTTTTTTAACCCCACATTACTTTTGTTATTATTATTACTCGAAAACTGCCAATAGTTATCCTCTTCATAAATAATGGATAATGTTCATCGGGCGGTCGTGTCTTTAAAAGAAGTTAGATTCGTTAGCGAGTTCTTCACTCCGATAGTGATGGATCCATCTCAACGCAACACACAAACGCCGTCGTTTTCACATTCCACAATCCCGGTGGATTCCAGCGGCCGAGCCACTGTCTTCCGACCATTCTCTCTCTCCTCGCCGCATTCACGCGCCTTTCACCTGGCGTGGCTCTCACTCTTCTCCTGCTACTTCTCCACCTTCTCTATCCCTCCTCTCGTCCCCGTCATCTCCTCCGACCTCCGACTATCTGATTCCACCGTATCCACCGCCGGAATCGCCTCCTTCGCTGGCTCTATCTTCTCCCGCCTCGCCATGGGCCCACTCTGTGATCTCATCGGACCACGGACTTCCTCGGCGATCCTCTCTTTCCTCACCGCTCCCACCATCCTCTCCACCGCACTAGTCTCTTCTCCGACTTCCTTCATCCTCGTCCGTTTCTTCGTCGGCTTCTCGCTCGCCAATTTCGTCGCTAATCAGTACTGGATGTCCTCCATGTTCTCCGGTAACGTCGTTGGTCTCGCTAATGGCGTCTCAGCTGGGTGGGCTAACGTCGGCACCGGTATCTCTCAGCTCCTTATGCCTCTTCTCTACTCTGCCATCGCCGAATTCTTCCCACTCGCCATCGCCTGGCGCGTGTCATTCATCTTCCCCGCCATTTTCCAAGTGATAACCGCCGTCCTCGTCCTCCTCTACGGCCAAGATACTCCCGGCGGTAATAGAAAAACGTCGAATGAAAATAAAATCAGAAATCCGGAAGAAGAAGAAGAAGAACATTCCAATTTTCTCGAAATCCTTTTCGACGGTCTTGGAAATTACAGAGCATGGATCCTAGCGCTACTGTACGGATACTCGTTCGGTGTGGAGCTCACGACGGTCAACATGATCGCCGGTTATTTTTACGAGCGATTCGGCGTGAATCTCAAGGTGGCGGGAACGATCGCGGCGAGTTTCGCGACATCGAACATTGCGTCGCGACCGGCGGGAGGGATGTTTTCCGACGCACTGGGGAAGAAATTCGGGATGAGAGGGAGGCTCTGGGGACTCTGGGTCGTTCAGTCGGTGGCTGGGTTATTGTGCGTGTTACTCGGACGAGTCAACTCGCTCTGGGGCTCAATCGCCGTCATGTGGGTCTTCTCTGTATTCGTTCAAGCTGCTTCTGGTCTCGTTTTTGGCGTCGTTCCATTCGTCTCCACCAGGTTCGTTATCCCTTTTTATATTCGGTTTTTTTTTTTTTGTAGGTTCGGTTTGGTTTGGTTTGGAATTTAGTCAATCGAAGCCGAACGACATTTTTTCCATCGGTTTGGATTCGGTTTAACCAAAAATATAATTGAATGTATTTAATAATTACGATTATAAATAAAAATTCCAGGTATTGTATGTGAGATTTAAATATGAATTGTTAGGTTCGTTTGTATTGGTTTCAATTCGGTTTTGTTTTAATTTTAAACCGTTTGGTTCAGTTTACTTTCCATTTCGGTTGAGTTTAAATTTATTGTTTTATGGTGACAGATCTCTGGGAGTGGTGGCGGGAATGACGGGAAGCGGCGGCACTGTAGGTGCGGTTGTAACGCAGCTTTTGTTGTTTTCCGGAGACGGTGTTCGAAAGCAGAGAAGCATTTCACTTATGGGTTTAATGACGTTTGTCGTTTCTCTGTCTGTTACTCTTATATACTTTCCACGTTGGGGTGGGATATGTTGTGGTCCTTCGTCATCTTCCCAAACCGATGCTTTCCTATAATTAAATGTAATACAAGTTCATTTTTGTAATTCTATCTGACTATCCCTATAAATAGAAATTTTGAAAGCACTCAATAGAAATAATCTCACATTAACCCGTAGAAAAAAATAACTAAAAACAAAAAGGTAAAAACATAAATCTAATTACCCGCAGACAAAGATTATAAACCATTTTGTATTCTCCTTTTTATAAACCATACGAAAACACAAAAATAAACCATACGAATACACAAAAATAAAAGTTAAAACCATTTTGTATTCTCTTTTTTATATAAATGTGAGAAATTAATATTTTTGTTTTTAAAAAAAAAATTAGTAATTCATTGTTTAATTTTCTTAATCTAATAGAAAACCTAAATAATGTTAAGGTTATGAATTTTTTAATTTTTCAATTTTTTATAATAAATTTATATTTTTATTTTTATTTAATAAATTTACCTTTTAAGATTATGAATCGATTATACATTTTTCATTTTATTGTTAATCTTATATGGCAAAATCTGATTAGAAGTTTTTTATACATATTAAATTTTTATCAATTGACTTGACACATGTCACAATTAGGTGAATTATTAACTTTTAAACATTTAGCTTTATATAATAATAAAATAAGAAAAGTTATACATGTTGATGTTGTAGCCAAATTTATACAGCAATATATAATGATTTATACATGTTGTAACTAGGTTTTATACATGTTACATCTGGTCAATTAGCATTTCACCGACAATAGAAATATAGAATAGCCGAATTTTCTGGATTTGGAAGTTCGGTTTTTCTGTTTTCTTTTGTATTCATTCGTATTAATTATCAAAAATTAATTTATAGAGAAATACATGCATCCCACACTAAAAACATATTACAAGTTTTGAATTCTATTTAAACATATTTACGGGAAAAAGGAGATAAAGTAATTTGTTAATTTGGAGGGTAGCAACTGGACCGGGCTTCAAATTTCCCGTGGAAGTGTAGGCTTTACGATATCAGACAGGCCCACCTCACCAGCTCTACTCATTCACTCACTCACCTCCAAGTCTCCTCCTGAAAGGTCATCTTCTTCCACGTGATTTGTCTTCCCGATCACAAGCTTTTCGCTGTTGCTCTCCTTTACGTTCGACGCCATCTTCTTCCTTGGAGTTCGCTTCAATCAACCGGTATGTGCTACTGATTTTACTGCGATATTTGAAGAAGATTCTCCCATGTTCGATCTGATTCGTCTCCAGAGATCGAGAGTTGAATTGTCTCAAAAAAACTTGAGTTTAACCAAATACGAGCGAGCGAGAGAAAAACAGAAAGAGAGAGAGAGAGATTTGACTCTGCGTATACCGTCGTCAGATTGACTATGTGAATCCTGTTTTACGGGGAAATCGGCTTGAGCGCGATTTTACTGGGATCCAAATGAAGAAGAAGGCGTCGCAGCAGAAGTCTCTGAACAGATGGAAGAGGAAGGTATTCGCCACGTTGATTTTTGCTTTCTGCTTGGGGAGTTTCGCATTTATCCAAGCTCGTTACAGTGGAATCACTGCGTCGCTGAAGCCTCGTCTCGATCAGAAACCACAGATTGCCTTCCTGTTCATTGCGCGGAACCGACTCCCTCTCGAGTTTGTATGGGACGCATTCTTTCTGGTATACACCTCTCCTTCTCCAACTATAGTTTGGATTCTGGTATTTGAGAATTAGATCAGTTCATTGCCAGATGCGAAATCAATAGCTTCAGAGAACTGGCTAGGCAAGTCCTAGAGTTTGGGGATCAAATTAACTGATTCCCCTGAGAATTGAGCATTTCTTCTTTTGTGCTCTGATAACATTGACACTAAAATTAGCTTTAACGTCACTGGAGTTGTAACTTTTGGACGTTTCCTCAGTTACAATGTGTATTCTTAGCAATAAATCATGTGTAATAGTGACAATGTCCGCATTTACCGATTGCTCTTTAAAGCCTTGTTGAAGCACTGAGCTTGGTCCATGATAATATGTTCTTTTGCAGGGTGGGGATGGCAAGTTCTCAATATTTGTTCACTCTAGACCTGGATTCATTCTCAGCGAGGCCACTACTCGATCCAAGTACTTCTTGGACCGGCAAGTTAATGACAGTATACAGGTTCCTGCTATGAGAATGTATCAATTTACCAAATCATGAACTTTTTGTTACCATCATTTTTTAAAAGACGTTTGATTCACTTGCTTATTACAGGTGGACTGGGGAGAAGCCACCATGATTGAAGCAGAACGTATATTGCTCAGACATGCACTTAGAGATCCATTTAATCACCGCTTTGTTTTTCTTTCTGATACGTGAGATTGATTCTGTAAATACATTTTCTTGTCTGGATTGCAGTTGATGACTTGCCTAACTAAATTTCAGTTGTTTTGGTTTCTTCTCAGCTGCATACCTCTGTACAGTTTCAGCTACACGTATAACTACATCATGTCAACACCAACTAGTTTCGTTGATAGGTCAGTGCTGCCTATCTTATAGAGAGTACCTAAATACAGAACTTCATACTTAAGCTTAGAAACTGAAAAGGAAGAAATGTTTATGTGAAGTTTCACCAAATGAAATTTTTGATCGCAGCTTTGCAGATACAAAAGATAGCCGTTATAATCCTAGAATGAATCCCATAATTCCTGTTCATCACTGGAGAAAAGGTTCACAGGTGAAGTTCCGATAATTACTAAAATTATATGGATTTCTGAAAATGTGCAGTTTTGCTGACGTGCCCTTTTCTCTGTTTTCTTTATGCAATTATTTTCTCGTAGTGGGTCGTTCTGAATAGAAAACACGCAGAAATTGTGGTGAATGATACCATCGTCTTACCTATGTTTCAGCAGCATTGCAGGGTAAGTTGTTTAAACCTTCACTTCATTAGCAAACTTGGAAATACTGTAATTAAATTTAGTAGCTGTCCTCTAGTATGATACTGTAAAGAGGGATAATAGTTCAGCTGGCAATAGCGATTTAGAACCACCGATCTTAGAATTGGGTGTTATCGTGAGAGTTGCTTTGTTAGTGGACTGGTCACTGTCTATTCACTCATAAACTTTTTGGATATGATCTTGCAGAGGAAATCACTTCCAGAGTTTTGGCGAGATCGTCCTGTAGTAAGTTGCTTTTTCCTGGTCACATAATTAAAGACCACACCATATTAGCAGTTCATTCAATTCCGCACTTTTAGTCTGCAGTTTCAGGGTATCTAATCTGGCACGCAAGTAGGGTTTGATCTTTGACTAGACCCGGTGTGTTAAACTAATAGTCTTGTTGATTAGCCAGCTGAAGGGTGGAAGGAACACAACTGTATACCTGATGAGCACTACGTTCAGACATTGCTATCTGTAAGATTAATGTTTGATCCAACCACATGCATAGTTGTCTAGAACTGAATTGTGCGATTAATGAAATATGTGCTTCTTAAATTCCAGCAAAATGGTGTTGATAGCGAACTCACACGACGATCATTGACACACTCAGCTTGGGACCTTTCTTCCTCTAAAAGTAACGAACGTCGTGGATGGCATCCTATGACTTACAAGTTTTCCGATGCTACTCCTCATCTTATAAAGTCCATTAAGGTACTTATCCTATCACTTAGCGGACCAAAAGAGAATTGTGGGATAAAGATTTGTGGTTAGGTCTGGGCATTCGGTTTTTTTATTTGGTTCGTTGGATTTTGGGAATTTCGGTTTTGTGAAAGGAAAGTCCAAACTACAACCCATCCAATATTAATTCGGATCAGCTACGGTTGTTCAAAATTGGGTTAACTTCGGTTTCCAAAATTTCGGCAAATAAGTTATGTTATGGTATGACATCCTTCAGACTATTTAGCTAAATTTTTTCATTCTTGGTAGGGCTTTAACTCTTTTACAAACTTAAAGACAGAAATAGAATCACCTAACCAACAACATTGATTCACAGGGAATCGACAATATCAACTACGAGACCGAATACCGGCGAGAATGGTGTAGCAGTAATGGGAAACCGTCACCGTGCTTCCTCTTCGCCAGGAAGTTCACTCGTCCCGCCGCTCTCCGCCTCCTCCGTGAGGTTAGATTTTCTTTCACAGATTACAATAGTCACCGAAACTAAAAATTATAACAAACATTTGATGAACTCATCATTCTTCCTGTGTTCCTTTGGCAGTCTATCTTGTTGAGGGACAAAGAGCAAGACAATTAAGTAGAACCCACCCTTCACGGTTCAAAAGCATATATATTATCCATCCATAGGTACGTAAGATTACGAAGAGTTATTATGTTTGGTATATGTGATTTGTAATAGAGTATCGTATCGAAATTACGTACAAACTTACCATATGGGTGAATGAATAAATAAAAGCCACCGGCGTTGATAAAAGATGGGCGGTAGAGAAAGAGCTCAGCAGGGGTGACCTGAGAACACATGAGAAGAAAGTTTGTAATAAATGACGTGGCATCATTACAGCTGTTGATTGCACATGTGTTCTCATGTCGACCCTGTCGAGATCCACTACCTTGAAGATAAATATTTTTTCTCTTTAAAAACCAGTAATAAGGACTTTTATATTTTGAGTTTCGATTTCCTTGAAAACTGCTGGGAACTTTATATACACACATTATGAAGGGATTGGGTAGTACACAACGATTGTAGTACAAGGGCCGAGTTTTTATTACATTCATTTACGTTTTGTATAGTACATATAAAACAACGGACTTGTGTACTGCAAAAATTGATTAAAAGAAGAAAAAATAAAATCAACATTGTACTTCTCTGAAAGTACGACGGCAGAGTTTTTGTACTATCGTATTCTCCGAAAATTTCAATCGTCCTTAGGTCCCTATATTCTAAATTTAGATAAAAGTGACCTCACAACTCCAAAAAGTGGGAAAAAGTAATAAAAGCACATATCATACTATACAACTGGTTTAATGACTTGCGTAGGGACTGGGGGGGATATTGACGAAGAAAACAAGAGAGTCGATATTTTTGCAATAGTTTTTAGTCCCACATCGTAAATATACAGAGCAAGACAACGAGAACGAAGACATACATAATATGGAGAGAGCCTTTGTCTGGAAACTCACGGAGCCGTGTGATAAGCACATAGCGAACTATTCGTTCGCCTTTTACTAAAGAATACCGTGTGCTTGTCGTACTAAGCAGCATACGCCTATTTTTGGAGGGTTGTCTCTTATAGAGATCAACTCTAACAAGTTAACTAGCTTTAAATTTTTGTTCCATTACTACTCGAAATGCCTATTACTAGAAGATCTATAAATAAATGGACAGCGTCCGAGTTACTTTTCTTAGAGGCTTAAAGCAGCTGAGTAAAGTGCTAGCTTTACTAGTCCCACATCGGAAGAGTATTTCCAAAACAAAGCCAAAGTTTTGCTTTAAAAAGGAACACCAACCTCTGAACAATTCATACCTTTCTCGGCCTTTTGGCTAAGATCAAGTGTAGTATCTGTTCTTATCAGTTTAATATCTGATATGTGGATCATCGGTTCACACGATATTAACCTAATTTATTTAGTGTGAGCCATCTAAATAGCTTTGATATTTGTGCTCACGTTCGCACCCATGCATTGCAGTATTGCAAGGGCTTGGCGTAACCCACCAATCACAGTTTAAAACGATTTCTGATTAGCAATGTTATGATTCAATCTGTTTTAACAATTTCACTCTTACTCGCTATTGTAGTAAAATCTCTGGTTGTTTCGTCTTTTGTTCCACATGGAGTTATGTTCGAAGTAGATAGATTATCATGGATCTAATAAAATCGCTAGGCCCAATGGGCTTCACCAAAATTTAAAATGGGCAAAATATTCCTTAGTCTTCGAATGGGTGACATATTGATATTGACACGCAACATAGAAATGCTGACTTAGAAAAGGAACGTAACCGATCCAAATTAATTCTTTATTTTTTTCCCCGAGCAAGTTAGAAAATCATATAAAATAAAGGGAGACCATTATATATTCTTTCGATCGATGAGTACGGCTCTGTTCTTGGATAAACAGATAATGGATCTGATGAACGACAATAATTCACACGACGGCGATCATCAGAGTCAGCGTGTCGGTGATAATGGCTTGGATTCGAAGAAGGAAGCGATCGTTCCTAGCTATGATTTCCAGCCTATTCGACCTAATGCCACCGTCGGATTGTCTCACTCCGCTTTAGATCTCGCCGGGTCTGTCAATTCCACGGCGGCTAGGGTTTGGGCGTCTGATATACAACCGGTTTCAACTACATCCGCAAGAGTAATATTTCTAAATTATCATCTCTCTCCCTCTATTTATGATTTGAGATCAATCTTTCTGTTTACTAAGATTACGATGTTTGGCATCGGTTCTAGAGTTACCTTTTTTGCTATAATGTCTGATTTTGCTATTCGGTAATAATTCATGAAAAAGGTTTTGTCTAAGTTTTTAGTACTAGCGTCTCCTTGTCAAATTTTTTCAACCCTGGAAGAAGTATAAACATTAATTTTGAATGTGTTTATGGAAATATACAAGTTCTGGTTCCCAAGCTTCGCTCTGTGTTTTGTTCATTGTGCTTACACTATAAGGCCCTTTCCTTGACTAGTGATGTGTTCTTTCGTTCATCGTGTGAAGTGGTAAGTAATGGGAACTAGTTGTGTAAGCACAATTATTATTTCCTTATCTGTTTTTTTTTTTAATTGTTTGATACATTATAAGGTTTCTTACGATCCAAAGCTACCTTGTCTAGTGTTTGCTTATCTGTCTCATTATCAGGTTGCTTATCTGTCTCATTATCAGGTTGCTTAAATCTTCCTTGATGCTTGCATGGTTAAGATAATGACATCTATCACGAATTATCTTCTCCCCCTTCAATAGCCTAACTCATGGAGTTTGTTCGTCTTTGCAGAGTTATGGTTCTCTCGACTCTCTTGAACCTTCGAAGTTGTTTTCTGAGAAGGAACGAAATGCCCCTGAGTCAGCGATTATATCTGCAATTGATCGCACAATGAAGACACATGCTGATAACTTGCTACATGTCATGGAAGGTGTCAGTGCACGTCTAACACAGCTGGAGACCAGAACCCGAAATCTCGAGAACCTGGTAGATGATGTGAAAGTTTCTGTTGGGAACAGTCACGGAAACACTGACGGAAAAATGAGACAGCTTGAAAACATCTTGCTAGAGGTAACTTATAGCTTTTGGGAAACGTATTGGAGATTATTTTGAAATTAGAAATAATCAAATGAATCTGATATAAAGTTTCAGGTTCCATGATTTTCAATATTATGATATTGAAGCAATCTTTTATTTATCTGGCCTTTCATGCTTTTCTATATACCATCTGTCAAGTTTCTAGATTCTTCAATACCTTCTTTGTATAATTGCATTCAGGTGCAAAGCGGTGTACAGTTATTGAAGGACAAACAAGAAATAGTTGAAGCGCAGCTTCAGCTTTCAAAGCTTCAGGTATCAAAGGTTAACCAGCATCCCGAGACGCACTCCACACATGTTGAGCCCATTGCTCAATCACCCGCATCACTGCCTCAGCCACCAGCTTCTGCTGCAGCAGCTCCCCCATCTCTTACTCAGCAGGGCCTCCCAGCACTACAATTTATCCAACCGCTTGCCTCACAGCACAGTCTCCCGGCACCTTCATCAAAACTGTCTCAACTTCCCAGCCAGTTTGCTCCCCAACAAGAGCCTTATTTCCCTCCGCCTGGTCAGTCCCAGCCGCCCACAGCAAACCAGCCTCCTTATCAACCTCCTCCTCCAACCCAGTCACTGCATCAACCACCCTACCAGTCACCTCCTCAACAGCCACAATATCCGCAGCAGCCACCTCCTCAGCTTCAACAACCATCATCAGGCTATAACCCGGAGGAACCACCTTACCCTGTGCAATCTTACCCGCCAAACCCTCCTCGTCAACCACCTTCCCATCCACCTCCTGGTTCCGCCCCTTCTCAACAGTACTACAACGGTCCTCCAACGCCACCATCAATGTACGATGGACCAGGTGGTAGATCCAGCTCAGGTTTCACTTCCGGGTACTCTCCTGAACCTTACCCATATACCGGGCAACCTTCTTCACAGCTTGGAAACACCCCATCCCTGAAACCATCACATCAGAGTGGTAGCGGATCTGGTTATCCACAACTCCCGATGGCTCGGCCACTACCACAAGCTTTACCAATGGCTGCAGCTATCAGCAGCGGTGGAAGTGGCGGCTCCGGTTCCCCAAGATCCGGAAGCAGAGTCCCAGTCGACGATGTCATTGACAAAGTGACTAGCATGGGATTCCCAAGGGACCAAGTGAGAGGAACAGTGAGGACACTGACCGAGAATGGTCAAGCCGTTGACCTCAATATTGTTTTAGATAAGCTGATGAATGGAGATAGAGGAGCTCTGATGCAACAGCAGCAGCAGCCGCCGAGAGGTTGGTTTGGTGGTCGTTAGCTGTGTGTCTCCAATTGCGGTTTCCGCTGACATTGTATAGTCTTATTTCCCACGTCGGATTTCTAGTTCGACATTTGGGAATGTCATGATTTTCTCAGAGCTTTCCCTATGTGTTTGAGAACTTAAAGCTTCAGACATTTGATTTTCTTCTGCGTTTCATTTGTGTATTTGACTTAGGGGTGGGCGTTCGGATCTTCGGATCGGGTTCGGATCGGGTTCGGATCTTCGGATCGGGTTCGGATCGGGTATTTCGGGTTTAGGAATTTAGGTACCGATCGGGTATTTTAAAAATTCGGATCGGATTTGGTTCGGGTTCGGATCGGATTCGGTTCGGGTTCGGATCGGGTATTTTTTTTAAGATCCAAAATTTTTCGGATATGTTCGGATTCGGAACCGAAAGTATCCACAATACCCAAAAAATCCGAAATCCGAGACAAAACACAAAAACATGAATATTCATTTCAATAAAATTAGGGAATATACTTTCAAACCAAAAGTATTCAAAATATTCAAAAGTTTTAGAAAAAAATAAAATAGATGTATTCGATATATCCATAATATCAAAAATATATCTAAAATACCTGAAATATCCAAAAAATAATTAATATATTCGGGTTTATAGTTGTAATTTTGGGTATTTGGGTTATATCAAGTCTAAATATAATTAATATATTTGGGTATATAATTACACTTCGGATATTTCGGATACCCATTCGGTTCTCGGTTTGGTACCAGTTCGGTTTCGGTTCTTCGGATATGGAAATTTAGGATCCGATGGGGTATTTTAAAAATTCGAATCAGGTTCGGTTCGAATATTTTTGGTTCAGTACCGATTCGAATTTTCAGATCCGGATAATTTGCCGAGCCCTAATTTGACTCTTTGGAAATCACAGACATACTTTACGGTAGGCGTGGGCATTCGGGTACCCGTTCGGGTTCGGGTCGGTTCTTTCGGGTATCGGGTCTTTCATGTATTGGGTTGAAGGACCCATTCGGGTATTTATAAAATTCGGTTCGGGTTCGGGTTCGGTTCGGGTATTTTCGGGTCGGTTCCGGATACCCGAAATATAGGAAAAAACTAAAAAAATACTAAATTTGATTAAAATTTGGTTAAATTTTGACAAATATAATTAAGAATTTTCAAATTTTTATTATTTTAGATATTTCGGTTATTTCGGTCTAACAATAATTGATATTTTTGGGTTTTATAATTATAATTTTGGGTAATTGGGTTATATCAAGTCTAAATATAATTAATATTTTGGGTATATAATTATATTTCGGGTATTTCGGATACCCATTCGGTTCTCGGTTCGGTTCGGGTTCGGTTTCGGTTCTTCAGGTATCCGAGTCTAAGATCCGTTCGGGTATTTTGTCGGTTCCGAATTCGGTTCGGTTCCCTTTTTCGGATCGGGTTCGGTTCGGTTCTTCGGTTCCGGGTATTTTGCCCAGCCCTACTTTACGGTATTACAAAGTCGCATCGCATCTGTGTGCAGGCTTCGGCCAAAACGACATGTAGTTTTTATTGGCTAATATTGAACGACAAACTGTTTCCATCTTTTACCCTTTTCTAAGTTCCATACTGCGTCGTTTGTAATACTCAACAAACGGCGTCGTCTAGAAACCCGCGAAACCCTGTAAACTCTGACTAGAGTATTCGTTCTCTCCTCTTTGTTCGCCCGCCTCTCTCTCTCTCGGAATTTCTCGTGCTTCACTGTTTGTTCATCTGGACGATGTCGTTGACGGAGCTTGACGACGGACTGGTACGAAGGATGGCTATTGGAGCAGTCTTCTCTGATTTCGTACGAACTATTTTTCTCTTTTCCTTCTCCTATGATTTCTTATTATGATGCCCAAAATCCAGTTTTTGAGATTAAACCCGTCGAATTTCACTGTTGGATTTCCAGGGAGAGAAGATACGTTCGGTGGGTTTCCATAGGACTGATGATCTACTGGTTACATCCAGCGAGGATGATTCACTTCGCCTCTTCGATATCGCCAACGCTAAGTTCGTTTCTTCCTCCCTTTTTAGGTTTATCTACTTAGCCCATAGAGAAACTAATTTACTTTGGGAATCGAGAAAATCTGATATGGATATGATTTCATTAGATTAGTTGAATTTCCTTGGAGCAACAAACAATTTCAATCTGAAAGTTTGTTATGACGTAGACAGCTCAAGATTACATACCATAAGAAGCATGGCACCGATCGTGTATGCTTTACCCATCATCCCAGCTCTCTTATTTGCTCTTTTCTATACAATTTGGAGTCCACCGGAGGTGAGTCATCCTTTTCTCTTGCTTCAGATTGGATTATCAATAATGGTGGATAAAAAACACTTACTTGAATCCTTTTTCTTGTACCAGAATCCTTGAGATATCTCTCAATGTATGATAATCGGATCCTTCGCTACTTTAAAGGGCACAAAGACAGGTATGATATAACCTCTGAAATTGGTGACCTGCTTACACTGCTACTATCTACATTGGTGGGAAATATTCTTCTGCTTCAGGGTTGTATCGCTTTTTATGTCGCCTATAAATGATAGCTTCATGTCTGGTTCTCTCGACCGAAGTGTCAGACTATGGGATCTTCGTGTAAATGCCTGCCAGGTTGGTTTCCAGTTTCACAAAGTGTGAGAGTTCCATTTGGAATAAGTCTGAATATGCTAGAGTTTTAATCGGGAAAGTGCTCTTTTTATTTTTTTCTTTTAACTTAATGACGATGCTGGAACCATGTAACATTTAGAACAAAGTTTTCACGATTTAGGCTCTCTTCCCTAATAGCCTCTCTATGAATGCCTGAGTTTCATGATTTATGCTTACCCTTTTAGTCTATAGGGAATTCTACATCTACGTGGTAGACCTGCAGTAGCATATGACCAACAAGGACTGGTGTTTGCAATTGCAATGGAAGGAGGTGCTGTTAAATTATTTGATTCCCGGTGTTATGACAAGGTTAGCTACTTACTGTGATTCACACAGCGTTACACATTAATGCTCTTGTAGTGCTAACTTTTAAACCCATCCGATCTCTTTTGTAGGGTCCCTTTGACACATTTCTGGTGGGTGGGGATACTGCTGAGGTTAACGATATAAAATTCAGCAATGATGGAAAATCCATGCTCCTAACAACCACAAATAACAATATCTACGTTCTTGATGCATATCGTGGAGAGAAGGTAATCATATTATGTATCTCTCACTTGAAGAAAACAGAACATTAGGTCAGGTTGGTAAAGCGCCGGTATGATAATTTTTTTTGTTTTTCAGAAATGTGGTTTTAGTTTGGAGCCTCCACAGGGTACATCCATAGAAGCCACCTTCACACCAGATGGCAAGTACGTTCTGTCAGGTAATACGGACATCATACACCTCTGCGAATGATGCAAGATTATCTTTTATCATGACTCATCTACACAACATCCAAATCTAACTAGCTTAACTCCAAATTATGAAACTACTCAACCAAAATAGATAAAATCAAGACCTCACAGTTAGTGTTTTTTTTTTAAATTCGGATATAGGTTCAGGAGATGGAACCTTGCATGCGTGGAACATTGAGAACCCATCTGAGGTAAATGCGGAACAATCAAACACCATTAAGATTGTACATACACCAGTTGGACACCGATTCACTTGAAAAGATGATGAATAATTCAGAAAGTTGTAGCTACTGTATTTCCTTATGCTTGTCACAGTATCTAAATTGTCTTAAAAAAGCACGTGGCGAGGTGGGAGAACAACATAGGAGTAGTGTCGTGTCTGAAATGGGCACCTCGAAGAGCAATGTTCGTTGCTGCCTCTACGGTTCTCACTTTCTGGATCCCCAACGACGGTGAAGCACCTACCCCCGCCGATCCTCCTACTGACTAATTGGACAATTAAAAACAAATTGGAAGTAGTGTTTTTTAATCACAAAATGCAAAGATCTCTTAGATTTTTTGTTTTGTTTTGGTGCTGGTTACAATCTCTTCTTTAAATATAAATAACTATTTTTGCTTTTTGTAGAATGCGCATATTTACATTATTGACACAAGAAAAAAGAGTATGCAGAAACTGGTAAAATGCGCCGACCAAAATTATTTACATATAAATACTTTCAACCAAAATGTATTTTATTTGGAGGTTGACAAACCGAACTTTGTCCTAGATTTTGGTGATTGTGTTGAGTTTCAAAAAAAGAAGAAGGAAATTTATAAAAGTTTGGTTCGGTGTGGAGTCGATGAATTTCGATTCGGTTCACTTCAGCTTCTTTCCGAACCGACTTTGTTTTGGAGCAATGAGACTATTGGGCCTTGAAACCCATTCTCGGAATAAACCACGCAGAAACAAGATGAGGAGCCAACTGGCCCTAAAAGAAGCCCATTATATAGTCGTCTTCCACCAGACCTAAATATTTGGTTTTGCCTAAAACCCTAATTCTTTTTTTTCCTCTCTCTCCATCTCCATCTCCATCTCCATCTCCATCTCCCTCCCTCTTTGGTGGCGTTTCACCATGCCGAAGCATTATAGGCCAGCGGTGAGTATTTCTGTTGGATTGAAGCTGTATTGTTCCGATGATTCGTTGATTTTGAGCTGTTTTCGTTTTCTCGCCTTTTCTCGAGAAACTTGTTCGCTGAATTGTTATTCTAAAGACATTTTGGTGGTGCTACTCGTCTTTGCAGGGAAAGAAGAAGGAAGGAAATGCCGCTAGGTATATGACCAGGTCGCAAGCACTCAAATCTCTTCAAGTTAACTTAAATCTATTCAGGTTCACTCTCTTACTTCTTTCTCCTTCACCTTCGCTATTTTTCTTCGAATCATTGTTGGGACAAGCATATATGTGCACTAGGTTTTTGAGGTTCTGTGATCTTCTTAGATTCTGTTAACCATATAACTAGTTGCTTTATGTTTCAATGATTCCTTTGATTTATCCTCTATCTGTATATTGTCCCTCTCTCTCTCAGTATCGTTATATTGGATAGATTCAACTATATCATCCCATATATTATTTTTATCAATACGTGACTTATCTCTAGTTGCTTTTTGGTTTTGTTTCTTTATTTTTTCATGACTGCTGAATTGTACCTACCTATTTTTGGGCATTTCAGGAGACTATGTATTGTCAAAGGAATATTTCCCCGAGAACCGAAGAAGAAGGTGAAGGGAAGCCATCACACTTATTACCATGTGAAGGACATTTCTTTCCTTCAGCATGAGCCACTTCTTGAGAAGTTCAGGGAAATAAAAACATACCAAAAGAAAGTACTAAAAGCCAAGGCCAAGAAAAACGAAGAGCTTGCGCGTCTTCTGCTTACTCGCCAACCTACTTACAAGCTAGATAGATTGATCCGTGAAAGGTTTGCTGCAGAAACTTGAATCTATAGTTGTGTCTGGACATCCACGAATTTTATACAGCTCACACCCATTTCTGCTTGTGTTCTGATTATCTAGGTATCCCACATTCATTGATGCACTACGCGACTTGGATGACTGTCTTACAATGGTTCATCTTTTTGCGGTGTTACCTGCTTCCGACAGGGAAAAGCTTGAAGTTAAACGTGTCCACAACTGTAGAAGGTCAGAATCTTATATGTCCACTTATCGGCAGCTTCCCTTAGTCTCATATCCATAAGCTTACTTTGCCCTTCTTTTGTGAATCAGATTGAGCCATGAATGGCAAGCTTACATTTCTCGTAATCATGCATTACGGAAAGTGTTTGTGTCTGTTAAGGGCATATATTATCAGGTATTGTGTTACTTTATCTTGAAAGTTTATATTGGAATTTGTGGAGTTCTTTCTCTTTGATGAAAATTTCCTAATTATCTTGATAGGCTGAACTAGAAGGTCAAAAGATCACTTGGTTGACCCCTCATGCAATACAACAAGTCTTTACAAATGATGTTGACTTCAGTGTCCTGCTAACCTTCTTGGAATTTTATGAGGTGAGAACTCCTAATCTCTTTTCCCCCCTGTCATTTGTTAACTTAATTCAACAGTTTAGTATGAATTAATTAATATGTGTTCTCTAGTCTAATTTGAAGTGTTGACTTATGCTGACTAAAATTTCATTCACCTTTTGATGCAGACTCTTCTTGCCTTTATAAACTTTAAGCTTTACCATTCTCTGAATGTGAAATATCCGCCAATCCTTGATTCTCGGTTGGAGGCTTTGGCTGCAGGTATGATGTCCTCTTTCAAGCAGCTATGATTTTCCTTAGAGATATCATATAGGAGTTCATATATAACCATTAGAATGTGGGATCTGTTACTTTGATTAACATTTGGACATGTCTTCAATGTTGCAGATCTCTATGCTTTGTCGAGATACATAGATGCTAGCTCCAGAGGCATGACTGTGGAACCTAAAGATGATGCTTCATCTAGCTCACAGTCAAACGACCGTGAAGAGTCTGAACTGAGACTTGCACAACTTCAACACCAGCTGCCTTCGAGTGAGCCTGGGGCATTGATGCATCTCGTTGCAGATAACAATAAAGAGGTTGAAGAGGATGAAGAAACAAGAGTGTGCAAGTCACTCTTCAAGGATCTGAAGTTTTTCTTGAGCCGTGAGGTATGGTGATCCAAGCCTACTTCATGAAAACAAATTTTTTAAGTAAAGGCATTTGAAAAATAGAGATTATGACGATAAGTGAGTAGTGGAGTAGGCACCTAGAAGTGTTTTTTAATCCGAACCAAATTTATTTTGAATCCCGTGTTTTGATATTTAGAGATCTGTGTGCTGTTGACCAAAAAAAAAAAGAGAGATCTGTGTGCTTGAGTTTTTCCTGGACCAGTGACTGAGAAGATAATTAAAAAAAATCATGACTGGGGATTGGCTCTTTTTAAATAATATTGTATTCTTATATAGGTTCCAAGAGAGTCCCTTCTTTTTGTACTTCCTGCTTTTGGTGGGATGGTGTCTTGGGAAGGAGAAGGTGCACCTTTCAAGGAGGATGATGATAGTATTACACATCACGTAAGCCATTGAACTTGTTGTTTAACATTGTCTCCCAAAGTGTAGATAGATAGATCTCAATAACATCCATTCTATTTTGTAGATCATTGATAAGCCAAGTGCGGGTCATTTGTATCTTTCAAGGGAATATGTTCAACCACAGTGGATCTATGACTGCGTGAATGCTCGCATAATCTTGCCAACTGAAAAGTATATGGTCGGAAGGTAACACATTCATAACCCTTGCTTATTTCTTCTTTACTACCATTTTTGTTCAAATTTCTCAGCTGTTTAAACATTTGTTGTGTGCTCTTTTTATACAAGCAGCATTCCACCTCCGCACTTGTCACCATTTGTGGACAATGAAGCAGAAGGATATGTTCCTGATTATGCTGAAACCATTAAAAGGCTACAAGCAGCAGCCAGAAACGATGTTCTTCCATTGCCAGGTGTTGGGAAAGAGGATCTTGAAGATCCTCAAAACTTACTCTACGCTGGTGTTATGAGCCGTGCTGAGGAAGCTGAAGCTGCTAGAAACAAGAAGAAGGTTTGACTTCTACCTATATATATATATATATATATATATATATGAATTGTATAACTCAAGCCTGCTAAATTTGTGGGTTATTTTATGTTAGATGGCGGTGCTGGAGAAGCAATACCATGAGGAACTGAAGATGGAACTGATGGGAAGTGCAGTTGATGTAACGCCTGTGGTTGAAGAAGGCGGTGAGGGTGAAGAATCAGTTCCTGATGCAGCTAATACGCAAACTGCGATTGATAACGCTGGTATGTCCACAGTGATGATGTCCCGTAAGAAGAGGAAGCTCTTAGACGCCATGAAGGTAGCATTTAAATTCAACATTCATTGTTTTTGTTGATAATATCTTTAGGTCTTGTACAATCAATGCTAGACTTAAGCAGAATCCTGGTTTAAAAGCTGCAGAATCATAGCAATGAAAGCCTCTCTTAGTGTTTGCAGCTGACTGTTTATTTGGTGAAAAATTCTGCAGATGGGGCAGGAAAAGAAGAGTGAAGGTGTTAAAAGACTCGAGAACCGCAAGAGAAAATTGAATGCTACTCAACAATAACTTGTTTGTTTTTGTTTACATTTCTATTTTGCTCAAGCTATTTCTTAATTTATGTATTATTTGTCTTTCGCTTCATGTACTGCCAAATTTTTAAAAGTTTTGTTCTTGATTTTTATTATTTATACGTTAAACAACAATATATATATATATATATATATATGAATTTCAAAAACAAGCAGGATTATGTCTTTCGAAAGCTTCATTATCTGGGAATTTTTCAGTAGAATTTTAAAGCACTATTTTATGCAACAAGTGTAGGAAGAACAATATAAAACTTGAGCTTCCAGGAAATGTTTATTATGTTTTTCATCCTTTTGTTCCTTATGCTTTAACTGATGTATTACATCTTAACTTTCTTTGCTCATCTTAATATTAGATCGAAGTTAAAAAAAAAAAAACAATAGAAAATGTAAAACACCGAACAACAGAAGAGAGAAGAGGCGCCAATCAATAGAAAATGTAAAACACCAATCCGAAAAATTCTAACGATAACAAACATTATAATTTGAGAATTACAAAATTGAATCTTATACGTTTGAGAATTGTTTTGGATTTCTATATTTTTGGAGAATCTTTAGTTCATAGATTCAAAAATTAAAATATAATATAATTTTATCTAAAATTTTAAATTATTGTTTTTTAACTTTAGAATTTTTTCAGAATTGTTTTTATTTTTATTTTTTCAAATTTAATGTAATTTTTATTTAAATATTAATATTTTATTATTAAAAAAAATAAAGATAATGGAAGTATTATAATGGGTATAATTTTAAAAATTTAGATATTATAATAGAAAAATATATTAATTGCAGTATTTTTTTAGACACGAAAATAGTTGGAATATATTAAAAAGTTTATCAAAATTTAGTTGAGATATTTTAATGAAATTTTTCCAAATCTAAACTATAAACCTCTTGATTTGCAATTTTTTTCTTTCTCATAATTGTAAAGAGATATATAAACATATATTATGCATACAAATATTTATTTTTTACAGGCAGGAGTAATAATAACAAAAAGTGAACAAGAATTTTCGTAAAGACAAAGGCGCCGTATAACAAGGAAATCAAAAGAACATTGTATTCCATTTTTATAGTATTGGATCTCTTTTTTTCTGATCCATGAGTACACACAAAGACATAATCTTATCCACCTGATAAATTCTTTTAAAAAAAACCATAAAATAATAATCACAGATTTCGCATTTAACTTGAGTGGAAGGTTCAAGTTGGAAAAGTTCTACAAATTTATCGTAATTTATAATTGATTTCTATTTTCTACAGTGTTTTAGTCGGCAAGATTAAATGATAACTCTTCATTGAATAATTTTCGTTGGATATATATATTTTGTAAGAATGCTATATATGTGAATTCCATACTTGTAACTGAAGAAAATTGAAGCACTTTTCTCTTACACAGATTCGGGGCGGGGACCAATGGGGAAAGAAACTTGATCATATATTCTCAACGGAAAGGAGAAAATTTGTTTTATGTAATTAATCAAAACATTAAAATAAAAACATGTCTTCTAATATGGACAAATTTTGTTTATGTAAAACAAACAAAATATTATAAGCACCACTCAAAAAGCAAGTTACATTCAAACTCGTTTCATGCATGCGTCACTTGGTCATTATCTTACTAGACTACAAATCCTGGTCTTTCATATCAAATTAGATGAAGAAATTTTTTATAAAAAAAACATAAATGCGTATGATGTGTCAGTTTATGTAGATTAAAGACAATTGAGTTGCGTTCCTTTTGCGTTTATGAATAAAGTTGACATAATTATTAGAAATTATATAATTTGTGCGTTTAAAACAAGAAAGATACACATTCCATCAACTATGTCGTCTATATTGTCAATGTTAAGACCCAGTTCAAAGATAATCAAATTATAATAATAACCTGAAAGACACAAAAATAAGATTAGATTTTGGAGAGAAAAAATACTAGTAACCTTGTCATTGCCTAGACAATTTAATTTCTTGGGATCAATGACACTGGATAAGCTTACCTTGCTTCTACATGAGGGAAGCTAAAGATTCAAATCTTCAGGAATCAACATTGGATAGATCATGCAATCAAGAACAAAATATTCAAACAGATACTTACTTTCCCTTCTGATTTTTATAATCTTCTAGAAATAAACTTTAAATATCTACAGGAGCTTTAGGTGAGTTTGCTTCAACATGAAACATTGGATGCCCAAAAAAAAAGCCTAACGTTGCTTGTTAAAGCAACCAGATACTAATCAAATTTTCAATGTTTTTTTTCTTGTCTATTATATTTACTTCAGTACCAATCCACCACCATACATACCTTCCCTCACTCTTCTTCCAAGTGAAGTTATCAACCAAAATAACAGAGAGGAAGAAGAGTGCTGAAAAATGGAGGAGATTGTGGTGGAGAGTCTTCTTAGCGGTAACAGAGAGGCTCAAATAGAGGCAGCTATAGAGCTAAGTAATCTAAGCAGGAAGCAAAGACAAAAATTGGCAGAAAGAGAAATCATCATTCCTTTACTCTCAATGTTACAATCTCAAGATTGCATCACAACAGAAGTTGCTCTATCTGCATTACTCAGCCTTGCCTTTGGCAGTGAAAGGTTTGTGTGTTTCTATCCTTGTGTGTTAAACCAATGCATATCCTTGAAATAATAATGAATCGGGGTTTGTTCTCTCTGAACTTACAGGAACAAAGTCAGAATTGTGAAATCTGGCGCAGTACCAATGTTGGTAGAGATACTCCAGTCAGAAACGAAGATGGTAATAGTTGAATTGGCCATGGCGTTTCTTCTGATTCTCTCTTCCTGTAACAAAAACAAGGCCAAGATAGCAACAACCAGGTTGATTCAGCTTTTAGTTGGGCTCATTGGGGTCGATACGCTAACGACTCAGGCCAAGCTTGATGGCATTGCAACACTACACAATCTATCGACTCTCCATCAGATAGTTCCACAGGTCATAGCTTGTGGAGCACCGTATGCTTTGCTTCAAGTCATCAACTTTAGTGATAAATCCAGTGAACTGGCTGAAAAGGCGGCATCTTTGCTGGAGAACATAATCTCTGAATCACCAGAATCGATTTGCAGCATAAGTGGAGCGATAGGGGTGGTGGTGGAAGCCATTGAAGAAGGGTCGGGACAGTGTAAAGAGCACGCGGTAGGAATATTGCTGGGTGTGTGCAACATGGACAGAGAGAAAAACAGAGGAATGATACTGAGAGAAGGAGTGATGCCAGGATTGCTTCAAGTGAGCGTAGATGGGACAAGGAGGGCTAAAGAAATGGCTAGAGAGCTGCTGCTTCTATTAAGGGACTGCTGCTCTGGGTATGTCATCAAAAACAAACAGTCCGAGATTGAGATTGTTGAGAAAATTATGCGGGAGATTGATCAAGAAGGCGACCGAATACCTGGAACCATGTTGAAGTTGGTAGAAGAGATGATTTCCAAACTCAGCATATAGTCTTTGTCCTTCAATTTCCCAGAAACAAAGTCTTCTTCTTAGGAATCATCATTAGCCATATAAGTCTATGGAGTCTCCTTCGAATCCAGAACCACCCAAAAACCTTGCCTTAATTAACCAGAAAACCAGAGGAAAAATAAGTAAATGTGAAGAGAATTTGTTTACAATTGATTTAGTCTTCCTACGTTTTAAGCCCAAAATATTAATGTTGTACTATATGGTTTCCAAGTTTAACGATACGATACAAGAGTTATTATTTAGAAAAGTACAATATTGACTTCACGGCCGATGTGTAATAATAATACTATTTGTCTTCACCAAAGCCTCAACTTCGTCCCCGAGTAAGAACACCATCATTTTTTTGCACAGACGAGTCAGGAAAATCCTCAGTAATACAGTATTTAATCTTATTATCTATCTATTATTTGTCAAAACTAGGGGGAGAGTCCATAATACCATGATAAGTAAAATTTGACCCCAAAAAAAACCATAATAAATCATTTGGAAGAAAATGACAATAGTAATAACGTTGGCCAACAAAAAAGGAGAATAAATCTACATACAATGAAGTAAACCAATTATAAGAAGAGCATATCTACTATATACTGTATGTATGTCCAAGTTATATCTTCATGCATATAAGGAAAATATATATATATATTTTTCCCCTCTGTTTCGCACTACTAATCATGAAACGTAGACCGAAGACTTTAAGTTCTCCGTATACAATACAGTGCTGAAGTGATCTTCTGGGACTTGCTCTCTAAAGGACTATTAGATGGCTTTTTCTCCTATATATGTCTTAAAGAAGAAGCCGCCAAACCAAGTTTCCAAAAGTTTGAGTCCAGACAGTCCATGCTTAAATTATTAACCGAAAGAATCTTTTCCCACTTCACAGTCGGATCTTCTTGTTGCAAACTCCATACGTCCACGTTTGGATATTGCAGCACATCAGATAGACATAAACGATCTTTTAATTAAACACCATAAGTTCACACTTTCGGAGTATTTGGTGTACCAACTCGGTAACAACACATAACCAAAATTTTCTGTGTGATGATCCAAAGCTGCAAGCTTTCTAAATGTCAACCCAAAAAACGATCCATTAGCAAAGATTGATGTTTTACCATTGTTAAGTCGGCGGTAAGGAATGGGACAGCATATGCATCTTCGTTTGCCACTGTTGAAGTTAAAATTATCGGTTTTTACAAGGGTGTTTGGATTTGTTATATGTCTTTCTCTCTTCATTGTTTGCAAAATACAAATATATCTATTTACGTATAGATATATTTGTATTTTGTAATTTGCTGCAATATCCTTGTATCTCTTTACGTATATTTATTTACTGTATTTTGTGATCCTTGCAGTATTCTTTAATATCATCTTTAAGCCGACCTCTATATATATATATATGTATTTGTCCAAACTCCAAACTAGGAAAGAGTCGATATGTATGCATGTTGCATTTGACACGATGACACGTACATGTATTTGGCATCTACTCTTTCGGTTTGTCTTTTATTTTACTTTATTAGTTTTGTTTTCTTACTTTTAATTTATCAGTTTATGTCCTTTATGATACTATATTTTTTTTTTTTTTGATAAACAATACTAATTATTTTAATTAAGAAAAAAATAGAACGCATTTTCCAATTATAGTGTAATGTGAATCCGTCGACTTGTTTACATCCAATTTAGCATCATATAGATTAGCATAAAGATTGCTCGTCTAATGTTTATTCGATGTTCTCCTACGTAATGTAGCGTAAATTAAAAGCCAATTCAAACCAAATTGGTGCTGAAGATGGAAAAAAAAAATTTGACTCATTGCATGCTGTTTTATTTGTATAATTAAATTGGGGATTTTGATATTGATGTGTACGAATATATAAAATAGCTTTTACAATAGATATGAGATGTCTTGTTTTTTTATTTTTTAAAGGTAGATTTGTTGAAGATAAATATTTTTGTTTAGAACTTAAGAATCATAAGATAACACATGTTATGATAGAATAGATGGTCATTTATTCTAAAAGTGCACCAATAAAAGAGAGTGCAGTTATAAGGATATGTGCAGGGCCGGTTCAATATTATTATGGCTTCTAGGGCAATTTATTTTATTTTATTTAAAGGTGTTATACTAAAAAAAATTTAAATTTTTTTTTGTGTAATGTTTTTGTAAAATTTTTTTAATGAAAAATACATATAAAATAATTTTATGGACCTTTTTCAATCTAAATTTTATTATTTTATTTGTTTTTTTGATGAAAAAATATATATAAAAAATTGGGGCTTTTAATTATTAGGACACGGAGTTGGGCCCTGGAACGATTGCATTCCTTGTCTTCTCTGTTAAGCCGGCACTGGTTATGTGTCGAACCATATAGATGTTATGACAAATTATGTATATCGTATAATTTTTAATTTACTTATGAACCTCAACAAAATATTTACGAAAATATAAGAATTAGCTTCTAAAAATTCTTCATTCTTCAGGATTTGGCTATTGCTAATTTGATCTGGTAGAGCTCTAATTTGATTTGCAAAATGAAACTTATAAAATATGGTGGGGGCGTGAAAGCTGTAATTGAATATAGTTTCCTCTTATGTACTGTTGGAATGGAATATAACGTCACCACAAGGAAATAAATATTATATTGTTTTTGCTTGAGGAGAACAACACAGACAAATGATTGGTGAATAATTTAATAATCCATCGTCACATTAAAGATAAACTTATGTATAGCCTATAGTAATGTTATATTTATTTCTCCTATCTCTATAATATTATTTAAAAAAATATTTTTAAAATTAAACTTTATTTTATAAATTATTACATGAAATGCAATTACAAATAATAAAAATAATTAAAATAGAAAATATATAATTATCTTTTACAACTAGTGATAAGAATATGTAAAATATTTATTTTGCATTTAAGATGTTATCTACTATATATTTTTTTAATAATAATCAATTTCTATATATTCAAAGAAAAAAAATCTATTCGAAATCTTGATATATTTTTTACTATAATTTATTATATTTTATTTGAATTTATATCAAAATAAAAATTGAAAAATATTTTACTAATTTTATAAAAAGTTAAACACAAGAAAATTGATTTTTATAGGATTTCCTGAACTAACCACAAAACTAGAATCATTAAACGGTGCATAATAGAATTATGTTTATAAGATTATAGGTTTTACGGGTAAGCCCGAATAATATTTTAATCTACTGCAAAACAGTTTAAATAGACAAATGATTTTGTTTGACAACTCTATATATAATTATGGGTTAGACATATTATAAAATTCAAATAAAATTAATTTTTCTTACATTTGAAAACATTTTTTTTTAAATGATCAAGCGCTAATTATAGCACGGATTAAGTTATAGTTTATACTATTTGGAATATTTTTCAAATACTTCAAATGTTACAATTTTTCCTTATCTTACCGACCATTAAAAAAATAGATGAATATCACTGATCTAATAAAAATTTACTTAACCAAAATGTATTGGTACCAGTCAAAATCATCCGATTAATTTGTCATTACATAATTTGCTGACGTAGTACCAGTCAAATTTAATGCTTGTGGTTACAATTACCGACACAAAACCAAAGATATGTGTTAATCTATCAAAATCAAACTAATAGTTATTATGTTTTCAAACCTTGTTACAAGTCTATTAAAAAATTAAAATTTAAACACTTATCAACTGGTCGAATATATAATGGAAAATTGTTAGTTAGCTACACGAACTATACGAGAACGCATGACTACACATCTGAACTAAAACAATGTGTTGATAACTACATCATCTATTGATATAGCATAGACACACATCCGAACTAACATAAGTTATGTGCCCAACACCATGACCATCACTTTTTTTACTTTTCTGTACTGTTCGACTGACTCCGGCGTTGACCCGCGTTGACTCATTATTTTTTATTCTTCAACAAAAATTTCTACTTCTCAGGTCAAATCTCAAATTCTTTCAAAACCATAGATTCTCTTCAAGAACTTGATCTTAGCAACAACAAATTCTCCGACTCTTTCTCTCTAGTCACAATCAACATTCTAAATCTCGTTCACCTTGTTCTTCGGTTCAACAATTTCACAAGCTCGATTCCAGAAATCTCGATTGAAATCAAAATACACATCCGCCACTAGAGCTTGCCGTGTAGATCGAGATCCTTTAGATATACATGGCCACGTTCTTCGCTTCATCTTTTCCGGCGAAGAAGACCACCATCGATTTCAGGAGGGACAAGCGAAATGTTTCGCTTTCAATGAGGGTCCAAAGCGAAAGTTTTGAGAAAGCTCCGATCAATTCTCACCGAAAATCTCACCAAGTTCCGATCAATTCTCACCGGAAACAGCTACCGCATCAGCACCACCACCACCAGTTCCACAATACATCTCAAACGGTTTCCCAAAGATCAGATCATTACTTTTTTGCTTCATATACGCAAAAAAAAAACGAGAACGCTTCCTGTGAAAAACACCGACGCTGTAGGAGCTACGACGAAGCATGAATGTAGATGCGGTGGGTATGGTGGTGGTTAAGAGATGCCTCACTTATGGAAATCAAAGAAAATTGGAAGAAGAGGAGGACGAATACATATTTAGTTAAGAGATTTCAGATCGATTCGTCCAAGAAATTCGTGTAGATTTTAGGAAAATTTAAAACCAGAAAATTTCTGGGACGGAGAGAAAAAGAAGAAGGGAGTTCGAGAGATGATTGTGAGTGACGGGAAAGGCTCATGGCGGTTCGCTTGGATTGAATTTTTTTAATTCGCCTATCACCCAAATCAAGGGCGGAACTACCTTATACAAGGAGGAGGCACATGCCCCCACTCAGATTTTGTGAATCAATGTAATTTTGTTGACCATCAATTTAATGCCCCCATGTTAAAACAAGATTATGCCCCCATTAATTTATTTTCTCCCCTAAAATCTAAATTAATATGATATATAATTACAATCCCACGGTTAGTCAAGCCTATATTCTACAACAAATAAAGACAAGAACAATATTATAAAACTTTTTGTGTTGGGACCAAAAAAATATTATAAAACTTTTTAAAAAATATTTCCGCCATGCCCTCGTATATTAAGATTTTATTATGAAATATTATTCTAGAATATCCACACACTAAATATAAGAATTCCATTCTTACGTTTATATTTTGTGAGATTATTAGATTTGCAGTTTTAGTAATATTAAAATTTAAGATATCTAAGGTTTCTAAGTTTAATTAATAATGGAAAAAAATTCTTACAATGTCTTATAGTTAAATATTAGTATATATGAGTTTAGAAGTAGAGAAATTAAAGATATTCCATATAATTAAATAGCTAAAATATATAATATATAGCACACACTTAATTATTTTCAAGTTATCTGAATTTTTTTATTGCATCTTTAGTTTTATTTTTATAATTTAGCTGATGTATAATAATAATAAATTTTAATAGATGTATATATATATATACTATTTTTATAACTTTTTGTACTAATAAACTTTGCCCCTAGTCTATTTTTCTTCTGGATCTGCCACTAACCCAAATTAGCAAACGATTTTGGGAATTTCGTAAACCCTAACCACCCACTATTTTGATGTTGATCAATACTCAAAAATTAAATGAACGGAAAAATCGAATTCAATGAAATTGAGAGAACCTACCGAATCAAAATCTTATCTGTAAATCAGAATTGACGAGGAAGAATAAGCTGAGGAGGTCATTTTTTATGTTTTCATTTTTAAGTTTTTATTTAATTTGGGTCGGATTTAATGAGTTAATGCGGATCAGCGCCAGAGTCTGTCGACCAGTACACCGGAAAAGCAAAGAAAATGATGGTCATGGTGTTGGGCACATGACTCATGTTAGTTCGGATGTGTGTATATGCTATATCAATAGATGATGTAATTATCAACACATTATTTTAGTTAGAATGTGTAGTCATGTATTATAGTATAGTTCGTGTAACTAACGAACAATTTTCCATATATAATTAAGACAAGTTTGGATTTAATTTATCTTTTACTTATTTAGTACTAAATTTTATTCTGGTTATATTGTTTTGAAGATATTTTACTATATATTCTCTAAAATGATTTTGCTTTAATGCATTTTTCAAAATCTACGAAATACAGTGAGGTAGGTGATCCATTCCTTTGTTTTCCGATCAAACTACTAAACAAACAGAATCTCAACGTACTTTGTGCTTCCCTTGCAGATTGATAGAGTGTACTTGAACACGCCGACAAAAATTGCAATCATAGATCATGAGAGAAAGAGAACTATCGAGTTGCGAAAGGAAGGCATGCCAAATGCAGGTGCATATAGAGATTTCTTTGACGCGGCATGATTAAAATAAGCAAAATAATTATGTGAAGTTTGTTTCTTATGAATTCATGTTATCTTTGGTATGAGCAGTTGTGTGGAACCCTTGGGAAAAGAAGGCAAAGAGTATAGCTGATATGTGGGATGAGGATTACACAACAATGCTTTGTGTAGATTCTGGTGCTATAGAAACCCCAATTCTGTTGAAACCATGTGAAGAGTGGAAAGGTAGGCAAGAACTCTCTATCGTCTCATCAAGCTACTGCAGCGGTCAGCTCGATCCACGTAAGGTTCTTTACGGGGATCACTGATATCATCATAACATATATAATCATACTTGGAAACATCACCAGTTTTATATTTTAATAGTCTTCGTGGATAAAGCGATGATGCCCAAACAAATCATGATAATGATTTGGTTGGAGCTATTGCTCTTTTCGAGTTTCTGACTGACACACAGAGAGATTGGTAAATGTAGTATCTGTGTAACGTTGCCTTCTGTGTGACGGTCAGCGACTTATCGATGTGTATGGTTTACCCGGAAACATCAGTCTTATATTGAATCGTCTTCTTGATGGAATGGAACATTGTGTCTTCTTCATCGAAACGTCTTACATTACTCGCTTGAGATTCTTATTCCTCCTATCATGGAGAATTGCTGCTCTTGCCTGTAAAGGTCACTCTTTTATTGCAGTTGGGTCAGGTTAACTGAAAATGTTACTCTGCTTTTATCCTCTTCTTCGTTTGTGACATAAATTGCATTCGCCCTTTTTCTTTGTGACATAAATTGATACTTTATATTCTTCAACAACGACAAAATGGTAGGCACCTTTTCACTTCAGTCACCTTGTTACCCAAAAAATAAAATAAACATTAGAAAGGAGATTCCTCAAAACAACATGGGCCTAAAAAGAGGCCCGTGGATTCTTAATCTTCAAATAAAGCCCAGGCTAATTATTAAATCCGTTTAAAAAGAGAACGCCGTTGCCGGGGATCGAACCCGGGTCACCCGCGTGACAGGCGGGAATACTTACCACTATACTACAACGACACTTGAGTTCTCCTATCACTAAGTAGTCTGTTATTATTTGTAACAATATATTTACGCGTCACAAACAGTTTGGCTCGTATACGTAAAGTTCAACAACCAAATAAAATATTAACATATTCCAAATAATGTAAAAACTGTTTCTATACTTCTTTACATTTTTACTTTATCGGTGTTAAATATATAATAAACCCAACAAAAATGTTCACAAGTCAGTGCGGTAAAATATTATGCTGTGATTGATGAATAACTTATAGTAGCTTTTTCTTATACACTAATTAAAAGAAATGATAAGACTTTTTAAAAAAAATTCCAAGTCGGAAACTTTCCACTCTTAATTCGGAAACATATAAATACTTATAACTCATTCCAAAAGTTTTTAATTAAAAATGTATCATTTTAAAAGATGGATTGAGATAAAGTGAGTTACACTTTGGCGTGAGTTTGGTCTACAAGATCGAAACTTTTGAAATTTAAGAAATTTTTTGTTATTTTTTTGACACATGAAATTTCATGATTGCCATTTGAGTAATGGTTTGAGGCAGAGAAAATATCTTATTTATTTTTTAATTATTTTTCCACATCCATCTCATATATCTTTTTTTGCTTATTTTTTTTTCATAAAAAAATATTCGAACAATTATTTTTTTTGAATAATTTTCTTAATTTTTACACTACAAACTATATTTTATTTTTTTCTATAATTTGATATATATTTCACAATATTTTAATTACATGTAATTCAAAATTTGTGGATAAGACGCATGTATATCTATTTAGTTGTGTATATGTGTTCCATATACACATTCTTATCTATGTCGATATGGTACACGTGTAAGCAGTTAAATATATACGCATACGTATCTACACATATATAGTACACGTGTACGTAAATATATGGATATGCATGCGTTTTATCCACAAGGTTCGACACACATATAAGTAAAAAATTATGAAATGGATATCAAATTATAGAGAAAAAAGAAATATAATTGATAGTATAA
Organism: Eutrema japonicum; assembly: GCA_030161315.1. Classification (NCBI taxonomy): domain Eukaryota; kingdom Viridiplantae; phylum Streptophyta; class Magnoliopsida; order Brassicales; family Brassicaceae; genus Eutrema; species Eutrema japonicum. The sequence goes on from BSQW01000005.1 coordinate 50,714,673, forward strand.
AAAGAATTGTTCGATTATTTTTTATGAGAAAAAATAAACAAAAAAATATGTGGGGTGCAAAAGAAAAATAATAACAAAAATAAAAAACAAAGTGGGAGAAGAGTATTTCTGATATTGTAGATTCAAAAAGTGTGTAAAAGAGTAATTATCTCATTGAGATAAAATGATGTGACCATTAAATATCTATTTAATTTAAAGTTCATATCATTTTTCTCAATCAATCTTTCTTTATAGTTATAATTTATAAATACCTATTTACTATGAAAAATGGTATTTTTCATAATTTTTTAGTCCTTAAAAGAAAAAAAAACAAATGTAATTTTTTTTTTGAGAAAAAAAAACACACACACACAAATATAATTAAGCATGACCACGGTTACGGTTAATTTGGTTAAAGTTATTTAACCACCGGTTACGGTTATAATTTTTTTTAACCTTAACCTTAACCGTTTAATATACGGTTAAAACGGTTACGGTTAAATACGAGTCCGATTAATACGGTTACAGTTAGATATGGTTACGGTTACTTGATGACAATAAATGGTTAATGTCATGATTTATAATTAAATAATTATAAATTTTATAAACTAGAATAATAATAAATAAAAATTATCTATTTTGACGAATGACGATGACCACTATGTTTACAGCTTTTTTATTTAGTTTCATTATGAGATTTAGCTCTATTTGTTTGTTTTTTTGTATATGTGAACTTTAAATTTGAAATTTTTTGTTTGCTTCCCAAATATTCAGAAAATCAAACATTGTGAAACATAGGGAGTATATTTATTCATTAAACTGTTTTGTTAAAATATTTTTTATATTTGTTAGAAAAATATTAATTAGTGTAGCACGTTTAAGTTTTAATTAATATTTCTATTTGTTATATTTACATTTGCTATTGGTAAATTGATTATATATAATTTTCTTTGAATTTTTAATTTTACAGAACTAATTATAATTATTAGTATATATAATTTTATTTTTAAAACGGTTTAGGTTTAACCTTGCAGTTAACCAACGGTTTTGATATGGTTACGATTAATTAACGGTTATGGTTAATAATTTTTTTAACCATAACTAATATATTTTTATGGTTAACGGTTACGGTTAACGGTTATGGTTTTTAACCGTCTGACACGGTTACGGTCTGGTTACGATTTGAAAACGATACGGTTACGGTCCGAAATATGGTTACGATTCCATTTTGGTCATGCCTAAATGTAATGATTGAATTGTATCTATAAATGGATACGATTGGGAAATCGTGTCCAATATTTTCTTGGTTTTATTTTATGCAACTCCATGTGAGTACTATCTACTGGTTAAGTTTAATAAATTGTCATTTTACTATTCATATTAAAATTCATGGTCCTTTCTTGTAATTAATTAGTCATTTTTAATTCAATAGAAACAACATTACACGTACAAAAATAAAGGATAAATCGTAACATTTTGGCTTGGTGATCAAGGTAGCCTGGCCCTATTTTTATAATTTTTATTTTGGGATCAAATGGTAGCTTGGCCCTACAAAAACCACTTAATTACGAAATTCTTTGAAGCCCGAATTACGAAGTTGCACAGAAGCTTACAAAACTCAGGTTCGTTATCCGAACCAAACGCTAGTCAAGATGTCAACACTAAGATGCAGTATCCGAGCCTGAGGTTTGCAGATTGTGTTCTTGAGAAGCTTTCCTCGAAGCTTAGGTTCGGGAGTAAACGAACCTCTCGTTAAGTCCACTTTCCCGCTCATCGACACACGTATATACTTCCTCTCTCCAAAGTCTCGCCCTTTCTCTCTGCTCTTCACTCCATTTTACTTAGCTTAGTGGAGAAACTCTTTCTCTCTCTATCTCTCTCAAGCTTTCTCCGTCTTGGTATTCATGGAGAGGTAAGCGAGAAACCCCTGAAATCCCAATGTCAAGATCTGTTTTGAGCCTGATTTTGTTGATATAATTTCACTCAAACCCTAAGCTGATTTCGATGACTCTATACGATTGTGATATTCTATTGTTTGCCGGAAAAAAAAAACCAAGAAAGGTCCCATCTTTTTTTTTTTGGCATGAAGAAAAATAAAAATTTCCATTTTTGTTCCAAAGTCTCGAAAAGATTGCACTTTTCTTTTACCAGGGTTATAAATAATGCAAAATTTCAGCTTCTTCTATATTTTGGGCACTACTTGTATATTTTTCTCTGTTTTCAGCTTAAGAATATTTCAGTATATATATTAGACTGATTCGTGAAAGCTCTGTTTTGTTTCCGTCAAGACATATAACTATATAATACCTAGATTACTAATAATCGGGGTAGATTATGAACATGTTTCTACCCCGATCTTCTTCCAACAAGTAGAGATGTTAATAACCTTATATGGCTTTGCACTTGTCACTAAAACAATGAAAACTCTATACAGGGCTTGGATTGTGGATGGTCCATGGATCGCAAGGAATGTAAAGAATGTGTCTTCAGCTCTGCAGATTGAAGATTTTGGAGCTCATATAAACTGTCCTAACTGCTGTTACCGCATCGACAACAGAAATGTAAAGAACTATTTACAACACCTGTAATAATAATTGCAAGCTTATGGTCATCATGTCTAGCTAGTGTGAATACTGAGTTCGGTTTTATTTATATTTTTTTATGGTTTATCAGGTACTGACTCCATGGCCAGGCCTTCCTAAAGGTGTGAAGTTCGAGCCAACCGATGAGGAAGTGATCGAGCATTTGGAAGCTAAGTGTGGGATTGATGGCTTGAAACCACATCTTTTTATCCAAGACTTTATCTGTTCAGTGAATGATATCAATTACACTCACCCTGAAAACCTTCCCGGTAATATTTTTAGAAAAAATCCTCCGTTAATTTGATGCTAGTAATCAATCACTCATTACAATTATAAGTCTTTTGTCCGCAGGTGTGAATAAGGATGGAGCTAGTGCCTTCTTCTTCAACAAGACGGTGCAGGCATATCGAAAGGGGGAGAGAAAGATGAGACGGATCACACTGTCTGGTCTTAAGGATGAATCGGTTCGTTGGCGCAAGACTGGTAAAACCAAACCGGTCAAGTTCAATGGAGTCCAGAGAGGCTCCAAGAAGATCATGGTGCTCTACAAGAGCGCGAAGAAGGGATTAAAACCCGAGAAATATAACTGGGTTTTGCACCAGTACCACTTGGGAACAGAAGAAGAGGAGATTGGAGAATATGTTGTTTCTAAGATCATGTATCAGCAACAAACGCAATGGGTGGGTGAGAGTGAGAGTGAGAGTTTTGGGGTTCGAGGAATGCCGAAAACTACTACTCCTACACCACCAGAACCTGTTGCTGAGAATGAAATAGCTTATGATGATACTGAGATGGTTCTTGATCCATTTGTTCAGGTTAGTTTTTTTCTTTGCAAGTATCGTTGACGTTTTTCGTGCATTATAGTTTATGTTATTTTTATGGTAAAATCAGGGACTGGAGAACATTCCACAAGCTTCTTTTGGTTCGATCTCAGACGAAAGAGCTCAACGAGTGGAAGCTTCATCGTCATTTGTGGAGAAGAAACCTAATGATTGGGATTTCGACATCGGGTCTGAAAACTTTCTAGTGCCAGATTTGGAGAATGCTGATTTAGGGACTCTCCCTGATTTCCTTACCGTGAGAACTTTTAAAAAAACCTTCTATATTTAGAAAATATCTTTGAGAAACTTGAAACTCAGATATTTTTTTTGCTGATTTTTGCAGTTTGCTTCTGAGGACAGTTTATTGAATTCGCTGGATGGATTTTAAACGCCAAAATAAGGGTTCCACAATGACGTTTTTGCAAGATAAACAAGGAGAAAATACAGAGAAGGAGACACAGGAGCAAAGGCAAATGAAAGCATGAATGTAAAAAGTAAAGTGAGAGATCTGTCGCCAGTTTCTGTCATCGAAAACACCAAAGCATTTTGTTTTTCTCGGATTCCCTTGAAAAACACTTTAATATTCCTTGGTATCCTTCTTATTGTTACAATCATATGATCATCTTCGCAATTTTCGAACCATGTTTGTTGTTGTTGTTTACTGCAGCAGTGGTAACTAAGAGCATGTCCAATGGTGAAGTTCTAAAAATGGGTATCTAAAATTTTTAGAACCTCACCTTTTAGAATCCCAACATTTTGTATGTTAATTTTTAGAATCTGTATCTAAAAGTTCTAACTTTAGAACCCTTCTCTCTTCTTTTTAAAACCTCTCCAATATTTATCAATTATATATCATTATAATTTTTTAGAACTCTTCTATTTAGAACCCCCATTGAACATGCTCTAATACTCTCTATGTTTTACTCCCTCCGTATCTAATTGTTGAATTTTTTTTTTTTAAATGATAAATTTTTTAAGTTTTCTATGCATTTTTTATTATATATTTTTTGGAATGTTTATGGGCTTAGAGTATGCTATGAGGAGGCCCAATATAATATAAAAATATAGGACCCATGTTTCCCAATTCCCAGAAGGGCTGGAAACCGGTATTTTGGTCGTTTTGCGTTCCAATTCCGAAAATTACTAACGAGGGTCGCCGAATGGGAGTAGAAAAATGGTCAGAAATCACCGTTTGTTTTCTGTTAATTATGTTCGTACAGTCGGACAAGATCCTTTCGGTACAAGTTGATATTTACTTCTTTGGGGGTAATCATGGGATTCTTGGCGGTCAAGAAACTCAATTGGCCGGCTCAAGATGTTTCTATCCAACAGGTTGTCTTCACTGATTTTTTTGTGTTGTTAGAGTGGCTTTTTAGGTTACCAGCGACCTGGCCCCTCGACCCTTCACTGACTTTATTCATTCTCCTTCTCGGTTTCGTGATCTCGATGTTTAGGGACGTTTGATTTCTTGTCTTGATTTAGTGGCTTTTTGGGTTACCAGGAACCTGTTTGGATGGCTGTGTTCGTCGTATCTTTCGCTGTCTTGGCACTTCTCACTATTTACTTTTTTGTTAACCACATATTGGATCAGCCTATAGTAAGGCCAAGCAAGCATAAGCTTAAGTTAGATTGTTTACTTTACTCTCTTTTCTTTTTTGTTACAGTAGTTGGTTTTCTTTTTTTTAATTTGCGGTTCAATGAGTGAAATAAGAATTATGCTAGTGATTAAGCACCTCAAGGAAAGATATAAATGCGTACTGAAAATTATATCAAGTACTTATTGGCATGCAGCGAGTGAAAACTAATATCTTAGCTAACATAAAAACTAGGATTTTCCAAGCAGGTTTGTTTCTCTCTGTCCCTACAAATATTTGGACCTGTCTGAAAGTGGAAGATCAATCTAAAAAGAATAAAATTTGTTATTTGACGGGGATTTGCAGGCACAAGGACATTACGAGGAATAAAATGGTTAAAAATCTCAAAATGAAGATCAAATTAGGAATTTTATAAATAAAGATTACAAAGAATCTGAGAATAATGTAAAGAAATGACTAATAAATTGTACAGACTAAAAGCGAGTATGAAAAGAGTTTTGAAGTAAAGAGAAAGAGAGAGAGAGAGAGACTATTCCAGCAAAACTTCCCAAAACAACATGGGAACACATTAGAACATGGTCAGTATTATAAGCAGACAAGGTGGTTATATAGCCTCCTCACGAGAGAGATGCTGAAACCAGAGACTCCACTTATCAGATCACTCTCCTCAAGTTCCAATAAACTGTACCATCCTCTGTTTCCCCCAAATTACCTAACGACTACAAAGACTGATAAACAAAAACCCTTATCAGCCACTTTCCCTTATGCAGTTTCCAGGTAATAAGTATTTGTAACTCTCAGCTTTTTCGATCAGATGATCTGGGAGATGAACTGCAGAATAAGACCGCGGGATAGGACCTAATTTTCCGATGATTTCCCTGAATGTATACTCTTCCGGAAGCATATCGAACAGATCAGTTCCTCTACATATCACATCTTGGATTCTTTTTGGATTTAGATAATGAGAGAATCTAACCCGGTCGTTGTGGCTGTACGCTTTCATCTTGAATATAAACTCGCTGATGTGCCTGAAACAGAAACTGCAATGCCAACCCGAATCTGCTAAAAGAGTGTTGCCTTGACGGAAATGAGCGTATCGGGTTTTTCCGGGTTTGTATTGATGAATCGAAGCTCTCCAGCTTTTGTTGTCGACGAAATACTCGAATGAGTATAAGTAGTTTTTCAACTGAAGATGAAGAATTGGTGGGTATCCGTCGCACCATCTAAGCAGATTGATAGTATGAGCGCTCGGAATCTCATCAACATCAGACATTATCAAAAGATCGTCTTCTTCTATACCCGCGAGTCTGATCAGCTGATCCAATGCAATCCTCTGGTACGCTTCTTCCACAAACGGGTTTTCACCTTTCTTGAATCTTCCTCCGATGTTCCCATAAGTCAGCCTCGGCTCAACAAACTTGAACTTCCCCCGACTTCCAGCAAAAACCAATGGTTTAGGCAAACCAGTGAAAGTCGAGTTTGATTCAAGAACCACAAACTGTGTTATGTAAGGATACAGCTCTTTCCACCGGATGGTGAGCATATCGACCTCATTGCTGAACAGCACAGCATCAAAGACCCTTCTTGGAGAGTCGCGGTGTTTCCATCCATGAAGACTGCAGAGCGTTTCCATGGAGGCGTTCTCGTGATAGTAATGGGGAAGCGTTTGAAAGGGCTTCGGTGGCGATTCCCAAAGCGGTCTCAAGAAATATGTGAGCTTCTGACCGTGCAAATAAACTCCGAAGATGAAAATGGGCACAATGGTGAAGAAGAAGATATATGTCTTGAAATCGAGTCCCCGTAGAACACATCTAACCCTTGAGAAGGCCTTGGCTGCTCGAGAACCATCCTGCAAACAAGAAAACCAACCCCAGAAAAACCCAGAAAGTTTCACACAAAATCAGAGAATTAAGAACCAATATAATATCCACAACGGCTTATAATGTCCCTCCCTCCCTTCAGAATCGAAAAATCTCTTAAAGAAGACGAATTAGAATCCAGTTCGAGATAACAATAGCACAATCCTTGTACCGCTACAGAGATTTGTAAGAGTGTGCACACAAAGAATCAAACCCTAGAACAAATTATGCCAAATTTTCCACAATTCCAAACCAATATGTTTGGGGATTATGACAAAACAAAACCTAGAATTGTTTATGAAATTTGGAATTTAAACATTCGCTTGAAATTCTCCATACGTTTTAGACAAAGAAAACAAAAAAACAATCGAGAAAGAAATCATCCAATCGTGCTCTCGATTCTAAAAACCCGACAACTGTATAAGATTAAGAACCACAAACCCTAAGAGATGTAATAAATAATCAGAGTCGGAAAACGAAAACCGCATTACCACCCAATTCTCACAATCCAATTTCAGAAGAAACATTGGTCTCGGAATCCCCCGATTCCCTTAATGCCAAACAAGGCAACGAACAAAAACCGATTCATACCGAAATCGAAAAGGAATTAGAGCAAAGTTACGGAAACCCAACAGAGATTAGAACTCACCTGTCCACACACATCCTCGCAGATATCGTCCGTCTTCTTAGAACTATAATATCCATCGGACATGGCTTTTAGCCAGAAGAAAACGATACAATTTTTGCGACAAGGAATATCGAACCCAAGACAAATCAAAATTTCGCAGAAACTCGACCAACAAAATAATTTAAGAAGAAAAAACAGAGAAGTCCCGGAGTATAAATATCCGGGAGAAAAACCCAAAAAAAAAACTCTCTTATAATCTAATAAATCCCTTCTCGTCTTAGGAAAACTGTAACGCCAATTATAGCCGTTTGATGCTTTTTGGTTTATATAATCTAATAATAATACTGCTGGAATTAATTATTTTAAATTAAGGGAAACAAATATTAGCTTACACAGAAAATAGGGCTTTAATTTTCTAAGTTGACAAAAAAAAAAGGATAAAGGGGAATAACTTCATCCCTCGGATGTTACTATAAGCGGGTCTGGACGTTGATCCTACGGTCAGAATCTTTTTTTACCATGCTGATCTGTCAATGAAGCTAATTTGCCAACACATAATTTGACAAATTTATTTTTTATAAACGTTGAAGATTAACTTTAAACCTAAAAACAGTGAGAACATTAAAAATTTACAAATTCGATTCAGCCATTTTAGGTTATTAATGCCGTATAATTGGGGATTATTGAAGTGTTTATACGAGGAAATAAATTTCAATCCTATCCAAAATATTTTATTATTTAAAACCTTTTTTACATCTTTTTAACTGTGGTAATAATTTAATAAAATAAATAAATTTATGCACACGAAATTATAGTGATAAGTTTGGACCTTTTTTTTGGGTAAGTTTTCTTAATTTCACGCGTTTTTCCAATAACATCATAAAATCAATATTTGACTTCCATTTATATTATGATAGCAAATACCTGTTTATGAATCCTGATGATATATCTACTAGTATTATATGCTACTAGATATATATCAAAAAATATTAAAAATTTTGTTTGATTTTTGTATTGATGATAATTACTAGTATTACATAACTTGGTATATATAAAAAAAATAGAAATATTTGTTTGAATTCGGTCTTCGTCAATTTCTATTATAGCACGTCAATATTTTTATTTTGTTTTGAATATTTTCATATAGCACGTCAATATTACTTCTTCTTTTTTGTAACAAACGTCAATATTACATACGTCCCGGAAATATAGAATCTTTCTTTTATTTTTAAAATATATAATATAGATAAATAAAGCCTCATTTGTAGAATATTAGATGAATAACAATTTGATTTCTAAATATGTTAGGAATATACTTTATTCTATATGGATTACTTGCAATGTCAAACAATAATATAAAGTAATTTGAACTGGGTCTTCGTCTCCTCGATTCTAGGCTAGCAAGTGACCAAGTAGTACTATGTTGATGCATATATATATATATATATATATGAAGACCGAATGACCCTAATTCTTTTTCTTTATTTCAAACTCAAATCATTTTTATCAAAAACTATTCAAACGAATGATTGAAAACCTGATCGCATAATTAAGCATGAGAAAGGTTAATTAAACTATAAATCTATTATAAGTTTAAATAAATAGGTAGCCTAAACTTAACAAAAATAAATTAGTTTCAGGATTTAACTTTATATTGTTAATAATTTGTTTTCTAACTTATTCCGCAAATCTTATTGTAATTACCCTCGATATTTTTCGTTTAAATAGCTTGTGGCTAATAATTAGTTAATTAATAAGCAAGCTCAAGTTGAAACACTCGGAACCGGTCATTAATTGTGGTAACCCAAAGATTTGGAATTGGGTTCGTGAGTATCACGAAAGGATATGTTCTTGTCCACCATACTATACGACCAGTATGTTACCGCGTACTAATTAGTAATACTATAACCTATATTATTCGATTGTTTTTTTTCTTCAAACATCATATGATTGAAATGATTAACATTTCAAATAACTCCAATATGCGTAAGTAAAAAAAAAAAACTTGAATGATTAGGAGGACAAGTGTAAACTTTTACAACTACGTACTATATAAATAGAATTTTGTATCTTATCTCTTTACAAATTCCTCTCCATTTAACCATCGAAAAATATAAAAATCAATTGTGCTACTCTATTCTCAACTTTTTGGAAATCCAAACATTGGAAATGAGATGACTGAGCATTGAAATTTGATTATATCTTATCGAAAGTTGACTATGATTAATACTATATAAGTAACGCCTCTTCAACCTCTGATTTTAGACCCATCTCTTGTCTAAATACAATCTACAAGGTGATTTCGAAGCTATTAGCGAACAGATTAAAGCATATTCTAGCTCAGGTAATTTCTCCTTCTCAATCGGCATTTCTGCCAGGGAGATTACTTTGTGAAAATGTGCTTCTAGCCACTGAGATTGTTCATGGGTACAATAGAAGGAACATCGAACAAAGGGCTATGTTGAAGGTGGACCTAAGGAAAGCTTTCGATTCTGTGCGCTGGGACTTCATATTGTCAGCGTTGAGAGCGTTGGACATTCCGGAAAAATACATTGGCTGGATAAAAGAGTGTATATCCACACCTACGTTCTCGATTTTGGTAAATGGAAAGAGTGACGGTTTTTTCAAAAGTACCAAAGGCCTAAGACAAGGAGATCCCCTTTCCCCATACTTGTTCGTCTTGGCTATGGAGGTTTTCTCTAGTCTTCTTCATTCGAGGTTTAATGCAGGGTATATTCACTATCACCCAAAGACGTTTGAGGTAAACATAACTCACTTGATGTTTGCGGATGATGTGATGATTTTCTTTGATGGAGGCTCATCATCTTTACATGGTATATCAGAGGCTCTCGAAGATTTTGCTTCGTGGTCAGGGCTGCATATGAATAGAAACAAAACTCAACTCTATCATGCAGGTTTGAACCAATCAGACGCCAATGCTAGCTATTACGAGGTATGGTTTCACAATTGGTACTCTACCCATTCGGTACTTGGGCTTGCCACTCATGCACAGAAAATTGAAAATATCAGAGTATGATGCTCTACTGGAAAAGATGACAAATTGTTTCAGATCTTGGGCGGTGAAGACACTTTCTTTTGCTGGCAGAGCACAATTGATATCTTCTGTGATTTCGGGTACAGTTGTTTTCTGGATCTCAACATTTATTCTCCCCAAAGGCTGTATACAGAAAATTGAATCTCTATGTTCTAGATTTCTCTGGTCTGGAAATATTGAGAGTGGGAAAGGAACGAAAGTGGCGTGGACAAAGGTCTGCTTACCAAAATCGGAAGGGGGATTAGGACTGAGGAGATTTTCAGATTGGAACAAGACTCTTTGCTTGCGGCTTATCTGGATTATATTCAGCAGGAGTGGTTCCCTATGGGCAAAATGGCATAAGCATCACCACCTCAGAAGTAGAAGCTTATGGGAAATAGAGGTAAACGTAAATGACTCATGGTCTTGGAGATCAATTCTTGCGCTCAGACCTCTAGCAGAACGTTTCTTGAGAAGTACTGTTGGAAAGGGTGATAAAACAAGTTTTTGGTTTGATTGGTGGACTCCCCTAGGCCCACTATACAAACTATTAGGTACAAATGGTCAGCGAAGCTTGAGGCTACCTTTTAACGCTTCTGTTGCTGATGCTTGCACACCCCAGGGATGGCGAATTCCGGCACCAAGAACAGATTCTCAACTTGCGCTCCACGTGCATTTGACGACAATGGCTATCCCTGCAATTTCTCTTGATGAAGATTATTATTCTTGGAATGTGAATAATGTTAATTGCAGGGAGTTCTCCTCCGCCAAGACGTGGGATACGATTAGACCAAGAGAGGAAGCCAAAGATTGGTTCAAACTTGTGTGGTTCAAAGGATGTATCCCGAAGCACGCTTTCAATATGTGGATTGCAAATCTCAATAGACTTCCAACACGTTTGAGACTTTCTTCATGGGGAATGAACATTCCAATTGATTGTTGTTTCTGTACAAGGTGGGCAGAATCGAGAGACCACTTGTTGATTACTTGCGAATACAGCCACGAGGTTTGGCGTCTTGTGCACTCAAGGTTAGGCCCTACTCAGCATATACCCAGAACTTGGGATGAATTACTATCGTGGACAAGTACTGGCTCACCACAAGCACCATCACTCATCCGCAAAATTGCAACACAAGCGACATTGTACCATTTATGGAAGCAGAGGAACAACGTGTTTCATAACCAGCATTCGATCACAGTAGACACAATCTTTAAAATCATCGACCGGGAGATACGGAACATCATCAATGCAAGGCGACAAACGCGCCGCTTCGGAAACTTAATGGCGTTGTGGTTAAGATAAATTTCTATAGTTTTATTCTAATTTTGCTTTCCTTGTTTTTTATCTCTTTTTTGCCAAGGAAGCAGGTTTTGTAGGTTATCTTTGTGTAACACAAACGTTTCATTTTTATGACATTAACATGCTTAGCAAAAAAAAAAAAAAATACTATACGTGTTATGGTTTGTTTCAACTTTTTCAATCCAAAACTTGTCAATCCAAATAAAATGAAAAAGCGTGATATAAATATCGAGGAATAAGCAAGAGACGGAAGAATATTGTAGGAAACTTCTCTGCAAATACCGTACTTATCATTAATTTAATATATATTTATATTATGGGAAAAAGTAATGATCCAAAACATTGTTAGGGCTAAAAATAAAAGGAACTGTGTATCCAACAACTCTGGACCTAGACTCGAATAGAGTGTTTGTTGACCCAACAAGTTAGATTAGATATCCAACCCTCTTAATTATACGTAGTATCCATTTTATTTTCATATCTATCGACCACAGTTTACAAAACACGCGTTCACGTAGAGTAGAACTTGGTCATCATTTTTTTTTGTATTTCTAACGATCACACCCACCAATTTTGTAGTAACATGTTTTGTCCCTTTAGGCTTTTTCAAAACTATTACTACTATTGAGTTAGAGCCAATTGGTTGGGAAATCATTCAAAGCTGTAATATTTTGTGTTTCCTAATATGTTTTGAATAATAATATCGATAGAGATGTGATAAACATGTTTGTTATCTCTAATATCATGTGGGTTTGTGTATTTTGGTCTTTAAGGACTACTCGTTTCCGAAAATTGTCATCTAGCTAATTGGAATGGTTCAGTTAAGTTCTTTTTTGAGTGATAACCAGGAAAAAAAAAAAAATAATTGTTTTGAATTGGTTCTACTAGACTATTTTAGTTTCGATTCGGTTTATCAGATAAACAAAACACTCCAATCATTCTGTTACTCAAACATCGATTCGAATATTTTCGAATATTCAGCATTCGTCAAAAAGGCTCTTCCATATATTCAAAGGCCCAATTATCTATTCAGATAAGGCCCATCGAGTTTTTTTTTCCATCTATTCAGATAAGGCCCACCGACCACTGAACAGACATCGCGACCTGACGTGTCAATGTCATCCGAACACGTATTAAGTGGGACCCACAGGTGTGAAGATAGGTTTTAAAATCAGCTATCACACAGAGAGCATCAAGAAAACAATTGAAATTCAAAATTGCAGTGCGATGGATCGAAATCCGAAATCGGCGATTTCTGGCGAGGATAAGGTTGTGTTGGAGCATCGCTCGTTCGCTAGGATCGGATTCCTGGGAAACCCTAGCGATGTTTACTTCGGCCGTACGATATCCTTTACAATCGGCAATTTCTGGGCGTCGGCTAAGCTCGAGCCATCCGATCATCTCTTGATTAAGCCTCATCCATTCCATGATCTTGTCCAGTTCGACTCCCTTGACAATCTCGTACGTGCTTTCTCTTTCCATCTCTGTTCTTCTTTTTTTGTTTTTTATGCTCGACGTTGGATTGTTTCTGACTTTTTAGCTGAATTGATTAATGTACTCGATTAACTGCGATTTCGGAGTGTGGGATTTGAAATTTTCATTTTCATTAATTTCAGTTAAACTATTAGCTTCAAAAGCTTTTAGGATACTTGCCATTTCGGAGTTCTTGAGGTTGTTTGGTTTGTTAAGCATGCTTTGCTGCTAAATTGCTAAAGAAGCTACGAACTTATGCTTTGTTCTGTAAATGCTTTATTTGGTCCTAAATTTGGAATACAACTGATATATATATATTAAACTCTTCAAACTTTGATGGTTCATAGTTTCAACACTTGAGTCTTTCCTTCTAGGTTTATCGATTGCAAAATGAAGGGTACTACGGAGGAGTAAGGTTGCTAATGGCGATTTGCAAAGTATTCCGCAACTATTGCAAAGACAATGGCATACAACTTCATGAAAGAAACTTCACTCTATCTTATGATACTAATATCCCAACACAGGTTTTTACAACCTTTACTTTATTGCTTTCGTTTGCGGTGAACTTATAATTCAGGGTTTTGATATATGTAAACTGAGGTTACGTTTTTTTCAGACAGGGCTTTCGGTTCTAGTGCAATTGTATCTGCTGCTCTTAGCTGCCTTCTCGACTTCTACAATGTCAGGCATTTAATAAGAATAGAAGTTCGACCTAACCTTATTCTTAATGCGGAGAAAGAACTTGGTATTGTTGCAGGTCTTCAAGACCGTGTTGCGCAAGTCTATGCGGTGGCCTTGTTCACATGGTCAGATGATCTTTGAACTTATTTGTATAGCCCCTAATTCCATAGTTTCATTGATTCACTCGTGTTTCGATCTTCTTTGTTCTGCAGGATTTTAGTAAAGAGCATATGGATAAAGTTGGATATGGGATTTACACTATAATGGATATCAATCTTCTTCCTCCTCTGCATCTCATCTATGCTGAGAATCCTAGTGACTCTGGGAAGGTTAGAGAGAGCTATTCAAGACGGATTTACTGACATTTTCTGCTTCTGGTTTTAGTACTTTCCTCCCGAGCGTTGCTTATGTTTGGTGGCAGGTACATAGCTCGGTTCGTAGAAGGTGGTTAGATGGTGATGAGTTTATAATATCGTCAATGGCAGAAATTGCAAAATTAGCAGAAGAAGGTCGAACTGCATTACTAACAAAAGATTACTTCAAACTCAAGGAACTCATGAACCGTAATTTCGACCTTCGAAGGTAATGATAAACCGAGAAATCAAAACAAAACAAGACGTAAACAGAATTCAACATTCTTTTTCTCTCTAGGAGTATGTTTGGAGATGACTGTTTGGGAGCTGTGAACATAGAAATGGTGGAAGTGGCACGTAAGATCGGAGCAGCCGCAAAGTTCACTGGAAGCGGAGGAGCTGTGGTGGTTTTCTGCCCGGACGGGCCATCTCAGATCAAACTTCTCGAAGAAGAATGTCGGAAATCTGGATTTATACTTGAGCCAGTAAAGCTTGTGCATACGCGCCTCAACAATTCTGATCTTAAGACTTTATCAAAGCCCTGAATTTTATTACAGCAGTAGAACTCTTAGGCTAAGACTTTATCGTTGCACACAACAAAAAAGTTCTTGAATGATCTTGAGATCAATCATCAATGTCTGAACTTAAGTTAGTCCATGTAATAAAAGTTACTCTTCTCTTGATTTTCCGACTAAATGATTTTTCCTATGAAGCGAAAACATAAATGAATAGAAAAATTGGTATTATGGTTCAACCGAGCACTAAACCGAACAATTGACTCAATTGAAATAGTCAATCGAGTCAAACAATTAAGTGAGCCACACCGACGACGTGCCGTCTTAGAGCTCTGGGA
The DNA here is from genome assembly GCA_030161315.1 of Eutrema japonicum. Lineage (NCBI taxonomy): Eukaryota > Viridiplantae > Streptophyta > Magnoliopsida > Brassicales > Brassicaceae > Eutrema > Eutrema japonicum. The sequence continues at coordinate 50,729,831 of BSQW01000005.1, forward strand.
GAAAATATCGTGTCGTTTTCATTCATCACTTAACATCATCATCATCTCCGCTGTGGATGGCACTGCGATAATCGCCGGAGGTTGATTTCATCTTTTGCACTCCAAATTCCATCCGTGTCCTCATTAATGGCGAAATCTCTACACTTTACCAGACTAATGTCTTCTTCAGCAAGAATGGCTATGACTTCTCACTTCTTTTTCTCAGTCAAACCGAGAAACATCCATAAACCCTACTTCTCTTCTTCTCTTTTCCTTTCCACCACATCTACGCCGTACCCACTTCAATACGACATGATCATTAACCGCCCCACACAGTCTTCTCTCTCCCAGACCCGTCGTCGACCCCCCCGAGCCATCAAATCCGGTTCGCCTGACCCAGCAGAGCCGGATTTCGATTCGTGGGTCGATAATAAACTGGCGTTGGATCGTGAAAAGGGTCGACCCGGTTCTGGAGATCCGGAAATGGACAAGGCTAAGAGGAAATACTACAGTAAGAGGAGGAAGAGGCTATACGGGTCCGACTCTGAGGACGAGAGCCGAAAATCAGATGATGGATTCGTGGAATTGAAACCTGAAGTCGTGGAATTTGACAGGTTGCATCAGAGAGAAGAGGAGTTGTATTTCTATGATACTTTTGCGTATCCATGGGAGAAAGATAAGCATTATAAAATGGTGTATCAGTTGGAGAAGAAGTATTTCCCCGAGCAATGCTTAGATAAGGCGTTTCTGCAACCTGGAGAAACTTCCAAGGCTGATGATTCCGGGAAAGTTAGAGGGAAGAAGAAAATAGCACATGGTGGGAAGAAAAACGAGGTTAAACGAATTGGTACGGAGAATTGTGATGGTGATGACGATGGCGATGACAAGTTGGTGTTTTTTGATGAAGCGAAGGAGAAGCAGAAGAAGCCAGGGGAGGATGTTACTGAGAAGAAAGTGGAACAGTTCTTCAAGTGTTTGACGAAATCCCCCAATGAGAAAGCTGTGGCTAGTGGCGGTGATGGAGAACCTTTTCTTGTGACGAGAAACGGTGAACTCCCTCCTAGATGGGATGGTCCTAACGGTACAGTTGTTTTGGTGAACAAACCCAAAGGTGAGAGCAATTTGTGTAATCTCTCTCTCTCTTTCTCACTTTCTTTTACCTTTAGAAATGTTATGTGATTTGGTTATGATATTGTTCTTCAGGATGGACTTCTTTCACCGTCTGTGGTAAGCTACGACGATTAGTTAAAGTGAAAAAGGTTCGTGCTTAAATCCCTGTCTAATCCAAGATTTGAAGTTGTCGGCTTTTTCTCAGCTAGCTCATAAGTATTTCTCAGGTGGGTCATGCTGGAACACTTGATCCCATGGCTACTGGTCTATTAATCGTCTGCATCGGTAAAGCCACCAAAGTGGTTGACAGGTTTGTGATTCCTTAATCCAAAGTTTATGCTTCTGTTTCTCTCTATGATGATTTACTGAAAAAAAACCCTTAAAAGCCCTCTGTATCTGCAGATACCAAGGTATGATCAAAGGTTATAGCGGAGTTTTTCGTCTTGGTGAAGCCACTTCAACTTTAGACGCAGACTCTCCTGTAACTTCAACGACCCCTTTCCTTGCTTTCATAGTTCATCTCTTCATTAGTTCTTGATAACTCATTAGAGTTTGCTCAACCGTACTATTGCTGCAGGTGATTCAGCGAGAGCCTTGGGAACATATTAAAGATGATGACCTTAAGAAAGCTTTGACATCATTTCTTGGGGAGATATGGCAGGTTCCTCCAATGTTCTCTGCGATAAAAGTGAGCATAGTTCAATCTTAAACCGTGCCTTAACGTGGATTACATTCTTTCCTAGCTTTTAACTGTAATTTCTGTTTAGGTTGGAGGTGAGAAGATGTACGATAAGGCAAGAAGAGGAGAAACCGTAGAGCTTTCTCCCAGACGAATCTCGATTTTCCAGTTTGACATCGAACGCAGTTTAGATGACAGGTTTTATCCATTTTCTGTACATTGCTTAAGCAATATGAAAACAGTGTTCTTAATAGGTCTCACTGAAGATCTCTCGTTTCTCTTATTTTGCAGACAAAATCTGATTTTTCGGGTTGTATGCTCCAAGGGTACATACATAAGATCCCTCTGTGCAGATCTTGCTAAAGCTCTTGGAAGGTGAAAAATAGTTAGTTTTCACCTTTGATTACTAACGGATCCAGTAAAAGTGAAATTTCTACTAAATATCATTCCTTTTTAATGCAGTTGTGCTCACCTTACTGCTCTCCGGCGAGATTCAATCGGTACGTTAGTTCATAATTCCATTTAACAATTTGGTTTTCTATATACGCTTGACTCACTCTTACCATTTTATCCTCGGTGTTCAGGTGAATATTCTGCTAACGATGCTTGGGAATTCAATGAGTTAGAAGGAGCAATTACTAAAAACTACTTTTAGAAGAAAATGCATTCGCTTTGCTAGATGAGCATATAAGATCCGTCAATGGTGGATTCTTGGCACCAAACAACTCTTAAGGTTACACAGGCTCATTTTTTGATCTGTTGCTGCATCTAGATTTAGATGCAATTTCTAGATACATTGTCTATAAATATTGTTCGTTTTTAAAATTGGCTTTTACATTTGAATGCTGCAATGTAAAATCGTTCGTTTGTGAATTTGTAAAAAAAAAAATTGGATGCAAAATATATCAAATGACTAAAAAGGGCATGCTTTTAGATCAATTTTTTTTAGTTATAATCAAATTAATTTTACAGTGCAATAACATAAAAATCATGTTAAAATAAAATATTTTATCAAATTTAGTTTTGAAATAAATAAAAGAAATTCCACATTTTGGTGGGAAAATAGATTCAGTGTTTAACAAGGCCTTGCATAGATACATAGATCATCGTTCGTTCCTTAAACGCTTACATTATTGCCTAAGAGTCTACAAGACTCGAATTTTTATTTTGGTTCATCAAGCTCTTCTACTAAATCTCACTGTCTATAACAAGCTCGAGTTATTGGAACTGGAGGGTCTGTGAGCAATCCCCCAAGAGTACGGTCAGCCACATGCTTGTTTGCAGCTTCGGTGTAGTGAACTCCATCCCAGCTCACAGCCATTGCCGGGTTGGGACATGAGCCACCGTAGATTTCAGTATTGTTCACTTTCCCTTTGTTTCCGCACCAGATATGATCATACTTCTCATGGTAGCCGCAACATACCTTCCGTGGGTTTGCAAATCCTGCAAAAACAAGAACAAAGTTTAAAACTTTGTACAAAATATGTAACTTACAACAAATTGAAATTGCCTTGAACCTAGTTTCTTGGGGTTGCTCATCATTTCGTATTTCGCAGCATAGACATCAACATAAGTGATGGCTGCTTTGGTGAGTTCTTTTCTGAGATTGATGACTGTTTCCTTGAGCTTTCTGTTGAACTCCATCGCCATTTCGTTCTGAGCCTTCACGCACCCAGATTTGTCCAAGTAGCCCGGCGCAGGAGTGCCCATGTAAAACATGTTTACGGGTAAACAACCGAAAGGGCCCGTGTTGTGTACCCAAAATGTTCTTCCTCCTTGCTGATATATGTTCTGTGAAAGCGTCGGAAACCGTGTTATTCAAAAGGAAATCAAACGTGGAGAATATTGCACATCTCTTTCAAGGACCGGAATCAAATCTCACCCGGACAGCAGAAGCTAAATGGCTGACAATGTCGGGTATGGTCGCCTTAAGTTGATCGAAGCTCATTGTCCTAAACCCGACAGAGAGATCATTTTGTCCAATATCAAAAGTATACAAAGCCTTTGCAAACTCTTCCTGTCTTGGAAGCTTCTCTCTTTCAAATATAATCTTAGCTGTTCTTGCAAAGCAGAAAAACCAACATATATGTCACAAGTCAAGATCATCATATAACACGAGAATACTGAAAGATTAACAGAACAAAAGAAGGGGTTGACTTTGTGTGAAAAGTTGTGCAGATCTTGCTTTGAATTGATCGAATTGAGCAATCTGCATATCCAGAGAGAATGGGCTAATGCCATATTGAAAGATGGTTTCGTTCTGTCTTCTTATGGTTGACCCACCTGTTGCAAAGTTTGCTCCATGTCTGAAGTTTGATCCTAATGAGTTTAGGTATGCGCTCAAATACGGCAACCCCACACGCTCAGCTACAAACCATGAATCATAAATCAAAAGCCAAAACAAAAGTTTTCTGAGATCGTTGAATCAAAACTTTTTGATTCTATGTTTTCTTTGCAAACTCTTACCTATGAAATCAATGGTGAGACGACCATCGGAGTCTCGTCCGGCGGGTCTGTGGAAGAAACCTTGACCGTAAGGAGCCCTAACGGGTTCGAAAGCAGCGGAGATTCCTCCGGTGTCGGAATTAGAATCTCCGAAGTTGTAAATCGCCGGAAAAGTACACTTAGGCTGAACTGAAACAGCTTTTGTTTCTGTTAGGAGGCACAGAAGAAGCCATGAGAACACAGCATAAGGTACCATAAGTCTTGCCCTTTCGAGATCATTCTTCATTGTGAGCAAGTAAACACCAGAGTGAATCAGTGAGAGAGAGGGTGATGGAACCTACACTGTCTGTAAGGCTTTCACTTTTAGATTTTTCTGAAAATGGGTTCGAGGAAAAAAGGGATTTTTCTTGTTCTGAAAAATTACAGAATTAAAAAAAAAGGAACAAAAAGGATATCGTGTCTTGAGAGTTGGACCGGACCACACAGTTCAACAGTCATGAGCTGTGTTCGTGTTGGAACTCAGAAATGGCGCTAACGGTTATCATTGTCGGTACCTTTCTACGACTAGATAATTCAGAAAATCAACCAAGTATTAGAAAATTAAAATAGCCAATGTTTCTAAATTTCTCGTGAACATTTTCCTTCTTTTTGTTCTTTAAATTTCTTATGTGTTTCCAGTGAAAAAACTTGTTTTTTCTTGAGACGGAACAAACAAAAAACTTGGTTTTTCAGTTGCCAAATGTACGAGAAGATAAGAAGCGTGCTGTAATTGTTCCTATGTTTTTGTCTTTTGTCATATTTGGGCTGATACTATGACCAACAGGCCCACCTATTGTCTGAAATAAGCCCATAAAAATTAAACGACGTGTAACTGTTCTTAGGACCAGCAAACGGCTTGCAGTCTCGTTTCAGTGAACCCAAATTGCTAAGAAATTGCACAGCAATGGCGACGCCGACGAAGGAAGGCACTAACCTACTGGGGAAGCCAAAGTATAAGAATCTCGAGAACGGGAGATTCAGATGCGTGCAGACGGGTCACGAGCTACTCGAGAAAGACAAGAAGGTCTATTCACAGAGTAAACGGTGCCGTTTAGGGCTTATCGATCATGCCTTATCCCACAGCAAGCCTCCACTCAACTTGTTCGAACAAGATCCTAAGTCTCGGTAATCTATAGTTTACTTACTCCTTTATCGAACACTTTTCGATTTCGTTTATTGGGAAATACCATAACATCAGATGTTTCAATTCTGATTGATTATGTATTCAATTAGGGTTCTAGATACTGGAGAAATTCTGTCTCTTATGGTTTTATATGTTGTGCAGAGGGACTTTTCCCCTTTCTGTATGGTAGGGTTTAGGGTTTTGTAGGCTTGTGGTTTAAGTTGGAAATTTCATGTACTTACTCCAGAAAGGACGTGAATGTTGTTTTGATGCGAATGTAATGCCGAAGAGAGTTTAATGCTTACCAGATTTTGATGAAGAATGTAATGCTGAAATTCTGTTTCAGAAATTTGCTGAATTTGTTTTTTGTTTTTAATTTTATTGTCAGTTCAAAACTGCTATGTAAGCTTACGGGTTATACGGTAAACAAGACTGAGGAGCATATTTGGAAGCATATCAATGGACGGCGCTTCCTCAACAAATTAGGTCTGTAATTTGAAGCTTGATGATAATTCCTTAGGTTGCAAAACTTGTTTGCGCAAGATATTCATGTTTTTAAAAAAAAAAGTTTAAACGGCTGTGTTGTTGCTTATATAACAGAGGAGAAGGAACGAGAGAAAGAGTCTGGATCTAGCTTCAAATTAGAAACTCCAGCGAAGGAAAATGGCGTAAAGGAAGAAAAGAAGAAGAATAAAAAGAAGAAGAAGAATAAGAAGAAGAATAAAAACAAGAAGTCAGATGAAAAGGAAGAGAATGGAGAGGATGTTATTGATGAAGTCGAACATGAAAATGATGAAGACGTTGAAGAGCTTGACTTTTGGATGCCCCCAGATGGAGAGAGGTGGGACTTTGATGAAGGAGGAGATCGGTGGGGATCAGATTCGGAAGAGGAAGAGGAAAAGAATGGGGAAGAAGATCCAATAGGTTTGTTCACCTGTGTATCCCATTACTATTGCTTTCGGTATTATGGATTCATGTTTTGAATCTCAAGTTGAAGTTTTTTTTTTTTTTAATAACCTGCAAAATAGGTGAAACCGATGAAGATGGAAAAAATTGTTTGGATGACTGCATAATAGGTGAAGTTGATGAAGATTGCGAGGATATTTTGGATGGGACTTCTGCAAGGTACCATGGATTTTTATCTGTTTTTTTTTCTTTTTTTGGTACTAGAATAATAAGGTTATAGACATTCAAGCAATCCTCAAGTTTGTGTGAATGTCAAAACGTAGACAAAAGAGTATCTTTGATTTTAAATCAGAAAAGTAGTCAACTTTCGGATTTTTAGTTATAGATTGATACATACTGATAGATAACGGATGAATGTAGAACTGTTTTGAAGTGAAGTCGGTGTAGGCAGAATTAATTAGTGGTTTGAGAAGTTTAATGGAGACTAACGTTTGTGTTCTTAGCAGAATAAAGAGGAAACCTGAAGAACTCAGTTCCAATGGCCTTATGTCGAAGAAGAAGAAGAACAAGAAGGTCAAAACAACAACGGCATAAGTCTGATCTCATCTCTCTCTCTCTTTTGTTCTTCCTGTTTTGTGTATTTCACTTGGTACTCTGTACTTCGATTTATGGGCTCAGTTTTGATATTGTTTAATGATAAAAAAAAACGGGTTAATGATTATTCTAATGAGTCCATGATTCCCGAAAACAGATTTTAATTTATAATTGGACAAGAAAATCGCAAATAAGAAGCTTTTGCAGTTTTCCTACAACAAATGCATCATAACTATTTATGAATGTCGTGTAATTTACAGTTCTCCATTTCTTACCGGTAAATAACCTAACAGAAGCCGAGAATTTTCCATTCATTGACACCAGTCGCCTTGGCCTGTCAGATCCAAGAAATGCCATTAAATTCTGCTTCAATACAAGAACAGATCACGTAGATAGGTGTCTTGCAAGAGAAGCAACCTTTCACAACTCTGAAATGGCCGCCACGCTCCAAAGTTTCTTTCTGGCGATCAAAACTCTCTCGTCTTTGGTCGACAGAGAATCACCTTTTGGAGTTGTCTCTGTGAACCATTTGTCCCATTTCAACAATGTCAGATACTTCTTGATGTAGCTAATATTGTCTGATGTGTCACGAATTATGACAAATCCTTCTGGGCGTAGTATCCGATCCATCTCGATAAGCAGATCTTCGATGCTGCATCCACGTGTTTCGGTTTCTGCGAACGTGTTCCATGCGTGGATAAGATCAAATGTTCTTGGGTATGTGGAGAAGGCTTCACACCTGCAAAGATCATCAAGCAACAAACAAACAAAAAAAAACTCAAGAAAACATGATCTGATTATGCACAATGTTTCGAGATTCAAAACATTTACGTACCAATCATGAGTGGCTCCGATAAGGCCACGGTCGTAGATGATCTTCATTCTTGGAGAGGATTGGACGGGTATGACGTTCATTACCCATACATCTTTATCGTTTAGAGCAGCTGCGAAACCGCCAAGGTTTGAGCTCATGTCCATCACGTTTCTTATGGAATTCCTTTGCACCATTGGTTTCAGCAGTTTCCAGTATTCCATCACTCTAAGCCGCCATGTTTCCTACACTCACACCCATACAGGCATTGCAGTTTTTTTGAAATTGTAGTTCTCAGAAATTGGATTACTGAAACAGAGCTTTCGATGTAGGGAGAGAAAAATTACCGTATCTTCACGGAATTGCTCGGGAGTGACACCAACTTCTTCAAGACGTGGTGGAGGAGCTGTAAGCCTCCGTGGCCAGGGAACAAGTCCACTCCATCTATCTTTATGCATCCCTGGGTAAATATAACAAACGTCGAATGGATAACAAACTTCATGAAACTAACTATATAAGTAGTAATAAGATATATACACTTACTCGCTGAGTAAGGTGATATGCAAGCCTTCATTGAGACGTTCCACGTTGCATCTGGGTCATCTCCAGAAGGGCAAAGCGGAGGCTGGACATCCGGATCCCTTTTCAGGTAACAGCTGTTGGATATTGGTTTTCCCCATATAACAGATTGGTCTCGTTTGGCCACAACCTTCCAACACATTCTCTTGAATAGATCATGCATCGCATTTCCAATCCTTCTATTTTCCGGGTCGTGTGCGTAAGCTTCAGGGGACGAGTATACAAAGTAGCCCCCAGGTCTGAGCAGCCTATCAAGTTCTAGCAGCAAGATCCCATCTCTTTGAAGCCAATCTATCCGACATCTAGAGCAGTGAGCAAGTTCAAATGATCTACTTGGGTATGGAAGCCGCTTAGTCCCAAGGACACCAAGTGTTGATGGAATCCCTCGTTCTAGAGCAAACTGGATCTGGTTCTGGTGGACATCATTAGGAGCAAGGGACATGGCTATGATGTCATGTGAGAGAAGATAAGCTCCGAAGCTAGCTACCCCGCAACCAACATCAAGAACATTTCGAATGCTTCCTCCATTGTTGAGTTTGTCGCCAGGGAATTTCAGCATCTAAAGCAATAAGCAGTTTTTTGGTCATCTGAAAGCAGAACTTGGAAAGAAAAAGCAGAGCCAAAACCTCCTGTTAATTGCAGAACTATGCTCCCTGGTATAGGAGCAACAGAACATCCCACATAATTAATGGTAAATATAGAGAAACTTAAGATCAAAGCCTTAACACCATTCCTTGGCAATAATAGACAACCCAATACTCCTTTTGGTCTATGCGGCATAGTGCTATAAACTTTCACTCGCTAAAGCAACTTTGGTTCAGTAACAAAAATCAAGCGAAAAGGGCACAGTGGTTCTAAAGGATCGGCTGTGCCCTTGAGATTCGATAAATTAAAGAAGTACTAAATGATGATAATTGTACCTGAGCAAGGGAAACTATGTATTTGTCAGCTCCGTTGTGGAAATGTGTTCCTCCCCCGGGAAAGTTGATCTTATCACCATTTACAACCATCCAATTCTGATCAGATTTCTCTTGTGCAAGGTGCGTGTGCGGTATATTCGCCTTCCACACCTCATCTCTACTAACGGGCCACTTTAACGGGATCTGATAACTCCATAAACAACATCATCATCAACCACTAACACCAGAGCCGTAACATATGCAAGAATGCTCAAAGTTCTTTAGTACAAGAGAAAGAGACAGAGGTACGACCTTATAACCAGCAGGAGGCGGAACAAGGCAATTGAAACGCCGTTCTGGTGGAGGGCAATGGCGCTCATAGTGTTCCATTAAGGTTAAATTGAGTTTCAGTTTCAGCTGGTAATGAAGATTTCTATCCAAACACGGTATAAGCTCCGAATGTTTTGAATCACATATCTGCGGAAGATTTTGTTTAGCAAACATCAAACAGGATCAATATGAGAGAGCGACGAGCACCACTACTGCAAGATAAACCTAAAATCTACCAAAACTCACTGAATCGACAAAGATCACTCCACCAATACGTGGATTAACAATTTCGATAGATTAAATCCGTAGGAGTTAATCTGCACAAAAGTTCACTACGAAATCTGGAAATCTATACTCAAATTATCTCAAAAAACACGAACCGGAACGCTTTTGGGAACTTGGAAGTGGCTGACTCCAAGCACACCATCTCGATTCCTCACGAATCCGGTGCGAGCGCGGATAGACCCATCGAACTCATCGGACTTTCTGGATCCGGGAGCGAACGACGAGCCATAGTAGAGGCAAGTCAAGCCGAGTAGAGCGATGAAACCGACGAGGACGTAGGTGAAGAGCTTCGGTGCCGCACGGACTCGCTCGCTTCTGAGATGCTTCATACTCAGTGTATCCGGATCCAGATCCGGATCTAGATCTGACCCGATGCTGAGGACCCGGGAATCAGCTGCCGGTCAAGAGAAGGATAGTGTGGACTGTGACAGTAGATTCCCGCGAGGTCGAAGAAGACGAAAATGACCAGTGTCGGATTTTATGCACAAGGGAATAATATTTGGTAGTTGTGATCCTCTGTGACAAGGACTACGCTTATCTAAAAGACGCGGTTAAAATTCATGGGCCTGTATTAACACTCTATATGTGCTAAAAAGCATAATGTTGGGCTTTTCATTATATTTTTCTTTACTTTATAGCCGAATCTTGTAACATTTATATCTTTTTTATGAGAACGGTCATGAACTTTAATTTTGCAGAAGATGTTAAATCATCACTAGATTTGGTTTCTTTTTTCAATTCAGTTATGCTCCAGTTCTATGCTTAAGAGATACTACTACTTTATTTTACTAGATTTAGTGCTTAAAATTACTTCTTTTTTATCTAAAAAGTGTTGGACATTTGGTTCATAATCTTTTTTTTTTTTTTGTCTGAGACCAACTTTTAGATTATATCTTATTCGAGAAGGGATATAATCGTATTGAACCGTTTTTTTTTCAATAACATGCAATACAATATACCGGATTTGAATGCAGATAATAATTAAGCAACACTAATATAAACCATTATATTATTTTAGTTAATCGTATTGGACCCGTGCCTCCAGGTTATATATGTTCAGCTAATGGTTTCGGGTTTGAATAATTAATAGTGCAGTCCACGTATATCTTGTTCGATCCTTGAAAGAACGGCCCAAGAAAAAAGCGTTGCATAAATCACGGTACGAAGTTTCAAAAATTGAAATAAGTTCATTTAACTTTCACGTGTCGTGTCGTGTCTGCTCTCCAAAGGAAACAACAAATGTTATACTTAATGAAATTAATTAGAGCAAGTTCTCACGACCAAAAAAAGGGGACATGGAGAATGGAGAATGGAGAATGGAGAATGATTCGAAAGTCAAGTTTTCAATATTTTGATTCCACAAGGTGAAATATTCAACAGTATCTATCATATCGAGCATAACGAGAAGGAAAGAGCAATAAACATCGACAATTTTGAATAATAAACAGCTACGGTGGTGACTAGATGGTGAATAGAGGTGGCGGATCACGTCTAACTTCACTTCCGTGGGAGATATTCTTGCAGTTCTCAAAAACTCGAGATTGGTTGCCGGAGGCGGTTTTTTTGGCTGTCCGAAGAGGCTCTCGTGCCGCCGGTTGTGGATTAGTTTGTTGGAGTGGTTCCATTTTTGTGTTTGTCCTCATAGAAGCTGTAGGCCCTGCTGCTTGCGAGGTTTGAGGGCTTGCCTCGTGTAGGGGTTGCTCGTGGCAACGACGATGAGGACTCGAGTTCCTAGAAATTACAAATGCAAATGTCCGAGTTTCGTGTTCGGAATCGGTGTTTTTTCGTCGAGAATCTATTTGTTATCTAGAGACGTGTGTTTAGCTTGCTCGTTTATTTGTCTGTTTCTTTGTTTCTTATTGTTCTTGCCATTGTTTGTAGTTTTTGGTTTTTATGTTTTCCTAGTTATCTTTGTAACGGTTGTCATAAATCTTAGAATTGATATAAAATTTAACATTTAAATAAATAAATAAATAAATAAAAAACAGCGACAATTTTTAACCGCACGACGAAAGATAATTATTGAAGATAGATAGGATTGGCACATGGCCAGAAACTTCTGATAACCATCCATTTTTTTGTTCCCAAAGGGCCAAATGAATTTATTGCAGTTATTATTATTAACTTTCAATTTCCCAAATCATACAAAACAAGGAAATTTTTTTCAGCAGTTCATAAATCATTTTTTTTCCTTATTGTGATCACAATTCTCAGTTTTGCAAACTTCAACAACAGAATATTTATTTCTCACTCCAAAAACACTAATTTAATTTCGTTTTATGTTTAACCTATTTGTAACTTTAAAGTACTCGAAGAAATTGTCAAAATTTTTTAAAAAAAACTTTTTTTAGGCTTGTTTGGACTTTGTAAACCCATATAATATAATATTATATAGGGCCAATTGTGGGAATAGCGAATAATATAGGGGTAAAAAATAAAAGTTTCCACCATTAGCGTGCTTCACACTTTTTTAAAAGAAAGTGATTATTCTCTTAATGATTTTGATAGAGAAACAAACCAAAAACAACAGAAGAAAAGTGAAATTGCTTTCGAACAAAAGGGAGAACTTTTAAGGCGAACTCTGCAGGATTCGATCCGCCATTGAAGCTTCTTCACTCTCTCATGCACTTGTGTGATTCCTGTTGCTTCTTCATCTTCTTCGTCAAGTTAAAAGGTAGACAATTTTCCTTCTCTATCACACTCCTCGATTGAAATGGGTCATTGTAATGTCGGGAGATTCAGCCTCGAAACTATGTATGTATTTTCGTTTTTGGGTCAGTCTTTTGGTTTGATTAATCGAGGATGTTTCCGTTCAATTCTGGAAAAGTCTAATTGGAATGCTCGTAGATTTGTTGTCAGAAAAATGGTTTCTTTACTAATTCTGGGGTTGGAGTATTGCAGCAAGTTTTCGTAACTGGAGACTTTATCTTAATTTAGAAGTCACTAAATCGCGTTTTTTGTTTGCCCAGTCTCTGAGGAAAGTTACGTGACGTGATTGAATCTCCTTTCTTTATAAAAGACCACCAACCTTCGATTTAAAACCTATTTCGTAAGCGGTGAGAAAATTCAACATCTGTCCAAGATAAGCTTTCGCCTTTTTGACGAATTTGGTAACTGCATCTTAACAAAGCTTTTGCATTTTTTTCTGGGATTTCATGAATATATTATAAATGCCAAATCTTTCTGTATCTTTTGTTTGCAGGCACTGAATTGACCTGAGAGGGTTTGATTTTAATCAAAAGGGTTTAGTTTTTAAGTTTGATGGGGACAGGGAATTCAAAAGAAAATTGGAGACAGGAGTCTCGGTCATCATTTAGTTCAGCTCCAGCTTCATCAGCATCACCCTCTTCATCTTCATGGGCTTCTCATCAAAGCTATCCTCAATATGGGCCGGAAAGCTATAACTATCCTCCTCCACCTTCGTATGCTCCACCTCCCGAGTATGCGCAACCTCCTACACCTTCATATAGTACTCAGCCTTACTCTCAGCCGCCTTCTCAAAGTTATGGCAGTGATAAGAAGAGGTTGGAACGGAAGTATTCAAGAATTTCTGATAATTACTCCTCTTTGGAACAGGTTAGCTGAATCTCTATTTGGTTTTTAGCGGAATCAAGTTTGCTTCTTGATGATTACAAAGCTTGGAAGCCGTAGATTCTTATGTGTGTTGACAGAAAAAAAAAGTTCACATTGTGTTATATTTCATCTTAGGTGACGGAGGCTCTTGCACGTGCGGGTCTAGAATCTTCAAATCTCATCGTTGGTATTGATTTCACCAAGAGCAACGAATGGACAGGTTGGTGAGATTCATGATTCTGTCTTTGGTGTAATGCGTCGAATGGTTTCACACTTAAAACAACCTCTTTCTTGTTGTTGTTGATAACAGGGGCCAAATCCTTCAATAGGAAAAGCTTACACTTCATAGGCAGTAGTCCCAATCCTTACGAACAAGCGATAACTATAATAGGAAGAAGCTTAGCCGCCTTTGACGAGGACAACTTGATTCCATGTTATGGTTTTGGAGATGCATCAACACATGATCAAGATGTGTTTAGTTTTAATCCAGAAGATAGATTCTGTAATGGATTTGAGGAAGTACTTGCCCGGTATAAAGAGATCGTGCCTCAGCTTAAGCTTGCAGGTTTATTTATTTCCCTTATTTGGCCGCACTTTCAAGAAATGCTTGCTAAGCTCTTAACTGTGAAATGTTGAATATTTTTCAGGGCCAACCTCGTTTGCCCCGATAATCGATATGGCCATGACCATTGTTGAGCAGAGTGGTGGCCAATATCACGTCCTAGTGATAATAGCAGATGGGCAGGTACTTATAATACTTGTGCGATCCTTTGTTTTTGTGTCAAGAGAAGAAGCCTCAATTGACCGTTTCAGGTTACAAGAAGTGTTGACACGGAAAATGGACACTTAAGTCCGCAAGAACAGAAGACCGTGGAGGCTATTGTGCAAGCGAGGTTGGAACATTGGCTAATCTTTTCATGCTGTTTTCTCCATTGAAGTTCTCTCTCTCGCTAGTTTTATGATTTAGTTTCTTTGCTATGACCAGTAAGCTTCCTCTATCAATCGTCTTAGTCGGGGTTGGGGATGGACCATGGGACATGATGAGGGAATTTGACGATAATATTCCCGCCCGAGCTTTCGATAACTTCCAAGTAAGTTTCTATTGAGCTAAAATCATCAAAGGTTGGTTATTTTCTTATCTTTTGATATGATTTTCTGTTTCTAGTTCGTGAACTTCACAGAGATCATGTCAAAGAACAAAGCTCAGTCCTTGAAGGAAACAGAGTTTGCCCTGTCTGCTCTCATGGAGATTCCTCAACAGTACAAGGCGACAATAGAGCTTAACCTTTTAGGGTAAATCATCAACCATAATCTTTATCAATTTGGCTTCAATTTTTACCCCCAAAAGTTTTTAACTTTTTCTTGCTCTTCGATTTTTGTTTTTGTTGCAGAAGAAGAAATGGGAATATCCCGGAACGATTCCCTCTTCCGCCTCCAATGGATGGTGGATCATCGTCTTACAACACGCCAAAGGCTTCCCGTCTTCCAAGTTTCAAACCGAGTGTACCTCCTTATCCAACTGAAAGCTATCCCGTAAGGTCTAGTCCCATGCCGCCCGCTACAACCTCCACTTCTGATAACCAGGTACTTCCAAAATCTAAAAGATATGTCAAAATCTGTTATTTAAAGAGTTTGAAACTTCATGTTCTTGGTTCTCTGTAACAGCTATGTCCGATTTGTCTGAGCAACCCGAAAGACATGGCCTTTGGTTGTGGCCATCAGGTAAATCCAACAAACACAATTCTTCTTCTTCTTCTTCTACCTGATCGATTGAAACATCGAACTAACTTGGTTTCTGTTTTGATACAAGACTTGTTGCGAGTGTGGACCGGATCTTCAAATGTGTCCCATTTGCCGTGCACCGATCCAGACAAGAATAAAGCTCTACTAACAAGTAGACCACAACGACAACCCTTGCTTGTTCAACTTCTTTTGGGAACCTTAGTTTGATTATCTAACTACTGAGGTTTCTCCGAGAAAGATCGGATCTTTGTGTAAAAAAAAAAATCTGTGTTCGTTTGTTCATTGATTCAGTTTCCTAACATGATCTTGTTCCAAAATTCGTTGACTTCTATTTTTCTTCTTTGGTTGGAGTAAAAATGTTATCGATGTGCGATCCTAAGTTCATCGTTATGATTTTTTTTGTTTCTAATAATTTGGTAATTTGAAAATTCAGAAAATCGAAATAGATACACATGCACAGACACTAGACACCAACTTTTTTCTTTCACATGATGAGCCTCAGTGTTAGCTATATAGTGAATGAAACACATGATGTCCTCAAAAGTTTGATTATATATATATATATATATATATATATATTTTTTTTTTTTGATGTCTTTCGGCTCCCGGGAGTAATCCTAAGTCCAAAGGCACAGACTAATTTCCCGGGTGGGAGTGACACAGCCCATTTATAATGCCCCATTTGGCCAAGTGCTTGTCATGGTAATTCCGCTCCCGCGAGGAATCGATCCCTGGCCTAGACCAACAAGGCCGACACTCACCGCAAAAAGGGAATCACCCGAGCACCAACAACTTGGTTTAAAAGTTTGATTATATATCAAATTAAACCAACTAACTGAGTTCGTGTTAATCCAATACAATTTTGGTTTCTTTTACTTGAGTAACAAATACAATTTTGGAATTTCCACGTTAATCTAACTTATACTAAATCAAATACGGAAATTATATGTCTTTTAATCTAGGACTGAGTTTTTAGAATGATATTCGTATTAGTTTTAGAATTTAGTGGCATTAGATTCTAAATGTAGATTTCGTCTAGTGCATATATATATCTCGCATATAAAAGCTTATATAATAGTATATTCATTCTCATTTCTCACAAATTATCACCTATTTAATACTGAATTTGAAATAATTTTTAGGATATTTAATTTAAATAATCGATGTAAAAATTATGTGATATTAATAGATATAATATTTTGTAGAATAGAAGTATGAAATGATATTAATATTGTAATAATCAGGTATATTATATAGTTTCATAATTAAAATTTACGCTTATTTTAAATATGACTGTAATTATACATTTATGAGTATTAAAATAGACTAATCTGTCTCACATTAGACTAAAATATATTGCATTAATGGACTAATCGGCAGAAAACTGTAATCGTAAAAATATCAATATAAGCTCATTTGTCTTCATATATTTAGTAATTATTGTTTAATTTAATATAAAAGATAGAAAATAATAGTAGTTGGCAAAATCATCTATAGAAGTTGTCTTAAAATCGAATGCCATTCTCTGTAGATAATACATGAATGATTCCTAATTAATAGTATAGATAAAAAAAAACAATTATTGCATGGAATAAATTGAAAAAAAAAATATTACAATCTTTGCAAAATTAGATTGAGGTATATATCGCAATAAATTCACGTACACACATCTAACTACTTCAAATAAATCGATCCACCAACCATACACATTTAAACATCAACAATAATGACAACTCATATAATAATTAATGGATGAAATACATTTCTCGAACAAATCTCCTTGGAAGCTACTCAAAATCACACCATTTTAATCCAATTTCCATGGCTTCCTCTCCCAAAATCATAAATCTCCCTTACAAGAAGCTTTCTTTAGAAGATGATGTCTTTGGAGAAACAACAAGGAGATCGTCATCATATCCTTACAGGTTTTTGTTTTCCTTTAATCAGGACCGTTTCGTGTTGGGATTTCAAAATTATTAATGAATATATTATATATACACAATCATCTTCATAAAGATATTATCGAAGTGTTTCATAAAGATTTATATTTGAATGAGACTTTTTTTTGTACAGGTTCAAGAGAGTGGTGTCATTGGGAGGAAGAAGGAGAGTTAAGATCAGGAGACTTGGGGGATTTGTGAGGAAGAAAGCGAGAAGGGTTAAAATTGGAATTTTTAAAATATTGAAGAGGTTGAAGGAGAGTCAATCACACTTTGGTGATCTCTTTGCCGGTAATTACCTGTTCATGCAAGTTAATCCTTCTTCTCTTAACAATAAGTATGTCTTCGACAGATCTTTTCAAAGTCCAAATGGTAACTACCCCTATAAATTATCTCTTCCTAGAGCCTTTATGTAAAGACGACGGATGAAAACATTAATTATATACTTCGATTTCGTGTAAAGAGACTATAGTTATGATTCTGTGTATTTTCTGTAGTTACATTTTGATTATGTGTCTTGTTTGTAACTTTTTCGCAAAAAAAATTAAAAAATATTTATATAGTGGAATAATGGATAGTGGTTGAAATCCACACATATTTATCTTAGAGCACCGGCAACGATGAGAATTGAGAAGGTGTTTCACCAATAAAAAAATTGAAAAAACAGGAGAAAGAGAAAGAAAAGCAGAAGAGGGTGTCTCGCTTGAAATACTCAACGCTTCTTACACGTGGCGTTTGGTTATTTGTGCAATTTTACTTTTTAAACTAAAATTTAATTATTTTTAAATTATAAAAAAGTATTAATATTTTATTTTTAAGAACCTCTGATACTCACCGTTGCTGATGCTCAGCACATGCATTGCAGATGAGTTTTCTCTGTCTTCCCCTTTTAAAAAAAAATGATTTTTTATGTCGCGACGAATCACGTCGCGACACGTCATTACTTTTTGGGAAGATTTTGTGTCTTCCGAAAGACCTATGTCTTGCGCTGCGGATGCTCTTAGAGTCTCAAAAGGGGTCTAAGATTCTAATTCTTTTATTGTATTTATACAAAGATCATACGTACTTTATATATCTTTAAAACTTTAATAATATATATTATTAGATTACCTAATGATATATTTGAACACACTAATATAATTTAAAATCAAATCTTAACATTTTAACTTTTAATAATTTGTAGGGCAAAAACTATTAACGTGACAACTTAGATAGAAAATGTACCATATCCAAAGACAAATACTCATTTCATTTCAAAATCCCAACACGAAACTAAGAACAGTACGCAGAACTCTATGACTAGATATAGTGATACGGAAGCAATTTATTAAAATACGATCATTAATATTAAATCAATATTGTTGAACATTGGATTTTATTTATACATATATAGAAGGTTAAATTATATTTTCATCTAAGATGGATTCCTTATTAAAGCAGCTAATTAGTTCATGGGTTTAACTTGTTGGGTCGATCTCCAAAAGCATGCCTCTCTTAAACTCCACGTAAGGATGCGCTATTGGCATTTCATCTGACTTTATTTTCCACCTACCGATACATAAATTTCGTAAGTTTACAAAGGCGTATCTGGTTAAACCAATTCGTATTGAACATTAATATCAACTCTAATTATTCGATAAAAACACATATATATATATATATATGTTTTCAAACAAATATATCCATCAGTACAAAAATAAACTGAAATCATGAAAAAGACAATTCAAAAATCAAACCAAAAGAATAACGAATTTAATTTTTTTTTTAAAATAAAATAAGTGAATTACTTCCATATGAGCTAATGTTATTTTCTAAACTTAAATAGTACGTATAGTAGCAGACTATAATAAAACATTATATCGCAAAAAAATTAATAGATGATTGTGTCGGATAAGGCAGAGTCCATCAATTAATTAGTCAACTAAAAAGAAAGATTTAAACAGAGACAAACCTATAAGAGAGGACAAGATGATGAAGGAAGAAAGCAATTTGGAGTTTTCCAAGTTCACCACCAGGACATACCCTTACTCCTCCTCCAAACGCCGTCGTTTTCTTGTTCATCTTCCCCTTATCCTATTTAAATATTATTAAAAAAAAAAAAATTAGTCTCATATTTCACTTTTCTTGTTTTCTTGTTTTTTCGTACCATTTGAATGTATCTCTGTTTTAAAAATAATTTACTTACGGTCCATCTCATGGGATTAAATTCAAAAGGATTCTCATGAAGAGATGGATCAAGATGTACTGCTGTGAATATAGGAAACACCTTCCATCCCTTTGGAATCACATATTCTGATCATCAAGCATATTATAAAAAACAATTTAGTTTAATAATTACGTTGAGATAGTAAAAAGTTTTAAATATGATCATAGTCGAAATTAATTATAACCTTTGAATTGAATATCGTTGGTAGCTTTTCTATGTACCGTCTTGACGATATTTCCACATCGCAGTGCCTCAGACATCACCTGTATCAATTCGATCCAATTGATTTCATGATGTAAATGTAAATATATTATTTTTATAAAAGTCAAAAGCTAAAATTTAAATCTAAATATAATCATATGATTTTGCGAAAAAAATAGCAAAAAATTGATGGGATCGGTTTATGAAACATACACATTGAGTGAATTCCATCTTCTGATAGTCTTCCCAATTCAAGAGTTCTCCATCTCCTTTCTTGGCTCTAATGGCTTCATGTTCTTCCTGTACACATTCACATGGATAAACATATACATGCAGATATATAAAAGTACTTATACATGTATATAATTAAGGAGATAAAAGAGAATTAAACCTTGAGTTTTTGAAGAAGATTTGGAGAATTTGCAAGAAAATAGACAACTAAGGAAAGTAGAGTGGCACTTGTTTCAAAGCCTCCAAGCAAAATGTCCAATACAATGCTAACTTTCTCTTCATAATTTAGATCTTCATTTGACATTATCACATCTAGAAAATCTTCTTCTCTTAGTGACTTCATCTTTTCTTCTTCATGCTCTCTTTGTTTTATCATCCCCATCACCCTCGCGGACAATCTCTTCCTAGCCTGGCAAATTAACATTGTAAATGATTTATATCTATATATATATATATGTAGTATATATTTGCAAAAAAATAAAATATATATAGTATACATATGTTAGGTGTTTGCATATCAACAATATTATGATAAAGCCTGACCCAAGTGGATATAGTAGACGTGCAAAACCCTAGAATCCAAGTGTTTATTTTTCTTATGAATGGCTCAAATTTTATATAAAATTACAAACAAAAAGCCCAAAAAAACTTGAAAGCCTTACTCTCTAAAATATATATATTAGGAATTGGATCTAACCTTAATTGCGTTTGTATAAGCCGTCCCTGGAAGTGGTATTGGTAACGATATAAACCCTTTCATGTAAGATAAAAAATCTTCCAGTACATAACGTCTTGCTGGGTCTTCTGGTTTGATGCTCAAGAGTTGGTTTACCATAACACTAAGAGTAAACTGTACGTATGATTCAACCACAAGAAAGGTATATATCAAAATTAGAAAAGATCGATTAAATTAAGTTTTTTTATATAGGACTCGATCGATCGATGATAAATTAATTACCATTTTAACTTCTTTATGGAATTCGATTTGTCGGTAATTTTTCCATGACTCTAGCATCGAGATAGAGAGCTTCTCTGCGCAGAGAAGAAACTCGGGTTTCGACTTTGTGAGATTGATGAAGCTAATGATAACATTTTTTAGTTTCCTGTGAATTTCTCCGGTGGCTAGTAGGAGGGAATATTCGCCGAGAATGTCATGCATCGCTTTTGGATAATCCGATGTAAATAACTTCCCTTCGTTTTGAAGAATGAACATATTGAGTTCTTGGTCACATGAGACTATGGCTTTTCCACCACATATATTTGACTTGAAAACTTTTCCATACCTGAAAAAATATTCAAAATTTTCTTCAATTTAGGTAAAGTATTTTTTTTATAGAAGTATTAGGTTGTATTACTATAAATATAGATTTACAAAATAATTTTTTGGTAGTTTTCTTTTCTCTTGGATAATTTTCTATAGAAAATGGTAAATTATTCATTTTACGAGATTTACATATATCAACAACAACAAAAAAACAGTCGAAAAACGAGATTGTCATATATGCAAAACTTCAGATATTTTTTGTGAAATAAATATAGTTATATATTTTTTTTTCGGGAGATTATATTATATATATAAAGAAGATATGATCGAGTAAAGAAAAGAGGTCATTATTACCGTGAAACACGTTGTTGCAAGAATGTGCCAATGGAGTCTGATCTATGAGGTTTGAAGAAAGAGAGGGTTTCTCCAATGAAAGGCCATCCCATGCTACCATTTAGCGACGAGTGATGATCTGTTGTTTCATTTTGCTTAGATATTGAAATATAAAGAATCAAAATAGAGAGAAAGACAAATCCTAACGACAAAAATATGGATAAGACCACCATTGTCTTTCTAATTAGACTGATCCTATTTTAATAATTGTGTATCTCTCTTATAGTGATTTTTCTTGGTCTGTATATACCTCTATATATATATACGCACACACAAGCAAATAATAGAATATCTATGTCAAAAAGAAGAAGAAAGAATAGAATATCTAATAGGTACAGTGAACTAAAATTAAATGATTAATTAATTTCCTTTTTTATGAGACAAAGATAGACATTTTTGTTTCAACTTTTGTTGTTGATTAAATTCATATTTTGGTAGTGTTGACCCAAAAAGAAGTATATTGTATTCAAGGAAATCTATAGATTCATATTTTGGTGTGGTGTTGACCCAAAAAGAAGTAAATCTTCAGATTTCCCAGACTACGCAATAGGAAATCAATTTAGTGATAAATTAATAATTAATTAAAATTGATATATAACTATATTATCTATATAGAATGTAATTATGTAATTTTTTTAATTTTGACTGGTGTCATTACTAATATATTTACTACTAAAAATTTGTAATTTCATTTAGTAAAAAATCAAATATTACTTTATTAGATATTAAAATTAATTATTAGTAACCTATATAAAACTATTTCAAGTTATGTTATAGTTCCAATTATAGCAAGTTAAATTAATATGAAAAAACAATAGATAACCAACAAAATATGGTGAATTTAATAAATAGTCTTGGTTGACCAGTTAATTAAATATCTAGCTATGAATAAATTAAAATTATATATTTAGAAAGAGAAAAATAAATCAAAAATATCTTTAACATTTTAAAAAATTACACAAAATGTCTTTAAGATGAAAACTTTTTTTTCGATAATATAATTCGGTGACACTGTTCACCAATGCCCCACCGACACTGTTCATCCAAAATAGACGACACTATTCACCACCGGAAAACGTATAATCATTTGTGATTTTAGTGGCTAACTATTTGATTAACATGCTAACTAATATAGTATCGCGATAAATTTATGATTTTTTTATAACTATAAAATGTTAACGTGATAACAAACAATAATATATGTTACATATAATGAGATAACAATAATATCTAATACTCTTATAATATCCGATAACCAATATGGATAACTATAAAATGTTAACATGCAAATACTAATATCATGTACATGTAATGTGGTAACATTAATATACGATACAATTATAACGTGTTAACAATAATATCTGATATTTATAATGTGTTAACAATATTATCTGATACTTGTAACGTGTTAACATAATAAATATCTGAATAATATTTGTATTAATGTCAACAAATAATAAAACATACCAACAATATTTTTGTTAACGTATAATTTATACAAAATATTAACCAATAATAATGGTGAAGTTAACATGCTATAAATGATGGTAAAATATTAACATGTTAACAATGCTAAAACAATGGAGAAAACAATAGTAGCTAACAGAAAATCAAGTGATGGTTTGAATTCTCAGTAATCATAATCGTAAACTACCATCTCGAATCCAAAATTGGCCAATTACGAGAAGATTCAACACTAAACCCAATAAAACATAAGTAAAATTGTGAGGAATTTCTTCGTCATCCGCAAATCTAAATTGCAGATCCCGAACAACACTATCTATTAAATCATGAGGCCGTATTTTTTTTTTTTTTTTTTTTTTTGATAATTTAGGCTGTCCGGTCGATATCTTACCGGAGAGATGGGGACTGGCTACCACATGCCAAACCAGTAAGACTTCGCGCATTCTGACTATTGCCTAGAGTGAGTTGGCCCAACTGACAAAGCCTCCTGATCGACATTCTACCGGAGAGATGGAGACTGGCTACCACATGCCAAACCAGTAAGACTTCGCGCATTCCGACTATTGCCTAGAGTGAGTTGGCCCAACTGACAAAGTCTCCTCACGGGTTTTTAACTGGGCCGAAACCCAGTGTCAGCTTCCACACATGGTCGTGATTAATGTTTCGAGCACCAGCGCAGATGGGGAATCGAACCCGGGCATGAGGCCGTATTATTGAATCGAAATAAGAGTTATAACCTCGTGACCAGCGTGGTGAGAAGAAGAAGACGAGGGTTTTGTTGTATCATCATCATCATCTTTGCTAGAATGAGAAGAAAAGGATATGTAGTTTGGGTTCTCCGCCGAGCGAGTTTTAAGACGATTAATCGGATTATCGGCGTCGGTGATGCAGAGAAACGGGGAAGGAGTATCGGCGTTAGTGAATCGGGTGAAAAAAGAGGCGGCACGTGTAACGGAAGATGCAGTGAAAAGCGCTTGGGAAAAGAAACAGTCGAAAAAAAGAAAAGAAAAAAGAAACAGTCGATTAGGAGAAATTAATTAAGGTGCCAGAGCTTGGCGAGAAGGAGGTTGGATATGAGTGGCAGGCGGTGGATATGGATAATCACATAGTGAATTGAATGATATATTAGAGCAAGAAGAAGACAATAGATGGAGATGATGGTTATGATTCTCTAGCGGAGAAAATAAGAGGCCGATGAAGAAGACAGAAAAAATAAGGATAATGGGTTTTTTGAAATTGAATTGATAACATATGGGTTAAATTAACAATCCGTATGTCAACAGTCACAAGTAACAATATCGAAATGAGGAAACTAATTTTCTCATTATTTAGGTACATCAATTGCTATTACTCAACAAAATATATAAAATAAGATAAGAACTGTATCTAATTTTGATATCCATATAGCGATTAGTATTTTAAAACTGGAGAATGTATTGGATCAATCATATGATTGCACCATGATTTAAATAACTAAGCCATGACCCATGATTTAGTTGAGTTTTGATATCGTTTCTTGATTTTAAAAAATATTGTGAAGAAAAATCACACATAGTTTACATAGGTCCGTTTAGTAGCATAAATAATGAGAATTGAAAATGTCAAAATAGTGATAATTCATAACAATAAAAATTGTGGTAAAAATTAATGGTGCGATAAAAATAGCGGTTCAATTATATTTTATGATAGTACAAGAAAACTAGGCGTACTATAAATAGTATTTAAATTATAAATATTAAATAGGTTTTAAAAAATGGAAACCTCTTAATCAAGTGATTAACCAAAATGTTAATTAATGCTTTTAAACTATGAAGTGTATGATTAGATTCCTAGAAAATAAGATTTCTAAAAATTTTAGGAAATCTTCAACAAAAACTATTTTAGTACTTTGATCACGTTACTAATTTTTTTTGGAAATGGTTTCATGGTTTACCTAGTAATAAAAAATAATAAACAAAATTTAAAAATACACTTTATTGATATAAAAAAAACAGTAAATGTATCGTCTATACAATAGTCAATGAGACAAAATAATTGAGAATGAAAAAGAAAAAGTATACATCAGGAATGGAACAGACTAAATGATGAAATATTGACGCACGTGCATGCAACTCGGGACCCTCATGCAATCAGTTTGTTGGTATCAAATTTAAATTTAACTCTCTATCTATGTAAAATTACACTTTTTGCTATCTTTTGACTTTTATTTCATTTACTGTTTATTATAATATTTTTTCAATTTTTTATAGTTAGTAAATAATATCATTTGATCGCAAATTCAAGAAAAGGAGCGCTTATATTAAGATATGATAGTTGTTAGGGGGTTTTTCGATTTCTCGGAGCAAATCTCTTATCAAATATGTAAAGACGTGAATGCCCAAAACCATGATGGAAATATGTTTTATGATAGCTCTCCGACGTCCAAATCTGAAAACATGTTAAGAAAGATTAGGGATGGATCCACGATGAACTTTGAAAGGTGGGATTTCTAAGATAAAAGAGAAGAAAATAAGAGTTTGAGAGAGAGATCTCCATGGCTTAGGAATTTTCGTGAAGATGACCGTAGAATGGTCGAAAGTAAGACTGAGAGTCTCAGAAAATAGGAAAGCTAAGTGTTTAGAAGTAACAAGCACACATAACTCACAACAATCTATATGAAAGTATGAGAAAATGTGTAAACCCCTTTCTCGTTGGAGAAGGGGTGGTATTTATAGAGTTGTATATGACTCGAGTTAGTATGTCGGGTTGTATCATGGACTGCCGAATTGTTGGGTCGGTTATCGAATCCGTTGAATGGGTCTTGTACCCAAAATGCGTCTAACTTCTCACCTACTTTCTTTGACAGTTTGCTCTTTCTACTCGACCAAGCCTTGTTGTGTCGCTATCTCTCTCTTAGTGTACGGCCTTGGAAGCAATAGATTAGGCGCGGTATGGGGGTATGGGCATCTCCCATACCGTTGCACTTTCCTACACTCAGACTCAGAGTGTTGTCACTTTCACATATCAGACGTGAATAAAAGGCATTAATTGCTTAATATGTAGGTTACAAGAAGCATGGGTATGAGTTTGAATATTTTATGGTTGTCGATTGGAGAGAAAATAAAAGTATAAAAACTACTATTCCCAACTTAACGGATTGCGTACCTGGCCCGAATCCCTACCGGGGATCGGACTGTCATGTCCGGTGCTTGCCTTGCTCCCAATACTGTGGATTACTCTTTCTCGACCCCGACCTCTCCAGATTACTAATCTTCGGACGAGGTAAGGACAAAATAACCGCTCACTCTTCCTGACCACTCAGTTCCAGATATCCCCATGCCTGACAGTGTGGCTTGCAATGTCAGATATGGGGAGCCCAGAGGCAGGTTGCTTTACCCGGGTCGCTTGGTTCTGTAGGTTCCAAGGCCGGGTACAAAAACATGGGGTATTTAGGTTGTAGGACCAAGCAAAGCCCAACTTGATTTATGGAGTCGGCAAAAAAGTCATAGACAACACATGACAACATGTAATTCGTCCAGGTAAGAAGAAGATTATTTATTCCAAACAATAGTATATTTTTCAACTAAAAATTTATTGATAAATGAGAATATGTAAATTAACCCATTTTTATTCAGAGATATATATATATATATATATTTTTTTTTTTTTGATATACTTCAGAGATGTATTTGAAATTTAAATGTGAATTCTTACTATCTCCTAAACACAATACTTTCTCTTTGGACTAGATCTAGTAAAACAAAAACAAAAAATTCTTTACTAGGTTAAACAAGTATGTTTGTATATAGGTCTGGTCCTGATTCTAATTAAGGCAACTCTATGCTTGCGGTTCTTATTTGCGTAAGAAAAATTTCGGTAAAATGTCTTTTTAGCCTAGTGGTAATTGGTAAATCGCATCACGAGTTCGAACTTTGATATTGCAATTAATTTATTTTTTACATTTTTTCAATAAACCAAAACACCCCATTTTTTTTTGGTTACGGTTTTCTTTTTTTTGTTGGTTAAGTAGTTTACGGTTTTTTTTTTTCCGATAAATACATTTATTGATTTTGCAAATCATAATCGTTGTTTACAAGAGGATAGAGGAAGTTTGGACAATAATTATACAAAGACCATTGTAATGGATCTAGTATTGCTTTTCTAGCTAGCAAATCAGCACAAGCATTTGCTGTTCTATTCCTATGTGAAAACTTGATCATTCCAAATTTACTACACCATTGTTTGATTTCCTCTATATAGTGGTGTAGCTTAAGATTAGTAGTGTTCGTATTGATAATTTGATTGAATATCAGATTATCACCTTCAAACTCTACTTTACGGTATCCAAGAGTCCATGCCGCTTGTATAGCCCAAATGAGGGATGTACATTCTGATTCTTCCGGTGCATATATTCCTTCGAATTTCCCCATTCCGCAGTCAATGAATAATCCATTACTGTTTCTGATAATCCAACCAAGACCAGATATACGATCTCCGTCATGATGAGATGCATCATAGTTGCATTTGACCCAGTCATTAGATGGTCTTTTCCACCGTGCATGGTCTAATCGATGTCTTATAGATCTTCTGTTACCATCTTCGTGAGCAGGTTGGTCACTACAAGAAAACACAGTTTTTGTGACTATTTTTTGCGACTACTTTTTTTAGTCACAAAAAAAGAGGTACGATATTGTGACTCATTTGCGACTACTCATAATGGAGAGACATAATAGTCACAAATTACCGACTAAAAAAGTAGTTAGAGAATAGTCGCTTATTTGCGACTGTTTAAGGACTTGCAAAACTAGTCCTAAATTTGTGACTGATTTGCTTCGGTTTAGCAACTCCACTCGATTTATTTTAAATAAACATCAAATAATATATATTAAAATTTCTAAACCCTAAACCATCAAATAATATACAAAAACATCAAATAAATAAATATCAAATAATATATAAAAATTTCTACACTTACAATTTTTTAAATATAATCATTTTATAAATCCTAAATTATAAACCCTAAACCTTAATCATAAAATCTAAATTTTAAATTGTAAAATATATTTTTGAACAACTATATACCCAAAATCATTGTAAATTGATATTCAAACCTTATATGTTCATAAAGTTTAGGGTTTAAGGTAACATGTACACTAATTTGCAAACCCAGTTTTTGTGACTAATTTGCGACTAATTTTAAATAGTAGTCACAAAATGGTCCCAAATTTGGGACTAATTTGCAACTCCACTTGATTTTTTTTATAGAAATCAATAAATTCTAAACTCAAACCACAAACCCTTAACCCTAAACCCTAAACCACTAACCCTTAATCATAAACTTGATCTAAATCTTAAATTTTAAACTAAATCTTACACATAAACATCAAATAATATACAAAAAAATCAAAACTTACAATTTTTTTAAATATGATCATTTATAATCCCTTTTATAAATCCTAAATTCTAAACCCTAAACCATCAAATAATATACAAAAACATCAAATAATATACACAAAAATTCAACACTTACAATTTTTTAAAATATAATCATTTTATAAATCCTAAATTCTAAACCCTAAACCTCTAACCCTTAATCATAAATTTTAAATCTTAAATTGTAAAATATATTTTAGAATAGCTATATACCTAGAATCATTGTAAAGTGATATTCAAACCTTATACGTTCTTAAAGTTTATGGTTTAGGGTAACATGTACACTAATTTGCAAACTCAGTTTTTGTGACTAATTTGCGACTAGTTTTAAATAGTAGTCACAAAATAGTCCCAAATTTGGGACTAATTTGCAACTCCACTTTATTTTTTTTATAGAAATCAATAAATTCTAAACTCAAACCACAAACCCTTAACCCTAAACCCTAAACCTTTAACCCTTAATCATAAAATTGATATAAATCTTAAATTTTAAACTAAATCTTACACATAAACATCAAATAATATATAAAAAATTCAAAACTTACAATTTTTTTAAAATATGATCATTTATAATCCCTTTTATAAATCCTAAATTCTAAACCATAAACCTCTAACCCTTAATCATAAATTATAAATCTTAAATTATAAACTAGATCTTACACATAAACATCAAATAATAAACAAAAAAATATAACACTGACAAAAATTTTAATCTAATCATAACATCTACTAAGTGTTACATGTGTTTTATAAGGAATGATTTGAAAGATAAAAATTATCTCAAAATTTATTTATTTATAAGTTTTAACATATTTTTGAACAGCTATATACACAAAATCATTGTAAAGTCATATTCAAACTTTCTAGGTTCTTAAAGTTTAGGGTTTAGGGTAAAGATTCTTAATTGTCACAAAATAGTCCCAAATTTGGGACTGTTTATCAATCCAATCGATTTTTTTTTAATAGTAGTCATAAAATAGTCTCAAATTTGCGACTAATTTGCGACAAAATGACAAAAATAATGAAAACTTCTCATTGACTAGTTTATTAATACGAGTATCAAGATCCTCCACCGTTGATTGGTTTAATCCAACGGTGGAGGATTTATAATACTTTTTTTTTGTTTAATTC
This sequence comes from Eutrema japonicum, assembly GCA_030161315.1. Classification (NCBI taxonomy): domain Eukaryota; kingdom Viridiplantae; phylum Streptophyta; class Magnoliopsida; order Brassicales; family Brassicaceae; genus Eutrema; species Eutrema japonicum. Next base: position 50,759,168 of record BSQW01000005.1, read on the forward strand.
TTTGCTTCTCTTTCTCTCTTCTTCTTCTTCTTCTTCTTCTTCTTCCTTCTCTTTCTTCTCTTCCTTTTCTAATTCTTGAGTTGATCTAACTCTTTTTTTTTTTGCAGATCCTGGGGCAGTCGGAATTTGTCGTCGGAGGAGCAGACTGGCCGGAGGAGCAGATCCATGTTTCTATGGCGGCTTCTTCTTCTCCGGCGAGCTTCTTCTTCTCCAGCCGGCGAGCTTCTTCTTCTCCAGCAGGCGAGCTTCTTCATCTCCAGCCGGCGAGCTTCTTCTTCTCCAGCCTGCGAGGCTTCTTCTTCTCCAGCCGGCGAGGCTTCTTCTTCTCCAGCCGGCGAGGCTTCTCCTCTTTCCATATCAAGCCGCGGGCGATGAAGGAGCAGATGCGCCGGAGTGCATAGGAGCATAACCGCGGAGGAGCAGATGCTGGAGCAGAACCGCGGAGGAGCAGATGCCGGAGCAGATGCCTGAGCAGAACCACGGAGCAGATCGGGGATGCATGCGGAGGAGATCTGTCGACATCGTTTTCATTTTTTTTTTTTTTTTTAAATTTTTTGTAATTAGTTAATTTATTAAATAAAAATATATTTTTTTTGGAATTTTATTTTAGTTTTTTTTTAAAATTGTTTTTTACAAGTAGTCTCAAATTTAGTATCTAAATTAGGACTGATATTAGAGTCACATATTATTCGCAAAAGAGCGACTATTTTGCGACTACTGTATTTAGCGACCAATTATTTGCGACTAATTTTTTTAGTCCCAAAATAGTCCCAAATGACTCATTTGCGACTATTTTGTGACTATTTTGGTAGTCGCAAAAACTGTGTTTTCTTGTAGTGGGTTATCAATCCATTCTCTAGTATCTCTGGTGACCATCCCGAAGGTTTCTTGAGCCGTGCCAGTTTTGTGGTTGAACATTATCTCATTTCGGCATTTCCAAAGGCGCCACAAGAGCCAAAAAGGGGCATGGCGGTTAAAATCCGATACAGAAACATCTTTGTGTACTGAAAATAAGAATCTCAGCTTATCCTCGATTAATGTTTGATGCTGACATAGAATATGTGTAGGAAAACCACTTAAACGCCATACTTCTTTGGCGTAATGGCAAGAGAAGAAAACATGATTGCTAGTTTCTGTATATGTGCAATTTGTGTGTGTTTTTTTAAGGTTTTCTAAAACTGAAATTTGTGTGTTTTTTTTTATAAAAGGTTAAGAAGCTTCACTTTGCCGCGACGCCCACAACGATATGGTCCTCCTGGACAAAGCCCATGAGTACAACTACTAAGGCCCAGTTATTTATTAAGTAACTAATCTAAATATCTAATATATATTGAATATTCAATCTCGTTTTCTAAAGGTTTGCTTTCGTTGTATACTGTAGGTTTGTATGAGACTTGGTCATGCATGTGGGTGGCCTTTGTGGACATGTTCAGTCGTCTTTCGATTGTAACAAGTTTTTTGTGATAAATTTCGTTTTTCCTAAAACAGTTTGTAATAATAAAATAATATAAATTACAAAATAAATTACAAAACAAGTATACAAATTCTTCTTACAAAACAGAATTTAAATTACCAATAAAATATTTTCAAGCTGTCACAGGCGTGAGTGAAGACCCACCACTCCAACATTATTTGCTTTCCGCTTCTTGTATTTCATGGACCCCCATGAAGCAAACCAACATATCTTTATTCTTTTTTATTTTTTTAAAAATAAAAGCTTACTATTCGTATTTGATATTTATTTTTTTGTTCAGAATCGTATTTATTTTCATCCACCTGCTCTTTTGCTCGTTTGGTGTGGGCTGTCTCTCAATGGCTCTCCAAATGGAAAATAGACAAATTCTTTGTACACTAATATCCATAAACATCTATTACACTCATCCTCAGCAAGCAGAAACCGTAAAGCTAGTCCTTTGGATTGTTTGAAAACTATGAAAGAGTATAAATGACTTTATCTTTATAACAATGTGGATTCTGGCGCACGTGATCCGGTAAGTAAAGCAATGGAAGATGCAGATAAATGGCTAATAGAAAAGATGTTGAAGCTTAAGAGATGACAACAACTTTTGCGGAACTAGAAGAAAGGAAATGGCAACCTCCACCACAAAACTGAGAATTGATTGGGTGTTCAGATATGGATAAAGCAAAGTGCTGTGGATGGGAACCAAAAACAAGTTGGTGTTCTATCTAAAAAGAGTAAATGGAATGATCATTGATAGAGTAGCGACCAAAAAGAAAACAAAAACAAAAACTCTTTCATTTATGAACTATGTACCTATAAACTGCATAATTGGATAACTCATGTTGAAGTTGATAAAGTACTTGTTGAGAAAGAAAAAGAATTATAATATTTCATTGTGCCCTTCATGTTCACTAGGTGACTCCAAGATACAAATATACACATGTTTTAATCATAACCTATGATTGATTTATCACTCCACCAACGCTAAATTATTAGTCTAAAACCCTTTTATCTGCAAAAGTAACCCTTTTTAATACTTGTCTACATCTATTTGACTTTATATATATGACTCCATTGACATAAGCTGCATCTTGTCTGTATATTTCTATAATTTAAATATTTTATTTCCTCTGTTAATTTCGGATTGCAGAAGAAGATTTTACAGTGGAAGTATTATTATCACCAATTATTTGTAATTAAATTATGGAGATTTTAAATATTAATAAGCTAATAAAGTTCCAAACTTTAATAACAGATTCATTTTATTCTCTTCCTTTATTACCCTTTTAAGTGCCACTTTTTTCTTCCTAAATCCTCTCTCTCTCCTTTCCCGAGAACAAAAAAGAGCTTCATTCTCAAATCTTTCAGCAGCTGAAACAAATGTTCTTCGTCTAAGAGACTGTGAAAGAGAGAGAGAGAGAGATGGGAGGGGTGACGTCATCAGTTGCGGCGAAGTTTGCTTTCTTTCCGCCGAGTCCGCCGTCTTACAAGCTGGTCTACGACGAACTGACCGGACTTCTTCTGATGAACCCATTTCCTCACCGTGAAAACGTCGAAATCTTAAAGCTCCCGACACGTAGAGGAACAGAGATCGTGGCTATGTACGTCAGACATCCGATGGCTACCTCTACGCTGCTTTATTCCCATGGAAACGCCGCCGATCTGGGCCAGATGTATGAGCTCTTCATCGAATTGAGCATCCATCTTAAGGTTAATCTTATGGGGTATGTTAAATTTTCAGTCTTTTCCTCTGTTTTTTTTCATATTATAGCTTTCATGATGATTAGCTCTTCTGGTCTGTAATTGTGTTCTGTTTGGTGTCTGGATATGATCAAATTCGTTTTTTTTTGTATGACTATTAGGAATTTCTAGTCTGCTTCCATGTTGATTTTGGTGTTAATGGTGTTTGCTAAGTGAAAACGGATGGATTTGGAGATTTTCTTTCTTTTTCTGATTAAATTTTTTTAATTTGGAGATTTTAATGTCCTTCTTGGTTTCTTCTGATTCACTGTTTGATTGGTTATTTTGGGTTATGAGACAATTAAAGTCTATGATTCTGCTCCGTATCAAATTCATTCTGATCAGAATTTTTGATGAAAGTCTGAATACTGTTCTTGTGTTCGAGTCTTTTTGTTCAAGATGTTTTTGGGTCTAATCTGTATGACGTTGTTCATTGGTTTTTCCCAAATTCTGATATAGCCTTCTATTGGAAATCTTAACTTGGTTGTACTTCTGATGCTTAAGCTGTTGTATATTAGCTCTTGTATGTTTCAGCTTGTGTTTGAAACTTTTAGTTCAGAATGATCTTTATGAACACTACATCTATCAACTTCAGATCCTTCATAGGATAAAAAATCAAAACAAGTTCAGATTCTTAATAGCTTGATTTAGTTCCATAAATGTTGCTTTTCTACATTCTTCTTGCAGGTACGATTACTCCGGGTATGGACAATCTACTGGAAAGGTTTGTCTTTTAGAATCAACAAGGAGAGATATTGATAATGGCTATAGAACTAAATCCAAGAATCTTTTTCGTGTGACTGCAGCCGAGTGAGCACCATACATATGCTGATATCGAAGCTGCTTATAAATGTCTTGAAGAGACCTATGGAGCAAAACAAGAAGACATAATCCTCTATGGCCAATCCGTGGGAAGTGGACCTACATTAGATCTCGCTGCTCGATTGCCTCAGTTAAGAGCTGTTGTTCTCCATAGCCCGATTCTTTCGGGTCTAAGAGTAATGTATCCAGTGAAGAAGACATACTGGTTCGACATCTACAAGGTAATAAATTCATCATTTGTTAATGGATCATTTTTTCGATTTTCCTGCATCCCTCTATCTTCTTCAAAGTTGTAGGTTTATGTATTTTTTTGCAGAATATCGACAAAATCCCACTTGTGAATTGCCCGGTTCTCGTCATTCACGTGAGTTACATATCCATTTCTCTCTGTGTTGTTTAATTTTCCGGAATCAAAGTGTCTTTAACTCTCTCTGGTTCTTCATCTTGTTGCAGGGAACTTGTGACGAAGTTGTTGACTGTTCCCATGGAAAACAATTATGGGAACTATCTAAAGAGAAGTATGAACCGCTTTGGCTCGAAGGAGGTAACCATTGTGATCTAGAACACTACCCTGAATACATCAAACACCTTAAGAAATTCATCACAACCGTAGAGAGATCTCTCTCCTCAAGGGCGAGCACGGGCCAATCAGAAAACCAGAGCAGCGATGTGGAAATGCCGAGGCAGAGCGTAGATAGAAAAGAGAAGCCAAGGCAAAGCGTTGATCGAAGGGAGAAAGAGAAACCGCCAAAGGGTCTGTCGAAGAAGAGCAAGCTGAGAATCACTTTCGAGCAGCATTTAGATCGGTCGAGGAGGAGCGTTGACTTCCACGAGAAGGCAAGGAAGAGCGTTGACCATCATCATCATCAGATTGAGAGAGGAAGAAAGAGTGTTGATAGATTGGATAGAGTACGGTCCGAGTAGACCGGAGAAATCTACAATACGTACATAAATTGTTGTTACAGAACAAGAACATTTGATCTTGATTGCGATTCTAATGTTTATGTTTTTATTTCTTGTGTTTGTTTGTGAGTTATTCTGTAGTTTACTGGTGTGATATTTCTGGAATTATTTATAATTGAGAAAATGGTGAAGCTTCAAACTTAAGCAAACAATTGAGAGAAATTAGGGTTTTGCATTAGCCGCAATTTTTTACGTATACGCTATATTTAGATTTGCATACAGAATAAGAACAAAAAATGTTCGAATTACAATTCTAGTTTCAATGATTCTTCTCTCTACATTTTAAATTGGCCACTGAAAATTCATTAAATGAAAAGTTTAGATAAGTTGCCGGGACTAATGAAAGCTTCGGTTAAAGAAACAATAAATATCTAACATTAAGCAAGGTGTTCGCCAGGCTTCAACGTCTATGATAACAAGAGATTTGAAAAATTTCAAACTCATGCATTTCGCCTCAACAATTCTAGACAAACATTCTATATTCCATTAAATCTGAATTGGAACTACTATCCTATAGAATACCAGATGAGTCTAGACGAAGATCTACAGTTTTTCGGAAGCATAACAACTCCAAGACGAATTCAACCAAAGACGATAATACCAGAACCATCGCCAGCAACAGATCCGCCGGAGCATTTTCAAGATGCACAGTCTCCAGATGACTCGATGAACATTGACGAAATCGAAAAAATGTTCGGTTTAAATGATAACGATGAAACACAATAAAAATTTGTTCCAGAAGACAAAAAACAATTTTTTTTTTATCTTTGACAACTCAAAAATCAATACGTTAAAAAAAAGGTAGCGAACAATACAAACAAAAAGATCGAATTTAAGAGATGTTGTCTGTTTTCTTAAACTCTGTCAGACCATTAACAAATGTCTTCGAAATGTCAAAAACATAACAAATGTCTTCGAAACCCTACGCTCCAGAAAACTTCACCACGCCGCAATGTCCGATCCAACAAAAATGGTGGTCCAAGACAAGAAAAAAAGGTGATTCTTTGTAAAAAAAAATTTTAAATGTTTTAAATTCCAATTTAATTTGAAAATCATTGGAAATAAAATAATTTGATATAAAAAATGATAATTATAATTTTTTTTAGTGAACTTATAAAAAATGGGTTTCAAATTTAAAAATTAAAAAAAAATTACAACTTCTTAACTTAAAAATAATTTTGTGGTCCATCAAAAACTTAAAAAAAATAGTACAAAACTATGAGCTAGCCTGGCTAACCTCTGGGCCTCATGAACTTTTTATGTTTTAGTAATGACTTGTGCGCGCGTGTGTGTATATCTTCTGTGCAGCCAATTATTGGGGTCTAAATTTGGGCTTCGTTCAACAGAACAGTAAACTCTTTAAGACTAAAGCCCAAATTGTTTTTGTTTTGTTAAATCCCAAAATGTATTTTGAGACTCTGATTCTAATTTCTGAATACAGATCATATATAATATAAGCAAAGTGAGTTTTAGCTTTCGAGCTCTCTCATTCATTCTAGGGGTGGTTAATTATCTTCTTATCCCTCACCAAAAAGACTTCAATACCCTTTTGATCGGTCTAAATTAAGTTTTCGGTCTAAATTAAGTTTATAAAATAATTACATTCTACCGATTTGTCTACCGGTACATCCTTTTTACATTCGAAATGGAGATTATCCTCTTATCCCTCACCAAAAAGACTTCAATACCCTTTTGATCGGTCTAAATTAAGTTTTCGGTCTAAATTAAGTTTATAAAATAATTACATTCTACCGATTTGTCTACCGGTACATCCTTTTTACATTCGAAATGGAGCTCTCTCATTCACTCTAAACCGTAAAAATCGGTTAATCCTTTTTATATCGGTTTGATTTAAGTTTTTTGTCGTACCGATTATCAATTTTGGGGTTTCAGTTTTCGGATAACCCTACGTAATATCGGAATAGATATTCTCTGGCCGTTTTTTTATTTATTTAGTTGGGTTGCGATTTCTTTTTGTGATTTTCTTGCGATCCTCTTTTGCGATTTTCGGAAATTGGGTTGCGATTTTCTTTTGCGATTTTCGGAAAACCCTAATTTTTTTACTTGATATATATCCCACGTTTATAATTTTTGTGAAACTCATTCATTGCCATCGTCTCTTTGATCCGACTAGATTTTTCTGTTAGTACGTGAAACACCTGTGTCTTTAATTCAATCATTCTCTGTTTTGTATTATTTAAAATCACGAACTCAAGAGAAGGTGGAAGAAAAAGGTAATAACTCGATCGAAGAATATAAACAACACACTAACATAATATTTTCTTAGGTTGTATTACGTTTTTGTTTGATCTGTATTATTTAATTTGCTCTGAATTTCTTTACTGCTTAAATACTACTTAAACATAGGTTCGCAGGGATATGACTAGATGGAAGATGAAGAGCAGCACATGGAGGTATTTGTTTTTCTTTTTATCGAAGCACACGAAGGTATTTGTTTCTATGTCAATTTCTTATTACTTTCTCGCTATTCTTGGTTCGTCGTTTCTTTCGGTTTCTTCTTGTTTGCAAAAAGTTAATCTTGATTTTGAGTTTTTTTTTTTTTTGACTAATTTGATATTTTTCAGGCTGATGAGTGAATATAAAGTAGACTCGATCAAGGATGGTATGCAAGAGTTCTTTGTAGAATTCAATGGAACCAAATACAGTAAGAATCATCAATTTTACTATCCGTATTTTGATTCACTAAGTCTCCAATTTCGTTAATTTTTCCTCTTAATCAAAGACTGATTTTCTTGCTTTTTAGTTCTGATTCTAATTTTGCTGCCAATGAATGATGATGGGGTTTTATAATTATTGATGATTTTGATATGATAGCAGCTACATAGGATAGAAATGTTGATATCTTTTGAACATTTTTTTCCTCTTTTTCTTGGTATTTCTCTGCAGATCCTAGGAACTGATCATTGGACTTTCGGTTTCAGGGCTTGATGATTTCCGCAAAAATTCTAATGGTGTTGACGGTAATAGCTGGCTTGACTGGTTCTTACTTTTTGTTATCATTGCTTCTCTTTCTTGATTTATTCATGTAATACTTAAAATATGTCCATATGCTTAGGACTTGAGGAGGGGTGCACCTTATATGGGACACGATGGTGGTAATTAAGTCCTTATGGACTAAATCTTCCTTCTTTATAGAAGTTTTAATCCTTTTGTATCATAATTTAGGGGCTTGGCCAAATATCTGCTCTACTGATTCTGTTCGAATAACAAGAAAGTTGAAGTGGGAGGGTTTATTGGGTGCAAAGAAGATTCTTTAGCCGTTCTGTACAACGCATAAAGGGTTTCTTTGCAGTGTATGTTGGTGATGACCAGATCCGGAAGAAGATATATATATATAGTTCATGTCTCAAATTAGAGCTAGCCTTCGTTTCAAGCTCTGCTCAGTAAATCCGAAAAGAAGAGTTTGGGTTCTATCGTCTGATGGGTAGCTGGCAAAACGATCCCTTGTCCTGAAGATACCTTCATCAATGTGACTTATGTGCTAAGGAAAGATGATCTAAAAAGAAGAAAGAATTAATATTAGTTAGCCCAAGTTAGAGATACAGTTTATTCAATGTAAATAGGTCAACCTTTTTCCTCTTTCTTTATGAGAAAAGAGTTGTTCAAGAATTAATGGTGTCAATGATGTTTCCCACCGCATCAGTTGTATTGGCGGTCGAGTGCGAGTTGATTTATAATGAATGAGTTGATTCAAGAATTTTGATATGATAGCAGCTACATAGGATAGAAATGTTGATATCTTTTGAACATTTTTTTCCTCTTTTTCTTGGTATTTCTCTGCAGATCCTAGGAACTGATCATTGGACTTTCAATTCTACACAAAAAAATTTCAGGGCTTGATGATTTCCGCAAAAATTCTAATGGTGTTGACGGTAATAGCTGGTTTGACTGGTTCTTACTTTTTGTTATCATTGCTTCTCTTTCTTGATTTATTCATGTAATACTTAAAATATGTCCATATGCTTAGGACTTGAGGAGGGGTGCACCTTATATGGGACACGATGGTGGTAATTAAGTCCTTATGGACTAAATCTTCCTTCTTTATAGAAGTTTTAATCCTTTTGTATCATAATTTAGGGGCTTGGCCAAATATCTGCTCTACTGATTCTGTTCGAATAACAAGAAAGTTGAAGTGGGAGGGTTTATTGGGTGCAAAGAAGATTCTTTAGCCGTTCTGTACAACGCATAAAGGGTTTCTTTGCAGTGTATGTTGGTGATGACCAGATCCGGAAGAAGATATATATATATAGTTCATGTCTCAAATTAGAGCTAGCCTTCGTTTCAAGCTCTGCTCAGTAAATCCGAAAAGAAGAGTTTGGGTTCTATCGTCTGATGGGTAGCTGGCAAAACGATCCCTTGTCCTGAAGATACCTTCATCAATGTGACTTATGTGCTAAGGAAAGATGATCTAAAAAGAAGAAAGAATTAATATTAGTTAGCCCAAGTTAGAGATACAGTTTATTCAATGTAAATAGGTCAACCTTTTTCCTCTTTCTTTATGAGAAAAGAGTTGTTCAAGAATTAATGGTGTCAATGATGTTTCCCACCGCATCAGTTGTATTGGCGGTCGAGTGCGAGTTGATTTATAATGAATGAGTTGATTCAAGAATTTTGATATGATAGCAGCTACATAGGATAGAAATGTTGATATCTTTTGAACATTTTTTTCCTCTTTTTTTTGGTATTTCTCTGCAGATCCTAGGAACTGATCATTGGACTTTCAATTCTACACAAAAAAATTTCAGGGCTTGATGATTTCCGCAAAAATTCTAATGGTGTTGACGGTAATAGCTGGCTTGACTGGTTCTTACTTTTTGTTATCATTGCTTCTCTTTCTTGATTTATTCATGTAATACTTAAAATATGTCCATATGCTTAGGACTTGAGGAGGGGTGCACCTTATATGGGACACGATGGTGGTAATTAAGTCCTTATGGACTAAATCTTCCTTCTTTATAGAAGTTTTAATCCTTTTGTATCATAATTTAGGGGCTTGGCCAAATATCTGCTCTACTGATTCTGTTCGAATAACAAGAAAGTTGAAGTGGGAGGGTTTATTGGGTGCAAAGAAGATTCTTTAGCCGTTCTGTACAACGCATAAAGGGTTTCTTTGCAGTGTATGTTGGTGATGACCAGATCCGGAAGAAGATATATATATATAGTTCATGTCTCAAATTAGAGCTAGCCTTCGTTTCAAGCTCTGCTCAGTAAATCCGAAAAGAAGAGTTTGGGTTCTATCGTCTGATGGGTAGCTGGCAAAACGATCCCTTGTCCTGAAGATACCTTCATCAATGTGACTTATGTGCTAAGGAAAGATGATCTAAAAAGAAGAAAGAATTAATATTAGTTAGCCCAAGTTAGAGATACAGTTTATTCAATGTAAATAGGTCAACCTTTTTCCTCTTTCTTTATGAGAAAAGAGTTGTTCAAGAATTAATGGTGTCAATGATGTTTCCCACCGCATCAGTTGTATTGGCGGTCGAGTGCGAGTTGATTTATATAGTTAGACTTGTGTTAGTACCGTGTTTTGGTTTTGGGAGTTTTAAGGTTTTATGATCATGTATTAGGATTATAATCAAATCTATACTTTCTTTAAAAATCTAGGTCATCATGAGAAGGAGCCGGAGAGGACCATGTAGGCCGCAACTGAAGTGTAAGAGGATGGTTGTGTTCCTTCATAGGATGTGATTAGTAAGGACGTGTCTTCTACACATCTTTAGATCTATAAACATACAAAATTTAGGAAAGACACACATCTTTGGACCTATAAACACACAAAATTTAGGAAAGAAAGTTAGATTTATTTGGTTTTATGTAAGCACGTGCCAAATATTATAACAAGGAAACACAAAGCAAAGAGACCATATGATTGTTCTATTTAAATGTATATAGATTCTATAGCATCACTCCAGTCTATTAATCTAAAAACGGTTATTGAGTGTAAATGGCTCATGATTTTTATAAACCCAAATTAAATGTTTAGCTGAAGGAGACAAGACTAAACATATCTATTGTAGAATTTATCTTTCATGAAGGATACAAAAAAAAAACATACTGGAGATTCTCGAGAAAGAACTAAGCGAGATCTAACTTAAGAATCGAGAGAGAGATAGATAGATAGAGAGAGAGAGAGAGAGAGAGAGAGAGATAGAGAGAGAGATAACGTAAGGCTTTTATGGATATGTAATTGATCGATATTCTATCCCCGTTAGTTCGTGTCTTCTGTGTTCTTAAAATTTTTTCTTAATCTGGTAAATAAAGAAGTTAAAGCCTTCAGCGATGTAGTTTTTTTTTTGATAAAGATGGTCTTACTTTTTACCTTTGTATGTATTTCCATTTTTCTTTATTTTATTCTAATGTAAACTTCTTACGTCTGTATGTATTTCTATTTTATTCTTTAATCGGTAGACTCACTATTATGCGGTTTGGCACATCATCGATCATGACTTCATAACATATCTATTTTATTTGCTTGGGTTTGTAATATTAACTATTATGTTTTGTGTTAATAAGGAAAGTACTTGAAATAACAGAATATTTAGAAAAACAAACATTGCTCGAGGAAAAAAATGGCAACGGACCACAAAACATATTGATGTATTTAGAGATATTGAATTAGACAATACTAAATTGATTCCAAACCTTGTGTTAAAACATTGTAACAGTTAATAAGATGTTGTTGACTCTATTGTTCAAAATCTGCAAATCATTGATAGCTCCAGAATCTTCGCGGTAGTGGTTCAGTGCTGGGTTTGATCCAATGTTTATAATGTTTTAAGGATCCGACAAAAAAAAAATTACAAATAATTTTAAAGATTTTGCTCATATCAAGTTGCAACCGTAAGCAAAGAAAATTATTCCAAAGGACAAATAGCTTCATCCATTAATTTTTAGGAGTTAAAACAAAGATGAGCAACCTACTAGCGAATACAATGAAATTTAAAAGATAAAAAAAAAGAAGAAGAGAAAATTACCTATCATAACCGAAAATATTGAAAAATAATTAATATAACTTTTCTTAAATTTTATTAATTAAATAAAATATTTTTATCATAATATTTTTAATACTACATAATTGCTATTTTATAAAAGTGATTCTAAATTGATTGTTAACTAACTTTAAATTAGTTATTTACTTACCATTATGTTTAATAAAACTGAAAATCATAGTCAAAATTGTTTAAGATTTTTAATTAAAAATCATAGTCAATTTTACACTGAATACTACATATCCTATAACCTTTTATCCTAAATCGACAACCAGAAGAAAAAAATATAAACGACTTTGAGTGTAATTTTTTACCGATGACTTTTTGTTGATTCTATCATTTATCAATAATCCTCTTTCTTACAGTTCTGTAAACAATTATGATTGATCCATTCTTTCGTCGACACCCCTATTGCGTGTGACCCTGTCTATAATCTTTTTCTATGGAACATGGTCACTGGATACGTGTGGAGTGAACAATCGGAGCTAGAGATCACGAGAAGGATCTACGACAAAAGCGGAGGAAGAGACGGCGTTGATTGGCTTCAGGTTCGTAAGGGCATGAAAGTCAAAGAGGTGCATGAAAGTCAAAGAGGCGGAGGAAACGGCGGTTGATATAGCCATAAGGATGTTGAGCATTATCAGTGAAGGTGGAGATAATAGTGAGACTGATTCTGGTTGTGAATGGAACCGTTAGCTTTTGGTTACGTTGCGAATTTGTCATCATTTTCACGTGAAAAAAGTTTAATTTGAGAAGAACAAGAATGGAAATGCAGATCATTCTATGTGGAGAAACTATGATGACCTGAACGAGTTCTTCTGGTCAGAACATTCACTGTCTTATGTCTCTTTGCTACCATGTCTTTGTTATTTAAAAGACAGGAACACCACTAATAAGATTTGTTAAGTTTTCCACCAGTTTTTTTAATGCTTCGAAAAGGCTGGACAATGCGTCTAGATCATGATTTTTTTTTTTGTAGAATCGTTAGACACCAACAAACTAGAGATGGCGACTGGCGAGGAATGCTTAGATTTCGCAAGCAGACAAAGAAAGCGTATGAAGAAATGGAGGATGACGAAGAACTTGGAGGTACATATTCTGTTTTTATCGTCTATGTATTGCCATTGGGTATATATTGTGTTTTTCTTACAGTGTAACTGTGTAATTATAGTCTCAGAGTTGAGCCAGGTCTTAGTTATAGTTGTAGATTAGTAGTTATTGAGATGAAGATCCTACTTACTATTTTTATAGACTTGATAAAGATGATAATAAATCCATAAGCACAAAAACTTAACTTAAGTTATGTTCGTACTCATAACATTTAAAGTTGCCCGACTTTGTTTTGATCATTTCATCGCATTTGTAATTGTGTAATGGCAAATGGGAGCAACGAGGTGTCGTATTTGAAAATGTGTATATTGTAAATGTGTTTCATCAGCTTTTGATTTTGATTGAAAATGACAAAAAAAAATCCAAAAATAAATCGAAAAAGATGAGGAAGAAGACGAAGACAAATTGATATCAATTAAATCCGGAAGAAAAATAAAGACATGGATAACACAAAATAATGAAGAAGCATAAGGATAAGAAGATGAAAAAGTTGAAGAAGAAGAACGAAACCGGAAGAACATGAATAAGTCATCGGAAAAGTTAGAGAAGACGAAAAAGAAGAAAACCGGAAGATGAAGAAAACGAAGTAGTAAAAGAGGAAAACCCGAAGATTATGTAGAAGAAGTTGAAAAAGGTGAAGATGATGAAAGCGATGAAGAAAAACAAAAATAATAAGAATTCAAATAAGACAAAGAATATGAAGAACAAGAGGAAGAAGAGGAGGAGTTAAAAAAAGTGGAAAAGAAGTCGGAGAATACGAATATGGTGAAAAAGAAGTTAAAGACGATAAAAAAGAAGAAGAGAAATATGAGGAGGAAGATAAGAAGAGGAAGCATACGAGATAAGTAAGAATAATAGAAAAAATGAAAAAATAGAAGAAATAAGACGAAGAAAAACCAAAAGAAAAAGAAGAAGCAGATTTCGGAGAAGACAAAGTCGATAAAGGAGTAGAAGTAGAAGTCGAAGACAAGATGTAGAAGGAAAAGATGAGGAAGATGAAAGAAGAAGAAGAGGAGGAAGAAAAAGACGAAGCTGATTAAGAAGAACTCAGAAAATACAAAGACACATATGTTTAAGATAAGGAATGACTGGAAGATGACAAAGTATAAGAAGCTGAAGATGGGGAAGGAGACTAAGAAAACTTTGAGGAATAAGAAACCAAAGAAGACAAATGCGATGAATTAGGAGAAGGAAGAAGAAGAGGAATGCGAATAAAAAACGGAAGAAAAAGAATAAGAAGAAGTCAAAGATTATGAAAAAGAAGAAGCCCAAAATAATTAAAAAATAAGGAAAATGTCAGGAAGAAGAAAAACCATAATATAAAGAAGAAGAAAATAAAGCTGAAGAAGTAGAAGACAAAGAAAAACCGGAGTAATAGGATGCCGAGAAGATGAAGACGATAAGCAGAAGAAGAAGACTGAGATGATGAAAAAGAAGAACACAAAGATGATGAAGAAACATAGTTTAGGAAGAGTTCCAACGAGGGAGGAAGAAAATCGTTCGTAATTACAATGTGTGTGTCAAAGAAACATTATTCATTATATTATCGAGCTTTGTGAATTTCGTTTCCTCGGTTTTTCGACCACTTATGAGAAACACTACACAATTATATATAAAGGAGGACAAGGATTGAGTGTGTGTGAAAAAAAAGGTTTTAGATAAGCGAGAATTTCATTGATGTTGCATGAACATTTTCGAGTCTTATTAATGACGTTGCAGAAAACACTTCATTTCGAATCGATAAGGATATCATGAGAGAAATGAGTCTTCGAACCCCTGAATACATTTGTCCTATTGTCTCAATCGTATGATATATTCGATTTTGCACGAGTTTAAATATTAACTTCCAAATTGATAAATGGAGCAAATCGATTGTTACTATACTAAACTTAAAAGGACTTTTGATTTACATGGGAAGAGGCCATTGTTAAATTTTCTCTCAAAGGATGAAAGGATTCTCTATGACACTACTTATATAACAGAGTATTTCCGTCTTTTTGTCCGTAGAGGTTTTTGTTAGCATTTTGGGTTCTTATCATTCGACAAACAAAATAATTTTCATGGAATGTCTTTGGATTTCACTTTTCATGACTGATGATTGTTACGTTATTACATCTTCCTTTTTTTATTATATTTTCCCTTCGTTTCAAGAGGAGGGTTCATGTTAGAACGGTCGGATAATATGTGTCCGTGTTATCTATGTGGTTTTACTTCATAAGATTTTTTGAAACTGATCGTTTGTGTAAAGATAGCCAAGCCCATAAAGTATGTGAAAATATACGTCCAAAAAATACAAAAATTCCAAAAAAATAATTAGAAGAAGAAAAATACGAGGAAGACGAAAAATCGAAAGTCAAATAAAAGAAAGAAGAAGAAGTAGAAGATGTGGAAGAATAAGAATCTACAGAATACAAAGACGATAGAAGAAAACGGAGAAGATGAGGCATAAGAAAAATCAGAAGAATAAAACAAAAAATCCAGAAGAAGAAAACGAAGAAAAACCGAATGAAAAAAAAAGTCAAAGAAGACGAAGACGATAAAGAAGAAGAAGTAGGAGTTGAATACGATGGAGGATAAGAAGAAAAAAACGAAGAATATGAAAAACTAAAAGATAAAGAAGAGGTAGAAGAAAAGACGAAGCCAATGAAGACAATGAAGAAAAGAAAAATAGTCGGAGAAGACGAAGATGGTGAACAAAGAAGAATGAAATGACGAATTTGGAGAAGAAAAAAAAATAATAAATAAAAATACGTGGAAGAAAAAAAAGAATAAAGAAAGAGAAGAAAACCAGAAGATGAATAATACAAAGTAGACGAATGTAAAGATGAGAAAGAGACGAAGAAAAATCATAAGAAGAAGAGTTTTGATAAGACAAAGAAGACCAAGGAGGAATAAGAAGCAGAGAATGAAGAAGGCTAATAAAAATCGAAAAAGAAGAAGAAGAACTGAGAGAATACAAAGATGATGAAGAAGAAGTCAAAGAAGTAGGAAAATATGAGGAAGAAAAAAACCAAAAGAGGAAGAAAAAGAAGACACAATAGAATAGTAAGAAGAAGTAGAAGTCGAAGACGATGATGAAGTTGAAAGAAAAGGGTGAGGAATAAGAAAATCAAAAGATATATAAGAGGAAGAAGAAGAAGTAGAAGTCAAAGACGATGAAGAAGAATAAGAAAAAGATGAGAAAATGACAAAAGCTTTAAAATTGGAGAATGAAGAGGAAGACGAATAATAACCGAAAAAAAAGAATAAGGAAAATACGAAGAAGAACAAAACCAAAAGATAAGGAATAGGAAGAAGAGTAGAACAAAGCTGAAGAGGAAGAAAAAGAAGACAAATCATTAGATGGAGAAGAAATAGAAGTTGAAGACGATGAAGAAGAGGAATAAGAAAATCGAAAGACAAATAAGAGGAAGAAGAAGACAATGAAGAAGAAGAAGCCGAAGACAGTGCAAAAGAAGAAGGAAAGGACGAGGAAGAAGAAAATCCGAAAGTTGAATAGGAGGGAGAAGAGAAGGACGAAGTCGTGAAGAAGAAGAAGGAAAAGACGAGAGCGAGAAGACCGAAGAAAAGAAAAATAAAAATCAGAATATGAAAAATTAGGACAAGACAAAAATGTTGAAGAATAAGAAGGGGAAGAGGATGATGAATTTGGAGAAGAAAAACCATATATAATCTTTGAGAATAAGTCACATTGACAATCTTATGGTGATATTAATTAGATATTATCTTTGGACACCTCGGAAGATTATCAACTTAAAAGTGATAACAACATTAAAAAGCTTACACCGAAATTCTAGAAGATAAATTGCGGAAAAGACTTTATTTTGAATAAATAGTGACACTTAAGATCTGCGGAATACCAACATGGTTAGAGAGCTGGGAGCGATAAGATACATATATATGCCGCTCTTCATGTTGTATGCGTTGCTGCTTAAGCGGTTGTGGCATATACTTGGTACAAACGGTTGTAATGAAGAAATTTGAATCCTACGATCATTGTGTATTGTGTTTCAATTAGACATTGTGACTTTGATTCAGATTTCAACCTATATTTCCCCTTAGTTTCAAGAGGAGGGTTCAGGTTAGAACGGTCGGATAATATGTGTCCATGTTAGCCAAGCCCATAAAGAATGTGAAAATATATACCAAAAAAATTCCAAAAAAATAATTAGAAGAAGGAAAATACGAGGAAGACGAAAAATTGAAAGTCAAATAAAAGGAAGAAGAAGTAGAAGATGTAGAAGAATAAGAAGCAGGAGAATACAAAGACGATAGAAGAAAATGGAGAAGATGAGGCATAAAAAAAATCAAAAGAATAAAACGAAGAAAATGAAGAAAACCGAAAAAAAAAAAGAAGACAACTAAGACGAAGACGATAAAGAAGAAGAAGTAGCAGTTGAAAACGATGGAGGATAAGAAGGAAAAGACGAATATTATGAAAAACTAAAAGATAAAGAAGAGGGAGAAGAAAAAGACGAAGTCAATGAAGACAATGAAGAAAAGAAAAATAGTCGGAGAAGACGAAGATGGTGAACAAAGAAGAATGAAATGACGAATTTGGAGAAGGGAGAAAAGTAATCAGAAGAAGAAGTCAGAAAAGCCGGAGAAGAAAACCAATACATAGTAGACGAATAGGAAGTCGAAGAGAACAAAGAAGACGAAGGTGATGAAGAAGGAGAAAAAGAAGAAGAAGAAGAAAGAGAATAATATAACCCGGAAGAAGAAGAAGATGAAGACATAATAGAAGAGGAACAAGAAATTGAAGTCGAAGACGATGATGAAGATGAAAGAAAATGGTGAGGAATAAGAAAATCGAAAGATGTATAAGAGGAAGAAGAAGTAGAAGTCGAAGACAATGAGGAAGAACAAGGAAAAGATGTGGAAAACATGAGTGACAAAGAAAAAACGGAAGAAGAAAACAAAAACAAAATGAAAGAAAACGAAGAAAAAGACGTGAGAGAAGAAAGAGAGATAAAGGTGGAAGACGATGATGAAGAATATTAAAAAAAGACGATAAAGAAGAAAAACCAAAGGATAAATAAGAGGGAAACAAATGACGAAGAACGATTATGTGAAGACGAATAACTCGCGTTTGTCTTAATTCAATTGGTTTGTGGGTTTCATACACTTATTTAATATTGGTTTGTGAGTTTTTAGTTTTGTATAGTGTTTACTTTTTTGGATTAACTTTATTTTGATCATGTATATCTCAAGTGGTAGTTCTAAATTTCTTCGGTTTATAACATAAAGTTTTGTATTACGTTTTTGAGACCCCTCGGCCCGCGCAAGGCGCGGGCTACCTACCTAGTTATACAATCAAACAAAAGTCATAACCTCAATCTCAGCTACTAATATTAGTATATTTCAAATAATAGTTTTTGTCAATGATTTAACAAATAGGAGAACTGGTTTTTTGTTTTCTTAGAATCCATTTTTGGTCCTATTAGTTTAAGATACTTTCTAAAAATAGATTATAAGATTCATTTCTCCTCTCATATCCATCAATTTTCCTACTTTTTCTCATCTTCATAAACATATAAATTCACTTCCCCTTGTCTTATTCTTACATCCTAAAGCTTTTGCAGTATTTCTCCGTAGAGTAAGAAAAAACAAAATAAAAAATACTGCTTTAGCTTTTGGAATATTCTCCTTTTAATCTCAATAAAACCAATAAAAAAAAGGAAAAAAAAATGGCACGCCAATTTGTCGTAATTGCCCTATTGGCTTTAACCATGGCCACCGCTTTCGCCGCCGACGCTCCCTCAGCCTCCCCCAAGAAATCCCCATCACCCACCGCCGCACCAACCAAGGCTCCCGCCACCCCATCCAAGGCTCCGGCCGCCGCACCAAAATCCTCTTCCGCCGCCGCACCTAAATCATCATCCTCAGCCTCTTCTCCCAAAGCATCCTCCCCTGCTGCCGAAGGACCCGCCGCCGAGGACGATTACTCCGCCGCCAGTCCCAGTGACGCCTCCGAGGCACCTACCGTCTCCTCTCCGCCGGCTCCCACACCCGACAGCACCTCCGTCGCCGATGGACCAAGCGATGGACCCAGTGCGGCAGAGTCACCAACGAGCGGTGCCGTGACCACCGCCAAGCTCTCCGTCGGCGGCACAGTCGTCGCCGTCAGCCTATTCTTCTTTTCTCTCTAAGTTAAATCAGTCCACGTTTTGCTTGGAAGGATCAGAGATTTGTATAATCTTTTGAGATGAGGCCGTAAATATATTATATATATGTACATCTATTAATCGAGATTAATTGGAGTTAATATTAAAAAGTCATTCTGAAATTTTGTTAGAAACAATTTTTTTCGTATTTTGTTTACTAAAAACAAATTTTGTGGAAAGGCATATGGTTTAAGAGCCAGGTTCTTAACCGACGTGGCGGCTTGTGGTTGGTTGAATTTTTTTTGCCATTTTTTTTTATTCTTTCTCCTCGACCTCTTCTCTTCTCTGCTTCTTCGATTGTTCCCGGCGGGATCGTGTTCCCAAATTTTTTTGGTAATGCATGTTTCACCTCAACACCTTCCTCCATCTTCCGTTACACTTTCTTCATCTCAGACAAATCCATTGCTTACTCCTCACTTCTCCAATCTTCTATTCTCGCCGCGTTCTCTTTCTCTCACGTCTTCTCCGCCGCTGCAACGCCGCTACTCAATTCCTCTACGCTCGTCGTCTATTATGTCAAATCCAAACTCCCAGCATTCATCTATGGGATTCGCTCCTTGCCCACTTCTCTGGCGGGTCTACGCTCAACCGTCGGTTATCGTTTCTTGCTTGTGTTCAAATGCGGCGAAACGGCGTTTTCCCTAGCTGGCACACGTTTCCTCCGCTTCTCAAAGCGGTTTTTAGATTGAGGGACTCGAATCCGTTTCAGTTTCATGCTCATATCTTCAAATTCGGATCTTTTTGTAAGGAATTCGTTGATTTCGGGTTATTGTAATTGTGGACTGTTCGATTCTGGATATCGCATTTTCGATGGGACTGAAGATAAGGACGTTGTTTCTTGGACTGCGATGATTGATGGGTTTGTGAGAAACGGTTCTGCTTCAGAAGCAATTGCGTACTTCGTGGAGATGAAGAAGACTGGAATTGCGGCGAATGAAATGACTATTGTTAGCGTCTTGAGCGCTGCGGCGAAGACTGGAGATGTTCGATTTGGGAGAAGCATTCATGGGTTCTACTTGGAAACAGGAAGAGTGAAATGTGATGTGTTCATAGGGAGTTCTCTGGGCGCTAAAACTGGGCCGAAGACCGCAATTGGGAACACGAGACAAAGTCGAGGAGAGAAGATCACCATTGGAGGGGAGGTTTGATAGAGGTTCTTAACTATTTCTATTAATCACAAAATAAACATAACAAATTATTAAGAACCTCTCTTAAGAATTCTCTGATGGTGATGCTCTTACGGATTACTACTCCCAGTCTCCCCACAATGGTTCACTCACTCCTACCTCTATTTACTGTAGCTGCAAATTAGCTTTTTCCTAGTTTTTATTTTTATTTTTTTGGCCATAGAAACTAGAAAGCTCCTTGTTGTAAAAGTTTTTGTAAATTACAAACTCATGTTATATTCACGTGAATGTTATCATAAAAGAAAATCTATTGATACGAAAGGTGTCATCAAATGACAGTAATAGTTCAGGATGCTACTGTACTATAAAATCACTTCATTTGTCATTGCTGTCGGTGGTAGCAAATTTACGATAAACCCAAAGTTCGAAAGATAATTCCCCTTACGAAACCACGGTGGCCGAATCGGAAACGAGACCTGAGCTACACGTTCGTGCCGCAGAACAATCTCAATCTTCGTTTTTATTTATTTTATCAATTGTTTAATTTGTTTTTTTAATAAAATAAATCTAATTTGAATTATAGAAAAAGGGAAACTTGGGTTTTCAAATGTGTAAAATAAATTAAATTTAATAGTATGGGTATTTAAAAAAGGAATGCTTAATAGTTTGAGTTTAAAAGAAACAGATAATAGTCTATGTATTTTTTTGGAAGCCAAAATAGTTTATGTATTTTTTTTTGAAATTTTATATAGTTCATGTATTTTTAAGTCTTTTGCCATTTTTAAATGAATGATGTGAGTTCTTATTTTTGTTTTGTCAATTTATGAATTAGATTCGAGTTTTGAAATTTATTTCAGTTTCACAATTTCCTTGCTTTTGATGACAGCGTGGAATAAAAATAATGCAAATGTCATCTTCTCACGGAGGAAAGTGGAAAGATACTATATCACTTTAGATAATACTATTTCCCAGCAATATTGGCTCGAAAAATCTAATGTTTTCTTGGTTAAAAGAAAAAAACTCATCTTAATTTGCTGCTTAAAGAAAACTCATGTTAATCAAATTTTTGTTTCTTTGTCAACCTCATGTTTAATTTCACAATGGATATATATGTTAAATGTGAACTTTGAAAATGCTCACACAATAAAACATCCCAAACCTTTAATTAATAAAAACGCGAACTGTATAGTAAATGCTTTTATCTAAAAAGTAAAAATCAAAGCGCTTTATGAAAAGTTTGAAATAAAAATGGAGTTACCCATAATTAATCAAAAGTTTGAGACACAATGTAATCTATCCAACCTTACTCCCTCCCTGCACATCCAAACAGAATCCAAGATTACAATAGCTTTGACCAATGACTGATCGACACGCGTCGAAAGGTACCATCACTATCAGCTTTCCTTTTCCCTCCACCTACATACTTCTCGAGAGAGAGAGAGAGAATTATTATAACGCAGAGAGAATAGTTAGAGTGAGAGACACAGCTAGAGAGAGAGAGAGAGGGATCGGTGATGTGTCGCAAAACCAGTCCGGTCGGAGAAGAAAAACATAGTACGAGAACATCGAAGAGGATCAAGAAAAGGAAAGACAGAGAATCAACCACCATGGACAAATCTCCTTCGAATCTTGAAACGTCTCGTAAGGTCAGAACAAAGACGAAGAAACCCAAATTTCTCAGTCTCAAGCTCGAACTCAGCACATCTCACGAGAATCCCGGATCCACGAATGGCAAGAAAAATCTATCAAAACAGAGCAAGACGAAAGGAGCTGATACGACGCCGTTTAAGGAGAAGAAGAGAGCGGAGACTCTGGGAGGAGAGAAAGAAGACGAGCAGTACGACACCGTTGCAGCTTACCTATTCAATTCAGCTACCGACAGCACAATTTCTTCGATCCACGATCTCCTCCCTTCCTCCGCCGCCGATGTCGATTGCGGCGGAGGAAGGAATCTGTCTCCGTACGATCGTCAGGAGCACGGATCGTCGTCTTCTACGCTTCTACGAACGGCGATGAGGAAAGGAGCGAGCGAGGAGGAGGAGACGACGGAGGAGCGGTGGGTGAGTTATTCGGAGGTTGTTGAGGAGGTGATGAGTCGGAGCGGAACTCCACGGTGTTGCGGTGGAGACGGAAACGATGGACGGCCTTCGCTAGCTCTGAAGCTTGATTATGAGCAGATCATGGAGGCTTGGTCGGATAAAGGTACGCTTTATGTCGACGGAGAACCGCCGCAGACGGTGCCGGACTTGCATGCTTCCGCTGATGTAAGAAAACATCTCTTCTTCTTTTTTTTTTTTTTTTTTTTTGTGTGTGTTTGTCATGTTATATAATCATAATCAATGCTTATATTACCCAATTAAGTTGACATATGAAAACCCGGTGGTAATTTTAATGAGATCACGGTTTCTTTTTGAAACTGTAATGATGATAGATAGCCTAACTCATTTAAATTATTACTTTTGAAAATTTAGAATAATAGTATATTAAAGCTTTGACTACAAATTGAAAATGTAAAGGCAGAATGGATTTTGCTTTTTAATTTGACTGTAAAATGCCTGATATATGTTTATTTTCTACATTACTGTTTGATTGATGAAAACACTGTAATGTTGATCATTTCATAATTAACTGTTGGCAAATGTACCAACAAAATATTTTACATTTGGTAATCTTTGTTATTATTTAAGCCGTTTGATACTAGGCAAGTGTGTTTTGATGGTGGTTTAGGCGTTTACCGAAGGCGGAGAGGCGGGGAGTTTATGGGCGGTGCCGGAGATGGAGACGACAGAGAGGTTATGGAGAGGGCATAGAGAAGCGAGCTTGCTCCGGTATAAAGAGAAACGGCAAAACCGCCTTTTCTCTAAACGGATTCGATACCAAGTTCGTAAACTCAACGCTGAGAAACGTCCTCGTATTAAAGTAAAAGCTTCCCTTCTTTTCTTTTCAACAATTCGCATGCCACATTATTTACACTACTTGATCTATTATATGGATTTTAACACGTTGATTACATGTAATTGATTGAACTCACCGAGAACTATAATTGGTTGATTCGTCGAACCGCTGGTTCTTATTAATCATTGGTTCTTCTTGTTCATCTCTTTTCAGGGCCGCTTTGTGAAGAGAGACGATTCGTAAACCACAAAACACTGGTGGTTTGGTGGACATAATAGTCTTCGGAAATAACCAAGTCGCGGATGTTTGGTATAATATTGTTATTTTGTAACTTATTGAGAAGTTAGGGCCTAACCGGAGTATACCGAGATATGAATGTGGTGTTGGTCTGTATAGGGGTCTTGACCAGCTCGGTTATGCCAAAGTTTCGGTTTTGTTTGCCCGTTTTAGTTCACTTATTAGAAAGAGTTGACTAATTTGTACCAAATCATCTGAACAATAATAATAATAAAAGTGGATGTTAACGATGAGTTAATCGAGTGCATCATATTTCTTGTATTTAGCGTGTAACTAATTAGGCTAATTAAAAATATGAACTCTCTGAAAACTTTGACAGATATATTACAACTTGTAAACATATTAGTTTTACAACTTCGATATAGAATGACTACATGGGATCTATATAATCAATAATGACAATCCTGTCTAGTTATTATTCTTGTCTGATTTTATGTTTCACCAAGGAGAAGTTAAGAAACAACTAATTTGACAAATTTGTTTAGCTGTTTATACGATTATAGTGGGGCAAGAAGTAGAAATGTTGTTAAGATCAAGAAGCTTTTTCTCTTTGAATGCAGGATCTTCTAACAACAACACTTTGTCTTTATCTCCAACACCAACCATGTGTAGATATTCATCATCCTCTATTTCTTTCCCTTTGAATAATAGCCTTTGTTGTTTCGGCTCTAAACCGGTAAGCAATGATAATACCATCTTAAGTTCTCCTGTAAACCCATAAATAGAATCTTATATTATAAATCATGAGTTGTAATATCACCAAATTTTGAATGATTTACAATCTTTTTTCATTACAATAAATTTGACATTATATTTTTGAATGATATTCTAATTTTTTAAATACTAAAATATATTTCATATTTTTAAATGATCTTTTGTGATTTTAAAAATGATAGTTTTCATAAACTCGCATATAATCTTTTAAATCAGCTAAAAAAATCACAATTTTTTAAATGATATCAAACTAGTTGTTGAGTAAGTCTCCGTAAGTACGAACACATAACGATTAATAAGTGGTGGTTTAGGAAGTGAGATATTTACCAAAAGTGGAGGTGGCTTCAATGGAGAGATCATGGAAATGAGAAAAAGTAGAGACTCTAATGGAGATCAAGTCTTCACCAATGCTCTCTTGTCTCTTTTGAACAAGCATACCTCCTGGCCTAAGTTCCCATTTGATCTCATAGTTGCTGCAGCTACTATTGTAGTTGTTATTACCAAATCCCTTTTGTTGTTGATCTTGTTGTGTGCCTTTGTTGTTGATTCTTTTACCAAATCCAAATCTAATCCCAAACCTCTTGGACTTGAACTTCATCATTTCTTTCTACTTTGATTTATACGGAGGTTTCTCTGTTGTCTCTCGAGCTTTGGGATACATAGAACATGGAAACACTTAGGTGGTTTATATAAGAGACAAGAGGTTGGATAAGGACAAAACCACATACATGCTTGCATGTGCAAGTTGCTTTTTGCAATTTACAAAGTCGGCCTCTTTTAAATAATTTTTTGTGTGTATGTTATGTAAATTAGTTATGTGGAGTCAATTCAGGCCGGGCTTAGGAGGGAGGACAAGGGTTGCGACCGTCTCAGGGTTTAATTTTGTGTCCTAATAATTAAGGATTTTGATTTTTTATATATATTTTTTTTTCATTAAAAAATAAATAAAATAATAAAAATTAGATTGAAAAGGACCCATAAAATTATTTTATATATATTTTTTATTAAAAAAATTCTACAAAAACATTACACAAAAAAGTTTTTTAAAAAAATTAATATAACACATTTAAAAAAAAAAATTAAGGGTTCAATTTTTTTTTTACTTTAGAGTCCATAATAATATTGAACCGGGTCTGAATCAATTAATATAGAATAAGAAATTAGCCATGAATATGTGCCGACAAAGGATAATAAGATTTAAACAGGATTGCAGATTGCTCGAGACTATTAAGAGAAAAGTTCTCAGCACATGGGCAATGGTTCGACTACTGATAAACAATGCTTTCTTGATTGAAGTACCGAACACGAAATACGACAATAAAAAAAAAAAAGGACCGAACACGAAAAAAATTGTAAATAAAAAACAATTAAAGTTATGGTATTATTGTTAGTTAATTTAAAGTTATTATGGGTAGGCTTTGTTTTGTCCAGGAATTTCGGCGGGCCGACACTGTTGTATTAAAGTTTATCTCAGTTTGACAAATTATTTTCATGCTTGTTTAATGTTTTTGTGTATGTTTCTTCCGTTTCACAAAAAAATATTTTTTATGTTTTTAATACATATTTTTGAATAAAAATATAGTTTTAAGTTTTAATTTTATTGTTTTAATATATTAATTAATGAGAAAAATTATTTAATATATTAATGAAAAGGTAATATGAAACTTTTAATAAATTTTTTAATATGTGTAAAATGTGTCAAAATAACACTATTTATAAAACTGATGAAATATTGTTTTCATAATGGGTAGAAAATATATCAATGCTTTTAGATTGTAACAGACGGACGAGTTAATTCGCTAGTAAAATAGACCGTTTTATTTTTAGGACATATAACAACAATCCGCTGCAGATCAAGAATCTTTTTTTATAAATACAGTTCGTAACAAACAAAACAACAATTATTAGCACCACTGCAGACCAAAAATTTATAAAAGTTAACTAAAATTTTATTCGCACCACTCCACTGAAGACCGAAATAAGATTAGAAAAACAAATTAATATCAGTAGTTTTGTAGGTTTCAACTACTAAGATGTCAAAACAAAGTTTCGGTAATTCGTAGAGGTGAATTGGTTTATTTTAATAAAATAATATATCGTTCAATAAACTTGAAAATGTTTGGAAGTAAAGGTGTTTACATAGTCTTTGTGGATTGATAAAAATCGATGAACACATACGCATGTCAAGCGGGTCAAACTCGCCATGTGCGGATTAATTTTTTTTTTTCGATCCGCTCTTTCAAATTTATTAACACAAATTTCTCGATCCGCACATATCCGCTTGAATTTGCAGGTATATGTATCTGCAGGTAAACCGCAAATATTTAAATAATAATAAAAAATTTATATTTTATATGAAAAAACATAAAATCACAATTTTTTGAAAAATAGAAACAAAATAATTAATTAATTTATATATATTACAAAATATTTCAACATTTTAATAGTATTAAGTAAATAAATTTTATTTATTAATTTTTTTTAAAAAATTGCGGGTAACCCGTGGGATCCGCGAGAAAAAAATTTCGACCCGCACTTGCTCAGAATTTTAAAATAATGTATTCCACATCTACCTAATTTTTTTGTAATTTAAAATTTCTCGACCCATAACGAATTAAACGGAACGGAACCTGCAGATAATGACTCAAATTGACGGTCCTAATTAGGAGAAAGGAAAACCTACATACATTTGGATCTCTAGAAGATACATTTCCCTCACTAACAGGATAAGTTGAACAAACCACTAAAGGCCAGATTCACATCACATATATCACATCGTGTTCTGTTGAATTTTCTCAAATAATTCACAAATAGAGAACTATGATTACCGAAGAAAAACTTACCAGACAAATATCGATTCTTATGAAATAAGAATGATTCATAAGAATGTATCTATAGAGACGTTAAAACATTTTTTGACATAGATATTTATGGGGCTAAAAGCCTAAAAGGATGAATAAATTTCCAAGTATTATATTATATTTATATGGTTAATAATTAGGTATTACAAAGCAATAATGTTGACAAAACAAAAACAAGCAAAATTAACATATGATATGGTTATTTAATCATATACCTAAGCAAGTGAAACTGGGAATAGTAATTGTACGTTTTTTTTTCCCATGTCCATTGACCCTCTTCTTTCATGTCTTAGCCAGGAGATTAGTTTGTGTTACGTGTGATTTTTTATTTTTATTTACAGCTGTTACGGGTGATTAGTTCCCGATTTTATTTTGGTATCTTCGACATAAAATAAAACCATACATACACATGTATGTGATTATTAATGGACAAGATGATATGACATCACAACATGTTGTAGTAGCTAAAATACGGTATTTGAGATATGGTGAATCCACATTAATATTTCTTCTTTAACAAAATTGATCCACGTATACCAACATGGTTGCCCATCATAATTATACATATATACCTACAAAAATGTATATATATTTTCTATGCACACAATAATGTGTTTGTGGAGCATATTATACATGTACTATATGTCTATGTGCATGGGCCAGACATGTTTATTGGATTTTTACAAGGAACATATATCCTTTGTACCCAACCTAAAGTATGGTCTTCAATGCATTAATTAATTTCTGTCATATGGAACTTCTAATCTATTTCCACTTGAATGAAAAGAAATGCCGAAAAAAAAAGAATGAAAAGAAACAGAGAAATATTTTTATAATATTATTCTTAGTGAAATAAAATTAGTTTTAACTATATCTATTTTAGTTTCAATATTTAGAAAGTCCAAAGAAAGTCCAAATAAAATTAGTAATAAATTATGAAAATTAGTTTGTATGCATAATTAGTTTTAATTAGTTTTATTTTTTATAAAATAAAAATATATAAAACTATAAATTACTACTGTTAAGATGTGCAAAAAAGAATAATTCGAAAAGGGCCTAAAAACAAGCGTATTGGAAGTTATTGGGCTTATGAGTTAAGCGATTTCTTGAATGATATGACAAATGGGTGAAAAACGACACCGTTTAAATGGTGTTCTCTTGTAGCAGTTGAAGCTTACCCGCTCATGAGAAATTGGATGGCCACAAGCGCACCACACCATCACTTAACCAAAGAGAAGCTAAACCATTTCTGGTGTGGCTGTGTCCGAGTTTTCGAATTCGAGATTCTGCTTGAGAATCAGTGGCATGAATATATTGAGCGATTGGATCATCATAGTTCATGTTTGATATTCACATTTTGTTTCTCGTGAAACACGCAAAGGTTGAAGCAAGCATAAAGGGCTATCGCGTTTTACTGATTTGTATAAAACGTACGTAAGCATCTGTGTTCGGGTTTTTGTTGTGTTTAGTGATGAATTGTCATGATATGCTGCGAACTTGAGGAATTTCAGTTTGTGGGTTATTGTTTTCCCCGGTGAAATATGCGAAATTTGAGCATTTGTTTTCTCTTTGATTGTTCTCGCTGGTGAAATTTTGCTGGAAAAGATGCAAGCTTTAAGCATTTGGCCATTAAAGTTTGGTCTTTTAGTTGGATCAAGATTGGAATTTGAGTTGGATTGTTCATGTTTTGTAGTTAGCCCGAAGACTAGAAAGAGGCATTGTTTTGTTGAACAGGCTTGCTTTGGTAGTATATCTAGCTTGATCTTGGTTTCGAGTAATAGGAAATTTGAAGACTTGGCCATAAATCCTACCTCAAAAGTTCTGTTTCTTTGTGAGCCAAAGAGAAGTTTGTTGGGATCATCGGTTGGTGTAGGATGGGCCACGGAGCAACGAGAACTCGGGGAGGAAGTCTCCATAGAAGATTCAAATTCAGTTACTGCATCGGAATTTGATCATTCTGAACCACAGGCTGTAACTGGAGGAGAAAAAACCAATTCAAGAGTTGATGTCAGAGAATTGGCGTATAGTTTACGAGCCGCTAAGACAGCGGATGATGTGGATGTTGTTCTCAAGGAGAAGGGAGAACTGCCTCTTCAAGTCTATTGTGCTATGATAAGAGGTTTTGGCAAGGACAAGAGACTGAAGCCTGCAATGGCAGTAGTAGATTGGCTTAAGAGGAAGAAGAGTGAGTCAGGCGGTTTGATCGGTCCAAACCTTTTCATATATAACAGCCTTTTGGGTGCGATGAAAGAGTCAAGTGGGTTTGGAGAAACAGAGAAGATACTGAGTGATATGGAGGAAGAAGGGATTGTTCCAAACATTGTCACTTACAATACTTTGATGGTTATTTACATGGAGGAAGGAGAGTTTCACAAGGCCCTTGGGATTCTTGATTTAGTCAAGGAAAAAGGTTTTGAGCCTTCCCCGGTAACATACTCAACGGCTTTGTTGGTCTACAGAAGATTGGAAGACGGAATGGGAGCTCTAGAGTTCTTTGCTGAACTGAGAGAGAAATACTCAAAGAGGGAAATAGGGAACGATGCTGATTACGATTGGGAATTTGAGTTTGTTAAGCTTGAAAACTTCATTGGTAGAATATGCTACCAAGTGATGAGGCGGTGGCTGGTGAAAGATGAAAACTTGACCACTAAAGTGTTGAAGCTTTTGAATGCAATGGACAATGCGGGGCTCAAACCCAGTAGGGAGGAGCACGAGAGGCTTATATGGGCGTGTACGCGTGAAGAGCATTACGTTGTTGGTAAAGAATTGTATAAAAGAATCAGAGAGAGGTTTCCTGAGATAAGTCTATCTGTTTGCAACCATTTGATTTGGCTGATGGGTAAGGCTAAGAAATGGTGGGCGGCGTTGGAGATCTACGAGGATCTTCTTGACGAAGGACCTGAACCGAACAATTTGTCTTACGAGCTAGTGGTTTCTCATTTCAATATCTTGCTGAGTGCAGCTAGCAGGAGAGGGATATGGAGATGGGGAGTTAGGTTACTTAACAAAATGGAAGACAAAGGATTAAAGCCGCAGAGCAGACATTGGAATGCGGTTCTTGTAGCGTGCTCAAAAGCCTCTGAGACCGCGGCTGCCATCCAGATCTTTAAAGGAATGGTTGAAAATGGCGAAAAGCCAACGGTAATCTCATACGGTGCGCTGCTCAGTGCGCTTGAGAAAGGGAAGTTATATGATGAGGCGTTTCGGGTTTGGAACCATATTATTAAGGTAGGGATTGAGCCGAATCTTCACGCATACACGATAATGGCTTCGGTTTTGACAGGACAGAAAAAATTCAATCTTTTGGATACACTTCTCAAGGAAATGACTTCAAAGGGTATTGAGCCGAGCGTTGTGACTTACAACGCGGTTATAAGTGGTTGCGCGAGAAACGGGCTAAGCGGTGTTGCCTACGAATGGTTTCACCGTATGAGAGGTGAGAACGTTAAGCCTAATGAGATAACTTACGAGATGTTGATTGAGGCTCTTGCGAATGATGCGAAGCCAAGGCTTGCTTATGAGTTACATTTGAAGGCTCAAAACGAAGGACTTGCACTCTCGTCTAAGCCGTACGATGCGGTTGTTAAATCTGCTGAGAGTTATGGAGCCACCATTGATCTTAATCTATTGGGTCCTCGACCGGTGACGCCCAAGAAAGAGAAGAGAGCTTAATATTATGTATTTTTTTGATGTAACGAACACTGTACAAGAGTTCTTTACATACTCTGTTAGATATTATCAAAATCAACCAGGTCTCGTCCCTGTTTGAATCGATTTTCATTTCGAGAAACGCAACTTGATGGCGGATTCTTTAGTAAAATCATCTCTGAGAATTGGGCGTTATGGGCTTTGCTTTAATTGAAGTTTCAGTTGATAAAAATAAAAAACTTCTAAATCAATTTGTAAATACATTTTAGGTTTATTAGGATGTGAGATCAAGCAAAAGTTAAAGATTAGGATCTCGAACCAAGTCGAATCAAAAAAATCTGAACCAACAACGAATTGGATAATCTATACTATTAAAAAAATATCATTTTTGTAATCCGTTTCCAAAAACCCTTTATTTGTTTAAATAACATGTTAGAATCTAGTTCCAACTAAAACTAAATCAGATTATATTTACAAGCCGTTGGTTTTTTTACTAAATAAATCGAACCAAATAAAAAAGATACCTAATAATTATTTTAGAAAGCTACGTTATTTGTATCAACAACATTTATTATGCAAGGAACGCAACAACGATATCACAACAAACTAGTTACATGTTCTGACGATATAATTTAGGGAGAATTGAGAATTTAGAGCAAAAAATTAGAAATATTGTCCACTTAGTACTTATTTGAGATATGCCATTTTTAGATTAAAATACCCTTTATTAAATATAAAAAAATTAAAATAAATATTTATATTTACTTTAGAAATTCGAAAAATTCATATTAAGTAAGTAATGGGGGTGTTATTCAATGTATAAGTTCAACTCAATTCCATTAGATTTGAGTTTGATCAGATTTTGAATTTTGTACCTTATTTAAAATCTAAGATATATGAGTTATCTAAAATTTAAAATACAATGATAGTATATTTAGAAAGTCAGCATGATATCATTTGAATTCTAATAGAATTGAATTCTTAATACTAAATTTTATTAATAAAAAGATCAAAGCAAAAAAAAAATTAAATCTAGAAACACAAAAGAAACGTAACAAACAAAGTAAAAATCAAAAAATAAGCTACCTAAGAAAAAAAAACCACATTCATTCCATATTGGGTTGAATCCACCCCAGCCTTTCTTCCACTGACATACTCACAAAAACGTCTTGTATTCCCAAATGGTAAATCTTGGTAAGTGCTTTATAACGAATCCCAAACATTATTCTTTTTTTTCTCCGCTTCCTTTTGTTGTCTTTCTTCTTTTTGTTGTATTAGATTCAAGATTTGATTGTTGATCGCCATCACTAGATTTTCATCTTTTTTTGAAGCACTTCTCTCAGATCTAACTCTTTTCTTTGGTTGAATCTTCTCTCTACGGTATTCTGAAGTTGTCTAAGAATCAAATGGTACAAAATGTTCCGGAGACTCATGACGATGAGTTGTTCCATCTAACTCATATATGTCATCTAGACCAGGCACATAATCTCCTCCAGCTTTGTTTGTACGTGCATTCGTACTATCACCAAATCCAATTGCATTTTTTCCAATAGCAACACCTTCCCCAAATATGATTTGAAATTCATCAAAAAATTCAAATGTTTCATAACGTAGAGGGAGGAGAGAGAGATGTGTGGAGAAGATAAATAAGTTTTATGTGTGAAGAGGAACTTACGGAGAGGGAGGAGAGAGAGATGTGACCAGGGATAAGAGAGAGATGTGGCAAAGGTAAATAGAGTAATGGAAGAGGGAAAATAAAGAAATTGAGGAGGGAAAAGAGATAGAAAAGTGAGGAGGGAAATGAAAGAGGATGTCACGAAAGATTGCAAATCTGAGGGTAAAAATTTAGATTTTGATTGCTATATTTTACACATTAATTTGCTTTAAATTCAGTTAAACTATTTTACCTAATTTTTTTTGTAAAAATCTTTTAAACATGAATAACATAAGATTTTAATTAGCTTATTCAAATCTTTAATTGAATAACAATTGATTTCAAACTCCTTTAATGAATGCATTATAAATACAAGAATCAATAACATTGGATTTTTAAAACGGATTTAAAATTAATCATTGAATAACAATGGATTGTGAATAGATTTAAACTCTATTAAAAACCTTGATTGAATAACACCCCCAATATATATTGTGTAATTTATCTTAGGAAAAATAAATTTTTTAAAAATATTTATTTTCATGTTCTACTAATTGTAGAATTTGGTTTCTAGTATTTACTCTAAAATCTACCAAATATAGAATATGTATTCTACTATTTGTATAACATTCTAATATCCCTATAGAATCCGTTATCTACAATGTTGTATGTATTCTACTAATTGTAGAATTCGCATTCTATCATGTTCTCTATATTCTTGTAGAATATAAGTTCTACTATTTTGTCTTGATTCTACTGAATGTAGAATACATATTCTACCAAGCGGTTAACAAAATCTGAGAGAAAATCTAGGGACAACTGAAAATCTTCAAAAAATATATTTTTTTTTTCCTTTTTTAAATCGTTTTGAAAACATTTTTTCCTAAAAAATATTCAAAAAATATTTCATTTGTCGTGTAATCTTTTTTTTTTTCCTTAACAAGATCAAATATTTCCTTTTTAAAAATATTTCCTCAACATGATCAAATAT
Source organism: Eutrema japonicum (assembly GCA_030161315.1). NCBI lineage: Eukaryota > Viridiplantae > Streptophyta > Magnoliopsida > Brassicales > Brassicaceae > Eutrema > Eutrema japonicum. The sequence continues at coordinate 50,792,629 of BSQW01000005.1, forward strand.
TTCCTTTTTTAAAACTTTTTTTCCTTTGTCGTGTAATCTTTTTTCCTTTTACTTAACTCCAAAATATTTTATTTGTCGTGTAATCTTTTTTTTCTTATCAATGCCTTATTTTTTTAATATTTTTTTTTAAATATTGATTATTATTATTATTTTAAGCGATAAAATTAGATTACCCTTAATATAAATATTAAGGGGACAATAATCTCCCAATAAGTACTAAGGAGACAATAGTTCCCATTTTTTGCTCTAAATTCCCAACTCTCCCTATAATTTATCCAAAATAATAGACTTGAACAAATTAATCAAAACTAATTTTTTATTCTTTTTATCTATACCAAACTAGACCGGGACGAAATCAAACGAGAGACTATTCTGATAATCCAAAGTATATGATCGTTCTCTGTTCCCGCGTGTTGAATTGACAAAAACGGAGGATCAAAAGCACTAACACGTCGTACAATTGAAAGAACATAAAGAAATATCAAATGCAAAGTGTGATGTTCAACCGCGTCGCTGGTCCCATCAGATCGAGTTTCAGTAATAGTTGTCGAATCGATCAAAACGCAAAATGACCTCATGACCAATATGCAACCGCGTTCTCCAACAATTCACTCCGTCCGTTATCATTATTTCATCGAATTTTAAGGTTTTGTAAGTAAATTAGAGATTTAGTAGACGGACGGCCTCTATAGTCGTATATTTATATACTAGGTTAGGTAGGTAGCCCGTGCCTTGCGCGGGCAAATATGTTTTATCAATTAAAACATAAAAATAGATCATATATGTTTCCATATTTTTTGTAAATCTCGAGAATATGTTTGATGTTGAAAACTTGACATATACCAAACTGTGCATCTTGCACCGTTTATGCTATAAGTCCCATAAGATATCTGAAACTTAAAATAGAGTAAACAGTACTGTTATAGGATAATTTTTTTTTTTAATCAAAATATAATTTTTATCGTTTAAAACATAAACAATATATATCATATCCGTCTCCATCGTTTATACATGTAATAAACTATATAATTAATACATTATTGCGCGGGCATAAATAGTTTAAATTTTTGACAGTTTTCTTCTCATTTTTCTCTGACTTCTTATTCCTTTCTTCTGATTATTCTTTCTCTTCTCCAAATTCTTCATGTTCTTTTTCAATGTTCGTACCCTAAATTCTAAATCCTAAACCGTCTCCGTATTCTTATCATGGTTGTTATTTTCCTTTTTCTTCATTTTTTTCCTCATTTTTATTGAATTATTTTTCATCGGTTTTATCTTCTCCGAACTTCTCTTTGTTTTTCATCTTCTTCGTCTTTTCTTTCTTCTTCGTTGTCTCTGTTTTTCTTTATCGTATTTGTCTTCTCCAAGTTCTTATTATTCTGTTTTTTTCCAGTATCTTTCTTCATCTTATGCTTTATCCGTTTGTTTTTCTTCCATTGCTTTTCCTTATTTCACTTCGTCTTCTATGTTCTGGTTTTCTTCTCCAAATTCTTCTTTCTCTTCTTCCGATAATTTTTCTTCTTTTCCAAATTCATTATCTCATTCTTGTTTTTTCATCGTCTTGGTCTTAATATGAGAACTTATAACATAAAAAACCTAAAAATGGGTAATGCCACATTATGACGAACTAAAATCCTTCTTTCTTCTAACATTAGACACAAAACTTCTTTCTGTATTCTACAATTCAACTCACTACTAAATGAATTTTTTTTTTTTTAATACAATGCAATCTTCAGAGATGCAACATGAAGTTTTGGTAATTTTCTATGTGTTTTATGTTTAATTGTCTTTCTTCGCGTAGCAGAGGTAAAAATCATCACATTACCTTCACCACCTTCTTTAAGTTAGATGTAGAACGTTTCCCATCGTGAAGTTCCCAAAACTGTCGGATCTCCAAAATTTGTAAATTCTACAGCCACCATTTGTTTCTCTGGTGTATAGTTCATCATGGTATTTAGCATCATATTGTTGCTTCTCGGAATTATATTTGGCCCTTTTCTCTTCCACGATTTCACCTATACCGGATAATCATCTTATACAAAACTAATAACCCTGTCTATTCACCAACACGAAACCATTATTATTCATAAAAAACTACAAAATAAAGCAATGGAAATCATAGAGCTCGAGAACATATTGAATAATGTTTCATTCACTCATACACATTATAATTACAAATGGTTCTCTTTCTCTCTGACTAATTGTTTTTATCTCTTCATCGCTAGAACTCTCTCTCTCCATTTTGTCGTAAGTGTCTCTCCTTTTAATCGGTTATTCCTCGCTTCTTCTTCTTTATTGTCTTTGAATTCTTTTTCTTAATCGTCTTTGACTTGTACTTCTTTTTATTTATCATCTTTGTCTTCTCCAACAATTCTTCTTCTTCTTTCTCTTTAGGTTTGTTTTCGTCTTTCTCTTCCGGTTTTCTTTCTTCATCATCTTCGTTCTCTGGCTTATTATTCTTTTGGTTTTTCTTCGTCCCGTCTTCATCCTCAAATTCTCCTGCTTCATCTTCTTCTTATTATTCTTATGTTTTGGTTTATCTTCTCCCTCGTATATTCATTTTCTCTTTTTTATTGTCTTCGGCTTCTTGTTCTTCTTCATCACCTTCGTCTTCTTCTACTCATTCTTCATCTTCTTCCAGTGTTTATTCTTCTTCTCCATTTTAACATGTCTCCTCCTCCTTCTTCTTCTCTCAACGTCTTGGTCTCATCCGCCTTCTTATTCTACGTATGGTTTTATTTTTTTTTGTCTTTGTCATCTTCGTCATCTTTAATTTCCTTCTTCTTTTTCGTCATCTTCGTCTTCTACGAATTCCTTTTTTCTCTCTGTCTCACTCTTCTGTTTTTTCTTCTTCATCATTTTCTTGTCCTTAGTGGTCTTCTCTTTCTTCTCATTCGCCGTCTTCTTTCTCTTCTGTTTTTCTTCTTCATCGTCTCTGACTTTACTCTTCTTCTTCTTCTTTATTGTCTTCGACTTCTCTGGCTTCTTCTTTTTTTATTCTTCAGGTTTGTCTTCATTTTCTTCTTTCAGTTTTTCTTCGTCCTCTTCTTGTCCCCTCTCATTTTTCATCATCTTCATATTCTCCGACTTTTTTTCTTGCGATGTTTCTTTGTCTCATCTTCGTCTTCTTCCTCGCCATATTCAACTTTGAATCAAAATCTTCCATTATCGGTTTCTATTACTCTCTCTCTCTCTATCTCTATCTCTCTCTCTACATTCCTAACTTAGATCTCTCTTTGTTCTTCCTCGAGAATCTCAAGCATGTTCTTCTTCCTCTTCTTCTCCATCATGAAAGATAAATTCCATAATAGATGGGTTTAGTCTTGTCTCCTTCTCTCTTTTATTCCCATAGTTTACTTTCAAACATCTTTATGATCTCTTCCTTCTTCTTCTTCTTCTTAATAATCACACATTTCTTAGTCGTCAAAACATTTTCATCGTTTCAATCACTGTTTCCTTGTAGCTTTTGTGTTTTTCCTCAAGCATTTCAAACATGGTTTGAAACCGGTTTTAGTATTTGTCGAATTCAATATCTCTGAAATTTCTTTGATCATACATCGATATGGTTTGTGGGTCGTTGCCATTTTTTCCTCGAGCAACACTTGTTTCTCTAAATACCATGTCATCTCAAATATTCAACTTAATAACACAAGATATAAGGATTAGTATTACAAACCCCAAGCAAATAAAAAAAAATATGTTCAGAAGTCGTGATCGAATATGTGCCAAAACGCATGATAGCAAGTCTATTAATTATGGCTGATTAAGAAGCTTACATTATAATAAAACAAAAAAATATAGAATATATATAAAAATAAAAATAAAGTAAAACTACCAATACCAAAAAATTACACTTACATGTTCCCGAAGGCTCTCTCTCTCTCTCTCTCTAAAGGAGGAGTCTCAAAAACGTAGCACAAAACTTTATGTTATAAACCGAAGAGAATTAGAACAACCACTTGAGACATACAAGATCAAAATAAAGCTAATCCAAAAAAGTAAACACCATACAAAATTTAAAACTCAAAAAGCAATACTAAATAAGTGTATGAAACTCTCAAACCAATTGAACTAAGACAAACGCGAGTTCTTCGTCTTCACATAATCGTTCTAAGACAACAACTTTATGAAGTTTTTTTTTTATCATTGTGTAGAACCACAAAGCAGGGAAGCACCTTTGGAGATGGGGATTGGCTATTTCTTGTTGTATCTTGTTGTTGCAGGTAAAACCGAGATTGATAAAATGGCAGACCTGCGAATACAAATGGAGATGTTTTTTCTAAATGCAAAAGAAGAATTACAAAAGAAATAACTACACGAAAATCCACCCTTGTCTTCGAACGATGCATATGCAATAGAACCAAGCGGTAACCATATGTTTCTTCTACATCTTCGACTTCTTCGTCCTTTTTTCACCGTCTTCGTCTTCTCCGAATTCTTTTTAATCGTCTTCGTCATCTCTGACTTTTTTTCTTTTAGTTTTTCTTCGTCTTTCTTATTCGTCTTTCTTATTCGTCTTCATCTTCTCAACATCTTATTATTCCAGTTTTTTCTTCCTCTTTTTATCTTTCGCGTTTTTTTCTTCCTCGTATTTTCCTTATTTTTTTAACTGTCTTGGGCCTATTCTTTTTCACCATCTTCGCCTTCTTCTTTTTCTTCCTTCTCCTAATTCATCGCATTTGCCTTCTTCGGTTTCTTATTCTTATGTTTTTTCTTGGCCTCCTTCTGATATATCATGGTTTTTACCCTGTTTAGGCCATGATATATGTCATTTTTATAGTCTTTCTAGTGTTTTGTAGTCCTTTAGAGTCTTTTACAGGTTATAGCACGTTTGGAGCATAATTGGAGATATTGGAGCTTTCTGGAACATTCTGGAGCGAAGCAGAGATCCGTGTAGCTGAGACATCAAAATCACATGAGTATCGATCGATACTGCCTAGTATCGATCGATACCCGTCGAGGAAACAGAAGGATCGCGACTTATTGAAGAGTTGAAGAATTGCAGAATTGGCCCAGAAGACTTTGATATATACAAGATGGCCCAGAACGTGTTTTAGCTTATAAATTAGGTTTTCAGCCACCTGTTTAGGCTAAGCTTTATTTCTGTGTTTGATTTTACTTTGGTTTGAGACAAGTCTGAATTTCTCTTCGTCCGAGATCAGATCTCAAAACCTCTTGTTAATCTTATTTTCTATTGATGATTTATTCAAACATGTTGATTGTTTCATTCCCCATGTCTGAGTAGATCCACTTTAGGTTTAGGGTTTTCTCATAAAGGATTTCTTTGAATGCTAGGTTAATTATCTGTTTGGGATTCACCATCTGAATTAGTTCTTCGCCTTAGGTTGTTCTCAAAGCTAATTCTAGGTTGACGAATCTGGAACTTAGATCTTAGGATAATTTATTAGGCACGAGAGTGCGATTAATTACTTGATAGAACCTAGGTGAGCAAATTGATTATTCGCAAAGAGATTTGGTTTAATTGATTTGTGAACATATCAAACATGAACTTTAAAGCTGATTTAGACTTTAGGATTCGCAAAGAGATTTGGAATTCCTAGGATTTAGATTTAGATAGTTTTCGCAACGAGAGTTGGTTAGCTATATTTTAGTGATTTGAGTTCAAGAACCGTGCGTAATCTGAATCATGTTAGTTAATTTAGCTGCATTCATTGATTTCCTGAGAAAAACTCTGGGCCTATATTTTCCTCCATTGATTTACAAAACTTTTAATTGCGTACTTGTTTTCGTTTACATCCTTTGATTTAGCGTATTTTGGATCTATATAATATATTGTGTGTTTCTTTGAGTCTTTGTGGTTCGACCCCTACCTATATTACGATTACCGCTTTAGTATCTGTTAGGGTATTAATTTGAGCGTATCACCTTCCTCATCTTCACATTCTCATACTTTGTCATCTTCATCATCCAGTCTCCTACATGTCCTTTACGTATTTGTCCTCGTATTTTTTTTAATTCTTCTTCATCGGCTTTATCTTCTTCTTTATCTTTCATTTTTTCTTCTTCCTCTTCATCGTCTTTGACTTCTACTTCTTCTCCTTTATCGTCTTTTTCTTCTCCGACTTCTTTTTGTTTTTCTTCTATATATTACTCATTCTTATCTCATATCCTTCTTCTCTGCTTCCTCTTCTTTATCTTTTGGTTTTTATTTTTCCTCGTAGTTTCCTTCTTCTTTTATATCGTCTTTGACTTTTTCTAAATCATTTTTGTATTCCCCAAGTTTTTCTTATTTTTTGTCTTCCAATTTTTACTCCTCTTCTTCTTCCATCTCTTCTTCATATCCCTTGTTTTATATGAATTTTTATTCTTCTGGTTTTTCTTCGTATCTTTCCTCATCTTATATTCATCTACTTTGTCTACATCATCTTCCGGTTTAGTTCTTCTCCTACTTCGTTTTCTTCATCTCCCAGTTTTCTTCTTTAATTTTTCCGAATTTTTATTCCTCTTCTTCCAGTTTTATTCTTTTCTACCAACTTCCTCATCTTCTTATCATTCTTCTTCTTCATTGTTTCGTGTAATCCATCTTCTTCTTTTTCTTACGGGTTTTATTTGACTTTGTTTTTATCTTCTTCCTCATCTTTTTGATACATTTATCTTCTTCTTTATCTTTCTATCTATCTTTTTTCTTGTCTTCTTCTTCTATATCTCATTTGACTTATTCTTCTTTTTCTTCCGGTTTTTGTTCTCTCTTCTACCCAACTTTTTTCTTCCTCTTCTTTTTCCTTCTCATTCTCATTTAAATTATATCGCATGTATTTTCACTAAATCTCTATCTCTTTCTCCCTCTCTGGTTAAGAGCGTTACGTTACCAATTTTTTTAATATTCAACGTTATAAGTCCGTTGAAAATGGACATGTTTTTTTTGTAGTGAACCCTTGCGTTAGCTATAATTATATATCTATTCTACTTTTCAACATTAGTTACCATATTAGAATCACTTTCTATGTGATTAGAGGCTTCAATATCGACATTTTTTAATTCGAACTTCAACATTCATGGCCACTGCTACAAATTTAATTTACGTTGATGCTAACTTTGATTCGTACATATACAAAAGTTATACTGAAAAAAATTAAGATTCATTGAGTTGAAACAAAGTCTCATTGCATTTTTGGTTATTTCTTTGTCTCCAAATATTTCAATTGAAAAACAACATTATACATATATATTAATGTTGTGTTTACTCCTCTATTTTTACGTATCTGAATTCTTATTCTTCTGTTTTTTTCCCTCATCTTCACATTCTTCTACTTTGTCTACATCATCTTCTGGTTTTCTTCTTTAACTTTTATAACTTCTTATTCCTCTTCTTCTGCAACTTCCTCATCTTCTTGTCCATCTTCTTCTTCATTCTTTACTGTTATCCATCTTCTTATCAAAACTGTAGACTCATCAAAACTGTTGGGTCTCTGTCTATTTTGGTTTATGTAACTGTAAGGTTTCTAAGGAACGTTACCTAAAATGGAGTCTGAGACGAAAATAGCGCAAGCCAAAGATATGAATGCATAGATTCAAAAAGTGGACTTTCGATTGCTCAAAGGGATTCCAAAACTTCAGAGGCTTGCTTCTAAAAAAGGTCATCTTCTCTTTTATTGCTCAAAGAAAACGAATCCAACCATAATCCAAACCATGAAAGAAAAAACTGATATAGTACAAAAATACCATCTTAAAAGGTTGTGAACATCTTTTATAAAAAAAATAAAAGATTAAGACAGTTCTTTCTAAGCCTAAAATATTTAAGCTTTTTACTCTAAGATTTCCTACGTTTGTCCATCATAAGAATTTTCAGTTGTCTATATATCACTCTGGTCTCCCTTACAGATCTTCCCCGCGTCAGTGTATAGTTTGATGATAGCCAATACCCATTGATTCATAAGCGCAAAAATCTCCAATAGCATTTCTTTAGGGAAGTGGTATCATGACTCTAACTCCAACAATCTAGGGAACAAAACATTTACCATATGCAAGATCTCCCAAGCCTTCAAAAACCTGAAATAGGTATGGCAAGATAATTGTCATTAAACCAAGTCGTAAGAATGAGTAACTTTGATTAGAGAGAATGGAGTAAGACGAACTGAACCTGAAAATATTAAACCAAGAAGATGGTAAGGTTTGGTTAACGAATCAACCAAAAACTTCTAATACACATTCGCTTCTGACATAAATCAACCAAAAACTTTTAACACACATTCGCTTCCCCAAACGTTCAAGACCATCAACCAAATCCTCTACGGAGAAGTATCAAGAGAAAGAAACAAAATCTAAAACATTCCTCAAGCGTTTACTTCTCAACGAAAACATAGATAAAACCAAACTTAGAAACAAAAACACCAACATAGGACAGTTCCTCCTTCTCACCATCTAGCATATTGCTTTTATAAAATCAGAGAGTTACATAATAAACTGTGAGACTTACAAAGGAAAAATACATACAAATCCAAATTCCTAGCAACACATTCATCAGTCAACACGTGAGTATAATCTGGATGAGCTTGAATGAACTTACCATACAATACATCTCCCTTCTCCTCGTTATCAAACCCAGAGAAGGGTGTCAAAATAGACTGCAACTTCACTCTCCCACAACACTTGTTTTGAAGATCGATCCATCAAACCTAAAAACACTACATTTGGTCTATAACCTGATATATTTTTGAAATTATACTTGGTACTCCATAAACTTCCCAGCATGACCTTGTTCTTCAAGATTTGAATCGTTAAAGATACTGTCAGTTAAACCCACATTCATGACAAACAAACAAAAAAGTATCCACCCACAGAAAGGACTCAGAGACACAAATATGGTTCTGTAGACTAAAGACACTCACTTGCGAAACATTTCAAACTGACATTGTATCTGTAAATGGAAGCATACATGGCATGGTAGATGTAGGAAACATTATATTCCATACTGTGATTTACAAAAGCAAACAAAAGATGTTAAGATTCATACACATCGTCATGTATTAGCCAAATATACAAATCTCAGGCAGCTCAGTGCTGAAAAGAAAATTCTCCAAATCAAAATCAAATAAGAAGAAAGGACAATTGCAATTCAGACCAGGCACACCACGATAAGTCAAACGAAGTTGATCTCCAACAGAAAAGAATGAAGATTAAATAGACCTTGACAAATGATAAATTGGAAAATCAATAAGGGAAATCCCAAGGCTGGCTAAATAGATGGTTCCTTCAAATTTCGATTTAGGATGATTATTAGAGAAGTCAAAATATGAAGAAAACAGAGACAGATAAATCACCGAAGAAGAAGAAGCTTTGATTAATAGGTGATTAGGGGTCAAAGAGAGAAAGAGAGAGAGAGGGTCTTACATCATTTCATTATCGTAATCGATAGACAGATCATCCTTCAAACGCTTATTCTTCCTTTTCATATTCATGCTCCGATAAAAGCTTTTTCTCTGTTTATAAGATTATGTTTATTGGAAAAAGAAAAAGAATAGGGTTATGGGGAAGCGATTAGAATTGCAGTTTATAGAAATCTAATAAGCAGATCAGAAAATCAGAAAGTGAGAAACTTATATGTGTTAGAATTGAAATTCTCAAAAACAAAGCACAAGAAGAACATATATGTGTTCGGTTGTTAAAAAACCAGAAAGTGAGAAACTTACTTCCGATAGGATAAACAAATTAGAAAATCAGAAAAATAAAGAAAACAAACCTCGATAGGTAGATCACCATGCACCTAAAAAAAAAACATTGATCAGTTTCGATTGAAGCAACAAAAAAAACAACAAAGACGATTCCAAGAAATCAAAACAAAAGATATATATAGCCAGTTAAAAGCAGAGCAAAAAGGAATTTAAACCAAAACAGAGCAAAACAAATATGTAGCAAGTCAAAAGGAGAGGAAAAAAAAAGCTAGACGGCACAAAGACTATGATATTCGACACAGATGTTTCACGTACTAACAAAGAAATCTAGACGGATCAAAGAGACGATGGCAATGAATGAGTTTCACAAGAATTATAAACGTCGGATATATATCAAGTCAAAAATTTAGGGTTTTCCGAAAATCGAAAAAGAAAATCGCAACTAAATTTCCGAAAATCGCAAAAGAGAATCGCAAGAAAATCGCAAAAGAAAATCAAAACCCAATTAAATAAAAAAAATGGCCAGAGAATATCTATTCTGATATTACGTAGGGTTATCCGAAAACTGAAACCCCAAAATCGATAATCGGTACGATAAAAAACTTAAATTAGACCGATATAAAAAGGATTAACCGACTTTTACGGTTTAGGATGAATGAGAGAGCTCCATTCCGAAAATTTACTTCGCTTTTACTATATATGATATATGGGTCAAAAGAACATTCACATACAAATGCCAACGTGGCAACGACACCAGTCCAGGAAGTCTGAATTAAGTCATAAACCAATTTTAAGCTTTAGAGACAATTACATTCAAAAACACTTTCTCAATCTCTAATATCAAACATAGACATTTTTGAGTGTATGCACATTTTCTCTTTACTTATGGGTGTGTTCTAACCTTTATATCTCTCTATCAAGATATAATTATATTTTATTCTCTTTCATTCTCCACTTTTTCTTCAAACTCTCTCTTCTTCTTCACTTCTTTCTACATCTTATCAATTTTTCTTAGATTAAAAAAAAACAGAAAATTATTAGTTTGGGTAACCATCAAACAGTAAGGTTTTAAAGTATTCGACGAAATTCGTAAGAAATGCATTTGTATTCATTTTAGCATCGAACACATGTTCCATGTGCACGAGAAAAGTATGCGTATCCATTTAGTTGCGAACACGTATTCCGTATCCATTTAACTACGAACACTTGTTCCATATGCGCGTAGATACGCATGCGTATTCATTTAGTTGCGACTACGTGTTTCATATGCGCGTGGATACACATGCGTATCCATTAACAGTGAATATGTGTTCCATATGCGTATGGATGTGATTTTTTTTTTATCCACAATGTTTGAACCAATTGTAAATAAAATATTCTGAAATGTGTATCAAAGTATAGAAAAAAATAGAAAACAAACAAAAATGTGTGATGAGGTTAAAAATAATTAAAAATAAAGAAGGGCATTTTAGTTCCTCTTCGGGTATTTATGATATTTCATAGCTTATAAAGTAACAAATTGCCTAAAATCATAAAATGTGTATGTTGTAACCCAAACTCGATAAAATGTCCTAAAGTGTTGTAAACGACTCTAAGCTTTACTGTCCATTCCTTACTAAATGGGCTAATTTCGTCTGCATTTTTTTTTGTACTCGCACCTTTCCAAATTTGAATTCGAAATATACAATTAGCATACTAAATGAGCTAATTTCGGCACTGTTATACGAAATTGGAAAAAAGGGACAAAAAAACTCACATATTGTCCTAATAAGACTTTCTTAACTTTTCCCATTTTTTGACTAAACTACCCATAAATTAAATGTAATAAATTATTTTAATTTTTTAAAAACATTTTTAACATTTTAGAAAAATACAGATAAATACAGACAATGAAAGAATTATATTTTGAAAAATCGTTTTTATAAAATTCAAGTTAAAAATATATTTTAATACTTGTTCTACGAAATCCAGAATACATATTCTAGATCCACGATTTTGGTAGATGATGTGTTCTGCTATTTTTTCTATAATCTACCAAACCTAGAATATACATTCTACCATTTGCTCTATGTCTACCAAACCTAGAATATGTTGGAACTAATTTTTTGTCAAAGCTCGACGGCTTGATAAAATTGTGTTAGTGTGAAAAGAAATGAGTTAAACTCTTTCTAATGAAATGTTTTCATTGACCGAGAAATGTTTTCTCGTGTATATATGTTGGAATGGTTGTGTCATAAATGAACAACATGAGAGAAGAAAAGACCACACGTGCGACGTTCGCATATTGGGCCTTGTTGGGCTCGTGGACTTTTAGAGGTATCGATCGATACCCCTTGGTATCGATCGATACTCAACAGGCCGACTTAAAAATCGCAGCCGCTAGAATATTCTGATGAATATTCCTTTTCTGTCAGGGAAAAACCCTAGCATCTCTCCTATATATACAGTCCGATTTTCACCTAAAAATGATCAGCTCAAACACTAAAAACACAACCTAAAGGTTCTAACAGAAGTTCTGTCAATTCCCTACCGCTTAGGTAAGTTGTTATTCGAGAGTATCGTAGAATAATGGTCGACAGATCTGATATTAGGTGTTGATGATTCAGTTAAACTTTGGTTGTATCCTGGGACTCATGGATCTATAAAAACCCGTCACACTACGGGAGATTCTTAGAGTTAAGGAAAGAGATTCATCTCGGATCCTTAGATCTTTTTATTGCTTATCGTTTTATGAATCGTCTATTCCTTAATGTTTATTTATATAATCGTGATTAAATCTTTCCTGTCTATTGTGTGAAATTTTTGGTCCTACAGAATATACATTCTACCATTTGTTCTATGTCTACCAAACCTAGAATATATATTCTACCATTTTCTCTCTGTCTACCAAACCTAGAATATATATTCTACCATTTGCTCTATGTTCTACCAAACATAGAATATATATTCTACCATTTTATTTATGTTCTACATAGTGTTAGAATACATATTCTACATCTTTCTCTATATTCTACATTCCGTAGAATATAAATTCCACAGTTCTTTTATTGTTCTACTGACGGTAGAATTTGTATTCTACCAAAGTAGTTAAGAATATATTTGAAAAAATCTAGGAAAATCTAGTTTAATTATCTGTTTTTCACGTTTTTTCACTTTTCTTCACGTTTTTATATGTAACCACGATATTCCTCTCTGCTTCCACGGTTTATCTTGCTCTTCTTCTACGTTTCTTAAAATTTTCATACTTTAATCAGTTTTTCTTTTCTTCTTCTTCGTTAATATGTTGCATATCTATGTAATATGTGGTGTATGGAGATCGGGTGCCAATAAGGAGTGGATATTTATTGTTGATGAAGAAAAACGAGGTAGATTACTTACTTTGGAATCAAGTACTACTCTTGAGGAGTTAAAATTGATGGTTTTATAGGACTACGAAATCGATCAGAGCACTGTTCATGTCGAGTTCAGTTATTTACCTAACGATTTGATCAACATCTTAGAATCTCCACCGATTAGTATCACAAATGATCGTCAAGTGAAAAAAAATTGTTGGGTATCCAAAGAAGAATGGGTCGATACAGTTGTACGTGACATTTAGAACTATATTTGACAATCAAAAGACATTCGTTTTCCATCAGATTTGCGTTACTTGACTATTTAAAGAACTTTAGTCTATATTCCAGCTTAAGCTTCAACTGCTGTTTTTTACAGATTTGTTCAAAACGAATGAAGTACCAAGTTACAAAACAAAAGCACTTTTTTCTGACAAAACCTCTCGACCGTATGGATTGGCTATTAATCTTTATATGTTCCAATATCTTGCTATGGAATTAGATTATTATTGTTGCTTTATCATCACCCTAATTCATTCAATTTGAACGGATTGTTTGAGCTAATTCATTTCGACAAATACTGTGAAAACGACATTTTCTGATAAAATATCTTGACAGTTTATACAGAATTTAATATGAATTAGCTCAGTCCTGCTTCAAGGCTTCTGTAAAAAACGATTTGGCAGCCAAAATCGCGATGTAAGCCAGCGTTGTGACTGCATTGTCGTATGCTGAGTGCTGGATGGTGTACACATGCACCCTTATAGTATTCCAGTTGCTCTCCGTCCAGACCGGATCAACCATCCCCATAGAATCTGATGTGTTTTGTGGCAGAATCGTCCAAGCTCCATCGCCATACTTCAATCGGGTTGAATATGCTGGAACTTATTCACAAACTTGGTATCAAAGTCTTCAAGAACAACATATGAAGTATGAGGATTCTGCAACAATAAAATATGATGTTATACATTTTTCACTCTAGGCCATCTGATTCAGAAACACATAACATTAAGCAATAAGTATACTTTTTCCAGTCATATCATATTCATGAGTTTTGCAACAAATTTAAATGAGATCAATATATCCATGCTCATATATCAACTGAAAGTGAATTATATTTGAGGTTACTTCCTCTTTCAAACTCCGAATACAAATATGAATTGTCTTTCCATATATATACCTTTTTCATGAATGGCATCAAGGATGAAGGAGCTGAAAGAATCTTGATGTTCTTCGATGCAAGTGAATCATGAGCTATCGTTAAAGCATTTCGTGTCATGTTTGTAACAGAAGAAACCTAAAGCAGAACACCAAAAAGTGGAAGTTAAGTCGCCTACAGCAGATTCACATGATCTAGTGAATTACGTAAGAGTTTTAGAGTATCAGGAATTTCTCACCCTAGTTTTATGAACAAAGAAGGTATTCATCTCTCCACTCAAACCTTTTCCAACAGATCCTATTTCAAGCACCTGTTAGATAAAGATATCATGTTCTTTTTCATATCAAAACAAAACAGAAACTTAACCATATCAAAGGCACAATCATGATTCACGAAAAAACAAAGTGAAACCCAAATCAAAGACGCAAGACTATTTGAGAACAATTGCATTAGCTATACACAACATCAAACATCAGACGTTTCTGTTTCTTACCAAAATTTCTCTCTAAAGCTAACTTAATAGTGTCAACACAGCTTTGTTCAATCAAACCAATCAAGCACACACCCGTGTATGCTCAGGTATACATGCGCAAGGATACAACAACATTAGGCAAAATTATATAAAAAAAATTGAACTCTTTGTTGCTGCTTTAATTTACACAGTTCTCCTAATTCTTCTAACTTTTTATTGCACGTTTATAAGCTAGTGACTCTATCACCGGCTTTACCTACAATAACATTCCATATTTCCTCAAACTGTGAAGATTTATCAAGTGTTTCAGGTAATACTTCCGAAACTGTAGAGAGATTCTCTATGAGCGCAGAGGAAAAAGCGATAGAAGCCGAAGGTCTTAGGCGTAACAAGAATTTCCAATGCGATTTTGAACAAGCCAAGACATCAGAAATCCAAAAACCCAGATTAAGAAGCGTTGTCCCTCAAGTCAAAATTGACTAAGATTCCCTAGATCGATAAATCTGATTCCTTAAGAGACCATAAACCCTAATTAAAGGAGCGATGCTAAGACGGCGGGGAAAGAGAAAAAGGACTTACGATTTTGAGGCGGAGACGGTTGAGAAAAGTCAGAGGAGGAGGAAAGCCGGAGATGACGAGGAGAGGACGATAACGGCGGAGATGACGAGGAGTTTTTTTTTTTTTTTTGCTCGTGAATGTTGTGATTTACCTGCCTTTTTTTTACATCATATTTACCAGTTTTTTTGTAAGTTTTATCGTTTCTTTTCTTTTATTATGTAAGGGTAATTTAGGATTTTAATTAATATAAATCTTAATAGGACAATGGGTGAGTTTTTTTGGCATTTTTTTCCAATTTCCCCTTGAATTTATCGCACTCACAATTTTGTAAAAGGAAACTAATGATATAATTGCTGCATAAAAAAAACTAATAATATAATTATAATAATTAATTCGATGATTGCAAAAATCCAAACACTTGACGGAAGCAACATCGCCGGCGTTGTCTTTTATGCCAACAACTACGATCACCATTATCTAAAAGTGTATAAAAATATGTTTTGGTCCGATCCAATTTAAAAATAAGAAAAATAATTTAGTTATCAATATTTTAGTAGAAGTGTTTACTTAATTGTTTTTTAGTTAAAAAAAAAATCAAATGCATGCTTTCGAATGAAGTAGGTACAGTCATTATTTTATTGTTGTAAAAGTAGGTAGGTACAATTTATTTTGGAACTCATTGTTAATTTTGAAACGGGTCAGTTTTCATAAGTTTTTTCTCTGATAAAAGGTTTTATTTATTATACGTTTCCTTTAATATTGTTTAAAGAATGTTTCTTTTAATAAGATGAAAGGCCGCATTGACCTAATTCACCTAACTAACGAACACATTGAAAACATATAAGTTTATAACGAGCATATAATATAAATTATAAATAGTAAACTTGTTGTGTCGCACATGTGGGATATATGATTGGCTTTGCTATATATGTTTCCCGTCTTTATTAGGTGTTTCAAGAATTTTGTAGAACTTCAAATATAACAATGAAAAATTACTTGAACAACAACGATGATGGTGATCCTAAGAACAAAAACAATGTAGTTTGTTCAATCGAGTAAAATATAGTCACTGTAGCTATTTTGGGGTATATTAGTCATTATATATATGCGTACAAATTGCATGAGAAATTATAATACATCAGCACACGCCATGCATATATAATCCACACCGATATTACATACACGAAATTAAGCTACTAATTACTTACAATAATTATATATTTGTAGATATATTACAATGTTATATCACATTTTGTCATAAAAGGAAATGAGTATCATCAAGATTGGCGAAGAGGTCCCATGGTATCAAAGGATCCGTCATATCCAAGTCCCATTGCTCTAAAGCGATCGAATCTTCAGCAAGATATGATGAAGATTCACTTCTTGAAATATTACTATATAAAGATGAGAAAGAAGAAGACGAGATGGATATCTCGTTGTCGTGCATTTCGAATAGAGATCCGATGTCAACTTCTTCTGCACATAGAGTTTTGCAGTTTTTCGCCATAAGTTCTTTATCATTATCAGATATTGTTAATGTTTTCGTTGTTTCTGCTATAACACCATCTTTTGGAGTTTGATCCTTGGTTTGCTCTCCTTCCTTGATGGTAGAACACATGTTTGGTTTTATTTTCTGGTTCGGATCGGTTTGGTCTGTATTATTATTCATCGGTTCATGCGTATCCGGATCTAAACCAATATGTTTCATCTTCTTCTTGATCTTCGTATTCCAATGGTTTTTTATTTCGTTATCAGTTCGACCCGAGAAATGAGAGGCAATTTTAGACCACCTTCGACGTCCAAAGTATCCATAAAACATGTAAGAAGCACAACTACCGCATTTAGCATAAAACGTGATAATATCAATAGCACTTTATACTACAAGTCTCATGAACTAAACAAACAAAAAAAAGTTTACCGCATGAAGGATTTATGTACGTAAATCTATACTATATGTATAAATCACACTACATATTCTTTTTAAGCATCAGTAAAACCACATATACTTCAAACATAGTTTTGTTTTTATAAAACATTAATTTTCATAACTTTTTAAGAAATAAACAAATGAACTGAAGGAAGTTGAATGAAATATATAGGACCTAATTAAATCCATGCACGTACAGTTACATTTGTAGAGAGGTTTCGTTTTTCAAAAATCTAGTTTGATACCGACAAAAGAAATTATATGATAAAAATCAAATGAATTATCGTACCGATTTCCAAGTTGAGAGTGAAGTTCCATAATCCGATCTTCTTCAGCATCAGTAAAACCACCTCTCTTGAGATCGGGTCTCAAATAATTTATCCATCTCAATCTACAGCTCTTCCCACATCTCAACAAACCTTCATGCACATGTTAACATTAAACCCCCAAAAAGAGCAGAAAAAGCAAGAGAATAAACCCTAATCATGCATGCATGCAGGTAAATATATACATATATATATATATATATATATATATATATATATTTATGTATAAACAAAGAAGCACCTGCGAGTTTGGGGACAATTCTCCAACAGTGGATGCCATTGTTAAGAATGAAGTTCATGAGTCTATGATCTTCTTCTATAGTCCATGGACCTCTCTTCAATCCAATTTTGTCACAGCAAGGTTTTCTTCCCATTGATTTTTTTTTAAAACGCAAGCTCTAATTGATGACATTTATCAAATATCATACATATATATAGCTATAATGCTAATTTAAAACAAAGTGAGAGAGGTTGATGTGTTAGCTAGAAATATAAAGAAGAGAGCTTTGGATCAATTGTAATGGGCATTACTTATATATAATAAGAGGTGAGTTGGGAAGGGCAAAGATTCTCTCTTTTGACAGGTCACTTAGAGCAAGTACATTGTTGACACCCAAGTTGGGTGTCTAATGTTTTTTGCAACTTAAAAAAATTAGGAACCTGGGTCTTAACTCAGAAAAAAGATCCTATTTAAGACACTTTAACTTGATTTAGGAACCTGGGTGTCTAATGTTATTATTATTTTAATTGATCAAAATTTTAGACACTCCTTAAAATACCCCCAATGCACTTGCCCTTACAGGCTAAAAGACAAATACATCCAAATTTAAAGCAAAGCACTAATAAGTGAAGCAGTAAATAATGATTGAGGAGACGCTTAAACAAAGATTTAGTGAGAAGTGTAATGTTGTTTTAGAATAATATGCACTTGTCGACAAACTTCTTTTCAGCTTATGATTCATTGATTATCAAAGTTTGCATTAATGCAATACTTAAATTAAATGGGTATATGGTGAAAAAAAAATAAAAAAATTAATGGGTATATATAAATAAATTACTTGCGATTTTTTTTGTTTGTTGTTTCCACGTGTGGTGGCAGAATAATATCCTCGTTTAATGTTTTTTCACTAGCCATTAATTCTTCAATGTAAACGGTTTAAGTAACAATACAATCCGAATTTTACCGATCCAAAATATTAATTGGAATTTCGATTTGAGATTTCCCGAGTAAAAAAAAGGAAAAAAAAACTACAATATTATTAATCAAGTTTTATTAATCAAGAAGTTGTAGTGGATGGTTCATGAGAAAATTTGACTATGTTGCTCTAGGCCATGAATCGAGTTTTTCCGAATGTAGAATTATCAAAATAACTTTTAATCAAGTGGAGTATATATTAAAAATGGGCTATGTCACTTTCACCCGAAAAATTAATCTGGATCCATTAAAACTTGTAATTACTCCCGGAGATCCGTAAGAACTCAACAAAAAAAGTTTCCGTTATTTGTTTGCTTTATTGTAAACTTATTATGTTGATCAGTTTATGACTATTAATAGTATATGCTTACTTTAATTGGTAACTGAAGGAATTTCATTAATTGATTATGGTTTTGTTAAAAGTGTGGTTAAAAGAAAACGATTTGAGATTTGTTTGGATCCATCGGTCCCCTCCATCAAAGCCTTGTGCTTATTCGGTCATAAAGGCATCTTTTATTTTTCCATTATTCTATTTGTATATATTTTTGTAGTTTTTTTTTTTTGGTAAAAAATATTTTTGTAGTTGCGATGAATATTTGAGGACTTCACTTTTTACGTCATCATTTGTTAGTTTGCACTTCATTATTAAGCAACTTGCTTAATAAAGAAAGTCGATTTTATATTCGTTCGCTATAATCAGTAATATGTAATTCATTTCAATTGAATTAATCAACGTAACTCATTTAGTCAGTTTGATGCCAAAAAATTGAACTAACATAATATTATTTTAAATTGATATACTACTATAACGACGTTAAGCAATATTTATCAGTTTTAATTAACTCTCTTTTTTTGACGTATTTAACTTTCTTTTAAATCCAAAACTTTAACTTTCATTAATTACTATCGTAATAATATAAACTACTCTTTCTGTTTGACAATAAATATCATTTAAGGTTTTTTCACACATTAAAAAAAAACATATTATAAGTTCTATTATAATTCAAACTCAAAGTAGAGTGACTATTAGTAATTTTTATTAAACTAGAGGTTAAATTAATTATTTAATACCAAATTTTATACTGAAAATCTAAAACAACATTTAATTTGTAACGTAAAAACAATTTTTAAATAACATTTATTTTGAAACCGTGGGAATACTAAACTCCAAAACTTATAGGAAAACCAAATATTTACTATCTATAAGATATCCCCATTTGGTAATTGAAATTGTAGCAAGCACTCAAACATTAGTTCCACAACTTTTAAGGTAAATCTTTCAATCGCTATATCACCATAAAATTAGTTTGAAATAGTTATTTTGAAATATTATTTTATTTCATCTTTTAGATATAACTGGTATCTTTAATCATATTGAAATAAGTTGCACAATAAAAAAGTAATTAAGAGGAACAATTGGCATTAAAATACTCCAAAACTGAGAGGTTTCGCGTTATTCATGCATGAATATTCTCCAAGTACTTGAAGGTATATGCATATATCAAATATGGATCAAATATATAGAAATCTATCTAATTATAGATCATATTTTTGTCATGTATTTGGCCATTGACCAAATTCACCCTATATTTAATACTCAATATTAGTCTAAAATTTAGTTCAGTTCAGTGAACCAACACAACGACACAAGATCGAATATTTGGTTAGCAGCAATTTTATTTTCGTCAAGATTATGATGCGCCACGCAAAAGATAAATAATTGAAATATAATTATTTTGTTGAGTAAAGTCGTATAATACAAACAGTAGTGTAAGACTTACGAAATGAAAACATCGATCCCTTATGTATACGTCGATAATAAATAAAATCTATAACTTATTTTGACGTCTAATTTATATAACTCGTTCCACTAGTTTTTTATATAGTATGTTAAGAAATTTTATGTTCTATTTTGTGGAATCTCTCATTATCTTTCACGTTTAATGATCACTCGTGTGTTTTATGAACATTAAAATAAAAGACACACACAATTTAACCAGTTTACGTTCCAAGTCGAAAACGCCACGTCTACCCGAGATTTACTCGGAAATCCATTAAAAAATTTTAGTTACACAAACCGTACATACTGTAAACTCACAGTTGCCTCTCTCTATGCTCAATTTCTCTTAGCCCTAATGTGTCAGCTTTAGTCTCCTTCTATACACCTCATAATTACCGCCACACTTTTCTCTTCTCTTTATATTTTGTTTTTGACTTTACAGAAGAAGAAGACAAACTTGCTTTACTTTTGGCTGAGGTTAATTATGCCTCATACCCAGAGTCGGGATTGACTAAAAGCCAATAAAGCATTGGCTTGGGGTCTTTTGTATGGTTATTAATTTTAGGGGCCAAAAAATTTATAGATAAATTTATATGGTGTTGCTGGTAAAGGTAAACTTCAAAGCAAAGGAGGTCGTCTGTTCAAACTTTCATTTTGGATATTTTTATTATTTATAAATGAATAATTAGTGGGCCAAAAATTTAGCTTGGCTTGGAGCCATTAAATTGTCAGGCCCGGTTCTACTCATACCCTTGGTGGAAAATAGGCTAAATAGTCATCTAAATAAATAAATAAAGGAAATAACCATTTGAGACATAAATAAAGGAAATAACCATCTGTGCGCGTGAGAAAGTGTTGACTACGTAATTTAATACCAAACTCTACATTTTTTATTTTTATTTTTATATAATGTTAAGATTTAGTACCAATTTTTGAAGTTTTTTTTTGCAGCAGAACAAAGATACAACGAAGAAAAAAAGAAAGACCAAAATCTACTAATAACAACGAAGAACAACAAGGTATACGGCGCTTTAGAAAATGGAAAAATGGTCAAGAAAATAAAAAACCGAGACGAAGCCGGGCGGAAGAACATCAATCACAAGCCTAAACGCGGACAATCCTATTTTTGCCATAGCCCCGGCAGAGTTGGAGTCCCATCTTAGTTGCCACGAGTATAGTCCCGAAGCCACCTCAAACCTCGAGAAAAATGCCTACAATTTTTTCAAAAACGAACGCAATTTACAGTTTCATCGAAAAACAGAACTAGCGCCATCATCTACAAAGGAGTGTCAAACATTGAAACGAGATGTACACATGAAAATAGTTTTTTTTAATATTTACTTCAAATTACAAGAAACTAGAAGAACATTGTTGATTCATGTCCTCACATGAACATGGAAACGGAGAGAGATGAATACTCTAAAGGGACATATAGATCATGTCCTCACATGAAAATGACGTCTAATTTATATAACTTATTTTGACGTCTAATTTATATAACTCGTTCCACTAGTTTTCTATATAGTATGTTAAGCTAATTTTTATAATGCATCCATTAAATTTGCTAATTAGAGATACTAGGGATTGACCTCCGCGCTTCGCGCGGGCCTTATTTACATTCATGTTTTATATTTGTTTTTATGTAATTTATTTGGGAACCTTTTTTTTTTCTTTTCAAAATTTAGTTTAATATTCGGTTTATGTTTAAAGTTACATTATGTGCATGTGTTTTTTCTTTTTTCTCCTTATTCTTGTTTGTATATAGTAACGGTTTTCTCTTACTTATGTTATTAAGTTATGTTGAAATATTGTTCTTTTTTTATGTGTTCATATTTTGTATTTCACTACTGTGTGATTTTATTTATAGTTTTATATTTATTTTACATATTTACATTCATATTTTTAAATTTGTTTATATGCTATTTTTTAGGAATTATTTTCTAATGTCACAATAAGATATCCGTTAGAAGACGTTTTTTTTTTTAACCTCGTTTGATAAACCGACTTAAAAAATAGAAGTAAGAAGCGGTTGAGCGTGGGTTTGATAAACCGACGTCTCTTTTCTCCTAATAATTAATATTTATTTGTAATCAAACTAAACTAATCAGTTATTTTCGAGAACACCCACAAGATACTTTAATCTTCTGGAAAATTCAGAAAACTCATACCACATGGTTTCTGATAATCTCTTAGGGAGAGCTATGAAAAACCGGAAAATGAACAAACAAATACCCAATACCATACCACACACATATATTTTCGATTAGTAAGATTTGACACAGCTTTCAATTATTGAAAGTTACATGACACAATAAAATAACACATCTTTTAATTAGTAATATTTTTAAATAGGTGGAGTCCATTAATTGAAGAGTTTAGTGCTGATGTGGACAGCTTAGAATGAGAGAAAACTCTCTCATTATATAATACTAGATGAATACCCGCAGATTTCTTTTATTAAAATATATCGTTGGTCTGTCAAATTAGTTAATAATAAGATTTAATCATTCCCTTTGCTTTTAACAAATATTAGTATTACTCAAATTTCTATGATCACTCATTCATATTATTTTGTGTATCTATCTTTCCACAAAATGTTTTTTCCCCACAAACTTGACGTTAATATAGCGTTTCATTTTAAGTTTATTGGTTTATAAAATTGAAAACAAATGTGAGAGAACTACTACAATATCAAATGGGAATTGAGAATAATTTACTATACTCATCTGCTATCCTTCAAAATTTATCTATCAAAATTCTAGTGTTTTTCTTTTGTCAAATCTCCACTTGGTCTCGTCTTGAATACTCGTATATGACCAAAGTGGTAACATTTTTCATATTTCTCGGGCAAATTGATTCGTGATGCATGTATGTAAAAGTTTTTTTATTTGTAATAGTATCGTTTTCTCTCGGTTTCTTTGTTGGATTCCTTTATCACAAAAACGTAACTCTTCCTCTTTCATGAAAAAGATTATGTTTTGCTTTGTATATAAATTATTTTGACATCTTAAGTTTCCAATTCTTGCAATCCCATTTTACCTCCTTCCTCACCCCTCTAGTTGGAACAACAAACCTTTCTTTCATAGAATTTTAAAAGCTTTCGTAAATTAAGTAAGTAGCACCACAAATCACCAACTCCATTCACGGTTTTAACGTTAGAAAAATGGTTTGAAAAACATATAGATGTCTTAACTAATTTGTGTAAACAATTTTTTTGACCTCCTTCCTCACCCATGGAGTTAATTAAATATTCTTAAACCAATTTTTTTAAAAAATCGTTGAACTGAATTCTATCGAAAAGTGACCTAATTTATCGGAAAAGTATAAGAAACATTAATATCATTTGACAAATAGAAGGTTGTTTCTTTATCTTCATCTTTCTTCCATTTGATTTTTTTGCCTTCAGTTCTTTTTCTGTCTTCGGTCTTCCTTTTTTTAGTTGTAGTTTTATGGTCAAATAAGAACAAATAATATCTCACTAATCCACTCTATTCTAGTCATTTTTCAAAATTTCCCAAAAAAACAATCAAAAGACATCCATCAATCAATAACCCTCAAACCTACCTATCTAATTTACCAGTCAAGCTAAGCTTGCTTTATTATGTCAATATCATTAATCCTACTCTATCGTCCGTGTATATATATAGTTTATGTTCTTAACCTTATGACTTTTGAGAATTTAGGTATTCACGTTCATCATAGAAAAACAAAACAAAAATGGTATTGTTACTAAGCATGAGGATATAATCTCTATTCAAAGTGAACGTATATACGTCCCCTCCAGCTTGCACTCCCATTTCTTTTTTGGTGAAGCTCTCTTCCGAGACTCTCAATTTTATTTTTACTCAAACCATAATTTAATTTGTCTTCTAAGTGTCCTCATTTCGTCTTCCTTTTTCCGAGTTTATTTTACAAATTTGCCTAGTATCATAAAAACATAAAATGCAGAGCATAAGAAATACATAAGTTAAAGAGGACGTAAATCTGTTTATTCTCTAACTTTCTTAAAAAAAACCGAACTTCTTAAATTTTCGTTAAACAAACCTTTTTCGCAGTGGCACTCATCCGCTCATTCCCACTTATTCTAAATGCATAGAGATAGATATGGTATCGTAGCGCCGAGTTTCTTGGTCGGGACGAATACGAAAAGTACGTTTAGAAAAAAGAATG
Source organism: Eutrema japonicum (assembly GCA_030161315.1). Taxonomy (NCBI): domain Eukaryota; kingdom Viridiplantae; phylum Streptophyta; class Magnoliopsida; order Brassicales; family Brassicaceae; genus Eutrema; species Eutrema japonicum. Next base: position 50,817,180 of record BSQW01000005.1, read on the forward strand.
TGAAAGAGCAGGAGATTAAAATGTTTATTTTTATTATTTTTGAAAGCTGATGTGTCATGGAATGTAGTGATGATGTGTCAATCCCTGTTGAAACCCACTCACTCTTTCGTTAAACAAACCTTTTTCGCAGTGGCACTCATCCGCTCATTCCCACTTATTCTAAATGCATAGAGATAGATATGGTATCGTAGCGCCGAGTTTCTTGGTCGGGACGAATACGAAAAGTACGTTTAGAAAAAAGAATGTGAAAGAGCAGGAGATTAAAATGTTTATTTTTATTATTTTTGAAAGCTGATGTGTCATGGAATGTAGTGATGATGTGTCAATCCCTGTTGAAACCCACTAACTCTTTATATATTAGATATTTGAAAAATTTAATGAGCCTAAAAATTAATTAAACGACTTATCATTTATAGCCCCACTAAAATATAATCTTACATGTTTAGCCCATTAGGTTCAACTTAATCCCGCATCTTAACTGGGATGGGCCTAAAGATGGAACAGCGCAAATGAAACGTAGAAAATTAGTTTCTCCCTTCGTAGAATCGTAGTTCGTAGTACACATTTCGTTTCTTCAAATTATTATTTCTGTTATTATTACTTATTTGTTTACTAGAATATTATTTTTTAAGAAGTAGAGATATACCATGGATTTTTTTTTTTTATAACTGCGAAAGTTGTTTGCTTTCAGGAATGCTATCATTTAGTTTTATAAAAAAATTTCGGATGTTTGATCTTAAACTTGTTGCTAAAACTTGGAATACTCTATTGGTAAATCAAAGACACGTAATTAAACTAAACCAGTACTAAAATTATATTATCTTATACCACATCAAGAGCCAAAAGAAAACATACAAGCCTCATAGGATGCACATACACCAATTTCTAGTTGGTCGGAGTCTAACAAAACCGGATTGAGAGCTAGAATCGATCCCTAATCAAACCGGAACAATTTGGTTTGGTCAAGAATAAGAAACGTCTCTCTTTGTGACGACGAAGTAACAGCTGTTCCAGGACATAAACGAACATATAAATGGGTGTCCACTAACAAATTCAGATCACATCACCATGTTCACATCTCTGTCCTTTTTTTTCGAATTCTTTTTTGTTTTTTTTTAAAATGTCTTAGGGAACAACATGTAATGATAACGACTTATTGATCGTCTCAGCACGAATACTAATTCTTATGCGTTGACTTTTAAATCCACTAACCATTTTTATACAACCCCTCTCTCTCTATAAATTCAGTACCCTTTGTTGATAGATCCTACAGAAAACAACAAAGAACAAAAAAACAGATAAGAAGAAGAAGAATTCAAATGGCAGCAAGAAGTTCTTTGATCCGCTTCGCCTTCGTCTGCATTGTCTTGGCCGTGTTGGTCATGACTGCTGAGTCGCACAACGGGCACAACCATGGTCCGGCTCCGGCTCCATCGCCACATGGACCCAAGGCTACGGCCCCCACTCCAAGTGCTGCCACTTTCTCCGCCTACCCTCAGCTCATCGCCACCGCATTGGTCGGTGCCTTGTCTTTCGTCTTCTGAGATGTGTTTCCATTCATCTTAATATCGTTTCTCTCTTGTTCTTTTTTTTTGTTTTTCCTTTCTAATCTCATGTCTTCCTTCTTTCCTTTTGTTTTCTGATAGATTGTGATGATCTGTTGCAATAATAAGTCTTATCTATAAAACATTTCTCTTTTTTTATGTTTTATCATATTATTATCCACCTTTGAACATCAACAAATACATATCCAAGAGTTAAAAAAAAAAAAACCCGAATATTGTAGTAACCTGCAACCAAAACCATGAGTAGACCAGAATGTTGTAGTAGTTTGCAACCCACTGAATCATCAGATGTGCAAAAATGACTGAAAGCCAATCAATTTAAAATTCATTAGAACAATATGTAACGATAACAAAGTCAACGACCGTCTCAAGAGTTACAAGACTCATTCCCCAATCCTCCGTTGACTTACCATTTTAATACAATCTCTCTCTATTTCTCGCTCTCGCCATATAAAAAAAAAGAACACAAAAGGACAAAAAGGACATCCGAACGATATTTTATTCTCCAATAGTATTTATCCAGTTTTTTGGTTAACCTATTCAGACTATTCAATTTCAAATTAATAAAATCATATTTCGTAGAAAAAAAAAACACAATTGTGTTCCCTCAAATAAAAAATCATCTAGTACATTAGTCACTCGTTTATGCATTTTAACTTGACGTTACAAAAAGAGTAACTAGCCTTGGGAGAATGTTCATTTAATTATTTAAGTATTTGCAAATTGACAAATTTATTCTCCAAACATTGTGGTTATAAATTAAATCATCAAATATGAGTTGACTGAGCAAAGTAGAAATAAAAAATAAACGAAAAACATTAGAATTAATTGAAGAGACATATATAACGTTTGACTTTTTTTTTAATCCCAAATTTATGCAGTCAATTCATACTTGAATATTTAATCTGTAATTATGATAGTTGGGTAATATATTATCCAATTACAAATATTTGAAAAATTAAATGAGCATTTTCCAAATAGCTTTCTTTTCTTTATTTTTTTTAACACAAATAGCTTTTTATACATTTAAAATATACAGAAAAAGGAATCATATATAGTAAAAGCGAAGTAAATTTTCGGAATGAAACTCTCTCATTCACCATAAACCGTAAAGTTCGGTTCAAATTAAGTTTTTTTGAATTCATAATATACAATACTGATATGCTAAAGATTTCGACTATAAAAGACGGATATGCCATTAATGAATTACCTTTAAAATGGAAAAAATAAAGCTATTTAGTATTATCGACATATTTTAAAAATGGAAAATCAAATAGAATAGGGAACCCTATCCTATGTTAAAAACTATATATATCAATTCCTAGGACCGTATTTTTGTTTCATGATACCGGTCTCTTTCGTTTTGTATGCCCTTTACTTTTTGTTTAGTTTATGTTGGTACTTGCTTTAGGTTTAATCTCTACGGTTCATGTTGCTTTCTTTTATATGTTTTTGTTTTTGTTTAGTGTATTGTTGTTTTCCCGTGAATCCGGTTCTAAAGAATAATTTGTGATCTAAAACGCTTTTTTCAAGCCCCATGGGATAGGTTACCGGGTTGAGTAAATTAAACAGAGAAAATCAAGAGATTAGAGGAGTCTTACAAAAAGAGGTTATTTAAATTATCTTTTTGATGTCGGATCTGATAAACCTAATCATTTAGATGTTTTTTTTTAATTAAACATTTAGATGTTACTTCAGTAATGAATCATCGTTGAAGGTTCCATAGCAACGTGATTTGATTCATCATAAACATATTGATCTTGGATAATGTTTGAATGATCCTCAATTTTTGTTTTCTTTTTTAGTATCGTTATTTTTTGTTTATTTTGATATGTTTCTCCTTCACATCAGGCTCTCAACTAAACGCAATATAAGTTTGTATCGTACCAATCGACGAGATTCATCTTCATTGTCTCTAATTCATCTTCTTCTACGGTATGAGTGTATTTTCTCTATAATTTTAAATTTATTCCTTAGTGTTTGCGGCCGAGGCGATGTTTCTCTATCTGCTCCACGTTTAGTCTCAAGATGAGGTGAGTAGTTTTCAAGTTTTAGCTTCTTATAATAAGCTCGATAAATTATTCAAGACAATTTATGGTTCTTCGAGTATCGTGGACATCGAACTCTGTGGGGTTGTGGGAAATGAACTCATGGTCATTTAGGGTTTGGATTTTTGTTTTCTCTGATAAGTCTCCGATGGTATTATTTTTCTTCTCCCTTTTTAATGGTTTGTACTCTCTTTCTTTGTCTAGAAGATTTTTCAGATCTAATATATCCATCCATAAGTAATTTCGTTTTGTTGTTGACGTTGTGCATATGTGTGACCATCGATCTCTTGGATGATGTGTTTGATAGGTGTTATCTATAGGTGTTATCTATAGGTATTTCTGAGGCTAAATTTTGTTCTGTAGACTGCTAACATAAAAACCCTTCGATATATTTTCTAAACTTTTTGGTTTCGTTTTGTACAGCTGATTGAAAAGATTTCTCCTTTTTTGGTGTGTGTAACGTGCTTTTTGTTGTTGTTATGTTCACCCAGAATGAATGATACAAAGTTTTATTTGGTGGTTTGTTTTTTATTCTCTAGGAAAAACGGAGCATGTCAGTCACGATTCAGAAGACAGTAGATAGAAGACATAAGACAAGAAGAAGATGATCTCCATATTTGAACATTATTTTTGTCATGATCTCTACGTATATTGGTTAAAGATTCCTTCTTATTCTTTTATATTTGACCAAAGTTATTAAATTATTTTGGCTGTAAATTCTCTGCTCTTTCATGAAAACATATTACTTTCACGAGACAAATCAAGTTATTAAAAAATGCAAAAAAATGAAACCGCGTTTTTCTAAAGTATCATACTGTGCAAAATGAAAGGTATCAATAGTTATTTATAAATTGGTTTTTTTTTACCTTTTTCTAAATATTTAATCAAGTTTATGCTAAAATTTGGATAATCAAGAAAAAGAAAGGAAAAAATATCCTACACTGCTACACAACCGCCTTATGTGTTTTAGGATAAGGATGTTTCCTAAAAATTACGGCTAAAGATAATATTGATCATTATCAGTTTAAAACCCCTTAAAAAGGATATATAATTTAACAAATAAAAACGGTGATGTGTTAGTAGGATAGCCTATAAAGAAACATATGTTTTTCCTTTTTAATGATTTAATTGAGATTTAAGAGAAATCGGCTAATAATTCATATTTCTTGGCCAATAATGATGTTAAGCCTAATCATTTATTTTAATTAGTTGAAACATATTTTAAATTATATAATTATATTACTTAAAAAACGACAGCAAGTAGTATGATCGATGTTTTGGTGTTTCTACACAGTATCTTCGAATTCGATTATCACCAACGATTTAAAAAATTAAGACGACCGCATCTTAATCGTAAAAATAAAGGAATCTGAAAAAGCAAACGAGAGAAATAGTAGTGTATTGAAAAATTTATATCTTTTGATTTTTTCTTAGAATCCTATATATAATAGAATTGAATTTATCAAAATGCAACAAGCATATTTAGTTTTGTAAACAATGGCCATGGAAATAACTATGGATGATGCTACAAAATCTTTCATTTGTAGCCAAAGATGCGACGATCATTGTAGCAATGGAGTTTATCCTCTCTGGGCTCTTTTCATGATTTGAGATCATGTTTCACACTTAAAGCTTATATTTGAGCAAGCATTATCTACGAAATCTTGTGTCTGTAGAACCGTCATAGATTTATGGGTTAATAGGTTCCGGGAAAAATCTCAATTGTATCTCCGTAGACCGTTAATGACCTCTTTGATTGAGTTTGACGGCAGAGATTTCTGGTTTGAACCACTTGGTTGTTGCGTTCCAACCCTAACGAGCAAATCTTGATCGTTGATCCTCTGTTATGTTGATGGTCCACCGAGATATCTCAACGGCATCGAAGGCACCGTTGGTCGTGACGGAGATAGTTTGGACAACGACGCCGATTCCTCTTATGTGGTAAGTAAATTTTTTCTTAAACTGGTCTCTACTATTAGGGTTTATGTGTAACTTAGCTCAAATTTGTTCCCAAGAAATTGAGTTGAAGTTGTGCATTTCACATGTTTACGCTATATGATTCGGCTTTGTCTTATTTCAGGATTGTATGCACAAATTATACAGAAACTCGATGCAAATCCACAATGACAAGTTGAAGAAGGTGGATCTAACATGGAGAACAAGTATCTGCTTACACTATGCTAAACATTGAAGGTAATAAGGATTATCTCGGTATTTGATTGATTCTCACAATGTGCGAAGCTTTTTGATATACTATCATTTTCCTTTTGTTTAGATGTTTCACAGATTGAATCGACACGAGGGATATTTCTGCAAATCGTATTGGATTACTTATTAGCCAACATGTGATTAAGGTCTGTGAGAACAATATAATAATAAAGTCAAGAGCAAGTCGGATGATACACGATATGCAGGTGACCCGAGTTTTTAATTGCCACTGATGTATATTGCAAATTTATATGAGACTTTAGTCGGTGGAGCAGATGTGAGGCTTGCTTCATTGAATGTCATAAGGAAAAAGACCATTGGGGTAGCTCTTGAAGGAGCTGGTGGATTACAAGTTTCCTTCGTGTTAATCCAAAACAATAATTTTAAAATATATATATTTGGGATACTTTGGTGGATCCCATATTGGATTCATGATTTTGAGATAGTATGGCTGAGACTTATGACATGTAAGGGCTCTCCTTTCAGAATAATAAGACAAAGAAAAACTACAAGAAAATTAAAAAGATGAGGTAGGAGGATACAAAGACGATGAAGAAGTATAAGAAAGAGCAGAAAAAGGGGGGAAAGAAGAAGTGGAAGAAGAGGAGAAAAAAGATAAATCAAAATATAAAGAAGAAGACGAAGTTGATGATGAAGAAGTTGAAAAAGACGAACAAAAAGTTGAATAAATCCTGGAGAATAAGAAGAAGATGGGAACACGAAATAGTAAAGAAGAATAAGGATAAGAAGAAAGGAAGTTGGAGTTGAAGAAGAAAACCGGAAGAAAAGGAAGGAAAAAAAACCCGGAAGATGAAGAAAACAAAGTAAACGAAAAATAAAATTGGAAGATGAAAAAGACGAAGTAGAAGAAGGTGAAGATGAGAAAGAGACGAAGAAAAACCATAAGAAGAATAGTTTTGATAAGACAAAGAAGACCAATGAGGAATAAGAAGCAGAGAATGAAGAAGGCTAATAAAAATCGAAAAATAAGAAGAAGAAAAACTGAGAGAATACAAAGGTGATGAAGAAGAAGTCAAAGACGATGAAAAAGAAGTAGAAAAATACGAGGAAGATAAAAAAACACAAGAGGAAGAAGAGAAAGAAAAAAAAGAAAAAAAAGATACAACAGAATAGTAAGAAGAAGTAGAAGTAGAAGTAGAAGTCGAAGACGATGATGAAGATGAAAGAAAATGGTGAGGAAGAAGAAAATCAAAAGATATATAAGAGGAAGAAGAAGAAAAAGTAGAATAAAAAGAAGGAAAAGATGAGGAACTAACAAAGGCTTTAAAATTGGAGAATGAAGAAGAACACGAATAAAAACAGGAAAAAAGAATAAGGACGAAGAATAACAAAACCAAAATATAAAGAATATGAAGAATAGTAGAACAAAGCAGAAGAGGAAGAAGAAGAAGACAAATCAGAAGAAGGAGAAGAAATAGAAGTTGAAAACGATGAAGAAGAGAAAAGAAAAGATGAGGAATAAGAAAATCAAAAGACAAATAAGAGGAAGAGGAAGGCAGTGAAGAAGAAGAAGCCGAAGACAGTGAAAAGGAAGATGGGAAAGGACGAGGAATAAGAAAATCCGAAAGTTGAATAGGAGGGAGAAGAGGAGGACGAAGTCATGAAGAAGAAGAAGGAAAATACGAGGAAGAAGACCAAAGAAAAAAAAATCAGAATAAGAAAAATTAGGACAAGATGAAAATGTTGAAGAATAAGAAAGGGACGAAGATGATGAATTTGGAGAAGAAAAACCATATAGAATCTTTGAGAAGAAGTCATGTGACAATCTTATGGTGATATTAACTAGATATTATATCTCTAGACACCTCAGAAGATTATCAACTTGAAAGTGATAACAACATTAAAAAGCTTACACGGAAATCCGAGAAGATAAATTACGAAAAAAACTTTCTTTAGAATAAATAGTGATACTTAAGGTATGCGGAATACGAACATGGCTAGAGAGTTGGGAGCGATAAGAAACATATATATGCCGTTATTCATGTTGTCTGCGTTGCTGCTTCAGCGGTTGTGGCTTATACTTGCTACAAACAGTTGTAATGAAGAAATTTGAATCCTAAGATGATTGTGTATTGTGTTTCAATTAGACATTGTGACTTTGTTTTATATTTCAAACTATATATCTCCTTCGTTTCAAGAGGAATGTTCATGTTAGAACGGTCGGATAATATGTGTTCATGTTATCTATGTCCTTTCTACTTCACAAGATTTTTTGAACTGATCGTTTGTGTAAAGATATCCAAGAGCATAAAAAATGTGAAAATATACGTTCAAAAAATTCCAAACTTCCAAAAAATAATTAGAAAAGGAAAATACGATGAAGGCGAAAAATCGAAAGTCAAATAAAAGGAAGAAGAAAAACACAAAGAAGAAGTAGAAGATGTGGAAGAATAAGAAGCATGAGAATACAAAGACGATAGAAGAAAACGGAGAAGATGAGGCAGAAGAAAAATCAGAAGAATAAAATGAAGAAAAACCGAATGAAAAAAAAGTCAAAGATGACGATGACGATAAAGAAGAAGAAGTATGAGTTGAAAACGATGGAGGATAAGAAAGAAAAGACGAAGAATATGAAAAACTAAAAGATAAAGAAGAGGGAGAAAAAAAAGACGAAGCCAATGAAGAAAATGAAGAAAATAAAAATAGTCGGATAAAACGAAGATGGTGAACAAAGAAGAATGAAATGACGAATTTTGGAAAAGAAAAAAAAATAATCATAAGAAGAAGTTGGAGAAGAAAACCAATACAAAGTAGACGAAGTGGAAGAAGAAAAATACGTGGAAGAAAAAAAGAATAAAAAAAGAATTAAACCAGAAGATGGATAATACAAAGTATATGAATGTGAAGATGATGAAAGAGACGAAGAAAAATTAGATGAAGACAATAAAAAAAGAACAAGTTAAAGATGAAGACGATGAAGAAGAACTCGAAAATACAAGGAAAAAGATTAAGAAAGGGAAAATATAAACCATAAGAGGAATAAGAAGATGAATAAGATGAAGACGTTCAAGATATGATGAAGAATTGGTGAAAGGAAGAATAATCGGAAGAAGAAGAAGAAAAAGAAGAAGGAGAAGAAGGAGAAAAAACTATAAGATAGAAGACGAAGTGGAAGAAGGGAAATATAGGGAAGAGATAAAAATGGATGAAGACTTTAAAGGAGGAGAAGATGAGGAATTTGGATAAAAATAGGAATAAGACAAAGTAGAAGAATGTGAAGATGATGAAAAAGATGAAGAAAAATCAGAAAGATAGGAAGTCGAAGAGAACAAAGAAGACGAAGGTGATGAAGAAGGAGAAAATAAAGAAGAAGAAGAAATGGCATATTATAACCCGGAAGAAGAAGAAGATGAAGACATAACCGAAGATGAACATGAAGTAGAAGTAGAAGTAGAAGTCGAAGACGATGATGAAGATGAAAGAAAATGGTTATGAATAAGAAAATCGAAAGATTTATAAGAGGAAGAAGAAGTAGAAGTCGAAGACGATGAGGAAGAAGAAGAAAAATATGAGTGACAGAGAAAAACCGGAAGGAGAAAACAAACAAAAAAGAAATAAAACGAAGAAGAAGACGTGAGAGAAGAAGGAGAGATAAAGGTGGAAGACGATGATGAAGAATAAAGAAAAGATGATAAAGAAGAAAAACCAAAGGATAAAGATGACGAAAAAAGATGACGAAGAACGATTATGTAAAGACGAAGAACTCGCGTTTGTCTTAGTTCATTTGGTTTGTGGGTTTCATACACTTATTTAGTATTGCTTTTTGAGTTTTTAATTTTGTATGGTATTTACTTTATTTTGATCCCGTATGTCTCAAGTGGCTACGAATACTGGCGACCCAAAGGTTTTTCAAGAGAGAGCTATATTGAGTCCCCGTAACCAAGACGTAGATGTTATTAATGAGTTTATGTTGTCGCAGATAGTTGTTAATGTGTTTTCATTAATTCGTAAGTTCGTACATTGGTTTGTTTTTAGTTAATCCTTTTTATTTTTTTGGGACATGTGATGCACATGAATATCTTAGTTCTGATAGTATTGATACTTCGGACACGAGTAAGATGGATGGTATGGTTTATACCCATGAATATCTAAACAGTATTAAAGTATCATGTTTGCCTAACCACTGTTTAAAGTTAAAGATTGGAGTTCCTATCATGATGCTGAGAAATATTGATCCTAGGGGTGGATTTTGCAATGGTATGAGGTTGCTGGTAACTCAATTAGCTAACCATATCATCGAGGCTAGCCTTATAAGCGGTGATAAAGTAGGAAAACGGGTTCTGATCCCTAGAATGTTTGTTTCCCCACCAGAAGCAAGGTTTCCTTTTAGGATGCGTCGTAGAAAATTTTCCGTTGCTATCGCGTTTGCTATGACGATAAATAAAAGCCAGGGTCAGCCTTTGCAAAAGGTTGGTTTGTTTTTGTCTAAGCCAGTATTCTCACATGGTCAACTTTATGTTGCTGTTTCTAGGGTTACATCGAGAAAACGATTGCGGATTTTAATAACCGATCAAAAGGGGAAGACAATAAACGTTGTTTACAAAGATGTTTTTCAAAGCATTTTCACGTCCTCACGTTTGGTTTAGTTTAGGCTTTTATTGGATTTTATAAACGTAGTTAGGTTTTTTTCTTCTTTGAGTTCTTTGTATTGGTTACAGTTTTAGTTTTAATACATTTGTTTGACTTTCATATGTTTCGATATCCTTTATGTGTTTTTAATTAGTATTTACCTTGGAACCGATGTCCTGCTCTCTAATACGAATGCTCATTTATTTGTTTATATCTTCAAACTGCATTATAATTAGCATATTCTCAGTATATTCTCTCGATCTATGTTTTTATTCTGTTCGTCTACTTTAGATTGCTTTAGTAATCATATCGAATTGAGATCAATAAACACGTTTCGATTCAGCATCTATAAAACTTGGAATGACATAATTAAAGTTTATAGGTGGAGCTCTTTGCCTGCGCAAGGCGCGGGCTACACACCTAGTAAATAATGAAAGCCGAATTAAAAATAAATAAATGGTGTGAATATGATGAGCCTGCCTCAACAAAGAACAAAGCCCAATAAGTATTTCTTTTCTTGAATAAACGGAGCCCAACAGAGACGCGTTTTGATTCGAATGTTTGCCTTATCCGTTCGTCTCACCTTCTTCGTCGCCTCTGAATGAAGTTTTCCAGAATCTGAAATTTCAAAATCCGTAGGGACGAGGATAGAAGAAAAATGGCGCAGATGGTTGCGATGCCCGTAGCGCACTCGCTCTCACTCATTTGCAATTGGGCAAAATCTAACCCTCTCTCTCGCAACACTCTTGCTCTGCCAGCTTCAAACGCTCCCAATGTAATAAGTTCTCAAGGATATTCTCTCTTGCGTATGATTGCTGTAATTGAATTTCTTGGTGTTATGTGTGCTAGTTTTCAATCTTGTTCGTCAATTTGTTTTTAGGGGACGAAGAAATCTTGTGTATGGGTGTCACAGTTTAAACCCTATTAGGACCCCATCCATTTAGGTACTTGTCTCTGGTTTTAGGTTTTTTTTGTTTTTGTATTGAAATGCAGAAGCAGAGTCTAAGCATCCGATGTGCTCGTGTTGGAGGTGTGGAGATTCCGAGTAATAAGAGAATTGAATACTCTATTCAGTACATTCATGGGATTGGCCGAACAAGGGCTCGCCAGATTCTCGTTGATCTCCAGATGGAAAACAAAATCACCAAAGACATGGCCGAGGAAGAACTCATCATTCTTCGTGATGAAGTCTCCAAGTATATGATCGAGGGTGATCTGGTATACACTTTTCTCCTACATCTTTGCTTTCTAGCACAAAGCAACGTTCATATAGCAGTGTCTAAGTTCTTCTTTAATCTCAAGAAGGGATATGAAATACCCATTCTGCAATAATTTGTGGTTTCATGTGGTTTTGGTTTGTGTGCTTTGGCCTTAGAGAATGAATTTGTGATATGTGTTGTGGGTGTTTGTGCAGAGGAGATTCAATGCTCTTGCGATCAAGAGATTGAAGGAGATCCAATGTTACCGTGGGGTAAGGCACATCCAAGGGCTGCCATGTCGGGGGCAGAGAACCAAGAACAACTGCAGGACTCTTAAAGGCAAGAAAATCGCCATTGCAGGGAAGAAGAAAGTTTCCAAGTAAACATGATCTTGATTCCATGTTGTTTTGTAATTCTCTTTTTAGTTTGTCTAGTTTCTCTGTTTAAATTGTGATTTTGTAATCCCTGAAACTTGGCTCCAATATAGCCCTCTCCAGATTTATCTTCGGTTTTCTGGCTATTCTTATTCCATATCTTCATCATTCATTATTAAGTTACAGAAAAAGTTGAAGATTTTAGCATTCAAGCAAGAATCGTCTCATTGGATTTAGGGGTGGAGATGATTACATAAAGTGATAAAACATTCAACAAAGATATGCTCCACATCATGTTGATGTCAAACCAAGAACAAACCTGAAAATTTGATCGAACCAATATGGTTTATTCAGAATACGTACATATATGAATACATCATAAACCCCCCCCCCCCCAAAAAAACAATTTTAAATTGATAACTTTTGCGAAAAAGACTCGATCTTGAATTGTCTCTAATCCTACTCACAAAATCTTGCTATCATACAAAAATGAAGAAAATGAATAATAACAGGGTAAAATTTCAGTAAGAGAACTCGTGGCCGCGGATAGAAATGTATTTCTTGACCCAAATGGCAATATCTTCGGCGCAGGCCTGTGCCTGAGGAGTCTTGAGAAGCATATCAAGTGTTGCAAACTCATGAACTGCGTCTTTGTATTCTAAAACTGGAGAATCTACGTTTACCTTTCGAAGCTCCTCTGCATAAGCAATGGCTCGATCTCTCATCCAGTCATGCTCAGCCACTACTGTAAGCGTTGGAGGCATTAGCTTCAGGGGTGGTCCACTGCGGTTATGGGCAAGTGGGTTCGCTGCCGGGTGGTCAAAGTCGAACTCTTTCTCTGGTAAGAAGAGTTTCCAGGCCAGAACAGAGACAGGCTTATCGTAGAAGTAAGAGTTTGCTAGCTTTATCTCGGACTGTGTTGGGTTGTTTCCGATGAAAAAAGGGTACATTAGAACCTGTGCAACAACTTTAACCGGCTCTAGAAGTTTCCCAGCTTCCACTGCTTTCCGAGCTACGTAGTCTGCTATGTTCCCACCACAGCTCACCCCGAGAAGAACACATCTGTTTTAAAGTCATATGAGCAAAAACAGAATTTGATGTGAGATTGCAACCAACGGAATCTAAGTGCTTCTAAATAGAACCCTGACTTTGTTCTCAGTTCTTCAATAGAACAACCTGAAACTATTCTAAAGATTTAATCTGCCGAAATGGGTCTAAATTCCAGATAGCAATCTCTGCAAGCAAGCATCAAGATTGCTGAAACAATCTAAATCAAAGCGTGTTCTCTAACTTCAGTAAACATAAAGGGTTCATGATCACATCAAAATCCAAATATTTGAAGTGGGAGAGCAATCCACTCTATGGTCGTTTACATCTAACTCTTTGCTGTCTCTAGCTCATACTTGTTAACTGACTAAGTTCATACTTTGTCTGTCTTAAGCAACAACCAGGCAAGGTTACAAATACAAACCTGGAAGGATCGGCGTGAGCTGCCAGCCAAGGCTCAACCATGGAAGCTCCAAAAGCATCCACTATCTGTCCTTGAACGTTCAGTTTCTTCAAATCAACGCCATTGACGCGTCGATTACCCAAAGACTTGCAACATTCAGCTAGATTAGCCTGTTTCCCAAGCCAATTCAGCACTTTGACTCCGTCCTCGAACGCCGCAGGGTACCGATTGTCAGGCGCAAGCCTGTAACCTACGGCCAATACAATTACGTCACATACTTTAGCGATTCGCCGGCAAAAGAAGTCATTAGCCGCCGAATCGGAACTTCCGCTGACCCAACCTCCACCGTGGAACTGCAACATCACTGGAAGTTTCCGGGAATTCCTCTTCGGAGATGGCGCATATCCTCCGTATGGTTCTAGATTCTCGGTGTTGCTTCCGTAGCTATTCCTTCGAGATTCGTTCGGCGGAGAGCTCTGATTAAGAGGGCCGTGGCTGTGTCTCCGATCGGATCTGGGTGGGTGGTGATAATTATCTCTGTGGTGTAGCTTCAGCGAATCGGGTTCGGATGGAGAAAGAGCAGATTCGGGGAGGAAGATCCTCACCGTGAGTGACGTCATTGGATCAATGTGGATATCTTTGGTGGCAACCCCGTCGGTGAAGGACGGATTCGCGGCGGCAACGGATTCATCAGATCGGGTCGAGACGCCGAACGAATCCGATAACTCATCAGCTGAAATCGAAATTAGATTCTGGAGCCGATGTTTCAACAGTAACTTGAAGAAGACGCTATAGAGTTTCACAGCTACGCTTGGCATTTCCCTCCAGCAAAAACCCAGAGCTTTGCCGCGATTTACCAAATTATAAACCCGAAAATTCCAAGCGTTGATCCAAGGTGTAAGAGATATAACATCTATGGAGGTCTCGTTGGGGCTTCCCAACTTGAAATTGACCGAGTCTGAAGATTTCCAGAACAATTACGGAGACTGGAATCGAAATTGAATGAAGAATTGGGAGCAAAGAGTCAAAATTGATCAAGCCCAGTTTCGGTTCCTATAATTTCGACTAATTTACAGAGAATAATAAAATGATGAGGACGAAGAAGAGAGAGAGCGAGACGATTGTGGAGAAAGTGTCATTGGCTATTGCTATGAGAGGAGAAAGTTATCCTCTGAAACGCGTCTACGGTAACTGAAAGTTCTGTCTCGCTTTTGAGATTTGTACGTTCTAGAGGCGTACAAATGTTAAACCTGCGTTTTGTTTGTTCCTTACGGATTATAATTTGGATTCCAAAACTATTAATCATAGAGATTGACACTTCATTGTGTTTCAATCATAGACTTATATGGCATAAATACAGCACAAATAATTATTTATTTGATCACAAATCCATAATATCTACCAAACCATCTTGGTTATTTTAGAGAAACATTCATTTAAATATCTTTAATTTTTGTTACCAAAAGCTAACTTAAATTTGGGAATGTAACAAGGAATGCTACCTTGAATTAGTCATCTCCATAATTGTTTGACCATCCTGGCTTATGGAGTTAAAATGTTTAATAATCTTATTCAATGTTCAAATGAAACTATGTGAAAATTGCTTAAAAACGAGAAAAAGAAAGAAAAAAAACACTTGAAAATTTCAAAAACTTTGGTCTCTCTTGGTGAACTTGACCCTAAATTAAAAATCAGACTCTAGAGATATATGTACATTGGTCGAATTTAGAATATTAAATTAACGACACCAATGGCAGTTGAAAAAAGAATACTAATTTGCAATATTTTAGTCTCAGTCGATAAGGCCCATGGGACAATAGATAGGCCCATGGGACAATAGATAGGCCCATATAATTTAATGGGAATTGTTTAGATATTTCACGTGATAATTGATCTGTCTAGTAGTCTCTATCTGCTGCTTGAAAACAGATTCTTGCGCAAGTTAACCTAATCAGCACATATTTTCCACTGCTCCTACGGGCCCTGACCCTGGTTCGATAATCCATCCAAGGCATGATTGGATTCATATTTCTCCTAATTGGATTCTAGGTTTCGTTTTGTGTTGATTTTCTTCAGGTAGGTGAGACGTAGAGTCTGTTTGTTTGTCAGACGCAGCTTCTTGCGGCTCGACTGGACGCTGCGGTATGCGTTCGAAATTTCTAAAGATTGAAAATATTCAGTGTTGCGTTGCGATCAATCGCAACGTCTAACCGTGCGGCTGCTAAACAAACAACAATAACTGCATCTGGTCATAACGTCTGGCCGCAGCGGCCGACAAAGGAAGAGACCCGTAGTTAGAGAACGCAGGATGTTTTTTGCGTGTGGGAGAAGGAAAGGATTAAAGCTTGTTCAGGTTCTCATTTACCGGGTCGGGTCGGGTCAATTCAATGATGTGGTCCATATTGGTGGGTTTTGTGGCCATATTTTTTAGCCCGTTAGAGCCCAAATATACCTTTTTATAGGTTTTTCAGTACCCGCGGTCCTGCGCGATAAACCTCTCCCAAAATCTTACTAGTGTGGAAGAGAGATCGAAAGCAGGTAATACTACGACAAATTCGAATCTGGATTATATCGTCATTGTCGGTGGTTTTCGATCTATCTTCTCGAATCTGGATTAATGATTTTTTTTTTCCGGAAAGAGAAACACATTAGCTGATTATAGGGTTGTATAGGTTTGTTCTCTAATTTTCTTTTGGAAAGTTTGCAGGTACGTATAAGGTTGTTTGATATGAACCTTACTCGAGTGTTTGGGGATTCCATTTCTGGATCAAAAGATGGAGTGCGAGTTGTGTGCCAGAGAACATTTGCAGCTGCAGCTGGTAAATTGAAGAAAGGTGGGAAGGGAGGTGGAGCCAATGATGCACCAAAAGCATCGAGTCTGAGCAAAGAGATCAAATCCAGTGTGGTCGTTGGTGCTAATACTCTGGAAGATGGATCCGACCCTAACATCTTGCCTGATTCAGATTACCCAGAATGTCTCTGGCATCTGCTTGGCAAGCGACCCGCGCTTAGTGAACTTACAAGGAAGAACGCTGAGTCTCTTCCTTTTGAAGATCTTAAACGTTTTGTGAAGCTGGACACCCGAGCTAGAATCAAGGAGAACAATTCTATCAGGGCCAAGAACTGAGATTCAATAACGACTTGTAGGAACTATCTCGACCAAACTCTTCCTTTTCCTTGTTATCATTGGGAACATTTTGGTCTTGATAGAATACCATGCTCTTAAGAGAGTGTCACTTGTTCGACCAGCTTGCCTTTTTCTTAAATAATCAATTGTGAGGCCATTGCTTTCATCTCACTAAATGGGTTTAATTTCTGCTCTTCATTGGCTTGGACTAATACTTGGAAAGAAACTTTCCTCTGTATTTTGGGAGAGGAAACATGTGGTAAATATGGTTTCATCTCAGTCCCTCTCAACTCTTCTATTTTCTATTTAAAAGTCTACTTCCTACACTAAAGATCTGGCTGCAAGTTATAGATTCACAATTCAGATCCCTTGCATCATTTGGTTGATCCTAAAGAAACCAGAAAAGTTTAGTCTATCTTGGTGGAACAACTTGGTAAATCCAAACGTTACCATGAGTACCAAAACAAATTCAAAAAGATACAACACTAACGAATCTGGGCTGCTGCACACAAACCTGAGAGACAAATGCTAGGCATCCCAGGACTGTCATTCTGGTTGTTGGCAAGAAGGCCATAATGGAACAAACAAGATTTCTCATAAACTTTTGTTCTCTATTTGTTGGATATATATGTGTTGCATAAACAAAGAGATTTGTAATAGAGCCAAGATATAACTCCAAAAGAATGACAGACACACTTACTTATAAAGCACACCAATTCTAATACTCCAAGTTCCTAGCAATATTAATAAGAATCAAGAGAGGACCAGCCAAGTGTAGCAGAATAATTGACCAAAAAATTCAGACGAGACAATTGGTAGCAATAACAGAGAGATGAAACAAACATGAATTAAAAAGTGCAATTTGCACATACTTGTCGTCATCGAGAAGCAAATCTATAATAATGGTAAGTATAGTACATGGAAGGAAGAGCAAACAATGAAAACTATCTAAGTTTCTTGTCTTGTCCTCCTAGTTTAGCCTTGTTCCTTTCTCTAAACAATTCTATCCAGAGGTTCCAAATCCAAAGTATACTAACAGTAATGGCTGTTCCAACAACGATGGCCCAAGAAATCCACAACCAGTTAGGAATCACGCCGTTGGCTTCGCCTCGGGCGTAAGAAGCAACCATCTTCCCGAAAAACAAAGGTCCCAACACTCCCCTAACGATACTGTAGAAGGCGTAAAACGGAGGGGACAAGAGATCGTACACTTTGACGGCTAACCGAGACTCCGGATCGTTCTTCCTTGCGCCGGCGAGCGTCCACGCGTTTTGGCACGCGCTGGTGACTTCGGCAAGGATCAGGAGGCCTAAGATGGCGCAGGCGCCGTGGAAGACGAGGAACCGGCAGGTGAGGAAGACGAACAAAGTGGCTAGGTGATGGCCGATGAACAGGACGTCGCTAGGGTAGAAGACGATGTAGTGGAGGAGATCCGTGAGGAAGTAGGCGACGCTGAAATCGAGGACGGTGTTCTGAGCGGCGGTGTTGGCGGAGGAGAAGGATCGCGAGGGGGAGGAGAAGACGGCGCGTGAGGCTAGGAAAACCGCCGGAGTCCCGTGGAAGATTGAAATCAGACAGCTTGAGGCTTCGGGACGGATTTGAGGTTTCCAATTGCGGAAGACGATGGAGTAAGCGATGAGATAGATGATTAAGAACATGGAGAAGAAGAGAGGGAGGTCTGGAACGGAGATTTCTCCGACATCGATCGACATTGAAATCGGAATCTCAACCCTAACTGAATCTAAACAATGAAGAAGAAGAATCTACACGGAAGAACTTATGAATATTACTTTAGACATTTAATAATAATATTTAAACCAGAAAAATTAATAATATCAATTTTTTTTATAAGATAAATACCTTAAAATATCATCAATTTTTTGTTTTTTTGGCCATTTAAGATAAATACCTTAAAAGTTGAGCATTGTCATTCTCATGTAGACCGATACACACTCAACCATATTGAGTATATTCTTATTAGAGAAAGAAATCAATACTATAAATTCTCTTGTGCTTTTTTTTGGAGAGGATACATCAGCTTTTTTAAGTTCTAAGGAACTGACACATCAACAAAAATATTAAATTTGAAAAACCAATCAAAACAAAACATTAATACAAATCACCTTTTTTGTTTTTGTTTTGGCTATTTTAAATGTTTTTGTTATAAAAAAAGAAATACTATTAACTTTTATATTTAATTAAAATATAAAAATTGTTGAATGAATGAAATCCTCGTGGCCAGTAAGATCGACGAAAGTTTTGTTGGTGGCGGAGGATGCGTTTTGATGGTGGTGGTGATCAAGGTTTTCGTGGTGGTTGTGGGAATCACTATCTCCGCCTTCGAGCTTCTCTTCCTCGAGCTCGCGGTGGCGCGTGTCTTCACGCTCCTCAATCTTTGCCCCAACGCACAGGTCCGGCTCGATTCGTTGATCGGGAAGCTCATATAGAAGCGGCGACAAGAGAGGTTAGAAAAATCATCATCATCGACCCACGAGAGAAAGAACAATGTTTCTTTTGAAATCGTAGAAAGTTTCGAAGGATCGAGGGACGGCATTGAGGAAATCCGAGTTCCTCAACCGGAGAAGAAATCGAATTGGGAGTGTGAGAGTCGATCCACATTTCAGTCTTGGGCTGTTGCTGAAGCTGGGCCTAAAGAGAATTGATCAGGCCCAACAGGAAGAAAGCACAAGTTACCCAAGTGATGAAGCTGTGTCGTTTTTGGTTAGTGTCTATGTGCAGTGTATTCTGGTCAACAGAAGGTTGTTACGCAGGGTGAATTAGCGTGAGCTCAGGATGATGAGCTGTACCTGCACATGCATAAAGAAGATAACGTCACAGAAAGATCTAGCAGAGAGATGAGAAGATAGAAGGAGTGACAAGCAGAGAGCAAGGAGAGATTACAGAGCTGTAGAATAGGGTTTGTAGAAGAACTTATCTTCTTCCTTCTTCAACCCCTTGTAATTCTCAAGTTTAGCTCTTGATCTGCCTCTGGTTTCTTGTACACAAGACTATCTTCTAGTATAAGCCCTGAGAGCTGGCTGTTAGCTCTCCAAGACGTACCTTGGCCGGTGATTTAGGCTTTGGGAACTTGTAATCTTGTGTCTAGTTCATCATTCTTCCTTACTCAAACAACAAACACAAAACAGAGCATTAGTGTTTAGATCATTATCATTGCAGGTTATCGAACCAAAGGATAAAGAAATCACAACAAGTGGTATCAGAGCTCACTGGTTGGAGCGGTCAAAGGTGGTTTCTGGTTTTCTGGATCAAGAAGGAGAATGACTCAGCAGGTATCAGATCTAGCACCTGGTTTCTGAGTCAGGTTATTCGCTTATCTAGATATACTGGTTTACGGTTGCTTCATCTGATCTACATTTGGATATTCTCTGTGTGCTGTGTTGTTGGAATTCTCTGGATATTGGGTGTTCTTGCTTGGATATTTCTGGTTGTCTGGGTTTCAGTATCAGATCTACTGAAGCGAGATGGTTGAGCCTACACAGGGAAGATGGGAGGTTGAGAAGTTTGATGGGGAAGGTGACTATGCTATATGGAAGCATAGAGTTCTAGCCCAGCTCGAGATTCTTGGACTTGATTCAGTTCTAAGGATTGATGGTGAGACATCATCGTCTACACCAGATCCTAAAGGGAAAGGAACTGAAACTGAAGAAGTCAAGGCTGACCCTAAAAGGTTGGAGAAGGATCGTAGGGTTAGAAATCTGTTGAGTATGAGTCTGACTGATATGGTGCTGAGGAAGGTTGGCTTGAAGCACAAATCTGCTCAAGCCATGTGGGATTCTCTTGAATCACAGTACCAAGATAAATCACTACCTAACAGATTCTACTTAAAACAGAGGTTCTATAGTTTCAAGATGGAAGAAGGAAAGAATCTAGACAAGAATCTGGATACCTTTAACAAGCTTATCTCAGATCTTGCAAGTCTAGATGTGGAACTAAGTGATGAAGATCAAGCGGTAATTCTATTGAATGGCTTGCCTTCACACTTTGCTCAGCTTGTCCACACACTCAAGTACAGAGGTGGACAGCAAACTATAACTCTAAAGGAAATAACTACAGCAGCCTATTCCTTAGAAACTGAGTTGAAGCAGAAAGGAACTAATGTGCAGAAGACAAGCAATGAGGGTTTATTCATTCAGTCTAAGCCTCAGACTGAGAAGAAGTTCAACAATAAAAACAAGCAATATGACAAAGGCAAATCAAAGATTAAGGGGAAGAGAGCATGTTGGATTTGTGGAGCCGAAGGACATTTCAAGAAAGATTGTCCAAAAAGAGTACAATCATCTAACTCTCAGGCTAATGTTGGACAGGTTATAGATGAAGAACCTATATTGCTAACGGCATCAGAAGTTCACTCTAAGGATGGATGGGTTCTTGACTCAGGATGCTCGTATCATTTAACCTATAGGAAAGATCTACTATCGGATGTTCAAGATATTGATGGGGGAAAGATCCTAATGGGTAATGATACTCACTGTCTAGTCACGGCTATGGGGAGTTTGAAGATAGTTAACAATAACAACTCAATTGTTATATTAACTAAGGTGAGGTATTCTCCTACGGCAAAGAGGAATTTGATTTCATTAGGACAGTTGGAGTCACAAGGCTGTTGGTTTCAATCTAAAAATTTCAGACTACAAGTGTTTTATAAAGAAAGAGAAGTTCTTGCTGGGAGTTACAAAGATACTCTCTATATTCTTGATGGTAAACCAGTGAAGGAGCAGGTTAATGCAGCAGTTAAAGCAGATGATAAGACAATGCTATGGCATAGCAGAATGGGACATATGAGTGCAAAAGGTTTACAGGTTTTAGTCAAGAAGGAGTTATTAAAGTCTGATGAAATAGCCGAGCTAAAGAAGTGTGAATACTGCATTCTTGGGAAGTCTCATAAGCTGTCTTATCAAAGAGGAAAACATATTTCAAAGCAAAAGTTGGAGTATGTTCATTCTGATTTATGGGGTTCTCCAAATGTTACACCAAGTTTATCAAAGTGTCAATACTATATTTCATTTGTGGATGATTTCTCAAGGAAGGTTTGGCTCTATTTTCTCAAGACTAAGGATGAAGCATTCGGCAAGTTTGTTGAGTGGAAAACGTTTGTGGAAAATCAAAGTGGACAGAAGCTTAAGGCTCTAAGGACAGACAATGGGCTTGAGTACTGCAACAAAATGTTTGATGATCATTGTAAAGCTCATGGAATCCTAAGGCATAAGACATGTCCATACACTCCTCAACAGAATGGTGTAGCTGAGAGGTTGAATAGAACTATATTGGAAAAGGTGAGGAGTCTCCTAAGTGAAACAGGTTTGGGTGAAGCATTCTGGGCAGAAGCTGCATCAACCGTAGTTTATATGATTAACAGGTCACCGTCTGTTCCTCTTGGGTTAGAAGTTCCAGAACAAGTGTGGACTGGTGTGAAACCAGATTATTTTCACATGAAGAGGTTTGGATGTTTGGCGTATTATCATGTTGATCAGGGTAAACTGAAGCCAAGGGCAAAGAAGGGTGTCTTTATGGGATATCCGCAGGGAGTTAAAGGTTATAGAATCTGGAGTTACGATGAAAAGAAATGCATCATCAGCCGTGATGTAATTTTCTGGGAAGATACACTTTTCAAAGACATTGGAAAGGATAAAACTGTTACAGGACATAATAGGAAAGGAAGTCAAAAGGTTTCTATTGAAGTCAGGGAAAGTGACAGTGGAGTTTTGACTCAAGGAGAGACTTCAGGAGAAGGTGGAGTTCCTGATGAAGGTGGAGCTGTCTCAGAGTCAGAGGTAGTTGAAGATTCAGAAGAAGACTCTGAATCAGATGATTCAACACCAGGTCTTGGTGATTATCTCTTGGCAAGAGATAGGGAAAGAAGATTGAATGTTAAACCTCCGAGTAGATTTGATGATGGAGATGAGTCTTATGTAGCAGCTTATGCTCTGAGTGCAGCAGAACTGATTGAGGTTGAAGAACCAAAATCATTTCAAGAAGCTATAAAAGGAACTAATAGAGATAAATGGTTGGGAGCTACAGATGAAGAAATGGATTCTTTAGACAAGAATTACACATGGAAGCTCATTGATAGACCTGAAGGACAAAGAACTATTGGTTGCAAATGGGTATTCAAGCTCAAGCCTGGAATCTCAGGATTGGAAGAACCAAGGTTTAAGGCAAGACTTGTTGCAAAAGGGTTTTCTCAGATTAAGGGAATTGATTATCATGAAGTGTTTTCTCCGGTTGTTAAGCACACTACAATAAGACTAGTTCTTTCTATGGTGGTTAACATGGATCTTGAGTTGGAACAATTAGATGTAAAAACTGCGTTTCTACATGGTAATTTAGATGAAAGGATCCTGATGGAGCAACCTGAGGGATATTCTAAGGGTAACAAGGTCTGCTTATTACAGAGATCTCTGTATGGTCTTAAACAGTCTCCTCGTCAGTGGAATCTAAGGTTTAATCAATTCATGAAAACACAAAAGTTTTCAAGAAGTCAGCTGGATAGTTGTGTGTATTTCAAGGCATGTGGTGATGGAAGTTTGGTGTATCTTTTACTTTACGTTGATGATATGTTAGTGGCAGCTAAAGAGTTGAAGGAGGTTCAAAAGGTTAAGGATTTATTAAGCCATGAGTTTGAAATGAAGGACCTAGGACCTGCAAGGAGGATCCTAGGCATAGATATCATTAGAGACAGAAGTAAAGGTATTCTCTACTTATCTCAGGAGTCATACATTAAAAAGGTTCTTAAGAGTTTTGATGCTACTGATTTGAAGATAGTTCAAACTCCAATTGGATGTCATTTCAAACTAGCGAGTACTAAGATTGAAGAAAGAGTTGAAACTGAGATTCATATGAGAAAGGTACCTTACTCAAGTGCTGTCGGTAGTCTAATGTACGCCATGGTTGGATCACGTCCTGATATAGCTCATGCAGTGGGGCTGGTCAGTCGCTTCATGAGTGCACCTAACAAGGAACACTGGCAAGCGGTTAAATGGGTTCTAAGATACCTTAAGGGAAGTTCAGATTGCAAGCTGACATTTACAAAATCACAGGAATTTGACATCAAAGGTTTCTGTGACAGTGACTACGCTACTGACCTGGATCGAAGGAGATCGATTACAGGCTATGTCTTCCAGGTTGGAGGTAACACAGTGAGTTGGCGTTCTGGCCTACAACAGATCGTTGCGTTGTCAACAACGGAAGCAGAATACATGGCTCTAGCCGAAGCGACTAAGGAAGCGTTATGGTTGAAAAGAATTACCTGCGAGCTGGGCTTTCAACAGAAGACGGTCGAGATCTTCTGTGACTCGCAAAGCGCGATTTGCCTTGCCAAGAACAGCGTCTTCCACGAAAGGACGAAGCACATCCAGACTCGTTACTACTTCATCAGGGATGTGATTGCATAGGGAGATCTTGTGGTTTCAAAGATCGATACTAAAACGAATCCGGCGGATATCCTCACAAAGCCTGTGCCGGTAACAAAGTTTGAGGATGGGAGAAGTCGTCTGAGGGTACTCAGAGACTGAATCTAGCTCGGAGAAGGAGTTGGATCTAGATCGGTAAAGATCTAGGGTTTCGGCAGCGTGTCGGAACGAAGAGATAGAGGAAGGCGAAGAGTTCGCGGGTTCTGTCTGAAAGGGATCGAGGTGGAGAATGTGAGAGTCGATCCACATTTCAGTCTTGGGCTGTTGCTGAAGCTGGGCCTAAAGAGAATTGATCAGGCCCAACAGGAAGAAAGCACAAGTTACCCAAGTGATGAAGCTGTGTCGTTTTTGGTTAGTGTCTATGTGCAGTGTATTCTGGTCAACAGAAGGTTGTTACGCAGGGTGAATTAGCGTGAGCTCAGGATGATGAGCTGTACCTGCACATGCATAAAGAAGATAACGTCACAGAAAGATCTAGCAGAGAGATGAGAAGATAGAAGGAGTGACAAGCAGAGAGCAAGGAGAGATTACAGAGCTGTAGAATAGGGTTTGTAGAAGAACTTATCTTCTTCCTTCTTCAACCCCTTGTAATTCTCAAGTTTAGCTCTTGATCTGCCTCTGGTTTCTTGTACACAAGACTATCTTCTAGTATAAGCCCTGAGAGCTGGCTGTTAGCTCTCCAAGACGTACCTTGGCCGGTGATTTAGGCTTTGGGAACTTGTAATCTTGTGTCTAGTTCATCATTCTTCCTTACTCAAACAACAAACACAAAACAGAGCATTAGTGTTTAGATCATTATCATTGCAGGTTATCGAACCAAAGGATAAAGAAATCACAACAGGGAGGATTCGTCAGCATTGGATAAGGTAAAACCTGTGGCGGAGGAGAGCGGTGTGCTGAGGATTAGAGATGTGTTGTTTACGAAGGAGAAGAGTAAAAACTCGAAACTGAAGTCGAAGATTGTGAAGAAGATTGTGCCGAAGAAGTTAAGGAGTTATAAGAAAAAGAAGAAGATGAAGATAAAAGAAAAAGAAGAAGGGGAAGGGGAAGAGGTAGAGGTAGTTGAAGAAGAAGAAGAAGAAGAAGAAGAGTCTGTGACGGAAGTGTCCAGCTTGTTTTCTGAGGAGAGAATCGAAAGCGAAATCTCTGAGAGAGACGATGTAGGTTCGAATCCGCCATTGCTGGAGAGTTGTGAAGAGAGTGAAGAAGAAGAAAGAGAAGAATCTTAATCAAAAGGGAATCTAACGAAAGCGATGGTTTTGATAGTGATCGTTCTTACTGGATTGTTAAGCGGGAAAGTTTTAGCTATTGGTCTGACACTCTCTTGGTGTCTGATTCTGAGAGTTGTCTGCTGCAAATCTCAAACCAGTCTCTGAACCCAAAAAAAAAATACGCTTTGTTACAAATAAGCATATCCCTCTTATAAAACATATAGTATGTTATGTTTGATATGAAACATTGAATATTCTTATAATAAATAACTATTTACTTCACTTATAACATCATAATTATAGTAGTCAACACCGTTAAGAATAATTTTTCAATATATATATATATTTTATATAAAAATAGTTAACTTTGATCAATTAGTCGTTAATAAAATTAGGCCAGCAATTTAATGTGTGTGTTTTGTTCATCTAAAATGGTATTTCAAGTTTAGATGTTTTAAAACCAAAACCAAATTCAATCTTTTTAATTAATTTTCTGTAATTATGTTATGTTAACTGTAAAAGCAAAAGAATACACCACAAAATCGAATGGCGCTAATACTTCATATATATCACATAGAGAAAATCAAACATAAGATACTTTAGAGCTAATCCAATTATAGTAAACTTTACCCAATATTAAATGTAAAGATTCATAACAACTTTAAACCAGTATTTTATAAAACCGAACTGGTGACCGAACCGGTAAAATTCTTGAGTTATGGGTCAATATGATCCGACCGGGTTCGATTGGTTTGATAATATTTTTAAAATAATAGTATATGTTATTATGCTCTCTTAACATATATAACATATAAATATTAAATAAAACACTTCAATAATTACATTGTTGAAAAACTCAAAAGTGTAACAAGGAATAAACAAATATTTCAATACTCTAAGTCTAATACAACACCGAAATAAAATAAAGTAAAACGTTCATTATTTCTTGTCGAGATTTTCATCATCTTGAACAAACATAAAAAAATATATACATTTTTTTTGGGTTTAACTTTTTCTGTTCAAGAAGAACTTATGTAAAAATCGTTTTAATATGTAAATGACTAAAAATCATTATCTTTAAAAACCCAATTATATTGTTTATAATAAGGAAAATAAGTTAAAATAGAACATCGGTGTGTTTTAATTTTTAAAGCGTAAAAAAACAAAGGAATATTGCATGTTTTAAGTTTTTAACAATTGAAACCGGTTTTATACGGTTCGTTGGTTCGCCGATTTCCGGTTTTTAGGCAGTTCAATCCAGTTTTCAACCAGTTTAACTTTCTATGAGTTTTACTATCAATCCAACCCGGATATATTCCCGGTTCACGGTTTAACCTGGTCCGATCACTTATCCGGTCCGCTTTTAAAAACACTACTTCAAACGAAACCCTCTTACATCATATTGTTTCTCAACTATTCGTGTAGTGTTTCATTTTATATGTTCCAATGCAACTAGCCTTCTTAACATCTATCTTTGTTAGTCTAAGCTACTTATATATAATATCCAAAATAATATCAAATCAATAAAAATGAATTAGAAAAAATCCCGCGGCGTAGCCTAAACCTAAAACATGCAATATATGGAGGCGGCTTTGTACCATTCATATTTTTTTGGATCTTTATAGCTTGGTCGAGAACTAAAGTTCCATTATGGTGAAGTTAACAAAGATCCATACAAATTAAATGTTAACCATTTCTATAAAAAAATTGCTGGTCTGAGTTCTCAAAATCTTTTTCATCTTCAAATTTGGTTTTGCATTAGCATATTATGAACATAAATGCGAAACTAGAAGAAAAATATATACACTTGCCTCATAAGATTAATTGATTGTGGTGAAACAACAGACACAATACTAAAAATCTAGCTCAGCTCCAATTTTGTTTTGTAAGCGTCACTTATATAAGCTGCTTTCTTTTTTTGAGAATTACAATTGATTACAACATAACTTAATTATGTTTGAACATAGCAAGAAACATGTCTATACCTAATGTTGATGTGGCCATTACTACCAATTATTGTTTAATATAGTGCTGGAGAATTCTCATCTAGATGAATATGGACTACATGAAGGTGGGAGATATATCAGAGAAAGCAAAAAGATCTATGATTATTGTTTCTCACATACTTATGGATGAGAATATGTCTTTGGTTCAATATGGTTATATTTTTTTCCTTAATTTTTGTTCTATTTTTGTAAGTCTTTCTATCATTTTTAATTTCATTGATTATAACATATAAATTATTTTACAAATAAAGTTTTAAAACCACCAGATAAATTAAAACTATAATGATTCTTTAGCATGCTTAGTGATGTGATATTCTCGATCTATGGTTATCTTGGTTAGCAAAGCGTGTTCGAGTTACCGGATACGAGAGGACATAAACCAAGTTTAGATATACATTTATTTTTGCATTGTGTGTACATCTCATGTAAAAGAAAATCAAAGATTTCATTATTTAATTAAAATTAATAAAAACAATTTTCCTGCAGCGTAGCGCGGGTATTTACCTAGTTAACTATAATATCACAAAGCTGAACCAAAATAGGACATAAACATCTAAAGATCATTGATAACTCGGGAAACGTTTTTAAAAAGAACATTGATACCGATAGGGCTTATCAAAAAAAAAAATGATACTATAGTTCCATAAGTAGGAGTTAGCAAGTTTGGTCTCTTAACATATAAGATCATTGATACCTCGACGTTTAAAAAAATATATATATATATATATTAAATCCTGCAGTAGTATTTGCGTCTTTTAGGATGAGTTCGATACTCAATCTGGTGGTCATGGCGGGTATGGCTGGTATGGAGGCATCTGGTAAGAAGAAGAAGCTCCGTTGTTCTCACTGGTGCTTGAAACACTAACTTCTCGGCTTGAAATGACGACTATTGGTGGGGGTTGATTCTGCTGCTGAGATAAAAAAAAACGACGACGAGCCGCAGCTTGGTTCTCACTATCTTGATCAGATTTGGGGACCTGAGGTCTTCCCCATGCGAGTTTTAGCAGCTGAATCTAAACAATGAAAAAGAAGAAAAATCTACACGGAAGAACTTAATCCGGTTAGGAATGTCACATGGATTATGAATATCTACTTTAGACATTTAATAATAATATTTATACCAGAAAAATTAATAATATCATCCCCATTTTTTTTTTTAAGGAAAATACCTTAAAATTGCACAATTTTTTTTTTTTTTGCCATTCTCATATAAAAGTTGAGCAATGCCATTCTCATGTAATGTAGCTTTCTGATTCAACAAAACCGTATTACTAAACGACTACTTCAAAAAAAAAAATAAAAAAAAATCATTCTACTTCGTAGACCGATATAGATTCTAACCATATTGAGTATCTTCTTATTAGAGAAAGAAATAACTATAATCACAAAACTGAATCAAAGTAGGACATACACATATGATAAATCATGGGATGATTATAATTTAGAGCAAAAATAGTGCAGAGAAGCGATTTGTGATGACTTGCAAACGCACGACTTTCCTCAGTCAAGAATCTGATTGATTCGATTTTTCCATAAACACCAAATTGGTCACGTATGTCATGTTCCACGATTCTCGAGTTATGTCCACGGACGAGAAACGATTTGATGCTTTTATCCTCTGGTGGTTTCAAAGTGCCCATGCTAACCTTTGAAAATAACGCTGCATTCCTCAAACTGTGAATATGTAAAAGTAGATGACAAAAAGAAACTCAATCTGAGTGTTGACATGCACAAATGTACAAGTATCACCACATTAAGCGAACAAACATTAGAAAAGAACATAAATAACAAGACTACGTGAGAGGCAAAATAATATAAATTCAGACCATAAATTCATATTTGTCCGTCAACAAAGAGATTCAAGCAATACAAAAGAAAATAGCTTACTCAAGATGATGACTAATGGACAGGGGTGGGCATTTCGGTTTAATTTTGGGTTCGGTTCGGGTTCGGTTCGGTTCGGTTTATTCGGGTTGAATAAAACTCTAGCCGAACTCAACCGAAATAAGTTTGGTTCGGTTTGTGTTCGGTTTGGGTTTAGTTCGGTTTGGTTTAGTTCGGTTCGGTTGTACTTTGGTTTGGTTTTAGTTCGGTTTTTAAAAAATTAACTTATAAAAACAAGAATTCTAACCAAATGTAAACAAAACGAATTCATAAAAAAATCATTCCCTAAAAGTCTAAAACCACTTAGTTCGGTTTATAATTTTTATGGTGAAGAACCGAAGATTCCACCGTATGTATTATTATTTTAATATTATTAATTAATTAATTAACAAAAACACATTGGTTTATCGGTTCGCACTACAAGAAAACACAGTTTTTGCGACCACTTTTTGCGACTCTTTTTTTGGTCGCAAACAGCTGCGACGAAAGTGAGACGAATTTGCGACTATTTTGCGACTGTTAGTTAATTAGAAGCAAAAGAGTCGCAAATTAACGACACAATTTAATAGTCAGAAAAGAGTAGCTTATTTGCGACTATTTAGGAAATGTCGTCCCAAATTTGCGACGGAAAAATGTAGTCGCAAAAGTAGTCCCAAATTTGAGACGGATAAATTTGGTTGCAAACGTTGTCGCAAATTTGCGACCAATTTGCTACAGAAAATTAAAGAAAAAAGTGGTCGCTAAAAGTTGGCAGAAAACGTGGAAAATACGTGAAATAAGTTGGTATACCAAACTTTTGGGACTCTATTTTAGAGTCGCAAAAGAGTCTCAAAATTTTGCATATATAACAACTCACGCTTGACATATACATTCATCGAAGCAAAAGAAAAAAAAAACGAGTGAGTCACAAAAAAAAAAAATGTGGAATTCATCACGAGAGTGGATGTATAATAGGATCGATCCACACACAAATCATATCTCCAGTGAATTCTTGGCGGGGGTGGATCAGTTCATGAATTTTGCTAATAGCCAACCACTAGCGCAAAGCAGTGGAGGTAGGTTTCATTGTCCTTGTATTAAATGTAAAAATTCCAAATTTTTGCATGGAAATACAATTTCGAAGCATTTGCATAGTAGAGGATTTATGCCAGGATATTATGTATGGTGTGAACATGGTGAAGATTATGATGTGGTTGGGGGAGGATCGAACAGTCATTATGCTAATGTAGATTATACTAGTGGTAATCATCAACCAACAACATATGATGGGGGGAATGTATATGCTGGGATGGTGAATGATGCATTTCATGGTGCTACGCCATTTAATCATCATCATGAACATGATGAAAGTGGATATGATCATCATGTTCATGAAGAAACTACCCAAGAGGCAAAACGGTTTTACGACATGTTAGATGCTGCAAATACTTCACTTTATGATGGTTGTCGTGAAGGTCTGTCGAAGTTATCTTTGGCTGCTCGGTTCATGAACATTAAGTCAGACCATAATATGGCTGAAAGCTGTATGGACGCATGGTCTGAATTGTTTACGGAGGTTTTACCAGAGGGTAATCAATCACCTAGTTCGTACTACGAGACAGAAACTTTGATGCGAAAGCTAGGATTGCCGTACCATACATTTGATGTATGTATAGATAATTGTATGCTCTTTTGGAAAGAAGATGAGAAGTTGAAGCATTGCAAGTTCTGTGCAAAACCAAGATATAAGGCTAGTGAGGGACGAACTAAAATCCCGTTTAGTCGTATGTGGTATTTACCTATCACTGACAGATTGAAGAGAATGTACCAATCAGAGAAGACTGCATCATCGATGAGATGGCATGCTGAGCATGATTCAAAAGACGGAGTAATGTGTCATCCATCTGATGCGGCGGAGTGGAAGAATTTTCAATATTTGCATCCTGCGTTCGCAGAAGAAACGCGAAACGTATATCTTGGGTTATGTACTGATGGTTTTAATCCTTTTGGTATGTCAAAAAATCACTCGTTGTGGCCTGTGATCATGACTCCATACAACTTACCGCCATATATGTGCATGAATACTGAGTATTTGTTCCTGACGATTTTGAATTCGGGACCAAATCATCCACGAGCCAGTCTTGATGTTTTCCTCCAACCATTGATCGACGAGTTAAAGGAGTTATGGTATAACGGAGTTGAGGCATATGATGTGTCATTAGATCAAAATTTCAACCTGAAAGCTGTTCTAATGTGGACTATAAGCGATTTTCCAGCATATGGTATGTTGTCGGGATGGACGACACATGGAAGACTATCGTGTCCTATTTGTATGGATGATACAAATGCTTTTTATCTTCCGGCTGGTAGGAAGACATGTTGGTTTGACTGTCACAGAAGATTTCTTCCTGCAAGTCATTCATTACGGAAGAATAAAAAAAACTTTTTGAAGGGAAAGCACGCATTGAACGACTACCCACCACAATCTTTAACTGGCGAACAAGTTTTATATGAGCGTATAAGGCATGCAGAACCACACAAAACATCTGAAGTCGGTGGAAATGGTCATGAAAATAAAGTGGACGGCTATGGAGAGTGGCATAATTGGCATAAAGAAAGCATATTTTGGGAGCTACCGTACTGGACCGATCTGACGCTACGACACAATCTTGATGTGATGCATATCGAGAAGAATTTTTTCGATAATATCATGTATACTGTTATGAATGTTAAAGACAGATCAAAAGATACAGTAAAGTCAAGATTAGATATTGCAAAATTTTGTTCTCGGAAAGATTTGCATGTAGATGATCGAGGGAGAGCTCCATTTCCTATTTGGCGATTAACTTCAAAAGCGAAAGAAAGCTTACTACAATGGGTAAAACATGAGGTTAGATTCCCCGATGGCTATGTAGCAGATTTAGCTAGTTGTGCAGACATCAACGGTGGAAAGCTCTCGGGAATGAAAAGTCACGACGGCCATGTATTTATGGAACGATTACTTCCGTTTGTCTTTGCAGAACTTCTGCCGCGGAACGTGCACCTTGCATTATCAGGTATATATATATATATTATCATATATGTTTCACTTATATATATATATATATATATATATATATATAATTATGATTTTAATATTGTCGTAGGGATTGGAGCATTTTTCGTGACTTATGTAGTAGATCATTGGATCAAACCCGCCTCAAAATTCTGAAGGATAACATTGTCATGATTTTGTGTAATTTGGAAAAAATCTTCCCACCTTCTTTCTTTGATGTGATGGAGCACCTACCAATACACCTACCTTACGAAGCGGAGATTGGTGGTCCTGTGCAATATAGGTGGATGTATCCCTTCGAAAGGTTTTTTAAACGTTTAAAAGGACAGGCGAAGAACAAAAGATATCCAGCGGGATCAATAGTTCAATCATACATAAATGACGAGATATCTTATTTCTCAGAACACTACTTTGCTTCACACATTTCTACAGCTCGCAGAAGAAGGTATGGTGTTGAATATTTCTCCGAACACTAATTTCAATTTTCGCTTTAAATTATACGAGCTAAAATAAAGGTGACTATTTTTGTTCGTCAATATATATATTACTATTTCTCAGGTCAAGTCGGTATGATGAAGGTGAAGTACCCGTATATCCTATACATGTACCGGATATATTCACTCAAGTAGGTCGTCCAAGTGGCCAAAGTAGTGAATTTTGGTTAACTGAGAAAGATTATAAATGCGCACATGCATATGTCTTGCGGAATTGTGACTATTTTCAGCCGCTTGAGAGGTACTTTATATATGATTCATTAACATAATTGTGATTTTTTATTAATTTATATTTCTTATTCTTGTTAATTGGCAAATCAGATTGTTGGAAGCGCAGATTCGATTTGAATATCCGGAACTCTCTGATGATGAGGTGAAGTCAAAAGGAGATGAAGATTTTCATATATGGGTTCGCCAATATGTACGTATTTAATTTACTATCCATCTATTGATTATTAAAGAATATTTATGAATTTATTTTTTAATTAATATATTTGCATATACATATATAGGTGAGTACAATGAAAAGTCAAGAAAATTTTCCTCCTTGGGTTATTGAAATAGTGGAAGGTCCTGAAAATAAAGTCAAGTCATGGCCCATGTATTTTACAAGAGGGTATTTGTTTCACACGCGAGACCATGGACTCACGAAAAAAACAATGAATTATGGAGTATGGGTGCGAGGACAAAATTATTCTGAAGCATCTGAAGGGGATGATTTTTATGGGACTGTGGAAAACATCATAGAGCTCGAGTATCCAGGATTTCTAAATTTGAAAATCACACTTTTCTATTGTGAATGGTTTGACCCTACGATTGGCAAAGGCACCAGAATGCGAGAAGGAGGCGTTGTCGATGTGCTATCATCGAGGAGATATCAAAATTACGAACCTTTTATTTTAGGTAAGTTTTGTTTAATTTAATTAAATATGTATATGTATGTGTATATATGTATACTTCTAATTTTACACCTACTTAATGTACAGGATCTCAAGCTGATCAAGTTTGTGTTGTCTTTGTGTTGTTACAAAGAGTATTTATATATTAGTAAATGTTAACAAATAACGAATAATTGTAATGGCACATTTGGTTACACACTTAGTTTGTGGATCACATATCTGTGGTTCGAAACTCAGGAAAAACAATTTTTCAACAATTTTCTAATTAATAAAAAAAAGGCTGTATAAATTATAGTTAACGTATTTACATACAGAATTATCGTAATGGCACTTTGGTTACACAGCAAGCTTATGTTTCAGAGTTCTGCGGTTCGAAACTCAGGAAAACAGTTTTTTTACAATTTTCAAAATAGTCACAAAAGAGTCTTAAATTACCCACTAATTTGCGACCACTTTCTGACCAACACCTGAAAATGTGACTGATTTGCTACTGTTTAGCAACTACCCTCTATATTTTCCAAAAAACCATCAATATAGAATTGTAAATATGTTAATTTGTACGTTTTTACATAGATTTGAACTTATAAATACACTTATTCATGATAACAGAGAAAAACATATAAATTCTAATATTTTTAAACTTATGGTTGTATATTTTCATAACATGTAGTAAATACATATAAGTTTTATATGAAATGATTTAGTAATATATAATTTTTTACAAATTTTCAACATTTCTTAGTTTACTTTTTAAATAGAGAAATTTAGAGTTAGGATTAGTCAAAGAATTAAAAAATCATCATATTTTTATTAAGAATGATTGGAAGTTTAGGGTTCAAAGTATATGTTTAAGAATAGTCACAAAACAGTCGCAATTTGCGACCATTTTGTGACCAGTTTGCGAATTTTTCATCAATTTAATATGTAGTCACAAAATAGTCTTAAAATACCCACTAATTTGCGACTACTTACGTACCAACATCTGAAATTGTGACTGATTAGCAACTGTTTAGCAACTCCACTCTATTTTTTTAAAAAAAATCCAAAATATAGAATTGTAAATATGTTAATTTGTACTTTTTACATAGATTTGAACTACTAAATACACTGATTCATGATAACATACATAAAACATATCAATTCCCATATTTTAAAAATTTAGTTGTATATTATCATTAGATGTAGTAACTACATATGTGTTTTATATGAAAAGATTTAGAAATATATAAAATTTTCAAAATTTACTTAACATTTTTTAGTTTACTCTTTAAATAGAGAGTTTAGTGTTAGAATTCTTTAAAGAATAATTGTTTAGTCATATTTTTATTAAGAATGATGGAAAGTTTAGGGTTTAGGGTATAAGTTAAAGAAGAGTCACTAAACAGTCGCTACTTGTGTCCATTTTGTGACCATTTTGCGACCAACTCAAAATTAATATTTTTTTGGGTCAAATAACACGCGGCAATTTATCCCTCTTTTTGTTATTTTGCGACTCTTTCGCGACTCTTTAGAGACTGCTTCGTGAAACCCTAAATGAAACTATTTCTCTTCTTTGTCTCTTATCTTCCTAAACCCGAAAAATCCTCTCTTTCTATCGCTCTCACTCTCCGATCCTCTCTTTCAATCGCTCTCACTCTCACTCTCCGAATATATCTATCTCTCGATCTCCGAAGGTAATGCCTGTGACGGGAAAGACAAGTAGAGGCCGCGGCACCGGCAAAGGCCGCGGTGATGGCAAAGGCCGCGATGACGGCAAAGGCCGCGGTGACGGCTCGTCTTCTCACGCCTCCAACCGATCCTCTGATGCGACAATATCCTATTCCCAGACATCTAGACCATCTCTTCCAGCCCAATATCACCGACGACACAACCGCAAACCTCTAATCAACAACCGCAAGTAGCCAATGTACAGGCCGAAAGCGCGATTCAACAACCGCAAACCTCTAATCCCCAATCACAAGCTCATCCTTTTCACATTCAGCAGCAGCAATCGCATCCTTATCTGTTTCCCCAACAACAACTGCCGCAATTTCAGATACTAGAGCATCTCAATCCGCAGCAGATACCGAATAATCCTCCTCCTCCTAATGATCCAGAGCAACAACCGGACTACCAACAACTGTTAGATGATTTGTTGGCCCTTCCTGGCCGAGAACATCTAACAGTTTTGAGTCCCCATCCTCTTCCCGAGGTTCAAAACACATGGTAAAGTCTTCCTTTGATAAAATTGTGGTTGCTGGATTGATTTGCTTGATAATGTTTTTTGCTGGTTTGAATTTGTAGGCTTTCATTGAAATAAATAGTATTGGTTGGATTGATAGATAGTTGCTGGTTTGAATCAGTATTGGCTCAACTCAGATTATTGAATCCGCTGATTTAGATGGAAGTCTAGGTCTCTCCGTGTCTCTTAACCAATCTGGTTTAGTGATTTAATTCAATGTGTTGTTGTTTCTGTCTCTTCAGTTGTGTTAGGTCGAGTTTTTGGTGTGATAGATCTTCAAGTACTGCTTCAGTTTGTTGTTGGATCGAGTCTATGGAGTCTGATAGTTCAAAATCATTTTACAAAAAAACTGCAGTTTGTGTTTTCATTCTATTATGAGTGTTAACAGTTCATGTCTCATTAGTTTAGTGAGCTAATTCAAAGTTCTTAATAATCTGGTACATGTAAAATACTATAGCTAAGTGTGAATTGTGTATTTGTTTATGAATAAACAATCTGCTTTTTGTTTGTGGATTTTCATTTAACAGGTTTAACCGAGACAAAGGAAAACTATCTCGAGTCATTGCTGGCATATTTCGGAGGAAGTTTGATGGCCCGTACTATAGCTGGCGCCAAATCCCTATAGACATTCAAGAGAGATACTTCAGAACATTTGCGGTAAGAGTCTTTATATAGTTTTCATTGTAAGTGACATATAAAATGATACTTACCATTACTGTATTCTGTAGCGGAAGTACAATTGGGATAGCGGGATTACCGATCTGGTCAAAGCAGGCTTCTTGAAGAGAGCCAAAAAACGGATGAAAGGTATCGTTAGTCAAGCTAAACACAAAGGTGAGAGACCACCTTGGATTGGCGAGACGCTTTGGGCTGAAATGTGGGCTCATTGGGACAGTCCGGATGCTATTGAGAGGAGCTCTACTGCGACACAATGTCGTAACTCTGACTGTGGCGGTCTTGGTCCCCACAAGCACGTATCCGGCCAGAAATCGTACCTGCAAATTAAACAAGAAATGGTAAAGCGTTTTCTGTTTATTTTATATATTGCATTTCAGTTTTTAATATGTTTTTGTATCGTTATAGGAGGAAGCATTAGGGCGTCCTGTCTCGCTTGGGGAAGTGTTTATCAAAACACATACAAGGGCAGATGGAAGTTTTGTTGATCACAAGGCCAAAAAAGTTGCTGAGACTTATGACAAGAACATCGAAGAGATGATGTTACAAATGGAGGTCGATGGTTCTGCAACTTCAGAGAATTCTTCTCAACATTCTACTCATCGCACCCTCACCATTGAGGAAAAGAATGACATCTTTCTTAAGGTATTTTCTGTTTTCTGGTTTTGAGTTTTGTTTTTTTTGGTCGATGGTTATGTTAGATGATGTATACTATTTTTTTTTTAGTTTCCATGAGGTTTTGAGTTTGCATTGGTTATGTTTGTTGCTGTGTATATTGTGGTCTGTCTGTTTTTTTGAGTTTGCATTGAGTTTCCATGAGGTTTTGAGTTTGCATTGTAAACTGTTTTTCAGCAAACAAAACTTGAATTCTTTCATTCTGTTCATTTTTTTTGCCTGAATTGGTTCTACTGATGATTGAGTGATTGAATTGGTTGTGATTCATTTTCTGTTTTTGTGTTTTGTTTTCCAAGTCTACTGAAACAGATGAGAAAGGAAATGCTTTTGGACTTGGCGAGCTTGGCGAGTTGTTCAACAACGGGAAAAGCAAAGAAAGTTATTCAAGCTCTTCATCATCGATTTTAGAGATGCAAAGCCAACTTCAAGCTGCAAATCAGAAGATCGCTGAACAAGAAGCGGAAAATGCTCGACGTGATGAGGAGCAACGACTTGCTCAATCTCGGATTTCAAGCTTGGAGGCGTACCTCAAGAAAAATGATCCCGCGTTTGCATCGTTTGTGGCTTCTCAAGTAGCCAACCCAGCCACCGCAGCAACCACCACACCAGCCTCTGTACCAGCCTCCGCAGGAACCATCAGACCACGCACAAACGGTTCTTCAATCTCTCCCTCTTAGCTTTGTTTTTTGTTTGTAAACGATGCAAACATTTGTAGCTTTGTTTGTTGAATCATCAATGTTTTGTTTTGGATATTGTAAGTGTTTTTGTATAAAAAAACCTTTGTTTGAATGATTTTTTTGATTTTAGTTTTTTTTAGATTCTGGATTTCAATTTACAGGATTGATCTTCGACAAACATGACAAGCCTGATTTGCGACCAACAAGACAAGAACAAAAAGAGTGGAAAATTGGTTGCTAATACGCGACGCTTTTGCGACTGACTTGTTAACAAGTAGTCTTTAATCAGTCGCAAAAATTTGCGACCACTTTAAGACCATCTGAAAACAGTCGCAAATCTACGACTACAATACCGTCCTTAATTAGTCTCGATAAAACGACTCCTGAGTCAGTCACAAATCTACGACTAAAATACCGTCCTTAATTAGTCTCGATAATACGACTCCTGGGTGAGTCTGAAAAGAGTCGCAAAAATAACGTAGTCACTATATAGTCGTTAATAAACGACCAATATTTTAA
Organism: Eutrema japonicum; assembly: GCA_030161315.1. Classification (NCBI taxonomy): domain Eukaryota; kingdom Viridiplantae; phylum Streptophyta; class Magnoliopsida; order Brassicales; family Brassicaceae; genus Eutrema; species Eutrema japonicum. The sequence goes on from BSQW01000005.1 coordinate 50,855,466, forward strand.
GTGTCAATTCAGTTGCTTATTAACGACTAAAATATGTAGTCACAAAGTAGTCGTAAATTTGCGACCATTATGCGACTACTTTATTTAGCGACCAAAAATTTGCGACCACTTTTAATAGTCTTAAATAAGTCGTAAATACAGTTTTTGCGACCGTTTTGGGACTCTTTTGGGAGTCGCAAAAACTGTGTTTTCTTGTAGTGTCGGTTCGGTTTAAAACCGAACCAAACCGAACCGTTCGGGTTGAGAAAAACTTCAACCAAATGGTTGGGTATTAACTCTGGTTTGGTTTGGATCGGTTTGAGTTCGGTTTGGTTTGGTTGGTTCGGTTCGGTTCGGTTAAAATGCCCACCCCTACTAATGGACATCTCATGCTAGAATGGACATTCGACATTTCTTGTGCACTGATCACTGATGCAAACATATGGTCGCTTATTTCTATGTTTTTGACGGAATAGGTTCAATCTATAGAGTGGTGTTATTCTTTGACGCGTTAAGATAGTAACAGATTCAGAGCTCACACAAAGCAACTGTTAAGTGCTTAGTTTCTTCTTCTTTTCTTCACAAAATTTAGTTTATAGATGCTGCAAAATTTGTTTCGTGTTTCAACAGGCGGTCCAAAATTATATGACGCCTAAAGCACACTTACAAAATGATATTCTTTTACCACAACTAATCACTATATACCAAATAAAATTAATTATCACAAAATTATATGATGCCCTAAAATTTGGCGCTTAAAACCGTTACTCTACGGGGTTTTTAATACAAGACCAACCATGCGTGTTTGTTTTCCAAGTTTCAGCTCAACTTTTGTTTATTAGTTTTGTCTTGTGTGACATCGTGGACCTAACTAAAGAATTAAAATAATACTTTGTTTTTGTCAATTGAATTAAAATAATTAATTCTTGGAGTTGTTCTTATTAGACTTTATAAAAAAAAAATAGAATTGCATATGAATGAAAACTAGAACATCTACATTCCAAATTGGTTATATTTTTTCCGGGTCAGCACATATACTATCTTGGTCCTCACTCCCGAGTATGTGAATCCATGTAAGGACCAAAAATTAAAGCCATGAAGGATAAGATGAAACTCGCCTAGTAACTTAATGCCATGCAGAGAAATATTTACTCGTGGTCTGTTGCTGGAGAGAAATATGTCCAACAGCAAATTTCACACCACAATTTTCAGGATCTAGTGAGCACGCATAGAACATCAGGAACTGCAGATGAAAGCAAAATGAATCTAAGCCAAGACATCTCATGCCAAGAATGAAGTAAAGTGTTAAGAGCCTAGAATGACGAATTATATAGATGAGTCTTAAGCCAAGACATGTCATGCCGACAATGAAGTAAAGTATTAGGAGCCTAGTATGACGAATTATATAGTATGTATTGTGATAGGTACGGTGCATACCTGTTAAATTTTTGATTTTTGTACCTGTTCAGAGTTAAGTTCTGAAACGACCCGAAGAGGATTTCAAACACCTACAAAGGAAATGAAAGGAAAGATACGTTGATGAAGCACCATTTGGTGCCATAGGTCATCCAGACGACCAGTATTTTGACGGGATTCAAGATGCGCAAAAGATAGGACCATTAATTTGTCCAACAACTCAGAGACTACATTTCCATCTGAAGTTTTGAATTAGAGACCCCACTGGAAACTTCAAAAGAAAAATCAAATTTATGAATGATGGCAGATAGCTCTCCAGGAAACCACATATCAGTCAAAAGTCCAAATTTTCATAGTAAGAGCATCTTGTAATCTTGAAACTTTCAATCATTAATAAACAGAGTTAAGTTTCTGGATTCTACATAAACAGCAAATAAACACACTAACCCTACCCCTCTCCTTCATTCATAGTGCTTTCAACTGCATCTTCAAGTTCCATATCAAACATGACTCTACTGGAGTCATCTTGGAGAATATCATCCCATCCAATCTCTAACTACAAAGATGATCAAGCATATCATTCACTTACCACTTTACTTAGTGGTTATATTTGTATTAAAAAAAAAGGTTATTCATGAAGCAAATTCTATCCACTTACATCCAAATCTCGCAAGAATCACGTCGCCACCAACTTTTCCGACTGAGCTTTTCTCCAACTTTTATTGAGAACATGCTCGTCTCTGCGGCACTTTCTAGCAAAAGGAGCGTTACTGTCCACCATTCTGAGGAAATCACCGAGTGTGAGATCGATGGTGAGGATGTTGCTTTGGAGGGTTGTCACATGAGATGAATTGTAGTCACTGTTTACTGTTGTGTTTGTAAACTCTCGAGCGTTGCAGATAGCCTTCTGGTGAGGAGAGGAAGTTTGCGTAGTACATTAGGACAATTCGGGGAAGATTGTCCCATCTTCAAAAAGTGGAGATAACATCATCATCTGTGAAATCAGTAGGCATACTTCCCTTCTGTGAAACCAAAAAACATTTGCTTTCTTTGACATATACAAACCCTGATCGATAATTATCGGCATACCGAACTCAGAAAATTGTCAAAACACGAAATGTTGTGGTTCATAGTTCGTAGCTACGACACTTACTCTTTCCAGCCAATGTTGCTCGTATGATCGATGAAACTGAGATCCCGAGGCAGATACAAAAAGGCATGCAACAGATCTGGAGTCAAATCGAGAAACAAACCCAAATGATTGAACAACAATAAACAGAGTTGAGAAGAAGAAGAATTAAGCCAGGAATCTTATTTTGTCACCGATATAAGGGTTTCATCTATCAACCCAAAACATATTTTTAAGTCTTTACAGTTACACACCCGAATCGTAAGTTTGACAATTGACTGAAACCGACACGAAGCATCAAGAAGCAAGAAGAGAACCCAACAACACACCACACAACACAAACATTAAGACAACCCATTTCTCACGGTCACAAGCAAAACGTAACTCATGACTGACTCTTCTTGTTTCCACTCCTGAGGAGGCATATTCATTGGACGGCCTTTCTACTTGGGGCTACTGGATCGCACACTGACATTCGTCTTTCTTCAACGTTTGCTGAAGGATTCTTGATTCTTCGTTCTGGATTCAGAATTCAGATATTTCAATTGTTTGACTTTTGTGGATCTGCACACACAAGCTCAATCAATCTCCCCCTCTTCTACTTCAATTCCAGGAGCTGGAGAAGTGGGCGGTTCAGCTTCCTCCTCATCCTCATCCTGTTTCATAAACAGCCCAAGCTGCTCCAGAGGATTACTACCCCCAAAACTGAAACTACGCAACCCATCATCAGCAGGCCCATCCTCCTCTGTAGCATCTATAAAAAAATGGTCTGTGTTGACTGTTTTGAGCAGTTCTAGATCATTGAGAAACTTTGTGTTCTCGTTGAGTTCAACCGACTGCTCCATCTGCACCATTTACCATGAAAACTTATGTTTTAGTGAACACTGGTACTAGAATTCCATTTTTCTATAGCACCTATTCTGATTCTTAATCACAGCGTAATCTGTTTAGGGCTCCCGTTCATCAATAGAATATTATAAAGATTATAAAAGTCAGCTGTTCTGAAATAAAATGAATCAGGAAACGTCTTTTGCATGCAACGCTGCTATGAACATCGTTACCTCCAGCAATGCCTGGCGAGCTGCTTCTCTTTCAAGCTCCAGCTTTCTCTTAGCCTCAGCCGCAGCTTCAGCTGCCACTTGTGCCTCAGCTTTTCTACGAGCTTCTTCAGCTGCCTTAGCTTCTGCTTGTAATCGTGCTTTCTCTGTTAAGAAAGGGCACATATCATTGCTTCTGGTTGCACTATGCTTTTATCACTTAGAGGTGATTAACATTAGTACATCACCAATCAGACGTGAAATAGCAAATCAAGGAAGCAAACCTTTCTTTTTCTGAAGCTCGAGCTCTTCTCTCTCACGTTGCAGCTTCTCTGGGTCTCGCATATCATTCTGATCTCAGGAACACATAAAACTTGAGAAAAAATCATATCAAAGGTAAAAAAGGACCCAGAATAGTGGGTCAGACCGAACCACAACAAACCTGGTTAAGAGTTTTCTCTCGGGCTTTTAAGATTAAGTCTGCAAATCGGTTCTTCAATAAAGCAGCCCTGTAGACCTTTTCAGGAGGTAGTTGCTTCTCATTCTGAGCACTAGTTCCTAGTGTATTAAAGGGTCAAGAGTGAGATGCCACCTCAGACAGAAGAGCAGAAACATTTTTCTGCCACACTCCTTTTCTTACCATCTTGCTGACAATCCGCCTCCTCAACACAATTTATTTTCTCCTGAGATGCACTTTCCAGCTGATCCAACCCACCAACAGATGCTGGTTGTAGAAATGAAATAACAAAACATAAGGACCACACCAAAAAACTAAACTTTTAAAGACCAAAATAAAAAATGTACTCACCTCCTCTTGTAGGGGAAGCACTTGTAGCTCCATCCAAGAAAGGTTCAGGATCCATAGTTCCAAGCCCCTGTATAAGCGCAGGACAGGAGCACAAAGAAACAATCAGGTTCTATACCATCCTAACAAATCTGGGAATTATCAAGTAAGTTATCTTCTTGTGATCAAGAAGATATTAGTATTCAAACTGACTATGACATCCATTTCATATTATTACGATTCACAGCGGTAACAAAATTGTAGTCCACGAGTAGATCCTCCATATAAAATTATATCAACTTTGTGACACGGTAACAAAGACCTCCACATAGGCATATGGTGTCGCATCAAAGCTCAGTTATTCAAGGCTGCATGTTATTTCAGACCACTATGTATGTACCTTTGATGTCCTCGGTAAACTTGAGGTTTTAAGATCACCCGATACACTTTCCGAGATACCTAGATAAGTTATATGCATCAAAAGAGGAGCAATCAGAAGTTAGTACGATCCAGGGGATAATCTAATCACCAATTCACCATAAAAACAAAAAGCAATTCACATTTAGTTAGTGAACAAGTGGTGATTGTTGCAGGCCTCCTACTTTCAAACCACTGCATGAAATAGCAGTTGCTTTCATTTCAGAGCAGGAAACATAAGTTTTCACTCCAATTAAAAACTTCAGAAGATAACAAAATAAATGTGCTACTATTTTTCAGCATAGTGCATATCAATAACAATTAGAGGTCCCGAGAATTTGGAAAAATGGAAAATGCAACAACCAAACCCCTAAAAAAGTTCCATACAGAACAAGAACGAACTATATAAACAAGCCGAACAACAAGCAGGCAGCAACCTAACCATCACAATGTTGCATTGACGAATTCCCTGGCACTGATCCATGCAGAAGCTGCAATAAATAAACTATCCCCTATTAGCAGTCATAATGCTATTAAATGATTCAAAGATGAGATATAACCAGACATATACCTCTATATCACAGGGTTCAACACTAGACGTTTTGTTCTGGTTCTCTCGCAAATGCTCGTCTAAGAGATCCCGCAACTGGAACAAGGTGTGATCACTGAGATCATTAATGTCAATCTCAATCTCACCATCTCCAATCACCCCTTCATTTGAGTTGTGGTCTCTCAAGAAATTTATTAATTGTACGGGGAACTCGGTCAAGGACTCCAGATCCCTACCGAGCTTGAGTCTGTCCTCATTGGTCATAACCCGTTGTACAGGCTCTAAGACGCCCTCACAGTCCACTGCACCCGTCTTCAACTTCTTAGTCAGAGGCACATGCATTACAATATGTCTTTCCTCGTGAATATTCAAGTTACTCGGTTCAGTATGAGTTGTAGTTGCGGATAATTTCTTCTCGAGAGTCTTCCACCTCACTTCGAAAAACTTGCGAAGTGTATCAGCCATGATGTAAACGTCATTACCAGGTGGATTATAAGTCATTGCATTGCTGAAGGTAAGCCGAACATCAGCAGCAAACTCAGAGGGAGAGGAATAAGTGCCCGAAGTTAACTTATTATTCACAGTTCCTAAATCCATGGGATGCTTAATAATAGTAAAATAGTCCAGTAACATCATCTTGACAACATCCACGGGAGTATTGAACACCCAACCATACTGATGTGACATCAATCGTTTTAGGAGGGCCTCAGATTGCTTCATAAGAAGCATAACCGCGGTACTGACTGGAGTCGGTTTAGGAGCAGTTATGGGGAACACTGTCTTTCCTGGCCCTGTGGAGCATCGTGACTTTCCAAAACTCTTGGGTCGACACAAACTAGTTGTAGACGAAGCCATTGATCGAGAAAGCTCGAAATTCTTCTGGAAGAGGCGTATCCGCTCCAGCTCTTGTCTTAGCCTACGAATCAACTCCTTCCTATCTGATGATGAGAGGCCAGACAAGGGAAATACCGTTTTTGAGACACCAAATGTTTCATGGTCAGAATAGTAACCCTCTGAGGCGCTAGGGCTATCAGAGCCTTCATCGTACACACCGGGTGTGTTACGACAATAATCTCCTGGGAAACCACCGTTTCTCACTGTCATATCGACTAAATTCTGAATAGATTTCCCTTATTCTCGTGTCGTTAACCTACAGGAAACAACTCAAAATTCGCACCAGGAAAAACAAAAAAACCCGAGAAAATCGATGATCCAACTGAAGCGGAAGCCAGAGAACCTAAGCAGAAGCGAAACCGTAGACGAGCGATAACAAAACCCCTCAAATTTGATGTAGAAGAAATAGACGAAAAGGCAGAAGTAGAGAGATACAAGAGAAATGTTTCTTTCTCTTCTCTCTCTACTCTACACTGCCTGCTTCCACCCACCCTAACTGTACAGCGGTTAACGAGGCTCGGTACCGAAACACACAAGAGCAATATAAACCGTCGGATTTGAATCGAACGGCTTAGGGTTCTTCAGCCATCAGATCTGGCAAATAATATTTACATGGAAACACAACATGCGGTCAAAGAACCACATGCCGTTTTTGTTAATTCTATCCGCTCGTCCTGACGTTTTCCAAGCTAAACTGAATTTCTGAGGATAAAAGCCCAATCTCCTCCTTTTTTTTCTTTCGGAAACGATAAAATTCTAAATTTCTAAAAACACACGCATAGAACCATTTGTTGCCCAGAAACAAAAAAAAAGGGGAAACATTACAGAGGGAGTAGGGAGGGAATAACAAGGTGAAGTTTAACAAGGTTCATGTCTGTAATTACACTCGCAGGATTTCCATAACGCGACCTAAGCTTCATTGTTGTAAGAAAAAAGGACAATCATAGGCTGAAACATTTGCGTGTCAAGCGAGAGATACGCTCCAAGTAACCTACCTGCAATTGCAAAAATAGATATCAACTTTTCGATTCAGAAACAACATCATTGAAACCGGGGAAAGACCACAAAAAAAACTTATTTCAACTAGACTTTAAAGAAGTTGTACCTCATCCTCTTAAACGAATAAGGATCAGAAACTAATTGGGAAACTTCCTATTCATGTTTTGTACACTAGGATCTGATATGGATTTCTACACAACAAAACTGACCTTATTTAAGCGACCTCAGATGTAGTTATCATCAAGGACACGACCAAAATGTACTCTTGCCATGTCCAACAAATTCCAGCTACAACACGAACCTGCAACAACATTGTTTTACAGGTTCAGGATATACTAGTTGTTATTTGAGAGAGAGTGGACAGAGATAAGTACCTTTTTATTTCAACGACGGAGCATATGGTGCTGGGCATGGAGAGATGGTTGTATCAGGCAACTCATTTAACAAGTCAACTGTTGCCACAAGGCATGCAGCTAACATTTTCTTCTCCAATCGGACAAGCCGTGTGGCAACTCGCTTCCTAGGATTCAAACTAGGATCCTCCAACTATTGAGCAGGAATTCTTTTAATGTCATGCAGGAAAACCAAAAAAACAATGTGTTTGATATGTAGCAATTACAAAGTCTGACGAACATACCAATGCATCATCTTCTTTCAGGGTAGTAGGGTAGCCAGACAAGCGTCTCATGAAGTAATCAGCAAGCTGATCCAGTACTGCTCTTTCCATGCAAGGGCTCGTCTAAAAAATAGACTGAGAGTTAAACCTTTACAAGTAGCTTCATGTATAGAAGTAACATTGGAGGCCTCACATGTTGGGACTGAGCATTTGATACAATCAAGGAAATATCAAAAGATTACTTAGACAAAAATGTCTGACAGGTCACTCATCCTCTACTTACTGGACAAACTGGACCTTGGGACGAAATAACTGATTGCATTTCAGCAGGATCAGACATGTAACCCAATCGCAGGTAGGGAAGCATGTCTTGAACAGCCTCTCTTTCTTTTCCCACACGAACCTGAGGTGGTTGGAAAGACAAAAACCAGGCAAAACATTTCAATGTAGCCTTGTTGAAATGAGAAACTCACACGTTCATACCTGAAAAACTTGTTGGGATAATTTTCCATTCCTTTGAGCAACCATTCTCTTGTCCTGATATTGAGGATCCTCAGTGCTCAGCGCTGCCTGGAATGCAAGATATGACTCATGAAACATGTAAACCTTGAGGATATCACATGAAAAATATACTGAAGTTTACAGTAAGGCACCAAAGTTTCATATTTACCTCAACTATTATTCTATCATTAGGGTTATCTTCATCAACGAATCCATAGTTCAGAAGCAGTTTTGCATTAGGTTGTGGCCCACACCTTGAGATAAAGGATGAAACGCAAAAGTAGACAAGATAAATCAGAAAGAGAAAGCTAGCGGCCATGAGCAATTTGGCACACAGACGCACCAGGCAACTATAGGATCCCCAGCCTTATATGGCCTATCTACCACGAGTTCAACAACACCATCAACAGCGGTAAGCATTGCCTTGCAGTTGGAACAGTAGGCCAACAAGGGAGGACCAAGAGGAACCAAAGCAAACCGACGAGCCAAACTGACATTCTGAGTACAAAGAAGCATAACAAATCTAAATTAGGAGAAGCAACAATCCACCCCTGATTAGTTGATTAGGTTATGAGCTGCAAGCTAAACAGTTGATTTAGCTATATAGTAACAGAGGTACCATATTATTAAAATTAACTCTACATAGTCTTTCAAACATGGGATGGACATATGAATTGTGAAGGGAAAGTCCAAAAAGAAAGAAAAATTACTTGTAAATGCACCACACAGGATTGAATGGCAACAAATGCCTGTTTGAAAATCTCAAATGTAAAAGCTTCAGTTGGTATGTCAAATGGGTATTGCTGCAAAACACAAATCACGTGATGTATGTCCGCTACCGTTGTTAGCATTCCATATATTAAAAAATAAAAATAAACAAAAGAGGAAGCCCAAGTCTTAGGAGCAAATATAATAGTCAAATACCTGAAACAAAGATCCAGCCATAAACCAGACAGTGTCAAGCTCCTTGTATTCTCTTTTGATCCCCTCGGCCCTCTCAAGAACTTCAGCCTGGACCATGTTAAAGAAGATCAACACAGAGAACCCACAAGACTAGTTCATCACATGTCATGCATATATACTAATGCAATACCTTTGTCGGGCTGCCAGTTAGGTATTCTAACTCGCCCTCTGACCACAGCAACGGGGATTCTACATCTAGCTGACCTCGCCCTCTTTGACGATCAAGTTCTCTTATATATGGATACCATACTGATTTCTTCCCTTGTTTCTTCTCATACATCAGATACAAAGCTAGGCAAGCCAGTTCAGACAATTTGTTCGTCGTCAACAGTTCGGCTGTATGAAAGAAAAAAAGGAGAGGTTTATGGCTTCAGATCAGCTTCCAAACTCCCGTATCCCTACCCTCAATTTGCAACCACGTAAGTTAAATCACAAATTCTAATCCAAATAAGATTGCGCATGATTGTAAAAGTAGCTTCGTGGTATGGGAAACGTAATAAAGAATGGTTCATATCATACCAATAGTCTCGTTTCCCAACACTCTTTCCAGTGTGACCACCAAAGAGTTCGGAACTGAAAACGCCACATCGCCTTTCTGCAAAAAAAACAAAAACAAACAAACAGGGAATTAGGAAAGATTTACCATCAAAGCCCAGAATTTGAAACTCGGAAAGACGATAGAACTGTATAAAACGACAATAAAACTGCTGAAATGCTAAGTCAAACACCTGAAGATCCTCACTAGCAGCAACATAATGTATGGGTTTATGCTTCTGATCATGAGCCGGTCTCTCCTTGAGCAAAACCTTGCAAGGTGGCAAACCTTTCTTATCCATCCAAAACTTCAAATCCTCGGAATCATCTCCATCCTTCCTGCTCGATACTTTGATCTGCCTCTCGTCTTCCTTTGGTGAACCGCCCGCGACTAAAGTATCTGAGCTCGAAGAAGAAACGCACAAGGTCCTCTGAGGAACCGATCGCGATGAAGAGACTAAATTACTGTTTCTCCACCGAGAAAGTGAAGAAACCCTAGAAAGTGGGAAAGAACGAATTGGAAGAGAGACGCATTTGGTATGAAAACATGTGATAACCCCTTCCATCGGATTTAGCGATTCCCAAAATCGAATCTTTCGAAGCGCAGAGATTCTCCGGCGGCGATTCTGAGGATTTTGCTCTGTTCTTCCTTCGCGTTTTCTCAGATATTTTTTTTTATTGAGGATAAGAGAGGGAAATCAGGTTGAAAACGAAATGGAGAAGACGCAACGAAAAAAATGATTAAAAAAATAAAAATCTACGTGGCGTTTATTACGTTTCTCATTCCACGAAGGCCCATAGCCCAAAGCCCCAAACCACTACGGGACGACAGCCTTATCAGATTCACCAAAAACGACACGCAGTTTAAAGCTTTATAGAGCAACAAGGTCACTTTCCTATCAACTGTTTTATTTACTGACATTTTCTCACTTTCTTCCTCCTCTTCACAAGAAAACTCTCACTTCCAAGAACATTGGCAATGTCTACGGTTCAGGCAATAATGTCTTTGAGGCGGGTCTAACATGTCAAAGACTGGCCCGGGAAGATCTACGTAGTGACAATTTTAATAGGATTGGATTATGGTGCTCATTGCGCGATCGCTCCTGCTTCAGTCTGCTGTTTTTGGCATGAAGAGCTTTGTGATCGTTAGTAACATCTATGACTACTATGTTCTAATGCAAGCCGAGACCACCACAGAGATTGAGTCGCTCGTTTGCAATGGCTCAGTGAATTATTCAGTCATCTGCAGTCTAATCTCTGTGGTGTCTAATGGCTTATGCAATTTACCAAGAGAGACAACTATCGCAAATTTTCAAGTAATGATAAAGATTTGCGGGTCTAAAATGATCTTCTCTAATTGTTGGCCATTGTGTGAAAAAATATATGAAACTTCATAACCAACAGAAATGAACAAAGAACGCAAAAGAAACGTTGTCCAGATTCACAACTACGGTTGTCTCTGAGCCAAGTTTTGTTCCTTCAGGTCTTTTACTGTTTACATGGAGAACTTCTGTGGGACAGTATCAAAATCGTCTCCGAAGTCATACCTTTGTCTTTCCCTTCCAACCTGACAAAAAGTTGTCAACGGGTTAGTCTGAGAAACTCAAGTTCCAGGACAGAACAGTATATGAAACATGGAACTAAGTTACCTTTCCCAAGTATAAAGGATCACATGACAAGCTCTCATCCATGGCCAAGAGAATCTTCGACAGCCCAATAGTCCTGAAAATCACATAAACACAGAGAGCTCGTTTGATGCTACTACTCTACTATGACTAAACAATTCATTTCTATATCAATTTGATTCCAAGTGCTAATTATGCACTCAAAAAGAAAGGAGGATCGAAGTTTCTTTCGTTTTCCCCAGAGAAGGCATCATGGCTTGGGAGTTTCAACATTCAAGCCATGTTTCCCCCAAAAAAACTAAGAACTTGGTTTCGTTACAGCAAAGTATTTGGTTTGTAGACATACCTTTGGATAACAGAATCCATGATCTCTATCATCTCACTGGTTTTGTACTGCTCAGGGTCCTCCAAGAATCTGACCATTCCATCTTTCTGGTTGATAAGGGCATGTATCTGACCATCCTGGATCTGCAAGTTTGGAAAGAGAACATGATATTGCCATATAACAGTTATAGTTATAAAGCTAGCTTCCAAAAATCAAGTGTGGGACACAAAGAATACAGTACCATCTGAAGCACATGCATTTCCGCCTCCTTAGCACTAGCAAGTTGGACCATGTTGGCTATATCTTGAAGCGATAAGGTCAAGTACTTTTGAGTCAATCTCAGAATGTTTCGCTTATAGAGGGATGACACTGCTTGCTTAACTAATCCAAGGTTCTTGTCCTGAAAAATAGCATTCCATGCAAGCTATAGGGTGAATGAAGATTGATATCAGAACAGAAACTACAGTGAGTGTTTAGGGGAGATTTGCCTTTTCAAAATCTGAGCTGTGGGAAACAACCACTGCCTCTAGTTCACTGATCTTCCCTTCGTTGTAACAATTACCCACTTCAATGTAAGGCTGAGAAAAAAGTGAATGATAAAATCAAAAGCCTATATATAGATCTAGCTAGTATGGGGTACAATAATATGGAAAACAGGACTAGCCACCATAATATGGAAAAAAAAACTTATGATATGCGCTAAAAAAATAAGACATCATCACATAGAAAAATCGATACATGTACAACAGATACAGTTCAAACTTACTGTACACCAGGTCTTGAGGTTCCTCTGAGCTGATGTAGAAGCGCACTTGGGGAGACTGTTACTAAACTGCACAAGTAAAAATACTATTATATTATAAGAATAACATCATAAGATAAATCAATGGTTGAAGAGAAAATAAGACACAGGATACAACTAGTGAAACCAACATTATTCAGAACATCCAATGGATCAGACTCGAGTAATATGATTGCTCCCACGACAGAATATTAGACAAACAAACAAAAAATGAAAAAGAAAGATTACCTGCCCATTGTGAATGAGAGACACCAGCATGTACTTTTTGTACGCCTCAACAGCTATGGCGTTGACTAGATGCATAGGAGCAGTGACAACCTGAAACAAGTCATTTGAACGACTTATAAAACTAAAGCAAAAGTCGTTGATGGCTAAAAAGCATGAGAAAAAAAAGTAAATAAAATGCCTTACATTGTAAAGAAGCTCCAAAGCTTTCTGGAATCTCTTCCGTCCAATGCATATCATTCCCCTGTCAAAAGTGCAGAATATATTATAAGAAATTTACTTTTGATATATTAGCATAGGGATCAAGGATGAGAATCTAAGATACTATTAAAAAAAAACTCAAACGGATGGATTAATGCGTCGATATAACCATTGATTAAAACAACAACAAAAACTAATAGCAATGAGGGAAATTAGCTTACCCATAATAGCAATAGAGAAAAAAATCTCTTGGCTGGTCAATCTCCAGGATATCATCACTAAGAATGGAGAAACCAGCTTTATAGCACTTGGCCTGTAGACATAATTGAAGAAAATCTGGATGCAATGCAGTCAAACGTTTGGTGGAGACCTGAAGCTTGTGAACAGCTGTCAACAGTGGCGCCACCCCTCGAACAGGATCTTGGAGCTCCAAAACTTTGTCTTTCAATCTCTTACAAAGAGATACAACTGCAAGATCAAAAATAACATCATCAGCATCTTCCTACAGATAAGAACAAAGAGAGACGAGAAAAGACCCTTCAAGTGTCAGCCATTACATTTCTCGCTCGCTAAACGAATCTGCCCAGCATCGCAAGAGTTGATGAACTGTGCAATTAACTGAACCACATCAGAAGCTCTCTCCTTGGACACTGGACCACACGTAACAACCTCACTGGAACAATCAAACGAAACAAAATTTTAACATCAGGTATCAAATAAATAGAAGAATAAAAAACAATCCTCCTTGTAACACTATCACACACCTCAAGTTTCAATGAACATAACCATAAACACACCAAATAAAAACAGCTAACGCAGATTATCCCAAACGAAAGGAAACTAGTGATTTCAGTTTCATCAACCAGACTCAGGGTATGCGCAAAACAGCAGCAAGAACCCAATCTAGAAAGAGATATGAGAAATCCAAACATATCAGAATAGAATAAACTCACAGGATATACAGGTAACCGAGAGAATGCTTCGAGGGGTCGAGCTGGTCAAGAATAGAGAGTTGAACATCCGAGTCTGTTCGGAGTGACTCCTCAGCTCCTTTCAAAAGATCGTGGAGTGCAGATAAGTCCCCGGGACTCGCCGATAGACCCTGGATTGACGCTATCACAGTCTCCACCGAGCTCATAGCTCCGATCATACAGAAAATTCAGGCGAAAACAAAAACCCTAATCGATCGCCTTTTTCTCTCCCTCTCAAAAATTTCCTAACTGGTTATATCTCTGGATCTTCTCTATAATATACAAGCCCCCGAAAAAGTGCGGACACTCCGAATCTTCCAGAGGCTCTTGGCATAAGATGAAACCGTCTTATAAACCAGATACTATTTGATCGGTATGAATCAGATAAGCAATAGCCTCGGTACTGTTCGGTTTAACCAGACCAGTTGCCAGCGATTGTTATCAGTGTGTGTCAAAGCAATCTGCCTCGTTTTTGTTTTCCTGTCAGATTCAAAGGTTGCTTCGTAGGTGGTGAAATCGATGGCAGATTATCATTTCGTGTACAAGGACGTCGAAGGAACGTCGACGCAATGGGACGACATCCAGCGGAAGTTGGGGAATCTCCCGGCGAAGGCTCCGGCATTCAAACCGCCGGCTTATACTCCGGCACAAGACGAGTCTTCAGCTCCTAAGGACCAGGCATGGTTCGATGAGAAGACAGAGGAGGAGCTTGAGGATCTTGAGGACGACAAAGATCTCGACGATGATCGCTTCCTCGAAGAATACAGGTTTGCAGATCGAATCGAACATTCTGATTTTTTGTATTTACCATCTTAATCGACCCTAGAGGATCCTTTCTGTGATGATATTGTGAATTCTGTTTTCTCGGATCTGTTGTCATGTAGCTCCTCGCTAGCTGTTTTTATCTTCTTCTTTTTTCTGGATCGGGAATGCAATTATCAAGCTCTGGTTTTTGATCGATTCGTTTGTGTTTTGGATATGAAACGCCTTTCGTTTCGTAATGCCTAAAGAAAAGAGTAGTACTTTATTTCGATGTGTCTGATGTTTCTTCTCTAATGTTTTGATGCTTTGATAGGAAGAAGAGGTTGACAGAGCTGAGAGAAGCTGCTAAAGTTAGGAGGTATGGATCAGTGACTCCCATCTCGGGCTCTGATTTCGTGCGGGAGGTTACGCAAGCTTCTTCTGAAGATTGGGTTGTTGTATGCCTCTACAAAGATGGGTATGCTTTTGAAGCATTCGTGAATTATGATTGCTCTTGAAGAACCCAATATTATTTCATGCTTGAAACACTAAACTTTTTGTTCATTTCTTGTTTAATCTGATAGTTTCGCAGAGTGTGGCTTGCTATTGGGTTGTCTAGATGAATTGGCTAGCAGATATCCGGCAACAAAGTTTGTAAAGATTATATCCACTGATTGTATTCCGAACTACCCTGATTGCAATCTTCCTACCTTGCTGGTGTACCACCATGGTGCCGTTAAAGGAACCCATGTAGGCATGAAGAGCTTTGGCCGTAGGTGCACCCCAGAGAGTAAGTTTGAAGCCTTCCTTTGCCCTTTGTTTGATGTCCGATTCACTGTGCTCAATTGTGTTTGATAACTATGGCATGTCTCGTCTCTAACCTTTGTCTGATCTGAATATAACTGATGCGACCACATTTGCATCTTTTCATGCTTCAAGCAGAATTGAGGAAATGATATCTGAACATGCTTGCTGCTTTTGCAGGTGTAGCCTTAGTTCTGTGTCAGTCAGAGCCAGTTCTTAACGATGGCAAAAGCGGAGACGATGACTCCTCAAGGGAAGCTGTGATGGCTGGAGTTCGAAGACAGTTCATAGAACGAGTGGTGAAAGACCACGAAGATAAGGATAACGATGATGATGGTTACAATAGCGATTAGAACTTCAAAGCTTCTCTATTTATCTCTGCTGGTTATTGCTTGTTGTGTAACTTTGCGTTTGTGACTGGTAAAACAAAAGTGCTGACTTCATTTGTGATGTAATGCTTTTCAAAAAAAAATCATGTTGTTTTAAAAGAGACTGGAATTTCAGGCTGTTTTTAATATCCAGGTCCTTATCACATGCCGACTTTCAGTGCTGGATCTAAAACTGTGAATCCATTTAAGGACCAAACTTTAAAATAGTCTATGTTCCGGCCAAGGAACTTTTTTTTTGGAGAATCCCAAATCCATTGAGATGTCTTGGTTTTCATTCATATGCAACCCTCTCAATCTCGATTCCATTGAGCTATTTCACAAATATACTGCAGATATCAAACCTAGAATTTAAACCAATCTTCTTAAGCAAACCCAACACCTATAAACACCCCCAACACAACAGAAGCACACTCTAACTTCAAATTGAAGCTCCCTTCTCAAAACTTCTTTATATACAAAACAACACTCTAATTCTGAGTTCTCCCACAAATAGTCTCTCTGGTCACAAGTCTTATCCCTCTCACCCACATCTCTGCACCCACCAACCCACCTTCACACACAAAATGAACTTCCTTGTTCTCCGTAGTTACTACCCGGAAAATCCCTTCTTCCTCTTCCGCTGCATCGCCTTTCCCCTTCCGGTTCTTCCTGAATCGCTGGCTCATCCCAATGTCTACTTCCTTGCACACCACGTTTCTCTTCCGCGACTTTCCCCAACTTAGTACTCCACTTGATTCCAACATTCTCAATCCCTTCCCATGCTTTTTCCCTTTCCCTCCCTTGGTGTGTTTCATCACACAGCTTCCCTTTATCACAAACCTCCGAGACAATTCGTTACGGATCACCTTCTCTGCATCACCAACCGCAAGATCCAGCAGCGTTTTCCCTCTTCCGTTCTTAGCATTGCAGTTTGCGCCATGCGCGATTAGGAACTCACACATCTTTCCATGGCCTTCTATGGCCGAAAGCATCAACGGAGTGTAGCCGTCTCCATTCGGGACGTCCAGACCGTATCCTTTTCCACTTAAAAGCTTCACCGCTTTGACGTCTCCACGCCTTGCAGCACAGTGTAGAGCGTAGAACCCGCCCGCCATGTTCCTGCTGTCCTTCTCCAGAGCAAACTCGAGCATCACCTTTTCGATCACATCGCGGTTACCATTCTGTTCTGACAGAGAGACCACTGTGTCCCCGGATTTGTTGAAAAGCTTCACATCCGCGCCTGCGTAGACTAGGACTCTGAATGCTTCAACGTTGCCCTTCATGGCCGCTAGCATTGCAGCCGAGAAGCCTTCCTCATCTTGATAGTCTAGGAAGATTTCTTGAGCTTTTACAAGAGATTTAAGCGCCTCGGCATCTCCTGCTTGAGCCACGTATAGCAAAGGCGAGAAAACTGAAGCTTTGCTCGAATATGGAACCACAACAAACCGGATCAGTTCAAGAATTACTAGTTCTAATCCGAGAGACCACTTGTTTGATTCAGCTATCGAAATAACAGAGTGGCCAAACTTGTTCACTAAGCCGAAATCAGCACCAGCGAGGGCTAGAACCTTTACGCACTCTGAATGTTTTTGTCTTGTTGAGATCAGCAGAGCCGTGTCCCCAGCGTCAGTCTTTGAGTTTATATCGCAGCCAAAGCCAACCAGTTGTTGTATGATCGCCACTGATCCACAACGTGCAGCAATATGAATCGGTCGGAGTTCAATGCCTCGTGAAGTTCTGATAGGAGTTTCTGGATCGGCACCACAGTTGAGGAGGACTCTGACGGCTGCCTGGTTACCGCAGAGGACGGCATGGTGGAGCAGAGTCCTACCGTTGTGAGGAGCGTTTGAAGATTGGACTTTGAGTAGCAAACGCAAGATGTCGCCACTGATTTCAAAGAATTCTACAGCACACCAGGTTAAAGGGTAGGGCTCAGCCACTCCAGCTCCCACCCGGAACTCTTCTGCAGTGTTAGTGTCCCATGACCATGCTCCTAGCCTTACCATGATATCTGTCTTGACACCAGCCTGTGCAAATCATTCAAAGAAAAGCTTGGATGTCTTAGATACCTACTCCCCTTGCAAGCACCAAGTTTTCATATGCAACTTGTGTTAAGGGCTTTAGTATTAGGAAATGAGAAAAATACCTGAAGTAGCAAGCGGACGGCCGAGACCTGCCTATTGACAATGGCAGCGACAAGAGCTGTACAGTCCACATTTGTGTAGAGAGAAGGTTTTGAAGATTGAAGCAGAAGCCTATCGGTTGAATTAGCATCTACTCCACACTGTAATGAAGCAAGAACATGAAAACTTCTTCTATAAGATGCCTATTGAACAACTCTTAAGTGGTCACTTTTTAAAACCACAAGATGAAGAACTTACTTTGAGCAAGGTCCCTACAACGTCCACAAAACCTCTGCAACAAGCAGTGGCTAGAGCGTGCACAGAAACCTGAGGCCGAATGAGATCAGTTCCCATGAGCAGCTCAGCGAACCTCGGGCGTCCGTGACAGCTCGCCCCTACTAGAGCTTCCTCACAAGCGGGCTGAGAAGCACCGGCTTTGAGTAGAATCTCAAGTACCTCAAAATGACCTTCCCTTACAGCTACAGTTGTTGCAAATCCCCTGAAGAGCTTCTGGTTCACATCAGCTCCAATGTTCTGTGATATGATGATATTGCAGGGAAGGTCAGATCACTGTAACGATTGTAAAGTATATAATTTTTTATAAGCTATACATTGCTAAGTACCAAGGACCACGTGGGGTGAAACCAGCGATTCAGGAAGAAGACAAGAAAAAAATAAAACTGTGTATAATAGTAAGTTGTACAATAATGCAAAGTGAATAATTGAAATGGATCTACAAGAACAAGAGGGAACAACCCTGACGCAAAGGAGCATGGCTTGGATTGATCACAGACATATCTGATGATGATTTAAATGGAAAGAGAAGAAGTATGAAAATATAGTATTCATATGTACTCCAGATGCATCCAATGACAAGTAACAGGACCATATGGGGGGGGCCTCAGGTTCTGTTTAACAAACAGGCTACATGGTGCAATATCAACACTTGTTGTCGTACTAAATATCATCAGTTCCTTTCAGGCAACAAGAGAATCAAATCAAATCAATCAATTATCACTGCAAACCAATAGTGAGCTTTGGAACTCTTGTGTCTCAAAACACCCATCAATCCATATCCAAGTTTTTTTTCCCAGATTTCAGCCTAATTGACTCTGGGGATTAAGCATCTAAGAGCATTTGCATTGGTGAGGGTTTCAAAATGGATGTCTCAACCAAATAATATTATTAATTTAATTAAATTTAGTTTTATAATTAAATTTTAATTTTAAAATAAAAAATGAACCAAGAAAAAAGAGACACGTATTAGGGTGTCTCAACATTGGTGACACCCAATGCAGATGATCTAATCACAATATATAGCTAATATGGTGTAGTAAAGGTCCTAAAGTCTGAGGAGATAATACAATTAGAATTAGTAAAGCAAATCTGCAACGATGAGCAAAAGAAAAAGTTGTGAGACTTGAAACTTGGGAAATGATGCCCGCCTAATAATATGCAAATCTGAATCGGTTAAAGATGCAATTCTTCTCTCTTTTTTTTTTTATTTTACATTTTTGGCATCTTGGAAGATTCCTAACACCCCCACCACTGAGAGTGAAGTTAGTCAACAGATTATGAATTTTTTATATTAAAAAATCTGCACGAAATCCGATCAACATTTTTAAATTAAAATGAAAATGGTTAGATGACAATCAGAAATACTATATTATATGCAAATGAATTAGCTCATGAGAATTTGATGGAAGCAGTTTTACAAAAACATAAGAGGAGTTTATTTGTTTCGTTGGAAGAAAAAAAGCAAAGAGAATGGAATATGGATATTTATGGTGAGATTTGAATTTCGAAAAAGAGGAAAAAGTAAAAAGTAGGGTGAGAGCTGAGACAGACATACTAATAGATTTTGGGTCTTTTTAATTCAAGAGACAAAAAGGCACACGAATCACTAGTAAGCAGGAAATGCGCAAAAAACAACCGATTCTCCATTAATGGAACATACTCAGGGGGAAAATCAAATTCAATTAAACAAAGATATTCAAATCAACGCAGATTTGATGATCGGTTTCGAAATCTAAGCTAGAAAAGATAATGAGAAACGGCTAAATTGGTTTACAGAAGCAACAAAAATTAAAATTGTTAGCCGATCTTACTGCTACGATCTCCTTCATATGAAAAAAAATGGGATATACAAAATTTACCAGTAGTTTCTTCACGAGAGGTACGTTTCCGAAATTAACGGCGAGGAAGAGCGCCGTTACATCAGTTTTGAACTCCTCGTACTCCACTCGGATTTCGCTGGAAGATTCCTCACGGAGCACCACCTCGCTCCTCCTCGCCTTTAAGCTGACGGCCCCCACGAAATTCACGTCGACGAGCGGATCGGAGACGCAATCCGATGCCGTTCTGATGTCGCCGTCGAGGATAGCATCAAGGAGCCGCTGTGATACCTCGGCCTCGTAATCCATCGGAACGACTTGATTGCCCGAGAAAACCGTCATTGTCGGAGTTTTGATCCTTCGTTGACCAGAATGTCCCAGTTTACGGAAGCTCCCTAAACGTCGCCGCTTTAAGAGGATTGTTTTTGTCGAGAGAGAGAGAAGGGAAACTTGAAAAGAAGTGAGCGCCAGTGATGGTGGAAGAGGAGTGTGAGGATTTATTGAAACGGAAATTCACACCATTAACCACGGTTAACGATGACTGGTTAAAAATGGGTGCTAATTTAATGAGAATCCGTGGGTCCCCTTTTTTTAACCGTGGGTAATAAATACATACTGACTTGGCAACGCCGTATAGCTTAAGCAGAAAATCATCACAGGTAACCTAATAGTAATACAACAAGTATAATATATTCCTTCTCGTTATCATTTTAATGTTTTATTTTTGTTTAACAAAAAGTATCGTTTTATGTTTTTACTATATAATTTTGAATAAAATTCCAGTTTTAACCCTTGTTATAAAAAGCAGCCGCTTAGGCGCCTAGGCGGTCAGACACCTTGCAGATTAGTGTCTAGGCGGTGGAGCTAGGCGGTCAACGCTTTTTTCAAAAAGTTAATGATTTTTAACGATTTTTTTCGAAAAAATTGTTGACTTTCTTCAAAAAGTCAATTTTTTTTTTTTTTTTTTTGGTGACGGACATATGATATGTTACAAAGTTTTGGAAATACATCTAGAAGTACAACACATATGCTAATTTGATCATTGAAGAAAATGATGAAGATTTTTCTCTCCTTGTACCTTTTTTTGTCTCACAATATCAAGACAAATCTATTTTTTGCATCATATGTTTGTACTTCTTTTTTGTTTTTGAAATTTAGATGTGAATTTGAACTTAATTTCCTAATGTTTTGTTACTTTTATAATAAAAAAACTTATTTTATACTTGTTTTGATTCATACATTCATAACTTATAACTTATATACATATAAACTTTAAAATTTAAAATTTAAAAAAAAATGTTCAAAATTAATCGCTGATTAATCGGTGATTAATCACCGCTTTTCGGCCTAGGCGCGAATCGGTGCCCGACCGCCCGCCTAGCGCCTAGCGCCTTTTCGAACATTGGTTTTAACCTTATTATTTTAATGTATTAATTAGAAAGAGAAAATTGTTTAGTGTAAATAATAAGGGGTAATATGAAACTTTTAATAGTTTTTTTAATATGTGTGAAATATGTCAAAATGACACTTTTTGTGAAACAGAGTGAGTATATTTTTGACATACAAAAATTATTGAATATCTAAACATTTTAAAATGCCCTAAAACCTCTACAAATATTTAAACAAGTAAATTTATTTTATAGTAAAAATTAAACTAGTACTTTTAGTAATTTTGATGAACATTAAATCCTGTATAAATTTTTATAAGTAAAATACTAGAGGGTCATAAAAAAATTCCTGTAACAAATATTACCATCCTCTGGGTTTTTTGTACATTTTAAAATAATAATAAGATTTATACAGTAAAAATAACTTAAAATAGAGATAATCTCATTAGACACAAAAAAAAAAACTGTTACAAACTTTGTTGGGTTGAAGTTAGTATGAAATCATCTAGATGATAATGATATATAATTATATAGGGAGCAGCATAAAGAAAATATATAGAAACAACTCTAGTCTTCCTAAAATGGGGAGTTCTTTTAGAGTTATTCATGTCAAATTTAAGTAAATATTAGCTGGGAAAGAAGACAGAAGTAGAATAATATTGGTGGAGGGGTGGTAATAGAAGGGAAAGTTAGATAAGACTGTTGAGAAATTGTTCATTTTGTTAATATAGAAACTTATCAATACGAAGATTTCTTTCTTTCGTTCAGTGAGTCCATACTCTTTTGCTCACTCCTCTAGCTACAATCCTACAACTTCCCCCTGCTCAATTAGTCCAGCTATATCTCTCAGATTATATGTTTTTTTTTTGTTGGCGAGTATCTATCTATTTTATATCGTTAGGAAATAGTAAATTAAGATATTTGGCCATGTGTTTTTTGGCCTTGTGTAGTTATGTTAGATGCATGGCAGTGAATTGATTAATGGTGGTTTTTTATTTATTATTATTGTATGTGACATGCCAAAATAACCAATAGTGGTCCAAGGTTTTGTGGTTGAGTGATTGGGGACGGGACCGGGTTGCCACCATACCCCGGATTCGATCCTCTTGCTGCGCGAAACTAAATCACAATTCTCTTGGACACCCACACGGATATGGACACATTGCTTACGGCCCATTTGAAAACCCGGGAATGGGTCTATCCGTGGATTACCTTTCCCCCAGGGATTAGTCTGGACCCTTCCATAGATTTGGGATTTACCCTGAATTACCAAAAAAAATAATAATAATAATAACCAATAGTGAGTGTTTTGAAACAGACACATATCGCCACAATTATAACTCTCTTTTTGTTGTTGTCGTGGACGATGTGATTTGAGTAGAAAACAGATCATATAATAAAAACGGTGGGCGACTAAAAGTAAATGGAGGGAGAGAAGTGATGTAAGTTGAGATCTTTGGATGATACAAGGAAGATCAAAGTGTGGTAGAGAGAGTATTGGAGAAGTCGGTGGAGATATATAAGGGATAATATAATAGGACCATGCCTTCGCAAATCAATAATCGTACGTACGGGAAAGACGAGACTCGTCATGAGGTTGACTCCTCATCAACCATTAACAACTCATTCGTGGAATACGTCTCTGTAGATATGACTATTTTGGTTCAATCAACACGTACTGCCCCATCTAATTATACCTGAATCGACGTAAATCCATTTAATAAGGAAATAACTCAATTGTCTCATAAGAATATCCCAAAATTTTAGGCAAAACCTTATAAAAAGTTTTCTTAAAGCACATAATAGTAGTGACAACATTGGTCTTCAATAAAACAATAATAAAGTTTATCGTATAGTTTCCTAATTTATATACAGTTTGTTTGTTAACGAAAAATTGTAGAATGACTTATTTTATCATACCGAGTATTGCATGAGTATTAATTTACGTTTTGCTCTATGTATTTTTAACTCCATTAGTATGAGCTCAACCATATATTTTATTATTTAATGATATACTATATGGTTTAAATGAAGGACCCTTCAATGAAAATGAGTTGACCAAAAGAACGTGATTCATCGGATCCTAGTTTGGACATTCATGCCGCGGAAAGATCTCGTAATCCAGATTGCGACATGAAAATTACATGTTTGATTCCACATAATATTAATATGTACAATATTATATATTATGTAAAATGACGAACTTCTTTTGTTTACAAGACATCTATATATTTAAATAAAAATACAGTAAATTGAGTAATTAAAGATCTGACCAAATTATATAATATATGACATTGTTGTTTCACAATCCGGATTCAACCCCATTCAAATGCTTATCTATAATTTTTCTTTTTGACATCGAGAAATCTTAGTAACCAGCTATAAGAAAACGTATATTCATAAAATGATTCTTTTCGTTGAGTTTGATGAATCATATATGATCATCAAATTATCATTAGTTTCTTTTCTTACTTGTGATGGTCAAATCGGTTTGTGTTGAGCCGAATTGATCCCAAAAATTATAACTGAAGTTTTATTTAAACGATTTGGATCTATTATTTTTGTTTTTTGTCAAATGGTTTTGTTGTTTCTTTTTGTTTTTTTGGAAAATCACAAGCAATCTGACAACCAAAGAAACCGCTAATTATTTGAATTCAACATGCAAACCAAAATATACCAATCTAAATTAAATTTATAACAAGAAACTAGAAACACGTAAACCAATACTCGGATTTGAATCCATATCCATTACTCGTCGAGACATCAAGCATATATAAATATTCAAAATTCAAATCCACCACATTTTTTGTAATTGATTGTTTTTCCTTAATATATATATATTAATATTATGTTAAGAAAGTGTAAGCAAACAATGGCAATGGAATATAATCAAAGTAGCAAAAGGGAAACAACTTGCACCAAACATATTAGGACTTGTAACTTTTTTTATTTTGAATTTTGAAAAGGATATAATAGAAGACTGTCATACATGATTATACGTGTAATCGAATAAATGATTTCGAATTCATATTTGGCGGCAGAGATTAAATATTTAATTTGTTTGCTTCAACCTCAAAGTTCCATGGCGCAAGCAAATATCATGTATAATTAAGAGCATGACTTTGCCAAAAAAAAAATAAGAGCATGATATAATTTAACCTTCAAAAAGACATCTAGTCCCTTAAAGCAAAATGACTTATCCTTTTCGTTCACCCATGCGAGAATCCTAACTCTATTAAATTTGAGATTCAAATTTTCCATTGTACAAATGGGCCACAAAATGTTCTCGTAGTCTCAGCAAAATTTATTACTCACTCCGTTTAATCAAAAATGTCATTTTAAGATTTTGTTTTACAAATAATGCCATTTTGTATTTTTAATTCAAATTTTTGAACAAATATTCAGTTTTAACACTATTGTTGTAATGTATTAATTAAAAAGAAAAATGTATTTAGTGTATTAATAAAGGGTAAAATAGTTTTTTTGTAAGTTTTCTTTTCCTTTTGAACTTATATGTTAAGTTAAAATTCAAAGATGGTATGCTCTATTTTAATTTTTTTTTTAAAAAGATGGTATGCTCTAAAAAGCGATTATTTGTTTTTAATAAAAGTGCTTTGCTCATAATAAAACCAATTATGATCTTATCGAAAAAGTGCTTTTTTCATTTTATCGATTAAACTAAACTCCACGATAACTACCAACAAATTTAGCATTCCTTTAGTTGCCCAAATCAACATTAAAATACAAATATAATTGCCTTATAAATAACGAAAGCTTTTTGGTCGGGAACACAAATTAAGATAAGATCGTGATTGTTGGTAATTTTATTTGGGAAAAATGTCAAAAAAACAATCAACTTATAAATTATGACCATTAAAAACACGAATTATGACGAGGAAAGTTTAAATCATATGATTTTGTTGACTTAAAATTTAAACCCTGAACTTTTTTTGACCGAGCCATCAAATACACGACGTTAAATCCGATAACGGACCTCAGAAACGGGGTTACAATCCCGTTTAAATCAACGGTTAAATGAAACTACGTCGTTTTGTGAATAGATCTGCGATTTAAAAATCGATTTTTGCCCAATTTCCCTGGAACCCTAAATCCCCAATTCTTCTTCTTCTTCTTCTTCTTCTTCTTCTCCTGCTCATATCGATTACTTCTTTTTCTCCTGCTCATACCGATTTTTTCTTCTTCTTATCAAAATAGAATTTTCCCCAATTTCCCTCTAACCCTAAATCCTCAATTCGATTTCCCCACTCTCTCTACACCAAAATTCCGATTTCTTCTTCTTCTTTACGAGAGATGAGTCCGAAATCTGAGCAATGTGTGGTTCGTGTCGAGCGTGGGTTTCCATCCAAGTGTATGTGTGGATTGGCTGTAACGATCTACACATCTAAAACGCAAGAGAATCCAAGAAGACCTTTCTTTCGTTGCATAACCAAACGAGATGTAAGTTGTGATTTATATTCAAGTTGATAATGTGCTTTCGAACTGAGAGAACTAACAACATTTTCTTTCTTTATAGGATCATTTGTTCAAATGGGTGGAGGATGCCGTGTATGAGGAGGTTGAAGATGCGTTACCAAAATTAGGAGTCATTGAGAGTGAGATTACCAATGTGAAATCGGTGGTTGAAGAGCTAAAGGATAAAATCAAATAATTGGAGGAAGATGTGATGTGTAGCAAAAGGGAAATCTGGAATTGCAAAGTGATGATCAAATCGTGTTTTGTGTGTCTTTGTTTGATGTTGATTGCTATTGTCTACTTGATGTTTGGTAATGCAAAGGAACAAAAAATTGTTCTTGGTTACTAGTGTGGGTCTTTTTGTGTGATTGTTTCGTGTATGTTTCATGTCTTTGCTTTTGTATTTGTTGTCTCTGGTTTGTGTTTTTGTATTTGGTATCTTTTGTAATGAAACCAATGAAACCTTGTTTATGCAATGCAACTTCTGTTATTTGGTAATAACCTGTTCCGAGAGTAGGAAAAAACTGAGACTGAGACTCATAAAATATTCAAAACAAACTGATCCGAATTCAAAATCAAACATTCAAAACTAGCATTCAAAATCCGATAGTCATATAACAACAAAATGAGAGTCATTAAACAACATGATCCGAAAAAGAGTTCAAAAACAACATCATCCGAGAGTGTCATTAAAAAACCATGTTCCGAGAAAGAGTTCAAAAACCAGAATCTGACTTGCTCATTCAAACCATGATCTCCATCCTAGTGATCCTTGACCTTGTGCTTGTGATCCTTGTGCTTGTGATCCTTGTTGTGATCCTTGACCTTGTCTTTGTGATCCTTGTGCTTGTGATCCTTGACCTTGTGCTTGTGATCCTTGTTGTGATCCTTGTCCATGTTCAAATGAAATAACTCCCTAATTCAAATGAAATAAACATTTATTATTAACAGTTGTATGTAAGTATTATTTAAAATCTTTCAAAAAAACAAGCAAACCTGATCTTTTCTTGGCCGACCTCTTGGTCTCTTTGGTTGACTATCAACAGTTGGATTCTTACAACCTAACTTATTGTGTCCATCTTGTTTGCAGTTTGAGCAGGTCATAACTCTCTTCTCCCGTGTCAACTTAGTTTTACTTGAGGCAGAGGCAGTCTCATTTCTTCCTTTCTTCCTAGCATAATTACTTGGCCTTCCGGGATTGCCTCTTCTCCATGGTGGTGGCAAGACTGCTAACCTATGCGTTCTAGGCCACAACGACATCCCTTGGACAGGTTTAATACCATCCTTATATGTTTCTCGCCATCTTTGTGTTATGTAACAGTCATCCACATAAGCTTCAACTTTTTCTTTTTTACCTATTATAACTGATGCAGCATGAACACATGGGATTCCAACCATCTGCCACTTCCTGCAACCAAAAGTCTTGTCATTCATATTAACCACATATGAAACACCAAAATGTTCAACCTCATGCATATTATTCCTGGCCATGTATCTTATGCAATGCCGTGACCCATCTATCATCCTCTCTATCTCTGCATGTGCTCTCTTTGTGAATTTTGTCTTCAGCCTTTCCGCAATAATAGATCTTTTTGCATTACAGACCATACACTGTCTTCTAATATCCTCAAGCAAATCAAGTAAAGGTTTTTTCCTTGCTTGTCGAATGGTTCTATTAAAAGACTCACTAAGATTGTTGAGGTTGTCATTGCAGCAAGTTCCAATCCTAAAGTAAGCTCTAGACCATGATGGAGGATTGGTGCTTTGAAGAGAAGTGAAAGCCTGAGGATTATACCTCTGTAATGCTTCCAAATTGGCCGCATACTCTCTTGTGGTGTAGCTGCGAGCTATCCTCCAAAACATGCGTTGAAGTTCTTGATCATGGCTCTCTCTCTTCCAATTATCCATTATGTGTCTAGCACATTGTCGATGTTCAGCTTCTGGAAGAATGGTTTGGACAGCCTTCACTAAACCCTGCAAAAGAATAACATCAGATGATGATTGAAACAATCAAATAAAATCCAATATGAGAAACAAATTAACAAATCTGAGATGAGATGAGAAACACATTACTTACCTTCTGTTTATCTGATATGATTGCTACATTTCTGCCATCATGAAAACCCAAATCAGCAGAGAGATGTCTAACAAACCAGTCTTAATTAGTGTCATTCTCGATTTCCACCACTGCCCAAGCAATTGGAACTATCCTATTATCTCCATCTCTTCCAACAGCAGCTAAGAGATGACCTTTTATATCCCATTTCAGAAAAGCACCATCCAAACCTATAATAGGTCTACATGTTTGTTTCCAAGACTCTCTTTGTGATTTAAAACAAACATATAGCCGATAGAACCTTTGTTTGCTTCCGACAGTTGGCCCCGGAATTGTCTCGATCTCAAATGTAGTCCCCTCATTGCGCTGATAAATCTCTGCTTGATAATCCCATATCCGTGCAAACTGGGCTTCATGACTAGCTCTCCTTTCTCTCAGAACTTTTGACTTCGCCTTCCCACACTGGTATTCAGTCACTTCTAAATTGTATTGAGTTTTAATCTCAGCAACCATCTCTTGTTTTGTAAGTTTTGGATTCACTCTACGCTTTTCCGAAAACAACCAGGCAATTGTTGATCGCTTCAACATGCTAGAGAAACCTGATCTGATGCATGTATGCTCATTCACATAGACCTTTATTTGCATCTTATGTCTTCCCTTCTCATACGAGCAATATACTCTCCACGGACAATTCACATCAGTGTCACAACACTTAGCACCAACCCTCATAGCTTCAGACCTATAGAGTTTAATGTCGTATCTAGTTTTCAGAGAATACCTTAGTACCGCAAGCTTGAAATCTTCTGGAGAATTGTAAGTTTTCCCCAACGCTAGCAACTCCTCTGGATCTTCATTATCTCGACTCTCTGCCTCGCCTTCGTCTCCATCTCCGTCTCTGTCTTCGTCGTCTGACTTAGGATCTGGAAGCCTCTCATCATCCCAAATATCATCACCGCTGTCCGCATCAGTGTCGGCTTCTTCATCTCTCGCAACCTCTTGAAAATCTGCCTGTAAATCTCCTTCTTCTTCAACAGCTAGACCGTTGTCATCGGCTTCCTCAACAACTACTTCATCATCAACCGCCTCACAATCCTCATCACCAACAACACTGCAGTCATCTCCACTATTTGCCTCACGTTCGGGTTCATTATTCACCGCATCACCAACTTCCCCAACATTTTCCTTATTCGCACTCATCATCCTCATGTATCCATCAAAATCATATGCCCACATTGGTTGACGAGATTGAAGTTCATGTGCCTCTCTGATGGGGACATCAGTACCATGAAAGCTCATGGAACTACTACCACCTCAGAAAGAGACTGTACTGTGCGTACGGCAGGCTTAGATCCTGATCCTATTGGCGACAGCAGAACCTTTCTTGTTGTTGGGACAGTTGCTCCTACGCTACTATCGCTCAGCAACCATCAAATGGAAGAAGATGCGTGTCTTGAAGAGTTATGCCTCAAGCACAACGATTTAGGCCATGAAAGCACTTGGGCTACATTCGTAGCTCAACCAGATCACGCGTCGAAGTGGAATCAGTCCAATTGGATCCCAGATGAAGGAGTTATGCTATTTACAAATCAGGTGTCTTCCAATTTACCCGATTTGGACATAGGTGCATTGATTGGAGGTTTCCAATCGAACCAGAAGGAATTAAGCTACAAACCGACTTGTTCTGGAATCTTGATCCATCAGGGAAGAACCGACAATTGGATTCATCTCATTCCCGGTTCAGACTTGAGAGTTATCGATTTTACAAATCGATGGACCTGCTTTGGACGCAATCCAGCGATTAGGCCAAAGATCGAGCTACACAGCCCAACTCAGGAAGGATATAAGCCCAGGACCACTTGGATAATATCAATGGGCCTCTCATGGATCCAGCAAGCTAAAGATCCAACGAAATGCCCATCGGATCCACAAGTTACACCCATTTTCCCAAAACGGGTTGACTTGGTTCTGTTTAAGGAAATTCTTCGATCCAATGGTTGCTACACCTTGCAAACATATCTATGGCGACCAGGAGAGATTCTAAGGCAACTAAGGAAGCTTGCAAACACCTTACCATGCACCAACACATACAGGATCAGGCGGATCCCCTTGCAAGTATACTTTCCTTTTATGGCTGCGTTCACACTTAGGGCCATAAATGGCCAACGGATCCTTGCCTTTGAATGCCACGACTTGGGCAACCTTTATGGAGATCAGAATGTTCCAGAGAGGCTCACATATCCTCTCAAACCGTCCAGATACAAGGCGACATCACAGCTGCCTTATTTTGCCGATTTGCTCATTATTGTCCAACGGCTAGTTTTTGATCATCTTTGATTTGTTTCTTGCTAAGAATTTCGTGTAGAGCATTATATAAGCTCATCTTAGCTTTCATTTGTATTCACGCAGACAATAAGAATTTTCCTTGGTTATTTTCGAGTTTTTGTTTGGAACAAAAACGTTTTCTCTCTTTAGATCGTGAGTGAGTCCGATCCTTAGGGAAACCCCTTGAAGTATCAAGAGACCGTCGCCTCTCTTGTGGTTCTCATCGCCCCACCAGCAACCTCCATCTTATCCCGTTGATAGAAGAGAGAGACCTTAGTCCAGCTTCTACAACACTTGAGCTCGTATCACTCTCGAATTCGAATTGTGATAAATTCTTCATCTCCGGCTTCATGTGCTTCACCAACTCCTCCACTCGTTGTGGCTCGCGTGCTCCAACGGGTTGGAAGATGCTTTTTCCTTTTTCCTTTCGGCATTTCGCAGAGAGAATTCGATCTTCTTTTGAGAGTTTGAAGAGAGTGGTGTTGATCTTGTCTAGGAGAATAAGGAGAAGAAGATATCGGGAGTTTGGTGTTAAGAGTGGGGAAATCGAATTGGGGATTTAGGGTTACAGGGAAATTGGGCAAAAATCGATTTTTGAAATCGCAGATCTATTCACAAAACGACGTAGTTTCATTTAACCGTTGATTTAAACGGGATTGTAACTCCGTTTCTGAGGTCCGTTATCGGATTTAACGTCGTGTCTTTTATGGCTCGGTCAACAAAAGTTTAGGGTTTAAATTTTAAGTCAACAAAATCATATGATTTAAACTTCCCTCGTCATAATTCGTGTTTTTAATGGCCATAATTTGTAAGTTGATGGTTTTTTTAACATTTTATTTAAAAAACTATGGATTATTTGACCTGGGCTGAGTGACCAAATGTATTCTCCATGCCACCAATTTGGACCAATGTTTTCGGCTCGAAATGAAAAAAGTCATACTCACTCTGTTTCATAATAAGTGTCATTTTGACACTTTGCACACAAATTAATAAAACATATTGAAAATTCAATTATACCCTTCAAATATATAATAACTCTTGGAATTCTTCATTAAAACTGAGGTTAAATTAGGTATTTTGTGCCAAAATTTGCATTGAAAATCTAAAGTGACACTCTTTATGTAACAAAAAAAAATTCTAGAATGACATTCTTTTTGAAACGGAGGGAGTAGAAGTTAGAGTATACTCCAAAAATATGATTTTCCTATGGGTTTCATTCGAATTCGTTTCTTTCTAACACTCCAAAGATCCGTCGTTACCTATGACCAATGTTCAAAAAATCGCTAGGCGTTAATCGGGCGGTCGGGTTCCAACTAGCGCCTAACCCAAAAATCAACGATTAATCAATGATTAACCAGTGATTAATTTTTAATATTATTTTATTTTATTTATATTAAAAATTAATATATAATGTTAAATATGCATTATTATGTGGAGAAATATGTATTAATAATACTAATATATTGTATTTTAATATTATTTTATTTAATTCATATTGAAAATTAAATATATAATATTAAATATAATTATAAAATTGAAATGGATCTAAATCCAATAAAAACTCAATATTTAACATCATATATAAAATTTTAATATAAATTAAATAAAATAATCAGTGATTAATCGCCGATTTTTTAAAAAACGTTGACTTTTGTTAAAAAGCAGTTGACTACCGAATTATCCACACATGCACTAATCAGGACGGTGAATCTCCGACTTGCGACTAGACGGCCGCTTAGACGGCTAGACGGCCGCTTTTTAGAACATGGCATATGACTGATAACAGTGAGCATGAGGATATTATTAAATTTTCGTTCTTTCTTTTTTCCCAACAACTATGGATTATTTATGTTTTATAGCTTACCAACAAAATAAACATAAATTGATGTAGAATAACTGAATAAGAATGGTTAGAGAAAATAAAATAAATAAGAATCTGGTTTGGAATTTTGGATGCAAAGAAATAAACCAAGGCCCGTTAGACATATGACTCATGATAGTGGGCCTGAGGAAATAAAACGGTACCCTTTGTTGTCGTTTTCAGAAGCAGGAATTTGCCGTTGAGTTTTTTTTGCTTTTGTTTTCTTCGTCTGGTCAGAGATTTGACGCTTAATTGTCTTCCGCTTGCAGATAGCAATGGCGCCTGACGCAGTAACATATCATGATAAAAGTAAGATAACTTTTGTTTGACCTCCGTTTTCATTGGAATTTCAGGTTCTGCTTTGAGAATTTTGAACTGTTTGTAATATCTTCTAGTGATTTGTTTTTGCTTGTCCGTGTTTTTTTTCCCCGGTCGTTCGGTTAGAATTTGAAGCACTTTCAGGCAAAAGAATTGCAGTCGTAGGTGCAGGTGTAAGGTAATTTTGGTAGAGCTCATTATCATTGTATTTCGTCTCTATTGTACTGTGTAATTCTGCTGATTATCCTATTTTTTCTTCAACTTTTCGGTTTTCTGGGTTCTTTGCTCCGAGTTTTGTTTGTTGTTCCTCTAGAAAATGCAAGGAAATTACTCACAGATATGTTGTTTTGTGAATGCCTTTGATGGGTTTATCAAGTGGTCTTGCGGCGGCTTACAAGCTGAAATCGAGGGGTTTGAATGTGACTGTGTTTGAAGCTGATGGAAGAGCAGGTGGGAAGCTGAGAAGTGTTATGCATAGTGGATTGATTTGGGACGAAGGAGCAAACACCATGGTAGTTACTAGTTTCTTATTTTAGTTCAAGCCCAGCATTCTCTAGAACCACTAGTCACGTCTGTTTCAGTTGGCTTAGATAATGGGCACGGATGATCGTCTGTTGCATGTGCAGACTGAGGCTGAGCCAGAAGTTGGGAGTTTGCTAGATGATCTTGGGCTTCGTGAGAAACAGCAGTTTGTGAGTACTTTCCATGGTTTTGGATGATCATCCCTTTATTTTTCGTTGATATGAAATGTGTCTCACACCCCTTATAAGAGCATTCTTTATTTTTCAGCCACTTTCACAGAAAAAACGCTATATTGTGCGGAATGGGTTACCTGTGATGGTAATCCCTACTTGTTTCCTTGTTCTTATGTGTTGCTGCTTCTTCGTGTGACGAGAGGTGTCCTTGTCTAATTTATGATGCTGATATGTTCTCTGTCTTCATGCTAGCTACCCACCAATCCCATAGCGTTTGTCACAAGTAGTGTGCTCTCTACCCAATCTAAGGTACATAAGTACATTTCTTCAGATAGAAGAAGTGCATTTGTTATTTATTACATTGACAAGAATTGTCTTGATGGTTAATTGAAGCATGTTATATCTACTGTGTATAACTTTCTGTGGACTACCACCAGAAACTAGAAACTCTCTTCTACCAAGTGATTTTATATTATCAGTATCTCAAAAACCTCTGAAAGTACTAGGTCTTACCTGCAGTTTCAAATCTTGTTGGAGCCATTTTTATGGAAGAAAAATGACTCATCCTCAAAAGTGTCTGACACATCTGCAGTAGAAAGGTGAGTATAATTTTCTTGCCCAGGCCATCAGCAATATCTCAATCACATAAGATTGTAACTTCTATTTCACTTCCAATTTCTCTGTTGTAGTGTAAGCGGGTTCTTTCAACGCCATTTTGGACAAGAGGTTTGTTGCTACCTAATCTTACCCTTTTGTTTTGTTTCACCTTTCTCTGCATGTTTGAACACCAATTGTGGACTATCTTTATTAATTTCAGACAACTGTGATCTTCCTTTCATGTGTCCCTTTTTATGTATTTGATTTGTAAGGTTGTGGACTATCTCATAGACCCTTTCGTTGGTGGAACAAGCGCTGCGGATCCTGATTCCCTTTCAGTGAGCAACTTTGCACTTGACATATTGTCTTTGTTTTTAAAATTATCGTTTGATATTCCTCTTTTTTATACCCTTCCCCTACGATTTATGATCAGATGAAGCATACTTTTCCAGATCTCTGGAATGTAGAGAAAAGGTACTTACTCATATAACTATACTATATTCAGTGAGTTCCGCTTGAAAATACTTCGAGATTTTCTTCTGTGTTGATAGGGTGATGCAATCAGGTTTTAGGTTGGTCATGCCTTTACTCGTGTCATTTTATGCTAATATCAAACAATTTCTTGGTCCTTTGACGTTTAATATAATAGGTAGAAAAGTTTACTGACAAAGACAGCATTGTAAATACCATTAGCTTCCTTATTTTGGGATTGGGTTGAGATTTATCTGGTTCAGTACTTCTCTATGCTGAAATTATGGCGATGAGCTCTTTAACTGTTCTTCGGTTAGTTGCTAAATAAATTAGATTATTTTTCAGTTTTGGCTCTATTATAGCCGGTTCAATCAGAACAAAGTTTGCTGCTAAAGGTGGTAAAAGGGGTGAAACAAGGACTTCTCCTGGCACAAAAAAGGGTTCGCGAGGATCATTCTCTTTTAAGGGGGGAATGCAGGTGATGCTTTGACAATGAAAGCCAGATTTTTGTTTTTATCATACAAACAAATATTTTCCACCGTACTACTCATGTTCTTCTTGCTCTGCACCACTTGTCGTTGGTATGTTTCCACTGTGGGATATTGCAGATTCTTCCTGATATGTTGTGCAAAGATCTCTCACATGATGAGCTCAACTTAGACTCCAAGGTTCTCTCTTTGTCTTACAATTCTGGATCAAGACAGGAGAACTGGTCACTATCCTGTGTTTCTCATAATGAGACGCATAGACAAAATCTCCATTATGATGCCGTAATTATGACGGTTAGTGTTTTTTTGTCGGCCGTGTGATGAAAATTACAGAACCTCGCAACTGACAAGAGATTTATGTACCATAGGCTCCTTTGTGCAATGTGAAGGAGATGAAGGTTGTGAAAGGCGGACAACCCTTTCAGCTAAACTTTCTCCCCGAGGTAATTGTGTGTCTTATCCAACTTTTAGAAGTTTATGTTCGAGAGTATTAGGCCTACATCTAGATTCAGTCCATCCTTTCGTGTTGCCTTAGATTTTTCTACTCCAAATACTGATAATGAGAGCCTTAATGTGACATCAAAGAACTCTTCGCATGATTACTTGTCTCTTATATGTACTATATATATTCCAAGGTAACTGCATCACGATGTTGATCTTGTTCATTTCTCAGATCAAATATATGCCCCTCTCAGTTATGATCACCACATTCACAAAGCAGAAAGTAAAGAGACCCCTGGAAGGTTTTGGGGTACTCATTCCATCTAAGGAGCAAAAGCATGGTTTCAAAACTCTGGGTAACTTGTTGGTGTCCTAGGCCATAATTTAAACAAATAGCCATAAATTTCTCTTTCTATAATTATTAACCCTTCATACTCCTCTATACACAGGTACACTTTTTTCCTCAATGATGTTTCCAGATCGTTGCCCTAGTGACCTTCATCTATATACAACTTTTATTGGTGGGAGTAGGAACCAGGAACTAGCCAGAGCTTCCACGTAAGAGAAATCTAACTGCTTTAATTAAAGCAGTCCAACACAAACCTACTTCGTCACTAACAAATGTGACTGCTTTAGTTAAGCTACTTCGTCACTAACAAATGTGATGCAGGAATCAGGATCGTTTGGAAGCTGCGAAGTATCGAGGCATTTATACCATTTTTTTAGTTTCTTACTTCACCTGATTCTGACTAATTTTCTTTTTCGGTTCTATCTTTGTAGAGAGGAATTAAAACAAGTTGTGACTTCTGACCTTCAGCGACTGTTGGGGGTTGAAGGTGAACCCGTGTTTGTCAAGTATGTGGAATTTAGAGATTTCTCATTTGATTGTTTTAGTGTACGAAAGATAAGATTACCCTTACGGATCAACAATATATGTTAATTGCAGCCATTTCTATTGGAGCAAAGCATTCCCGTTGTATGACAACAGCTATGACTCAGTCATGGAAGCAATTGACAAGATGGAGAAAGATCTACCTGGATTGTTCTACGCAGGTAACTTCAATTAAAGTTTCAGTCTCGTAAAAGGAGCATTAAATACATGATCCATGATGATGACATGATGAGTGTAGCACATCTATGGTCTTGAAACAATTCACTGCAGTTATTTATCAATTGTGCATGGACCAAAATGAACAGGTAATCATCGAGGCGGACTCTCTGTTGGAAAGTCAATAGCATCAGGTTGCAAAGCGGCTGGTCTTGTGATCTCATACTTGGAATCTTGCTCGAGTGACAAAAAACCAGAGGACAGCTTATGAACATTGCCAAGGTTCGTTCTTTTTTATCACTTAGTTTGTAAACTTGTAAAATGCAACAAGCCGTCGTATTAGCCAAAAAACTCAGCAAAACCCAGATTCTGATAACTCACTAATTCCAGCATAAACGATCCATATATTGTTTGGTCTGTTTTCTCACTGGTCTCGAACATGATAGAATGAGGCATTTTAGGATTGAAGAATCTCTAAAAACAAATTGCTGATCTCGTCTTATCTTGAATCTCATATCTGTTCTCTAGACAACTAAGACAAGTTGGAGAGCAACTTGTTTGGTTTCTGGTGAGAAGGGGATGCTGATGTTTTGCTTGTTTCTTCTCCAAAATCAAAACCATGAAATGGTCCCAAAAAGGTTGTCCTAGTGTCAGATGTTAGTATCTTAATTTCCAGATCTCCTCGTCGCACATGCTCTCCTATTCCCATCCCATGGAGTCTTCTGTTTTGTCTTATATTTCTCCTATAAAGCGTCCTCTGTCTTAAACCCAATTTTGCATTGTTAAGTCTCTTTTTGATACTAAAGCAACATCGATATTATAGAGCCTGCGTTGTTCTGCTAGTAATTTTTTTCTTTTCTTAACCCAACGTTGTTCTAGTCTTTTTGTTCCTTTTGTGGTGCTTAATTAAATAGGTAAAATATGAGAAGATTATATAAAAATGATGATTGATGGTACCTTCTTTTGCATAGTTTTATGTTTGGTAGTAACTATATAACAGTAAATATAATGACTAGGTTTTGGGTTATGAAAGTACCAAGTTTTGGACTAGTACTTTTTATGAAAATGATAACAAAAGTATAGGTACTAGCCACAGTTTAACGAATCAATTATGTTTACACATTCACTATATTTGATTCATAGTTGTCAATCCGAACCATCTTAATTTTTTTCATATCTTTAAAGAACGCATGTGAGACAGAAAAAAGGAATATTTAATATGATGGTCCGGTCTTTGAGAGTAGCAGACCTGTGGGACCTACAATGTGGGCCCACTAAAGTGGGCTTTAACCTTTTTTGTTTTTTCTTCTTCGCCCTGAACCCTTTATCAAAGCATAATCACTACCTTTGCCTGCCAAGAAGAGACCAACTTGCCCTTATAATGCTACCATTCTAGACTCTGGTCTATGGAACCTTTGTGTCTCAAAAATAGATGCTATATCTAAACATTATGGATTTATCTCTTAGATGATTAATAAGATCTTATTAGATACTTCTACCGAACAATGTTTCGTAGAGCAAAAACTTCGTTTTGTCATATACGTATATGTGTATTCGGTATCGTGGAAGGGCGGTTTGGTGAATTAACAAGACATGGAATCTAATCACACACATAAATCTATATTATTAAAAACAAGAAATCATTTTGTGTCCACACAAATATTAGTATAGATATTTCTATAATTTATTTGTATTAATTATACATGTTGTTGTCAAACAACAATTATTTTATAGATAATAGAAAAAATCTGAAAAGTAAATAAATTTTTTTTTTTTTTGAAAAATTACTAAATCATACTAAATTTTAGAGATTTTAAGTTGAAAATATTAAACTAGATTATTTAAATTCAGTTAAATTTTTTGATTTTTATATCAAAAAAATTATGTTATAAAAATTCAACCGTCATTATAATTTTTTATGTTATAAAAATATTTTAATCTACATTAATAAACGAAGATGGAAGAGAAAAGGAGGCATGTGTTTAACGGCATCTTCTATGAGTTAACCAAAGACCCAAATTGCATTTGCATACATTAAATAATTTTTTTCATCAAATCAAGTAATCAACAATCATACTTTATTTGTACCAAATTTAAATTCAAAATTAGTTTTACTTTTATGTGGGGAGAATGACATGTTGGTCTAAACTAAGAATCGATTCCCTACAGAAATAGAATTGCAACATCTAATCTATTTGGTCATCAGGGCTTTCATATGGTCTATCCGGACTCCATGATTAGTCGGTGTTGGGGATGATGTGCGGACCCTCAGTACAATAGGATTTGCCATCATGTATCGATCGGAGTCGGCGATTCCCTAATTCAACCGGATCACCTTAGTTATCAAAAAAAAAATCGTTTTTCTTTTCTCTGTTTTAAGTTAACATTGTTTATTATTCTTATTTTATATTGTAGTAAAGAAGAAAAGAGAAATCCAGACAATTTGCTCGTTAAAAGGAACAAACTTTCATCAAATTGAGTGCACATATTTTGCTTTATGATTGTTTTTGGTGACCCACATTCTCAATTTACTGTTTCCTTCATAAAGGGAAGAAGAAGAAAAAAGATTCTTTGAAATCTCTTTATTTGTCAAGTCTTCTCAGATAAAACTACAGAAGCCGCCATTAATGCTGCTCACCCCTCTATCATTAATGGTCTTATCACCTTCTTCTCTAGCTTCCCCAGTTTCTTTCTCGCCTATGTGTTAATCCGACAAACACACACAAGAACACCGAACATTCTTATCCACGATTTCTGCATTTGTCCTCACCTTCCTCTACTCTCTTTTTCTTCTGCTGCTTTTTTTGTTTCCCTGACATTTTTCAGGGATTTTGATTATAAACTCGCTTCCTTGGAGTTTTTCTCGAGAAGAGCGTCTGGGATCACGAGCTGGGTCTCGTTTCTTTGACTTGAGTTGACTAGCCGTTCCTCCCTGGTTAAGTTCATCGTCCCCAGAGTTTTTGCAGACACTCGTGTGTGAACTTTCAAATTCTAAAGCAAAAACAACTCGATGGGTCTCTTTCATTTTCCTCTCAGTATCCAAATCTGCTTCTAATTCTAGGGCTCTGTTTCCTTTCTGCCAATTTATCATGGTTCATTCAAAGATCTTGCCTTTGCTCTTTTTTTCATGGGTCTTGCTCTTACAAAGCACCCATCAACTTCAAAACTCTCAGACCCAGGTCCTGTTTCAGCTCAGGAAGCATCTGGAATTCCCCAAAGCTCTGGAGTCTTGGGGAAATTACTACGGAGACTTATGTCAAATCTCTGCAACTGCTCATATGAGCATCTCCTGTGAAGGTAATTCTATCACGGAGCTTACGGTCATGGGGGACAAGCTTTTAAAACCATTTGGTATGTTTTATGGATCTTCACTCCCAAACCACACTCTGTCTGAAGCTTTCTTAATTGATTCTTTTGCTACCACATTGGCAAGGCTTCCAAGCTTGAAAGTTCTTAGCTTAGTTTCTCTAGGAATCTATGGTGAGTTCCCAGGGAAGATCCATCGGTTGAATTCTCTCGAGTACTTGGATTTGAGCTCAAATTATCTCTTTGGTTCTGTCCCTCCAGATATTTCCAGACTGGTTAAGCTTCAAAGTCTGATGCTTGATGGAAATTACTTCAACGGCAGTGTTCCTGACACGTTGGATTCCTTGACCAATCTTACTGTTCTTAGTTTAAAGAACAATCGGTTCAAAGGTCCATTTCCTTCTTCAATCTGCAGAATTGGAAGACTAACAAATCTTGCTCTATCACACAATGAGATTTCTGGTAAATTGCCTGATCTCAGCAAGTTAGATCATCTGCATATGCTGGATCTAAGAGAGAACCACTTGGATTCTGAACTACCTGTGATGCCTAAAAGATTAGTTACTGTTTTACTGAGCAAGAACTCCTTCTCTGGCGAAATTCCCAGTCGTTTTGGCGGTTTGTCTCAGCTTCAGCATCTTGACTTGTCGTTCAATCATCTGACTGGAACTCCATCTCGGTTCTTGTTCTCTTTGCCAAACATTAGTTACTTGGACTTGGCATCTAACAAGCTCAGCGGGAAGCTACCTCTCAATCTGACCTGTGGAGGCAAACTTGGATTTGTGGATTTGTCGAATAACAGATTAATTGGGACTCCTCCCCGTTGCTTGGCAGGTGCTTCCGGCGAGCGGGTTGTTAAACTCGGTGGAAATTGCTTGTCCATAAACGGCTATCATGATCAGCATCAAGAATTCTTATGTGAAGAGGCTGAAACTGAGAGAAAACAGTTACAAGGAAGAACAATTGGGACTTTAATTGCTGTAATTAGTGGAGCTATTCTTGTTCTTGTGTTTTTTGCATTCGGACTCCTCCTGTTATGTACAAAGCGCTCCTGTTGTTGTTGTTCAAGAAAAAAGTCAGCGCCGCAAACTCGGCTTAAGGTTGTGACAGATAATTCACACACCAGTCTCTCCTCTGAAGTTCTTGCTAGTGCAAGTGAGTAAACTTTGACTCAAAATGTAGACTTTTGCCTGCTATAAAGTCTTTCAAGAGTTTAATATCCTTGCACTCTATCGTCTTGCAGGGTTAATCTCTCAAACGGCAAAGCTAGGTGCACAAGGTGTGCCCTCATGCCGGTCATTTTCTTTTGAAGAGTTAAAGGAAGCCACAGACGATTTCGATTCATCACGTTACTTAGGTGAAGGCTCCCTGGGAAAGGTATGTCCGTTTAACGCAAGATTGATTGTTGTGACCTCAACATCAGTCATTTGCTTTACTTTGTTTGTTTTGGTTCTTTGCAGCTATACAGAGGAACACTGGAAAATGGAAGTTCCATAGCTATAAGATGTCAGGTTTTATCAAGGAAATTCTCCAGCCAAAGTATCAGAGGTCACTTAGATTGGATGTCAAAGCTCAACCATCCTCATCTCCTTAGCTTCTTGGGCCATTGCACTCAAACCAGCGGAGAACACGATCCTGTAGCGACCATACTCTACCTTGTATACGAGTATATGCCCAACGGGAGCTATCGCGCGCATCTGTCAGGTCAGATGGACTTATGTTGTAAACGCAAAGTTAAACTGAATCTCTCTGTACATGGAAACTCAAATGTTTTTAGAATTATGTAGAATCTTGCTCGGAGAAGATCCTAACGTGGCCAGATCGGCTAGCAATCCTGATTGAGATAGCAAAGGCAGTTCATTTTCTTCACACCGGTGTGATGCCTGGTTCCTTTAACAATCAGCTGAAGACGCATAACATTTTGCTTGACGAACACAAGATTGCAAAGCTCAGTGACTATGGAGTCTCTGCCATCATTGAAGAGAACGAAAAGCTCGAGGTTTGCTCCATTTCCTCTCTCTCTGTGTTAATCTCCATTTCGTATTCTCTTCTTTGGTACTAAGTCAGGACTCTACTTTGCTTCTGCTTCATCGTTTTGCAGACAAAGTCAGAAACCCACAAGTCAAAGTAAGTATCGTTTCCCCTTTTATAGCTAAAACTCCATGGCGTTTAGCAAATATCTAATCAAAATTGCAGCTAAAAACATGAGTTTTTTTTTTTTTTTTAACTTGGTGATTTTGCAGGAAAATGGCTAAAAGAGAGGACGATGTGTACAATTTCGGATTCATACTTCTGGAATCTCTTATAGGACCATTGCCCACTACAAAAGGAGAAGCCTTTCTTCTCAACGAAATGGTAAAAAAAGAGGAAAACAAAAATATCTTCATCATTTTTTATTTGACTGAAACGAAGTTAGTAAGTAGCTGTTGCTGCAATGTTACGTTTTTGTAGACGTCATTTGGGAGCCAAGACGGTCGACAGAAAATAGTGAATCCAACGGTCCTAACAACGAGCTCGCAGGAGTCTTTAGCGATTGCGATCTCAATCGCCAATAAATGCGTTTTGCTTGAACCTTCGGCAAGACCTTCCTTTGAAGACGTTCTCTGGAACTTACAGTACGCAGCTCAAATGCAGTCTGCCGCAGACGCTGAACGCA
Source organism: Eutrema japonicum (assembly GCA_030161315.1). NCBI lineage: Eukaryota > Viridiplantae > Streptophyta > Magnoliopsida > Brassicales > Brassicaceae > Eutrema > Eutrema japonicum. The sequence continues at coordinate 50,897,704 of BSQW01000005.1, forward strand.
AATCTGACACGTCGTCCTGAATCAGGAGGCTAATGATTGATAGCTTTTTTTGTTTTTTCTGTGTCTTCAAAATGTAAAGTTTTCTAAGTTTGGTTTTTCAAGAAAGAAAAAAGTAAGACTTTTGCTAGTAAAAAGCATAGTTCCTTCCTATAAATTGAAGATAATGAATGAGTTTGTAGATGGAAAGAACTTCCCAATCTTCAAGAACAAGGTAAAAGAGAGGTAGGAGAAATGTCAAATTCGTTACCAATAAAATATAGTTTCTATACTATTATGAAATGTAATTTTTTTTGTTAATTCATTATATTACGAGTCTTGTACATTTATACACGAACTCACACACGCACACGCAAATCCAGTCTCTTGGCTTACGAACATATCTCACGGAGAGAGAGAGAAGACAATAGTCACAGTGGCACAGAGCATGCTACGGTTTCCCTAATACATGGTTTAACATACAGATAACAGTAAACCAAAAGCTACACACTTCTTCAAATGTTTCAAATAACTTAAACAGTAGCTGTAATTTTGGAGTCCACTGATTTAAGCACCTCCTCACCCATCTCCTTGCATCCCACCAGTTTCTGTTTCACATTCCATTTTCAAAACAAACAAAAAAACACAAGATTTGTAAGTATATATTATTAGCTGTTTGTCGCTAACTTGAAACAAAAACAATACATACATTTCCGGGGGAGTAGATGTCTCCGGTTCTAAACCCTTTGTTGAGAGCATCCAAGACCGCGTCTTCGATCCTCTTTGCAGCCTTTTCTTCTCCAAGTCCATATTTCAGAAGCATCGCAGCGCTGAGAATGGTGGCCAATGGGTTTGCCTTGTCCTGACCAGCTATATCTGGTGCAGAACCATGTATAGGCTCAAAGATTCCAGGTCCCTGATTCCAACACAAGTTTAACAATCCAGATATGTGGTATATATATAAACAGGAGGAACCTTGAAAGATTTAGATTAAATTTTTGTTTACCGATACACCGAGACTAGCAGATGGAAGCATCCCAATGCTTCCAGTGATCATTGAGGCCTCATCAGATAATATATCACCAAAAATGTTATTGGTGACGATTGTGTCAAACTACAAATGTTTAAAATAATCAAGAACACCGTGAGATTCCACTCTGCGTTAACTTTAATCAACGGGTAAGTTTGATATATGCGAGAGGACGAGCACCTGTCTCGGGTCACGAATAAGCTGCATTGCAGCATTGTCGACATACATATGTGATAGTTCAACATCCGGATATTCAGAGGCTATCGCTGTTACTCTTTTCCTCCACAATATTGATACCTAAATGAAAAATAAATTTGCATTACGAGAAACACAGAAAAGTGGAAAATGAAATTCAACACAACTATTAAACGTACATCCAACACATTGGCCTTGTCGACAGAACACAGCTTGCCACGCCGTTTCCTAGCAGTCTCGAATGCAACACGAGCAATTCTGTCAATCTGAAGAACATGAGAAATGCATTTGAAACAGAGATATAATCTCTATTATATATAGCCCATGTCACAGAGAACATAGTGAAGGTTATTACCTCGTGAGCAGCGTAGAACTCTGTATTAAACCCGACTTCTTCGCCATTTTCGTTGGTCTTAATGCCCCTTGGCTCTCCAAAGTAAATACCTCCTGTAAGCTCCCTTACAATCATCATATCAACACCTTCTGCCACTTCCCTCTTCAAGGTGGAGGCATCAACTAGCTGAAAAAGGAGGCAAATGATGAAAATTTGAGTTTATTAACAATTTCAAGCAAAACAAAATTCCAAGTGCTAAGCAGATCAAACCGAAGATAGCCTTATATACCTGTGGCAAAACTGTAGCAGGTCTCAGATTTGCAAAGACTTTAAGATCTCTTCGAAGGTAAAACAGAGCCATCTCAGGTCTCAGATGTTTCTCATTGTTGTCCCATTTGTACCTGAATATCCAAGCAGCCATGAATCATCCAAAAACTCAAAAAGAGAGGAAAAAAAAACTCGAAGCAGACAGATATCTGAATCAAGACTCCAGTGAAAGAAGAAACAAGACACACACACCCTCCGATAGCTCCAAGAAGTATGGCATCAGATTGTTTTGCAGCCGAGAAGGTTTCCTCCGGCAAGGGCACTCCGACCAAATCGAAGGCTGCTCCTCCGACAGGCATCTCCTGGAAATTAAATTCCAGTCCTGTGGTACACATAAAATCAAGACGCAACACACTCTTTGATAACAAAGCTCCATGCAGAAATAAGCAAATCCCTAGATTCTCTGACAGACAATAAGAGCGAGAGATAGAACCTTCGAGAGATCCAGCTTGCTGAAGCACATTCTTGGCGACGGAGATGACTTCTGGACCGATCCCGTCGCCGGGAAGGAGAGCGATGTTGAACCGTTTTTTCCTCGGTGAAGCGGCGGCGCACCTTATTCGACACGGCGCACGAGACTGATCAGTAAGAGATCTGCATTTTCCCGGGATGACATTGATCAGGCTCAGCCGGATGTTCGTCTGCAAAACCGCCGCCATTTTTGTTTTTGGAGTCCGAAATTTGAAATTGTGACGAGTCAGTGAGTGAGTGGCAGTGTAATTATAAAACATAAAGTTTGGGGGCACTTGGATAGGTGTGCACGTTTTTGCATTTGCAAAATTAGACCATCTCCATTGGTTTAGAACCTTTTGGACTCCATTAAGGCTTAAAGGTTCTCACCGATGGAGATGCTTGGAGATGGTCTAATTTTGCAAATGTGAGTTCTAAAAACATTTGCATTGTCTCACCAAAAACAATGCAGATGTTTTTATAGCACCCATATTGGGGGCACTTGGATAGACCATCTTCGTTCCCAAGGTGGGTGCTCTAAAAACATCTGCATTGTCTCACCAAAAACAAACATTTTTTTTTTCAATTAAATAATAATTTTTTTTTTGTATAATTGGACGAATCCCAAATCTCCACATATGATTTGGGGTGTCTCCATTTTTTTTTTTGATGTCTCATGAGAGAGACACCATCAACCCTCTTTCTTTTCTTTTGTTTTTTTTTTTTTTTTTTTAATTAATAAAGGGTGTCTCAATAAGATACCCCAATGCAAATGCTCCAACGTTTTTTCCATTTTACCTATAAACCAGCAAAGTGTTGAAACATTATACAAAGGTCCTTTCTCTTTATCGATTATTACGAATACATGCCATTGCGTGTTTTAGGAGAAAAAAAAAGCCATTACAATTGGGTCGAACCGATTCCGCCTTTACAAATATAGGCCCATTTATAGACGCGATATTGGGCTGCTCTTAGGTTACATATAAAATAGCCCACAAAATGTCAAGTCGAGGGAATCACGTTTTTTTTTTTTTTCCTTTACGTAGTAAAATAATGATTAATCCTGAAATGAGCAAACTTTTGCAGTTCTTGGTAAAAAAAAATCGCAAGTTCATTACAAATTCAGGTGAAAATCCAATAACCAAATTGTCAAAGACAAAAGCAAAACCTTTACATACAGTAAAATAGGATCTGGATGTAACGAATTGTGACCACTCGTACGTACACACCACCACGCGAGAATTGTGGCCGACTACATATTTTGGTATTTCTGAGTGCCTAGGGAGTAGGGTTTCAAATGTGGACACCAAATATGAAACCAAGATAAATCATTTGGAACATCGTGTACCCCACATTTATTTATATTATCTAAACGAAAAAAAATGTTTTGAGTTTTTTTTCTCAAACAAAAAAAAGAAATTGTTTTTGAGTTTTAGAAGAAAACAAGTAACGGAAGCTGAAGTCATCATACTCCACTTATCTGTCCCTACAGCATCTCCGATCGCCTTTAACAGTTTCTTCTTTCGTCCTATCTTTTTTTTTTTTGTTCACGTCTCACGAAAACAAAACACGAACATTACCAAAACATTTTATGATATTTCTTCTTTAACCTTTTTCTTATTATTATAATTATTCACTAATTAATTTTATAAGTCTATGTTAGCCAGTATGTAGAAATTATAAGTTTTTCCTTAATGATTACACACTTGTAATCTATCCCATAATCTCCCCTAGAACAAATGAATCAACATGTTTTATATTGATGGGGATTTCGGTTATGAGAAGGATGAATGTCTAACCTTGATCCATTGCTTTGTTAGACATGATGATGATTCCTTGATGATTGTTTGATCTTCTCCTTCCCTTCCTTACTGCGATCTCCCCTTCGACAGAGCCGGGGTGTTCAGATTCCGATCACAATCTCTAATCTCTCTTTTTATGTTTATGTGTTTCTATCTTCTTTCTTTTAGTGTCTCAATTCTGGAAAAACCAGAATCTATCACTCCCTTTTTGCAATAACTTCTACCCTTTTCTTTTATATGAGGCCCAAAGTGATTCTCATTGTTAAAGGAGGAGTTGTGTCTTTTCAATGAGACACCCATTCATTAAAACATAACACATAAACTATATTTTAATATATATACAATTATATAAGTTAAACCATTATATATATAAATGCATATAAACCTTAGATTAGATTCTTTATTGGGTAGAGTAAGAGGGTTGACATCAAACCCATTCCGGTATCTTTTCTTTGATTCGGTCCATCACCGTATCCCGTTACATACCGGAAACTTTAAGCCTTACATTAAACTTAAACTATAATAGTTGGACCGTTAATACTTCGGCCACACTAACGGAAATATTCTTACATTCTCCCACTTGGCCGTGTATTAACTTAATGGTTCAACTTCCTTTAAAGCGCGCCTTTCATTAAGCTTAATTATCCCCTTTTTAAGTACCATAAAATCAGGACTTATCGAATGAGGCGGTCCCCTATCTTTTACAGCGATAAGTTCCCTTCCATCATCACAACCAGTTCAAACTTTACTACTTCTTTAATATTTGAGAGGTTACTTAATTCTCAAAAATTCTTTTATGTTGAGATATAACCTTATTCTCAACTCATATGTTATCCTAACCCTACATGTACATACCATAATGATAACATATTAATTTGCAGAAAAACAAATAAACTTTATTGAATTCAAATTACTTAAGTTAGCATCTTTACAATAGCATAATATCAATACAGCAAGGCCTTATCAATTATTCCCATCCTTTCTACATGGCCAATGAAGATACCAGGAGGGAGTCCTTTCGTTAACGGATCCGCTACCATCATATCCGTTCTTATATGCTCAATTGCTACTCTGCGTTTCTGCACTTCTTCCTTTACAGACAAGTATTTTATCTCCATGTGCTTAGCACCTTTCGAATACTTGTCATTCTTTGCGAAGAAGACTGCTGCGGAATTATCACAATACATTCTCAGTGGTTTGGAAATACTGTCAATAAGTCCAAGTCCTGAGACAAAGTTCCGCAGCCACAATGCTTGAATTGTGGCCTCATAGCATGCCACGAATTCTGCTTCCATGGTGGAAGTAGCAATGACGGACTGCTTTCCACTCTTCCATGATACTGCTCCCCCAGCTAATAGGAACAGATAGCCAAATGTCGATTTACGAGTATCGACGCACCCGGCATAGTCTGAATCAGAGTATCCGATAACTTCAAGATTATCTGATGTAAGACTCGAGGTCGGATTTACAATCAAGGCCTCAAAGTGACTCAAAACGGCTTAGATGCGGAATGATGGGTCGATGGTGATGGTGCGGAAGCTTGGCTCGGTTGTGATGGGACCGGACAAACAGTATGAACTTAACTCTCCTGGGGGAAACCACGCACTAGAGAGAGAAGATTCAAGCAGCTCTTAAGCAAGGGGGACTCCTCGCACAATACTTAAGAACAACAAAAGAACCGATTCAAAGGCGACAAGGCTTTGAAAGCTAAACTCGAAGGTTTATTGCAAATAACTTATATATTTCGTGAATGACAATACAGAAGCAAAGGAGCTTTTATAAGAGCTCGACAACAGGCCTAACGGCCACAAGAATTCAAAAATAAAGGAAAGCAATTAAAAGGGAATATCCTCGGATGTCGTCATTGTGAGGCCATGTATCTTTGGGCGATCTTCGTGGAGATTTTATGGCAAGGCGAATCTTCCTTGGAGTGCTGGACGTCTAGGATGAGCTGGTGAGAATGGATGGTCGAGATTAGAAGAAGAGATCTCGCCTTGATCTATAAAAATCGCGAGTGTAGCCGTTTTTGGTAAGTTCATTAATCCGTGGGCCAAAACGACTGTGCAGGGGATTTGGGCGTATCTTCCTGTGCTCTGGAGGTCTAGGCCCCACTGTATACTCCGTAGACAGCATTAAACAAGTGGAGAAGTCGTGCAAAGGAAGACAAGTCGGTCTTTCCTTACTTGGCCCCAAACGGGTCCGCGTAGGAGATTGGCCTTCCCGATTTGGATTCGGATTGTGCCAATTCAAATCTTCCTTTGGTTTGGACCATAAGAGGCTCCAGTATGCGTGATGGGCCTTGGCTGGATCAATGCTTGAAGATCTTGGGCCAAAACACATGTTTCCCGGCTCGTACGCTCTTCCGGGTGCGCCGTGGAGCATGGCTAAGGTGAGTGCCGGTTTCGGTCGAGCTATGGGGATTCCGGCTCGACTGTTCTCTTCTCCATGGTGGGTTGGTCGATGAATCCCATCACCTTTGGGTGGTGGGACGTTTGGATCCTCCTGGCCGTCGAGCTCACCAGTCGGGCTTGATTCGTGAACGATCGGTCCACCGTGATACCAAGGTCGAGCTATGGGGATTCTGGCTCGACTGTTCTCTTCCTCGTGGTGGGTTGGTCGATGAATCCCACCTCTTTTGGGTGGTGGGACGGTCGGCTCTGTTCGGTCTAGGAGCTTAGGAACTACTGTCCCGACCTTAGGAATGGGGCCGCTGTTGCCTATAGGACGAGGGTCTAAGCCTGCCGTACACTCAGTACAGTCCATTTCCAAGGCAGTAGCAATCCCATGAGCTTTCATGGCGTTGATCTTGGGTCCTTGCGAGATTTCGGACTTGATGTCCTCATCATACCCTCCCTCTTCAAGTGATTTCGTCCTCGAAATCTTCAAACCTACATCCAAACAAAGCGCATTAGATTTGTATCCCGAAAAGTGATTTAGGGGCTTACCTCGGAGTTGGTTGGATTTTTGGATTTGAGCCACCATTGGCGGTGCTTCTTTGATCAACAAGGAGTAGATATATCCTTGTTTCGGCTTGTTGAGTGTGCTGGTCGTGACGTGGAGCTTGGTGAAGCCTGGTTTTGCCTTTGAAGTTGTCTCGGCGAAGACTCCTTTCTCCTCGGCTACACTGAATTTTGCTTCGGCTAAAATTGGTGCTGCCTCGGCAATCTTTTGTTCCTCGGCTAAAACTCCTTTCTCCTCAGCCATAATGAATTCTGCTTCGGCTGGAATTGGTGTTGCTTCGGCAATTGGTGGTTTCTCGGCTAAAACGGATTTGGCCTCGGCTAAAGTTGACTTGCAACCTACAAAACCTGTTTTCGACGCTAGTGGCAAAGACAAGTGTGTTATGGGCTCTAAGGAAGATATCTTATTAGATTTTTCAAGAAAAAGATTTACCTTGAGCTGTCTTTTCTCTTTTGCTCTTGCTTGCAACACACGGACTTCCGATCGGTTCAATGGGGCAAGCGTGACCTTCTTGTTGTTGAAATGGAAGGAGTACTGGTTCGTTCTTCCATTGTGGGACACGGTCCTATCGTATTGCCAGGGTCTTCCTAGGAGAATATGACCAGCTTCCATTGGTGCGACATCACACACCACTTGATCTTTGTATGCACCGATTGAAAAGGAAATTTGCACTTGTTTCGACACCTTTAGCTCTTCCTTATCGTTCAGCCACTTAAGCTTATATGGTCTAGGGTGGTCCGTGGCGGTAAGACCTAATTTGTCAACTAACAAACAGCTTGCAATGTTAGTACAAGAGCCACTATCGACAATGAGATGACATACCTTGTTTTGGATGGTACAACGTGTGTGAAAGAGATTTTCTCTTTGGGCAGTGTCCTCTTCAACCACCTGCGTGTTGAGGGCTCTCATGATCACTAGGGACTCTCCTTCATCAGCATATTCAATGGTCTCCTTTTCGTCCTCCGGTTCTGCCTCGTCTTGTGATTCACATTCACCGGATGGCAATATGATCATCACTCTCGGGTTCGGACAGTCTCTTGAGATGTGGCCTCTTCCTTTGCACCTGTAACAAGTGAGCTCACGTGTATGGTAAGGAGTAGAAGACTTACCTTGCTCTTGTCGTGCATCTCTATAGGCCTCGGCCGCTTTACTCTTGAATCTAGATTCAATTTCAATCGATTTGCCTTTGTCCGTAGCTTGGGTTGTTGGGGAATTCCATACCGGTGGGTTGTATTTCGGCTTAGGGCCAGTAGATGTCTTCTTCTTGAGGTGTTTCTCCACTTGGATAGCAAGGTGTAGCAGCTCGTGAAGTTGATGATACGGTTGTATCTCCACCTTCTTTGCAATCTTTTCATTAAGGCCTTCGAGGAAGTGTGACATGAGGGTCTCCTCGGTCTCCTCTAGCTCTAGCCTGTTCCTCAAGATCTCAAATTCATCGTAATACTCTTCTACCGTCTTCTGGCCTTGGTAAAGTTTTCGGAACTTCCTTTGGAGCTCTCGATGATAGTGTGGTGGAACGTATCTTCGTTTGAGAAGTGCTTTCATCTCTCTCCAAGAGTTGAGTGGTCCATCTCCATACCTTCTTCTTTCTGCCATCTCTCGGTCCCACCAAGCAAGTGCATGGTCGGTGAGTTGAGCAGCTGCGAAGGTCACCTTCTTGTGCTCTTGATAGTTATAGCACTCATAGATATACTCCATACGCCTTTCCCAATCAAGGTAGGCTTCGGGATCTACTTTCCCAGCAAAGGTAGGTGGTGTAATCTTCAAGTCATTGTTGGTGTTGTACTGGCCTGGACCTTCATCACGGTTTCGGCCTCGATTCAATGGATCTCGCCGGCGTTGTTGCTGGTTTTGTTGCGGATCCGGCGGTTGATTCCGACCAGGGGGCGGGTCGTCATCAAGCTCGGGCATGTGATCATCATCATGCTGTGCTGCTTGTGGTGGAGCTCTCCTCTGTGCTTCCACTCGGTCAAGCCGTCCTCCGACGTTGGTTAAGCCTTGCTCTAACCGTTGGTTCATGCTTCTTATCTCTTCTTGGAGAACCGTTAAGCTACGAGCCATGAGTGACATGGGGTCGTTTGCTAGATCTCCCATAGTACCTTACACAAGAAAAACTCACAGGAATCAAAGTCTAGTTCAAGAACAAATAAGAACACAAAAACTGTTTTTTTTTTTTTTTTTTTTTTTTTCGCACAGAAATTTTCCGGTTCAGTTTTGCTGGTTCGAAAATTATTAAATCAACTTCAAAAATTCCAGAAACAATTTTGTATTTTTCTTTGATGAGTTAACAAGCAAATACAGAAGACGAAATGTTTTTAGGAGTTTTTATGATTTTATGAAAATTAAAAACAAAACAGACGGTAAAGCAGAATTTTTTTTGTAGTTTTCGGTAAAAATGAAAAGCAATGAAACAAATGAAAAAAAATTAAACAAAGAACGATGTAACCTGATAGATAGGAGCTTTTGAGCTCTGATACCAATGATGTAAGACTCGAGGTCGGATTTACAATCAAGGCCTCAAAGTGACTCAAAACGGCTTAGATGCGGAATGATGGGTCGATGGTGATGGTGCGGAAGCTTGGCTCGGTTGTGATGGGACCGGACAAACAGTATGAACTTAACTCTCCTGGGGGAAACCACGCACTAGAGAGAGAAGATTCAAGCAGCTCTTAAGCAAGGGGGACTCCTCGCACAATACTTAAGAACAACAAAAGAACCGATTCAAAGGCGACAAGGCTTTGAAAGCTAAACTCGAAGGTTTATTGCAAATAACTTATATATTTCGTGAATGACAATACAGAAGCAAAGGAGCTTTTATAAGAGCTCGACAACAGGCCTAACGGCCACAAGAATTCAAAAATAAAGGAAAGCAATTAAAAGGGAATATCCTCGGATGTCGTCATTGTGAGGCCATGTATCTTTGGGCGATCTTCGTGGAGATTTTATGGCAAGGCGAATCTTCCTTGGAGTGCTGGACGTCTAGGATGAGCTGGTGAGAATGGATGGTCGAGATTAGAAGAAGAGATCTCGCCTTGATCTATAAAAATCGCGAGTGTAGCCGTTTTTGGTAAGTTCATTAATCCGTGGGCCAAAACGACTGTGCAGGGGATTTGGGCGTATCTTCCTGTGCTCTGGAGGTCTAGGCCCCACTGTATACTCCGTAGACAGCATTAAACAAGTGGAGAAGTCGTGCAAAGGAAGACAAGTCGGTCTTTCCTTACTTGGCCCCAAACGGGTCCGCGTAGGAGATTGGCCTTCCCGATTTGGATTCGGATTGTGCCAATTCAAATCTTCCTTTGGTTTGGACCATAAGAGGCTCCAGTATGCGTGATGGGCCTTGGCTGGATCAATGCTTGAAGATCTTGGGCCAAAACACATGTTTCCCGGCTCGTACGCTCTTCCGGGTGCGCCGTGGAGCATGGCTAAGGTGAGTGCCGGTTTCGGTCGAGCTATGGGGATTCCGGCTCGACTGTTCTCTTCTCCATGGTGGGTTGGTCGATGAATCCCATCACCTTTGGGTGGTGGGACGTTTGGATCCTCCTGGCCGTCGAGCTCACCAGTCGGGCTTGATTCGTGAACGATCGGTCCACCGTGATACCAAGGTCGAGCTATGGGGATTCTGGCTCGACTGTTCTCTTCCTCGTGGTGGGTTGGTCGATGAATCCCACCTCTTTTGGGTGGTGGGACGGTCGGCTCTGTTCGGTCTAGGAGCTTAGGAACTACTGTCCCGACCTTAGGAATGGGGCCGCTGTTGCCTATAGGACGAGGGTCTAAGCCTGCCGTACACTCAGTACAGTCCATTTCCAAGGCAGTAGCAATCCCATGAGCTTTCATGGCGTTGATCTTGGGTCCTTGCGAGATTTCGGACTTGATGTCCTCATCATTATCGGATCTCCTGTACGTAAGCATAAACTCTTTGGTGCCTTGCAAGTACCTGAGAACTTTCTTTGCAGCCTTCCAGTGGTCCATTCCAGGATTACTTTGATACCGACCCAAGACACCAACCGCGAAACTGATGTCTGGTCGAGTACATGTTTGAATGTAATTCAAACTTCCTACCACTGACAAGTAAGGTATCATCTCCATTTCTTTCCTCTCTAGTTCATTCTTTGGACATTGAGCTTTATTGAATTTGTCCCCTTTCTGAACTGGAGCTTTGCTTAACTTGCACATTTTCATTCCATATCTCTTCAAGACTTTATCTATGTATCCTTTCTGAGACAAACTTAACAATCCTTGTGATCTATCCCGGATTATTTCAATCCCTATGACATAGTTTGCCTCACCTATATCCTTCATTTCAAAGTTCTTGGAGAGATATTTCTTTACATCACTCAACATACTCATATCATTTGTAGCCAACAATATATCGTCAACATACAATACTAGGATAATAAACTTGCTCCCACTGACTTTCATATAAATACATCGATCAACGATAACTTCTATGAAACCGTATGACAACATAGTATCATTGAACTTTAAATACCATTGTCGGGAGGCTTGTTTCAATCCATATATTGACTTCCTCAGCTTACACACAAGATTTTCTTTTCCTGCAACCACATAACCTTCCGGTTGGTCCATGTAAACTTCTTCCTCAAGCTCTCCATTAAGAAAGGCGGTTTTGACATCCATTTGGTGAAGCTCCAAATCATAATGAGCTACCAATCCCATGACAATTCTTAAGGAATCCTTCTTTGAAACTGGAGAGAAGGTATCCGTATAGTCAATGCCTTCCTTTTGAGTGAACCCTTTAGCAACAAGGCGAGCCTTGTACCTTTCTATGTTACCTCTAGAGTTCCGTTTGGTCGTAAAGATCCATTTACATCCAACGGTTTTGAAACCATCAGGCAACTCTACTAGGTCCCACACTTTGTTCACTTCCATAGAAGACATTTCTTCATTTGAAGCAATCGACCACTTTTCAGAATTTTCACTTTCCATGGCTTTTCTGAATGTTTTCGGTTCTTCATCAAGACTAAGGTCACATTCATTCTCAACATCATAAACCACATAGTCATCTGTAATGGCGGATCTCCTTTCCCTTACAGATCGCCTTAATTGATTTTGTGGTATGACGTTCTGTTCTTGAATGACGACTTGTTCATTTTCGGTTTCCTGAACTAGTGGGTCCGTATGTTCTTCATTCTGTTGTTCTGTTTCGATATTAGGCTGTTCACCGACAACAGGAACAACAACTTGGGTTGGAACTACGGGTGAAGAATCTTCTACCCGAGTTTCTTTAATGTTTACTCCCCTAGATTCTGAACTCCCACTAGATTCACCATTTTCAATGAATCTAGCATTACCAGTCTCGACAATTCTCGTACTATGGTTAGGACAGTAAAACACAAACCCCTTTGACTTTTCCGGATAGCCAATGAAAAACCCACTGACTGTCCTAGAGTCCAATTTCTTTTCATGCGAATTATACGGCTTTACTTCAGCTGGACATCCCCAGACACGTAAGTGTCTTAAACTGGGTTTCCTCCCCGTAAATAGTTCAGATGGAGTCATTGGAACCACCTTACTAGGAACCCGGTTTAAAATATATGTCGCTGTCTTTAATGCGTATATCCACATTGACATTGGTAGTTTGCAATTACTTAACATACTCCTAGCCATTTCTATTAAAGTACGGTTACGCCTTTCAGCTACACCGTTCTGCTGAGGTGTTCCGGGCATTGTGTACTGAGCACAAATGCCCTTACTTTCCAGAAATTTAGCAAATGGCCCTGGACATTGTCCTTTTTCGGTGAATCGACCATAATATTCACCACCTCTATCAGATCTCACAACTTTTACTTTCTTTTCAAGTTGCCTTTCCACTTCATCAATGAACACTTTTAGTACGTCCACTGATTGAGCCTTTTCATGCAACAAATAAGTATATCCATACCGTGAGTAATCATCAATAAAAGTGATGAAATAAGTCTCACCACTCCATGACGGAGCATCTATAGGGCCACAAATATCTGTGTGAATTAACTCTAAGAGTTCATTACTTCTTGTGGCTTGTTTCTTTGTGATGTGTTTGGTTTGCTTTCCTTTAATGCACTCGATACACACATCCAAGTCACTAAAATCCAATTGAGGTAATAATTCTTTCTTTATTAACCTCATCATCCTTTCTTTGGATATGTGACCTAATCTTTTATGCCACAAAATTGCTGAGTTTTCACTAGTTGCACTACGTTTAATTCCTTGATACTCAATATTAAACAAAGATTCAGAGAAGGTTTTATCAAGATTGAACTTATAAAGTGAATCACACAATGTACCATTACCATAAAAAGGTTCTGTTACGGTACAACGAAAACACACCATTACCAATCTTAAAGTTAAAACCTACATCATCCAACCTACTCACTGAAACAAGATTTCTAGCACACTCAGGTACAAAGAGACAATTTTCAAGATCTACAAAACAACCAGTGTCGAAGATCAATCTATACGTCCCAATGCCTTCTATTTGCGCCTTCATCCTGTTTCCCATGAACAAGTACCTTTCAGTTCCTTTTAAAGGCTGGATCGAACTGAATCCCTGTTCAATATGAGATACATGAGTAGAAGCTCCAGAATCAAGCCACCAAGTATTTCTAGGCACTTCTACAAGATTCATTTCAGAACAAACATATAAATGTTCGTTACCTTTCTTGTCGAACCATTCCTTCCTTTTAGGGCAGTCTTTCTTCATGTGCCCCTCCTTCTTGCAGAAGAAACACTTGACAGCAGCTTTACGGATTTTTCTTTCAGGAGTCTTAAAGACAGCCTTATCCTTCTTTTTGCCCTTGCTTGATTTCTTAGAGTTTCCCATGGCACTATCATGTCCTGCAAACATTGCAATGTCGCCCTTCTGTTTCTTTAATCTCCCTTCCTCCTGAACCAACATGGCCTTCAATTCTTGAAGAGTCCACTTATCCTTAATGGTGTTGTAATTCACCTGGAACTGGCCATACTCCATAGGTAGAGAGTTCATAATAAACTGTACCAAGAAGGACTCATGCACTTCCATTCCCATGGACGTTAACTTTGATGCCAAGTTTGACATGTGAGTGACGTGATCATGGATTGTCTGAGACCAATCGAATCTTTTTGTAGTTAGCTCACTCATGAGACTACCTACAATCGATTTGTCAGCGACATCCGATTGTGATTGTTCTTTAATTTTCAAGATGAATTCCCTTGCTTTCTCTGTCTTAGGCATGGATGGCTTGACACTGTCCGCCATCGTCATCCTAAGTAAATTCAGGCACAGCCGGTTAGAGCGCTCCCAAGTCTCATGACGAGACCTTTCCAATTCGGTGCTCGTATCTGTAATGGCTGCCGGCTCTTCATCCGTGAGTATAGCCTGATCAAGGGACATTACACCCAAGGAGAACTTAATCTGTTCAGACCATTCCTCATAGTTGAGCCCATTGAACTTTACGACAGAGTTTGCAGAAGCAAACGGAGCTGCAAAAAATTTATATATGCTTACCATAAGTTCTATGATACTTTAATAGATTCATTGACAACAAATAATCTAAACACTTTCATTTTTTTTTTTTTTTTTTAAGCAACCTTTGGGCAATACTTAAAAAAAAAAAAAAAATACACTTAAATTGATGCTTGTTTAGATTTTCTTTAATAATTAATCAATCCATAGTTAGAGTGGATATGAATGCTACCTTCGGGTATACACACCATCAACCGCAACATGGGTGATTAATACTTTAGTTGTTATTTAATACACCCAATGATCCACCTTTGGGTGATCTCCTAGGGTATACTAATAAAGCAATTGATCAATCAATAAAAACTTTTCATGTCATTTAGCATCCTTTAATCATGATCAATTATGAATTTTTATTTTTACCGTCACATTAAATATAACCAGACCACTTTGGTGATTAACAAGTTATACGTAATGTGAACTCTCTTCTTATAAGTTTTATTATAAAGTTTTATATATATAGTTTTTATATATATATATATACATGTAATAACTTTTTCATAATAGCTTAGTCTTTCACATTTCAGAAAGTACAGCGGAAACGGTTTTATTTTCCCCGATCGACCATAGGGTCGTGGCAGTTACTTTTAATGCGAAAAAATAAAAAAAAAAATAATAATAAAAAAATAAAAAAATTCCGCGACTGTTCATCGCGACTGTTCATCGCATTTTTTTTTTTTTTTTTTTTTTTAAACTTTAAAATCCTATAACTTTTGATTTACTTGATGGATTTTAATGAATTTTATACCGATAGATAGATAATTTCATCCTCTACACATTGATATAACTTTTAGACCATTTTCAGATTCAATGCGTTGATGAATTTTCAGAAAGAAAAAACGAGATTTTCGGTTTTATCCATCAATATGCTTTAAAATTGAAACAAATGATTCTAGGGTGTCTCTGATACCACATATAAGTTTTTCCTTAATGATTACACACTTGTAATCTATCCCATAATCTCCCCTAGAACAAATGAATCAACATGTTTTATATTGATGGGGATTTCGGTTATGAGAAGGATGAATGTCTAACCTTGATCCATTGCTTTGTTAGACATGATGATGATTCCTTGATGATTGTTTGATCTTCTCCTTCCCTTCCTTACTGCGATCTCCCCTTCGACAGAGCCGGGGTGTTCAGATTCCGATCACAATCTCTAATCTCTCTTTTTATGTTTATGTGTTTCTATCTTCTTTCTTTTAGTGTCTCAATTCTGGAAAAACCAGAATCTATCACTCCCTTTTTGCAATAACTTCTACCCTTTTCTTTTATATGAGGCCCAAAGTGATTCTCATTGTTAAAGGAGGAGTTGTGTCTTTTCAATGAGACACCCATTCATTAAAACATAACACATAAACTATATTTTAATATATATACAATTATATAAGTTAAACCATTATATATATAAATGCATATAAACCTTAGATTAGATTCTTTATTGGGTAGAGTAAGAGGGTTGACATCAAACCCATTCCGGTATCTTTTCTTTGATTCGGTCCATCACCGTATCCCGTTACATACCGGAAACTTTAAGCCTTACATTAAACTTAAACTATAATAGTTGGACCGTTAATACTTCGGCCACACTAACGGAAATATTCTTACAGAAATTCTTCTTCTTTTTTTTTTTTTTTAACAAAGGTTTAGAATCTGAAATTCTTCTTACAGCTTTGTGTGTGTGTATTGATTTGCTGTTATCAATTTAGTAATCTATATATATAAATATTACCAAATTCTAAGGAAAATTATTATATTAATAGATGATAATTATTATGAGAATTAAGATATAATAACATAATTATTATGAGAATTATGGAATTAATAGTGATTTTATGGGATTAGAAAATGTTATAAGAATAAGTGAGTAATAATGTGTCACAAATTAAGAGTATAAGAAGATGATGTGACTTCTTAAAAAATGAGGAAATTCAACTTTATATATATAGATATGTATCATCAGTGTTTCAATTCTTTGATTTTTTGTTTTCTTAAACCATAAAATTGCTGGGATGTGATAATAATATTATAATTAAAGGTAATCGACACGGGTCTAAGAAACCATTTTTGTTATATCCAAAATTGACGTTATCTTTGATTTTTTTTTAAACCCTATATATTATTCATCCCTTCGACCAAAAAACAAAATAAAATTTCTGTCCGTCATCCATTCTCTATATAATTCCTAGAACGAGACACCGCCTATTTTAATCGCCGGTTCGGTTATGACTCCGTCCGGTTCAATCGGTTTAGCCTTATGGGTCTTCATCTCCTTCGCTCTTTCCATTAATTATCCCCTCGAAGCACGTGGACCCCTTACGGGAAAGCCGCGGCAGAGGACTGCTTCCGGCGGCATATGCGCTTCTTCTGTCCGCATATATGGTTACAAGTGCGAAGAACATGATGTACGTACGACGCTCTCTTTTTAAAATATATAGGTGTTAGTGATGATGATTAGTTATGGATAATAAATATATGAACTGAGTGATTCTAATTTATTAATTATGAAGGTGGTGACTCAAGATGGATACATATTGAATATGCAAAGGATACCGGAAGGACGAACCGGCGCCGGAGAACTGTCCTAATACAACATGGAATTCTTGTCGTAAGTTTAACTCTTCTTTACCATTTTGCATCGCATATTAGCCATTAACTAATTAATTTTTTGTGTTTACATATATATATATATATATATATATATATATATATATATATTTTACACACGCACGCTATTTAATATTTATTTAAAACTTAATGGTCAGTTAATTAATGTGATACATTCGAAACTCTTTCTAGTTTCCTCCCATGTGATACATTCAAATTACAAGACAAGTATATATTTTTAAAAAGAAAAATAAAGTTCCCATTGGGAAGAAAAAATTGCATCCCACCCAAAACACACAAAAAATTTCAAAGTAAGAAAGAAAAAAATGGGAAGTGACGTAAAAATAGCGAGAATAAATTAGTAGGTGAAAACTTTATACCCATTTTTCACAAGTAATACAAATGTAGAAAGAATTTTCTATGTGCATACGTTTACTTCTATTTATACTTATGTGGGCCAAGACCAACGTGTATGTTTCTCGTGCTTGCCTCGTGAACATGTACACGTACTATATGGTCTGTCTAGACATATATACACCTTCAATATAGTATTTCTGTTTGTATAGTATTTAAGTGTGAAAGGGAACGTTTCTACTCTCTATGTGCCCCAGTCTCAACTTAGAAGTAAAACTAAATATTTTTTTTTACATATTTTAGTGGTGGGGAAAAATAAGGGACAGCATGAGTGTTTAACATGTGTGTCCAACAAATAAAGTGATAAATCGAGCGTTATAACTAGAAAGCTAATTGAAATAAAGTCAATTTATATAACAGCTTTTCTGTTATGGGAGAATGGTTGTATACGTAAGTTATATAATGCGTCGACTATCAAGTGCTCGTCGAATTCTTAAACAGTATAGATCAAGAGCACATCAATCTCGATCATCATTTTTATTTGTCTACAAGAAAGAAATTACTTTATGCATTACCTTATGTTTTAAGTTTCCTATGCATAGACAGAGATACGCATGCAGAATCATACACAACACTGTCTCTTCTGACGATTTTGACAAACTAAATAATCCTTTATTTCTAATTGTTCACACTACTTACTAATGCATATTCATTGCTTACGATATTTGTGAGGTGTATAATAGAATCACGGAAAACGGATTTAATAAAATTCTTCCAAGGAATGAAAAGAAGAAGAAAAATTCATAAAACATTGATGATTTTTTTTTTTGGGTGCTAAATTATTGAAGTTCAAAATTATCAAAGAGTTGATGAAATAACTATGCGCAGGATGGGATGTCGTGGCTTTTGAATCCGGCAGATCAAAATCTACCGTTGATTTTGGCGGATCAAGGATTTGATGTGTGGATGGGAAACACAAGAGGGACTAGGTTTAGCAGAAGACACAAGTACCTTAACCCTAGTCAACCGGTCCGGTTCAGTCAACAACTCTTTAACCAATAGATTACGTACGTGGTTTTATTACAAAAATAAACCGAGATTTAACCTAATTTGGCACGTTGTACGTAGGCTTTCTGGAACTGGACGTGGGACGAGCTTGTGAGTTTCGATCTGCCTTCTATGGTTGACCATATCCACGGCCTAACAGGCCAAAAGACTCACTACCTCGGACATTCTTTGGTGGGTCCATCGTTATCAACATAATTTTTCTATGTTTATATTTTCTTTACAATGATTGAAAAGTATTAGAAATGATTTAAACATGGAAATTATCAGGGTACTTTGATAGGGTTTGCGTCGTTCTCGGAGAAGGGTTTGGTGGATAAATTGAGATCGGCAGCGATGCTGAGTCCTATTGCATATCTCAGTCACATGACCACCGTAATAGGCGACATCGCCGCCAAAAGCTTCCTCGCCGAGGTCCCTAGCTCCTCATCACTTTTCCATTATATATATATAAATTTGTTCTTATAAGTATGAAAAATAAATCCCTTACCGTCTTTCAAGGCCACCGCCATTATTGGAGTGGCAGAGTTTAACCCCAAAAGGTAAAATTTTCACCCTTTTTTCTTAAAATGTGTTTGTTATTGGCTTTGTTTGATTACATAAAATGATCAAACAAATTTGGCAGTGGATTAGTAGGGGGTTTTATAAAGACTATATGCCATCGAGAGGGGATCGACTGTTATGATTTAATCTCTGTTATCACCGGTAATGCAATAACAACCTTAATTAAATCTCCAATTTATCATTGATGAATAATATATTAATTACGTAGTTTTTACAAAAAAAAATGTAGGCAAGAATTGTTGCCTTAACGCATCAACCATTGATCTGTTCCTGGCGAACGAACCTCAATCTACTTCCACGAAAAACATGATCCACCTTTCTCAAAGTAAGCAAAACAAATATCCCATATTTGTATTTTCTTGAATGATCATATATATATATGCACACCACGTGTCTGTCGTTGAAATTAAGATTTCATTTTTTTTTTGTAGTGGTAAGAGACAAGGAGTTAAGAAAATACAACTATGGAAGTGGAGATTACAACATGAAACATTACGGTCAAGTGTTGCCGCCGGCTTACAACATATCGGCGATCCCACACGACCTCCCGCTTTTCTTCAGCCACGGCGGTTTAGACTCCCTGGCCGATGTGACCGATGTCAAGTACCTCATCGACCAGTTTAAGTTTCACGACAAGGATAAGTTGGATGTGCAGTTTGTAAAAGAATATGCTCATGCTGATTTCATCATGGGTGTTACTGCCAAAGACGTTGTTTATAACCAAGTTGCTACCTTTTTCAAACGACAACCTTGATTTTAGTTATCTTTAGTTTATATGTAATTCGCATGTGCCCATATTCTTCAATTGTTTTTCCCCAAACAAACGGGCAAAATAAAAATAATTTTTTTTATTGTTACTAGCATCTAAAAAGCAATTTATTAAACCTAGCATTTTTATTATTTTTGTTAAATAGCAATATATTTGCACTTCAATTTTTTTTCCAAGAAAAATATTGTCATTTTCAGATATTGCACATAGCTTTATTGTTTCTGACGTTAAAAACTAAACTACAGATTCGTTTAACAGAATTTTGACCCAGCAAAAGAAAAAGTGGATTAAAGTTGGGCCTAAAGTGTAGTTTCAATAGTCATCGTGGGCTTTGAAAATACGGGTCGGGTCTTAATCCGGTCGATAATTCAAATAGCTCCGGTGGGCAATTGTTTTCTCTCTCGACAACTGAGAAGTAGCGGAACACCGGCGAATTCCAGAAAGAAGGAGAATCAGAGGAAGAAACGAAGCTGCGAATCTTCATTTTTTTTGTAAGGAACTCTCATCTCTCCCGATAAATATTGGCTTCTTAGGGTTTCTGTATCTCATTTCATGAATTCTAGATCTTTTCATGTGCATTTAGTAGCTTCTTTAAGATCTTAAATCCAGTTCTTCGTCTGCTTGCGGTCTTATTTCTCCTCGGCATATTTGTGGATTATTCCTACTCGTTCATCAATCTCAGAAAATTAGGGTTTTACGAGGCTTCGTTTTCTCCAGGTAGTCGATCTATCGCGTCTGAATTCATATGAATTTCTGCAAGAATTCGATGTTAGATTTCTGATGATTGAAGTTTGGTTTTCAAGAGTGATACATATATCTTCTGAAAATTTTCAGGCACCGATGTCGGGTAACAACAACAATCCACAGAAGCCTCAAGGCTCCGCGCCTTCGCCTTTCGGGAATCCTGGGATGGCCTCTGCATCGGTTCCTGGAAACCAGGGCTTTACTCAGTCTCAAATGGCAGCTAACTTTCAAGCTCAGTTTCAGTTCTCACAAGCTCAGGCCATGGCCCATGCTCAAGCACAGTCTAAAGCTCAATTGCAAGCTCAGATTCAAGCTGGCATGACGATGAACCATACCCAAGGTTCCCAGGGGATTGGTGGGTTAGGTCCATCTTCGCCTTCTATGACAACTCCTGCAAGTTTAAACGTCAAGAGGTTCCAGCAGAAACCGCCAATGCGGCCTCCTTCTGGTTTCCCTTCGACTAACAACACTATCTCCCCCATGAGAACAATGGAGTTAACTCCTGCTGCACGGAAAAAGAAACAGAAGCTTCCTGAAAAGTCCTTGCAGGAGCGGGTGGCAGCAATCTTGCCCGAGTCTGCCTTATACACCCAACTTCTTGAATTTGAGTCTCGGGTGGATGCTGCATTAACTAGAAAGAAAGTCGACATCCAGGAAGCCCTTAAAAACCCTCCCTGCATACAGAAGACGCTTAGGATCTTCATTTTCAACACGTTTGCTAACCAAAACAACACGATTCCTGGGAATCCAAATACTGACCCGCCAACATGGACTCTGAAAATCATTGGTAGGATCCTGGAAGATGGTGTGGATCCCGACCAGCCAGGATTTGTTCAGAAATCAAACCCATCGCATCCCAAATTTTCATCTTTCTTCAAAAGGGTAACAGTTTCCCTGGATCAGAGGCTGTATCCTGAGAACCCATTGATCATATGGGAGAATGCTCGATCACCTGCTCCTCAGGAAGGGTTTGAGATAAAGAGGAAAGGGAATCAGGAATTTGCAGCTAGTATACGGCTGGAGATGAACTATGTGCCTGAAAAGTTCAAGCTTTCTACAGCATTGATGGATGTTCTCGGGATTGAGGTTGAAACCCGGCCAAGGATCATCGCTGCAATTTGGCATTACGTTAAGGCGAGGAAATTGCAGAACCCAAATGACCCTTCTTTCTTCAACTGTGATGCTGCACTTCAGAAAGTTTTTGGGGAAGAGAAGTTGAAATTCACAATGGTCTCTCAGAAGATATCTCATCACTTGTCACCTCCACCACCGATTCACTTGGAACACAAAATCAAGCTCTCAGGCAATAGTCCGGCCATATCAGCATGTTACGATGTGTTAGTGGACGTACCCTTCCCGATCCAAAGGGATCTGAACAATTTGTTGGCCAACGCAGAGAAGAACAAAGAGATTGAGGCTTGTGATGAAGCAATATGTGCAGCCATAAGGAAAATCCATGAGCATAGAAGGAGGCGGGCATTTTTCTTGGGGTTCAGCCAATCGCCAGTTGAATTCATAAACGCCCTGATAGAATCTCAGAGCAAGGATCTGAAGGTCGTAGCGGGAGAAGCCAGTCGAAATGCTGAGAGAGAACGTCGATCAGACTTCTTCAACCAACCTTGGTAAGCTTATCATCCAGTCTTTGGTTTGTAATCTCTTTTATTCACTGATTGATTGTTGATACGTTTCTGAATCATAAAATGTGGCAGGGTCGAAGATGCAGTAATACGTTACTTGAACCGGAGGCCAGCAGCTGGGAACGAGGGGCCAGGGAGTTGGTGAGTTGCTTGCTGGCACCATAGGATACAACAAGTCTCTTCATCTGTTTGAGCTTTTTTAGAAGAATAATCTATTGAGATTATTCTGGTTTAAAAGGGAAGTAGTGTATCTGTAATCTTGTGTATGATGAAACATTATTACTTATATATCTAGATGAAGATTTTGTTTCAAGTAATTTGATACGCTCAATTGTTTTTTTTTCTTTTCAATTTGTAAAAGTATGTGTTAAAAAGTAGACATTTAGACTGAATATTATTACTCAGTTGATATATTCAGCTGTATGTGATGTTAAAAAAAACATGGTCAACTGTATGCTAACATCTTTAAATAAATTACTAAGACACAATCACTTGGAACAAGAAGCGTTGACATTCAAAGTTTTCTCTGAAGCAAAATGGCGATGTGGTTTCACATAATTTTCCTCTTGTTTGTTGTTTACTGTTGCGCCTCTTCAGGTACATTGGAATCTCAAATGCTTAAGCTGTAATGCCTTATTTATATTTGTTTTTGGTTTCTTCTACTGATTTTGGCCACTGACTTCCATTTCTACAGGATCCGGTTGTTGATTAATGCCTTTTGATATGCAGATTTTCTGGAAAATCCAGACTTTGAATCTCCACCATTAAACTTATCCAAAAACTCTAATGCGAGCTCTAGCGCGTTTGTGTTGCTGGATCAGAACACTACACTCCCTGGATGGACATTCCAAGGGAGAGTGCAATACGTTACTTTACTTGAACTGCCTGATACCGGACATGCGGTTCAGCTCGGTGAAGATGGCAAGATCAATCAAACATTCATCGCCAAAGGTGATGATTTAAACTATATCCTCACATTTACGCTGATCCCCGGAGGCCAGAACTGTTCAATCTCTGCTGGTCTCACTGTCTCTGGGCCAGACAGCAATGCGGTTTTTTCTTACCGGCAAAACTACAGTAAGGTTCCATGGCAGAGCTACAGTCATAACTTGGGTAGTTGGGGGAATGGTGAGCCTATCAACCTAATTCTTGAAAGCCAGACAATAGAATCTGATACAAACTCAACATGCTGGCCTATTGTTGACACGTTGCTCATCAAGACTGTTGGTATAACAGTGGTCCAAGACAATGGTAAGTTACTTGTTCTTGTTCCTTCTGTTTTCTCTGCTTGCTTAAGTCATCCAATCCGAGACTGCTAAATCTGAATTCATAGCTCAACATGGAACATGATGAAAACAAATCTGGTTTTTATAAGTTGAAATCTTGTAAATCTAGTTTCATAGACTCATATTCTGATTATGTTGGTGCAGGTAACCTCTTGAACAATGGTGGGTTTGAATCTGGACCGGGTTTCTTACCCAATTCAACCGAGGGAGTTCTGATGGACGCGGTCCCAAGTCTGATCCAATCAGCATTAAGGCAGTGGTCTGTCATAGGAACAGTCAGATACATCGACTCGGAGCACTTCCATGTCCCAGAAGGAAAAGCTGCAATAGAAATTCTGGCTGGCACAACTCCATCTGGCATACAAACAGCAACAAGAGACACAGGTGAAGGTTCGAGATACAACCTCACATTTACATTAGGAGATGCCAACGATGCGTGCATAGGACATTTTGTGGTGGGTGTTCAAGCTGGATCCACAACTCAAAACTTCACACTGGAAAGCAATGGGACTGGCTCTGGTGAGAAGTTTGGGTTAGTGTTTGAAGCAGACAAAGCTGCAACACAGATAAGTTTCACCAGCTACTCAGTTACAATGACAAAAGAGGATGTTCTTTGTGGTCCTGTGATTGATGAAGTGATCGTACATCCTCTTGGTGGAGCAGCCTCAGTAAAACCCACATGGCTGCTACTTCTTTTTGCTTTGTTGTATGTCGCTGTTCTCTGATTGAATCTGTTTGCGAGAGAGATCATTAACAGAATCTTTTTCCAAGGAGATGTGATAACCATTCTAGTTTCATGATTTTATATGAACACATTCATCACACATGAATCTTTTACAATCATGGTTTATTCTCCAATGCTACACTCTTAATTTCTACTTTTATGTAGAAAGCACACATACAAATACACACTTGAAGCCTCGGAATAAGCAGACACCACCGACTCTCCAAGTCCCCGATGTAAATGGGATCTGTAAGGCTTTGAGCTTAGGGAGAACCTGCTTGTTCACAGAGATCCAGCAGAGCCAGTGTCTGTTCATCAATGATTTGATTAGTACAAACTAAAATGAGCTGAACGAGGACGGTGTGTATGGAATGATCTACATACCTCAGGAATGGTGAGCTCGAGTCGAAACTTGGGACCATCATAGTGGTGCAAAACTGGCCTGAAAGCATCCTCTTCCAAAGCTTTGCACACTTTCCTTACACGGATTCTCACCTGTTATGTTGTTAATGTGTGTGTGAATCAATCATTGAAAAAAGATGAAAGACAGATTCTACATCGGAGAACAAAAATGGAACCTGTGCAGGGAATCTGGATTCTCCTTTGCATTTCTTGTCCTCCCAAGCAGTTGGGTCAATGTTTGAACCTCCAAAGGTTGACGCCTGTGAAAAACACAGAGAAGCAATAATCATGGAGTCATAGAGCAAGTCAGGACTCAGGAGCAACATTGAGAAAGTAAAGTGCCTATAGAACAAACCTCAAAAATTCCATGCAACTGATGAGTTGTGTAGTTGTAGAGAAACAGAGGCAGGCCTGGTGTTATTGCCCTAACGGAGTCTCTGTATCTCGGAGGCAAACCTGACAGAGACAAGAGTGACAGTAGAAGACATAAGAACAGATGAACACTGGCCCTTAAAATGGACAAACTCCAAGATGAATTGAATACCAAAGAGCTGGTGCTTCAGATCTTCCAGCATTGTGTCGTTGTTACAGACAAAGATATATCCCCCAAGCACTTCACTCTTTGGGAGACACTCCGAGGCAGGCAAGGTCTTGAACCTTTTATCAGCAGCAACATTGAGAGAGTCATCGTTGTGAGTGCCGCTAAAGTTGTTACCACCATTGTTGCCTTCTCTGTTGGTGAACTGATTGTAGCTAAATTTGCCTCCAGTCAAGTGTTTCTGGCCAAAAACATTAGCATTGAACTTGAGCTCGGAGTTCAACATGTTGAAGTTAAGAGTCTCAAACTTGTTCTCCTCTTGAAACCCGAATTTCTCCCTTGGCCTTATTTCAACAGGACCCTTTGATAGATCAAGATTGTTTGAACGTTCACCCTTTGATCTAGCCTGGTCAGCAAGTTTAGATGCAGCCATGAACCACTTCTGATCCTCTGAGGCTTTCGATTGTCCTCGGAGCTCATCTCCTAGCTGCCAAAAGCTGCGCATGTTATCCATCTCCAAAAGCTTTGGTTTGATAGAGACACCTATCAGAACAAACAAACATAAAAAAGAAAACACTTCACCAACCAATCCTAAAGATTTTGGACTTTTTAATTAGTTACTGATTCATCAATTTCGATTTTTTATCGAAATTTCTTTAAAAGTATGAAACTTTACGCACATTTCACAATAGGCGACTATTTCAGGGATTACCAACGAACGCTACACTTAAAAGCAAAGCACTGAGAAGTGAGATCTAGAACCAAAAGAAAAAAACAGAGTCCGAACAAGCAGTCTACAAAAGGAAGGTAAATAACTAAAATTGAAAACTAGGTTTAAGGAGATTATCAAAGCAACTCTTACCAGAAAGACGAACCCTAGATTGCAGGATCCCTGAATGTCGAATGAGAAACTGTTTGATTTTAATTGTGTTTTCAATCTTTTGGAGCTTCTTTTCCCCCGACAAAGTTGTAAAACATGGCAGTGTCCTTTTAATGCCCTGAGCAGAAAGCTTGGTACAGCAGAAAGCATGCCGTCTATCAACATTAGAATGGTACAATGTTTAGCTATGAAACTGAGAAACGGGATGCAGTTTTAATAAGTCACATAAGCCGTCCTACTCGTACGGTCACGTGATTTTATTTTCTTAATAATCTATGACTTTCATTTGACTCTTGACCCTTTTTCTTCATGTACTTGATACAAATCGCTTAGCTGTTTGTTTGCATGCTTGGAGTTGGATATACTTATTGACGATACTTTTGGGTACTGATTAAATGTTTCATTCTATGCCCAAATCATCAAAATCCGTACTAAAACTTGCTTAGGGACTTGACTTGGCAACTCTCATGGGCTCTGAATGGTTGGGTTTCAGGTAAAGGGAGGGGAATTGGGGAAATCTGAGAAGTTTCCGTTAGTGGTGAGTACTTGGCCTTTCCTTGAAGCGCTTAGAGCCGCTTGGAGAACAGTTGATAACGGGAGCTCTGCAGTAGAAGTTGTCGTGGAAGGTTGTTCTGCTTGTGAGGAACTCCGCTGTGACGCTACATGTAGCTATCAAATTTCCTGTCTATGTCGAAACGTTTTATTTCTCTGGTTTTACTTTCCGCATGTGAAATTTTTCTATGTTGATATTGATAGTTGGGCCTGGAGGAAGTTCGGATGAGAACGGTGAGACCATGATTGAGGCCTTAGTCATGGATGGGGGTAATGATCATCGGTATTCTGCTCTAGAAGTCCCATTTGCACCAAGTTTTGGAAGATTGACTCTGAAGTGGTTTCTTTTTATCTAGTTATTTCCAAGGACATTCATAGGTGACTATGGAGGTTGGAGCTGTTGCCGCAATGTTGTATGTCAAAGACGGTATAAGAGCTGCATGGCTGGTGATGAAGCATTCTCAACACACGTTGCTTGCAGGAGAAGGAGCATCAGCGTTTGCAATCTCCATGGGTCTTTCCGGACCCATGAACCTAAGCTCCCCTGAATCCGTAAAGAAGTGGTCGGACTGGAAATAAAATCGATGTCAACCCAATTTCAAAAAAAGCGTAGTCCCTGCAAACAACTGTGGATCTTACAATCCAAACAATGGTGGTATGGATGTTTATGAGGCATACGCACTGAATCTTGCGAGATGGGAACAATTGAGTATAAACTGCCTCTTGTTGGCACTCACAACCACGATACCATATATATGGCTGTCATTGACAAAGTAAGATGAGTTTCCATTATATTCTCTATTCATTTTTTTTCTTGCCATGATGAGAAAAGCTGAGCATAGTCTGAGAATGGCGTAATTTAAAAATTATGAACCTCTTGCTTGCCAAATTTCAGTAATTTGAAAATTCCAGAGATGAAATTCGCAAAAGATGCATACGTATCCATGTAGTTGCGTACATATGTACCATATTCGCACGAATGCTAAAATGTGTTTTACCTCACGAACCACTATCGTGGGCTCATAGAAACTCTATGTGCGTTAATGACGACATGTTATACCTGGCATATATGTCTGAAAACCAACGTACTCTGATGCGTTTCAACCTGGTCACAGAATCGATTTCGTCAAACCTTATACCGGAGCCCATATCGACTCGATCTCTAGCTGGCCCGTTTGACATTCGTGGCAAGGTTGGCATGTCTTTCGAAGATAAAACGGTGGATAATATGAGAGTTTGGGTTCTTGATGTTGCCAAGGACAGTAATTGGAGTCTCTTGCTGCTTAAGTTTCCTCCGCCCATTCTTGACGACAACAAGTGGATATCCACGACAAGACCATCTTTCCAGGGCCTCACCAGAGAAGGACATATGGTTTTTGCCAAACATCAAGACATGAAGTTGCTTGTGTGTTTCTTCAATGCAGAAAGCAAACAGGTGCAAGAGTTCACCATTGACAATTTTTTTTTTTTTACGAAAATCGGGTTTTGCGGGGCGGAGATTTCTAAAATGCGGGGGCGGGTGCGGATATAAACATTTTATTCGGCGGGTTCCGTGGGTTTTCCGTAATGTTTTTAAAAAATTAATAATCAATATTTATCTATTAAATACTATTAAAATATTGAAATATTATGTAATATATATAAATTGATTAATTATTTTGTTTATTTTTAAAATGAAAATTATGTATTTATGATTTATCATATGAAATTTTTTATTTTAAAAAAAAAATTTGGTAAAAATCATATATAATTTATTTTATTATTATTTAAATATTTGTGGGTTACCCGCGGGTACTCGCGAATTCAAGCGGAGCGGATACAAATCTAATATTTTACGTTTATAAACTTAGCGGAGCGAATCGAAGCGGGTCAAAAAAAAAATTAACTCGTGCGGGACGGGTTTGACCCGCTTGACAAGCTTATACTTGATATAATTTGTTTTCTCTTAATGATAAGGGCCTATATCTATTACTCATCTTCAATTTTAGAAACAACTTTAGTAATCATGTCCTTTTAATAAACGCAGATTCATCATTACATCCTTAGCAAAGCAACCGTGGTTCCAATTCCAAAACCTATTCCTCTGGAATGTAACCAAACACCTTCCACTGAATCAGAAAGCTCAGTCCCAAACTGAGCCACATGAATCCATAACGGTAGTGGAAGAGAGGTCCATCGCTACAACAATCACCATAGCTGTGTGTATTTAACATAGTATATTGGGTGTATAGATGTGTGTATTTTCTTTATAAATTACTAAAATAGATCAATTTGGTGTGATCCACAAGGTGATCTCATCTTTGTACCTAAGTTTTAACTTTTCAGTTTCTGGAGAAAAAGTTCTCCACTTTGACCTTTGACTGCCAAAAAATATAACGTTCAAATATTAATAATAAAGTTAGCTGTAATATTAGTTGACGTAAACAATTATGAAATAATTTGATATTTTTAGGGGGATCGATGTAGTTAAAACAAACACAAGAAAGGCAAGTTTGAAGTGTCCTTTTGCCACTAGGTACTAAAACTAGCATTCTGCTTTTGCGTGGCTGTGAAGTAAGTTTTAAGTTTTAACAGCTCTTGTTTCTGTCTCTTACCATAAAAAAGATCAATAGAAATAATCACTTTCGCAATACATGGATGCTTGTTCACAATTATACCCTTGTTTCGAAGTTAAAGAAAAAGGCAAAATACTTTGAAAAGAAACTACGAGACACACTTTTCTCATTTACCATACCAGAGAGAGAGAGATAGATAGAAGAAGTTGTTGATGGAGAGACAGAGAGAGCTGGGTAGGAACAGGTTTTTTTGTCGGATTAAAGATGAACGAAAGAACTTGAGCTTCTTCAAGATTTTTCAGGGTGCAGATTTATCCTCTGAATGCATGGTAACTTTTTTCTAAACCTCATCATAACTTTGTGATTTTCTTGATAGCTTTGTTTCAAATATGGAATCTTTTCGTTTTTTTGTTTCTTTCTTTTGTGTTTAATTAATGGGTTTCAAGTTAATGGTTTGATCTTTTGGTTGTCTCTGATCAGCTAAATCTGTTGGATCTCTCAAATCTTTATGTTCTCTATGTTTGAAACGTTGAATCTGTTGGTTCTCTCGTGTTAATGGGTCTCAACGGTTGAATCTTTACGTTTCACTGTGTTTGAAAAGTTGAATCTTGTTAGCTATGTTTGAAAAGTAGATCTTTTGGTTGCCTGTGTTCAATCAAAGGTTGAAACTTTCCACTGCTTTTCTCGTTTAAGGAAGTGTCTTCATTTGTTCACTCATTTCTTTTTCTGCTTTCATAAACATAAAGCTGTGCCTTCTCTATCTGTATGTTCAGATCTTTCCTCTATGCTTTTCTCGATTTCTTGTGCTAGGATTGCTTGTGATTTGACCAACTTGATGATTAGAGGCGAAAGATTGAAACTTTGGCCTTCAAGTCTTTGATATTATTTGACAAAAGTTAACTGTTTTTACATTCTTCATTGTATGTTCAAATCAGAGAGCGATACCTTACAACTTTATGAAAAGAGTCTCTAACAAAGACTTTTCCTACAAGATGGCGATAAGAGCGCAGTGGGGAAGCTCATGGAAAGTAGAAATCTCTAAGAACCCGAGATTCTACTACATGGAGAAGCACAGATGGAACCAGTTTGTGAGCGACAATGCCTTGGGAGCCAACGAGTTTATTACCTTCACTCACAAAGGAAAAATGTGGTTCGATGTCAACATATACCAGCAGGATGGCAAGGAGATTGTCATACCTCGAAAACCCCCGACAATGGCTCCTTCTAGTAAGATTTGCGTTTAATGCTTTATGAAACAGAGGAGATGGAGAAGAAGATCAATTCTTTACTTTGATGATGAAAACAGGTGGGATCAAGAAAGAACAAGGTGAGAGCAGCTACAAAGAAGTGAAGAAGGAAGATGAAACAGGTGATTCTATGGGAGGAGAAGAGCTCGAAGTCAGAAAGAATAAAGCTGAGGGATCCAAAACATCCAAGAAGAAGAAGATCACGAGCAAGAAAGTGGTGAATTCCGTGGATATAGGTGAATCATCAAGAGGAGTAGAGCTCAAAGTCAGAAAGCAGAATGCTGAGAAAACCAAAACATCCAAGAAGAATAAGATCAAGATCAAGAGCGAGAAAGTGAAGAATGGTGTTCCAGAATTCAAAATCACCATAAGTAAATCATACCTCAAGTTCCTGGTAAGATTAATACCAAAGGCTCAACAAATTAAACACTATACAGTCTTTGTATTGCTGATATGCAAATCTCTGACTCGGTATCAGGCAATCTGTTACGTATGCTTTTGTTACTTACGAGGCCCAGCA
The DNA here is from genome assembly GCA_030161315.1 of Eutrema japonicum. NCBI lineage: Eukaryota > Viridiplantae > Streptophyta > Magnoliopsida > Brassicales > Brassicaceae > Eutrema > Eutrema japonicum. The sequence goes on from BSQW01000005.1 coordinate 50,928,721, forward strand.
TCCTCCAAGCCTCTATCAATAGAAGAAGAAGACTAGGGCCCAAATGGTTTGAGGAGGTTCTAGAAGCAATTCACTCTAGAGAAGGATTGTGTGAATTTCAACGGATCACGTGGCTGTTGATGACGTGTTCATGAGACCCTTAGTAGTATTTAAGTTTTGGATTATGTCTAAGTTCATTATCTAGAAATTGGATCAAAGCTCTGAGGGGAGGTGAGAGACTCCAATATTAATTCTCTCAGGTCTTGTAACTTCTTTTGATCAATCTGGAATAAAGGGTTTCGTTTCTTATTTCTATTGAATCTGAATTTTACAAGTTAATCGTAACACAATCCCAAAGCTTTTGGTGGAGGATCATATCCCTAATAAGTCTAAGATCTTCACGATACATCACTCGAAAGGGAACGGTTCATGGGAGGTGATGTGCGTGGTGAGGGAGACTCGGACTATTTTCTCAAGTGGATGGGCGAAACTGGCACGAGAGTATCCTTTACGGATCGGTGACAAGTGCACCTTCAAGCTCATCAAACCCACCGAGTTTCTCCTAATCTCCAAGAAGGCCAGAGAGAAAATCACTATGATTGATTGATTGATTGATGAATGAATGGCAAGTGTCTTGCTTTGAAAGTTCTCTGGAGACTTTAACTTGCTTTATCTGTTTATAAAATTAGTGTTTAATGAGAATCAATGTTTCAGTAGTATTAATCTTCTGCCTCAATGACAAAGTTGTTACTGCCTTACTTGTCATTTCCTTTAGCAGAGACAATAGAAGTCATGCTTGTCTAAAACAAAGTTTGTTGTAAACTTGTAACTAATATGGTAACGTTTTATTCCTTTTCTCTAATATATAGATTGATAAAAACACATTGACATGATTGTATAATTTATTTCGATTTGTTTGGTTTCCACTTGACACCAAGTTTGAGATCTTGAAAAATTTGGAGAAAGAAGAGAAATCTTTACCCAGTAGTTAACAATGTTAAGTGGCCGAATTTATAATCGTTTGTTACTCAAATGCATTCTTCAAAAGACCCAGTAGCTAATAATGTTAGTACAGATAAATATAAATTTTTCTTCACCATCTTAAACCTCAGACTAGGAGGAACCACAAGACCAATACTAGGTCTTTGCCCCTGGTGCAGACGAAGATTTAGTCCGTTCTTCCCTATGAACTGACCGTGGAATAAAGGCCAGCCCACGACCATGGCGTCGACCAAAGCTGACATTCGAAGGAGTTGTGTCTGAGGTGGTGAGCGTGGACAGTGCTGATACAAGACCGTCAATGCCGGCTTTGTCTTCCACTTCCATGGTATCTGATGAATCTTCTTCTTTATCTTCTTCATGTTTCAGCTTTGGTTGCCTTTGAAGTTTCTCTCTTCGCTTCTTTGAGAGTTGGGTTCTCTTGAAAAACTCGAATGTCGTTGGGAACTTGTGTTTGTCAACTAAGTGTCGGTGCCGGGCTTTGTAGTTCTTGAACTTCAATCCACACCCTTCCACGAGGCACTCGTACAGCAAATTATGTTCACGAGAGCAGAAAAAAGGAAGATTCAGCATTGGATCACAGGTGAAGGTTAAACAGATCCAAGTAAAGCAACGACAGGAGCGCTATCACAGTCACTAACAGTTTGAGCTCTGCCTCAAAACGCTATTTATAGTTGCACAAGGAGATAAGAATATACAGTGCATACCATGTCATAACCCCGAGCAACTTTAGCTTGAAATAAAGAGTCATGTGCTTCGGATATGTGGATACTTAGCAAGCGAGAAGTAGGGTAGACCCTTGAGCAAACTGAACAAGACGCAGTGTGCCGTGCCTTATAGTGATCTTCAAAATTATCCAGAGATTCCAGGCGCTCAGGGCAGCCAACAATGGGACACGAGATTCTTCTGCTCAAAATTGGAATTGTGAACCAAAGATGGAATTGAAACTAGTATACACAAAGTTGATTAGTGATCCAATAATCATTGCTATGTAATTGAAAGAGAACTACTTACATAGCAGTGATTCAATTCATGGCCATTTGATTACTATTTGCTAGAATTCTTACACGCACAACAACCAACACATGTGAACTGTACAGTAAAAAATCACAGCTAACGAGCTCATTAGTGAGGAAGGATACATACCTGCTCTCAGTTTCCACAAATTTCTGTAGATGGTTGATTTCATCTTCTGTGAAGTCCAATGCCACCTGTATATTAAATCATCCTTAGGACTCAACTCTTGCGAGCATATATTTTTGTAGAACAATCTACAGCATCATATACATTCATGGAGAACAATGACATGAAATAGTTGTTTTATCCAAATTGAAAAGCCAGACCTACTTAGAAGACCAAAAATTCTTAACCAACAAATCGAAACCGAATAATAACAACGGAGAGGGAATCCCGAGAAACGTTTACGGAGACAATGAAGCCAATTTCGACCTTAAAAATCTCAGAACCGCTTCGATTGCAGGCAAGCAAATGCGAAGATCATCATCAAATGAGTGCCTAGTAGGTTAAACGATAAGCTCTTAAGGAAACGGAATCGAAAAACTCTTCGATTGGGAAATTGATCGAGAAGATTCGACGGATTCAGATGCCAGAAGGAGTACCTGTTTAGCAAGTAGTTCGCGCTCGACATTTCCGGATGAAAAGAAGGGCGAATCGGGAGGGAATCGTCGTGGGAGAGGAGTCCAGTACGGGAAGCCTAACTCGCCTACCGCCATGCCCATAGCCATCGCCTCCAACGCACAAGAAATTCAAAATTTTAATTTCGTTTTCGTCTCACAAACATGAAACAAGCATCCAACTCAATATTTGATATTTCCTAGCCTCCGGTTAACTGGATCCTTTCCGGACAATATCCTATATCATTCGGCCCAACTCAGGCCCACGTCCACGGAACAAATTTAAATTTATTACTTGAATAAAAAAGAGTTATTTATTATTATATATATATATATATATATATATATCTCTCTATAATGTTTTTTAAGAGACATTTTTAAAAATGAACTTTGTTTTATTATTTATTACATGAAATATCATTTTAAATAAGAAAAAATAATTGAAATAGGAAAAGATATATTTGTCTTTTAAAATTATTGATGAGAATATAAAAAGTATTTATTTTCTACTAAAAATGTTATTTACTATTTATTTTCTTAATTGTTATGATATTATTAAATAATAATCAATCCATATATATTCAAAATCTTGCAATATTTTTTCACTATAATTTTTATAAAATATTTTACTAATTTTATAAAGAGTTATACACGAAATATTTTTTTTTTAAGAGTTTGTGGACTGACCACAAAAATCATAGTCATTAAGCGGTGCATATTAGAATTATGTTTTCAAGATTATAGGTTTTTTGCGGGTTAGTCCGAATAATATTTTAATTTATTGCAAAACGGGTTAAGTAGACTGGTTAGTTCGGGTTCTATCTATAATCATTATTTAAACATATTTTAAAAATTAGATAAAAAATTTTTTTTTAAAAATTGAAAATAATTTTTAAACAAACATTACCCTGCACTATATAGTTAACGCGGATTGAATCATAATACTTCAATATAATTGAACATTTGGCTCGTCATCTTTGTAGATCGGACAAACAAATTAGCAGTATTAAAACTTATTTTCTACAATGTCACAAGTCACGATCATACAAGAACTAGAATTCCTTACTAAATTCGAAACGTATCAAAATGTGCGGAAGTTTCTGTGTTTATTCATGAGCCAAGCGGCCTATATATACATGTACATATGATTAACCTAACTTCCAATATCATAGATTACACAAAAAAGGAAATATACCAAATATACAGATACGTGAAGATCGGAAAGTATATTCCAATACTCCCCCTCAAGTTGGAGCGTAAAGGTTACGAACGCTCAACTTGTCCAAAAGAAATTCGAATTGAACTCGACCGAGAGGTTTGGTAAGAATATCAGCGGGTTGTTCATGGGTCGAAATATGCACTAACTTGATCAAACCAGCGATAGCATCATCACGGACAAAATGGCAATCGTTTTCGATATGTTTAGTTCTTTGATGCATAACTGGATTGGCAGCAAGGTGAAGGGCAGATTGATTGTCACAATGGAGAACGATGGGCTGTGTTGTTGAGATCCCGAAGAAACTTACTAAACCACGGAGCCACTTGATCTCACTATTAGCATCCGCCATGGATCGGTATTCTGCCTCCGTTGACGAACGCGACACCGTTGTTTGTTTTTGTGTCTTCCAAGATATCGTAGAACCACCAAGAAGGAAGACATAGCTGGACAGAGATCGTCGGGTATTCGGACATGAAGCCCAATCCGAATCACAATAACCCGTTACAGTAAGATCGGAGGATGCACTAAAGAAAATCCCTTGGCCAGGTGTGCCTTTGAGATAGCGGACAACCCGCATTACTGCATCCCAGTGACTCACGCGTGGTGCCTGCATAAATTGAGAGAGAATGTGTACCGCATACGAAAGATCCGGACGAGTGTAGATCAAGTAAATCAGTCGGCCCACAATCCGACGATATTGAGATGGATTAGAGTAAAATTCATCCAAAGCTCTACCAAGATTATGATTCTGTTCCATTGGCACTAGCGCAGGACGGGCACCCAACAAACCACACTCCGTCACAATATCGAGACAATATTTTCGTTGACAAAGAAAAATGCCATTATTCTGACGTGCGACCTCGATCCCTAAGAAGTACCGCACAACACCTAAATCTTTCATGTGGAAACAGCCATGGAGGTATTCTTTAAACGCTGCAATACTCACCGAATCATTCCCACCAATCACCAAATCATCCACATAAACCAGAACATACACCTCAATCGGATCGCGTACCAAAGAGAATAGCGCATAATCCGATGTAGATTGTCGAAAACCATAGGTGAGCAGAGCTTTCTGAAATGTGTGGAACCAACATCGCGGAGACTGTTTTAAGCCGTAAAGAGATTTCAAAAGCTTGCAAACCTTGTTCGGAGAATCGCGGGCAAATCCTTGTGGAGGACGCAAATAAACTTCCTCAGTCAATTCACCATGTAAGAAGGCGTTATTGACGTCCATTTGGTGAAGTTCCCATTGCCTCACGGCTGCAACCTTGAAAAAACAACGGATCGTTGTCATCTTAGATACCGGAGCAAACGTCTCATCATAGTCAAGACCCTCCTCTTGACGATTGCCAAGTGCAACGAGACGTGCTTTATAGCGAGCTATCGTCCCATCAGCATTATACTTGATCGTAAAAATCCACTTTGTACCAATTGCATTCTTACCATTCGGCAAATCAGTAATATCCCATGTTTTGTTATCTTCAAGTGCTTTTATTTCTGCAGCCATCGCATCCCGCCATTCTTGATAGAGCATAGCTTCGGAAAATGATTTTGGTTCCCGTATCGCCGAAATTTTGGCCAGAAAACCCGTATAGCTGTCAGAGAAACGTGCACAAGACATGTAATTAGCTAGGGGGTACGGAGTACCTGAAGGACCATGATCAGATTGGAGTGACGAGTGTGATGGATCTTTGATGTATTGAGCCGAATAAGTATGATATGGTTCAAGTAATACTGATGGTTTCTTTTCTCGGTGTCCACGGCCAAGAAGATTTTCACTATGTTGCACCGCTTCGGGAGCAGAAGTATCAACATCGTGCACCTCATCATGAGAGGTCAAAGACGTAACCAAATCATTCCCCCTTAACATTGGTTCCCGCGAAGGTGAACTCCCCCTTAATGGTGATGTAGGCGGAGTATTTACCACAAGAGGTAGGTCTTCATCATCCTCAATGAACGGACGTGAAGAACCAACCGGATCACTTGGTGAAGTTGGTTCCGGGGAGGAGAGAGAACTTGCAAACGGAAACACATCTTCATTAAACACCACATCTCTAGTAACGAAATATTCACGACGCGCCAAGTCATAGACTCGCCAACCTTTCTGAGTATACGGATAACCAATAAACACACAGCGAGTAGCTCGTTCATCAAATTTATCACGCGCCCGAGTTCCCTTGTGAGCGTAACATAGACAACCAAAAATCTTTATATGCTTGTAGCTAGCCGGTGCTCCGAAAAGAAGCTCAAACGGTGTTTTTCCATGCAAAACAGAGGACGGTGTGCGATTAATTAAATAACACGCTGTCAACACGCAATCTCCCCAAAATTCAATTGGCAAAGACGCTTGAAAACGCAAAGAACGAGCCACATTAAGAATGTGTCTGTGTTTTCGTTCCACACGACCGTTCTGTTGCGGTGTGCCCACACAAGATGTCTGATGAGTAATTCCTTCTGATGCGAAGAAAGATCTGAGACACATGAACTCAGTACCATTATCACTACGAACTGTTCGAATAGGTGCATCAAACTGACGAACACTCATAGCGCAAAAATTTTGAAGATGTTTAGCCACTTCACTCTTAGAACGCATCAAGAAAACCCAAACAGCACGTGAGAAATCATCGACGATGGTGAGAAAATAAACTGAACCACACGTCGCAGGTGTATTATAGGGTCCCCAAACATCACAGTGAATAAGAGAAAAAATCGATTCAGCTCTATTATCACTTTCATCAAAAGAGAAACGAGGTTGTTTAGCTCTTACACAAATGTCACAAGGACCACTTGATTGATGACTACCACTACCTAAATCAATAACATCGGATAGATTCGAAAGTAAAGACGTTGCAGGATGCCCAAGTCGCCTATGCCACAGCTCACGACCACTCGATGCACCAACTGCATTAGCTTGAACAGCAAATACTTCACGGAAATAGTATATCCCATCACACTCATCACCCGCTCCAATCAGCATCCTCGTTGTACGGTCCTGCAAGTAGCAAAACTTCTCAGTAAAAACAGCCACACACGGTTTATCTTTCAACAATCTTGCAACCGAGAGCAATGTATTCGTCAATTCAGGAACGAAATACACCGACAGGAGAATTATAGAACTGCCAAGACGAAGTTTGCCTTGTTGAGAGGCAACCACGACATCTCCATTGGGCAAACCAATGAGACAAGGAGAAATACTAGACACATCAAATAATAGATCAATAAATCCCGTAAGATGGTGAGATGCACCAGTATCGATAACAATACCAGACAGCCGATCGGAAGAGTGATTTGACGGAGTGTTTAGTAGCTGGACCAGTTGAGTGACTTGGTCTTTACTCAACGTAAGACCTGTCCCATCTTCTGTTGAGATCGTATGATGTTGCCCAGCCTTCCCACCAACGTTGAATGCAGCCATATGATGAACTGATCCACGACCTCCTCTGCCGCGATTAGAGTTGTAACCGCCGCGATTCTGCCCAAACTGATTCTGCCCAGTGCCTCGTCCACCTGCATTATTCCAATTCGCGGAGCCTCTTCCACGACCAGCAGCCCCTGTGTCAGCTCGTGCTTCAGGAAACCCGTGCAATTGATAGCAATCTTGCACCGGATGTCCATTCCGACCACAATACGAGCAGATAACACTACCACGACCACGGCCTGCAGATGATAAATTTTTGTTTTGTGCTTGAGCTGAGAATCCAACTACCTCCGGTCGTATTTCCGAGAAACTTGATACACGTTGGTGTCGCTCTTCTTGTACAATCATCGAGAAAACCAAATTCAACGATGGAGGAGGATTCATACAGAGAATATTGGAACGAACAGTGCCAAACCGATTTGCATCGAGTCCCATTAGAAATTGGCGTCTTCGTTGCTTGTCTCTCTGTTCTACAACAGTTTGTGTGACTTTACATTTAGGCTTGCCACAACAGCACTCCAAACTTGGTTCAAATTCATCGATACCATCCCACATCAGCTTCATCTTCCCAAAATACTCTTGTACCGTTTGTTTTTCTTGTTTGCAGGAATTGACTGCTGCTTCTAACTCGTAAATACGTGGTTCATTACCCACAGAGAATCGATCTCGAATATCCACCCACAGCTCATGTGCAGTCTCAGAACAAGAAACAGACCCACGAAGATTTGGCTCAATGACGTTTAAGATCCATGCCACAAGCATGGAATTCACTATTCCCCATAGTTTGAGATCGTTACCTTCCTTAGGTTCGGTAACAATTCCATCAATAAAACCCAATTTGTTCTTGGCTTTCAGCGAATTTCTCATCAGCTTTGCCCACCTTTCATAATTGTTTTCATTCAACAAAACATTGCAAATCACTTGACCTGGATCTGCCGAAGGATGAAGAAAGAAATCCGACAGAATATCTGGATCCTTAGATGTCTTTGCCACAATATCCCCCATGTTGATCACACTTAGCTAACCTCGTCGGTTTGCTAAACACCAATAAAGAAACACACAGAGAAGAACCTCGTTGGCTCGTTAAAACCACAACACAAAGCAAAACCTCGTCGGTTTGCTAATCACACAGAAAACTGAGATCAAATTTGAAGAAAGAATAGAAAACAGGAAGACCTCGTCGGCCTCTGTTAAAGAATAAGATCGAAAATTTAGTTTGCCTTATGGCTCTGATACCATATCAAAATGTGCGGAAGTTTCTGTGTTTATTCATGAGCCAAGCGGCCTATATATACATGTACATATGATTAACCTAACTTCCAATATCATAGATTACACAAAAAAGGAAATATACCAAATATACAGATACGTGAAGATCGGAAAGTATATTCCAATAAAACGCTTGATAAAGGAAAAAAAAACTAAAACTTTTAGTTTTTTCATTTACTACGGATCGAAATTTTTGCTTGTCAATTTAGACTGACAAGTTTTCTGGTAGTGATAATTAAAACCTTTCTGTAGGTCAAAGTAATTTGCAATTAAGCTCTTTTGTAGTTTGTACACGTGCTGACGTGCACATCATAGTATAATATCGGTTACCTGCAATGAGCTTATAAATAGTTTTCTTATTTGTGGTTGAAATTGAAATGATCAAACACATAGAAATGTTCTCGACTTACACGGTTACACCACGCTAACGTTTTTTTTTTGTTTTTTTGGTTTGTTTGTAGAAAATAACATTTTAACCATCAGCAATTTGAATATTTGTTTAAAAAAAAAAAAAAAAAAAGAGAAAACTAGTGCTGTCAGCTCTGATATGATAAAGTTAAATTATCATACCCAAAATAAAGCTGTGTTGAAAATAATCAAAATTGGGTATACTAATTGTTAATTTGAATATCGGCTGAAATATAAGAACCGTTGAGCTAAAGTTGATGAACTAAATTAGAACAGGTATATTCGCTGAATTCAAGGATCAGTCAAGATCATTATCATATTAGGATGGACAAAGACTACTTTTCAAACTCATCTTTTGAATTTAGTTTATCCATTTTGTGTTTAACGACAATATATTAGTTAGCGAATATTGTCATTTATTCAAGAAATATTAATTTAAAAATTCCATGCAGATGACTGACCTAATGAGGATTGTTAGAATGTCATTGTCAATAAAACCCCCTAACTGAGGAAATGTCCTCGTTTATGTAAAAGTTGAGAAAAACCCAGTTGTAAAATTCTGGCATTTATCTGTGAATGTAATTATTCAAAATAAACATATTTCTATAACATTTTTCATTAACACACACACATTTATATCCGGTGGCATATCGGAGGGTCGATGAAACAGAGTGTTGTGGTCCTTTATATTCGAGAGATCAGGACAGTATAGAAAGAAAGAAAACAGAGAGATTAAAGGAAAAGGATCGATATGGATACTAGTAGCGTTTCAAAAAAACACACGATCATGAGGTTCTACTTAGGGATGTTGTTCTTTTGCATGGTGGCCGAGTCGGATGCTCAATTGTCGGAGAATTTCTACGCCTCGACATGCCCAAACGTGGAGTTCATCGTTCGGCAGGCGGTTACAACGAAACTCCAACAAACCTTCACCACTGCTCCGGCAACGTTACGGATGTTCTTCCACGACTGCTTCGTCGGTGTATGTAGGCTTGTTGTGATCTTGAAACCAATTCTCTTGTGTTTTTTGGTATTATAAAAGTTGTGATTCATGTGGTTGGTGACTATACAGGGATGTGATGCTTCTGTGTTGATAGCATCTGAGAGTGGAGACGCGGAGAAGGACGCTCCGGACAATATATCTCTCGCCGGAGACGGATTCGACACTGTGATTAAGGCTAAGCAAGCTGTCGAAGCTCAATGTCCGGGCCTTGTGTCATGTGCTGATATTATGGCTCTGGCCGCCAGGGACGTCGTCGTACTCGTGCGTCAACGCTCCTCATTGACTTTTCATTTGATTCAATTCGCCATGTAAAAGTTATTTATAATGTGATATTGTTAGGCTGGGGGGCCAGAGTTTAAGGTGGAGCTAGGGAGACGAGACGGGCTCGTGTCGCAGGCGTCTCGTGTGGACGGGAAGTTACCTGGACCGGAGCTAGACGTGAGAGGTCTGGTCGATATATTCGCTAGTAACGGGCTATCAATGATTGACATGATTGCTCTATCTGGCGCACACACCATCGGATTCTCTCACTGCGACCGTTTGGCTCACCGTCTCTACAACTTCTCAGCGTTCATGCCCGTGGACCCCACTCTCGATCCGGCCTATGCACAGCAGATGATGCAAACCTGCCCTCAAGTTGGGTCGGACCCCAACGTCGTCATAAACCTGGACCTAACCACCCCCAATGTCTTCGACAATATCTACTTCCAGAACCTCGTGGCTCGGAAAGGCCTTTTCACCTCCGATCAAGTTCTGTTTAACGATTTCAGGTCACAGGCCACGGTGGTCAGGTTTGCTAACAATGCTGGAGAATTCAACAGCGCTTTCGTCTCCGCTATGAGGAAACTCGGCCGCGTTGGAGTTAAGGTTGGGAGCCAAGGAGAGATTCGAAGGGACTGCTCTGCTTTTAACTAACTTTATCGAACAAATGTTTAAAACATTAAACATATAAATTCTCCAGCTCTATAAGCTTCCTATATATTAAAATGTCATAATCCACAATAGAACATGTCAAATTGTAGTTGTAAAGCTATTTCTCAGGATAACTCCTTCCAAAAACATTATTTGAAACACATGCCCAATGAAATTTATTTTACATATGGAGTTTCTAAAGATTTTTCTGTAAATCGACCCATTGTAGATGTTGCCGCGGATATGAATCCAAAAAACGTACAAATCAACAAACAAAGTTGACAACAACAACAAAAATCGATACAGAACAAAAACATCTGTATTGGAGAATCGAAGCAAAACCAAAGAATAAGATCAAGTGCGGGTCTTGCCATAGAGATGACTGTAGACGGACTTGGTACGACGCACGAGAATCATACTTAAGATGCAGGCGATGATGCAAAACCCAGACATTATGAGGGACGTCAAGAAGTAGCAGATGTAACCTTCGCATCTAAGGGGGTCATCCGGATTAAAAACGGACCCGTGTGCTTGTCTTTCTGCTTCCCGGTCGTATATGGTGCTTGCAATCAGACCCGAGAAGACGAGGGACCCAGCCGGGTTGGCCAGTGTAAGGAAATTGTATAAAGCTCCAAACTTTTTAAGACCAAAGAGCTCGGAGGCAGTAGCTGGGACAATAGCCCAGTGAGCACCGTACCCGAGTCCAATCAATAGCGTGCCAATGTACATCGCTCCAGGCCATCCGAACGCAAAGAAGACGTGTCCCACAGACATTAATACCTGAGCTACGGCCATTGCTACCGGCCTTGGGTACGCGTAGTCCCTAAACATCAGTCAAATCAAATCAGAAACAGAGCACAATAAACAGAGCTAAAAATCTGCAGATCGTACGACTAAAGATTTTTGGCTTTCCGCGATATCAGACCTGACAATGAGCTCGGAGAAATAACCCCCGCCGATACGTCCAAGGAAGTTCCAAATGCTAATCAAAGACACAAACACGTGAGTGTTATCAGAACCAAGAGACTTACTCATCTGACCAAGATTGTCAATTACTGTCAAACCCGAACCAGAACCGAGCAACAGTGAGAAAAATATGAGCCAGAAGTCGGCCTTCACGAGTGCCTGCATTAGAGTAAAATCTTCTCCTCTGTGCGGCCCTCTTCGTCTCTTCACCCGAACTGCCCCCTCTGCAGCTGCCTGCATTAGCTGTGCTTGCAAATGCGCAATTCTCTTATGTCTCTCTGACGCAGGAAGCAAATCCATATCTTTTGGTTTCTCATCTTCCACTTCACTCAAGATTAGGTCAGGGGTCTCCTGTCCCGGTTCTTGGTCTTCCCGTTTTGGGATAAGAGGTTCTTCTACTGTGTCAGCAGGACCGTCTGACTCTGTGAAGAAACTTGTCATGATTGGGACCAAGATTGGTACAACAAGAATGACAAACAACACAATGGTGAACACAGTGATGATGTTGTGGCTGATAACGACCAGATCTTGAATAAGCATAACAGCCATGAGATAGGCAGCGAGGAGAATGCAGACACCGTAGATGAAAGTAAAGCTGGCTCCATCGGTGGGACGGATCTGCCTGTGACCACCAACGGGTCTGATGAAGAACATGAGGGAAACAACGACAACCGCAGGCCCAACAGCGACCATGAAAATGAGAGAAGCCGGGTCAGGAGAGTGGATCATTGTATATATCTGAGAGAGGATCGCACCGCCTAGCCCAGCAAACCCCTTGAGGATACCCACCACTGGACCTCGGCTCTTGGGGAAGTTATGAACACCAGAGACTAATGATCCAGTGTTGAAGTAGGTTTCGCCATTGTTCCCAACGAATATGAGAATACACATCTGAAAAGCAGAGAGAATTCAACATACAGAAAGAGGTTGTGTCAGCACAGATTATACTTATTCTATGATAAAGTTGAATCGGATCCTAATTCTCAGGGATTCTCTTAACACTTCTCCCAGTAAACCAGCCAATCTACTATATTATCATGTAAAGCCAACAAATATTCCAGAAACAGAACGAATTCAATGAAAGCTGAGAAAGTTTAAAAAAAACAGGTGGAATTTGTCATGGATTTGACAGCGACTTCTGAGTAATAAACCAAACAACCTTGAAAGCAAACTTGGTTTCCGAGATTCTCCCACATATCCTCGAATTAATAGAAAGTCTACAAATTTTTCAATACCCAAAAAGTTTTCGCCCAATCCAAAACCTAAACAGATGAATCTGAACCACATGCAGATTTCTCCAACCGTGAAACCAAATCGAATAACCCACAATATGACAAAAGGAACGATAAGAGAGAGAGAGAGAGAGGAATCAATTGAAGACAGATGATTTCAAATAACTCACAGCCCATAGCGGCAGAATCGGAGCTCGACCGGTGACGATAAGCCAAACCCATCCGTAACCGACGAGGTTTTGAACGGCGCCGACGAGAAGAGCGGCCCAGAGAGGCAAAATCTCGGAGAGAGTCCCGGCGATGAAGCCGACACTATCACCGAGATCCTTGGCGACTCCAATTCTGGCAAGCTCCTTCTGGTTGTAGTTAAGGGAGCTTTTGATAACCGGAGAAATACTTCCGAACAAGTAACCGATGCCAGCACAAGACTGTATCCACATAGCGGCCACGAAGACGAGCCATCTATTGTTAATGAAAGACACAAACTTTTCTCGCGTGGTCGACGCCATTGAAGAAATAACTTTTGGTTTTCCGTGATTTCTCTCTCCGACACCGGAAGAATCAGATTAAAATGGTATATGTCGTCTTTTGTTTGGGGGTATCTGTATCTGTCTGTCCGTCTTTTAGATACAATTTTATTTATAGTCTTAAATTGGAAAAGACTTGACACGGGTAGATTACTGCTAACAAAGCTGTAAAAGGGTAATTAATCAGTTAATAAGATGATTAGAACTTATAAGTAGATACTACGATTATTATTAGGGAGGAAGACGTGACCAAACTGTTAAACAAAAGGCTCGATGAGCAGTCAATGTAGAATTGCTGTGTGATTGGTCATTATAATTTTTCAGTGCCTTGTGCGTTCCCGCCACGGCTCTTTCTAATTAACGTTGATTATCATCCCTTACAGCTATTCAACATTATTGTTTAACTGTCTTTGCTGGACCAATATTAATTAATACTAATATAAATAAACGATTCATGTTACCAAAATATTCATGTATAATAAATAATTATGAACGTTTTAAATAATGAAATAATAATATATCTTGTCACTAATGTATATACAAATGCTAACATTAGGTTAGGTGATGCTTCAAAAGTAATAACTTTAAAGTCATTTCATAAGTTGAAATGCATCTTTATCACAATTAATTATATCTGCTGGCTGAAAGTAGAGGAGAGGACGTGAGAAACGAGATAAATGTGAGGAAATATGAAAGTTAAAGAAACAATTAGCTACACTTATGTAGGGAACACATCTTTTCATTACAAAAAAAAAAGATCCAATAAATTTTTTTTTAATAAATGTATGATGGTGTCACTGGTGTCATTAATTAAAAGATCATAAAGTCTCAACTATTCGTTCAAAATTTCTTTTTTTCCATAACAATAATATTTTTATTGTTTATTCTATAAAAATGTTGAAGTTATTATCGACGGGTGCTGTTAGTCTGGTGTGGTGGTTGCCGTTGCTCCTTAACGGCTTAGCCTGTCACTAACGTTCAGCCCTCATCATCTTTTAATGAGGTAAAAAATGTCGTAAGAGACAAAAAAATACTTCATTTGAAAAAGAAAAAAAAAACAAAATATATATATATATATACGATAGTAAACAATACACAACTTGTCAACTTGCATGCATGTCTTCTTTTTTTTTGGCCAGAAGCTTTATACGAACGCAACTTGCATGCATGTCTTCTTTGCAACAGAGCGCGAGACTGTTTTTTTTTCTTTCTGGAATTAGATCAAGTAATGAATATATGATTGGTTTACTTGGTTATACGTTTTCTTATTAAGAATCGCATTTGCAAATCAAGAACTCGGCGAAGAGTCGTTTTCCCGTTTGTTTATATGAGAGAAATATATATAAAGGTTTAGAGTAGACCAACATGCTATTAAATATTCGTCTCAACAAATAAAAGAAAACATGCGTTTAACCTATATAATAAAATAAATATTATGTGAGCGGCTTGACTCGGATATGGATAAGTTCTTGATTTATGTGGACAAGAATTGATTTTATCATCTTTGTTTTTGGCACATAATGCCGTTTCCTAAATATTCGATCCACTTAGATCCATTTCATATTCTATTCAAATAAGTCGGGGTAACTAGGGATGTCAATCGGGTTAGTCCGGCCCGAAACTCGTAAAACCTGCATATATTTGAGTCCGGTTCGGTTTGGTCTGAAAAAAAATTGGACATATATTTCGAAGCCCGGCTCGAACAGGGCTTTAGGAATTTTCGAGCTTTTCGGGTTTTTATTTACAAACACAAAAATTCACAATTCTCAAATGAATAATTAAAACAAAATATTTATAAACATAAATCTAAATTGAAATGTATTATATCAAATCCAAGTAAATTTGAAGGCAAAAATTTAACCCAAAAAAAACAAAAATTCAAATAAATTGTATTATCAAATAAAACATAAAATCAAAACACTTCAAATCTAGGTAGTATAGTTTAGATTAGAATATCATTCATCGTATTCTAAATCTTCATCACCATCAAGAGATACAGATAAAAAAAATATATTAAGTTTTGACATGTATAAATCATATATAAATGTCATTGAAAGTTTATAGATAATGATTCTAAAAAAATAAAGTAAATTTGGATGAATGATAATGGTACATGGATAACGAAATTAATAGAAAATATGTCAAATTATTATTTTTAGAAAGATAAATGTTGAAATAAAATCTCTAAATAATTAAAATATAAAGTTTCGGGCTTTTCGGGCAAGTCCGAACCCGTTCGGACTAAGCCCGAACAACACACTAACCCAAAATGTCCAATTTTTTTCGGGCTTATATTTCTAGGTCCGAACCCGTTGTTTTTCAGGGCCAGACCGACGGCCCTAATTGACACCCCTAGGGGTAACCGCTATTTTATAGAAATTAAATTAATAGGCATTCTATTTTTATTTTTAAAAAGTACTAGGCATTTATATAGAGATCTGCTTACTATGAATTCATTGATAGAGACAGAATCTCAATTCTCAAAAGCCAAATGTCTCTTGTATCAAAAGAGAAGAGGCCAATTGTCTCTTCCACAAAAAAACAAGAGGGAGAGACCATCCACGAGATCGAATCAGATTCTTAGCATACCCAACAATCAATACATAGTGTATATAGTTTTGATTCGATCGAGTAGCTGCATAGACTTGTTCTTTCCTTCACCCTACAAACTTCATAATATCGTCCGGTTCAAGCCACTGTTTCATCAAGATCTCTCAACCTTGATTCAAGCATATAAATGTACAAACATGGGTGTATTGAAAACAGACACATTAGCTATCCTACAAATAACCTCGTAAATTTACATACACACCAACCTGGTTGATTAATTCTAGATATCGAGATGGCGTTGAATTGGGGACCAGTGTTAATGTCGGTGGTTCTGTTCATCGTATTGACGCCCGGAGTATTGTTTCAGCTTCCGGGGAAGACCAAAGTGGTTGAGTTTGGCGGTTTCCAGACAAGCGGCGCAGCCATTGTCATTCACACTCTCATCTTCTTTGCATGCATCACAGTCTCCCTCATCGCTCTTCATATCCACATCTACGCTGCCTAATTATTTTAACATTGCACAGCCACTCGTCGCTATCTGCATCCTTAATTTTATTTCCTGGCTTTTTGTTATTGTTTTTGATCAGCTTTGATTCAGGGTTCCCGTTTAAGTACTTGCACTTTTTTTTGTTTTAATTGTCTTGTTACCGTCTATATATAATTTGTTATTATTGCCTATATATGAACCATTATTGATATAGAAGCATGTGTGCGTAGACGAGATGGATGGACTATTCCTTTTCCTAAATTATAATCTAAAAATTCTGAATACGAATATAGTACAATCATTGAAGACTAATCAGCTAAAGTATATTATTGACTTTACTAATTTATAATTACTACATTTTGTAGACTTGATGATATAGTTACTTATGAAAGCAACATACAGTATATAGATATATATATGTTAATTAATTAGTATCCCTCGACTCAAACTTCCACTCAATCAAAAGTAGCTATCTTCACGTCAAATGTAGTACAGCTTTATCAAGTTTAAAACTTGCTTTAAAAAAAACCACGTCTCTCTCACCGATTTCAATGATTAGTCTGAATTTAGGATTGTGATTAAAAAAAGAACAAATAATTTAGACGTTGCTTTGGTGAGAGTCATGTAAAATTTAATAATACACTGTCAATTAAATTTGTGTGTTCATGAAAATATCGAAGGTAAACCAAATGTCATTAAATCGACTGAAAAAATATCTTAGACAAAGTCTAAAAGTCAGATGATTGAGTGATATCTTAGGCAAAATATCTTAGACAAAACCTCCTTATAATCTTAAAAAAAAAAAAAAAAACTAAGGCCCTATTAAGTCATATGTTGTTGCTAAGTGGGCTTTGAATAGTGTGAAAGAGGTCACAAAAGATGCAAAAACGACGGCCCATAGAAAAGGGGTTACCGACTAGTACTAGTAAGATCACGATGAACGAACGAACGAATCATCTGCCTTGGCTGCTTCTCCAAGTAAAAGACATAAGCCCTCTTTAAATCCCTAGCGTCCACCCCAGAAGCAGTGCAATCTGATTACCTGATCGGAAAAATGGGTTTGACGAATTTCATATTGACGGTGGCCGGAGTAGGCGCCGTGGTGATGCTATTGAGGAGCGACGTCAAGCAATCTGTCACCGTCTTCAAGCGCAACGTCAAGCACATCCGCCACTGGCTCGAAGAAGAATCTTCCGCCGCCTCCAAGTTAGCACTCTCTCTCTCTCTCTATCACGTTTCCTTTTGAGAGTTGTGATTTCGTAATTTAGTCTCGATTTTTTCTCGGCAAGCTTAACTTAGGCCTTGATTGGAAAGCTTATGATAAATGAATTTAATATAAGGTTGGTGATTGTGTCCGTTTCTTTGACTGTATTATGTTTCAATCATCCGCAGCTGCTAGTTTTGAAGTAATCGAAATTCTAGAGTCGCTATTAGTGACAACTAACAAGATCTACAGCTAGTCATCTGGATGTCAATATAATCAAATTGGATTGGATTTGTATCCAACCAAAGATACTTGGAGTTCTAAAGATAATTCAGACCATTAGTTGCAGCGATCATCAGTTGTTTAAAAGGATCTGTAGCAGTGAGTAAACAGAAAAGATTGATTTATGTTATGGCTTGATGGCAGTGGTTTAGGTGTGCATAAGAGCGTGATTGATCAATGCTGGTATAAGTGATAGATATGTAAGCAAGTTTTGTGCGTGACTGATGTCTGATGATGAGTTTGATGCGATTTTCAGGGCAGCGCAGTCCATAAAACCAAAGGAGATTGAAACAAAGGTTCCGGGGAAGGACATTCCAAAAGAGAAGGATTAACACGAGAGTTGGAGTTATGACTTTGGTTTCAACACCATTGTCTACTTAGCTGTGAATTTTTGTTTTATGTTTAAAGGTTTTTTTTTTGGTCTGTCTCAGTCTCACCTCTTTGACGTTTGAGCATTCTTGGAAGTGAAACACAATAATATAATATCTCCAAGTCTTTTGCAATGACATCGTTTTCCCAAGAGATTGTTTTAGTATCCTATAGTTTAATTGAACATCTACTGATTTTGCAGCTGTTGTTGTATTGTTTTCTGTGGCATCTTTCTTTAATACTTTGAAACAACATAGTTATTGAGAGATACCTAAATCATGAATATAAAAAAATGCTTGAAAAACAATACAGACAAAGAAGGTGAAATTAGTTTCTTTGGTAAGCTTTACTCGCTGATAAAACAGTGTTAAGGCAGGATAATGGGCTTTTTGTTGTTTTGCCGGGGAGCCCAAACATAGAAACAAAATACCCTGAAAAGCCCAAATTTCTATTCATACGATAAAAAGTAAAAAAAAAAAAAAACACCTGGATTCCGATTTTCCGCCAATATTTTTTCGATCGTATTTTTTTTTTTTTTTGATTTTTTTTTCATTTCTCAGTGTGAATTTGAAAATTTCTGGGAATTCCGAAATTTATAACTCGTAGATTTCAACTCCTTGTTCGAGAAATTGGCGGAGCTCGTACAGTTGACCATGGCAGTGTCGACGTTTTCGAGCCGCGCGCCTGTCTCCGGTATCACTGAACAAGTAGCATCATTCTCCGCCGCAATTGGCCGGAAGCAAGCGTACGCCAATTCGTCCCGACCTCCACAATCTTGTATTCCTCTTGTACTCTTACCGTCACTAGTTGATTTTGTCACCGTGTCTGTCTGGTGGTTTTTGGACAGGTTGAGATTTCCCAGGACGAAGAAGCCTAGGGTAATCTCTTGCGATTACTCTTGCCTCGAGGTGGGTTTCCAATTCGTGATTCGTAGCTCTGTTCATATGATTGTTCTTTCGTTTGATACAATACAACAACTTAATCATTGGTTTGTGATTATGCCTTCTTCATTTATTTTCAAGGCTAGGGATATCTTCTACCGTCCTCCTGGAACACAGTTGAATATTTTGAATGGAGTTAATTTTTCTCTGCGTGAGAAAAGGTAATGCGGCTGTTTCTTTATGTCATCATTGGGAGGCATTTTCCATAAACGTTTTCTAATATATTTGTTTGTTTCAATTCCTTTTCGCAGCTTTGGCTTGATTTTTGGGAAGAGCGGGAGCGGTAAAACCACCCTTCTGCAGGTTCATTGTTTCATCATACACAGCTTTCCAGCACTGTTCTTTGAGTTGTATTCTTAGCAACTTTTGGGTTTATCTTCTTCTCTTTTGCAGCTTCTTGCTGGGCTAAATAAACCAACTTCAGGTTCCATTTGTATCCAAAGGTATGGGGATGATGGCCAGCCAAAGGCGGATCCTGAGTTGCTGCCCACTGAAAAAGTGGGTATTGTTTTCCAGTTTCCAGAGAGGTAATAGTAATTATCACCTTTTGTTTTATCTTATCAGGTTTTTTGCTGCTGTTTAAATCAAAATGTTGATGTGGGGTTTTTGTTGTGGCCAGATTCTTTGTTGCAGATAATGTGCTTGATGAAATTACTTTTGGTTGGCCAAGGCAAAAAGGTAGTTTGCAGTTAAAGGAGCATCTGACTTCGAATCTCCAGAGAGCATTTAATTGGGTATCTCACTCCTCCTGGTTCAGACACTTGTTATAGTGTGTCCAGTAATCTGTCTTATAGTTGCTTTCTCTCTAAATCGCTAGGTTGGATTAGACAGCATCCCACTTGATAAAGACCCCCAGTTACTAAGTGGAGGCTACAAGCGTCGGCTTGCATTAGCTATTCAGTTGGTGAGACCAAAGATTTTCTACGCATTCAAATGTGTGACCTGTTCTAAGTAGTCATGCCTTTTATAGGTGCAAACTCCAGATTTATTGATCCTGGATGAACCCCTCGCTGGTCTTGGTATGATGCATCCTGCTTCTTCTCTTCCTGGGATTTTTGCTTCTCATTCCTTACACAAGATGTTTTTCTCTCTGGCGTTCTCTCTGCAGTTTCATTTCTTTTGCATGAAAGTTTCTCATACTATTTCATCATTGATTTTGCTCTGTAAACAGACTGGAAAGCACGTGCAGATGTTGCAAAGCTATTGAAGCACCTAAAGAAGGAACTGACTTTACTTGTTGTAAGTCATGACCTAAGGTATGCTCAATAATTGTTTCTCTTCGCTTCTGTGTTTGTGATTTTACACAGTTTCTTTCCCCTCATTAAAAGGTATCGGGTACTGAGTCAGCGCTTTCTCTTCGCAAATAGCTGTTTGAACTATTGTTATACAATCCTTTCCCAGACTTTTTTTCTTCCAAGTATTCATCATTGCCCGTTTTAACTTAAAATAGTTGAACTCTCATTAAACTCATGAATCCAATTTTTCCCTTTAACATTAACTGCTACTGCTTTTTTCCTCTCACTTTTTGTATAAACCTTGCTGCAGAGAGTTAGCAGCCTTAGTCGACCAGTCATGGAGAATGGAAACAGGGGGTATTCTTCTTGCAGAACGTCCACCAGTTTAGGTCAATATTCACTATTGCAGAAGGTCCATACCAGGTTTGGCTCGGACGCTTTTGTTTTTTGTTGGTTTACCCAGGTATATGTTTATTTCTGCGTCCTTTATGGTGGATTGCCTATGTAAGTTCCTTTTTTGTATATGAGACAACCTGTTATGGCTTTTCAGTAGAGAGAGAAATAGTGTATCCCTTATGAGATTAAAACATATAATATGATTTGAATCAATGCTTAGAAGAATGCATGAGATATCTTGCTGTAATTGTAACACCGTGTAACCATTTATTATCACATAAAGGGGCGTAATGAACATTCCCAGTAAGTCTTGAACACATTCGCCTTAATCATACCACACAATTCACACATGCATGAAATGACATAATACTCTCACACTTCTTAGTTTACTTGTTTCTTCTGACTCCTTTGCTACAGCTCCAACACGAAGTCTGCAAAGCAATCATGGATTATTATTATCTGGTTGGACCACAAGCCTAAAACGCCAGTGTATTAAAAAAATGTTTTTTCGAATAACTTATTCTTGAAAATCCAGAATCGCATTCTTCCTTTGAAATAGATTGGTTTATGCAAACATATCTATTAACTGCATATGATGGGGCACTTACAATCTTCGTCTGTTTTGATCCAGTGTTCTCCGTTTCCAGCTGAAGGTGAAATTTTTAGCTCATACTGGATCCATCTTTTACTTGTCTCGTGACAGGGGTTCACCTTCGCGGAGATTAACCCAATAGAATTTGCTTTGCTGTTTTTTGGATCTGTCATGCTGTTGTATATTTCGCCTTCCATTATGGAGTCTTCTGGATGTACTTTCCTATGGAAAACTTGTGGCATCTGCACTCCTCACAATAAATCCAAGCTTGTTAGAAACAAGCTTTTCATTAGAGCATAATAGCTAATTGTGCAAAGGTACTATAGAATTGCTCCAGAAAATGTTATTAAAGTAAGGGATGATAAATCATCTGAAGTTATTGTATATTCAAAATATAGCATGTATCGCGCAGTCGTTTTAGATAATAGGTTCTGAAAAAGCAAAGCATAAAAACCCACACCTTTTGGAACTTCTTCTTTGTGGAAGCCACTTCAGTTTTACCATTGGCAGGGATCCTTGAGGTTGGGTGTAGCTTTTTCAGTACCTTCTTCACAAGATGCTTTGCAGACTTGTGGGTTGAACTGGTTTGCTTCTTTTTCTCCCCACATTTGTTTTCTGAAACTTTATCTTGCATTTCTGTTACTTGAAACAGATCTCCAAGTGATGCCCTTTCCTTCTTCCCTGAAATCTTTGTTTCTGGGAATTCGATTAGAGAACCAAAAAGATACTCTTGGAGCGGGAACTTCATTGGCTGATTATCTTCTTCAGCTTCTAGTCCCTCAACGGCCTCTATGGTGGATGCAATAGTGAAAGTGTCGCTGTTCCTTCCTGATGGTTGGTTGTGTCCTTCATTAGCTTCTGCCTCAAGGAACTTCTCCAATTCATTGCTAATGAGCTTCAAATCATTCTCTGTCACTTCTGCATTATCTGTTTCCGGGTCCCCAAATGACATGCCAAATGTTGGTGTTGCTGGTTCATCCAGAAGTGTTTCTCCACCAAGGGTTCCAATGGCAAGAAACCCATGAAAGAAATCACTGTTTCTCCCATCCTTGAAGTTTTCTTCTGTATTTTCCTTGGGTCCTGCGAAGGAGCTTTCCTGGAACAGATTAAACTGCTTTCGGAATCCAGTACTGTATCTGGGACCAGCACATGCTGCGGGGTAAACATCTTGGCTATCAAGGGATGGATGAGCTGAAAGGGGGAAATGGCTGTAACCTGAATTGGAATAATATGCGAAGAGAAAAGTTGTTTAATATTTTAGAAAAGTAAGAACTGCCACTGAGGTTTGGGAAAAGATGCATTCAGGTAGGTGGAGGCATGACATGTATTGGACGATACTCGCTAGGGAGAGATCTGGTTTAGCTGCTGTCACTTACGAAATTGACGGCCAAGACAAAGTTGGTGTCAGGCAAATTAAGTGGGCGAGCTTTTTATTCAGCTAGCTGAGCTGACTCCCATCGCAATGCTTTGCACACAAGCACATGACCCTAGTCTTTTATCAGGTCAGCTGTTTAACTTTCTAGAAATGGATGTTAAAGTAGTGAGATAATTACCCGGCCCAGAAATGCTTTCTAAGTCCTATTGCTATTCTCCTAGAATTCAACACACATCCTATTCTTGTTCCTACATATTTGACAGGAAAAGAAGCATCAGAAAAGTACAGTCAAATTACCAGTTGTAGCATCTTTCAATTGCTCTTTGCTATCCTCTCGGAACTTATGATGCATCCAGCCCCAAAACTGCCAGAAAATAAGCTTTGGTAAGTGTTAGCTACAAGTTAGGTAATTTTTTTTTGTAGATATAGAACGTACCTTCATTTTCAAACTTCAGTTGCCACAGAATACTAGAGAAGAAAGTGACTTTTATAGAGAACTATGATTGCTTGAAAGCTCTTTAGCAGTGAATTGGTTGCTAACAGTATCTTGAGACTTTTAGGTTGATGACAGTGGAGACCAACACCAAGAAAGCTACAAAATTATGGTTGGCCATTCTCTTTCAAGATCACATCAAGAACAAGTTGGGAGGGCCATTACAGACACGAGCCTACTGTTGTGGTTACATGACGCGCAAATTCATTGGTGGAGTAGCCATCCGTAATTACAATCATTAATCATCTCAGGTGTTACTATTTGATCTTTGATTTAAATTTCTATATCACAAAGCTTTGTGGATTTTATGTGGCGTTCATGAGCCATTAATATTTTTTACAAGTCATTTGCAAATAAAGCATACATAAACAGTATTTTTGCTATTGCTTTGTGTTGTGTAGACCTTGATTTTTAGACATTCTTTTCCGCAAATTGCGATAAAAGAATCCATTAATCTCTTGTACGCTAGAAGGGAGTATGCGCTCTGTTTGAAATCTAGTTACATAACCAACGTGACTGGATGGTACAAACTCATTCTGTGTTGGTTATAGAAGAAGTGTGAACTTTGTTTTACACTGGTGCTGATTTCCATAGATAGATATTGAATTAGTTTTATTTGAAACAACAGTCAATGCTGGCTCCTTGTTCACTTGGAGTGATTGTGGGTGCATTATGTTGAAATAATTTCCAAAGAAAAGAGTACTGCTTTTGTTGACTTGGCTGTCTCGGACAAGAAGAAAATGCATATAGATGATGACTATCCTGCAGAAAATAAAAGAAAGAGTGCCTTTTCCAGGAAGCATATGGGAGCTCCGTGACAAAACAACGAAGGCTTTGGTACTAGTTGATTCAGACAAGTGAAGCTGTCCACGACATCAGGTACTGTAGTTTTGCTTAAATGTTTTGTTCCATCCTAATATTACAACTCGGAATGTAATGGGTATGTTCTCCTTTAATAATTATCCTAAACCAGTTTCCTTAGCCTAGAAGCACATCGTTTTTGGTAGATCAAGTAGGAGGAACTTGCTAGGATTGGACCGGGAACCATGAACCTAGGCGTGTCTGTTCGAAACACCATATTAGATTGGATTAGATTAGATTAGGCGAGCGGGAACAAATAGGAAGAGATTAAGATGAGGAACAAAAACAAATGGGAAAGCAAAGGGGGTTATAATTAGGAAGATAAAAAGGAGGAAGCATCTGGGGGGTGAAAGAAAGGAACAAGGGACAAAGGAACAAACAGAAGTAGATAGTATGGGTATGGGACCAAGAGGGAAGCAGTACACTTTTGTTCCCGATTTAAACAAACTTACAAATGCTAAATTTTGCAATCTGGAGTCACTTCCATTTCTCCCACTCCATTATCTTTATCTTTTCTTATTTCGTGATCGACTTATGTCTGATTCACGTGGACACTCGATATTCTTCTTTGTCAGTATCCCTTCCTGTTCCTCAATCATATCTTCTTTTGGTATAATATCCAACATTTTTACTTTCCTTGTTATATCACAACTCAGAAGTCGGTATTATTCTATACTCTTTTTCAAGTTAAAAATAATAAAACCATTAAAAAAAAAATGTAATAGCTTCTCTGTTTCTCTTCAGGCTTCATCTAGTGGGGTGCACTAGTGCTGCAGCTTTCCACAGCCAAAATTACTATTTTGAAGCTGAATCCAAAGAGAAGTAATCGGATTTGGTTTACCGGGACAAACTTATATAAAGTTTTTTTTTAAAATTACCAGAATTGTTTTTTTTTTATTTTGTCGTCACCAGAATTGTATCTAACCTAACAACCTAAAATATCGGTTAGAAAAGAAAAAATATCGGTCCATTTATATGTTTTAATCTATAAAAAATTACCTCTTCAGTTTCCTCAACAGACCTTATATATTTCTCCCGATAAAGAAGAAGAAGCTTCTCATTGGGATTAACTAGATAAATACCCGTGTATACATACGGATTTTTTTTATTAAAATATATTTTTGGTGTGCCAAATTAGTTAATAGTAACAAATTTTAATCATTTCCGTTACATAGAGTTGTATACGCAGATTTTTTAATTAAAATATATATATGGTCTGATATATTAGTTAATAGTAACATATTTTAATCATTTCCGTTACATAGAATTGAATTTTGGTAAGAAAGTTTGTTATTTTCTCTGAATATTAAGTTGCTTAATAGTACCCAAATCCCTATGATCACTCATGTATATGTCTTTTCACAAACTTGTCGTTGATATAACGTTTAATTTTAAGTGTATTAGTTTATAGAACTGAAAATATAGGTGAGAACTACTACAATATCAATGAGAATTGAGAATAATTTACTACACTCATCCGCTATCCTCAAAATTTTATCTATCAAAATTATGGTGCTTTCTTTTTGTCAAGCTCCAGTTAGTCTCGTCGTGAATACTCGTATATGAACAAAATGGTAACATTTTTAATATGTTTCACGGGCAAACTGATTTTTGATACATGTATGCAGAAGTTAAATTTATTTATAATATTATTGTTCTCTCGATTTCTCTGTTGGTCTCCTTTATCATAAAGACGTAACTCTCGCTCTTTCATAAGAACCGTTATGTTTTGATTTGTATATATATTTTTTTGCCATCTTAAGTTTATAATTTTCGCAATCCTACCTTCTTTCACCCCTCTAGTTGGAACAACAAACCTTTCTTCAAAATATGTTTATAACTTTCGTAAATTAAGTAGCACCGCAAATCAACCAGTTCCATTTACGGTTTTGAATTTAGAAAAATGGTTTGAAAAACATATAGATTTCTCTGAGTTAAACTAATAATTCTCAAACCAATTAAAGAAAAATTATTTGAACTGAATTCTATTGAAAAGCTACATGATTTATCGGAAATAAGAAATATTAATGTCATTTGACAATTAGAAAGTTGTTTTTTTTTATCTTCATATTTCTTCGATTTGATTCTTATGCCTTCAGTTCTTAATTTTTCTGTCTTCGGTCTTCATTTCTTTAATTTTAGCTTTATGGTCAAATTAGAACAAATAATATCCCACCAATCCATTCTATTTTAATAAGTTTTCAAAGTCTCACAAAAAATTATCAAAAAACATTCATCAATCATAACCCGATCAATCCACTCTATATAATTTATCACCCAAGTTAAAGTTGCTTATCTTTGTCATTATCATTAAATCCTACTTTGTCGTCTATATAGTTGATGTAATTTTTTTTTTTTGAATAAAGTTTATGTAAGTTAAATTTAAATGTTATGAAAATTTATTTATTTATTTTTTTTGGTTGAAATGTTATATTAATTTATCAACAAAATGAATTTGTACAAGAGTTCAAAGATATTGTGACTATGAGGAAATTTAAGTTCTGTTAACAAAAAAAAAAACTTCAGATTTTTAATTTTTTGGAAAATGTGTCAAACTTAAAATGTTTATTTTTTTATTAATTTTGAAAGCTGATGTGTCATGAAGAGGAGTGATGATGTGTCATGAAGAAGAGTGATGATGTGTCATCCCCTTGTGAGACTCACTCACTCTTTATATAATAGATATAACGACATTTACAGAGATATTTTTAAGATTGATTTAGGGGCACACTTTTTTAGTTTAAGATTATAAAATAGACACTTTTTGAGTTTAAACACACTTTTGTTATTTTTTGATACATGAAATGATATAAATAATATTTTCCCATTCTTCCAAAAAAATAATTAAATTTATTATTATTATTTTTTTCTATATCCCACATATTTTGTTTTGCTTCTTTTATTCTTATAAAAACATAATTTCACAAAAACAATTTGCACTATAAACTATATTTCTTTTTTTTCTCTGTACTTTGATACATATTTCATAATTTTTTATTTACATGTAGTTCGAACATATGCATATCTATATAGTTGCGTACATGTGTTTTATATGGGCGTGGATATAATACATGCGTATCCACGCGAATATGGTACACATGTAAATACACATATGTATCTACGTGTATATGGTATACGTGTTCGCAGCTAAATGGATACGCATGCCTCTTTTACGAATTTCGTCGAATACTTTAAAAATTCACAGTTTGATGATTAACCAATCCGAGAATTTTCTTGTTTTTATTTTTTAATATGGAATAATTGATGAGACGAAGAAGAATGTAGAAGAAAAGAAAGTTTGAAGATAAAATAGAGAAAAAGAAAGAGAAAAACGTAAAATATAATTAAAGTGTGTTATATTTTGAAAGTGTTATTTCTGATATTGTAGTTTCAAAAAGTCGCTATTTTTAAAGGCCACAAATGGGTAGTAAGTAATAGGCTGGATTAATCTCGGATGGAAAGTTGTTATTTTGGGTGATTACAAGTCACAAATTGGACTGGGCCACTACGAGTTTGACTGGTTCACTAATGGACTGGTTCACTATTTTCTGTGCTTCTTCTCCAACTTGTCAGCCACCTGAAATGGTGACGTCACCTTCTCTGCGTCACTTTACTCAAACCGTCTTATCCAAGGACCATGAGACCTGCGGCGGAGCTCGCGGTGAGGATCGGCCGGGAGCTTCTAAAGGTTTCTGGAAACTCTCGCTCGGCCCGAACATGGAGTCCATCTGTTGAACAGAGTCTTCACGGTCTCGGATTTCGTCACTCAGTAAGTCCTTTGCTTGTGGCTCGAGTCATTGACCCCTTCCTCCTGAACCACCATTCCCTCGCTCTCGGGTTCTTCAATTGGGCCGCCCAGCAACCGGGTTACTCTCACGACTCCCTCTCTTACCACTCTATCTTCAAGTCTCTTTCGCTTTCTCGACAGTTCTCCGCCATGGACGCCCTCTTCAAACAGGTCAAATCGCAGAAAATCCTTCTCGATTCTTCTGTGTATCGCTCGCTCATTGATGCGCTTCTGTTGGGTAGGAAAGCTCAGAGCGCGTTCTGGGTTTTAGAAGAAGCTCTTTCGACGGGTCGGGAGATTCATCCCGATGTATGCAATCGTCTTTTGGCTGCTCTGGCTTCTGATGGGTATCCTGATTATGCTCAGAAACTGTTTGTTAAAATGCGCCAAAGAGGTATTTCTCTGAATACTCTTGGCTTCGGCGTGTACGTAGGAAGTTTCTGTAGAAGTTCCGAAACGGATCAACTCTTGAGATTGCTGGATGAGGTGAAGAAGGCTAACCCGAACATTAATGGCTCCATTATTGCGCTGTTGATTCTCCATGGTCTTTGTAAATCTTCGAGAGAGATGAACGCTTTCTACATTTTGGAAGAGCTACGAAACATAGATTGCAAACCGGATTTTATGGCCTATAGAATCATAGCTGAAGCATTTGTATTAACTGGGAATCTGTACGAGAGACAGGTCGTCCTAAAGAAGAAGAGAAAGCTTGGAGTAGCACCCAGAAGCAGCGATTACAGATATTTCATCCTGGATTTGATTTCCGCTAAGCGATTAACGGAGGCCAAGGAAGTGGCTGAGGTGATTGTGAGTGGAAACTTCCCCATTGATAATGATATCTTAGACGCGTTAATCGGATCAGTCTCTGCAGTCGATCCAGATTCTGCTGTTGGATTCTTAAATTTCATGGTAATAAACACAGGGAAATTGCCTGCAATTCGGACTCTGAGCAAATTGAGTAAGAATCTTTGCCGGCACGACAAGAGCGACCATCTGATAAAGGCTTATGAGCTTTTGTCAAGCAAAGGTTATTTTTCAGAGCTTGAGAGTTATAGTCTGATGATATCGTTCCTGTGCAAGGCCGGGAGAGTCAGAGAAGGTTACATTGCTCTGCACGAAATGAAGAAGAAAGGGCTTGATCCAGACGTGTCAATCTATAACGCTCTCATTGAAGCTTGTTGCAGAGCGGAAATGATCCGTCCAGCAAAGAAACTCTGGGATGAGATGTTTGTAGAGGGCTGCAGAATGAATCTGACGACATACAATGTACTTATCAAGAAATTGTCAGAGGAAGGCGAGGCAGAGGAGTCTTTGAGGCTGTTTCAGAAGATGCTTGAGAAAGGGATAGAACCAGATGAAACAATCTATACGTCTCTCATTGAAGGCTTATGCAAGGATACAAAACTTGAAGCTGCTTTGGAAGTCTTCAGAAAGTGTATGGAGAGGGATAAAACAGTTGCGAGAAAGGTGTTGAGCGCCTTTGTCTTAAATCTATGCAGCAACGGTGAGAGAACCGTCTAGGTTTTTTTTTTGTTCATTGCCTTAAGTCAAGTTTCTTGCTGATTCTTTAAGTGTGTGTAGGCCATTTTGGTGAGGCGTCGCAGGTTCTGCGCGAGCGAGAACACTTAGAACACACAGGTGCACATGTAGTGTTGCTGAAATGTGTGGCTGACGCGAAAGAGGTTGAGATTGGAATCAGACATATGAAATGGATCAAAGAGGAATCGCCATCTCTTGTTCACACCATTTCTTCTGACCTGTTGGCGTCTTTCTGTTCATCATCTGATCCTGATTCCATTCTTCCGTTTATTCGTGCAATTGAACACACATAATTACACCAATAGGCTTTTTAGCCTTTAGCTATTAGATTCCCCAAATTGTGTGTGTTTTCCCCTTTATTCGGTGTAGATCCTATTCCTGTAGGCTGTAACCAATCTCTAGGTGAATGTATACGTTACAAGTCGTTATTGCCTACGTACGAATTATTCTAATGAATATTTTTCTTACGATAAATGCAATTTAGCTTCTTTTTTTTTGTTTTCCATGGTGAGCTCTGTAACGTGTTATTGAAGTAAAAGGTCAAATGAAACCACTAACTCAGCAAATGTGGCCTTGTAGTTTTCTAATTAATTTGAAAAGAAGAAACAATAAAAACTTAAAAAGTGATTATATATTCATATGAATTTATAATTAACTTCACAGATTTTTCAGCTGTGAATATATAAAAGCCCGTTGCTCTTTTGATTTAAGTAAAAATGGAGAATACTTCTTTTGTTTAATTAAAAATGGAGGATAAAACCAGCTATGAGTTAGCCAAGTGGTTAAATTTTTGGGTTATCGAAAATATAGAGATTTTGAAGATGATGAGTTCGATTCATGTTGGAAAAAGTCTGCTTTACAAAAAAAGAGTTAAATTACATGGTAATTTGAACGACGGGCCTGAACCTCTTCTAGTCATAAAAAAAAAAATACATTCGATTGTACGGGCTATAGAGCTCATATCCGACGCAACGGTCGGGTCAAAATCACAAATTATTGCTGGTGGTGTCCACGTAATCTGGGAGTGGGGATCCGGCATCCGATCCGGCATCCGCTCCGGCATCCGTTCCGCTCCGCTCCGGAAAATAGGATATCCGGTATAGGCGGAGGCGGATAATGATTTTACGGATCCGGCCGGAGGCGGAGGCGGATGGTAAAATAAGTCACTGCCGGAGCTCCGCACATCCGGCTTTTTTTTTTTTTTTTTTTTTTTTAAACGGTTTGTCTTTTTCCGCCAAGCTTTCTGGTCCGACCCGTCAAGGTCATCCCGTGATAAGATATGGTGTAGATCTTATCTGTCTTAAGAAAGAGGTAAGAAATTCAGAAGAAAGGAGATGAGAAACAGAAGAAACGAGGAAGAAGAAGAAAAGAATCGAGAAGAGAAGAAACAAAAAAGTCGGGTCGGGTGCGGGTCGAGTTTTTTTTTTTTAAGCGGGGCGGGTGCGGGTCGAGGGTTTTACAATGCGGGTCGGTGCGGATCGAAAGTTTTAGAACCGCGGGTTTGCGGGTTAGAACCGAAAGTTTTAGAACCGCGGGTTCGTCGAGCATGAATCTATAATTTTTTTATTTTTTTTCAGTGGAAACAAAAAAAAACCGGATTATCCGGATATCCGGATTTTTAAGCGGATATCCGGATATTCGGATATTCGGGTTTTCGGAGACAGAGGCGGATAGCATAGTTGCACATCCGGCCGGAGGCGGAGACGGATGCGGATACCCTCATTTTGGCCGGATATCTGGCTCCGTCACAGGGCTAGTGGGGACCCCTTAGGCAATTATTTTCCCCACAGTTAACAGTTATAACGGTTAAGATTTTAGTCATATGAAAAAAAAAACCTTATTCTTGTCTTAATTTGACCATTAAATTTTGCAAATCGACTGTCCTAATTGTAAAACTAGAGAAAAGAAAGCTAACCAGAGACAAAGATTAGTAAAGCACATATATTGATTAGTGTGATTAAGATAGACAAAGAGCTAAGCTTAAAACAAACGCACCACTCTTCTCCTCACTATCTCTAATTCAACACGATAATCAACCTAATCTTTTTTTTGGTTCTTAAAACCCAAAAAGTAAAAAAAAAAAAAAAAAGAAACGGTGAAGAAGAAGGTGGACTTTGGGATCAGAGCCAGAGAGCGCCAGCATCTTTAAGAAGAGGGACGAGTGAGCCGTTGATATGTGAAGCCATCACTCTCTCCATTGCTCCTACCATCTTCCCACCGATGAATACCACCGGAAGTGCCCCCGGAGAAGTGGCGCCGCCGCCGCCGGAGCAGCCGAGGAGACGAAGGAGAGCTCGGTGGATATCGACGCCGTAAGGGTGGAGGTCGAGCTCGTGGACGGCTGGGCTGACTCCCATTCCGCGGAAGAGACGCTTGACGGCGTGGCACATGCAGCAAGTGCTCACGCTGAATATAACCACCGCATTTTCTGCCGCCATAGACTCTATCCTCGCCAGAGTCTCCGACGGAAACACTCCCATGTTGTTCACCTTGTTGTAGGACAACGAACCCCGAGTTTCTGTTTTGTATTGCATTCTTGTTTTTCTTAGAGAGAGAGAGAACGAGAGTGAGTTGGTTGGGGAGAGAGTGTGAGACATGCAGACTATTTATAGAAGGTAGAGTTCTACATTTGATTGGTAGATCCTTTTATTAATTTATTCTATATGCCAAATGATAACAAAGTAATTGATGTGATCTAGCCATGTTTGTTAGCTTTCGTAATGATATGATATTTTTAAGTTTATATATATATGTTTTTCAGTTTTTTTCCAACAATATAAAAAGTCGAATATTTTTAGATATTTTTTCAGTTAAATAGGTTAGTAGAATAAGGGAATTCTTGGTAATGGTTATCTATCCTTCTTGTCGGCTATTACCGAAATAACGTCTTAAAACAGTTACACTAACTAGTTTCGTCTGCAAAATTGGTCCAATGTATATATATAAATGGCCCAATATGTGAAAAAGGAAAAAAAAGATTCAATATAATTTAATAGAGACGCGTCGAATAAGAACTTTGATGCCGCCAACATTATGTGAGCAAGTCGTAACATTGAGATGAGGTCGAATGTTTGGATATGGCCGGTGGTTTTCCATTATATTCCATTTTCACTTTATGCTCAAATCCTCTAATCAATCTCTATAAACAAGATACATATTATATATCATCATGATCATAAAAGGAGGCGTAGAATATTTGGTTTGGAATGTAATCCATCTAGAGCATCCTACAAATATAGCTAGACATATGTGTCGATATATATGAGTTGGAATATATATTTTGTTAGGATCGAATTTCGTTAATCATTTTATTCTTAGCCCAATAGAATATAGAAAATAGAGTAATGTTTGTATATAAAAAAAGGACTCATCAATATTCTTGGAATGAACTTCAATTTCAAAGAGAAGACACTATTAATTGTGATATAGATGCAACCAGCGGTTACTTGCTACCATCATCAGAATGTCAGTGTTACAACTTGTTGGCATGTTCTTGCTAGCATCTTTTTCGTTATACTATATCATTATTAAAAGTTGCAAGTTCTGATAGGTCATAAAACTGTATAATTCATATAATGTAGAGATATAATTAAGTTCACTAAGCCTGAAAAAAAAAAAGGTTGAATTTTACGAAGTTGGTCACATGCCTTTTTGGCTTCCATGCATGCTTCTGCCTTGTTGTTTCTCATGTTTGACCAACCCAACCCCTCCCAAAATATTAGTGTTGTCAGCACAAACAACTTGTTACGAAACTTGTATATAGAGTCACCTTACCTATCATCATCGATTCTATATGAAAAAAGCTGCTCCCTAAATTATTCATTTTTTGTTTCAGCTATATGATCACATTTATGATTTTTCTGTTTATTTGAATATAAGAAAGGAGGCTTATTGATTATGACATGGTTTAAGTGAGTCCGAAGAGTTATATGTCCCTTCATTGGTTTTAGATTTGGTGAATAAACTAAAGCTGATTTATTTTGGACTAAATCTTTGTTCTTAGTAGTAATTAAATAACCAAAAACAATCTTGAGGGATTGCGTTTGTCGGACCACTTTATTATTTAAAAATAAATCCAAGGTCGTTACCAGAAGAAGCCTTACGTAACAGATGTCATCAGATGGTCAACAAAGGGTATTTTCGGCATTATCAAAAGTGACTTTTTTTTCTTCTTCTTTCTCATTTCATTCAAAGCCCCGCTTTTCCACATTCCTTATTCCTTTTTTTTTTTTTTTGTTCTTTTGATTTTCTAAATTGAATTAATGTTTTGTTGACCGTTAAGTCATGTTTGTTGTAAGACATTATTGATGAAGATTAAATCATGTCATTGTATCACAAGAAGAAGAAGAAGAAGAATGTGAAGTTTTTCCAAGTCTTAAGACACATTCTTAGCTTTGTGTTGCATTAAGAAGAAGTCTCAAAGAAGGCGGAGTGAAGAGCCCTCACACATTGCTCTGCCTCTTCATCATTCACTATCAATGAGATGTTTACCTGATACACACACATTTCCATTCATTATAAATCCATAGCAATATATATATACAAGTCGCGCAGCAGATTTCAACCTTAGATGCACCCTGCGAGATCATCTGCACATTCACTCCATTGCTTCTAAGTACTTGGAACACCTGTTTTGTCGTTCATTCCATTCCCATTAACTAATCTGCTTAAAAAAAATAACAACTTCAAAACTTAAAGAGAAACACAAGTCACCTTCTCTAATATGAGTGAGGATTTCTGAACATTTCCAATGAGAGAGATGATTGATCTGCGCTGAAGCAGTTTCACAACAGCAATCTTCTCTAGCTCCTCTACCACATGATCCAGCTCCTATTCACACCCAATCATTCTACCAATAATACATATCACTCACACAACAAAATATCTATCAAAGTCAAAGGAGTCTTACGCTTGCCCGCTGAATTAACTCTCTACCCCAGAGCTTTGCTGGATCCAGTGTCAAGGAAATACTAACTTCACTTGTTGCCACAACATCTACCGATATGCCTAAATCTTCAAATGTGGTAAACACCTGCACACAGACAGAATGTACTTGCAGTGAGATATTAAACAAAGTCGTACAGAGATATCATTATCCAATTATATTACCTTGGCAAGGAAACCATACTGGCCGAGCATACGGGTGCTCGCTATGTCCAACATTGTCACATTACGTTTCAGAACAATGCTTGTCAGCACGGCCTACAAGGATATAAAGGAGGGGAAGGGGTCATTAATGTTTTGATATAATGAGTTTACAAACACTCTTGTTTCACGAACCTTACTCATGTCTCTTGATCTGGTGATGACAGTTCCTGGAGCATTTGGGTTGTACGAGTTCTTAACCCTCACAGGAATGTCGCCATCTCTTGCTGGCCTCATGGACAGCGGATGCAACACCTGCCATGGAAGAGGAATATGCTCAGCCATCAAACACAAAATAGCTCATTAGCATACATAATCTACGAGATTACCTGGGCACCAAAGTAAGCAAGCTCAGCTGCCTCATCAAACGTTAAGTATGGAACAGATTGAGCTCCAGGGTATATGTTAGGATCACAAGTCAAAACTCCATCCACATCTTTCCAAACCTGAACCAGAGAAAAATAAATCTTTGCTTAACAAAATGCCATCTTCATGATGCAATCTAGGCTAAACCTATTAATTACCTGAATCTCCCGCAGTCCTAGCGCTTTCCCAATTGTTGTGGCCGTCAAATCGCTACCACCCCTACCCAACGCAGTTATAGCACAAGACCTCCATCCCTGCAGAAACACATATGCGAGATTAAATTTTTGTTTTCAAAATTTGACACGATGAGAATAGTTTTGCACTACATATTTCTTGATCCACGAGAATAACAAACAGTCAGAAAAAAAATTAAACCTTTCCGAGGAAGCCAGTAACAACAGGGACTGCATTTTCCTTGCTCCAGTCGCCAAGTAGTGTTTTCGAGACAGCAGGGTATGTCGCTTCAAGTATATCAGCATTTGTAAAGTCGTCTGTGGTGATAAAGCCAATCTCAAATGCATCATACTGCCAACAACAAGCGAACAACTCATCAAGTCATGAATAAAACTCATGTTAGAGTATACAAAATTGTGAGTATTGACACACTCTCTAGTTTCTTTAATCTGTCTGACGAGCGCTGTAATCTATAAATCACAAGATCATGCTAAAATCAGGGTATTATGAAGCAGCATACTTGACGCGCTTTGTGGCCAATTTTATTGAGATACGCAGAGAAAAGCCTCGTGGACATGCACTCTCCAAATGAAACCAAGTAGTCCCTTGTACGTAAGGTTAACTCTTTCATCATTGATATGCCTTTCAGAAGCTGGTGTAGTCCTTCTAGGTGTTCTACAAAAGGATTAACCAGAAAATGGATTCAGAAACGAAAATTTGACTGAATGAGCAAAGCAAAATTCAGAAACTGCAATTAGGGATAACGTCAATAATTCAAGCATTGAGAAAGAGAACCAAGGCACTTACTTGCAATAACCGTTGTTTCCACTCCAAGCTCATGAGCAGTTCTGGACAGAGAGAATTTTGTTTCCCATGAGAATAAGGCTAAATTTGGACTGTGAACACTAGTAGATAACGATCAAATATACATGACAAAACATTGTTTTCTTTAACCTTAAATGGAGTTCCTTTATAAAGCTCAATTCTTCAATACTTTCTACGTTAGTGACACCGCAAGTAACAGCCTTCTCTCCAGCCTAGTGAAAGCCAAAAGCCAAGAAAATAATTCACTTTACAGAATAGCAGAAACGTCATCAGAAAGAAGTAGAAAAGATTAACATTGTTGTATTACCGTCAAAAGCTTATTAGTCGTATTCCCCATTGCTGATAGCACAATAACAGGCCTCTCATCGGGAAAGCTGAGTATAAGATTGGCAATTTCTTTCATCCTCTCCGCTGATGCCACTGATGAGCCGCCGAATTTCATTACACATGTCAGCTCTTTGCCCGTTCCGCTTAAATTGCATGTCTCCGTCTCTTTTTTTTCAAGCAAATCGACTCTTGAAGCTTCACAACTAACTCTCAAAGCTATATTCCTACAAGAATGCTCTACGGTTCTAAAGATTGCACTACTTGAGGTCAGGGTATCTGAAAAATTAAACCCCTTTGTGCCAAACTCAAGCCTCTTTGAACTTAAAGCAAGCCCTGGAGCTTGAACTCCGTACAACTGCAATGAAGCCGTCATTTTCTCAATAGTGAAGCTAGCTAAAACTCAGAAACTGAGTGTTGTGATCTCGACGAATGGCACAGCTGTGATTGTTCACTGTGGGAGCCTGCAAGGCTGCAACAATCAAGGTAACAGAAACAATGAGAAAAAAAAAAAAAAAAAAGATCAGGTCTTTCTCATGGGATCTAAGTATCTTATGATTAGCAATTAGGTAAAAGCCTGTTAAGGAATGATTATGAAAAACTTTTTTCAACCAACTAGTATGTTAAGTTGACTAGGAGAGACAAATGACAACTATTTTTCAATCAAATCAAACAAGCAATCATAATAAATAAGAGGAACACTTGTATAATTCTTTTGAATGAGTCAAACCCAAATAGATCAGTTGTAATTAAGAATGTGAAGCATATAAACCAGAAAATGTGTAAAATGGTGCTTCTTTATCATCCAAATGCAAGAAATGATGAATCATTGGAGAAATTGAAAAAGAAAATAGCACAAATAAAAGACAACAAAGAACAAAACCCAGAGAAGAGGAGCAGCCAAAGGAAGACGACGAATGTAGACAAGTACCTTAAGCTGGATCTGCGTCAGAAAATAATAAAAATTCGAACTTCCCTCTGAGTTCCTTCGGACACTGCTGAAATGACCGGAAGGAAATAATGTTTTTGTTTTGTTTAAAGAGTGACAAACGCTGCTTAAAAACATAATTAGAGAACGTGGGCTTTGTTTGCCCTTCCCAGAATGGACGGTCCAGATTCAATCTCCTCATATGAATGGTCTTTGGTCCGAGATGGGAGATACCCTTTCGGCCTCGGGTAGGCCACTGAAATTGTATTGGTGTGTTTAATTAGTGAAACAATGACGACATCTGTCTTCGTCTCCTACAATTACTTTAGATAACAAAATAGTGTTGATATTGACAAGACGTGAGAAAAGACTTGGCCCACTCAGTCCCAATATTCAGAAAGAAAATATTCCATTGATCGAAAAATGTTGAAGAAAATTTGATAACACAAGAGAAATGCGACAAAAAAGACAACAATCCCTAAACTGCCCTCGCTAAGGCCACTTCAAGCATTCTGGTAATGGTGCAGTTTGTACAGCAAAACTTTTCCGGCAGCGTTCCCCATGGCCATGAAGCCACTTCCGGGGCTGAAGTCCAAGCAGCGAGGGTAATGCATCGTGCTGTTTGGCGGCGGCCAGTTTGAGAAGACGGTTAGGGACGGAACATGGACCAGCTTTACGCTGTTCTTGTTCATAGTAGAGACTATAGCTAGAATCTGAGCATCATGGTTGAACTTCATGAAATCTATTTTGGAAGTGAGATTGTCCACTGTCTTTATCGGCTTTCTTTTGCCTCCCACGAACTCAGATTTCTTGTAAATGTTGACGATCCCTCTGTCTGTTCCCGAGGCAAACAATGCTCCGTTTAGCGAACTGCAAAGAGAAGTGCCACACGTGCTGCCTTCATCCACGCCTTTGTATAAGCACTTCATTGTTCTCAGATCCCAGACGTAGACTTGACCGTCACCTCCTGAGCTCAGCAACTGCTTCCCATCATCACTGAATGCTAAGGACCTGACTGAACCGTTCATCTTTAGGGTTCCGGTCAGCTCTTTTGTTTTTGAGGACACAAGTAAGATATAACCTTCGTTGCCCACAAAAGCTATGGTGTTGGAGTCTTGCGAAACCTCGAAATGTTCCAAGCTTTTCTCCTCTCTACCAACCAAAGGCCCTATTTTGTCAAACTTTGCATTCTCCAAATCAAAGCTGTAAAAGAACTTTCTTCTTCCTGAGACAATGACCTGAGAGCCATTGGGCAAGAAAGCCGCTTTACGAATGGGACAATCCTCGAGAAAAATGCTCTGGATCTTGGTGTTCCTCTTCCCATCAATCTGGAAAAACCTCAACCGTCGATCCAACCCAGCAGTAAGAAGCAGCTGAGCGTTTTGATGAAAGTGGACAGAGTTTATTGGGCCGTTTGAAGGATCTGCTGCATTGGCATCCACGAGTTTTGAATACTCAAGAAGACCAGAACGCAGCTTATTACCACCGGATTTCACCACAAGATCTTCATTTGTTCGGAGGATTTCATCATCAACTCCTCCATGCTGGTATTCATCATCTGAAGACTCTCCATCAATAATTTGGGAATCAGGCCGAGCCCAATCTGTTCCCGGGTTTAGCTTAGCATGATGAGCCCTGAGCCTCGCAATGTACTCAGACCCGGAGATCAAGCCCTCATTTTCCTCTTTCCTTAGCTTCCTCAGACGGTTGACAGTAGCTATGTTAATGTTAATTTGTTTCTCTTCTTCATCCTCCCAGGCAGCTTCTCCCTTTCTAATTCCCTGCGTTTGACCTTTCTCTTCATCAGAAAGTTGTTCATCATCATCTTCGTAATCCGGAGTTTGCCTCACAGCAGAACGGTCAACATGAAACAAAGCAGAACCATCTGCTTCTTCATCACCGTCTTCCTTACCAAACGTGACAGGGGAGTAGAGAGACCCGAATAACAAATTCTCAAGCTTCTTCATTTCGACTTGTTCCGACTCTTGTTGCTTCTCCTCCTCCATCTTTCTTCTCTTTCCCCTAGCGTCATCATCGGACCCATCCTCAACTTCTCTGTACTGTTTCTTGGACTCCTCTCTTTTACCCTTACTTGCCGGAGCGTTCTGAGATAACATGCTCATCGCTCAATTCCACAAATTCACTGCTGCATAAAAGAACAACGATAAGATTCGCACCCAACTTCGTTATCTAACGGGAAAACAGAGCTTAATTGAGCCCTAATTTCGTTAAGAATTACTACAAAAGCTACTACTTTCACCTAAATCGAGCACATATTTTGATTACACTGAAGAAACATGAGACAACTTACAACGTTGACGAGCAGAAACCCTTTCGACGGTGACTGTCGGCGAGAGCTTCTCTTCTCGTTGGAGATTTAGGGTTTTAGATATTCATTTTCCAACAAAAAAATAAACAAATAAAAATTGGAAAATTTCGTTACATAGCCTTTGTAATGGGTCAACGGGTTTACGCCCCTTGAAAAGCCCATGGGCCATGACAGGTGAGGGAATAAAACTATTACAATGGTAGTTTTGTGATTATTACAAAGTATATGCCTCGTTTCATTGGAATCCAATTGCCCAATAAAGAGCCGAGATTCGAGAAGTCATATCATTGGACATCACCACCGTGCTCATTTCCTACGCTACCTCCTTCCTCCGTTATCCGCCGCGATGGAGTCGCCGAAGCATTCATTGATCCCTAGCTTCCTCTATTCCTCTTCTTCATCGCCTAGATCTTTTCTCCTCGATCAGGTGCTGAATTCCAACTCCAACGCTGCATTCGCCTCCTCCAACATCGAGAAATCTCCTTCTCCGGCCGCCCGTTCCTCGCCGACGACGATGATTTCTCAGAAGAGTTTCCTTATTGCGTCTCCCACGGAGCCAGGGAAGAGGATCGAGATGTACTCACCTGCCTTCTACGCCGCATGTACC
Organism: Eutrema japonicum; assembly: GCA_030161315.1. Classification (NCBI taxonomy): domain Eukaryota; kingdom Viridiplantae; phylum Streptophyta; class Magnoliopsida; order Brassicales; family Brassicaceae; genus Eutrema; species Eutrema japonicum. The sequence continues at coordinate 50,969,099 of BSQW01000005.1, forward strand.
TTCGGTGGAATTCTCAGCTGTGGTCTGACTCACATGACTGTTACCCCTCTGGATCTCGTCAAGTGCAATATGCAGGTACGCACCCTTAGATCCATTATCATCCGTATGTTTTTCCGGACTCATTTTCGCCGATCCGTGTCCCTGTGTTGAGATCTACGTATTAGCCTTGTTTTCTGGGTTGGATCACTGATTTTCTCTGTAGTCTGATATTTTTAAGCCTTTACCTGTTCTTTTGTTATTTCCCTGACTGTTGGTTTTGTGTTGCATTCTGTTGTTTGAAGAATTGTTTTATCTCTGTTATACGTATCTTCTTCGTCCATCCATTTCTTTCTTCTGCTGCTTCGCTTGTACACGTTTCTCTATCAATCATTCTATTTCAAAATACTTCTGAGTTCTCGTTAGTTGTATTTGTGGATTGATTCACTTACTTGGTCTTGCAATACTGATATTCCTTGCCATCCAGATTGATCCGGCAAAATACAAGAGCATCTCTTCTGGTTTTGGAATTTTGATGAAAGAGCAAGGAGTCAAAGGATTTTTCCGTGGATGGGTCCCTACTCTGTTGGGTTACAGTGCTCAGGGCGCCTGCAAGTTTGGGTTCTACGAGTACTTTAAGAAGTACTACTCTGATCTTGCTGGACCTGAGAACTTTGCCAAATACAAAACCCTCATCTACCTCGCTGGTTCTGCTTCTGCTGAAATCATTGCCGATGTAGCACTTTGCCCATTTGAAGCTGTGAAGGTCCGGGTTCAGACACAGCCTGGATTTGCCAGGGGAATGTCTGACGGATTTCCCAAGTTTATCAAGTCGGAAGGATTCGGAGGGTGAGTTTTTGGATTCCAATAGCATTCTTTCCCTTGTTACAGCTAACCATTTGTGTCTGATTTCTTGTTTTTCTGCAGCTTGTATAAGGGTCTTGTTCCACTCTGGGGACGTCAGATTCCTTGTAAGTTCTGGCCTCGATTCTGCAACCTGTTGCACTATATCTTTTTCGTTTTTTTTTGTTGTCATGAAGCATACATGATGATTCTTTAAAGCAACGTGTACTGATGATATCTGCAAATGTGACAGACACAATGATGAAGTTTGCTTCGTTTGAGACCATTGTTGAGATGATATACAAGTACGCAATCCCCAACCCAAAGGATCAGTGCAGCAAAGGTCTGCAACTCGGGGTGAGTTTTGCAGGAGGTTACGTTGCTGGAGTGTTCTGTGCAATCGTTTCTCATCCAGCGGATAATCTAGTGTCGTTCCTCAACAACGCTAAGGGAGCAACCGTCGGAGATGTAAGTCACTATGTCTTCACCAAACACAATGTGCATATAACCTTCGTATTTGTTGAATACAAGAGCCAAAAGCTAGGATGACTGCTTTTTTTTTGTAGTTGTATACAAAGGAAGCTATTGATTTTATGTTCCGGTAAGATTAATAATATTCAATTGATGAAATGAAATGTTTCAGGCGGTGAAGAAGATAGGAATGTTGGGACTGTTCACAAGAGGGCTGCCTCTAAGAATTGTGATGATAGGGACATTGACTGGAGCACAGTGGGGATTATACGATGCCTTCAAAGTGTTTGTTGGCCTGTAAGATCCTCTCTCCCTCAATTCCTTTCTTCCGTCCTCAATACCTTAAAAGTGGCAAACTCTCATTCTTTTAATTTGAATCAGGCCAACCACCGGTGGTGTTGCTCCAGCCCCTGCAATCGCAGCTGCTGAATCCTAAAATGATGATGCAAAAAATTAGGATTTTTGTTTGAAAAAAATAAGAGAAACGTATGGCAATGAGGAAGAGTAAGCTCATCCTCCTAATTCCAACTTGTCATTTTTTTGAATTGTGTTCCTGAAGTCAGGAAGGATAGTGCTCTCTCTCTCTCTCTCTATTATTATTGTTTATTTCTCGTCCTTTTTTTGTTTGCGTGATGTAATCTTCGAAGATAGACAGAGTGGACACACCCACTTATACTACTTTTGTTCGGATTCATTTGAAAAACTAGTTTGGTTGCTCTTTTTGTTTCATTCTTGTTGCTATCCCCAACTTACGACCAGCAGTCTCTATTCTGTCATGAGTATGTTGCTTTGTTTCAGATTATATATGCATCAAATCAGCTGTTGTTGTGGATTCTCATAATTGCATTTTTTTTTGTCTAACAGAAACAAAAAAATATTATGTAGTACACAAATACTTAAAACAAAAAATATTATGTAGTACGTAAAAAACAAAAAATCACCATTCGCCCACCGTGGGGCTCGAACCCACGACCACAAGGTTAAGAGCCTTGCGCTCTACCAACTGAGCTAGACGGGCTTTGATGCTATTTCCAGCTATTTTATATTCTTAATCTGAATATTTTATTTTCAAACGAGTTGGCTAGTTGGGCTTTAACTAGATTGTTTGTTATAAAACGAGGTGGAATTGATTTTTTGGGCAGCAATCAATGTTGTTGAAGTAGACAAGTAGTTGTGTGCTTTTAAGTTAACAAAATCATTGTACTTGATTCGTTTGTAAGTAAATAAACTCACATTGGTTTCAATTCAAACAGAAGATCCAAACCATCTATTTTTCAAGTAATAGGCGTGATCATTTTCATAAGGCAAAAGAAGAGAACTGGATTTCAACAGCGTAAATGCCTACATGGACACCATCGAATTTGCGAGCCTATTGGTTTTAAGGAAACTGGAAGAAGTCAAGTAAGGTGGGGCTCAAATCATCATTGACAAGGTGGGGCTTGTAGGCACAACAGCTCTTTCAAGTTTCAACTTCAGTTAAAGAACCATAACAATTAACAACTATCAGAAAGAATTAAAGAACACAGGCAACTTTAACTGAAAAAAACAAACCTAGCAGAGGATACGCAGTACATGTAAAGAGAGAATGCAGACAAAACCATAAAAAGCAGACGGCAGAACCAAAATATGCTCTCATAAAGACGTTATTACGCAAAACCAAAATAACTCTTTGACAACACCAAAATTAAAGTGTGTTCTATAATTCTTACAAGTTTTTGAAACTGTGCTTAACTGCTAAACACAACACAGAACCGTACCAACCTTTCTCACCTTCATTTCACTAACTTAGCGCTTCTTCTTGCTGCTCGCTTTTGCTGCATTGGACTTTGAAGGTGTTGCTACCAAGTATATGAACAAAACAACCATGGAGATCACTGAAACAAGCGATCCATATTTTGCCAGCACCCTCTGCAACAATTGAAACACAGTGAGATGAGATGAGAACTGTTATATTTGATGATTTCACATGGAAAGGGGAGAATTACACATCAAGTTACCTTGGCCTGAGATTATTTTAGCAGCATCAAGAGCAACATCCAAGACACAACATAACATAACAAAGAAAGTCAATAATGAGAAGAAGAACAAAAAAAAACGCTAAGGAGATGATTGAAAAGAACAGTCCTTAAAAAATCAAATTTACCAGGTCAAACTTGTCCGTTGGAGGTTTGTCTGCAAGGATGTCTAGAGGTAGTATTGGAGTTGAGTACGCTTGCTACAAACAAGATAACAATAATACATGATTAAATGATAAAGTTATGGATATTTGTTACATGATAAAGTTGTGAAAATGGGTGAGAAGGGATTATGCATAACTCTAGAGATATACACAAGAAATTTCTTCCACTGAAAGAAGAACAAAGGAAATGGCAAACCTGTAGAGCTGTCTTTGTGGGGATGCGGAAAGTAACCAGAGCAGGAGCACCATAGAACAGTCCTTTAACCTTGGCCTCCAGTTCGAAAGAATGAGAGAGAATACCTCCTCTGCATACAAAAATCAGATTCGTGAGGATCGGGAAAAGCTACATTTGTGGTAAAGGAGGAAGAACTCACGCATCAAGTCTTTCCCATGATCTTGAAGTGTTTCCATTAACAACTTCAAAAGTCTTTTTATCCCAGTTATTATCAGTCAGAGTCACATCATATGCCGGCCTGAGAGCAAACACCAACATATCTTCAGCGGACATAATTCAAAAAACAGACACAAAGGTTCAAAAACGAAATCCAAAAATTTCAGAGGAACAAGGGGATCAGATCCAATGGCGTTTCCTTCACTAGATACTGATACGCATCCGCACCTAAGGATACTTCACTCGTCCATACAATAGATCTAAGGATAGCCCAAGCTTAATTTCCTAATTCTACAGCAGCCAATCTCTCCATGCAAATAGACAATCAGAAACGAAAACGGATCGGAAATGAAAGCAGAGAAATCCGACAAAAGGAAAAAAAAAACTAGAGGAGAGGTAGAGAACTGACGCGGATCCTTGGTTGTAGATGTCAAAGGAAACGGAGACTCGCTCGACGCCAGATTTGAGCCTGTTAAGGGTAGCTTTTTTGTGAACCACCATGAACGGCATTTCCGAGGTCGCAAAGGAAGCAGAGACAAGCATGAAAACCGACATAGCGGAGATCAGAAGCTTAGCTAATGGGATGGCCATGGTGTGTGATCTTCGCTTCGAAGATGTAGTTTTTGGTAGGCAGATGCGAAAACAGATCTACGATTGATTTCCTCCGCTCATAAACCCTCCGACGACGATATAAACGCCACTGAAACAAAAAGTCAATGATGGGCCCAATTGTTTTTTTCACCTGACAATGGGCCCATTTAAGAAGAGAGGCCCATTCTAATTAATAAATTGCATTTTTCATAAGAAAGAAAGCAACAACAATGAAGATATCATCAACTTGCCTGTCTCCTGCCACAATCTAACATGTCTCTTCTCTCACACCACATTTTTTATTGTTATCTCGTTTAATAATAAAGTCTACACGTAATAATGTTGTATACAGGCCAACGATTCATTCAAGGACATACATAGAGGTTTTGTTACCAGAATCTCATTATTTTTTGGTTGGAGTAAGGAAGCAAAGTGAAAGAAAAAAAAAGAGTGGTTGATCTGATTCGGTTAATCGAGGTGGCGCGGGAACGTTAAGGAAAGAAGTCAACGAGGAATTAAGTACTTAAACTAAAAACCGGAGAGCCAATTAAAATGAAGCAAGTGGGAATTGAAACTTGCATCTTCCCGTAAGAAACATAGTTAAAACTTGGATTAAACCGAAAGGCATGTGCCGTTTCTTTTCCTCTTTTTTTTTTGTTGATTAATTAAACAATGTATCTACCCATTTGCCATTGAATAGAGAGCATGTGGGGGAGATTGCATCGAACTCTGAACCCTAAGTGAATCTGTTTCCAATTTCTTCTCTCCCCATCATTCTTTGGAACCTTCAAACCTACCTTCCCTCACATGCTTCCTCTGAGATTCTCTTCCACAGATTTTCCTTTTTATATTACTCTTAAGCTTCCAATATCTGGATCTATCCGCTTCTGGTTGTTCCAAAACCTCCATGTTTTAGCTTATATTTGTCAATGTTTGCGTATGTATGTATGTATCCCCATATGTAGGATGACGATATATGCTGTGAGCTAAAAGCATAGCAGAGAGAAAAAGCATGGGGTGTGCTACATCTGCTGATGCTGTTGTGGGAAGGAAGAACAAGAAGAGGATCATTCAAGAGTCAGTAGTGTTTGTCCTGCAGCTCCGTGTTCCTGTTCAGTCTGATCTTCAGCGCCAACTCAAAGGTGTTGCTCCCAAGACAACCGTCGATCGATTGACATGTCTAAGGAATCAGATTCAGTTAGTAGCTGAGGACACAGGTATAGAGAAACGAGAGACCATCTTGTTCCCCTTTCCTTGCGTGCTAAGAAAGAATGGTTCCTATTTTGAAAACATATTCAAAGTTTCGGTTAAAATTTGCAGGCGGTTCTGCCATCTCTGAGCTGCGTACAGCTTTGGAGGAGTACTTGTCTCTTCTAACCGGTCTTATCAAGAAAAGTACGTACGGGTTCGAAAGTTTTGATTTTTGTTAACAGATTAATGTGTTGTAACATCAAATGGTCATATCAGAATATTTAACACTATAGAGAATGGTGGAATGGAGGGATGCGTGGAGTTCAAATGGAGAACCCTTGGAGATGGTCGACGAGTAAGTTCGTTTTTTTCTCTTCCTTAAAGCCAATCCTATCCTGAGGATTTGGATTTTGTTTGTTCTGTTACTTCTTAACATTGTGAAGGTGTAAACAGGCAGAGATATGTTTCACAAACCTTTGGATGGAGATGTTGACAGTGATCCACATGATGGCTGCTTTGGCATTGACTGAAGCTAACTCTCTCATGATTCCAAAGGATTGCTCTGATTCTGGCAATGGCGTCCGTGTGGTCTCCACTGGTTTGGCCTCTTCGATCTTCACACTTATCGTTTTACTTATGTTTTTCTGTGTGTTACAAAACCTGATTTCGCTTTCAAACAGATTGCAGGAGAGATGCGGTTGACTTGCTTCTCAAGGCATCTGGATACTTGGAGTTCTGCATCCGAGAGATTCTGACTCGCTTTCCTCCTGATATAAAGTATGAAGCCATAAACACAGAAAATATTGGATTAGGCTGGACATAAATGTATACTTACAAATCTGCAAACTTGCAATCTGTCTGCAGAAATAAGTTGCCAGATGATATGCAGGAGAGTGTGATACAAACTCTCTCTATCCAAGCACTTGGCCAGGTTACACACTTTGAAACTGTGACTCCTGAATCTGAGTCTTGTATGGGTTTTAATTTGTAAATGTGGTTGAATCTCACTGCAGGGAACTGAGATTCAACTTGGGTTGGCAGTTGATAGCCAGAAAGCAACACTGTCTGTGAAGAGGAGACTTGCCTGTGAGCAAGTCATCTATTTCTCTCAGGTCCTCCTCGTAGTTTAATAATCTTCATCTTCTTACTTGGGGCATGCTTTTGGGAAAATCATAGGTTTTTTGCTCTAATCTCTCTATTAATTTTCTGTAAATGACCCCATCATCATTTCAGGCATATCACTGCTTGTCTGGTTGTGAAGAAGTCAGCCATGGATGCGCCAAAAAGCTTCTCCGGTTCATCTACTGGAAGTTTCTGGAAGCAAAGGTATGAATGAAATCTACTGTTGGGAAGTGATCATACAGTTCATCTTTCCCATCTCTATTCTTCTCTCATAAATCAACCTCTCTGTTATGTTCTGTTTTTGCTTGACAGGCTGCGGCATACTACTACCATGGACTGGTAACGGACAAGGGAAGTGAGCCGGCTTGCCACGTGAGCGCGGTGTGTTGTTTCCTTGCAGCTGCAGAGATCCTAGGAGAAAGCAAGAAGGCTTGTCTTAGCTTCTGTTTGGCTCCTCCTGTCACCAGGTTTGTGTCTTTATTATAAATATCCAACATTCATTGAACATATGTGAATGTGATTTGAATAAGTATGTTTTTTTAATCAGGGCTCCTCCTATGTGGGGGGTTATGAAGCATTTGAGCCAGAAGATTCCAGAAGTTGCTTTTAGGAAATCTCAGATGTATGGATACTTGCTTGAAGAAGAAGAAAAGTAAGCGTTAAGAGTGTTTATCTTGAGGCGTTTAAACTAAATTGAAGCAAAATGTATTAGATGAAGTACTTAATTAAGCTGATGAATATATGATAAACCACAGGGCAATGCAATGTTTGCCAGAGCTCCCAGACTTTCAATTGTCACTGAGACCAGATGAGTTTGAACTGCCTGAAATGGAAGCCGACACTTGCGCAGGAAACCAGACCCATTTGCTTAGTGAACATCTTGACTACTCCTCTGAGAATCATGATGATGATGAACTTGATCGTTAAGCAGCACTCTCTCCGCATTTTCTTTGGGTATTTTACCACTTATATTAATTATTATAATTGTAATGTAATATTTTTATTATATAGTTACTTCTTTTACACTAGTTTCTTCTCAGACAAAAAAAGATCTGATATTTGTTTTACTTGAGTATAGTATGTAGTATCTAGGGCTGGGCAAAAAATCCGGATCCGAAAATCAAAATCGGTACCGAACCGAAAATACCCGATCCGAATTTTTTAAATACATGATTGGATATTAAATTTTTATATCCTAAGAACTGAACCCGAACCCGAACCAAACCGAGAACTGAATAGGTACCCGAAATATCCAAAATGTAATTATGTACCCAAATATATTAATTATATTTAGATTTGATATAACTCAAATACCCAAAATTATAACTATAAACTCGAATATATTAATTATTTTTTGGGTATTTCGGATATTTTAGGTATATTTTTGATATTATGGGTTATATCGAATACACCTATTTTGTCTTTTCTGGATTTTTCGGGTATTTTGTATACTTTTGGATTGAAAGTATATTAGTTTTATTGAAATGAATATTTATGTTTTTGTGTTTTGTCTCAGATTTCGGGTTTTTGGGGTTTTTTCGGGTATAGTGGATACTTTCGGATCCGGATCCGAACATATGCGAAAAATCTCGGATCTTAAAAAAAATACCCTATCCGATCCGAACCCGATCATAATTTTTAAAATACCCGATCGGTAGCTAAATTCTTACACCCGAAATACCCGAAATCCGAAATACCCGATCCGAAGATCCGAAGATCCACCCCTAGTAGTATCTATCTTAGACTAATTATTTGGAAGGAAGGTATAAGAAAAGGATGGAGTAAAACTAAAAAGTGGTTGTTGTGTGAGACGCCTAAAAACGGCATGCATTTAGTCGTTTTAAACAGCAGCGTAGCGTCACGTGAGTGAATCACGTGTGGGTGATGATGAGATGTTGGATTCTCGCACGTACCAACTTTGTGGGGGCGGTTAGAGATTTCAGCAGATCGGAAGACGGTGATAGTGGTAATCTCCGAGAGAGACATGATCGGATTATGTTGGAAATCAATAAAGGCGAGAGATGATGGAAGGAGATTCCGATTCTCACTCAACAATGGTGATGTTCGTCCATCTAAACTTGCTGTTTTTTCGGAACAAATGAAGTTAATGTTTGTTTCAAATGCATCATCCTAACAACGATAAAAAAAAAAGTATTCAGTTCCACAGGTAAACAAAGACTGATGTTGCTCGATTATGAATTAAAACCGAAACGATCATTATGATCATCATATATATATCTTCCAAAAAAAGGTAAGCTAGTTAATCTTCAAAAGTAGGATCAGATGAACACAGAAAGAGAAAAAGATACATAGCTCCAAAGTTGTACTTAAAAGAGTCGTGAACAAGAGAAAACAAATTAAACAGAAAAGCAAAATATAACTCAAAGACGGAGAGAAAGATCCAGAGGCTCGTCTTCCTCCATGCCGCCGTTTCCATTGTTGCTGGAAATTCCAAATGGGTAACCATACGGATACGGGTCGTACCCACCCACCATCGTCGTCGTCTGTTGATCCGGCCCGCTCCAGGGTCCGGCTGCCGAAGTGGATCCTTGCGGTGGGTTATTGGGGTAAAAACAAGGGTAAGGACGAAACAACGTGGCGTCGTCGAGGATGGATGGAGAATGAGAAACGACGCCGAGGTTGCGGCGAGCAGCGGCGCGTTCGCGTTTGTGGGCGTTTTGGTGACCGCCGAGAGCTTGAGAGGTGTAGAACTTGCGGGGACAGTACTGGCACGGGAAGAGACGGTGGCAGGTCGGATGTTGAGCACCGGAGAAGGAGTATCTCTTGCTGGATGATCGAGGTTTTGAGGAAGGACCCACGAACTGATGGAAAGACGACGGCGGTGGCTCAGCCATTTTCAAGGTTATTTAGCTAGAGAGAGAGAAAGAGAGAGAGATGACAGTAGAAACAGCGTCGTCGGATATATATTAAAGGTTGTGGGTTTTATGGAAGGGTTTAAGCTGTCTCTTCTTTGTTTGTTTGCGTCGTTTGTTGCAGAGAATATCTGCTTTCCAAATTACCCTCTTGCCCTCAGCTCTTTCTTCTCTCTCTCTAGCTAACTAATTTCACAGATCCCAATTAATCCTTTTGCTCCATCCTTATATGCATGGGATCGATATGCATATATCATATGTACATATACACCCTTTTTATATATACATATATATATATATATAAACTTGTACTTCCTCCCCAAGTTAGCAACGAAAATAAATTAATTTGTTTTTTTTTTGCAACCAAAAAAATAAAGGAATTTTAATCTGTAGCGTCGTTGAGAAGCACAATATTATCAGATACAAAAAAGAAGAAGAACATTTAGATGGGATAACGTTAACGGTAAGTGCGTTGCTAATCTGTTTTTATCTTTAAAATCGTGTAATTAATTGTCTTGTGGGGGGAATAAATGAATGTAGAGAAGAAGATGACATGACAGTATAGTGATTGAGATAGTAATTAAAGAGGTTCTAAATTGAAATCGGCGTCGTTAAGATAAAAAAAAGAAAAGAGATATGGAGTGGAAAGAGAAACGAAGTTGTTTGTTGATGGGATCTGGACTTCTCTCTCTCTCTTAATTTTATTTGCTTTTAAAGTAACACAATATATCAAAAAAAACAAAAAAGAGAGATTGGTTGCTTTTTTGTGTTTGGGACTGTTACATATCCTGCAACGGGAGATATTCTGGTAACGACACGTGCTGACGAGACAGTTGTGTGCACTGTGCAGTACTCATACCCGAGTGAACACCCTCACAAGTTGAACTCATTAAAATCCTTAACAACACTTTTTTTAGTTTTTCTATTAATATGTTTGATTGATATGATATGATATGATATGATATGATATGATATGATAGTACCTTGTTGTTGTTGTTATGCCAAAGAAGACAAGAAGAAAGGGTCAAGTTCCAAGATGGAATTGCCATACAAGGAAGGCTTCTATGTTTCTCTTACCCTCTTTATTCTTTCCATTCCCTCTACTTACCTATCACTCTCATCATTGCCTCTTCTTGGACACCTTTACAAATACATCTGCTTCTCTTCACTCTAAGCCCAACACTCTTATATTAATGCTCTCTTTAAGGCCCATATAATGATATTCATAGGAAACAAAGGCCTATTGACTTCATATAGTCCATAGCTTCATCCAAACCACTCTGTTAGAGGTAGAGCTGTCAAGCGGGTCCAACCCGCCCTGCTAGACCTGCTCCATGCGAATTACTTGTTTTTTCCGATCCGCTCCGCTTGACTCATTAACAAAAATTGCTCAATCCGTCTCGCTTGAACCTGCGGGTAACCTGCAAATATATATATATATTTAAATTTAATAAAATAAATTTCACATAAAAAACATAAATACACAATTTTCTGAAAAATAAACAAAATAATTAATTAATTTATATATATTACAAAACAAATCAGTTAACAAAAAATATTTATATATATATATATATATTACAAAATATTTCAACATTTTAATAGTATTGAAAAAAATACTGACTCGCACTCACTCCGCTTTTTGGTATTTTAAAAATTCTCTACCCGCACCCACTCCACAACGGGTAAACACTCAAATTGACAGCCCTAGTTAGAGGGCCACTTTTTTAATTAAACAAATCTACTTCTTTTAATCTTAAACAGAGTTAGCTGTTATTAGGGTGATTGTCCTAAATAGTATGTTCATTCTATATAGCATGCTATTAATTTAAAGTAGCATTTTATTTAGAGAAATAGCACTTTAACTAAGTACTTTCTTAGTTAGTTAAAAAAAAACTTAACAGTCATTTACTTCGTTAATTCTCACAATATACTTATCTGCCAAAATGATCGTTTATATATAATTTGGGTGGTAATTAAGTCTTGGTCAAAATAAGAAACGTTTGCTTGAATTTGAAGCAACCCCACATCTAATTTACTTTTTGTGTGCTGAAAAGTAAATTTGCTTTTCTCTGCTAAGCATATTCCAAAAGCCCATTGCCCATTGGCACCACAATACAAAGACTTGTTCACATTCACTTTTCACTTTTCACTTTTCACTTTTCACTTTTCACTTAATGCCTCCTCATCATTTCATTACTTATTTTATTTTATTTAATGCAGGTAACTTTGTTACATTTTTTCGTTGATTACATTTGAAAACCAAGGATTGCTTCGATTAAAAGCAAAAGAGGACATGTTTATGGTAATATGTGTATTTGTGTGGGAAAGAGGAGAAACTTAGATTTGCCTTAATCGATGTTGACTTTTTGTGGATTGTGCACAATGCACATGTGACTTGTCTTTGACCTTCTCCACCATTTTGTTCTATTAATTATTTTCCAATTGTTAGAAATGTATACAATAAAATTGATACAAGCTTTGTTGTATTTTCATTTTTCAATCATTGAAATGTTCACATACATACCCATGTTATGTCTCCACTCTGTCCTCTTGCATACACTAAGTTCAATATTTTTGTCTTTCTTGCATTTAGTCTTTTTGTTGGCACACATAAATACATGATTTTTTTTTTTTGGTGCAACAAATGACACTTGTCTTATGTCTTTTTTTATATATATAGGTGAGAAAGTTTTGAATACATATTTTCTCTAAAGATCATGAAAATTCCATTCAAAGATTTATCTCCTATATCATACTCGCATTGTTTTTGTTTTTTGGGTATACAACTCAGTTTCACACACACATTACTAAATTATAACGATCATCTCCATGATTTTGGTTTCTAGAAGTTTTAAAATATGTGTCAATGACAACACATATGTCTATATATTTTGATTAAATAAAATGGTTCGACACGAAGAATTTAGCTTCTCGACACCCCATGCGTTGGCTGCTTCGTTTTTCCCATTTATTTTAATTTCAACTTCGCCTCTTTCTTTTGTCTCTTTGTACTATTTAACCACCATTTTTTATAACTCGCCCATACATCTATATATATATTTTTATCACATAAGATATCAACTTGTTACTACTTAATACAAAATGCATCTCATATTAGTAAATCTATTTTCCATACATATTGACATAATAAAATTAGTCTTATGAGCTCTCTCTCTCTCTCTCTCAATATATATAGATGCTATGGATTCTTGTTCTGTTTGAAAAGAAAGGGAATCAAGTTCTCATCCAAGAAAAAGAAAGATACCTCTTTTTCATTTAATTCAACTTTACTTCGTCTTACACGGCTATATCACTTTAACTCCATTATAATGTCAAAAATTAACAAGTTTGACATATATATGGGTTGCTCAACGAATCTCTCCACTCATACAACATTTTCATATCAAAACGAGATCCCCTAGCCTCAGTTACTTGTTTCTCTAACAAATGAATCAAGACGTGGACATGTTTTACAATAGCTTGAAAACGTAATTGGAGTAGGTTAGGGTTAAGGAGCAACTTTTAAACAATGCTCCCTGACTCATCAGCTGATGTAGGAGGAGAGGGCGGTGGAGGACCGGTTTCATGATCGGACCCAATCGTAAAATGGATGCAACTCAAGTCTTCTTCATCATCTCTCCCTCTTGCTTTCCTCTGCCTTCTTCCTTTCGATCCTTTCCTCTCATACACATTGTACACAGCCCATTCTCCAAACACCTATGTTTTATATACCAAATCAAACCCATTAGTCCAAAATCCAAAGTCTTTCTTTCTTATTATACTCGAGAATCAATGGTGTACCTTAGTTGATGCGAATCCGGCAAGGCAATACTCTGTCATGCTCCATCTGGTTTTGTTGCAATTAGAAGAAGACTTGTTTGTTTCATAGAAAGCAAGTGTTCTTCTAATCCCAACTGTTCTACCACAAGCAATGATCTGTCTCTCTTTCCCAAAAGATTTCCAATAACCATCACCAGATGAAATCTTGATTCTATGCTCATTACTTGACACTTCTCTTCTCTTCTTGGAAAAGAAGTACCTTTGCTTCTCCTTTTGATCCCCTGGAAAAAAAAACCACTTCAGTATTAGCATCAGGCAACCCACGGATCTAGACCCAAATATCAGACAACGATACAGAGGAAACATAATCAGCTGTAAAGTTACAACTTATGATAGATAGACCCATTTGAACAAAAATGTAAAGAGTTAAAGAAAACGAGGAGACATACATCCATACATAAAAAGGTTTAAACAGAGAGAGAGAGACCTGGGAAAGTAAGAGGATGAGAGAAGAAGACATCAAAGACAGGGATGATGGAGGAAGGCAAAGGAGAAGCAAAGGACTTTGGAAGCAAGTAATGAAGGATAAGCTCCTGCTCTGTTGGGTGAAATCTGTATCCAATTGGTAATTTCATGCCTCCATTCACCATTGTCCTCTTTTTTCTTTCTTTTTTTTCCAAACTGCTTCTTCAAAAATTGATGGAAAATTTCAAACCGTTACCAGCATTGATCCATCATTCCATCTACAGAGAGGAGAGAGAGGGAGAGAGGGAACTCAGGGAAGACTCGTGTAGCGTTTTGTTTGTGAGCTTTGCAGGCTAAATGACAGTAGGAGAGGTTCTTTATATATGTATATATCCCCACGGGCACACACACACACATATATATATATATATATGTATATATAGTTGTGTACTATAAATGTTAGAAATGGCTTCTTTGTCTGAACATTTATTTAGTTCATAATAAGAAAGTTGATGAGAATGAGTAGGGAAAAAGGAAGGTTCTTTTTGAGGGATGTTCATTGACTTATAAAGTTCAGAAAAACAAAAAAAAAAAAGAGAGAAGAAAATGTCCTATATTCCTAAAAAAAAGAGAGAGATGGAAGGAAGAGAGAAACGTGCAAGTTTGGGGTTTCTCCATTTTGCAAAAGGGTTCCACTTTTGGGGTCCATTTCACTCCTCACCATTTCATCCTTCCTCTGGTTTTACAATCTAATAAATAATTTGATTTTTCAACCAAAGTATTTTGGTTACCATTAATCGAACACAGTAAAGTTGGATCTCTTTTGACAATTGCGAGCTAGCCCACGTCCGCCTAATCAATTAAATTACACTATAGCCTGATCTATCTAATTTTAATTGGATACTTTTGTGTAAAGTGTTCAATTGCATTTATTTGTGAATGTGAAGATAATGCGACAATACACCGCCTACTTGTTCCCCCCTACTGGTTTAGTTGATTGAAGTAAGTAGGGCAAACTTGAATATAGACCTTTTAAAATTATTATTGAAGCTTAGTAGGCCAAATTGTTATTTTGGGCTTTTTATGGCCTTTTCTTTCTCCTCCACAAAGCTATTTTGTATTTCTCTCTATTCCATTTTATGTACTATTTTACATGATTCATACTAGTCATGTGCATTCGGGTCCACGGGTCGGGTTTAGGTCAGTTTCTTGATTTTCAGATACCCAAAGTTGGAGCGGATAGAACCCGTTTAGGACACGAAAAAATTTCGGTTCGATTCGGTTCAGATCTTATCGGATTCGGGTCGGTTTTAAATTTTTAAATGAAATCCGGTATGGAACCAAAAATAAATTCGGGTCAGTTCGGATCGGTTTTGAACCCAAATTATCCGAATTACCCGAGAAAATAAGACTTTTGGTTCGGTTGATGTAAAAAATATACTTGAATAATCTGAAATAATCTGAATAACCCGAATATATATAAATTATATATATATATATATGCATATACGATATATACATAATATGATATATTTGTAATTTTTCGGATACCCGATCGGATTTCGGGTTATATCCGAACCGACCCGAGAACCGAATTAGATTTACACAAAAACCGTTCTAGTTTTACACACAAACCACACCCAATATTTTGGGTCGGGTCGGGTCGGATCGACTCCGGGTTTTATGCCCAGCTCTAATTCATACGAATGACCAATTTTCATTTAAAAAAAAAACACAGCTAAAATGCACAATTATTTGAAAACCAGTCAAATGTCTTTTAATAATAAGACATCAAGAAATGAAGGATGGTTTATGCATGCACGTATATATGGAGTTGTGTGAGGAATATGCGTGCGCACCATACTACCACGTTACCCGCTTTTTATTCAAATGCATATCCCTTCCCTTTAATATTTCGTGTAATGAATCTCTAAATATTCTAAACAAACAAATAAAAAAGAAGTTAAATAGTTACGAGGTTTTGTTCGGTTAAAAATAGAATATTTGGTGTTAGGATGAAAGAAAAAGTCAACGGCCAGCCACCAAAAAAACAAGGCTCCCCTACTTCTTCGATTCAGCCCATAGCGACCATCTCCATCGCTTCTCTAACCACAAATCCTAAAGTCTAAACGAAAACAACACAACACATGAATCTCTCCTTGCTTCACCATTCTTAACTAGCTTTACGTAAATAATAATAATAATAATATGGAGAAGAACGACAAGGACCCTGATCATCATCATGATCATGACAAATCCAAGGGAGAGGAGAAAGGCGACGTAGATTCAGATGCTCATCGGGAAGATGATGCGCATCAGGACGGTAGCAGTAAAGAGAATGTCGATGTTTGTAATGCCGAGACAGATCACGATCCAGGAGACAATAATGTCGACAAGGTTGATTCACAAGGAGAAGGAGCACCAGCTGAGATTCATCAAACCCTCGAGTCCTTGTCAGAAGAACTCGATCAGCTTCTCTCGAGTCTCTCCCTTCACAAGGAGAAGGAGGACAGCACCGAGGAGAAACGAGAGGATGATTACTTTCAGATCCCACAGTTTGTTGGCAAGTTCTTGGATCTCTTTGAGGACAAGCTCTCCAAATACGACTCTGGTGAGCCTAAGACCATGTGGTACCAAGATCCCGAAGAGGCGTCTTCGCTTCTGGAGGCAGTGGATCGCGTCTCAAAGCTTATGGGGCTTTTGCTCGATACCAAATCCTGTTTGGACCATCATGAGCCCTTGATCAACCATGCTGGATCCATCCAGCAGCGTGCAATGGCCTTCTTGGAAGGCGAATTCCGCATCCTTTTAGAAGAATCCGTTACCAAAGAGCCTGTGGTGGTCACGGATGACAGCAACAGCCAGAGGAGGAGCACGGCCGATCAGCAAGACCACCAGAACGATGCGGTGGTCCCACAGGATCACGACCAGATGATTGCTCCGGAATGCGGCGATCAGGAGATCGAATACCCTGGTTACCCAGAGGATGTGGTTGTGGTGCTGAGGAAAATAGCGGAGAAAATGAAAGGAGGAGGGTATGGATGGGAATGCAGAGAGGTTTATTTGGTGGGGAGGAGGAACATCTTGATGCCAACTTTGAAACATGATTGTGAGTTTGAGAAAGTGAGCATCGACGAGGTGCAGAAGATGAGCTGGGACACGCTGGAGAGAGAGATCCCTATTTGGAACAAGACTTTCAAGGACTGCTCTTCCCGCTTCTTCCCGGGGGAGCTCAAACTCGCGGACAAGATTTTCCCAGGGGACGATGGGAGCTTGTTTAGCATCGTCACACACGGTCTGGCCATCCAGTTCTTGGGTTTCGCCGAGGCCGTGGCCATGACCAAACGCTCCACTGAGAAGCTCTTCAAAATCCTCGACATTTACGAGACTCTACGGGACAGTTTTCCGGCCATGGAGGAGCTGTTCCCCGAGGAGCTGCGGAGCGAGCTGAGGTATGAGGTGACCAGCGCTCGTTCCCGCTTAGGAGAGACCGCAATTCACATATTCTCAGATCTGGAGAACTCCATCAAATCAGATTCGAGCAAGACCCCAGTGCCAGGAGGCGCGGTGCATCCGCTGACGAGGTACACCATGAATTACCTCAAGTACTCGTGCGAATACAAAGACACATTGGAACAAGTTTTCAAGAGTCACTCGAAGATGGAGCGAGAGGAGGAGGAGTCTGCGGAGAGCGGGAACTCGGCCTTTGCGAGCCAGCTGATGAGGATAATGGAGCTACTCGACGGGAATCTGGAGGTGAAGTCGAAGCAGTACAAAGACATACCACTGAGCTGCATCTTCATGATGAACAACGGGAGATACATAGTGCAGAAGATCAAAGGATCAGCGGAGATACACGAGGTGATGGGGGACACATGGTGCAGGAGGAGGTCGTCGGAGCTAAGGAACTACCACAAGAATTACCAGAGAGAGACGTGGGGGAAGCTGCTGGGGTTCTTAGGGCACGAGGGGCTCATGCACAACGGCAAGATAGTCAAGCCCAATCTCAAGGAGAGGTTCAAGAGCTTCAACGCAACCTTCGACGAGATACACAAGACACAGACCACGTGGGTGGTCAACGACGAGCAGCTGCAGAGCGAGCTGAGGGTATCTATAACCGCGGTCATGATACCTGCCTACAGGGCATTCATGGCCAGGTTTGGACAGTACTTGGATCCCGGTCGCCAGACCGAGAAGTATATCAAGTACCAGCCTGAGGACATCGAGGACCTCATCGACGAGCTCTTCAACGGCAATACTTCCTCCTCTTCCACCGCCACCGCCAAGCGGAGAACGTAGCTTCTTTCTTTTCTTTTTTGTTTTGCAGCAACACTTTTTCTTAATTTCCTCAAATTTTCACTTCTTCTTCTACTGTTTTTGTCTGAATGCCACAACTTGGATGACCCATATTTCTACGAATTCAAACAAACGATCGTGGCTCCGTGCCATGTGTAAATGTTAATTATAATCAGTTCCATCATTTATCAATAAAAAATCAATTTATCTTTGTTGATAGCATAATGGTAAATTATGCAAGACTCAACTCACCTTTTATTAATTTAATTAAACTTGTCTGAAATGAAAACACAAGAGGAAGGAGATATGAGACCCTTATCCTTAAAACTTACTTATCTCTCATTTAGGCTTGCTTGGACCTCAGGCATCGAATCTGTATGTGTGGGAGTGAGAAGGTGGATGCTCCAAGCGGATCAACACTGTCCTAATCTCCATCGGGTAAAGCTCCATCTCCAGCTTTCTTGGATCGATCTCTCTCCCTCTCTTCGCCTTCTTCACTTCATCAGATCCTTCACCTTCTACTTTCCACACCAACCTCTTCCTCTCCATCGCACTTCTTTCTTGATTTCCTGATAGGCTCATCTCCGTCACTTTCCTTATCTGCAACACACCTTTTTCATTATCCCCCACCTCAAAATTCACCTATCTTTTTTAAAAAAAAATCCTCTTACCTTTTTTCCAGGAAAAAGCTTCTTCAGTTCCACACTTGCCACTCCTGAAAGTTCCTTGTCCTCTCCCACCTAATTCCACAAACTCAAATCTTTCATTCTACCACCAAACAAACAGAAAGAGCTGTATATTATTAATACCTCATAAAGATGAGCAAGACGCAGGAGCACGTTCCCATCATCCAGTTCCTGAAATTTTCTCAACCAACTAATGGTGAACAACAAGTTATCAACTCAACTCACCCAAACTATCTATAACTTTTGAGTCTGCAAAAAAGGCACCTGCAGAGTCAGAAGTGCGACGTTGTCAGGCAAACTGTAGGATGAATCAATCCCAGAGAATGATGCTGCACCAAAGCTCATCGGCTTTCCATCATCCTGAAACATTTTAACATCCGTTGTATAAATGTTTTGGGACAGCTAGAGAGTAGCATCCTGATTTCCCATTGTACTCTTGTTTTCACCTGTTGGGCAAAGGCCAAGAGGAGTGGCGAGTAGATCTCTTGTCCAAAAGTTCGTCGCCATTTTGCACCTTCTCCATATGGATCGATTCTATAGTAATATTTTCCTTGGATCTGTAAGAGTTGTCAGAATCTGCACCTTAGACTAGGAGAAACAGAGTCTGCTCGAAGTGAATCATTTCCCCTTGAACCTAGTTTATCTTATCTGTACTTACAGTTAGTCCAGTACACTTGTCTTGAACACACACTGTCTCGTTTAGAGCCTCCGCTACGCCTCTGGAGTCATCAAGGAGCAGTCTCCTGTGATTAAGGTGATAGTTTGATTAGAGCCAGAGAGAGCAGGGTAAGGGAAATTTCGATTTTGATTATGCTCAATACCTATGAAGCATAAGCTCAACTTGTCCGTCCACTATGCTTGACCCTCCAAAGGCTCTATCCACCATCACTGAAAATTCCTTGTTACTGCCTTGCAGGTAAATTCCATGATTTATCTGAGCAGAAAATGGAATTTATATCCAAGTGATTAGCTCAAACTCAATCCATGTTCATTTGCAGAGAACTGTAAACTACCACCCGACTTCTTACTTGATCAATGTAAGTTACTCACATACCGGGTAATAATTTCCTGCAACAGGTTGGTTGACTTCTAGTTTCCAGTCTGACCTATAATCACGGATCTGCGAAACAAGGTTTTTTAGTTTATTCTTGAACAGCAACTAGAAAGAACAAATAAGAACAGGGTCACAAAAGAAGAATACAGATCCTTAACCTGATGAGATAAAAGGTGTTAGAAGATAAAATGGACGTCATACCCGTTTGATATAATCACGTCCACTTGAATCTGTGTAGAACGTTTTATTGCTTTTCAGGGAACTTGAGATCTGGGTTACGACTTCTTTGCCAAGTCCATCTTCAATCGGTATACTACCAACCTAAATACCCAGATAATCCTAAAGCCTTTACAAAGGAATATAGGACATGAAAAGCGGTATTGGAATAGTTAATGCATCAGGCTCACAATAAATTCAACTTCCACATGCTCCTTGCCCTTGTAAACTCTAGTGACCTACAGACAATTACAAGGTCAGACAGTGTAAGAATCTACGATCTGCACTTCTGCAAGTTCAAATAGAGTTTAAGAAGCCATGAAGTCTGTAAATGTAGACAATTTCGTGTGGAATGAGAACACACTGAGAATGTAGGTACCTGAGATATCCATGGATTTATCCGTTGATGAACTTCATCCACCAGTGGCCCACGTATAACAGTCAAAGGAACCTGAAACTTGAGACAATGGTTAACATTGAATTTTTTTTTCTATGAATCGTCTTGAAGATCAATATTTTTCAGAAGTTAGTATTAACCTGTCCTTCCGGTTTGATGGGGAATGTGCCATTTGGACGGAAAACATACGCACCCGAGTTCTAGTGGTTGCAAACAAGACAAGAATGCCAGGGAAACTTGGAGTGTGTACTGAACTTTAGCCATCGAAAGGAAAGTGTAGAAAATAGAAGAAAAGGAACTCCGCTTACCTGAGGTTCTTTGTCATTTGTTCCATTGTATGCAGAGTAGTAGCTAAATGTCTGTTTGACTGGTTCTGTCATCTTTACAAAAAAAAAAAAAAGAGAGGAGATTTATCAGCAACTTCAAGGAACACTGCCAGGTAGTGTTTAAAAGATAGCGACATACCGAGGTTCTGTTGTTAAAATAATTGATTGCTGTCCCTTGATCAGTGGAAAAACTAAGCTTCAGATGCCCATGACCAATGTCAACGATTGATTCTTCGCCTTTTTGGTATCTGGAGACATATGATTTGCTAGAATATCCACCTAAATTTGTAAACAAAAAGTGTTAGTGATAAAGGTCAAAAGCTTGTTCCATTAGACCAAATAGATATGTCTGCACCATTGTACCTGTTTTCTTAGCAGTGGAGATAGTGTAAGTAGTGAAGCCAAGAGGAGGCACAGAAACCGAAAACACAAGCCAATACTTTGGCACCTGTGTAGGGGTATGACCTAAGTATGCCTCAACATGATAGTTCCTTAAGGCCGCATATTCGTCCGTAAATGGAACGAGTTGAGACTCAACTTCGTGTCCCTGAGAGTCATGCACCGCAATGTCTCCTCCCACAACCTATCAAGATTCATCATATAGGTTTGTTAACACATAACAGTGATTTTAACGAACAAGAACTTGATTGACTCACAGGAAGCCGGACAATGTCCACTCGCTTCCATCCAAGTGGGTTATAAGCCAATACGATCTGCAGATAAAAAAAAGAAGTGTAAGTTTCAAGGAGGAGGCACAGATAGCTATAATAGATGAGCTGAAAACCCAGAAGAACAATAATTTTCTGCTTACCAAACTTTTCCCCTCGGATAAGTTGATTTCGCTTGCGGGGCAGTAACTTATGTTCAGCAGCAAACACTGAAAGAAGAATGGCCAAACTATTAAAAAGAAAAATGGATGGGTTACCTTTTATCAAACGGATTTAATGTAAGCCTTCACAATATATTGATAATATTCTTCTAAGAAAAATGTATAAGAGGGGAGATTATATACCTGTTGGAAGGTAGGATTCAGGGCAGGATCTACTTTAGTCAGATGAGCAAGAGCAGTGGCAACCACACTCTCAGTCTGCAAGGTCAACATATCTTATTGACATGCAAATAGAGCAAACAGGCCATTAGAGAACCACAATTCAGAGAGAAATTTGGCACAGTACCTCCACATAGCCTATTGCTAGTCTTTTGGCATAATCATTAGCCACGTGCTGTTTTGATGTACCAGAAACAGCGTCATGATGTTGAGCAATTGCTAGGGCATCTGCTAACGAATCTGTATTCGGACCCTTCTCAGTTCTCCCTTTGAAAAACTCGAGTTGCCTTGCCGCCTAAACTCTCCAAGTCACACACATGAATAAAAATACAACTTCAACAGAATTATTTGAAATGTGGAAGAACAAATACCAAGTAGTAGGCACTCATCACTCTGACATAACGCTTAAGTGCTGGCCTACTTGTAAAATATCCAGTCCAGTAAGCATTTATACGGTCTGCATAACTGAAGTTAGAAAATTCGTAAAGATTGGTTCAATTTCTAAGCAATCACTGGATCAAGGAGTTAAGAAAATTTAAGACCCAACTCACGGGAAATAGTCCTCGGTTTTCAGGGGCCAAGCCTCATTCGCCGCGTGTTTTGCATCTGTATATATGGAAGGAGTTGAGTAGAGAGCATTGATACGCCCATCCTAAAATAAATAAGGGTCCACAAGTTAGAGTTATCTCGTTTGTTTCTGTCCATCTAGCTTACTATAAATCCACACAGACAAATATCTGGACTTTGGAGACATAAAAAGGAACATAATAATTTAGATAGAGCTTTCAGTGACTTACGAGGTTAACATAATGAAGAAGCTTGTCCATTTGTCGAAACCAGGTGTGTGCATACTGGTACCTGAAATCTGTTCCCATGGTAAACATGATGTGATCTGTTCGAGTAATGTTGGCCTGTAGATACCAAGAAACATGTCACAAAAATGTAACAGAAAATTCTACCCAAAAAGGAACATTCTCCAAATCTACCTGATCCAATGCTGCAGCTACAAAGGCATTCACTCGGTCTTGAACATTGTAATCAAACAGGTTGGGATCATCCTTCACGAATTAAGAGGCAAACATATTATAGGAATATAATAGATACAACGGAAATGGTAATCAACTGCCAAGGAAAATACTTGGACAACGGGGGAATCATCGGTGATTTCATAGTAGAAGCCACCAGGTGGAGGTTCGTAGTTCTTAGGGAAAGCACCGGCAAAAATCTGTATCAAGTCAGATCAATGTTAGCAAAAGAAAATGAAAATCCTGTGAAAATGTACAGTATAAGCTACCACATGAAAATATTCTGCTTTGTATCTTACCTGTGAAGAAGAACCAAGACTCTTAGAGCCCCGCCAGATAACTTCAAGACTCTTCTCCTTTTTACGCTTCTCCCTATCTTGGTAATCTATCCGACCAAAAAAGACTGAGTCGAACCCAACCTGCGTAAATCAGTAAACGAATATCTTCTCATCTCTGGATTCGGAAACAAACATGAAACTAAAATGAAGGCCCGGAAGAGGAGCTTACTTCTGCGCCTAGCAAGTAAGCCTGCACTGCAGAATGTCCAAAAGGATCAATCTGCCAACCGATTCTTGGAGTCACATTGAACTCTCTGATAATGAATCGATGCCCGAGGGTTGTCTGATCAATCATGTCTATATAGTGTGGTGCTGCTTCATCATGCATGCACATACCCCCATTTCTACAGAGGAGGCAATGAAAACTTAAAAAGAGACAATGACAAGTGTAATGTAGACAGAGCACACTGATAAAAAAACCCATACATGAGCTCTAGTTGGCCTGAGCGTATAAGATCCTTCACAATACGCTTGATTTCCTCACTTTGTTCTCTCCACCATCGCTGAAAAAACGCCTGCATTCATCACAAATTAACCGTCATTCAGCTCGTAAGATTGTGAAATTGTGATTGTTCTCCCCTAAATCTTCATATACAAGCCCAGTCAAGAAAAAGCTAACAATTTCCACGAATCAATTAGGAAAAAAAAAAGACCAAATTTACCTGTTCAACATAAATGAATTTTCGATTCTTATCAGCCAGCAAGGCAGGAACAATTGAATCCAGCACATTTTGAACACAAGCAACCTACGAGCAAAACAAAAAAACTAGGTAAGTACGACAGAATCTGATCCATAATCAGATGAAAAAGAAGAAGAAAGGGGTTGACCTGGATAGAGTTGTTAGAGCCGACATAGTACTGGTCAACGGTCTTGAGCCAACCAACATCGTCGTGGGAATGAGGAACCACATGGACGTTAAGTTTTCCAGGAACCATGGTATGGGAAGTATTGTAGACCATGTACCTTGATTCTACGCTTGAGATTCCCAGAAGCAAAACAACCCAACAGAGAAACTTGGCAAGATCCATTCTCTCAAACCAATTCTTCAAACTCGGACTGTATTTAGTCAACTCAATTAGAGTGACGATGATGAAGAAAGAGTTGCCCTTTTTCAACTCTCAAATCTAAACTTTATTTCCGAAATTGTTGTCCTTTTCTTTTTTTCTTCTTCTTTAATAATTCATCGCTTACTTTATTAATAAGTGACCCTTATCCATAGAAGGTTACGCTCCAACATACACATCATAAATCAGACAAAATCATCAAAAAAAATCGACGTTTGTTCTGCAGCCTGCATCTGCTTATGATTGAATATTGCATCAGCAAGCACGCGGACGCGTGGAACTTTCTTGGAGAAGGCGAGAAGCTCGAGAGTAAAAGAGAATTTCTAGTTCAATGGGCCAAACGTACCAAGAAGCCCAATCCGTCAACTGGACTTCATTCTGGCCCATTATCTGAGCACGACGATGCTGAATCTGTCGGTTTTGTTTGGCTACAAGGGCGTATGTATCACAACACCGCATAAAATCCCCCAGTTTTTTCTCCGCGGCCATCGTCTTCCCCAATTCGAAAGCAATGGAGGAAAGTTTCAGAGTGAGGATCGACAAGATATTTGGATCCCTTTCATCTTCATCCGCGTCTTCTTCATCTCTGAGCTCTCTCTGGTGTCTCGCGGACGACGAGATCGATAGAAACGAACGGAGCGGAGAAAACGAAGTTTCTGGATCCCGATCTTCTCAATTTGACTCGAACAGCTTCCCGGATATCCGAAAGAATGAAACTGATCCAGAAGATTTGAGCGTCGATGGAGACGAAGGACGGTCTAGTGTATCGCATAAACCGAACGATTACAATGACGAGGAGTGGGAGATCAAAGCCTCTATCGGGATGGACACTACTCTTGATTTGGAGGTATATATCTATTTATGTTGAATTGCGCTAGTAGATGTTTTCAGTGTGATCATCAAAGCTAAGCTAAGGATTCTCTAAATTTTCAGGAAGAGGAAGATGAAAATGACAAAGTGGCTGTAGGCGACGAATTGTACGGTTACACAAACGATGTGAATGAGTATGAGACGGAGGCAGACGAGTGGGAGGAGCTTCCAGCGTCCTTGAAAGAAAGAGAGAAGGATCCGCGTGCAAATCACATCGCAGCAAAGATTAGGCTTAAAGAAGACGCTGAGGCTGTTAACAAGTTGAATTCTTTGCATGTCTCTGAGGTACTTTGCTCTTTCCCTCTTTCTATGTCTGGTACTTGAGAGTCACTCTCAAAACTCAACTAGTTCTCAATAGCATGATTTCTCAGTACCTAGAAGCATGTGCCTGAGAATAACTATTTACTGTCCTTTTTCTGAAACGAAAAGTGAAAAATATGCAATATTTGCAGGTACATCAGAATAACATGTCCATGTGCAAGTCTGAAAACGAGAAAGCTCTTGTGGTGTCTGAGGAGGCACATGTTGTCTCTTCAGATGATAGTGGGTTGAAACCGATATTGAAGAGGAAAGAAAACCAGTCTGATTATAAGTTGCAGAAGCGTGTTCGGTTTAGTTCTGATATCAGAGATGACAACTCGACTGGAGGTGACAAAGATTCTGTGATGGAGACAAGTTCCCCTGACGAGCATTTAGTGCAGCCAGACTATCCATCTGGGATTCCAGATTATATTCGAAACCCAGCAAAGTACACCCGATATACATTTGATGAAGGTGAGGTTGATGAAGAATCCAACCGGAAAGCATACATGGACTTTCTCAACATGGTTAGGAGCCAAGATGAGCCTCTGGTAGAACCTTTAGTTGAGCTTCCAAGATCAGTGGCTTTTGTACCAAAGAGAAAACCAATGGCTGATAGCAAAGAAGAAAATGTAGACAAGGGTTGTGATGGAAGAAGAGGTGCAATAGCTGTCGTAGATATCATAGAAGACAGCACCGTGTCTGCCATGGAAGAAGATGAACCGGAAACAACTCTAAATGTCATAAGGAGACCCGGCCGTCAGTATCGAGCCAGAGCCAAGGAAGATCAAGAGGAATGAATGTTGAAATATCATCAAACTCGCCTTGCCGGTTTGCTTTTATATTACTTCAATTTAGCAGTTTGGCTGACAGTAATCGAAGTTTATAGGGACTTACCTGTATTGCTTTCGATTCAATAATTAATGATTAAGTTGCGAGGTAATACTAACTCATATATGTCAATGATCCCAGTGCAAATCTACTTCGTTTAACACAACGAATCTCCAATAGATATTATTATTGTTGACCCTACAAATTAGATGCCAATGACAAAAAGGGTTCAGGAAGGGACAATCCCCAACAGGGCATCACTAATTTTATGTTTTTTGTAATAATAAAGGCAGCACTAATTGTACGCTGCAGAATAAGTCCCAATAAAAACGATGTTAAGGGAGTCCACTTGGGAGATAGTTTCTATGTACTCCCCAAAAAATATGTTACCCATAGCCTTATGATTTTCCTACTCCAAAATATGTTACTAATAGCCATACTGATTCTTCTTTTCCTTGTTAGTATAGGCGTTTCCTACAACCTACTGCTCCACAGTAGCAACTAAGCTGTTTCACCTTCCCGTCCGGCCCATGAACGCTATCGAGCGTATATCCATAGTCATAAGTCAGCTCCTACAATTGAGACAAGAGAATGTTTCAAGTTCTTTTATATAAAGAGCAGGTTCGAGTGAGCCAACCCCACAGTGGTGGTACCTGCAGTGGTGGAATGTTGTCAGCTGCAAAAAGAACCACACGGGCAAGCCTTATATCCTGGTGGGAACTCAGGACGCACTGCACAAATAGGTTTGGTTCACAGCTGTGATTAATGAACCTAGCACAGTTCCCTTTTGAACCAGCATCGATGCAGAACTCTGGTACATTCTCATCTTCCTTGCTCTGGCCGACTTTATTATTTGTTGGTACGGCTACGTCCCTTAGTCTTCTCTGTTGCCAAGACAAAACAAGATATTGCTTAAAAAAACATGATTGATTCAATATTTGATGACATAGCAAAACAATATTCTCTATGTTACCTGTCTTCCATCAAGACCTTGCATTGTCTGTTGGCAGTCAATCTCAAATATGTAGTCGTTGTCAGAAATAGTATCCACATCGTCTGTTCTTCTGAGGACTCCTATGTACTCACAGACTGGTGACCCAGCTGGTATGAAGTCCCAAGATCTAACTGCCCAACCCTTCTTTGGAGAACGAAAGACCTATTTGAGGCCACAGAACAAAACACCAAGGGGAGAAACTTCAGATTGTGATTTGTCTGCTAGACATAATAAGCTTAGATTCCGAAGGATATCCAAAATGACAAACACTGGATATTGCACTTTTCTTATTAACAGACAACGGATAATGTATTATATAATGAAATCCAAATGTAGTTTGGTTCTTTTTCTCTAACTAAAAAAAAAATCCAATTTTAATCAACTATCAAGGTGTTGTTTTGACTTTAGTGGTAATTGGATGTTCCTTACTAAGTCTTAACCAAAACATACCTCGAGATGAAATCTTAGTGGCTTCTGCGAGGTTCTGTTGACACATTCAGGCCCACACCCACAGCTTGGACCACATTCAAATACAACGTCTCGAGGCTCAATTAATCTGAAAAGGAAAAAGACAGAAAATCAACCCAATCAATGTTCAGCTGTAACCATTAACCGCAACATTACACAAGAGCCCAGCTAGTCAAAGCTCATGGAAAAAGTATAAAGAATAAAATAGCAATCGCAGTAGATACTCCTCTCATTGCAAACTTCAGTTCAAAACATTATGCATAGGTCATACAAACGAATAAACAACGACACAACAAGTAATTTCACCTGCCATCATTAAGGTCGACATATGGAAAGTTTCCCCCATTAAGCCTAGCACAGGCACATTTCTTTGGATCAGTGCAGCTGCCTCGGCATTTACACCCAGTTGAGCTCTTTGGAATTTTGACATTGGGTTCAATCTTCAAAGAATTGATGTATGTGAAACCTGAGATTTGAAAAGAGGATAATTCAACTCGTGTACTATCATCAACTAATTACTAATTCTAATATTATGTTCTAGTTCTAGTTCTGCTTGAACTTGCCTAATGGTGAAACTGGTGGATCATCAACACGATTAGTGGCTGGAATACGCTTAGCTTCTAGCCCTTTAGAGATGTCCTCGCATACCAAGCTTCACAAA
Organism: Eutrema japonicum; assembly: GCA_030161315.1. Classification (NCBI taxonomy): domain Eukaryota; kingdom Viridiplantae; phylum Streptophyta; class Magnoliopsida; order Brassicales; family Brassicaceae; genus Eutrema; species Eutrema japonicum. Next base: position 50,997,559 of record BSQW01000005.1, read on the forward strand.
ACCATGTAATTAATGGATTTAAAAATGCAACTAATTGTATACTACATGAAAAAGCAATTAAACAGATACCCCTGGATCTCTGAAGTAGACTTTGGTATGCGTCCATACACAAAGTTGACCTGCAATGACAAGAAACAAACATAGTGTAAAAATGAATGAAAATATATCAATTTGTAGTAATCATATGCATTCTTTGACTAATAACATAATAAATATTGTTAAAGAAACAAAAGCACTTTTACGATCCAGAGCATTCACAAAAACCGGAGATTGAGAAAATCTTCAACAAAAATATGTTACACAAACCAAATAAGTGGTAATAAAAAAACGCCAAGAATACAAAGCGAGTCTAAGAAGGAAGAGTATGCAAGAAAAAGCCTATTTCTTAAGGTGGCAAAACAAATCCTGCAAATGTAGGAAGTGCTCGAAAAAATGATATTGTCTTGATGGGATAGATCACAGCAAAATTGAATACACAGTTTTTATATTTTACCAGGAGGATAAACCATATTCAGATGATACACAAAGGAGAAATTCAAATCCTAGTTTTGAAGGGACTTAGTTAGTCCGTAAGGCGTCTTTGAATGTGCTACGTTTGTTGTTCAGAACATATTGGAACTTAACTATGTGGACTTGAAATAACTTATCTAAACAATGTTGCAACATATATCCATGCTATTGCTGAAGAACAGTGTTGCAACATATATCCATGTGAACATATATTTTTAATCAAAATATTAAAAATAGCAGCTATCACAAGAGAACAGACAGACCTGATTAGTAGTTAGTTCTGGTTGCCCCTCCAATCGTTTCAGTTGATACTTATACACAGTAAATCCTGAAACGCCCTTTTCTGCCCAGTACTTTATAACCTGTACAAAGAAGGTATGGAATTGGACCAGAGTCACACCAATGAATAAGGAAAAACCATAGCATGTTTGATGTATTGCTGAAGAACAAATTTTCCCTTGTGAATCTCACCTTTAGGAAATCAGAGATAATATTACAGGAGCTCAAGACTAATAATAAAGGGATATATGCACGACAGCACGAGTACCTGGTACAATCCATCATAAGTGTATACTTTTTTGGTGTAGCTACTTTTGCAATCGTGGCCACGAGTAACTCTGACAGGCACCTTATGATCTAAGCAATTCTGTAACAGATGCAAGTAATAGGTAAGTTCCATGTGAAAGACCGTGAGGTGCGTGAACTAAAAGAAAAGTAGGGCGAGCAAGAAATAAAATCTTAAATAATAAGAAGATAGATTGCATTATAAATAAGAAGATTTGACAGAAAGCAGACCTTTAGGGCCATATTCCCCCGCACTAACTCTTGATCCTTAATCTGACGTTTATTACCAGTTAAGTTATGCCCTCCCTGACCAGTGTAAGTCACCACATCTGCATTGTCTAGATCATCCTCATACTGGCCCGACATAACAATAGAAACAGCGAGCGGAAACTTGTAGTTACTATACTCCTACAGAGGATAGAAAAAAGAGAAATCAATGAATAAAGAGAGATTATGACATAACTTATATTTAAGATAAAAATATAACAAAAAAAAGGCAAGTCGTATTACCTTTTTGTATTCAGTTCCCATATAATCGATGCCATTTAGCCAATGGCTATGGAAGCCTACAGCAACCATTTCAGCTCTTGAAAAAAAACGGTGTCCAATGTCAATACCTGCAAGCCAGTGTGATCAGAATATCATACCTGCAAGAATTTTAATGTGTGGAAGAAAAAAACAAGGTTGTAAAAGCAAAATCAACAACCAACCTGGAAGGTCACCTATCCTTTTCCTTGAGTACAATACTGCATTGGCTCGCCTCACCTGGAAAAATTGTCATAAAGGCTTAGGGCAGTTTAAAAGTGAGCATATTACTAACACAATGCTGCATACGATCCACAAAAGTTGAAAATATATCATCAAACAAACCTACATCAGAGGTAAAAATCAGAGAGAATATAATTACTTGCCTCAGTTACCCCCTTCAAATCAGGTCTGCTCAACTTAGCCTAGAAAAGAGTGGATCAACACAAGTCAAGCAGAAACCATTGCTGAAGACAAAAAAAACAAAAAAAAAGGAAACCCACAAACCTGGACCATAAGGAGATACTGCTTGTTGAAAAACCTCAGATTTTTCCTCACTTTGAGGTGAGCGTCCACTTCAACGTCATTTCCATCGGCGTGACAGTCCAATTTCTTCTTACCTTTCCGCATTTTGGTTAGGGTTGGTGTGCTGCTGCTTCGTTTGGGGCTCAGATGGACAGTCTCCTCTTCCTTCGCATGCGACTCCGGTTCAGAGTTTTTGTCGCTGAGGAACTTCACCCTCTCGCGTGCAAAGCGCGCCTTCTCGTCTAGCTCTTTTTGTCTCTGCTCCTGAACCCGGGAACTCCATCTTCGCTCCTTTCTGTCGGGACTTTTTGCTCGTTTCCTTTTTCCAGCCATCAATAATCCTTTTCGCCCTGCAAACAAAAACCGGAACTCACAATCCGACACAATATTGATCCAATTGAGCCACGGACTAAACAAGGCAACGAGGAGATGGACAAATCGGCAGAAAAGGAAAGAAACTAACCAGGTAATTGCTTAAGCGGAGAAGAAAGAGTTGAGGGAGACTGAGAAGCGTTTGCTTTTTTTTTGGGTGTGTGTGTGTTTTTCCTATGGGAGTAAATGAATCTGAAATTAGAGAGATATCCCTCTTTCCCGGTGTTTCAACTTTTCGGTTTCCCTCCTAAATAAGCTGTCGGAACTCGGAAGAATTAAATATATGCATTTAACATTGGTTCATAGTTATAGCCCATTTATTAAAGAAACTATGAACCAATATTGTTTAACTTAAAATCAAATCACTGGTTTTTCCTAATAAACCAGATCATTTATTCGGAAATTATGAGAAGAAAACAGCCTTTAACTCTACAAAAGGTTCCCTATAAACATGACCAATTTCTTTCATCAAAACGAAATGGAGAGGATCTATTTTGAAGAGTAGATCCAGGCTTTAGGTTTTTGATTGATGATGTAGATTGGCAACTATATCACCAATTAATGTTACGATCAGATGAAATAATAGTATATTAATCAGTCATATCTCCCAATTTATAAAGTGATACACAGAGATATGTTATCAAGATATATATCTAAGAGCTATTAATTTCCATACCTTATAAAAAATCCATAACTTTCAAACCACAACTCCGAATAGCAAACAGTTTCGGCGTTGGCTAGATTAGAGAGTCTGGGATATGCTCACTAAGTCTCATACCATTCATATCATATACGAAAATACGTTCGTTATCCCAAACGGGGTAAGTGTCTTCTTCTTGTTTTTAGGAGACTGCCCACCAAGTTTTAGATCATTCGGATCGGATAGGCAAATTCGTTTCTCCCAAATCGGATATGTGTATTCTCTTTGCTTTCAAGAGGTTGTGGTGGTTTATCTTCCGATTGACGGAAGTCGGTATTCTTCTTTCCTATGTAATTCTCTCGACCACTTTTGTATCTTATGGCTGTCTTTAAATAAGAGTGGAAGAATTCTAGGATTAGGGTTTTCTATAAACTTAATGGGTTTTAGGGGCTGAAATTTTGGATTTCAAAACAAGAAAATAAAATATGCCTGATTTAGAGGAATTATATGTTACAATTTTAAATTTAATTTTAAATCTCTATAACATTATTTAAAAAGTCAGTTTTTTACGTGTCGCGCTCATGTTAATTTTCAAGAGGTCAATTACAGAGGTACCCTTAATAAATAAAATAAATTTTGGTTATATAAGTTTATTTATTTTCTGAATTAATGAAAAATGGGAAATTATATCCAAAAAAAGAAGGAAGTTATATCTATAACATTATTTATGTATATTATGCTGGTTATTTCACAAATAGTCCCTCTTTATTTTCATTGAATAACATAAAATCCCTATGTAAGTAGGAAAAATTGGATGTGTATGGAAATTTAGGTGATACATATGTGTAGGATGGGAAATTTAAATATTCATTCATGTATTATAAAGTTTTGAAAAAAAAAATTAAAATGTTGACTTTGACATCCTTATCGAAAAGCCCATATTGCCAAAGGCCCAGTCTTATTTTCCTTTTTTCCTCTGTAATATGCATTTTGTTGGATATTCTTTTTTTTTTAAAGGAAAGATCGGTCCGGTTCGGTGTTTCTTAAGGGTGTAGGAAAGTGGAAACCGAAGCAGTGGTCCATGGTGGGCGAAGCAGCAGGGTGTTTGACGGCTACTTAACGGAGCCCAAAAATCCTCTTCTGCCTTATCTTCCTCCCAAACAAATCTCTCTCTTCTTCTCTTCTTCTCTTCTCTGCGGCCGCTGAGTCTCTCTGTCCAGGTATACTCCTCCCGTTGCTTCCCTGCTCTAGGGTTTTCCTTCAATCGCCCCGATTTCTCCGATTAATTTGAACTTGGTTTATCGCATTGCTTACCCCTCCCTGATTGTATATCTTCTTACCTCGATCTTCGCTCTCTCTCCTTATGGGTTTTGTGTCAGATACACCAAGTGATTGAATCTTTCGACCCAATCGATCATCGAATAACCATTCGCCGTTCTCTTCTTATTCAGCCGTGTAAAAGTCAGTACTTTTGTATTGATTTGATTCTTTAATCTCATTGTTTCCATTTTGTACGTACATTTCAATTTGAATTTCTGTCAATCGCCTGTTACAATAAGTCACACCGGGTTTCTCTATGGACTTCTTAGAATGGCAGCTGATCAGAGGAGAAAGCGGATGAACAGTGCCAATGTTATTGGTTTCAGTTCTAGGGAGCATTACAGAGCCAAAAGGAAAAAGATTTGTTCACCAGATGGTGCGTTGCGTTCGGGCGATCACATCACTCTTGAATGGGACCGCAGCCGGAGTAAAGTTGTCTCTAAGAGGGAACAAGTTGGCCTAAGTTTGAGGCATCTTCGCGAATTTGTTGATATTGTTCCTCCTAGGCGGAATCTCTGGGCACAAGTATGCCCCGTCCCTCATGAAACTTTCCAGTTGGATAATCTGTCAGAGGTGCTTTCTAACGAGGTATTACAGTGCTATCCTTGCGTAGAATCTGCTTGCACCTTTCAGAAATACGTTTTCACCATTTCTCTGCACTTTTGTTTCTTAGGTTTGGCGGGGTTGTCTATCTGATGGCGAAAGAAATTATCTGCAGCAATTCCTCCCCGAGGGAGTTGATGTGGAGCAAGTCGTACAAGCATTACTTGATGGGGACAATTTTCATTTTGGAAATCCTTTTCTTGATTGGTTAGTGACGCTGGACTTTTTTGGTTTGGATTCCTAGAATTAACTCTGTGATTGATTGCTAAACCAAAGCAGAGTGTTTTGGCTTAAAATAATGTCGAGCTCCATGATCAGCCTTCGTATCCTCAATATAACATGTATAGTTGGTGATGATCTAACTTATGCTCAGGAAATTCGACTCCATTTGAATGTAAGTTTGTGTTTCAGGGGAACAGCTGTCTGCTCCAGTAAAGCTCATCCAGATCAAATTGTTTCTCGGGAGGAATGCCTGAGGGCTGGTAAAAGGAGTCATTACTCGGATTTAGAGAAATACCATAATGAGTATGTGCAGCTTTCTCTCTATTCAGATAATAGGAGCACTTGGAATGTTTGTCCACATGATTGTAACTCCTCTTTACGTTGTTTCTGGTAGTATTATAGATTATTTGCTGATGTTGAAGGAGAAATGGGAAAGCTGCAAAGATCCAGAGAAGGATGCTGTTAAGAAGATGTGGGGGTCAGTGCTTTAGAATTGTCTATTAAAAGGAGAACTGTTTAGAGTGTAATGTAATCAAGCGGATACATGAATAAATCCTGTACTTTGGAGAGGAACATATAGTCAAGCACTAAATGCTGCTGATTATAGTATGAGCCTTACAGAAGATGAATTTATGTTGAGCTTGAGTCTAGTAATTATGATTCACCGATTGTCTGTTGCTTACATTGATTCCTTCAGGAGATCAAGAGGAGGCAATGCACATGTAAACGGTAGCTGTCAGGATCTAACTGCTGCCTCGGAGTCTAGTTCCTGGAATGCAGATGATAAACCATGCAGTAGTGATAATAAGATTTCTTCTATGGGAAGGACTGGAGAGGTTCAGAGAAGGTGCTGAACATAAACTCTTTCACATGTGTATGCAATTGCTGGTGATATTATTTCCTTACTCGAAAACCTGCATACTAATTCTTCCTGTCCATTTTAGGCCCAAGAGTTCTGCTATAGAGAAAGAAAAATCTCAAAGTCCCTTGATTGCCCAAGAGAATGTTGTAAACATGGGCGTGAAAGCTAGAAAAAAGGACAAGCTACCGAAACATAGCATTCAGCAAACTGATGGTGCTAAATACATGTCCTACCTTAAGGTTAGTTATTCTTCTCCATTTCTTACTTTATTTAGTTCTTCCGCATGCTGTCATATGGATCCATAATTATCACTAATCATAAAACAACAGTAAACTGGCTGTCCCAAAATTTCTAGCTTGAAAATTATTAGAATGTTCTGATTTACATGATACAGCTGCATGAATGGTACTCGGAAGTAGGACCCTAACTTGGAGCTATTTAGAAATCAAACTATCGTTATCCTATGTGGCTTTTGTTGGGCTGAATGTGCAGTTGTCGTTCAAACAATCAAGCATTTAACTGCATTTTATATATTCAGATAAGCAAGAAGCAGCATCAGATTGTCACAAGCATGAAGCAGTCTGGTAAAAGCATTCAGTCGAGAGCACTTAATCGAATCTTGGGGAACATCAGCGATTTGGATGTTCAACCATACGGAGTGTTTGTGGAAGAAGAACAGAAGAAACTGAACGCTCACTGGTCAGTTTTCCTTGTGAAACAAACGGCTTCCATCATCAGGCCTTCTATTCTGTCTTTTTTTTTTAAAACCTCAGTTTTTTCATGCAGGCTGCAACTGGTTAAAGATCTTCCTGCAGCATACGCAATCTGGAAAAATCTACAGTTACAGAAACGAGATATAATCAACTCTGTGGAAAGGGAACTGAAGGACAAACTCAATCCATGGATGGAGGTTTGCTTTCTCCTAAAACGTGTATTATATGTTGTTTCTGCATTCCCGTGTTATTAACGACTTTCTCGGGTACAGGATCCTGCAGAAAATCGTCTGCAGAAGCATGATGTTCAATTAGACTTGAGGAAGAACGATCAAGAAAGTTTGAATCCAAGTCAGAGTGGTGATTTAGCACTGGACTTTGAAGATTCTGGAAGTTTTGGTCAAGTTTCTGCCAAGAATCACTCCCTTTCAAAGGATTCTTCGTCTGACAGTGACCAAATCACAGATTCAGGTCGCTGCTTGCAAGTTGGTACATACCCCTCACAGGTTTCCTCACCAGATTGTGACAATGGCATCAATCCGGCAGAGATAGAAGGAAAACAATATTCTTCTCCCAGCAGGTGTCATGGCCTTAATCGAAAGGATGTTGAAGCAAATGATTATTCCAGCTCCATACAAGGCCAGTCTCTCCCACAGGCTTCATTTCCCAGTGAGCCCCACATTTCAAATCTCGAAGATACAATTCCTGTAGGCAAAAACTGTGTACCAGAACTAGAGACTGCTTCATCAGACGAGAGGATTCCTTGTATTACTTTAAGCCATGGAGAAGAGTTGCAGTTTTGTTCTGGTGGAGATGTGTGGCAGCCAGTGGGAGGAATTAGGCAGTCCTACATTGGCCGCCAAGCTTACACCCCCAGTGGTGGATTGCCAATCATACACCATCCTGAAGGTGGTGAAGAAGAGAAAAACTGTTTCATAGATCTTGGATCGGGCATCCCTGAAGAAGTTGATAGAAGGAAGATTTTGCAGCAGAAAGCAAACAACAGTTCTGGTTCTTTCCCTAACAATGATCAAAATGACTTGCTCCAGTCTTTGTTTAAAGGCCAAGGCGTGGCATCTCGTACCACTGAGCAGCTTCACTCTCTTCTTAAAGTCCAGCTTAACGAGGAACATAAACAAATTATGGACATTGGTTTTCAGCAGGAAGGAAGCAACAATCTGATGGAGGGCAGTCAATTTTCTGGTCAGTTCCAGCATCAGATAACTGCACCACAAGCACTGTCCCAGGACCAGCAAAGACAGGCTGACATCTATGGCCATGGAGGCATGTCAGACAACATTTACTGCGATGGACGTGGGTTCTTGATGCAGCGGCCGGACTGGAACACTAGTGTTGCTCAGATTGGAGTCGCCACACAGCCCATGTTGAACACTGGCCCTTTGTTAAATCAGAACTGGCAATTTAAGAGCATGTGGGCAAACACAAACGGCGTTGGATGTGCAAGCCAAAGTAGTCATACCGGGACTGAGAGAGATCTGAATCTTCTCAGAGTTGCTAATAACGCGGAGCAGATCATTCATAGGGGAAGTAGTTCAGATCAAAGCTTATTCTCTGTTCTCTCTCAGTGCAGTCAATTGCGCCGTTCCAGATCTGCTTATGAGCCAGAAAGTTCGAGTGATCAAGTGGTTGCATCTGGTAACTATGAAATGCTGATGGGGGGAGGCACAACTCAGGTAGGCAGCAGTTTGGCTATGCCTACGAACCCGCTTGATTACTTGAGCGGTAGCAACCCGGCAACATCTTTGATGCCAGATGATGTAGCGTGGATGAACCAGAGTCGGCAGAACTCTAGCCTCCATGACCCACTAGGCAAGTTGTATCCAAGGTCATGGAATCCATAACCATGTTTGTGAAGTTTTGCATTGCAGAAGACGCACCTGGTCATCTTTAAGATATACAAAACCCAACATGGGTTTCTTAGTTTTCGTTTATTTTATCTGTGCATGTACATAGAAAGATACAGAGGAACTTTTGTTTTGTACATATTTAGGTTATGAGATATGGACTAGGAACAAAGTGAGGATACTCCAGCTCCCTTTTTATTTTGTTTTTACATTGTCTTTTCACCTTCTCTCTAAAGATAGTGATAGTTTAATAATTCTTTTTAGCATAAAAATGTTGGACAATACCAATGTCTTTTTCTTACTTGAAATCAAACTAAAAATAAAGGATAAAGAGTAATTTGGTTTTGTAGTAAAAACGGAAATAACCTACCAACTTAAGAGATGGAGAGGAAAATTAAGCAGAGATGTGAGAGGAGGAGACAAAACAAAAGAACATCCCCTCCGAGAAGAATGGTGAAGCCACAAAATTAACAGCTAGCTTTTACAGAAAAACTATGAAGCTTCTTGTTTTGTTTTCTTTTTCTGAATCTACAAGTTTTTTTTTTTTTTTTTTATAATCAGAAATAAAGACAAGACTAAGATGGGGGAGAAGAAAAAAGAGGTGATCAGATTGGAGAGAGAAGCTGTGATCCCAATTCTAAAGCACAAGCTCACCACTGCCTTGTCCCTTCACTTTGGTCTCCTTTCCTACATTTCTCTGTTTCTTTCTTTTACATTTCTCTGTTTCTCCTCTTTATAAAATTGATCATATTCTCCAGCGGATAAATGGGAGAGAGAGGAGTTCCTGAGATTCTGTCAGAGAGTGGAATACACCATTAGAGCTTGGTACCACCTTCATTTTGAGGACATTATGGTATAAATCCATCATCTTTCATTCTTTCTGGGAACAAAAAAAAACTCATTTTTAAGTAAAAGGTGATTGTTTGTAGCAACTGTATTCACTCTTTGAGCCCATCCGTGGCGCGCACAGGCTTCATCAACAGAATTTATCTCCTCATGAAATTGATGCTCTTGAACATCAATTTCTTCTTCATTTGTTCCAGGTTCTATCTTTCATTCCACACTCCATTCCTTTTCCTATAACTACAACTTAACAATGAAACGAGAAATCTCATAGGTCATGGAGAAGAGCAACTTTAAAGTGATAACTAATGAAGAAATACAAGTAGCTCTCTCTGCTCAGTATCGTCTCAATCTTCCTATTATTGTTGATGAAACTAAGGTACGTACCTATACTATGACAATCTTCAACACGTACGTTACTTTTTTGGAACTCACATCTTTAATGATGGATCCTTGATGTAGCTTGATACAAGGTTGTTAACAAGATTCTTCTCCAAGTTTCCCCGCGATGATCTTCCTCATTTCGCTGATAAGGTAACTGCTTTCTAATGATTCAGTATCATGAATCCAATGTTTAATGATCTGATGATATCTGTCTTATAGTATATAATATTCAGACGTGGGTTTGGGATAGATCACATGAAAGCTTACTTCTTCCTAGCCAAAGTAAATACAATTCTTGTCCGTATTTGGAACTTTCTACTCACCATCACATGGTGAGTTACGTACCTCGCTCTCTCTTTTATTGACTGATGAATGCTATCAAACTGCAAAACTTATACTCAGAAATTTCCTGTTGCAGTTTAAAGAGACTTATATATGGGAAGAAGAAAGATAAAGGGCTGTCACAACAAATTGATATTAGCATTGAAACAGAGAAGGATAGTTTATACATCGAAAGAATCCGCATAGAGAAGCTGAAGCTCAGGTCTCTCAACTAATTCTTTTTCCTTTTTTAAAGGGCTTATCGTTGACTTTGTCTCTGTGTTTTTTTATTCAGTCTCTCCAACTTGATGAAAAAGATAACCATCCAAGAGCCTACCTTTGAGAGAATCATTGTAGTATACAGGTACAGAAGTATATTTTTCTAGGTATGTGGGTTTGATTCTCATCTTGGTTTATGATTCACACACACACACACAGGAGAGTTTCAGGGAAGAAAGAATCAGAAAGGAACATATATGTGAAACACTTCAAAAGCATTCCAATGGCTGATATGGAAATAGTACTTGTGAGCAACCAACACTTTCTGTTCAAATGTATCTCACTAATTATAAATTAATCGGTTTCTCATAACGACACAGCCAGAGAAGAAAAATCCAGGTCTTACGCCACTGGACTGGGTCAAGTTTCTTGTCTCTGCTGCCATTGGACTGGTCAGTTCTGCTACATTAGTTATTCTAAAGACTTAGACAATGAAAAATGTGATTTATCAAACTCTGCTTTTACAGGTCACAGTGGTAAGTTCAGTGAGCCTTAAAAAAACAGACATCAGAGTCATTGCTGCCATACTTAGCACGGTTGTGGCCTACTGCGTTAAAACATATTTCACGTAATCTACACTCAATAATCAGACAAAACACCCTCACTTTTGTTAAATTAATCCTTAATTACTTCTGTCTCTTCCCCTGAATGAAACGTAGGTTTCAGAGAAACTTGGTAGATTATCAGAGCCTTATCACAAGATCTGTGTATGATAAGCAGCTAGACAGTGGAAGAGGCACTCTGCTTCACCTATGCGATGAAGTCATCCAACAAGAGGTGCTCCCTTTCTTATTTTTTTTTATGTAATATATTCTTGAGTTTTGCTAACAAAGTGATCAAATGCAGGTTAAAGAGGTCATCATTTCCTTCTTCATGCTGATAAAGCAAGGGCGTCCCACGAGCAAGGAGGAGCTTGACATGCAAAGTGAAGCATTCATCAAAGAAGAATTCAACGAAAGTTGCAATTTTGATGTGGATGATGCTGTCACGAAGCTTGAGAAGCTTGGACTTGTCTCTCGTGTGAGTCCCTGCGTCTCGCTTCTATAATCTGTCCATATGTATGTATATTCAGTGAGTAAACTAATATTTTGAAAATGGAAAGGGTTGGTCAGGATTCAGAAGACAAGTATAGATGCGTGAATATGAAGGAAGCAAACGAGATAATGGGAACAACGACGGAAGAGATGGTACTCAAGGCAAGAAGAGGTGGTGAGTACGAAGATGAAGAGGCAGCAGAGATTGAGCCTCAAATGAATCCTCAATATGAACTCACCGCAAAGGAAGAACGTTTCCAATCTCAATTAGACGAGTTCGAGACCTTGTGGATGTAAAAGAGATTTGATGTCATTCAAGACCCATAAATTTGATATTGTATTACAATGAGACAATTAATCGAAAGGACCCATCAACAGCGATCCACCACATTTCACATTTCACACTAAATAGTTTCTTCCTTAATTATTGCATACATATATAATATATTAAATCGAAAAACATAAGACACGGTGATAGAATGTATGTGTAGGTAAGTAGGTAGGTAGGCATATAGGAAGAAAGCGTTCTGTTCAGAGAGGAACGCTGTGCAAGACGACTGTCTCTACGGTGAGGCCTGGTCCGAAACCAAACAAGACACCCCACTCCAACCCTTCTCCTGTTGTGGCCACACCATCCTCCTTGGACTTTCTCCTCATCTCGTCCAGTATGAAGAGGACACACGCGCTAGACATGTTTCCGTACTCGCTCAGCACGTGACGCGTTGCCCTCATCTTCTCTGCTTTGAGTCCTAGCTTTATCTCAACCTGGTCCAGGATCGCCGGACCTCCAGGGTGAGCAATCCAAAAGAGAGAGTTCCAGTCGCTTATCCCGAGCGGTTTAAACGCTTCGTCTAGACTCTTCTCTATGTTCTTGGAGATGAGCCCAGGGACGTCCTTGAGGAGATGGAAGGTGAGTCCCACTTCCCTCAAGTGTCCATCTATGGCTCCGTCCGAGTCTGGGAGGATGGTCTGTGCAGCAGACACCATCTCGAAGATAGGCTTCTCTCCCACGGAGGTATCCGGGTCCGAACCGACGATGAGTGCGGCAGCACCGTCACTGAAGAGAGCCTGACCAACGAGGGAGTCGAGGTGGGTGTCAGAGGGGCCACGGAAGGTGACGGCTGTGATCTCGGAGCAGACGACGAGGACACGGGCGCCGCGGTTGTTCTCAGCGAGATCTTTGGCGAGACGGAGGACAGTGCCGCCGGCGAAGCAACCTTGCTGGTACATCATGAGACGCTTGACGGAAGGGCGAAGGCCGAGGAGCTTGGTGAGCTGGTAGTCGGCACCAGGCATGTCAACTCCGGATGTAGTGCAGAAGACGACGTGTGTGATCTTGGACTTGGGCTGACCCCACTCCTTGATGGCCTTCACTGCCGCCTCTTTCCCTAGCTTAGGGACTTCAACCACCACGATGTCCTGCCTTACGTCGAGAGAAGGAGCCATGTAGGCGCACATGTCCGGATTGTCCTTCAGAAACTCCTCCGTCAGGTGCATGTGCCGTTTCCGTATCATTGACTTGTCGCCTGTTAGAGAGTAATAGTCATCAAGTTGTTAACTCAACTATTCATATATATATATATATATATATATATATATATGTTAAAAGAAATGAAGAAATACATACACATGCGCTTGAACTTCTCCTTGAGGTCAGTCATGTGTTCACTGTTGGTGATGCGGAAGTAGTAGTCCGGATACTCTGCCTGGATCACATGGTTCGCAGGGTTGGCCGTGCCTATCCCCAAGATGCCTGCGGGGCCATCCGCTCTCTGTGCCTTCCTGATCTCATCCAACGACGAAGGCGTACCCATCACCATGTTTTACAAATTGAGTTTTGATCGATGTGTGACTTTGTGTACTATGCAAGTTATGTATATTTAGAAAGCATGCGGGGAGTGAGATTTTATATAAAACAAGATGACAACGGCCAGAAAGGGTGAAAGCGATTGTGGTAGGTTAGATGGACGGGCAGATGAAGCACTACGTGTCTCTCTTCTAGCTCCCTTTTATGTGGTTCTCCTTCTTGCTTCCCTTTTTTTTCGTTACTTACCAAGATTTTATTGAATGGTGGGTTTTATTGATTTACGTATACTCGCAACAACAAGTCATATTAATTTCTATGCTCATATTTATTGTATATTCGATGCATACATATAAATACGTACAACTACCAGGGGTTAGTTGTATAGTTTCTTCACCATACTTCCCACACGTGCATACTTAACTCCATCATTAGCTCCTACTAATCTATTTTTCCTTCTAATCCTATATAACTAACTAACTACCTACTATTACACATAACGTATCGCCTCGTTTTCTCTCTCCCATCCCATCATAATGATATTTGAATCTGCTCTTTTTTAGCCTTCCAACAACGCAAGATCCATTTTTTATTATTATTAGAATTCTTTTTGTTTTTTTCATTAATTATTAGGAACAAGTTAATTATGCTTATCACATTTTATATATAGTTTTTTTTTGTTGCTTTTCACATTGTTGTTTAGTATTATTCACTCCTTTTATCGACCACAAACAATAGTTGTAGACTTGTAGTAGTATGGTTTTGGTTGGTGACATGAGTTACGCTTACATTAGTTTTGAGTTATGGGTATACATCAAAAATGTTACCAATCAAGCATTCGTTTTAATTTTTTTTTGTGTTTGAATTTGAGTTATAATGTGTTACGGTTAAGTTACAATTTTGAGTTATAACCTTTGTAAAATTGATAACTCAAAAATTAATTCAACATCATGTTTTAGAGGTTGAGTTAGGAGGAATTCATGTTTTAATATATTTTTGTTGGAAAAAATAATAACCATCGGCCCACAATCGAAAATGGGCCCTAGAACTTGTAAGCCGCACGCTTTTGGCCCATATTAACATCCCTGGAAATGGGAAGGATGTGGACGAGTTGCGTGACGACGCAATGCAGACCGGAAATTGCTTCCGATGCCGTCAGTCTGGCCACTGGATCAGTGATTGCCCTCTCAAATCCAACGCCGATGATTCTCCACCGTCGATCCAATGTCCGTGCGGCGGCTGTCTCTGTGAAATCAAGGTCTCGAATACTCAAGAGAACCCCGGAAGGAGATTCTACAAGTGCCCTGCTGTTCGTACCCACTTCTTTACTGATTTCCCCTGCGATTCGCGAATTCTTACTGACAAATTGAATTCGAATTCTCAGGCTCAGAATTGCGGATGTTCAAGCGGTGCGACAAAGTAACCGATGAAGATATCAGATTCCGACCTGCCTTCACCATCCCCGATTGCCCCTGCGGTTCTGGACCCTGCCGAAGAGTTACAGCCGATTCCGGACCCAATGCCGGTCGAGCATACTTGCTAATGCGGCATCAAAAAGGTCTGACTTATCGCAACTTTAAGGCTACTCCGAATATCTGGGTTACATGATGTTATAAGAAAACCCCTCTCTCTCTAGGGTTTCGGGGCTTGTGGATTCTTCAAGTGGGAGGATGTTGAGATGCCTCCGAGTTGTGATGTAGTGGATGAGATGGATTTCTGGGTGGAAGCTGATCTGATTTTGAGTGATGTGGAAAGCAGCTTCCAGGCTGTTGGTGTACCGGAAGATGCAAACCAAGTGGCACAGCTCGGGAAAGAATGTCAAGGTTCTGTTATCACAGAGGAGGATGATTCTATATTCGAAAATTTGGATGCCATGTCTGTTTCTGATATGCATTCTGCTGCTGTGAACCAAGGTAAAACTCTTCTTCTTCTTCTTCTTCTTTCAACTCTTATGCTTTATATACTGTCTGATCTGATTGTGATCGAACCTGAAGAGCAATGGATGAAGAGTCTACATGGTGATCAGCCAACAAATTGTGCTCTTTCCAAGCTGAGTGTGGATGAAGCAATGAGTGATTTGGTCTCCAGTGTTTCACATGAAACCAAAAACCATGAGCGGCCTGTTGCTGGAACTAGTGAAGCTGAGTGTCCGTTCCCTAATTTGCAGGACCTAATTGAGCAATACAACTCAGAGAAGCTTCGATTGGAGAGTGTTTCAGGGAAACATGTACAAGTGTTGAGTGCATTTATGGGTTCATACAGTCGACTAAGGCTACTCCATGAGAAAACTAGTCATCTCAGGAAATTGTTACTCGAAACGGAGAAGGAGATGGTTTGTTGCGAGGCTAAGACATTAGAATTTGGAGCAAGTTGCAGGGAAGTGGCTGGAGAAATGGCAGAGTCTCAGAAGATGATGCAGGAGACAGCAGATAAACTAGGAAAGGAAGTAGAAGTATTGAAACAAAAAGAGTTTGTTGATATGAAGAGAAGAAAAAGCTGAGCTCGCAAATGAGTGCCATTGTAAGTGTTTGAAGGTAGTAATGATCACTGGTTAAATTGATTATTTGGCAAGGTAATTAAACTCCTTAATTCCAACACTTTAAACTACCACATCGGATAAACTAGTTAGGTTAATGGATTAGTTGATCGGTGACTGGTACTGCAAAGCTCGTGCCCCTAAAGTTATCACATTCAGGTTTAGATGAGCCAAAAGCATACTTCCTTTGTTTTGGAACTTTTTTAATGTGGTTGAGAATTATGAATCTACTACATAAGTGCGCTCATCACATGGTCGCCGGATTAAAAGAGTAATTAGATTTGAATAAGACAAAAGATTATTGTATAGGTAATAATTAGAAAAAGGATTAGTTATGTGAATACCTTTCCACGTTGAGCGCACATGCCTTCTCTTCTTTCTTCTCTTTTCTACTAAAACACCATTAGAGGCCCAAACCCGCAGATAATTGATCATCAAATCATTCTACATCACCATTACTTCGGCACTAAAGTAAATATAAGAATAATAAAATGCCAGTGGGTTCGTTATTGAGAATAGAACCAGGACTCGACCATATATTCTTTTTGATTCAACTTGAAAATTCAGATAACCCTAAATTTACAGAGTAAAACAAATACTAAAAACAAAACTAAAAAAGAGCAAGTGAGCCAGTGGTTGCCACAACTCTGCTGCTATTTTACCGGTGTCGACTTCGACTCCACTTATTCTCTATGGGGTATTTACATGCCTATTAGGCCGGCCTGCCCAAAATGATGACAAAAAAAGTGATTGAAAAATGTTAATTATTGTTTAATTTTGATTTGTTTACATGATGTTTAAGTTTATTTAATATTTTTTATGAGATTTGTTTACACACTGGTAGTGATACACTTATATGATATATATCCGATCCATTTGTTCGATGCAATTCCATAAAAAGGCTGAGGATGGTTTGTCAAATGCCTAGCAGTTATAACTCATGTGCGAAAAGCGGGGTGGTCTACCAGGATGGCTCAATTAGGATTCTTGACCTCAACCCTAATTGATTGAGGTTCGTATACATATATTGTCCATAAGTGTTACATTCTATATGTTTTATTTTACTGATATACATAAAAAGAGATTGGAATAAAGAAAAAAACGTTAATAAGATTGGAGTAAATAAGATTCAATTGTTCAAAAAAAAAAAACGGTAATAAGATTCAATGCATCAAGAGATTGGAATAAAGATATAAAACTAAACGAGAAAAATGAGAGTTGGTCAAAAGGGGGGAACATAAATTATAGGACTTGTTTTCTCCAATGAAATTAAGATTAAAGATGAAATTAAAAAGCATATATAAAAGATTGCTCACATGCAACCCAAATTCCTTTGTTCTCAATAATGCATGTGTTTGTAAAACAAAACAACAGCAAAATTATAAACAATATATGGAAAACGAATTTGAATGGAGTGTTTTGGTCAGAATATATATATTAAAAAATCGAATTTAGGAAGAGATTATATAATAGCCAAGCGGACAAACAAGATAGATGCCTTTGGGATTATACAAAGGGTGATGCACTATTCATTGAAGTTGCAGCCTATAAAATTGGGAGCACATGCATTATCCCTATTTTGTTTTTGATTATTCTCTAATTAATTAACACCCACTCTTGGTTATGATTATTGTACATGTAGACTAATGGGGGCGTATATTATCTCTATAATATTATTTAAGAAGATATTTTTAAAAATAAACTTTGTTTTATAAGTTATTACATGAAATGCCATTACAAATAATAAATAATAATTGAAATAGGAAAATATATAATAATCGTTTATGATTATTAATTAAAATATGAAAAGTATATATTTACATTAAAAATGTTATTTATTATATAATTTCTTAATTATTTTTAATAATATATATTTTAAAATAATAATCAATTTATATATATTCAAAGAAAAAAAATATATTCAAAATATTGCTATCATTTAACGGTGCATATTAGAGTTATGTTTTTAAGATTATAAGTTTTTGCGAGTTAACCCGAATAATATTTTAGTTCACTACAAAACAGGTTAAATAGACAAATTATTACAAATTGACAGTTTTTTTTTTGCATATTACAAATTGACAACTTTATCTATAATCATTAGTTATATATATTGTAAAATTCAGATAAAATCAATTTTTTTAAATTTAAAAACAATTTATTTTTAAAAAATTACTCTGCGCAGATTAAATCCTAATAAATGAATAATTAAGAATACGATCCATTAATTACCACGGTCCCTAACCGTTGGTCGTGTAGCCAAACATAAATGGTCTTTGGTCTTCCTCTGACACAAAATGAGATCGTCTTAGAAAGGCTACCACTTGCTTCATTAGATACTCATCAAATATCATAATCTCCCTCTCTCTCTCTCTGAGATATGAGACTTCAACAATTGTGTCGCCATTTCTTTTCATTTGTGTTGGTCAGAAGTCAAAACCTGATCACACTGACTGATTAGTTTTATACAAGATTTATACACATATAATAGATGCTTAAGTAATGACTTCATCCTCATAATTTAGTCGACTATACATTCCATCATGCGGCCATCATTGCACCCCCCTTCTTTCCCAATTATTAATTCTAGTTAAAACACCAAACTCATTGTTTTTGTATGATTGATAAGAAATATATTGTTTTCGTTTCATATATGAAATAATCAGGTTTTATCTCTCTTTTTCGTTGTGAGAATCGTAGTTCATGCATATTCCATCATTTAATTTGGACCATCACATGCAATAGTATTTGGACTCGTTATACAAAATATATTCTCCGAATTGAATATAGCTTATCTACTATATACGTTAATCATCTTTAACTTTTGTTTATCAACTGCGATATCATATTATTAGACACGGGACATTGGTATCTAAGATAACATGCTAATCATGGCTCTGTCATCATTCCTCATCCTTTATTTTCAGCTTATTATCTATCTATTTAAATATAATGCTAGCTGATTGTTACAAGTACTCATTTTTAACGATTATATCCTTGTTATTTCTTCACTCTCAGTTGTAAGAAAAATTACTCCCGGTGTATTTTAATTGATTGAGTTAATTATACTAGCAGCAGCTGTTTGATCAAAGTCAGTCAGATCTAAGCATTAGATTTGAGGAGAACCATTTATGAAATATCACTAGTGTAGAAACCCTTGAGAAATGCATGAAGCATGCTACCAAGTGGTAAATCATAATTATATATTTTTGATTTGACTGATAATTGATATATCATGGGGCACAATTAACTCAACGCAGTGCTATTTTTAAATGAAGTTCTTATTGGAATAAAGATAAACAAATTTTTTTTTAAAGAGAATGAAAAGAGGGAGAAAAGGAAAGGTGAAGCTCTTATATAAAAGGGTTGTGGAAGGGATACTTTTCCAAGACCAACACACATTCCTTCTCTCTATTCTCTTCTAACTAGAAAAAAGAATATATTAGCGGACATATATAGATTGATTTGTGTATGAATAAGGTACTATAGAGAGAAATACGAAGGATGAACACATCGAAGAGCAAGAAGAAGCAAGAAGAGGCTGGTACAAGGTTTCTTGGGGTGAGAAGGAGGCCTTGGGGAAGATACGCGGCTGAGATTAGAGACCCAACTACCAAGGAGCGTCACTGGCTTGGCACCTTTGATACTGCCGAGGAAGCTGCTTTGGCCTACGACAGAGCCGCTCGGTCCATGCGTGGCACTCGTGCCCGGACCAACTTTGTCTACTCAGACATGCCTCCTTCCTCCTCCGTCACCTCCATCATATCTCCCGACGATCCTCCTCCTCCTCCTCCGCCTCCTCCTGCTGCTCCTCCTTGTTCTAACGATCCTGTCGATTACATGATGATGTTTAATCAATACTCATCCACAGACTCGCCAATGCCGCAGCCTTACTCTGATCAAGTGGACAGTAGTTACATGTTTGGCGGCTCTCCTTCTTGTTATTCAAACAGTAGCAGCGAGTTGCCTCCTCTGCCGAGCGACTTGTCCAATTCTTGTTACAGCCAACAATCGTGGAGCGTAGAAGACTACTCCTCCGCTACCTATTTCGAGGGTGAGTACGTTCACAGTCCAATGTTCAGCAGAATGCCTCCGGTTTCTGACTCTTTTCCTCAAAGTTTTAACCAATTCGGCTCCTATAATTAACCTTTTTCTCATCCATATTCAATTATTTTCTCCTTTGTACCTTTTTTTTTCTTTTTTTGGGGTTTCATTATGTTTCGCCGTCCTTGATCTATGATCAAAGTGACTGTTTGTCTTATAGTTTTTCAATAAGAAGCTATCCCTGGCTTTGTATCTTATTAAACCAATGAAAAAACAGAATATCTCCATGTGTCCCCTTCACAAAATTCACATACATATTAGATATGGGCCTTGTAACTCAAAGGCCCATTCATGAAGATGCCTGATGGGGCTAATGGGTTGGCCTAACTCATGTTTGTTTTCTTCTGATATAACTAAATTTATAGAATGGAATAACAATCAATCTGTCATAATACTACGTACATCTGTGCATATTATTGTTTTTATGGGATATATATGCTGAAATGTTTCATATTTTGATGGGTTCTGGTAACTTACCTGTTGTATTGTGGTCGTCAAAAGATGGTAGTAGGTTTTTACTGGTGAACCATGTCTAGCTGTCTCAAAAGCTGATTACCAAACATTAAAAAAAAATACAAGTACATATAAAGTGGTTCCCGGGAGAGGAAATGAAGATGAAGAATATATGGAGATGAAGTTTTACTCTTTTTATGCCATTGAAGCTGCACTTCTAGTTGTAGCCAACTTTGAGATTATGCAAACAAGTGGGCAGAGCGTTTAGTGCCTGAACCAGCTTGCTCCATGCCTCGGTTACCTGAATGGAACCAAGGAAGTGCCTCAGGTTTGTTGTAACCCTCTAAAATCAGTGATAAAGAACAATCCAGAGTGCTTGTGCCGTATGATTAGTAACCGAGGGAGTTCAAAGGCCGAGCAAGCTGGCAGAAATGTCAATGATGCTCAAATGTTGCCTGCCCGATGTGGAGAACACGTCAATCCCCTTGCCTGCTTGACTCGTATGTACTCTTTTCTTATTTGAAAAAACTCTCATTTCTTTTTGTCAGCCAAAAGATGTATATATGTGTCTCTCAATCTTCTGTAGGATCTCGAGGATCTACAAACTCAGACCGAAGTTCCTCCATTGGCAACTCCTTTTCTCACTCATATTGGATGAAAACATTAGCTTTAGCAACCACCCTTTTGTCATTTATTCTTCAAATAAACTGAATCTCTCATTGTCATTTATAGCACTCGATCTGTTTGCTTGTTAAGGATTCTTTTTTTTGAATGCTTATTATGACTTATTATTTTTGGTAGTCGCCAACACACATAAATGTACCATTTATGATATATTCCACATAAATAGTATAATTCCATTTCTAATACCACCGATCAATTCTCTTCAACATTCATAACTCCACAAACTTGTAAAAGTGCGACTCTTTTGGAAGAAAGAAATTTGGTTACCAAAAATAAAATAATACGATGGTGTAGTTGTAGTATCCTCGGTAAGCCGTAAATTATAGATCGAATAGCAAAACCGGTACAAGAACCGAAAAACTCAGGTGGTTCGACAATTTTGTGCCCGGTCACTTAAGGGGGCAGTTGACCAGATCGTCCTCTAATGCGTTGTGCGGATCGGACAAAGCTACTACAAATCCGACCAACACTAAACCCTCCTTGTTGAGCGATCATCGGAAAAAATGGGAGGGATGTTGTACAAGCTCTTCGCCTCGGCGTCGCTGCTAACCCTCGGATTGTATCATCTCATTTGCACTTTCTTCCATGTTCTCAAGTCTCCTCAATCCTACGCCGCAAAGCCCTTCTACGCTTTTCCCCGTTTCTCCACCGCCGGTAATAACCACCACCGCCTCCACAACGCACCTTTGATCATCCTCATTCTCTCCCTTTTCGTCGCTTTCCTCCACCAAACCATAATCTCCTTCTACTCCGATCCTCTTGTCAAAGGAAGTACCCCCGTTCACCGATTTTCCTCCCTCAATTCCGCCGCCGTGTTCTTCCTCTTCCTCCTCATCGCCGTCTACCTCCTTCTCTCGGAATCCGCCTCCTTAATCCCCCTTCCCTCCGATCTCCTCTTCGCACTCGCCTCCGGAGGTTTCTTCCTCCATTACTCCGCCGCCTCCTCATCGGCCTCAATCCAGACATCGGATCTACAGGCTCACTGCGATTCCCTCTCCGCCCGCATCTCCGCCTTATGCTCCCTCCTCTGCTTGCTCCTGGCTTGCCGCCCTAGGCTCTTCATCGCTGACGCTGCCCTCGCTTCTGCCATTTGCCTGCAGGGTCTCTGGCAGCTCCAGACCGGGCTCTCTCTTTACGTCGATGGCTTCATTCCCGAGGGATGTCATCGTCTTCTTGATGTTTCGAGCGGCGTTGAAGGATCCACCAAGTGTGATATCCAGGAGTCCAAGCTAAGAGCTGTCTCCATCTTGGATCTCATGTTTACTGTCCACGTCGTGCTTGTGGTCATCCTCCTCTTTGTGACCTACACGATGGTGGCGATGGCTGCGGGAGTGAGAAGAACAGGCTCTTACGAGGCTTTGCCAACCAATTCTAATGATTCTAATCACATTCAGATGAAGTCTTTGACCGGAACTCAGGCCTGAACGTGTATGTCTTTGCTTATCGATCATCTTGCTTTGCCTTCTTTCTTTTTTGTATCCTCTTCTTTTGGAGCTTGTTGCTACTTTCTGGCCTCTTTCATTTGACAAGTATTTATCCAAATTTTCATTGTTCAATATAGTGTTTAATCCTGTTATAATTGGAAGATGATGACATGCTCTACAGAATTATGGTATATTATTTGTTGATTATGAATAGCATTGCAAGTGGTCAATTTAGCTGATTTTTCCTTCGATCTAGGATATTGATGATCTTTGTCTGTCCGATGTTCCATTTCGATTTTGGAATATTGTTTACAATCCATCATGTAACATTTATTTGGTTTTTGGTGAAAGACAGAGAATGTGATACAATGAGGATGAAACTCCTTTTGAAAATGTTAAAGTGGGTGTGACATAGGGATGTTGTCAACATGGCTCAAGCCCTGCGCAATAATTAAGCTAAGGCAGTCCCATGTCAAAGAAGAGAAACACAAGGTATGCTTTTCCATACGTTTTCTCTTCTGTTGCCTTGGGGGGCCTCTTCTTTGACATTGGACTGCCTAAGCTAAGGCTTGCGTTGATGTCACATCCACTTTCGCGTTTTATCATCATACATATCATCTTCTTTGTCTTTCACCTCTAGCTGAGTTTGCTTGAACCAAACACCAAATAGATTTCAATTTGAAATGGTTACAGACTTTGGTTGCAATTTAACATGTAACAGGCTTTGGTATTCTTGTAAGTTGGTAGAATAAATGCAGAAAAGATACATGTTTTAACGCCAACAGGAGTTCAGTTGTTAAGGTAGACGACGGTTAATTGTTAAGATGCAGCGAGATATTTGGAATATTTTCAAATATCTTTATTATTATCTTTTATTTAATTAATTAAGATTATTCTAGATTTTAGGGTTTTATGATTTATTATAAATAAGCTGTTTAGGTATTCTATTGTATTCAGTTTATGATTTGATTAATAAAGAGATTTTAAAGAGGTTTTTGATAAACCAAGGTAAGGGTATTCTTAGAATCAACGGATCTAGTTCTATCCATAGAAACTTCCGGTTCATCATTTGGTATCAGAGCTGCGTTTTTTGATTTTTTAATCAGAGACCGATTCTGGATGTCATGGTGAGTGACAATATCTATACTTCCGAGGACGAAAGTCCTTTTGTCGAGAGAGAATACCATGAGATCTACAAAGAGATCTATGGCGATCCGATCTACGACACCTATGAAGACGATGTCCTTGTTATCGATTTTGTCTTTGAAGAAAATCTGAGGCGTGCAAAATCCGTGTGCAATCATATTGACTCTGATGCCGATTTCGTGCAGAATCCGGTTTGTGCGAAAATTGTGCAGAATCAGGTTTATGGAAAAACTCTGCAGAATCCGTTTCGTGCGAAAATTGTGCAGAATAAGGTTTATGAAATATCTCTGCAGTATTGGATTCGTGCAAAATCCGGGTGGAGAGATTTTCTGACAGAATACGTGCCTGATCTTGTGCATATTCAAACTAATGGATTTAAGAAGATCTATATGATGTTAAGAATGTTGTTGAAGATTCGAGGGCGAATCTTTCTTGGCCGGCGGGACCTGATGCAGCAAAGAATTGA
This sequence comes from Eutrema japonicum, assembly GCA_030161315.1. Lineage (NCBI taxonomy): Eukaryota > Viridiplantae > Streptophyta > Magnoliopsida > Brassicales > Brassicaceae > Eutrema > Eutrema japonicum. Next base: position 51,021,758 of record BSQW01000005.1, read on the forward strand.
AAATTCGAGGACGAATCTTTTTTGGCTGACGAGACTGATGCAGCGAGATATTTGGAAATAGGGTTTTATGATTTATTATAAATAAGTTATTTAGGTCTTAGAATCAACGGATGTAGTTCTATCCATAGAAGCTTCCGCTTCATCATAACTCAACAGAACCAACAGTGAGCTTGCATTTGGAAGCATAGTGACACGAATCTGTCTTCAACATTGGATCTTGTTATGTGCGTAAATTACAGTTGATCATTGTGTACAAACTTGCTCTCTTTCTGATATTTGTAGATGTTTCACGGGAGGGCAGACTAGTTAATCAGGATAAAGAACAAGTAAATCAGTCCTATCTTATCGGGTCATTTGTTACTATGGGCCCAAGCATAGGCCCAAATATGTCACGTATGCTTTGATAGCTTGAAATCTGGAGGATTACGCACGCGTGCGAAGGGAATGGTGAAACCTTAGTGGTTAAGTCATGGAAAAAAAAAAGAAAAAGGATAAAACAATCAAATGAGAGATTGAAAGCTACACTTGTCTTAATGTGTTGTTTCCGTAACTCACATAATCCACTTTTTTGTTGTTGTTAATATGATAATATCTATTCTAGAGACATCGAGACAAATGATGAATGAGTACATTACATTCACGCAAACTGTTCGTGTTTGGTAAAAATATATATCGAGACATGTCTTAAAATCTTACAGAAAAAGGAGAAGCGCGAATATGATAATAGCAAAAGGCAACAAAAGATAAATTAAAGAGAAAAAAAGTAAAGCGATTTTGGCCTCAATCAACGGGAACGTATCTTAATTTTAGAGGTTCGTCTTTCTTTATACTTTTGAGACGAGAGTTTGCGAGCAATGGTTGACAAATAATATACAATAAGGGTGGAATATTTGTCACTGTGTTACACATTCACATTGTTTCCTTAACGTTTAATCCAACCTTGTTCGACTTTAAATGTTTTTAATCATTACTGACTACAAAAATTTCATCAAAATGATTTAGATTGTGAATTGTGATAATCTTAACCAGCCAGGCGCAGGCACGTGTCCTCCCCGGCCAGCTTTAAGGATTTCCTTAGCCAAGACCATTATTGTGATTGTGTATAAATGTAACCCTTCCTTCATCTCTCCCGTTTTCCATTCTCAATAGACTCTTTTTACAACATATATAAAACTATAGGATCCAAAAGCGAAGCCATAAAATAATGAAGAAGGCAGCAGAATTCGTGAAGCATATAATAAACATGTTGGCTGGTCTTGCCAAGGACAAGACGAAGGAGCTGAAGAGGAAGACAAGAGCCTTTAAGACCCGTCTTGTAATATTCTCCCTGCTCCACAACAGAAACATGGTGGTGAGCTCTTTGTCTCACAAGCTCAAGGCGAAAGCAACATCAAGAAAGCTAGATGATGGTAAGGATCAGGAACACAATCAAAACATGGTGGCAGTGGTGTATAGCCACAACGCCATGTCTAGCACTCCTGCCTCCCCGCAATATGTACAATATGTGGAGGAGGAAGAGGATGATGAAGAGGAGGAGGAAGAAAAGTTTCCAGACCTGAGACACTCGCTGTTTGAGGCAGAGGGTTCGGTGATAGACATGGTGAAACACTCCAAGGAGGACAAGGGAGAAGAGTTTCGGTTGGAAGACGAAATCGACAAAGTGGCTGATCTATTCATTACCCGATTCCACAGACAGATGTGGTTGCAGAAGCAGCTCTCTCTCGAGACTCAAGATACATCCTCCTGATTCAAATCTTTATTAGTGACCCTTTCATATACATAACATTATTAACGCCCCTATTTTTTTGGGGCGGAGGACGCAATGATCCTTTTAGATTTTGTTTCCGTACGTAGTGAAATGAAAACGGGACGTATACAACGCTTGTTTATTAATTTCCTTCAACCTGTACCTAACAACGTCCCCTCTCTGTTCATGCTTCTTCTTGACCTATCCAATACAGTTTTTTTTTCTTGTTATTGTTGTTTATGAAACTTAATAATTGACCATACCACTGACTACACCACTGCGACCATTATTTATCGTTTTATGGCCCATTTAATTAAATACGGGCTCGTATCTATACGGACTGCAGCCCTACAATTCCAACTTACTAAAGCCCATTAAGGCCCATTCACCGAAGCATGTGCAATTAAAAGATGACATGTAGCAAGTGGTCAAAATAAATAAAATTGACAAATCAAACAAAATTAAAGAAAAAATATGTTTTATATTTTATCTTATCAAATTCTTCCAATTTATTATGCTTTGCTCATGTTGCAAGAAAACATAGAGATAACACGTTCTTTTGAACAAATGTAACTTAATTTTCATATTTGTGATTAATCAATGATAAGTGTCATAATGTTTTTTTTTATGTATACTCATCTCATTCTGATAAGTCAAAATTATTTTAAACATATAAGTTTTAGTTATGTATATAACTGAAATTTGGCAAAAATATTGATGTGGGTAGCAACGGAGATAATACTAGTATCTTATTATATAAAGCTGGATCTCTCGAGCTTGACACGTAGGATAATTATCAATCACGAGATTGTGACATTTGTCACGGTTATTAATTTAGATCTTGACATGTGTTAATTTAATTAAAAAAATAAAAAGAATTAAAGTAAATATTAAAAAATGTTAAACTAAAAAATGCAATATTACAAAAAAGAGAAAACAATAATAAGTAAAGAAAACTTATTTAAAAAAGGAAAAACAAGAATAAATATGGAAAACATATAATAAAAGAAAATGACAAAAGAAAACTTAAAAGGTTATAATCTACAACCACAACCAAAAAGTTAAACTAAAAAAATTCAATATTAAAAAAAGAGAAAACAAGAATAAGTAAAGAAAACTTATTTAAAAAAATGAAAAAGCAAGAATAACTAAAGAAAACTTATAATAAAGGAAAGTGACAAAAGAAAACTTAAAAGGTTATAATCTACAACCACAACCAAAATCAAAAAGGGAAAATTATAAATATACTCTAAACTTAAAAGAAAAATTATTAATATACGATCAAACTTAAAAGTTTATAATCCTTTTCATTATGACAAAATAAAACTTAAAAAATTAAAATTATTAATATCTATATATATAAAGGAGAATGAGTCAAAGTTAGTAACTTGCAAGATCGCGACACGTGTCAAGTTAATCCATTAGATTTTGACATATGTAAAAAATTATCAATTAGATTTTGACACATAATATCTATATATATATATATATATAAAAGAGAATGATTCAAAATTAATAACTCGCAAGATCTATCTATCTATCTATATATATAAAAGAGAATGATTCAAAGTTAGTAACTCGCAAGATCGCGACACGTGTCGAGTTAATCTATTAGATTTTGACACGTGTACAAAAAATTACCAATTAGATTTTGATACATAATATCAACGATAAAGGAAAACATGTAATCTAGACTTAATCATAATATTAAAGGTAGCAAATAAAGGAAAATAAAATATATTTTTTATTAAAGAAATTTATCTTAAAGTTTTTACGCATAATATTAACAATAAATGAAAAATATAATTTAGACTTAATTCTAAAAATAAAGTTAGCAAAAAAAGGAAAATAAAAGTTGGTTTTAGATTAATAAAATGTATCTTAAAGTTTTTTTAAAAAATGAAAAACAAAAATTATGTTTATAATAAAGCAATAAAATAATATATTGACATCATAAAAAGGAAAGTAAAAAAAAAAAAATTAAACCAAAAATTATCCTAAAAGCTAAATTTAAAAAAGAATAAAAGTTAAAGTTACAAAAATGAGATAAAAAATTTTCTATTTTGATTAAGGAAATTTTAAAAAGGAATACAATCCTATAAGGAAAATGAATTCTAATTTCTCAACTCTATATAACCAATTTGATATTTGCTTTTCAATTTTACAACCAAAAAAACGTTGACTCACATATTTCGTCCATAAGCTACATCCTCTTCGTTATCTAAACTAGAGGTAATCTTCCGTGTAATCGAAATTATGATGTATGCTATGAAATATCTTCTTTATATACACCGCTTCATATATCTTCGTTATCTACACCCGACATTATGTTGTACATTATCTAAACTAAAAACTAAATTATGTTGTACGTTATCGAAATTATGTTAGAGAGACATGTCATCTGAATCGATCAGATTTTGAAACATGTTTAATAAATTTTCAGTTATATTCTGATAGATTCTTAATAATTTTATAATTATATTTTAACACATAATATTAACAATAAAAATAATATTTATAATCAATTCATAATCTTAAAAGGTAAAAAAAAATTAGTAGTTATGTTTAGATTAAGAAAATTAAATAAAAATTATAAATAAAAGCCAAAAATTTTAAATAAAGAAAAAACTATATTTCAGATTAGAATAAGGAAATTAAACAATATATAACAATCCTAAAAAGAAAATGAATAAAACCGATCGCTTTTAAAAAGCCAAAAAAATTAAATATGGAAAAACTATATTTCAGTTTAGAATAAAAAAAATATTATATAAAGTTGAATGTTTCAATGTTGTTAACTTAACTGATCGCGACACATGTCAAGTCAAAGTTGTAAAAGAATAAAATCGATTAATAAAAAAACTTAAAAATTTGAAAAATTTAATAACCGATTCATAATTGGTAATTTTTAAAAAATAATTAAAAAATTATCTTAAGAGGCAAAATTAATATAAAAATGAAAAAAAAATCTTAATTTTTCCATTTAGACTAAAGAAATTAATCATAAAAGAAAAAAAATTCTAATTTCTCACCTCTAATTTCTATTTAGTTTTTCTATCGTTTCTAAATTGATATATTATATATTTTCATGGGTGATCTAAGTTTATTTTCTATTTTTCGTTTTTAGTTTTTTTTCACGGGTTATAAAAAAATTTAATTACAAATCGGGTACTTATCTAGTAATAATTATAATTTAGAATCTCCGGTTCCCTTTAAAACGACGCCGTTTGATCTTCTCCCCTTCCTGCGGTCCTTTTGCCTGCGAATAATATGTTTAGTGTTTTTGATGCTGTTTGGTTGATAATTAGAGCCACTTCCTCTGACTAATCATCTGGTTAATATGTACATCTTTATATATAATTTTGTAAGTCTTCGGCTAAATCAAAAATAATCAGATTAGCCGAGAAGACAAAAGTTTTTTTAATTTATTTTGTTATCCCTTGTTGGTCTATGCGTTTGTTCTTGTTCGAGTAATATTTTGTCTTGGTGAAGTTAAAACAAAAAAAATTGGTATAGTATTAGTGGGATATGAAATGTGATGAGATTTGCAAGTTGGTTGTGATATCCTTGTTCAATTTCAATTTTCATTATCATGAGTTCAAAACGAGCAGTGCAAAAGTAAGTAGGGTAACACAGCGAACCAGTGGTTATATTTTTTTTTTAAAAAAGGAATAGAGGAGTGAAAGTATATATATGGTGAATCGCACATGCTTCTTGTCATGTGATCATGTCTCTGTTGCACTTTTTGAAACTTGAACCTTTTTGGTTTGTTTTTTCCCTATATCCTTTCTCTCCTACTGATTGATTTATTCCAATTTTCAGGTCGGTTTGGAGTCTAAATGGAAAGCTTATTAGCAAACCTGGTCGGTTAGTGAAATAGTGTTTGCTTATTATGTTCAGCCCCACAGATCTAAAGGAAAAGAATCCAAAGATGCATTAATTAGCGAGAACATGGGGATGCGGGCTTATCATCATGTCAGCATAAGACTAGTCAGTCCATGTGCATCTGCAACACTCCCTAAGTTACTAGCAAGACTGCTGCAAACATTGAAAGTAACACAGTGCAGTGATTATAATAACAACCAGATTTTATCTTAATATCTAGCTGATATGGCTATAGATAGAAACGCAATGTCTGTTAGGTGTGATGAGAGTGAGAATGGGTCGTCTTTCTTTTGCTCTTTGCCTCACCTTTCTGGTTATGGCCACAGTAACATTTGGTGTACCTCCTAAAAAGTCTATCGATGTTCCTTTCGGCAGGAACTATTTCCCCACTTGGGCTTTTGATCACATTAAGTATCTCAATGGTGGTTCTGAAGTGCATCTCGTCCTCGACAAGTACACTGGTCAGTTTCTCTGCCTTGTTATATATATTTCTCTAACACAGATTTTATCTAAAGCCCCCTTCTGATTGTTCTTGTTCAATGCGCACAAGGCACCGGCTTTCAGTCAAAAGGTTCCTACTTGTTTGGCCACTTCAGTATGCACATAAAGATGGTTCCCGGGGACTCTGCCGGAACTGTGACCGCCTTCTATGTAAGTGGAAGTCGTTTACTAAAAAATTATCTGGAGCATCTTTAAATTGTCAATTGAAAAAAAGTTGTATCTTGCTTTTTTCCTGCAGTTGTCATCACAGAACTCAGAACATGATGAGATAGACTTTGAGTTTCTGGGGAACAGAACCGGGCAGCCTTACATTTTGCAGACAAACGTGTTTACAGGAGGCAAAGGAAACCGAGAGCAGAGGATCAACCTCTGGTTTGACCCTTCCAAGGACTATCATTCCTATTCAGTTCTCTGGAATATGTATCAGATTATGTAAGTTAGCATTCCTCAAGTGTAGTTTCTACTCAAAAAAAAAAATTCCACAGCTAAGCGTATAGTTGTACAACAGGTTCTTTGTGGATGATGTGCCGATACGAGTGTTCAAGAATAGCAAAGACATTGGGGTGAAGTTTCCATTCGACCAGCCGATGAAGATATATTCGAGTCTGTGGAATGCAGACGACTGGGCCACAAGGGGAGGGTTAGAGAAGACCAACTGGGCAAATGCTCCTTTCGTCGCCTCATACAGAGGTTTCCACGTCGACGGATGCGAGGCTTCAGTGAATGCTAAGTACTGCGAGACGCAAGGAAAACGTTGGTGGGATCAGAAGGAGTTCCAAGACTTGGACGCTAAACAGTACAAGCGTCTCAAATGGGTTCGTCAGAGATACACCATCTACAACTATTGTACTGACCGCGTCCGATTTCCCGTGCTTCCTCCTGAGTGCCGCAGAGACCGAGACGTTTAGTACTTTTCAGATGTCATCTAGATTTGTTGTATCCACACTTGCATAATTTCCTACTTTTTTAATGTTTTTTCTTCTTGCAAGTTATGGAAGAAGATATAGAGGCTCGAGTAGTTACTAGTTACAACCATACATGTGACGTGAAACCGAGAACATGAATTTCAGTGGTCACAGCCTCAAACTCAATGTCACTTTGTCATGATTCTTAAGATGGGATCATAAGGTTTTGAAATATGACAGTTCCACAAATACAACAGTAAGCGATTAAGTCAAAGAAAAAAAAGATATGATTCAAACAGTATATATATATAGATTAGTTAGTGCATTGGGATATAGAAAAGTAAAAAAGCTGGGCTGAATCACGCGTATAACCTGATAGGTCGTCGTCTTTGATATATTCTGTTAGTATTGTTTAGATTATCTAGTGAATATCTCACTTGTATTATGTTGAGATTCCTGATTTTATTTAACCTTTTTGGTTTTATATAGCCTAGTAAATATAAGGATCCCGGCAAGGGAAATCCATCATCTTTCATGATATCAGAGCACTATCGTTCCTGACCTATTCTCTAATTTCCTTACTTCTCTCCACCCTTTCTCTCTTCTTCTTTCTCGTTCCATTATTTCCCTTTCAATGACTGCTCAACCTCCAGCAATTGAACGAGCTTTTGGGGTCACTAACATCAAATCTCATATCCCAATCACTCTCGATTTCGATGACCACAACTACGATGCATGGAGAGAGCTTCTCCTCACCCATTGCCTAACTTTTGATGTCCTAGGACATGTAGACGGCACTCTGTTCCCTGCAAATGACAACGATACGGCATGGGTTAAACGTGACGGGCTTGTAAAACTGTGGATCTATGGAACACTTGCCCAACCTCTGTTCAGATCCTCATTCAAACCCGGTGGAACCGCAAGAGATATTTGGCTCCGTATCGAAAACCAATTCCGCAACAACAAAGAAGCCCGTGATATTCAACTCGACGATGAGTTACGCAACTCAGAGATCGGAGATCAAACGATTAAGGAGTATTCTCAGAAACTTAAATCTCTCTCCGACCTCCTCACCAATGTCGATGCTCCTGTCAATGAGAGAACCCTTGTGATGTATCTCCTCAACGGTCTGAATGAAAAATACGACAGTATTATCAATGTTATCAAACACAAGGAGCCATTCCCGAATTTTGATAGCGCCAAAAATATGCTGGAGATGGAAGAATCACGCCTTAAGAAGATACGCAGACACTCGGCTACACACACACAGATCATTCTTTCTCTTCAACAGCACTCATCGTCTTCAATCAATCAGCAAAGATTGAACAAACCCCTCAGCCGATTCGAACCCAGCAAACACAAAAATTCAACAACAACAGAGGAAGGGGAAGAAACAATCGGTCACGAGGAAGAAGCAATTACTCGTTCAGACCAAATTACCCAAATTGGGCCTCACCAAATGGATGGCCTGGTCCATTCCCATCATGGCCCAATTAATATCCAAATTGGAATTCATACATTCAGATGAACTCATTCCGTGGACCACCTGCATCATACGCTTTTCGACCGCAAGCCCATTCAACCGATCAAGCTCATATTATGCAAACTCAGCCGACAAAAGACTACAGTGAAATCTACAGTGGCGAAACACTACCTGATCCAGGATCATCTGATTGGTACATGGATTCAGGAGCTTCGGCTCATCTCTCTTCATCAACAGGTATCCTCGATTCTAATTTTACTCATAACATCAATCATTCGGTCATCGTTGGAAATGGTTCAAAAATTCCCGTCACTTCTATTGGTTCTTCTTCCCTAAACACCAACTCTCGTCCCTTGTCTCTTCGCAATGTCCTTGTTGCTCATAAAATTGTGAAAAACTTAATCTCTGTTCGTAAATTCACAACAGACAATTGGTGTAGTGTTGATTTTGATCCTTTTGGTCTTTCTGTGAAGGACCTTCAAACTCAGCACACTCTGCTCCGATGTGAAAGCTCAGGGGATCTTTACACTCTTCCAGCCTCTTTCAGAAAAATTTCATCCTCTCCTTCGACAGCTCTATTGGCTTCCACTCCAACGCTTTGGCACAAGCGGCTTGGCCACACAAATAATGCTGCTCTTCGTTCAATTCTTTCTTCAAATTCAATTCAATGTAATAAGGACAAGTTATCCTCTTCTTGTGAACCTTGTCAGTTGGGAAAGCAAATAAAAATTCCTTTTCAGCCTTCGACAACTGAAATTTATAAACCCTTTCAAATTGTTCATTCCGATGTTTGGTCCTCCCCAATTCCAAGCATCAGTGGGATTCGATATTATGTGCTGTTTCTAGATCATTATACTCAATTTCTTTGGGTTTATCCATTAAGACGTAAAAGTGAGGTTTTCTCAAAATTCTTAAACTTCACTTCTTACATCAAAAATCAATTCAGCACTTAAATTCAATCTTTCCAGTGCGACAATGGCGGAGAATTCAACAACAAAGAATTCCACGAGTATTTCGATACAAATGGGATTCAAGTTCGATTCTCTTGCCCTCACACTTCTCAACAAAATGGGAAGCCTGAACGGATGATACGAACAATCAATAACACGGTACGAGCTCTCCTTTTTCAAGCTCAACTGTCTCCGAGTTATTGGGTTGAAGCTCTCCATGTCGTTGTCCACCTTTTGAACATCCTTCCTTCCTCTGCCATTCACAATCAAATCCCCTTCACTAGGCTTTACAATCAAAATCCGAGCTATGATCATTTAAGAGTCTTCGGTTGTTTATGCTTTCCCAACTTGAACCACTATAATCTTCACAAAATGTCTCCGAGATCAACACCGTGTTTGTTTCTTGGTTATCCCTTGCAACATCGTGGCTATAGATGTCTTGATATGAAAACCAATAAGATCATCATATCTCGCCATGTCCATTTCGATGAAGATAAATTCCCAGCAGCTGAAAAATATCAAAATCAAGATAAAGCTTATCACTTTCTCGAAAATTCGGATCCTTCTCCTCAATTTCGTACAATTCTTCAAACACCAATTCATGTTCCTACACTACAAACGCTTTTACCTCATAATTTACCCTCAGTTTCGAATATTCAGCCACAACAAGCTGCTCCAGAAAACACTAGTCACACAATGACGACTCGTGCCAAATATGGATTTCGAAAACCCAAAAAGGTCTTTTCTCTTCTCACCACAACAAAATCTCCACTTCCAAAAAGCCATCTTCAAGCTCTTTCTGATCCAAATTGGACACCAGCGATGAACGATGAACATGGTGCTATGATTGAAACTAGAACTTGGGATCTTGTTTCGAGGCCTAAAAATGTCAATATTGTTAAATCCATGTGGTTGTTTAAACATAAATATGATGCAGATGGGACTCTAACAAGACATAAAGCCAGGTTGGTGGCTAATGGAAAATCTCAGGAAGCTGGTATTGACATCACGGAAACATTCAGTCCTGTCGTTAAACCTGCGACGATCCGTACAGTCCTCAATATCGGAGTTTCTTGTGACTGGCCGATTCATCAGTTAGATGTCGAAAACGCTTTTTTGCAAGGAGATCTTTAAGAAACGGTGTATATGCATCAACCACCGGGATTCAAAGATCCAACCTATCCCAATCATGTCTGCAAACTGAGAAGAGCCATATATGGCTTGAAACAAGCGCCCAGGGCTTGGAACTCCAGATTTGCGAAGTTTATCACTACAATTGGCTTTACAACAAGCAAGCCAGATGTTTCTCTGTTTGTTTTCAGGAAAGTGAATGAATTGGCTTACCTTCTGCTCTATGTCGACGATATCATCTTAACTGCATCCTCTTCAAGCTTACTGCAGCACATTACTGCATTACTTAAAGCAGAATTTTCGATGACGGACATGGAAAAAATCCGCCATTTCCTCGGGATTAAAGCAGATCACAACGACAAAGGCATGTTTTTAAGTCAAGGATCTTATGCACATGAGATACTCGAACGAGCAGGAATGACAGATTGTAAATCTTGTGCTACGCCTGTTGATTTGAAATCCAAACTTTCTGCATATATTGGCGGTCCTGTTGCTGATCAGACAATGTATCGAAGCCTAGCTGGAACACTTAAGTACTTGACTTTTACAAGACCAGATATATCTTATGTTGTGCATCAAATATGCTTGTATATGCCTAATCCTCGACAGCCACATTTACACGCACTTAAGAGAATACTTCGATACATAAAGGGGACTCTGTCTCATGGCATTCATCTGACTAAAGGACCAATTGACAGCCTCACTGCGTATTCAGACGCTGATTGGGCAGGCTGTCCGGATACGCGTCGTTCCACATCTGGTTATTGTGTTTTTCTTGGACACAATCTGATCTCATGGTCAGCTAAACTTCAACCAACCGTCTCGAGGTCGAGCTCAGAAGCTGAGTACAAAGGAGTTGCAAACACTGTTGCTGAGCTTTGCTGGTTGCGAAATCTAGTGCTGGAACTTCATTACAACATCACCAAAGCTTCAGTTGTTTACTGTGATAATATCAGTTCAGTATACTTGGCTACCAATCCCGTAAAGCATCAAAGAACGAAACATATCGAACTTGACATACACTTTGTTCGTGAGAAAGTTGCTATTGGCGAAGTGAAAGTTATTCATGTTCCTTCATCTCTACAATATGCTGATATCTTCACCAAAGGTCTCCTAACCTCCTTGTTCCAAAAATTTCGTATCAGTTTAACCGTACGTCAATCCAACGCTTCAAGTGAGGGAGGGTGATAGAATATAGATATATTCTGTTAGTATTGTTTAGATTATCTAGTGAATATCTCACTTGTATTCGGTTGACATCCCTGATTTTATGTAACCTCTTTGGCGCCTAGTAAATACAAGGATCCCGCAAAGGAAATCCATCATCTTTCAGTCTTCAGATCCGGCGAAGATGCAAGAGATCCAGCAATTCCTATCCTCCGTGCTCTCTCAGCGTGGCCCCTCCCCCTCCCGTACGCCGAGACCACCAAGTGGCTGATCCGGCAACACCTCCTTAACCTAGTCTCTACCTACTCCTCCCTCGAGCCCAAAACGGCGACGTTTACCCACAACGATGGCCGCTCCGTGATCCTCCTCCAGGCCGACGGCACAATCCCGATGCCTTTCCAAGGCGTCAGCTACAATATCCCCGTCGTTATCTGGCTCCTCGAGTCTTACCCTCGCCATCCTCCTTGCGTCTACGTGAACCCCACGCGCGACATGATCATCAAACGCCCTCACTCCAATGTCTCTCCTTCCGGCCTCGTCTCCCTCCCTTATCTCCACAACTGGGTTTACCCTAGCTCCAATCTCCTCGATCTCGCCGCTCAGCTCAGCGCCGCCTTCTCCCGTTATTCGCCGCTTTACTCTCAGCGCCGTCCTCCGCCGTCTCCTTCGATCGGTTCGGGATATCAGCAACCGTCGAGGCCTTTCCCTCCTCATCAGCAGCAGCAGACGGATGACGCGGCGGAGGTCTACAAGAGGAACGCGATCAACAGGATGGTGGAGATGGTTCACGGCGATCTCGTCTCGATGAGGAGGGCCAGAGAAGCGGAGGCGGAATGACTGCTGAGTTTGCAAGCCGGCCTTAAGAGGAGAGAGGAGGAGCTCAACAGGGGTTTGCAGGAGATGGTGAACGAGAAAGAAACCCTAGAGCAGGAATTACAGGTTATCTCCATGAATACCGATTTTCTCGATTCCTGGATTAGGGACAACCAAGGGAAAGCCAAGAATCTGCTAGTAGATTTGGATGTAGATAATGCCTTTGACTGCATTGAGACACTGTCCAAGCAGATGTTAGAGTGCACTGCTTTGGATTTAGCCCTTGAAGATGCTGTTTATTCCATGGATAAGTCGTTTCGAGATGGGTCTTTACCATTTGATCAGTATTTGCGGAATTTCAGGTTGCTGTCGAGGGAGCAGTTCTTCCACCGAGCCACGGCTGAGAAAGTTAGGGTCACACAGATGGAGGCTCAGGTTGCTTCGATTGCAGCCAGGTTGCATTCGTGATCACTGGCAACACTTTTGCTGATTACTAATTATATTCCATTACTGTCTACACCAGTGCATATACAAAGTTGAATTGATCATACTTTGGGTTACCATTCTCTTTGTTTTATATAATGAATCAATTGGTTTGGGAGTTATGTTTCCCTTAAGAAAATGGTTGGAGTTCTGGTAAGACTTGAGAGTCGTATCTTGATGGCTTTGACTAATGCCACAAAGAAGAAGCGAAGCACTTGCATTTCTCTTGATATGACGAATAACAGTTTAAACTCATAACAAGCCACTCAAACTCTAAAATACGAAAAGGAGTCCAAACTTATGGTGTATAATAATACAACATGCAAGGTCACTTAACAAAAAGAAGAAGAAAAAGCACGAAAACCACATCTAAGTAGAAAAGGTTTTGGACTTAGGTGGTCAGCTCCATGATGGCAGAGACTATATCTCCATCAGCGGCCTTGAGAGCCCTAACCGCCCTTGGCTTAGACACTCCTGCTTGGGTCATCACCAGCTCGATGTCCTTTGCCTCCACACCCTCCTCATCCACCTCTTCATCATCCTGATCAACAGCAGCTGCAGCTGCACCACTCGATGTTTCTCCCTTTGAGATCATGCTGCTGAGGTCCGGAGCCTTGAACTGCTCTGCAGCCTGTGTCTGAAGCTGCGAGCTCAAATCCTCTATCTTGGCCTCACCAAAGATCACATATGTATCTGATGCTGGACTCTTGAACACATCAGGTTTCGATATCACAAACAATATCTGCATTTTCAATCAACATTCTATCATTAAAATTTGCAACAAAAGAAACAGTCATGATTGCTAACACAACAAAGATTGGAATATCAGAAGACCACAAACATTCTTGCTCTTTTTGATGGTGACACGGCTAACACCAGTGATGGGTTTCATCCCAAGCTTCAGCATCGCTTTCCGGCTCTTTTTCTCACTTCTGCTTTGCTTTGACCGACCGCCCGCCTCTCCATCATGTCCTGGTTAACAAATCGTATGGCTCAGCTCATAAGTAATGATACCGACTTCCTCATTCTATTATTACCAAAACAAGTACCAAAATTTCACCAATCAGTAGCATCTATCCAACACATGTCTCGGGTTAGTAATTCATACAATTCCAGGGTGATATGAAAACAAGAGAATGGATTCGACAGAGATGCTCATGATAATTAGGGTTTCAAATTTTAATCAAACAGATATCTCTGCTACTCCTCTACCCGCAAGTAAATTCAACTTAGCTTCTCCCGAATAGAACTAACTACATATATAGCATTTTGGTTGATAAATCTATAAAATGCGGTTTCATGTTATCAAGTTGCAAGGAGATATTAAATGCATTTGGAGTCTTAACTATGAACAGAGGATAGTCTTCAAGAGAATTGGAAGAGGCTAAAACAAGACAGCTTACCCTCTGCCTCGTCATCATCCTCGGAATCATCCTCATCATCGTCTTCAACCTCAGGCTTATCAAGCTACAAACCCAGAGTCATTCAGAGGTAAAAGTAAGTACAAAATTCTTAAACCTGAGAACCAATAAAAAAAAAATTAGAAAATTCGCCGACTTAAGCAATGCGATAATCGAGATGTTTATGGAGTTCGACAAACGAAGATTAAGATCTAAAATATCAAAAACTAGACGCAGAGATCAAGGTAGAACGAGCTCAATTCTACAATAAACCGAATCCAGTCCAATCCTTTTCAGACTTTGCGATAACGAGAAACGAAACGGAAAAAAGAAAGTAGAAAAAGTGGTTATTACATCGATCTTCTGCTCTTCCAATTTGGCCGCGAGGATCTCCTCTTTCAGTTCGGCAGTCATGTCTTGAAGAGGGCGACGGATTGGGAACTTAGTGGTGACGGAAACCCTAAAACCTCTGAAAAAAGATTGATGGCGTGAAAGTTAAAAAAAACTGGTTAAACTCGTCTTGAAGTGCGGGTCTGGTTTTGTAGTATTTATACCCTAAAAGGACAGGACTACTTTAACCGTCGTCAAAATTAAAAATTTCTTCGCCGTCTGTGGGGATCGAACCCACGGCCACGGGATTAAAAGTCACGCGCTCTACCACTGAGCTAAGACGGCTTTGTTGATAACCTTACTTGTTTAATATATTTAATCATCAATGATCCAGCATATGACATCGATGTTTGTCACCCCACCTCAAACTTCATACGCTCGCCTACTTTGTAAATTGTCTATCGGATAGGAGAAAGAAACGCTATTTAAATCACATAATCCTACCATAAGCCATCAATCTTTTTTCAGAGGATCGATACTAATCTTAGAATATAGGTTAAATATGAATTTTAGATATGAACTCAAATAAAAAGTCGATCAGATGCGTGTCGTCGAATATCACAACCGGTCCTCATAACTTTCACTAACAAAACCAATTGTTTTTTCATGGCTCTGCACTGTACACCAATAGGGTGTCACATAACACCTCTTAAATATTTAGTTTCTTATAATTGTATGTAAAAATTAAAAATATTAGTAATATAATAGATAAATTTTGGTCATTTGAGTCCATAGTATCTATTATCTAGGTTTCCTTTTCAGTATAAGATTTTGACACTGATAACATAAATTTTTGGGTTCGCTATCAACATGATGAGTCTAGCA
Organism: Eutrema japonicum; assembly: GCA_030161315.1. Taxonomy (NCBI): domain Eukaryota; kingdom Viridiplantae; phylum Streptophyta; class Magnoliopsida; order Brassicales; family Brassicaceae; genus Eutrema; species Eutrema japonicum. Next base: position 51,037,438 of record BSQW01000005.1, read on the forward strand.
ATATCTTATGAATTTAACAGTGTTGGACCGTCGTCTCACCAACAAAACGGGATCGCATAACTTTTTTCTAATCATATAAAAGTACTTGGCTGTGGTTGTGGCGACGATTGTCAACTGAACATATTTGGACCTTGCTCTTATGATCTGAAAATTATATATACGACGAATCAAATAACGAGTCATTGATATATACACGCATTACGGACAAGACATGCTCACACATAAAAAAACACCATGTAAATTCTTAATCTTGATTTTACAGTCTAGATTTGTTTGTGATTTGCGAGTGTGAATTGTAGTCGACATATAAAAATTCAAGAAATGGTTATTTACTTATTACGAGTGAAGGAAGACTCCCATACGCGGCTGGCTACCCCAAGAATTTGACCGTTGGAGCATGAATTGATCCATATTTGATAAATCGTTTCATAAATGTCTAATCAAAATTAAAAGGCTCAGATCACGCTCCTATATTAATTTATAGTATGCTCTAAATACCACCAAAATCTGACCGTTGGAGAACATTTCTTTTCGCGAAAGAAGAGAATTAAAATAAAGAGTATAAGCTCTCTCTTTGTACACGAAGAGAGGCTTCTTCTCTTGCAATCTTCTTCTCCTTCGGTTGTTTCGATTTTTCTTTCCCTATCTCCGAACAATCAACAGTGATTTTTAGGAGAACCTAGAAAATGGATTCGCCACAGAGAACGAAAACCGGCCTGAATCTTCCCGCCGGGATGAACCAGACTTCGTTGCGGCTTGAGACGTTCTCGAGCTCCTTTCGTGGGATCTCAAGTTTATCCTCGCCCTCTAAATCGACTTGCAGCGACAGATTCATACCTTGCAGATCTTCCTCGAGACTCCACGCCTTCGATCTGCAGGACAAGGAATCGACGACCCCCGTCAAAGAGGGCGGCAACGAAGCCTATTCCAGACTTTTGAAATCTGAGCTTTTCGGATCTGATTTCGCTTCTTCTTGTTTGTCTCCAGCAGGTTCTCAAGGATCTGCTTCTTCTCCGATGAGTCCATGTACCAACATGTTGAGATTCAAGACGGATCGCTCCAATTCAAGCCCCAATTCGCCGTTTTCTCCTTCCTTCCTCGGAAACGACAATGGCCTCTCCAGTGACTCGTCTCCGCCTCCCAAACCGCCCCGCAAGGTTCCTAAAACGCCTCATAAGGTATATCATTCCTTCACATTCATGTGATTTGGTTACAGATACTTGGGAGGTAGAAATGTAAGATTGTATGTTTGTTTGTTTGATGGTCTCAGGTATTGGATGCTCCTTCTTTACAAGATGACTTTTACTTGAACGTTGTGGACTGGAGCTCACAGAATGTTCTTGCGGTGGGGCTTGGTACTTGTGTATATCTTTGGACTGCTTCCAATAGCAAAGTGAGTGTTGAGATATATACTTTACTCTTTTTAGAGAGTTGCATAATGTTATTTGTGTGGTGGATTCACTAAACAGTGAGCTTATGATGGGCCAGGTGACGAAGTTATGTGACCTGGGGCCTAATGACAGCGTGTGCTCGCTTCAGTGGACACGGGAGGGTTCATATATATCTATCGGCACAAGTCATGGTCAGGTTCAGGTGTGTTGTTTTTTACCTTCCAATCTGTGGTTGTGGAGATTTTTGATTGGATGCGTTCATGTTACTAAAGGTTTGATTTTTGCTGGCAGGTTTGGGATGGTTCACAGTGTAAGAGAGTCCGAACAATGGGAGGCCATCAAACGAGAACTGGTGTCTTGGCATGGAACTCAAGGATCTTATCATCAGGGAGCAGAGACAGAAACATCCTTCAACACGATATCCGAGTCCAGAGCGATTATGTCAGCAAACTCGTGGGACACAAATCTGAGGTCTGCGGCCTGAAATGGTCTCACGATGATAGAGAGCTTGCGTCTGGAGGCAACGATAATCAGGTCATCTTGAACCTAAGCTATTCAGTGCTCTACAATTTATGTGTTCCATATGAGAGACTAATAATAGTATGTTAAGAGCAAAAGCTATGAACTGTTTTCTTACTTTCACAACAGCTCTAATCTTCTACGTTCAGCCCTAGGCTAGATACAATAGACCTATAGTTAAGCGTTAAGCCGCTGAACTTCTTTGAAGCTCATCATATTAAGAACATTGGTGGGTACCCTTTTTTTTTTTTGAAACAGTTATTGGTATGGAACAATCATTCACAGCAACCTATTCTGAAGCTGACTGAGCATACAGCAGCGGTTAAGGCGATTACATGGTCTCCTCATCAGAGCAGTCTCCTTGCTTCAGGAGGTGGAACCGCAGACAGATGCATTAGATTCTGGAACACGACAAATGGACATCAGTTAAACAGCATCGACACTGGAAGCCAGGTCTGCAATCTGGCGTGGAGCAAGAATGTTAACGAGATAGTGAGTACTCACGGGTACTCTCAAAACCAAATCATGCTCTGGAAGTATCCATCCATGGCAAAGGTGCTCACACTTGAAAGCCCATTTCTTGATCTTTCTTTCTTTCAGTTGTACTATATAACTGACGCATCAACCAATGATTGTTTTGTGTAGGTCGCAACCCTTACTGGACACAGTATGAGAGTACTTTACTTGGCTACGTCACCTGATGGCCAGACTATAGTGACCGGAGCAGGAGATGAGACCCTGCGTTTTTGGAATGTCTTCCCTTCAGTAAAAATGCAGGTCAGTATTCTTTCTTGGAGTTTTGAAATTCCTTCAGACCAGAATCAGATCTTCTGACCATTTTTTTCTGTTTACAGACACCGGTGAGGGACACAGGCCTCTGGTCATTAGGGAGGACACAGATCCGATAACAGTTGTATCAAACTTTTAATTTGTTTTTCATTGTGTATGAGAGAGAGAGAGAGAGAGAGAGACATATATACTACTGCACACTTGCACAGAGACAGATAGAGAAGCTGCAATGTAACACGCAAAATCCGCATTCTGTTTTATTTTAAGTTTTCTGATCCTTTGTAAACTACATAATCCCAGAAAAATACCTGATACATCTAAAAGAAAAGAGTTCATTGTATATGAAAGGCTTTTATCATCGAAATCCCTGGCAAATCAAGTAAATTTCTCGAGATGATGATCTTGTAGCTTTTGGCCTCAACCAAGATGCCTTGTGAAAGATGGGCTTGCAAATTCGGGAAAAATCTAAAAGAAGAAAGAAACACTGGATTGTAAAGAAGAAGAAGAAGAAGCATTTTATATCATTTTGTGTATAGTTGGACTACCTTGAGCATCTTCGCTTTCTAGAAGCTTGATGACAAGATGACCTCCATGCCTAAGTACACCATGACGACTGTCCTCGTCATTATCTTCATCATGAGGTGAATGAGAGATGGCAGCTTGACCAACAGCTAAACCAAGGGCTCGCATTCCCAATTCAGCAGACAAAGCTGCATCTCTGGTGGTAATACCAGATACTGAGGGACACATATCTGAAAGAATGACTGAAAATCCCATTTGCTGCTACCACAAACAAATTATTATTTCATATAAAACAAAAACCATCAAGCGCGGTAAGGGAACAGGTTAGAACTAACTTGAAGAAGTAAATTTGCAATATTCAAGCATTTCCTCCCATCATCTTAAGCATCTGAATATTTCCAATCATGAAAGGTTGAATCACCTGAGGCGATAAGTCCCTAATCTTTTGTCTGGGGAAGTTTAAAACATCGGCGCAAATGGTTTGCACTCGCAAATCACACTGTGGAGGAACCTTCACCTTCTGCTCTGCAATAAAAAGCCAATCGATTCACACAGGATTGAGTGTATACACGTGAATGGGAAATCAAGTTAAGCCTCCTCTGACCTTTATATCCACACCGACGACATTTCCACCACTTCTAAGTGGACCTAAGCTTTGGCAGGCAACCTGAAACGGATTCAAGTTAAGCCTCCTCTCGCAGAATTCATGGAAACAACTTGGAACTCAACTTGGAACTCATGGAATCAAAAGACCTGAAGCCAAGCACCAGGCGCGCAACCTAGGTCAAGAACAGAGGAGCCTGGTTTGATGAGCTTGTACTGTTTTTGAATCTGTAGAAGCTGCAGTTGCAGGGGGAGAGAAGAGGTGATGTAAGAAGAAGAAGACGAAGAATGCAAATGTAAATTCACCTTGAAAGCGGAACGAGCAACATAGCCAAGACGTTGAGCTTCTCTGTAGAAGAAGTCCCCACTCATATCCCCTCCGGCGATTTCTTCGGCTTCCCTTCTGTTTTACCAAAAACCTAATTTGCCCACTTTTTAAATTTAACTTTTAAGTCTACTGTTTTTTCATTTATACAAAAATATCCTTAAGTATTAGAATCATCAATCTATTTCCAACCAAAATCCGGATCTTTTCTTTTGTTTGAGGTTTTAGTTTTTTCATTATGCAATCATCAATCTAAGTTCTTCGTTGTTCTTATCTATGGTGGATAGATGATGAATCATTCAACTACGGCGGCGAAATTTGAAAATGAGGGTGTAAAACATGGTTCTCGGAGAAAGTAGTTGAATTCCGGTGACTTTGGCTCTTGCGGCAACGTCTAACGCTAATCTCTCTAAATGACACTTGTTTGATTCGTTGTACTATTAGTCATCATCTTATTTTGGGCTTTATAATTTAAAGATGGGCTCTGAACCATGTAATGTCAGTCCAAATTAGGCTTTTAATGATTTTAATGAATTACGAAGACGACAAAAACAAAAAAGTCCCTCGACTAATTATTAATGAAAAATTCATCAACTAAAGATCCATTTAATCAATACATGTGTGTTTTTTCTTTAAACTTATAAAACAATACGGTATTTGGTCAAAGCCAACTTGCATTATCAAAAATTCCTAATGTCGATTTTAAAATCGTGTACAATGTATACTTTCATGTGTTCTCGTGTTTCTTTATTTATATCTCATATGAGTATAACTCTTCAAATTTTACATGGATTTGTCGGCTTTTATCCTTTTATACAATTTTTATTTTTTTTAAAAGATATTAACTATGTATTTATTATCGTTTATAAGAACATGTAACTCCTTACTGCATAATGTTTATTCAATGTAGTATATGATGTATATTGAAAGAGGTGAACGGCATGGAAACATGAATAAAGATAACTAAACAGAGCTATATATGACAGTGTAAATTAGTATTGTTTGAGATAGTGATGATAGTAGCAAAGATCAATATTAGTGTTGTCGGCATCATCAGAACCATGAGTTTCTTTGGATCTCCGCCGATAAGGAGAGGAGGCGAAGATGAATATGATATGATTGGTAATTTTTTATCGCTATATCATAAGAAATATAACGCCAAACATGTTACAAATAAACACTATGAACGAATATATTACAAATACACACTATGAATAACCAAAAACACGGCGGTACCAAATGATTGTGGTATGATAGTTCACAAATAAACACTATAGTAAGCTTTTGTAGTACAAAATGAAGATGGTACAATCATAAAATTATTAACTATGTATTTATTATCGTTTATAAGAACATGTAACTCCTTACTGCATAATGTTTATTCAATGTAGTATATGATGTATATTGAAAGAGGTGAACGGCATGGAAACATGAATAAAGATAACTAAACAGAGCTATATATGACAGTGTAAATTAGTATTGTTTGAGATAGTGATGATAGTAGCAAAGATCAATATTAGTGTTGTCGGCATCATCAGAACCATGAGTTTCTCTTTGGATCTCCGCCGATAAGGAGAGGAGGCGAAGATGAATATGATATGATTGGTAATTTTTTATCGCTATATCATAAGAAATATAACGCCAAACATGTTACAAATAAACACTATGAACGAATATATTACAAATACACACTATGAATAACCAAAAACACGGCGGTACCAAATGATTGTGGTATGATAGTTCACAAATAAACACTATAGTAAGCTTTTGTAGTACAAAATGAAGATGGTACAATCATAAAATTATATTATCAAAGAAATAATATTTGAAAAATGTATAATAAGATTTTTAAAGATATATTTAAACACTATAGTAAAATTCTACAATTTCTCTTACAAACCCTAAATTACAATTTTATCTTTATTTTTTCTCATAAATATATCACAAAATATGTTACAAATAAACATTATGAGTGACCAAAAACACGAAAATACAAAATGACCGCAATACTATATTTTACAAATACAAATAGAAAGATTACGCATTACAAAATGACGGCGATACAATCATAAAATTATTAATTCCGTAGTAAAACTAGTTTTTTCTGTAAATATATAATAATTTTTTTAAGGTATATATATAGATACGATAATAAGATTCAATAACTTTCTCTTTAAATGCTTTCCGAATATCGCCAAATATATTCCAAATAAATGGATGACAAAAAAAACGGCGATACAAAAAGACGGTGGTACAAGATTATTCCGTACAAAATGACAGCGGTATAATCATAAAATTAATTAGTATCAAAAATTATGTTTCCTATGTTCAAAAAAAAAAAAAAATTATGTTTCCTTGTCAACAAAAAAAATATTTTTTCCTTAAATAAATAATAAAATACATACTCAAATTTCTCCACAAAATTACATTTTAACAAAATACTATTTCTTAATGGTGATTTTTTGTTTTTAAAGAAAAAATTGGAATACCATACTCTTTCTCAATTTTTTCCTAGATACCAATTAAAGTATTGATTTTCCGTGTAATTAAATAGTTTTCCAAAAATGAAATAAATTATTTACTTTAAAAGTTGTATTATTAATTCAACGTAAAATAACACTACACCTAAATCCAGAAAATGACAGCTAAGATTTTCTGTCATTGCTTTTTAAACTCCGTTCTTTTCTTTTTATAATTTATAATAATTATTACCTTTTAACACAAAATAAATAGTGAAAAGCGTTTTTCGTAAAGGATATTAATGATTTCTTTAATTTTAATTAGAAAAAAAAAGTGTTTTTGGAAATATATGCATAAATACATTTGTAGACTCGTGTAACTTTCGCGAAGATTTATTTCCTTCTATGGTGCAACAAATGGCATGACGATAAGGCGGTAGTACGTAGGGCGAGATACTCGATTTATAATATATAAAGGAGTGAAGAGTGCAGTTACAAGACGGATAACAAAAAGAAAAGAATCAATGGAGGAGGGTGAAGGAAGCAACTCTGGACGCCGCCGGTCACAGAAGAGGCAGATCAGAACATCGGGGGGCATCACTTACGAGGCAAGCGTCCTGGATCTGTCTTTAGAAGGGAGAAAGACGCATTCGCTTGTGAACGGAACCCGTGTCAGGCCGTTGAACTCCATCCATGGAGCCTACTCAACTGTCTTTGACAATACTTCTCCTCCTTACAACTGGCTTCGCCTTGGCTGGCTCGCTGAGGAGCGCCGCATGCGGTCCAACGACCGACTCTACCGGGTACTCTCTTTTCTTTGGATTGGATCTACATATATATCTTATATATGTCTTATATTGTGATGAAAAATTAACATCTGATAGTTATTTAGTTGTTATCGTCATGTGGATCTAGGGTATGGGTTGATTTCTACTAGACGCATCTTTGTTATTGCCACTTTGAAATTTACGTAGTACTCTAGATTCAAGTTCTAAGAATTAATACTGTGTTTTGTGATGGGATCTTCAGCTATATAAAAAAGAGTATTCATTTAATGGTTGCTTGTTTTTTCTTTTCTTCTTATAAAGCCATTTTGATTTCCTTTTTTTCTCTCGAAATTTATAAAACAACTCTACCGTATCGATCGACCGAGTTGTGAACAAAAACTAAAAACTAAAAACCTCTCGTTCTTGGGTGCCCTAAAACAAGCAAAAGCTAGGTCATGCATTTAGTGGCTTTGTTTCCAATCACTAAGAGATCAACAAAGATGGCTTAGATAGATAAACCAATATATTCAGCACGCTCTTTCTAATGTTTAATGTTTTATATACATGTATACTGATGCATATAGTTTCTTCCTTAAATCAGCACGCTCTTTCTAATGTTTCCCTCTCATTTTTTACTCCAAATCTGAAGTTTTTTCACATATACATAAAGCACGTTTTCAGTTTCATATATAATTTCAATGTGCAGTACTATTACGATCCAGTGGGCCAAATGTACATCACCCGCCAAGAAGTGGAGCAGATTTGCGCAGACATTGACAAGTTTCTGGACGGAAAGAATTGCGTGGTCATCAACATCGACTAATCTACTCTGTATCGATGGCCTTATCATCTTACTTTAAGCCATTAAAAATAAATGACAAAGGTTCAATTCCAAAGTACCCTTGACAAAAGGGGATTTATCTGTGTCTTGAATTTATGTTTTTAAGTTAATTAAGGATCCATTGAGGATTTCTCCGTTGTTGCATGTTTCCATTGTGTTTTGAATTGTTCTTTTTAATTTAAGGATCAAATGAGTTTCTTTCTGTTGTTGTCTCCATATTATTTACAATAGTTGAATGTTAGAGAGAAGTTTCCAATAGCAGACAAAAACATCTTATTCCAGAACACCATCAGTTCCATCAATTTTTAATCGGTGAACAAAATTACGTTAAAACCTATATAAAACTACTTTGATGGAAACTTGCGCTTCCAATAAAACCATTTTGAAAGCTTTGTCGCAAATGAATGTAAGAAGTGTAGGTTATTTTTGATGTTTTTGAACTAAAAAAATCCTTTAAACTAAATAAATGATTTGACATTTATGTACACTAATCTTCTTCATTTTTTTTTGTTTGTCTCTAAAAAGTCTTGCTTACAAAGATAGTATGAATCATAAGTTAGGAGAGGTGATTAATTTGACTAATTGAATGAGACTGATATCGAAAGGATTGAGATTGATGATATTTTTCTTTACGACATAAAACTTGAGGCGGTTTTGTTTGATGGAGTCGAGGAAAATGTGAATAAAATGATGATCTAAATATTTGACTTTTAAAAACATGATCGTTATATATAGTGTCAAACTTAAAATAACGTAATGATATAAAAAGGCTTATTAGAATGTCAAATCTTATTTACTTATACTTTTTGAATATATATATATATATATATATATATATATATATATATAACGCCTCCAACACGTACATGTTTTCTAAATTATTTATAAAATAATTTATAGGCTTCTAAATATTTTGTTTTCGCGTATCTCGTTATGATTCCATGCAACCTAGGTCTAAAAGTATAATTAGATCTAATGTAATTTTAATTTCTTAGTGTGCGTTTTAGTTACTTGTTTTGCGCCGTTTGACACTTATTTATAGTTCTTTGTTTGTTGTCAGTTTTTGAAAGTGTTTGCAAATTAAACACTTTATAGACTGTACACGACGAATTTTGCTAGTTTTACCCCTGGCATACGATAGTTGAATGGAGACGTGTGTCAGTGTTAGAGGAGAAAAGGCATGTTGAAAGTAAGTGCAACAAATGATTTTTGGAATTTTTTTTTTTTTTTTGAATTATTTTTATTATTATTCTCTCTTATCTCTTTTGTATGTTTTTATTTTTTTTATTTTCATAATAAAAAAAATATTTTATTAATTTTTCATTGTAATTTTCTTTCATCTATGATATCCATTTTGCTATATTTTACATACTTGTAAATAAGTATGACAATACGATGTATTGTGTTTGTAAATAAACATGTGTGAATATTCATATTTATAATCAAAAGTAATATGGACATCTACGCAGTTAAGGTAAAATCCGACAAAATTACACCATAAACTATAAATACCAAAAAAAATAATAAATGATAAATACTAAACACTAAATTCAAAAAAAAAAAAAATTATTCGGGATAATGGATATTATATACTAAGGGGGATACTAAACCCTACAGAAAAATACTAAAGGGGGTATTGGGAGTTGGATTTATAGAGAGTTTTGTTGATTTCAAAAGTCATCAGATTTGTCAAATTTGCATAGAATTTTGTTGAATTTTAATTTTTTTAAAAAATTGCAAAGAATTTTGTGTATTAAAACAATTCATAAAAGAATTTTATTATAACAAACTTTGAGAATCCAAAAGATATATGTAGTATTTTGAAAATCCAAAAGATCTCGTCGTGGCCAAGGTCGAGATCTTTCTCTTCGTCTTTATTTCTCCTACGACTGCGTCATCGTATCAGATTTCAAAATGGATATCAAAATAACGAGAAAAAAGAATTAAAAAAAAATGAAATGACAAAAAATTATCAGTAAAACAAAAAAAAGTACAAATGAGTTGTTAGAGGAGTATTAATAAAATAAATAATAAAACATATAAATCCTAAACTTTTCAGATCTTTCTTTTTATAAAATAAATAGAAACACATGTTTTATGATTTAATAATATATTAATTGATTCAATCGGCGACTTTAACAAATGATTCAAACAATATTCTGTCGGTCACTAGCTTTGCGTATGATGTCACTTATTTTAAGTTTTATTAGTTTTTTGCTAAATTTTTTTGTCACTTTTCATATAAAATAACGATTATACCTTCAGAGTCTATATCGTGTACTGTACACGAACTTACATGTACCGTACACAAACATATATACGCCGTACTGTATATGTGGTAAATTTGTCATGAACAGTAAAAAAATGTTACATTTTAACAAAGTTTTCAAAAGTGTTAACATGATAATAAAACTTAAAATAAGTGACATCATGCGCAAAACTCTCGGAGAATTTTGGCAATACGGAAAGTATACCGTTGATTGATAAATGTCAAAAAACTAACAATGTACAGTAAAGTGCTAAATAACTAACAAAATCAGAATAAAGTGACATAACGTGCAAAATATACACTTCTTTAAGGGGTAAAGAGCATTTAGATGGTATATACAGTATATAGATATATATGACGGTTTCAACAAGTACACACTTCTTAATTTTTTTTCAGCAATAATTTGTTTTTGTTAACCTTCATAACTTTATTGCTATGTCAGGAAAAAAAACATGCAGATTCGAGAAGATGGTCTCAGGCAAAAAAGATATGTCAAATGGTTTGAGATTGATGAATACATTATAACGAAATACGAATGTACTCAGTTACAGTGCCATAGATTAAATGATGAACAAAAAATAAAATAATTTGTCTAAAATTACATGTCAATATTACAAAAAAACAAAAGAATGTCTTCATGGACCTACCACCAATACCATATTACAAAATCAAATCAATTAGAACTGAAATGAACAGATGTAACATAAAAGTAACCAAAAGTACGTCTTGTTTCTGCTAGCTATGATTAAAAATCGCAAGTTGGCAAAAAAAAAAAAAAAAAAATTATGCTTCTGTTGTTTTGCCTTTGTACAGTTGCCCACATTGGTTCCTTAGTCGTCAAGTGAAAGTTATTGTTATTACTTATTACCTTTCTCCATCTTTACATGGACGAACCTGATTTAACCACCATTGTTGCAGCCGCCTGATGTTTCCCGTTCTGTTTCAGTTGGTGCTGTGACCAATACCTATGTGCTGCCAAGACTCTATCTAGCAGTTCTTGAGGCACTGGTTCCCCTCTTCGTTGCTGCGGTGAAATACTTGCTGTGTGAACCAAAGTTTTCCATTTGTCCTGCAAAAATCACAAAGTTATTGGAACCATTAAGCTACAATTTGTAGTGGCTAAGCAAGCTTCCAAGTGTATTTGACCAGTTTCTGCTATGTGTTTTACCTTCAAGTCCACGTAGGTTCGATGACTTGCATTCTCAAAAGAACGCAATTTCACATCACGCCATCTGTGGGAATAAGAGTATCGATCGTTAGTCAACCCACAACCAAGTTAATCGTGTTAACCATTATCAACTGAACCAGTCTTTTTACCTTCCAGTCCCAAGTTCCTCAACTGCTTGTACTAGAGCTTCTACCTCTGTAACAGAGAATGGTCTCCTGGTTCTGCGCTGTGAAAGTTCTGTACGCTTAGATTTCTCGTTAACTGGAACAATTGCAAGAGCCTTGGATTCCAAGGCTGAAACTGGAACCACCGCTCTTGAATCTGATGAAACTTGTTCATCAGCTGATATGTCACTCTGATATGGAACTAATTCCTGGTTGTTCTCCAAACAATTTCCCGAATTAATCACCTGATCTGCATCTTGGAGACGGAAAGGAATTCTAGAATCTAACGCGGGAGAAGCTGCGGACCTGGAAAGATCAAATGAGTTTTCTTAGGAATAATCTCTAGAACTTCACATTTATTCTTGCACAAAAGCAAAACTTGCAGCAAAAAAAAAAACGAAAAATATAAGAGCAAATTAGTTAGTACCTTTCTGACAAATTTGTAGAATCAGCTGGCATAGAAATTACAGGATTTTCGGAGCAAAGAGATACAGGCAGTTTTTCGGGACCAGGCTCCAAGGTGAAGCCAAGGTTGCCTAGATTTTCTCTACACGAAAGACCAGTCTGTGATAGAGTGTTGTTGTCATCTCTAACCTTCTTTCCTTGGACTAACACTCCAATATGTATTCCATCACCGAGTAAAGCAGTAACAGCCTCCATCACCGTCCTCTGTAACCAAAAGTGTTTAAGTATTACAATAAATGTTATGAAATAACACTTCATGTATACTGCAGAACCAAAACATCTAAAGAGAACGACAGGGAAAGACATTTAATTACGCACCTTCAGTGAGCCTATTGTTGCTGTTTCTGGAACTTCAATAAAAAGCTCTGGAATCCTAAGGGACTTGATGCTGAACTTTACTGCAAACGATGAAAATAACATGAGAACCACATATCATGTCTCGGTCAAAAGGTCTGTGTGAATTATCAACTGATCAAGTACCACGGGATTCCTTTGAATGAAGACCTATTGCGGCAGAGAAAACACCATTTTCTGCATTTAACAAAGAAGCCAAAAAATCATGAAATCAAAACCGTCCCAGCCAGATAATGAAGCATCTGGATATAGACTGATACAAACCTGATTCTCCCTTCTCAGGTGAATTGGAAACACTTTCACTACTGAGTCCTCCATCAGAATTAACGACCAAGCCTTTGTCAGACAATCTTCTCTTCCTATGAACAGTCTCATGCTTCCATGGGTTGTATCCATAACATAATTTTCTCTTGCGGTGAAAAGCCTTTAAACAACCATCTAGACAGGTATCCGCAAGCAGAGTAAGAACAAAGCAGCAGCTAAAAAGGATGCATCAGAGAGAAACACAGTAGAATATGATACTAACCTATTCTAGTGTCTTCAAAACACTTCAACCTGGGGGCTGCTCTCCCGTATTTTTTCATCACCGACTTCTTTATTCTTCGATTTCCAACTCGTGTCAAAGGCCTATATGACTTACATTTGTCATTAAATTTGTAGTACTTACAATAGTTTTCATCATCATCTCTGCAAACTAACTTAGAATAATTCCCGTATCCTTCAAAAGAACCATTAGGGATACCATCCGTGCCTGATGGCAGTTTTACATCGCCATCCAGGTGGACTGGTACTGGAAACTGCACATGTAATTGACTTGGATCCTTTAAGCTGAAAGTATCAGCGATTAAGCCACCGTCTTCCAAGCCATTGATCGCTTCTCCTTGTTCAAACCCGGCGTCCACATTAACAACACTTGTCTCCTCAGAGATGCCTCCTGATTCAACAAGAAAATCACAATCCCCTTTCTTATTTTCACACCGTACTAGGGGCTTCAAACCACGAGCTCTCTTACAATCAGAAACCGGTGTTTGCTCCAAAATGCAATCATTTTCCAGAGACGAAACTTGCAAACACGTCTTGCAAGTATTTTCACTACTCGACTTTAACGCGGGGTTCTCTTGATGAGGAAACTCGGATTTACAAGGCTTATTATAGACATCTTCATGTTCTTGCTTAATCTCTGCACCCAAATGACGATGATTATCCCCTTCAAATGCATAGGTAGACGTTGAGGAACTTTCGCTTTCTTCCAGCAACTTTCCAGCCAGAGAAGCGAGCAAATCAATTGCACTGATCTGACTCTCAACATCATATCTCTTACTTGATACCTTCCTCTAGAAAACAGCAACCACAAGTCGTCAGATACGAATTAAATAAATAAACGAATCCAAATGAAGCACACGAATCTTTACCCTGCTTGAACGAGGAGACTTGGGAATATTGGGGAAATCAAAGGCATTAGAGACACAATTTAACCTCCTCTTGACCACCATCTCTCAATTATGCATAACAAAACAAGCTGCAAAGATTCAGCACAAAACGTTTACATCATGATCATCTCCAGCAAAATTAAGTATACATTTTGAACAACTGTGATACTAATGGTCTACAGATCCGAGGTAATCAGCTAGAGATTTATGAATGTTCAAAGTCAGATGAAAAATCAGGATATACAGATCAGATTTACAATGAACCCTTGATCATAATTTTTTTTTATTTTTTATTTTTTTTTGAAACATGCATAGCGCAGCGAAACTTGAGAGTTGAGACTCATGCCGGAAGTTTTTTACAATTTACGTAGGAACAAACAAAAAGCTGATCAGATCTCGATGAAACTGCAGACCTCGTCGGCCAAATTATGTATCCGGAATTTCGAAATTCGACATCAGATTCAAAGAATTTACCAACACAAATCACCAAAACCATGGGAAAACAGATCGAGATCATGAATTGCGATGAAAACTCACCTAATCAGGCAGCGATCCCTGGATCACAATCTCGCGCCAGATAATTATAGATCACGCAAACTGAAAAAATCGAATCACGCTACTCTACCCAGTAAATATATCCTCACGAATCAATTGCTGTACAATGAAAAAAAACAAATTACAAGAAATTTACACAGAGTTCGAAATTCTAAGATTTTAGGATGAAGATTTCGCGATCATCCTTCTCGTTTCTCTCTCTCTCTCTTCTAGAATAGAAATAAGGAAGAAAACATAAAACCCTTTGAAAAGATACCACAACCGAAAGGCTTAAACCCCCATTTATTCTTTTTGAGAAAATACACATTTAAAAAATATATATATTAAAAAAAACAAAATATAGACCACACAACCGGATGTGGCGGTTCAAGGATATTGGATTACCGGCTAAAGCCGGTCACTTTCTAACACGTGGAGTATCCCCTCACTACACGAAACCTGTTTTCTTTGTCATTGTCAGGAAAAAAAAAGGAGTTAATTTCGGGATTGGATAAAAACAAATTATTCCATTTGAAGGAATCTATTATATAATAGGAGAGTTTTCTTTCTATCTAGGTGTCCACCTCATAATTACCAATAATTTAAACATTAAAATTTAAACATTAAAACATATTTAAAATATTTATATAAAACATATCTATTTATATTTATCATTCTTTTTATTTAATACAAATTATAAAATACAAAATTTAGTATAAATAAATAGAAAAACGTGACAATTTGATATTAAGAATTAAAGAAAATTACAATCCTAATTGGATTAAAAAATAATGAAATATTTTATTGAAAACAATATATTTTACGATTTTTAACCAAATTATTGAATTGAAGATTTATCCTATTTAAAATGTTAAAATGTGTTTATGAAATTAAGAATGTAAAATACATTTACTACATATAGTGAAAAAAAATTATTCAGTTTTGGTCAGGGATAATTTCTTATAATGAAATTTACATTATTTGAGAGTCACAAAAATACTATAAATTTGAGGTAAATATAAGTTTTTACAATTAATTATATAAAGTCGAAAATATGTAAAATAGTACAATGATAAGAACAAATAAATGAAATTATGGAGTAACGATATTAGAAAAAAAAATAGATTTAAAAAGGGATAAAATGATTATAAATATTCATAGCTAAATAAAAATTGAGTGTTAGGAGATTACATTCAAAAGAAAATCAAGGATAATCAAGTTTTTTCGGAAATCTTTATACAAATTTGTTCTAGAAAATGAGAAATTAAGTCAAAAATATCTTTTTTTTTCTTTTCTCGCATATACCATAGATGGAAGTCAAGTATTTACAAGTAAATTTTATTGGAACCATATAGAAAAGATTGATATTTTTTACATGGCTTCAAATTTTAAAGCGTTATGATATTATGTTTTTAACAAATATATATATATATATATATATATATATATATATATATATAAATTTCAAAACTAAAATAGTAATAAAAAAAACAATGCTTGAAAATGTTCAAACACTACCACAACAAAACATACATGTAAAGAGTGATACAAGTTATTTTGTACCATATCGCGAGTGGAAATATGATTCTACATCATACATCAAGAGAAACACATGTTTGAGAATTTTTTCTTCGTATTAAATTTTAATAGTTTAATGGATTCGAAAAAGCGAAATATTAAAAACATGATATGTTTTGTGAAGAAAAAGTCATGAATGAAGTCCATAATTAAACATTTTTAATATAAAAAATGGATTGCATGTCGTTGGTGTTGTTGTATGTACCAAATATTATGATGAATAACATTCCAACAATTTTTTTTTTTTAAAGTATCTAAGCGTCCAAGGAAATAAGATCATGAAGTTTTTAGAACAGCCAATTTTTAGCAAAAGATAATCAAATTAAAACCTATATTGAACTATTTTTGGTATTATTATGTTGAGTTAGTTCTAATTTCTTACTATCCATGTCATATTAATGTGTAAGCAATATAAACAGAGTAAAAAAAACTGAAAAACAATTGTGGCACAAACAATGTTGACATCACAAAGAAAGATGGTATATTTATTGTCTTAAAAATGGTGGAAAGTATAATGTATTTTTTTAAAAATAAATATAAGGAAAATAGTATGTAGGTTATTTCAAAAAAAGTATATAAAAATCTAGAAAAATACAAATATTGAATTTATTTATTAAATTATTAATGACTAACCAAAACATTAAACGAGACTAAAAACGTAAAAAAACAAATACTTAAAATGAAATTTACAAATAAAAAATTAAAATTTGATATAATTTTAATTCCGCGCAACGCGCAGATCACTTATCTAGTATTATTATCAGGAGGGTGTGACACCGCGTGGATCCCCTCTTTTACTGTTCCGTGCACGTTTAAACATTATTGGTCCACGTGTATTGTATTGCTGACGTGGTAATAGACCTGGAATTTTTATCATTCAGTTGATTAATTGCCTGAGTGGTTATTTTATGTCGAATCTTTCCTTCAAAGTCTAACTATTAGGTAGTAAGTTTATTAATTGTTTCGAAACAATTGACTTCTTTCCCATTAATATTTTTCGAAGCTCTATTTATGACCTTTTTTGGGAGTTAAATATTTAATGTTTTGTAAGTTTATTCACAATAGTAGTAGTTTACAATGAAATCGTTTAATATGACCGGAGGCCGAAGACAAACTACTTTTTTCAGCATGTATCCTAATTTTTCTCCCTATCGTAAAAAATCGTCATTACAGAAATAAGCGATAGTTTTTAGTTTATGAATTTTAATTGATTTAAAAAATCCTAACAAAATCACATGTTAGTGTATTATTGATTTTAAAAGAAGTTATCAAACTTATATGTTATTCGTTATATGATTTTAAATCCAAATTAACATCAATAGTTATTCAATATTAAAGATTTGCGTATAATTAGGTTTTGCAGTGGATTTTTAATGAATTTGAAAAAAATCAATTTAAAAATACAAATACTTAAATTCAAGGGAAGTTTTATAGATTTACAATTATTAATTGAAATTGATTTTAATCGAATATATTTTACAAATCTTTTTAAAATTTATAAAAATCTTTTGTTTTGGTTGGGTTTTGTTTTTTTTAAAATAATTTTTTTAATAAAAGTTTCTAAATCAATTCAAATACATAAAGAAAACTAGGTGTGGTAACATGTTTTTGGGTCAAAATTAAGTAAATAAAAAGTCAATATAATATACAAAAACAATCTCAGATAAAAGACTTTGCAACCCCTCATCTACTTTTTTTTTTCTCTTACACATCACATTCTCTCTCATCTCCTTTCTTACACACTCCCACCTTTTAATAATTATTTAAATAAATAAATAAACTTTTTCTCTGCTTTTCTCTTTACACATTTATCTTCTCTTTCCTATCTCTGCGTTTTCTCCTCCCTAAAAAACTTTATTGTTTTCTTTGGCTTTTCTCCTCCCCATACTAAATGAGTAGGCCTACTTTGTGCGATAGTTCATGTACATGTGTGTGAATGTAGTTGACATTTTGTTTCAGTGGTGTTTACTAAATGAGTAGTTAACTATTTTGTGTGATAATTCATGTACATTCACACACATATACATGAATTGTCGCACAAAGTAGTTAACTACTCATTTAGTAAACACCAATGAAACATATAGTCAACTACATTCACACACATGTACATGAACTAGCGCACAAAGTAGTTAACTACTCATTTAGTAAACACCACTGAAACAAATAGTCAACTACATTCACACACATGTACATGAACTATCGCACAAAGTAGTTAACTACTCATTTAGTAAACACCACTGAAACAAATAGTCAACTACATTCACACACATGTACATGAACTATCGCACAAAATAGTTATTTACTCATTTAGTAAACACCACTGAAACAAATAGTCAACTACATTCACACACATGTACATGATATATCACACAAAGTAGTTAACTACTCATTTAGTAAACACCACTGAAACAAATAGTCAACTAAATTTACACACATGTACATGAACTATCACACAAAGTAGTTATCTACTCATTTAGTATGGGAGGAGAAAAGCCAAAGATAGCAATAAAGTTTTTTAGGGAAGAGAAAACGTGGAGAGAGGAAAGAGAAGATAAATGTGTAAAGAGAAAAGTAGAGAATTTTTTTTTTTAATTTAAATAATGGTTAAAAGGTGGGAGTGTGTAAGAAAAGAGAGGAGAGAGAATGTGATGTGTAAGAGAAATAAAAAGTAGATGAGAGGTTGCAAAGAAATAAAAAAACTTTTGTAATATGAGATGTCACATCGTGTCAGGAAAAAGTAGATGTTGAAAATAAAAAAAAGCAAAGTTTTTTTGACATTTCCACTCCCTCAGAACAGTTAACTATTACTATTTTATTAATTTACTGCTTTTAGGTGATAGTCACCTAATTAAGTCCTCCAAACCTAATATTCATGCAATTCACCAAACCAAGAACACTCTACCTTCCTTAAAAACAGTCAACTGAGTTCTGAAAAATTTACATTTCCAGCTTAGTCCTAAAGCGACAAATTACGTAGTCATATTTCTTCTTTCAAACAATACTAGTGTTCATCAGGAAGAGACAACTAGAATATATTCTTGCCAAAGTTAAAACATCTTCAAACCTTTTTATTACTTGAGTAAAGATTAAATAATAAATCTATTATAAATTTAGGATAAGCATCCATGATTGTTTTTATAAACATTTTACTATATACTATAGTGTTAAATGTTGAGCATATTCCTAATTGGACGAAAAAGCATATTCCTAGTTGTATAAACGGTTAAATCACTGGGTATATAAATAAAATATTCTTTTGTTGCGTATTATTTTTTATTATAATGTACATGAGATCCAACAACCTAACAAATCGAGGATATTCCATTTAATTTGAAAGTCAGTTGGCAGAAGCTTATCGAAATAAATCAAAAAGACTAAGATAATATATATATAGAAAAAAACAAGTTTTCACATGGTTGATTGTCACACTACTCATACATTGTCTTCTTTTTTTAATACGCCGATAATGTTCGATTTATATCCATGTCGTTGTATATAAAAGAAATCCATGTGTTTGTGTTACTATATATATGTTGGATATATATATGCACATAACACTACGGCTAGATGCTCTTCCAAATTCAAAGTTTAATAATGGTATTATACTATTTGCTGTAACGCTGAAATAATTATTGTCATATATGTCAAAATAACATCAAAGTATGTAATAACACAATCAGCAAATATATATGTTAAAGTCTACTCATGTGCATGCATGGAATCTATATATATATATATATATATATATGCATATATATATACACGGAGATGTGTTTATAACACGACAGCCATATGTATTCGTGGAAATATCCAAAAATATATGTCATAACCGAAAAATACGGTTGCACTCCAAAACATTGTGTGTTGAAAGCAGTAAGTAATTTTCTCCACTTAAAAAAGTGTACGAATGAGAATTTTCTTTTTACCATTGACACTGTGTGGAAGCATTTGTATATAGTTATATATATATATATATAGTATAAATAAGC
The DNA here is from genome assembly GCA_030161315.1 of Eutrema japonicum. Taxonomy (NCBI): domain Eukaryota; kingdom Viridiplantae; phylum Streptophyta; class Magnoliopsida; order Brassicales; family Brassicaceae; genus Eutrema; species Eutrema japonicum. Next base: position 51,057,605 of record BSQW01000005.1, read on the forward strand.
GTCCAATTATGGTTGATTTTCACATGTAAAATATTATACTAATCTATTTTAGTAGTATTCAAGATGTGGATTTACTAGCTAGAATAGATCTGGTCTTTACTCGTTTTTTTAGTAAAACCATGTGATGATTCGTTTTTTTAGTGTATATCTTCAACATATCGCAGGATCCCGAAGAGGAATAGCAGATCTGGTCTTTACTCGTTTGCGAGTTCGTTTGGTTGAACAGCTTTCGTTCTTTTGTTTCTCCTTTTTTCTGTCTGTCACCATAAAGCAATCACGAATCATCACATGGTTTTCATATTCTGGCAACATTTCGAAATTAGTATAATATTCCGTCAGCCCAAAGAATCTCAATATCTTCAATCATACCCTAACATTCATATTTTTGTGTTTTGTTAATTGTGTTTATTTAGAAGGGGCTTTGACATGGCTTCGTATTTTTTTGTTTTCCGTATATATATTCGTTGTGGTTCTTAATATAAGACTAAAACTTACTCGACATGTAAACATGGAATGCTTCTCCAATCAAATTCCACTTGCGTGAAAATTATATCCCAAACTAGCTATTTCATGAACATATCTAATCAATGTCTTATCCCAGTCTAGATTCTGCGTTTGATTTCACATTCCTTACATATTAAAGAGAAGTCACGAGAGAAAATATTAAATATTTCTTGTGAATCAAATGATGGCGTGTTAATTGATCTCGTTTTGATTAATTTTGTTGTTCTCATTAAATATGAAACCTAGAGGCTACAGTTAATCTTTAAATTGTAAGATATTACAATAAAATCATTCGTTTAGTGCACATTAACATATGAAATATTAATATTTTTCATTCAAATGGTAAGTTTAAATATAACTTTTATACTATTGAGTTAGACTATTTATTTGTATTAACTATTAGAGGTGAATATTTGGCTACTGATTAAAACATGACACGTAAATACTGTGTTTAACTGAACATATCAGTATTAGATGATGCCAGCGAATGACCGAGTCTCCTATTCCTCTAACTAAAATAGATTCAAGAACGAAAGAAACACATAAATGCATTAAATACAAAATCCTCCACAGCGAAGGCTTGGCTTGCTCTTTATGCTGCTCAAAGTATGAGTGAAGCCACAGAGAAGACAAGACCGAACAAACATCCAAAGATGCTACTGAACGGATGGATACTAGGGATGTTAAAACGGGCGGGCCCGGCCCGTTTAGGTCCGGTCCGTTTAAGCCCGTTTACTTTTTAGTCCGTTTATTTTTTGACCCGTTTAGGTCCGTCTATTTAGATCCGTTAAAATTAGTGTGGCCCGTTTAGACTCGTTTAAAATTTGAAATATTTTTAAAAAAATAATTATATAAATCTAATTATTATGTTATAAATAATATATACTTTATATATGGTTTTTAAAATTTATGTATATTTTTACTATAATATAACTAAATTTAAAAATCGAAAAAACTAAATATAAAAAACCAACTTTTTGTTAAAATTCAAAATCTAAATCTAAAAAATATATATATACTTGCATAAAAATGTATATACTTGCATAAAAATATATATTTGCATAAAAATAATAAATGAAACAAAAATATATGTATATACCACAATTTGTGGATTAAAATAATATTTTAAAAATATTTTATGTCAATGCAAGTCAATTTTTGGATAGAAATCGTATGATCCAAGTTTTTATTTAAGTTAAACCGAATTACAAATTAGTTTTTTTAATAACTAATTAGAAAATCTTTGCATATAAAATTAGTGTACAAATTAGTTTTTTTAATAACCAATTTATGTTAAAAAAAAATAAAAACTTAAACGGGCTAAACGGGCTGCCCGTTTAACTATGTCAAAACCCGTTTAATAGACGGACCTAAACAGGCTGGTCCGTTTAAATCTGTTTAAATTTATATGATAAACGGGCTTAAACGAACTGCTTTTTATAGACAGGCCCGTTTAAGCCTGCGAAATTCTGCTCCATTTTAACATCCTTAATGGATACACGCTTCTGACTATGAAATCTAAGAAACCAAACTATCAAGCAACATGTTTAAAAGTGATAAAATCACATATATAAAATAAACAATATGTTTAAAATCACGTACAAATAATAAACAATCATGTTTAAAGGCGACAAAATCACATATATACAAATAAAATAAGAAACCGAAAAAGATAGTGCGGTTATTTATATAGTAATAATCATTAAATGGGAGGAGGATGCGTGAGTAAAGAAGATACCTGTAGCAGCAAGTAGTTCAACTGTTCAAGTAACCTTTTGACTAAAGTGGAAAGTGTTGCGTGAAAAACACTCTGTAACCGTCAACTGTGACTAAACTATATAATAAAAAAGAAGAAGATGAAAAGATGCAAATTCAAAGCGTGAAAAGGAAGGGAAAAACAAACAAATGTTAATGTATATAGATTTTGCTGAAGAAGAGATGGAGATCAATTGTGAGAGATGGCACGAAACATTGGGTGCCAAGAATTTATAATTTAACCCTTCTAGTTCTCGTCGAGGTTGAGGTTTTGAGATGGGCTGCCTCATCAATATTACAATTGGCTTTTCAAGAGTCGAATTTACTTGTAAGGATCTAGTGTTGGGCTTAGCATAGAGAATAGTTGGGCCTTTTTTTAAAATGCATGCCCAAGAACTCTCGACTTTGTAAGAAGAGTTCGACCTAATTTTCCTTTTGTTTAGTCCTTGTCAAGCAAATCAAGTAGCCAATAAAATAGCCAAGCAAAGTCTTTTTTTTTACATATTTACCGGATCGGCTCCAAGCCCATAATAGACCCCTTTAATGAGTAATGAAATATTTTCTTTTCTGAAAAAAAAAAAAAAAAATTTGCTGGGTTATAGAGGTTAACTGTTCACTTCATATAATACGTAATTTTGCAACACAACACCAACACCATTTTTTCAAAAAGGTTTATCAATGTCAAAATGAAGTACGACTTGTCACCGATATAATCATGAACAGGAGCGTTAACGAGTTTTAAATATTGTCAATGACTTACAATAGTCTTATTATATGTTATGTTATGTTTCAACCACCAAGATTCCTTGATCGAGAGTAAGCAAACAAGAAGATCCAGGGATATTCTTAATTTTTCTACCAAGTTGTCATCAAAAGACGACCAAATGAATAAGGGAATCATATAGTTACTGTCGTAATCAAACACAATACCCATAAGAAGCACACTAAATATTTACAATCAAATACTATATAGCATAAGAACACAGTTGTTTTTCACAACATTGACACACAAGAGTCAAAATGCTTACTACCAGTTTCAGACATTTTGACCACACAATTACATTAGTCCTTAGCAGCAAACATACATAGCTAAATCAACGATCGTCAGCATCCCCGTACCGATGATCGCAAACCACCTTAAAGCCGAAAGTGAAATGCTGCTGATCCAAAAGAGATTTTCGGATACTTGTAGCATCATTCACTTGTTCTAGACAACAATGGAGATATCAAGAGAGAGATCTTTTTTGTTTGTTTGCTCTTCAGGCTGATTTTCTCAAGATGAGCAATGAGGACATCGTATCAAGCCATTCTCATTGCAGTCCGGGCATCTCTTGAGCCTATCTTCGTCCTCATCAAACAGCTTCTTGCTCCCACTACAATTCGAACAAGGAATGAATCTGACGTCCCCACAACAATGGCACACAAACCCTGGCTCTCTGACGGGAAACTCTTTGAGGATCTTGGCGAGCTCGCCAATCTCGAAGAAACTCTTGATCACATCAGCACCACCCACATACTTCCCCATGATGAAAATTTGAGGCAATGCCACACTCTTCTCGCCCATTGCAATCTGCAACTCTTTCCTGTAAGCTGAGTCCATGGACACATCACGCTCATCTATCCAAACCCGGAACCCTCTAAATATCATTCTCACCGCGTAGCAATCCTCATACGTCCGCCTAATCCCTCTCAAGCTAGTGAAATACACCACAATCCTGTCCTCTGTCCCGGGAAGACGAATCACCGAGTTGTTTAAGCTCAGAAACGGCGATATCCGTGACTCGGGTAAAAGTGACTTCCCTGATTTCGGCTTCTCAGTCGAGGTTGGTTTCACGGAGTTGGAACCCTCAAATAATCTACAAAGGTTCTTGACCTTTCCTTTAAGAGAGCTTCCCACTGTTTCCACGGGGTTGTAGAATTTGGTGATGGAGGTCGTACGATTCAGAGAAGGGTTGAGGCTGTGGGATTTGGGGCTCGAATCCACCGTCCTCCCGTGAATTGTAAGCGACCTGTTGAAAACAGTCGACGGCGTAGCCGATTTCGTCTTCCCAGCGTTTTTCTCTAATCCCGCCATCGACCCAGAATTGCGGCGGCTGTTTAGGAGCAAAAACCTAAACCAGTCAACAAAATCAAAACCCTACGATCGAAAATCTAAAGAGAAATTGAAAAACAACAAAACAACAATCGCCTCACCGATAGATCACCACCCGCCACAAGGAAGAAATGGAAATTGGTATTTCCCTCAACGATCGGAGAAAAAAAGAAAAACAGAATCAGCTTTGAGTCGTAAACGATCGGCACTCCTCCGTTTTCCAGCTAAATATTTATTTTCTCAGCTATGATCGAAGAACACGAAATTGATGAAAGAATATTTGTTATCTGATTCTGGATTTTCCCTTTGTTTTTCCTTGCGGAGAAGAAGAGAAGATGTGGAGGAGAGCTCCGAATTAGCCTTCTGGCTTTGTTGTAAAGCAAAGAACTTTTCTCTTTCTTTCTTATTTTCCTGTCAAATTATTAATTTTATTATTATGTCTCTTTTATGATCTTTTTTACGAGAACAACAAACTAAATATGTAATTTTGTTAGAAAAAAAACGTCGATGAATTTGCGAGGAAAGGTCGTTTATTGATAAAACGCGGTTAGCGTATTAATTTTTTTTTTATTCCAAATGGTTACCAGAGAAACCGGATTGGACGATGTTTTAGTTGTATGCTTTTAAGCGGGGGAGAGGCTGAAATGCCATAAATTGGAAAAAAGTAGGCTAAGATAACATAACTCTAATAATTAATATTAATTTGATTTTTTTTTTAATAAGAAAAACCGTGGAGAATACTACCCTCTCCCTATTTGTCTTTTTATTTATACTAAAACCAGGGTTATATCCACGGATTTTAGGCATACCCGATAACCCGACCCAACTCGATTTAATTTATGTTTAATTATGTTTTTATTCTAAATCTCCGATTTATTAATACCAAAACCCCGATTTGCGATTTGCGATTTATCATCTCCCCGATTTCGAAACCTTCTATCTCTCCGGGCGCTCCCCCCATAACTTCCGATTCAAAATTTCCGGCGATGGCTAATGTGAGAATATCCAGTATCAAGTATGAGTCAACTGAAGTCGGAGAAGCATCGAATCAAACACAGATTGAAGACGAAGCCCCCGAAACAACGAATCAAGCACCCGAAACAACCAATCTTACCAATCTCCGTGCACCCACACTCGGAGGCAGAGAAGCACCGGCGGAAGACGAAGCCCGCGAAACAACCAATCGCAGTGCACCCACGACGGAACCCGAGAAAGAAGCAGACGAGGAGGTTGAAATGAGAGAAGATTCAACGGGCGATTCAACGGACACGGCTAGTGATGGTGATGGCGAAGAAGAGAAAAAATCAAATGAGGGAGAAGAAGCGCGAGAGAATGAAGCGGAAGAGAAAGAAGCGCAAGATAAAGAAGCTCCAGAGGAGGAAGAACCGCAAGAGGTATGTATACTTCAGATTCCCAATATGCTAAAGTTCATTACAGGCTAGGCTTGTACAAGAAAGTATGGGAAAATTTTTCGTTTGTATTTCAGGATGACGATGATAGCCAACCAATGCAGCCTGAAAAGCTTTACTTCGGTCCAACCGAGTATAACAAGGCCTGTACGATACAATCGAGGTGTGCTGTGTCGCATGTTGTCAATGTCATAGGCCAGCTTCCGGAAGAGCTGAAATGGTTCAGATCCCATCCTCAGTTTAAGAACATTTTCCACATGTTCAAGGAGCCAAACCACATGAGTCAAGGGTTATGGATGTTTCTCCTTCACACAGTCTCTACCGAGAAGATGAATGAGGCATGGTTTGTGGTGAATGGAGTCCCCATTCGGTATTCTTTGAAGGAGCATGCACTTCTTAGTGGTCTTGACTGCCATGAGTATCCGAATGACTATAAGAAGTTGGGTAGTTTGAATTTTGTTAATAAGCACTTTGGAAAGGATGATAGAATCAAGATCGCAGAGGTGGAAGCCGAGCTAAAATCAATGAAGCAGAGCTCCGTAGAGAGGAAGAAGATGGCATTGTTGTTTTTCTTATGCAAAGTTTTGAAAGCGAAGTCCAAGGCTGATGGCAACATAGACCCCTTCCTGCTTAGAGTTGTTGGTGATTTGAATCTATGCAAGACGTTTCCATGGGGGCGTTACACATTTGATGAGACTATGAAGGAGATCCGGCGTGTGGTGAATAAGTTTGATGGCTGCGTGAAAGGAAAAGGAGAAAAAACTAGCTTTTCTGGTTTCATTCTTCCTCTACAGGTAAGTATGAGTTATATGTTTTGAATTCTTAAATTTATGATTTTTAACTTTGTTTGATATTGTGAATTTTATGTGTAGATTCTTACATTTGAGTGTATTCCTAGTCTTGGAAGGAAATTTAGAGAAGCTGTACCCGCTGAGCCTGACTGTCCAAGGATGTGCAAGCATAAATTCATTGATGTTTGCATGAAAGGTATACCTTTGGATGATATAAATGAAGCGATTGGCAATAGTGCTGATGTATAATTTTTTTGCATATTGTTATGAGTTTGATATGAAAGATTGGTTTAGTATCAGAGTAGTAAGTTGTATTTGTTGATATTGACAGGACATTTGTAGCATCTTGGAGTCTGACGAATATGAAGAAGATCTTATGGCGCGAATCACGAATCCTGGTTTAGATGATGGTATCGGATTTATTGATTTAGAGGTTGAGGGTTGGACGAAGCATCTAACCGTGAAGACGAAGATATGTTGGAGACATTTGTATGAGTTAGACATTGGTGCTCGGTTTCAAGGCCCTACAGAGGAACCTCCACAAGTTGAGCCTACATCTTTGTTGGAGTTGCAGGCGTCGATGGAGAATGGCTTCAAAGAGATCATGGAGAAGCTTTCTGGCATGGATTCAAGAGTGAAATCTCTTGAAGACTTAGTACTTCCGCCAGGCGACTCACCACCCGTCTCACCAACCGTCTCAGCATCAACACCAGCATCAACACCAGCATCAACACCAGCACCAGCATCAACACCAGCACCAGCACCAACACCAGCACCAGCACAAGCACCAGCACCAGCACCAGCACCAGCACCAGCACCAGCACCAGAACCAGCACCAGCACCAGCACCAGCACCAACACCAGCATCAGCACCAGCACCAACACCAGCACCAGCACCAACACCAACACCAGCACCAACACCAACACCAACACCAGCACCAACACCAGCCTCATCCGCAGCATCACCCGTCTCAGCCTCTTCCGCACCCTTCCCATCATTCTTTGAACCCTGCCCATCAGCCTTAGTCCAACCTGGTGACCCACCACGTAAGAATATGATCAAGATGACAGCTAAGAGGACTCTTCTCCCAGTACCCATCTTTGATTTACCTGATCCACCAGCTAAGAGGCGGCGACAACCATCGAGGCATGTTGTGTCCCCTTTTACAGAAGGGAAAGAGCCGAAGGGGAAAGGGAAAGAGCCGAAGGGGAAAGGGAAAGGGAAAGAATAACAAGGAAGTAGAAAATGTGTTTAGTTTTTTTTGGAACTGGTATAGACCTTTGTTTATGTGTTATAATTGTTGGATTTAGTTTTTGAACTAGTATGAACTTATGGTATTACTCGTCTTTATTTAAGGTTATATTTCAGTTGTGGTAATTGGACAACATTGTACAAGTTAAGGTTATATTTCAGTTGTGGTAATGAGACAATAGGGACAACATTGTACAAGTTAAGGTAGTTGTGGTAATGAGACAACATGGACAACATTGTACAAGTTAAGGTAGTTGTGGTAATGAGACAACAGGGACAACATTGTACAAGTTAAGGTTATATTTCAGTTGTGGTAATGGGACAACATAGTACAATTGAGTGTTTTCTGGAATTTTAGCAAACACAAGTTAAAAATGTTTTCTGGAATTTTAGCAAACACAACATATGAATTATAACAAACCGAATATTCATAACAATACAACACATATGACCCTTTTAAACATAATGAAAATAAAGGATCTTGCCGTAATGCAATTAAGAAAATAATGCAGCAGATTTTTAGTTAAGAAAATAAAAAACCGCAGCAAACACAAGGAAAAATGCAATTATCACATATCCATCACCTCGGTTGGCAAGCAATTCCTTCATTCTTGAAATCTCTCTTTCCATCCCAACCAGGAGCTCTCTCATTTGCATAATTTCTGCACCATGGGTCTCAAACGAGGCAGTTTCGTGAAGGTAGTTTCGCAAAACTCCCATGTTGTGCATGCTTTGCATCCCTTCATTGACCTTATCAATTTGAGTTTTCAGACTTGATAGTTCTTCTGTGACAGCATGATCCCACCATTTCCATATGTGGTCATGATTAGGATGATTTCTCTTGTACATTGAATGAAGAAATTATTCAGCTACATTGAAACAAAACCCTAAATTCTATACTTCGGCTAAATCACAAACTCAGTCTTTGTTCTTACCTCATGCGGCCAATCTGGACAGGTGTACATTAGCCTTCCTCGAGTAGCTTCAGCAGTCGATTCCCTGATAACAAGAGAGACGCCACACCAACACGTTCGCATACCCCAATCTCCATCAGCTCGGTAGTATGAACTGTCCCAGGAGTGTCGGGAAGAAGAAGAGCCCGAGCTGTAACTCGGCATCTTGTTGATTTTCGATTTGGGGGAAATTAGGCGGAAACCCTAGTTTTCGATTTGGGGGAAATTAGGCGGAAACCCTAGTTTTCGATTTGGGGGAAATTAGGCGGAAGGGTTGATGAGAGTTTCGATTTTATAGAGAGCAGGACAGAATAAAAAACATAAAATATAATAATTTTTAATTCATTTAAAAATATTTTTAATTTTTAACTCATCCAACAGCGCCGCAAATTTAAATGCACACGTGCTCCACGCCGCCTAAATAAAAAAAAATACTACATAGTTGTACCATCGTGTCCAATTGTCCGCAATCGCTCATAGTTGTCCTTATAGATTTTTCAGTTGTCCTGAGACATAAAATAATATTCTGTAGTTGTCCTCCTGAATTTTCACTTATGTAGGTCATGTAGAAACGGCTAACAATAAAATTTTAGCAAAATCATATAATTTGCATTTTCTCCATCAAGAAATGGTAACATTATCAAAGACTACCATGTATCATATGGAGTATTTCATGTGAAACCAATATTATGTGTTAGAAACACAATATGCCTTTTGTATTTTTAATTTTTTTTTTAATTATTATGTGTTAGAAAACCTTATGTGTATAAGTGTTAGTTGTAAATATTTTATAAATACCTAAATATTTTGTAAAAATATTTTTATAAAATTATCTTGAACAATTACAAAATAGATTTAACAAAGAAATCCTAAACTGAAATAATAGATCCAACAAATTTCAACATAAAATTATCTTGAACAATTACAAATTAGATCCAACAAAGAAATCTTAAACTGAAATAGAGAAATCCAACAAAGGAACAAACAAACACACCCTAAATTTCCCTTGGGTTTACTGGCTCAAACCAATGTCCCAGATGTATTCATTTGTTGGCCTTGTTACTCGGTTTAGGGCGCGCTTCTCCGGTGGAGGGAAAGCGCTTAACTCGCTTTCTTCTTACTTTTTTGGTGTAGTCTGGCGGTAAAACAACTAAGTCTCCGATTTCCTGAGGAATAATCCAAGTAGACTGATGCGGCACTATATAAATAGTTCTGTAATAAGCCAACGCCCACGTCTCAATCAAGTAATATGTTGAGCACAAATCATGGATGCGTATTTCCCTTATTCTTTGTGGCGTTCGCATCAGTGCAATGTCTGCGGCTATTGCATGGACACACAGAATCTTATCTTTATAAAAACATCTGCAGCTACAACTTTTACTTAAAAAATTGACCAGATAGCTCTTCCCATCAGTTCCAATCACGTTGTATTCAAGCTCACAATGATTTAGCTCAGTGACAACTAAGCCCGTTGCAAGTGCACATAGCCTATGCAGCTCGTTCTCCACCAGGGGCACCAATTTCTTCGTGTATGATGCACCAACAGTGTCTTTCCTATGCATGTTGAACCATTCAGACACTTTTTCAAGATACGCATCAATCAAAGGCAATAAGGAGTACATCATTGCCTTCTTGAAGACACTGTTCATAGATTCACACGAATTACTTGTGTCCAAGTTGTACTTGTCTCCTTTAAAGTAGCACCTTGCCCATTTTTCAAGCGGAACACCTTCATCTAGATACTCTGCAGCTCCTGGAAACCACCGCCTAAAATCAGAGTATGCACTTAAGAACTCACCTTCTGTGTACTTGTGAGCGCATTCTATGAATTTGGCTAAACACAAATCTTTACAACCATTCGCAGCTTTACTTCTCACGTTACGAGACAAATGCAAAACGCAATGTCCATGCTGAGACTGTGGGTACACCTCCTTGACTGCCTTCATGATGCTTGAAAGTCTGTCACTCATAAAAACCAGTTCATGATCATCAGGTATAACAGTTTTGAGCGTTTCAAAAAACCACTTCCAACTAGCATCTTTTTCCCTATCAATTAAACCCATTGCAATGGGGTAATGGTGATGATTCGGATCCTGAGCTGTGGCAAATACTATCATTTCACCGTAAACATTCTTAAGAAAAGTTGCATCCACAACTATGACTTTCCGCATTGCCCTAAATCCTTCAATACTAGCGCCCAAAGCGACGAATAGATACTTGAACCTATTTCTGGCATCCACTTTCACGCTTGTTACTGTACCAGGATTCACCATCTGCAACACGTACAGATAACAATACAATCTTCGATAACTTTCTTCGGGACTGCCCCTCACTTCACTAATAGCTAGTTTTATCCCTCTCAACGCAGTAGAGTAGGACACACTCACGTGAGCTTCATTTTGAACAACACTCATCACTCATCAGAGATTTAGCCGCGGGGGTGTCGACCTGACCTGGAAAGGAACCACGCAAAACATCTGCTACTACTTGTGGTGTGCCTTTCCTTTTACTCTGAGTTGTGCTGGCAACGACCCGGGAGCATGTATGCATGTTTCTATATACTCTCATACTGAAATAAGTAGAATCCTTCATTCTTATAGCATGTATATACCATGAACAGCCTTGTTCAGCTTGACGGCATCTTAATATGATTCGCCCCGGATCCGACTTTACAGTTTTTACCTCAAAATATCCCTTATGTGAAGCTCTGTCAACCAAAACTCGCAAAGCTTCCTTTGAACGAAATTTTTGACCTTTCTCAAAACCAGCGCCATCATCCCATTCTAGAACAAACTACAGGCCGTGGAGGCTCAACATGATCATGTTCATGTGCATGTTCATCTGCATGTTCATCTGCATGTTCATGCATACCATCCAAACCGTCCTCCCCATTCTCATCCACCCGGTTCTGTTGTTGTTTCTCTGCTTCTTCCGGGCTGTAAATAGTCATCCGGTTCTCAACAAGCACATTATCCACTCTAGGAAGCTCCTCACATAGCTCTTCACTCTTATCTCTTTCCAAATCTTCCATTAGCTCCACATTCAAAATAGATCTAAGTCCCTCTTTATCCACAGTTGTTAGATAAACATAAACATCATCATCATCGACAATACATGACTCCCTATGAGGCTTAGCTACCAACGGAATGTAGCTCAATTTCAGCTTCCTTGTACTGTCATTTACCCCAATCTTCTTGCATATACCATCTACAAGCACCGAATAGGTTAACTCGTCCAAAGTTAAGATCCTAAATGATATAGCATAAATGGAATTTCTTGAATTCCATTTAAACTCCTCTCCTTCCTGTGAATAATATCCTCCATACTCAAAATGTATGTTTGTACGGCTGCTCATCCTCTCCTGGAAATAAAAACAAAGAAATTTAGTCAATTGCCAATTGTCAACTCTTTATCAGTTATAGCAATTGTCCCAGTTGTCCCACATTTGTTTGCTAATACCATTTGTCCCAGTTGTCCCCCATAGCACAGATTCACTACCCATCAGCTCGATTCAACAACAACAATCGAGAAATTACAAATTCAATGACTAGTCGACTCATATAATTAACTTAAATATCCAATGTGCATACTCAAACCAACAAATTTCACAAATCGAATCCCTAATTTTGGAAATCCCCAAATTAAAGAAAACCTTTACCTTATTCAACAATGGCGGAGGAGAGAAGAGATATGACGAAAACCACAATTGCAGAGAAGGACGACGCGGTGGCGGCTACGGTCCGCCGGCGAGAAGGATCGTTGGTTCGAAGGGAGTCGGTGGTTCGAAGGATTCGATGGGTGTCGATGCTCGCTTGAAGAAGCAGCGGGGGGGGGGGAACAAATTTTTTAATTACCTGGAAAAGAAAAAAAATAAAAATTCAATATTAAGTAATTCAATAATCAAAATGAAAATTTCAATAAATAATAAAACCAGATTTTCGAAATCCTTCGTAAAATCAACAATTCCATAAGCACAATTCATTAAGGGTAAAATGGGGATTTCACCCCCTTTATGGCACCTATATCAGTTTATGACACACAAGATTTCACTTTCTCATTTTATGGCTTTTGAGCAATTAATCCCTTTTAACCTAAGTGAGTTAACTTTTCAATCTAGCAATGGGTCTTCGAGTTGGGCCTATAATATGGACTTATTATTTGGGCCTAGGAGCAAAGGTGAAGAAAAGTTAAATAGTGACAATAATAAGAGTTAGAATGCTAATTAGTAGTCTTAGTGCTGGGCACGGGACAAGTACTTGCTAATTTTCATGTATTTGATACTCGATTTGACCCGTTCAAGTAATTGGATTTGTTACTTGCACTTGACCCGGTTAAAACAAGTACTTGTTATTTCAAGTACCCGTAAAAAATTGAGTACCCGCAAATTACTTGACTTGACTTGTTACTGGTCACAATTCATTACTTATTACTTGAATCTGAAATATTTGATTACTTGAACTTAAAATAGTACTTTAAATCAATCATCCTAAAATCACATAAATACTTATAGTAGAAAAAAACAAAACAAAAGATAAGCATTTGAAAATAAATTGTTTCCTATTTCCTCTTGATTTATTTCAATGCTCCAAAGATTTAGGTGGGGGGTATTGGATGATTGAATTTAAGAGAATGAAAATGAATTAGAAATCAATTGATTTTGAGTAATTTAAAATTTTTTTGTTGGAATTTTAATGAATTCTATCAAAATGACAGTAAAAATATTCGGAATTGACTCTTTACAATTTTTTATTGAAATTCTATTAAATTCCTATCAAATGACACTATCATCAATACTGCAGTAAAATTGAATAACACTAACATTTAATAGAATTAAGAAATCCAAAAATTGAATAACACTAGAATTTAAAGTAATATAAAAGAATGATTACAAATATCTAATCTAATAACACATGAATTTAAAAGAATTCATAAAATACATCATTGAATAACACTAGAATTTTATAGAAAGTCAAATTCCTTATAATTCAATTAAATTCTTTAATTGAATATCACCCCCTTATTGTTTACTTCTTGATTCCTTGGGATTTAAAACTAAAACAACTAAACAAATAAGAAATATTTACATTAACAAGTAGCGGCTAACGAGACAAGTACTAAAAATAAAATGATACTTGATACTTGATTCGTACTTGCGAGTAATAAAATTTGTTGACTTGTTACCCGATTTGACAATGATAAGTACTTGTTTTTTCAAAGCAAATATGAGTCAAATAACGAATACGGGACAAATACCAAGTATTTATGCCCAGCCCTAATTAGTACCACAAAAGTTGTCATAAACTACGAAAACACTAAAAATCAATATCAAATTGGATTTATATGGCAAACACTGACTGAACATTCCGAGATTTTTTTTTCGCCGGGTAAACATTAGTATGTGATGTTTCACAAAGAACTTCCACGATTGTCCAAATTTTTGATAGCTACACTCGCCCGTAATGTCAAATTATAAAAAAATCTCGGATCCAAAAAAATGTCATATTGTTTAAGAAATGACCCCAGTATGAATTTGGAATGCTTGAAAATAATAAACTCAACAAAAACGTTGTTGTCCGGTTGCACCCAAGTTAACCAAGCCAGCAAGCAAGCAAACTCTCAAGTCTCAACCTTCTTTCTTCACCCTTCTCATAAATCACGGTCTTTCATTTCTGAAAAAAATCATTAGATGAAGCTTCTTGCCTCCGGAATTTGAAAGGTACAAGCTGTAAATCTCTCTTCTTCTTTTTTTCGTTGATGGATCTCTTCGTTGATGAATCGGGTGTTGTTTGATTTTAATTTGACGGAAGTTTGCTCGGAACTTGATTTGCTATGGGTTTTATTTAGATTTGATTAAAGGATTTCATAGAAGATTACCGCAAGTCTCATGAATCTTTGTATGTGGGTCTCAGCTTTTGAAGTTTAATTCTGAAATCTAAACACAATCAGCCTATAAACATGGCTACTCTCTGTTAATTTTCCTTCTTTGCTATGAAGTTGAGAAATCTGAGTGGCCAATTCGTTTGTTTATTACAGGATTTTGTTATGGGGATAGTCTCACACAACTTCCTGCCTCAGTGCTCTTTGGTGGCTTGGAGTAGTAAATTAGCCAACAACAGATTGCTGTCAAATCGATCAAACATCTTATTGTCTGGGGTCAGGAAATCCAGACTTGTGATTCGAAATGGAAATTCTGATGGTTACGTGGTTGGTGAGAATGAGGACTTGGCTAGTATAGCCAGAAGAGAGGAACCAAAGTCAAAGGTTTTGATTCCTGGTTTGCCTGATGAATCAAACGGCGAGGCTGCTGCTCAAATCAGTCGTTCTCACTACGAGTGGAAGCCCAAGCTCACAGTACATTATGAGAAATCGGGTTGTGGGAACCTCGAGGCTCCTGCCGTGTTGTTTCTTCCTGGCTTTGGTGTTGGTTCTTTTCACTATGAGAAGCAGCTTACGGATTTGGGAAGGGATTATCGCGTATGGGCGATTGATTTTCTTGGGCAGGGTTTATCCCTCCCGACCGAAGATCCTACTACCATATCTGAAGAAACCGGTGCCTTGGAAAACAATGAAACATTTTGGGGATTTGGTGATGAAGCTGAACCATGGGCTGATCAACTCGTTTACTCTCTGGATCTCTGGAGGGATCAAGTTCAGTATATTGTAGAAGAGGTAAACAATATCTGTGAAAGTCTTACTTTGCTCTTCAGTTGCTATGTTACTCTTTAAGCTCTTGATTAGCTTTCAGTCATAAGTTCAAACTGTCAAGTCTCGGTAAGTATAGGAGAAAGCTTCCCTGTTGTTGTGTTCTAGTTTCAGTAAGAAATAAAGGAAATCACTTCCTGAACTTAGCACAAACCCACCAGAAAAAAGTTGCTGAGTCGGTAAAAGTATGTGGTGTTTGTTGGACAGGTTATAGGTGAGCCCGTGTACATTGCAGGGAACTCACTTGGAGGGTACGTAGCTCTCTACTTTGCAGCAACCCATCCTCATCTGGTGAAGGGTGTTACATTACTCAACGCAACACCTTTCTGGGGTTTCTTCCCTAATCCAGTAAGATCGCCAGTGCTAGCACGTCTCTTTCCATGGTCTGGAACATTCCCTCTGCCCGCAAGAGTGAAAAAACTCACAGAATTGGTGTAAGTAAGACTTTATTGACACATCTTCCCACCTGCAAAGTATCATTTTCTAGCTCAATCAGTCTATTAACTTTTATGTTGTTATACTTCCCGCATGGAATCACAGGTGGCAAAAGATAAGTGATCCTGAAAGCATAGCTGAGATACTTAAACAGGTCTACAAAGACCATTCTACCAATGTGGATAAAGTATTCTCACGTATTGTGGAGATCACGCAGCATCCAGCTGCTGCAGCGTCGTTTGCTTCAATCATGTTTGCTCCTGGTGGACAGCTATCCTTCTCAGAAGCTTTATCAAGGTATAAGACAGTATGGTTCTCTTGTTTTATATGTTTTTTTGACCCTTTGCGTGATTGGTCTTAACGCTTATGGAGGAATGCTATTTGATGGTCTATGGTAGGTGTAAGCAAAACAATGTTCACATATGTCTAATGTATGGAAGAGAAGATCCATGGGTAGGACCGATATGGGGAAAGAAGATAAAGAGGGAAATTCCCAACGCTCCATACTACGAGATCAGCCCAGCGGGTCACTGCCCACACGATGAAGTCCCTGAGGTACAGTGAATAACTCAAACTTTCCTCAAAAAAAAACTTCGTCAAACTCTGCAATTATTAGCTTTGGATCTGAGTAATGGACCCTTGTAGGTAGTGAACTATCTGATGCGCGGGTGGATCAAGCACCTGGAGTCTGGTGGTTTTGAAGCGCTCCCGCTTTTGGACGATGGTGAAGAAGATTGGGAGCAGTCCAGCATTGCTCGGGAAATTGAGTTTCCGAGAGAAGGTTGGAAAAAAGCAGTGAATCTGTGGTTGTACGGGTCCAAGTATTCGTTCTGGCGTGGAGTTGGAGAAGCCTTCAGAGCCAGATTCATTAGGGCGTTTCGAGGGAAGTCTGCATAGAAGTAGCATTTGCAACAGACAACAGCCGTCGTCTAATGTAGATAGTTGTAATCTAAGATGCACTCGATGCTATAATGTTGTCTGCCCTATAGAATAGAATCAAGTTTCTAAATGTTCAAAAAGGAAAACGTTGAAAAACAAATATCATGTGCATATATGTTAAGTCACCTAAATCAAAGCTGAGAGTAAATTTAGACACCATCGCCCATTAAATTTATAGTCATTTGAAAATCATATGAATGTCTTACTAATAATAAAGTTGCCATTCGCATTTATTTAACTATATACTAGGATTTAACCCACGCTATGCGCGGAGTAATTTTTTATAAAAAAATAGTTTTGAAATTTAAGAAAACTAATTTTGAAATTTACAATATATCTAATTAATGATTATAGATAAAACTGTCAATTTGTGATAATTTGTCTATTTAACCCGTTTTGCAATGAACTAAAATATTATTCGAACTAACCCGTAAATATTTATAATCTTGAAAACATAACTCTAATATGCATTGTTAAATGACTCTAGTTTTTGTACGAACTCTTTAAATAAATAGTTTTTTGTGTCCAGCTTTTTATAAAATTAGCAAAATATTTTTCAATTTTTGTTTTAATATATATTCAAATAAAATATAATAAATTATACTGAAAAAATATAGCAAGATTTAGAATAGATTTTTTTCTTTGAATATATATGAATTGATTATTATTTTAAAATATATATTATTAAAAATAATAAAAATTAAATAACCTCTTTAATATAAAATATATAATTTCCATATTTTAATCAATAATTTTAAAATACTATTATATATTTTCCTATTTCAAATATTCTTTGTTATTTGTAATGATATTTCATGTAATATCTTACAAAATAAAATTTATTTTTAAAAATATCTTCTCAAAAAATATTATAGAGATAAATTGTTTAATACTAGATTTCAAATGTTCTTCCGACAAGCTGTTATAAATTTTGAAATTAACTTCTTAAAGCCGTATGTCATAAAGTTAGAAACCCAACTTTAAAAACTTTAAAGTTATATATTAAAAAAAAGCCGTATGTCATAAAGTACAATTTTTTTATAAAAAAAAAAAGAGGTAGAAAAAGAGGAAAAACACAACTTTAGCAAGAAAAGAAAACGTGGGTCCCAGAGGAACTGGCAAACCCTCCAAATGTGGCAAAAAGGTGTCATGCAAAAACACCGAAATTCAAAAAGAGAGCACGCAAAACAGTGCTCATGCAACACATAAGATTACTTTTATTACCACTTTCTTTTTCTTTTCAAGAAACAAAAAATATTCCATCCAAATTTAGCAATCTTTGGTCTTCCCATTATAGTAGATTAGAAACCCAAAAAGGAGTTTCAAAATCCAATTTTGGGGACTTGAAGACGGAAGAGAGATTGAACCTTTTTCTCATGGGTCGTGGAAAAATCGAGATAAAGAGGATCGAGAATGCGAATAGCAGGCAAGTTACCTTCTCCAAGAGACGTGCTGGGTTGCTTAAGAAGGCTCATGAGCTCTCTGTTCTTTGCGACGCTGAGGTTGCCGTCATCGTCTTCTCCAAGTCTGGCAAGCTCTTTGAGTTCGCAAGTACTGGGTAATCATCATTTCTCTATTCGATTTTGTTTCTGCATGTCTATATTTGATTGCTGCTGGAGGCTTAATTAAGCGCGTGCGTATGTTGCTCTTAGTGAAATTCTGCTGGAATTGATTCTTGCATGTTTGTTCGGATGATCATTCTAACTTAAGTTTCTGATTGAGCTGAAGAGTGTCCTAATTAGAATCTCACCCTCACATATCGTTCTTGAACATGTAATTTCTCATTTGATTTTAGCATGAAGAAAACGCTTTTGAGATACGGCAATTACCAGAGTACTTCTTCAGATGCTCCTCTGATTGATTCTAAAGCAGAGGTTAGAAGTCATGTTGAAATTGTTCTAGATTCAAGTGTTTTTGTTTTGATGCATCCAATATCTGATATATATGCCGTTTAGGAGGATTGTGCAGAGGTGGACCTTTTAAAGGATGAGATTTCAAAGCTTCAAGAGAAACATTTGTATGGAACCTAATCCCCACTTAATTGGTTGTTAATTACTTTATTCTTCCTGAAATCACCAGCCGTTTTTGTGTTTATTTGGTTTTGTCCTTGTGTGTTCTGCAGACAACTGCAGGGTAAGGGCTTGAATATTCTGAGCTTGAAAGAGCTGCAACAACTTGAGCAGCAACTAAATGTTGCGTTGATATCTGTGAGAGAGCGAAAGGTAACTAGTATTATCACTCTTCGCCATTCCTTTTTCGTAAACATGTTTGCATTTTCCTGATAAACTTTATGTGATTTCAGGAGCTATTGTTGACTAAACAACTTGAAGAATCACGGCTCAAGGTAATTATATCAAACACTTGCTTTTCCTGTTTAGCTTCCAACTGCATGTAAGCTTATGTTATCACATGATTCTGAAACTTGCTAAAACTCATGTCGTCCGCTCTATAATGCCTACGACATCCTTTGTAAAGTTCATGCTCTAACTAGCTAGCTAGTGTGCAGTTATTTGTCTTAGCTAGCTGGGTAGGTACATGGTAGGTACATCAATTACATAGAGACGTAGCGCAAGAATATATTTATTTTCTTGATCATCCAAAATATTTACTTTGCAGGAACAGCGAGCAGAGCTGGAAAACGAGACCTTACGTAGACAGGTGAATGAAACCATTCTTATGAATTTTGTTGAATCGTCTCCTGTCACCACGTCTTCTTTCCCTGACCTCTAATCATCTCTTGAAATCAGGTTCAAGAACTAAGAAGTTTTCTCCCTTCGATCAACCAACATTATGCTCCATCCTACATCAAATGCTTCCCTATAGATCCCAAGAACTTACTCGTAAACAATACTTGCGTGGACGACATTAAGTGCAGCTTCCAGGAAACCAATTCAGACACAACTTTACAATTAGGGTATTGCTCTCTAACTCTTATTGATGTCGTTGGTTGCAATATAGGAAACCCATTTTAGATAATAGGCCTTTGTCCTCGACTAGATACTGTTGGAATTATATAAATTCTTACTAGTTGTGTTTTCTGGAAGGTTGCCGGGAGAGGCACATGATAGAAGGAAGAATGAAGTAGACAGAGAGAGCCCGTCAAGTGATTCAGTGACAACGAACACGACCAGAGCAACTGCAGAAAGGATCAGTCTAATTTAGCAAAATTGTCACCTTTTTACTTCCCTCAGGAGTAACAAATCAAAGCAGAGTCAGTCACCAATGAAGAAGGCGTCGAGTGGTTTTGAAAAACTCACCAACAAGGCAATTACTCTAAATATTTAATATACCCGAACCTAAATCCAACCCTTAGCTAATCTATATTGACAATTTCGGGTATTGATTTTAAAAATCTCTAGCTAGATCCATACTTTAACCCTTTAGAGTTTTTTTGGTCTAAATGTTAATTTTTATACATTTTTAAGATTTGCGACAGCAAAAAAACCGAAAAACTACAAACAAAGGCGAGGAACAACAGGAAACAAGAAAACAGACATCGAAACGAGCAAGTTTGACACGTGTCACGAAATACTAAGATGATCTTCGACGAACGACGAAGAAACACTGATTCCAAACACGAAGCTCGGACAATTGTATTTGCAATTATAAAGAACTCGAGTCCTCATTAGAGTTGGTTTTATGCATATGATCATACTTTTAAAATACACCTGCAAATGCACAGAGTTACACATGTGTAACAATGGTAGTTACTACATCGTCGTGTACGTTTTGACCGCATTAATTGGACTTTTGTACCAAACAAAACTTGTCCAATCGAGATCCCACTCTATTGAACGTGTAATTGTCGGAATCAAGGCCCAATCGGACTGAAATCAAAAATAAGAAAGTTTAAATATTTTAATTATTAAATGCCCCGGCGAAAACTGTATGAACTAAAGAAAGTTTCAATAAGGACCTCATACTTCTATGTTATTAAAATTCGTCACCAGATTAATAAAGCCCAAAGCCATTAGACCCGAAACCCTAACCCCCCTTTGAGAAGAGAAGAGACATTGATTGAGCGGCCATGGTCTGCATCAGGCGAGCGACGGTGGATGATATGCTGGCGATGCAGGCCTGCAATCTCATGTGTCTTCCCGAGAACTACCAGATGAAGTACTACCTCTACCATATCCTCTCTTGGCCGCAGCTTCTCTACGTGGCCGAGGACTACAATGGTCGCATCGTTGGCTATGTGCTCGCCAAGATGGAAGAGGAGAGCAACGAGTGCCACGGCCATATCACTTCTCTCGCCGTTCTTCGCACCCATCGGAAGCTCGGTCTCGCCACCAAGCTCATGACCGCCGCTCAGGCAGCCATGGAACAGGTTACTCAATCTTTACAATTCGTATTTATTTGCATTCAAGAAACTGTATATAGATTGTCTTAAGTCGTCTTGAATAATTTGGATGATTATATATTTTATTCTTGTAAACGAATTTGTGTTTTGTTGAAGATGGATATATTGTGATGCAAGTTAGGCGAATCTTTTGTATGCGACCAAACCATGAATTGCTGACAGTATATAACTTTTTGTATCAACTTTTGGGATCTGATTTCTGTTCACATCTTGCATTGTTCTTTTTCTTGTCTTGATTGGAATTTGAAGCAACTCAAGCTCTGCAGACTTTGTAAAGAATTCACCTCTTTTAGCTTTGTTTCCGATTGCGTTATCCTTTGGACTGCCGGGAACAACCAATTTTTGATTACCCTTGAAACAGTAGAACTGGGGTTGATTGTTGTTTTCCCTCTTGAACTTGAACTGTTAATTCACTCTGGCAGGTTTACGAGGCAGAATATGTTTCCCTGCATGTGAGGAGAAGTAACCGAGCAGCATTCAATCTCTACACGGAGACATTAGGCTACAAGATTCACGATGTAGAAGCAAAGTATTACGCAGATGGAGAGGATGCCTATGACATGCGAAAGCATCTCAAGGGGAAGCAAAACCATCACCACGGCCACAGTCATCATCACCATGGAGGTGGATGTTGTTCAGGCGATGCAAAAGTTGTAGAAACAGCTCAAGTCGAAGAGGCTAAAGCAAGTTCGAAGTGAGACTTGAAAGCAAGGATGACCTAAACAGGTAATTATGAGTATACTAGGGTGGAGTTTGCTGGCTCGCTCTATTACTGCTCCCTATTTTGCATTCATATGATTTCGAGTAGCAAATACATTGTGTTTTTCTCCATTTTCTTCCTTTGGTTGTACCTGATATCTAGCCCTTCTATTTTTATGTATCATGTTTCGGAAATCCCAATGTTTCCTTAAGGCTTTACAACTTCAGATGGAAATCTTCTATTTGCAAGATAGCAGATCTCTATGACAATGTAGTACATTTAATTACAAAAGAATCTCCATTTCAATTCAAGAACCCTGCAAAGTTCTTATGTTCTTCGTATTTGAATATCTTGAAGCACTAGTTTGTGCAATGTCAAAGCTTTCCTGCAGCCATCTAATCTGGGAATTGAGACCAGCATCACGCAGAGCATTCAAAGCTGAGGAGTAGAGCCTCGCATCAAGCCTGGTTCTTTCGACTTTCATGTCCTGCAACAGCCTCATTAGCTCATCAATCCGGCTGGTTTTGGAGAATACACCGACCATGATTCCTGCCATGGCCCTATCAATCTTTCCTCTGTTCATCCTAAACTCATTGTATAGCTCCACACATCTCTCCAACTCTTTTGCTCTATTACATGCACTGATCATGCTTGTGTAACTCACCTTGTCCGGCAACACCTTCATCCTCTTCATCTCTTTCCATATCTTTTCTGCACGCCTCAAGTCCATAGCTCTTCCATGCATATCAATCAAGGAATTGTAAACCCAAATGTTGGGTTTACATCCTCGTTGTTTCATCTTGGCCATGAGTTTCACCGCATCGCTTAGCCTCCTTGTTTTCCCGTACATATCCATAATGTTTGAGTATGCGACAACACATTTGTCAAATCCCTTCTTCACCATCTCCTCAAACAACATTTCAGCCTTGTCGTACTCCTCTAGTCGGCAGTATGCATTGATGGTTATTGCGTAAGTTACTTGCCCAGCCTCACATTCTTGCTTCATAAGCCACTCGTAAGCCCTAACTGCTTCCGCAAAACCTCTTTGCTTACAAAATCCATTCACAATCGCGCAGAGAATGCAGTCAGAGACCTTTAATTCGCCCTTCCTCATCGCGGCCACAACCTCAAGAGTTCTCTCCAATTTTCCTTGTCGGACATACATCAATACAACCTTCAAACACATTTCTGGATCCTTCAACAGTTTCTTCTCTGCTGCTTCTTTGAATAGCTTCTCGACCGTTGCAACCTCTCGGGCTTCCGCTAAGGCCCGGATCAGCGTAGAGTACAATGCACTAGTTTCCGTAATTCCTTTGTCTTTCATCTCCTCCAAAAACTTAAGAGCTTCGAATGCCCGTCCTGATTTTGCAAGGGAGGAGCATAAAATCGTGTAGATGGAGCCTGATTCCTTGGCCAAGAAACTCAACCCCTTACTCTTAAACTCTTGAAATAACTCCACCACCTTTTGATTGTCACCAATCCTCTCATGAGCCTCCATGATCCTGCAATAACAGCCCGGGCTTGGCTCAACTCCCGCAGATTGTTTAATCCTATCAAACACTTGGATCGTGCTACTATACATCTGGAGTTTGTTAAAGCCTTTCATCGCCGAATCAGATGCAGACACCGCCAATGATTTGTCTGATCTAAACACGCTAAGCAAGCAATGCGTAACTCGGAATTTTCTCTCTCCGATGCAACTCCTGATCAGTTGGGAACACGTATGAGCATCGGGCAACGCTTTGTATTCCCTGAGATCCTCACAAAGCGAGATGATCAAGTCCCAGTTCTTGGAACTCACCAAGTAATTGATCAGATGCTTGGTCGTCCTCAACTCTGAGTTCTCCTTGGCTTTCTCGTAGAACTCGGAAGAAAATTTCCGGGTTTCCGGGTCTCGGAGCAACCTGGATAAGACCCGGTTAAGGCCATCCGGGACAGGTGCGAAAAATGGCCAGTTGGCTTCTTTGGGACTCGGGGACTTCTTTTCATCTTCCTCAAGAACCAGAGAGCATCGAGGCGAGCAGACGTGAGAAGTGTGAGGCTTTTGGGAAAGAAAGAAAACGGGTTTCGTCGGAGAGGTGAAGCTGTTGGGGTTTGCATGGTGGTTCACGGTGGCTACCCACGATCTGCTCGCGATAGCCATCTCTCTCTCAAAAAAAAATTCGACCACACGTTTTTGATTTTGTGCGAAATCGTATGACGTTGCATCTTTGCGGGGTTCGTTCAGCCAAATCGACGAATCACGTGGCGGATTTTAGATTTCATGTTATGATAAGATTGGAGACCGTCCAGAGAGGTTTAGGATTCTTGTAACTGGGCTTTTATGGGCCTCTTCATTTAGATAACTGATGGGGTCCAAAATATTTACAATTTGTTTTGGATTCCAGTATTTCCAGAAAAGAAAGCCTTTGTTCTGAAATCTTTTTGTATGGATTTTCACGGGTAATAATAATATACAGAGGAGGACCACTAAGAGTTTTTACAAGTCAGCAAGAGACGACTGCTGCAAGTTGTTGTTGATCTCACTGAGGCAAAGCAGAATTTGGCTAAGTTTAAAGAAGAAAATTCCCATTTCCACATCCTTTCTTGAAAATTTATGGTCAAAAGTATGCTTGCGCTCTTAGTAGCGTGTAGACCAACTTTTCGTGTAGACGGCTTCAAGGCACCTCTTACTCTCTTACCACTGTGTATACATATGATGAACTTGCTAAAGTTTTTCTATCTTTCATATCATCTAAAAAGAGATATATTGATAGCAGTCCGGACAACGTGTAAATGAGTTGAGAGTTAGCTATGCTACGATTTGGTGTAAATCATACCCCGTGTAGAACATGGTGTTAGACAAGTTAAAGGCTGAAAACTGTGATGGAATTATTTCATAGGAACAAATAATTAATCAAAAGTTTACATCTACCTACCACGTAGACGCATGTCCAAATCTTATAATAATTAAATAAAAAAACATTTATGTAAAGATAAAAAATCAACTACTTTCCAAAATCGAGAAAGGAATATACCCATGTACATACAGAAAGGAACAAACAAGTAATGAAGAGATATGTACAGAAAGTAATTGAGGGGTCTCAACAACAACAAAGAAAAGAAAGAAAAGAAAAAAAAGCTAAACCAACTTGCCTTTTTGCCTCATTAGTTGGATTGTGTTGATGTCATGACCTTGTCTATCCACATTCTTTCTTCCCCACCACCCACTCATGTTTGACACTTCACTCTCTCTGTAATTAAATTACTTTTCAAATTTTAAAATACAATTTTTTGTAAGTTATTTGATTTCTGAAGATTTAACACCTAGCCATTTCAAACCAGGCAGGAAGGAAAAGAGAGATTAAGCAGGCTAGGCTAGGCTAGAGCGCGGCGGACTCTAGGGGTGTGGACAACAACACGGCCGTTTCTGATCAAAGCTTGCCTATCTTTTATGGTTTTGTCGAAGAATCTGCTTTCCGGATTTTCGGCGTAGCATGTGTAGTAGCAACTTACGCAGGCGTGAGGCAATGCCATTGAGATCCTGGTCTGTTTAACACATCCAAAGACAAAAAGGATGATGATGAGAATATTATTGAATAAAAACATAATTTGAAGTCCAGATAATAAAATGTCATTACCATTAAGTATCCAATGAAGAAGGCAAGTAAGGAGATGGTGGCTGTAAAAGGTTTGTAAACTGTGTGGGTCCAAGCGGCCGCGACAATAACACAGACGCAGCCGCTGCAGATGCCTGTGAGGAAGCAGATGGAGCTAGTTATGTCTGCATCTACGATCTCAACCATATCTTCATCCTCAAACAGTTTCCACGTGTCTTGCGACGCCCTCACAAATCCTTTCCCATAAGCTGCTATCTATATATTCATAACGTTTACTCAAAGTCCGGGAAACAAAAAAAATACACTTGTGAATGGTGAACAAATAGCGATCTAGTCTAATTTGCTATGTCCGTTGTTACCATTCAAAGCTCAAATTATTTGCAACAATATATGTACTACAAACGCAGCTCGAGACAAATGACCTTGTTGATTCCAAAACATCACTGAACTATTTTCTGATAATATCAAAAGAACTCCTTTTTTTTTTGTGTGATTCAAAATATTTACTAAAAAAGGAAGAAAGGCATGTGGTTGTGCCTCGACTTGTCAAGATGATGCAAGATTCTCATATCAGAAAAAGAAAAGGAAAAAAAGACCCACCACAACCAAGTTGGTTTTCATACTCTGTTAGGAAGATGTTTTAATATAAAAGAAACCGAATAAATGCAGACACTATTAAAAAGGGAGAGATCACGACAAATCACTGTGTAACCTGCTCCATTAACAATGAGAAAATGATTTCAATATATAAGAAAAATGAGAGTGGCATGGTTTAAAGGGTTTAGTTAATTACCTGCACAAAGGCCCAGCCATTGCCGTGCTCGAATATGAAGGTCATGAGTTTGAGACAGCAATTAGCGCAGCAAAACATGAACTCATCTTCACCCTTGAGCAAATTCAATCCTCTTGCCACGATTCTCAGGGCTTCGATTGTTGGAACAAACAGAGATCCTAAACACGCGCTCCCGAGGTTACGAGACAAGGCCCTTTGGAAACTAAACCGGGTACTAGACTGCATTCCCCTTAGATAGAACAAAGCAATGACCCTACTCACAGTTAGATTAACAACATTCCTCATCACTTCCGTCGTCCAAGCCAGGCTTAGCACCAAAGCAATAATCACGAGTGGCGGAAAATAGAAGTTCAAGGCACCGATGACACCGAAAATCCAAAGCGACATCCAGAGGAAACCAGCAGCTAGCATGTAGTATGTTGGTAAATTCAGATCCGAGAACTTGGAAACGGGTTCTAACGACTTGACCAACAGCTTGGAACAGAATTTGATCCTTCGAGTGACCCAGCAAGCATATAAACCATTGCCGATGGAGAATGCGATGAGGCAAACCCCAACACCATCGGTGGCTGGCATCTGGAAACACAGTAAGAGGATTCCTGAGGATAGAGACATCAAAAATGTACTCCAAAGTATGAAGTGGATCATGAAATCAGGCCAAAGCCGAAATGCCATTTGCCAGGAGAATGCGAGTATGATGCTCAATAACGATGCAGCTTCGACTTGTGGAAGTAGAAATCTGAGGATCTTTTGCTCTTTCCTTTTAACGCTACCATTGGATCCAATTAGACCTTGGACGCCTCTGAAGACAAGGAAGCATACAAACCCAATAGCCACAACCTTGTGAAGAATGAAGAGCAGTAGAAAGAACTTGTTTGTGTACTTTGTTGAATTCAATGATGCCAAGGTTTGCTGCAACGGAATAAATTAGGAAATTTTAACTTACAAATCCCAACTAATTTCAAAAAAAGACCTCAAGCAGATATTCAATATAGGCGTAAGAATCTATCAATGTCCTCAAAATCTTTAGAACCATCAAGGTGTGAACGAGGTTCAAGCTAAGGAATCTTACGGATTAAATTCCCAGGACAAAAAATGATAACTTTCCGACTGAAACGCAAAACACAAAGGAAATTACTTGAGGGGTTGGTGTGAAGATGGAACGAGATTGATGTTGAAGAGGCGGCGGCGGCGACGTCGGCGACGGAGATGGAGACGGCGACGACGGAGGCTGAGGCTCCTCAGGCGGTTGAGGGCGAGTGGGAGGCGTCTGCATCGGCGGAGGCACTCTTGAGGAAGATCGGAGTGGCTGCGCGAGATTAGGAGGCGGCGTAGTGAATCTAGAGCCGCCGCCATTATTAAAGATGATCCTAAGAGGGTTTGTTGGGTTCAATCTGTTCAAGCTCGCCAAAAATCTGTGATGATTGATTTCATCTTTATCCGTTGATTCTTCTCCTTCCTCCACAGCCCTTACTCCTCTTTGCTTCTTCTCTGTTTCTTCCCTCTCTAACTTCTCTCCTTTGTTCTCTCTCTCCTCCACCGCCTTCCCCCAAAAAAACTGATCGTTAGAGAAAAAAGAAAGTATTTAGTAGGAAAATGCAGGATTCGGGTTGAGTAATCTTACGGGGTCTGTGGCACCCATTGACAGCTTTTTGGTGACGTCACTTTCCGGCGACGGCGGTCGTATCTTGTCCTAAAAATGTTTTGTCAAAGTCTTCCTTCTTCTTAAAGCGAGATAATTTTATTACGTTATTGGTGCAAGGAAGATGTTACTGTTTCTTTTTTGGCTTCTTTCACTTTTTCCGATTATTTGTTTTTGTGCATTTACTTTTCAATTTTTGGTCGCACCCACCAGCGAGTAACGTCCCTTAATGGTACGAAAGCAGACTCCACCAAGATCTATGGCCTGGCCAAAAAATTCAGAACCGAACCAACCGAACCAAACTGATTAGAAAGTACCAAATTCGAACCGAAACTTTTAAAAATATCCGATGGATCTTAAATTCTAATATTCAAAGAATCAAAACTGAACCGAGAACCGATCGGATATCCGAAATATTCGAAATATAATTATATATCCATAAAAATTAGTTAATTTTTAGTTTTTTTTAGTATATTTTTCATTAGTTTTCTCGGGTTTTTGGATATATTTCTTAATTTTCAGATATTTTTTAGGCATTTCGGTATATTTTCTTTAATATTTTCGGATTTTTTAAAGTATATTTTCAGATTTTCGGATAATAAATACTTGCACCGATTAAGATCCAATTTTTTGGGATTTTTACCGATTCTTGAATCTCGGACTCAAAACCGACCCAAAACCAATCTAAAATCGACCCGGAACCTTATCGGTTTTTAAATGGGTCCAAAGTTATTCTACTGGAAAAATCCAAAACCAATCGGTTCTTACTCGAAACCAACCCGAATACCGAAATGCCCAAAACTCTACTATGTGACATGTGCTGATCTACGCGCGTGAGACACACTCTCCTCTTAAGTCTGCGTTCGTTTTTAGTTCGACTGCATGTTGTTGGGATAAAAAAAAACACACACGTGAGATGGTGGACAAGGAGATCGTTATCTTGTGTGTTGACGTGTAAGCCAAAAAAAGAAATAAAAGAAATAGCTACAGCAAGGAAATTGAAGCGACACGTCTGCGGTTTGACCTGGAGATGGACGGTTGCGATTTGATCTTTCATGGAGATTGAGTTCCGTATTATAAGTTTGTTGTTTTATTCCAGAAGAGTCAGAACTCAGAAGATATTATTCGCAACAACATCTTATATTGTATTTATATACAAAACATTGTTAAATCTAAGTCGTTTTCTGGAAAATTGTTCATTTTATTCTTCAACTATTTGTAATTGGCACAAATAATTATCAACTATCGTGACTGCAAAAAATTTTCTCAACTCATCGTTGACCACGCAAAATCGGAATTCAAAAAATCAAACGTTAATTACTAAATGGATATATATCCACTAAATCGATCGTAACTCCTTCAATAAAACTCCGAATGAAGCGAACCCACTACCATTGGAAAGCTAACTCAATTTACTATAATTTTGATGCAGAGATCCAAAACTAAATCCAAAAGAAAAGCTTTCTTACGCGTAGATATTCTAGACATATATTCTTGATGAAATATCTACTTGTATGAAAACCTTCCATTTGAATTTAGTTTTGGAGATATTCATCAAAGTTATAGTAAATTGAGTTATTTTTCCAATGGTAGTAGTTCCAACTCATTCAGCATTGTATTGAAATAGTTACAGCCGATTTAGTGGAAATATATCCATTTATTATTGCCGGAGATAGCGAGAATAAATTAAGGCGCTACATATTACATAAGAAAAGAATACCTTAAAAGTTCTCAAAGTCTAACACCAAGCAGAGCCACTATACCAAAAGTTGTGGGAAGAAAGACATTAAGGCGCAGACCCGTGACAATGACAAAGCTAAGAGTGTTAATTTATATTTCACTGTATGCTAAAACATCCTAACAAGTTGTTTCCAATACCATCTTTTAAAAACACATCTCTGATCTAACTTGGCATGAGACAACTACAATCTAAAATAAGATACAGATCCGATGTAAACTGTGAATACCATCGATTTCTACTGTTGTGTTTCAGCTAAAAATGGTTTGAACGTCATTACAACTCCGAGTGCCAAGACCGCATTCAGGATAAAGAATACCATCTGTGTGCCTGCACATTCACAGTATACCATTTTCTTCTTCTTAGTCTCACTTGGTCAGGTTTTGAATTCTGAGATTTATATAGCTAATGATCACAATATGGATATGAATATGAAGAATTCACATTACCAGGGAGAAAAGCAGCATCCTGACGTTTCTCGCTCCAAGAAAAACTGCCAAACAAACCGAAAAAGGGAGATAATATAAGTAGGAAACGATCGAAGCCTAAATATCGAAAATGGTGAGAAGTTGCGTTGAGTTGAAGCATAATGGAAGAAAAGAAGGTAGGAGAAATTGCATACATGATGCCTGCTGCTGCTGGACCTATTGCTTTAAACAGAGACATCCCTGTCATGGCAATCCCATTAGCTGCTCCTCTTTGGTCTTGTCTCTGTTTTTTTTATATAAAGAATTAAAGAGGGTTCGATTTCACCTATATAGTAAAATGGATAAATGTTCTGAAAACACTTACTACAGCTTTGTTTTGGAGAATGAATAAGCCAGTTATAGCAGACACCTGCACACACACACACACGTGTTGAGAATTTAAAGTCAAAAAGATTTATACATTCTTCCAACAGGTTACCAGAGACTTACGCTTAAGACATTCTTCGCTACGGATGCACAATTTAGCGTCAGGGTAAGGGCGAAACCAGATAACTTTGCTATCAGAGGGTAACTTGCTAAGACAACTAAAGCCAGACTCTGTTGAGTATCGAAAACAAGCACAAGATTACAACTTTCCTGCTCAAAAGCATAAGTTTTACAGTAAGAAGAACAGAGGATAGTGGTTACCCCAGATATACGTGTAACTATGATGGGTCCTAGAAGCCTCTCCGCATAAGAGTAGAGTGAAAGCTGAAAGATAAGGAGACCAACACCTAGAAAGAAGTTAGGTCAGAACAGTTCATCTCTATTGAAAATGTTAGCATTGAGAAGTATGGGCACACCTGAAATTGCAAGAACAGAACCAACATCTGCAGAAGAGTATCCCAAACCTCCATACTTCCTCGGGCTGTTTGCCCACAATGAAAAGATCTATCCGAGGAAAAAAAAGCTGACGATTTTATTTTGGGGGCAAATAAACAAATCATGAATGAGGGAAGAAGAGTCACACCTCTGTGTAAGCCATATCATGAAGTGAAAAGATGCAGTAGACGATAATAGATGAAACTAGTGGCCAGTTCTTCAAGAGAGAGCCTTTTTCACTTCTCTCTGTCACGTTATGAGATTCAGGGTCATGAGACAAAACTTTGAGAGCATCAGAAGATTCATCATCAATCTTGTGATTGTGCAATGTTTCCTGGAGAGGGGAAACAACCATCTTTAGGCTTAAGCTAACACACAGTAACTAGGGATTTCTTGAAGCATGGAAAGTAAAGAGCGTACCGGAATCCGTAATGAAATTATGGTCACCAAAAATGCGAAACAAGATATGGCTAAGCACGGCAAAAAGTAGGGAAATCTGCATCATGATTTATAGACCAATGAGACTATATATATATATTAGTTGAATGAAAGTGAAGAGGAGGTAAAGAAAGTAATACTTACTTCCCAAAGATCGATTCCTCTGAGAATAAACTTGGATATTGCTTTGCAGGCTACAAGGTCGGGAGATAAAACAAGAATCAATCAACCAAGAAGGGGGAGCGAGGTAGAGTGATAAAAAAAAACAAGATTGAAATGCTTTTTGTTAATGAAGACCTGAGCAAGAAAACCTCCCATAGCAGGGCCAATGATGAGTCCAATGCCCCATGCCGTACTAACCTACGCGAGTTGATAAGATTCTAAATGGCTCTACTCAATTAGAAAAGTGAATGTGTAAACTTTGGATCAAGAGCTTACAGCTGAGAGTGCTAAAGCTTGATGTTCATCACGGAATGTTTCCATTGCGTATGCCTGAATTCATCAAACATTTTCTGGTTGATGAGCTTCGAGAAAATCATGGAATAAGTATGTAAAAAAAAATGTCAAGAGGAGACCTTTATAGGACCAAGCAAACCGTTGAAACTACCGAGGCAAAACCTTGTGATGATGGCCATCCAGAAATTTACACTTAGGCCAAACAGAGTATTGAAAACGACACTGTGGCAGAATTTGAAGCATTGTTTTAATAATAAGAGATAAAAACAAATACGAGGGAGAGATGAAGAAACAAATGTAAGATTACTAACACAGAAGCAGTTCCTATGAGGATAACTGGTTTTCTACCATAACGATCAGCCACAATTCCCCAGAAGACAGATGTCAACGTTCGACCGAGCATGAAAGAGCAACCTTCAAAGGACAATGTGAGAGTCTGAAAGACTTCTTTCTTGGTTAATTAATATGTGTATCAGGACCATGACTCACCAACAAATCCAGCATAGAACCCAATGTCCTCTTCCTTCTTTGCTATGTTAAAATCACCAATCTACCAACACAAAATCCAAATCAGATTCTACAGTTACAAGTTTTGATAATCACCCAAAATCCAAAAGCACCAGCGTAAAAATTCTAACTACTTTAAAGCATTAAGTGGGTACTCACCATAAAGTAAAGGAAGGGGAAAAGAGATGAAATGGGCAGAGCTGAAACAGTGACCATAAAAAATAAAAATAAACATTGTTAAGATAAAGAAAACATCTTCGTCTTCTTCAATATCCATCGTATGAATAATATGTAAATTTACCGGTGCAGAGGACGATGATCCAAACGGAACAAAGCTCGGAGAAAGGGAATCCTCGACGAAGCCTCTTCATCTGATCAACTTTGCAGCCAGGGCAATTACCATGGAAGTTATTCTCCAGCAAACATTCTGTATACTCTTCCGCCATTTTTTTGCAAACCCACCTCGAGATTGAATCGATCCAAAGAATAGGGAAGGATGAGATATGTTTTTATGGGAGGAGTTAACACACAACACAAGATTGTCACGTACTCTCTGTCTTTATCAATATTAAAAACAAGAATGACGAAAAAAACATTTAATAAGGTTGAGAAATAGAGAGAGAGAGAAGAGGAAAACAACTTTGGTTTCTCTCCTCTCTCCCGTCGCCATTGACAGGTCCTGCTAATCTCTTTCTCTAATTAATTGATGCCCCAAAAGATGATTTTTATTTCCTAGTCAACTTTCAAGCATACTATATAATAAAATATGTTCCCAACAAAAAGATCTGAGTTGGATGCAACTGTATCACAAACTTCAACACTGATTATTAAAATATAATTGTATTAGCAGTTTTATCGCAACTGTATCACAAACTTCAATATGATTATAATTGTATTAGCAGTTTTATCATGTGTTGCCGGTGAAATTGTCTACTACTCCATCCATTCGTTTCAAATTAATTTTCATACGAATTAAGATAAATATTATATGTTCGCTTATACATTTGTTTGACTATTGATAATCTATAATAACTAATGTTTTATTAATTTAATTAAGATAAAATAGATATATATGTACAAAAAACTGTATTATAATTTATTTATTTTAAATGTGACAAAACGTTCATGTGAAAATGAAATCAGCAAATTCTGTGTGTTTTATGATGATCAGGGATGGAATTTCATGATCTGTTAGATGTCTAAAACGACATTTAAATTAAAACGGAGAGAATATAATAAATTTAATAATGCAATAAAAAAAACGAACATTTTAATAATGATGCAAGTAAAGAAAAGAAGACCAGAACTTTCTAATATGACAAGAGGGCCCGCATTTTTTTGTGGTAATTTTGGTAAAGTCTCATGCACAGATACGGGGAAGATGTACAATGGTTTCTCCAAAGAAACATAAGACCACGTTCATGAAATATGTCATTCAAATAATATGAATTCGTTTGCTGACTAATTGTCAATGGTTAAGTGGGTTATAATTCATTTTGAGGATTTTCAGGCTCGTAGCCCATATTTGGAAATTGAACTTTTTTTTCTTTTTCTATGATTCATTGGCAGATCTCATATCCATTGAGAAGCTCATACTAATCTTATGGGGATGTACCACCAACAGATTATCGTACACTCGAATTTGCAAATGAAACCTAGACATTAGCTTCATATTCCATTTGGATTCATTCCTTTGGAGTTCACTACCACTCGACCACCTTTTGTGGTTAATTAAACGGCCTTTTATAGCACTATCATTCGACCACCCCTTTTGGTTAATTGAACTTTTTTTCGGTGGCCTTTAATGGTGGACAAGAAAAATTCAATAATTTAGCTTGTGACCTTTTGTCAACAGTTGTATATTTTTTTGTTGTTGTAAAAGTAAACTTTGTTCCCCTTCACTCTCCACGTTTTTCAGATTCTTTATTTTAGTTAGTTCAGTAATTAATTAATTCAGATCCTCGGAAGCTTAAAAGCGACCACGACTCAACCATCCAGACAAATCCTTAAAAGCTAACCCGAATAATTTGACGCCAAAAGGAAAAGACCGTCAAATTTTGAGGCGTTGAACGGGTCTCGTTTTGCATTAAAGAAAAAGCTAATGGCTCATGTAAATTCCTCTCAAACTCATCGTCTAATCCACCCATTAAGAGAAACAGATTAATAGATCACTTCAGGATGGAATCCACTTCTATTCGATAAATTCAGGATGACAACGTGATCTTATATTTCTGGTGTACCTTATTATGTCATTACTATTTCTATAATCTTGGTGCAAAATATCAGACAAAGCAGAACAGACCAAAAACAAAAAGAAGCTCAAATCCTAAGGTTAGTGAAATTTGATTACGGTTTCTCTCGAATCTGAAATTAAAAGAATCAATGACTCCATACATTTTCCTATCACCAATTCAAATGGCTTTCACCTTCGCGCTGTGGTTAGAAATGGCTTGAAAGTGAGAGCTACTCCGACTACGACTATCACATTCAAGACGAAGAACACCATATGCGATCCTGCATATGTTTTCAGTTTATTTGTGTTAAGCATAAGTAGTATGAACATCACACATAATGGCCAAAGGGAAGTTATGCGATACCTGGTAGAAATGCAGCGTTTAGTCGCCTCTCGCTCCAAGAAAATCTGCCAGCATTAGATATTTGTGTTTAGGACATTCCTGCGTCTTTGAATTTACTTACGTGTTCATTCAAAAAAGTCACTTACAAGATGCCGGCTCCAGCTGGTCCAACGGTCTTAAAGAGAGACATTGCAGTCATAGCAATTCCATTAGCTGCCCCTCTTTGGCTCTGATCCTGTTGTTTCATACACAAAATATCAAGTTATAAGATAAGAGAAAAGTGGTCCACAGTTTACAAAAATATTAAAGAATGTTGTTTACCACAGCTTTATTTTGCAGGATCAATAAGCCGGTTATGGCAGACACCTGTATTCACAAAAGAAAAACTATTTATGTCAAAAGGACCGTAAGCAGCCGAAAAATATATTAACGTGACCTTATTTTCTGTATATGTAAACTACATATACACAAAGGAGAACAAAAGAAAAGGATTAGCTTTTGCTTTTGGACTTACACTTAGCACATTTAGGAGGATTGATGCACAATTCAACATTAAGCTTAGACTGAGACCTGATAAATTTGCTATAAATGGATAACTCATTTGTATTGGTATCATCAGTGCCTGAAATGAAAGAAATTGTCAGAAGAACGATTTCTATCTTGTTGCATTCAAGTGTGCTACATATAATCTACGGAGAAGAATCAAAAGAAATATCAACTGACCCCAGCAAAACGGGTGACCAGCACAGGTCCTAGCAGTCTCTCGGCCAAAGGATAAACAAAAACCTGAAAGGAGAATAGGCCGAAACCTAAAGCAGAAGTTTTGATGAGTAATAACACTATCTCAATTTCATTAGTAAGAATTCTGCTTAGTCATGATTGCTTAACTCTCGTGCTGATTCAAATCAAAGCAGACTCTAATCATCTTTTTCACAAGTTCTTATCACAGAAACACAACATTGGTTGAAGAGCAAGGATGTTCTGCATACCTGAGATTGCAAGAACTGTACCGACATCATTGGTTGAGTAGCTCAGACCCCCATATTTCCTTGGACTGTTAGCCCATAGTGCAAATATCTGCATAGCCAGATCCAAGTGGATGAAGATTTTTGTTCAGACGAAAAGCACAAGACTGAAGTGGCAAAGGATCTAATTTCACAGACATGAAGTCTTAATGCTGTTCTATATCTTCAATGAAACCTCGTACAAAATCTAGAACCAAGGGATTGCGACCCAACTAGAAAATTCCAAAATGCCTCCACATTGTGCTCACTCCCTATTCAACCCATAGTTCTCAGCTGGACCATGAATGTCAAACAGCTACAAATTCCTGAGTAAAGACTAGGCTAGATACAACAGACCGCACTAATGAAAAACAAGAGCAGGTACTCCATCCACTTCACTATTTTTCCAGACAAACACATGTAGAGCTTCGTACCTCAATCCAAGATCTTCGATATCATCAAGAAAACAAACGTCTTAAATTTGAAAGTTCAGCAGTAGGAAATTAATTCTTAATTGAGCCCACCAAATGAGGTATACCAAATGAGGGTATGCAAGAACTTCAAGTGTCAACTACTTACCTCAGAGTATGCAGTATCATGTAGACACAGAACACAATACACAATGATAGATGACATTAGTGGCCAATTATTCAAGAGAGACCCTTGAGAACCCTTTCTTTCGCTTTTTCCTTCCCTCCCGGTAGAATCAGTGGATTCACGAGATGCAGCTTCAAGTGTTTCGTATGAGTCATCATGTGATGTGCTGTCCAGCTTATGATTGTGCAGTGTTTCCTACTCGGAGAGAGACATAAGAGACTCGCTGGTGAACTGTGTGCGGAATATATTAATAAAGTAAAACTCAACAATGAAGACAAAGGTTCTCAGTAGCCTTTGGCAGAAAAATAGAATACCGGAATGAAGCAGCAGAGTACTGTCACAACCAATGCAAAAGCTGATATTGTAAAGCAAGGCAACGCGTACCGGAATCTGCGTTGCAATTCACATATTATTCATAAAGTTCCATAATACCCATTCCATTAAACTCTTAACAGGAGTAAGAATATACACCTTCCAAAAAGGGATTCTTTGGAGAACACATTTGGATATTTGTCTGCAGGCTGAAATTGGAGAACATTGAAAGACATTAGTTAGAACGGTAGAACATCAATACACAGGAAACTTGCAGCAAGGCGAGATGAGCACGTGATAAGCTTCAGGCACTTAGAACATAAGGAATGGAAAGGTGTGAAAAAAGTAAGAAAATTTAAAACTTGAATGTGATCGACTGACCTGTGCTAAAAAACCACCTAGAGCAGGGCCAATGATCAGTCCAATGCCCCAAGCAGTACTAACCTGAAATGAGTAAAGTTACGAGGGTCACGACACCAACAGCCAAAACATGTAAGAAAACACGTGATGGAGAAGCTTACCGCTGACATTGCTGTAGCTTGATATTCATCACGAAATATCTCTGACGCATATGCCTGAAAAATTTCACATTAACAATAAGATATTAGAAAAGGCAAATGAGAATCTAGTGTGCAGAACAAAAATCTAAACCAAGAGTAATATTGGCAACAAAGAGGCCACCTTCATTGTTCCAAGCAAACAGTTGAAACTCCCAAGAAGAAACCTCGTGCCAATTGCCATCCAAAAGTTAAAGCTTAAGCCAAAAAGAGCATTGAAAATGGCACTGCAGTAACCACCTAATTAGTCATCTAAACAAGAGCAGAGATACAATAATCAAAATAAGCTTTGAGGATACTAACATTGAGATAGTTCCCAAGAGTATAATTGGTTTTCTTCCATAACGATCAGCCACAATTCCCCAGAACACTGACGTCAATGCTCTGCCAAGCATGAATGAGCACCCTTCGAAGTAGTAAGAGATCAGTTAGAACAGACAGTAGAGAAACGGAGATTCGATGCAGAATTACAAGTGACTGAGGCAATGACTTCTCACCCACAAATCCAGCATAAAATCCAATATCTTTCTCCGTCTTTGCAACACCAAAATCCTCAATCTATGAAAAGAAAGGAGACATGAATATTGAGAGCCTGTGATAAAAGAACAGTATTGTATGCGATATAGTATACATCTTCATCAAAACTACTCACCATATAATAGAGGAAGGGATAGAGCGAGGAAATCGGCAGAGCTGTAAAAAACACATGAATTTAGATGAGAAGGCATGAGAAATTGCATAACGAATCATTACTTTCAACACAAGAAAGCTTTCTCACAATTAGCCAATTTTAATCCAAAGCATTAGCAGCAAAACCAATAATTTTCCGAAATCTCTTCAAGTTAAAAACAAAACAAAGTCGAATCATCAGAGTCCCTCCGATTTCATAAACATTCGACACCGAAATCGTTAAGGAGATAAACAACAAATTAAGAGAATCAAAACTCTTTTAAGAGAATCAAAGAAGGCGAAGGAGCTTGTTTGTTACAAGTGGAGAGGACGATGATCCAAACGAAGGAAAGCTCGAGGTACGGATATCCTCGCCGATGCTGCTTCATCTGCTCCACCTTACACCCCGAACATCCTTCGTGGTACTTGTGCTTCTCCAACAACGCTTCTTTGTACTCGTCCGCCATTTCCCTCTTTCCGATTCGACTCCAGAAATTAACAGCCTCAAAATTCAGCAAAAACAGATCCTACAAATTCCACAAAAAAAAAGAAGAATTGAACAAAGCGTCGAAGAAATCTGGAGTTAAAGGAAGGAATCTAGGGGAAAAATCTCAAAACATTAACGGAATATTTCAAAAACGTAAAGGAAAATCAACGAGTACCACAGAGATTCTCTCTCTCTCGTCGCTGGAGCAGAAAGACAAAGAGTCGGTCACGTAGCGGATATAAATATGTATCAATGTGTGTATCTATATATATAGTGAAGCTAAAATGCAAAAAGGTGGTCACACAAGTGTCACCATAATCTCTTCACGGACCTAAAGGTCCTTAACCTTCCCCCGAATTTGTATTTCACTCATCAATTCTCTCACAGAAAAATACAAATTAATTTTTCAAATTTTGAAAATAATTTGTTCTTTTTTAATTTATATGCAATTAATTTTCTTAATATATATATATATAGATATTATATAGTCTAGGATACATTAACCGTAGGAATGTTTTTTTTTGAGGTCACATGGGATAATGCAGACAATGAAGAAAAAGACAATTGAAAAGTGGATGGAGAGACATATAAAATAGAACTACACAATGTTGTCGACCTGATCTATCTTTTTATGACTTGGAATGGTTATCTCATTTAGCAAATCCAACTCCTTCACGTGTGTATACTATAATGTTATTTCAATAATTATCGTTTGTCTTGTTAGAGGAAAAGATAGTGCATCACAAAAAAAATTAAAAGCAGCGAGTCTTTTTTAAAAGAATACTACTATATACTCAAAAATTATTGTTGGAAGCAAAACAATAGTATTATTTGATGTTAAAAAAAAAAACTTAAAATCATTTAAACAAAAGTTAGATAGCCTTTGATATTTTATACGCTGATAAAGGTAATACAAATATATATCTTTAATTGCTAACCAAAAAAGATATTTTATACTCTGATAAAGGTAATACAAATATATACTGCTTTAATATCTAACCAAAAAAAGATATACATACTGCTTTTACCAATTCCATTTCCAAATACGAATATATTGCTTTAATTGCTAACCCAAAACTTAAAGGTAATACGAAAAACTTAACCTTTACCAGAGTAAAAAACTTAAAATCATTTAAACAAAAGTTAGATAGCCTTTGATATTTGATACGCTGATAAAGGTAATACAAATATATACTGCTTAAAATATATACATGGAAATGGAATTGCTAACCAAAAAAAGATTTCACTCTTTATAAATGGTGGGCTCCACGAATATTGATGACGTGGAATTGTCCGCACACTTATTATGTACCACTACTAAATATATACATGAAAATGGAATTGCTAACCAAAAAAAAATATACATACTGCTTTTACCAATTCCATTTTCATGTATATATATAGTAGTGGTACATAATGAGTGTGCGGATAATTCCACGTCATCAGTATTCGTGGAGCCCACCATTAAAATCACGAGGAGTCACAGAGCTACGCGTGTTGCCCACACAGTACACCACAGGCAAGCTTTACAAGAGCGCGTTGCTCCTACCCTCCAGCACGTGGGGTCGAGACAGTGACACTCGAGTCCATATCTCTTCTACAAACATGCACAGCACATCCATCATCGATTACATGTGAATGTGATATATTATAATCTTAGGATCCAATTATGTTGGGCCTTCTATTTGGGTCCGAGAACTATTTAGTTTTGGGGTTACGTATAAGTTGGATAGATATTCGGCTTCTAGTACAACTCGTAGGTCTCGTAAAAAAGCGAATACGATTAACAGCGACTATAAACAAATGCGTTTGCGCGGTAATTCTAACAGAAATCCATCTTCTTCTTTTTTTTTTCTTGGAAGATCGAACTTCTTACTCGTAACTCGATCGCAATGATCTTTTTGCTGATCCAAGTTTGGAATACATCGGAGTTCCGAAATATCCTATTTGAATAATATATTTGAAGACTTTTGAATTTTGATTCTAAAAGTTTAAGCACAACAATCCGAAAATATACATTATTGGACTAACTTTGAGTTAGATCGATTGGACCTGTTTTGAGTTGGATCGATTTATGATAAGATCAATCGGACCTTTTTCCAAGCTATATCGATCTCGGTTCGGGTGGAATAGCTTTTGTTCAGGTTATGATACCATGTTAAATTAAATTGCATGAGTTTCCAATCCAAAATCAATTGTCAATTGTCATATCCTTTATATATTGCTCAAAGTCTATTTATATTTTCGATGTAGAATATCCGTAAAGCCTTGATTGGATAAAGATTTATGTAAAGTTTTTGGCTTTAGTTTGGATTTTTAGTTTTCAAATTTTGGTTTTTTCAAATGAAAAAAAAAACAAAATCAAATAGTTATTAGAATTTCTACTAAGAATGCAAACTTAGAAAAAAAGAAAAAAAAATCTTCAAAATTTTTATCGGATGATACAATGAGTTTTTACTTTTCAAAACCTAAATTTAAAATAAAAGTTGTTAACATTCAACAGTTTAGTTTAATTTTTGAGTGGAGTTTAGAATAAAAACGAGTAACAAATTAGAAAAATTATAAAGATAAATATTTTGTTTCATTTCTTAGTGTACACTTATAATTGAGAGAGAGTTCAAATGTTAGTTACTAGTAACCATTGGACACAAAAATTGTAGACTAGTTACCAAAATATTAAAAAAAAAAAAAAAAAAAAAACCAACTCCACCAAATTAAATTGGGGATAAATAAATGACACAGAGGCTCTATGCTAGAGAGAGCGAATTATCTTCTGCTTCCATCCATTGGACCAAAAAGAAGATAAAAAAAAAATCAAAGGTGTGGAAGCTCTGCAGCTCATCCATGGCGACGATACCCACCACAGCCACCGCCACCATGTGTCCGTCTCCTCCTGTCCCAACAATTTCTCCTTTACTCAGAACAACTCACCAATGTCAACCATCTCCTTCGTCATCATCCCCATCTTCCATAAAGCTTTGGACGGCTCTGGTTTCCGGTGAGGCCACGGTGGACAGAGCGGCTGAGAGCTCTGTGATGATCAAACCTGATAAATGGGGATTTCAATCAGAAAAGAGGAGGAAGAGGAGGAGGAGAAGAAGAGTAGGTTTCGAGCGTTTGGAGCCGGAAGAAGAAGAAAATGTTGCCCTAGAAGCAGAAGCAATTAGTATTCCTGTTGCAGCTTCACGATCTGGGTTTTTGAGTCGTATAGAAGAGGTTCAGCTTTGCTTGCACCTCAAGGTATATAGTTTCTACATCATTATTTATGGAAAATTTTCGAATATCTCAAATGGCCCATCTATGAAAGATTCCAACTATTTATCCTTGTTAATCCATCTCATTGTTTGTGTGTAGATAACAAACTTATAACTTTATTTTTTTGTTTCTGGTAACAAACAGGAAGGAGCAAAACTTGAAAATCTGGGAACAAGTGTGGAAGAGAATGAAATGGTAACAGTTTTGTTGTCCAGTGGCAAAGGGAAGAAGAAGCGTAGTGCTAATGAAATACTATGCCGAAGAAGAGAAGCGAGAGAAAAGATTACTCGTTGTTACCGGAGGCTGGTTGTCTCTATCGCAACAGGCTACCAAGGCAAAGGGTTGAGTCTGCAAGACCTTATTCAGGAAGGAAGCATAGGGCTTCTTCGAGGAGCTGAGAGATTTGATCCCGAACGAGGCTACAAACTATCAACTTATGTCTATTGGTGGATCAAACAAGCCATCCTAAGGGCTATTGCGCACAAGTCTAGACTTGTCAAATTGCCGGTGAGCCTTGCATCTATATCACCTAATTCTCACATTTTTCTTGAATAAGAGATTCAAAAAAACTGACCAAATATATACATATATAAAGTAGAGTATATGCACTAACTAGTGACTAAAACTTGGAGGTTTATTTGCAAAAATAAAGTGGCTACCATCTTTAGACGTTAACTATATGCATCAACCATGTAATGATGTCATCGTCTATTGCCAATTATATTAACATAAAAAGAAACTACAATGGGTTCCTCTGAAGTGGTAAGTAATTAGTGAATGCATCGTTTTAGCTTGTTGTGTGTAGGGAAGCATGTGGGAATTGACGGCAAAAGTTGCAGAGGCTAGTAATGTGTTGACCAGGAAACTAAAAAGGATACCGAGCTGTGAAGAGATTGCAGAGCACCTCAACATCCATGTATCAGCGGTTAGACTTGCTGTGGAACGGGGCAGATCCCCTGTTTCGTTGGACCGAGTCGCGTCTCATAATGGCCGCATGACATTGCAGGTACTCTTCAATCTCCCATGAAAATGCGAGCTAGAGACAGAACAATGAGTAACTTTGGACTGATTTACCATGTTCAGGAGATTGTACGGGGACCGGATGAAACAAGGCCAGAGGAGATGGTGAAAAGGGAACACATGAAGCATGAGATTGAGCAGCTTTTGGGGACTCTTACGGCGAGAGAATCTCGAGTATTGGGACTCTACTTTGGGCTCAACGGAGAGACTCCTATGTCGTTTGAAGAGATAGGTAAGTCGTTGAAGCTTTCAAGAGAGAGGGTGAGGCAAATCAATGGCATTGCTTTGACGAAGCTACGAAATGTACATAATGTGAATGATTTGAGATTATACTATTCCTCTAGTGAATGAAAATTGGGTTGTTCACAACCATTATTAATAGCAATTGAATCTATAAAAGAGGAAATCTAATATAGAAGAGTAATCTTATATTGAATTCGGCTCTGTACAAATAGAGAAGATAAAATGAGTTCACTCAGTGCTCTCCTTTGTGGAGATTATGGAGGATATAGAGAGAAGCAGAGGACAAGAAGATGCAAATGGAATAACTAAGCAAATCCAATCCGGTGGCGATTGTAACCATCTTGCTTCTTTCAAACATCTTCACTAGAAGAATCATGACAATAACATGTCCCACTTTGGTTTTCAGCTCATCTAATGAACTGATCTTCATCCATTTCGGTCTCTCTTTCATGGCAAACATTCCAAAGAGAGAAGAGGCTTTAAGGGCACGGTCGGATTCCGGAGGAACATCAGAAGGCGAGTTGCTGATGAAGAGTCCATACAAACCCATACTAAATATTAGCATAACTGTCCCAGCCAGATAAACATCTGCACATCAATTTTCAACAGAGAATGAGAGTATTATAACGAAACAAACCGGGCTTATATAGGTCTTACACATACATACATATATAGCAATTTTACCTATAGCTTCGACCAGGCGTAAAACCATTTGGCCGGTGTGGATGCCTTTGACACAGTTAGTCCAATAGACTTTATATGCTTCCATGATGTACACACATCCCTACACAGTGAGTCAATTACTTAAGTTCTACAATGGTGTATGCATATATGGCAAAACATTTACAGACTAAAACCAAACAAAGTTACATTGAGGAAGCAGAGTAGCGAACCAGCCAGCGAACCTCCAACTGCCAAGAGCGCCAAGAACCGGAAATCAAATATGATCTGCTCCATCAAGAAATACATCAAAAACAATCAAACACCATTCTTAACTTTCGGACAGCTTAAATCTTGATGAACTGATCTCCCCGAGTCATGTCACAGCTCACAAGCCAAAGCAAAAAAACAGAGACCATATACCATATATAGGAAAAGAGAAGAAACAGAGTAAACTTTTGAAACAGCCCATGGAAAAAGTTGGATTTAGTTTTACCCTCTCAACGTTGGATTCGGTGGAACGAAAGAAGCGAGCAAATGGGCTGTTATCGCGAGTTGTTCCATGAGAATTGGGCAACGTGTTCCCGTTAACAGGAATCGA
Source organism: Eutrema japonicum (assembly GCA_030161315.1). Lineage (NCBI taxonomy): Eukaryota > Viridiplantae > Streptophyta > Magnoliopsida > Brassicales > Brassicaceae > Eutrema > Eutrema japonicum. The sequence continues at coordinate 51,101,939 of BSQW01000005.1, forward strand.
GCTAGGGGTGGTCGATGACTCCGGAGACGATGAGGCAAGCGTTGCAAACGGCAACCGGAAACGGCGGCGCGTGGGTGACACGCGGTGATTCGGCAGCGAAACGGAGAGGGGAGTGGCTGAGATGAACGTGTAGAGAGAAGCCATAGATAACTTCTTTGAAAGAGAGAAAGTATTGCCGGAGGACAAGTAGGAGGAAAGATCGGCGCGTGGGCTGGGGAACGCGGAGGATTAGGCGGGAGAGAAATATGTGGTGTGTGTCGGAAGTTGATTTTTCTTTTTCAAATCATCACAAAGGAAAACGACCATTTTTTTTTTTTTTTTAACCAAATGAAAATACATTCAGTCATAGAAATTTAACTAATAAAAAAATAAAGTCTAAAGGGGTTGATTGGTTAAAGACAATACATATTTACTTAGATATTAAATTGGAAGTTACGTCGGGAAAATAGTGGGAATGAAAATGTAGTTGGTGGGCTTTACCGCTTTAGATATGAGTTTTCCAGAATATGAATAAGTGGAGAGAATATACTTACAATTTCATGTATATATAGACTAGACTAGGCTACTTAATTATAAAACTAATTTATTTAGCCACTAGAGAGGATATTATGGTAAGTGACACCTGTGTCACACTCTTTGCCACGCTGGGGGTTTGACGCTTTTTGTCATCTCTCTCAATCTCTTATAATTATAAGCCAGTCAGGTGCCTCTCTCTGTGATTCATCATCATCTCTCTCTCTCCCTCCGCCTCCGCAAGAGCTTTGTAAGTGTGCGTTCCCTACGATACAGATTCCTCTCTTCTCCTTGATTTTTCATATTCCATTCTGGCCTTTTTATCTGTGTTGCAGATCTCGTCCCTTGCATTATGTCCAAGTCTGGCGCTCTGGATCTCGCCTCCAATCTTGGTGGGAAGATCGATAAATCCGATGTTCTCACCGCCGTCGAAAAGTATTTCTTTCAACCCCACCTTTTTTTTTTTTTTTTTTTTTTGTTCTCTAGGAAAATCCTCGATCGTTGTTTCCTAGTCCGATTCACTTACCATTCGCCTTCTCTCTCAATTTCATTGAATTTTCCGCCTCTGTTTGGAACTGAGCTCTCAGATACAGCAGAAAAAGAAGAAGATTGAGATGGTCCCTGTTCTTTTGCTACTTTCTTTTATAAATATATATACTTTTGACGTGTATTTCACTACCGTCACGTTCTCGAGGGCCCGACTCATTATTAACAACATCTATTATTCTATTCTATAACATCTAATCTCATCTCTCGAAGATGTAGAGTGGCATGCATCAATATGAAACATTCGTGTCAGGCGACTTTAAACTCTTTGTTGGACATTATTTACTTTGTTGATTCAGGTATGAGCAATATCATGTCTTCCATGGAGGAGACGAGGAAGAGAGAAAAGCTAATTACACAGACATGGTAATTCCAGAATGTTTTAACCACGTTGAGGCCTGATTATAACATTTGAGATGAATACAAATTAAAAGCCTATATTGCATTTGAATGAGCTCATCATTAGTGTTCCAGGAGATCATTTTCTTAGTAGATTAGTGTTACTTCATTGTGCCAAGTATTGAATTTAATCATTGCCTATTGGACTGAATGATCTCTCAGGTTAATAAGTATTATGACCTTGCTACTAGCTTTTATGAGTACGGATGGGGAGAGTCCTTCCATTTTGCCCACAGGTAACTCTAGACTTTCCACTTCTCTACAAGTCTGTTTGGACAATAAACTTTCTTCCATGCAGCCACAGACACTAGTTATATATTTAATTAGCATGAGTTTTTGGTTTGCAGATGGAACGGAGAATCACTTCGAGAGAGTATCAAACGTCACGAGCACTTTCTTGCTCTTCAGCTTGGCGTAAAACCAGGACAAAAGGTTTGTTTGATAACCTTAGCTGACCGCTCGAAAAATGGACCCTTTGCCATCAGATGTTCATTTCCTTTATATTTCTGAACAGGTACTGGATGTAGGATGTGGAATTGGTGGACCGCTGAGAGAAATTGCACGATTCAGGTACACATATACCAATTGCACACAATCTTTACATCCTCTACGTCTATCTTACATTAGTTTTGAAGTAGATGTCATGGTTAGGAAAATATTTCAGTTTATAAGTTGTGTTTGTGTTTGGTCTGCTACAGCAATTCATCTATTACCGGGCTCAATAATAACGAATACCAGATCACCAGAGGCAAGGTAACATATCTATATTTGTGAAAGATGATGCATTTCCTGTCATGTAATCGGTTCTTGGAAGTGTTTTTTCCTGTCTTTGGACTTTATTTTGGTCCATTCAGGAATGTGGATTATAGTACTTTATAAATTCCATAATCTGATTTCTGGTCTTTTTCCTTGGTGTCTTTTACCATTCATATTGACGATCCTCTTCTTTGCAGGAACTAAACCGACTTGCAGGTGTCGACAAGACGTGTAACTTTGTCAAGGTCAGTTGAATTCGTATTTCTTGTATTTACTGCACAAGTTGTAAATCCTGGGTTTGATAGGAACCTTGTAACGGGCAACGTGATGAAGGTTGTCATTCGTTTATATTGCAGGCTGACTTCATGAAGATGCCATTTCCTGAAAACAGTTTTGATGCAGTTTATGCAATAGAAGCAACCTGCCACGCACCTGATGCAGTATGTGAAATTCTAAACAACTATTTGTTTGTTTTCTTCCCTGCATTTGTAGCATTATGAGTCATCATTATGATCTCATCAACAGTATGGATGCTACAAAGAGATCTACAGAGTGCTAAAGCCCGGGCAATGCTTTGCTGCCTATGAGTGGTGCATGACTGATGCATTTGACCCTGATAACGCCCAACATCAGAAAATAAAGGTTTAGTGTGGTCCCTTGCATGTTGCATCTATCTATATTGTTTGTGATCTATGATCGACATGAAGACAAACAAAGACTCCTCCACTGTGCAGGCAGAGATAGAGATTGGAGATGGTCTGCCCGACATTAGGCTGACTTCAAAATGCCTCGAAGCACTGAAGCAGGCTGGTTTTGAAGTAAGTACCAAATTACAGATCCTTTCTATTTCCAACGCATCAGACATTTCAACATCTAAACACACTACTCTCATCTCTGCGCTGGATAAAGGTAATATGGGAAAAGGATCTGGCCAAGGACTCGCCGGTCCCATGGTACTTACCCCTGGACAAAAATCACTTTTCGCTCAGTAGCTTCCGCCTAACAGCTGTTGGACGATTCATAACCAAAAACATGGTAAAAAAACATGCTCCGACTCATCTGTGAAATCTCATAAACTATTATTAGTTGGTTCATTTATGATTTATCCGAACTTGTCATTGTTGTTTATGGTAGGTCAAGGTCCTTGAATACATAAAACTCGCACCTAAAGGAAGCCAAAGGGTTTCAGATTTTCTGGAGAAGGCCGCGGAAGGATTAGTCGACGGTGGAAGGTGAGAGAATCCCAACTTATATTTATTCCACTTCAAGATTCAAAGTAAAACTGTTTTTCTAATGTCAAAATTCTAAATATATGTGTTCACAGGAGAGAGATTTTCACACCAATGTATTTCTTCTTGGCCCGGAAGCCAGAGTGAGCGGGTCAGAGATGCTGCTCATCGTAGGTCGAGTGAAGTTGACAAATTTATCAATTTACTTTTTTTTATTTGTTCTGTGCATCTCCTTTGTTGCAACTTGTTCACCAATCTCTTAACGTGTCACGTGTTCATGTGCACTCTGTCCCTGAATCACGTGCACATGCGCAAAAGATCTTGGAAATCCCAATCTCTTTCTCTTTTAGATCTCAGAAACTCATTGTGTCGTCTTCTGACATGATCCAAAAGTGGGACCACTTCCACGAACGGACGTGGACTTTGGATTCTTTTTCGATACCCTGAGATTCGCTGAGCTAAATGGTAGAGGAAGAATCTATATTTTTCCTCTACGGATCTAATTATTGTTTTTTTCTCTGGATTTGGTTCCTCTCTTTTGATAAAGGAAAAATGCAATCTTCATTCATGGATTGAATTACTACAGTACGCTTGTTAGACGGATTTTGAGCCCCAAAAAAAAAAGGGGTACAAATTGATCAAATCCGGAAACGATAATAATGGTGGCCAACAACGCATATGTGATCTGGATAGGGGTGGACATTTCGGTTTGTGGTTTGGTTTCGGTTCGTTTTTTTGGTTTTTTAATTTTTTGGTTTTATAAAAATTCAAACCATATAAAAATTATATATATTTCGGTTTGATACGGTTCGATTTTTAATGGTTTTTGGATTATCGGTTTTATAAAAATTAAAACCATTTAAACATGCAATTTTGGCTCGGTTCAGTTTGGTTCGATTACGGTTTTTAGTTTGGTTTATAACTTTTGATAAGGCTCATATCACGTCATACATCATGAATTGGTGAGATTAGAAACTAGAAAACCTAAAACGTGCATACATCATGAATTATGAACAAATTTCAGATGAGGAAAGTGAATACTTTCAAAACGTGCATACGTAATCAAACACGAGCTTGAACAATAATTAGAAAACAAACACAGAAAGAGAATAAATTAGATACCTAGAACTAGAAGATGAGTTATGAAGAATATATGATAATAAAAGGAACCACCCACAGGTTACAACCACGTTTTGGTTTGATTTGTACTAGGATTTAAGGTTTTCTTATTTTATAAATTTTGTTTTAAGTTTTAAATTTTAACTCTTAAACTAACTCCGAAGATATTGGCAACTCAACCAAAAAAACAAGAATGGATAAATGATAAATCTAAATTAAAAAAAAAAATATAAAGCTATATAAAATTAATCTAAAATGTAAAAACTGAAAAAACCATTCGATTTTACGGTTTTAAACCAAACCAAACCGAAAACAAACTATTAACAAAAATGATAACCAAATAGGATTTTAGGTTATACCATAACTAAACCATATGATTTGTTTCGGTTTGGTTCGGTTCAATTTTTTCAGTTACGGTTATTTTGTCCACCCCTAGATCTGGATGTGCATGGAAAATAATTTTGGTTAACACAAATAATAAGTAAGCTAGTTAATTTCTTAGTAAGAGTTTTTTTGTGTAACATGAACGTCAATGATTCTTACAACATGCATGTTTGGAATTTGATTACTATTATTATTACTAGGTTTTGCACCAAACCCTATGCGTAAGTATTTTTTAATATTATTTTGATAAAAAAATTATATATAATCAATTATATTTAGAGATATTACTTTTATGTACATTGGTGATTGTAATAATATATAGAACAAAAATTACAATTTTAATCTCAGAAATTATATCTAGTTTATGGAGTTTTAATGGTATTGTTTTGAATCTATGTATGTTTTGTCTCAAGAACGTATTATATGGTCGAACACTTATAAATTAATATACCAAAATCAACTAAAAGTGTAACAAAATAATCAAATGATATTTGATATATAAACATAGTTTGGACACAAATATATAAAATTACACATCGTTTCTTCAATCAAGAAAATATTTTTTTTCATCATTTTCAGTTTTTTTGACGTTAACAAAAAATTAATAAAGTTAAAAGTTATTTTTGTTCATTAGCTAGTTTAACCAATACAAATTTTTGATTTAATCTACAAATTGAAAAGCAAAATAACAAACACAACTCTTGCTCTCATATTCAGGACAATTTTAATTTTGAAACTAAGACAATAAATGAATATTGAAACTAATTTAAAATCACAAAAAATCGACGAACTAAATTTTGTTTTTTGTAAGTTTTATCTTAAATAAAAAAAAACGAGACTTTTATGGTAGCATATTGGTTGTGGTAGCTTTTAAATGATTATACTTCATTTTTTCCAATCAGAATGAATAAGTTTGGAATGTTTTTAATGGTCGTTTAAAAACTGATGTACACTATTATTTTTTTTCATTTTAAATACTAACATTAATTAGCGGGGCCATAATAGTTTATTTTTTGGTTGGGGCCTTATAATAGCGAGAGCAGGCCTGATAAGATACACCTGAAGTTACTAGGATAGATATTCCATTGAGCCCATTTATATACCCGACTAAAGGCGTCAAAGCCACTCGCTCGATACCGTGTACGCAAGCGCGTCTACCACACACGCGTGCTCTCCACATGTATTGTATTTTAGTTTGAGTTGTTGGAGTTGAAGACTAGAAGTAAAAAAATTCCTCCTGCCTCGAGGTATATAAAAGCCAAACAAAACGAAAACGAAAACGAAAACGTAAACAAACCCCTCTCGCCCAACAAACAAACATAAGCACCTTTCTTCTCCCTATCTATGTCGACCGCCTCCGTGATTATCATCGGCGCCGGAATTTCCGGTTCGAATTGAACAACCCGTATACTTCGTACTTGTGCTGCTGGAACTATCGAATACTAACGGAGTTTTATCCGAAATTGTAGGAATATCGGCGGCCAAGGAGCTCGCCGAGAACGGAGTGGAAGACGTATTGATACTTGAGGCGACGGACCGGATCGGCGGAAGAATACACAAGCAGAAATTCGGTGACGTGTCGGTGGAGCTGGGTGCCGGTTGGATTGCCGGCGTCGGTGGTAAGGAGTCGAACCCTGTCTGGGAGCTCGCGTCGCGTTTTAACCTCCGTACCTGCTTCTCCGACTACACCAATGCCCGTTACAACATCTACGATCGAAGGTGGAAAATGAATCCCGATTATTAAACTCACTCACTTGCTTCTCTAATCATCATGATCCAATCGTATTCATTCCGTTGAATTGCAGTGGAGAAATCTTCCCGACTGGATTCGCTTCTGAATCGTATAAGAAGGCTGTTGACTCGGCGATTCTGAAGCTAAAGAGCCTCGAAGCTGCTGATTGTGCTGGCCAAGTAGCCGAAGAAGCTCCTTCGTGCGTGTCTCCTCTCTGTTTTGGATATTTCTTGATTCCATCGATTCTGATGCGCGTCTTGGTTTGGTTTCAGGTCACCAAAGACGCCGATAGAACTCGCCATTGACTTTATCCTACATGATTTCGAGATGGCAGGTGAGTGAAAGTAGGAGAAAATTAACACAAGGATGATAATGATATTTGCTGTTTTATATTCCAGAGGTTGAGCCAATATCGACTTATGTGGACTTCGGTGAAAGGGAATTTCTGGTTGCTGATGAAAGAGGTTACGAATGTTTACTCTATAAAATGGCCGAGCAATTCCTCTTTACCTCTGATGGAAAAATCTTGGACAACCGCCTCAAACTAAACAAGGTTATCTTTAACTCTTTCTTCATCACCACTTGTGCACAAAGCTATCTTTTTGCTGATATTTACGAGCTTGATTGACCTCTTTTACTTGAGTTTAAAGAGTGTATTATTTTATGACGTTATTTGCCTTTTAGCTCTTGTTGTTACTGACCCTATTCGGTTGATCTTTTTTTTTTTGCATTTTCCCAAGTTTTCAACTTACACTGTTGCAAGGTTCTCTTAGCCTTTGGTTTATAGTGGAATTGATTACGCTCCATGTCGTTTAAGCTATATTTCATTTTGTATACAATCCAGAATTCTTCAATTGATGTCTTAAGTTAATAGTTCTTGGGAAGCATTATTGTGAAAGTTGTGGGGTCTGTATTATGAGTGAGCGTGTTTTATTTATTGCCTCTCTCATAAACCAGCTGGCTTAACTTTGGGAGCTGGTATTATATTATTCAAGTCATCTATATTCGAGCTATAGTGTGTGATGAAGCCCTGTGGGAAATTAATGGCAGGTGGTTCGGGAGATACAACTGTCGAGGAATGGGGTACTGCTGAAGACAGAGGATGGTTCTGAATATGAGGCCAATTATGTGATCGTGTCTGCGAGTATCGGTGTTCTCCAATCCAATCTCCTCTCCTTCCAGCCTCCTTTACCCGTTAGCTTACTTTCTCCTCTTCTCATATATAATATATAATTAACTACTCCTTGGTCTTATCTTTTATGCTTATTAAACATTAAAAATGATACAAGGTTTCCTGCACAGAAAAGGGGGATATGTTTAATCATTCAATGTACATGAACATGGGGTCATATATAATTGCATTAGGTAAATAAAGTCAGAATTCATGGTGTCTTCATTTTTTTAATCAAAACCATACACCAAATACAGTGGGCATGGTTGGATCCACTGAATTCAAGAGTTTCCTTTAAAATCACAGAAACAAATAGGGAAGATATGATGTAGCAAATCTGCAGTTCTTTAGTTACCAAAATCTTGCTTTATCTTGTGACACATGTTAAAACTTTGTCTCGGAAGTCAGAATCCTTTTCAATCCTATTCATGAGATTTTAGACTATTTCTTGGTGACAGAGATGGAAAACAGAAGCTATACAAAAATGCGATGTGATGGTGTACACCAAGATCTTCCTCAAATTCCCTCATTGTTTCTGGCCATGCGGTCCCGGTCAAGAGTTTTTCATCTATGCGCACGAACAACGCGGCTACTTCACCTTTTGGCAGGTTGATTTCCTTAATAATGAAATACTATACTGTAGTTTGTTAATCTTAATGCATCTTTTTGGTCGTTTCACCTACGGGCGAAACGTGGCAAATGCACTCTCTAATCTTAAAATTAAACAGCTGGGGGTCCCTTTGATTATCATCATTGCTTTGATTATCCTTTAGTGTCTAACCAGCTGCATGGTCCATGTGGTCAAGATTCACACAATATTATAATATTAGTACAACTTTCTTGCTCTCCTCTCCAGCACATGGAAAATGCGTACCCGGGCTCTAATATTCTGGTAGTGACGTTGACCAACGAGCAGTCAAAGCGCGTGGAAGCTCAATCAGACGAAGAGACGCTGAAAGAGGCAATGAGTGTTCTCAGGGACATGTTTGGTCCCACCGTTCCTAACGCAACTGATATTCTTGTTCCGAGATGGTGGAACAACCGGTTTCAACGCGGTAGCTACAGCAATTACCCTATGATATCTGATAATCAGATTCTGCAAAATATTAAGGTAAAAAACACTTTTTTTTGTTGTTGTTGTTGTTGTTTTTTAGCACATACAAACATGTCAGGAATTCAAGACAGTTTTGGTTTGAGACTCAGGCCCCAGTTGGACGGATATTCTTCACGGGAGAACACACAAGTGAAAAGTTCAGTGGATATGTACATGGAGGATACCTTGCAGGTATGGACACAAGTAAGTCTCTGTTGGAAGAGATGAGGCAGAGTTTGTTGTTACAGCCTTTACTCGACTTCACCGAGTCTCTAACACTAAAACACCAGAACCCCAACTCTCAAATCTACACTAATGTCAATTTTATCTCTGGCAGAAGCTAGACACCCAACCCCTTATTATTATTATTATTTTTTTATATTCTTTTTGAGCAACTCATGTGAAGTACTTACGCAACAGATGCCTTGAAATCGCTAAGGCGTCTCCTTTTGCCTTAACCGGATAAACCTCTGATGAGCTTTGCTGCCATTTGTGTGACATCATTATCCATTCTCTTCGCCATTCCTCTATTTCAAGTTTCTTCTTCTCTCGTAAGCTTTTCAGCATTTCATTGAAATACAACATCGCCCGGGGTAAGTAGTAGTCTTCAAGTAACCCACTCCAGAACTTGTTTGCTGATGATAATAATGATCACAAAAGATAACAGTTTTTTTTAGAAGCTCTATCTACTGAAAAGATCCTTTTATAATAGTAATTTATTTCTTACCATAATCATGAAGCTTGCTTTGGTTCACATCTTTCGAGTCATACCACATCGTCACTTGCGTTCTCGCGTTCCACTCATACTGTACAGACAAAAACTCAGCCATAAGCAAGCAATGTACTTCTTCTACATGCACGTTCCAAGAACAAAATTGATGTTACACCTGTTTCCTTTCATCAACGTTTCTGGCCAATTTCTTTGCACTCTCAAGCCATGTCCCCAGAAGGAAATTATCATCCGAAGCAAGCAAAACATCAATGTCCTTTATAAGCTCAAGAAACTTCTCACTCAATCTTCTTAAGCTTCCAATATCTTTCTTCACAAAAGCAGACACCGCTTCAATGTACACCTTGTTTGCTAGCTTGGATAAAACTTGACGCGTCAAATCAACCATGTCGTACCTGCAATCATAAACCATAGGAATCTGTAACCATTAAAATGGCAGATACTCTATTTCTTACTTACTCCTACCTATATGTTAAGCTCCCGAACAGATCATCCCCAGCTTCCAGGAAAAGTTGGAGAGCTTTGATCACCTCCTTTGTTGAATACCATAAATGTGCCTTAGGCAAACCAGAGCTATTATCTTGAAACAAGAATCTTCTTTTTGTTTCATATGGGTCAGTGGAGATCATATATGGATCTGTTTTTTTCGATTTGCCTTGTACAGAACTAGATGGATCCCAGTCCGGAAGCTTGACTATAAAATCTGTGTTATGATCCTAAAACGGAGAATTAAAAGCAAGCTTCTTATGATATAGATCAGATCTAAGGAGAGATGATGCGGTAATGACCAAAAGAAAACTTACTGCAATTCCATCAGTGCAATTGTAGACAGTGTGATATAGAATCTCCCAAGCGGCCTCGATGTGATGATTTTCTTTCATGTATCTTCTGCGTGCATAGCTCTTCAGCCATTTCTACAAAACCAAATATTAAAAATGCATGAAACTGACAGTGCAAACCTTTACAAGTGTCGTATCAAACTGTGTTTATTATGTAGGCATTACCTGCACATCAACTTTCTCATCTCTAAATGCCATTTCAGACATTAGCTCGTAAACCACTGGGTTGTGCTCTATTCCTTCCATGCACATTCCTACACCAACCTATGTGAAACACAAATAAGTAGATTGCATTTCCAAGGGGCCTCACCAAAGTTTATACATAAGATTAAAGATGTGAATCTGTAAATATAGTCTTGGAAATACCATGGTTGAATTTTCACTGACACGAGCATCAACCGGTCCTGAAGAAATTGAATCAAGAGTACCATACATTTCAATGTTGCCTCCAAAATTGTGAAGCATGCACCTGAAATTTATCTGACTTCAATAAAAGCACATAAAATACGACTCTATGACACCAGCATGAGAGGGAACCGAGATAAAGATATACCAGATATAAGGAGTTGCATAAAATTGGGCAGACGTGTTCCATATCGGTTTGACATCAGCAAATAGATCAAGAACTATCATTTTGCCAAAGGGAACCGAATGTAAGAGCGCCTACAGAAAGCAAGAGAGGCTGTGATATTGAATAAGAAAAGCCATTTCTAGTATAATGCAATAGAATCCATCAGCATTCATCATAACCACTAAATTAGAAGTTTACTTTCATCTGGGGCGGCTTCCAGAACTTTGAGTCTGAACTAAAAAGCCAACCCTGCACAAAGGTGGGTCTCAAGTAAGAAAACATTATGAAGATCATGTCATGAAATGGAGAATTCCCTGCCTCGTCATTCTAGATTGCCTTAACTCCAAGATTAATACAGTAAAACAGTTTTTTAAGTAGCATCCTAAAGTACGAATGCCACTGAGAATAAAAATGGAAGGGAGAGCATACTTGCATTAACCATACAGCATTCTTGTTTCCTTTGGACATAGCTTTGTACACTGCAGCTCCTAGTGAAGATATATATTCTGTTTCATTTGTCGGAGGAGTATTCTCATTGAATGTATCACTGCAGTAACACAAGTGGTCAAGAGCTAAGCCAGTTAAGATTAATACAACTTCATTCCATAAAAAGAGAGTTAGTTTTTTGTTGAATCATACATCAGAAGATGATGTTAACACCAATACTTACTTGGGACCAAATAACTAGAAAAAGTTGCAAGAAGTAATTTACCTCTTACAGGTGCAAATAGAAGAGAATTACCAGTTATATATGTTTGTAATCTCTCCATACTCTGAGACAGTAATAAGGTATGATTTAAGGCACATATACGTATAGTTATATCAATAAGACTGTCATCAGGTGGGATAATTAGTATGTGTCTGGTTTGATAAAGTGGCTTTCAATAGATTACATACTTTGCTAAGATTATGAAAACAGAATTAGCTTCAGGGTACCTTCAATTTGTTGTTTAATAAAGGCCTCTCCAATGTCAGTGAAGAGAGGATCAGAAGGATTCAGAAGGTAAGTGCAGCACCATCGAGAATCACCATCCACCGTGTTCCTGAGAAGAAATGAAACACAAACTGTAAAATGATTGTTTATGTGAAGACGAAACAGTAGAAAACTAGCGTATCTAGTATTTATCCATTGGATTAAAAAGTTTAGGGGCATGATTTACGGGGGAAAAAGGTACCAGTCATCAAGCCGAGTTATATTTGCCCCAGGATATATCTTTCTCATAGCTGATGGAACATTGCCTGAGAATGATGGAAGTACTAGGAAAGAAGGAAACAAAAGAAACTATAAGATGCTATGAGGATAATCTATCGAGTATCTGAGAACAGAAGTAAATGATTGTTCCTTGAACCTGGAGTCATGCCAAGCTCAAGCATCCGAGAAAGTATCTGTTTCTGCAAAAGCAACTGATCATCTAACCAGTTTTCCGATAATGGACCACCCCACCTGTGATGTAGATGATGTTGTGGGAGAATATTGAACATATTAGTTCAAATCAAAGAATGAAAGATAAATCTAGCCCAGAAGGAGAAATGGCGATAGGAGCCTGAAAATAACAGAGATGAGGTCATTTACGCGTGAAGATTTCCCATGCGAGCCCAAGCAAGAAACGCTGGTCCACCAAAATAATCATCCAGATCCTCTTTGCTGATATTGAACCTCTAAACAAGATTGATATAGAACTTGGTTAGTATATATAAACTTATACCCAAAAAAAAAAAATGCATTAGCCAAAGCGAACAACTACTATTCTCTTATTGCAATCTGACAAGAATAGGAATACAGCTTTTACCTTGAAAACCTTTTCCCAAATAGCTTCTTGCCCAGTGAATGCTAGAGGCAAGTTAATTCCTTGCAATGCCATCCAGTCAATCTCTCTCCCCCATCTCTCCCATCCCCACCAAACATATGAATCTGGAAAAAAAACAAGAAAGCAGAAGCAGGAGCAGGAATGTGATTCGTTATAAAATCATTGACACATGAGGGAATTTTGACTCCGAGAAGTGTATATATATGTCTCTTACAGCTAGATGTAACAACATTTTGGTAATAGTTCCAAGGGACAGGACGGCGAATCAAGATGCGTTTAGAATCTAGACGAGGTAGATGTCCAGGGTGTGGAACAGAGGCAATCTGGATGCCACCAGTTTTGTCCCAAGAAACATGAGCATTACATTTATACTTCAAATACCAGTGGAGCCCAGAAGCAATCTCAACTCCAGTTGTGCCTTTAATCCTGAAATATAAGTTTTTTTAAAAAAAATGCAAAATTGGAAGAGAAGATTTTCAAGCAAATTTGATCCCTCATCAAGAAATCAGTTGATGCATACACAATTTCAGGTCCAATTCGTCTCGGGCCATCATAGTTTTCAATTAGAAAGCAGCTGCTGCCACCACAACCATCCTATTGAAAAAAAAAAAAAAAAAAACAATCAGTACTGTAGAATCAACCTGAACCTGAAAACAGCTAGCATAAATAGGGTTTAAGGGAAAGAAAAAAAGGAAGAACCTTTGAGATAATTGTGAAATCAAAGCTGTGAAAATGGGTGGGAATCAGTCTCTGCAGTAAACCCTTTGCTGCTGATTCTTGAACAGACGGAGTTGGCCGTAGGGAATCCAAACGGTGAAGAAGACGGTCGATAGTAGGATGTTGTTTTGACAAAGACTGAGAGTGAAGAGAAAGAAACAACAAAACCAACAGAAACAATTTGATGGGACGCATGCTGTTCGTGACTAGCGAGGGAAGGCAAGGGATATGCAGATCTTATTTTCTTTTCATCATCTATTTACAGCACACTACTAAGGTGGGGGTATTGGATGATTGAATTTAAGAGAATGCAAATGAATTCAAAATCAATTGATTTTGAGTAATTTAAAAGTTTTTTGTTGGAATTTTAATGAATTCTATCAAAATGACAGTAAAAAAGTTCGGAATTGACTCTTTACAATTTTTTATTGAAATTCTATTAAATTCCTATCAAATGACACTATCATCAATACTGCAATAAAATTGAATAACACTAACATTTAATAGAATTAAGAAATCCAAAAATTGAATAACACTAGAATTTAAAATAATATAAAAGAATGATTACAAATATCTAATCCAATAACACATGAATTTAAAAGAATTCATGAAATACATCATTGAATAACACTAGAATTTTATAGAAAGTCTAATTCCTTACAATTCAATTAAATTCTTTAATTGAATACCACCCCCTAACTTTTCCAATCAAAACAGTTTCCAAACAAAATTCCCACACTAACAGTTCTAAACCGGCTGTCTAAAAAAATCAAATAACCGGGGGGTCTGTTTTTTTTGCACTTACTTGATAGCAAAAAAAAAACAGGAGTACAGTCTGTTTTGTGTTAAACCCTAATATCAGTGTTATTTTTTTGTTTTCTTCTTCCTTGGGTTTAAAACAGCTTCCTGGATCTGTAGCTGCAGAGTTGGTGCGATTCGACATGAAGAATTTGAAGCTTTTCTCGGAGGTTTCTCAGAACATCCAATTGCATTCGACCGAAGAAGTTGTACGGTTCGCAGCCTATGACATCGACCAGAGTCGCTTATTCTTCGCATCTTCTACTAATTTCGTTTACGCCCTTCACCTCTCTTCCTTCCAAGTAAGCAACCCTATTTCTCGCTGCCTGTGAATTTGTTTGTTCATCCTGCTTTTGTTGATAAGGAAGCGAGTGAGAGAAGCGTTGGTAATTTAGTCTTAATATGGGTTTGTTTCCTCGATTTTGATTTCGCATTCAAGTTACCTGTGGATGAATTGCCAGTGAACATAAGAAGATGGAAACTTTTTTGTTGGTAGAAAAGAAAATACATGTTAAGGACTAGGGTCTGTTTAAATCGAAAGTCTTTCTCCTATGTTATGGTGTCTGTGTTGATTTCTTTAGTCGTGATGTGCCAGAATGAAAGAGCTTGTGGAAAGAGTGCTTTGTCTGTGGAGGTCTGCAGTATTGCTTTGGAGCCCGGTGATGAAATCACGGCCTTCGATTATCTCGCGGAGAAGGAGTCTTTATTAATTGGGACTTCTTGCGGGCTTCTGCTGGTGCATGATGTGGACAGCAATGTGACTGAGCTAGTTGGAAATATAGATGGAGGTGTCAAGTGTGTCTCGCCTAGTCCCACTGGAGATCTACTTGGATTAATTACTGGTTTTGGGCAGTTGCTTGTAATGACTTATGATTGGGTTTTGATGTACGAGAGGCCTCTTGCAGAGGTTCCTGAAGGTGTTTACGTACGTAAGGACCCCTTACCTTTGTCATCTAAATCCTATCTTCTTCATTCTTCTTGTCTTCTTGACCTCATTAGGTGTTTCTAGTTGAACACCTTCTCTCCATTTGCTAACCATGTGAATTAAATAACTGTTTTAGGTGAAGCAGATGATTTATCTGTAAATTGTGGGGGAATTTCCATTTCCTGGAGAGGTGATGGAAAGTATTTTGCAACTATGGGTGAGGTTTATGAATCCGGTTGTATACCGAAGAAGATTAAGATATGGGAAAGTGATTCCGGTGCTTTGCAGTCTTCTTCAGAAACAAAAGATTTCGTGAAGGGGATTCTTGAATGGATGCCTAGTGGGGCAAAAATCGCAGCTGTATATAAGAGGAAGTCAGATGATGGCTGTCCATCAATTGCTTTCTTCGAGAGGAATGGACTTGAGAGGAGCTCATTTAGAATTGGTGAACCAGGAGATGCTAACGTATCATTTGAAACTCTGAAGTGGAATTCTGCATCAGATCTTCTTGCAGGGGTTGTTAGTTGCAACACACATGATGCCATTAAGGTGTGGTACTTCAGCAACAACCACTGGTACCTGAAACACGAGATTAGGTATCCAAGGGAAGCTGGGGTAATGGTCATGTGGGATCCAACAAAGCCACTGCAGTTAGTATGTTGGACTCTGGCAGGGCAGGTTACTGTTTGCAATTTTATGTGGGTAACGGCGGTCATGGAGGACTCAACAGCCTTTGTTGTAGATGACTCCAAGATACTTGTGACGCCACTATCTTTGTCCTTGATGCCACCTCCTATGTATTTGTTCAGCCTTAGTTTTTCTTCCGCTGTCAGAGATATAGCATATTACTCAAGGAACTCTAAGAATTGTCTGGCTGTGTTCTTGTCAGATGGAAACTTGTCTTTTGTTGAGTTTCCTGCACCTAATACTTGGGAAAATCTCGAAGGCAGAGACTTCAATGTGGAAATTTCAGACTGTAAAACAGCACTGGGCTCTCTTGTACATCTTCTGTGGTTAGATGTCCATTCACTTCTGTGTGTCTCTGCTTATGGTTCTAGCCAGAACAAGTGTCTCTCTTCAGGTTCGTATGAGACAGAGCTTCATGGTTCTTATTTACAAGAAGTTGAAGTTGTCTGTTATGAGGATCATGATCCTGATCAAGTGACATGCTCTGGCTTTGAGGCAAGCGTTACTTGCCAGACACTTCTCGAATCACCGGCCATGGCTCTTGCGTGGAATCCTAGTAAGCGTGATTCAGCCTTTGTAGAATTTGAGGGTGGAAAAGTACTTGGCTATGAATCTAGGTCAGGCATTATGGAAGCTCGTATTAGTGATGATAGTGTATGTTTTCCATTGACTTGTCCTTGGGTGAGGGTGGCACAGGTTGATACTGGTGGGGTGCTCAAACCCTTGATATGTGGGCTTGATGATATGGGTAGACTGTACATCAACGGGAAGAGCCTATGTAATAACTGCAGCAGTTTCTCATTTTATTCAGAGTTGGCCAATGAAGTGGTTACCCATCTAATTATTTTGACCAAACAGGATTTTCTATTTATTGTCGATACCAAGGATGTGCTGCAGGGAGAAGTGGCACTTGGAAACGTGTACTTTGTTATTGATGGTAGAAAGCGAGACGAGGAAAATATGAGCTATGTAAATATTTGGGAAAGAGGTGCCAAAGTAGTAGGAGTCCTCAATGGAGATGAAGCTGCTGTAATATTACAAACTATGCGGGGGAATCTCGAATGCATTTATCCCAGAAAGCTGGTTCTCTCTTCCATTACTAATGCGTTAGCTCAGCAACGGTTCAAAGATGCATTAAACTTGGTAAGGCGTCATAGAATCGACTTTAATGTTATCGTGGATCTATATGGGTGGCAGGCATTTCTACAGTCAGCTGTAGAATTTGTTGAACAAGTAAACAATTTGAACCACGTTACAGAATTTGTTTGTGCCATGAAGAATGAAGATGTTACAGAAACACTTTACAAAAAATTCTCCTTTTCCAAAAAGGGAGATAAGGTTTTCCAAGTGAAAGATCGTTGCGGTAACAAAGTATCATCAGTTCTACAGGCAGTTAGGAAAGCCCTTGAAGAACAGATACCAGAGAGTCCGTCAAGGGAACTATGTATTTTGACGACTCTTGCCCGAAGTGATCCACCAGCTATTGAGGAATCTCTTTTGAGGATAAAATCTGTTCGAGAAATGGAGTTGCTAAACACTTCTGCTGATTCAAGGAAAAAGTCTTGTCCATCTGCAGAAGAAGCCTTGAAACACCTTCTGTGGTTATTGGATTCTGAGGCTGTCTTTGAAGCTGCCTTGGGTCTTTATGATCTGAACCTTGCAGCTATTGTGGCACTCAATTCCCAACGTGATCCAAAAGAATTTCTACCTTATCTTCAGGAGCTGGAAAGAATGCCTGAACCCCTGATGCATTTCAACATTGACATTAAATTGCAACGTTTTGACAGTGCTCTTAAGAACATTGTATCAGCAGGGGATGGCTACTTTCCTGATTGCATGAACTTAATGAAGAAAAACCCTCAACTTTTCCCGCTGGGCCTCCAGCTAATTACTGATCCTGAAAAGAAACAAGCGGTTCTAGAGGCTTGGGCAGATCATCTCACTGATGAAAAACGTTTTGAGGATGCTGCTACTACGTACCTATGTTGCTGTAGACTGGAAAAGGCTTCAAAGGCGTATCGTGAATGTGGTGATTGGAGTGGGGTCCTCAGAGTGGGGGCGCTAATGAAATTAGGTAAAGATGAGATCTTGAAATTGGCATACGAACTCTGTGAAGAGGTCAATGCTCTTGGGAAACCGGGGGAAGCAGCAAAAATAGCTCTTGAGTATTGCAGAGATATAAGCGGTGGAATTAACTTGCTTATCAATGCGAGGGAATGGGAAGAGGCTTTAAGGGTTGCATTTCTGCATACGGCAGATGGTATAATCTCAGTGGTGAAGAATTCTGCTCTTGAATGTGCTAGTGGTCTAGTAAGTGAATTCAAAGAATCAATAGAAAAAGTAGGAAAATATTTGACTCGCTATTTAGCTGTTCGGCAGAGACGATTGCTGCTTGCAGCAAAGCTCAAGTCCGAGGAACGGTCATTAATTGATCTTGACGATGACACAGCTTCAGAAGCAAGTAGCAACCTGAGTGGAATGAGCGCTTATACTTTGGGGTACATTTTTGCTTTTCTCTTATTTTCTCAGCTTTTATCTATGTGGAATTTTTCTTGGCTGATCTTAGATTGCATTATATTATATTGTAGTTGGTTTGTGGATTAAACAGGGAAGGAGTTTACCAGTTTGGATCTTAACATAAAGGTTCTTGTTTTCTATGCCTATTATTCCAGGACAAGGAGAGGTTCTGCTGCTTCAATCAGCTCAAGCACGGCGACTAGCAAGGCAAGAGATTTGAGACGCCAGAGAAAAAGCGGGAAAATCCGCGCTGGCAGGTATATAGATTCCTCATGAAAATTGATGAGTTTCATTTGATGAGCAAAAATGTAAATGAATAAATCTGGGGTGAAAATGCAGTGCGGGTGAGGAGATGGCTCTGGTTGAGCATTTGAAGGGTATGCATATGACAGAAGGAGGAAAGCGAGAGCTGAAGTCGTTGTTGATATGTCTGGTAACACTTGGTGAGAAGGAGTCTGCACAGAAGTTGCAACAGACTGCAGAGAATTTCCAGGTCGCTCAAGTAGCAGCAGTAGAGCTAGCAGACGATACAGTGTCCAGCGAAAGCGTCGATGAAGAAGTTTATTTCTTTGAACGTTACGTTCAGAAGACGAGATCCACATCACGAGACTCTGATGCCTTTAGCTGGATGCTTAAGGTCTTCATTAGCCCATGAAAATCTCTCTGACTGAATAAGCATATCAACAAGCTTGTGAGTTTTAAACATCAAACCTTCATGCTACCCGTTTGTCTCTTCGTTTTGTATCTTTCCTATTTTTGCCGTTTTACACACTAAAGAGATTGAGGTGCATCTGCTACATTATTTATACTGTGCTGCACAAGATTGGCTTATTAGATTAAAAATGACCAATGCTCCATCATAAGTCTTCGCATTTCGAGTAGGGTAACCCAAAACTCCCAAATCCAAAAATTACCCGAACTTTTCGGATAAAATAAATAAAAATTATCCGTTTGGGTCAAAATTATTTATTTTAACTAGGGGAGAAATTTTTAATATATTTTTATACTTTCAAATATGGTGGGGCAGATTAGAGTTATGTTTTTATAATTGTGCTCCTTTGTGGGTTGGTTTGTCAAAACTTGCAAAACAGCAAATTGATTCGAGATAGATTATAATGACGGATTAACCTATTTTAACACAGTTTAATAACAAATTTTACAATTAAGATTATATCGATATATACTTAACTAACTTTATACTCTTATTCTACTAATATACACCATATGATAACATCGTATAACTTTTATAGCAATTTACTTTTTTTTTGTCAGATAGCAAAAAGGTTACATGAAATTTTTCATTAAATTTAAGTCAAACCATTTTAGTTAGTGTTTGCTCAATATAAATTTTATAAAATATAATGTATAAAAATTATTACCACGTACACAGCGCGAATTAGAATCTAGATTCTACATAGCACGTATTATAAATATGATATAAACACTAAAACACATATTGCACAACAAATCAACAAAATATTATTATCTCGTTAAAAACTTAAGAATTACAAATTCAACATATTTGAATCAATAACACTTAAATTTGATCTTATTTTTCATTTCATCTTTTGTATATTTCAAAATTTAGTATATAAAATTTTTTTATCCCACGCGGATTATAATGTAGTTTATATATAAAATATACATAATATCATAGCCAATTTGTTTTTTAGGCATCTGTTTAATTTTCCTTGTTTTTATAGTTGTTGACCATAATAATATTCTTAATTTTTCGAGAAAAACGTTATACGATATTTTAACCAATAAAAATTGACGATAATAGGGTGTTCGGCTGTCGTTTTCTTGGCTGGTCTCATTTAGTTATATCCCTTATACTATAAAGTAAGAAACTATGGTAATAGATACCTAATTAATTAATTATCCTTCCATAAACGTAAATGCATTTATTCAATGTTACATATAAACTTAAAACTTGTTTATTTCAACAAAATATCTCATTATATGCAGTTATTATTTTATTTTTTCCTAATATACATATGAAGTTGTTCCATAAGTGCATTCGTTTTCTTTGATTTCAAAACCTGTTTTGAACTCTATAAATATCTCCGCATGTCATTTTCATGTATCCCTAATTTATTAATCTTTCTTATATACACAAAATCTCCTAATTCCACCTATCATATGTGGATTTCATTATCGGTAGTTTCAACTAAAAAGTGTACGTAAAATCTCCTCAAATCCTTTTTACAACTTTTTCTAAAAGAAATTGTTTAGTTTTTAATAACACTGGATTTGATATGGTTTTTGCAAATTGTTAATTGAATAATAGTAAATTTGATATAATTTTCAGAGATTTTATATAAATTTCATGTTCAATAACATAAGATTTGGAAGAACATTAAAAAACCTTAGTTCAATAACAAGAAATTTTTAAAAGAAACCAAAATCTCCTAAAATCTCTAATCCAATACATTCCCCTATAAATATATATCATGTGGCCTAAGTAAAAAAAAAACCGCATCATCTCATTCACATATATCCTTTTTTCTTTTTTTTGTCATCACTTTGGTACCAGAATATTAGAAATCAAAATTTCTTCAGAACGGTGAAGCTCCCATCTCATATTCGACCTACTCAAACAACATTGTGGATCATATCCCGACATTTGCAGTCGCGAGAGACCCGACCTGCATTACAGGTTCGTATTATTTCAAAAGACTTTATTTGTAAAGTAATGTGATTTAGTTATGAATATGATAACTGGCTTTATATAGGCATAAATATGAATCGGATACCCTTACATTTCACAGTATTTTGATATGAATTTAGACGTGACGGGAAGGAAAAAATGTCACTTTTCAACAAAAATAAAGAAAAAAAATATCACTAATATATAATATTTAAATGAATAGTAAAATCGCCCAAATTTGTCCAAAAAAAATATACAAACAACCATTTTTTTTTTTGCCAAACTGTAAATATTCAAATGAATGAAAAAGTGAGTTTTACAAACTTCATAAAACCCAGGAAGTTGCTATCATGGCAAAAAAAGAAATAAAAAACATGATAGCAAAAATTTTGGAGGAATAAATCATTCACAACCACTTTATCATTAAGTCACCAAACTGTTTTCTAAGCCTTCTAGGTTTGATTGTGTTCTTCACCTGCCTATCAATATACAAACAACCATGTTTTTTTTTTTTGCTAAAATACAAACAACCATGTTTTTGTGTGCATTTCTACTTCTTCTTTTTTTCGTAACGTTCATTCATACAATTTTTACACTTGCTTTGCATGCAAAATTTTTGCCATTAAATGCAAATACTCTTAAAAAAAACAAAAAATCACAAGAACTTAAAAACTTCCTAGTGCAGTGGTTTCCGTCCCACTTGTTATTTTTCGCTATGACTCGAGGAGATGATGACGAGAAATCATGTAATTTCAAGTAAGCCATACTTTTGTTTGGTAAATTATGGTGTATGTTGCAAAACATATTGGTTCTCCAATTCGTGTATAAAAGTGGTCTCGTTTTTTTGTTTTGTTTTGCCTTGTGACGTAAAATGATCCCATTACTTCTGTTTGGATATCTTTAGGGAGAGATAGTCATGTTTTTTGTTTTTTTTTTATATCGATCAGTAGGTCTGGGAATGGAGCGGATATCCGGATTTTTCAAGGTATCCGGATCCGTATCCGCCGAATACGTTATTTTATTATCCGTATTCGTATTCAAACTACCTGAATATCCGTTTTTTTTATCGAATCAGAGCAGATGTCGGATCAGATACCGGATCCCGGATAATAATCGACGATCATTCATGTTATTATAATCGAAAAAATCCATCAGAAGCGGTTGATAAAGTGGTAGGGACAAATATGGGTCGGTTTAGACGATCAATAAAATATGAAACGAGGAAAATAAAATAACATGTAATAATAATATAATTAACGGAAGTGAGTGAGTAGTACTTGAAATTGCCAAATTAATCAAAATTGACAAAAATAAATCAAAGTGGGTCTATGAGAGTCAGAACCCGACCAATCAAAGAATGTTTTACCTCTTTAAAACACGAGTTTGGTGCTCTTTGGCTTTCCTGTTTTTTAGGCAGATGTGTTAATTCCTTGCACTTCAACAAAAAATGCTTTTGAATAAACTGTACGTCGGAACACATGAAGACGTTATGAGGCTTCAAACAGAATTCAATATATATATATATATATATATATATAATATACACATACGCATACATATAGCTTTTATTTTCCTTATAACAAACCAAAAAACAGCTCTTTCTTAACCAAGACAAAAGTTTTTTTTTATATGCAGAGAAGCTGCAAATAATGGAGCTTGGGAAAGCAAGGCCATTCATGGCCATTGTTTTCATACAGTTTTTGTATGCATTGATGTCTATAGTAGCAAAGTTAGCTTTGAACGAGGGAATGAGCCCTCACGTCTTAGTTGCTTACCGAATGGCAGTTGCTTCAGCTCTCATCACTCCTTTTGCCCTCGTCCTTGAGAGGTTCTTTTTTCTTCTTCTTCTTCTTCTTCAAGCCTGTATAACAAAAACATACACTATAAAGTTAAAAGAATTGTTTTTTGTGTTGCAAACGCAGGAACTCAAGACCAAAGATGACTTTCAAAATCTTGTTTCAAATATCCATCCTTAGTTTATTTGAGTAAGACTTTGTTACATCTCTGATTCACAATGATAGACATTGACTCGTCCCTGTAACTCGGTTTAAATGAAAAATTCAGGCCTGTGGTCGAACAAAACCTGTACTACTCAGGGATGAAACTTACTACTGCCACATTCACATCGGCTTTGTGCAATGCACTTCCTGCAATTACATTTATAATGGCCTGCATTTTCAAGTACTCTCTCTATCTTTCTCTCTACTAATATTATTGCCAATGCATAGACTGATGTAGTGCATACACTACTGTAGTACTCAACTCTTTTTTACTCGGTTTCTGTTTTCTTGAAAGGCTCGAGACGGTAAATATCAGAAGGCGTCACAGCCAGGCAAAGCTGGTGGGAACCATGGTGGCTATTGGAGGAGCAATGCTTATGACATTCGTGAAAGGGAATGTCATTGAGTTACCTTGGACAAATAAGGCAAGGGGTTTTACTGGGCCGTCTCATGCTGTGAATACTCCAAAGCAGGAAGATATAGGAAGAGGATCAATTATGCTTGTAGCAAGCTGCCTCAGCTGGTCATGTTACATCATTTTACAGGTAGGACCCATTCTCTATTCTTATAACTTTCTATAGCCGAATTCAAATGACATTATCTTAAACCCATAATCAATTCAAGAAACAAAGAATATAACAATTAACTACTTCTATTTTCCTGTATCTTGCTAGCTAACCTAAACCCAGAAATCGTCCACCAGTTTAACTAAAGCTTGATATATTTCTCAGCAGAAAAGATTAACTGAGAATACCTCTAGTGCATTAAACAGTCAAGTCACAGAGAGGTAGTAAGGTAACAGAGGCATCTATGTTTTTTTTTTCAGGGAAACATACTGAATTTATATCAAGCTGAGCTCTCGCTAACAGCACTTATGTGCTTTATGGGGATGCTGGAAGCTACTGTTGTGGCATTGATATGGGAAAGGAAGAACATGTCAGTCTGGAAAATCCACCCAGACATGAGGCTATTAGCTTCGATATACGGGGTACAACAATTGTTATATCTGTTCCTAAATTTCTCATTAAAACCCTTTTGTGTGTGTTGAGAGAAGAAGCATTGTTGAACAATTTGTCACACAGGGACTTGTCTCAGGGTTAGCATACTATGTTATTGGATGGGTATCAAAGGAGAGAGGGCCTGTGTTTGTGAGCGCATTTAATCCGCTCAGCATGGTTATCGTTGCTATTCTGAGTTCCTTTGTATTCTTGGAAAAATTGTACCTAGGAAGGTAACAGCCTTGATCCAAGACTACTACTGCGATAGATCTAAAGTTAGAGATTGATTTTCACTAAATTTGTAGGGTTGTTGGGTCAGTTGTCATTGTCATTGGAATATATTTGGTACTATGGGGTAAAAGCAAGGACGAGGGAGGGCAGCTTCCACCAAACGCAGGGTGTGCAGAGAGTGTGGTAAAAATTGACGAACAGATGGTTCCGACGCCTGACAATAACCAAGTAGTACCCAATAGTGACCAGTTATTGATCCCAAAGGCAGCAACTCAGTCTCAAGAGTCGGTTTGAGATGCCAATTTTGTTCCAGTATCTCTATATATTTGCAGAACATTATACATATAGAGACTAGTCTCAAGAAGGCACTGTGACTTCCTTTGATGCCCATCCAATAGCAACGATAACTATGCTGAGAAATAATCAACTACAGAACATTACACAAATGAAAAAAATTATATAAACAGGCTATTCTCTAAGCATGTGGAGAAAATTGGAGTATGAGCATGACATAATAGAGAAAAGTTAGGATTTTTGACTAAAAATGTGGTCCTCGTGAAAGGGAACTCTAGAACCATAAAACCAAGAAATCCCAGCCCTTACTGAAAATGTCATTCGACAGAAATGGTGTTGAATGACTTTTTTCAGTAAGGCCTCGTGAATATCTTTTCAGAAATGTTGTTATTGTGACAGTACAAAGGAAATAGATTTCACTCGTGAGATCCCAAAGATTTCAGAAGGAAAAAATCTAATGAAGCCTGTAATTTGGTGGGGAGGGAAGATATCATGTAGAAATTCTGGGTTTCAACAGTTCACGAGAAGAAATCAGCCGGTTTTTTTTCTACTGGCCTTACTGAAAAGGTCATTCGACAGCCAATGAGATATTCTCATGGACTGTTGTGCTCAACTTGAAACCCAGAATTTCTACATGATATCTTTCCTCCCCACCAAATTATATGCTTCATTCTAATAAATTCCTTATGAAATCATGGGGATCTCACGAGAGATTCAAGCCCTGGTAGGTATCTTCTTGTTGGTCTCATGGTTATGAGAAAACGGCGAATAACCGGCGGCGAAAAAAACGGCTGAGAAAGAGGAGACACGCAGATAGAATGTTGAAGAATCGAAAATCGTTTTTTTAATTTAGTGGGGGAGAAAGAGGAGACACGCAGAAAAGTTATGAGAAAACTTTTTAATCTTTCGTCTTCTTATATCAATGCCCTTTTGTTAACGTTTTTTTTCTTCTGATTTTCAAATTTTGAAAATCCAACCGTTAATTTAAAGCATTAACGTTAATTAATAATATTAGCTACAATAAGCTAATTTGATTACAACAACGAGGCACATGCGTAAAACAAACGTGTCAAAGTCATTGAGATTTGAAAGCAACTTTTTCTATAAAAAAAATTAAAAATTAAAAAATCATTTATTATATAAAAGTAAGAAAAAACAGTCTTATATTTTATTACACATCAGTTTTTCCTTCATTAGTATAAAAATGCTCAAGTTTTTTTTTCCACATTTTCTTTTCTCTTTTCGTTATTAATTTAAAAAACAAAAACAAAATTCATTTTACGCGCAAAAAGCAAAAAAAAGTATCTTTAATTACTAAAACACAAGTCACTTGTGCAATTACAAGTTGACATGTGGCAAGCAAAAAAAAAAATCACATAAAAAGCCAAAAAATAGATATGAAATTTCCTAAATAAAAATCCTTAATCCTAAAAATTCCTAAATTTTCTCCCACTACTTCACGATCTATTCTCTCAGTTCCAACTTCTTCTATAATTGTCGATAATATCAGGTTTTCAAACTGTTTCAGGGCTCTCTATCTAGTATATAGTAAAAACAAGGGACCGTATCCCTAATTTTACTCAACGTCCATGTTTCCCTTTTCTTTTCAACTCCCACACGATCTCTTTAATATGATAATACCAATTTCACGGATTGCACTCTCTCATATTTTAAGTTTGTTCTTTTTTTTGATAAAAATAAACCCATGTTTGTTAATGAATGGGATGACAAAAATCAAAGAGCCTCTGGATACAAATTTACACCAGATAAAAAAACTAAACAACAATATTTTTCATCATAGTATATAGATGCAATGCAAATTTTCTCATAAAAATTAAATGCACATGTTTGATTCTCTCAAAATAAAATCAAGAACTACATACATTTTGCAGGGACCATAAAAATTATACTATTATGACCCGCGCTATATCCTCCATTGGATCTGTTTTTGTGGTTCACTTTTTTACCCTTAATGACTTTTTTTGTTTGTTCTTTGATTGATTTTTTTCAATGGCATATGATGTAATATTTGACATTATCAAAGTTAGTTTCTTGAAAATGCTTCCCAAATAGTATAATAATAATGGTATAGAGAGAGAGAGAGAGATTCACGAAATTTGGTATTTTTTTTATTCAACCAAAACATTAAAAAATATTCGGTCATGCAAACATTTTTAATAAAGTAGCATATAATATACCGTAGGGTTAAAGTTGGAGTATTGTAGAGAGATGAATTATCCGTACCAAACGGAATCAGAGCCTCCATTTCTTTTGCTTGTGATATTGGGGACACCAACAAGGACTCGGCACCAGTGCACGGGTTGTAGATTTCCAGCTTGGAGAAATCAGGATCAACCACGTAAACAATCCCCTCCATGGTCAAACAAGTCTCTGCAATGTTGGTGGAGACAACAACCTTTCTCACATCATCTGGTGTAGGATCTTCTAATGTCGGAAGAGTGTAATACAATGGCACAACTTTGACTTGATCTCCAACTTTACGGGAGATTCTGCTGCAAGCGTCTTCAATCTCTTCTTCCCCGGTTAAGAAAACAAGAACATCACCAGGTGGCTCACACATGTGAATCTGGATCACAGTGCTTATAGCAGCCTCAATATAGTCCATCTCAGGTTCTAGAGTAGTGTACAAGATCTCCACTGGATAGAGTCTACTGGGAACTTTGATCAGAGGCGCCTCCCAAAAAAACTCCTGACACTTGGCAGCATCTAGGGTTGCACTCATCATGACAACCAGCTTAAGATCAGGTCATCTATTAGCCAAGACATGTTTAAGAAGACCCAAAAGCAAATCCGTGGCCAAACTTCTTTAGTGCACGTCGTCGAGAACAATCGCTTGGTATCTCTCCAGGAGACGATCCGCCATTGCTTCTCTCATAAGCATACCGTTGGTCAGGTGATATATCATGGTTTTTACCCTATTTAGGCCATGATATAAGTCCTTTTATAGAGTCTTTTCTTGTGTTTTGGAGTCTTTTAGAGTCTTTCACAGGTTATAGCACGTCTGGAGCTTAATTGGAATTATTGGAGCTTTTCTGGAGCATTCTGGAGCGAGACTGAAATCTGACGACTAAGAGCCCGATCTGAGCACCGAGCATCGATCGATACCCCCTGGTATCGATCGACACTCATCGAGATTTCATGGGCCGCGACTAATTATGAAGTCTTGGAGAATTGCAAAAGCATCCAGAAGACTTTGATAATTACAAGAAGGCCCCAAATCGTGATTTAGGTTATAAATAGGATTTTACAGCCATTGTTTAGGCTATGCTTTATTATTGTTTAGGTTTAAGAGAGATTTTTGTGGAGAGACAAGTCTGGTTTCCCTTCGTCCGAGATCAGATCTCAAAACCTTGTTTCTCTTTCTGATTTAATATAAGAGTATTTATTCAACATGTTTATTAATTTAATATCCATGTCTGAGTAGATCACCTGTTAGGTTTAGGGTTTTCTCATAGGGATTTTATTGAATGCTAGGTTGATTATCTGTTAGGATTCACTATCTAAATTAGTTCTTCGCCTTAGGTTGTTCTCAAAGCTAATTCTAGGTTGACGAATCTGGAACTTAGATCTTAGGATAATTAATTAGGCACGAGAGTGCGATTAAATACCTGATAGAACCTTAGGTGAGCAAATTGATTATTCGCAAAGAGATTTGGTTTAATTGATTTGTGAACATATCAAACCTGATTTTAAAGCTGATTTAGACTTTAGGATTCGCAAAGAGATTTGGAATTTCTAGGATTTAGATTTAGATAGTTTTCGCAACGAGAGTTGGTTAATTATATTTTAGTGATTTGAGTTCTAGAACAGTGCTTAATCTGGATCCTGTTAGCTAACTTAGCTGCATTCATTGATTTCCTGAGAAATACCCTAAGCCTACATTCCTCCAATTGAATTTACAAACGTTTTACTTGCAACTCTGTTTTTCAATTACATCATCTGGTTTAGCTTGTTTCTGATCTATAGAATCTATTGAGTGATTCTTGAGTTCTTGTGTTCGACCCCTGATTTACTGCAGCAACTGCTTTAGTACTTTTTAGGGTATTAAATTGAGCATATCAATTTTGGCGCCGTTGCCGGGGACTCAATTCGCCGTTAGATTTTAGCTAGGAAATTCGTCTAAATCGCCCGAGTATCGATCGATACCCTTGAGTATCGGTCGATACCCGTCGTAAATTTCAGTTACTTACGCTCTTTACTTGTGATTTCAGGTGCATGCATAATCTTGAAACCAGAAGCAAAAAGAGTACTCCGCTAGTTGATCTATCACTGGAACAGCTAGCACAAGTGGAACGCACAAACAGGAAAGCAAAGAAGTCAGCTAAGATGAACAACAATCAAGTTGGGTTGGTTCGTGATGCTGCTGGAGCTTACAGGGACCAACAGGGTCGGTTGTGCAATGAGCAAGGACAACGTCTGGATGGAGAGGGGATTGTCATTCAACCTGCTCCGGTTGTCGCTGAGAATGCCGCTAGGAACGCAAGGGATGCTGTGGTTAATCGTGGTAGAACGATTGGTGAACACAACAGGCCAGAGCAATTTTTCGCCAATCGCTCTGCGATTCGTCCCCCTGCGTATGAGCGGAATGACTTTGAGCTGAAGCCTGCTTACTACACTCTAGTAGGACAGCATCTCTTCCATGGTTTGCCTCATGAGCATCCAATGGATCATGTAGAGAAATTCGAGGACTTGGTCACTAGCATCAAGAGCAATGGAGTGTCCTACGATTATCTTTTCTGCAAGCTTTTCCCCTACTCTCTAGGTGGAGAGGCTACTTACTGGCTGAGGCAGCTACCTCCTGGATCACTGACTAATTGGGAAGACACCAAGAGAGCCTTCCTAATTAACTTCTATGATGATGGACGATCTGAAGATCTGAGGAATAAGATCTCCACTTTTTCTCAAGGACCTACTGAGGCGTTCAAGGCTGCTTGGACAAGATTCAGATCGTACCAAAGAGACTGTCCACACCATGGATACTCTGATGTGCAGCTGCTAGGTATCTTCTTCAGAGGAGTAGATTGGAGGTATCAGATGGCTCTGGACTCTTCAAGCAATGGAAACTTCAACACCAACTATCCTGAGGACGCCTATGTGTTGATTGAGAATTTTGCATCTAGCAGCAGCACAAAGAGTGCAGATTTCGAGCGCAAGAAGCTGGCTGGTAATCAAGATGGATCGCAGATCGCTGAGTTTAAGGCTCAACTAGATTCTATGCACAGTCTTCTGCTGGGAAAGACAACAAAAGCTGTCCATTTTGCTGAGGATGTTGAGGTTTTCAATGAGAATGAAGCAGAAGACGTGAACTACATTGGTGGTTCTGGCTTTCAGGGACAGAGGAACCAGTTCAACAACAATCGGAGCTTCAACAACAACTTCCAGCAAGGAGGATTCAACCAGAAACCTGCCCAGATCAGTGGTTACACCAGGAACTACAGAAGTCCTTCTTACGAACCTGTGACTGCTAAGACATCAGAGAACAAGATTGAAGCCATGCTTGAAACACTCGTTCAAGGACAGCAGCAGATTACAGTAACCTTCAATGGTAAGATGGACGCCATGTACAAAGATCTGAGTGGAAGGATCGATTCTCTGGGTATTGGTCAGAAGAAGCTGGAAACTCAGGTAGCTCAGACTTCAGAGAGTTCAAGAAGACAAGAAGGTTTTCTACCAGGAAAAGGAGAGAACCCAAGGGCACACATCAATGCCATTACCTTGAGAAGTGGTAAGGAGGTCAAATCGGGGGCAAAGGTGGATCAGCCTACTGTAAATTTCGAGATGTCTGACGATGAAGACACTGAAATCGCTAAGGCATCGATCGACACCCCTCAGCATCGATCGACACCGATCGCGATTCTCAGACGGGAAGACTCAAATTCCCGTGTATCGATCGATACCCCCCCTGTATCGATCGATACCGAACCTGAAGACGATGCAGAAGTTGAGGTTGTGAAGGAGAAGCCTAAAGCAGCACCAGAGAGGGTCTACATCCCGAGAGTACCCTATCCCAGAGCTCTTGGAAAGACTAAGAAGGAAGTAGAGGATGCTAAATGCAAGGAAATTTTGGACAAGCTGGTTGTTGAACTTCCCTTCATCGATGCTATCAAGACCTCTGTAGCTTTCAAGAGGTATGTCAAGAAGATGGTGTCCAGCAATGTGAACCTTGAGGAGGGCTGTCTGATGATCACTCATGAGTGCAGTGCAATCCTAAGCAACAGGATCCCAACGAAACTTCCAGATCCAGGGAGCTTTGTCTTGGATTGCACAATCGCTACTGACAGGTTTGAGCGTTCTCTCTGTGACCTTGGCTCCAGTGTCAACCTCATGCCATACTCGGTTGCTAAGAGGATGGGAATGACAGACTTCACTGCTACTAGAATCTCGCTGATTCTCGCTGATCGTTCAATTAGACTTCCAGAAGGACTGCTCGAGGATGTTCCGATTGTGATTGGGAACTGCTTAATCCCAACTGATTTCATTGTCTTGGAGTATGATTCGGAACCCAGAGATCCTCTCATCTTGGGAAGGCCATTCCTAGCAACAGCTGGTGCTCTGATTGATTGCAGGAATGGGAAGATATCTCTTAACATTGGTGAGTTGGTCATGACTTTTAACATGGAGAAGATGATGAAGAGACCAACCATCGATGGGCGGACTTTCTTCGTTGATACCTTCTGTGATATTGCTGAGGAGTACTTCTTAGAGATGCATCCTGAGGACCCATTGGAGAGAGCATTAGCCTGCTCGGTTGAGTCAGAGGTTAAGCCACACGATGCTGCTGCTGATTACGGAAGGATACTCGATTCAGCACGACCAGTATCGATCGATACTCTGATGGTATCGATCGATACCCTACGGCCAGAAAGAAGTTTGGCCGAAAGAACTATGCAAGCTGCTGGGCTTGGAGATTGGAGCGAGGAGAACGCTCCTAAAGTGGAACTCAAACCACTTCCTGCGAATCTAAGGTATGGTTTTCTTGGTCCTAATTCCACGTACCCTGTAATCCTTAATTCTTCTTTGAACAACGCAGAGGTCACTTTACTGCTAAGCAAGCTGCGCAAGTATCGCAAAGCTCTTGGCTATTCTCTTGATGACATTTCAGGTATTTCACCGAACCTGTGCATGCATAGGATTCATCTTGAGGACGAGTCAAAGGCTTCAGTTGAGCATCAAAGGAGGCTGAATCCAAACCTGAAGGAGGTGGTTAAGAAAGAGGTCATGAAACTCTTGGATGCAGGAGTTATCTATGCCATCTCAGATAGCTCTTGGGTCAGTCCAGTGCACGTTGTTCCTAAGAAAGGAGGGATAACTGTGATGAAGAACAACATGGATGAGATGATTCCCACAAGGACTATCACTGGACATCGAATGTGCATTGATTACAGGAAGTTGAACGCGGCCACACGGAAAGATCACTTCCCATTGCCATTCATTGACCAGATGTTGGAGAGGTTGGCCAGTCATCCCTACTACTGCTTCCTTGATGGATATTCAGGTTTCTTCCAGATTCCTATCCATCCAGATGACCAAGGGTATACCACTTTCACGTGTCCCTATGGCACGTTCGCATACAGGAGAATGCCATTTGGATTGTGCAACGCTCCAGCCACTTTTCAGAGGTGCATGATGTCTATCTTCACAGACATGATCGAGGACTTCATGGAGGTGTTCATGGATGATTTTTCAGTATATGGGTCATCATTCAAGATCTGTTTGGCTAATCTGTGCAAGGTGCTACAGAGGTGTGAAGAGAAACACTTGGTCCTTAACTGGGAAAAGTGTCATTTTATGGTTCAGGATGGCATTGTACTTGGGCACAAGGTCTCTGAAGCTGGAATCGAAGTTGACAAAGCCAAGATTCAGGTCATGACAAGTCTCCAACCACCTACTTCTGTAAAGGATATTCGGAGCTTCCTTGGTCATGCCGGGTTTTACAGGAGGTTCATCAAGGATTTCTCCAAGATAGCACGTCCACTCACTGCTCTGCTGTGCAAAGAGATCAAATTTGATTTCACAACTGATTGTCTTGCAGCCTTTGAGGAGATCAAAAAGGCTTTAGTGAGTGCTCCTGTTGTGCAACCTCCTGATTGGACTCTGCCTTTCGAGATCATGTGTGATGCCAGTGACTTTGCTGTGGGGTCAGTTCTGGGTCAGAGGAAAGACCGGAAGCTGCACGTCATCTACTATGCCAGCAGGACTTTGGATGATGCTCAGAGGAATTACAGCACCACAGAGAAGGAGCTACTTGCTGTTGTTTTCTCCTTTGAGAAATTCCGATCTTACTTGATTGGGAGCAAGGTGGTTGTTCATACTGATCATGCTGCTCTCAAGTATCTGATGAATAACAAGGATCTCAAGCCTCGTCTCTGTCGTTGGGTTCTTTTGCTACAAGGGTTTGACATTGAGGTTAAGGACAAGAAAGGCATAGAGAATGGAGTTGCTGACCATCTCTCGCGGATGCGGATCGATGAAGACGTCCCCATTGATGATCAACTACCTGAGGAAGCCATCTACTTCATTGAAACTGGGTTTCAGATGAATCTGGCTGAGAATCAGCAATTTTCACGAGTTGCAGGTTTCGGTATCGATCGATACCATTATGGTATCGGTCGATACCCTGACGGTTCAGAAGCTGTTTTCATCATCGATCGTTCAGTCGCTTCTAACCACCATCTCGTCGCTGCAACAGATTCTGATACTCCATGGTACGCTGATATTGCCAATTATCTCGCTGCAGATGCAAAGCCAAACCACCTCAAGAAGTATGACAAGAAGAAGTTCATGCGCGATATAAGGAGATTCTTTTGGGATGAACCTTACTTGTACAAGCATTGTTCTGATGGCATATACAGGAGATGCATTGCTGAGTCAGAGGTTTCAGATGTTCTGTTTCATTGCCATGGATCAGACTATGCTGGACACTTTGCCACCTTCAAGACAGTATCCAAGGCTCTTCAAGCAGGCTTCTGGTGGCCTACCATGTTCAAGGATGCTCACACTTTCGTCTCACAGTGCGACGCTTGTCAGAGAAGAGGGAAGATCAGTAAGAGACATGAGATGCCACAAAATTTCATCCTTGAGGTTGAAGTTTTTGATTGCTGGGGCATTGACTTTATGGGTCCTTTCCCATCTTCACACAAGAAGAACTACATCCTTGTTGCTGTGGACTATGTGTCCAAATGGGTGGAAGCGATAGCTAGTGAGAAGAATGACTCTGCGGTGGTTCTTAAGCTGTTTAAGACCATCATTTTCCCTCGCTTTGGAGTACCTCGAATTGTGATAAGTGATGGTGGCTCTCACTTTATCAACAAGGTGTTCGAGAAGTTGTTGAAGAAGTATGGTGTAAACCATCGTGTGGCTACTCCATATCACCCTCAGACAAGTGGGCAAGTCGAAGTCTCCAACAGGCAGATCAAGGAGATCTTGGAGAAGACAGTGAATGCTTCTAGGAATAATTGGTCTACAAAGCTGGATGATGCACTTTGGGCATACAGGACTGCCTTCAAGACACCGCTGGGTACTACACCTTTCCAAATGCTGTATGGGAAAGCATGCCACCTTCCAGTGGAGATTGAGCACAAGGCTGCATGGGCAACAAAGATGCTGAACTTCGATATCAAGCCTGCTGCTGAGAGGAGGTTGATTCAGCTGAACGAGCTGGATGAGATCAGGCACCATGCTTATGAGAACTCGAGGCTGTACAAGGAGAGAACCAAAGCTTATCATGATAAGAAGATCATCTCCAGACACTTCGAGCCGAACGACCAGGTACTTCTGTATAACTCTCGTTTGCAATTGTTTCCTGGTAAACTGCGTTCACGTTGGTCAGGTCCCTTCACAATCAAAGAGGTCAGACCACATGGTGCTGTAGTGCTGATAAATCGCAAAGGCGAGGAATTCACTGTCAATGGACAAAGAGTGAAACACTATTGGGCGCAAGCCGGGATTCCAACAGGGCAGATAATGCCTCTGGATGATGCACCAACAGCCTGAATGGCGTTACAGTCAAGCTATTGACGTTAAACGAGCGCTTGGTGGGAGGCAACCCACTGGTGAGTCTGTTCTTGAGTCGTTTTTCCTTTTGATTTTTCGTTTGTTTTGAGTCTGTGTCAGGATGAACAAGGAGCAACTCGAAATCGCCTAGGTATCGATCGATACCCCATTGGTATCGATCGACACCAATCGCGGATGAAAGTTCACCAAGTCGATCTAAGCGTGGTATCGATCGATACCATGCTGTGTGTCGATCGACACTCGGTATTCCAGGAAGGTAATTTCTTTTTTCTCTTCATTCTATCCTTTTCTTTTGTTTCTTTTACCTACTCTAGGCTAGATAACACTGGGGACAGTGTTGTTCAAGTCTGGGGGAGGTGTCTGCTGACAACGTTTTTGTTTTTCTTAGAGTCAGTCATTTTATAGAGTCAAAACTGTTTTATTGAGTCAAAATTTGTTGGAGATTATGATCCTGTGCTTGAACCTATTGATGTGATTTTGTTTTTGAGTGCACAGTGTTACAGGATCAGTTCTAGATCGACCAATGAAAAATCCAAGGGCTGACCAGTTGACTAGAAAACATCCATGTCTCCAGCAGAGTTCTTCTGAAGCCTGAGCCAAATTTTTGCACTTCATCAATGTGGTTAGTGTTCATAGAGCTTGATTCATCATTCATATCTGATAAAGGAACCCGTGTGTTTAGAATTATGGTATCTCTCTCCCCTGAAATAAATTGATAGATTAAGAGCATAAAAGATTGAAATGATTTTCTTCTGAGTAGAGGGTTAGGAAAATTTCCAGCGATCCCATTATTCTACTTAAGAGGGGATGATCACACAAAGGATTGGAAGCGAGGCTAGGATTTTCCTATGATGCCATTATTCGCCTACATCCTTTGATACATAGAGAGGGAAGAACCGGGGATTTGGTGGCAAACACCATCAATACTCGCGTCTCCTACCTTGATATGTATATGCTAAGCTGAAAAAAAAATAATAAATAAAAAAAATAATAATAATAAGGATATAATAAGAAATAAGTCTGGGGGAGAGAAATTGATACAAAAGAAGTGTGAAAAGGGTGGTTCCTTTGTCAAGATATTGTCTGGTAAAGAGTCTAGAAGGTTCTTAAATATTAGCTGCAGAGATGAAACTGGCGATGAGGGCTTTACTTGAATAATGCTGTGGGATTTTGTGTGGAGTCTGGAAAAGCTGCAAATGTCTACGGAGAAGTACATGGTGGTTAGATCGAAAGCTGATCAGGTGACATTTGGGTACTTGGGAAAAGGGTCTTTTCGATGGTTCAGGAACAGGTGAGTCTCTACGTTTTCAAACCTCTTTTTCTGGTTTAGTCTTCTATTTGCTTGAGGGCAAGCAAAAGGCTAAGTCTGGGGGAGTTGATATATCATGGTTTTTACCCTATTTAGGCCATGATATAAGTCCTTTTATAGAGTCTTTTCTTGTGTTTTGGAGTCTTTTAGAGTCTTTCACAGGTTATAGCACGTCTGGAGCTTAATTGGAATTATTGGAGCTTTTCTGGAGCATTCTGGAGCGAGACTGAAATCTGACGACTAAGAGCCCGATCTGAGCACCGAGCATCGATCGATACCCCCTGGTATCGATCGACACTCATCGAGATTTCATGGGCCGCGACTAATTATGAAGTCTTGGAGAATTGCAAAAGCATCCAGAAGACTTTGATAATTACAAGAAGGCCCCAAATCGTGATTTAGGTTATAAATAGGATTTTACAGCCATTGTTTAGGCTATGCTTTATTATTGTTTAGGTTTAAGAGAGATTTTTGTGGAGAGACAAGTCTGGTTTCCCTTCGTCCGAGATCAGATCTCAAAACCTTGTTTCTCTTTCTGATTTAATATAAGAGTATTTATTCAACATGTTTATTAATTTAATATCCATGTCTGAGTAGATCACCTGTTAGGTTTAGGGTTTTCTCATAGGGATTTCTTTGAATGCTAGGTTGATTATCTGTTAGGATTCACTATCTAAATTAGTTCTTCGCCTTAGGTTGTTCTCAAAGCTAATTCTAGGTTGACGAATCTGGAACTTAGATCTTAGGATAATTAATTAGGCACGAGAGTGCGATTAAATACCTGATAGAACCTTAGGTGAGCAAATTGATTATTCGCAAAGAGATTTGGTTTAATTGATTTGTGAACATATCAAACCTGATTTTAAAGCTGATTTAGACTTTAGGATTCGCAAAGAGATTTGGAATTTCTAGGATTTAGATTTAGATAGTTTTCGCAACGAGAGTTGGTTAATTATATTTTAGTGATTTGAGTTCTAGAACAGTGCTTAATCTGGATCCTGTTAGCTAACTTAGCTGCATTCATTGATTTCCTGAGAAATACCCTAAGCCTACATTCCTCCAATTGAATTTACAAACGTTTTACTTGCAACTCTGTTTTTCAATTACATCATCTGGTTTAGCTTGTTTCTGATCTATAGAATCTATTGAGTGATTCTTGAGTTCTTGTGTTCGACCCCTGATTTACTGCAGCAACTGCTTTAGTACTTTTTAGGGTATTAAATTGAGCATATCATCAGGTACTTGAGCACCGTTCGGGAGCTGCTGCAATCCTCGTCACGAATGGTGTAACCCACTTCTTCCCCAATCTCTACATCCATCTCTTCAGCAACACGACGGGACACAGACCTCGCTGCAACTCTACGAGGCTGCGTGCACCCAACCAACCCGCTACGGTTAGGTAGTTTCGTCGAGCACTGCTTCTAAAACAAACTGTGGGATCTGCGTACTTTTGCCACTGCCGCTCTCACCCACCAAAATCACCGTCTGATTTTCCTTGAAAGTTTGGAGAAACTCTTGTTTCTGCAACCACACTGGTAGATTCCTCCGTTTCTCCATAATCTCCGCCTTCTTCATCATGATCCAACAGGGTGATTTAGCTTATAATGATATGTTCATTTCCCTTTTTCCCTTTTTGTTTCCTTTTTTCCCTCAAATTCAGCTTTTGAGTAAAAATCTATAAACTATTTCTTTTAAAAATATTTTGAAGTATAAGTAATTTAATTGATTCTATATGTATTTTAATAATATTGTGAGTAACATCAAGATTTGTGTTGATAATACAGTTGCATATTTAAGAATGGTAAAGCGGACTAATGCACTCAATTTAACCAACTTCGTATCGAACTAATATATTATTGAAAAATTATCTGGTGAAAACACCAATATATATCTTATTAAGAAAACAGTTTTAGTGATTTATTTTTAAAAAAAAAATTCAAATCATATCATATGCATAGAAAATATAAATTTTATTATATGTTTGATGTGATAATTCAATTTATTTTTAAAAAAATTAAAACTAAACAAAGATGATAAGAGAAATATAATGATTTAGAAACAATTAATATGATATAATTAGTATCAATTCTTCCTTATTTTATATGATTGGCTAATAAATATTATTTACTAATTTTCGTGGTCGCCAATTAAGGAAAGAGAATGAAATTTATTTCTAATTAACAATGGATTTATGGTTAGTCTAATGGGATATGATTCTCTAACCAAATTAATATTAGTGATATTGATAGTAATTACTCTAATAATATGAACCTATTTTTATATTATTCTGAAAATTACTTAATGGCATAATTATAAATCACATGTGAAACCAAAGTTATTTTTTATTAGTCATTCTCAATTAATATATAAAGGATGTCTCTAAACTAAAAGTAGATATATATCTTGTTGGGTATTATAAGTAAAATCTATAACAGTTCACCAACTATATTGGAATTAGAAATTTAATGGAATAGAAAAGAATTGATATTTCTATTTAATTCTAGTGTTATTCAATCATGAATTTCACTAATTCTATTAAATACATGTGTTATTGGATTAAGGATTTGGTGTTAATCTTTCAAAATGCGTTAAATTCTTGTGTTATTCAATTGATAAAAATTTTAATTCTATTAAATGTTAGTGTTATTCAATTTTAAATGGATTTTATAGTAATGTCATTTGAAAGGAATTTAATAGAAAATTTAATGCAGACATATAAAGAATTAATTTTCAACCTTTAGGGTGGAATTTGGATGGAATTATATATATAACCAAAAATATGAGGTCTTACACATACTATAATAGATATGATTTTACATGTATATGTTTGTCATTTTATATATATTCTATATATATGAATCTATAGATTTCAATAAAAAAAATCAAAATTCAATTATATATATATAACATGTATATATACTATATATAGATTTATGTATATAATACATATATATATATATATATATATATATATATATATTGGTATCATCTACAAGAATTTGCTGGTGAAGGACGTGATCCTAATACTCCGTATAAGTTATTCAACCTTCATATATATGTTCGGTTCATGTTATTCGGGAATAAATTTTATATCAGTTCGGTTTATTATAATTCGGTTTCGGTTCGAATCCGGTTCCGTTTTGGACAAATGCAAATAATTAATTTAATTAAGTAATATTTTAAATTTTTAGTATATTTTAACTATATTTTATATATTTAATTAAAATTATTAATTATTTTTTAAATTTTGGTTAGTTCGGTTAATTCCATTAGGTTTTATACAATTCGGGTTCAGTTCGGGATCAGGTAATTTGGTATAGATTTTTCTATTCCATTCAGATTATTTTATAATTTGGTTCGGATTCGAGAAATTCGGTTCGGGTTCAAGAATTTTGGCAGTTCGGGAATTTAGGCCACTACTAGAATTTATAAGAATTCATTACCTATAAAATTCTTTTGCATTCTTTTAAAATCTAGTCAATAGAATTACATTAAAAACCCACCAAATCCTTTTGAATTCTATTAAAATACTTGAAACAGATTACAATTGAATTCTTTTAGATTCTATTAAATTCTTAGATCCAATACCACCCCCTAAAATTAACAGCACACTGAACTTTTTAAATTTCGGTTATACCATCTTGGTTAAACATTATTATTATCGAATAATTAATTTAGGGAGAATTGGAAATAAATGATACTTTTCTATATTCTTGTCCATCTATACCTTTCCAAATCATTCTTGGTGACTTAATCTTTATATTAATAAAAATCCAAGTATACCCTCCTAATTTTTTGTAATATAATTTGTGTCATTAAATAATTTTCAAAGCCTTAAACTGAATTTTAATGGGACAATTTTAATTCTACGACAAACTGAATTCTGTCAACTTTCGTCTGGCCCATGAAGGCCCATCTTCACTGTGAATTGTCAAACAATACGCAGCCCAACAACAAACTCCACCACACGGACCTGTGATGTCGAAACCTAGACATCAACCTCTCCTCTTACTCTGCTCGTGAAACTAGCAGTCGCCGAGTCCAAAACTCCACCGGCAGGTTACTCCGACGGGTCACCCATCTTCTCCGGCGAGCCGCCTCTTCCTCCTAGAGCTCTCCTCTGATTAGTCTGTCGAGAGAAGCAAATCGCCGTCGTCTATTTTGAGGTCTTCAATTAGATTCAGGTACAAAATTATCTCCTCACGAGATTTCTCTTTCTCTATGACCTTCCTTTTTCTCTCTGTTTCTTCTTATCTATCTAAGAAAGAAATTGCAAAATTTTGCTTCAATTTATATGGGATCTGGTCGAGCTTTTGTGAAGAATTAGGGAACTTAGTTGTCATGGTAAATTCGATATGTAGGTGAGGAAAACCATAGTTTCTGAAATCGACTTGTCAAAATCTCAGCTAACAATTAAGATTTGTGATAAAGAAGTTTCTGAAACCCCCACTTTGCTCACGTTCTTTACTATCTTGGTATTTAGAACATTAAACCATTAGATTTTATTGTTATTGCTATGTTTGCTTTTTCTGTTGAATTCTTTGAAGCAAGCTAGTTCTGTTGGCTTTCTCTGTTTCTCATCTAGCTCAAGGCTGTTTACAACGTTGATTATGATTATGATATTTTGCAATTGTTTGAAAGCGTCAAAAAACTTGTTCTGCTCCTTTAATCATATCCATTTAAGTTTTAAAATGTCTGATGATGCTTAACAAATCAACTTCATTTACTTTTTCTACTCGTTTATTAGAGACTCTAGTGTGTGTAATTTTGGGTTATGCATCAAATACATGTTCCTTGTCGCTGTCTTTTCAGGTTTGTCCATTGTGTTTGATCTCAGCAATGGACCAGTGGCCTAATTTTCTAATTTTCATTGACATTTTAAAACTCTTGTTTTGGTCGTTCACTTTTAAACAAAATAAAAATGTTCTAGTATTTAAATTGACTTCACAATCTGATATTTTGAGGTTTTGATTGATATGCTATAATCTGATATTTTGATGTTTTATGTTTTGTAGACATGGAAGACGAGTTCCCGAAACGTATGTTTAAAGCGGGACATGAGCCACAAGTGGAGAAAATTAACAACAACTGCAAAATGTCTATTTTGAACATATTGAAGAATTTTCTTCCAGAGGAGTACGAAGAAGTAAAGACAGATTCAGTCTTCTCACATGTTTTGGCAATCCATGAAAACGATCTAGGATATTCGGCGAGGTTGATTCACAGTATCTTATGTAGGGAGTTAGTTACTAACAAAAAACATGAGCTTTGGTTCGTGTTTGGAGGGAGGCCACTCAGATTTTCGATGCAAGAGTTCTATGCAATTACAGGGCTGAAGTACAAAGATGATACTGAGGTAAGCAATTTAGCGAAATGGAAGGATGATAAAGGGTTTTGGAGCAAATTGCTCAAAAGTAAGAGAAAGATTACCTTGAAGAACCTCCTTGGGAATGATCTAGGTAGTGTTGAGAACTGGAATCAGGTAGACAGAGTCAGACTTGTGTATGTCTGTGTAATAGCTGGTGTGATTATGGCGCAAAGTGAGAACAAAGAAATCCCACATGAATACATCGAGTTAGTAATGGATATTGGGAAGGTTCAATCTTATCCATGGGGACTTAAAGCTTTTGATCTACTAGTTAGTTCAATAATTCATACGCGAGCTAAACTGAAGAATCCGAGCTATGTTTTGGACGGTTTCTCGTATGCGTTTCAAATTTGGCTTATGGAAGCAATTCCAGTGGTTGGAGCTTTGTTGGGAGAAAAACTGAATAATGACTTGACAAAATCTCCACGATGTTCAAATTGGAGGGGAGTTGGAAAAATATCATACGAAGACATTATTCAGCTGGAGAACACATTTGGAATCAATGTGAGTTGAACTTTAAATTTTGACATAGCATTAGAATTATTTATTTCCCCATTTATCATCATAGTGAGATCATGAATTGAAGAAGTTCAGGTTAAGTGATGTTATGTTATGTTATTGCAGGACACTCTATATCCATATATCTCTGATACAGGAAATTTTGATGTATTCGAGTCAGTTGATTTCTTTAGGGATGATGAAAATGTAGATGATAGAGTTGATAACATGACTGCTAAGATCATAGCAGGGATTTATTTAGGTGACCATCTTTGGGAATGTTTAGAATTTGTTGAGTCTATTGAGTTTGACGAGCAAGGTGGAGTGGAAGTGGATAATGAGAATCTTCAAGATGATCAAGATTCTCTTACAGATTTTCAGGATCCCGTACTTGATTTTGTAGCTCCTTCTGAAGATGGCATCCCTGTTTCTGCCCCTTCTGGTTCGAGAAGGGGTAAGAAAAAAAAACCCGACCATGGTGCTGAAAAACGCAAGAAAAAGATTCTATGTGAGCGAGCAGCAGCAAGACAAGGATGTCTTGATGAAGACACAAAGTCCTTCATTGAACAATTGATTCTTAACTCTTTATCTAGCTTAGAGGAAACTCTTGGGAAGAAGATTGACGAGCGTCTAGGAAAAATAGAGAACGATTTGTCAGCACTCAAGGATTCTATATTTGTCGCTGGAAATACAAGCAACCCTGAGCCATCCACAACACCGAAACCTAGGGTAAGTAAGACAAGAAGCTCTGCTCGTTGAATTGTATAATTATAAAATGTGTATGTTGTTTTTGATTATTCTGAACGTGTAAGCTTGTCACATGTATGTTGTCTTTGTTATTAAGAACGTGTGAGATTGTGACATGTATGTTGTCTATGTTTATTGTGAACGTAATTTTATGAGGTTAAATCTTTGTACTTTTTAAATTGTTAAATACTTCTGATTTTGTGTTATGCATTATTCTGCTATTTATGGTGCGATTTGTTTTGATATTAGCAGGCAAACAAGTCATGTGACGACTATATGCATGTAGATGATCTACTTTTCAGTCAACCATCTGATATAGACCTTAATATGAGTACTCAAGAGTACCTACAAAAAGCATGGGACAACTATCTCAAGATTCAGTGGTAATCGGGTTTCCTACATGGGAATCTCAAGAAAACAATCATTTCTCAACCTTAAAGACTTCATTTGTCGAAGAAGTTTTGATGCGACCGGTTAACATTGAAAGTCTAGAAATGCGTACTCCTACTGTAGGTGACGAACTGACAAGAAAACTCTTTAGCGATACGGAAAAGACAGACAATAGAAGGAGAAAAAACGAAGACGATCTGTTGGTGTTCGTTTCCGAAAATTCTTTCAACCAACTAATGGATTGGTCTAAGAAGAACGAGTAAGTATACAATTACGTACTAAAAATAGGTACACTCGTAATTTAAGTTGACTTGTTTATTAATTCTCATAAATTTATGGTTTCAGGAAGTTAAAGATAGGTCCATCTACTATTAACCAAGACTTACTTAAGCGAGTCATTGGACCGAGAGAATGGCTTGGCAACGAGGTCAGTTTTAAATTACATCTTAATCCGAACAAATGTGATAGCAAAGCGAATGTTTAATAACCAAAATAATTTCAGGATATGGATGGTATTATGTACGTATTTCGAGAGAATACAACTTTAGGTCGATGGAAGCCAGCTCGAGTTGCTTTTATGAATTGTTTGTTTAGCATGCAAATCAAAAACGAATTCAATAAGTTTTTGAAAGACCGTCGAAAGTACAAGTTCAGTGATGTAATCTTAGCTTACGGCAAGGGAGAACTACCTTCTCATGGAAAGACTATGCAACTATGGGTTATAGATGTCGACCGCATATACATTCCACTATTTGTGAATGGTAATCATTGGATTTCATTGTGCGTAAACTTCATTCATAGGACAATTGAAGTCTTTGATTGTTCAGGTAACGACAACAGGAGAAACGTCGAACCTTTCGCAGTCTTAATCCCTCGTATAGTGAAGGCAGTTCAGTCAACGTCTGATGGGAAACAACTAAATGTGAATCAATACACTATCATAAATGCATCGATCCAGCGTGGGCTCAATAAATCAAGCTGTGATTGCGGAGTGTATGCGCTCAAGTACATCGAGTGTCACTTGCTTGGATTAGACTTGTCTTTGATCAATGATACCAATATTGGAGAAGCGAGAATGAAGATTGCGATTGATATGTGGCAAGCTGCAAATGATATTGTTTTAATAGATCGAATGTCAAGGTATGAGCCTACAAACTTTGATCCTGACGTTGTAGAACTTGAGTGAACATGACAATATATTTTTACTCGCTTGTATTATTTTTTCTTTCTGATGTCTACATGTAATAGATGCTTTTTATAAGTCATGTTTTTGTCATTTATTTGATCTTCAATTAGACAAAATAAAAGGTTCGACAAATATAGTTTCATGAGAAAAAACAAAACGTACACAAAGAATAAAGTAAAATAAAAGTAACAAAACTTAAAACAACGAAACACAAAATAAACAACGAAATTGCTCAATGAATTAAACTATATTG
Source organism: Eutrema japonicum (assembly GCA_030161315.1). Classification (NCBI taxonomy): domain Eukaryota; kingdom Viridiplantae; phylum Streptophyta; class Magnoliopsida; order Brassicales; family Brassicaceae; genus Eutrema; species Eutrema japonicum. The sequence continues at coordinate 51,146,432 of BSQW01000005.1, forward strand.
GATGCTTACATGTCGCTCTGTTATGACCTCCATTACCACAACGACTGCATTTGTGGTGTTTGGACCCTTGTGATCCTTGAGACGATCTAAGCTTGTCTTCAACAGTTTCGTATCTTCGTTTTTTTCGTCTACCAGGTATTTTTCGTGTATCGGGAGGTAAAACTTTGGCATCTTCAACATTTTGCGGGACACGCCATTCATCTTCAGGAACTGATATCGGATTAATGCTTTCCTCATAGGCTGTTCTCCATGCAGCAGTGCTATACAATTCATCAACGAGTGGTTCTAACTGCTTGCTCATATAAAAAGCTGCTTTAATGGCATGCCTACAAGGAATTTTTCCTAAATCAAACTTTCCACATGAACACGTTTTTCTTTCCAAGTCGACAACGCAGTCGAACATGTCGCCTTTAACCTGAAATATGTTGATCGTGACTGGATAAGCAACCAATGTTTTAGCTTTTTGTATCCTTCTTTCAATCTTATTCTCCACCTCAGCGGTTACAGGGTGCTTGTGATTTGCACTTAATGCTCTACGCTCATAAAACCACCGTGTTAACATTTCTCTGATACTGTCCAACAAAGGAATTATAGGAAACTCTCTAGGTGATCTTAGAGCTGAATTTATCGATTCAGCTGGATTTGTCGTTCTAATGTCAAACCTGAATCCTGGAAACAGACAACGAGCCCATTTGGTCACGTCAGCGTCCTCTAGATATTTCCCAATTAGCGGACTACTCCTGCCAATTTGGTTGAAAAGTTTCTCAAAATCAGCAACCCTGTACGCTTTTGAAGCCCTTTCAACCAAGCCCGCTAAACCCTTTGCCTTGAAATATGTAACCACATTAGTCAACAAATGGTGGATGCAAATTCCATGCCTAGCCAACAGGTATACTTTCCCAAGTGTTTTAGCAATTGAAACATGTCTATCTGAAACAAAAGCCAACCCTTGCTCATCTGCTATAACGACCCTAAGTTGCATGAAAAACCACTCCCAAGAAAGATCGCTCTCTGAATCAGCAATTCCAAACGCAATTGGATACAAATTAGAGTTACCGTCTACGGCTGTAGCAACAAGCATAACTCCTTTGTATTTGCTCTTCAAAAACGTTCCGTCAACTACAATCACTCTCCGAATAGCCTTATAGAATCCTCTTACAGATTGACCAAAAGAAAGAAACAAATATTTGAATTTATCATTGGAATCTGTTTGGTAATTGGTATACGTACCAGGATTAGCTTCTTGTAGCATGTGCAAATATTTTGGTATTTGACAAAAACTTTTCTCAGGAATACCTCTAACAGCACTAATCGCATACTCACGGGATTCCCATGCTTGGTTATAAGAGAGCTCGCATCCATGCTCTGTACGCATAATATTGATGATATCATTCGGTTTAGGCCCTTCTTTGACACCCACATATTTATGCATGATAAGATTTCCAATCGTTTGTGCTGAAGCTGTCCTACAGAATTTGCTTTTCTTTGAAGGAGCACATGTATGTTCAGCCACATACTTATTGATTTTGAAATACGTAGACCCCTCTAAACACTCTGCACGAACACTCCATTTGCAAGCAATTTCTTTGCAGCGTATACACCATAGTTTCGTATCAGATTTTGTCACCCTGTAGTCGAAATTATACTTCATGGCTGAAATTTCTATAGTGGCTTTTAGAACGTCCTTGCTTGTGAAGTGTTGCCCCTTCTTTAAATCGCCTGCCAACCAATGATTTTTACTTTGCCTGTCATCAGTGTTTTCAAACTGTAACCCATCATCATCAACAACTTCTGCATCTTTGAGATTGTTGTTCAAATCACCCTTCTGTTTAGACTCATTCACACATTCTGCCAAAATTTCTTTGAAATTACTCTCATCATCTCCATCACTTGAATCACGTGGATCCTCATTTAAATCAATATTGAGTTTGCTCCCTCGCTCTTCAACTCTGGATTTAAATGTCACACATAATCGTATAACAGCCTTCTTTTTTAAATACCCAACCAAATTTTTCACTTGTCGATCATTCGAAATAAAAACTGGTGGAGATTCTAAGTTACTAACCAAAGCAGTAGGTAGATAACTGAATTCTATATCAACCATACTCGTTTCTACTCCGTAGTCTTCGGAAACCATCATCTTTAGTTCTTCAAGAGTACTAGTGGATTCCAAAGTAAGTAATCTACCACGTTTTTCTTGATCAACAATAAATCTCCATTCGTTGTTGCCAGAGGATCTCCAAACACCACATGTCACGTAAATCTCTAGCATATTTATCTATGATACAAAAAATAAAATAAAAACCTTTTTAAAAGAATTCACACAAATCATTTTGTGGTAAAGCAAAGAACAAATTCGATAAACTCACCAGAATACGTTTGAAATGTATAATACTTCGCAGAGATGTGAAAAACGAAGAAACAAAGAAGAAAGGGAAGAAGACGGCGTGGAGAAACAAAGATAAAAGGGGAGATCACGTTCGTAGAAGACACGTTCTAAAACTCGCAGAACATTAGATTAGGCAGAAAATATATTCTACGCCGTCGTAGAACATTTAGAACCCGTAGAATACACGTTCTACAATTCGCAGAATATTTAGATTACACAGAATATATATTCTAAAACTCGCAGAACGTAACTAGAGTGTAGAATATGTATTCTACCATCCGTAGAAAGAATAAAAAAAAAATTTCTAAATATTTTTTCTTACCTTTTTGGAATTATCGAAGATTTCTATTTCCTTAAATATATATATATCTCCATTTTTAAGAATTAAATTGGTATTTAAAACAATTTTTAAAAATAAATAAGATATGAAAATATATGATTTTAAGGGTAATGTTGTCAAAATTGTGCCTAAAAAATTAAAGGTGTAGATGGACAAGAGTATAGAAAAAGTATCCTTTATTTCCAATTCTCCCATTAATTTACCTAGGATTCGATTATGGCTGGCTGCTATTAAATATGGCAACGTGTAGCATATTTGAAATTTTTAGAGATGTTAAAATATATAGAATCCGACATAATCCAATTCTTGTTTTTTTTCCATCATTTTAGGTTATAATACGCCGACCCAATAGTCAAATACCTCTACATGTGGAAAACATGCGTAGTCGAATTTGACACCGGTAAAATGACAGCAGATGTGTGACAAACACTTACCCACTTGCTCCTTCTTAGAATTCAATTCTTGTTAAATCCCACACTTTGCCACTATGATTATTATACAATAACAATAAGTAATTAACACAAATTATATAGTTCTTTACCTTTTTCTTTTCTTTATGTTGAGTACACTATACTAATACGTAAAATACCTTATTGTTTTGTTTAATTTTAGGACAAAAAAGTTTTGGGAAATTTTAAATTTGCATTTTTACAGACAGTGCAAATACAATTTTTTATTTTTATTTTATATGACATAATTCTGGGTTTTGACTGTCCGCAAGTCAAAAGCCAGAAAATCCAAAAGATTGGGGATTTTGGAGTTCCTTCCAAATCCGATTAAAGAGGGCGAGAGGGAAGAAGGAAGATGGAAGATGAAAGATGAAAGATGGAAGAGGGAAGGATCATCAAAAACCGAATGGTTAACACAAATGAAAACATTTATATAAACAAGTTTCGGTTCGGTTCGGTTCGGTTCGATATGGTTAACAAAATTAAAAACCGAATGGTAACCAAAATATTTTTTAATTTCAGTTATTTTGGTTAAATTTCGATTAAATTTCGGAAATAATTCGGTTATTTCGGTTACTTGTAAGATTTGTTTTTTATTTTTGATATCCATGGATATCTATTGGTTATCGGTTATATAACCGAACCGAACTATAACCAATGGATAGTAAAAATAAAAACCATTCGGTTATTGTAAAAGAACAATAACCAAATCGAATCATCAATTTTGGTTCGATTTCTTTTGGTTCGGTTATTATGTCCAGGACTAGTTATGACTTAAAAGAATCAGTCGAAAGGTTTTAAAGATCAAATTTTGCGACTCTAATGCCCGCCAAACTCAATTTCACCCTGTGCTTAGTTTCAGAATTTTTTTTCTTTTGGCTCACAGAGTTTTTTCGGATAAATTGATTATGATTTTTGATACAAAAATATTAGCATACAAAAATAACAGGAGTCGAATTGGTTAATTTATCATATGATTATGGACCAGTATTGAGTCATGAAAGAAACAAAATTATCCCAGTCTATTCTCACTTCTCCATAGAGTTGTTGCAAGGATTTTATGATAAAGGATTCACCATTTCAACTTTAGACTTTTAAGTATCAGATGATCAAAGATGGAACTACTCCAAAGGGGTTTTCCAAAAACATTAATTGGATTACACGAGGACTCACCATGTGCTATAAGAACAATAGACTATGTATAAGAATCAAACAAGCCTATAAATAACATTAGAAAATATAACACTAGAAACTAGATTTCGTCCAAACCCAGCTGCAGCAAAAATGGGTTTTCTTTTACCTGCCTTTCTTTGCCATTTTAGGATTCTTGCACATCCGAATACTCTGAGGCGTAACCTCCACCAGTTCATCCTCTTCAATGTATTCGATGCAGTCGTCCAGACTATAAGTCAAGGGAGTGTCAAGAACCACTGTAATACACACAAGATTTGTGAGCAGACGGATTTGAAACTGGCTAAAGGTTATATGAAATACCTGTTACATCTTTGTTGGACCGTATGTTTGTCGCCGCTTTCTTCTTGCAGATATTAAGGCCCAGGTCGCCAGGTCTCTGGTGGATCCCAACTATCTGACCTTTGTATACATCTACACCTGCACCTACAAACATTTGCCCTCTCTCTTGCGCACTTGCCAGAGCATATGATGTTGATGTTCCATCTTCAAAGGCAACCTGAAAGTCCACTTTCTTTTTCAGAAACCACTAATAACTACACCAAAATGGCACATGTGTCATTTTTTTGTGACCATTCTTTCCAAACAATGTAACTATAAGGATCGCTAATTCCTGGAAACTACTATCTCAACTCACTTACCAGCGAACCAAGATCACGGGTGCTAATATCGCCGGCCCAAGGTCCATAACTGTCAAACACGGTGTTGAGGATAGCTGTCCCACGAGAGGCTGTTAAAATTGCATTCCTCAATCCAAGAAGTCCACGTGTTGGGATTTTGTACCGCAGAAAGATTGTTCCTTCCGACCTGTCATCCAGGATTCAAACGCATAGTCAGATTGATCTTAATAGCAGCAAACAGCTTGTCTGACAAAAACAAACGCTCAAGCGTCTCACACACACACACGACACCCTGCATATAAAAACTATGCACACACAGCACCTTGCATATAAAATACAGGGATGGCAAGAGAAACAATACATACCCAGCACTCTGCATATCAAACATCTGGCCACGCCTTTTGCCAAGAAGTTCAACAACAGGCCCCATGTGATTCTCTGGTACTTCAACAGTTGCTACCTGAATTGGTGGATTTTGAAGTCAGATAGGACGTCTATACTTTTCATAAAAGCAAAAGTTCTTTTCAGGAGTAGACAATTAAACCAAAGATATTCAAATCAAAGTGAAATCATGGTTTCATAACTTGTTGCTCATTCCTTCGCTAGGAAAATAATAACAAAATAATAACGCCAGTCAGAAACTCACCTCATATGGCTCCAGCAGTTTATCGTTAACCCTTTTGTTGATAACTTTCGGGGGTCCAACCATAAATTCATATCCCTCTCTTCGCCTGGAACATATTATCGTTCAGCTAATTTCAATATCAACTATGAAAGGAATGATGGCCAGTGAAGTACTTACATGTTTTCTATCAGGATGGTAATGTGCAATGTACCTCGCCCACTAATAATGAATGTGTCTGCTGTCTCACCATCTTCCACTTTCATAGCTAGATTTCTTTCAAGTTCACGGTTTAAACGATCTCGTAAGTTCCTGCTCGTTACATACTTCCCCTACATAAAAGGAAATATAATTCAAATGTTGCACTAATCCTTTTCATTTAGGTCGACAATGTTGCACTAATCCAAGTTAAAGCTTCCCTCTTAATATCTTTAGCCATGCATTCATGAAAATGAGAAAGATAGACTCATCACAGTCATATCAGCCATGATTACACCTACCTCACGACCAGAAAACGGAGAGGTGTTTACAGAGAAGGACATTTTCACAGTTGGCTCTTCCACTTTAATTGTAGGTAGAGGCTTCCCATGTGCTCTATCAGCAATAGTCTCCCCAATCTGCAAGTTTAAGGGGTTTACAAAGAAACCAAGACGTTACAACTCAATTACTCAATTAGCAACAAAAAAAAAAATTGACAAGTTGCAGCAATTATCTAGTAGCGCTACAACAGTCTTGCATTTGGCATCAAATTATCCATGCATATACGTGTACCTGAATGTCATCTATGCCACATACAGCGCAAATATCTCCAGCTTCCACTGAATCAACAGGTACTCTGTAGAACTTCTCATATACAAAAAGCTCACTTACTCTTGCAAATCTACAGGAATCTTCAGAAGTGCACACCTGTAAAGTTAAACCCAATAAGTCTACTATAAACCATATCAATTCTGCATGAAGTTGGTGAGTTCATATTGGATTCTCGCTGGTTCTCAAGGTTATGGCACCATCCCAAATTTCGTCTAACGATATCTTGTCCATTTTGCTTTCTATTTCCCTATATTTTACAGGTTATATTGGCAGAGGCCACCAGCTCTGGAAAGACTTGAGAGATTGACTAGTTTAAGGTGATATTTTTTTGTATGTGCCCACATCATTGATGTCCGATAACAAAATAATAAGCTGAAGATTAATCAAAATGTTACCCTGACATCCATTCCTTTGCGCAGTGCTCCTGCGTGTAGCCGCCCAATAGCAATTCGTCCTTTATGCTCATCATACTCGATATTTGTGGCCTGAAAAAAAAACCTTAGTTGCATACAAGTGAATATCTCCTCAACTCAATTAGACTATATAATTCATTGAATTTTTTTTTTACATTTTGGTTTGAGGAATATCCCAGTGCAATAAACCAGACAGTTTATTAATTATGGCCATATATGAAAGGACGCTATAGATGAGATAAATTCATCAATTTGACAGTGTGGACCCAGACACAAGCCACAAATTGTTTCGTTATTTGGGAGTGCCATTGGATTATTAGTTTCTTGGATTCTAAGCTTGTTTTAGAGCAAGTGACTGATTTTAGTTGGAGAGAGACAAGTTATTGATGTGTACAATTTCGGCCAGGTGATGAAAGAATAAATATGCATTGGCGCTGGGTGGGAACAAACACATAAACCATGAAACGGTAAGAAAATCACAATAACTCACAAGCAACTGAAGTGCACCATCCTTATGAATATTTGGCCCAGGCACACATCTAATTATAGCCTCGAACAGGGGTCCCAGGTCTTCTGCAAGGTCATCCGGAGAAAGCCCTGCCTTTCCTTTAATCCCGCTAGCATATATCGCTTGGAAATCACACTACACGGCACACACACCAAAAAAGAAAAACATTACCGTTAGTTTCATATAATTATTATACTCAAAGTATTCGAGTCACGCGAGAAACCACACAAAGGATAGACAAACCCAAAATTAACAATACCTGTTCATCTGTAGCATTTAGTTCAATAAATAGTTCAAAAGTGGAATTGACAACAAATTCAGGACGAGCAGAAGGCCTGTCAATCTTGTTTACGACCACGACAACTGCATGTCCAAATTCAAGAGCCTTCTTTAAAACAAACCTTGTCTGGGGCATTGGTCCCTCAACAGAGTCCACCTAAGAAACAATGGAATGATGGAACGAAAATGAGAAATGCAGAGCTGAAAGTTAATTCTAGAGCATTGAGAGAAAGCATCAAATTACCACAAGAAGCACTCCATCAACCATGTTCAAGACGCGCTCCACTTCACCGCCAAAGTCAGAGTGGCCAGGAGTATCTATTATATTTACTTTTGTATTTTTGTAAGTGATGGAAGTGTTTTTGCTAAGAATTGTGATTCCTCTTTCACGCTCAAGGTCATTTGAGTCCATGATCCTCTCTTGCATGACTTGGTTATCTCGGAATACCTGCAAAAGTAAGATATGGATTAATAAAAAGAAAAGATCAATCATTACATTGAGTAACTTTAGAAATCCAATGTCATTTGCGTTTCAGGTGATACCTTAGCTTGCCTCAGCATAGAATCAACCAAAGTAGTTTTTCCATGATCAACGTGTGCTACAATTGCTATATTCCTCACGTCATTCCTCCTCACCAATTGCGTCTTCACTTCTATTGGAAGAACAAGAGTGGTTTTGTTTAGAGAACCAATCGAAATATAGAAATGAAATTCTTGAAACTTTATCGATCAGACTAGGGACAGTGGAAGTCCTTATCCTTAAGTTTCACAATCTCGCAACCAATTTCTTATATTTGTTCATTTCAAACTGAAAAAAATCCAAAAAAAAAACTAGACTCGTTCCTTGAACAAAGCCGAAATCAATTTCAGCAGCAACTATTTCACCCTATCTGAACAAAAGAAACAAAGGAGATAGAAAAGACGGTAATGACCAGAGGATGGTTCGGCGGCCGTTGATGGAGAGGCTGAGCAAGTGATGGGACGATGAAGCGAACGCCGGAAACGAAATCGGAGAGCTCCTCTCGGTTTAAGCGCGGAAGCAAAGCTTACGCCGAGCACTTGTTGCTTGTGAAGCAGGGGAGAAGCTTGTCTCCTCAAAACCGCTGGAGAAGCGGAAGAAGTGCTCAAGCTGAGCTCCATTTTGATTCTCTCCGCCGCGGAACAGATGGAGAGAGAGAGAGAGAGCAAAAGGATTTATTTGGTTGGAGAGGAGAAGCTGTTGTTTTATTTCGAGGATTTTCGTTAAGACTACGCTTTCGTATGGAGTAGATGGAGCAGGTTAAGCCACGTCTGACTCTTCGACTTATCGATTCCCAAACACCACACAGAGCCGCGTAAGTAATATGGTGGTAGTGGCTCACCAAAAGTCACTTATCCAGCTTCCAGGTCTTAGTTACATGGCTCACAAAGATTGCGTAGTGAATTTATATTTGCATCTCAAAATTGTTCAAATTTGGCACACAAAGATATAACTTAAATTCTTCGAGATCCAATTTTCAATCATTCTCTATCCACACTAAGTAAAACCCATAAATTGATGCTTTCCACAAGACAAATAACATGGCGCAGCAAGTCTTGCATTATCGTTCCAAGGACGAAACATTAAATAGTATCGTATAATTTACATCAATAAGAATATGAAAAAAGGTATTGAGAATATTGCACCACCAAAATGTCCTTCTCAAGCTTCTATGTGACTTGAGCATCATGACGATAATGATTGATGATCTCTCTTCCAAGTAATGGATTCACAAAAGTGACATCTTTAACGTGATCAAAATATTCACAGCTTCAGGTCAATGCGCTCGGACCATTCAAATATACCAGAGTGGACCTGGTCATCTCCTATATCGGACCCGTTACCTCCTGTGGCAACCCTCATTATATCTTCGATCAATGCAAAGTTTCCCATGATATCAACATGGGCCCCACTCTGTGTACCGCGCCCTTCGAGAAAGTTAGCCGGTGGAGAGTGGTTGTATTCTCTAACGTAAGTTCTGATTCCAGAAGGATTGAATCTTGTCTTGCCACGCCACGCTTTAGCACACATAAACCCGGCACTTAGTACCGGTACTGTTTCATCCCCATCTACATTGTAAACTCCTGCTTTTAGACAGCTCTCCTCGTCCTCCTCATGAGCAGAAGTGAAAATCTGGAATGGAATGCAGCTGTCAGTAGACGGGTTAAGCTTGTAGACATATGATCGTTCCGTTGGTATCCCAACTCCGTACAATGAGTAGATTTCCATTTCAGGGGCATTGGGTAATCTGAAACAGCATAACAAATCAAACGGAGTTTTTAACCAAAAAAAAAATAGAATGCAGAAATTCCAAGCCTTATGGGATGAGCAACCGAGAGTAACTGAGCAATGCATAGACATAAGATGCTCCAATGAGTTCTAGGGTACTTATCATCAGACCCATGCATTGTTGGTATATCCCAGAAAACGAAGAGAGAGTCAACTAAACTCCTTTAAAACTAGAAGGTGTTAATAAGGGTTTTCAGCCAAAGAAATTTTGAATTAGTTGATTTGGTTGTCATGTCAAAAGCCACCATTGAGCTACTTGATTAAGCAAGCGTCATATGTATCAACTTTGGCACCTAAATATAACTGAGCAAGCCTTTTCGAGAAAGACTCAAATAGCGTTTGTTGTTAGCTTTGAGCTGATAACTATATTCAACAAGATGGAAAATAAAGACTGATAATGCATCAGGATGAAGCATAGAGTTGGTTGGTACAAAAACAATTCACTTACTTTGTTTCCAACGGATTTGACCAGTGTCTGTGATGTTCGTACTTGGGGTCATCCAAATCATCAGCAATTCCGTAGGAGAAATGAGCGGAACCACGTGCCATCATTTTAGGAGCAACATAATGTAGTAAATCTATAACTGCATCAGCAGTGTAGACCTTATACTCAGCAATAGCTTTGATCCCTCCAATTCCCATATCATGGTACTCTGTCCACACGTCACGACAGGTGTTATTTGGGACACTCTGACCTTTGACCGCACCCTTCACCAAGAACAATGTATAGATTATTAAATCATCTAATCACAAAAAGTACAAGGTTTATATGATTTATATGTCCTTACTCGAAAATCAATATTTTTAATCTCAGATGGCGGAGCCTCTGCTACTTCTTTCCCAAACGATATAATCCTTCCGTAGTTAACAGGCATTGTATTCGAAATTGAATTTTCACCAGCTTCACCACGAGTCCCATTGCTCTTTTGCTTTTTCCCAAAACAGGTGTGGCCTTTCTCCGGTGACCAATCAAGACCACCCCATATTGTGTCACCTCCCTTAGGTATCATAGACATTGTTGAGTCCCATGTGCGTGTCATTCTCATTACATGCTGCAACGTCTGAAGTCTAAATATATCACTGTCTAAGAACCCTGGGGCAATCGCTCTGCAGTTTCCGAAGACAGTAAAGTTCTATTAAGGAACCAAGCGACTAAAAGTGCAACTAAACCAACAATTCTGTAATGAAGCAGAAATAAAAGACCATTGATGCATATACAAGAAAACTGACATAAGCAGAAAATATCAGAAATTGGTAAAGAATGTAAACTTTCCACAGCAAAATACAATGCTTACCAAAAGACCATATGACGAATGTATTCGCCACAGCTAAGAAACTAAAGAGGAGAAGGGAGCAATGCGTATGAAATGGATATGAGGCCAACTTTAAATGTTTCTTTCAGTAGGTCTATACTTAGACTGCCTAAAAATGATCAGGCATTTTTTTGTCGCACTGGCACAGAAAGTTGTCAGTATTAAGTCAGACACTTGTTGCTAAAAAAGAAGATGAGGCTAGCTGATCGAAAACAGCAAGAATCAGAATAATTAATACAGGTACATAGCAACTCTACCTTTAATTATATGAAACTCAAAGTGTCCTAGAAGTTCACTCTATCACCCAACAGCCATAATTATCAAATTCATCGACTGTTCAATCTCAAGAGAGTTCCAGTTTCATAGCAGCAAAAATAACCAACCAACGTCAGTATTGAAGCAGAGATAATATAGCACTACAATTAGAACTCATATCTAGTAGCATGCAAGGTTCTGATCACCAAAAGAACAATCAGCTATTCAATACCTGGCAACTGCAACATCCTTTGCTTCAGCAGAGAAAAGCCCTGCAACAGCTTTTGGAACACCAAGAAATGGTCCACCAATGTTCATCACCGCCTTTATATACTTTGCACACCAATCAGGCCCACCCCCGCCACCCATAGGAGCTGGTGCCTCAACCCATTTCATAAAATGTAGAAAATACAAGACCCCCATGGAATGCGGAACTATAACTGCCTTTTTTCCACCGTTGGTAGAAACCATCAACTCTATATTACTTTTCATACGGCTAAGCGTCTGGTCACGCACCTAACAAAATAATTCAACATAAAAAACATAATTAAGCCGTAAGAGATGAAGGAAGAAACGTGAACAAGATAATAGATTTATTTATGAGAAAAGAACCTCTGTGTTCTGAAACGCAAGCCTCCAGTCATATGAAGCCATGTACATGTTTTTCTCTTCATATCCAATATGTGCAAGGTTGGCAATCAGCACTGCCCAGACAAAGTAGCCAGGGGCAAAGTAATCAGCAGCCACGAGTCCTGATACAGCTCTAACTCTGATACCAGCAGGATCCAATCCAGTTTCGTTGTCAAGTGACATGTGTTCCACCCAACATAGAGGCCTGAATCAAAGATATAATCAATTTACTATCAACAATAACATCAAGAATAACACTGTCCCATCTCTAACATAGCAAAAAGAGGAAGAGTGAGCCGAAAGAAGAAAGATGCAGATCATACAAAAATAAAATAGACCAAAAGACAGTTTTAAGTAGGACAAAATCTATAGCAGGCTCGGGAGGAGTTCATAGCTAGTAACATAATGAGGATGGAGGAAAATTCAAGACATATAATTAGACCCAATGTGGAAAACTCATTGTCAGTTCTCAGAAAGAATATGAGAAAAGCGCATTGAGCTGAAAGACAAAAGAAACTAGCTTTTAGTTGAAGAATAAAGCAACCATCATATATTCCTAACAGAACCAAAAACAAACACTTCATCAGTATACGCTCCATACAAGTCTAGCAACAGAATTAATATGACTTGAGATTCCAAGCAGCTGGCAATTTAGATCAAACGTGTTTCATTGGATATCTTGCTTAACACCCAAAGTTGGCAACTATCTCCTTGGAACGTTTCCCTTACACAACCGCATATATAACAGACATAGTAGGTATACTTAAAAAAAAAAGCTTTTGACGCCTAAAAGGCGAGTGAGACAGATGTGGAATATAAGTTTGAGTGATGTTGAACAAGCAGCAAGTGCGTGATCTCATCAGATCCAACAATAGAAAATGGGAAAAGGAAGGTCACCTTTTGTAGACTTCACCGAAAGTTCCACCCCACAAGCGCTTTCTAAACAAACCATCAGCGCATTGTTTGCCTTCCCAAAGCTCAAGCCCTCCAGTGACAATCCCAGGAATGAAGACAACGGGATGCTTGGCCATGAGACCTTCTTTCTTCAGCTTCACGCCGGGCGGGTCGGGCAAAGGACCCGTGATCGCTTCGGTTACATACTGAGGAAAGCTCGCAGGCATGGCGTTGTAGAGGAAGAGGAGGAACCACCAGGTGACGCACACACAGCCGATGAACCAACAACATGAATCGACGCACGACCACTTCCCCTTGTCGACTCCTCCGCTCGATTTCTTATGAGATTTCAATTGAGAATCCTGATCATCGGGCACCTCCTCGGACGGTTTCTCCGTCGGCTTTTTCCGATGAATAAGGGGCATTTCTGTCACTTGAAAGTAACCAGAAGAAGGCCACGGACAATTAGAACCAAGAGTATGTTTCAATCTCAACCCTCGAATTAGGGATTAGATGATCATTCGAGAGCTGATTTGCTCATTAAATTTGCTAAGACTTTTTCTGTTTTCTGATATCCAATCATTGACCAGCTTCCTCGTGGTTGCGTTTCAAGTGCAACCCACAGCCGTCCGATCCGATCCGATCCGTTTCGTTGATTTCATTACATTTTTAATCGGTTACTAAAGCTAGTCTTAACATGACTAAGAATGAAAAAATGAAAAAAGACAATATGAAAATATGGATATAGAAGAAGATATCAGAATCATCATTCATCATCTTCAAATACATGTTACAAAAGAGTTCGAAAGTGCATAAAAATAACTATAGGGTCTAGATGTTTCAAAAACATGTTTAGATACAAATTTTTCGAGATGTTTAACAGAATCAAGTCTCGGATTAATCTTGTTATCGGCAAGGTGGCCAATTCCCATTTACTCCTCTGTTAATTTCTCCATTAGGTTTAATCGGTCAATTCGTGGTTTTAAAATGTATATACTCGGTCATACCTTTTTTCAGCGATATATTTGGTCAACAGAGTTTTAAATGGGGTTCATTTCAGAGTACCGGCTGATTGCAAATGCCAACCGGCCGGTCGGGTCCGTGTTTAAAAACAGAGCACTTAAATGGCCAAGGAATCTTTTACATGGCTGAAACCGAAATAGTAACAATTACAAAAAAAAAAATTAAAAATATATACACACTCAATATCCACACGCCTAAACCATGAAATTTGAATAGAAATCTCAATGAGCCAATCAGAAGCCAGCAAACTCCATCGCATTGTCCTAAGCGGATATAGATCCGACAAAACTCAACCTCACAACTTAAGAACCCCTCTTGCGTACCCATTCGTCCACGTGTCCTTCCCTCCCACCGCTCACCTTCAAAACCAACGCTGCCTTTTTTAGTTCCTTCTTCCGAAGCGTTAATGATGAGAGAAACATAAACTCCCACTTGAAGCAGAGAGAAGTGTAAAAGACAACAAAAAAACGTAAGAAGAAGAGAGACTCGATTCTCCTCTCAATCTCTTCTCTATCCTCTGTAAGCCAGAAAATGGCTTCACTTGTTTATTCTCCCTTCACTCTATCTACTTCTAAAGCAGATCATCTCTCTTCGCTCTCTAACAGTAACAAACATTCATTCCTCCGGAAGAAATTCAGATCAGCCAAACCCACCAAATCCTTATTCAATGTGAAATCCGCTGTTTCGGGAAACGGCCTCTTCACACAGACCAACCCGGAGGTCCGCCGTATTGTTCCGATCAAGAGAGACAACGTTCCGACGGTGAAGATCGTCTACGTCGTCCTCGAGGCTCAGTACCAGTCATCTCTCACGGAGGCCGTGCAATCACTCAACAAGACATCGAGATTTGCGTCCTACGAAGTCGTTGGATACTTGGTAGAGGAGCTTCGTGACAAGAACACTTACAACAGCTTCTGCAAAGACCTCGAAGACGCCAACATCTTCATTGGGTCTCTGATTTTCGTCGAGGAATTGGCGCTTAAAGTCAAGGATGCGGTGGAGAAAGAGAGAGACAGGATGGACGCGGTTCTCGTCTTCCCCTCCATGCCCGAGGTAATGAGATTGAACAAGCTCGGATCTTTCAGCATGTCTCAATTGGGTCAGTCCAAGTCTCCGTTTTTCCAACTCTTTAAGAGGAAAAAAGCAGGCTCCGCTGGTTTCGCCGATAGTATGTTGAAGCTTGTTAGGACATTGCCCAAGGTTTTGAAGTATTTACCGAGTGACAAGGCTCAAGATGCACGTCTCTACATCTTGAGTTTACAGTTCTGGCTTGGAGGGTCTCCAGATAATCTCCAGAATTTCGTTAAGATGATTTCGGGATCTTACGTCCCGGCATTGAAAGGTGTCAAAATCGAGTATTCGGATCCGGTTTTGTTCTTGGATACCGGAATTTGGCATCCTCTTGCTCCAACCATGTATGATGATGTGAAGGAATACTGGAACTGGTATGACACCAGAAGGGACACCAATGAGTCTCTCAAGAAGAAGGATGCCACAGTTATCGGTTTGGTCCTGCAGAGGAGTCACATTGTGACTGGTGATGATAGTCACTATGTGGCTGTTATCATGGAGCTTGAGGCTAGAGGCGCTAAGGTCGTTCCTATTTTCGCAGGAGGGTTGGATTTCTCTGGTCCAGTAGAGAAATATTTCGTAGATCCGGCGTCGAAACAGCCCATCATAAACTCTGCTGTCTCCTTGACCGGCTTTGCTCTAGTGGGGGGACCCGCAAGGCAGGATCATCCGAGGGCTATCGAGGCCCTGAAGAAGCTCGATGTTCCTTACATTGTGGCAGTGCCATTGGTGTTTCAGACAACGGAGGAATGGCTAAACAGCACACTTGGCCTGCATCCTATCCAGGTGGCTCTGCAGGTTGCTCTTCCTGAGCTTGATGGAGGGATGGAGCCAATCGTATTCGCTGGTCGTGACCCTAGAACAGGTTAGTCCACTTATGACCATGTTGCATTTTTCTAAATTATCATTACAAGTGTGGGAATGTTTTCTTACTGAAGACGTTTGTTTACCAATTGCTGCAGGGAAGTCGCATGCTCTCCACAAGAGAGTGGAGCAACTCTGCATCAGGGCGATTCGATGGGGAGAGCTCAAAAGAAAAACTAAGGTATTACCCACTCATACTTAGTGAAAAAACATTCATTGATGACTTTCTCAAGCATGCAATGTATGTTCTAATAATGAATAAAACATGGCTCATTGCAGGCAGAGAAGAAGCTGGCAATCACCGTTTTCAGTTTCCCACCTGATAAAGGAAATGTAGGGACTGCAGCTTACCTTAACGTGTTTGCTTCCATCTTCTCGGTCTTAAAAGACCTCAAGAGAGATGGCTACAATGTCGAGGGCCTTCCCGAGAATGCAGAGACTCTTATCGAAGAGATCATTCATGACAAGGAGGCTCAATTTAGCAGTCCTAATCTCAATGTTGCTTACAAAATGGGAGTCCGCGAGTACCAAAAGATCACTCCTTATGCAACCTCCCTGGAAGAAAACTGGGGGAAACCTCCCGGTAACCTGAACTCAGACGGAGAGAATCTTCTGGTCTATGGCAAAGAGTATGGTAACGTTTTCATCGGCGTACAACCGACATTTGGGTATGAAGGTGATCCCATGAGGCTGCTTTTCTCCAAATCAGCGAGTCCTCATCACGGTTTTGCTGCTTACTACTCTTATGTAGAAAAGATCTTCAAAGCTGATGCTGTTCTTCATTTTGGAACACATGGTTCACTTGAGTTCATGCCCGGGAAGCAAGTGGGAATGAGCGACGCTTGTTTCCCGGACAGTCTCATCGGGAACATTCCCAATATTTACTACTATGCAGCTAACAACCCCTCTGAAGCTACCATCGCAAAGCGGAGAAGTTATGCGAATACCATCAGTTATTTGACTCCTCCAGCTGAGAATGCTGGTCTGTACAAAGGGCTGAAGCAGTTGAGCGAGCTGATATCATCGTACCAGTCTCTCAAAGACACCGGGAGGGGTCCACAGATCGTCAGTTCCATCATCAGCACTGCTAAGCAATGCAATCTTGATAAGGATGTGGATCTGCCAGATGAAGGGGCGGAACTGTCAACTAAAGACAGAGATCTTGTGGTTGGGAAAGTGTATTCCAAGATTATGGAGATCGAATCAAGGCTTTTGCCGTGCGGGCTTCACGTCATTGGAGAGCCTCCATCCGCCATGGAAGCTGTGGCCACGCTGGTTAACATTGCTGCGCTGGATCGTCCAGAGGATGAGATTTCATCTCTTCCTTCTATATTAGCTGAGACTGTTGGAAGAGAGATTGAAGATGTTTACAGAGGAAATGACAAGGGCATCTTGAGCGATGTAGAGCTACTCAAACAGATAACCGATGCCTCGCGTGGCGCGGTTTCCGCCTTTGTGGAAAAAACAACAAACAGCAAAGGACAGGTGGTGAATGTCTCTGATAAGCTTTCCTCTATTCTTGGGTTTGGAATCAATGAGCCATGGGTTGAGTATTTGTCCAGCACAAAGTTTTACCGGGCGAATAGAGATAAGCTCAGAAAAGTGTTTGCTTTCCTTGGAGAGTGCCTGAAGTTGGTGGTCATGGACAACGAACTCGGGAGTCTAATGCATGCTTTGGAAGGGAAGTACGTGGAGCCAGGTCCAGGAGGTGATCCCATTAGAAACCCAAAGGTTTTACCAACCGGTAAAAACATCCATGCCTTGGATCCTCAGGCTATTCCCACAACAGCAGCAATGGCAAGTGCCAAAATTGTTGTGGACAGGTTGGTAGAGAGACAGAAACTGGAAAATGAGGGGAAGTATCCCGAGACAATCGCACTTGTTCTTTGGGGAACTGACAACATCAAGACATATGGGGAGTCTCTTGGGCAGGTTCTTTGGATGATTGGGGTGAGACCAATCGCTGATACTTTTGGAAGAGTGAATCGTGTCGAGCCTGTGAGCTTAGAAGAGCTAGGAAGGCCGAGGATCGATGTCGTTGTTAACTGCTCAGGCGTCTTTCGTGATCTGTTTATCAATCAGGTAAACAGATCAAAACATTGCATTTCTTTCATTCTATGGGTTACAACATTTAGATTCTTGTTGGTTGGTCTCTCATGGTGCTTCTTCTTTCTTGAATTGTCTTACAGATGAACCTTCTTGACCGAGCAATCAAGATGGTGGCTGAGCTAGATGAGCCGGTAGAGCAAAACTTTGTGAGGAAACACGCGATGGAACAAGCAGCAACGCTTGGCGTAGATATTAGAGAGGCAGCGACAAGAGTTTTCTCAAACGCCTCAGGGTCATACTCATCCAACATCAACCTTGCTGTGGAGAACTCTTCATGGAACGATGAGAAGCAGCTTCAGGACATGTATCTGAGCCGGAAATCGTTTGCGTTTGATAGTGATGCTCCTGGAGCAGGAATGGCTGAGAAGAAGCAGGTCTTTGAGATGGCTCTTAGCACAGCAGAAGTCACGTTCCAGAACCTGGATTCTTCGGAGATTTCCTTGACTGACGTGAGCCACTACTTCGACTCTGACCCGACAAACCTGGTTCAGAGTTTGAGGAAGGATAAGAAGAAGCCGAGCGCTTACATTGCTGATACAACAACCGCAAACGCACAGGTTCGTCAAGCATTTGGTTATAGAAAATGTCAGACTGTTCCAATCTGAATAACGTGATTAATTTGGTTGTGAATCTGTACAGGTGAGGTCACTATCTGAGACAGTGAGGCTGGACGCAAGAACGAAGCTGCTGAATCCAAAGTGGTACGAAGGGATGATGTCAAGTGGATACGAAGGAGTTCGTGAGATAGAGAAGAGGCTGACCAACACGGTGGGATGGAGCGCAACGTCGGGTCAAGTAGACAACTGGGTCTACGAGGAGGCCAACTCAACTTTCATCCAAGACGAGGAGATGCTTAACCGTCTCATGAACACTAATCCCAATTCCTTCAGGAAAATGATTCAAACATTCTTGGAAGCCAATGGTCGCGGCTACTGGGAAACTTCCACTGACAATATCGAGAAGCTCAAGGACTTGTACTCTCAGGTGGAAGACAAGATCGAAGGGATCGATAGATAGCCTATTTTCTTGTAAATTAAAGCAAAGATGTGTAATTTTTCTACCAACGACATCAGCTCTCTGTGAATAAGAGAATGTTTTTGCTGACATTATATGAATGTTGTGGATTTTCTTCTATGCTTCTTAAAGAGCCATGATCCCTACTTGTATCTTTTTCTTAGTTTGATCTCCTCTATGTCTGCTTAATTATATTGGAAATATTATTAAATTTAATAAACCACGTTTAGTTTTAGTGGAACTAGGTTTTGAACCCAAACAAAATCGCGCGGGAACTCATTTTGAATAACAACATATTTGTTTGAGAAACACACCGTGAATGCTTCTTTTTTTTTTTCTTTTATATATAGTTAACCAAATTTGCCGTTTTTATTTTTTTTATATGGAGAAAGTAAGAGTCATAAGAAAAAGATAATTTCGTCTTAAAAACTGATTATGATCTGGGCACACAAGAAAACTTAAACTTTTTCTACCACGCTCGTATTACTATAGGTACATCCGTACATGCTAACTCTATGGAAAATACTGGATTATTTTGGGATTTCTAGAGGTGAAGAGAATTAAAAGGATATGAATGAAAGAAGAAATTGCTGTTGATTGGATTGGAGGGCCATGTAATGAGTAATGACATAAAATCTATAATATAAATAAAATTAGTTGGTGACTGCACTTCACGCAGAATTTTGTATTATTGTTTACTAACGTGGTTATAAGAAAATTCGACATTGACAAAACTATATTCACATAAAATACGATAGAGCTAAACATCTAATGCTCCTTACCTAAACACGACATGGTCCAATCATCCAACAACCCGATTTATGAATATGGATCAGTTAACTCTTATAAAATGTCCTACACTAATTAGAAAACAATTCATACTTGTATGAGTTAGATGTCTATTCATTTGACATTATATGATTTTCGAAGCGTTCAACATTTTTTCGACAAGTTCTCATTCTTCTATCTCTTTTTAATTTCACCAACACGAGATATTAAAAGATAAACCACATTTAAGCTTGGTTTAAACCTAACATCCATATTCTTTCTCTCGCTTCTCGTTTCTCCGGCTAGTTATGTGGTTTTGTATCTGATTTGAGTGTTAGATAGTATTTTTGAAGATTTTTCCTTTTTGTTGTCTTTAAGATTATACTGAACATGTTATCTTTTCAGGATAGCGCAATCTACCTCTCGTAACAACCACTTTCACATACCCATAAACAGCATGTGGTCATTATCCTAACTTTCGAAAGCTCCCGTAAGCATTCCTTAATCATTATGTTAGCATGCATGAATGTTTATTTTCAAACATTGATATTTGTAGTTTTGTTTGACTCTTCAAATTTGAATTACTCATCCATGAGTTTGTCAAAATCCTATAAACTTTAATTTCTCTAAAGAGCATATCCCATTTAGAATTAGCCGTATGATAGATCTTGAAATTTTGTTCCGAACATCAATTAATTAGTAATTTTATTTTATTTCTATTTGATTAATATTCAATTTTATTATTTTATAGTAAATTTTTCCCAAATATATATATGTAGTTATGAAATAATTGGATCTAAATGTACCTTTATACATCACACCACCATCAAATCTAGTGTTTTGTGCCGTTAACTTGATCAAATAGAATTACTTTTTGGCTAATATGTTCATGCGATAAACTAGAAAAAAACTCATAACATAAATCATAGGTAAGTTTAGCAAAATAAAAAACTCTTACGTATAGTAAATTAGATGATCAAGTTTGATACTCACATATGATCAAATATTTCTCTTTACACATAAATAGAAAAATAAATATATGTATATTTAAGAGTAGACAGAGAAGGAAATAAAATGTTAACATGAAATAATTCAACAGGAGGGAAATATAAAATGGGAATGGAGAGGACATTTATAGAAAAAATAAATAATATAGTAATATATACATTTGGTTCATGAAGATGGTGTCTCGTAATAAAGAAAATGAAGTGTGTCCAGAAATATATTCACCATTTCAGTGGATTCCTTATAAAAAAAAATCTATCTATTTCTTCATTTCTTATCACCCAATAAACTCATATCCGCATGCTGTCAAAAGAAAAAAACTCAAATCCGTGTTGTGAAAACAAATTAATGGCTTCCTCATCGTCTTCATCACCCGCAAAATTCGTGACACGAGAAGAGTTCAATGCTTTCCACAAGCTTGACAGAGCTCTTTTCACTCGTCTTGTCTTAAGTCTAAGACGAGACATTAGCCAGTCTTTTCAGGTAATGAGCTTTCTCCTCTACCTCGAGAAAAGTGTTCTCCTGAGCAACCTAATCGTGGATCTTGTCTCTTTACCCGATTTTTTCATCAACGCGGTGGTTGACGAAGTCGTGTTGTGTCTGAGTTGCTTGTCCTACGAATATTTCCCAACTTTCGTTGGCAACTTGGGGAAAAACATCAACTCATTTACCATACCTTTGATCACGCGTATGACTGGAGAGTACCTTACTCTCGCAGTCATTCACAAGAACCGAGAAAACATTCTCCTTGAGATGAAGAAGTACTTAACCCGTATATGCTACCCAGCTTTTGAGGATATATGCGTGCGTGCTGAGGTGTACAGTAAGGAGACTGAGGACAGGGAAAAGGCAATAATGGAGAAGATGAGGCAGCTGGGAATTAGCAGGGTTGTTAATAAGGCTGAATCAAGTAGCCAGTTCTTGTTTGGTCAACAAGAAACAAGTAATCATGTAGCAGGAACAAACGAGGATGAGCAAGTAACGGCAGACGACAGGACTGTCTTCCTCACATTTTCGAGAGGATACCCAATTTCTGAAGCAGAAGTGCATGCCTTCTTCACCAGGTACGTACTGAATCCATTTTAAGCCATCCATGCATGCAAGGTCCTTTATAGAAAAAATAAGGTTGATCGATATATGAAAATGAATGGTCCTAGAAGGTATTGACGTTGGAGTATTATTATTAAATGGTAGTGTGTTTTTTTTTGGGTGTTGAAGGAGATTTGGGGAAATTATAGAATCCATACACATGCCTGGAGTGGGAGTGGAAGGGGACCAGGCGCTGTATGCAAGGATGGTTTTACATTCTGCCGCCAAGATTCCAGAGATTGTAGTAAATGGCGGGGACACCAGGACCAAATACACCATCAATGGAAAACATGTTTGGGCTCGAAAGTTCATTCCCAAATTCTCCAACAATCTTCCCCCATCCTATGGAGTCGCTCTCTAGTGTTCTTATATCATACTTGTTGAGTTGTTGTCAAGGGGCTATTTAGTTGCATCTCAAAACTAATTTGTATGGACTCGAGTTCGTCACCTTTCAAACATCTTTCACTTTCGATACTTTTCCCTTTTTTATGCAATTGAATCTCTCTTCTATCCATTCTATGGTATTCTTTCTTGGGCTATTCTATTTTCCCTTACATGCTGGACACTCTTGTCCAAAACAAAGAAGCCCTGGACCCAAAAGGCTTTGTTGGTAATCCTTATATATTACAATAAGCAGTGAAGAAGAAGCAGATGAAGATTGGCGGAGTCTAAAACAAACCTAGTACGAGACTCATTCCTAAAACTATGATTTATGAGCTTTGTTATCACTTTACAGCGTGAAAACGAGTGGGAAAAAACAAAAACAAACCCAAGTGTGTTTCCTTGTAACCACAATAAAGAATATGCTTTTAAAATGGCAGGGGATGATCATAAGGATCTCCGGACCAGATCGTACAAAGAAATCGCGATTTCAGCACTGATCAGGATAATGATTAGCCACTCCAGAAAATCTGATTTCCTGTTCTGAAGTATTTCCTGAAGGAAACGGATGTTGTGCTGCAAATTCCACCCAAAAAAAATGAATCACCAATAAGTTTTATTTCCTGCAGCAAAATGACAAGATAGATCATGACAAAGATTGTATATATGATAATACCTCTACAAACTTGAGCTTAAAATCAAGGCTTGCAAATCTCTGTGTCAATTCAAATTCATCCCTCAGATACTCCCATATCTGAGCATATTTCGCATCCTTCCAAGCTATATCTGACCTGCAATTTTCCCAAAACACAAGTCAGTCAAGATTACCCCCACAAATTTATACAACGTAAGCATCGATTCTTCCATCTCTCGACTTCTTTACCTCTCAAAAAGACCAAGCTTCAGAATCACATCAGCCAGATTAGAATTAGCCTTTCCAACCAACTGGAACAGCTTCTTCCTATCCATTGTAAACGTTCCAGTTTTCTCCATCCCACGGTTTATGTCAGTAAATTCTGCTACCATACCATCAACCTAACAGAAATAGATTGATCACCCACAGTTCTTAGTATTACTGGTGCTGACTTTATTTTTCACATCCCATAATATGTATACTGTATATGGATCTGACATAGTTACCTGGCGGCCATAATAATCCAGAGCTATGCTCTGGCCAAGAACACTGCCGATGGTTCTGATGCCATCAATATTCAAGAACTGCAACATGATGTAATCCAGTCCCCCCTGCATCCAGGTGTGCAGAGTTGGATTCTCTCTTACTTCATATTCTGCAGTTTTACAGAACCAGATATATGAAACTAAGCACCATTCCAGAAGTTTATAGCAGCACAGCAAAAGAAGTGCAACCCACCATCTTTTCTCATTTCGGGAAGCAAACCAGAAGCATGCCTCTCCACCACTTTGAGATACTCATCAACCTCATGTTCCCGTACATTAAATAATACAATCGATCCATACTGGAATACTACCATGTAAATGCACTCACTCCCACTTATGCAACCACCAGTACCCTGAAACAACATGAACCTTTCTTATGATAAGTAGTAAAATGAATCACCCAATCTAAAGATAGATAGGCCAATATAGCATTTTGACTGAAAAATTAGATACCAATCCATAGAACAATCAACATTCACTATGAGAGGGTACCATTTTCCAGCCATCTGTTTATCAGCCAATATAATGTAAACCCTAGTACCTCAGCTCCACAAACTGAATAAAGTAAGATTCAACTCACAGTGGGATCAGAATGATTGCCGAACTTGAGAACAACATAGTTAGTCATACGCGAAGTGGGTGGGATGAAGTTCTGCTTGTTTTGCTCAACTAAGCTTCTCAAATCAACGCTGCACACAATCAGATCCACAAAATACTTCAATCATCACTTCATCAAATTTCTAAAACCCATTTGCAAATTCATCCAGGTTTAAGCTCCAGATGATACAAGGCTTAAACCGTTCAACTATGAAATTCACTCATCATCAATGGGAGGTTAGAAATCATATGCCTAATCCGATCCTGGTGGAGAAGGGGAAAAACCTTACCTAGTGGAGAAGAAATAAGCTCGTACAGGAAGAGAAAGCTTGGTTTCCTCCTCTAACCCGCCAGAATTCCCATCACCATCCTCCAAAGACGGGACAGTTTTACCATACTCCCCTGGATGCTGATTTTGATGCTGCTGCGGCTGCGGCTGAATCGAAGCGGCGGGCGACGAAGAAAAAGCCCTCACAGTGAAGAGAGATCCGAAGTTTCGGCTCCCTCGAAAACCGTGAGTCGGAGAATTTGAGACCGCAAGGAAATTGGAGAAACAGCGAGCGAAAGTACGTGACGACGATCGCAACGAGGACTGCAATGGAAGCGAAAGCGACGGCGGTTTCAGCTTAGAAGTAAAGATCGAGAAGAGAATCGTACGGACGGAAGGGCCTAGGGTTTTAACGTGGACGTCAACGCTTCTCATCATTTTGATTCACAGAGAAAGACGGAGAAGAAGATGAACAAGACGGCCTCTCTACCTCTCTGCCTTCCTCGAGTGAGAATCACAGAGGTATATATACTTGTTTCAGTATTGAGTTAAACGCGTGACGTTTGTTCATTTAATAGACTAACAACGTGCTGTGTAAATGAAGATAAACGACATAAGAGTTTATAAGAGAAGGTTAAAAACCGGCAGTTTAAATTGAAAAAAAAAACAGGATGTAGAGTTTTCTAGGATACAAT
The DNA here is from genome assembly GCA_030161315.1 of Eutrema japonicum. Lineage (NCBI taxonomy): Eukaryota > Viridiplantae > Streptophyta > Magnoliopsida > Brassicales > Brassicaceae > Eutrema > Eutrema japonicum. The sequence continues at coordinate 51,171,516 of BSQW01000005.1, forward strand.
TTGCAAAACGAACATAGGAGTAATTTTAAAGAAAATCCTTGCATTGAAAGAATATAAGTGGTTGCTATCGAGATCCTGTGGTTTCAATATGTCTCTAATTGTGAAACAACGACATAGAAGCGTCCAAACATATAAATTTCAAGAACAAAAAGGAACCTAGAGACCATATAACTGTCGTTATTGGTTATTATTGCTCTTCTCTATCAGTTTTTGGTTTCACGAACCATCAGACCGTCTTCGTCTCCTCCTTTGCCGCTGCCAACGCATGGTGAAGTCTTAGTCTTAGACCTCAATCCGAATATCTTTGAGAAGAAGTTGCGTCCTTCTTTAGTCTTGACAAGCTTGTCAAGATCTTGCTTCATGCTCATACATTCTTTTTCAAGCTCGTAAACGCGTTCCCTCATCCCATTCATCATCACATTTGGATTTGCGTTAATCTTGTTGTGTCCTTCTAGTGCCGGGTTCTTGCCGCTTGTGTCGTCATTGTTGTCGTCCGAGACGAAGAACCATCCTGCTACAGATGTGCGAAGCCGCATCTGTTCAAAGAACAAGACTTGTACTATGACTCGCAACGGTAGACGCTCGTTTTGTGCTGCGTGTGTGCATGCCTCCAATGACAGCTTCTGGCAATTCATCAGCAGACACAGCTGCTCTCTCTCTGACTCTGTCAGCCATGGATGAGCCTGTCCATAATCATATAGAGAAATTCAAAAGATTAATTTGATACTTGGCATATAACAAAAAAAAACTGAAATTGTTTTATTTTTAAAAAGGGTGGATTTTGTTTACCTTGATGTATATATCAATTGCGCGGTAGATACCATCATCCATTGGCCTCGCATCATTCGGGATTAAAGCACCAAGTGCTTGAAATTTCGATAGTTTCAAGTTCTCATCGGAAGCCACCTCTGCTAAGTAGCCATCTATCAGACTAGCTACCTTTGTGAGGGGCCTAAGAGGATGAGAATCTCCCATCAATTGCCTCTCCTCAACGATATCGTAACAACTCGAAGAAGATTCAAATGTCAAGATGAAGTGATCAAGAATCCGCTGGACAGAGTCGATATCATAGAGTGTTTCAGCTGAGTATCCCATGTTTGGTATTAGCAGATCCTCCAGAGCAGCTTCGTCTAGCTGCCCACCGATTTTTCTCTCAAGATTCTCCTGAGTGGCCGCATTTGCGTGCAGAACCATGGATGTCCTAAGAAGCCTGAGCAAGAACTTTGTCGATGTAAGGCATTTTTCTCTCGGTAGTAGTTCCACGATTTCCTCAAGGAGACTTCTTTGATCTTCATGTGAGTAGTTCATGTCATCACCATAATTAGTACCTTCCTCTGAAGAAGAACCAGATTGCCTAGAACAGCCAAGTAAAGGAAGATTCCGTTTGGCGTAATGCATGACAGATGCTGCTATTATATCTGCTTTCATGCCTCTGGATACAACGGTTTGAATGAACCTTTTGTACATTGGGAAATTGAGGAATGCTGAAACATCGTTGAACCACCAGTTATCGCTTGTGGCCTTAGTTTGTATTCCGTTCCAGAATGTAGTAGTAGTTCCTTCTGGTACTGAGATAGGCCAGTGGAACAAACTCGTGTCCTCAACACAAGCCTTGATGGCTAAAGAAGCAATGCACCTAGAGACAATGTGAAGCTCTTCAGCGAGAGGTAGCAGTTTTTGATCGCATCTCTCCAAGGCTTTGATCGAATCTTGCCAGTTTGTGAAAACGTGATCGTTGAGGAAATTGTCGGAGAGATAGATGAGATTAGCGTCTCCATAGTTTTCAGTCATTTGGAGATACTCTGCTGCACATCTGAGACTCACAACGTTTTCAGCTGTGACCTCAATTCTTACACCGTAACAGAATTTGGCAACGAGCAAGAACGTTTCGGGTCCACCGGGAATGTCGTGAAGCTGAGCAACACAAGTTGTCTCAGAGGCTTTGCTGAAAAGAGTTTCTAGATATCCACTTCTTGACAACAACGGAAACTTGTTTGATGATGAAAACACACACATGGCCACCAAAGTGAAAAGTGAGAATTCAAAAATGAAAAGTGATGAGTCAATATTATAGGTTTGGTTATGGTTTATTATACCTTGTGCAGATGGAAGCTTTGGTCTTCTACTTGGATCATCACATCGGGTTTAAGTCCAGTTGAGCAAAGCCTGATCAGATTACAGAAAAAGAGATTTTGTAATTTTGGTGTTTTGATTGATTTTAATTAAAGCCATTGAAGAAGAAGAAGAGGACTGACCATGTGTGACCACTTAGATGAAAGACTTCAGATTTGGAACCCAGTTTCAAGCAAGCCATCTTCTCTTCACCTTGACTATGTGGTTTTTCCGCAAATCCAAAATAGTTGCAGAATGAGATTAATCATCCATAAACATTTTTGATATGGGAAATTTTATTTTAATTTTGTTTGTTTTCCCTTTCCGGTGAGACCGAGTCTTGTGGAGAGATAAGAATATACAGACGAAGCTTTTTCCAGTTACACTAAATTTTTGCAACTTTCGTTTTCCCTTTATTTTCTGTAACGCCTCCTCTCTCTCTCATTCATGCATTCATCTCTCTCTGTAACTTATTTTAGTTAAAATATCTGGCTCTCTCTTTCTTTTGGTAAATTCTTCAATTTTATTATTCCACAGCAATAAATGCAGAAAATATTTGACTTAGTTAGAGCATGTTCAATGGGGTTCTAAATAGAAGAGTTCTAAAAAATTATAATGATATATAATTGATAAATATTGGAGAGGTTCTAAAAAGAAGAGAGAAGGGTTCTAAAGTTAGAACTTTTAGATACAGATTCTAAAAATTAACATACAAAATGTTGGGGTTCTAAAATGTGAGGTTCTAAAAATTTTAGATACCCATTTTTAGAACCTCACCATTGGACATGCTCTTAATCTCTTTAAATGCATGTTGGTAAGGATCAATGGCTAGAATGACTTTAATGGTCTAAAACAAATTCACCTCTAACCTTTTTTTTTCTCCATAACCTTATAACCTTACTAACATGTGTTAATCCCATTTTACCCTTACAATAAAATATTAAACAAATTAAATAAAACTAAAAAAGAAAAAGAAATCCAGAAAAACAAAAAAAATCAACCAATCATGTCTCTTCTTCCATTCTTTCTTCTGCTCCTTCCCCGTCGCGTTCTCCTGTCGACGTCCATCTCCTTCCCCGTCGTCTTCATCAGCTCCGTCGTCTTCATGGTCCTCTGACTTGGAATTCAGGTGAGTTTTTGCTCTTTTTTCTCTCTTTTTTGTGTCTTCTTCCATGCTACATTGATATGAAAATTGATAATCAATTTGAAACACTAGATTGAAATTGAAATTGGGTATTCAATCAAATTCAAATTGGGTATTCAATTAGGGGATTTCCAAGTAATATTGAATAACCCAAGAGTATATATATGAGTAAACTTGTTTTCGTAGTCTAAGAGAAACTTATGTTGATAATGTATGAATTTGTAGAGATTTAGAAGCTCTGAATCTGAATCGGAGCTGGTAATGTGTCTGGTATTACTAGTTTACTGGTATTACTAGCTAATGTTTTTAATTTCATACATCTGGTATGACTAGTCACTGGTATTACTAGCTAATGTTTTTAATTTCGTACATCTGGTATGACTAGTCACTGGTATTACTACCTAATATTTTTAATTTCGTACATCTGGTATTACTAGTCACTGGTATGACTAGTTCATTTGGTACATCTGGTAAGACTAGTCACTAGTATGACTATTTAATTTGGTACATCTGGTAAGACTAGTCACTAGTATGCCTATTTAATTTGGTATATCTGGTAAGACTAGTCACTAGTATGACTATTTAATTTGGTATTACTGGTATATATGGGATTACTGAGTTGTAATAAATAATAATGTTGTTTCATTTTTCTTTTTTCAGGGCACAATGAATAGGAGTAAGTTCACAGTCATAGATTTTGATTATGGGGGATATTATTCAGGCGGACAATGGATTGTAGGAGAAGATCCCAACTATACTTTATTGATGAAAGAATCGTTGGAGGAGTTAACTTTTTGTGGGTTGGTTAGTAGAATATGCAAGAAGATTAATGTTGATGAAGATACGACGAAGCTGAAGCTAACTTACATTCCATTTAGAGCGGATCAGAATAAGGCTAGTATAATCTTGGATGACGAAGATGTTATAGCATATGTAATGAGATACAAAGATGATTGTGCTAGTGTTTTGCATGTGGAACTCTTGGAAGGAGTCTCGCAAAACAATAATTTTGAGAAACGTTCAAGAGAGGATCGAGGAAGTGGAGTTGATGTATGGAATGAGGAGATTGTGAGTGATGGTAGAGCTAATGATTGTATGATGATTTCTCATAACACAGAATCTGAACCAACAAAACAGTTGCTATTGGACAATGCTCCTCATGATGCAGATTGTGAAAATGATCAACATGAAGAAGTTGCTTACGATGTTGAAGTTACACCTAATGCACAAGCAAATGAGGTTGTCCATCATGAATGGGATGATGGTATTGACATGACTTTATGTCAGGAGTTTGAGAGTAAACGAGCAGTGCAAGATTTAGTTGAGAGAGCTGTACATCTGAATTGTTTTGAGGTTGCTACAGTGAAGTCGACAACCGTATTATACGTGTTAAAATGTCGTGATGGTGCTTGTAAATGGTCTCTACGAGTTGCTAAGTATAAGAATTCAGATCGTTGGTCGGTTAGAACTTACAAGAAGAAGCATACATGTTCTCGGATAACTACAAGTACAAGCACCCAGTTTTCAAGAAAAGGCACACCGGGGTTGGTTGCATCTGTTGTGCATCAGTTCTTTCTAGGCCAATTCAACACTCCGAAACCTAAAAGTCTTGTAGGTTTGGTTCAAAGAGAACTTGGTGTTAATGTTTCTGTAACTACTGCGTGGAGAGGGAGACACAAAGCTATTAATGATTTGCGCGGAAGTCCGGATGAAAGTTTTACGAGGTTGCCTTCTTATTTACACATGTTGGAGGAGAAAAATCCTGGTACTGTAACATATGTGGAATGTGATGAGGAACAAAGGTTTAAGTACCTATTTATCGCGTTGGGGGCGTGCATAGAAGGGTTTAGAGCTATGAGGAAAGTTATAATTCTGGATGGAACGCATCTTAGTTCAAAGCATCGTGGAGTGCTTATTGTTGTAATGGCTCAGGATCCAGACCGTCATCATTATCCCCTTGCTTTTGGGGTAGTTGATAGTGAGAATAATGCAAGTTGGAGTTGGTTTCTGAATAAGTTGAAAACAGTGGTGCCGGAGGATCCTGAAATTGTGTTTGTTTCTGATAGAAATCAGAGCATCATCAGGATGATAGGCGAAGTTTACGCGCAATGTAAGCACGGGTATTGCATACAACATTTGTCCCAGAATGTCCAATCACACGTTTACGGTGTTAACAAAGAAGAAGTTACAGCGAAGTTCAGAGAGATGGCTCAGGTTTATACAGTTGGTGAGTTCACACCGCTCTATGATTCTTTTAGGAAGAGGTACCCTAAAGCAGTCGAGTATCTAGAGGAAAGTACAAGTGAGAACAAATGGGCAAGGTGTTATTTCCCAGGAGAAAGGTACAACATAGATTCCACGAATTGTGTTGAATCTATGAATAATGTTTTAAGAGAAGCAAGACAATACGCGTTATTACCGTTGCTTGATGCTATTGTTGGGAAAATTGCGGAATGGTTTAATAAATATAGAAAACTTTCGTCTGAAGTTCCGGTGACAGAAATGCTGGTGCCAAGGAACTGCACCAAAGATGTCAGGATGCAAAGTTGTTACCGGTGACCGAGCTGAACTCGTTTACTCTTGTTTACACTGTGCTTGGACGTGATGGCAGAAATTATTTGGTGGATTTGACAAATAAAATATGCAGCTGCAAGCATTTTGATATTGACAGGTACCCGTGTGTACATGCTATAGCGGCTGCTACCACGTACGCGAAGTCAGGGAAGCCACTCGAGTTGCATGAGTTATGCTCCGTCTATTATTTGACGGAGCAGTGGTCATTGGCATATCATAGGACAATTTATCCAGTGCCTCATATGTCTGAATGGAATGTTCCCGAGGAAGTTAAAGCATCTTGCGTCATACCTCCTCCTTATACCAAAACAAAAGGAAGAAATAGAGTAAATCGGTACCCATCAGTTGGAGAACCTCGAAGAAGAAGAAAGCGTGGTGGGGTAATTCATGGCTTATTTGGTGATAATCCTGGAACCAGTACCTAACTCGTTTGTGTAATTCCTTTGTGTAACTTGTTTGAGTTGTTGGATGTTAATTTCTGTCTCGGTAACACTGGGTAACACTGTATTTAACACTGGTATTTATGGTTTAATGTTAATTTCGTTCTCGGTAACACTGGGTAACACTGGGTAACACTGGTATTTCTGGTTTAATGTTAATTTCGGTCTCGGTAACACTGGGTAACACTGGTATTTCTGGTTTAGTGTTATTTTGGAATTTTAATTTGAATTGAAAAATTCACAAAAAAAGAACAACAAATATAAAATAGTAAAATTTACGATACATAAATAACTATTAAATGTTAAAAAATGTGTATTAGGTTTATAAAATACATTTATACCATAATGATTTGTTATTAGAAAATTTACACAAGAACCACCTTATACTATTAGGATCACTTTGTTAATATGAACCACCTTATGATGTGAAATGAAATTAAAAAGAGTTTTATGTAATATTAATGCACAAAGTCATTGGAAACATACTTTAATTGACTAAAATAAAATGTAAAACTAGAAAACACATTTTAAGGGGTAGGTAATACTAAATTAATTTGAAAACACCCAAAAGTACAACTATTTACAAATTAGTAATACTAGATTACTAGGGGATAACTATGTGTTAATTTTCGCAGGCCCAATTTTTTTTTCCCGGGCCCAATATTTCGTTTTCGCGGGTTTTAGAATTTTTTGGATTTTCCCGGGCCCAATTAGTAATACTAGATTGAATTTTTTGGATTTTCTCATTTTTTTTTTCACTTTCTCTCTCTTCCCCTTCCCCCTCTCGACGGCGACTCCATTCCCGAAAAGTTTTCTCCCCTTTCTCTGTTTAGGGTTTGTAGATTCTGGATTCAGGTAACATCTTGTTTAGGGTTTGTAGATTCTTGATTAATGTTAGATTTTCTTGGGTTTGTAGATTCTGGATTCATGTTAGATTTTCTTGGGTTTGTAGATTCTGGATTTTTTAGGGTTTGTAGATTCTGGATTTGTTTTCCTTTGTTTAGGGTTTATGTTTGGTTAAAAAAGAGATTTATGTTTGATTTTCTTGGGTTTGTTTAGGGTTTGTAGATTCTAGATTCATGTTATAATCGATATAGGGATTCCATTTTCTGAATTTCGATTTCCTGGGTAATACTGAACATAGTAATACGTAGTAATACTGAACCAAGTTTGTTTCCATGTTAAAGATATGGACCCGAGTTATAGTGACGAGAAGCGGAGGAAGAAGGAAATCGACATGCTTTAATCTATATAGGGATTCCATTTTCTGAATTTCGATTTCCTGGGTAATACTGAACATAGTAATACGTAGTAATACTGAACCAAGTTTGTTTCCATGTTAAAGATATGGACCCGAGTTATAGTGACGAGAAGCGGAGGAAGAAGGATGCGTATGGAGCTGAACAACAATGCTGAAGAGATTGCAAGGCTGAAGGCATTAAGCAAATGTTAAACTTTTGTGCATTAAGCAAATGTTAAAAATCTTATTTGTTATGTGGATTTAGCATCTTAGGGCGCTTGTTGTGGATTTAGCAAATGTTAAACTTTTGTTTTGTAAGACTTATTCGTTTAACTTATCTATATCTTTGACTTTCAAACCTTGCATTCCAAAACCGAAATACTAAGTATTACTAAGAATCGAATATAGTAATACATAGTAATATATTGAATATTGAACATTGAACATAGTAATACCAAGTTTGTTTCCATATTACAGATATGGACCCGAGTTATAGTGACGATAAACGGAACCCTAATATGCTAATTCTTTGGCTTTTTGTCTGGCCACCTTCTGAAAGGAGTTGAGACATGAGAGGAAGGTTTTCTTAGTCTTTTCCTCACATAGAGCTTGAGGGAAGGCGTCTGCTGAGGTTGTTCAGTAGCGGCGGCTTCTTCTAGGAAACTCACAATAGGCTCTTCACGTGGGCTCTGGTTGCTGATCTCCATGGGCTCTGGTTGCTGATCTCCTTCGATAGCCTCTGATTCTTTCTCCATGGGCTGAGGTTGTTGGTCTTCACGCTCCTCATTTTCATCAGCCTCCTTCATAGTCTCCATTCCAAAACAGAAATACAAAGTATTACTAAGAAATACTAAGTATTACTAAGAATATGTGACTTTCTTGTGACTTTCTTGTTTTTCAAAGAAAAAGTGTTTTTACCTCATCATGGTCCTCTGATACCTTCTCCATGGGCTCTGGTTGCTGAGGTTGTTGGTCTTCACGCTCCTCATTTTCATCAGCCTCATTCATAGTCTCCATTCCAAAACAGAAATACAAAGTATTACTAAGAAATACTAAGTATTACTAAGAATATGTGACTTTCTTGTGACTTTCTTGTTTTTCAAAGAAAAAGTGTTTTTACCTCATCATGGTCCTCTGATACCTTCTCCATGGGCTCTGGTTGCTGAGGTTGTTGGTCTTCACGCTCCTCATTTTCATTAGCCTCCTTCGTAGTCTGCATTCCAAAATAGAAATACTACGTATTACTAAGAAATACTAAGCATTTGATTCAACAGAAATACTAAGTATTACTTCGCTAGTCGCATCTTGCTCATCGGCATGAGCCTCTTTCGAACCCTGCATTCCAAAACCAAAATACTAAGTATTACTAAGAAATCCTAAGTATTACCGAAACAGAAATACTAAGTATTACCAAAATGTGACTTTCTTGTTTTTCAAAGAAAAAGTGTTTTTACCTCATCCTGGTGAGCCTCCTCATCTGATACCTGCTCAGGTTGTTGGTCTCCTCCGGCAGCCGCAGCTTCTTCTCTTGAATCCACAACGGGCTCCGTTGTTTGGTCTTTCGAACCCTGCATTCCAAAACAGAAATACTAAGTATTATTACGAATTACTAAGCATTCCAAAACAGAAATACTTAGTATTACCGAAACATAAATACTAAGTATTACCTTATCTATTATGCCACCATCATTATCACCACCTCTAACGTCTTGAGCTTCATAAGCATGATTGTCATTCAAATTATATTCCGGATCCTCATACATCCTCCTAGCATCCAGTTGCTCCTTAACATAAGATTCAACCTCTACGAGTCTTGATTCTAACCCATCAAACTTGTCATTCATCTTCTTCAAACCTTCTTCCACATCCTTCTTTATGCTCTGTACGAGCTCCACCAATCCAGTTGCAGGCGCATTGACCACCCCTTCAATGGCCAAAGTCTCCTGGTTTACCTCATTCTCGGCTTCCTCTCCTAGACGAATAGCCATATCCTGCTTGAACATCTCTTCAAAACATATAGGATTCTCTTGATTGACACACTTCGTCCAACTATTCACAACGACATCATCGACATCTTCTTCCTCGATGATTCGCCGCAAAAGAGATTTTTCGGCAGAGGATGGGACCAAGATACTCTGAATGTCCTGTTAACATAAACAAGGAATGCAGTTTATAAACATTTCGGACTCCAAATAATTATTAGGCAAATGATTACTAAGGATAACTAACCTTAGTGTTACCAAGGGTTTCATATATTTCGTCTAGAGTAAATCCTTTCATAGAAATTTTTTGAAACTTGGTTTTGCAAATCCTAGGACACCTCTGGTCTGCCTCTAGAATATCTTCTCGGAATTTCTTCTTCAACTCCGGAATTGCCTCAAACGCTAGAAGGTACACAAAACACATAGGGTTAGCTTCAATCATAAACTAGTAATACTCAGTAATACCTCATATCATATTTACCTCCAAAGGAATCACGAAACTTGTAATCACCCATTGTGTACCCTGGACGACCCCTCCAAAGTGATTCAGAGTGTGCGAGATATCTTTCATGATGTAATCAAATGAAAGTCTTCCCCATGGAAATCTCTTACACAGCTGAAGATCCTGCACGGCTCTTAGAAAGAAAGGCTCCACAGAAGGTGCTTCTACTCCTGTCTTGGTCTGCCCTCTAATTATGCTTGATAAAAAGTAGAGGACCGCCATCTTCAACCTATCTTCAGAAGCTCTCATTTTCAGAAGCTGTTCTTTCACATCTGAATATCTAATTTTAGCTCCCGCCCCAAAATACTTCTCCACGAAAGCCATACTACCCAGTTCAGAGTAGTTGTGTGGATAGTTCCGGCAGTTTAATCCCGAGATAAGGGCATGCTCCCTTAGACTGTAACGGATGGGCACGCCATTCACAACGAACCAAGCTTCCTTCTTTTTATCCGTGCGCGCCGTTCGCACAAGAAGCATCCACATGCCCTGAACCTTGTGGTGGGATTCCTGTTGAATGTGGAAGAAGTGTTTGAATTGAGGGTGATTCAAAAACCAACTTTTCTCCTCTGCTTTAAGCGGATGCTTTAACCCGCTCATAATTGTCTCCACCGCTTGGCTAACATAACACCTCGTCCCGACCTTGATTTTTTTCATATACTCTGTCGGCTGGAACCACATATCCAAAGGTTGCAGTGGTTCGGTTTCATCTTCGGAATCGTGCAAGACATGTATGTTACTTTTTGGTTTAGAAATTTTGGTTACCGTATTACTGCTCTAGTATTATTGGACTAGTAATACTGGACCAGTATTACTGGTCTAGTATTACTGGTCTAGTATTACTAGTCCAGTATTACTAGAAACCCATAAACTTACAAGTGCATAATCCCATAAATTTCAACTTCCGGTACTAACTAAAACGATTAGATTTACTTGTGTGCATCAACAGAGTCTGTTCCTAATCAATTTGAACCCAAATTCGATAATTGATTATGCACTAACAAAAGGATGAGTTACATACCGGGATCCTACATACCGCCGTTGAATGTTCTTCAATTGCAACTATACGCTCGGATACCGTTTCTTCGTCACTGGAATCCGATTTTTCATTCTCTGAAACCGTCGGGGTCTCGTCTTCATAAACGATCCTCCTAGATGGTCTCTTCTCCTTCTCTGGAACCGTATCTGGAACCTCTTCTCCTAAACCGTAGTTTGCATTCTTTGTTCTTGCCATAGTGTTACCAAGTAATACAGAACTTAGTCGATTTTATCTGGGAAAGGAAGGATTTTGGTGGGACAAGGAACTGCAAATCGCGAAAAAATATGAAGGTAAATTACATGGGTACTGAATCGTCGTTTTAAAACTTTTAGGGTTTTTTTTTTCTGTTTTCGGGTCGGGTTTAATCCGAATAGAGTAAATTTGGGTGGATCCAGATACTGGTTGGGTCGTAAATATGTTATACTTTGAGGGACAAAATTGTTGTTTACCGCTTTTTCGTTTAAAAAAAAATTGAATAACAAATTCAGTTTTATAAGGAGGTTATTCTGGCATTATTTTGCAATCTCAAGGTCATCGTAGTGTTTGATCCTGTTGGTAAAAAGATATTAGTCCATTACGAGATAAACTCATAAGGCCCATTATAGAGACCCATAGCAATCGGGCCCTTAGCTAGCAGAGATAATTTGGGGATTTTGAGCCAACCGCCACACTTGTTTAGCCATCAAATATTAAACTCATCTTGGTTAGATTAGATTTTCACATCATATATATTAAATTTATGTTGGTTTGGTTATGGATATCCCTGTCAAGCGGGTCGGATCCGCTCCGCCTGACCCGCCCCGCCGCGGATATGAGTTCTTTTTTACCCGCCAGAAATAGATCCGCAAGACCCGCAGTTCTTGAAATTGTTATCCGCACCCGCCCCGCATAAGTCTAGCGGGTCAGGCGCGTTATCCGCGAAATGTAAAAAAAAATCTAAAAATATAAATAACATGAGAAAGTCCATAAAAAAATTTTTTAGTGACAAAGTCCATAGTCCATAGTCCGACCCGCTTGACATACTACTTTAACATAACAAAGTCCATAGTCCATAGTCCTAGATCCCACTCTGTTCTCGTGGGAAGAAACTTGTAGCTTGGATCAATTCCTTGATACCTATCAAAAGCAAGACTGTATTTGATACCTCTGTCAAGCATTTTATAGGTGGAGTTCCATCGTGTTTGCACATCTAATGTCAACCCAGCCCTAATGTTAATCCCAGCAGACTGTACACAGGTTGCGAACAATTTACGACGATTCTCTGAAGCTTGAACAAATTTGATACTATCCCTAATTTTTCCTAAAGCATTACCCATCACCTTTAGCCCCTCTTGAACAATCAGATTTAATATGTGGGCAGAGCACCTAACATGGAAGAACTCTCCACCACATAATAAATCGTTTTGTATAACCAGCTGATTCTTCAAGATGTTTTGCATGTTATCGTTATTACTAGCATTATCTAGGGTCAAAGAGAACACTTTTTTATCTATCCCCCACTCTTTCATCATCTCCATGATCTTCAAAGCCAAATCTATTCCACAATGTGGAGGAGGCATAGAAGCAAAGCACAAAATTTTATTCCTTAACTTCCAATGCCTATCTACGTAATGGGCAGTCAAACATATATATCCTTCCACTGTTATAGCAGACCAAATATCAGATGTGAAAGAGATCCTACCAGGAATTTCAGACAGTTCTAACATCAACTTTGACTTCTCCTTCTCATAAAACTTATAAACATCAGCTGCAGCAGTATTTCTACTTATAAACTTCACGTCAGCATTCAGATACTTCCAGATCGCCCTAACTCTATCATATTCAACATAGGAGAACGGGAGATCATGCTCAATTAAGCACTTTGATAACATTTCACGGAAAACACCTTGATCAATCTTTCTACTTTGTAGTTTCGCATCTTCAGTAATCATAATACCACCTATATCACCGGCTTTAGGCGTTCTCAAGCACATTTCTGAATGTCGGTTATAGTTAAACGTACCTGTATTGTGTGAATCATACGCATAGTCTTTCAAGCAATGATTGCACTTAGCTCTGAGTTCAGAGACACCATCACTGTTGACCTTAGTGATGACAGTGAAATTGTCCCAACAAGGTGAGGTTTTCTGCCTCTTGCTCTTACTTGGTAGAACTCCATCAGCTTCTGACTGTGGTAAACTAGATCCCTCAGTAGCAGTACTCGGATTCCTTCGATTTTCCATCTGTTAAAACAAAAAAAATACATAAGATTAAATATAAGACAGAACAACAAAAATACATTGAGACTGATAAACACAAATTTCTACATGTAAATCTAGAGCTTGTGAAACCAAACTGAATCAAACAGCTCACGAGTATCTGCAATCTGACTAAGATGTTCTCACTTGCAATCACCGGAGGAGAGGCGGAGGAGTTGGTTTTGCTTGACGAGTCGACGGAGATACAGGGTTTCGTTGACGAAACTGAATCGGTTTTGCTTGACGAGTCGACGGAGGAGAGGCGGAGGAGTTGGTTGACGAGTCAACGGAGGAGAGGGATAAGAGAAGAGAGGCAGAGACAGATTTGATAAGAGAGGCGGAGATACAGGGTTTCGTTGTTTGTTTCGTTGATAAGGATAAGAGAGGCGGAGAGGCAGAGACAAATTTGTTTCGTTGTCTCATGTCTGAATGAGAAAGATCTAGGGTTTTGTGTGCCCCAAAATTAAAAACGACACACACTTCTTATGAAAACAACACACTACAAAATAAAAACAGCACACAATTAGTAAATAAACTACATAGTTTTTTATTCTTGCGGATTAGCGGATATCCGCTTTGCTAAATATCAAAACCCGCACCCGCCCCGCGAAAATATTATGTGATCCGCGACCCGCGACCCGCGAAAAAAATTACACTTTTTCTTACCCGCACCCGCCCCACAGCGGGTCAAACGGGGCGGAGCCCGCGGATGAACACTCACATTGACAGGGCTAGTTATGGATACCTCATTTTAATCCAGTTCCTTAGCTTCATAAACTCATTAAGACTCAAATTTCCAACTCAATAGATTAGATTGGGTTGAAATTTCTTTCTACCATGTAGCTATATTATGATTTTTAAATGATTATTTTTAAGAAACAAATATTATAATTTTTTTGAATTTATTCTAAAAAGTTAGGTTAAACCGTTAAAGTTAACTACTCATTCATTTTCATAAAAATTGTTGTTTTAGAGTTATTTTTTTGCTTCAAAATATTTTTGTCAACTAAATTGTTTTTTACCCAAAACTAATAACTTTTGTATTTAAATTATTTTGAATTAATTATGGATATATTAATAAAAATTAAAAAATAAATAATATATTTGAAATTGGTGAAATGGAATGAGTAGTAAATAGACTAGGTCAAATCCCAATAGCGGTCAAAGTGTGAGATAATATAAAAAAAAAAAAGGGCAAAGGGTTGAGTTTTGCATCTCTAATTTCCATTTTCTTGAGCTCTGTACTTTCCTGGAAACTGCTTGCTACTCAGACCTCGCCATCACTCTTCCTTTTTTTGGTAGATTCTTCTTTCCCTCCCAATCCCAATATTATTCTCTTTCTCCCCCTCAACCTGCACTTCTACTTGTCTTTCCATTTCTCGGTTGATTGCTATCCTCCCAATCCTTTGGCTACTCTTTCTCTCGTCACAAGTGATTTTACGCATCTTCATCGTGTTCCTTCTGACAATAAAAGGGCCGATCTTGTTTCTTACTCTCTGGATTCAATCTTTTTGGATAGTTAATCAGTTTTTTTTAATACTCTCTGGTTCTGTTTTGTATAATTTATAGTTGACTTTTTTTTTGTTTTTTCCCTTTCTCATCCGGTCTAGGGACTTGGTATTGTTGTCTGGATTCACTGTTAGTTGCGTGAATTAGGGTTTAGATACTTGTGGGATTTATGTTTATTTGATCTAATTTGAATTCTCTTTTGCCTTTTATAGACGACCTAATTGTTATTGATCTGTAGGTGTTAGGTGGAATCAGCCTGTATATTTATTTCGAGCTACCACTATGTCTGGAAACCAAGAGGTGTTTATCCCAAACTAATGCATTCAACATTTTTAGAAATACTCGAGTCTCTCATGTTGATTAATGTTTTTTTTTTTCCCCTGTCTGGTCTGGTTGGTATTTATCAGCCTCGGATCAGCCTGCCTACCTGGCGGTGCAGCGATTTCAGTGCTGCTATTCCAATCAAGAAGAGGAAGTACTTTGTGCACCCGGCAATGGAAGAACCACGTTTGGGAAATAATCCACAGCCTAACGAGCAAGGTGATACTAGTGTTGGTAGGAGTGCTTTGGATTCATCTGATGCTGATCAGAATCAGAAAATCATCGGTGGACCTAGGAAAATTACTGGAGAACCAATCCCTTCATTTCCCTCTGTTTATGCTGATCAACCAGAGAGCATTCTTGACCATATTAGAGTCAAAGTTGAGGAGCCTAATTTTCCATTTCAATCCAGTCCTTTGGAGATCCCTTCCACTTCACTCCATTCTTCTCTGGGAAAGCTTCCTGCGGGTGCTCAACATCCTGGTCTACTTGTCACCTCTGGGTTGAAACTAGAACAACCTCTTCTTAAGACCCGTGACGTTGCTAGGGAGACATGTGGACAGGTAAATCTCAGAGGAGAGTGTCAAACAGAAGCATCTTCTAGTGCAGGTACTGTTTCCATGCGGCTAGGTTGTACAACTAAAACCAATTCTCCATCTTGGGAGAATGAAGAGCCTACAGCACTGAATTTGTCTTCAAGCAAGGGAGTTTGTGCTCCTCATAACACAGATTCTGTTTCCATTTTTACCAAATCTGGCCATCACAGTGGTGTGAACAGATCAAATTGGGATTTAAATACTACCATGGATGCTTGGGAAGATGCTCTAGATCGCAAGACTAGAGTTAAGACAACTGGTGCATTTTTAAACAGTAACACAAGTCTTCATGACATGGAGACATCAAGTTGTCGTGATACAAATGTTATTGCAAAGTCTGTTTCTGATAAACACAAGGAAAGTGTAGGATTTAAATCTCCTACGGAGACTTTGACGCAGTTTGATCATCAGGTTAATCCCACATGTTCACTTAGTCTAGGCCTCAGTTCATATCCTCCTATTGAGAAATCCCCTTCTCTATCCGCTACCACATCGGAGGCAAGAGCTGCTAGTACAAGTTTTTCCAGACCAATAATGACTGCTGGTAATGTGAACTCGGTAAATCTTAGGACTGTAAAGTCAGAAATCATTGAAGAGAGTGCTCAAGTTTGTCCAATCGGGCTATCTATTAAAAGGGTGAAACAGGAGGTTGTCGGCAGATTCAGCCAAGAAAATAGTTCATCATCTGGCAGTTTGAAGCCAGTGGATCCTATATCAATAAAGGCTGAGCCAAATAACTTCACTCAATCTGAAGTTTTCACTAGGCAAGATGGGACGTTGATTCATCCCCATACACCAATAATGCAATCAAATCAGATCCTTGATTTACCTACAAGTTCTACGCCAAATCAGAAGGATAAACATATTCCTTATCCTAGTGGCATCAGCAATGCGCCAATGTCCTTTGATGGAATGACAAGAAATCCATGCGTCAAGAGTTATCCTGACTATACATTAAATGAAAATTCAGGCCAGAGTAGCAGTGCAGCTATTGAGAAACCATGTGAAGCGCTGAAACATGGTGTAGTTCACATGACGGATTCATGTTCTGGTCATGGAGATCATAACCACAATGCATCAGTTGTGAATGTTTCCTTGACTGAAGAGAAAATTTTAGATGATTGCAAGACCTGTATATCGAAAGAACTCCATCGTAATTCTCGTGGAACTGGTGAACTTTCTATAAGTGATGAAGAAAAGGTTATTTTATCTGGTAAGGAGCTAGAGGAAGAGTTATACAGTTATGGGTTTGAATCAGATTGTGGTTATGATCTATCTAGAGTATCAAAGAAGCAAGTTGGAAAAAGAAATTTGTACGATGACGGGAAGGTCCATAGACCAGCTGGCGTTTTTGCAGAAGGTAATGTTCCATTTCATGGTGGCTTTCGAAATTCTAACCATGTGGAAGAAAAAGAGAGTCAACCTGCACTTCTTGGTAACACAGGTAATAAACATATTAAAGAATCCTCTGCCTCATCATCTACTAATAAATTTAAGAAATATACTGTTGATGAATCATGTTTGAAATTAGTCGAAATGGCAAGCACTGAAGTTCAGATTAAGAGGTTTACTCCAGAAATTCAGAGTGGAATATTTGATGAATCAGGTGAAAATGAAGGCCGGATAGTTCAGGAAGGTGAAAAGTCATCCCATCAAATCATTCATGCAAGTGAAGGAGTGTCAGGTGTGTCTATAGTGTCAGGCGGGAATGTTGAAAACCCTGAAATAGTATATAACAGCAGTCCAGTTTCATACAAGGCAGAAAATTCTAATATTGACAATGATCCTCCTGCGGAGTACAGTGGAGGTAGTCAGAGTCGAGTTTTAAACCTAGCTCAGGCTTCTAATAAATCTCCAATTAAGACACTAGATGCCTCAGACAGTTTTGTGCCATTGCGAATGGAAAGAGATAGATTGCCTGATTTCCCACTTGAACCGCGGAAATATCTCATGAGAGGGAGGTGATATTTCTGTTTATTATCTCTATCCTTTCCTTGCCTCATTCCTTTTTGAGATCTTTGTGGATTTCCTTGAATTTTTTCATTTTTTTTTTGCTAGTGATGAATCCTGCAAATTCTCGCGTGAGGGGTACCATGGCAAACTTATGAGAAGCCCAAGGCTAAATTTCATGCCTGACAAAAGGAGATTTTCTGATAAAACAGAAAGCAATCTGCATACAAAAAGTAAATTCATATCTAAGTTTTTCGATGGAAGAACGAAGCTCATTATTTCTAAAAGTCAATATGACTCATCTTATGAATGCAGATTTTGAGTTCGATAATCATGGAAACACTCGTCGGGGTGGTGCTTTTATGAGTAATTTTCATACAGGGAGACGGTCTGCAAATGATGAATCCCACTCCTTTACAAGAAGAACCCCTAGCTTTTCATTTACTCAAAGAGGATCCACAAATAAAGAGGACGCATCTGCTGCATTTCACGGATTTAGAGATGGTGAAAAATTCACAAGGGGGTTACAATCCAACAACACGGAGCCAATGTTTATGAGTCAGCCACGTCCGTATCAAGGTCGGAATGGTTTTGCCCGAGGACAAACAAATTTTTCAAACAACCCCAAACGAGGTTTTCCTGGATTTTGTTCGCGATCTCCGATTAGGTCAAGAGAACGATCAGCTGGTCCATCCTCGTCTTTCAGGAACAGATCACAGGAAGACTTCAGTGGGCATGCAGAATTTTCTCATCGGAGATCACCCTCAGGTTACAGAATGGGGAGGATAAGCTCGCCTGACCATTCTGGTTATCCAAGGGAAATGGTTGTCAGGAGGCAAAATTCTCCACCTTACTCGTATAGACCATCAAATGCTGGAAGGGGCCGGGTTTATGCAAGGGGTAGAGGTTATGCAAGGGGCAGAGGTTATGGAAGAGATGACATCTCTTTTAGGAAACCATCTGACCGTGTTGTACATAGAAACCATGGAAACTTAAACAACTTGGATCCTCGAGAAAGGGTCGACTACAGTGATGATTTCTTTGAAGGACCTATTCATTCTGAACGATTTGGTGTTGATGTTAATGTTGAGAGAAGACAATTTGGTTATAGACATGATGGTACCAGCTCTTTTAGACCATCTGTTAACAATGATAGTTGTGCACCTACTAATGTAGAGAATGGCCCTGATGCTGTGAGATTTGGACAGGACCCTGATATTGAGATAGTAGAAGAACAAGGGATATTGATGGAAATTGATGGAAAAAATAAGAACTCAACTGAGAATGCATCTGGAAGAACTAAGAATATGGAAGAGGAGGAAACTTCGAAGCACAGTGAAATTTGGCAACGGGAAGAGCTTGGTGGTGACGGGGTCTAGAGAAAGGTTACTATTCAATATGCGTGAACCTTCTAGGACCATGAAGATATTAAGTGATAGTGAATCAGGTATCAAACGGAAGTTCTGTGATTTTGCCACGGCCGAGACCAGTTAGTGGCTGATTACTGTGGGCATTCCAATAACTGATGTGAAGGGACACTCTGCTAAATTATGTTAAAAAGTTGCGAAATTGGTCATTGCTTGGCTGTGTATATACGGCACCTCTCTTGTGGTATCATCTAGACTTTGTTGCCTTTCGTGCTGTGATTCTGATTTCGGTGTTGTCCTCTGCACTGTAGCACTGTCCGTGATAAACTTGGAATGGACATACAACTGAAGCAAGATGGTATAAATACATGTGGGAATTTGTCAGGCTTCTCCACACTCGGTAATCCTCAGCCGGCTTGGGTAGAACGTGACTGGTCTAACAGATATGAGGCGAGGAATGACTAGGGTGTTAGAAGAGACTTTCCTCGTTAAAATACAGGCTGGACTTTTCCCCCGATACAATTATTTGGACTGGAGAAAGCTTTGATGAATAAGTCTCTTTGCCAAAGCTCTAGAGTGCTCTACTCGAAGTTGGGCCTGCCAAGACGATAACAACCCCCACTATATGGTTGAGCCATGACTGTTTTTGGCATTTAGAACATTCACTTTCATCTGTGAATAACCAGATAATGAATTCTTTTAACATGTCATCAATTTAACTTTAGGTACGCCCAAGATGGTTAACGAGTACACATCCTTGTGGAACTTGAAGTATAAGCTACACCAAGCTTGCTTGAAATGTTGAAACAGCCACTGATTATCTGTATGTAGAACTGGGTTTACCGGCCATGGCAAAACACACTGGAAACAGCCAAAGGTGCACCAGCCATTTGGACCTATTGGTTTGGTTAATGGCTCCTTCTACTTTATCTCATTGCAAGTGAGTTCCAACTTCGAAGGTACATCTCACCGTAGGGAAAGGAATATTTCTGTTTGATGTAGTAGCTTCTCCAGTTTAGTCATGTGAAAGATTCATGCCATGCAATTTCACCTGGTTTAATCAGTAGAATGAGGGCATAAATTGTTGGGAACTAGGAGAGAGTCCAGCATTCTGATTTGGGAATGTGTCTGAGTTTGTATTTAGTTGGTGTTTCTGAGGCAAGAGATTGAAGTTTTTAGAGGATGATATTATAGGAGTGATGGGCCATGGCTTAACCTCGACATGTATGCTAACCATCTGTCAGCAAACATGTCATGATCTTTTATGGAATGGGGAAAAGTTGCATTTGAACTAATTAGAACGTTATGGATCAGCCCAAAGCAACATGCTAAAAAGTAGGCATGATTTATTTGTCAAATTTGTGTAGCATGATCTTATGTCCTGTGTTTATCAAACCAAACATGCCAAATATTCTATACACATCTCATCCACAAGATAAAACGTTCTCCAAGTTTGTGATGTGTGTTATTCAGTCTTTACTCTTTAGGCCAAATACTCAAATATGAGAAACAGGGACGCAAGGAAAAGTATGCGATTGGCAGCTAGAATACTCATGGTTACTTTGCAAATAACTTTTCGTGTTTTAGGCATTTATTAGTTTCCCTTTGAACAAAACATCAAAGTAAGCTACTTTTCATAATTTCTCAATTTATAATATCAAGTAGTTGACCTTCAATTCAACAAGTTTATCAACAAAATAATGAAAGATATACAACAAAGAATCACAAGAAAAATACAGGATACAAACAAAAGTAAACCAAAGTTTCAAATGAGTCCTCCACCTTGAGATCAAACTGAGTTTTGTTGTTTTACCTCCTCTTGTTCTTGCTGCCCAAAAGCAGAGAAAAGTAGAACAAGATTCGAAAGAAGAAGCCCCAAGCGACCGTGACCCACAAGCAATTCCATTTGCTGAGATCCGTAACGCTTTGCTTCTGCAAAATGTCGTATCCTGTTGTCAAGCAAGTGGAGCTAGTGATCCTCATCCCAAGTGATTTGCTCATGGTTGCCAGAAGCCTAACTTTCATCCCCCGAGGCACCGCGGCGAGAGGTGTGTTGTCGAATATCTGAACTCCTCTGACGAAACACTTTGTCGGGTCGCTGAATTCGTTTATGAGAACAGCTTCGTAAGGGTACTTGACTAAGGAGATGTAATGGAACCAGATCCAATAGGAAGGGATTCGATCTCGGCTGATGAAGAACCCACTGAAAAGCAAGAAATAGGCTAAGATAGCTACCACAATGGTGTAACCGAGCATCACATGTGGGACAACGCCTGATAAGAAGGTGACGAATGAGCTTCCTGCCCAGAAAGCGGCTAAGACTATTAGGAAGTAGAAGAGGAAGCCCATGAGGCCTCCATCTAATCCCACGCCCCAAAACGTAGTTGCTGCGAAAGCAAGCGAGAGGATGATCAAGGAAGGAAGTGCAACGAGAGAGTGAGATAGTACATAGGAGGATCTTCGGTAAGCGTTGTAAGCGGTTTCTCTCATGAAAATGAAGCGTTCTTGGAGGAAAACGGGTAGAGCGTCTGCGCAAGTGTAGAACGTTGTGGACATTGCAAAGGAGAAGAATCCGAGACGCTCTTGGACTCCTTTGGGGGAGTTATCTAGCTGCCAAAACATGGTGGCTAAGATGAATCCAGTGACTAGAACAGCTCCTAGGCGTATCCCGAACAGTTCAGGCTGTCTGCGATAATTAGTCATGGACCGTTTGGCTAGAACCGCAAGTTCGACCCAAAACGGGTTTGCGAATGTTGGAATGGTGAAAACAGGGCTCGAGCCCGAGCGAGGAGTAGTAGTGGTGGTCGCTCCGGAGACGAGCTTTCCTTTGGAAATGCTTGCGCTTATGGCTTCTTTAAGGGACAAGCCGGTCTGAGTTCTTGGCTCTGCTTTCCTCTGTCTAAACCCTTTGTTGAATTCCACTAAACTTCTTGTTCCACCAGCGGATCCTTCGAGCTCTCGGATCAAATCTAAGGCAAACTCGGTGC
The DNA here is from genome assembly GCA_030161315.1 of Eutrema japonicum. Lineage (NCBI taxonomy): Eukaryota > Viridiplantae > Streptophyta > Magnoliopsida > Brassicales > Brassicaceae > Eutrema > Eutrema japonicum. The sequence continues at coordinate 51,193,513 of BSQW01000005.1, forward strand.
GATTCTCGTGTTCGGGAATCGGGTGGCCAAACTCGGCGAAGAAGCGCGGTAGCATCGCGGGTGATCCGCTGAAGACGGTTTGGCCACGGGACAAGAAGAGAAGACGGTCGAGCAATCGAAGGAGACGGTAACTAGGTTGATGAAGAGTCATGATCACCATGCTTCCGCTCTGTGCGATTCGTTTGAGAACCTTAATGACACTGAGGGCGCTTGTCGAGTCAAGACCAGAGGTTGGCTCGTCTAGGAAAAGCAGAATCGGGTCGTGGATGATATCGATTCCGATGGATACTCGCCGCCGCTCTCCTCCGGAGATTCCACGGTGGCCTTCATCTCCGATTATCGTTTTGGCCGCGTTTCTAAGTCCCAATTGGTCAATCAAGGCTTGGACGCGGAGATTCTTCTTTGATTTGGAAAGGCTTCGCGGGAGACGAAACTCGGCGGCGAACATTAGGGTTTCTTCAACTGTGAGCATCGGGAAAAGAAGATCGTCCTGCATCACATAAGCTGAGATCGCTTTCTGCATTTTCGAATTGAGAACTTCGCCGTTTAGAGTTACGTTTCCTTTCAAGCTTCCTTTGGCGATTCGATTGGCTAGTGCATCGATCAGCGTCGATTTCCCAGAGCCACTTGCCCCGAGCACAGCCAGTATCTCTCCGTCTCTAGCCTCGCCGGAGATTCCGTTGAGGAGCGTCTTCGTCTTGGAAGACAAGAGCCCGCCCGACGGAGCTCCGACGATGGGATCTGAAGGGACGCGCCTCCACGAGAACTTCCGGCGAACTTTCACGCTGTAAGTGAGATCGGTGAACGAGAGAACGAACGGTACGGATCGGTCCGGCGAGGAAAGATCCACATCAACGTGATGCTGATGGTTGCCACCGTTCGTTGTGTCGCCGACATTCTTCAAGAGCTGTGCGAACGTTGGAGAAGAAGCGCCTGAGCAGCTGGAGAGATGGTTAGGCTCCGGCGAGAAGAACGGCAGCGACATATTGTCGTCTGCTGCAACCACACGGGACATACTTTGGGTTTGTGTGAAGCGGGAAAATCAATAAACGGCGGCAAAGAAGAGTTTCTGTGTATACCAACGATTTAATTTCTATTTCTATTTATAGACCTAATAATTTATCAAGAAAATGTGGTTGGGCCGTTTAATATGCTTTGATTTTTAGGATCAGTTTGATGAATAATTTTTAAAAAGAAGAAGACTCAAAGTCACAATGGTGACGCCAGTGTAGATGAACCCCCAAACCTAAACTCAACAAGTAAAAGTGTATAACACCATTTGCCACATGTCCGATTCTCTCTTCCTTTAAGATGTTTTCGTGTAGCATTCAACTATATTTTGTAGCCCACCCTTGCCGAATTTAGGCCACCATTCCTTCACCAACCCTTAAACTCCAAAATTAAGAGGATATTTATATTTATTTATGGTATTATAAACTTTCACTTAATTGGGTAAGTAGCAATGGCTTTTTTTTTTTGTAGGTAAATTCAATTTAAATGGAACCATCATGTACAACAAACTATTCTTTCTTAAAGAAACGAGAGGCATAAACCAAATACCGAGCAAATAAAAAAAGGTAAAAGCGTATGAACATATCCAACGGTTTTGCTATACACAAACCCACCAATCCAACCACATCACATCTCCCAATACCGACCACCCATACATGACTGACTAGTCAAGCTGAAAAACTTGATTCCATCGACTGCAAGATTGCTGACATGTTGAACTTAAAGCTTCTTAGACTGTTTACAGGTCTTGTGTCCTGAGGATGGACGAGTTCATGCTTTTTATTGTAGCTTTCTGTTGTCGTTGCTGTTGTTGGTGCTGTTGTTGCTGTCCAGTTTCCTCCACCACTACTAGCCTTTGCATTCCACACGCAGAGTGCTATACAAAAAATATGAATTAGATCTCTGCCAAAAAGCTCTCCTTTTATGAATGCTTGCTGAAAAAGAAGATGTCAAACCTTTAGGGGGCTTGTCAGGTCTCCGTGCTACAGGAGCCGGATGCTTTGATATCCACGACTTCAACGATCTGCACATGTTTGTAATCTCTAATGCTATGCACCAATAATGAAAATCACCCAAGAATCTATGTGGACAAATAGAAAGGCACTACTCACGCAAGAAAAGGTGCCACCATATACAACTTGAGACCAGCAACTCCATGAGTTATCACCTCATTACTTGCTGGCTGAAGATCATCAAGCCGATGCCATGCAATTTCCTACAAGTATTCCACAACAACTCTCAATGTAAGAGACTCATCATACATACGCAGACAAGATCACACCAACAAGGTTGATTGTTAAGCACATACACTGATTTCCTTCTTTGTTAGTGGCGCAAAAGCTGTATCATCAGTCACCCCAGCAACTATGTAAAGTCGCACTCTTTGCTGCCTGAATGTAAACTCAATATATTCTTCTTTCTTCAGTAGCTTTGAGACATCAAATCCAGTTTCTTCTAACACCTATGTTTAGCATAGAAGAATAAAAAACCAAAAAAAAAAGTACATAACACGGCCAAACCAAGTGTGACAAAACATTCAGCTTTTTCATCATTAATCCATAATCCAAGTTTATACAATCAGCAGGACAATTACACCTAAACTGCTGCAAGTAAAATAGCAGTGAGAGAGCTACAAGTAAACCTTTTGGGCTTTGACCATTTCTATACGAATGAAATAGTAAAATGGACCAGAGAGCCTCTATAGTTGACCATTGACAGCAGCAGCTATTCTCATTTGCAAAAGATCCTGTAAAATGGTGACCTAAGAACAACATTTCCTTGCTCAACTATATTTTTAAGTAGGAGAGTTTATTTCCGGTATGTAAGGAGCATGTGCCATGATCAAGCTGTTATATTAGTATGAATAATGAGATAACCTGTAACCCAGAACAGAATATATAAAAGACGTTCTCTCTTCTATTCTTTCATGCGTACATAATGTTGACACATCTTCAAATGTCAACAGCCAATAAAGTAGAACCAACGCACTACTCGAGGTTAATATGTGACAGCCAAACTCATAAGATACAACGACTACAGAATAGATTTAATCTAATAACAGTATTCATTTTTAGTATGCACTTATGATAATGAGTGGCGGTTGTTGGAGCTATCAAATTTGCTACAAAAGAACAAAACAAATGAACCACGCAAGAGACAGGAAAACAATAAAATCGATACTCACCTCACGTATAGCACACGCATAGTCTTCTTCATCCTTACTTTTCTTCCCTCGGGGAAAGCTCCAGCTTGATCCTTTCCATCCCTTCACCAACAAACACTGAAAACTCCAAGAAAAACGAGAAATGTGTAAGCATGAAGTAACAAGTAAACTTAAATGCTAATAAAAAAAAAAGATCTGAAACTCGTAAATATCACCCAAGGGGTCTAACCCGTTCATAAGTTTCATCCAGGATGATTGCCCCAGTGACCGGAACTCGACACTTGTAAGAAGTGAAGTCTTTGAATATGTCATCAATGTTAGCAACATAAGGTCGCAACACATCACAGCTGTTGAATACTAGCTCACGTCAAGGGAAAAAAATCCACAGGTTAACAAAAAAATCAGCTTATTTCGACATTATGTTCCAAGCATATGAGAAAGGATACAGAGCGAAGTAAACTCCTTCAAGGAGAGAGACTTAAGCGTTGGATCATTTTCTACAGCATTATCTTCATAGTACCAATAAGCATACTCCACCAGAAACAAAATTCTCTCGAATGACTGTTGATCTTCTTCCGGGACATTCAAAACAAACCGACTGAAACAAAAGCCATCCGTAAACCCCATCACCAAACATCAGTTACCGATTCGAGCCCATCGCTTCACTTTCTACGGGATAAAAAAAAAACACTCGATTGATAAAAAATACCTGCAAAGATCGTCGAGAAGTTCCTTTGAAGGGAGGCAGTTTCCTATGTTCTTTGATGAACTAGATGATCGGTGGAGAGCCGACATTTTTTCACCTTTCTTGTGTAGTAGTGGTTCTTCTCTCCTAGTTAAAACCCTAATACTGGATGAGAAAAGGAGTGCTCTCTCTCTCTCTATCTACTGTCTATATATCTCTAAGCTTTTTGCTTATCCGATTGAAAGAGAATGCTACTAAGCCCTCGTCGTGGTCGGTGAAATCTGATCGCTCCTCCGGAGAAGATGAGAATCTGAGGGTGTGTAAAGGTGGGGCCCTCTTCGGCTTTATCGCTCTCATGGAGAGTTATTAGGGTGGATAATATATCCGAGATCCGATCCAAGTTTCTACTGGATATCCTAACCCAATTGAATTTGCTAGCTGGATACATTTCAGAGAAAAAAAAAGAATATTTTAGTCGCTCACGGAGTAAATAAAAAAAAAAACAAAAAAACAAATTGACCGTGTCCGAGCTTCTCATTTTGGGTAAATTAGTCTCTGAAATCGATTTTTCCTTTCCCGAGAGGAGATTGATTTTGTTCCGTAGTAGACCAGACCAGAAGGATCGACGAGGATATGTCGTGGCTGCGAACGGCCGTGAGTAAGGCGGTGGAGGTCGGAAACCGGAAAAATATCACACGAACCGTCAGGAACTATGCTGACTCCGTCGTCCAGCAGGCTGGCCAAGCCGTCGCTGAAGGAGCCAAATTGTTCCAAGACCGCATTGTAATTTTTCCTTTGCTTCTAAATTATTCCCCTTTTTAATTGGTATTTAGGTCTTCTTAGATTCTAGTTTTGATTCTGCTGCTATTAAGGAATTTACTTTGATTCCTAAGTCTGCTGCTACATTTCATTTCACCGTTTTTCGCACCATAAATGTTAGTTTCTTTCAAAACCAATATATCCTACTCAGTACTCACTTGAGCAGTTGGAATAATATTCTAACATTAATTAATGTTGCATTACTTCAAGACTTGCATGAATAATCCCTTTGCAGGGTGTTGGGGCCTATAAGAGTGTTAGTCAGACGATTCAGAGATTGGAAGAAGCTGCAGTCTCATACAGGGGTCACGAAAGAGCATTGCTGATTACCAGATGGCTATCTGTGCTTAAGGAGATCGATAGAGCTAGTGTACGTCCCGTCAATGATAAACAAATGAGTTCAGAGGAAATACTTGCTTCTGATGAAGCAAAGAGACGTGAATGGGTATTGTTTCTCTTCTCTCTTTTTTTTTTTGTATATAAGGAAAGGAAGATGTTTGCAAAGCCTTAAATATCAAGAATACTACTTAAGCATAAATGATTGTGATCCTTAGTGGTGTTGGGTGCTTGGGTTAAGAATCTTATATGTTCCTGAATTGATTTTTTCAAAGAGGAAGAGAAATAAGCCTATGAAGATGTCATCCTCCATTTTACAATATCAAGAATATTACTTAAGGAGATATCATTGTTATCCTTATTGATTTAGGGTAAATTTTTCTGTTACAGGGTTTGATTAACAGTGACTTTCTTAGTAATATCCTGCTTCTAATTTCATATGTGGATTTATGACCATTTTTCCAAGAGAAATCTTTCAGAATATCCCTTTCCATGTGTAGGTTTTGTATTACGATCCAGATATAGGAGGTGAGCCACTAAACTTTCGTGATGTTTTTCTGCAAAGTCAAGCCCTGGAGGGCATCGTTCTGTCCATGGTATTCTTTCGCAACCTAAACTTGATGGCTATCTGATAAGTGGTAACTTCTAACAAACAGTCCCCTTTCTCTAAAGTCTAAAATTTCCAAAAGTTTGACATGCATCATCTTTGATTCGATTTCTCAGTGTTAATTCGAGATAATTGAAATGTAAAGACAATATATAGCTTGGCTGAAAATAAAGAACAAACCAAATTAAGTAGACTCTTATATGTTGTGAGAGCCTGTCACTTATCTTTTTCTCGGAATGTTTTGCTATACCTATATTTTTGGGTTATATGAAAAATATGGTATCATCTATGGGGGTTAACTCTAATTTTGACTGTTCTATTACAGATTATTGAACCACCACATGACGAAGAAATTACTCTACTTCTGGAGATGTTTGGGTGAGTTGCCTTGCGAAAATTTGGTTCCAAAAAGAGTCTTCGAAATTTTTTTATTGGAAACATGACACAATTCATTGCTATTTTCATACCAAATGTGACTATTTATAGAGCTTAATATTGTTTTCAGGCTTTGTCTGAATGGAGGTAAGGAAGTTCATGATGCCATAGTCAGCAGTATGCAAGATCTTGCTATAGTCTTTTCGAGTTACAAGGATGAAGTTTTGGTATGCGCTTGAGCAATAAAATTCTGCATTTGTGTTAATGTATGGGCGTTGGGATTTCCTCCTTACGTGTTTAAACTTCTATGTTGCTTTTGTTGCTCATGTACAGGTTAAGCAGGACGAATTGCTTCAGTTTGCGCAAAATGCTATCACAGGGTTGAAGATTAGTGCTGAAATGCTGAGGTGATAAATGAAGATATTAATGTGCCTTTTGCCTCGTTTCTCTTCATGATGACTGAGTCATAGAGCATTGCTTATCTTGCATCACTGTTGATTGAATTTATCTTTTCAGAATTGATGCTGAAGCTTCTGATCTTAGTAAAAAACTCGAAAAGATGAACGCCTCTCAATTTCCACAGGAGAGTGAAGAAAAGGAACTTAAAGAGTCTCCTTTAACAATAGAGGTGACGTGCAGTATCTCCAAACCCTCTTTTCCCTCCCTAAGCTCATTTAGGTAGCTCCATGTGAGAGACTTCTCATTTTGCAGGCTCTCAAAGAAACACTTGCAAAGATTCGTCTTTGCTCCAGATTAGAAGGGCTGCTAATTAGAAAGAGACAACTAAGCAACGGGGATTCACCAGATATACATGCTCAGAAAGTAAGTTTGTGAGCTTTATTATTCTCAATCATAATCACCTTACATGGTGATTGGTATTGTTATCACCATCTTGTTCTACTTGTTAGTGCTGATACGGAGTATTAAGCGTTTTGTGTATTCCATGACACCATATACGTTTCAAGACTTCTGGATGATAGGGAGAATGTTAATGATGGAAAATAATGGATAATTTGTTTTTGAACCAGGTCGACAAGCTCAAGGTGTTATTGGAATCTTTAGCAAATTCAACTTCCAAAGCCGAGAAACGAATAACAGAGAACAGGTTAAGCTTATCACCAACTCCAGTTAGTTTTCTTATATATCTCTAGTTAAGACTTATTTTTTGTTTAATTTTAGTATGACATGGTAAATTCCCCAGACCAGATGAATAGGTATTAAGTTCTTGTACACTTCTATATCATGTTCAGCAAATACTGCTGAGACAATGCGCAGTTCATTCCTTGCTATTTTATGCATACTTTAAAATGTTTTCCTTCTATTTGCGTATCAAATTTGAGCGATGGGACCATCAAGACAACTTTGGTTTTCTTCAAAGCTTGTCTTGCTGTATTTAGATGCATCTTAGTCCTATTGAGCGGATGATTAGTCAGTTGAAGCAAAAACACTATCAATGGATAACAATTGTCCAAATGTCTTTTTGCAGACTTCAGAAAGAAGAAGCACTAAAAGCTCATGTGGTGAAAGCAAATGAAACTGGTGAAAAAGAAAAGGTTTTTTTCTTCCCTTTTTATTTCTTCTTTTGGGTTATTCAATGCCAAAAAAAAACAAAAAAAAACATTAATAGTAGCAGCATCATGTTCATCAGCTGCCAGTATTGAGGTTCTTTGCTATTATTTATTGTGTACAGGAATTGGGTGCGGAAATTGCACAACTTGAGAAACAAAGAGATGAGCTGGAAGCCGAACTGAAGAGGGTAATTTAATCTGCGTTTATCTATATGGTTTCCTGCTTTATCCTGGAGGTTTACATACACACACTTAAACAGATGAAAATTTTGTCACATATACAAACGTAAGCTTGTCATGTTGTTTGAGAAGAAAAATAATAAATTTCATTGATTCTGTGAAGCACTTCTATTTTTATTTTTATTTTTGCTTCTCCGTGTGATTATTGTGGTATGGAAGGTATTGTCAATACCAAATATTCTTCCATGTAGGTTAATATATCATTAGCTGCTGCTCAAGCTCGGTTCCGCAATGCGACGGAGGAGAGGGATCAATTTGGTGAAGCTAACAATCAGATAATCGCTCACCTGAAAACAAAGGTGGCGCTTTCATTAGACGAGTAGCTCTCATGTTAATAATATCCACGCGAAATAATTTCCTTCTTAATGCAGGAGGATGACCTGTCCAAATCAGTTGTAGCCTGTAAGAAAGAGGCAGAAGTTATCAAGACATGGATTAATTTTCTTGAGGATACATGGCTTCTTCAATGCTCATATACAGAAACGAAGGATAAGCAGATTTTGTATTTCTATCAACTCAGCTGTTTCTCGCCATATATATATTTTGCTTTGCTGCACAACGACAATGAATAATCCAGTGGGATGTATGTCTTAGGGGAGAATTGGAGAAGCATGAGGATTACTTCTCGGATGTGGCTTTTAATATACTCTCTGCTTACAAGGTAACCTCTGTATGTTATGGAAACTTTAAACTAGTAATTGATAAATGACGGAGCTAACACAAAAATTCATATTGTACAGAAGGAGGTGGCACCTTTAATAAGTCGTATAGAAAATTATGTGGAAAATCTGAAGAATCTGGGTCCTGGGTAAATGCCTCTTAATGAATTGGATTGCTACTATGATTGCTTGGTTACTGGCTAATACCTCTAGTTGGAGTTGAATTGCTCCTAGTAGTAGTGGTGACAGTTTTCGTATGTGGGGGTGACAGGTCGGAGAAGCCACCAAATGCAGATCAGGGGGACATTCAGGTTTCAAACCCGAGGAAAAGTCTGGAGCAGGAGTATCTAGACTATGAGACCAAGGTAAGAATCACTGCTTAACAGGTCGCGATTGATTTTTCATTGAGACCTAATTAATAGCACCCAAAATTGACTCGACACGGTTGTGCATTGGTTATTTCTTTCTTTTTTCTGGTTGCTCTTCCTCGTCACTTATCTGGTTTTATGGGAAAAAATTAGATCATTACCACCTTCAGCATTGTGGATAACATGAAAGAGCATTTCCAGGTTCTCCAAAACAAACTGGAAAAGTGAGTGGAAACATTACTCTCTGAATCGGTAGAGGTTTGATTATACAACTAAGTTCTGAATTCCTAAAATTATACCAGGAAGGACGACCGGCGTGTGAAAGAGCTGTTTGATGACATGGAGAAAATGAGGCAGGAATTTGAATCCATAGCGAGGCCAACGTTAGAGATAGAGATTCCATCACCTAAAAGCAGTGCTTCATCACCCAAATCTCCCAAGCCCAGCAGTAGCTTGGATGCTCCAACTGAATATACTACTCTGACCGAAAAGGCAGAGTTGAGCAATCCTGTGGAGGCACCGACTACTAGTGCGGGTTCCAGCCAGGAATTCAACCCTGAAGCCGAGCTAGCCGAGCTTGAATCTGAATTTGGTAAGGTGGGTCGTGATTACTCGGCAGATGAGGTTGATGGATGGGAATTCGATGAACTTGAGAAAGAAGTGCAGTAGTAGTCCAGCAACTGAGAATAATATAATATGTCATCACACGCATGCTCACATAAACTGATATATGTCACCTTCTTCTTTGGGCGTAACTCCCAAGTTCCTTTCCTAATCTGTATGGTAAACTGCTTGTTGTGTGTGTACGTGGAACAAATGAAAGCACTAAAAGTGACGTTAACTGTGTAAACCTTTGAAACCTCTGTCTAAGGACACATATTTTGAAGCATTAATTGGAAGTGTTTTTGATAGCATAAGATATGTTTCTTTATCAGTTTTTAGAAATTGTTACAGGTTTCTACTTTAAAAAGAAACACTATACAAAAAAAAGTTAAGAGTAGATTATGTTCTCGAAAAATAACAAAGTCATTAAAATCCAGTTGAGATTAAATCCCAAGCAATTAAACAAAGCGTTGGAATGATGTTATTGGTTTTTCTTGTGTTGTATGGAACGTGAGTTTGACCATAGTACTCATCAACATCGTGGATCTAGACGACTTCACGTCCATCTTCATCACCCACAAGATGGCACGCAAGCCACTTGTATTATTGAAACGTGACGAAACTAACAAGTGAACAATTGCACCATGCTACTTAAAATGGATCTCTGTTTAGGCTTCCATACTATATTTATCTATTCCTTCAATTTTCTATTTATTTGGTTATTAAAAAAAAAAACAAAGTAGAGTAAAGCTTTTCCCTTTGTTGAATGGAATAAATGAAACGATTGCAGTTTCACAGAGATATATTTGTTGATTCTTCTTCATCATCAACGGTTTCGCCGAAGCCATGTCCTACGACGCATCCCTGAGCGTCAAGGACCTGACCAGCCTTGTTTCAAGATCCGTCGGAAACGGTTCGTCTTCTTCCGCCAAGCCTCCCGGTCAGACCCGACCCGTCAAGGTCATCCCGCTCCAGCATCCCGACACCTCCAATGACGCTCGTCCTCCTTCCATCCCTTTCGACCATATCTTCTCCGGATGGACGGCCAAGATCAAGCGCATGACCCTCCTCGATTGGATTGATACTCTCTTCCCTTGCTTCCGATGGATTCGAACTTACCGATGGAACCACTATTTTAAGCTCGATCTCATGGCCGGTGTCACCGTCGGTATAATGCTTGTTCCCCAGGTATTACCATCTTGTGCTCCATAATTGAAATTTTCACTCAAAATGTTTCGATTTGAATTAACTCTTTTGATGGATTTCACCAGGCAATGTCGTATGCAAAACTAGCTGGCCTTCCACCCATTTACGGTCTATGTGAGTTTTTTTTCTATACAAACTCTTGCTTGAGGTCTTGATTTCAAGAAACGCCTAATTTTGATTTCAGTTTTATAACTTTTGATGCAGACTCATCATTTGTGCCCATATTTGTTTATGCCATATTCGGCTCATCCCGTCAGCTTGCAATTGGACCTGTAGCATTGGTGTCTCTTCTTGTCTCTAATGCTCTGGGCGGAATCGCTGATTCTTCCGAGGAATTGCATATCGAACTTGCCATTTTGTTGGCTCTTTTGGTTGGAATCTTGGAGTGCATCATGGGGCTCTTAAGGTAATAAGATTAGTTTTCTTTGGAAATCAGTCATTTATTATCTTTATTGTGCGGGCCGTAAAAATGTTATCCCTTCAATCAAAACTCCTTTATTTTGTTTGTGTTTCTGTTTTCAATCCAGGCTTGGATGGCTTATTCGTTTCATAAGTCACTCGGTCATATCTGGATTTACAAGTGCTTCGGCCATTGTGATTGGATTATCTCAAGTCAAATATTTCCTGGGGTATAGCATTGCCAGGAGCAGCAAGATTGTGCCGCTAGTAGAGAGCATTATAGCTGGAGCTGATAAGGTGAAACTTCCTTTTCCATCTTTTAACAGTGAGAACAAAACAAAACAAAATTCTCCTCTCTTTGGCTAAGGTCTTTTAATCGGGATCGAGAATTTGGTTTTTTCATCTCTTTATATTTTGATCTGCATATTCTTTCTCTACCTCTTTATAACTTTACTATATCTGGCTTTCCCTATATCCTCATGTCATGTTATCAAGATTTTGCTTGTATATCATTACTGTTACTGGTGAACAGTTTGGCTAAGAAAGCCTTTTGTTTTTTCTTATTCACATTTTATTTAGATGGATCTTTTTTCCCTTTTGTAGTTTCAGTGGCCACCTTTCTTGATGGGATCTCTCATTCTAGTGATCCTTCAAGTGATGAAGCATGTGGTATGAGCCTTGTTCTTTCCAGTGTTACCAGTGAAACAGTACTTTCCTTTATTAGTGTGATAGTAAGGTCATGGTGTTTCATGGCAGGGAAAAGCAAGGAAGGAACTTCAGTTCTTACGAGCAGCAGCGCCACTCACAGGGATCGTGCTCGGTACAACCATTGCAAAAGTCTTCCATCCACCTTCCATCTCTCTGGTCAGATCACTGAAGAACGAAACTATATATACTGTAGTTTCCTTTTTGAGCTACATAGTGGTTAAGTGTTTGCAGTAATAGCAAAATCTACTATGTTTCAGGTGGGAGAAATACCTCAGGGCCTTCCAACATTTTCTTTCCCAAGAAGTTTTGATCATGCAAAAACATTGCTTCCAACATCAGCTCTCATTACTGGTGTTGCCATCTTGGTGAGACATCAATATCATTACTTTTATCCGGGTGGGCATATGGGAACTGCAGCTGAACCTAATCATGTGAAACTATAAATGGATGGAGATGGCTATCTGAATTCCTAAGGAAAAAAAGAAGAAGAAGATAATTTCTTGTTTAGATTCGAATGCAGTAACGCATGTCAATAAATGGATGGAGATGGCTATCTGGCTTCCGAAGGAAAAAAAAAAAGAAGATGCAGTAACGCATGTCAATTGATATTATGATTTGTTTTTCCCTAATGAATTAGCTCTACATTTTTTTTTCCAGGAATCTGTGGGTATTGCCAAAGCACTTGCAGCAAAAAACAGATATGAGTTGGATTCAAATTCAGAGGTATTCTGCTTGACTGAAGATCCATTTGTGTAGACAATATTGCTGTTTCTTTTTTTTTGGCTTCTTTTACGGCCGTTTCATTGAAAGCTCAACTGTTTCTCCCCTCAATTGACAGTTGTTTGGTCTTGGTGTTGCAAATATATTGGGGTCATTATTTTCAGCATACCCAGCTACAGGTACGTTATCTACAGATGATAAAAGCCATTAACAATTGACGAATACGTATATAATTTTTCCAAAATAAATTAGTGTTATACAGTTCGTTTAATAACCTGAATTTGACGAATATGTGAATGTCCTGAATGCAAAATTTAGGATCCTTTTCTAGGTCAGCTGTGAATAATGAAAGTGAAGCTAAGACTGGCCTATCAGGACTTATAACGGGAATCATCATTGGATGTTCTCTACTGTTTTTGACACCGGTGTTTAAATACATACCACAGGTCTGTTTGCCTGTGATGAATATTTCAGTTTCTACTACTTGCTGCTCTTTCTGAAACTTTGGAGAATTGCGAAACTAGCTGCTGGATTCTAACTTTCACTCTGTTGCTTATCTCTCTCGAATTCACAGTGTGCTTTGGCAGCAATAGTGATCTCTGCTGTTAGTGGCTTGGTAAGTTCAAATAAACCCACCTGCCAGGGAGCGAAGATGAATTTTGCTTCTGGTTTCTCATTTAAACTTTCCGGATGTTTACCTATAGGTGGACTATGATGAAGCTATCTTCCTGTGGCGTGTGGACAAGAGGGATTTTACTCTTTGGACCATCACTAGCACCACTACTTTGTTCTTCGGAATAGAGATCGGTGTCCTTGTTGGTGTGAGTATTTAGAGACTCTTAGTATGTTCAGATTCACCTAACTAGTGTTTATATCATTTTCACGTATATATATGTGAATTCTGCAAAGCCTTCTAAGTACTCACGCAGTTGCAATACTTTCAATTTTAGGTTGGTTTTTCACTAGCATTCGTTATCCACGAGTCTGCAAACCCTCATATTGGTAAGAGGAATTCTGTTCAATTGCCTCTCGGTCACATGCGTTTTGAGAGTGCCTATTTTCTAACTTGGTTTCATTTCGTATCTTGATTGTTCTCCTGGTAGCTGTCTTGGGCCGTCTTCCAGGCACCACTGTGTACAGAAACATAAAGCAGTATCCAGAGGCTTACACATACAACGGCATAGTGATTGTCCGAATCGATTCTCCTATTTACTTTGCCAACATAAGCTACATCAAGGACAGGTGCGAGTGGCAATTTTATTCCTTGTGGTGTGAATCAATAGAAAGAATAACAAGCCGGTTTTTTTTATGGTAATGTGCAGACTACGAGAATATGAAGTTGCTGTTGACAAATACACAACCCGGGGACCAGAGGTGGAGAGAATCTCATTTGTTATCCTGGAAATGTCTCGTAAGGCCCTGTAATTTAATGTTGAAAATCTCTCAATTATTCATGTTATTGAAGAGAAAACAGAATCCGTGAACAAAATACAAACAATGGCAGCTGTTACTCACATAGACTCGAGCGCGGTGGAAGCCTTGAAAGAATTGTATCAGGAGTACAAAACAAGGGACATTCAGCTAGCGATTTCAAATCCGAACAAAGATGTTCACATGACAATAGCAAGATCAGGAATGGTGGAGCTTGTTGGAAAAGAATGGTACTTTGTGAGAGTACACGACGCCGTACAGGTGTGTCTTAGTTACGTACAGAGCTCTAACTTGGAAGACAAGAAACCAAGTTTCTTGAGAAGGTATGGTAATAACAACAATTCATCGTACACTGATCTTCAATCCTCCAACAATCTGTTGAAGGAGCCATTGTTGTCTGTGGACAAATAAGGAATCATGTAATGTAAGTAGCTCTCTCTGTGTATAGTTGTTGCGATTTTGTATTGTTGAGATTTTGTATACATTACAATCTACATTGTATCACCTAAAAGCATTCTTACTCTACTTTTACCGGATAAGAAAAATTTATCCAAATAAAAAATAGACCTTGGTGACATTGTATCTCTCAAAGGAAGTCAATATTATTCTTTCATTCAACCGTATGATACGACTACAGACAGTCACTAAAAAAACAAAAAAAAAAAAGAGTTTTTGGTTTGAAACGTTTTATTTGATGGCGTTATAAACAACTAAACAAAAATTGTTGCTTTTTTTTTGTTTTTGGACCTGGACTTTTGTTTCCCAAGGAGAAGGAACACAAAGCTTTCGCGATTGGTTTGCTTAGAATCATTGCAGTTGTGCCAGTCACCTTCTCTTCTTTCTTAATATAGGGAAGGTGGGACTTGGGAGAATGATGAGACAGCCAGGGAAGCTGTTGAAGAAGCAGAGGAGTTTGGGGGATTTTAATGGTGGCTCAGCCCATATATTTTTTGAAAAATCAGGGCTAAGCCCACCACAGGCCGGCTGGACTTTGTCCGCCAAACCTATGACTTTTTCACTTTCTTTTGATGATAAAAGAGTGATTTATAGACACTTTTCAACTTTCAGTTTACAAAAATGACACATTCTGATTTTAGACACATTCTCTATTTTATGACATGTGAAATCCTGAAAATACCATTTTATCATTATTCTCAAAATACAAAACAAATTTTTTATTATTATTATTCTTTTCCATGTGTACACAACTACATGGATATGCATGAATCCACTCGCATATCATCCACGTGTACACAACTACATGGATATGCATGCGTATTGACGCGAATATTGTATATGTGTACACAACTAAACACTGGTCGCTGGAAAAACTAATACTAATACGGGACATTCCAACAATAACTTCGTCAGAAAATCATCGGAATTCCCTCTGACGGGGACTGTTTGTCGGAAATTCATCGAAAAATCCTCTTCATTAGTCTATCGGAAAAGTTCCGATCATTTTCCGACGGACGGAAATCTGACCAAAATTGATTTTCGACGAGCTGTAACTGGCGGATTTAGTTCCGTCGGAAATGACCGCCAGTTTTCACATGTAAATAAAAAAGTTGTAAAATGGGTATCAAAGTATAGAAGAAAAACAAAATATAATTGATAATGAAAAAATAATTGTTAGTTTATTTTTTTATGAGAAGAATATAAAGAAAACAAAATGTGTAGGGTGTATGAAATGAAAAATAAAGAGAAAATAGGGGAATAATATTTACCTCTTGATAGATGGGTAATAAGATCAATAGACACACCCAAAAGTTCGAGAAAATGTGTCTAAAATCACAAAGTATCTATGTTGTAATTAGATTTTGAAAAAGTGTTTGAATGTAATTTTTTGATGATTAACACGCATAGGCTTTTTGAACTTGTTACTAGAAAGCTGGACTGAACACTATTTAATACGCATCTCTCATGCTTTTGTTTATGCTATTACCTTTACGGTCGGTAATAGGCTAATAGTTGGTAGAAGCATGAAGCGTAAAAATTCTCAGTTAAGATACTGAGAAATGACTCTTAAATTCTCATATTTTTAACTAACCAAAACATAAGCAAACAATATAAAAAAATAATAATAATAACGAAAAAAGAATGTTCATGCATTATATACAATATACTCAGATGGATGTCGTCTCTACAGAAACAATCAGGACTTTGTATGTTTTGAAAATTGAGGTTACTGCTGGAAAACGTTGTATACTGTTACATCCTCACACAGTAATACTTTGGGCCAAGCCACTCAAAAAGACTTGTTAATACTAAAGAAAGCCGTCCGTACATGCGATTCATTATTTTATACAAAACCAAAAAAAAAAAAAAAGAGAACATATAAACAAAAAGAGATGTGAGATTCGAAAGTCTAGACATAATAGATGATGCGGCCTATATATCTCCTACCACTCTATAGTTTAACTTTATTAACAAAAATATTAATAAATCATCATGAGAGAGACAAAGAGATAGATAGATAGATTACCTGTTGGCACAAGGGCTTAGGGGAGCTTTATGTCTTTGTAATGCACATAGCACTATAGCAGCCTCATGCATAGCCTAATGATCAATCTTCCAGATTCAAAACATAATCATACACTGGGAGATTCAGCCAGAAGGTTCATCTAGAGCGATATCAGCAGGATCACCGATCCATGGCCGGCCTTCTCTCCACAGGAATTTTATTCTCAATTTCCCATTTGCATCCACTCCCACAACATGTCCTTTACTTGCATGTGTCTCCATTCCCCAACCCCACCGAGGTGCAACCAGTCCGTTCTTTATCTTTACCCGGTCTCCAATTCCAAACGGCCTTATACGTTCCATTTCCCCGGCTTTGCAAAGCCATAGCCTGTCTAGGAAACAGATAGATACCCATAAGTCCCCATCCTCCATTCTGTGAACCACCCCTATGCTTGAAGGGTTCACCTCTCCCCACTGGTAAGTGGGTGTAGTGATGCTCAGCTTTACCCTAACCCAGTCCCCAATCTTGAGCTCTTCTTCTTCTATGGTTTCCACTTCCGATGGGTCTAGCAACCACGTTTTAGAGCCGGCAGGTGTGTATATCCGTAGCTTACCATCCGCATCAATGGCTGCTATGGTCCCTACACTCCCGTGGCTATGACCTGACCACCCAAACCGAGGCTGTTTCACTGCCAGTTTGACCCGAGTTTTTTGTCCGACTGCAAGCTTCTTTGCTTTCTCTAGATGCGAAGAGGACCCCGCCCATCTTTCTTGCTCGCCACAAAACGAAACTGAAGTGGTTCCGTCCCACTCGTCACCCTCATATCCTACTCCATGCACTACACCAACACTTCCTGGTCCAATGGACTTCCAACTAGGAACACCTTCTTTAAGTCTTACCCATTCTCCAACCTCAAACATACGCTCCACTTCTAAGTCTGCTGGATCTCCTCTCCACAACCCAGGCAATCCAAAGAAAGCAACCCTTACCTCTCCATCAGCATGAACAGTTGTTATGATGCCTCGTGAATCGGGCTTAGCTCCTCTCCAGCCCCATCTTGGTTCTGTTAAGCCCTTCTGGAAATGCACAAACTGGCCAACTTTCAAAGCTGGAATCTTCTCTAAATCTGTGTAATGAGTACTCCATCTTCCTTTCCGGAAACAACAAGCCAGCTCCACGTAACCTGTTTCCTGTATGCTATGAACAATGGCAATACTCTCCCTTCCTACACTAAACCAATCATAGCTTGGTCTGTTTCCTAGGCTTGGTTTTGAGCGCACCCAATCACCGACTTCAAAACCTGAGAGCAGCTCTGCATCCCCAGGTGAGACTCTCCACAATGTCTGTCTACCAGTCACCTGCGCCTACAGGAGAACAAAAATAATCCAACCCTCGATTATGAATTACTGCTGAAAACAAAAAGCTGAGGACAGCCCAATCAATTTGGGAAATGATCCATTTCAGAAACTTACACTCAGAGTCCCATCCATGTCGATTCTCATTATTTTACCAATAGTTGCTGGAGTTTCATTTGACCATCCAAGTCGTGGTTGGGTGATAGATGGTATCATATGAATCTCTTGCCCCACATGAAAGGGTACAACCTTTTCAACATCTGTCACAGAACATGAAAAAGGCTTGCTCCTGAAACAGAAAGCTATGCCCACATCACCATCTTCGTCTAAGCTGTGCATCACGCCAACACTGTTTCGAGTAATGTCTTCCCATCCATATTTCGGGGAAGACACTGACGCCTTCACTCTGACCCAATCACCAACCTGCTCGTGGTACAAAGGCTCAGTGTTAAGAGAATGAAAGCTCTTGAGAGGCTGCAGATCTAACTGAGATGCATTTTAAAAAAAAACAACCAAATTTTCTCATCCTTGTGACTCCATGAGAAAACCAGCTTTACCTTGAAATCATCAATCTTTTCCATGTCCGAAGGATCTGCCTGCCACGGTATAGGTCGGTTTGGTATTTCAATTATAAGGAGACCATCATTCTCTATCTCACTAATTTTGCCAACACTGTGGTGTGTCTCACCACCCCAGGCATATCGAGGTTCTGCAACTGACCGCTTTACGCACACCCGATCACCAATCTATAATATTAAGAAAATTGTTGGATAGAACTTCTGATATGAAGTAAGAACTGTTTGTAAGAAATCTACATAATACTTTATTACCCTAAAGGGAGCAACGGGTTCAACTTCCTCGGGTTCACAATGCCAGGGATTTGGAAGATAACTTAACTCCACCAGGAGGCTGCTATCTGGCCTTACACAATAAACAATCCCCATACTCCCTGGGACAACAGATCCAAAACCATGTTTTGCTGAAGTCAGATTCTGACGGATACGGACCCAGTCCCCGACTTTGAACTCTTCCACGCGCTCCATTTCGGCAGGATCAGCTTTCCAGCCTCGAGATGCTCCAGGAAACCCAACTCGTAAGATCCCATCCTCATCAACACATAAAACAGTGCCGACACTATCACGTGATTGGCCACGCCAACCAAACCTAAAATAAAATCAATCAACACCATATATGGTTATGAATCCGGTAAATGAATTACACCATAATTTCTAACAGCTTTTGTAGCTCCAACTTGATAGTTTTGGATTATTTAGACCAAAGCTTAATTAATTATTCAGGAAGACAAACAGGACAAAGAGGAAGCTTTTACAAGTCCGAGAAAGTTTCACAGTAGAAAATGTTCATCCAAGATATCGGGCCTAGAAAATGTGCATACACAAGGAAAGCACTTACAAACCTTGGCTCTTTGACATCTGTTCTGAGTCTTACATGCTGGCCCCTGTCCAATGGAATCAACTTAACAACTTCATTTGCTAACACACGAGCTTCACCAGAACAAAATGCGACAATCATGTCCTCCTCAAGAATGGTTTGCACAAACCCAACACTCTTAGGCTTAGCACCTTGCCATCCATGTAAGGGTGTTGTTATGCCTCTCTTGAACTTCACCCAATCCCCTACCTCATAGCTGAGAATTTGAAACCAGCGTCAGTTAACTGCGTAGAGGTGCATATCAGCAGAAAGATTTCAGAAGAGTCCTCACATTGTAGGTGATAGATGAACTCCCCTTTTTAATAGTGCCTCCATCAGATCCTCTGAAATCCATTCTCTTGGAAGGGCTTCTAAGAAGTCACGTACTGTCTTGCCACTGTTATTCAAAAACTATATTAATTATGATCATAGAAGGAAAAGGTAATGGCAC
The DNA here is from genome assembly GCA_030161315.1 of Eutrema japonicum. Taxonomy (NCBI): domain Eukaryota; kingdom Viridiplantae; phylum Streptophyta; class Magnoliopsida; order Brassicales; family Brassicaceae; genus Eutrema; species Eutrema japonicum. The sequence continues at coordinate 51,213,113 of BSQW01000005.1, forward strand.
TTCAAAATGCTAGCTTCTGAGATAAATTTTGTATGAGTGGATTTCACAACCACTGACAGGAAACTGACATTACCCCAGTGCAATGAGTATACCCCTTCATTTCAACTATTTAATATTTAAAATAGCATAAAATTAGTGCTTGCCTGTGGTTTCTGACGTCCACAGCAGCATCAGGAATCCTAAGCATCACAATTAACCAATCAAGGTTTTCACGTATCATCTTTGCCGCATCTGCTGCTATATGGAATGCGTTGTCTCCTTCATCATCCTTATGATAATGAAAAAAGAAGAAGACAAGTCAAGTGACAAGGTAAAAACAGCACATGTTGAAAGCCAGCTCTGACTGCATGAGGACGTTACCCAATGTGGAACTTACAAACATCATATGCACAAAGCCTTGCCACTAGTTATGCAGAGAACATATTTTCCAAACCATGATATTCATATCAAACGCTAGTAAAACACAGATTGGAACAGTAATGACTGTAAATTAAAATAACTTATTTACTATTAACATATATTCAAGAAACTGGTCATCATTATATAGCAATAAGAAACGATAGACCGAAAGAACCATTTGTATTTGTATCAACAAGTCAACATTCTTCATGCAGATTGACAAGAGATTCAAGCAATAGCATATTATTCAGCTTAGCCCTCTATGACTAAAGAATAAAATTAGTATTGAAATCCAAAACATACGTTCACACTTGAATTTGGTTTGGATGTTGAAACCAGTTCCCCTATTGAATTAATGACTGTACATTAAAGTAATTGATCATCACTATGTAAGTTTCCTCTTTAAAATTTTCCAACCACAAAAAAAAAAAAAAAACAAGAAAAAAAAATCTCGTTCAGATTGACAAAATTCAAGCCTTGGGATATGGTAAGCTTAGCCTCTCCATGTTTTGAATACTCAATGCCTCCAGGATAATAAAATACAGTCTTGGCAGTAAAGGAGATTGTTGATAACAAATAACTCATAAAACCTAGGGAAGCCTGCATTATTACCCGTATATTGCAGTCCGAACCAGACTCTAGAAGTAGGCTAACACAGGCATTCGCCCCTCTGGCCAAAGCCATATGAAGGGGAATTGTATTGTGAACATTCCGGATGTTCGCATTCACACCAGCATCGAGAATGACCTATCACATCAGACAAACGTAGTTGGCTGTAAGGCAGAATATAATAATTCAAATGAAAGATATGAGTGAAATGTACGAAAGTCTATCAACACTAAAAATATTTGGCACTGCATTCTTCGTCTTTTCCCTCAATAACTACCAACAATTTTCGATTCACACCATATATTATTTACTTCGTTGATAGGGAACGCGTGTAATTCTTAGATTTAAGAAATGTTTGGTGCTCCGCAACAGCACATCTATCAACACTGACAAAACATAATACTATTCTTCCTCTTTAAAACATCAACTTTAATACATTATTGGTAGGAAAGCCTCTTACTCTCACAAGTTCCACATTGTTAGCCATAGCAGCAGTATGCAACGCTGTTCGTCCATGCTGAGCATCTTGCGCAGTCGGATCTGCCCCAGCCGCAAGCAATATCTGGACTAGCTCTCTACCTTCTGCAGCAGTATACATGCTAAGTAAACTGATTTATATAAGAAATAAAATAAATACATAACATCCAATAAATTCAACTTTGACGCGACACAATTGTAAGAAATAGCAGGAAACAGTTCACATAATATTCTTTTTTCGTAGTGTACAAAACTACAAGTAACTAGTCTTTTAGATTTACTACATAAAAACCCATTGGAAATGTAGCTTGAAAACATTTGTATCGTATATGGATGGCAGTAACCATCGTGTCTAACCAATAAAAGATAAAACTTCGTAGACGTCCACGCACAGAAGATCAGATATTCATAATGCAAAAATCTTATTTGCTAAAATTGGCATTGCAAAAAAAGCACAGGACAACATAGATATCGTCATATATGAAGTAATTTACCAACCAAAAGATACTATGATTTCATCATTACCCTTTTCATGATCTTTCCTTATAGCAGCAGCCATACACAGAGCAGTGCCAACTGGACTTGGGATATTAATTGCCTGAGAAATTTCTTCTGGACTGGAAACTTCCACCCATCTCTTGATAACAGCAACATTCCATGTTGTTATACACATATGTAACGGTCTGAAAAAAACATCAAAGTTTAAGATCTATAGCATAAACAACAGAAACATACGTTTACAAATGGAAAATGTTTTCCTAAGAAAGAGAAGAACCATGAATAACAACACATATAAATCACTTTAAGGAGTGCGAGGGCAGCTACATCATTATGGCTTATCTAAACAGGTGAACGTAATGTACATGTTTGAGCAGAATAAGAACTAAGAAAACAAATAGAGTCAGTTTAAGGAGTACGGGAACAATGCAACTAATCAAGATAAGTTCTAACGTAGATGCAAAATAGGAGAATAAGAACTAAGAAAGAAAAAAACAAATAGAGTCAGTTTCTGTAATCCGAACTGGCTCTAAAAAGGCGCAGTAGTAAACTATTCAGTGTCAGATCTTATGGTGGCGTATACCTAGCATACAAGAGTTCAGTTCTGTACTTACGTTAGGCCCTTTGCATTTGAAACGGCCATTGATCTAGATCCCCCATTTTCCAATATAACAATGGCACAATCTGTGTATTTCTTGGCAACAGCTCGATGAAGCACAGTTTCACCTTCATCATCCACTGCATTTGGATCAGCTCCAGCTACCAGCAATTCCTATTAATAGTATCATTAAGCAGAGTGTAACCATTAACATGATAATCGATATAAGACTAGCCTAAGTTCCAATATACTTCAGAAAAGAGGAGGATTTGTGAACATGCGGTGGAAGCTTTAAAGTGACTGATAACTTCCTCGGGAGCAGAGAATTACACGCATACAATCAGGTTGGCCATGGTACGAACACACATGAGCAACAGATGGGCCTGATCCTTCCCGCAGTCTGGACCTGACATTAGCCCCCTTTTTAATGAGAACATGAACACATTGTGGAGAACCAGCTGCTAAAGCAAAGACAAGAGGAGGATCCCCATCTTTGTCCACAATATCTACATTCGCCTCCCCATACTCCAATATAGCCTCCACAAGTTCGGCACTGCCACGTCTGCAAGCTAAGTGAAGAGCAGATTGACCATCAGCATTTTGCGCCTCTAATAGAAATCGCACAGAGCTTCCACCGCTTCCAGCTGCAGCCTTTGCTAGTATATTTCTACTCCAAAACAAAAATCAAACCAATGTAGTCGAGAAAAGGTTGTTTATAGCTAGTCAAATCAAAAGGATTAGCTAAAAATTCCTAACAGATACCAACCTTACACCCTCAAAGTCTCCCTCCAAAACAACCCGATGTAGGTTGTTAGGGTTATCCTGTAAGACCCCCATGTTAGTCGCGCGAGTTTCTTCTACAATGTTTACTCCACATATTTTGATAAACCCACTACATCATACACGATTTATGAAATCGTTAGGCGAAAGAATATAGGCGGGATGACACAAGCAATTTTAGCCATTTATGCTATATTAATTTACAATTGTTCAATAGAAGTGAAAGGGTCTTCTTTACTGTAAAGCAATGAAAAGACTTATAACTCTTACTTATCAGGGCTTGCTGAAGGGCTACGTGGTATCTCTTGTAGATGACGAAGAAATGTAGCAAGCATTGCATTAAAAGTTGGTCTTTTTGACGGTTTAAAATGAAGACATTCACCAATCATTTTCCATAATTCTCGAGGAATTCCCGCACCTACTATACGTTCATACTGTGGTGGTACTTTCCGGGCTTTCACAACAGCTTGAAAAATTTCTTCTCTACTAAGACCATCCCACCTGCAAAATTAAGTGATAGTTAGCACAATGGCGGACACAAAACACAAGTTTAATATGCAGTAGGAAGAGGCTTCACGTACGGAGTGGAACCAGTGCACATCTCTACCAACGTACAACCAAAACTCCATGCATCTGACTCTGGAGATACACCACTTGCATCCTCCCAAAAAAGTTTTTTCACTGGTCCCCAAGCCTCTGGCGCAGTGTAGTGTGGACTGAGTGTTATACAGTCTGTGAATAGAGTGATTTTCGAGGAATCAAACTCTGGTCGAGTTTTCTGGCATGTTGGCTTCTTCAGGATGGGAGCGAGCCCATAATCAGAAACCACAGCATTGCCATTTGCATCCAAAAGAAGATTGGAAGGTTTTATATTCATACATATAACACCTGCTGCATGGAGTTCTGCAACCCCTCGAGCAACATCAGCCCCATATCTACAGTTGGTAAAAAAATTAATATCACAACAAGAGCAATGGAATAATACATAGGTTGGTCACTGGAGGGATTTTCTAAGTTGAAAAATGAAAGCAACATGAGTACCATATAAAAGGAGAATACAAAGATCATTCATTTACTCACTAATGCTTTCACTTAACAATCCCAAAATGACAGTATTCAATTGAAAAACCAGAAAACGGGAGGAAAGACAAACAAATTTATTTGAACGCTAATACATAGTATAATCTACATATGATCCTACCATGGAGATGACTTCCAACAACAAGACTCAAGGCTTCCGCTACTAAAAAAGGCAAGGACTAGTACAAATAAAAAAATTTCTCCACTGACAAATGAATAGTGGCCGCAGCTGGTAATGACAAAGAGAGATGACAGCTACTTCATGTTCTCTCCTACTCTACTAGATTCGGAGAGCTCAGCACAAGGATATCCAAAACTAAAGCTATCTTAGCAAGTGACGCCAGGTTTTGGTTGGCTTTTTTTTCATTAGAATCTGAAAATCTGCGCAATTCCTAGATATTTCTAACAGCAATCACGAAAAACCAAGCCGGGTTCAGTCTAGTAATTTCCAATGAGGAGGCAGGATATCAAAGTTTGAAACTTTATGCACAGAAATGAAGCAAGGGATTAGGCATGAAGTATAAGCAAAAGAGGAACCTTAAGATCTGCTCCAAAGTGAGCCTGCCTTCATTGCGTTGCATCTCAGACTGAACAGACCCATAGCATCTATCCATCAAGAGACAAAGAGATCCCTCCATCTTCACAACCCCATGGAAATTACAAACATTCCGACACCACATCGATGCCTTCCGCAAGCTCTCAAGCTGTCCCTGCATCCAATCTACATCCATTTCCTCCGTCAAAGACATCTTCTTCACCGCCACACGGTGCTTACACCTTCCACCGCCGCCTGCAACAGTCGCATCCCACATCTCAACCCCTCCGGGACCACTGCTCTCATCCCCAATCTGCCTCACCAGCTTCATCTCCGGGTGAGCTCCGACCTCGATCACCGGACCACAGGAGCTATTATGCGAGCTGGAGGCATGGAATCCGCGGGCGGAACGAGCAGCTCCATCATCGTCGCTTCCGCCATCCTCGCCGTCTTCGTCCTCATCGTCCGTGTAATCACAATCGAAGTTTCCGCCGCCGGATGCGGCGTGGATGAGGGCAAGCATAGCGTAGTTCTTCCGCAGGCCCTGGACAGAGTTTCCGACAACGGACACGTGGCGGCAGCGGGGACAAGTGAGGGTGGTGTCGGAAGAGGTGGAGAACATCTTGGACAAGCAATCCTTGCAGAAGCCATGGCCGCATTGAAGCAATAGCGGAACTCTCTCGTCCTCATTATACCGCGTGTGGCACACGGAACAACAAGGCACCTTCATTCTCCCCACCATTAGAGCTCAAAAGAGAAAGCCCTAAAAAAAAATCCTGGGAAAGGTCACGAGATCAGAGAGTAGAAGGAGTGTGAAAGACAATCACTTGAAGAGAAGGAGAGAGAGAGAGAGAGAGAGAGAGAGAGTTCCTCAGAACATATCCCGAAGAAACAAAGTCGATCCAGATCAAGAGGAGAAGAACAGATCCATGGAGTAGAAAAGGAGAATTCGATCAAAAAAATTGCTGGGAAATCAGACACGTTTGAGTCGAGCAAGAAAAAAAAAGAAATGTAAGAAAATGTGAAAAAGGTTCTTCTTCAGGGTTTTATACTAAAGGATGGTTTTTTACTGTCTAGTTGGTGAGTCGAGTTCTGGTTCGTCGGTTTTGACGGGTTGGTGCCTTTGGCGTTGAGCCAGAACCCGTTTTCTGACCTGTCCAAATACTAAATTGTCAACCATCAGATTTTATATGAACCACTTAGAATATTTTTATTGCGGAAATAGCCCTCTTCTTTCTTTCTGAAAACATTCAGAGACTGATTTTCTTGACTTTTCTTCCTGATATCTCCTCTTTGCCTTTAATAGTATATCTTTGTAAATTTTTGTCTCCACATCACAAAACTGATTACAAAACTTCATTTATTTCATCATTCCATATGAAGATCTCTCGCTTTTAGTCATTTGATTTGTCCTTATGGTTATTTTTTTGCATCTCAAAACCTGCTTAGAAACTTCACAATCAATCAGATTCCACTCAATTGGTACACACAGCCAAGAGCTATCATATAAAATGGGCTTTCGTTCAAAGTTTTTATTGCCATACAAATATTTTGGGCTTATGATCTATAAAAAATAAATACAGAAAAGGTTTTGGTCAACATTTATATGGGTTTTGGTCAACAATTTTATGATAAGAAAATGGACCTCAAATTTCATTGGACCTTGTCCAAAATCGGGCATGGAGACTAATGCTGACATGTTGATGACGTAAACAACAATTGAGGCAAACAAAAGTCACCTAGTATAGCCCCCTGGGCATAATATCCAAACCCTAAAAACGATCCGAAAAAATTGGTTCGGTTCGAATCTATAATAATATTCGAATGTGTATGTAGGTTGAGTAACTTCGGATATCGGTTCGGTTCAAATAATACCTGAAGTAGTAACCGAAATAACAAAATCTATATATTACCAAACCCGAGTTTATAGTTTTTCAGCTTCTCAATCGAGTTCGAGTTGGTTCGGATTATGTTTATTGAAAATTTTGCTATACAAAGTATTTGATTTTCAGGTAAATCGGATTGGTTTCAGGTATTTTAACAGGTTCAGTTATATTCAAGTACATTATAACCGATCCAATGGAATATTCAGTCATCAACAAATCATATAAACTATTGAGAATGATTCTTTTAACACTCCCACTTTGTATTATGATTCTCCATTAACACTTGCACTTTGTATTCATAATAGTAAACGGTTTCTTTAACACTCCCACTTTGTATTATGATTCTCCATTAACCAAAAATACTGTATAATATATTTTGGCTTAAAATGTTGGATTGAGAGCAAAAGAAACCCTTTAATATTGATTTTTATTTCCTCCCGCTTTATGCTCTTTCTCCTTCAATTCCTCTGAAAACCTTAAGCGTAAATCTTCGATTAGCTATGGCACCCATTGATCCCCACTCTTTCACCGATTCCTCTCATCCTCTGACCACCCATGTCGCTCTCTCCCTTTACCTCGATTTCAACACCTCCATCATCCATGGCTCCGCCCTCCTCTCTCTCTCTTCCGCCTTCTTCGGCAACCTGTCCCTTGATTCCCGCTGCATTTCCATCGATATGGTCCTTGATTCCCAAACCCTCCGACCTCTCCCTTACAGCGTCTCCACAAACCCTGATCGAATCCGAGGCACCGAAATACTCATCGTCCTCTCTGGTCACTCTTCAGTGCTGCTCCTCTACTCCACTTCTCCTTCCGCCTCCGCTCTCCAGTGGCTATCTCCGCTCCAAACCTTCTCCAAAACGCACCCCTATGTCTACACTCAGTGCCAAGCCATTCACGCCAGATCCATTTTCCCTTGCCAGGACACGCCTGCCGCCAGGATCCGCTACCACGTCGTCATGAACATACCGACTTCGCTCTCCGCCGTCATGTCGGCCCGCCACGTCCGCCGTAGGCTTCCGGTCCTCGAGGAGGCCAAACATCTCGAGGCGGGGTCGCTGGGTTCGTCGCTGTGGTGTGCCGAGGACAGAGTCGTCGAAGAGTTCGTAATGGAACAGCCTATACCGCCGTATCTTTTTGCGTTCGCGGTAGGCGAGCTAGGGTTTCGGGAAGTGGGGCCTAGGACTCTGGTATATGCAGAGTCTGCTGCCAGCCAAGTCCTAGATGCGGCTGCCCTGGAGTTTGCAGGGACGGAGGAGATGATCACGCAAGGGGAGAAGCTGTTTGGCGATTACGAGTGGGAACGATTTGACTTGGTGGTGCTGCCTCCGAGTTTTCCTTATGGAGGCATGGAAAATCCAAGGATGGTTTTCCTGACCCCCACTGTAATCAAAGGGGACGCCACTGGAGCTCAAGTTGTAGCCCACGAGCTCGCACATAGCTGGACTGGGAATTTGATCACCAACATCAACAACGAACATTTCTGGTTGAATGAGGTATTCGCTTGATTGAGAGTTTGGTTTAGGGATTCATGTGTGTATCCGTATTTAGAGTTTGCCTTGTTGACATGGCCATAGGGATTTACAACATACGCAGAGAGGAGAATTGTGGAGGTTGTTCAAGGGGCGGATAGAGCTACTCTGAACATTGGCATTGGTTGGAGGGGTTTAAACGACGAAATGGAACGGTTTAAAGACAACTTGGAGTGCACAAAACTGAAGAACAAACAAGAAGGTGTTGATCCAGATGATGTATATTCTCAGGTCCCATATGAAAAAGGCTTCCAATTTGTGTTGCGAATTGAACGCCAGGTTAGCCACCTTGTCAGAATACATTTACTTGGGTGTTTTCTTATGTAATGTTACCAATAGCGGTCATCTATTTACTGGAAATCTTTCAGGTTGGAAGGACCGCTTTTGACGATTTCCTCAAGAAATACATTGCTACTTTCAAGTTCAAGTCCATCGATACAGATACATTTCTTGAATTCCTGAAAGCAAACATCCCTGGCATAGAGAAAGAGATCAACCTACATCTGTGGACTGAGGGCGTTGGTATACCTGAAGATGCATATGAACCAGTCTCAACCATTTACACAAAGATCATATCCCTCGCAGAAGAGTTTAAGCAAGGAAAGATGCCAAGTGAGGATGAGGTTGCTGAGTGGAACGGACAGGAATGGGAGCTGTACTTGGAGAATCTTCCTAAATCATGTGAACCTTCTCAGGTAGTCTTTTTACTTCCTCTAAGATAATGGCAAGTGCATTGAAGAGAAAAAGAGATTCAGCCACTGTGCATTATTGACAGACTAACTAACAGTCGGTTAGCTTAATAGTTAGTCTTGGATTAGTAAAAGTAGAGGAGAAACAGGCTGTTGGGGTATTTGGCGATTGAATGTCTGTTGAAAAAGCCTCTTAGCTTTGGAAGAGTTTGTAGATCTCTTCAACAATTTCCTAGGATTTTGTCTTGTCTTGTTGCTTGTAATCGACAATGCAAGATCAAAAAAGGAAAGATCAGGAATCAGGTTCCAATTTTATGACTAACACCCAGTTTGCTTATTGGTGAAACGAAACAGGTGATGGCCTTGGACAAGCGGTACAGACTAGCAGAATCAAAGGACTACGAAGTGAAGGTGTCGTTTTTGCAACTTGCAATCTCATCCAAGTGCAGAGAGTACCATGGGGAAGTGGAGAAAACTCTAAAAGCGGTAGGAAGGATGAAGTACCTGCGTACACTCTTCACTGCTCTTGCACAAGCTGGTGGAACCGAAGAGAAGCAGCTGGCGAAACAGGTCTTTGCAGAAGCTCGAGAAACTTACCACCCCATAGCTCAGGGAGTGGTTGAGTCTATCCTTTCCAAGTACATCTGAACACGACCCGTGTGAGCACTCAAAAAAAAAAACAACATTTCAATAAAACCCAATGACTGTAATAATAGTTGCTGCTCGAGTAGTAAACAAAAACTGAATTGCTTTGCGGGTACATTACATTCTCTGAGATTTAGTAGAGCGTACTTAACTATGCATTACTCTCGTCTTCCAACTTTTTGACATAAGCCTTGAGCACCATGATAACCTCAATTGCTGGTGCTTGTAAAGTAGAGACGAGATTTATGGCAGGGCTTTGCAGAGCTCCGAGCATCTTAGCGTAGATCTCAGCGCGAGTAGGCATGGTCTCGAGAACCTTGAAATTGTCAGGAGCGTAGAACTTACCTTCGAAGACGGCGCCGGCGAAGTCATTGTCTTCGAGCTTGCGTTCCTTTTGGAAACTCCGGTAGGGTTTGATGGCGGAAGGGATTTCATCGGTTTGGACAAAGAGCCAAGCGTTCATGCCTTTCATACAAGGCTTGAGAACTTCCCATTTGGTGCCTTCGATAGCCTTGAAGACCAAAGTGTTCTTGGCGACGACGAGCTTAGTGGTGTCGGGGAGAGTTCTCCGGAGGTCTTGGAACTGCTTCACGGTGAGACCTTTGTAGTTGATGGCAGCGAGGAGGTGGCAGTTCTCGAGATGGGACTTGACAGTCTCGACGGTTTCTTCCTTTTTGGTACGAGACACGGCGGATCTGATGATCGGGAGACGAGGGTAGTTTGAGGATTTCGAGATTCTGGGTTTCAAGGTTAAAGTTCGGATGTGGCAGAGAGGAGACAAGGATGAAGAGAAGGAGAGAAGAGCGACTTCCATTTTTGCTCAAAGAAGATGAGGAGACTTGTGTCTGGGGTCGAGGGAGGAGATAGATGACCAAAGACAAAGGTGGGGGTATTGGAATTAGAAATTTAATGGAATAGAAAAGAATTGATATTTCTATTTAATTCTAGTGTTATTCAATCATGAATTTCACTAATTCTATTAAATACATGTGTTATTGGATTAAGGATTTGGTGTTAATCTTTCAAAATGCGTTAAATTCTTGTGTTATTCAATTAATAAAAATTTTAATTCTATTAAATGTTAGTGTTATTCAATTTTAAATGGATTTTATAGTAATGTCATTTGAAAGGAATTTAATAGAAAATTTAATGCAGACATATAAAGAATTAATTTTCAACCTTTAGGGTGGAATTTGGATGGAATTATATATATAACCAAAAATATGAGGTCTTACACATACTATAATAGATATGATTTTACATGTATATGTTTGTCATTTTATATATATTCTATATATATGAATCTATAGATTTCAATAAAAAAAAATCAAAATTCAATTATATATATATAACATGTATATATACTATATATAGATTTATGTATATAATACATATATATATATATATATATATATATATTGGTATCATCTACAAGAATTTGCTGGTGAAGGACGTGATCCTAATACTCCGTATAAGTTATTCAACCTTCATATATATGTTCGGTTCATGTTATTCGGGAATAAATTTTATATCAGTTCGGTTTATTATAATTCGGTTTCGGTTCGAATCCGGTTCCGTTTTGGACAAATGCAAATAATTAATTTAATTAAGTAATATTTTAAATTTTTAGTATATTTTAACTATATTTTATATATTTAATTAAAATTATTAATTATTTTTTAAATTTTGGTTAGTTCGGTTAATTCCATTAGGTTTTATACAATTCGGGTTCAGTTCGGGATCAGGTAATTTGGTATAGATTTTTCTATTCCATTCAGATTATTTTATAATTTGGTTCGGATTCGAGAAATTCGGTTCGGGTTCAAGAATTTTGGCAGTTCGGGAATTTAGGCCACTACTAGAATTTATAAGAATTCATTACCTATAAAATTCTTTTGCATTCTTTTAAAATCTAGTCAATAGAATTACATTAAAAACCCACCAAATCCTTTTGAATTCTATTAAAATACTTGAAACAGATTACAATTGAATTCTTTTAGATTCTATTAAATTCTTAGATCCAATACCACCCCCAAAGACTCTCTCTCTCTCTCTCTTGTTTTTTTTTAATGGATAAAAAGGTCTGATTGACGGAACTATTAACTCCGTCACACTTAGTCCGTTAGTCTAGTTACCGCACTATTCATTGTTAAACTAAAATTTATTTACTAGAACCAAAAGAAATACTTCTGCTCTCTTTCTAGGAGTGATTATGGAAGTTGCGTCTTCACCTAACGATTTCTCTTAAACATTATCTCAAACCAGATTTCATAATTTATACTGAGTTCATCATTTAACTGAAAAAAGGATGTAAAAGTAAACAAAAAAAAACTTTCCATTTGGCAAAATATGCTGTATTGGATTCGTTAGGGTCGCCCCTATGGTTTGTGTCTTGTGGATGTGTGAGTTAGAGAGTGTCCCAATTAGGGATATTTGAAGTAGCTTCATTCACCATCTTCACAAGAGTCACCTGCATCACCACCACCACAAAACACAACACACATATGTATTAGGCAAGTCATTCACAGTTTGGCCTCTCACTCTCACACTTGTTGTCAATGATTTACAGACTAATGCATCTAAGTCTTGGAAATTGACAAACTACATCAGACTTAGGATAATCATTTGTGTATAAAGTTGCTATATAGTCTCAATAGACATGATGCGAATAAGTTCCCCTATGAGCTATGGATGGACCTTACAGCAGTATCTCGTTGTGTATATAGGATTAGATTGAGTGGTAAGTATATAACATACCACACTTTCCGGAGCACCACGAGGCGGCATGGAAATGTTCCTCGGAGGAGGACCTCGCAGATGTGATCTCTTATCGAATCGCCACTCTCCTATTTTGCCATATGTCAGCTCACCCTGTATTTAACAGTCGGTAATGTTCTTATTTAGAATACATATGAAACTGATATAAGTAAAACCAACATGTCGTAATCACTGAAACACTCTACTTTAAGGACCTTGTATAAGGTTGCAACAAAACTCAGTAGTTTCACGAGCGTCTAATAAGAAAACTTAAATTAACTAAGCCAAAACGAATGACCACAAGATTGCATAAGTATTGAGAGAGAATACTTGAAACAAATTACTCAAGATGTAAATTTTGTTCTCTAATATATCTGTTAAGAATAAATTAAACAATCGTGTCAAACAGAAATCACCTTCAAGTTGTAGTCGCATCCATAAGTGTAATGGATGATAAACTTCCCCTTGGTAGAAATATCCCACGGAGGCTGAAAGATATGGTAAGAGCACTTAGGAACACAGATCGCAAAGAGAATAATTTTGTAAATTTTTTTTTTTTTTGGTAAAAATAATTTTGTAACTTTGACAAGACAAATTAACAAAAATAACTTCCACATGGAACATTAATAGTAATCAGCACATGCATGGTTGATTCCTACCTGAAGCATGAAATCCTTCCGAAGTATGTGCCGCACCCCATGCAGAGCAGAGGCAATTGCGTAACCATACCTTATCGAACAGAAAAGAGAAGAGGCAAACTGTCAGAAATCAATGATGGGAATCAAAAGGCGAGGAGCCAATTTATGAGTAGAGATTTTTGTTTCCGGTGCTAACATTTCCAGCACCCATCCAAATGCCTTATCAGTATCTGGATCGTTTTTCATTGTGAGCGAGACATTCATCCATGTAGGAGCAATCTTTTCAAGTGATTCCTGCATAAGAAAGACAATGCAAGTCAACATCAAGTATAATGCATAAACAGAACAAACCACATATTCCGGCCTGGACACCAACATCACATCTAGGCTAAACGCCTCTAGAAATCTTCGGGGACCAAGTCAAATGTGAGTGAGACAGAGATGAGCACATACAATCATTTCTAGCACAGATAATCAATCTCACCTTGCTTATGATAACAGGAGAATTGCCAATGGGGTCGATATTTGTTACCGGGCCCATCTCCACTGGATAGTACTTTCTGACTATGTTTTCGTACTTTTGAGGTGTAATATAGAAAAACGGAAAAGCGGCTGGGTATCCTCCAACAGCCAAATTGGGAAGGGGATTAACAAATATATGATCAGGCTCTGCCATCAGCACATAGCTGCACCGAAATTAACAAGCAGGAGATTTAGCAAACAGTAAAATGTTTGCTGGAAGGAAGGGAGACAGGACTTACTCTTCCTTGATGGTAGCTCTTTCAAGCCATTGCACGAATGCCCATGGTCTATTCAAGACAACATACCCCTAAAACACAAAAGAGTGATTCAGTTTAGAGAATAGCACAAAACTGAGTGCAAGAGAAGTGAAAAAATCTCACCCGATCAAGACCTGGGGGAAGAGGGTCGACGACAAAAGTGGGCATTTCATCCATCAAGTTATCGGGATTACCGGAATGCAAAATGCGGGTAAAGCCTCCCATATCAGAACCAGGAAGAGCTTTCTTCTGATTATACCAATAATACATAATACGACACTGCCATTTATTGTAAGGTGCATCTGTGGCTGTTAAGGCAACATGAAAGCGTGGTGCTGGGGAGTTCTTGACCTTTCTGTGAGGCATCTGAACAACAGGATCTAGAAGTGGACTTCCATCTGAATTACTCACACCAGATCTATTGTGGACTATAAGTGTCAGAAGATTATATGTGACTACAAAGAACCCGAAACCCAACAGAAACAGAAGCAAGCCCGATGCTTTTCCCATTGTTTATTCTCTCGATCGAAACTATAGAAAAAACTACAAATACAAAGCAAAACTTATGCTCAGATATTGGCGATTATCAGCCACATACATGGCAGAGGACCCCTCCACTAACGAATTTATCCCTGCAAAGGCAACGAAAAGCGAATCGTCAGAAGCAAAGCCAATGCAACTTTGCAAATTGAGAACCACACGTAAGATCAAGCAATCAAAATTATCACGAGTTTATGAGAATCAATCGAGGAAAAGAGTAAACAGTATGAAATCGGCCAAGTTCGAAAAACGCAGATCAATTTGATCCACCGAAGATCTGGAGAAGCAGAAACCTCAAGTAATCAGAAGCGAATTTCGGAGTATGACATAAGAAAGGGAGTAAAATATGAAGCTTACAGATTCGTAGAGATACCTAACCTATGGAGGAGAAAGAAGGGAAGTTGCCGGAGACGAATGACCGATGGAACGAGTAATTAATGCGAAGCGGAGTTGACTAATAACGATTTAATTTTCCGCATATGACAAAATGGTGTTAGGATCGTGCCAATGAAAACTATTTAGACAACAACAAAAAACTGCTGTGTGTGTGCAGGCACGTCTTTGACCACGTACATACTCTAAAGATGGGCAATATGATTTATTGGTACTTATGGAAACGTGCTCCTCGTTATTGAACTTGTCTGCATCTGATTGTATCTATCGCTTTACGCTATTCACTACGTTACAATGACATTTTGACACTATCTCGCATATTTATTTCATAGCAATAGAGAATTCACAAGGAATCAAAGAGTCATGAACCAAGGTGACGAGTGGCCGGGCTTTTCAAGCAACGAACCGACAATTAACTATGTATGACGGTTCCATATTCAACACTGGTAACAATTTTCTAAATCACAAAGAACTCAGAAAAAGATCCTCAATCATATAAATCAAAACAAAACAAAAAATATCGTAAATTGTTTCCAAGGAGTCAATCTCCTCCCCATACAAAATTTATTCAATAAGAAAAAACTTATCGTCGAAATGATAAATTTCCCCTTGCTCCTCTCTAGTTTTATGGAAAAAGATTTCATCAACATCTTTGATTTTTTTATAAGTCTGAAACTGCAATAAATCAAGAAGAAAAAAAAGCCCAAGCTTTATGGTGGTGACTAGTGATTAGTACTTAGGCACCTCCAGATCCAAACTTCTTGCCGAGAAGAAGTAACTGCAGCTTGTCGTAGCCAGAGAGCACACCAGCACCTGCAATGGCACGCAGGATGTTGGCACCAGCACCCTTGAACAGAGACTTGGGTCCTTCCTTCTTGAGAATCTGTTGGAAGGCATCCATCGAACTCTTGTACTTGACGGCTTCACCTGATGTCATCATCATTCTTCTACGAACTGTGTCAATTGGGTAGGATGCAAGACCCGCACCATTGGTGATGAGCCATCCAAGCGCAAAGCTAGCAAAGAAGCTGTCCTGAAATTTCCAGAAAGGAAAGAGAGAATACAACATTAGAAACAAACAAGGCAGGATAGGATCTCTAGTTTTGTCGGTTTATGGACATAAGAGATAAATCACAAACAAACCTGCATGTCTCCGGGGAGAAGTGGCTTCAAAGAGTCGTACAGTCCAAAGTACAGACCACGGTAGACAATGATACCAACACAGGAGATGTTGAATCCACGGTAAAGTCCAGCGATACCATCCGACTTGAGGGTCTTCTTGTAGACATCAACAAGACCATTGAACTGCCTTTCACCTCCCTTCTTGGCAGCCTTAGAGTCATTGGCAAGACGGGTACGTGCATAGTCAAGAGAATACACAAAGAGAAGGGATGAGGCACCGGCAGCACCTCCAGATGCCAAGTTACCAGCAAACCACTTCCAGTAGCCATCCTTGTCTTTCTTGAAGTTGAAAAGCCTCTTGAAGTAATCTTTGAATGCAAAGTTCAAGGCCTAGCAAGTGAGAGATATATCAGTAACCAATGCATCATATAGTAGTAGACATTTTTTAAGAGCAATGATCTGAAACTTAACCAACCTGAGTGGGGAAATAACGGATAACATTAGCTGTGTTTCCTCTCCACAAAGAACCAAATCCCTCATCCTTAATAGTCCTGCCGAAACAGTCACCAATACCCTTGTAGGGCTCAGAGAGCCTGCCAGCCTTGAGCATCTCATCCTGGTTTTGAATCAAGAGCTTGACGCGCTCAATGGGAGCAGCAGCGGTCTTTGACACAGCAGCGGAAACACCACCCATCAGGAAATCAATAGCAAAGCTAGTGAACCCTTTCTCTCCTGGGGCTTGGACAAACACAGGAGAAGCAGGTGTTGCAATCCTAGATGCGGACGCAAGAGGATATTGAAATGCAGCATTCGAGTAGTTTCCGTATGTTGCACACCTTTGGTATGTAGCAGGCCTTTGAAAAGCCGATGAATAACCAACAATGTCCTGAGAAACACTCGAACGCAAGAATTGGCCAGAAGCCTTCTGCAGAATCGTGGGGTGCTGAGTCTGATCAACCATTTTGACCTATGCAAAAGTAAACAACAATCAGTGAACTATACGACTGCAGCAAAAGCATTTATGCATAAACATAAGAGAAGCTACAGGCATAACAAAAATGTGAAAACACACAAAAGCCATGACAGGAAACATTGGATTGGTATTTCTAATAAATCAGAGCTATACAAATACGACTTTCACGTATGAGCTGTAAATGAGATCTAGTAACAGATCAATCTAATACTTACACTGTGAAATGATGCGACGCAGAAACAAAAACATGATAATATTCAGAAGCATGAAATTTTCGTTAATGAGGTCCGCACGACAGATCCATACATCAGTAACAAAATGGTATAAAATAAAAGCAACAGAGACGAATTATTTCGAGGATTCCAAAAGCAGATCGAAGAAACATAAAACAGATCTATTCTATCAAAACATTACCACTCGACCAGCGATCTAGATTCAATCCAACAAGGAAATACGCAGGAAAAAGCATCAGATCTACAACACGAATATATATCATTTTACCTTGTTGATAGATGTATAAGACTGAAACAGATCAATAAAATCAGATGAACAAAAATGAGAACCAACGAGATTTAAAGAGATCATAGATCTGAGAGTAACCTAAACTTACCAAAGAGAATCGATGGCAAAGCGAAATTCAAGGAGCGAGATTCTTCGCCCTTTCTTGTCGGAGGTGAGCGAAGAAGAAGAAGAATGAGAGAATTTTCTTTGTGGCGAAGAGGCGAGTAGTTTTGTTGGCCTTTTATTGGCTCGAGAAATAGGGCCGCAAGTAGTGACCAGACATAATCAGGTACAACGCCCTCACTATGCACTCATAAACTCTTGGTCCGTTAGATCAACGAGATTGAAATAGAGATGGATTTAAAGCCGTTGATTATGACTACTGAAGGAAATGATAGGTTTAGTATGGGAATAAAATATACGACTCCGTTATTGGCCCTCGATCTTGCCAGCTTTGTAGCGCCGGAAATCTGGAACGTTATTGGCGATTGCCGGATTTGTTAGTCAACTGTCTACACGGTGACGTTTAAGCATTTTCTGGAATATTAATTTTGAAATTTTTTAAAAACTACAATTAAAAGAGAATCTCCAATATATTGCTCCATTTTTTTCTCCAAAATGGAGTTTAGTTTTACTCCAATGCCACTCCATTTTTGAGTTAAAAATGGAGTCATGAACAAAAAAAAATGAAGTAAACTCCAAATATGGAGCCAAATATTAAACTCCATTTTTGGCTCCAAAATAGAGTTATGTTGGAAAAGAATTGACTCCAAAATAGAGTTTGGAACCAAAAATAGAGCTGGGTTGGAGATTTCCTAACAGCACAAATTTTGACCACCAGAAAACTCTATTTTCCATCTCTATTACATTAGGATTTAGAATTAGGGGGCTGTGTGTGTATGGATTTTGGGGATTGTGCTGGAACGCTCTATCCTATCATACTGAGGAATGTGTTTCTGGTGTATTGTTTGATCGCGTGTTGGAATAGTGAGATCTGTGTGGTTGAGAAGATTAAATTATGTTCATCATTATTTTTGATCGAGACTATGTGATTATGAATCATGCCAAATCTACGTATGAATGTAATGCGTATAAGACTATGTGTGAGTATGGACTATCCGACTATAGGTATGTTCGTTTGTCGAGGTTGCGGCTGCGACTAATCGGTGTTCGTTTACCTGACGCAATCTCTTGCGGCTAAACGCTGTGTCTGAAATTTTTGGTAGATGAAAAAAATCAGCGATGTGTCTAGAATTGTTGCGATCAGTCGCAATGATCAGTTGTGCGACTGTCAAACGAACAACAACCGTTGCGTCTGGTCGCTGGTCCAGCCGCTAGCGGCCGACAATGTGTGTGATCGTATCGCAGCTTTGATTATTTTTGATTGATTTATTCGTTAATACGTGTGCGAAAATTACTTGTTTGCTGAATATTCGTACTCGTATCTTCTTTGTTACGCATGTTTTGAGCAAGATTGTGGTACAGTATGAGTGTTTGCTGCGTGAGGATCAAAAGTTAACTTTTTATTTGGGAGATTTAAAGCTTTCATAGGCTAAGGTTTTAGTAATTTTTGATGTCATGCTCACTCTCAATTGCGTTTTACTTTTTTTTTAAAGATTTTAGATCTGAATCTGGTTTGTAAGAAAAATCCAAATTACGAAGTCAAACCAATGGAAACATCACGATTCAAAACTATATTTTGATCAAAGTATTTCAATATGTTCCACTGTTATATTTGGTTATTTACAAATAGGTAAACAAAAAAAGAAGTATATTGGAAATAAAAGATTTAAAAGCTTTTTACACGTAAAGTTCGATTACCTATAAAATGCACTTTCTGCAAATTAATATTTGTAAAGTTTATCAAAGAGTTGAAAGTACAAAAGTATAGTTTATCGAAGATTCAGTGTTGTAAGTAAATTTATTTGTCGTGGTTTCGTGTGTTGAAGAAATAACTATTTACTAGGATTTAATCTGTGCTAATTATAGCGCGGAGTAATATTTTTAAAAATAAATTGTTTTGAAATTTAAGAAAATTGTTTTTATCTGAAGTTTACAATATATCTAACTAATTATTATAGATAAAATTGTCAATTTGTAATAATTTGTCTATCTAACCTGTTTTGCACTTAACTAAAATATTATTCGAGTTAAACCGCAAAAACTTATAATCTTGAAAACATAACTCTAATATGCACCGTTAAATAACTCTAGTTTTTGTGGTTAGTTTACGAACTCTTTAAAAAAATAGTTTTCTTGTGTCTAACTTTTTAGGGATAAAATTAGTAAAATATTTTTCAACTTTTGTTTTGATATATATTCAAATAAAATATAATAAATTATAGTAAAAAATATAGCATGATCTTGAATATATATGAACTGATTATTATTTTAAAATATAAAATATTAAAAATAATTAAGAAATTAAATAATAAATAACTTTTTAATGCAAAATATATACTTTTCATATTTTAATCAATAATTTTAAAAGACTATTATATCTTTTCTTATTTCAATTTTCTTTGTTATTTGTAATGACATTTCATGTAATAACTTACAAAACAAAATTCATTTTTAAAAATGTCTTCTTAAATAATATTATAGAGATTGTGGGTATAGTACATGTAGAATCGTCGATCGTTAATCCATGTATTGCAAAGATTCGCATGTACTACCAGCAAATGAATTCAATCGATTGATCAAATATTATTTAAGATACAACAGACGAAAAAAACTGATTTGTGCCCACCTATACGTATAACGTGACATTTGTGGAGATTAATGCTAAACCAATAAAGTACTCGTTGGACATTAAACCTAGTTATAATTTTTTTTTATCTTTTCGGCAGGTAAAAAAACATGGTTATGGTTTCACCCGGTTTGTTTTAGTACCCAGATAGGCTCGAGTCGAGGGTTTGGCTTGCCGAAAAGAAAACCCTAACATTTTTTTTTGCATTTGGTTGTCAATTGATAAACGACGAGGCACAACATTCATACGCTTTCCCAGTTTCCTTCGATTCGTATAAATCACCCTTCATCTCCGTGGGCAATAATGTACGACGATGCGATGCAGCAGCAGCTCCCACCGATACAGTACCAACACCTGGTGGGCGCCAGCGGCGATTTGCACAGGGATTCACCGATGCAACCCCCGTCGATAATGCGGCAGCCTTCAGCCTCTTCCACTAATATCAATCTCGACTACCACCATTCATCTGCCCCAAATCCCTTCGACTGTAACTATTCGTTTAAAAATACGTTTGCTTTTGTTTTCAATTAGTGATGACTATGAGGTCTGATGTCTCTCGTCAGACCCGTCTTAATAATATTGACGACCTTAGACAAAATATGAAATATAGACATTTTATTTATATCATAAAAAATAACAAATTTTTAAATATTAATGATTATGCGCGGATCGTATTCGTATACGTTTTTACTATCACTATTCATTCGTGCAAGTTTTGAATATGTTTTTATTTCAAGATCAATTTCAAGCATGTGATTTATATTTCTACATTTTATTACCCAAGTTAGAAACTTCAAACCTCTCATAATTAATAACTCCTTACACAAACCGAAAAATCTCAATGACAAACACATTTTCGCCATGAATATTAACTACAAGCTCATAATACAACCAAAATATTGATACATGCTTTGGACTTTTACATTGGGAGATAATTTTTTCTCATGTTTGATAGATTCATTATGGAGAACCAACTCATGAAGCATTTGGAGAAAAACTTGTGTGCCTTTTCTTTTCTTCAAAACTGCAATTAAAGAATCAAGTAACATATTTAAACCTAGAAGAGAAAGATTGACTATACGTTATTTTATTTATAGTCAATTACACATAAGATAATATTGTATTTTACCCATAACTCATTTTACAAAATCTCAATCTTTCTCTTAAAAAGTTAAAATCTAAAAAACTTCGAGAACATAGTTTACAACAAAGCTAAAGACGAAGTGATCATTTTTTTCTATAAAAACTCATATGTTTGATCAAAACAACTGATTCCATAGTAAAATTAGAGACGAATAGGATATAATTGGTTATGTAAAACACTTTGCATTTGTAAGAAATTCAAATGCCCAAGTTTTCTAATTTTAGAACGATCTATTTAGGATGAGAGAACAATACTTGAGCAAAAACAAAATGAAGCTACCAGATAAGAGAAGCAAAACGTAACAAAAGAGATACTAAATTGGAAATCTTTTCAAAAGTATGTGTTATGTCTCTTTCTTAAATTTGCAAGATAAAGTTTATGTAGTCAAAAGCGGTAGTTGGGACTCTAGGAGGCAATATAGTTTTGGATTGACTCTGGTACACTACCCCTAATATACAACTTCTTCGATATACATTCTATACTTTTCGTCTCTTTTCTACAAACCCCAAACAAATTTATTCTTTACTAATTAAACATCATGAACTTTGTATTCTCTTATAATTACAACATAACGACTAAAAATTATGGTTGAGTTTAATAAACCGGTAATCGTGTTTAAAAAACCATGATTAAGATAATCGGATCCGTTAACCTCTAACCTGACCCGACTCCCTAACCCAAACGTAATGAAAAAACTAAATCGAATCAATATTTTCTTTTAATTGTGTTTTCAAATTTAATTGTGTTTTGGAATCAATATTTTCTTTTAATCCACATAGCATGACACAATTCGATTCTTGGATTTTTTTTTCTCATATAAACTTTGAGATTTTGCTAGGAGAAAATATTGATGAAATCTCTTTTTTCTCTCGTCTTTACAACACTAATTTTGTCCCCAAATTGATTTTGTTTTTTCAATAAGTTTGGGTTAGAGAGTCGGGTTAGGGGTTAAAAGGGTTGGATTATCTTAAGCGTAGTTTTTTAAATGCGATTATCGGTTTATTAAACTCAATCACAATTTCTAATCGCTATGTTGTAATTATAAGAGAATACAAAGTTCACGATGTTTAGTAAATAATTTTTTTTTTGGTGTGTAGAAAAGAGGCGAAAATTTTAGGATGTATATCGAAAAGTTGTATATTAGGGGTAATGTACCATAGTCAACCCTATAGTTTTAGAGAAAGAAAAATGCGAAGTGTATACATTATTGGCGCTAATAGAGTGTGAACAAAAAAATTAATACGGATGAAAGACATAAAAAATTTTTGTGGACTGAGAAATATTAGCTTGTCAAAATATTGTGTGGAAAGTAATGACATAGTAAAAAATAAGTTAATGTTGTTATGAATTAATTATATGGATGTCCATTATAAGGCTCATATTCTAGGAGGTTTAGAATATTCCCGGTTTCCTTATTCTCCTTATTCAGCTTGCTCTCCAAGCCTATGTAAACCTATATATACCTCTCTTTATTCATGGAATAAGACAATAACAATTTCTTCTCTCTCTTTTATTCACAACACGTTATCAGCACGATAGTCTCTCGATCTGTTCTTACACCAAAAAGATGAGATTTAATTTATGATTATATTTATGTCTATGTGTATGTATTATTCCGCGATGATAAGCTATGCCTTCCTCGAACTGATTGTTATGGTAGGCTATGCCTCCTCAGATCATTATTATAGCGAGGATGGTTATAAATATAATCCTACTTCAAATCATGTTTATTATCGACTCATGATTTGTAATATGGATTCACGATACTTATCTAGAATAATTATTGATGTGAGATTTAATTTCTCTATATGTTTATATTAATCCGGGACGATAAAGCGATGCCTTTTTCCAAATCGATCGTCATGGTAGGCTATTCCTCCACGATCATGATCATATGGTAGACTCTGTCTCCTCAGATCAATGGATGGTTATCAATGCTTATCTAGAATAATGATTGTCGATCGTTTGATCTTTGTATTTTATTGATCTCTGAATCTGCACAAATTTATTATAACCTGCACTATTTTTAAAACGGATTTTGCACGGTGATTTTCTGAAATTAATCTGAATACTGCTTTTGCACTAATTCGATTATGCCCAATCTATGCACGGCTAGATTTTACCATAGTTTTACTTTGATAAGGATTTCTAAAACGGGTTTTGCACGATGATTTTCTGTCATTAAACTGAATATTGTTCATAAATCTGAATATTGTTCCTGCACTAATTCGTTTATGCACGATCTATGCACGGTTAGATTATAAAAGCATCATCGTTTATGCCCTATCCATGCATGGCTAGATTTTAGCATACTTTACTTAAGGATTTCTAAAACAGATTTTGCACACACAAATTAAAATCATGTTTGATCACGAAATTTGCACATTCCAGTAATATGATATTTTTTGGTAAATTGATTGATTGATTGAAAACATAGTTTAATGACATGATAGTTATGAATCAATGAATGGTGATGAATTATTATGATATTATATGTGACTATTATCTTTGTTTCATGATTATACTTATGTGATATTGTCTATTTGTTGATATCAACATTGAGTATTTGACCTGAAAAGATCCACAAAAAACTTTAGAGCAATCTAAAGAAAACGTATGATCACTAGAATGTGACATTACACTCATTATGATTGATTGAATATAAAATTACATGACTTGAAGTCTGTAAGTGAGTCTGACTCATCTATGTTCAGATATTATGCGAAGATAATATCATTGATGCAGAGATGTTAAAAGACAATACTCTACACTTTGAGAAGTTTTATGAACTCGAGAAGTAATGTTGTCCTGAAAACACAATACTCTACACTTTGAGAAGTGTTATGAACTCGTATATTTGTCTAATCGAGGTTGAGAAAAATAATGAGTTATAAAGAGAAAAATCAGGATACACTCATGATTTGCGATGGTCCATTCCTTGAAGCGAATGTGACATCCTATATGAGAAAGAAAATACCACATGATTAACGTTGGCCGAATAAGTGGCTATGGAACTGATTGCATACATAGATGTGGATATGGATATGGTCAAGGTCAAGGTTGAGGCCAAAGAGTTTCATTTAAGAACTCAGATTTTCACTAGAAGTGAGAAAATAAAGATGGTTACATAGAAGAGATATTTCTCTCATGTGACGATAAAATAAGCTAGTGTGAGTACAATAAGAGATATTATAAAAGAATATCGAAAGCTCTGGAAGAGCATATATATATGCCTTATGTGAATGCAATTTGAAATCATTCGTATTCTCTTATGTCTCAAAGGTCAAAAGGATCTAAGATATAATATAAAACCCAAGTTGGGTATATAATTGATCCTAGAGTGAGATTCAATTCGAGATGGATGGACCTGAAGTTTTATCATCTCGAGGGGGAGAATTGAAGAATTTCACAATTCATAATAAGTGGAACATCTAGAAGATCATGTTCACACTCATGTTCGATAAATCATGTGTAAAGATGATCTAGAAGATTTTATGATTTATCAAGTTGAGACAATGAGTGAATATATATATATATATATATATATATATATATATATATATATATATTGAATATCTTCACATCATGAATATTACTTAAGGCAATAAAAGTATTTTAGAGAAATTATATGCATTTTCTAATGGATTGTACTACACTAGCATATAAGATATAAATGTGTCTAGTAAACCAGAAGTTTATTGAAAATCTCACTGTTTTGGCATGACTGGTTAAGCCATCCAGTTCAATAATAATGCGAAAAAGATGCAGAAGATTCTTATGTGTTCGGCTTTCACTCTCCAATAAATTTGGACTACATGAGTTTTCTGGTACTTTTACAAAGAGATATTTTGGACTGATCATCCACTGTATCTTCGTGAAAGTATTTGGTTAATTGATTAAGAGTGAAACCACATTGATTCACATTAAGCCAACGAAAGATGAGTTTTCCCCATGATTGGTTTTGGTCAGGAACCAGATGTTTTCCATCTAAAAGTTTTTGGATGAAATGTTGCTCCATCATATTGATCTAAGATGGGACCTCAAAGGAGGTTAGAAATATATGTAGGAATCTCCCTTGATGATTTTATGTATTGAGCCATCAATAAGGGATAATGTTCGATTTATGGACTGTAACTTCAGTGAGTCAGTCTTTCCAACATATAAGGGGGAGAAGAAAATAAACAACTGGAAAAGAAAATCAGTGAAAGAAATTATCTTGATCCTCATAAAGAATGTGCACTAGAAATTCAAAAGATAATTCATTTGCAAAGTTTAGCAAATTGGATGCCAGAAGCATTTCCTGACCCTGATTGAGTGATACCAGTTGTGCTCCAATTAATATTGATGTCTCGGGGGGACAATATCAACTGCTATTGAGGCTAAAGATCTCATGAAACGTGATAGACCTGTAGGTTCCAATGATAAAAATCCTCGAAAAGAAAAAAGGAGCATATTATAATATGGCAAGATCGAGGAAGCAATCTCTAGAAGAGATATATATATGACAAAGAAAGAAATCTAGGTACCTAGTAATGAAAAGAGATTTCAACTAGTTGACTCATATCTGGAAAAATGGAACCAAAAGCAAATCAACGTCGATAATACTTTTGCATGCAATGAAGCAGTTGATGAGAATTGAGGATCATAAACCGCGGTATAGAATAAGATGTATTGAAAAACGTACGTAAAGTGATGATTGACCAATCATGGAAAAAGCCGTAGAGGCAAAGTTAGAATCTCTTGCAGAGAAGTATTTGGACCAGTAGTCCGTACACTTGAAAGTGTAAAACTAGTAAGACACATAGTGGATCTTTATGAGAATAATATATGAAGAGATATAATTTCTTGTGGTGGATGCAACTATTTTTTAGATCCCTTATCAGTTTGAGAATGAGAGAAATACTTGATTTAATCCTAGAAGGATTTAAACTACCAGAAGCAGCGTAGAAGAATTTAAATTGCTAAGAAACAGCAAATTCTAGTTCTCGAGAACACTAGCTATTGGATTGATTTAAAGAAAATATGTTTCATGGGGTATACTCTTAAAGTGAGTATTATATATGAGGTTAACCGATATACCCATGTGTATTTATCAAAAGATTATGGATCAATGGTATCCTTGATTTGAACATAATCAAAACTCTTGAATAGTTTATTGGAAGTCGAAATTTGGATGAAACGACTTTGGAAAGACAACATTGTCTTCAGGTTTTCCAAATTGTAAATCTAAAGAAAGAGATGTTATCTCAAAAGATCCTTGAATGATTTGAGATAAAGAATGCTCAGATGTGACAATGTGATTGGTCTTGAAGTACAACACTTAAAATGATATTTGAGTAGTTTATTGATCTCTTTCATGATTGAAAGATGTACTTTCATATAACAAGAAGGAAAGTCAAAACAATACCTTTTACAACAAGGAGCATGAATAGCTCGTATGTACAAGTATGTACAATATGAATGTTTAGAAGATTGTATGTAAAAGAAAATTTGGCATGAAGTCCAAATAGACGAATAAAATATCTTCTATGTGAAAATGATGTTATGGACTATAAGTCTAATAACCTGAGAAATTATGATAATCATACAAGTGTATTAACTAAGGTTATACTTATATCAATTCCCTAAAGATGATATATATGATTGGAATGCAACTCTTGAAGAAGATGCTTCTAGGGGGGAAATATGATGATGTGCGTGGTTGTACTCTTTTTCCTTATCATGGTTTTTATCCCACTGGGTTTTTCGATGACAAGGTTTTAATGAGGCAGCAAAGAACACGCAAATGATAGACACCTACGGAAATGTAAATATGAAAGTCTATCACCATTCCAAAGATTAATGAGATCATTAGAAGCAAAGAGAATGATCAAGATGGGTCATCCGCGACACCCATTGATTGCAGAAGAATAACGATATACTTCTACTACAAATTCGTTCAAATGAAGATTTGGCGATCAAGACATCTCCAATTGCTACTTTCAAGAAACTAGTTCAACATATTGGATCGCGCCGTCTCAAAACTTTCAAGTGATGTACTCATGAGGGGGAGTAATAGCGCGATGCACTCTTTTTCCCTTAACTATGGTTTTTCCCATTGGGTTTTCCTAGTAAGGTTTTTAATGAGGCAGCATCTTATGCGCATTAGGATTATTTTTGTATAATGGTCATCCAAGGGGGAGTGTTATGAATTAATTATATGGATGCTCATTATAAGGCCCATATTATAGGAGGTTTAGAATATTCTCGGTTTTCTTATTCTCCTTATTCAGCTTGCTCTCCAAGCCTATGTAAACCTATATATACCTCTCTTTATTCATGGAATAAGACAATAACAATTTCCTCTCTCTCTTTTATTCACAACAAATGTGTATTAGTGTTTTGTTTTTACTGGTTTTTCATTTAATATTTTTTATGATGTGTTATCTTTTAAAAACACAAAAATCTAATAAACCGTAAATATGTGATATTTTAGAATGCAAAATAAGTTTAGATTATGAGTTGCTTTTGTTATTCACATAGATATAGATACGAACATTACTTATCAGAGACCAAGTTTCTTTGGACCTGAATCTCGATTTAAATGTGTCGGCCTTTCACTTCCACTTGACTTCTTTCCGAGAATTTGCAGTTACCTTTGCTCTGATTTTCTCTATCTCACCTTCCACTTTGTTTAGCAAGACCACTCGATGCCTTCTACGTCTGTGACGGTGAAGAACTTCTTCCACAATTGCGTTGATATTGATTCCCAAATCAATGCATCCGCGGGGTCCTAAAAGATCCAGTAATCTCCCGTAAGAAGACCAGTGATCGTGCCAGAACGAAACTCCAATTCCACTGCGAATTTCTAGTCGATTGAAAGACCAGTGATTCATACTGTTAAGAAAATCGTTTGTGGATTATTAGCTAAAGAGACAACACAAAATTTGATCACCGAGTTTTCGGCCTTTAACCGGTACATCTCGAAGAGTACTCTTGCTGCCAAAGCTTCACTATCTCAAAGGAGTTACAAAGAGAGTTACATGTGCTTACAACAACTAAGCAGAGAAAAATGAGGAATGAACTACAACGTCAAAAGACAAGAGAAAACATTCTGTAAACTTATGTTTTCTCTTCTTTGACTTGTATTCTTTAGACTTCTCCCATATTGTATTGTCTATTCTTTTCCTCATTTTAGCCTATTCTCCCATGAACTATTCGGCTCCTGATTATTCTTACATGAAGTATCGATCAATGCTAAAAATATCATGAACTACCTATAATTTTTAATTTACTACATGAAATTATAAAAATTGGTCAATTTCACCAAAACCGTAAACGGAGTTTGTTTTCCGTTAACGGAATCTGACGTGGCTGACAGGTGGCTGGTATGGTTTGCGATTAAACCGAATTTTTTTTTTTTAATTGCACAGATCAAAACGACGTCGTTTCCTATTGTTGTTAAAATAATTCTTTACACCAGCCGGGAATCGAACCCGATATTAAGCAAGGTAACATTCTACCACCAGACCACAGGTGTTTCGTTGTAACTACAAACACAACTATATATATATATACGAAATAAAAATTCCTCAAAATAATTTCTTTTTCCTCGATTCAATTTCTTCCTCGTCTTCCAATATTCAATTTTTTCGTCTTCTTCCACAATTCAATTTTGATAAAATCTCAAAAACTTTGATTGCTTCCTTTCTTCTTCTTCAGGTATGTCTCACCTTTTGCAGATTCCAACGTCCTACGAGGTTTCACCGTCATGGTTCCACCAATTTCATGGCCGAGTTGACTTGACTCAGGCCGATGTTGTTTACTCGCCTCGGTCGCTTCAAGTGTGAAAAACTTTGGTGATCTGGCTCGCATTTTTCTATCGGATCTTCCTTCAAATACTTCGTGCCATCGGTTACTATCCTCTTCTCTCCTCCTCTGCTAAAGCCGCCGCCGATGGTTTCAAACCCTTACTGGCCATCGAGTTGCTCGAGAGGGCGGTGGAATCTCCCACCACCGTACAAATCGCCTCATCCACGACCTCTTGCGGCCGCTTCCAGACTCAAGGTTTGTTTGAATTATCGCTTTCTTCTTCTTCTTATCGATTGGTCTTCTGGAATTAGTTTGATTTTGACATCTATGCTTTAAGAAATTTGCTCCCTGGAATTCAGAATCTGTGAAATCTTATTGACTAAGGAGTAAATTTAGATACACAACAATTGTGTTCCATTTTCCAATTTGAGATGCTGTAATTCTTTTTTTTGTGGGCACGCCTGATGTAGTAAGAAATTGTAAACGATGTGGTATTCTAAAATATCTGCAGAAACAACACAACATACAATTAAATCGAGGAGGAAGACGAAGAAATTGATTTGAGGAATTTTGATTTCCTGTGTATATATATATAATTATGTGTTTGAACTTAAAATGAAACAACAGTGGTTTGATGGTAGAATGTTACCCTTCCACAGCTTAATCCCGGGTTCAATTCCCACTGGTGTAAAAAATTATTTTATCGACAATAGGAAACGACGTCGTTTTTATCTGTGCAATTAAAAAAAAAAAATTCGGTTTAATCGCAAACCATACCAGCCACGTCAGATTTCGTTAACCGAAAACAAACTCTGTTTACGGTTTTGGTGAAATTGACCAATTTTTATAATTTCATGTAGTAAATTCAAAATTATAAGTAGTTCATGATGTTTTTCGCATTGATCGATATCTCGTGTATGAATAATCAGGAGCCGAATAGTTTATGAGGGATTAGGCTAAAATCTAATTCCAAATATGATCTTCTGTAACTTAGCAAATAATGTCTCTGTTTGGGCCCAGTTGTTTTTCTATCAACTTTCGTCTGGCCCATGAAGGCCCATCTTCACTGTGAATTGTCAAACAATACGCAGCCCAACAAGAAACTCCACCTTTTGACAAAACACGGACCTGTGATGTCGAAACCTAGACATCAACCTCTCCTCTTACTCTACTCGTGAAACTATCAGTCGCCGAGTCCAAAACTCCACCGGCAGGTTACTCCGACGGGTCACCCATCTTCTCCGGCGAGCCGCCTCTTCCTCCTAGAGCTCTCACTTCTCTGGCGGTCAACGCCTTCTTTCAAGGGCTCCGAATTTTCAAATCGAAAACACCTCTCCATCTACTCGTTTGGTGTGAGAGTTGCAGATCCTTGGCATCTCCACCAGATCGGACCTTTTCTGTCTTCTCTGGCAAACCGGAACCGCCGCCGTCACCTCCAATAGATCAGGTATCTCTAATCTCCCTCATTCCTCTGACTGTCACGGTTTTAGATTAGGTGTACCTGATTTTCCAGAAGGATCGAAACCTGATTCCTGTTTCGATGCTTCTCAGGTGATCAGCTTCATCACCCTCCGGTGACTTCCTCTGAAACTCCGGCGAACTCCACTCTGCTTTGACAAATTCCGGCGATCGTAACTTGTCTCGACCAACCTCCAAAAAATAAAATCATCAGGTGAATCCTCTTTAGCCGATTTCTGTTGCCTTGGCTAAACCAATTTCAGATTTTAGTATTACTTGAGAGTCTGAACCCGATTCTCATGATCAACGGCTTGATGTATATAATAATAGATCAAAAGCTTGCTGTAAAAAAATAATGTCATGGGCCTTTTTTTAATAAAGTTTTAAAACATAAAAAAAAAACTGGGCTTTAGACTAGGGCGGTCGCTCCTCTAGCCATGGGTAAGAGCCGGGACTGTCTCTCGTCTGATGTTGCAGCACATGTTGACAGTTTTGGGGCGAAACGAATGAGAAAACACACACAGAGAAGGGCTGTTGATTACACGAGCACCGTCGTGAGATATATTCAGGTAATGTTATTCCCATCGCCTGTTGACAAATTCTTCGTTAGACCCTTTTTTACTTGTCTACATCTATACTCATAGCATCTTATTTAGATAGCATTGTCTTTATGTCATGCAACTGATATGGATATGTGGTTTAGCTAGCTCATACTTTATGTGGAAATAAAAATACAGAGTGAATTTACTCCATATATACTATTGTTCAGGCTCGAACATGGCAGCGAGACTCAAGGGACAGGACCTCTTTGCAACCAACCCCAGCTGCAGCAGTTGATGTTGGATTTCTTTCGTTTTCTGGATTATGCAATAGTTTCTTTTGTTCATCTTAGGATCACTGTTTCCAGTTTTTGAGTAATTTACTTCTCTTAACTTTTTATATCAATGTTTCAGATGCTTCCCCCAGTTGCCTATTCAGACAATCCTTCGACAAGCTTTGCTGCAAAGTTTGTTCACACGTCTCTAAACAAGAACCGCTGTTCAATCAATAGTGTAGTGGTATATCCCTCCAACACCCTTTGCCTGAATTGCCATGTTTATCTATGGAAGAAAGCAACATTATTCTTTTTTTTTTTTAAACTCTGTTATGCCTACTTAATGCGATCATTGCTGATTGGATTTCTTGTATTTAGTGGACACCTTCAGGAAGACGTCTTATCACAGGATCCCAAAGTGGGGAGTTTACTCTTTGGAATGGGCAATCTTTCAATTTTGAAATGATTCTTCAGGTTCACTTTTCAGATTGTGTATATATTAGTCTTTGGGGACTTTTTTTGTTTGTTTCCTCTATAGCTGTTGCTCCTGGTATTGACTGTTGAAATCTGCTGTCAATATCAGGCACATGATCAACCTATAAGGTCGATGATATGGAGCCACAATGACAGTTATATGGTTTCTGGTGATGATGGAGGCACGATAAAGTATAATTTTTTTTTCTTTCAACCCTAATTTGTGCCATATAAATGAGAAGCTCAGAATTGAGAATTCTATGATTCGAAATTAGTTTTTGCTGTGACAATAAGGATCAATTGTCTCTTATGTATCAGGTATTGGCAGAACAATATGAACAATGTGAAAGCAAATAAAACTGCTCACAAGGAATCCATTCGTGATTTAAGGTAAAAATGTTCGATATGTTAAATTGCATTCAATGAATCTCTTCAAATTTTAACATCATGTATCATACAGTTTCTGTCAAACAGATTTGAAGTTTTGCTCGTGTTCTGATGATACAACTGTTAAAGTCTGGGATTTTGCGAAGTGCCAAGAAGAAAGGTCATTAACCGGTAATGTGATTTGAACAGATTGGCGGCAGATAGCGGACTTCTTAGTTGCTTGCTCTTCTGTTACTAATTTTGATGATTAGATATGTGTTTTAGCTGTATGTTATTAGAAGTGGACCCTTAGGCTACATAGAAAAAGGTGTTATTGAGATTCGGTTAGGTGTCATACTGTCATGCCATGCGAAAAGTAGTTGGTTTTAGAGGCTCCAAATTGGTGCTTAAGACAATTTTTCTTTCCTTTTGAAGGCATGCTTTCTATATTTTTTTCTTTCATATTTTTATGTTCTGAGAATTATCGAAGTGACCAAAGGGTTCTTTATATATTTTAAACTCAGGCAGGCCATGGTTGGGATGTCAAGAGCGTCGACTGGCACCCCACGAAGTCCCTACTAGTTTCGGGTACATCTTTTATAGACTTCTGATTTCGAATAATGCTGTAAGATGGAAACAGTTGTATACTTCAGAGCGTCTCTCTATGACTTATCAATTATGAACCGTTTTAATTTGTGTTGTCAGGTGGAAAAGACCAACTTGTCAAACTCTGGGATGCTAGAACTGGGAGAGAGCTTTGCTCACTGTAAGTGATAAAAAACGTAATCTATATCCTATTAATAATTTGAACTTCAAAGCTTTGACGAATTTGATGGCCTATTCTCACTTTTGCAGTCATGGTCACAAAAACATGGTGCTTAGTGTGAAGTGGAACCAAAACGGCAATTGGCTTTTAACAGCCTCGAAAGATCAAATAATTAAGGTAAGGCTCACATTCTTTGGGTGTACTGATTTGAAAACAAGATTTTTTCAGTGCATTATGGAAGCATTTGTGTGACACTTATTCATGTAATCTGCAGCTGTATGATATAAGGACTATGAAGGAGCTTGAATCCTTTCGTGGGCACAAGAAAGATGTAACATGTAAGCTGTCAAATTCTGTAATGACCATGTCTTCAACCACGTGAAAGCAGACAAACTGCCTGTATAAATTGCGTTTCTGTACATTGGCTAGGACTCTAAAGTATATGCATTCAATAGATTCTCATTGTACCCATTCTTTTGTTATTATCCCATGACGAATCTCAACTGGTTTCTTCGACATTTCTTATCAAATGTTGTCGAACTCTTTTTAAAGCTTTGGCGTGGCATCCCTTCCATGAAGAATACTTTGTAAGTGGGAGCGCTGACGGATCCATTTGTCATTGGATTGTGGGGTAGGTACCGTTATGAAGCAATATGCTATTATATTTTTTCATTCATGCTGCTATTGCTTTAATCACTTATAGAAATTTTTCAAATCATGTTTCTTGTCTACATTTTATATCCAGTCATGAGGCATCTACATGCTAGTAGGATCTTACTCTACCTTTTAATTTGTGGTTTTGTTTGAGGTGTGTCTAATTATGAAATTTTCTTAATTTTCAGGCATGAAAACCCGCAGATTGAAATCCCAAATGCTCATGATAACAGTGTATGGGATCTTGCTTGGCATCCTATTGGATATCTTCTTTGCAGGTAGCAATTACGATAATCTGGTGCTAGAGTTCTTTAACAGTTTTATTTTATGATTGTCTGTTGTGAGCTATGTTCTTGAATAAATAATGTTTCAGATATTGGTATTGATATTTTACCCAAATATGTGCAGTGGTAGCAATGACCACACAACCAAGTTTTGGTCCAGAAACAGGCCTGCAGATAATCCTCGAGATGTCCTTACTATGCAGAATCAAGGTTTTTTTGGCTATTTATATCTGATTTTTTTAGTAGGCAACCCGATGGAAAAGGTGTGGGTAGTGCATGATATTATGCCCTTATCCATATGAGTAAATAGTAAGGATGTTGTGATAGGGTCGGGCTCGTACTTTCAAGTTGTATTATTGTCAGAAACTAGTGTTTTTTTTTTCTTTTTCTTTTTTTCTTATGAAGGAATTCAAGAGGTGTGTGTCCTAATTAGCGTAATTTGTATCAGGCTATAATGAACAAGGTTTTGGCAATCGCCTGTCTGATAATTTCCAACCATCTGAGGCATCACCAACTCCTGGAGCATTTGTTCCTGGGCTGACACGGAATGAGGGGACCATCCCAGGAATCGGTATTGCAATGCCATTCGATGCATCCTCTCAAGGGGAACATAAACAGGCTGGTTCAATGGCATTGGGGGCTCCTCCGCTGCCACCAGGTCCCCACCCTTCGCTTCTTGGAAGTAGCCAGCAGCAAGGGTATCAGCAGCAACAACAACACCAAAGTCATCCCCAGCAGATGCCTCCAATGGCCAATATGCCTCATCTTCAGCTACCACCATCATCTCATATGCCATTGCACCCTCATCCTCATCATCCCTGGCCTATGCAAATGCCTGCTCACGGTCACATGCCACCTTCCTCAATGCCTATGTCTCATCAGATGCCCGGATCAATGGTATGGCTCTCAGATCTCTTGTAATTCGACCACAACTTAAGCCTGTCTTTTGTGGCTACCCCATGAGTTGGATCCCTCTTTGTTTTATTTCCATAGTGATATTTTTGTGCTCATATACTATTCTATCTTCCCTTGTTGCTGGAGCAGGGAATGCAAGGGGGCATGAATCCTCAGATGTCGCAAAGTCATTATATGGGTGCTCCTTCGGGAGTATTTCAAGGACCACCAAGCAGTGGTGGACCCCAAATGTATTCCCAAGGACGTGGTTTCAACCGTCCACAAATGATGCCAGGGTACAACAACCCTTTCCAACAGGTCCCTCTTCTACTGTTATTTAGTATACACGTTACAGTTTCACATAAATATATATGTATAAAATGGGCTCGTTCGAACATACGAGCTAGTTTCTATGGCATGATTAGATGTTGAAAATGTAGAGCTGAATGAAAAATTTGTCGACTAATCCATTCTCTTTATTTTACTTCGTGCAGCAGCAGCCGCTACCGCCTTTACCTGCAGGTCCTCCACCGAACACCAATCAGCAACATCAGTAGACCACCGTTGTAACAGTACATATTCTGTTTTTTTAAACTTTGCCAGGAATTGGTTCTAAGATTATTCAACTCTGTGATATGATTTTGCTGTTAATGTTTTGATGCTTTAGCTGAACAAGTTAACTGTACGGAAGTTTTAGTGGCTTCACTTCACATGTCAAATACTCCAGTTTGGTTTCGTAAACAAACTTGCGGAAAACTACTCTTGTTTCAGAGTTTTTATTTTCTTTTAATAATAAAGATTGATGTTTTATGCAAAATTAGTCTTTACCCTTATGTTTGATACTCTTGTTAAATTTAGTCATGAAAATGTAAATTGCAAATATATATATATATACGTGATCAAGCCAAATGTAACACTAAGCATTTATCACAGCCTAATCGAAGAAGTCACCAAATATCACTCTAAAACATTAACAATCAAGTCCAAAGATGACTCTATTACTCGCTACTTAGCATAATGGTTTAAGAGAAAGATTTTGTTTATGTTTGAAATGAAATGTATTTGAAGGAATCATGTATAAAGACTGTAGTAGCAAATAAATGACAAAACGTTAAATTACATGTACTCTGTTTTATTTCCCCCCACTAAGATACCACCACGTTTAGGTTGCACCAAATATATTACGAAATTAGTCAGAGAAACAAAGCCATTCAAATTTGACGAAACTATTCCTGATTTGGAGATCTTGCCTTGGAGGACTCTTGCCGTTTTTTCACAAAAAGCCTGCTCATATCTTCTGTGGCAACATTGCTCCTGCAGATATATAATCTCACGTTATGGGATCAAAAGTGTTTTCAACAAGATATTGCATATATAATTTCGGTACTAGTTCTCACGAAGATGCCCAGAATGTCAACAATTCTTTAGCTGCCTAAAAACACATTTCAGGGAGCAGCATTTATTCTTTTCCTAAGCAAAATTCCAAATGATTGTTAACAACACTCATATAGCCTTCTCCATAGTTTTCTAGGTTTGAGAAATAAAAGTGAAAAAAGAGATGAAACAAGGCATATATCAACTAACCTTCCCTTAAGCTGAGGAGGCACAAGCACATTCCCCAAAGTTTCTGGAATATTCTTGGAATGAGGCAAATTTCCTCTTGGTAGCTTTGGACGACGAGGAAGAGAAGAAGATTTAACATTTAAGTCTCTTTTCCGTACTGCACTCTCGGCCATTGCAGCTGCAACAACGGAAGCATGGTCACCGCCGCTCAACTGTGTCAGCATCGGTGACTCCAGAAGAAGCAAAGCATCACTTCCTTCCTTCCTGCTTATTTAAAGATCTCCTAGAAAAAAAAAACCCACAAAAGGGTCAATTAAAAACTTCACCAACTTGGACTGTAATACCCAAACCTGACACAAGAATGTTTTGAGCAGCTTAATCGAGTTCAATATACTTGAGTGAGATCGGAATCAACAAAAGGAATTCACATTTGGAAACCTAAGAAAATATCATATTCTTGTACACACATATACAAAGGGGAAAAAAAAAAAATACTCTGCTTCAACATACACATACAAAGACTAGGCATGAGAAACTAAGCAATGTGAATCAAATCGTCATAGGTGTTTGAGATTTGGTTCCATAAACACTCACTACCTACACAATTTAGAGCGCTTTAATTGCAAATTTAGAAGAAAAAAAAACAGATTATACATCGAAAATCCAAGATTGGGAAACCCTAAAATCACTCACTATGTATTTGGACGAAAAGGTTGAGTTGCAGAGGGTTTTTGTTGCGGTTAAGGCAGAGGTTCCTTCTGATCGGCGGCTAAGACATCGTCGTCGGATGAAGAATCGTCGTAGTCTACCAGTGACATACCTTCTTCCCCCACCTTTGCGCTTTCCCCGAAACGGTGTCGCTCGAGCCGTGCTTGTCTCTATGTAAGATGTAACAACTATGAAGAGGTCTAAAAATCCATCCCTATAATATTATTTAAGAAATATTTTTTGAAAAAAAAAAATATATATAATTATTTTTTTAAATTATTTATAAAAATTATTGATAAAAATATAAAAATATAAATTTATCATTAAAAATGTTATTTAAATATTATAATATCATTTAATTTCTTAATTATTTTTTAATATTATATATATATTTTTAATAATAATTAATCCATATATATTCAAAAAAAAATATTTATTCAAAATCTTACTTAATTTTAACTATATAACTTATTATATTTTATTGTAAAATCCCCTTTAGTCCAGTGGTTGACTAAATGGTTCATTATTGCTTCTATACCATGATATCCGGGTTTCAATTCCCAAATTTCGATTCCCAGTGGACGCAATATCTGCAGATTCTCAGTAGCATTGTCCATTGTAGAATTATCTTTGTAATAGTTCTTATAATTAATTTGTTCAGTGTTAAAAAAAACTTATTATATTTTATTTGAATATATATTAAAATAAAAATTAAAAAATATTTTATTAATTTAATAAAAAGTTAGACACAAAAAATTCATTTTTTTAAAAGAATTCGTGAATTAACCACAAAACTAGAGTCATTAAACGGTGCATATTAGAGTTATGTTTTCAAAATTATATGTTTTGCTGATTAACCCGAATAATATTTTAGTTAATTGCAAAACGAGCTAAATAGACAAATTATTTCGTTTGACAACTCTGACTATAGGCATGAGTTAGACATATTATAAAATTCAAATAAAATCAATTTTTTAAAAATTTCAAAACAATTTTTTAAAAACAAATTATACTGCGCTATAATTAATGTGGATTAAGTCCTAATTGTATATATAAAAAACAATTACTAATAATTTTTGTCGTCTATAACTCCCATATGCACATAATCGGATTTGAAGTCCACTTTATAGTACGACAACAACACTAATCCAAACTTGATTATTAATGTCGATTGATTAAAGCACATTTATATCCTATGTTGAATGTCTTGTACACTTAACCAAATGACCAAATTAATCAAATGAATTTGAGTGAAACAAGTGTAAACAAACAAAAAAAAACGAAAGAAGATTTGATGATACACGTGATTGTGTGACCCTCCAACAAGAAACATTGGAACGTATGTAAAGTGTATATACAGGGCTCAAAACTCCCACTCATCTCAAGCTGCTCTGTTTGTTCCAGCTGGGTAGAGATCGTTCCGAGTTAATGCTGAGATCGTTCAATAGAGTAGTATTATTGCATGATTTCAAAGGGCCTATGTTAAATCCCCTTAGCCCTGGAGAACGTTGCTGGTATGCACTTGCCCTACTGTTACTGCCATTACTAATGCCAACCCTCACTTTGCTTGGTGCTTCACTCATTACCGATGTCGTCAGGCATAGCTTGTTCTTATACGGCGAGTTACTCTCTGACTGCGTGTCGAAACTTCTCGGTCTTATCCTTGGGGAGCTCAAAGATCTTGACTTTGCCTTTGCTGACTCTGTTGCAACCATATAAGTTGGTGTAGTGACCGCCCCCGCGGGGTTCTGTTCTTCCTCTTCGCTTATTGAAACTTGTCTTCTATGATTATTCGCCAATCTTCTTGGCGACGAGTTCCTCGGAGTCTTATTCAAACTCTCGTCTTTAGGTTTTGTTTTCAAAGACAAGTCGAGATCTTCGAGCTCCTTGCTCTTGGTTCGTTGGGTATCTACCCATTCGTCTAACCAGTACTTCCATTTCGTGTTACTTCGTTTCTGGTATGACTCCGCGGATTTCTGATGTTGGTTCACAAAGAAACACTTCTTCAGGTCATTTATGAAACTTGTAATAAAAGAAGTCTAATTAGAAAAAAGCGTATGGAATACCCGGTGGGTGACTGCATATTCTTTTATCCTTTCTCTTCTCAGCGAAGCTTCTTTCTTGCTCATGACCACAGCTTTCGCCTCTTCCTTTGTTAAAAGACTATCGTCCCATCTCTTCTGACCGTTTGTGTCCACCTGAAAACATTAAGATTTTCTTACATGCTAATAAAAGTAGTGCACCGGTTTCAAAGGATTACCTTCTATTTGAATCAGAATACGTACCTTGAGTATGTTCTCGCTGAATATCTGAAATTTATTCTTCTCTTCATAATCTCTTTGAGCACCTCCGGGAATTTGTGTTCTCTTACCGCATACCTGTGACTGAATGTTCACAACAGATTGCAAGCATTTTAGTGTAGTCATTGCTTGGCGTCTCACTGCACGACCTCTTATATATGCTTGGAGCTTCACTATTCCCTTCAAGGCACGTAGAGCTTTCCTTGCCTGCAATCAAGTTCAAAAAAATTATCACCATGTCACCTGAAAAACAAACCGATAAACCCCTCCAAAAAAAGGAGAAGACACCATAGAAGAGACTTAATCAAAGAGAGAAGTCTCTAACTCTCAACCACAACCATGATCCTAAACCTATCCAGAAATCCCCAACTCCGTCTGACTAAACTTCCTTTTAACATGTTAGCTCTCTAGCTAACCTACTCAACTATAGTTAGATGCCGAACGTCAACACAGCTACAAGGTAAATTACATACCTCCAATACTAGACTAAACACAAGGCTTTTATGAAAATGAGTCATTCTTTTCAGGAATCACATAAGAAAAGAAGGTACAGAATCTTACAAGATGACCCCGAAAAGCTGTCTGAATCCGAGTAGCAGAAAGAACTTCTTCCTCTCTTTTTAGAAACATTTGATATTGGACTACCAGATCAGCAGTTTCTGGGGATGTTGAACCTTGTAACTTTTCTATGGAATCTAACTGTCGACTACATGATACTTGGCTGACCTCACCCACATCTGACCCAATCTCCGCTTTTTGTTCCTCTTGTGATTCGTTTCTTTTCCCGTTCTCTGGAGGTGCTGTAATGGAAGGTAATCTTTTTTTAACCCTGAGCTTCCAAAATGTCCATTTTCTTCTCTTCTCTTTCTGCAGAAATACATCAAATGAATGAAACAAGAAGAATGAGAATTTTGTTCTTGTTCTTGTTTTTAGTTTTTACCTTTTCTGAGTTGGCTTCTGAAATAAAAATCCTTTTCAATATAGTGAACAATCCCTTCTTCTTTGCCATTGTTGCACAACCATCACCTGAAGATACTGCTCTGAAAATTCTCCAAGAATCGAAACTAATAATTATTCAAACAATGAGTAAATCAAATCACTACGGATACATATTGCTCTGAAAACCTAGATTTGACTCCAGATCAATACTCTACAATTAGTTTTGATTCCAGGAGAAATAAAAGCCGCAAATAATTCCTGGAAAAATAACTGATAAAGATCTCCCTAGAAAATCGGATCACACAAGACACCAAAACCGAAACAAAGTAGTTAATTAATTACAAGGAAATAAGTCACAATGAAACGAAGGTACATCACAAGATTGAAGTATGTCTCCAAGATTTGAAACAACACACATAAGAAAGGAAAACAAAAAAAACTTACTTGGGGTGCCTTGGTGGTGTCAGGCCTGATATCTCAAAACGTTTGGTAAAATTGAAATTGCGGAGAATCAACAGAAGCAAGATTCAGACAGCGAAGATGACTGTTCATCAAATTATGTATGTGAGAACAAGAGAGAAGGTTGCTCTCTTCTCCACTGTGCCGACAAGTTAACGTGCCACTTCATTTTGCACTCGAAATTATTCTTTTACCCCTCCATCTCCTCCAAACTCCTAATCTTGTTCTCATTATATTTAAGGTTTTAAACCGCGCATTTGCGTAAATATGTCTTAAGATCTGCATCGCTATGGATTCTACTTACATAATCTCAGACAAATCTCCACTCATAAACTACTTTATAAATGTCAAGATGAGGTTTTGTGACCATCCAAGGATAAGCTTACAACACTTTAACAGGAATATAATATTTTTTTTAACCAAATGTCATTAATTCGATTGAAAAAATACATTAGGCAAGTACTTTGACGGTGAACTTTTACTGTAAAATTTTGGCTGTAGAAACTTATACGGTTAAAATGTGGGTGTTAGTAGATTTTTTTTTTATTGAAATATAATATTTGTTCAATTTAGAGATATTAAGTGAAATTTTGAAAAAAATAAAAAATGGATCTCAAAATAACAAAAAGGATAATTTTTAATCAATTAAAATTTATTACTGATAAATTATATATAAATCTATAAAAAGGTTTTGAATAATTTTGGGGAAAAAGAAAAAGAAAGATAAAGTAAATTTATTTATTTTCTTTGGTTTTTAGAGAAAAGTCTCTTTTCACGTATCTTTTTCAAAACAAGACAAAAAAAAACTGTGACTTTTAATTAAAAATTATACTCTAAAAAATTTTGCTTTTAAAATAAAAATTGTAAAAGTCTCACCAACGTAGCTTATAAAAAAGAAGTTTACAAAATAAAAAAAAAAGAGAAGTGGGCAGTTGAAGCTTTAAAGAGAAAAAGAAGTAAAAGCATGTTTGGAATTTTTTTAACTTTAAATACTTTACAAAATAATAAAGTTCTTACAGCCAAACACCAAACAGTCCAAAAGTTTGGCTGTAGAAAGTTTAGAATTAAAAAAAAAAAGTATGTATATCTAAAAAATAGTTTTGAGAATTGTTAAATACCTTAAAAGTCATCAAATCTTAACGCCAAACAGCCCTATAGTTTAGAGATCACAGAATTGAATGACGTTTAGGACGAAACAAATATTACATGCTGTTGTTTCGGGCACGAGGATTACGGACTTCGGCTACCGTGGTTTTGTGTCTTTCGACACTGATTTATAAGTCAAATTTGAAGACTTATTTGCAAATGATAATTAGGTATATATATGATAATGAAACTTTAAAAATTGGTCAAATGACAGTGACAACGCACTGCATATTTGCATCTTTCTATAAATAAACATTTCCCACTTCTTCTTTTTTTAGCAATATTAAGAATAACTAGGAGAGTATCCGTGCTACGCGCGGATTTTGTTTTATTTTATGTTGTAAATAATATGTTTTTAGATTTTTAATTATATTGTTTGGCATAATAGAGTAAACTCAGAATGCATAATTAATAGAGTAAATATTAGAATAAACGTTACTAAAAATTAAGCATAAATGACTAATAATTGCGCAAACTAAAAAATTATTTTATTTTGTGTTGTAAATAATATGTTTTTGGATTTTTAATTATATTCTTTGGCGTAATAGGGTAAACTCAAAAGGCATAATTAATAAAGTAAATATTAGAGTAAACGTTACTAATAATTAAGCATAAATGATTAATAATTGCGCAAACTTAGAATGCCAAGAAAAAAAGATGTAAACAATTAAATAAATAAAAACAATTAAATAAATAAGTAAGAACCAATTAATTGTGGACACGTGGCACTCTCTCTCTCTCTCTTGCGATGACGTGGCAGTCACCTAGGTGAATACCCGCACATAATGTGCGAGTTTTTCTTTTCAACTATTTCAAATTTGTACTCTCTCCGTTTATTTTTATTAGTTGTTTTGGAGATTTTATTTTGTTTAACAATATAAGTTGTTTTCACATTTTTATGCAATTTTAACATTTATTGACTACTATGTGACCAATTATACTCTGTAATTTTTTATATGATTGGGTGAATTAGTTTTAGTTTATATATTAAATATAACTTTTGAAGAAAATTAAGTTTTTTAATAATCGTGCTTTTAACCAAAACAACTTACATTATGAAACGGATGGAGTATTTTTTTTTTTTTTTTGTAAAATCAAATATAATTTATCTTTTGTTACATGTTAGTATATGCTATTATAAAAAATATTATAAACCAATAAAAATGCATTGTGAATATCATTAAGAAATCGAAAGTTATATAAAAATAAAATAAATATCCAACAATATTTATAATTAAGTATAACATAATTCTTGTTTAATATTTACACAAATGTTATTTAAGAGTCAATGAAAAAAAAACCATTTTTTGTAACTTTAAACTTTTCCAAAAAACTTTTCATTTTCTTTTTCATTAAATGGTCTAAAACTTAATATTATGAAATGTATAAATTGATTTACTTTTAAAAAAAATTGTAACTTTAAATTGTGAAAAGTGACATATGTCATCTCTATATCAACCGAAAATGATGATGTGGCACTCATATGGAGAGAGTTGGCCACTCTTTATATAGTAGATTACAAATTATATAAAGCAATGACCAGAAGAGTTCCAACGAAAACGAAACAAAGACATAAAGAATAAGAGACCATCGAAAAGGAGTCAATAGACTACAAACAATTCTTTAGAGCTCAAATACAATATTTAAAAAATTCATATATATATTTTTGTCGTATAAAATTCACTCACTTCTTGAATTTGAATCCATATATGATATGACGACAAGAACAAGATAAAAATCTATAAAAATATGGTCCTAAACCATACATTACCACATTCCATACAAGATATAGAACTTAGTAATAAGCCCAATTAAATAAGCGTGAGCCCAGTGAAGCCCAATTCACTTCCTCATCTGACCATTCTTCTTCTTCTCTTTGCTCGACAAAGCAGCTGATCATTTCTAGGGTTCCAATCAGATATCTGCAACAAAATGGCTCTGGCTGGTCGCATCAGATCGGGGATCTCCTTCTTCAAAAACGTATCCGTGTCAGATTCCGTTTCCTCTGCTAGATCCTATCCTCGTGGAGGGCCGCTTATCCCTGCGGTAATCGAATCGAATCTCAAGTCCAATGTTTAGTTCGGAATCGATTTTTACAAAATCAGTTGATCCGATCGTTTGATTGGCTTGATAACAGCAGATAATGAAATTGTCGTAATTTCGCGTTTACAATGTTCGGCACTCGATGTTTTTGAAGTCCTTAGTCGTATCTGTTATGGTCCTGAAGTTTTTCAGAGAATCTCATCAATTAATCTCTACTCTTTGTATGTTTTTTTTTTGTATTTGCAGTTGAGAGATTATGCAACAGCTTCGGCTCAGAGAACCGGCAATGTTAAGGTACACACCCTTATATGTTCTCATTTTTACTATTCTTAGGAGGATAACTCTTTTTCTTAGTTGGCTTGGATTGTTGGATAGGCATGAAATGAACCGATGGATAGCTGGATTTTGTAGTGATGTGCATTCATACCCCCTTGAAGTGTATACTTGTTGTATAGTTTAGTTACAATGTGTATGCTTTTTCAGGTGCCTGTGGCTTTAGTTGGTGAATCTGGGAACTTTGCTTCGTGGCTGTACATTGCAGCTGTGAAAATGAATTCCTTGGAAAAGATTGAGTTGGATCTTTCTGAAATGATTGAGGCAATGAAGACAAGCCCTATCTTTGCACAGTTTACAAAGGATCCCTCTGTTCCTAGAGGGACAAGACTGGCTGCTATTATGGATGTTTGTGATCGAGCAAAGTTTGCTGAACCCACCAAGAACTTCCTCTGTATGTAAATGAAATATTTGAAAGTTTATGATTTTGGTTGACCATGCTGTT
Organism: Eutrema japonicum; assembly: GCA_030161315.1. Lineage (NCBI taxonomy): Eukaryota > Viridiplantae > Streptophyta > Magnoliopsida > Brassicales > Brassicaceae > Eutrema > Eutrema japonicum. The sequence goes on from BSQW01000005.1 coordinate 51,257,874, forward strand.
GTAGTGATCAAAAGTTGTTTTCTTTTCTAAAACAGCTCTGTTAGCAGAGAATGGAAAGCTGAAGAACCTAGATGTGATTGTGAAGAAATTCATGCAGCTGACAACAGCACATAGGGGAGACGTCAAAGTTTTGGTTACCACAGTCATGGTAAGCTCTAGTTTGAATACTCTTAATCTCTTAAGAAACCGTAACCACAAATGTTTTTGACCAACAGCCGCTTCCCCCTGCGGAGGAGAAGGAACTGAAGGAGACACTCCAGGAGATCATTGGAGAAGGGAAGAAAGTGACTGTGGAACAGAAGGTATGTAATGTGATGTGGCCACATCACATGCTTGTGATTATTAAGGCCGGAATCTAAAGATGGATGTTTTTTTGGGCAGATTGATCCGAGTATCTATGGTGGGCTAATAGTAGAGTTCCAACAAAAGGTGTTGGACATGTCTATCAGGACAAGGGCACAGCAGATGGAGAGGCTCCTCCGTGAACCTGTTGACCTCAGCAACCTCTGAAAATCTTGAGAATTTCCCCAAAGAAACATGGATGTTTTGTGATGCTGCCACCAATTGACAAATAAATATGACCCTCCTGGGAAAACAATATACAGCCACTCTTGTCGTTTCTTGATATTTGTCATTTGCGTTTTACAATTGTTTGCTTCGAAATAAGCTTTTCGAGACGTCAAATTTCAATGAGATTTATTATAGTTTTGTTGTTTAGATTTGAATAGATGGGCAATTTGGTAACATGAGTCACGAGGCATAAAGGTTGAAACAAACACAAGTACATTAAGGTGCCACGAAGCTGCATACTTATCGAGCGAGAACACCGTCATTTACATATATAACCCGAGTGGTATAAAACCAAATTGACGTTTTCTCCATCACTATTTTTAAAGGACTAATCTTCTGTCTTCATCGGCCATTCCTTACCTTAGGATTCTGTTCTTGCTAGAGCGAAACCCTAGATTCGGCCATTACCAATTTGACCAGAGATGCTGCGAGTTGCAGGGAGGAGGCTTTTGTCTGTTTCGCAGAGATCTTCCACTGCGACCTCCTTCGTCCTTTCCCGAGATCATACCCTCTCCGATGGCGGCGACTCCTCTTCCGCCCCCAGATCTGTCCCCTCTGCAGATCTCTCTTGTTTCAATTCTGTCCACCGGAGCCTTTTAAGAGGTCTGCCGATCTACAACCCTTTCTCTTCTCTCGATTGATTTCAATTTTCATTTTCAGGTGTTGATTGAAAGTTTTTTTTTTAAATCATTTCTTTTTGCTCGATGAGTCCCGGAATGATGGAGATTCCAGTTTTCGAATCTACGCGATGATCTGTTTTGACTTCCATGAACTCTACGGTTTAATAGTCCATTTCGTTTCATTCTCTTAATGCTTGCAGCATCTCTCTGGAATAGTTTTCCCTTCTATGATTACTTATGAATTTACTAGTTCTGGGATAATCCTTTGTTTGATGAGAAAAGCTTCCAAATAATTCTCCTTTGTATGAAAAATCCTTTGGGTGCGTTATCTATAGTGTGATTTGGTCTTGTGTATCAATGTGTTGATGAATCTGTTATACTCCTGCATACTCTTTTACCTCATTGATTCCGATTTATGTACTTGTGCTTTTCTATAGAAGCTAATACATTAAAATCGAATCTTGATAGTGGTAGTCCTTTCTTCAGTGTCATTCGTTGAACAGTTTGTTACTTAATTCTTAATGTTGTAGAACAAATAAACAGGGTTTTTGCCTTGATGTGAATATATATATATTAATGTTATATGCTATTTTTCAGGTTTCTCTTCTCAAGTCCTTACTCAAGGAAATGAGATAGGTTTTGGTTCGGAAGTCCCAGCCACAGTTGAGGCTGTCAAAACACCAAACTCAAAGATAGTCTATGATGACCATAACCATGAGCGTTACCCACCTGGTGACCCTAGCAAGCGTGCATTCGCCTATTTTGTCTTGTCGGGTGGGAGGTTTGTTTATGCCTCTGTTATCCGCCTTCTTGTTCTGAAGCTCGTTGTGAGCATGTCTGCAAGTAAGGATGTCCTTGCCATGGCATCCCTCGAGGTTGACCTTGGGAGCATCGAACCGGGAACCACTGTTACAGTGAAGTGGCGTGGAAAGCCCGTCTTCATCAGGCGAAGAACAGAGGATGACATCAAGCTAGCCAATAGTGTGGATCTTGGATCTCTGAGGGATCCTCAAGAAGACTCGGTTAGGGTCAAGAATCCGGAATGGTTAGTCGTGGTTGGAGTCTGCACTCATTTGGGGTGCATCCCCTTGCCTAACGCTGGTGATTATGGGGGTTGGTTTTGCCCGTGTCACGGTTCACATTACGATATCTCTGGAAGGATCCGGAAAGGTCCTGCACCGTACAACCTGGAAGTACCAACCTACAGCTTCTTGGAAGAGAATAAGTTACTCATTGGTTGATGAATAAAAGCACAACAGAACAGACAGTGTCTGTGTCTCGAAGATCTTGATATGTTTTTGTTTTTATAATTTCCGGCTAAAATTTTAGCGTGCAAGTTGGCTTTCCTCACACTTGTGTCTCTCAGCAAAGATTGTCTTGTTTTACTGAATAATACAAACTTGTCATTGTATGACTTAGCATCTGTCTTATCTGGTGAAAACACTGTTCATAGTTTGTGTTTATTGTTTGAAAAGAATTTTGGATCTTGAATATTTTCAGCTCCCAGCTCGACTCTTAGAGCATGATTAAAGCTGAACTAAGAAGGGTATTTTTTACATTTTTTGATTAAAAAATGATTTAATCTGGTGAAAAATGGATGAAACGGTTCTGTGGACTGAACCTGTTGAAACGGGGTCGTCGGGTGTGTAGAAGACACGTGTCGCCGTTTGGTTGGGCCGAAGGAAAACAAAAAAAAAACAAAAAATGGTTGCGAGATGATCGATCTCTTCGTCTCTCTCTCTTCTCCGAAGGATACGGCGATGGCGATCAGGTTTTCGATGTCGCCGTTGTCGTCGGATCTTCTCCTTCCGATGGCTCTGCCGTCGTCTCTCTCTCTCTCCGATGACGATTGAGATTTGGGCGATTCATCTATTCGCCGATTCAGCGGTTGTTATTTGTGTTTGTGGTAAATTGCATTTGATTCCTTGATTCTCTGTTTGTAAGAAACGATTTGGTTTTGTTGTGGAACTATGTGTTTAGAGTGGAACTATGAGTTGCAATTTTTGCTAATTTCATTGATCGGGAGTTTAAAGGTGAAACGTTTAGGATTAGGGTTGTTGTTTGATTAGTTTGTGTCCGTGGTAAATTACTCTTAATTGTTTATTGAGCTTGGTAAAAGAAGAAGATTATTCCACAAACAATCTAGCTCCAGAATCATAAGAAGACATTAGTTGATAAATTATGTATCTTGATGAAACCAAACTTATAGATTATTTGTTGTTTTTATGCAACCTATTATATTACTCTGTTTTATTTAATCTTCAATATTTATATATAATAGTTTAATTTTTTGTTTATTTTTCAAACATTTATAAAATACAAAATTTTATTTTATTTTTATTCTGTATAACCCCACTAATGATGTCACCATTGTACACATATATTAATCACATGAAGTAAGTGAGTGTCAATCAATTTTTTAATATTAAATTTATTCTTAAAATATAAATTTAGACACCTTAAAGAATGTCACCATTAAGGTTGCTATTAGCCTCAATTTTACCCTCTCGCCTAGAGTCGTTGCTTGTGACTCCAATTTTCGCGGAGACTATTCTCTTGGCAAAAATTTGCAATACATTCTCCGTTCATAGGAAAGTATATCCAATTATTGAAAAGAGATTTCTATATATCTTCTTGCTATATTTTTCTTTTCCTCCTTTATGTTATGTCAGGTAAAATATAATAATTTATCTTAACTAGACCAGAAAAATAATAAAACCAAAAAATCCTAACTAAGATCAAACTGAAAAAAAAAAAAAAATATTATATTTTTGGTCAGGATGGATATATAAATATTTATAGTAAAACCAAATTTTGACCTTTTCCTTTCTCGAAGACTAATTTTAAGGGACTCTTGTTCTGTTTGCATCGTCCGTCCCTAACCTTAGGACTCCGTTCTTGCTAGAGCCAAACCCTAGATTCGGCCATTACACATTGAGCGAAGATGCTGCGAGTTGCAGGGAGGAGGCTTTTGTCTGTTTCGCAGAGATCTTCCACTGCGACCTCCTTCGCCCTCTCCCGAGACCATACCCTCTCCGATGGCGGCGACTCCTCTTCATCCCCCAAATCCGTCGCCTCTGCAGATCTTTCATGTTTCAATTTTGACCACCGGAGCCTTCTAAGAGGTCTGCCGATCTACAACCCTTTCTCTCACTGGATCGATTTTCATTTCTCGTGTTGTTTGTGGGTATAATTGATTGAATGATGATTGAGATTCCTAGTATTGGAGCTTGATGTACCATTTCTTTGCCTTCTATGATTGCTTCTTTCGTGTCCAGAAAGAAATTGACATTTGAGTTCATTGATCGGATATGAATTGACCAGTTCTGAGATAGGTCTCCTTCTTGTAAAATCAAATCTTTTATCCATATTGTGATTCACACTGGCTTCTTGATTTCTAAAGTTTTTATCTTTTGTATCTCGAGATGGATGTTTTAGCTATATACTTGCTGAGGAACTTTCATTCTGGAATTTATATCTTGTTAACCAAAAGATCTTAGCTTGGGAGTTTTGTTGTGTTTTAAGCATTTCTGTATTATACAGCCTCTGATCACTGTACCTTTAGTTTTCACTGAATTTTGTATTATGGTAGAATATTGTTTGGATGAATCTCTTATAATCCTGCATTTTTCTTACTGCATGGATTCCATTTTTATATACTTTTGTTTTTCCTTAGAAGCTTATTCATTTATGGTCACATCTTGATAGTGGTAGCAGATCTTCTGTCGCTTAATTCTTATTGTTGTAGTAGAACACATGACCGAATAAAAAGGTTTTTTTTGCCTTGATGTGAATATATTTAATGTATCATGCTATTTTTCAGGTTTCTCTTCTCAAGTCCTCACTCAAGGAAATGAGATAGGTTTTGGTGAAGTCCCAGCCACAGTCGAGGCTGTCAAAACACCAAACTCAAAGATTGTCTATGATGACCATAACCATGAGCGTTACCCACCTGGTGACCCTAGCAAGCGTGCATTCGCCTATTTTGTCTTGTCGGGTGGGAGGTTTGTTTATGCCTCTGTTATCCGCCTTCTTGTTCTGAAGCTCGTTGTGAGCATGTCTGCAAGTAAGGATGTCCTTGCCATGGCATCCCTCGAGGTTGACCTCGGGAGCATCGAACCGGGAACTACTGTTACAGTGAAGTGGCGTGGAAAGCCTGTCTTCATCAGGCGAAGAACAGAGGATGACATCAAGCTAGCCAATAGCGTGGATCTTGGATCTCTGAGGGATCCACAAGAAGACTCGGTGAGGGTCAAGAATCCGGAATGGTTAGTTGTGGTTGGAGTCTGCACTCATTTGGGATGCATCCCCTTGCCTAATGCTGGTGATTATGGGGGTTGGTTCTGCCCGTGTCACGGTTCACACTACGATATCTCTGGAAGGATTCGGAAAGGTCCTGCACCGTACAACCTGGAAGTACCAACCTACAGCTTCTTGGAAGAGAATAAGTTACTCATTGGTTGATGAATAAAAGCACAACAGCCAGTGTCTGGTTCTCATTGAACTTCATCTTCTTCTTTTTTTAAATTAATATTTCGGCAACTTAGAGCAAGACTGTCTTGTTTTTGCTGAATAATAAAAACTTGTCATATTTATTGAACGTATACTTGAGCTTTGTTTTTCCATCGATGGTGAAAGACTCTGTTCATAGTCTGTGTTTATTGTTTATCAGGCCTATTTTTCCTATGTATGTGATAGATCCCTGTTGGTATTTCAAGTTTCAAGGCGTTATCACAGATTAAAAGGAGTATTTACAACAACGAATTACATATCTCAAAACTAGAGATATAAAGATGAGCTTTAGAAAATAGATGGGGTTTACACAAAGAAAGCACTGTAAATGTTAGCTATATCGATATAAAAGAAATTATTTTACTCATTTTTTTCTTCTAGATCATGAAAATTTAAGTTAGGAAAAGAAAAAAATCAATGATTGGATCCGGACCGAAGCACCCCTCGCATACCCTACTCAGGTGTCCTTATTGCACACACAAAAGCCAAAGTCCGACCCTTGCAAACTCACAACAGCCATTACAAGACTTAAGCAACCTCTCATGTTTATCATAAGACAACATTTGCTCTATGGATTATTCTATGGATAAACTAAATTTTGAGGCGAGAATTTATTGAAACTAGCTGATTTGTAAAATTATACATTAAATTAAAAAAATTATGTTGTTTTCTTAAAATGCTAAAATAAATTTATTTATTTTCCCCGACATGGTCACAAAAATCATCTAGTATACGGCAATTTAACAAATCGACATCAAAACTGTGTTAGCTAGGCAAAATGTGTTTTTTTCATAAAGATGGAAATATGACATCATTAGGACGTGGAAATGGTCAACTGTTAGCATCTCTATCTATCATTTGATTTGCGTTCCGACCTAACTCACACTATCCACCAACCCCATTTTTTCTTGTTTTTATCCTCCGATCAAACCAAGAACGGATCTTTCAACTGAAAATGGCGTCCATTTCCAATCTCGCTAATCTTACACCCGCCACTTGTGTCGACTCCAGATCTTCTTCTTCTTCTTCCTCGTCCGTCTTACCCAGATCCTTCGTCAATCTCCGCAGTTTGAGCGCCAAGCTTTCCTCTTCTCAGCTTTCCCTTCGTTATTATCAACAATCGAGACCTTCTCTCTTGTTAGTATATCTATCCGTTTAATCTATGCATGTCTTTTGTCTCTGTATAGTCACCATAAATGATCTTCTTTTTTTAGCTGGAATCTCATGCTGGTTAGTTTTGTAGGCTAATATTTAATCGAAAGTATGTAACTTTTTGATAGGATGGTTTGAGAAAAGCAACTTTATGTTCCTTTGTTTTTGTGTGTAGAATCTGATTTTGGTGATGATTGTGTGCTTCGGCTAACTTGCAGTGTGAGGTGTTCAGCCTCTGGTGGAAATGGAAGTGCTGCAAAGAGAACGACACTTCACGATCTATATGAGAAAGAAGGTCAGAGTCCTTGGTATGATAATCTATGCCGTCCCGTCACTGATCTTCTCCCGTTTATTGCCCGTGGCGTTCGAGGCGTAACTAGCAACCCTGCGGTAATTTCTTGATCATCTCTGTGTGTTTAGCTTTGCTTTACTCTGTGGTTGTTCATTTGTCTTTACTCCTTCACTGTGTAAACCTTTGCAGATCTTCCAGAAAGCCATTTCCACTTCAAATGCCTATAATGATCAGTTCAGGTACTCCTGCGTATCTTTGTGATACTTTTTTGGCAGTGTTACACAAGTACATGCTATTAAAACTTTAGCATTCTTGTCTCTGTGAAAAGCTGGATCATCTGTTTATGGCATCTCTGACAGAAAATTGTTTCTTTTTGTTCTATCTTGGATTTTGGATGGAAACTTTCTTTATTAGGACACTTGTGGAATCAGGAAAGGACATTGAAAGCGCATATTGGGAACTTGTGGTGAAGGATATTCAGGATGCGTGCAAACTTTTTGAGCCAATCTATGACCAGACAGAAGGTGCTGATGGCTACGTCTCTGTTGAAGTTTCACCTAGACTTGCTGATGATACCAATGGGACTGTTGAAGCTGCTAAATTTCTTCACAAGGTTGTGAACCGCCGTAACGTCTACATTAAGATTCCTGCTACTGCTCCATGCATTCCTTCCATCAGGGATGTCATTGCATCTGGAATAAGTGTCAATGTCACGGTAAGTTTTCCTAAAGTGTATCCATTATTCAGGTCTTGATTGCAATTGTTGATGAACTTCAAATTCTTGTTGAGTGTGATGGTGTGCTAGATCACTGGATTTATAGGCGGGTTTTAAAACTGAAGCGTCAAATGAATTCGGTTGTTTTGATGCATTTTATTATACAGTGTTTCTCATATGGTCTTATATGATATGTCCTTGTTCTTTTCTGTTTCAGCTTATATTCTCGATCGCAAGATATGAAGCAGTGATCGATGCATATTTGGATGGCCTCGAGGCATCTGGACTTGATGACCTCTCAAGAGTTACCAGTGTTGCTTCCTTCTTTGTCAGTCGGGTGGATACTCTTATGGACAAGATGCTTGAGCAAATTGGTACCCCAGAAGCCGTAGACCTCCGTGGCAAGGTAAAGCTCGGTGACAATCTTACATTACCATACTGTGAATAGAGAGTATGATCATATGACAAAGGATAATGTTACTCTTGCAGGCAGCTGTGGCTCAAGCTGCATTAGCATACAAGCTGTACCAGAAGAAATTCTCAGGCCCAAGATGGGAAGCTCTGGTGAAGAAAGGTGCCAAGAAGCAGAGGCTTCTCTGGGCATCGACAAGTGTTAAGAACCCAGCTTACTCGGACACCTTATATGTGGCTCCTCTCATCGGACCTGACACTGTGAGTCATCTTTTTGTTTGCTGTCTCATGTTTCACTGCCTCAGTACCAAATAGGATTTGAAGCGTTAATGTTTTTTTGTGCGGTTTTAGGTGTCAACGATGCCGGATCAAGCCCTGGAGGCATTCATAGATCATGGAACGGTGAAGAGGACAATAGATGCGAACGTGTGGGAAGCGGAAGGGATTTACAGCGCTCTAGAGAAGCTGGGAATAGACTGGAACAAGGTAGGAGAGCAGTTGGAAGAAGAAGGAGTAGATTCGTTCAAGAAGAGCTTCGAGAGTCTGCTTGGAACACTGCAAGACAAGGCCAACACTCTCAAACTAGCCAGTCATTGAGGACTTCGGGTCATCTCATCATTATAGTTTTTGGTGGTAGTAAAATAAAAGAAGAAGCTTTGGCTTTTGGCTTTCTTCTCCAAACCCCACTATGGTTTGTTTTGTATGGCTTTTGCTTCATGTTCACAATATGGATCGGCTCTATCTTATTTTGTTTCCAAAGGAGGGTTTTTTATTACGATTCTGCTGCCGAAAGAAAAGAAAAATTGATTTACATTTACATTAGTTATCCCAAAATTCAAATACTAAATTTGGTTTATAATGTAATTTTGAGAAGAGGCCTAAAAAAACTGAGGCTTTTTTATCATCTCTCACCTTTCTTCTCTCTCTCTCTCTCTACTCCTCAAAATTCGGTTTTTCACTGTAATGGCGTCGATTTCAGCCTTTGGCTACCTCCCTCCGTCTCCGTCTCAGCCCACAGCGCTCACCGGAGCTTCCTCCACCACCGTACGATGCTACACCATCTCTCTGTTTCTTCTTCTTCCTTCGCTTACTGAAATCTCTAATTTTGATTCTCAGAGATGCCGGACGACTGTGGCTGCTCGATTAGCCGACCAAACAGATGAATTATCTCCTCTTCGCTCTTCTGGTTGGCTCCTGCATGTTTTTGAATTCTCCTTTTTCTCTATAAATTGTATTGCTGAAAATTTGTTTTGACAAACAGGTGGGTGTGTTGCTATTTCTGGAGAGTTTGATCGCAGGAAATTGATGGTTTCTTCTGTTGGTTTGTTGATTGGAGCCTTTGCTAACGATGGAGGAGCGGTTGCAGCTGCTTCCCAGTTCGCTGACAGTAAGAATTACAATTTCGTTTTGAGGCCACAGAAAATCTTTTGGTTGTGAGAGAGATGTGTTCCCTGTGAACTCTCTCTTTGGTTGGTTGACATTGTTGTATCTCTCTCTTCATATCCACATTCTTCTCGTTACATGTGCAGTGCCAGCGATTAGAGGCAAAGATTACGGCAAAACAAAAATGAAGTATCCGGATTATACAGAAACTCAATCTGGTCTCCAGTATAAGGTCACCCCTTATTGTTGCCAACTTCTATAGTTTATTGATTTAGACTGTGCGCTGATCTCTTTAACTTGGAGATTTTATATGAGTGCAGGATTTGCGACTAGGAACTGGGCCTATACCGAAAAAGGGAGAAAAAGTTGTGGTAAAGAAATTTCTGCATATCTTTGGTTTATATCCTTCAACTTGAAGTTTGCCATGGAGAAAGACCATAAGCTGTTAGTGTAATTACAAAAATTGAGCTGTGCATGTCAGGTTGACTGGGACGGATACACAATAGGTTACTATGGCCGCATATTTGAAGCACGCAATAAAACAAAAGGTGGTTCCTTTGAGGTATGAGCACGTTTCGGTTCTTGTTGGTTTCACTAGCAACAATCTTGATCTGTGTGTTCTTTTTGTGAATTCTGTAGGGGGGCGATAAGGAATTTTTCAAATTTACCTTGGGATCCCATGAGGTGGGTGCAATTCTAAGTTCTTCTAGTTTCTATGTTGGTTTCACTGGTTTAAAGCATGGACTCTATTGGTGAGGGTATGAATGCTGAATGGCTTTGGTGTTCCAGGTGATACCTGCTTTCGAGGAGGCTGTCTCTGGGATGGCTCTTGGTGGTATCAGAAGGTTCGACATCTTTTCTAATGTCTCTCACTCTCCACATCCTCCATATGATTTTTCTTCATTGGGAAATTCATTTAGTAAATAGAAAACTTACATCCTTGTATAACCATATGGTATTGCAGGTTGGTTGTACCGCCAGAACTAGGATACCCGGAAAATGACTACAACAAGAGTGCGCCGAGGCCGACAACTTTCTCTGTGAGCCTTCCTTCTGTTAGTTTTATGTATTATATATTGTATGGAAAAATACGTAATCTTCATTTTTTTCTGTTTTATGTTGCGCGCAGGGACAACGTGCATTAGATTTTGTGCTGAAGAACCAAGGGCTCATAGACAAGACACTTCTCTTTGATGTGGAACTCCTCAAAATTGTACCCAATTGATATTAACAATGACAGTCTACTACACCCACAGTATATATTTATGATGTGTATACTTCAACAGTACATTGAGCTCAGTTTATATGATTATATCACAAGTCCTTTTACATGCTTTAAGGACTTGTACTCATGTGGTAGCATTCTCTTGTGACCTAGTGATGTTAAAAATAGGTCAAAAGTCTGCCAGTTCTTTGTACTATTCAACTAAAACGGCTTTTATATTCATGGAGTAAAACTTTGATTAATTTTTTTTTGAAGTCATCTTTATATATATGTATATTAAACTAAAGGGTTTATCATATTGATTCTGTTTCGAATTAAAACAAAAAAAATAGCAAGACAAGTAGTCTTGAGGTGTCGTGTTTATTACTTCTCTTACAAATTAGTTGGACATTTTCGTCCAAGAAAACTATTTTGCTAAACTAAAAAAAAAATAGAAACCAAAAGAGAGAGTTTACCTAATTTCTTATTTGTATAATAACCTTTTTATAGGGTTTGTATATAATTTATAGATTTTCTCAAAATAATTGAATATGAACACAAACCAGTGTTAGCTTCTGTTGTTTGACTTTATTACATAGCCAATGTCTCTGTTCAATGTCAGAGTCGTCATTAATGGGAGACTAAAACAAAACAAGATGCAGTGACACATTGTAACAAGCCCTTGAGCGAAATTTATGTCTTCCAAGTTCCAAACCGAGCAATGATTTTAAAAATTCACATCTAGAATCAAGAAACATGATTCCTCTCTCTTGAACGTTTAAACTGTGGACAGAGTATATATGGGACTCCAAGTGCAATTAATGCAAGTCTTTATCTACTCTTCTGTTACCACTTACCAGCTAGCTCCGTCTATTTAATTCCATCTTTCAATTTTAAGCTACTGCATTTATACATTTCTCTAACCAATCCTCAAACATCCTTTTCTTATTACGGGATCAATTATATTCCCCTTCCATGGTTTTATGATCAGAAAAGATCGAATATGGGTGTATCTGATGAGATTAAATCCCCCGGGAGTGTTCCCGAGACGACGCCCGGAGGTTGTCCTGTGCATAGGAAGCAGTTGAGTGTGTTCTTCATAGAGTCGGATAACAGACGTCTTGCTCTTGGCCGTGGCTATACCGGAGGACCCACTCCGGTTAACATCCATGGCAAACCCATCGCCAATCTTTCCAAAACCGGTGGTTGGATCGCAGCTCTCTTCATTTTCGGTAACTTTTTTCTTTTTTTAATGTTTCGGTAGCTAGAAGATCGATATCAATATATAGTTCTACTTTCAGCTTACTTTTGGTTTGGTTGCAATACTAGGAAATGAAATGGCAGAGAGAATGGCGTATTTCGGACTATCGGTGAACATGGTGGCGTTCATGTTTTACGTGATGCATAGGCCTTTTGAGAGTTCGTCAAACGCAGTCAACAACTTCCTTGGCATCTCTCAAGCCTCCTCTGTTCTTGGAGGATTCTTGGCCGATGCATACTTGGGTCGATACTGGACCATTGCCATCTTCACTACCATGTATCTTGTGGTATGTATTAGAGCTCTTCAAATCCGGATTTTTCAGTGTTTTGGGTTGAAAGGAATCTAATAATGGTTTAAACTTTCTGGTGTGAGAATTGAAGGGGTTGATAGGAATAACAGTGGGGGCAAGTTTGAAGATGTTCGTACCAGAGCAGAGCAACTGTGACCAGTTATCGTTGCTCTTAGGAAATTGCCAACCAGCCAAATCTTGGCAGATGATTTACCTCTACACGGTTCTCTACATAACCGGATTCGGAGCTGCTGGTATAAGGCCATGTGTTTCATCTTTTGGTGCGGACCAGTTTGATGAGAAGAGCAAAGACTATAAGACACATTTAGACCGTTTCTTCAACTTCTTCTATCTATCCGTCACTCTAGGCGCAATCATTGCCTTCACTTTGGTGGTGTACGTTCAAATGGAACATGGTTGGGGTATGGCCTTTGGTACATTGGCCATAGCTATGGCCATTTCTAATGCTTTGTTCTTTGCTGGCACACCGCTTTATCGGCATAGGTTGCCTGGTGGTAGTCCCTTGACAAGGGTTGCTCAGGTATTAGTTGCTGCTTTCCGCAAACGAAATGCAGATTTTACAAGCAGCGAATTCATAGGTCTCTACGAGCTTCCGGGCTTGAAGTCTGCTATTAATGGCAGTCGTAAAATCGCTCATTCCAATGATTTCATGTAAGTCTTCTTCTTCTTCTTTTGAATACCTATTTGGTTTTTAGGATTTTAGCAACCAGAATATAACTTAACTTAAGATGGTTCAATTTGTATAGTCTTTAACTATAAAGTAAAAATAAAGTTTCAAGTCTTTTTCGATTCGTATTTGGCTTCGGTTTATCTCACTCCTTCCAACAAGCTAGGTCTCACACATTTTGTCTGCCGCAGATGGCTAGACAAGGCGGCGCTTCAGTTGAAAGAAGATGGAATGGAGCCATCTCCATGGAAGCTATGCACCGTAACACAAGTGGAAGAAGTGAAGATTCTGATAAGACTGATTCCAATCCCAGCATGCACTGTAATGCTGAGTCTGGTCCTCACAGAGTATCTAACACTCTCAGTGCAACAAGCTTACACACTGAATACACACATTCAACACCTCAAGCTTCCAGTGACATGCATGCCTGTCTTCCCAGGACTCAGCATTTTCCTCATTCTCTCCCTTTACTACTCTGTCTTCGTCCCTATCACCAGAAGAATCACTGGCAATCCCCATGGTGCTTCCCAGCTTCAAAGGGTATTACTCAAGAGTTTGAGTTTTCTTATGTCTCTCTCTAATCATCATTCATCACTTGCAAATTGGTTTTTATACAGGTGGGCATAGGGCTAGCAGTTTCAATCATATCAGTAGCTTGGGCTGGACTATTCGAGAACTACAGGAGACATTACGCGATACGACATGGTTTCGAGTTCAACTTCTTGAGCCAGATGCCTGATCTAACAGCGTACTGGTTATTAATCCAGTACTGTCTCATCGGAATCGCAGAGGTTTTCTGCATCGTAGGGCTATTGGAGTTCCTTTACGAGGAAGCACCTGATGCCATGAAGAGTATTGGCTCGGCTTACGCTGCTCTAGCCGGCGGGTTAGGGTGTTTTGCTGCCACCATTTTGAACAACATCGTCAAGGCTACGACTAGGAACTCAGATGGGAACTCGTGGTTGTCGCAGAACATAAACACGGGGAGATTCGACTGTTTGTACTGGTTGCTCACGCTTCTTAGCCTTTTGAATTTCTGCGTTTTCCTTTGGTCAGCTCATAGGTACAAGTACAGGGCTGTTGAATCTGAGGAAGACAAGACTATAGCATCTCTTTAATTAAAGACGCCAATTATGTGTTCTGTTCTGCCTATATTACTATTTTTGGAAAACAACAGTAATTGTATCTTCCTATTTTTGTTTTCCTATAGCTTCACATTGGACAATCTGGTTTACGGGTATAGTTAGGTATGATATGAATGATTCACGATTGATACACAAAACACTTAAAATTAAAGGGCTAGTAAGATTTGTTTTGTTTGTAACAAGACCATTAAGTAAGTCCTGTATACGTATCTTTGCAATTTCCAATGCATCAACTGAGAAACAAAAGGCAAAAACAAAGGTCTGGAAAAAAAGAAAACATTGTTTCACAAATTCTCTTACACAACAAAAGGCCCGAAACATACTAATCCTATAACTGTCTAAATGTATCTTAGCCCTTTCATATATTGCTGCCTAGATATCACATATTGGGCCGCAGAGTAAACAATCCCTAAAACCCCCAGAAGCCGGACCTGAAACACGTCGGTTATTACCACCGCTGCAAAGCTAAGTGGCACGGTCAGCATCGGCGATGCGCCTGAGTGCTTAGTGGTGTAACTCCACACGTATCGGTTGAATATAATGTGACCTGGTGCTGTGAGTATAAGGAGAGCGAGGTTCTTCACTGCAAAGAACCATTCCCGCCCTCCAATCTCTACTCCCCAACCTGTGTTTCCACCGAACCAAACTTCTTCCCATACAGTGTAGAGAGAGGATAACGCCAAATACGTTGATATGGCTAGTGTAACCGGGAAGTATCTCTGTTTGTCGCCAAACCCGGACAACAGATCAGAGTCTTGGTTCAGGAGAAGTAAGATAGGAGCCAGGAAGAAGATCGCTTGGCTTGAGCCGCCGGAGATGTGGATGTTGAGGATTAGGCATATGGCAAAGCACATGATGGTAGAAACATTACCAATGGCTGGCATCCAGGCTGCTCCATATTCTGACATTTTCTCTATTGCAAAGCTTTGGATCGAGGTGGCTCGACGTTGCTGCATCAACCTCATTCGTGTGGGGAACATCCCCCTTGCGCCGCCTTGGGTTTTTGACTGACCACTCCTCTCAGAGACTTTCTCACGCAAAAGCGAAGTAAGCTCAAACTTAATCAGCAGAGCTATAAGCATAAATATCGCTGCATAGAGACCTAGAAGAGATGTTCTTGCACCTTCAATGGCCAACATGGTTGTGACTTTCTTATCCTCCTCCCTTGCGTCCCAACCCCAGGCAACATTATCGCTGAGATCGTTTTTAATCCTGACCTGCCCCTCTAACAGATATGTCACGGGAAACAGAGCCACGAGAAGTGCAAACACCCAGGGAAGCAGCTTTGTGCTTGAGGCAGATGGAAAATGGGTGAAGATGACAAAAACTGAGGCACACACCATTGTTATAACGATCAGGGCGTGTAGAACAGCAGCTTGTAGAAAGAACTCTGCAGATATGTAAACACCGAGAGCTAAACCCATCGCAACGGAGTAAAATGCTCTCAGTTCTACCACGTATTTGATTGGGATAAGAGATGTGGCAGCAGCAAGAATCAACAGGAGTGCCACGATTAGCAACCAAGACGGCCAAGTCGGTTTGGATGCCATGAATCCGTAGATGGAGATGTCATCAGCTGACTGACGAGCGGCCTTGATCATGTCTGAATGGTAACTCCATGTCATAGGCATCGGTGGCTGCATCAGAATAAACATGCATCCAGTTGCCACTACCAATACCAAGCTTCTCTTAGCTGACTGCAAAAATAAGAAAATTTTTAAAATCAAGACCTTAGTTTAAGCACGACTACAACTAGATACAGTCTTACTACACCATGGAGTTTAAGTGGAGGATTATACGACGAATGCTTTCAAGAATAAAGCTAAATATAACAATCAATAAATATTCTTTTTGTCATGCTCTAATTTAGCTCCATGATGTAGCCTCTGATAGTAATCGACAAAGTCACTCATAACATGTGAAATGACCTCATAGGAACCAAGAACTAGAGGCGAGCTAAAGAAATGTTGCTGACTTTGGGTCCACCTAAGAACATTGTCGGAGAACTCTTTCCTAGGTAGCAACAATAAATGGCTTAACTCACAAATGGAAGATCGGTTCCTTTTCTAGATAATCAGAAAGAAATACATCAAACGAAACATAAGCAAAAAGTACAACAGACATACCATGACATGGGAAAAGTGGAGGGTAACAATTGGTATACAGGCCAGACCAATTAACACGATGCAGAAACCAAGAAGCAAGCCATCAGATGGAGGTCTTCCATTCCACCACTGTAGAGCATCAAATATTGTTTCCCGGCAAAACCAAACAGATACAGCTACCACTACGGCATGGGCATAACCTTGCCATGGTTTCATTTTAGAGGCAGATTTCGACTTCTCCCTGCACATTCCACCAACGGAGTAAAATAGAATCAATGTTAAATTTCAAGATGAGACGATGCTAGTAAAAGTTAAAATGCCTAGTACATACTTGTATAGCAGCAAGGGAGGGGAAACAGCCAGCAATAGAGCTGCAGACACCCATACAATTGATTTTGATGACAGGAAGAGCATAGCCAACTTTGCTGAATACAGACAGGTCAAGATCCAAACTGCCTTTTGTCCAATTCGGTGATCAGCAAATAGTCTTCTCACTACAGCCAATCCTACTAGTGTCGTCAAGATAACCATGTAGCTAGGGTACATCACATCGTCTTCCATTCCATAATAGTATATGCTTGAGTAATTGAAAAAGCGGTCCTCAATGTAACACAGCAATAATGCGTGGGCCACCATACCAGCTTCAGTCAGGAAGTGATATTTTGATGGGAGAAGAACAAGACCAGGGATGACCATGGCTATGATGATGTTAGCCACTATAAGCTTACAGAATGATTTGAGGAACATGCCGGCTAACCATATGTTTAAATCCCAGTAATTATGCATTACGAACCATATAACCATTAAGCTTCCAAGAGCAACAAATGCAAAGTAAGAGGGCACACTTTTCTTGGTAAAAAACCGAGCAAAATAAAGCCCAGCGACTGCAGGAAGCGGAGTAAACTGCAAGATAAACAGAGAATGTGAAATTTTGTTTTTGGTAATAAATCAAAGACAAGACATAACATACGAGAAAACTAATAGAATCCAATGTGTCAACTTTCAGAAAGGAAACCTTCATAGATGAACAAATGCTTTACTTGAAAGCAGTAAACAGTAAAGCAACTATATCAACTGGCTGCAGCAAGTTCTACAAGACTACTGTTAAGATGTCAGCTGCCACAACTTTCTTTATCTAAGAAATAATATGCGGATTAATAAGAAGCCTGCAGAGGAGACACAAAATAATCTGTCAACATATGCCTTAGTCTATATTTCATACATATAGTTAGATCGCAACTTATAGGACCATGTAATATTTCAAAATTTAAACAAATATATGCTAAGGTCTTAAGATTTGTAAACATTTTGCTATTCAAAGTTGGAACTACAGCCTTTAAAAGCTTATACGGCCGATACAGTCGCAAATACAAGAGAAAAAAAACAACTTCTCCATTCCTACGACCAGCTATTAAATAACATACGCCTCTGGTAGCTAGCAATATGCTAGCCAAAAGAAATGAGATCCATGGGATACCTACTCGTCTACGTGCAATCGAAATTTGATAAAAGCTCAAGGAATTAATTACAATAGAAGTAGGAGCTGTGCAATTGGAAGTAAAATACTTACTAGAAGTGGAAATCCTACAACGATAGCTCCTGCAGAACTCACAATCACAGCCAAAGCTGTGAAAAAGGCTGAGCTAAGAGCACCCGAGATCATTCCAAGAACAGAAGCACCAGCGCCAGCAGCACCGCCAAGCATTGTTGTTGTAACCAGGAGGTAGTTCAATGGAGGGGGCACTTGAATGTACTTTCCAAAAGAACGGAAAACAACTCTAATCTCCAAACAGATCACAATAATGACCATGGCAATGGCCCCATTTACAATCCGAATGCTCTGCAGCTGATGGGAATTCTTGGTAACCCACCATAGACCACCTCTTGTCGAGGCGTAGAGCTGAAATAGGAAAGGGATAAAGAACAGAAGCAGCAAATCGGAAATTGAAGCAGCTGATGAGACTATCACAGAGTAATGTGAAGCCACATGAAAGAGAAGCGGCATGAACATCAAATTCAGTGAAAGGAAACAGCTCTCGAGCGGTCCAAGGATAAAGTTATCATCAGGGACCTCTCCTCCATGGTATTTAGCTTCCTGCTTGGTCTTGAATGAAGAAATCCTAGGAATACCAAAAACCCAGTAGAAGACGCAGGCGAACACGAGGAAATAGTAAGAAGAGTTGTTCATCCCGACGGCGGAAATGGTAGCCCATGCGAACAACGAAGAGGCAGTGAAGGGGACACAGGCGAACAAGAGGCGCTCGAGAGCGACAACAATTGAAGGATTTTCCAGCTGAAGCCACTTGAACTGGAGCGAAGTCCAGCATCCGATGAGGAAAGTGGTCTCGGCGCAGAGAAAAGCAGCGAGCAAGCCGAGAGGAACGGAATTGAAGGATGAAAGGAGAGAAGAGGAGAAGAAGAAGGAGATCTGAGCTGCGATCAGCGACATCCATATTCCCAGGAAGGCTCCGAATTTGACGTTGAGAGAATCGACGATGTAGGAAATGAGGAGGCCGATGGTGAGAGTAGCGACAACCGGAGCGCCGCCGAGGTCGAGGAGGAAGGCGGCACAAGGGACAAGAGCAATGGCGATCCGTCCGTTGTAGGCGAAGGAAGAGGGAGAGAATCGAGAGTTGTTGGATCTCGAAGTAGCACTAGTTCGATCGATGAAGTTTCTGGTTGAGCCAGGGCTCATGTGAGGGGAGTAAGAGGGAGAAGACAAAGTTGGTTCACTGGAGGAAGAGGATATATGCGGCCGGAACAGCCGCGGCTGTAGCTCCGGTGGCATCATCGTCGCCGGAACTTCCTTCGAATACAGATTGATGTCGAATATCTCCGTTTACTGATGAGGAAAAGATCTGTGGGTTGATTTCGCGGAAACGGTGACGTGTCCGGAAGAGCAGCAGCCCTTGGATTTTACAAAGTGGGGCCCTCCAGTCCTCTAGCTTTCGTAGGTCCGCATCCATAGAATAGTGGCTCAGGCTAAGCAAAACGCTGTCGTGTCGTCATGTGAGATGCGACAAGTCAACACACGACGACTCCGTCAGAAGAAGATTGTCAACAACCAGAAAAACAAAAAAAGGACAATTTATAGAACATGACTCGACGATTGTGATGAGCTTTTTATATTCGACTAGATGAATACTCGCGTATACACGCGGATTTTTTTTATTAAAATATATTTTTAGTATGCCAAATTAGTTAATAGTAACAATTTTTAATCATTTTCGTTACATGGAGTTGTATACGCAGATTTCTTTATTAAAATATATATATGGTCTGACATATTAGTTAATAGTAACATATTTTAATCATTCATGTTACATATAATTGAATAATGGTAAGAAAGTTTGTTATTTTTCTGAATATTAAGTTGCTTAGTGTTATCCAAATCTATATGATCACTCATGTATTTGTCTTTTCACAAACTTGTCGTTGATATAACGTTTAATTTTAAGTCTATTGGTTTATAGAACTGAAAACATATGTGAGAATTACTACAATATCAAATGAGAATTGAAAATAATTTACTACATTCATCCGCTATCCTCAAAATTTTATCTATCAAAATTATGGTGCTTTCTTTTTTTCAAGCTCCAGTTAGTCTCGTCGTGAATACTCGTATATATGAACAAAATGGTAACATTTTTAATATGTTTCTTGGGCAAACTGATTTTTGATACATGTATGTAGATGTTAAATTTATTTATAATATTATTGTTCTCTCGATGTCTCCGTTGATCTCCTTTATCATAAAGACGTAACTCTCGCTCTTTCATAAGAACGGTTATGTTTTGATTTGTATATAAATTCTTTTGCCATCTTAAGTTTACAATTCTCGCAATCCTACCTCCTTTCACCCCTCTAGTTGGAACAACAAACCTTTCTTCAAAATATGTTTAAAACTTTCGTAAATTAAGTAGCACCGCAAATCAACCAGTCCCATTTACGGTTTTGAATTTATAAAAATGGTTTGAAAAGCAGATAGATTTCTTTGAGTTAAACTAATAATTCTCAAACCAATTAAAAAAAATATTTGAACTGAATTCTATTGAAAAGCTACCTGATTTATCGGAAATAAGAAATATTAATGTCATTTGACAATTAAAAAGTTATTTTTTATTTTCATTTTTCTTCGATTTGATTTTTATGCCTTCGGTTCTTAATTTTTCAGTCTCCAGTCTTCATTTCTTTAATTTTAGCTTTATGGTCAAATTAGAACAAATAATATCCAACCAATCCACTCTATTTTAATAAGTTTTCGAAGTCTCACAAAAGTTTTTATCAAAAAACATTCATCAATCATAACCCGATCAATCCACTCTATCTAATTTATCAGCCAAATTAAACTTGCTTATCTCTGTCATTATCATTATTTTTGTCGTCTATATAGTTTATGTAATTTTTTTTTTTGAACAAAGTTTATGTAAGTTAAATTTAAATGTTATGAAGATTTAATTTAATTTAATTTTTTTTTGATTAAAATGTTATATTAATTGATCAACAAAATGATTTTGTACAAAAGTTCAAAGATATTGTGACTATGTGAAAATTTAAGTTCTGTTAACAAAACAAAACAAAAATTCAGATTATTAATTTTTTGGAAAGTGTGTCAAAATTAACATATTTATTTTTTTATTAATTTTGAAAAGTGATGTGTCTTTGAGAGAAGTGATGATGTATCATCCTCTATGAGACTCACTCACTCTGAATTTACAATATTAAATTTTTTTTTGGTTAAAATATTATATTAATTGATCAACAAAATGATTTTGTACAAAAGTTCAAAGATATTGTGACTATTTAAGTTTTGTTAACAAAACAAAAAAAAAATTCAGATTATTAATTTTTTTAAAAATGTGTCAAAATTAACATGTTTATTTTTTTATTAATTTTGAAAAGTGATGTGTCATGGAGAGAAGTGATGATGTGTGATCCTCTATGAGACTCACTCAATCAGTACAAGGGGTTTTGTTTTTTCTTTTAGTTATTATTAGTTCCCCTTCCCTCAAGTCTCGCACATTATGTAACGGCGGTTTTATCGGCCGGAGTGCAGCTCATGTGGCTCCCACGACGGAGGTTTAGGGCTGAGAAACTCGGAAACAACCGCTGCATCCAATATCTTCAAAGCTTCTTCACTCGTCACCGACCTCGGGGTCTTGTACTGATTCACAGAAGAGCCTCGAGATAGGAAGAAATTCATGAGCTCGTCGAAAGCTCCACGGCTAACAACCTTAATCTCAAGTGGTCCAATGCTCTTATCATTCTTTCGTTCTTTTCTGTACACGGAGTCCAGAGACTCCTCGACGGTGAAACAGCATTCTTCCAAGACATAACGGTCGGGTTCCAGGTTCGCATTCTTGACTTTGCTCCCGAGTTCCCAATAGAGCACGTAGTGTCCTGGAAACGAGGAGGAATCCACCCGGCTAGTGAAGTCGATGAGCATCAGGTCATGTGGCTCGAGCAATAGGGTCGCGTTTGTCACTGCCTTGAGGAGATCTTCTTCGTAGGTCTTGTCCATGTCGATGCTCAGAACAACTTTATGTCTTCCCACGAAATGAAATTGTGGCGCATTGTTGTAGAAACCAGTCACTCGTAAAACATCCCCCACACGGTACCTATACAAACCTGTAAAATCATATATAGCTTGTGAGAAACAACACATAGATCATGTTTGACACACTCTAGAAACACAGTACTTGAAATATCTATTTTGTCTTTTATCGTTTTCTCAAACAAAGACTTTGCAATAAGTTTTGAAAAATACATTTATTTTGGAATGGAGACTTACCAGAAAACGTTGTGATAACAGGTTCATAATCATGGCCAATTTTAACATCGACAAGATCGACGACCACAGGGTTCTCTGCGGGATCATGACCAGCTTCTTGATGGTCTTTCTCTACCTCTAAGAACTCGAAGTATGCCATACTTGGAGCAATGGTGTACGACACATCACGAGGCTTGCACAGAGGATTCATATTGATACCAATGAAACATTCAGAGCTGCCATAAAGTGATGAAATCAAAGGTAGACCACCGCCATAGAATTCCAGCATTGGTATGTACTGTGCCATGGAGCCGGTAACGATAGCTTCAATGCATTTTGCATTTGGCCATAGTCTCCTCACTATTGCCTCCCATGATGTTTTACTGCATTCTTGCTCGATTAGGCTCGCTAGTTCTGGATTTGGAGCTGTGAGGAACTTACGGATCCCTGAGACACATTGGGCGTCTGTGATCCAGTCGCTGACACGTCCAGTCCTTATGTTCGAGCATAACTCATTCCAGTGATCTTCCAAGAACTTAATTACTTTGAGTAAGGTAGAACCAAAGGGTGCACCAATGCGAGCTACATTTTCTCTTTGTAGAAGCCCACAAAGCAATTGGCAGTACATGCTTTGAGTAGTGTCGGCACAAGTCGAAAGCTGATGCGGGCTTATCTGTACTAGATCCCTGTAAATCAGATAACAAATACAATAAAGAAACACTGGCAGCACCAAGGGCATGTTCACCCGAATAAAATCACAGGAGTGAATGTAAGTGTAATGTGGGAGGAGCACAGATTTACCAGAGAAATGAGTTGGTTGGGTTCACACTTTTCAAAACACTAGTAACCATAGTCCTGACCATTAACCCAGAGGCAGTCTCGCTTTCTCGGGTCACAAAATAAAATAAAAAAGATTTTCCTTCGCTAAGTCCTTCGATGTGCCTGCAAACAGTAACAACAAAGGGTTTGGGTTTCCTTGCTCTTTTTTTTTTTTTTTTTTGGGGTAATCAACAAAACAGACACAACTTGGAGGTTGGAACTCTTTACTTGAGGAGTAAAGGTTTATAGAGAGATGCAAACAATATCCTCTGTTCCAATTCCTCTGCTGTCAAAGGAATCAACTTTGGAACTCCTCCTGAAGTACCTGAGCTGCAAAAACAATCGCTTCTTCAACTCTTTTTACATATTCTATATATACTTCATTCTTATGTACATTATTAAATATTAACAAACTCATGTATCAACAAGTTTTGAAGCAAATTTCCTCTAGATTTTGTTTTTGTTAAAAAATATATGATCGACCCACATGCAACAGGGTATTCTAGTAAGAGCCTTAGATTTAAGTCTCTAATGAAATTCTTGTAAAAAAATGGTCCAAATTATTCCGAATCTTGCATTTAACTTTACAACAACAAAAGCTTTAAACTTGCACTGAATCTGCAGAGATTTCTAGATTCTATAAGGTACCTGGACAAGAGAACACTGATGGGTCGATCACAGATGAGATCTGAGGACTCTCCATTAGCGATACGATCAATATAAGACCGATAATCTTCGTAGGTCACAACAGGTAGGTTCTTCTTGAAGCTTTGCTTATCGAGTTTACCGTTGAGGAAACCTCTAAGATACTCGGTTCGAGCATTCCGTGAAATTATTGCTTCCAATACGGAATCTTGAATCTGCTTAGCGTTACTGGTCACATCCTCAAGAAGAGACAGGCAAGCTTTTGGGTTTGTTCGATCGAACTTTGGCAACATGCTTGCTGTTTTTTTTTTAAGTGTCTGCAACAACAATAACAGAGAGCGAGACCCACGAAATCAAAGTCTTATCACTTGTGCACCACGAAATTGCTTACAAGAGAGGGAAGAGCAAAACCTCTGTTCTGGCGAAGTGAATGAGATCTGGCCTCTCCCTCTCTCTCTCTCTCTACACGCTTGAAAACTTTTGAGGGGAGATTGAAGAAAGCAGACTAAAAGTGAGGTGTGGCGGAAAAAAAACTGGATGAGTTTCCGATTGATAACAGATTTTTTCTTTTTTTGCTTTTTTCTTTTTTTGCTTTTTTAATTTTTCGGAAAGATTTTTAACAAATGCTGAGAACCAAACCAAAAAAAACAAAAAATCTAGCTTATGTTGAGCACTACAAGGAGATGTAGAAAATCAGTGACACATTGAAAGTACATTTGTCCTCGAGTAACTTTTTTTTGCCTCACTCCCTGATTTTTTAAGCGATATATTACCTAAACTTTTGAACCAAACACAAATAAAAACCATTTTCGATATGACCTGTCAAAAGTCTTGTCTTGTGGTACAGTTGTTTTGGATTTTGGACAGTACAAATTTATCCCATTTTTAGAATGATTCTTCGACTTAGAAGAACAAGTTAGAGTAATTTTTCCACCTCAAATTGAGTTATATTCTAGATTTCAATTTGTTTTCACCAATAAAGAAAAAACAAATTGTGTCCATTTTGTTATCATGGTAAATACATATGTGATGCCATCTCATTTGCCCAGGAATTACAATCAAGATCCAAATTAAACCAAATCAATTTGTAAGAGTATAATTTTAAAAATCTGTTAGATCGTTATCCTATGTCATAATTTGTTTAAGGAAGTAACGTAGCAATACAGAACTGCTAAGATTTTTTCTTTGTTGGACCTTTGGTGTTTGCAAAGGACTTCCTATAGCCACTAATGTTCGATATCTAGCTGCTATTGTAGAAGAAGCTGTTCTAGTTCAACACATCTTCATAAGAGCATGCCGTTATTTTTATAGGCACAAAAAGATTTATACTCCGTCAGTTCTTATATAAATGATGTTTAAGGTTTTTGCACACATGTTAATGATTCATTTAATTTTTATTGTTTATATACTAAAACATCATTTATTGTACATTTAAACACAATTCAACCAATAAAAAAAATAATCTGCAAAATATAAAGTGTCAAAACAATAAAAAAAACTTTTTAAATTTTGCATTGATTTCTGAGAACATCAATTATTTGAGAACAAAAAACCTCTAAAACATCACTTATTAGAACGGAGCGAGTAGAACATTATTCGATTATGTAACATGTGGTGTGTCTCTTGTGTGATAATGATTAAGAAAAAAGGATCCACAAATCTTGAAATACTATGATTTAATTGGGTAATTTTTAAAAAAAAAATTATTTTGAAATTTTAAAAAATTGTTTTTATCTGAATTTTACAATATAGCTAACTAATAATTATAGATAAAGTTGTCAATTTGTAATAATTTGTCTATTTAACATGTTTTGCAGTGAACTAAAATATTATTCGGGCTAACTCGTAAAAACTTATAATCTTAAAAACATAACTTTAATATGCACCGTTAAATAAATCTAATTTTTGTGGTTAGTGTACGAACTCTTTAAAAAATAGTTTTATTGTGTCTAACTGTTTATAAAATTAGTAAAATATTTTTCAACTTTTGTTTTGATATATATTCAAATAAAATACAATAAATTATAGTAAAAAATATTGCAAGATTTTGAATAGATTTTTGTTTCTTTGAATATATATATGAATTGATTATTATTTTAAAATATAGAATATTAAAAATAATTAAAAAAATTAAATAATAAATAACCTATTTAATTCAAAATATATATACTTTCCATATTCTAATCAATGATTTTAAAAGACTATTATATCATTTCTTATTTTAATTATTCTTTGTTATTTGTAATGACATTTCATGTAATATCTTACAAATCAATGTTTATTTTTAAAAATGTTTTCTTAAATAATATTATAGAGATATTATATATATAGCGAAATTATACATATATATTTATAACTGGGTTTTGTTAATCTTTTATTATTATTGTCACATATTATGCGTCTGCGGTTTTATCGGCCGGAGTGCAGCTCACGTGGCTCCCACGACGGAGTTTTAGGGCTGAGAAACTCGGAAACAACAGCTGCATCCAATATCTTCAAAGCTTCTTCACTCGTCACCGACCTCGGGGTCTTGTACTGACTCACAGAAGAGCCTTGAGATAGGAAGAAATTCATGAGCTCGTTGAAAGCGCCACGCCTAACAACCTTAATCTCAAGTGGTCCAATGTTGTTATCATTCTTTCGTAATTTTCTGTACACAGAATCGAGAGACTCCTCGATGGTGAAGCAGCATTCTTCCAAGACATAGCGGTCGGGCTCGAGCTTCGCGTCCTTGAATTTGCTCCCCAGTTCCCAATAGAGCACGTAGTGTGCTGGAAACGAGGAGGAATCCACACGGCTAGTGAAATCCATGAGCATCAGGTCATGTGGCTCGAGCAATAGGGTCGCGTTTGTCACTGCCTTGAGGAGGTCTTCTTCGTAGGTCTTGTCCACGTCGATGCTCAGAATTACTTTCTGTCTTCCTACGAAATAAAATTGTGGCGCATTGTTGTAGAAACCAGTCACTCGTAAAACATCTCCCACACGGTACCTATACAAACCTGTGAAATCATACATACATGTATTTTTAAAACTGTTTATTATATCTTTTTTTGTTGTTAAAAAAGGTATAACAGATTCTAAAATGACAAATAAAAACTTACCAGACAAAGTTGTGACAAGAAGTTCATAATCATGACCGATTTTTACATCGACAAGATCGACGACCGCATGGTTCTTTGCGGGATTATGACCAACTTCTTGATGATCTTTGTCGACCTCTAAGAACTCGAAGTACCCCATACTTGGAATGATGGTGTAGGACACATCACAAGGCTTGCTCAGAGGATTAACATTGATACCGATGAAACATTCAGAGCTGCCGTAAGATGATGAAATCAAAGGAAGACCTCCGCCATAGAATTCCAGCAATGGAATGTACTGCGCCATGGAGCCGGTAACGACAGCTTCGATGCATTTTGCTTTTGGCCATAGTCTCTTCAATATTGCCTCCCATGATGTTTTACTGCATTCTTGCTCGATCAGGCTCGCTAGTTCTGGATTTGGAGCGGTGAGGAACTTACCAATCCCTAAAGCACATTGTGCGTCTGTGATCCAGTCGCTGACACGGCCAGTCCTTATGTTTGAGCATAACTCATGCCAATGATCTTCCAAGAAGTTGATTACTTTGAGGAAGGAAGAAGCAAAGGGTGCACCGAGGCGAGCTACATTTTCGCGTTGTAGAAGCCCACAAAGCAACTGGCAGTACATGCCTTGAGCTGTGTCTGCACAAGTCGAAATCGCATGCGGGCTTATCTGTACTCGATCCCTGTAAATCATATAACAACACACAATAAAGAAAAACTAGCAGCATCAAGGGGTCTGTTTCACCTCCGGGGATTAGTCGGCGCTTCGGTGAAACCCGAATGAAAAGAGTGAATGTAATGTGGGTGCAACGGTTTTATTGATTTACCAAAGAAATGAGTTGGTTGGGTTCACGCTTTTCAAAACACAAGTTATCATAAACCTGACCATCAAACCAGAGGCAGTCTCGCTTTCTCGGGTCACGAAATAAAACATGAGAGATTTTCCTTCGGTTAGCCCTTCGATGTGCCTGCAAACAGTAACAATAAAAGGTTTGGGTCTTACTTACTCTTTTTCTGGTATCTAACAAAACAAGACACATCTTAGAGTTTGGAACTCTTTACTTGAAGACTAGAGGTGCATAGAGAGATGCAAACAGAATCCTCTGTTCCAATTCCTCTGCTGTTAAAGGAATCAACTTTGGAACTCCTCCTGAAGTACCCGAGCTGCAAAAAACAATCGCTTCCTTAAGTCTTTACATATTTTTTACTTCAATCTATTGTACATTATTGAAAGTTAAAAAAAAACCATGCATCAACCAGTTTTGTAACAAATTTCCTCTAATATATATAATTTTTTTGTAAAAAAAGAGGAATAAAGAAAATGCATGTGTATTGATCTCATTTTGGGTACTCTTCTGAAAATTTAGTCAACAATTGGTCCAAATTCTTACGAATCTTAAATTTAACTTTAAGACAGCAAGCTTTAAAATTGTTTTAGTTATCACAGATTTAGCAGAAAAACTTTTGCTCTGAATCTGCAGAGATATTCAAAACAAGGTGTATTGTTCTGAAGGTACCTGGCCAAGAATAGACTGATGGGTCGATCACAGATGAGATCAAAGGGCTCTCCATTAGCGAGGCGGTCTATATAAGACCGATAATCTTCGTAGGTCACAATGGGTAGATTCTTCTTGAAGCTTTGCTTATCGAGTTGACCGTTGAGGAAACCTCTGAGGTACTCGGTTTGAGCGTTACGTGAAAGTATTGCTTCCAACACAGAATCTTGAATCTGCTTTACGTTGGTGGTAACTTCCTCAAGAAGAGACATACAAGCTTTTGGGTTTGTTGGATCGAACCTTGGCAACATGCTTGCTGCTTTTTGATTATCTGCAACAACAACAAAAAGCAAACCCTAATTCTCTCGCTTATAAGTTAAAAGCACAGTCTTGTCACTTGTGGATTACGAAATTGCTTACAGAGCAGACCTCTGTTCTGGCCTCTCTCTATCTCTCTACGCTTGGAAATTTTAAAGGAGAAAGAAGACAAAAGGTGTGGTGTGGCGAAATGTTCGTGTGCCGGAAACTCTGGATGAGTTTCGGATTGGTAACAGATTTTTTTCTGACTCACCTAATCCCAAGTACGATTAACTGCTTTTCTTTACTTTCGTCCTCCAGTGTAACTTTTTTTGTCCATACTTTTAACATGTATAACCTAACTTAGCTTTTCATCCTAGTTAGTAGTCACGTTACAGGTGTGATATAGAAGTGGTTGTGAGTTGTGACATCATCCAAAAAAATTCATGGACGTTACAATTAATGTCTAAATTAAGATAAGTTACATAGAGTTGACGAACACTGTGCTTCCGTTAACCGATGGTTCGGATATCGGTCCTAAAGCATTCCCGGATGCTACAACTGTTGTGGCACTGAAGGAAACTGTTATCTCTGAATGGCCCAGAGGTCAGTTTTTCTCATCCAGCATTGGACTAATAGATGTCCTCAGTTTTGATTTTTTTCTTTGTCTCATTGTGAACAGTAACAACATCTACTTCATTGATTTTGACAAACACAAACAATGTGCCGGATCCAATTTGTCTCGTCTTTCCTTTTTTGATTTCGTGTTGTCAAAATCAAAGAAGTTAATGTTACTGTTCACAATGAGACAAAAAAAAATCAAGACTGAAGACATCTATTTCATTTTTCGTCCAAATTTTATAGAGTTCATCCAAATATATTATTCTTTTTTGTTTTTGTCGACTTCTTTTTAAGGTCTAACATGGGCAAAGAAGATGGTAAAAGATATTGCAATAGGCCCATAATAAAGTAAAGCCCAAAATAAAACAACAATTACAAGCCTGCAACACGTGTTACAACACATCTTTATAAGAGCAGTTGTCCTGAAAACTCTAGGGGTGTATTAAATCTAGTATTTGGAGTGATTTGTATTAAAATAATAAATTATATGTTATTCAAACATGAATTTTAAAAAGTTTTTTAAAATCCTATGTTATTGAATTTATGATTTGTAAATTAACCTTCAAATCTACTGTTATTGAAAATATTTTAAGTAGTGGGTTTTGGGGGATTTTTAGTGATTTGGAGATGTTTTGGTGAAATTTTTTAGTTAAAAAATATAAATCAAAATCTCATGGTTTTAGGTGAGATTTCAAAGTTATTTAAAAACAAATCATAACAATTTTTCTAATTTACTTAAATCATCTAAAAATTCACTAAAACTCAAATCTTCATAAATATTATATTGAATACATTCCCTTTAGTGGAAGCCCCCTCGGGCCGATTCATAAATTTTGAGAAGATTTTCAACGCGGTGCAAGTATAGTCATTCATCGTAGTCTAGTGTATGATCGTGGATCTATGTAGGCTGGTAAAATTATCAATGTAAAATCATTAATGTATTTGTTATAATAACTTGTAATTGATAATATTCTAATTAAAACAAAACAAAAAACTCTCTTAAAAAAGGAAAGAAATCTTTAATTGAAAACTAATTCGGATAAAATGTTCGTTTGTAGTGAACCGCAAACAAAGTCGGTTCAATTTGGTGTACCGGTTGGTCTGTCCGAGTAAGCAAAAACATTGAACCGAAGCAGTCGCACAAAAGCTCTGATCCACAATTAATCAATTCCGGGTGGGAATGGCTCGAGACGACTCGCGATCTAGGTCGCCGTCTCACCACCGACGCTACTCTCGCTCGCCTCTCACTCATCGTAGCAGCCGTCGTACCAGGCGAGACCGCAGCCGCGAACCCTATTCATCAAGGTCTGCAACGATCTTTATTCCTTGACAACTTTTCAATATGTGGAGAAGCGAATCTCGATTCTTATGGTCATGTGGGGAATTAGATTTAGGGCTTTACATGTTATAACGAAGTCATCGTTGTGCTCGATATCTAGCTAGTTGCTAATGTAGAAGAAGCTGGTCTAGCTCAACACATCTTTATAAGTGCAAGTCTCCATTTTTATAGGCACAGGGAGAGCAGGTCTCCTACACCGAGGCAACACCAAAGGGATAGAAGTAGTTCGTTGTCTCCTTCCTCCACCGAGCATGAAATTGCGATTGCTGTGAAGAGAGAGCAGGAAGAGAAGGCAAGGTAACTGATTAAATGTTGTTTTGTCTTTCATATTCTTGTATACTTTCTCAGTTTTGTGTTTAAGAGGCAATATAGCATTTTGTTTCCGTGGGAGTAGTTTTTTCAGACCTAGAAAAGTTACTCTTGGCCAGGCTAGTGTTTTCAGTCCATCTTCTAACTCTATTTTTCCTACTAAATTAAGATTGCAGCATGAGGCTGAGCTCAAACTACTAGAAGAAGAGACAGCACGTCGGATTGAGGAAGCAGTGCGGAAAAATGTCGAGGAAAGGATGAAAACTGAAGAAGTTAAAGCAGAAATAGAAAGGCGGACGAAGGAAGCCTATGAAAAGATGTTTCTTGATGTGGAAATACAGCTGAAGAAAGAAAAGGAGTCTGCCCTAAACGAGGCAAGAAGAAAGGAAGTAAGTCTAGTTGTTTGTTAAATGTTTTCTGCTCTATTCGTTTGGGTCTCTGGTTTTGCAATACTTGCTGCTTACTGAAAGTAAAAAAATGGGAAATTAATTAAGGAACAAGCTCGGAGAGAAAGAGAAGAGCTGGATAAGATGTTAGAAGAAAATAGTAGGAGGGTTGAAGAATCTCAGAGGAGAGAAGCAATGGAACTTCAACGGAAAGAAGAGGAAAGGTATAGAGAATTGGAGCTGATACAAAGACAGAAGGAGGAGGCTGCAAGGAGAAAAAAACTGGAAGAAGAAGAAGAAGAGATTAGAAATTCCAGCAAGTTATCAAATGGAAATAGATTGCGATCCAAGTTGCATTTCGGCATGGGTTGATAATTAAGAAACATTGATGAAGGCCAAATCTGAAGAAGCTTTTGCTTTGTATTAGATAATAGGAATATACAGTTTACTAATCCAGGCAAGTATGTAAAACCATGTAGATCATGTCTTGCTTGAGAGTTCCAAATCTCGTTGGATTGAATCATACCAGTTTTTCGCCGACCCTTCTTAGAGTTTGTTGTTGTTTTATGAAAAAAAAAGCAAAATCCAGTTGGTTTAAGTCTAGCACAGTAGCACATTTCAGTTCGGTTATGGTGAAATGTGGTGTTTCTGCAACAAATCTTAGGAAAATGGCATGTTTTCACATGTTTAATGAAAGCTGCTTCTTGTCATTCTGTTTTTCAGATTGTAACTTGGTTTGGAACAAACTTTTTGGGCTTATTGAATTAAATAAACCCATCTTGGACTTGGGTATATAAAAATAGGCTTTTATTTGTGTATAATGGTCGAGGCTTTGGTGTAAAGGACTTTGACAGAGCTTGCATGAGCTGATTCCCCTTCTTATATGTATTTAGAAAATACCGCTTCTCATGTATAATACAATTATACAAAACAATTCGAATTTTAATATTAACCATAAAACTAAAAACATGGATAGAGGTATATTGTTTTCTTAAATTATGCAATTTAAAGTCCCAAAATACTACTCCCTCCATTTAATAAAGAGTGTCGTTTTAAAGATAATTTTTTGTTTCAAAAAGACTGTCGTTTTACATTTCAAATGCAATTTTTTCAACCAATTCTCTAAATTGAATTTTACCCAAAGCTAATAATTTTTGTAATTAAATTATTTTGAATTAATTATGAATATATTAAATATGGGTATATTAATAAAATTAGTAAATTTCTTAATATAGGTAAAATATGTTAAAGTGATACTATTTATAAAACAGAGGGAGTAATATTTTAAAAGTCGGTAATCGTGAGTCTGGACCATTCTATAAAGTATAAACTCATTACTCATCATACTCTTATGTTTTGATTGCTACAAGGCTACGAACAGACCCCACATCCAAGGTAAATGACACCAAAACTCGTCTTTCATTTTTTTAAAAAAAAATTAAAAAAATTGAGGATTATTTGTATCATTAAATCGAGTTTTGTTAATTTGTATATTTTATATTTTATATTAATTCAAATGTGAATTTTGTAACGTGCTTTTTAGATGATCAATTTTCAATTTATTAATCTCGATAATATTTAATTATAGAATTAATTTTGGATCAGATCAATTTTAATTTATGTACTTATTAATTTCGACAATATTTCATTATAAAATCATTCTCCGGATCAGTTTTGGTTTGTGTTGGTACTCCAAATAGCATTTTAATGACGCCAATTGGATTTGTTATATCTAAGTATGGTTAGCTTAGGTTGTTGGCCGGTCCTGGACTAAACCATTGAAATATTTGTTTTGGTTTCCATTTTTTTTTTTTTTTTTTGGCCCAAAATTTTTGATTTTTTCATTTTTTAACCAAAAAAAATAAAAACTTTTAAATTAGTCTTCGGCTCCCAAAATTTTAGGACCAGACCTGGTTGTACATATTCAAAGTAAGTTATTCCCAACCTTACACTAAAAAGGAAACTTGTTTTAAACAATTAATTTTAATAATATAGAAAAAGGCTAGTCTTTGAAGAAAGAAATAATAAATATATGAATCATTGAGATACACGTAAGATGAGTATATTATTGCAAACTTGCAATCCTCATGTGCATGCGAAGATCATTATTGTATCTGGCGAAGTTCCACTCGACGGAATCAACGCAACGCAGCCGCAAATTTTGAAATTTCTGAAGCCGAAAGCCTGCTAAAAGTATCTTGTCATAGATGCCGTACGTCCAAGTCAATATCAAAAAGATATATAACTCTTGAAAATAGATAAATTAAATAAAGATAGATTCGGAACTTCATATATATCCTTTTCAACTTTTTTCGTTGAATCATTTATCTTGGTGTTCTGATTTTTTTTTTTTTAAATGGCATATCACTTAATATAATTTTCAAATAAATTTTAGGGACAATCAAACAGTTAAATTTGCAACTAAAATAAACAAAATCGCATCTTAAATGGCAAAATTAAGGAGATAGCAATTTTATGAGTGTTTAGAGTACAACTGATAAAAAATGTTGAAAATCATTTCTTAGGCTAACAAACGTATCCGAATTACATGGAATTTTACACACGAAAAATGGAATTATGCTAGCAAACAAATTGTACAATTTTACGTACACCTTCTTTTTGTGGATATAAAGTTTTTTTTTTAATGTAGATTAGCTTCAACAGGTCATCTGCGACGAACATATAATTACAATTGATCCGTTGCAAATTGTAATTACAATTGATCCGTTGCAAATTGTAATTTATTACTAATTTTTCCTTTATACCTACACAAAACTCATTAGCTGTTGATAACTTTTCTTGTAGTGATATGGAATAGAATTGTATACATAGGATTTGTTTTCTTTTATCATAACGTACGTATATATGTGACTGTGGCATCATTAAAAGTGCGTAAAAGTGCCTTAACATTTTTTATTTTGCGTAAAAATGTATTTACGTGCAGATGTGTAGTAGTACATATCTTAAGTAACAGCGTAGTGCAAAGATTGTGGGTGAAACTATACCATCATATTCATAGGAATCGAGTTAAGAAATGTCTGTGGATTCAATCGTGTCGTATAGTGAAACTTAAGTTTTTTGAAAAAAAAAATGGAATGATTTATATATATTGGGATTGACAGATGATTAGACTGGGTCATGTGATCTGAAAGATGGCCCTCAAAATAACACACTTGACGTAACCAAGTGGGATCGATGGGACCCATTTTCCCCTTTGCCTTTGCGCATGCGTAACTCTCAAGAAGCTCTTTTAATTTAGTGATCTTCCTAGCTACATCCTCTCATCTAATCTCATTTATCAATTATCAACCCACCCACCCAAATTTTGGAATAGACCAGCCCGGACATGCTTAGATACGCCCCTGCGTTTGAGTAATGTGGAATATATGCAGAAAGTATTCTGAGACGATCACGAGGAAGGCCAATCAAACTCCAGGAAGAATATAATGAAAGATACGCGATGTTTGAAGTACTGTCTTTGGTGGGCCAAAGCTCGATCTAAATCTCAAGACCAAGTTTGTTTGTCCTACTCTCACATTTATCAACAAATAAATAAAACAGAAACCTCAAAAAAATATAATCGAACGATTCATGTTTAGATGCATGTACACAAATTATTACACTTGAATATGTGGAAAGATTTTTTTTCTATTTTATTTACAGGTGATCACGTTTTTCTTATTTAAATGATTAGTGATTGCGATATTGGTAGTGATCATCTATGATTGTTACTTTCAGCACACTTAAACCAGAAAAGAAAGTTTGTTTGGCCACATTTACTCAATGCTTATCTGTCTTTTCTCAAAAGACATATACCAATAAATACAACCAAACACTTGACTTCTTGCAAAACAGTAGCGAATCTAGAATTTAGTTTTACTAGCGCTATAAAAATGATTAGAGATATAAGATGATACCTATATAAAAATGAAACTATTTTTACCGATTCAGATTAAATATAGGAATTTATTGGTCTATTACATTATTTGAAATATATTTTTAATTATTCAATTACAATGATTTTATCATCCACGATGACAAAAAAACTAATTTCTTATAACTATATATTAATTAAAAATACATTCATATCATAAGAATCTACGAAATACAGTTCTATTTGAATCATATTCATGATAAACAACTTTATCCTTACCATTTGGAACCACGATAAACGATATAACATGCACTACATTGAAAATCTTTGGTAAACTTACATCTATTAATCTACATAGTTTACATTCTCTAAAAACCAAACCCCATACATACTTAAAACATCTGCATTGGATGTCTCAACCAAATAATATTAATAATTTTATATAATTTAATTTTATAATTAAATTTTAAATTAAAAAATAAAATTGGACCAATCAGAATGTGATACGTGTGAGAAGAGTCTCAACGTTGGTGAGACACCTATAGGAGAGTGTCTCAAATCTAAGCACGCTCTCTCTTTTTTTTTCTTTTTTTTTTCTTTTTTTAATGATATGTGTCTCAATGGGACATCTCCATTGCAGATGCTCAATGTTTAGACACTCATAATGGGTGTCTCAACCAAATAATATTATTATTTTAATATAATTTAGTTTTATAATTAAATTTTAAATTAAAAAACAAAATTGAACCAATGAGAGAGTGATACGTATAAAAAGAAGTTGAGAACCCCATAAATGAAACACTTTCTACACTTTTTTTTTTTTTAATGGTAGATGTCTCATTACAGATATTTTTAATGTCGGTTTGCCGATATCGTGAGTTCCGCTTGAAGCCATGTTTGGATGAAAGTATTACTCATGTTAGTTCTAAAGAATCCATGTCACATAACAAAGTGGTAATCAAAGATTTTGTATTTAATTTACGCATTTGAGAATGATGTATTAATTTGATTTACAGTTTTGGTAGATTCGATTCCAAACATGGAAACGAAGATGTTGAAAAAACAAAACTCGTTTCATTTACTTTACGGAGTACGGACTAATCTACTTTTTGATTGTTACACGAAGATCTAAACCTTTTCTTTTTTCAAACATGATCGTTTTATCATTTGAGTTCAATAACAATGATATTGTGAACAAAAGAGGAATATATTCTTCGAAATCTAAAAAATAGTTAATTAACTGATAGATAAAATAAAAAAAATGTTTGTGTTGTTTCTGGATGACAAATAATCAGAAATATACTATGGACTCCAGTTTAAACGAGTACATGAATGTAACGGATCGAAGGTCTATTGAGCTTATAAGAAAAGAAACTATTTACTAAGTGGAATTATGAATAGAGTTTTAAGACTTATAAATACAAGGTCTTAAAATTTATAAATAATTATTCACGCGATTAATAAAATAAACTTAACACGATTGTTTACTTCAATTGCAATTTCTCTCTAGGTTTTCGACTTTCTTCTACTTCGATTTGTTGTTATTTCATAACAGTTTGATATACAACCCATTCCGAATACAAATTATATATATATTCATCCAATTAATACGACTGGCGAAATGATATGCATATGTCTCACAAAGTTAAACTTCAGAAAAATCCAAATATTACTAACAATCAAGAAAAAGAAAACAAAATGTTACACACGTCTCTCGTTCGTTCATATTTTCGGTGCAATTCGTTCGTATATTCGGTGCAACCTCCTCGCCTCCATTAGCAACAAAGGTTACGGAAATAAAATAAAAAAAACGAAACGAAAATATGGTAGCGACTTATAAAAACTGATTCGACCAACAATGATAATTAGATTATTCTCTTGGGTAGCTATAGTAATGGTAACCATAGCTCTTCTCTTCTTCACGCTGCTGCTGTTGTTGTTGCTGCTGCGTCTGTTGGGAAGTGAACGAGGAAGATGAAGATGAAGAAGGCGTTGAGAAAGGCTGCTGACTGAAGAGACTCGACGTATAGTATGATAAATCAACGTCATTGTTGCTCGTAAGCAACTGAGCGTATTGAAGTATGTCCTGGTTATAATTCGTTGGCCACGAAGTAGCAGCAGTAGTAGTGGATGGACCAGACCGAGGAGGAGGTAAATTCATTAATTCACTACCTCCTCTTGGGGCATGATCAAATCCGGATTGGGATGCGACGTAGCTTGTGGTTGAGGGGCCTTGGACGCGTTCAGGGAAGTTAAGCTTAGCCTTGGTGCCTTTGAATTTGAGGGCGGCTCGGTCGTAGGCTAAAGCAGCTTCCTCTGCTGTCTCGAAAGTCCCGAGCCAGACACGGGCTGCTTTCTTCGGGTCACGGATCTCGGCTGCCCATTTGCCCCATGGTCGCTGCCTTACCCCTCTATAGTGTCTTCTTCTTGGTTGATCTTGAAGAGCATGCAACAAAAAAGAATTATTTCATGTGACAAAAACAAAAAACAAAAAGAATTAATGATTGCATGTGTAATTCTACATGCATGAGAAGATACTACGTGTGATTTCAATTAATTATTAGTTACAGCAAGGGAATAATTTAAGAGGAAATTAGTTTAAATGTTTATTACTTGAAAGAAATTATAATGCACCTAAAAAACAAGGTAATCATGTTGAAATACTTCAAAATATATGATAAAAAGGCACACATAAAGTTGATAAATGATCGAAGACAACTGATTTGAAACGAACAAAAGGAACGTGCGTGATCAAAATTACTCAAATGACTCGTAATTAGTTAGGTAAGAAGCCATAAGTAGGCTATATATATATGTTATGTATGTTTGACTAGTTCAAAACCTGGGTTATTAAATATTATTTAATTTTGTACTTTCAAAAGAAAAAGAAAAGAAAAAAAAACTAGATGTATTAAAAAAAATGGATAGACACGTAGTAACCTGATCGGTTGTTAAATTCAAAGACAAGAAGGAAAGTTCTTTACGGAAAGTAAATTAAATGACAGATGCATTGAATCTGAATTTGAACCTAACCTATACAAATTCCTTTTTTCCCCTATATTATTGCTAAGTAAGAAAAACTCGAAATAGCAAGTCTTTAGTTAGTTAACTTATACTATTATAACAAGTTGCATCAGCTAGCTAAACACGATTAAGCTGTTATATATATTGGAGACATATGATCAAGATATTTATGGATTTACTAATTACCTTGGTCTTGTTGAAGTTGATCCGAATTATCAAGCTCTTGTTTGACCGGCGGGTCTGAGCTTTCGTGTCCGTCGGCTGCCGGATACTCGATGACACGGCTGAGAGAGGAGATCATGGCGGTCACATCAGACTCGTTCCAAGACGGATTCTCAGCCGCCGACGCTTCCGGTGGAACCGCTCCCTTTCCATACCTCCGATCCACTTTTACAAAAAACTATGTATTCACAAGTACATGTAACACACACACAGAGCGAGAGAGAAAGAACAAGTGTGTGTATATGTACAAGATTTTGAAAAGAAGTAAAGTTTGATTGAGTAGGGAATCTAAGGAGCTTGACTTGCTGATGAACAAACAGGTCGAGAGCAAATAACGGTTTTCTTTACTCTAGGCTATATTGATATTATGAGGAAAGAAGGGGTGAAAAGGGGTTTATAAAGGGGAGAGAAGGATCTACAAGAAAATATTATATTATTTCAATAATAATTAAAATCTTTGGAATGGTGGGACCGTTAATTGAGTTCTTAGTCCTCTTTTTCTTTTTCGCAATCTTTATTTTCGGAGTTTAGCTTCGCATGTTTGGGCAGCAGTGTTATGCACAAATTAGGAATGAGTGCAATAATATTCAGCCCCTGCTCACGATTGTTGGGGCCTTTGGGCTAAAAAAAATGTTTGGACCCTAAAACCAAAAAAAAAAAAAAATTAGGCCTTTAAACATAATTTTTGTTTTTTTTAAGTTTTGAAATATATCTGGGCCTCTTAAAAATATATTTTTTTTTGGTTAAAGTTGATATTGTATATATATATATATATATATATAAAAAAAAAAAACATGCAGCGTAACAAATCGATTTTTAATTTTTTTTTAACATTTTTTTTATGGATTCCTTATGCCAGTGGGCCCTGGGGCGATCGCCCTGCTCGCCCTTGTGGTTAAGCCGGCACTGATAATATTGTGATTATTTTTTGTTACGTCAACAGGACAGGATTTGTTTCTTTGATTGGTATATATATATTTTTTTTATCTCTATTCGCTTCGAAACTAATTAAATAGTTTTTTTGTCATCTAAAATATTATCTATTATAAATTATGAGAACAATAAGATAAACGATTCTACAACGAGCAATTGTATCGGTCTACAAAGATTTACGATCAACGGTTTTACTTACACTATACTTGTGATAGAACATTTTATCCTTTGACACGCTGATCAACAATGAGTTAGATATTGGATATCTATTGTAATTTTAAAATTCGACCGTGTGTTTGAACATTTCCGTATTAATAAATTTCTTTAAACAACTTTTATATGTAAGTCAACAGAAATTCAAAATTGTGATATAACTAAAACTTAGTTAAGAGTATTCATAGAAAACTTTTAAATTCTTAATTTGTTAAAATTTGTTAGTATTTTAAATAATCCCTTTAAATAATTTGATAAATAAACACTTAAACGTCAATAGATATATAATGAATATGGACGGTAATATGAATAATTAAATACAAAGATCATAAATACGTATATAACCCTCGCTTCCCGCGTTCGAGTTTCGGCTAAAACTATACCTTTGGATATTAATACTTGTTTGCTTGCTGGACGAGTTGGCTATGGGTTTTGGCCCATATGTTTCACATGATGTTTGATACCTAACGAACTGGCTCATCCCGAGATTAGTCGGCGCTCATGGCCGTGGACCCAGTTAGGATAGGCCTAGAAGCATGATGCCAAACTTGACATCTTCGTT
Source organism: Eutrema japonicum (assembly GCA_030161315.1). Lineage (NCBI taxonomy): Eukaryota > Viridiplantae > Streptophyta > Magnoliopsida > Brassicales > Brassicaceae > Eutrema > Eutrema japonicum. The sequence continues at coordinate 51,297,814 of BSQW01000005.1, forward strand.
GACCCGGATTATTCGAATTATCAAAAAAAAAACGTATATATACAAATACTTGGAGTGAAACAGATATATTAACATTTTTAAATGTAAATATATATATTATTTGCTCCTTTTTAACGAGTACTAGTTTTTAGTATTTATTTTTCTCCGTAAATTTATTGTTATCGAGGTTCTTTTGAATCGAATAAAGGATTAATATCATGTTAGACCCTTGATGTTAAAAGAAGAATCACTTAGAATATAATATTTTGTGAATTTTTAGATTTTATATATATATATATATATATCTATGTGTTTCTTTGGTTTCCCGGCTGATGGAGTTAAAGAGGACATTTAAAAAAAAAAATATTCGAATGTTGACGCATGCTTAGGAGATTATGAACAAAGTATAAACTGTAAAAGATAAACAATACAAGGGAAGAACATTTTGAAAAAGAACAAAAGCGGCGTGATTCGTGAATCCAAAGATGCAAAATAAACAGTATTTTTATGGGACCCATTCCAGTCGAAATCTCAAAATCCGCTTCTCCACCATCTACGATTAGGGTGTGGACACAAAATTCCGTACTCAAATTATAACAAAAATGTTTCAACCAAATTCAAACTGAAACTTGTTTTATAAATTAATTAGTCTTATAAATTAAAAAATCTAGAAAAACAAAACCAAAGACGATTTTATTAGTATAACCGAACCAATTAAACTATTTTAATATACACAAAAACTAATATTAGCTCAATCATTATCGATACCATACTAAACCATAATTTATCAAACCGAACCAAAACCAACCAAAATTACAACAACAAAAACAAAAAATTATGAATTGGATTGACCCCTGGGTATTTTGGTAGCCGTGGCTCTGGCCCAAGGCTTGTGACGGTTTGGGTTTCATTTTAAAGCTCTTTGGGCTTTTTCTAAGCCCATTACTATATAAACCCATTTCTAACTTCTATTCTGTTTCATAAGATGCTCTGTTTTCGTAAGTGAAATTGTCAGATATTATTGTGTTGCATTATTACAGAGGAAAATGAAATGAAAAAACTAGTGCACAGCATAGGCACCAAGTCACTTGGACCTATACATCCAAGGAAGAAGAACAATTTCAAGTACTGAAGAATCTGGCGACCACACATGCCTCCATAAACTCCAAGGCCTTTCCTGATTTAATGCATCTAGGAGTCTTGTATTGACCGATGGAAGCACCTTGCGAGATGAAGAAGTCCATGACTGAATCAAACGTCCCTTCACGCACCACTCTTATCTCCAGAGGCCCAACCGATCCTTCTTTGAACCTGGATCTCTTGTAAACATTGTCAAGAGAATCCTCCATCACTACACAGCTTTTGGAGAATGCCTCTTCATTGAGCTCCAAATACTTCTTCTTCTCTCCCTCTTTGGCCTTTACTTCCAAATAAACAACGTAATGACCCGGAAATGTTGAGGTGTCAGCATAGCTTGTGAAGTCTACCAGAGTGAGATCCGATGAGTCGAGAACGAGCTTCGCTTGACTCACCGCCTTAAACAGATCTTCTTCGTTGGTTTTATCGGCATCGATGCTCAAGACCACGTTCTCCCTTCTTACAAACTTAAACTGAGGCGCGTTGTTGTAGAAACCAGTCACCAATAGAATATCTCCCACTCTCATTCTATACAATCCTGAAAAGAAAAAAAAAAGATATTCACAAGCATTAGCTAAACCATGTAAACAAATGTTTGTTTATTGAGATCACCATGATGTTTTAAAGCTCACCGGCGAAGTTTGTGACCACGGGTTCATAAGTGCATCCAAGTTTCACGTCTTCAAGGTCGACCACATCGCGCTTGTCTCCATCCATTGTTATGAACTCAAAGTAGGACATGTTGGGCATGAAAGCATAAGAAACATCTTCAGGTTTGCACAGAGGATCAAGATTGATCCCGAACGTAGTCTCCGAAGAACCGTAAGTTGTTGAAACGAGAGGCAAGTCGCTGCAATAGTAGTTCAGCGTGGGAACATACTGTCCCATTGAACCCGTAACAACAGTTTCAATATATTTGGTGTTTGGCCAGACTCTTTTGACTATACCTTTCCAAGAGTTTTGGTTGCATATTGTTTCGATTGTGTCTGCTAACTCAGGACGTGGCCCTCCAAGGACCAAAGACACGGAGTTTCGACAACCGAGGTCTGTGATCCACTCGCTGAGATGGCCTGATCGGATGTTTGAACACAACTCTTCCCAATAAGTTTCAAGAAACTTGATTGCTCGGACCATGACTGAAGCGAAGATGGAACCCATTCTCACAACCTCGTCCCTTTCGACCAAGCCACAGAGCAAATGGCAGTATATACTCTGTGTGTTGTTAGGACATAATATGACTTCATCAGGGCTCGTATACGAGTAATACCAGTTAGATGGCCGGTTCTTGAAATAGTCGCTCTTGAAATAGCTGCTGGTTGCGACTCGAGCAGGCAAGCCAGAAGGAGTGATAGATTCTTGTTTAGTGAAGAGAAACATCATCCCTTTTCCTTCCTCCACACCTTTCACATGCCTAAACAGAACAAAGAGGAGATTTTTTTTCAACATCATGGGTTTGATCCAAATATTATAATATTAAGCGATATTATAAGTATTGGACTTACTTGGTTATAACGTGCATACGAAGATCGTATGCGAATGTTAAATTGTCCAAGTACTTATTGTTCCATGGCATCATCTTTTGTGCTCCTCCCGAAGTTCCCGAACTAGAAATACAATTCAAGAATTTAGTATTTGTACGAGAAATAAACTAATCAATAGAGAGAGAGAGAGAGAGCTTCTTATCATCTTATGTACCTTAGCAAGAAACCGGTAATAGGGCGGGCCGATATGACATCCGATGACTCTCCATTAACGACACGATCGATATAAGGCTTAATATCTTCATAGGTCACCACCGGTACGTTCTTCTTGAAGAGCTCTTTATCAAACCTCTCGATGTGGAAACGTTTTAGGTACTCTGTTTTTAGGTTTGGTGTGAGTATCTCCTCCAACAAATTGTCTTGTATCTGCTTCACGTTGAAAGTTAAATCCTTCAGCTTCTCCTCCCATCTTTCGTTGTTATTGGAGATTGGCTTCATATTTGGTTCTCTCTGGTTTGATATGAAAACTTTAGTGAACACTCGGTTATATATATAGCAAGTTCGTGAGTCTCGATCGGTCAATGTTTAGATGATATTTTTAACTGTACATACAAAAGTCTCGAGCGAGGAATACAATTTGATATGTTTAATTGTTTTTTTTTGTCTTTGACGTTATGTTTAATTGATTATACGACCCAGACCTTACCGTGTGAACGGTGCCATAAGAGGTTTCATGTTTGTATTTCAACAACTGCAAGTAGATGAATATACGTGTAATATATGAGAGGACTAGTGATATAGATAAATTAGGAATCTGAGATGAAATAGTCTTTGGCAATAAAAGTAAAAGAAAATATAGTATAGGCTTAATATATGTGTAATTTGTGTGAGAAAGTTAATGATACGAATCTAAGAGTTCATGTAAAACGTTGTTTAACTAACTAATTCATGGAAAATGTTGTATAACTAGTCCAGGGGAATTTATAAAAAAAAAAAACTATTTCAAGGATTCCCAAAGACATTGGTATACTTTGGTAAGCTTGATATTGTTATTTTGTGAGAGGAATACTAATGCTACTAGATTTCTATAAAATATAGATCATATATGATACATCAGTTTTTCATGTTTTCATTTATTGAAATATGATTTCATTATTGTTATATATATGTTTTTATCATTCATGTTTTAAAGAAAACGCTCTTCATCTAACTTGGATTCCCAATGGTCAACAACAATTCTTAAGATCATTGTTAAAAGGTGTTTCACATATGTTTAGTTAATGATTTAACCAAAAAAAAAAAAATCTATAAAACTTTGAGTTACTCCCTCCGTTTCACTAATAGTATATCGTTTAAGACTTTATCTTTATTTCACAATTTTACCAAGATTATCGTTTTATATTTTCAATGCAATTTTTTTTATCTAAATCTCATTTTTATTCCTATCATTTCAATTTATTAATTAGAGAGAAAATTATATTTAGTGTATTAATTAAAAATATAATAGAAATTTACATATTTTTCTTAATTTGTGTAAAAAATGATAAATAACATTTTTTATAAAACGGGAAGATGATATGTTTTGTTCGAAAGTACTAGGTATTTATCGTGTGGCTGATTATTCAACAGTCAACATTATGCAACAAGAAATTTCATGAGTATCAATAGAGTCAGGAAAATGTGGAGAAATAAAAGGGAAATTCAACAAGAAATTTCTCCACGAAATGTTCTTCCAAATTAAGTTGAAACTTTTGGGCAAGAAAATATATATTCATACACAGATAACACTGAGACTTTACATTGAGAGATCAATATAAATATATATATATATATATATATATATTTAATTACTGGTCAACCAATATAAAATTATTTAGTTGCGACTCTTGTGAGTCGTGAAGTGATGTAGACTAGAAATTACAAACGAAGTTTCAATATAATGTTATTTAATCGGAAACCATATAACTTCCCTATAACTTTTGTGAAAAGTATGGTTTTTTTCTTTTCTTTATTGGAATAAGTAACGATAATCAGAAAAGAAAACGAAACTGAACGCATTTAAACTAACCTGCAGCAGATTCTCCTCTCTTCTCCAGATTTGATTCACTCAAGTCAATTACAATGCGATTCTTTCCTCTCGGGAAATTTGTGAAAATGTGCTGTTCAACAAACAAACAAAAAAAGAAGAAGGAAATTTGTGGAAAATGCATAAAAAGTAAAAATAAAAATCAACAATACTATAATATTTGGTGATATTATATATGGCTCTCCCGTTAGCTCCAGTCGTAGTCTTATCCTACTATGTTTTTTATTTATTTATTATTATATTGTGAAAGGGTACAACATGTTTTTCATCTAACTAGGAGAAATATGAAAATTACAATACAACAAATCTGAATCATGTACTAATTTGGATAGTTTATTTGCTACTTGATTTCTCTCACGATTCACATAATCTAAAAAACAATCAGGTAACTTAGACATCCAATGTCTTATATCATAAATCAAACTAGGATTTAACTCGCGTTAATTATTACGCGGAATAATTAAAAAAATATATATATTTTGAAATTTAAAAAATTATTTTTATCTGAATTTTACAATATAACTAACTAATGATTACAGATAAAGTTGTCAATTTGTAATAATTTGTCTATTTAACCCATTTTGCAGTGAACTAAAATATTATTTAGGCTAATCCGCAGAAACTTATAATCTTGAAAACATAACTTTAATATGTACCGTTAAATGATTCTAGTTTTTTTTGGGTTAGTTTACGAACTCTTAAAAAAAATAGTTTTCTTGTGTCTAACTTATTATAAAATTAGTAAAATATTTTTCAACTTTTATTTTGATATATATTCAAATAAAATATAATAATTTATAGTGAAAAATATATCAAAATTTTGAATACATTTTTTATTTGAATATATATGATTTGATTATTATTTTAAATTATATAGTATTAAAAATAATTAAGAAATTAAATAATAAGTAACTTCTTTAATGCTAAATATATACTTTCCATATTCTAATCAATAATTTTAAAATACTATTATATCCTTTCTAATTTCAATTATTATTTGTTATTTATAATAGCATTTCATGTAATAACTTACAAAACAAAGTTTATTTTTAAAAAAATATTCTTAAAAAATATTATAGAGATTCCCCAGCTTTCTTCTCTTCCTTTCTTCTTAAATAATAATATTTGTTATTTATAATACCATCTTCTTAAACAATTCAAACATTGTTAATTTATCTTAAATTGCGTGTTAAGCCCAAAAAACGAAAACAAACAAACTCATTTATTTTCTTTTCTTCTCTTCCTTTCTTATCTTTTCCTATCTTTTATTCTCTTCATTTCTTAAATTCTCTATTTTAAATAGTTATGAATTTATAATATTTGTTTTTCCATTCCACCAACTCCACTCCACTTTTCATTTAATATATACAACCGTTTCTTTATTTTTATTATTATTAACTAAATTTATACTTTTTACATGTTGAAAAATAATTATTTTTAAATACATCTCTCTATGAAAATATATAAGAGAATTATAAAATATTAATTGTGATATTTATATATTAATACTTCATCGATTTTTTTATTTATAAACTACATTAGTTACGAAATGATATATATACATTGTTATTCCCTTCTTTAGTTTTATTTTTCAAAATAATTTAGAGTTAAAACTAAATTATTTAAAATAGATCTTTGATAAATAAAAAAAAATCTCAATATTTGATAAATTTGTCAAAATATTTTATAACTTGAATTTTGTAACTTTAAATTTACGTCTCCCGTAGAAAATTATTTCCGGATTCTGATTACATTTAAATTCCCGAACGATGTCAATACAAGAAAAACGATTTTGACCTTCCAACTAAAACCTTAGATTAGGGGACTTTATGAAGTGGGGACTTGGAGGGTTATTGCCCAGAAACACTTTGGAAAAAGAAAACGAAGTTCCAAGTAAATTTCAGCGTTGAAAGTCATTTCTTAATTAGCAACAAGATTTTTGATAATTTCTTAATGACTTTCAGTTTAGTCTGTGTGACTTGGGTCAGGTAAGGTCGTCTCTATCTTATACTCTAATTTATTTTAACAACCTGACACAAGTCACCAGACTAAACTAAACAAAAATTGAGTTAAAAGGACTAAAATATTGGACTTGCGAGGGTTTTCCATGTAATGGTCTTTAAGCAAGTTTCACAAAAATGATAAATGTCCACATATGTACCGAAAGAAGACAAAGCTTGTGAAAACCTTTTGAGGCTCGTCAAGAGTTTTATTTCCTAGAGTTTTTAGGCAAAATCTTTGAAGCAATGAAGTGGAACCCATGATTTGGTTTATCAGCAGTCAAAGATTAAAACTTGTTGAAATGAATCGAAAGATAATAGGTGGGTACCTTATTTCTCAGCGTCAATGGACTTTCTTCAATAGCATTCACTCACTTTGGACAGCCATAAAGTCTGAATATATTCTTTGACTCGTAAGACTTCAAATCTTGGAGATTCTGCTCTTTCAAAATATTAGAAAAGATTGGTATCATATGCTCTCAGCCTCACCCAACATTTAAGAATATGTTAGCATCCTATGTCTCTTTTCATAGTAGATTCGAGCGAGGATGCGTTCAAAGTTTCTTAATAAAACCCCCATTTATCACGATAGCTCTTCTACGTATTCTATCAACCAGTCTCAAAGGCAAAGCACATTCTATCAACCAGTCAAAGCCAAACTATTTCCAGTCTTTTCTTACTATGTTACCATGCTTTTGCAGTATGTAGTCCCCAAATTGGGTAAAAGGGAATTAAAACTATCTTACAATATGCTGCTAAAAGATGCTCATTTATCACATGCAATTTTCCAAGGGCGATACATTTTCGGATGAGATATAAGTTAACCAACCCAACAGATCAGACATCTGTTTCATCTAAACTTTGCTTGGCACGGTATTGACGACCGTTCCTTTGGAAACTGGTGCAGCTCTCTGATTCTCCTATTTCAGTATCACCATCTTCTGTTGCATTTGGTCTCTCCTCTTCTGCCACCTGACCAGCTACAATAGGCTTCGTCTCACTACAGTTACTACTTTCTTCTCTTACGTCCTTGGTCTTCTTCTGCGGTATAAAGGAGACTTTCTTGAATGATTCTGACTCTGAAGTTTCTAATCCTTCAACAGCCTTAGGAATGTCCATGTACTCTCGTGTTTGGGACTTGCCATTCAATTCGCAAGATGGATCAAAGCTGTAACAGGTGTACTGGGAAGGATTTATCAAGTAATCCGGTACAGGAGCACCACTTTTACCCTGATGCAATACCATTTTTGAGGAGGAAGAAGCTGAACAAGTATCTTCAGGCTTCTTGGATGTTTCTTCAGGAACAAAATCAAACCTGACTCGCTTACTTGTCCTTGCTTCAGAATCTGAACTATTCTCCTTCCTTTTTAGTATAAGTTTTGGTGGCACAGCTTTGGATGATTCTTCTGGGTGTGGCTCTTTTCTTTTTAAGGGGTGATCGCCAGAAGCGCTAACTTTTTTGGCCTCGATTTCGTCCTCCTTCAGCCTAATTTTTGCAGCATCATGGTTAGCACGAGGATCCCGAGTCCGCACACCAGACGATTTGCAAAGGACATCTTTCATATACAAGCCTTCACCGCCATTCTCTTTCCCTAGTGCGACTTTATCAAACTCATCTTCTTCTTCCTGCGTTAAGAAGCAAAAAATGTTTCAATGGATCCTTGATGAAAGAAAACGCCTACCACCAGAGTTGCATTTACCAAAAAGAAAAGGCAAAGTAACAACCCTCAGTATGAAAGAAAGCGACATGTTCTCCAAATAAGCCTACTAATATTGTTCATGAATCTTGAAGTTGGTTATATAGGTTGAAGATTCACACACCAAAATGTTTGTACAGTAAAATTGAATGCTCTTCCATTTGTCAGAGTCAGACTTATGAATACATAGGACCAAAATTGTTCCCTAATTTTAGTTTGCTAACATCCTTACTTCCCCAATCGTTCACAGACCAAAACACTTTGAAGGAAAAATTTGAATTTACCTCGTCATCGAGAGTGCGGTCAAGGCCCATGGAGGCTCTGATGCTACAAACATCATCAAAATCCTCGTTAGCACCTTCCCCTCCATCATCCTCTCCCTCGAACGGCTTCCGAGCAGGGCTCGAGATCCTCTGCTGTCTCAACAGCTCGTCGAACGACGACGCACAAGGCATCTCGTCCCTATCGTACGAAGCGAGTTGCTCCCGCTTCCACTCCCGCTTCTCCACGTCTGTGTCGGAGAGAGACCACACCGAGCCCGACTGCTTTTGCCGTGACGCCGGAGCAGAATACGTGGAAGAATTAGATGACGAGGGGCGAGAGAAAGCGAGAGATCCGAAGATCCTCTCAACGCGAGACTGGAAATCTTCGTCAGCCGATCCAGACGACGCCATCGGGAGCAATTAGAAACACGCAAATCGATCGGCGAGCAACGAAGAAAGTGAACTGCCTTGCGCGTGATCCCTTTCAATTATTTATATTTAAGAAATTAAATTCTTAGATGGGCATTTTAAAAATTAGGCCTGACATAATGGAATTTCCTACTTTTGGGCCCATATCGGCCTACTTCAGATTTCAAATCGGTCACTGGTTTTTTTTTACGGGATCATGTAATGAGTTTTTTTGGTTTGTAACATTTTAAAACTGAAAAAAATAAAAAAAAAAAAGACCCGTGGCCGTGGGCCTGTTTCAGGTATAAAGAAATGAAAGAGGGGACAGCTAAAAAGGAAAAGAGATATCTAAGTCATATTAGATCAGTAGATCGGACATCATATGAGAGAGAAACTTACGATATATGATGGGCGATTCTGATTAGAAAGACCAGATTCAGATATAATAAAGTAGGATTTGAAAACTAAATTTTTTTTTTTGGATTTGAGTGTTTATATTTTTAATTTGGAAATCTATCCAAATCCACTAAAATATATTATAAATCATATAATAGCACGTGATTTAAATTAGTATTTATAAATCATATAACTAATAACATTGGAGTTCAAATGATTGAATCAATAACACTGGATTTGAACATAGATTTTAAAATCATAAAACCAATAACATTGTATTTGATTTAGATTTCCAAATCCATTAAAATTCATAAACCAATAGACCTTTCCACGAGACTTAATTTTTTTAAAAATTATGAAAATTGAGGATTTTGAAAACTGAATGCATAAAGATAAAGAAAGAACTTTCATAAACAAAGATTTTGATAATTGTAACTTATAGTTTTCTATGATTTCACAAACTAAAATCATTTTGGTTGGTTTGTTTCGTCAGTTGTTTTATTTGAATAAACAGTTTTTGCTAAATCAGCGTATTTATCTGTTTGTAACGGAAATATGACATGAGCAAACCTTTTGATTGGTTTTGAAAACACTAGTTTCACGTTTTCTTATTTTTCTTCAGTTTCACTAATCACGAAAGTTGAACGAGGTTGCCAACTACATTTGACACAGTTTTTATAGGCTAAAACATATGATCGGTAATGATTAAACAATTTGGTAGACAAGAGATCATACAATTTGATTAAACAATGGGATTTGAATCTCATATGCGACTGTAAAGTCTGCAACAAAAAAAAAGTAAAGATCTTGGTGTCCATTTTTCCAAATGATCCCCTTTTTCTTTTTGCTTTTCAAAATTTTTCCATCCCTAAGAGTTTTAATTTATGGACATATAATTCTTTAAAAATCATTTATAACCCCACTGACCTCTCTGTCTCTCCGGAACAAAAGGTAATGGAGAAGCAACCAGAGGACGGGTCCCACACCCCTTCTCTCACAGTTCACTACACGCGCCTAGTTTATTTCGCACTGACCATCATTACACGCGCCTAAAAAGCGCGTGGAGGTACGGGGATTTAGCCCCAGTCATTGTTTTCTCAGATGACCACTGTTACAGAAAAAGCACAGTCACACTCCTCTCTTCTTTTAATCTACAGTTAGAGGCCACCTTGAAACGACGCCGTATCCTACCAACCTTCTCAATCGCCGGCGGTAATTAAACGGCATAGTTTCGCCGCCTTTTCGGTAAAAATTTCACGGTGAAGTATTTTTTCTTTCTCTCTCTCTCTCTCTCTTCTCCCGAGACACTTCATCTAAAAAAAAAAACCCCCATTGTTTTTTCTTGATTCTCTCTCTCGATTTCACTGAGGGTTTCGTGAGAAAAACCAGCTCGAAGAAGAGGAAGAACATCGGATTGTGCTTTTTTTTTGTTTATTTCGGGAAGCTTAGGTGGAGAGGAAGAGGATCTCACCTTCTTTGTTTTTTTTTGTCTGTGCTTCGTTTATGGAGTCGGTTTGAGAAATAGTGGTCCTTAGCTTCTAGGTTTTTTGTTTTTGTTTTTGTGCGTGTGATGTTAATTGCTGTTTGTCTCGAAGAAGAGGAGGAAGTTACCATTTACTCAAAATGCATTTCACCAAGCTTGATGACTCTCCCATGTTCCGCAAACAGGTTTGTTTCTACATATCTTGGTTCCGTCTACGTTTGTCCTGATGTGTCGAGTCTTTTAGCGTCTCAGGTTTAATTTTTGTGTCATATTAGGCAAGATTTATCCTCCTAGTTGTGAACAGATACAAAATTTTGGAGCCATTAGGATATGCTAGTGTCTGAAATTTTGGGTGTTCACCGACATGTATACCCCAAAACTAGAGCTGAACTTCGCTCGAATTAATGTGTCACTGAGAAATTGGTTTCTTTTTTTTGTTTACCTGGACCGTCTATTCGCGCTTTAACTTGTCAATATGTGGTGTTGCTCGATGAAATGTGAAATAACTTATGCTTCAGTTCATATTTTTGACTCTCTGACTCTGACAAAGCTGCTCTGTGTTTTGGGATACACTTGTGTCCACTTAGCTACTATTCTCACGCTCACTGCTTTAGTCGGAGTTTGTTATATATATACTCTACTGGCCACGAAGAAGAGCAGAAAAAATTGCTATTTAAATGTAAAGGAAGTTCCTAGAGTAGCTCAATTTCTGTCCAAAACCTCTTCTGTTTTTCTGTAGTTGATGATTCCTTTATCTCATACGGAGTGCCTAAAACACTTAATTTTTTGGGTTGTCACATAATTACAGTGTCTTCGAGCATAGGATTGTGTCTTGCTGTTTTCTTTGTGTTATGTACTTTGCCTTCTACTCGTGTTATTGTCTTACACAGGGTCTCCACAGCCGGGTACTTGTATTGATATCTTTTTCTGAAACAGTTGCAAAGCATGGAGGAGAGTGCAGAAATATTGCGGGAAAGAAGTCTCAAGTTTTACAAAGGATGCCGGAAATACACGTATGCTCTAAATTTTCACTAGTTTTTAGGACTGTAGCTATAGATTCTGAATTTACTTCTTGCTCAATGAGACATGAGAACATATCTTCTGACAGAGATAGACTGCCCTTCATTTTTTCAGTGAAGGGTTAGGCGAGGCATATGATGGGGACATTGCTTTCGCAAGTGCACTTGAAACATTTGGCGGAGGCCACAATGATCCAATAAGTGTGACTTTTGGAGGTATGAATGACTTCACATAGCCTGTTGAAACTCTCAGTAGCATATAGTCTGTTTATCCCCATACTCTTGCACTCACTTCTCATCTGAGATTTTAAGCTGTTTCCACTGTAGAATTCATAATTTTTGTGTGAATATTGTTGCTTTTTAAGCTCTGATTTATGGCCTTAAATTGTACAAAGTGGAGCTGCTTTTCCTGCTCTTGCTCTCCACTCTCTCTTTGCTAGGGTTGCTATTCACTGAGGTTGTGGAAATATCTCAGTTGAAAGTTGGAAAAATAAAACTAGTTTGATAAAAGGTGCCGATAATCTCTAACTTGATGTGCCAGGACCTGTAATGACGAAATTTACAATTGCGTTGAGGGAAATCGGGACTTATAAAGAAGTTCTTCGGTCACAGGTATGCTAGGTTGTTACTGTTGACATTCTCTCCGTTTTTCTACACCCACAGCGTTCTATCTGATAACTCCGATGTGGTATCAACATTGGATAATTTATTTTCCTTCAGCAGAAGTGGCCTCTATATAGGTTGTGTCACCTTAAGACATTGTATTGATTTCCAGATTAGATCAAGTCTTATCAATTCAGGTATTCCTTTTGATGAGTTCTCATTGTCAGGTGGAACACATACTGAATGACAGATTACTTCAATTTGCCAATATGGACTTGCATGAGGTTAAGGTACAAGCTGCTTGCTTTCTTCTTGGCTAAATATTCATTTTTAAGTAAAACTATGCTGGCCATGTATCCATTGTAAGAAGTACCGACTAGAATATCTATGATAGAGTAGAGGACGCACACCATGTATGAGTGGAAAATATACGAAGACCTTGTTTGCCATGAGGTATTTTATTTAATATGGATTAGGATTAATTCGTCTGGTTTGATTTTGCGATTGCAGCACTAGAGACAAAAAAAAAAGCTGAATAAATATTACTCTGGTGGTCAACTTTCCCCAAATGAAAAATAATTAGAAATATTTTCTGAGGTCATTAGTGTAGAGAAGGTTCGATGAATGAGAAAGCTCTGGTTAAGTTTCTTGGGCCTGCCTATACATTGTGGCTAGTCCAGATATTTATTTCTTCCATTTTCTCAAGAAGGCTAGCATGACAAGGTTGTATTTGGATATGGAATCCTGAGAGATTATTTTTTGCCACAGGAAGCCCGGAAGCGCTTTGACAAGGCTAGCCTTACCTATGATCAGGTATCCATTTGTTCAGGGTTGTTTTCCATATTCTCCACTCTGTTGATATGGTTTGCACTAAAAAGATAGTTCAAGAAAGACTGAAAATTCTCATCCCAACTTTTTTCTTTACTTGATGTAATATATCTATGAAAATCTTCAACCAAACAAAATGGGTCGAGTTTGATAAATGTTTCTGATTCATTTCATCGTTAATGGAGGAAGGCTTGAGGTGTCTTTTTTTAAAGTTGGATAAGTGTTGCAATTTTATGGGCAGGCTATGTATAAATTTACAGAAACTTAGCTAGTAGTAATTGCTCATGATACTTTTCTAAGCAACAACTCTTACTACTACTAGGAATCAAATTAGTAGCTTGGAAGAAAACTGATAGATTAACTATCTAAGCACCAACTCTTACTTTCTGTTTTGTTAACACTGGGTCCACGCTTACCTGGACAGATTAACTAATTAACTTCCCATTGTGCTTTAGGCCCGTGAGAAATTTCTATCTTTGCGGAAAGGTACAAAAAGTGACGTTGCTGCTGCTTTAGAACAGGTATAGTTCATGATTTTAGTAAAGCTAGTTTTTTCTAGTTTTTGAATACCATGTATTTTTTTTTTTTTTCTGTCATCACTAATATATTTGACACTGTCAGGAACTTCACACTTCGAGATCTATGTTTGAGCAAGCTCGGTTCAACCTTGTAATTTTATTTTGTTTAATCGTGCTTATTAGTTTCAAATCTATATACCTTCTCTCACATTCATTCTACTGTTGGAGTAATCTTTTGTTGTCTTTATTTTCCATAATTTATGCTCAGGTGACTGCGCTTTCAAATGTTGAAGCTAAGAAAAGGTTTGAATTTTTGGAGGCAGTCAGCGGAACGATGGATGCACATCTTCGGTACTTCAAACAAGTAAGTTTGTTAATTTCTTCAGTATATAAAATAGTTTGAAAAGGTTTGTGTCAAATCTGAATGTGGCTGCTTTCAGGGTTACGAATTACTGCATCAGATGGAACCATATATAAATCAGGTCGGTTTAATTTTATATGAGTCTTCACATGTCGTTCAATGTGTTGACTGTTGAGAACGCTTAGATAGTTGCCCTGAGGAAACTATTTATACCTCAACTCTTTGTTTGCAGGTCTTGACCTATGCACAACAATCCAGAGAAAGATCAAATTATGAACAAGCAGCACTTAATGAAAAGATGCAGGAATACAAAAGACAGGTTGATCGAGAGAGCAGGTATGGTTCAAATGGTTCTAATGGTTCCCCAAATGGAGATGGCATACAAGCGATTGGTAGAAGCTCTCACAAAATGATAGACGCCGTAATGCAATCGGCCGCTAGGGGAAAGGTTGATAAATGTCCTTTTACATATGAACGAGACATATTTATAGATGACATATTTGAGCGCTATTAACATTTCTTGGTGCTTCAGGTGCAAACAATAAGGCAAGGTTATCTCTCTAAACGGTCTTCAAACCTGAGAGGAGACTGGAAACGACGGTTTTTTGTTCTTGACAGCCGGGGAATGCTGTATTATTACCGAAAACAATGTAGCAAACCATCTGTGAGTTTTGTATTTATATATTATCTTTTATATGTAAAAAATGCAGAATAATACAAACGGTATTGGTGTTCATAAATTAAATATCTTCCTGAACTATTCTCTGCATGCTGTGACTTGGTTGGTTTGATGTTTAGGGGCCTGGCAGCCAGATTTCTGGACAGAGAAATAGCTCCGAGCTTGGGTCTGGACTTCTTAGTAGGTGGCTTTCTTCCAATAGTCATGGTGGAGTACATGATGAGAAGTCTGTAGCTCGTCATACAGTGAACTTGCTTACCTCAACAATTAAAGCCGACGCTGATCAATCAGATCTGAGGTTTTGCTTTAGGATCATTTCACCTACAAAAAACTACACATTGCAGGTTTGATTCAGAGTGTTTGTAGCTGCCTTAGACCTTCAATATTTGCATGTTTGCAAGTATGCCCAACTTTTAATAGTTTTCACTCAGTGTTTACTTATGTTCGTCAGTGCAGGCTGAGAGTGCACTTGATCAAATGGATTGGATAGAAAAGATCACTGGGGTTATTGCATCACTACTTAGTTCTCAGGTCCCTGAACGGGTAAGTATTATTATCATTCATTTGCATGACCAAGCTCATCTTAGTTATTAATGCAATTTTGGTGATTATCCTTTGGCTTCATTCCAGTGTCTTCCTGGTAGTCCCATGGGAAGTGGTCACCATCGGTCTGCTAGTGAAAGTAGCTCATATGAAAGTTCTGAATATGATCATCCTACTACTGACGAATTTGTATGTGAGAGGAGCTTTTTGGGGTACCATGAAAGGCCATCACGAAGTTTTCAGCCGCAACGGTCCATTAGAAAGGGTGAGAAGCCCATTGATGCTCTGCGAAAAGTCTGTGGGAATGACAAATGTGCGGATTGTGGAGCTCCAGAACCAGACTGGGCTTCTTTAAATCTAGGGGTTCTTGTCTGTATCGAGTGTTCTGGTGTTCACCGTAATCTTGGTGTGCACATATCTAAGGTAAATATCGAGATGTTTGCATAATACGTAGGTAACTAATCCATGGATAGGGGTAAAGAAGTCCATTAGAATCTTGAAGTGACACTTGGCTTGGTCTTTAGAGCATGATCTGCCGACAAATTGTTGCTAGGATAAGGATGTGATAGAATCTGAACTTGGATGGCTCGACCTTCAATTTGAAATCAGTCTAGAGCGATCTGAACTTGGCCGTTGCTACAGGTTAGGTCACTCACTCTCGACGTGAAAGTATGGGAGCCATCTGTTATAACTTTGTTCCAAGCTCTTGGAAATACCTTTGCAAACACAGTCTGGGAGGAATTGCTTCATTCAAGGACCGCCTTCCATGTTGACCCAGGCTTAACAGGGTAAAAACTTTATAATTTAAATGTTTATCTTCCCATCCAAAGCTATAAGAACCTTAATCAGCTAAACATAGTAATTGTTATAAATATTTTGCCAAGTATGCGCAGGTCTGATAAATCCAGGGTGCTGGTCACAGGAAAACCCAGCTATACTGATATGATATCTATCAAGGAGAAGTATATACAAGCTAAGGTTTTTAAGCTTCTTCCCTTTATTTGATTCCTTATGTTGGAGATAAGTAACGCTATTTTTCTTGTCCAGGGTGCATATTTCACATTATGTTGTTCCTTTAAAAATGCATTGAACATCTGGATGATATTTTCCTTCACGACATTTTCTCTTTGCTCTGTCATAGGCAATGTACACGATTGTTCATTTTAACTTCTTTTTTTGGGGTCATTTCACAGTATGCTGAGAAGCTATTTGTTCGGAGATCGAGAGACTGCGATTTCCCACAATCAGTTGCACAACAAATGTGGGATGCAGTGTGTGGCAATGATAAGAAGGCTGTTTACCGGCTGATTGTCAATGGTGAAGCGGATGTAACTTCTGTGTATGACCAATCATCTTCCAGCTCTTCGTTAACACTTTCCAGAGTAATGTTAATACCAGAGAGGACAAAGCGTGAGGACGTCCTACTCAGATTAAGAAATGAATTACTTGATAGAACCTCCTTAGGTAGTTCTTCAAATATTCCTCCAGAGGAAACCGGAGGTTGCTCTCTGCTTCACTGTGCTTGTGAGAAGGCAGACATTGGGATGGTGGAGCTTTTGCTGCAATATGGTGCAAATATAAACGCCACAGATTCAAGTGGTCAAACGCCACTGCACTATTGTATTCTCAGAGGCAAAGCGGTAGTAGCAAGACTACTACTCACAAGGTGAGTTGGTTCTTCTGTGATCTGCTTCTCCAAAATCTCCGTAACATCTTCTCTGGCTAAATTCTCCGTAACACAAATTGGGTGACTTTTGCAGGGGAGCAGAGCCGGAAGCTATGAATGGAGAAGGCAAAACCGCTCTCGATATCGCTGCAGAGTCGAAATTTACCGATACAGAAGTCCTCGCTCTCCTTTCAGACACAAACGGGTACAATCACAGACAGTGCTGATGAAGATACAGAACTCTCGGAACTATGTTTTCATCAACACTAAAGAAGGGCCTCTAATGGTCCTCGTCTACACTGGCCTGGAGCAAGCTTAGTCCCTAATTAAGTTATGTATTGATGCTTTGTGATGGATATATGATGCTTAATTAGGAAATTATAGTGTATTATTGTGTTGTGTGTATTTGATGTGGGGACTATAGCATCATGAGCTTGTCATGTGTAAGCAACTTTCGGTTTGTTCGTTTCTTCAGGAGTGTTAACCATAAATTATTCATTAGCTATATAATTTGTGGGTTGGTTTTGAATCTGCCCCTACAAATATCGATATAAAGCTAAGATTATAAGTTAAAAAAAAAAGAATAGCGCTAATAGATCTTTGGTGAGAGACTATCCTTTGGGATGGTCAGCTAGTAGTAAAAGACCAGGTATCTAAAAGACATTTCGGTCTAGCTATATCCTCGTTAGTATTGTAAAATAGTTTTGAGTCTTTTGATTTCCATTCCACTAATCAAACCCAAATTAATTTTCTCAATTATGTTACCGAGACGCGGCCCCAAGATATATTGTTTTTTCTATATAAAAAAAATGTCTTTGAATAAAAGCACTCTCTCGGCATAAAGCTTTTTCCTTTAACGAAAAAAATACAGTATTTTTTTACAAGGGGAAAAAAAAAGGACATTGAAGGGAGAAAGCAAATTATTCTCAGACAAACAAAGGGAACCACTTTTGTGTAGTATTCTCACACGCTAAGACAAAGTGCACAAATTCCCGAGCCTCCCCCATCCAACGGTCCATATCTCACTTAGCTTATCTGAATCAGCGGCTGAGATCTCCTCACGGTACTCGATGTCTTGCTTTCGGCCACTCATGACAAGCAACGAGAGCTGCCTTTCATCCGCATACGTGGCGGTAGGACCTACCTTTGCCATGACTATCTGACATATGGGTCCCACTCTAAGGCGGGAACCCAATTTTCCTTTTTTTTTTTTTTGGCTGTAACGGATTCGGTCATGCTTTTTGAGAGAGAGAGAGAGAGAGAGTCACAGTCTCGCAGATACTGTGTCTTGGAAAGAGAGTCTAGAGAGAGAGTGTGTCTTGTTTGGTTGCTGGATTATTGAGCTGAAACAGTTTTGTTTGTTTGTTTCATCTCCTCAACCACAACCTCATTGAAGTTCGTTCTATGATTTTTGAGACATACAAAGCTTGCTACTTTTTTGTCCCCTCTCTTATCAAGGAAATTGTTGGGTTTTTTGTTGTTGTTGTGAATTTCGATTTTTAATTTTGGAGGAAAAGAGGGAGAATTTCAGATAAGAATCTATGAGCCAATGATTCCATTCATCTTGTTTGTGAAGATTTTGAGTTTAGTTCCATTTCTCTCTTTTCTCATTGGGTTTCTCGAGAATATATGTGGTTCGGGAGAAGAGGATAGGAGCGCTTCACTGTAGCATAAAAAATAACAACGACAAAAAAGACTCTTAACTTTTTTCCTGGTTCTTTTAGCTTTGAACAGCTTCAGCTTTCTGGGTTTCTCAGATTTGTGTCGAATCTTGAAAAACCCAAATGCTTTTTCTCTTCGATGGTTTCGATTTCATGTTGCTCGTAAACGCAGCAATGGAGCAAAGACGAAGACGGAGAAGGAGAAACACTATCTGTCTCCTGTTATTTTTCTTCTTAGTCCTCGCTTCAAGAACAAGCACAAGCGCAAGTTGTCGGCGAAGAACTGTGAAACACTTATCCACAACTCCACCTATACCACTCCAATCCAGAATCACTTCCAAGGTTATCGTTATTAGCATCGTCTTAGGGATTTTGACCGGGTTGGTCTCGGCCTTAGTGTTAGCTTTATTGGTCCGTTGCATTGTCAAATTCATGAAACAGACGCCAATTCTCAAAGGTCCTGTGGTGTTTTCCCCAAAGATTACACCTAAATCTCTTCACGCAGCTCTCGGTAATGGTATCCAGTTGCTTGGCTCAGATCCTAATGGTAAATACTACAAGATGGTACTCGACAACGGTCTAGTGGTTGCAGTCAAGAGACTAGGCTCACTTGAAGGAAATGGCTCACCAGAAGCAACTAGTAGTAGCAAGTCATTTAAGAGAAGGTTGCAGAAGGAACTTGAGCTTCTTGCTGGGTTAAGGCATAGGAACCTTATGAGTTTAAGAGCTTATGTTCGCGAATCCGATGAGTTCTCTCTCGTCTATGATTACATGCCGAATGGTAGTCTTGAGGATGTGATGAATAAGGTTAGAGCGAAAGAGGTGGAGCTCGGATGGGAGATTAGGCTTAGAGTTGCAGTTGGAGTTGTGAAAGGGCTTCAGTATCTCCATTTTAGCTGTGAGCAACAGATTCTTCATTATAACTTGAAACCTACAAATGTGATGTTGGATTCTGAGTTTGAGCCTCGGCTTGCTGATTGCGGATTGGCCAAGATCATGCCTAGTTCACACACAGCGGTATCTTGCTACTCTGCTCCCGAGTCTTCTCAAAGTAACAGGTGCTTCAAAAATCAACGCCATCACCTTTGAGTTAACTCCTAATTCTTCTCTTTTACTAACATGCAAATCCTTGTGACAGATACACCGACAAAAGCGACATATTCAGCTTTGGGATGATATTGGGTGTTCTTTTAACCGGACGAGACCCCCCCCATCCTTTCTGTGGAGAGGCTGCAAGCGGAGGCAGCTTAGGACAATGGCTGAAGCATTTGCAGCAATCCGGGGAGGCACGAGAAGCATTAGATAAGAGTATTCTTGGAGAGGAAGTGGAGGAGGACGAGATGTTAATGGCTTTGAGAATCACCATTATCTGCCTTTCCGATTTTCCGGCAGACCGGCCTTCCAGTGATGAGCTTGTTCACATGCTTACACAACTGCACAGCTTTTAGCCTAATGTTCTTGTACCAAACCTATCTGTCAACCCAATCCATAAAATCCAAACATCTGTATTTACATCAATATATTTCTTTTTCTCTTACTGGGTAAACTTTTATCACTCAAATGGTCCAAGAAATTGGTCTTACACCAGCTGAAAAGATGGCAAGCAGTTCCCTTGCCTAAACGTAAGGTAACAAGCAGTTCTTGATGAACGTACGTATAACTCAGAAGCAATACAATGACAAATGCAAATCATGCAATGAGCTCGTCAAGTCAGTTTTCTACTTGCATTGTCCTAACAGGTGACCCGTTGCCAAAACTGGGTTGTATCAATAACTCTGAGAGGTCACCGCTCTCAAAGAAGGATTTGTGAAGAGCCTCAACGCATCCTTCAGCTTCAGCATCGTTTACTATAAGGGAGATGTTTACCTGCAAGATTTTACCACAAGAAAGAAATTTGTTAGGGGCGTATGGAAAGAGACTTTTGTGTTACCTGCAAGATTTTACCATAAACAGTGTGTTACCTTGGATGCTCCTTGTGATATCATCTGGACATTGATACCTTTGGTCCAAAGAACATGAAACGCCTGCCCGAAGTTAAAAAATCAATTAGGTAAAAAGCAGAAAAGAAATATCTCCTTCTTTGTGAGAACCTTCAAGGAGGTAAGATCTAACCCTCTCTAAAATCAGGGAGGAATGTTGAACATTCCCAATTAGAGAGATTATCGCTCTTCCTTTGGAAAGATTCACAACTGCAATTTTCTCCAGTTCTTCAACTACATGATCAAGCTCCTGTTACACGGAAAAAAGCAAGAAAAGGCCTTAGAAAAGCACGCATATATGGATTGGAAAATAAAGTGTTAGGGCTTCTACAAGAACTTGCCTGTTGAATAAGTTCCCTGCTCCAAAGTTTTGAAGGGTCCAGTGTCAGAGATATACTGACTTCACTGGTGGCAACAACATCTACGGATATTTCAAGCTCCTCAAATATCGAAAATACCTAGCCAAAAGAGTGAGGTTTGCAGGCAATGTTGATTATTATTAACAGGACCTAAATAATTATAGGCTGGAGTCTACAGTTCGGACCTTGCACCACTAAAATGAACTTCTAAAACTTTAGCCACATAGATAGTGAAAATGTACATTCTTACCTTCGCAAGAAATCCAACCTGACCAAGCATTCGGGTGCTTGCTATATCCAGCATGGTCACATTGCGTTTCAGAACAATGCTCGTTAAAACTGTCTGTAATATGAAAAAGCTTAAATTTTGTATTCCTATGAAGGTTCTCGCATAAAGAAAGACAAATTTGGAGAATCTATACCTTGGTCATGTCTCTTGTTTTAGTGATGATAGTTCCAGGAGCTTTAGGGTTATAAGAATTTTTAACCCTAACAGGAATCTCACCCTCTCTTGCTGGTCTCATTGACTGTGGGTGCAATACCTGCAGCAACAATTTTATTTCTTTACTCAACCACTCGAGTATTGCCCATTGTAGAAAATTTTCGTGTAATAATGCTAATAACTGCACATAAGTATTATTGCATACAAGTAGAGTGGGACCTGTGAACCAAAATAAGCTAGCTCGGCTGCTTCATCGAAAGTCAGATATGGTACTGGTGTAGCTCTTTTATAAATGGTAGGGTCACAAGTTAGAACACCATCAACATCTTTCCACACCTACCAATGAAAAAACAAACATCCAAACTGACCAGAGATGTATGCAACGTTTTAAAAGAAAACTGTTAAACTTTGAGGCTGTATAAGAACCTGAATCTCTTTCAAACCCAATGCTTTACCAATTGTGGTTGCCGTCAAATCACTGCCACCCCTACCCAAGGTAGTAACCGCACCAGTTTTCCAACCCTATTATTGAATGAAATAATTAGACAAACCACAAAAATTTGAATGAAAATCTTGGTTATCTGTAGATTGCAAACTTTTTAGCAATACCTTTCCAAGGAAACCAGTCACAATAGGAACAGCAGGATCATGCATCCAATCATCATATAATCTCTTGGCAACAGCTGGATAAGTTGCTTCCAAGATATCCCCATTTGTGAAATCATCCGTTGTAATGAAACCAATTTCAAATGCATCGTACTGCAAAGTAATTGTTGATCAATTGTTTGCGAGCATAAGTGAACATCTCGACAGGATGACAACTAGAGTCACCATGCACGATTATGTGCAAGAAATCTCAAACCAAGGCAAGTTTAGCATGCAGAAGAGAAAGAACAGCAATATGCGTTCCTTGACAGCCGAAACCAAACTAATACAAAAATTTATTGACCAATTCAGAGCTTATTTTCTCTTTCAACTTGGTTGTCTTATTTTCTAAACCGGAACTGAACCCTAACGGAATCTGGATTGAACATTTCTAGCCTAACCTACGTAGACATCAATTTTATTAATTAGTCAACCAAATAGAATATATATAGAATTACTAAAGAAAATTAAACTAATACTGAAATATGATGATGGACATACTTGGCGTGCCTTGACACCGATTTTATTAAGATAAGCCGCGAAAATCCTTGTAGAGAAGCACTCTCCAAAAGAGACTAAGTAGTCTCTGGTTCGAAGTGTCAACTCCTTCATCATGGCTATGCCTTTCAGGAGTTGCTCCAGTTCTTCCAAAAAGGCTGCAAGATGTATCCAAAATTGAAAACCACTATGCATGTAGACTATTGAATATTACCAAGAACGAAGCTCCAAGTGTTGGAACTATGCTTACACAAAATAACAGAGGGATCGATATTGAGCTCTTTCACTGTCCTGAAATAACAAAAAAAAAAGACACTTTTTAATCAAAACCATCAGAAAGCAAGGAAAATGATACTCAATGTACCAATTCCAAATCAGTCAGTCAAATTTGAAGGAAACCAAAAAAAACCTGAGATGCAATTCCTTAATAATGCTCAACTCCTCAATCTCAGATGCATTTGAAACACCACAACTCACCGCATTCTCTCCCGCCTTCACTAGCAACGAATCAGAAGTTCAAAATCATAACTTTGAATAATAACAAAGAAGAAAGGAAAGAGTTTTCGGCATTACAAGCAGGAGATTGTTGGTAGTTTTCCCCATTGCGGAAAGAACAATGAGCGGACATTCTTCCGGGAATGTCAAAATCAAATCCGCCACCTCCCTCATTCTCTCCGCCGTCGCCACCGAAGATCCGCCAAACTTCATCACGCACGTGAATCTCTTCTCTTCTACCTCCGTCTCCGTTATCGCGTCTGTCTTCTCCTCTTCCAAAACAGCTCGTACGGTTCTTCTAAGGCATGAACCTGAAACCCTCCTTGTGGAGTAGCCATCTCCAATGGGTAACAATAGTTTCCTCGGACCATTCAGTGCAGAGAAATCGACACGATTCGGAGAAATCGGTAGCGTCGACGAGTTTCGGCAGCGGGTGTGCGGCAATCTGGTGAAAGTTGCATGACACCGAACCCTAGTAGCCGCCATCGGAGAAGAAGAAGAAGAAGAAGAAGGCCGAGAATGTTATTGATAGGTTTAAAACAAGAAGCGGAGAGAATTCGTACGGCTCATTGATGCGACGCCGAAGAAGGAAACTTTGAGCCCTCTCCAACAGTTTCTGTACCATAAAACGCTGTCGTTTCTATTTCCACTCATTGTTTGATTGATTTGATTTGACCCTGGTCGTTGATTGTTTGTTGCTTATGAGCCTGTAATAAAACCGAGCGTTTCTCTTTCGTTTTTTTGTTCCACGAAAAGCTATAAAATTCTACACTTTCATCAACCAACCATGACGATCCTCACTTTACAGTCCTCGCATAGCCCTTCCCAAATTCCGGTTATAAAACACGCGAATTTCGATCGAATTCCGTCGTGGGTTTCTTTGAAATCGAGCACCTCCTCTGTTAAAATAGAGCATAAGCAAGGGCAAGTCGAGAATCTTCATTTGGTTTCGTTGTCCAAGCATGGGAAGCTCAACGAAGCATTTGAGTTTTTCCAAGAAATGGATAAGGCTAGCGTCTCCATCAGCCCGTATTCGTACCAATGTCTCTTCGAAGCTTGCAGAGAATCGAGGTCTTTATATTATGGGAGACTCCTGCACCATCGCATGCGCACGGCTTTCGAGAATCCTTCTGTGCTTCTTCAGAACTGTGTGCTGCAGATGTACTGCGGGTGCGGAAGCTTGGAAGATGCAGATAAACTGTTCGATGAAATGCCTGAGTTAAACACTATCTCTCGCGTAACGATGATATCTGCTTACGCCGAACAAGGGCTTTTGGATAAAGCTGTTGGTTTGTTCTCTAGAATGCTCGAGTCAGGAGACAAGCCTACTTTTTCCGTGTATACTACACTCTTGAAATCTTTGGTAAATCCTAGTGCTTTAGACATTGGTAGACAGGTTCATGCTCATATTATACGTGCTGGGTTATGTAGCAACGCATCTATAGAGACTGGGATCTTGAACATGTATGTGAAATGTGGCTGGTTAGTGGGTGCTAAGCTAGTGTTCGATCAGATGGCAGTGAAGAAATCGGTGGCCTGGACGGGATTGATGTTAGGTTATACTCAAGCTGGAAGATCAAGATATGCTTTGAAACTATATGCGGATTTCGTTACGGAAGGTGCCGAATGGGACAATTTTGTGTTTTCAGTTGTTCTTAAAGCATGTGCTTCTCTTGAAGAGATTGATCTTGGCAAGCAAATTCATGCCTGCGTCGCTAAGCTTGGACTGGAATCTGAAGTCTCGGTTGGAACTCCACTCGTTGATTTTTACATCAAATGTTCCAGCTTCGAGTCTGCTTGTCGTGCATTCGAAAAAATCTGTGAACCAAACGATGTTTCCTGGAGCGCAATCATTTCTGGATACTGCCAAATGAGTCACTTTGCGGAGGCTATTAAAACCTTCAAGTCTTTGAGAAGCAAAAATGCAGCGATTCTAAATTCTTTCACATATACTAGCATATTACAGGCATGTTCCGTACTTGCAGATTGCAACATTGGTGGCCAAGTCCATGCAGATGCTGTAAAAAGAAGTCTGATTGGATCTCAGTATGGAGAAAGTGCTCTCATTACAATGTATTCAAAATGCGGGTGCTTAGATGAAGCCCACAAAGTCTTTGAGTCAATGGACAACCCCGACATTGTTGCTTGGACAGCTTTTATATCAGGCCATGCCTACTATGGAAATGCCTCTGAAGCTCTGAGATTGTTTGAGAAAATGGTGAGTTGTGGCATGAAGCCAAACTCAGTTACATTTATTGCGGTTTTAACCGCCTGCAGCCACGCAGGCCTTGTTGCACAGGGCAAGCATTACTTGGACAAGATGCTTCGAAAATATAACGTGGCTCCGACTATTGACCATTATGATTGTATGATCGACATTTATTCCCGTGCAGGGCTATTAGACGAAGCTCTCAAATTTATGAAGAATATGCCTTTTGAACCTGATGCAATGAGCTGGAAGTGCTTTCTAAGTGGGTGTTGGACCCATAAGAATCTTGAACTGGGTGAGATTGCTGGTGAGGAACTTCGTCAACTCGATCCAGAAGATACAGCTGGATATGTTCTACCGTTTAATCTGTATACCCGGGCTGGAAAATGGGAAGAAGCTGCTGAAATGATGAAATTAATGAATAAGAGGATGTTAAAGAAGGAACTGAGCTGCAGCTGGATCAGAGAAAAGGGTAAGATTCATCGGTTTATAGTGGGTGATAAACACCATCCGCAAACTCAGGAGATCTATGAGAAGCTTAAGGAGTTTGATGATTTTATGGAAGGTGATGTGTTTCAGTGTAGTATGACAGAGAGAAGAGAACAGCTTCTTGATCATAGCGAGAGGCTTGCCATTGCATTTGGGCTGATATCGGTGAATGGCAATGCCGGTGCACCTATAAAGGTGTTCAAGAATCTCCGGGCATGCCCAGATTGCCATGAGTTTGCAAAGCATGTGTCTTTGGTGACAGGACATGAAATCGTCATCCGAGATTCTAGAAGGTTTCACCATTTCAAGGAGGGGAAGTGCTCTTGCAACGATTACTGGTGAATCTTTAGTGTATGTATCAGTATCACTTATAAGGCTGTAGATACTTTAAAGTGTATACTAATCCAACAAGAATGAGTCTGCAAATTGATAGTAAGAGTGTGCAAACGTGGATACGTTATATGTCAAAAGTAGTGCGTATAATGCAACTCTTCAGTTTACAAAACTGGATAATCATTTTCCTGACTGCAAAGTACTCAAACCATACAGGAAGAAAGCCGTACGATATACAATACTGTTAAAGCTGTGGTAACATGACTTCCGGAATCCTGAGGTGCAAGGTCATGACTACTGGTTGGACCTGGAGGCTTCCCACAATCTACGTTCTATCCGCAGCTTTCTAAGCTCTGTTAGCCCTTGCTCAACTGAAAATTAGAACTAACCAATTTAGTAATTGTCTCAAGGGTACTCCTCTTTTGGCTAAAAGGAACTTGGTATGTTAGATTGTACCTTCCATGGCGTCATGTGAAGATGGAGAGTGTGCACTCCTGCTGATCCAGAATTGAAGACGTTCTCGCGCAATCTCCACTTCTATGCCAAGGGACAGGGCTCTTCTCCAGAAGTATGTGAGCCAAGCCTGCCAAAAGTTCCACAGGATTTAGAGTATTGAAATTGGAGAAAGGCCAGATTGAGCTGAAGAGAATATCTCCAATAGTTCCAAAGGATACATAGAAGGTTAAGAGAAAGCGAGAAAGAGGTTGTGGTTCTGTACCTCTTTGAAGAGAACATCTTCAGACTCTTCTGGACTCAGTTCTGCAAAGGACCACAGGCCAAGGTCAGAATTAACAAGAACTGCCTGCACTCTTTGTTAGTTTATGAAGTGTCAACATAGAATACTGACATTCAGTTTATGTATTTCATAGTCCTAATTTTATCAAGAGTTTGTCATTGTAACGTTGTTGATTATTACTCCAAATCTTGAATTTCATAACACCAAGATGTTGACCTAGAAATTCAGTCATATAAGCTAAATAAACTTACCAAGTGCCTCCATAAACTTAGGACCACCTGGTGATTTTAACTCTGAAAGAAAACAACCAGGAAAATACATTAACTAACTGCATATCAAAGAAGCATAGAAATGTAAAATGCGACATAAAAAACATGTACACTACTATTTTCAAAATCTTAATGGCGAATTCAAAAGCCTGGCTGAAAAAAAAAAGTCGCCTTTTTTAGCTAATGCAATGAGCAACATAAATTATTGTAAAAAAATATTGTCAAGAAGAGCTTCTACAGAAGCATACGAAGCATACCGGAATCAGATAGTCGAAGAGTATTGGCCAACCTTAACTGGGCTAATGTAAAAGTAATGGCAACCTCAACCTTCAAAAGAACAAGCATAGTCCATGAGAAAAATGAAAGGGGGGTGCATGAACCAAAACGAGAGAGAGGATGAGAATAAACCTTTAAAGATGTTAGCTGCTTTAGACCCATTTCAACAGAGAGCATACTTTCAATATTTCCCTCTCCTGTTAGATCATTTATATCTTGAACGAGCTGGCTCCTCTTCTCGTACTCCTCAGAATCTGGTCAGATGGTTTCATAGCCAGTAAATATATATACAGTATTGAGAAGTGACAGTCAACATCATAGAATGTTATTACAACAGATATCTTAGAAGAGACAGTAACATGACTGAGTGATTGCTTGCCTTTTTCCCAATTTTCTTCCTTAGCCTTCTGCCCAGCTGATAGCACAATTTCAAAAGGAAGTGGTGCTAGAGATGACCAGTATTCATACTTGGATGTAGCGATATCCGAACATATGCCTGAAATGCAAATATGCACAGATGTCAGAAAGCAGAGATAAATGATAGAACAAAACTTCTAGGTACGTTACTAAGCAGATATGTATATACCCATATACCCCTTACCATATGTGGCAGCTAAGCCCCAATACCGAGCTAGCCAGCACCGCTTAAGAACAACTTCCTCCTGAAAAGCATACAAGGGTGTGTTACTCAAACCGGAAAATGCTTATGTACGTAGACTGCGCAAAACATGAAAACGAACCATCTCTTTTTGGGTCAATATCATTCTCTGTGTCATTGTTCGTAGAGCGCTGACTTCAGATTCTGCTCCTTGAAGTTGGGCTACTACAGCAGCAGTCTCTTGTTTTGCATTCTGAATCAAAGTGAAACATAGAACATATAAGCTTCCTATATTTTCATTATTAGGACCTCACGATCAATGTGATACACGGACAGAAAAAACAGCCTACCTCTACTTGAGACCGAAGAGCAGCGGTCTCCTTATTAGTCCCTTCTCTATTCTGCCTTGCATCTTTAAGGGCCGCCTGTCATAGAACAACATTTTTATACTTGGAAATAAAACCATCACGTAATAGAATATCCTGAGGGGGTTCAGACTTTTGAATACCTCTCTTTGACGCAAAGCAGCTTCTTTTCTGCAGCATTGAGACAAAGTACATTCATGTAAGCATTTCAATTCAACAGAAAAAAAAACGAAAAGTGGCTATAAACTGTAATGATATTGACTACCGGCTCAGAAGTTTAGCTTCCAAGGATACACCTTCTCCCAGAGAAGTTACCTAAAGTTTTTTTTCTCAAGGGTGAGAACAAGTTTTTTTTTATAAAACAACAAAATAAATTATGCATACATGCAAGTTTATCATTGCTACCAATTACCTGTTTCTCAAGTTCTCTCACCCTGGATTCTGCTTCCTTGCATCTCTCATCCTCAAGCCTAAGCTGTTAATAAGCTCAAAAGTATAATAATGTCACTGTGGGGATAGACGGAAACCAAACAGGAAAAGACTTTTTACCTTTTCAAGAATACTCTCATTCTCCTCTTGCAGCATATCGAGCTGTGATGTACTGAAACGGTCAGTTACCTTCTAAAAATTCTCCATCAAATATAGAAAGAAAAAAAATGGAATTAGCATACTTCATCACGAAGTGCGGATGCTTCATGCTGATCTTTTGCATTAAGATGCCCAATATCAGCTAAAACCCTGCAATGAAAAATAGTTCCCAGTCATGCACACAAACTAAACGAGGTGCAATATGAAGATGTCTTGAGGAACTCTCTTCACCTCTTTTCAGTCTTAAGAGTTCCAACTGGTAATGGATTGGTAGTTTGAGACAGTTTGCTTGGGGGAACAGGTGGTTGTGACGCTCGAACAGATACGGCTGGAGAGTTCCGAGAGGACTGGTTTTTTCACAAAATCGCCAGCAAGTAACCGATTAGAAGACAAATTGAAACATCCATAATAGTTTACAATGATCAGGTCTCAACTAATATCCCACATTCCAAAAATGGAAACAAGAAACCATTTTCCTTAAATCTCTGCGGTTGAAAAATGAGCAAATTTGGTAAACTGGATCAACAGACTGCTTTGAGAAATTTGGATTTTTTTTTTCTACTCAAGCAAAAAAGGATGCGCTCGGATTTTACCGCAGGGGAGGAAGATCTGGCGATCTTGGGAGGAGGAAGAACAGCAGAAGCAGCAAGTTTAGATTTAGCAGCAAGCGGAGTAGCTGTGAAAGAAGCATTGTTTCTGGTGAAGGAGAGAGGAGGAGGAGGAGCGCCATAGCGGAAACCTAGGTCATCGCCACCGACATCGTCATCGTCTTCGTCATCGTCGTCAGTGGTCTGTGAAGCCATGACCTTGGCAAGCCTCTGAGCTGCGGCTTTGGCGGCGACGTTTTGGGCTCGCTTGACGTTTGACATTCCAGTGACGGAAGAGGATCGAGCGTGGTGATGACGCGCCGGAGAAGAAGGAGCGACGGTGACATTGGTAGTGCCTGACTCGCCGCTCCATTGACGGAAGTAGCTGGGGCTTTCCGTGCGTGCCCGTTCCATTCGATATGTGACGTAAGCGAGAGCCTGGTCGCGAGAAGACAGAGAGATGCAGACCTAGATCTTCTTGATTATGGAGTAAGACAAAAGATAACTTTGTCTTTTTTTCTAACAAAGTTTGAACAAACAAAGAGAGTCTACTTGGTTGGTACTTACCAAGGGTAAAACTAAAGTTAGCAGCCTAACCAAATGTCTGAAAATCAAAACTCTCCGTTTTGACCGGATTGTATAAGCTCATGTTGTTTTTCTAAGCAATGAAAAATAGTTCCCAGTCATGCACACAAACTAAACGAGCTGCAATATGAAGATATCTTGAGGAAGTAGCTGGGGTAAAACTAAAGTTAATAGCCTAAATGCCTAACCAAAATGTCTTCATTTTTACAAATCTAGCTTCATATAATTCACATTAAACCTCGTGGTATAACCTACGTCGTTATTGGAGTCTAAAAAGCTTGAGAGTTTGATTAGTGTGTTGCAGATTGTTCGTAATCTTGACACACAAAACTAGTCAAGGGCTGGCATCAGCGCATTGCATGGACTCAAATGTTCATCAAACTTTGTGAATTGTGAGGTCCCATGGCCATTTCTAAATTTCAGGCCTTCTTGGAAAGGCTCGACACTTTTAGCATCCACTAACCAAAACTAAAATAATGCAAATGGACCAATATCCAATTTTCGAGCAGAAACAAATAATATTTATATATCCAATTTTCGAGCAGCAAGAATAATATTTATGCTTAAAGTATTGAACCTTTCCCAGAAGGCCTGAAATTTAGAAATGCATTAAGTTGGAACGGTGATAGGCCAAAATTAGGCCCATTTTCTCAGATAAAACATTAAACACTAAGAAGAACTAAGAACACAAAGCAGCAACATATTAATAACTATGTCAAAAAGAAGTGGCCAGCATGAAAAACAATGTATATAAATACTGAATACATTTTTTCATGCGTTAATGTTACTTGCAACCCCAGTAGATACAACAATAAAAACATCAATCGGGGCATGCACATATATACTCCTACCGAATTAGATACTCTCTCGTTCTTGATCGATCAGTTGAGTTAAAATAAGAAAGGGTGGGCAGTTATTTTTATTGAGAATAATATGGTGTTATATAAAAATAAATAAATAAAATAGAGATGAAGAAAAATATATGTATATAATTAAGAAAGAGTACTCCTACCATAATGGAGGACCATGAGATGATCAGAGGTAGATGAGTTTGGAAGCAACGTAAGGTTTTGTGAAACAGAAGAATTGTCTCTGCTTCCTCTCCAGATTGCATCTCTCACGTGTTGTAGTGTCAACACTGGCTCCAGTTCTTGCCCTCTGCATCTTATCTCTACCTGCTTTTCAATTATTTTGTTTTACCAACAAAAAAAACACTATTAGTTAAACCATATGAGCACTCATTAACATGTTAATCACAGTCAAAAATTAACCAATTGATTATTGATACACACAAAAACATAGACCAAAGCTAAGAATATATTTTAGAAAAAGTTAGCATAAATTATCTACGTATGATTAATTCCGAAAAATAAGCAGGTGTTTTTTGTAAATCTACGAGGAATAAAGAATTTATTAGACCTAATCTCAAATGACAATCCGAAAATAAAATGATTTTAAAACTATATAACTACTATTTTTGATTGGGTGTGAATGTGATAAAAACGGAATAATTAAATTGGGTTTAATGAGATCATTGCTTCGTAGGGGTGACGAGATAGGGAGATGGAAAATGCCACGTGTCACGGTGGCTACGCAATGCCGTAATAATGTCATATCTACTTTACTTGTAAGAGAGTCCTGATTTTCTAAAGAACACAATGCTTTTTAAAGAACGAGCAATACCAACAATGACTCCACCACTTTATTTCACATATATAATAACTTAAAAGAAAACTATGCGCAACACATATTCACATATAATTAACTTGATCATAGTTTTGAAATTTGAATGGTACCCACGATGTCCAAAATCTTTATCATTTCGTACGTGGTCCACCTTTTTTTCCTACCCATAATGTATTTTCCAAATAGACTTTTATGTTATGCCGTTTACTCATGGTAAAGAATACTATTTCACAAGTCTATTTTAGGTCAAAAATTAGAACGGAGTGTTTCAGTTGAATAATCAAGTGCACACAAAGCGAGAAAACCTAAGTTTATTCTTAGATCCAATCCAAAATAGGTTTTCAAACTTGAGACGAAGTGGATATCCTATATTTTGGTGGTATCTATGATCAAAACGAATAACTGATCGAATCGAATCTGACAAATATTTTGTCAAGCTCTAGGACTCAAACCGTCCTAACTGATTCTCCAAGTATTATATATTTATCATTTTCCTCCTACTCGTATATATCTATATCTTTATTCTTACAATATATTTGGTAGATGTAAAATGAAAATTCTACGTTCTACAAGCATAAAGTAGTTGCAGCTAGACTGAAGAAAGAATATATATATATATAAGGATATTAACGGTGGAAACTCAATGGAGACACTACCCCATGAAAACTTCACCATCATCTCATGCACGTCTTCTCTTTACGTTTTGCTGACTAATGTTTGCGACCCAAAAAGCATTTTAAGTCACGAAATTTATGTTTTTTTGGTGGTAATATATATATATATATATATATATATATATATTTATTTATAAACTATTTTCATTATAATGTAGTTGATGCTGTTAGATACATTCTATTAAATATCTAAAACATACCAAATGGTATACTGTCTACGGTTGCTATAAATTATCCATATTCTTTGGTTAGCATTATACAATAATTAGCATATGAAAGTGGTGTTCTATCTCACCTATCAACATCTTGATATTTCTATTTTATTAGTATAAGACCCACA
The DNA here is from genome assembly GCA_030161315.1 of Eutrema japonicum. Lineage (NCBI taxonomy): Eukaryota > Viridiplantae > Streptophyta > Magnoliopsida > Brassicales > Brassicaceae > Eutrema > Eutrema japonicum. The sequence goes on from BSQW01000005.1 coordinate 51,330,775, forward strand.
TAAGTAAATAATAAATTATTTGAGTATAAAATAGGACCACAAAAGTCGTAGTCGAATATGCATATATATTAAAATTGTTTTGCATGCATCGCATCACTAACTTAAAAGGATATCATGTTCATGGCTCCTTATCTGCCCTTTAGTGCCATTTTGTTCCTTTTAAAAAATGCAATTTTCTTTCAGCAAATTGCAATGATTCTGTTGTTGAGGGAGACTTCATGCATTGCTTTTCCCCGACGTAAAATACATTATTTATTTATCAGTATATATATATATATATATATATATATATATATATATTGCATACCAGCTTATTATGTTAATAACATTTAATTTACTAGCCTACGAAAAAACATTTGCCTCTATATATTTTACAACATATGGTACCTAGATTTTGGGAGTTCTCAGTGATTTTAAGAGACGTGCCTTTTAATTTTTTGTATATATTATTACATGGTCAAATTTATAATAGCACGAATGTAATAAAAACAAACACTAGTTGAAGTGTGATCTAATAGTTAACTTCCAACTCATAACATCTCGTTGTGGGCTAGATTGTGCTAGCTAGATATACTATTTATAATGATTTATCAAGTAAATTAGGATTGTATATAGGGTGTATATATGTGATAATACATAACTATTAAAATACATTAAAAACGTGGACTATTAAAAATAAAGAAAAGGAAAATTTTAAATTGTATTTTAGAAATATAAAAAAATAGAAAGAAATTGGTCATAATTCAGTTTACTTAGTTGCTTCGGAATATGTCTTAATAAAAAAAAACTTATGATTTGATTGGAAAGAGTTTTAGAGACTGCACACATCCATATTTATTTCTACAGCTAATTTTTGTTTCTAATCATGATTTCTACAAATTTTTAAATTTACAGTCTTTTGTATCTTTTTTTGGCTGTAGAGAGCTATATTTTCACAGCTCATATTTCCTCTCTTTCACTTTTTAAAAAACCAGAGCCAAAATCCTATAGCCAAAATCCTACAGCCAAAATCCTACAGCCAAAAAACTACAGCATAAAACCGAAAGTTACAGCTGTTACCAATCAGACCCTTATTTTACTTATTTTGCTTGAACTAAATTGTAACCGCTTTTATTAATAAAATATATTTAGGAAAAAACGTAGCAAAATGTTGTATCTTCAAAGATGAACATAATTGATTAAAATGCACATGTTTAAATTTTGTAATACCTTGTATTCTAACTTATGATGCATATCAAGGTTTTTAACGAAAATTAAAGTGTGCTTCTATAAATACATTTTTAAATACATATTTTTAAAAATAAAATTTTCTAAAATATAACTAGGATAAATAAGGAGAAACTTTTAAAATATGACTTATTAGATGTGATTCTTAATACACATGGAAGTGATGTGAACAAAGCACTTGCTTTTTGTGATGTGCAAAATCAGTCGACAAATCTTATAAATTTTCAAAGTAATGTAGTCGTGAGAAAAATGAACTTCCTGATCCAATACTAGGCCGAGAGATCTTAGACTACAGATGAGAACCGTCAAAGCGTTACAAACCTTTTTGTAACAATTTATGGGTGAGTGTGATTGGTCCTAAAGACAAATCATATGAACAGAAAGTACTGTAAATATATTTTTTGGGAAAAATGAATTGTCTATCAGATGAGAGTGAGATAACATCCATGGACCAAACATCTGCCAAATTATACGGAAATCCACCTACGAAAATTGGTTTGATCACTAGCTACATCCAGATCTTAGTATTACGAGTAGCCGGATCAAAGTTTTCAATACCAATTAATGCATTGTTATAGAAAATATAGTGGATGAGTTAATTAAACAAAGTCTTGCTGATAAAGACACGATATCGTTGTGTTCGAAACAAAACATCTAAAATCTAGATTGATAGAAGTGGATGGATGATAAGGAAAAACTTAAGAAAGTGCAGCACTTAAAGAGGATATGAGTATGATTGATGGGGAAAAGGCTTTTCAAGCACCAATTTACTAGGGGTTTTGTGAAGAAAGGGTCCTACTAGAGACACTAATAAAGAATTAGCTAAACCAAGGCGTGAGACAGATACTGTTGGTGTTGATGAGCCACTTCTAACATAAGCATGACGGTTTCCCTAAGCCTCAGTTTATTATATGCTTCTCATTTTAATTGTATGTGGAAGAACAAAAAAAATCTTTTAGTTTGTGAAACATTTTTAGAATATTAAATGACCATCAAAAGCTTTTCCTTTTTGGGATGTTTTTTCTATATCAAAGGTAGAAGAGTATAACTGTAGTCTATACAATTCTACATACAAAAATTCATGCAGAAAATATAAATTAAAACGTATCCAGAATTTTAACCGAAAAAATGTGTTAAGGCTCATCATTAAAAAAAAACCCGATCTACTTTTTGGAAGAGTAGTTTTTTTTTAATCTGTGGTGAACTACGGTAAAGTTTCTTATAAAATAACAAGTGTGAATATATATCCTGGTTATTTGAATATTTTTTAAAAATGTGAAAAAGTGTTTCAGACTCTTTACCAATAAAGGGCTAAAATATATTTTTTAGAATACTTAATTACGATTAAACAAATAAAATAAAAACTAAATTGTCATTTGAGAATTTCTTTATTTATTTTATGTAATGAAGAGCGAGTTGAAAACAAAAATCATGGGGCGCAAAAGGAAATTTCAAATTTATGGAATACTTTCAGCTTGATGTAAGAAAAAAAAAACTTTTAGCTTTTAAAGCCTTTTGTTTTCTTACGACTAAAAAGTCAAATGAAACTTACAAAGAGGGAGAAAGACAAAATTGGAAGAACAATGCCTCCACGAAGTCATATTATGGCTGCCTAATCATTACATTCATATTTATTATTCACTATTGATGCCTATGCGCCCTACCCAAATCTATTATACACACACATTCACATCATTAGAGTGTTTAATTTATGTCAATATATTTTCACACACACAAATATATACACGGATATATATATAGAGACATATATATATGAATAAACATAATTGCAACTTTGATTAATGATCATCTAATAAAAGAACAACCCATGATGACCATGTGGACGTAACCCTATTGTTGGGATTAAATAAATATTTAAAATCAACTCTTAAGAAATTTCAGAAGTCTTTATAGATCTATATCCAAACTGATATATAAGCTGATTAATGGTCGTATGCTACCCTTTTGCATTTCTTTATATCCGCACTATATGCCGTATAAGCTAATTAATGAATATATAATTTTTGATCAAATATGTACCTTATACTGACTTTTATGTTTATATCCTTTTGTATATATATATATATACATATTATAAATAAATGGACAAGAAATAAACAGCTTGTCAATGAAAACTTAATTATTTGATCAATATATGGACATATCACATTATCACATATCTAATGTGTATTAGAGTACAGAGATATGCATACCCACATTATTTATATTGATTGCATCGTCTCATTTGTCATACTTCATGGCATGGCTTAATGTAACAACAGAGAAAACTTAGTGATTTAAGTAAATTTTAAACATTGAGTTGACCTAAATATTATAGTTTAATTTATCTGCGTTTCAGATTAATTAAGTTTAATTAACCTCTAAGCTTCTAAAGAATGTTTCAGGAAAACATGCTTACAACAACCAGACGTATATTTATATTCCAAACAATCAAAGATCATCTCAATTGAATTTGTCTTCTTCTTCTTTTGAAGGGCTTTGTTTTTTTATTTTATGTAAATGAGTATATAAACTGGTATGCATTATACTATATTATATATATGTGCATGGATCAAAGATTTTTAAAATGTTTATCTAAATTATCATGCAATTTCGTACGACGTTCAAAAGATTCATCTGCCTGTGTGTGGTTTTCAAATATGTTTGAAAATACTAGAAGGAAAAGGAAAAAAGGAAGAAAAAAAGGGGCTCACGTATTAAAAGCAATATTTCATCGTTTGAGAATTATCAAAAGCACACCATTAATGACGTTCCATGCACATTATAATTACTGAAACATTGAATGATCCCTTAGCATAGAAAAGAAGTCTCGATTTTGTTGTTGTTGTAATTATTCGTTGGCAATAAAAATCGTAATTATTAATTTAGGAATCATAAAAGTTACTGTATATCGTATTATGGGTAAGCGAGCGCATAAATGCACAGATATCAATGATTAAAATTTGCACGAGAAGCATCGTACGTAATTGTAGGGATTGAATTCTATTTCTTTCATCAAAAAATAAATAGAAAGGACACTTTTGGTTCATGAATTCGACTCGTAAAATTTTATATAAGTCAGCATGCATATGATAGGAAGTTACTTTATTGTATTCATCATTTGAGATAATAGCTAGCTCTAGAAGAAGCGTGCGATATAGCTATAGTAACATAGTTGTACGTATATATATATATATATATATATAAATATATATCTGTGTGTCATGTTCATGTACGTATGTGACATGCATATATATACAATTGGTTTCCATAAACTGCATATTTTTAACGTCATAATCAGTATCTCTTGAAGTTTTTAATGTTATTATTCTTTTTTTATTATTATTATTAATACGGGGTAATCCGAGGCTTACTACACATCCGACTAATCTTCATAGGCAAAAAAAAACCATGTTAAATCTACTGTGGTCAAGGTGACTCGAATCCAGGTGGGAGAAGCCCACATAAACATTCTTTACCATTGAACCAAGACAACTTGGTTTTAATGTTATTGTTATTATTCGGTATCCTTTAACAAACAAAAAACAATATATATATATATATATATATATATATATATATATATGTCACATGTGTTTAGATATATCCGAAAACAGTTCATGACTTATATTAAAATGTCAGTGGTTTTTATTTTATCACTAGAGCTAGAGTATCCTAAAATTCTTAAAAATTGCTTTAAATTTTCAAATTTGGCTCTCTATAAATAATTTATATATTAAAAAGGACAAATAAATGTTCTTTCCAAAATTTTACCGATCATTCGTTTAGTTTTTGCTTTTTCGACATTTTAAAACGTAAACACAAATATTTTCATTTAAGGGGATCGATTTCTAAAATTTAATTAACCTTTGTGTATATATAGGTTGGTAGGTGGATATATATATATATAATGTATAAAATAAATAAATCAAAGGGTGCACTAGACACTATATATAATTAATAGCTCGACCGTTATTCAATTACCCCTAAGCTATAGAAAGGAGCAAGTAAGACAAACTCGAAAAAGGTTGAAAATCAATTTGTGGATAATAAGCATATAAAACAAAGAAAGAACAAAACGGCTTATACCTAGCAACGACATCTACTTGTGACCTAATTAACATGGAGACACTTTTGTGGCAATTTAGTTCCGATGTTGTTGTCATGTTCCTCAGTACACCAACCCCCATGAATGTACCCTCTCCACGTTTTCTTCTTTCTTTTGCTAATATGTTTCTGTTTTTATCGGTACTATTCTCATAATCTTTAATGCTTTAAAAAGTATTAATGTAACGTTTTAGATTTTTTATTTAAAAGAAAAAAACACTAAGGAGATTGTAGTTACGGCAAGCAACGTGTACATGGAATCTAGAACAATAAAGTGAAAGAAAAGGAAATTAAAGAGATGGGATAAGATTAAAAAAAAACCTGGGATTCGTGCTCCAATCGCAACTTATTCACCAGATACTTCATCAATAGTCGAACAGTCATCTTCCCGTCCCTACCAAATCCAAGAACACCAAAATTAATTAGCCATAAACTTTTGATAAAATCAATTAACGTCGTTGTTTTATCTGTCAGTTCTTATTCTTTAACAAAAAAACAAGGAAAATATGTTAGTTCTTATTAATTAGCTAGCTGGTTTAAAAATTTAATGAGAATGGTATAATCTTAAAAAACGACGAGTACTTACTTGATTCTCAAGTAGCTCTTGGGTATCTGAGGCAAGAATGGTTCTTTTGTCCTAAAAGGTTCATCAATGACAAAACCAAGAACATAAAACTATTAATAAATATGATCTTGAGAACACCTTAATTATGAATAATTATGAATAAGAACAAAAATAAGAATCTTGAAAATCCGATTAGTAATATATATGCAGTTTTTTTTTTTGTAATCAAGAGATTATGGATCTTACAGAACATAGTCTCTAGGAAATTAAACTTGAGCACTTACTGGTTTTGAGAAGCTTGAAGGAGGAACCAAATGCCGGAATGGGGTCGTCTAGGAGGGTCAATGACTCGAAAACTCGAGCTTGGACCAGCCACCACATCCGGATTATTATTATTCCCTATAAATGGCATCATCAAAGAAGCAGATGATGATTGCACTAGGTTTTGTTGGACAAAAGGCGTTCTAAACGCAGCCGCAGCAGCCGCCCAAGAACCAATCATCTCCTGACCAGGTCTTGTTGGGAACATCAATGGATTAATCATCATCCCTCCGGGTTGATGCTGATGATGAAAGAGTGATGACAATGGAAGACCAGCTTCTTCTTCTCTACTTGAACCGCCAGAGAAAAGGTTAAGCTCTAGAAAAGAGTCTCTCCTAGCGGTTGGATCGGTTTGATGTTGTTGCCGATGGTCGTGATCCGGTTTAACATCCTCCTCGTGGCCAAGGCTTAACCGGAGCCACCCTTCGTGTCTCATCTCATGATCTTCGGCTTCATTGTTCTTATTAATGTTGTTATTGCTATTGTTGTTGTCGTTGTCGCCGTCCTTGGAGCTTAACCTAGAAGTAGTACTCCTTGGCTCTTCTTGATCGGCCATGGAACTACAATCTCTCCTACAAACTTGGTGATGATTAACTTTTACTTGGTGATCAGATCCTAAGCGAATGCCTTTGTTGTTGTCGTCTTCGTCCTCAGAGACGGCAGAGAAATTATGAGCTTTTTGTAATAACCTCATATAAGCAAAACTGTTGGAAAGCCCACATGGAAGAAAAAGCGTTGAGGAGGAGGAGGATTCAACAGCAGGAACCATAGCAGAATCCGGTGACCGGAAAATCCAAAGAAAGCCGGAGAGGAGCGACACAAAACGTTATTGATGATCTCAACATGAGGGGAAACGAAGGATGGAAGAATAATTAGGGTTCTTAGATGGGAACCAGGGATCGAGAACTCGTAGAATGGTCGAAGACAGGAGAAGCCATGAAGCTAGAGAGAGAGAGAGAGAGAGAGAGTATGTGTCTTAATGATAGGAAAGGACAAGAGGAGAGAGAATAATTTTTGCCAATCTCTCTTTCTATCAATTCTCTTTGTTTGGAATCTTGTGGAAATGAAATTGTTGCAGAGAAAGAGAGAGAGAGAGAGATGGAGAGAGTAAAATCAAGAGAGAGAGAGAGATCTTGCAATTATACAGAGTAAAGCTTCTTATCCGGTCAATCTCGGTACATATATTTTAGTATTATTATTATTATCATATACACAAACGTATTTTCTTTTTTTTCGTGCACCACATATACACATAGCTTTAAAAAAAAAAACTGGAAGATAAATATGAGAATTCAAATATTTATTATCATTTAAAACGTATAAAGTATCCACAAACTATGTTTAAAATAGTTTAATTTTTATTTTATTTGGGTGCATCATCAATATTATACCTGAAAATTCAAGAGTCAAAATTTATAAATAATGAAAATAGATGGGTGTTTAGCTTAACTTTAAAAAAGAAAAATCGAGACACTATCAAGCAATAAACAGAGAATTTGTTACTCGATGAGGACATACATGATTCGAGAGCATTTTGGACAAGGTTTTTGTGAAGTAAATTGGATTAGTATTTCAATTATCATGAGAGATTTATAAAAACAAGAACGAAGAAAAAATAAGTGTTTGAGTATATAGCTAAATTGTAGTTGAGAGTGGTGTACAGAGTTAGAATCTGGTATTTGGCTCCTTGCCCTTGTCCTTGTTTTATACTCCGAGATCGTATTTAACGTCTCCGTTTATTCCGCCTGATTCGCTATAAATGGTCTTTAAGTCTGAGGATCTGGTCGTTACGTTTAATCGATTTAATTTACCGGTTTGAACAAGTTTTTGGTCTCGGCGGGGTTAATTAACGATTCTGCATTTAATTTTCTTTGACCGTAAATGTTCATTCCGATGAGATTTTCAGCTCGACTCGTCACCTCGTTACTCATTTAACCTCGTTTAACTTCATTGACTTTACCAGAATTTTTTACCATAAGTTTATTGTGCCCAATTTACTGGACTTAAATTTTAACCCTACAAATCTACTAATTTTATCGTTTAATTTTTATTGGAAGCCCACGAAAAGCTTTTTATATCCCCAATCGTAATTGAGTCACACAATTGTGTTTTTTTAGTAAACCTTAGTTAAAACAAAATGTGTTTTTTAGCGAGTCAATGAGATTTTTTTTTTACATGAGATTTTGTACATGTAAATATAACTTTATAAAATTATACTAAAATACCATTCATTAAGCTTATACTATAATAAATTCACAAACTATATATATTTTGTAAAATGTCTTCCATAAAATCTTATTATAATTTCCTATAGTGAATATTTCTAAAATCTGATATAACATGTTAAACTACTCCTTAGTTAATATTTCCAAAGTTTTATGAGTTCAGAAATTATATAGAAAATCTTATTAATTATCATTTTATAAATGATTTGTTTTAGTTTTTAAAGTAATATTAAAATAATTAAATTCTGCACAGAAGAATTATGCATAGATAATACAACTCATTTACCAATAATTAGATTATTTAATGGTATGACTAAAGTCTACGTTATATCGAGTTTCAATACAAAATGCTCAACAAAGTAAACTCATGATATTAAATACGACAAACTTATAAAGATAATGTAAAACCAAATTCGCTAGTTTAGAAAAATAAAACAAATTTGTTGTTGTTGGCAACGAACTTGTGTTTTCAGTTTTTCGTCAGATGTTGGCAAATTTGATATTTCTTCTTCTTCTTCTTCTATAAACGGATAGTTCGGTATTTGAATCTTTTTGAATAGTGCGTGTATGTATCTATAAGATTCTAAAATTTCAAGAGAATTCATTTAAAGTCGCTCCATAATAGCAGATCGTATCATATCACAAATCAGTGATACAATATTAATCAAACTTAACTCCTTACCTTAATATATATTATGTAAATTGATTCTCCATGTATCCCTTTAGGAATGTAGATATGCTCTCTTTGAGCTATATATGTACGTGTATTGTCTTTGTGAAAAAACAAGAGAAACTTCTTCTCAATCTATCGATCTTTGATATTCTACATGGTATCAGAACCTGACCAATAAAAATCCGAAATTCTTTTTTTCCCCTTTCGTTCATCTCTATTTTTTTTCTTTCCTTGAAACGAATCTCTTACGCAATGTCAGAGACGAACATGAACGGCACATCGATGAACGCCATGACCGTGGAAACACGACGAACGATCTCCTCGTACGATCTCACTGCTGCGGACAACCCAGGCGCAGTGATCTCTCATCCCTTGCTCAAAGGATCGAACTATGAAGAGTGGGCTTGCGGGATTAAAACAGCTCTTTGTTCCCGTAAGAAATTTGGATTTCTCTATGGTACCATTGCTCGACCAGCCGAAGGATCCTCTGACTTGGAAGATTGGTGGACGATTCAGGCATTACTTGTCTCCTGGATCAAGATGACGATAGATCCGTCACTCCGTTCAAGCATCTCACATCGCGATGTGGCAAAAGACTTGTGGGATAACTTGAAGAAGCGGTTTTCTGTGACAAATGGGCCGCATATTCAACAACTTAAGGCCGAATTGGCTTGTTACAAGCAACATGGGCTTGCCATTGAAGCGTATTTTGGCAAGCTGAACCAGATCTGGGATAACATGGCTCACTATCGCAGATTACGTGTGTGTAAGTGTGGGAAATGTGAGTGTGATCTCGGGACAATTCAAGAACAGGATCGTGAAGCTGAAAAAGTTCACAAATTTCTGTTCGGACTAGATGAAAATTTCCGCACCGTGCGATCCACACTGGTTTCTCGCACACCTCTTCAGCCTTTGGAGGAAGTTTACAACGTTGTGCGACAGGAGGAAGATCTCAAAACCATGGCTCGCACCGCTGAAGATACACCAGAAGTAACTGCTCACGCGGTCCAAGCCCGATCTCGTATGAATCATCCTCGCAATGATGCTCATAACAATTCTGTCCTTTGCAAGCATTGTCAACGCCCCGGTCATCCATCTGATTCATGTTTCGCAGTAATTGGGTTCCAAAAATGGTGGGGTGAGCGTCCTCGAACCAGAATCACGCAAGCAAGAGGCCGAGGAGGTACTTTCGGAGCTGCACCAATTGGACGCGGGGGTAACGTGAATTATGCTAATGCGGTGCAGGTTACTCATCTCCAGCTGCAGGAACACGTGAACTACACCATCACTGACAGAGATCGTGATGGTGTGAGTGGACTCAATGATACACAATGGCGTACGTTGATGAATCTTTTGAACTGCGGAGCAAGCACGAGCTCTGAAAAACTCTCGGGTAATTCTTCTGTCCCTTCTTGGATAATGGATACAGGAGCTTCTCATCATCTCACGGGGAACTATGCTCTCTTAACGGATGTTAGAAATATGGATCATGTTCTGATTATATTGGCTGATGGTAGAGAAAGAGTCTCGGTATTAGAAGGAACAATAGTTTTGGGTTCTCATTTGACGCTGAAATCGGTATTTTTTGTTCAAGAGTTTCACACAAATCTGATAGCGGTAGGGCAGTTAATGGATGAGAATAACTGTGTGGTTCAACTCGCTGATCAGTTCCTTGTTGTTTAGGACCGCGTTTCGAGGATGGTGATTGGAGCGGGTAAGAGAGAATCTGGAACCTTCAGCTTTTGCAAAACAGAGTTGGCTGCTTCAGTGAAGACTCGGGATAACAAATCTTATGAGTTGTGGCATCATAGGATGGGACATCCCTCTGCTCAAGTTGTTGGTTCGCTTAAGCAAGTTTCTCTTTCTGTTTCTGATATTTCGAATAAAGCGTGTGATGTTTGTCTTCGCGCAAAGCAAACTCGATCTCCTTTTCCGACTAGTATCAATAAAACTACTGCAGTTTTTGAGTTAATTCATTCTGATTTATGGGGTCCGTATCGGACAACATCGCATTGTGGAGCACGATATTTTTTAACTATTGTGGACGATTACTCTCGGTGTGTTTGGATTCATCTCCTCTCTGATAAAACAGAAGCACCAACACAGTTGAAAAACTTCTTCTCGATGGTCGAATGACAGTTTCATTCAAAGGTTAAAAGCTTTCGAAGTGATAACGGAACCGAATTTACGAGTTTAACAACTTATTTTCAACAACACGGTATCCTTCGTGAAACGTCTTGTGTGGGAACGCCACAACAAAACGGAAGAGCTGAACGGAAGCATCGACATATTCTCAACGTAGCCCGAGCTCTGCGTTTCCAAGCAAATTTGCCGATTCAATTTTGGGGCGAGTGTATTCTCACAGCAGGCTACTTAATAAACAGAACGCCGAGCTCAGTTCTTCAGGGATTGACGCCGTTTGAAAAATTGTATCAGAAAGTACCTGATTATGAGCATCTACGAGTATTTGGGAGTTTATGTTACTCACATAATCAAGCACACAAAGGAGATAAATTCGAATCGAGGAGTCGGAAATGCGTTTTTGTTGGATATCCGTACGGAAAAAAGGGGTGGAGATTATACAATTTGGAAAAACATGAATTTTTTGTGTCCCGGGATGTCGTTTTCTACGAAACTCAGTTTCCGTTTGCAACAACACAGAAAATCACGACAAGCAACAAAGAAGAAGAAGGAGTCTTATGGGCTCCAATTTACACAGATCCATTTGAAGAAGAAGAAAATAGGCCTACACAAATTGAGAGTCTTACAACATGCCCAATACAAAGCCCAATTGCAGAAGAAGAGTTGCAAACTTCATCTACGACACTCACGAGTCCAACTCTCATTACGACTTCGGTGCCTACGACGTCGTCTTCTGATGTGGCTCTGGTGTCTGAACCTGCGACTCCGGCGTCTGAATCTGCGACTCCGGCTCCTTCGTCATCTGAATCTGTGACTCCTTCGTCATCTCCACAAGTTGCGCTTCCATCTCCACCACCAACTCCACAAGAACTGTTGGGTCGAGGACAAAAGACGAAGATTAAATACGTCACTCTACAAAATTTTGTGACAAATACTGCACAGAGCAAGATACTCACGAAATCAGGTGCCCAATCGAACTATCCAATCGCAAATTATGTCTCATGTGTTCGATTTTCCGAATCTCATCGTGCTTATCTTGCTGCAATTACTGATAATGATGAACCAACATCCTTTAAGTTGGCGTTTGAGAATAAACGGTGGAGACATGCTATGGGCTCTGAGGTTGACGCCCTTGAAGAGAATGAAACATGGACGTTGGAGGATTTGCCTCCTGGAAAACGTGCTATTGAAAGTAAGTGGGTTTATAAGATCAAATATAACTCCGATGGCACGATAGAACGATACAAAGCGAGGTTGGTGGCTCTTGGTAATAAGAAAATTGAGGGAGAAGATTATGGGGAAACATTTGCACCAGTTGCTAAAATGGGAACAATTCGATTATTTCTCAAAGTTGCTGTTGGGAATAGTTGGCCGGTTTATCAAATGGACGTACACAACGCCTTTCTTCACGGTGATCTCAATGAAGAAGTGTACATGAAATCACCACCTGGTTTTTATCCGCAAGATGAGAAGAAGGTATGTCGTTTACGAAAATCGATATATGGATTAAATCAGGCTCCTAGATGATAGTTTGAGAAGCTTACAAAATCTCTTCGTGAATACGGTTTTCAGCAATATCACGCTGATTACTCTCTCTTCACTTTTGATAAAGACAACACTCAGATCCGGATGTTTATATATGTTGACGACATGATCCTGACGGGCAACAATGACATCGCATTACAAGTGTTCAAGAACTATCTCTCCTCGTGTTTTAAGATGAAGGATCTAGGTCACTTGAAGTATTGTCTGGGAATTGAGGTTTCTCGGAATCAAACCGGTTTTTATCTGAGTCAATGCAAGTATGCATTGGCCGTTGTTTCAGAGGCAGGATTTTTGGGTGCAAAACCAGCTCCCTTTCCTTTGGAAGAAAATCACAAATTGGCTCTATCGACATCAAAACTCCTATCTGATCCAGCTCAGTTTCGAAGGTTGATTGGCAGATTCATCTATTTGGCTGTTACAAGACCAGATTTAGCTTTTTGTGTTTACATCTTGGCGCAATTTATGTAGGAGCCACGCGAAGACCATTGGCAAACATCATTACGTGTGGTTCGATACATTAAAGGAACTCCGGGTCAAGGAATTCTCTTGAGTTATGAGAAGGATTTTCAGATCAATGGTTGGTGTGACTCTGACTGGGCCAGTTGCCCAATGGCTCGTCGTTCAATGATGTGTCCATAAATTGCATAGTTTAAGCATGCATATCATGTAGGTTTTTAGATCATTTACTTGAATCCTCATGGCATTTCATACTTGTTTTGTCCCATTTAGAGTATTAGGAATCCTAGGTTAGGTCTTGCATGTTTTGGTCTTGTTGGAGTGTCATTCTAGGTGCTTTTGGAGGCTTGATGGAGTTTGAGGAAACCCGAGAGCGAGCGGAGCTTACGTGGAACGAAGAAGGCGAACAAGCAGGAGTCCATCGGTCGGCCACGGACCGATACATTGGACCGATGCAAGTTCAGGAGAATCCGAGATGATATCGGGCTGAGGTATCGGGCTGAGGCTGGCCGATGCAGGACAAAGAAGTGACGACATAATCCCATCGGTGCGCCATGCACCGATGCTGTCGACCGATGGGATTTCAAGAAAATCCGAGTTTACATCGGGCAGTGGCATCGGTGCGTGGCTGGCAGATGAGAAACTGTTGAAAACCAATCTTGACCGGGTCAATACCCGGTTTGTCCCGGGTTGACCCGGTTCGACCCTTATTGCTTTAAATACCAAATTTAACCTAATTTTAGGAGCTATCTTGTTTTTCTCTTGGCAAATACTTTCTTTTTGAGAGGATCTTGGGATTTGTAAGAGAGTTACCTTTAATTAATACAATTTATAGTTCTTTGATTCTAATCTCTCTTTCTTGCATATTCCTAAACATGAATCTTAGCAAACTTAACATATGCTTTGTTGGGATTAACATGATTAGTGAGTAATCTTTTAGAGTCTTTTGGGTGAGATAGATTAGGATGATCTGGGGTTGATCCATGATGTTAGGGGTTTAGATAGTTTGATTTCCTTCCTAAATAAGTGTTCCTAAAGCTAGATTAGCCTTGATTAAGTTGATTTAGATCATAAGGGATTTCTCACCCGGAAGGTGTTTGATGAAATTCCCCAATGAACTTATTTAGGGATTTACACTCTTGGCCTATGGAAATAGTTGTCCAAGGTGTTTATTGGTTGATTAGACCTTGTGTTCAATGCTTGATGATTGCTTAATTACAAATGGAAGTTTGTTCTTAATTAGGTGTTTAGCAAGTGATTAATACCATGGAAGTGGATTAGTCTTGATTAGTGGTCTAAACCTAAGGATTAGTATTGGTCAAGTAAATTGACATCATGGATTGGTTCTAGATCACCCAAAATCAATTACCTCACCCTAAGATTCGCCCTTTAATATTACTTTAAGTTCAATTGAGTCTCTTGTTTAGTTTATTATCTTATCTTGTTTGAATCGTTTCAATTGCTTAGATTGCTAGTCATTTGATAGAATTGAGTATTGAGACATTCAATTTCATTAGACAATTAGTAAAAACCCTCTTTGTTTAACTTAGATTTAGGAGTTTCGTGTATTCTTAGTGGCTTAATCTAATCCCTTTGGATTTGACATCTCTTATGCTATAATAATAAGCATAGAGGAATTGACAAAAGTCCTTTATCATTCAATCACATGTTATTTTGTTCAGCTCGGAGAATCTCCTATATCGTGGAAAACTAAGAAACAGCCCACCGTCAGCAAGTCTTCCGCTGAGGCAGAGTATAGGGCAATGTCATTTCTTAGAGATGAGCTATTATGGATAAAGAATGTTTTATAGTCACTCGGTGTTTCACATGACCATCCAATGTGTATTCACTGTGACAGCAAGTCTGCGATCTACATAAGCACAAACCCGGTGTTTCACGAGCGTACGAAACATATCGAGAACGACTGTCATGCTGTTCGAGACGAAATTCAGAAAGGTACAATGACTACTCATCATGTCTCCTCGTCCCAACAATTGGCTGACATCTTTACTAAGCCCTTGGGTAGAAGAGCATATGAATCGTTTCGAAGCAGGCTGGGCATCCTTGATTTGCACGCTCCAACTTAAGGGGGGTAATAGCAGATCGTATCATATCACAAATCAGTGATACGATATCAATCAAACTTAACTCCTTACCTTAATATCCATTCTGTAAATTGATTCTCCATGTATCCCTTTAGTAATGTAGATATGTTCTCTTTGAGCTATATATGTACGTGTATTGCCTTTGTAAAAAAACAAGAGAAACTTTTTCTCAATCTATCGATCTTTGATATTCTACACTCCACATTGCTTAATTAGAATTATTCCAAGATCATGATAAATCGCTACACATTGTTATATCGAACCAATTACCTAGCTGCATGGAGGACTCAATCCACAATAATATAATAAAATCAAACAAAACCAGCATATTACCTGCGTCACCAAGCCAGCAAAAGTTTTGAGATATTTCGCACACCTATTCAACGTACATAAAATATTAATACTACAAATTATAGTAGTATATTCCTCAATATATCTCTATATACAATTAATATCCGTTTATCTAACATATATGATATATCATGCGAGACATAAAATACAGCTTGTATCACGTATATATACAACATATTACATTACATATGTTCACTCATGCACATACATACTCGACACCATTTTATAACCTCTAAATTCTTATTATTAATAGGCTAGCTGTCCCAAAAAACAAAACCTTACCACTTTGTCTTATTTGACGCAAAACCATATATATAAATCTTTACTCGCACCACTAGTTGATATCTATCTTCTTTTATGCAGATTAAACAAATCACAAATAAAATTTCAATAGAAGTATAAATTACCTCTTATTGAAAATTTATTTTTAAATATTTTTTTTTTGTCGACAGCCTAATACCTAAACTGGTTTGGAAATTCAAATTGAGGGTACCGAATTTACATAAATAATATCATGAGAATATATTCAACCATTCCATGCTACATTGTCCGTTTTAGTGTTGTTTGTGCGAAGGATGTGTGAGATAAAAAAATAAGTAAACATGTTATTAATCTTTAATAATTCTTCAAAGTGTAATGCAAAGAAAAACCACTCCTCCGATGTAGACATCATCTTCACTAACTCGGAATATTTTATCGCAAATGCTATCGCCGTCTTTTGGTTTGCGATCATGCAATACATGATTCATATGAGAACTTTTAATTCCACATATAAAGGATAGAAAATTCTTCGTAAATTCTTTGCACCCAAAATAAATCATTTGATGCCTTATAAAAAATCAACATTTGTAATTCTATTAAAATAATTAAAAATCTATGAAATACAACTACTACAAAATTTATAAAATTACAGCTTGTACATTCACAATAAAAATATCATGAACTTCAATCTATAGCTAAAGAGATACCAATCACTATTGTATCTTACGAATAGAAAAGGTGGCATGCACAAATATTTTAATTAGAAATATATTCAATGAGTTGACTGAGCCAAATTATAATTAGCATATTACGTAAATTTGTTTTTGTTTTTGCTTATGCTTATGCGTGTTGCCTGTGCTCTTTAAATAGATAAAGAAGTTGCCCTTAAAATATGTTGTTGGTATTTCTGGGTTAAATAAAAGCTGTGATTTTCAGTAAAGCCAGAAAACGAGACGAGTGGAGTGCGAGTCATGATGAGATTAGACCTGTCAAATTTCAATTATTTAGGTATGAAGTGTTTTAATAATCCCAAGAATAACAGTTAATTATTCCTAATTGAAAACTACGAATAATTAAGTCAGTGATTAAAATACAAAAAAAAACGCTGAGGGGGGATTTGGCATGCACCGAAAATGATGATGTTTTCGGTTAAAAGCTCATTTCCCCATATCATACAGCAAAACATACAGACCTTGTGATGCTTTGAAAGACATTGTTTCTCACCGAATTGTACTTCTATTAAGAACCATGTGCTCCCCAACAATTCTGTGTCTTAGTATGTTTTTCTAATAAAATTAAATAGAGAAATTAATTGATCCCAATCTACTCGAAATACTTCTTGTTGATACTGCAATATTGTTGAACTAGGTGGCTGAAAAATCCTATGATATAATACGAATGCTCCCACCACCTCTGTTCTTTGTTAGGACCCAAGGGAATCGAGAAATCACCTGTTTTTCTTATGTTCTTTCTCGAAACAGGTCTGGTTGAATCTGGCTGAGGGGATTTTGCAACAGGAATTTTCGTCAGATTGGAGCACAGTTATTAATCTCATTTCTCGTTCCCAGCAATGTCGAGTGAAGGGATTCATAATTCGGTATTTGTTTCAAATGACAATACATGTGCAGTGGCGGGAGAGGAATGCACGTCGTCACGGAACCAACCCGTCCTCAGCAACACGACTGATCAAGCTTATTGATAAGGGAATTCGAAATAGATTCACTTCTATACGAATGCTGGGGGATATGCGTTACGAAGACGGAATGCAATTTTTGTTCGCATCCAGGCTAGTAGATTGACATGGAGAGTTCGCTTTTCATAATATGTTATTAATATTTGTTTTTCATAATAGTTATTTCTCCTATAAGCTCGCATCATTGATGTAGAAACGTTTTTTTCGGGTTTGAATATAATTTAACATTCATCCAAAAAAAAAAAAGTGAAGAGAAAACTACTTCAGCTCATTCTGAATATCTCAAGTACTACAAGACATCTCATTAATCTATGTGGCTTTATGGCTAGAGCTCGACGATAAAAAGAATCAATTGACGCAGTTCGTACGAGGTGGAGATGTCGAGGGACTTGAGAAGCAAGGAGCAGCGTACGTCACAATGACTGTTTTGGTGTATCATCTCAAATATGTGTTAAAACGGTCGATTTGGTTGGTTATTGAATATCTCGAGCTATGACTATGGCTAATCCAATCGTGCAGCCAAAATTAAAAGAGCGTCATATGGATATCGAGTCTCTTTGGTTGATTCTCCTATATGGTGATATTGATGATTCATAACTCAGTTAGACTTTCATGGATTTTAGGGATACATTTATGGAAAGTCTTAAACCTATTTTTGGTCCACTACTGTGGTTTCTAAATCTATCTCAATCACATTAATCGGTTTTAATTGAGAAGCATTAAGCCTAGTTTATACCAACAGAAAAACATCAAACTTAGTTTGTTTATACCTTTATGCTACCTAAGTCTTAATCAAGACATCACTCAAGCTACTATAGTATGGACTGTTACTGTAGACTTTATTTTAATATCAGATTGTAAAAAATTTGGCTGTTAAAATAAAAATTGTGATTTTATAAAAAACGAAGTTTAGAGAGTAAAAAAAAAATGAGCAGTTGAGGCTTTAGAGAAGAAAAAATGAAATAAAAGTATGTTTGGCAAAACAAAAAGTTGTGAGAACTGTAATATGCCTTACAATCTTGAAATTTCTAACGCCAAGCAGCCACATATGCTGGTTTGGTCTCTAAACAAGTCTAGATCATATATATCATAACAAATTATTGCTAAGAAAAGCATAGTGAAAGTGCAAAACCCAATAACCAAAAAAAATAAACATTCATAAATCCATCAAAACCAAAAGGGATCATAATCAAAAATCAACCCTAAACCATATAAATAATTAAATACAGTAATTACTCACACCTCATATAGTAAAAACAACAATAGAGTTAGGAAAAAAAAGCATAAAGATAGGGAAGAGAAAAAAAAATTGATCGAAAGTATCTCGTTTTCACACTGATTAAGTTTCTAAGCAATGTCTTAGTAAATTCTCCTCTTCATTCCACTTTTTCTAGCTAAAAAATTCATACGAGAAAATGTTTCTAGACGAATTTCTATTGGTTATAAAGCGTTCTCCATATTATAGATTTCAATATTTCTTGAATAGAAAGTTAAGTTAAGAATAGTGATTTTTGCGAATCTAGGCCTGAGTGACTTAGATGATTCTCCGGAGTGGACAAGGCTAAGAAATTTGTTTAAAATGGTGAAAATTGTGGGTTCGTTTAGAAAATTATATACACTAAATGCAAACACAAACAATTGAAGCCCAAATCACATGCATATGGATAAATATGATCATAAAGACTTAACAGTCTCTTCCACCTCAGTGAATTTTGAATGGTTCCATTGTTGCCAGTAAGCACATTCCAGCATGCTATTTAGCAGAAGTCATGTTACACAGTTATGTTCAACCATAATTCTTAATAATATTTTTTTATTGATGACACTATTAGTGCATGGTAAAAAAAGTGTATTACATCAAAAGGACATACATATACATGCATGGAGAGGGAGAGAAGTCAGCTTTTGGTGGAAAAGAGGAAGTGAAAAGGTTCAGAGGCGTGGCCTCTTGTGACATTGCATGGGGCATGAAATGACTTAGTCTTTGAATCAAACCACACAAAAAAAGTTGTATCCCTTTTGTCTTTTTTTGAAAAAAATTATAATATCGAAGTCTTTTTACTATAAAGGAACGAGACACCCAAAATAGAATTATGTAAAATTGTTTCAGCTTGGGTGAGTACACAAACAATAACTCTTTGCCTCGATTTAAGTTTTGTATGGATTGTTCAATTTGTTTTTGTCAACGTGACTATGCCATTTAAATTTTCTTTTTACATATATCTCAGTGGAGTTAACTTTATAACATGGTAAAAAGAGTATCTATTCCAATAGACTTTATACGCGAGGATTACGTAATTTATATAATAGTGTATGCGTGTGTATTAAGAAATAATATTCATGGGGCCAACTAAGGGTAAAGACAAAATCGCAGATATAACTATACAAGTCGGAAGAAGAGAACCGGAGGACACGAAGACCCGAGTAGAGATAGAGGAGCTCTCTAATTGATGATATCTTTAAGTACTTCAATCGACTTCTTTTGTAACTGTTAATCATCATTGAGAATTTATTTTCTGAAGTATAAAACAGAAATGTGGATTGATATACGCTAGGATTGTCAATTTGTCATCACCCGATTTGTAACATCCCGATTTATGGTATATGCGGAGAGGCTTATAAGAATTGATTTGACTATTTATTTCACCAAAGTGCACTTATCTTTTCGGTCATTTGTCCAGAGAGAACTCCAAAGTTAAGCGTGTTTGAGTTGGAGAAATTTTAAAATGGGTGACCTACTGGGAAGTGATTCGCGGTACTGTACGAGTGAGGACAAAAACACGGGGAAAGATCATGTGGTGATTGCAGGGTCAGTAAACAAGTCTTACGAGCCTCCCGGACTAACGCACCGGCTGTCAGACAAGGGTGGGGCCCACGGGCCGATAGTTGGCGTGGGGCCCACAAGTAGGGGCGGTCGGGGCGTTATTAGTGGTATCAGAGCCGAACCCAAAAACGTGTGTGGAGTCATGTGGGCTCACACCGTCAAGGGTTACGGTGTTGGTGCGCAACGAGGAAGTTGCGCTCTGTGTGAGTGGGGGTGATTGTAACATCCCGATTTCTGATATATTCGGAGAAGCTTATAAGAATTGATTTGGCTATCTATGTCACCAAAATGCATTTATATTTTCGGTCACTTGTCCAGAGAGAACTCCAGAGTTAAACGTGCTTGAGCTGAAGAAATTTAAGGATAAGTGACCTACCGACTACCGGGAAGTGATTCGCGGTACTGTGCGAGTGTAGACAAAAACACGGGAAAAGGTCATGTGGTGACTGCAGGGTCAGTAAACAAGTTTTACGAGCCTCCTAAACTAGTGCACTGGCCGTCGGACAAAGGTGGAGCCCACGGACTGAAAGTGGGCGTTGTTAGAGGGGGGATTAGCACCCCCTGGTTTAACTCGGTTCGAACCGAGATCGGTTCAATCAAGACCGGTTTACGATGGTTCGGATCGAGGATAAGCCAGCCCGAAAACATTGGGCCGAGCTCGGGATCTCGCTGAAAGCCCACCTCGGCTACCGATCTAGGCCCATCACAAGCCCAGTCCGTTACAACAGATGAAACCGGAATATTTCCTCTTTCCCGCCTGTTAGAGGGGGGATTAGCACCCCCTGGTTTAACTCGGTTCGAACCGAGATCGGTTCAATCAAGACCGGTTTACGATGGTTCGGATCGAGGATAAGCCAGCCCGAAAACATTGGGCCGAGCTCGGGATCTCGCTGAAAGCCCACCTCGGCTACCGATCTAGGCCCATCACAAGCCCAGTCCGTTACAACAGATGAAACCGGAATATTTCCTCTTTCCCGCCGATCTCGGAAATGGAAATATTCCTTGCGAATAGACCGCCGAAGAATAAGGATTATATCCTTATCTCGGAGGGGAATCCGGAATATTTCCATTCCCTAATCGAGCAAGGAAAAGGGAATATTCACATAGAGAACCGCCTCAGAACATTATAAATAAAGGAGGAGCTTCATTCTTCAAAGAACACACAACTTCCGCAGAGACAGAGAATACAAGAGAGCTCATTACCGATCTCAAGTCTTTTGTCTTTGCCTTCTTACTTAAACTCTGTTGTAACCGCCGACTTAGATCAATAAACGAGATTCCGATTAAAAGTACTGTTTTACCCTTTTTGTGTGATTTACGGATCAACAATTGGCGCCGTCTGTGGGGAATATAGAACAGTACTTTCGGATATCGTTTGATTGAAGTTCGGCAATGGTTCTTCCAGTCGATACCATCGCAGCCCTCGTCAACAGCTCAGGAACCGATGATCGAAACCCACGGATCGACGAGCTCAATCCTATCGATACCGAACTACAGACAACCGGTCGAAGGAGCCCTCCAACCGTACCTGTTGAAGAAGACAATCAAGTCAACCCATCTCGGACTCTTCCTCAGTCTCCGGCTGCTTCGATATTCACGGATCCGACCGTCTTCATAGAAGCTATGACAGCGCAGTTCGCCGAAATTAACAAAAAGAACGAAGAGCGGATCGCGTCTCTCATAGCATCCCATTTCGAGCGCCGAAATCAGATCGGTATCCTCGATCGGAATCCGGTGACCCCCCCCAACGATAGCACGTTACGCCGAAATCTCTTGTCCGACCTAACCGACGCTCGACCCCCAGGCACGGTCGACCCGCCGACAAGAAGATCCTCCGCGACCGGTTCGGAAATCAACATCACGGACCGAGCCGCCCTGAATTTGGAATTCGCCAAGGTTCAGGCCCAACTACAAGATATGCGAACCACAGTCCATCAGGCTACGAGTTCGGCGCCCGAGATCGACCGGGTAATTCAAGAGTCACAGAGGACGCCGTTTACCGACAAAGTCGTCAATACTCCAGTCCGACGATTGGAAAGAGTCAAGATCACACCATACGACGGGTTTACCGATCCTAAAAACTTCTTGACTTCGTTTGTCATCACGATGAACCGATTTCGTTTCGGCTCGGAAACTGAGAAGGACGCAGCCATGTGCCAACTATTCGTGGAGAATTTATCCGGGGCCGCGCTCGATTGGTTTTCAACGCTCGAGCCAAGTTCGGTAAACAGCTATAACGAGCTCACTACCAAATTCCTCAAACGCTTCACCATGTTTATCAAGCAGAAAACAAAAAACGCCGAACTCTGGGCCCTCGAGCAGAAGCAGGACGAGCCCCTACGCAACTTCATGGAACGTTTCAAAGCGGTTGTATCCCATTGTACGATCGACGACGAAGCCGCGGTCGAGGCTCTTTACAAAGCCACCTGGTACGAATCGGACTTTCACAGGGAGATCAAACGCAATAATCCAAAAACATTGGAGGACATCCTGCACAGGGCGCATATCTTCATCATGGAGGAGGAGGAAAGGTCCGAGAAAGATAGGCGATACGCAATCACGAAGCAGCCCGCCACCAAGGACAAACTGTACGTTCCCCCGAAACAACCCGTCAACACGGTCCAAACTCAGCAATCCTGGTCAAACACTTGGGTTCGGTCGGATGAACCAAAAGAACCCGACACCACTGAATCCGCACCGTACTGCAATTTCCATAACCGGTATGGAAATCATTCCACCGAGGAGTGCCGACATCTACAGGAGTTCCTGATGATGAAGTACAAAAAGGGGGAAGTTCCGGTCGAAGGAGCCTTCCAACCCTCGAACAGACCGCACCGTAACGATAACGGTAGGAGACGTAACTCCAGACCAAACAAGGCTACCGAGCAGCCTAAAAATAAAACCGACGACGAACAGACAAAACGGGATCGAGAGGACAACGTGGAAGCTCAGCAACCTCCGCAGGTTCGGAAACGTATCAACATGATCATGGGCGCGTTGGAAACATGCAACTACTCCGTCCGAGCTCTGAAGACATACAGTAAGGAAGCAGTGGCCGCAAAACGGTCACATCAGACTACACCCTGCGGAACGCCGATCACCTTCTCTGAGGCCGACACGGAAGGACTTCATATGCCGCATAACGACCCGTTAGTCGTCGAGACACTCATCGGTGATGTCGTAGTCGGGCGAATTTTGATCGACACTGGGAGCTCGGTTAACGTGATTTTCAAGGATACGCTGAAAAATATGGATTTTCCCGACAACCAAATCAGACCGAACATCGAACCACTCACCGGATTCTCGAGCGAGCAAACCATGACAGCAGGAACGGTTAAAATTCCTATGTATACCGGGGGAATATGCCGAATGGTCAAGTTCTTGGTGTTAAACAAACCAGCGATCTACAACGTGATACTTGGCACGCCGTGGATATTCTCAATGCAAGCAGTCGTGTCAACGTATCACCAATGCGTCAAGTTCCCAACACCTTCCGGAATCTTCACCCTTAAAGGCGACCAAGTGATGTCCCGAACGTGTTTCATCAACGAATGCAAATTGAGGACCACTCCCCGCACCTGCGTGATCAATAAGAAGAAAAATCCAAACGATCCCGATTTACCGCGACGCGAAACGATCGTCCAAGTCAATATCGACGATTTCAATCCGGAGAGATGCGTAGAAATCGGAGCCGAGCTCGACGAGGACATCAAAGCAGATTTAAGCGAATTCCACGAACCCCCATTCCCCGTTCGCGGAATTCCATGAACCTCAAGCGGTACTACATCTAGGCCAACCCTCAAGCGCTAAAAAAAAAAAAAAAAAAAAAAAAAAAAAAAAAGATCACCGAGCTACTACACATACGCTCGATTCTAATATGTAATATGAACTACGAATGGCTTGATCCTTCTTTCGAAGGTACGTAGGCAGCCCTCACAAGGCGCAGCTATAACATTAATAAAATCTTACCAAGGCATTCTACCGAACTCCAACAGTTCGTACCTTCAAAGCCAAACTTTATGTTTGCCGAACTCGAACAGTTCGTATTTTTTAAGCCAAACTTTGTGTTTGCCGAACTCCAACAGTTCGTATTTTCTAAAAGCCAAACTTTATGTTTGCCAAACTCAAACAGTTCGTACCTTCAAAGCCAAACTTTATGTTTGCCGAACTCGAACAGTTCGTATTTTTTAAGCCAAACTTTGTGTTTGCCGAACTCCAACAGTTCGTATTTTCTAAAAGCCAAACTTTATGTTTGCCAAACTCAAACAGTTCGTATTTTCAAAGTCAGACTTTTAGTTTGCCGAACTCCAACAGTTCGTATTTTCTAAATCAAACTTTTAGTTTGCCGAACTCCAACAGTTCGTATTTTCAAAGTCAAACTTTCAGTTTGCCGAACTCTAACAGTTCGTATTTCCTAAATCAAACTTTTAGTTTGCCGAACTCCAACAGTTCGTATTTTCAAAGTCAAACTTTCAGTTTGCCGAACTCCAACAGTTCGTATTTTCTAAATCAAACTTTTAGTTTGCCGAACTCCAACAGTTCGGATTTTCTAAATCAAACTTTCAGTTTGCCGAACTTCAACAGTTCGCATTTTTCAACCACCAACGGTTACATATCAACGTCCTGGCCAGACGATCTGATAAAGCCGAGCTTAGCTCGCACGCATCCTCATGGTGCAATGGATAATACACTTTCCACATTCGAAGCCGAGACCAGTCTCGCACCAAACTCTCAGATTATCCGAGCTAAATAAGCCAAGTCCGTCTCGCACACTCGGATTCAATGTGAGAAACCTAGAGCATATTAAGATGGGCTGTTCACGTACTCTTAAACTAAACTCTAGGGTCAAGCCGAACGTCCTTCCTCGCAAATCTAAGCCGACTTCTCAACAGTCGCAAAACTAGTAAGCCGATTCCTCAACAGTCGCAAAAACAAGTAAGCCGAT
Organism: Eutrema japonicum; assembly: GCA_030161315.1. Taxonomy (NCBI): domain Eukaryota; kingdom Viridiplantae; phylum Streptophyta; class Magnoliopsida; order Brassicales; family Brassicaceae; genus Eutrema; species Eutrema japonicum. The sequence goes on from BSQW01000005.1 coordinate 51,356,215, forward strand.
TTCTCAACAATCGCAAAAGCAGTAAGCCGATCTACGATAGGGATTGCCGGCCTCGAACAGGTTCAGTCGAATTTATCCTCTTCACCCGGCTAAGACCGTACTGTTTACGGCACCACTGTGTACGATAAAATCGAGAGGTTCGTATTATGTACGACTTCAAATATATCAGAACTCGGCATAAGAATAACTTGAGAAATAACAAAGCATAACACTCGAAATAAAAAGAAGATCGATAAAAATCAGAATTCATAAAAAGCCCCTCGGGCAAAACGGATACCGGACTTTAAAAACCCTCCGGTCCAAGAGGTCAGGTTATAAGCCCATTCGGGCAAAGGAAAAACTAGTCATATTACAAAAAAAGAGACGATTCAGACATTTTGCTTCCGCATCGCATCAGCACGATCAGCCGACATGGAAGCCCGATTGGACCCAAACTCGTCGAGGCCCAGTGGAACCTCATTGCCCATCGACGTCGAAACCTCTGGATGCAACGGATCACTGAAAGGCGTGACAACCAAGTCTGCCTCATCCAGTTCGCAGAGATCGATCGCGGCATATTCCTCCACCTTTTCGGCCTTAAGCTTCTCGAGCCGATCGATACGAGACGAAGGGACAACAATACCGTGCTTCTTCTTAAGGCCCTCACAGAAATCAAGTACTCCCTGAACTTGATTGATGACGAGGAACGGTTTCTTCGCCTGTTCAACCGCCGACAAATGGTCCTTTACCTTCTGAAGCCGGACTTGGCACTTTTCGGTGACCGCCTTTCTCCTGGAAATCTGCTGGGTACGACCAGCCCTCAATCGCGAAGTCTCCGCGAAAAGCTTTATCGAGAGAGCATCTCTTTCCAACCCCAGCTCGGCATTGGATCTCTTAAGTGCGGCAATCTCGCGAGTCAGCTCGGCTACCGCACGATCGCCCGCCTCCACTCGGTCCTCGGATATATGCAGCTCCTTGCGAAGCTCCGCCGCTTGAACCCTCGCTTCGAAAGCTTTACGGCGCGATTCTCCGAGCTCGCGGTCGTAAGACCCGACGATCTCGTTCGTCTGAGCAACCATCTGCAGAGATAACGAACTTCAAAAATAAGCAATCGAAAGAAAGAGGATAACAAAAAAAAGAAGAGAGTTTTACCTCGGCAGTAGTCTGGGCCAGTTTCTTGTAGGCCTCAGATTGGCGAAGGCTGTCGACCGGCGGAAGGAAGTCCGGGCCGAAACTTAAGCGCCGATACGATTCGACGTAATCCCAAGAATCGACCTCGGGATCTGACGTCCGACGCTTCTTCGACGCTGGAGAACTGTCCGATAGGACAATTGTATCTCCATCAGCTTGTTGGGGTTCGGTAATCCCCTCGTCGCCTTCGCCACCTTCGGCGTACCCGGTACCGATTCCAGCGGTCGAACCAGCAGCCCGCCGAGACCCCCTTTTTGTCTTCCTTTTTTTCTTCTTCTCGGCCGGATGAGAAGTGTGCTCCCCAGCAGGAATGTCTCCTTGGCCAATCTCTTCTGTTGGAACTTCCGGGTCTGCCCGTTCGGTCGCCGAAGGAGTCCGATCCCCAGCAGGAACCTCCTCTTGGCCAGCCTGTTCGTCAACAGCCGCAGCCCCGGGATTCATTTGGTCATCAGGCAGAGGAACACCCACGTCCATCTCGTCATCGTCCATCTCGGCTGAAAGATTAGGGATATCTTCGAACTTCATTTTTCTCCGACGACGTGATGACTTTGCTGCAAAAAGAAAAAAGCGGTATAAACACCGGAAAACGAGTCTCGGTATCGACGATCTACAAAATGACAGTTATACCTCTGAGAACTCTCTTCGCCTTCAAATCAAGCTTTTCCTGGTAAGCTTCCGGCCACCGAGCTTTACCTGCCGCACTTAATCTCTTCACGTGGATAAAGGTGAATCCCGGCGTAGTGATAAGGAAGCCCGGTATGTGACGATCTGAAAAAGAAACGAAGAAATATAACTTAGGCAAAATAAAGCACTAAAGGGAATCAGGAACGAATATCTACCAATAGGCGTCCTCCACTGAGTTCGGTAACTCCCGTTTGGATGCTCGACAGAGGACTCGTCGATCTTCACATAGAAGTACCGAGCATCCCAGTTGTTAACCTTGCTCGGTTTATTCCCGGTGACGAGGTCACACTCCGGCTTCGCACTAGCTGATAAAAACCAAGGCTTCGCCTTCGACAGACTCACCCGGAATAACCTTTCAAAAATCTTCGCCGTAATAGGGATATCGCACTCTTCACCGAGAGTGAGAAGGCCCATAAGATTTATTACCGTGGCCGGCATCAACTGAGAGATCGCAATATGCCGCCTCTTGCAATACTTATAGAAGAGTTCCGGGATGGGAAACTTAAGACCGCAGCTCCTGAAATACTCCTCGTAAACACAAAGATAACCGTCAGGAGCGTCCCACGGGCGGTCGGTCTTCTTCGGGATCTTGACAAGGATGCCATCCGGAGCATTGCATCTTTCCAAAGTAACTTGGACCGTCTCGGCCTTGGAACGAGACGGCCCAATATTCGCGGGCTTTTCAACCCGTCCGGTAGCCGACCTGGAAACATCATCCTGACGAGCCGCTGGCGATACAACGTGATCGTCCGGACAGGCAACATCACCGCCCTCCGCGAGCCGAACTGCAAATTCCCGATCTGCCCGAATCTGTTCATCTGGCTCAACGACTTCTTCAAGTTCATCCTCATCAGCAAGTTGAGGAACCTCGATCGTAACCCTGGAACTGCTTGCTTCACCACGACGCGAGTTACGTCTGAGTAGATCTTGCATATCCGAGCTCGAAACAGAATCATCCATAAAACGTCTAAGGTCCGGGAAGTCTTGATTCGGAGATCGGTCACCAACAGATATCGAATCACCTTCAGAGATCATTTCGATCGAAGGAAGGAATCGGTGAAGAACAGCTTGAAAACTAACGAAGAACAGTTGAAGATCGCCCGGAAAGTTTGAAGATCTTCAAGCAGATCGGAGAAACCACGGCGGAGGAATGATCGGCGAACGGAAAGAAAAATAAATTCTAGAGAGAAGGGAGAGCGTTTAGAGAGAGAAAGTACCTTTTTCTTTTCGGAAGCAAAGCAGAAGTGAGAAATGAAGGAGGACCGAACGGTATTTATAGAGAAAAAGGCAATGATGACAGTTCCTCGAAACGCGCAACCAGAGAGGATAAATCGACACGCGACTCTTCGAATTCTACTGCGAGAGAAGACGAATCGACACGCGCCTTTTCGAATTCTGCGACAAGAGAAGACGAAACGACGCCCTCTTCTCAAGAAAAAATACCGAACTCGAACGTTCAGGGGCGATACCGAAAACTCACCGAATTCGAAAGTTCGATAAAACAATTCAACCGCGAGAAACCCCAATCTAAAGAGGATCCGTCCTTTCAAGCCGAACTTAAGCAGTTCGCCGAACTCGAACAGTTCGTATCATCAAGCCGAACTTAAGCAGTTCGCCGAACTCGAACAGTTCGTATCATCAAGCCGAACTTAAGCAGTTCGCCGAACTCGAACAGTTCGCCGAACTTAAGCAGTTCGCCGAACTCGAACAGTTCGTATCATTAAGCCGAACTCGAAACAGAATCTGCTTAGATCATACCGATCTCAGTTTTAACCGAGCTAAAGAATACTCCCTAAAAATTCGCCGAACTCATAAACTCCCTCGCCGAACTGAGGGGGGGACCAATTGTTAGAGGGGGGATTAGCACCCCCTGGTTTAACTCGGTTCGAACCGAGATCGGTTCAATCAAGACCGGTTTACGATGGTTCGGATCGAGGATAAGCCAGCCCGAAAACATTGGGCCGAGCTCGGGATCTCGCTGAAAGCCCACCTCGGCTACCGATCTAGGCCCATCACAAGCCCAGTCCGTTACAACAGATGAAACCGGAATATTTCCTCTTTCCCGCCGATCTCGGAAATGGAAATATTCCTTGCGAATAGACCGCCGAAGAATAAGGATTATATCCTTATCTCGGAGGGGAATCCGGAATATTTCCATTCCCTAATCGAGCAAGGAAAAGGGAATATTCACATAGAGAACCGCATCAGAACATTATAAATAAAGGAGGAGCTTCATTCTTCAAAGAACACACAACTTCCGCAGAGACAGAGAATACAAGAGAGCTCATTACCGATCTCAAGTCTTTTGTCTTTGCCTTCTTACTTAAACTCTGTTGTAACCGCCGACTTAGATCAATAAACGAGATTCCGATTAAAAGTACTGTTTTACCCTTTTTGTGTGATTTACGGATCAACACCGCCGATCTCGGAAATGGAAATATTCCTTGCGAATAGACCGCCGAAGAATAAGGATTATATCCTTATCTCGGAGGGGAATCCGGAATATTTCCATTCCCTAATCGAGCAAGGAAAAGGGAATATTCACATAGAGAACCGCCTCAGAACATTATAAATAAAGGAGGAGCTTCATTCTTCAAAGAATCCACAACTTCCGCAGAGACAGAGAATACAAGAGAGCTCATTACCGATCTCAAGTCTTTTGTCTTTGCCTTCTTACTTAAACTCTGTTGTAACCGCCGACTTAGATCAATAAACGAGATTCCGATTAAAAGTACTGTTTTACCCTTGTTGTGTGATTTACGGATCAACAATTGGCGCCGTCTGTGGGGAATATAGAACAGTACTTTCGGATATCGTTTGATTAAAGTTCGGCAATGGTTCTTCCAGTCGATACCACCGCAGCCCTCGTCAACGGCTCAGAAACCGACGATCAAAATCCACGGATCGACGAGCTCAATCCTATCGATACCGAACTACAGACAACCGGAGGAAGACCCCCTCCGACCGTGCCTGTTGGAGAAAACAATCAGGTCAATCCACCTCGGACTCTTCCCCAGCCTCTGGCCGCTTCGATATTCACGGATCCGACCGTCTTCATGGAAGCTATGGCGGCGCAGTTCGCCGAAATTAACAAAAAGAACGAAGAGCGGATCGCGTCCCTCATAGCATCCCATTTTGAGCGCCGAAATCAGATCGGTATCCTCGATCCGAATCCGGTCACCCCCGCCAACGAAAGCACGTTACGCCGAAATCTCTTGTCCGACTTAACCGACGCTCGACCCCCAGGCACGATCGATCCGCCGACAAGAAGATCCTCCGCGACCGGTTCGGAAATCAACATCACGGACCGAACCGCCCTGAATTTGGAATTCGCCAAGGTCCAGGCCCAACTACAAGATATGCGGACCACAGTCCATCAAGCTACGAGTTCGGCGCCGGAGATCGACCGGGTAATTCAAGAGTCACAGAGGACGCCGTTTACCGACAAAGTCGTCAATACTCCAGTCCGACGATTGGAAAGAGTCAAGATCACACCATACGACGGGTTTACCGATCCTAAAAACTTCTTGACTTCGTTTGTCATCACAATGAACCGATTTCGTTTCAGCTCGGAAACCGAGAAGGACGCGGCCATGTGCCAACTATTCGTGGAGAATTTATCCGGGGCCGCGCTCGATTGGTTTTCAACGCTCGAGCCAAGTTCGGTAAACAGCTATAACGAGCTCACTACCAAATTCCTCAAACGCTTCACCATGTTTATCAAGCAGAAAACAAAAAACGCCGAACTCTGGGCCCTCGAGCAGAAGCAGGACGAGCCCCTACGCAACTTCATGGAACGTTTCAAAGCGGTTGTATCCCATTGTACGATCGACGACGAAGCCGCGATCGAGGCTCTTTACAAAGCCACCTGGTACGAATCGGACTTTCACAGGGAGATCAAACGCAATAATCCAAAAACATTGGAGGACATCCTGCACAGGGCGCATATCTTCATCATGGAGGAGGAGGAAAGGTCCGAGAAAGATAGGCGATACGCAATCACGAAGCAGCCCGCCACCAAGGACAAACTGTACGTTCCCCCGAAACAACCCGTCAACACGGTCCAAACTCAGCAATCCTGGTCAAACACTTGGGTTCGGTCGGATGAACCAAAAGAACCCGACACCACTGAATCCGCACCGTACTGCAATTTCCATAACCGGTATGGAAATCATTCCACCGAGGAGTGCCGACATCTACAGGAGTTCCTGATGATGAAGTACAAAAAGGGGGAAGTTCCGGTCGAAGGAGCCTTCCAACCCTCGAACAGACCGCGCCGTAACGATAACGGTAGGAGACGTAATTCCAGACCAAACAAGGCTACCGAGCAGCCCAAAAATAAAACCGACGACGAACAACCGAAACGAGATCGGGAGGACAACGTGGAAACTCAACAACCTCCGCAGGTTCGAAAACGCGTCAACATGATCATGGGCGCGTTGGAGACGTGCAACTACTCCGTCCGAGCTCTGAAGACATACAGCAAGGAAGCAGTGGCCGCGAAACAGTCACATCAGACTACACCCTGCGGAACACCGATCACCTTCTCCGAGGCCGACACAGAAGGACTTCATATGCCGCATAACGACCCGTTAGTCGTCGAGGCACTCATCGGTGATGTCGTAGTCGGGCGAATTTTGATCGACACTGGGAGCTCAGTTAACGTGATTTTCAAGGACACGCTGAAAAATATGGATTTTCCCGACAACCAAATCAGGCCAAACATCGAACCACTCACCGGATTCTCAAGCGAGCAAACCATGACAGCAGGAACGGTCAAAATTCCTATGTATACCGGGGGAATATGTCGAATGGTCAAGTTCTTGGTGCTAAACAAACCCGCGATCTACAACGTAATACTCGGCACGCCATGGAAGTTCTCGATGAAAGCAGTCGTGTCAACGTATCATCAATGCGTCAAGTTCCCAACACCTTCCGGAATCTTCACCCTCAGAGGCGACCAAGTGATGTCCCGAACGTGTTTCATCAACGAATGTAAACTGAGGACCACTCCCCGCACCTGCGTGATCAATAAAAAGAAAAATCCAAACGATCCCGATTTACCGCGACGCGAAACGATCGTCCAAGTCAGTATCGACGATTTCAATCCGGAGAGATGCGTAGGGATCGGAGCCGAGCTTCACGAGGACATCAAAGCGGATTTAATCCGACTCCTCAAAAGAAACATCTCGACCTTCGCCTGGTCAATCACAGATATGCCTGGAATCAATCCAAGGATAATAAGCCACGAGCTCAACATTGATCCCACCTTCAAACCGATCAAGCAAAAACGACGCAAGCTCGGCCCCGAGAAGGCTCGAGCCGTGAACGATGAAGTCGAAAGATTACTTAGCGCAGGATCGATTACGGAGGTTCGGTATCCCGACTGGTTGGCGAACCCAGTCGTTGTGAAAAAGAAAAACGGAAAGTGGAGGATATGCGTCGACTTTACCGACCTGAACAAAGCCTGCCCAAAGGATAGTTTCCCGCTCCCACATATCGACAGACTCGTCGAAGCCACCGCCGGGAACGAACTCCTCTCGTTCATGGACGCTTTTTCAGGTTATAATCAGATACTCATGCATTCGGATGATCGTGAGAAAACTTCATTCATCACGGACCGCGGTATCTATTGCTACAAGGTGATGCCCTTCGGCCTCAAAAACGCCGGTGCTACCTACCAACGCCTCGTTAATCGGATGTTCGCTAGCCAACTCGGCAAAACGATGGAGGTTTACATCGACGACATGCTCGTCAAATCTTTGGTTGCGAAGGATCACGCCGGACATCTCAACACCTGTTTCGATATCCTGAACGAGTACGGCATGAAGCTAAACCCGACCAAGTGCACATTCGGTGTAACCTCCGGAGAATTTCTCGGGTATATCGTGACTCAAAGAGGAATCGAAGCCAATCCAAAACAGATCTCGGCAATCCTTGACCTACCATCGCCAACAACGAGAAGGGAAGTGCAAAGACTCACGGGACGCATCGCCGCACTCAACCGGTTTATCTCCCGGTCCACCGATAAGTGTCTCCCCTTCTACCAATTACTGCGCGGAAACAAAAATCTTGAGTGGGATGATAAGTGCGAGGAAGCATTCAAGCAGCTCAAAGATTATTTGTCAACACCACCAGTTTTGGCAAAACCCGAAGACGGCGAGACCCTCTATCTCTACATCGCAATCTCAACCTCGGCGATCAGCGGGGTCCTCGTTCGGGAAGACCGAGGCGAACAAAAACCGATCTTCTATATCAGCAAATCACTAGATGGAGCTGAAGGACGGTATCCGACTCTTGAAAGGCTGGCCCTCGCCGTTGTCGTCTCAGCTCGGAAATTGCGCCCTTATTTCCAATCACACTCAGTCACCGTGCTAACCGATCAACCACTCCGGACAATCCTACATAGCCCAAGCCAGTCCGGTCGGTTGGCTAAATGGGCTATCGAACTCAGCGAATACGACATCGATTACAAAAGTCGGACAAGCATCAAATCACAGGTCCTCGCCGATTTCCTCATTGAATTATCTCCGGAATACATCAACACTGACGTCATAACCGCCGAACGATGGATCCTTCACGTCGACGGGTCGTCGTCTCACCGAGGCTCTGGAATAGGCGTTCGCCTCAAATCTCCGACGGGAGAAATCTTGGAGCAATCTTTCCGCCTGACGTTCAACGCGTCTAACAACGAGGCAGAATACGAAGCGCTAATTGCCGGACTACGTTTGGCCAACGCCATCGGCGTCACACGCATTCACGCCTACTGCGACTCACAGCTCGTCGCAAGTCAGTTCAGCGGGGAGTATGATGCCAAGAATGATCGAATGGACGCATACCTCAAGCTCGTCAAACAACTTGCTTCCGAATTCGATTCGTTCGAACTTACCAAGATTCCGCGGGGCGAAAACGCTCCAGCCGACGCACTCGCTGCCTTGGCTTCGAGCTCCGACCCTCACCTCAAACGAACGATCCCGGTGGAAAGTATATCAGAACCCAGCATCGGAAGCACCGAACAATGCATTGTCACGACTCGCAGACGGGATTACGAGGAAAATCCCGCGACTGAACCTGTCTCACGTCGACAGAGACGGACTCCAACCATCGAGCCCGATCAAGACAACGAGCCAGAACGCTCTAACACCGCCGAGGGCAACAACGACATGTCGCAAGTCGGTGAAACGGCCCGATCGGATGATGAAGCGGAGGATCAGACAGACGGTCTTCATGAACCAATAGACCTCGAACAGTCCGACGAGCAGACTCCCGCCGATTGGACACTGGAAATAAAAATGTACATCATCGATGGCGAAATTCCGGCCGATAGATGGGCCGCTCGACGACTCAAAATGCGCGCCGCTCGCTACATACTTATCAAAGACGGACTGTTTCGTTGGAGTGCAGCAGGAATCCTCCTCACATGCATCTCGGGCGATGAAATTCAGGAAGTCATAAAAAAAATACACGAAGGCGACGGCGGCAATCACTCCGGCGGCCGATCTCTAGCCCTAAAAATCAAGAGAGCAAGCTATTATTGGCCAAGTATGCAAGCAGACTGCGAGAGGTTCGTCGCGAAGTGCGACAAATGCCAAAGGCATGGCCCAATGATACACCTTCCTACCGAGCTGCTAACCACTTCGACAGCTCCGTATCCATTCATGCGATGGGGGATGGACATCATCGGTCCTTTCAGACGATCCACTTCGCAGAAAAAGTTCATCCTCGTCATGACGGATTACTTTACCAAATGGGTAGAAGCCGAGGCGTATCCCGTCATCCTCGCCTCCGACGTTCAAAAATTCGTCTGGAAGTTCGTTATCTGTCGACATGGAATTCCGTACGAGATTATCACCGATAACGGCCCCCAATTCATATCAACACTATTCAACGACTTCTGCGCTAAGTGGAAAATCCGACTAAGTTTTTCCACACCAAGATACCCGCCGAGCAACGGTCAGGCCGAAGCAACAAACAAAACAATCATAGCCGGCCTCAAAAAACGATTGGATACTCATAAAGGGACATGGTCAGATAAACTCGACGGAGTCTTATGGTCATACCGAACGACCCCGAGATCGTCAACGGGGCAATCCCCCTTCTACATGGCCTATGGCGTGGAAGCTCTATGCCCCGCCGAACTCACAATCCCGACTATCCGTCGGACGATGCTCGCGCAAAATCCTGATCTTAACGACGAAATCATGCTCGACAACCTCGACAATCTCGAGGAACAACGCGATCAATCCTTACTTCGGATTCAGAATTATCAGAACTTGGCAGCACGCTACTACAACAAAAAGGTCCGCGGACGTCATTTCACAGACGGCGACCTTGTTCTGAGAAAAGTCTTCGAGGGCACCGAAGAGAAAAATGCCGGCAAGCTCGGTACGAACTGGGAAGGACCTTATCAGGTCATGAGGGTAGTCAAACCTGGCGTCTACGAACTCATGAAGCTAGACGGAACCCCTATTCCCCGTTCGTGGAATTCCATGAACCTCAAGCGGTATTACATCTAGGCCAACATTCAAGCGCAAAAAAAAAAAAAAAAAAAAAAAAAAAAAAAAAAAAAAAAAAAAAAAAAAAAAGATCACCGAGCTACTACACATACGCTCGATTCTAATATGTAATATGAACTACGAATGGCTTGATCCTTCTTTCGAAGGTACGTAGGCAGCCCTCACAAGGCGCAGCTATAACATTAATAAAATCTTACCAAGGCATTCTACCGAACTCCAACAGTTCGTACCTTCAAAGCCAAACTTTATGTTTGCCGAACTCGAACAGTTCGTATTTTTTAAGCCAAACTTTGTGTTTGCCGAACTCCAACAGTTCGTATTTTCTAAAAGCCAAACTTTATGTTTGCCAAACTCAAACAGTTCGTATTTTCAAAGTCAGACTTTTAGTTTGCCGAACTCCAACAGTTCGTATTTTCTAAATCAAACTTTTAGTTTGCCGAACTCCAACAGTTCGTATTTTCAAAGTCAAACTTTCAGTTTGCCGAACTCTAACAGTTCGTATTTTCAAAGTCAAACTTTCAGTTTGCCGAACTCCAACAGTTCGTATTTTCTAAATCAAACTTTTAGTTTGCCGAACTCCAACAGTTCGGATTTTCTAAATCAAACTTTCAGTTTGCCGAACTTCAACAGTTCGCATTTTTCAACCACCAACGGTTACATATCAACGTCCTGGCCAGACGATCTGATAAAGCCGAGCTTAGCTCGCACGCATCCTCATGGTGCAATGGATAATACACTTTCCACATTCGAAGCCGAGACCAGTCTCGCACCAAACTCTCAGATTATCCGAGCTAAATAAGCCAAGTCCGTCTCGCACACTCGGATTCAATGTGAGAAACCTAGAGCATATTAAGATGGGCTGTTCACGTACTCTTAAACTAAACTCTAGGGTCAAGCCGAACGTCCTTCCTCGCAAATCTAAGCCGACTTCTCAACAGTCGCAAAACTAGTAAGCCGATTCCTCAACAGTCGCAAAAACAAGTAAGCCGATTTCTCAACAATCGCAAAAGCAGTAAGCCGATCTACGATAGGGATTGCCGGCCTCGAACAGGTTCAGTCGAATTTATCCTCTTCACCCGGCTAAGACCGTACTGTTTACGGCACCACTGTGTACGATAAAATCGAGAGGTTCGTATTATGTACGACTTCAAATATATCAGAACTCGGCATAAGAATAACTTGAGAAATAACAAAGCATAACACTCGAAATAAAAAGAAGATCGATAAAAATCAGAATTCATAAAAAGCCCCTCGGGCAAAACGGATACCGGACTTTAAAAACCCTCCGGTCCAAGAGGTCAGGTTATAAGCCCATTCGGGCAAAGGAAAAACTAGTCATATTACAAAAAAAGAGACGATTCAGACATTTTGCTTCCGCATCGCATCAGCACGATCAGCCGACATGGAAGCCCGATTGGACCCAAACTCGTCGAGGCCCAGTGGAACCTCATTGCCCATCGACGTCGAAACCTCTGGATGCAACGGATCACTGAAAGGCGTGACAACCAAGTCTGCCTCATCCAGTTCGCAGAGATCGATCGCGGCATATTCCTCCACCTTTTCGGCCTTAAGCTTCTCGAGCCGATCGATACGAGACGAAGGGACAACAATACCGTGCTTCTTCTTAAGGCCCTCACAGAAATCAAGTACTCCCTGAACTTGATTGATGACGAGGAACGGTTTCTTCGCCTGTTCAACCGCCGACAAATGGTCCTTTACCTTCTGAAGCCGGACTTGGCACTTTTCGGTGACCGCCTTTCTCCTGGAAATCTGCTGGGTACGACCAGCCCTCAATCGCGAAGTCTCCGCGAAAAGCTTTATCGAGAGAGCATCTCTTTCCAACCCCAGCTCGGCATTGGATCTCTTAAGTGCGGCAATCTCGCGAGTCAGCTCGGCTACCGCACGATCGCCCGCCTCCACTCGGTCCTCGGATATATGCAGCTCCTTGCGAAGCTCCGCCGCTTGAACCCTCGCTTCGAAAGCTTTACGGCGCGATTCTCCGAGCTCGCGGTCGTAAGACCCGACGATCTCGTTCGTCTGAGCAACCATCTGCAGAGATAACGAACTTCAAAAATAAGCAATCGAAAGAAAGAGGATAACAAAAAAAAAGAAGAGAGTTTTACCTCGGCAGTAGTCTGGGCCAGTTTCTTGTAGGCCTCAGATTGGCGAAGGCTGTCGACCGGCGGAAGGAAGTCCGGGCCGAAACTTAAGCGCCGATACGATTCGACGTAATCCCAAGAATCGACCTCGGGATCTGACGTCCGACGCTTCTTCGACGCTGGAGAACTGTCCGATAGGACAATTGTATCTCCATCAGCTTGTTGGGGTTCGGTAATCCCCTCGTCGCCTTCGCCACCTTCGGCGTACCCGGTACCGATTCCAGCGGTCGAACCAGCAGCCCGCCGAGACCCCCTTTTTGTCTTCCTTTTTTTCTTCTTCTCGGCCGGATGAGAAGTGTGCTCCCCAGCAGGAATGTCTCCTTGGCCAATCTCTTCTGTTGGAACTTCCGGGTCTGCCCGTTCGGTCGCCGAAGGAGTCCGATCCCCAGCAGGAACCTCCTCTTGGCCAGCCTGTTCGTCAACAGCCGTAGCCCCGGGATTCATTTGGTCATCAGGCAGAGGAACACCCACGTCCATCTCGTCATCGTCCATCTCGGCTGAAAGATTAGGGATATCTTCGAACTTCATTTTTCTCCGACGACGTGATGACTTTGCTGCAAAAAGAAAAAAGCGGTATAAACACCGGAAAACGAGTCTCGGTATCGACGATCTACAAAATGACAGTTATACCTCTGAGAACTCTCTTCGCCTTCAAATCAAGCTTTTCCTGGTAAGCTTCCGGCCACCGAGCTTTACCTGCCGCACTTAATCTCTTCACGTGGATAAAGGTGAATCCCGGCGTAGTGATAAGGAAGCCCGGTATGTGACGATCTGAAAAAGAAACGAAGAAATATAACTTAGGCAAAATAAAGCACTAAAGGGAATCAGGAACGAATATCTACCAATAGGCGTCCTCCACTGAGTTCGGTAACTCCCGTTTGGATGCTCGACAGAGGACTCGTCGATCTTCACATAGAAGTACCGAGCATCCCAGTTGTTAACCTTGCTCGGTTTATTCCCGGTGACGAGGTCACACTCCGGCTTCGCACTAGCTGATAAAAACCAAGGCTTCGCCTTCGACAGACTCACCCGGAATAACCTTTCAAAAATCTTCGCCGTAATAGGGATATCGCACTCTTCACCGAGAGTGAGAAGGCCCATAAGATTTATTACCGTGGCCGGCATCAACTGAGAGATCGCAATATGCCGCCTCTTGCAATACTTATAGAAGAGTTCCGGGATGGGAAACTTAAGACCGCAGCTCCTGAAATACTCCTCGTAAACACAAAGATAACCGTCAGGAGCGTCCCACGGGCGGTCGGTCTTCTTCGGGATCTTGACAAGGATGCCATCCGGAGCATTGCATCTTTCCAAAGTAACTTGGACCGTCTCGGCCTTGGAACGAGACGGCCCAATATTCGCGGGCTTTTCAACCACCCGTCCGGTAGCCGACCTGGAAACATCATCCTGACGAGCCGCTGGCGATACAACGTGATCGTCCGGACAGGCAACATCACCGCCCTCCGCGAGCCGAACTGCAAATTCCCGATCTGCCCGAATCTGTTCATCCGGCTCAACGACTTCTTCAAGTTCATCCTCATCAGCAAGTTGAGGAACCTCGATCGTAACCCTGGAACTGCTTGCTTCACCACGACGCGAGTTACGTCTGAGTAGATCTTGCATATCCGAGCTCGAAACAGAATCATCCATAAAACGTCTAAGGTCCGGGAAGTCTTGATTCGGAGATCGGTCACCAACAGATATCGAATCACCTTCAGAGATCATTTCGATCGAAGGAAGGAATCGGTGAAGAACAGCTTGAAAACTAACGAAGAACAGTTGAAGATCGCCCGGAAAGTTTGAAGATCTTCAAGCAGATCGGAGAAACCACGGCGGAGGAATGATCGGCGAACGGAAAGAAAAATAAATTCTAGAGAGAAGGGAGAGCGTTTAGAGAGAGAAAGTACCTTTTTCTTTTCGGAAGCAAAGCAGAAGTGAGAAATGAAGGAGGACCGAACGGTATTTATAGAGAAAAAGGCAATGATGACAGTTCCTCGAAACGCGCAACCAGAGAGGATAAATCGACACGCGACTCTTCGAATTCTACTGCGAGAGAAGACGAATCGACACGCGCCTTTTCGAATTCTGCGACAAGAGAAGACGAAACGACGCCCTCTTCTCAAGAAAAAATACCGAACTCGAACGTTCAGGGGCGATACCGAAAACTCACCGAATTCGAAAGTTCGATAAAACAATTCAACCGCGAGAAACCCCAATCTAAAGAGGATCCGTCCTTTCAAGCCGAACTTAAGCAGTTCGCCGAACTCGAACAGTTCGTATCATCAAGCCGAACTTAAGCAGTTCGCCGAACTCGAACAGTTCGTATCATCGAGCCGAACTTAAGCAGTTCGCCGAACTCGAACAGTTCGCCGAACTTAAGCAGTTCGCCGAACTCGAACAGTTCGTATCATTAAGCCGAACTCGAAACAGAATCTGCTTAGATCATACCGATCTCAGTTTTAACCGAGCTAAAGAATACTCCCTAAAAATTCGCCGAACTCATAAACTCCCTCGCCGAACTGAGGGGGGGACCAATTGTTAGAGGGGGGATTAGCACCCCCTGGTTTAACTCGGTTCGAACCGAGATCGGTTCAATCAAGACCGGTTTACGATGGTTCGGATCGAGGATAAGCCAGCCCGAAAACATTGGGCCGAGCTCGGGATCTCGCTGAAAGCCCACCTCGGCTACCGATCTAGGCCCATCACAAGCCCAGTCCGTTACAACAGATGAAACCGGAATATTTCCTCTTTCCCGCCGATCTCGGAAATGGAAATATTCCTTGCGAATAGACCGCCGAAGAATAAGGATTATATCCTTATCTCGGAGGGGAATCCGGAATATTTCCATTCCCTAATCGAGCAAGGAAAAGGGAATATTCACATAGAGAACCGCCTCAGAACATTATAAATAAAGGAGGAGCTTCATTCTTCAAAGAATCCACAACTTCCGCAGAGACAGAGAATACAAGAGAGCTCATTACCGATCTCAAGTCTTTTGTCTTTGCCTTCTTACTTAAACTCTGTTGTAACCGCCGACTTAGATCAATAAACGAGATTCCGATTAAAAGTACTGTTTTACCCTTGTTGTGTGATTTACGGATCAACAGGCGTGAGACCCACAAGTAGGGCGGTCGGGGCGTTATACGATTGGTGATATGTTGATATTTTTTTGGTTGTGCAATGTGATATTTAGAGAATAAAATTTAAATAGGAAAATGTAAAAACTCATCACTACACACATATTTTCATACTTCTTAGAGTGTATTCAAGATTCATATTCTATTAGATAAAAAAACAAAAAATTAGAGACTTCGTGATATGGTATAAACTGGAAAAGAAAGCATATTGATAAATCGTGTATAAATTGTAGCCCATATATACATGAAAACGATGTATAGCACCCGTACACGTAACAATATCGCTTTGATCATTCTAATTTTGATGGGAATATTTGTTGTTTAATGTATAAATATGGACATGCATATATTGGAAGAAAGGTGCCTTTAGGCAGGCTTATTGGGACAAGTAAATTCTCAGGCATATAGTGAAGTGAGTGGAAGAGTTATCATTCCAATGTTGTAAAAGAAACATAACTTTCTCTCTCTTTCTGCATTGCATGTTCCCTTCATTTACAACCACCTCTTCCTCTTCACGTCTTAACGAATATTCTCCTTTACAAATTTTATACACCAATCGATACATGTGGATATATAGAATATTATCAACTCTCTCGCTCAATGGTCAAATCAAATTTCTGCATCAACTAACTTACTTTTCTTTCGCTTGATTCCAAGTATTTTTTTCTTCATGTTTTTGAGTTGTAGCACACGCGGGATTCTCTCGTCTCTCTTTTTCTATCTACACTTAAACTCCACTAAATTAAGTACTCAATTTCTGACATAGATAAAAGTTAATTGCACTATTTGTCTATTTCTTCTAATTTTATCTTGTTATTATATATGCTGAGCCTGACATACTTATATATATATGTATGTATATGCTATATCAAAGCAACATAATTATAAATTTCAAATAAATTAATGTGGCTAAGTCATGGGAATTGGTTAAACAATGACAAAAAAATACTGATAAAATATGAAAATAAATAAAAACTAAAGATATACATATTTTTGTATATACGTACATATAAGTCGAGAATAATAACTATTAGCCTAAATAAGTCGAGAATCAAATCAAAGCAAGATAATTACATATGTCAAGCAAAAAATGTGGCTAAATCATGGGGATTGGTTAAACAGTAGCAAAATTACTGATAAAATATGAATAGAAAATAAAAACTAACGGTATACATATTTTTGTGTTCACAAGATGAGATATAATTATAGCAACGTTGATATCCCGCCATTCTAATTTTCACCGATTTGACTCTCACCATGGCTCTTTGACAACAATGAAAGAAACGTACTGTCTTAAAAAATTGTTGTATGAAACAGATTTTTTTTTTTTTTTGTATATTCCAAATTGTTGTGTCTTTCGTTCATATATCATTTTTGACTTACGAAAAGTGTATATATATATATAACCGGAGAGAATATTTGGAAGACATAAAAGGACAAAAACGAACAAAAACACAAAACCATAATTCGTCGGTTGCTGTTTCGCATTGAGCCTATCACCGAGAGCGTCCATCCAGAATTGCAATCATGATCATCTGCCACTTCCATCCTATTCTAAATATGCTACATTTCTTACTTTTCAGGTACACATTATTTTACTCCGATAAAATGTTAAGACTAATATATATATATATATATATATACATATATGGTGGTAAATGGATTTTAACTGAAACATATATGGGCTCACTTTTTCCCGCTGATATAGGTCTCATATACCCAAATCTAATCAGATCCATCTCTCAACCATGCATATCTCTCTCAGTGGTTCCGGATAACTATATCTGTCAACAAGATATTCAACTGGTCAAATCTACAACATTCTGAAATAACATATATAAGCCTACTGTACCAATTGGTACAAAGCTGTGTAGAACTCTGAAACACATCTTCTTGGCTGTTTCTGTTGGATTGCCCGTTCAAACAAACCTACTCTATCTTTTTTGAGAAACTAGGTGGCGTAGCGTACAAAGCTTCGTTCAATCAAGAGATTCGAAGAGTCGCTAGAGACCGATTTCATGTTTTGATGAATTTAATCGAATCAAGAACAAGGTATCTCTTGTTTATTAATTCTTAAACGAAAACTCTAATCTAACAAAGAAGCCAAAACGACATAAATGTCCATAAAACAATATATAATCCAACGGAAGTAAAGTCCATAGAATCTAAGTCAGTGTCTTAGTGTGTGACACAAATGTCATCGCGTGTAACACAACGGTAGATGCTGCTGCATCACTATATGTTTCGATTGTTTTTCAAAATGGATGGGTTTAAAAAAAAACTGTGGGTTTTTTTTAGCAACGGAGATTTTACGGTTTGTGAGTACAATTAACGTTGACCATTTTCACATCATTTTTAACTAAGTCAATACGAAATTAGGTTAAAAAAAAATTTGCGAACAATAAAATTGAGACATTTTTATTAAAATTCGAAGAAGTTTGGGATTTAAAATGAATATTTCCCCTCCTTTCTATCAAGTTAGATCGGTCTAACAAAGTCTTATGGACCAAAGTCGAGTTTTAATAAAAGGTTTGGGATTTAAAATGAAAATAAACCGAATCCTAGGCTAGCGTTTATACATGAAAGTAAACTCGTGTTCCGGTTTTATAATGGGCCTTTAATATTTGAGCTTATAGGTCTTTAACAAAGTCTTATGGCAATAAAGACCCAAAGTCGGACGGCCCATGAAATAGCGTAGAAACGGCAACCAGTTCAGATATTTGGGATGCAGACGCTTCGTTGTCCATCATGGACCAAAGCATATCCGCATCTTTCGCACGTGCGAGGGATCCTAGCGCGTATAGATTCCAAACAAGCGGAGGATTTTCGTCTTCATTTCCGCAAACCGTTGAAAGTTCTGGTTCTGGTTCAGGTTCAGGTTCAGGTTCAGGTTTTGGTTCTTTCTCTCTCGAATTTTATGGATTTCGAATTGCAAAAATTCAATTCTCTTGCCGCTCATTTTCTGATTTCACGGATATGAACCTTAATTTTGGTGGTTGAGGTTCCTCCTTTTGTCTCAATTTTCGCGTCTCGTATTTACAGATTAGTGGAAATTAGGGCTTCGGATTGAGAAAATAATTGGTGTTGTTCATGCTAATCATGCTCTGCTTCTCCTATTATGCTCGTATCTTCCGATTTTGGAAACGTTAATTTCAAACCTTAGATCTGAGAGTTGTGTGAGAAATTTGCATAAGCTGCTGACCTGTTTAGATTATCTTCTCTCTTAAAAATTCTTAGGATATCACTGTTTATCGCATCTTTCTGGAGGATTTGGTTCGCTACCATGAAGTTCCTGGAGTACACTAATCTGGACAGGTTAATCTTTTTTTCCCCCTTTTTTGGTGTCAAATTGCGTTGTTTCGACCTGTTTTTGAATTACGAGAATCAGTTTCTTCCTCTTTTTGGATACTGAAAGGATTTTTTTTTAAAAATTCCAGATTGAATGTTTTTCTGGGTCATCTAAATCTCGGGGAAAGAGCTATCAAAGGTTGCCTGGAAGCGTATTCTTGTAAGCAAATGTTTGTGTTCTCTGTCAATTATCTTTATGGGATGCAAGGGAAATACGCTAAGCTTTTTTTTTTATTTTTTTCTCCCGATAGGTAAACATGCGGGAACTGATAAGAGATTGTCTCTTAGTTTGGAGAATGAGGTAATTTGATAGTATGAAGCATCTAATTATTGCTATCAAGCATGTGTTTTGGGCTTAATCATTGAATGTGTACAGCTGCTGCTTGTTGACTTAGTTTCTTAATCTATTGTTCTTGTTCCTTGAACTCAGATGCTCGATTATCTTGGGAAATCTTCTGACACTGACTCTTCTTCACCCGTTGATCTTTTGTTAAGCAGATCAAGGTAAGAAATCTAGCTACAAAGCTTTTTCACAGTCTTTTTATAATATAATATTATATATCCCTCTTACGTCTATATCCTGGTGCTTATTCCAGTCGAAAGGCTTTGATCTACTTGGTTCTTACACTCTATCAGATGTATCCGGACTACGATTTCAGGTAATTATGTGTTTGTAAATCTGAAAGGAAAACTATATGGTTTTTTTTTTTTGAGGGAGGGGGATTATGGGTAATGTCATTGTCAGCTTCTTGGGCGATATGGCAACCCGCTATATAATCCCCCTTTAAACCTGTGTGGGAGTGTTGTCAGAAGGTTTGACGAACGGTTCATCGAACTGTTGCTTGCTGAGAGTTCAATTCTCTCCATTTCCAAAAAATCTAACTAAACCGGTTGTGCGGAATGCTATGAAGTGTCTGATTGAAAATGAGAGAGTACAGCTATGTTTATAACTCTGTCACTATCGCATTGTTTTTTCTTTCTATTTTTCTTGTTTCCAGCGCTGTGAAAGCACATCAGTTTTTCTCGGAGGAAAGCTGGGACACGTTTACGCAGATGTTTAACAACTATATGTTTGAAGCTTCCAAGGTATACTGAGTGTTCACTATCTTCTGTTAGATGGAAATTAGAAAACCGGTTGATTTTGCGAGGGAGAATCACTTTCCCCATCTTCAATATTCCAATTCGACATTCCATTAAGCTTCTTTAAAGGATGACAAATGTAACGGATTGAGATTTTATGCACATGATCTTATATAGTATGTATTCTCCTATCTGCTTTTTAGGAATGGACTGAGAGGAATGAGGATGGTTCCCTACTTGAGGTAATCTACGAGGCTCTTGATGAGGTAAGTTCACTGCAATAAGGAACATTAGAAGCTGGGCAAGAGTAATGGAAATAATTAATTCATACAATTGTGAAACAGGTCGTAAAACTAGCTGAATGTGAGATCTATGTGTACAACCCAAATCCTAATGCTGATCCTTTCCTCGAGGAAGGAGCAATGTGAGTTACAACAACTTTCCTTTCTCTATTCAGATATTCTACCCTGATTGTCAACTAAAAGGCTGTTTCTTTTCCTGTTTTGTTTTGGGTCAAATCCAGATGGTCTTTCTGTTTCTTATTCTACAACCGAAAACAGAAGCGTGTTGCGGGTTTTCGTTTCTGCTGCATAAGGTTAGATGATTGCCATCCTACCAAGTTGACTGTCTCTTTCACTGTATTCTCCTTCAAAAGTCTTTCCAACTCTAAAACTGTCTATTGCAGTAACCTGGCAAATGATGCATTTCTGGCCGACACTCCTCCATATGAAGAAGATGAAGAGATCTTTGACGACATGGATATGTGATCTCTGTATCTTTATGCTGAGCTGCACAGTCTGTAAAAAATCTGTATATCATCGATGTTAGATGTTATGCTCTCTAGTCTCTAGGCTTGTGAATCCAAGTCCAAGGTTAAGCTCTTCGCTTTCCTTTATCTGTGTAGTTAACCTAACTATACTCTTTACCCTGTTATATGCAATAAGCTTATCAGACTGTTGTAATCCAATGTCCCTAAATAAAGAGACAAAATGTTGAGATTTGTGTTTATTTTCTCGTCACCTTCCATTCACCAGTGGTCACCGCAAGAGCAAACTCCTGCATGAAAATGATGGAACCGGTTCATATCTCGGATGACAAGATCTCGCTGCACGATACTTGATATCACTTTCATAGCACTGTGGCAATCCGAGCATATCCGTAGATTCTTGATGATCAATATGCGATTTCTTGATAAGGGCATTCTAACAAGCCCAAATGCCAAAGCCAACCTCTCGCTGTGAACCCACAATCTCTTATCCTTTTCTTCATCGTCCATATCGAGCAGAACCGCATTCCGATCAGGAACATAACCGGCTCGCTTTGCTTTCATGTTAAGCCATTCCAGCATTCCATTTATGAGCTTCATATCCGGATGATTTGATAACCTTCCCACACTGAAGTAATGCACATCTCCTTGATGTTCTATCCAACTTAAACCAGGTTCCTTCTTTACACCCTTTTCCTTCATGCTTCTTCTAATGGACGCTACGTTTGCCCATTGTTTTGCACCTGCGTACATGTTTGATAATAGAACATATGTCGCCTCGTCCTTTGGATTGATCTTTAGTATTTCCTCTGCCGATCTCTTTGCAAACTCTACATTGTTCTGAACAATGGAGGCACTAAGCATCGCCCGCCAGATCATAACGCTAGGCTCATATGGAATCCCTTCAATCAGCTCCATTGCCTTCTCAAGCCGCCCTGATCTTCCCAGAAGCCTGACCATACATGTATAATGTTCCAAACACGGTTCAATACCATGATCTCGAATCATCGACTCAAAACAATCTTGACCTTCATCTAGTAGTCCTGCATTGCTGCATCCAGAAAGAACACTAAGAAATGTTAACCCATTTGGCTTGTAATCGCTATCCTTCATAATGTCGAAGATTCTCAATGCCTCTCTAGTCAGTCCATGTGTGGAATAGCCTGAGATCAATGCATTCCATGAAGGTACGTCTTTCGTTTCCAACTTGTTGAACACAGATTGTGCGTCTTTGATATCACCACATTTTGCATACATATCTATCAGTGAATTGCTCACTGCAACTTTCTCGGCATTACTGGTTTTTATAGCCAGCCCATGAACTTGGACACCGAGCTCCATGCTCGCCAAAGAAGCACAAGCTCCAATAGCACTTGAGCAAGTTACTTCAGTTACTGATACCTGATTTCTGAGCGCTTCACGAAACATGCTTAACGCTTCTTCTCCTTCACCTAGATTCTCATACCCGACAATGATTGTGTTCCAACTTACCTCATTTCTACTTGATAACTCAGCAAACAACTTCACAGCGGTATCCATTTTCTCACATTTGGCGTATACATCGATAAGAGCATTTGAGACATAGACTTCCAAATCAAAGCCAGCTTTCACCACAAGGCCATGAATTTGCTTGCCTAAGCCATAACACTTTGCGATGGCACACACGTTAAAAATACTGGTAAAAGTAAACTCGTTAGGGACAACGAAAGCTTGTCTCATTCGAATAAACAGATCAACCGCCTCGTTGCAAAAACCGTTTTGACCAAAACGAGCAATCATAAAACTCCATGGTATTACATCATTCTTTGGCACCTCATTGAATACTTTGAGAGCATCAGACATGTCTCCGAGTTGTGTATACAACTGAAGCAAACCAACACCCACATGGGGATCCAACTCGTAACATGTTTTTAGGATTCGTGCATGAACACCCTTGGCGAAATCAAATGCGCCTAGCCCAATGCTAGCCTTAAGCGCCGTAGCAAAGGAGTAGTTGTTGGGCATGAAACCAGCCATCCCCATACGAGATAGGAGTTCAAGAGAATCCTCGAAACGGCAATTCTCCACATAGCAAGATACAATTCCAGTCCAAACAACAATGTCCTTGCACAAAATCCCCTCAAAAACACTTCTTGCACTATCAATAAAACCACAGACGGAGTAAGCGTTGATAAGCGCAGCTCCGACAAAAGCATTGGAATTAAAACCGAGCTTAACTATAGGAGAATGCAACCACCAAGCAATCTCAGCTTTGTCCAAACTGACGAAACACTTCAAGAAGGAAGTGAAGACGTGCGGGTTAAGCTCATGACCCTCTCTATGCAACCTGGTATACAGACAAACGGGATCTTGACACGCATACCCTTGACTGAGAGTAACATACGAGACATTGTTTCTCTCAGGCATTTCGTCGAACAGCTTCAAAGCATCTCTCGCGAACCCCGCTTTGACATAGGCGTCGAGTAGAATGTTTGAGGCGAAAAGGTCCAAGCAGCTGCCTCTCTTGACGATATCGCAGTGAATAGCCTTCGCTGAAATTGGGTCGTTTAGCTGAATGCAGCGACGGAGCATTGTGCCGTAAGTATGAGAGTCTAAGCCTTGCAGCATCGGATCCGACCATTCGAATGCCGGTTCGGCGGTTCGGACAGAAATGCCACATTGTCGAACGCGTTTACATTGGATTATTATTCTGCGACTCTCCGCAAAATTGATTATTCTAAGGAACCCGATCATGCGGATTTCGAGCTTCGAACTTCCACCGCGTCCGTCGGGACCTTGACAATCGGATCAAAAAGAAAATGTCTTTCCGATCACCGGTTTAGTGGGTCGAACCGGTCATGTGTACTTGTTACTTTGCTAAAAAAAGTTTACAACATAGCAGAGCCCATAATATATGGGCCGACCCAAAAGGAGCCTGAGGGTTATCTGAATTCGATCCAAACTAGGGTTTCTGTGAGTCTTTGCCTATAAAACAAAACCTTTAGCTGTCTAACTAAGCAAGCAGTCGCTACGCAATCTCTCTGATACCTTTCCTTAGTGTTTTAATCTTTAGTCGCTTCTTTGTTTACTTTTCTGTATTTAGGATTTTGCTACAATTTTTTGCTGGCTGTGTCGTGTATTTTGCTTTTTTTTCTCGTTTCGGAATCTAGTTCTTATATTGCGATTGAAAATCGATTGAGCGAATCGGAGCAGATGATGATTTTTTTGCACTACAACGGTGCTTCCTATTAACCATGCGGATTATATAAATCGAGCTTTTTAAAACTGATGCTCCCGATTCTTCAATCTTTTTTTTTTGTTTTGTTACTAAACTCATTCTTAAGTTTTTTCTACATTTTCTCTTTGCGATTAAATCTCTCAGTTTAACCGATTGACCTACTTTCTGGCGATGTCAATATGAAAGGAATGTTTTTTTTATCAGCATACTCTGATTCGTACATAAAGAAACGCATAAATAAGGATTTTCCTCAATCATAGTTTTGTCTCTTTTCAAGTTTATTCTGAAACTGTTTAAATCAGATTGCTCAGGTTCGGATAAATTACGCGAATGCCTGTTGATATTATATATGTATAAATTTGATTTGTTTGCTCATTCTTGTTTGTGACGGAGTTTTATGATTGTAATATAATCTTCTATTCCCTTTCTGCAAAGAAATTGATCGGATTTATCATAAGGAACATTACTGAAATGGACGGACTATTCAATTCAAAAAAAAATGAAATGGACGGACTATGTTGTCCTGTATAGTCCCCCAGCCATTTTAGACTCTTAACCAGGGTTTTTAATTGAAATACTTTGAACTGTTCCAATCCAGTTCAAAATTAGATGAAATTGTGAATATCAAATTATTGATTGAATTATATATGGTTGATTATGATTGCTATAGACAGAACCAAACAAAGCAGTAATCATAAATGATAAGTAGACCAATGGATCAGTGCGCTAGTGGCTTAAGCACAGAAGTTGGTCCCATGAGCTCTTTAGTTCGATTCCCCGTTGGGAGGGATGTTTTAGGTCGAATTGGTATTAGTAAAAGCTTGTCACGGGCCTATGGGGGATTAGTGGGAGAATATGATTGACATCACGGTCAATCGTCAGAACCAAAACATAACAGTAATCGATACTTATTTGACCAATTAGTTTGACTAAATCTGTCCTAATTAATTTTTTTATCTTAAGATGGTGCTGAATAATATGTAAATAATGACCAATTAGTTTGACTAAAGAGATTATGATTGACATCTACGGTCAATCGTCAGAAGCAAAACATAACAGTAATCGATGCATGTTTGACTAATTCGGACCTACTCTCTCAGTTTTTTTTTATAAATAGTTTTAGAAATTTTGTTTTGTTTCGTAATATAAATTATTTTCATGTTTTTATGCAATTTTTATTTTTATCGAAGACTGTGTGGCCAATAATATTCTGCATTTTTTTTTATGATTGGTTAGATTATTTTTAATTTATGTATTAAATAATATTTTTTAGTAAAAGATGAATTTCTTAATATTTGTGTTTTTAGCCAAAACTACTTATAAAAAGAAATTGAGGGAGTAATTAATTTTTTACCTTAAGATGATGCTGAATAATATGTAAATAATGCTTATTTTTGGGGATTAAATATGCTAACGCTTTGATCCATAGTCTTCAAAGATATCAACTCCACCTTTTCTCAAACCACTATGGTAATGTGTTTAGTATATTCGTGAAACATCTTATAACAATAGTCAATGGATGATCGTCAGAAATCATTATTTCACTTCCAAATAAGTATGAACACTTATGTTCAAATCATAAAATTTAGTTAACTTAACTACTCTCTATAATTAAAAAGTTTTGAAGTAACACTTCAAGTATTTAATGTTATTCGAATAAGTATCAAATGTATACAAAATGCACACAAATTTATACCAAGCTATAACATTTGTAAGAAGATACATAAAAGCATATAAGAAAAGAGTCGCGTCTGTACAAGGTAAAGGTATCATCCTAGTTTCTAAAATAACAGAAGGTGTATTTTTTTTCATATCAATAATAACATAACATAAGATATTTTGGTTTCATTTGTAAAGTACACAATAATTACTATTGTTTCTTAAATCCGGACAAGCCATGCTTTGTTGATGTAGGTGATGATACTATTCAATGAAAGTGGTAATGGTTAGCACACAAAGTACTCTAACCTTATCTTTTTCATTATCCTTTTTCGGAATTTACAGTTATACCGAACTTGTACTAAGACAAAGACTTTTTAACATAAAGATACAATAGTCGGCAAGACTTGACATACACTCACGTGTTTCTTAAACTAATTTTCCATTATAATACTTATATAACGACAAACTAAACTAAACCAAACAACAAATATATAATCAAAGACGCAAAGTTAGATTCTTAGAAGATGGTCATTGTCACATTTCTTTCAATACGCAAACGGAAGCTTCACGAGAAACCAAGAGGCGTGTTCATTTTCTTTTTCTTTTTTTTTTGTTAAAGAATTTATTTTCTTTTCCAAAAGCCAAAACATCAACATTATATAAGCTCAGTTTCTTCTTCCTTCACCTATCTACTCTCTTCTATTTACCCACATTCAAAAACGATGGATCTCACTTGTAAATAAGTTTTTTTTTGTTATTAGCAAGTATTTGTGGGATTGGACATCTACGGATATGGTTCACTATCGAAAAATTATAAGTTTTCTTTTGTTATTAGCAAGTATAAGCGTTTGTGGGACTAGACATTTGGCCCATAATCTAGAAATTGGAACATGAGCTCTGAAACCATTTTAAGAATCATGGACTTTCAATTTAAAACTAATTGACAATAAATAGATCGACCCTTGTTAAAAAATATATCAACGGATATTTTAACATTATAATATTTGTTGAATAAAATTTGCATTACGATTACAACACAGTATATAATAGCGTTTCTTGAATCAAAATGTCAATGACATTAGAGATAATAAACATTAAAAAAAAAAGAAATACCAACATATTTATATAATATATATATATATACTTAGAAGGTAACGTAATATCCTAAAGATATGATTCCAATAGGATTGGGAAGAAGCCAGATGCAAAACGAGCATCGAAGTCTTGGAGTGTGATATGACTATTTTGGTTTCAAGTCCCAATCAAAAAGGGAAACGAATTTCGTTTAGGCCGATGTCGGAAAGTAAGGAGTTGTTGATACTAATCTGCAACCACAAACAAAATGTGAAAACGCGTTTAATAGTAAACTTATTGAGAACACTTCAGATCTTTCTTTGGCCGTATATATGGTCCGAATAAACGTACAATTTTCTTTCTTTTTGTTCTCCACACATTTTCTCATCATTAATTAATTATTCGAGTCGTTTTTGACAAAGATCACTTGTCGGTCAACAAAGAAAAAGAGAGTTTTAAAGTCAACGCGTTTTTGAGGTTCCACAATATAACCCACGAGTTTTTTAATATACGTATAACTCTACAGTATCTACGTAGAACTAGAAGCATGTGATTATTGTTGAACAACCAAAGGCATCTAAAAAGTTGTATAAGTAAAAGAGGCACGCCTCGTTATTATTTTTTTCATGGGTTTTAATTAATGGAATATTCATAAATAAATAAATAAATAAAACACAGAGAGGGAAAAAAACCTTATTTTATAGTAAAATCCTTTGGATGGTAGGAGAACAATTTACCTCTCCTTGCGCTTCTCAAGAAACCTTTGCAGTGACTTTCTCCTTGCGATGGGAAGATCTGCACACACACACACACACAACCACTTCCTAATCAGAAAAACATATCTTTACACTTTCAATTCCTAATTCATAACCAATTTCGAGCAACTTCAAAGCATACAAAATGTATAGGTTCCGTTTCAAAATTCAAAACTAATTAGCAATGAGTGAATCGGAGACAATTTGTTCTCTCTAACTTTGGCTAACAACAAACTCTTTTAAAATCACTGCATGCAATAATATCTAAGTAATACTCTTGAGTACTAAAGGCAATGGTATAATAATAATTTCAACCAACCTCCTTCTAGATTCTGGCCAAAGAGCTTTGGTCTAAAGGTGGTCGGAGGAATTACCGAAAGATCATTCTCCATCGATTTGTCTTTCTTTGGTGCTGTTTCCATGGCGATCTTCAAAATATTCTCAGCCTTGTTACGAGACACTTGGAAAGCGGAGACGCTTCCATTGTAGAATATCGTCATAGCAACGGTTCCAGAGACGAGTTCCGTACTGTTCCTAAGAAAAAAAATTTCAAAAATTTGAATTTCAAAAATTATTCTAGTTGCGCCAAAAAAAAAAAAATAACCTGGTGAGAGGCGCGTGAACCGGAGAAACCGGGATCTGAGGCTGAACATCCTTGGGAGTAGACGGAACCGAAAGAGATCTGGTCGAAGAATCGAAACGGTTACCACCAGATGCTAACAGCGATTTAATAATCTCCGGATCGATCTTCGAAATCGCACCTTGAATTTCTGAATCCCAAATAAAAGTCGATAAAATCGTTCAAGAATTAAAAAAAAAAAGAAAAAAAAAAGTAAACGAACCTCGGAAACTGCGACGGCGATCGAGACATTTCTTGAACTTGGGCTTTGGAGCGTTGTTGGTCTGCTTCTTCTCAAGTCCGAGGAAGTCGAGCTCAGTCGTAGCTTTAGACATCTTTGATCTGAGAGAAAGAGAAAATGAGAGAGAGAGAGAGAGAGAGAGAGAGAGAGATAGATGAAGGAGATGAAGAAGCGCGGAGAGGAAGAAGTAATGAATAAAAAAGGATCTTTCGTGTGAGTTTTAAAAAGAGTATTACTGTATCCGTGACAGGTATAACGCACGAGGTTAATGCGTTTTATTTTTTTTGGCACCAATGGCAACTCCAACTCATCCACTTTTTTGGTTCTTTTTCAATCCTCTTTAAAAATTATTTTATACTCCTTCTGTTTTTTTTTTATAAATAATTTTAGATAAAAGCACAGCTAATTAAGAAATTCATCTTTTACTAAAAAATATTATTTAATATATAAATTAAAAATAATCCAGCCAATCATAAAAAAAATTGCAGAATAATATTGGCCATACAATAAAAATAAAAATTACATAAAAACATGAAAATAACTTATATTATAAAACAAAATAAAATCTCTAAAACTAATTATAAAAAAAAACGCCATGCTAAATAGCCTAATGACCGACTAATTATATAATGAAGATACCTTTTTTATTTCTTATCCTTCACCCGGAAATAACGGAACTCCACTCAAAATGCAGCAGTGTTTTACATTATATCTTCAAATTTTTTTTATTGATAAAAATATATCTTCAAATTTTATGACCATCCAAACTTTTTTTTTTGTTAGCGATCCATGCGACTTTTATCAAATTTTGTTTGCATATTTTTTAATTTTTTTTTAAAAATACACGAACTATTTAATATTGATTGTGAAAATTCATTGTTACCCTCCAGTTATTCAGATAATTTTTTCCCAAATCGATTTGAGACCGAGAAAACCGTAAATTTTTATTATCTTCGACACATTAATCTCTTCTCTTTTTTTTTAATATTTTTATTTTCACAATTACCAATTAATTATGTGTTAATTAGAATTAACTATGATAAATAATTCGGTTTAAACAGTCAACTGTACTGAACTTACGAGAATAAGGGAATAAGAAGAACTAAAAAAGTATGAAATATGGTGTATTAAATATCACCTAAATATTAGGTTGGATATTTTTTCGGCAACAAAAA
This sequence comes from Eutrema japonicum, assembly GCA_030161315.1. Taxonomy (NCBI): domain Eukaryota; kingdom Viridiplantae; phylum Streptophyta; class Magnoliopsida; order Brassicales; family Brassicaceae; genus Eutrema; species Eutrema japonicum. Next base: position 51,385,818 of record BSQW01000005.1, read on the forward strand.
AGTTAGTGTAGTTTATGCCGTCAATTCACATCAAGGAAACTGAAAATGTTTAATAGTTAGGCTTTTTAATTGGATCAAAAAATTTATTTATGTAATTTTCTGGCAATGCAAAAAATTCGTGTATTTTTCTGGAAAATATTAAATAGTTCGTGTATTTTTAACACTTTTTCCCCGTATTTATATAGTTAGCATTTGATTTGATGTGAAGTAAGTAAATTTGACTCTCATGATCAAAATTCAAATCCTCTCCTTGCACCCTATTTTATTTAATCATTTAAAAAAACATTTTTTATATATTTAATTATTTATGCATATTTTTTTCGATTTTCCTTCCGTTTTTTCTATATTAAGTTTCATTTGGTTTTTCTTCCGTAAAACATATTTTTGGCTCCGCCAATATTTGTAATGTCTTCTGCATGTACTTCAATTTTAACATTTTTCATTTCAAAAGACCAGCAAATAGCATACAGCTCTGGTGACCATTCAAACGTGCATATTCTAATGTTTCTGTTCATCTTGGGTTCCTCTCACATTGTACGTTCTCTTCTGTAGTATTGTGTTTTCTAAAAACATGTTTAAAAAAAAAAAAATTCTTATTCTTATGAATTTTATATTTTTAATTATAAATACAACTATTTTTCCTTTTTTCTCTCTTTGAAGTGTTCATTCGGCAGTACTTCCAATCTTCGATTTAGAAATTTCATTTCAAAAGAATCTTCGATTAAGATGTCAAGAATTCAGAGCCGGCTCTGAGGAAATTGAGTTGATGCAATCGAATGGGATCCCAAATTTTTTTTGTCTCCATATTTTGTTTTAAGGGTTCCCATAAATTTTTTTTTAATTTTTAGCCCAAAAAATTAAAATTAGAATCGGGCCTCCAAAATGTCAGGAATAGTACATCACAATGATGAAAAATAACCATTGACTACTTCAATCCTTAAGGTTGATATGAAGAAAGTTGCACGACACATATTACAAGTCAGTCTTCGATTTAGAAATTTCATTTCAAAAGACCTGCAAATAGCACAATAATAGTGTTGCACGACACATATTACAAAGTCACTCTTACTGAATTTTCAAGATAATTTTTCATCATTACTATTCAAGAATATTTATTTAGTAGGTTGAGTGGATTAATTGAAATACATTTCAAAACTTATCATTTACAAAATAAAGAAAGATTTATTGGTGATTAGAGGAACATGAGCTTAGGACTCTCTCCCGTGATTAGAGGCTTTGCCTTAGCCAATCACAGTGGAGTTAACTTCCGGAAGGAATATTTCCTTGCCGCCCATCAAATATTTTCGGAAAATTTCCAAATCTTTTCACAATCTTTCAGTCTAGATACGAGAAAATCTACCTTTTTTCTTAAATCTTTAGAACGAATAATTGTTTTTCTAGGGTTCTTCACGTCGCCCTTAGGTTTGCCAACGATTCTCAACTCAAAAGAGTCGAAGGAGTGGCAAAAAGAAACCTTATTCCTTCTGCTAATGGATGAGATTCTGAACAACACAATGGAATCGATGTCCTTAGAGGAAGATAAACTAATCGATCTGCCTGATGAGGAGGAGTACAATGCTTTTGAACGTGCGAAACGGAGCCTTGTTGGTCGCCTTCTAAACCCGAAGAGTCAGAACATGGCAAGGATGTTGAGATCAATGCCTCGAATCTGGAAGGTCTATGAACGAGTGAGGGGAATAGCTTTAACAACAAAAACTTTCCAATTCATTTTTGATTTGGAAACGGATATCCAAACCGTAATGAAATACGGTCTCTGGGAGTTTGATGAGTGGGGCCTGGTAATGGATCGCTGGCTGGAGACACCTCCGACAAACTTTCTGAAAAAGGCACCGGTCTGGCTTCGGATACACAACATTCCGATCAACTATTTCACACTGAAGACGATTAATGCGATTGCTGACAAAATCGGACAAGTGCAGGTGATCGAATATGACCCAGACAAATCACTACTGCAAAATTTTGTTCGCGTTATGGTAATCATGGATCTTGAACATCCAGTGAGGGACACAAAAACGATCAATCTGCCCAAGGGAGGTGTAGCTACAGTGGATATCAAATATGAAAGACTTGGGAAGAAATGCTTTCACTTCTCAAGGCTCACTCACGAGAAACAACGATGTCCCTTGTTACAGAAACCGAAAAACAGAGGCCCGACTACTGATAGGAGAAATGAAGCTGGAAACTTAGGACAACATCCTCGACAACATCACTCAGATATGCCTGATAAATTAATGCCGTTTCTTTCTACATCAGTGCCTCCGGGGTTCAAGCCAGTAGCTAACATCGTTTCACCGGAGGTTTTTGAACAAATGCAGCTATATATGAATAGCGGTGACCCTGCAGAAAAACAGATCAGAGAATTCAGAATGAGGAAAACTCTAGAGGACTTATCTATAGACCTTGCAGCACAAAGATCATTTCTACGCTTGGAGGCTCCACCTCGAGTTTGCCCACTTTCAACCTCCCCTCTGGAGAATGACATACCCGTGAATATCAGAATTGATGGGAGGATAGAGAGCATTGAGGGAGCGATGGGAGCGATGAATACCTCATCAAACATCAATCTCAACACAACCGCATGACTTACTCCTATAAACGCAATGGATGGGATACAGAATGCAGGATATCTCTCATCACAACTTTCGACAAACCCAAATGAAAACTTACTTATGGAACAATTGAACAATGAGGGTGGCAACTTTATTCCTCACACGAATGATCTCAAGTTCCACTTGGGAACTGCACAGCGAAGCTCATCGGCCACAAGTAGCAAAAGTCAACAATCAAAAGCAACTAAAGCATCATGGGCCCGTAAGAAAAGAGCTGCCAATGGCTCTGGTACTATGCCTACATTAGGAACATGAGCTGAAGTGGAAACAGAATCCGAACATAAAAGTAAACGCAAAGCTATGGGTAATACAGAAGCGGGTTCGAAAAATTCAAAGAATGCTGAAGGTTTGATGGTTCACCAGAAACCATCCACTTCTCAATGACGACGCTCAGTTGGAACTGTCGAGGTTTGAGAAGCGACTCGACAGTTCGACGCCTTGAGGAAATGTGTCGTGAACATTTTCCGGACTTTCTGTTTCTCCTAGAGACTAAAAATTCTAGTGATCACGTTCTTAATCTTCAAAGATCGTTGGGTTATGACTACAGTCATTTGGTGAACCTAGTAGGTCTTAGTGGAGGTTTGGCATTATTTTGGAAGAATACTTTTTGAGGTGGAGTTACTTTTTTCGGACAACAGGCTGATTGACACACGAATCAAAGTTAGAGCACAAACGTATTTCATGTCATTAGTGTACGGGGATCCTGTTCAAAATAGGAGATGTATGATATGGGATAATTTGACTGATATTGGCTTGAACAGAACGGAGGCCTGGTTTCTGATTGGAGATTTTAATGAAATCATGAACAACTCGAAAAAATTAAGAGGACATCCACGCCAAGAATCCTCCTTTTATGCATTTCGATCATTGGTTAGAGATTGTCGAATACATGAATTACCAAGTTTGGGTAATCACTTCTCATGGGGTGGTATGCGAGAAATCATTACAAATGGGTTGAAGGAACTAGTATGGATACAATGCCGTTTGGACCGGGACTTTGGCAACGCTGAATGGTTTCGTATATATCCAAGAACCCATGTCCAATACCTGGAAAGACTTGGCTCTGATCATAAACCAATCCTCACCACCCTCGCCTTGGAAAACCGGGGAAGAGTTGGGATATTCAATTTTGACAAACGATGGTGCTCCAACCCAGAAGCAATGGAGATTATTCGACGAGGATGGAATGTGCATCACAACAACGATAATAGGCTGGTATCGGATCGAATATCCTCCTGCCGGAAAGTGCTATCGCGATGGAAACGACAATCAAACGGGAACTTCAAGGAACGCATGAGGAATCTGCGCAGGATGCTAGAAGAAGAATCAAAGAAGATCAGACCTGATATGCAGAGATTATCGACACTACAAATCGAGATATCCAAGGCATATAGGGATGATGAAACATATTGGAAACAAAAAAGCAGGGATCGATGGTATAAAGAAGGAGATGGAAATAATCAGTTCTTTCACAGCTTTGCTCAGTCAAGGAAGATTAAGAACAAAATTTCTTCCCTCCTTGACACGCAAGGGATAGAAAGCTTTATGGAAAATGAGAAGGGTGATATTACAGTCAAATACTTTACTCAGCTCTTTCGATCCTCACGGCCAAGCGACGCATCGGAGCTACTCCAAGGATTTCAGCCACGAGTCACGGCGAAAATGAATTCTGATATGACAAAACCGATTACAGACGGAGAAATCCGGCGAGCGGTTAAATCAATTAGAAGTGACAGTGCTCCCGGAAGTGATGGAATGACCGGTAAGTTCTTTCAGAAATACTGGAACATTACGGGTCCACAAATGACTACTAAGGTGAAGAGTTTCTTCGATTCAAATAAAATGCCCCAAGACTAGAATTTTACTCAGCTTTGTCTACTACCGAAGAAATCGAATCCGACACTCATGACGGATCTCCGACCAATATCTCTGTGTTCGGTATCATACAAGATAATATCGAATGTATTATGTCATAGGTTGAAGAGAGTGCTACCTCAACTGGTGTCACAGACACATGGTGCTTTCGTGGCAGGGAGACTCATATCTGACAATCTCTTAATTGCGCATGAGATGATACATGGACTACGACCTAACCCGAGCTGCAAGGGTGAGTATATAGCGATTAATACCGATATGTCAAAGGCTTATGATCGTGTGGAATGGGACCTCCTAGATACTCTGTTTCATAAAATGGGTTTCGATTGAAGGTGGATTCAATGGATAATGGCATGTATACGTTCTGTTTCATATGCAGTGCTGATAAATGGACAAACACACGGTCATATTACACCGGAAAGAAGAATTCGTCAAGGTGACCCGTTATCACCATTCATATTTATATTATGTGCTGAAATATTTGTGCATATTATGAACAAAGCTGAAACAGAGGGTAAGCTTACGGGATTGAAATTGACGAGAAAATGCCTTTCGATTCAACATTTGTTATTTGCGGATGATAGCTTGTTTCTATGCAAAGCTACACTACAAGAATGCTCTGAGTTCCTACGATGTCTAAAGCTTTACGGAGATGCATCAGGCCAAGAGATTAATTTTCAGAAATCATCAATAACTTTTGGCTTAGACATTGATCCGATAACGAGGAGATTACTTGCGGAACTACTTGGAATCGAGAACGAAGGAGGTGCTGGGAAGTATCTAGGATTGCCGGAATGCTTCAGCGGTTCGAAGCGAGACCTCTTGGCTTTTATCGGAGAAAGTTAAACAAAAGGCTTAATGGTTGGTTTGCCAAAACGCTTTCCCTTGGTGGAAAGGAGGTACTCCTTAAGTCGATTGCAATGGCACTTCCCGTATATGCGATGTCATGTTTCCGTCTAACTAAATACCAATGTCAGAAGCTAACAAGCGCAATTACTCAGTTTTGGTGGAGTGCGTGTAGTCAAAGGAACAAAATCTGCTGGGTTGCGTGGAAAAATTTATGCAAATCGAAGGAGAAGGGTGGTATGGGATTTCGAGACATCGAAGACTTTAATCAGGCATTGTTAGCAAAACAAGCATGATGATTGTTCAATGAACCAGAATCACTGATTGCGAAAGTCTACAAAGGGAGATATTTTGCTTCTACAGGTTTTCTAGAATGTGGAAAGGGATACCGACCTTCATATGCCTGGCGAAATATAATACATGGACGAACCCTCCTTCAGCGAGGCCTGATTAAATCCATAGGTCGGGGGGAAAACAACCAAAGTATGGACTGCAAATTGGATCATGGATGACCATCCAAGGAGACCTCGGAACAAACAGACGATCATCGATCTGGATTTAAAAGTGGAATAACTTATTTCTAGCGATGCACAATGGAGACTAGACAAGCTCAATACTTTGTTCCCGGTGGATGAGGTGAAGAAAGTTTTGGCAATGGAAATTGGTGCTGCTGAGGATCGTTTCATCTGGGCATACTCAAAGAATGGCTCTTACTCAGTCAAAAGTGGCTACTGGTTTGTCGCAAATAACCCTCTCACACCTGAACCGATTCAGACACCACTAGAAAAAACACAAGTGACCCTCAAATGGAGAATCTGGAAATTAAAGACAGTCCCCAAGATCAGAGTGTTTATGTGGAGAGTACTCTCTGGAGCATTGGCGGTTGCGGATAGACTACAGACTCGTGGCATGACTGTTGATACCACATGCAAATTATGTCAATAAGGTATGGAGACAATAAATCATGTCTTGTTCCGATGTTCTATATCAATAGAGATCTTTGAGAGAGCGGACATTGCTCCTCCGACCAACGGGTTTGGCAATTCCCTAGAGGAGAATGTCTCATATATGTTGGACCTTACGGAAAAGTCGACGTTGAATAAAGAAAACAGGATTTTAATTCCTTGGGTATTGTGGAATATATGGAAAACCCGAAACTCTGTTATGTATGCAAATACACAGGAATCCACATTCGTCATAGCGCAAAGATCTATTGAGGAAGGGAAACAGTGGTCAGCCGTTAATGAACCAGAACAAGCACAAGAGAGTGTCGAGATATCGGAGATGGGACTCGGTAACAAATGGTTCACACCATCGAACGGTACAGTGAAATGCAATTTACATGCTAATTGGAGAAGTTCGTCGACACACAGTGGTGTGTCTTGGATTTCCCGAGACCACAAGGGCAACGTAATCCATCATGCACGAGAGGCAATTACAAGCTCCCCGAACAGGATAGTGGCAGAACTGAGATGTATTATATGGTCAATGCAGAGTCTACGGGATCTACACATGTCGGACATTTTAATCGCATCAGACTGCCAACCTGCAATAGAGGCAATTCTTAATCCTTCCCAATGGCCTCGTTACCGGTTCTTTCTTGAGCATATCACACGTCTTCGGACATGTTTCATGAATTGCTCCTTCGAAGCGGAACGGATGGGCTCTAATTCGATTGCCAAAAATATAGCTAAGAGTGTGACTAGAGACGGGCGACTCCAATCATACCTCGCATTAGGAGGGCCTGATTGGTTACATGATCGAATTTTCTGAGAAACACTTTGAGTATCTGAAAATCCTTCCCTTATAATTTGATGCTCTATTTCTTGGTTTCTGGTTTTTTCTTCTTATTTGATCATCGTATTCTCTGAACCTTTTGGTTTATCAATCGAATCCAGACGTTAAAAAAAAAAAAAAAAAAACTTATCATTTACATTTGAGACATTGAGTTATTAACTAATTAGAATAAATTTAAAAAACTGCTATCAAAATTATCTCAACTCTTTGTAATCTCCACATCCACGTATTTGTTTAAGCAGTTTAAAAAAGCACTGCATCATCATACAATATTATTAATTTCTAATTGGGTTGATTAATTTTTATACTTCAAATTATGAAGAAAACTTTTGTTGTTAGGAATCTCTATATTATCATTTAATAAATCATTTAAGAAAATAAATTTTAATTTGTAAATTATTACATATTATATCATTACAAATAACCAAAAATAATTAAAACTGGAAATAATATAAATGTTTTTTAAAATTATTGAAAAGAATATAGAAAGTATTTGTTGTCATTAAAAAGATTATTAATTATTTTTAATATTTTTTTTTTTAAATAATAAACAATTTATATCTACCCATCATATTTCATTTATGTAAATTCGATACCCCGATTTGGTTTACTGAATCGGTATAGATATTTAGGCTGATGACAAAAAAACAATTATATATATATTTAAAAAAAAAATCTATTTGAAATCTTGTTATATTTTTAAATATAGTTTATTATATTTTATTTCAATATATATCAAAACAAAATTTTATAAAAAGTTCGACATTTTTTTTTTTTTTTAAGAGTTCGTGGATTAATCACAAAAAATAGATTTATTAAACGATACATATTAGAATTATGTTTTCAAAATTATATATTTTTTTGGATTAATCCGAATAATATTTTAGTTTACTGCAAAACAGATTAAATAAACAAATTATTATGAATCGATAATTTTATTTATAATCATTAGTTATCTATATTATAAAATTCCGATAAAAATAAAAATTTAAATATTTTTTTAATAAATTTTATTTGTGATAATTAAACTAAAATATATGTATATATATATATATATATATCTCGAAGGGGCATGTTCATTTCGAGTTAGAACTGGACACTTGTGTAGTTGTGTTTATATAAATGAATAAAAAAAAAGAGTCAGATGCATGTCTTTCACGTGTTGAGACGTAGTTAATGTCAAGCACTAGGTGCATTTCTCCACAAAATTTTATTCTCACAGTCTGATTTGACTCAGTCTCTTTATTTCATTCATCTCACGTTTTGTCTGTGCTGGCAATTTGATGTCGATGTATTTTCCAAGCTGACCAACTTGCCCCTGTTAGACTTGGAATGGTAAAAACGATAAGTATTAATGTGTTATAGATCTAGCGGATGATCCAGATTAAGCTCGGATCAAACATATCATACAGAAAAAGTACAGATAAACGGTTTAAAATATTATTAAATAGAAAAATGGATAAAAAATGATACATAACAGATTTAGGTATACATATATTTGGTTCGGTTACTTTTATATGAATTACTAGCTGTGTAGCACGCGCATTGCGCGGACAGAGAGTTTCATCTATAAATCTTAATTATGTCATTCCAAGTTTTATGGATGTTGAATCGAAACGTGTTTACTCAATTCGATATGATTAAAACAGACTTATCGAAACAAACTAAAGTAGACGAATAGAAAAAAACATAGATCGAGAGAATACACTGAGAATATGCTAATTAGAATGCAGTTTGAAGATATTCGTCACCATACATTCATATTCGATCCATCTTCTTATTCTTCTTCTGGTTGTTATTTTCTTTTTTCTACTTGTTTTTCCTCATATTTTTTGAATTATTCTTTATCGGCATTGTCTTCTTCGAACTTCTCTTTTTATCTTTTGGTTTTTCATCTTCTTCGTCTTTTCCTTCTCCTTATTCATCGTCTTCGTCTTCTATTTTTTCTTCTTTATCGTCTTTGTCTTTTCCAACTTCTTTTTCTTCCAATTTTTTCGGTCTCTTTCCTCACCTTCACCTTCTCCATCTTCCGGTTTTCTTCTTCTTATTTTGTATTCGTTTTTTTTTCTTCTTCAATGTCATTTTCTTCTTCCTACTTGCGCGGGCAGAGAGGGTTTATTAATTAAATCATAAACAATAGATCATATCCGTCACCATACATTCATATTCGATTCATCTTCTTATTGTTCTTCTGGTTGTTATTTTCCTTTTTCTACTTCTTTTTCCTCATATTTTTCGAAGTATTCTTTATAGGCTTTGTCTTCTTCGAAATTATATTTTCTATCTTTTGGTTTTTCATCTTCTTCGTCTTTTTCCTCATATATTTTATATTATTCTTTATCGGCTTTGTCATCTCCAAACTTCTCTTTTTTATCTTTTGGTTTTTCATCTTCTTCGTCTTCGTCTTCTATTTTTTTTCTTTATCGTCTTTGTCTTTTCCAACTTCTTATTCTTCTGATTTTTTCAGTTTCTTTCCTCATCTTCACCTTCTCCATCTTCCGGTTTTATTATTCTTATTATGTATCAATTTTTTTTTCTTCTTCCACGTCATTTCCATCTTCCACCTTGCGCGGGCAGAGAGGTTTTATCAATTAAATCATAAACAATAGATCATATCCGCCGCCATACATTCATATTCGATCCATATTTTGTTGTTATTTTATTTTTTCTTCGTCTTTTTCCTCATATATTTCATATTATTCTTTATCGGCTTTGTCTTCTCCGAAATTGTATTTTTTATCTTTTGGTTTTTCATCTTCTTCATCTTTTTCCTCATATATTTTATATTATTCTTTATCGGCTTTATCTTCTTCGAACTTCTCTTTTTTATCTTTTGGTTTTTCATTTTTTTCGTCTTTTCATTCTCCCTATTCATCGTATTCGTCTTCTATTTTTTCTTCTTTATCGTTTTTGTCTTTTCTAACTTCTTATTCTTCTGATTTTTTCGGTCTCTTTCATCATCTTCACCTTCTCCATCTTTCGATTTTCTTCTTCTTATTATGTATCCATTTTTTTTCTTCCAAGTAATTTCCTTCTTCTACCTTTCGCGGGCATAGAAGTTTTATCAATTAAATCATAAACAATAGGTCATATCCGCCGTCATACATACATATTCGATCCATCTTCTTATTCTTCTTCTGGTTGTTATTTTCTTTTTTTCCGTCTTTTTCCTCATATATATATTTCATATTTTTTCTATCGGTTTTGTCTTCTCCGAACTTCTATTTTTTATCTTTTGGTTTTTCACCTTCTTCGTCTTTTTCTCATTTATTTCATATTATTATTTATCGGCTTTGTCTTCTCCGAACTTCTCATTTTTTTCTTTTGGTTTTTCATCTTCTTCGTCTTTTCCTTCTCCTTATTCATCGTCTTCGTCTTCTATTTTTTTCTTTTTATCGTCTTTGTCTTTTCCAACTTCCTATTCTTCTGATTTTTTTGATCTATTTCCTCATCTTCACCTTCTCCATCTTCCGGTTTTTTTCTTTTTATTATGTATCCATTTTTTCTCTTCCATGTCATTTCTTTCTTCCACCTTGCGCGGGCAGAGCGGTTTTATCAATGAAATCATAAACAATAGATCATATACGTCGCCATACATTCATATTCGATCCATCTTTTTCTTCTTCTTCTGGTTGTTATTTTCCTTTTCTTCGTCTTTAATTTTCCTCATATTTTACGAATTATTCTTTATCGGCTTTGTCTTCTTCGAAGTTTTCTTTTTATCTTTTGGTTTTTCATCTTTGTTTTTTTCCTCATATTATTCTTTATCAGCTTTGTCTTCTCCGAACTTCTCTTTTTTATCTTTTGATTTTCATCTTCTTCGTCTTTTCCTTTTCCTTCTCCTTATTCACCGTCTTCGTCTTCTATTTTTTCTTCTTTATCACCTTTGTCTTTTCCAGCTTCTTATTCTTCTGATTTTTTCGATCTCTTTCCTCATCTTCACCTTCTCCATCTTCTGGTTTTCTTCTTCTTATTTTGTATCCTTTTTGTTTTTTCATCAATGTCATTTCCTTCTTCCACCTTGCGCATGCATAGAGGTTTTATCAATTAAATCATAAACAATAGATCATATCCGTCGCCATGCATTCATATTCGATTCATCTTCTTATTAATCTTCTGGTTGTTATTTTCCTTTTTCTTCGTGTTTTTCCTCATATATTTCATATTATTCTTTATCGGCTTTGTCTTCTCAGAACTTCTATTTTTTATCTTTTGGTTTTTCATCTTCTTCATCTTTTACCTCATATATTTCATATTATTCTTTATCGGCTTTGTCTTATACGAACTTCTCTTTTTTATCTTTTGGTTTTTCATCTTCTTCATCTTTTCCTTCTCCTTATTCATTGAATTCGTCTTATATTTTTTCTTTTTTATTGTATTTTTCTTTTCCAACTTCTTATTCTTCTGATATTTTCGGTCTATTTCCTCATCTTCACCTTCTCCATCTTCCGTTTTTTTTTCCTTTTATTATGTATCCGTTTTCTCTCTCTTCCATGTCATTTCCTTCTTTCACCTTGGGCGGGCAGAGAGGTTTTATCAATGAAATCATAAACTATATATCATATCCATCGCCATAGATTCATATTCGATCCATCTTCTTATTCTTCTTCTGGTTGTTATTTTTCTTTTTCTTCGTCTTTAATTTTCATCATATTTTATGAATTATTCTTTATCGGTCTTGTGCGGGCCGAGGGGTTTCAAAAACGTAATACAAAACTTTATGTTATAAACCCAAGAGAATTAGAACAACCACTTCTACTTCTTGTTCCTCTTTTGTTCTGTCTTCATCTTCTTCTTCTTCCGGGTTATATTATTCTTTTTTTTCCCTCTCCTTCTTCATCACACTTGTCTTCTTCGTTCTCTTTGACTTTCTATTCTTCTGATTTTTCTTCATCTTCACATTCTACTTTGTTTTATTCCTATTTTTCTCTAAATTCTTCATCTTCTCCTCATTTAAAGTCTTCATCCAATTTTTTTTTTCTCTTCCCTGTCTTTCCCTTCTTCCACTTCATCTTTTCTCTTATGGTTTTTTTCTCCTTCTCTGACTTCTTTTTCCTTTTCTAACGATTATTATTCATTTCTCCAATTCTTATCCATCTTCTTATTTCTATTCGACTTTATATTTTCCCTTTCTTAATATTTTTCCTTGTATTTTCGAGTTCTTCATCATCTTCGTCTTCAACTTGTTCTTATTTATCGTCTTCATCTTTTTGGACTTCTTATTCATCTAATTTTTCTTCGTTTCTTTCATCATCTTCACCTTCGTGTACTTTGTATTATTCATCTTCTGGTTTTTTTTTTTTTTTCTTCAATGAATTTTCCTTTTTCCACTTCGTCTACTATGTATTGGTTTTTTTCCCCGACTTCTTCTTCTGTTTTTTTTTCCAAATTCGTCATTTCATTCTTCTTTGTTCACATCTTCGTCTTATCCGACTATTTTATTTTCTTCATTGGCTTCGTCTTTTTCTTCTCCCTCTTTTCATCTTTTAGTTTTTATATTCATCGTATTTTTCTTCGTATTCTTTATCGTCTTCGTCTTCTTTGAATTCTTATATTTTTTTTCATTCGGGTTTTCTTCTTCTAAATTTCTTCGTTTTATTCTTATGATTTTTCTTCAGCCTCATCTTCTCTGTTTTCTTCTATCGTCTTTGTATTCTCCTGCTTCTTATTCTTCCACATCCTATACTGTTTCTTTGTGTTATTCTTCTTCCTTTTATTTGACTTTTGATTTTTCGTCTTCCTCGCATTTTCCTTCTTCTAATTATTTTTTGGAAGTTTGGAAATTTTCGGACATACATTTTCACATTTTTATGGGCTTGGCTATCTTTACACAAACGATAAATTTATAAGAATCTTGTGAAGTAGAATCACATATATAACATGGACACATATTATCTGACCGTTCTAACATGAACACTCATTTTGAAACGAATGGAAAATATAGTTTGAAATCTGAATCAAAGTCACAATGTCTAATTGAAACACAATACACAATCATCTTAGGATTCAAATTTCTTCATTACAACTGTTTGTAACAAATATAAACCACAATCGCTGAAGCAACTACACAAATAACAAAAAGAGCGGCATATATATATATGTATATGTATTTTATCGATTCCAGCTCTCTATCCATGTTGGTATTCCGCATATCTTCAATTTCACTATTTATTCTGAAGAAAGTTTTTTCCGCAATTTATCTTCTCGGATTCTAGTTTAAATTTTTCAATATTGTTATCACTTTCAAGTTGGTAATCTTTTAAGGTGTACAGAGGTACTATCTAATTAATATCACCATAAAATTGTCACCCAACTTCTTCTCAAAGATTTTTTATGGTTTTTTTTCTCTAAATTCATTATCCACCTAATAAATAAATAAAAACAACCAATGTAAACGAAAACCACAAACCAACATAACCATAATACCCAAAATAAAGTGAATATGTAAACCAGAAACTCTACCTCTCGGCATCACAGCTAAAGAAAAAATCATATACGCACGCAAGGTAACCCAATAAGCAACACATAAAAAAAACAACAAACACTTTAGAAATCTAAAATATGAAGTAAAATGGATATAAAATTATAATTAGACGTTGATATCTCCAAATTAGCCTAAGAAACTACACTAAAATAACGTTAAGATCTATGAACTAATAAAAAAAACACAAGCAACTTTGCAGCGAAGAAGAAGCAAATCTGTGGATCTTAGACGATAGTTTAGATAGCAAAGTAGAACAAAAAAAACACAATAGTTTAGATAGCAAAGTAGAACAAAAAAAACACAATAGTTTAGATAACAAAGCAGAACAAAAAAAATCGTGATGACCTAATGATGAGAGAAACACTAACAAAACAAACAAAACAATTGAAAATCTAAATTATGATATACCTCGACAAAGGAGAGCCGAAAGATCTCAAAAACGAATCCGTGAAAATAGAATCTACATGAATAAACCAAGAAAAAGAGGCAATGATAACAAAAAGTAAGAAGGCAAATATTACCATCAACAGTACACCATTAGAAATTCAATTCACTTTTACTATATATGATCCCAAGAGAACATGTAGATAATCTACCAAAGCTTGATGGAGATATGAGAGCGTTGAACCTCCTGCCAAGAAAAAAATATCCTTTATAAGTTCTAAACAGTAGAAAGCAGAGCAAAGATAGAAACACACAAAGATATTCTCAGACATATATACCACAATCAGTACAGTGAGACCTAAAATCCAATAATCCAAATTAACGATGAACATGCACTCACATCTTGTGGATATGCATTTCAGATTCATTAGGGTGCTTCCCGTAGAATACCATCCCAATACGTAGAAGTCAGGAAACACCTTGCCTAACGAAGCAAAAGAAAAAATCTACTAACTCACAAATAGCTGCAACAATCGAGAACAAAGTACATACAAAGCTCTTACTTCTTCTCGAGGAAGGATTTATCATGGGTATCAACAGTATAATCAATCAAAAGCTTGAAATTGTTGAAGATCTCAACAGTTGAACCTCTATGGGCATCAATCGTGCAGTCATAAACCCTAGAATTTTACATCAGCATCGCGTAGCCGCTGCTGGGGCCATGAGTGGAGGATTAAGCTGAGTCTTAACCCTAACGTGAGAACACTAATTACTAACAACAACCACTCACCGACGAAACCGAACCTCATAAACAAACCAATAATTAAACACAACTATTGGGAGCTAATCAATAAACATATCGCAACCTCTTGTAATAGAAACGACTGATCACAAACATCCAAATTGAGCATAACAAAAATTAAGAACAAAACCATTGTAATCGAAAAGAGGAACATATTTTTTTCTTGAGTTCCTGGCTTTCGGGTTTTCGTTGATTAGATCTATTAAAACAATCAATATAATCGATACACAATCACAAGATCAGGTTTTAAAATACATTCACATTCAAAAACAATAATACACATAGTATATAAAATTCAAAGAAAATAAATGAATAAGAACAAAAAAACCAAGATTTCTCGTATAAAAATCTCAAAAGAAAAATAATCCATAAACTAAACTAAACCTACATGACGGTAAAACGAAGAAGAGAAAAAGCAGCTCTAAGTAATGGAGGTAAGGAAATATATATATATATAGTTTTTTTTGTAAGGTTAGGGTTTTGAAATAAGGGTTTTCTAGAAAATAGACCCAAAACCTAATAAATTAACAGCCCAAAATTCGATAATCGGTACGGCAAACTACAAAATCTACAAAAACTTAATTTGAACCGATAAAAAGGGTATTAACCGAGTTTTACGGTTTAGAATGAATTAGATAGCTCTATTCCGAAAATTTACTTCGCTTTTACTATATATGATACGAAACTATCCTAAAAACTTAAAATTGATTTAATTTTATTGAATTTTGGTTAAATTTTTAAAAATATTTAATTTTTACAAATATAACTAAATATTATTGGATCTTTCGAATATTATGAATATTATGATATTTATAATTGTAATTTTGAATAATTATTAATTTTAATTACGTTTTTAATATTTTGAGTGATCAAATTTTTATTTCTGAATGCAATATATAAATTGATAAACCTGTCAAACAAAAATTGAGAAATGAATCTATACATTTTTGTAAAAATAGTCTAAGTTATTTAAAACTATAAAAATAAGAAATATATAAAAAAAACTCCAAGCCTATAAAAGTATAAAAGATGTTATGCACACAACTAGGGGTGGGCATTTCGGTTTAATTTCGGGTTCGGTTCGGTTCGGTTAATTCGGGTTGAATAAAACTCTAGCCGAACTTAACCGAAATAAGCTTGGTTCGGTTTGTGTTCGGTTTGGGTTTAGTTCGGTTTGTTTTAGTTCGGTTCGGTTCTATTTTGGTTTGGTTTTAGTTCGGTTTTTAAAAAATCAACTTATAAAAATAAGAATCCTAACGAAACGTAAACAAAACGAAGTCATAAAAAAAACCATTCCCTAAAATTTTAAAACCAAACTGAAAGTATTCCACTTAATCAAAATTAAAAAAAAAATTAAAAATTTATGGTTTCGTAATTCCATGCCACTAAAATGAATATACAACAAGTCAATAACTTAAATATAAGTTAATTATACAAGTTAATGTTTATTCATCTCTTATATGAGTCATTATAGGCTTATATCATTAATATAAAACTATCACCATATGTGTTATTATTTTTAATATTATTAATTAACTAATTAACAAAAACACATTGGTTTATCAGTTCGGTTCGGTTTTAAACCAAACCAGACCGAACCGTTCTGGTTGAGAAAAACTTCAACCAAATGGTTAGGTATTAACTATGGTTTGGTTTGAATCGGTTTGAGTTCGGTTGATTTGGTTCGATTCGGTTAAAATGCCCACCCCTACACACAACAAATATCCGGTGGTTCCATTGTACAAACTACAAAGTGGATCACTTAATTTTCGTCACAAATCTCACATTCTCTACCGCGGCGTTTTAAATTAATATTTTATTAATATTAATATTTTTTTTAAAAAGTTACTTATTTCTTTTAATATGTATAAGGGAAAAAACCCGAAAAATACTCGAATTCCACAAAATTTGGACGTTTAATACACGAACTATTTTGAAACCCAGAAAAATACATAGACTAACCGTTGAACTCATTTTAATATACAAACTTTCAAAATTCGTAAGTTTAACACCGGTTCAGTCAGCTATTTTAATACATCGAACGGATGTTAAAAAACGCCGTTTATATTTTTTAAAACGTGGGTTTAATACAAATGAAAAGACCATTCTGCCCTTGTCTTCTTCAGGCAAACCCGAATAGAAACCGCATTGCCCTTGTCTTCTTCAGGCAAACCCGAATAGAAACCGCATTCTCGCTCTCTTCCATCTCGCTCCTCCTCCTCCTCCTCAGTAAACCTCCAAACCGTTATCTCCATTGGTGGTGGTGGAGCACCCATCAGAGTTATCGAGGCGTCTAGGAGTGAAGAGTCCATCGCTGATGGATCCGATGCGAAAGCGTCGTGTAGAATGTTTGCTTAACGATTTTTTGATTCGATGTTAGTGTATCTCTTATTTCAAATTATTGATTGTGATGGGCTCTGTTTTGCAGCATCTGTTGCTGGCTTGATCCTTCAATAAGGTCTCGTTGCACCTAAATGTGCTCTCATATGGAAATAACAACATATTATAAAAAGCAAAATGGGTCCTCTTTCTGATAATTTGGAGTGTATGCTTTTTCTTGTGTTATAACATTTGAGAAAGACAAATGTCTACATTGAAGACATGAAACCACAAAGCCCCAGAAAATAACCAGAATTTATTCAGCTTCATCGCAAATATGCGGTAACAAACTTAGAAACTGTCACAATGTCTTGAATCTTGGTGATTTCTCACTTTTCTTCAGGTACGGGTTTATCAATGAATGTCTTCTGTATCCAATCAAAGGGCTGTGATGATAAAGATACAAAACAAAATGAGTTTTGAAGGAAATATTACAGAAAATGGTCAGGACGAGCTTAAAGCACTAAATATGTGTCAGCTTGCGATTCTATCCTCCTAAACATGTTGTGACTAAGTGAAGCTAATGATTGTAGATCCTAGAAGCAAAGCATTTAAACAGGAGATTAATCTGAATGAAATTGAAATCAAAAGTTGGCATGGAAAAAGAGATGAAGAAGTTTGATCACCAATTCGACTATAGATATTACGACAAAAGAGACGTTTTTTACAAAACCGAATCAAGCCTTTCATGAAATGCAACGACGCAGTGGTGCCCAAAAAATTACCGCCTTTAGGGAACAACATCTAACGAGATCGATGCAAGTGCAAATTTTGAAAGTGTTCATGAGTTATAAAAAAAATCATCTTTCGTCCAAATCAAGCTAGCAATTGCACCAGAAGAAATCACATAAGTTAGGGATAGATCCCTGATCAGGAACATATAATCTGAAACCCAATTCAAAGGCAGAGATAGCTAAGAGATCCAGAGAAAGAAGCAGATGGCTTACTTGGACGAGCTAAATGGCGCCGGCAGCGGCGGCGACGCCCCATCATGTGGCGGCCTGAATATCGACCGATTGGATCTTTGGCATAATTTCTCCTCCTACCTCGCAATCAGAATCGATCCTATTCGATCACCAAAGAACAATTGAACATAAAATCTTAACCAAACCCAATCGAAGTGGTTTAGGGTGAATATCGGTTCGTGTATTTGCCTGAAGAAGACAAGGACATAATAGTATTTTTACCTGTATTAAACCCACATTTTTTAAAGTATTAACGGCGTTTTCTAACATCCGTTCGATGTATTAACGGAGCTGACGGAACCGGTGTTAAACCTACAAATTTTGAAAATTTGTGTATTAAAATGAGTTTGATAGTTAGTATATGTATTTTTCTGGATATCAAAATAGTTCGTGTATTAAATGTCTAAATTTTGTAAAATTCTTGTATTTGTCTATGTATAAATGGCAAATTTCATGAGTTCTTGTGCTTTACTTTCCACTAGATTAACGCGCAGGATAATTTGGAAGAATATTTAATGTAATGTTTTAAAATTTTGAAAACCCTGGATCTAAACAATAATTCGATATTGATATAACTTTAAAATCCGAAACTATAAAATCTGGTAAAATCTGAAACTATAAAATTCGGTAAAACCCGTAAAAACTCACCAAATAACCGTAAACCAGACATAATAGTTGACCCGAATAGATCATGGTTAAAGAAAAAATTATAGTGCAATCAAAAAGTTTTCTTGATTGTTCTTATTGAGTCATTCTGATTTTACAATATGGTACTTTACAATCTTTTTCGTTTATAAATTATATTTTATCAAATACAATAATAATTACTTTGTCAGTTAAATATTTTTTTTCAAACATAATTCACTAATAATGGATTGCGGTCGGACTGTATTGAAACAAATCAACCCACGAACCCGGTGATCTGAAGGACTCTCTGGTTTGCTTCCCGAGTCAAATGTCAAAACATTAATTTAATGTATTAAATTAATTTTTATAACATAATTTTTTTAATGATATAAGTTTTTTTTTTTTTTTTTTTTGTCAACAGCCTTGATACCTAACCCTATTCGGTGAACCAAATCGGGGGTATCGAGTTTACATAAGTGACTTCCGATGGGTAGACTCGAGCACCTCGTGCTAACTTGTCTGCCACTGTGTTATTCGTGCGTGGGATTTGTGTGATAGAGAAATAGGTGAAAACCTCCCTGCTCCTCATGAACTCCTCCAACTGTAGCGTAAATGCCGGCCACTCGTTCGGTGTAGACACCATCTTCACCAACTCTGAGCAGTCTGTAGCAAAGGCTATCGCCGTCTTGTTGTTTGCAATCATGCAATGCATCGCCCAGATGAGTGCTTCCAACTCCACGTGTAGCGGGGATAGGCTTCTTCGTAGATTACGGGCCCCCATAATCTTTCCTTCAATTCCTTCCTGAAAGCAAAACCAACCTAAACCAGAAAATTTATCTCCTTCCTTCCATGACCCGTCAATATAGCATGTAAGCCCGTTATATTCATTTTGTTCATTTATTCCGGTGTTGGGACTCGGTGGTTGTTGGTGAGATATGTCAGGTTCACTATTTTGTGCCGCATCCCAAATTGCTATTTCTGTTTCCGCTATCCTCAAAATCTCTTGTGGGTTTCTGTCCACATTTTAATGATATAAGTTAAAATCAGAAAATTTAGCGAAATTTAAAACCTTTAAAATCTAATATGATTTAATATTTTTTCAAAATTTAATATTTTTTTATTTTTTCTATTGTATACAAAATAATTCAAGTTTGACAATTTAATATTATTTCTGGTAAAATATTTTTTAACAGATTTATTTTATACAATCATGTTTGAAAATTCTATAAAAATTTTTTTTTTAATTTCTTTAACATTATTTATTGTTAATATATTAAACCAAAAAAATCTCGAATTTTTTTTGTATTTTATCTAATAAAATATTTTAAACCACATATTTTCAACATCATGTTATATTTAAATTTATATATTAGCCCAAATTTGGAATTATAATTATTTTATATATTTATATTTGTAAAAACGAAATATGATAATGTTAAAATAGTTTCCAAACAGATTTTTTTTTTAAAATATGGAGTATTTAGTTGCAGATACTAAAAAATACTTCTGTTTTAATATAATGATATACCTGCTTGCCTTTATTTTGGTCTTTAATCTCATCTTCATCTACACAAATTTTATTTTAAAAAAAACTTTTTTAAAAGAGGCCAAGATAATTTTTAAATTTGAAATAAAGTTGATAGAGGTTCTAAATTTGTTTTAAACGTGTTACAACCTAACTTTCTAATAAAATCTACAACAATAAATCAAACTGAAATTTTAGATACCGTATCAAAATTATATACAACCGAACCAGAGTAAATTCAAGAAACAAAGGTTAAATATTAGTAAATATTGTTTAATATGTTAATTACTAATATAACACTTTTACATGGAACCTGAGATGTTTTATAATGCTTGGAATTAGACTATTAGTAAAGCTTTTTTATATATTCATTTACGAAATTAAAAACCCCAATATTATATAAGCGGTTTTTTAAAGACACATTATATAAAATATAAAGAAATTTTTGCATTTTTCTACAAATTTTGTGCTCTAAAACAATTGCATCTCTTTGATTTTAGTGTGTTTGAGTTTGATTTTTATTAGAAATTAAATCGCTTTTTTACCACTTGAACTCATAGGTTTCAGACCATATATATACTTGTCACAAGGGTGGGGCATGTGTCCCATACCATTTTCTAAAATATTTGTTTTTGTAAATTAAAATGGGGATCATTTGATTAGATGAATATGGAAATTCTTTTTGTTTTTAATGATATAGTTAATGTCTTTTTCATATGTTTCAACTTTTCACAAATTATATTGTTTTTTTTACTAAAAATATATCATTTTCCTAATATACAATATGAGTGTATTTTTTATCTTGACTTAGTTAATGTTTTTGCTTCTTTTTTGTTTATATATATGATTTTTGTAAAAACAATAAAAAAAAACTTAAACCTATATTACCTTTTTGATAAAATAAACTTCATATATTATTATGTGTCCCATATAAAAATTATTTCTGGATCTGCTCCTGCTTGTGGTGAGTTTGCAGAAAACTCCTGCTGAGGAGTCTATATATTATCCATTTATACATTCGATGATTGGATATCCAGTGGTAGTCTAAGAAAAACTATTCAACAAAAATTTTAGACTAATTTATAAGACCATGCAGTGCATCAACCAATCGTGATCGTTGGATTCATCACACTCTTGGCCGAGTCATATAATATATATGACCCACATCGGAAGCTTATATCATGTTAATTGTGCTTTAGCTAGAGTCAACGGATTCAGAAGAGAGTCAACCAATAATAATATTAATTTTTTTTCCCAAATTGAGATACTCTCATGAAAACCCCTCAATAAGTGACTTACAATTTCTCATAGCCGAATGACTGATATCCGGTTATGGAAAACTGAGAGGGTTTAAAGGTGCTCGTTTAGGTCCAGTTCCATTCCTAATGTTCTATAAAAACATTTGAATAAGAATGGTATTCATCTTCTTCATGGAGTCTTTTTGAGTTTAGAGAGCTCGATTCTTCATTGATAGTGAAGTTGTTGGATCCGTCCTTGAAACTTATAAATTATCTATGTTGGAAACGAACTCATGGTGATCAATCTCTCGTGTCTTTAATTCATGTTTCGTTTCTTTCTTCTTTTTTTTACGATTCGAGAAAGAGAAAGAGTGTTTTTGAGCGATTTCAATCAATTAGTTTTCAATCGGAATCGGATCTTTTCTTTTCGTGTAACGTATCATATTCTTGTTGGAAACTTTTCGTCCCCAATTTTTCAAAATTTTAGAATCCAATCTTCAAACGAACAAAAAAACAACAACATGCAACCAATTATGTATACTAATTACTTATATGTATAGTGGATTCATTTTTATTTTGGTATGACATTCTACGAATTAGTTAGCCAATGTACTGTTCATATTATCAATTTCTAACCCTAACATGCATATACCAACCATACCTTCAAATCCATATCAGAAAATTTGCTTTGATGGAGGTTGTGATATCCTTAAATTATTTGATGAAGAGAATCTTCGGTTCGGCCCAGTCAATCTCCGTGTCGTGATATTTTGTTCCGATTTCTTATAACATTTTTTTGTTTTGGGTTGGCTTCGTTAAGATTGGCTTTAGTTTGTTCATCTCTATTCTTCTTGTATCCACTGCAAACAACGCATGTAAATAAAAATATTGGTAAATATTTTCTTCATTGTAACAAATGCAAAATACATTTTTGTACGGTAGTTTCATCTCTTTTCTCGTTCTATAACCCCTCAATTTAGTGTATTTTGATCCATACGCTTTGACCGATCTGATTGGTAAACTGATCCTGACATTCGCTATCATTTGGATATTACTCTCGAGTAAATGTTGAAATTGGAATGATTTTTGATGCCATCGGCTTTCAATCTCGAGTAAATGTTGAAACTGGAATCATTTTTGATTGATCATATAGATGAACTATGCAAATATCAACTACCGCCGTGAAGCTGAAGATTTGCGCTCTTTTCTCCAGCACTTGCGTGGGGAGAACCGTGAGATTTCTGCAATAATCGGACATAGGAAAGGTCTGAAAAAGGTGGAAATGTGGTGCTTTTGTATGCAGCAAAGTAATAGGAATATCTCAGGCCGGTTTTTTCTTGAGAGAGGAATAGGAATACAAGGCCGGCTTCGTAAGGAGTATTTCAAGAGAATGGGTTCATCAATGTTAGGTATAGAAAGGGTAAAACTCTTTCAGCTTTTTAGTTTTGTGATTGTTAGAGTCAAAGAACATGGAGTTTGGCATTTACCCTTGCCCTTTTTTTTCTTTGTAGGAAAGTTTGAATATCAGGTAACCCAAGAGATTCTAATGGACCGTCTCACAACCAATACTCATGAAGCAGGGTCACTCAATTCATTATTCATGAAATCTGCAGGTAAAATCTCCATTCATAATTCTCATTATCATCATACTCGACAAAGATGTGTCTCTTTTGGTTTCAGTCTGATAGCTGAAGTACCTATTATCTTAACATATTAGGGTCTTAACAGTTCATGGGTCAAATGATTAAATCACATACTGTGTCTTATTATTGATGGAGCTGATCATGAGTTCACTTCTCATCACCATCAGCTTGCTTCTATTGTTTTCTCATTCTTCAAATTGGATCCCAAGAGAGATGATGATTCAGGTGATATCAGCACAAGTAACCGAGACCCCATGAGATCAGTTGTTCCGATTACATCGCGAATTTAAATAACTTTGTTCAAGATAAAACGTCTTAGCTAGGTGGTGTAGTTTGGTAATTCAGTTAAGCACAGGAAGATATCAAAATGTTTTTATGATTGATAAAATCTTCATGTCAGTTTCGATGCATTCTGGTATATGCTTATTCACAAAATCGATTAGAAAGGTCTAAAAAATTGTTTCTAGTGATAATGAGAGCCGCCAATGAACTCAACTTTGATGAAGATCTGTGGAAACGTAGACTAATGGCTACAAAGAAGAAAGTTTCATGAATACAAAAATATATATATTAGTCGAAGATCATATGATTTCCCATCTTGCTGGATTCTTACAACTTTATTGAGCGTAGAACAAACGTAGAAGGTGAACATCAAATTTGAGAACAAACAAGGTACATAATTTCTAGAAATGAGTCAAATTGCTAATTCTCAAATTTGTGGAATTTCATTTTGAGATTGATATCTCTGTATGATAATTTGCAAGTGTCCACACATCCATCCGAAAGAGAAATCACAAGATGACACTCGAAAAATACTCTGAAGACTGAAATTTCAAAATAAATATCACCAAATCATCACTACAATTTTTTAATAAAAAATTTATAAATACCAAACCAAAGCCCGAATCTTTCAATCAATCACGACAAGGTTTTTATACTCTTGTCTGGATATAACAGACTCCATGATCGTCATGGGATCGATCTCTCCATCTTGATCCAAAACCACTTTGATCATATTCTTCGAAAACCCACTGACCAACGCCACTCCTTTCTCTGTTCCCGTCACCGGCGTTGACTTCGAATGCCTCAAATTCCAGAACACTATCTCCGGCACAACTTCTCCGTAACCTTTCTCTCTGTACTTCCTCGCAATCGCCTGATGATCCGTTTCCCATTCATTCGAAGACGAGGCTTCATCGAATTCCATGTCGCTGAACACGAAAACCCTCTTGATCATCTCCTCCGCCTTCAGTTTCCCTTCAACCGCCACCCTCAGAATCAGATCGAACACTTTCTGAAAATCAGTGTTCATTCCCCATTTCATCTTCTTCACAAAATGTGTTTTTGATCTCAGATCGTCTCCTTCCACCAGCTGCAGTTCTGGGTTATCGCTGAAAGTTATCAGCTTCCCTCTCCATGGCTCCTCCGATAGCTCGGAGACGAGCACACCCAGCGCGACGGAAACCTCCATTGGAGTACCGTTCATAGATCCCGAAACGTCGGAGATAGCGATGCAATTCGTCAGCGAACCTTTCTTTCTCAGATCATCCACCATCCGTTTCCATTGCAGCTCCGCTACTTGTCCACCGTCGCCGCCGTCTAATTCCCCGATTATCACGTGAGGCAACAGAGCACCGGCGGCTATCTTCGTTTTCCCTGATTTCGCATCTTCCAGATATTTCTGAAATCTCTCGGCGTCGTGCTTCAGGAATATCTCCTTGTACGACTTCATCGCCACTGATGCTACACGATTGTACGGAAGGGATTCCCAAATTTTCGCTCCCATATAAACCTCCGGGAGTTGCAATGTTCTCCGGAGAGGAACCAGAACCTGTTTCCGAAGCCTGAGCTTCCTCGACGCCTTCGTATTCTGGGAACGATTCACGAGGAAACATTCTTCTGGCGATGCTCTCGCAGAGAAGAGTTACTTTGTCGAACGAAGAATCAAGCGACGGACACCACTTCGCCGCCAGAGAGATTTTGTTTGTTTCGCCGGATGTCAAAAACTCGAGATCTCTCCTCAGGTGATCTGAGAATAGATCGGAGACGCGTTCGTAGAGGAATCGATAGTCTGGATCGTGAGAATATCTGGTAAATGCTTCCTTCCCCATCGAAATCTTCTCCAGCTTCCGATCCATACTCGCTATTGCTTTCTCCGCCTGGTTCCTCATCTCTGCGCTCGCTATCCTCAGCTCCCTCGTCGCCGCCGTCTTCTTTTTACGGCCACCTTGAACGATTTCTCGACCGGTTCCGCGACCTCGATAAGAAGGTCTTCTTCTACCTCTTAATCGTTCTTCCGAATCGCTTTTTCTCTGCATCAATTCCGATTTTTGGCTCTGACGGATCTCAGATCCTTTTAGAATCCGGTAAAGAATCTCCGGAAAATCCTTAAAGTAGCCAAATTTCGAGATGGACTCGAGGTTACAAGCGAGGGTTTTGGGATGGCAACCATGGAGCCATAGCGCCGCCGTGTAAAACCCTTCCTTGTCGGATTTTCCCGTACCACGGACTCCACGAAGGTTACATATAAGTTTGAGAGTGGTTAAGGCGTCGTGGTCCCAAGCCGCTTTGAGTCGCTTCTCCAGAGATTCCTTGGGCGTACTAGGAACAACGTGGAAAAAGAAGTCGATGCAAGGAGACCCTGCGGAGAAGTACGTGCCTGATCCATTCTCGGTCCGGCCCTTCTGAGGAGAAGAGAGGTCGTTGACTTTAATTGACTTGTTGAAGTGTGAGACCATTAGGTCCATGAATGAGCTCCGGTGGACCAAGCAACCGAGAAGCCATGATTATTTAGAAGTGATGATAAAGGTCGTCTGTTTTGGCCTTATTTATATATTATGCAAAAACCCTAATTTCTTGCCTTGGTGATCACGTTCTTGTGAAGGCGGTGATGCTTTTTTTTTGGGATCTCTAAAGGATTTTACAATCTTTACAGCAATTTTCAACCAATCAGTTACAATCTTAAAAATTACAGTATAAGTCAAAGTCGGTGGGCCAAAGATCCGTATTTTCCCTGGCGGCGAAGAAATCGACAATTATAAAAGTCGCATTGCATTATAAAACCTAAAAAATGTAAGGCTTTTTTTTTCCATTCTGTTTTTTACAAAATTAAAACCATTGCACATGGCCCATCAAAATAACGAGACCGGGTGTGTCTCTAGTATTAACCAAAACAACACTCTGAGTTTGTCTAATGTTACAAAAGAAGCAATTGGGCCTTATACACAAGCCCACAGTCAAAAGAGAGAAGAAGCTGAAAAGGTTAAACCCAAGTTAACAGAAGCAGTCGTTGCAGTCAAGACCGCTGAAGAAGACAAACGCAGAGCACCTTTTCCTCAGTCAAGATGCAGCCAAATTCTGGTAGAACCAGCTCAGCAAATCCATCTGAGCAACATATTTGGCGTCCTAGGATCGTGTGCGATTACATGTCAGTGAGACACCTGTCGACATGTGACATGGGTCTCCTTTGCTATAAGAAACGATCCCTGCATTTTCCTTTTAGTCAAGTTGAATAAAGTTTAAGAAAACTTCATCTTTTCTCTCAAAAGCTTGAAGCTTTGCTTCATCTTTCATGGTATCAGAGCCAGGTTTATGATCTAGTAAATAAGCATGTGAACAGTGAAGGTGCTATTAAGATGGCTATTGGTTTAGTGAGGATCTTGAAGGGAAACAAGGTCGCAGGAGATTTTGGGGTCACAATTTACTGGGTCTTGAGGGAGTTGTACTTGCTGCAAATTGAAGTAAAGAGAGATGCTAAAATGCTTTCATTAGTGAAAACTAATGTTGCTCAGATGGACAGTTTGATTGTGGGCTTTAGAAGCTTACTATTAAGCTTTGGTTTTGATTGGAAAAGGAAAATCGAGTGGGTAGAGGTTTATTTCAATAAAAACCAGTACCAAAAGAACACAAGAGTAATGGGTTCAGCCACCATGAAATCAACAGGATCTGACTGGTTTCCTCCTTTGATTCAAGAGTTCTATGTCATCTCGGTGCATCTTAGTTTTGGAGTGTCTAATGAGGCTTCGATTAATGATTTAATCAAGGAAAAGGAATCTCAAGTCTGTGGTTCCAGTTCTGAGCATATAGTGGCTTGTGTCTTGGGTTTGGTAGCAAGTAGCACCTTTAAGTCTGAGGAATCTCATGCCCATTCCAAGCTGCCAGAGGGAGGTAAAAGACAAGTTAAGAAGCTTTTTGTTTCGAATGAGCTATCATGGCCAGTTCTTGGTGGAAGTTGGAGGATAAGAATTCCTCAAGGAAAGAGACTTGTATCCTATGTTGACGTGAGTGTTACTCAAGCTCCGTTGGGTTCCAAATGGGAGAAGGTTGCTCATCATGCCTCTGAAGCTCAGCTTACAGCACGCACACCATCTGTGATTTATGAAGTGTTCCATTTCCAAAGACCACCAGAAGGTGTTTGCTGTCATCTTTTCCTTTCTCCACCTTGAGGACAAGGTGGTTCTTCGCGACGGGAGTATTGATATGATCCAGATTTGGGATAGCGGGCCTACGTTGGGCTTTAACATTAAGTTACCAATTAAGTCCATTAGTTTCACATGTTGCTTCTATTTAGCCTCGTCATTTCCTCTGTAAACGATTATCACGTTGTTGATCAAAGATAGGAGAGTGGCATCCCAGATCAGCCGATATCTTCTTCCCCTTTCTTCTGATCTTCTTCCTTATTTCTTCTGATTTCTCTTCTCTATTTCTGTTCGATTGATAACCCGATCCATGGGCTTTATCAAATGGTATCAGAGCATCTAAATCGTCCTAACGAGAAGGACGTGGAAACTGGTAAAGCATACTAAAACTAGAACGAGTACTCAAGTACATATGTCTTGCAAACTATTACAAAAGGAATCATACATAAGTGAAAAGCAACTCTAATCAACACACAAATCGAGATTCAAGACTTACAAATGTGAAATGTCCAACTCTACAAAATTTACATAAACTGATGATAAACATCGGAACCAAAAACCAACCACACAC
Source organism: Eutrema japonicum (assembly GCA_030161315.1). Lineage (NCBI taxonomy): Eukaryota > Viridiplantae > Streptophyta > Magnoliopsida > Brassicales > Brassicaceae > Eutrema > Eutrema japonicum. Next base: position 51,414,002 of record BSQW01000005.1, read on the forward strand.
GCAGAAAAAGCAAACTAAAAAGATACAAACACGAAGCAATATCTGCTCTAACCAGACACAGAGCTGTGTGCGGTTTGAGAATCCGAGACACTGGTCAAGAGATGATGCGTAGCCTTTTCGTAATTCACAAAACCCATGAACCAGAAGTCATGCCCGTCCACCGTTGTCACCTGAATATACTTCTCCGGAGGATTGTCCTTCATCGCCACCGGATTTACAGTCACAACATTGGCCAACGGCACCACAACCTGCCCAAAACCATCAACATCAAATAACATTATACATAAAACTTATCCCAGAATCTTCTACGATTTCACTTTTACAAAAACGTGACTTTACCCTGTAGTAGCTCCAAGCTTCTTGGCCGGAAGGCGCTGTGAAGAAGAGAGGACGGTCGCTGCAGAAAGCGACGCGAGCATTCGAGAGATACAGAGTGCCAGCAACGGGGCCTGTCGTCGTGGAGAGGTAACATGCAAAAGTCTTCTTCAGCTTCTCGTTTGGCTCCGTTCCGAAAATCTGTCTGAAAAGGGATTCGAATCCTCCCTCCGTTATCGCTTTCGCCGTTAGGTTAACCTTTCCCCACGCCGTTTCCGACATAGACGGACCCGTCTTCACTACACAAACAAAACCCGTCAAAATTCGCAAAAATGGCCTAGTCCAAATGCTCCAATCGAGAGATGGAAACCCACAAAATTGGTGGGATCCGATGTTACAATTATGTAGAATGAGACTTACGATTGTGCCAGATGTTACGAGCTACGGTTTCAGCCTTGCGGCTCCAGCTATGGAACATTCCGATGACGGGCTCGAGAGGGTTGTTAGTTGGAGGATGTTCGAGAGGAGAGTAGACGATGTAGGGTTGGTACTGCTTCTGCTGGATATCTCCGGCGACCCACGCCGCCGCCTGCTGGTTATCGGGATGAGCTACGGGAGCCGCCGGAGCTCCCATCACGTGAGTCCCCCACTTCTTCGGATCCGGAGACGACGAAGAAGGTTGTTGTTGTTGGTCCTCTGTTTCCAGGGTTTTGGGATGTTCTTGATCAACGATATGAGGCTGGTGAGTCTCTTCTTCTTGCGATCCTTTCATGGCTGAAAATTCTCTCTGAGTTTGGCGGATGATTCGAGAAATTGAAATTGGTTTTGCGGGTTGTGCTTAATTTTGAATAATCTATAGAATCGCTATAATAATTTATAAGAGTGGATAACACAAATATAAAACGCGGTTTTTGTGGTTTCCTTTGGGATGAAGAGTCGGACTTTCTAGGCTGGATCTAATAAAATCACCGAACACAAGATTTGGGAACAGATAAAAAAGAAACAAATCATTTGAGGAAAATATTAAAAAGGTAAATTAGTGATATAGCTATGTCTAAACATTGACTTTTAAAACGAATATTTTAACGATCCAAACATGTTGTCTAGTCATTTGTGTCTGTGATATAGCTATGTCAACATCCGAATTCAAACCGGCATATTGAAAAGAAGAAAAAAAAAACCAACAACGAACAACTACTATTAGGCCTATTGAGCCCAATGTTAGCTTTAAGTTCTGGCTTAAAAAGCCCATTAAGCGTGAGTCTTATCTTCTAGACGGGATTCAAATTTCAAGCCTGTTTTAGAGAAAATTCAGAGGAGAATCCTTGAAATAAAAAAACTCCACCTTCTTCCGCGTAATTTCCCTGGAAAATTCCAATTCGGAAAGGGGAATAATAAAAATCTCTGAGAGGGAATCAGCTTCATCTTTCCAAACTCTTTGTTTCGCTGCTTTTTTGCATCATCGGAATCGTTGACCGTACAAACAAGGATGTCGAAAGAGGGAGAAACGGTGATCGGAGTTCCCTATTACGCGGGGCAGAACCCGTATCAAGCCGGGATTATGCCGCCGAACGCTATCTATGGTGATCCGTTGGGTGCTCCGATCCAGCAAACGATTTATCGGGACACTCCTGCTCCCTTCAACTGTCTCTATTGCGGCAATACTGGTCTCACCAATATCAGGTCTTATACGATTTTTAGAGTTTCTGGTTTTGTAATTGTTCTACCACTCGATTATAAATCTTCTTGTATGTGTGGATCTGCAATCAGCATTTTGGGATCAATTTCAATTTTATCGCCTCTATTACTTGATTGATTGATGCATTATCATCCCTATTATTTGAGTATGAGATGTGGAATTTCGGATTGATGGCTTCCTTCCTCCTCGTTTGGGTTTTTGGTTTCAGGATTCTCAAACTTGTTGTTTTGGCTGTGTGTGTTTCATTAGCTATATTCGAATGTTTGAACCATGGAAATTTCGAATGCACATGAACAAACTGTTACAAAACTCCAAGGAAGGTGAAACAAAAATGTTTGCCCCTATTGATCCAACTTCTCTCAACAAACATGCTTAAGCTGAAAAGATAAAGCTACTTCTCTGTGTTATTATTACCTTTTCTTTGATGAAGTACCTGTCTACTCCCCATTAGTAGTCGAGTTATTTACTTCAGGATCTCTTCTATTTTGATGCCCGATGTGAATGGATTACAAATTTGCGCTCATGAAGCATTCATGTCTAGGGGCTACATTTTCCAGATTGTCTCTAGACAGTAGAAAGTATTTTTAGAGCATGAGACTGTGGTTTTATGTCTTGATTTACCTTTTCTTTGGTTGTGATATACTTTTGTAATATCTGGATTTGAAACAGATCAAAACCTGGTGTAGCTGCTGTTGTTGCTTGCATGATGCCATTTATGCTTGGATTCTGCTTTCTGTACCCTTCAATGGATTGCCTCTGGAACAAACAGCACCATTGCCCTCAGTGTGGGAACAAGGTAATTTACTTTTGCCTGCAACTCTTGTTTTACTTTTATCTTTCCTGTATTAACAACGATGCTTCCCATTCATATGATGGATATGTCTGCAGGTTGCTGACTTTGAGAAATCAGATCCCTGCCTGGTGATGGATCCGCCACACTGGAAGCAACCCAGTTTCGCACTCCCTGCCTGATAAGATGCATTCTTTTTTCTTCTTCTTTTAAATATTGCATGTGAAGTTGAGTCGTTCTGCTGCATATACTGAGAGTCAAAATAACCCTATAAATGTGTGAGAAAAGGATTATATACTCTGTTGTCTGTACGGTCCAGTGTTTCATGAATTGAACCGTCTAGTGTCTTGACCCCTTCTTGGCTATGAAACAAGACTCTTCACGTAGAGATTCTCTTCCCCTTTAAAAACCCACAGGTAGGGATGGTGTGATGGGCCGGTCCCACCCGTTTGAGTCTGGCATGTTTAAGCTAAGCCGCCCAGTTTGAACCCGGCTTTTTATGGCTCTGCTTCAAGTATTTCGAGCTCTGCTCTGATTTTCGGCATACGTACCTCCGGCCAGTCCGTGGTTAACCTAGAAACTACATAGGAAAATAATGGGTTCTGTGCAGGGCCACAGGCTTCTGGCTTATCATAACAACCCTACCATCAGGTTAAGCAAAACAATAGCCATACAACTGTCTCACGTCACTAGTCCTCACTGCTCAAGCCTTCCTTTTCCATGGGACACAAAATTTCGACTCTTCGTGAAACGGGCTCTCTAGGATCATCGCATTTCATCTCTTCTCCTTGGCTCTCTCACATACTTAGTTTAATGGACAGCTTCAATCTTGGCCTCTGAGAATCCCCGAATTTGCTTAACATGATCCCAAAACTACAATATAACTTCGTGAATCAGACTGGATGGTTTTGTGGTTTTTTTTTCTAACGATGATGTCACAGTTGTCTTTAGTTCATTTTTTACATATTAAAAATCCGTCTTGTGTACGCTAGGGTAGCTATTTTGATAAATCGCCAAGGATCTATAAGCAAAGATCTTAAAATCAGTTGCAATTTTGTAGACTTTAGTATTGTTTCCGGATGTTTTTTTATTTTTAAAAGCATATTATTAATTAAAACATAATTCTTTCTTTATTTTATGTTTGTCATAGATTTTGATCTAAAACTGAACAAAAAATGATTCCTAGTCATGACTCATGAGTCGTATATTATTGGTTTGTGTTCTGGTATACTTCCCAGCGAATCGAGGTGTAGATAATAGCAACTTCTCTGATGTTAAAATGAAGCATAGTACAAACTATTGAAGCATGCCTTATACTTATCAACTACAAAATACTTTACTGCCTTTTGTTTTCTTTTCTCTCTGATGGCATAAATTTTCTCTCTGTTCTGTTTGGGTTTCTCAAAAGTATTACACATTTTATCTAATGGCAACATCAAGTCATGTAAACAATCCTTTAGCAACTTGAATTACTTTTTGATTTTTTGATTTTTTGTTTTCTTTTTCTTTTTCTTTTTCTAATGGAGTTTGCTCTCTGTTCTGTTTTCTTTTTCTTTTTCTAATGGCAACATCAAGTCATATAAACAGTTGCGTGCAAAGGTGAAAAGGCAGAGGATTTTTAGTGCAGAACAGGTGTGCAACTGTAGTTGTCACCAAGCATATGCCTTGTCTGCTGGTTTTAGTGTTCAAAACTTATAACTCTTCTGTTTTGTTGGAATCTGGGAACAGTAAGAGTTGCCTCTTCAGCGTGTGAAGTGGCTTGATTTGTTAGGTTCTTTGGGACCATTTTGATGTCTATCTATAGCAAGATTTTTTAAGATTTGACCAAGTTTTGGGATTAGTTCTTCGCTATAAAAGTCTAATCATGCCTCAAAAAAAGGGTCAATTAAGGAAGATACAACTGAATCTTCAATGGGGTCCATGGCTTACAAATTTTTCAAGAGATGTGTAGGATTTTCTTAGTGATTGGAGAAAAAAATAGGACCACAAGAGGAAAGCTAAACATGTGATGTACATAAAACTGCTCCTATATCATACCCATTTGTTATTTGTCATTATGTCTCAGAAAGCTGAAGCTGATCCTCAAGTCACTCCCTCAGAAGGGGTTTTGCTTCTTCACACGCAACCTCTACACAAAATATCAAACACTATCTTTCTGCGTTTTTTTACCTATATTTTTAATAGCCAGAAGAATCTTTCGGACCAAAATCTTCTCGTAGAGCATGCAATTTAGATCTTTCTTCGTCTCTGAGATTCGAAGTCAGGACATGGACCATGGTCTACCTTCCACAATATATTCAACCGGTTGAATTACAACCTTTGGAATTTGTTCTTTTCTTAAACTATTGTATCCGAAGGGTGATTAAATAAACATTGGGATGTGGTTGTTGATGATATAAACCTTGAGTAATTATGGGGTTTAGGTTTCTGTTGACATCAAGAAATGAATATGGGAAGAGTCACATCTCTAGTTTTGCTTAGATTCTAGGCAACATGTTTTTGGGACTGACCGCATCCTCTTCTTTTAAGTGTTTTGTACTCTCTCTATTTCATAAAAAGTGTCAAAAAAACTATAAAAAATTTTATATTATCCCTTATTAATATATTAAACAGATTTTCTCACTCTAATTAATATATTAAAACAATAAGGGTAACTAGATTTTTGTTCAAAATTATGTATTGAAAACATAAAACGATATTTTTTATGAAACAAAAAAAAACTTAAAACGACACTTTTTTTGTGAAACATAAGAGAAATAATAGAGTTTATGGAAACATGCAAGAGCCATAAAGAGATTTGGCTCTTAAACCCAAATAAAGAAAAATTGATGAAATAAATTATAATAAGATTCTCTTGGGTTTATTTGAGAGTTGCACAAAAAAAGGTTTTATTTGAATTTGCTTACCCAACTAGGTTCCTTCTTGTTTTATGTAGTTTAATTATGGTGTGGTGGTTGGGAGAGAAAAAAAAAGGAAAAGGATTGGATTCAAGAGATTTGTATAGCTTTTTTGATGAATGATGATGCACTTTCTCCACCTTCGTAGTGTTTCTTGTGAAAATGTTCTTAATAATAAATCTCGTCTTTAATTTTCTCTCAGTTTTGTTGGCTAGTCAGCCTACTCTAGAGGGAATGGTCAATATTCATTGCTCATTAGCTTTTACATCAAGTTTGGAATCTTGCTTATAATTTGTGTTTATATTTCCGATTACGTTTATGTTTAGCATTTGTATTTGTGGTTATTTTTGAGAAAATATAAATTTGTATTTGTGATTCATATATAGTTTCTCTTTAATGTGTAAAGTTTACGATTAAATTAAAAAAAACTATATTTGTTTTTTACGCTCATGCATTTAATTTTACCATTTGCAATAGCGTTAATTTTGCACATTCAGCGGTTCAACGTTTCTATGTACACTAGTGTTTGTGTTTGAGTATGTGTGGTAAAATTTGTGTTTACGACTGAGTTTGTATTTTCGTTTCATCCATATTTATATTGATATATATATATATATATATATATATATATATATATTTGCGTTTAGCGTTGGCATCCGTATTAACATTTACTTTCTACGTCAGCATTTGTAATTTTGTGTTTGCGTACAGCTTTGATATGTTATTATGGACATTAGTTAGTAGTTTTACAACTTCTAGAGATGTTTTCCTTTGTATAATTTAACATTAAGACAAAGGTTAAGTAAATCTAAGGTGAATATATATACATATATTGAATGTGGTTGGTGACACATAACTATGCAATGTATATGAGTTATAAAAAAAGGCGTGTGTGTGCAATGGATGGTTTGTGAAAGTGTGTGGGTCTCCCACGTCTCCCAAGTCGCAGCCCACTTGGAATTTTATACAAATTTGAATCTCACGAAACACAAGTCAGCATTATACGACTCTTTCCACCTTCTCTTCCTTCTTTATTTTCTCCTCAATGATTTTTTTTCGTCAATATATACGTATGTATTCATGTATATGTATGTGTTTTTTTATATAATATAATATGATTAAAACTGCAGTTGTGTTTCAAACGGGAAAACTTGTCACGCGAATAATTAAAATGGAATTCGGATTTTGCATAACATATTTGCAAAAACAAGTACTTTATACTTTATTTAACTTTTATTAGTTTTTTATAATTTAAAATTTTGTTACTGTTTTTTTTAAACGGAGAAATAACGAAAATACCTCTTCTCTTTCTTTCTGTATATTGTCCATAATCATACACACCGTACTTTACATGGACTAAATTATCATATACAGTATAAAAAGTACTATTTTTTTAATAGCACTTTCGATAAATGTTAATACTAATAAAATTTAAATAAAGTGCTAAATTTTACAAAATACTCTATATATATGTCTTTTTGTGCTACAAAAATTGCAAGGAAGGCTCTATATAACTTATATATACATGTCACAACCACGATCGTCATTGTGACTGCGAACTAGGGGAAAGTAGAGATGAAAGTCAGATCTCATTATCGGATTATTATTGTATTCGTATCACTCTTATCGTACCACTTAAATATCAAAATATAACGTATATAGTGGTTTCTATTTGTGGAGGAATTATTCAGTTGGTATAGATAAGAGATCGATTTTCTGTAAACGCAGAATTTTCTAATTACTTTTATTTAACCAGCTCAATATTATTATGGATTCTAGGGCAAAAAAAAAATTGAACCCTTAATTTTTTTTTTTAAAGTGTTATACTAAATTTAAAAAAACCTTTTGTGTAATATTTTTGTAGAATTGTTTTATAAAAAATACATATAAAATAATTTTTATGGGTCATTTTTAACCTAAATTTTATTATTTTATTTATTTCTAATGAAAAAAATATATAAAAAAAAAATCGGAACCCTTAATTATTAAGACACGAGGTTGGCCTTGAGATGGTCGCATCCCTTATCCTCCCCTCTTAAGCCGGCACTGGTAAAATTCGATGAATGGACTACTCGGCGACTACAGTCATCATAGAAGATTAGTTGAATAATAATAATTGAGTAGTAAAAGTCCGGATCACCTTTTGATTATCAATATATATATATTATATGAGAGATATCAGATTATTTTGTTTTGGTCTCCATGAGATATCAGATACAAAAACAAGTAATTAAGTGAATAATTTAGGTTGGATAACTACAAACACTTAATTGTTAAGTGAATGGCTATATAAGTTTGGAAATTAGACAAGTAACTATTGTTTTGCCATTTAAAAAGGAGATGTCAGTTTTCATATGTAAGAATTTTGTTTGTTTTTCCCCCTCTTTTTTTCCAAAGAAAATCATTAATATTTTTGTAACCGTTCAAAATAATTCTACATATAAAAATAAAATGATACTTTAGCTAAAATAATAGAACATTCTATATTTATGTTTTGCTAACAAATTTATTAGTACATTCTATTAGGGAATATTATCCCACATCGGAAGTTGGAAGGGATCCTAAATAATATATAAGGGACATGGGCCAATCCACTCATTGCCAATTGGTTTTGAGTTGGAAGCCCATGTAACTTAACATGGTATCAGAGCCCGATCCATATTGTCCAACCCGATCCATTATCGACCCGACCCAAAGTTGGTCCATCGATCCATGCCCGAACATACCGAGATTGATAGGCAAAGAGCCATCATCTCGAGGGGGCGTATTAGGGAATATTATCCCACATCGGAAGTTGGAAGGGATCCTAAATAATATATAAGGGACATGGGCCAATCCACTCATTGCCAATTGGTTTTGAGTTGGAAGCCCATGTAACTTAACACATTCGATTCTATGTTGTTCTAGACTTCTAGTATAACCTCAAATAGAATTCTACCAAATTTTTATAATTATTTTTTTTCACCAGATTTCGTTGTTACTATTTATACCATATGATTTGATATAAAAGGTAAATAGGTATATAAAAAACACATGAATATATATACGCCACACATGTTTATTCTCTTTTTATTTTACAGTATTTTATTGTTGAATCAAATTTGTTATAGTTTAAAGAGTATTATATTATAGTTTGTACAAAAATTGGTATATTTAATCTAATATATAGTATCCCTATATACAATCGGAGTAAATAATACGAATCCCGATCGGAGCTCAAATCGGAATATGTCGTCAAGCTTAAATGAACGCTGGCACCATCCCCCTCTGGGTACTATTAAATGCAATATTCACGCAAGCTGGCGCAATCCCCTTCTCCACTCCGGTAGCGCTTGGATCGCTCGAGATTGTGTAGGCGCGGTTCGTTTCCATGCTAGAGAGGCGTTCACCCACTCTCCGAACCGCCTCGTTGCTGAATTTCGAACAATTATCTGGTTACTACAGAGTGCCAAGGACCTGAGTTTTTCAGAGATTATAGTGGCATCTGACCTTAATGCAGCCATCGAAGCCATTCGTCACCCGACTATCTGGCCAAGGTATCGTGGCTTCAGTGAGTACATTCGCCGGCTAATCTCGCAATTCGTTCGTTGTTTGAGGTGGAGAAACAGTCTGCCAATAGCATCGCAAGAGAGATTGCAAGTAGCGTAACAAGAGATGGCCGCTTCCAGTCCTACTTAGCCTTGGGAGGACCTTCTTGGTTACATGATCGTCTGAGAACTGAAGCAATGTTAAGCATCTAGTTTTCCTTTTTTTTTTAGGAGTTTTGATGCGTTTTACTTCCTTGGCCATGAGCCTTGTCCTGTACCCTACCTTAACTCTATTTTTGGTTTCGACCTTTGATATAATGTATTTCAGACGGCAAAAAAAAAAGAAGTAACTTGTGGGGAAAACAGAACAAAACATTTGAACAAATCCGCTATCCACTATCTAATAGCAATAATGCCGTACGACGAATCAAAACGAATTTTTTTCTTTGGGTCGGGAAAAATATTCTTTACATTTCCTTGTGACATACGGAACATGAAAACAATCCTTAGAATATTAAAAGATTGTAATAAAGATGCTAATTACTCTGACTCAATTGATAATCACTAAGATGATTGGAATTGCTTGCAAGTACAAGAAATTCGCAACTATATGTTCACCACCACTAATATCGAATATGTATGGACTAGTAAGAAAGCAAATATAGGATATTTATCGAGCTAACTTAGTCTTGTTATTTACTTCAACTTACTTAGTTATTCAACACGAATCAAAATGCCTATTCTGACGGTTTTTTTTTTCCAAATATAATTTTATCAAAGAAAATTTTCTTAAAAACATAATATATGTTTATTGTTATCTGTTTATGTGTCAAATTATAATATAGGTTTTATTTTGTGGAAAATACTGTTGAAATTACGAGTTAAAATGTTATCTTACTTTAACGGAGTTGTTTCGTTAATTCGAATATTTAATTGAGTAGTTTTTCTTTGGTAGGTTTTGTGTCTCAACTAGGTCGAACACTCATCAGACCGTTACCTAACTTTTCAATTCAGTTTCTAAGGCATATATAGTAATTCGATGGCGACAACAGTAACAGATGCTGTTGAAACAGAACTCAGTAACTTAGAATGTTTTTTTTTCAATTGGAGTAGGTTTGAAGATTGGAATGGAATCTTTAGATAGAGAGAGAGAGATTTGATCCTCTTCGAATATATTATCCTCACGGAATTTGGTTCTTATTGGTGATTCTTTGAAGCTCTTATGCTTTCTTTTTTTTTTTGATAAAAATTATGCTTGTTTCTTCTTTTTGCTCATAAAATAAGTTATGTCTTTCTATCTATTTTTTAAGTTTGAATCGATTCTTGCATAAATTTTCCTTGTAGTCCTTCCATGTTAGAATGCTATGACGACAGAGATTGAGTCTCCATATTCTTAAGAAGAAGAAAAAAATCGCCAAATATGATCTCATTTGTGAGTTTCTACCTTTGTTCTATTTACTCCTAGCAATATAAATAATCAGACTTTAAGAGATTGAATACTTGATGTTAACAAAAAAATGGTCTTAACTTGCTCTCAATTACTACAAATCAGTCTATAATGGTTTTTCAAGAACTTTTTTTTAAACTATATTTTTATATTATAAGACAAAAGGTAATAATATATTTGTAATCTATATATAAATTGAAATGTTTCAATAGTCTCAGTACAGCCTACAAACTTTCAAGCATAGCTAAAATCATCGAAAATGAACCATACTAGACAGATGGGTGACTTCTTGCCTGATCCCGGATGGACATTAAAGTTGACCATTTTCTAGCTGATGTGTGCATATGGCATTAGTTGATTATATAACAATGTTGGATTGCAATTAAGATTACCACATGAAAGCCTTGTTAAGTTAAGTTTGTTAAGCAAATTTTCCTCATTCAGCCAATTCCACCAACTTCGCGCAAATGATGTGATTTCATCATATTTTTGTAGGACCAAAATTTACACTACAGACAGGAAAGATTTAATCACAGTAATATGTAAATAAACAGTTTAAGGAACAGACGATTTATATACGATAAAGCAATACAAGATCTGAGGAGGCGAGATAAATCTCTTTCCTTAACTCTAAGAATCTCCCGTAGTGTGACGGGGTTTTATAGATCCATGAGTCCCAGGATACAACCAAAGTTTAACTGAATCATCAACACCATGATTCATATCTATCGACCATTATTCTACGATACTCTCGAAATTAAAAACTTACTCTAAGCAGTAGGGAATTGAAGAAACGATTGCTAGAACTTTTAGAAAGTGTTTATTGTGTGTCAGAGGATGATCTTTTAGGTGAAAATCGTGTTGTATATATAGGAGAGAAGCTAGGGTTTTTCCATGACAGAAAAGGAATATTTCTAGAATAACCTAGGCGGCTGCGCTTTTTTAAGTCGGCCCGCTGGGTATCGATCGATACCAAAGGGTATCGATCGATACCTCAAAAAGTCCACGGGCCCAATCAAGGCCCAAGATGCGAACGTCGCACGTATGGCTTTTCTTCTCTCATGTTGTTCATTTAAGACACAACCATTCCAACATATATACACGAGAAAACATTTCTCGGTTAATGAAAACATTTCATTAGAAAGAGCTTAACTCATTTCTTTTCACACTAACATAATTTTATCAAACCCTCAGGCTTTGACAAAAAATTAGTTCCAACAATCCCCCACATGAATAGAAATGACTCTAGAACATATGAAAATTGTACAGACTAGACTTTACTAGACATACTTGACTAGACTCATCTAGACGTAGACAGACTTTCGAGAGTATACGAAAATGTAACTGTATCTGAGAGGTAGCATTTTCCAGCTTTGAACCAAACATTTTTAATATCTGTCGAGTTTACTCGGCCAGGAGGTGAACATGATGTCTTGAACCGCCCGGATTTTTATGTAAACTTAGACAACAGGTATCGCACAGAGACATCTTCTCGTAGAACTTTGTTCTCTATTGTGTTCATTTTGGCCTTGAACATTCCTGGTATTCGTGAGTGAATTTGGAGAATATAGCCTTCTCTTTCATTCTCCTAGAAACGGCCCCATTTCACACTTCACTAGGTGATCTTTTATTAGCTTGTTTTTTCAGAAGTGTCCTGTCACACTCCACTATCTACATAGCTATGCAATCATTAAAAGCCAACGCTTATCCTTACTATCCACAGGTAGCACTGTTATATCATCCTAGGAACTGGGCAGAGACATAGTCTCACAGTGCTCAATTCGAATCAGTTTAATTTTGTTTCCCTTTGAACCTAGATCTTGGGATCTCCAGTCACATAGGTGGGGTATCTGTCAAACATCATCTTTTTCTATAGGCTTTAAACCCATTCCTTTTGATGATTTTACAATTTGATCTCGCGGCAAACCTTTGGTAAACGGATCCGCTAGGTTATCAGCCGACTTGATGTAATCTATCGTTATTACACCAGTTGAGATCAATTGTCTAATGGTCTTATGTCGTCTTCTTATATGACGGGACTTGCCATTATATAGATTACTCAGTGCCCGAGAGATAGCCGACTGACTATCACAGTGTACACGTAATGCTGGCACTGGTTTCTCCCACATTGGGATATCTTCCAAAAAGTTTCGAAGCCATTCTGCTTCCTCAGCAGCTTTGTCTAAAGCTACAAACTCTGACTCCATGGTTGATCTGGCCAGGAGTGTTTGTTTGGAAGATTTCCAGGATATTGCTGCACCAGCAAGAGTAAAGACATATCCACTCGTGGATTTGGAGTTTCTTGAATCTGAAATCCAATTGGCATCACTGTACCCTTCCAGCACTGCTGGTTCTTTACCAAAGTGCAGCCTATAACTTTTGGTGTATCTTAGATAATTTAATACCCTAGTTATGGCTCTCCAATGGGTATGACCTGGATTGCTCGTGTAACGACTTAGTACGTTTACCGAGTGTGCTAAATCGGGTCTAGTACAATTCGTTAAGTACATTAGACTCCCGATGACTCTTGCATACTCCACTTGTAACTCTGCTTCACCTGAATTCTTTGTCAAGTGAAGATGAGGATCAAGTGGAGTTTTTGCAGTCCCATTGGAGTAGGTCTTAAACCTCTCTAGGATTTTTGTAGCGTAATGATCTTGAGACATAATTATTCCTTTTGAATTTCGAATAATCTTAATCCCTAGAATTACATCAGCTAATCCCATGTCTTTCATATCAAACTTTCCACTTAGCATGTTCTTTGTTTGAATGATTATATCTTTGTTGCTTCCCATGATTAGCATGTCATCTACGTACAAACACAACAACACATAACCTTGTGAAGTACTTTTGATATAGATGCACTTATCACATTCATTGATGTGAAAGCCATTTGACATCATTACACTGTCGAATTTTTCATGCCATTGTTTCGGAGCTTGCTTGAGTCCATATAGCGATTTGACAAGTCTACAGACTTTCTTCTCTTGTCCGGGAGCAACATAACCCTCAGGTTGATTCATATAGATCTCTTCCTCTAAATCTCCGTTTAGAAAAGCAGTTTTAACATCCATCTGATGTATTTCAAGGTTTCTTAAAGCTGCGATTCCAATCAACATGCGAATCGAAGTAATTCTCGTCACTGGAGAATAAGTGTCAAAGAAGTCCAATCCTTCCTTTTGACGAAATCCTTGTACCACAAGCCTGGCCTTATATTTGTCTATAGAGCCATCGATTTTTAGCTTAGTGGTGAAGACCCATTTACAACCCAGAGGTTTACAACCTTGAGGTAGGTCTACCAACTCATAAGTATGATTTTGTATAATTGAGTTGATTTCACTGTTAGATGCCTCCCTCCAGAAAGGTGCATCAGGTGTAGACATCGCTTCCATGAAAGTTCTTGGACCACTTTCCGCTAGGAATGCCATTATGAACTCAGAGCCAAATGTCTTCTCCTTACGAGCTCTCTTGCTTCGTCTCGGTTCAGCTTCTTCTACTTCTGTAGAAGTGCCTGAAGTGCTTGCCTCATTGCTAGCATCTCGTTCGTCACGAGTTCGTTTAGGATTTCCTCTATCCTTACATGGAAACACATTTTCGAAGAAGTATGCATTCCTGGACTCCATTATTGTGTTTACATGAATGTCTGGTATATCTGATTTATGTACCAGAAATCGATAGGCACTACTATTGTGCGCGTATCCGATGAAAATGCAATCTACCGTTTTAGGTCCGATGGTGACCTTTTTCGGAAGTGGTACTGCAACTTTTGCCAGGCACCCCCACACTTTCAGGTATACATACGAAGGTACATTACCTTTCCAAAGTTCATAAGGAGTTTTTCCTGTGACTTTGTGTGGAATTTTGTTCAGGATATAATTAGAGGTAAGCAGAGCTTCCCCCCACATGTTCTGGGCTAACCCAGATTCCTGCAACATTGCATTCATCATTTCCTTGAGAGTTCTGTTTTTTCTTTCAGCAACTCCATTGGATTCCGGTGAGTAGGGAGCAGTTGTTTGATGAATAATGCCATGTGCTCTACAGAATGCATCAAATGGTTCACTATATTCACCACCCCTATCACTTCTGACCTTTTTTATGGTCTTGCCGAGTTGGTTTTCAACTTCCAGCTTGTATTCTTTAAATTTGTCCAAGGCTTCATCTTTACTTCGCAGTAGAAAGATGTAACAATATCTCGTGCAATCATCTATGAAAGTCACGAAATATTTCTTGCCTCCTCTGGTTTGAATATATTTCAAATCACATAAATCTGTGTGAATTAAACCTAGAGGTTCTGTTGTTCTTTGAACGCTGGGTGATGGCGTTTTAGTGAGTTTGGCTTGGACACAAACCTCACATTTGTCTTTGCTTAATTTGCATTTAGGAATCATGTTCATGTTCATTAATCTACTCATAGACTTGAAATTAACATGTCCTAATCGTTCATGCCAAATATTAAAAGACTCAGCGAGATAAGCAATTGGTTTCTTATCATTAATCTTAGGGTTCTTTGAGGTGGAAGCCTCGGTTACATTATCCTTTCGGATTACTGCCTCAACAGACATCTTAAACAGATTATCCCAAACAAAACCCTTACCCAAATACATCCCATTCTTCGTTAGGATCAGCTTATCACCTTCCAGCTTCACAGAGAATCCATGCTTACTTATGAGCGATCCAGAGATCAGATTCTTGCGCATATCTGGTACATGTACGACGTTCGTGAGAACTAGTTCCTGTCCAGAGGTGAGCTTCAGAACAACCTTCCCGTGACCATCAATTGTCGACGAGGCTGAATTACCCATTAAGAGTTTTTCACCATTCTTGGTCTTTGTGTATGTGGAGAACATCTCTCGATCCATACAGATGTGTCTGGTTGCACCAGTATCGAACCACCAAGTCTTTGGATGGCTTTCAGCAACATTGGCCTCAGTGACCACAGCACACATGTCAGCTTCTGTCAAGTTGGCTTGAGCCTTCTTGCTACGACAATCGACGGATTTGTGTCCTTGCTTCCCACAGAAGTTACACAATCCTAAGAACCTTTGAGAAGTCTGGCCATTCTGACCACTCTTGTTCTTGAACTTTTGGAAGTTCTTTGGTGGCATCTTCCCTTTGCCTTTGTTAAGGCGACCTTTGTTCTGCCACTTGCCTTGATTGGGGTTTTGGTGTTCAACCATGTTCGCATTGTGTTCGCGAATTTTCACACCTACATTGATCTGTTGTTCCCGATTCGTAGACTCTACGCGGAGCTTAACAATCAGATCTTCAAGGCTCATCTTCTTTTTCTTCAGCCTGAGGTAGTTCTTGAAGTCCGTCCAACCAGGAGGTAGCTTCTCAATGATGCAGCAACCTTGATAGGTTTCACACAACCGCATTCCCTCAGCAAAGATATCGTGTAGGAGCCTCTGCACCTCATCGACTTGTTCCATTAGTGGTCTTGAATCCACCATCTTGTACTGCTCGAACTTCGCCACAGTGAATTTCTGAGTACCAGAATCTTCAATGCGGTACTTCTTGTCTAAGGAATCCCACAGATCCTTAGATGTCTCAGCATTTTCGTACACCCCAAACAGAGAGTCCGAAAGGCTATTCTGAATATAGCCTTTGCACAAGAAGTCAGCATGTTCCCAGGCGTGGACACTCGCAAGCGCACGTGGATCAGTGTTATCTTCTGGGAGAACAGGTTTCACCTCACTGGTGTATTTCTGCAGATTCAATGTTGTCAGATAGAAAAACATCTTCCTTTTCCACATCTTGAATGCTGTCCCATCAAATTTGGTTGGAGGAGCGACGTGATTCCCAGATGGAACTTTGACCGTCTCGATCTGACTCGCAGTCGATTCAACCTTCTCACTGGTTTTCTCCACCAATCCAGAGTTGTTTTCCACATCAATTGTCATTCTGTTAAGACAAAAGAAACAACTTTTAATTAGTATCGATATATAAACTTTAAGAATCGCAATTCTAATATCGAACTAAATCGCATTGGTGTCGATCGATACTCCTTGGTATCGATCGATACACATTCAATGTCTATTGATGCACCCGTATGGTGTCGATCGATGCACCGTAGGTGTCGATCGATGCTCGATGCACATACTGTGTTAATCGAAGCATCTTGGTGTCGATCGATACACAGTGAGTGTCGATCGATACACCCTGGGTTCCGATTGAAGCTCGATGCACATACTGTGTCATTCGAAGCAACCTGGTATCGATTGATACACGCTTAGTGTCGATTGATATACCCTGGGTGTCGATCGATACAAGTGAATTTCACAGGATCGATCATAGCACCAGTGTCGATCGATACCTGTGTCTTATACACAGTATCGATCGACATAGACCAACTTGGTCGATGCAAATTATCGATCGATACACTGAGGTACCGACCGATACACTGTTTGCATGGTATCGATCGATACACTTAAGTGTCGACCGATACAATTTAGTCCAATATCGACCGATACCATAGGGTGTCGATCGATACTCACAAGGCCTCGATCTGAATCGAACCTATCAAGAACAGATGTGTGTTCGTTGAGTATACCGTTCTTTAATCGCAATTAAAGACGGTTTTTTAGAAGATGTTTAAGCAGATCTGCTTCTACTACACGTTTCAAGTTGCTAAACAGCTGTTTGATTAACGTTTGAGTATCACTAGCAGAAGAACATCTTCTTAAAAAATAGAGAGAGATGAAGATTGCCTCTACTACACGTTTCAATTTGCTAAAAGCTTTTTGACAACTTTTGAGTATCATCAGCAATAGAAGAATCGTTTAAAAACCGTTTGAAAACGTTTATTTACTCGTGATTAAAGATCCAATTGAAGTAATAACAAAAATTGGATCTTCTTAGAGTTAAGATTGTAGGACCAAAATTTACACTACAGACAGGAAAGATTTAATCACAGTAATATGTAAATAAACAGTTTAAGGAACAGACGATTTATATACGATAAAGCAATACAAGATCTGAGGAGGCGAGATAAATCTCTTTCCTTAACTCTAAGAATCTCCCGTAGTGTGACGGGGTTTTATAGATCCATGAGTCCCAGGATACAACCAAAGTTTAACTGAATCATCAACACCATGATTCATATCTATCGACCATTATTCTACGATACTCTCGAAATTAAAAACTTACTCTAAGCAGTAGGGAATTGAAGAAACGATTGCTAGAACTTTTAGAAAGTGTTTATTGTGTGTCAGAGGATGATCTTTTAGGTGAAAATCGTGTTGTATATATAGGAGAGAAGCTAGGGTTTTTCCATGACAGAAAAGGAATATTTCTAGAATAACCTAGGCGGCTGCGCTTTTTTAAGTCGGCCCGCTGGGTATCGATCGATACCAAAGGGTATCGATCGATACCTCAAAAAGTCCACGGGCCCAATCAAGGCCCAAGATGCGAACGTCGCACGTATGGCTTTTCTTCTCTCATGTTGTTCATTTAAGACACAACCATTCCAACATATATACACGAGAAAACATTTCTCGGTTAATGAAAACATTTCATTAGAAAGAGCTTAACTCATTTCTTTTCACACTAACATAATTTTATCAAACCCTCAGGCTTTGACAAAAAATTAGTTCCAACAATTTTCACCGATTGTTACCATCTTTTTCACTAATTCCATTGTATTTAAGTTACCAGTTAAAGCGGAACACTACAAAAAAACATATTTTTTATGACGGCAAAAATGATATAAAATCGTCGTAAATAAGGTGTACTCAATACTTAGAAGTGTCTATTAATATAATATGAATTGATAAAAATGCATATTAATGTAATTTTCTCGCTAACTATACATATAATTTATTTTGAGTACAACACATAGCACTTATACAAATAAAAGGAATCCCCAAAAAACTTACCACTTACAAGTTTTTTTGTTTGTTTTGAACGTGTACCACTTACAAGTTAGGGAAAGATTACATCTAACTTGGGCATTAGTTTAGGTGGGGACCTTGTTGAAATCAGATCACATCATTGTAAACAATGAATAGTTTTGTTTTTCTTAAGATTTCAGTTTGAAATGTGTAAATTTATAATTGTGTAGTTTCCACCGAATAATTATGACCTTTTTGACATTAAAAGAGATAACTACTCATCACACTCTAATTACGTTTTCTGCACTTTTGACAAAAAAACAAAAAAAAAGGGCTCTCTTTGACAGCCTCTCCGTGCATTATTACCCTTTTTAGTTGTAATCCTCCATGCACATATGTAATCATATATACACACAACTACATAAATACACCCAAGTAGTCCCATATATATATATATATATACACACACATATATTTCTATTAATAATTTCACGGTCACGTGCAGAGAGGAAATAATTTCAACTTTAATAGTTTCCTCTTTCATAATAATTTCATACATACCTTTTTTATTAACAATTACGAGATTAGTATAATTTTTAGTTTGAATACTTTAAATTTTTTCGACATGGGATTGTCATGTCATGGAGATAAAAACCCAAACCAACGTGTAATAATAAGCTTCTTTTTTCCAAATATATATTTTCCGTTTGTGGTAGTATCTCCAAATAAAGTGTCTACCCCAAATTTGTACAATGACTTATAAACATATATTTATTGCAATAAGCGGACCGTTGCGAGAAGAATTGAAATTTTGGTAGGGAATAAAGGTAATACATTTTTCTTGAATAGGGTGGTTGATTTACTCAGCTAAAATTCAACTAGTTCACGAAATATATTTAAAATGAACATGAAACGAAAGAGAAGACAAAGATCCCGTTGTCAAGTAAAATGGGAAAAAAAAAAAAGGAAGGAGAGTCGTATTAATAATATTAAAGTATTATAATAATAATTATTAAGATAGTCAACATTAAAATTAAATTAAAGATTTCTTCTGAAACTATTGCAACTACTAGTCTCTTCATCGGAAGAGAAGATCTCCGTCGTGAGTCCACTTGAAGCATGGTCGGAAGATGGAGAGCTCGGCAAAAGGTTCAAATCCCTAGTCCTTTCTTTTCTCATGAAATCGAAGAAGATTGGTTCGGTTTTATCTTCGGTTTGGTTTGTTGTAATTATTTTAATTTGGTCATTATTATTATATCTAAGATTCCGGTTATCTCCGTCGTCGTCGTCGCTTTTGTTACCGGCTCTCTTCTTAAGGAAGATGCGACAAAGAACCCAGTTCTGAGCGGGGCCCATGGAACTCTGCAGAGAAATGGAATCTAATTCAGTGAAATTGAATAGCGAAACTAAACCGGACATTGAGAGAGAGAGAGAGAGAATTGTACCGGAGGAGAGGAAGAGAGGCGATATTCGTGCATGATCCAATCGGTTCTTGAGCCATGAGGTGGTTTGCCTTTGTAGAAGACGAGTGTTTTCTTCAGCCCAACGATTTGATTTCCTCTAGTGGTCACGACCCGTTTATCGATACCGGTAGCTTTCCAATAACCCGAACCGGTTGCCCGATTGGACCGGTTCCCATTTGGGTACTTGGCTTCCCTTGTGCTGAAGAAGTACCTCTCCTTCTCCAAATTGCCTGCACATATATTTAGACAGAGAGAGAGAGTTTAGTAACCAAAACGTTGAGAAGAGTGAAAAAAAAACAGAGAGTAAACTAAACTAACCAGGTAAGTCCCAAGGATCAGCTCTGCAAACATCGAAATCAGGAATGATGGAAGCTGGCAAAGGAGAAGAAAGGACTTTCCTCTTGAGGTACTGAACCACAAGTTCCTCATCAGTGGGATGAAACCTAAATCCAGGTGGCAATCTCACAACACCATTCTTCACGAGTTTAACCTTATCCATGGATCAAAACAGAGGAGAGACACAATCACAGAGAGAGAGAGAGAGAGAGGAAGATGAGAGTGCGGTGTATGAAGAGGGAAACAAGGATGGTCTGTTTTTATAGGGTAGAAGAAGACGATACGAACAACTCCTTTTCTTTATCATTATTTTTTTTTATTTTTTTTTGGCGTAAACCATACTCAATCTCCTTCCTCCTTTTGACGCCATTTTCACAAATCTATCTTTTCATTTTATTTTCTTAATATTCATTGCTATTTTTTATATTTTGTTGTCTCTCAATTATTATTATTTCTAGGGGTCGGTATCTACCTCCTCTCTTTCTTTTTTTTGTGTGTATCTTTCATCTGTAAAGTGTTAACTCTTCAAACATAATAATTTTTTACTATAAATAATTGTATATGCAAATTGAAAAAGACCACTTTATTAAACAACAACTCCATTTTATAATTCGTTTAAAGAAACTATAGCGTAATCATACACTCAAACAAAATAACGTGGAGGTGATAATATTCTTTTTACTACACACATTAACCACCAACCTAAGTCGTCCGTCCATTCTCCAATTTGCTTGTTGGGTTTAACCAAAGTCCCTATTAGTTTTATATATATCATTTTTTTTAATGATGATACAAATTATGAGAACAACTATAAAGACAATTTTACAATGGACAATATTTATCTGCTCCACAATGATTCACGAGCACGATAAACGGTTCCACGCTTTTCGCTCTACAAGATTTACGACCACGATGAACAGGTTCATTTGCACCATGTTGAAGATTTCCTTATAACCATGGTTTCATTAATCTAAAAATCGTATCGTTTAAGAAGTTTTATAGTATTATATATATCATCGTTTTTTCCTTTTGGTATTATATCTAAGGGGCACTGTCGTCATTTAAATGCTTTCGGCTTGAGAGAGTCCGGTAAGGTTTTTAATTGCGAATGCGGGGCCGTTCGGGACAGTCGTGACTAAAGCGGTGGTGATGAGGTCAGCTTATGTCATGCTGACAGTCGGAGATCGCTCTCTGCGTTTGCACGTTTACACATATACCCCCCTATATATTGAGATTCTGAATTGCACCGATATTTTTGGAATTGTATTTTTTGATGAATTATGTGAATAATCTGTGTATATTGAGAGCTGGGGGGCAAATATGGGGATTCTTCTGGTGGTGATGAGAGGGGGACAAAAGAATCGTAAGCCTCTTGTTTTGAAATACTTGGGCAAAGGCTTCTCGAACCACGATAATGTTTTCTATAATGTTCGACACGTTACATGCAAGTCAAACATCCAAATATTTAATTACAATCATATGTATAATATACTCTATAACATGCCATATCCAAGAATAATATTTAATATATATAATCCAACTATCCAAGTAAGGATTTTAAACTGTGTATATAGTTACTCTTGGTACTTCACCAAATATGGTTGTCGTATACAACGATCAAATCGGAATACTACTGGCTTGTATATAAAGCCGAGATAAGATTGGGGATTACGCAGCCTAATCAGGGGCCAAAGGTAATTGAAACTCGTTTTTTGAAACTTTACAAAATTCGTCATTTTTGAGATGACCATGAAACAATAAATCACATATTTGTAATTATTCACAAAAATGGAATAATTGTTTTAGAGATTCTCATCTTCAGAGAAAGAAGATAAGCCTCAATTTATTTTCTCGGCTGGTTTGGTACATCCAATAGATCCTACACAAATAGGAGAATTTGCCCCCCACACACATCTATCCCGTGAACTTTCGAACCCATGACATGGTCATGCGCCTCTCTTTTATATATTTGTAACTAACAATTTATGATTTTGTGTCTAAAAGTTTATCTCATAACTATTCGTTTTTGTACGCAGAAGACGCAGACTACCTCTAGTACCTTCTTTAAACTCAGAAAATTAGACACTGGTTATAGCAAAAATTAATGTATGTTTTTTTTGGGTTCAAAAATGTATGTTAGGGAATGAAAATAAATGGGCTTGTTCATGTGTAACTGTGTATACATCATGCATGCATATATACAGTTGTAAGGACAAATAAGGAGAGTGAGTAATCATGTGAAATGGCCTATGGGCACACAATATATCATATATATTTGCTCCATTATCCCTGTAAGTGCTTTTCCCTTCTGTTGTGGGGATTGGAATTTGTGGTTAATGTTCTTAACAAACGCAACTATTTCTCCTTTTCGTTATATAATATATCCATCGAAATATTGTATACGTTTTTCAAGAATTATTATTTATATAAAAAGATAGCAAATGATTATGAATTAGTTGATATATTCCATTATTATTCCATTTTATGAAGTGGGTGCGCTTATTTATCAATGTATATCAGTATATGTACATAAAATTAAATATGTTTTCGACTCTTAAAGAGTTTTACATACAGTTTGAATATTAATATAGCATATGCCCCTTGGCTAAGTAATAGATATATCTATGTTATTAATTAATATTGACAACTCAAACCACACCACCAAAAGAAGAAATTATGGAACTCCTCCTAGTATTTGATAACCATCTGAAATATCCCTGACAAGTCAATGATTTCTTACAAAGTGAAAGAACAATATATATATATATATATACATGTATATAAATTCGAACACCAACTTGATAATTAATGGTGTATGGACCATGCCCAGCATATATACAGACAAGTGAAACAACAATATCCATGTATACAATATATATCTACATAGTATATAATGAGATAGAAATCAAGGACCGGCAACAAAATAACTAATAAAAATGCCGTTTAATAATTAAATCTAATTCATGTAAATATAGATAAAATAAATTAAAATCAATGTCAAGGGGTCCGTGAAGCTGACAGTGTGCTGTAAGTTCCTCCAATCCCGTTGTCAACCTTCTTGTTTGTATAGATCACATGAAAAATTTCTTTATGATTAAATAAAATAAATGATCGATTTCGTCCAAATATATGTTATCTTTAAAATAACAAAGGCGTGACGTTATTGTCGGTATAATAATATTCACTATATATCGACACTACAAGTTACCTCTCTATTGAGACCAAGGATTAACAAAATATATACATTTAAAATAGTATATATCATGGTTATTAAGGATATCTTCGTCGCTGTTACATTAAAAGTTAAAACGATAACTTCCACTCTTTTAGGTTTACTTTTTTTTTGTTTAGGTTTACTTGTATAGAATAACATATATAGTCTTGTACTACCCGTCGTTTTCGACGATCTAATATGCTATGAGATTCACGATAATAAGGTATTTTATATATATACAACATTTCTACCTATATATATGTCGTTGTTCTTGGTTTTTTGATAATGGGTTTTCATTCTTTGGTTCATTTCACGATTAATTCTTATATTTTAGTTTTACAGTTGATCTCTTAATTTGAAACGATAATAGTAAATAAATCGGTTATGGTTAGAAAATTATATTAGTATTACGATGGATATAATTAAACTTCTTAAAAATGGTTTATATATAGTTTATACATGTATACAAGAATGTAGATCTCATGTATCTACCATTTATAAAGTGTTCATAATCGACGTGAACGAGTCTAATCCATAATGAAATAAATTATTTACGTATAGTTTTGTTGTTGTTGTAAATAACAGGATTATATAGATTTAAACATGAGTGGTAATGTAGTGACAACACTATTTACGTATAGTTTTGTAGTATACATATGTGTATGATGAGGGGCATTATTGTGAATAGGGACCGAAGGAAGGTGGATGAAGGGAATAGAAGAGCGAAGGTCCTACATCTACATGATTCTCAAAACGACAGCCTCACACGTCGGATTGAAGTCTCGGGGACACAAAATGCAATGCAACCAAACCATCTCTCCCCTCTCCCGATTTCCCAAATCTTCTTTGTCTCAAATTTTCTAATCACATTCAATGAATGGGTCCCTTTCCAAATTGACCAAAATGCCCTCTAATATTTTCAACGACCTATTTTATCCCCGAATTTTCTAAATATGTTCGAAATGATTGCTTTTAAAACATTTTTAACAACGGACAAAAAAAGTCTCTAGTGATTGAGTCCCGGAGACTCAACCTAATTATCTAATCGCGAGCCATTTCCGTTTTCCCAAAAATGATTCTGTAATTTATAGGGATTAATTTGAAAGAATAACTGAAAATAATGGGTCTCAGAAAGATGAAAGAAGTTGTTAATAAAAAAAAAAGATGAAAGAAGTAAAATATATTGCTTGGCCTCCTATATCATTACGGTAAAAAATAAAAATAAAAAACAATGAAATTTGGGGAAAAATATAGATAAGAGATTCTCACAAGCAAAAAGAAAAAGCAGGCACCACTTGCACTAGGTCATCAATGGTCTACATTGAGAAATATCAAATTAGGATTTCGTAAGTAATATTGCGGGTCCGATTTTTTTTTGTTTTCTTACTATTATATAAATTTTCCTTCACTTTGTAATACTATGAATTTACTCTGTAGTTTAGGCGTACCGTATAATAATAAATGTGTAATATGTAAAAATGCGTGTGAGAGCGTCAACGGAGTTTGCGTATGGATGTTGGAGAGAAAGTGAGAAACGTCAAAGGGTGCAACTATAACTAAATGATTTTGAATCTCAAATATGCTTAATGAGTTACTTCAATTTGAGGTTCAACGGTCAAGCTAGCGGTTTCGTCCTCGGCTAAAATTTATAACAGTTGAGGGTTTCGTCTCTCTTTTTTCTTACGTTTGGGGATTAAAATTGATTTTTTTACGTTAAATTCTGATAAAAATATGGCTTTATATTTGTTAGTTTATTTACGACATATCTCGCCATTTCTGAAATAATGATTTTTTTATAAAAAAATTTCTTACTTGATAAAGATAAATCTTTAATATTTTCTATGCATTTTTACTAATTAATACTGATGAATCGTGTAAACTTCAATAAATATTAATTAAAATAATTATTTTTTTATTGAATTACTATTGCTCTAGAGTTATTTGAAATTGTATAGTAACAAAAAATGATGCAGAGAGAGTAGTATTCAAAAATATATTAAATTATATATTTTTCTTATTTTTAAACTTGGGCTACCATTTTTTTTGTTGGAAATTAGTTATGCGTTTAAGTATGTGGCAAATATGTAGCACATGTTTTGTCAACAATATGTCGCAAATATGATATCAATATCTCATGTTGAACATTTCTAAAGAACCAGAGGAAAACCCACAAATAAACGCTAAACTTGTTGTTTTACTATTAAATGTCGAAGTTAAAATATGTATTTTAACCCCAAAAAAAAGTTACAATTTGTATGAACAAAACTAGAGATTTACACACACTAGATTTTGCAAAATCTAGACAGTCAAATTTTAGAAAACTTAAAACATGGAAGAAACGATTTCATTTAAATCTATTTTGGAGTGGAGATTGTTTTTTACATAAAATTCAATATATAAATATAACTACAAATTACATTTTTCCACAGATCTTAATGATCGTCGTGAACTGGTAGAATTATAAATAAAATTGGAAGGAAGCAAAATTGTTTTTCCTTCTTGGTCTACTCTACAAGGCTCACTGTTAAGAGCGTCATTTTTTCTAACGGCAACTAAGAGCTTCATTTATTTAACGGTTTTTCTTAACTTTATAAATAATTAGGGTGTGATCTGCGCTACGTGTAGACGTGTTAAAACAATTTTTTAACTGTTTTTATTGTTTAATTTTATTTTATTTTTCTTGATATTGTAGTTAATTTAATTGTTTTGTCAACTTAAGATATGTTTATTTTATTTTTTTGTTTTCTTATAAAACTCTTGAACTTATAATCATCTATATGTTTGTTTAGTGGATGATATTCATTTTTCATGTTTTTTTTTGGGACAATTTTATGTAATTAGTTGGTTTTTTTAAAGGAAATTGAATATAGTGTTTCATATACAATTCTAATCATATTTATTGTGTCAAATATGTGTGATTCTTAATTTTATTGTTTTTGTAAGAACATTTAAAAAAGTGAGGAAATGTAACTTTTTATATATAGATATCTATAACCTAGGATGAAAAAATAATGAATTATCTATAGATAGGAAATATAACTCACAACATAAGACTACAAAAAATCAATCCTTAGATAGTTAGATGAACCATGTGCACACACAATATAAAAATAAAAAGATAGTTAGATGAATCTAAAATATACGTATACATAAAAACTCTTAATTGTATCAGGGAACTACTAGACCAATTCGATAGTTAAACAATACGTCTGAAGGAAGAAGTTTTATATTATAAACTATAGTATTACTTTTCAAACGCGCGATGATGATCGTATACTTTGATCCAGATGGAAGGTTTCTTAACTATGACATCAAAATGTAATCCTTTGAATTCAAACCATTAGTTACGTGAATATTTCATTTTTTCAAATTATAAAAACGAGTGATAAATTTTTTTCAATAGGCAGAAAATTTGGAATTCATTATATATATATGATCAATCTTGGGTATACTTTGATCCAGATTGCCGGCCCAGATGGAAGGTTTCTTACTTTGATCCAACTAAAATAATAAATATGTAATGATTTCTTAACCCTGCAGAAAATTACGTACAAGCAATCATATGCCAATCACCGATCCAATATAGTATAACGTCTATCTAAGTATGCAAATAATATCCATGTGAATTGTTTGAGTCAGTACACATTTCTACATGAAATATGTACCGAAATTTCATTGTAATTGATTTCATTATTATTCTACATTTATCGATCCTTTTTTCGGACAGCTATTATACCCAAGATTGATCATATATATATAATGAATTCCAAATTTTCTGCCTATTGAAAAAAATTTATCACTCGTTTTTATAATTTGAAAAACTGAAATATTCACGTAACTAATGGTTTGAATTCAAAGGATTACATTTTGATGTCCCTTAACAAAGATAAATGAAATTTAATAAAGTAAATGAATTGAAGAAAATACATCATATACACTGTTTGAAAGAAAGAAAAACTGCTTGGAGTAAAGCATTTTAGTTTCTAGAATCAAACACGTGTATATATAAATATACACTCTTTTTTTTTTGTCCACAAATCAAATAAATATATTGAAAATTCAAAGTCATCACTCCTAATCGATATCGAAGTTGACTACAAATTATTTTCTATATTTAAGTATTTAAGGAGGAGCTAGGTTTTGCTTTTATTCTATCTAAATTATATCAGTTTCTTCATTTTGAAGCTACACTTTGTCAACCTCAAAGTTGCATACCTCCTTTCATAAAGAAACTTTTTTTTTATTTTTTTTATTTTTATACATGTATTATAAGCTGTCAAGTGCTTTTTCACCAAAAACAGAAAAAAAAAGTCTTTAAGTGCTTTCAAATCTCTCTTTAATTACCCTGGATTTTATGCCTTCAAATAAATTTTGATAGACAAAAGTTATAGTATAAATGTGAGCATATGTCTCAATGTAGCACATAAGCATATTTTAATTGTCAGAGTTTTATTTGAATTTGTTTGTACAAAGCATCATGTAGTAGACTATCAATTACTTATTGTTATGATAACCTGAAAATTCGTCTGCATGCAGGATCCAAAACTATTTAAAAAAAAATATTTATTCAACAAAAAAAAAAATTATTCAGGACAACGTCGCGCCTTTTTCAAAATATTACTGCTTGCGTTATATTTTCTTTGATACTTGTTTAAAAAAAAAAATTACTTTTACTTAATTCAGCCTGCTTATGTCATATATGTGTGTGCTGGGAAGTTGAAGAAAACCCACAAAAAAAAGACTAATCCTTTTAGGTGAAACAACATGAAGAATGAAGTTTTTTTTTAATTATTTTTGAAATGTGTTTTGAGATATTTGCATCCATAGTTATTTATTTGAACTTTTTTTTATATAATTCAAATACTTTCTGTTTTTTTTTTTTTTTGTGTGCAAATTAACGATTTTATTTATGTTTTATGTCGGTCCATATATTGTATATTATTGAGGCGCATAATACTGTATATGGATAATACTGGAAAGTCAATGCGTATACAGTATAAAAAGTGTTAGTTTGCACAATTTTTTTAAAAATATTAAAATACTAATTAAAATCTTTAAAAGTGATTAAACATGCAAAAATGTATGTGTTTTTATTGATTGTTTTTCATAATTTTTGGTGTGGACTTGAACATTGTGTGGCTTTTAATGGCATGTGACTGAACAACTTAAAAACTTATATATATAAAAAGATGTTTTTTTTATTCTCTCACGTGTGTTGCTACCAATCCGTGTGCCAACTTTCTCTTCTTTTTTCGGGAAAAAGAAAATAGTTGTTTCTTTGATGCTTATTCCAAACTTGAAAGACACGAGTTCCAGCCTACTAAAGGTTAGACTTTCATCTTCCTCGATCTCTTCCTCTCTTTTTTACTTTTTTTTTCACTCTCAGATCTCAAAAAGAAGAACGAAAAATTACACTAGATATAATCTTTATTCTCACCAGAGATTAACAAGTTAATTTAGAATCGAGTTTGATATGGTTTTCTTTCGGTTTTGTTTAATTCAATTCAATGGAACATTTACATAAATAAGACCAATGTACTTATTTCGTTTGGTTTATCTAATTGTATGTATTTTTCTCATTTTGGATTTGCTTATTTAAGTTGGGCTGTATTTAAATCTGATTTATTTAATTTTGGTTTGGATTGGCTTACTTCGGTTTGAGAGTAAAATGACCACCCTAAAATCAAACTTTATTCCGGTTTGGTCCATTCTTGGTTTGGGTTTTAAATTATGTTTTGAGGCCGTAGGCCGTAATAATGCGTACACCTGAAGGAGAAAAAGGAGAAATGTGTAAAGTGTGGTTTAGCTTGGGCCTGTTTGAGGACTTCGGTAAGATTTTTAATCCTATAGGTCAAGTGATGTAGGCCCATTATATCTTGTTGGGCTCTTTATTCGGCAAAATGAGGGACGCTGCAAATTATTTCAGCTCTTCGTTGTATGCGTAATCGCGTATTATAAAATAGAGAGATTTTTTTTGGCTAAAATAAAAGAGGTATATTGAGTACACGGTATAACATTCAGCTGCATGAGTTAAAAAGTGTATTTTTGGTTTACACGTATTAATATGGCACTAATTTTTTTTAATAAAAAATGAAGTTATTGTATTAAAACCATCATCCGACTTAATTAGAACAAATCTTTTAACTTCAAATTATTTGGAATATCTCTATAATATTATTTAAGAAGATATTTTAAAAAATGAACTTTGTTTTGTAAGTTATTAAATGAAATGTCATTACAAATAACAAAGAATAATTGAAATAGGAAATGATATAATAGTCTTTTAAAATTATTGATTAGAATATGGAAAATATATATTTTGCATTAAAAGCTTGGAGGAGTTCGTGAAGAGCAAGAAGGATTTCACTTTCTTCTCAATCTCACATATCTCACGCGCAAACAACAAAGAGGCAGACAAATTAGCACGAGGTGCTCGTGTCTTCCCATCAGATTTAATTTATGTAAACTCGGTACCCCCGGTTTGACTGTGAACCGGTACATGTACTTAGGTTGTTGACAAAAAAAATATATATATATATTTTGCATTAAAAAAGTTATTTATTATTTAATTTCTTAATTATTTTAATACTATATATTTTAAAATAATAATTAATTCTTATTCAAAATCTTGCTATTACAAATGAATTTACAGAAAAAATCTATTCAAAATTTTGCAAATTTTTTTCTCTATAATTTATTATATATTATTTGAATATATATCAAAACAGAAGTTGAAAAATATTTTACTAATTTTATAAAAAGTTAGACATAAGAAAACTATAATTTTTTAAAGAGTTTGTAGACTAACCACAAAAACTAGAGTCATTAACGGTGCATATTAGAGTTATGTTTTTAAGATTATAATTTTTTTGCGGGTTAGCCCGAATAATATTTTAGTTCACTGCAAAACGGGTGAAAAGACAAATTATTACAAATTAACACATTTATCTATAATCATTAGTTAGCTATATTTTAAATTTTAGATAAAAGCAATTTTATTAAATTTTAAAATAATTTCTCTAAAAAAAATTACTCCGCGCTAATTATAGCGCGGGTTAAATCCTAGTTTTGTATGTAAATTCTAAGTCAGAACTTAAACTAATCATGAGATGAGAATCGATACATGGCCACGGATAATATGGCGATTCCACAGCGATTATCTTACGAAAAATTTGACGAAATTAGTCGGATGGTGATACAATGATTTCAAGTATGGTCACTAATGTCATATTACATGATGAACGTGTAGACAAAAGTACATTTGTCGTTCATAACTTCATGTAGGTTTGAATCATATGATTTTGCCCAAAAAATTGGATTTAATTCATATGTAGATATATGTCAGTCGTTATATAAAAAAATGAAGATTAGTGCATCGTCTTAGCTATGAGTTATTTTATGTTTGCTTGGCAGTTTGATATCTTCTGCCTTTTTACCTTTGTAATTATATGTTCATTGTGACTTGCCCAATCTGTCCTTAATTAAAACAATTCCGTTTGTGTGTAACTAACTACAGTATTAATTGATGACGATGCGGTGTCCCTAATTCGTCTTAGGGTGGTCCAAGTTAATGCAATAACTATAATTAAGCGAGGTTATAATTAACAACAAATGTTTCTTGTTGTTAACAAAAAAACAAATGTCTCTTGTTTGAGGTGTTTGGATGAAATAAGTTTTTTATCTATTCGATAGTAAACATTTTGTATATTTCAAAAAAAAAAAAAAAAACAGATAACACTTAATTGTAAATAAAAAGCAGCCACATCATCATTTCGTAACAATTTGAATCGATAAATATAAAGTTTATGTGGTCCATGTTTTCCGGGTTACGATTTTGTTTCACAATCTTAGCCTTATCGCCACGCCAATCATTCATTTAAATGTACGCTCAGAAATTTGTGATTGATCGCAGATAACACATTATCATTCATGAATGGTTTATTAAATCTTGATTTGTAATACAGTTAAAGTGAAATGA
This sequence comes from Eutrema japonicum, assembly GCA_030161315.1. Lineage (NCBI taxonomy): Eukaryota > Viridiplantae > Streptophyta > Magnoliopsida > Brassicales > Brassicaceae > Eutrema > Eutrema japonicum. The sequence goes on from BSQW01000005.1 coordinate 51,445,497, forward strand.
AGAAACCATAGAATAAAAAACATGTTCAATGAAGTTGACGAAAAAAATCTTATCATATTAGTTGATAGAAAAGACGAATTCTAACGACAATTGTTATATGCAATTTTATAATAAAAAACAATTGTTAAATGCAATCATACAAATAATAACAACTACATGTGTATTAGTGTATATATATCCAGCTCAATAGAATCAATAAAACTAAATACCAGATCAATCTATGTAATTTAAATATAGTATATATCTTCGTAACAAACAGTCATGTCTCTTTGATTTTATATGCATGTATAATTGTTTTTTTTGTCAAATAATATATTTAAATTGTATAGATTTTTCCGATATTTAATTTCATTGATTCTATTTAGTTGCATTGCATGTATAACTATTAAATGCAATTATACAAAGAATGAATGAAACTAAACACCAGAGAAATCTATGCAATTTAAATATATTATCTTCGTAAAAAAAACATTCATACCCCTTTGATTTTATATGATTAGTACGAGACTCTCTTCTTTTCGAAAAGAATACAACAGATATATGTTCATCTATTATTAATTATTAATATGTCTATGTCAACGGAAAGCCTCACGTAGTAATTTGTAAAATCAGTCAATAGGTATTTCAAAATTGTTGGAGTAGAAAATCCGATAGTCGACACTCGACAGACGAGTATGGGATCTGATAGTGGGCGAATTAGAGGGGCATAAGGACAGAAACAGTCAGAACGGTTACATTTGTATTGATGTTCAAAACTATCATCTTTTCTTTCGTTGCAGATATTTTGTTTTGGTGTAAGATTTGGGTAGACTTCAGCACTTAATTGAGATATTAATTGGAAAAGGAACTTAGGATTTTTTTTTGTTTATCAGCAGAGATCTTAGGTAATCTCTGTTTTTAACATCTATTTTATTAATTAGGTCAGATCGTAGAAAGTCTTCATGATTGAACAACTAATCAATACGCATTAAATAGTATATAATGATTACATCTTTACCACCACACAAAAAATGATGATTGCATAATATATGATGATACATTTCATTATTTAGTATGTTAAATGAATTGAACACTGTTGTAGCTTCAAAATTTATAAATAAAGAAAATAAAGGTGTTTTGGCTAATTTTAAGAAAAAAACCAAGAGATTATCAATCAATAAACATAGAATATGTTGGATGAGAACATACAAGACTCGGGAACGTTTTGGACAAAGTTTTTGGAAAGTAAATTGAATTAGTATTTTGATTCTCATGAGTAATTTATAAGAACAAGAACAAAAAAAGACAAATGTTTGAGTTTATAGCTAAATTATAGTTGAGAGTGATGTCGAGAGTTGAAATATGGTCTCTTGTTTCTTGTTTTTGTCCTTGTTTTATACTCAGAGATCATGTTTAACGTTTCTGTTTATTTCGCCTGATTCACCATGTATGGTTTTTAAGTTTGAGGCTCTGGCCATTACGTTTTGGCGATTTAACTCACCGATTTTAATGAGTTTTTGGTCTCAACATAGTTGACTAATGATTATACATTTTATCTCATTTGACCGTAAATATTCAATTCGATGGACTTTTCATTTTAGCCCGGCACCTCGTTTCCTTATTGACCTCGTTTGGATTATTTAACTTTACTAAACTTTTTTACCAAAAATTTATTGGATTCAATTTACTGAAAATATTTTTTATCCCCCACAAACAACACAACAACAATTAATTAGTTGGAAAGTGAAGAAAACAAACACGTTGACGAATAAAAACAAAGAAAATAAGAATAAATATCGCCACGTCACATACAAGTCTAAAAAGCACAAACCTGCCTTTGCCTTTACTTGAATAGGAAAACATGAGATGTGTAAACGTTCAATGCATCGATCTTCAAATTGTATTTTTGATTGCTTTCTTCCACTTCTCCATACGTATTCCATAAGTCATATGAGCGTTCACAACTACAAATACCAATCTTTTAGTATCAACTAGAAACGTAATCTATTTGTTAAAAGGAAATTTTTTGTAACGCTAATTTTTTTAACGGATAAACAAATTAGTCTGTCTTTTTTTTGGGGACCAAATCGGCTTTGAGTCTTGCCACGCATGATTATGTAGTTAATTCCTTCATCCTTGCAACATCATCTATGTCGACGACTTATTATTTTTATTTCACAGATTTTATGAGAAACGGTCTTTATAAAATGTACTGCTCTTAAGAAAAGCAAACACATTTTTTTATTTTTTCTATAGTTGTTTTTTTAATACAAAAAAACGAAAAAAATGAAAAGATTTGTAACAAAAAAGATAAAGCATGGAGATGGGGTAATTGGAATGAGATGTTTAGTTCCAGGTGTATCCAGAAGACAATAATTATATGGGTACGTGTGGAATCTTCTGACCACTTGACCACAGTTCTTTGTGTCTGAAACATGTGTATGAAGTTCTAATGAAATTCTATAGAATCCCACATTTATTATTGGGCCCTTCAAACTTTTGAGTCATTATTTCTGTTTCTGTATAGTCATTTCCATATTTGACTTGAGCGTGACTCTACACGAATCTTACGATAAGGAAAATACTAGAAACTCCACAAAAATGGTAGGTTCATAAAAATTCTCAAAGGGTTTGAAGATACACTCTCGAAAAGTTAGCGGAGATAGCCAATGGGAAACAAAAGCATTAGCAAAATTTGAAAATCAAAGTACGGACAATATCGCCGAAACCCAATATACGAAAGAAAATTAGAGACGTGCAAAAGGCTGAATGAATACATCAAAAGCACATTACATACCATATGACTGAGATATTTTTTTTTTTTTGTTCATGCAACCCTCGAAAGAAAATTGTTTAATTGCTTGTGAAATGAAGAATTATAGTCGAAATTGTTGTAGTAGAGTTGCGACCCGCTTCTGTCACAAAATACTCACAATACAAAACTAAGTCGGCAAAACAAAACTAGTGGAGAAATCCATCATAAACAATATTTCTCTACAAATTCCCAACACTATTATACTTGCGATTAAACCTACCACAGTCGTCTTCCACAAATAATATTTTATTGAGTATTAAAATTTAGCAGAAAATATAACTTAAACAAGAAAAAAAAAACACAATATATAATTTAAATGTAGAATATTAAAATAATTTTGTTTTTATTAAAAACTAATATAGACATAAAATTATATAAAACTATTGTGATAAATTGTACTACTTTTTAAGAGGATCCGAACATTAATTGCAAAGCAAACAAACATGTCCAAGATTAATAAATTTATAGTGTTTTCTCTCGACGCTAGAGTCAGTTATTTAGACAATGATTTGTCGAAAAAGTAAAAAAAAGAAAAGAGAGATTTTAGGCGGTTAACCTCTAAGGTGGATTATTTTGTTAGTTATTAGCAATTTAATTTTAATTTTAATTAAGTAGTAACCTAGATTGGTACTATTAAACTGTGTTTTATATTTTATTTTTCGTTGAAGCGAAATCCTCTCCATATATTGTTTGCTTTGCAAAAAATAAGGCCAGACTATTATATATATATATATATAATGATTTTTCAGCCTAACTTTTCCTAGTCTATAACCAACTTACCAATGTATTTAAGTCCCTAAAATATCATTTTTAAGAAAACAAAGAGTATAATTTTGTACTTAAGTTCAATCCGGTTCGAACTATCACGTATAGGTTTACTTGCTTTCTACAATGAAAAATTTGCAATCCCACATTTTATTCAAGTATGGTAATTGCAATTTATAGTTATTTTCTTATATGTACAAATATAAATCCATCAAAGGGTGGTATCCAATAAGAGGTCGTTATCAAATATAGGAACCTGAGAATGGGTCTATTTGATTGATTCTATTGAGAAAAGATGATTAATTGACGAAAACATAAACGACAAAAACGAGTTTTAGGAGATAGAATCGATCTTCAATCATTGCCAACTTACAATGGCTTTCTTCCCCTCCCCTCTTTACTATTTGCTTTTATATTTCGTCATTCAATTTACCTAGTTAAATATGACCATAGTTTATTAATTAGAACCACCCATTTTCAAGATATCTTGAGTTCTTGACCCATCATCCTCTGAGGCAGAAGGAACATCCGTTTAATTATATTTATTTCATCTACTTATCATTTAGGGTTATATATATATATATACATGTCCATTAAATTCAGCCGCTAAGTTTGTAATTTTCCATTAAAATATGTTTAATTTTTGTTTAATGTTAAGATCGATCCATTAAAATATGTTGTTTGGTTACCGAGAAACTAATAACGTAGACGACAAAACACGTACTTTATACATGCAAAATTGTCTTACCATATGTACTATAAAACTAGAAATTAAATCTGTGTTATAGCAAGAAATAATTTTTTCTTAAAATTTATTTTAAAATTTAAGAAAATTATTTTGATTTTTCTTCTTTCTAATTTTATAATATGTCTAACTAATGATTATAGATAGCATTGTCAAATCGGACTAACCTATTTACTTAACTCGTTCTGCAGCAGAATAAGATATAAACTTAAACTTACATATAATCAAATAAAAATATAATAAACTATAGTTAATTTTCAAAGAAAAAATCATATTATTTAGTAAATTGAGTATATCATTTATCTTTAAAACTAAAATTTTATATTTTGATTTGTGAGACTCTTTTTTGTGGGCATTTGAAAATTAGAATCTTAATTCATCTATGGCAGGCTAAGCCGCTTACTTAACCCATTTTGTGGTGGATTAAAATATTATTCGGGATGAAGAACTATAATATTGAAACACCAACACTAATATGTAATGTTTAATGACTTTGAGTTTTGTGATCAGTCAACAAACTCTTACAAAATCAATTTTCTCGTGTTTAACTCTTTATAAAAAAGTAAAATATTTTTCAACTTTTGTTTTGATATATATTCAAATAAAAGTATAAAAATTATAATGAAAATATATTGCAAGATCTCGAATAGATCTTTTTGAATATATGTGGATTGGTTATTATTTAAAATACTATAATATTTGTAATAATTAAGAAACTAAATAGTAAATACCTTATTTAATGGAAACAAATACTTTCCGTATTCTCTTTAATAATTTTAAAAGAAAATTGTTTTATTTTCTATTTTAATTATTTTTTCTTTTTTTGTAATGATATAATATGTAATAATTTAAAAATTAAATTTATTTTATTAAATGAGTCCTTAAATAATATTATAGAGATTTATAACCCACATTGAACAACTTTTCTTACATTTCAGAATTCTATTTCTCGAATGTTTTTGTTTATTTATATGTATGATTGGAATTTCTCTAGAAAACACCATTCTTTACGACTATTTAATGAGTGATACACGCAAGTAATATGTGGATTCGTATTTTTCTGTCGCAAATAGTTAGCACTTTGGCCATATATATATGAGTAATAGTTATATCAACCATTTTTAAGCTTTTACTAATTTTCTCATTGTTTATATTGCTTTAATTAATGTTTGACAATTTTGTAATTCAGACTCCGTGTTGTAATTTAATTGGTGTAATAGCCAGTGGCAGATTTAGGATTTTTTTTTAGTTGGTGCAAAATGTTATTGGAGGGATTTGAACTATGATCCACTAAGTGTAAAATGAATCATTTGGCCAGGTAGGCTATAAATGTTTTAATTAATTTTATGTAAATAAATTTATTTGTATATTTTACTGGTGGCAGCTGCCCCCATAATGTATTACCTAGATCTGCCTCTGGTAATAGCTGACTATCCAGAAGAAGAAAGTGTTCAAAGAAACAAATTAAAATTTAGTGATCGTGGTGGAAATGAATTAACTAACCTGATTTGGTCTTCGTTCTGAGTAGATAGCCGATGTCCCATGATTTTTTGTTACCAAAAGTTTAAAGTAAGAGCTGGATATTGGATTTGAGTGACGGATTTCACTTTGTCAACCGCCCAACTAATATTAACATTTAGCGAGCCATTGGATAACATCTCATGTAGGTATGTAGCAATTCAACATCTCATTACATTTTTTACTATTACAAATGTGTATGATTTAAATAACTTTATTTGATTCATTTGTTTGAACAATGAGTTGGCTTATATCTCCTATGTTCATGAATCGTGATCAATACTGATACATACCAAATTTCTGTTCTTCTGGCTAATATAGATTCAATAGACCGATCATAATGATGTAATTGTATTTATTTAGTAAATATTAATCAATTCGCTAACATATCATAGATAGGTATCTATCATTGAATCTATATGTAGTATAGCTATATAAGTGTATTTGTGTGTAAGGCAAGGTTCTTAATTATTATGAACCGATAGAGCTCATCAGAAAACGATAGGCTCGGGAAGGTTTAATTTTTTACCCACATGATTGTCATTTATCCTTTATGTGGTAGCAATATACACAGATTTATATGCATACATCTTTTATCAATGTGGGTCACATAGGTGCTTGAATTATTGAGGTTTGATCAGTCGATGATATTTATTTTTTTGCTTTTATTTTTTTTTGGGTTTAATTCTGCTAATTGAGCAAATATCCATTCTAGAATCCTATTTTTTAATATACATTTCCATTTCTTATTTTCCGTTTAAAATGTGGATGAATCTAAATTGAAAAGTTAACATACATGTAAATTTTAAAACTGGTTTTGACTAAAAACTAAAATATTAATCATTGACACATACATTGTCAAAAGAATGTAATCGATTAATTGAAACGTGTCGCAATTTATTAATTATAGTTTTGTTATGTATTATTCTATAGTCAAACCGTATGATTCTAGTTGATAAGATCTATACAAAAAACTAACTATAAAATTGGAAAAATAAACATAATCGGTGTTTGGAAGAAAACTATTTTAGCCATTAAAAGTAATATATTTTTTTCAGTTTCAAAATAATTAATGTTTTAGTAAAAAAAAGGTTTTAAGTGATGTTTTAAATTTTTAATGCGTTTTTTTTTGTTTATAATCATTTGTATTCTACTGTTTGATTTATTATTGGTAGATAATAGATGATATTTTTATTTAGTCTATGTGTAAAAACTTTAAACACAAATTATATTAAAACGTAGAGAATATTTCATTTACATAAAAAATCAATTTTTAAAGTTAAAGATTACATCTAGATATATGATCGTATGAAAATATATAGTACAGAAAAGCTAGGGGAATATGATTGCAAATTTGCAAGTATGATCATGGGAACGTACGTGAACCAAAAACTTATTAGGCACCAATCAATAAAAGAAAATGTAAGTAAGATATAAACCAAAATTTGTTTCAGTATAAGTTGAGATGGAAAAAAAAAAGGTGGAGGAGAACCACAAAAGTGGCACCTCTCATATTTTAAAAAAAATTGGGACCAAACAAGAGAGAGAGAGAGAGAGAGAGAGAGAGAGAGAGAGAGAGAGAGAGAGAAACAAATAACGCATAAGAGCAAGAAGGACTTAACAAACCCATGATCATTGTTATCATTCGCCTACCACGTCACTCCTCTTTTGTCCATTTCTTCCCACTTTTAATATCTGTTTTAACTTACCCTCGAAAAATGGAGAATTGTTTCGTATTTTCTCCAACTTCTTTTTGATTTGCACAAGTTTTTCCATTTCCATGCAACGCCTCTCCCGTAACGCATCGTTTTGTTTATTACCTTAATAATTAAATTAGTTACACTCACGCGCGACGCTACCTTTTGACGCGTGTAGGTTTGCCCAAAAACATGCATGATTTATCGATTTCCTTTTTGTACAAGGAAAAAAACCGTGTTCTTCTAAACAAAGAGAAATCTGATCAGGAGATGTGAATGAGTTTTTTTTTTGTTTCTTTTTCTAACTTTGATTAATCATTAAAAATACCATAATTTTATAGAAAACGGCGTTCATTTTCTGCGTATAGAGATCGCTTTCACCTATAAATTTCATTGGTTTAATTAACCTCTAGATTCATAGATAGCTGTTTTTAGATCCTTAATCAATTTCACCTAGACTCCTTTATATTCATTATATCCTAGCTGTCTCATTTATGTTATCTATTTATGTAAAGAGAATACAAACAAAACAATTAAATTCCTTGTAAACAAATTTGAAATTAATTAATTAGCCGATGATTAATCCTAAAATTATACTCCATCCGTTTCACAAAAAATGTCGTTTTAAGATTATATTTTTGTTTCATAAAGAGTGTTGTTTTATGTTTTCAATGCATAATTTTAAACAAAAATACAGTTTTAACCTTATTATTTTAGTGTATTAATTAAAAAGAGAAAAACTGTTAAATGTATTAATAAGGGATAATATGAAACTTTTAATAATTTTTTTAATATGTGTGAAATGTGTCAAAATGATACTATTTGTAAAACAGAGAGAATATATTATTGTAAACTAGGTCTCTAATTATTGTTATATTAACGAGATATTTTGGATGGTCCAATTCATATGTGATTTTTTTTTTTTTAAATGAAGCACTAGCACTAGAAAGAAATTGTACAATTCGCCCTCATTGTAATCTAGTGATTATTATTTCCACTTCGTTGGTTGATATTAGGTAGACTTTTGGTCACCATGATATTCATCTATCGTCTATAAAGTACAAACTTACTATGAAATTACATTTAACCAAACAAAAAAAAACTTACTATGGAATTAATCTGATTTTTGAAAGCTTGTTTAAGATGAAGGCGTGAAGAAAATGAAATTGTGGAAGAGGACGTAAGGCCACTCGCGTGTGAGATGCGAGTGGGGAAGAAAAGGAGTAGAGTTTAGTGAATGATAAAATGCAACGCTACCTACTAATTTCTCCACTTGTCATGCAACCAGGCTGAGTTCGTTTCTCCTTTTCGATTCTTATTATTTTTGTTTTTTTATTCTACTCAACACGTTACACGCTTCAAATAACTCAAAATGAAAAATAAAAATATTTTGACCACAATGGTTATTTTGGAGCTATATATAAACCACCTGAGGCTCATTAGTTTCCTCCATAGAATAAAAAGAAGCAACTTGGAGAGAGAGAAAGAAAAGAGAGAGAGAGATAGAAAACTTTAGGGTTTCAAAAATCTGAGACCCTTTAGAAATAACCATTGTGGTCAAAATGGGCATCATGATCAATCACCATTTGCTCGCTATCGTCTTCGGCATCTTAGGTAATGTTCGAATGATATATACACAAAGTCAAATCCTAGTTTGTTCCTCAGCTATTCTCATTTCCTTCTCTCGGCTTTTTTTTTTACTTGTTAATATATATATTTTTAACTACTCGTACCAGTTATTAAAATGGGGATATATAATAAAGAATTTGCAGCAGCAACTATAATGTTGCAACTTCGTATCTAAGGTTCTGTTTTCAAAAATATTATAAACGATGTGTAGGGTTCCATTGTATTAGTAAACTAAGAAATGAAATTAATATTATGGAGAGTTCAGCATGACCCACCTACCAATCTATGTGTATATATATTTCTTACATTTGTTTTTTTTTTGCTAATGAAGTTAAAGAGCCATATATTTCTTACATTGCTTCTAGATTTTTCTTCATTTACAAAACTAGACGAGTCATTTGGGATCATACATAATCTTATAATTCTGTAATAAAATCCAACTACCAAAAAAATACATCAATACGAAAGCTTTACAAATTGAAATCGTCACGCATTGAGTATGGTTAGAGAACTCGGGTTGATTCATTTGCTTTTGTCTCCATAAAACTAGAAGCCTTTTAAATATACAATCAACTAATTTCTTCTTATTATTTTTTTTTCCCATGAAATTACAGGAAACGCAATATCCTTCCTCGTATTCCTCGCTCCAGTGTAAGTACATACATTTTATTTATTTTTATTTATCGGAAACGATATTGGTGATTTAAAAAAATACTAATAATCTGAGAATGATTAGCTAAGAATTTTTCTCTGATATATATATTTGTTTTTTGCAGGCCAACGTTTTATAGAATATACAAGAAAAAATCGACGGAAAGTTTCCAGTCTCTACCGTACCAAGTGTCGCTATTTAGCTGCATGCTATGGCTCTACTACGCATTGATTAAGCAAGACGCTTTTCTCCTAATTACCATCAACTCCTTCGGCTGCGTCGTTGAGACCCTCTACATCGCCATGTTCTTCACTTACGCCACCAAGGACAAAAGGGTAATTTCCCCCCCCCATTTTCCTCCTTAATTCCGCTTATCATGTAATATTATTAAGCATGAATAAATGGTGAATTATATAGGCTCTAAAAATTTCTCTTATGCGTTGCAGATGGCGGCTATGAAGTTGTTTTTAACGACGAACGTTGCTTTCTTCTCGTTGATTCTAATGGTTACACATTTTGTGGTTAAAAGTCCTAGCCTCCAAGTCTCTGTCCTCGGCTGGATTTGCGTTGCCATTTCTGTTTCTGTTTTCGCTGCCCCTCTAATGATCGTGGTAATTAACTAAGCGTTTAATTTATAAACTTGTTATTTTACAATAATTAAACTTTTGGGGGGCTAAATGTTAAATCCTTTGTTGTAAAAATCAAGGCGCCGGTGATAAAGACAAAGAGTGTGGAATTCATGCCCTTCACGCTTTCTTTCTTCCTCACTATAAGCGCCGTTATGTGGTTCGCTTATGGCTTATTCCTCCACGACATATGCATAGCTGTAAGCACTGTTTCATTTTTATTTTTTTACCATTTCTAAAATTCCATGTTTTTGGTTAAGTATTAGGTTACTAAAACTCCCTTTTTTGTGTAAATGATTTTTTTACTAGATTCCAAACGTGGTGGGGTTCATACTAGGGATGGTGCAAATGATTTTGTACGGGGTTTACAGAAACTCAGGGGAGAAATTGGATATTGAAAAGAAGGTTAATGCATCAGAACAACAACTGAAGAGTATTGTCGTGATGAGTCCGTTAGGTGTGTCGGAAGTGCACCCAATTGACGTGAAGATGACTGAATCGGTGGACCCACTATCTGACGCCGTTCATCATCATGAAGATCCATCCAAAGTTACGAAAGAGGAGGAGCCGTCACTTGAAGACGGAAAGTGCCCACGTGGAGACTGCCCCTCCTGAATCTGTTTCAAGTGTCAATAAATATCACATAACAAGAAGCAAAATATCTCTCCCTCTCTTGGCTCGTCGACCGGCCAAAGGAAGAAGAAATTGTATCGGTGGTCGTTTGTTTCCATTTTTGTTTCGTATCTTATTTATTTTATTATGGATGTACGTACTTTGCATAAAGTTTTGTGTTTTATTTACAATTTATCTTTATATTTTCTTATAGTGAATATATTTTCTTTGTGAAAGTTGCTCTTACAAAATTTTATATAATAGACCGCAGTAGCTAGATTACTTCTAAAAATAAGCTTTTTGACCACCCTTTTTTTGTTTTTAATTACATTTGTCTTTAAAATGTCGTCGTCAGTTAGAAAACGAATGTTTTTGTACCAATGACGACATATTGTCCAACGATTTTGAGAATTAACAACTTAATTTATATATAAAGTAATTTTTTTTGGGTCAACATAAAGTGAATTTTAATAGTCTTTTTTTGCAACATAGTGAAGTTTAATAGTTTATGAGTCGGAAAAAGTAAATAAAGTTAAGCTATGAAATATTATATAAAACCATCTGTATTGGTGACATATGTTTCACAAAATTATTATTATTATTATTTTTAAATTAAATAAATAAATTAAAAAAAATTTGGACCAATGAGACGTTGACACATCATTACCCATGGTTTCAATGTGTGTCTCACACGAGACACAGTCTCGCTCTCTCCTTCTCTCTTTCTTACTTTTCTATTTTTTGATTGTGAGATATAGGTGAAGGTGCTCTAAGATAAATAACTAAACTAGCCGCAAGTATATATATATAAAAGTAATCCAACTAAATCTTTCAGGTTTAAATGCGAGCCGCCTGGTGCTTTATATATATAACTCTTTTGAAAATAATTAAATAAATTTAAGACGTTCCAATGTTTTTTTCTTTTCTTTTTGACGTCAAGACATACGTTCCAATGTTTTGATGAAGGCTGCCTGCTAGCTAAATATGTAATGTAATTCATGTAAAAGTCAGTGCCAAGCAAAATTACATCATCATCAACTCAATAAGTGACAATAAATATTTGTATACTTTATTCGCTCATCAAAATAGGATTATAGCGGCAATATGCAATATTATTTTTTGTCGCGAAAAAATAATTTAATATTATATGATTATACTATCTCGAGCATTTTAAAAACTTTATATTATTTTTTGTCAATATTTATAAATAACTCATTTATATTTGTTAATTAATTTATATTTTAAATGATAACGACATAATCCGACAAATTAATATTTTATAGCGAATTTCGACAAATGAATGACTGCGGTTTATGAAAAGTTATCTACCTTATAAAGAGTGAAGGGGGTCTCTTCAACTTCGACACTTGTTCCCCTCTTATTGATCATTTTTATTTTCTAATTAATATTATTTTATTAATATTTACTTTTCTCATTTTTTCATAGAATATTAATATTTACTATTATATGATTTATATCTACATAAATTAGTAAGAGAAATAGTTAAAACATTTATCGAAGGACAATAGATAATAAATTATGGAAAAATAGTTTTCGCAATGGCGCCAATAGTCAAACTATTTTTTTAACAATAAATTTTTCATGGCAACAAACAAATGTAACTGAAAATAATAAATTATCGAAAAAATGACTATAGATTAAGAAAGTTTCAAGTAATTAAAATAAAAATTAGAATAAAAACCATAAGACAAAAGAATATAATAAAAGAATCGAAGAGATAACAAGTTATCAAGAAAGAAGAGAAGAAGATAACAAATAAAAAACATAAAAAACGGAAACAAAGATAAATACAAGAATTATAAAGCGTAGAAAAGAGAAACGGAATAGTGAAAGGTATGTGAGAACAAAAACTCAAAATGGTATATTGATAAAATTAAAAAGTGTGAAGAACAAGTAAATATTCAGGAAAAAAAATGGAAGAGATTACTAAGGTCATTATAAAATAAAAAATATATATAAAAAGATACAAGATAATATTGAAGGTTCATCGATTCCTCGAGTAGTGTCGTCGAAGAAGAGGTATTGGTAATCGATCTGCTATGGCGACAACCAGTCCAGGAAGAGGCCATGATCGTCCCCGCCGTAGATGCAACCTCCTCCATCTCTGTCTCCGAGGATGACGCGAGTTGGGAGTATGGTGATTCATCAACCTAACAAAGACGAGAGCTCCGGCTCTTCTAGCGATGATTCGTTTTGAAATAGTAATGATCGCATATTCAATCTCCTGAATTACAAGGGGTAAGGCTAAAGGGTTCAGACGAGAAAAGGAGCAAGAGAGGCGCTTAAGGAGCCGAAGAAGAGGATTCTTAATCGAACGGCTACATGCCAGCTTGTTTCAATGGGGCATGCGGCGTCGGAAAAGGGGCATCACCAGGCGGGTCCGATGAAGATGAGTTTAGGTTCGATGGCTAATCATGATCAGTCCCAACAACAACAAGCGGAAGGAAAACATGCATTTACCGGTGGTGGAATGGATGCATCGTCGTTTATGCTAGGGAACCAATACCACCCGGTTTATGTAACCGGAATGTTGGAGAATCTAACTTTAGTAGCAGCAGTCGGAGGAGGTTACATGTATCCGATGTTGGAGAGTGCTCTAACCCATGGTGGGTTGAGCCATGCTTTGTTGCAGTCGAGCCAGATGGGTGGTATTGGTGAGCCATGCGTTGGTGCTGGTCTATCAGTTCTGGGATCTAACTTTAGACGTAAGAGCATGTCTAATGCTTATCGTGATTCGGATACCGGGAAATGAGGATGGTAAAGATTCGGATGATGGCGGCTCGTTTTATGGCTACTCAAAATATTTATGGTACGCTCTCGCTGTAACCTCTTGTGTGTTTATAGCAAAACATGTGCTCATATTGTGGTTTAAATGTCTTTGGATAAATATATGTTGCATGTTCATAGTAGGAGCGTATGTATTTGGCTTAATGGATATATATAATGGGTTACGACTTTGTGGTAGTAATCAGAATATCATATGGCATGATGTCTCTTTAGATCTGTATTTGTTATGAAATTTTTTTTTAAAAAGGTACAAAAAACCCTTTAAATAAAAATACACGCGCTAACGCGCGTATACTCACCTAGTAACTCTAATTTTTAAATACTTGTAATCTATAGATTCAAACTAGTCATATATTATTTGTAGATTGACTTTTAATTTCGAGTTAAGGATAGATCCTCCGAATATTTAGAGGTCATAGAAAGTCATTCACAGAAAGAAAAAACATATTGGAAAATAAGAAATCATTTTCAGTCGAGTACACTGTCAAAAAAAGAGTACACTTATCAACAAAAAACAACGAGTACACTGTCAAAAGTAAAAAAAGAAAAAAAAAAGTCCCGACAAAAACTTGACAAGACCAACCATACTCTTACAATCTCGATAGCTATCCTTAAAATAATGGTCAGATTGTGAGGGCATGTGACCCACGTTGGCCGAAACTACGCGAGTGTGGACATTAGCCACACCACAGAAACACAGAAGAAAAGGAGTCTAAACACTAATATTGGATCTTTGCAAATTCAATCATCGATCAGACGTCAACATTGCCACATGTGACACATCAAAAGTCTCTTTGCCAAAAATCTGAAAGACTACAAAAATTTACATGAACATCAACTCTCCAACATCTTCAATTAGATCATCTCTAATGTATTCTTTTATTTTTCACTCTAAAATAGAGTTGGATTTTGCTTGAATGTATTACTATATTTTTCAATCTAAAAATGAATATTCTATTTCTATTTTATTACTAATACATTTTATTTATAGAATTTTATATTTAACCCCACTTATTTTTTATTTAAAAACTTTCCATAAATTATGATATTATTTAAATTAAACATTTATAATATAAATAAAAACTACATTACATCATATAAAAATAATAAAACATAGTAGACTTTGGTTGAATTGTGGTATAAGAGAAACAAAAAATCAATTTGCAAATTATTCCAAATAATATAAACACATCACAAGAAGTGATTTAGTGTCATGGAACTTTGAAAAATACTATAAAAAAATAAATTAAATAAAAAACTGATTTTCTTACAATAAAATATAATTATTATTATTATTTGTTTTAATTATAAATAAAAGAATTTAAAAGTTAAATGACCATTTTATAAATAAAAAAAGTTTAACTCTAAAATAGAATAAGAAATAGCATTTCTCTATATATATAGAATAAAAAATTGCATTCCTCTGTTTTAGAGTTAGAAATAAAAGTGAGTTAGAATAAAATTTTTTAGAGTTTGGTTATTAAAAGAGTCCCCTTTTTGCCCATAATGCAACCTCACATATAATGTACAGCAACTCTTTGTCCCAATGTTTTTTTTGTTCTTTTCTATGTTTCAGAATAAATGAGAGTTTGAGAAATAAGAACAAAAAAGGGTTAAAGACCCAAACCGGTTCTACCCGGTGCTGTTGCTCTCTGAAGTTCCTTGCTCGCTCTGTCTTCGTTTCTCCCTCAAACTCTCTCCCCACATCTTAGCCTCTGCAACTGCGCGCTCTCTATTGATATCTCGGTTCAAAATACGAGTTGTCTCTCTCGGCGAATCTTCCTTCTCGGAACCTTCTAGATCGAGTTTACTCCCCGAACCACCTCCTTCATCGTTCTTTGTTATTAACCTCCCCCCTCTTTCATCACGGTTTCTCCTACTGTCATCTTTGTTTGGATCATAAGCTTGGTTTGCAAGATAGGAGAGTGCAGTGACCACATCTGCTATGAGAGGACGTGTAGCCGCCTGCTCTTGGATACACATTGAAGCCACAGCTAATGCTTGGTAGAGTGCGCGCGTTGGAAACCTCCCCTTTAACTTAGGATCCGCCAGTTTTATGAACTTTCGCCTGTCGTTGAACAATGGGCGAGCCTGTTAAAACCAAAATGTTCTCAACTGTTTTTGCATAAACCAACAAATTCTCAAACTTTTTGCATAAGAGAATGAGAAACTGAATGTAAAAAAGAAAAACTGGATGATGATGAAGAATTTATTTACCCAGGCCACCAGGTTTTGCTCTCCATGAGGCATCTCACTATCTATTGCTTTTCTACCAGTAATGAGCTCGAGAAAAACCACACCAAAACTGTAGACATCTGATTTTACTGTCAACTGCCCGGTCATTGCGTACTCGGGAGCACAATATCCATAAGTGCCCATGACTCTAGTGGAGACATGAGATTTGTCTCCTGTTGGTCCGAGTTTAGCAAGCCCAAAATCAGAAAGCTTTGGGTGGAAACCCTCATCCAGTAAAATGTTTGATGACTTGAAATCTCTATAAATAACCGGAGGGTTTGCCTTATCATGTAAGAATTCCAAACCTTTCGCCGCACCAGCAGCAATCTTCATTCTCATGTTCCAATTTAAGGCCTCCTTATCCGGTGGAAGATCTGGGGCGGAGGAGAATCCCGAAAGGAAAATATATAATTAGTTTATTGGTTAGAGGCTGCCAAAAAAAAACCAAGAACTACTACTTCTCAACTTAAGTCTACATGTATAATTTATAGGTGATATAATAAATAAACAAATGAATGAAGAATCTGCTAAAGTTAGGGTTGACATTGACTAAGAGTCTAAGACCAGAGAGAACATTTGGATTGATATTGACTAAGATCACAAAGAATCTATGTGGTCTAAAATGGTAAAAGATCAGAAAAGCGCGTGTGATTTACCGTGGAGGTGATCCTCCAATGATCCTAAGGGCATAAACTCGTAAACCAAGAGGCGTTGATCTCCATCAGCACAGTAACCAATAAGGTTGACTAAGTTGGGATGATGAAGAAGGCTGAGCATAAGAACCTCTACTAGAAATTCTCTGTTACCTTGTAGACCATTCCTGTCCAATTGTTTAACAGCAACAACCTGACAAAGATGAAGAAAAATAGATCAGAGGTACAACACCATACATGTATGCAAAATAATCAAGCTAACCAACTGATGTGTAACACTAGCATAAATGTCGAACTGAAATTCATATTAACATATATAACAAAGCCAGTCATCTTTTTAACACTGTAATATAGCCTTGTACAATTGGAAGATGCCGAGCAGAGTCTTGCACATCCATTTCCTATCAATTTCATCATCCAAGCAAAAAGTTGAAAGCCAAGAGAGCACCACGACCTTAACTTATACTCTCTTCTCTTCGTTTCACAAAGAGTGTCGTTCTAAAAATAGAAATGCGATGTAATTTCCTGTAATTCAATCAAAACAAACAAAAAATTACTTGACCGGTGCTGTCAAGCCTTCCTTTGTAGACACGTCCGAATCCACCTTCGCCTAAGAAAGTGTCAGGATGAAAGTTCATAGTTGCAGCAGCGAGCTCACGGAAAGCAAATGTATGAGCAGCAATTTGTCCAAGCCCATCCCTTGGAAGTAGTAGCTCCCTTTTTGACCCTCCATTACTCTTTGAGCTAAGCTTCTCCCCACCTACAACATCATCAAGACCAATCAATTTACCAAACGCATCCACAGTCTTCTCATACCTCATACCAGCCTAAACTCCAAGAACAAATCACCCTCTTTTGTTTTTGGGCAAAGAACAAATCACCCTAAAAGCATAAAACTTGCATTAATGTCTTAAGGGAACAACCCCCCAAATAAACAAATCTAAGATCCTGATCTTGATTCAGTATCAGGATCATGTGATCCTGCTCATTCACAAGGTCCAATTCATTTCCAAGACATAAAATTTACACTTGAGGACGAACTTGAGAATTCCCAATCAGATCAAAACAAGTGAAATTGAAGCAACGGATCACGATTCTCATTCATCTCTGGCCAAGAAATTAAATTAACAGTGGAATCAGAAGATGCCCAATAAGCCTAAAACATCTCACAAGTTGTAATAACTTATAACCAGAGTAAACAGTGATGAGATCAAGACCCGTTAGCCTAGTCAGGATCAGATTACCAGATCTTGGGAGCATGTAGCCATAGCGGATAACGAATAAAACAAATGAGAAATCATGATTTAACCTGAAGGGAGTCCAGAAACGTTATTGGATACTGTCGGTTGGGATTGTTTCTGACCCTTGGATTCCGCCACTGGATTCAGCGTCTCATCGTCACTCGAATCGAAACACGAGAAACAACCCATCTCCACTCAATAGGAGTAATCAAAACTACAAAAACCCTTGAATCCTATATTGAGAAATCAATGAACAGGAACGAATGGGAAAAAACGAAACTTTTGCTATACCTGGAAAGAAAGGAAGGGAATTGAGATTCCGGGTACCAAGAGAAAGAACCAACTTTTGTTCAGATTCGAACTGGAAAAATACGAATTGGAGTCGGAGAGAGAGAGAGAGATGAAGTAGCTTCTTTTGTCGTCCACGAGTGTTCACACTTTTACCATTTGCAAATTAACAATGACGCGTTGCGGAAACTCGGTAAATCTTTCGTTGACGATAATCTTCAATTCAAGCAAATAATTACTTCTTTTTCTTTTTTGTCAATTCACTCCTTTGTTTAGTAATCAATAACCTTCTTTTCATACTAACTAAATTTTCTGATTGCACTTATTTGCTTGGGTCCATAAAAGCACAAAAACTTTGCTCTCAGATTTGTTTCTCTTTATACAAAGTGATAAAAATAAAAATAAAACAGAAGAACATTATTGTTTTACATACTCCCTCTGTTTGTTTTTTTTAAATTAAAATATTAATTATTATTTACCTAAACATAATTCAACTAATGATAAAATATAAAGTATAAATAGCCACAAACCATAAAAGAGTTAATTAATTTGCATAAAATGATAAAAATTTCACTTAATTTGAAGAAACAATATTTTCTAAAACATCATTTATAATTAATAAAAACGGTACTAAAAAGATGGTTTTTGTTTTTTCATTTTCTAGATGTGTTACCACACAAAACCCTAGTTTCTCTCCCAAAGTCAGCGCCGCCCCTTTTTCCTCTGATCTAGTTCTGCCTCCTCGGTGGCCGGCGGTCCTCGTCGCCGCCGAGGAAGGCTCCCTTTCTTTTTCCTTTCTCTGCTTCTTTCCTATGTGTCCCTGCTAGTTTGCGATGCGACGACGTGGTTCTCTAACGGCTCTGCGCGGAGGCTTGACTCGAGGGAGGCGTGTGACGTCTCGACGAATCCCTTTGTTAGACTCCTGGTTGAAGCTTCAGTGGCGTGCGGTGATTTCTGGATCTAGGTTTGGCACCATGGTGGCTCCCATGATGGTGTGGTTAGGCTGGGTCTCGGAGTTTGTGTCATTTGGTTGCTTGTAGTTGTATTTTTTTTATGTGTTTTGGTTTCCTTTGTTGGGACTAGATTTCCCTCGTTTGGGTTAGAGTTCTCTTCTTCGGTTAAAGGTTCTGTTTTGGTCGGAGATGGAGTGTGTTTTTGTCTTACTAGGTTAAAATCATGGCTGGTTTGTGGCGTTTGATGGCTTACGAACAATTTTGTAGACTAGCATCAACATCTCTTCTTGAGAGAGTTCAATGTGATGCACGGAGACGGCTTAAAATTTTATGCTTGGAACATAGATGAGTCGGTCAATAGTTACTTTGGATAGAATCAGTCTTTATTGTTAGATTTTGATGCAAATTATCTTTGTAATTCTCTATGTATTTGAAGTTCCATCAATAAAACATATAGACGATTAAAAAAGAAAAAA
Source organism: Eutrema japonicum (assembly GCA_030161315.1). NCBI lineage: Eukaryota > Viridiplantae > Streptophyta > Magnoliopsida > Brassicales > Brassicaceae > Eutrema > Eutrema japonicum. Next base: position 51,465,189 of record BSQW01000005.1, read on the forward strand.
GAAAAAAAAAGATGTGTTACCACACTGACAAAAAAATATATAAAGTATATCCATTTTATTGTTACTAATTATAGAAAAGGAAAGTGTTTTTTTTAAATGGCAAGGGAGATGGAAGAAAAAAATAATTAATAAAAACGATAATCAGTTGTTAGAGGTGATTTTGTACCATTTTAAAAACTATGATGACAAGTTTGTTGTGTGTATTTTTTATATGTGGCCAACATCTATTTCCATTAATAACTATATTTTTTTCATCCCATATAGATTTGCACAAATTTTGATAAAATCATCCTTACAAAATTATCTTTTATGGACTCACTCGAAAGCAGGACCCTCCAAAAATAGGCGTATGCCATGCTATCACATAATATAGTTATAGATCTTATGTGGTATATGCGGATGATATTAATATTATTGTGTGGATCCATGGCCGGTCGATAATAGTGTTGTAGACTGACGACAAAAAACCATCAGTCTATAACACGAGGATGTTGGCAATGTACTAGTGTATATTTGTATTGGACCAGACCTATATCCGTTGAGTTTGGGGCTCATGGAAATGTAAAATGTTTTTGTGTTTTTTCTACTTTTTTGTTGAAGAACATGAAAAAATAATATATATGTGTGCTCTCTTTTGATTTTTAAAACGTTTAGACTTTAGAGCATCAACATCCATGAGACACTTTGAATATGTCTCAAAATAAAAATATATATATTATTTTTTTAGTTATATAATTAAATTTTTTAAAAAAACTAGACCAATCACAATATAACACCTATGAGAAAGGGGTGTTTTAAAAAAAAAATTGTTAAGTATCTCAAATGAGACACCATCACTCTTCTCTCTATTCATTTTTGATTTTTTCTTGTTTTTAACGGAAAGTGTCTCATTGCAACGCTCTTAGTAAAATTATGTTGACACTTTCTAAGATCGAGAACATATTGACTACGTGTTGATCTCTTATAGCTAAGGGAGATTTTGTTGACATCTTTTTTTGTTAGAATGTTTGTCAGATATTTTTTCTTTTGTCAGACTGAAGAATCTTCATTTTTAACATTACATATTCCTCTTCGATGATTGAATTGGTTGTTGATCCTTGATCCTCAACCTCAGTCAGTGATCATCTCATGTTCGTGAAATGCACGATTGGCTAAATTGCAAGATAACGTAAGAAACTAAGAATTGATTGTGGAGTAGAAAAATCCTTTTGTAATTTTTGGAATGACAAGAAAAAGTGAATTATTATATCGCAATATTTGCTCTAATACCATTGAGGATTGCAGTAAGTTCGGCCCATGGCTAAAGCATGGGCTGTAAGCCTCACAATATCATTAAGTTTTGGGGGGCACTTTTGTGAAAGATATGGTAGTGGCAATGGGAAGTTCCAAGTTCCAACACTTTCCCTTCCAAGCAGGCAAGCACTATCTTCTAGCTTAATTTTATTTTTAATTAAAACACTAACAGAATTATGCCATAAATCATTTTCGAGCAATTTATCTTGTTTATACAAACATTAAGGTAATAGAAAAGCAATTTAAATATTAACTAGATCTCGACAAAAAGTTCGGATCTGAAAACCCGAATTGGTACCGACTTGAAAATACCATAACTCATAATTGAAAGGTTTTGGACCCATCAAAATATCCAAACGGATCCTAAATTTCTATACCCAAAAAACCGAAACCGAACCGATACCAAACCAAAAACCAAAAAAGACGAGGCCCTTGTTTTTTTGTCAACTATATAAAGATTTTAGTTAGTATTAGGCATAAGCATTCAGATACTTAAATCAGGTTCAAGTCAAGTACTTTGGGTTTCATGTATTTTAGATCAAGGGGTTTAGGTACCGATCATGTATTTATATAATTCGGATCAGGTTCAGTTCGGTAACCTCCGGGTTCGGATCGGTTTTTGAGATCCGATTTTTTTTAAGTACAGTTCGGTTCTTATCCGAAGGTACCTAAAAATATCTAAATGTATTCAAAATACCCAAAGATATTAGTTATCTTCGGGTTTATAATTGTAATTTTGGTTATATCAAATATAAATATAATATAAATATTTTTGTCTATATGATTATATTTCGAATATTTCGGATATTCATTTCTAGTTTTAAGCTTTTCGAAAGTAAGGGTCGACCTGAATTATACTATGTTTTCAATGAAAATAATTAAAGAGCCCAAATGTAAACTAAATAGCTGAATATATCATAATGTATATCCAACATTAAAAACTTTAAGCTTGATCAGGTTGAGTTTGATTAATACAACAATTATAAAGTGTACAAAAAAAAGAAAGAGAGATCGTGTGACGCAAAACCTTTCCCCTCTCGGTCAACGGACCCCGGAAAAACGAGCCTCAGAAATAAAGGAAAAATATGTAACAAAAAAAGAAGAAAAAAAAAGAGAAGAAAAAATCATAATTAGTATCGTCGAAGAAACTCTAATAATGGATTAATAAGGGGTAATCCTGACACTAATCCTGTCCGATCTTGCCATTTTCCCCAAAAGCGAAAAAAGGAAAATTCAGTTAGATAGGGTTTATTATTTTCCCGGCGAAATGGAGAAAGCTGGAAATCACGCAACGGAATCGGAATTTCACAAACCCGACGATCGCGAGAATACTCAGCATTCCGATGAATCCGAACAACAATTGCCTAACAGCATTGAGACGGCGACGGCGACGGCGACGCCGGAATCGGAATCCTCTCAGCCCAGCCTTAACCACGTAATGGAAGCCATCGACGATTTCATCCAGTCAATTTCCTCCCCCGCGGCTGAGAAAGATCCGTTACGGGAGATTCGTCCCGAGGTGGAGCCATTCCCGGAGACGGTGGATTCATTGGTGTCGAAGATGGAATCTTCTGGGCTTGGGCGGGACGAATCAGAGGACTCTGCATTTATCGACGCCGTCAACCGTATCTCGAAATCGGTTATGAGATTGAGAGAGCTTCGGTTAGATTCAACGCCGGTTTCTTCGTGGTTAAACCGGGCGAGTTCGGTTCAGCATCGGGCTGTATCGCTTCTCGACGAAGAGTTTCGTCATCTTCTTGATCGTTCCAGAGAGATTAAGAAGAGCGACGGAAACAATGCCAATCACAAACCTCCTTCTTCCAATTCAACGCACGATTCAGATCGATGCGTCTTACAGAACAATGATCCATCTCCCGAGGAAGAAAGTTTCCCGGATTTCCCACCGGAATCTATCTCGACGTTGAAGAAGATCGCCGGAGCGATGTTCTCCGCCGGTTACGAAGCAGAGTGCTGTATGTCTTACGAGATGTCGAGACGGCACGCGTTCAAGGAGCAGCTGAGCGAGGTCGGATTCGAAGGGATCAATGTAGAAGACGTGCAGAGAATAGCTTGGGAATCTCTCGAAGGAGAAATCGCTTCCTGGATCTCAATCGTTCGCCGTTGCTCCACCGTGCTTTTCCCCGGCGAGCTAGCTCTCTGCAACCACGTCTTCTCCGATCACGATCATTCCCCAATTCGTAAGCGCCTCTTCACCGGATTGGTCTCCGCCGTGACGATCCGGTTCCTAGATTTCTCCGGCGCGGTGGTGCTCACGAAACGGTCGTCGGAGAAACTTTTCAAGTTCCTAGACATGTACGAGACGCTCCGTGACTTAATCCCGGCGGTTGAGCAATCGGATTCAGATCTGATCCAGGAGATTAAACTGGCTCAGACGAGGCTAGGAGAAGCAGCAGTGACGATATTCGGAGAGCTAGAGAACTCGATCAAGAGCGATAATGGAAGAACACCGGTTCCAAGCGGAGCGGTCCACCCGTTAACACGTTACACCATGAACTACCTCAAATACGCTTGCGAGTACAAAGACACACTAGACCAAGTGTTCCAACACTACGAGAAGGCTCAATCGGATGAACCAGAGACCAAACGAAGCCAGCGAGAAGACGACGATGAGTACAAAACGTCAGCCTTTGCTAGACAAATGATAAGAGTGATGGAATTGCTCGACGCAAATCTTGAGATAAAATCGAAACTGTACCGAGACCCATCACTGCGATCTATATTCCTTATGAACAACGGGAGATACATTCTGCAGAAGATTAAAGGGTCAACAGAGATAAGGGATTTGATGGGTCAATCATGGACAAGGAAAAGATCAACGGAGCTAAGACAGTACCATAAGAGTTACCAGAGAGAAACTTGGGGGAAAGTGTTGCAATGTATGAATCAAGAAGGATTACAGGTGAACGGGAAAGTGTCCAAGCCGGTTTTGAAAGAGAGGTTCAAGATTTTCAATACTTTGTTCGATGAGATTCACAAGACGCAGAGCACGTGGATTGTGAGTGATGAGCAGATGCAGTCGGAGCTAAGAGTGTCCATCTCGGCGTTAGTGATTCCGGCTTATAGGTCTTTCTTTGGGAGGTATAAGCAACATATTGATTCGGGGAAGCAGACTGATAAGTATGTCAAGTATCAGCCTGAAGATATTGAGTCTTTCATTGATGACTTGTTTGATGGGAATCCAACATCTATGGCACGGAAGAGAAATTGAAAACTATCAGAGTGTGTCACTAATGATCAGCTTCCTTTTGCTTCTTCTTTTATTCTCTTCAATCCTTATATGATTCTTTTTTTCATTACCTTCATGTTTTAATTGTTTATAGAACCGTTCTCGATCTGAGATGAGACTACCATGAAAACTTTTTGTTTCTTTCTTTTTTCTTCCAAAAAAGTCTTTTGTTTTTTTGTTTTGTTTATAGAACCGTTCTCGATCGGTTTTTTTTATTGTTAAAAGTCTTATGCTTTAATTTTCCTGTTCTAACATGTTGTGAGCGAAAATTGTTTAGAACTATTTAGGGTTAAGGCACGCAATTATCTTCAAAACGTATTCGAATGTTTTGTGTGTTTAAATAATGATTTTAATTCATGATTAATTAAGTTGATCTTGTGATATATTATTTTGAAGATATGTTAAAGGTTTCTTTATAGCAATTATCACCATTTTTAGTGATTTTATAGACTTGATGATCTGATATTCTGATGTATGGTGGGATGATGTCAAACCCTAATTGTTTACACACAATAAGTGCGAGAATCGAGTTAACACATGAAATTCCATAATATATATGGAGATACAACAAAATATGGTAACATTTTATTTTATTTTGAACATTTTCATATACATAACTTAAGAAAAAAAAATGGTTAGTTCGCCGTCTATGGGGATCGAACCCACGGCCACGGGATTAAAAGTCACGCGCTCTACCACTGAGCTAAGACGGCATTCATATCTGATGCATACCATTATTTATATTAATACACTGTTTATTACATGCATACATACATCATTTCAATGGATCATTTCGACATTTTTTTTTAAACAAAGAATAACAATTATAAAAAGACAAAAGTAATCAACTATAAAATTTCGGACCAACCCAATAAAGTTCCATTATCAAATATTTCACCAAAAATTATAAAAATGTCATATTTTGATTTCTCTAATACTTTTTTTTTCTTTTGGTCAAAGGATTTCTCTCATACTAAGAAGCAAAGTTTTGGTGTTGAACATTTCTGAAGAAATTAATAAATGATAGATAAATGCTCGATACATTTTTCTCTCATTTTCAGAAGGTATATATATTATGTAGACCGTATATCCAAATAGATGAGATGGCTGATTTGGCTTTATTGAAGTCACACACAACCCACAAGTTTCATACACTTATAGAAGCAAAGTATGTATTTAATTTGGCTTTATCAGAATTTGAAGTCTTCCTAAGAGTGGAGTTATGTAACTTAATGTCAATGCATGGTTTGCAGACTTGGATCACGAGAAAAGCAATAAAACCCTTTTATCAACGAAGACAAGGATATAGATAACTGGCATTAAGTGAATACAGAAAAGAGAACACATATAAAGAAATAATTGGGGTTTTGGCTCTAAATCTGTTGGATCAGATCTGTATAAGTAAAAACGTTACAAACTCTTTGGAGTTTTTTTGGGTAAAGTTGTCCAAAAAAAATTCTTCTTCATGAGTGTTTTTCACACAATGAGCCAAAAAAGGCTCTTCACATGTCTTTGTTTGGTAGTGGATAGAAAAAGGAATTTTAGTTAAACAGTTGCTGGGGTCAAAAATTGTAGATCACGGGCTGAATATATTGCAATCACACACTTACTTACATACATTATCATAAAAACGAACAATAGATAGATAGTGAGAGAGATTAGCCAAAATGTATCTTCCTCTTCTCTGTCTTCTGCTTCTAGCTTCTTGCTTGACACATCAAGCTTTCGGCCGTGGTCGTGGCCGGTCACCACCGGAAGGAAGCTCGGACCCTTCTTCTCGCATCACAGTCGTTGGTGTTGTCTACTGTGACACGTGTTCTATCAAAACTTTCTCAAGACAGAGCTATTTCTTACAAGGTCAGGGATCTTGATTTAACATTTGATGAAATTATGAACTCTCCTTAGACTTAAACTTATGTGGTAACTTAGGTAGGATTAGTCAATCTGGTTTTTAGATTCTCGGTTTATGAATATAGAAACCGAATAACATTTTATTCTGTTTGATACAGTTTGGGTTTTTCTCAAAACAGAGCTATTTCTTACAAGGCAAATAATAAAGACACGGATCTAGAGTTTAACATTACATGAACTATCCTTAGACTTGAAGTTAACTGGAAACTTGTTTGATTTTGAATCGGGATACAAAGTTTCAGAAAGTATCTGAAGAAATTTCAAATTTATTTATTTTTCGGTTACAGTTTGTTCTTTGATTCGGTATCTAAATTGGTGGTTTATTCGGAACAATGTCGGTTTAAACCAATATATATATATCTCTCTCTGTCACATCACACAGGTGTGGAAGTTCATGTAAGCTGTAGATTCAAAGCGAGTTCACCAAAAACAGCAGAGGAAGTGAACATATCGGTGAACAGAACAACAAACAGAAGCGGCGTTTACAAGCTCGAGATCCCTCACGTCGACGGCATCGATTGCGTCGACGGAATCGCCATCGCGTCTCAGTGCAGCGCCAAGCTCCTCGAAACCTCCGACGTCAATGTCGGCTGCAACATCCCCGTTTTCCAAACGGCAACCAACGAAGTATCCATCAAATCGAAGCAAGATCGGGTATGCATCTACAGCTTAAGCGCACTCAGCTACAAACCTTCCCACAAAAACGCCACATTGTGCGGCGGCGGAAAGAGACATCACCGGCGAGAGAGAGAGGAGAAGGAATTGAGAGATTCGAAATTCTTCTGGCCTTATCTGCCACCGTACTGGTTCCCTTGGCCGTACCAGAATCTGCCGCCGTTGCCGACTCTACCGCCGCTTCCGTCTTTGCCTTTCCCTTTTCTTCCATTCGGAAACCCTAATCCGGCATTGCCGGCGTTCGATTGGAGAGATCCCATGACTTGGATACCTTATCTTCCTCGTTTTCCTCCCGGCGATAGCCATCCTTAGGGATCAGATTCTCTTCCGTTATTTGGCTTTCGTCTTCTCCATTTTCTCTGTCCTTTTTCTTTGTTTTGGGTTGATTGTGTTTGTGTTTACTTGTCAATGTGTATATTATTATTCTTCAATTACAGAAGATAAAGGATTTGGTTTGAGGAGCACAATTTTGTTAGTTTAGATTTAAATATTTTTCTCTTAGTAAAATACTAAAATGTAGATGGAAAGACTTCGATAGAAAACAAGAAAAGAAACTAAAAATGTAATAGAATTGCGTTGGTGTATGTTAAAGTTCCCTTTAATCGCATGTCTTGCGTGTGGTTGGGCCATTATTGACATAATTACTCCTTTTTGGAGGGAAAGTTTTATTGTAGGGAAGAAGAATTTGGATTTCGAATGGGAGTTCAAACAAGACTCTTACTATGTTGTTGCTAGGCTTGTGGGCTCATGTCACTGTGACATGGTATGGATGTTCTCCAAAATCCTTGAACTTTCCCTCCAGCTTGACGGCTCTACTTTATATCACCTCTGCATTGTTAGCGGAAGGTTTAGCTTTAAAGACTGCTTTGGACGCAGCAAATGATGCAGGATTTCTAAGCTATACTTGTTCTTAGATATTAACATTCCCTAGTACGGCTTGTCAATTCTAACGGAGATATCAAGGCTTTGGGCCTCCAATTTATCTCTTTATCGATAATTCTTATGCCTCCCTTGGTAAATTATAAGGCAATAATAATGGATAACAATTATTATGAGAATAAATGTATCATAACAAAATTATTATTAGAATTATAGAATTAAGTGATTATGGAATTAAGGGATGTAATAGAGAATAAGTGAGTGATGATGTGTCACAAATTTAGAGTTTGAAAATATGATGTGGCAACCTAAGAAGAGAGAAAATTTAACTTTATATATATAGATTCGTTTGCTTGCCCAAAAAAAAAACCCTTTATAGTCTAAGCTGATTTTATCAATAACTCCTCCACCGCATCAAATGTAACAAGGTACTGGTCCAGGGCCAACCCAAGATGGTTTTATACGTAAGATTCGGGATCCATTAAGAAAACTGTCCATCAAGATGGATATCATAGGTTGTAACACAAACATGTTACAACATGATATGCATGGTTTTTACACCATTTCTCCTTGGGTTTTCTCTTTGTTTTCATCTTTCTTTACATTCTTTTCACACATTCTAGTTTATATTTCTCTCATCTTGCATATTAGAGTCATATGTTGTATATATATGGCATTTACACTTGCATAATGGTCATTTTAGGTACTTTTGGAGCAAGTGGAGAGGAGGACTAGAGGAAGAAGAGGCTAGAAGTGAGGAAAGATAAGGAATAAGAGGAAATGAAGAGAAGAGAGGCATGCATCAGTTCCTTAACCGATGCAGGGAGCTAACATGGATCACCAAAGGAGCGAAGTCCCTGGTGCAAGCAAAGACGGTCCAAGTGTCGATGTAGCGGACCGATGGGAAGATCTGAGTTGCGCTGAAGAATCAACAATTTCAAATGCTCACACTGGTCCATATATTGATCCCTCCAACCAATGCCGCCAACCCGAAGCCGAGAAGAGGGCACTGCCTTCAGGAGACCAACATGTCAATCCCCTGACCGCCACGAGGGGACCACCACGCATAGGCCTGTCAATTTGAGTCTAAACCCGCGGGCCACACCCCATTAGACCTGCGGGTCGGGTGCGGACGGACCACTTCATATTATTCTAACATAAACAAAAAAAAACCCAGAAACCACAGGGTTACCCAAAACAAAAAAATGGACCGCGGACATTAGCGGGGCAGGTGCGGGTCAATGGTTTTAGGTTTGCGGTTTAGGAGGACAGGTTTTCGCAGGCAAAAAAAAAAGTGCACCCGCGGCGGGCGGATCTAGCGGGGCAATTCCCACCCGCTTGACAGCCCTAGCCACACACGACTAATGCGCATTGCACCATTTTCTTATTTTTAGACCCGATCTGATTTGTCCCGTGTCGACCTTGTCCAACTTCCACACTCTATATATATGTTTTTAGGTAATTTCTAAACCTAAATTTCATTTTATATTCAGCCTCCTCTCTTTTGAATAAAATAAATTATTACAACACTAGATTAGTATAAATGGAATTTAAAGCATAAAAGCTACGAACGAAATTTTAAAAGGAATTTGGTGGTTCGGTTTGGAAGTAGCCCCAGCGGCAAGAACCACTGCAAGCTTAAAATTTAAACTGGCGTCTTTCACTAAAGTCTTCCTGAGTCTAATGAATGTACATTCTACTAAAGGATAGAGATTGATGTACAACACTTCAAAACCTAGAAACGATTTTTAGAAGCTGTGCTTAATGCACATGCATGTGGACCTTTTTACAATATGCCTTTTCTGCTTCGAGATTATTTGCTTTCATTGTTAGCGTATCGATGACATCAGAAGCTCCCTATTGCATTATCAAATGATGTGAGTATGCATGGAGCTAATAAAAAGTACGATATATGTATTTTGGTAACAAATGACTAACCCGTAGTTTCTTCCTCAAGGCATCCTCGGTCACATCTCTGCGTGCTCTTTCTTCTTGAAAGATATCCATTACTGCCTTCTGCGACTTCTCAAAGTCTTGGTTCTTAGCTTGTGACACCTTGAGCTGGTTCATATTAAACAATAAAATCTATTATAGCCAAAAACCAAATAAAAAGAAGACGAGATTTTCTATTAAAAAAAAAAAGAGAGAAGAGTTTTACTAGCGACTCAAGCAGTCCTTTCTGTCTTTGCAATTCAGTCACCATTTTTGCTGATTCGTCTTTTTCCCTCTGCAATTTCTCCAAATCTTGGATCTTAACTTTTGAATCCTTGAGCTGGTTCATATTAAACAATGAAATCTATTATAGCCAAAAAACCAATAAAAAGAAGACGGGATTTTTTAGATATTTAAAATAAAAGAGTTTTTACTTGCGACTCAAGCAGTCCTTTCTGTCTTTGTAGTTCAGCCACCAGTTTTGCTGATTCGTCTTTTACCTTCTGCAATTTCTCCAAATCTTGGATCCTAGCTTTTGAATCCTTCAGCTGGTTCAAATTAAACAATGAAATCTATTACAGCAAAAAACCAATAAAAAAAGACGAAACTTTCTAAGAAATAAAAAGAGTTTTACTTGCAACTCAAGCCGTCCTTTTTGATTCTGCAGTTCAGCCACCAATTTTGCTAATTCATCTTTCCCCTTCTGCGATTTCTCTAAATCTTGGATCTTAGTTTTTGAATCCTTGAGCTGGTTCATGTTTAAACAATGGAAGCTTTATAACCCAAAACCAGTTAAAAAAAGACATAACTTTGTTTTAAAAAAAAGAGAGCTTTACTTGCAACTCAAGTTGTCCTTTCTGTTTGTGCAGCTCAGTCACCAGCTTTGCTGTTGCTGATTCGTCTCTTACTTTATGCGCTTTCTCCAAATCATGATTCTTAGCTTTGGCTTTGAACTCTTTGAGCTGGTTCATATTTGAGAATGATATCTATTATAGAACAAAAAAACCCTTTAAAAAAAACGAGACTGTAAGAGAAAAGGAGCTTTACTTGCGACTCAAGCAGTATTTTCTGTCTCTGCAACTCAGCCACCTGTTTTGCTGATTCGTATTTCACCTTCTGCAACTCGGCAGCTTGATTAAGTGATCTTGTTTCATTGAGACTACGGTAGAAGAGAAAATGTCAATTGAAATGATACTAGCTAGTGATAGATATACTACTATAAATAATCAAAGAATCAAGGGAAACATCAGAGAAGGAAAACCTTATCCCAAGCCCATGTTTCCCGTTCTTAATCCCGATGCCAGAGTTTCTGTCAACAACACTTGATCGCGTAACATCCTATGTTGCAGAGAGATATATTATTGACTCAAATACTAAAACAAATGATGAATATTATTAGTAAAAAGAAAAAATTAAACCTGAAAGTTTCGTTTTCCTTCATATGACTCAACATTTTGCCTGAATCGAGCTGGTGCTGCAGCAGAAAAAGATCCCTTATCATGGTTTACGCGGTTAGAAGGTACATCGGATTTATGGTCCCTTTGTGGAGTAGTTTCTGCGACGCAACTTTCTTGATTCTTTTGTTTCCGCCTTCGAGCATAACCAATCTCGTGACATCTTGAAGACCTATCCAACAAAAAGATTAACTTCAGAGAAAGTCCAAAAAACTCAAATGATCTCTATGGGTTATAATAGTAGTTGTGAATATATTTATTTAATCATACCAATAGGTCTTTTGATATTCTTTCAATCGGTTTTCAAGTTTAGCAAGAACAGCGGTTAGCTCAAACCCTTGCTTATTATGAGCTGGTTGTATGAAATTAGCTTCCAATATACCAATGACACCGCGTCCATCGCTTCCAGCAGCATTCCAAATTCTCCAAAATGGCTGAAGAAAATAAGCAGAAACGTATACAAGGTTACAATGCAGTGAAGATAGATAACATTGCAACACTATCACTAAAAGAAAACAAAAGAAATTCCCATGAAATTTCCGAAGGATATAAGTCGTTGGAAAATTCTGACGAATGTTGATGGAATATTGAAGGCCTCATGATCCGTCGGAAGTTCCCAACGGATCTTGTTTTTTTCTAACGGATATTAATTTCCGACAATTTAGAACCAACAGACAAAAATTCGTTGAAAATCCATCGAAAATTGACTACTTTTTTTGTGTGCATATCACTAAATCAGTTGTGAATTATAAGTTGTTGATTAGTCACCTTGATAAGCCGGTTCTTATGGTAAACATTGAACCCTTGTATGTCGATGTGATGATGAGCATCTTTCACAAAGCCAATCTTTAGAGCAGCAACCATCTGAAATTTTTGTGAAAACACAAAGAAATTTTAACGGTTGTTTATAAGAGAGAAAATAAATAAAACTATGAAAAGTAAGACTATAAGGTAAGATATTACGTCTTCATCTGTTGACCATTCTGGAGAACGCACAGGTCTGTATGTTTTGTCTTCCGTCATCATCATGTCCTCTAATAAGCTGTGATGTTCGACATCTTTGCCACGAAGAATAATTCTGAAATTTGGCGGAAGTCTGAGATACAGGATCGATACATAACTCTGCATATATATAGCAAAAACCAGAAACTGGTTAATATCATGAACACTTGAAGAATAATTCACAAATTGGAATTGTGTTAAGAAACATGACACCACGTACACGTAGCGAGTGTCGATAAGTTAGAAAATGCCTCGAGTTAGGATAAGCTTTCGCCATTTCTATGTTCTTCTCATCTCTGTTTACACCTCTGAGTTGAATATCCTGTAGATAAGTGACACATCATCTGTTACATATATACACATGTAGTCCAAAATTTGGCTGTACTGAAAAATCTTGCTAGTGAAATTACATGAGGATCTGTATCAAAATCAAGTTCCAACTTCCCCTCATCGTCCTCCCATAGATTATATATCACGATCCGAGTACCTTGCTCGTCTAGGAAATCAAACTGTATCATTTGACAAGTATGAGATACAATAAAAAGGTAGTGTCATGAAGGAAGAAAATGATCGGGAAAAAAGAGAATATAACTAAGAACCTGGTCGAGCAAATCTTGTTGGGACAAATAAGGCGACCACTTCACTATAGTCTCTAAATTATCAAACCACTCATCTGTGGAGTTGTATGTTATCTCCTTCCAATTGTTATCTACTAACTCAAAATCAACCTAAAGCAAGAAAGACAAAAAAAAAAAAAGGCAAGACTTGATTGTTTTGAGAAGAAGAGCAATCTAAACAAGACAGCAAAACGAAATGATTTTTTTTTGTTTTGTTTGTACCGTGGGGACAATGGCTTCACATTTTCTTGTCTCGTAAAGATACGTATATGATAACATACCAACGCTCTGTGTCGTACTGAAACAGATATAAGATACCATTAAATTTGAAATTGCGAAACAAAGAAAATAAAATACCTAATGATGAGTGAAACGACTTACTTATTTCCATTGGTTCCTCGACAACGTGAGAAGACAATTGCATCAGCACCAAGCCTCATTGTACTAGTTTTGAATCCATTCCCATCTTCATTGTTTGTTTTACAAATTTAAAAGATTGTAATCAACATTAATCAATGCCATGAGCAGATGCTATAACTTGAAAGAAAAAAAATGATTTAAAGCAGGCTTACATTGACCAACTGTATTAGCCATATTGCGTTTTCTTGAGTACCCCAAAGAAAGGCACTCTCTAAACCTATTCGGATTCATCCCACCTCCATTGTCTGCCATGTTAAACACGTACGCCGAATCAATTAGACGTTTTCCATAATCATGTTTTAAAGAGATAGTTAATTAGCAGAAGTTGTCTTTAAGAATTAACCTTTAATTATGAGAATGCTGCTCCCGTCTTTTTCATTTGCTGTTGAGTCAACATGAACATAAGTAGCCCCATTACATACCTATTTTACAAGTTGATCAAACATAAGTTACGTTATACAAAACCAGACGAATTATCAACTTAATACGACGCATCTAGATAGGTCCTTTTGACTGATTTGGATAAAAAAAATTAAGTGGATCTAATGTCGATTTAATAAAAACGAAGCATACCGTATATGGTAGAAAATTAAAGGAATTAATTACGAAAATCACAAGGACATATATACCTCGTCTAGAGAATTGTCTAGAAGTTCGGCCAAAGCTCCAAGTGCCCACTTGTGGCTAGTGGCGTTAGCATGAAGAAATTGAGGATGAACCCTAACCGCCGCATCATTGCCACCTATCGAAACAAAAACAATCACACACAATTAGGGTTTCGAACTGCAACATCTCAAATTATCAATGTATTAACAGAAGCAAGTGTCGAATTACAATAGCGAGGCACAGGCTCATCTTCTTTGTCATCTCCTGCTTTCCAAAATTGTCTAGAAAGCTTCGGAGTTTCCGAAGCCACAATCGCCAATGGCTTGACCTCCAAAGCCACAATTGTTTTACCATCCTGCGGGTTAACCATCGTCCTCGATTTCTTGATAGACAAGTTATTATAATCACCGTCATCATAATTTCTCGAATCTCTCTTGAGCCCCGGCTTGGAGGAGTCACCGAGAGTCGAGCCAGAGGGTTTAGGGTTAGTACTGCCAGAACCGTTCGTGGCTCCGATCACTAATAGCGATTTCTTAGGCGTGATTTGAGAAGAATCCATGGTTACAGAAGGGAAGCTAGGGTTTCGAAGCAAGTTTGAAGCTGAAGTTGAGACGAGACGTGAGACACGAATCGTCAAGGTGATGGGGTCGTCCGAGTCTTTAGAGGGAGAAAGAGTGGCGCGACTTTAAATAACCGTCCACCTCCCTGAACGTAGTCACGCCGACAAAGACTCGTAACTCACGGGCCCATTTAAGTTTCCAATTAAAGCCTTCTAAGATAATTTAGAAATTTAGAAATTAAATAATTAGTAAACTTTCTCAACAAAAAAATTAAGTCTATGTATTTTGTTTTTTTCCTAATCACATCCTACTACTTTAAAAATCTTTAAAATTCTCCTACATTTTCTAACAGTCTTTTTTCCTGTTAAATTTTTTTTAAGTTACTAATTTGTGACTTTATTTTTTTAAACAAAATCATAGCTTATTTTTGTAAGCCAAAATTTATATGGCCAACATTTTATAATAACAATTCACAGTCATAGATTTCAATATTAAGGATTTACGTGTAGATTTGATTTTACGGTAGATTTTAGTAGATCTAAAAAGATTTACAATTTACAAATATTCATTAAAATCTCACATGTTATATTTTGAAATCAGTATATTCTACAAAGATTTTGAAATCCTATATAGATGTTTCAATCAATGAAAATACACAAACGAATAACATCATCTAAGAAAGTAGAAAATATATTTATATATAGAGAGAGAGATAAAGCTAAATCTAATTAAAATTAACACAAATTTAAATAATATATTTGCATATAAGGTAAATTTTTTAAACTAAGATATTCATAAATATCGGTAATTTTTTTGATTTTTCTATAGTTATATTGTTGGGAGATCGATGAGATCGATCATATCGAGATTATGATAAACATGAAAATCAAGAAGAATATAGATATTTATTAATATCGTAGTTTTATGAAACTAGGTCTAGCTTTCATCTTTATATAAGTATATGCATTTTTTAACTTTATTCTTATGAGAATCTAATACTAATTCTTCTTAAACACTTTTGTGTTCTTACTCTTATCAATTTATCATGGTATCAAAGATTTCGATTCTAATCCTGATGGGTTATGATTTTCTATCTATTTCTCTTTTTCTTGACCTATCTCGATCGTCGGAGACTTCTTCTTTTATCTTGCAATTATGAGTAGCAAAACTCATAAATCCATCGATTGTCTTCTTGTTAAAAAAAAAAAAAAGTGTTCGTCTCTTTTCACGAGACTTGCTGGTGACTTGAAAAAGTCAAACAAAAATGAAGATTGATGATCGACGCTATAGATGTGAACATGAACTATTATGCTAAGTACGTTCGGTGATGATTCTTAAACCAATGATGGCCATCACGTGACATCTATAGAATTGATGGAGACTATTTCTTGTTGGAGATATGATGATGTGTATTTTCTATCTAATTTGACCCGATGACCGGATATACACAGGTCTGGCCCAGAGCAAAGGCGGAGTAGCTATGGTTTAGGGTCCAAATTTTTTAAATGTTTTTTTTTTTACTCTTAAGAAATAGGACACATTTTTTTGAAAATAGACTTGGACCTCTGACAGGTTTGGGCCGGTACTGGGTATAACACTGATATTTTGAAGATTTGTCCAATTTCATACGCATCCGACCCTTTCCCATCTTCTCTGGAACTACGTAGTCTTAGGAATTTGAAAATGAAAATTTGGGCTTACTAAATTTGACATAACGGGAAGGGCCGGTCCTAGGCCAAGCCCATTGAAACATTTGCCTTGGCCCCAGTTTTTTTTTTTTTTTTTGGCTCCCAAAAATTTTTTTCTTTCATTTTTTAGTCTAAAAAAATAAAAACTTTAAAATTGGTGTTTGGCTCCAAAATACGACTTGAATCTGATTTGAGTGTCTGTTTAGCTCGATAAAATACTTAGTTATTGTTTTTTATTGAAGTATTATTAATTAATAGGCTCTTGTTGTGTTCCGGCTCAGTCTTTGTTTAGTCGAAACCTTTTGCGGTTTTGCCTTTTGGTGTCTTCAAATTCTTAGGATTCGTGAACGGACCCACCCATCGACTCGATTCGAGTCCACGTCACGGGGGCAGTGGCACAACTGTAATTTATGTGGACTAATAGTATAATTTTAACAGGTGGTTTCTGCTTCTTCAATCACTCATCACCTACCAAACACAGCGAGAGCAAGAGGTCTGAGCTCCCATGGCGGCTCTCTCGATGACTCTGGTGCGTTTCCTTTTCTATCTTTCGATAGTGTTTTTTTTCCTCACCTTACCAATTCTTCTCATGCTCCTCTTTTTGGTGTCATCCTTAGTCAAATCCGAAGTCGTTCTCAGCTGCTCCACGAAGACTTTCTCAGATCAATACCTCCGCTCTCTCATCTAACTCTCTCCGATTGGGGACCAAATCCTCCTTAGATTCCATCACGTTTTCGTCTTCAGCTGCCTTCTCCGCCTCATCGATCCTCCTTCATACGTCTCCCACCAAAAGAAACCACCGCTGCTTCTCGGTTCAATTGAATGCTGAGGTTAGGGAGGAGATTGACTTCGTGTTGAGCCGATTGATAGCTTACTCTTAGGGTTTTCATTAGATTTGCGAAAGCTATTGAATTTTGATTGCTGGTTTCGTATTTCAGCCTTTAACCGAACCCCAATCGAAAATAACCCACAAGGTGTATTTGGATATAAGTGTTGGAAACCCAGTGGGAAAATTAGCTGGGAGGATTGTGATTGGATTGTATGGTGATGATGTACCCCAAACTGTTGAGAACTTCCGAGCTCTATGCACAGGTAGGTGAATAATATGGTTGCTCTCCTTTGCACAAGTTGTGGTTTTTATGTCAGTGATTGATCTTGCTCAGGTGACAAGGGATTTGGATACAAAGGTTCTACATTCCACCGTGTCATCAGAGATTTCATGATTCAGGGAGGAGACTTTGAGAAGGGCAATGTGAGTTTTTCCGAATCCTTGACAGCACGGTTCTCTAGTTTTTTGGTTGGCTTCATTTGAAGTCCATGTTCTGTTTCCATCTATCTACTTGGGAAGGAAACATTCTTCATATTGTTAGTTTCTGTTTCTGCACATCTCAGTTACTGTAAGGTCCTTCTAGTTAACTGCTAGCATAATTCCATTATAATGATACAGAAGTCTAATTTTTGAGCAGGGAACTGGAGGTAAAAGTGTATATGGCCGGACATTCAAGGACGAGAATTTCAAGTGTAAGTCTATCCTCATCTCTTGTGCGCTTCTAGCATTCAAAACTTGTCAGTTGTAATGCATTTCCGCATTCTCTTTTATTGAGATGAGTAGATAATAAGCCTTCCATTTAATACATTTCATGAAAGTAATGATGTGCAATACACTGCAGTATCCCATGTCGGACCAGGAGTTCTGAGTATGGCAAATGCTGGCCCCAATACAAATGGTAGTCAGTTCTTCATCTGCACTGTTAAGGTAAAACTTACAAATATTCTCCCTCTGCTTAAGGTCTACTGTCAAAGTAGAATCTATATCGTATAAGTACACAAGAACCTCAATCAGTGTCATCCTTGTGCGTGAAGAACCCGTGTTATCATACAACCTCGAGATGAAATTGGATATAGATTGAAATGAAGACGATCCAAGTTTTGTTGCAAAGTTGAGTTTATATCAAATTAATATGCGGAACGATGTGGACAGACGTCATGGTTGGACGGAAGGCATGTGGTGTTCGGGCAAGTTATAGAAGGAATGGATGTGGTGAAGCTGATAGAGGAACAAGAGACAGACAGAGGAGACCGTCCCCGAAAGAAAGTGGTGATCGCAGACTGTGGTCAACTTCCAATCTCTGAAGCTTAAGTAACAATCTATAACCCAAAACCTTGTGACATGAGATGGAGCTACTATGTGTTTGCATTTTACACGCTTTCTTTTGTGAAATGGATTATATCCCTTTTTAATACATCAATTTCTTCTTTGTGATTCTTTCTTTTTTCCAAGAAGAGGAAGAGGAAGTCCAAGTTTGACTTGAGAGGTTTAGCTAAGCAAATATACTTTACTTAGGCTTTTCTAATGACGCAAACAGTAGCACTTGTAGAAGCTACAGAAGAAATAAATGAATCCAGTTTCTAAACTCCAAGGCAGACCACACCCTTAAACAAAGTAATTAGCATGAAACAGAGCTTTATGCTGCTATTGTTTCAGATCTCTAACTCTAGTAAAAGCCTGACCCACAACATAAAAAAGAGACATATTAGAGGAAAAGAGAAACCCTTTTGGTTTTTATTTATTTATTAATGGTACAGAACCAAATGCCCAATTCTTCAAAGGCAAAGCAGTAGAAAAAGCTTGATTCCTACATAAATCTATATATCAAGAAGGTGCATGACAACACAAACAAAATCTTTGATTGACTCAAATCATTTCCAAAAGTGGTTCTACTGGTCAAGGCTGACGTCACCCCATCGGACCTTGTGCTTAGCAGCTAGATAATGAGCACCGACTGGACCACGACTCCCATAAGGATAGTACTCAGGGATTCTCTTCTTCTCTTCAATCTCTTTAAGCAATGGAGTGAATAGTGACCAAGCTGCATCAAGCTCGTCACTTCTTATGAACAACCTTCTTTCTCCTTCTATTGCATCCAGCAGAAGCCTCTCATATGCATCTGGTATCTCCTTTGAATACCTTTAATAAAAAGTTTATGGAATTAAGATTAGTTATTGCCTCATCAGCAAGATTTCATCTTTCTTTTTCTCTTAACTCACTCACTTACCTTGCGGAATATAGAAGATTCAAGTTACTGCGATCTAGTCTCATTCCCAAACCAGGGACCTTGTTGTTTATTTTCAAGTATATGGCTTCATCCGGTTGGACACGGATCACAAGCTCATTTGTAGCTCGATCAAGATCACAACCAGTATTCCGGTTATACAAATTCCCCGGAACATGCCTGAACTGCACCCTTATCTCTGCCCTGTATCAATATATATTTGTAATTCTTACTGACCGATAAGAGTCAATATGCATAATTTCACAAGTTTGAGTTTATAGGCACCTACCTCCTGGTGTGTAGTGCTTTGCCAGCTTTCATTAGAAAAGGCACGCCGTCCCATCTTGCATTATCGATGAAAAGAGCAGCAGCCGCAAATGTCGGAGTCAGACTATCTTTTGGTACAGTTTTATCATCGGTGTAGCCCGGATATGTGACTCCTCCCTTTGAGTGGCTCTTGTACTGTCCTATTACCACATCTTCAAGTTGAATTGGCCTCATTGAACGTAGAACCTTAACCTGAATGCGGCATGGGGCTTTCATAATATGCTTTCTTGAACCAAACCCGACTTATAAAGAGGGCTTAAAAAAAAAATCAAACCTTTTCATTTCTGATATCCTCTGCATCCAAACTAACAGGTGTTTCCATGGCAAAGAGTGCTAAGATTTGAAGCAGATGATTTTGCATTATATCTCTTATTATTCCGTAGTGGTCAAAGTACCTGAATTAAACAAAAGAGATAAGCTTTCAATACAGAAGAGAGATATTAAATAGCCAGATGATGGAAAACACGCAAATTTACCCTCCGCGTCCTTCAGTGCCGAAATCCTCAGAAAATATTAACTGCACGTTCCTTATGTACTGCCTTGACCAAAGTGGTTCAAATATAAGGTTTGAGAATCGAAGAACAGATAAGTTCTCGACTAGCTCCTTTCCTAGGTAATGGTCTATCCTGTAAGAACCCAATTAAAATATCATATCAGCCAAGCATCCAGAAGCAACAACATTACAACAACAAAGCTACAAGTGCAATATCTCCCACCTAAAAATCTGATCTTCCTCCAGATACTGCTTGAGGGATTTCGTTAAAGCAGCCGAGGTTTCAGAATCTCGACCAAAAGGTTTCTCTACAATGACCCTAGTCCAGCCTTTGACAGATGAAGCCGAAGAGCTTGCACATTTCACTGCATCTACAAATATATTTGGAGGGATAGACAAATAAAAGAGGCGGTTTGAGATTCTTCCAGCCTGCAGAAAGACAAAAAAGATAAGTACACATATAAACAGAACAATTGGCAGTGGGACACATCAATACCTCATGTTCCTTGAGCTTCTTGTCCAATTCAGTAAAATGTTTCTGAGAATCATACTGACCAGCATGGTAAAAACATCTCTTGAGAAATTCTTCCATCTTCACACCACAGTTTGCCCTGGAATCCAGATGGAACAATGATAAGAATTAATAATAATCTTCACATACCATCTCCAACTTAAAAGAAGCATTAAGACTCCAAAAAAATTAGTCTTTAAACTAAGAACGGAAACTTCAGGAACTACAACTGCTCACCTCTTATCAATTCTGCAGGTCAGGGTTTTGCTGACCATGTTTCTAAGTTCAACATCTGTCATCTTACTCCTAGAATAACCATATATCGTAAAATTCTGCGAAAATAACAAAATCAAATTGTCAAATATTACGCTTTATTATGGACAAAACACACATACACACTCCACAAGAAGGTAAGAATACCTCGGGAAGACAGTCTTCATAGTAAAGGGCAAAAAGGGCCGGGAAAATCTTCTTCTTGGCAAGATCACCAGAGGCTCCAACCACGGTGATACTAACCGTTGACTGGTTTTGACCACCAGATTCTGCTCCAACCTTGACTGCTTCTTGAGATAGAACTGATAAGACCTCGTCTTTCAATCCCTTAAGAGAAGAAGATTCACTCTCTATTGGGTTTGCATTGGTGAACATAGCACCTAGAAACCCAATGTAAATGTCAGAGCAAATCCCTCTTCTACTGATATATATATATATATATATATATATATGAATATCACATTTGAAATTTACAGATACAACTAATGATTCCATGAGTATTGAAAGTTTCCACACATCATACATTCAATTTGCAGTTAATAAGCTTGTTTCTTTGATGGGGAAAAGTAAACAGAGAAGGAAGAAGCGAATTGAAACCAACCATCTTGCATAAAGACAGAACCAGGACGAGACTTCCTCTTAAATCTAACACAGAGCTCATGAGTGTTCAATCCTCGAGGAGAAGCAGACAGGAACGAGAGTGATCGATGTCTGTTACCATTAATCGGTGAGAAAGGAGCCGAAAAACCGGAACGATAGGATCGGGAGGTGACGGAGGAAGACAAAGACGCCATCATCAAACGTGCTAGAGAGGGATAAGGAGGATTAAGACCCTTAAAGAGCAGTTTTTTTTATTTAAAAGAAGAACATAAGAAACATCGAAAGGGGAGTAAAGGGCATTTCTGCAAATAAGAACTTTTGAGATCGCCCAAAGGTTCACTACTGTGATGGTGGCTACGTGAAGGCTGTCTGCAGAAAATAATATTCAATTCAACCAAACCCCCCAAGTGGACCTTTGCTTTCTCTTCCTCTTTTTTTTTTGTTTCATGTACGAGATCACCGAATATACAAAAAAGATGCTTTGTTCACGTGTACATTGATTGATCTGGTATGTTGCGAGACAATTGTCAACTTTAATGTAATTGGTGGGGAAATTTTAGATGGAAGCTGAAGACTTTACTCTCTTTTTTTTTCAATGTAGTCAAAACAAAATTGCTCACGAAAACTAATGAGTTTACACTCTTACAGCCAAAAGACGAGAAATTCCCGTTTTCTTCCCCCAATAACGAACAAAAAATCAACACTACAACAAATGATAATAAGCAGCTTAACTCAGCAGGCCAATAACCTGCACAAAATTCATCCCTCTCCCTAACATGATTGATTCTACCAGCACAATACAACTACCAAAAACCCTCAAAAACTTGTGATTTTGAAGAAGCTCAAAATCATAGAACGAGGGCGACTTTCTCATGGGATATCATCGGAGATGGATTCGCGATCAAGGGCTCGTAATGATCTGCTCCACCACCACACCAACCTACACAAGTAAGATGATGATGTTTATTATTTACCAGTTCAAATAGATGTAAGAAATTTTGTAAGACTTTATCAAATGGTGTTTTATTATTATACCTGTCCCTTTCATGAATAGAAAGACTGGGAATTCAATGACTTCACTCCTTGGTTTGTGAGGAAGGAAGAACACACAATTCTCTTCCTCTACCATCCCATCTGATCCGTGCGCTTGCACCTATGATACCAAATTTCACAACTTTACTTTCATGTGATTTGGAACAAAATAAACTTGATAAACAATATATGCAGATTTACTCACCACATAGATTTCTCGTTTGAATTCTGTGGCGAGACATTCAATTGCTATGTCATCCCCAAAAGCAGCAGCATGTCCTTGTCGGTTCTCATCTACAGATAACAAACCATCTTCGGTGTACTGCAAGGTGATGATATCATGCTCATCTTCTGATGAACCTGAAATCGACATGTACTTAGCCCAACTAAGTCCATCGTTCACCGGAATACACCTCTCTCTGTAGATTGACTCTGCAGCTGTTTCTCTGCAATAGGGAAAACAGGGGAATGGTAATTAAAAACAATCCAAACCCAAGGCAAATGCCTATTTGTCCTAGTGACCATAAAGCATGGTTTTCTTTTTAACCAAAGGTTACAACTTTCTTGAAATCATAAGAACAAAAACGCTACATTTGCTTCCTTTTGCTTTGTATCTATCTTCCATACTCATTCAGAAAAACGTATGCTTTAAGCATAAAGATCCATTACCAACAGAAACCAGATCTGAATCCGAAGTGAGAACAAAAATAAAAAACGAGGAAGTACCTCTGCATTCCAATCTGCATAAGCTCATCAATGGCGGAATCTAGACTCTCACGCTCGTCTTTTTTGGCGAGCAACTTCTCTTCCTGGACGATATGAATCCCCCACCCTGTCTTCAGATCCGGCGAGTACATGTGCCTAATCGCATCCGTGATAACCTCCTTCTCTCCCTCGCTCGCGGATCCGAGATCCTCCAGGAACCTCCGCACCGTGCGCCGCCGTAGGTCTCGCGCGTCGATCCCACGCGCCTCCATTGCCTTCTGGGACGCGGTGAAGAGGCAGTTCCCGTCGGAGGAGACCTCTCCGCCGTGAGAGAGGCGGAAAACGACGGGCGGCGCGGAGGATTCCTCTTTCCCGGGATGCTTCCACAACACACCCCTCGCGTGCAGCCGCTGAAGGTGCCGTCTTTGCTGCTCCTCCAGACCGAAAACCTCATCCCATGCGGTAGTAGTGGCGGCAGCCATCGTCTTCTCGACGGCCTCAACCGCCGCAGCCGCCGCGGATTGGTCATCGAGAGACACGGCGGCTGTCGGCGGTTCCCTCCACGGAACGGTGGGTGATGGAGACTGAAATGTCGCCGTCGAATCACACAGAAGCTTTCCCATTTTTTAACAGATTATTATAAATCGCAGAGAGACACAAATCTTTTTCTCCTGCAGATTTCGCCTTTCTCTCTTCTTTTTTTCTTTGTTCTTCAAACGAAACTGCAAGGAGAGAGAAAGAGGAGAGAGAGAGAGAAATACAGTTTTGGGTAAACGGCTAGATATGGGATGTGAGAGAATACGACTGTTGGAGTTAACGGTCAGATCTGTGAAGGATAGAACGCGGGAGAGGAAAGTAACACACGTGGCGTAATCTTAGTGGGTCTCATGAATCCCTCTGACTAACGAATGGCTGAGGCTTGACCACGCCACTCAGATCATCTTTTATTATTTCATTCGTAATTTGATTTATATCATTATTATTTTACCAAAAAAATGTATCTCGTTACCTTATTTGTTAATTTGTCTCTCTAGCTGTCATTATTAGCTGGCGCATCCTCTTACGTGCACATGGTGTCTCCTTTTTCGTATATTACCAATTATAGTTAGACACATCAGCTTTTTTGTAAGGGATTTGACCAATGAGATAGCTTTCTCACACGTATGAGTTCTGTCAGGGATGAGTTGCTCCACATGTGCGGACTTGTCTTGGACGGCGTAAACAACGTCTTGAATCGCGCGTTAAAGTTTACGGAGTTTTTACTTGTAACGGCTACTAAATCTTGGCTTCTTCCATTTCTTAAAGAGTTTAGTTATCTTACTATATAAAATGGGTAAACGATCTATTTCTCCCCGACATGTTTCATATAATAACAAATCCCCTCAGAGTTTGAATCTAGTTCTATTTCCCCACCTAATTAAAGTTCGAATCCTATTTCCCCACGAAATCAAAATTCCAAACATATTTGCCCCCGGATATCGGTTATATCGGTTAATGTTATAAACCGAGTAAACCAAATCTTAAACCGAATTAAAATCGGATTCCAACCAAAACAAACCCAAAAACCCGACCCGACCCGACCCGTTCATATTCTTCTCCTTCTTCACCCGTAATCATCAATCACACCATAGAAAGAAAAAAAAACATCTCAGCGTTGCCTCGTTCTTCCACGCTAGATTCCTTGAAAAACCTGAATTATAAGCTGATTTGTTTCTACGATTTAACCCAGCTTCAGTATAATCAAATTGTTCCAATTCGATTAAACCCATATTCGATATAATCAATACCATTTTTTTCAGTTTCGTTTCTGGGAAATCATCATCATCATCTCGATTCTTCTTCTTCCAAGAGCAAACGTGAAATCATCGATCTCTCCACTCTCATGCGGTCCTCCACCAATCCGCAATTGTCGTTGTGGTCGACGAACCTCCATCACCTCCGCCGTATTCTCCTCCACCGCCATCTCCTCCGCCGCCGTCTCCTCCACCACCGATTTTTGATGTGGGGAAGACGCCGGAAGGATGCGATGTTTTCAAATGGAATTGGGTCAAAGACGGGTCAACGCTTCCGTTTCAAGGGGTCAAAGCCTGAATCATGCTCGGTGACGAAGATGATTTTGCGGCTCCACGAAGAAGATGATATCATTGATCTTCATATCGGGGTTTCCGCTGGTGTCTTCGCCGCCAGTGACCACCGCCGCCGGTGACGCCTTCTCCTCCGAATCTCAACCCAGTGAACACCGCCGACTCGCTGCTGCTCCGTCGCCTCCACCGCGGAGGAAGAAAAATAAATTGCTCTTAATCGTGTGCTTGGCCACTTCAAAATTTTATTGATGATATTTGGATTTATCTATTTAAAGTACTATGAATCGTGATCTAAATTAATTTTTATGTTTAATTGAATCCAATCGTGATCTAAATTCCTTTTGTCATTTGAAGAAATAGAATTAAGGAAGAAGAAGAAACTGAATCGAGTTAAGAAATTGATTTTGGTTGGGTCGGGTCGAATTTCAGTTGGGTTGGGTTTAAATTAGGTTAATTTTGGTTTTTGTTGGTATTAATTTGGTTAACAGTTAATTGGTATATAGTAAACCGATTTAAATTGTGGTATGTGGGGAAATAGATTTCGAACTTATAATCCGTGTGGAAATAGGTTTGGAACTTTGATTTCGTGGGGAAATATGATTCGAACTTTAATTAGGTGGAGAAATAGAACTAGGCTCAAACTCTAGGGGGATTTGTTATTATACGAAACATCTTGGGGGGAAATAGATCGTTTACCCATATAAAATTGAATGTTTCCAAACTTATATAATCGCGATATGTGTTAAATTAATCGATAAGATTTTAATATGTGTAAAAAAAATAAAAAACATATTTACTAAATTATCTTTCGCATAATGCGGGTTAAAATCTAGTAAGATTTATTGATTAGGGCATATTTGCGTCTTCCTTAGTGATTCTGTTTTTCAACATGTCATTGTTTCATATCACACCCAAACAATAATATTCGAGTCAAATAATGTGTTATTTTATATCAAAAGTTATGACATCAAGTAAATAAAATACATATTGACATTTTGCTGGCATGTAATTTCATCCAACTATTGATCATATAATCCACTAACTTTATTTTAAAACTATTGATCAGTTTCATCGAGAACAAGTTTTTACGTTCACCATCGTTGCAAAATTTGCATGCTTGAATTCCATGAGTCATGGACCATGACTTCCTCACTGTTTTTCAACGCACTCTATGTGAGCAAACAAGTCTACAATTGACATATAAAAGGAAGAGAGTTGTCTAAATTTCCTTGTTGCTCGAACCAAAGCTGACGCAGGGATTCGATAGAGAAGGGGTTTATGAAAGCTCTATCACGGTCGGAGAATCAGCTGCTCCGAAAGACTGTTACGTATGATAACGCATATTGCGTTCTCGCCAAAGGTTTTAGATGATGATGATATGCCAAAGAAGGTGATAGATCCGAAATGGACTAAAGACGGAGATGAGATAATAGAAGAGAAGGAGATGAGAAGATCGGAAGAATTTGGTAGAAGAAGGAAACCAGAGAGGAGAGAGAAGTGAAATAGATATTTGTAGATTAATTTTTTGATAATCCTCCAAAGGAGGTCGATTGTCTGCTTAAATACAAAAGGATAATAAATGATAAATGAGACATTATTTAAGGAATTAGTAATATTCAAACACTCCTTCTCAAGTAGAGTGTTCTCCTTGCTTGTAACCCTCCTTCTCCAAAAGAGGCTTAGCCAATTCCTTTCATCACCCTCTACCTCTCTCATCATAGCTGTCTCCTCTTCCTGTTTATTGGATTTCTCTTCTTGAGAGCGTATCAACACTCCTCCGGTAGAGACTCAACTTGTCCTCAAGTTGAAAATCAAATCCGGCTTGAAGGCTGCGATTACTATTTCCCATTTTCTGAGTTTCAATCGTCAATCCCGGTGGGTCAAACCCTCACCACCTGATCTCGCAAGCTTCTTTGCATTCCATGGAGAAACAGTTCTACTTGTAAGTGTAGGTGAGACACAAATAAAATGCAAAAAATAAAGAGACACAGAGTTTTTTTAACGAGATTCGTTTCCTACTCCTCGGGACCACGTCCAGTATTCGAATTCACTAGAATAAGAAATCAATTACAACACAATTGCAAACGCGTAGATCAACCTTTTGAAATACCGCTCTATTCTATAACATGAACTCTTCAGGATAACCTAACCTTGAGCTAAACTCCCCCAAGCCTAGACTTTGATTCACTCACTGACACAGACGATGTCACACCAACAAAAAACCTTTTGCCTTTCTTTTTCTCTCAAGCTCTCTCTACCCAATCAAATGGCCACGACCTTGATCTATATATCCTTCAACTTGCACACTTGCACTTGAAGTTTTTCCATATAGCATATTTCCTTTATTCAAGATATCTCCAAATCTTTTAGGAAATATTATCTTTTCCAATATCTTCTCCTAAGAATATGGAAACACTCCAAAACTATAATATCTTCTTTATCCAGCTCATATACCCCTCTTGGCACGTCTCTAAAAGCTTCTAGAAATTTACTCCAGCCCACGCTGGCTCCAAGTCATCTAATGTCCACGTTTTGATCGCTTGTAGAACTTCCTGTATCGCTTGTAGCACTTCCTGTACTACTTCTCAATTGGTACAACAACACTTCAAGCACACACATCTTCATTCTCCCCCTTTTTGATTATGTATGTGAACTCAAGCTCTCTTAGCTTCTAAAGCTTCATCACTAGTAACACAACAACACTAGCAACACTCATTCTCCCCCTGCTTGACTCACATCATGGTCAAAAACTAATGGAAGAACCGTCTCCTTCCAAATTGAGGATAAACTCCTACTGCACCATCTCTGTAATGATTATCTTTCCGAGTCCAAAAACCCCTTGAACAAACCTGGAACAATTACGTTGAACATGTCCAACAACCCCACAATGATAACATGTTGGACCATGAAATCTCACACCATTAGCTTGCTCCATTCGATTATTCTCCCTCAATAATCTCAAACATCTTGGCCTAATATGCCCAACAACTCCACAGTGATGGCACACAGGTCGAAAAATTCGTCGAGGTGCACTACGTACTTCTGGAATTTTCCTTTTTGCAGGCGCTGTAGCAGTTTTTGTACCAGCTACCTTCTCTGTAGCAGTTGCAGCTTCTGTAGCAGTTGCAGCTTCTGTAGCAGTTGCAGCTTCTGTAGCAGTTGCAGCTTCTGTAGCAGATGTCGCTGCAGCCTTCATTTTTCCACCAGACACAAAAGCACAATCAACTTTTGAAGATTTCTCTTTAAATCCAAGACCATATCGATCACTTTTCCCAATGCTAAGAATATGATCCAACTGATTTGTGCCATTATTCAACATACTCAAACCTTTTTTGTGTTTCTTCAAGTTTAACTCTAGCATGCTATGCTTCTTCTTCTTTCTCTGTTGCATACTTTTGTACCTCAGCCACTTGAGCTTCTAACTTGACATTCTCCTTAGTCAACGCCGAATTCTCCTCAACCAGTTTACACCAATGCTCATACAACGCTTTGTAACTCTCAGCAAACTCTTTATCGTCGATACTTCCAGCATCGTCATCACTCTCATCATTGTCACTTCCAATTTCAGACCTTGCTGCAGACGCATATCCTGTTGCAGACGCTGACGCAGATCCTGTTGCACACGCAAATTCTGCTACAGGTTTTGTTGCAGGCTCAGATTCAAAGGTTGTAAATGCCACAAAATTCTTAAGGTCTTCACCATCATCTGAATCAGTTCCAGAATCATTGTTCTTCTTCTTCTTTTGCAAGTTTGTACATTCAGAGCGAACATGTTCAAAGCCTTGGCACTCATAGCATTTTATCTTCGATGACTTGCCAAACTCCTTTCCTTTCTCCATTCTGTTTCCATTATGCTTCAAATACTTAGCAAATTGTCTTAACAGCATAGCCACATGATCTTCAGAAGATGAAACCTTTAAAGCAACTCCAACATCAACATCCTTCTTTTGACATTTGTCCTCATACGATTTACTCAACTCAAAAGCCTGAAGTATCCCAACAAATTCATCAAAAGCCATCTCATCCAGATTATGAGCTTCTTCAACTGCTGAGGTTTTTGACTCAAACTTTGATGGAAGCGATCTCTTCAGTTTCTTCACAAGCTTTTTGTCCTTGTACTGCTTTCCAAGAGCGAATGACTCATTAGATATGTCACACAACTTAGCACTAAATTGAGCCACGGTTTTCCCATCATCCATCCTTAGATTCTCAAACTTAGATGCTAACATATCCAACTTAGTTCTCTTGACACTTGTAGTACCTTCAAACATGTTCTCCAATGTCTTCCATGCCTTCAGAGCTGATGCACACTGAGAAATCAGCTTGAAGAAGTTTGCATCAATTGCATTGTAAATCGCAGTCTTGGCCTTAGAATTACAACTTGATGCCTTCTTCTCTGTAGCACTCCACTGATCTCTCGGCTTCGGAACTTCAACTCCCTTATCATCAGTCATCATAGGAGGATTCCAACCAATCTCAATCGAATTCCAACAATCTTCATCAAGACCACTAATGAATGCTTGCATGCGAACCTTCCAATACCCATAATTAGAAGAATCAAGTCGTGGTGGTTTCGTCATAGACGTACCTTCATGATAGGACTCCATCAACCCCGATTTCAAACTCTGTCCTACTTCCTGTACTACTTTTGATCCTCACCTTAGATCTACCCGGAACAAGACTAAATCTCTATCGAGAACCCTCTCCGATACCAATTGTAAGTGTAGGTGAGACACAAATAAAGTGCAGAAAATAAAGAGACACAGAATTTTTTAACGAGGTTCGTTTCCTACTCCCCGGGACCACATCCAGTATTCGAATTCACTAGAATAAGAAAGCAATTACAACACAATTGCAAACACGTAGATCAACCTCTTGAATTACCGCTCTATTCTATAACATTAACTCTTCAGGATAACCTAACCCAGAGCTAAACTCCCCCAAGCTTAGACTTTGATTCACTCACTGACACAGACGATGTCACACCAACAAAAAAACTTTTTGCCTTTCTTTTTCTCTCAAGCTCTCTCTACCAAATCAAATGGCCACGACCTTGATCTATATATCCTTCAACTTGCACACTTGCACTTGAAGTTTTTCCATATAGAATATTTTCTTTATTCAAGATATCTTCAAATCTTTTAGGAAATATTCTCTTTTCCAATATCTTCTACTAAGAATATGGAAACACTCCAAAACTATAATATCTTCTTTATCCAGCTCATATACCACTCTTGGCACGTCTCTAGAAGCTTCTAGAAGTTTACTCCAGCCCACGCTGGCTACAAGTCATCTAATGTCCATGTTTTGATCGCTTGTAGCACTTCATGTATCGCTTGTAGCACTTCCTGTACTACTTCTCAATTGGTACAACAACACTTCAAACACACACATCTTCACTACTAACACATCATTGGCCACCTGCGGAACTGCAGCGGCGAGCTCTTTAAACTGCTTGCGGAAATCTGTAAACGACCCGATTTGCTTGTGTCTCAACAACTGAGCCATTGCTCTTCTTCCCTGATTTCCTGCATCACACACATCCTCTCTCTGCACTTCCCTACCCACCCTTGAAAGTTCGTTCAATATTGTCCCCAATATGGTATTCAACCGGCACAAAAGATTTCCTTTTGACTTCCCATGATGAAGCCATTGCAAATAACCCACCTCACTGCATGCTCATTCTTGTCAGCCATGTTCTCGTCACCAATTGACAAGAACAGAATCTGTGTCGCTCTAGCGTGCACCACGCGAGTGTTAGGAAACATCAGCCTGTGATTCTTCTTGGCTTCGGTCAAGCTGTCATCTTCATTATCAAGCGTGATCCAATTAGTGTTCTGGTAAAAGGTCATGGAGTTCTTCCTCCAATTGATCCTTGTTTCTCCCAGCCTTGAAAGCCACTCATAACCGAGAATCACATCCATGTCAGTCCCGTTAAAGGCGAGTATTACATAATCTTCCATGATAGCCACGTTTTTAACCATTAACTTGATCCCACGGCAAGCTCCTTTGCTTGTAATGCCTTGTCCATGTCCCAAGAGAACTAAGACAAGGATTCATCAGATCAGGCCGATACAGGTGTATTGGGGATAACCGATGCAGCAGCAACTTCAGGGGCTACATTCTTTTGTTTTGAAGCTTTTGAGGTTGAAGACCCTGATTCAGAGATATCCCAATTATGGAATTATAAATGAGGTCATGATGTGGGCCGTTTGGACACACATTTTATCTTATCTTTAACCGGGATACTGGCCAAGTATGAAGTAGATTTTATATAACCACATGAAAACCGGTTTTTGGAAACTCCTAATCAAAACAAGAGTGGATGTATGAACTAATTTATAATATCTTAGGGGTGCCCTTCCTTCTACATGGGTCCGCCTTTGGTGTTCGTGCCTGCAAAGAAATCCAAATTGTCAAAAAAATCATACGATTGTTTAATTCAGATAAACCGAATGTAAGGACGTACCGAGCCAAACTAATCGATTTGAAAACTG
Source organism: Eutrema japonicum (assembly GCA_030161315.1). Taxonomy (NCBI): domain Eukaryota; kingdom Viridiplantae; phylum Streptophyta; class Magnoliopsida; order Brassicales; family Brassicaceae; genus Eutrema; species Eutrema japonicum. The sequence continues at coordinate 51,497,048 of BSQW01000005.1, forward strand.
AACAATATACTAGTATGATTAAACTGAAAAAACAAATAACCAAACGAATACAACCTGAAAATTAAATTTATAATAAAAAGTAATGATATATTTGATTTAATAACGAAAGCATACCGAACCGATTAAAAACCTAAAGTCTGTAAATTGTGAAAACCAAAAAATTTGAACCGATCAAATATGTTGTTATAGTGGTAAGTGGTAACACTATAATATTCAAGATAGGAAATCTGAACAAATCCAATAAGAGATTTGAGTTGAACATCCTGACCTGGTGCATGCCTTTCTCCAAAGATCAATTCCCAAGTCGGCTACGCAACGAAACGAGAGAAGATCGCTATAAACTCCAAGGTATCTTGCAATACAATCTTGCATGTTGCTGAGAAGTGTTTCTTCGGTTGGATAGCTCAATGCAATGTCGGAAGCGAAAATCGCATTCGACCATACGTTTTCCGAGTTCATCCCTATGTAATAGTGTTTCTTGTGGTCGTACTGGTCGAGAGCTTCGACTAAATTGTCCAAGAAGAAGAGAGTATCATCATCCGCTATCACAAACCATCTTGTCTCTTTGGAAGCCTTCTTAAACGACTCCTGGAGCGACTGAAAAAGGCGGATCTGAGTCTTGAGTTTGTTATGAATGAGTCTTTGTTAACAAATAAAGGAGGACATTGTCGAGGCCAAGGCAAGAGATCACGGCCAGGTGGCCTTTCGAGAAAGACATATGTCCTTTTGTGATGTTTGGTCTCCACCAAGGCTCTATTTAGCCTCTCCTATATCTCCAAGTCCTTGTACTACCAACGATGACACACAATAGATGGCTGATATTTGTAGGAGGCTCTCTTGCTGTTTGCAAGGACGATGATGCTGATATTTCTGAGGAGGAGAAACTAAGGTCGACAGGCGCAAAGAGTTTATGGGTTATCATTTTATGAGGATGGTTAAACGCAAATGTGTGTAACAAGAAAAGTAGTGCCCCGGAAACCGCTATGGACTTCCATAAGGTAGATAACGATAGGTTTTGAGATAGATGACTCAATTTGGTGGTGGTGTTGTCAAATGCCATTGAGAAACTCGGAAACACAAAAAGCATTTGTAAAATATAGATAAGATGTGTCTGAACATATAAGGATTGGCTATATATATATATATATGTGTGTCGAAATAGTTAGTTAATAAAGTTGTGGGGAATGCTGATCATGAGAGTTGTTGTGCATAAATCATGTGATTTGGATGTTAAAGCAGGTGATTAATATTTTAAAAGTACTACTGAAACTTTCTCGTTTTAGAAATAAGTAAACCAGAAAGGGGGTGATGGAACAATTTTCATGCTGCTTCTATGCATAATTGCATGTAACCAAACAAGACTTAGCATTGCAAATTCACTCCTAAACCTGCCTTGTTGCCGAAGAAATCTAAAACAAAACACGCAAAATCACAAACCTCTAGCCACAAGTAACCGACCTGAGCCCTATCATCTCTCTAATAGAGACGCAGACGCTTGATCTCTTTAGCCCTTAGGTCATCATCATCAAAACAAAGATACCAAATCTCTCTCTCTACTCTCTCAGATTGTCATTGCGACGAAAAAAGTAATTAGCCCAAATCCACGTGCCATTTTGATACAGCCACCGTTGCCATACTTCTTGCCGTACGAATCATGGAGCTCCCAATACCTGTTACCCTTTTCATCAATATCATAGCCTTTCAAAAACAGTTCCGGTCCAACAGAAATTGTGGTCATAGGCAAGATAAAAAATATGATCTTTTGTAAATTATAAAATTTGCAGCTAAACAAAAAAACTCATACTTGCATTTTTGAAAAAATACAGCAAATCGAAAAAAAGAACAAAACATTATTTCTGAAAAATAATCATTTTTACATTTTTTCCTAAATAATTATGTGACACAAACCAATTGTTTTTTAGTTACAAAATAATATTTTAAATAAAAACATGGTGGTCAAATTTTGTGCATTATATATTATTAACCTAAAATTAAATATGTGACCCATAAAAACATAAAAATATGGTGGTCATAGGCTATCGCCTAGCTCGTCTGACCTAAGTTTAACACAAAATTATAAACAGTTTCTTTATAAACAAAAAGTTTAACACAAAATTATACCTCCTTTGCAGACATGTTGTCATAGCTCTTATAATTATCTACTCTAACAGTCACATGCCCATCTTCTACCAATTGCCTTTCCAAAGCATCCTCAAAGTGTTGGCACGTATTTCTGTCACGATACTGAACTTTGAAGTCTTCTAAGAAGTGTACTTCTACATAGCGTGCAGCGTATCTTGGTCGAGTCTACAGGATAAAAAAGCATAATACTCTTTCAAGTTTATTTATAAAAAGCAAAACTTGATAACGAAAAAAATACCTCTCGTAGACTTGTTGTCTTGTTGTACGTGAGAGGACACTGAGCTTCAGCCACAGTTCCGAACCTGAGATGTTTGATAGCTTTTATAATGTTACTAATACCTCCCTTCTCACAAAGAAGAGGCCTGCTGTCAGAATATCGTTACGAACCTGAGATGTTTGATAGCTTTTATAATGTTACTAATACCTCCTTTCTCACAAAGAAGAGGCCTGCTGTCAGAATATCGTTACGAACCTGAGATGTTTGATAGCTTTGATAATGTTACTAATACCTCCCTTCTCACAAAGAATAGGCCTGCTGTCAGAATATCGTTTGGGAATCATGTCCAGGAGTTCTTGGACAGAAAGACACAATGTTCGATATTTTGCATCTTTGAGTCGGTACATAGCCTCTAATTGTCTAATTAGGGCTATAGCCCAGCAGATATCTAAAAAGAAAACAGTTGTTATAAAAAAAAACAGTGAGAATAGACAAATCAAACAACTTATACCAACAAAGACTAAATCAAGACGGCAATTATTGATTTCATGGGTTGTTGTTGTTAGGCTATATTCAAAAGCACAACATATACCAACCAGCTTGTTGATTCATGCTAGCACGAAGCAACAAAAATCAAAATTGTTTTAAGTCAGTGTGAAAATTGTTGTCTTGGGTAATTCTTGACAGTCAAAATTGTCAAATGACTTGAACCACACAATTCCAAATGTGAGCAGTTAGATTTCTAAGTTTTTAATCACCAATATCGGAAAGTGACCTCATAAAGTAAAAGTGGTTTTAATTAAGGCTCGATTGGAATGACGTTAAAGAAATGGTACATCTCTTCACTGTCAATTACTGTGGAACAAGTTGAGCAAAAGACCGGGTTAAATATTTCCTTGTATCAGTTTCTTCTTGCATGCTTCTCGGAATCCCTCATTCTTTTACCAACTTTTGAAGTTTTTGCTGCAATTGTGTTGCAAAACTCTGTCTTTATCTACTCTGCAATTGACCACAAAGACTGCCCTATATTGTGTTCGTGCCTGCAAAGAAATCCAAATGTAAAATTTTAGGAAAGTTTTACTGACTTTGCCTAAATCTGATTTCTGCGGTTAATGGTAGAGAGATTATCTCGTTTGATCAAGTCTCTCTACAATGTGTGGTGAGTTGAATAACAGAGGGAGTAATTAGAACAGTTGTATTACAAACAAACAAAAAAGGAACAGTAAAGTTTCTTCTTTTTCAACTGCATAGTGTGTATACAGACTAGACTAGAAAGAATACGACGAAACCACACACCAAAAAAAAAAAAAAAAGAGTATTGAAAGAATAAAAAGCAAAAAACTTGCATGGTTATTGAAAATAAAAAAGATTGGTGAGGTGGGCCGTATAATTGGAGTCCAGTTTTTTTTACTAAAATACTTATTATATCTCTGTCTCCTCCTCCTTCCTTATCTGAATAAATAAAATAAAATAAGAAATAAACCTCTCTCTCTCTCTCCACTGACATTGGTAAAGGCACAGAGAAAGAAAAAGAAAAAGACTGTTCATCGTCGTCTTCCCCAACCCCAAGGCCATGAAAATGAAGAAGAAAGGAAAAGTTTACCCATCTCCTCCACCATCATCGTCTTCTTCTTCTTCTTTCTCTTCTCACCATCTCAACGAAGATGACTCTCTCTCTTTCTTGAGGCTTCTTCCTGCGACGATTTTGGTTCTAGTTTCGGCTCTCTCTGGGGAAGACCGTGAAGTTCTTGCTTACTTGATCACAAGAGGAACCACCATTTCCTCTTCGAAGAAGAAGAACAAATCTAGCAGAAACCACAAGCCTCCTGTTTTCGATTGCGAGTGTTTCGATTGTTACACTAACTACTGGTTCCGATGGGATTCCTCGCCGAACCGCGAGCTTATCCACGAAATCATTGAGGCTTTCGAGAATCATCATCTCACTCTCGGCGCCGATAAGTATAACTCACCTTCCAGGAACAAATCCAAGAGAGGAAAGAAGAAAGATAAATCGAGTCGTCGGGTCGGCGATAAACCCCTCCTCGAGCTCGAGCCAATGACCGAAACCATAGATTCCGAGAGCCACGTGTCGTCGGGAAGATTGAATGATGCTGAGGTGGCGAGACGAGAGCCACAGGATGTGGATGAGATTTCCCAAGAAGAAGAAGAAGAAGAATCGACGGTGGTTTTTCCGGCGGCCGCTGCGACTGAGCACAAGGGATTAGCGAGGAAGGTACTACCGGACGTGTTGGGTCTTTTCAATTCCAATTTTTGGAGACTTTGGAATCCGAACGCCTAAAAGCATCGACCAAAAGTTATGCTTTTTTTTTTTCTTCTAAAAATATATCACTATTTGGTTATGTTTAATATTCTTGGTTGAAAACAAAAATGCAGGCATATTAGTTCTCTGTTCATGAAATTCTCTAATATGTTCAAACCATAGCTCAAGTCTTGTGTGATTGTGGTTAGTACATTTTCTGGGAAAATACATGAAAAGTTTGTAGCCAATTTTTAGAAATTTCAAGCTAATTGGTTTCTGTTGCCTTTGGTTTGGTGGTGAGACTCTAGTCTCTCTAGGGTTTTTTAATTGAAATAAGTTTTTGCTTAGGAACAAAGTTTGTGGATTAGGTAGACTGTTTCAAAGGGTGGGCCAACAAATATCTTCCTTTTGATTAAGGCATCCTCATAGTGAGAGTGTGTCTCATTCTTATATCTATATATAGATAGATAGATATAGCTATTTTGCAGCTAATTTATGTTGTTGTATTTATGTTAGCTTGGGTTTCTCAATTTAGTGTTGTGATCCAACTCATGAAAAAAGATTCATTTTTTTTGTCAACCAGAATCTTGTCTCAATCTAGTGAGGTACCATAAATTCGTTGAGTTTTCTGTAATGTTACTTTTTTTAGAAATGCAACCAATGTGCCAAAAAGTTGTCAGTAAAGTTATCTAATTCACTTGTTTATTTTCATATTTCTCCAACCAATGAGATTTTAAGTTTAGAGAATTTGTGTGATTAGTAATAACCATCAACTATGAGAAAACGAAAATTAACAAAGTAAATGGTTATAAAAAAGTAAAAAACTATTTTACATAACAGGCCCAAAGCTTAATGAAGTAGTATGCTTGCATTTGCAATTTTGCATGTTCAACAATTTGAATGTTTAAACTCATTTCTAGTAGGACATTTAGAGACCAGAGTCTATTGAATAATCTTGGCATTAGATCAAAGCTCAGTTTCCGCTACTTTGTTACAACAACAAAGTAACAAACACTTTGGTTTAGTTTACAATAGGAAACGAAAGTTAAACCGAATATATACCAAGGCTTGAACAAACCTTTAATTGGCTCCAAATGAGTCAATGTAGCTCCCAAACCATACCGTTTTACCAATCAAGTCTGTTCTACAACACTCTCACTCCGGTCTCCATACAAATTTATCTCCTTTTTATTGTCACCCAAAACCAGAAATAAACCCGTACTGTATTACCAATGGCTTTAGTAGCACTTGTCCCCTGCTCCTCTAGGCCTATACTTTTTTTCTCTTCTTCTGCTTGTCAAGCCCAAACAACAGCTGCTAGCCCACATGATAGCCCCAAAGCTTACACCCACCGACCCACGAATGAATCCCATTAAGATTTTGAAGTAGCTACTTTTGCAATTACTTAAAGCCTCGATTATTATCTATAGAAAGCTACCTAATCCAAAATCCGATGGTTTCTTGTTCCTTTGCTTACTGATCTGACGGGGTTGAATACATAATAGATAGAAAAAGTGCTTTAAGGTTAACAAACAAACAAAAAAACTCGTAAAAGAACACGTGCGTCTTCCACGAATTTTCTTAATACTTATAATATTCAAACATCTTAATAATTGTCCCTCTTTTTCTTTTTTTCCTTTGCACTTTGAATGGTCAAGGAAACATGGACTAGCAACAGTAAATGGTGAGCTACTTTTATTTTTCCTATTTGAAACGAATTAATAATTGGTAAATGGTCTCAAAATTCAACCTCGGAAAATAATTCTCAACCACGTCTGCACTTATTTAGTTAAATTAATATATTGCTCCTCTTCTACAAGGATTTAAAGTTTGACCCATATTCTCAATATGTACATATGAATATTTTACTACTGACTTCAAAAAACAAACCATTGATGATTGACTTTTCAAATTTTTGCTAAGGAAGCAAAAAAAAACGTAACAATACACGTCACAAGTTATATCCATACATATCCACGCAATTGGTATTTTATTCAATAAACCAAAATAAAATAAAAAAATCGGCAGTTTATTCGTCAATGCAATTGTATCAGGTAATTGTCCAAAATAGCACATTATAAAATTTTAGTTCCAAACTTAACTTCATTAGTTAAAATTGACAATAATATCATAAATTTAATATTAAAATAATAATAAAATCTTATTCTAATATGAAAAAAAACTAAATCCTGAATAGGAAATAAAAAATTCAAACATAATATTTTAATTTTATTTTGAATTTATTATAAATAAACAAATATTTTTATATAATTATTCATGTTATTTTCGAAATTTTAAATTTCATGTGATAGATTTGGAAAAAATAATAATTTTTATACTATTTTAAAGTATTTCTTTTTGGGTATTATTATACATATAATTAATCTCCATTTACATCAAATCCTTTATTTAAAAATTGTACTTTTGTAGCATGGAAGGAAGAATCGATTCAAATTACTTCTCCTTTTGCCACGTGTGATTAGTCAATAAAAGTCGGTGGTCCACAAATTAACTCGTATATTCAAAATTCGAAGGAGCGGATTTATCAATTAATTATTAGTAAGGAACTAAGGATAAATCTATTATATATGGATTCAAACATAATAGACTTTGATTGGACAACTTAATAAAGATAGTATATATTTATTACATATTATACTGATAATATTGTAAAACGAGGTTCGTAAGAAGAAATAAAAACGTAAACTCATATGACGTTAGACGAAAAGAAAAATGCGAATCCATATGACGTCATTAGAGAAAAAATCGACGAGTCTCGTTTGTTCATTAATAACGATCTTCCACAATCCATTAGTAAAACTTCTATATATGTTCGTACGTGCATGCATCGGTTTTTAATCTACTTTAAAAAAATCGTGAAAAGCAGAATATTAATTGATTCTTACGTCAGACTACCAATAAGTCTTTCCTCCATTTTGCGACAATTAATTATATTATATACTTTTTAACGCACAATTATATTAGCACTCTCTCGATACTATAGGTTCTTTTTTTCCTATATATTTTCTATACCTCAAAACTAATTCCACGAAATGTCAATATTAGTGTCACTGAAAAGAGTAGTTTTGATATCGGATAAGAATCAAACCCGAATAAGAAACACAAAACATACTACACCTCAGTCGAACTATCACTCGACCACAACCTTCCGAACATACTATATGTTCTTGACTTCATGTTTATAAAAAATTCCTCGAATTTTTTTTTGAGCTATTTGCCTTTAGATCTATAAGAGCATCCGAAGGGTGTCTAACGTTATGTCTCGAATAAACTATTAATTCTTTTAACATATTTTAATTAAATAATTAATTTTTAAATTAAAAAAAAAAAATTGGACAAATAATAAAACAACAGGTTGAGAAGGGTGTCTCACCTTATGTCTCGCTTGAGACAAAGTCCTTCATCTCTCTTCTGCTTTTTCATTTTTTTCAATATTTTATTGGCTAAAACACTGTGTTTTGATGACGATGGTCTAAATATATCTTTTAAGAGATGTAGATTAATGGGTTCATATGACATCATTAATCAATGTACATAGATTATATTTAAATGGTAAATGCTTAATTCTTACGTGTCGTCTACGACACTGCCCCTTCTAGTTCTGCTTTAACGATTTGGAGCAGCGGGCCGCCTCTTCGTCTTTGACTTCGCAGTCTGCCATGATTAATAATGTCTATATAATATAGACTAAACTATGATATGTTTTTTTCACAAAATATCTAACAACCTATAATACTAAAGAAAGAAAGAAAGAAAGAAAAAAAGAAAAAAAATCTTCTTCTTTTGGAATTTAGGTCGATTGGTCTGTGTTGTTATAATTAGTTAAGATTCCACAATTAGTTATAGGAATATATGGAGGGATTTGATAATGGATCGTTGTATGCTCCGTTTTTATCTCTGAAATCGCATCAAAACCTTTCGAAATCGGAGTTACATCAAGGCGAAGAAGAGGCCTCAAAGGCTAGAGAAGGTTCTTCGAGAAGCTTGGAGTTGAAAAAGGAGGGGAAGAAGAAACAAAGGTTTGCGTTTCAGACAAGGAGCCAAGTGGATATTCTTGATGATGGTTACCGATGGAGAAAATATGGCCAAAAAGCCGTCAAGAACAACAAGTTCCCTAGGTTCCTTTTTAATCTCTCCCTTCTTAATATACTAATGTTTATTCCTCATACTCGATCGATCTCGTGTCCTCAAATTTATGTGTATATATCATTTACATGGAGTCTAGATTGATTGATACTTAACTAGTTTGCATATACACATGGATTGATTAATTTATGTTCTTTATTTACTACTGCAAGATCGGGATGATATACTTTTAGTTTCTATGTAACAATCACTGATTAAAATAAAGTCTTTCGGTGAAAAGTCTTTAGTAAATATGCATTTTTATTTTTTTTAAAGGATTTGCAAGTAATTATGCCTTTGGGATCAAATTTTACAACTAAACTCTTCGAAAGGACTCGATGAATATATCATCCACATGACGGGTTGAATGATCTTTATTACTAGCCTGCATAGTGATTTGATTTTAATAGTCTATCTAATAATCAGTGATTAAAATGAAAGTCTTTTGGTGAAAAAAGCTTTTAAATGTGTGCATATGGGAACAGGTTTGAAGATTACTTACTCTTCTAAGAGACTCTATATATAATAGTAGTTCTTCTCACATAGAGAATAAAATGTTCATAAGAAAAGAATGCTACATGTGCAGGAGTTACTATAGGTGCACGTATGGAGGATGCAACGTGAAGAAGCAAGTGCAAAGATTAACAAGTGACCAAGAAGTCGTCGTCACAACCTACGAAGGAGTGCATTCGCATCCCATCGAAAAATCCACCGAAAATTTCGAGCATATTCTCACCCAAATGCAAATCTACTCTTCTTTTTAACTATTCTCTCAATCTTTTTTACCTTTGAAACGTATATTTCTGAAGGATCATGTTGTAAATTAAATTAGAAAAATATACTATAATGTTACATTTTTATAGATTTTGCACTTTTTTTTGATAAACTAGATTTTGCACTTGGTTGAATGGGGAAAGAATTTAAAACATGTGACAAGGTGATTGGCTGACAAGACTTTGTTCTGCAGCGAATTAAATAACCTTCGCATCAGTTCTTGAGTATTCCGTTGTCTCTTTTACTGTTTTTTTTGTTTTTTTTTGGTTGAGTATTCTGTTTTTTTTTTCTTGTTAAACAAAAACAAATTATATACTACTGAATATAACTATATATTTTGGGGAAAATATTCTGTTTAAACAAAAACAGTATAACATTCTATTATCATGTTTTGTTGATAAATAAACCGATATAACGTTTTGTTTTTTAAATAAAAGTTATTGGTTCATTTGCTCCGATATAGTAACGTTTTGTCGCATAAGTTTTACAAATCCCTTATTCATTTTCAGAGCTAATAATCAAATTCGGTTAGTATTCCCATTTTCGATTCTATAAAATTTTCTTTTTAATATTTCTCTTATGTTCGGTGTGATTATTATACTAGTATCGATTAAAACTTTTTCTCTATGATGCTTTTGAGTTTTTATTAATGTCATACGGGATACATATATTATTTGTTTGTAATTTTTTAAAAATGTATACAAAATGCATTAACTCCGCTCAGACCCTACTGGAGCAGGTAGAACCACTAGAAATCTAATGCATCGGTCTGGATTTAGATTCAAAATTGGACAGAAAGCTGCTCAACTCAATATCCGGTTGCTAACACAAACAAGTTAAGTAGCTGAAAAAAAACAGTAGCTTGATCTAAACTGTTTCATGGATTTATTATTACCATGGCTCCAAAAAGGTAGTCCTTTTGAATTACAAAACCAAGATACTGGAATCCAAAAAGTTTGGATCTTTAGATTGGAGCGGATTCTGCTTCCATATACTTACAAATCCTCTCCATAACCTCTCGCCCTTTCACGCTATTCTGCATGAATTTCTCGGCGCACTTCTGCTCAACTTTCTCAGCCATTGAGGCCAGAGCTGACAAGGGTTTGATCCGAATGCTTGTCTCCTGGCTACAAACCGTCCAGGCCGACGGATTTTCTGGATGCGGATCATATCTTATCCTCTCCTTCACTTCAATGAACTTTTGGAGACTAATGTTCTTGGTTGTAAGCTGGATTAGAACCGTTCGTCCAAAGCCACAACAAAAAAAAGAAAACGATTTTGTTAGACGTCTTTGTTTGATGTTTTACCAGCTCAAACTCCTCTATGGTTGTTGTTTATTCCTTCTTACTACAAACAAATATTCCATGCCAATCGAGTTTCAATCAAACAGATTACAACAAACTAAAACCAGTTCTTCATCTTACAAATTAGGCAGATTTTTGGCTAGAATTGATACTTTTACCAAATTTTTCACTCCCACTAAAATATAAGCTAATCTAAACACTCATCTATGGTTGTTTATGCCTTGTAACTACTAATAAAAGCTCTAAGCTTACTCGTTTACAAATTACAGACTTTGCGGAAGAAGCATAGAGAAGCCGATAGTACCTGCATAGAACGTGATTTGCCATCCACAACTGTTGATTCAACACAGTGACAGATGTCCTGGCCCACGATCCTGTGAAGGAGCCATGGCCCCGGAGCATGGATGGTGAGAGCACGTGTGGTGTGGAGTTTCCCGGTCTCAGTGTCAAGTTTCCGGTTCAAGGTGTCGACTTCAAGGATGTGCGAAAGAATGCGTTTGTTTTCAGGGTCTGCAAACTTCCTCCATGAGGCAGCACTCACCCGCTCCCACGGATGCTTGTAGACATGCTCTTGTTTATATGCTTTTACCATCAAGAATCTAAAACCAACAATACATAGATCGGAGATTGAATAGGCAGAACAAACGTGACAAAGATTAATCAAAACAAAATAAAACCCAAATCATGAATCTTTTGTACACAACAATACAAGTTTAAATCCCACACCAGCAACACCCAAAAAGTTAGATCGAAATGGCAAGAAACTTAAGAGTGGAATCCAATTGTTGAATTGATGTAACAAAACAAGATAATACAGAACGAAATCCAGAATCTAAATCACGCAGCCAAGGATCGTACTTCAAAGTGGGCAAGATAACAAAGAGCTGACATTGATGCATCGAGATCAAACCAAATAATTTGGTGCACAAAAGATTGATTTTAGCTATGAGGGAAAATAATTTTCAACAAACAAAGAGGAAGTAGAGGATTTAGACATTGATTTCGTAGAAGAATGATCGAATCACAGAAAGTCTAATTCCAAAATCGGCTATGTCCTTAAACGAAACCCACATCGGCGTAACAGATGAAGAACGAAACGTACTTACAGTTGACTCGATGCTAATCGATTAGAAGGAATTGTGAAATTGGGAAGAGAAATACCTAGAGAGAGGTAGACAATTGAAGATCTTGGTGAGCGTGGAAGAAATAACCCAAAAATGGAGAACGTGACAGAGAGGAAATAGAGGAAGCAAAGCAATGGCGGAGTAGAGTCAAGAGAGACCTGCGGCTTCTGTTTATGAAAATGGTTCTCTCTCTGGTAGGAGGCAAAAGTTTGGGCCTTTAAAAGGCCCTACCGTGAGAGTTTTTCAATGTTGGGCTTATGTTTACTTTTTATTACGTTTTTTCTTTTTGATAAAATGTTTCCCCAATTAAAATGCATGGAAAGGAGATATACAACAGTAAACATTTCAGAAGAGTTCTTACTATTGTGTATTCGGTCCGATTAAATTTAATTTAATTTTTTTTTTCTTTTAGAGAAAATCAAATAAATTGGATTATAAATACATTTGATTCGGTTGCGGTTTAAGCATCTCGGATCAACCGCAACCGCAACCGAATCAGTTTAGTTTGTATGCTCAGACATACCATTCAGACTGACAGAACACCATCATCTTTTCAATAGTAAAAATTCAATCACTATTTTAAGGTTTATAAGATTCGGGAGATTACAAGATTTACTCTTGTTAGAGTTTGATATTACAGTCATTGAGTTGGATCTTATTAAGCATTTTCAGGTAGTCTGATTTTCTGAGCCATATTATATAAAGAATACAGTACAAAACAAAAACTAAATTTGGGGGCCTCTTGATATTAATGAGTGGAGAGCACATCGTAGCAGTAACAAAATAGAGACCGGTTATCAAACAAAAAAAGAATCTAGTTAAATGTTTTTTATACAGTCGTTGGGCTAGCTTGGACTGGCCGTGTAAGAATATCAGTGATGTAACGCCGGATTTCAGGTATAATTTTCTTGATAAACATGGGAAACCTGCGTCAAATAATAAATAAAACCTGATTGAGTAAAAGAGACAAGTTTAGTTTTCAAAATTTTATCATGATATAATGATTTTTTTATTTTTGGCATACCATATTTCAGAGCTGAGCTTAGTGTAATGTTCAAGAACGAAGAGCGTGCAAGCTCGTCTTAAGGCTGAAGCATTGAATGTGTCTGCTAAGTCGTACATAAATGGTATGTTATCCACACAAATGTCCTGCAGCAACATTAGTAGAGTCCATTTAGTTATACACAGAGATAAGTCACTCTAACGAGAAAAAAATATAAGAGCTCGGTTTTGCGTTTTTACCTCTGCGATTGTGTACTCACAAAGGCGTTTGAGGCCTTCGAGAAGATATTGGTCAGCTGCTACAAGCAGATCTTGAGCCAAATGTTTGGGGATGTTAACTCTTCCTGTGTATATGAATCTGCACATTGTGTTTCATGCTTAAGACTCTTACCTTTTATTATGGTAAATATTTGAATGTTGAAATGTTTGGATTTATACAACTTTACCTCATCATAAGCTCAAACACTTCCCATCTGATATTTGGGATCTCCACATTTTGGGCGTTGCGTTCCTAAAACCAATTCTCATATTAGTTGATTGATATTTTGATGAGACAAGTTACCAACATCGTAATTCAGAAGCTTACCTTGTATAGGCCATCAAACATTGCACGAAATGTATCAGAGGAAGCTACCAAGCAAATCTTGTGAGCATAGAATTGTTTACCTAGAGCCACGGAAATACTCAGTTAAAAAGTGTTATCACACACGTATATTTACTTAAACACATAAATGGGATTAAATGTTATACCATCGATTAGGAAGGTGACATCGGACAAAGTAGGGTTGTTCACGAATTCCTCACCCAAAAAAACCTTCAGTATTACAATCAATTATAATGTCAAGACCTCAAGTCAGAAATAATTTTATACTTGAAATAAGAATTGAAGATTTTTTACCCGTTGGGTTGGTGAGGAAGGAGCAGAATCCTCTGGTGCAGAGGATGTAGCTTTTCTAGCTAATTCGAATAAAGCGCTTGAACTATATCTCTGCTGCTTCATGCTTGAGAAGTAAAGAAGCTCCAACAAAAACTCTACTCCTGCATTAGTAATACGTCTATTGGTCAGGAACAATAAACCAACAAAAATAAGTTTTTGTATAAAATTCTGAAATGAGATTATTACCATTGTTATCAATGAAAATTAATTTTCCATCTTTAGGGTCACAAAGATGTGCAAGAGCCAGAGAAATTCGCATTTGTATAGTCTTCTCAGCGGTTCTCATTAGATATAATAATTGGTTTAGTACCTGAAAGACGGGTTTGACATCAGGGGACTAAAACCAAGGCCATACTTAACTAAGTGTCAGAGGGTCTAACAGAAATAGGTACTCACAGGTCCATGAATCTGGTTCTCTAGCCTTTTCAATGTCCTCACCACACAATCCTTAGTCGGCTGTAAATAGAAGAACTGCAATTTAGAATTTGGAAATACCATAATTGGTTTTGCAAACATAAGCAGTCAAATGCATACTTGAACGGTGAAGCTGTCATCTTGAAGTTTTTGAATACCTCCAGCCTTTATGAAATCTGCTACGTTTTCCTATATACGGAAAAATTAATTAAGTACTCATGGTTTCTAAAGTGAGCAAGAGGTATAGGCATAGCTGTATATAAAACTATTCATTTGAATATGGTTTACCTCGTTATCTGCAAGGCCATACAAAGCAAAGGCAGCATTGTGTTGCACAGATCCAGTTTTCACATCAAGAAGATTTAGTAGTGAGATGATGCCTCCTCTTTGTCCAATGCCAGCTTGATTGTGTGTGTCCTGTAACATTAGATATACAGGCATATTAAGATATGCCCTAAGCAAAAAAAAAAATTTTGGTTGTTCTTATCACATAAAAGGTCTGATTTAACAATCATCAATACAGAGCCAGATTCCAGAAGCAACAAAAACATTCACATAACCCGTTCTCAAAAAACAAAACAAAAACATTCACATGTTAATTCGAAAACATAAGTACCTGAGCCAAACGACCAAGAGCAAAAGCTGACATTTCCATAACCTGCTCATCTGATGATTGAAGCATCTTAATTAATGGTGTAATGGCACCTCTCTGGGCAATGTGCACCTGCATGATCATGTTGCCAGTTATCTTAATATGTTTCTCTAGTTTACATCCATCCTTTTATATCGTCAAAAGAAACTGAGTTTGAGAAAGCATATATAGTACATCATGTAAAGAAAGAGACAAGCTCATACCTTGCAATCGGAATCAGGCGCAGCAAATTGACCTATTAATAAAGCTGCTTCTCTTTGTGTCTCCAAACAAGTGGAGCTGTAGCAGATATCATAGCGGACAGTTACAAAACATGTTTAAAATATTCAAAAGTAAACATATATTTCAGCAGAAGCAGAAAAGCAGAATGAAGAAAAATAAGTATACCTAAGTAGACCGATTACTGGTTGCAATGCACCAGCACGGATAACCTCTTTCTTGATGTCGGGAGATGAGTGCACAAGATTCCCAATTGCCCCAATCTGAAAAAAGTCCATATTATATTAGAAGGAGGAACTAAACAAAGCAAACCATTTACAACAATCTAAAGCAGGATAAGAACCAACCGCTTCGCCATGCACAGAAGAATCGTCTGATTGAAGCATCAATACAAGCTTTGGCAAAGCATTTAACTCCACAATCTACACAGTTGCTTTTTGCGTAAGAAACATGCCTCTCATAAGCTCAAACAAAACAAAGCATCATCATAGCAAAACATACTTGGTTCTTGTTCTCATCATTTCTAAATGAAACTGTTCGTAAGGCCCCTGCAGCAGCCCTCTGTACTTTAACATCCGGAAAATCCAAAAGCTCAACGAGTGGTGGAATGCCACCTTCAACCCTGAAAATAATTATTAAAAGGTGTCAAGTGAAATAGCATAGCCATGACCGACCAAAAAACCATAAGGAATATCAGATAATACGCGTACCTTATATTTGTTTTAATCCTTGGGTTGTCATGAGCAATATTAGTGACTATATCAGCTGCTCTCCTAATAACAGCATTAGCATCCGTGCACCCACAACAAATCCCTCGTCTCTTCAACAACTTCACGGTGGTGACTATTGCCCCAGCATCCACAATGAGCTGCTGGTAATCAGGCTATTTGGCAGAGAAAGTTAACATTAGTAAACATCAGTGCAATATTATCGCAATCAACAGAAATCCGATGAAAAGATCTCCCAAAACTCAATTGAAGATTGCGTTACCTGATTAGCAGCAATAAGTCCAAGGGAAAGAGTACAATCTTTCTCTAGCTTGTGATCGCAAGATTTGGGAACATTTCCACCGATTGCCAAAAACCACGGGGATTCCAAATATCTAACCAAAGCAGGAATAGCTCCATTGTCCACGATCATTTCCACGTTTTCGTCTATACAAACAGGAACGAAAATCAAATTAAGCCAAAATCCACTTCCAGATCTCGCCTACTATGAGCTAGAGCAAAACAATTGCTAAATGGAATCCAAAATCTGCATTGATTCAAACATCTGTAACACGAGAGATTTAGCAATTCAACGAGCCGAATCAACCGTTTCGAAAAATCAAGGATTAGAAACGTGAGAGAGCGAGCTGAGTTCAATATAACCGCCGAATAGAGGAGAAACTAAGGACTACGGTACCAATTTTAGTTAGGGAGGAGATAGCAGCAGCAGCTTCTTTGACGGCTTCGCGAACAGATTCTGAGAAGCTGGAGTTTAGAACCTCGACGTGGCGGCGGATCGCGATGACGAGATCTATGTGTTCATTTTCGACCTCCGTAAACTGTCTGACGATTGGCACCACATCTGTGTCCCCGCCGAGCTTTCGTTTCAAGTTTCTTCCGGTGAGTCGTGTTGTTCGCTGACGCTTCGAATGGCTCTCCATCGGCGGATAGTTTGAGATTACTAGCGGAGAACGACTCGGTGGAAGATCTAACGGCGAACTAGTGCGGCGGACTTTAATCGATTTTGAGATTTTCATTGAAATGGAGATCCTGTTTCTTTATAATACCAAAAGCTTGCAGGCGGTCTTTTGTGAAAAAATGTTTTTGAGTTTGGAGCCAAAAATGTTTCCCTCGGGAGGGAAATGTTTTTTTTTTTTTGGAATTTGGCGTTTTTCTTTTTCTTTATGTTTGTCAATCATATAATTCACAAACGAAATTCAAAACATATCTTACGAAACAGGATGGGCCCTACTTTTCCAAAAACAAACCGGTCTGTGTTGGGCCAGGCCGTGTGCAGTTAGCCCACCATATACATAGTAAGACTGATCTCTGATGTTATAGAGTTTGCAAAAGAGACCGCACGAACAAAAATCACCGTGTTGGATCTCGATTCTTTACATTTTAAGCTTGTTCTCAATTGTTTATCCCAGTAGGATTTAATCCGCGCTAATTATAACGTGCAGTAATTCTTTTTAAATACATTATTTTAAAATTTTAAAAAATTATTTTTATCTTAATTTTATAATATAGTTAACTAATAATTATAGATAAAGTGTCAATTTGTAATAATTTATATATTTAACATGTTTTGCAATGAAATAAAATATTATTCGGGCTAACCCGTAAAAACTTATAATCTTGAAAACATAACTCTAACATACACTGTTAAATTACTTTAGTTTTTGTGATTAGTCTACGAACTGTTAAAAAAAAAAAAAATTAACATGTTTTGCAGTGAACTAAAATATTATTCGGGCTAACCCGTAAAAACTTATAATCTTGAAAACATAACTCTAATATGCACCGTTAAATGACTCTAGTTTTTGTGGTTAGTCTACGAACTCTTTTTTTTAAAAAATAGTTTTTTGTGTCTAATTTTTTGTAAAATTAGTAAAATATTTTTTAACTTTTGTTTTGATATATATTCAAATAAAATATAATAAATTATAGAAAAAATATATCAAGATTTTGAATAGATTTTTTTTTCTTTGAATATATATGAATTGATTATTATTTTAAAATATATATTATTAAAAATAATTAAGAAATTAAATAATAAATAACCTCTTTAATACAAAATATATATTTTCTATATTTTAATCAATAATTTTAAAATATTATTATATACTTTCATATTTCAATTATTCTTTGTTATTTGTAATGGTATTTCATGTATTAACTTACAAAACAAAGTTCATTTTAAAAAATGTATTCTTAAATAATATTATAGAGATTGTTTGGTTTAGGTCCTGAGTAATATTAATTATGGTGTGGTGTCTAGTCTACGATTGACCCCAACCAGGGGGATCTAGAAAAACCAAAAAGAGTAGTGTGGGGCAAAATTAAAATTTCCGTTATGGTAGTTCTAGATAGATATTACTATTTTTTTTATATCATGTTGAGTTCGAATTTCAAACATAGAAATTGAAAATTCATATAATTTTACATCGAACCAAATATAGTTATGCTTTACGGTTAAAAATCAAATAAACCGAAAATCAAGATTATCCAAACCGAAAATTAAGAGTATCCAAATCGAACTAAAGCAAAATAAGATATAAGTATTTTTTACGAACCGAAAATACCGAAACGAAACCTTTTATAGGGTATACATAACGGGTGATCCGTGTAGATTACGCCTAGAGACCGCACGAACATCACCAGGTTAGATCTCGAACCTGATTCCTGAGAGCTTGAAGTTTGTTCTCAATTGTTGATTTACGTATTAATAATTGTGTTTGTTGTTTATAATTATGTTCGTGTAACTAATTTATTATAGGTGATATGTGTTTTTGGTTCTAGGGTTTTTATTTGTGGAATTTTAGATCTGAAGGATGGTGGGTGATAATAATAATAATCACGGAGTATCGTCAAGATCGATTCCGCCGTTACGTACGTAGTTTCACCAGCAGGTTGTATGAGATGGTTGATGATCCTTCAACGGATTCAATAATCTCGTGGAGCGAGAGTGGAAATAGTTTCATCGTTTGGAATCAATCTGAGCTTTGCAGAGATGTTCTTCCCAGATACACGCAAGGCAATTTGTTGTCAAATTTCACTACCAAGCTTAGCAACTATGTAAGTTTTTTTGTTTTAATGCATATATCATGTTGTTGCTGTTGCGTTTTATTTAGGTAAATTAAAACACTAGTTTGGATCTTCTTCCTTCCTTCCTGTAGGGCTTTAGAAAAGTTGAGCAAGAACGATTTGAATATGCACACGATAATTTTGTGAGAGGTAAACCTGAGCTTGGGGAGGAGATATTGAAGCCATACCTGGCAAGAATAACTCCTGAGTTTATTGCTGCTCTTAGAGCATCAGAATGAGCGAGGATCAAAGAGGCAATCAAAGCTATGCGAATGGCTACAAAGGAGGGAGCTTTAACAAAGAATCTATCAAACCTCACTTTATGAATATGATGATCACTCTTGCTTGTTCTTTCATCTTTAATAATTATGTAATTTGGTATCTTTCAATCCGTTTTGAACTAAGGATATATAGTCTGTTCCTCTTATGAAAACTATCCATGTTTATGAAAATGATTCTTTCAGCAAATTGTTTTGGTAATAAGCACATTCATTGCAGAGAGATAAGGGCTATGTAAGAAAGGATTGTAGTACATGTTTGATTTTCATCTCATGTGATGGGTCTGTGTAGAGCTTGTATAAGGATCTGACATGAGGATCGATTTCCATCACAATTCCGCAAAAGCCACCACAAAGTAAGCATGTCGAAGAACCCTTTTGCCTAGTGACCAGTGTAGATGCCGCGATCTCTCTGCCTTTGCTTTTTGTTAACAAACTATTGTCAAATGAGGTTGGTGTGGGAAGGAAGCAGTGTCGTGTTTCTCAAATTTTCCTCCTCCTTTTGTAGTGGCAAAGCAAAGCGAGAGCTAGATGGAGCAAGAAAGCATGCATACGCCTGGTCTGTAAGCACATGCTACAGGCAACCGAGCATATAATTTCTCCATACCGTGCTGATCCTCATAGGGCCGGCCGTTTCATTAGACGGATCAAGTTGTTCACCTCTGAGAAACTGCCTTGTTCAACTACAGCTGTTAGGCGTGCTCTGGCACATATAGTTCCTCAGAATGTACTTGGGGTTTAGTGTTTTTTTATCTTCACAAGTTTATTGATGAATATACCCATTGTCAATGCTGGTTGGAAAAAAGAAATAACGATATATGATCCAACAAAATTAACCAAATTTTTTAACATTTATATAAAAATCCATTAAAAAAACAATTTACATGTCCCAATTGCACTTGTCCTTTCCGTTAAACTTCACTACCGGAACCACTGCTCACTGGATGGTATGTGATAGAGTTCGATGCCTATTGTTGGTATGCCACAACTTTTGGAACCGCTGCTACGACTTCTGGAATTGCTGCCTGAACTTCGGCTTGAACCAGCGGTATAAGAGTTGCAATGTTACCCGCATGGTCAATCATACGAGCCCGCACCATGTGAAGGTGGACAGCCTCATCAGTGATGGTCGTGTATTCCCAAAGTGCCATCATATCGTCCCTAATTATATATAGCCAATCATTAGCCATCACGATATGATTTGCAATTTCCTGGTCCATTTTTCTTTTGTCTTAGAGGAAGAAACAAGTGTTTTACTATCATACTAGTATTAGATCCATGCTACTGCACAGGTTAAGCACATGTTTTTTGTTTTTTTTGGTAAAATGTTAAGAGGTTAAGCACATGTTAATATAGAGATAAGAGATATTTGTTTTTTAACAACATATATATTTTTTCTGAAATTAATAAATTAAGTTGATACACAGCATAAAAGATGTGAGTCTAACATTAAATTTAAGTATTTTTATAGCTCGTTGTTGCCTTAATATTAATGAAATATCACTATAAACTATTAGTTTCATCTGTCAAACCAAATATAAAACAAAACAGAAATAGAGATTACTGTGAAATGATTAGTGATATAATTGAACTTTCATTGACTAAAATAATTGACATTTGAATATATTGGATCTGATTAAAAGTTGCATGATAAAGGTGAAAATGCAGATGCAAAAAGAAAATGAGAAAACCCATGAAATCATTGGAAACTAAAAACTTACAATTTCAAAAACAAACATCAACCACTTCAAAATATGAGAGGAATTATGCTTAACAATGCTTGATTTTGTTTGTTTTGTTTTTTTCTTTCATTTCTCCTTCTTTGGTCTAAAAAACAATATATCCAACAACAACAAAACTTTGTCTTGTATTCATTACGTATATGTTTTAATAGACAATATAAAATTATCGAAACAAATTAAAATACGTATTCATTCTATATACCAAAGAAATAAAACAAACAAACACAAACCCAAAAAAAAAGTTAGAAAGCTCCTATGCCATCTCAAACATAAATCTACCTCTTCATATTTTTCTTATATTGCTTTGATTTGAGAGTTAATTGTGATTCCGAAAACATCCTTATATCCATTTACTTCGCACTAACCCCGCGGTCGCCTAGCAAATACCCAAATATTATAGCGTATGGCTTGATGCAGATAAAATCACTAGTACAACTTTTGATGTCATTCACATTGTAGTACTTGAAAACTGTATATCCATTGATAAATACGTTAAGTTTGTGATTTAAGATGAAACAAAAGGTTAACTCCATAAAAAATATAATCTATCAAAATAAATCTATCATCACTACAATAAATCTACCATCAGACAATAAATTTTCTCATACTTAGACAGGCGACAACCCTAGATCTTCACGATGGGTGTTTGTTTTGTTGTTGTTTCAAATATGAAGTCGTGGGCAAAATAGTTATTTGATAATGTGCACTTTGAACAAGTTTACCGTCAATAAAAGTGATCACACCTGCCAACTTTCAATAAATCTGCCAACTTCCAATAAATCTGCCAACTTCTAGATAAATCTACCAATTTTGTGTATCCCAAGAGTTTCAATAAATCTATCGACTTAAAAAAATCTAACGTGTCGTAACATAAATCTATTGCCATTAAAAATCTAAGAACCATAGTTTTTTCCCTTTTCAAGTCTAATGTCATTAATAATAATTTTACCATACTACAAATAAATCTACCAATCCAATATTAATGTACCGTCATTAGAAAAAATATGCCATCACTGAAAACAACCAATCCAATTATTTACGTTAATATGTCTACCCTATTTCAAATAAGACTACCGCGGAGACGCTACTGTCATATAAAATAAATATACTATTTTTTTCAACCTTCTGCCGAAGAAGTCAACCTCTCGCTCGTTAAGTCTACCTATCCTCAACAAATCTGATACCATTACAAATAAATCTACTAATAATTTCTTAAATCTACCATTCAAAAATAACTCCACCACCAGAATGATCATACCTGCTATCAAAAACCACTCCACCACCAACCAACTTTTTTTAAATGGTAGACTCTACAAGAATAAGTCTACCAAAATTCATTAAATCTACCGTCCATTAAACAAATTTATTGGGCTAAAATTAAGTATACGGTCCAGAAATTAAGTATATCGGAGATAAACATATCTGCTATCAAATGTTGGTAAACTTTTGTATATGAGCACGCTGGTTTTTTCGTAAATAACTCGAACTCCTGCCTATATGAAAATAAAATAGTAAGAGCATGATTATTGCAGGTTCTTATCATGGTTTCTTAGCATTTTTTATTATTAAATTAAATGTACAGTATCAATTTATCTAAGAACCGTTTCTTAAATTGGAACCTTAAGAACCGTTTCTTAAGGTCCAGGTGGCATCAGCTGGTTGGAGAAAATTAGGAAAGAAAAAAAAAATTCTCTCTTCTCTCTTCATCGCTCTGCCGAGCGAATCCTGCGTAGATGTCGGAGCTTCCACCTGCCGATTCAGAGTCGAATCTCTCTGGGCTCATGTAAGCACAAGTGCCGACGTACGAATTGCACGAATCTAACGATCGGGCTAAGATTTTCCTGATTTTCAAGCTCCTCGACGAAGACGAGGTTAGGTTTCTTCTAATCTCACTCGTATTTAAGAAACCATGCATCCTTTCAATTCAATTTTGTATGATTGATGTCTTGCTCGGGTGTATGGAGCCTCGTCGTGATTTTGATTCCGGAGAATTTGTTGTTTGGTTAGGATGAATCGATGCATTCGGGATACAACATTAGATTAATCTCGAATTGTTTGCAGGTTGCTCTAGCACAAATGGAATACCAATTACAGGGTATTATTAATTAGATGAGCCTTACGGATCGTGTGGTACAAGGAAAGCAACACAGATTTTGGGAAAATGACGCCAAGATCCTCATCTCTGAAACCATTCCATGTTCGGTGGATGGGCAGTTCATGGATTTTAGCATTTGGTACAAGGAGAAAATGCGTCTTATCATTGGATCCAATGGCGGTTTGTTATGTTTGGTCCGTAAGAGACACTCTCAACAAACCAAAGTCAATGACTTTGAGATGGAGAGATATTCATCACTTTTGCTGCTTGTCTTCTTCCACCTTCTCATCACGGTGGCTTCCAAATACACTCAGATCAACACTATTTTTTTTTTATTAATAAACCAAAAGATTCATACTCGTAAACGCAACGTCGTGCTATATAATAGTGTCAGTATTTGGCGTTAAGAGTTAAATCTTTGTCTAATGAACACCAATTTTGCTACCGTTATTAATTCTGTTACCCGATCTTAAAATGAGAAATGTGATTCTTTTCGATTAACAATTGTGTGAATCAATTGAACTCAATCCCCAAGAGCAGAAACTCGTGAGACCCATCTGAGTTGCGGAAACGTACTTCTTCTACTTCCTCTGTTTCTATATGGAGACTCCAGGTCAGTTAAATCTGTTGGAATAGCAGAGCTGCAGTCCCTTTTTTAGGAGATGGCGCATACTATGTGACATGTTTAACTAGTACTATGTGACATGTTTAATGTAATTATAATTCGTTTTAGTTTGTGTTATACTAGTGTTTCAATCGAACTCCCTCGGCTGTGTAAAACACTTATCTCCTGCATCATGTCTTGGTTATGGTAATGTGTATACTTTCACTATCTGCTTCCACTTCTCTCTCATACATGCTTGTTGACATCTAAAAGAAGTTAATTTTGTTTTAGACTTTGTATGACTCTTTAATTTGTTGAATATAGATCAAAAAGAAGGTAATTATGAAATGTATATATATATATATATATATATATATATATATATATATATATAAAACAAGTTAAAGTATGATATATACATCTATGTAATGGAAATTTAAATAAAGTATTTGACACACTTAAAATATGGTTACAATATGAAAGACATAATCAAATATAATGAAATAGAACAAAATAAGGATGGATACCAAATTTTTTTTTTTTTTTAAAAACCCCATTAGGAGTTCTACCAATAAAGCAGAAAAAACAGAATTTTTTTAACACAGTTTCTTAACTTCAAATTTATATTAAAATAATACTTAAGAAACCCATTTGGGTTTCTAGCAATAATGATGCTCTAATGCAGTTTCGTAACAAAGTTTTTTTTAAATTGCATTGTTTTAATAATTTCAAAATTATTTTAGTTAGTCCTCCATTTTAGTGTGAGATTTAGTTTTTCCACGGTAGAGAAGAAACAAAAGGAGGAAAAGAAAATGTTTTTTTATCAGCGGAAGCTTGTAATGATTGGAGCTCGCGTCTTTTGTACAGCACTACATAGATCATCAATCTTCTTCCTGCCCAAGATCCCGACCCGACCCGTTTACAGATTATCACCCGCAACTAGACCCATCGTCGCCATGAGCACCACCACCAGCAAAAACCAAGAGGAACTCGATTCCATTTTCAAGCAGAAACGGGTCGTGCGGTCCTCTGTCCGCAAAAGCCTAAAAGCCATGGACCCTTCTCTCCGAACCCAACAAGGTTCAATCTTTTTTTTTCTCGTTTCCCTTTCTTTTCCCAAAACAGATATTTATTTCGGTTGTCTTGATTGATGTAGATGATGCCATTCAAAATACTGTTCTTGAAGCACCTTGGTTCAAATCGTGTCGGAGATTGTGTGCTTACATTAGCTGCAAGTCTCTCAATGAAGTCGACACTTCTAAAATCCTCTCTAAAATTCTGCAACATCCTGGTACTACTGCTCTTTGATCCCAATCCTTTGATCCCAATAAGGATTTTGAGCTCTCATTTGTACCAGTCAGAATTGAAAAAGGAAGCCCTTTACACTTCAATGACTAATTGCGATTAGTGGATGGTTTAATGGCATTTGCCTTACTATTAGGACAAATGAGATTGCATCTCTCTGTATGTTACTGATTACCACTTTAAATGCAAGTATCTTAGTCTCCTCAATGCAAAGTACTTGTATCTCTATCACAGGAGAATGTTAATAAGTTTCAGAAACCAAGAACAAACCCAAAGAACCTTAAAATTAACCCTAGGTTGAAATTCTCTAATCTTCTTTATGAAGACTTGTTCTAATGTCACCTTCTCGATTACATTGATTTCTGTCATCAAAGTTTGGCTCTGTAGGGATTTCTTCCAAGTCTTCTACGGTGTTTTAAAGGAATGTACTCTGAGTTTCTTCTGCTTTTTTTTCTTTCTTTTTTCTTATTTAGATACAAATACAACGGCACAGAAAAAGCTATATGTCCCTCGTGTGGAGGATAAGAACAGTAACATGTGTATGCTGCACATATCTCATATAGAAGACCTCATTGCAAATTCGATGAACATTTTGGAACCAGCTCCAGTTGATGCCCAAGGGAACGAGCCTGAAGATGGTAGTGTACTTTTTTCTATGTTGCCACCACTATAAGCTTCACATCATCATTATTATCCCGCCCGCAAGAAATGAAACTTTGTTTTTCTATTGACAGTGATGCAAGCAGATGAACCGATCGATCTATTCATCTTGCCAGGTACGGAGAAAGCATTTCATTTCCATATATTTTTCTTATCTCTGTATCTAATCAACTTTTCTTTCAAAACACTTGTGGCCAGGGCTTGCATTTGACAGACGTGGAAGACGTTTGGGTCGTGGGGGTGGGTAAGTTTTGCAATGACCCAAGTTTTCTCTTCATCATACTGCTGTAGATTCTTATATAAGCGTATCACATCTATGTTTCATATCTTCAAGCTAACAACATGAAAATGTTAATAATTTTTTTCCGTTGCTTTACTTTGTTAAGAGATACATCTGAGTTTTCACTTCTTCTCTTACCTTTTGTCAAAACACAAATCTTTTCATCCCTAAGATGTAGTTGTATACTTGCAGTTAGAAATGCTTTGTCTGGTTTTCATGCTCTAATACAACTCCTTCTACTTGTTTATATGGACAACGAATCTGGGAAAAAGCTACTATGACACTTTCTTGAAGAGATACCAGGACCGTGCAAAGGAGAAGGATTGGAGAAATCCACTTATGGGTATAGACCACTCAATCAAACTGATATTACAGAATGTTATCAACAGAAAGATAAGCTAATCACTGGGTTTTTTTTATACTATTGCAGTTGCATTGTCATACTCGCCTCAGATTCTTGAGGACGAAACTATTCCTGTAACTCCGAATGATGTTCTGATCGATGCCCTTGTGACACCCTCTGGTGTGGTCTCTATTAGCCGTCGTGCTATGGAGAGGTACGACAAGATATATTTTTAGCTCTCTCTGAGATATTCTATTTAGGCTTTAACTATGTTGTGTGATTTTCTCTGTTCCTAGAATGTGAGCTCAGGAGCTTGTGTTTGGAGGTGAAACTCAGATGACTTTTGTTGGGTGGCGCCTGAAGGCTGCATTCTGGATTTTGCTAATACAGCATCTGCTTCAGAAATTGCCACAAACTTTGTTTCACGAAACATAATTCGAGTCTTGTTCTTGAATGATTATAAGGTTGTTGAATCTCTCAGCCGTTTATTCCATATCAAGATTCCGTATAATAACAAGCTTTTTTTTAATACACAAAATGGTTTGGTATTTTCATCTAATAAGTAACAACATGAACAAACAAGCTTATTATATAGAATATAGACCAACAGAGCCAATGCAAAAGGGATCCAAGAATTTCAAAATCAAAAGCTCACTGAGAAAAACAAGAAGCTGATTCTTTTTCTAGTGACTCAGAAAAATAAAAAAGAAGAAGCTTCCCTCATGGATATTTATTTATTATATGTACTAAATTTTTTATTCAATTTTTATCATTAAAAAAATCTTTATTCAACGCAAAAACAATATGTGAAAAAACCAAAGTTTTTTTTGTTAATGCATTACAACCATACATATATAAGAGTGTTTTACTTTTTCCTCTTCATTTCTACAATGGCAAAACGAAAGTAGGAAGGGGAACTAGGAGGAGCAAGAAAGCATGCAGACGCCTGGCCTGTAAGCCCAGGCTGGAGGCAACCGAGCATATTTCTCCATCCCGGGCTGTTCCTCGTAAGGCCGTTTCATTAGGCGGATCAAGTTGTTAACCTCTGAGAAATCGCCTTGTTCAGCTGCATCTATTGCGCTCTGGCACAGATAATTCCTCAGAATGTACTTTGGATTCACTGAATCCATTCTTGCTTTTCTTTCTTCATCTGATGTCTCACTACCAACCACCTGCAATTTCAAATCCACACACATAAACTCGGAGTTGCATCAGCCAGGAAGATACAGGGATAAACAATGTAATTGTAACTTTGTGGAAAGTAAAATCAGAGGTTAAAAATAACTGAAGATGGAAGCTTTGGGGAAAAAATGTAAGAAAATAATTTAATACCTCCTGTATATAGCCTCGCACCCATTTGATCCATGATTCTTTTCGTTCCTTTCCAATGTCCAAGAGCGCAGCCTTCAAGGGTTTTAATAGCTCATCTTCGGGTGTGTTGGGGTTTGCTTTTACATTTGCAAGAAGCCGAAAGAAGTTTGTGTAGTCGACTTTATCAACAGCCATATTGTTCAGAAGTTGACTAATGATCTCCTTGTTATACTTGGAAAGACCAAGCTTCTTTGACATTATGGCTTGATACTCATCCATGAATTTATCACCGTACCTGAATCACGAGTCCCTCAACTACTTAGTACTTCCTAGCATAATAGAATCAAGAATAGCGCTCCAAATCAGTAGTGAAAAACAATGTTACCGCTCCATGGCGTAATTCGCCTCCTTTTCGTTTATCAGTTGAGCAACTGCCAGAGTCTTAGAAAATTGAGCAATATTCCACAAGCCGATGTCAGGCTGATTTGCAAAGCAGTATCTTCTCCCAGGGAGATCTGTCGTGTTTGGGGTGTAACTCGGATCAAAAGCATCCAAGAACCCAAATGGGCCATAGTCAATGGTTTGACCCAAAATGCTCATATTGTCAGTGTTGAGCACACCATGGGTGAAACCTACACCTTGCCATCTTGCAACTAAGGTAGCTGTACGCTCCGCAATTTCAACAATCCATGCTAATATAATTAATAAATCGGAAGAGTTAGTTCAATATTCGCCATTCATATAACTATTGGCAATAGTAAGAGTATCATCAGTGATACGAATGTTGATGCTGATTCAGAACAGAAAATAAAGGCATCTCATGCAGCATTTTGATGAATATTTCATTAGGAAATTACCTGCATACTTATTCGATGTCAGATCCACAACCGAATCATCTTCATCGCCAGTTTTGAAAGATAAGCTATCGCTTCTGTTCATGCTTTCTATATGTGGGAAATGATGTCTAATGGCATAGTCTGCCAACTTCCTAACAATTTCAAGATCCTCTTTTCCTCGAGAAGCATGTATTTGGTATGAGCCAAAGCGGAGAAATGACTGAGAAACCCTGCAAACGATTGCGCCAGGTTCTTCCTTCGGATTGCCACTGCAAACGCACAATGCAAAACGATAGGAGTAGTCAATCACCTAGAAGCCTAATTTTATGGATAAAATTAATTTCAAACTTTTAATACAGAGAAGGAACATCACAAAGGAACAGGTTTGGAAGGCTTTGGACATACTCATAAAACATGTCGCGAGTGACATCTTGACCTGTTGTGAGAAGACAAAGGGCACGTGTGGTAGGGATTCCAAGACAATGCATAGTTTCACTGCAAAGGAACTCCCTGATGCTACTACGCAGCACTGCAAGCCCATCAGCAAAACGGCTATATGGAGTCCTACCCGCACCTTTTAGCTGAAGTTCCCATCTTTCGCCTTTGGAGTTCAAAACTTCTCCAAGAGTTATGGCACGACCATCACCTAGTTGTCCAGCCCACATGCCAAACTGGTGTCCTCCATAGCATTGAGCATAAGGCATTCTGTAGAAAAAGAGTATCAATAACTGCTTTGGATTTAAAAAGGTTGAACCTAAAATCAGATTTGGGTAAGGAATACGTACGCTCCTGGCAACGGTTTAGCACCAGACAGTAGGAGAGGGAAATCTGGCCTTTCAAATCTGAAAGTCGAACATCATTTTTTACAAGAGTTAAAAAAGTCACGGGTAGAAAGAGAAAGATAAGGGGTTCCGAATTAACAACAAATATTAAAAATTTCTGACACTCTTAAAGCTTAATGCACCAAAGACTCAGACTTTAGTCTGACCATACAGAATCAAACTCACTCGTTAGGATCCAAATCTAATAGCTCTGCAACAGATTGAGACCATGCTACAAGCTGAGGATCATCTACTTCTACTGATGGCGAAACTTTTGTATAGCAAGCATGCAATACCTGCAAATTACAATAAACAATCAAAAGCCGGATGGCCGAATTAATTAGCTTAATTGAAAATAATAATGAGCAGACTGCGACATGGCAAATTCACATAATATTCCCAAAGATTTGATCCAAATCGGTGGTAAAAGTAAATTATCCTCAATTTAGTCTTTAAACAAGTATGCCTCTATCAACACAAATGCAGAGAAGTTTCAGTTTAGTAGTCTTCAAATGAGCAATAAGAACAAGAAAAGGGACCATCGTCTAGTATACCACTCTCCCCAAAATTTAATCACAAATCTCCCTCTGTGTTGAAATGTCGATTTTACCCTTAATGAAGAGTTGTAAAGATTAAGTAGAATTAAATTGGTAAGAGGACAACGAAATGCACGGGAGCTCAGTGGTTGCGAGCTCCACGCGCGTCACCTGCGTGCG
The DNA here is from genome assembly GCA_030161315.1 of Eutrema japonicum. NCBI lineage: Eukaryota > Viridiplantae > Streptophyta > Magnoliopsida > Brassicales > Brassicaceae > Eutrema > Eutrema japonicum. The sequence continues at coordinate 51,527,024 of BSQW01000005.1, forward strand.
CGCGACCGGGGTTCGAATCCCCTCTACGTGGTATAACAACACTAGGGGTAATACTGGTATAATAACACTATGGTGGAATACCCTAAACAATTTAGAGGTATTGTGATTAAGTTAGGGTAGTGATGGTTAGAGAATTCCAAATAATGGTATTCTAGGAGATAATCCCAAGAAAAGTTAGTACAAAAGTAAAATTTTTAGCCAGAGTACAATCCACTCAACCAACAACTAAAACTATCAACTTCATGATTCCAGATTAAACCACATTAATTAAAACAAATTATTGACAGAAAAAGGAAAAAGCAAGTAAAGATTATCTCCGCCCAAGATCGAAACGAAAAAAATGTATACCTCACGAGAGATAACATCGCTTCTCGGATCACCAGGCAATTCCTTAACAAAGGAGTTGTCCCAGTTAAAATCTTCGAGCTTCCGCTTGATCTTAGCACCTTCATCAACGGCTCCAAGAGTTTGATTCTGCAGATCTTTCGCTAATGAATCGGCGTCCGATGCGGTTACCGGTGTCGGAGACGAAGACGGAAAGGATTCCATCCGACGGAAGGAAGAAGAAGATCGAGAAGGGCTGAATCGAAATCCTCGGCGAAGAGAGGGACAAAAAGGGAAATTCCTAGAGGAACTGAAGAGATGAAGCGGTCGGAGGTAGAAGAAAGACGACGGACACACACGCAACAACATTTCTCCTTGTCTTCACATTTTTCTATTGCAAGTTTTGTTGAATTTAATTTTGGACCGAACCGCATTCCTTGGTTTGTCCCCTTCAGACCGGCTTGATCGAAACTCTGTTGTTTGGTTCTGATTCCACACGTTTTGTTTCTCCAGCATTATTTTGTTTTTTCTTTCACATGAATCAAATTTGATGGTTAATTTATGTTAAGATAAAACACTACGAATCTCGGTCGGATTTTCTGTAATTGTGATGCAAAGTGTTGGTTTGAAAGAGTACCAAACAAAAATTGGGTTTAAGACAGAACCGAAAGAGATACGAAGTGATAAGTGAAACGACAAATCTTGCCGTCGTTCGTGTAACTCAAACGGACCTATCAGCTGGGAAAAAATTAGGGCACAATATTGTCGTTTCACGTCCGCGACTCATAGATCCCTCGGAAAATCCTTCACGGTTTGTCCAGTAATTCTGAATTCCGCGGCGTACTTTCAGCTTCCGGGAGATCTAACGTTTTCTCAAATTGAATTGGGCGTGAGGAAATTTCTTACTGGAATCTCCCTTGTTCCGGTCTTCTGATTTATAGATTTGTCGTCTGCTTTCGCTCAAATCTATGATCTTTCGGGAGTAATTTTCTCGATGGAAAATTTTGGCTGATCAAAGCTTTCGAGAACAGATCCAGGGAACATTCACGAAGTAGGTATTTACTTTTTTGATCTTACATACTTATCTGCGCAATTTGAGTTTTGTTCATCTTGAGAGGTATTGTTGGTGTGCTTCGTTCCTTCGGCAATTAGGGTTTATGAAAGTGTTGTCCCTCGAATTGGAAATACTTTTTCAGAAATTTAGCTGAAAATCGATTTCTTTAATGCTTAAAACAATTTTTCTTGATTCTTGGGATTTCTGTTGTTACAAACTCATCCATCTGAGGAAGGTAACATAATTGAGCTCGAGTTTAAGAACTGTGAGTTTGTTTGTTCTATGAGTTACTGCGTTATGTGAAGGTTTCATGGTTAACTTTTTCAACGAACGTTAGTACTTTTCGTGGGTTTCCAGTTTGGACCTGAAAAGTGAAGGTTTTCGTTTGTCCTGTAGAAGAGTGAATGTTTTGGCTTTTTCCTCCGTTTAAAATATTTTTTCTTGGTTTTGCAGCTCGTGCTTTGGTGCATCTAGACAGGTCTCATACCATACCACGTTTTGATTTCTTAGGTTCCCTGTGAAGAATCATCGGGGAAAGGACACAAATGGATTACCGACCTTCTGATAGTAGTGGTGAGTCTTGTGTTCTCTCAAAGATGTTCAATGTAGCCGTTTCTTAACGAACTTCTTCTTAATCTGTGTCCTCAATCTCTCTCTTTCTGCTGTCCACAATTGGATGTTCTTTTTTAGTTAGAATTCTCATCTATTGTTCATTCTAGTTTACAGATTCTTTTTCTCGTATAGCTTTAAACTGATTTACTATGTTTTGTTTGTATAATTGTATTTGTTTCTATCTGTCTCTTGATATGTTGTTTTCTGTGGGAACTCAGGTACAGATGATGACCTACCTCCATCACATCAAAGTAGATATCAAAGAAGCGGCAGACCTGCCGGTAATGGCAGGCCTTCAGTTCTCAATTCTGCTCCTTTATCAAGGGTGCACAATGACATGGAAACTCAAATTCATCTCATTGAGCAAGAAGCGTATAGCGCGATACTCCGTGCATTTAAAGCCCAGTCTGATGCAATTACCTGGGTATAATTTACTTGTCTTCTTCATTAATTAGTCCATGTTTATGTACCTTCGCCATCTAAGATAAACTTACCCTTCTTCCTTTTCTTCTTCTTGTTCCTTTGTCTGGAAAAAAAATATTCAGGAGAAAGAAAGTTTGATCACTGAACTCAGAAAAGAACTCCGGGTATCTGATGAGGAACACAGAGAGCTGTTATCAAGGGTTAATGCTGATGAAATGATCAGGCGAATAAGGTCTGTTTTACACGTGACCAATCGCTTATATATCTCTTCAATTAATCAAAAGCAATTTTCTAGCTAATGAGATTAATTTAAATAATGTCAGAGAATGGAGAAAGGCGAACAGCCTTCAGTCCAGTGTTCCTCAGCTGGTTCATGATACTGCTCCGAGTCCTGCTGTTTCAGGATCACGTAAGAAGCAAAAGACATCACAATCAATCGCTTCGTTAGCAATGGGCCCTCCATCTCCTGCTCTGCACCCCTCGATGCAACCATCTTCATCTGCGCTAAGGAGGGGAGGTCCTCCACCAGGTCCAAAGACCAAGAAGCCAAAGACAGTAAGTCATAATGCTGCGTGACTTTATAATTTTTGACTTTTTGTTACCATGACTCTTGTTCTTAAATTCTTCATTGACTAAGGGATGAATTTTTTCATTATTTGTGCTTGATGAAGTCGATGCAGTTCCCAGCTACAGGCATTGTTGGGAGGCCCCAGGCTGGCGCCTTAACAAATGAACCAGGTGAATCAGGATCATATGACCCGTTGATTGGAAGGAAGGTATGGACAAAGTGGCCTGAGGACAACCATTTCTATGAAGCTGTTATAACTGACTACAACCCTGTTGAGGTATCTTATCTTTCATTGCTATATAATAGTGTTTTACTGCCAAATCTTCGTTTTCTGATATTATGTTTTCTCTGTTTTCAACACTGAAAAGGGGCGGCATGCTTTAGTGTATGATATTAACACCGGGAATGAAACTTGGGAATGGGTAAATCTCAAAGAGGTAATACTGATTTCAGTTTTTCTACTTCGTATTTTTTACCTTTCACAGTAGTGCAGAAATAACACTGCATCGTAAAATTGGGAGAGACCAAGAAATATTGTCTTATTCTATTGGTATATGATCTCGATGGTTCTTTATTCGATATACGTCAATGAGAGGCTTGTTAGTTTTTAAACAATAGCAATCTGTTTCGGCTCTGCACATCAGAAGAAATAGATTAGTTTTACTTGTTCACTGCCACCCAAGTTCAGTCCTGAATGATGATGAACTGCTTCATATGATTATTAATTTAGACCCAAAGAACGTCAACATCTGATAAATGTATAAAAATTGTGGATTAAAACTGGTTAGTACCGTAGTTGTGCTCAGAACCGACTGACCCATCCAGTATTTTCTCATCTGCTGGTTCAGTTACTTGATTGCAATCGGAAAGGGATGTGGACAATTGTATTATTAGTGCTCAATTCTGTTCTTTTAAATGATTTTCTTAAGAGCTCATCTCATTCTTGGATTCTGAATGTTCTTTCTATATTATATCATAGATATCTCCGGGAGATATCAGATGGGAAGGTGAGGATCCTGGGGTTTCTCGTAAAGGAGGACATCCTGGGCAAGGCCGTGGAACTTCAAAGGCCATGGCTCGTGGTGGTCCCACAAGCAACGCCGGGGGTAGAGGTAGGGGAAGCATGAAGACACAGCAACCCAAGGCACAGAATGGCATCGGGAAGAAAGCTTTAGGCGATATCGAAATACTCCACACTGATACACTAATAAAAGAGGTACCATCCAAGTTTTAGATTATGGGAATGAATGTTCACAATCGTCATCAATCTGAGTATTACTTATATGAATATTTGTAACAGGTAGAAAAAGTTTTTGGATCGGTTAACCCCAACCCAGCAGAGGTAGAGAAGGCAAAGAAAGTGCTGAGAGTAAGAACCATATTTTTGAATCTGGTCTTTTACTCCACAATATTATAAAAAAAGAAGCTGACTATAGTTGTACTTGGAAACGGTAGGATCATGAGCAAGCTCTTATGGATGCAATTGCAAAGCTCGAAGAAATATCAGACGGAGAAAGTGGTAATATTTAATAGGGCTGCCCATCTAACTCTCCTCAGGTTCACATCTATCTTACTGCTCTTAGATTTATGCGTCTGTTGAATTGAAGTTATAATGTGGCTGCGATATTTGGCTGAAACGCAGATGATGGAGTCAGGGCATTGGACTGGCTAAAAGGGTGTAGATGGTGGTGGCAATGTGAATTGATGAGGGAGATTTCGAAACTTGTATGGATGGCAAAATGTATTTTATTTAGGGAGAGGATTTAAATGACCTTTGTGTGCCACAACTCCAATAACTGGATTTGGAAATTAGGGTCTTAAGCATTGTAAAATCCATCAGACTTCATATAAATGTAGAATGTTGCGGAGACAGGATGATGGGCAAAACACAACTCTTTGCAAGGATGAGATGGAGCAACTAAGAATCAGCATCTAGATGCTGGATCTGGATTTGGATTTGGATTTGGATTTGGATTTGGATTTGGATGTAAAAACGGAAGAAGATACGGACGAGCTTTTTCCGCCAATCAGATCATTGTACTAGATTGGAAACTTTTATTTATAGTTTTTTAATGAAGGGAAGAGAAGCAGAAAGTTGAAATTGAAATTGTTAAAACTCATAAGATATTATTAGTCCACTCCATTACAATCAACGGAAAAACAATAGTCTATCACAAGATCATCAACTCCAAGGGAACCCTTTTTCTGAGAATCGAAATGCTGAAGAAACAGCTCTCCTGGGACTGAGACAGATCATCAATGAACTTGGTGTTTCTGGTCTCGTGTTTATTTTGAAGACAAGGGTTGCATCTCAAATCTTGACCCCTAGTCTAATAAATTTTGGTGCTTTCTTGATTTTGTTATTATAGCGCATTAAAACTTACAAATTGGAGAATATAAGAACTCAATCCAAGCTTGGTACAATTTAAGATTGTTCTCATTACCAAATAACTGAACACAGACAGTCGGACACAAGGTGACAATTTTCTCTATTTTGGTTATGTTTTTTTTTTTTTTTTTTTTTCATTCTTTGGACAAATAAGAATACAATGTTCAGAGGCCAAACTTTTTAGGCCTGAGGTAAGTGGTGCCTTTTCTCAAGCCAGGACCAGACACCTGTTGCTGCTGCTTTGCCCTTTTCTGTTTCTCTCTCTCTTTGCTTCTCACCTCCGACTCTGCCTGATCTCTTCTCAGCTTCTCCATCTCTTCCTCCATTGCTGTTTTCTCTTCCTTCTGTTTCTTTTTATGCTCCAACATCGATGTGTCCGAGTCCTTCACCGAGAAGAACATAGGCCCTAACTCAGCCAGCCAATGTGGCTCAACCGATGTGGCACACTGCATGTACTCCTTAGTGGTCAAGATCAGTTCATGGTACACCACATAATCCGGTGTGTATCCTAGACCGTATAGTGCACTGCTCGGGTGCAGATGGCAAGGCATCCCGGTTCTACAGTTCACATACTCACCAACACCTTTTAATCTAGCCGAGTTATGGAAATACGCTGAACATATGGCTTTTCTCACAATATCCCAGTCTGGTCCACACGACTTGAGTGGTATCTTCAGTTGCTTGAGGATATCCAGAAGCTGGGATCGTACTTCTCTAGCTTTTCTCAGACCTTTGACTTGCAGGTAATGGTCATTGCACCAGTCTCCTCTATAGTCATGCTCTTTCCACTGCTGATACACATTCAGTAGTGTTAGATGATCGGATTCCGGCACGAAAAACTTCTCCCTTGCGGCGTCGCTCTCTTCTGCTCTCTCTTTAGGTCTGAAGAACACTGAAGGTACTGAAAGCATAGACACGATCGTCAAGACCTCGTTTATGCAATCAAGCCGTTCACCCATTAAGAGCATCTTTGCAAGAGGTGGATCCAATGGGAACTCCACCATCTTCCACCCGAGATCCGTTAGTCCTCCAACATTGCTAAGAGCACCCAACACCCAGAGCTGGTACATAGAGTTAAGGATGTTCTCTTGTGGAGGTGGATCCATAAAATCAAAATCTAGCAAGTTGTCTATTTTCAGTGACTTCAACAACAACACAACATTACCCAGATTCGTTCGTTGAATCTCTGGCACGGGACTTGCCAACATCTCATTCAAATAAGCACTCTCTGTATACAGCCTGTAACATGTTCCCGGCCCTGTCCTTCCAGCTCTTCCTGCACGCTGATCAGAGGCAGCACGACTTATGGGGAAAACCTGAAGAGCATCCATACCCATTCTAGGATTGAAAACCTTCATCTTTCCATACCCCGAGTCAATCACATAATATATTCCATCGACTGTCAATGATGTTTCAGCAATATTGGTGGCAACAATGCATTTACGGGCTCCATCTTCTGGTTTCTGGAATATTTTTGCTTGCAAGTCAGCGGGTAACTGAGAGTATATTGGGAGAATCAGTAGGTTCGTGATTTCTCTGGTGGAGGATGCAATGAGCTGTTCCATTCTCTCCTTGAGTGAAAAGCACGCTGCTTCAATCTCATCTTGCCCGGTCATAAATATGAGAATGTCCCCAGGTGGGCTCGCTATGTGAATCGTCATTGCCTGTTTAACAGCAGCTTCAACATAGTCTTCACAAGGACTTTTAGAGTAGAGAATATTGACAGGGAAAGTCCTTCCAGGAATGTTGAATATAGGAACACTGCATTAACAAAGCAAAAACACTGTCACATAAGAATTCTATCTTTAGATTCAAAACTGGTTTGTCTGAAGGATGGAAAATTACCTCCCAAAGAAATTGGAAAACTTTTGAGCATTAAGGGTTGCTGACGTGACTATCAGTTTGAAATCACGACGCCGAGCCACGACTTTTTTCAGTATACCAAAAAGGACGTCTGTGTTGAGTGACCTTTCATGCGCTTCATCCATCACCACCACACTATACAGAGTCCACAATACGGGTTAGCACAACATTCTACTTAAACTGGTTTACAGCATGATCTATCAGAGATAAGGTTGATGCATACATACCGATACTTATCCAGGTCAGAATCTTTTAGCGTCTCTCTCAGTAGCACTCCATCGGTCATGTACTGTAATTACAAAGGGAAATATGGAGTTTCAGAAGAAATTTCCGTGCTTTAATGAAGTGCAGATGCTAAAAGCATGACAATCCAAGCTTTACGTGGCCAACTAAACCAGAAACATCACAAATAAGTAATAAGGAGTTCATTACTAGATAACACCTCACCTTGATGACAGTGTTTGGACCAGTTACATCTTCAAAACGAATTGCATACCCCACTTTATCGCCCAACTCTGTTTCCATCTCTTCACTAACTCTCTTTGCAACACTCATGGCTGCTACACGCCTTGGTTGGGTGCAACCTACTATACCATTTATAGTGTACCCATCCTCGTGAAGATACTAACAAAAATAAACAAATTATAAGTTCAATGTTTTGATTATTTCATAACTATGTATTAAAACATGGAATTCCCTGAAAAGTCATAATAAGGGAGCAACCTGTGTAAGTTGAGTGGTCTTCCCCGAACCAGTTTCGCCAACCACCACTATCACCTGGTTTTCTCTTACTACCTAGAGAATGCATTCAAAAGCAGATAAGCTGACGATTACTCATTGGAAAAAAGGATGAAATTCGAAAAACAGAAACCCCCTAAGGTTAAATTCCTAACAATAAAGCGTATTATGAGTCTATGGCCCAACTATCAAGGCCCTCAAAAGGAAAGACTACCAACCTGCAATAATTCATCTCTAACAGAAAATATGGGGAGATATTGTCGTTGCTCTGCCAAGGTCTTTGACATGGCAAATTCACTCACAGCTTCTCCCTTCTTCATATGTTGTGCAAATTTAGCCTCTCCTTTAAAGTCTACTTCCCCTTCGTCACCAACTACAGCAGTATCAGCATCAATCTACAAGAAGATCACAAAGTCACAATATGTCCAACAACCACAAGTCAAATAAAGTGGAAAGAACCAACAGCCATGAGGTGCATTACCTGCTCAGCTGATTTTTCAACACCAAGGATATTACCAAGGTTAGAACCTGCAAGCTCCCAAAATCGCTGTCGTGATTTATGCATACTTTGTTTCTCTCGAATTTCTCTGACAAGACCCGATCCTTTTCGTGAAATTATAGCCATATCTGATGTGGGATCCTTTACAGGCATTACTGGCTCCGCTTGCTTTGTGAAAACGACTCTTCCATCAAGGAAAGGAGGCTTTGTATCTGCAATTACCCAACAAATAGAATATTACCACTATGTTACATATACTACTATTTTAACCTTGTCTCCTTATAGTTAACTTTGAGCTATTATAGTACTGTACATACCGTGTACAAGAAGAATTGCTTTCCGTTCTTCTTCACTATCAAACTCAGTCTGCACTTCTGTGCCTCTAACAGCTCCAGATCTGAGAAGCTGACGGTCTTCCCACTGAGCATTATCTGCATTAAGCTGAGAGTATTTTTTACTCTGAGCAAGTGACATTTTGCTACCGTCCCTTCTAACCTGCATTACAAATATTATAAAGCATTCAATATCTATGTTTTTAAGCAGAAATAGTCAGAATACCGAGAAAAGAAGGAAGGTTTGATGCATTGGACAAAGAGCTTCATGCGATACTGCTATTCAGCATACCTAGAATCTAAACTTACATAATCAAAACAACATAATATAGCTTAAGTAAACTCAATCAAGAGTAATGAAAGGAGATAAAAGATTAATGCTTCAGTCAGAATGAATTAAACTAGATAATTTATGCAAAAGGGACAAGGAAAAGCCTAGCAACAGATATAAGCAGCATCAAATATATAATCATAAAGAAAGAGTGTGTAGTCGGTCTAGAGAAATACCAGCCTTTTTGCCAGCTCAGCTTCCTTCTTCTGTAGAGAAGCATCATCTCCAAGAAAAAAGGATGCACTATCTGCATCAAACAGTGAGTTCCCTTCGTCCGTATCATACCTGTGAAATGACAATCATCTAGTTCATACAAGCTTTATAAAACCTGGAAATGGTTTGACAATCATCTATGCTCTCATTCATAAAACATTATTGATTTTCCAATGCTTAATTTCCTGCCTCTAAAGGAAATTCAATACATACCATGCAAGGTCTGAGTGATATTCCATCTCCAAACGCATTTTTTCTGTGATCTCATGGTTATATTCTTCAGCTCCTTGCGATTTATCTTCCCCTGAATGCCCCTATAGAAGGCATAACAACATGTGGCACAAGTATTACTAAAACCAAACAATGTTCTTCAAGCAAGCCTGACAAGGTCTTCTTAAAGGACGGGAAACAAAACAGAATTCAGATCTATCTGATAACAATTGGCATGACCTTGGGTGAACAATCTCAACTAAGAATGCTTACCTCCTCTGTCAGATCACCTTCCCTAGAGTGTGCAAGTTGATTGGATCTTCCACCATACCTAGAGCTTGATGATTTGATAGAGGACCCAGAAGCCCGGATTGGAACAGGAGAAGGTGCACCAATATCCCAAGGAGAAGCAGAAGACACTGCATGTGAATAAGGACATGGTAATAAATCCCGTTGTTAGTCTTAGCCCGTGGAGGCTACTAAATAAAACCAGCTTCCAAAATAATAAAATTCAAACACAGCATACTTGTTGAACGTGGTGTATCCAGCCACGGGGAGGCTAAACGAGCATCTGGTGAAGCTGCAGCTAACATGGGTGACGGGGAAGGCTGATGTCGCTTGCTGTAACTAGAGTCTCGATCTCCGTGTGGACTATCTTCCCATTCCCATTTTCCATCATCCCAGTCTGACCTACCTGCACGATTTTGTGTTAATATCCATTGAAAAGATCCAACAAGAGTTGTGTTGGTGACACTTATGAAAAAAGAAACAATTGTAACGAGATAAATAAATTGATATCTTTATGAGCTTCTACAATATATTGTCTACCTGGAGTTCTCCTATCGCTATTGTATCTTCCACGCTTTTCTCCGTGATAATCTCGGTTAGCTTGGCGATAGGACTCCCTTCCTTGGTAGCGATCCATCTCATCATAGGTGTTTCTCTGCCTTGACCGCGGAGTTTCACTTCTGTCATACCTATGTTCTTTTCGATGTCTAACGCTATCATCTCTCTCATATCTAGCAGTGCTGGATAAACTCCTGGGAGTCATGGAGTTCTTCATTTCACAGGTGGAAGAAAGATCAGAATACTAAAAGTCAAGTTACAAATACTAATAAAAACCGGTTTAGTAATTCGAAAGGATAGGTAACCCGAGGCAAAATGACGATTTCATTATTTGGATGGAGTTGACTTACATCTGAAGCTGCAGCATTCTCTGTAGTCACGGTACTTTCTGCAATACAAAAAAAGTCATAAGGCATAAACAAAAATCGAATGAAGGTGGTATTCCAACATTGTACTTCAGCTCACAAAGAGGGATCAAAAGAAAATATAATGCGAGTTCTCTCTTTACCAAAATTCTTCTGGTTGTATAGCTTTTTTCTTTCTTACATAAACGGATGCTAAATGCATAACTATATCAGTTTAAAACCTAGGATTAAGTAGGAAATCGTTGTAATCTAGAGCTTGAGTGTGGTGAGAAAAGGTACCTTGTGCAGTCTCAGATCTTGAAGATTTCTCTCTATATCGTCTGCTGGAATGGTCATGTAGAGTATTTTGTGCTCCATAATCTGATCCTGATACATCAGATTTGTCCTCTTCATCCAAAGGTGCTGCAACAGATATTGATGGCTTCTTGGGGACCTTAAACTCCGCCTCGGACTTGGAATTCTCCCTCTTCTCGATTGCCCTTGCATCCAAACCTACAAGTAAATTAAGCTGAGTGCGTTTAGCAATTGGATTGCAATTGTTACAAATCTCAAGTCATACCTAGACGGGACTTTCTCTCAGGAGCTGTAAAAGTCAGTTTATCAGCGTTGCTTTCTTTCTCGGTTTCTAACGTGTCCGTGGTTTTGAATGGATCGACCTATATCAGAACGCTACAATTAAGGCTTGTACACAGCAAGTTCTTCAAAAGCAAAGCAACCAAAACCCGAAAACAACAAATCCAATTACTTCTCGAGACTTACCCCCATATTTACTATTTCAGCTCAAAAACCCTTGTCTTCACAATCTGTCCCGGAAATTAACCACACACAGCTTCGTCGTGCCTTCTTCTCGGCGAGAAAACCACTCTGGTGACAATAAATTACTTCCCCTTCCTTAGAAATTTGAAATGATAACAACGCCAACTCCTTCGCTCCAAGGTCGGTCGTTCGAAGGATATATTTGGGAACTGTGAAAGTAGCAACACGATCGGAACAAAGGCGATCACCGCCGGTTAGGTTACACACGCTTAACGCGATTCGTTTATGAGAAACAAGTTTTACATATGGGCCCATTTGTTTTACATATGGGCCTTTAACATTAACGGATTTATGTGTGTTTCTCCTTTGGTCGATGATATGATTTTTGTGTCCTCTCTTTTTTTTTTGTTAACTGTTGTTTTATCTGCGAGCACTGCTTTGACATAAAGATTATGACTAAAAGAGTCTAATTCTGTAGACTAAATATAACGAATCACAGTTGAGGTTAATTTCTGGAAATTATTGTAAGTTACAAAGTTTTTATCACAGAATATGGAAAAAGTATGCAGCTTAAGTGGTTTTTTTTCTTTAACTTTAGCGTTTTAAAACGAGTATGATTGAAATTGATGTGTTTTAGATAATCATCGATATAATATATAAAAAGATGGATCCAAAAATTTCTTTCTTTCTTTATGCGTTTATTCGAGTTTATATATATTTTTATTGTTTTCTACATTCCGAATGTAATGGCTTATAGCTCATACTTGGTTTGAGTTTGAGGCATTGGTTTTCAAGGCAATTTTAGCATTAAACACAATTGAAAAAAAAAAATTATAACAGTATATAACAAAAAACAATAATATACACAAAATAATTCCATCAGAGTTCATAACCTTAACATTATCCCCAAAATCATTGTTAATGTAACATTTGAATAATTTTGAATATAAATATTATTTTTTATTTAAAAATTTAGTAAGCACACTGCGTCAAATCCTCAAATCTTGTTATTATGAAAACAAAAAAATCCTCAAATATTGTTTAAGAAAACGAAAGAAACGGTAAAAATATTGTTGCAAAGAAACGGTAATTTTTTTTTTTTTTTCAAAAGTATTGACGAGTCATATGAGGTCAAAGAAGCCATTCAAGTTTTTGGAAACGGCTAACTTTTGTTTTTTTAATTATCGGAATCTCGATTTTTTTTTGAAATTCCAATTATCCTGACAAAAACAACCTTTCTTTTTCAGAAGTATTACGTTCTTTGTCTTGTCTCGATGAGAAAATGGAGGGACCTTTCTTTATGCTAGTTCCAGGACAAATCCGAAAATACCCCTACGATTCAGAGTTCAAACTTGTGGTATTACTGTAATTTAAAGAAAGATAGAGCCTCTTTGCTGACACGAACTTCGAAAGTGTACCTTTTTATATATTTCTTTAATCTTTTTCCATTAAAGCGGTGCTTAAAAAAGGAAGAAAAAATTAAGAAAAACACAAAAAAACATTCATTCAGCCCCCACAGGATCTCTCTCTCTCTCTCTCTCACTTTGAGTACTTAGCAGCTAAGTAGCTAAAAGTTGTGCTGCTTCTCTTTCTTCCTTTGCTCCTTCATTGTTAGGGTTTCTCTATCTCTCTCTGGTATGTTCCTTTCAATGTCGCATCCCTGCTCATTGTTAATCTCTAACATTGTTAATCTCTAACATTGTTAATCTCTGTCGTCTGATGAGTTTTTTTGTTTCAAGGAGGCTTAGGAACATTTGATACTGCTTATCCTGGAGGTTTAGGTTAGGAGCAATGTCTGCTTCGAGAGGAGGTCCTGATCAAGGACCGTCCCAGCCTCCGCAGCGCCGGATCGTACGGACTCAGACTGCCGGTAATCTAGGAGAGTCATTCGATAGTGAAGTTGTCCCGTCCTCGCTTGTTGAGATTGCCCCTATTCTCCGTGTTGCTAATGAGGTTGAATCTAGCAACCCTAGGGTTGCGTATCTCTGTAAGCACTTTCCCACTCTTTTTTTTTTTTTTATAATTTTGGCATGTGATTTGTTCTACTGCTTCTTTGTTGTTAATCTGCTTCTGGGGATTTCTTTTTGCTCTCTCCCTCAGGTCGGTTTTATGCATTCGAGAAAGCTCACAGGCTGGATCCCACCTCCAGTGGAAGAGGTGTTCGGCAGTTTAAGACTGCACTTCTACAGCGTCTTGAAAGAGTGAGCATTCTTAAACACCTTGCTTAGCTCGTGCATGTGGCAGATTTGAGTAGCTACTGATAATTGTAGGAAGAACTCTTGGTTTTAGTACTTCTCTTTTGACTAATGTTCTCTACCGTTTCTTTAATTTTTGCAGGAACATGATCCAACACTGATGGGCAGGGTTAAGAAAAGTGATGCCCGTGAGATGCAAAGCTTTTACCAACATTACTATAAGAAGTATATCCAAGCTTTGCAGAATGCCGCTGATAAGGCTGACCGGTTCGTCTAACCTACTTTAAATTGTCTTTGTTTTAACTTTTAAGATGCCTATTAGTGTTCTCTCGGTGTTTGAGAGCACCAAATTCATTAACTGATGCGTTACGTGCTGTTAATTTTCAGTGCTCAGCTGACAAAGGCATACCAAACTGCCAATGTTTTGTTTGAGGTTCTGAAGGCTGTTAATCTTACTCAGTCTATTGAGGTTGACCGGGAGGTAAGGAGGCATTGTGACTTTTTTTAGTCATGTCCCTGTTTAGTATTTTTCCTTGATTCGTTTATCTTTTTCCATCTCTTGTGAAACGTTACAATGAAGTTTGATGTTCCCAGATTTTGGAAGCTCAAGATAAGGTTGCAGAAAAGACACAGTTGTATGTCCCCTATAATATCCTACCTCTCGATCCTGATAGTGCAAATCAAGCGATTATGAGATATCCTGAGGTAGGTCCTCTTTTGGTTCCACTGTGGTGGGCGCCGTTATATATTTGTAACATGTTATCAGCGGGTAATGTGATCCTTACTGCAGATCCAAGCTGCTGTTCTTGCTCTTCGCAACACTAGAGGTCTTCCTTGGCCAGAAGGTCACAAGAAAAAGAAAGATGAAGACATGCTTGATTGGCTTCAAGAAATGTTTGGATTTCAGGTAATTTTGCTAGTTCGGCGAAATTCCCAATTTTCCATAAACTCTAGCTGAGAGTAATCTATAAATTCGTGAATGATTTGTCTGAAAGACAATGCGGCTAAACTTCGGGGCACTTGATCTTATTACCTGCTAACATGCATATTTTTTGTGTATGTTATGGTTCTGCAGAAAGACAATGTGGCTAATCAAAGGGAGCACCTGATCTTATTACTTGCTAATGTGCATATAAGACAGTTTCCTAAACCTGATCAGCAGCCAAAGGTTTGTACCTTAATTTTGCCATTTGTTGAAAGACACCTTTTATATAGGTGTGGCGTGTCTATTCTATGTAAACTTCAGTTTTATCCTTTAGTTGGTATTTTTTCAGAGTGTCTTTTTGTCTTATTTCGCTTTGCTTTTCCTAGCCGATGAGTTTTCTCTGCATTGTGTTTTTTTCCCATGGAAGATACATATTTGCATAATATTTAGTAAATGTACTTTCAAGTTATTATCCTTTGGTTTGTTCTCACAATGACAACCGATTGTCCTCCCACAGTTAGATGATCAAGCACTGACAGAAGTGATGAAGAAGCTCTTCAAGAACTATAAGAAATGGTGCAAATACCTTGGTCGAAAGAGTAGTCTTTGGTAAGGGAATCTTAGACACCTATACTTGATTCTATATAGTTTCTGCAGGAGTAGCTTAGAATGTGAACATAAAAAGGAAATTGCAATGGTACTGGTCGAAGGAATATTATATTCAGAAGCAACAAAAGGTTTTGTGTATTCTACATGAGCAGGGAATCAAATTTTTTGTTTGTGGCTAAATGTTTATGCAAACTCTGGTGTCGAGAATCTTTGACAAAAGCCTGTTATAACGTGTTATCTGCTTGTAGGTTGCCAACTATACAGCAGGAAATGCAACAGCGCAAACTATTGTATATGGCCCTGTATCTTCTAATCTGGGGTGAAGCAGCGAACTTGAGATTCATGCCAGAGTGTCTCTGCTACATTTATCATCATGTATGTTTCAGCTTGCAAAGTCTTCTGTAGTTTGTGCATGATTCCTGTCTTTTCTGTAGTCCGTGAGTGATAATATTATGCTTTACTGTCATTATTTTGTCTTTGGAAGTTTTCTCTTGTGTGGTTTATTTTCTGCACTCATTGATGTATTTCTGATGATAAAGTGCCAACTGATATTTTTCTTTAGAAATTAGAATTTTGGTACAACACAGTGATGGGTAACATGCTTGCTTTTTATTATACACAGAATTTTTGCTGGTATGCGTTACTAAATGTGATATTTCTTACCTCCTGTTCCATCTCATGGTTCTGCAGATGGCATTTGAACTCTATGGTATGCTGGCTGGGAATGTTAGTCCCATGACTGGGGAAAATGTGAAGCCAGCTTATGGAGGCGAGGAAGACGCATTCTTGAGGAAAGTTGCGACTCCTATTTATGAAGTGATTGGCATGGTATGGCTCAAATTATGAGTTTTCCTTCTGCTTTCAGCATTTTTCTTGCTTGTTAATATCTTTACTTACGTAATCCTACCATTCACAGGAGGCTCAAAGGAGCAAGAAAGGGAAGTCCAAGCACTCTCAGTGGAGGAACTATGATGATTTGAATGAATACTTTTGGTGATATATCTATCTACCTGCTTTCACACAATCGTAATAGTCCTCATAAGTGGTTTTTATGATTAGTTACATATGGTTTTCTATATTGCAGGTCAGTTGATTGTTTCCGATTAGGCTGGCCAATGCGAGCTGATGCTGATTTCTTTTATCCGCCTGTTGGTCAGCCCAATACAGAAAAAGATGGGGTACACAATGACTACACCTCTTCTCTGTCTTTTTCTACATTTTTTTTTTGTCTTTCTGGAATTTGCTACACAGTTCTAGTTTTCAGTTAGTGTATCAGTTCTACACAGTTCTGGAATTTGCTACAAATTTTGATTCTGGGAACTCTAATCTCTTGCTGCTGAATTTTGTCTATCAGATCATAACTACCACTTATTACGTCTTTTTTTCTCCTCTTTTTGTTATCATATATCACAGGATAACAGCAAGCCTGCTGTTGCCAGGGATAGATGGGTGGGGAAAGTTAATTTTGTTGAGATTCGTTCCTTCTGGCATGTCTTCAGAAGTTTCGATCGAATGTGGAGCTTCTATATTCTGTGCCTTCAGGTATTACTTGTTATTACTTTCTCATAATTGTCACTGCTCCCCTTTATGCATATATATTATCACAAGATATGACGCTGATGATAAAATTTGGAAGGCCATGATTATTATGGCTTGGGATGGTGGAGAACCAAGTTCAGTCTTTGGAGCTGATGTATTCAAGAAAGTTCTGAGTGTGTTTATCACAGCTGCAATAATGAAGCTTGGACAAGGTTGGTCAATGTCATTGTTCAATACTTTCATAAGTTTACTTGAGTGACGAAACCTCATCTACGAAAACTATTTCTGCAGCGTCTCTTGATGTGATCCTTAGTTTCAAAGCTCATCGAAGCATGTCACTACATGTTAAACTGAGATACATCCTGAAGGTGCTCTCTGCTGCAGCATGGGTTATTATTCTGCCTGTTACGTACGCTTACAGCTGGAAAGACCCTCCAGCATTTGCCAGAACTATCAAGAGTTGGTTTGGGAATGCCATGCACTCACCTTCACTATTTATAATAGCTGTCGTTTTCTATTTGTCTCCTAATATGCTCGCGGCCGTACTGTTTCTTTTCCCTCTGCTACGTCGGTTTCTTGAGAGGTCCAACTACAGAATTGTAATGCTAATGATGTGGTGGTCTCAGGTATTCCTATATTCACTCAGTTTATGTGTTTTTGCATAAGTAATGGAAAGTAATCATCAGCTCGTAATATGTATTATTGCTGATGTGACCATAAATAACCGAATTTTATTCCACCTTGTAGCCCAGACTCTATGTTGGCAGAGGAATGCATGAGAGCGCATTTTCACTCTTGAAGTAGGGATTCTGTTTGTGACACATACATCATTGGCCTTTAGTTACTGGTGCAAGCCTGGGTCCTCAGTTCACTTATGTCTTTCTACCTTTTCTTTCGTAGATATACCATGTTCTGGGTGTCGCTTATTGCAACAAAGCTGGCGTTCAGTTACTACATTGAGGTACGTGTTTATTATATCTAGTTTTGGTAACCTTGTTGCCACAATTGTTGGAGTCTGAAAAACTTGCTTCGCTCACAGATCAAGCCTTTAGTTGCTCCAACACAAGCCATTATGAGGGCCCGTGTGACTAATTTTCAGTGGCATGAGTTCTTTCCTCGTGGTAATGCACTTTTCACACACTACATGATTACTGGAATGAAAATATATATTATTTTTCCTCACACCATCTATATTTTATCTGTGCAGCCAAAAACAATATTGGTGTTGTTATTGCCCTCTGGGCCCCTATTATTCTGGTAAGCATGGTCATGTTGAACATGTCTCCAGGTCTTCGTCTGCTTTGTGGTGTTGCTAATTTTGATTTTGGGTCCATCCCGCTGTAGGTATACTTTATGGATAGTCAGATTTGGTATGCTATATTTTCCACATTATTTGGAGGTATATACGGTGCATTCCGCCGCCTTGGAGAGGTATACTGTTTTAAGACAATATGACTGAAGCCAAGTTAATGTTCATTGATGATCCCCAAATCTTTACGTTTTTTAATTGTTACAGATTCGTACACTGGGAATGCTTAGATCACGGTTTGAATCATTGCCTGGTGCTTTTAATGACCGCTTAATTCCAGATGGAAAGAACCAGCAAAGGAAGAAGGGATTAAGGGCAACTTTATCTCATAACTTTACAGAGGATAAGGTTAGTTGAACTGAGTGAGCTGCTATCATGAATGGTTTTTCTCATTAATCGTGTATACTGAATATTTACTTCAGGTACCTGTTAACAAAGAGAAAGAGGCTGCAAGTTTTGCACAGTTGTGGAACACAATAATCAGTAGTTTTAGAGAGGAAGATCTTATAAGTGATAGGTAAATTTTGTATGCCACATATCTAGCTGAAAGAAACTATGTGGAACTCAACATTTTGAACTATCGTTTTACATTTTGGACTTTTCTTAGGGAGATGGATCTGTTGCTTGTTCCATATTGGGCTGACCGTGATTTGGATCTCATACAGTGGCCTCCGTTCTTATTGGCTAGCAAGGTTTGTTCTCACATAAACACTTTATAATTGAAACTTTAGGATTCGCTGATTTATTATATTTGGCCGTAGATTCCAATAGCATTGGATATGGCAAAAGACAGTAATGGGAAGGACAGAGAGCTTAAGAAGAGGATTGAGAGTGACTCTTATATGAAATGTGCTGTCCGTGAGTGCTATGCTTCATTCAAGAATATCATAAAATTTTTGGTTCAAGGAAACCGTGAAAAAGAGTAAGTTAGGTACTTGGGTTAAAGTTGTTGGAACCATAGCGTTGGAGTACTTGCTTTTGTTTCTTACATATCTGCTTTTGATTTTAATAATAGCAACGTACCACACTGTATTATGGCCAACTTATATCTCTGTGTCTCAGGGTGATAGAGATTATATTTGCCGAGGTCGACAAACATATAGAAACCGGTGATTTAATTCAAGAGTACAAGATGAGTGCTCTTCCTAGCCTCTATGACCACTTTGTCAAGCTGATCAAATATTTGGTAATGTTCTTCCTGTGGTACTGTTTCTTTTTTAGTTTGTCTTTTTTTTTCATTTATTTGACTCTTGATCCAATATCTTTGTTTTTTTATCCCATGTAGCTAGACAATAAGGTGGAAGATAGAGATCACGTTGTAATTCTCTTCCAAGACATGCTGGAAGTTGTAACAAGAGACATTATGATGGAGGATTACAATATATCGAGGTTGGCAAGTTTCTGGTGCAATATCTTCTCATATGAATATCAAAATCTTATATATCAGTTGTCTCTGTAGCTTGGTAGATTCGAGTCATGGTGGCACTTGGCATGGGGGAATGATCCCTCTCGAACAACAATATCAGCTGTTTGCATCTTCAGGTGCCATTAGATTTCCTATTGAACCAGTAACAGAAGCTTGGAAAGAGAAGGTTGTGCCAGATTGGGTTATATATAAGTTATATTCCTTCAGTCGTCATATGATTTGTGCTCAAAATTTTAATGCCTGTATGTACAGATCAAACGGCTGTATCTTTTGCTGACTACTAAAGAGTCAGCTATGGATGTCCCCTCTAACTTAGAAGCAAGAAGGCGGATCTCTTTCTTCTCAAATTCATTGTTCATGGACATGCCTACGGCACCTAAAGTTCGCAACATGCTATCATTTTCGTAAGCCTTTTCTGGTCATTTTAATATATGAATCCATCACCTCGGAATTTGTATGCTCACATATCGTTGCAGAGAATTGGTTCTTCTCCTTAATTTCCAGTTAAACATAGTGTGAAGTTGTTAGTTTCCTCAAGTTTGTCACGAAAAAACTTAGATTTGAAACTGTTGTATCATGATGTCTATCGCTATTGGTTCATAATTCTAATAATTTACACTGTAGTTTTTCGTAATTGAACTGGTTGGGTTTTTTCTCCTTGTTATGCTTATTGTAGTGTTTTGACTCCATATTACACTGAAGAGGTCCTCTTCTCCTTGCGCGACCTGGAAACACCAAATGAAGATGGTGTTTCGATCCTCTTTTACCTACAAAAGATTTTTCCAGGTGAATTTTGTTTATATTCTGTTAAGGTTGTAGCCTAAATTCTTGAACCACGTCTTGGACCTGACCTTTTATCTCTAGATGAATGGAACAATTTTCTTGAGCGGGTGAAGTGCGTAAGTGAAGAGGAACTTAAAGACTTTGATGAATTAGAGGAGGAACTTCGTTTATGGGCTTCATACAGGGGGCAAACTCTGACTAGAACTGGTATGCTCTTTTTGTAATTTTCTATCCACGGAAATATTAAATGGATAGATATTTGTTGTTAATCCTTTGAATTGCAGTAAGAGGAATGATGTACTATCGAAAAGCATTGGAGCTTCAGGCGTTCCTTGACATGGCCCAGCACGAAGGTGTTCTTCTCTTCTTTATATTATACGAAATAGGGGCATTAATCAATGCCTTCAACTGATTGTTAATGCTGACTCATTCTGAAATTTGCTTCTCCAGATTTGATGGAAGGCTACAAGGCTGTAGAACTAAATTCAGAGAACAATTCAAGAGGCGAAAGATCACTCTGGGCACAGTGCCAAGCTGTTGCTGACATGAAGTTTACATATGTTGTATCATGTCAACAATATGGTATTCATAAACGATCCGGTGATCCTCGTGCACAGGATATATTAAGGCTTATGACAAGGTGTGCATAATCATCCTATTTTGTTGTCTTTTTTAAGTTGTTTGAAACTTATGGCTTTGCTTACAATTGGCAGATACCCTTCGCTCCGTGTTGCATATATTGATGAGGTCGAAGAACCAGTGAAAGACAAGTCAAAGAAAGGGAACCAAAAAGTGTATTATTCTGTGTTGGTAAAGGTGCCTAAATCAACTGAATCCAGCCTAGCACAAAATCTGGACCAGGTAATGCAAAGCAGTCTAACATTTGTCTAAAGTTGTAGAATGTGCACCTGCTTTAATTCATAAATCTTTTTGTCTCTAGGAAACATACTTCTTTTTGCCAAATTTTCTTTATTTGCTTTTTACTGTTATATATGCTATCTTGTGTTAGATTTACTTGCTGTTTTGACTTGATTCTTACATGGATCAAATTTCTCTGTCTTCTAGGTTATCTATAGAATCAAGCTTCCTGGACCTGCTATTCTTGGAGAGGGAAAGCCAGAAAACCAAAATCATGCTATCATTTTTTCTCGTGGAGAAGGTTTACAGACAATCGATATGAATCAGGTATGCACTTGTTATTTTCGCTCAGCCTTCTAGTTATCTCGATGCTCCAAGCTGATATTAAGTTTCCGATGATGCCCTTTTTCAGGATAATTACATGGAGGAAGCCTTGAAGATGAGGAATTTGCTGCAAGAATTTCTTACAAAGCATGATGGTGTGAGGCATCCATCTATTCTTGGGCTCAGGGAACATATATTTACTGGATCGTGAGTATTTCAGCATTTCCATTTATTTTAGGGATTTGTTTCTCTTTATCCTTATGAAATTTGTTTATCTCTAAGAACAATTGGTGTTGGCACTTCGCAGCGTTTCCTCTCTTGCTTGGTTCATGTCAAATCAGGAGACTAGTTTTGTTACCATTGGTCAGAGATTACTGGCAAACCCTTTGAGGTAAGTGTGTTTGCTGAGATCGACTGTAGTAATAATTGCACATGATTTTCATCGTTGTCATTCCCTAATCAATATTGTTCTCTTGCTCCTATGTAGGGTTCGTTTCCACTATGGTCATCCAGATGTGTTTGATAGACTGTTTCATCTAACAAGAGGTGGTGTTAGCAAAGCATCCAAGGTAATCAACCTCAGTGAAGACATATTTGCAGGTATATTCTACTCTTGCGGAGGACTATCTTTTTCTTTCATTGGCTCTAAGTGATGTCCTTGCTGATGGATTGCTGGTGTTGTGTATTGAGCAGGATTTAATTCTACACTTCGTGAAGGAAATGTTACCCATCATGAATACATACAAGTTGGTAAAGGAAGAGATGTTGGTCTAAACCAGATCTCTATGTTTGAGGCCAAGATTGCTAACGGCAATGGAGAGCAGACATTAAGTCGGGACATTTACAGGCTTGGACACCGTTTTGACTTTTTCCGTATGATGTCATGTTACTTCACCACTGTCGGCTTTTACTTCAGCACCCTGGTACTGTTTCGTTCTGTTTTGGTTAAAGCACGTATCACACAACTAGCTCGGATTTTATTGATTTTCTACTGTTTTCACAGATTACCGTTCTCACTGTCTATATCTTCCTTTATGGACGTCTCTATCTTGTTTTGAGTGGGCTCGAACAAGGATTAAGTACACAGAAAGGCATCCGAGACAATACACCTTTGCAAGTAGCTCTTGCTTCACAGTCTTTTGTTCAGATTGGTTTCCTGATGGCTTTACCTATGCTTATGGAAATTGGATTAGAGAGGGGTTTTAGGACTGCCTTGAGTGAATTTGTGCTGATGCAGCTTCAATTGGCGCCAGTGTTCTTTACGTTCTCTCTTGGGACAAAGACCCACTACTATGGAAGGACTTTACTTCATGGCGGTGCCAAGTACAGGTCCACAGGCAGAGGGTTTGTCGTCTTTCATGCCAAATTCGCTGATAACTACAGGCTCTATTCCCGGAGCCATTTTGTAAAGGGGCTTGAGATGATGCTGCTACTTGTTGTGTATCAAATTTTTGGAAGTGCTTACAGAGGCGTACTTGCATATCTTTTGATCACCATATCTATGTGGTTCATGGTCGGGACTTGGCTCTTTGCTCCCTTCCTCTTCAATCCCTCTGGTTTTGAATGGCAGAAAATTGTTGATGATTGGACTGATTGGAATAAATGGATAAACAACATTGGTGGTATTGGTGTCCCGGCAGAAAAAAGTTGGGAATCGTGGTGGGAAGAAGAGCAAGAACATCTCCGATATTCCGGAAAGCGTGGAATAGTTGTTGAGATTTTGTTATCGCTGCGGTTCTTTATCTATCAATACGGGCTTGTTTATCATCTCACGATTACAGAGAATACTAAAAACTTTCTGGTATGTAACAAAAAACCTTTCAGAATTTCAACTATCATCTATAAGCTCATAATGTTGGTTTTTTCGGTTCAATCACTAAATCTCTCCTTAACTCAGGTTTATGGAGTATCGTGGCTGGTGATTATCATGATATTGTTTGTGATGAAGGTGGGTTTACTTGATACAATGATATATCATTCTCTTGTTAATTGCAGGGATATCGTCAAGAATAATAATAATATCTTTTTGTTTCTGTTTGTTTGTCTCAGACTGTTTCGGTAGGAAGGCGGAAATTCAGTGCTAGTTTCCAGCTGATGTTCCGGTTGATAAAGGGGCTAATATTCTTGACATTTATCGCAATTATTGTGATATTGATCACACTTGCCCACATGACGATACAAGACATAATTGTGTGCATCCTTGCATTTATGCCTACAGGATGGGGTATGCTCTTGGTAAGTAAAAACAAAACAAAAAAAAGCTTTCTAGTTGGAAATGAAATGTTGTGTGTGGATAAAAACAAGGCAACAAATTGGTGTGTGTTTGTGTTTACAGATTGCGCAAGCGTGTAAGCCGGCGGTTCATAGAGCAGGATTCTGGGGATCAGTGAGGACACTAGCTCGTGGGTATGAGATAGTAATGGGACTGTTGCTGTTCACGCCGGTGGCGTTCTTGGCATGGTTTCCATTTGTGTCGGAGTTCCAAACGCGTATGCTCTTCAATCAAGCTTTCAGTAGAGGTCTTCAGATCTCTCGTATCCTTGGAGGACATAGGAAGGATCGCTCTTCAAGAAACAAGGAGTGAATCATCACTTCTCCTCCTCCCACTTCACTGTTGTCGTTTGTACAAGTAGCGAATCGTATGTTAATTTAGCCTTTTAACGTATCGCCTAGGTTTAAAAAACAAAAAAAAAACACTCTAGTTACTTGATCTATTATTATTATCAATCAAATTTACTTCGATAAAACGAGTGGCTGAGAAGAATGTTTTAAGAGCTTACGTGTTAGACCACTCTCGGCACTTCACTTCCTACAGAGACAATAGACATAGAAAATAAAAAAACTCCCAATCCATTATTTTAAGACTTGTGTAATATTACCATGCAAAAAACGAATTTGGAGATGGAACGAGGCGTTTTGGAGAACCTCATCAACAGTAATACAATCAACAAAGCTCAATCAGATCATCAAACCCTAACAATCCGATGGAACAAGAGAGAAAACTAGACATTGATACAAAACAATAGCAGTCTTTTGTTCGGTCGCCTTGAAGTCTTTAAATTTGATCTGATATTTCGTCGTCCCTCATATAGGATACAAGCCCAACTATGGCTCATAAATGGGCCGACCCGAAAGCCCATAAGCAGCATAAATTGTATGCGGTTTTTTATTTCAACAAAAGACAAAAAAGCTCCATTGGGCATATAAAACAAGCAGCAACGTGGCAGCTGTCAATAGCTCCACGACATTTGTACGAGAATGATTTTTGTCTTGGCTCGTTCCAGCCTGTAAACGGTAATCTGTGTCCGTACAGATTAAATAAAGCTCATCCCTATAAGAATAATGAAAATGACGGATTTGCCCATCCAAGCCGTAAAAGTTAAAACGAGGGTAAAACCGGAACTTTCTCCTTATTAGACGACTGCTCTCGACGCGAATCTCGTCACTCGTCTCTTCCACAGAGAGGTTTTTGAAAATGGCGGCGATGAGATACAAAGGAAGCGTTTTTATCACTATCATCTTCTTCTTCTCCATCGTCCTTCTTACGTGCCCACTTGCTCACTCTTCTTCTACAAAGTGTAAGTCGCTCTTAAGAATCTTTTCATCTTTTTCTCCACATCCTTGGTTCTTAAATATATGACTCCGATCCTCTCTACTTCTTTTCTTTTTTCATTGCTTCTTTTATTTTTATAGCGTTCTTTTGGTTAGGAGAAACTGAAGCTATGAAAGCCATGAAAAAGGTAAATATTTACTCCTAATGATACTCATTCTTCTTATACCAAAAGACATAATGAAGCGACTGTTTTGAAGGGAATATGAACATTATTAGCGATCCTATTTTTCACCCCAAAAAGAATGAACTTTTTGTTTTGTTTTCTAGCTTTGTGTTTGATATTCGTTTGTATTTCAACTTCGGGTATGATATTCATTTGTATTTTCTGTTTTATTTTGATGAAAACAAACAAAAAAGGATTAACTTTTGGAAACACAGGACAAGGAGATTGATGTTGGATCAGCTAATGAAGTTGAAGAAAGACAAGTTCCGACTGGATCCGACCCTCTCCATCATAAACACATTCCTTTTACTTCTCCATAGATTGATTCCATTAATTTCTTTTTACATATCTTCCGTTTCCCTTTATTCACTTATTAGTTTGTAACACTTTTTATATTCCAGTTTTGGGTTTTGGGTTTTGTACTTTTGTTTATGCGAATGGTAATTTAATTTCAGGGTTTAAAATCATTAGCTTCGTAGCATTTCAATTGAATAACGCATGAAGCATTCTTGTCTCATCTTCTGATAAATGTTGTAGCCGAAATTTTGTGGATGCTTAGAAAAGATTCCAAAGCGCAGCTCCCAAATTTTTTTTTTTTCAACCCTTAGATGACAGTATATAACTCATTTTCATTTACCAAATCGCCAAATCCTATTTTATAATATTTTTTTATTATTATTATTTCTATGATCTTACACGCGCCGGAGTCTAAATTACAAGCCCTACACCCTTATATACCCCACATATATAAGATGGAATATCAATTTTGTTATTGACTAGAATATGTTCAATTTTTTTTTTTGTTATTGATATATTTTTTGTAAATTTTAGATTACCGTCCTTAATTCCTGGTCAAAACTTTAAATTGCTGACCTTAAAGATTGGTCAAAACTTATAAACCCTATTAAGTCATGCACATTAAACAGATTCTATTGAATGTTTTTTTGTTTGTTAAGTAAACCATAAATTTGTTTTTTTCATTAACTAAAACATCAAAACCCTAATGAAAATATTTCTAGCTATACTGATTTTTAAAAATATATATATATTTGTCTGCCATAGTCTTGAAATTAAAATTTTCAGGACGTGAAAAAACCCGAAAGCGTATTTTTTTACTAATAAAGGTGATTTAAACTATAAATTATAAATGATTAAACCGTGTTTTTTTTGTTTGCAAAAAGTATACCGTTGAATTAGTTTAGTTTGGCGCGACAAACAAAAAAATGATATTGTATATTGTATGTTCGTTTTTGTTGGTAAAAAAACTAAGATTGACCTACCGGAATCAAACAAACGATTTAAAACCGTTGATATTAATCGGTTTGACAGGTTCACGATAAACAAAGATAAGATTTTATACCGTTAAATTAGTTTGTTTTGCCGCGAAAAAGAAAAATAAATACTCTGTTTTTTTTTGTTTGCTGATATCAAATACTCGTTCCGTTTCAAAAAGAATGTCATTCTTAAATAGTCATCATGTGAATCATATAAACTCCATAGTTAATTCTCCTTGATAATATGCATCCCAATGTTGGGGAAGATTTATATATAATAATCAAGCCGTAACGGCAAAAAAAACAAAAAACAAAACAAAGGACAAAGAAACAAACAAGCCGTAACGGAGCAAGCGAGGCACGTGAGGAACACGCCCGGGAGTATAAATACTTTGCCCCTTCACTCTTTTATTCAGTGTTGTGTGATTGATTCTCTTGCGGCGCGTGGACCCGAGACGGTGAAAGCCATGGCTAATCTTCCTCCTTTGAAATCTGCCACTTTCTCCGGAGCTTCTTCCAGCAACGATCGCAAGTTATCGTCGGCGGAGCAGCTGGTGCTCGACATCTGCAATCCCGAACTCAGGGAGAGTGCTCTTCACGAGTTGTCCAAGGTGATTTCTCTCTACGCAATTCGACTTTGCTTGCTTCTGTGGTTTACAAATTTTTGATCGTTTTGGGATTTCGTTTCCTGCGTTTTATTCAATGAAATTTTGAAGGCCTTCGGTTCTTTAGTCTGGTGAATCTCTCTAGGACATGCTTTCAGATTAGCGATTCTGATTGAGACTTTGTATCCGATTGTGACCAACTTTATATATATCAAAAGATCAAGGTCTGAACAATTAAAGAGTTAAATGGTTTTTGATGTTCTGATTTTCAGTTTGATGTTTACTGACATCATTACTTTTGATTTCATACATTAGGCGGAGGAATACTTTGGTGAAATCCATGTCTATCATTGATTTAGCTTTTTTTTTTGCTTTTTCTTTCGTTTTTTCAGAAGAGAGAAATCTTTCAGGATTTGGCTCCGCTTCTATGGCATTCTGTTGGTACCATTCCTGCTCTTCTACAGGTACTTTCTCCATGTTTGCTGCTCTACTTTTGGCACTTGTTCCTTTATTCTTCAGGGGGAATGATTTATTGCTTGATGGCTTCTCTATGTTCTGCTGTATTTTTAACATTTTAAATTTCTCGATCTTATGTACACCGTATTGGTTAAGATCTAGTCATTTTCTACCTTTCCTCTTTTCAGGAGATCATCTCGGTTTACCATGTCCTATCTCCTCCAACTATGACTCCTGCTCAATCAAACAGGGTCTGCAATGCCCTTGCGCTTCTTCAGGTGCATAAATTATTGTTAACTTTCTCTGTGTTTTGTGAGAATAAGAAAACGTTTATTTATGTATGCTCAATTTGGAAGACTCTATTTTATATTAATTCGACCCTCCTTTTTGACATCCAGTGTGTTGCTTCTCATCCTGAAACGAGAATGTTGTTCCTCAAAGGTACAATCCTATGCCCGCAAACAATTACAAGAATTTATTGTTTTGCTGGATGCTTATGTTTCAGCTCGCCAATTCTTCCATAGTTCTCATTAAAATAATATTCGGTGTTTGCTGTTTTTAGCTGATGACCCAACCTGTCTACCAAAACTGGTTTTAAGAGCCACCTTGTTGATCTCTTTTTAATTGAAAATTTATTGGATGTGTGTGGCTATAATATGCTTAAAGCTTAAGGCAGTTGCTTTTCAAAATACAGCTCAGCTACCATTGTACCTGTATGCTTTCTTGAATACATCAAGCAAGTCAAGGCCCTTTGAGTACCTGCGTCTGACTAGCTTGGGGGTTATTGGTGCACTTGTCAAGGTATGTCTTGATTTTTTTAGTTTGTTTTTCTCCTCTAGCTATAAAAACTATTTTATGTCAGTAAGGTAGGAACACTTCTTCTACTTGCTTACCACTGTTTAGCTATTAAATACCATGTTGTCCTGGTAAATATATATCTTATTGATTTGAGAAACAACCATTTTACCATGCTAAGACCTTTGAATAAATACTGTTTAAGACATTTTGTATTTTTGTGATATTGGTGTTGCAACATTGTTCATTTGGTTTGGTAGGTTGATGATACAGAAGTGATCAGATTCCTTCTTAAAACTGAAATTGTCCCATTGTGCCTCCGGACAATGGAAAATGGCAGCGAGTTATCAAAGACTGTAAGTTTGTGTACTTTCAGATGCTTATCTTTAGATTCACATGCTTGAAGCATGCATATCAAGTTTCCTATCAGTTAGCAACCATTTGCATAGGTCTGAAAACGTTGGTTCATACAAATAACTCGTATAAGCATTGCTTCTGCAATTGATGTTTCTGATTGGTTTTGGGCATGCACAGCTCATCTGATTGATTTGTTTGATCCGGTTATGTCAGGTTGCTACCTTCATTGTTCAGAAAATTTTGCTGGATGATGTTGGGCTTGAGTACATGTGCACCACAGTGGAGAGATTCTTTGCTCTGGGTCGAGTTTTGGGAAATATGGTCACTTCACTTGCAGAAGGACCTTCTCCTAGGCTGCTAAAGCACATCATACGCTGTTATCTCCGCTTGACAGATAACCCCAGGTCCAATAATTATCCCTTTTCCTTCATTGAAAAACAAATTTATATACGCTCGTGCTTACACAATACAGTTATTGATAACATTCAGGGCCTGCGATGCACTCGGAAACTGCCTTCCAGAACTTCTAAGGGATGCCACCTTCAGCAGATGTCTCAATGTAAGTTTTATGCGTCTTTGATAGCATATTAACCAAATATTAATGATACCCATACCAAATTACCATCTATCAGTTTTATTGATATCTTGTCTCAGTTCTTTTGGTAAAATTGGGACTCGACTGTTTTAGCTAATCTTCATGCTTATTTTGACAGGATGATCCACCTGCAAGGCAGTGGCTGCAGCAACTGCTCCACAACGTTAGTGTTGGTGCTCGACCAACTCGAGGGTTCGAGCATATGCTTGTGAACTAAATCGAACCCCTGAGATTATATTCTGGGCAAAAACTATTATTCATTGGACAAAAAGTTAGGCAGAATCAGATTTTACAGATGAGGAAAAGAAACTCATAACAATAGATTTTGAGTATGAAGGATATATGTATTTGGATTTCCAAACTGCCTTATGATGTTGCAATTAATAACTAAATTTCCATTTAAAAAGACCGAAACAAGCATTAAACCCCAAGTTTTTAGAAAATCAACAAACGTTTTTAAAAAAACAGATGCAGATGCAGATAATAATGTCTATAATAGACTGTCAGATCTTGCAGGTAGCCTCCTCAAGAGATTGAGTGGCACGGAGGGGAGCTTGTGCCTGAACCTTGGATGCCTCAGCACATAGATCCCAGCAAGAAGTGCCACAACCTGAAACGGTGTAACATACAACACAATAGCAGCTATGAGACAGAAGAACACAAACAATGTGGTTGCCCTCGGGTCTCGCCAGCTCAGCAGCGATAAAAACCGCTCTCCCTGTGTTGCTAGATCCCCTATCACGGTCTGAACCCGTCCTGCAATGCTCCTGAGCCGATCATACCGCATCCGCACAATCTCAGAGGATCGAGAAGTCGGGAAAGTATCAAACTCTTCATCGAGCTCGTCCGGATGGACTGCCTCTGCGTGGGACAACCGTGTGTCCATGTGTGGCGGGTGCCTTGGTCTCCACCGGAAATTCCAGATCCCAATCAAGAAAAGGTACAAGAAAACCGTTGGTAGGATGAGTTCCGGGTAGAGAACTAAGATTATGAAAAGAACATGAATGAGAATTGTGGTTATTGGGTTTCTCCAGTTGCAGATCTGATCAAACCATTTTCCCACAGCAATGAGACCACTCAGAACATTCATGATTCTGAAGAAGTTAGCTTTACTCCTCCTCATGCTCCACATATGGGAGTCCACATCAAGCATGTACTCTACAATCTCTTTGCGAAGAGGCGGCTCTGCTCGGTTCAGCCTCGCCGAGACAATGTTCATCGCCTGGTACCTCAAGCTGTCCAGCTGGAGAACTGATAACGGGTGAATGTAATGCATTTTGGGCAGTAATGGCTGAGAATACATGTGAAGCATGTTGATGAGAGATAAGCAAGTGAACCGTACAGCTAACTGTATTTCACCCGTTTTCTTGATCCCAGAAGGATGAAAGACGAGCAGCGGATATGAATGTGTGTAGATACGGTCAGCTTCAAGGGTCGAGAGACGGATTCTCACTTTCCCAATTCTCATATCTTTTCCGCTTCCTCCTGGAATGTGTCCGTTGTCGAATGCTCCAAAAGTTATGACAGTGCAGGTATCAAACACTTCCCATGTGTACTGCTCGTTCCATTTAGGCGTGAAACTATCAACAATTGTTCTTGTTCTGATCCATTTTTGCCCGTACTTAGCCACACAATACGCATCTGTTGTTCCCTTCCCGTCTTTTGTCTTCATCGGCATCAGTCCATGAGCGCTTATGATCCCTACTTCAAGCACTCCAATGCTCGGTTTCCATAGCTGTTTTGCGGTTGGCCTTAGGTCGCTGCTGTAGTGAGTTGATTCATCAAGAACATGGTATCCGCCTTCAAGAAATATTCTTAGATGAATCCTGCTAGCGAATTTTATCTCTTTTTTCTCTCCTTCCACTATGATATGTTTCTCCAAGTTGAACCACCTCGAGTTAAGTGGCCTATGGTCTAACCTCCTCTGGACATTCAGCAAGGGGATCGCACACCGCCCTAACGTCTCATCTTTGTTCGGTGCAACCCTATCTTCAACTGCGAGAATCAACGGCTCCTCAAAAGGCTCAGCAACAACAAACATCAGATCTTCATTCCACATCGGATTCAGTGTTTTGGTCTGAGAAATCCGTGTTCGTAGAGTCTGGTTCCCAAGCATTGCTTTCACGTAAACCTCAGGGAACTTGGTTTTATCGTGAGGTATCAAATCTTGAGCCTCGATCACATTGACTCTCACATACCAGAGCTTTGGCGAAAGATAAACCTTTGACCGGATATGCGTCACACCCTCGGGTCCAACCGTGGCTGCATCTGAGTGCCAAGCATCAGAAAAAGCTTCATCAGCTTGTGTCCCCATCCAAACAGCTAGCATAAGCTCTCCTTTAATCTTACGCCCATGTCGATCCTCCAACCGATACCACTGAGGAGCCAATGGACTATCGGGCGGAACTCGCTTAGGAATCTCATTAAGATCAAACATGATTCGACCGATCAAATCATCCACCATAACATCTTTGTCTTTCACTACAATCTCCAAGATTGATGCTTGGATCCTCTCCTTTGAAAACGCAAACACTTGCTTCCACTCCGGATTCGACTTCTTCTCGAAATGCTTAGTCATTCCTTTGTAGTTTCCCAGCTTCACTTCCACATAAGGATCACAACTACCGGTCACATCTTTCCCCGGTAATTCCTTGGCCTTCACGACCCGAACGTAGAGGTAATGCATCTGCTCAACCAAATCATAAGTGCAGGAGAGTTTGTCACCTGTCACAGCTCCTGCACCAATCTTTGGTGAAGTCTCCTTCAGTGCAAATTCTATATTTTGCCCAGGTTTCTGCATCTTGTCTCTGAATCTTGAATTTTCTGCAATTCTATTTCACAGATCCAAGAACTTGTAATAAGAATCAGTTTTAAGGGAAACTGCTTGGTTCTGTTATCTTAAGACAACCTTCTGGTAAAAGAAAAGAAAAACAGAACACAGCAACAATGGATCAGAGAGATTTTAACAGTTTACCAACATGGCAAAAACATATTAGTAACATAGACATCTCTGGAATTAAAATCAGATTAATGAGCAAGGAGTTTGAGATCTACACTCTTCTGAGAATAATATAAGCAGTGTTGAAAATGTTTATGGGAAAAAAAGTGACTTTTTTTTATGTACTTTAAATGTTATTTGGGACTCTTGTTGAAGTTTTCTCACCAAACAAGCAGCTACCAAAACCAAAAAATGTTGACACACATTTCCTAAATAATAAATATTCCCAGAAAATGTATTTAACTTTTTCTTCAATATAATTAGAGCGACCTCTCTTAGCTTTCTCCTAATCCGATCCGAACAAAGCTAGAAAGTCAAAACAAATTAGGAAAAAAAAAACACCGATTACTTTACAGAAAACCAAAAAAAGAAGAGTAAACATGAAGATCCATTATGTAACCCCAAAAAAAAAAAATCTTTGAGAAACAGCTTAACCCCACAAGAAATGTTCTGTTTTTAATGTCTTTTACTCTTTCACTATCGCTGTTACTTAAGCAAGTGATAAAAAAAAAAACACTACAACTACACATAATATAATATCTACAAAATTTTTAAAAATAAAGTAAGACATGGTAATGTACCTCAGGGGATCTAAGGAAGAAGAGAGAAAATAACTTGGAAATACATAATTTTTGTAATGGATAGTTTAAAAGAAGAAGAAGAAGAAGAAGTTGAAAAAGAGATGGCGAAGCAGAGTGGGAGTGAGCTTTAGAGAGGTGAATGAAGAAGAGAGTGTACAGTATAAAAAAATAGAATATATGGGGACATGTGGGTTGCTAAGATCTGCTTGCTTTTTAGTGGACCTACTCTTTTGACCTCTTCTTTTAGTTTATTCATCTCTTTCTTTTCTTAATTTTCTATTTGCCACTTCCAATTTTACTTAATTAAGGAGTATTAGTTTACTCCTCTTATTAATGCATTTTATGTTGACTGTATTGATTGAATGAAATCAATGTTCCAATAAATTGTTCGTTTTCTTGTCTACAGCTTCTTTCATTGCACGGAAATATGCTTTCTGTCTACAAACACATTGTTTTTGTATTCAAGATTTTACTTATATACAAAGTTACAATGTGTTTTCAACATTTCATGTCTATAAAAAAAATTATCTTTTTTTTGGTCGACTCTACGAATTAATTATTATTTGGAACTTTTTTCACAAAAATTTACATAACATTTATTAACAAAAATAGTTTTTAATGGTAGATGACTCAGATACTAGTCCGCTCTATTTTTACATGTGTAGTAATTTTCATTACAATTCATAAAGACATTGTCTACATTTATATTTTATTGTAACTTGCAACATACATTTGTAGATTAAATTGCAAAACACAAACCACTTTAAAGGCTAAACATCTAAACACAACCCTTATAGCTAATTCCATAAACTCCCAATGTAATTTACTAAAGGAGTTTTTAAATATTTCTTTTCTTCAAGTTTGTGCACTGAAGTACACATTGTATGTTTCATCTCTTAAGCTGAACAATGGCGATAACACAAAGTTCCTCTGTGTTCCACTCATTACGAAACTCATCGGATTGTATTGACTCATTCCTTTTCTTAACCTAAAGCTTGCTGCCTGTTTATACTTCTCATCAGTCGCCTCCGAATTACATTCAAGCCTCAGTTTCATTCCCGGCTTTATGGTTTGATCGCTGCACACAAAGCAACCGTTTTTGTTCTCTAGCCTTAATGACACGCTTCCTGGCTTCCCGTCTACTCCAGCTACTAAACGAAACCTTGAAGCTTCATGGTCGGTAGAAGAAGAGTCTTGAACCGCAAGGGAGCTATCAGTTGCTTGCATCACAAGCATGCCTGGGAAATCAAACGGTTCGATCATGACCAGGCTTCCAATTAGCTCCTCTGGACCCGAAATCCGTGATTTAGAATCGGCACTCACGAGCCTGAAAGTTGCCTCAACAGCGTTTTGTGTCCCTGGCTCAGGCGATACTTCCATCGTGATAGTTCGGTTGCTATTTGACAAGACGTAAGATATGTTTCCAGATTGTTGTGAGAGTGTGACAAGGTGACTGTTATGAGTTTCAGGTATAGAATTTATCCATTTTCCATCTTTAGCCTGAGTTGTGATGCTCCAGTCCCTGCTCGTGTGTCCAGCTAACAAGTAGGGGCCATAGAGTATGGCCAGAAGAGAAGAGTACTCGGGCCGATCATCTGAAATACTCACCAAAGACGGGGAATAATGTGAAACCAGTTTCTGTTATTATTGCTCTGTCAGAACAGAGTTGTATACAATTTATACTCAATGAACAAGAACCGGTTTTGACTTAACTAACTCTACATAGCATAAATGATACAATATATTTAATATCAGGAGATTCAGAACAGTGACTATACCTTTTATAGCTTCGGTTCTGATACTCAACGGTAGCTCCATCATTACTTGATCGCCGGATTTCCAGTTCTGTTTGATTGATAGAAAATTACCTGCAAAGCAAAAGGCAGGTCCAATATGATTCTCATTTTCACAAACTAGAGACTATAATAACAGAAATACAGGACACTGGAGTCGAGTGGTTTCTGCTTTTAGAATTCCGCTGATATATAATAATAAAGGTTACAATACAGAAATCTCAAATCACCTGAAGCTGGTACTTTCAGGGATTGCCCATTCAAAGATACTTTGGCACCTTCTGAGTTTGTCCAAACTGGAATTCTTAGATTCAAAGTCGACTCCTTCGCCATTCCCTGCAAGAAAGGTGGATCCATCAAACTCTCTATTCACAGGAACGGGTTGCGTCTGGTTTCTGCCAAAAGTTTACCCCTTTGGAAGAAGAGAAAGAGAATGCCACACGCATGTATGGATCCCATGACACAATGGGTTTAACTTTCTGAGATAGCAAAAGACCAGCAGATTTCCAATCGAGCGAGCTTGATATATATTGGGTGACATAAAGAGCTGGAGATTCCCCATCTTCTTGAAAATAAATAGAATCTCCCAGTTTTGAGAAGGATTCAATTCCTATGGACAGAAACAAAAACAAAACCCTCAAAATTCATAAGTAGAAACAAATAATATAGCAAACCAGAGGATTGTGGTTAAAAGTTACCAGTGCCATAGCAACACCAGAAGGCATCATACGGTGATCCCCAACCGTGATAAGTCATGGCTTTAGAAACACCTCTACCCAATGGGAGCATGTAGATCATCAGTCCAGGCTCGGTTCCTCTTTGAATTCCGAGCACACCGTTAGTCAAAGCTCGCTCGTAATAGTCTGCATAACTAACCTCTTTTGTCCACCTGAATAGATTCCTAGAGACCTGAAATTGTACTAGTTTGGATATGTTACCTTGAGTTGAGCAAATGAAAAAAGAGCTTAAAATCCTACCTTGAGCATGTTATAAGTAGTACATGATTCCTCGTTTTCAGTTTGCAGCGTAGTAGCCATTCTCTTTGGATCTTGCCTGATTCCAAGTCATGGTTAAGAGTTAGAACCAAGGTCATGTTAAAATGAACCAAACTCTAAAAGTCAGGTAATGGTAGTACCAGAACTCACTGACTGATGTTCCTCCAGTTGCATAGCTGTGAGAAGCATTAACGATGTCCATAAAAAACATCGAGATTTCCTGGAAATGCAGATTTCAGAATCAATGTTTTCTTTAATAAAAATCTCACAGCTTTCCGGGCTATGCTTCAATACCTTATGGAGTGGATCACCAGTGATTTCATATCGGAGTTGGGATCCGACAACAATGGGAATATGTGTGTTGGAGTGGAATCCGCTTATATCATCGGCCTGAAGAGAAAGTGTGTGCAAAATTCTGTTATATTACCATTCACATCTATTAAAGCTAATCATCAAGTAAACTACCTGAATTGCGAGCACCCCGAGAAAGCAAGGCTTGTCAAAGAGATGCGCGAGCAGCAAATACTTGGAATCTCCCTGCAGAGTCCAATAAACTATGATATGACACAAAGCTAGATAGAAATATTATGTTGGAGGGTCTGATAAGATTTTAACCCACAGTGATGCTGTATATCTGATAGAGAACATCATTCATGCCACCAGTCTCCTCGTTTAGTGATTGCCAGTGTCGTTCAACACTGTACTTCTTTATCACATTACGAACACGGCCATAGAAGTAATCAGCCATCCAGGTTGCCATTTTCAGAGCTTCACTGTTCCCAGCCAACTTGTATTGATCCACTAGACCGGCTAAAATCTGTCGAAATCAAGACATAAAGTTGAAACCTTTTTTTTTCCCAAACACAAGAATATTATCTACATCTAAATCAGATAGTCTGAGTTTTCACCTTGTGAATGGTGTAGTAAGGAGCCCAGACAGGCGTTATAGCTTCAAACCGGTCGAAAAAACTGGAAGGGAAAGCAGAGAGATATCCTGTGCCAAATTTCTGCTGGCAAGCAGATAGAGCTGAGACAAGAGCCGACATTTTCTCCTTGAGAGTGTCGTTATGAGTACTTGCCCACATATAAGCTGTTGCACTCAAATAGTGACCTTCAAAACAAACAGTCAGATTTTATGAGCCATGTAGTAAAAGGTAATTCCTTTAAGGGCCTATGCAATCCTAAATGTAAAATCAATTAAGGGTCTAAGCAATCTAAAACCAATAAACCATTTTTGCACACTATCAAAAACATGGATCAAGAAACTGTATTTGAATTGGGGGAAAAGAGGCAGGTTTATACCGACGAAATGGCCACGGAGTTCACTATCTGGTCTCTCCCATCCTCCATAGTGGTCTCCTGGAGCATCAAGACCAGCTGCTTTACGGAAGCTCCAGGTTAAACCATCAACATCCAACATCAATAGATACTCAAGGTTTGTCTGCTGAGCCCTCCAATGGAAGGTGTTTGGGTCCAGCCTAACTTCGTGCAAAGAAACTTCCTTTAGAAAGTTACCAGAGGCGTTATCTGAGTTCTTGATCTTCCTGTACATCATAGTCCAACCATATTCATCTTCCTCTTTTCTCAACATCTTCCTTGGCAACAAACTGGACCAAGCAGTGTCATCAGTTGGTGTTAAATGGTAATGAGAGAACATCTCTGTCTTCAAAGATTGGTTCTTTGATTGCAGAAGGTCGTAGCGGAAAGTATGCGATGAGAGCTGCGAAGGAATGTTTGTACACTCTTTTGCCACACAAACAACAGCAAAGCTTATGTATAACAGAGCAATGGTTATGATGAGACCAGACATCATCTTACCCATCCTCTTTTGAGAAACACACAAGAAAACAAAAAAAGAACTCAAAAGTATGTAAGAAGAAAGATTTCGTAAAGTTGAAATTCAAAACCCAGAACCCATTAACAGTTGCAGAGAGTTTGTAAGATCGTTGGGAAAAGGTTTAAATTGGAAGAGAGAGGAATGTAACGAGAGGGGATATTTATAAAGCAAAAGAGTCCCGAAGATTGAAGCAATGTCTACCAGAAAACAAACAAATGCAAATATAATCACGTGAAAGAAAGAGAGAAAAGAGAGGAATTGTGGATTAAAAAAAGAATCGAGGAGGTCACGGATACTTTGTCGCTTTCGCTGCCTGGATTGTCTCTGTAAAAAGGAAGAAGTGTTTCGAGAGAAATCAGTGGGATGTTTCTGGTTTTTCTCGAGGTGGTCAAGTATGGAATGGATTTCTATACAAAAGGAACACCATCTCCAAAATGTAGAGGATTCATTTCTTTTAAGGATCAAATATTGTTTTTTTTCTTTTAAACCGCTAATTAACGAAAATGGAGAGAGAGAGAGATAATAAAAATTGATACAAAAGTCTTTGCTTTTTTGTGTTAAATTTAGAAAGAAAAAAAAATAACTTTTTAATATCATTATATGTATTATACTATTATTCAAACTTATTTAACTGTTCCGTTAAAAAAGAAAACTAACATACTAGGTTGACAAAAATAAACTAATATACTAATTAGTATGAATGATTAGAACACAGCTGGACATAGGGGCCAATCTTGTCAGAGAGGTATGGGTGCACTTGCCCCCATTGTTTTTTTTTAATAAATTGTAATTTTGGTAAGTATATTTGGAATGATCGAAGAAATTCAATGCACATTCTTTTTATTGTCTCCATTAGTTTTACAGTCAGATTCTATATAACCCCTTTTGATTTAAATTTCTTTCCATCAAATCCCTATTTTCTTTTTCTATAAGAATTTGCTTCCTTTTTTTTTTTTCATTATATGTTTCTTTCTTTTAAATGCGAAAATATATTTAACTACTTATGGTATCTCCAATGTATTCATCTATTTTCTATTCTAAAATAAAAAAACTCTAAAATAGAGGTAGATTTCTCTCCAATTTATTTTTTACTCTAAAAAGAATATTCTAAAGTATATTCTATTTCTATTTTATTATTAATATCATTTTTTATAAATTTTATAATTTGATCCCACTTATTTTTCTTTTTCAAAACTTCCATAAATTATGATATTATTTAAATTATTGTTTTAATAAAGAAATTTACATTACTTCATATATAAATAACAAAACATAGAGTGGGGTTGAGAAGATTTTGTTCTAAAATAGAGTTTAGAGTAGAAAATAGAGTAGGGTTGAAGATGCTCTTATGTAACATACTAGGATTTAACCCGCGTTAATTATAGCGCGGAGTAACTCTTTTTAAAGAAATTGTTTTGAAATTTTAAAAAATTACTTTTATCTTAATTTTACAATATAGCTAACTAATGATTATAGATAAAGTGTTAATTTGTAATAATTTATCTATTTAATCCGTTTTTCATTGAAATAAAATATTATTTGGGTTAGCCCGTAAAACTTATAATCTTGAAAACATAACTCTAATATGCACCGTTAAATGACTCTAGTTTTTGTGGTTAGCTTACGAACTCTTTAAAAAATAGTTTTTTTTAATCTAACTTTTTATAAAATTAGTAAAATATTTTCAACTTTTGTTTTGATATATATTCAAATAAAATATAATAAATTATAGTGAAAAATACAACAACATTTTGAATAGATTTTTTTAATATATATGAATTGATTATTATTTAAAAATATATAGTGTTAAAAATAATTAAGAAATTAAATAATAAATAACATTTTTAATGCAAAATATATATTTTCATATGAAAGACTATTTTATCATTTCCTATTTTAATTATTCTTTGTTATTTGTAATGGCATTTTATGTAATAACTTACAAAACAAAATTTATTTTTAAAAAAGTTCATTATGTAATGGCACTTGCCCCCATTGTTTTTTTAAGAAATTGTAATTTTGGTAAGTAACTTTGGAATGATTGAACAAATTCAATGCAAATTTCTTTTATTTATATAGAAATGAGTCACATATACATACATAAGTAACTGGAATAGGATGACATGTGACTCTTTTCTATATAAGTATAAATAAATATATATATATATAGTTATTTGTTCCGTGACTTAAAGATTTCTGTGGATTTTTAAAAAAAAAGTTGTATAAAATTTATACATATCACTAACTAAATGATTTATTTATTTTACTTATTACGAATGGATGAAGACTGCCTCTATGATTACAACCTACGTGTAACGTGTTCGACATAAGAGAAAGGGATGGCATGTAAATCAAAACATATTTGTCAAAGAAGCTCATTTTGTACAGACAAAAATATTATACATCATTCACTACTATGAAATTTACATCAATAGAACAAGACATGTGGTTTGTGTTAATGCAATATATGCTGTTGCAAATAATAAGATGAAAATAATACGCATCACAAAAATGCATCTAGAAACATTAAAACAAAAAACAATTACAGACTAGAAATATATGGCACACACAATAAATGATTCTCTAACCCAGTTTAGATCAGAGTCTTATGTTATGTCTTTGTTTTAGTATATGTATTTACGGGTTTCTTCCTTCCTTCAATCCAATTATCTAAATTTGTGATAGAGAATCATTTATTGTTTGTACTAATAATTCATTGAATTTTATTCCTGATCGATGGTTTATGTCATCTCCATTTTCAAGGGGAGATTCTCTTTGTACAATTACATTCAATAGTCCAAAGCTAAATTCGCTCTGCAACGTCAATATATATAAAAATTAGGAGTGCTACTATTTGATAGGTTTCGTTTATAGTAATTTAATTGAAACGGAAGGAATAAATACTACTATAGTATAATCGTGAAAGGCCGATATTGATGTTCCCTGGAATTAAAGGCGTGCAATTATTATGTATTAAATACTAAATAAATCTAAAAGATATATACACTGAAAGAGTTGTTGTGTAGTTATGGAGAGTGATGGCTAGTTAGTTAGATGTTCTCGTCATCTGTCAATTTTTGAGGAAAAAAATCTTTTGGACATTCCGACAATTTGTTATTTCAAACTCTGCTACGATATCTTGCTGCCGTCAATTATTGGATCAATTAATTATTTCTGTTGGGAAAGCCCAATGGTAGTTCTTCTTAAAAGTTAAGGTGATCCCTGAATATTATGATGACGTTTTAGTTTGTTGCTTCAAGAATGGAGCATCATCTACACGTCAAAGTTAACAACCATTTTCGAGTTTAGTGCAAATGATACACGAGTTACTTTTCTTCCCACTTGTATATCATCTATATATGCATAAAAAAATTCACCCCATAAATTATGATCACGAGTTGTTGAAAACAAAACTGGTATATACTGTAATTAACTGGGTTTTCTTTTCAACTTCTGAAAAATGTTCTAGTCATAACTTTTATCTATCAAAAAAAAAAAATTTGTTCTACTGATAACACGTAAATATAATGTGTGAACATTTTCTCTCTAACTTCTCAAATAATATGTACGATATTTTGACAAGTTTGAGCCTTCTCAAATAATCATGTATAATATATGATTTTAGGTTCTGCACATGTGTTAAATAGATATTTTGCGTAACCAGCCAGTTAAAGGTGGTTTTGAATAATTATTTTTGTTTAAACTCGTTAATAGGTATTCAAATAGTAGTATACATCTTGCTATTAAAAGTATACAAACTTTTCTTCCTTTCTCGTTAAAGGTATTCAAATGTATCACATAATTTATACTCTCTGTTTCACAAAGAGTGTCATTATGACACATTTAACACATATTAAGAAAACTATTAAAAATTTCATATTACCCCATATTAATACATTAAACAATTTCTCTCTCTCCAATTAATACATTAAAACAACCGGGTTAAAACTGGAATTATATTCAAAATTCTGCATTGAAAATGTAAAACGACACTCTTTGTAAAACAAAAATAAAACCTTAAAACGACACTTTTTATGAAACGGAAGAAATACATTTTTATCCATTTCAATGCTCCGAGTTGGTGAGAAACTACGTAGTTTTCTTGTAGTAGTATACATCTTTCTATTAAATTCATTGCACAAATATACAGGAACGTAGTGAGATTTTATTAATACCAAAAAGACCAAATATGCATTCTTTACCTCTGGATTTAGCTTTGGCTTCAAATCCCGATTCCAGCTCCTATGTTTCAGTTTCAGCAACATTTCTTAACTTCAACATTGTAGCTCCAGTTCGACAGCATCACAATAAAAGTCTTGCTTCAACATTTTATCTATATAATTAACCCTTTACTCAAAAAAAAAAAATTATCTATACTTAATTATATTTGTTCACTACTTTTTCAACATAGAAGCGGGGTATATATTAAACTCATATTGTTTCAAAGGAAATAAATGGACGAATTCAGACGGAATAATTAATTTGAAGGATTCGGAAGGTTAAAATAAAATGATGGTGTTACTTTTAGGGT
Organism: Eutrema japonicum; assembly: GCA_030161315.1. Taxonomy (NCBI): domain Eukaryota; kingdom Viridiplantae; phylum Streptophyta; class Magnoliopsida; order Brassicales; family Brassicaceae; genus Eutrema; species Eutrema japonicum. The sequence goes on from BSQW01000005.1 coordinate 51,569,108, forward strand.
TTAAAATCTGATAGCTTGGCAGATAAAAACAAAGTTTGGCTGAGAAAATAAAAACAAGTGGTGGTCTATAGATGAACCAAAAAAAAGCTGGCATGCATGCAGTTAAGTTAAAACTTACTATAAAAATTTAAAATCAGCACTAACCATAAAATACTTTAATTAATAGGATGCTTCAAAGCAAACTTTGCATCACATACTTGTTATGAAATTCTCTCATGTACGGTATACTTGTTAATAAGAAAGTAACTTAAAAGCATCACATACGTGTTGTGCAATTCTCTCCCGCACGGTATTCATATGTTCTTTGTGTCGTATCTTCTTGTTCTTCTACAAAAAAAAATTGTTTGTCTACTTCATAGTTATGATTATCTTTACCGGGCAAGGCATCATCACTTATAGCAGAATCTAAATCAATATAAGACACATACCATCAATGAATATAGTTATGTAATCTAGTTGTGACCATGATGAATTTGTTTCGTGTTTTAGAGTCATCTAACAGAAAATTTGACAAGATCCTCATTTCATATTCGAAATATCAAATGTTTATTCAATGACGGATCAAAGACAAGAATGTCAACCATTAAGTAATTTTTTGCTTTTCATGTTAAGAATATTACGTCAACATAACATATTAACATAATACTGATATATGTTAATAATTCGGCAACCGGGAATTTTAGGTTTTATTAATTTTGAAAAGTTTTTAAGAAAAGGAAGATTTTGTTAGATCATAATGTAAATTAACATAATATTGATAAGTTAATATTTTTAGCATAAAAATAACAAAAGCACAGCCAAATAGACGGAGAAAAAGAAAGAAAGAAAAAATCATACCAAACCGTAGTAAAACCGATCGGTTCGAAACTACCTAACCGTAAACCAAAGTGATGCTCTCCCGCCGTAATTTTTAATTTAATTTTTGTTTTTTAGTGAAAAGTCGCGTCTTTTCTTTTCAGAGAACAACCCGTTACAAAAGCTCTCCCATAACAAACTGTTTTTCCCGCCCGACACAAGAACAATCTATCTCGCGATTCTCCTCTTCCTCTAAAAAGATTGCAGGTATTTTCTGCTTTAGCCAGGCTTATCGATTCGGTTGATTTGTGAATCGGTATATGGTTAAGAAAGTCGGAATCGATTTCTGGAAATTTCTCTAAATTGGCGTGTATTAAGTTCAAATCTTCTTCTTTTCCTCCTTCGATCTTGTGTTCTGTTTCCTTTTGCAGGATTTTCCTTTGAGTTTATTCGTCAAACCGGTTATATGGAAAGTTGAATTTGTCTTTCTTTCTTTTTTGGATAAAGGGCTGTCTAAACCATTACAAGCTATGGTCTTTTGGACCATACAGTTAGAAAAGACATTAAGCAAAAACTTAGAAAGTCGAATTTGTTGATTGGTCTAATTCCTTTTATGTCTATTGGTATAATCGTTACATGGGTTGATAGGTCGAATCGATTTCGATTATGTTTGCCTTTGCGTTTTCTTATCTTGAATATGGGGGTTTGAAAGAACCGTTAATTCCCCCATACTTTGGCGATTTTCGGGTTTGAAAGAATATGGTTTTATTCGATGGAATTTGACTCTGTAAAATGGTTTTTTTTTTTTGTGAATGGCATCAAGCTATGGACTTAAAGCAAGGGTCAGTGCCAATGAACAATATTACTATAACCCCTGAAGCAACGTATGAAGCAGTGGTTGCAGACCCTAAGCTTTTCATGGGTTCCTTGGAAAGGCTACACTCTCTCTTGGGTACTAAGTTCATGTAAGATTCTTCTGCTTCCTTTATCCTTTCTTACTTATGAGAGTAAGTTCAGTGGGTTATCTGTTGGCTCTGACAGAAATTTAGTGTTCAGAAAGTTTCTAGATTTCACCATTCTACATCTTGCATTGTTATTGTAGGGTTCCGATTATAGGAGGGAGACTTTTGGACTTGCACAAGCTTTTCGTTGAGGTAACCTCTCGTGGTGGTATCAATCAGGTATGCATGTCCTCTCAAATGATATTTTAATACCGTATCATCTGCTTTTTATGTCTCATTTATTCGCCTTTGTCCTAAAATCTTGAAATCTACATTGACATTTGTCCTTGAATTGCAGATACTTGATGAAAGGAAATGGAAAGAAGTAACTGCTTCATTTGCCTTTCCTGCAGCAGCAACGAATGCAACATCTGTCCTGCGCAAACACTACATGTCGCTGCTTATCAATTACGAGCAGGTCTATTTCTTCCAATCTAATGGCCAGATTCCTCCAGGTTTTGCTCCCATGCATTTACTATCTTACCAAATTCAATTTCTCTTTAGTTACTTTTCTTTTTTGTAACATCATTTCTTCTGTAGAATCTCTGCAAACCCCATCCGCTAGACCGGGACTTATGCAGGGAACCATAACACCTTCACAAGAGCTTCAAGCTTTAACCTTTACACCGCAACCAAATATCGATTCTGGAGAATTCCCCGGAGGTCTCTCTACTTTCTCTCTCTTTGTTTCTATAAATGGTCTAACTGAGCAACTGTGAATTGCAAATCTGATCGAGCAAAACCCTTTTCTCTTCTGTTGTTATTTCTTCAGGATCTTTAACTGGTTCAAATGTGACTGGAGTGATCGATGGGATATTCGAAGACGGTTATCTTGTAACTGTAACAATCGGATCAGAGCAGCTTAGAGGAGTTCTGTATCAGCTTCTTCCACAGAACACAGTTGCTCATCAGACTCCTCAACAGAGTCAATCCGCAGGGGACAATAATGCCAATCCTCAGGGGATTGCTGGAGGAGTAACAAAACGCCGCAGGAGAAAACAGAAGAAGTCAAAAATCAAAAGACGCGATCCCGCTCATCCGAAACCCAACAGAAGCGGTTATACTTTCTTTTTCGCGGAGGAGCACGCGAGGCTGAAACCGCTTCATCCCGGTAATGAATTCGTGGAGATCAGCCGGATGATCAGTAAACTCTGGAAAAAGCTCAATGAACAAGAAAAATCGGTATATTTACATTTTCACACACTTTAATCTCTTGATTTTTTTTTAAATCAAATTCTCCGGTTTTGTCTCATGGTCTGTCTGATTTTTCTCTTAATTCTAGGTCTACCAAGAGAAGGCAATGGAGGACAAAGAGCGATATCGAACTGAAATGGAAGACTACAAAGAGAAGCTTAGGACAGGGCAGCTCGTAAGTAACGCTGTTCCACTGCAACAGAGGCTTCCAGAGCAAACCGTAGACATGGCTGAAGCTGATCTTCCAATAGAAGAAGAAGAAGACGAAGAAGGCGATTCAAGTGGTTGCTCAGGTGAAAGCGAGCCAGATGATTATCAGAACGGCGAATCTGATCCTGATCAGGAAGAGCCATCTCTGAGTTCTTTAGATCTAAACCTAAACCTGGCTCCTAAGGATAAAACCGGCGATGTTGTGATGGAAACATCTCCAGTGAAAGCCGACTGCTGAGCAGAACTGAAGATTCTTCTCTTGTTTCATTTTCCTGTTGCCATTTTTTGTATTCCACAGCCACAGATCGGTTACTTGTGGCACGAGACAACCTCTATTGGGCTTAGTACTGTGATTTTACTATTTTTTTTAGATTTCTTCGGCAACAAGGCAGGTTTGGGAGTGGTGAGGGAGAGAAATATTTATTTTATCTTGAAGGATTTCGTTTTTTTCAATTTCATTTTTATTTACATCTTGAAGGCATAACTGGGTGAAAGATATATGTATTTTTCAATAAGGTAGAATCTAGAGATTTTAGTATTTTTTTACTCACAAAAACACCTAAGGATTAAGCCTTAACTTTTAGGGTTTATGATTTAGAATTGAGAATTTGAAATTTTAGATTTAGATTATTTTATTAATTTTAGATTTTACCATTTTAAAAAGTTATAAGAAAGGAAAGATTTTATTAGATCATAATATAAATTGACTGGGTTACTTCGATTATTAATTTTAGTTATTAAGGTTAAATATGTTTACTAACATGACTGAACCTATAATTTATATTCCTCATTTTTATTATAGGTTTGGATATGTGCATATTACTATAGGTTTGGATAAAATCATACTACTCACAAAAACACCGAAGTATAAAGGCTTAGATTTTAGGGTTTATGATTTAGCATTGAGAATTTAGATTATTTTATTAATTTTAGGTTTTACTATTTTGAAAAGTTTTAAGAAAGGTAAGATTTTATTAGGTCATAATATTAACAACACATCTAAAACTGATTAAAAAGAAGAGAGAAATCTCTGGATTATATTTCTCATTTTTATGCGAATGAAAAATGGCATAAAAATAACAAAAAGCTCAGCAAAATAGACGCAGAAAAGCAACAAAAATATTAAGATCATATCAAACCGTGGCAAAACTGATCGGTTCGAAACTACTTAACCGTAAACCCAAGTAGATTATACGTGATGCACACTCGCCCTAATTTTTTTTCCGTTAAAACTAGTCGTCCTCTTTTCAGAGAACAAACTCTGCCAATCGATTTTTTTTTCCGTTAAAACTTAAGGTCAAATTCCTTTTTATGTTTATTTTGAGTTTATTGGTCAAATCGATTTCGATTATGTTATCTTTACGTTTTCTTTTCTTGAATCGTTTCTCGCATACATACTCTGGCAATTTTGGTTTGAAAGAATCGTTTCCCCAAACTTTGGCGATTTTTGGGTTTGAAAGAATCGTTTGATTCGATGGAATTTAATTATGTAATATGGTTTTTTTAAAGGATGGAGAGTCAAATTCGATGTCGATCGTTCTGGTTGGCATGCTCTTGCTGGAGTGAGCAGCATTGCACCTCTACTGTCTTCTACTGGCCTCAAGGCCTTGTAGAAACCTATTGTGGTTATGCATCAGTACATGCTCTTTGCTCAGTTTCCTACAATCAAATGTGGAGTTCTATCAATGAAGTTTATTGCTGATCAAGCTACGTACGGACGAAGTTTTTGCTCATATGGTTCTCAAGCCAATTCCGCTTGGGGAGGAAATTTCTCAAACCTCTAGATCACGGACATCTCTCAGTCAGATTTGCTATGGCTGCATCAATCGTTTGGAGAGCTGCGACCTTGGTAGATGCTAAATCAATATTCAATGTTTTGGAGTCGACACTGTTTTCGAGCAGTAGGATATGGATCTCTTCATACGTGATATCCATAACTGCGTATGGAAATTTGTCACCTCGAATAAACTTCTTGCAAGAGATAGCCTAGTTTTCTTGAAAACTACTGATGGTGTTGTTACACTTGGAATCATAAAAGATGTTCTGATTGGTGTTACTGAAGGATTCTATTTCAAAATTGAAGACATGATTCAGCAAAACGAAAAAGGATTGTCTTCTGTGAAAGCTTTCGGAAAAGCTTTAGGCAAGACACTTTGAAATCTTGAATTTGTAGTACATAGCCTATTGTCTTCTGTTTGCCAATCACACTTCATCTATGATTCAATATAAGTTGAGACGTCTTTGAATGTGTCGTGGGGTCTTGGTATGAAGGTCATGAAGGGTATTCTTAAGAAAGAAAAGTCAACATGGTTTGTCATTACGGTATCATCATTAATCCATCTAAAAACCTCTTGCAATGGTCGATGTATTCTTGAAAACAGATAAAGTAATAAACATTTATTTCATAGATAAGTGGATGACATATATTTATACTAATTAAACACTAATAAATTTATATTTCGTTTTCCATAATTATTAGGTTTCATGGGATGATCCACAAATGGAAGAATCAACAAACCATTTCAGCTGGTTGTATGCATTGTTCCTAAATAGAAAACATGGCTCAAAGATAATGACAAAATGTGCACAACATATGCACATGTGAGACTAGCATATCCTCTTCAAATATAGATTAATAACTCAATTTTTGAATCGAGATTATGAGTCTGCTTCGATCCGATTGCAGAAAGAATCATTTACGGTGAAGAGAAAGCATGGGTTTTTCGTAACAATTAAAAAAATTATGGAGTAAAAATGTAAGAAACCAAAAGTTAAGAGGTAAAAAAAAAAGTTTGCCTGTAAAAAAAAAGACTTGTCAACACTTCGAGCCAAAAAAAAAAAAATACTCGCCTCAGAGTCTCATAACAACAAACGGCGGCGTTTGTTGTTGTCGGTTACATAATTAACCTCTTCAATTTCTTCATTAACCATAGCAAAACCATCAGAGCCATCTACATCAAATATATACATTGTATTTTTTTAATTTAATATATCTTGTTGTTGCATTTTTAAATTTTAAATGATTATATAACCAGTTATTGTTAAGATAGTTTTAATTAAGTATAATATTGTTTGTTATTTCATTGTTCAAGTATAAAATGAAAAGAAATGAAAAGTAGATGATTATTTTGTAAATAAAAAAGTTTTACTCTAAAAATAGAAAAATTAACAGTACTACTCTAAATATAGATAAACATTGTTCATTTCTCTATTTTTAGAGTGAGATATAGAATATCATTGGAAATGATTTTACTTTAAAAATAGATAAGAATAAAGTACCATTGGAGATGATCTTAACCGAGAACATAACACTAGAGACATGTCCACTAAGTTTCGAATTCGCACAAATAATCGATTGAGATATTTTTTCTCCTCTAAGCAATTGAGTTGTTCCCAGCTATATCTCCTCAAGTTATCCAAAAAATCATTAGTAGGCAAGAAGCAAATGACAGTTGTCGGTCAATCTAGTTTAGGATCTAACATTTTCGGCAATATAATACTCACAGAGACATAGACTTATACTTGTATCGTTTGTCAAGTCACAAACCATAAGTATATTTTAAATGGTCATAGAAAATTTGGATTTCTAAAGTCGTCTATTCAGACCAAATTGTTGGATGTATCACGGATATATGGATCCGACTAGCATGACCGGTCCACATATTCAAACATTGCCTAGAACCGTTGATTTTTCTTTTCTATTTTCTTCTTCTAAGTTTATCTTGACATGCTCTTATTGATGAGGAGGGTTCGAGATTGAAAGCAGAAAAGAGTGGAAGAAAACTAACAAAACAAAAAGAAAAACACCAAATGGAAATATATTGATTTGCCTCCTTCAAACGGCTTGTTACACAATGTGGAAATATAATTATTTATATTTGACTCCCCAATTTTTTTTAATACAATTCCCTAGAGGCTTTCCACATAGGCAGCTATTATAAGCGAACGACGTCGCTTCGAGATGATCGAAAGGAGATCCCGTCGGAATCTTCCCACATAGATGGTTGTGGCTCGCGTCGAGGTGCCCGATAAACGACGCCGCCGTTATACTTGCCGGAATCGGTCCCTCTAGACGGTTGTTCGAAAGATCCAGCACCGTGAAGTAGGATCTCGGCCCGAACGTGTTAGGTATCCGTCCCGCGATAAGGTTCCCGCTCAGATTCAAATTTGAGATCGGGGAACTCATCAGAGTCCCCGGGATCTCGCCGGAGATCAAGTTCCCGTCGATATTGAGTGTCGCGAGCACCGACATTTTCCCGAGCGAAGCCGGTATTAGGCCGGTGATTCGGTTCATCGAGAGTTCAAGATCCGCGAGACGGTAGATTCGGGTCAGAGATTCGGGTATTTGACCCGAGATTTTGTTACCGCTTAAGAGCACACGACTCAGCATCTTTAACCGGCCAATATCTTGCGGTATGACTCCCGAGATATTGTTATTCCTGAGATCCAGATGCGATAAAGTGGTTAACCTCGTGATCGACGAAGGAATCCCACCGGATATTTGATTATCGGCGAGATTCAACACTCTCAGCCTCTGCAGTTTCCCAATGTTCGCCGGAATCACGCCGGAGATTTTATTCCCGACGAGATCTATATGTCTCATGAAAAGAAGATTCGTGATGCAGCTGGGAATCACGCCGGAGATCCCCTGCCAGTCGGCGATGATGATGCCGGAGAGGTGGGCGAGTTTACAGATCGCCGGCGTGATGAAGCCGGTCATGAGCCCGCTCCGTTTCGCCCGCTGGAAAATCGGGTCCTCGGATTCCCCGCGGAGGGTAATGCCGGCGACACGGTGGGTGTTGGGATCGCAGCTCACACCGTACCAGTCATTGCAGCAGTCCTGGCCTTTCCACGTGTTGAAAACGCCAATGTAAGGCTCATTCAGCTTTGATCGGAACTCCAGAAGCGCCGCTCGATCGGAGGGTAGACAAGCTTGGACCACCGTGGCCCCACCGACAAGAAGAAATACGACGACGCTGCTCAATACAATCACCAACGACTTCTTAGCATCCATTGTCTCGATCACAAGACTGACTCTTATATAAATATATCTTCCAAGAATCTTGGTGTGATGACTGATGAGCTTACATAGGTTGACATGGAAACGACTTAGCTACTTTGGTGTTATATTTATACTCATGTTGGAGAATGAAGACGACGAAACATTACTTTTTTGTTAATGCCCATTGCTTCTTTGAACCTTCTCCTTTATTGCCACGTAACCACTTCCTTTGCATGCTCCTCTTTTTTTTTTTTTTTTCAGTTTTCCCGCTTTCTAAATCTAATTAATTTTGGGTCAATAGTACATAATTATTAATAAGTCATAACATGATTTTGTTTGTTTCTGTCGCCTGTCTGTACTAAATAATATAAATAGTTTGAAGATGTCTCAATATGTAGATGGATAGTATATTTCTTATAAACCTCTTCAATAAAACAATTTCGTGTGGGTAGAGAGTAAGATTAACCAACAAGAAGATGCAATTTAGATTTTCGATGAGCCAAGGGTTAACCAAACGTGGAGACTCACATATACGACGGTGGTATTGTGGAAATGTTACAAAGGTTTCTAGCGGTTCCATTCCAAACTATGGTTTAGTTTTTTTTTTTTTGGTCTCTACATTTAAAATTTGGACCTAATAATGAAGACAACGTTCAAGTGGCCACTTGGTGATGCTCTTAGATACAGCAGTTAATATTCTCCTAGTTTCTTATTTTTGTCCACACTACTGTACTTTTTGGTTGGACTAGTTACCACTAGGTTTTATTTATGTATAGGTTTATCAATATATATTGTCATTGATCTTATCGTTGTAGATGAACATGTGATCTTTGTCCTTGTTAGCACTTAGCAGCTGCACACATTAATTATATCAATCTCATATTCTCATGTGATGATGTATAAATTATATCAACCTCAAGTAACGATGTATATTGATTCGACTTAATCGTTCAACCCTGAGTCAGTTGTATATATAATTATAAAAAGGAAAGAAAATTCATTTCGTTAACATTTTAGCTATTTTTCTACACTATGATACTACCCTATTTGCAAATCGCCTCCACGTTGGCCACAACGTCACTCTCCACAAACGATACTAGACTGTCACCAACTCTACAAAAAAACATCGTTTTTACTACATTTAGCGACTACATAATTAGTCGTTAAATTAGCGACTAATTAGCGATTTTTTGGCGACTAAAATAAATTAGTCGTAATTGAGTCGCTATTTTACAACCAAAGAACATAGTCGCTATTTTACGACTAATTTACGATTACATTTCAGACGGAAAGAAAACTTCGCACAGTAGTCGGTAATCAGTCGCTAAATTAGCGACTAATTTACGACTATTTCGACACATCACACATTAATCGGTAATCAGTCGCTAATTTAACGACTAATTTGCGACTATTTCTGCACATCGCACATTAGTCGATAATCAGTCGCTAAATTAGCGACTATTATGCGACTACTGTGCAATATGCCGAAATAGTCGCATATTAGTCGCTAATCAGTCGTAAAAATATATATATATGACTTATATATACATGATGATATTGCAAACAGCCTCGCAAGCGGATCAATTTTAGTGTAATTTTTCGTCTTCTGATGAAAAACTAGATGACGAAGAACTTACTAATTAAATATGTTACTTATGTCATAATGTTAATTATGTTATTTATGTCAAATTTAAAAACAATTTTTTTAAAAATTGTCTTTTACATTATGGTCATAAATTAAAATATGTTTGTGGTGAATAAATTAAAATTTGTCTTCCTATTTCTCTTGAAAAGCCTAAATTAAAATTTGTTTGTGGTGAATAAATTTTAACAAATAATTGATCTATAAATGCATTATAATTTTACTCCCGCATAGGATCGAGATTTGCGAGACACTGAAAAGGATCACTGAATATCACGATTCATAAGGATATCAAAAATTAGAAAAGGAAATAGATAATTACATACATATATTTCTTTCACAATTCGTTTAGATCTAGGATTTTTTTTTTGTTTGGGGTCAAAATCTAAGATTTAATATTGAAAATATGTAAAGAAAAGAAAATACAACTAAATTGCATCCTCTCTTATCTCTCTCTCGTCGATTTTGGATCTAGATCTAGATCTACAAAAACTCTTTATCTTTCTTTCTTCTTCTCTGCGAGTTTATTCTTCTCTCTTGCCATCCTCTCTTCTCTCTCTCTCGTCGATTTTTCTTCTCCTCCACCGTCGCGACCACACCACCATCACCTCCTCCCCGCCGCCGTTATCTTTTTCCCCTTCTCCTCCCCTCCGCGATCCCTTCTTCCCTTCTCCTTCTCGGCCGAGACCACCACCTCGCTCTAAAACCCCAAAATCGGTCGTAACACCACCACCGTGAGCCACCACCAGCGGCCGATCTCTCTTCCTTCAGCTGTGACCGCAGCTCCACCTCACCAATCGGACTAGTTTCTCACCCTCCTTTTCTTCCTTCGATTTTGTTCTAACTTTTTTTTGTTTCCAGGTTTTTTTTTCTTCTTTTTCTAGATTCAGCCGCCGGCGAGGAGGTACAGATTGGGATGCACCGCGAAGAGGAGCAGATCGGAATGTGCCGGCGAGGAGGAGCAGATCGGGATGCGCCGGCGAGAGCTAGGATGAGCAGATCGGCGGTGAAGGGTGAAGAAGAAATCGAAGATCTATTTTTTTTTTCTTTTTTCTGTAATTAAATATTTTAATAAAGAAAAATATTTTTTTTTGTTTTTTTTTTAATTATTTTTTTAAGGTAATCACTAAATAGTCGGTAAATAATTACAAGTAGTCGCAAAATAGTCGATATATTTTACGACTACTTTACGACTAAATTTTACGACTATTGTTTGTAGTCGTAAAATAGTCACTAAATAGCGACTATATTTACGACTACGCACTTTAGCGATTAAAGATTAGCGACTACCTGATTTAGTCGCTATTTAGTCGCAATTTACGTTTTATCGACTAAAAAGTGACTAATATTGTAATCGCTAAAACGCTGTTTTTTTGTAGTGCAACATAATTTACTTTTGATTGTCATTTTTCGCTACAGTTTTTATAATTAGTATATGTGGGTTTTGATTGGTGTCTTTTGGAGGGGTGGTATGAATCACATGTTTTATAAAAAAGCTTAGTTTTTTATGTGAGCGTTTTTATATGTGAAAGTTGTTTTGTTTCATAGAATATTTGATGTCTAAGAAATCTTGTATTTTCCAACAAGAAATTTTTATAACAAATGTTGAAAATACCCACAAATTTTATATTGTTTCTAGAGATTTCTCAAAATTCATGGTCGGCACTAAAAACAGGACAGGTTTGGAGACAGCTAGAGTAAACGTGATACAGAGATTTGGCAGTTGCTTAATTGTTTAATTGTTTCTAGATTTTTATTAGAAGGAAGTGAGATAAGAGACATTAATGACTTTGACGTTATTCGAAACACAACTCATGTGTTCGCATGTGCCTGAGCCTTAAGTGCTTCTGCTCATCGCCCTCCTCTTCATTTCCATTTCCATTTCCATTTACTTCTATACTTTTTAGATCAAAGTTAAACGCATAAAAATACTTTTATGAGTCGTCGTCATATTTCTACCATCGGATTTATAAATTCAGGATTGAAATTAATAGTTATACGTACGTTTATAAGTATATACGACATATTACTTATGATATACGTAACTATATAGCAATATTTTTTCCCAAAACAATATTGTTCCCTGTAGATGCCCATGTGTGACGTTCGTTCGCCGTCTAATGCATTTTAGAACTTTTAAAAATGATTCATAGTTCAGTCAATTGAAAGACTAACATGGATTATGACAACAATGATTATACAACTTTATGAAATGATCCACAAAAATCATTACTTTTTGCCGGATATTGTGTTGACGTGGAGATGATAAGAAAATATATAAATTAATACTCAAAATGAAGGTAGTATGCAGGGGAGTCAACAACAGACGACTTTTGATCAAACTTGAGAATAACGAAGATGAAGAAAAGAAGAAAAACAAAAGGAAAGGTCCCGTTAGTTTAAGCTAGGGATTGATTTTCTGTGCGAGCAGAATTATTAGGACAAGTACTTAGTCAAATAGGGCATTATAAGTAGGTTGTGTCACTCCCACCCGAGAAATTAATCTAATTTTTTGGAGTTGAGATTATTTTCGAAGGTCTAAAGACATAAAAAAAAAAAAAAAAAAAGAAGGAAAGGTCGATTTCCCAAGAACTAGGACATAGCACGTGTCTGGATCACTCGGGCATATATCACTTAAGACTTCACGTGTAATCGTGTATTAAGGCTTCAGAAAATGTTCTCAAAACAAAAGTTTATTATTAGGCGTAAATTGGGGATGTTCATAGATACTACGCACACTTTAGTCTGAAATATTTTACTTTTTTTTTTTTTACTGAGTGACAATTCTTTTGTGTGTTTAAAAAATTATAAATTTTAAAATCACTTTGTGGCTGATTCTCTTACGAGCGTTATATCGTAGATGTGTTTTTTAGAAGCTTGTATATATTATAGTTTATAAAATAAAGTATATATATAGGATATAAATGTCAAATCCACATCAAAAATATTGCTCAAAACAACTCACATGAAATTATTCATTTAATTCTTCACATATTTTCGTGCACTTAATTTATTTTTTAACTATCGGTTGTTTAAAATAATTAAGTTGTAATTAACTTTACAAAATCGAAATTAAAAAGTCAAACGCTAATTATTAAATGATCGGTTGTAACTTTTTTAATATAACCCCGAATGAGTTGAAAACACTCCTATTGTAAAACTAACTCAATTTCTGCTCCAAAACTAAATCCAAAAGAGAAAGCTTCCATCCCCATTAATGTACTCCCTATATCTTAAAAACCTAAAATGATTAGTATTAAACTAAAGTTGTGCCATTGAAACCTTGCCACATTGTTACATTTTGACACATAGTCAGCAGATAAGCAAAACAAATCAAAATGAAACAAAATCTCAAATACCCAAATAAGAGAAGTATAGTTGAATCTCATTCACGAACAAGCCACACATGTATGCTTCACACTTGGACATATATCACAAGAGGTTTAAACAAAAAGAAAGAAAAACAGAACCCAAATGTTTTTGCTCAAGACGAATAAAGAGAAACATATTATTGCTTTGAATATAAAGTCATACCCATAAAACCAAAAAAAAAATCGAATCGAAATTCAGAAGACAAAAATGATTAAAAGTGTAGTAGACGCAGATCCAACGTTAACCTTGAATCCCTTCGCCTTCCCTAATCGCTACGGAGGGAAATCCCAATTTTTGAAATCACAGAAAAATCCAAAATTGAAAAGACTCTTCCTTGAAGACGAACAGCTCTCTCTAACCTCGTTTTGTCCTCCTCCGATCCGATGGAGGAAACCGGTTTGGATCCCGGATCCTACCCAATTCCGCCCGCTTCAGTCTATCTCGCCCCCTTCTCTCTCGCTCCGCCTCCGTCTGCTCGTCTCCTGTCAAGCCACTTCACTCGTCGTACCCAGCCATTGCAATCGTCTCAGCGCCTGGCTTACATATCTCTCCAGGGTTTGCTCCTCGATTCCCACGAGGCCAGCTCGGCGCGATCCATCGGCGGCGGGTTGAGCCGAGAGGAAACCCTCGCGTGGGAGCTCTTTACGCCTTACCAGAGGTTCCTCATCGTGGCGGTCATTGGCGTCGCCGCCGCTGAGTCAAAGAAGAATGGTTTGATTCGGCAGCTCCAGAAATCGGTTGATCTCAGGGTTCGTATCCTTCTTTTATATCTGCTAGGGATTGGAGAATTTTTCGTCAAGATTGATTCAAAATATAGCGTTAATCTGGGATTGTTTAATTAAAGCACTTGGTTAGTTCATGATTTTGTTCAGTTTCCGTTACTTTCTTTTGAATTCTCTGCATAAGTCATACAATTCTGTGTTTATCTCTTTAGATCTCGACGTTTTACTGATGATCACTCCATTTATTAGTTCAAATTCTATACCGATCAAACTCTTTGACCCTTTTTCTCTTATCTTTTTCATCGATTTGTTTTGATAGTTTTGTGTCTGAATTTTAAAGAGGAACTGAACTCTTTACAGTAGAAGTCTTACTATTTACTTTTGGTGTGGGGTTTTTTTCAGGACCAGCTTCTTTCAAGCATGCAGCAAAAGCTGGACGATCAGTGTCAACAGCTAAATCATGCCAAGGATCAGTCTGGAAATGGATCCAAGGTCTCAGATCATGATGATCTACAATCAACTTTTAAAGAAAATTTCGGTTCTGAGAAAGTTAAATTCGTAGATTGTGGTTGCTGGCTATGTGATCAACATCATCACTCATCACCTGCTGCTATACAGGTATGTGTGCTCTCTTGCTTTTCCATGGAAATCATTGATGAGCATCTTCTATATGAACCAAGTTGATTATGTTTTCACTGTTTCTGCTGTTTAGGATAAAGCTCCCACAAATCTGGTGATTGACACAGAGCCAGAGGAAAGGCGTATGTCTTACATGTCAGATTGGTGTTCTAGTGTCACTTCTGCTGCAGAAATCGCTGTATGTATGTTTAAAAATATGTGACTTGCTGAAACAATCTCTGTGGTTGTTTGGTTTTTGTAGCAAATGAAGACCACTTGGTTTAAATGTTTTTATTGCAGTTCGATAATCTTTCACTCGACCAAGACATGCTTTCTCTCAGAAAGGAGTGTCAAGAGAAAGATGCAACGATAAAGGACCTAACTTCATTTCTTCAGTTAACCAACAAAGCTGGTTCAAAAGTAAGACTTTTTTTTTAAAAAAGCCCTTAAATTTTGATTTTTTTTTCTTATAACTTGGGCAAACATGTTTGTATTCTCTCTTTACCAGCGAGAAACAGAGCTTGAAGAGATTGTTTGCAGGAAGAAGACAATAATTAAGAAGCTCAAGAGGGACGTACTGGTGTTAGAAGAAAAGGTGAGAAACTTGACTAAAAAGTTCGATTTTCATCCCAAAGTGTTCTTGGTAACAACTTTCAGCATTAAAAATTATTACCGTCCATTCATTGTGAAATGTGTAGGTCACACAGCTCACTAGGCTTCGGAGGTCCTCCTATTCACCTGCAATCCCAAATACCCGTGAATTCCCAATGAGACTGGACAATCTTCTTTATGATATGGATGTTTCTACAGCTTCTTCATCCTCTGATTCAGAAACTCCTGCAAACACACCTCGACAAACTGTGTTGGAGGATACTCCAGTTGATTCCATGAAGGAGGAACACTCAGCTTTGGGACAAATCCATAAATCAGCACCAGCTAAATCCTCGGTCTCACTTGTGAAGCCGCCTTCAGTAGTTAGTCCATCAACTAACCGGAAGCCTGTCTCAGTTTCTTCTTCTTCTTTAAGGATGAGACGGGCTTCTTCTGCTGGTGATTCAAAGAAACCCAGAAGGCCAATTCAGGTTGCCCCAAGAGCTTCCTCCGGTTCACATAAGAGATGGGTTTAGTAAATATGGGTCTGGTGGTAAGCAGCATTTTCTATTTCTAAGAAGAAGAAAAAACAAAAATATGTTATATTGTAGTGAAAAGTATAATATATTCCCATAAATTATTCATTTTAAAAATGTTGACTTGATATCAATAACACTCACAAAACTGAGTTTTGAATTGGGTTCTTTGAGTTTGAAAATGAGTTTTTTCAAGAGGTTGTAAAACATCAGATGTTTCTGCTCAATCACTTAAAAAAGAAAACATAGAGCAAATTGCAAATTTCCACATCAAACTCCTCTCCTTTTAACACACTAATGGACTTGCAAATATCGCACTAAAAGGCCAAAGCCCAAAAGCGAGAAGGGAAAGGCGGGAAAATGAAGAGTCCCCAATTTAGCGGACGAGGTCAAGCAATGGAGAAATTCTTGGGGGTTCCGACGCCGGAATCTACAACTGTGGTCAGGTAATTGGATTGATCTACTGTGTTTTCTTCTTTCTTCCTTCATCTTCTTTGTTTGCCAAATCTTCTTTGTTTATCGACCCGTGAAGGCGACCATGGAAGCGATCTTTAATCGAATTGAATGGACGATTGGAGGCACACTACCGACACGAATCGTACACTCTGTTTGCTCATTCCTACTCGGAGGTTTACTTCTCTCCCTCTTCTTCTTCTTCTTTCAATTTACATTTTGGTTAACTGGGTTTTGTTTTGGGTGGCCAAGATTGGGAAATTTTCACATCTCTATCACGTGAACGAGGAGCCATGTCAAACCCATGTACGATTTTTTCGTTTCTCACTGTCTTTTTTCGTGGAGCAATTTATTTTGTCGAGAGCTAAGAGTTTGTATTTCAGATTAACGAGATCCTACACCAGCATTCCTCGACATTGTCAGTCTCTAATATTTACACTTTTGAGTATGTCGAATTTTGAAGCCGAGTTTGTAACTGAATGATTTGTATTTGATTCACTTCCAGGCGAGGCGTTGCCGGGCTTGAGTTTGACAACCAGGTACAATCATTTTTTGTCTTGTTTCTGTACAATGTTATTTCTAATCTGTCTGTTTACTTTTGAGAGATATCATGTCTTCAGTGTTTTTTGCCTTCAGTGTCTACTTCTTTGATTTTCCTGTTACCATTTGTAAGGTAAAGGTGTTGTTTTCAGGGAATCTACTTAGTGTCTGTCACAAGATCAGGATGCTTGACCGTGCATGACTTTGACACTCTATATTGCCAGAGTAAGCTTGGCCCAGGTGAAGCTTCAAACACTGCTCTTTATTTTTACTTAATGTAACCTTGTAAAGGCTCTTTATTCGAAAATCTTATCTTCCGTGGAATGGTTTCCAACCTATAGTTAAGCATTCATTTCAGATATTCGAGCTGATTTCAGTAAACTCTCAAGCAAACGTGGTAGCAATATTAGCCTGAACTTTGTATCTACATTGGTATAGTGCACAGCTCATCCATGTTTGTGAAGGTTTTTTTTTTTGGCGGGTCTAAACAACCTTCATAGTCTTTAATAGTTCGCATACTCAAGTGTCTTGCAATAGAGAATAAAGTTTGGATGAGTAAGGTATATTATCTTTTTTAATGACAGTCATGTTGCTGGATCATACGTTATAGTTTATTTGCTCATTTTATGCTTCTTATACAAGTTTCTGTACCTTTGTACGTTACAGTTTTGAATCCTGAGTAATTTACTGAGTCATCAATAATAATAGGTTCTGTGGAAGATGAGAGTAAGCATGTTGTGCATTTGTCTTTTCCTCTGGGTAGGGAATTCGATGTGGCTAGATGGAATACTACAAACCAGAATGAGGTATGGACTCAAAACAATCCCCATCTGACATCTTAATTCCTTGATAGAACTTAAATTTCATTACATTTTTGTATGAGCAATTATATTTCCTATAGGTGGCTTGCACATCGAGGAAACGTGATAAAGTCTCTATTTTCGATATCAGTTACATGTCTCCCAAACCAACTGAGGTATGATTTGAAACATCTGATTTTGAGATCGCATGGATTTAACTATACATGGTTTTTTGTTTGTAACTACTTCTGGTTCCAACTCCTGAGACCGCATCATCACGAATTAGGTTGTCTTCTTGCAAGCTCAGTTTATGCTTTTATCTAATAGAAACGGACAGAAACACATATGTGTCTCTGTATTTCTTTCTTAGACATGGCATATGGTTTCAAGAAACTAGCGAATATAGGGAATAATGTATGTATGCTTCCCATCACGATTATAAGAAAGCCAGGCAATTTTTATAAAGTCTTAGTCTGCTCTGCTGAATATCCATAATTCCATATCCTTCCACCTACATTTCAGTGATTGTTCTAGTTGTGATTCAGGAATTGCAAACTAGACAAAAGCTCTCCATTACTGGCCGCAAAATTTCTAGTGGTTTATCTGATGTTGCCATTACTAGTTATGGAGATTCAAGGTTTGTAGAACGGCTCATCCCTGGTTGCAAAACTATTATAGCTTCTTTGTAGCTTTTTCAGCATTTTTTCTGCATTTGTTCTTTATGCAGAATATTTTCTCCAGATACATTTGGTACAGTCCATGTGTGGGATAGAAGAGCAGGCGTGTCTCCATGCATTGAACTTTCAACAAACAGATATGATTCGATCAAGAGTATTCAGATATATGTGGATAATCAGGTAATCATAAAATAAGACATCACCAAGCCCAGTAAAGTCCTTCTGATCCTTGATAATTGCAGTAAGCATTTGATTTCAGATTTAGTTAGGCCCCAAAGTTTTGTTTGTTTCTTCCTAGCGACTATGTTTCTTTCATCTACCATGTAGACTATTTTTGGAGCTGGTAAAGAAGGAATCATTCATATCTGGGACCTTCGTGGAGGAACAAACTCTACTGCTTTTCAGAGCCGCAAAGATGTAAGTCTTACAAGGGGAGGTCCGGAATTGACCCTGGAAGTATATTTTATCTGTACATCTACATGAATTTTACTTTCATTTTCGTGTTCTTTGGCTCTGTCAAACATGTATTTGTTGTCACGTTATGACATTGGTAACTTTCAGATGAGCCACTTGCCTTTAGCATCTCTACATCTTGCACCGATGCTGCAGAAGATTGCATCTCTTAAGGTAAGTTCTGTCTTTTGTTTTGCATCTCACTTGTGCCATCATTTGAGCAACCTTTTGAGGCTTCTTTGGTTTTTTTTCTTAAGAATTTTGTATATTTGGATCAAAATTTTGACTCCCAACTTTTTCTCAAAACCTGAAAGCTGCTTGTCTCAATACTTACCGGGAAATACCGAAATAGTCATGTGGGAATCATATTAATCCCGAAACTTCCAGCAGATGATCATACTGAAACTGGCAGCATTAGAAGAAAGTTTGCATCTCAATTTGAATCCTTTGCAGGCACAATCAGAAATCGTCCCCAAGGAAATTCATTCCATCAATGTAAACCCATCTTCTCCTCATCAACTGTCATTTCACCTTGACGATGGTTGGTAAGTCATTCTTTCATCAACAGCTCATTTCACCTTGGAAAAACGGCTACATAAAACACTTTTTTCATGTTTCGTTTTGTTTGTTGAGTCTATATCATTTTCCTTCGGTGGATTTCTCTATTGCAGGTCCGGTGTTGTTGACATTTATAAATCTGAAGTTACTCATGTACATTGCCCTCCCCCAGCTTGGTTGTAAGTTAATAAATCAACTCAGGAATTTGCAGCTTGATTTGTAACAAGAAGCGATTAAATTGATCTAAACTTGGGGGAAAATTGCTGTAATATTGGATTTTGGTTCACTAGGGATGGTTCCAACAATTCAGCTGACTTGGTCTTGCGGAAACCATCATGGCTGCCAACATCATCTGTAAGCCTGCACTTTGTACTACCATTAACAGTCGTAACTTCAGATTTCCTGACCTTACCATTGACTTTCCATACAAAATTACATGTTTCCTATTGCAGATTTATGTGGTTGGGTCCATGAGCGAGAAAGGGATTCATGTTCTTGATTTTCATACAAGCTCCAGGTCTCCTTGTCACGTTGACTACGAGTAAGGATTTCTCGGAAACTCCCCATATGTGTGATGTTCTATCTAAACTTCATGGCTACATTCCTGACATTGCTAATATCTTGTTGCAGTGAGGATTCGCATAGAAAGGAGAAGAGAGAGAAGGGTAATCACAGTAACAAGTTTGTTTCATTGTCTGAAACTGTCACGGGCTGTGCTGCGCATCCTCTCAACAGCATGATCGTAGCTGGAACTCAGGTATGAAAGTATCAATCAATGTTTTTTTTGTCTCTAAGACCCTGATTTTGGATTAGTTTTAGTAGTGAAGCAAATGGACTTGTTGGTAGTCGTAGAATGGTGTAATTGGCATTGTGCATTTTATTCTGACAAAAAACAAGTGTCAATAATGATAAGTGAATTTCTGAATTAAATAAAATGGTGATTCTGCAGGAATCGTCGTTGCTGTTGATCGCGCAGAGACATTGCTCATCTACATCACAAACTGTAGAAGGTGAATTGTAGCATATACTAGCTCGAGTGGGCTTCGAGGCTTGTAACATAGAAATCATTCACAAGATTATGTGTATGAGTATAAGTTTTGCTTAAATGTGTGGATTCTCATCTCAATTGGATGTTTTGATTAAGTTTGTGTTGTGTATCAGTTAGTATTATCTTCTTCCTTTTTCCTGCAGATTAGTCAAAAAAAACTCTAAAAGTAATCAAGAATAAAAACATGTAAACAGGCCAATATTATATGAACCTATAAAATCTATCTATATAAACCTCGTCAATTCTTTAATTAGAGGCAAGATTGGTCGGAGCGACCATAATCTCCAACTATATTAGATGTTACAGAAAAAAAAAGGAGATATCTCCATCGGACGGACTACTCATAGTCAGTGGAACAATACCTAACCACTAAATTAATACTCCCTTCGTTTCTTTTTATAAATAGTTTTGGCTAAAAACACAAAATATTGAAAAGCTCATATTTTACCAAAAAATATCATTTAATATATAAATTAAAAATAATCCAGCAATCATAAAAAAACTGCAGAATATTATTGGCCACACAGTATTCGATAAATGTAAAAGTTGTATAGAAACATGAAAACAACTTATATTGTGAAACAAAACAAAATCTCTAAAACTACTTATAAAAAGAAACTGAGGGAGTATAAAACTGCATCTTTGGATTCTCTTGGCTTTTTGATATGTTGAGACTTTTCATTGCGATTTTTTATTTATTAAATGTGATATATTAAATAAAGTAAAAATTTGTATACAAAATTTATACTTGGGAAAAGAAAAGACAACATCGAACTAGGTTAGGTATGGGGACGTTTAAAATTTTGCGAGGAATCATATGTTGATGAGTTCCAAATGCTTCATACCATCTAAAACAGATTAGTTGTGACATTCAATCAAACTTCTTTGTAATTGTATAACTGTTACATTCTAGATGTGTATGATAATAATTATTACTTTTTAGTTGTTAGATATTCAACTGACAAATCTAATCAAGAACAACAACAACAAAATTGATTTATATTTGGAATAAGCGGAAGAAAGGTACATTCAAAAAGGGGAATATTCAAAAACTGAAAAGATACAATAATACCATGATTTCAAACTGAATCACCTCGAATCCTCCTATCAAGATGGATATCCTTAGGCATGATAGTCACTCGATTGGCATGTAAGGCACACATATTCGTATCCTCAAACAATCCAACGAGATGAGCTTCAGCAGCTTCTTGGAGAGCACCAACAGCGCTGCTCTGGAACCGAATATCCGTCTTTAAATTTTGGGCTATTTCTTTCACGAGTCTCTGGAATGGAAGTTTTTTTATCACTGGTTCTGTGCTCTTTTGGTATTTCCTGATTTCTCTTAGCGCCACGGTACCTGGCCTGTATCTATATGGCTTTTTTAACATCCTAAAGCTATTTTTCCTTACTTGCATCATGGGGTGCTTCCTCGGAGCTTTACCTTCCGAGCTATCTGTTTGGAATGAGCCATTATGAATCAACAAATAAAATTTGAAATGTGAAAAACCTTAGATTTGATTGTGAAGGAGAACTTGTGGTGGAACACATTTATTTGTTTGTTCTAAAATGAAAATTAGGAAAAAATATTCTTCAAAGGAATTTTCAGCTGATTCTTATCCGCATGGAAAAGGATTTAACCAATAGAGGCCGTTAATTTGTTTTCACATTTTAAGAGTAAAAACAGCCGTAGATTAGTCAGAAAACCAACGCTCAATATTTGTTCCTCTCAAATTGTGATCGCAACAACCAATAAAAATGCAAAATACATAAATGGAATTTTTCAGAAAAGCCTATCACCATTTCATATTAGGAGAACAATGATTAAATATTTCCTCTAAAGCTTTGACAAAAAAAAAAGAGAGTCTTATGCAAACAATAATAACCGTTTAAGGAAAAATATGAGGTTAATGTTGATATGTGTTAAAAATGATATAACAAATAAAGACCGTTGATTACACCAAAAAAAAATTAATAAAGACCGTTGATTTGCTTCCGATTTTTAAAATTCCACGAAGATATAAAAAATGAACTATTCAGTAGGGACGACCATCCCGCTTAATATACTAGAAAACTAGTTAGATATGTGTTTTGTTATAAAATAAAAAATATTGATTAATAGTTTTCAGTCTAATTTTTTTTTTACTTTTAGATTGTTATCCACATTGATGTTCAACGACCAATAAAAAATAAAATATTTTAATGAGCTTTCTTACAAAAGCCTGTCCACATTTCATAACAAAAGAAAATTGATTTATAAATAATCCTTTTACAAGTTTCTAAATAAATTATATTTGGTCAGATATATACATACTAAAGTTATTTTCAATTTATAATAACAATAAAAGAAAGCATGTGAATTGTAAGGGTAATTTAAGTGAGATGATCGTCCTTAGTGAATATAGTTCATTTTTGTGTGTTTCTTTGTGATGTAGGAAATGAGTAAGGTATAATTGAAGTTTAAATGCGAGACTAAGGACTACAGGATGTTTTGATATTTGAAACTTATGGGGTTTTTAATATTTGGAATAAACAGTATTATAGCCTTCATACATTTAATAACATTTTTCCCCCCATAAGAATGGTCCTCCGTATAATATATATGGACCAATACTAACATATTATTACGCATGATTCTGGGTTGCTTATTATTATTTTTTTTTTTTGCGTTTCAGTAAATCATTTATTTAATTTGTTTTTGGTTTAAACATTTTTTACACTAGAGAAACCAATTATATGTTGGTCATATACATAAACTACATCAGTTCTTTAAAAATACTGTATTTGTAGCATTTTTTTTTTTTGGTCAATATATTTGTAGCATTGTTAAGAATCTATAATACTATGGATAAGAAATGAATCCACAATTTTGAAACTGTTGAAAGAAATATGTTTAGAAATGAACCTTAAATAAAATGGTAACAAATTAAGAAGTGTAAAGAAAAATTAAAATAGTTCATTCGCAAGAAAAAGGCAAAAAGGCTACAAGGCATACTTTTACGCCTGTGGAGGGTCTGACAAAACGCTTTATTAGGTTAGGCTCTTTGTACTTTATATATGGGTTTGGTGGGTTTGGTTTTGAAAGTTAAACACAATTACTTAACAATGATTTTATCATCATTAACAGTTTAATACTACTTTTTTCTTAGAGTCTTGACTTCTTTTCTCGCTGATGTATCATTGTAAGCAACTCGACTTTACAACATTATTGCAAATCAACTCTTAAGAAATGATCAATCCCACCCGGAAATCTATCTTCTACTAACAAATCTGGTTTTGTCAGAAAGTCTTCTCGGCTTTTACCTATTTGTTTTCTAATATATACCCATTCTTCCTGAGATCAAACCGATCGTAAATACTTTTGCGAGTAGTTTTTCTCCACTGCAAAGGCTTCAAAAAATGCCTTATATACTTAGCTACACTTAAAGATCAATAACTTTAACCAAGTTGTTAGTGGTCGGGTGTTCCCTTTCTGCGGTGAGTGTCGGCCCTGTTGGTCTAGGCCAGAGATCGATTCCTTGCGAGAGCGGAATTACCAGGATAAGCACTTGGCCAAGTGGGGCATTATAAGTGGGCTGTGTCACTCCCACCCGAAAATTAGTCTGGGCCTTTGGACTTGAGATTACTCCCAGGAACTGAAAAGCATCAAAAAAGATCAATAACTTTTGGTTTGTTCACTTCGAGAGACTTTTCTTACCATCTTTGGTCTGATCCGTCCGTGGTGATATGTATAAGATCATTCGACAAATCTTTCAAAATTAACGAACCGACTATAAATAAAAACGGAAGAATCAACATACCCAAAAAAGCTGAGAAACGCGAGTTCACCCCGATAATGCTTTATACGACCTCTTTCAACTTTCATCTAGACAATTTGTCTCCCAAACTTGCAAACTTATGTTTCTTCTAGATTTTAACTTTAATGTGGTTATATATAGTTTCTTCCATAGTGTACAAACCAAATAGTTGTTTTTAACCTCTTTTTTCTTGCTATGGTCGATTTATTACGTGATTATTTTTGGTTAAAAGGCAGTTAATTTTTTTCATGGAATAAACTATATATAACCACATTAAAGTTAAAATATAGAAGAAACACTATTATATGTTTGTGAAGTTTGTTTCTTTATATTATAATATATACACTATATTATAACCGCCAAAAATGATCTAAACATTTTTTTTTTTGGATAATCAAGAGGTTCTGTGCCGAAACTTGTACATCCCCCTAGATCCGGATCAACCTTTAATATTTTTATCCGTCTCAACTGCCACTCGATCATGTGACCTCTTGGATCACCACAAAGTACAATTTCAGTCGAGCTATCAATCTCTGATAATTAAACATTAATTAAAAAAATTAGTTGCTAAGCATCAAATTACTGATCGGTTAGTAAGTATAATATTTATGTGAACTATTTAATCGGTCTATTCGCATTTGATACATAGACAATAGTATATTCTATATTATAATTTCAATATTTAATTATAAAATATACACCTATATATTTATAAGAAAGAGATTTTATTACTAATTTTTAAGTTTTTCCTTCTTATTTTTTTTTATTTTTTGACCAATTCTTTCTTTCTTATTTCTTAGTTTCAATATATATGAATTGTTACCATATTATCTAGATTTTTTCTTTTTATAATAGAAGTTTGGTTGGAAATAAATCTAGTAATTATAAAAAAAAACTTTTAAACAATTTATCCATACACAATTTATTTTTCTTTTCAAAACCATAACACTGTGGAATTGTGTATGGTAGTGGATAAAATAACAATCATGTAGAAAGAGTGGGATTAGGTTTCATAAACTTATAAACGACATTTTGATTTAAACTGTTCAATTGTTCTGCTGTGTTAGCATTTACCAAAGAAACCCAAAAAGAGAGAGAGAGAAAATGCAAGGGAAATAAAAAATGAGGGGCATTTTCGTAAACCTAAGAAATTGTCTTTTTGGCAGTCCTTTTTAGAGAAGAGAGACAGAACATTCTTTGGATTTTCTCTCTCTCTCACACAGACATCATCCTCATCACAACCCTTTCCTCTCGCACAATCGCATTCACAATCTCTCTTCTCTCTTTCTTTTGTGTTACATCTTCTAATCTTCTTGTTTCTACCATGGCTTCTTCTGAAACAAGAATGAACAAGGGAAGAGAAAAAGAAGAAGCCATAGCAAACGGAGTGAAAGTGAGAGCACTTCAAGCGGGTCTTATGAACAAGTCAAGCCCATCTTCTACTTACAGTATCCGAGTCCCTTCTTCCTCTTCTGCTGCTTCACCTGCTTCTCGTCCTCTCCCCAACCTCTCTGCTCATGATTACCCTGTTTTCACTCCTGTAACTTCTCTCTCCTTCTCATTTTCTTACACTCTTCACTTTTTCTTATCTCTAACTTGATTGCTTTCGACATTTTGTATGGGAATTTGGGTTTGTTGTTTTAAAACTATCGGATTTCTAAAGACATTTTCATCGAACCCGATATTTATTGGTTTAACCCGGTTTAAGATCGGTAATTATTGCATTTCAGTATCTAATTTACTTTTTTTTTTATATAAGAATCAGATTATATCTTTCTTAATTTATTAGGTATTGTACTTGTCTTTATGCGTTTTGGAGCTTCACATAACATCCATCATTTCGAGAAAAAACATAAAATCAGAAATACATTATGTAATTTGGTTAATCCCTTTAATAATTTAAAGTTTTAAACCACTGTGCAGTGTGTAAGTATAAAGACAAACAGAAAAGACCTGAAGTTGGATGAACCATTGTTTTTATAGTGTTTTTTCTACTGTACACATTTTCTCTGCTTAAGTTCTCTCTTGGTTTTGAAACAGAGCTATGAGGATGAGCCTGTGTCTGCATTTCATCAAAAGAATCTCACTTTATCTGGGAATTGGGATGAATCTGGTGTTGGTTTAGTGGAAGGAGATGAAGATCAAGAAGTGAGGCATACTTACCTCTTTAATTCTTACAAAACCTCAAATTCAAGAAAGACTTTCACGCCTCATCAAGATTCTCATCATCATCAGTCTCATGTTTACACCATGTCGGACGCTCTCAGATCCCCACCGTTACATTTGTATACATCCGGTAGAAGCAACTGCGGCTCGGTTGACTTTAGATCGGTCTCTTCTTGCAATGAGTACAAACAAAGAGGTTTCGACAACAAGAGCTTGAAGAGCTCTAATCTTGTTGTGCCCTTGACGGATTCTCACTCGGCTATTGTTTCTTCTCAGCCAAGGAACCGTGGAGGAAGAGTGATGTCTTGGTTATTCCCCAAGTTAAAGAGGAAGCAAAAGAGCAACTCGATCTTTAATTCCCCTAATAGAACTGAGAAATCAGATGAAGTTTCCGAGGTGTTCAAGGACTCTGGTTCCGGTGTTGAGAAGTTGAAGAGAGAGTTGATGGAAGCAAATAGAAGTAGGGACGCTGCGTTAACACAAGTCTCAGAGATGAAATCTTCACTGGGAGAGTTCAGTGAGAAGCTTCAGTACTTGGAAAGTTACTGTGACAGTTTAAAGAAAGCTTTGAGAGAAGCAACAGAAGTAGTGTCACAAGAGAATACTAATGCTGCAAGAAGCTCAGGGAAGAAGAACTCAGAGATGCCAGTGAGTGAGGATGTGATGGTTGAAGGATTCTTGCAGATTGTATCGGAATCAAGATTATCGATAAAGCAATTCTTGAAAACGCTAGTTTCAGAGATCGACGAAGAAGACTCTACTCTAATTGGTAACATCAACACTCTCCTTCAACCCCACAACCTATCATTTACCTCTAAGTACTCCAAAATCATTCAGTACCACTTTGAAGCGATCATAAGCCAATCGGTATACCAAGATTTCGAGAACTGCGTATTCCAGAAGAACGGTAAACCGAAACTGCTTGATCCGGAACAAGACCGACAAGCAAAATTCTCGTCCTTTGCTTCTTTGAGAAACTTGAGCTGGAACGAGGTATTGAAAAAGGGTACAAAATACTACAGTGAAGAGTTCAGTAGATTCTGCGATGAGAAGATGAGTTTGATCATCACAACGTTGAATTGGACGAGACCTTGGTCTGAACAAATGCTTCAAACATTCTTTGTGGCAGCAAAATGTGTATGGTTGCTTCATTTGCTTGCCTTCTCGTTCAGTCCAGCGTTAGGGATCTTGAGGGTTGAGGAGAACAGAGTGTTTGAATCGAGTTATATGGAAGATATGGGTGCAGATAGAGACAGGCAGAGATCATCATCGTCCCGTGGACCGGCACGGGTTAAGGTTATGGTGATGCCTGGGTTTTATGTTCAAGATAGGGTTTTGAGATGTAAGGTTCTTTGCAGGTACAAGCCATTAGGTTGAAGAGAATCACACTCTCTAGTCTATTTTTTTTTTTTTTGTATAACTTTTCTTCTTATTTATTTATCTCTTGTGTTTCTTCTTAGGCCTCAGTGATCTTTTTCTTCACATTTGTCTTTTGTTAAGAATTATTATAGGTTACAAGGTTTTGCATTCACCGTACCCATGAGTTTTTTTAAAAATATTATTTTGATAAAAAATTATATGCGACCAATTATATTTACTGATATATTACTTTGTGTTTATTGATAATTGTAATATATATATATATATATATATATATATAATATTACAGTTTTAATCTCATAAATTATATATAGTTTGTAAGATTTCAACGGTCTTGTTTTGATTATATATATATATATACCGTTTGAAAAATGAATTATTTGGTAGAATACTTATAAGTTAGTTTACCAAAACCAACTAAAATGTAACAAAATAATCAAATGCTATTTAATAAACGTAATATTGACACGAAAATAAAATATTATACATCTCTTCTTCAAATCAAGAAAATTTTTTTTTTACCATTTCAGTATCATCCTCGTTATATATGTTTTCTATCAAAACAACAAAAACATAATAAAGTTAAAAGTTATTATATTTTCTTAACTAGTTTAACCAATACAAATTTGTAATTTAATATACTAAATTGAAAAACAAACTAATAAACACAACTCGACAACTTGAATTTTGAAACCAAGACAATAGATGAATATGAAATAAATTTTGTAACTAATTTTGAATCACAAGACATCGACGAAATAAATATATTTTGTCACTTTGATCTTTAAGAGGTAAAGACCGGACTTTTGTCTGGTAGCATATTGGTTGTGCTAACTTTTAAATGAGTTTTCAATGATTATATATATACATTACTTCTTCCAATTAGAGCGGATACGTTTTTTTTTCATATTCAGTTTCATTCTGGTGATATTTATTTTCTATGAAAACAACAAAAAAGCAAGAAAGTCAAAAACTATTATTTTTCCTTAACTATTTTAGTCAATTCAAAATTTTAATTTAATCTACAAATCAAAAAACAAACTAATAAGTAAAAATCTTGTTCTCGTATCTATGGAAAAAAAAGTTTTTGATATACTTTTTGTAATATTTATATACTTTTTGTAAGTTTTACTTTGAATAGATAGAAGCCGGAATTTTGTCTGGTGACATATAGGTTGTGGTAAATTTTAATGGTTTTCAATGAGATTATAAAACTAAGTGATAATGATTTAATTTTTATATTTAGGGGTCATTGCAAAAAATATTAAAGTAACAAATATTATGTTGTCAAGTAGATTTTGTTTTTTGTTTTTTATATGGGAACAAGTTATACCCGATTTCTGTGTCGAACAAAGTGTGACCAATTGGGGTTTTTTTTATGGGTTAAAAGTTGGGTTTCTTTTCAAAATATAATAAAGTACCTTTGTGTCTTTTCTTCGTCGATTTAACAAAAACTTATTCCGTAAGGATAAACAGGGTTAGTTTTAGAGTTGTGCGACGACAAATGAAATGACGCCCAATTTTTTTTCTTAATCTTTAGGAGTCAAATTTTTCAAAAGTTTAGTTGTTTATGAAAAGTATAGACTATAGAGAAGAGAATTGTGGAAGAAGTGCAACTGAAAAAGAGACATACTGGGTTAAAAAAGACATTAAAGATGGGCCTAAAGCATTAGTATATCGTTAGCAAGGCCCATCTCCTTTTTGTTGCCTCCGTATCTCTTTTGTGTGTGGGCCGAAGAGATTTATGATAGAGGAGCTCTTGTATTCTATAGTAAAGTCCATAAATATTTTGAGCTGGCATCTTGTTAATGGACGAATGAGAAAAAAAAAAGAGAAATATGGAAAAGTGATTTTACTGAACTCTCTTTTATATTTCTTCTATTCAGACCAAAACACACATTTGCTTTTGTCTGAATCTTAAAAGTTATAAACACGGCAAAAACCCAACCGCAAATCTCGTTTCTCCTCGGAGATGGCGGACGCTAAACCGAGAAATCTGAAAATCGTGATGTTTCCTTTCATAGCGCAAGGCCATATCATCCCTTTTGTAGCTTTAGCCCTTCGTTTAGAGAAGATTATGAAGAACAGAGACAATCATCATCATCTTAAAACCACCATCTCTCTTGTCAACACTCCTTTGAACATCCCCAAATTACGCTCCAATCTTCCACCTGAATCCTCCATAAGGCTCATCGAGATACCTTTCAACAGCTCCGATCATGGCCTCCCTAGCGACGCCGAGAATTTCGATTATCTCCCTTACTCTCTCGTCATCAGCCTTCTAGAAGCTTCGAGATCGCTCCGTGAGCCCTTTCGAGACCTGATGACGAGGATCTTGAAGGAAGGAGATGATGAGCAGAGCAAGGTTATGGTGATCGGTGATTTCTTCTTGGGTTGGATCGGTAAGGTTTGCAAAGAGATCGGTGTTTCCTCAGTGATCTTTAGCGCTTCGGGTGCTTTCGGGTTAGGCTGTTACAGATCCGTGTGGCTTAACTTGCCACACAAAGAAACCAAAAAAGATCAGTTTCTCTTAGCTGATTTCCCAGAAGCAGGGGAGATTGAGAAAACTCAGTTGAATTCTTTCATGTTAGAAGCTGACGGGAGCGATGATTGGTCGGTTTTCATGAAGAAGAATCTGCCCGGATGGTCTGATTTCGATGGATTCTTGTTCAACACGGTTGCGGAAATCGATCATATCGGGTTATCATACTTCCGTAGGATAACCGGTGTTAAACCGGGTTGGCCAGTCGGGCCGGTTTTGCTCTCTCCGGAGATAAAGGATGCGGGAACGAGGTCGACAGAGGAAGCTGTGAATGCATGGCTTGACTCAAAACCGGAACATTCGGTGCTCTACGTATGTTTTGGTTCAATGAACTCTATTTCTCAAACTCATATGTTAGAACTGGCAATGGCATTAGAGACTAGTTGTTAGAACGTGTTTGAGCACGTCTCCTATAAATCAATTTGTATCGGGGAGGTTCGGGGATTTTCTGTTAAGATAGAGCCGGTTGCGTTCCGATCGGCAAATGAGGAGGAAGAGGTGATTTATAGCTGTGCCCGGAGGGCTGCCTACGTACCCCGGGTTGGGGATCAAGCCATTTGTAGTTCGTTGCTGAGGCGGGTAAGAGAAAGAGCTGGAGAGATGGGAGCTCGTCGGTCGCCGGTCGACCGTCAGGTCGGATCGTCGGTCGCCGGTCGACAGTCAGGTCGGGTCGTCGGTCGCCGGTCGACCGTCAGGTCGGGTCATCGGTCGCCGGTCGCCGACCGTCAGGTCGGGTCGTTGGTCGACTGTCAGGTCGGGTCGCCGGACCGTCAGGTCGGGTCGTCGGTTGACCGTCAGGTCGGGTCGTCTGTCGACTGTTAGGTCGGGTCGCCGGGTCGCCAGGTCGGCCGTCAAGTCGGGTCATCGGTCGACTGTCAGGTCGGGTCGCCGGGCCGTCAGGTCGTGAGAGCTGGGAGCTCGAGAGAGCTGCGGAGAGCTGGGAGAGCTGGGAGAGCTGCGCCGAGCTGGGGAGAGCTGAGAGAGCTCTTTTTAGAGAGGGAAAGTTTTTTATAAAGAGAGAATGAGAGTTTTCTTCTGTCTCTGATAATGAACTCCAAAGGGGGTATTTATAGTGGGAGTTGAGCAGACAGCTCTCCGGTTTTTGGGGATGACGTGATGGTTCGTGAACAGTACCCGGTATGTCGTGAACAGTGCCAGGCAGGTCGTGAACAGTACATGGCATGTCGTGAACAGTACCTGGCAGGTCGGGAACAGTACCTTATCTGCATAGTGGATGTTGGGCTTTTGGTGTTGGGCCTTTTGCTTTGGAATGGGCCAAAAATGGGGGTGGGCTAATCCCCACACCTACAATAGCCCTCCCCCAAGTTCGGCGAGTGAGTGTCGAAGTCGGCGGACGAAACAAGTCCTAGCTCGATATATTTTAACCTGCAAGTAAGGTTGAACTTGATTAGAGTTAAAAAATTTATGTGTTAGTGCGAGACTAGGCTCGGCACTTGTCTTGTCAAGTTTGATGCGAGATGAGCTCGGCTTTGCTGACTCTTAAGCTTAAGTACGAGGCTAGGCTCGGTACTTATCTTGTGGAGTGTTTGCGAGATGAGCTCGGCTTTGCTGACTCTTAAGCTTAAGTACGAGGCTAGGCTCGGTACTTATCTTGTCAAGTGTTTGCGAGATGAGCTCGGCTTTGCTGACTCTTAAGCTTAAGTACGAGGCTAGGCTCGGTACTTATCTTGTCGAGTGTTTGCGAGATGAGCTCGGCTCAAGGAGAATGAAAAGAGTAAAAAATAAAATAAGCTTGGAACTTATCTGTATGGAGCTGTTCGGAGATGAGGACGATGTTCCCGACATTTGCCGAGCTACTCTTTGCGTGTAGAAAAATCCTCAAGCCCCCCCTCCCTCTAGCGCCAATTGTTGGAACGTGTTTGAGCACGTCTCCTACAAATCAATTTGTATCGGGGAGGTTCGGGGATTTTCTGTTAAGATAGAGCCGGTTGTGTTCCGGTCGGCAAATGAGGAGGAACAGGTGATTTATAGCTGTGCCCGGAGGGCTGCCTACGTACCCCGGGTTGGGGATCAAGCCATTTGTAGTTCGTTGCTGAGGCGGGTAAGAGAAAGAGCTGGAGAGATGGGAGCTCGTCGGTCGCCGGTCGACCGTCAGGTCGGGTCGTCGGTCGCCGGTCGACAGTCCGGTCGGGTCGTCGGTCGCCGGTCGACCGTCAGGTCGGGTCATCGGTCGCCGATCATGGGATTATTAACCCTACACCACTTCTTGAAACCATCTCGGTGACTTGCTATATTAAATCCCCGGACGTTCCAAGTAAATATTTCTTTACACATACTTAAGTGCATTTGGGGCCCTCGCCCCTAACACCCTTTTTCTTTTTCTTTTGGGTTCAAAGGTGATATTTACAAAACTCATAGATAGATAGATAGATACCCCTCGATTCGTTTGATATATGCACCCTTGAGTTTAGATGTTTTACCTCAATAAGAAGATATATCACCAATTAAGAGAAAAAACAATGTTAGAGGATTAAAAAAAACACATTTATATTTTTCTTAATTAATAAAAAAAAAACTAAGAAACTAAAAGAGAAAATAATTGCAAGATTATAGTCTATCTAAATAAAAATTTAATAACCTAGAAAATAATTTCTAAATTATATTCTAAATAATAAAAATAAGAATCAAACAAAAACAACATCCCAAAATAGTGTATTCTAAAGAATTAACTCCGATATAGTAGGATATACATTAGAAAAGTGTACAAAGAGACATGAAACAACTAAATCGTAAAATAGATTTTCCGTATCTTTTTATACATTCTTTCCAACGCCAGATCTGTAAATGAATTTCTCGAAATTACATTTTAGTCTCTTTTTTTTTCCTCATCTAATCAATTTCATATCTCTACAAATTTCTCCCATAACAAATAGGACTAGGAGCAAAAAATGAAATAAATAAAAAAAGATGTTGTTGCCGTGTTGTTAAAATATAATAAAACCAAAACCTTTGACTTTTGTTAAAACAACAACTAGTCCTCTATATAATTAAGGCATCCCATGAGACCAAACTTCTCCAAAAAGTCTAAAACTTGATTTGAAAGATGAGACGATCATGGCCGACACGCCTCATCTTCTTGATGGTTCTCACCGTCGTCGTGACCATGATTGCCGTAGCCTATGGTTATTCCTCTGTCGCATCATCAAATCATAAGTTCCCTCATTACAAATACAAAGCCCCACTTCCTCCGACTACTTATTCTCCTTACCGTTATTTCTCGCCGCCTCCTCCTCCTCCGACTACTAATTATGCTCGATGAACGCAGCGTCGCACGTCTATTCTTGGTTTTGTTTCCTATGCTCACTACTCTTTTTTATATGTTTTTTCCTTTCTTTTTGATTTTGATGTAACAAAATTAATTAATGGCCAGTTTTCCAAGTTTATTAACGTGAGAAAGGTATGTACGAAATCGATTGTTTAACGTTATGCGAGTGGAATAATTATCAGAATTATTGCACTAGTCTCTACAATTCTCTTGTTTTGGGGGCCGGGGTATATTTTAAACTAATATAAAAGAAAATACTTAGAACAGGTTAATGAAGTAATTATTGGATTACAACTTTGTTAGTGTACGTTTATAGGAGCTGTGTTTAATTTTTAAGAATGTAGTATAACTATAACCCAAAAATGTGATTTAAAAGTAAATTTAGAAAGAGTTCTATCTAAATTGCTGGTCGATGCTCTTTTTATATTTCTTTTACAAAAAAAAAACATTCAACTAAGAAAAAACTGTTAAAATGTCATGATTCCACTTTATCGTTTAATATGTACTACATTAAAACTTGATTTTGGTAACTTTGACAAGATCAGCTAATATTGAACACGGAGTGACTTTGTAAATAATCACATAGGTTGCGAATTCGTTAAGTGAGTCTAGATCGAAGTTCAATCTTTCCAGTTTTAAGTTATAGTTGACCAATGTGACAAGTTAACAAAAATAATCTTTTTTTTACAGGTTTTGATAAGATCCCATTGACAATTTGGAAATCTTAATGAATTTCATTAAATTTAGTAGCGTCCCATTAACAAGAGAAGCTTAATTAGTGGTGCCCTACTACACAATACTTAGCTTTAGCTTTTAGTACCTTTTGTTGAAGTTGAATTATTATTACCCAATGACTTTTTCCTTCATGTTGACAGACTATTGAAGCCGTCGTGGCCGACGCGGTTTAGGCTGTAAGTGATGAGAAGGCTAGATTTATAAAATCGAATATAAAACAGCAAATAAATATTAGTATAACTCAAGCCAAAGCAAATACAATAGAAGATTAAAGGTCAAATAAAACAAAATAACAGCTTAATTTGTTTATTTAATGATATAGTAATTGTTAACAGCTAAGTTTTATTCTATGACTTTTGGTTGCATTGACATTTTTTAGGTGATCAACCACTATTTAGCGATCCAACGGGATGGGATGGGTTAGGTTAAAGATTGCAATTGCTGATAATGTCGATTGTGAAATAATTGAAAGAGCATGAAGTCCATTTTTCTATGTGTGTTTCTTCAAAGACAATCTAATCAGACACAAGTGTGTATACAGAAAGTTCTCCACCACAAATTTTATGTAAATGCCTAATGATTAATCAATTAGATTTTGTCACCAAAAAGATAGACCCTGAAGTGAGTAATATACTTTAATTATTTTTAAAAAATTATTATTAAAAAAAACATAGATATAATTAATACATATATAAAATTATAGGTTAAGATACATCACCCTGTAAAGTAAGATTCAAGTTTAAGTTAATGCTTTGATTCAATGGTCGTTTGTTAATTTTCCCTTTATTTGGGGCTCTCTTCTCATGAGTGATAATTGCTTTCCTCGTTAGTAACCACTTTGTCTTCATTTAAGAAAATGATATACATTGTATATGCATGATTAATATATTTCAAATAAATAAACTTGAGGTTTCCGTTAGCAGTCTCAAAAGAGTTTAAATACACTTGACCCTACACTTGTACAGTGATTAACCTCACTCTACTGTATTGTTATTTTTAATGCGATAATTTTGTGGGTTAGCCTTAGCAGAC
This sequence comes from Eutrema japonicum, assembly GCA_030161315.1. Classification (NCBI taxonomy): domain Eukaryota; kingdom Viridiplantae; phylum Streptophyta; class Magnoliopsida; order Brassicales; family Brassicaceae; genus Eutrema; species Eutrema japonicum. The sequence goes on from BSQW01000005.1 coordinate 51,604,255, forward strand.
GTCTGCATAGAGTTAAATTTATTGATTTTAAGAGTAATATTTTTAAGTTTTTTTTTTGCTAAAGATATTTGTAAAGAAACTAAACTTTACATTTTTAAAAAGTGTAGTTGTCAATTTACTTTGTCAAAAAAATTACTAAAAGAGATTTGCATAAATTAAGAGTTAATATATTGGCATTTTTCTTTCGCAAGACTACAAGCAACTTAAAAAATTTGGCAAATTTTTTTTTTTTTGAGGCTTGAAGCCTACAGAAGCATTTTTGGAGACTTGAAGCCTATACAAGCAACTTAAACAATATTTTTTGAGGCTTGAAGCCTATAGAAGCTAGAGTTTGGTATGCAAATTTCAACCAAGTGATTCCATCCCAAAAGCAGCAGTTTTAGAATCGCAATTAAAAAAAAAAAAAAATCAATTTTAACAGTTCTGTTACAAAATAATGATTGTTTCCCTTGTTAAGAATTAATTGTAATAGCAAAAACTCACATTCCCCAATTACGAAAAAGTTCTTGCTAAAACATAGTCTCTAGTCTCTACTTCGTTTATAAAAATTGAATATTTGTCTAAGCTATGTACATGATAAAACCTCTATATTTTTCTGGCTTATGATTTTTTTTTCCAACCAAATTTCATGGTCTAAATACTGATTCTAACGTTGAAATATAGTCAGAAAATATCACACCGGTGTTTAAATTTTTTTACGTGTTCCAAAAAATCTTGATGGACCATATTTGGCGAAATATGATGATAAACGCATATTTTGATCATTTTATTTTTAGTTTCTTAATATTTTTTCGGATTGGTTTGTTCATTTCGGCATTTTACATATTGTCAAGTGAGCCAAATGGTAAGAAAATGAAAAATGAAAATGACGAATTTAGAGAAAAAGAAAACAAATATATTTCTCGATTATCTTGTTTAGATCCAAAAACAAAAGTCTTCAAAGGTCGAGTTTGATTTTAATCTCCCCTAATACCTAGAAATTATGTTCAAGATTCAGTATTTAACTTCTTTTGTACTTTATCTATAGATGTGTTATTTATGATTGTATAAAAAGTTATGTTTTTTTTCGGATGGGTGGGCGAAAGATATTAATATTATAAATCATACGAGTGTAAATTGAGAAGTTAAAAATCATGACCCACGTTTATATCAATAAAAAGAGAAAATATATGATTTAAGGAGTATAATATTTCCTCCATTACAATAATTTGGTTTCTTCAAGTATACGTGTTGGTGCGCGAGAGGTGGTTGTGTAAAGCCGAAGCAAAACTTCTTGCGCGGCTTAGGCTAATATAAAACAATCAATTCAAAAGGGTTATGACACTCGTCCACTTATTATTTATACAATCGAAATATGCTTATATACGTAAACAGTTAATGAAATAACACAACATTTGCTTACCTTGAAAATGAAGACATCTTTGAATAGAAAATAGACATGTTCATGAATATATATTAATGTTATATTGCACACGTAAGGTTAACGAATTAGACATGTCTGTAATATATACCTTGCGAATGAAGAAACTAATATATAGAAATGGGTTATATATTCAAAAAAAAAGAAACAAAAAGAACAAGTGAAGAGCACTTCTCCTAGTTGTCTTTGATGTTTTCATTGTGGGTCTCTCTCAAAACCGTTTTCGTCCATGACCGATCAACTAACGTTTCTTCACTTGGTTAAATTAGTTATATACAAGCATACATTTGTTGTTGGTGTGCTTTATTAATTAACCCCAAACAATATTGGTCTACTAAAAATGTATATAAATCATTTTAAAAAGAGCCGGGGTTCGGATGTTTTTCATGTTTTAAAACAAAGCAACACACCATATATTATATTATATAATTGAGACAATACTAAAATTAAGGAATAGAGATTAAAAAGGAAGAAGAAGAAAATTGGTGTATAATTGTTTTTCTTCCCAGAATTGTAAGCAAACCGTACAACTATCCCTTTCATCATCATCATCATTCTCCCTTCATCAAGTCTTCTCTCTTTTCTCTCTCTATTATAAAAACAAACTTCACTCGTTCACATCAATAAATCGAGCCTTGAGAAAGACAAACAAATTTAAGAGAAACAATTAACTCAACAAAAGAAAAAAAATGAGGAAACCAGAGGTAGCAATTGCAGCCACTCATCAAGTAATAAAGAAGATGAAGAAGGGACTTTGGTCTCCAGAGGAAGACTCAAAGCTGATGCAATATATGATAAGCAATGGACAAGGATGTTGGAGCGATGTCGCGAAAAACGCAGGCCTTCAACGATGTGGCAAAAGCTGCCGTCTTCGTTGGATCAACTATCTTCGTCCTGACCTCAAGCGTGGCGCTTTCTCTCCTCAAGAAGAGGAACTCATCATTCGCTTTCATTCCATTCTTGGCAACAGGTTTATATTTTTGCCATCATTTTGCTTATTTTACATGGTAACAGCTTTTTAAGAAAATAAAAAAATAAGGTGATTCTAGTGGATACATTTTATTTTAGAGAACTAGCATTTTTGGGGGTTAATGGGTAAAAAGCAAAAATATATATATATATAGAAAGCCAAGCCGACTGTTTTAGAACAAAAGTCCACCCTGAAATTAACGACCAATTTGTTGAATTATAACGCAAACTATGTTTTTATTTGAAGTTTGTTTTTCCTTTCTACCGGTTAAATAAGAAGTGAGCTATTTGTTCAGAGCAAGTTAACATAAACAATCTACATGTGTATTACTCTATTGTGAATATGATATACTCTATATGAAAGTCATAGATACATATACATCGTAAAAATGTATAATCGAACTTCACGTTGAAGAATATATAGAGTTTGGTTCGAGTTTTCATTGGCACGATAACTGTTTAAATTCAAAGGGATAAATGATTGTTTGTAAAGAAAATATGACGCAATAGAAAGTTGAATTTTATAATAATAGTAACAATAGAAAATAGACGCAAAAAGCCAAATCAGGTATGAGTACATTTACATGTAATTATGTGAGTGGTCAAAGTTCGTTAATCGTGGGTGCTAAGACTTAAGAGTGCGTCTTATAAAACACACACTTGTTTTAGTGAAAGCGGCTTTTGTCTCCTTAGCACTTTTTCTTCTCTTCTTTAGGGTTTTACTTCAACTTTCATTTTCTAATTATACATTTATAAGTTTTTTCTACCTGTCGCTTTCTCCAGAAACATATACATTTATTAGTTTACACTTTACGTTACATGATTCTCATTTTTTTTTTTTTATCTCTTCTATTATATAATTTCTTCCGTTTTAAAAAGTTTCTTCAACACTTTTTAAATCAAGTGCCTTTGGTCTAGTGGCAGTGAAGTGCCTAATTTGGCTTCCCACCCGGGTTCGAGTGCGTTTGACCATCAGAAGACGTTTTAAGTGGCAAAAAAACATGGAGCGCCCACAGACCTCGTGGGATTAGTTTTTGGGTCTAGAAAGCTTTTAGAATCTCCACGGTTATCAAAAAAAAAACACTTTTTATACGAACTAAAAACAAGTTAATTTTTTTTATTGTACCTATAAAAACTAATTGACTCTTGGACTTATGTTATCTTAATTTTATATATATTATTTATTAGATAATTTTGAATAGAGATAAATTACATACTTTTTTGTCAAAACTTATGTGCAACCATATAACGACAATCTTTTTTTTGGGTCTAACTATAATTATTGCGTAATTTTGTAACAGTTGTATTGCCTTGTTTAAACTTGTCGGATTCAAAAAGTAAATTACTTAGGTCGGTTTTCTAATTCGCATGCAAACCATGCACTTGACTAATTTTTACATAACATCGTCTTATTAAACTACTCTACTCTATTTATTCATCTTTCGAATTCATATATAGGTGGTCTCAGATTGCAGCACGATTGCCTGGTCGGACCGATAACGAGATCAAGAACTTTTGGAACTCGACAATAAAGAAAAGGCTAAAGAAGATGTCCGATACATCCAATATCATCAACAACTCATCCTCATCACCCAACGCAAGTGACTCCTCTTCTAATTCGTCCTCTTCTTTGGAGCTTAAAAACATTATAGGAAACTTCATTTCCTTACAAGAACAAGGATTCGTCAACCCTTCTTTGACCAACATACCAACCAACAACAATCCATTCCCAGCGCCACACATGATCGGCCACCCGTGTTATGACGATTTTACCCCTTATGCAGATGGTTTCTATGGGGTAAACACAGGGGTACAAGGGGAACTCTACTTTCCACCTCTGGAATGTGAAGAAGGTGATTGGTACAAGGCAGATATTAACAACAACTTAGACGACATGAACACTAATGGAGCTGGAAACGTACCTGAGAGTATGAGAATGGAAGAGTATTGGGACATTGACCAGTTGATGAACACCGAGGTTCCGTCGTTTTACTTCAACTTCAAACAAAACCTATGAAATTTTACGTCATCTTATTCTTTTTCTGTTGCGGAATTATACTCAAGATTCTTGGGCACACATAAATGAAAATATATACAGAGAACATTGTTATAGATAGATGAAAAGTTAGAGAGTGTTTTGTATTCCGAATAATCAATTTTCGTACTAGGGCTTGACTTGCCATGTCTAATGAGTAGTCAATGTAAAATACATATATCTCTGAATAAAAGAAGAAATACAAGATTGAGCTACTAAAAAGGTATAGTCGATTAATTAATGCGCATTGTGTGGTCAATATTGCATAAGATACTGAGGAATCTATTTCGGTTACAATAACCACCAAGTGAAACGAATTATAGATAAAAGTCGGTATAACCTACATTGTCTAACCTTGGTGTCAAACCAAGTTTTAGAAGAAAAGCTTTCAAATCACTCATGGAAATATATTATTTTAACGATATATCTGGTTACAAATACATTTTAACATATGCGACCATGCTAGCTAAACATGCATTGCACATAAGGAATGATATTTGAAAAATATTTGTCACCATACATTAAAAAGAATTGCTGTTATATTGGTTCTGATGAAATTAATGTAAATGATTGTTTAATTAAATGTTAGTTTCAAACATAATTTTAAACTTTTCAAATAAGCCTTTAAGAAAAAATAAAAAGTTAAATTCATAAAAAAATTGGTTGAGTGAAGGCTTTTTTGTTTCTTTGTTTGTTTTTCTCGATCTAAGAGACCCAAAAAAAAAAGAGGCCGGTGGTGTTTTTGTGGGCTATTGAAATTAAGTATGGCTAGCCACAAAGTAAATCAAATAAATTTTGGAATATAAGATGTGAAATTAGTTGGTACGGTCCGTAATCCTCAAGTTTAGCCCGCTTTTCTATATCAAGTTTTTGAAATTTTGTTTAGCCTAGCAGTAATTGTTAGAGGGGGGATTAGCACCCCCTGGTTTAACTCGGTTCGAACCGAGATCGGTTCAATCAAGACCGGTCTACGATGGTTCGGATCAAAGACAAGTCGGCCCGAAAACGTTGGGCCGAGCTCGGAATCTCGCTGAAAGCCCATCTCGGCTACAATCTAGGCCCAGCGCGAGCCCAATCCGTTACAACAGATAAAATCGGAATATTTCCTCTTTCCCGCCGATCTCGGAAATGGAAATATTCCTTGCGAACAGACCGCCGAAGAATAAGGAATATATCTTTATCTCGGAGGGGAATCCGGAATATTTCCATTCCCTAATCGAGCAAGGAAAAGGGAATATTCACATTTAGAGCCGCCTCAAGACAATATAAATAGAGGAGAAGGTTCATTCATCAAATCATCCACAACTTCCGCAGAGACAGAGAATACAAGAGAGAGCTCATTACCGATCTCGAGTCTTTTGTCTTTGCTTTCTTACTTAAAATCAGTTGTAACCGCCGACCTAGATCAATAAACGAGATTCCGATTAAAAGTACTGTTTTACCCCCTTTTTGTGTGATTTACGGATCAACAATTGGCGCCGACTGTGGGGAATATAGAACAGTACTTTCGGATATCGTTTGATTGCAGTTCGGCAATGGTTCTTCCAGTCGATACCAAACTGAATTTGCCGATCTAAAATTTATGTGCGAATTCTGGTTCCCGGAGCTTCGCCGTCACTACTCAGCAACAATTCAGGTCGTCAAGGACAAAAAAAAAAAAAAAAAAAAAAAAAAAAAAAAAAAAAAAAAAAAAAGAACTCGATGCCATCTCGGTTTCTCAGAAAATATCTCCGCCCTCCGATCACACCACGATCACAATCAGGAATCCGGCACCACGTCAAACTTCCCGGAGCTTCGCCGTCACTCAAGCTCTCCGGAGCTCCGACGCCAACCTGCAATAAAAAAAAAAAAAAAACAACCTGAAGATCATAATCCTTCCTCGACAGTGAATCGGCGACAGTTCCAGTCAAATTCAAATCCGGTGAATTGCTCCTTTACCGACCAAGGCCTTCCCGTGCCGATCTACTTTGGCTCGCAACGAGCCACCTCCATCGAATCTAAGCTTCAGAAAACCACGATGATATCTTTCCCGCTCGACGATGAATCCGAGGCAAGTCCGACCAAGTCAGATTCGACGACCACGACAAATACACGTCGCCCCCGATTCTCCATCGTCGACCCCAATCGCAATTTTCCGTCAACGACCTCAACCGCGATTTTCTCTATTGCCAACATCCATACCACGGCTCAAAACACGAATTCACAAACTCACCGTCACCAGCAGCCAGTCAGCTCGTGGTTTTGATACGAGCTCGTCAAGCTCAGCCTTCGCCACCGCTAAGCCATCTTCGTTAATCTCTGATGTCTCGGCAACGAGCTCAAGCCGACGTTCGAAAGGGATCGGATTTCTTATTGGGCCCAAAGAAGCAATTGGCCCATCTGAAAGAAGCAAATTAATTGGTTTAATATCCAAAAACCAAACCGGGCCGAGTTCAATTGGTTCACTAACCGATCTATCAAAACCAGTATCACAGCTCGTCAACCGAGTTATAAAAATTCAGGTATTTTTTATCAAATTTTTTACTTATTATTCGAAGATATTTTCTTTTCAGATTATATCATAGGATCCGTTCCTTCAAGCCGAACTTAAGCAGTTCGCCGAACTCGTACAGTTCGTATCATCAAGCCGAACTTAAGCAGTTCGCCGAACTCGTACAGTTCGTATCATCAGGCCGAACTTAAGTAGTTCGCCGAACTCGTACAGTTCGTATCATTAAGCCAAACTTTATGTTTGCCGAACTCCAACAGTTCGTATTTTCTAAGTCAAACTTTTAGTTTGCCGAACTCCAACAGTTCGTATTTTCTAAAGTCAAACTTTTAGTTTGCCGAACTCCAACAGTTCGTATTTTCTAAAGTCAAACTTTTAGTTTGCCGAACTCCAACAGTTCGTATTTTCTAAGCCAAACTTTATGTTTGCCGAACTCCAACAGTTCGTATCTTCTAAGTCAAACTTTTAGTTTGCCGAACTCCAACAGTTCGTATCTTCTAAGTCAAACTTTTAGTTTGCCGAACTCCAACAGTTCGTATTTTCTAAGCCAAACTTTATGTTTGCCGAACTCCAACAGTTCGTATCTTCTAAGTCAAACTTTTAGTTTGCCGAACTCCAACAGTTCGTATCTTCTAAGTCAAACTTTTAGTTTGCCGAACTCCAACAGTTCGTATTTTCTAAGTCAAACTTTTAGTTTGCCGAACTCCAACAGTTCGTATTTTATAAGTCAAACTTTTAGTTTGCCGAACTCCAACAGTTCGTATTTTCTAAGTCAAACTTTTAGTTTGCCGAACTCCAACAGTTCGTATTTTCTAAGTCAAACTATTAGTTTGCCGAACTCCAACAGTTCGTATTTTATAAGTCAAACTTTTAGTTTGCCGAACTCCAACAGTTCGTATTTTCTAAGTCAAACTTTTCGTTTGCCGAACTCTAACAGTTCGTATCTTATAAGTCAAACTTTTAGTTTGCCGAACTCCAACAGTTCGTATTTTCTAAGTCAAACTTTTCGTTTGCCGAACTCTAACAGTTCGTATCTTCTAAGCCAAACTTTTAGTTTGCCGAACTCCAACAGTTCGTATTTTCTAAAGTCAAACTTTTCGTTTGCCGAACTCTAACTGTTCGTATTTTAAGTCAAACTTTTAGTTTGCCGAACTCCAACAGTTCGTATTTTCAACCACCAACGGTTCCCATATCAACGTCCTGGCCAGACGATCTGATAAAGCCGAGCTTAGCTCGCACGCATCCTCATGGTGCAATGGATAAAACACTTTCCACATTCAAAGCCGAGATCAGTCTCGCACCAAATTCTCAGATTATCCGAGCTAAATAAGCCAAGTCCGTCTCGCACACTCGGATTCAATGTGAGAAACCTAGAGCATATTAAGATGGGCTGCTCACGTACTCTTAAAACTAAACTCTAGGGTCAAGCCGAACGTCCTTCCTCGCAAATCTAAGCCGACTTCTCAACAGTCGCAAAACTAGTAAGCCGATTTCTCAACAGTCGCAAAAACAAGTAAGCCGATTTCTCAACAATCGCAAAAGCAGTAAGCCGATCTACGATAGGGATTGCCGACCTCGAACAGGTTCAGTCGAATTTATCCTCTTCACCCGGCTAAGACCGTACAGTTTACGGCACCACTGTGTACGATAAATTCGAGAGGTTCGTATAATGTACGACTTCAAAAGACTAGTCAAACCGCGAGAATTCCGATCTTCATTCTCGAAAGAAATTCACCGGACTCAGAATCTACCGCACTCGAGACGGATTTTGATTGAACCAACCTCAATTCTAACCGAGCTAAAGAATACTCCTCAAAATTCGCCGAACTCATAAACTCCCTCGCCGAACTGAGGGGGGGACCAATTGTTAGAGGGGGGATTAGCACCCCCTGGTTTAACTCGGTTCGAACCGAGATCGGTTCAATCAAGACCGGTCTACGATGGTTCGGATCAAAGACAAGTCGGCCCGAAAACGTTGGGCCGAGCTCGGAATCTCGCTGAAAGCCCATCTCGGCTACAATCTAGGCCCAGCGCGAGCCCAATCCGTTACAACAGATAAAATCGGAATATTTCCTCTTTCCCGCCGATCTCGGAAATGGAAATATTCCTTGCGAACAGACCGCCGAAGAATAAGGAATATATCTTTATCTCGGAGGGGAATCCGGAATATTTCCATTCCCTAATCGAGCAAGGAAAAGGGAATATTCACATTTAGAGCCGCCTCAAGACAATATAAATAGAGGAGAAGGTTCATTCATCAAATCATCCACAACTTCCGCAGAGACAGAGAATACAAGAGAGAGCTCATTACCGATCTCGAGTCTTTTGTCTTTGCTTTCTTACTTAAAATCTGTTGTAACCGCCGACCTAGATCAATAAACGAGATTCCGATTAAAAGTACTGTTTTACCCCCTTTTTGTGTGATTTACGGATCAACAGTAATTAAAGATTGGAAAGTAGAAACGGAAAAAAGAGCTTTCCAATAGAGGAGTTTCTCTCATAGTTCAAAGTGTAACGAATGATTGTCATCTTCAGTCGTTCGTTGCCATAGGATCGCTTATGTGGCTTCATGATCTGTTTGAAAATGAGACTCTTGCCTTCTGTTTAAGGTTTTTTCGGTGGTGGTTCTAAAAGTTAAAGTTAGATTTGGTCTTGTAATTTTTTGGAAAGTTTTGTATAGGCTTATTTAGATGCTTGATGCATTAATCCTTGTCTCTGCCGTATTGTTTAGGTGTAGCTTGTGAGCTCTCTTAGTAGAGTTGATGTAATTGTTTTTTTTAATAAGATGACCAAAAAAAAAAAAAGACCAAAAAAGAAGAAGAAAAAAAAAAAGGGAAGACCATATGGCTTTTGGTTTGTAAATTTGGGCAATAGATGAGGTGACCCACCAAAGACGGAGATCTCTATTTCCCACCTCACGACTTATACTCGAACTCATCGCCGTATCTGATCACTCATCTCTGTCCGTAGATTCCTTTTTCTTCATCCACCGTCCGATTTTCCATCCAACGGTCATCATTCAAGTCTCTCGTCATTACTACTCTTCTTCTTCACTTGTCTCTTCACGTCCTTTGGTCTCGCCGACGCTACAACAATGGCGTCTCTCGCTCTCTCCGGCTCCTGCTCTCTCGCCTTTCCCCTCAAATCTCGATCTCTCCTTCTCCCTCGACCTCCTTCCTCTCTTAATTTTCTGAAACCTCTCCGATCTACCGATTCCCGCATCTCCTTAGTCAAATCCCCACTTCCCCTCGCTCTCACCCCCCGGAGATCAACTCTCGTTAAGGCCTCTTCCGCCGCAGCTTCCTCCTCCCCGGCGCCCCTCGTCCCAGCTCCGGCGCCATGGCAAGGAGCCGCGATTAAGCCGCTTCTCGCATCGATCGCCACTGGTTTGATTCTATGGTTCGTCCCGGTTCCCGAGGGAGTCACCCGCAACGCGTGGCAACTACTCGCGATCTTCCTCGCCACGATCGTCGGGATCATCACGCAGCCGCTTCCGCTCGGCGCCGTGGCTCTATTAGGACTGGGAGCTTCCGTTCTCACCAAAACCCTAACGTTCACGGCCGCCTTCTCCGCTTTCGGAGATCCGATCCCGTGGCTCATCGCTCTCGCTTTCTTCTTCGCCCGCGGTTTCATCAAAACCGGTCTCGGTAACCGAGTGGCCTACCAGTTCGTTAGGCTGTTCGGGAGCTCCTCGCTCGGGCTCGGTTACAGTCTCGTCTTCAGTGAGGCTCTCTTGGCTCCTGCGATTCCTTCCGTCTCAGCTCGTGCCGGTGGAATCTTCCTCCCGTTGGTGAAATCTCTCTGTGTCGCTTGTGGTAGCAACGTTGGGGATGGGACCGAGCACCGTCTTGGGTCGTGGCTGATGCTCACCTGTTTCCAGACTTCCGTGATCTCTTCCTCTATGTTCTTGACGGCTATGGCAGCGAATCCCTTGAGCGCTAATCTGGCGTTCAACACGATCAAGCAGACGATAGGATGGACTGATTGGGCTAAAGCTGCGATTGTGCCAGGACTTGTGTCATTGATTGTTGTTCCCTTTCTTTTGTATATTATCTATCCTCCTACGGTGAAGAGCAGCCCTGATGCCCCGAAGCTGGCTCAGGAAAAGCTAGATAAGATGGGACCTATGTCCAAGAACGAGTTGATTATGGCTGCCACTTTGTTTCTCACGGTAACTGTGCTTCATGACCTATACTTCTCTGGCTTTGCTTTCTCAACATATACGCTGTGCAAATCTACTTGATATCACTTTTTGCTTTTTAGCTATTGTGTCTCCTTAGATTGCATCTTGATTTAGATGAAGCAAGGGGCTCTGCTTCTGTTTTAACTTGCTTTAATGTCCTGGTTTTGGTTCCTTATTATTACGCAAAAGATTTTCCTGTTCTAAACAAGTTCTATCTTTGACACAGGTTGGTCTCTGGATTTTCGGAGCTAAGTTGAGTGTAGATGCTGTGACTGCAGCCATTCTTGGATTATCAGTCCTCCTTGTGACAGGTGTTGTGACATGGAAAGAGTGCTTAGCTGAGTCAGTCGCATGGGACACACTCACATGGTTCGCTGCCCTCATTGCAATGGCTGGTTATCTTAACAAATACGGTCTCATTGAGTGGTTCAGCCAGACCGTAGTCAAGGTTTGTTAACGATTTGATGATTGCTTAAAAAGGCCTTGGCAAATGAAATGTCTTTGACATTTTTATTGGGTTTGATAACTGTGCAGTTTGTGGGAGGATTGGGTTTGTCATGGCAACTATCTTTTGGAATCCTCGTCCTCTTGTACTTCTACACTCACTACTTCTTTGCGAGTGGAGCGGCTCACATTGGGGCTATGTTCACTGCCTTTTTATCAGTCTCAACCGCTCTAGGCACTCCGCCTTACTTTGCAGCCTTGGTTCTTGCATTTCTTTCGAACCTGATGGGAGGATTGACCCATTATGGTATTGGGTCTGCACCTATCTTCTACGGGGCTAACTACGTGCCGCTGGCTAAATGGTGGGGCTATGGATTCCTGATATCAATAGTCAACATTCTTATCTGGCTTGGTGTAGGTGGTGCCTGGTGGAAGTTCATTGGCTTGTGGTGAGGACCACCACACAAACAGTATTCTCATTCTTTTCCTGACTTATATATCATCTTTTGGAATGGCTTTGAGATTCAGATTTGATAAGGATTTAATATCAGGATTTTTGAGAGTTGATCTGGGGATTTTTCAGCGATTTTTCTTCTCTCTCACATTTTGAGGTGTAAGTAAGCCTTGCATCAGTTTTGTTCGTCGTCTAACTTTACTTAAAAATAAATAAAAAAATGAGAAGATCACCTTTACTTTACTTCCACATCCGTAAACGTGATTTGCGCCACCAACACAAAGAAAATCAATTCATGTGTACACAAAGTTGGCAGAATAGTAAACTGGATAAACCAAAAGGAAATGAATGAATCTGATTAGCTGAAACAGTATGTTATTATTTCTCATAAAATGTTGTTTGACAAATATGAATGAGAGATATTAGAAACAATTGACAAACGAGAATACAAAAAACAAAAAATACGGGAAATAATAAGAGGCAAAAGAGGAACAACTTCGCCTTTGCTACAACAGAGAGACAATAATCAATTTAATGAGGTAAACAAATACAAAAGTAAATGAAATTTCAGAAAGAAGTCTGAAAAAACTGAGCCTTTTAGGGTTATTAGAATCGAAAAAGCGCTCACCCGGAATTTGACTTTCCGTTGTGCTTTCTTGAATAATAAATAAACAAATCATCAGTTTCACAGCTTCACTTGCAGAAACGTGAACCTCTCTTTCCCTGAGTTAGCGATCCAGCTGGAGCTGCTCGAGCCACGCATCAAGAATATCGCCCTCACGACCGTCACTGTGACGGTTCACGCTCGGACCAGCTTGAACCAACGGCCTCGCACCATTCATGTTCATGACTCGGTTGCTGTTCCTAGGTGACGCAGAGTCTTTTACCAGCTGCTGAACCCATGAAACATCTGCTTCCCTATTTGAGTTATTATTAGCCAACGAATGAGATTTTCTTAACCGACCTAGCTCATCCGATTGTACCGACCAATCCACCTTGTTTCCGTGGCTCTGATCCCAATTTGACCAAGGACTTAGTGGCGACTCAGAATCAGTCGGTATTAAATCACGGGGCAGACTGGATCCAAAATCACGGGAGCTAACGCTACGTGAATGTAGCTGCTGTTTCATTCGCGAGCTCATTGGGGAAATAGGCTCCATGGCTCGGGGTGACGAGGCTTGTTGCAGCAGAGAATGTTGCTCCACATTCTTTGGAGAAGACATTAGATTTGTCTTAATAGGAGAGAGCATGCTCTGCTTATTATTCTGCAGCTGATTAAGAAGCGCGGATTTGTGGGACGGCGATAGAACAGAAGAGACAGCAAGTTGATCAGAGAAACGAGGGGATGAAACCTCGGATGAGAAAAGTTCCTCCAGATTCGAAGGGGTCAGGGTCTTGGGACGAGCGGAATGATTCATAAAGCGTGGACTGGACATATCGCCAACGAGCTGACGCTGCATCTCAAACTCTTGCAGCATGCTAAGCTGCTCAGAAGGAATATCTCTAGCGTTCAGAGAAGATCTCAGACGACTCAATTGGATATTGCTTCCAGGAAGATGCAACGCCGGTATGTTCTGTTGAGGCCAACCCATCGATGAATGCGGCATAACACCATTTCCAGAAGGAGAGATCGGAGGGGTGAACGAATGTTGAGCAGCAGATGGTGAGCCAGGTAACATGTTCAAAACTGAAGCCATGTCCATAGTAGAGGTGGAAACAGCAGAAGAAGCCCGAGGAGATGGCAATCCAGAGCCTGTGGAAGCATACAAGGGACGCAACTCCTCATTTGCGTGAGCAAAGAAGCAAACCCTTCGGTTGCAACTCATCCCATCCTTGCACAATCTTGTTCTGTATTGAGCAGGGTGTAGCCAGCATTCAAACACCCCATGAGCATATTCACACATATCGCCTTGCTTACAGGAACCCTTCTTAAAATCCGGGCATGGGACACATGTATAGTGAAATTTCCTCGGGTCTCTTCTCCTGGCATTCTCACCTGGGTGAGCAAATGGACATTCAGTCCAGTCATGGGAATAAGCTCGAGAACATGGGCGGATCTTAAACGAGAACATACGAAACTCATCTGTCGAATAAATCCCACTTTTGATGTCGGGCAATGATGGATCAATTGGGTACTCCTTTTTTTCCGATGCAAAAGTTCCATCCGTACCGTTGGCCTTAGTGGGAGAGGATACTGAATCTAAAGAGAGTAAGGAGGAGCCATTATCTGGTGATGACGAGAGAGACCGGAAACTTGATCCCAGGCTAGATGACGACGCATGCAGATCTTCAGATATAATCTCATCTTTCTTCAAGATCTCTTCAAGGATGGTTCTTACACCGGGAGCGTGTGGAGACACAACAAGAACATCAACAGGACGATTCCCAAGAGCATCAGGGATACTAGGATCTGCTCCTGCACTCAGAAGCAACTTGACAACATCCAAGGAATTCACAGAAGCACCAGAGGCAGCGCAATGAAGAGCAGTGCTTTTATCTGGACCACAAGACAGATTCAACTCTGCTTCCGGGAAAGAAAGAATAAGCTTCACAACGTCTAAACTTCCATATATCGAAGCAACCATCAGCGGGGTTCTTTGCTCAAGAACCATTTTTCGAACAAACCTCTGGCGTCTGTACCAGAGACCCTCCTGGTTGATACAAGGCACAAGAGAGAGTTGCCGTTTAAAGCCCTCCACATTGTTGTCTGCAGCAAACTCAAGCAAGGCAGAAAATGAATGTTCCCCCTCGGCATCGTTCATGGGTTTGGCCAAAGAATCACACTCTTGGTCTGACAGCGATGAAAGAGTGTTATTTTCCGTATCCAGCTTCTTAGAGAGACCACACATGCTTATCGGCACCGGAAAAAAGATTTGAATTGATAAACCAAAAGAGAAAGCGTCACTTGGGCAGTGAATCAACCAATAACGTATGCCTGCAATGTAGAAGAAGAAGGCATTAAATAAATTGGTCAACCAAAATTGGCAAATAAGGAATACTATTGAACCGATAATAATACAAATTTGACCGAGAAAAAGGAAACAAATTGACATGGAAACAACGGAAAGTCAGAAGATTTACCATAAAATAAGACTCAACGGATCTAATAAATGCTGTGAATTTTTTTGAAGAAAAGCGTCTGAAATTAATTTCTAAGGCTAACCCAGAAGAAAGGCAAAATAAAAATCTAAGAAGCATCAGATTCAGTATAGTTCAGACGAACATCCTCATCAAACATTCTCTCACAAAAACTTCCTACCAACCAAACAGATAAACAACTTTAAGAAGAGACGATTCTAGAATTAAAATATCTTAAAAATAAAAGACAGGAAGAAGAAGAAGAAGAAGAAGTCAATGAACAGTCAACCACAATCGAAATCTCTAAACTACACGAAACCAAACTATTTGACTTAAATCTCAATCACCCAGTAAAATCCCCTTCACACAACATATTCCAATAATCAATTAAAAAACGAATTTAGAAACGAAAGTTGTTCACCAAATCTACTCCACCATTTTTTCGTGAGCTTACCTTGTGGGAAGATCACAAGCCGAATCGCGCGATCCGGAACACAACGCAGCTGAATCTAGACGGTAACGCCGAAAAGACAGAAAAACATTTCCAGATCCAAAAGGGTAAAATGCAAAAGAAAAAAGAGGGACAAATCTAAGATCGATCACCTTCAGCTGAGCGAGAGAGCGTGTTTTTTTTTGGTTTGTTTGTTTGAAAGAAAAACGAAAACGGATGAGAGAGGTAACTGGTGTGACCGGAAGAGGAGGTGAGAGATAGAGTAGGGAGGTTAAAGAGCTCTGCAGCGTATGTGACGGGATAAAGCGGTAGAAGGTGGCGGGCGCGTGGGGCAATATTTAAGCGTATTGGAATACAGGTTTCAAATCCACGTAAAAATAAAAGAATCTGATTCTTAGATCACAGCCGTTGGATGAGAGGAGCGGACTCCGACTGACTTTTAGACGGTGGTCAAGCTGCATGTCTTTAGGGCTTTAATATATTTTATTTCTTCATTCTTAATTAAAAATATTATTTTTATACTAGTTTTTATTTTTTAAATTTATAATATTATTTTGTTCGAGCCTCATGGGACCGTTTCGGTCCAGCGATTCAGTTTTAGTGCTTGTACTTCGTTTGTTTTTCTTAATTGATCATCAGTTTCGTTTTGATTTTTTTTTTTTTTTTTTTGTGTAATTTTAGTTTTTGTTGTCTCTGTTTCTTAGGACTTCGTCTCTATTTTTTTTGTCTCTCGTTTTTTTTTTGGTATCCATTATAGTCAGCTGTTGTATTCTCTTTTGATTTCAATTTGCTATTTAAAAAAAAATTAGACAGAAAATAAATTATTTTGCAAAGAGAATATAAGAGCATATATAAAAACGCCCAAAGCACACCAGAGATCGAGTGACATCAGGATGTTCCCACAAAACGAGACAATGAGTTTGAGTTTTAGCCGAAATATAATGTTTTGGAATTATTATTTTTATGTCTAGATTAGGACGAATCTTCAAAACCAAATCCCACCTAACACACGGTTTAATGTTTTACCGGTTTTTTATAATCACATACCTCTCCTTTGAAAGCCAGAGATTTTCCCTTTCCTCTGATACTTTATTCAAGTGAAATACAAGAAATACCACCTACCTGAAGCTTCGAATCTTGCATCTAATATGCCGGTAAAAGAAAAACATATAAGGGTCTTTGTATATCTACATGCATGTTGAACCTAATTTAACCAAGTTGTCTTGGCCTAATGTAAATGAGTGGGTATATGCCCTTTCCCATATGGATTCAAGTCTTTTTGGCTACCATTCCACGATTAAATCAGCAAATTGTTGACGTGTATTCCGGTTGTTGGACCGCTGGAGATTACTCTCGGGCCTAGAAAACCGTTGAATATTCCTTTTTTTTTTTTTAACCTAATTGATATTTTCTTTGAAACAACATAGATGTCAATCTCAATATGTTTTTCTTTTTTTCTAATGTTGAATTGGATTTGTAAGCAATGTATACCATATTTGAGATTTATATATTGTTGCAATCAGGGACGGATCTACTGTTTACAAAGTGGGGGCAAATGCCACCACTCAATTTTTTTTTGCCATCACATAACTTTTTTCATGATTTAAGTACAAAAGGCCACCAAACATTTTTTTTCTATTTTATGAAAAAACTCATTTTGTTATAAAATAATCAAAATTTTAAAACTCTAATCAATTAATTATTAACCAATCTTTACAAATTAAAAACTCTAATTTTTTTTTCCAATTTTGTTTTCTCTTTCTTTCTTCCTCGTGCTTGCTTGGAAACATAAAGATGAACTTTTTTTCTTCTTAATTTTGATCTGCCACTTCGAGTTCTAGACCATCTTCCAATTAGTGTTACTTGTTAGTAATGTATTTGTTTTTGCAAAATACGTTTATGTGTTTTATATTGTTGTGAAAGTTGCTTTTGAGTTTTCACCATCATACACAAAAAGCCTTTGGTTTACATGTTTGAGGAATTAGTTTTAAATTTACCGGTTGCCACCGCAAGTGTTACAAGATATTTTTCTGCAATAAAACTAGTGAAGACAGCTGCACGCATCCGAATTGGAGATCATTTTCTAAGTGATTGTCTGGTTTGCTTTGTTGAAAAAGTGAAAAAGTGATAAAAAGGTTTTAGATGATGAATGAGCGTAGTGTACTTTTGTAGAAGTTTTTTCATTGTCATCACATTTGTTGAATTTTATTTCGAATTTTGTATAACATTTTTAATTATTTTTACTGTTTTTATTATGTTATATTTTTGCCATTATTAATTATATTTTTTAGATCCGCCACTAATTGCAATAAAAGCAGTAGAGTTCCAGCAACAAAGTTTCTAAACCAAACATGCTTCATCACCCGTGTTTGTGTGAACTCATCACGAACATATAAGCATACCATTGGCTAGCTCTATGAAGAACATGCTATATATACGAGTGTAAAAAGTTTGTAGACGATAAAGTATGAAGCATACACATCCGTCCAAAACAAATAACAGTGTCTTCAAGTCTGTGAATATACACAGAGAGGAATCAATCACAGTAGAAACAAAAGTTTGTAGTAATATATCCAAAAATCAAATAGTCTTGGGCATATGGTCCCTCCATTTTCCATGTGTCACTCGTCCCACACGATCACTTGCGTGTCACTTGGACCCAAATTTGAATTTTCTCTTGTTAATTTTTAAAAATTTGTTTGCCGGAGAAAAATAAAAAATGATCCTATGATTACGTCACCCGGAGAAGATCCCAGATCTGCGCGCGCTGGCATCGTTCATAGACTGCCACGTGTCAAAACCTTTTTTAACTTTCGTGTGTCAAAATTATATACAATTCTGGAAAACACAAATACAATTCTGGGAAAGAAAAAAAAGGAGAGAAAATCCCCAAAAATCTAGGGTTTTCTTCTGCCCAATCCTATTTTTCTTCTAAGAAATTCTTCGTTACTGCTGCCTGTCGGGTGTTCCCGATCGCTTCTCTTCACCAAGTTCTTGTCTGGTTTTGTTAGATTCTGATTTCTTTTTTCTTTTTTTCTTTTCTGGTCTGAACTCTGCAAATTCGTGATCGATTAAAATAACTTCAACCTTGTCAAGTTATCTTCATAGAAGACGGTTCCAAAACCTTTGTTGCGAATTCCCTCTGGTATGTTTTTTTTATATTTTTTTTTTGTATTTGAATTTTGTCGCTGGAATTCGTGAAAAATAGATTCAGGTGCCAAAATAGATTCCTTTTAATATTACTGTGAGGTTATGGTAGTTTGAATTGTAAATTCGATACACGACGAAATTTATAACTTTTCACCTGTTGCTTGCATGTCTCTGCATTGCTTAATAGCCCGGAAATTGCTGTTTTCTAGTTGAAAATCGGTTTTAGTGATGAATTTCTTTTCTTTTTTCCTTGATTCTATTATATTGAATTGGTTACTCACATATGTTGACCTAATTCTGAAGAGATGCAATCGAATCCGGGAAGAGGAAATGAAGCTGAAGTCAATCACCATGCTGATCAGCAACCGATGATGTTTCCAGATCCCTGGTGGAAAAATAACTCTTTTGGTGTCGTACCTCAAGCGGGACCTTCTGGAATTCCATCTAATTCCTCTTCTTTGGAATGTCCCAACGGTTCCGAATCAAACGATGTTCATTCAGCATCCGAAGAAGACGGTGCGTTGAATGGTGAAAACCATGCCGCTTGGAAGGATTCACAAGCTGCAACTTCGTCCCGTTCAGGTTTGTCTTCTTGGTTTGTTACTGGGACTTATCATTCCCCTGCAGTATTGTTTTGATGCGTGATCTTGTGATCTCTTCTCCTCCAACGTGTATGTAACTTGTTAAATGATTACTAAGTGAACGCATTCTTGAACGCTTATTTTGCAATTTGGTGAAGAATTCTTCCTCAAGCAGGCAGGAAAAAAATATTAGGTTTGGTGATTTGGGCATTATAGGACAAGCCAAAGTCGTGAAGTTATGAAATCTGGTCCCTGAGATGTAATTGTTGGGTTTTATAGTTCTTTGAATGCAAAAATGCAAAGGAGATGTTGCCCTGAAACGTGCCATCCTTTTTCTTTTTTTTTGGTATCTATAATAGTGTCTCTCTTCAATTTCAGTAGATAACCATGGAGTGGAAGGGAATGATCCGGCGCACTTGGCAGTTTCTATGCATAACACGCATGATCAGCAACTTGTACAACCACCAGAGCTTGTTGGACACTATATTGTATGTGGTTTCTCTCAGTCATTGATTATAAAATATGATGCCTCAGTTCTTGAAGCGTTAAATTGACTTCTTTTTGCTCCCTGCAATGATTTATCTTGTATAATACCCTTCATATGTATGATAAACTCATGCTCCATGTACAGGCTTGCGTCCCAAATCCATATCAGGATCCATATTATGGGGGAATGATTGGAGCATATGGTCATCAGCCATTGGTATCTTGTCGAAACCTCTCTCAATCTCTACAATAATTCCATATGGTGCAGTGTTTATTTGATGTATGTGCGCTAATTACCCTTTGTGGTGATTCTATTTACTGTCTGGAATGATTCTGGAGCCAGTAGTTTTGTTTGTTAGAGCAAGTGATATATTTATGAAACTCATACCTTAAAGATCTTAAAACAAATCTTGGCGATTCTCAGGGTCTTATGAGCCGAGTAATTTCGATCATCTAAGTCTATTTGTTGCATTTTTTTTGTTCCATGGCTTGAGCAGGGTTTTCGCCCATATCTTGGAATGCCTCGTGAAAGAACAGCGCTGCCACTTGACATGACACAAGAACCTGTTTATGTGAATGCGAAACAGTACGAGGGAATTCTAAGGCGAAGAAAAGCACGTGCCAAGGCAGAGCTAGAAAGGAAAGTGATCAACAGAAAGGTATTTTTTTGTTCATTTGGAGTAAAATAGGAAATGTGGCAGCAGAGGTTGGGAATCTAAGCATGGTGTACAGTTAGTTAAAAGTGAAGGTCAATTTTGTAAAAAACAACTTGACCCATGTATATATGATTGAAAATGAATATGAAGAATTTATAAGTTTCCTGTGTAGCTCGGTTAACTTTTGGCGTCTTCTGTAACAGCCATATCTTCATGAGTCGAGACACAAGCACGCAATGAGAAGGGCAAGGGCTAGTGGAGGCCGCTTTGCTAAGAAAAGTGAGGTAGAAGCAGCAGAGGATGCAGCAGCAGGGAGAGAAAGAGAAAGGGGTTCAGCAACCAACTCATCAGGCTCTGAACCAGTCGAGACAGACTCTAATGAGACCCTGAATTCTTCAGGTGCACCATAATAAGCCAAAGCTGTGGGAAAGAGAGAGAGAGACACTTTGGCCAGATACATCCATTGCCCGAAACCGGCAAATCATTCTTGGCTTTTGGGTTTTGTGTTTGCTTAGTTGTTCTTGTCAGTCTCATATTTTGTGGTTTTGCAGTTACGATGTACAAAGAGAGTCGAGTTATGTTAGGTGTTAGATTGGGAGACAAGAGATGGGGAATAGTCGGTAGGTCTTGTTTTTATTCTTTTACCAGTTTCCCCCTATTTCTTTTGGAAAATACGTTTGTTTAATCGTTTGCTTTTTCGGAGAAGAAAGTGTTACAGAGCTGAAATTTGCTGTCCATCTCTACGTTTTCCTTTATATTGATTGATCGAGGGAAAGAAAATGGGCACGAGACTCGAATCCATATGCATATTTTGGTCATAGAATATTGCATTTTAGTTCAAAAGGACAATAAAGCAAAATAGTTTGTTTTATCTCAAGGTCTACAACGGGAAGATTGATTATTATATAAACAAAAAAACACGAAGAGCAAATGAAAAATGAATCAGGTGGAACACAAAGTAAAATTAGGCGTAGTCATTCGTTGAATCCACAAGAGAGAAGAAGAAGAAGAGAGCCAATTTGTGTGTTTTTCATTTGAAGAAGAGAGAGAAAGAGGAAGACTTTGACTCGTCTTCTTCCTCTCTCTCTATCACTGCATCTGTTTTTTCACACCGTATGATGCTGACTTTTCCCTTTAATTTGTTTTCCTTCTTACATATCCCTTTTGCTTCAACTGATTATACCCATTAAGTGGTTTGTTTCTCCCCACTTTACGTTTTGAGGTCTGTGTTTTTACCCTTGCCCTTTTTTAGAATCTTTCTTTGGTCTTAGCTAGGGTTTACTTATCCAGTTTTAAATATCTTAGGGTTCTCTTTGATTTCGGATTCGTTGTTGGGTCACAAGCCACATGTAATCAAACCCGATTTGCCACTTGTTGATTGGAAAATAGCTCTTGGCTTAAGAAATTAATGACACCTTGGAGATTAGTGCTCAAAGTTTTCAACTTTCTTTCTGGGTTTGAAAAATGAAACTGTTTGATGAAATTTCAGGAATCCTGAGGTTTGATTAGATGGGGAATTGTTGTGGCAGTCCGAGTTCGGCTACGAACGAGAGTAAACAAGGAAAACCCAAGAACAAAAACAATCCGTTTTACAGCAACGAATACACTGCAGCAAATGGATCTGGAGCTGGCTTTAAGCTCTCTGTGCTGAAAGATCCTACAGGACATGATTTATCCTTGCAGTATGATCTGGGGCGCGAGGTTGGTCGAGGCGAGTTTGGTATTACCTACTTGTGTACTGATATCAAAACAGGCGAAAAATATGCGTGCAAGTCCATATCGAAGAAGAAGCTGAGAACAGCAGTGGATATTGAAGATGTGAGGAGGGAGGTTGAGATAATGAAGCATATGCCTAAACACCCAAATATCGTCTCTTTGAAGGATTCGTTTGAGGATGATGATGCTGTGCATATAGTTATGGAGTTGTGTGAAGGAGGGGAACTGTTTGATCGGATTGTGGCAAGAGGACACTACACTGAGCGGGCTGCTGCTGCGGTTATGAAGACTATTGTTGAAGTTGTTCAGGTTCTGTAGCTGTGTGTACGTTGTCTGAAACTTCTAATTTTGTTTGTCTATGTTTCTGCTCACACTCCTTCGCTTGTCTTTACAGATATGCCATAAGCAGGGAGTGATGCATCGAGATCTTAAACCAGAGAACTTTCTTTTTGCAAATAAGAAAGAGACATCACCTCTTAAGGCCATTGATTTTGGATTATCTGTCTTCTTTAAACCTGGTACATATCAGATTCTGATGAGTATCAATGGAGCACATTTGGTGTATCTTTACTTTACCTGAATTTTGCTAAACTGTAACAGGTGAGCAGTTTAATGAGATTGTTGGAAGTCCTTATTACATGGCACCCGAGGTGCTGCGACGGAACTATGGACCTGAGATCGATGTCTGGAGCGCAGGAGTCATCCTCTATATTCTTCTTTGTGGTGTCCCGCCATTTTGGGCCGGTTTGTTTATGCTTTACCGTGTTCTCTTTGTTTCCTCTGGGTTTTCCACTTAAGACCTCTTTCAGACGTTTTATTTGTTTATTTTTGGTAAAGAGACTGAACAAGGGGTGGCTCAAGCGATCATTAGGTCGGCAATCGACTTTAAGAGAGATCCATGGCCAAGAGTTTCTGACAGCGCCAAAGACCTTGTGAGAAAGATGCTTGAACCTGATCCCAAAAAACGGCTTTCTGCTGCAGAAGTACTCGGTAGGCTTCTGTTTTTAGCAGCGCCTGAGCCTTGTGATGGATACTTTGGAATCTTATACTGATAAAGAAATATTCTATTTGCAGAACATTCTTGGATACTGAATGCAAAGAAGGCTCCAAATGTCTCTCTCGGGGAGACTGTGAAAGCAAGGCTCAAGCAGTTTTCTGTTATGAACAAGCTCAAGAAACGAGCTCTTCGAGTATTGATTATGTTAAACCATGCCACTGATTTGCGATCTGCTTCCAATCTGATTAAGAAGAAAAAAAGAAAAGAAAATGTAAACTTGTTTTCCTCTTCTAGGTGATAGCTGAACACTTGTCAGTGGAGGAAGCAGCTGGGATAAAGGAAGCATTTGAAATGATGGACGTAAACAAGAGAGGCAAGATAAACCTCGAGGAGCTTAAATATGGACTTCAAAAAGCTGGACAACAGATCGCTGATGCCGATCTTCAGATTCTTATGGAAGCTGTATGAATTTTTCAACTTGAAAGCGATAAGCTCGAAACATGTGCTATATCACTTGTTAGAATTGAAACCCTTTTTGGTTTCTTCTTCCCGCAGACTGATGTTGATGGGGATGGGACACTGAACTATGGAGAGTTTGTGGCTGTTTCGGTGCACCTTAAGAAGATGGCGAATGATGAACACTTGCATAAAGCTTTTAACTTCTTTGATCAGAACCAGAGTGGTTACATAGAGATTGAAGAACTTCGTGAAGCCTTGAATGATGAATTGGATGATACTAGTAGTGAGGAAGTTATCGCTGCCATCATGCAAGATGTTGATACCGACAAGGTAACCACACACACACAAAAAAAAAAGATGAGATTTGTTTTCACATTTCTTTAATCCAATCGGTTAAGGGCATACAATTACTTATGAATATTTTTCAAAAGAGTATTTCAGATAGAATCTATGCGTATTTATTTGGTCTGATCAGGACGGGCGTATAAGCTATGAAGAGTTTGCTGCGATGATGAAAGCTGGGACGGATTGGAGAAAAGCGTCGCGGCAGTATTCCCGGGAAAGATTCAACAGTTTGAGCCTCAAGTTAATGAGAGATGGTTCATTGCAATTAGAAGGAGAGACCTAAAAAGAAGCAAGAATAGTATGGATTTTGTTCTTTTTTCTTAATGGCTGCACACAAGACATGAGAAGAAAAGCCATCAGTGTTGTTGATGACAAATTGTCACAAAAAAAGACATAGTTATGTTTTATAAGCAAATTAACACGGTAATGATAGAGAGAAGCTTCCTCTTTCCTTTCCCACGTGTTTAGATATTGTTTGAAGTTGTTCATTGGATAGACAGACGATGTGAATGTGATGATGTCAAGAAGTTTCTGAGTTTCCAAGATCGATGAATTTTTGTTTTTTTTTGTTTTTATATTCTCAAGGAAAAACAGCATAAAAATTGTATGAAAAAAGAATATTATACAGTTGGAATCTATCGTGAGGCCCACCAAAAGAAACAAAACCCTTGAAAGAAAGAATCTTTCTTTTCGCTGACTCTCCACTGCTCTCAATCGACCGCCTACCTTCTCAGAGAGACTGAAGAACAGATCTCTCTCTCTCTCTCTCTGTAACTTTCAATGGCAATCGCCTCCTGCTTCTTCTGTGTCCCGACCCCGAACACATCTATCTCTGAATCCAATCACACATGGCCTCACCTCGCTTTTTCTCCTAGACTCTCTTCCTCCTCCTCCTTTGCCGGCGTTATCTCGTCCAAGTCCTTCTCTTTCCACCGCCGCGTCCCTCTTTCCCCTATTTTCTCCAACGGCGGCTCTGATGATAACAACAACGGAGGTGGTGGCGACGGAGACGGAGGTAAGAATGATGGGGATGGAGACGGTGGCGAGGACAGGGATAGGAACAGGAACGAGGCGATGCTTTTGTTGGCGGAGTCTGGGACCGGATTGGATACTCTTCCCAAGGATTTAGCGGCTGCTATTGAGTCGGGTCGGATCCCTGGATCGGTTATCACCCGGTTCCTCGACCTCCAGAAATCGGCTGTGATGCGGTGGCTGATGCAGTTTGCTGGGTTTAGGGAAAGACTGCTGGCCGATGATCTCTTCTTGGCCAAACTCGCCATGGAATGTGGTGTCGGAGTCTTCACTAAGGTTTGGATTTTTGGTGATTTCTTAGCGTTTTTGGAGTATTCAATTCAATTCGTTGAGAGAAAGTTTTAATTTTGCTAATATGTATTGGAATGTGTTGATTCTTTTGTTCCAGACTGCAGCTGAGTATGAACGGCGTAGAGAAAACTTCTTCAATGAACTTGAAGTTGTCTTCGCCGATGTGGTAATCATTCTCTCTCTGTCTCTTTTCTCCCGGTGTTGCTTCTGCACACTCATGTGGTGACTTTTTTCTTTAGTGTTCCTGTCAGAATCTGTGGACAGACTAAAACGTTCTCTAGCAACGTTATAAATTAAACTGTGAATTTGTTAGATTGTAGGGATGGATGAGAAATTTGAGGACAATAATCTTTTAGATGACCCATTCAGATTGACGAAAGGATTGTGATGGGGTCTGCGACTTTTCACCATTAGTTTTCCATGACTATGAGAAAGTGGTTGAGATTTGCTTTGTCTCTGAGGCAAGAACCAAATTTTGAACTGTACAATAGTAGACCCGAGTCTCATTGGTTTTCAGCTTTTATATCTCTAGCTTCTTTTGTTTATGATGAATAAAGGGTCACCCTTTACTGCTCTTGAACTTTACACACAAGTTTTGTCACTGCTGTGTTTATTGCGATCTTCTGCTGAATGGTATTGGATTTAGATTTTTTTTTGTTTTTGTGTGGATAAGTGGACTCACTGTCATTTTTATCTTTATTAGGTGATGGCTATCATTGCTGATTTCATGTTAGTTTATCTTCCTGCTCCTACCGTTTCTCTTCGACCACCACTCGCACTTACTGCTGGAGGTATATCCAAGTTTTTCCACAACTGCCCAGATAATGCCTTCCAGGTATCGTTTTTTTGTATAAGAATTGTTTGGCACACGCTGGAGAAGTTTTCAAAAGCTCGTTCTCGTATAATCATCTAATGTGTTTGCTGCAGATTGCTATCTCTGGAACCTCATATACTCTCTTTCAAAGGCTAGGTGCTATAGGGGTATGTATTTTTTTGTTTTTTGGATCAATTTCTTCTTATATGATCTCAATTGCAATTTAATAGTTCGTTTTAAGAGCTGATCGTGTCTGGATAATAAATATTGTTTGTATATGTTATGCAGCGCAATGGGGCTAAGCTATTTGCCGTAGGCACCACATCATCGCTGGTGAGTGGAAACATATCTACCTTAAAAGGGAAACACAAGTCAGAAGATGGATGGTTTTCCACAAATAATATTTTTAGGCTCAGTTGCAACATCACAAAAATTGTTGCTTAACATTTTGCTTTTACATTCTTTTGACTTAACGAATCTGTATACTTGGTTAGGTTGGTACCGCTGTTACGAATGCATTTATAAAAGCACGAGGAGCTGTGGACCAGACTTCTGAAGGTGAAGTCGAGACTGTTCCAATAGTCTCCACAAGCGTTGCATATGGTGTCTATATGGCAGTATCTAGCAACCTAAGGTACTGAGTTTCTTTCTACCAAACTACAGAAGAAGTCAAAGAAAGAAAAAAAGCATAGGAAAAGATGAACAAACCCTATATAGTGCATTTTAGCATTAAGATTGGATAAAGTAATGAGGTATGGTTTGAAATGAACAGGTACCAAGTATTGGCTGGTGTGATAGAACAACGTCTCCTGGAGCCAATGCTACACCAACACAAACTTGCACTCAGTGCGATGTGTTTTGCTGTTAGAACAGGCAACACTTTCTTGGGTTCCTTATTGTAAGTTGTTTTAAAACCCAAGCCTGGTTCTTACTCTCTGTCCTCGGCAGTTTTATTCACATGTTCTTTTTTTTTTTGCTTCTCAGATGGGTGGATTATGCGCGTCTCATAGGGATCCAGAAATCTCATTGATTAAGCAGCAGAAGAAGAAGAAGAAGAAGAAGAAGAAGAAGAAGAACCTTAATGATCTGCTTTTGACCTATGTATACGAAACTACTTTGTCTTCATTCGCAATTGTTTCTGATTTTGGGGCCATTTGATTGTCTTTTTTTGGTCCTTTTTTCTAGAAAATTAGTCGATAAATCCATGCAAACCAAAAGGCTATTTTCACAAAGCACATAAAGACTATGCATTTTGATTCCTTGATGTGGAGAGGTGTGAATTAATAATGTTCTCACTGTCTATTTCACTGCAACTAGAAGTTATAGATGTCAATAAATGATAGATTCCATTTTATACAAATGGAAAAAAAAACAAAAATCCACAGTAATTATTGACCAATCACTAGACATTTGGCCTACGCAAGAACTTCATCTTTATGACAAGCTCTTATCTTCACTTCCAAGATTTCCGTACTATTAACATTTTGCACATCGCAACATTCGATTCCTTCACCCTGTTAAATAAATATTCAAGTAATTACGTTTGAGGCTTTAGATCATATAGAAATGGATTTATATTTATATGATCTGCTTATATAAGTTTATAGAGGATGTATGTATGAGTATTTTGAAATATCTGATTACCATCTTGTGTATAGTAGCAGCAATGACTCGGACTTGTGAGATGTTACGAGCAGAGTGGTTGCCGTTTGGGAAACAAGGAGGCAAACTACTTGCCGTTTTCACCTTGTACATAGTTGTTACCAAGCTTTGGTTCTTGTCCTCCACAACCGAATCAAAGAAAAACTGACGAGGCATCTCACACGGATCATTCGTTACCTGTCTCGTGTTAAAAGTATACAGCGGTATTCTAACATTCTTCCATGGCCGGAACGTTTCGAGAGGGCGTTTCAAGTAGTTTCTTGGGAATATAGATTGGTAAATGTGGACTGAGTAGCCCCAAGAGACAGAGACTGACCAATTTTTTCCTCTTTGGTAACATATTGTTTGTTGCAGGATACGGGATTGGTCGGTTTTCGCGGTTTTCATGAGGTGGTTCACGGATTGTTGGCGGTTCATGGCTGGGAAAATCGGGTCTATGACATCGAAATGGTGGAGACTGATAAGAGGAGACTGAGGATGAGCTGATAAGAAACCTGATATGTCACCGTGTAGATCAATCTGGTTATACACCACAAGCATGCATGATGGAGTGAGTGAGGCACAAGAATCACTTTCTCCAGAGCACAAATCTTGAATATTAGTGTTCAATTCATTGGTAACACTAATATTCAAGATTTGAAATCTGAAAAATCCCAAAAGAAATTTGAGTTGAACATCCTTACCTGGTGCATGCCTTTCTCCAGAGTAAGATCAATTCCCAAGTCGGCTAAGCAACGAAATGAGAGAAGATCGCTATAAACTCCAAGGTATCTTTCAATACAATCTTTCATTTTGTTGAGAAGTGTTTCTACGGTTGGATAGCTCAGTGCATATCCGCCGCCTCCATATCCCATGTCGAAAGAGAAAATCGTATTCGACCATACGTTTTCCGAGTTCATCCCTATGTAATAGTGTTTCTTGTGGTCGTACCGGTCGAGAGCTTCGACTAAATTGTCCAAGAAGAAGATAGTATCATCATCCGCTATCACAAACCATCTTGTCTCTTTGGAAGCCTTCTTAAACGACTCCTGGAGCGAATGAAAAAGGCGGATCTGAGTCTTGAATTTTGTGTTTGTTATGAATGAGTCTTTGTTAACAGAGAAAGAAGGACATTGTTGAGGCCAAGGCAAGAGATCACGGCCAGGTGGCCTTTCGAGAAAGACATGTCCTTTTGTGATGTTTGGTCTCCACCAAGGCTCTATGTAGCCTCTCCTATATCTCCAAGTCCTTGTACTACCAACGATGACAAACAATAGGTGGCTGATATTTGTAGGAGGCTCTCTTGCTGTTTGCAAGGACGATGATGTGGATATTTCAGAGGAGGAGAAACTAAGGTTGAGAGGCGCAAAGAGTTTATGGGTTATCATTTTATGAGGATGGTTAAACGCAAATGTGTGTAACAAGAAAAGTAGTGCACCGGAAACCGCTATGGACTTCCATAAGGTAGATAACGATAGGTTTTGAGATAGATGACTCAATTTGGTTAGTTTGGTGTTGTTGTTGTCAAATGCCATTGAGAGACTCGGAAACACAAAAGGATTTGTAAAATATAGATAAGATGTGTCTGAACATATAATTAAGGATTAATTGGCTCCATACATACATATATGAGAGCTGTTGTGCATAAATCATGTGATTTGGATGTTAAAGCAGGTGATTAATATTTTTAAAGTACTGAAACTTTCTCGTTTTAGAAAAAAGGCCAAAAAGAGGTGATGGAACAATTTGCATGCTGCTGCTATGCATAATTGCATGTAACCATCTCATTTACATCACCAGCTACTTATAGAGTTATAAACTTGGGGTTTTTGTATGTAAAGTCTGACTTTATTTAGAAAAGTAATATTTATTTAGAAAAGTAACATTTATTTAAGAAATTAACACTTATTTTACTATTTATGACAATTTAATCTATGTACAGTACGCAGATCCATCTCGATCTTTTACCGGACCTTAGGCAAAAAAAAAACAAATTGGGCTCTTTTAAAACTTTTTTTTTTTTAGTTTTTTTTCTTAAACATTTTTGTAAAATTTTGAAAGGATCATGGGCAAATGCCTATTTTGCCTACCCCTTAAGACGGGTCTGACAGTACGGCGTGTATGTATGTGGACAGAGAATGAATATTTTCGTCATTTATACGCTAAAAGATAAAAAAAAAAATGTTAAGTTATTAAGGAAAGTTGAATTAAGTGTTAATATGTTT
This sequence comes from Eutrema japonicum, assembly GCA_030161315.1. Taxonomy (NCBI): domain Eukaryota; kingdom Viridiplantae; phylum Streptophyta; class Magnoliopsida; order Brassicales; family Brassicaceae; genus Eutrema; species Eutrema japonicum. Next base: position 51,634,170 of record BSQW01000005.1, read on the forward strand.
GATTATTCCAACGGGATTTCCGACGACATAGCTTCTTCGGAAAATCATAGGAAAATTTGTGGTCGGAAATCGGTCGGAAATTTCTGACCGATTTCTAACGAAACCAAATTTCCGACCATCTCAAACCGACAACAAAAATCGGTTGGAAATTGTTTGGATCATTTCCGACGGATTTTCTACAGTTTTGAGTGAAGATTTCAAGCAGTTTTATTGTAGTGAATATATTTAATACTTAGTCGTAAGTGTTTATTTCCTACATTAATTGCCAACATTAGTAAAACTCAAATGCCCATGAGATAAGATGAGAGCACCTGTTTGGGAATAATTATTATGTTGAGGTGTTCAAGTAATTACTAGACGACGCGGTTTTTGAATTCGAACTCAGAAAACAAAATCGATCCTCGCGCTTTACCCAAGATTAAAAAACTCAAACGGATTAAAAAATTAAAATTAAACGGGTTCAGTCTAACCAGCCCGGTTTTAAAATCAAAGTGTTACCCAATGATAAATACGGTTTTCTTAAACCTGCAATGCATCGTCTCTTCTTCTACCCTGAGGAATCACTTCACCGACTCAATCGACGTAAGAAGCTCTGTTCCTTCTTTTTCTTCATCTTAATTCTCTCTCTTAGTTTAGGGATTTCATATCAAAATCATTGCTTTTTGGCACAGAAATGGCAAAAAAATGTTTGGACTTGTGTTTCTTAGTGATCATTGGTTCCATTTCCTTCATTGGATTTGTGTTTGCAGCTTTAGAGTCTAAACTGTTTCCGCTCTCTGACAATCCCATAATCCAAGCTATCCAGAAAGACAGGTACACTCTTCTTGTTCAATATCATCAGGTTGCTTTCTCATTATAGGCTAGGGAGTCTCCTTTCTCTAGTCCAAATCAAAATAATGTTTGATTTCATCCTGTATATATGTTGTATCACACAACTGTTACATATGTATCATGATTTGGATTTCTTACCTCATTACAATTTACAAACTTCATTTGGAGAGCTGACAAGAAAAGTCATAAAACACTTTTCGATATAATCGTTAGAAATAAATATTGGTAAATAGTATAAAAAGTAAAAAAGTTGGTTCATGGTCATGTGCATAAAGTATGAACTTTTCAAGGACTCTTTTGTCTCAAATTTCGTGGCTTCGTTTTTTATTGGTGAGTGGTTTGATTAATCCATCCAGTCGTATGCTAGTGCATATGTCCTTCCTGGATCCATGTGAGTGCGTATGTCTAGCTTATATTATATGTAAAATATAGTATACTTATCTACTTTTTACTTTGTGGTTCAATATGATATGATGATGATTCTAACGACCTTCTAAAATAACTCCAGTTTAACTGTTGGGACTAATCCCTCGTATTGCAAGCACATGCTTTTTCGATCCAAGTAAATTATGAAAATTGTTGTATATCGAAGCACATTTTTAAGTTTTTTAACTAATACAATTTTTTTTTTTAAACTTTTTTTTTAAATAGAATTTGTTGGAATTATTATGCAGGTTCATGGGCGATCCAAAGACAATGGAGGTCCAAAAGCGATATTAAAATTTATGTCTTCCCTCATTTTTTTAATTCAAAAGTCTGAATCTTAATATAATTATATTGAATTATAAATGAAAATTTGTCTTTTGGATTTCCCTTGTTTTAAAATCAATTAACTAGTTAGACAATGTTTATGTGAAGTGGTGGACCTATAATTTTTTTTTTTGGTGGGCAGAATTTTTTTAATATAAAATTCATTAAACACACTAAGCATTCGATATAATCTCATTTGTGTGTTTTCGTAAAAACATAACTAATATATTAGCCTATTAGGTAACTATATTTTTATATTAGTTAATTCATGTATAAAATTATAGCTGAAACCCAACTCTCTAGTATTTAGGTTCTTTTATTTCATTTCATGTATATTTTTTTTTGTCTTATGCATCTTAATTGATTTTGTATTGGGATCCAAATTTATTTTAAGTTGGGGTCAAAATAAATATTCTTCAAAGCATATAATTGAATCAAAAAAATTATAGAGGTCAGCCTCCGCCCCTGGTTATGTGTAGATGAGTTAGTAACAATTTAAGATGGTTTGGGTAAAACCGCTCAAAGACAAATAAAAATAATTACTAAAACACGGTTTAGTTCAATCAAATTAAACTATGCAAAGCCTTTTGAATCTGAGTTTGTTTGAAGTCTTGAAGAGCTACATACGAAGGTTCCAAAAAAAAAAAAAAGAGCGACATACGAAGAAGAAACGCATTTGTAGTGTTCTGATTATAGTCTGAACCAATATGTAAACTTTTGATATGTGATTTGATAGTTAAACAAATCTAACTGGCTAACAATTTTAGTCACGTAGTATCTCGATTTTGCATTCAATTAATCAATTGAATTAATCACGTTTATAAAACATTCATCAATAGAGATCAATTAAACTCTTTACGTTAATTATAGTGCTATAGATAATGTGATAAATTCTCGTTTTTTTGTAAGTTAAGTTTTGTATCTATAGAAGCAAATTTGGGTTCCCAAATAAATCTTTATGTAGACAAGAATCTTTTGAGCTATGTGGTGAACCATAACAAATGGTCAATTGTATCCCATGCTTTGGAAGCGGTTTGAAGACAAAGTTACTAAATTAATATGATTTTTTAAATAATTTTTTAGTAAATAAACTTCGATTTATACGTAGAACATACAATTCCACAATTTCTCCAAAAATAAAATTATGTAATTTTCTTCAAATTTGTGGCCAAAATACAATCGTGTAGTGTGCCGATATAAATATAACTTATCTGTAAAAACATATATTTTTTTAAAAAAATTGACACTTTACAACGCGTGGTCATACTGTATATGATTAAAGTCGGAAAACATATATGTATAGTATTCAAAGTGCTAAATATAAATATTTTCAAAAATGCTAACAAGCTTAACAAGACGCAATAGTTTTGTAAAAACATCTAAAAATATTTCCAAAATTTAATGGCCAAATTGGGATTTCATAGTTTCATATATAGAAATATTTCATGATACTGAACTCTTATCTTCAAAATTTGTCCAAATTTCAATCTCATTCCGATTAAAAAGAGTTTATTTTGTATGCAAGCAATAATTTTAAGGATAAAGACCTATTTCGAATGGTCCTCAAAACATTGAAACGAGGTTGAAAATTCTCCGACACAATTGTTGTTATTGCTATTGCCAAATTTCTCTAAACCATTCTAAAAAGGTCCCCGCGGGAAGGACCTATAAGTATAACAGAAACCAATTGACTCCAAAAGACACGCACCCACATGGATCATCGGTGACAAAACGCAACCCTAATCATTTTCTTGTTCCGTTAATCACGACCGTCCAATTATTTCACATCAAAGACTTTCTCAAATTAATAATGCATACCAACAAACAAAAGGTGCAGTAGAATAATAAAATAACTGGAAATTGTTAGCTGGATAAATTGAACTGAATACAATTTTTATCGAATAATTATAAAACTTTGAATTTTTTTTTAATAGATTAATTACGTTTTGTCTTTTTTAGTTATAATTTTAAGATGTTAATTATATATAACATAATCACTTTATAAAAATGGAAACACTACATCAAAACAATCAATCATGAAAACAATCAATCAGTGGAGAAACATGTTTGTGCAAGTCAAATTTTCATTTTACCACCGCGAATCGAATACGTGTGCTGACACATTAGCTAGGAAATCAATTACTACTATTAATCCATGGGAATTGTATTATTGTTGTCCAAACTTTCTATATCCGTTTATAATCAGAAATATTGATTTGCAAAATCAATAAAATTGTTAGTAAAAAAAAAATGTGAGGATGTTAAAATTTGATAAATAATATAAATAATACTAAAAAATAGCGGGAATCACTTTCAAAATATGAATAGTACTCACTCTGTTTCTTTTTATAAGTAGTTTTGACTAAAATCAAGAATAATTAAAAAAACTCATCTTTTACCAAAAAATATAATTTAATATATAAATTAAAAATAATTCAGTTAATCATAAAAAAGCTGCATAATATTATTGGCTACACAGTATTCGATAAAAGTCAAAATTGCATAGAAACATAAAAACAAATTATATTGTAAAACAAAACAAAATCTCTAAAATTACTTAAAAAAAAAAACAGAAGGAGTAAAAAAATAGCGGAATCACGAACGTTGAAAAACTTACCTACCAATGAAGAAGGAAAAAAAATCGATGCACACGTGATTCAGAGAAGAAAAGAGAAGATTGAACACACGCGCGCGCGTGAAATACAAAGTCTGTGAAAGAAAAAGGCTGTCTAAAAAAGTTGGCATCGACACGCGCTCTCTCTATCTATCTATCTGACACTGATTTAACAGTACTTGTAGATTTTATCATAATCTAAAAAATCTTTTCTTTTCTTAAAAACAATATGTTTCCATCGTCGGAAAAGGCAACACAATTTTCCTTCTAACCATTAAAATTAAATTAATTAATGAAATCAGGGAATTACCCAAAAAAATAGAATTAACGGGTAAAAAAATGTTTGGGTTTCCTTATCATAGGACAAAACGAGAATAGAATATTCACTGTATTATTCTGAGGTGTAATATTAGTTAATTAATAATACGGGTTTTTCAAATTATTTGTTTATTGATTTTTGATCTAGAAGACCCCTAAAAAAATTAAATAAATATCGGAGATAATTGAATCTCTAAAAGTCCATCACTCGTCAAACCTATAAATTTACAGAGATCTTAACAATCCATATTTTACTAAACACAGTCTGTATAAATTAAGCAAGAGCATCAAAAATTGGATTTTTAATTAAGGGAGTAACAGTTTCCTAGAAAGTTGAATGAAAATTAAAAGCAGAACATTTCCCCAAGTAGGAGAGAGCCACCAACTGGAGCGATAAAGATAGGAGTGGAGTGAGGAAGTGAGATTCAAAACCCACAAAGAAAATCATAACAGAAGCGAGCAAAGAGGAGGGAGGATTTTCCCTCTTCTTATCTACTTTCAGATTTTTTCAACTTTCCTTTCAATTCCCAAAATCTTTCTCTTCTTCCTCTGTTTCGGAACCCTAAATCAACCTCCAAAGTTGATTACTTTACTGAGGGGGAAAGCCATGGATTCCGGCGACCCGACAGCTTTGCTTTTAACGAAAATCAGGAGCTTGGAGCCAGATTACGCTCCTAAGATCATCGGATATCTTCTCTTACAGGATTTCTTGGAGAAAGACATGATGCATCTGGCTCTTGGACCTGAATCAGTCCTTCAGTCCGTTATTCTCAAAGTTAAAAGTCAGTTGGGACTTTTCTCGAACAACTTGTCTTCACCTTCTACTCCCCCGTCTCCTTCTCCGTTGAACCCTATTTCTCGGCCACCCATTAACGGAAGAGGAGGTGGAGGCTCTCACTCTAATGGGTTCTTGGATTTCCGTAGAAACTCCCCATCTTCTCCTTCTTCCACCTCTCCCTGGTCTCTCAACACTCTGAACCCTAATAATGGGACCAACGCCAACATTTCCCCCAAACACACACCTCTCCTTTCGCTCGACGGTGTTCGTACTGGATCGATCTCCAAACCCTTGACCTCTCACCAAAACAACGGAGTTTCTGCTACAGATGCTGGTCCTGACGCTGATTTACTCGATGATCAGCAGCTAAATGATTACCTTTCATTTCTAGACGATTCCTGTTCGAAAACCGAGGATGCTGTAGATCCCAGGATTCCCTTGGACTACGATGGCGATACCCATCTGCACAGGAGGAGTTTCTCGGCAGATGCGTCTTTTGGGTACGGAGAGGGTGGATTTGGTGCTGGATGCAAACCTTGTGTGTATTTTAGCCGAGGGTTGTGCAAGAACGGAGAAGGCTGCAAGTTTATCCACGGAGGATATCCGGATAACGTTGATGGTAATGGCATTGTCGCTGATTCGCCCAGGAAAATGGAAAGCATCGTCAGGCAGCACGAGGAGTTGATGAGGTTGAAAATTGCTTACCAGCACCAGAGGATGGCTTCTCAAATCCTGGGTAGGGCTCCCCAGTTGCCATACGAGAAGAGAATGGATTTTCTCTTGCATCAGCATGCTCATAGGTAAAACTTGAACTATCCCAATAACTTTGTTTTACTTATAGTCCGAATCGGTCCTGATACTGCGTGAAGGAATCGAACTACGCATTTTATTAACTGTTTTGTAGTATCTGGCTATTAACTCGTCCTTATTCCATTCGATTAGCTCTATCTTCCTTTGTGTTGCATGCCGCTTTCTTTCCGCTATTATCTGTTTGGCTCTGGTTTGTTTTATCAACAATTTTCAAGCTTTAGTTACGTGGATGCAACTTTGTTTCTTGGACGGATTTAAAATCTTGGTTGTCATTTTGTTAGTTTCTTCAAGTGTTAAGCTTTGTGCTTTCTCCTTGATGCAGAGATGGTGCACTACCTTTTGGTGATGAACGATATTGGAGCAGCAGCCCAGGACGGCTTGAGAGGATGGAACTAATGGCAATGCATTTTGGTGATCAGTCTAGCTCGGCATCTAGACAGATTTACTTGACATTCCCAGCTGACAGCACGTTTAAAGATGAGGACGTTGCAACTTATTTCAGGTATTTCTGGACAACCATCTCTGTCAAACAAGTAGTATTAGATAAAGATAATGTTTCTTATAGATTTATGTGGAAGAACCAGTGAATAAGTAGTATTGAACAAATCAGTTATTTGGTTAACTGATGTCTGACAATTCACGAATCCGGATTCCTGAGAAAAAAACATTATTGATTTGTTTTGTCTATGAAGCCTTTTCGGTACAGTGCAAGATGTGCGGATCCCATACCAACAGAAGCGTATGTTTGGCTTTGTTTCATTTGCCCATCCTGAGACTGTGAAGGTTGTACTAGCTAGAGGAAATCCCCACTTCATTTGCGACTCACGTGTTCTTGTGAAACCTTACAAAGAAAAAGGCAAAGTCTTGGACAAGTATGGTGCCTTTTTTTCTTCCCTTGAATTCTCCTTCTACTCTTTCTTCTTTTGGTTTCAGTGTTTCATTGTAAATGAAATGATAACAGGAAGCAGCAGCATCTGCTACAACAGCAGATTGAGCGTGGGAATTACTCCCCATGTTCCAGTCCATCTGGGATTGATCCTAGAGAACAGTCTGATTTCCACCTTGGTTAGTATCCTTGTTTATTTATTTTCGAAGACCAGTTGAGGTTTTTTTAGGTGTTACTTCCTCCATATTTTGTCAACTAACTTGTTTTGTTTCTATGTGGTAGGTTCGAAGATGTTCTATGAGAGGCGGGAGATGATGAGAAGGAAAATGGAGCAGGCTGAATTGCAGAGGGCTATTGAAATTGAAAGAAGACGCTTCATTAATTTGCAGCTTCCTGAGTTTAAGAATCGTGTAGTGCCTAATCATCACCGTAGCTTTTCTGTGGGGTCTCCTGGTTATTTTTCATCTGACGGCAACCAAAGCCCTGATTTTCAATCTGAACTCACTGGTGCAGATGCTTTAGAAGGTTGGTGAAGTGAATAATGCTATTTTTGAATGTAAAAAGGTTCATATCTTTGCTGGTCATTTGTTATTCCAGTCTCATTAATGTTGTTGCTTCGTGTTGTGGCAGTAGTTGATGATACCTCGGAGCTGCATCATTACCCAGTAATCAACCCAAGGAGTAGTAACAGTAATTGTTCAAATGGTGCAAAAGAAGGGACCAACGAGAGTGAAACGCTTGAACCCCACACTGGAAGCACTATAGAGCTTGTACTTCCTAGTAACCTCTTCCCTTCTGCAACATCTACCGATGATCACAAAACAGATGATTCTACTGAAACTAATGCAAAAGCTGGAGTCTCCGCTACTAATGGAAATGACCATGAACCACCAGCCACCACCAGTAACCTGATGCAGTAGGCTATTTCACCTCATAAATGCCAAGGGTTAGTGTACTCTCTAATCTCTTCTCCAATGTTCGCTCAAGTTGTTTATGGATAACAAAACCTTAATTTTGGACTCAGGTTTTTGTTCTTATGGATAAGATGAGGCTACCGATGTGTATGTAATAAAGGTAAGCATTATTTTAATCGATATTGGAGTAGCTGTGAATGAACTCATAGTGTTTGAATGTTGATGTTCATAACGTTTTGTTGGTTTTGGATTTGTGCAGATAAAGTAAAAAAGCATACACAAGGAAGTGTAGGATGATGTATATGTATAGCTAAGTTATATATCTATATGGAGAACAGAAAGAAGGTAGGAGAGATGATAATATCGTACGAAGATTGCAAGTTGATACAATACTACTAACAAGCGGATGCGTAAGACATAGTTAAGAAAGACAAATCTATATCGTAACTTTCTTTTCTGCTTTTATTTCTCTTTTGCTTCTAGTATTCGGTTGCTCATGTGGTTGTTCCAGTTTGTGTGGGTAATAAACCACAAGAGTCTCTGATGTACCAAGAAGAATAGAAATTTCTGTGACTTTATATATATCAAGCCGCGTTTCTTATACCTATTTAAGTATGACGGGTCCTCCTGTGCATCTGAATTATAAAGTCTTAGTTTTGTACATACTACATTTGGAACCATATCTTGCATGTTTAGTGGTATTGGTGTAATAGTTATAAGTGTTCAAAAGCTCTTCTTAGCGATCTTTCAAGACTTCAAGTTTTGTATAGGACCAGGTTTGAAGTTCCAAAATACTCAATGGCACACCGACAAAAGCCACTCAATAACCACATAATTAGATATTTATTTAACAAGTTCATTAATACGCAAAAATCGTGTTTAGAAAATCACCGAAGACTTGTGTAATTGACATGCAGCAAATGAAAACGGAATACATTTTGGACACTGGACGCACGAACCATACGTTACAACTTTTTCAACTAGATTGATAAAACCTAAAATCTAGGAAAACAGATGTCCCGTGACAAACCCTAATACCAATACCAAAATCATGTGTAAAGTATAAAAAATGGTTTTGTTTTTTGTTTTTTTTTGAATTAGAAAAATGTGGATTTAGATTAGTTTGGGCCTTCGGACTCGGGTCGGGTCTTTCATGTACCGGGTCTTTGGGGTTTAGGATTTAGGACCCATTCGAGTATTTTGTATTTTTTAGGTCGGTTCGGATCGGTTCTAATCGGGTTTGGGTTGGTTCGGATCTTGTAATCATGAACTGATGTTTACCCAAAAAAAATTTGGGTTCGGATTGGATCGGTTATATTGTATCCGAACATAATCGAACATGTCAAAATACCTGAAACCAATCTGATTTACCCAAAAATCAGACACTTTGTATATCAAAACTTTCAATAAACCTGATCCGATTTTAATCTAACTTGTCAAACATGCATACAAACAAAAACAATCATCAAAGAAAAATCAAAAGATGAGTTTCAAGCTTTGAGACAAAGAAATCGGGTTTGGTTATTTCAGTTACTACTTCTAGTATCGGGTATTATCCGAACCAAACCGATACCCAAAATTACTCAGCCAACATATCCATTCGGATATTTTTATAGATTCGAACACGAACCGAACCAACTTTTGTAGGTCGGTTTTGGTTCGATTTTTTGGGTTTGGATATTATGCCCAAGACTGTTTAGATATAAAACCATGTGGTATGGTTTTGGTAATGGATTGGTTTAGGTCTCGAAGGAACCTCTTTGGAAGGTGTGAGGAAAAATGTAAGTAATTGACATGAATTATTAATTTTGGATGATGACCCAATTTCTCTTCAATCCGAAGAAATTAATTTGAAAATTTCTTGATTTTTTTGACCTTTTTTCCTCATCCAAATTTCTTCTTCGGATACATCTCCTGAAAGATTCGACATTTCCATCTCAAATCGTCTTATTGCCAAAATCTAACTTCAATATTCGCTTTCTATTTCCGATTAGACGACTTTCTCTATCTATCTCCCACCCATGTCGCCGGCGATTACCTGACCTCTCTTCTTCTCCTTGACGGTTTTCGTTTTCCAATCTATCAACAATGAGCAACTTCGGCGACTTGAATCCCGCCTTCTCTGGTACGGGTCGAACCAGCAATAACCCTGACCCGAGTTTCAATTCGCGGCCTTCTTCTGGGCTCTGTAAGCCGAGATTCTCTAAGGTCAGAAGGCAAGTGAAGCCTCACAACTTGATGAAACCCTCCTCGGTGACTTCAGATTCCTTACCGGGTCAGGGTTTCAACCCCTTTCTTTACCGCGGCTCTTTTGCTATCTCTCCCGGTGATCCACTTCCTCGTGAGACCAGTAATGAGGGTTTTGTCTTTGGATCAAAAATTGATGGAGGGTCGAGTGGGAGATTGAGCTCTGGTGACGAAGTTGGGAAAAGGGTTATGGAGGAATTGGGGAAGTTGAAGATTGAGGGTGAAGATGGATACAAGAAGAGTTTCAGCTCTGATGTGCATTTGGCTTCGAGTCTTCCTGGAGATATGCAGAATCTGAATATCAAGGATTCTCATTCCAGCTTTAGTTTCGGTGCAAATGCGAGGAGAAACGCGGAAGACGAACTTCCATCTCTGTTGAGTAATAAACTGAAATTTGATACCAGCAAATCTAGCTCCGCTTCTTCTTCTTCGTGGAGTGCAGGACATGGGATCGAAGAAAGTATAAAGAAGATGAATCTTTCAGAGAGGGTGACTGATCATCAAATTAATAATGTCAAAGCCAAAGGAAAACTCGAGTCCCTAGATCATGTTGGGGAGAAGATACTATCTGATGAATTGTGTAGAAAGTTAAGCGTTGGAAGTATAGCTACTGATGGGATAAACATAGAACATGCATCAGCTGAGAACCTATCCGCAGGTTCACTTCAGGGAAGTGTGAATGAGAAGCCAGTTCATGATTTAAACACTTCATGTCCGATGAATTATAGTTTTGTAGGGACAGAGCCAAGTGAACGTCCGAATCCTATAAATGTTCATCATGTGACCTCTACAGTAAATACTTCCGAGTTTAATTTTTCGAGTAATCAAGCCAATGGGGGAACAAATTCTATGGAGTTCAAGACCCCCAGTTCGAAACTAAACCCATTTTCTAGCTTGGACCAGAAATTGGGGTTCGGTGCAAAGAAGGACAATGCTGGTGCCACGAGAGCGAGAAGAAAAGGGGGTCAACAGCCTGTGAAAGTGCAGCTAAATATTGGACATGAATTTGCTTTTGTAGAAAGTGCGTTTCCACATGGAAGCGATGAGGCTCCTGAGTCTTATTCACCGATGGATGTATCTCCATATGAGGAGACAGCAGATTCTAGAGACTTATCTGCTACATCAGATCAGTTTACGAATCCTGACAAAAGCCATCTCTCATCTGATATACCGCCTGCTGCTCCAAATGATGTGTTTGATGCAGACCTAGTTGCTGCAACTGAACGGATGGAAATAAACGACGAGGATGAAGTTAATAACTATCAAGCTAAGGAACTTAACACTGGTAAATGTGCTGATCATGAAGACCTTGCTGAAGATTGTGTATCTGGGGCTGAAACTGAAAGCTTTAAATCAGCAGCGGAAGAGATGGAAACTAGTAGCGAAACGTTCGCCACAGCTTCAGAAAGTGAGGTTACTTCAAGCTTTAAGTCTGATAGGCAAGAAAATGACGACCATTCCCTTTTTAATTCAAATGCTGCTAGCTCCAGCTTTACCTTTTCTGCTTCATCGTTTTCGGGAGTGCAAGGGCAACTATCAACTTCAAAGCGTATCAACAGGAAGAAAAATCCAGTAAAACTTGGGCAGGATCCATATATCTTAATACCAAATGCTTCAGCATTAAAATCTTCACAACATTCGCCGTTAAAGGGTGTTCAGTCACACCTGTCCACTGGGAAACCCAGTGAAAGGAATCCGCTTACTCGTCTACACAAGCCTATAAATAATCCTGTGATGGACAAAGCACGAGACGAAAAAGACGTGTCTAATGCATCACAAGAAGCATGTGAAAAGTGGCGACTAAGGTTGTTTACAAGTCAGCTATTTAAATGGCCCTTTAATTCTTCTACTTATTGTTCCTGTAGTGTTCTGATTGTCTAGTTGTTATTGTTGGTTGCTTGGCTTCTGTCTTCATAATTAATTGACATTTTCTTGAATGCTTTTTCTCCAGAGGAAACAATGCTTACAAAAATGGAGATCTTTCCAGAGCTGAGGAATCTTACACTCAAGGGATAGATTCAATGCCTAAAATCGAGACTTCTAAAAACTGTCTCAGGGCACTGATGCTTTGCTATAGCAACCGTGCTGCAACACGCATGGCCCTTGGAAGAATGAGAGAAGCAATAGCAGATTGTACGATGGCTTCTTCAATAGACTCCAACTTCCTTAAAGTTCAAGTCAGAGCTGGAAAGTAAAAATCGACCTTCCTTAAAACTTCGTATACTTTCTAATGAGCCAAGATAAAATATTATCGGTTAGTTTTTGATACGAAAGCTTGAACTGGGAAATGAGTGATGTGATCTTTTCTCTTTTATGCTTCCATCTCGAGCTGCCTGGGTTACCTTGCTAGTCCATGCTCGTCCTCAGTTAGCAATTATAAATAGTATCTTATATTTTCATGATGTCTTATTGGCTGATTTGGGATTTTTCTTGGTAGTTGTTATCTTTCACTTGGGGAGATTGAAGATGCATCCAGGTATTTTAAAAAATGCCTGCAATCTGGAAGTGACATCTGTGTGGACCGCAAAATTATTGTAGAGGCTTCTGAAGGTCTACAAAAGGCACAGGTAGAGTTCTCTCTTCTTTTGAAGTGGCGCAATGTTCTTTGTAATTTTTTTTGTAGTTTATGGATCATAGCATATTATAGCAGGACACATGTCACACACTATTTCTCCCAAGGCCTTATTCTGCGAATTGGATCTTATAATTTGTATCAGTTGATTTAGGATCTGGACTGAACCATACTAATTGTGTGGCTGATGATATTCATTGAGATGCGTGGCAATAAAATTACTTAATGCTATGGTGTTTTAGTTGTTTCTTGTTATATGATGGAAATTGACCATCCTTCAATCGCTTGGCAGAATTTGATATCTGTCCAGAATCTCTTTCTTTAGTATGATATCCAGTTAATATTTTCTACATATTCTTAAATAGAAGACTGGAATTTACACATTATTTTTTTTGACCGATCAATATTGTTTTTGTCTTGCAGAGAGTTTCGGAATGCATGCATGAAGCTGGCTGTCGTTTGCAACTTAGAACATCAACTGATGTTGAGAAAGCTTTGGAAGTATTGGAAGAATCTCTACTGATAAGTCCATACTCTGAAAACTTACTCACCATGAAGGGAGAGGCCCTTTTGATGGTATGTTATGTTTCACTCATCTTCAAAATATCACTTGAAAGTGTTCATTTTTAACTCTTCAGATAACTGTGAGTAGGAAATCAGAAACTTCATACAGGAACAGATTAAGAAACCTGCTTCCTTTTTGATTTGGTTACAGCTTGAGAAGTATGAAGCATCAATAAAGCTTTGTGAGCAGACAGTTGATTTGGCTGGAAAGAATTCTCTTCCCATAAACGCTAATAAACTGTTGGCTAACCCAGATTCTCATGACATTCCCAAGGATATAAACTTTAGAATTTGGCGGTGTCGTCTCATGCTTAAATCATATTTCCATATGGGAAAGCTAGAGGAGGCGATCTCTTCTCTAGAGAAGCAAGAACAATTACTATCTGCTACCAAAAGGTGATTCAGGTTTACTCCTTTTACGTTTGTTTTTGTCAGATGAGGTTAAATCTAACAGGTCTCTCTTGTCTGTGTCACTCCGATACAGAGATGGAAACAAACCTCTTGAGTCCTTCATCCCATTGGCTGCTACTATACGTGAGCTGTTGCGCCTTAAGGTATTTTCTGCCTCTGCTACAGCTATAGCTCTGAATCTGCACTTCCTTTTCAGAATCCAACTTAACACCTTGACCTGTGAATTAATTGTATGTATAAAGGCATAAAAAAGAGAAAAATGGATTGCACATTAATTCTGCTATTTTACTCACTTTTTCTACCGTTTTGATATTACTACCAAATGACAGTCGGCAGGGAATGAAGCCTTTCAGTCTGGACGACATACTGAAGCAGTTGAACATTACACAGCAGCCTTGTCTTGCAATGTGGAATCACGTTCTTTTACAGCTGTGTGCTTCTGTAATCGTGCTGCGGCATATAAGGCTCTTGGTCAATTTTCTGACGCTATTGCAGACTGCAGTCTTGCTATTGCTCTTGACCAAAATTACTCAAAGGTTTCGTCCTTAGCAAAACTAATTTGTTTTGTTCTGTTTCTGCTTTCCACGACATGTAGTTGGAAGGTCTCAAACGTCTTAGTAGAACACTGGATTTGAATGTTGGGTACTAACTTCTTGTAGAAGTAAATTACATAAGCTAGAACATTTTGCCACTGTTCCTATGTGTGTGTATGGTTTTTTTTTTTTTTTTTGATAGTCGTGTGTATGGTTTTATGCTTACAGAAAGATTTGGCAGTGATTCTCTTATGAAATAAGGTTATTGTCTGAAAAAAGTACACGATTGTGTCACTGAATTTGTTAACTTGTTCTTTATTTCTCAGGCTATTTCTAGACGGGCCATGTTGTTCGAGATGATTAGGGATTATGGACAGGCTGCCAGTGATATGCATAGATATGTTAATATTCTAACCAAGCAAATGGAAGAGAAGACCTCTGGAATTCACGACAGGTTCACTAATTTGGCCAATGACATAAGACAAGCTCGTATGCGACTTTCTGAACTGGAAGAGAACTCAAGGAAAGAAACTTCTTTGGATATGTACCTCGTCTTGTAAGTAGACTATCCTGCTAATTTAATTTTATTCCACCAATGTCTGCGTTAGTTCTCTAGATCTTACATGAGTCCAAACCTTTCACGTTTTCCCAACCAGCATGGCAAATTCTCATATTTTAGAATCCACGGATCTGTTGTTCCCTTGTCATTCCGCTTTTGCGGTTGAAAGAATTTTCTTGGAAGAAGAACCCTGTGGTACTGAGATAATTAGTGTGTCAACGCTTTGCTAATTAGAATGTGATCTACTTTGTGGCAGGGGTGTAGTGCCATCATGCTCGGCTTCAGATATCAGAAAGGCATATAGGAAGGCTGCACTCAAACATCATCCCGACAAGGTATTTCATATGCTGAAGCTGTTTACTTTGCATGCTTGTGGATTCAGCTAAAACTGATTCGAATGCGGAAAGCAAAGAGGTGCAGACTATAATAAGTGCTTTCATTTTGAACTTGTTGAAGGCTGGTCAGTCTTTGACAAGAAACGAGACTAAAGATGAGAGGTTATGGAAGGAGATCGGAGAAGAAGTGCGCAGTGATACAGATAAATTATTTAAAATGATTGGGGAAGCGTATGCTATGCTTTCAGACCCTACAAAGGTAAAACATCTCAACCGATAACACATCCTCATCTCTGTTTTTATTTTCTCGTCTTGGAATTAAGAAATGTCATTTAAGTTTTTGAACGAATATGACATTTCTTTCTCTTCTCTATAATTTGTGTACCCAGAGAGTTTCCTATATTATATCTAGTTTTTATGTTCTGGTGCTTTTCACAGCGTTCTCAGTATGATCTTGAAGAAGAGATGCATAATGCACAAAGGAGACGTGATGGAAGCAGCACATCTGGAGCAGAGCCAGATGTTAATTATCCTTTCAATGGCAGTAGACGAAACTGGAGGGAAGGATGGAGTTCACGTAGGGACCCATCAGCTCCGAGGGGGTTTGACCCAAACCGATCAAACAGATACCCGTTGTAACTGTAAAGCATATCTTCTACCAAATTCCTCACCAGCAAAAGTTTAAGGCTTCCTGCAAATACTCAGGCTGATACGGGGTGGATAAAATTATCAGATTCTTGGAGAAAATTTAGCCAGGTAATGCAGAAAAACAAGAAATATCTATTGTATAATCGTTTTGTTCGTGAGGCAGAGAGACTTCTCCATTGTTCTCCATGTCCAATACGTTGAAGAAACGTTGTACAGATCACATGGAACGCGAAGTGGGTGATTGAAGCAGACTTGCATATATAACAGATTTCATTTTTGTTTTCTGGTTTTTTTTTTTGTTTATCTTCTTTGGGGTGTTGAAGAAAAGACAATGTGGTCTCTCTCGTTTGCAGTTCCTGTTGTTTAAACCCCTTTTGATTGTAGATTCTTTCAATTCATTGATTTTTGCAAAAAGAACAAAAAAGATTTGATTTTGAGTTCAGACAAATATATATATATGATGTTTGATTGTCTGTTGAAGTTTTTGGAGATTATGTTCCTGATACCAATCGTCTTCCAAATATATATTTAGTTATGGATATCTGGAAGACTCGTTAATTACCATGGAGTACAGTATTTTCGTGATCTAATAAATCACATGAAATTAATCTATTGTATAATATATATGTATATATGCATATTAATGATATAAAACTACGAATACAAACTCTAAGATATGCAGATTACCCAATGATTTAAAGAAAAGACCAATACAGTGTCGTTCACACCTTGTAGAATTAAAATTTTGAAATCATTGTCGTTTTCCTCAACCAATTTTTTAGGAACTTAGTTTCCAATTGTAGGTGGTCGACCCAAAAAAAAAAAGTCTTGCCAACTCTAGGTGTAAGTTATTGACTTATTGATAGGGCCACCAAAAAAAAGTCTGTTTTGATGTTCTTATTATTTTAGACCATAAGATATCAATTTAATTTATCTATTTATACTATTAAAACAAAAGTATTTTTAAAATCTGTTTCTAAATATTTTTTATTTAAAAAAAATTGAACAGATTATCAAATAAATATTAAGCATATTGTCAAATATTTATTAAATCTATTATATAAACTTAAAAATTACAAATTAAACATATTTGAATCAATAACACATAAATTAGTTTTTATTCTTCATTTCACATTTTATATATTACAAAAACTTTATCTCGCATAGCGCGTGCGCGTGAGTTTAGAATATAGTTCAATAAATTAAAATATGACGCAACAGAGGCACCATTTTGGTGTGACTTTTGGCAATCATCAATTAATAAGAAAATAAAGCCATGCAATTGGTTGCTTAAAAAAAAAGAGGCTAAAATTATTAATTTATTACATTGTGTTGCTCTCACGGCACAAGTTCGTGTTGGAGTCCAATGGCATGGGTTTAGATAGTACACCAAAAAAAAAAGAGTTTGGAAAAGAAGCTAATGGTCTGAGGATAACCATAAGAGAAGCTAAGACGATATGTCCATGGTCTGAGAGGTTAATGGTGTTTCTTTGGTTGAAAAAAAACATTATTATAGCTTACTACTAAAAGCTTTTCTGAACTACATTTTGACGAAAAAAATAAACAATGCTCCCAAGTCTTGAATACAAAAGGAAATGGATGAAAACACCCCATATATAATGTAATATCAAACCAAACTCGAACGGATGAAAGAAATCATAGTTGAAATTTGTTTTTTTTTAATCAAACTCGAAGTCAGACTTAAGAATAGAGAGACATGAAAATATGACATTTTTGTTGAATTTCAAAATTTTCTAACCAACATAAATGATTTCAAACTTAATCCGACCGTTTTTTTGGGTTTGCCGGCATTTTTTTGGTTAGGCTGATAAAAGTAAACAACTTGAGCGGTTGGGTGATATACCGGTTTTGGAAGCGCTCGCTCCCATACTCTTTATTTCTTTTCAAAACGTTGTGTACAAACACTTCCTTTAAATAAATAAAAAAAACTCAAACGTACCATAATAGGATTCTTGCATGTTTTGTCATTTTTTAGATTTTACTTAATATTTTAACACTTTTAAAAAAGTTGTGCAAAAATAACATTTTATGTATTGTACACATGTTGATTTTTCAGTCTTACCTTTGTATAGTTATGTGCACCCAACAGTGTATAGTATACATATCAATAAGAAACATGTGTAAAATCATCATTTTACACAAAAACATACAAAAAAAACGTAAGGAAATTTTTAAAAAGTGATTCTAGATACAATTATCTCTACCTTACTTTAATGGGAACTTTAATTATTTCAGAGAGTTTACATGAGGTTTCTACTTCCTAATTACTTTTTTGTTTTTTTAACTCTGAGTAAACATATAACAAAACAAGGGAAACACCAAAGATCTCCCAACAAACCAGATAACCAATAATCATTTAAAAAAAAAAAAAAAAAACAGATGACTAAGGTCCAATAGAAACTTTTTATCAAAAAAAAAAGGTCCAATAGAAACACAACCTTACGTAGGGTGTGAACAAAAGTCAAAAAAAAAAAAAAAACAGAACACAAACCAATAATAACAAAGCGTATGGCCATCTTTTTAGCCCCTCTCTAGCGATGTATATGATTGGTACCTTTTGTCGCGAGTAACGCTCCTTGCAATCTCCACGGCCACCTCGTTAACTCCATGACGGATAAATTACTTACAGCACTTCCATTGTAGGTCACAAGGCTTCCCTTCCCTAAAATATATATATAAAACATACGCCACATTTAAATATTACGCAAGTTAAAATCACATTTAAATATTACATATATATATATATATATATATATATATTAAGTTATGAAAAATTAGAAAAACAAAACAAAAAATTAAAAAAATGAAGACCACATATTTACTGATATGTTTTAGGCCTCCCAAATATCCGGGAAGGCACTAAGAGCATGTTCAATGGGGGTTCTAAATAGAAGAGTTCTAAAAAATTATAATGATATATAATTGATAAATATTGGAGAGGTTCTAAAAAGAAGAGAGAAGGGTTCTAAAGTTAGAACTTTTAGATACAGATTCTAAAAATTAACATACAAAATGTTGAGGTTCTAAAAGGTGAGGTTCTAAAAATTTTAGATACCCATTTTTAGAACCTCACCATTGGACATGCTCTAATAGGTCATGATCTTTTATTAAAAAAGCTGATCCTCAATCAAAGTCATATTAAATGTGAAAAGTATAACTGTATACTATTTTCCCCCAACCACTTGTAATATTCTTTTTCTTTTTTTTTTGTTGAAGAGACCACTTATAAAATTAACGTTATAAATAACACTCTCTGGATCATGAGAGAAGAAACAGACATCGAAGATGAAAGGGAGAACAGCGGAGGAGGAGGAGGAGGAGCAGCCGCTCAGCCCGATGGCGCGTGTATTCCAATCGCCAGGCGTAGACTACTGCGCCGTCACCATCATGGGCTTCAAAACCAAGATTAGTCCCGACGTCCTTCTTGATGCCTTGAAGGATAATGTCTCCAAGCATCCTCGTTTCTCCACCAAACTGGTACATATTTTATGATTACTGCGTGCATTCCATTCCAACATATCTAAATTGGATTGTGTGTTTGGACTTGACAGTCTGAGAATGGTGCAACATGGATAGAGGCTCATGTCAATGTAGAAGACCATGTAGTTGTACCATACATAGACCCAGAAGAGATAGGTGATCAAGAAGATGGACAAGGCTTCGTCGATGACTACATTACACGTCTCACGATGAGTCCTCTTGATAGATCAAGACCGTTGTGGGACATTCACATCCTTAACGTCAAAACCTCAGATGCTGAAGCAGTCTGTGTAATAAGATCTCACCATTCACTTGGAGATGGAATGTCCTTGATTTCCCTCATGCTCGCATGTACACATAAGACATCAGACCCCGAGAATACTGCTATTCCTTCCTTGAAACGGCGTGAAACGGTGTCGCATGGGCTTAGAAACAAAGGCTGGTTCTTAAGGTCGATATTCACCATCCCTTGTACAACGAGGCTGATTTGGAATACAATCGTAGATATGTTGCTTCTTTTGGCGACTCTGTTGTTTTTGAAGGATACAGAGACGCCTCTAAAAGGCCACGCGGATGTCGGGAGTAATCCAAAGAGATTTTATCACCGAATTATCCATTTGGATGACATTAAATCTATAAAGAACGCTATGAATATGGTACGTTATACGCTTGAGGGTTTCTCTTTTTCTTTTCTTTCAATTCAATGGATCTTTACTTATCTTCCTCTTTCGCATGTTTGCTAGACTATCAACGATGTTCTCCTCGGAATTACACAAGCTTCTCTTTCTCGCTATTTGAACCGACTATATGGTAACCATTCAATTCTTGACAATTAACTTACCATGCATGGTTATAATATCCTAACCCTAAATTTAATGCGTGTTGGATCTATATATATTATGTTTAACGCGCTTGCATGTGTATTTCTTGATAAACAAGGCAAGAAGAATGAGGAGGAGGGTGGAGCATTGACATCGTATTCGAACCATCTTCCAGATAGTCTACGATTCCGTGTAGGTTGTACAGTCAATCTAAGGTCGGACATCGGGTTCAAGGTTAGAGATATATATATACACCTCAATATCAAATTTAAATCTAAATCTTTTTATTGTTGTCATTGACAAGCAATATATATTTGTATATAAAGCCTTTGGCAGATATGATGGTCAAGGATTCAAAATGCAGATGGGGAAACTACTTCAGCTTTATCATTTTGCCCTTCTCCATCGGTTTACAAACCGATCCATTGGTCTATCTAAAAATATCCAAATCCACGATGGCTCGAAAGAAGCACTCTTATCACGCTGCTCTAGTGTATTTGATTATCAAAATCGTCCTAAAAGTGTTTGGAGCTAAGGTAAATAAAGTGATCAGTGATGAGATTTGTTTGCAATTGTCCGGACAATGATAACAATATATATAACGCAATCTTGTCACTGTAGGCAGCAGCAGCATTATTCAACCGACCCGTGATGAACATAACGACATGCGTTTCAAACGTCATAGGTCCCATGGAAGAAATCAGTTTCCGTGGCCATCCTATCGCTTACATCGCTCCAAGCTCTTATGGACACTCACATGTACGTAGCTTTTTGTTGTTGCATAATATAATTAAATGATATGTTTTTTGTTGTTGTTTTTTACTCTTTTTTTCGACACATATGTTTTTGTGTTTGATAGGCATTGTTGGTACATTTCCTAAGTTATGAGGGGAAGATGATAATCTCATTAGCGGTTGATCCTACCGTCATACCAGATCCTCACAAGATATGTGATGAAATGGAGGAATCATTGAAAGCGATGAAAGCTGCTCTTTGGGAAAGAGGTTTACTCTAAGGCTCGTGAGCCATCAGTGTTCATTTTATATAATTCGCAGACGTGCGGTGTGGATGTGGGTGGATATTTATATTTGTTTGGTTTAGAATGTTATATATTTTAGAAGCTTTAAATGCAGTTGTTGTATCTATTATCTATAATTATTGGAATGAGAAAAATGTCAAGGCTGGCCGGTCATAGTTGCTGAACAAGAAAAAATGCTTACGAAATCTCAAAGATTTTGAAAGTTTATATACGATACATACAAAAATCATGTACAAAAAAGTTTAAGATTTTTAAAAGTTTATGTTTTTTTTTTTTCAAGTTCATGTCGGAAATGAAATATGGTAGGGAAACAAGCAAAATTGAAGGACATTTTAGGTCTTTGGCAAAAATTAACAAAGTCGAGGTTAGCTAATGGTTGTGATGTCAATAGAACTGGTCCGGTCCAGTTTGATACCTGTAAAATCCGTATATATTTGGTAAAAGACGATTTTTATATTTGTTCGAAACATGGACATTAGAGGGGGTTATTGGTTCTTGCATTTTAATGGATTTGGAAATCCAAACCAAATCAAGTGTTATTGGTGTTGGAGGTGGGCCTAGCACCCCCATTTAGTTAGGTCCATCTTAGCAAAAGCCCTCCTCGATTCGGTCAGCATAGCATCAACCTTTGACCGGGGGTCACCGACCTGGAATCCCGCGCTCACTTCCATCCGAAAGTCCCGAGCTCCTAAGAGGCGCACCCCGGGTCCGCACTAACACTTCGCCAAAACAGGGACGTCAAAAGGAAAGAAGACACGTGGGAGTTGGTCAAACAGTGCACTATCCAAATAGAGGTACGGTCTGACCTTGACGTCCCACCAACTCTGCAGAGTAAGCAAAGGAGGAAAAGACACGTGGAGGGAAGTTGGCCGAACAGTATGCTATCTTACAAAAGTATGGCGCCGAGCTCATCATGACCTCTCACCTTGAAAACCGGGACACGCTTCCTGGAGCACCTTACCCGCGAAGCAGGCTGAGGATGCCGCGTGGCCCCGGAATCCTGGGAAGTAGGAAGCTACCCCCACTATATATACCCCTTGCCATGC
Organism: Eutrema japonicum; assembly: GCA_030161315.1. Classification (NCBI taxonomy): domain Eukaryota; kingdom Viridiplantae; phylum Streptophyta; class Magnoliopsida; order Brassicales; family Brassicaceae; genus Eutrema; species Eutrema japonicum. The sequence continues at coordinate 51,656,347 of BSQW01000005.1, forward strand.
ATTAAGGAGGGGACTTTTGGACTTTTGAACCTTATTATTCTCTACAAAAAAATAGGCCCGGTCTCTCTCTCTCTCTCTCCTTTGTAACAAGGCACCGCGATTTAGAACGCCGAACTGGATTCCCGTCGGAAGTAGTTCGTAAATCTAAATCGTTCGTCTCTTTTCACCGTTAATATAAAAGAATACGGTCCCCGACCTGTTCGTCATAATACCCGGCCTACTATAAATCGTGGTTAGCTCGTTCTATTTAACGGAAATCTCACCTCCCTCTCCCTAATCAACCTTTAAACAACATTAATGATCCTCTGGATCAACAATTGGTTCTATAATTTTGAAATCCATATTCAAATCTTGTGTTATTGGTTTTATGATTTTAAAATCCATGTTAAAATCAAGTGTTATTCAATAGTAAGGATTTTCATAAGAATTTGATTTTAATTTGGATTTGAATAGATTTACAAGTGTTTTTAAGAGTAAAATACAAATGAGCAAATATCGAGTGAAACCTTGTTATTTGGTTGGATTTGGATTTACAAGTGTTTTTTTTTTCAAGATAAAACTACTACGTAGAATTAAAAATAGAAAGACACCTATCAATTAATGTGTAGAATAAGAGACAAGAAATAACTACACGTAACATTAAGCTACTACATGTTACAAGGCTAGTTTCTAAGTGGATACGTAACATCTACTACATGTTGGACACGAGGCTAGCTAGTTTCTAAGTGGAGGTTCAAAACACTGGCTGTGAGACCTCTCAAGTTTCATGTAATAAGTGTCTGTTAATGTACAAACAAAGATTTTGATTGTTCTACTAGATCGCTATACTTAAAATAGATTTTTGAAATGGTAAAAAAGATAGATAGAAAAATTCAATTTCATTATAAAAACTCATAGTCTAATCGAACACATAAAATAATCAATCCAACAATAGATAATAATAAATTTATCACCCAATGACGTTACGCTTAATCCAACATTATAAAAACCCATAGTCTAATCGAACACATAAAATAATCAATCCTAATTTTTAAGTCTGCTCCTCCTTTTCCTTATAAGACACAAACATAAATCGTACTTGCATGTGCTGGTTTACATAACTTTCTTCGAAAGTACTGTCGAACAAATAGTTTTCCTGAAGAAACAAATTCTGATGAAGAATAAGAAGAAGATCTTGAAAAAGTTAATAACATTGATGAAGTAATTCTTGGAACCCAACCCAAGATCAAGAAAGAGAACATGCAATCAATTGAGAGAAACAATTGCAACAAATATGTGGACAAATTCTATACTTTAGGAGAATACTAGATGATTAGTGAAAGAAAAAGAAAAAATTATTGTAAATCTATTTGGTTGATTTAAAATAATCCATTTATTTGATTTTTAAATCCAATTATTTAAATTTTAAATTCACTTCTCTTATTTTAAAATCAATGGATTTATTAGGATTTCTAAATCTGAGAAATTCATTAAAATCCAAAAACCAATAACCCCCACTAATAATATTATGTAAATTATGAGATTTATAGTAAAGGGAAATTATGGTATTCGATCAATAAAAAATATAAAAAATTAAATTTTTAAACAAAATTTTTATCTCAATTAAAATATTTATTTTCGAATTTTTTAGGCTAAACAAAAAAAACCCACGAATCCCGAATGGGCTCAACCCGAAAGATCCAATATTTTTAGGCTGAAATTTATATACTGATAATTTTTAAGACTGGGTTGGGCCGGGTTTCGGGCATTAGTCCTAATTGAAATCGCTAGCTAATGGGTCAAGACTCAAGCCTAAGAGGCCCGCATCGGCATGACCTAAGTAATGTTTGCTTGTCACTGTCTGTGTCTTTGACTGAAACCAAAAAAATTCATCTCTCTCTCTGTCTCCGACGATGGCTTCCGGTGACCAGAGCAAGAAGAGAAAGCAGCGTTATCTCCCTCAAAATGTAATCCTTCTCTCTCTCTCTCTCTCTCTCTTTCTTATGTCCCCACACAACGTTTTTCTATGAATATGCGGCTAATTTTGTTATTTTTTTCGGTGTAGAGACCAGCGAAGAAGAAGGGTGCTTATCCTTTGAAGCCAGGGGTACAAGGTTTTTTCATCTCCTGCGATGGCGGACGCGAGTTCCAAGCTTCTCATGAAGCTCTTAACGTCATAGATTCCGTAATGTTTTTCCTTCTTTTCTTAAATTGATCTCGTCTCCGACTAGTTGTTCATATTTTGCTTAGATTTCGCTGTTTATTCCATGAAATTGATTTCCTTTCCACGTTTTCTGATTATCTTCAACAACTGAACTAGCTCTTTGATTCGTGGTCGAATTGCGTTTCTGGATTTTCTTGTAAATTTCCTTCTCAAAAGACCTATATTGGTTTTCCCTCTGATTGTTAGTACACAACTTCGAGAGTTTATGTGTTTATTGCAGAAGAAAGAATAATAAAATATAAACAGAAGTGTTTTTGTTGTCTGGGTTCTCGACTTCTCTATGCACTGAATCTTCCATGCCAATGCCATTGTTAGATTTCTCAAGAGCTTTTCTTTATTTATTTATCTATGTTTTTTAAGTTTGAGTAGTTCTTTGAATCTTTGGAGTGTTTCTAAAAGGAAATCTCTTCATGTTACAGTTTTTCGAAGAGCTAATGCATGGGACTGGCTTGAAAGTAAATTCTTCTGGGTTGCTTGAGAAACTAATAAACAAAAAGGTTACTTTTTCCTATAGCGAGGATGAGAATGAGGAGGAAGGTGAGGGTAGTAATAGCGAGGAAGAGGAAAACAAAGGGGATGGGGATAAGACGGAAGTGAGTGAAGGAGGTAATAATCCAGTGAATGAGAAAGAATTAGCAAGCGAAGGGTCATGTGAGGTCAAACAATTGGCAGAAAATGATACTGAGAAGAACGAAGAAGATGAAGTGAAACAAAAGAACGGTGTCGAAGAACCTCCTAGAAAGAAGACTTGTATGGAAGAAGCAAATGCATCAACAAAAGTAAACGGAGATGCAGAGAAGTCTATTGATAAGCTGATTGATGCTGAACTAAAAGAGCTCGGAGACAAGAGTAAGGTAAGCTTTTATTATCTATGGGTCAATGAGAGGAGCTCTCATAACAAATTTCTCAAGTCTACGTTTTTATCTCTTTGTGGATCATAAATGTTTTACTCTCTATTACTTTCCTTGCTCTGACAGAGACGATTTATGAAGTTAGATCCGGGTTGCAACGGTATTGTCTTCATCCAAATGAAAAGGAGAGATGGTGACCCAAGTCCCAAAGATATTGCACAGCATGCAATGACTTCTGCTGCTGCAACAAAAAAGCATATGTCAAGGTTTGATCTTACTCAAAAAATGCATCATACCAAGAATTTCTAGAACTGTTATACCTTTGTCGGATTTTTGCTAATATATCTTGTGAATCTTAGGTTCATTCTAAGACTTGTACCAATTGAAGTGTCGTGTTATCCTTCAGAGGAAGAAATTTCAAGAGCCATCAAGCCTCTTGTAGAACAGTATTTTCCCATTGAGACTGATAATCCCCGCAAGGTAGGATATTTACCATTATTACAGTTTACCTCTCGTCACCACTATTGCTTTACCTGCCTATACCATCATTGCAGTTTGCTGTGTTGTATGGATCCCGTGCAAACACGGGGCTTGATAGGATGAAAATAATAAACACAGTGGCAAAATCTATTCCTGCCCCTCACAAAGTTGATTTGAGCAATCCAGAGATGTCCATCGTGGTGGAAATTGTCAAGGTGAACAAGGATAATTTTGATGCCTGAGTTTTTGCATTAACAGATTGGTTGGTTATAAACTCAAATCGGATTTTGTGTTGCAATTTACAGACTGTATGCTTAATTGGGGTGGTAGAGAAGTACAAGGAACTGGCAAAGTACAATCTCAGGCAGCTCACGTCGACCAAGTGACACAAATCTCATTTTCTGCTATGTTTTGTTTGTCAAGACTAAGATGCGTTGTGTTTACTGGTAGTGTTGTTACAGAGTTCTGGCTTAATTTATTAAAATGGTTGAAGTTGGTCTTTAGATCCTATTTTGTCTGATCAATATAGTTTTTTCTTTGATGAAGTTTGGCCGACTGTCTAGCATAAAGCATGTCTGTACAATGCATAACTCGGATTTGATTTTGTTGAAATAATAGCTCAATCAAACAAAATCACAGGTTCAAGTGGATTTGAGTTGTTTACCTCATCTTCTCTCTCTATATATAGAAACATAGGCAATTCCATTATATGAAGAAAATCAAGTTAAGAGAGTTGACAGAACTTCCTTAGTTATCTAATGATCTCAAGCACAATACCGAGTCAAAAGAGAGAAATTGGTCAATATGGTATATAAGCTAAGAGAAGAACCACCATGCTTACCATTGGTACACTAAAGAGAGCAAAAGTATTTGCCTTTGTGATTAAGAGAGAAGGGTCCCAAATTACTATTTGGAAAATGGATTTTGATAGAAAATGGATTCTACATATTCTTTACAGACATTCACTTGTTTAATGACTCCCTCCATTCTGAAAAGCAAAATGAAATCATGTTATAAATCAACTCTGGTTTTTAAATCCCCTTTTTGTTCACTCTACTTCTAAGTCAACCACTTCAATTTAGTACCTACTCATCCAAGTTAGCAGTCCAAACTAACTTCATACTACCACCAAACTGTTTCCTCCTCTGCTTCTGCTTCTACCATAACTTTATAGACATCTCCCAGTTACATCTTGCCCTATCTGATCCTTCCAACTTGATCCCCAGCTTAAGAATATTCTATCAGCCTTCAACAAATTCACAGCTTAGGATGGGACAGGGGATGTAGTAGCTCACATATGTGGACAGGTAGGAGAAGACTGTTCGCGACAGAGATGGCACCGGAATCCAATCACCGTACTTGAATTCTTCTCGTTAATCCCACATGCATCTCCATGGTACCATTCTACAAACATTACAAAAAAAAAATGAGATACAAAAGGAAACCAAGTCTTGCAATTTAAATCACGGTGAACCAAAACAAGATTATAAAATGCCTTACCTTTACAAATTTCGCAAGAAATGAAAGGTGATCCAGATTCAGATTCATTCGAGCCGCATAAATGACAATTACGTTGATCATGATCAGAATCCGAGTTCTCCAAAGGTATAAAACATCTATCGCTCCGGAAATTATTGACCCGTTCATCACCAGGCTTTCTGGATAATTGGAGTCCATTCAACCAATAGCTGAAGCACCTTTCTGTTCTCTTATTTCTTAAGGAAATCTCTTGTTTTACTTTCTTAGGCCTGCCTCTGCCTCTTTTGGATTCCAGTTTCCGTTTCTTACTCCCTCCAGGAACTTTACTTTCATCCTGCAGTCGAATAACATGCTTCGGTCTCCTACCTGAACGTCGCAATGGTTTGCTTGCAACAACCTTTTTATGATTCTTTAACCTAACGGGAATTCTCTCTGCCAGTGAGGTATTAGTCTTCTTTAGCCGAGTTGATTTGCGAGCAGGTATGCCCTTTTGATGCTTTTGTGTCTGAACTCCAATTTTTTTACGGAAACTCCCTGGGGGCCGCCCTCTTTTCCGTACGCTGGGTTGTTCTCTTGCTAGCACTTCACTTCTGCATGGAAGACATATGTACATGCCTTCCTTATCCGCTCTCCTGATATGCTTTTTGTGAAATAATCCTGGAATTTTAATCACAGCTAATATCAAGAAACTATGACTAGATAAATATTTTCTATGAAAGATCATGTTAGGAGTCACCTCTTGGTTAGGATCGAGTCTAACTACCGCTTACTATTCTATGGGTACCTCATTGTCTAAAGGAGATCACATTGGCTAGTGAACTGGATTGCCTTTGGGATCACCGGGTTAAACCGGCTGTACCGCAGGTCAATACATCGAAAATGCTTAATTCTTTCTTGTGCATGCAAACGGAAAAAATGCATCTTTAAACATATCACTTCCAATTCAAGAAAGTTTTGTGGAGTTTCGTTTGTGTTATGTATGGGCTATGTTCTTATTATATTACCTACACAGGCATAGCTTCTGCAAAGGTAAACGCTTTAACAAAATAACAGCAAAAGAGACTTACTTTTGCAGATGTGGCAGCACGCAGCATCACTGTCATTAAAGAAAAACAAATAACATCAGAAAGCAGTTAAGAAAGATCAATACTCTACAAACAAAGAAAAACTAAAAGATATGTTTGTAGGTCAAATGCCATGCTATGCTATTAGATTCTAAGCAGAGTCCAAGTCACAAATCCTTTTTAAGCTTAGTCAAGATAGGATTACTATGCTAATCAAGACAAGGACTTCTGATGGCAAAAAGGGTTGTGAGAATTACATACCTCAAAGGCACATCCTTCTTACATTGCTCACACAAAGAGGACTCGGATCTTTCTGCCCTTTCAAATAGGTATGAGAATCCTTTTCCCTCTGAGGACCTTTTCCGTACTTTGTCTATCTCAGAGTGTCTGAAAGAGCCTCCTGGCTTACTAGTTTTTCGTATAACTTTTTTCTCTTCAAATCCTTTCAGAAGATGTAAAGGAACATACGATTCATTCAGCCAGAATTTTTTTCTTTCACTAGCGGATTCTTCAATCATGTGACCATTCTTCAGCACAACATCCGGAATATTTCTCCTTTTACCAAAGTCAAGGAGATATTTCACAGTCTCTTCCTCTATGCACTTCCTACGGACAATCGCTTTTTTGAACAGCCTGGCAGATTTTTTGGATTCTTTGTCTGATGCAGGAAGAAGATGACTGTTTTCAATATCATCCCACTTTATGTAAGAATGGAGTGTCCTCACCTGTAAATCACTGAATTGTTAGCTGAAAATCGTCCAAGGCTAAAAAGCATCCCACAAGTAGACATTTTTATAGGAGACAGTGGTATAAGACAAATGATCATTCTACTAACAAACTCAAAAAAATTAAATCTACTTCACCGCAATTTGACAATTAGAGTACACAAAAAAACTTAAAGGATCTCATACCATCTATATTTATGCGTAGGCCAAATGGAAATGGAAATTCTTGTCAGGATGTGCATTACCAATACACCCTTGGAAACTTCAACATTGGTATTTCTTGTCAAAACCAGCGAAACAAGAATTACATTCAGTTTGACCAAGTTTAGTTTACCTGAAAACCGAGCTGATCTGAAGTCGTAGATGACTCAACAGCTGCTTCCCAAGCAACACGTCGGCTTCTCTTAGCGGGCTCTGAATTCTCAGGATACAGTATTCCTGGAATATTCGTACTTCCACCTGCATAGTGTAGAAGTCCATGAAGAATGAAAGAGCTAAATGGAAGTGAGAGTTACAAAATAAATGGTTGAAGACAGTAGAAGAACAAACACGAAAGCAAGAACAAAAGAGAAAAAGTAAACCTTGTCTAGCAGCCTTCGAGACCAAAGAGCGAGGTAAAACCTTCCAGTTGAATAATTTCCGTGAAATTCGGCCGCCTCTCCACCAACACATGGTCAATCCACCATTTTTCTTTGCAGTACGGTTAACCCCAGACTCCAACAATGTCCCCCGTCTTTTACCTATAGCAGTCTTTGACGATGATCGTGTCGAAGCAATGAGAATATGTCTAGCTGAGCCCATTTCTACAGCAGAATCGACATGGTTTAGCCACTCAAGTGAAAGAACACGATGATGCAAATTCGCCTCTAACTGCCAAGGTAATTCACAAAATCTTCATTAGGAAACAAAAAATTGATGCACACCTAGATTAATCACTAATGCACAACACAACAATCAAGTGCTCAAGAAATCCTACTTAAAGTGTTCTGAAGAGTCTTAATCAAATGGAGAAGTAGCAAAACATTCAACATTCCTAGCCACACTAAAAAAAAGTGAATAGAAATTGATTAATGCCAGCTTTTCAAGTAGGAAGAAAACGAACCAAAACTAACGTTCTACATAGCAGCAGACCATAATGAAGAAATTTGAATATGACAGCTTCGGCATGGGGTGGTTCAGAGTTTTGATATTTTGCCAAAACAATGATTCAATTTAGAAACAATCCAATACCACCATTGCAAAATGAAATTTTTAAGGAGAAAGAAAATGAGAAAAACTTACTTCAACTAATAAATGTTTCAAGCTTGATATATTTGATGCTTTCAGAATGTCTTCACGCCAAATCCTAGAGTGCTGTGGATTCAACCATGGACCAACCAAAAGGCCTTGCAATCGACTTTCCATGGATAGTATCTGGCATATGATAGCCATAAGATGACTTTTCTTATCAATGGAATGACTGTTAGCAACTTCACTTTCCGAAGGACCCCGTAAAGCCCCGAGACTCATGTTAAACAAACAATTTGTCTCACTCCCGGCATCCTCAGATTTGCAAGAATGACACCATCCACATTTTTCTTTCCATGCATCTAGGTAGAGGCCTTGGATGTTTCGCCATTGAAATTTGGTGGTTTTCATCAATATAGTCTTCACCTGGGTAGAAGCTATCTCTTCATCAGATCTCCTATCATTGGTACGGATAGGTGACTTACGCATCATCTCTTCAGAAATTGCCGTAGTCATCTGAGCAAATATGTACTGGTTTCTGTAGCCTGTTTCGCTTTGTACATTCGGTCTAATTCCTTTCCTTGTGTTCATTCTAGCCAAATAATGGGAAGACGAATGGATATTCAAATTTGGCTCTTTCATGATATCCAAAATGCTTGATGGTGCTGGCTCATGAAGCCTCTGGACATCCAAACCATTTTGTACAGTTTCAGCAGATCCTTTAGAACTCATATTAAGGATATCTAGCCCAGTAGCTGAATCTGATATCTTCCGACGAGTTCTATGACAATGATTATGTGAACCTCCATTGCTGGATGTTTCGTCCAGCTTCTTTTTAACTCCAGATGTTGGCTGTTTTTCTGGAGCTGGTAGAGGAGCCTTAAACCCATCAATAGAAGAAATCATTCCTTTGACTGACTTATCCAAGCTTACTGACATTTGTGAACTCACACCGCTGATTGTCCTTTTCAGCCCAACTGGGATATCCCAGTGTTTTTTAATTGCACTTATTACGCCAAGATAGAAACTACTGCATGACTTGAGCTGCTCCAATACAAGGATCACATCATTCACATGGTAGTAGTTTAATGAGCCTGAGCCATCTGTTTCTATCCTGCAAATTCATAGTGGACAACATCAGCCAACCTATGAAGAGTTATAGCAGTTCCTACAATCAACATATGAAAGAAGTTCCTAGAAGTAGATGATAAGAAACATTCCACATTTGCATACACTGAGGGTAAAAAAGTAATTCAAACCTAAGAGTAAGTAATTGCACCTAAATAACAAGCAAGAGAGGCTATCCAGATGTCCAAACATGAAATTCCACTTATTGGAAAAATTACAGAAGGACACATAGTTTTACAGTTTTATCATTTTATATGCATATTTTTAGTTAATCCTCCAGCTAGCTAAGATTGGGGTAATGTTTTTAAAAGTAAGACCTTCACCTACGAGCTATGGCATATAATCAACATGCATCTACAGTGCTCGCCAGACATCATCACAATATTGTACCACTGAGGTGAGACAACAAAAATTGCTACTATTCATAAATAAATTATATTTATTTACTATGAAAAAAATTCTAGTGGTGAATCTACAAAATTGATTCCACTGAGATTATGCATTAGCCCTTCTTAAACAAGAGAATCAGAGAAAGAAACTTACACCAATAAGTAGCCACAACTGCTGTAGTAATTTCGACCATGAGGATCAATCTCGATAAACTCTGCTCCTCGAATTTGCTTTTCAGGCTTCAATCCTGGTACACGCCGATCAAATGAACATTCAGGGCAGAGCCAATCACCCTCAGGCAAAAGGTGACTGGCAACACCGACACACTTAGAATGATAGGCAGCCGGACAACCATCACAGCACAGTAAGTTCCCATCCATTTTACAAAGACAACAGTCGTCATTGTTCCGGTCAAATGAGCGATCAATGACCTTATCATTCAAAGAAAAATCATCTGCCAGCTCCATCATAGTTCGCTTTCTGCGTCGTACTTCCATGTTCGTCTTCCTATCAATTTCCATTTCAGACTCAGCTGCAAAAGATCTTTTATTAAGCTCTGATCTCACAACTTCAGCATCTGTCATATCGTCACACAAACGGCTAAGTATCTCAATTTTCAGATTCATGGGCTGTCTGCAATACTCATTTCTGAAAAAGTTAAACCGGGTTAGATCCACTCCAGGGTTGTCCCCAGACCCAGAAAATAGCAGGTATTCGACTACAAAAAGGGGATAATTAACCACATCCAACATATTCCAATCAAGACTCCTGCATTTAACACACGACCAGCAAAGCATGAGAACCAAAACAGGAGAAGCTATATGTCCATAAAACAGCAATAAAACTAAAGTATTCATTACTCAAAAAAGAAAATAATAAGCATACCTTAGGCAAGTAGTCGCAGATAGGTCACCTTCAGCAACACGTTGTTTCAAATGTTTTCTTAATATTTGCAAAACAGAAACATGGATGCTATCAAATAACAGACTGGGAGACATGCACCTCAGCGCTTCCACAAAATCCTCCAACTCAAAGGGACTCAAAAACAGCAGCGTACTGAAGGACCTCAGACAAGAGTAGGCGGTAAAGACATCAAGTGTGGGAAGACCATCTAAATTCAAAATATGTGAAGATGGAGGCAACTGTGGCTTTGGTGGAAGCACAGAAATATTTTCAGCTTTTCCATCAGGGATCAAAGTTTTCTCGTCTGTCAGACTACTAACTGACGGAGAAGGGGATACTTCATCAGCTAAGCAAGCTGTAACAGTGCTACTGACAGGAGATCTTGCTAACATTTTGCGAGCGCTTCTTCTCAACCGAGGTTGAGTCTTGAATTTTGGATTCTCCGAGCCTTTTCTTCTTTTCCTCCTACCACTTGTATATTCATACGAAACTTCCCTATCAGAGAGAGACTGATAAACAGTCTTAGCATCATGCTCAGGCAGATCATGATCCCGTTCAACCCCATTAGAATTAGGAGTATTGAGATCTTGCAGTGAAACAGTGTTCTGCTTCCGTATCTCCTCCAAAAGCTGAACGCTTGATACTTCAGCAACATGAACTTCTTTATATTCTCCAGTCTCAATATTATCATGGACACCATTTTCATCTTGCATGTTGATTTCTTGAACTATGTGGTTTCCATTCATTTGAATGAGTACGTCATCCTTGCTGTTCTCCAGTTCAACCTCCAAGTTCAAATCAAATCCTCCCTCCCTCTTCTGCGCATCCAAAGCACAATCACCAGCATTGTCCAAATCACAGCTTGCATCCATGTTCAGATCAATATATCCCCTCCTTTTGTCACTACAATTTTGCTCATAATCGATATTTACGTTAATCAAACCTAAACCTTCATTCACATTCCAATCCAAGCCGGTGGTGACATCAAACCCAGTTTTCAGTTCCGGAACCGTCCTATTCAAATCCATCCCAGACTTCCATGTCCTACCTAGGGTTTCCACAGGACCACAATTCAAATCGACGACATTCCCTCTCAAATCCAGAGCAAAGCAATCACTAACCCCCGAATTGTCCGGAACCTTATCATTCAAATCGACATTTCTCATGACATTTACCTCATTCTGCCACTTGTCCTTCCCTGTCCCAGAGCAGTCTGGCTTGATCTCATTCATCCTGTCGACCCGAGGCCGCTTCTTTGTCCTCTTACCAACTCGCGGCTTCACTTGGACCGATGTTTCCTGGGATTGCCCTTCTCCCGTCACGAGGGCAGCAACCTCAGCCAATTCCGAAATCTCCGTAAGGCCATTCTCATAAACGATCTCGAAAAATCCAGAGGAATCGTAAGATCGCACCGTCCCGGAGCAAAACCCAACCCCATAGATCTCCTTCCTAACGACTTTCCCCACCAACTCCATTGCTGCGAGCTTGCTTTCGGTTGACGAAACGAGCGAATCTATGAACCAAGGAAGCAAAGAAAACCCATTAGCCAAGTCTGGATTGCAAAAAGGGGGCGAAATAGAGGCGCTGGGTTTTCTCTCTCTCTCCTTAATTTTTTTTTTTTTTTTTTTTTTTTTGGCTAGAAACGCTTACAACGTGCAGTCAGGAGAGAGAGGGACAACAGAGATTCTCTCTCTCTCTGTAGCTGTAGAAAGATAATTCTCTACAGAGAAACGCTTAACAACAGATTCTCCTCACTCAGAAGAAACAAGAAGGGTTGGTCAATGTTAGGAAGAGAAGGCCATCTCTCTCCCCTCCCTCCCTCACTCTTTTTTTTTTTGGGTCAAAGTGTGTGATATGTTTTTATTTTGTTTTTTTACCTTTTATAAATAATATATATATATATATATAGCCGATAGGACTCTTAACTTTCTTTTTGCTTAGAATAGAACTCTTAACTTTTCTGTAGTATGTTTTTACATGTGTGATGTTTTCTCTAGAGCTAAAGAGTTGATTATAAGCATGCATTTTATGTGAGTGGCCGGCGACACATTTGAAGGGCAAACACTATAACTTTTTTTACCACATAAAAAGAGAGAGAAACTAACCGCAAGTTACCAGATGAAATGCAAGGAGTAGCAGCGAGTCGTCGTCTCAAAATCGTCTTTGGTTAAACTTAGCTCCGGAAATTCCAAAGCCACTAACAACAAAAGTTTTAAAAATGAATTTTCTCAAAACAAAACCACATCGATAAGACAAAAAACTAGGACACTATACCGTTGTTGGATGCTGTTACCGATGACTTACAACAGAACGAACCCTCTTTTGAAGTATACAAATAATCTAATGTTGTTTCACTCTTGAATGTGTTCTTAAGATATTTTATCTGTGGTATTATATACTACTACATGTTTAATCTTCTGTAGATAATTATCTTTTCCTGAACGGGTAGTTTTTTGCCACGTCTTTCTTTTGGATAATTTTATTACGGTGAAATCTAAGTTTTCCTTTTTTATCAATTATATGATATCTATGATTGTTAACAAATAGTTGTTCAAAATGTCATTACCGGCCCTAAAAATTTTAAGGCCTAAAGGAAAAAAATGGCCCACGAGTTATTTATGAGAAAACAAAATTATCTTTTTCGAGATGCTTATTTTTTTGCCACGTCTTTCTATGGATAAGTTTATTGAGCAGAAATCTAAGTTTTCCTTTTTTTATCGATTATATCTATGATCAATAACAAATAGAGGATAGTCTCTCATTGCTCAAACTGTCATTACCGGTCCTAAAAATTTAAAGGCCTCAAAGAAAAAAAATGGCCCACGAGTTATTTATGAGAAAACAAAACTATCTTTTTCGGAATAGTTATTTATTTGCCACGTCTTTCTTTGGATAATTTTATTACGCTGAAATTTAAGTTTTCCCTTTTTATCGATTATATCTATGATCAATAACAAATAAAAGAGCGTCTCTCATTACTCAAAGTGTCATTACCGGCCCTAAAAATTTAAAGGCCTCAGGGAAAAAAAATTGGCACACGAGTTATTTATGAGAAAACAAAACTATCTTTTTCGAGATGGTTATTTTTTGCCACATATTTCTTTGAATAAGTTTATTGCGCTGAAATCTAAGTTTTCATTTTTATCGATTATATCTATGATCAGTAGCAAATAGAGGAGCGTCTCCCATTGCTCAAAGTGTCATTACCGGTCCTAAATATTTAAAGGTCGCAAGGAAAAAAATTGCTCACGAGTTACTTATGAGAAAACAAAACTATCTTTTTCATAATGGTTATTTTTTTGTCACGTCTTTCTATGGATAAGTTTATTGCGCTCAAATCTAAGTTTTCTTTTTTTATCGATTATATCTATGATCAGTAACAAATGGAGGAGCGTCTCTCATTGCTCAAAGTGTAATTACCGGCCCTAAAAATATAAAGGCCACAAGGAAAAAAAAATGGCCCACGAGTTATTTATGAGAAAACAAAACTATCTTTTTCAGAATGGTTATTTTTTTTGCCACGTCTTTCTTTGGATAAGTTTATTGCGTTGAAATCTAAATTTTTTTTTATCGATTATATCTATGATCAGTAACAAATAGAGAAGCGTCTCTCATTGCTCAAAGTGTCATTACCGGCCCTACAAAAATTAAAGCCCTCAAGGAAAAAAATGGCCCACGAGTTATTTATGTAGAAAACAAAACTATCTTTTTCGGGATGATTATTTTTTTGTCACGTCTTTCTTTGAATAAGTTTATTGCGGTGAAATCTAAGTTTTCCTTTTTTATCGATTATATCTATGAGGAATAACAAATAGAGGAGCGTCTCTCATTGGTCAAACTGTCATTACCGGCCCTAAACATTTAAAGGCCTCAAGGAAAAAGATGGGCCCACAAGTTATTTATGAGAAAACAAAACTATCTTTTTCGGAATGGTTGTTTTTTTGCCACGTCTTTCTTTGGATAAGTTTATTGCGCTGAAATCTAAGTTTTCCTTTTTTATCGATTATATCTATGATCAGTAACAAATAGAGGAGCGTCTCTCATTGCCAAAGTATCATTACCGGCCCTAAAAACTTAAAGGCCTCAAGGAAAAAAAATGGCCCACAAGTTTTTTATGAGAAAACAAAACTATCTTTTTCGGGATGATTATGTTTTTGTCATGTCTTTCTTTGAATAAGTTTATTGCGCTGAAATCTAAGTTTTCCTTTTTATCGATTATATATATTATCAGTAACAAATAGAGGAGTGTCTCCCATTGCTCAAAGTGTCATTACCTGCCCTAAAAATTTAAAGGCCTCAAGGAAAAAAAAAGCTTACGAATTATTTATGAGAAAACAAAACTATCTTTTTCGGAATGGTTATTTTTTTGCCACGCTTTTCTTTGGATAAGTTTATTGCGCTCAAATCTAAGTTTTTTTTTTTTTTTATCGATTATATCTATGATCAGTAACAAATAGAGGAGCGTCTCTCATTATTCAAAATGTCATTACCGGCCCTAAAAATTTAAAGGCCTCAAGGAAAAAAAATAGCCCATGAATTATTTATGAGAAAATAAAACTATCTTTTTCAGAATGGTTATTTTTTTGCCACGTCTTTCTTTGGATAAGTTTATTGAGCTGAAATCTAAATTTTCCTATTTATCGATTATATCTATGATCAGTAACAAATAGTGGATCGTCTCTCAATGTTCAAAGTGTCATTACCGGCTCTAAAATTTTATAGGCCTCAAGGAAAAAAAAATGGCCCATGAATTATTAATGAGAAAACAAAACTATCTTTTTGGAATGGATATTTTTTTTGCCACGCCTTTCTTTGGATAAGTTTATTGCGCTGAAATCTAAATTTTCCTTTTTTATCGATTATATATATAATCAGTAAAGAATAGAGGAGCGTCTCTCATTGTTCAAAGTGTCATTACCTGCCCTAAAAATTTAAAGGCCTCAAGAAAAAAAAAATAGTCCATGAGTTATTTATGAGAAAACAAAACTATCTTTTTCGGAATAGTTATTTTTTGCCACATCTTTCTTTGGATAATTTTATTGCGCTGAAATCTAAATTTTCTTTTTTTATCGATTATATTTATAATCAGTAACGAATAGAGGAGGTCTCTCATTGTTCACAGTGTCTGAAACAAAATTTGGCCCATGCACGAGTTATTTATGGGAAAACAAAAACTTCAAAAATATTTTATTGAACACCCCCACTTCCTCGAACCAAAACTCCCACTTTACCAACCGAACCATTGAAGTTTTCCAATATGTTTTTGGCCTCTAAAATTTTCCAATATTACTATAAAATCTATTTAAAATTGAATAACACTAACATTTAATAGAATTATTAAGAAT
Source organism: Eutrema japonicum (assembly GCA_030161315.1). Taxonomy (NCBI): domain Eukaryota; kingdom Viridiplantae; phylum Streptophyta; class Magnoliopsida; order Brassicales; family Brassicaceae; genus Eutrema; species Eutrema japonicum. The sequence goes on from BSQW01000005.1 coordinate 51,672,142, forward strand.
TTGATCAATTGAATAACACAATAATTTAAAGCATTTTGAAAGATTGACACCAAATCTTTAATCCAATAACACATGCATTTAATAGAATTAGCGAAATTCATAGCAAAAAAAAAAAAAAAGAATTAGTGAAATTCATGATTGAATAACACTAGAATTAAATAGAATTATTAATTCTTTTCTATTCCATTAAATTTATAATTCCAATACCACAAGTCCCCCATAACCCTGGGCATATAATCCGGATTCGAAAAAAAAAAATCGAAACCGATCCGAAAAATTCGGTTCGGTTAGGGTTCAGATCTTTGAAAAAACCCGATTGGATGTTTATTCTAGGTAACTTCGGATTCGGATTCAGATCGGTTAATAACTGAAACCCGAAGTAGGATCCGAAAAAAACGAACCCTTAGATATGATGTCTCTTGAATTTCCCAGATTACTCTTCGATTTTGCCCATTTTCTAAACGACGACAAAGGCCTAAACTCTAATATCAATCTGGAATCACTTCGAATTCGGATTATTCGGGTTTTTCGGTTTTTTTGTTTTTTTGTTCGGTTTTTTTGGGTTTTTTTACAGGTTTGTTGTTTTTGGTTACAGGATAATCCGAAACATCCAAAAATCTGAATCCGATTGTTTTTTGGTTTTACATCGGATCTTCATTTCCATATCCGAACCGATCCGAATCCGATTAAAACCGATCCGATCTGATCCGAAAAATACAAAATATCTGAATGGATCTTTAAATCCAACATCCGATTATCCGAACATCTGAAAGATCCAATCGGTTCGGATCCGGATATCCGAATGCCCAGGGCTAGTCCCCCACTTTAATAAACTCGGAAGAAACCCCCAAACCAATGCTCGGTTAGCTTTTACTCAAGGCCGCTTATGGTTCTGGATCCAGGATAGTTTTCAATTAGGACTGGGCAAAATATCCGGAACCGAAGAACCGAACCGAATCCGACCAGAAAAAAGAGAACCGAACGAACCTGGAACCGACAAAATACCCGAACGGATCCTAGACTCCTATACCCGAAGAACCGAAACCGAACCCGAACCGAACTGAGAACCGAATGGGTACCCAAAATACCCGAAATATAATTATATACCCAAAATATTAATTATATACCCAAAATATTAATTATATTTAGACTTGATATAACCCAATTACCCAAAATTATAATTATAAAACCCGAAGATATCAATTATTGTTAGACCGAAATAACCGAAATATTTCAAATAATAAAAAAATCTGAAAATTCTTAGTAATATTTGTCAAAATTTAACCAAATTTTATTCAAATTTAGCATTTTTTTAGTTTTTTTTCTTATATTTCGGGTATCCAGAACCGACCCAAACCCAAAAAGACCTGAACCGAACCCGAACCGAATTTTATAAATATCCGAATGAATCCTTCAACCCTACAACTAAAAGACCCGATATCCGAAAAAACCGATCCGAACCCGAACGGATACCCGAATGCCCACGCCTATTTTCAATCATTAAAATTAACACATAACTTTTTTTATTTCAAAGAAAGACTGCACAAGGGAGAAGCACAAAGAAACTCAGCTGCGACAGGAAATGGACGCGACGATAGGAAAGTGTTTCGATTCCGTCTCTGGCTTCTTCTCCGGCGCTGCCTCTGGCTCCGCCGATGAGTTCCCCTTGTGCGACACCGACATCATCTCGGTAACTTTTTATGATTCGCCTTATGTTCCTCAAATTGAACCTCGGGATTACGATTTTTCAATTGTTTTGATACATCTTTCATCTTCTTCAGATTTTGGATTCTCTTGCGTGTTTAAGATGTGTGTGACCTGAATTTTGGGCATGTATACATAACCTCTTAAGCGTTTTCCATTTTTTGAAATCATTCTCAGGGATGCGAGAAAGAGCTTGCAGAGGCTCAGAAAGGCCAAGACGAAGGGCTTAAGAAGGAATGCATCATGCGCCTATCATGGGCTCTTCTTCATTCAAAGATACCTGGGGATATACACCGTGGGATAGCAATGCTTGAAGGTAAATAACTTCTATATATATTTGCAATTTCCCTACTATGGAATCCCTCCCAGCTACCTAAAATTGTTCCAAGTGTGGATGATTTGAATCCATGTTACGGGTTTGATCGCAGCAAAATGTTTAAACTTTGTTTTGCAGCCTCGGTGGTTAGTGATACAAGTCCAATGAAACTAAGGGAGAAGCTGTATCTCCTTGCTGTTGGGTACTATCGAAGCGGTGACTTTTCAAGAAGCCGGGATATTATAGAACGGTGTTTGGAGGTTTGATTATCTGATCCATCGATAGTCCAGATGATCTTATTGTTGATGTATTGATCAATCCCCACTTTTTCTTTCTCTGGTTTTAGGTTGAACCGGAGTGGAGACAGGCTCAGACACTTCAAAAGCTTATAGAGGACCGTATTGTGAAAGGTAATCCACATGGTACTTGCGCCATTTCTCTTCCTCATCCATTTACTTTCTCTTTATTCTATTCCAATCTGTGTAAGCAGATGGTGTGATTGGCGTTGGAATTGCCGTTACCGCTGTTGGGGTTGTTGCTGGTATTGCTGTAGCCCTATTACGCAGAGGCTGAGAAGGAAAGAACCTATACATGTGCATGTTTCCCTCATCTGCAGTGAGTTTGTTTAGTTCCTTTGTGAGCTTGTATGAATGTCTTTGCTAGACGAAAATGAATGATTTGTAATTCCAATTTTACTATGAATAGCTAAACAACACAAGTGATTGAGGAAGCATCAAACATAAACTTTATTATTACTTAAGCAGAAATTAGAAGAAAATAGAAATGCTGCTGTTATCAGGTTGAAATTTGAGGATCAACTCTCAATTTCTGCATGTCCTAGCAAGGCTAGAAGAAAAGTCTTGTAGTCTCCTGATGTCTCTTTTGCTATGGCTTGATCGAGGCTCACATTGTTCCTCTTGCGATACAGCTCAGTGATCTTCTTCAGGTCCTTTTCTGCTTGTGTGACAATCACACGGGTCAGAGCATTTTCATCAGTCCCTACTGTATTGATTGCATTGCGCAAAACCTAGGTGCAGAAGAGATAAAAACAAAAACATGAATACCAGTTGGTCGTACTTAGAGACCACATTTAACATTTGAAATACCATTGTTGTATCTTACCTTTGCGTAATACCGGTTAGGGTTTTTGATGCACCTGATGGCTGCACGCAGTGCACTCAGGTACTCATTTGTAGGGTGATTGAGGAGATCCTGGACATCAAATGTTTGATTACGAATGTCAAAGAGGACATTTTCATAAAGAAAAACAGGTATGGATGCTCTATTTCCCCAAATTGATTCCAGAAGTGTTTTCATTACTGTCTAAAATTTCCCATTGGATTGTTGTATAGTCACAGTTTAATTATCAGTTATAACATAACTTGATGTCCATTTTTTTTGGTATACCTTAGTGATCGATATGCCATAGATATCCTTGTAGCAGTTGAAGATTGCGCTGAGCTGCACACTGCTCCTTGTACTTAGCACCCTGATCGTTTCTTCATGATCTACAGCCTTACCGAGAATTTCATCATGAAGAATCGCAGCTTCTGACTGCGCCAGCATCTCATCAATTTCTTCTCCATCATATTTATAACCAGACGCCATTGCAACCAAGAGCTGTATCAAAACGCCCAAGCGTTCAAGATCAGTCAAAACAAAAAGAAAACATTTGGGAATTAAAAATTACTCACCCTCCTGATGTCGCCGACAGTATGGGAGGCCAAGTCTTCCTCAAGAGAGCGCTTGTAGAGGGAGCGGTAAGCACGCCTGGCAGATAATAGATCCTCAGGGGATCTCATGCAGGCAATCTCGACGAGGACCTTGCAGTCAGGAACAGGCTTTTGAAGAGCCAAGTTGGCCAAGTGAGCATCTCTCTCCGGAGGATTTAACACCCACAAGCATATAGCTTTCTGCAGGTAATAAGAAATATAAATCCAAGAAATTTCCGATTTGTGGATTATGGAAACAGAGTATAGGATATGGATAAAGTGTAGACCTCAAAGTCGCCAGAGAGCTCAGATTTGAGCTGGTGAATGAGATCCTCATGGTATATCTCGTAGTAAGCTTGTCTTATGAGTTTCCTCTGGAACAAGTTTCGGTGTCCTAGGATCGAGATGATGGCCTTTTCATCGGTTCCCCATCCTGAAACCCAAATAAAAGAAAGAAGAGGAATAAAGAAGGAAACACTATAAAGAAACACTAGTCTAAAAAATAAAAAAGTAGAACCTTGGCAAGCCTTCTTGATGCTTTCAGCATCTTCGACAGGGGAGAAATGTGTAGGAGAAACTATGGTGGCCATTCTTTTTTTCTTCTGTTTCTGCGTAAGATGTTGATTTTGATATTGCTTACACTGCTTTGAGCTCTTTATATAAGAGTTGCTAATGGATCATAAAATGTTCAAACCCTCATTAATGGTTTACGCTATGTAAATCTGAAACTCTTTCTCACTTTAAATTGACGCCCGTTTCTGTATGACTGGCGTTATTTTTTCTATTTTATTTACTCAGCCTTCCTTTGTTAGAGTCCTCTTAGAGGACTCCTCTATATGACATTGCTATCAATTCTTTCCTTCTAAGTGTGTAATGAAAGCAAGTGAGTCAAAGAACCATTTTGTTTTTTTTAGTCTACGTTGTAACCAGATTGTCCAAACTCCAAAGATTAGATTAATCTATGTATTTTTTTAGTCTACGTTGTAATTTAGATCTTATTGCCTAATCTAATTTGCCTTGGAAGATTTGGGATATGTACGATATGAGTATCTTAACATAAGTGTAACAAACACAAATGGCAAATGCAAACCAAAAAAAAAAAAAAATTAATATTCTAAAAATTGTTTAAAAAAAAAAAATGTAAAGTGTAAACACAATTGCATAACCGAAAAAATTGGCTTTTGAGTCGAAAACTGTTTATCAAAAACTTTAACCGGCCGGTTTAAATTTTTTTGTTTAAAAAAAATTCGTACAGAATAATAAATGAACACTTTTTTTTTTTGTCAACCAATATATTAACACTTTAACAGCTCATTTAAAGGTCGAAGATGTGAAAATAAATTTCCCCAACTCCGCCATAGCAGACCGTCTCTCTTTCTCCGTCTTTCTCTCCCAAAAGTTACCGGTTTCCGCCGGCTAGATCTCGCCGTTCACCGCCGGTAAGTTGCTCCGTATTAATTTTTCCTGTATTGTTATCCTGTTACAGAGATTTCCCTTATCCAAATTACGTTTACTTACCGTATGGTTCATGTTTTAAATCTTGGTTTGACATTTGGTTTAGTAGTTTTGTCGTTTGAGAATCGCATTATTTGTAAGGCTTACGGCCAGTATTCTAAAAGGTAATCAAAAGGTAAAGTTCATTCTCTCTCTCATTTCTGATCCGCCATTGTCATCTTCCACATGAAATCAAGTTCTTCGAGGTGATTGTTCTTCATCTAAGATCACCTTCTAGTCTTGTTTTCTCCTCTCTTCGAATCCAAAAGGGGTTTCTAGGGTTGGGTTTTATCTATTTTACAAAATCTGTCTCATATCCGCGCGATGGGTCGTCCTAGGCGATTACCCGTGATTACAGAACTGAGAGGATGTATGCTACAGTCCTTTTGATTAAAACTATCATTGAAAAAATCCAGAATCCGTCGCATCTCCCACTTGTTCTCTTATTAGACGTCTTTATTGGAATGTTCATATGATCGGTCAGACTTGATTCTTCAATTCTTTGAATTTTCAATTTAGGAAATTTTTTTTTTCTTTAAATCAGATGAAAGAAGGAAGCAGATCAAGAGGTCCCAGATCATCCTCTGTTAACTCTCTTCCTCTGATTCTTGACATTGAAGACTTCAAGGTAAGGGATTACTAGCTTGTGGTTGGTTGCTTATGTTCTTACCTTTGAATCACAAGGGATTCTGATTTTGGCCACTCGCAGGGTGATTTTTCATTTGATGCATTATTTGGGAACCTGGTAAACGACCTCTTGCCGTCTTTCCTAGAAGAAGAAGCAGATTCCGGTGATGGCCATGGCAACATTGCTGGAATTGATGGTTTGGCAAATGGGCATTTACGTGGCCAATCTGATGCATCCAAGTTGTCTCAGATGTCTTCTGCTCCTTTTTTCCCCGAAGTTGATGGTCTCTTGTCTCTGTTCAAAGATGCTTGCAAGGAGTTGGTTGATCTGCGGAAGCAGGTGAGTGTCTTGTGTCTATATCGAATACAGTCCTTTGTTTTTTTCATCGTCTAAGGTTTTTGTTTAATATTTTTGAAGGTTGACGGAAGGCTCAACACACTAAAGAAGGAAGTTTCAACCCAAGATTCCAAACACCGGAAGACACTGACTGAGGTTGGCAGACAAATACTTCTGCCTTGATTAGTTTTTTTTGGCTAGTTTTTAATCGACATCACCACTACATTTCTTCAACTGGTCTAATTGGATTCTCGTTTCAGATAGAGAAAGGTGTGGACGGTCTGTTTGAGAGCTTTGCAAGGTTGGATGGTCGTATATCAAGTGTTGGACAGACCGCTGCAAAAATAGGAGATCATTTGCAGGTAAAACTAGTCCCGCATATAACCAAAAATTTGGTGATCTATCCAACATTAACCCATGCCTCCTCTGTCAGAGTGCAGATGCTCAGCGGGAAACTGCTAGCCAGACAATAGAGCTTATAAAGGTAAGAATGAATCTATGTTGGAAGGTTGGTCGCATAATTCATTAGATGAATGCTTAAAAAATCCTTGTTCAACAAATGCAGTACCTGATGGAGTTCAACGGCAGCCCAGGGGATCTTATGGAGCTTTCCGCTTTGTTTTCTGATGATAGCCGCGTAGCTGAGGCTGCTTCTATCGCTCAAAAATTACGTATGATGTGATAGCTATATGTTACTTGAAATGTGTCTGGAGTGTTTGAACATTTTCCTTTAATCTATGATTTGCCGACAGCTTTTTATCTATGATTTGAGACCTATATTTTAACTCTTTTGCTTCAAGAACAATGAAAGTTTACAGTTAAATTGGGCTGTAATTTATTTCAATGCTCTCCCTATCAATATCAGGATCCTTTGCTGAGGAAGACATTGGAAGGCAAGGTGCGGGTACAGCTGCAGGAAATGCAACCCCTGGCCGAGGACTGGAAGTTGCAGTTGCTAATCTTCAGGATTACTGTAATGGTAAACTATTTTGTTTATATTGTGTTTTTCTGTATATTTACTGAAGAGGATTAGTGTATTTTTAAATTCAACCTTTATGACATTAATGTAATGTTGTAGAATTGGAGAACAGGCTTTTATCTCGTTTTGATGCTGCATCACAGCGGAGAGATTTATCCACCATGTCAGAATGTGCTAAGATTTTGTCACAGGTGAATACTTTATTCTGAAGCATGCACCTTTACAATTCAGTAGGAAAACCTGTTCTTTTATCTTAAATTCCGAAACGAAGGCCTTTCTCAGTGGTTACATACTGGTTAATTCTAGATAAGGCTGTCACATAAGGAATGGATTTCTAGTTCTATTCTTGTATATGCTTCTTGATGTACAGTTTTTCTTCTTGATTTTCAGTTTAACAGGGGTACGAGTGCTATGCAACATTATGTGGCAACACGTCCAATGTTTATTGATGTGGAAGTCATGAATTCAGACATTAGGTTGGTGCTTGGTGACCACAGTTCTCAGCCTAGTCCCAGCAATGTTGCCCGTGGACTTTCTTCTTTATACAAAGAAATTACAGGTCTGAAGGATTGTCATTGATCTGGATGCAATACTTGAAACATGCTTTTGTGCCGATTCATATCTTTTGTTACTTCTCATGTGTAGACACTGTACGCAAAGAAGCAGCGACCATTACAGCTGTTTTCCCCGCTCCAAATGAAGTTATGGCGATCTTAGTTCAGGTAATGGCACCGATAATTTGGACACTGTAGCATGGCCTCGGCATATGGATAAGCTATACCAACTCTTCTTGTATTTTACGCAGAGAGTTCTGGAGCAGCGTGTCACAGGTATTCTTGACAAAATTTTGGTGAAGCCCTCTCTTATGAGTCCACCACCTGTGCAAGAAGGCGGACTATTACTTGTGTGTAGATACCTCCTTATCTCTTTTCTTGTCTATCTGCCTAGTATAAGTGGGATAAGAAAGTTAACTCTTGGTTTGTCTTTAGTACCTTAGAATGTTAGCAGTTGCATATGAGAGAACCCAAGAACTTGCTAAAGACCTCCGAGCTGTTGGATGCGGGGATCTGGATGTTGAAGGTTATTTTGTTTCTCTTGTGGTTCTGATTGATAGAGTTTTGTGTCATCATGCAAACATTTTCGTGGGTGCTGACAGTCTTTATTTTGACTGTGCAGATTTGACAGAGTCCTTGTTTTCCTCGCACAAGGATGAATACCCGGAGCATGAGCAGGCCTCCTTAAAACAACTATATCAAGCAAAGGTTTAATAAGATTATTTCATTTTCTGATTGAGATTATTTTTATTTTGTTCATTAGTCTGAAGTGCTTAGATATGTGTGTTTCTTTACAGATGGAAGAATTACGTGCCGAGAGTCAGCAAGTCTCGGAGTCATCTGGGACAGTAGGTCGCTCTAGGGGTGCTTCGATATCATCTTCTCAGCAGCAGATATCAGTCACTGTTGTGACGGAGTTAGTTCGATGGAATGAAGAAGCAATATCCAGATGCACACTGTTTTCATCTCAGGTTACCGAACTTAGCAATTTATGAGAACAATTTCCAAAAAAGTTTGTTGCTGTGAATTTATGGGAATAGATGTAGTAATTAGGCTATTGACAAAGAGATAATCTAAAATATTAATTTTATCAGAAATATCTGACAGTAAGTAAACTGTAGCATCTGGGATTGTATATCTGATCTGTATAATTGTATCTTTGTGCAGCCAGCCACACTTGCCGCCAATGTTAAAGCCATATTTACCTGCCTACTAGACCAGGTATTCTATTCAAGAAGATTCTAGAGTCATTCATATTCATTGTGCTGATGCAATGATGAGTTCTTTCAGGTGAGCATATACATAACTGAGGGACTTGAACGGGCAAGGGATGGCCTGTCTGAAGCCGCAGCACTGAGGGAGAGATTTGTTTTAGGCACAAGTGTTAGCAGAAGAGTGGCTGCTGCAGCTGCTTCTGCTGTAATTACTTCACTTTGCTCTTTCCCACTATTTGAAGTGCTCATTATTCCAATTGTTACTAATAATTTCTCTGATTTATTTCTCAGGCAGAAGCTGCTGCTGCTGCTGGTGAAAGTAGCTTCAAATCCTTCATGGTTGCTGTGCAACGTTGTGGTAGCAGTGTTGCTATAGTTCAGCAGGCAAGTTGGGCTACCTTTATGGCTATCAGTTCGTTTCAATTATTTATTATGAGAAAGCTTTTGCTACGCAACCATCGAAATAGTTAAACTGTTTGAACATCTTCTATGGAAATTCCATATTTTGGTTGCTATTCTAATTTTATAATTTTCTCTTCCAGTATTTTGCAAATTCTATATCTCGGCTTCTCCTACCAGTGGATGGTGCACATGCTGCTTCATGTGAAGAAATGTCAACTGCTCTGTCCAAAGCAGAGGCAGCTGCTTATAAAGGACTTCAGCAGTGCATTGAAACTGTGATGGCTGAGGTGAGTTGCTTTTTGTGTATAGACAAACAGATCCATGAGGATCAATGCTTAACAGGTTTAGGAGTCATGCTTAAAATTGACTTTTGATTTGTTTTAAAGACTCTGATATGGCCTTTTTTCAGGTTGAAAGACTACTTTCATCTGAGCAGAGGGCTACCGATTATAAGTTACCTGATGATGGAATTGCTCATGATCACCGCCCGACAAATGCCTGCATAAGGTTGGTCTAGCTCAAGCTCTAGTCTTTTATAGAGGCTTCACTTTTTTTCTTTTTTTCGTGTGAAAAAGTTGTTAGTGTACTTGTTTGTAGTGTACTTAGTAGTTTTCTGAAACTATTTTGCATGATATCTATTGGTCTCGTCTCAACATGGTGCTTTTCTTTATCTGTTTTTTTAATGAACTTGTCACTTTGATCTCTAATCCCACTCTCTTGTTTAGAGCTGTGGCTTATCTTACCCGGGTACTTGAGTCAGCGTTCACTGCCTTGGAAGGTATTAATAAGCAAGCCTTCCTGACTGAACTGGTATGATTTGTATCACCAAATATCTCATTAAGCCTTTTTCTGACTATTTTTATTTGTTCTAAATGCTTAAATCTACCCAATCTTTGCTGTCTATTTATTGGTCCAATGACAGACTATAGAAACCAAAAAAAAAGCATCATAAGTTTCAGTTCTTGTGCAATATCTTCAATTTTGCCAGATATTACTAGCTCTTCACCTGTGGATGTTATTCCAGCATTATAACAATTAAATGATTCAATTAAAAACCAACTCAATCCTGTTCTTCCCAAATGTTGCAGCTTCAAATTAACAGTTAAATATTTTCTGCATGGTAAGACTGATGCTTTATATCGAGGAGGAGGGTCTAAATTAATTTTATTTGTTGGTTATAGGGAAATAGGTTAGACAAACTACTACTAACTCACTGGCAGAAGTTCACTTTCAATCCCAGGTATGAATACTCAGCTCTTGGTTTGTTTTCTCATATTCTTATTAAAATCACATCTGCAACTGCAAGCATATGAAGAATGAAAAAGATATCGCAGTGTCTGTAAACTCTGTACCACAGAGATGCATAATAACCGAAAAAAACAGATTTAGGACCCTAGTAACCAAACAGAGATAGCCATGCCAAATTTGCTAGCTCTGATTTTCCATGCAGTGCTTAGTCGCACCTCTTGGTATAAAAGTTTTGTGGGATCAAACTCTTGAGCACATTAAGTAACAGATCCATTGCTAAATTAGGTCTGTGTGAATAAACCTTGGTTCTGTTTTGTGATTGGTTGACAGTGGAGGACTGCAGCTGAAGCGTGACATAACCGCGTATGTAGATTTTGTTCGTGGCTTCAATGCTCCATCTGTGGATGAGAAATTTGAGCTTATGGGCATGTAATAACATTCTTGAGCCTGTCATGTTATTGATTCTTTTATTTGTCACTTAACTTCTTCCTATAAGTATTGTATTTACTTGTGTGAGTACAGATTGGCGAACGTATTCATAGTTGCTCCAGAAAGCCTGTCGACTTTGTTCGAGGGTAGTCCAAGCATTCGCAAAGACGCACAAAGGTAAGAGAGAGAGAGAGAGAGTGAAAATTTGTAAAATGAAATTGAGAGAAAAGAGTAGAAAATGGAAAGTTGATTATATGGAATGTATGTGTGCAGGTTTATTCAACTGCGGGAAGACTATAAGAGTGCAAAGCTGGCAACAAAACTCAGCTCCTTGTGGCCAAGCTTGAGCTGATGATGATATCAATGTCTTTAAGCCAGTCAAGTAACTGCCAGAAATATTTTATTTAATCATCCTAAAACCCCTTTCCTCTTCATTTTTTTTTTTATTTCTGTGTGTTTACGTTATGGGTCTGTTTATTTTTTCAATTTTATTTGATACAAGAGACTTTTTAATCGGACATGTTTTCCGGAAATTAGAATCAACAGACAATTTGTATCCTTGTAGTTGTATGGATTCATCAAGTATATGAGATATTTGGATGTGGTAGCAAAGTGCCGATAAGTTAAATTTGTGAATAAAAAACAAAATGTGATGTCGTAACTAATTATTTTTCTTTTTCTCAAAAAAAAAAAATTATTTATTTTTCTGAATGGTAAACCAATTTTGAAAAGAAATTTACTAAAATTGAAACGCCAGGGATGTCAATCGGGCTGGTCCTGTCCGAAATCCGTAAAGCCCGTATATATTTGAGTTCAGCTCGGCCCGAAAAAATATCAGGCCTATATTTTGAAGTCCGGCCCGGCCCTGACAGCGCTTTAGGGCTTTTCGGGCTTTTCGGGCTTTTTCGGACTTTTCTTTATAAACACAAAAATTCACAATTCTCAAATAAAAAATAATTAAAACAAAATATTTATCAAAATAAATTTAAATTGAAATGTATTATATCAAATCCAATTAAATTTAAAAGCAAAAATTTGACAAAAAAAACAAATAAAATTCAAATAAATTGTATTACCAAATAAAACATAAAATCAAAACACTTCAAATCTAGGTAGTAGAGTTTAGATTATAATTTCTTTCATTATCTTCTAAATATTCATCACCATCAAAAGCTACAGATAAAAAGAAAAAGTAAAATAATATTAAACTTTGAGAGGTATAAATCATTTAGAAATGTCATTGAAAATCTATAGATAAAGATTTTAAAAATATGAAGTAAATATGGATGAATGATAATGGTATCTGGATCACGAAATGTAAACCTATAAAACCAAGTGCATGAACAAATCAGTGTTTCAACATTTTTTGGTAAAAGACGATTTCCAAGACATACGTACAAATACTAAATGTAGACTCTGATGCCATTGTAGTTATCAGAATGCTTAGAACATCACATGTCATACGAGCTAACTCACCATAACATTGTGAATGACTTTTCCACCATTCTAAAACATCCATGTCTTCATAAAAAGTTAGTTACAACATATCGTCTTCTAAGTATAAGTCAATTTAGACTTTGATTCTTCTATAATGGTACGTTTGTTCATACGATTTGATATCATATGATAAGTGAACCCAAATTTAATAAAGCATACGTAATCAAATAGTTCCGGGCTTTTCGGGCTACTCCGAGCCCGATCGGGCTTAGCCCGAAAACACACTAGCCCGAACGGACTTAAGCCCGAAAGACCCGATTTTTTTTTGGCTTTTATTTCTAGTCCCAACCCCACTATTTTTCAAGACCGATCCTCGGACTTTGGCCCTAATTGACACTCCAAGCCGTAAGTTTCTCATTTACTAAATGTATTAATCGTTAGTTAATTTCTAATCCACTACGGTTAATTTATGTAAACTATATCATTTAATATAACCAATTCAACCTACATGTATAAGAGTGCTAACTAAACCGAATTTCCGAACGGAACCGGACAGATTAAACCGAATGCAAGCAAAGTTTTAAACATCTGAACGTTGCAATAATCTGTTTGAAAACCCCCAAGAACCCTAAAACTCAAAGCGCACGAGATCTGATTCATCGTCGCTTTTAGAGCAATACAATTGCTTGTTTTCTCCATCGCTCTCTTCTTCTGCCTCTTATCTCGACCACACTCCTCTCCCTCTCCATCGCTCCTTGGTTGGTTTACTTTAACCTCTCTTGGGGGTTAATCTGGTGAGACCCTCAACGTTTGGTTCTCACTTATTTACTACCCAATTTGCGTGAAAAGAGAAGAGCATTGTTCGCGGGCAGATGATTTTCCAGGACGAGAATGCATTGGCCCATGGAAAGAGTAATGTTTCTTACATTCAAATGATCTTTGATTTTCGGTTCTAGAGGTAGAGGAGCAAATCTTGTGTTTTCCGATGAATCTTTGGTCAGTTTTTCTTATTACATTCTGGAAATTTTGCTTCAGGTGTTCATGTCCAATAATATGCGTAGGATAAAATATGAATTCAGTTTAATTTAGTGTCCATCTTGTATATGTTATCATCTTTAATTGCGTAAAAGTCACAAGCATGAGAATGTATGTTGAGTCATGGAACATTTTTTAGATACAAGTTATATAGAGGGAGAGATCCTGGGAACTTATGTTTATGCTATGAGGGAAGCAAATCTCTCAAGTTTGTATGTCTTTTTTTCTACTTTTGAAATCATATCACTTTGTTCCCCTCCTGACTCTAGAATATACCATATGTTTCTCGTTCCTCTTCTTAATCTTATTTGTTTAACACTGTAGAGGCTGTTGCTGCGGGAAAAGGTAAGAGTTCCCTCGCAGCTCCAAAGAAAAATGGGGCCGGTTTTGGAAGCCGCAAGGCTCTGCATGATATTACAAACAAGTCAAAGTTGCAACCTCAAGCTTCTTCCAAGACGAAGAAGAATGCCGAGGGACTGGACTTTGACATAGCAAAGGAAGGTTTCTTGCATGATCACCGCAAATGCATTGAAGAACAACAACAAAACCAGTGGGACAGTAGTTACTTCTCTCAACACATCATCCTTCATGGACATGGTAACAATCACTTGTCGTTGTGAAGAAATAGCCCTTTCTCTCTATGTTTCCGTTGCTCTTGGTGTATTCTAATTGTTCTGCTTTTTAGATACCAACATCAAGGAAGGGATTACTGAATACAATATTAAAGAGGCAAGTCTAGCTTCCCTTCCTTAGCTCTCTCTGTCTATTGAGTTTTTAACTCTCTTCACTTGTTTTGTGCCTAAGGTGGATGACAAAAGCAGTAACACTTGGGATGAACTCAAAGAGATACCGATGGAGGAGTTTTCCGTCTTGCTGGAATGCTCAACTCAGTGGCGCTCACCACCAGACTCGCCCATCCATTACCATTCTTTTTTACCTTTATCGCCTTTGCCATGGCAATTTGAAACTGTAGAATTTAAGCTCAAGGAAGATGAAGACACAACCTGAGTTCCAGTTTTACTTTTGTTTCTTGTTGGAATCATATAATCTCTAGTAATTCTTTAGTTCCCGGATGTTATGATGTGTCTACAAATCTGCTCGAAACCCCCATTACTTGTTTCTAGAGAGTAAAACAATGTATGCTTATAGAATTTACAGTATGGGCAAGACAGAATTTACAACCTTCTCACAACAAACACCACACAAAACCCCAAACTACAATGAAAGAAGCACGTAAACACTTTAAAAACATCTAATTTGTTCTCTCTCTGTATTAATATATATCTGTTGTTATATCCCGAGATTCCCTGACTCGGGCGTGGAAAAATAAGAGAAGTGGTCGGTGTTAAAGAGTTTCAATGAGGCAATTCCTCACTGGATTTGTCAACCATTCGTACATTGTATTTTTCGTAGACTCTTCCTCTGTTATCTGCCCACCACTGTTCCGCTTGTTTCTCACTAAACTTTTTTCGGCTGTCATACAACAAACCAAACGGTCAAGCAACATTACATTCCAAACTTACGGACAATTAAAAATTGATTGTTTCCTTTTAGAGAAATAAAATATAATTGAACCTGAAACGGACACGTTTGAGGTCTCTAGCACCTCCGGCTAAGGCTGTAAGAGTGATATAGACACCAGGTTCATCTTGCTCAACCCATTCCTTCTCGTTCTGTGCTTCATTCGTTGCTTCACCATTTCCATATACAGGTGTAATGGACCCATTCGAAAGCATTGGGGTATTTATGCCGTTTGGCTCGGGTTCTTGACTATTTGGTCGGTTTAAGATATTAAAAGGGTCAATGTGACCAGGGCTGGAACCAAATGAATTAAAAGACGGAGGAGACTTCACAGTCCGAGCTGAACCAACGGGTAATCTTTCAGCCATGTCTTTCAGCTGCATAGTTTCGTTGATGCTTATAATCAGTCATAAGAAATCACCCGTAATTGCATAAACCAGATTTTTATTTTTAGCTTTGAAATTACTTGAGCGGTGAGTGATTTGATCACTTCTTTTGCTGCCTTGCATCTTGTCGTTTCTTCGCTAGCGATTGCCAACGCCTCTTTGAGCTGCTTGGCTGTTCTTTCCAGCTCAAGCTCTTGGAGATGGGCCTTCCTTGTAAGACTTTCAACCTGATCATTTACTTGTTAGCAAAGAAGCAATCATAAAGAGAAACTGAGGCAGTAATTAAATTTCAAAATGAAAATGTTTCTTCACAAAACCAAGTACATTAGTGGCAGCCAAGTATTCTCTAACGCTTCAAATACCATGATCTCATCAACAGAGTAAAATCCAGAATGTAATTGACCGATCAGGAAACACAGAATGACAGAAACGTAATCTCACCAACTATGTCTTTTTGTAGCAAAGAAACGTGTGAAGAATTATGGAGATAAGAAAAACAAAAGATGGACTTGACCAACAACAAAAAAAAGAGAAACAAAAGATGGTGGAGAGGAAACTTACCTGAGATCTTAGCTTAACAACATCTTGGCTTAGATTATCACTGGTTCTCATAGTATCATCCACAATAATTCTTGGTGTGGTTAGTCCTGAAAGAGTGGGAGTTGGTGTAGTTGAACGAGGTGGACTGGGACGTCTTGATATTGGGGAAGTTGCCCGAGACACAATTCGAGAACCAGGAACAGAAGCTGAGAAGAACTTCTTTGATGCTCCAAATACTGGATTGAAGGACTTGGCTATGTTAAGCGCACCCCGTTGAGAGCTTCCACTTGGAATAGGCGAGACACGGCTACTATTGAATTCGTATTTCTTGTTCTTCTTATATCGACTGTCCACTTGTCTCATGGAGTCCATCAATGAAAATCTAGCTAATTGTCCATCGGATCTAGAATCCAACTTGTCATCTTTGTCAATGGGATCTGATCCCTGGTTAATGCTTCCTCTTCTACTCAGAGAAGAATGAGACGATGGATCAGTTTCCATGGTCTTTTTCAATTTGTTAAAACACTTGCCACACACTCTGTATGGTTTGTTCGGGTTCGGTGCCATACAAGCCTTCAGCGACTTTTTGTTACTGCACGAGTGGCAAAACACTAATCCGCAATTATAGCAATTGTGCCTCTTTCTCTTAAAATTGAAGGGCTGACGGCAACCTGAACACATGGACTGGTCCATCCCTGATGCCCACCTGTGAATGCAGACAGCTGCTGTGAAGTTAGTGCCACAGGCAATACTTTTCACCTGTTTATCCTTAAGCGACTCTACCAATGTCGGGGAATTTCTATCATCTACATCCCCATGACCAAGTCTACCATTTGATCCCTTTCCCCAAGTGTAAACCTCTGTCCTCGAAGTTAAAACTGCAACATGATAAGCACCGCAGGCAATCTCTTCGACAAAACTCTTGTGAAGTTTACCTTCGACGCGGTTTGGAACTTTTCCATCTGCATGTGAGTTTCCAAGCTGACCATAGACAGGACTGCCCATAGTATAGACATGGCCTGATGTTGTAAGTGCAACCGTTAAACTGTGCCCACATTCAACTTGACAAAAATTGGGTTCAACAAGAGCAGCAACACAGGTAGGCACAAGTTTTGGTTCTTTATTACCATGACCAAGACGACCCTTATCACCATCACCCCATGTAAAGAGCTTTCCAGAAGAGCAATTACTCGAGCTCGAGCTCCCAACCATGACTTCCACAACTGCTGCTGTGTGCCATACACCACATGCTGCCCGGACAGTGCGAAGACCTTTCAAAGAGTCAACCTCCCGAGGTATGAAAACACTTTTCCTGTCGCCGTGGCCCAAAACACCAAAGGTCCCATCACCAAAAGTAAACAACTGCCCAGCAGAGGTCACGACTGCTGTGTGGTAAGGTCCACAAGCGATGGATGATACATGTATCCCTTCCAACAGAAAATTAACCCTTTTAGGGACCCAGTGACTGACTTCATTTCCATGTCCAAGAACACCAAAATCTCCTTTACCCCAGGTATACAAATCCCCTGATAGAGTAACTGCACAACTATGGAATTCACCACATGCTACAAGCTCAATATTTGTGGTGTTAAGTGCATCGATGAGCTTTGGATGTTGAATATTGGAATCAACACCGTGGCCAAGCCTGCCTTCAGATTCCTCTCCCCAAGAAAAACTTTCTCCTTGTTTTGTCACAAGGACAGCATGCTGTCCACCACAAGCAATATTTTGGACGTCAAGTACTATTGTAGATTCTAAAGCTTTTGGCAATAAAGAATCCATTTTTATGTCAAATGAACTTCCAACTCTACGGTTTCCACCACCCAAAACACCTTCTCCTATGCCTTCTCCCCAGATGAAAACATCTCCTAGTGCATCTCCATCATCATGACCAGAACCGTGGCTCGAGGAACTAACAGCACTTGACATACTAACTCTAAAAGCATCCATGCCCATACCCCTCATATGTCCATGCATGCTATCTGAACCTCCAGAATGAACCGAAATAGTTCCAGAATCTGAGGGATAAAATCCTTTTGGAGGAACTGCATATAATGCAATGTCTGATAATGCCTTGTCAAGCTTAGGCGGGCTCTCAAATGGACTGTGAATGCAATGGTGATTAGAACCATCCTGAAAGATAAATGAAAATGTCCTTAGTGTTAAAATGCACAAAAGTGTACGGGGAAAACTTTTTTAGTACCTTCTGCAAACTGTCATTGCTACTAAATGGAGAGTGTAGAGGAGAGCTTCTCCGGGTATATGTCCTTGGGCTGTTAGCTTCAGATGGATCACTTCTTGATTCAGTCCTCCTGTTTCTTTGATGGCAATGCGAAATCAAGGCTTTAAGACCACTAAACCACACCTCAGCCTCATCTTTATCCTTGCAGATCTACCAAATAAAGTCCAACCACCAGATTAATTAACTTCAATAACCACAGTGACATTTTGAATGACAGGGTGATTATTTTATAGCGGAAGCAAAAAAGCAAATGGTTTAAGAAAATCTCACCAAATCCAAAGACCTCTCGCTATATATTAGTGAAAAAGACTGATATTCCTTCTCGGGACGAGGATACCTCTGAAAAATAGGCTGCAAGAGAGCCACCATTGCAAGAATTATCAAAATATCACACAAGATAGGTATGGCGCAAATATGCAACCTTGGACTAAGGAAATTGACACATGAAAAGTTGCATAAGAGATCATAAAGAAAGCAAGAACAAACTGCCTTACGATAGTGAGATGTAAAACTGGAGAATACAATCAAACACAGCATGAAAAAAGGATCAAGAATTTGAATCTTAGGAAGACAACACTAAGAAATTAATGTAGGACTGCTACACAACTGAGTCTGGTATATAACATGCAGCTATTGGAACAACCATAAGCCACACTTTAGACCACATAATAAGGAGAACCAGCCACATCTTTGGCACTAGAACAGAGATCCAACCCAATTAAGGAAGTCAATGGGGAATGAATATTACAGTCATCATGAACTCGTTCTAAGTATTTCACTGCAAGCTGAAGGGAGAATTAAAATGACATCATCACACATGAACTTACAGTGCGTTGTCCAGATATTATCCTAGAAACATGGCTCAGCTTCAGATGTTTCTCCTCCTTTCCGGAGAACCATATCAAAACAGTTTCATCCTGAAAGTTACAGGCAACTACTTCTTAAACACCAAACAATGAGCTACATATAAATTAAGTTGTGAAAGAAAAGATAACAAAATAAAATATCACTGCTGACAAGAGATTTAAGGAAATAGAACCAAACATGACTTACATTAGAAAGGCGAAATGGGCAGAACTTAGGCTTCCCTCTTCTTCCATACTTTAGCAAGTAAGCTCCCTTTTTCAGGGCAATGATAGCCTGAATCAATCAAATAGCACAATAATATACGTAAAGTAGGTAAATCTTTCGCAATGGAGATTTCGGCTCAGCAATAACAATATCAGAAGAAATAGTGGATACAGAATATAAGCAGAAATGCACAGAGTGCAATATATAAATTACAAAAAAAGGGGGCCTAACAGATATTCAGCAGTGTTATCTCCATGATAATTGCATCTAATAAAACTCCAAGCTAAGCGGTAAGAGATAAGTTTGCAGGGGAACCAAAAATCACGTTCCTGCCGTAGGATTCACAAGTGAACAATCCTAGCGTATGATTCACCCGATAGATATATCTACTTCCATAGAGTCTTCCCTATTCAATACGACTTGGGTTAATTATAGCAACAACGACATGGAGAAGGGAATAACAACCTGCTCGATATCTCTCTCCACTGGACCGGCTCTGCTAAGATCCGACGCCATCCTCCCGTTTCTCGACATACACACAAATTTCAACGAAGTTCCTCAGAACCTAAACCCTCCTCCATCCACTTTAATCTTAAGCTCAAATGTGAAAATGAAATTCAAAGACTATCTACTACATTCACGGAATCTACTAATCATCTCCATGATCGTCGATATCGAAACAGCTCTAACACGTTTACTTCCATCTAACGAGCAACTTTTTCAGCTCGAATAGATTCAAATCGATCCGAATAGCAAGAGAACAAGCCGCCGTTCAAGCAAGAGAAATCAGAGAATGACTTGGTTGAATGCTGATAAGCTCTTCTGCAGACGCGAGAGAAAGTGAGGAAATATTGGGAGGCAGAGAATCTAGAGACATGGGATGATCTTCTTCTACGCAGTTTTCTAGCGAGAGAGAAAAGAGAGAAAGAGAGAAAGAGAGAAAGACCAAAAGGCGGATTCTACAGACGAGAGAAATAAATCATCCTTTTGCTTTTTATTATTTTCGCAGGGTCCGTCTAACTATATTACTAGTTCTCAATCATTTAAGTTGTGTTAAGGATCAACTCATATTTAACATTGGAATACACCTATGTTCTTAAGTCTATGGATTTATATATTTATTTACATTATTTTAAAATTTGGTAATCATTTGTGTTATTTAATTTGATACTTTCAAAATTTTAGCTAAGTTTGTGTGTCTTCTACTAATGACCTAAAATACAAACTCTAAATGTGATGTTATTTTATAATATACTAAATTAAATCTTGTGTGATACGCAAAAAAATAATAAAATATATAAATTTTAAAATTGATAACTTTCGTAATTATGATCCGTATAATTATATTCTAAATTAATATTTTGTTAAATTATCCATAAATTATGTTTTATGATTCATAATCAAGAAATTAGAAATTGATTTATATTGGTTCCAGAAACATAATTTTCATTATATTGTAGTTTCTGTTTTTTCTCTTATTTTTTCTATTTTAGTAATTTCTATTTAAAAAAAACTATATTTAATTTTTTCTTTTTTGAAATAAATAAATAAAAATATGAAAGTTTATATTATTATATTAACACGCTCACGTTAAACTATTCAGATTTATATAATAAGTTTTTTTAATATAAACTAAGAATTTTAACAAATATTTTAATGAGCTCGTTTTCCGGTTATGGAAAATCCTACTTCAATGGCCAATGGGCAACATGTTATACCAAAATGAATACAACTATAAGTCCATGCTACCAAAGTAAAAGAAGAAAAACAACTAATGATGTAGACAACAAAAGTGTACGAGTCATAAAAAAATAGCAAGTGGGTCAGTGGTTGCTACATTTGTGTGGAAGTATTTAACTATTGAACCGACACGTTGTGGTTCAAAATAATGAAAATAAAAAATAAAAAATTTACGAGTCATGAATGTCACCCTGGAAAATTTATGGGTAGCCAATACTCTTATCTTTTTTTTTTTTTTTGGTTGCCAATATTCTGCAAAACAAAGATTATCGACAGATAAACATTGATCAGATTTTCGACATATATGTGATCTAGGTGAACTTTCCAGAACGAATAACTGGATAGTCTTCAACATGCTATAATACAAGCTGAAAAGTGAAAATTATCTTTCAACAAAAAAAAAAAGAAAAGTGAAAATTATCAAGAATTTGTCATACAAAAGCACCAACATGCGTTTTAGAATCATTTTATGTGTATTTCTTGAAAGAAAAAAAATCGGTGCTCAGGCCCGTGTCTTAACTATACAGATTTTAGAGGCCCATTACTTGGAAGCCCGTTTTAGATTTCTTTTTCATATACAGATTCTGACACAAATGATATATATATTTTTTTTTTGGTCAAACACAAATGATATATTTGATTCTTATAAAATTGAAATTTTTTTCCCCAAAATTAGAAAATAATTAACAAAGTAAATTAAGGTAACTAATACGAGGTTCTCACCTTTTTCTCCATTTACTCAAATTTGGGCTCTGTTATAAATGAACAAAAAAAATTGATATACAAAGTTTCAGTAATTTCAAAACCCTTATGAAACCATAAGTTAACCCAACCGTCGTTCAAGCTGTTGCCCTTAAAGCTAAAATACCAAAGATCATGGGGCTTGATTGGAAAGAGCTTTAGAGGTTGCACACAGCTATATTTATTTTTACAACTAATTTTTGTTGCCAATTATGATTTTTATATATTTTTAAACCTACAACCCTTTGTATTCTTTTTTGGTTCTAGAGAGCTATATTTCCACAGCCCATATTTTCTCTCTTTCACTTTTTAAAAAGTCACAGCCAAAATTCTACACCTAAAAAACATACAGCAAAAAAAACCACAACATAAAACCGAAAACTACAATTGTTACCAATCAGGCCCCATATAGACCATATGTGAATCATCGAATTTCAAAGTTTTTAATGTGGTTATATCTATATATATTGAAAGATTGAAACCATATATATATATATATATATATGTTTGGTGTCGGCGTGTTAAATGATTTGTTGGAACTAATTTTTTATCAAAGCTTGAGGGTTTGATAAAATTGTGTTATTGTGAAAAGAAATGAGTTAAGCACATTCAAATGAAATGTTTTCATTGGCTATAACTATTTGTGGGAAGAACAAAAGTCTCACAGTGCTAGTTGATAAATGTTTTCTCTTGCATATATTTAGAATAGTTGTGTCATTAATTTAAATGACTAACAACAAAAGAGAAGAAAAGACCACACGCGCGCAGCTTACTTCTTGGGCCTTTTGGGCTCGTGAACTTTTGGAGGTATCGATCGATACCCCTTGGTATCGATCGATACTCAACGGGCCGACTTAAAAATCGCAGCCTTCTAGAATATTCTTAGAAATATTTTGTATCTATCTGGGAAAAACCTTAGCCTCTCTCTTACATATATTGGCCGATTTTCATCTTAAAAATCATCATCTGAAACACAAAAATCACATCCTAAAAGTTCTAGCAAAAGTTCCTTCAATTCCTTACTGTTTAGAGTAAGTCTTTATTCGAGAGTATCATAGTTATAATGTTCGACATATCTGTTATCGAGTGTTTGCGATAACAGATACCTTTGGTTGTATCCTGGGACTCATGGATCTATTAAAATATGTCGTATTACGGAATATTCTTTGAGTTAAGGAAAAAGATTCATCTCGCCTCTTTAAATTTATTTATGCTTTATCGTTTTATGAATCTGCTATTTTTTTACTGTTTATCTATGTATTCGTGATTAAATCTAATTCTGTCTATAGTTGAAATTTTTTGGTCCTACATGATTATTGACAACAAAAACAAGAAAAATGGGATAAGATAAGGGAGTATGTATCTGGACCATTATATAATTCGTTCTTAGGTACAGTTGTCACGAAATTAATCACGAGCTCAACGTGTTGTAATGAATATAAAATACTAAGGATGAGATTAATTCTTTGATCTTTTAATATGTGTAACTACTTCCACGACTCTATGTAAATTTACTAATTAGAGAATATTATAAAATGCAACTTTTATGCCAGGAAACTAAACCAAAAAAATGTGCAAAAGATATATAACAATTAAATAATTCCCTCAAACGGAGATCCGAGGATTAAAGCCGAAAGGATTGACCAGAGAACCGACCTGACAAATCAATCATATGCAGAAGCAAATCTTGGAGTCTTTTGACCACTTCAAAAGTCAACTCTCCTTCAAGTGGTTGCCTTTTTAAGTACAAACAAAACACAAAATAAAGACAGATCCCTCTATATATCGTCCTTCTTAATACGAAAATCCACAACTTTCCAGCTTAAAAAAAAATCTCTCGGTGAAAAAATGGGCAAATCTCTAATCAGTTCTTGTTTTCCGATAATCCGTAGACGCCAAGAAATTGTCACGCTAGTTTTCTTTGAGCACGGATCCACCAAAACCCTATGTGACTCCAAGAAACATGTTGCCGGAGAAATCATGTTTGAGTTTCCCGATCAAATCGTGTGCCACGCAGATTCATTCTTCATCGGCCGTCCGGTTCTAGCTCTAGCCATGGACGACTATCTCATCCCAGGTCAAACCTATTTCGTCTTACCGATCGAACGTTTCGCCTACAGAATCTTAACCACTTCGTGTCTCTCGATCTTCAACTCTAATTTTGAAAACGTTCGGTCGACTAATCCACCACCGTTGAATTTCACGGGGCCCTCGAGTCCACCACCGTTCGAGTATTCTAAGGGACTAAACGGGAAGATTCTTATAAAAGTTTCTCCAGAATTCATCATTAGTCTTATATGTAAAAACAGGAACAGCAGCGAGGAAGAGGCAATAACAGATTGTGGTGAAATCAGTGAGATTTGTAATTCTCCCGAGTTAAAGAAGCATTATGATCAACTTGTCGGAACGAGGGAACACCTATGGTCACCGAAGTTGCAGACGATCTCCGAGCATGAGATTAGGGTTTCTCCATTAAGGTTCTTGGGGATTATTCGGAGGCAACAAGAAGTGAGTTGATTAGTTAAAAAAAAAAAAACAAGAAGCGAATTGATTAAGCTATGAAAAGTATTATGATTTCTTCTTTTGTATTTGTTTTGAAAAAAAAAATGGAAAGATAAGGAAAAAAAGAAAAATTAGAGTGGTTGGTATTGGTTGGTTACAAGTTAGCCATGCATGAACAAGTTGACAAATTGCATGTTTTTGAAGTATTTCCACGAAGTAATAAATATATAAATTTGTGAGGTGCTCCCTGGTTGTACATATGATATTATGGTTCATCCTTGACAATTCAACATAATTTACTTAACTCTGCGTCGTCGCATGTCAATTCACTGTATTAATTGGCTTCAGTTTTGATGGTCTTCAAAAATAGAAGATAAATTAAAACACAACTAACGACTTCTTCTTCTAGGAGCCTGATCCGAATGATGGTTACTTCTTCAACTTTGAATTTTTCTCTATTGCCAATAAAATACCTTCTTTTTTTATTTTTAATACAACAGATTGGAAGGATACATGATATATATTTCAACTGAATAAAATACCAACTTTAATTGGTTTTGGGCCTTCTGGGCTGTCTAACGACGTTTGGATTGCAGTTAATATGACCATTTTTATGTCCTAAAATCGCTTAACCACTTTCTACATGTGCTTTTCACTTTCTTTTTTAAAAAAAAAATTATAAACGGAAAAGAAATCATGCAATTCTCTAAATTGGATCTTGGCCTATTGCATGTTAAATATGTTCAAATATGTGTGTTGGTGCCATTGTTCTTTAAATATCGAGATATAAATTTATACACCGTAGATTGTCGTTTTTAGAATCAGTTATATAGATACTCATTCTCTCTCTCCGAGTAGATCGACCAAATGCTAGTGAAAGATGATATAAAATTTACATTGCACATGTCTGAATGTGATCTAAAATATAAAAACTTGTGTGTTTAAAGTGGCAAAATGTATTTAAATTTAAAAGGCATCACCTTTACTAAAACATTTACTGGTGTAGTGCTCGAGTTCCCTTTTGATAATTCATCGCAAACAAAGTCGAACACCTCTTCCAGAAAGCATTAAGATCACTATCTATCTAGACCATCCAAAAATGGTCTACGTAATTGTTAAACCAGAATTCGCACACATCGTAGATTGGCGAATTCAGTTTAGAGTTTAGGAGAATTATTTTTATTAGATTTATAGCTGTGCCGTTGAAGGCTGCCTACGTACCCTTCAAATAGGGATCAAGCCAAAACGTAGTTCTTGTTACAAAGGATGTGATGGGATTTTTAGATGATTAAGAATGAGGCGATGGCCTCCTTATTTATAAGTCTTGAAGTCCTTAGCTCTTCCTTTTTCTTCTTGACTTTGTATTGGCAATTATCCTTTTTCCTTGAAGCTGATAAGGATAATCTCCTTTCTTTCCGGGATTTGCCTTTATCCAAATAAAGGAAATCTTCTCTTTATTAATTAAAGAAAATTTCCCTTTAATTACGTAGATCGGTTTCGATGGGCCTTGAAGTTGATTGTTGGGCTGATTTCTATTCAAACCGGGTTAAACCGGGGGAGTGCTAAATCCCCCTCTAACAATTGATTCTGAGAAAGGTCGATACGTAAAATTCAGGGGGTAAAACGGTACTTTAGTCGGAATCTCGTTTATTGATCAAGAGTCGGCGATTACAACAGAGTTTAAGTAAGAAGGCAAAGACAAAAGACTTGAGATCGGTAACGAGCTCTCTCTTGTATTCTCTGTCTCTGCGGAAGTTGTGGATGTCTCTTAAGAATGAGGCTCCTCCTTTATTTATAGTGTCTTTGAGGCGGTCGAAAGGAAGATTTCTCCTTTTCCGAGTTCGATTAGGAAAAGGAAATCTTCCGGTTTTCTCTCCGAGATAAGGATAAGTTCCTGATATCTCGAGGAGTTGACCAAAGAGAATATTTCCTTTTCCGAGATCGGTGGGAAAAGGGAAATATTCCGGTTTCATCTGTTGTAACGGACCGGGCTTGTGATGGGCCTAGATCGGTAGCCGAGATGGGCTTTCAGCGAGATTCCGAGCTCGGCCCAACGTTTTCGGGCCGACTTGTCTTTGATCCGAACCATCGTAGACCGGCCTTGATTGAACCGATCTCGGTTCGAACCGAGTTAAACCAGGGGGTGCTAATCCCCCCTCTAACAGTAATGACTTTAATGTATGAAAAAATATATAATGTGATCTGTATGTGATAGAATTTTGTTTTACTATGAATGTCTAAACCACAGCAGTGAATGCATGATAAACTTACTATTAACAGTAGAAGTTAAATCTCAAATTACTCTCATTAATCTGACTATGGCAATTGAGCCAGTGCACAAACTCAAAACTCGATTCCGCGGCTTCCAAAAGCATCCGACATTAAACCAAAAACCAAACCGCTAAGTCATCCGTATCATGAACCAGTGAATCGAACCGGCCAGGTCTTAAATTAGAAAAAAAGGCGCGTGGGGCCGACGCATGTCGGAGGGAAGTGAGACAACACGCCACCTTCCGCCGATTAGGCAAAGAAGCATTCGTCTTTGTCTCGACTCCCTCCATTATTGGTTTTTCCTTTTGGTTTTTGCAAACATTTTC
Organism: Eutrema japonicum; assembly: GCA_030161315.1. Lineage (NCBI taxonomy): Eukaryota > Viridiplantae > Streptophyta > Magnoliopsida > Brassicales > Brassicaceae > Eutrema > Eutrema japonicum. The sequence continues at coordinate 51,698,970 of BSQW01000005.1, forward strand.
CTCTCTCGAGCCCCGTGCCTTCTGATCCTTTTACTTTGTCATAAATCTACTGCTTACACTAGTTTTTATTATTTTGAGAATAACGTTACACTCTTGTTTCTTTGCTTCCGTGAAACCGTTGTAATTTTCTTAGTTTCTGTCATCACCATCATCTATAATCATCTCGTATTCAAGAGTTATTTTCCCGGTTTGTTTTTAAAGATCGAGAAAGAGGACACAAACCCAAATGATAGAATGGAATCAACAATAATCAGCTCAACCGAAACATATGAAAAAGATTCAAATCGTAGATTTGTTACTTATTCTCTCTTTCTTTGCCTTTTTTTTACCCTAATTGTATTTTTTTGTTGACATAAAGACTTGTTAGGGCCTTAGACTGTGTTAAAAAAAGAACGGTGGGTTCACAAAAATTAAACGGGCTTAAAGACGTCAAAAGAAAAGCAATGATTCTACGGCCGCAAAGCGTGGGGAGGAGACGACGAACATTTTAGTGAAAGGGTTCCTTTCACGTGCATCACTCAAACCAATTATTTTCCTTTTAAAGCTTTCATATTAAAAGAAAAAACATAAAAGTCATTTTCTTTCTTAATTGCAATAAACGTACGTAAATATATGCATATATAACTAATTCTAAAGACTTTTTTGTGTTAACCAAAGGAGACTCAACTAATCTTGAATACGACTTGTGAGGGTCGACCGAAACAACTCACACACCGGATCGCCCAGTTTCGGCTGGCCGTCAATAATTTTGTTTCAAATATGAATCAACAAATTCATGGAAAAACGAATTTATGTTATGTCCCAAGTCGAACTATGACTTGACCACCAATGGTAAGTTCCTAGAGACTTAATCAGAGCGATTTTGATAAAATATTGAATTAATATATCATTAACGTATGATATATGATAGATGTCACAAGACAAACATATCAGAAAAGAACTACCGTATTTGATATAACATATATATATATATTATATATGGATTTATTTTCTTGATATATTGATTGATTAGTCAAAGCAATGTGTTTCATTCATGAATGATGAAGAGAGAGATAAATAAGACTAATATTGTCGAGTTTAAAGAGAAATAACAACTTCGTTTATCATATTAACCAGTAACCACCGACCTATATTTAGCTTTAGTGGATGGACAAGCAACACATACTTTTTTATTTTCTTCTTGGAAGATGATGAAGTTGTATTTTTGTTAATTTAAACGATTTACGTAGGTACTAGTGGAGTTATGATATCGAATGCCATATTGTCGGCGAGGATCTTGGATTATGTTGCCCACCTCTACCTAGTGGAATAGCAAAAGTCCAAAACTCTTACCGAATCATGGACTTAAAAGGAGTTAACCGGTGCAGCCGGGAATTTCTTACGCGCAAGTGGAGCCACGCGCACGAGCGCTGGTGGTGAACTTTGTCATCTGATTAAGAATAACATATAAAATAATATTTCAATTAAATATTAAATTTCAGCTAAAATCCAAAAGCAAAGGAGAAGAAGGTATCATGTGCCATTTCTTTTGAGTTATTATTATTAAAATCATGAATAATACCCAGAAATTAATAAACAAAAGGGTAATTAATAACAATAAAATTAAATTAAAAAAAAACAGAAATTGTATTCACTTTCCTCTATCTTTCTGCAGTTGTCCATGATGATTATTAGAGAGAGACAGGAACAAGAAGAAACAATCTAGAAGAAGGAAACAAAATATACATCAGTATTGTTTTTAAGGGTGGTAAGAAGATCCAGAAGAAACCTCCAATAAGAGTTGTTGCAGTGTTCTTTTTCCTCCTGCGAGCAGAGAGAGTGAGAGATAAACCAAAACAAATAAAGTCAAAAGTAACAGTAGATCGCACGATCTTCTTTCTTCTTCTTTCACCATCAGAGATTTTTTTGTAGATTTTCAGAAAATAAGGAATCGTTTATAGATTTATAATGGTTTATGTACATTGGAGCTGTATGCTGTGTTTGTTTACTTATTATTATAGAGGATGAATATATAAAATAATTACTTTAGATTTTTTTTTTTTTTTTGTATTTTTAATTTGTGGGATTAGGGTTTCGATTTAATCAGCTGTGGCAACGACGAGGAGGCATAACCTGCCGACGTCGGATTCCGGTGCTTTCACCGACTGGGCGGCGACGACGACGACGTCTTCCCGCGCCACCGAGGATCTATCTCTTGGTTTCAATGCTGGTCCCGCCGTCATCCACGGTGGTTTAGACTCGGCTTCCGCCGCCGTTGGCGTTCCGTCATGGCCTCCCGGATCCTCCGTCCGATACGGCCTCTCGTCGTCGGCGGCGGCAACGGAGATGGGCATGGTGGGTCTAAGAGACGTCTACCTTGTTGCTCCGGCGTACCACCACCACCACCAGAACGCCGGTGTTGTATCTGGATCCGACCAGATAAACAGTAATGCGGCGGCGCTCGGCGTCGGAGTGATTCCTCTCCTCACGGCTGCACCGCCGCAGCATAACGTGGAAGACAACGACATCAACTTCCTCGGAGACAGCCGGAGATGGCAGAACAACAACAACCAGACGCAGTATCTTCACTTCAAGAGCACTCACCAAACGACGGTCGGATCAAGCTCAAACAACTCGGGGTCTGGTTCAGCCGCGTCAGGAACCGCCACGTGTCAAGATTGTGGAAACCAGGCGAAGAAGGAGTGTAAGCAGAGGCGGTGCAGGACTTGCTGCAAGAGCCGTGGCTTTGATTGTTCGACTCACGTGAAGAGCACGTGGGTCTCTGCCGCTCGTAGGAGAGAGAGGCAGGTCATCCCCACTGCGAATCCAACGGCTGGCTCGTCTCTTTCGACCTCCTCCGGGACCAAGAAGCCAAGGATCGTGGGGTCTCAACAACAAGCCACTTCTCATACTTCAACTTCTAACACGCCTCCTCAAAGTTTCGATACCAGCTCTAGCCGCCAAGGTATTATTACATTTCATTAATTTGTATACATATATATCTACATGGATTCATGTTTGTATATAACACTTGTTGACGATTAATGTTACGGATGATCAAGCAAGGTTTTGTGTTTTGGTTTCCGAATGATGGTAATCAAAATAAAACATACTATAGATCGTTCCGATACATTTTATTTTCGGTTTTAAGAATTTTTGAAGTTCTCTATCGGTTTTGCTTGGTTTGGATTCGGTCTAGGTTATACAAAAATGAATTCATTTCAACCATTTCAAATTTTAGTATCAATTATTTCTGTTCGGTTTCAGATCGGATAGGTTTATCTGAAAGGCTCATATGTAATCTCACATCATTACATTAAATCAGTTGTATTTGTGAAAAGTGATTCGTTTGGTGGTAATGATCACAATTATGTATTTTGATTTGGTGATCATGATTCATAATTATGTTTTATATATGTATGCAAGACGGAGGAGGGTCAAGAGAAGCGTGGCCGGGGCAGGTTAGGGCCGCAGCGGTGTTCAAGTGTGTGAGAGTGACGGCAGTGGAGGACGGGGACGACGAGTACGCATACCAGGCGGTGGTGAAAATCGGTGGCCATGTCTTTAAAGGCTTCTTGTATGATCAAGGGCTTGAACCTAAAGAAGGTTTTCCTAATATGTCCGATTTGCATTTAGGTGGTGGAGCCAATAACCATAACGGAGTGTCTGCCTCGCCGCCTATTCTCGACCCACCAAATGTCTACGGTGCTCGCGGTGGTGGGTTTTACGGTTAAACCCAATCCAAACAAGTTCATTATTTGAAAGAAAAGATGTAGTCTTCTTTCAGATTTTTTTTGTTTTTCTTCTTTTCCAAATGGAGTTGGATACAAGCGAATAGTTCACTAATTCTATTGTATGAATTGTCCATGTGGGCGAAGTACGTCTAATGCTGCAACAAATATTCTCGGCAGATTTTTTTTACCTTAATTGGTGGAGAAATGTTGTTTTCTTTTTGTTTTTACTCAAACGTACCATTTATAAATGTTATGTATTATTGCTTTTGAAAATACTGAAATTGTTATAGTAAAATCTTCTTACGTATCGACCCCAACAAAAAAAATAAAATCTTGTTACATGTTAAAAAATAAAGATGTTTTCAATAAATCTACTAAAAATATTAATTCATTTATAGACTATCCGTATTCAAATCTTCGAGCTCATCAAAGTAAGAAGTTATAAATACTTCAATTTCAGAGTTGGCATTTTCGATTCATTCCTAGCGAGCGAAGTTTATTTGGCTAGTATTATTGTTGTTCTTATTGTGTTTTAAGTGTTCAGTTATGTAACCTAGTTTCTACGTGTTTCCCTCTTTTGCTTTCGGAGATTTTAACTCGTCTACGGGCTTATGTAATTTTCTCATGAATAATAAAATTCCAATGAAAAAAAAGAATATATAATTCTACTAAAATTAGTTATTTCCGACATTCTATGATTTTATTTAGTTTAAGTGTTTTTGCTGTTCCATTGATTTATAATTTGTTTATTTATTTCACTAATATCTTACAATTTCCCCTAAAAAAAATAAAATAATTGGCATATTAGCATGTTTCATTTGTCAACAACCCATATTATTGTACCAGTTATAGCTCTTGAATTTAAAAATTGGATTTTCTTCCATTGCCAAATTAAATGCTATATTCTTTATATGTATCAATTCATGTTATCACCTATCCAATTTTTAGGGCTTAAAAGCTCTTTTGGCTATAATCTGACTCACTGAGCCTATCTGTGCACTTTTTAGTGTTACTATTTTCGCTGACTTAGATTAAATTCCGCATGAGACTTCGTTATCTTGTGGTTTCAACCTAGGCAGGTTGGTGTGCACTGTATACTGTATAGGTGTTCGATTCCTAGCTATGAGATTCAAACATATGGATGAAGAGAAAAAAAACTTGTTCGAATTCCATATTTATACTTTGAATTATGTGGGCTTTACTCATACTATTGTCAGTTCACAACTACATCTTACAAAAACATCTCTTAAATTAATTAATCTCTTTTACAAAAACAAAAACAAACTATGCCTACATACTATACCATTGAAATAGTTAATCTGAATACCCATCATGTCAAACCATAGATCTCGCCACTAAATTGTTAAGAATAAGAATATATTGTTTTGTTTGGACACAAAATGTATTCTAAGAGCATTATTGGTGACAGTTTATCAACTTGAGTTTCTCAATCTAAGCGTGAACACAATTTTAAGTGTAAACATAAATTATATTAATATTTAATTAAAATGTATCTTAATTAGATCAATCATAAAATGACAAGTGTGAAAATAGTTTTAATGTATTTCTTAGGGTTTCTCATTCTCTATTTTCATTTTTTTTAAACGTGAAAAACTCATCGAGAGACTCCTATTAATGGTGCTCTAATAAATATACATATTATTGTTATAGAAAGACTTCTAAACTTGAATGTATATATATGTGTGTAGGGGGTAAAATGCACTTACGCACGAAGATATTTGGTGAATGAGAACTCGAATATTACAAACTAAATTAATTGAACTCTCATATGTTTACCAGTTGCTTTATGTAGGAATAAAGCAAAAACAAAAAATAATATATTCCTTCAAACACTCCATTATCAAAACAATATTAATAAATTCTACTGTGTCGCCGTAGGCTTTATAGGGTTTAGGCTTTTTAAACTTTCGAACGTTATTGAAAATAGTTAAACCACCAATTGATCGATTTGGTCCGACTTGGTTCGACTTGGTCCGACTTGGTCCGACTTGGTCCGACTTGATCCGACTTGGTCCGATTTTCTCAACGATTTTAAAATCGTTTCGGTTATGTAGACCAATATTTTGAACCATGATAATGATATTTTAGAAGTCAGTTGTTTGCCTTCTAGTATAATCATTACACAAAACATAGTATAATCATAACACAAAACTTAAGAGTTATTAAACCATCAAAATGTTAGCGTTCGCTTTAATTATGTTGAATCGAGCGCTCTTGAGATTTTTCTTTGTTTGATAGTTAAGCAAATCATGAGATTTTTGAAAATTATGATACTTATTGATTCTTTTCTCAACTCCTCATTTATTTTCCAATTTTGAAAATTAATTTGTTGACGATAAAAAAAAACATTTAACAAAATTTTATATCACATGTAACAGACTAAAGAGACATAGCGCGTCAGCGTCAGTCTGCATCAGGAGAGTCTATGCCGAAAGGTTTACAAAATGATTTTTTGCCAACTGTGAAAACGTTTACAATTGAATTTTAGTTTTTATATATATAAAAACCCAAAAAAGAACTATGAAACTATTTTGATAAAAGTGAAAGGCATGTGCAAAACACAACGTGACCATGGAGGACAAAGAATGCAGGTAAATAAATCAAGAGGTGCTTGGATTTGTCAAAGAGAGATTCATTCCCCTTCGGACTAAACCAAAACTAGTAATTATATATAACTTTTACTTTATTGCTAGTATTTAACTGAAGGAATGGTGCACTGCACTGCACAGAGATCTTAAAAAAGAAGAAGAATGGAGCACCGAAAGATTAGCATTTTATTTATATCTTATTCATCTAAATGGATTTATGATGAAAATACATTAGGTTTTTGTATGTAGAATCACTTATTTAAAGTTTTATAAATTTTTAGCACTTTCTAAATTTAGCATTTAAAGTAGCACTTTTTTCACTAGTCATGATAATTTCATCTCTACAAAATACGGTGGATAAAACGGTCATTTCGACAAAAGAAAAAAAAAAAACCAAAAGTGACTAAAATTTTTAAAAAATTAAGTGTTATCCAGTGCAAATATCTCAAAATACATAAACTTGAGGATTAACTTAGAGTTGGTTTCTATATATATACTAGGGCCAAGCGGAATTTTTGTTTGGAAGATAAGATAGACTCGTGGAAACATTGGATCACCAGTGTGATATTGTCTAAATTATCGGACGTTCAAATCAGTAATTTGACCTTAAGGTTTGGTCGGAAGCCATAAAAAGATCAGTGAACACTTTTTGGATGAAAACAATATAAATGTTCGGTAAAAGAAACACATAATAGAGGGTTTGAATACACTGAATTCGAGCAAACAATTAACTATAAGGAAATATACGAAGGTACTCACACATAACGAACTCGTGGATTGCTGGTAAGGCTTTGGAGCTGAAAATTATAGCTAAAGAAGGAATCACTGGTTTGTATTAATTTGATATCCTATAGCCAAATTAGTCAAAAATAGGTTGAAGAACCTTAAAACATTTACTCAGACCTTTGCCCCATATACTCTCAGGAAATTGGCAGCCCACAGAGTAATCTATCGCATCTGGAATCAGAGGAACAACGCATACCACAACTCTCAGCATATGCCACTTCCGATCCTCTTCAAGATCATTGATCGAGAAATTCGCAACACCATAACCTCAAGAAGGCATTTGAAGCAGTTTCGAAACCTAATGCTTCTATGGATTCTCTGACATTGTTTAGATCGAAACCCAAATTGAATTGTAATCTTGTTTTTATTTCTTTTTTGCCAAGATTATTCTAATCTTTAGGTAGTGTTTTCTTGTAATACCTCTACATTTTATTTTATAATGATATTAACATTCGTAGCAAAAAAAAACAACAAGTATGTTATATTATACTTCTCTACATAGAGAAATATGCAAATATCATTTTTGTTAATTAAGAAAGTGTGTTATGAATCATGATTTGTAATTTAGTAGTTCATATTAATGTCGTCGGTTTAGAATTACATCTGCATAATGTATGCTACAAAAAAAGTTCGTTCATGATTAGATTTGGCGAACAAAGTCTTAAACCAAAGGAAAATGAAGTATATCAATATCGTATACGACTTAAACTAATGTCTATACATAAACAAGTAGCATTCATTTGTTGAAGTTTACTTTTCTAAGAAACTATATCGTTTATATTAGTTTGCTAATATATCGTTTTTTGATTAAAAATTTAATTTTGATTCTAAAATAAAATTCTAAAAAATTTAATTTGCCTCCCGTCGCTGGTGTTTGGCACTGGACTAAGGTGGATCGGAGGCTTGACAACATGTCGACGCAGCGGAGCTTCGAATCGCTCCGTTCCGATGCGGTTTTCTTTCGTTCAGTTAGTTTGTTTTTGTAGTTCAGCTTCGGTTTACACAGAATGCATGCCTTAGCCACCACATCGCCGCGGTTGCTACCACCGTCCTTTATTGCAAAATTTGTTAATTCAAAACTGAAATCAAATCCAATATAAAAACCAAATCCAGGCAGCTCCAGCGAAGTTGAACCAACCCAATAATTAATTGAACAAGTTTGTGGTTTGTGGGTATAGCAACCAAAGATGTTTCATCGAATTCATACGATTCCATTTCTAATAATCCACTAGTATTTAAAGTCAGGTCACATTGGTATTTTCAAGTTCCATTTGTGCAACAGTTGTGTTGATAGCATCTATAATCTCCATCTTTCCTCCACCAATGGCTTCATCCATCGGAGTCCGCTCGTACCTACAAATGATCAAGCTTCTAATGGTTCAGCTTAGTTCCTCCTATAGACTTGAGAAGAAAAGATCCAAGAGACTAACCGATTCAAAAGGCTTAGACTGGCTCCTGCCAAGATCAATCTCTTCACCACCTGTAAGTAGCTTAACCGGTTAGTTAAAACCGGAAACAAAACCATGAGTGATAGATGGTTGTTACCTCGACATGGCCATTCAAACATGCCCAATGCAGAGGAGCATTGTTCTCCTCGTTAAGAGCGTTGATATCCTGCTCACCAAAAGCAAAGCCTCAATCTATCTTTTATTCATGTTTACTTGAATAGTTCAATGATATGCCCGATTTTGGTTGGAGGAACATCAAAAATTTAGCAAATGTTGTTTGCTTACCACTCCTTCACTGATAAGATACTCCACTATAGTCATATGTCCATTCGCTGCGGCCATATGAAGCGCTGTGAAGACAAAATATGAAAAGAAACCAATGTTCCAAGAATGATTAATCATACATTCCAAACTCTTTTCTCATGGAGATATAAGATCACACAAATGCAAAGGCGTTAAAGAAGACGGAGCTAGTGACTCGGATGATTGGGACTTTTGAAAAAGACCGAGAATGTTAAGAACCTGTTCGGCCATGTGAATCGCGAGAGTCAAGAGAGACACCATCAGAAGCCAAGCTTCTGAGATCATCAATGTCATCAAATCTAGCAGCCTGTCATTCAAAAACCCATCATCACTCAGTAAACTCAATTTACAATAACAGAGCTGACACAAATAACTCAGATAAGCAAACCCAAATTTGATATACAAGTAAAAATCCCCAAAATCGATTGGAGGAGAAGAAGGAAGAATCTGTGAAAAGGGGATTTAAGGGACGACGGAGACAGACCTCGAACAAGTCTTCAACTTTGTCTGCTTCTACGATCGTTTCTGTTCCCATTCTCCACCGGACAAAACTAATTTCAATCTGAGGGTTTCTGGTTTCTCTGCTCTCTACGCCTAGCCTGGGCTCTCGGGTCGGGTTATTGTCCGATATATCTATGTTTTGGGGAATTTATATATATATTATTTTCATTGATATATTTAGGAAAAAAGAGAATATTCCACAACTCTTACAAGTTAGCACCGCTCGCTAGGGTTTTTTTGTTTGGTTTGTTGGGGCGCATCTTAGCACCGTTTAATCTCTGGTGTAATAATTAAAGGTCTTGTGTACCTCTCTCTATCTACATCTCCTCGGGCGTGCGTTTCCTGCGGAGGATTCCGATCCTCTTCTCTTTCTTCTTTTAGGAGGTGTCCGAAGCATTCTTATAGCACTTTCTTAACTCGACTGTTGTTCGTCAGATTACTGGATTAGGGTTTTCGATTTTGGAGGAATAGCTTTTTTTCTTTTCCAGATTCCGGGGATCAATTTTTTGTTTTTTTTTCTTTCGTCGCCATGAGTTCCTCGATCCAGATCGTTGATGAGAAGCAAGTGGAAGTTTTGTCTCTTCGAGATCAGGTTTTGTTTTCGTTTTGCCCTGATTGATTCCGTCAATCTTTCTTCCTTTGTGGTTGATTCCGTCATTCTGTAGCTATTGATTTCTAAGTGCTTGAGAAATGAGGGTTTCGTGAATTTTGTTTATGATCTCTTGACTTTCTTATTCGTTCTGTGCCTAATGTACGTGGGATGGTTTAAATTTTGGATCTTTGGTTTGATTTGCGTTTTCCCTCGTTGTGTTTTTTACCTCTGTATTTTATGATGTTAGATTTGTGACTTACGTCCATGAATTTGGTTTCTTTTACGTTTCCCACTAAAATCTTAAGACTCCTTTTACTCTTTAGGATGATGTTGATGATCTGCCCTTATCATTCGTTCACGAGGTTGATTCAAGTTGTAGTTTTCTGTGTTTAGGATGAAAAGAAGACTGAACAAGTGGGCAATGAGCTGAATTTCGGGAACCATGGCGGCAGTTGTGCAATCTGCTTGGATACAATACCTCTTCAAGAAACAGCTATGGTGAAAGGCTGTGAGCATGCTTACTGGTATGTCTGATGGATTCTTGGTTTATCCAGGCTATTAGCTTTGTTGATTTGGTTTCCTAGTGATCTGATTTTGCCAATATCCAAGTCTTTTCTTTGATATTCTTGTCAATGTATAGTCCGATACCGAGTAGGTTACTATTTGTGGTTAGATAGTGCTCTCCTCAGTTTTTTCAATGATGTTCATATTGTAAACGTTTTTTTGTTTCTTTCCTTTGATTCTATATGTACAGAAAGTATGTTTAGTTATTAATGAAATAGGAGTAACATCGACCTTCTCTTATCGTTTTTAAGAGGTATGATTCAGTTCTATCTATATTTAGTGTGACGTGCATCCTCCGTTGGGCAAGTTACAAAGAGAAGCATACCTGCCCACAATGTAAGCATCCGTTTGATTTTCTCAATGTCCACCGCGCTCTTGATGGAAGGTAAATCTTCCATCTTCATTTACATGTGGTTCCATTGTTAACTCCATTTACTTGACTGGCTCTTTATGTGTCTTGCTTGCTTTGTTGTACTCTTGGCTTACATCATTGTCTTTGCTTTTTTCCTTTCTAACTAATTATTTCTGTTATATTTCGCTGCAGCATTGAAGATTTCATGTTCGAGGAGAGCGTATGCCTCCTCCTGAGAGCATCGTGGTTTCTTCCGCTGGAAGCAGTGGAGCGGGTTTCAAAAAATGACAATTACAATTATGACTTTGACATTCCACCAGAGTATGAAGATGAAGACGACGATGACCTTGACGAGTTTTATTTGCACGGTTCAAGTCTTCGTTTAGGAAACAGGAGGTGGGGTGACAATGGTTTTGTCAGGTCAGGCCGCCAAGAAGCAAGGCCAGTCCAACATAACCACCGAGGTGGCCCTGCCTCTGAATCCGGCTCCTCTTCCTCACGTGAGCCAAAGGAGAAGACTAGCAGTGCCATAACAGGAAGGCGTGCGAAGAGGGCGATGAAGCGTGAAGCTGCAAACAAAGCTGCGGAAGCAGTTGCAGCTGCAAAGCACGATGCTCATTTGGTTAGGTTGGGAAGGAAGTGACTCTGGTTGTATCTTTGTAATTAAATCAAGCCACAACCCCAAAATCCACTGACTTCCATACTCGAGAATATGTACAGCAAGTAGAATCTTATAATGGTCGAACGAGAAAACTTGCTTATCTTTGTCGTCGAACATCCTTTGTTAGAGTTTATTCATTTAATCCTACAACTTTCTTGATCATTGGTTTGATGAGTTAAGAGATACTGTTGGCTATGATGTGAAAATTGATCATATGGAATGAGGATTAAGTGGTTCTGGTAATGATGATCGTGAAGAGTGGGTTTTGGTGGGGTCTACAATTGACTTTGGGAAATTTTGGGTGGTGCTGGCTGCAAATCTAAGCAATATCAAGGCTACAAATAACATATTTATATATATATATATGTATTGATACACAAAAATAGACATCTCAATCCCTTACCTACCCCATTAATAAGATCGTGGAATGATTAGTCCATGTCAACTTTGTTGACCAAAATGGATTGTTGTTCATCGCCGTTAGCAACTGAACCGGCTTGAGCTGTTTGATCAAATTGCTTTGAGTGAAATAGTGTGTGGTTACGAAGATCTATAGATTAGTATCGACGACGTCACCTTCTGTTTTTTTTTTCTTCTTCTTCATCTCGGTCTTCATAATGATCATGTTTGTCATCATCATGTGCTTTTTATCTTCTTGAAACTTATCTGTTTTGTTCCAATTATTCCCACCTACTCTTCCATTCAATGCTCCAGAATTTCCTCAAAGCAAAGCTCCTCTTGCTTCTGCAATACCTCTCTGTCTCAGTCTCTTTCTCTCTCTCTTCTCATAACTTTCCTTTGAGGTCATGCTACTGTTCAGCCTCATTTTAAACGTTAACTCATCTATAGCTTTTTCTTGGTTTTCTTGATGATCTTGTGAATAAAAGCAACAGCCATTTCTTTGATCATCTCTATCTTTTTTTTTTGTTTGTTCTTATGGAATCTCTTGAACAAGCTTCTTCGTCTAGGTTCTGCTACCATCAAGGCTTCTCAGGTGTTCTCCAAGTGTTTGTTCACAACGCAAGAAACATCCACAACATCTGCATCTACGATAACCAAGACGTCTACGCCAAATTCTCTCTCACTTACAATCCCGACGACACAATCTCCACCAGAATCATCCACAGAGCTGGCAAAAACCCAGAGTTCAACCAGAAACTTATGATCGATGTGACTCAGATAGAAGCTGCAGTTCTCAAATGTGAGATCTGGATGATGAGCAGAGCCAGACATTACATGGAAGATCAGCTTCTTGGTTTTGCTCTTCTCCCAATATCAGACATCATAGGCCAAGACAGTGTTACTCAAGATTACAGTCTCTCATCCACTGATCTCTTCCATTCACCTGCTGGTACCGTGAAGCTCACGCTTTCCATCGTAAACCCTTCTCTTGTGGCTACTTCTTCTTCTTCACCCAATCCCAAGATTAACACTTCGATTTCCTCCGAGGTCGTGTTGCTTGACCCGCAAGTCTCTGAAACTGTGGATTACACGAGGATCGAGTTCCCTGACATCAATGTTGTTAATGAGAACAAACAGATGGTTACAGAGTACTTCAATGGACTGAATCTCAGATCCGGAACAGCTTCTTTTCTCTGTCTCGGCTCGACACATTTGCCAGAAAGCGACATAAAAATGGTGTGCTTGGAGGACAAAGCGCTTTATGGGAATGGAAGTTTTATGGCTTCTTCTTTAACAACAACAAGCTTTAGCGACAACAAGAACACAGCAGATTCAAACGAGAAAGAGAACCGAGAGATGACCGAGGTACTAAGAAGAAGAAGCAAAGAAAGAGAAGAAGTCGAAGACGAAGATGAGAAGAAGAAGAAGATGAATGTGGAAACAGAGGAAACATCGATGCAGAAACAGATAGCAGAGATGTATATGAGAAGTATGCAACAGTTCACTGAGTCCTTGGCAAAGATGAAGCTTCCCATGGATCACAACAACACTGAAACTCAGATTCAGAATCGGAATAATAATAATAATAATAATAATGCCAATAATAATAACGGAATGGAGAAGAAAAAAGAAGGGTCTCGTGTCTTTTACGGTAGCAGAGCCTTCTTTTAGTGGAATCAAGAACTCATTGCAAATAAGTTTTTACCATTTTAGCTTCTTGGCTAATCCATCTCTCTATGTTTGATTCACATGATCTTCCTACAACCAATTTTTATAACTTTTTTTTTTGGGGGGTTTAGTTTATTTGCAATTTCTTTTTTTGTAAATGTATGTGATTTTGGACATTGGTAAATCTATCAACAAATTAGTACATGTGACAGAAAGCCACTACCATTTAATTTTACGGTAGATAAATGTTTTTATGGCTCATCGTTAAAACGTAAATCACATTTTTTACCTAGAATTTTTTATGGATAAAAAGGGTCAACATGGGCCCAGTACTTGTAGCTCTTCCTAACCCAATAACAGCCCAATAAGGATCCACATGCAGATTTTTCAATTCATTCTCACATTCCCAAGTCTCTCTTTAACGAAAGACGAAGGTGAAAAAATTGATACTTTAATGGATTCTCAACCTCCGGCGAACGAGTCGACGGCGCCGTCGAACGTCGGAAACCTAGTTCCTTTTTATTCCAATTACCTATGGAATCGTCTTGCTTCCTTGCTCCCTACTTCTAATTCCATTTTTCTTGGGAAATTCTCCAATCTCTATCGCCAAAGCTTTACCAAAAAACGACATATTTCCTTTCCTCTTCCTCTACCGTCCGACTTCCCATGTTCGTCTACGTAAGTTTCATCTCCTCTATTATATCTTATGTAGTTTCTTACTTAGTGCCATTAAACTTCTGCTTTGATGGTTGCGGCTCGGAATTAAACTGCAAAATCCGTTCTGATTCTGGAGTTTCGTGTTTATTTGATTATATACTTTGGCGAAAGACTATCCTCTAAAATCTGACAATATGCAGACTGTTTTAACTTTTGAGCATATTTTGTTGATTTCTTCAGCAATATCTCGGCGGATACGTCTAGGATTTATGTTGTTTTGGAGGAAATAATGGCTGACGTCCTCTCAAACTTGCATGATATCCAGAAGAGTTTAGATTTTTGGCAATCTAGAGCTGAGGTGAATCAACCGAACATTCCATGAGATGAACCTTTTCTTTCACTGGATTATCTAGTGAACTTCTTTCATCTAAAAATGCTTCTCTTGGCCTTGTTATTGACTACAGGGTTCTAATGCTCGAAAAGCTTACTTCATGGTTTTCGAGAGAGGCCCAGTAGCTTTTGTGAATGAGAGTACCAAGCTCGTCCGCAAAAGTCTCAGTGAGGATTCCGCGATGCAGCATCTTTGTCAGTCATCTTCATCTCACATGTCAGATAGGATGAGGGTCTTGATGGAGTTAAGATCCGCACTCGCTTCCTTTCTTGCTCAGGTTATCACGAAAGTTTCATTCCTTTTTATCATAATAAGCGCCATTATAAAGTTCGACATATTAATGTCACTGCTTTCAATGGGTTCTCTAGCTTTATGTGGAATTGGATAAACGTGGTGAAGACCTTCTGAAGAATCCAGAAAAGTCACTGCCATCATTGTTGGCTGTTATCAATCGATTGTTTTCGAACTTGGAGGGCTCTTTCAGCCATTTACATGCTGAGCGTGAGGTAAACACACTGATTTCTTACTTGCGAGTTTACTTTGCGATGACACTACCTTCATTTGTCTGACCCTCTATCATTGAAAATTTGTGATGGCCTCATGGCACTTATTCTTCTGTTTCTAGATTTCTATTACTCGTATTTATTGACTTGCATCACATTTGCAGTCTGATTCTTCTATTGATGGAAGTTACCCAATGCCTCTCGTGTTTGATCGACTGCCTAAAGTAAACGAAGAAGGATCCCAGTGGACTGATTGTGAACTTACAGATGCAATCAACCTGGTTCATAAGAATTTGGAAAAACTTAACTCATATTTATCAGTTATGGTAGGTGTTGCTGTAGTTTGTGTATCTTTCATCTTTCATTCTTCGGACCCAGTACAGGGTCATCATCATGTAATGACTAACATCTTTCATCTTTCATTTCTTCTATTTTTTTTAATAGGTAGGTAAACATCGAAAGCCAAGGAGGATGACCCTGTACTGGGTCCGATATACATGTGGTGCAGTTGGGCTTTCTGTTTTTTCTATATGGCTACTACGTCATAGTAGTTTGATGGGAAGTTCGGACATCGAGAATTGGATTCATGATGCAAAAGAAGCGACGATGAGCTTCGTCAGTGATCATGTTGAGCAACCGGTTTGTTTTTAGCCTTTCTCAGATTTTAAGTGAGAACTGTGCCTTTCTTCCTGGTCCAAATGACTTGTTGCATAAAACTCTGTTAAAGGATTAGAAATAAAGTAAAAAGTGATGGCTAATGCGACTCTCAGTTTGATTCTTATCCAAAATGGATGTGTGCCAAGTTAAAATGATCGAGTTATTAATCTGTTACTTGACATTTTCTTAGCTGGAATTTCTGAATTAGTTTCCTGATCTTGCAGCTGCTTGCCATTAGGGATGAGCTTTTTGATACTTTCCGGAAAAGGCACAAGGGTGTCATGGAAACTGAAGAAGTGCAGCTGACGCAAGACTCGCTGCATAGGTCGGTATTCATTTCCGTCTTGATGCATTTTACCCTGGTTCTATTTGTTTGCTATTCTATAAGTGTGTGCATTGTTCCCTTTTCATTATAGCAGTTCACTTGTTATATTCATATGGAGTTCACTGATTTAGGGATTCAAATAACCACAACCAAAAATATCTGTAATCATTCATTTAGTGCTTCTTATTATTGGCTGCTTTCCTAATTTTCCATTTGGTATGCAGAATGCTGAGGAATTTCTGCAAGCAGGCTACATGTGAAAAGATCCCAGATAATGCATCTGATCAGGAGATGCTTGAAGCTGTTATGAACCAGTACAACTCTGAACATTATTTTTTTGTTAGGCAGCTAAAGACACATTAAACTGCATTTACAACGAGTACATTCTGCATTAATTTAGGCAAGGAAATAATTGATAGTACAAATTTTGTAGTACTAATCTTGGCTAATGAACAATAAATATGGACGTTTTCTCATGACTTTGTATAACGATTTCCTGTGTTAATTACCGCAAGTTAGAAGTTCCACCACATGAGACGGGTATATATTTGAATTTTGCCTTGTAATTGCAGGTATGAAAAGGAACTTGTGCACCCTATTCACAACCTCCTTAAAGGAGAGCTTGCCCGTGGTTTGCTTATCCAGGTAATTTAAGCTCTTGGCATGAAGCTGTAGATTACTGTTTGTGAGATTCTAATTACATATTTTCTTTTTTCAGGTCCAGAAGCTTAAACTGGATATAGAAACGTAATTTCAGTAAACCAGTAGCTCTCAGTTAACTATGGTAGATCTCTTAATCATTTTGTTATATATAACTGAATAATCTTCTCCTGCAGAGCGATGCTTGAACTGGATCAGATACTTCGTGCAAATGAAATAAACTTTGCCATTCTAGCTGCATTACCTGCATTCTTTCTCAGCCTTGTTTTGCTCACATTGCTTCGGACATGGCTTAAACAGGTGAGGAGAATGATAATTCAAGCCAAAGCAAATGTGACATATATGTGTTTGAGTTTTTTTATATTTATGAGACTCATCGTGCAGTGTCAATAAATAATGCAGCTATTGTTATCTTTATTCCGTTTGATTTCACTGGTATGAATAGGATAGCAGAGCTCAAGGACGAGGAAGAATTGCACGTATTCACAGGAGACTACTTGTCGTTGAGATTGAAAAGAGAATTATGCAGTATCAGAGCTACGTTGAACAAGGACGTGTAAGATGTCCTCTATATTCTTTTTAATCAATTATTATTTTACGAATGGGTCTTGTAAGAAATGCTGTGAAAAGTTCCTGGCCCTTGTTGATGATGCTGTTTACAGGATAAGGACGCAGAAACCGTATTTGGTTTGCTGATATACAGCCTTGAGCGTTTGTACCGGGTTGTTGAGAAACCTGCAAAAGCAAGCGGCGAGTGGGATTTGTAAGTTCTGACTCTGATCCCATCAAACGTTTAGCTGATGAAAACAATCTTTATTAATCATTATAAATCTAAGTAAGCAAAAGCATTTTCTGCCAGAACTGACTGAGGTTTAATAATAAACAGAGTGAAACAAGATCTGATCGAGTTAGGAAGGCCACAGCAGCAAACATCGTACAAGCTAACGGTGATACAGCGACTAGTAAGGGTTTATGACTGCTTGCTCCCCACTCTGAATCGACAATAACTAATCATGGCTTCTTAATCCACCTTTATGAAAATGCCAAATTTTATTCAATTATTTTGGAGTTTTTGGTACCAACGAAAGCCCTTTTTTTCTTTCTACATTGAGATGGTAAAACAACAGAGTTACACTTGGAAGATAGTTTTGAAATTCATGATCTGGGTTTCTCCTTTATTGCAATTTAACATATCAAAAACCTGTTTTATTTCCATACCCATTTAGGTAAATAATTGAGATTCATGATTAAAGTATATAGTGATATCTATATAGGACAACTATTAAAATACTGCCATAATATATATATTCCTTAACTATGAAAATAGGACAAGTATTTTTGATAACAACTGCTCCTCTTTTAACTTTAGTTTTAAATATTTGTTGACCAATAATGCGGCCGAGATCATAAGAAACATCGACATTACAATTTCATATAGAAATTGTTTTATAAAATCATCCAACATGACAATTGTCATGTATAAAACAAAGTATCTGACCATATCGATGTGAAGAAAAAATCATAAATGTTTTCAATTACTAGATAGAGATATCTTAAGTAAAAAAAAAGAGCATGACTCCTACCACCGATGTGAGGGATTTTGTGGTGAACCAACGGAATGGAGTAAAAGGGCTCGTGGACTCTCTGACACTAACCACACTTCCTTCTCCATACATTCAACCTCCTCAAGAGCGCCTGATCACTTCCGAAAAAATCCTCTCATCATCGTCACAAATCCCGGTCATCGACGTGTCCAATTGGACGGACCCGCAAGTGGCTAGAAAGATCTGCGATGCAGCGACCAAGCTCGGGTTATTTCAGATAGTGAACCACGGGATACCTCCGGCGGAGCTGAAGGCTTTGATTGCGGCGGCGCGTGGGTTTTTCGAGTTGCCGGCGGAGGAGAGAGGAAGATATTGGAGAGGGAGTTCGGTGTCGGAGACGGCGTGGCTGACCACGAGTTTCAATCCTGTCAAAGAGAGTGTTTTGGAGTGGAGAGACTTCCTCAAGTTTGAGCGACATGGCTTCGCTGCCACATGGCCTCCTGTCTGCAAGTAAGTGTATCTGTAAACAACAATTCGGTTTACGGTTTAGTTTTAAATATTGTTCGGTTTTATCAAATCCATTTTAAATAATTTAAAAACTTCGAGTAAATAATATTATATCTTTGTAATATAATTAGAACTTACACTTAATTTTTTTAAAAATTATATACATTATGAATGGATTTCTTTTGAGTTAGTTTTATTTGGTTCGGTTTAGTTTTATCGCTTTTTTTATTTTTAAATAAGAAGAAAATCAAAACATTGTAGTCTTTGGTTCGGTTTAATTTGGTTTATATATTTCTTGAGTATATACGTAAATTATAAGATGGTATCATAATTTTGTATAGGGAACAAGTGATAGAGCATTTCAAGAGGATCAAACCAATCGCCAAGAAGATCCTAAACATACTCATCAAAAATCTAAACTCAACCATCGACGAGTCTAATAAACAAACCCTAATGGGAACAATGAGAATGAATTTCAACTACTATCCGGAATGTCCTGAGCCAAGCCTCGCCCTAGGAACTGGTCGCCACTCAGACATCAACACCCTAACTCTCCTTCTACAAGAAGACGGTGTCTTAAACAGCCTCTACGCTCGAGCCACCGAGGACGGCGACAAATGGATTCATGTCCCTCCAATTCCGGGAGAAATTGTCGTTAATATTGGAGACGTATTACAGATATTGAGCAATGATAGGTACAGGAGCGTCGTGCATTGTGTGGTTGTCAATAAGTTTTGTAGCGGACCGGTTCATGATTCGGTTATCGAGCCGTTACCAGAGGTGTTAGAGAACAATAATGAGATGACGTCTCGGTATAGAAAGGTTGTGTATTTGGACTATTTGAAGGGCTTTTTTGAGAGACCTCATGATGGAAAGAAGACTATTGAGTCGATCAAGACTTAATAACCCTTTGAAAAATTAAAGAATCCTTTAGCAGAATCATTTGGTCCGTTCAACGAGTTGGATTTTTGTCACAATTATGAAAAGATTGTCATTACCAGTTTGGTGGCGGAGTGGCCGGTTTTGGGCGTGAAACATATTGGGAGCATTGTGTGGCGGTGGTCAATGTTAGTCAACCCATAGATATCCATATCATATTTGATTATTGAGCCATCGTTTCCTAATAAATAAATATTATTTTAGTGGGATCCCGTCCTTGTAATCTTGTCTAGTAATATCAACTCAACTGTATAAGATTTTGTATCTGATCTTTTTGTTTATAATAAAAACAGATGATAAATATAAAAAATGTACAAGTCTCTTTCATTGAGATTTTTGTTTGGACTTTCATTGTACAAGTTTCTTTCATTTGGCTTTGATGAAGTTGGTTTGGTTCTAGTAAGTGTATACACATAAAAAAGGTGAGACATTTATTTTCGTCCTTCCAGTTTAAGCTAGATACGCAGAAAGTCCAAAAATGAACAAGAAATTTCAAAAATACTCTCTCTTCGTGGAACCTTTTAGGACCAGTGACTCCTATAGTGAACATTAACGTCGCTAGAGTCATTCGACAATGCGTTTAGATAGGTTTCACATCTCTTTATCAGGTTTACAACTGCAAGAGCCTCACACAGCTCCCATGTTTCACGCGAATCATTGCGATCCTAACGCCCTTAAATGCCAATAACCCCCCACCCCCCCTTTTTTTTTTTAAACGTAATGACCTAATGACAAACCACAGCCTTACAAGAGAGATCATCGTCAATGAGCCACAAATTCAATTCCGCAAGCCTTGTCCGAATGATATTGGAACCGGCCTCGGGTGACCAATACACCACCGGTTTGCCATTTCCCAACGATTGGTTTACGCTGTTGGCATTGGTATTCTCTGCAATACCCATCATCTCTACACTCTTAATCCTCTTGCCCTTTCGCTCCACTAGCTCTTTCACTAGATGAACAAACTCTAGACTCGGCTTTAGGGATGGATTCTTAGTTGCTGAGGATGCGATGCTATGCAGAAGCTCGTTGCTCCATAACTTATGAGTGAGCGATGAAGATTGAACAATCAAAATTCCGGAGCTTTCCCCAACATAGAAGTCACATTCTGAGCTGATTCTGCCAAGGAGTGGACCTTTATCCACCAAAAGCGCATTACTTGAAAATACCCAGGTGTTGTATCCAAGTTCTAAGCATTTCTTAATAACGTAAGCATTCCCCAGAGCCTCCTTCACTGAGTTTGGGTACGAAGTTTTGCTTTTTATCAACTTGTCGAGAAACATATCCACATCAATCACAGGATGTCCCCTTCTCGAAAGATCATAGAACAACTCAGAGCTAGGGCCTATAAAAATGTGGTTTTGAGTATTAAGCTTCTCGAAATGGCAGAGTAAGTTTCTGATAAACATCTTGTCTGCAGCAAATAGACTGACGAGAACTATGGTTTTCTCTCTCTGCACAGAAGGAAGAATGGTGCCAAGTTCATTCAGGTTTCTCACAACTCTACCAGGAACAACTTCACTGAAACAGTAATCGTACCACTTAAGGTTGCTCAAGGGTTGGAGTTTCAGAAAATCAGAACTGATGGAACTTTTATTCAACAACTGCGAATCTGCCCCAGCGGTTTTTCCGTAGTTAACACCAGCATCCCTGTGAGAGACACTTAAAGCACCTTCGTTTGGGAAATGGGTGTAGATGTTAAAATAGCCACGAGAGTGAATAAACTTTATGAACCAAGGTGTCCATATTCGTTCTCCCATCTTCTTGTACCATCCATTCGTCACCTGAGCAAACATTCCAGATAATAAATGACACAAAAACTTGGAATTTACAGAGAATGAAATCCATGAAGAAGAAAGAACAGCTTAGAAGTTACCATGCCATCAAGGAAAGGCTTCTTGCCGTTCGATTTGTGCTCGTCATACCATAGTCTGAACTCTTTCCACGGTTTTGGGAACAGAAGCTGTCCCCAAGTTCCCACCAACTGATATAAGAAAACATTCGTTTTGGGATCTACATATATTTTATTCCCATGTTTACCTGCGATTCACCACTACATCAATCAGTGACTATTTCAGATAATTCTAGGAACTGACAAACACTATTTCACCATACTTGCAATCAACAGTAACGACAATGGATATATCGTAGAAACTCATCTGAGTATTCTACTCAGATCCCAAGGAATCAAAATCTATCATTGATATGTTGATGATGAATCTCAATTCTAACAAGAAGTCTAGTTATTATTTTTTTCCCCTCTACAACCTGCAATGCTCAATCACAGAATAGAAAATGGTACCTGGAACGAACCTTGGTCTCTGAAGCGAAGCTCCAAAGATGGAAGGATTGAAATTGGAAGTATCATAGTAGTAATTACGAATCACGCGTTCGAGAAACCCGTAATAAAGCGGAGAAACCTCAAGATCATCTTCAACGACGAAGGCAAACTCGTGATCTGAGCTCGGCCACCATGCTTCCAGCCACTGCCCTTGCAATCCGGCGTTGTCGGTCCGATAGTGAACCATTTTATCCCCGAATCTCCACTGGAACCCATCCACAAAATCGAGAATTTCCCTCGCGCTCTTCAGGTTAGCTTCCACCGGTTCATCCATCCGCGCGAGTGAGAAATGGTCGATATAGACGTGGAGGTGAATGCGTCCTCTGTCGCCTGCAACGCCGTATTCCGCGGCGGCGAGAGATCGAAGACAGCGGGACAGAGAGTGGAGACGATTAAAGGTGAGGACCTTGATGAGGAAAGTGAAAGGAGGGACATCACCGTAATTCCGCCGGAAAGTAGTTCCTCCTTCGGCGATAGAGTGTGTGGTCTCGGAGACGAGAAGGAGGAGAATGATGACGGAAATGCAAAAGGGAAAAAGAAGAAGAGGAAGTAGGTTTTTCTTGGGTTGTGCAAATACCATCGCCATGGATCACTAACTTAGGTTTCCTCTCGATTGTGAGAGAACCAAGAAAGAAAGCTTACCAAAACAAATCAAAAAGCAAAAAGCAAACAAAAAAAGAGGAAGAGGTGAATTATTTTAATTTTACTTGTCGAGCCCTTAATTTAAGACTAATTAGATGTGTTTGCTTAGACTCATAGAGTGTAAAGGGTAACTGCAGAATTTCTATTAATTTATGACATAATGTCATTTGGAATGTTTGTTGTGGATCAGCGAAAGTGATCGTTGCTTCAAAAGCTTTCAATTAGGTCTAACGTATGGCCCTCTTTTGGTTACCGAGTCTCTGAAATCTTGTTGAGCCTTGGGAACTTCGTTTTGGATTGTAAATTGGTTGTGGAAGTGAGAGCATCAAACATATATATATATATATGTGTCCATCTCATTGTTCAAAGTGGAAGATCGTCGTCAAACATATAAAATCAGACAGGAAAAAAAGAATTAAAGAAGTCAGGTGAGCTGTTGGCTGGTCACATGGGACGCAAGGGTTGGTTCATGTGCATTGTTCCCTCTTCCTTTCACTCCTCATTTTTTTTGTCGCTATCTGATTCCGATCCACAAGCTCTCTTCACGACAAACCCATTCTTTCTTTCAGATCCATTCAACTCTTTTTCTTAGCTTTAATTTATTACGTCTTTTTAAGGTTTTCTTTCTTATATTATTTATCGATGATTGTTCCAAAGATACTTTTTAATATGCGAAACCTTTGAAATATCAGTTTAGTGTTACGCAAGCAAGAACAAAGTTGACCAGAAAACTTACATGATACATGATTTTTGTATTTAGTATAGATGATCTACCAAAAACAATTGATCTTACTTTGGTTTTTATGGCAAGAGAATTATCAAGATCAAAAGAGCTTTTCGCAGAGAAACTAATGTCGAGATCAAAGTTTGGCTGTGTAATGTAATAAGAAAAAGCTTTTTGGTAAATGGTAATTTAACAACAAAACATGTCCCAAACAGAAGTGAATTTGTTGTATGAGATGTCATCATCCTCGAGCATTAATGTATGGAGACATGACGTAAAACTCTTCCATTTTTTCCAATAATGTTGGTCGTTTGAGATATTTTTTACTTTTTATCTATAAAGGAACCAATCAACCTAGAATATGAATGTCATGGTGGTGAAGTTTAACAACCTTTATTGCCGTTTTCCATCTCTTTCGACTCATGAGAAGCTCTGAGATCATGATCTGGAAGCTGCTGGAGGTCGTGTGCTGTGTTCTCTTGCATGAAATTCTTCGTTGGCGAGGCGTACCCTTCGACATATATATGTCTGAATTCTGATGATGTTGATTGGGAACAATGATGATACTATATATGGAGCATGCATGCATGCACTTGAGATGGAGATACGATCGAATGTGAGACATATTGCATTTGGTGGTGATTATGATGACTAGTAAACTTGTGATGAATCAAAGCTTTGCTTATATCAATTTTATGTTTATCTTTGCTCAAACTTGTAGTTGATCGGTAGTTAAATGTTTTGTAATTGAGATTTTTTGTTGATAATGTTTTCTCTAATTTCTCCTCCTTATTACATACACATGAAATTGAGATATCAAATTTCTCTTGCGTTTGGAATCAGAAATCTTGAAAATATATAGAACTATTCATGTTTTGTAAGTTATACCAATGGTCCAATGGTAATTGTTCCTCAGATAGAGATTTTTCGTAAGAAGAGCCGACAATCACAATCCAATGATAAACAAGTAGAAAGTATATCTCACAGAAGGCCCATCTACAACGTTGATATCTCACCATCCAACGGCATCCAGCTTCTCAGAGATGGAGTTAACTAGGGCCGTTGGATCAATTTACCTTTCCCTCTTCTTACTCTTTCATAAATAAATCCACAATCCTGCATTCACTTCCTCCTCTCCTACTCCTACTCCTACTCCGATCGAACCACCGTCGTGCTCGATCGTCCTAATCTCGCCGGGAAGCTCTCTTATCCGTGAGTTTGTACTTTATTCTGTTTACTCTTCAAGTCTCGTATGTATTGTTTACTCTCTGGACGCTGAGAAATCTAGGGTAATTGAACGGATAAACTACTTGTACTGACTGTGATACTTTGATTGGATCCTTCTCTTCCAAATCTCTTGATCTGTTTCATATTTGTTCCGTTTTCTTCTTATCTTCAATTTTGATCTACAATCACTTGAAAACGTGGTTGCAAGTTGAAATCGGAGTTTTTTCTGTGCGGCGTTCGTGTCATCTTCCGTTTGTTTCCAAAGCTTCTTCTTACTTTTTTTTTGTTTGGATCTGATACAGATTGTTTGATCTCGGATCTCGAGATTCAGTTGTGTTGACATTCGGTCATTTGGATCTGATACAGATTGTTTTACCTTCATATCCGTTGGTTCTTTTATGTTGATTTTCTAATCGCGGTTCTTGTTTGTGCACTTGCTTCAGCTAAATAGAAGATGAGAGAAATCCTTCACATTCAAGGTGGCCAATGTGGGAACCAGATAGGTTCAAAATTCTGGGAAGTTGTCTGTGATGAGCACGGGATTGATCCCACTGGTCGTTACACTGGAGACTCTGATCTGCAGTTGGAGCGGGTAAATGTTTACTATAACGAGGCATCCTGCGGAAGATATGTTCCTCGTGCCATTCTCATGGATCTTGAGCCCGGTACTATGGACAGTGTCAGAACTGGACCTTATGGTCAAATCTTCAGACCCGACAACTTTGTTTTCGGGCAATCTGGTGCTGGAAACAACTGGGCTAAAGGCCACTACACTGAAGGAGCCGAGCTTATTGATGCGGTACTTGATGTTGTTCGCAAGGAGGCCGAGAATTGTGACTGTCTTCAGGGTATGCAAACTCTTTGTTTCTGTTTTTCACACCCAAGAAAAGTTTATTGAAGGCCTTTTTCGATAATTATGATTTTTTCAGGCTTCCAAGTATGTCACTCGCTTGGTGGAGGCACCGGGTCTGGAATGGGAACTCTGCTGATCTCTAAGATCAGGGAGGAGTATCCTGATCGGATGATGCTTACTTTCTCTGTCTTCCCATCACCTAAGGTCTCAGACACAGTGGTCGAACCATACAATGCTACACTTTCAGTTCATCAGCTTGTTGAAAATGCTGATGAGTGTATGGTTCTGGACAATGAAGCCCTTTATGACATCTGTTTTAGAACACTTAAGCTTACCACTCCTAGCTGTAAGTTCCTTCCATTTCCTTTTTTTTTTTTTGTTATGTGGGTGAAATTTGAATCACTAATCTCGGCAACCACGAATGTTGTTGTTTGGTAATATCAAATCCGTCCTTGATTCGATCTCCAATTATGATTTTTTCTATCTTAACTGTTTGCTGATTTGGTGATGGTTTTACTGCAACAGTTGGTGATCTGAATCATCTGATCTCTGCAACCATGAGTGGTGTTACATGCTGTCTTAGGTTTCCGGGTCAGCTCAACTCTGATCTGAGGAAGCTTGCAGTGAACCTCATCCCTTTCCCTCGCCTCCACTTTTTCATGGTCGGTTTTGCACCTCTCACCTCCCGTGGGTCCCAGCAGTACCGCGCACTCACCGTCCCTGAGCTCACCCAACAGATGTGGGATTCAAAGAACATGATGTGCGCAGCAGACCCGCGTCACGGCAGGTACCTAACAGCCTCGGCAATGTTCCGAGGCAAAATGAGCACAAAAGAAGTGGACGAGCAGATGATAAACGTGCAGAACAAAAACTCTTCCTACTTTGTGGAATGGATACCAAACAACGTAAAGTCAAGCGTCTGTGACATAGCGCCTCGAGGTCTCTCGATGGCATCGACTTTTGTTGGGAATTCCACGTCGATCCAGGAGATGTTTAGGCGGGTGAGTGAGCAGTTCACTGCCATGTTCAGGAGGAAAGCTTTCTTGCATTGGTACACAGGTGAAGGAATGGACGAGATGGAGTTTACTGAAGCTGAGAGCAACATGAACGATCTCGTCTCTGAGTACCAGCAATACCAAGACGCAACTGCAGATGAAGAAGGCGAGTATGAAGAAGACGAGGATGAGGAAGGGGAGCTATTGGAACATGAGTGAAAATGCTTTGATATTACCGATTTTTTATCACCATCTCTTGTTCTTTTTCCTTGCCCGTCCGTATATGTGTTTTATTGAGTTTCGTATCATACGAATCGTATGTCGTGTTTGTGATTGTCTCTGTGTGTAATAGTGAAGTCGGATCTAAAATTTTTATTTGTGGGGTGTTATAAATGGAGTCAATTGTGTGTGTTTTTATATTATTATTATTATGCTCTTGCTACTTCAAATAATTCGTTCCCGGATTAGAATTTAGTAATTTTTTTGGGTTAGCTCCTTCCATAATTTCCACTTTCGGTATTA
Organism: Eutrema japonicum; assembly: GCA_030161315.1. Classification (NCBI taxonomy): domain Eukaryota; kingdom Viridiplantae; phylum Streptophyta; class Magnoliopsida; order Brassicales; family Brassicaceae; genus Eutrema; species Eutrema japonicum. The sequence continues at coordinate 51,726,056 of BSQW01000005.1, forward strand.
TCTTTGCAATCTTCCACAATGATGTTCTTAATAGTTGTTAATTTGTTTTTAACATCAATTAAAAGCAGATTAAAATTGTGATTTATGAAAATTTCCAAAGCCTGAAGAGAGCGGAGCCGAGCATTAAGGGTAGTTTAGAACATTCAACTTTAAGAGAGACAAAGGAAGAGAGAAAATCGGAGGAGAAATTGAAGAAAAGGAAGCCATGGACGAGCAAGAGTTTCGTAGCCTCCTTCATCTCTTCCCCGTCGTACGCTCTCGCGACCACCGTGTAAATCTCTCTTCCATTTTAAATCCGGACAAACTCTTTTGTTGCTTGCTTGCTGCTGCTACTGTCAATTTATTTGACACGAACTTGGTTCTTCTGAAAACCCTAATTTCGCAGTAGTGTATGCGTCGAAAGGGCTTTTACTTGCAACTTGTTGTTCATCTTTGCCTCTTAGGTCTTATTTTGATCTTTCTTCCTGAATTTCTCTCTGTTATGATTTGGTAAAGTGATCAGTGCTCTGAATGATGCGACTACACCTCGATTGTTCTTAAGATTGTTTTAATGCACAATTACAAATGTCGGTATATATATCCTCTAAGGCTGGATTTTCATCTGATCGAGAATTGATTCATTACTCGGTGTGCTTTATACGTCACGATTTATGGTATCATTTGAGTTTTTTTTTTGTTGGTTGCAGGCTGATTTAGATTCTTCAAGTTCAAAGCAATCAACTTCACAGTCAAGTGTTGAGCGAGAGGTACATTCTGAGGTCTTAAGGCTCCTTTTATTTATTTGCTTATGATGTTATACGCTTGAAATGTGATGGAACTTAGGTAAGCGAACGGCACGATGCGTCCAGTGTTGTTGAGCCAACAGACTTGAAAGATTGGAAGACTGATCAAGGTATGCATCTTTTTTCCTACCTTTGGATTCTGACTAACCCCAGCTCCTTCGAATTATGTAACACAAATCGGTTTCAGAGTGATAGCTAAGAGAGATTGTTTTCCTTCATTAAAGAGAAAAATCATTTGTGTCTAAGATACCTTGGGGGTAATCATGAATCTATGTGATTTCGTTTTTGGATCAAGAAGATTGCAAAAGGAATCTTGTTGGATTTTGTTGTGTTTTCAAGACAAACGAGGTGAACACCTGCGTTGATATTTGGGAATGTTGTCCTGTCTGATTGTCTTAGAATTCTGACATTTGATCCGATTATAACCTTTCATTTTTTGTAATTTTGTTTTGTCATGTCTATTTTTCTCAGCTAACTTTGGATATAGTTTTCACGTTATCTGACCAATGAAATGAAGTATCCATGCTCCGTTCAGCCAAAACAAAATCTAAACCTATTTATACATGCATTTGCTTTACACATAGCCAGCATCTGTATGCTACTGTTATACATTTATATAAATTTAGCTCTTATGCTGTAGAAGAAGCATGCAGTTTTATGATTGTTACGAGTAAGATTGCTATACATGTGCATCATCTTTTTGCTGCATATAATTTTGCATCCTTTATCCTGATTTGTGGACTTCTTTTGACAGATACATCTACTTTCTGGGATAAGCTGAAAACGGCTGCTGCGAAGAAGGTAATTATCACCAGCGATTTTGTCTTACATTTCTTGTTGTTGGATGAGATTTAGAGTTAAAGCTCTTAATTTTAGCAAACAAAGTTTTCCATTTGATGCGGTATTGTGATTAAGCGATTTTCATGTGAAAGGAGATCGATTAAATGCCTTGTGCATTCATGACTTGTGAACTTAGATACTTTCACTGAAAGAAATGATTCTTGTTTCATCTCTGATTCTACTACATTATACTAAGAAAGTTTTTTCTATTCACCTATTGGGATGTTAACTTGCTTTTAAATTTTAACGAACAACTTATTGTTGCAGGTTGGCGAGGTTGAAGCAGAGAGGTTTTGCAAGGCTTTCGAGAAACTCCACAAGAAACTTGTATGTGTCACACTCACACATTATCTTCCAAAGACGGTTATTGCAGATCGGTACTAATGCCGGGAACATTTTCTTCTGATGTGTTTGGGTTTCAGGTGTATGAAGAGTTGGATCCTGAAGCTGCAAAGCGATACTTATTAAACTCCTAAATTCGTGTCATTATTACAGTATGCTTCCAAAGGTTTGATTATATGGAGATACTTCAACTCTATTTTTGCTTTTTTGTTTATTATAATTATGTATGAGTGGTCAAAATTCTCTTCTCGTGTTCATCTAATTATGATTCTCAACTTATATGGTAGAAAAAGTTACGTTTCAGACATGATTTCATTTCTTATTTGGAAACAGGAAGTATTTTCCAAATTCTCCATGTTTAGTCGGAATCTTTTACTAGTTTTGTATATCCCTAAATGTTAATTTCTCTTTTTTGATTTTTGATTTTTGATTTTGACACAGAAAAATCTCTTTCTTGTCCCTACATTTCATCTCGAATTTTCAATGAGAATGTAATAAGATTTTGTTTTTCATCTTTTAGTTCCGGCCGTATCTTATTCCGACAAATCTCGTTCTGTTTCTTACATATTGACCACACCTAGTAAAATGTAAAGTCGTAGCAAAATGCAATGTGTATAATTCGCGGTACATAAAACATAAAATTATACTGAACAGTACAGTACCAATCTGTATCATGTGTTAAAACTAAGAATTGTCATTTCTGTTGCATACGGAGTTCACATTTTGTATGTATGTAATTTTCTTTTCCTTGCCTCGTAGTGTTTATTAGTGTAATACAGGTTTTTCCATAGTAACTAATTGTCTTTAAATAGCTTTTCAGTAGTAGTAATAAAATCTGCGTTGAACACAAAAAAATACGATAACTTTTGCAAATCAATTATTATAGTTAATATTGCAAGCATGAATTAGGCTGTTGTAATCTACTATCTTTCACATCATACAACTCGACTGTAAGAGACTAGCTTTATCATAATTTCAATTGAACAATGATGTTCATTCTTCTTTTTTTTCTTTCTTTGGCATCAACAATGATGTTCATTTTATCATCATCAAAATATTCGTACCACACGAAATTTCCACCAGTTTCATATTCATAGCGAAGGATAGAAAAGATAATCATGCGTATAATTAATAAACCTAAAAATACTCATCTTAATTAAAAGAAAACCAAGAAGCAGGATTTACTATTTTCAAAGACTCGTTGTTCAGCACTCTTAAAATCTCACTCCTCCAAATAGAACATATGTTACAAATCACGGCAGATCACGTACGATATAATGTATATTAGTGTATGAAAAAGTAAATAAATATGGTTTTTTTTTTGTTTGCACAAATGTATAATTTATTCAAACAAAAATTCACAAAACTTGTAAAAAGCAAAAAAAATTATCTATTGTGCAAAGGATTAGGACCTGTGAAGACCCTTCTCTTGTCATCTTCAAAAACATCTTCATTAGTATATCTTGATCCGCTTGACGCAGCATTGGAATTAAGATCATGAAGCTTTGGATCCAGAATTCCAGGTTTCTCCAAGCTTCCATCAGTTGAGTGGTGATGAATACCAGGAGACGACGACGATGAAGCTCTAGCGTAAAGAAACAGAAACAGAAGAAGAAGAAGGATGATGAAGGCAGCAGTAGTGATGTGTTTCCGTGATTTTCTTCTAGAGTAGTGATTTCCCATCTCTACACAAAATCTTCAAGATAAATAGAGTTTCTCTCAGAGAGAATGGATTTTAGAATCGATTTTCAGAAGACATAAGAGGGAATAAAATATCTGATCAAGATCTCTTAAATTCTCTCTCTCGATGGAAGAAAAAGCTATGGGGCTTTTAACCTATATATGACTTGCTCCGAAAGTTAGTTGCTCTCCCTTTATTTTGTCTTCACCACTTTCTAAAAATAAAGAGCAGAAAGTATAGAGGTTTTGTAATATCATTAGTATTCTGAACCAAGCTAGCTTTGGTTGAATCATGTCCAAAGGTATTAGCTGGATTAAATGGTCAGTGGTATTAATTAATTAGTGTGGTTAATCTCTTTTACTTTTAGTGGTTTGATTTAGAGAATGAGGGATTAAAAAAGCATGTAGATATAGTAATGAAGTAAAGGGTCAAAGAGAGAAGAAGGGGCCAAAAAGGGAATTGGAGTGATGATTCTATGAGTTAGCTTTCTTTGGGGAAAATGATGTTGTCTTCACTCACTTTTTCATTGTGTTATTCCACACCCACATTTACACTCACATACATGAAAATCACACTTCCCGCTTGAATGTCCCCCTCTTATTTATATGTATAGATTTTGCTTTATTTTATTTCGTCTTTCTAAAATATTACTCTTTTGTGGGAAGTAATATTTATGACTAAAGAGGAACGAACTATATATATATATATCACATGGATGTGATTCTTCGATAACCAAATATTTCGACATTTGTCAAGAAATACCGGTAATTAATTAAGTAGTATCTCAATTATCCCACTGTATATATAACGTGACTTATAAATTATGAGAGGAATTATAACTCATCACGTTTTTGATTTCTCTAATTTGTCTTATTCTTGTTGTCAACCATGGCCACCTCTGATGTTATACACAACGTATTAATCGTTATCACAGATAATTGGAAGAGTTATAATATATGTTGCATGCATGTCTCCGAGCAATAAGATTTCAAACTCTAACTGTAGATTCTGAATTCTCGTTGTCCATGTTATTTTGGTACAATATTTTTTAGTTAATGTTAATTGCGAAAACATAAATAAATTATTCAAAGTGTAGTAAATTGATAAAATCTTATATTCGATTAACTATGTCACAAAAGATGTTAGAATGGCCTTTAGTCAAAAAAAAAGAAAGATGTTAGAATGGTTTCAATTGAAATCGTGTACCGACCGGTATGGTGGTTATGGAGACAATAATTTGTCTGTGTGTTTGGGCCGTGAACCCATAAAAATATAAATAAAAAGCCGATTCAATATTATATACTGAGAAGAAGCCAACGGATAGACGAGAGAATTGTTTCCCCCATTGGCTAAGAAACAGAAACTCTGAAACCCTAACTAAGACTCCCTTTTCGCTCTCTCGTCTCGAGCCTTCCTCGATCTCTGTCCCCTTCTCCTTCACTGCTTAATCAAATTTGCGCGGGAAATCGGATACCCCCAAGAACAACAACTTTCTCCTGTTTCCGCTGCTTTTGATTTGGCCGCAGCTAGATTTCTCAACGAGATCTGGTTTGTCTTTGCTTGTTTCTCTTTGCTTCGATCCTTTCTTGTACCAATTGAATCTGGGATTGCGCTTTCTTATCTCTTGCTTGTTTCGGAATTCCTCTTAAGCTTTTATCGACTCTAAATGTCTCATTTTTTTTGTCTGATTATTATTATTATTCATAGCTTTTCTACATAGCACAAATGAAGAAACTTTCCTGTTGACTAGATCCAAAATTCATGGACCTAGTGTATGATTTTACTTTTACAAACTTTCAACAATATTTTCCATTTCTAGGGTTTTCTTTCTGATGCTAGTTTCTTTTTCTCAAGCTTGGAGTATGAGGGTTTCATGAGATTTTGGGTGGCAATTTATACTGATTCAGATATTTTCTTAGTTGATACTCCAACAGTTTCCGTCACTATGCAATATGAGCTGTTGATTAGTTACAGTTATTGTGGTTTTTGTATTGTTTGGGCTAAAATTTCTTAGTTTAGGCAGTATCGATTCTGTATTTTCAAATGTTTTCGTGATTCTTTCCTTGGCACTCAATGCTTCTTTGACTTCTTCCTTTTGTATGAATCATATTGCAGTGATCATGCAAAAGCAATTCAGAGTGCGATAAAGAAGATGGAACCTGAACGTACAAAATTTGGAGGTATATTGCTTTCAAATTTTGGAGCTTCTTCCATTATGTGGCTCATTTTCCGTCTGGGTCACCTTGAGGTCAATCTGCTGCTGGTTATTATAAGTGCAGGTCCCAGAGAGTTGTGTGGTGCCGTGGATCTTATATCTCAATACAAACTACTTCAACACCATGAATTCTTTTGCAAAAAATCACTTCCCGCATCTCTATCAGATGCCCATTACCTTCACAATGTGGTTGGGGACACAGAGATCAGAAAAGGAGAAGGAATGCAATTAGATCAGCTTATTCAGAACACGTCACTGAGCCGGGAGACTAACACTCGCATCCAACCTTTTGATATAGATGAGCTTAAGGAGGCTTTCCAACTAAATGATACAACTCCTGTTGAATTGCCTCTTGTAAGAATCTGCTCTCTCTTGGTTGTTTTGAATTTTTAATTGAAGATACGACGTTTTTTTCCATACGAGTATCAATATTTGACATTGCATTGAACTAGAAAATTGGGTCAAATAATGAATGTCCTATTTCCTCTAACATCCAGTTCTTTGGTTAATTGAGAATAAACCCCTGAGATAAGGTGAAGTACATCTGGATATCCTTTGAATATGATTTGCCTAGGCACTAGAACATGAACACACACTGTTTTTTTCTTTCAGGCAGAGAAGGGAGCTCCTACGTTTGCGTCAAAGTCAAAAAGTGAGTCAAAAGATAAAGACAGAAAACATAAAAAACACAAGGACAGGGATAAGGAAAAAGATAGAGAGCATAAGAAGCACAAGCACAGGCATAAAGATAGAAGCAAAGATAAAGATAAAGACAAGGATCGTGACAGAAAGAAGGACAAAAATGGCCACCACGATTTGGGCGATCACTCTAAGAGACATCATGATAAGGTAAGACATGTCTGTTTGTTGCAGGTCTTGCCAAACAAGAATAGTTTAATGGAAGTTTTTGTATTTGTCGCTTTGGAGTTGGACTGCTTTCTTGACTATTGGTTTGGCAGCTGGTCTATTATAGTTTCATTGTATATTGTTTGGTTTTTCAATCCTATTGAATTCACAAGGAGCATTGTCACTAATATTTTAGAAAAGGAAACACGATGGAGATGAAGATCTTAATGACGTTCAGAGGCACAAGAAAAACAAGGTAATGGTAATGCAGTGGGGCTCAAATTTAACTTGTACTCAACTTGGAATATTCCACCATAATTTGTTTGCACAAAGGTTTTATAGAACTAGTAATATGTCTTTAGTAAATTGTATTGATTTGGCTCTCGATTTAACTCGATGCAGCATAAGAGCTCAAAGCTTGATGAGATAGGTGCTATAAGGGTTGCTGGCTAAAGTGGTAGACATTCCCAATTTTGTATTCTGCACTCGAGTAGGTGTCATGGAGAGGTTTAGAAGCACTTTTCAACTCACTGTAGACAACTTATTAGGTAAGCATCTGCGTACTGTCCTGTCTCTTTTGTTCAATTTGCTGTTGTTCTTGGTCATCCATCATTTCATTTTAGTCCAACTCACTTTAGTATTCTGGGATCCTTCATAGAACATACATCTGTCATAGTACAGATACTGTACTTTAGGGCAGTTGAACCAAATACCGCAACATTTGCAAGGGAACATTGCACGTGTCCCAACTGTGTGACCTCTATATTGGGATTGAATTCTTCTCTGGTTCTTAAGAAAGTTGCACTTGATACACATCTTTTAGAAATTGGGTAACCTGTTGAAAGAACATGTCATAGATAGAATGTGCTTCTAATGGAATAGAGAATACTGTCAGTTAGCACACAAATCAGGTTGCTTACATATTTGTTACCCCTCTTTTATTTCAAGTTGTGTTGGTTTTGAACAAAGAGGATTTGCTTCTTCCTTCTGGGATTATTGGCTCTGTAGGTTATAGCCCAAAATGGTGAATTCATTCCTTGAAGAAGAAAGGGGAAAATTGTGAAGAAGAAGCAGAGAATTCGTATCATTATTGATTTGGTGGCAGCTTTGTAACATTTTGGTCTTGGGGTGTTTTATTCCATCTTTCTTCCGTCTATAAAAACAATTCTACTCAGTGTTCTATTCATGTATAATAATTGATTATCCAATTAATGTTGTTGAAAAAGGAACTGTTAAATCCCCACTTATTATTTAGTGTATATAAAGTGTCCCAGTGTCTGTATGATACAGTTGACATTCTGTCACATGTTTTACTTGTAAAAGTTGATCAAATATCAAAAAGAATGTTGCACTAAAATATCATCCATATTCTTTGTAGTACATGTTCCCGAACATTTCCAAAAAAAAATCAAACACAAATTTTAACATTAGAAGCCATCCCCAATAACTCTCCATCTTTGACTCTTTTCCATTCACCACGTATCATAAGGCAGCCTCTGCTTTCCTCTTCATCGTTCAACATCAGATTCCCTTCTGCTTCATTTTCAGTTTTCTCATATGCATGTTCTATATCCATCTCAGCTTCTTCCTCATGTGTTTCCAATGTCATCTCATTTGATTCAGGATCTTCTCGACTCTTCCTTGCTCTCTTAAATGTCGAGTTCTCCAATTGCTGGCTATTGCACTCGGCTCCTCTTTTAACATTGTTGTTACCTTGTGCTTGTTTTGAGATGCTATGAGCACTCTGAAAGTCCAGAAGAGGTAAACGTCCAGAGGATCCAATGATCCGAGGCAACATACCAATTGGACAGGGGCTCCATGTTTTCGCCTTTCTCCATCTGTTATTGGTTTTGTCTGTGTCATTTCCTTTCTTCTTTGACACTTGAAGTTTGACAAATTCAAGTCTCTTGCCCGCACTACTGAGATTCTTCTCTTGCTCAAGGAGCGTCGTAGGAGTTTTTACAAGAGTAGAACTCTGTTTCAATGGAATACTTGCAGAGCTTTTAGCCACAAGAGGGAGTTTTACAAGCTTCTCTTTCAAGAAACGCCCTCCCACAATCTCCGCAAGTACGAAAGCCGATTTCAAAACCAGCTCGTATCCTAAGGCTCCCAGTAGCAGACATTTACGTATAAGTTCCATAAGGAACATGCTTGGAGATTTTACTTCTAGAGAACTATTCCTCTGAAAATGCTTCGACCCACTGAGAAGACCCACAAGCCATGCAAACAAGATAGGGACCTGCTCAGCTTGATAAACCTCCTCCGCTGACTTTTCTGTAAGATGCAAATCTGAAAAACAATAAGCAATTCATACAAGTTAAAAACGATCTGGGAACAGTGTGGAGTTTAATCATTAGTTACCTGTTTCATATCTTCTCCGTTCATTATTTTGGATCATATCAAGAACTGCCTTGAGTAGAGTCAAAAGTAACTCGGGTTCCCTATTTGAGAACTCCAGGATTACAGGTTTCCATTCATCTAGAAAGACCCTGATATCTTGGCCAGACTGATTCTGAAGTTCTGCCGACTTTGAAGAATCCAAGGCCTTGAGTAAGAATTCAAGCAGCACCGATGAAATTTCTGCGGAGAAAGAAGAGTATAACTCAACAAGGCTGCTTACAATCTTCCTTATCCTTTTATTAGAACCTGAAATCACAAAAATACCCACCATATGACCATACAGAATTACAGGGATGCAACCGAAAAATATTTCCAGTTCTAAAGCTGGAAACATATGTACCGGCAACCAAAACCGAAGTATCATCTAAATTATGTCATTATCTTGTAAACTTCATAGAGGTATAAGAAGGGAGACATAGATGAGTAATTCCGTTTTTTGCTTGGCACTACTAGCCCCCAGCACCAGGTCCACGAAATAAAAGATGAGTTAGTTGTCTTACATTTTTCTTTGACCAAAGGGGAGTCAAATTGAGGATTTTTCTTAAGCTGGAAGCAGAAAGCAAGTTTCCGGAGTTTGGATTTGACTTCTCTTCTGATGCTAGCCGTTCCATCTCTCTTCAAGGGGATTTGGTACTTCTGAGGCTCCCAATAATACGATTTCAACCATTCAAGTGCCTACAATGACCAACGAATGTATGCACGCAAATTAAAAGCTTCTGTGTAGTTCAAGAACTACACCACACTAAACAGTAAACCTCTTTTAAAAAATATTCTTTGGATTCTTCAAAAAGATCTAAAGAGCAAACGTTTTTGATTTACAGGATAGCAGACCTTCATGTCCTATAAGGCTATGATACTTAAAATAAGAAAATCTAAAACGCCAAAACAGAATTAAGAAGGAAAAAAATGTACCTCATCAGAAGCATCCCGAAGCACGGAGAGTGCAGGGAGCTCACGGTGAGAACCCTCTACAATCAGAACAATTAAATCAATCATAAGCATAAAGCAGCACTTAAAGTTTTACCGCGCACAATCTGGGAAAAGAACCCAAAGATTCCTACCATGACGAAGATCGATCAATTTACGTGGGATACCAATTGCTTTAGCTGCATCCGCAATTGAAACTTCTGCTCTCCTCCTTGTCTTTTCTATGACACAGTTCACAAGCCTTCATACATAGAGACGTGAGTCAACAAGTTCAGGGAGTCGAACCATAAAGGTTCCATGAAATTTGGTGGAATCACTAAACCAACCAAAACATATCAAGAAGTGGGGGCAAACTCATAGTCACCTGAGTATTCCCATACAGTATAGCATTTGCAGTAAATGCTCTGAATATAATGCATCCGATGGTTGTTTCTCTCTCCTTTTGTTAATCACAAGAACAACAAGAAAATGAGAACAGGGAAACAATAAAGATCCAAATAAAAGTTAAGAGAAATTTGAGAGAGTCCCCAAAAGATGACAGAGAGACTAACGGAATAAAGCCATCTTTGAGTTGAATTTCAATAAGGGAACAAGTAACATCCACAGGCTCCGGAAGAGATCCTCTACTTCGCCATGTTGCAACCTGAGGTCCACAAAGAGATCTATTTGATTAAAAAAATCTCTACTTTACACATAATACATGATTCCATTAAGCTCGTTGGCCTAAAGCAGTAAGCTTGATTCAAACAGTTTAATGGAAGAAATCGTAAACTCAAATTGAATTGAAGAAGAAATTACCCTTTCCAAGGCAGAAGCGGCACAATCAGGAGAAGAAGAGAAGAGAGATTCTCTGACGGAGTCCCACTCTTCCCAACTCAGCCACGGGACCTGTTTGCAGCCGTCCGATGATGGTCTCTGTTGATCCTGGTCTTTGAAATACGATTCAATGTCTGCTTCCATTCCCGCTAACGCCTCCATTGAAGTGTCGTCGGGTCGAAACAAAACTTGGCAAAAAGAAACAGTCCCCTCCAATGGCGTACTAGGGTTTAGGAAAACCTCTGCTTTTTTTTTGGGCTTTTAACCTCAAGGGAAAAAAGGAAATAATTGCAAAATTTGGATTTTTCTCTTATTATTTTTAATAGATTCGATATAATCGTTTAATCCCACATTAGCTTTTAGTTTTAAATTAATGTATTCTATTAAAAGTATACTCTTTTTTTTACAACTATAAACTTTTTTATGTCTTATTAAATTGGTTCGATTAATTTGTATTCAGCACTCCTAAACACAATTAAAGTGAAGATAAGAAAAAAAACAGTAATGTGATTTGTAGTAATGCAACACAACTTCATTTCCACTACATTAGAGACCTCAAAGATTCTCCCAGCAATTTTTAAACATCATTGAGACTGTTGAGTTTTGCAAAGTGCTCAAGGAACCAAGAATTGCAATCATCACACTTCCATTAGTAATCACTTGAATCCACCCATATTGCAATCTCCTCGCTGAGCATACACAACTTCTAAAAACCCCCAAGTAAACGAACCAATGAACAAATCAAGGCAAATCTTACTGCCATATCATCTGACCATTAAGATCATACCCATAACAATCATTTGGTGAAGATAATCCGGTTGATGACATCAACAGGCAAAGCGTAGGCTGGATCGATTGCTTTGACTCCAGGATACTCAAGGAGCGAAAGCCCTGCACCAATTTGATGAGATGAGACCACTTTGGCTTCACATAAACAAAATGAGCTTAAAGGGACGAGAGACAAATCCAAGTTACCCGCAACTCCAAAGTAGGTGTGGAAGATATCAACAGCATCATCAGGTCTGTCTGAGATGCCTCCGTTTTCCAAATCCTAATCAAATTTTGAAAGATGAGAGCTTTTAAGCAATTAGCAACGGTATAACTTTTTCTTGACGTGTTGAAGACAAACCTGACAGTCTAAGATGAACTTGACAAGCTTCGCTTTGTCGATCCAGTGAACTCTATCTATCATGATTAGGCTCGATAAGACCCACCAAGAATAGCAAACCTGGTAATAAGAACAATAAGATAAAAAAGTGTGTAAGATCTAGGGAAAGTATACAAAGGTCTCTCACTGGAGAATCTCAACGCCTACATCAGGGAGTTTCTCGGGTCGTCCATTTAATCCCCCAGACTTGACTTGTCTTTCACATAACCACCAGCCAAGTAAGTCCTTATCAACACGATGAAGATTCCCAGTGATAGCAAGAGCACCCACGCAACAGAAAACTGAAACAATAAAGAATTACCATGAAACTGTCCAATACTATCTACACAAGGGTGTAGCAATGACACCTCAACTATAGAAACAAAAAATAGCTGAGTATCCCAGTCCTTGGAATAGTTTAATGGCAGTGATGGGATCTGCCTTCTTAACTCAGTAAAGTCATCTAGAACACTAGCTGCAAGTTCCAATCGGGTAGATGACACAGAAAAATAAAAATAAACTCAAATAGCATAACATACTCTGTCCTGCATGGGACTCCGCTCCAGGTGTGCACCCAAAACCACCATCCAGGTTTTTGCAGCTCACAATGTAATCAACGGCCTTCTCAACATTGATTTTGTCAAGACATTTTAATATTGAGAGACAGCATATAGCTATGTACGAAAACCTACATAAACAGCTTGCAGTTAAGATTCAACATAGGAAATACATAAATGTCTCAGTAATACATGGCCAAGAAGAATACCTCGTATCTATTTCTCCCCACATATCTCCTGAAAAGGATCCATCTTCATTCTGCAACCCAGAAACATCTAATTTTGTATTTAGGAAACCATAATAATATCTACCATAAGCAATTTGGTTACTTTGATTATTGGTGAACAAGAAAGAGTTAGTGACATTAACAAGAAGCTAAGTGAAAAAGGATACAACTTGATACTTTTCCAACGTCAAGAACGTTTAGTTTGTCAAAGAGGGCCAAGATTTGTACAGCACTGAGAGTATATAAAATATGTGGATCATGTCCAGTATTACCGACAAAACCACCTGCTCAGAAAAGAATCACTTGTAATCAACTTCTACTGCAGCGATATCTTATGATTAAGGATGAAAATGCGAAACCCTACATCAACTTCAAAGGTCCCCATAGTTCTGTTTGCTGTCATATAAATCAATCACTGACAATGAGCGTTTTCTAATGATTGTCCAAGACACCTGCTTTCACTGCCTACCCATGCATCCTTTTTTTTCATTATTCTATTGGCAAGTAAAAATAGCTGATCTCTACAATCCATATGGTAGAGAAATATAATACTCTAGTACACACCAGATTCATGCTGGCACGTCATGACCCATGATACCACTTCATCTTCAGAAACAGTGCCCAGCTTCTCGAGTAAGTCCAGAGTAGTCAGTCCCCAGTATACACCATTCATTCTTAGATGATCCATCACCACAGACTCAAAACTCTCTTTCTTCTATCAAGTAAATATAATTCGAAAGAAATTGAACACAGGAACGTAAGTTATCATCATAGTGACATAAACAGCAAGAATGAGGAAAGGGGTGATATAGTTTTTTTTTTTTGTAACTAGGGGTGATATAGTTTCTAGTACCTTTTCTGCCATCAGAACATAACGTACATGCTTGTCAGCTACAAGCTGACCCATCTGCCATAAATTTATTCACAGCAGATTCAGTAACTTCGCACAAATGGAAGAACCACCATACAAGACTTAAAATGGATCGATGCAAGGGCCTAGTTTACTTCAATGGATTAAATCCCCAGGCGTATCAATAACTCTTGAACGACCCATCTATAATGGAGAAGCTAAAGAACTATAAGCTAGATGATCAGCTACACAAAACTCGAAGCATAAATATATAACCCACATCATAGAAAATTGATAAAGAAGCAAATTTTTCAAACCTCCACAGCTCGAATTCAGATGATAAAATCCAAACCCAACTTTCAAATTCAGATAACAAAAAACGAGACCAAGCAAAGACCAGACCAGAGCTAGAAATAAATCCTCTAAGAAACAATAAAAACCTGAACTATAAAATCGAACAAGATCGCATTCGTCTCAAAATTAGATAGAGATGATGACAATGAGAGAAAACTGGTTACCTGGAAGGAAGAAGACGTAGAGCTCATCAGCTTGGAGCGAGAAGATTCGAAGTTGAGATTTGGAGACTGGAGGAGATCGAAGAAAACCTTAACCTTTTTATTAACATCAAAACCTTCTTTCTTAGCCAAAGAGTTTTGCGGGAAACCGAAACAAAGAAGCAACCCCGGTTCAACCGATGTTTTTGTTGTTTTTTAAGTAGTGATCGTACGGAAAATGTCCCCGTATTGCGGTTCGACCGTCCGGTTTGTAACTCTCATCGATTTGATTTTCCGTTGCGTTGACGAAAAATTGGATCGGCCAATAGCAAGAGAAAAGCAATAATAAAAGGAAGGTGAATCTTTTGTCCATCAATGGCAATGAGAGCTATGGATGCAATCTTCTTCATCCTCTCTCTAATTCTTCTGTTTCCGTCGCCTTCCGTCTCAGATTCAGCTACTCAGGTGTGTGTTTGATCATCACTCGCTGTTGTTTCTTTTTCTTCCCGCCCTTGTAATGATCAGATAACAGCTTCTTTCTGATTTTGTCTCGTTGTTTGATCTTTCTCTCTTATGAATCTGTTCATCGTATCGAGTTGGGTTTGTTACAAGCAACTCTGAAAGCTTCATCCAGTTAAAATTCTCTTATTCTTAAGCAGAATTTTTAAGCAAGTAACAGATAATTTAAGTTATTTGCTAATCCAAATCATCAACTTTCATTGCAATAGAAATAGAAACAGATAAATTTTGGAGATTGATTTTCAATCTCTGAAAGAAAGTTATCCAAACATCGATATGACAAGTCGACTATGAACTGTCTGACTGATGATATTTGAATGTGTTTTTTTTCATTTTTTTGCAGTTTTGTAGTGCAGGGAGAGAGTATGGTGTGGCATCTTGTGGGTTTCCATCTTCTTCTTCTTCTTCGACGAGGATTTTGATCAAAGGAGGTACAGTTGTGAATGCACACCATCAACAAGTTGCTGATGTCTATGTGGAAGATGGGATTATTGTCGCCGTGCAGCCAAACATTAAGGCATTATTAACTAACTCCTTGTAATGTATCCTTCATTTTTGCTTCCTTTTTTATTCTGTGTTGTTGCTCTGTATCAGGTTGGGGATGAAGTCACTGTACTCGATGCTACTGGAAAGTTTGTCATGCCAGGTTAATCAATTCATACTAGTTGATACATTCATATTTTTTTGCTTTTGTTTTCTTGCGGATATCATGCCTAGATAGTTTCCAGTCCAAAATATTTCTGTTAAATAAGCACATTATCGGGAATGAAGGTTGAATTCCACAGCTATATTGATGGTATCTGATCCTAGAGACTCATAAGTATGTTTTTTGGTTCTAATTGAAACATGGTTTTAGCCTTCCATCTTCCTCTCTCAGATATTCTTCTTTTCTTCACTTTAAACAGGAGGCATTGATCCCCATACGCACCTCGCCATGGAATTTATGGGTACCGAGACTATTGATGATTTCCTCAGTGGTCAGTCAGCAGCATTAGCTGGTGGAACAACTATGCATATAGATTTTGTTATACCCGTTAATGGGAATCTGGTGGCTGGTTTGGAAGCCTATGAAAACAAATCCAGAAACTCGTGCATGGATTATGGTTTTCATGTGGCAATCACGAAGTGGGATGAAGGTGTTTCCAAGGACATGGAGAAATTGGTCAAGGAAAAGGGTAGATGTCTCGTGACACACTGATCCTACCCACAGTTTTGGTGTTTCTATCCCTTAGTTTTCCATGCTGTGATGAAACTGAAGTCTATGTATCTCTAAACTTATAGGTATCAACTCTTTCAAATTCTTCCTAGCTTATAAAGGATCTCTTATGATCACTGATGACCTTCTCCTGGAAGGCCTTAAAAGATGTAAATCCCTTGGTGCCTTGGCGATGGTACATGCTGAAAATGGAGATGCAGTGTTCGAAGGACAGAAAAGAATGATTGAACTGGGCATTACAGGTCCAGAGGGTCATGCTCTTTCAAGGCCCCCTGTGGTAATTGAGCCGAGTATTTTCTAATTTGTAATACGGCCTCATAGATTTTTCTCCTCTCTTGTATCTGTTCAAGCTAAAATCAAGATCCTTGTTTGACAATGGCAGCTTGAGGGAGAAGCAACTGCCCGGGCTATTCGTTTGGCTCGTTTTGTTAACACGCCTCTCTATGTTGTTCATGTGATGAGTGTCGATGCAATGGATGAGATTGCTAAAGCTCGAAAATCAGGTCTTCTGTTACAACTCATGCAGGACTAAGTGTTTATTTCTCTCATTTGATAATATTCAATCTTTGATCCTAACAATCATTAGTGTGATAACGTATGGGTTGTTTCTGAAGCCCCTTCAAATTATTTATACAGTGTTTACCTCAATAATAAAAAACGTTTTTGCTATGTATTTCAGGGCAGAAGGTTATTGGAGAGCCTGTTGTGTCTGGATTAATCCTCGATGATCATTGGCTTTGGGATCCTGACTTCACAATTGCATCCAAGTAAGAAATCCTTCAAGTCTGTTGTTCAAATAATTCCCATTTATTCCTTCAGGTTTTCATTCAAATTTAAGTTATTCTAAATATTTCAGGTATGTCATGAGTCCACCTATTAGACCAGTAGGACATGGGAAAGCCCTACAAGATGCCCTTTCGACAGGAATCCTTCAGGTTTCTTTCCTCACTATGCCTAAAGTAGAGAAACATGACCTATAGCATAAACAGTTTTGAACAGATTTTCTTCCTTTTCTTGGTATCATCTCTGCAGCTTGTAGGAACTGATCACTGCACTTTCAATTCTACACAAAAAGCTCTCGGGCTTGATGATTTCCGAAAAATACCTAATGGTGTTAATGGTATAATAGCTGGCTTGACTGCTTTCTTGCTCTCTGTGCTCATTGTCTCTGCTTCTTTACTAATCTCTAATGTAATTTGTAAATACTTTGAACTTGTCCATTTTTAGGCCTTGAAGAACGGATGCACCTGATATGGGACACGATGGTGGTAAGTACTTGCGGACTAAAATCTTCTTTTAAGTACGTGAGGGTTAAAATCTTATTTCCGTACAGAAGTTCTAATCGTTTTCTGTATCATAAATCCAGGGGTCCGGCCAAATCTCTGCTACTGATTTTGTTAGAATAACCAGCACCGAGTGGTATGTATACTCTTTTTGTTGATTCTTTTTAAGGTTGAAATCTGCCTTTCTTTCCAATATCTTATTATATCTGTAAGTAGTAAATTCATTATTGACTATGAGCTTGACTAGAAAGTTATGCGTTTGCATTTGAAATGATATATATATATATGTCAGTGCTAGAATTTTCAACATATATCCACGGAAAGGAGCTATCCTTCCTGGCTCGGATGCAGACATCATTATACTGAATCCAAACTCGAGCTACGAGATTAGCTCAAAGTCTCATCATTCAAGATCCGACACAAACGTGTACGAGGGTAGAAGAGGAAAGGTAATATGCAATTTACAAAGTCTCTCTTGACTGATATATGTACAAAAAGTCCAATGACAACATTTTGACTCTTCAATCTCAGGGAAAAGTTGAAGTGACAATAGCGGGAGGACGAATCGTATGGGAAAACGAGGAGCTTAAAGTTGTACCAGGAAGTGGCAAGTATATAGAGATGCCTCCTTTCAGTTACCTTTTCGATGGGATTGAGAAATCGGATGCTAATTATCTATCTTCTCTTCGAGCTCCAGTTAAGCGTGTCAGATCTGAAGCTACATAAATTGCTGGTATCTGCCTATTCATAGTTTGATTCTATACAGATATTTGTAAATACGAAAGAGCGATTATGAATAGTGTGCATGTAGTCTAGATATTGAAAATGTAATAGTAGCTTGGTTTGCCTCACGATAACTTTGTTAAAATTTTATTTTTCTTTCAATTTTTTAGTATACGATTTCAGAAACTCTTCAAAGAACGAAACACAAGTTGTAAAAAAGGTTTTTCTTTGTTTGTATAAATTTGACATTCAATTCAAAAAAAAGAGAAAAATGTAATAGTATGTGAAAGTTTTTTTTTTTAAAGTTAATTTTGGTCTATGTTCTCTATCTCAAATCATCTTATTAGAAGAAAAGCTGAGACATGTGAAGCTTCTCAATGTATGGCCTGAAACAGTTATGTTTTATGGTTTTTATGGTTAAAACTTAAAAAGGTTATGTTAGATGATGATTAGATGAATGTGTGAAAATTAAAATCAGTAATGGAATAACACCACAAAAATGTTGCTGTCAAACCCGGTACAAATATCGGTTTGGTAGGTTAATTTGGTTTACAAAACACCGTCAATAAATCACCGACCGTCCCTGCGTGCGCAAAGACGGTTTTACCCTTTCTTATACCACCCAGCATATATATATCGCAATCGGACTAGAAATTTATTTTCCAGTAGAAGGAAATTTTTCTCGGCGACGGTATAACAATCAATCTCCGGCTAAAGGAGGAGGAGAAGGAGATAAAGAAGCTATGGCGACAATCAGTATTCGCAAGCAAAACACCAGGCTCCCACCGGAGGTTAATCGCGTGCTCTACGTTCGGAACCTTCCGTTTAACATAACGAGCGAGGAGATGTACGATATCTTCGGCAAGTACGGTGGGATTCGCCAGATTCGGATCGGCTGCAACAAGGACACCAAAGGCACGGCCTTCGTCGTTTACGAGGATATCTACGACGCGAAGAACGCCGTCGACCATCTCTCCGGCTTCAACGTCGCCAATCGGTACCTCATCGTGCTCTACTACCAGCACGCCAAGATGAGCAAGAAGTTCGACCAGAAGAAGAATGAAGAAGAGATTATCAAGCTGCAGGAGAAGTATGGGGTCTCTACCAAAGATAAGTAGCCGATTCGATGGTCGTCCTGCGATTTAGGGTTTTTAATTGTGAGGACATGTGAAAACTTTTTTATCCTTGTATTGAAATTGTTTGGCTCTTTTGTCCTTTATATCGACCAAGCAATGAAAAAAGTACCTCTTTTTAACTCCAATTAGCTATTGCTGTTACGAAATTTTGTGCTTTCATGCAGTTGATGATGTTGGATTAACAACCCTGTTTTGGAGTCTTGTCAATTTGCTTAGATTTGGCTGCAACACTAGAGATATTTTGCGACAACTATTCCTAGGTTCGGTTTTGAAGAAGGTCTAAGTCGATTTCGTTTTGGGTTTACACTTCCTTTGCCATTGTTGATCTTGTGTTTAGATTTGTATCTTTTCAGGATTGGTGTCAAGTGTTTTGTGAGGAGGTAAGAACAAATATCCACTAACACATACAAGAGAACTGAAATTTGAATTTAAGTACTTTGAGAAACCCATGAAACTTGAAGCAGTAGTAGACAACCAGAAAAGAAAATGTACATAAATCAAACACCTCCCCAAATCCCCAGTTAATGATTTTGTTTTTTTGTTTTTTTCCATCTTGAGCCTTCTCCTCCCTTAAAGATCTCCTCCAGTTCAATCATTAGCAATACTTGGAATAATGTTTCTCTTGATATTTGCTTTGCCTTATCTTTCATAGTGAAAAGGAAGATGAGTTTCTCGACTCTTGTTCTACTCTCTTTCTATCTTCTCTTTTCCTCTACTTCAACAATTGTTCATTTAAATGAAAGTTGACGCCGTTTCTTTGGGATAGGATCCGGGTTACCTTTTCTCATCATTGCCACAAATTCATCATAGTTTATCCGACCATCCTGCAAATGTTTTTATCATTTGGTTAATGATAATGAGATTGTCAGCTGCTTGTTATATTTGAAAGGACTGTTGTTTCTTACATTGTCTCCATCGACCTCAGATATTATCTCTTTAATGTCTCTGCCATCATTCATGCCAAACTCCCGGAGGGCTTGCTCCAGCTCTTCCATAGTGATATATCTGGAATCGCCAAGCATTATGTGAGGTGACGTTTTCGATTAGTAACAAGTGCCATTGCTTTTTTCTGTTTTTGGTGTTTAAAGTCAATTATATAACAACTGTTAGTTGCTGCTTACCCACTGTTGTCTTTGTCAAAGTGTTGGAAGGCTGAGTAGAGATGTTCTTCTCTGTCAAGTCTGTTAATATGCATTGTGGCTGCGATAAACTCACCATAGTCTATTGTTCCATTACCATCAGCATCAGCCTGTAGAATCCCAAGATACGCAGAGCAAAAAAAAAAAAAACAGAAAATCAGTGGTGAGTATCCTTACCAGTTGCTAAAACTCTTGTTACTACACAAAGGACTTACAGCTTCCATTAACTGCTGGACTTCGTATTCTGACAACCTTGTACCTTGCTTAGCAAGCCCCTGTCTTAGCTCCTCGAGTGTAATTGTTCCACTGCTATCAGTGTCCATACCTTTAAACATCTCCTTTAACCCCATGATCTCTTCCTCTGATAAGCAACCTGCTATCACCTGTTCAAGGGTTTCAGGTTTTGAGGTTAGGATACTCGACTTAGAGCCATATTCCACTCGTATTTTCTATTGTGTAAGGGATATATGATTGTTACCCGTAATGCAACTTTCTTGAAATTGTTCATTGCTTTGAATTGCTTGAGCCTGGACATCACCGCATTGTCAAGAGGAACATCTGGTGCTTCTCCATCCTCCTTGATCCATGGATGGTCTTTACAAAGGAAACAAATAAGAGAGAGAGAGGACATTAATTGGCATGGAGAGATTTGTATGCTTTTGGATTTTTGGTGTGTTTGTAGATGCTTACTGAGAACTTGAGCAGCAGTTAGTCTTTGCTTGGGATCAGAGTTGAGCATCTTCTTAACAAGATCCTTCGCCTGAGGTGAGATGGATGGCCATGGATCACTTGAGAAATCTACATGTCCCTTTAGGATGGCGTTGAATATTCCATTCTCCGATTCTATGATCAGGTAATCACAACACATGAATACAAAAAAAAATCATCTCTAGATATGTTTTATAATCTAATGTTTTGGAATAACTTTACCAGCCCAGAAGGGTGGGACACCACATAAGAGGATATACAACATGACACCAATACTCCAAATATCGGCTTCTGGTCCATACTTCCTTTTCAAAACCTCTGGTGCAATGTAATAAGCACTACCCACAATATCCTTGAACACCTCTCCTGTACCACAGAGGAAACAATTTCTTTCATGAGTATGATCACGATTCGTTTTATTTGTTATGCAGGGTTTTGCAATGATGGTGATTCGATTTTGCAGGAACCTGGCTTGTAGAAAACCGACAACCCAAAGTCGGTGGCTTTGAGAGGAGAATTCTCATCTTTGTTGAGCAACAGAAAGTTCTCAGGCTTCAAATCCCTGTGAATAACCCCCATGGAATGACAAGTATGCACAATCTGAACAATCGTTCTTAGCAACGAAGCAGCTGCTCTCTCGGAGTAATGCCCTTTGGCAATAATCCTATCAAACAACTCTCCGCCTGCGCAAAGCTCCATGACCAAATGCACAGAATGCTTATCCTCATAAGCTCCTTTAAGCTCCACAATGTTTGGCTGACCAGTCAGGTGATGCATTATCTGCACTTCCCTTCTAACATCCTCAATGTCTTCTTTGTTCACAAGCTTCCTTTTCGCAATCGTCTTGCAAGCAAATTGCTGACCGGTCGCCTTCTGCGTGCAGAGGTGCGTGACGCCAAATTGGCCTCGCCCTAGCTCTTTCCCTAAAGAATATGAAGCTTTTACATCTTCCATAGGTCGACCTAAGACAGGTCCAATAGGACCTTGTTTTGTCGCAGGAGGAGGAGAAGGAGGCGCGTGTTTGGATTGTGGTACAGAAGCTTCAGCAGTTGGAGCAGCCGGATTGCCGGCGTTTGAAGGGGTTACTCCATTTTCATGGGAGGGTCCATCTCCGTTATCGGCTGAGTCCCGTCCGTGAGAGCAACAATTTCCCATTGTTGCATTAAAGGGTGGGGAGAGGAAGGAGGTAAAGCTCAAAGGAGGAAGAGAATATAAATGTTTTTTTTTTGTGTGTTTTTCTTCTCTTATTTTTTTTTCGCTTCCTCTGGTTTTTGTTTCTTCTTTAGCAAGAAAATATTAGGTGTTTTTGTTGCGAATGGCTATGAATAGAATGTGTTTTTCTCTTCGTTAGCCTTCGGTTTCAAAGGATTATAGGGTTTGTTGATAGGGAGGGAGTTTAGGACCAAAGCTTGTCTGTAATTTTTGGTATTTAAAGTAAAAACAACATTTAGGATTTAGGACAAAGGTTGAGAGCAATTCTTGGGGATACAAGATTTGTTACAAAACTCTCTTCTTATCTTCCAAATGTTAACTACTTTATCATATGTATATTTCTAAAATATTAATAAACTTTTGCCTAATCTCTTATACATAGGATTAGTTTTGTTTTGTTTTTTTTTTGGTCGAAGATAGCAGATAGTTTTTAATTCATCACATATCTGATACTTAGTTAAAACCAATGTTTCTAATTTATAGGATTCTCACATTAGATAAGAAATTTAATCCGATTAAATTTATTTAAATTTTATTAGCTATTCTATGAATCTAGCTACGGCTGAACAAAATAAAATCGTCGAAATATTTGACAATATGATATTCAGATCTTATATTATGTTGTTCCAAATTGATATTTTGAATAAATATTTTTTAAAGAGTATTTTGCACTGTTTATATCGCTTTGGCTTACCATTTTAACGATTAGTTACCGGTTAGAGCATGTCCAATGGTGAGGTTCTAAAAATGGGTATCTAAAATTTTTAGAACCTCACCTTTTAGAACCCCAACATTTTGTATGTTAATTTTTAGAATCTGTATCTAAAAGTTCTAACTTTAGAACCCTTCTCTCTTCTTTTTAGAACCTCTCCAATATTTATCAATTATATATCATTATAATTTTTTAGAACTCTTCTATTTAGAACCCCCATTGAACATGCTCTTAGGAGCTACCAATCAGAACCTTGTGGATCTTTTGATCGATGGATTGGCACCACCAAAAATAACACTCATTCCAATTTATTTACTCTTTATAAATTTATTTATGTAATTTATATTTTACCACTTTCGTCTTGTATAGCCAACTAGGATTTAATCCGAACTAATTATAGCACATAATAATTTTTTTTAAGAAATTGTTTTGAAATTTAAGAAAAATGTTTTTATTCGAATTTTATAATATAACTAATTAATAATTATAGATAAAACTGTCAATTTGTACTAATTTGTCTATTTAACCCGTTTTACAGTGAATTAAAATATTATTCGGATTAACCCGCAAAAACTTATAATCTTGAAAACGTAACTTTAATATGCACCGTTAAACGACTCTAGTTTTTGTGGTTAGTCTACGAACCCTTAAAAAAATAGTTTTCTTGTGTCTAACTTTTTATAAAACTAGTAAAATATTTTCTAACTTTTGTTTTGATATATATTCAAATAAAATATAATAAATTATTGTGAAAAATATAATAAAATTTTGAATATATATATATTTTTTGAATATATATATATTTTTTGAATATATATGAATTGATTATTATTTTAAAATATATAGTATTAAAATAATTAAAAAATTAAATAATAAATAACCTTTTAATACAAAAAAATATATTTTTATATTCTAATAAATAAATTTAAAAAATTATTATATTCTTTTCTATTTCAATTATTCTTTTTTATTTGTATTGACATTTCATATAATAATTTAAAAAACAAATATCATTTTTAAAAATGTCTTCTTCGATATTCTTGAATCAATGCGGCCAATTTGAATAAAAGGGAAGAAAAGAGTCACAAGTCAAAGAACGCGTTCGTCAGTTTTAGTGTATTCTCACCGTACGAAGTCGATTGCGATGAGCAGCGGACGGAACTTCCCACCGAAAGGTCATATATGGCGGCCGCCGCGTTCCGCCACCAAACCCCAACGTCCGTCTTTGCTCTTGGCGCAGCGGCGAGACCTGATGTTGAACGGAGGATCTCCTTCGTGTATCAGATTTCCACGGCCTATCAAATGCTCCTCCGTAGCTGCTGATTCTTCTTCGTCTTCTACGGTTTCTGGTTCCGTCGCTGGTTATCGATCATCGACTACTTCCGGTTCCCATTCGGCCGATGTTGCTTCTGTTGTCGATGGCCTCGATGCTAATTATCGATTACTGACTTCGGTTGTTGATGGCGTAGATGCTGTTTCCCCCTCATCTCCTACTTCTACTGCCGCCGTTGCTAATTCTCAGTTTATATACGATGTGTTTATCAGTTTCCGAGGACCAGATGGTCGTGATTTTGCGAGCCACCTTTATGACGATCTGCGTCTAGCGGGAATAGAAACTTTCATAGACAGTGAAAAGCTCAAGGCAGGCGAGGAGATTGAGCCGGTGTTATCGGATGCGATTGAGCGATCGAGGATCGCGATAGTTGTTTTTAGCAAGGAATACGCCTCGTCCAAGTGGTGTTTGAGAGAACTTGCAAAGATTATGGAGTGCAAGAGAACCAGAGGCCAGATAGTTTTGCCAGTCTTCCTAGGCGTAGAACCTATGGAGGTTAGGTGGCAGACGGGCAGCTACGATGTAGCCTTTTCTAGGCATGATAAGGCTCCCGAGGGATCACAACTAGCCGAGGAGGTAAATCGGTGGAGAGATGCCATGAGCGAGGCAGCCAATATCTCCGGATTTGATTCTACCGCGGTGAGGTATGTTAGGATTTAAAAAATGGCGTGTGATTGTCTTACATTGGTTTGTCATATTTTATCTGCTCGTTGATATCTGCATTGACGGCTCTGGTTAGCTCATCCTAGGAGTTAATTCTTCAGAAATCATCTGTTCAATTTAGAAAAGACTTTTGCTTAATCACCTCAATTTTCACTTGAGTTGTATCTAGTATGACTCCAATCCTTAGGAGGTTTGGCCTTTCTGAGTTAAAGTAACATGTACTTTGATTTAGCAAGCTCGTATTGTCTTGATATCTGACCAGAAGTAAGCATGTATACTGAACTATTTAAGTAACAAGGATTGCAAGAAAAAAGCAGGGGACAAAGGACAATGTATATATTTGAATTGTGTACGATATTTCTCTGTGTTTATTTCTTTATTACCTAAAACCTTAGGCACAGGCTCAGTCTTCCGTCTTCTTTTCCCTATAACTGGTGAAATATTTTGAGAGTCTAAAGTTCTTTCCGAATTTTCTTATACATTTCTAGGCCTGCTTCTACACTTGTGGATAAAATTGTTGAACGCGTTTTGGAGAAGCTAGAAGAAATTAGTTTGTGCGAAGATGAGGGCTTGGTGGCAGCTTATCCTCAGGTAAAGGAAGTGGAAGAGTTGTTGGAAAATCAATCAGATGAAGTGCGGACTATAGGGATATGTGGAATCGATGGTAGTGGGAAGACCGCCATTGTTGGAGCTGTTTTTAATCGTCTACATCAAAAGTTTGATAGCTATTGCTTCCTTGCAAATGTCAGAGAAGAATCTGAAAAACCTGGAGGACTTCCTGGCTTAAGAAACGAACTTCTCCGTCAAATCCTTGGTCAGGCTGATATTAACATAGCTACGCCTGACATTGGATCCAGCAATATAAGGAATCGTCTACGCCGGAAAAGAGTTCTTATTGTTATCGACGATGTTAGCAGCATAACTCAACTGGAGTTTTTAATCAAACAACCAACTTACTTTGGTCCTGGAAGTAGAATAATTATTACAACACGCGACATGAATGTTATCAAGAATGTTGACAAAATATACTCTGTAAAGGGACTATCTGACAGTGATTCTCTTGAACTGTTTTCACAGTGCGCCTTCAAACAGAGCTATCCTCCTGAAGAATACTTGCAATTGTCGATGAGGGCAGCTGTTTATGCAAATGGGATCCCTTTGGCTTTAAAAGTTCTGGGTTCCTTTCTCTGTAAGAAATCTGTGCTAGAGTGGGAAAGTGCATTAAGACGACTTGATAGTTCTCTTGATAAAGAAATCTACAATGTACTTCGTGTAAGCTTTGACGGGCTCAATGATGAAGAGAAAACGATGTTTCTCGATCTTGCTTGTTTCTTCAATGGGGAGGAACGAAGTTACATAACTGATCTTCTGGATGGTTGTGGTATCTCTGCGGATATTGGGATGCGTGCACTTGTTGATAAGTGTTTGATTACCTTTACTGATGGTAGGCTGCGGATGCATGACTTGTTACAAAACATGGGTAAACAAATTGTTATGCAGGAATCACCTGGGGATCCCAGCAGACGCAGCAGATTGTGGAGCTATAAAGATGGCCATGAAGTGTTGACAGAAAATATGGTAATAATTATAACTAAGAACATATAAATGCGATTATAACTAGCAGTCATATTCTTTATCTGAGTGAAGGATATATGAATGAGGTTTTCTTTTAAAAAGGGGTATAAGACAATGCATGCATTATAACTTCTCTCTCATCAGCAGGGAAATACATCCACTGAAGGGATATCCCTTGACCTTTCTGGACAAGAAGAGCTGCAGATAAGCCGTCGTGCTTTTTATCGGATGCGTAATCTGAAGTTCCTCAGAATTTACAGCCGGCGGTCTAATGAAGAAAGCTGCAAAATCCACCTTGCAAAAGGCCTTGACTATATCCCTAACAAACTGAGGCTCCTTGACTGGGAGTGCCTTTCTGTAAAAATTCTGCCAAAAAGCTTTCTTCCAGATAATCTTGTTGACCTTCGTATGCGCAATAGCAATCTTGAGCTGCTGTGGGAAGGAATACAGGTCGAAAGGATATGCTATTTTTTTTTCTATACCTGAGATGTATCATGTGACTTAATCATGTACTAATTCTGACTCCTCCTTTGCAGTCTCTGCGTTGCTTAAAATGGTTGGATCTTAGCAACTCTCGGTTCTTGAAGGAGTTGCCAGACTTGTCAAAAGCTCCCAAAGTTGAGCGTATTGTCGCCAGAGGATGTACAGAGTTAGTGAGCATCCCAACTCTTAGAAACAAGTTGAAATATCTTGAGCTCTTGGATATCTCTGGATGCTCAAAGCTAAAGGATTTTCCAGAGATTTCATGGAATATCAAAAGGTTGTTTTTGGCTGATAGTGGAATAGTCGAAATTCCCCCATCAATTGAAAATTTCCATCAGCTTAAAGTCCTAGATATGAAAGGGTGCAAAAAGCTTAAGAATGTTGCACAAATCGTTCAAAACTTGGAGAAGCTAGAATTTCTAAATCTATCTGGTTGTTCTAGTGTTGCAAGCTTTCCAGATATTTCTAGCAATGTGGAAGTACTTCTTCTAAATGAGACTGCCATAGAAGAGATCCCGTCGCATATCAAGTACATGAGAAAACTAGAGTTATTGGAAATAAAGAATTGTCCAAGGTTGACAAGTCTTCTGAGCAGTATTTGTGAGTTAAAGTCTCTAGTGGAACTCGATATGTCTGGATGTCCAAACTTCACAAGCTTTCCTGAAATTACAGAGACAATGGACAGTCTAAAGTATCTTTCTTTAAATGGAACGGCCGTAAGGGAGCTACCTTCTTCAATTGAGAACTTGACTGGCCTTTGTTCTCTAGATCTTGGGAATTGCAACAGTCTCATCAGTCTTCCAAACGGCTTATCCATGTTAAAGTTCCTGGAAGACCTTAATATTTCTGGCTGCCCAAATTTGGATAACCTTCCAGGATGCATAAGAAATCTTGGATCTTTGGTTAATGTCAGAGCAAGTGGATGCAAAAGTGACGTTGTTGATTACTTAGGGGCTGGCTTAAGCTCTCTAAAAACTCTAGATTTAAGTGACTGTGGAATCGCGGAGTTTCCCGAGGCGTTAACATGTATATCTACACTGACGGAGCTAGATCTGAGCCAAAATTGTTTCAGCACAATACCTCCAAGCATCAAGAATCTTCAAGAGCTCAGAAGTCTCGATTTAAGCCATTGCCAGGAGCTTCAATCTTTATCAGGGGTCCCAGCTGTTCTGACAAGGCTTAATGTACTCAACTGCAGATCCCTGAAAACGGTTGCACTCGGTAACTCTTCTGAGCTTCAGCTTTATCCTTTGAACAATGTGGAAACCTTTGTGTTTGCTGATTGTCCATCACTAAGCCAATACGCGATATACAATATCAAGGCATTTGCAAAACGCAGAATCCAAGTCGTGGCATCCCATTTGGGTGTTATCTTAAACTTTAGAGGTGACGACCTGTCTCTCGACAATTGGATGAAACCACAACAACTGCGGTACTTGCTCTCTAGCATGTACGGATACGAAAATCTCCATGAAGCACTTATAGGATTACATACAGCCTTTTTCAGTGATGAACTGATATTAAAGGAGTCTCCATCTAGGCTACTTAGTCGCATACTCCATGATTTTCATGAACGGTATAGTCTAGGTATTCAAGATATGCTGCACTTCTTCTCCTTGATCGCGCATCTATATCTGTATTACCAAGGAAAGCCTTCAACCAATTTCTGCTTACCGGAGGCTGATATTCCTGAATGGTTTTGCCACCAAAGCAATGGGTCATTTATTGTGGTTATGGTTCAGCCTCCCGAACGTTCAACTGAGAGTTCTACTTTGGCAGGTTTTGCTATATCGGTTATTGTTGCATTTGACGACTACCATGATGATAAGGGAATCAGCATCAAATATGAATGTCACTTCCATTCCAACTCTCTTGGTACTCGTGATGGAGCAGGATATTTGAGGGGATGGGATGGGAAAAAGGGAAAGCCTTCGTCTATTGAAGGGGATCATTTGTTCTTGGGTTTCGATTCGTCTATTCTGTTTGATGCGGCCAATGGAATCGAACAGTTTGTTGGATATTCTGAAGATCTTGTCAAAGCCACTTTTCATTGTTATGTCGTTGATGAGGATGGGAATCCTATCAATTCTTGCACGGTGAAGAAGTGTGCAATCCAACCACTCTATACCAGTGATATGGTATGCCGATACATATATAATCAGCTCTTGTGCTCAAGTTGTTCAATATATCTTTTTAGACTTTTTCTATTTTTTTCCCTGCATTCTCGCAAAGGCTGTCCTCCTATGTACCATCAATCAAAATGGCGTTTCAACTTCAACTTTACATTGAATAGTTTAGAATTTACCTTTGTCTTATTTTTTATAATTGGCAGACCAAGTCTCCGAAGGAAATCTTAAGCAGACAGGACATAACCAAAGGACTGACCACAAGTTTTTCAGGCTTTCTTGAGAAGGTTTGTGTTTTCTTCATACTCTAATGGTAATAATGCTACAGTAAGACCCGCCTTTATTTATTGCGCTACTGGAAAGTCTATCAAGTTCTAACTTGGGTTATGATAGGTTATGTGGCCTTGATGATCTTCACATGATTTTCTCTAATGAGTAGTTTCTTTTGATTTCGAGATATGCTGCTTTGATTTGGTGACTAAAATTAAGTTGCAGAATGAGGGTCTATCTTCTTTTGTTCCAACTCAAGACGTTTCTTGTTTCAGGTGTTCCGAAATTTGGACTTGTATGGTGCCATCTCATTAGGCATCATGAATGTTCTTGGTTATTTATCAGTGCAAGTTGTCCATCAGGTAATTTCTATGTTTACTCTTAGCCCTTGTTCTATCTCAGCATTGCAGATATTATTCCATGCAAATACAAGGGTGCATCTTGAATACGAAAGGTTGTTGATCTTTTAGTCATCATGAAAAACGCGTTATTTATTTTTCCCTTGCAGGGAGGATATGTTTATATCATGATAAAATGTGAAAATGCAGGCCTGCCTGTAGGCCTTAAAATTTTGAATGTGCACCTTGGGACCGCGCCACTTACAGGTCTCATAATTCCTAATTTTTGTTTTATCTATTAAACTTCATATTTCTAGATTAGTTTTCAGTGAGGATCAGTATTTCTGTTTCTCTAGTTCATGACTCTTCTCTTATTGTTAATATACAGTCAATCTGATTGAAATGACCGAACAATCTCAAGATCCAAGGTCGTTCTCAATTGAGTTCTCAGATGTGGACGGCGGCTGTTTCGGTTGCAGAATCAAAGTTAAAAAATGTGAATTCCGTCCATCGGATAGTCATGTCATGGTAAAGCAGTCATAGTCTCTGCATCATTTGGATATTCCTTCACTGTGTATCATTTAACTTATTTATGGGTTAGAGATCTAACGGCCTTACAGCTAATTGACAGATCTGCTGTTATCTAAGCTTACAAGGACCTAAATTTGGTGGAGATTTGACCGATGTGAGTTGGCTTCTTTTCTGTCCAGACGTTTGCTTCTGTGTTTCTTTTCGGGGGGATTAATTTAGTTGATCTTGGTCAAAACCAACATAAATGGCTACTAATTTATTAGTAAAATTTCGTTTGTCATGAATTGTAAAGCTAATCTTAAAGGTTTACCACAACTTTTGCAGGGCATACACAATATTTGCTTCAACACCATCTAGGTCAAATGTTCGGCAAGTTCTGTGTGTGTGTGTGCATAGATTCATGGGACTTATCCAACGACATTATGAGCATATAGTCTCCATATGTGATTCTATGGAGCTGAAGCCAATTTGTTTCCTATTTTTACAAAACACAATATTTTGGAAGAACAAAGACCGTTGTAACCTATATATTTGTAAGAGATTGACGTTGAATGTAATATATAAGGACTATAAAGTTGAATGTACATGGATCATGCTTCAGATATGATCTCTTAATCTTTGAGATCTCTTAATAAAATCAAAAACCTTGATTAAACCCTCTCTAAGTGGGAGGGGGTGAAGGAATGACTGTATCAGTATGAGAAGGGTTAGCTTCTTTTGGTGTCCAACTGTAAAGAAGCATTCCCAACACAAGTATCAGTGTTCCTCCCATGAACCCTTTTGGAAGCGATGATGCAACTCCAAGGTACGGTAATGGCAATGTGAACAGAAACACTGCAATTGGCACTGAAACTGTCGATGCGAGACACGAAACCACCGCGGATGAAATCTTGAGTAGTCTTAAAAGCGCAATGTTATAGCCAATGTTCACTATCACAAACAATAGAGGCAAAAACGGAGCCCCATCGCATCCTTTTGTCATTGTCCCGATGTTGAGAAAGCAAACCGCGCCATCTTTTAGGTAGCTACCGAGTTGATTAAATGGTATGCCCCAAAGTTTTGAAAGAAACGGAAGAAGCAAGGCGATGCAGATGGCCTATATATATGGTCAAAAACCCCACCAAAGAGAGAATGATTATTTAGCTTGCAATGCAAGTCAGAGCTCAGAGAGAAAGTAATAAGGGGATTTTTTGGGCTAAGAAAGACCTACTTGGAAAGCTGAACCGTAAGAGTTTACTATAAACAGATCGAGTGAAGCACCCTGTGATAGTAAGAGCAGATGATTTTTCAGTATTTCAAACACACACAGAAAAAAACTCTCTTATAAAGGCAAGTTGGGGATTCGTAATGTACCTTCAATCGTTTTTGGCTATCTATAAAGATGACTTCCTATTAAGATAAAAAAGGAAGTAGAGATTTAAGAGAAAATAATGGCACCAAAAACATGTAATTGGGTGATGAACGGACCTTTAATACTGTGTCAGCTCCTTGAAGTAGGAAAGAAAGGACCATAAGAAGAATCCAAAATATTCCGGCTTCCTTTAACGAATGAGCAGCACCTGATCCACTGCAGATGCAAAAACAATTATATATAATGGTGGTTCATGTTCTGTCCATTGTGAGAATACCAAAAGAAATCAATGTCGAGCAAAAAGCAGATCTAACCTTGCCACACTGACGATTACACCAAGAGCTACAAGAGTGCATCCGAGTATTTGGTTTACGCTATATCTCCTCCCGAGAAAAATGATGGAGAAGATAATTTGCCAGACAAGAAATGTCTGCAAGGAAACAAACGTGTATGTTATTAAATCCTGGAACTTGGTTTAGCAAGAAAACATCGTCGTAATTCTAACCTGAGATAAAACTGTAGTGGATGGCCCCGAAAGATTAGCTGAACAGAAAAAATGAAAAAAATAAAAGATTGACTTTTTCATAATAATACTTTCACGATATCGAAAATACAAGATAGAATAATATACAGCTACATACCTACATGAAGGAAAGAAGAATGTTTTTTTTCTTCTTTTTTTCTGTAAATTAAAGTTTGATATATATAAAACAAGATGTTTCCAGGACAAAATATAAGCAATAAAGAACATGAATACGAGAGCAAACATTTCACAGCGAGTATTGATCAAAGTTTCTAGTCCACCAAGGGCCATTAGGAATTCTATTTAATCAAGTCTAAGGCCAATAGGACCCATCAGAATATTACTTGGAGGCTGCCAAGGGGCGGATAATGATATGGACGGACTTTATTCAATTTGGTTCCACCACCCTTTTTAAAAAAAAAAAAACTTATAATTTGGTTCCACATATTCAAATATTTGTTTCCCTCTTACCATATTCAAATATGTCTTTTGTATATGTTTCTAAAATGAATCAGTGCGTATAGTTTGTACCGAAAGTTTCTTTTTTTTTCATTAGAAAACACATTCTATAGTTATACTAATTTGTAAAGAGAGAAAGATTAAATGTGTATTTATGGCATGTGGAAGAAATGATATGCGCCTACAATAATGTCCCCAAGTAGAAGTATCCAACAACATGAAATAGACAATGTTTCTAATTTATGAGTTATATATGAAAAGAAAACTAGATAACTACATTTTAATTCACAACAGAATGGTCTTAGATTGATAGTTCTTATTTTTGTGTAAAAAAAACTAAAAATCTGTTAAGCAAACACATAAATCCGGACTTAGGAACTAATCTTTAGCATTACTACTATCTAAATGTATGCATAAAACCAGGAATACGTAAACTTTTTCAATAATTAGATTTCAATTGTAAGATTAAGAGTGTATATCAATATGATCTTAATTAACGTCAATATATAGAAGAAATCAAAGATGTTTTTATATACCCGAAGGTGGAGAGTTGCGCGAGGAAGAAGGGATAGTGGTTGAGTGGAACTAGCGCGAGTTTGTACATCACGCGGTTCCCGACGCCCAAAGCCGCCGTAGCCGCCGCCCAAATCAATATCTCCGTCGTCTTGACATGCTCTCCGTCGACCACCACGTTGTCGATATCGCTAGTGATCGCGTAACCGCACACGCCTGGCTTTTTAATCTCCGCCTCAGGTCGTCCGTCGTCAGATCCATCCCAGGATATC
Source organism: Eutrema japonicum (assembly GCA_030161315.1). Classification (NCBI taxonomy): domain Eukaryota; kingdom Viridiplantae; phylum Streptophyta; class Magnoliopsida; order Brassicales; family Brassicaceae; genus Eutrema; species Eutrema japonicum. The sequence continues at coordinate 51,759,265 of BSQW01000005.1, forward strand.
GCCGGTGGAACCGCTTCGATCAACCACCGCCTGGAGCTTGGTAGACGAGGATTATTGATGTGGTGATTTCGACGACGGGTTAGGGAGATGTATTGAGGTCGATTACCGGAATGCGATTGGACGGAGGTGATCGTCGACGGAAGTGACTTTGGCTTCTGCTTTTTTTTGTTGTTTTTAATCTATTTTTGAAACAATTTGCATTAACACAAAGTAGCAAAGTGTTTTTACTTATACTGTGGAGAAGACAATCTTAACCCCTCCTTTATGATAGACGACAAAACCTAACAAGACCTTCGAGCATTTGCATTAACGTCACTTTAAAAGGAAGAAAATTTCGACAGCACTTCATATCTGTTTCCAAAATGGAGTGAACAACATCATCACTCCAACTCTCTTTCCAAGTTTAACTCTTTTTTTTTTTTTTTTACAAAAATAAGTTTTATATCATTTTATTTTACATTCAAACATTATTGTATACAAAATCTATACAGTGTGCGCTATCGTTAATAATCATCACATATATTATGAATGAACAACTAAGTGATCCACGATTGTTCATTTCTCGATCTTTTTTCGTCCACCACCGCAATCGAAAAATGTATAATATAAATTATTCAACAATACTTGTTTTGAATAATACTTTTAGGGTGCAAATGGTTGACAACGAAATGAATGATTGTTGAATGAAATTAAAAAAAAAATTTAAAAAGTTGATTCTTCCGTGGTTCATGACCTATTTGAGGGTAACAAATTTCATGATGAATTAATCATTTTTCAACTTATTATGTGAGTCCTATTAATTTTTAAAGAAATACATTTTTGTCTAAGTTTTTAAAGTAAAACAATGGAATCAACGATTAAACTCTTTTTTATTCTTCTATCATGTCAACTAATTGGAGCCTTATATTTCTTATTAGATATTGTATGTCTTTTTCTCTATTTGTTCGTATTGTTGACGTTAATTATGGAAAAGTTATATTAATGCCGTCACGATTGATGATTGAATGTTATTTTTGTAGCTATTCGATTTTGATTTGAAAATCAAAAATATTAGATGTTTTATTTCTTATGTTATAATAATGTGAGACGACAAACAAAAAAAGAAGAAGAAAAAGCGTAAGAAATGTCTGTCGTGGCGAGTTTTGATTGGCCCGATGCATAGAATCAAACTACGCCGTGTTGTGCCTGACCTTACCCTTTACTCTGTCTCCCCCTTCACTCATCTTCTCTTGTAGCTGCAGTAGGTCAGACCAATAGCTTCTTCTTTTAGTTTAATCTCTCTGTATCGAATTCGCTGCAAAGTAAACGAGGAAATGGTAGTAATCGACTCGGGCTAATGTGTATCATTTGATTCTTTGTCTGCTAGGGGGTTCTTGAGAGGAAGCAATTCGGTTTTTGGATGCGTCATTTGTGGTTTGATTTACTGTAATTTTGCAATGGCGGCTTCGCAGCGTCCACAAGTTGGAGCTTCGAATACGGTAATATACAGTCTCTAGTCTGATTCCTGTTTTGTTCTTTATCATCTGTTTTGATTATTGATGAGATGATCAAAGATTAGTGCTTTTTGTTTCGTATTTGAAAGCATATGTGACACTGAGCAAGTGCGATTGAAATATTAGTTTTTGCTCAAATAATTGTATTGGGTCGAGACCGAGTTTACAAGTATTCTTGGGGATTCTGTGGTTCGAACTCATCAGTTCGATCAAGTCAAAAGCACGTCAACTGTCAATGAAATATCAAATCCCCAATTAGATTCTTATTATCTTTTTAGAGAATGTTGGTTCATTTTTTCTTTAATTGCATACTATCATTTATATTGCTTAGTTTCTCCCCGAAATCCTTTTTTTGTTTTGCAACTTTTGCTTAAGTTGATGCTATTAGGTGTAGTATTGTTGCTTTTTTTGTTTGTGTGCTTATTATTATGGCTGTGTTCACTGATTGCTACTGGGAATGAACGGTTTGCTATCTTATGAAAGCTGGCTTTCTCTTCACTGGCTTGGGGACCCAGATCTTAGAATTAAACAATTTTTTAGTTTCACTGGTCCGGCGGTAATGGAAGAGTCTCTCTGATATGTTTGTTCTTTATATCTATAGCTTGAGTGGTTTGATTTGTATAACAATTCCAAAGTAAAGCGACTGGTGATAATCCTTTTTTTGTATTCCACATTGAATTTTTGACAGGTTTACAAAAGTGGCCCTCTCTTCATTTCATCAAAAGGTGAGCTTCTATATCTTCCCGTTCTTCTAAGATTATCTACTCTGCAACTCTACCCATTGTGTATCAGTCTTGATTCCTTAGCTACAACCGTCTTGTTGTCTACTAATTTTTGTATGGCATTCTGATTGGCAGGACTTGGTTGGACATCTTGGAAGAAGCGTTGGTTTATACTTACCCCAACTTCTTTGGTGTTCTTCAAAAATGATCCAGTCAGTATTTGTGATTTTTTTTATGTGATCTTTCTCCTATCCATTATACTTCTACTGTTGAGATTTTGGAACCTAGGATAAAGAAAACGTAGACCTAAACATATTGCAAAGTCAAAGGCTTTTGAATTGGTAGAGTGACTGATAAATGGTATTCTAATTGGTCCCTGCAGTATACTTGTATGAAACCCTTTCTCATGTGCTATGTATTCTAGTTATATTTCGAGGTAAAGAGGCTGTATAACTTTAGAAGCTCTATTATTTCTAGATCTGGTGCTCAGTTATCACTTGTTTCGTTGTCCCTGTATAACAGTAAAGCCTAGATTTTTCAATGATAGATATTTGTGTCAGTCTGTTGCATCAACTTGCTAGGAGTTTAGAAGGATCTTGATTTATCAACTCCCAGTTTTCTTGAACTATTTTATAGTTTATACTTTTAGCTCATTGTCTCAACTGTTTGTCAGAGTGCATTACCACAAAAGGGAGGTGAAGTAAATTTGACTCTTGGAGGCATTGACTTGAACAGTTCGGGGAGGTATAAATTTCCTGTGGTTATTGTTCATAAGAATATCTCCAACTGTCTAGCCTGTGTTAACATCCTCATTTGCAGTGTCGTAGTGAGAGAGGATAAGAAGTTGTTGACTGTATTATTCCCAGATGGGCGCGATGGACGAGCCTTCACCCTCAAGGTGATTTATATATTTTCTTCCCCCTCTTTTGTGATGGGCTATGATTCCTGGGTTATGCTTTTATGAGATGCTAATTATTTGTCTCACTTAGGCTGAGACATTGGACGACTTGTATGAGTGGAAGGCCGCTCTTGAGCAAGCCCTTGCACAAGCTCCTAATGCAGCACTTGTAATTGGTCAAAATGGAATATTCCGAACAGAAGCAAACAATACAATTGAAGGGTCCTTTAATTCATGTTAGCTCTCATTTATTTTATTATTATCAGCTCCTCTGCTATGGCTCCTTTCATATTTCATATGTATATATCAATCACACCCTTGCATGCAGGGAGGGATCAGCGCCCATTGAAGTCTTCAGTTGTTGGAAGACCAATTTTGCTTGCTCTAGAAGATATTGATGGAAGTCCATCGTTTCTTGAGAAAGCACTTCAATTTCTTGAGACATATGGTAAGTATTGGCCTCCTAGTTTAATTAGTTTCCTCATTTTATGTTCTAATCTCCTATCATTATTCTCTGTTAAAGTTGATTTTTTAGTTATCTTTAGTGCCATATATATTTTATTTATTCTTTTTTTAATTCATCATATAGAAGTGGTTTTTGTCTCTAATTGACCATATAAATGTTTTTGTTTTTTATCGTGCACCTTTTTGTCTGCACAGGAACCAAAGTAGAGGGAATCTTAAGGCAGTCTGCAGATGTTGAGGAGGTAGAACGCAGAGTTCAAGGATACGAACAAGGTATTGATACTGTACATATGGACCCTTTCTTTTAAGTATAAACTTCGGAAAGGTATATATATATATATATGAAAGGAGTAGGATATAAGCTCACTTCCTGTATTACTTTTCCGATTTCTTTCTCTTAAAATTTTCTTTTAAAATGAAAAATTTCCAAAATTACTTATCTAGGCAAGACAGAATTCAGTCCTGAAGAGGATCCACATGTTGTTGGAGACTGTGTTAAGGTACTATATTGTGTGTCAACTATAATTTCCAGTTTTGTTTATTGTGTTGAAATATTTGTGTCATGTTATTGTATCTGCAGCATGTTCTGCGACAGTTGCCTTCTTCTCCAGTTCCAGCGTCGTGCTGCACTGCTCTACTGGAAGCTTATAGTAAGTCTTTGTGTATATAGAATCTATGCTTGTACTTTGGTGTATGTGTGTATATACCTCACTTTTTACCCTTTTTCTATAGAAATTGATCATAAAGAATCCCGGGTTAAATCACTGCGCTCTGCTATAATTGAAACATTCCCAGAACCAAACAGGCGACTACTACTCCGGTATGCTTTCAGATGTAGTCTTTGAAATGATTTAAAAAACTGCTTAGGCATTCTATTTAGGCATTGAACTTAGGAGGATATTAAAACCTCAGCTGCATAATGGGAAATATGTGGTGCTCATGTGAAAACCTGCTTGGAAGTCCATTATTTAGATTACTTCAAACAGCTTTATTCTCAGCGTGGCTTGTATTCTGCAGGATTCTAAAGATGATGCATACTATCACCTCTCATTCCTGTGAGAACCGGATGACTTCATCTGCTGTAGCTGCTTGTATGTCCCCATTGCTCTTGCGTCCTCTATTGGCTGGAGAATGTGATCTAGAAGGTTTTGACACTCTAGGAGATAACTCTGCCCAGCTTCTTGCTGCCGCTAATGCTGCCAATAATGCTCAAGCCATTGTCACAGCCCTTTTGGATGACTATGGGAATATGATAAATGTGAGATGCCATTCGATCATTTAATTTATATATTGTGCCACACAATACTATATGCTCAGCTATTTATTTTCAGGATGAAGATCTTGAAAGATGCTCCATTTCTACTGATTCTCATATTGGCGACAGTGGGCCTGAGAACTCAAGTGATGAAGAGGACATAGAGGTTAAACGTCCTGACTTGCATAATCTGGATATAGGAGAAGGGGAAACAGATGATGATAATGATGTTCTGCTGAGCAGAAAACCGAGTGAGAGCAGTGATTATACTGGCAGTGATCTGTATGACTACAAGGTTTGTTCTTCCCCATACTTCCATGTCAGAGTTCTGAAATATGGGAATAGTGTTTGAAGTCGTTTCCATTTGTATGCATTCCTTTAACCGTGGGCTACTATCTTGTTATCCTTCATTACGCCTTATGTGGTCTTTTGGTAGATGGGTCACATTTTAGTTACGTTGGGTGTTTGAACTTTATAATCATTCTTAGCGAAACTGGCAATATTTAAAGCTGCAATAAAATCCATCCTAATTTATTCTTTCCTTGAGTGTGCTTTCTCTCAGGGATTTGGTGTTGAAGATTCAGATGCTGAGTCTCCTAAAGACATCCATTGTTCAGCCGAGAGTACAGACTTGCCCACTAGAGTGAAAAGACATATTGAAGAACCAATTAAAGATATAGAAGTTTCCAGCGTATCACCTACTGAAAATTGTTATCAATCAGGGAGAGAGGCTATGCCATCAGTCAATCTCACTACTCCTCTCACTGCCCCTAGATACACAACTTCAGCTGAGAAACCTGCAAATAAAATTACTGGTTTATCAACAGTCAGTGCAAAGCGTTCTTCATCCTGGGGAAGAGGCAACGTAAGTTTTCCATTGCTGGCATGAAAAGTGATAATTCTGTGCCATAGCTCAATTCCTTTCTTTGTTTACTGTGTGCAGGGCAAAAAAACACCTGCTAAGGGATCATTTGATAACTCAGGAAATGACGAGTAAGATACTTAATCCTGAATGTGTATATTTGCCATCTAGTGTTTTGAATCATACAGTGCAGTTTAATATCTTGGCATCTGTATTCAACCATTTCTGCAGCAATATAATCAAGGACATCTGTTTTTGAAGCTTTTTTTTTTCCTAAATACAAGGTTGAAAAGTGAAAAAAAATTATATTCTCTTACCGAGACATATGAGATAAGTATGGTTAAATAGTTCTAAAACCTTAAGTCTTTACGGAAGCAACATCCAACTTCACTCTCAATTGGATAAAATAAATTTCCTGGAGTTCAGCATATGAGTTGTCTCTGTTCTTATGAGGTTGACTTAAGCTTATGAAAATGCTTCTTCACTGCTTGTAGGCTTCTTATACAGAGGCTCGAGCTTATGAAAGATGAGCTACGACAACGAATCGCTAAGGAGGTACTTGTTCTGGCAGTAGAAGTATTTTATACTGATTACATAATGTTGTTTGTATTGATTGAGTCGACCACTGCAGGCTAAGGGAAATGCAGTATTACAAGCTAGTTTGGAGAGAAGGAAGCAGGCTTTGCATGAACGTCGGTTGGCACTTGAACAAGATGTATAAACCTTCTCTTGAGATGTCGTATTTCTATTCTCCAGTTTCTCTGTCTAATTTTGAGGGAAAATAAACATCCATTTTGCTGACCAAGCTTGCCATGAAATTGTCAGGTGGGCAGATTACAAGAGCAACTGCAAGCTGAGAGAGACCTCCGATCCGCTCTTGAAGTTGGTCTAAGCATTTCTTGTGGACAATTTAGCTCACAAGCTGCGGATTCTAAAGTCAGTATACACATTTTAGCTTGAGAAAATCAGGTTTTGTCATTCTTTTACGATTATATCTCTTGCTCTCCTTGGTTCTAACATCACAATACATGTGAAGACAAGGGCTGAGCTTGAGGAGATTGCTCTTGCTGAAGCTGATGTCGCGAGATTGAAGCAGAAAGTTGCAGAATTACATCATCAGCTTAATCAGCAGCGCCAGCATCACTTAAGCTCACTCCCAGACGCTCAAAGCCATCACCAATTTCTCCAGAATCACAATACTCAACTGTGAGTTTAGTAGACTCTGCACCTGGTTTTGGCTCTAGTTCAAGTACAATTCATAATCTCGGTAAGAGAGATAATATTCTACTTTTACAATGTTGCAGGAAGTCTTTTCAGCAGGACTTTGATTCCATTCTTGCTTTCGTTAATCAAGAAAGAAATCAAAGAACGGTACAGATAAGATGATGTAACCGAGGAATCTTATAAACCATTGACCCCATTTCCTAACATTCACTTCTATGGAATCATATAGGATGAAACTAGCCTAAGAGCAGAATGGAGAAACGGTAGAGGAAGCAACAGACAATTGAACGAAGCATCCTTGGGCATTCCAATGGAAGAGTTTTCTCCTGTTAGTGTTTCTCTTTCCTTGTCTTGTAAAAATCAAACTTACAACTTGAGAATCCTAACTGTGTTGTGAAATTAAACGGTGTCGTAGGTAATGGACAACGCAAGACATCATCATAATCATCCTCCTGCAGCATCTGCAGCTCTCATGGAGCTAACCACTCGCCTGGATTTCTTCAAGGAACGACGTTCACAACTTATGCAACAGATTCATAATCTCGACCTCAACTATGGTTCCTCTTCTTCTTCTGTGCATCGATCGTCTTCTCCTCCGTGGAATTAGGCTCTCTTTTTTTTTTTGTCCAAGAAATTAGAAAATGTAAAAAAGTCGTCTTTGCAGAGTCATGCTTGTAAAAACCGGTTTAAAGTCAAACCGGCTATATTTATCGACCAGCAGATTGATGTGAAATTGTTTGCTATTTGCTTCTTTAGTGTTGATTTATTATGTAAGACTTGAGAAAATCGAGGTTTTGTATTGCTCTGTTTTGTTTCTAAAGTAAGAAAATATAATAAAAACTAGATTATTGTATAAAATTATAATAATTATTAGAAAGATTTTTTTTTATTTTCATCATTTTGAGCCATAACAAATTGGTCTAATAGTCAAATACTCCTACACATATAAGACATATAGAATCAAATTCGACACCAACAAGGTGTGAGAACCACTGTCTTTTTTTTCTTAAGATTCTCTAGTTAGTGGAATTCGAACTTGTTGCCGACAAAAATAAAATAAAAAAATGAGTCATAATATTTAATTATTCAAAGGAAAAGAATTATTCTTGAAGGACAAAAAAAAACGCGCTTTACGAATCCCTCTAGATATATATATATATATATACGAATCAATTGTTTGAAGATAAATCAGAAAGGAAGAAGCGATAATGGCGGATCAACAAGGAGGAACAGTCGTCGGAGGAATTCGCGATATCGATGCAAATGCTAATGATCTTCAAGTCGAGAGTCTCGCTCGTTTCGCTGTCGATGAGCATAACAAGAAGGAGGTGCGTTTCTACGCTCTTTCACTAGCTTCATTTTCCTTCAAATCTGTTTATTCGATCGAGGTTTTTTTCTATAGCAAATCGCTTAGTTTCTTGTCCGATCTTATGGTAAATCCTTCATTCATAGAGGAAAACTCGAATGAAAAATGGAAATCGCTTCACTGGTGTTTCCAGGGAATTTAGGGATTGCGTCATTTTAGTAATTGATCAATTTTATCTGTAATCCATGATGTACTCTGTTCCTCACGTAGATCGATTGGAAGATTTTGGGCGATTGTTATTTGTTGGGTTGCAAAAGTTTTTGGTGAAAACCATCTCCAGGATTCTTTATCGATTTGCTTCTTGTGGTCTTCTTCTCAATTCAGTAACCTTAAACACAATCACTGCCTCAGAAACATATATGAAATTTCTGCTCTTATATTGATTAGATTAAGACAATGAGGATTGAGTTTTACACCATCTCTCTTATGTATGCAGAATGTGAGTTTGGAGTATAGGAGGCTCCTTGGTGCAAAAACACAGGTTGTGGCAGGAACAATGCACCATCTCACTGTGGAGGTGGCTGATGGCGAGACCAAGAAGGTCTACGAGGCCAAGGTTTTGGAGAAAGCCTGGGAGAACCTCAAGCAGTTGGAGGGCTTCAACCACCTTCACGATGTTTAATCCTGTACCTGAGCTTTCTAGGCGGTAAGCACATCATGTTGCTTAGGTTTTTCTTATTACATCCGTACTCGGGGTCTCGAGCATTGATGTTAATACCTCATAAGTCGAGACACATAATTTGCCTTTGCTTATTGTAATTTGTTCGAAAGATGTCTTACTTTTTCTGTTTTGCTTTCCAGGCTTGAGTGACCTCCCAGACTGTGACGGTGTAACCAAGGTAACTCCTTAAATAAGTGAATGTGAATCCCAGTCCATGTGTTTGATGGGTGTGTACGGAACTGGTATGATGTGTATCTCTGACTTTCGTTTGTGTTTTGCAAGTTGCAAACTGTCACTTTCTTTCTATCTGATGAAATTACAAGTATATGTAACCCCTGTGATGAGTATCTCCATGACATTACAAAATCATCTTTAAACATCAGATGTTTGACTTGGTAATTCAGAAATTGGACTCAAGATGTAAACTTTTAGTAGATTCGGATCATTTTCTTGTCCAGTACCGTCTTAAACCAGATCGAGGGCGAGAGGAGACCATCAGTTACTTTAAACATGATACATACATAGAAATGTGATCAATCAAATCTTCTTCACTGCTTACCTTTTCTTTAGGCTGAATGAAACATCCCCTAAAGTATGAACTACTTTGTTCACATTACCAGGAAGCAGACCTTTTGTACACAACTCTTGATCCATTTACGGTCTGACTTTGAAAGTTTATAGTAAACCATTGTGGTCATCTCAACCATCATTCTCTTCATTGTTGGAAGTGTTGTATTTAGAGGAATGAGAGAAACTCCCACGAACGAGTTCAACTCGTCTCAAAAGTCGCATGGGCCTGGCCTATCAATTTGTTTCATAACCGGCCTAACAAAACCCACACAACGCATCTCTTACAAATAGATTAAGGTTAATTTTAAAGATCTTGTTATTTGCAGCTTTTAACGACCAAACAAAACGTAAAATACATCTCGCAAAGCATGCAGCTTCTCTGTGTATTATCTACAGTAACAAACACATCTGCGAAATGCTTTGATGAACAATGCGATTATGTTCTGATGAACTGTTTGATTGATTACATCTGGAATCTGTTCTTGGTTCTTAGTTAGCTGTCACCGGATTTGTTTGTTAGGCTCAACAGTACTCCGGTGCTCAGAGAAAGGGCCACGACACCAAGTGATGCCTCGGTCGATACATGGAAGCCTACAAGGAGGAATAAGTAGCGTGAGAGCTTAGTTTTTGTGGTAGTTTTATGGTTTTTGTTCAAACAGAAATTGCAGATGAAGAGATATTATATATACCAAAGAAGTCAAGGATCATCTTGCATCCGATGAAGCCAAGAACAACTGCTATTGATGGCTGGTAAAGGCGAAGACGAGATTATATACAAATCATACGTTCTTAGTTTGTTCGAGCATGGAATAGAGATAAGCTGAATGAAATATAAAGAAGTGATGAAAGATACCTGCAAGTATTCCAGCTCGTCCATTCCTTCGGAAATCAGGGTATACAGAGACCTTAGTCCTGCAGTAAATTCAAACACCGGAGAATATATCAAAGAGACGGCATAGACACTAACAAGATTAAGCATAGGCAACATATTAATACCTAGGATTGCAAAGAGATTAGAGGTCAAGACAATAAACGGATCCCTTGTGACGCCGAAAACAGCTGGTATAGAGTCCACCTAAGAGAATGGGCAACCAGTATCAATGCTTTGCTTCATTTTTTTAATAGCCAAAACAGATTCAAAAAGTGGTGATGGAGGATACAGCAAATGCTATGTCACTGAGCTCGATCACTGCTACTGTTAGTAGCAATGGTGTAGCCTGTCCAAAATGTTTCGAGATAAATTAGAACCCAATCAAAGCACACTATGATGAATATTTTGATCAGAGAGTCCACATGCAAAAATATTTATTTGTGACTGGTACATAAACCTTGAACTATCTATGAAAATTTTGTTATATACTTACTTTCCAAATGCCATCATGCTTTGTGAAAAATCTATTTCCATCGTAACTTGCTGCAGACAGGTAAATACACAAGAAATAAGGAAAAAAATCAGCAATGGACGCAGGCTAAACAGTACTAGCACTGGAATTAGACGCCACATTACATATTATTAAACTCAAAAAAAACTTTGAAGGTAACAAACATATAAGCAACTAGCAGGAACAGGAACAAAAAGACCAGATATATTACATGTGACAGGAATAAATCTCTGGCATGTCTTTACAATGAAGTTGTCGGATAGGTCTGTATCATCTTCTTCACTTGAAAATAACTGTATTAAGACATCAAGCAAAGGAAAACTAAGTGACAGAGCACCCTTTATGTTCCATACCACTAGTTGTGTGTAATTATACGTATAAATGATAAGATTAGGAAATATGCACCTTGAAAGACGAATATAAGAGTACTGCTGCAAGCAGTAGGTTGACTGCTTCAAATCTCTGAAAGATAGTAGGGAGAATTTAGAAATTGATCTTAAACGAGGCGGAAAAACGAAAAGAAAAAAAAACAGCAAAATTCACTATCAAACGTTGTGATCCAAACATAGAAATCACCTGAAGAGTGGCTGTTCCTAGCAATATGAGCGAGAAGCGGAAGACAATTGCACCAGCTACACCATAGGTAAGTACCCGATTCTATAGATCCAATATAGTAAATTATATTAGAATCAGAATACTCTATTATAGTCAAGAGCTAAATCTCTGTGCAGATAATTTGGTACCTGATACATAAATGGCACTTTGAAGTATTTGAAGACAAGAACAAAAACAAACAAGTTGTCCACTGACAAGCTTTGCTCCAATAAATAGCTGCAAGAGTTGAAAAAAAGTTAATTTAAGAAATCTCCTTCAAAGCTAAGCGAACTTGTATATATCATATTTTAAGCACCCTGCGAAAAACTCTGATGCCTTGCCAACACCATCCTTCAAACCTATTCCGATTCCAAATGCCACCGCAGCGCTTACCTGTTGAGATAAATATGACATTAGGTTTCGTTTTTAGATCAATTAAAGAATTAGCAGATGCAAGAAGATACTAACACACAAGGCAACAGTCTTGAAGGAAGTTTTGTATGTCTCTTCTTGTCGATTATCTCTCAGGCCTCCATTGTCTATTGGTGAAGAAGAGCTAGAGGTGCTTGCACTCTCGTCATCTTTGTGTGGTAGAAGATCTCTGCTCTCCTTCTCTGTACTAACACGCCACAAACAAATTATTTGTCACAAGACAAAGCCTCTCTTTACTATTTTAGAAGTAAAATGTTTCACTGATATACAATTGTGTCTTGCTAGCAAAATTAAGATCATACTATGATGTAAGAAACTCAGTTCCTGAAAATCACTACAAACAATAAGAATGATACAAAGCCATAGCAATCGAGCCCAAGATTAATCCTTGAATTTGAATCGGAAAATGTAGAGCCAAAACCGAACATGATTTTGGAGGAGAAGCATTCACCTGAAGAAGAAACATCATCTTCCTGGTCAATATCTCTGGAGCAAGCAATAGGAGAAAGATGAGGGAGACGATGATTTGAAGCTGAAAAAATCGTAATCCAAAAGCACATTAGCATAACCCAGATAGATGAATCCGTTCCATTCAAACACATGAAATGCAAAGAGAAGGAGACCTGAAACAAGAGAGGGATTTGTAAGGAGAGAGAAACGAGACTCAGTCCACCCACGAGCTCGGAAATCCGGCGGAATCACCGGAATGGTAACAAAGATTCGATCCGATTTCGCCGGAGCGAGAACTCGGTGGTGGATAACTGAAGTTAAGCTCATAGCGTTGCGTAAAATCCAAAAACAAACTGCGAGTGACCACTTATTAATCGGCGATGACCTTTAAAACGTTGCCGTTTAGGAATATTAAGCGAAGAATCATAAATTAGACGATATTACCCCTCAGTTGGATGATTAATGGGCTTCGCCCGTTTTGGTCCGGTTTTGGTTTAAATATTTCGGTTTACTAGATTTATCGAATTTTGAATAATTTATCAAAACAAAATCTAACTTGTACTCCCTCCGTTTCTTTTTATAAGTAGTTTTGGCTAAAAACACAAATATTAAGAAACTCATCTTTTACTAAAAAAATATTATTTAATATATAAATTAAAAATAATTTAGTCAATCATAAAAAAAACTACAGAATATTATTGGCCACATAGTATTCGATAAAAGTAAAAATTGCATAGAAACATGAAAATAATTTATATTGTGAAACAAAACAAAATCTCTAAAACTATTTATAAAAAAAAACGGAGAAAATATGTTATTGAATATTATTTTTTTTATATGTACAGAGGATTCTCGACACCTAAAAAGTCTAAAACCACCAAGGTCAACAAGGCGTTATTTTCCAGTAAAGTACATTTATTTTATAAATTATTAAGTAATTTTGGATTTTCTTAAAAGATTAATTGTTTGTTGGAATTTTATTATTAATAATTGTTTAAGAAAGTGCTCGAACCCCTAAATTAGGCTACATGTAAATCTTTTTTTTTTTTTTTCAACTTTCCATTTCATTAAATTAAGTAGAGCCGATGAGGTAAAAATACATCACCTACCAGGTTTGACTTACATGGTAATTGGATCACAAAGGCTGATCCAGTAGCCAATCCCTTACATAAAAAAAATAGCGTGAGATACCTTCTTGAGGGATCCATCGCGAAGGGAGAAGCCCAACTCGAGGGAAGGTGGATTCGAATCTCTATTCTGATGGGATAGTAGCAAAGGACGGATGGTCACCATACTTTTTCCCGAAATGTTTCCGTTGATACGAGGACCCCGAGGCAATGACGCCTTCTCGAGCCGTCTTAAAACCTGAAAATAAACAACAAACGCCTAATCGGGTTTGTAAAAAGAAACTCCGTCGGACCGGTTAACTTCGCCGGAACCGGAGATTCCGGTTAAATCTATTTTATTATTCAGTTTCTGACAACTGAAATCAAACAAGTACAACTGGAAATGAACGTGAAAAAGAAAAACAAAATAACTGAAAATGTAGAAAATAAATCAATTACGAAGACTTCGGTTTGGTTTTGGCAACTCTTTTTTTTTTCGGGCTTTGTTTGTTAAAAAAGAAAGATAAAAAATTTCGTTTTATTAACCAAACCCTAATTTCTATTGGCATTTCGATTTGAGGAATCGAAACGCCGAGTTTCTTTTTGTTTTTTGGTTTTTATTCATATCATCGCACTCCGCTCGTTCCTCATCCTCATCGCCTAGCTCACCTTCTCTTTTCTTTTTTTCTCTCTCTCTCTCTCCGGATCTGCATCTTCGTCAACGACGCCGATCAAGATCAAGCAGGTTCTCTATCTCTCTCTTCCTTCCCATCACTGATCTATACTTCGATTTAGATTCTTCACCAAATCGCATTTCCTTTTCCTTTCCTTCACGCCTTTAGGTTTTTATTGACTCGCTCGAGTTTCGTCCGTGAAATTTTTGCGTTTTGACCTTATTCGAATGTATTATCTTCGGAGATATTGGTGATTAGTTCGCAGATTGTTGTCGCGTGTTTAATTTCTTGATTCGTTCTTCCAATGGATCTGTGGTGATGTCTCTTCTGTTTTCTATTACTTCCTCATAAATGATCGTCTTTGTTAAATTTCTGTTTTCTGTATTTCCCACTGAAAAATCTCTAGCTTTGGCATTGCAACTCCAAGGTCATTGATCTTTGATGTTAAACGAGAATACAACTCGAAGATTGTGCTATGTAATTTTTGTTCGCAGCTTTAAAAGCTATGTATTGACTATTCTCGTTTTTATGAGAAGTGCAGGATAAATCGAGAAGATGTCTACCGCATCCAAGACTAAATCGAGAGACAAGAAGGCTATGAATGATTCACAGAAGACACCTAGTAAAGCATCCATGGGTGCAACTACTGCTGCTTACAATCCTCTTTTGGGGACATTTCAAACCATTGAGTCACTTTCAGCAACTGGTTCCTCATCTCTTCACAATAATGGCCGTTTCAGAAACATTGATGAGTCGGATTTAACTGGAGCTGACTGTGATTCTACCTCTAATAATGGTAGCTGGTCAGGTGATTCGGAAGATCACAAAGAGAAAGGACCTAATACAGTTGCAAAACAAGAAACGATTCCTGGAGCTGACAATGACAAGCGCGAAAAGATGCGCCTGAAGAATGAAAGAAAGCACCAACGCCAAAGGGAAAAGCGAGCCCAGGAGTTGCATGAGCGATGCTGTC
The DNA here is from genome assembly GCA_030161315.1 of Eutrema japonicum. Lineage (NCBI taxonomy): Eukaryota > Viridiplantae > Streptophyta > Magnoliopsida > Brassicales > Brassicaceae > Eutrema > Eutrema japonicum. The sequence goes on from BSQW01000005.1 coordinate 51,774,392, forward strand.
AGTTTCTGATGTCGAGGAAACTTGAAGTCCTTGCTCAGCAGCTCGTATCAATGGGGATTGCTCATGAGCGGGCAACACACGCTCTCATGTTAAATGAAGGGAAACTAGAGGAATCCATTAATTGGCTGTTTGATGATGGCGGGGCAAAAGTAGCAGATATGAAACTAGATCCTCCCTCTGGGAACTTAAAACTTGACATAACCCAAGAGTTGGGTAGCATCTTGGGGTTCGAAACAAAATATAAGTGCACTAAGCAGGACGTAGAAAAAGCTGTGGTTACAGCTGAAGGGGACATTGAGAAAGCAGAAGAATCATTAAGAAGACAGAAGCAAGACCAATCTACTGCTTCTGGAAAAGCAGAGGATATTAGTGATAACACTTCTGTCAACAATAGCAAAGTCCCTTCTGTGCACACAAATCAGAGCACAGTAACCCAGTTGCAACCTAACTCAGGTGTGTATCCTGCAGCCAGCGAAGAAGACAGAAAGAATCTTGGTTACCCGAGAGGATCAAGCTACACTAGGGGCGAATCAGGAAACCATTATGTAAATTCGTTGGATAGAATTGAGGGAATTGACATGAAACTGCAGTGGATGAAAACGCAACAAAATGCGGCCCAGGAAGAGAAGAGGCGCATGCCATATCAACAGACACCACTGCCACGGCCAACAGAAGAAACGCATTATGTGGCAGCTCTAGGTGATCAGTTCAAGAGACTTCAGCAGCAAGAAATGAGGGAGCCAGTTACAGTGATGCAGCAGCAGCGGCAACAACAACAACAACAACAACGTTCTCAATCTGCTAACACAAATGTGTTACCTGTCTCTACCATGAACTCATCCTTTACCGTAGCAGCAGCAGGCAGCGGTTGGTACCCTGCAAATAGATCTGAGGCGACTCAATCTAATGGATACTTACCCTCAAGAACTCTGACTCCTAATGATCTGAACTCAAACCTGATGTACCAGCAACTTCAGTATCAACAGTATCAAGGCCAATTGAACAACGGCAACAGAATGGCAGGGGCTTCTGCAGCGCTTGCTGTGTCTCCGGATGCTTCTCTTGGGCTGTTCTCAGGGTATGGATCAGTGCCTGCATCAGGATCTTCTTCTGGGCTGGACTGGAACACGGATGGGTCGATGGGGCAACTGGATTACAACAACATAGACTGGAGTCTAGACAGAGGCCTAGCTTGTCCGAGGCCAAGCCAACAGTACGTGGCGGCATCCCCATATGAAGCACAGATGAATGGAAGGACGAGAACGATGGGGAATGGGAATGGGATGGGCATAGCAATGGGAGTGCAGGATGCTGGTTTAGTAGGGAATGGGAGAGAATGGACATCACCGTTGGAGGGTAAAGATCTGTTTAGTTTGTCTAGACAGTTTGTTCCTCCTTCGCTTTGAAGATGAAAAATGCTTGTAGAATAAAGAAAAATGCAAGATGAGTGAGAGAGAGATGATGGATGGTGTGAGTTTGTGGTTACTGGTTTTATCAATTGTTTCTTGCTTATTTGCTCATAATGGATCTTTCAAATTTCCTTACTTTTATCCCAACATATTTAACATACAAGAAAAGACTTACGTGAAGAGTTTAAACACCAAACTTGAAGGAAAAGACATTAAAGTAAGAGACACCGAAAACAGATGAAGGACACAAGGAAAGGAACAAGACCACTAAAACATCTTTTCATGTGGAAGGGTTTTGGAGTGTACTTGTTAAAAGCACACTCTGGATGTACTCGTTTTTAGGCTCCGAGGTGAGATGGTCTTCGATGAGGTTGTCCACAGAGACAAAATCGTCATCATGATTGTGAGTTTCTTTATCCCGTAGCCAACCGGGACCAGTTTCGCTGCAACCATTTTTCTCACATCAGAGAAGAAGAAGAAAGAAAAACTTGCGCTTTTTTTGTGTGTGAAAAATGTAGATTTAGATTGAAATCTCTTTTGACTTACAAGCTCCCCACGTAAGACCCGGCATCTACGAATAGCTTCTTCTAACTTCTTCATATCGGTTTCATCATCCCATGGCTTTACTTCCAGTAGCACAGGAGACTTTCCGCCTGACGAAACAGGTAAAGAGAGTAAGAATAGGAGGATCTCAAGATACATTCTCATTCCTTAGCCTTAAATAGCAAGTGTTCCACATAAAAGTGACAAATTCAAAAGATTTATATTGTCCATACAATCAGAAACATACTAAAAAGCTACTATAGTCGAAAGACTGGCATACTCTCTTTAGTCTTCTTGGTATCCTTCTGAGCATCTTTCCTCTCCTCTGCAGCTTTTTTATCATCTTCAGTTTCATCAGCAATAATATCAAGATCGTCACCATCAGCTCCGGCAGTAGCAGGTGCCTACAGGTAAGTTGAGGGGAAAAGCCAAACTAAAGCATCAACAGTATAAAAAAAGGTCCAACATTTCCAGAGAAAAATCTTATCATTCCAAAAAGCACCACAACGCATATGCCTCTACTTAATAATATATATCAAAGAATTGTTGTATTTTTGACTGTCCAAGAAACGTAATTGACGTCTGTGGAGCTTCGGATGGAGCACCAATTCTCACTCCGACGGCTTTCCCGGGAGTGAAACAAAACGGATGAGATTTATACGAACCTTTTTAGCTTGCTGGGAAGAAACAGAATCGTACCACTTGCTAACGTTGGGGAAGCCATCGCCAGGTTTTTCCAGCAATACGGCAGCGTAAACCTTCACATCATCCACCGAAAGCTGTAAGTTTTTCCGGAGAGGTGTTCCTCGACCCTGCTCTGTGTGGAGATCTGATAATGTAATCGCCATATTATTAAGGTTTTTCTGTGTAGAGAGAGAGAGAATAGGCGGTTAAAGAAAACTGAGTGTGATCTCTAGAAACCTCTAAACCAGAATGGAATATTCTCCAGACCGATTGCATGGGGGTTTAAGACATTAAAAGATGTTTCCTTCTTTCTAGAGGCATCCGTCCCACCGTGCGACTCGCACGCTTGAAAACTTTACAAAACTTTTGACTCTTTTTTTTTTGTCTGTGTGTGTTTGTTGACTATTTGTGCAGATTTTTACACAGTTTTTCAGTTTTTCAGTTTTTTTTTTTTTTAAATTCTTGAGTGATCCTAGGCCACGGCTAGATAATCAAATCGACTCAAAACCAGGTGGGAGGTTTTGATATATTTACTTACAATCACACTTCTTTAGTTCTATATTCACAAAATCTGTCAACATTTGTTTGAAGAAACAAAAAAATATCTTCAGAAATATATTGTTACAGATTATTAACCTAAAGTCTAATCCAAAGTGCTTAAACTGAATTTACCCACAATATGGATCCCTTAAAAAAAAATTGTGGATTTCTTTTAAGGTCAAAAACAAAGATGATGTCAAAAACACCGGATCAAACCGAATTGAAATTGGGTGATTTGGTTTGGTTTGATTCTGGTAAAACCAAACCAAACCGAATCTAAGAAATTTGGCTTGACGAGCACATTCTTGATTTTCACAGCTTCTCTGTTGCAGATAGAGCCTCGTCCACTGTTACATCATCAACGCTGTGACCATTTATTTCAGAACTGACAATCTGTGCCTCCTTTGACCGCCATTCTTCTCTAAGCCCAGTCACTAGCTCGTTGCCTATACAAACATCTAATCGCAAACCCCTCTCCTGCATCTCTCTGTACCAACCATATGCTCCCGTATAATCCTTCTCCTCACAATGCCCTTTCACCATTATGTTATATGTATCAGCTTCAGGATCCAATTCTCGGCTTTTCATCTCGTCAAACAAACTTCTAGCCTCACTCAGCTTTCCTACTTTCAGTTGTCCCAGAATCAAGTTGTTGTAACTCGTCTTATCCAAAACGATTCCTTTCTCCATCATCTCCTGCTGCATTTTCGAAGCTTTATCCGTAGCTCCATGTATGGCGTAGCAATGAAGAACCCCATTGTAAACTAATAAGTCTGGTTCCCACGTCATCTCTCCAAATATTTTCTCAGTAAGCTCTATCCCCTCCTCGGAGCACGCACTGATAATAAGATGATATGTCTTCAAATTGGGTTTTATTCCTGATTTCTTCATCTCTTCATACAACGTGATACATCTTTGCACGTTTCCAGCATGTTCATATCCAGATATTAGCGAGTAATACGTGTATATATCTGGTTCAAAGCCCTTTCTCGAGATTTCGAGAAGCAAATTTTCAGCTTCTGCTAATTTTCCGGTCATGGACAACCCACTAATAAGGGTGTTATAAGTCACCAAGTTCAAATCTATTCCCTTTTTTAGCATCTCCTCAGAAAACAGAAAAGCATCTTCTATCTTCCCCTTTGAGCAACAGCCATTAATTAGCATGTTATATATCCTTGCATTGGGTGAAACCCCTCTGTCTTCCATATCCCTCTTAACAATCTCAGCTTCAAGAAGCTTAAAACGTTTGCACAAACAATTTATCAGATTTCCGTAGCTAACTACATTCGGCATCGTCCCGTTCTTTTCCATTTCTTTCAGAATGTCGAAACACTTATCAAATTCACCCTTTCTTCCATAGCCCCCAATCAAGATGTTATATGTCTCCACGCTAGGAGAAACTCCCTTCAGTGTCATTTTCTTAACCTCTTGCTCAGCATTCTCCATTTCCCCCAATTCACAAAATCTCTTAATCAAACAATTATACGCCAAATGATTTGGCTTCATCCCTTGTTTCTCCATGGCTTCGATTTTCATTCGCGCTCCAACCAGATCACCTTTTCGACAGTATCCATCAATCATCGTGTTATAAATAACCAGGTTCGGGACAAGCCCCCTACCCATTTCTCTCCCCAAAATCTCTTCCGCCTTCTCTGTCTTTCCTTCTTTGCATAACGCATTGAGCAAAATGCTACACGTATAAGCATTCATTTTCACGCCAGAAGCAATGGCTGTCTCATAAACACCCAGAGCAGCCTCAGCATTTTCGTTACTTGAATAACCATCAAACAGAATACTGAAAGTGAACGCATCTGGTACAAAGCCATGATCCTTCATTTCCTTTAAAACACTCTCTGCATCTTCCACCATTCTTGCATCAAACATCCCCTTAAGCAAAGTATTGAATGTAACAAGATTGGGATCAATATTATCCGCTTTCATGCGTTCTCTCACCTTAAAAGTCTTGTCAGGATTCCCAGCTTTGCAATATCCATCGATCAAAGTGTTATACGTTATCAAAGTGGGTACCAATCTTCTCTTAAGCAAATCGTCGAACAACTGTTCTGCATCCTTCATCCTTCCCGTTTTAAACAAGCCATCGATAAGTACGTTATAGATAAACACGGTGGGAGAGATTCTGTCGAGTTTCATGCGATTAAACAGCTCCAAACCCTTACTTAAATCGCTCAACTTGACGGCGGCGTAAACTGCTTTCCCATACATGAACTTGCTCGGACGATAATCCGAATCCAGAATATTCAAGAACATATTTACAGTCACTCTGAATTGCTTCGCCTTCCCAAGATGATCGAACAAAAGCGTTAACGAATCTGAACTGGGAAAAATACCTTGGTTCCTCAAGGCGAAGAACAAATCCGTGGCTTCAGAAATCATCTTCAATTCGGTTAGCACGGAGAAAAGCAAGTAGGAGAAATCGTTCTTCAACGATGGAGATGATAGCGAGAAGGCAGAGAAGAGTTCTTTAGGCGATGTGAAAGGCGCAGAACCCGACCCAACCAGCGAAGAGAGAACCCCACGCGCCGTTTCAATTCGATTCTGCTGGAGAAGAACTCGGAGATTCCGCAGCTTTTCGTGTCGACCTCCGTCTCCGGTAACGGGATTGAGAGGCGGGTCTTGTTCGGCTTGAGATTCGGGTGCAGGGTGAGTCGTGTCGGAGGATGCAGAGAAGAGACGACATGAGCATACGGAGGCAGACTCAGCCAACTTGGCGATGGCGTGACGAGAAGATCTCGAAACGAGTCGTAAGCGAGTCACCATCGTTGGGCTGCTCGGCAAAAGTGAAGACACCTTAGAATTAAAACGAACATTTGGAGCTAAAATGACCATTTTATTGCTCATTAAATTTTAAATATTTTTTTACAATAAAGAAAATTAGATCAGTTAGCTCACTCACTTCAGTTCTACGATTCGAATAAGACCAACAAGGCCCAAGAAAACTAGATTACAATCTATAATTTGGATTTATATTAAAATCACAAATCATATATTATTTAAACATGAATTTTAAAAATTCGAATATGGCCGTGATTTATATTAAAATCGTAAATCATATGTTATTCAAACATAATTTAAAATAAAAAAATTAAATATCATGTGATTTGTAACTAAAATTTCAACTCCACTATTATTTGTAAATGAATTTTTAAAGATAAAGCCTTCTTCTTTTTCTGGAAATTAGGTTTTTCTTGTTGCCCATTTGAACCGAACCTTTTGGTTTGCTTTGAGTTTTCACCTGACCAATCACCAATTTGAGTTTGTATATTATTAGACATGCCAACATCAAATTCACCATTTAAAAATTCACCATTTAGAACTGTGGTGTAATTTTCCATGAAATCACTTAAGCTCCCTTCGGATGCGTACTCGAGAAGCAATTTGTAGACTTTGTCTCCGTTGTATGCGAGACCTTCTTCCAAACAGTCTCCAAGGCATTCAACGATTCTCGGACATCCTCTGAGTTCGCGCAGAATCTGAAGCTCTCTGTTGAGAGAGTCGTAGTAGTACTTTACGGCGTCAGAGCTTTTCACGGCGGCGTGAAACGAGGAGCCGTCGCTTTGAGTGTATATTTGGTTTGCAAACAGACTTGCTCTAGGGCTTCTTGGAAATTGAATCGCTCGAGAAAATTGCAGCGAAGACGAATTGTGGAAGAGTTAGGGTTTATAGCTGACTTGTACACGGCCTTTCAATATTAAATAGATTTGGGCTTAGCCCAAAACAAAAGTAGATTTGGATCGTTGGATCTAGCCCGTTGCTTTTTTATCAGAGTTTGTAGCTAAAGAGGAACTCAAGAAAAGGAAATTGCTTTTTTTTTTTTTAAACGTCTGGAATGTTATTAGAGAACCAAATGGTAACTTTTTATAGAAAAATGAAAATTGTTCATTGGATTAAAATAAGATAATGAACACAGTATTTCAAAAATAACAACACGACGAGGTTTTTATGGTTTTAGACTCTTATATGGGAGCATATTGTTGGATCACACCGTATTTCAAACCCTTTAAACTCTTATAGTATGATCATACTTTTTCTGTCGAAACACTAATTACCATGGCCAAAATTATGTGCATAATTTTAAGGTAAGCATATATCTTAAAAGGTCTTTTTTTTAATCGAGAACCCTAATTTATAGATATATATTATTATTTTTTAGTAAATTTTGTGTTTGAATCAAAATGACTTTAACTTTTATATCATTTCATATCTATGTTTTCTAACATGTTTCTGTTGAGATGATGATTTGTATTGGTTCATCTCGAACAAATCCTTTTAACTGGTTTTGTGTTTGATTCTGGCTACTATCTGAAGATACTAAAATCGATGTACATTTGTTTTTACACTAACCGCTTGGTTTTTGACAATTATTCGAAATTTGATACACTATTGGGCCATATATGGACCTACGTATATTTAGCCTTGTGTAATTTAGCTTTTACATATTTGTAATTAGGTTATTCATTGTGTATATAAGACACAGCCTTAACACCGTAATCATAAGAATCCTTTATACCAATACTAGGTTTTGACATGGTATCAGAGCATTAACCTAAAAATTCGTTTAGGTTTTCGATCATCTGCCACCTTCTATATTTTTTCTTCTTAATTTGACCTTAGTATTCTCGATCTCTCTAATCGAAATACTTCTCTAATCTACGATGTCTTCTGAGGATTCTAGCCAAGTCAAAGACGGCTCGACAACTCCGGCATCACGACTTCGATCTGAGACAGCTCGTCGAAGGATCGATCCTTATGATCTCTCGTCAGGAGATAACCCTGGATCTGTCATCTCGCAACCACCACTTCGAGGCCCTAATTATGACGAGTGGTCCTCGAGTCTTCGCTTAGCTCTACGAGCGAGGAAGAAATTTGGTTTTGTGGATGGGAGTATTCCCCAACCTTCTGATGATTCGGAAGACTTGGAAGATTGGTGGGCTAATAATGCTATGGTGGTCTCTTGGATGAAGCTTACGATTATTCCCGACCTCTGCAGTTCTTTGTCCCATCACGAAATCGCTCACGATTTGTGGATACACATACAGAAACGATTTTCTGTGAAGAATGGCCAGCGCGTTCAACGCCTTAAAACGGAACTCGCTACTTGCCATCAGAAAGGCTTGGCCGTGGAAGCTTATTACGGCAAGTTAACAAAATTATGGACGAGTTTAGCGGATTTTCAACGTGCAAAAACTGCAGATGAAATTGCTCGGGAGCGCGAAGAAGACAAGCTCCATCAATTTTTGATGGGTCTCGATGAATCTGTTTTTGGCACTGTAAAATCATCACTTCTCTCTCGCGACCCACTTCCCTCGTTAGATGAAGCATACCAAGTCGTGGCACAGGATGAAGACTCAAAACGAACAGGTCGTTTGCTGGAGGAACGCCATGATGGAGCAAGCTTCGCAGTTAAATCATCAGTTCGACCGCGACAACAGCCTGAGCTTAGGGATCCGAATGCTTTGTGCTCTCTCTGCGGCAGAACAGGTCACCTCGCTGCGAATTGCTTTCGGAAAATTGGATATCCACCTTGGTGGAAAGATAGGCCGCGCGGGAAACTTCCCTCGTCATCTGAAATTTCAGCTCCACCGATGGCGGACAATCGTTTGGTGACTGCACCATCCTCTGCGCGTCGACCTGAACCAGCACGGGCAAATCAGATGTCCACGACTGGACCAGTTTTTTTGGCCAATTCCGCATTGACAGACTCTGATCGGATCGGCTTCTCGGGCCTAAATGACCAGCAATGGAGAACTTTGGTTTCGATGCTTAATGATCGTAATTCGGGCTCTCATGATCGACTTTCGGGTACGTATTTCGTTGAATCTTGGATTATTGATACAGGTGCTTCAAATCATATGACTGGTAGTATTGATTTTCTTCGGGATGTTTGCGATATGGCACCAATGAATATAAAATTACCGGATGGTCGGTTCACCGTATCTACGAAACAAGGGAAAGTCTCTCTTGGATATTCACTTCAGTTGCTCAATGTGTTCTTCGTTGATGGATTGCAGTGTCATCTTATCTCTGTTTCTCAAATAACAAGGGATCGTGGCTGTATCTTCCAGATTTCTGATAAACTTTGTGTTGTTCAGGACCGCATCACCAAGACGCTGATTGGGGCGGGTGAGCAGCGCAATGGGCTTTATTTCTTTAGGGGAGTTGCAGCCGCAGCAATGACACAAGTCTTGGCCATCCAGCCTACCGACATGTGGCACAGACGTCTTGGACATCCATCCTCTAAAGCAATGGAGATGCTGAAGCTATCTGATAGTAGTAGTCGCTGTGTTTTTGATTTTAAGTCTTGCGACGTTTGTATTCGTGCCAAGCAAACACGAGAGATTTTTCCTTTGAGTAGTAATAAAACATCATCTGTTTTTGAACTGGTTCACTGTGATTTATGGGGTCCTTATCGGACCGAATCTCTTTGTGGCTCTCGATACTTTCTTACGATCGTCGATGACTATTCACGAGCTCTATGGCTTTATTTGTTACCAAACAAATCTGAAACTGCAACCACTCTACGCAATTTCATATCTTTAGTGGAACGGCAATTCGAGAGCAAAGTCAAAACGATTCGTAGCGATAACGGATCTGAATTTTTGAGTCTCTCATCTTATTTTCGAGCTCATGGGATCCTTCATGAGACCTATTGTGTTGGCACTCCTCAGCAAAATGGAAGAGTTGAACGCAAACATCGTCATATTCTCAACGTGGCGCGTGCTCTTCGATTTCAAGCTAATCTTCCCGTTGAGTTTTGGAGTTTTTGTGTTCTTACGGCTGCTTACTTAATCAATCGTACACCTACGATCGTACTTAAAGGGAAGTCAGTGAGCATGTAAAGCCATGATATAAGTCCTTTTTATAGAGCTGTCTGCTGATATGCTCAAAATTGATATGCTCAAAATTGATATGCTCAATTTCTGGTTTTTACCCTAATATATCAACTGATTGGCGCCAAAATTGATATGCCTTTTAATGCCTTTTTATGCTTTATTTTATAGTTTGATTTTACTTTAGTATGGCTCAATTGAGCATATCAACTGCAAATTTAGTACTTTAGGGTACTGCGCGACCCCTAGGCAAAGCACGTAAGTAACCAGAAAAATACGTTGAGTAATATCAATTTTGGCGCCGTTGCCGGGGACTCAATTTGCCATTAGATTTTAGTTTAGAATTTCGACTAAGTTTGTCGGTATCGATCGATACTCTGTAGTATCGGTCGATACTCGTCGTCTTCTTTTGTTGGTATCGGTCGACACCACTTGGTATCGATCGATACTCAACGTATTTTTCTGGTTACTTACGTGCTTTGCCTAGTGTTTTGTTTGCAGGTGTATGCCTGTTCGTGAAACCAGAAGCAACAAGAGCACACAGCTAGTTGAACTGTCATTGGAACAGCTAGCGTTTGTGGAACGCACAAACAGAAAGACCAAGCAAACATCAGGGATGAACAACCCAGTGGTTTTAAGAGCTGATGAAGCTGGAATTCTGAGAGACCAAGAGGGTCACGTGTGTAATGAGAGAGGGCAGCGACTTGATGAAGCTGGTAACATCGTTGTCCCTGCTGCGGTTGTTGAGATTATCGCGCCAGCTGGGCGCGCCAACGCAGGGAATGCTGTGGTTAATCGTGGAAGAACGATTGGTGAGTACAACAGGCCAGAGCAGTTTTTCGCCAATCGTTCAGCAATTCGTCCTCCTGCGTTTGAGAGGAATGACTTTGAGCTGAAGCCTGCTTACTTCACTCTAGTGGGACAGCATCTCTTTCATGGTCTTCCTCATGAACATCCAATGGACCATGTAGAGAGATTCGAGGACTTGGTCACTAGCATCAAGAGCAATGGAGTGTCCTACGACTACCTCTTCTGCAAGCTCTTCCCCTACTCTCTGGGTGGAGAAGCTACTTACTGGCTGAGGCAGCTATCTCCTGGATCGCTAACTAATTGGGAGGACACCAAGAGAGCCTTCCTGATTAACTTCTTCGATGATGGAAGATCTGAAGATCTGAGAAATAAAATCTCCCAATTTTCTCAAGGACCTACTGAGGCGTTCAAGGCTGCTTGGACAAGATTCAGATCGTACCAGAGAGATTGTCCACATCATGGATACTCTGATGTGCAACTGCTGGGTATCTTCTTCAGAGGAGTAGATTGGAGATATCAGATGGGTCTGGACTCTTCGAGCAATGGTAATTTCAACACCAGATATCCTGAGGATGCTATTGTGTTGATCGAGAACTTTGCCTCTAGTAGTAGCACCAAGAGCGCAGATTTCGAGCGCAAGAGGCTGGCTGGTAATCAGGATGGGTCGCAGATCGCTGAAGTGAAGGCTCAGCTGGATTCTATGCACAGTCTTCTGCTGGGAAAGACAACAAAGGCCGTCCACTTCGCTGCTGAGAATGAAGTGGAAGATGTTAACTACATTGGTGGTTCTGGTTTTCAGGGTCAGCGATTCGGATACAACTCCAATCGAAACTTCACCAACAATGCTCAGCAAGGAGGGTACCAATCCCCACCACCCAAAGCTCCTGAGAGTAAGATTGAGGCTATGCTTGAACACCTGGTTCAAGGACTGGAGAAGATGACAGCCACCTTCAATGGTAAGATGGACACCATGTACACCGATTTGAGTGGAAGGATCGAGGCACTAAATACGAGCCACAGGATGCTGGAGACGCAAGTAGCTCAGACTGCAGCAAATTCCAAGGGAAAGGCGGTTCAATCACACAATGCACACGTCAATGCCATCAGCTTACGTGCAGAAAATCTCGAAGCCATTCCTGAAATCGCACAAGCATCGATCGATACTCCCCAGTATCGATCGATACCAGCCCAGACGCCTGCTCGAATGGATTCGAAAACCCGTGTATCGATCGATACCCCATTGGTATCGGTCGATACCGGGGCGATTTCTGAGGAAACAGTTGAAACTTCGACTGTGGTGCCTAAGGTCGTTGCAGAACGAGTGTATGTAACCAGGATGCCTTATCCTATGGTTCCTAAGCTGACAAGGGAGGAATGGGAGATTGCTAGACTACAGTATATGCTGGATAACCCGAACGTGGAGCTTCTTTCTGATGAAGATGTACCTGTCAGAAACGATTCAAATCGCATGGCGTCGATCGATACCCTACCTGGTATCGATCGATACCCCTCGCAGAAAGAACCAGAAGCCAAGAAATCACGTGAGGTGATAGGAGAAAGAGTTCGCAATTCACTACAACCACGGAAATTGACACAGAGGGAAGACCCAGGGAAATTCGCTGTTCCATGCTCCATCTCAGGAGTCGATTTCAAAGAGTCTCTTGTCGACTCAGGGGCTAGTGTCAATGTCATCTCAAAGGCAATTGCAGAGCAGTTGGGGGCTACTATTCTATCTCCTAAGACATCTATCACGTTTGCAAACGATTCCACCTCACTTCCATATGGTGAAATCGCTGGTTTGCTAGTCCAAGTAGGAGACTGTCTGGTGCCTACTGATTTTCAGGTTGTGGAGATGGGTGCGATATCTCGTATGCCTATACTCCTGGGACGACCGTTCATGGCTACTGCAGGCGCGATCATAGACACACCTAATAAGAGACTATCTTTCTCTTACATTGACAGTGATGTCTACTATGATGTCATTCCACCTAGGAGTATTCCCACACGTACCTCTAGCATCAAGGTTATCACAGGAGAGTCGCTAGCAATTGATCTTCTGGAAGAGCCTCCTGATGAGCCTACTGTCACAGACGTTCCAGCTGAACCGCCCAACATCCCCAAGAAGAAGACTAAGGCAACAAAGAAGAAGAAGGCCAAGAACAAAAAGGTCGAGAATCCCCATGTCACTCTGATTCCTCAGAAGTGTGATGGGAATTCGATTGATTACAAGGTCAAATGCAAGGGAGCCTTGAAGCCATTCTCCAAGGCAAGAGTCCTTCTTACTTCTGAGCTGAAAGAGAAAGGGCAGGAATTTGTGGACAGCATGCTAAGCAGAACTCTGAAGCTAGTTATATCAAGTGATGGAGCCTGTTTTGGTGCAAGCTCTCACTCTTATCCAGCCTGAAGGGCGTTACAGTCAAGCTATTGACGTTAAACGAGCGCTTGGTGGGAGGCAACCCACTGGTGAGTCTGTTTTTGATTCGTTTTTATTTTTATTTTCGTTTGTTTTGAGTCTGTGTCAGGATGAACAAGGAGCAACTCGAAATCGCCTAAGCATCGATCGATACCCCTATGGTATCGATCGACACCAATCGCAGATGAAAGTTCACTAAGTCGATCTCAGCGTGGTATCGATCGATACCATGCTGTGTGTCGATCGACACTCGGTATTCCAGGAAGGTAATTTCTTGTTTCTCTTCGTTCTATCCTTTTTCTTTGTTTCTTTCACTGACTCTAGGCTAGATAACACTGAGGACAGTGTTGTTCAAGTCTGGGGGAGGTGTCTGCTGACATTGTTTTCGTTTTTCTTAGAGTCAGTCGTTTTATCGAGTCAAAACTGTTTTATTGAGTCAAAATTTGTTGGAGATGATGATCCTGTGCTTGAACCTATTGATTTGATTTTGTTTTTGAGTGCACAGTGTTACAGGATCAGTTCTAGATCGACTAATGAAAAATCCAAAGGCTGACCAGTTGACTAGAAAACATCCATGTCTCCAGCAGAGTTCTTCTGAAGCCTGAGCCAAATTTTTGCACTTCATCAATGTGGTTAGTGTTCATAGAGCTTGATTCATCATTCATATCTGATAAAGGAACCCGTGTGTTTAGAATTATGGTATCTCTCTCCCCTGAAATAAGTTGATAGATTAAGAGCATAAAAGATTGAAATGATTTTCTTCTGAGTAGAGGGTTAGGAAAATTTCCAGCGATCCCATTATTCTACTTAAGAGGGGATGATCACACAAAGGATTGGAAGCGAGGCTAGGATTTTCCTATGATGCCATTATTCGCCTACATCCTTTGATACATAGAGAGGGAAGAACCGGGGATTTGGTGGCAAACACCATCAATACTCGCGTCTCCTACCTTGATATGTATATGCTAAGCTGAAAATAAAAAAATAATAAGGATATAATAAGAAATAAGTCTGGAGGAGAGAAATTGATACAAAAAGTGTGAAAAAGGGTGGTTCCTTTGTCAAGATATTGTCTGGTAAAGAGTCTAGAAGGTTCTTAAATATTAGCTGCAGAGATGAAACTGGCGATGAGGGCTTTACTTGAACAATGCTGTGGGATTTTGTGTGGAGTCTGGAAAAGCTGCAAATGTCTACGGAGAAGTACATGGTGGTTAGATCGAAAGCTGATCAGGTGACATTTGGGTACTTGGGAAAAGGGTCTTTTCGATGGTTCAGGAATAGGTGAGTCTCTACGTTTTCAAACCTCTTTTTCTGGTTTAGTCTTCTATTTGCTTGAGGGCAAGCAAAAGGCTAAGTCTGGGGGAGTTGATATATCATGGTTTTTACCCTATTTAAGCCATGATATAAGTCCTTTTTATAGAGTCTTTATAGTATTTTGGAGTCTTTTAGAGTCTTTTACAGGTTATAGCACGTCTGGAGCTTAATTGGAATTATTGGAGCTTTTCTGGAGTATTCTGGAGCGAGACTGAAGTCTGATGACTAAGAGCCCGTATTTTCTGTGTTTGATTTTCAGCCACCTTGTCTCTCTAAAACCAAAGTAAAATCAATCAGACTTCAGTCTCGCTCCAGAATACTCCAGAAAAGCTCCAATAATTCCAATTAAGCTCCAGACGTGCTATAACCTGTAAAAGACTCTAAAAGACTCCAAAATACTATAAAGACTCTATAAAAAGGACTTATATCATGGCTTAAATAGGGTAAAAACCATGATATATCACACTCCTCAGCAAAATGGAAGAGTTGAACGCAAACATCGTCATATTCTCAACGTGGCGCGTGCTCTTCGATTTCAAGCTAATCTTCCCGTTGAGTTTTGGAGTTTTTGTGTTCTTACGGCTGCTTACTTAATCAATCGTACACCTACGATCGTACTTAAAGGGAAGTCACCTTTTGAGATGTTGTATAATCGTGCTCCACCCATGAATCATCTTCGCGTTTTTGGATGTTTATGCTATGTTCGAAATCAACGGCATGGAGGTGACAAATTTGAAGAAAGGGGATCACGATCAATATTTCTTGGGTATCCATACGGCAAGAATGGCTGGAAAGTGTACGATCTAGAAACTGGCGTTATCTCTACATCACGGGATGTCATTTTCTGTGAAACAAAGTTCCCTTATGCTGAGACAATTACAGACAATTCCTCGCCGCTTCCACCTACGGTATCTCCGAAATGTTCATCTCCGGTTGATCTCGAGGATTTTGCACTCGACGTCTCCTCCTGCCCGTCGCCACCTGCTGGAATCGCGACTTCCTCTATGGCTGACACAGAGGATTCGACTGAACCATCCCCTTCAACGCCAACTCCCGCTCTCGCCTCGTCTTTTTCCTCTTCTCCGGCCATGGATTCTGCCGATGTTGTGACTCCAATCTCTGAGCTTTCTGCGACAGATGCTGTGTCTCCTGCCCCTGCGGTTCCTGCTGCATCTGATTCTGTGCCTGAGTTACCTTCGAATGCTCCGATGGGTAAGGGTTGTCGTCCCAAATTCAAATCTGTGAAACTCCGCGATTTCGTCACCAATACGACGCACCTCGGCTCCGACAGCGACTTTGTGGATTCATCTTGGTATCCCATTGGTGACTACGTCGATTGCTCTCAATTTTCGGACCATCACCGTGCGTTTCTTGCAGCGGTATCGGCGGGAAAAATTCCCCGTACTTGGAATGAAGCGTTTGAGGATGAGAATTGGCGAGAGGCAGCCCGTACTGAAATTGATGCTCTCGATGAAAGTGGTACTTGGACTGTTGAGACTCTGCCTCCAGGCAAGAAGGCTTTAGGCTGCAAGTGGGTATTTACTCTAAAGTATCGTTCTGATGGCACACTCGAGCGGTACAAGGCGCGACTTGTGGTTCTCGGCAACAACCAAACGGAGGGACTCGACTATGACGAGACTTTCGCGCCTGTTTGCAAAATGGTTACTGTGCGTTCTTTTTTGGATGTCTCTGTCTCCCGTGATTGGGAAGTTCACCAGATGGATGTTCACAACGCATTTCTCCATGGCGACCTGGATGAAGAAGTGTTCATCCGCCCGCCTCCAGGTTTTTGGACACATGACAAGAACCAGGTCTGTCGCTTACATAAATCCCTATATGGACTTCGACAGGCTCCACGTTGTTGGTTCGCCAAACTCTCGAGTGCGCTCAAGGAATACGGGTTTATACAAAATCTTTCCGATTACTCCTTGTTTACTCTCGATGATGGTTCTCTGCGGTTACATGTCCTTGTCTACGTTGATGATTTGATTATCTCAGGGAGCTCTCCTTCCGCTATTCACGATTTTAAACAATATCTAAGTTCGTGTTTTCGGATGAAGGACATTGGTGTTTTAAAATATTTTCTGGGCATTGAAGTTGCTCGTGGACCGCAAGGAATGTATCTATGTCAGAGGAAGTATATTCTCGACATTATTTCGGAAATGGGATTTCTTGGAGCGAAACCTGCTTCACATCCCATCGAACAGAATCATACTTTGGCGTTAGCTAACGGTGAGCTACTTTCCGATCCTACTCGCTACCGTCGACTTATTGGTCGTTTTATCTACCTTGGCGTTACTAGACCGGAGCTCTCTTACGCCATTCACATCTTGTCCCAATTTATGCATGCTCCACGGGTTGAGCATTGGGCTGCTGCCGAGCGTGTTGTCCGTTACCTCAAAGGTAATCTGGGTCAAGGTATCTTGCTCCGCGCCGATTCTGATCTCTGTCTCACGGCATGGTGTGATTCTGATTGGGCAAGCTGCCCCTTGTCTCGGAAATCTCTTACCGCTTGGTTCGTTCAATTAGGTGGTTCACCTATATCATGGAAGACAAGGAAGCAGAAGGTGGTTTCACGCTCCTCGGCGGAAGCTGAGTATCGCGCAATGGCAGATACGGTCAGTGAAATTTTGTGGCTTCGCGAACTGTTAGTCACACTCGGTGTCGATTGTTCTTATCCAATCCCTTTGCATTGTGATAGTCAATCCGCCATTCATCTAAGTGCTAATCCGGTTTTTCATGAGCGTACTAAACATGTTGAATCGGATTGCCATTTCATTCGTGATGAGATTGTTCGTGGTGTCATCTCAACGGTTCACGTCTCGACAAAGTCACAACTTGCAGACATCTTCACTAAAGCACTTGGACGGAAAGAGTTCGAAGCTTTTAGGTCCAAGTTGGGTATTTGTGACCTCCATACTCCAACTTGAGGGGGGGTATTAGGCCATATATGGACCTACGTATATTTAGCCTTGTGTAATTTAGCTTTTACATATTTGTAATTAGGTTATTCATTGTGTATATAAGACACAGCCTTAACACCGTAATCATAAGAATCCTTTATACCAATACTAGGTTTTGACATACACGTAGATACAATTTTTACAAGAAACGTATATTATTATTTTGGACACACTTCAGTACAAAGGAATAATAGGTAACTCAAACATGTTAGATACTAAAATTAAAAACCAAGTTTTTTAGTCTGAACAGAAAAATAATAGGTTTAGTAATTGTGTAACTTTCTACGACGACGTTGGAATTAGTTTTGTTTTTGAGGGGTTTTAACGAGTTTGGAAATTTGGATGGTCGAGTTAAGTACAATCAACAAACTAGTAGAAAATCGTTAGACGAAAGTAATAGACTCTGTTAGATGGTGATATAATTTAATAAAATATCCCATATGGAAAAATGACGAATCACCAATTAGTTGGTATAGTAATAAATAGTGTTAGACATGCCAAACACATTAGTGTTAATTAACGGAATGATACTCTTTAATGGAAATGATGGAGACAGAGAGAGAGAGAGAGAGTGGTATGGTCACCACTAGTCAACACTCAAATCCAAATAAAATTTATTTTCAATAAATAAAAAAATTGTCAATAACATTTTTCAAAATGTAGTTGATCAATCCAATCAATTGATTTTGTGTTTGATTCTCACTAATACATTTGGATTTTGAATTTTGAATTTTTATTGTACTTGCAATTTTTATAAAATACATATACTTTTTCTGACATTTAGGAAACAGAGCAGTGTTTTTTTTTGTCAGCTAGTACATTGGAGTTATTAAGCGAATTTTATAATAAATAGGACTTAGGTTAGATACTTTGATTAAAAATTATAGTAACTTTGCTTTGGATGAAAAAAGTTAGGAGTTTAGCAGTTATTCTTAGAGACTTTGGAATTTTATTAATGGTCGATACACTACTCTTCCATAAAGTATTCGTCTCCTGATTATTCATATACAAAGTATCGATCAAAACTAAAAACATCATGAACTAATTATTTTTTTGAATTTACTACATAAATTTATGAAATTTGGTCAATTTCACCAAAACCGTAAACGGTGTTAGTTTTCCGTTAATGATTGATGACGTGTCTGACATGTGGCACATCGGTTTGGTCTGGTTTGAGATTAAACCAAATTTTTTTTTTTTAATTAATCAGATCAAAACGACGTGTATCTATGTCGCTAAATTATTTTTTGCACTAGCCAGAAATCGAACCCGGATCTGCAGCGTTGCAAGATAATACTCTACCACTAAGCGACTTGTAATTCATTGTACATTACAACACATAACTATATATATATATATATTTATATACAAAATCATAATAAAAATCCCTTGGCGTCTACTTCCTTCACCCCTGTGCTTACTTTGACGAACACATTTGCATATTTTCCCTCTCCTCCAAGCTGATACTGACTTCTCTCTCACTCGTTAACAACATCGAAGCTTCCATTCTCCCCAGTAATCTTTCTCCCGTTATCTTCTTCGACTGATTTCAATTTTTCCTTTTTTTTTGTTTGGTGCAAAAATCTAGTGATCCAACAATCAAATTTCGCAATTTCTGAGGACAAACTCTAAGCCGGATACAGTAAGAGAGGATGCCATGTTCCTGATTTTGTGTATGATCTCGAAATTACCTGGTTAGGGTTTGTGTGATTCATGGAATGTCAGATCTATCACTTCCGATCTTTTACGAACGGGAGGTATATAAAATTCCCGAACAACCCTTATAAACGGAAAATAATAAAAGTCATGCTTAGAAAACCCAGAAAAAGACCCGCAAATCGAAGAGAAAGAAAGGGATCTAGCTTAGAAAACCTAAAGGAAAAAAAGTAAAATCAACGAAAAGAGGAGTAGAGACGACACATAAGGAAAGGGATCTAGCTTTGTATATATATATATATAATCATGTGATTTATCGTGCAATGAATTACTAGTGGTCTAGCGGTACACTATTACCTTCCCACAGTATAAACGTGGGTTCGATTCCTGACCGGTGCAAAAAATATTTTAACGACATTGATACCTAAACGACGGTGTCATCTGGTTTTGGTGAAATTGACCAAATTTCATAAATTTATGTAATAAATTCAAAAAAATAAATAGTTCATAATGTTTTTAACATTAATCAATATTTCATGTATGGATAATCAGAAGACAAATATTTCATCAAGGAATAGGCTAAAATCTCCACTACTCCACCACCATCTTCAATTTGAAAAGTAGTAATAAGTAAATTATACAGTTCCCCATTGTGTTTTTTTTTTGTTTGTTTGTTTTGAAAAGTCTTTGATATCTCTCACTCTTTGGACCCGCCTTTAGTAAATTATTAGTGTCTTGTTCATGTACGATCTTCTCCAATCCTTTTCTCTTTGCTTTTTTCCAGGTTTTGTTTTTTAATTATTTGGCATTTCGTATTTGTTGGCTTCTGGGTTTAAGCCATTTTCTCAGGCCAAGTTTTGCCACCGCCTCTCCTTTTCAGCTTCTATTATTTGCTTCTTTTTTCTTTACCAAATGTTTGAATTCTTCCATCTTTTATAATTATATTCTCTTTAAACGTGGTCGTGCTCCTAACTAAGATCTTGCTCTTTTTTGGGTCTTTTTCCTCAAAAATTAGCTGATTGAGATTTTTTGGTAACCTCTTTTAACTGTAATTTTTTGTAAGGTTTTTTGGTTTCTTTTTCTTCTGGGAAAGTTTACAACTTTCTTACAGATTTAGCAGGAAAAAAATGATGGGTTCTTTAAATTATCTTCCTGTATAATAAATCCATTGACTTTGTTACAAATCTCTGCTTAAATAATTTAGGGTTTTAGATTCCACATTTTTCCTTATAAAATAAGAACAATCGCCCGAGTTTCTTAAACCCTCTGTCCATAAGGTCATTTTGTTTTAGTTATCAAGCCTCTGATAAAAATTGGTACTTTATTACCCCCACAGTGTTCTTATTTCTTGTTTTTTTGGGGAAAATTTCAGAGCAGTCAAATGGATGCTAATAGCATTGGAATGGCAGAACGAAAGAGTAGTAATGGAGGAAGAGACGTTGTTATCAATGTTTCAGGTGAGGAAGCATCAATGGTTTCTTCAAAGATGGCTTCACCAGAGTCCGAGAAAGCAATGCCCATCAATAAAAGCCCTTCTTCTGAAATCTCTAGGCTTGTTGGTAGCCCTAACAAGCCTCCTAGAGCTCCAAATCGTAGCAATGAGGGTCTAACTCTGAGGAAATCTTTTGCGAGGTCGGTTTACTCGAAACCCAAGTCCCGGTTTGTGGAACCTTCTTGTCCTGTAGACGCAAGTAATCTAGAGGAGGAAGTTAAGGAGCAACTTGGCACTGCTTTTTCTTTTAGTAGAGGTTCCCCCAATAACAAATCGACGAGGAGTGTTGGTTCAACGACACCGTTAACTCCAAGTAAAGCGGCTGAGGTGGAGAAAGATGAAGATGAAGAAATCTACAAAAAGGTGAAGCTGAACAAAGAGATGCGCAGAAAGATAAGTGCATTGACATTGATTGAGATAGCTTTCTTTGTGGCGGTTTTGGGCTCTTTGGTTGCTAGTTTAACCATTGATGTCCTCAAAAATCATAACTTATGGGGGCTCAAATTATGGAAATGGTGTGTGCTTGTGATGGTTATATTCAGCGGAATGTTGGTCACGAATTGGTTCATGCGTTTGGTTGTGTTCCTCATTGAAACAAACTTTCTGTTGAGGAGAAAAGTGCTCTACTTTGTGCACGGCTTGAAGAAGAGCGTCCAAGTCTTCATATGGCTCTGCTTGATTCTTGTTGCTTGGGTATTTCTGTTCAACCAGGACATGAAGCGGTCCCGTGCAGCCACAAAGATCCTCAATGCTATTACCCGGACTCTTATTTCCCTTCTTACGGGAGCATTCCTTTGGTTGGTGAAGACACTCTTGTTAAAAATCCTTGCAGCGAATTTCAACGTCGTTAACTTTTTCGACAGGATTCAAGATTCTGTTTTCCACCAGTATGTTCTGCAAACGCTCTCGGGTCCTCCGCTTATCGAGGAGGCAGAGAGGGTGGGGCGTGAGCCAAGCACAGGCCATTTGAGTTTCACGAGCGTAGTGAAAAAAGGAACGGTTAAAGAGAAGAAAGTGATTGATATGGGGAAAGTTCATAAGATGAAGCGAGAGAAAGTTTCCGCTTGGACAATGCGGGTTTTGGTGGAAGCAGTTAGAACTTCAGGTCTCTCTACAATCTCCGACACATTGGATGAAACAGCATATGGGGATGGGAAAGATCAAGCTGATAAAGGAGAGATTACTAGTGAAATGGAGGCTTTAGCTGCTGCTTACCATGTCTTTAGAAATGTTGCTCAGCCTTGCTTCAGGTGGGAAAAAAATATTCATATGCTTCTTTTTTTCTCTTCGTGCATTCTCTAATGGAAATATTCGGATTTGGTTATTTTTTTCAGTTACATAGAGGAAGAAGACTTGCTTAGGTTCATGATTAAGGAAGAGGTTGATCTTGTATTCCCTTTGTTTGACGGTGCCGAGACCGGGAAAATCACCAGAAAAGCTTTCACAGAATGGGTGGTAAGTCTCCTCAAACACTTTCATGCTCTTTATTCTTGAAGATAAGTTATGGTAATTTGGAGAAGCGAGGAGTTTCTAGTTGTGGATCTGATTGGTAACCCGCAGAAGAATCTGTAAGTTTATACCGATCACAGTTTTAACGCACTCACGTTTTCTGTTCGTCCATCCCGTGATTCCTCAAGATTAATGGAAATTGTAGCTGTGAAGATTGCTTATGTTTACCCATCAGTCTGTGTTTCTTGATTTTAACCACTTGTGTTGTGTTGCTAACTTGCTATTTGATCAGGTTAAGGTGTACACTAGCCGGAAAGCTCTTGCGCATTCCTTAAACGACACGAAAACAGCGGTTAAGCAGTTAAACAAACTCGTGACAGCGATCTTGATCGTGATTAGTGTCGTCATCTGGCTGCTGCTTCTAGAAGTAGCAACGACTAAGGTTCTGCTGTTCTTCTCCACTCAACTCGTGGCTCTGGCTTTTATAATCGGAAGCACTTGCAAAAATCTCTTTGAATCCATTGTGTTTGTCTTCGTTATGCATCCTTACGATGTCGGTGATCGCTGCGTTGTGGACGGTGTCCCGGTAAAACTCACCACCAAAAGATCCATTAAAATCATAATACTATATGTCTCTATATATAGTTCATAACAAAAAGTGACCTTTTCATTTTCTTTTTGGTTTTTGCAGATGCTGGTTGAAGAAATGAACCTGTTAACGACTGTGTTCTTGAAGCTTGACAACGAGAAAGTGTATTATCCAAACGCGGTTTTGGCCACAAAACCTATAAGCAACTACTTCAGAAGTCCGGATATGGGAGAAACAGTGGAATTCTCTATCGCATTTTCGACACCAGTCTCGAAGATCGCACATCTCAAAGAAAGAATAGCCGAGTAAGTACCACTCTTCACTCATTTTAAAGTTTTGAAACAGCTCGGTTTCGGTTTGATTTGGTTATAAAAACGGAGTTCTAGATCAAAACTTGAGAAGAGTTTTATTGCTTGGGTTTGTGCGTGGAATCGATCAGGTATTTGGAGCAGAATCCGCAGCATTGGTCAGCGATACACACGGTGGTGGTGAAGGAGATAGAGAACATGAACAAGCTGAAGATGGCTCTATACAGCAACCACACCATCACGTTTCAGGAATACAGAGAGAGGAATATCAGAAGAACCGAGCTTTCTTTGGCGATTAAGAAAATGTTGGAGGATCTTCACATCGATTACACTCTCCTTCCTCAACATGTTCATCTCACCAAGTCCGACAAAAATTGAAAAACCGGTTTGGTTTTTTTTTACTAAACCGTTATTTAAGATACTATCAAATGTTTCGGTACTGTTTCGCTTAGACTTTTAGAGAGTAGAAGATGAAATCAATTTATCCCCACTTCTTAACAGACTCAACTCAAATCCCATTCTTTTGAGTGTCGTTGATCAAATGCATCTTACCCGCTAAAATATAACTTTGCACAATAACCGGATTTTAAACCGTATTTTTATCCCACTCTTAACCGGGTCTCGTGTTCAATAGATTTCACATTTCAGACAATTGGAATTTGGAACAATACTAAGAATCGATGTGCGTAGATTTCAACATTGCTCATGCTAATGAAATGAACGTTGTTACAAATCTATATAATCTTTGGAACTAACATTGTTTAACAGGTTTCTAACCAATAGTTTTGACTTAGAGCATCATTATCGGTGACCCCTACAAACGGGGTCATCCGATTTTTTTTAAAAATTTTTTTTTTTTTTTTTTGGACAAATGAGGAAGCGACACGTGGATGAATCGGGTGTCTGTGTGTCTCTGCGGTGACACCCGCGCGCGCCGTGTCATCCGATTTGTGATGACGTGTCGCTTCCTCATTCGTCGCGACATTAAAAAATTATTATTATTATTTTTTTTTAAAAAAAAAATTAAAAAAAAATTAAAAAAAAAAAAAAAAAATCCGGATGACCCCGTGTGTAGGGGTCACCGATAATGATGCTCTTAGTGTCGGCAGTCCCAAACCCAAAAAAAAAAAAATTATCACTGATTTTTCTTTTTATGATAATTTTTTTTGGCGATGCACAATCACATACTGACGACATACGCATGATCATATCATTTATTGGTGATGGATTACATATTTATGGATAAATATCTTATTTATCTAACCTAAATTAATGTAAAATCTGTAAAACATGATATCTCATCTTTGATTGGGCAGTTTTTTTCCTTTGGGATCTTTATCAATATTGATTGATATTGTACCATTGCAATGAACTTTGACTTCTTTTTTCTTGGTAGAAAATGAACTTTCACTTTTGTTTCAATATATATTGTATTCATGAAAATTATTTTTGGAGACAAAATCTAACAACGACATGGACTCATCAAAGATTTCTTATGATTACCACTACAAATATTACTGGTAGAAAACACTTTGATCTTAAAAAAGATAGCAATTATATATGAAGAAAGCACAACAAGTTCACGTGGTGGTAATATCTCTACTCATCCGATTAGCGTTGTCACAAGTGGAAACCATTGCTCCTTCTTACGATACTAAATTGGGCTTTT
Organism: Eutrema japonicum; assembly: GCA_030161315.1. Classification (NCBI taxonomy): domain Eukaryota; kingdom Viridiplantae; phylum Streptophyta; class Magnoliopsida; order Brassicales; family Brassicaceae; genus Eutrema; species Eutrema japonicum. Next base: position 51,799,079 of record BSQW01000005.1, read on the forward strand.
CTGAAAACAACGGTGGAGATTAACAATCATCTTGGTGGTGGTGTAACATTAATCCTCCATTGTAAGTCTAAAAATCTCGATCTCGGTGTCAAAATTCTCGCACCGGATAGTTGTTGGTCATTTAGGTTTAGACCAAATATTTTTGGAACAACACTCTTTTTTGTCATTTTCTGTGGGCTCGAGAATCACATTGGTTTGATATTTGTGATGATTACAGAGATGGTGTTCGTAAGGGTAATCCCTGCATCGACTGCACGTGGACTATCGACCAAAATAGGCCATGCAGATTTAACCAAAAGACCAATGTATTTGACCTATGTTATGATTAGAATAAGTAATTACATCTATTATTATTTTTTCTTTACTTTATTATTTCTCTCACAAACTGAATTTCTTTGAAAATTACCCATATATTATAGCTTAAATTTTAGTTTGGATACTATATTATTCATAAACCGAAAATTAATTCGAGAAAAATCGAAAAACTTAGAACCAAAATCAAATTGCAATCCATACTATATTATTATTTCACACCCTGTATAAAACTAATCCAATTTCAAATAGAGAAAGTGTGCCATTTTAGACCCAATATATATTTTTGAGTTTTGAGAATTATTAACGCATAAATATTGATATTCTACCATACATAACCAGTAACTTTCCTTTTGTTTCGATATAATGCATGTATTCAACCAATTAGATTTTGGAAACAAAATCAAATATCGATCATGTACAGATCATCGAAGACTTCTTCTTATATATAACAATTAATGCAAATGAAACAAACAGTATTATACATACACACACATAATTTTTATTCTTACAAAGATGGCAGCAATAATCCAAAAAACACAAGTTTATGTGGTGGTAATATCTCTAGTCATCCAAATAGCTCTGTCACAAGTGGAAACCATTGCTTCAGATGTTGATCTTAATTGGTCTACTGTTAAAACACAAGTGAAGATCACAAATCGCCTCGGTGATGGTTCGACATTAAGCCTCCACTGTAAGTCCGTAGACGACAATCTCGGCCTCCATTTCCTAGCTCCGAATAGCTCTTGGTTGTTTAGGTTTAGACCAAATATTTGGGGATCGACATTGTTTTCTTGTCATTTCACATGGCCACGAAAATCAGTACATTTTGATATATACGATGATAGCAGAGATGATGTTCGTAAGGGTATTCCATGTCTCGGCTGTTTCTGGGATATAAGCAAAGATGGGCCATGCAGGTTCAACGACGCAACTAATGCCTTTGATATATGTTATTATTGGAATGGGGATCGAAAGGAATAGTCTTTTTATTTATTTTTCTCATTTCGGACTTAAAATAAGGAATGTAACAAGGAAACACAATGTAATAAGGCGACACTTGGTTTAATCACTACCATTTGGATTCAGGTTTGCAAGTAATTGTTAGAAAAGAAAGAAACAATTTCTATGGAAGTGTGCAAAAAAAGAGTTGGGAATGAAATTGACCAACGAGTTGGAAAATCAAGTAAACTGATAAATGGATTTTAAGTTTTGAACTCAAGGAAGTGTTTGTTATTGGATGAATGGTGGTTAAAAAGGTTTACAAAATTTGAATAGTTTAGTGTTATTCAATTATATAAATTGGTTGTTATCAATATCAAATTCCCAAATATGCCCCCAAAAAATGATTTTAAGTTTTGAACTTTTTATAATAAGAAAAACAGAACATTTCACAAATTTTATATGTGTTCATCTCTGTAACACAGCATTAACAATTCGGACCTCTGCCATAAACTCTTTTGTTTCTCTTCAAAAATCTTGTTCTCTTCTAAATTAGAATTTCCCGAGAAGCAAAGATAAACAAAAGAAAAATAGAATTACCAGTTCATCGCTGGGCCATGCAAATTCTCGTAGTATTATAATGAGCCCACTGGGCCACACAGAGCTTTATTCATTAATTTGACGTTTTCATTGTCTTGATTAATACATGCTTTATTCATTAAGTGTCTGAAACTGATCTTAAATGCTGGGGATTTTAAAACAAAGATGATGTGCTCGACATCAGATTTGATAACACTGAAACGAAATATCTCCAACTAATAATGGTAAGAATTTATTAACATTAATTTCACTATATATTCAGATTATATATATAATCTTTCTTTTTTGATAAAATAAAATAATATATATAATCTTGTTTGCGTGATTACTGAGTATGTATTAAGTCGCACAAAGTAATCATCTGATCTTTTGAATCTTCATTTTACATGCTCAAAGGGATACGTCGCTTTGGTCCTACAAAACCATATCGTGCTATACACTTATAGAAGATTTTTATTATGTTTAATGGCACTTATAGATCATTATTAGCTCCTCGTTTAATTACTCTATTTAAATATACGGTCGTTCGATCCAAAGCTACAAACTCATAAGTCATAACTAATCAAAATATATGTAGATTAACGATCCATATGGTATGGGCATATACTATAACCTACTGTATATGCAGAATAATTTATTTCAAATTACATGATCATTATTTAAGCATTTGAACATTTTCATTAATAAATAAGAATTTATCTTCCATAGTTGAGGTGAGGAGACTGACAATGAGCTTTAAAAAAAAATTATAACTAAAGTTTCCAAGAAATTGTATATTATACTCGAGAATTTAAATTTCATGGTATAATTAGCAATAATACTTTTTCAATCACTTAACAAGAGCGTTTACATTCCCGACATCTCACATGGTCTTAATACAACATACAATTTACTTAAATTAATTACGTATCCCTCATCCAATGATCTTAATACAACATAATTTACTTAAATTAATTACGTATGTGCAATCATTAGAAGTTTGAGGGAGTATTGTTGTGTGCAAATACATGGCACGATTTTGATTAAATAATTTACTTCGTTAAATATACTTAGTTGTTGAATTGGTAACAAGAACTGATCAGCTTTCTTGGCGGAATAATACAATCCGCCGCATAATTGAGTAGAATTACGCAATGATATTTTTGTTTGACTAGTTGTTTTATGGCAAAAGAAATTTTGTGTGATGGAAACAATTATAGAAGTATTTATCTTGATAAGTCTCCTCTCACAATTGTAGGACCAAAATTTACACTACAGACAGGAAAGATTTAATCACAGTAATATGTAAATAAACAGTTTAAGGAACAGACGATTTATATACGATAAAGCAATACAAGATCTGAGGAGGCGAGATAAATCTCTTTCCTTAACTCTAAGAATCTCCCGTAGTGTGACGGGGTTTTATAGATCCATGAGTCCCAGGATACAACCAAAGTTTAACTGAATCATCAACACCATGATTCATATCTATCGACCATTATTCTACGATACTCTCGAAATTAAAAAACTTACTCTAAGCAGTAGGGAATTGAAGAAACGATTGCTAGAACTTTTAGAAAGTGTTTATTGTATGTCAGAGGATGATTTTTTAGGTGAAAATCGTGTTGTATATATAGGAGAGAGGCTAGGGTTTTTCCATGACAGAAAAGGAATATTTCTAGAATAACCTAGGCGGCTGCGTTTTTTTAAGTCGGCCCGCTGGGTATCGATCGATACCAAGGGGTATCGATCGATACCTCAAAAAGTCCACGGGCCCAATCAAGGCCCAAGATGCGAACGTCGCACGTATGGCTTTTCTTCTCTCATGTTGTTCATTTAAGACACAACCATTCCAACATATATACACGAGAAAACATTTCTCGGTTAATGAAAACATTTCATTAGAAAGAGCTTAACTCATTTCTTTTCACACTAACATAATTTTATCAAACCCTCAGGCTTTGACAAAAAATTAGTTCCAACAATCCCCCACATGAATAGAAATGACTCTAGAACATATGAAAATTGTACAGACTAGACTTTACTAGACATACTTGACTAGACTCATCTAGGCGTAGACAGACTTTCGAGAGTATACGAAAATGTAACTGTATCTGAGAGGTAGCATTTTCCAGCTTTGAACCAAACATTTTTAATATCTGTCGAGTTTACTCGGCCAGGAGGTGAACATGATGTCTTGAACCGCCCGGATTTTTATGTAAACTTAGACAACAGGTATCGCACAGAGACATCTTCTCGTAGAACTTTGTTCTCTATTGTGTTCATTTTGGCCTTGAACATTCCTGGTATTCGTGAGTGAATTTGGAGAATATAGCCTTCTCTTTCATTCTCCTAGAAACGGCCCCATTTCACACTTCACTAGGTGATCTTTTATTAGCTTTTTTTTCAGAAGTGTCCTGTCACATTCCACTATCTACATAGCTATGCAATCATTAAAAGCCAACGCTTATCCTTACTATCCACAGGTAGCACTGTTATATCATCCTAGGAACTGGGCAGAGACATAGTCTCACAGTGCTCAATTCGAATCAGTTTAATTTTGTTTCCCTTTGAACCTAGATCTTGGGATCTCCAGTCACATAGATGGGGTATCTGTCAAACATCATCTTTTTCTATAGGCTTTAAACCCATTCCTTTTGATGATTTTACAATTTGATCTCGCGGCAAACCTTTGGTAAACGGATCCGCTAGGTTATCAGCCGACTTGATGTAATCTATCGTTATTACACCAGTTGAGATCAATTGTCTAATGGTCTTATGTCGTCTTCTTATATGACGAGACTTGCCATTATATAGATTACTCAGTGCCCGAGAGATAGCCGACTGACTATCACAGTGTACACGTAATGCTGGCACTGGTTTCTCCCACATTGGGATATCTTCCAAAAAGTTTCGAAGCCATTCTGCTTCCTCAGCAGCTTTGTCTAAAGCTACAAACTCTGACTCCATGGTTGATCTGGCCAGGAGTGTTTGTTTGGAAGATTTCCAGGATATTGCTGCACCAGCAAGAGTAAAGACATATCCACTCGTGGATTTGGAGTTTCTTGAATCTGAAATCCAATTGGCATCACTGTACCCTTCCAGCACTGCTGGTTCTTTACCAAAGTGCAGCCCATAACTTTTGGTGTATCTTAGATAATTTAATACCCTAGTTATGGCTCTCCAAAGGGTATGACCTGGATTGCTCGTGTAACGACTTAGTACGTTTACCGAGTGTGCTAAATCGGGTCTAGTACAATTCGTTAAGTACATTAGACTCCCGATGACTCTTGCATACTCCACTTGTAACTCTGCTTCACCTGAATTCTTTGTCAAGTGAAGATGAGGATCAAGTGGAGTTTTTGCAGTCCCATTGGAGTAGGTCTTAAACCTCTCTAGGATTTTTGTAGCGTAATGATCTTGAGACATAATTATTCCTTTTGAATTTCGAATAATCTTAATCCCTAGAATTACATCAGCTAATCCCATGTCTTTCATATCAAACTTTCCACTTAGCATGTTCTTTGTTTGAATGATTATATCTTTGTTGCTTCCCATGATTAGCATGTCATCTACGTACAAACACAACAACACATAACCTTGTGAAGTACTTTTGATATAGATGCACTTATCACATTCATTGATGTGAAAGCCATTTGACATCATTACACTGTCGAATTTTTCATGCCATTGTTTCGGAGCTTGCTTGAGTCCATATAGCGATTTGACAAGTCTACAGACTTTCTTCTCTTGTCCGGGAGCAACATAACCCTCAGGTTGATTCATATAGATCTCTTCCTCTAAATCTCCGTTTAGAAAAACAGTTTTAACATCCATCTGATGTATTTCAAGGTTTCTTAAAGCTGCGATTCCAATCAACATGCGAATCGAAGTAATTCTCGTCACTGGAGAATAAGTGTCAAAGAAGTCCAATCCTTCCTTTTGACGAAATCCTTGTACCACAAGCCTGGTCTTATATTTGTCTATAGAGCCATCGATTTTTAGCTTAGTGGTGAAGACCCATTTACAACCCAGAGGTTTACAACCTTGAGGTAGGTCTACCAACTCATAAGTATGATTTTGCATAATTGAGTTGATTTCACTGTTAGATGCCTCCCTCCAGAAAGGTGCATCAGGTGTAGACATCGCTTCCATGAAAGTTCTTGGACCACTTTCCGCTAGGAATGCCATTATGAACTCAGAGCCAAATGTCTTCTCCTTACGAGCTCTCTTGCTTCGTCTCGGTTCAGCTTCTTCTACTTCTGTAGAAGTGCCTGAAGTGCTTGCCTCATTGCTAGCATCTCGTTCGTCACGAGTTCGTTTAGGATTTCCTCTATCCTTACATGGAAACACATTTTCGAAGAAGTATGCATTCCTGGACTCCATTATTGTGTTTACATGAATGTCTGGTATATCTGATTTATGTACCAGAAATCGATAGGCACTACTATTGTGCGCGTATCCGATGAAAATGCAATCTACCGTTTTAGGTCCGATGGTGACCTTTTTCGGAAGTGGTACTGCAACTTTTGCCAGGCACCCCCACACTTTCAGGTATACATACGAAGGTACATTACCTTTCCAAAGTTCATAAGGAGTTTTTCCTGTGACTTTGTGTGGAATTTTGTTCAGGATATAATTAGAGGTAAGCAGAGCTTCCCCCCACATGTTCTGGGCTAACCCAGATTCCTGCAACATTGCATTCATCATTTCCTTGAGAGTTCTGTTTTTTCTTTCAGCAACTCCATTGGATTCCGGTGAGTAGGGAGCAGTTGTTTGATGAATAATGCCATGTGCTCTACAGAATGCATCAAATGGTTCACTATATTCACCACCCCTATCACTTCTGACCTTTTTTATGGTCTTGCCGAGTTGGTTTTCAACTTCCAGCTTGTATTCTTTAAATTTGTCCAAGGCTTCATCTTTACTTCGCAGTAGAAAGATGTAACAATATCTCGTGCAATCATCTATGAAAGTCACGAAATATTTCTTGCCTCCTCTGGTTTGAATATATTTCAAATCACATAAATCTGTGTGAATTAAACCTAGAGGTTCTGTTGTTCTTTGAACGCTGGGTGATGGCGTTTTAGTGAGTTTGGCTTGGACACAAACCTCACATTTGTCTTTGCTTAATTTGCATTTAGGAATCATGTTCATGTTCATTAATCTACTCATAGACTTGAAATTAACATGTCCTAATCGTTCATGCCAAATATTAAAAGACTCAGCGAGATAAGCAATTGGTTTCTTATCATTAATCTTAGGGTTCTTTGAGGTGGAAGCCTCGGTTACATTATCCTTTCGGATTACTGCCTCAACAGACATCTTAAACAGATTATCCCAAACAAAACCCTTACCCAAATACATCCCATTCTTCGTTAGGATCAGCTTATCACCTTCCAGCTTCACAGAGAATCCATGCTTACTTATGAGCGATCCAGAGATCAGATTCTTGCGCATATCTGGTACATGTACGACGTTCGTGAGAACTAGTTCCTGTCCAGAGGTGAGCTTCAGAACAACCTTCCCGTGACCATCAATTGTCGACGAGGCTGAATTACCCATTAAGAGTTTTTCACCATTCTTGGTCTTTGTGTATGTGGAGAACATCTCTCGATCCATACAGATGTGTCTGGTTGCACCAGTATCGAACCACCAAGTCTTTGGATGGCTTTCAGCAACATTGGCCTCAGTGACCACAGCACACATGTCAGCTTCTGTCAAGTTGGCTTGAGCCTTCTTGCTACGACAATCGACGGATTTGTGTCCTTGCTTCCCACAGAAGTTACACAATCCTAAGAACCTTTGAGAAGTCTGGCCATTCTGACCACTCTTGTTCTTGAACTTTTGGAAGTTCTTTGGTGGCATCTTCCCTTTGCCTTTGTTAAGGCGACCTTTGTTCTGCCACTTGCCTTGATTGGGGTTTTGGTGTTCAACCATGTTCGCATTGTGTTCGCGAATTTTCACACCTACATTGATCTGTTGTTCCCGATTCGTAGACTCTACGCGGAGCTTAACAATCAGATCTTCAAGGCTCATCTTCTTTTTCTTCAGCCTGAGGTAGTTCTTGAAGTCCGTCCAACCAGGAGGTAGCTTCTCAATGATGCAGCAACCTTGATAGGTTTCACACAACCGCATTCCCTCAGCAAAGATATCGTGTAGGAGCCTCTGCACCTCATCGACTTGTTCCATTAGTGGTCTTGAATCCACCATCTTGTACTGCTCGAACTTCGCCACAGTGAATTTCTGAGTACCAGAATCTTCAATGCGGTACTTCTTGTCTAAGGAATCCCACAGAACCTTAGATGTCTCAGCATTTTCGTACACCCCAAACAGAGAGTCCGAAAGGCTATTCTGAATATAGCCTTTGCACAAGAAGTCAGCATGTTCCCAGGCGTGGACATTCGCAAGCGCACGTGGATCAGTGTTATCTTCTGGGAGAACAGGTTTCACCTCACTGGTGTATTTCTGCAGATTCAATGTTGTCAGCTAGAAAAACATCTTCCTTTTCCACATCTTGAATGCTGTCCCATCAAATTTGGTTGGAGGAGCGACGTGATTCCCAGATGGAACTTTGACCGTCTCGATCTGACTCGCAGTCGATTCAACCTTCTCACTGGTTTTCTCCACCAATCCAGAGTTGTTTTCCACATCAATTGTCATTCTGTTAAGACAAAAGAAACAACTTTTAATTAGTATCGATATATAAACTTTAAGAATCGCAATTCTAATATCGAACTAAATCGCATTGGTGTCGATCGATACTCCTTGGTATCGATCGATACACATTCAATGTCTATTGATGCACCCGTATGGTGTCGATCGATGCTCGATGCACATACTGTGTTAATCGAAGCATCTTGGTGTCGATCGATACACATTGAGTGTCGATCGATACACCCTGGGTTCCGATTGAAGCTCGATGCACATACTGTGTCATTCGAAGCAACCTGGTATCGATTGATACACGCTTAGTGTCGATTGATATACCCTGGGTGTCGATCGATACAAGTGAATTTCACAGGATCGATCATAGCACCAGTGTCGATCGATACCTGTGTCTTATACCCAGTATCGATCGACATAGACCAACTTGGTCGATGCAAAGTATCGATCGATACACTGAGGTACCGACCGATACACTGTTTGCATGGTATCGATCGATACACTTAAGTGTCGACCGATACAATTTAGTCCAATATCGACCGATACCATAGGGTGTCGATCGATACTCACAAGGCCTCGATCTGAATCGAACCTATCAAGAACAGATGTGTGTTCGTTGATTATACCGTTCTTTAATCGCAATTAAAGACGGTTTTTTAGAAGATGTTTAAGCAGATCTGCTTCTACTACACGTTTCAAGTTGCTAAACAGCTGTTTGATTAACGTTTGAGTATCACTAGCAGAAGAACATCTTCTTAAAAAATAGAGAGAGATGAAGATTGCCTCTACTACACGTTTCAATTTGCTAAAATCTTTTTGACAACGTTTGAGTATCATCAGCAATAGAAGAATCGTTTAAAAAACCGTTTGAAAACGTTTATTTACTCGTGATTAAAGATCCAATTGAAGTAATAACAAAAATTGGATCTTCTTAAAGTTAAGATTGTAGGACCAAAATTTACACTACAGACAGGAAAGATTTAATCACAGTAATATGTAAATAAACAGTTTAAGGAACAGACGATTTATATACGATAAAGCAATACAAGATCTGAGGAGGCGAGATAAATCTCTTTCCTTAACTCTAAGAATCTCCCGTAGTGTGACGGGGTTTTATAGATCCATGAGTCCCAGGATACAACCAAAGTTTAACTGAATCATCAACACCATGATTCATATCTATCGACCATTATTCTACGATACTCTCGAAATTAAAAAACTTACTCTAAGCAGTAGGGAATTGAAGAAACGATTGCTAGAACTTTTAGAAAGTGTTTATTGTATGTCAGAGGATGATTTTTTAGGTGAAAATCGTGTTGTATATATAGGAGAGAGGCTAGGGTTTTTCCATGACAGAAAAGGAATATTTCTAGAATAACCTAGGCGGCTGCGTTTTTTTAAGTCGGCCCGCTGGGTATCGATCGATACCAAGGGGTATCGATCGATACCTCAAAAAGTCCACGGGCCCAATCAAGGCCCAAGATGCGAACGTCGCACGTATGGCTTTTCTTCTCTCATGTTGTTCATTTAAGACACAACCATTCCAACATATATACACGAGAAAACATTTCTCGGTTAATGAAAACATTTCATTAGAAAGAGCTTAACTCATTTCTTTTCACACTAACATAATTTTATCAAACCCTCAGGCTTTGACAAAAAATTAGTTCCAACAACAATTTCAATGATATATACATTTAATTAAGGAGCAAGCAAAATACAAGTATCATAGGAAACGGGACACGCATGGTTTAGACTGTAGAGTTTGGAGTGTGAATACTGAATTGTTCGTTTTCTAAAGAGTTGTCTTAGAAGGTTGGATATATACATAGCTGTAAAATTTAGTGTCCACATTTTTCAATATTTAAGTTTATGATTTTTATTATAAACGTTAAGACTCTAATTTTTTAACAAAAACTAAAATTTGAAGTTTTTTTTTCTTTTTCTCTCGCATTTTCCTGATTTCTTTTTATTTAATGGTTGATTCTCTAATTGGACAAGGTTGCAATACTTATCAGTCGGTTATATATGCATATTAACTTGAATTTCTTTCTTTTTCCCCCTTTTTTTTTGCTTTCTTACACACGTGTATTTAAAATTTACTTACATTACCCATTTTTAATTTTCTATAGGTGAAGCAAGTAAAACTTTGAAATTCGAAATGGCCGAAACCTTCTCAGAAAAATGTAAATCATTAATATACTAATAATAGTGTACGTAAATAAGTCATTATTTAAAACTTACCACCTAATTTTTCGAATCTAAGATATTATTACACTTTAGTTTTGATAGCAAAATCGTATGAAAATGGGCCATGTGTACGTGCGACCGTGCGTGTAATATACTTGTTTATGAAAATTGTTTTTTATTATTATTATTGAGAGAAGTAATGGGGAAGATTGTAATCGGAACTTTTAAAGATGATCAAAGTGAAAAAGAGAAGTAAAGCAAAAGCTCTCGACTTTCTCTGTTCCCATGGAAGCATCAGGACTTCATGTTCATCCATCGCTACACAATCCTTTTACTTTATTTTAAAACTACACCTTTTTTTTTTTTTTTTTTGCAATTTTATTAAGCTTTAATATGTCCATTCACGACGATCCGCTTCAATCACCCCCTTTGCTTCTCATTTGGATATCGAATTTCTCGATTCTCCCTCTTTCTTTTCTTTTTATACACATCAAACATCGATTCCATGTTTTATTAATTATCACGCTTTAGTGTGTATATATATATATGCGTGTGTTACTTTTTAGTATACATAATTTTTTTTATTTTAAGCTGAAGATACCCAAACTATATAGAAAGTTTCCAAGATATTGAAACAAATAAACAGTTTTTATGGTACAGTAATATTTGAGAATTTATAAAATGTTGACCTTAATTTTTTATTTTTTTTGCAACTGCTCAAACTCATCATATGTACATTTTATAATGGTTTAAATCACCTAAATTTTTTAAAAAAAAAACTATTACGTATTTATTTTATAAATAACAATTTTTATTTTATAAATTTTTCTTTGATATTAAAATAAATATTTTACAAAAACAAAATATATATTCTCGTTTAACGATATCTTATCATTTTCTATCAAATACTAATGTTGCAAGTTTTTATATAATCGATACAAATATAAGTTAAATTTTAAAATATTTGTAAGATATTATATTGTGTAAGAAAAACTACTAAAACTACTTTAGTATAAAAAAAAATAACAAACAACTTTGGTATAGCAAGTGCAAAATGTTATGTATTTTTAGCATTTAAAAAGACCAAAACAAATGTTTTGGGTAAAATTATATGGACAAGTAAAAGTAGTACATAACTATTTTAAATATAAAACAAATATTTTTTAAGAGAGACAAACGTACATTTTACATGAAACACTTGCTGGACCATTGTAGCAGCTGTGTTTTTCATTTTATTGAACAAACAAATATGAATTTTGAAACTGTTCTGCTGCTATATTTTTGAATGGTGAACAAGTACATTTGATTTTGTGGTTGTGCTGCTGTAAATTTCCATTTCACCGTACAAGCCTTAATCTATGAGTTTTTTTTAATTTAAAATGTATAAAGAGATGCAAACTCAGTTTATATTTAAAAGTGTTTGCATTCGTGAAAATTTGGATCTAAAGCATGTGATAGATACATAGAAAAATAAAAAGTTGGTAGCTTGGGTTTTTTCCTTTGGGATCATCAACTACTTTATCAATTATCATATTATCCTCCACAAATCATTTTACTTTGCACGTAACGATCCTTCTCAATAATATCATCGTCAAAATTCTCTACTTTTACAATGGCTATTTGTTTCAATATTTAGATGTCAAGTTGAGATGTTGTTAAGATCTTTTCAATCTCAATAAGAGTGTTTAAATACTGTCTAAAGAATTTTGCATCTAAAGAATCTGATAATTAATTAAATTGCCAGAGTTAATCAAGGGTAAATTAAATTGCCTGACAAAAATATATTTCATAAAAAAAAAATTAAAATGATAAAATTACCAAACCCCAAAAGTTCAGGGTGATTGTACGAATACTATTAGGTCAATTGATCAAAATAGCACATTTTTATTATTCTCTCCATTCCACAAAGATAGATTTTTTAAGTTTTCACACATATTAAGAAAATAATTAATACTTAATCATAAATGCATCAATTTTTGTTACTGAACAATTTCTCATATCTCTAAACCAATAGTAGTTCAATAAATTTAATTAATCTTTTTAGACTTTCAAAGTATCATCATTAATTGATAAAATTTGCATAGAAAAGCTAAAAAATCTATCTTTGTAAAATAATTTTTTTTTCTAAAAAATCCATCTTTTTGGAACGGATGGAGTATTATTTTTTTCAAATTTAGAATTACTAGTTTAAAATGACAATAATACCACAAATTTTAATAATAATAACATAAATTTAATATTAAAATGACTTAAAATCTTTTTTATGGGGAAAACTAAACCCTAAATTGGAAATAGTGAACCCAAAAATAATGTTTAATTTTATTTTAAATTTATTTTGGGTAAACAAATATTTTAACATAATTATTTGTGCTATTTTCAGAATTTTAAATTTAGGGTGTTGTTTTTGAAAAAAAAGTAGTGCTATTTTAGGGTATTTCTCTATTACTCCATCTGTTTCAAAAAGAATGTCATTCTGATAATTTTCACACAAATTAAGAAAACTAATAAAAATTATATTTTACCCTTTATTAATACACTAAACAAATTTCTCTTTCTAATTAATACATTAAAATACTAGGGTTAAAATTAGATTTTTAATAAAAATTTGCATTGAAAATATAAAGTGACACTCTTTATGTAACAAAAAAAAATGCTAAAATGACATTCTTTTTAAAACGGACTGAGTATATATTGGAATTTTAAATTCATAAGTAGTTCAATAGCATATTGAATTATCTCGAGATTTAACAAACTTATACAATTTTGTTTGGTAGAAAACTAGAAATAGTTAATCTTTCGTATTATTTATTTTATTTCAAATAGGTAACAGAACAATTGAAAAGTAAAATGACGTTATGAGAAAAATGAGTGGATCAAAAATTTTACAAACACAAATTTATAACACGATATATAGTTACAAAATTAAACACAGATGTGAAGAATCACATGAGATTTTTTTTTTTTTTCAACAATCACATGGGATTAAAATTGAGAAAACAAAAATCTAAAGAAAAGTAACTCAAAAAAAAAAAAGCTTCACAAGATCAAACCAGCAAAAGTGGTTTCATACACAGGAAGTTCGTCTCCGTACAGGTTATGATGATTTCCAACTAAATCCAGCTCAAACAAATCCGAACTCGAATCACTTGCATCATCCTCATCCTCATCCTCATCTTCATAATCCTCGAAATCATTATTCTTGACCAAAGTGTTTTCATGATTCTTGTGATAATCTCTCAGAATCTCTCTGGCAATCTCCTCCACTGATCTCCTCCCTCCATCTTCCACATTCTTTTTCACCGACTTTCTGATGTAACCGTTACTGAAATAATCTTCTTCAACATAGGATCTGCTATCGGGGACGACGACATTGACCGGAGAAAATTTAACGCTTCGTTTGATACGGCCAGATGATTTCTCGTAGCTTTTGTTCAGACACGACCTGGAGAAGGAAGAAGCTGAAGAACACGTAGTAGATGGATAGTAGTCAGTTGGTTTCCTAGCGAAAGAAGAATCGTCGTAACTCGTCTTCCTTGGATAACTCTTAACGGCCGTTGATTGTTTGGAATTGTTGTTGCTGAACAACGAATTGATGAAATTTACGATTCGTACTCCAGGTGAAGCTGGAGTTTTGGGTTTCTTTTGATTACTCGAGCTCTTCGCCGATCTTCTGACTCTCGTATTTTCCCAATTCTCGTCGTATCTCGTGATTTTCGGAACGTCGGTGGCGTAATAGTAGTCGCCGGACATTCGGATTGCTCTGTTCTGGTGGAACAGAGTTTTGTCCTCTGTTTTTCTTGGTTTTGTCTTAGATGGGCCGAAACATAATGGCCTTGAAGAAGATATCTTCTTACCGTGGGCTGGCTCGGTGTCGGAAGACGAGAAGATACTGGAGTTGGAATCCGAGGAAGACGATACAGAGCCGAAGAACCGATCTCGGTGGATTTTCGGGTCAGGAACCGATCTGGTCACGCTGATGCTCTGTTTTTTGGTAGTGTTAACAGAGCCGACAAAAGATTGGGTTTTGTGGGTTTTAGGGTCGATGGAATTGTAGATTTCATCGAGGAGAGTGGAAGAGAATGACGGGTTTCTAGATTGGGTTTTGGATTTATGCATGATTTGTTCTGAGAAACTCGACAAAAAAGGGGATTTAGGAAGAAGAAGAGACAAAAGAAGAAAGAGATTATGTCTCTCTAACTGTTTTGTTTTGTGTTTTTTTTCTTTCTCGGAAGACGACGACGAATAAGAGGGAGAGAGAGGAGTTATATATAAGTGGCGATCTCGGCGCGTGCAGATCACGTATACTTACCAGATGGACCACACAAGTGTATTCTTCAATTGTTTTTTATTATAATGTATGCATGTACCTACAATATTTTGTCATATTAACCGTTTTATGTCATTTTCCTCATAATGTGAGGGGCTGATGATTTTCTATTGAATCATATATATCTTAATTGTTCCTATAGAATGAATCTCAAATCAAAATTTCTAATGAAGTATTCATTGAAGTTAGTATATTGGATTCAGTCACTAAATCAATGGAAAATTACAATCATCTACTTTACAAAAAATGTAGCCATACCAAACCAGAACGGGTTGTCTCAAATTGTCAAGACAGATCTTGAGTGTAGGTGGGTTTTGGAAAAGGATGTAATTAGAAGTAAGCAGGCTCTAGATTAATTAAAAGGGTTATATGTTTAAACTTTAAGCAAAGACTCTCCTACACCCAAATTGCCAATTGGTTGTCTCGACAAGGACAGGTTAAGGGACTGTACTTGTTTTGCGTCTTTTTCAGTCTCACATGATTCCCTCCTTTCTTGTTCCTTCATTGTTCCTCATTTCATCGACACTTATGTCTTATTGTTTCCATTCTATATCTTTGTCACACTTCGGCCGATGTTTTCCATTTTATATGATCTCATTATCACATCCAGTTTCGAAGAACCCTCCCCCGTAAATATTGTTTCTAGTTGGACCATATATACTTGTACGAATATATAACAATACAAAACACCTTTCAATCAAACAAGCGATATAGTACAAAACATAGTTGGACCATATATATTTGTACGACTATAGAACAATACAAAACACCTTTGAATCAAATAAGCGATATAGTACAAAACAGAAACTTATATAAAAATGACTTCTTGTTTGATTGTTTCAAAACCAAAATATTTGTTTTTGTTTTCACGTGTTAAAAGATTATGCAGATAATAAAGAAAGGTGCAATAGAATAATTGTTAATCAAAAAACATTTACACATCATAAAACATACCTATCTTTTTTCTTTTCTATTTGCATCTCTAATTTACGATATTTTCAAATTTAAAAAAAAAAAAGACGATAAAAACGGCAAGTTGGTATATTTTTTATATGAGTTAGTTCATAAACTGTGAATTGAAACATATACATCTCCACATTCAAGCGAGTCGAATTGGGCTCAACTGCTCAAGGATACACATTCTTTGTGAAACTCACTTGGTAGAATAAAGTTGATGTATGGTTGACCAAAGTGAGGATGGCAAATTTTGAATCAATGGATTACGACAATGACATATATGCCATGTTCTAAAAATTTCCGCCTAGCTCCGATTACTCCCCAATTAGTCGCTAGTCCCATCCCATCCGCCTAGTTGGCCTAGGCGGCCGTCTAGTTTTTTTTTGTATTTTTTAAAAAATTATTGTTTAACAAAAATCTTGAAAAGTTATAATTTAGTTTTACTATATGGTTAGAAAGTCATTAAAAGTTATTAAAAGTGCAAAAAATCAATTAAAGTCATTTAAAATCATTAAAATTTATAAATTAATATGTTAAAAAATCATTAAAAAGTCATAAATTAATAAATTTATGAATTAATATATTAAAAAATCAATAAAAGTCAAAAAACTAATCTCCGATTAATCCCCGATTAATCACCGATTTTTGGGTTAGGTGCTAGGTCCAACCCGACCGCCCGACTAGCACTTAGCGCAATTTAGAACATTGCATATACGTAGTCTATGAATTTGTTGTGTTAACACCCACATTCAAAGAGGTTTACAATTTACAAAAAAGAAGAAGAAGAAAGTAACACAATAGTATTCTTCATACTAAATGGAAATGAATCTTGCAATGGAAACAAACAACTATTGAATTTTAGGGATGTGTGCGAGAAAACAGAAATTAAAGGGAAAGAAAAATCGCACGGGCGAGTCAGAGATTCAGCTGCTCAGGGAGAGACAATAAGGGCTGACACACACCACAAAAAAAAAAAGAGAGATCTATTCACGCGGTGTAAGCTCTACTGTGTCTCTGTAGGGGTCCCACACGTGACCTGCCACTTGAAGCATATTGTTGTGTTTTCCCTTCTCCATATTGGGACCCTCGCACGTGCGGCCTCCTCACCCACACGCGTACGGCACTTGTTCTTTCACAGAGGGATGGACCATTCACTCGGTTTGGGGCCACGTGTCTCCTCCAAAGACGAGAGAACACACACTGTGAAAATGTTTTTGTTTGTAAGCTGTTGCTGCATTTTGTCATTTATCATTCAACAATCCTCCACGGCTCATCTTCTCAAATCAAGAGCCTGACAAAGTGTTATGTGATATCATTTTCAAATCTTTTATCCACTTGGAACCAATCTGAGAAATTTTATGAGTATATTTAGCAGCAAAATTGTATATTATGATCATTAGGCATTAAAGTTTATTAACAGTCAACACAAGCTCAGATCAATAGCCGACATCCCAAGTGGGTGGAGATGATATTAACTTATAGCCTAACTTATTTATCATGTCCAGTTTAAACGCAAAGATCAGAGTTTTTCATCTCTGCACACCGGTCAAGAGGTTGTAACTTGCAAGTAACCAAATTGTGCACAATCTAAAGACAATATCTCAGATGTACACATTCTGCTGCATTCATTTAGATTTCAGGCGCTGTATGTCTACAAGCTGGTAGAGATCTCCCCGCCGCTGCTTATTCAACGGAAGACTTGTCCTGAGATTGTAAAAACCGAGGTCCAATCAGCGGATCATTCCATCAACAACGGGATTAAAGAGAAACCAGGAAAGTTACCTTCGTTGTTCAAGGATAGAGTAATCAATCTCTGCTATGATAATGTCCTCCTCATGCTCAGTTGTCGCTAGTACCTCTCCAAACTGTCAAATAGTTTTTTATGTTTACGAGTTTAGTGCTCAACTAAAGCTTCATTATCAATCAAATAACACCGAGAAAGGTCTAATGCTTACAGGCCCAACGAGTGTAGAGTGGCCCCAAGCAGTGTAGCCAGCTCCAGAATCTCGAGCAGGTGAGCATGTCGCTACATATAACTGAAGAAAGTAGCACATATAGTTCTATCAACTGCTCCTTGACTTTGATAGAGTCGATAAAGAATATACTTGTATTGTTAACTCAAAGAGAAATACAGGTTTTCGAATAATCTATCAAGAAATCTCTCAAAACTTGTATTTCTCATTGAGCTATCAATACAAGTATTATAACTTGGTTCATGTACCTGATTATCCGTAGCCCTGAAATAAAACAAAACCGATTGAGTGAGCGTTGAGATTTATCCATAATTAACCAAGTAAATCAAGTTTCATAAAGTAGTAGATTGTGAATTGTACCTTGCCCTTTGTAGTAACTCCCAATGCAGCGGTCCAGTTGTCATGTTAAATGCTCCTGGGTAGCACAACAAATGAGCCCCTGAAATTAATAGAGCAAACATGTGGATGATGAGGTTCTTTATAACGCTAATGGACCCGGAAAAAAAAAAAAAGAGGAAGCAAGAAGTCCATTTGGATAAAGCACATAATATAAAGACTCACCTCTTGCAGCATATATCATAGCTAACTCCTGGAATCGGATATCATAGCAGATACCTATTCCTATACGCCCCATGTCTGCAACAACCAACAAAACCATTATTCTCAAGTGCGTAGCTACAATGACCTCATTACTCATTTAAGACATTTCTACAGTCAAAATAGTTGTCAAGGTCTTAGAAGCGTATTAATATTATTGGTGAACAAGTTTTCTTCTCCATGATCATTCAAAAACACTAGGCCAGCATGAATAATGAACATTTCACCGTTGAGCTAAGAGGATCCCAAATCTTATTGCCGATTATTTTTTAGATACTATAGAAATAAGTTTATGTAAGATACATGATTGTTTATGCATAGCCTGGCAAAGATGTTTGGCAAAACCAGATTGAAACCTGTGTCAACGATTGTTGGTGTCTCTCCAGCAGTAAGAGTTTTTGATTCCATAAAAGTAATCTTCCCGGGAATGTCTATATCAAATAAATGTATCTGTAGGCACATGTGCAAAGAAAATCAAGTACAACCAATCAAGAATAGGATGTTCTGAGAACTGATAATACAAGTATGCACGCTCAAGGCCATCTCGCCCCATATTAGTCCTTAGGCTCCAGGAGGAAGAATTCGAGCCAGAACATAATTAACAAAACATTCTTATTACTGATTAAGTCTATTAGATCCCGACAACTGATAACAATATCTACAAATCTTCTCAATCTGGGGGCTCTGTATGGTCTTTCAATTCTCAAAAGAAGAATCAAGATTTTAGAAGTGAGATTTAGCATCCTTTAAACAGAGATTCTAAGGCCTAAAACAGAGGAAATTTCATTGTTTTCTTCTATGAAAGTTTGAGATGAAAGTTTAATCTGGAAAAAAGTCTAACCTTGCGATGCTTAGCTTTCAGCTCCCCATCGGAACCAAAGACACAGCAAGTATTATACAAACGATCACCAAATCTTTCTGGTATAGAGCCACCGATAATTGTAATCTTGAGACGTTTAGAAACTTCAGAAAGCATTGCGGTTGAAGGAGAAGCCTCACCACCTGCATCAATGTCTTCTGCATAAACTGGGAAACTATCATTGGAATATGGACTGTTCCAAATCTCCTGAAACAAATATCAATTGATTGGTTTTAAATCCCAGTGAAGACGAGATCACTAGCTACTACTTCTCGTAAGTTGTACACATTTGAGCTACAGAACATTAGAGTTGACCTCACAAATAACTCTGAGCTAAGATTTTTGTGGTATCGTTTTACAGTATAAGAGAAAGCCAAAATAAATTCAGGCACAAACAATCAAAATCACGAGCAACTAAAATATTTCAAAATTTAACAAAAACCAATGTAATGTGAATATTGCAGATTAGGACGGAGAAATTGAAGAAGAAAACTGACGGGTAAGAGAACAAGCTTAGCTCCCTTGGAAGCAGCTTCTTCGATGGCGTTCTTCGCGTGAGAAATGTTCCTTTTTTTGTCAGACGTCACAGATAGCTGACACAATCCGATGTTGAACTACAATTTCCCAGGAAACGAAGATCAATCAAGTAACGAAAGTGAGAAAGTCGAAAAGCAAAAAGAGAAAGAGCTAACTTTGGTCAAAGGAGGCGCCGGGAGGGGAAGAGCAGAGGGGACTCTGGCTTGGTCGGGGTTGAAAGAGGAAGCCATGGAGGAGATGGATCTTAGAGCTGGCGTTGACGAAGAAGTGAGTTTGATGGTGTGATTAGTGATCGGTGTCAGAGATAATTTAGGGAGGAAAACGGATTTGAGGGAGATGAAGCGAGAAAGAGGATTAGGGTTTGAGAGAAACTTCGAATTGAGGAGTGACGATGAAACTGCCGACTTCATTTCACTTTAGACCGTGTCTGCTGATCAGGTAGATGATAATGATAATGATACCCATCCCTAAAGCACGACACTGATCAGGTGCGGTTGCGATTGCGTTTCAACAGCTGTTTTATTAACTGCTTTATCATCCATTAGTCAAGTTGAAATTTTTATATTATATTATTATTTAATGAGTCATTTAAAAAAATAAACTTTATTTTATAAATTATTATATATTGTATTATTACAAATAAAAAATATAATAAAAATAGAAAAAAAAAATATTTTTGAAAATTATAGAAAAGAATATGAAATATATTTATTTTTTATTAAAAAATGTATTTATTATTTAATTTCATAATTATTACGATATTAAAAATATTATATATTTTTAAATAATAATCGATCTATATATATTCAAAAAAATATCTATTTGAGATCTTGTAATATTTTTAACTATAATTTATTTAACTATAATTTATTTTGTACTAATTTATTTGAATATATATCAAAACAAAAGTTGAAAAATATTATACTATTTTAATAAAGAGTTAGACAAAAAAAAGTTTTTTAAAGAATTTGTGGATTGACCACAAAACTCATAATCATTAAACGATGCATATTAGAGTTGGTGTTTCAAGATTGTAGTTCTTTGTGGGTTATTCCGAATAGTATTTTAGTCAACCTCAAAATGGTTTAAATAAGCGGGTTAACCCACCATGGACGAGTTAGAATTTTAATTTTCAAATGCCCACAAAAACGGGTCTCGCAAGTCAAAATATTAATTTTTAGGTTTAAAGATAGATTGTATACTAAATTTACTAAATAATATGATTTTTTTTTAAAGTTAACTATAGTTTGTTATATTTTTATTTAAGTACGTGTAAGGTTAAGTTTATATTTTAGTTCACTATAAAACGGGTTAAGTAAACAGGTTAGTCTGGTTTGACATCTTTATTTATAATCATTAGTTAGACATATTATAAAATTTTTAAAAAATTATCAAAACAATTTTTCTTAAATTTGAAAATAAATTTTAAGAAAAAATAGTGCGGGGTTAAATCTTAGTTTACATAATTATTGTGGACATACACACGGTCATCTAGTAGAGACATACCATATTTCAAAAAAAAATGAGATAAGAACATTTTAAATTGGGTAATATCTACTTACATTAACATATCACAAAACTAAGAAAAGAAAAAAACTCTAACCAATCATCAATATAGTGACAATTTCAGTAAGCTCTTAAACGTGTACAACCATCATTGCAAACTTACGTACTACGAACAAATCAACAAATAGGGCAAATTTAGAACTCCCTATCCGCCCATATAGTGAGAATATTTATTTTGAAAATTTTAAACTAAGCAATGAATTTGTGTGACGACGAAAAAAGAACAACGTATTTGTGGTGTTGTTAGATACCTTTGAAAAATAACTTTTTTTTTCTTCTAAAGTTTAGATTTTAGAACAAGGTAAGTTTGTCTAGACTCAATCACACCTTAAACTAGGAGTCTATGACTAGTTAAAAAATAAAATGCGGTTAATACTTAGGGACCCTAATACTTATACCTTTATACGTTTTATAAATAAAAAGTTAGGTTTTATTTCTAATCGAATGAAATCGTACCAAACCGGGTAAATTAATTTCCAAATCAGAAAAACGGATGGGCCTTGGTACTCATAATTTGAAAGCCCATATGGACAGAAAATCATCAAAGTTAGAAATGGGCCACATTTATCCCAAAACGAATTACAATTGTCACAAAACCAGAACGATCAAGACGTTTCTCGAACAATACGGAAGCGCTTCAAAACTAAAAAATATCAGACCGAGACGTTCGCTCTCTCTACATCTTTCTAGAAATCTCCATCTCCACTCCTATTTAAATCCCGCAACTCTCAAACAATCTCCATCAATCAAAGCCGAGAATAAAAATCAAAGAAGAAGAGTCAAGAAATCAAGAAAGCAAGTGAAGAATGGATTTGGGAAGGTTTCCGATAATCTCAATCCTCGAAGACATGCTCGAAGTCCCCGAAGAGCACAACGAGAAGAGCCGTAACAATCCGTCGAGAGTTTACATGCGCGATGCGAAGGCAATGGCGGCTACACCAGCTGACGTCATCGAGCAGCCGAACGCGTACGCCTTCGTCGTGGACATGCCTGGGATCAAAGGAGACGAGATCAAGGTTCAGATCGAGAACGACAATGTGCTTGTGGTGAGTGGAGAGAGGCAGAGAGAGAACAAGGAGAATGATGGTGCGAAGTATGTGAGGATGGAGAGGAGAATGGGCAAGTTTATGAGGAAGTTTCAATTGCCTGAGAATGCTGATTTGGACAAGATCTCTGCTGTTTGTCATGACGGCGTTTTGAAGGTGACTATTCAGAAGCTTCCTCCTCCTGAGCCCAAGAAACCAAAGACTATTCAGGTCCAAGTTGCTTAAGTTTCTGTTTTTGCTTTATCTATGTTTGCTTGATTGTCGGGTTTGGATGTAATCGCGTGCGTGTGTTCTAAGATGGAATAAAAGCTGTTTTCTGTTTTTAATCTTTCCCCTTGTTGGATCTTCGAATTAATGAAGTTTGTTTAAGAATTTCCCATTTCAAGAGTTGTAGAAATGTCTATGGAATTATGAGGCACAAGTATATGTATTTATTCACTGGTCACTCTGTTTTCACAGAGGACATCCTTCTTGTTTTTGTTCATCCTTCCTAATAACAACTACGACTTTCTCTTAGTTGCTTTGGTGGTTTCTCTTTCAAGCTGACTTAAAATTCTGAACCAAATTAACCCAAAATAGTATCTCACTATCTCTTACATAGTCAACAAGAAAATACATTTAAGCTGCATTGCATTTTTACTAGTTGTATCACTCTATTCCGTTTGATTAGATTTGATGCATATCTTTGTGTGTATTGGGTGAATTACACTGATCATCTGTATGTAGACATTAACATGTCGTATGTTACAAAAATTTTCTTCGATTCGTAATTATGTATGTTCAGATACAACGCATGGTTACTGTCCTGCGTTGAGTGCAAGTTGCCTTCTTTCACAACCCTGAGCTTGCCTCCCGAGAATATGAAATTCTCCAGGATAGATTGTTGATCCAGAGTTTTTGGTCTGTAGTTAGAAGAATTGTAGGGAAATCTTTTATTTTATTTGTTAAATATATAATAAATTCTACCGTTGTAGAATTAACGAACATTTATTAACCTTGCATAAATGTTTTAGAACTCATTTATAAACCATGATATAAATATTGAATATCCTTTTAATGAATTCATATATAAATTTAGTGTGGGAGTTAATTGAATCATTTAGTTTTAGTTTTAATGTAGTTTTTATTTTATTTTATGATGTAAATATAGTAAGCTACCCCAAATAGTGTAACATTATGAGAATAAAGATGAAGAATTAATGTGAGTTCACTCTTTTAATTTTTAAAGTTCAGCGAAAAGTTTACATAAGAGTTGTAAACTTGAGAAGATTAGTTTAAAAAAAAAGAAATTGATGTGTGATTTCGTGATTAAACATATAATAACGTGAATCTAAGCGAGGATGGAAGAGGCCACTATGTATAAGTTATGGATATAATTAAAAATATTAGGAGATCCCCTAATGACTAATGCCTTCATTTGGAAACTCGAGTAGACACAAAAAGAAAAAAGAAACAAAGGCGTGGGACCAAAAGTCTCCATCGGCCACCTAACGTTCCACACCGCCAAATATAAGACTTCACCAATGTCCGATACTTCCTTTACGTGTTCACACTCCTTTTCTCTTAGCTTCTCGGTACAATCATTTGAGATCTTTATATTCTATAATAACATTATTCGGTTCGTTTATAAGATATGTGTGTGAACACCCACTCCACAAGTGTCGTTTACAAAATGTTGTTGACAAAAACAATAGAGCAATAAATAAAAGAGTGGTGGAGAGAGATGGTCCATAATCTAAATCTCAAATCTTTTCCCAAACCGAACGTTAACATCTGAAGATAGAGAGATTCATACGTGTATCGTTCTGGGTCTTTCTCCTCCTCCCAACATCAATCATCAAATGGGATATTTGCGAACATAATATCATGTATCAAAAACTGTCTCATTTCACATTGTGACAAAATGAAATAGTATTATTTTTTGTTGTCTATTACATTGCTTTCATTAGAATATGCAAATAGAAATAACAATTTATTTTGATGTTTTTAATAGAATTATAGGTACCTGCTACAAATGCTCTGTTACCAAGTCCCAATTAATGTGAACGTCTAACAATTGATTTGAGGTTTTCCTAAATCAAATATATTATTATAAAATATTGTAGCCATGAGCCATCAATTTGTTTTTAACATTGATTATATTACTATATTACAAATGATATGAACTTTTACATACATCAACGATTCTATTGTCTTATAAACATTTACACCAAACATTTCTACTTGCATCACACTATTTATAACTCTATTTATACTAATAAATTCATTTCTCATAGTCCATAGACTAAAATGACTACTTAACAAAATAATATATATATATATATATATATTATATTTAGTTAGAGCATCTCCAACCCTACTCTATTTTAGAGTAAAATCTTCTCCAACCCAACTATATTTTCAATTCTAAAATAGAGTAACTCTATTTCTTATTCTATATCTGGAGTAACTCTATTTCTTACTCTATTTTATAGTTGAATTTATTTAGTTATCGAATGATCATTTTAATTTTAAATCATTATATTTATAACTATTTTTTTTATTTTGATTTAACTTTTTAGCAATTTTGATTTAACAAATACTAAAATTAAAGATAAACAACATATCAAATATTGAAATTAAAGATAAGCAACATAAAATAAATTTAAACAACAAAGACTAGTGATTTAGAAAAATCAAAGACAAAGAAGCTCATTTTTCACTTCGAAATGCGTTAATTAATCATTTATGGGAAAATACATTAATGGTGATATTTAACCAAAATTTACTATGTTTTGTTATTTATATATGATGTAATGTAATTTTCTTTATATAATAAATGTTTAATTTAAATAATATCATAATTTATGGAAATTTTGCAAATAATAAAATAAGTGGGGTTAAATTGTAAATGTTTATAAATAAAAGTATTAGTAATAAAATAAAAATAGAATATACTTAGAATATTCCTTTTTTAGAAAAAAATAGAGAAATACATTGGAGAGAAACTCATTTCTATTTTAGAGTTACTCTATTTTAGAGTCAAAAATAAAAAAATACATTAGAGATGGTCTTAGTTCACATTTGCAAGTAGCAGAGCATATTAATTGATTATTGCATCCACCTTATTTAGTTGTCTGTATTGGTAAGTAGCACATGGTAAGTAGCACAACATACTGACATAGTGATTTATATAGTGCAGAAAAAGGCACAGATCTATATATTTTCACTAAAATAGTTGTTGATAATCACATTATTCACAAAATTAATTACTATTTTGACATGTTATTTGGAAAATTTATTTCAAACAGAATTGTTTTTATATTCGACATTTAAGCAGCTCCACGCAGAAACTCGTGTATGAATGCTTAGTTGTTCATTTACAGTTTTTTAAGCTAGAAATCGCCACCGAAAATTGCTAATTAGTTTTACAAACATTCATTAGGAAATGGATAAGTCTGTAGTACTTTGGCAGACATGCTTAAAATAGTGACAAGACATAGTAAAAAGTTGGTCAATAAATTTAAACGAATTTGTTTTTGTTGGTTCGATCATGATCAAAGAAGTTTGCTTTCAAATTTAGTTTAATTTTAACCAAAAAAAAACTTTCACATAGTTTGCTTCCAAATTTGAAACTCTTAGTAGAAAAAAAAATTAATTCATAAAAATTAAAGAATGCAACACTAAAAATGAGTAAAAAAAAGCAATAAGAATTTAAACAATATTGGAAAAGAAAAAGAGGAGCCCTACTAAAGTCAACTTGCGTGTTCACACTCGTTCCACAAGGTTCGTCTCTCACCTCAAAATCGGTCGAGATTTCTATTTATGAACCCCCCAAAAAAAAGAAATCTTCTCCTCCAATCCAAATTGAAGACCTTTTTCGAAGCAAACTCACACAAACGTGAAAGAACACGACTTCGATGAAAGCCGCCTCCGCCGCCGTTTTCCCGAAAGAAATCGACGAGGCCGAAGACGAGGAGGAAGAAGAAGTCTGTAATGTCTTCGACGGCGAGGTAGAGAGCCAGACGACGTCGTCCAAGAGAGGCCACGACACCAAAAAGCTCAAGGGCTTTTTCACTTCCTTGCTTTTGATGGAGGAGCACGAGAAGCATGACCAGGATGCTCGGAACGCTGCTTCCCGCCGAGAAATGTCCGATTTCCAGTCTAATTACCGGAAAAGAGCTAGAACAATGTCCGACTACTACTCCGATCTCAACGATTACTACGCCGATGCTGAGGAAAGCGGCGATATCAATCGGAAGAAGTCACGCGTCTCATGCGCCGTCGCTTCCGTGTCTGCTACTGCGACGGAGTGTTCGGAGATTGAGGCGGAGAGCAGCGAGATCACCGGATCCGGATCGGTTCGCGGTGCGGGTACGGGTACGGGTCAGCAAAGGCGGTTATGGGTGAAGGATCGAAGCCGAGCGTGGTGGGAAGAGTGTAGCCGATTGGATTATCCAGAAGAGGATTTCAAAAGAGCGTTTCGAATGTCCAAGTCGACGTTTGAGTTAATCTGCGAGGAGCTGAATTCGGCGGTGGCGAAAGAAGACACCGCCCTGAGAAACGCGATTCCGGTGCGGCAGAGAGTCGCGGTTTGCATATGGAGATTAGCCACCGGAGAGCCACTCCGTCTCGTCTCCAAGAAATTCGGTTTAGGAATCTCCACTTGCCACAAGCTTGTTCTTGAGGTATGTAAAGCGATTAAAGATGTTCTAATGCCCAAGTACCTTCAATGGCCAGATGATGAATCTCTGAGAAACATTAGAGAAACATACGAATCGATTTCGGGTATTCCAAACGTTGTTGGCTCCATGTATACCACTCACATTCCGATTATAGCTCCTAAGATCAGTGTAGCTGCTTATTTCAACAAGAGGCATACTGAGAGGAACCAGAAGACTTCATATTCAATCACAATTCAAGCCGTCGTGAGCCCTAAGGGCGTTTTTACTGACTTGTGCATCGGATGGCCCGGGTCGATGCCTGATGATCAGGTGTTGGAGAAGTCATTGTTATACCAAAGAGCCAAAAATGGAGGTCTTTTAAAAGGGTTGTGGATCGCTGGTGGACCCGGTCACCCTCTATTGGACTGGGTCTTGGTTCCATACACGCAACAGAACTTGACATGGACGCAGCACGCCTTCAACGAGAAGATGAGTGAAGTGCAGAGAGTGGCTAAAGAAGCGTTTGGGAGGTTAAAAGGACGGTGGGCGTGTCTGCAGAAGCGGACTGAAGTGAAGCTGCAGGATTTGCCTACGGTTTTGGGTGCGTGTTGTGTGCTTCACAACATATGTGAGATCAGAGGTGAGAAGATGGATCCGGAGCTGATGGTTGAAGTGATTGATGATGAGGTTTTGCCTGAAAACGCATTGAGATCGGTTAATGCGATGAAGGCAAGAGATACTATCTCACATAATCTATTGCATCACGGACTCGCGGGTACTTCTTTCCTATAAAAGAAAAAGACAAATGGAAATGTTCTTTTAGTTTCTCCTCGTAAATGATAAACTAAACTCACTTTGATTCTTTGGTTTATGCATATTGTATTGTACCTTTAGATCACAGACGTTATATGAGGCAATAGAAGAAACTTACATTATATATACATACTATAAGCAAGAATGTGTAATATATAGCTTAATTCTGGTAGTGTGAGGTTTGACCCTTTTGTGTCATGGTGCTTCAAAAAAAACGACACGCATTTCATATTGTTGCTAGTCTTCAGGGTACGTCACTCGTTTGTCTAGTGGCTCTATACTCAGCGAGCGACTCACCAATGACAGCCACACTCTTTTCGGACCCACCGATCAGATGCAAACCTACAAGCGGGATAAGATATAATTTCCCTCACTCTTAATGGTTTTAATAAAATCTTAGAACCAAAGTTGGTTTAATTTGTATTTATAATCGCTTTTTATAACACTGATACAACTTATACAACATACAATGTTAAAAATCCACGATCACGATGAACAGTTATATTTGTACTACGATGAAGATTTTTTTATAAGCTTGCTTCCATTAACTAATTTGCAGAAATTGGGTCATCTGGGAATCAAACCTCGAACCTCCTGATGTAGAAATATGAATGAATGTTTTTTTCATCAACCACTGGATTAAGAAAGTTTCCACAAATTTATAATCGTTTTTAATTTATTTATTTTTAAATGGGTTTAGATTTGCATATCTATAGATATCTTGATTTTATAGTGGATATCCGAAATTCCTAAATCACAAACCCAAAATGAAAATTCCTATCCATTTTATAGCAATAAAACTGGAAAATCGGTATTAAAGAAGGCAAAAAAAAAAAAATGGCATTCTAGAATTTTTTTGAAAACCCCACAAAAAAAAGAGTGGAAGACCTTAAAAAAGTAAAGTTTAAAAAACAATGGTTGATATAAATCATGACTCCCGGTATTTTCTCTGATTTTGTTCAAAGGAAGAAAGTTAGTTAATTTGCATAGCCATTGAAACAGGGAAGAGGAGAGGAGAGAAAGTTAGAGACCAGAGAAGAAAGCTTACCATCTTCTTTCCTCTTCTTTTCTCTCCTCTCTTCTTGTTCCCAGACACGAGTTAGGTCTGGTGACACCTGAATTTATCATTACATATCAGAATTTCTTGATTGATAAAATGGCTAGTTTCTCATCGGACGATGGGCATACGCCAGTGAACTCGACGGTGGTCGCCATTGACAAAGACAAGAACAGTCACTACGCTGTTCGTTGGGCCGTCGATCATCTCTTCAACCTCATCAACAACCCCAACATGATTCTAGTGCATGTCCGTCTTAAAAATTCAAACCGTAGGTATCTTTCTCCTCAATTTCCCATAATACACAATCGTGTCTTCTAAATTGGGTAACCCTTGTTGCAGATGATAATGATGAGTTAAATCAGCTTTTTGTTCCGTACAGAGGGTATTGTGCGCGAAAAGGGGTATAATTGAAATCTCCTCTTTTTTTCATTCAAGCATTTCGTCCAACACTTTATATATATATTGATTTTTTTTTTGTTTTGGTTCTGCGTTCTCTAGATTTCAATGATGGAGGTTATTCTGGAAGATACCGACGTTGCGAAAGCAGTCTTGGATTACGTTAACAATAACCTTGTGAACAACATCGTGGTGGGATCATCCTCAAAGAACCCATTCGCTAGATCTCTCAAGTTCACTAAATCCCACGACGTTGCAGCTTCCATCCTCAAATCGACGCCTGAGTTTTGCTCCATCTATGTCATCTCTAAAGGCAAAGTCCAGTCTTCAAGAACAGCTCAGAGGCCTATCACCAACACACTTGTCCCACCTCGTGCACCATCATCTACATTCCCTCTCCACAATCTACCTGACGCTGACCAAGATCCCTTAGCCAGGTATAAACCAACGTTATATATTTCTTCTCTTATATATACGTATGTTGTTTTGGTCAATCAACACAAAACATTGTTCTTGAGACATCTTAGGGGCCAGCGTAATGCGAGAAACACAACTCCAGAGAGGTATTCTCATGATAATGGCTTCAACGCTGTGAGAGATAGGCACAGAAGTCCTCCAAATGGATCCTTGGACTTTAATCATGAGTTTAGGCAGGCAAAATGTCAAAAGAACTCTATGGCACGTAATTCGTTTTCCGATGAATCGGATGTTGGGTCTCTCATGTTGGGTTCCATTGACCTAACTGCTCAGAGTTTTGATATCTTTGGTGGATCTGGTTCTTCTGATGAGTCAGTTAATTCACAATCAAACGTATGGTAACCGTAGAACTTTAAGTTTTTGATAGCTCGAGTGCTTAGTATGAACTAAATGGGTGGATGCTTATTTGCAGAGAGATATTGAAGCTGAGATGAAAAGGTTAAAGATTGAGCTCAGGCAAACCATGGACATGTACAGCTCAGCCTGCAAAGAAGCACTTAATGCAAAAAAAACAGTAAGAAATATAGGAGTGCCAGAGCTAGTTGATGAGGATGTTTTCTTGCTCCATCTAATACTTCCCGGCTCTCGTGTTTCTGTAGGCAAATGAGCTTAATCAGTGGAAAATGGAAGAAGCTCGAAGATTTGAGGAAGCTAGGAGTGCTGAAGAGGCAGCCCTGGCTGTTGCAGAGATAGAGAAGGCCAAGTGCAGAGCTGCAATGGAAGCAGCTGAGAAAGCTCAGAGAATGGCGGAATTGGAAGGACAAAGAAGGAAGCAAGCAGAGATGAAAGCAAGAAGGGAATCGCAGGAGAAAGACCGTGCTCTCAGTGCTTTGGTACAAAACGATGCCCGGTACAGAAGATACTCTATAGAAGAGATTGAAGAGGCTACTGACAGGTTTGCAAACAACAGAAAAGTAGGAGAAGGCGGATATGGACCAGTCTATAAAGGCACACTTGATCACACTCCTGTGGCCATTAAAGTGTTGAGACCTGATGCTGCTCAAGGAAAGAAGCAATTTCAACAAGAAGTCGAGGTTCTAAGTTGCATAAGACATCCTCACATGGTTCTTCTCCTTGGTGCGTGTCCGGAATATGGGTGCTTGGTTTATGAGTTCATGGAAAATGGGAGCTTAGAGGATAGACTCTTTCGTAGAGGAAACTCGCCGCCTCTTTCATGGAGGAAAAGGTTCCAAATAGCAGCAGAGATCGCTACTGCACTCTCCTTCCTTCACCAAACAAAGCCAGAGCCTCTGGTTCACCGTGACCTAAAACCTGCCAACATACTCCTAGATAGAAACTATGTGAGTAAGATCAGTGACGTTGGATTAGCTCGCTTAGTCCCCGCGTCAGTGGCTGATACGGTCACGCAATACCACATGACATCTGCAGCAGGAACGTTCTGTTACATAGACCCCGAGTACCAGCAAACAGGAAAGTTAACCACGAAGTCAGACATATATTCGTTAGGGATAATGCTGCTTCAGATCATCACTGCAAAGAATCCAATGGGTCTGGCTCATCATGTGTCGAGGGCAATCAATAAAGGAACTTTTAAGGATATGCTTGACCCGGCCGTGCCTGATTGGCCTCTCGAAGAAGCTATAACTTTTGCTAAGCTGTGTCTAAAATGTGCAGAACTAAGAAAGAAAGATAGACCAGATCTTGGAAAGGATATAGTTCCAGAGCTTGTCCGATTAAGAAGCTTGGGGATGGACGACGAGTCAGGTATATGACTACATACAAAACCCTAAACAAAAGTCTTGAAATTTAGTAAGTAAAACTCAATCGCTTACACTTTCAATACGCAATTTTTTATTCATTAGGATGCCAGAAGTAACAACTGGGTCTGAAGATCATATATTTTCTTAAATCTTTTCGAGACTTTGATGAGGAACTGAATAGAGGGAATGCTTGCTTCTCAAGAAAGAAAGTTAAGGAAGTGGTAAGTGAAGTGTCATGAAGAGATGAATTAACTAAAATCTAACCCTTGTCAATATTATATCTCTGTAAGAGCATGATTATAGGTGGGTAATATGTTGGGGTAATATATGAATTTTATAATATTTATTGTATTTTAGAATCCCAAGTTTTTTTGTTGATGTTTTATGTGATTATAGGTAGTAAATATAGAGGAGTTTAAAAAAAAAAAAAATTATGAAATTGAGTTTTTTTAAAATAAAGTTTATTTTCTTAAAATTGATAACATAGTACATTCAATAAAATTTGAAATTTGAAACATACATGAAACAAAAACATTTAAAACATAGATTTAGAAATCATAAACGGAAAGGAACGCTCAGTTTTAATCTTGATCATGTCCAAATTTTTGCCATATATGCTCCATCAAATCATTTTTCAACCGCTGATGCATTTGTCTATCACGAAGTCGAGTTCGAACGCCCAGCATATCAGCATTATTTGTAGGCATAGATGTAGAAAACGTGAAATCCACATGTGAACTTCTATTTCCTTCTCCTAGTTGAAATTCTGATACATCAAACTGAGTGTTAACATCTCGTTCATCTTCTACTATCATATTGTGGAGTATGATAGATGCTCTCATAATCTTTCCTATTTTTTCCTTATCCCAAAAAAGAGCTGGGTTTTTAACAATGGCAAATCGAGCTTGCAAGACTCCGAAAGCACGCTCGACATCTTTTCGGATAGCTTCTTGACGTTGAGCAAATAAAGATGGTTTTGGACCTTGTGGAAGTGGAATAGATTGGATAAAAGTTGCCCATTTTGGATAAATACCATATGTGAGATAGTAAGCCAAATCATACTCCCTTCCGTTGACAGAGAAATTAACTTGCGGAGCTTGACCATTTATTATATCATTAAAAACTGGTGAGCGGTCAAGGACATTGAGATCGTTTAAGGTACCTGGAGCTCCAAAAAATGCATGCCATATCCAAAGATCGTATGAAGCTACAGCCTCTAAAACGATTGTGGGTTTTCCTGATCCACGTGAGAATTGCCCTTTCCAAGCGGTGGGGCAATTTTTCCACTCCCAATGCATACAATCGATGCTTCCTACCATCCCTGGAAATCCGCGTTCCTCTCCAATGACAAGAAGTCGTTGAAGATCCTCCTGTGTGGGTCTCCTTAGGTACTCATTTCCGAACAAATATATTATTCCTTCGACGAAATGTTCCAAGCATAAACGAGATGTAGGTGCAGCGAGGCGGAGGTATTCGTCAACTTGATCAGCCGCAGTACCATATGCCATGAGACGAATTGCTGCGGTACACTTTTGAAGTCCGGAGAGACCACGCCTTCCGGTAGCATCTTTGTTTTGTCTGAAGTATCGAACTTCATTGGAGAGTCGATCAACAATAAGCATGAACAAGTGCTTGTTCATTCTAAAACGGCGTCGGAATAAATGAGGTGGGTATGTTGCATCTTCTTTGAAATAATCGTTCCATAAACGCTCGTGTCCATCTTCGCGATCTCTTTCAATAACGTCTCGTTTTTTCTGAAATTGGTTGCCCTCCGATGATCACCAGAATCATTCAAGAGATTGTCAAACTTTTGATTGAATTTCCGTTCAAAAATTTCTTCAAAAGATTCATCGATTGATCCGTAGGGATTAGTTGAAGAGGATGCCATATTTGTGTGTGAAATTTTGATGAACAAATAGAAGGAGAACTTGTTTGAAGAAATAGAAGAGGAGAATGGATAATTTATTTTAGAGGAGGAGATGGAGAACAAGAGATAGAAGAAGAGAAGCAGAATACAAGCAGAATACAAGAGGAGATAGAAGAAGAGAAGCAGAATACAAGAGGAGATATAAGCAGAATAATTGTTTACATGTGAACAAAGATATTGTCTAGAGTCACGAGTTTATTTTCTAGAGTCACGAGTGTATTTTCTAGAGTGTCGGTACAAAATGACAACAAAGATATTGTCTAGAGTCACGAGTTCAACTAC
Source organism: Eutrema japonicum (assembly GCA_030161315.1). NCBI lineage: Eukaryota > Viridiplantae > Streptophyta > Magnoliopsida > Brassicales > Brassicaceae > Eutrema > Eutrema japonicum. The sequence continues at coordinate 51,832,949 of BSQW01000005.1, forward strand.
TCCTCTGTTTTGGTAATTACTCCTCTGCTACATTCTAAAAAGTATTACATTACCTCAAAAAAAAAGAAAAAATTCAACTAGTTTTCAAAGGATTACCGCAGGCATGTCAACAAAGTATTTAACGTCGTCAAAGGACATAGCTAGAGGAGTGAAAGGAAGAACCATTCCTTTCTTGGTGCTCATAATCTCCATCGTCGTCAAAGGACATAGCTTGTGGCTTTCCAAGGGCTGTTGTTATATTATGATGCATAGAAGACATGTTAATATATTTTTTGAGCTGGTAACAACAAAAAGGGATCGAATACAAAAGAAACTTACGGTCTAGATAAGTAAGTGCGAGTGTAAAAAGACAGTTGAAGAAGACAGTTCTTGTCATCAAATACATCCCACATGTTAAGCACCGTTGTGCAAGAACCCGAGAGACAAAGCCTTGGGTTTCCTTGAACTCTGCAAGAAGAATAATGTTCATACAAGCTTATACAAGCAAGAAGAATAATGTTCATACAAACTTATGCATAGAAAGGTACCGATTCATTCATTTGAAAAACTCAAAGTTCATACAAGCAAAAATACAAACTTATGCATAGAAAGGAAATACTAATTAGAAATACAAATCTGAAATGAGTTTGTTCTTTAGAGCCAATTCCATATCAGTAAGTGGTTCTGTTTTCAGTAGCAAACTATCTAGCAACTTCTTGTCAGAAAGCTTGTCCTTCATACGTAAATCCTTCTCCTTAATTGCCCACAACTCCTGAAATTCTAACACATCCTTGCTTTCTTGGTCCACAGTGGTTTTGTTGCTCAAACTCCTTTTACCTTTTGCCTTGGAAGCCTTAACACCAGGCGGACGACCCAATGGTTCATCATCTTCAGAAAGTGATTGTACACCAGACTGTGTAGAAGCCTCCTCAACCCTTCTTCTTTTTGATCTCCCTTCACCACACCATTTCTGGTCATGCCGTAGCTCTAGCCAAGCATGTTCAAGTGTGAACTTGTTCCCGTAATCATTGAAGAAGAGGTCCAGAGCAAGTTTCTTATAGTCTTCGTCACCCCAGCCACTTTTTATGGTAGAATGTGCAGCCTCATAGCAGCCTACGAACTTGCAGACTTGGTCATTGATCCTCTGCCACCTCTGTTTACAGTGATCGTGTGCTCTACTTGGTATACCAGCAAGCTCAGGAATCTTTTTAAGACTTGAGTTAAAATAAGCTGCTATGCGTGTCCAAAACGCTGTAGCTCTTTGCTCATTCCCAACGACTGGATCCTTGCTGGTATTCAACCAAGCACTGATGAGCACAATGTCTTCTTTGGGACTCCAATTCCTTCTTTCTTTACGGCCCTCACCTTTGGGTTTACCTAGGATTGGATCATCACTACACTCACTACTAAAGACAGGAACATCTGATGATCCAAGGTTTATGATAGGTGAAAACCCATCATACGGATTGGGTTGAAGACAAAGGTTTCCTTGTTGACAATTTAAAAGGTTAGTAAATCCTGAAGAGTGACTAAATGGATTAGTAGAATCCATTTTCTAGTTTCTGGTGGGTGTTTAAAGGTTTTGGACTGTGTTAAGCTACTGATGAAGAGTTTAATATATAAGCAGAGGTTGAAGTGTGTTTTGGTTACATTGAAATTTTAATAGTTTTTATTAGTTTTTTAGCAATCAATGAATACAAGTAAATGTCTAATCTAACAGCATTGATCACAGAACTAAAGAGGTGCAAGTTTTTCGTGTTTAAGTTTTACATAACAAATTATGCGTTGTGTTTTAGCAATGAATGACCAACAACTCTCTGTCTAAGCTAACACTAGCAAGCATTTATCACAAAGACAATAAAAAGTAAACAATACAGAGCATTGATCACAGAGACAGTAACCTAACCTAAACCTAACCAAGTTCTACACCTAACCATTTATCAGTTAAAAGGCTGTAAACTTATGCAATTATCAGTTCTACACCTAACCAAGTTCAGCATTGTAAAACATATGAACACAAACACAAACCAGTGATCATTGATATAAGAATTGCAAAATCTAGTGTACTTATGAACACCTCTGATGAAACAGAAAGTACAGAATCGCATGTGTGATATGAAGGTCTAACCTTACTTCTTTTATGCTTTCTTCTGCTCCAAAACCCGCTTCCTGCTTATTTCTTCTGGAAGAAAATGCTGATATGCTATCATAGGCCTGGTATAGATCCTCGCCCTGAATCCACGAAAAAAGAAATGCACCATACGAAGGCAAAGAAATATCATCTTAAGACGGACGCATATAGGTTTAATGAACTCTCAAAACCGAGAAAGAAAACACAAGCAGAATGGCACAAGGAGTTACCTCTACGAGATTCCCTTCTCTTTGAAATTGCTCATATCTGGATCCAGAAACAAGAGAACAGCCCATTAACCACTGATATATGAACTAACTTCAGAAAAATCAACAGAATCCGAGAAAAACTTCAGTATATTTAGCATCAGATCTGAAGAAATCATCAGATCTCCACTAGGTTTATACTAATAGAGACAATATGATTATACGAATTTATGACCTAATCTGAAGTTTCCATCCATAGCTAAAATCAATTAGTTTCCAAATCGATAACAGCTAAAATCCAGAGAGAAAACTAATTCCTTTTCTGGAAAAAAAATAATATCAAAGAATACGAATCAATCAAGTTAAGCTCTGATACGGAGAATCAAACGAGACCCGGAAAATTTCTCTAAAAAAAACGCGAGGAAGAAAACCATAGCATAAACAAACGGAAGATTTATATTACCAGCTTCGAATCCGCATCACCACGCGAGCTCTCAACCGTAAGACCGGACTCGAGCGAGTTCGATAGAGTCGACTCGCTCTGAGACTCAACCGACGCTTCCGCATCGCGATCCATCTCAAGAGAAACGATATTCACCCTATAATCATTCTCCATCGGTGCTCTTCGATTGTCCGATGCTCTCCACATAAAACAAAAAAAAATCTGTGTCTCTCAAGGAAGAAAAAAATTGTTCGTCTCAGTTCAGATGAGGAGATGTCGAGAGAGAACAAAGAAACAAAACGCTTCGGTTCAGATTTTTTTTTCTCTTTCTTTATTGATTTCAACCAATCAGGATCAAGCAATATCAGTATATTTACTGATAATATAGAATCCATTTTTAGATCCGGTAAAATAGTTTTAAGTGTATTTTTATTTATTTAATTCGATTAAATCTATAACAACTCACTATATTTACTCATATTACCCACCTATAATCATGCTCTAACATAATACTTCCACATTTCTGGCTTTCCGATTAAAAGTTTTGAGCAAAAAGTAATGTATCGTTTTGTTGTAAAATTGGAGTAAGTAAATTATACACGAAGGTATCGTTTTAGTTGATGTAGTTACTTACTTATTCACATTGAATATATATTGCCACTATATATATATATATATATATATATATATATATATATAGTGGCAATACCACTTGGTTCCCAAAGAATAGAGAGGTTATAAACAACAACAAAAATATAAGAACCAAGTTGCCTTGGCCCAGTGGTAAGAAAATGTCTATGTGGGCTTCCCCCACCTGGGTTCGAATCACCTTGGTCACAGTGGATTTAACATGGCTTCCTCTGGCCTATGGAGATTAGTCGGGTGTGTAGCAAGCCCCGGATTACCCCATATTAATAAAAAAAAAAAAAAAAAAAAATATAAGAGAAATATTGAAGATGAAAAAGAATCAATCCAATGGAATTGATACAAAACCAACTTTGAAAGCAAAGTATAAAAGAACAATGAGAAAACAAAAAATGGGTTTGTGAGTATACATTGCGAAAGGAATATTGACATCCCACTCTCACCTCCAACTCTTGTTAAATAGCATATTTTGTCATCTAAGCAGAAAATATATTATCCCACATAATCAATTTAATTGTTTGTTAGAACAATGGTTGTATTTAATAGTAAACAAATCTAGTCGTTTTTATCACCTATATATCATTTGTAAATTGTAAAACTAATTGTAAATGATGTTTGCATCTTAACCCTAATTAAGAAAAAAGAAAATAGTGTGTAACTTTAACATACATTGTCCTTTTAAACTTTTTTTTATTTATATTCTCGATTTTAATGTTTTAACTTTCCAGCGAAACACAATCCATCAAGAAAGCATCTTCGTATCAAACCCACCACCTGACCTGATGATTTATAAATGTCCATCTAACTTACTAAGCAATGAACGAACATTCCACTCCAAACACCAATTTTTAGGTTATCATCATGGGCCTCACAATCATCATCATCTTCATGGTCATGCTCATTTTAGTTGCATCATCACTGTCCGAACAAACAGATGTCCTCACTCCTCTTTGCATCAGTGAATGCTCCACGTGTCCCACCATTTGCTCTCCTCCGCCCTCCAAGTCACCACCTCCGTCTCCCTCATTGCCGTCATCCTCTCCGCCACCGCCACCACCACACAAACGCTCTCCATCACCGTTTTCACCGCCGTCGCCTTTAATCACCGTCATCCATCCTCCGCCACCACGATTTTACTATTTTCAGTCCACACCGCCGCCTCCACCGCTTTCTTCCGATGTAAAAGGCTCGCCACCGTCGCCAAAGGGACAGTCACAAGGGCAGCAGCAGCAGCCTCCTTACCCATTTCCTTATTTCTATTTCTACACCGCATCAAATGCCACTATTCTCTTTTCGTCTTCTTTTTTGATTTCTCTTTTTATATTTTCTCTATCTGTTTTTCTTAGCGGTTTGTTAGTGTAAAAGACTCCTCTATTGTTACGTATATATATACTATTGTTTGGTGTAATATAAGATTGCTTTTTCATCAATGCGATATGGAACATCAAAAGCAGACGCCAATAAAACAGAATAACATGAAAGTATTATTAGATTGAGGCATGTGAAAACGAGATACTCGGCCTAATATCTAGCTGCTGATATTGTCTATATACTTGTTTTTTTTTTTTTTACCGCAAGTAAAAGGAATCATTAACTTTTTTTGGTCACGTACTAAGAATTGCACTAAATTTTTTTTAGCGATATGTAAATGTGAATTCTATATGACAATTGATTGCGACAAAAATACGTAGATTACAAAAACAAAATTATTCTATTTTCATCTGGTGGTTAAATCGATTTTTTTTTGTATTAAAAATAATGATGTTTAAATTATTATTTTGTATCACCTATATAAGTATTAATTTTTTGTTTTGTAAATATTTGTTGATCAAAGTTGTTTTAATCCTTAATTGACGCGGTGAAAAAAACAGAGAGTAAAGAGGGGTGAAAATAAAAGTGAAAGAGCGATGTCCATTTCAGATCCAAAAGAGGGAAAGACAGGAAACGAATGAGCAGAGTTTGCAGAAACATTTGATGTTCATCCCTTGAAAAATCTGCTCTATTGTTTCTGGATCTACATCCATTCTTCTAGGAGATTTCGAGGAAGATCCGGAATGGCAACGGAGGTTGGGGAGATGTCTCCGCCGGAGGCGACGGTGAGTCTTCTCTCCCTCGCTTCCGCCTCTCAGCAACCGTACGTTTCCGAGCTCCTCTCCTTCACTCTTGATCGTCTCCACAAGGTTTCTCTCTTCTCTTCTCTTCTCTTGACATCTCTCTGCGCGCATGGATCTCTGAATCTTGTGGGTTACTGAATTTGAAGGAGCCGGAGCTGCTTCGAGTGGACGCAGAGCGGATTCAGAGGCAAATGCAAGAGGTGGCAGTTGGAAATTACCGCGCGTTTATCACCGCTGCAGATGCTTTGCTTGCGATCCGGCTGGAAGTATCCTCCATTGATAAGCATCTCGAGTCTCTGGTAAATTATACCAAATTGAGTTCTCCTGCTTCACGTTGTTATGTCTGCCTGGTTTTGAAGGTTTCTGAATCCTAGCCGATTAATTACGATTAGTAACAGTGGAATTATAAAATCGATTGGAATAGGTGAATGAATTATCAGTCTATGCGAGATTGATCTTGTTGCGTTGTAGTCTAGCAGGCAGCTAACGTCTTGAGAATAGGTGAATGAATTATCAGTGTATGCGAAACTTGGGAGATTGATCTTGTTCCATGTTTTCCAAAGCAATATATGTTCTTGCACAGCATCCACTGACTTTAGCAGTTGCATACTTGGAGAAAGAAAAGAAAAAAAATCTTTCAAGACTTTGATGTCAGAATTCTGTACTTTTCACCTTTTGCAGATTGGAGAAGTCCCAAAGCTAACGTCTGGTTGCACAGAATTTATCGATTCTGCTGAGAATATTATGGAGAAGAGGAAGATGAACCAAGCTTTGCTGGCAAATCACAGCACTCTTCTTGACTTGCTTGAGATTCCTCAGCTTATGGACACGTAGGCTACTAGATCTCTTGCCAAAAAATTTAATCTTATTTCTTGTCTATTCTATGCTCATGCCTATGAATGAGAGAAAAGCCGATCCTATTCCTGGCGCTAAGCAATTTCTAAATGTTTGCAAGCTCTCTTCAAAATGATTTTTATCTTTGTCAGATGCGTGAGGAATGGAAATTTTGATGAGGCTCTTGACCTGGAAGCATTTGTATCGAAACTTGCGACCATGCATCCCAAGTGAGTTTTTTTTTTTTGTTTGTTATCTTTCTCACAACATAATTTCTTTGGCTACTTAAGGCCTGAAACGTCAAGCTTTAGCTCGTAAGAATTAATCTTCTCTCAATGTCAAGATTGCCTGTTATCCAAGCACTTGCAGCGGAGGTTAGACAAACAACTCAGTCACTTCTCTCACAGCTTCTCCAGAAACTACGCTCAAATATACAGGTTTCATGTGAATATAGTCTATTTTGTATTGAGTGAATTATGGTTGGGTTTAGTAATCTAGGAGGCTCAATATTTTGTTGCTACTCTCTATTTCAGTTGCCAGAATGTCTCCGGATTATTGGTTACTTACGCCGAATAGGAGTCTTTGGCGAGTATGAAATGCGATTGCAGGTGAACTCGTTTGTCATATATCCATTTGAATTGATCCTTTCATTGTATAAGCTCTGCCTTCACTTCTGAATGTTCTTCTTCTCTGTGCAGTTCTTAAGATGCCGTGAGGCATGGCTCACTGGAATTCTTGAGGATCTAGACCAGAAAAATGCTTACGAGTATTTAAAAGGCATGATTAACTGTCATAGAATGCACCTATTTGATGTGGTTAATCAATACCGAGCTATTTTTGCTGATGATACATCTGGGAGTGAAGAAAATTATGATGGTGGACTTCTGTTTAGCTGGGCCATGCATCAAATAACATCACACCTGAAGACTCTGAAAATTATGCTCCCAAAGATTACTGAAGGAGGATCTCTATCAAATATTTTGGATCAGTGCATGGTAGAGTTCTTTTGCATCTCATATATTCACTTTTGAATACTTTGTGCAACTCTGATTGACATTTTACCTTCTCTCATGACCACACAGTACTGTGCTATGGGGCTTGGTTGGGTTGGGCTAGACTTCCGGGGTTTGCTTCCTCCACTTTTTGAAGAGTAACAGTTCTTCTTATTATATATATATTTTTTTTTTCTGTCATAGTCTTAACTTATTTGTTTACAAGTTCAGTACTTGACTCACATACTTTCTACAGGGCGGTTCTAAACTTATTCTCCAAGAACATGAGCACAGCAGTTGAGAATTTTCAGGTTGGTAAATAGAAAAAAGTTCAACTTTTGCTCTGGCATGGAACTCAACTCAGATATAAAATGCGTGTTCCTATCAATCACATGTTGTACTCTTGAATTTCTCTGTTAAATTCTTCATGATGTTTTACTCAGATATAAAATGCGTGTTCCTATCAATCACATGTTGTACTCTTGAATTTCTCTGTTAAATTCTTCATGATGTTTTACTTGCAGTTAGTTTTGGATTCTCATCGATGGGTTCCATTACCATCTGTCGGCTTCCCATCAAGCGGTATTAATGAAGGTAGCAAAGATGACGTCACACCTCCATCATACTTGATGGAGCACCCGCCCCTAGCAGTTTTCATAAACGGTGAGACAATTACACAGTATGAATTTCTAATATTATGGATGATATATCCAATGATGAGCGTTCTAACTATTAAAAATGTTGCATATAAATGTAGCTCTTTTTTCAGTCTGATTGTGATTGATAATCACGGCTATGTCCACAGGTGTATCTGCTGCTTTGAACGAACTACGTCCTTGTGCCCCACTAAGTCTGAAGAATGTTATTGCTCACGAATTGATCAAAGGACTTCAGGCTGTCTCTGACTCCTTATTAAGATACAACACAACTCGGATGCTTCGACTCAATGAATCCAATCTCTTCCTCTCACTTTGCCGAGCTTTCGTTGAGGTACAATTTTGCATCTCAACTCAATTTTGTATCAACAAGTAGCACAGTTTAGTTGTCTAAGTAGGAGTGTTCAAATCAAGGTTTCTGTTTTTGAGAAATAGTAACCAAGGTAAAACCAAATCCACTATGGATTGTTATTGGGTTTTCGTTTGCTTTGGGTTTTTAATCGGATATAAATCTAAATTTTCGAACGAATGAAAGTTTTGATTCAGTTTTGGTTTTTATTTCAGTGTTTCAGACATCTAAATAATTAAACCATTTAGATCCAAATAAGATGAATTTAGTTTTTTAATCGGTTTGGAAATCCTAGGATTGAACACTTCTATGTCTAACTAACATCACCGTTTATTTCTTTTTGGTGGTTGTTCTTACAGGTAGTTTTTCCACATTGCGCCACATGCTTTGGCCGGTGTTATCCAGGTGGTGCCACTATCCTTATGGATGCTAAGAGCGCATATGACGGTCTAGGTCGCATCTTAGCCGCTTCGTCCTCTCCAGAACCATCCAACAAACCAGCAAGGACCAGCAGCACCGACACAAAGAGTGCATCAGAGAACGGTGTAACCTCCCAAGTCGAAGAAAAACAAGTCGAGAGTCCGAATGAGAAAGAAGAGAACAGTCCCATCCCCTTGCAGATTCCTGAGACAACACCACCCGAGTCTTGAGAGATTTTCTTAAATTTTTCTTATAAAAGAAGAGAAAAAAAACATATAAAGAGAAAATTAAGCGAAGAACATCAATAGATTACTATATCGTATAAATTTTATAGGACTATGTTTTGAGACTTGATTCAAATCGTTTATGTTTCTTTAAAAAAAAAAAAAAAATCTGATGTAAAATCGAAGAATAACTTTGGAGCCATTGATCTTGACATTTCCAATCGTTGGTTTTGATCTTTCGTGACACAAGATCCTAATCTAGTCCAGTCGTCTTTTGCTTTCGTAATAGTTAAATCAGTAAAATCTAATTTTATAGGAATGTGAGATAAGTCGAACTGCATAACACAAGCATTCCAACGTTTTTAATCCAAAATGAAAATTTCTCCACGTCCAATCATAAAACATAAATAATTTATCTGCTTTTAATTTTTTTTTCTTTAAAAATAAAATCTCATCAGAATTGAAGAACTTTTTTTTTTTGATTTTTTGGTTGAAAAGTGAAGTGCAACTTCAAAGAAGAAATGATATAGCAACAACTAGAACAACTTTGAGGTGTGAAATATTTAATTTTTTTTTTTTTTTTGATATATCCTATCGGCTGATCCGGTCAGTTCTGGTAGGAACACACCGAAGTGCTACATAGTGGATTTCTCTCCGAATGACCACCACACTGCATATCCCGAATTTGGAATGCATTCCGAAAAATACCAGGGGATAGTCAAATAGTCATTACTGACCACCATGTAAATTGCCTGGGCCAAACTCGGACTTTCCAAATAATTGTGATAAATTGTTTCCAGAGAAAGTCGAACCCTGGAGGAGTGTTAGCCACACATTCCCAAATCTTCTCGCCACTGGACCACAATCACTTGGGCTATTTAAACATTCTTCATCAAATGTGGAGAGGTATTATTACACTTCCAATTTGTAGCTACCATATATATTAATTTTCTAGGATTTAACATTTCCATTAGAACAATTCGGATACTTCAAAGACAACAACTACATGACGTACGGTACATGTAAGATTTTTAAAATAAGAACCACTAAGATTTAAACCGCGCTAATTATAGCACGGAGTAATTTTTTTTAAAGAAATTGTTTTAAAATTTAAAAAAATTGCTTTTATCTAAATTTTACAATATAACTAACTAATGATTATTGATTAAGATAAAGTTGTCAATTTGTAATAATTTATTTATTTAACCCGTTTTGTAGTGAACTAAAATATTATTCGGGTTAACCCGCAAAAAATTATAATATTAAAAACATAACTCTAATATGCACTGTTAAATAACTCTAGTTTTGTGGTTATTCTACAAACTCTTTAAAAAATAGAGTTTTCTTGTGTCTAACTTTTTATAAAATTAGTAAAATATTTTTTAACTTTTGTTTTGATATATATTCAAATAAAATATAATAAATTATAGTGGAAAATATAACAAGATTTTGAATATATTTTTTTCTTTGAATATATATGAATTGATTATTATTTTAAAATATATAATATTAAAAATAATTAAGAAATGAAATAATAAATAACATCTTTAATGCAAAATATATACTTTCCATATTCTAATCAATAATTTAAAAAACTATTATATCCTTATCTATTTTAATTATTTTTTGTTATTTGTAATGGCATTTCATGTAATAACTTACAAAACAAAGTTTATTTTTAAAAATGTCTTCTTAAATAATATTATAGAGATTTCATATATCCCTTATATTTATTTAAAGAGTTTACAATTTGTTCGCTTATATATGTATCGTTTATATATATTACAACATTATATTTGCTTATTCTTAAGTTAAACAATCATAGTTATATTTTTTTGTCTAACTTATTTTTCCATGTAGTCTTCTAAAAAAACAATCATTCAAAAAGTAATATGTTTTAACTAAAACTATACAAAATTTTACAATTCTATACAATTGTAAACAAGCTAATAAAAAAATTACGAAGCTCTGTGGTTGAGTTATTTTGTATAATCTCAATCACATAAAATTCATATTTTTATAAAAAAATTACCACACAATTATTTACTTCCATGTTAGCACAAAACATGGAAAAATATCTAATTATCTAGTGTATATATATTTGGGAGTTGTCTCTCATATTCTTTATGGAAGAAAACTATATATTGTTTAAAATTATCTATATGAACTAATGAAGGAAACATAAACTAGTGTACATTAACCAAATCTTGTACATTTATGCGAAACGTTGGGGACGACATTTGACTATCCCTAGTCATTTATATATCGTTTACATACCAGCAATAAACGATGTCCAAAAACAAATACAAAAACAAGCAATAAACTGTCTCATAAGTCATATCTCCAAATCACTAAGCTAATCCAAATTGTCTATATTTTTATGTCCCTTGTGAGAAATGAAGTACAACTTTGCAGCCGTTAATTGCAAGACATTCCCGATCGTTTGTTTCGTCACACAAGATTCTCAAACTTTCTAGAGCTCACTCTTTGTGTATATCCGAGTTGATTGGTCGCATTTGTATACGTACGTCTAACTGCAGTGTTTTTTAGTTTTTTTTTTATCAAAAAATGGAAAATTAATTCACCATACATATACAATCATGAAGATAAAAATATATAGCAATTTAAAGTTTTGAAATTATGTTCGAATACATGATAAATGATATTTTTGCTTCTTTGTCCAGATCTCCGCTTGTCTTGTCTCCCAAATTCTATTGTTTCGTAAAGCCTGCATATTTACACAAGTACGAGCGCTCCAGCCATACCAGAAAATAAAAGTATAAAAAATAGTAATATTTACTTTTATAGCACATGATTCTGAGGAAAATAAAATAAATCACAACATATATATTCCAAGAACAACATATATACGGTATACTAATAATAATAGAAATCATTTGTAGATGTACCGTGTGCGTGTTTACAATTCAAAACAACAGATCATATATAATATAAGCAAAGTGAGTTTTAGCTTTCGAGCTCTCTCATTCATCCTGGGGCTGGTTAATTATCCTCTTCTCCCTCACCAAAAAGACTTCAATACCCTTTTGATCGGTCTAAATTAAGTTTTCGGTCTAAACTAAATTTGTAAAATAATTTCATACTACCGATTTGTCTGCAGATATGAGTTGCATAATACCGATTTGTTTGGCTTTATATGCTTGAACTGGGCTAAAGCCTGTCTTTGTTTTTTTCGTCTATGATTTTTTTTAGGTCGGCCGCCGGTGTGTCGAAAAACAAAATACCAAAACCCTACTTATTTTACTCGAAACCCTACTTCTTTGATGATTATAATTATGTCTTCGTTTATTTTCGTTTAGTATATCTTTTGCGATCGTAGTTAGGCCAGGGCTTTTAATTTTAAAGTTTTTGAGTCCATTTTATCGAAAACTTTCGAAACCCTAACCTTACAAAAAAAAACTATATATATATCGATTTCTTTAATAATGGGGCTGCTTTTTTTTTTTCCTTTCATCGTCATGTGTAGGTTTAGTTTAGTTTATGGATATTGCTCTTTTGAGATTTCTATACGAGAGATCTTGGTTTTTTTTTTGTTCTTATTCATTTATTGTCTTTGAATTTGATATATTATGTGTATTATTGTTTTTTAATGTTAATGTAGTTTCAAACCTGATCTTGTGATTGTGTACTTTATTTTAGGTTACAGAGACCTGAAAAGAGGTGGTAAGATAACTGCCAAAAGATATATATGGTTATAGGTTTTCAAAGAACCCTAAATCCACCATTTGGTCGCAAGCCTCCTCTTTGGCCTCCGCCGTTTTTGATTGCCGGCCTCCTACCTCCTAAAATGTTTGATTGACTTCTTCTTTCTTCTCATCCTCTTTTGAATACTTCTTCTTGCCGGTACATACTCTCTCTACTATTTTTTTTTTTTGTTCCTTTTCTTCCCTTTAATTGATGCATCATTGTATTCCGTATCCATTTTCCAAGAATCCAGGTCTTGAATTGCTCGAATCTGTGAACCAGTCGTTTATATGTATATGAATACTTGCAGTCTTTATGATTACCCCCTGCAGCAAAACCCGCTTTTCTTTGTTTTATGAATTTGCAGCTCTAGATGGGTCCATCAAAGGGAATCGGTACATCAACTCTTGCACCAGGTAAATTTAAAATGATGTCAATATTACACTTTTCTGGTCATAGAGCACACCAGGTGGCTACACCAGGTGAATAATCTTCTACAGGCATACTTGGCATATGGTGTACCTGCTAATTATCTTAGAAGGTTAATTAGCTTTGTTTCTCAAGGTATTCTACTTTTATCTCAATGCTTAAAATGAAAATAGTCATGTTTGAGCAGAGACTAATGGGTTTCATTGTATAGTGCAGTCCGCGTATAATATTGGTGGCCACATCATAAAGCAGACACAATTGAGTACTCTATATTATGCTTCCAGACTCTACAAAATGGACGTGTAAGAAGCAGCATCATTCTTATGGTTATTGTAGGTGAAACTGAATTGATGTTCTTATGATTGAAATGATTGCAGTTAAAAACTTACACTGCAACAAACGTTAAAGAGGAACTATAAGTTGAGAAGAGTTGGCACAATATTTAAATGTTAATTGAGCTTCTCTGTTTTGTATCGATTATTTTGATTGTTTTAATAGATGTGATCAACGAAAATCCCGAAGCTTGGAACTCAGGCAAAATATATGTTTCTCTTTTCTGTTTATCGATCATGGAGCATAGTTTTGCCGATGTCTATAATCCGGAGCACTATATAAAGTACTTAAATCAGAGCTTATTCACTTATAGATTCTCCGCTTCTCTCGACCTCTTCCCTGGCGATCATGTGGTTTTTTCTCTTTGATAATCTCTAATGGCTTCTTCTTCTTTTCTAATTTTTTCTCAGTTGTTTGTCAATCTGATCCGTGAAACTTGTTATTAGGTTTCGATCGTTAGAACTTGCAATTGCATGTACGCTTTGATTCAGCAGAGGCAGAGAGATGTGGAATTCAGAGAATCTGCTAATGATCAGAGACAACTGTGACTATTTTGTCGTTGCCTGAATCTTTTCTTGCTTTGATTTTCCTTGTGAATTATTATTGGATGTGTTAAGCTGATCAAGTAGCTTCTTTATGCTGGTTGTGTATAAGGTGATCTGTACTGATACTTCTCTTTCATTCTGGGTGAGGTAAGCTCCTCTCTCACACTTCGGAACGAGTTTTATTATTATATGAAAAGGTTTCCGCATTAGTCGCGGTTCATAGATGCGTGTGCAATGCAAATCCAGGGATCCATGAAGGTTTGTTGTGGTTTCAAACCAATAGAAGAATGAGTGAAACGTCCACTGCTTGATTTGGAATTTTGCAGATTTTTCATGGATTTGGTAGTTTGCTTATTTTTTAATTGGACACCATCAATTCCATCTTTGTGTGCTTGAGTCTGAAAGGACTGAAATTTATAGAGTTACTTTACTACTACTTAGTTATGTCTCTGATGTATCTCCTATTAAGGAAGTCAGGATAAGATTTGCTCTGTATTGTGAATGGTATGCAATTCTTTATTTTATTCCTTTTTATGGCAGAAAGAATAAGCTGACTGATGATCATTGGAGGAGGTTTATACAGCCAAAATTGATATGCTCAATTTAATACCCTAAAGTACTAAAGCAGTTGTAATAGTATAGCTAGGGGTCGAACCACAGAAGACTCACAGAAACGCACAATAGATTCTATAGTGTCGAATTACGCTAAGCCAAACAGTTGTAATTAAAAGCAGTGCAGAAATTAAAGGAGTTGTAAATCAATTGAGAAATATAGGCTCAGGGTTTTTCTCAGGAAATCAATGAATGCAGATAAACTAACTAACAGGATTCAGATTTAGCGCAGTTCTTGAACTCAAATCACTAAAATATAGCTAACCAACTCTCGTTGCGAAAACTATCTAAATCTAAATCCTAGGAATTCCAAATCTCTTTGCGAATCCTAAATTCTAAATCAGCTTTAATATCAGGTTTGATATGTTCACAAATCAATTAAACCAAATCTCTTTGCGAATAATCAATTTGCTCACCTAGGTTCTATCAGGTAATTAATCGCACTCTCGTGCCTAATCAATTATCCTAAGATCTAAGTTCCCCGGCAACGGCGCCAAAATTGATATGCTCAATTTAATACCCTAAGATACTAAAGCAGTTGTTGTAGTAAGTGTAGGGGTCGAACCACAGAAGACTCACAGAAACGCACAATAGATTCTATAGTGTCGAATTACGCTAAGCCAAACAGTTGTAATTAAAAGCAGTGCAGAAATTAAAGGAGTTGTAAATCAATTGAGAAATATAGGCTCAGGGTTTTTCTCAGGAAATCAATGAATGCAGATAAACTAACTAACAGGATTCAGATTTAGCGCAGTTCTTGAACTCAATTCACTAAAATATAGCTAACCAACTCTCGTTGCGAAAACTATCTAAATCTAAATCCTAGGAATTCCAAATCTCTTTGCGAATCCTAAATTCTAAACCAGCTTTAATATCAGGTTTGATATGTTCACAAATCAATTAAACCAAATCTCTTTGCGAATAATCAATTTGCTCACCTAGGTTCTATCAGGTAATTAATCGCACTCTCGTGCCTAATCAATTATCCTAAGATCTAAGTTCCAGATTCGTCAACCTAGAATTAGCTATGAACACAACCTAAGGTGAAGAACTAATTCAGATGGTGAATCCTAAACAGATAATTAACCTAGCATTCAAAGAAATCCTTTATGAGAAAACCCTAAACCTAAAGTGGATCTACTCAGACATGGCAATTGAATCAAAAGACATGTTTGAATAAATCATCAATAGAATAGAAAGAAGGGTTTAGAGATCTGATCTCGGACGAAGGGAGATTCAGACTTGTCTCTCTAAAACCAAAGTAAAATCAAACTATAAAATAAAGCATAAAAAAGGCATAGCCTAAACAGGTGGCTGAAAACTCCTATTTATAACCTAAAACACGATCTGGGGTCTTCTTGTAATTATTAAAGACTTCTGGGCACTTTTGCAATTCCTCAAGTCTTGGAAAACTCGCGGGTTGTGTCTTGCTGCGCTGAGTGTCGATCGATACCAAGGGGTATCGATCGATGCTCGACGTGAATTCAGGTTCTCAGCGACACGATCTTTAGCTCTGCTACAAACTGCTCCAGAAAGCTCCAATACTTCCAATAATCCTCCAAACGTGCTATGACCTGTAAAAGACTCTAAAAAGACTCCAAAATACTATAAATACTCTATAAAAAGGACTTATATCATGGCTTAAATAGGGTAAAAACCATGATATATCATTTATACAGCCTAATATGTGGCGGTGCAAATGGGTCGAATTCAAAATTAAAGAATTTCATAACCAAGCACAGATGTACGACAAAAAAAACTCCAAGAATCTTGCCAAGCCAAGCAACTGGAGTCAGAAAATCTCAAATCAGAAGAACTTGGAACAAAGGCATTGTCTCCTCTTCCATGTCATACTCAGAAAACCCGACTAAAGAAGAGGAAAAAGTGAAAACGAGTTGAGGAAGCGTCGGATGTTCCATCCTATGCATTAATCCATAATCTCTTCTCTTATTACAGTATGGAACAAGTTTTGGTTTCTGTTCTTTCTGGTCGTTTTCAATCTTTATCTGCCGTTACTTGTGTAACAATTCCTTTTCAACTGTTTCTAATCTCTTTACAGAATACCGGAAATCTTTTGCCTATATTGCTCTCAATGATAACTCCAGTCTCCCGCAACCTAGGTCTGGTGTTCTGAACCTCAGCTTTTGGTGTGATCTCAATCCTTTAGAATATTTTGAACTTAAAGGTTCTCTTCGGTTAGCACATCATCAAGATTCTGATTCTGGATTTGAGTGCAGAGATTGCAAATATGGGGGAGAAAGAGTTTTACTTATTTTGTTAGGGGGATCGGAATTAGTACCCGACCGGGATGAGGACGAACCGTGCGACCGTGTCCAGTTATTGGAAGGCGACCGGGAAGGACACGGAGATCTTTAGAGGCAAAGGTTGTCTTGTTAGGATGAAGAAAACACTTGTGTTCTATAGAGGAAGAGCCCCAAAAGGTGAAAATACCAATTGGGTTATGCATGAGTATCGTCTTGATGGCAAATATTCTTATCACGATCTCCCTAAATCCGCAAGGGTATGTCAAAGTTGTCACTATTTTTACAAAACTATTAATTTGATTCAAATCAGTTTTGATTAGAAACTTTATTAGAAATATCTGATTTTGATGCATACAAAATGTGTTTGGTGTGAAAATGTTTTCTTATGATTGTTCTTATATATTTATTCGTTCAAGAGTAATCCAAAACATAAAATCTACTTAAGAACATATTTAATTAGGAATCTGTAATAAACTAAACTTTTTTAGTTGTTGTGATGATTATAGGATGAATGGGTGTGTAGGGTTTTTCACAAGAATGCTCATCCTCCTACTACTACTACTGCTACAAATCAACTCATAATGATTGATTCTCTTGACAACATTGATCATCTCTTAGACTTCTCATCGATCCGGGTTTCTTGGGTCAACCCGGCCCAAGCTTCTCCGGTGCCAGCCAACAACACGACCTCAAACCCATCCTCCATCACCCTACAACCACGCCGATCGACAACACTTACTTCCTTGACCAAACCCTTAGTTACCTTTATAACTCGGTCCCACATTCTGGATCCGGTTTGGGTTACGGGAGGGGTTCGGGCAATAATAACAATGGAATGATCAAGTTGGAGCATTCTCTTGTGAGCGTGTCTCAAGAAACCGGTTTAAGTTCCGATGTGAACACAACAACGACGCCGGAGATATCTTCGAGTCCAAAGATGGTGTATCCCGCGGCCAATGCGGCGATGATGGTAAGAAGACGTTGTATGATGATCTTGATGACTTGTGGATCTTTTGGGACGACTACTACCTAATTTGAAGGTTATTTTATTAATTGTGAATCTGTGAGAGTGGCATTGATTACTTTGTTAAGTGTTTTTAATCAGGTAATTAATTCGTATATGTACATAAGATTATTAGGTTTTTTCAGGCAATGAACTTTAGTTAGACGATTGTTTACTGCTAAAACTGTAATTTGAATTATTTTTCTTTGTGATTAATTTGTACATATATATATTCTTCGTATGTTTTATTCTTTTTTTTTTATAAATTTTCTTATTATTTATAAAGAAATGTGATGAAGAAGAATTCGGAAAATACGATGACCCATGCCTTAAAGATAGGGAAGGAGACCGAAAGATGAAGATGAAAAAGTCTGAGAAAGTGAAAATGCGGAAGGAAGCTAAGAAAAACCAGAAGAATAATAAACCAAAGAAGACAAAGAAAACTAATGTGATGAATTAGGAGAAGTCGAAGAAGAGGAAGAAGAAGATGAATAATGATTTAGCAAAGGCAAAAGAGGGTGTGGCCACCTGGTGTGCTCTATGACCAGAAAAGTGTAATATTGATGCCGTGGAGAAGCCACAACAATTTGCAGAGGCCATGGAGAAGCCACATACCTTTTGTGGAGACTCTGCCTTAATTAAAATATTCTTTTGTTTTATTTTTGTTTTTGCTTTACTTCTTTGATTCTTTTGTTGAATTATTAGCGTAGTTAAGAGATTTTGAGAGTTTTATCTTTGGTACACGTGTTTAAGCTCTTTATTAGTGTAATGTTCAAAAGAGCAGCAAGCCACAAAGGTCTATTCGGCTTTCTTATCTAACAATCCAAAGAAGAGTGAAGCCATTAAAAGGGTAAGTGAAAGCTCCTAAGATATGGAATCCATAAAAACATTATCGTCAATGAATTTGAATCTGATAAGGCTTATGGGATCCATAGCTTAGCAGCTTTACTTTCACCCTTCTAAACCCCCCTTTGAACTTCAAGGAGCTCTTCCTCTTCTTCTTCCTTAAACCCTTTTTTTGTTGGCAGTCAGATGCATCATCTAACATAAACCTATGTTTCATATATATGAAGATATTTATCATTACAAAGAGGAAAAAAAAAACTAGGTAGATAAAATTCAAGAGCTTGAACCCAACACTAAGCCTTAATTCACTAGAGATCCAGACCAAGCAAAAACAAGAGATATGATAATTAATGGATTACAAAACCCTAGCTATAAACCTTTAAACATGTTCGAAACAAGAAACATGCAAATAGAGTCAGAAGAAAAATGGGAGGATGAAACTTGAATGAAGAAGATAGATCTCAACCATAATATATAGACAATGAAAACCAGAATCTAAAAGCATCTCCATTGGTGAGATCTCATAAATATAATACTAATATTTTGAAATTTTTTTTTTGTGAGAACTCCATCACAAAATTTTATCTCCATTGGTGAGTTACCCACAAAAATATCTCATCAATATAATATTATTATTTTTTAATTTTTTTTTAAATTTTAATAAAATTAATTTAAATTTTTTTATAACATATCAAATTATATCTTAAATATATTCAATTATATTAATTAGTTATATTTATTTATATTATTTATTATAGTAAAATTAATAAAACCGTAAATATTAATAGTGTTAATAAAATATTAATAATACAATACATTATAAATAATATAATCAAAGAGTTACATTATCTTAAATAACACAATTAAGCATAAAATTACATTAATTTAAACGTCATGGTTAATTTAATGTAATATTAAGTTATTTTATTTTCTAATGAAATGTCATCGATTAATAACATGTCTTATAAAATTTCAGATTTTAATATATATAAATATAGACACACACACACACACACACATATATATATATATATATATATATATATATACAAGTGGAAATCGTGGAAAATCTCAGATTTTGTTGATGTTTATGTGTTCTTCGTTATTTGTTTTTTTTTTTTTTGAATTGCAGAGGTTCTGGGCCCGTACATCCCCGGAACGGGGTCCAAACTATGTTAAAGTCACTCATTCGGAGGAGACCCCTCCCAACGGGAATCGAACCCATGGCCGGTAGGAGAGACACATACCCACTCCTCCTTAACCACTAGGCCAACTCAACATTGGTTATGTGTTCTTCTTTATTGTCTTTGGCTAAGTGATTAGATGATTTTATTGTTTTGTTCATCCGGGTTATTTTGCTTAGTTTTGCATTTGTCTCTTTATGATTATTATTTTTATTTTTTTTGCTTGCTAAATGATTAGAGGTTTTTTATTTTTCTTTATTTTTGTAGGTTGGTTTGTCTCTTTGGGATAATCGTTCGGTATAAACATCGATATTGCTTTCTCGAGGTATGACTTTCGTGTGAATCACGTTTGAGTGTTTTTAACGTCTTTTTGCTTGTGTCTCTTTGCGTGTGTTTTGATCTTTTTTTTTTTTAAATGTTGCCCGTCGTTTTTTATCTTTAATTCTTCCAAAAATTTCCCTTTCGTTTCAAGAGGAGGGTTCATGTTGGAACGGTCGGATAATATGTGTCTATGTTATCTACGTGATTTTACTTCACACGATTCTTTGAAACTGATCGTTTGTGTAAAGATAGCCAAACCCATAAAAAATGTGAAAATATACGTCCAAAAAATAATTAAAAGAAGGAAAATAAGAGAAAGATGAAAAATCGAAAGTCAAATAAAAGGAAGAAGAAGAACACAAAGAAGAAGTAGAAGATGTGGAAGAATAAGAAGTAGGAGAATACAAAGACGATTGAAGAAACATAGAAGATAAGGCAGAAGAAAAATCAGAAGAATAAAACAAAGAAATTAAGAAGAAGAAAACGATGAAAAATCGAATAAAAAAAAAAGTCAAAGAAGACGTAGGCGATAAAGAAGGAGAAGTAGGAGTTGAAAACAATGGAGAATAAAAAGGAAAAGACAAAGAATATGAAAAACTAAAAGATAAAGAAGAGGGAGAAGAAAAAGACGAAGCCAATGAAGACAATGAAGAAACGAAAAATAGTCGGAGAAGACGAAGATGGTGAACAAAGAAGAATGAAATAACGAATTTGGAGAAGAAAAAGAACAATCAAAAGAAGAAGTCGGAGAAGAAAACCAATACATGGTAGACGAAGTGAAAGAAGGAAAATACGTGTCAGAAGAAGGCTAATAAAAATCGAAAAAAGAAGAAGAAGAACTGAGAGAATACAAAGATGATGAAGAAGAAGCCAAAGAAGTAGGAAAATACGAGGAAGAAAAAAACCAAAAGAGGAAGAAGAGGAAGAAAAAGAAGACACAACAAAATAATAAGAAGAAATATAAGTCGAAGACGATGATGAAGATGAAAGAAAAGGGTGAGGAATAAGAAAATCAAAAGATATATAAGAGGAAGAAGAAGAAGTAGAAGTCAACGACGATGAAGAAGACTAAGAAAAAGATGAGGAAAAGCTTTAAAATTGGAGAATGAATAAGAAAACGAATAATAATTAGAAAAAAGAATAATGAAAATACGAAGAAGAACAAAACCAAAAGATAAAGAATAGGAAGAAGAGTAGAACAAAGCAGAAGAGGAAGAAAAAGAAGACAAATCAAAAGAGGGAGAAGAAATATAAGTTGAAGACGAGGGAAGAAGAGATGAGGAATAAGAAAATCGAAAGACAAATAAGAGGAAGAAGAAGCCGAAGACAGTGAAAAAGAAGAAGGAAATGACGAGGAAGAATAAAACCCGAAAGTTGAATAGGAGGGAGAAGAGGAGGACGAAGTCGTGAAGAAGAAGAAGAAAAAGACGAGAGGGAGAAGAACGAAGAAAAGAAAAATAAAAATCAGAATAAAAAAAATTAGGACAAGACGAAAATGTTGAAGAATAAGAAGGGGAAGAGGATGATGAATTTGGAGAAGAAAAACCATATAGAATATTTGAGAACAAGTCACATTGACAATCTTATGGTGATATTAATTATATATTATCTTTGGACACATCGGAAGATTATCAACTTAAAAGTGATAACAACATTAAAAAGCTTACACTTGAATCCAAGAAGATAAATTGCGGAAAATACTTTCTTTTGAATAAATAGTGACACTTAAGGTTTGCGGAATACCAACATGGTTAGAGAGCTGGGAACGATAAGATACATATATATGCCGCTTTCATGTTGTATGAGTTGTTGCTTCAGCGGTTGTGGCCTATACTTGCTACAATTGGTTGTAATGAAGAAATTTGAATCCTAAGATGATTGTGTATTGTGTTTCAATTAGACATTGTGACTTTGTTTCAGATTTCAAATTATATTTCCTCTTAGTTTCAAGAGGAGGGTTCATGTTAGAACAGTCAGATAATATGTGTCCATGTTAACTATGTGCTTCTACTTTACAAGATTCTTTGAAACTGATCGTTTGTGTAAAGATAGCCAAGCCCATAAAGAATGTGAAAATATACGTCTGAAAATTTCCAAAATTCCCAAAAATAATTAGAAGAGGGAAAATACGAGGAAGACGAAAAATTGAAAGTCAAATAAAAGGAAGAAGAAGAACACAAAGAAGAAGTATTAGATGTGGAAGAATAAGAAGCATGAGAATACAAAGACGATAGAAGAAAACGGAGAAGATGAGGCATACAAAAAATTAGAAGAATAAAACGAAGAAATTCAGAAGAAGAAAATGAAGAAAAACCAAATGAAAAAAAAATAAGAAGTCAAATAAGACGAAGACGATAAAGAAGAAGAAGTATGAGTTGAAAACGATGGAGGATAAGAAAAAAAAAGACGATGAATATAAAAAACTAAAAGATAAAGAAGAGGGAGAAGAAAAAGACGAAGCCAATGAAGACAATGAAGAAAAGAAAAATAGTTGGAGAAGACGAAGATGGTGAACAAAGAAGAATGCAATGACGAATTTGGAGAAGGGAAAAATTAATCAGAAGAAGAAGTCAGAGAAGTCGGAGAAGAAAACCAATACATAGTAGACGTATAGAAAGTCGAAGAGAACGAAGAAGACGAAGGTGATGAAGAAGGAGAAAAGAAAGAGAATAATATAACCCGGAAGAAGAAGAAGATGAAGACCGAACGGAAGAGGAACAAGAAGTTGAACTCGAAGACGATGATGACGATGAAAGAAAATGGTGAGGAATAAAAAAATCAAAAGATGTATAAGAGCAAGAAGAAGTAGAAGTCGAACACAATGAGGAAGAAAAAGGAAAAGATGTGGAAAACACGAGTGACAAAGAAAAAATCAAAGAAGAAAACCAAAAAAAATGAAAGAAAACGAAGAAGAAGACGTGAGAAAAGAAGGAGAGATAAAGATGGAAGACGATGACGAAGAATAAAGAAAATACGATAAAGGAGAAAAACCAAAGGATAAATAAGATGAAAAAATGACGAAAAATGATTATGTGAAGACGAAAAACTCGCGTTTATCGTAGTTCAATTGGTTTGTGGGTTTTATACACTTATTTAGTATTGCTTTTTGAGTTTTTTTATTTTGTATAGTGTTTATTTTTTGGGTTAGCTTTATTTTGATTATGTATATCTCAAATGGTTGTTCTAGATTTCTTCGGTTTATAACACAAAGTTTGGTATTATGTTTTTGAGATCTCTCGGCCCGCGCAAGGCGCGGGCTACCTACCTAGTTTGATATTAAAAAAAACAAAATATTGGATCTTTTTAAATGTTAAAAACAAAATTATTCTAACAATTAAAATCAGAGTTGCAAACTACTCGTAAACTAAAATTATTTCTTTTTTTCTGATTGACAAAGAAATTTTGAACTTTTGGTCCATATATAGTCTTTTTAGTCATAAACCAGTTTTTGGTAATACTTGTTAAGAATAAGACGTAAATCATCCTTCCTTCAAAAAATTCGAGCTTGGGAGCAGGTCTCAACCTTCCCCAAAGAAATACCTTCTAACCACAACCACAAGAGCTACCTGTGCTAAGTTACCTCAAATTACTTTGATCCGTTTGATGATAATATAACTAAATTAACCCTTAAAGATAATAAAACCAAATCGAGATCTTTAATTAATTTACCAGCTATAATTACACATGTTCGAAAAAAGAGAGAGAGAGAGAGAAGGGGTGACAGAGAGAGAGTAAGCACACATAGCTTCAAGCATGAAACCCTAATTAAAATAAGCATGCAAGAAAGCCACCATGTGTGCTCACTCTCTTCTGTCACCTCCTGTTACCTTCGATACTCTGCCCATGTGATGTGACCAGGCTCGAAAAAGCTTGGCTAGTCCAAAACAATCGATTTTAGCCCATAAATCTACTTTTATATAAATATATATATCGTTGTTCTATTAGGGAATTAAGAACAAGACTCTAGACCTTATATCTTTCTATTTTGGATGTGGGAAAAAACTGAGACCTGTCGGGGCTTTTTATAGCCAAAGGAAGAGAGAGATTAATTAATGTGATAACAGAAAAAGAAGAAAGAGATAAACTCAGATCTCTCTCATGAATTATTGATAAAGATTAAAGATTGTTCCGTTTTCTAACCACGTGAATTGCTATATATCTATTAAGATACTGATACTACTTAATTTTTTTGAAGTCATCTTTTGCTTTTGCTAATCAAATAAAAACACAAACCCTCTATTAAGATACTGATACTACTTATTTTCATATACACACACACATATATATATATATATATATATATATATATATATATATTTATAGTGTATTGTTATATGCTTTAACACACAAAAAAGGACTGCAAGTATGCTCTTGGTGGCAAGTTACTTACGGGATATCCCAAAATGAATAAATGTTAATGTGAACAACGTATCAACTAATAATGCACATTTATAACTAATGGTCCAAACACTTTGGAATAAAATATGGATGAAGTTTCTCCCCAAAAAAACCATTGGATGAACTCATATTATAGGAATAGATTAATTTGAGAAACTTGGAGGAAAGCATAGATGACTTTTAGTTTTTATATATAGTTTAATGTGATAAAAAATTAGACCGACCAATTACAAATCAACAGAGCCTCATCATGAAAAAGTTCAGCCGCACCCAAATATTCAATACGGCGCTAAAGCATCTTAAAGCAGGAACTGCGCAAAATTGCTCATTTAATTCTTGAACTATTTTTATCAGTTCAATTTATTCTTCAACTATCGCTTGATTAAAATAATTTATCAAGTTGTAATTGACTGCACAAAATCAGGATTAATAAAATCAAATACTAATTACTAAATAGATACAAGTCCACTAAATCGGCTATAACTCCTTCAATACAATCCCGAATGAGTTGAAACCATTTTCATTGGAAAACTAACTTAATTTTCTATAACTTTGATGAAGAGAGCTATATCTAAATTCAAAGGAAAGACTTCCATTCGAGTCGATCTTATAGACACATATTATTGATGCAAGATTTACTCGGATAGAACCCTTCCCTTTGAATTTACCTTTGGAACTCTTCATCAAAGTTATATCAAATTGAGTGAGCTTTCCAATGGGATTAGTTTCAACTCATTCGAGGTTGTATTGAAGGAGTTAGAGCCGAATTAGTGGACATGTGTCCATTTAGTGGTTGTAACTTCTTCAATACAACTCTGAATGAGTTGAAACCATTTTCATTAGAAAGCTAACTCAATTTCCTATAATTTTCATGAAGAGTTCTATATCAAAATCCAAATGGAAGGCTTCCATCCGAGTCAATCTTGTATCAAGAATATGTGTCTAGAAGATCGACTCGGATGGAAGTCGTCCCTTTGCATTTAGATATGACACTCTTCATAAAAGTTATAGGCAATTGAGTTAGCTTTCCAATGGAAGTGATTTCAACTCATTCGGAGTTGTATTGAAGAAATTACAGCTGATTTAGTGGACTTATATCCATTTAATAATTAGCGTTTGACTTTGTTAATCCCGATTTTGCGCAGTCAACTACAATTTGAGGAATTATTTTGAGCAAGCGATAGTTGAGTAATAAATTGAGCAGATGGAAATAGTTCATGAATTAAATGAGCAATCTCCCTCTTAAAGCATGCATGCTTTTTCAAAAACATTTTAAATTTTGTATGCGATATATGCTCTATTTTTTTTTTTTTTTAAGATATATGCTCTATTTCAATACAATTTCCTCCATCAAATTCATCTTTAGTTCCATCACAAAATATAATATTGTTACACGAATCTTTCAGTCGAAACATATAACAAAATAGTTTGTATTGATTAACTTCATTGACTCATTGTTGTATAACAACATGTAACCCAAATAGTTTGTACTAATCTTTTTATAAAAATTCTATAATAAAAATGAGACGAGGTTAAACCTAAAAAGTAAATAAGGTAGAGAGCTTTGCACAAGTTAGCATTTTCTCAAAGTTTTGTAAAATATTTAGCATTTTTGAAAAATATTAGTAAATATAGAACATAGTATATTGTACACGTGTTGACTTTCCAGTTTTAACTTTGTACAGTACTGCGCATTTCAACGTGTACAATACACGGATCAATAAGAAACATGGACAAAATCGTTATTTTACATAGAAAAAGACAGCAACAAAAAAAAATGAAAAAGACAAAATACTAAAAGTTTTCGGATTAAGTGATTTATCATACAAATAAGTCAATAAAATAATTATGTTTAGAATCTGACATTTAAAAAGTCATATAATATTATATCATATTGAGTCATTTCATTTATTGCTAACTAGTTTTAAGTTAATGTTTTGTAATTAATTTTCTCTCTTTTTTAGTTTTCTTAATGTTCTAATTAATTGTTTAATTATTATTATTTATCTTTTTCTTAGCTATTATGGTTTCTTAATTTACCTATACACAAAATTGCTACCTCATTTTTACTTCTTTTTTGTTTATCTTCAAATCCACGGTGAGATGAGATCTGCTAAGATTGCGAATATGTAATGGATAATGATGACACCTCACCTGGTGCATTGCAGCATTGGTGCATAGTGCGTACAATCAGATTCAGAGTAGAAGATAATTGGTTTTTTCCCTGTCAAGATGAAGAATATATACCACTAGCTAAGGAAATAAACAATTAATCTTAGCTAATAATTCCGAATATGGAAGTGCGCATATGTCAGTTTGTCCTTCCATGAAAACTTTCCTTTTTGGGTAAAACACACATAATACCATAAATTATAAAATTATTTTTGTTTTCCTTTTTTCCTGTTTTGTTATGCATGTTAATATTTATTTATATATTATTATACTTGCGATTTTTTATTTTATTTTGTTATCGATAGAGTACTTTGTGATCTTCATAACACATAGGTGATGGTAGCCTAATTAACAATGCCCCTAAACGGAATAATTTACGCCATAATTTGTGATGGAAACTGCGTACGTATATATGCAACTCTATTTGTGAAAAGTATTTATGTGTTGTTACTTGTTAGACCGTTTGCAAAAAAAAGTGAGATGATTTTTTTTTTAATTAGTTTTTTCCATTTATATATCAGTTTTTAAAGCTAAAAGTCGTATTTCAACTCTAAGATTAAATCTAAATCTAAATTATAAAATAAAATGTAGATTAAAGGCACGTTAATAAATTATAGAAATTCCAAAAATAAATACATATATAGTGTGTGTATAATGTATTATCCTCTACAATATAGATATCTACTTCAAAATTATTAGCAAATCTATGTAATATCAGATCGAATGATCGACGATAAGGGAATCAACTTTTGGTGGACATCACTTTGACTTCTAATTTGGATCCATTATGGATTCGGTGTTGCTTGATGTCGAAGCCTCAACAAAAGGAGAAAAAGAACCAAAAGTAAAAAAGAGAGTTAAAATCAAAATCCATTTAGACACTTCGACTAATACGGAAAATATATAAGAGAAAAAAAAGAAAAAAGACACTTCATGCTAACATAAGTTATAAGCAATGTAATTGTATTGCAATGACTTCGTCTATTTAATCAAATGTGATAACCAGTTTACCACTGATCAGTTATTTAGTCTCTTTTTACTATCTCAAGTCACATATATCTCAAATCACAAAAACTTATCGATGTTTCGTGTACTATAAAAAATAAACATGTATTACATTGTGTACTATGGTTCAATATACATATGTATTATTAAATCATGGTGTTAGAGATGAAGAAGGAAGATCGTAGGACAAATGATCAGATGTATATATATTTTTTTCGTGTGTTTAATTTAAAAAAATAAAAAGAGTTTATTGGATTGAGTGACACTTTGGTTACGGGTTTGGAGAATTACGGGCTTCGCTCTAAAATCTTTAAAAAAAAAAAAAAAAAAGAGATATATGAGTGACAACACAAACGTTATTTTAAATTTACTATTAAGATTCTCCTCCGATACAGAAACTCTGTTTTTCCACTTTCGGCGTGGGAATCACGTGGAGAGCCCCTAAGTGGACAGGTGGTCTGAAGGAATTTGCCGACCAAACCCCACATCATTTATCCCTTCTTCTAGATTTTAAAGATTCGCTTGAATTTGATTCTCGGTAATATGGCTTACCAGTTTACCGGTTCAGTAGTGGACCGGAAATGTTAAGGAGCCTGTGGGCTTGGGCTCGGGTTTGTGGCCTAAGAGGTTTAAGAAAGGTCTTATTCGCTGCATCTGTCGACATCCAGATGTTTTAAAAGTTAAATTTTGAGCCAGGTTTCTGCACTTGAGAATTAAAAGTTAAATTCAATTTTTTTGTTTGTTTTTCGGCTGTATGAACACATCTCTATCATATTATTTAAAAAAACATTTTTAAAGATGAACTTTATTTTATAAGTTATTACATAAAATGCCATTACAAATAACAAAAAATAATTGAAATAGAAAAAGATCTAATAGTCTGTTAAAATTATTGATTAAAATATGTAAAATATATATTTTCCATTAAAAAGGTTATTTATTATTTAATTTCTTAATTATTTTTAATATTATATATTTTAAAATAATAATCAATTCATATATATTCAAATAAAAAAAAACTATTCAAAATCTTGCTATATTTTTCACTATAATTTATTATATTTTATTTGAATATATATCAATCAAAATAAAAGTTGAAAAATATTTTACTAATTTTATAAAAAGTTAGACAAAAGAATTTTTATTTTTCTTAAAGAGTTCGTAAACTAACTATAAAAACTAGAATCATTTAACGGTGCATATTAGAGTTATATTTTTAAAATTATAAGTTTTTGTGGGGTAGCCCGAATAATATTTTAGTTTACAAAATGGGTTAAATAGACAAATTATTACAAATTGACAGCTTTATGTATAATCATTAGTTAGTTGTATTGTAAAATTAAGATAAAAACAATTTTCTTAAATTTCAAAACAATTTACGCGCTATAATTAGCGTGTGTTAAATCCTAGGTTATATTTAAATGACCAAAACAGTTTTTTTTTTAATTATTATTAAAACAAAGGGTTTAGACTTTAGATATGTGAGATGTGGTGGATAAATCTTTGTATGTGTGCGATAAAATGGATATAGAAAAACAATTGCTAGGCTGTTTAATTATCTGCCGAGATCTACCCTTTGATTATAGAACTCGTAAATTCCTTGCATGCGTGTGTGGGGTGGGGATTTGAGAACATTGTTTGAGTGTGTGCGAGATATGAATCAAAACACAAATAAGAGTCTCGGTGTTGAATATTGTGTTAAAATAGAAAGGTGGAAACGTTTTAGATCTTCTTCCAAGTGTTTGTTTCGTCTTCCTATCTGATCTGAAAGTGTTTAAAAGCATTACTATCGATTTTTCCGTTGACCAAAGAGGAGATGGTTGGACTTAGTTTCAACCTAGGAGATTTACTAACATACATACCTTTTGTAAATAAATAAAACTTTCTTGATAATATTCAAAATGAAATGTTATGTTAGCAAATCTGGCTCAATTGGTATGTTATACACTAAATTATCTCTTTTATATTTTCCTATGTAACGTTTACTTTTGGACCTTTCTACCTTAGCTATTAGCCCTGAGATGGAGCTGGATATCCGGCCAAAATGAGGGTATCCGCATCCGTTTCCGCCTCCGGCCGGATGTGCAATTATGCTATCCGCCTCTGCCTCCGAAAATCCGGATATCCAAATATCCGGATATCCGCTTAAAAATCCGGATATCTGTGAATATCCCGATCATCCGAGTTTTTTTTTTGTTTTCACTGAAATTTTCCACGATAAATAAAGGGATGGAAGGAGAACGAGCGTCGTTAGAGGTGTCGGGATGCTGGAGCGGGATGATAAGCTCATAATGTCAATGGGCTTGTTTGGTTATTGTGTTGGGCTTGGCTGAGTTGTGGCCCACTCTTCTCGATTTTTTTTTCTTCGCTTCTCGATTCTTCTCTTCTTCTTTTTCGTTTCTTCTGTTTCTCATCTTCTTTCTTCTCAATTTCTTACCTCTTTCTTAAGACGGATAAGATATACACCAGATCTTATCATGGGATGACCTTGACGGGTCGGGTCTGACCAGAAGGCTTGGCGGAAGAAGACGAACCGTTTCTGACGGATGTGCGGAGCTCCAGCAGTGACTTATTTTACCATCCGCCTCCGCCTCCGGCCAGATCCGTAAAATTATTATCCGCCCCCGCCCATACCAGATATCATATTTTCTGGAGCGGATGCCGGAACCCGGATATGAAGTCTCAGGTAATAGCTATGATACAAAAAAATCGTTTTTTATGTATTCTAAACTACAAATTAGTGATTGATATTAGTTTCTGTCAACTTACTTTCTGATACTTTTAATTATTAAAATTTAATCTAACTTTTCATGTGGGAAAATGATAGCTCGTGGAATTGATTAAAGGTGTATATGGTCTTGTATGTTTGCTGGTAGTCACGTTCATAGGAATATGTGAATACCAACATCACGGCAATTAATTTTGGGTTCCTGCTCAACATTATTATTAGTACACACAACTTGCCATTGACCGTTCATCACATCAACGGTCAACTATATTTTTAAAAAAAAGAAGAAGCAATATTCCCACATTTCTCAATCTCGTCTGAAACTTATTAGTTAGTTAGTAAATCAATTCAGAAAATTATTTCTCGTAAGCCCCCTAATGTGTTAAAAAATATCATACCACATCTTAACTTTAGTTTCTTAATGTTAAAATTTCTAAATGCGTTGTCGTTTCAAACTTTCAAATTTTTTTTTTTTTTTTTTAACATTGATACAAATGAGTAAAACTATTACAAAAACAATTTTATAACGAACAAACTTATCCGTTCTACTAAAAACTACGATCTACCACGTTTAAGATTTATTTATAAATTTCTTTTTATTAATTTACAGAAATTATATTCTTTAAAAATTGAAACTTGAACCTCTTTGTATGGAAGCATAACTACTGGATCAAGAGAGCTTTTTCAGCTCTCTTTATTTTCTTTATCTCTATTTGCTTTTTCAGTGTTAAAAACATTCACATAATAAATAAAAATAATACTTATGAATATAACTGTCAAATTGAGAACAGCTCAAAAGACACGGCTTTGCGTGACACTATTATTCTCCTCCTTTGTCTCTACAATTATTCTCCTCTGAGCTGTAACCAAAAAAAAATCTCTCCAACTCTCGCCGGCTTCCATGGAAGATTACGGCCGTCAACGACAGTACAGAGACGGAGGGATGCAGATCCAGCCATACAACGGCGCTCCCGGAGCCGGCGATTTCAGGAGTTACAGCGCTTCGTACGCGACGGAGAACAATATATACGATCTGAAGAAGGGTAAATCGATAGCGAGATCGAAATCGTGGGGAATAACGGACCCGGAGCTCCAGAGGAAGAAACGGGTCGCGAGTTACAAGATGTATAGTGTGGAAGGCAAAGTCAAAGGCTCTTTTAGAAAAAGCTTCAGATGGCTTAAGCAGAGGTACACACAGGTCGTCTATGGTTGGTGGTGAACTTTTTCTCCCTTTTTTTGTTTTGTTTTTGATTTTGTTCTCTTATTGAACTTTGGTTCTTCTTCTATTTTGATTTAAGTAATTATGATTTGTGTTGTCTCTCTATCTCTCATATGTCTCTGTGTGTTGTAATCTTGAATGAAACTGTTCTGGCTGCATCTCCACAAATTATATATGATCATTTAGTTTCACAAAGTACAAACTTTGGATGTATCTTTTACTCTTTTTACATCCATGGATAAAATATCTTCGTGTCCAAGATTATTAGTTTACCAAAATATTGTTCAGAGTAGATTGTGAAAGATCTCTTGTTGCTCCAAGTGCATAAGATATGATATAATCTTGTTTACCATTATATTTTAAAATG
This sequence comes from Eutrema japonicum, assembly GCA_030161315.1. Lineage (NCBI taxonomy): Eukaryota > Viridiplantae > Streptophyta > Magnoliopsida > Brassicales > Brassicaceae > Eutrema > Eutrema japonicum. The sequence continues at coordinate 51,865,072 of BSQW01000005.1, forward strand.
GTTGGGTTTTGTTCCGTGTGTCTACTGATTACATCTGGTGATGAATCATTTAGTTAAAAACCAGCTAGTGAGAGATTGATTCATCACCTGATTCATCACCAGATGTAATCAGTAGACACACAGAACAATATATATAATCTTGTTTACCATTAGATTTTAATATGGTTGGGTTTTGTTCTGTGTGTCTAGTGTCTACTGATTACATCTGGTGATGAATCAATCTCTCACAAGCTGGTTTTTAATTATGATCACATCATTTTGGTGATTTGCATAATTCTTCATTCAAAGATCTCTGCTTTTTTATTCAGCAATAGGAATCTATTTTGCGTGTTTGAATGATCCGTCTCTCGAACTTGAGTCTTGGGTGGGGGGGGGGACCATTTCTGTAATAGCTGACTTTGTCGGTTTTGGTCTGAGTCTGCACTTGCAAGACCAGATATGTTTACCTGTCATCGAGATTATCCACTTTGTGATTAGGTCAATGTTTTCCACCGGATTAGGTCTTTGAACATAGTAATAAACTTGTGGCAGACATATTTCGAATATTACTACTCTGTTTCAAGTATACTACAATGTAAGAGAGTTTTGTACCCATAATCAACGAAATGATCCCCACAAAAAAAAACAATCAACGAAATCATATATATAAAAGACAATAGCATGGTCAGAGCTTAACAACGTTTTGATGCTTCAACTTTGTGTTTAAGTTGGCTTGTTGAAACTGAACTATTTAAATACCTCAGCTTCGTCAACGTGTATACTCAAGTCATATTTCAAGGTAACGCAACTTCTTTTGCTATGTATGCACATGACATTTATTATCTGCAATGAAACTGACCTTTTATATATAAAAAAATATGAGTGAGAAAATTTTTGGAACAATGGAGGTTAAGCAGTTTTGCATAGCTTTACCAAAAAAATCAAAAATCAAAAATTAACTCTTAAAGTTTAATTTTGTTGCCATAAGAGCATGATTATTGGGGGCTTTTAAGTGGATTTCTTAGTTAAAAATCAAATTAAAAAAAAGCCCATTAACTAAAAACGGTTCTTAGCGGACACATGTCTTCTCATGATTCCTTCTCTCTAGATCATCACTCTGATTGCTAAAAACGTGGCCTTTGAGTCTCCGATCGTAAACGGAACCAACCCGGTTGCCAAAAGCAACACTTCTCATCCTCTGCTTCCAGATAAATCGCCGATGGGATCGAGTAATCAGTCACAGATAAATCGCCGACGGGATCGAGTAATCTCTAAATTTGATTCGAAATTGATTATTCAGCTATTGCTAGACTCTAATGACCTTGATCGCTTCTGGGCTCGCCTTTGACACAGGCTGAGATGAGTTTTAAGCTTAGGTATTCTTAATTTAAGCTTAGGGATTCTTAATTTACTTTTGGGAACACAAAAACAAAGCTTTAATAATATACTCTTTTTCTACTTCACATGGTTTTTGTAGGTTATATGCATCATTCAGTGTTTATACGATTATGCCTTTAGCAAATTTGTTGTTACAACATACATATTTTGGCTCTTTAATATGACCTTCAAGACGCTCTCCGGTTCTTCTCACACTTGCTCGGCAAACTAGTTAATAATAACTCAGTCGTAGTCATCTTCCTAAAGTCTATTTGATAGTCCTCCTTCTATTGTTTTGTGATTTAATGTTAATATCTCATTGCTATCTCAATTTGCAATTCAATGGAGTTTACTACATCATTTGAGATCAAACGGCTTGTATCTCGTCTACTAGAATCTTGGGTGTCTTGTCCGTAGTTTAAGAATCAACCACCATTAGGAAATTCACGTAATTTTCTTTGTCCCCAATGATTCAAATAAACAAAGGTGATGATGTAGTGTGTGTCTATAAGGCTGTAGTGTATGATCATGTACTGAAGCAAAGGAGATGCTTGGTATTGTTTATTTTTGTTAGTTGAGATCTGTTCTGTTTTGCTTTAAACGCAGTTCTTGCTTCTGCCAAATGGTTATTTTTTAAATGCAGAATGACCTCAAAAGCCATGTTTGCTGACCCGGAGAAGATCGTTGTTACTTCCACCAACAATGAGGTTTATCTTGGATGGTGAAATGCCCAGTTATTTGCAAGCAAAGGATCAAATATAGCTGGACAGTGTGTTTGAATTTTCGAATTCTTTGATTCTCTGTTGCTGTTTAATGACTTGACAATGATGTTCTTGTTCGTGTAGGGTTATAGAGAAGATGCAGGTTTAAACTTAGAGAGCGATGCTGATGAACAACTTCTGAGAAAGACCAGAGAAAAAGTTGTCTCGTTACTTGCCTCTTCTTAGAGAGTTTGTTCCAACAGCAGCTCAAGAGATTGAAGACGAGGAGGAGGAATACGTTTACGATTATTATGCGACTGTGAATGAAGAGATGATGATGGATATCAGTAGTTCCAAGAACCAGCTCCCTCTTGTCAAAGTCGACGATGGACAAGATTTCTTCTGTTGCTGCCATGAACCTGCAGATGAATCAGAATACAACTCTCAAGATTATATAATGAATGAGTACCCAGAAGAAATAGGAATAGAGATGAATCAGAAGACGAGGAACATGAGGGAAGGGTTCTTGGTTCTTGGAGACGACGAGTTTCATGGTTATGCAGAGAGTGACAGAGAGAGCGATGAGGAGCTTGACAAAAGTGGTCTTAACGGTGAGGTTTGTGTACCAAATGGAGATACGTTTTTTTTGTATTCTGATTGACAAGTCGCTCTTACCAAATTATACCCACAATACAACGTCTAGTGGTTTCTATATTCATTTACTATACATTGATTTTTAAAATTGACCATGCTTTCACAACAAGTTAGGTTCTCTTTACTCAAAGACTAATCTGCTAATTAACAGCCATTAAAATGAAAAAAGAAATAACCAAATCCTGTTTTCACAATGCACTTGTTTCACTCGAAGAAAAAAAAGAAATAACCAAATTCTTTTTTTTAAGAACTCCTAAAATGGGATTCTACCATTGAAGTCTCAAAAACACAAGTTTTTTAACAAAATTTTTTAACTTAAACTATATAATAAAATATTAGTTAAGAAGGGTTTCTTCCAACTCTAATACAATAGAGAATAAACAATTGCTATAAACAGTTAAATTACTATTTCAACAACACAAAAATCGGAAGGGGGCATTGCATGTAATAATAAACGTATAACACATCGGCAAATATCATTTTCGGAGTTTTTCGTCGGCGTTTGAGAGAAGAATCATGTGGGAGTCGATTTGCCTGACGCTTGCGGCCACCGCCGGTAACAATATCGGCAAGGTCCTGCAGAAGAAGGGCACTATTATCCTCCCTCCTCTCTCCCTCAAGCTTAAGGTCTCTCTCTCTCTCTCTGATGTTTTCGATTGCATGATTTTTCCGAGTCTCAATTCCCGTTTGATTGGACGGATCTCTGACGTTTAGAGGCTGACCCAACTTTCGGGGAATTGTGGATGGAATTCGAATTCGATGAATTATTGGTGTATTCGGGAATTGGATCCGTGTTTAAACTCTGGCTTTGATTGATTCTATAACAATTTGATCCATATTGTGATTCAAACCATTTGGGGATGCTCGATGCTCCTTGTGTTTGTCGTGTCATTCATGGCGATGAGTTAGAGATGTGTGGTCAAATTTTCTATGGGGAAGCTCACGTTTTGATCATAATTTCCGAATTTCAGGTGATAAAGGCGTATGCTGTCAATAAACCTTGGGCGTTAGGTTTTCTTATGGACATTTTTGGGGCTTTGTTGATGCTGAGAGCACTATCGCTTGCGCCTGTTAATAAACTTTCCCAAACTTCTCTATTCGGATGCCCCTTGAGATGTCTAGTATGATAATTGGCTTATTGTGTACTCTTTGGAAACCTGCTTTCAGGTGTCTGTTGTTCAACCAGTCTCGGGATGTGGACTTGCCATTCTTTCCGTCTTTTCACATTTTTATTTGAAGGAAGTCATGAATGTTTTTGACTGGATCGGGATTACCGTGGCCGGTATTGGCACCATAGGTAACATCAGTCATGTCCGATGCTTTGACCCGTGCTCACTATCATCTTCTGCTTACTGCTAGCTGTTTAAGATATGATGATACTAGAGAAAATCACATTTTAGATTTTGAGGATTTATCTATTTGCTGTAGGAGTCGGTGCAGGTGGTGAGGAGCAAGAATCATCGTTGATATCTGTCTTCCAGTTGCTGTGGCTAGCATTTGTTGTTACCATCTTGTTTGTAGGTACCTTTCATCCATGGTATTTCATAAGAAAGTCTTCCTCTTTTGGGATCATCTTCTTTTATATTATGTTGACTCAATGACTTTTTCTTGACCTGTATATAATATATATCATTTCCATGTCTGACGAATCAAACAATTGGGTTTATATTTTCTTTTTCATCTTTATCAGATAGTATCACTTATTTGGTGTGGTAATGGCAATGTTTCTGATAACTCGTCTTTTGAATATTTGGGACAAAGGTACTGCTAAATGCGTGGCTTCATATCTTCAAACGCCAGCGTAGGGAGCAGGAGCTGGTATGTTATCCTCTTAACTGTCTAATTGTTTAGATTTGTGAGCTATAAGAGCTAGTATCGCCTCTAATGTTATTATTGTCCTTTATTTCTCCTACCAAATGCACTTAGCCTCATTTTGGTTTGCAGGTAGAATATGAAGTGGTGGAAGAAATTATATATGGCTTGGAATCTGGAATTTTATTCGGGTATCTTTCGCTACCCATGAACATCAAAGAGCATATCGTTTTGGTCTTACGTGCCTAGCCTCTGATATTTATTTCTCATCATCTCCTATATATCCATTAACATGTGCTGTTGATTTTCGAAACATAATGTGCTGGTGTGTCTGCAGAAACATTTCCAAAGAGACTTAAAACTATACTTGAACTATATTTATAGCTTGTTGCATAGCTGACAACAGTTTATAACTCGATTGATCACAGGATGGCATCTGTAGTATCAAAGATGGGTTTTGTATTCGTGGAGCAGGGGTTTTCTGCTATGTTCATTCCCATGTGCATTTCAATTAGTATATGCTGTAGTGGAACAGGGTTTTTCTACCAGGTAATTTGTCCTTGATAGGCTTTTCTACGTCCTTATAGTCTTATCTGCATGTGAGTGTGGAATGTCTAGTTATGTATAACATAAAGGATGCTCTACCTGTAGTTTATTTACAGGTTGATATTCAGGTAATTTAAGTCATCCCGATTCATGATACTAGTTTTTTTTTTTCTTACTTTATCAGACTCGGGGACTAAAACATGGGAGAGCAATTGTAGTATCCACTTGCGCTGCGGTGGCATCAATTGTAACAGGTGTGGTTGCAGGAATGTTCGCTCTTGGTGAGAAATTGCCCACTTCACCATCTGGACGGCTTTTACTTCTCTTGGGATGGTAAAGGTCTTCTCACCATTTTCTTGTATGGTTAGTCATTAGAGATGAAATATCGCTGACACTGTTACACATGAATCAAAAGTTACAAAAGATATCTCCATACAGATTTTGCCATATATCATTGTGTGCATGAACATTTAGAACCGATTGTAGAACTGTAGTTTTTGATGATGGGAGGGTTTTGAAACGTTTTGCAGGTTACTTATCATGCTAGGTGTTGTACTACTCGTGACTTCATCACGGCTTATCAGACATCTTCCACGGTCATTCCGGCGTTCCAGACAGACCAGTGTAGAAAGAGGTTTCAGCATAAGGCGGACAGCTTCTCACATACCAAAGGATACAAACCCAAGTGCTGTTATCCAAGCAGCAACATTGCACCATCTCTTATCATCCTCATCAAAAGAGAAAGACTAAGGCTTCAGAAAGACCAAAGAATATTACTGGGTGCGTTGCATTAACACAGTTCTTTCTCGAAATCGTGCGACTAATGTTTCAGATTTCTGGGTTCGTCTCATTGCTATTCCAGTTTGTATGAACAGTTAAAAGTCAGAGCTTGGGAACAGTTAATGAGGTAACTTGGTATCTGAAATGTGAAGTATGATGAGTCCCCTTGTCATATTTCTCTAATTGTGCAAATTGTGATATTACGACCAATCGCATACAATACAATGAAGTCCAACTTTGTTTATGTTATTTTTTTTTTTTTTTTTGCTCAAATCCATATCGAATCATAACCAACATTTGTTGGGGATAAAATTTAAAATACTTTTTCGAGAAACATAATCGCACCACGAATTTTTTTAATTAAATTTGTAAAATTTTGTGGATAAATCCTGCTGTGTAAATATTTTTCGAATGCAATAGTAGCTATAATAGTTGGCCAAAACTATCATTTTTTAATCTCTAAAAAAACGAGAAATTATATGATTCATAAATTTAACGGGAAAAATGCATTTTTAACATTCAAAGTTGAACTCACTAGCACTTTAAACCCTGAAATTTTACCACTCTCATTCTGAACCTCAAAGGTAACAAAGCTGACATTTCAAACCTTCAAATTAACCGCCGACTTTCCGTCGACAAAATTTTAAACGGAACCATTAATTGAGTTAACGGTACAGTAATTTTTTATTTAAAAAAAAATATTTAATTAATTAATAACTTATAATAATAATTTTTAAACAAAACTCAGTTTTTTCTAATCTAAATGAGATAATAAATGGTGATTGTGTCGAGAAAGAAAAAAATAAAAAAATAGAAAAAGATAAAAGAAATGATAGATGAATAGTAATTCTGGGATTACAAAGTCTTGGAATGAATAGTAATCCCAAGATGAATAGTAACCACTGAGAAGAACCAACTTCGTCTAAGCTAAAGGAGAAGACTCGGAGTGAATAGTAGTCTCGGGATGAATAGTATCACGGGATGAATAGTTATTCGGGTACGGGTTCGGTTCTTCGGGTGTAGGAATTTAGGATCTGATCGGTACCCGAATAACTATTCATTCCGTGACACTATTCATCCCGAGACTACTATTCACTCCGAGTCTCTTGCTATATCCTAAATTCTTATACTCGAAGAACCGAATCCTAACCAGTACCTGAATAACTATTCATCCCGAGACTACTATTCACTCCGAGTCTTCTCCTTTAGCTTAGACGAGGTTGGTTCTTCTCCGTGATTACTATTCAGCTCGGGATTACTATTCATATCGAGACTTCGTAATCTCGGGATTACTATTCATCTTTCATTTCTTTTATTTTTTTCTATTTTTTTTCTTTCTCGACACAATCACCACTTACTATCTCCTATAGCTTAGAAAAAATTGTTTTTTTGTTTAGAAATTATTATTATAAGTAATTAATTAATTAAATAATTTTTTTTTAATAAAAAAATCAATGTACCGTTAACAGAGTTAACGGTTCCGTTTAAAATTTTGACGACGGAAAGTCGGCGGTTAATTTGAAGGTTTAAAGTGTCAGTTTTGTTACCTTCAAGGTTCATAGTGAGAATAGTAAAATCTCAGAGTTTAAAGTGCTAATGAATTCAACTTTGAAAGTTTAAAATGCATTTTTCTCTAAATTTTACGGGTTATCTCTTCTTCTTTTTTTTTGTTGGCAAAAACTACAAAATAAACATTTTTTTTTAACACATGAAACGGAAATAGTATATAATAGATTTTTAATTGATTTTTTTTTGTATTCCAATTTATTTTGTTCGACTGCACTATAATTTTCGATTTTGTTCCTTATGCAAACACGGTACCGATCAGATTACAAACAAGTTTCGATTCGGTTTATGTATGAGAGATTTGATTTGGTTTAGATGCCTGAATGAGTAAAGTAAAACAAAATCTGCCGGGTTCTTACTAAATCTTTTGTTAAAGCTTTAAAGTCTTTGTTCTTCTTCCATGGTCTTCTTTTCTCTTGTACAATATATTATTAGTTGATATCTTGAGAAAATTAAACTCAAAGATATTGATGTGCAAGTAGGTTGTGGGTACAGGGTACTGAAAGTGAAAAAGACCGGTTAACCAATTTTAGGAGGGAGAGATGGAAGAAAGTGAGATGCATAATGCAAAGAGAAACCAACATCAAATTAGGTTGGGGGGCTTAACCTATATATTGGTACCAAATCATCAGGACATACAGCAAAACTGAGGGAGACAAAATTGTTTGACAATGAAGTGACACACTCAAGTTTTAACTATTTTAGTATTTTACCATCTCCTACTTTTTCATCCCTTCACGTGGGTCCCATTCCCACACCCCGATTCAGCTTTTTTTTTTTTTTTTTGGCCCCGTTGACAGAAAACTCAAGTGTCACTAAGAGCATCATTATCGGTGACCTCTACACACGGGGTCATCCGATTTTTTTTAATTTTTTTTAATTTTTTTTTTTTGGACAAATGAGGAAGCGACACGTGGATGAACTGGGTGTCTGTGTGTCTCTGCGGTGACACCCGCGCGCGCCGTGTCATCCGATTTGTGATGACGTGTCGCTTCCTGATTCGTCGCGGTATTAAATTTTTTTTTTTTTTTTTTTTTTTAAAAAAAATTAAAAAAAAATTAAAAAAAAAAATTAAAAAAATCGGATGACCCCGTGTGTAGGGGTCACCGATAATGATGCTCTAAATGATGGGAGTTTCCGTACTCATTTCGTTTCACATGTTCCATTTTAATATTTTATTTTGAACGAAAATTTAATTTTAATTTTATTGTTTTAGTATATTAATTAAAAAAAAAAATTAGTGTATTAATAAATAATAATATTGAACTTTTAATAATTTTGTAATATGTGTAAAATGTGTTCAAATAATGCTCTTTATAAAACAGAAAATATTTCATAAATCAAAAGTTTTCAAAACCAGTAATTAATTAGAATCGCTAGAGATATACTCGTGGAAGTATTTTGTAGTTGGACTAATTGATGTTTGACTACACAACATTATGCGAAGACAACAACAAAAATTGGGAATTTATTTGAAACTAAATAGTAGTATTAGACTATTAGTTGTTGATCTAGAAGGGGATCCAATTTTCGAAATTACATGAAAAACATAGTTTTTGAACGCTTTGACCCGCTGTCTTACATATCATGGGTTTAACTAGTTGTCTTACAAATAATAATACACCAAAACTTTGACCAATCTATTGTAAAACCACTTTATTTACTATCTAACTAAAAACACGTTCTATGATTATCTTTTATTACCATGAAGGTCATCATCATCACCTTTAAAACTAGTCAATGACTTGAATCAAAATGATCCGACGTAAAAGAGAGAGACAGAGAGAAATTGACACACAAAAAAGAAAAAAAGAAAGAAAGAAAGAGAGAGAGAGAACATATCAAATCCAATCATTCCCCACCACAAAAGGCACTTAGCAAAAAGAAGAAACCCATCAATGTCCAACTTGGTCACACATCATTCACATTTTTGTGCTTTTCTACTGAAGCCATCGAATGAAACAAACAAGGGACCACACTCCTATTCTAATGGACATTCACTATGATACGACACTTGTGGGACTTTTCTGCATCACCCACAATCTGTGTTTTAAAAGGCGCGCCTTAGGCGCAAGGCTCACCAAGGCTCAGCCTCTATCGCCTAGCATAGCTGGAGCGAGGCTCTGTCCCAAAGGCTCACTGGAGCGTGCGCCTTGCCATGGAGCGAGCCTGAGCATAAGGCGCGCCTCAGCGGAAAAATGTAAACTTTCTCTAAATTTCATTCTGATATAATTTTATAGGTAAATTATACTTAAACCCAATATAATTTTATAGGTAAATTATACTTAAACCCAATAGATTTTGGAGGAGATGAGTTTGTGGATGATGATGATGATATGGATTTGTTAGCTTTTTGATACAAAGCTTTTTAATAAGTTGGGTTTGGTAACTTAGTGAGAGCCGAAATGATTCATTTAATTCCTGAAAGATGTTTGGAAACATTCTTATTTAACAAGAATTATTGTCACTGTTTCTGTGTTGCATTAAGAAAGTAGCTGTATGTAGTACTATGTAACTCATGATTACCTCAGTTCGCCTCAGGTACCAAAGGCTCACGAGGCTCCGCGCCTAGGCTCAAGGCTCAGGCTCAAGACCTTGGAGCCTCAGTGCGCCTCACGCTATTTAAAACACAGCCCACAATCCAAAAGGTTCCTCTTTTCTTTCTTTCCGGGAAACCAAAATTAACATTAACAAACAAAAAGTTGAGACTTTTTTCTGGTTCTCTATAGAGAACACCCCCCAAAAAAAAAAATATAAACTTAACGACATCATCAGCAACAATTTCAAATTTGGGACCCAATGTGCTGTTTCAAATTGCAACAAGATTTGAGTTTTCTTATACACATTAAGGATCCTGCAAATAAATCAGACTAAACTTAAAATGGAAGTACAATATATGCTAACAACAATAATGTTTTTTTTCTTATTGCGGCTTGCTTGGTTGTCCCGGGTAAGCTCCGAGTTCTTCAACTTTCCAGCTTTCGTGCGACGCAACGTACTTGTGTGAAGGAGTATATTCCTGCCAAGAATATGAAATTTTTTTGGAATCTGCAATTATAACATCAACTCTACACAAGTTCCACACAAAACTACCAAAAATGTCTGTGTCTTTCAGAGAGAACATCCTGCGTTTATTTAAACCGCAATTGTATTGCTCGTGATCTTCAAGGAAATTGTGTTCACTATGGGATAACCATTGATTTCTTCTCTACAAGATACAAGTGAATACATAATCACAGAACATGAAAAAGCTAAGTTTATGTACCTCCATCTTCTCCATAAGCTCTTTGGCTGTTGGGGCAGAAACTACAATATTACGTGCGCCCGGTTTGATAAAACCTTCTTCGACGCCCGTATCAAATAAAGCAAGCAAATTGTTATAGTACCCATCAACATTCAATAGACCAACCTGCAGAAACAATCACAAACGAATCAACATAAGAATTCGTAGCCTCTACTTCTTCTCGACCAAGAAGCAAAGGAAATGTTAGAATACCGTCTTCTTATGGATACCAAGTTGTGACCATGTTATCATCTCCAGCAGCTCCTCCATTGTTCCATAACCTCCTGAAACAAAAATCAGTGGTGGTTTTCGATGGTAAAAACCAAAACTTTCAACGTTACAAAGTTTTTTAGATTCGGTATTAGCGACTTTTTCTCACCAGGGAGCGCGATGAAAGCCTCGGCTTCTTGCGCCATTGCAGCTTTTCGTTCATGCATGTCTGCAACAACTCTTACATCTCCAACAGTCTCCCCAGATATCTGATGAAACCCAAGTCATAAGATTGGAGTAAAGGTAAACCACACAATCCCCAGATTTAACTATATAAAATTCATAACTCTTCTTCCTCTCCTGATCTTTAAATCATAAGAACGCAGACAAGAACCAAGCGGTAGTGCAAAGAAATGAATAACATTGAAAACACATTCATCATTTGATAACATTCAAAACTCAGGCCAAGTTTGCTGCTTCCAGGAAAAACATGAGCTTTTAGAAGAAGATACATACCTCAATTGGCATCAAAGCTTTGGGAATGATCCTGCAGTTACAGACAATCCAATCAGAAACTCTTAGAGAAGTTTAGCGATGAAAGGCGATTGTAAGAGTTATAAAGCTGTTTTTTTTTGGTGGAGATTCTTAAAACTAACCCGAGTACATGGAAACCACCTTCATAGACTCTCCTGGATATAAGACCCATCAACCCAACGCTTCCTCCTCCATAAACCAAGTCTATCTTCCTCTTCACCTACAATTTCCAACAAATCCAAAATCCAATCACACAAACGCAGATAACAGAGGAAGACCCATTAATGACACGTCAAAATCTTGAGGAAATTTCACAGTTTTGCAGATGACAACATCCCTGGGATAAAATAGTCAACAAACGTGGAAAAGCGGTAAATATCACCAAGAGCTTACAATATCCGTAAAGTTTCTAATAGACACAGCAATCACAAACCCATTGTGTGAAACTCAGATTTTACCGTTCTATTTCGGAAAAGTTGATGTTTTTATCACAAAACCAAACGAAAAGCAATCATAAGAAGAAGAGAAGAGAAGAGACGAGAGAGCGAGAGAGAGCAAACGAGTTCATTGCCGAGTTCGATGGCAGCATCACTGAAAACTTCTCTGTGACCAGAGTTGCTTCCGCAAAAAACACAAATTTTTCTGAATCTGCTTAGCTGGTTGTTGTCCTCCATTTATAGATAAAATCTACAAAAATCAAGGTGTTTCCTGAAGTCGTTAAAACCCAAGGGAAAACAAAAAAAAAACAAAAAAAACGCAGAACCCCAAACAAAGTGACAAGATTAAACCTTTGTGTGACGACGATATTATATACGGATGCAAACAAGATTGAAATAAAATATCGATGACAAAAAAATAATCTCTAATCCCAGATTGGAAGAATTGGTACAGAGCCCCAGAGCCTGTATTTAATATGTTTTTTTTTTATAACAGAAATGGTTTTTATAAGGCTTCAAATGGTAAATTGGTATTGGAGGTAAAAAAAAAATGATTTTGGTGAATTTTGGAGGATAATCGATAGTAGCTTTTTAGGAATTATAAATTGGTAGGATAACTTGAAAATTATTTGGCGAAAACAATTACGATTTTACTTGACGGAATAATTGAAGTTTATCTACCGGACTAATTTAGCAAAATATTTTTGAGAAACTTATGAAATAATGAAATCTTTAAATATAATTAGTTGTATGTGTTTTTTATTTTAATTTTTTCACCTCAAAAGCTTTTTTAAAACATATTTATATGTTGAATCATTTGTTTTTCATATATTGTAAAAACAAACTTTAATTGATATTTTTTATTAAAAAAATAATAATTATGTCAACAGATCAAAAAATAGATAAAGTTGACGGATAATAAATTTCTCGTAATTTTTTGTTATATTTAATCTTTTAATCTAAAATCATCTAAGGTAATCAAATGGTGTTTGTCTGGTGATTGCTGATTTTGGAATCCGTGAACAACAATCCTCATGAGTTTAACTTTTATTGGGAATAAAAAATGTTGTTGTTTGGCTAAATAGGATATAGATTAATGTATAGACATTTGCAAATTCGAATGTACGCTTAACATGTTAGTCATATATTCTTAGAAAATTAATCTGGGCCTCTACATAGATTTAGGATTAATTCCCAAATCATAAAAAAAAAAAAAATCTAAGGTCAGAAGATGCCTAAATCACCCAAAAAAGGTAAATGTAAATAAGTAGATATGTATTGGACATGAAATTACTTCTTTTTTTTGGGGTCTGACATGAAATTACTTATGTGTGCGTAGATATGGCGAACAGAGGAAGCCCACACGAGCCTCCACAGCTCATTCCCTCGTCCAACGCCAATCTGTCCCCTTTTGTATATACTTTTATAAAAACTATTTTTTCTGTTTCACAAATAATGTCATTTTGACGCTTTATTTTTGTATCACAAAAAGTGTCATTTTGTATTTTTAATACAAAAAAACAAACAAAATTCCAATTTTAACCTTATTGCTTTAATGTATTAATTAGAAAGAAAAAATTTATTTATGATATTAATAAAGAGTAATGTATAACTTTTTATACTTTTCTTAATATGTGTGAAATATGTCTGAATGACGTTTTTTGTGAAACGGATGGAATAGTATATTCTAATTCATTAATTAACGTGTTTTGTTGTTTGTTTTCAAATCAAAAAGGGTATTTAATGGTCAGCCATTATAAACAAAAAACGTTAATTAATGAATTGTTTTACTGATATGCTCATTTTATTTGTACTGGTATTATTCAGTATCTTCTTATTCTTTGGGTCTTTTTTTTTTTGGTTTGAATCTTTGGGTCTTGACTCTTGTATGTGTTAATGTGTGTCTTTGTTTATTAACTATGTTGTATGTTTTTTTTCCCCAAAATCTATGTTGTATGTTTATTTGTAAGTATATGCAAAAAAATAATGCTACATATTATTCTGAAATTTATATTTGTAGGTAATTTCTGAAATATCATTATAGCAACAAATTATTTTTCCCGTATTAATCCAAGTTGAATATAAAAACATAAATACTACTAAACCAATAATAATTCACTAAACTTATTATTTTTTTTTTAAGATTACAAATATCATTATTAACTAATAAAAAGTGCATAGAAAACTTTTAAAAATCTATCTTTTTAAAAACAATTTTTTTTCTAAAACATCTATTAATAAAAAAGAGAGGAAGTAACATTTTAGGTCAAGTTACTTCCGAAACATCAATATAGAATCCTATAAACGTATACAAAGTAGTATTAAATTTTCACTGTTTGGTTTGGCTTTGGTTTCCAATTCCTGAATTAATCAATGAATAAAATTAGTATTAGGTTTGGCTTCGAGTTTATTTTTTTTTTAAGAATGGCTTCGAGTTTTGACTCGATTGTTTTCTTATTATATATTGTTTCCACTTGATGAGTCATGCGTGAGCGTGACCATCATCTAGTACATTCAGACTTTTAATAAAGACTAAAAAGTCCCCGACGGCTTAAACTTATCGTATATGTTGTTGTCGATGAACTTAGTAGTTTTATTTCACCAAGAGCTTGTAGACTTGTCCACCGAAATTGCGACATTTTATATGGCAAGCAATCTCGGGGTGTCTGTCGGTCACAGCAAACCTACGCGCTAGAGGAATAAATTGTGACACACAATGTCTTAGGTGTGGCATGGAGGGGGAAACATTTAATCATGTTTTGTTTGAATGCCCACCAGCCCTACAAACATGGGCACTCTCGCATATTCCATCGGCCCCGGGAGTTTTCCCGATGACATCGGTTTTCGCCAATTTTGATCATCTTTTTTGGAGACTTCCAGCTGAGGAAAGAATTTTAATGTTTCCGTGGATTCTGTGGAACATTTGGAAAGCCAGGAATGATAAGGTGTTCTCAAATGTGGATAGAAACCCACAAGAGATTTTGAGGATAGCGGAAACAGAAACAGCAACTTGGGATGCGGCACAAAATAGTGAACCTGACACATCTCACCAACAGCCACCGAGTCCCAACACCGGAATAAATGAACAAAATGAATATAACGGGCTCACATGCTATATTGACGGGTCATGGAAGGAAGGAGGTAAATTTTCTGGTTTAGGTTGGTTTTGCTTTCAGGAAGGAATTGAAGGAAAGATTATGGGGGCCCGTAATCTACGAAGAAGCCTATCCCCGCTACACGTGGAGTTGGAAGCACTCATCTGGGCGATGCATTGCATGATTGCAAACAACAAGACGGCGATAGCCTTTGCTACAGACTGCTCAGAGCTGGTGAAGATGGTGTCTACACCAAACGAGTGGCCGGCATTTACGCTACAGTTGGAGGAGTTCATGAGGAACAGGGAGGTTTTCACCTATTTCTCTATCACACAAATCCCACGCACGAGTAACATAGTGGCAGACAAGTTAGCACGAGGTGCTCGAGTCTACCCATCGGAAGTCACTTATGTAAGCTCGATACCCCCGATTTGGTTCACTGAATAGGGTTAGGTATCAAGGTTGTTGACAAAAAAAAAAAAAAAAAAAAAGAGCTTGTAGACTTATCATTCTTTAAACAAAATAATTAGTTTAAGATACCTAAGGACTTATCATATATATATATATATATATATATATAATATGTGTCCTCGTTACCATTGACCGGGACAATTTTGTATCACTGCAAGAACGCAAATGCACGCACCTATAATAATGCTATATCGTTATTTTTATTTTTATATTGTTTTCTTCGTACATGCCTACATGGCCGTATATTTGCTCACGATATCTAAAATTCGATTGAAATAGTATTAAAACGAAAGTAACATGAATGTTTCATTTCTATTGCAATTATTTCATTATTGCGTTCAGAACAAGCTAAAATATTTGGATGATGATGTTACATAGAGAAATACATCAAACTTTTAATAGTATTTGAGTTGATTTTCCAAGACATTTGAAAAAGTGATGTTCCCAACATGGCTTACCCAAAATTGATTGTCCTCTCTGTAGTCTGTACCACTCGACTGAGCCTTGAAAGTTTATAAACTAACAAAATCAGCATTTATAACATGTTCGACTCTTCTTCTTTCTCCAAGAAAAAAAAATACGGAGATATCGACTTTTATAAGTTTATAACGTTGTTTCGATCCATCAAAGATTCGGCTCTGTTGATCCAGGTCAATGATCAAATATCTCCGGATGCGGAATTATCAAACTAACTCTTGATCAAATGGAACATTATAAGTGGTATGTGTTACTCCCGTTCGAGAGATTAGTCTGAGTCCGCTAAGGGTCTGAGATTACTTCCGAATCACAGTTTTTATATAGACTAATATATTCTGTTTTTATATTAATTTTCACACTTTACATATATATAAATATTTTGAACAATTTAAGTAAAATTTAGTGAATATTTTCCTTTCCATCAAAAATAACCAATCGGTTATTATATATAATAACAAAATTAATATTTTCACAATTAAATTCTAATTAATAGGGTATAGTTTTATAACTTCAATTTTTCTAAAAAAAAACGTTGATGGGAACATTAACTCTTTTGTAACGTAAATATGAAAGCATATAAATATGATATTATATACTGTTAATTACTTCACAACGAATACTCAAAACAATCAGCAAGAGACAAAGATTGAAAAATATTGACATTTAAAAGAAGAAAAAAAACAAATGAAGACCGCTTTATTTTTCATTTTTCTCATTATTGTTTCATCATGTAAGTTTATTCTAGATTACTTAGGGTAAATATGTATAATATTTTATATTCTATAATAATAGAATATACTTATTGCATTACTCTGATTTTTTTTTTTTTTATAAATAGGTGCATCAAAAGAGAAGTCTCTTTCTTCCAATTTGGCGAAGAGTTCTCAAACTGACTTTCAGAACAAAGATCAAAGTATATATGAGTTTGATTATCCTTTCATCCTTGAAAGGCAGTTTCCTTTTCAGTTTTGTCAAGAATGTGCTACGCATTGTAGTAGAAAGAACACACGTCTGCAATCTTGTTATGAGTCTACTTGCCTTTGTTCATCCAATTTGGCGAAGAGTCCTCAAATTGACTTTCAGAGAGAAGATCAAAGTACACATGACGACGATTATACTACCATCCCTGAAAGACCAAATCCTATTCAGTTTTGTCAAGAATGTGCTAGGCATTGCTTTAGAAAGAACACACGTATACAATCTTGTTATAAGTTTACTTGCCTTTGTTCATCCAAAAATATAAACTAAGCCTATGCATGTTCTTTTGTTTGTTTAACGATTTATAAAACACATTATATCATAAAATTAAATTGGTGTTCTTGTTTTTATATCATACTATTTAATCTCGATTTTTTATTTATTTTATACCAAATGTTATTGTACACATTCACCCGACTGAACATTTGGGAATAGTCAACATCGTTGACCGGTTTAGGTTTAGTAGAAACTGCATAAACCATGAATGTCGCTTCTCTCATCGGTTTCTTCAAGACATTGCTACGGGCTTCCACATTCAATATTCATCACGTCGTATTGAATTTGGAACAAAATCTCTCTCTCTCTTTATTTGATTTTCATCTGTGTAAAAAAATAAAAACGATTGGGGATCTCGTAGTGTGGAATGCTTCGAGAAGCTAGAACAGAATGTCGAAGGAACTTACAGGTTTTGTTCTTTGATTTGGTCTGTCGACTTATTCGTTCGTTGGGATTCTTAGATTTCTTAAGACTTGGTTCTCAAAACTTGAAGAAATTGGTTTTGTATGATTTGCAAACTTTGTCAATCCAATATGATTTATAATTCCCTTATCACTGTTTGCTTCACTTGAAAGAGAAAGAGATTGTGACTTGGCCAGGTAATAAGGAACACATGTTTCATCCTGAAATTACTTTACAAGTACAGTTTTGTGTCTTTCAAAGGTCGAGATAGAAAGGATCAAGGAAAGCCATGTTAGTGCAACTTATCAACATCTAACTATTTTCTGTACAACTTAGATACAACTAGGATGGATCTATTCGAGCAAAAAGCAGAAACTGGTTGTCAATGATTTTACTGTATCGTGATGGGATGTGTTCATTTTGACAGTTTTGATTGTGAATTTCGTCTCATGGGAAGTGATCTTGCTCTCTTACTGATTTTATGCTAGCTATTTGGGAACTCTCTTCATCAGGAAAAATACAAAAAGTGAAGGTTGCTTGTTGGAACTTTCCCTTGTCATTTTGAAAATGTTTTATAAAGTATTCGCGGGTTCAAGTGGGGCGGGTGCGGATCGAACAATTTTTGTTAATGAGTCGCGCGAGGCGGGTCGATGCAGATCGGAAAAAACAAGTAATCCGCACGGGGCGGATCTAACGGGGCGGTTTGGATCCGCTTGACAGCTCTATCTGGAATTACTTCCGAGTTTAATCAAAAAAAAAAAAATACTCCATCAGGTTCACACTAGGCATGACCAAAATGGAACCGTAACCGTATTTCGGACCGTAACCGTACCGTTTTCAAACCGTAACCATACCGTAACCGTGTCAGACGGTTAAAAACCGTAACCGTTAACCGTAAAAATATATTAGTTATAGTTAAAAAAAATTATTAACCGTAACCGTTAATTAACCGTAACCGTATCAAAACCGTTGGTTAACTGCAAGGTTAAACCGTAAAATTTTAACCGTAAAAATATATTAGTTATGGTTAAAAAAAATTATTAACCGTAACCGTTAATTAACCGTAACCGTATCAAAACCGTTGGTTAACTGCAAGGTTAAACCGTAAAATTTTAACCGTAACCGTTTTAAAAATAAAATTATATATACTAATAATTATAATTATTTCTGTAAAATTAAAAATTCAAAGAAAATTATATATAATCAATTTATTAAAAATTCAAAGAAAATTAAAAAACATATAGTGGTATTTATAGATGTATGAATTCTCATGTCGAACTTAACGTCTTTGACCATGCAAAGATCAATAAATTTGACGATGCAAAAGCCAACATATATGTCCATGCAATGCAAAATCCAACACATTTGACCATGCAAAAATCAATATATTTGACCATGCAAAAAACCAATAAATTTGATTATGCAAATATCAATAAATTTGTCCATGCAATGCAAAATCCAACACCTTTGACCACGTCATTCTCTTGTGGTTATTTGATATATACAATATATTTTTATAGTTTTACAAGTACATGTAGAAGCTCCACCTCCAGAGGTAGAAATAGCTGAGGACGAAAAATATTCGGTTCCAAAATTTTCTTGCTCGATTCAGAGAAATCAAAGATAAAAACGCTTATTTTTCAAATGGTGATGTTTAAATTAAAATGTGCTTTGTTTTGTTATTTTTATGATATTGTAATGGTTAAACTCAAATAATATCACAATTTGTGAAAGTTTTGAAAGAAAAAAAAATAATGAGTTAATTTGTAAATTTTATAGATAAAGTGTATTTTTAGCAATTAATAATAAAATAGAAAATGAGAAATATACTAAGAATATTCTTTTTGGAGTAAAAAATTGAGGAATACATTGGAGAGAAATCCAACTCCATTTTGGAGATAAAAATAAGGGAATACATTGGAGATGCTTTAACCCTAATAGACGATTTACATATTTGCTCGCTACAGGTTCATTTCTCAATTCTCATCGCAAATGAGTTGGATTCAGTCTGGGCCGGGGCAGTGCATTGCCATTGATGTTCTCTTTGACATCCGGCCAATTTTTAGATGCGAATGTCTTCATCGCATTATTACAAAAGATAGTTGGTTTATTCGGGTTTTGCAAAATCGTTCGAAATCGAAAATCTTTGAAACCTAATAGATTAAATAAAATGGTAAGATGTCTTCATAAAATGAGGTTCAGATTAAAAAATCCTTGTAAATTTGAAGTGTACAAAATCAATCGAATTCAAAAATCTTTTAAAACCTTATTGAATTCTTTGGGAACACTCCAAGTCCAAATAATGGATGGATCATTAGTTTTTGCGTTAGTTTAGCTTCATACTTGCACCATAAAAAAGACATGGGCAACAGCCAACGGATCGGTCAGTGAGAATGGTTATTCTCGTCTTAATAGACCAAGATGCAAGAAATCATCAATCAATATATGGTAGTTAGAAAATAATCTGAACGATCTAGATACACAATTGATATATAATAAAAAAAAAAAAAGGTTATAGCAAAGTTAATTTTACGATGTAAATTTCAACAAAAAATATATCCCCAAGTATTAAATTAAAGTAGCTGGTCATAAGGATTAAGGAATCATAAGAATATGTGATAGAAAACATCTAGACCTTGAACTAAAGGTTTGTCCTAGGCTCTAGTAATTGCGAGTAAACTTTGTTTTAATAAAAAAATTATTGAACTTTTCTTTTTCAAAAGGCGGTAAGTACTCAACTTAGTATTGGAGTTACCCACACTTCCATTCAACTTTTGTTGCTTTATTTGAAGGTCACACCACACGCAAGCTTCTTGTTTGGTACTAAAATCCAGATGCAACCAGTTTTAAAAACGAACAACATATAGATGTTAAATCTAAATGTTGCATCTGAACGTTAATTATAAATATGAATGCAACGTCACAAAAAAAAAAAACGAACACAAATGGGCTTATATAGAAGACGAGTTACAGGTTGTAGCGGTCTCTCCGCCTCGTTATGAGGCTTACGGAATGTTTTCGGATGCTGCTTGGTCGGCTAACTCTTACCTTTGTGGATTAGGTTGGGTTGTTAAAACCCCTTCAGTTGCTCTGTTTTTCCAAGGCTCATCCTCGGAAACCTCGGTCTCATCCGATGGCGGAAACTCTTGCTCTTCTCTCAGCGCTTCGCCTTGCGAATGCGTCGGGTATCAATCACTTGGCTTGTTTTTCGGATTGCATGGAACTCATCCTTCTTCTCAAATCTGGCCAATCTTTGGAGATTCACGGTCTACTTCTCGACACCAAAACGACTTGTAGTAGCTTTGTTTCTATCTCTTTTCATCATATTCCTCGTTTAACTGATAGTTTGGCGGATGTTTTAGCCAAGTCGGCTCTTTTTGCTTTGTAATGATTCATTCCCTAGTGAAGGCTAACTCTGTTCTTGGGTTCTTTTGAAATGAAATGGTTGCACCAAAAAAAAAAAAAAAGACGAGCCACAGTTCCAAGAAACATGCCGTTACTCCAAATATAAACCCAAAATTAACCCCTATTTCTTTTTCATGTTTCCACCTTTGTAATATACTAATATAATATCCAAGACATTATAACTTATGCACAAAAGTCTTTAGACTTAACCAGTTCGTCCTGACATTTTTTATTTTTAATTCCAGGGATAGTATTGGCTCACCGGCTAAATCTTCCACCTGTAATGTGGCGGAGACGGCGGCGGTGCAATGGTTCCCCGTAATTATCGCAAAACAACGAATGCCAAAATTCTAAGAAACCAACAAGTGTCCTTAAACCCAGCCTCGTTTTCCTGCAATCCACAAATAGGAAGAAAGATTTGTCAAACTAAAGATTCTAAACTATTCTACAATTTGAAGTAAATAAAAACCGAGTTTGACAAATTCTTTTGGTTCATTATTCAAAAATATACTCTTACTAGAGAAGGCAATTTTTATGGCAGTTATATCTACTCTTACTAGGTACTACAGCTACAAACTTCTAACTTGTAATAGAACTTACGTATTTATAAAAAATCTAAAACGTAAGACATCAGATCACTGCAGAGAGGCAGAGACTGACTTCTACTTGTATACTAGATATACTTACGTCCGAGATCTGTGATGGGTTTCCTCCATAGATTGTTGAATCGTTCTCCGGTTTCTGGAAAGTGACCTCGAGGTTTCTAGGAAGACACCACACACATAGAGTTCTTCGTGTACTGCCTCATCCCCATCCACAGAATCAACAGTACCCTCTCTCTGTCTCAGATGACTGGTGAATACAATTGTACGTAATGTACGTGTTTGTATCTTTTCTCGCTTGCAATACATTACCACATTGTTACCACAAAAGTAAAGAACTTCCTCTGTCTGTTTCAGTTGATCCTCTTCTGTTTCATCATTGCTTATATCTAAAGAGTTTCTTGTTCTGTACCTTAGGGAAATCCCTGTCTCAAGAATAGTGCCCTGCACAGTACTGTCAACATTCACTTCCACTTGATCCCCTCGTTCTAAGCGGAAATATTCGTTTGAAACGTCTCTTGGCCATACATTGCCTTTGGTTTGATTCTTCACTGTAATGGTCGGAGGATTTCCATCATCTCTCTGACTCATCATGCGCATCCACACCGTAAACCCGACCGGGTCGTTTTTTAGCGTCTCAGGCACAGTAAAAGAGACAGAATTCGACTCATCCTTGAAGCTAACCCAGTTGGCAAGGGTAGATCCTGGGAGATAAATGCCTCCGTTACCTCTTTCAACCCAGCCCTATAACACAAACAATTTTTTAGTCAGCATCAGGAACAGATTGATCATGCCATTAAGTAGTTGATAACTAGGCAGAGCTATCGTAGGTTGTTCAGTCATTTGCTATCAAGACAGGAGGATAAACGAATTGAACCTGCAATATTCTATCTCCGGAAGCATCTAATGCCCTTTCGCAGAATTCCATGTAAATCGAAACCCTTGTACTGCGGGTCAGTTTATCAATCCCTGGGGTCTCAACTAGGTTGAGACAGTTGGCGAGGTACAGTGCTTCCAAACTTGAGCATTCTGAAAAATCTGGAGTTCTTACCAACGAGATGCAGTAACTCGCATTGAATTCTCTCAAGCTTTTAGGTAAACTACGCATAGATTGAAGTTCTGAGCAATCACTCAATCTGAGTTTCTGGAGATTTGGAAGACTAGCAAAATCAGTTTGCAAATTGTGAAAATTGTTGCCCCCTAAATCTAGTTCCTCTAGACAAGACAAACATCCGAGATCATCAGGGAGCGATTGATCAGATAGATTGCAGTAACTAAGGCATAAAGTCCTAAGGCAGTTTAAACCATTGAATGAGACCAGAGAAGATAGAACAATAGGAGGGCTATATTCAGAATGCATGTCATCAACACCATTCAATGATCCTCTGCAGCCTCGAAGAGATAATTCTTTCAGTTTTTTAAGTTGGACGATTGAAGATGGGATTTTCCTTAGAGATGTATAATCCGCAATGAGAGATGTCAGCGAGTCCATTTTTCCTAAAGCATCATCCAACATCTCAAGTTTCGAGCACCCTGAGATAATGAGAGTTTCCAGTGACTTCAGCTGATAGAGTTCCCTAGGGAGATCATCAAGTTCTGTGCAACCATTCAAATTTACCAATACCAGCTTCTCATGAAGCATCCCGATCGACTGGTGAACTCGAGCCAAGCTTTTACAATTTTTCAGTAGAAGCTTCTCAAGGTTTGGGAGATAAGAGAAGTCCGGGGTCTCTATGAGGTCTGCGGAATGACTGAGATCGAGGTATTTTAACTTATTTAGAGGTTGAGGATGCTACAAAAACAAGGGAGAGGAATGATCAAACCCTGACATCATATGTGAAGAGAGAGAAATTTCATTGGAAAGGCTTATATCTCTACCTCCTGAGTATCCCAGAGTCGTATAAGGTTGCTCTGTTGCATGTCCATCACAACTAAACAACCCAAATAAAATTTTGTTGGAATTGATTCTAAAGGGAAACCACGCCAGCTAAGCCATCGTAAACCTTTTGGAAGATGTTCATAGCTTCCTTTGAGTTTTACATGGCTGAGTTGTAGCAATCTTAGTTCCTGCATATTTAATAATGCTGCAGCTTCCAAGTCCCAGGGTTCCTTAATTTCAGCTCTCAGGCTGAGGCCTTCAATTGCATCTGTTCCCTATTATCCAACAAGAGCTTTATCAGAAACTTGAATGAGACAATGGATGAATATATGAATGCATAGGTTATTTTTATTCTTACAGAATTTTTGATGAACACGTCAAGAACATCATCAGGATCCCACAGTCTGCTACGTTTTCCACAATTCTTGGGAGATGTTTCTCGGACAATTTGTCTTCCCATGTCTCGCAGTAAATCATGCATCATTAACCTGCTATCATTGACTGTAATGAGGCATCTCTCCAATAGTACACTTAGTCCTATTTCAGGATATAAATTGCATCCTTCCAGTATGCAAGCTACATTGTCTCTATCCATCCCAATGAAGAAGCAGGCAATATCCAAGAATATATCTTTTTGAACGCTGGTTAGTGCATCAAAACTGATCCGGAGTTTTGCTTGAATGTTATCATCAGGGGTTCGTTTCAGCAATTCCAATGTACTTTCCCACTCAGGAATGCTTCTTTCAGAGAGAAACGAGCCAAAGACTTCCACAGCCAAGGGTAGTCTAGCACAATATTCAACTACCTTTTTTGCAAAAGAAAGAAACTCTTTAGGAGGTTCACTTGTTCTAAAGGCATGCCAACTTAGGAGCTCAAGAGACTCACTACTATCAAGTAAATTGGGTGAATATCTTCCTTCCACTTGAAGTTGCGTTAACAAACGCATGTTCCTGGTAGTTATGATTATCCTGCTTCCCAGTCCAAAGCAGTTTGGATCTATTGCTGATAATTTAAGCTGGTCCATGTCATCAACATCATCAATTACAACCAGTACCCTTTTATTGCGGAATTTGTCTTTTACTGCAAGATCAAAGCTGTTGAACTCTATCTCATGTCTCTTTAATATGTCAGAAAGAAGCTGTTGCTGCACGTGAGCTTTTCCCCCCGGCTTCTTTAAGTGTTCTTTAAAGTTTTCTAAGAAACTTGTTCCTTCAAAAAGACATGCAAATTCATTATATGCAGCTTTGGCCAGCATTGTTTTACCGATCCCACCCATTCCGTAGATCCCAATAACTTGGACATCCTCAGAACCGGTGACCAGTAGCTCATAAATACGTTGTAGGCGGGATTCGATACCAACAGCATATGATGGTACATGCAAGTATGATGAAGGCAACCTTTTGAGAATATCTTTAGTGATAACTTCAATACATTTCGCTTCATCCCTGCATATTGTAGATCACTACTAAAAGAAAGGACGAGAATTTCCAGCCATTTGGTCTACTGTAAATCACACTGCTTTTCTACTTCATAAAATAGTGAAAAAGATTTAAGGTAGTAGAAACTGACCACTGCCTCAAGTCCCATCCAGACAGATTGGCTACTTCGGTTAAAGCCTCCCTCCAACTCTGCACCTTTTTCAATGGGTATCGGGTCTCATGTCTAGAAAATGAGTCAGCAATTGTCCCTTTCTGTCTCCGTATATCTGATGGGTCGATGTAATAAAACATCGGGAACACCAATTGTTTAGAGTTACTTCTACGGCATTTCATGATCTGCAGAAGTTCATCAAGGCACCAAGCTGATGATGCATAATCCTTTGACAAAACGACAACGAGGATTTTGGAGGTCTCGATTGCCTCCAAGAGCTCTGAGGGAATATAGTCTCCTCTTTCCAATACTGCTTCGTCCATGAATGTTCTTACACTGAATCGCCTGAGACTGGTGTAGAGATGACTTACAAAGCCCCTCCGCACATCTGCTCCACGGAAATTTAAGAACACATCATAGCTCCATATTTCCGGCATTTGACCCGTCCCTTCAGCCATACCTTGCTTTAGATCGATTTCAAAGGAAAGTAGATTGTCACTGTAAGAAAGTCTAAATTGGTTCCTGAAAGGCAAGACTTGTCATGTGATGGTGTTTAGAAACCTCAAAAACTAGCTTGGTATTGACAGAAAAGGAAGTGGGACAATCAAAGGACCAAAAATACCAGATCTGAACTAATAAGATTCAGCAATTTCTTACCTGACCTTTCGGTGGCAAACAAGCGAGAATCTGAACTAGTGCTAGATCAATTAAAGCATCACCATTGAATTACTTAAATATCTGGTCAAAGGATGTTTTTAATTTCTGTTTACATATTTTGCAAATAGCCACACACAAAAATTGAGTCAATTATGGCTCCCCACAAACCTAAACCCGGAAAATCTTCAAAACTGTGCTCCTACAATCCTCATGCATTAAAGATTCCAATCCTAATCCTAATCAAATCGCAATCAACGGAGAAATATGATTTGAAAGACCAAGTGTATTAGACAAGTAACATAGCATGTCTTACTTGGATTCTGGAGATTTTCTCCGGTCAAAAACTTCTAACAATGGTTATATATGAAATCGGACGAAACAACAAGTCGTTGAGACAATTCACCAAATACCTTCAAGGCGCAACCTTTTCTTCCACATAATCAAATTAGATGTTGGAAAAAAAATCAAATAATCAAATTAGATTTGGACCCACATAGCGAAGCTATTGGTTAAAACTTAAAACGTACCGAAATTACGAACTCACCTGGTTTAAGTTTTATTAACGGATAAAGTTGTTTTTGGTCGGTTATAAATTACCGCTTCGTTTTATAGTTCATCGCTTTACGTTGACCTCGATAGTGATCTGACCAGCAGAACCGGTCCTGAGTTTTATGGCAAAAATGAACCATTTTATAATTTTTTAAATTTTTTTTAAAAAAATCATGATTCATGAATGTGTTAAACAAAAACTATAAAATATTTTAAAACACAAGAACTAGTACATTATTCTTAAAATATGATCTTCTTTTCATTTTTACATGCAAACTCGTTCATCGGACATGTGTAATCAAGATTTTTAGTCATACTCATTTCAATCGACAACATCGACAATTCATTCAATCTTTCTTGTGACATAGTCGACCGCATATGAGATTTTATGAGCTTTAACTTTGCAAAACTTCTTTATGCATCATTATGCGGTATGCAGTCTATGTATATGGATAACAACTTTTCATCTTTTTTAGATAATCCAGTATCTCGACTACTTTCGTAATCTCTTTTGGTAAAGCTCCTCTTAAAAGCTTTAGCTCCAAAAATAAATCATTACTATCAATATCAAAATGATTACCATGTTTCAGAAAACTTCAAGGTTGGCAAAAAAAGCCATCAATTTGTCATCGTTTGCTAAACACCTACACTTTACTACTAGCCTAAATATATTTTTAAGAATTTGAGAGCCAAAAATTTTATATAAAAACAAGGCCCGCAAATCCATACTTGTCTTGCTTGGAGCTCAGTGCCGGCCCTGCTGACCATAATTAGTGTTCTGGGCTCTGCCCTTGAATGTGTTGGAGAAAAGGGAGAAATACACGAGAAACAATACAACCTATTGTAGGTGTGGGGATTAGCCCAACCCCATTTTTGGCTCATTACAAAGCAAAATGCCCAACACCAAAAGCCCATCATCCACTTGCAACAACCCCTCTCTCTCATCCAATCAGATGACTCCACCTCACCTTTGGACTCTCTATAAATAGGAGAAGGGCATAAAGAAGAAAAGGGGTCAGCTCTCCCACTCTCTCTCTAAATAACTTTCTCTCTATAAATAATTCTCTCGCCGAGCTATCCGACCTGACGGTCTGACGACGCTGATCTGACGGTCTGACGACGCCGACCTGACGGTCTGACGACGCCGACCTGACGGTCTGACTACGCCGACCTGACGGTCTGACGACGCCGACCTGACGGCCTGACGACGCCGACCTGACGGTCTGACGACGCCGACCTGACGGCCTGACGGCCTGATTACGACGACCTAACGGCCTGATGACGTCGACATGACAGCCTGACGCCGACCCGACGGCCTGACGACGCCGATTAACGCCCGGACGACGATGGTCTGACGCCAACCTGATGGCCTGATGACGACGACATGACGGTCTGACGACGCCGGCCTGACGCCGACTTGGTGGCCTGACGACCTGACGCCGACTTGACGGCCTGACGATGCTGTCCTGACGACGATCTGACGACGACTTGACGACGACCTGACGAGCTCCCAGCTCTCCCTAACTCCGACCTGTCGGCCTGACGAGCTCCCAGCTCTCCTGCCTAGCTCTCCTGAGCTCCTTAGCTCCCCCACACTCCTCAACAATGAACTATGGATGGCTTGATCCCTAACCTGGGATACGTAGGCAGCCCTCTGGGCACAGCTATAAATCACATATTCCTCTTCATTTTCCGACCGGAACGCAACTGGCTCTATCTTAACAGAAAATTTCTGAACCTCCCCGATACAAATTGATTTGTGGAAAACGTGCTCAAACACGTTCCAACACCTACATACTTGTCCCTTTATTTCCTTTCTTCAGAGAGCGTCATATTGCAACGGGAATATTGCTTTTGTGTCGGAAGCACATGCATGCATAATGTGGTAAGCGGAAATTATGTTATCGAGAATCGACTGTTGGATCAATTGGTCCTACATCGACAACACTAAAAATTATAATTATGGCATATATAGAAGTTAAAGTAAGAGTCTTTTTGCAGTCATTTTATCACTTGGAGAGCGCTAGATTAACAGGAGTCCTATAGACTGCATTGCTTTCAAGTGAATGCAATTAAAAGATTAATTTAGGACTCCCAACGATTCATATATGGAAAAAGTAGGACTACCTTCACAGTTCGTTTACTGTACTCTTCTCCATGTCCTTGTTTCCCGTCTGTCAGTATATAATAGATTCTAAAGTTATATTTTTGTGAAGGTAAGAAAAAGCTAGGTTAAGTAATTTTTAAAGCAAGAAAATTGACATGCCTGAATATATAGGCTGAATTGCACCACTCAAATCTTCATATAACATTATTATGAAACATAATAATTTTTCCGTATAACAAAATCAAAATCCAATAAACATCAATACATACAATGTTATATATATAGGATGATAAAAACAATAAGAATTAATTATAAACGTTACCTTTCATCATCTTAAGACACAATAATTTCATTTTTTATATAGACTAATATATTCTGTTTTGATATTAATTTTCACACTTTACATCTATATTATTATTTTTTTGGCTAAATAAAAATAATTATACATATCTTATCAAATTTATAAATATTTTGAACAATTTAAGTAAAATTTAATGAATATTTTCCTTTCCATCAAAAATAACCAATCAGTTATTATATATAATAAAAAATTAATATTTTCACAATTAAATTCTAATTAATAGGGTATAGTTTTATAACTTCAATTTTTCTAAGAAAAACGTTGATGGGAACATTAACTCTTTTGTAACGTAAATATGAAAGCATATAAATATGATATTATCTACTTCACAGCGAATACTCAAAACAATTAGCAAGAGACAACGATTGAAAAATATTGACATTTAAAAGAAGAAAAAACAAACAAATGAAGACCGCTTTATTTTTCATTTTTCTCATTATTGTTTCATCATGTAAGTTTATTCTAGATTACTTAGGGTAAATATGTATAATATTTTATATTCTATAATAATAGAATATACTTATTGCATTACTCTGATTTTTTTTTTTTTTTTAAATAGGTGCATCAAAAGAGAAGTCTCTTTCTTCCAATTTGGCGAAGAGTTCTCAAATTGACTTTCAGAACAAAGATCAAAGTATATATGAGTTTGATTATCCTTTCATCCTTGAAAGGCAGTTTCCTTTTCAGTTTTGTCAAGAATGTGCTACGCATTGTAGTAGAAAGAACACACGTCTGCAATCTTGTTATGAGTCTACTTGCCTTTGTTCATCCAATTTGGCGAAGAGTCCTCAAATTGACTTTCAGAGAGAAGATCAAAGTACACATGACGACGATTATACTACCATCCCTGAAAGACCAAATCCTATTCAGTTTTGTCAAGAATGTGCTAGGCATTGTTTTAGAAAGAACACACGTATACAATCTTGTTATAAGTTTACTTGCCTTTGTTCATCCAAAAATATAAACTAAGCCTATGCATGTTCTTTTGTTTGTTTAACGATTTATAAAACACATTATATCATAAAATTAAATTGGTGTTCTTGTTTTTATATCATACTATTTAATCTCGATTTTTTATTTATTTTATACCAAATGTTATTGTACACATTCACCCGACTGAACATTTGGCAATAGTCAACATCGTTGACCGGTTTAGGTTTAGTAGAAACTGCAAAAACCATGAATGTTGCTTCTCTCATCGGTTTCTTCAAGACATTGCTACGGGCTTCCACATTCAATATTCATCAAGTCGTATTGATTTTGGAACAAAATCTCTCTCTCTCTTTATTTGATTTTCATCTGTGTAAAAAAATAAAAACGATCGGCGATCTCGTAGTGTGGAATGCTTCGAGAAGCTAGAACAGAATGTCGAAGGAACTTACAGGTTTTTTTTCTTCTTCTTGTCGACTGTTGTTTCTTTTCTCTGGGTTTTGTTCTTTGATTTGGTCTGTCGACTTATTCGTTCGTTGGGATTCTTAAGACTTGGTTCTCAAAACTTGAAGAAATTGGTTTTGTATGATTTGCAAACTTTGTGAATCCAATATGATTTATAATTCCCTTATCACTGTTTGCTTACATTTGGTATTCATTGACTATTGGTATTGTAATGATCGTATTGTCTTTTTTTTTTTTTTAATGGGAGTGTATTGAGGCAGTTTCTGCTGGTAGTGGAGCTAGCTGGGGTTGAGTAAAAAGTGGAAAAGGTTGTGTTTCTTCGGGTGATGATAGGACTAAAAAGAGAAATGAACTTTCTGATATAAAGAGGCAAACGGAATCTGTAGATGGACAAGCTGATTTTGGAACAGTAACTCAAGATGTAGATTTAGAAATGAAAGGAGTTGAGATTGAAAATGATGTGATTTGATTCGAGAAGAAGATCTGTGATTTTTGAATCATATTCTCTTTTTTACTTTGATTGTTTCTATGTGTGAGTAGTGAGTACCTTCTTAACTGTGTTTTGGGGTTTTCAAATAGATTTCAGATTGGATATATTAGGATGTTGATCTAAGGATTTATAGCTTGATTACTTCATCTAGGTTCTTCTTAGTGATCATCTAGTTTTAGATCCCAGGGGATTTAACGCACCAATATTGTTTTTTTTTTCTTTTAAATGCATGAAAGAACTTAAATAAGTAATTCTTCTCTATGCAATGAAAGTTAAAGGGATTCGTGAAATGATCAAACATGATTTTTTTTTTTTTTTGAATTACTATGATCAAACATGAAATTATAATGCTTGTTTTAATTTTTCGAATTCAAATGAAAATTTAGGATTCATAGATTTGAAGCATAGAGATTAATGTTTTGAAAGAAGGTTAATGTAGTTTTGTTATTTGAGTTCAAGAACGAAAAGTTAAGTATTCTATTCGGTGAATTTATGTATATTTTGGCAAAGGCAACGAAAAGATTAGTATTTACTCCAGTTAATGAAATGTTGACGCTTTATTTGGCAAATTTGGGGATTCAAAACCAAAATTCCCGTTTTTCGTTATGGACCTTATGGTGTACATTATGTACCTCTCTCTTATTGAAAAACAAAAGAAAATAAGTTGTGGCAGTGAGAATTGTGTTGTTATATGCTTTTTACGCAAAAGTAATCTATAAATTACGTTTTGAGTTAAAAAGACGATATGATATTGGAAACAATACAAACTCAATAGTTGAAATTCTTCAGCATCTCTGTCCTGACAGATAATGGGATAGTGACGTTGTGAGAGCCATCAGTCCAAGTCAAGCTCCCAAAATAGTAAATCGAATTGGCTCTGTGAGTTGTGGAGGCGGTGACCTGGAAGCTGAGTTTCTTCACGTTGGAGTTGAATTGCAATGTGTTGGGTGTGACAGAGATTTTGACACCCATAGGAGGCTCAACGACGAGTTTATAGACGGAGTCGACAGGTCCAACGTTGGTGACGGTTCTAGTGAGCGTCACGTCTTCCTTGAGGAATGGAATGGTGATGGAAGGCAAATTGAGTTCGAACAAAGAGGGCCTTGGATTCGGACATTTATATAGCGTCGTTTTCTGAGATAGTCGGGTGATGGATTGCTCGTTATAATCAGAAGCACACAGAAAACGCATGTAGTCTTCTGCGTCTGCGTCGTATACAAGACCAGGGTCTGCTGCTTTGTTCGGGTTCACCATTCCACCCCCGAAATCAAAAGGGTCAGCCAGTTTCCGTGATAATCCGTCCGCGAAGATAGGTTCTCCGTAGGGATCCGTTGTGGAAGCTTAATCAATTAAGAAGGACGAGTCATTTCATTCATTATATACATCTTAACTCAAAAATATATATATATATATATATATATATATAATTTGATATGCATAACAATAGAATTCTATCATACTACTAAGATATGTAATCTAATTAATGGTTTTTAGTCACTCGAGTTCAAATACATATAATAATTAATGCTTGTTGTTGACAAAAAAAAAAAAGGTTTATGTAACTATACCTGTAGTGACGAGAGCTGATTTAATCGCGGCAGGAGACCAGTCAGGATGCACAGCTCTGAGTAGCACAACCACCCCGGCGACCATAGGTGTTGCCATTGAAGTTCCCGACTCGGCATGGAATCCGTCCTCGGCGCCCAGATTTGTTGGGTTAAAAGCTGCCATTATGGCTACACCTGGCGCTACGATATCGGGCTGCAGATATAATGAATGTTGGTGTTTGATGAAAACAAAACAAAAAAAGGAATCTCTATAATATTATTTAAGAATTATTTAAGAAGACATTTTTTAAAATGATAATTTATTATTTCATTTCTTAATTATTTTTAATACTATATATTTTAAAATAATAATCAATTCATATATATTCAAAAAAAATATATATTCAAAATTTTGCTATATTTTTCACTATAATTTATTATATTTTATTTGAATATATATCAAAACAAAAGTTGAAAAATATTTTACTAATTTTATAAAAAGTTAGCCACAAGAAAACTATTTTTTTTTAAGAGTTCGTAGACTAACCACAAAAATTAGAGTCATTTAACGGTGCATATTAGAGTTATGTTTTTAAGATTATAAGTTTTTGCGGGTTATCCCGAATAATATTTTAGTTCACTGCAAAACAGGTTAATAGAAAAATTATTACAAATTGACAGCTTTATCTATAATCATTAGTTATATTGTAAAATTCAGATATAAGCAATTTTTTTGAATTTCATAACAATTTTTTTAAAAAAATTACTCCGTGCTATAATTAGCGCGGGTTAAATTCTTGTTAATTATTATATAGAAAGACAAACCAAGTTGTTACCTTGAGAACGTAGGGAGATACTGCATTGGGTCCTCTGCCTGAGAACACAGCAACCTTAGTAGCTACAACTGGTCCAGTGAGTTTGATTGAAGGGCTTACTTTTATGGTCGGCGAACTGCAATTAATTGAGTCTTTAAACTACTAAACAAACGGCAAGTAATTTTCTTTTTTTCTTTCTTTTGGGTCAAAAAACAAATTGCAAATAATAATAAGAGAAATCACATTAAACAGTGGTATAAAATTAATACCCGGTGGACTGTATGTACTTCAACATTGTAGTCCCATGTTCATAGTCGATATTGAGCATCATCATAGCTTCGGAAACTGTGATAACATCACTATTTCTGGAGGCAAGGATTATACCCTTCGCTTTAACGTTTATACTAGCCATTACATACTCATCTTGATTATGTCCACCTATAGTTATAAAAACTAGTACCACTTTTCCCTCTGCTGCGCTCGTTATATGTTTTAATGATTGTACGTACATGAGATCCGCTTGGACCTCTCTGTCCCTAGATGGGGTTCGTGCCTACATAGTAATATAGATTAGGATGTCACATGCATGCTTATGTACATATTAACTATACATACACTAGTAGTTCTGTTTGTTTAATTTGTTTTACCATTAAGGTCACATTGTTGCCTAGTGTCAAAGGTGTGGGATACCAACGGTCAAGACTGGTGGCACCAACTGTTATGATCCATGGAGCTATGTTCAAGACTGAGTAAGCCTCGGGCCCGGTGTTTCCTGCGCAAGCGACCACTATAATTCCCTTTGAGATCGCGTGGAACGCTCCATACCCTATGATATTACCTTCCTCCACTTCATTCAGTATAGGCATCGGCTTTCCTATTGAGATCGACATCACGTCCACC
This sequence comes from Eutrema japonicum, assembly GCA_030161315.1. NCBI lineage: Eukaryota > Viridiplantae > Streptophyta > Magnoliopsida > Brassicales > Brassicaceae > Eutrema > Eutrema japonicum. Next base: position 51,898,947 of record BSQW01000005.1, read on the forward strand.
CCGTCCGCTATGGCATCGTCCATGGCCTTTACTATGTCCGAGACCGCACATTGACTTTTTCCTTGTTCCCAACACACTTTGTAGATCGCGATACGTGCATTAGGTGCCCCGCCTCTCACCGTGCCCACTCCGAACCCGTTGTCACTCACATTTGGGACGAAGGAGCCCGCCGCTATGGAGGCCACGTGGGTCCCGTGACCCCCTAAATCCCTCGGAGACATGTACTCGTCGTCCACTATTCTGACGTTCGTTTCGTAATACCTTGCTCCTATGAGCTTCTTGTTGCAATGCTTCTTCGAGTCGAATCCGTCACCGTCCACACACTTCCCTTTCCACCGTGTCGGGATCGGCCCTAACCCTTTGTCACTAAACGACTGCGACTCTGGCCACACGCCTGCGGACACATAAGTCGTGTAAAACTATCTTATATATTTGAAGCGATATATTTCTATGAAAGCTTTATATAATCAAACGTACCTGAGTCGAAGATACCGATGATGACATCCTCACCCATCTTGGCATCATGGAAAAGTCCTTTTGGCAGGCTTTGAGAAAGCCCCAAGTAATCAAATGCCCTTGTTGTTTGCGGCTCGTAGTAACTATTTGGTGTCACTTGAACTACATCCGGATGCTCTATACAAAGTTATATGAGGATTCAAATTCATCAATTTAACCTCTTTTATAATTTGCTTTGTATATTTATAATATGCTTCTTTATATATATGTACGCACCTGAGATTTTTTTAGCTTGAGAATCCGTAAGATGGGCCGCAAAACCGGAGAAACCATGCCGATAACTATAAACGATGGACTCACTTGCATTTTTTTTGCTGCAACCATATTTCCACAAAACCCGTTAGTTAATGGTACTTATTTTAATTTCCCAACAATATTTTGTTGCACATATCTAAATATTTGGGTTTGTTGGTACCTTCCAAGTAAGGATTCTAACATGCTGAGATGTGAAGCCGTTACAAGCTCCGGATCATTATGCTTTCTTTCACCAAGGTACACTATATGGACCTATATATATGTATATGTAATGCACATTAATCATTCCTATACACGATCGAGTTTTCTGTTTCCATTATATATATATATATTACGTAGTTAATAATAACAAAATTGTGACACATATACCTTAGTCTCTTCATGGGCTCCTCCTTCTACAATGTTAAACTCCACGTTGAGAATCAACACAACACTCATCACCGAAAAAACCCACCATGAGACTTGAGAGCTCATATTTTCCTCTTGGAGAAAGAGAAGGAAAACCCCCACAAGAGATCTCAATGTCTCACGGTTTTTCGTTTTGGTGAATATGCTTTGCAAAATGAATTGTCTTGTATTTATAACAATGTCTCGTCTTAAAAGAACCATCTGTGTTCTGAAACGATTGATTTAGCTTCTTCTTCTGATATTATTAGGTGGTAAAACTCAACCAATATTCTGGTATTTGCTTAATTTAAAACAATATTTTCTAATTTTCTCTATTTCATCGTTGTTGTAGCTAATAATAGAGGTTTTAAGTTTGTAGTGCCGTTAATAGAAGTCTCCAAGCTTGGTTTGCTTTTAGGAGTTAAAGTTGTATAGATTTATTAATTTTCTTTTCGTAATTTCAAAATAATGAGACATTTGATGTAGCAAACGATTTTTTTTTTTTTGAACTAATTTAACATTATATTAAAAAAATTAAAAAAAAGTAGAGATTTAAAAAAACTCTTAAACCTCTATTATTGTTTGTTATGCCGTTTTAAACTTTAAACCAATATTGATTAAGAAATGCCTTCTTTAATTGTTAAATTGCATAAATTTTGTTTTAATTTAAATATTTTCAGATTGTAGGTCTGGTAATTACTATATAGATAGTAGAGTTTTGATTCATTTTATGTTCTTATCGGTCCAGGTAGGGAAATATTGTTACGTATCTCCCATCGAACACCATTAATGTTTGAAAATCAAAACTTGAGAGATGATACATAGGGTCTGTTCGTTTGGCAGCCGCTGGCGTCTGCGGCTGCGGCCTGCGGCCAGACGCTGCGATCAGACGCAGCGGTTATTGTTCGTTTGGCAGCCGCGCGTCTGGTCTCTGCGACTGGTCGCAGGTTTGTTCGTTTGATAGTCGCGCGTCTAGACGCAGCGTCTGGCCGCAGGTCTATTCGTTTGTCTGACGCAAGCGATAGTTTTTTTTTTTTTTAAATATATTAGCCATAGTTTTTCATTTAATTCAAATTATTTTTTATGAATTTTATACATTTATATTTTTGATAAACAATATAGTTTAAATTTTGTACATCCATAATAATTTTTTATTAGTTAACAATCATATTAATAATTTTATAATTAAATATAATTAGAACATTATATTTTTTATGATAAAAAATCATAAACTAAATTAAAATAATCATATTAAACTAAATCATTTAACTGACATAAAACAAAAGTAATACATAAGATCATAAAATATAACAAAACAAAAGTAATACACCAAGTCTTAAATAAACTTTAAAAAAAGTCATAAACTATAATATCTAATAAGGTAATCGACGTCCTCTACCATATTCATTTGTGATGGTGTCACGCAAAGCTTCCATCGCTCTATCACCGGTCGGCTCATATGGAATATGTCCACCATGATCATCATCACTGCTACTATCATCAACTTCTTCTTCTCCTGCTCCTTCTTCATTCCAAGCTTCGTTTTGTTTCCTTTTCTTTTCTCATCCGCATAGAGATGAAAAAAATACCGACATTCCTCGTCGGACCAATTCTAAAAACCAATTCATAAAATCAGTCACAAGATCAACCAATAAATAACCCACAAATTACTTACATCAATAGCCATATTTCTTGTTTATCTCTGATCCTTCCTCAAAATCTTGTAGAGCAATCTTAAAAACAACCTGCAAAAGACAAAAAAAGAGAACCTCTTGGATTAATAAAACAAAACTGCAAAAGACAACAACAAAAATTCCAACCAGAATATTAAGAGTTGGTATTATCATTTGGTTTCGTTATAAACCGTGTTCTTGAAGTTCTTCAGCTTCTACATGTGGAAAAATATACCTCAGGTACTATAGTAGAAGAATCTCAAGACTTGGCCAGATTCAATATCTGTTTTTTATGACTTATATATGAGAAACAACATTGTGATACTCAATGTTATGTTGACAGGGAGCAGCTACAACATGTTATGTTGCTCTGCACCCGAGTCTGAAAGAAGTGACAGGAAAGTACTTTGCAGATTGCAATGAAGTCACTCCAAGCAAACTTGCCAGAGATGAGACTTTGGCACAAAAACTCTGGGATTTCAGCGTTAAGCTCATCAAATCGGTTTCTAAAAAGAACTACCTGGGTTTCGAGGACACCAACTAAGATTTTCTTGTTGTTACCTAAGATTTAAGAGCAAAGAATGAGTGTGATTTGGACGTGGTGTGTACCTTGTTTCCAAAACATTTTATCGAGTGAATATTGTAACCGTGTTAATCTTTCATAAAAAATGGTTGTTCATCACTTTGATTATTCCATGGGTGACCACCTAATTAAGAGCTAAAAACAAAGAAAGAGAAGAGTGAAACATACATTACAACGAAGAGCATGCATGACTATTAAAGAGCCAATAACCTGTAATTCCTATTACCATAGCATTCCTAAACACATGAGAAGGGACTTTAGTTTGTTCCAAATTCCTGATTAATCAAACAACTCGATATCATTATCATTTATCACCACAACAAAATTCCACTAAGCTTTCAATGGGAAATGCAGTCTCTTTATCCACTAAGCTTTGAAAGAAAATGGAAAAACAGAGTCTGAAAGTAAACTATGAGGAAGAAAGAAGCTTTTGGTGAAAATCAGAGAGGTCATAGGTGCAATCTGGAGTTCGGTTTATTCCGGTTTATAACGAAACCAAATGATAATACCAACTCTTAATATTCTGGTTGGGATTTGATTTAGTTTCTTTTTCAAGAAAATATATAGAGAACCTCTTGCTAAACCATTCAAACACCAAGCAGAGCAACAGATATCTAGAGTAGGAAAATCACCTGTCGTTTAGGAAAGCTAGGCTTAAGGCTATAAGAGCAGCGCCAAGAATGGCGAGAGGTCGAGTGATAAGTGCAAGACCTGAGGGGGAATTAATTGTTAAACACAGGATGCATCTTAAATCAAAACGCAGATTTCTCATTAGGCCAAGGGCTTTGACATACCCAGAACGAAAATCAAGAGGATGAAGTAATTCGTCCTATAGCTGCAACAAAAAACCAGTAAAAAAAAAAGGAAGAGAAGATGGGATCAAAATCAACACCCCGAACTGCGGATATAGAAAGAGAGAGGGTAAATACTAGTAGGGACTCGACTCACACAAATCAAAACGAACAGACCCACCATGGAGAGAGAGAGATCCTGACCTGTAAGAAGAAGCATGGAGAGAGAGACTTCAACGCCGAAGAACAGAAGAGATCGAGAAGGAGATTGATTTAGGGTAAATGGCATTTTCGTAATTCACATTAATAATAGGGGGTTTTTAGTCTTTTACCACTCTAGTCGCAGGTTTAGTCGCAACGCAACGCTGGATAAATCCAGCGTCCAAAAATTCCAATCGCAGAACGCAGCGGCCAGACGCAGCGTTTAGCCGCAGGAGGCTGCGTCTAGCAAACGAACAATGTTTGGCCGCTGGCCGCAGCCGCAGCCTCCTGCGGCTGCCAAACGAACAAACCCATAATATATATCAACGTTTTCTAATTCTTCTCTCTTACAAATATTTGTAATTGCTTCCACGATTTCTACGAACCGTATTAAAAAGTTGGAACCACAAAATCATAATGTTTGTGTTCCAAAAGTTGGAACCACAATGGAATTACGAAATTTGAATTAAACCAAAGCGAGTCGGATAAAACAAAGTCAAATATTAGTCATCTCATCCTAAAATTCTAGACACATTAGTCATCTCGCCAAAGCCACTCTTATGAAGTTTGGTTGGAAGGCTCAAGGCTGCATGCGTCAATATATAAACGCAAACTCAAATCGTCTAACGTCTTACTATTTCTCTTACAAAACATGATACCAAATTAATTAGGTTAAACTACGGGTCCAACTTAAGACGTTGGAATGATTAGGAACTTGGGATAGGTCTATCCCAAATTGATTACTTCAAAAACAATTTTTGTGTTTTCGTTTATATGTGATTTTCTTTTTCATTTGAAACTTTAAGTAAGTAAAAATGTTACATTTTCTTATAATATATTCTTTTAAAGAGTAAACGCGAAAGAAGCTTTATGTTTGTATTTGTCTTTTTCGAATTTGTTTGCTTCCGTAGATTCCTTTGTGTGAGGTTGAGCCATTGAAAATGGCTAAACGATTAGACATATTCATAAGAAGATCAAGCGAGATTGAGGTTATTAAGTTCTATGGCGTATGCTCTTGTCTTCGCATTTTCATAAAATCATTTTGGGTTGTTTTGTCAATCTTTGGTTATCTTTTGCATATGAATTTTACAATATCCAAATGCACTTTCTCCGCTAGAAAGTTTGCACATGTGGCCTCCGAACGAGTGAGTGACGATTTGGTGTCTACACTTCAAAGACAAATTTGCTCATTTAAGGAATTTATCTACAAAGTTTTTCCTACGTTGGTTTTTTCATTTCATTTAGATTTGATATAGTTTTATGGGGGTCTAATGGTTTTTATGACTTTTGGTTGTCACTAGTGTGATCACATAGTAATACTATTGTGGCTTTTACCTCCGATGACAGTTCATTAATACGTCGACTTCATGTGTAAGAGCATCTCCAATGAGGGTTCTTAGAGGAGAGGTTCTTAAAATTTTATAATGACAAATAATGATAAATATTAGAGAGGTTCTTAACTTTGAAAAAAAAGGTTCTTAAAGTTCTTATTTAAGAACTTTTTTTGGGGTTCTTAGAAAGAGGTTCTTAAAATTTATAATTAAAATATTGGTAAGAACCCCATGAGGGGTTCTACCATTGGAGATGGTCTAACATTCCAAAATTTAAATAAAAAAAATTAAGACTAAAAAAGCTTTATGTTGTATTTACGTTTATAATATATAAAAGAATCTTATTATAAAGTATTGTGAGTTTTTTTGAACGAAAACGAAATATTAGATATGGAAATGTAAAAACAAAGGCAAATTTCTTAGATCAGATTTTGAAAAATCTGGTCTTTCAAGCTGTTAATGGTAAGCGTTTTATTTTCTTTTCTTAAAGCATTATTTTCAACCAAATAATATTAATAATTTAATAAAATTTAATTTTATAATTAAATTTTAATTTAAAACAAGAATTGAACCAATAAAAAAAAGACATATCTATAGAGAATGTCTCAACATTAGTGAGACATCCATAGAAAATGTCAAAAATGAAACACTCATCTCATTCTCTTTGTTCTTGTTTTTCTTTTTTATTTTATTTAATGGTCGGTATTTTTGAAAGAAACATGATTATAAGTGCTTGGGACATAATAATTCAACTATGGCACCAACGTGACGCAGACGTTAAAGAAAAAAAGAAAGACACCAAAGTGACGCAATCAGAAGTTGACAGTTTTTTCTCGTTGAATAAGAAAAAATATACGGGGACAAACGGGTCATGATGTCATGATCTGAATCTGTCGACCCATTAACGCTTCTTATGAATTTGTCATAATTAATTCAATTGTCTATATTAAAATCAAAAATTATTTGGTTCAGAAAAAGTATCGGCCACGTATCAATTAATGATCTTTAGATGCCGAGAGCCAGCTGATTACAGTCTAATGTGAAGTGACATGCGCTGAGAGCAGAAAATGGTAAGTGCGCGTGGGAAAGAATCTAGGCTCTATTCGTTTGTTCATCTAATGTAAAATGATTTGTTCATCTAATGTAAAATGATCTTCGTTTTCATTTTTTGTTATTTATTTAAATAATTTATCTAAATGAACATTTGTTTAGGTTATTTTAATTTGAATTTACATCTCATCTAAATGTTTTTAATAAAAAATGACTAAAATATCATTGTTTTAATCTAATCATATTTTTAGTCTTAATTTTAACAATATTAATTTTAATTCCTGATCTAAATAATATTTACAACTAAATAATTTTTAAATTATGTTTTTTGATATTTGTAAATTTTTATTTTCATGCAAATTTTTTTTTATAAAAAATTTTATCATATAAATTTATAATTTATAGATTTATATTTTCATGAAATATATAAAAAAAATTATAAAAATTTAAAAATACGCTAATCAAAAATTATTTACTTTCTTATGAGTGAAAACACAAAATAATATTTTTAATATTTAATATTTAATACGAAATATTAAATATTAAATATTTATTATTTATTTAAACAAAATAATTTTGTTTAAATAATTTTCTCACGTGGATAGTTTTCTCAAAATTATTTAACCTATCACGTGGATAGTTTTCTCAACATTATTTTGTTTAAATCATTTTCTCAAAATTATTTAACCTATCACGTGGATTATTTAACATATTTAATATGGATGAACCTATCACGTGGATAGTTTTCTCAAAGGCAGGCATCAGAAATCTTCATCTAGATGAGTTGTTTAATACAGCTCAACGAACATTAATTTATAACTTTATCGGGATGGGTCATCTACACCAAAGAACAGTCCCCTAATCAAATGCATTAAATACACACTTCATATTATGATATTATTATCTCTTCGCGCTTTTTTCTCCCTCTCTTCCTCATCTCATCTTACGTCCTCCGTTTCATCTTCTTCCACAATCAATGCAAACAGCAAAAAAAATCATAAATTGCCAGAGAAGGAGTAAGCTCTCTTCGCTCGTTCAACTTCAATATGCCGGAGGCTACATATTTATACAATATATTAAACATAATTATGTGCTACGTAAAATAAGTATATACAAAGATATAATGTCATAATTGTGACTTGTAAAGACTATTTATCAAGACCATTCGAATCCCTGAGTTTTAACGATTTCGACCGCTACCACTATAGTAACATCAATTTTACACAGAGTATTACAAACTCGCAACATACTCGATATAACACCCCGACTACCCCTACTTATAGGTCCAATGGCGGTTCTGAGGGAGTACAAGGACTCCATTTGTCCGGGCCCAGTTTTTTTTGGGCCAAAAAAAATTTGAACAGGGCCCAAAATTTTTTTTCCCATTTTTGAGCCGCCCCTGTATGGGTCCATGCCTTCTTTTGGTTTGTGGGCCCCATCGTTGTCCGGAGTCCGGTATGCTAGTTCGGGAAGTTAGCAAGTCTTGTTTACTAACCTTATAAATCAGCACGTGATCTTTTTCCATATTTTTTCATCACACGCACGGTACCGCGAATCACTTCCTGGTAAGTCATTCATCTTTAAATTGTTCCAACTCAAACACACTTAACTCTAGAGTTCTATATGGACAACTGACCGAAAAGATAAATGTACTTTGGTGACATAGGTAGGCAAATCAATTTTTATAAGCTTCTCCGCATATACCAAAAATCGGGATATTACAATCACCCCCACTAGCAGAGCGCAACGTCTTCGTTGCGCACCAGGACCGTAACCCTTGTCGGTCTGAGCTCACATGACTCCACACTCGTTTTTGGGTTCGTCTCTGATACCACTTATAAAAAATCATGACTGCCCTTACTTATGGGCTCAACGCCCTCTCTCAGCATGTGGGCCCCACCCTCATCCGACGGCCGATATCAATGCGCTAGTCCGGGAGGGTAGCAAGTCTTGCTTACTGACCCTACAAATCACCACGTGTTCTTTTTCTATGTTTTATCTTCACTCGCACGGTACCGCGAATCGCTTCCCAGTAGATCACCCATCATTAAATTGCTCCAACTCAAATATGTGTTGGATGCAATTAGAGGTGTCACAATGGGTCATGGGTCATGGATCAATTTGGATCGATCTATGATCTATGATTCTAATGGGTCAATTTTTTTTTACTTTAATGGATTGATGGATTATGGGTCAAATAGGTTAAATAATAATGGGTCATATGTCAAATGGGTAACTAGTTGGACCCATTAACTTCATATGGACATCAACTAATCAGCATCATTCATCATCATCATGATATCATTCATCATCATCATATCATAGCAATACTAATATCATAACATCATTTTTTCTCAAAAAAAAAACAATTCATCATTTTTTCCGCAAAAACGAGAGTCTATTATTTTCTGCCTAAAACATTGTTACGTATTTTCCTGCCAAGAACGTGATTTTCCGCCAAAAATGTGGTTTCCATAACTTTTTCTGCCAAAAATGCAAATCCGTTATTTTTCCACAAAAACATGATTCCACATTTTTCTGCCAAAAACGTGATTTCACATTTTCCAGCCAAAATGTTATTCCGCATTTTTCCACCAAAAACAGTTTCACATTTTTTCGACAAAACGTGATGCTAGGGCTGGGCAAAATACCCGGAACCGAAGAACCGAACCGAACCCGACCCGAAAAAAGGGAACCGAACCGAACTCGGAACCGACAAAATACCCGAACGGATCTTAGACTCGGATACATGAAGAACCGAAACCGAACCCGAACCGAACCGAGAACCGAATGGGTACCCGAAATAATCGAAATATAATTATATACCCAAAATATTAATTATATTTAGACTTGATATAACCCAATTATTCAAAATTATAATTATAAAACCCAAAAATATCAATTATTGTTAGACCGAAATAACCGAAATATCTAAAATAATAAAAAATTTGAAAATTTGAAAATTATATTTGTCAAAATTTAACCAAATTTTAATCAAATTTAGTATTTTTTTAGTTTTTTCCTATATTTCGGGTATCCGGAACCGACCCGAAAATACCCGAACCGAACCCGAACCCGAACCGAATTTTATAAATACCCGAATGGATCCTTCAACCCAATACATGAAAGACCCGATACCCGAAAGAACCGACCCGAACCCGAACGGATACCCGAATGCCCACGCCTACGTGATGCTGCGTTTTCCCGCCAAAACGTGATTTCGCGTTTTTCCGCCAAAAACGTAATTTCACGTTTTTCCGCTAAAAACGTGATTTCACATTTTCCCGCCAAAAAATTATTTCTACGTTTTCGTGCCAAAAACGCTATTCCACATTTTCCAGCCAACAACACCATTCTGTGTTTTCCCACCAAAAACGTGATTCTGCATTTTTTCACCATGATTTCATACTAGGTGCAATATGTGTTAGCTGCGCACCTGTTAAACATGTTTACCAAAAAAATTCTATTATAATATTCGTAAATAATTCTCTCAACAAACAATTATTTGTTTGTTTGCTAAAAACACAGACAATAATTACCCGTTATAAATCAGTCGTCGGTAAAATAAAATATCATTAGTAAATCACGTTTAGGTTGTCGGTAATGGCGAGTTCTTTCATCACTAATTTTTTTCGTAAGTTCTTCACCAATATTTTATGATACGTATGATCATGAATCTGTCCTTCAAAATATTATATATATATTATTTTTTGTTGGTAAGATACCATTGTCGACGTTAGCAGAGACATGGTCTGATGATCTGATACTGATGACGTCAAGTGGCTCCAGTTTACACAGAGTGAAAATAAATAAAAAGACGTCAGCATCATTTATATGTCCATGTGACCACTTCCCTTCTCCTCTCAACTGTACTTTTCCTCCTCTACGTGTGCTTCACGCTCCCATTTATGTCCCCACTTTACGTCCGATTTTCACACTTAACAAGACTCAATAACTTCTCTTTTATATTATTATCAACTACAAATTAATTACCCAAATCTGTAATTTTCTTATGATTGGAACAAAAAACAAATTCTACTAGTATCGAATGTGTGATAATAACAGAGAGTGTTAACAACATTCAAGAATTAACATAACTTTTTTTGTCTATATTTCATGTAAGATATGTAATGAGAAAATCTATTAGATGTCATTGTCTATCTTACATGAAATTTAGACAAAAAAGTGTTAACAATGTCTATCTTACAATTTTATTTAACTCATCACATAAAATTTTATTTACTACATAACGCTCTAATTTATAATATAGAATTCTAAATGATCATGTGTATGTCTGATTAATCACAAATTCAGGTAATTCACAAAATAGTATTATTTTGTTATGTATGTCTATCTATCACATTAAATTGAAATGTATCACATGGATCTTTAAATTATCACATAATTAACACTAACTCCAAACATCTATTTCATAATAAAAAAAATACATATTGCTGGAAAAACAAAAATCACATGTCACGATAACAATGAACTAAAAGGTAAAACCATCAAATCATCGCTGTTTTCCCGGCCAGTTAACTTTTTTTTATAGACCGGATACTTTTTGTGTTACAAACAATTATTCAAGTGATGTTTACACCACCATTATCGCGGTTTCTTAAAGTAGTCTTTTAGCTTATTTACTAATATATTTAATCAGAAAATATTAAAATGGTTAAGAGACATCTTTTATTTTAGGGACGTAAGAGCATCTCCAACGGAGGTTTATAAGTGGGGTTCTTAAAGTTATTAGAGAAAAAAATAAATGAAAAATGGTTTTATTGTTTAGAACCGATCCTTAGATAAGAGTTTTTAGGATCGGTTCTTAGAGACACCTGTTGCCTTTTCATTGGCAAAAAAAAAAAAAAAATTAAATCAACAATTGTCATAAAATTTCGCCGACGTTCTCTCTCCTCACTTTCTCTCTTCTTCGTTTGTGTGCGAAATCTTCTGCGATTTGGGGTTTTTTTTTATTCGTGTTGTGGTTATGGAGATTGAGTCCGCCACGAGGCTCATTCAAGCGAGCCTCCTTCTCGTTCATCAATCGCGATCTATTCCCAGTAATGACTACTCTTCTGTTTTTTTTTTGGGTCTGATTTCTTTGCTTTCATTTCCGATCCGTTTTCGTTTCTGATAGTCTATTTGCATGGAGAGATTGGCTGCTGTAGAATTAGGAAATTAAGTTTGAGCTATCCTTAGCTAGATCTATTGTATGGACGTGTGACGTGCGGATGTGAATCAGTATCTAGTGATTTCTTTTCCTTCAGGCTTAGCCTTCGAAACGCTTGCTGGAGTGATTTCATTAGCACCTTCAGAGATTGATCAATCATTGGTAAGTGAGATCTTTGGTGCACTATAATACTGTTTTCCGGAGAATATATTCTAATGAGACATTATTCATGTTTGTCATCTTGTAGATCCAGTAATTAGAGGGCTCACGTTATTTGCAGTTTAAGAATCCACAGCTTCAGAATCCAGTAGCTGAACTAGAAGTGATGCCAAGACCAGAGGAGGCTAAGGAGAAGCACCCGAAAGGATCCAAGGCGAAGAAGAGCCATTTTGAAACTGTAGCGAATAAGGAAACCAGCTTCTTTCCATGTATTTGGACGACTTCTTATGATCAAGTGGAGCCTCAAGACCATCTAGAATCTCTCAGATTTATTCAACACATCCAAGAAACAAAGGAAGAAGAGTTAGGCATTTTTAAGAATATTTCCTTTTCTGGAATTGTCAACTCTCCATCTATGCATCAAGTTGACTTCTGGACTAAAGATCTCGACCCTCCGTCTCCTACAGATGATCTTAGACGCCCAAAGATATCCAAAGACTTACTGCTCGTCATATCTCTTCAGCCGCCTCAAGAGAATCCCCCCATCAACTCTCACATTCAAAGTTCATCATCTTTACACCACAAGTCATGTTTCTTACTTTAATTTTTGCTTGATTTTTGCTCATGTTTAATGTCTAGACCGTTGGTGGTCATGTTTCTGAGCCTATAAAAGCTCTTTAGTCTTGTACTTTCAATTCACGAATTTTATCAATAAAAAGAAGTATTTTTGTTTTATCAAAGCTGTGTGCATTTTGGTGTTCTAAGTCTTGTTCTCTTTGTGTGGTTTCCCCTTAGAGAATCAGTCTTGTGAGTCTTTCTTCATTGTGTGGTTGCCCATTTGAAGAAGCCTTACGATCAGTTACAAATCCATCCACTCATTCCGCAAAGCCATTGAATATGTTCATTCGAGTTTTGTTAGAATCAGAGGAGTCTGATCTTACATCACTTCCTCTTTGTAAAACTTATGTGATATATGTACCGTTCCATTTCTAGTTTCTAATATCATTTTCATGGTTCTGTTCTGTATAATGAAGGTCATCGAGCATGTAGCAAACCCTGCAGAATTCTGCAAGTCGTTGTCAGCATTGACCATCCCCAACGGAGCCACAATACCCTGAAGAAGATCCAGAAGAAGAAGGGAAAGGGTGCTGCTTAGAATTTGTTCTTCTTTGCTTCAAGCCTTTTTGTGTATCTTCTTCAAACATGTTTTGAGTTTTCAATTTCAACTGTCTGAGAACCTATGTTTTTGGATTAACTTTCTATGGAATTTCATAAATCCTTTTTCATACTTAAAAAAAAAGTAATTATCAAAATATTAATTATTTATTTTTAAGAACCCTTAATGAGGTTCAACCATTGGAGCAGCAAAAAATTAAGGGTTCCTAAAGAAGTTCTAAACTTTCAATTAATCAAAATTTATTAATAAAAAATTGGTAAGAACCCATGAGGGGTTCTTACCATTGGAGATGGTCTAAGATACGGTTTTTAGATGATACGTGGCTAATTGTGAGTGGTTCTACAATTTGGGGAGAAAAACTATTTCTCTCCTCATTTTTTCCCTGACCAAAATTTGTTTATAGTTCTCTCCATCGAAGGCGATGACTCGTCACTTTCGGTCTCGGCATCGTCGACAGTTCCGGCCAGTGACGGCGTTGGGTCATCTGTATCGGAGGATCGGGAACTCTGTGACGACGCGACAGTAAGGGATTTCTTCTCTTTCCCCTTTTTCCTCGGTTTGATTATTTTTTGTTTAGCTGGGTTTGATTATTGTCTATTAGAGTAGAATAGAAATCTCGGTTATGTTGTGTTGGAGTAGAATAAAAATCTCGGTTATATTATTGTAAACCGGTTATGTTGTGTTAGAGTAGAATAGAAATCTCGGTTATGTTGTTGTTATCTCGTTTTTTTTTAAACTCCTATGGGGTTCTACTATTGGACATACCAAAAAATAAAGATCTCTTAGCTAAATTTTTTAACCCACTTTAATATTAAACTAATGGTTAAGAAACCCATTTGGGTTTGTGCTTTAATCATGTTACTCCCTCCGTTTCATAAAGAGTGTCGTTTTAAGGTTTTATTTTTGTTTCACAAAAAGTGTCGTTTTACATTTTCAATGCAGAATTTTGAATATAATTTCAGTTTTAACCCTGTTGTTTTAATGTATTAATTGGTGAAAAAAAATTTATTTAATGTATTAATAAAAGATAATATAAAACTTTTAATACGTGTGAAATGTGTTAGAATGATGCTATTTATGAAACAAAATGAATATTAAACGATAAGCACGGGGATGGTCCTATAAACTTGTGCCAACAAAATTTCGAATAAGAAAAAAAATAAAAATATAATAACCACTTTTTGTTGCCAGCAGAGAGAATCATATTCAATTTCTGTGTTTTGTCCTTATTCGCATTAGATAAAAAAAACAATTTTTCTACGTCATGGGATTCAAACAAATAAACAGCAAGAAGTCGTAAGACAGACGATGATGTGCCGTATAGCGTATATACCAAGCTATATGTTATATACAAATACATTTCGAATCTCTCGTCCACCACGTACGCCTGATTTCATGGAAACTCAAAATAAAACGTTTTCCTTTTTTTTCTTCTTGTTGGCTTCTATTCCTTTTATATATTATATGCAATAATACCATGTATATGAATTTTTTTTTTTTTTTTTTGATAATTTAGGGTAAATATCAGGTATATGGAAAGGCCCAAACTAATTCCTAGAAAAAAGGCAACTCACGGATAAGTTCCTTCCCAGGTTTTTAAATGAGCTGTAAGCAATGGGCCCATATCCGTGTAGATATCCAAAAGAATTGTGATTTAGTTTCGCGCAGCAGAAAGATCGAATCCGGGGTGTGGTGGCAACCCGATCCCGTCCCCAACCACTCGACCACAAAACCGTGGACAAATGTATATGAATCTTGCTTTGTCTTATTTTTATTTTAGAAAGCTTGCAGTTGCAGTATTTACTATTTAGTATTTACTGACAAACAATTAAACATAGTTTTTTTTTTGTTTTCATCCCCTTTTTTCTTCTCTTTTGGAATGTTTTTAGTTAATTCGAACATCTTAAAAAAACGATGTCCACTCTTTAGAAGCCATAAGTTTTGTTCAACTTTGCTTTATAGAATTTAGTTTTAAATTAGAAGTGACCAAGCTGACCTCAAGAAAAAAAGAGTGACCAAACAAATAGGAGTAGTAAAAAAAACACAATAAAATAAATACATAATGGTTACGTCATTACAGTGACACCCAAACTCTCCATTTATGGTCGTTCTCATTTCGCGTTGACATCAACAAAGCTCTCTCTCTCTCTCTCTCTCTCTCTCTCTCTCTCTCTCTCTCTCTCTCTCTCTAATGAAGACGATGCGAGGTTTACGGAACTGTTCGAACGACGGCGTTTCACTAGACCTGACGGTTCCTCCTCCAGCAACACCATCACCGGTCTCCTCCGGCGCCGCCTCGACTAGCCTATCGTTCGATGAAGAGGAGACTTCAGAGTCGAAGATCGGACGGCTGATATCGGAGCATCCGGTCATCATATTCACTCGATCGTCATCGTGCTGCATGTGCCACGTCATGAAAAAGCTTCTATCAACCGTTGGAGTCCACCCAGCAGTGATCGAGATCGACGACGGAGAAATCGCTTGCCTCGCCGTTCAAACCGCTCCTGTGCTCTTCATAGGTGGAGCTTGTATCGGTGGGTTCGAGTCTCTTGTCGCACTTCACCTTACTGGTCAACTTATACCTAGACTCGTTGAGGTTGGAGCCTTATGGGCATAATTGTAATCTTCTTCTGTTTTTCTCAGTCTGTCCCCTTTTAAGTTATATAACTATTTTAAGAAAAAATCTTGTAATAAAAATCCATTGTAAATTCCCTGCAGATCTTCTCTTTCTGTTTCTGAAACACAAAAATGTTTTTTTCTTTTCCTTGTGTACTTTATCTTTCACCAGTTTGGTTACTCTTGTAGTTTAGACTTTAGATTATCATCACGTGTGTGATTTATTCCATCATAAATTATCAAATTTGTATACCCTATAATATTATTTCCTACTTTAATTTCCGCTTGTAGTGTTGATTATGTTAGTCATATTCCAAT
Organism: Eutrema japonicum; assembly: GCA_030161315.1. Classification (NCBI taxonomy): domain Eukaryota; kingdom Viridiplantae; phylum Streptophyta; class Magnoliopsida; order Brassicales; family Brassicaceae; genus Eutrema; species Eutrema japonicum. The sequence continues at coordinate 51,915,174 of BSQW01000005.1, forward strand.
TATAATTTTATTTCTAAAAAATATTTTAAGGATTGATTGTTCCTTCATGAAATTTTATAATCTCTGATCATTAATTGAAGATGAGATAAAGTATACTGATTTGGCCATTTTCTTGGTTACTGTGGGGAAGCAAACTGAAAAGGAGTCATTAGTACATCGGGTCTTTTAGTCAATAATGACCTCGAATATATGAAAATCTCTATATCTTTATTTATAGAATCCGTTGATTACCACGGAATCTGACTACTATCTTTTCCTTGGACAATTTAGGTATGGATTTTTTTTTTTTTTTTGCTGTAACGTAAGAGATTTTGCCCTAAGACCATGTTCAATGCAGATCTTGAAGGATCTTGCAAGAGTGTCCAAAGATTAATTAAGATTTTAAATCATGTTTTGGGTGTCTAAAATGTGTTTTTGGGGTCTAAAATTGGATTTGATTTTTGACTTAAGACCCGGTGATGTGCTTGTTTCTGATTGGTAGAAGGAAAAAAAAAAGGGGAAAGGGAAAAAGAGTTTCTTCTTCTTCTATCTCTCTCTCTTTCTATCTTTGTTTTCTCCGAAGGAGATTAAACGGCGATTCGAGATTTCTCTGTGGAATCGTCGTTGAACGACGAATTGAGTGGAGAAATGATTCGGGAATTTCCTGAGTGTTGGTGGTTTTTCGGTTGTCAAAGTTTCTAGGTCAGATTCGGAGAGTTCTGAAATCAACCGGATATTTGGTGATGTGCAATCATTCGGTTCATCATCTCTTCTCCGTTATGAAAGGTTCGAATCGACAAACCCTAAATCCCTCTCTTCTTTGATAGCTCATTTAGGGTTTGTATTAAATCATAATAAGATTTGATTTTCAATTAGTTTCGATTGGAAAATCAAGCTTGTTGATGATTATGCGTAATTAGTTCTTTTGTATTGGAGACATATAATTGCATTTACGATTGATTAAGAGGTTGAAATTAGGGTTCCTCGGATGTGATTTAATTTTACTTGACACTGAAATTCTTGTTTCATTCCTGGACTAAAATTTGGATTTGTGATTTCCTCTAATATGTGTTTTGTTCGCATCTGATTTGAGGTGGTAACTGGAGAGAAGAAGATTGAAGCAGAGATTGAAAAAGCAACAATGCATGACCATCATATGGTTCTTCTCTGGCAGAAGGTAAAAATTTCTCCTGATTTCTTTATTGCACAGCTAAATTGATAGAAACTGAGTGATGTTTGATAGTTATAGATTCATTCGTGTATCAATTGAAACATATATTCAAATGTTCTGATAGTTTTTGATTTAGGTCTACTATTGATTGCACACTTTTTCGTCATAAATTCTAATATGTGTTTTGTGATTTCCTGATAACTGATAATAAATGCATGTTTAGTGGTAGATCACAGTCTACATCACAGTAATCAATGCTTAAAAAAACTTATGATGGAAATTGTAATCAATGCTTAAAAAAACTTCTGAAACACAGATTAAAAAATTCATGTTGAGTGGTTAAACACATTAAACATCTTCAACCTCTTCCTATATAATAAATATACATCCGGAAACACAAAAATTCACTTCTCATCTTTCTTCAACCTCTTCTGTTTGATTCCTTCTCTAAAACCAGTATCCTTCTTATGTCTCCTCTTCTATTTCTTAACTCTGAGACCTAGGTTATGGATTGTCCTAATCCATATAGTCAAAGCTCCAATTTTATGGACCTTTTAAATAGTCAACAAGATAGCCAATATCCTGAAAGCAATCTATTTTCCTTTTCCCAACCTACACATGTTAGATCATCAGACATTCCACTTTTTAGTAGTGAGCCAGCTGATGATCCAGGTGGTGATGATCAAGAGGATCGTAAAGAGAGAAAGAGATGGAGTAAATCAGAAGATCTTGTCCTGATCAGTTCCTGGTTAAACACCAGCAAGGACAGTATAGTTTCAAATGAGCAAAAGACTAGTGCCTTTTGGAATCGCATAGCAGCTTCGTACAATGCTAGTCCTACCATTCCAGCTGATGAGAAGAGGGAGTCCAATCACTGTAAGCAGAGGTGGAGGAAGATCAATGATCAAGTCTCCAAGTTTTGTGGAGCCTATGCGGCTGCAACCTCTCCTCCCAAAAGTGGCTTTGGTCCGAAAGATTATTTAAAGCTGGCTCATGAAATATTCTTTTCAGACTACAAGGTCAAATTCATGCTTGAGCATGCATGGGAGGAGCTGAAGAATGAGCAGAAGTGGTGTCAAATCAGTAGTAGTAAAGGTGTAGGTGGTGGCTGTTCAAAAAGAAGGAAGACATCAGATGGTGGTGCCCAATCTGATAGTTCACAATCTGTGAACAATGTAGAGGATGGTGTTGGACAATCCGTTGAGGTTAGACCTCCCGGTGTTAAAGCAGCAAAGGGCAAACTGAAAAGGTCACTGACCAACACAGTCATTGAACTAGAACATGCCAAAAAGCTTGAGACCATTAAAACCGTATGGGAGATTAAACAAAAGGATGCAGCCATCAAAATAAATCAGAGTGAAACTAACATGTTAGAGTGTCTTCTTGCCAGAACTGATCAACTGTCAGACTTAGAAATAGCTCTGAAGAACAAGCTCATAACTGACATGTTGTCAAAACCTTGATTTATGCTAATTTGAACTCTTGTATGAAACTTTTTGTGTACTCTTCTATGAACTATTGTATGAAAGTATGTATAACCTCCTGTATTAAATCAGTTAATGTACTTCCTTAACTATTGTACTTTCTATGAACTATTGTGTTTGCCGATGTGAAATTGTTTTCCAGTGGGAGTTTTAATTTGAATGCCATTCATCTTCATAAATGGATCTGAAATCTGATGTTTTAGACGAGACAGTAATTTCTTGAGTCTCAGTACCTTGAATTCTTGTAAAGACAACTGTTCATCTGTTTGAAATCTGCACAATTGTTAGTTCTTATATTATCTGAATCTCTGTTTCATTTCATCATTGTTAAAAAATTATTCTTTATCCTTAGATTTTCTAATCCTTGGCTGCAGAACCGTCACCTTTGCATACCACCACAATTGTGGAGAAGTGCACTCTCAAGCTTGTTGATGATTATAAGCATATGCTTTGCCAAGCAACTGAGCCTATGTCAACCTTCTTAGAGTACATCAGGTTAGTGAAAATATTGCCTTCTGGCCTTTGAAGCCGACAGAAGAGCAGTGAATATCACCATCAATAGGTAATTAATTACTACTGTTATCTTCGTGTATGAAACCACAAGATGTTACCTTTGTTCATATAGGCATTGAAACTGGGTTTCCTTTTCTATGCAGCATTGGCACTGAGCTCACAAGAGAAGACATGAAGAAACTGTACTCTAACTTTGGTAATTCCATTCAATGGTTGCATAAAACTCTAAACTAGCTTTTTTCTCATCATGGTTTTGATTTTTGCTTCTGCAGCTATCCATATGGCCACGAGGAGCTTGCTATCTGTGAAGACATAGATTTTTGCTTCTGCAGCTATCCATATGGCCGCAAGCTAATATATTATAAACATATTAAAAGTTTACAAATATGGCTTAATGAATCCCATTATCATTGACTGATAGGTTCGTGGTGTTATGGAGAAATACCCTCCGTATCAAGCAATATTCTTTGCGTATATGAGGTTGAGGGAGCAGGAGATCAGGAATTCACGACAGTGTTGTCTACATGTTCTGAGTCTGGCAGCAGATAAGTTGAAATAATTTGTGTTTGTTCACATGCAGGTCACAAACACAACAAGCAGCAGAAGTTGTTGTCTTCATGCTTCACATGTACTTGTCTTCTTCCTTCACAAGTTAGACTGTTTGTGTTGTTTGTGTCGGCAGTCTTGTTTTTTTTTTTCATTTGTTTTTTTTCATTTAGTTTTGTCACATTGTAACAAAGAATTATATGTAACTTCATTATTTATACGAGCCAAATCTCTTTCTCTTCAAATTGCTTTCTCTTCTTTTACAAAAGCCAGATCTCTTTGTATCAAAGAATTATTTGTAACTTCAAATTGCTTTCTCTTCTTTTACAAAGGCCAAATCTCTTTCCCTAAACCCTATCCAAATATCTTCCACCGACCAAATCGTATTTTTCCACAAGATTTCTCACAAATATGGCATCATCTTCCAATGATTTCTCACAAATATGGCCGCTCGAACTCGAATTCGTGATAAAAAGAAACATGAAGATCTGAAGAAGGATTTGATTGAGCATATATGGCAAAAGCAACAACATCAAGATTAAAATTCACCGTTCCTTTTCCGTTTATGATTTGGAAAATTATGTTTTAAATTTTTTTTTTGTCATCTATCTTTCAAATTTTGTTAACCTTTTTTATGTTTCAAATGTTTTTTTATGTTTAATAAATTTTCTAATAAAATAAAATAATTTTTTTAGACACCCAAGTTTGGGTGTCTGCAATGTACATGATCTAACTGAAAGTGACTTAAAACACAAAACTCAATTAAATAATACTTTAGACACCCAATTTTTAGACCCCTCCGGATCTGCATTGAACATACCCTAAGAATCTTTTAAACTCTAAAAAAAAGTAGGTGTCACTCGCAATTATTGCACAATCACTGCCGTCGGATTCGTCAATACGTGAGACCTCTATACTCCTATGTTTTTATATAACTAATGTTGAAGGTTTTTACACACATGTTAAAGATTCATTTAATTTTTTTTTTTTATATTAAAAACATCATTTATTATACATTTAAACACAATTTAACTAATAAAAAATAATTTGCAAAATACAAAAAATTATTTAATTTTACATTGATCGATGAGAACATCACTTATCTGAAAACAAAAAAAAACTTCTAAAACATCACTTATTACAGAACAGAATGATTATTATTTTATGATCTTGACTAATGGATTTACAACTTACACATATGTATTGGTAAACTCATTCACTAAAGGTTAACTTTGAATTAAAATTAAAATTCATGAAACTTAACAATTATCTCTGTCAACTTCTCAACTAGCCTATGTCATTGAGAAGTCAATCCGCACTCGAATTGTGTCTCGTCCGGTAACACGATTCACCCAAACTAAAAGATTTTTACGAAGGTGGTTATGCGCTAAATTTTATCCTGGCATTTAAATTTCTCTAATAATGACATTTCTTAAATTCTAGGCATATTTCATATTTACAAATAACATTATTTTATGTTGAACAACAGATTTCACATTTTTAACTCCAAAAAAAAAAGTCTACCCTTGAATTTGCACATACCCTACATGCACATAAATAAATATATTCACACAGTTTGGGAGCTCCTCGGTGGTGGGGCTTTGTTAGCCTTTAGGGAAAACAATTTTTCTTTTGAGACATCGACAATTTTTGTGTGTTTATTATCTTTTTGTTTAACCTGATTAGCATATATAATCAATAGTTGTATTAAATGGAAATAATTATGCAGTTGTGTTATGTTTTTTTTCGAAATGCGGTCGTTGCAGTTGTGTTGCTCTATCGGCAGCAACGGCATATCACCATCTTCAAAGTAAGTAGGAAGAACAATAAAATAAATGGATCATCAACTTGAATAACCCATGATTTAGTTTGATGCGTTTAATTGTTGAAAAAGAAGAGTAGCAATAACCAATGAGAGTTGGATGATGTAATGCACAAACATTATATATAACGACAATATTAGAAAGTGAGATGCCGAAAGAAACGAAATGATTAAAGGCAACATAAGCAAAGGTGAGTTACAATGGCCACAGTTTAAAGGATACAGAAAAAGACAAGTGTATTATTAATGTGAGCAATTTATTCTTTTATGAAAAAAAATCTTGATGAGACATCTACACCACAATTCTACCAAGGGACACTGATTAAAGTCCACATTAACAAAAAAAAAATATAATAATAATCCGAAAGTCCATTTTGATAACAACATTTAAGATATAACATTGGTGATTTTCATGATTTGGTGTATTATAAAGAGCCCTAAAGGGAAAGTCTCTCAAGGTCACGAGTTCGAATTTCTTTTTCAACATGATTTGATTTCCTCGCATTAGAGTTAGATACCCCTTTACATGTGACCCAAACTGGAAAAAAAGTCCACGCATCCCCACATTCCGGTGAATATTCAAGTAAGGCACATCAGCACATGAGACTTTTTCCATTGAACAAAATCATTGCTGTGGTACAAAATCGCCATTCCTTTGTTACTATCTTTCTCCTTAGCTCCTACAAGAACCCTCCATTTCCCATCTTGCCCTTGCCACGCAGTCGTTGCTTGTTGGGTCACGGAAACAATCAACCGGGACGTTACTAGGTGGAACCATCACAGGATTGCCTTTTGACTTTACCCACTCACGAAGCAAAGGGTCGGAAGCATCTATAGGTTCGGCAAGAGTTGTGGCCTGATGTTTATTAGTGTTGCTCCCGGTGTACAAAATTGCAGGTTTGCCCTCGGGGAGGATCGTGGCGGATCCTGACTAGCAGCTGTTGATGTCAGAGGGATCTGAGGGAGAAAGGGCTGGTTCGAGTTGGATCATGTTGACCAAATCTTGTGAAACAGAGTGTCCCCATTCCATAATGTCACCGAAAAATGGATCCAAAAGGTTGTGCTGGTAGAACAGATGGGTAAATCCTTTATAGTACAATGGTTTTGAAACAACATATCAAGCATATATTGGTCTCGTTTGTTTTTGTATCTACATGTTGCATTCAGATTCAACATCTTAGATGCAGACCATACAAATATTGTTCACTTCTAAAACCATATTTTTCTGTTAGATGAGACATTTGGATGGTAACTTACTAACTTGACCTTTTATGAGTTTGAAAAAATTGTGAATACAATTTTATCATGTATATATATGCAGTTTTGGATTCCTTGTGAGTCAAGTAAAAGAATAGCAGAGTTCTTACCATTCGATCGGATCTTCACATTCCAAGATGCATCATAGGTTATAATCCAAGGATCAGATGTGACAAAAAAAAAAAGACAGATTAATTTTCTTTACGTAGGTAATATTTGAAATATTATTTTTGTTACAATTATTAAGGTTTGTAGTCCTTGGTCTTTGTTAAATATATTACATGGACCAGGTAGCTCATAAAGATGATTCATTGTTTACCTTCTTTTTTTTGTCGCCTTCATTTTGTTTAATTTAAGTTCTGGAAACATTTGCAGATGGGATCGATTATTATACTTTTATTAGTTTGTTTGGTCGATGGTCTTTGTTTATGGAAATAATTATTCACTAAACTATTTTACTCTATCATGTGTGATACGTGGCATAGTCCTATTGCTTACAAAATGATTGGTAGAAAGAGAAATTTGTTAACCAAGTTGTTGGTGGTCGGGTGGTTCTTTTTTGTGGTGATTGTCGGTCATGCTGGTCTACGCCAGTGATCGATTCTCCGCGGGAACGAAATTACTAGGACAAGCACTTGGCCAAGTGTGACATGATAAGTGGGATGTGTCACTTCCACCCGAAAAATTAGTTTGGGTCCGTTTGGGCTTGGGATTACTCCCGGGGCCGAAAAACATTAAAAAAAAAAAAAAAAAAAAAAAAAAGAGATAACTGCTGCGCGAAGCATGATTTTAAATATATAGCTCGAAAATAAAATTCGTGCAAATTCATTAGAGAAATATCACTCTGAAAACATGAGAAGACACACCAATAACTTGAAAATAAAAGACGCATAAATCTGAAAACAATTCAGCAGTTCATGAAAAGGCACGCACCATCTTCAGGGCAGCCCAAAGATTATTAATTATTATCATTATTAATGACTAGTTAATTTGCGTTTGAATCGATTTCGGCATTTCTCATGCTCCAAGCTTCCAGAGACGACATGGTCACACTCTTTGTTCCATCATTGAACATGTAAAGCTTAGCTGCTTCACCAGTTGCCAATTTGGGATAAACCCTAGAGGTTATCACATTTCTTCCTCCAGCTCCATAGCTCTCTATAATCGAGTGATCAATCTATATATGAAACAAAAGAAAAGGTGTTGTTCAAGGGTTAAATTGTTTTAAGACGAAAATCGAAAATAAAAGAAGTGACATTCCAAAAAGGCTGAATATTCAACTCACCAAACATCTTAATGAGATCTTCTCATGTCTTGGATCAATGTCTAGGACTGTTCCATGAGTAGATTTATTTATGTTGTCTCTCAACGAAGACCTACATTTCCATTTGTTAAAATGAAACATCAGATTTACATAAGAGAAAGATTGTTTTAGATTATAGTCGAGACCTTACTTCTTCTCATCGCTGCCCATTATAACGGAATATCCATTTCCGCGACGAATAATTTTGAAGAAGATTGCGGTTTGTTCCGATAAATCACTGCTAGCCAATGCTAGCAACCCAAAAGGTCCATAAACGCAGCTAACCGAGCTGTCACGGTCGAACAAAACCGCATCATCAACGTGGTCAGAATCCAGTATTTGGGAATTGTCTTCCAGAACAGGCAGATCAAAAGTCACTTTTACGTCGGCCTTTAATAACAATAACAACAAGAGAAAGATAAGAAGTTGTTAAAACAAAACAAAATACTAGCCGATTGATTCTAGAGACAACATGGATTGTTTGTCTGTTTATTTTAATTGATTTGAAAATTCAATCAAAATCTTGTGTTATTGGAACATTATTCTAAATCTTTGTCAAGATTTATTTATCTAATCGTTTCTAATAATCTTGTGTTGTTGGAACGAATTCCGAAATATTAGTTAAAATTCACATATATAATTTTTAAATCAGTAGATTTTAAATCAAACAAAATACACAAATTATTAATTACTAACAAAACATATATATGGGTAAACTTACTTGCGAAGCAGCGATGCCTAAGATTTCAATAATCGAGCTGCCTATGAGTTGCATGTTATCCAAGCTAACTTGCCTAGTCCGGAGATTGTTGATTTCTTCAATTGGCCATTGTATCAGCCTCTTTCCACTTGTGTCCAGCCACATTTCTCTGGGAAGAGACTAAAGCCAAAAACATCAAATCTCTATAACTACTTATAAATCTATAAACAATATATCTATATTTACCAGAAGGCCAGCCCATCCTTTCTGAAAATCATCTTCTCTGCTATCAGTCTCTATAACCCATCCCCAGTTGATCCTCCGATTCTTAACGCTATCGAAGAACGCCTTCGATGCGTAAAACGTTCCATGATCATATCTCAAATCCGCACTTGTGTTAGTGAACTCAGAATCCACGGTAAATTCTTCAGTCTCGGAAGAGTATGCACCGATAACATAGCAATCATGGCCTCCAAAACTCGATTTCAAGACATGCCTCACGCTAGCATTGTTCACCGAAGTCTCTACACCTTCTTTACCCGTGATGGAAACCGGGAAAAAATCAGGGCATTCCCACATTCCGGTGACTTGTGACGCAAGTAAAGGAACCGGATACCTTGTCCATTGGACAAAATCATCACTGTGGTATAAAATCGCCATTCCTGTTTCAGTATCTTTCTCCTTAGCTCCGATGAGAACTCTCCATTTCCCATCTTCCCCTTGCCATGCGGTCGTAGGGTCACGGAAACAATCAAAAGGGACGTCATTTGGCGGAACCATCACAGGATTGTACTTCGGCTTTACCCACTCACGAAGCAAAGGGTCGGAAACATCCTTAGGTTCGGCAAAAACTGTAACCTGATGTCTGTCGGGCTCATCAAGTTCGGTGTACAAAATTACAGGTTTGCCATCAGGAAGGATCGTGGCAGATCCTGACCAGCAACTGTTTCTGTCAAAGGGCCCAGTAGGGAAAAGGGCTGGTTCGAGTTGGATCCAATTGACCATATCTTGTGAAACAGAGTGTCCCCATATGATTATGTCATTGAATTCGGGAGCCAAAGGATTATGCTGATAGAACATATGGTAGAATCCTTTGTAATACATTGGCGCTGTAACAATCAAAATATTTCATCATGTACAAACTTTTGGGGGTTCCTTGAATCACAAGTTAAGAGTTTGTAGAGTTACTATTTACCGTTTGGATCTTCAGAGATTCCAAGATGCATCCAAGTACCAGAAGTGACATAAAAATAAGACGACGGTTAATTATAGATGGTTATTACCATGTTTCGGTGAAATGGAAGGAAGTCCGGTGAAGCACGTCGTTTTGAAGAAGATTCTGGACGTTTCCATGTTCAGCCATTGATGATCGATCCTCAGGGAATACAAAAAATGATGTGTGGCTGTACTTATAAGTAATCTAGAGATCTTGCTAATAAAATGATTATAGAGCCGTTATAAAACTTCATTCTACTTATATAATGCCATTAGCGTTGACATTAGTAACTTGTCTTAATCTCGAAGTATCGTGGAAGAAACTCATCAGGATAGTTGTTAATTATGAGGATTAAATTATTGAGATTATGATAGGCTTTTTTGGTCTTTGTTGGCAATGTAAGCAAAGGTTCATTAATTGTCATTTGTATGATTTGAGGAAACTTAATATAATCAACTTGGTCGATGGTCTTTGTTTATGTATTAAAAGAATTATCCTTTCAATATTCAATCATTTAATGTCCCCAATTTGTGCATTTTTATGTACTCCCTTTTCTTAATAATATTATCTTTTTTGTAATAGAGATTCAAAAATCTCATCTTTGATCTCGACTTCGGGTCGCCTTCAACTTATATTGAATAGCTTCTTCTTCCACAAAAAAATGCTACTTTATGTAATTATTCTCTTCATTGTAAAATACAAAATGCATTTTTGTACGATAAAATTTAGCGTAATTTTACAAGCTAATCGGTGAAATTTAGTCGCGGTCGCCGGGGATTTTCTGATTGTACAGACACCGGCCACACCACGAGTCATATCTAAAACTTTAAGCTTCCAGGCCGCGTGACGATGTCGGAGACTCGCCGGAGTCAATTTATCCCTGAACGAATCGACAACTCCGGTAGCTTCATCTCCTTTCTCGATCCTCACCATAGTGGGAAAACCCTAATTTGTACCAATCTGATTGGGAAACTGATTCCGACATTCGCTATCATTTGGATTTTACTCTTCTCTCTTTTTTCCTCGTTTGATTGCTCATACAACTACGAATTCGAATTGTATTGAACTTATTTCATCGGCTTTCAATGTTTGATTCGGAGTCACTTTTGATTGATCATAGAAATCTCCGAACAAACTTTGTTTCTATGGGATTTATAGCTGCTTGGACATTGTTGGTGATCGGATGATTTTTTCCTGCGCAGGGATTCAACAACGAAGAGTTGTAATTGAGAACAGTCATGGTGAGAAACTCGTGGGAGTTTTGCATGATACCGGCTCAACAGAGACTGTTGTCATCTGCCATGGATTTCAGTCATCAAAGGTTTGCTTTTTTGTTTTTGTTTTTGTTTTTGTTTTGTAGCATTCTCATCAGTCGTCTTCATCATTTGCAACTTACTCTCGTTTCCGTTTCGGATTCCATGAAAATTTATCTGTATTGTTTTCCTCTAATACTATAATCTTCTAGGATCGGATTCCCATGCTGACAATTGCCAATGTCTTTGAACGAGCGATGATCACTTCTTTCCGGTTTGATTTCGCTGGCAACGGGTGAATCCTCTTACTATATTTCAAACGCATAACTCAAAACGGTCAAGGGTTTGTTGCTTACTCATGTTTCTGGGCTTCAGGGAAAGCCAAGGATCATTTCAGTATGGTAACTACCGCCGTGAAGCTGAAGATCTGCGCTCTGTTCTCCAACACTTGCGTGGGGAGAACCGTGAGATTTCTGCAATCATCGGACATAGTAAAGGTCTGGAAACGTAAAACTAAGTGGGGATTTTTATGTTTTTGGATCTCAAGAAAGGTAATATGCAGACTGGAGCGTCGTGTTGTTGTTGTCAGGTGGAAATGTGGTGCTTTTGTATGCAGCAAAGTACAAGGATGTGCAGACTGTTGTGAATATCTCAGGCCGGTTTTTTCTTGAGAGAGGAATAGAAGGGAGGCTTGGTAAGGACTATTTCAAGAGAATTAAAGAGAATGGGTTCATCGACGTTAGGAACAGAAAAGGTAAAATCTTTCATCTTTTTAGCCTTGTGATTGTTAGAGCCAAAGAACATGGTGCTGTTGAAGACAACTCTTTGTCCTTTTTTTCTTTGCAGGAAAGTTTGAATATCGGGTAACCGAAGAGACGCTTATGGACCGTCTCACAACCAATACTCGTGAAGCATGTCTCTCAATTCATGAAAACTGCAGGTAAAAATCTCTAATCATTCTCATTATCATCACAACTCTACAAGGATTTGTCTCTTTTGGTTTCAGTCTGATGAAGGAACTAATGATTCTCCTAATATTTCAGGGTGTTAACAGTTCATGGGTCAAACGATAGAATCGTGCCTGTAACAGAAGCAGCCGAATTTGCCAAGTACATAAAGAATCATAAACTGTGTCTTATTGAAGGAGCTGATCATGAGTTCACTTCTCACCAGCATCAGCTTGCTTCTATTGTTTTCTCATTCTTTAAATTGGATTCCAAAAAAGATGATGATTCAGGTGATACCAGTACAAGTAACCGAGACCCCATGAGAATAGTTGTTCCTATTACTTCACGAATTTAAATAGCTTTCCTGAGTCTGTTAATGTCTCAGGTGAGGTCTCGGTTTGGTCTAGTTTTCTATGATAACGAAAATAAAAGGTTTGGATTAATCAGTTAAGCACAGTAAGAGATGAAAATGTTCTTTAGTTTGGTTACACACAGACGCTAAATCAATTAGTAGATCTAGCTGTCAGGAAGGAATCAAACAGTTGGCTTACAAGGTAAAAGCCAAGACCCAAGAGAGGCCACCGGTTTGGTACTCTTGGCATTACAAAACCGGTTATCAAGTTGCATATCCCGTTTGTTATGATCCAGTATCATTTTAATTGGACTGAACTTTTTCAAAACTAATTATCAAGGTTGTCAACCCAAGTCGAAAACAAGTACTCGTGTGTGTTTTTGAGGTAAAGAAGAGAAGAGAAGATTCGATCCAAAATGGTGAAAGCGGAAAATGGGTCACGAATCAAAAAAGCATTCGTTTCAAGGCAAATTATAACCCACCAACAGAAATGTTTGGAGAAACCCGTCTGGAATTATCGCAATCCGAATAAGAAAATAGTATGACAATCCAAACTATACGTTACGTTGAAAGTTATTATCGCGATGCGATTTCCTCCAAAGACATGGGAGGACTCAGGAACTAGCTTGTCTACAAGAACCTGCCATGCCAAAAAACCAGGACAAAGGTGATCATCAAGCAGCCTGAACCTTCTTCCCATCTTCGATAAAGAAAATGGATCTTTCAGGTACCTGTAAATAGGCAAAGCAGCAATTAAGAGTAAGGATTGTGAAGCAGATTTACACTAGTTATTCAAACGAATGAGAGATCAAATGCATTCAGAGAAACACAATAACAAAATGAGGTAAGAAAACAATAGGATAAGCTATGTTACGTCAGGCCAAGTGTCTGTGATGAATTCAACGATATCATAGATTATATCTCCTTGAACGTCAATTTGCTCCTTTTCAGTTGGTCCCTGAAACGCAGTAGATTAGAAAGAAAGAAAAAAACTCAGCATACGAGGAAGAAAAGAGAATAAAACAAAATGGTTCTGATGTAGTGAGGGGTCAAAGTCGTATATAGAGAAGAAGAGTTCATAATTTTCTCCAGAACCCGCATTTTGAAATCAGAGAACCAACAGGTCTAAAGCAATTACAAACTCTACAAAACCCAAAAGCAGCTGCTCAACCCAGATCATATTTGTTCCCATTGGTCACAAGATCAGCTGTTCCAAAACCCAATATCACTAATATATATAAGCACATAACCTATTATTCATATTTGATATGCAATCCATCTTCTACATACCTTGACAACTGATGCTCCAGTGGCAAACTTCTTCCCCAGCTTTTTAGATGCGTCACTGAGTTTTATCCCTGATGAACAAATTTTAAGGCTCGCGAGAATGAGATTTGTTCCAGCCAATAGGAATGCTAAGATATATCACCAAAGAACAAATAACTCACCAAACAGTTCTAGTCCTTTCACAATGGTGATACATTTGCGCTTGTTGCGCACAACCTTTTCGATAATAACTTCTTGTCTATCCTATATATAGGATCCGTAAGAGTTAGAAAATTAGACAACTGGACAAACAGGTCTGCATGAAAGTCAATTGAAATGTGTACGGGAATGTCCAAGCATGTATGTTTTGTACGTTTCCATGGAAAGTTACATTCGAGTGACATGTGAGGAAGGTTACACAAAAGTACTTACTTTCTTTTTTAATTTTCCCCCAGGAAGTCGTTTCACTTCTTCTTTCTTGGATGTCCCTCCTATGAATTGGAAACTCCAATGATTAGAAATTAAACAAAAAAAAATGCTGAATCCTTTCCACATATGCATCAACACCAAACAGTAACTCCAAAAAACATTCTCATTCATGTTTTAACAGCTCGATTACAGATTCCTCAGCAAAAGAGAAACATTACAGACGCTTCCAGCCGTTAAGCAATATATAGTTGGCATTCTACATGCCGATGCACAGTAGCAAATATGTGTACACATAAGACTTACATGTACTAGATACATTTCATAGCCTTTTTAAGAAAATAAGTATACTTGCAAATATATGTGGACACGCATGCACGGTTACATACCAGTCTTAGCTGAAGATGTTGCCCCATCAGCGCCACCTGAAGAGATTCCCACGGACTGGAGTTTGTCAGAAACATTATCTGCTGCCTTCTCATTAGATTCTGCAAATTAGCAGAGAATGGTACAGAAGAATTGAAAAAACTATACGCTAGCATTGACAATCCAGCAAAATAAATGGAAGATACACAAAGAACAGTATTCCAAATACACATGATTATCTTTTTAAGACCTGTTTATCGAATGCTTTACAAAAAAATATTCGCCAAACTGAACAGACCCATATATATTGAATCAAGTTAAAACAAAGTGTGAGTTTCTAAGCCCTTTCAAGAATCGAAAAATTCGAGGCGATAATCTAAAAGGTTGAATATATAGACGGGATTTCAATTAAGAAATCACTAACAAAGTGCAAAGGAATCAATGCTAACACACCGAAAATCAAACGAGTTGCGAGAACTGGACGAAACTTTAGAATTAGGGTTTGATATTTATTTATTTGTGGGTACCTTTGAGGATATCAGGATAGAGATCCGGGGCGTTTTCAACGAGCCATGGCTTACATCTCCCGAAATCGGGACCGAATTCGCAATATTCCGCTGGAAGAGAGCAAACTCCGCAGTACAAAACCTTCGCCGGCTCGAGCTTCTCAGCCATAGATAATATTCCCAAGTTCTTCGCTTTCGTAAAGCGAAAATGAGATTGTTTTGTAGCGAAGTAGAAGCAAGTGATAGGGAGAGAATCTGATTTCCACGGCGGAATAAGTTACTCTCTCTCTTTTTTTTTCCTTCTTCTTTTGTTCTTCGCTGCCCCACGGAGCCAATGATGTCGGAAACCAGCAGAGAATAAAAGTGTTGGGCTTCAAATTTTATTGGCAATCGATAAGTCGTTTTTAGACATTTTGGTTAAATTTGTTCGAATTGGGCCTGAATTTTTTCTGATTTCCTTGAACGGACAACCGGGTGTATAATCAAATTTCAATAATTTTTTAAAAAAAATAGCAATGAATAAACCGAAATTAAATAAGTAACAAAAGGGTTGTTTTTCAGATGATTTTGTCCTCTTCTGCACTTGATCTAGACAGTATATACTATTTTGATATTGTTTTATTTAACATCACATATTGTTACCCCATAGATTTTGTTTTTTTTGTTATTCGCATCATAATTCAATTTTGCATAATTACAAAAAAAACAGATTTTTGGGGGAAAGTTCCATAACAATACATCAGATTTATATTTCTAACAAAATAAACATTTTTTATTTTCTCTCATTTTAATTTTCATACGTCTAATTTTATCGGCCTCTTCATTAGTGTTAACTAGGATTTAATCCGTCCTAATTATAGCACGAACTGATTTTTAAAAGAAATTATTTTGATTTTTTGAAAAAAATATTTTATTTGAATTTTATAATATGTCCAACTCATTATTATAGATAGAGTTGTCAAACAAAATAATTTATCTATTTAATCCGTTTTGCAGTGGACTAAAATATTATTCGGGCTAACCCGCAAAACTTATAATCTTGAAAACATAACTCTAATATGCACCGTTTAATTATTCTAGTTTTGTTGTTAGTTCACGAACTTTAAAAAAAAAAATATATTCTTGTGCCTAACTTCAAATTAGTAAAATATTTTTAATTTTTATTTTGATATATATTCAAATAAAATATAATAAATTATAGTGAAAAATATAGCAAATTTTTTTAATATATTTTTAAAAAATTATATATGAATTTATTATTATTAAAAAATATATAATATTAATAATAACTAAGAAAGTAAATAGTAAATAATTTATTTAATGGTAAATAAATATTTTTATATTCTCATCAATTAAGAAACTAAATAGTAAATAATTTCTTTAATGATAAATAAATATTTTTCATATTCTCATCAATAATTTAAAAAGACAATTATATTCTTTTCTATTTCAATTTTTTTTTTTTGTAATAATTTAATATGTAATAATTTACAAAACAAAGTTTATTTTCAAAAATAAGTTTGTAAATAATATTATGGAGATATTGATAGACGGCATACTTGAGGAATCATGCAAAACCATCAGGGGACGGCCTTGACTGATTAGTGTTCCACCTGGATTAGGTTTATAGGATCTGGATTGAATTTGAAATTATGCGTCCTTACAAACAGGTTCCCCTCTTCTGTTTTCTGTGCTTATGCTTGTAGTTACTTACCTAGTTTTATCAGCTTACATTAACTCGAAATCTTTAACTTTTTTTTTTTCATGCATTTATTTGTTCACACTCAAGTTATTGTTTTGTTTTATATATTTCTCGATCAAATATCTATTTACGAAATCTAGTGCTCAAACTTCAAAATTACAACCAACACACATTCAAATTATGATTTTTTTAAGCACGCATACATATCATATCATATATATATAAATATTATAGTATTAAACTATTAATAGCCAAAAACAAATTTTACTCAACTAGTTTTTGTTTATTTGGATAAAAAGGAATTGTATGCATTTGACCAAATCTTGTTTATAATGCGTTTTTTCATCATTTTTAGTCGCACACCGAATACAGTTTTGTCCCTTGACCCGACTCTTTTCAAATAATTTTCTCAGTTTTGACACACCGACATTTTCCTCTTTTTTCCTGCTCAAAGCCGTTACAATGACTTCTTCAAAATTTACCTAAATGAACTATTTCTAAATTTTTAGAACAACACGCCCGGTAAAGTTAGCTTTTTATGAGATTCTGATGGCAATATAGAGATTTGATGTTTATAGTAGTAAACTACATACCATTATTGAATGTATTTTATATTGATCATATACAACATGCAGCTGCTATATAAATAGTATATACGCACTGAAAATATATCTCCACCTTCGATTAATATGGTGAAATATGATTTTTCTACTGTATTACATCAGGGAACCCAAAAAAAAAAAAAAAAAAGTAGAGACCATGCACGTTCTCTTAAACGGTGATATCATGTGAGATGAGAAGGTTCAACATCTAACATTAAACACAAGCATCTCTTCCACTGTGTTCTTCAATATTGTCTCTTTCTTTTTGCATTTTTAAGGTTCTGTGTTTTATGTTTGTGTATCTTACTTAAATGCTCACTATTAGTTGTTTTCAACTATAATGCCGTCACTGCCATTCCTTATATTACATTTATATTTGTATTCATTATAATTTAAATAAGAAACTCCCAAAAGAAAAAAACAAAAAATCCAAGAAATTTTTAGAAGCCGTGAATTATCTGGCCTTCTCTACTAACAACAATATCTCATCTCTCTGACTCTTCTCTGCAAATTTTTAACTAAAAACTGAGAAACCTTCTTTTGGATCATTCCAAAAGTTTTACAAATCCAGAAAGAAAAAAACCCAGAAATTTCAATTGTGAAATGATCAAATCCTGCTTTCCCTTAAAAACTCCATTTCCAGACCTTCACGCTCAGATCAGACTTACACTTAGTTTTTTTGGAGGTTGCTACGATTGGAGTTTTCCCTTTGGGTATTGTTCCTTCGAATCCTTGGCATGTCACTTTGATCTCTACTCCTTCGCTCTTCAGCTTCCCCATTTGCATTTTCACTTTTGTTCGCATCTGGATCTCGAATCCCACCCGCGGGCGCGTCAGATCTGATTTCAGATGCCGAGCCTCTTCCGGATCCAGCTCACGCGCCGACGTAGACGTCGCGATCACGCCGCGAAACGACGTCTTGTTCCCGTTGTCGCTGAAGAACGCCGGGACGGTTCCGTTCCCGAGCACCGCGCCGGATTTCGCGGAGTTTACGGTGACGGTGAAGGGATTGTAGGAGAAAGTGAGGTGCTGGTTGGGATTCTCCGTGAGTAAAGTGAGGTTGAAGAAAGATGAGAGGTGGGAGACGGAGGAATCTGAAGCGGTGGTTAGGTTAACGCGGCCGATTCGAAGCGACGGGACGGAGAACGACGGCGGACGCGGGTGATAGATCACGTACATCGCAGTGGCGGCGATGGCGGCCATGAGAGCGAGGATGAGAAAGATCAGAATCGACCAGAAACAGCAACAGCAGCAAATTCGCCGGCAGCTTGGCCGAGATTGGTGATGATGATGGCGACTGTAAGGCTGTGGACGGTAAATCGGACGGTTAGCCGGAATGTAGACTTGAGGTTTCTGATTAGCCATTCCGTTGGATGTTCCGTTACCGTTAACAGCCGCCGGAGCCGGAGGAGGTGCTAAGGCACCACCTGTTGAAACTCCATTAGTGGCGGTTGCTGGCTTGGAAGCTGCGAAGACTCGATCAGTCATCTTCTTCTCCGATTCTTTCTCCTCTGGTCAGATCTGAGCACACAAAATAGAGAGAGAGAGATAGAGAGAGAGACAGCACTGAGTTTTTGCACGAATCTTAATAGCTTTAAATTTTGATAATTTTTTATCTTTAATTTTAGAATTATTTATTCTTTTTTCTTAAATATGTTTTTGGTTTTCAGTTTTTTTCTTAGATTGTTGTGAATCTTCATGACTTCCATGCCAAGTCTGTAGAATCTTCATTGTGTGCCTGTGTGGTAAAATAATTAATAGATTAACAAAGTTTCCCCAAGTAAAATATAAATGAAATTTCCAAGTTTTAGTAACTAAACAGTAGAATTTATACTGTTAAAACATGATCATTTTTAGAATATATTTTCAAATACCCCTTATTTATTTTAAAAAATTGAAGATGTTATCAGATGTTATCAAACATGTACTTCTATTTTATAAAAAGTATCATTTTGACATATTTCACACAGAAAATTATTAAAAATTTCATATTATCTTTTATTCATACACTAAATAATTTTTTCTCTAATTAATATACTAAAACAATAAAGATAAAATTGGATTTTTGTTCAAAATTATGCATTGAAAACATAAAACGTCACTCTTTGTGAAACAAAAATAAAACCTTAGAATGACATTTTTTGCGAAACAGATGGAATATTAAACATATTGTCAAATGTTTAAACAATCTTATTTCTTATTTTTATATAACACTTAAATTATTTCACATTTTATATAATTTTAAATTTTAATTTACAAAAAACTTTATTCTCCGCGGACGTATAAATTAGAATTTTGGATAATTGTTATGAGATCATTTTTGGGAAAATAATGTATCCTCTGATTACATTATAGTCATGTGAAAAAAAAAATCAAAACAGAAATAATAATCCACCGACAGATAGTGGAAGCAGTTCACTTTTTTCTTCTTAAAATAAATAAAAGCAATGCACGCAGTTGAATAAGTTTAAATTTAAGATGAGGTGCAGGTTAAAAAAAGAGTATTAGTGAGTGCAGATATTGGAGTAATAATAGATTAGGGATCCGAAAGTTGATATAATTAGAATAACCACTTTTCTTCAGAGAGTAAATCCCAAGTCAACAATTATTTCATCGCCTCATCGGCAATGCTGCTCTGCCTTTGTTTTCGAGCTCCCAATTCCCAAGATTAAGCGTGATAAATTATTATTCACTAACTCTTAGTATCGCCAGCTGTACCCTTTACCAACTATCACCCGTAAATTATTACAGATATATTTCAGGGATAACGTATGCTAGTATCTTTTATAACGTTTTCCCAAAAAGCTATGTTGTCACTTATCAGTCATCGAACCAAATATCATCATATCACCCATATTTAACACGTTTTACCCAAAACTATATTGTTACTTATCAACCATCGAACCAAATATCCTACATAGCCAATCGATATACATATATAATTACGTAGCCAGTAATCATATTGATAACTATGGATATAATCATATAATATAACGAAAGAAATGAAGTTATGGTCCATCCAACCGGCAAATTTGCAAAATCCAAATCGCCGATAGAAGTTCTATTAACCTTAAGGAGAAATGTCATATCTCTTTAATCGTCTTTCGTCGGGATCCCTTGCATAACTATGCGACCAGTTCAAGGAGAAATATAGAAATTGCCCTCGAAACGTGGATTACGCTTCATCAAGCACAATGCGAGGACATTCTCAACGTTAAAAAGAATGCATTCTTCTCGAGCTCGAACGAGAGTCCGATTACATATCGAACGAAGTTCGGCCACATTTTAGAAAATGCCATTTGAAGCCGTTCTAGGGTCCTTAACAGAAAACCCATAATCGGAAAAGTAAGACCACAATCCTCGAAGTAGTTGCGGTAGGCGCATCACCATCCCGGTCTAACCCTTTCCGGAGACTCCATCGTCGACAGAATCGTCATTTCGACGTCAGCGAGAACGCCATATATTACTCGGAGGTTCTCCAAATCGGTTTCTGAAGTCGTAGAAAGCATATGGGGTACGAAATGTTGCCGTCGAAGTCACCGACATCATCGCCATGTTTGCACCGATCAGCCATCGATATGGAAAGTAACAAAAGAAGAGTTTTTCCTTTCCGACAAAAAGACGAAGGAATGGGCAGAAAATCTGAAAGCTTAAGAAAAACTTTTTTGGAATAAAACTGACGAATCCAACAACAAAAGAACTTCAATTTCAAAGAAGGAATCGAAAACGAAGAGATATAGATCGAGGAATCTAACTCTATACGAATAAAATAAAAAAAACTTTATTCGAGATTGCGGCATCATGTATCACCTCAATCTCCAAACGTAGCGAACTCCGAGCTACCAGCTACTTAATTAGTCAAACAAGTCGGTTGAATCAGTCCAAGATATTCTCTAAACGCTCGGAGTCGTTCCAAGGATCGTGGAGAAGACGTGGTATGAAGGATACCGAGATACGAGATGGCGGTTGAGATCTCGAAGAGAGCTATAAAAGGAGACTCAAAATTTAGTTTTATACTTCTGATTCTTGGAACCCTAATCATACTACGTTTTTCGAACTCTCTCTGTAACTCATTTCTTCGAGATAAACTTGTATTCATTCCGATTATTAATACAAATCCAATTTCGTCGATACTTGTTTATACCGCAATCGTCACTCAATTAAAATTTGAATATAAAAAAAAAATCTCAGTTTGACAGAAAGAAATCTTGAAAATTAAAAAAGAAGCATCAAATTTTGAAACATTAGCGCTAAAATGATTTGCGTGAGTCAAATTATACATGATGCTAAATTATTCGTCCAAACTTTAGCGATAATTAGAAGTTCAAACAACATTCACATTTTTATTCCGTTGGTTCTGCCCTAACGACACTGCTTTCAGGTGAACAGAAACCGGTTCAATTGACTTGGTTATATCGGCGGGATACACCGACCCGTTCCCACGTGTAACTTACCTTCGTTGACTGTTTTCAAAACCCTAATTTCAGTGCCACTGTACACAGTCGTAGCACTCCACACCCTCACAATCGTCCAGCCATGGCGACAGCTACTCATCTTCTCTCTCAACCTTCATCTCTCCGCGGAACCCTAAATCAATACCAATTGAAGCAAACCTCGCTCTCCAGAATCCCGATTTTGTCTCTCAAGTCCACCGTGAAGCCACTTAAACGCCTCTCCGTGAAAGCCGCCGTATCCCAAAACTCGCTGAAAACGCTGACGAATGAATCCGGCGATCAGGCCGCGTTCAAGCACTGTTTCAAGAAATCATCGGATGGGTTCCTCTATTGCGAGGGAACTAAGGTTGAGGATATCATGGAGGGCGTCGAGAGAAGACCATTTTACTTGTACAGCAAACCGCAGATCACAAGGAACGTCGAGGCTTACAAAGAGGCCTTGGAAGGTGTGAGATCCGTCATTGGCTACGCTATTAAAGCCAATAACAACCTTAAGATTTTGGAGCATCTGAGGAGTTTGGGCTGTGGTGCTGTGCTCGTCAGTGGGAATGAGCTCAGGCTTGCGCTTCGTGCTGGTTTCGATCCCACAAAGTAAATTTTCCTTTTTTATTTAAAATCAACACATTGCTCTATATCTATTTTAGCTTGATTCACACAATCAAATGCCAATCTTGAGAGCTTTTAGTTTTTTAATCCGGAATCCGAATTGCTTGACTTGTTGATGGAGTCAGAATATGAGAATATTGATATGGATTGTTCGATTTGGTCTAATGGTGCTGTGATGATTCTTGACTATGTCTTTGCTGTTTAAAATGAATAGGTGCATTTTTAATGGAAATGGGAAGCTGTTGGAAGATTTAGTTCTAGCTGCTCAAGAAGGTGTTTTCGTAAATGTTGATAGTGAGTTTGACTTGGATAATATCGTGGAAGCTTCAAGAATTTCTGGTAAGAAGGTCAATGTTCTGCTGCGTATCAATCCTGATGTCGATCCTCAGGTATGGTTATGTTCTATTTTTTTTTTATAACGTAATACTTCGACACAGATTGGAAAAGATTGAGCTTTTTCTGTTTGTTACATTTCTTAGGTGCATCCATATGTAGCTACCGGGAACAAGAACTCAAAGTTTGGTATCAGGAACGAGAAGCTTCAGTGGTTTCTGGACGAGGTGAAGGCACATCCCAATGAGCTGAACCTTGTTGGAGCTCATTGCCATCTAGGCTCTACCATTACAAAGGTAGCTCTCCGATTATAGTACTTTATATGATATACATATTCTTGCTTTAAGCTCTGTGTTTGATGTAATCAGATGAATATGGATTGCTCTCTGTTCTTGTCTCCCATTTTTGCTTTTGCTCTGTCTCTAAAATCTCGACTCTTGAGCTCTACATATGCTTCTACATTTTCTTTATTCCAGGTGGATATCTTCAGAGATGCTGCGGTTCTCATGGTGGAATACATTGATGAAATCCGGCGTCAAGGCTTTGAAGTTAGTTACTTGAACATTGGTGGTGGTTTAGGGATAGATTATTACCATACCGGCGCTGTCCTTCCTACACCCATGGATCTCATCAACACCGTAAGAAGAACATCTCACAACTCTTTTCTTCATCTGATATCAGAAGTCTGGAATTGGTAGAATCTTTACAGTTGTTGATGTGTTCCAGGTAAGAGAGCTTGTTCTTTCACGAGACCTGAATCTAATAATCGAGCCAGGGAGATCGTTGATTGCAAACACATGCTGTTTCGTCAACCATGTAACCGGTGTGAAGACAAATGGAACTAAAAACTTCATAGTGATTGATGGAAGTATGGCTGAGCTAATCCGTCCCAGTCTTTATGATGCCTATCAGGTGAAACAAATATGTTTGTTACAAATTCCCCCATGGAGTTATAGCTAAACATCATCTTGTTCTTATTTCTTAACACAAAAGCACATTGAGTTGGTCTCACCTCCAGCACCTGAAGCAGAGGTTTCCAAATTCGACGTAGTGGGTCCTGTTTGTGAATCTGCTGATTTCTTGGGCAAAGACAGAGAGCTTCCGACTCCTCCAAAGGTGAGACAAGGATCCGATTCTGTTTGAAAGATCAAGTAACGCGGAATCTAATGAGTTAATTCTATTTTTTACAGGGAGCTGGTCTGGTGGTTCATGATGCTGGTGCATACTGTATGAGCATGGCTTCCACTTACAATCTCAAGATGCGTCCTCCGGAATACTGGGTACCAACACATTTTCTTGTTCTTGTTTTCTTGGGAAATCACAGCAGAATCAAGATCCTGAGAGAAATGTTCATGATGTGAATTTAACCATTTGAGTTGGAGGAAAACTTGACGGATTCGTGTTTTTGCAGGTTGAAGAAGATGGCTTGATCACTAAGATCAGGCATGCTGAGACATTCGAAGACCATTTGCGTTTCTTCGAAGGTCTATAAACTGAGAGTTCCATTCATCGTTGTTGCTATTGTAGTTGAATTATTCAGAATCAATACTGTAATGCTCTTTGTTCAAAATATTGCGTTAATCGGGGCTTAGCGCCTAATTGAGGGATTTGTTTTCAAGTTTTTTTAATTAATTACAAAAGCTAAGCGTAATTTATGGTTACATCATAAATATTCAGAATCAGTATTGATACTACTGCTATAGCTGAATTTTTTTGAATAATAAGCTAACCCAACAAAATTTACGTAGTAATCCAACAAAATCTGCTGTAGAAGGACACAGAAGCATCCGAATTACAAAAAAAAAAAAAAAAAGTCATTAACGGATGTCAAGGATGGCCTTTGAGATCACCTATTCTGTTTTTGGTTTCATCACACACAAAAGAAGAATGAATAAATGTCCGAGGAACTCAAAAAAGCAAAGCAAAGAAAGAGAGAGTTAGAAAAATGGGTTTACCTCTGAAACCGAATGCTTCGATTCAAAAGCATAACGGTAAGTAAAAGCATAGCCACGGCTGAACACAAATGTCCCAGTGAATGCCCACTGATGATATATCGATTTGCATTGTATATTTTGTTGTCTGCAAGTCCTTCAATCTTGGCAACAGCGTAAGCCGCTGCATTCACTCATCATAATCAGATATCAGAAGAGAGCCGAATTTAACAAGACAAACGCAAAAAAAGTTGTTCTGAGTAAAAAAAAAACCTGTTGCCCAGAGCCAGAATCTAGAGTGAGTATATTTGGGAGGTAACAAAACCGCCATGACCGGAATCGCCAGGCACGGAATCAACTGGAACGTCATGCATAACCGGAGATCATTAAACACTCTGCCATCATACTAAGACACATATAATTTCAATCCGAACCTGCCTCAAGTCATGAACATATATATATATATACATATATATATATATAGATACGGAAGAGGTAATGATTTTCCGGTTTTAATGTTACCTGGCGTAAGCAACGCTGAGAAATGATATGAATAGAAGCAAGACGAGGCAACTCAGTCCCACTTTCTCCCCCGCTCTCTCAACCAAAAAACTAGAGAAAAGCGACGAATACGCAATCAATATCTGCAAATTTACCGTCTTTAATCAAGAAACAGCTATTCATAACCAACCATCAAAGCCAAAACGACTTAATCATTCAATTAAAAGCAAAACCACAACTTTCCGGCCAGAATCTCTAAGAAGATTCATCTAAGCTTCTTTTCCATTAGCTATAAGAAGATTACAGACGTTTTGCTTGTAGAAACAACCCAAGCTTCTTTCATAGTCTGCAAAGATGAAGACTCATCTAAGCTTCTTTCCATAGCTAGAGTTAAAAAGATTCTTTGAGGTTTTTGTTCACAATGTGCTTAATCAATAATTAACAACTACAGTCATTAATCAAAGAAACATAACTAAAAGAAGATTCATTCCATAAACTAGAAAGAAGATTATTTCCAAGGAAACTAAAGGGAGTGATTAGAAGGTGATGAGAAAACGAACAGGCAAAGTGTCCCAGACGATTCTGTTGTCATCAGGTTTGAGGTGATAATAAGCAGAACCAAAGGCCAAGCTTGCAATGCCTGCGTAGAACAGTGTCCATCCCCAGATCTCACCTTTCAAACTGCATTACATACATAATTGAGCTATCATAAGCAACAGCAACAAAAAACTCAGATGGTAACACTAATCATAACTCAATTTTTTAAAAAAAAATAAAGAGAAGAGAGAGTACCTTATATTGAAGAAGCTGCCTCCAATGCAAAGAACGAAACCAAGAACCCCAATAATAAGAAAGGGAAAGTTGGTCATCACATTCAATGTATTTGGCACTCCTGTTCATCAACCAACACAAAACACCTGTCGTTATCAACTTATTACACACATGCAGAGAGATAGAGAGAGAGTGATAGATTAAGAGAGAGAGGGATGATACCCATGAAATTGCGTTTATCGGCGAAGACATGATGGCGGAAGGAATCGAGAGGAACTTTGGGAGTGATGAACATAAGGATAAGCCAACAGAGGAACGATCCCACCAAAATTCTTTTCCTTTTCCATCTCAAGATCTGTTGATTCGTCAACCACACCATTAAAATCTCTCTGTCTAAATAATTGAAAAAGTTCCAAGCTTTTGTTTACGAAATTGTTATATAACTTTCTCTTTCTCTGTCTCTCTTTCTGGGTCTGATTAATCTTTCCAGGTTAAGAAAAAATAAAAAGGCAAGATTTATTGCGTGTCGCCTTTATTCGAATTTTCGATTTGAACAACGTGCGGCGGATTCTCTCTTTTCGTTTGAGTCTGACGGGTTTGACGACGATCAATTTCTATTGTTGTCGCAGTTGACGAGGACCATCAAACGTCGTCGTTTTTACATCTTTTCGGCGTATTTTGCAATTTTGACCCTTCACGTTTCTAATATGTTTGTTTTATCCATTCCATATTTGTGAATAATCCAATCACATTTCATTGTTACTGTGAGTTCACTCAACACACCAAAAAGTCATAGATCATTAGTTAGTTTTTGTGGCTATATTATTAACTGACTCGATCTTCTGGTTAGTGTTTGAGAAGGAAAAAGTAAAACTTACAGAAACTGAGAATTGAAGGATGCTCTTTTAATGCTCAAAAGTTGATAAGTTTTCCAGGAAAACACAGAGAACATAAAGATAAATTGGAGTAGAAAAACGAAGGAGAAAACAATCTTTCGTATCGATTCGGCTCAAACTGCAAGCGTAATACAATATGTCACTTACAGTCGCAATCAAACTTTCTAAACTATGCTCTACATTTCAGCCACTTTTCCTCTTGTTTTCATCGACGATCCTCATATAAAGTAGGTAGCAATTTTGCCCTGCTTGAATTGCTTTGTTATCTACAGTAGGTTTTAACAGTTTTTATTCCCATCACGCACGCAAAAAAGTCATATCCTTCCAACTCAAAACTAATTAGCAATGAGTGGATTAGTCTATGTCTGTCGTCTCATCTCATTTTCATATATGGGATTTCCTTGAACCGAGTGAATTAGTCTATGTATGTTCGTCATAACATGCCATTTGCTTCATTGCACGCAGGCGAAACAGAGAGAGCTTCGTTCTTCTCTATTTCAAAGGTTAACATCTCTAACCAAGCAAGTGCCTTGAAATGTTCAGAATCTCTTAAGTTTTTACCTCTATAGAGTAACTAAAACACTGATAAATCCTTACTAGTATGTCTACATCTCTCTTCACCACTATCTTCAATCATCTTTCATCACTCATAAATTAGCCAAAAAAGAAGACCACAAGGATGAAACATGCTTTTTCATTTGCTTTATTCTTTTACCATTTTTGACTTTCACTGTGGATCAAGGAAAGAAAAAACTTGACTGTTTTTAGACGTTACTTCTCAATAACAACGTTAAACAAGTCTTGATTCCATAAATTTATGTGTTTGGTAATAAATCTGCAGAATCATGACCTGAAGCAACATTCCACAGTTCCGTCACTTCTACCCTATTCCAACTTATAGAACCAATAAAAATTAGTCATCATAATTTCTGTTATCATAAGAATCTTGTACACTTTTCTTTTATTTATAGATAATACTAAAAGTCTTAATTGATACGTTTTTTTCTTCCAATGATGATAACCTATAACGTATGCACAGCTCCAATTTGTAATAGTAAAGCCAGAAAGTTTTTAAGGATTGTTCTTCAGCAATAAAAGTTTTAAAGGACTTGACCCCAAAAAAAAAATTTGGCCTACTCCCGAACGCAAGGGTTTTTATTTGAATTGAAAACTATCTAGGTGCTAATTAATAAGTTTAGAAAGTATGAGGGCAAATAATTGCAAATTTTCTTCCCTAATGTAGACAGTAAGTGGACTATAGGCGACTTTAATTTTCCAGGGAAATTTTCACTCATAATATTTCGAAGAGAGAGAAGCAGAAAGAAGAAATGGTTTTGATCGGAGGTACTTTTTTTCCGACCAGTTTACGGTCTCTAGGTTTTTTTCGTTTGTTCTGGTTCCCTCTCCGTTTCTTCTTCTTAACTCTTAATCCTCAGCTCGGATAGAGTTTGGGTGTTGGAAATTTTCCGAGAATTTTGCGGAGAAAGCGGAAAAGATAGATTTAATCGTCTTTTTTCAGAGAAAGTTTTGTTTTTTTTTGTTCAGCCGAAATTAAACTCTGTCTTTTTAGTTTCTATTACGTTTGATGTTTTCCCCCCTCTTTTTGTGAGAAAATCCCTAGACACTTCTGAATTCGATTTCGTGGGTTTTCGTTTCCGGTTCGGTTCTCTAGATAAAAATATTGATTTCTGTCACTTTCCGCGTGGGGGGGAGATTTCGAATTTGCTTCTTTTGGGCTCCAAAGTTTTGTACCTATCAGATATTTTTAAAATCTGGGTGCTTTTCATTTGGTTCCTACTTGTGAATCAGCTAGGGCTTTACTCCTTTTCTAATCCAAGATCTGTTTTTCTTTCTCCAGAATATCCTTGTGTTTGAGCTATCTTTTGCAATTTGACGGACTCGGGATCTGATTTAGCTCCGGGTCGTCTCGGTTTGTCGGTAGCTGCAGGGCGAAAGAGAGTTCCTACAAGGTCTGTTAAAGTTTGGATTTTTGACAACTTTAATTGTAGATTGATTTGAATTGGTTCCCCGAGGTGAGATCTAATTGTAGATGTGTACTTGTTGAGCATTGTGTGCTGAGTATGAATGTGAAAAATGGGTCAATTCAAATTGTGGAGTCCTGTTGACGCAGGGTGAGAGAGTTTATACACTTACTTATACAGTTACAAGTTGATGTTAATAGGGTTTTAATGGAAGACGATGACTCTGCTTCTTCTCGAGATTTGGATGCACAGAACCCTTATGATCGATTGCTTGCTCTAGATACAAGTTCCGTAGATTCAAATTGTAACTTGGATTCAGTTTCTGCCATTTATCTAGCAATGAAGAGCTCAAAGCTGGAGTGTGTCGATGAGCACGGCCAAGATTCCCTTATAACCTCGGTATGCATGGAGGATGAAGAGGATGAAGAACTCGATGAGTTTGATCCTTATCTGTTTATCAAGAACTTGCCGAACTTGTCCTCTGTTGTCCCAACTTTCAGGCCCGTCTTGCTTCCTAAGCAGACCCGAAGCTGCCCTCCTATTTCTATAGTCCTAGACCTCGATGGTAAGGCTACTTTTCAGTTGATTCTTTTGGTTGTTATATTTCCTCTTTTTACTGGTTCTAATGGGACACAAATCTTTTATCTTTCTCACCAGTATTGTATGTAGTGTAACCATAGACAACATGTGGCAGAAGATTTGGATCAGAAAGTTTAATTTTTATTAACCGTTTCTGCTGAAGTAAAACCCAATTGCATGATTTAGTGTTTAAGTACTTGCTGGTCCATAAAAGAGTTTGTTTTGTTTATTCTGTTGTCTCTATAACATATTTGTTTTTTTTTGGTTTGTGCACAGAAACTCTTGTGCACTCTACTCTAGAACCGTGTGATGAGGTGGATTTCACATTCCCTGTACATTTTAATGAAGAAGAGCATATGGTGTATGTGCGGTGCCGTCCTCACCTCAAAGAGTTTATGGAGAGAGTGTCCCGTCTTTTTGAGATCATTATATTTACAGCTAGCCAAAGTATTTATGCTGAGCAACTTCTGAATGTGCTTGACCCAAAGAGGAAACTCTTTCGCCATAGAGTGTACCGTGACTCATGTGTTTTCTTTGACGGTAACTACCTAAAGGATTTGTCGGTCCTTGGACGTGATTTATCTCGTGTGATCATCGTCGATAACTCCCCACAGGTATTATATTCTTTACCACATAGCGAGGACAAACATATTGGATTCTCAATTCTTATGCTTTAAACTAAAGCCGATTGGTAGATGCTTTCATCAGTTATAATTGTAGGCTGCACATCCCAGTATAGGAAGACTTATAATATAACCTTAACAGAAAGACAATATGAGTGAATTCAGTAAAAGCTCTTACTTGTAACCGCCATCAAGAATTCTCTAAGCTCTATCCTAAGGCTGTTGCATTGGAATATATGTATATATGACGAATCTTCTCTTGGGGTTGTTTTGTGGCGTATTTTTAGGCATTTGGGTTCCAAGTGGAGAATGGGGTGCCAATAGAGAGCTGGTTTAACGACCCGTCGGATAAAGAACTCCTTGACTTGCTCCCATTCCTTGAAAGCTTAATTGGAGCCGAAGATGTAAGGCCGATGATCGCGAAGAAATTCAATCTGAAGGAAAAGATTGATGCAGCTGTAGCTGCACCTGAGTATCCTGCCGAGGCAGGAGTTCCTTTCGAAAGGTAAAAAGTGTTTGGTCCAAAAAAGTTGAAAGCTTTTAAGGCAGAATCTGGCATAATAGGAGACTGTTGGGTGACAAGAAGGTCAAGACTTGCTTTGGAAAGCTTAATGGAAGTTTTTCTTCCTTTGAAAGGGATCAGAAAAGTTGGAGATATATCTATATTTTATATATATCGAATGTTGTTTTCTTATTAGTTTAAAGAAGTTGTTATACAGAGAAGCCTGTAAACACTTTAACTGCAGAATAATTGTAATTGTCTTCTCCCTTTTTCTCTCTCTCTGGTTTATTTACTACCATTGTTTGTGGCTTTTTTCTTCTTCTACACTTAAAAAGTCAGAAATTAAAAACAAAAAAAAGGAGTTTATTGTTAATAGTTTTGAGTTGGAGTAAAATAGTCAAAGCTATTCTTACCAAGTGGAGGTGGCTTGATGAAGAAGAAGAGTGCGCATGTTAATAGAAGAATCTACTTTAGAAGATGTCGGCGCAGGTTAAGCTGTGTTTATCCATTTTTATTTTATTGTTAAACTGTGGAAGGATCTATTATCTATTTCTTGTTTTTTTTTTCGGACGTTTACGACGCATTTCTTGTTTCTATAATATTTTTTGACAATATTATTTATTATTTCCAAATTCTTTTTTTTAGGAAAAACAAAAAAAACTAGCGAAAGGAAGCTTCATTTGTAGAGAGATAAACTGGAGATTTTTAGAGAGAGAAAGAGAGATCAGTTCGTCGTTGACGATCGATGTCGAAGATGAAGCATCTTCTGCGGAAACTCCACATAGGCGGAAGTAGTGCCGTCGGCGGCAATTTTGGAGACCATCACAGGTTAGACGAGACGACTAGACCGATGATCGATCCTAGCCCTATTCCTAGCTCTAGCCCTAGCCCCGCTTCGACTTCTTCGGTCTCTTCCTCCGGTTTCGGTAACACCTCCGCGGCAATGCCGAGACTGGAAACATTTGAGCCTCTAGGCCGTGATCTGGCGGCTGTGGATGGTGTGGATTTCAATTTGTTGGAGGAGGAGTATCAAGTCCAGTTAGCTATGGCGATCAGCGTGTCTGATCCTGATCCTCGAGAGAATGCAGATACGGCTCAGCTTGATGCCGCTAAGCGGATTAGCCTTGGGGTTTCGGCTCCGGTCACCGACGCAGTTTCCGCCGTTGACTTTCTCTCGCTCCGCTATTGGGTATACACTATATCCTGACTATTGCTTAGGTTCGATTAGCAAGGGTTTAGAGGAATTAGGATTTTGCTGTAATTGATCACTGCCACTGCTTGCACTGTTCTCTTGGTTCATTTTTGGGCTTGGAGATACGACGTTTATTCAATGTGGATGGTTTCTGCCTTGATTATGACAATGGGGGACTTTAGCTGATCATTCTGTTTTTTTTTTTGTTTCTTGTAGGGACATAAGGTCATTAATTATGACCAGAAAGTTAGGGATGGTTTTTACGATGTGTATGGGATTACATCAAATTCTCTCTCACAGGGGAAGATGCCACTTCTCGTAGATCTTCAAGCCATCTCTATTTCAGACAATGTCGATTACGAGGTCATTTTGGTGAACCGATTGATTGATCCTGAACTGCAAGAGCTAGAGAGGAGAGCATCCGCTTTGTCTTTGGAATGTCCAGACTTTGCTCGTGGTCAGGTGTCAAGTGATTTAACTCAGAAAATTGCAAATATAGTTGTAGAGCAAATGGGTGGCCCCGTTGAAAATGCTGATGAAGCATTGAGAAGGTGGATGCTTCGAAACTATGAACTAAGGGATTCTTTGAACACTACTATTCTTCCACTTGGACGTGTTAATGTTGGTCTTGCACGTCACAGGGCTTTGCTTTTCAAGGTTACAACAAAACGTTTTTATTTTTTTCTAGCTTTGGTCTTGGACCTCTCGGTTATCTTATTTTTGGCAACAGTCATTATTTCTTTTCCATCACTGAGTTCCCTTTTTGGTCACTGCTAGAAGATATAGGGTGAAGCTAACTAGTTCCCTCTTCTTGTTTCTAGGTGCTTGCTGATAGGATTAATCTTCCTTGTATGCTGGTAAAAGGCAGCTACTACACTGGAACTGATGATGGGGCTGTGAACTTGATTAAACTTGATGATAAAAGGTATTCTTTGACTGCTGTTATCAGCTACCTAATGTTCTCATTCTAGATTCCTGATATTAGGCTCAGTTTGTATGTGATGGTAGTGATTTTTGCAGAGTCCTAATTCATTCTTCACATGCAGTGAATACATTATTGACTTAATGGGTGCTCCGGGTGCTCTGATCCCTGCCGAGGTTCCAAGCAGTTTTCTTCCAGTTTCTTGCACCGATACAAGAGTATATCCTGATGATCTGGACACATTGCAACATCCATACCCTGTACTTGAGAAAGAGATTGAAACACCAGCCTTTTCAGTTTTGGGGGAAACAGATTCCAGATCTGGTTTGGTGGCAAACTTGTTCACTGGAAACCATGAAGAAAACAGTGACAGATATGCTGTTGAAAAACATCAAACGGAGAGGTTTGAGCATGATTTTGGAAAGCTAATGCAATCACAGCAGATATCTGGTGAAAACTTGCTGCCATTTTCTGGGAAACCGACATGTGCACAGAAAGTTAAAGTTAAGAATGTCTCAAAGTACGTCATAAGTGCAGCAAAGAACCCTGAATTTGCGCAGAAATTACATGCCGTCTTGTTAGAAAGTGGTGCATCACCTCCCCCAGATTTGTTTATGGATGTCAACCCACAGAACTTGAGGGAGAAGAATATGCTTCAAGAACTCTGCCAAGAAAGTAGCACTTGTATGAATTCTGGTGTTCCATGCTACCCAGAAAAGGTAATCTTAGGATACACATCTTTTCACTAATGGAGCACAAGTTTTTTTTATTCTTTCCCACCTGCCCACTTGATATATCTTAAGATTCTTGGAGTTTATTTATTTCCATCTGCACTATATAGGTTGTAGATCCGTTAGCTGAACCACTGAGAGAATCTGAAAGGAACCCCACAGCTATGCAATTGTCAGCTCTTTGTACCTCAGGTGAGGGATAACCCGCTAATTGATGTATGCCGTATAATATTATATTTTCTGGTTACTGTTAGTGCATTTAAGCAACTTTACAATGACAACGAATTGGTGAATATCTCACTTCCAACAGCTGAGACGTACCAACAACCAGTGGACGTCGATTTTTCAATAAAGAGAAACTTTGATGTGGATAATATGTGTAAAGCTTCTTCATCGGAAAATATGGAGGTTGGCACTGCTGATGGGGAGCCTTCTGTTTGTGGTAGTCATGACCAAGGAATTAATCCATTTCTCGGTGAGGCTGCAAAATGGGAAATTATGTGGGAGGATCTCCAGATTGGCGAGCGGATTGGTATTGGTAAGGTTTGGTCTATCAAATACTAGATTCCTTAGAAGCTGGCAAACTTTATTATATATATAGAGTGGTATCCGTGAGAGACTTTTGATGAAGCTTGATACTTACGAATTGCTATCTAGCCTTATACTTATGGAAAAAAACTAAACATCCACCTTTTACAGTTTGATAAACCAGAATAGCCCCATATTATCCTGAATTACAAGATTTAATGAGCTCTTTTTGTGAACTGATTTTGTTGCAGGTTCATACGGAGAAGTTTACCGTGCAGAGTGGAATGGAACTGTGAGTTATGTTTTGGAGTCTTAATTCACTGATCCTTGCAATGATCTTTAATCTGCAGTTTCTAAAGACCTCTCATCCATTTCCTTCTAATGAGAGGATTGCTATCTTATATGTGAACCTCTTGGACTGATTGTGTTTTTCCTTTTAGGAAGTGGCTGTTAAGAAGTTTCTGGACCAAGATTTCTCTGGTGATGCATTGACACAGTTCAAATCTGAAGTAACTCCAGATCATTTAATCATAGGCATCTATTTTTCTGTAGAATTCCTTACAATCTGTTTAATCATACTATGAATGTTTTTAATTTGTTCCAATAGATTGAAATAATGTTGAGGTTGCGGCATCCAAACGTTGTTCTTTTCATGGGAGCAGTTACCCGGCCGCCAAATTTCTCCATTCTGACAGAGTTCCTACCAAGGTTGATCCTTTATATTCTTCTTTTACAGTTCGTGTATCACTCGGTCTACTCTACTACTTTTATTTCAAGTCCTGTTCTATACATGAATTAATCCTTTTCTAACCATGATGTTCTCTCTTATTATTATTTTTATTTTTCTTCTTCTTGACTCAGTGGTTTAGACTTTCTTGATACTATGCAGGGGGAGTTTGTATAGATTACTCCATCGACCAAATCATCAACTTGATGAGAAGAGACGAATGCGGATGGCACTTGATGTGGTATACATGAGTTGCATTAGTTAAACAGAAGGCACTAGAAGTTCCTGCTGTATTGCCAAAATTCATCTGACATTTGCTCTCTATCTGGTGGTATTGCAGGCAAAGGGGATGAACTACTTACACACCAGCCACCCAACTGTTGTACATAGGGATTTAAAATCTCCAAACCTTCTTGTTGATAAAAATTGGGTTGTGAAGGTTTGTGATTTTGGATTATCACGCATGAAACATCACACTTATTTGTCCTCAAAATCAACTGCAGGAACGGTAAGTGTTAACTCAAATAGAACTTATCATTTTTTTTTCTCTCAATTATGAAATCTCTTTGGTAAAAATAAACAGAGCAGCTTACTTGATAAAATGTCCTGCTAATGTCTGTGCAGCCTGAGTGGATGGCTCCAGAAGTGTTGAGGAATGAACCAGCTAATGAGAAGTGAGTGAAATGTAACGCTATGAGAATCTTAAACATGTTAACACAGAAGTATTGATTGGTGTGATTGTACAGATGTGACGTGTACAGCTTTGGTGTTATATTGTGGGAATTAGCTACTTCACGCATTCCCTGGAAAGGATTAAATCCGATGCAAGTTGTTGGAGCTGTGGGATTCCAGAATCGCCGCCTGGAAATCCCAGATGATATTGATCCAACCGTTGCACAGATAATCCGGGAATGTTGGCAAATGTAAGTCAATTTCTTTACTAAAACCCCCTTAAAATCTACCTAGTGTATGTATGATCTATGTTCAGATTGTAGTGCTAAATGCAGTCACTGTAGAAGTGGGTAAAATCAGATCAAGTGGTGGGTCAGTTTAACTGAAATCATAATTTGGTATAACGCATTTGGGTAGACTAAGCTTAAGCTGTTGTAATTTTGATGTAGGGAACCACATTTACGGCCGTCGTTTACGCAACTGATGCGAAGCCTGAAGCGGCTTCAGGGTATAAACATAAGCAACAGAGCGAACACAAGTGAAAGTTTGATGTAAGATATGTAGGCAGAAGCTGTTGCTTCACCTGGTCTGGTTCAAAGAGCCAATTGGTGGGGATCGCACTTTTTTTTCTTTTGCTTTTATTTTTCTTTTTTCTTTACGGTCAGATGATGAGAGGAAAGAAAGATTGTTGGGCTAGGGAAAAGCTTGTGGAGTTCAATCGAAGTGGGAGCTCAACAACAACAACAAAAGAAAGCCCTATGAAAACCCTTTCTTGTAACTATTATTATTATTATTGCGACAAAATTAGGTAGAAGAACAAACAAAAACAAAAAAAAACAGAAAAAAGAGAATACGAAAAAATCCTATATATGGAGTCCTGTTTTCATTTTTCTTTTTGGTGTGGGATGGATTTTCCCCAAAATCTGGTAAAATGTAAACATGTGGGGACTGTTTCTGCTAATTCTTGTATAAGTACAATAAAAGTTCTTTTAAAAAAAGATATGGCATTCAACGGATACAGAAATGTGCGATCTGTTTATGTATTTTTCTTCTTAATCTCACATTTTACTTGTTAAAATTTTATCATATCAAGTTGAAATTTATTAGATGTTGATACGTTTAATTATTTAATTTTAGGCTAACTGTTAAAATTAAGTTTAACATGCTAAACTATTATGTAATACGTTAAACTATTTATTATATCAAAAATACACAGATTTTCTTTAACATTTTGTTTTACGCGATTATTCAATTATTAATTATATAACTTCTAGGTTATGTATTCGATTTTTTTTGGTGAATTTGATTTTGGTTATGGGTTTGATTTCAATACGAGTAAATCGACTCGACTGAATAAAAAAGAACAAATGTGATATGAAAATGAAACAATATTCTGCAATTTATCCATATGCTCTTAGGAGTTTACGATGACCAATAGATCTCATGTACCATTGTTTTGGTCATTTGGAAAGAGAGGAAGTAGAAAACATGATGAGAGGGAAAAAGAAATAATATAAGATACAATGGGCGTTAAAATGGTACTGGTTTATATTCTCTTTCTGTTACCTGATTTGATATACCAAAGGAAGCATAGTATAGTATGGGGCGGCTAGTATTAAGATTAAAAGCATTTAAATAAAGTTTGTACTAATAACTTAAAAAATAAAAAAAAATTGTGGGAGCACATGGCAGACCTCTTCCTTACTTGCTCCACTAAAAATAAGTAATACTCTCTCCGTTATGTAATAAGTGATGTTTTAGAGGTTTTCAAATAAGTGATGTTTTCACAAATTAATATAAAATTAAATAATTTTTAATTATTTTTATCTTTTATATTTTGTATATTGCTTTCTTATTGGCTGAATTATATTTAAATGTACAATAAATGATGTTTTTAGTATAAAAAAAATAAAAATTAAATGAATCTAAACATCACTTAATATAGAATATAGAACGTATTAAAATAATGCAATGCAAGCACTTGACCTAGAAAACCAAAACATGACGGCCAGAGAAGACTTTTCACCGAAGAGCACCAAAACTACAAGACCCATAAGTGCCACTGACAACTAAGTCGTCGTCTATGTCTTTAACTCTCTCTTATCTCTCCACTATTTTCTTCTTTTTCTTCTTTGGCTTTTAGAGCATCATCTACATTGGAGACACCCCGTGAAGAGAGTCTCCTCCTATGGGTGTCTCACCACTCCCCTCTTATGTGTCAATTTTTTATTGGTTCCATTTAATTATAAAACTAAATTATATTAAAATAATAATTTTGTTTTTGTTGGGACACCCAATGTCTATCTAAATGCACATGCTCTTATGCTCTTATGCTCTATTTACCTTAAACATTCTTTTCTTTATTTTTATTTTTGTTAAAACCTTATCTTTCATTTCCATCTCCCTATTCTATATAAATGCAAAAACATGAGTCACATTGGTAAGCAAATCAAGAGGGAATACTAAGATGACATCTTCTGTAGTCTCTTCCATGTTTGTCGTTCTTCTTCTTGATCTTTTTCTTGTGTTTCCGCAAATCGATAAAGCCTTTGGCGAACAAATGGAACTCCATAAACGTAGTGAGTCATTTCGTCTTTAGATATTCCGAATTGTCGTTCTTGTTTCTACGTTATTTTTCGTTTAAGGGTGTATGGTTTTGAGCTTTTCGAATTTATATGCAGCTGAATAGAAAAATAACCATTAAAATGAACAAACCGACACTGTAAAATATGTAATGCGTTGTGCAGAAGAGACTTACCATCCTGATCAAGTGACGGTCCAAGAGCGCATTCCCTATGATCGTCCTCCTCGTTTTATTCCTCGCGATCGTCCTCCTCGTAATTTGATTCCTCGCGATCGTCCTCCTAGTATTCCTGATGATCCGTTTATTCGTCGTCGTCCATCACTTCCGCCTCGTTCTCCTCGTCGCACGCTTCCACCTCGTTCTCCTCGTCGCACGCTTCCACCCTGCCCGATAATCTTTCCAATATGTAAGCCACGAATCCCAGATATATATCAACATTCTCCTCCTCCGCCACCAAGGTTTTCCAAAGGCACATACGGACCTGGCCATTGACTTCGCTCTAGCTTCGGATGCGTCTATATATATATGTGTGTGTGCACATTTCTTACGTTGTGGTTTGGTTTGTAGTTTCTGTGGTTCTTTATCCATAAGCAGGTGTTTCTTTGTCATAGTGTTATTGTAATTAAACTGGCGGCCGCTAAAATAAAGTAAAAGGTATCTTTTCTTGTGTTCAAGACCGGCTCTCTTTTAATTACATTCAAACAGCGAGTGATATCTATAACCTCTATTTAAAAAGAGCTTTGAAGGATGTAAGAAAATAATTAAAATAATTGTCCCATTTGCTGCTTTTTTTTTTTTAAGAGTACTGTAGATACCCCAAAAAAAAAAAAAAAACACGGAAGCTGCGATGGCTGCTGCTACTGTGCTCCGCCATTTTACTCCAATCTCATCCTCCATTAAACCGCCGTCTCGTCCCCGTCGATTCCTACACCACCAATTATTTACCAAATTACCCTTACCGTCTTCTCCTTCTCTTCTTAAATTGGGCGCCGGAAACTCCGAACCCCAACCTCCACCGCCTTTTCCGGAGACCGATTGTCCCGTTCCGCCGGAACAGCTGCCAATCAACGAGTTCCAGTCTCTCTCCTCCTCTTTCCCTTTCTCCTGGGCTTCTGGTGATCTCGTCGAGTTCTCTTCCAGGCTCTTCGTCACCGGCGCTTCTTTCGCGTTCTTCGTCGGGTTACCCGTTTCCTGGTTCGGATCCGTCGGACCCGAATACGAACCCGTCAGGCGGATACTCGCCGCCAGCTCTAGCGGGATCTTCGTTGTCACGCTTGCTGTCGTTAGGATGTATCTGGGTTGGGCCTACGTCGGCAATCGTCTTCTTAGCGCCACCGTCGAGTGTATGTTTACTCTGAGTTTCCTTTCTACAAATTCAAATCGGGTTTTTGTTCAATCGATTTTGGTTTGATTTCTTCCCACTCTTTGTGATGCATATACACATGTTTTGACTTTGCGAATTATGGATCAGAGAGTAGCGTTTTGTTAATATCAAGAACTAATTTTGCGTTTTGGGTTTGTTTAGATGAATCTGGCTCTAACGTTTTTGCTCCTTTTTCTTCTTTGCAGATGAAGAAACTGGGTGGTATGATGGTCAGGTTGAGATTCAG
Source organism: Eutrema japonicum (assembly GCA_030161315.1). Classification (NCBI taxonomy): domain Eukaryota; kingdom Viridiplantae; phylum Streptophyta; class Magnoliopsida; order Brassicales; family Brassicaceae; genus Eutrema; species Eutrema japonicum. The sequence continues at coordinate 51,954,729 of BSQW01000005.1, forward strand.
TCTCTATATTGGTTAAGCTCTGTAGGAGAAAACATTTTGTGCTGACTTTAACTATGGATTCTTCAAAACAGGTATGGGTGAAAACACCTCAAGTCTTGGCACGAGACCGTCTTCTTGGATCTTTCTCGGTAAGCTATGATCAATACAAATCCATGGGTTTTGTTTTTTGACGGTCCACTGTATGTTCAAACTCTAGTCATATATCAGGGATTGCTTTATAGTTTTATGTATGAGATCTGTTAAATGTGTTTTTTTTTTGTGTTTGTGTTGGTTTCAGGTAAAACCAGTTCTTGCCAGGCTGAAAAACACGCTAGTTATTCTCGGATTATCGCTCATTCTTGTCATAAACCTTGGTAATTCTCCAATTGTATCATCTTATAGAACATATAAAGATCCTAGGGACATGTCGTCAATGCCAATACCAGGAGCGTACAATGATGAAACCGCAAGAACGTTCGAACCGGAAGCTTTCTGCGGGGAACCTTCTTCAGATCTCTGAAATCTCCTCATCTCAACACAAATACAGACTGTTTCTGATAGTAAATATATCTGTACGTTCTTGTATATTTCGCGGTAACCAATCTTTACCGATTGCATTCAACACATGATCCCAAAAATCTTGATGAATCGAAGCTCGTAATTAGGTTTCGAATCTAGCTTCTATCATCAGGACTCAAGACTGACAGTTTCTAAATTTAGCTTATAAAACACCATATTACACCCTTTCTATCATTGTCCAACCGTATCAATAAATTCCTTTTTTTTGTTTAACTTTGTATATAATATGTTAAATACCCGAATGGAGAGAAGATCCAAACAAGGAACGGGTGAGAAAATGAAAACCCTAGTAATATGGTGCCTTGTTTCGCAAGCAATCATTCTAACCGGAAACTCAGCTGATACAGGAGACTTTGATTTTTCGTTACTCATAAAAAACGAAATGCACAATTTCAAAAAACCCGCGGGTTTCTACCATTGCCGATCACCAAAGAAAGACATCGGATGGCACAAATCGTCCGAGTTTCATTGGAACTTCGAAGTTGCCAGTTTGGTAACGGTGTGATGATCAATAACTGTGAATTCCGGTCTAGCATAGGAACTGCAAATATTAAGATCAAGACTTTGTCTACTACGGCGATCCTATGCGACTGGCAAATATGTGTATACGCGGTCATGAGTTGGTTAAGCGATTTATATCCATTGAAATATATCACTACTGCCGCTCGTGAGACCAACGTACGGTTGGTTATGTTATGCGTTCATAAGATGGGTATTAGCTTCCAACTCCACGTTGGTGCGTGTAGCTTCTCTAACACTAAAATACTGAACGGATTACAAAATAAGCCATGAGAGGAGATTCCTAGGCTTTGCCCCCTGCGTCAGTGGTTTCTCCTAGGGTTTCCGGTTTATTGCTGGTATTGGGCATCTCATTTTCAGTTTAATTCTCCTTACCGATCCCTTTGTGGGTTTTAGTTGGGCTTTTATCTGATTTTCGTTTAGTGGGCTTTTTTTTGGGTCTCTTTTGTACATTGTAAAATCCAAAAATATTTTAAAATGAAAACCCTTTAACCAAAAAAAAAAAAAATCCAATTATCATAAATCGAACCGACCCAAGAAAACAACATATAATCTCGTTAAAATTCTTTATAAATTACAGATAAATCTTGTTAAAAATCGAATACGAATCAAAATCAACACTGTTTAAAACCGAATAGAATAGTGTTTGGTTTCTATTTTAGTTTACATATACTTCATCATTATAGACCAAATGATCCAAAAAGCCAAAAGAGATTAAAATGCAACAGAAATCCTAAAATTACAAAAATCGATGGGGAAATGTTTATTTATTTTGTTAACAAGAAAAGAAAATATAGCACAAGTTTGTTACTTTTGTTAGACTATGTCAGGAAAACAAAACGACGAAAAACGGAAAAGACAGCTCACCGAACGTAAAACGTCCAAAACCGCTCCCGTTTATATAAATCACCAAAAAAGAAAACAAAATTTTTAAAAACACACAACTGTTCAAGAGAGCAATGGGGTTCGGGTTCACGATCGGTTCCAGATTCCGATTAGCCACCGCATTCACGTGGTGCCTTCTCATTGCATCGGTCTGTGTTCCATCCCCCACATCAGCAGCCCGGTTTGAGGTAAGAAACGAGATCGCCAGATACCCGGGACGAGACCGGCGCCTCTCGTTCAAATGTTGGTCGGCTAATAACCAATTGGGCAAGCAGGATCTCAAACCGGGCCAATCCAAAAGCTGGTCGTTCACGCCAGTATTTATCAAGATACCGTTCCTCTACACATACTTTCAGTGCACCTTCTTCACCGCTTTTGGCTCGCCTGATGGTCAGACCGCAACCGTTTTTGCCGGGGAGAGAAACTTCAGGTGGCAATGCGATATTCCGGAGGAGGAAGAGTGCATTTGGGTGGTCAAGAGAGAAGGGCTATATCTAAGGAAGATCACAAGAGACAATCAAGGCCAAAGGCTCTACGAAGACGACTTGAGACTGTCTTGGATCGGCGGTACTAACTACCACCCGGTTCAAGAGGATCCATAATCGATTCAGAATATATATGTATAGCAAATATCAGAAAGGTCTAACATCTATTTTTATTTTTGTGTTTATGAAACCGAATAACATGATGCGGGATTTACAAGAACAAAAACAGCTTTTCTCTCTTCCCTTTTATGTAATGTTTAGCAAATTTGTAATCAACCCACAATCAAATCCAACAGCGGAAAGAGTATGCAATGCGTCCGGACTAGATGATCACAATTAAATACCTGAAATTTCGTTTTTGTTTAAGCTCCATATTTTGGGGCCTTCCAAAGTTTGAAAGCAACTTCGTGGATGAACCGATCAGCCGGTATAACAAGATTTCCACAGAGCTACGATGAAAAAAAAGCGTGAGAACCATATATTACAGCGGAACTTGCATTAAGTAGAAACCATACCTTTTTGAGAGCTTCAAATGATAACGTATCAACTAAGTCTTTCCGGGTCACAGCATGCTGCCACTGAGCTACCAACATAGGACAGTAGTCCCTGTAGGTTGCAATAATGATCAAACCCGTCAAGAACGCAATGATAACTTCAGAAAAACATTTAATCAAATTTATTTGGTTTTGACACCCAAAAAAAAAATGAATCTCTTACCGAACATCATCCCGTGTCTTTTCACCTCGCATGGTGTAGCTCTGACGCGGGACAAGTCCTGCAAATGCCGGGTTCATGCCTTGTTGTGGAGTCTTGACAGGAAAAACTGAAACATCCTTGTTTGTGACGGAACCATAGCTAAGAACAACAGAAAGATGCAAGCGCGATACAACCTCTGAAGCCATCCTCATAATACTACCAATCAAAGAGTCGATAATTCCCACGTTAATCCCATTATGCAAGTCTTTGTGCTCATCAACCCCGATATGCACAAAAACCGATTCATATAGGCTCACATCCAAGCACTTTCCTCCTTCAAATCCAAGCAGGCTTAGTAAATTTGATGCAGTGACATCAGAAGGAAAGGAATCACTCTTTTGGCATATTTCAGTAAGTTGAAATACATCTAAGCCAATCAGTTTTCCGAAAGAAGTCAGAGTAGAACTGTCCGTTACTAAAGCAGCCTTGAGTCCCATAAACCTGCACCATAATATTTGTGTAAGAACTAGCATCATCATCATCTGGATATAGCAGCTAATTATAATCGAAAAGAGTGTAAAACTATACAGATGAGAGAAATGGCAAACCTTTCAGCCAAAGTTGAGATATCATTTTCAGTTTCCTTAGCTTTTAATCCACTCTGTTACAAAAGAAACAAAAAGCATGGATTGTTAGCCTCTACTGTCGTAAATAAAACTATGTACACACTCATATTGTGGATGATCTGTCCTTGAACCACCTAACTCGGCTAGCATAAAAAAATTAATTTTGAGAAAGTGAAGTAGCTCACAGCTATAGTATAAGCTTCAGACGCATCCAGCAAATGGGCGAATTCTCGAACAATCCTTTCGTTCTCAGTTTCTGCGAGTGAATCACACCACCATAGTAAATATCCCGTAGCAGAAGAGCAAAGCGCAGGCAATGTAATACAAAGTGATTTCAAATTTCATTAAATCCAAATGCACTTGGAATATTTTGAATCAAACGGATCCAAGTGCCTCACATAAATCAAACGATTCTCAGGTCTGACCCGGTTCAATTCTGATAAACACGAGTCGCAAACAAAGATCGCCAATATCATGACCGAGATTGCTTGACGAAAGTAAGCCAAATAAGAAGAGAGAGAGACCTGGAGGTGCATGAGGAAGGCTCAAGAAGCCACAGCTGGCGACGGAAGCGAGAGAATGGATTTGGGTATTTGATGGGTCGACGAATCGGGCTAAGCCGTCTCCGTACAATACAAGTGCTCTGCTTGGTTTGTCCGCCATTGTTGTCAAAGGAAGAGATGGATTGGGGGGAGAGAGAGAGAGGAATAAATATATATTTTTCTGTTTTATTTTTCGGGATAAATAGTGAACCTATATATGAATTAAATTTGGGATTTTCTTTGGCAATTTTACCCTCGAATCACAGAAAATACAGTTAAATTCTATCAAGTCCGATACAACGCACAATATAATCTTTAACCGTATATAGTTGTGGCATAATGATTGGGTATAGTTGGATTTGTTGTAGAGGACTTGAGTTCGAACCTCGATTTTGCATTATCCAATTTTAAAAAAACAGCCAAAATAACGTAATTTTGATGACTTATATACAGTTGAGGATTATATTGCGGATTAAATCGGATTTGATAGAGTTGGCATGTAGTTCAAAGAGGTTAATTTGCATAAAACCCATTAAACTTTATCACAACGGTGGGATCGGTTAATCCGAACATTAATTTGGTCCAATTTCATAAATCGGATTTGTTGTTTTGGATTATTTTTGTTGGGATATTTGAAATCCAAGATTTTCCTCTTCTTCATTTTTTGTTTCATTAGTTCTCGCTTTCACATATTTGATTTTAGGATTGATTAATTTTATTTGAAGATCACTTTCGAGTTATCTTATTATATATACTTGGATCACTTTCGAGTTATCTCCATCCAGAAACCAATAATCCAAGATTATATATACTTGGGTCTAATCGAAATCAATAATTAATTTGTGTAGCCAATGAAACCCATTATACATGGTGCAGGCAGTTGTATAATGCAAAAAGAAACATCCGATATATATATATATATATAGAATCCATCTTCTATGTATGGACTAGTTTGTTGACCATTGCAATCTCTCTTTCCCCACTCTTCGCACAGTCCCTCTCAATCGACCAAACCTTCCCCTAACCACGCGACACGACGGTGTTTAAACCGGTACCGATTCCGCTTACCGGACCGGTTTAATCCAGATTCAGTTCTGCCATGGTGGAAGGAGGAGGAGGAAGAAGAAGAATAAGAAGATCCTTTGAACTCGCTCTCCTCTCATCACTCTCCCTCTTCTTCTGTTTCTCCGTCGCGTCTTCCCGCTCTCTCCCTGGTTCGGATCTGTTACAAGAAACCGCCGCCAACTCCTCCGTCGCTTCTTTGAACGCTTCTTCTATTGTTAAGCCCAAGGAAGGTAGCTTCGCCGACATCATCGATCGCGCTCTCGAAAACGAGTTCAACGAAAGCGACCAGAATGAAGGTAGTGTTTCCATCTCTCTTCCTGGGAAATGGCCTTGGAAACTATAATTTTCAGTCTTCTTTTCACTCGTGTTTCCAACTGACGAGTTAGATCCTGAATTGGATCCATGGACAATGTAGGAATCCCACATTCGTCTTTCCTTTTCTGTTTTCCCTAATCTCCCAATGTGGAATAGTATGCTTCTTCTGGATCGATTTTTTTTTATTGATTGGTTTCCTGAAATGGATACATCTTGTCTTCTTTAGCCATTATCTTATTTTGTGATTATCTTTATGGCAGTGGCCGATCCTGGCAGCTTCAACAACAGTGTTGCTGGACAGCAGGTTTGTATAATCACTGGAACTATAGTAAAGGCTTGCTTTAGTTTAGATCTTTTCACTCACTAGTTTCATAATATGAGTATCTGAATGTGAGCTTGGTTGTTGTACCTTGTGGTGATCAGGCTGTTCTGGAAACTGTAGCCAGAGTAAAGACAACAAAGAAAAATGAGACAAAAGAGGACAAGTACACTATTCATTTCTAGTTATTGTTTTGTTTCTAAAATTACTTCGGTATATGACCTTCTATAAATGTTTTTGAATTTGATACATATTAAGCGTTATCTAATTTCCCTTAGGCGATTCCAACTCCATGATGTTTTCAACTTGGACAATGATAACAGAGCTGAGGACACTCCTACTCTGATTGATCGAAAAGTAAGCTTTCGCTCAGGCAGTCAGAGTTCGGATTTCTTGTATTTGTTCTTACATGGTAATTTTGGTTTTGTTTCAGGACAATGTCTTCATCATATCCAATTTCAAATCCAAGTATCCAGTATTGCAGCTAGACTTGAGGTTCTTAATTTATAATTCATTAATTTCTTGTTCACATAGTTCTTTGAAAATCAGACTCTGGAATTCTTAATTAGTCATCTGATTTGTGCTTCTTGTGGCATGTAGACTGATATCAGACCTGGTGGTTGTCATTGTGTCTGCAACTTGCGGTGGTATCGCCTTTGCTTGTGCTGGACAGCCGGTTTGATTTTCATGCTACTCTTAATCTCTGTCATTATAAATTTTGGGTTTCAGTATGATGTCTCTATCTTCACATATTGGGAATCATTCTGTGCTTATGCAGGTGATAACTGGATATTTGCTAGCAGGATCTATCATTGGGCCTGGAGGATTAAACTTCATCAGTGAGATGGTCCAGGTATTTAGGAACTATTTTCTTCTGAGGGTCTTTGACTAGGAACTCTTTTCTTCTGTGGGTCAAAATAAATTGAGCTAATATCATGTGATGGTACATGGATAACAAAGACCTTAGTTCGTCTTTTAATAGGAAATTATACCATTATACTGCCGCGGAGATGAGAGTGTATATCTTTATATTATGTGATCTTACATGTGGTTTTGCACCTTCATTTTGGCATGATTATTTATGTAGGTTGAAACAGTCGCCCAGTTTGGTGTGGTATTCCTGCTCTTCGCATTGGGTCTAGAATTCTCCACTGCTAAGGTGAGATCAACGTCTTTGATTTGCTCAGTATTGAATTGAAATGTTAACATAACAAACTCTTGACCACCTTTCCTCTTACTATGTAGCTTCGAGTTGTTCGATCAGTTGCTGTTCTGGGAGGCCTTCTTCAAATTCTTCTTTTTATGTTCTTGTGCGGTATCACAGTGTCGGTACGTCATTCTTTCACCAGTGACTCTGGAAAAATTTCTCTGGTTTCGGTTTTACTCGTGGACATTTAGTTCTATAAGCGTCATTTAGTTTATGTAGCTTAAAGTATCATGTCTTTGAAAGTTAGACACTTGTATTAGAAGTAGACTAGCTAAATCTTCTGCAGTTATACTCTCTGTGAAATTCTTTCAATTGTTCCTGTTTGCAGTTATGTGGTGGTAAACATTCGGAGGGGGTATTTGTAGGAGCATTTTTGTCAATGTCATCAACTGCGGTGGTAATTTCAGTGAACTGTATAATTCTTATAGAACCATTTCCATTAGCAGGCTTTCTTTTTACTAATGTTGGTTTTATGGTCATTATGCGTTTCTGCCTTCAAACTATAGGTGCTGAAGTTTCTCATGGAAAAAAATTCAACGAATTCTCTTCATGGCCAAGTTACAATTGGAACCCTTATTCTTCAGGTATCTGATGGTACTGTCCATCAACATGTGATGTCCATTGTCTTTCTGGATTGTATAGTGTTTATATGGCAGTGAAACAGTGACATTTTATCGTAGAATCCCTTTTCAGATGATTTGGAGTTTTGATTTTAGCATCTGTTTCTAGGACTGTGCTGTGGGTTTGCTGTTTGCTTTGCTTCCAGTTCTTGGGGGAAATTCTGGCATTGTTGAGGGAGTGTTCTCAATGGCAAAAGTGTAAGGAAAGACTGATAAGAGTTATTGCTCTTAAGGCGTATTCTAAAGAACCAATTTTAATAATTCCTTGCTGGTCTTTTATTTAGGGCGGTTGTGTTACTTTCGTTTTTGGCTGTTTTGTCAATATTATCACGGACATGTATTCCTTGGTTGCTGAAGCTAATGGTCAGCTTATCCTCAGAGGTACATGACTTTCCTCTCAAGATTATTTTCCCCATCTTCTGGTCTAATGAAATCGAGTTTGTAGATTAACGTAAACTTTTTCTTCATTGATCAGACAAATGAACTCTATCAGTTAGCCGCTGTTGCGTTTTGTCTACTTGTAGCCTGGGTGAGTCCTACTTAGCCTTTCTCTTCCTCGAGTTCTTCCTTATTAGTATCCATCTTACATTGTGTTCATCAAGATTCTCGTTTGTGCATTCGTTCGCCTATTTGCTGATATATGAGAATTTTTCTATCGACTTTTATGTTTTCAGTGTAGTGATAAGCTGGGATTAAGCCTTGAACTGGGTTCTTTTGCTGCCGGGGTCATGATATCAACTACGGATCTCGCTGAACATACATTGGAGCAAGTAAGTTTTGACTACGTATTACCAAAAAGGCTTTACTGCTTTTCCTGTTTATGTTAATCAGTTGACAAGTATCCGATCTTAACCCCTTAAAGAGTTGATAGTCTGACTCAGATGCTTTATATTCGCTGCAGATCGAACCCATCCGTAATCTATTTGCTGCTCTTTTCCTAGCCAGCATCGGGATGTTGGTTAATGTCCATTTTCTGTGGAGCCATGTGGATATACTGTTAGCCTCTGTAATATTAGTAATTATTATAAAGACAACGATAGTTACAACAGTTGTCAAGGGATTTGGATACAACAACAAGACTGCTCTCCTGGTAAAAGATTCTGTCACAAATTACTTATGATCATGTTTGATTTCGTGTACTCTCTCTCTGCTTCACCAAGTCTTGCTAAAATGATGCAGGTTGGAATATCTTTGGCCCAGATAGGGGAGTTTGCCTTTGTACTACTTAGCCGTGCCTCCAATCTTCACCTCATCGAGGTAAGTGACTCGTTTGATAGGATTTAAGATTACAAGGTATTTGAAGAAAGAAGCTTAAAAGTTTTGAAAAATCTCAGGGGAAACTCTACTTGCTTCTCCTCGGGACAACCGCTCTTAGCCTGGTATGATAAGATAATTTTGGTTGCCTCCTCTCTATATGTGTTCAAGTAGCTGAGCTGGTTTGGTTTTTGTTTGGGGCAGGTTACAACACCTCTGGTTTTCAAAGTGATACCAGCGATTGTGCATCTTGGAGTACTGTTAAGGTGGTTTTCTCCAGAGAGTTCTATAGAGGTAAAGTTGGGTTTGGTTTTTGGTTGGTGTCCAGGTTCTTTCTTCGTTTATGTAATAACAAAGCTTTGGTTTTGTGCAGAAAGGAGAAATTGTAAGATCAGAAAGCGGCAAACAACGGATGTCACGCCAATCCCACAATTCCTAAAACAACGAGTTTCTTCTCAGGTGAAGTAAGTTTTGGTACACCAATTTTGACAACAAATCTGTGGAGAAAAAAAAAAAAAAAAAAAAAAGGAAAAGAATATTTTAACCCTAACATTGTTTGCTTCCTGAAATTCACTGACCACCTCTTCCCGTCTTACACAACCCATTTATTTCCCTTGTAATTAGAGTTTTGTTTCTTTGTCTCTTTCCTTAATTGTTTTAATCTGTAATAAAATTTAATCAATCTTTCTATCACGATACAAGAAATTGGGAATTTTCTGTTTAATCATCATATATATATTTCCTATGAATCTGCAATGAGTCTCCCTGTTTCTTGCACTTCAAACTTGAAACTTAAACTCGTAATTATCAATCCAAACATCGTTGATCATATGACATTTTCTGCATCTATGGAGTGAATCGCAAGCCCACAGAATAAATGTAAAATATTGGGAATAAGTATTTGCTTTCACACATATATGCATTGTTAGGATCACACAGCAAAAGTGTGAAGGATCAACATTTATTATATAAGAGGGATATGTGTTGGAAACTCCTGATTGTCACATAGTATGAGATCATCATCTCAAGGGGCTATGTTTGGATACCACATAGACTAGTCCACTTGAACCTCACATGCATGAGCCATTGAGCCTCAACTTTTTTGTCATCGGAGTCCTCATTTTTGTGTGTTCATTTTGTAGATTACATTTCCATTTGAAATTCTTAAAAAAAAGTATATGTATAGAATGGGAGTTATATCAAATATCATGGGATGGGATGGGATTTTCCCTCAATAATTATTAACCGGAATGTACAGAGTACAGACATAACAAGAACAGCTACCACAAAAAGCCCCATTGAAGACAACTTTAAAGAATCAAAATATAACATCTGTATTTTCTCTACCTTAATATCAATCCCTTTTTTCACTCTTTTTCTTCTCTCTCTCTCTCTCTCTATATATAGATGATCAATATCTCTGTCTATATCTACAGCTCAAACCATTACAGAAGAGCAGCTCCAAATTCAACAATGGCGATTTTATGTGGTGTATCATGTATATATATATATATATTAATGTCTAGCAGCGGAGGCAATGTCATAGGGCAAGTCGTGTCTTAATGGGCTTGAGCTTCAAGCCCATATTTTCAGGGGAGAGAAGCTCAGGGGAGATTCGGGTTGGGCTCAAAGGACTCCTTGGGCTTACGCTCTGTGTAGGACGATATAAGCCATATCCCATTAAAAAGTATTCCATTGGTATTACCATCGCCTGTGGCTGTTCTTCTGTCACCAACGACCCACTTCCTTGTACCTGTTTTAAGTCCACCATTTTATTACATATAGAATACTATGATTTAGAAGAAAACGGAACAGACATCATGTTTGATGTATTATTGTACCTCGACTAATGCGCCGTATCGTCTGTCTAGTTTGGTGGTCATGTGAACGGCCTCGGCGTGGTAAGCAGAATTTTCACCAATGAATATCAAAGTTCTGCATTGCAGTTTCCTCAACCCATCGCTGAGATCCCCTCTCCTGTTTCACCCAAACCAAAACATAAGATACAATTCTTTCAGCTTTGGACTGAAAAAAAACCATGCATTATCTCGAAATGAAATCAACTGAGAGAAAACAAGAATTACCCGTTGATTGCCTCAAGGAATCTCCATACATTTGTGCTCTGCCGCTCACAAAGTAACTGGATAGTGGAGATACACAACATATAAGTTCTACGGAATCTTACTTCAAAATATGTCAAAAGCATCAGGGATTTGCAAGGAAAGAGAATATTACTAACTCTTCTGCATTCTTGAACAATATCCGATTCTGGAACTTGAGCGGTACCACGAACTTCCTATGAGTCAAAAAAAACTAATCATTTGTCTAATGCATTATAGTAAAGCATAACAAACTCAAAAGTAAATATAGTGGCTCCTTCTTGGGACACAATACGAAAATTACTGATTTACAAGAAACATTTGAAACCAAAAGCCTACCTTGCTGAAATACCGTTTTAGTAACAATTCCTTAACCACTCCACACATGCCATAGTAGTAAAGTAAATTAGACATAACCTGCATAAGTTAAAGTGACTGATATAAGAATTAGGTAATCAAGGCCATAAACCCAAGTGACAACCAAATAAGAGATATCTTTGTGAAAAACACCTTATTGCACAACCATTCTGACCAAGAAGGCGCTTGGCACAGTGGAGAGACGAGTATTAACCCCAAAACTCTCTGCCTGTACTTCATCTGGAAGAACCAAGTTTCAAGAAAAATTAAAAATTGGACATCGGGTTGAATGAAAAGTGTAAGAGAGGTACCGTTCATGTCGATCACAAATACTTACAGCAAATAAGGTCAGAATGTAAGCTCCTGCTGTGACACCCATACACATTACAGCACCAAGTCTGGATAAGAACCAATAACCAATAAAGGAAGAGAAGTTTAGAAAAAGAAGAAAACAATAGTCAATCTTTCTTCTATCTAGTTGCCGGAGAACGATTTTGGTAAACGATAACCAAGATAACGCTATCACAAGAATATAGGCAGCTTAATGTAATAATAATCACAAATACAACTTATGCGGGAGGTGAATTCTTACCCGAAAAAGTTAAGAACCTCGACTATCTGGTCTGCTAAGTCATCAGCTGAGAGCAAAGGAGCATCAACACTGATGATTGGAGCTCCCAACTGCAATGACTCTTGAAGAAAGCGATGTAATAAGGGATATGAATTGCATTATCAAGGGAATGTAAAAGCAGTTGACAGTAAAATACCAGAAACATACAAACATAATTCAGTTACCAACCTCATGGCCAATAGGACTGATGTGATATATGCAAAAGTTGTGGAGTAACATGGAACTAGCTTCTGGACAAAACAATAATCCTTGAAAACAGAACATATCTGCACAAGAGGAACGCAACATATTACACAAAAGCACCAACTCAAGAGAAGCATTTCCTTTTCTAATCATGATCGCTAAACTACTGAAGTTATGATACATGTAGTCTGAAGATTTAAAAAAAGCGTGCTTACAATTTAGAGCTACATCAGGATATGTGATAAGCGCGGGTTTATCTGGATCTCCACAAACGGCAACACATACAGGGCCATAAGTAGTCTCTACAAGGTGTTCCTAACAACCAAAAAAAGTAGGATTTACTTCAGTAACCAATTACTCTATGAGATAAATGAAAAAGTAAGAACATGCATAGATTAGGACCACACCTATAACTTTCATTTCCATTGTGAGTAATATAAATCGATTAGAAACCAACAAAAAAAGGTGCCAAAGTTTCCCAATAAGATCATCATATACGCAAACAAGAATTGGTCAAACAAAAGGGATCATTAAAAATTTAACCATCAACAGAAGAACCAAACCTTCATTATGGAAAGAATAACAAGACAAGAACAAGAATGTGTAAGTAATATAGTTGAATAAAGAATTGGATCAAATAAACCTGTTCCAAGTTAAGGTGTCAATAGAGCCATGAATTGAGGAACACATGAAAAATCCCAAAAGAATAACCCCAAATAAAAAAACCAAACCTAAAGCAGAATCGATGAATCAGATTATCGACAACACATTTCGTAATTTTAGAGGAATCACCGACACCAAAGCAGCATCATTCCAGTTTTAGCTCCAAAGGATAATGAAGCAATAAAAACATGAAGCATTGTTTTAGTACAAACGATTCCTCAAACCCACTTATCATTAGCAGAAAAAAAGAAGAAGACAGATTCCAGATAGATAATAATAATAGTAATTTTCAGGGATAAAGCAGCTCGAAGAATGCAGAAAGCAAAAACAAAGCCAATAGACTACCATTTATCCTATATTGTTCTTCCCTTAAATTCTCAGTAACCAAACAAAATCCTAATAAAAAAAAACAAAAAACCAGACAGAAGAATATTTTACCTGTCCTGCAAGAGACAATGCCTCCATATCAATGGAGACAGAATCGCTCGAATCCGCCATCTCTATCTCTCTCCTCTCTATATTTCAATAAATAAAATAAAAGCAGAGTATTATCTTTCCATGGCGTCTTCTCTCTCTCTCTCTCTCTCTCTCTCTTCTCTAACAAAAAACGATAATGGCTATCTTCGTTTTTTTCTGTTTATAAATAGAAGACTTGTGACTAAAATAAAATAAAAAAATGAACCAGGAAAAAAACTCGTTTACACGACCCGTACTGAGTCACCGACGGTCGACTCGGGGGACCAGCAAAAATAATCACAAGGCCTAACTAGATACCATGATCAACTTAACCTTGGTTAAGGGACCGACAGTTTTCTATTATTTTTCTATACCTTTACATTCTCGCCCCCTCTATTCTCTTAATCATTCAAATTGATACCACAAAATGTGTCGGCACCCTCATTTCCCACTCTTGTTACTGTTTTTACTCTTCTTTTCTTTTTATATAGGTTTCTTCGTTTTATTCTCTCTCTCTTTCACAAAAAATATCATTTTAACATATTTTATATATATTAAAAAAACTATTAAAAGTTTAATATTATTCTTTATTAATATAGTATAAACCAAAATTCTCTCTAATTAATACATTAAAATAATAAAGTTAAAACTAGATTTTTGTTCAAAATTATGCATTGAAAACATAAAACGATACTCTTTATAAAACCAAAAATAAAACCTTAAAATAACATTCTTTGTGAAACGGAGGGGAAGTATAAAGCTACTTCATTTTGCATATTTAGAAAACCTAGGAAAGTAATTCAAATTCATATTCATTTTTTGAGTACATTTTTTATTATAAAAAAAATTACTCTATATTTGGATTCATCTTTTCAGGAAAAAAAAAAAAAGAGAAACAAAATTTATGAAGGAAATATCTTCTTCAGAATATAATACAGAGAGATTAGTGATATATATAATAGTACAGGGGCCAAAAAAGAATATGAAATTTTGCTTTTGAGAAAAAAGTCCGCGTACTGTTGACTTTATGACCAAATTGGTGAATCCTGGAGACAGGAGAATGAAACCTCAGCCGTTGGATTTGACCTTGTTTTGTCGTCTTCCCTCTTATGTGTAGTCTTCTCCCGTTTTAAAATATGAACACCGTGTGGTTTTGTATAGCAAAAAACGGGGCCCATTTCATGGAGAGTGAGAACACACATGTCGTTTTCTTGTCGAGTTGGTATGTGTCATTGGCACCCCAACAAGAGCGTACAACCATAAGTCCCTTTTGCTTAATTATAAATCCGGCCAACACTTTCAATTTTCTTTTCTTTTTTTATAATTCTGATTAATTCCCTTTATTATCCGAGCATCATAATTAAATTGACCGTGACATAAAAGTATAAATAAACAATGACATTGATATCAGTTTTTAATAATCGGATTTTTCAAAAAAAAATATAATATTTATAGGAGTTCCAGTTTTTTTTTTTTTTTATTAATATGGGGTAATTCGGGGTTTAGAGGTGTCAAAATGGGCGGACGGTCCATTGTCCGTCCATGTCCAACAAATTATGGACGGTCTTGGACAAACCCAAAATAAAAACGGGTTTAAATGGACAATATCCAATTTCGCCCATGGACAAAACAGACCGGACAAGTTGGACATTGGACCGCCCGAAATACATAAAAATTTAGGTCAAAATCAATTTAGAAATCAGAAATCAAAATCAATTTGGCGAGTGAGTCCTCCGTTTCTCTCTATCGACCTTCTTTTGCTTTGTTTTTCTTCGATTTTGATCCAGAGGTTTGTTGTTTGTGATCTTTTTTCTTCCGATCTTATCGATTTTTCGAATCTCCCTTCGATTAATAAGCTTCGATTGTAATATTCTTATCTCTGCTTGGTTCACTAATCTACAGACGAGCCATTTGCTTGGTTCAGTTCCTGTAAGTCTAGTATTCATCCATTTGCTTCTGGGATTTTACCAATTTTAGAATCGCTTCACGGGTTTTTTTTTCATTTTCAGATTCGTTGTCTTTTTTTCTTTCTTTCCGACCACTATTTCCTTAATTCGCATTTCTGGGTTTCTATGTTCATTTCTGGGTTTCTATGCTTCACGGGTTTAAGTTTCTCTCCATCTGAGGAGAGGATCCTTGAGTCGTTTCTTAATTTATGAAACATAATTGGCTTTGGGTTTAAATGCTTGCATAATTGGCTTTGGGTTTAAATGCTTGCATGATGGTTTTTATGTAAGAAGCCGGAGTATCAAACTTTTTTTTGGTGTTATCATATGTGTTTTGCTGTTATCTCATATGGATTTGATTTAGTATCTTCTTTTGGTGTTATCTCATATGGGTTTTGCTGAAATTAGTTCATCGTTTTCTGGTTATAGCTGGCTTGGATAGAGTAACAACGACGTCATCAGATGGATAATAACAAGGATACTATGAACCTCAATGATGATGACTATATGAGTGGGGATGATATGGTGGATCAAATTGAAGAGAATCCGGTGGAAACTGATTCATTAGTGAGTACGGCTGACAAGAGAGGTAATAATAAACGTAAGCGTTCTAGGTGTTGGAAGAATTTTAAGATCATTGGAGATAAGTTGTCTGATGGTAAGAATGATGTTAGATGCAAATATTGCAACCATATCTATTGCATAGATCTAAAGAAAAATGGCACCACTACTTTGCTGCGTCATATGAGAGTATGTTCAAAGATTCCTGGAAGTACTCATGTTTGTGGAAATAGGAAGCTAGATATGATGGTGTTTAGGGAAATGATTGCCGCTGCAATCATCGAGCATAATTTGCCTTATTCATTTGTGGAGTATAGAAGGATTAGAGAGGCTTTTCAGTATGCTAATTCTAGTATTGAGGAATGGAGTAGGAATACTGCAGTAGCTGATTGTTTGAAGATCTTTGAAAAAGAAAAGAAGAAACTTAGAGAGATCTTGAATGAAGTTCCTGACAGATTTTGCTTTACAACTGATTTGTGGAGAGCACTCACAATAGAGGGTTACATGTGTTTGACTGCACATTACATTGATAGTGGCTGGAATTTGCAAACTAAGATTTTGTCATTCTGTGCGTTTCCTCCTCCACATACTGGTGCTGCTATAGCCGTGAAGGTTATGGAATTGTTGAAGGAATGGGGCTTAGAAAAGAAAGTTTTTACAATTACAGTGGATAATGCTTCATCAAATGACAACATGCAAGGAATTCTCAAGAGATAACTTCGAAAAGACTTAGTGTGCAATGGTGAGTACTTTCATGTAAGATGTGCATCTCATATTCTGAATCTGATTGTGCAAGATGGGTTGAATGTGATTGATGAAGCTGTGGAAAAAATCAGAGAGAGTGTAAAGTTTGTGAAGGTGAATGAGTCTAGAGAACAATCATTTCAAACATGTTTGGAAACACTGGGAATTGATGATAAGGCAGGACTTGTTTTAGATGTATCAACCAGGTGGAACTCTACTCATCTGATGCTCTCTAGAGCCATTGAGTATAAAGAAGCACTTCGCCATCTATGTATAATTCTAGTATTGAAGAAGGAGAAGAAGAAGTTTAAGACATTTGTGTCTTTTCTAGACTTGTTGTTTTTATGTTTTTCTAGACTTGATGTTTTTCTAGACTTTTTGTTGTTGTTGTTTCAAGTATGTTTTCATGTTTGACTAATTTTAGTTTAGTTCTTATTTGAACCAACATGTCTGTGTTTTGCAGTAATTTGTTTTTTGGCACAAAGAAGTTTCATTTCACTCAGCCTTAACTCTTAAGTGTTTTAGAAGCAGAGACTTTATAAGAGCAACAACTTTTGATATTGTTTCATGACTTTGCAAGATCAGCCACTTTATAAGTTTCATGACGTTGTAACATTTTGTTGTTATTACAAATTATTTTGATATCATTTTGTTGTAATAGAACATGATCATTATTAGATTACCATGATTCAATGATCATGACCAAAGATCTTACAAATAGAAAATGGAAAAAAAAATAAAAAATCAATGTTACTCCAAGATTGTTCTATTCTGACCAATGGACAATCCATTTGGACATGGTCCTTAATGGACATAGTCTTTAGTGGACATGATCTTTAATGGACATGGTCACTATTTGTCCATAATCAAAATGGACAATATTGGACGGGTCAAAATGGACATGGACAGCCCATTTTGACAGCTCTACCGGGGCTTACTACACACCCAACTAATTTTTATAGGCTAGAGGAAACCATGTTAAATCCATTGTGGCAAAAATGACTCGAATCCAAATGGAGAAATCCACATAAATATTTCTTACCACTGGACTATAACAACTTAGTTTTTAAACATGTAAAAACGTAAAATAATTTTTCTACAATGGAAGGAGCAGTGATCTCTTAAACCAGCTTCATTTGGTTGATATATCGAATAAATACGTTCTAAATTATTTTAATCATGGTAGTTAGAGTTCATTATATCATCGTATTAACTTGAATGGTTGTATAAGTAATGCCAAACTCGATGGAATATTCTCAATCATACCGTGGAGTGCTTTAGTGCTTACTACTCCATTTTACATATTCATTTTTTTCACATTATATGATTGATTGAAATCCAACAACTTAGTCGCATTTACAAGTTTGTTTAATTTAATATATAGAGAACAAAAGGGGGATGAATTCAAAAGGAAAAAGCTGGCTAGTCACCGAATAAATGTATTATTTTCTGAGTAATAATTACATATTATATTACATTCTTAGCGTCTTATATCACCACCTTTTATTTTTATATATAGTTCTTTTTTATCCTATGTAGGAAATATTTTAATGATTAACCCACCAACCACGTTTCTTAATCTTTACATTTAGGATACCATTTTAATATGTATGCCTCTTGATTTTCGCTATTTTTCTCTCTCTAAAGTTTTGTTCCTATCAATCAAATGATATAATGACCCCTATAAGACTTGGAAATATGTTGAAGTTTTATAATAATAATATATTGTTATTTGATTAACGAGTTAACATCCTCAACTGAACATGGTGTTATTGAAATAATGATTTGAAACATTTTTAAAACAAACTAATGATTCTAGTTGGTTACCAAAAAAAAAACAAAAACAAAACGATTATTCTGAAGTCTTGCCTTTCGATCTATCGGCCACACTGTGATTAAAATGCCAAGTAGTTTTCTTGCCTAAGGTATAGTAATACTAAAATTACGGCAGAAAAATAACGATGTGCGCTTAGACGATCGTTTAATCGCCTAAGCGTCCGATTTTTAAAACAAGGTATAGTATAAGTATCTAGGACCCCCAAGTTTTTAACATCTTTTAAATTAAAATAGTGGGGGAGACTTCCGATTTCAGTAAAGACTATTTGTATTTTCTTGAGTGAAGTGGTTGTTTGATCAATTGAAGTGATAACAGTAACTGTGTTCCCTAATTTCTGATTAAATGAGGGCACGTGTGACGCCATTACGCAGCTTTAAAGCTTAGCTTACAATTTGGTTAATATAAATAATGGAGTAATTTATTTAGTTGCTGTCTCCATCTCGCTACCATCAATCATCAATCTAATAGTATACAAATCTTCTCATTATATAGATATTTATATGCCTAGAGACGAATCTTCGCCGACAATATTTATGTAGTAAATGGATACGTCCACACGCAGAAAGACGCATATTATTTTGTAGTGAAAATTGTGTAAAATATACAACACACCAAAGAAGCATATAAAATAGTATCCATATATTAAAAAGTTACATTAGTTTTGTTTCTTACATTATCTAGTGACATTTCTTTGCTTTTGTTCCAATTCATTACATCATGGCTTTTGCCTTACATGGAAGTTGTTGCAAAGATTAATTACGTGTCCATCTTTAGAAACTTCCATTACTTCACGTTTAAAAAAAAAAAAAAGGGTAAAACACTCGTACTCGCAGTTAAAAAAAACATTCTAGTTCGAATTGAATCCGTTAATAATATAATTTAAAAACATTCCTGAGATAGAATTTTTTTTTAAACGTGAACAATGAGTTACTCAAGCTAATTGTTTTGTAAATATTCAGATGGAGAAATTTGGAAGAGTCAATTTGGCATCTTATGTCAACAGGGTATACTACTTGCAGAGTTATTTTAGGATATGTAACACTTAAAAAATAGTCTAAACTAGGATTTAATCCGCGTTAATTATAGCGCAAGGTATTTTTTTATAAAACAATTTTTTTGAATTTTAAGAAAATTACTTTTATCTAAATTTTACAATATAGCTAACTAATAATTATAGATAAAATTGTCAATTTGTAATAATTTGTCTATTTAACCCGTTTTGCAGTGAACTAAAATATTATTATTCGGGATAATCCGTAAAAATTTATAATTTTGAAAACATAACTCTAATATGCACCGTTAAATGACTCTAATTTTTGTGGTTAGTTTAAGTTTTCTTGTGTCTAATTTTTTATATAAATAGTAAAATATTTTTCAACTTTTGTTTTGATATATAATAAAAAATATAGCAAGATTTTACATAGATTTGTTTCTTTGAATATATATGAATTGATTTTTATTTTAATAAATACGGTATTAAAATAATTAAGAAATTAAATAATAAATAAACTCTTTAATGAAAAATATATAATTTTTATATTCTAATCAATAATTTTAAATGACTATTATATCATTTACTATTTTAATTATTCTTTGTTATTTGTAAATGTATTTCATGTAATAACTTTAAAAAAAGTTCATTTTACAAAATGTCTTCTAAAATTGGATTATAGAGATTTGTAATAATTTATCTATTTAACCCGTTTTGAGTGAACTAAAATATGATTCGGGCTAACCCGCAAAAACTTATAATTTTGAAAACATAACTCTAATATGTACCGTTAAATTACTCTAATTTTTGTGGTTAGTCTACGAACTCTTAAAACAAAATAGTTTTCTTGTGTCTAACTTTTTATAAAATTTGTAAAATATTTTTCAACTTTTTTTGATATATATTCAAATAAAATATAATAAATTATAGTGAAAATATAGCAAGATTTTGAATATATATAAATTGATTATTATTTTAAAATATATAGTATTAAAAATAATTAAGAAATAAAATAATAAATAACATCTTTAATGCAAAATATCTACTTTCCATATTATAATCAGTAATTTTAAAAGACTATTATATCCTTTCTTATTTCAATTATTCTTTGTTATTTGTAATGGCATTTCATGTAATAACTTACAAAACAAAGTTCATTTTTAAAAATGTCTTCTTAAATAATATTATAGAGATGTTTGTACACATGTAAATGAAAACAAAACATGATTATCTTGTTTGCCGTGATTTTAAAGATCATCTATATCTCTATAATATTATTTTTAAAAATATTTTTGAAAATGAACTTTGTTTTGTAATTTATTACATGAAATGCTATTACAAATAAAAAAAATAATTAAAATAGAAAATGATATAATTGTCTTTTACAATTAATGATAAAAATATATAAAGTATTTATTTTGCATTAAAGATGTTATATAGTATATATTTTTAAATAATAATCAATTCATATATATTCAAATAACAAAAATCTATTTGAAATCTTTATATATTTTTCACTATAGTTTATTATATTTTATTTGAATTTATATCAAAATAAAAGTTGAATTTTTTTTTACTAATTTTATAAAAAGTTAAACACAAGAAAATTGATTTTTTTTAAAGTTCGTGAACTAACCACAAAACTAGGGTCATTAAACGGTGCATAATAGAGTATATTTTCAAGATTATATGTTTTACGGGTTAGCCTGAATAATATCTTAGTTCACTGAAAAATGGGTTAAATAGATAAATTATTCTATTTGGCAGCTCTATCTATAATCATGAGTTAAACTTATTATAAAATTCAAATAAAATTAAATTTTATTAAATTTCAAAACAATTTCTTTTAAAAAATTGACTCCGCGCTAATTATACCGTGGATTAAGTTCTAGTACTAGTTTAAATATAAACACAAACAAAGAATCGGGACCAATAACTCACATTTTTTACCATTTAGAATTTTTTTTTTTCTTTTTTCACTACAAAAGCTACATCATTTTTGAGATTGCTGAGGCCTGGGGTAAAATAGCCATTATAAAAAAAAAAGCAAAACTCATTGAAAAAGCACACGAAGGCCCATTAACATTAACAGAGCAATGATGGACAGCAAAACCCATGAACCTCTGAATTGGTACAGATTGCTTGCTCAATCACATCAGTCATATATCTTTTTGATGCTGGAGATGGAGGAGGATTCAAAGATGCCACTGATCTTAAAGGACTTTCAAGAGTTTTTTTTAGGATATGAAGGTTCTAAATAGTTACAAAGTGAACTTGTTATAATCTCTAGACAACAGTTACTTCAGCAGCATTCTTACATTTCTAACATATGTGGGCTTCATATTAGGCCCTATGACAAGTGGTTCAAAACTCATAGCTCCATGTCTGAAACTTCAACCTCAGTCCCATACGAGAAGACAAAAGGTTGAAACTTGGACTTCTCTTGAAGGTTGATGTGTCTATGTTTGAAGAGCTTCACTTTCGTTGCTCCCTCCTTAGTATGCCTCTCTTCTTTACGCTTTCTTGTGCTGCTGCTGAGAATTGAGATAGATGACACAATGTGGTCATCAGCCATTTCTGCATCTTGATCATCAGTAATGTCAGCTTCGACACTGAGATCTGGTCTTGACCTGTGAATCACTGTTTTGGCAATGTTTTTGGAATGGTCACTGTTGAAAACCCTTAGTCCTTGATGATCTTCAAGGGATACAAGCCATTCTGGGGATCAGGTTTTGTACAATGGGTTAGTCAAGAGAGACATAGCAGCTCCAAATAACAGATGGGAATGTCCCATGGAACAAATGACTCCGGGAAAACAGTCAACATGACCTATATTTTTGATAGATAAAGGAAGCAGTTTACCGATGAAGGATGCGGGTCTCGAGTTTATCAGTGCGTCTGCATCTCTAATCACTTCACCTTGACTGATTACCCAATTGATCAAGTGATAAGGAATACGTGAGTTGGAGAACATGTCCATGTACCTGCTGGTTTCCTCTTGATCTTTGCTTCTCCTGTGTCATTGTTTGGAGTATCAAGCAAAACAATAAAGTATCTGAAGCAATTACTTTGTTTAGTCAATAACTATAGGCATACCTTAGAGAAGACATAGCGTGGTCAAAAACAAATAACCAGTTAATAGCAATATTCTTCAAGTGTAAACTTCTTTGTGAAGTTCTATTTCCAGGGTTGAGGAATAGCTTCTCCGCTGATTCAATCACAGATTCAGTTATGATTTCTGTTAAAGTAGCTTCATCTTCTGGACCCTGAAAGATTAAAAGCTTCCCATGAAAAATTAACTCAATTCTATGTTACATACGATGTGATTCAATAAAGCAACTACAGCTTTTCTTATGCATACGATTGTACAAACGCAGACCATTAACCATGCCCTTGCAGTCTACTTACATACAGTATGATTCAATAAAACAACTCAAAACACATTTGATAAATGAAGAACATTAATTTGAAACTTTCATGTCGCCCAGAGAGAGAACACTAAACAGTAGAAACAATGTTTAGCTAAAGAACCAACCAGCAGTGAAGTTAGGTGCAGATATGGCTCCAGCAGCAGCATCTTGAGGATGAAATCTACAACAAGATAAAGAAGGAGGCACTTTGTCAAATATTGCTTATCTACTCAATAGTCTGTTTTCCCTGTAAACCTTATGTTATGAATTGGACATTACAATATAGAATGCAAAGAAAGGATAAGACACTCACCAAAAAAGTAGCAACTGTGGAACCCAGAAATCATCTGAAGCACAGATTCCCGCAGATCTTTTTCTAGCTCGGATCTACTTACCACCGAATCAAATCTCAAGCATAAACTGAGCAAGAAAACCTGAGAAGCTACGATTCCAGCTAAGTAACCAACGCGACAGGACTCAGAATCCATCCCTTGACGCAATCTTTCGCTAACAAATGGCATGAAGACCTCTAAACAATCCTCCGCTCTACAATTCTCTTCCAATTCATCCACAACCCAAACACGAGTCAGATCAGCAAAACTAAACCCTGAGACCATCAACAAATCATCTTCATCTCCTGGTTCCTCGACGCAGTACATGCTAATGTAGCTTACAATACTTTCTAACAAGCTCAAAGCGTCTCCCCTCCTAGTATTAACAAAACGACTCAACTGGTAAACAAGAGGAGATAATAGAGCTACCCTCTTTGCGCCGGAAAAAGAATCGGAGAAAGAAACTAGCAACTGGAAGAAGCTCCGGGTTAAAAAAACTGGGTCGTCTTCAAAATCCAGTTTCGAGGAGTAGAATCTGATGGCGGAGCAGAACCAGACGAGTTCAAGAGGTGGATCGGGGAGGTCGTGAAGAATACGAGTGAAGATGGAGTCGAAATCGGAGAAATGGGTTCGTCCGCTCCGATACTGCACCAGGAACTGCTTGATCGAGTCTTTGAGAAGCGGTTTCAGAAATTCAAGGTGGATCTGAGGGCTAGGGTTACAAATCGGAGGTCGCATTTTCCGTTTCCGGTGACAGAGAAGAAGGGAGAGAGGAATTTGAATTTGGGAAGTTGAAGGAAAATAGAAACCCTTTGAAATTCAAAGAAAAAGGGACGAATGAATAAAGAGAGGGAATCAAAAGGCTAACAATTTCAAATTGGCATGAAGAAAATAAACTACTTTGTTCGTTTATAACTTTAATCCGTTAGTTAAAACATTATTTACAAAATTTGCGTATAAAACAATCTAATATATAAAAGTTGACAATCTCATTTTGCTTACCATCGACGATTCATCTTCTCTTTTTTTCCAAATTCAATTTTTATGTCTTTCTTTCTTCTCGCCCGTTAAACTCCCTGATATGCCATCAATATATTCATATGGACTGGTGGTGAATTTAAGCGCTAACCAGACTTTTTGCCTTTATTCGTTAAGGTTGAGGAAGAGTAACCGCTCCACCGTTTAACCTGTCGGTGGTAGACGAAGATGACGTGGAGTCCGGTGACCAGAAGAACGTCATATCATATGACCAATTATACTCGGTAATGAAAAAAGTGAATCGTTGCTATAGAATCGCACATGCAAAAGAGCATGATCAGAACGTAAGTTTATCTATGTTTCTGCTCTGATTCCATGTCATGTAGTTCTGCAGCAAGATTTCGAAAAAAAGAAAGAGACGAGGTACCTTTCACTGCTGTAATTCTGATCATTATTCGTTTACCTTTTGATTTGATATGATTCTCAAGGATGATGGTGAATTAGCGCCAGTCCATAAGCTTTATAAAACACACCAAGTAAACCTCTTGGCTACAATGTTGAACTAATTCTCTTGGATGTCCCGATTCTTTTAATGACATCTCATTTTCTATAATATTTTAAATAATCTATTGATGATAGCCTTCAATGTTCTTGGTGTTTTAGCATTTGGTCATCTTCGAGGGAGGCGAATTGAGGGGTTGGAAACAACATATTGCTACTTATAATCGATAGACGCCAAACAAAACTCATCGATCATATAAGGAAGATTCGGTATTGACGTTGCGAAAGGACAATGGAAACGGAGAAGCAGGTGTTGTCTTGTGTCAAAATGTGTCCATTCCGTCGAATAAGCAAGCACAAACTATCTTTTTGATAAGGTTCAGTGTCTCATTTCTTCTTTGTCCTAAATCTTTTTGGAATTGGGAATTTGTAAATTGTAATTTTTTCCCATACAACATTTGTGTGGAACCGTTCTGGGGATTTACAAGCCGAAGAAACAAGCGTTTTAGTTTTACAACTGTTGAGTATTACGCTTGCGGAAACTTTGCTAAAGAACGAAACAAGACACGGAATTGATCACCGAGTTCCCGGCCTCGAACCGGTACGTCTCGGGGGAGTACATTCACTCCCAACCTTCACTATCTCAAAGATAAAAGGTTACAAGACACACACTAATACTTCTGTGTGTTTTCTCTTTGTTGTTACAGGCTTTCTCTTCCTTACGAAGAAGACAGAAGTAAAGGAAACTACACTCTAATACAAAGACATAAAGAAAACTCTTCTTTCTATGTTTGTATTCCTTTGAGATTTTCCCATACTTCATTGTCTGTACTTCTTCACTCCCTCTGCTTTTGTGTATTGTGCATTTTCACAACTCCTGTAAACACAAATGTACACGTGAGTTATAATCATTTGGGCCACCATTTGCATTGCCCATTTTCTTTTTGCATTGCCAAACCACGTCTGGGCTTCTAGGCCCAATAGGTTTGTGAGTGTTTGGCCAAACCCATCACAACAACTTCTTATTTTGGGAAACATTGATGAAAAAATACATATTACGTGTGTTTTGGGAATATATATATATGTGTGTGAATTTGGGAAAATGGACTCAATCCTCTGTTTTCAATTTAGTGCATATGTTGTGATGTCAGTGACGAACATTATCGCGGTTTGTAGCTCGATTTGAAAAAAAATAAAGTAGATGCAACGGCCGGATAAGAAAAAGTAGATGCGCCCAAGAGTAACATGATTAACGAGATGACAACGAACTGCACACGTCTAAAGGTACATTTAATGCACTATTGCTTAGGAGCTCTGAATAACTTTCTAGAGGTTCTCTACTACGTCTTGTTTTTTTTTTTTAAATATACTTTCTTTAGTTGGATTCAGCTTTATTACATTGTGAGTTGAGTACTCTTATGGAAGAGGCACCTAATATCATAGTCTTTGGTACACTTAAAGGAGTGGATGGGACGGAAACTGATCAAATTATAAGACACAAAAAAACATTCAATAAACAATCGAAAACATAACATGTTATAAGAATGAAGAAAATAACATTAAAAATCAGATTAAAGAACAAAAGAATAAAATCATATTATAAAACCATAAGATGCACAAGAACATTCAATAAACAATCGAAGAAAATAACATTAAAATCAGATTAAAGAACAAAATAATAAAATCGTATTATAAAACCATAAGATGCAAAAGAACATTCAATAAACAATCGAAGAAAATAAAATAACAAAAAACATTAAAAATCTCAATGCAAGTGAAAAAAAACAAACTATAAGAGCAAAAATGAAAATAGGTTACGAAAGGCTTTAAGCAATTAAAGAATGAAAATCAAATTATAAAACTATAAGACACCAAAAAAATTCAACAAACAATGAAGAGATAACAAGTTATCAAAAATAAAGAAAATAAAATAAGAAAGAAATATAAAAAGATAGAAACAAAATTAAATACAAAAGTTTAAAGGTGTGTAAAAGATAACTAGAATAATGAAAGACATGTCAAAACAAAAACTCAAAACGGTAAATTGAGAAAGTAAAAAAGTATGAAGAACGAGTAAATATTCCGGAAAAAATGGATGAAAGAGATTAGTAGAGTCATTATGAAAAAAAAAAATATAAAGTTATAAAAAAAACAAACAATATAATTCAAAATCTAAAAACGTATTATTAACAGCACAAAATAAAATAAAACATGAGCTCGCGCGGGTACTCAGCTAGTTAGTATAAAACTAAAAGCCCAAAACTTCTTGATTACATTTTAAACATAATTGCATAAAATGAATCAATTAGTGTAAGAAAAAAAAATGATTAAAACCATTCATTCATTCATATATAAATACTGGTCCACCTGTTTTTTATTAAATGGTAGAGTCGCCTGGTTATCACAACTCCACGCCGAAACGAAAAACTCAAAAGAGAGAAAGAGAGACAATCAAATGGCCATGATTACGCGCAACACCGCCACGCGCCTCCCTCTCCTCCTCCTCCAATCTCAACGCGCCGCCGCTGCGGTCTCTCACCTCCATACATCGCTTCCCGCCCTCGCCCCCTCGACATCTCCGACTTCCTACACCAGACCAGGTCCTCCTTCGACCTCCGCTCCTCCGCCGGGTCTCTCCAAGGCGGCGGAGTTCGTGATCTCCAAGGTTGATGATCTCATGAACTGGGCTCGTAGGGGATCGATCTGGCCTATGACCTTCGGCCTCGCCTGCTGCGCCGTCGAAATGATGCATACCGGTGCTGCTCGCTACGATCTCGACCGATTCGGTATCATCTTCAGGCCTAGTCCTCGCCAATCCGATTGTATGATTGTCGCCGGGACGCTTACCAACAAGATGGCTCCGGCTCTTCGCAAGTACGCCCCTCTATTTATCTCTCTCTCTTTCCTTTGGAATGAAACGGCTGATTTATTTCCTCGGATCTCGGGTATACTTTCCTCTTGAGTTTTTCGGGGGAAGATTTCTTCATTTTGTGCTGTTCTGCTTGTTGATGGGCCTCCAAAATTAGGTTTTCAGGAGATTGTGATTGGGGATTTCGGTTGAAATTGTCTCTTTCCCGGCGATTTAGGGTTCATGTATTCTAATTGTTTTGCTAGGTCTCTTTCAAAATGAGAGTTTCTGTATGAATATAAGACTGGCCTGGGAAGCTGTACCGTTCGTATTCATTGTGTAGGGTAGATTTATTGAAATTTTTGGTTCGAATTCATGATGACTTTGCTTGGTTGTCTTTGAGACCTGATGTCC
This sequence comes from Eutrema japonicum, assembly GCA_030161315.1. Lineage (NCBI taxonomy): Eukaryota > Viridiplantae > Streptophyta > Magnoliopsida > Brassicales > Brassicaceae > Eutrema > Eutrema japonicum. The sequence goes on from BSQW01000005.1 coordinate 51,982,771, forward strand.
ATTTTATTGCGAAGGTGTGTTGTTGTGGAAAATTGATATCTGACACACTTAATAAGATTCCTATTTTTCTTGTTTGAACTTTGAATGTTATGAAGCCTTCGTTCAACTGCAGAACTTATCTTCTTTAAATGAGAATCCTGTCGTTAAGAATGTCTATGGTTCTTTGGTACTTGGTAGGCAGCCATAGACATACATTTCTTAACAACATGATTCTCATTTAAAGAAGATTCTCATTTAAAGAAGATAAGTTCTGCAGTTGAATGAAGGCTTCATATTACCCACACTTAATAAGCTTATACACTAATGATGTCTTAAGTCCCAGACACTAGTGATAGAAAATATCCCAAAGTCTATCCAATAGCCACAAGGAACCACGGGTTCTCAAAAAAAAAAAGTCAACCACTGAGACGTTAGATGTATTTGAGAGATGATTGGTAGCTTTATAAGTTTGTCTAGATTAGTTGTCATGCTGTATAAACGATTAGTGATTGAACTAGTATTTAGAGATATGTTCAGAACTCTCTCTCTTCAAATTACCCACAAATCCAGTGTTGGATCTGGTAGAATGGAGAGAAGTAGTCTGTGTGGATCAGCTTAAATGTTTAAATGCTGTTTGAAGAGGTTCCAGTTTCTAATATCTCAAAACAATGACAGGGTTTATGACCAAATGCCCGAGCCAAGGTGGGTGATCTCAATGGGAAGCTGTGCCAATGGAGGTGGGTACTATCACTACTCCTACTCAGTGGTTAGAGGCTGTGATAGAATCGTACCAGTGGACATTTATGTCCCGGGGTGCCCTCCAACCGCTGAGGCTTTGCTCTATGGACTCCTCCAGCTTCAGAAGAAAATCAACAGGCGCAAGGATTTCTTGCATTGGTGGAACAAGTGAGTCTTTAAAATCTTTCTTCCAGTGTGAAAGGGAGTTTTTTCAGACGATTTTTACCAAAGTTTGGGGCTAATAAAAATGTGGACGTTTCATTGCATGTTTCTTTGTGATGGAGATGCCATGTAAAGGAGTGTATTTCTTTCTTAAGTTTGTTGTGGAAACTTAATAAACCTAAGATGATGTTGTCTGACATCTTTCTTTTTGTTATATCTACCAACAACAAGGAGAAGAAATATATACAGGGAGATATAAACTTAATCACAAAATGCTAACAATTCCCTTGATTGTTTCAAAAGCATACATATATTACTAATATGAAACATTTTCAGATACTCGTCAATCCGATGACCTAAAACAATCTCCAATTACGCAAAAGGTTTAGAGAGTAACTTTGTTGCCATAAGAGAACCATGAACTATGTCATCTAGTTGTCAAATACACAAAACTCTGACACTATACATTATAGTTCGTTGTGCAAAGTGCTGGTTCACCTCCTAGACAGATACTGCTTCGATGGACATGAACTTGAGTCAAATACACACAACTCTGAGACTATACATTATAGTTAGTCTGATTCTTCGTGTAGAAAAAGGCAGATATTTCATCAGACTATGAACAATTAGCTAGAGAGAAAAAAAATAAATGTATTTTAATAACCAAAACTTGAACAACAATGTCAACAACAAAATCTGGCTAACTGAGAGAGGTCATCTACTTTGCACCATCATAAAATAAAGCTTCAAAACTGGTTTGAAAAAGATCTAGAAGCAACAATTGCAGTCAAAGGGACAAAGAGGAGTACCCCCAGCATAGGCCTTGTTGAGACCAAGTTCATCTTCCGTGAACACAGGCAACCCGTCTTTGGTTCTCTTCCTGGGTCGGGTTTTCGGGTTGTTGTTGAACCCGTCAAGCTCGTTCCTCTTCCTCTTCCTCTCCTTCTTTGCTACCTCTGTTTTGGTCTCAGGTTTCACGACCTCTGGCTTCTTCTTCTTCTTTCTCTCACCAAAGATCTCATCAATCTCTATCCCTAATTTACCAGGTTTTGGAACTGGTTTGGTTTGTTGTATTGCAGGTTTCTCTACTTGTTGTGATAGCTTCTTCAAGGAACTGCTACTACTCTTCTCCTTCTTTGCTACCTCTGCTTTGGTCTCAGTTTTCACGAGCTCTGGCTTCTTCTTCTTCGTTCTCTCACCAAAGATCTCATCAATCTCTATCCCTAATTTACCAGGTTTTGGAACTGGTTTGGTTTGTTGTATTGCAGGTTTCTCTACTTGTTGTGATAGCTTCTTCAAGGAACTGCTACTACTCTTCTCCTTTGCTACCTCTGCTTTGGTCTCAGTTTTCACGAGCTCTGGCTTCTTCTTCTTCTTTCTCTCACCAAAGATCTCATCAATCTCTATCCTTAATTTACCAGGTTTTGGAACTGGTTTGGTTTGTTGTATTGCAGGTTTCTCTACTTGTTGTGATAGCTTCTTCAAGGAACTGCTACTACTCTTCTTCTTAGGCATTTGATGCACAAGAAAAAAGCACAATCACAGAGATTGAAAGTCACCTTCAATTGCACAACTTTACTTTCTCCCTGAAAGTTTCGGAAAACATAAAACGATTAACAAATCCGTTGCAAAATCTAACCTTTCGGAAACCCTAAATAACTATCACAAACAAGAGAAAATAATAACACTGTAATTCGAATTTAAATAGAAAATGCATACTTTACTATCCAATTAACCTGAGAAATTTCAAATTGATGCAACGATTCCATAACTAGATTTCGATTTCCAATCTAAAACCCAGAATCTAGGTGAAGCTTCTACAATAGAACGGGGGAGGAATATGGATTATCAATCTCTTTCGACACAAACCCTTGGAGAAAGAATCAGAGGAAACTTACAATTAGAAATGGAACCACCCGAAGAAGATCCAAGAAGCTTGCCTCGAGAGAGAGGATAAAAACCAGACAAGCCGGGTCGGGTTCTCGTAATTGTTTGTTTAATATTTAATAATGATACCACTAACCCCTGTTCAAAAAAGCGGCCGATTACGCGGCGTTCAGGCACAGCCGCCGCGATTTGGACAAAATCGGGTTAAAAATCGGATTTTCTGGAAAAACTGTCTTATTTTCTTCGTTTCAGACTATAAATCAAATATAAATGTCGAAACTACACTAACTAAGTAGAAATAACATGAAAGATTAATAAAAACAATGAAAAATTGAAGACAACAATGGCGGCCGTCGAGATATAGGGTTGCAGAATCGTGTAAGAAGAAGATGAATGCAAAATGACTTTTTTACCCTTCATTAAACTTATAGGAAAAAAACAAGAATTGTCCTTCCCCGGATTTGAACCCGTGACCCATAAGTCGCATAATGACAACAAAACCACCAGACTAACCTACTTTATTGTATGCTTCAAACATGTTACATATATTAATATATATATATATTGATAAAAAACTTAAAATTAATCCCCGAATAATCCCCAATTTTTTCGCTAGACCACCTCAACCGCCCGACTAGCGCCTAGCGGAATTTTGAACATTGCCACTAACAATTATACCGAGAGATGATAAATTCTGTGTTGCGTCATAAGTCCATGCCTAATGACATCACGGTGCAGCGAGAGTTCGAACCTCAACATTTGTTTAAGATTTTGTGGATAATTGGATTATTAAGCTGTGTATAATTTTATAAATTCAACAAAACTGTATGCAAATTTTTTGACTTCTAAAATTAATTTTTAGTGTTTATTTTTTTCTAAAATCTCACTGATCAACACTTTATGCAATCAAATGGGGATCAAATGTCTCAACTTAATTACTATGATAATTCATATAAGTTAATTGACAATGTAGAAGATTTCTGCAATGTGTGATTAAAGTTACCACGAAGCGGGAGATTACTCATAATGAAGCTAACCAACTTATTGGAACAGGTAGAGAAGGAAAAATAGTTTCAAGGGATCCATCATTACATTACACAGTCTAATAATCTGTGACTTAGGCCAAATCGTCACCAAAAACCCTCGACTTTGTTTAAGACAGTAGAGTGCTTTTATATTGCTAAGGTGCTAATGCTTCTTGAGAGCATTCATCTTGTCCCTGAGGTAATAAAGTTTCGCTCTTCTTACTTTCTTCTTGTCCAACACCTTAATCTCCCTCAGATTTGGGGAATACCTGTCACACCAAACACCCCCACTCACATCAGTTTTCTCATACACAGAGCCTTTTGCGCATGCTATGAGGCTCTAATCATGTAAATCCATCTTCGCCTTTACTCCCAAGAGAGAGACAGTGGACAAAAGGTTAAACTACTTACAAGGGGAACATGGATTCCACGCCCACTCCAGCCACAAGTCTTCTAATCCTAAACGTAGAGTTAAGACCAGCATTACGCCTTGCTATGACAATGCCTTTTACGATTGAAACACGCCTCTTGTTCTCAGGCACTTCCTGTTCCAAAGAAAAAGATATATTGATCCCATTCTCCAAGATAAAAGAAAATACAATCTAGGCCATCTTCAATGGTATTTACCACTTTAAGCTGCACAATGTAACCGGGCCTTATATCTGGTATCTCTCTAAGAGTTCTCACTTGCTCAACTGCCTCCTTGTCTACAATCTACAGAAGATTGTGACATATGTAAACATGACATGATTTTATCCGTGACAATTGTCAAAGTTCGAGTTGTACCTGCATTATATGCTTGGCGGTTTTATCAAGCCGCTTGAACTTGATTCTCTGGGGTACATCAGAAGCTGGCTCAGGGGATCCCTGAGGAGTAGATTGAACGGAATCTCCAATGGTGGAAAAGCACCTCGATGAATACGTAAAGTTTTGTTTCTGCCAAACATTTGCCAATCACCATAAAAGTCAGAGAGCAGACGAAGCAGCCTAATCTAGATATCTATGTGACCCAAACATCCAGAAAATCTATAAAGCAGAAATATTTGTGAAAGCATAAAACGGTGCCAAAGCCGAAAATAAATAACAACAGCAAGAGACTGGTTCCTCTATATCTACATAAGCCCTACTACCACACGAGATAGGCCAAACAGCAAAGAATTTAAGAAGATAAACAAGCACCGATCATTTTTCTATTTTGTGATTACCATAGCGATCAAAAGCCCCAACATAAAGAATCTGAGCTAGATTTGAATGTGGAAGACGAACTCAGTGGAATCTGTGGCTAATTAGGAGACTACTCATCAGTACTCAGCAAGATCAACCCAAGAGCAAAGCTTCCGTTTTTTAAAAAGCTAATTGCAATTTCAAACCAATCTGAAATTAGATCTCTAATGGCAACTAATTGTCGTCTACATTTCTACAATTCGACAACAATATCAAACCAAGATTAGCTCAAACGAAAGTGGCTTACAGGTACTGCGGAAGAGGAAGAAACCGCCTTCGTGAACGAACTAATGAGATACGTCGCTGCTGAATCAAAAGCTCTGGTAGAACGGAAAGAATCAAACCCTAGCCTCCTCGATTCATTATCAGACCAGCTTGCAGAAGACGAAGTGAAACGAAGAGTGTTGGAGATGGCGAAACGTTGCTTCTGAAGCAACCTTGTACTGCCACGAATCGATTGCATTTCTCCGCAAGATGAATCGACCTAACGCCCTGAAATATCCAAATCTGTTAGTTTGGAAGTTTTACAGAGATTGGCGGAGTTTGAGCCAAAAATGTGAACCTACAAAACCCTCGCTTATTTTTCCTCTCTTCTTTTCTTTACTGGTAATTTGCATATGAACCCCTGATGTTTTATGCTTATGTCAAATAAACCCTTTCATTTTTCTTTTCTTCACTAGTAATTTTCATAAAACCCACAATTCAATGGTACCTCTAACTAGATTCAAATTCGCACGAAATAATTTTTTTGTAAACTAAATTTTGAAATATACAATAGATGAAATGAGAAATAAGATTTAATTTAACTGTTATTGATACAAATATATTAAATTTGTAATTCTAAGGTTTTTAATGAGAAGATAATATTTTGTTTGTTTGTTGTGCAAGATGTGTTTTGATGTTTATACCATATTTTTAATATATGTTATGAGAAATATAAATCAAAAGTGAAGAGAGAAAAGAGACATGGTGTCTCAAATGAGATACCCAAACAAAAAAATTGACTCTCATAAGTGTCATATTGTGATTGGTCTAACTTTTTTAAAAAAAAATAATTATTTAACTAAAAAAAAAAAATTTATTTTGAGATATCTTCAAGGTGTTTCGTGGATGCTGATGCTCTAACGGGTTTCTTTTGTATAAACTCTAAAACCATTTTGATGTGACTCTTTTGCATGTTGATGCAGGGAAATATTTGGAAATATTTCAAATATTTTTATTATCTATTTTATTAATTTAGACAATTCCCTTTTAGGGTTTTCTAGTGTTTTGGATTTATTATAAATAAGCCGTTCAGTTTTAAGTTGTATTCAGTTTTTGATTGATTAATGATATTGAACTTTTGTCTCTTTGTTCCTTGTTTTCGGTAAATCTAGAGAGATCTCAACGAATCTAAAGAGCCTTGATTTATTCGGGGATTCTCATACTAAACGAATAATCTTGCGACTATCCTAGTTTTTCGGGTATTCTCAGAATCAACGGATTACTATTATATTTATTAAAACTTCCGTTACATCAGTTGGTATCAGAGACGACACTTTGATTTTTTAATCAAAGTTCGATCATGTTTTCATACACCATGTTACTCAAAGGTTTGCATTATTTAAGGGATGCATATCCGTTTGTTTCATCCGAAGATTTATGTGAAGATATCAGAAAAATTATTGGTGATCATTTACGATGATGAAAATTTTATTCAAGATGATTAAATCTTTATCAAAAATCAAGCCGTGAGAAATTGTGAAGACAATCGTAATTTTGGACTGTTGTCGGTGGAAGACCTTTCTCAAGAAGAAGAAGAAGCGCGTGCAGACAGTTTGAAGCATCATGTTGCCAATTGGGCTTTTGGAAGAGATGGCCCAATAGATACTTCTACTTGTCATCGTGATAGGGTGGAGCATATGGAAATAGAAAATTCTCATATTTGGATGAGTAGTACGGTGTTTAAAGTGTGGCAAAATTATACTCTTTTATCGAAAGAGTATTATCAGTGGAAGAAGCGCAAGAGAAAAAAAAAAAAGGCAAAAGATAAACAATCCCCATCGATGGCATGTTCAAGATTCGAGGACGAATCTTTTCGTCGTCGGAGAAAATGATGCAGGGAAATATTTTTATTATCTATTTTATTAATTTAGACAATTCCCTTTTATTGTTTTAGAGTTTTCTAGTGTTTTGAATTTATTATAAATAAGCCGTTCAGTCATAAGTTGTATTCAGTTTTTGATTGATTAATGATATTGAGCTTTTGTCTTTTTGTTCCTTGTTTTCGGTAGATTTAGAGAGATCTCAACGAATCTAAGAAGACTTGATTTATTCGGGGATTCTCAAACTAAACGGATAATCTTGCGACTATCCTAGTTTTCCGGATATTTTCAGAATCAACAGATTACTATTTTATTCTTTAAAGCTTCCGCTACATCACATGTATGGTCATATTTTCATTTTTACTCTTTTCCGGGATTCGGCATTGATTAGTTAGGCAATCAAAGACCCACTTTAATTTATTTTTTGGATGATGAAATTCGAGGAATAACTTTTTGTTTGAAAATAATAACAGGTGGCCTACAAAAATAAAGGAACCAATCATGAGACAAATACATTCAAACATCTGAGCCAAACGGTGAATCATGTGAACATAGAATTGTTGCATTAAAATTGTAATTATTGCCTTGAAGATCCGATAAGTCGAGAATTGAGTTGCGCGGAGCCAGGTTTACATAATTTCGGTGGCCCATCGTGGAACAAAATACAGTATTAAAGAGTAATTTGATTATTGGTAATTACGCGAATAACCTAAATCTAATCGAAAGCCACTTCTCAAGGCATTTCTTAAACTATGCGTCTACGAATATCCTATGTAGCTAGAGAATCACATATCTCATACGTTACACATCCCTTTATTGTAACTTTTATTTTTGGTTTGTCGTCCATCCCATTATTGTAACTAAATGCTAAATATTCGATACTAATCAACAGTCGACACCGTCTAATAAAAGCTTGACCTTTTTAATTGCTGCCAAAAAAGTCCTCCAGCTTTCCTATCATCTAATAAATTCCCAACCTTTTTTCTCAATTTTGACCAAAATTGCCTTCCCATTTAGAAAACTTCGACTCCGTTAATAGAAGGTTTTTTGTTTTCTCATTCTTCAATTGATTTTACACGCAAACGTGCTTTCTTACAAGTCGACCGCAATTTCAAAAACAACGTCATCAAGGTCGACACTACTTTTTTATTTGTTTGCTAAAGTGGTCGAGACACTACTTTGGAAATGAGTTTTAACTCGTCCTTTAAGACAACAGGAGATATGTGCACTTTGGACTCTAGTTTTAGATTAATCCTGAAAATTCTATAATGGAATTCAAAAATTTCATACCAAGAAAAGCCAAATGTTGTTGGGTCCCAAAAATTAAACCATCCAGCTATTGAACAGCGGAGCGAAACAGTTTTCTAAATGGTATTAAATTTAATTTGGACCAGCTTGAGTTTAGTTTACATTCAGATTCAGCTTCCTCCAAATTGTGAGTTGGTGAAATTATCAGTGTAAGTAGATTATAATCAAAATTTTAATTAAATTTGGGCTGAAATGATTCGATTTTGAACGCGTTGTATTCTGATCTGATATTTGAGCAAGCACAAGTATAAGCAAAGAACGAGAAGAGAAATCTGAGAAAACATCCATAAATAAATAGAATAGAATCATATCATATCAAAAAAAACATATCGCATACTAAAAATCGTCTAGAAATCACAAACCAGAGTACTCTAGAGATATATCCTCATATAAGATAGGAAAGAAGAGCCAAATAGAAAGAGATCTATAGCTTCGGAATACACACGAATATCATGAATGCTATACCGGATACAAACTTCAAAAACAAACTCTGTACGAATCGCCATCACAAAGACTTATATCCGAAGAGCAGAGCCAAAAACAAGAGCCGCGACGGCTGCAACACCAGCTGAGACGACGGACGGCGAGAACGCACCGGATCCAGAAGTTGGGCTTGGCGCCGGAGCCTCAGACTGAGCAGAAGCGACGGTAGAAACAACGGAGACAATCACCGCGACGAAAGCAACAATGGTAGCCTTAGAGATAGCCATTTCAGAGACGTGAAGAGAGAAAAGAGGGGCTAGGGTTTCTGTTGATTCGAATTTTGGTGAAGCTTAAGGGTTTTCAGGTATTCAACAATAATGTGATGAGGCGTATATAAAGAGGTCGGGCAGACTCGGAGCTGCCCGGTATGATTGGGTTTAGCTGACCGGATTTTCCAGCTTAGAATCCTTGCAGTTACAGCTACGGGTCCCGCAATTCAAAGATAACCGACGGCTGATATTCTTCCGCGTGTTCACTGGGATCTCGACAGGTCATCTCTCCGTTACGGCGCCGTTTAAAAGATATTTATACGGCAGACGATATGCACTGTTCTGAACGCTCACCGAGTGCGCGTGCATCTAACTCGCCAAACCAAATAGGCACAACGGTCGCGTGAAGAATGCGATGAGCTGTCCAAGATGCGCAGACTTGTAATTGTTGAGAAGTGGGCACCACTTTTGCACATGGTCGTGTAACGGCTAATGCTAAAGCGTAGAGCAAAAGGCAGTCCTTGAAGCAATGTTTCTTTTTATTACTTTCAAGACTTGGTGAATATATTCTGTTTTTGTTTGGTAAACAAACAAATGTGGTTTTCACTTTTTTTTTTCTTTTTAATCTTGGAATCGTGGAACGACCCAAATATTAAAATGATGTTGAAAAACATTGCCAAATACTAGGAAGTGGTGGAAATCCTGAAAACCAAAATGCTAATTTGACATGATTTGGAGATTAATGCATACTTAGTTTACTTTAATGATTATGATATTAACAATGATTTTTTCATAATTTAAAATACACCATTTTTTGTTAAACTAAAAACAGCATTTGAAGCCATATAAATTTGATTTTTCAACTGTTTAAATAAAATCTGAAAAAATACGTGAATTGTATGGAATATTTCTACTTGTATCGTAAATTTTTTATATTTTTATTTTTTAAAACAGTGTGAAGAAAATAAACTAGTTTTATTAAATAGTTTTTAACAATTTTGTGGAATTTCTTTCTATTCTTGTAAACATAGATTATATGTGTAAATATAGTAGTAAGAAATAAATAAATATCACGTTACCATAGTCTTTTTGTATTCAAATAAAAGTAGAAACATTAGCCAGACCGAAATTATAAAAATGAAACCTTTCTAAAACACTTTAATGAATTGCCCATAAAGAATAACTTTACGAAAAAAATGACAGATGGTAGACGTTGGCAGGCTCTTGAGGGATTCGAGAAGCTTCGAATAGGTGTAAAAGTGGTTTCTCCAACTGGCTGTGTTTTGTTCACATTGTCATTTAGCTAATGTATTCACATTCAAACCGAAAACTTGGTCGGTAAGCAAATTCACCAAGTCTTAGATTAATTCATATATCTTCAAAGAAAACGAGAATTCAGACTTTATAATTAATTACCATATGAAAATAATCTTCTTTCCAGCAGATGAATAGAAATGTCCCATGTTAACACATAAACACTGTTTATTGACCTTTGGAATTAAGTAATCAATAAAGGCAATTCCAACAAAACCCTTTATTTTAAAGGGAGCAAAACTTTAAAATAAAGTTTTAAAGGGAGATTGCTCCAACAATAAAACTTTAAATCCATCTTTAAAAATATTTGTAATTTGCATAATGGTCATCAACATTAATAAAAACTAATAATAAAGATAAAACTTTTTAAAATAAATATGAAACACATTTTAAAATATTACACAAACACAACACACAATATTACACGATAAAAGTTATATGATAATTAAAATTACATATATAATAATAAAATACACACATAAACTCAAATAATAAAGTTATATATAAAATACCAAATTACTTAAGCATTATTTCCATAATGATCCCATATATGATCGATCAATGTATTTTAATTTGCTTTAGTTTGTCTTCATGTAATTTGTCTTTAATTTGATTTGATTTGTGTTCTTGTAATTTGTATTGGATTTGCTTTAATTTTTGTTAAGTTTACTTAAGTTTGCTTTAATTTTTGTTAATGTATTTATTTTGTGTAAAATTTGTTTTTTAATGTTATGTAATATATTTTCAATATTAATAATTTGTGAATTTTATTTTAGGGTACTTAAGCTATCTTAAACTAAATATAGTACAATTATTTGTGACAATTATAATTCTATGGACTAAATTTGAAAATATAAAATAGTTTTAAGGTTTTAAATAGTGAGGTTTCACTATTCAAAACCTTAAAATATAAGGGAATAATGGTTTGTTGGAGTTGAAAAAACCTTATAATATAAAGGAATATGGGTTTGTTGGAGATGCTCTAAGACAATAATCCGGAAAAATCACACACAAACACAATATTTTGTAGCGAAAAAAAATTGTGACACGAATAAAAATAGGTGTGTATATTAACTTCTCGAATAAAGGATCGATCTCGAGTACTCATCACATATGCCACTTCTTCAGAAATTTTAACCAACCATGCCATCATTTAATCAGCTTGCCACTGATATAATGAAAAGACAATTTTAACCTTAATGAAATATGTGATTTAATTAAAAAAAAACAAAGAAACCCAACCCGAAACCCGATTCCAAACCCAACGACGAGCTCTCCTATACCCGACGGCGACGTCGACGTTCATCGTCACCGCCCTTCTCGCCAGCCGTCGCTCGCCAGCCGTCGCTCGCCAGCCGTCGCCTCCGGCGTCGTCATTCTTGCAGTCGGTTTCTTCTCCTCTTTCTCCTCCGCCATTGGTGAGAGTTTGTTAGAAGGGATTTGATATGGGGATTCCTAAATTTAGGGGTTTGATATGTAAATTACTTGTTTAGGTATGCACATTCATTGGATTGGTAATCACGATTGGTTATTTGCATTGGTAATGTCCCGAATCGTGTTGTTGTTGTTGTTGTTGTTGAATCTCTAGAGAATCGGAAGTATCGACTCGATTGGGTATTTGGATCCAGAAGTAGGACAACTGGTACACATGATACAACTAAGAGATATATGACAAGTGGTACACATGGTACAACTAATAGATATAGGCTAAGTGATAGAAATGGTATTACTGTGGCAACTTGTGTAATTTGAATTGTGTTTTATTTTATTCCATTTACAGTTTCCAGGAGGCGATGAAGAGCACCCACACAAATGTACATTTTGATTATGGAGGGTACTATTCAGAAGAGCATGAATGGATTTCAGGAAATTCTGTATACGCTATATCGCTAAAGACCTCATCGTTGGAGGAGATCACTTATTCGTTGTTAGTAGAAAAGATATTCAGGAAGATTGCGATAGATGAAACCACGACGAAGCTGAAGTTGAGTTACAATCTATCTAAAACTCGAAGAGAGTCATATATTATAGATAACGAGGATGTTTTTGTTTATCTAACGTCATCGGATACAGAGGGACTTAAACATGTTTTGCATGTTGAGATAATCAAGGATTTGCAAACAAATTTGGAAACAAATCAGAGGGTCGACCAACTTTCAAGAGCGGAAGGAAGTTCATTTGGTTTGAACTATGGGCAGCGGGTTTCAAATGGCAGAGTTGATGATGTAGATAATGCTGGCATCCTTATTATTTTCAGAGCATGTGGAACAGCAGAACAAGTGAACGAGACGATTATTGAAGAGGTGATACTGAATGTTGATACTGGAAATATTGGTAATGAGGATTGTGAGAATGTAACACGTAACGAATATGCAGCTGTGGATAGCCCGATGGATAACCATGTTGATGAAGTTTTCGATGGTAGGCATGAATATGTTGAGATTCCAGGTCTTGTGGAAGAAAATCAGTTTGTTGAAGGATGGGAAGATGGTACGGGTCTTGAAATAAATCAAGAATTTAGTTCTAGGGAGGCAGTGCAAGATTTGGTTCTCAGAGCTGCAAATAAGAACTGCTATGGGGTTAAAACTGTTAAGTCGGATACAGAGCGACTTATGCTACGATGTCGACAAGAAGCCAATGGGTGTCAATGGTATATACGAGCTGCGAAAACTAAGTCATCATCCTTTTGGACTGTCAGAGTACACAGAAAGATGCATACATGCTCTCGGGCTGTTGAGAGTACAAGCAGTAGTAGTAGACAGAAAGGCGCACAACGATTAGTAACGATTAGTGCGGGGGAGCCCTGAAAAAAGCTACAAGAAGTTGTATTCTTATCTGCACATGCTAGAGAAGATCAATCCTGGGACAGTAACAAGTGTGGAATTGGATGAAGGAAATAGGTTCAAGTACCTATTTATCGCTTTGGGCGCTTGCATCGAAGGGTTTATGGCAATGAGGAAAGTGATAGTTATTGATGCAACTTTTCTAAAGACTGTATATGGTGGTATGTTAGTTTTTGCAACAGCTCAGGATCCTAATCATCACCATTACCCCCTTGCGTTTGGTGTAATTAATCGTGAGAGAGATGATAGTTGGATCTGGTTTTTCAGAATGTTGAAAAGCGTTATAGTGGATGTTCCTGGACTGGTTTTTATAAGCGACAAACATGCAAGCATAATCAAGGCAGTCATTGAGGTGTACCCGAGCGCTAAGCATGGACATTGTGTCTGGCATTTGTCTCAAAATGTGAGAGGAAATGTGAAGAATGACAAGGATGAAGTTGCGAAGAAATTCATAGAGTGCGCTCATATTTATACTAAGAGTGAGTTTGAGAGAGAGTATGGTGCATTTAAGAGTAGGTTTCCTAAAGCCGGTGAGTATATAGATAGGAGTATAGAGCTGGATAAATGGACGAGGTGCTATTTTGAAGGAGACAAGTATAACATCGACACTAGCAATGCCGCAGAATCAATGAACAGTGTGTTTAGGAAAGCAAGGAAGTACCCCCTATTGCCTATGATTGATGCGATTATTGAAAGACTTTCTGAATGGTTCAACAAACATAGGAAAGAATCTGCTTCTGCATCGGACAAAAAGAAAATGGTGCCTTTTGTGGAGAATGAAGTTCACAGGCGATGTGCAATTGCTAAACTTTTAACGGTGACTGAGCTGAACAGCTTCCATCTTGAATACAACGTTAAAGGACTCGATGGGAAGACGTATTTGGTGGACTTGAAGATGAAAAGTTGTTCTTGTAGATGTTTTGATATAGACAAGTACCCGTGTGTCCATGCAATAGCCGCAACCAGCAACCTCATGAGGACGGAAGGGAGAACAGTGAGTATCCAAATCTATGATCTCTGCTCGAAATATTACTTGATTGAGTCGTGGGCATTGGCATATTGCAGAACGATTTATGTAGTGCCGCATGAGTCTCATTGGAGTGTTCCTGCTGATATTCAAGAATTGTTCGCCTTACCGCCGGAGTACACCAAAAGAAAAGGAAGAAATCAAGAAGCGCGGTATCCATCCACCGGAGAAAGTCGCCGCCGAAAGAGGAGAATGTACAAGTATGTGCCTGGCATAGACTTGGAAAGGTGGTTGCAGCCGGAAAGGCATGATGAACAAACTTAATTTGTGTGTTTGTATTTGTCTGTATTTGAATTTCTCGAATTTGTCTCGGATTTGTACCACTTAATTTATGTATTTGTATTTGTCTCGGATTAGTACTACTAGTTCATCTTGGTACAACTACGAACATATTTGTATTTGTGTGGATTTGAATTTATTGGATTTGTACTATCTGGTTCAACTTGTACAACTAAGAACATATATGTATTAATATCATTAAGGAGGTTCACGATGTGTTATACACATAGTTGTACCTGCATGTCTAGTTGTACAAATTTCCTAATAGTTGTACTTTTGCGAATTTAGGGTTTTTGTAGTTGAACCGTGATAAAAATTATTACGTTGTAGTTGTCCACATGATTTTCTAGTTTCCATGGTCATTTAGGAGGTTCTCATAGTGAAAAATATGGATAACATGAACTAATCTTCCGTTTCTTATTCATATTCTTGTTTCACATCAACCACACCTTATACTATAAGGAAGACATTAGTAATGTTAACCATGTTGGGATGGAAAAGAATCAAAATATATGATTTTGAAGAACTTGTACTATGTAAACTTCCTAAATGACCATGGAAACTAGAAAATCATGTGGACAACTACAACGTAATAATTTTTATCACGGTTCAACTACAAAAACCCTAAATTCGCAAAAGTACAACTATTAGGAAATTTGTACAACTAGACATGCAGGTACAACTATGTGTATAAATTTCAAACTACAAAAACCCTAATTTCCGCCAAATAGTTGTATATTTCAGATTTCCCCCCTAAATATTATTTCCCTCACTTTTCACTTTTCCCCCAAATGTTTTCATTTTCCTAACTTTTCCTTTCCCTTTCCCTTTACTTTGTCGCGAGGCAATCAATCGAATTTCGAGGCAATCCGACATAGATTCGTTGTTCCGATTTGGGGAAAAAATTAGGGTTCCGATTTGGGTTTTTGGGTTTTTGATCTGATCTACAGATAAGTCTCTCGATTCAAAAAATTAGCGTTTCTTCTGGGTTTTTGATCTGATTTTTGTGTTTGAATTTGTCTCGGATCTGTGTACACCTATGGTTCGGCAGATATGGACCCCAACTATGACATTCCGGAAGAGGTAAGCTCAAGAGGACGATGTGATGATTTTGGATTTCCCACAGAATGCTACTGTGGTGGGAGAGCAATACTAGCTGCATATCGCGGAGCATCATACCTCGGACGACTATATTACACATGCTCGTTGAATATCGATGTAAGTAATCTTCTTGACTTTTACATTATTTAAGTTCAATTATCTAATTTCCGGTTTGTGTAGGATGGAGAGTGTCATATCTTTAAATGGTGGGATGAGGCTATGATGGAAGAACTGGAAATGGTAAAGAAGCAATCTGAGATGATTCTTTCCATTGACCTTGATCTCAAGGCAGAGATGGTTGGATTGAAGAAGTCACTTTGTACAAGGGAGAATGAAACCCCTTGCATGCTTTTGAAGAATTTGGTTGCTTCAGTTCTTGTTCTCGTAGGTGTCACTTTGTACCTCTTTAAGTAGAGAAGAATGTAATGTCACTTTAAGTTGCTTCAGTTCTTCTTAAGTAGAAAAGATGTAATGTAATTCACTTTAACTGGATCTCAGTAGTACCAGTTGGACCGAAAACTACAACTCAGTTGTACCTAAAAGTCTTAGTGGTACCGAATAACTAGATCTCAGTTGTACCATTTGGACCAAACACTAGAAATAATCGGCTAAAAACTGGTACCAGTTAGACAAAAAACACTAGACTCCATCGGCTAAAAACATTTCATCGGCTAAAAACAAATCCAACCGAAACACAAAGTTCTAACCGAAACACAAAGTTCCAACCGAAACACAAATCCAACCGAAACACAAAGTTCCAACAAAAACAAATCCAACCGAAACACAAAGTTCCAACAAAAACATTCCTAAGTCTTCGATTTCTTCGATTTCTTCTATTTCTTCTATTTCTTTGATTTCTTAGCTTCCCTCGCTTTCCCCCTTGTAAAAGGGGACACCACCCACCTCGATGGTTCCCGCTTCCTCTTCTCTGCACCTCTCACAGAAGGAGTAGCACTTTTCCTTAAACAACTCTTGTACCTTTTGAATGGTCCCACCTCAGCCTTTTTCTCCTTGTCAACACCATCGGCTTCTTTCTCAGAAACTATAGCCTCTTTATCCTTCTCAGTTGTACCAGTAGGACCAGCAGATCCTGATGCTTCTTTATCCTTCTCAGTAGTACCAGTTGGACCGACAGATCCTGAAGCTTCTTTATCCTTCTCATTACCAACAGATCCTGGTGCTGAGGCTGGTGTTGGTGAGAAGACTTCTGGTGGTGAGGGATGAAATGGTGGTGAGAAGGGTGGTGGATATATTTCTGCTTCAACATCTTTCAGTCTCTCATCTATGCGTTGGATTCTCACATCCATTCCACCAAGCTTCTCCATGATTTCCTTAAACCCATTCTCCATCACTTTTTGCAGCTCCAACACTGATTCAACACTTTTTGCAGCTTCAACTGGTTCCTGTGTTCCATCTCGAGAACCAACGTCCAACTCGTACAGATCTTTCCACCATATCTTCTTCCTCTGTACGATTAGACGTTGTCTCCAACTATCAACGATTGGATCAATATAACCTATCCCATCATCAACATCATCGTCTATGATGCGCGCCAAAAGAGCTTTCTCACCCGAGTCTGGTTCCAAGATGCTAGTAATATCCTGTGAATATCAATAAATTTAACATAAAATCAAACTCATAACAAATACAAATAATACCAAGTATGTTCACAAACTCTAACCTTAGTACTTCCAAGCGCTTCATTTATGGCTTCCAATGGAAAACCTTTCATTGCTTCTTTGGTGAACTTGTGCTTGCACATCCTTGGACAATCCTTCTTTGCGGGTACATCTTCTCGAAATTTGCTTCCAAGACTTCGAATACACTCAAATGCCATAATCTACACATGGAGTTACAATATCTCAGTATTAAAATCATATAACTATTAATCTAATACTTAAAATCAGAAAATATTCATATAGAGTTACCTCCAGAGGAACAATGAATCCAGAAAAGGCAGGTTGTGCTTTTGGTTTCACGGTGCCTTTCATGTTCTTCATCATGCACCGGATCCCTTCCATACATTCATCAAATGAATAACGCCCCCACGGAAAATTCTCACACGCATTCACATCATCCACAACACTTAGAAGGAAGGGATCTATGTTTCCAAAAGCCTTAGACTTTGCTTTCACTACTTTGCATAAGAAATACAAGATAGTCAACTTCTTCCGGTCTGTAGAGCTCTTCTTGGTCTTCATTTCGTCCAGCTTCTCTTCCACATCTTTGATTTTAATTCCGTCTTTCCTTCCAAACACCTTCTCTACAAACTTCAAATCCCCCAATTTCTTATAGTTGTTGGGGTAGTCATGGCAGGCAAATCCGGTTAACAGCGCGTGCTCTCTCATAGAATACCTAATAGGCACTCCATTCACCACAAACCAGCACTCTCTTTTCATCTCCGTACAAGCTGTGCGAAGCAGAAGCATCCACATGCCTTGAATCATGTGGTTTCGCTCCTTAGGCATGTGGAATATATGCTTAAATTGAGAATGCTTTCTAAACCATTTCAGTTCTCCTTCAAGATTTTCCTCTATGTATTCCACTGTCTGGGTCACAACACACCTAGTTCCTATCTTACAACCCTTAGTGTATTCAGTTGGACCAAAGAACAGCTTCTCGGGCTGCAGTGGTTGAGTTTCATCATCGGTATCCTACACAATTGTACCAAAAAAATTAATCATACACAATTGTCTTGTAAGACACTCGTCTACCTACTACCTAAACCAATACTATCCTAACTTGTACTAGTTGTTTTCTCGACCCTAACCTGTAATTCCCCTAATTCACAGTCTCAATCTCAAGTATACATACCTCCTCTACTTCATTGTCATCTTCCTCACTTGATTTTCTCTCTGCTCCTTTTTCCCCATCACCATCCTCCTGACCATCATTTGACTTATTCTCTTCCGTTTCAACAACCGTGCTCGTTTCAACTTCAGTGCGGTTGGGTCCATCAGTGCGTGGTTCTTCATCAGTCCGAATGGGTACTTCTTCCCTGAGATTGGTTGCTTCTGCGTCTTCAGTGATGGGTTCTTGATCAGTGTGAATGGGTGCTTCATCACTGCGATTGGTAGAAGACTCAATGCAATTGGTTTCTTCTGCGTCTTCAGTGATGGGTTCTTCATCAGTGTGAATGGGTGCTTCATCACTGCGATTGGCAGAAGACTCAATGCGATTGGTTGCTTCTGCGTCTTCAGTGATGGGTTCTTCATCAGTGTGAATGGATGCTTCATCACTGGGCTTGGCAGAAGACTCAGTGCGATTGGTTGCTTCAATATTGAATCCACCTTTGGTCCTCTCTTCAGTGCTATTGGTTGCTTCTATTGTGGCTTCGTCTTCAGTCCTCTCTGCAGTTCGATTGGGAGATTCTTCTGTGGGATTATGTGAGTCTCCTGCTCCGCCTGGATCTTCGCGGCCTTCTGTCGACCCATAGGATTCATACACTGGTCCTGTACCAGATGCTTTAACCCGAGCCATGGCGACGTCGGTTTATCCCGAGACTATAGAGGTGGAAGAAGAAACGATGGAGAAGAAGGAGATGAAGACGATTGCGAAGAATGAGAGGAGACAGACCCGGAAACAGAGATCGCCGGAGAACAATCGGAATTAGGGGTCGAGATGGGAAGAATCCGTTTAACTTCCGTCGGACTTATGAAAATTAGGGGGAAGAAATTGGGAAATTAGGGATTTAGATTGTATCGGATTGATGGGTGGAAAATGGGTAGGTATTGTCGTGGTTGGGTTGTAATTAACAGAATGTAAGAGGGACAAACTTGTATTTTGATGAGTTTTTGATTTTTAAAAAATCAAAACTAAATTAATTTTTAGAAAGGTGGCATATCTGAACATTTTTTCAGTAAAGGTGGCGTTTGTGCATTTGATCCATCGATCTCCACATATGAACCCACATATATACATAGTTTTTGTTTTTGACATATAAAAGTTATATAAGCATATGACTGGATCATGTTGTGCAACGTTATCTATTCGAATATCTCATTCCTTCCAAACAAACAAAATAAAATAATATTGGCGTAAAATTTACCACAGAATCCATATCATGATCTCTATCTGATTTCAAGAGGGGTTCAGAGACACTACTAAGTAACTCAAAATCCCAGAATCTTGGGAGCTATGTGAAGCAAAGGCTCCAAAGCACTCGGAGCAAACTTCCTCGCAAAGAGATAACACATGGATGTGTTGCCACCATTGTAAGTGCAGTTTCTTCCATCAAAGATCTTTCCAAAGAACTTCTCTGTAATGTCCGATCCCCCAAACGTGGCCGGGTGGGGCCCTCCCCTCGACCAGTCCACCCACGTCAAGCTCCGGTTCGCCAAGACCACTGGTTTCTCAATTGTCAGCATCGTCGGGAAATAATGCTCGTCCACATAGCAAGCAGGCCTACAAAACTCTTTGAATTTCGGGTAATACAATGTGTCTTTGACAATGGTAGCTGCGAGGTCCCGGTTTATCTCAAACCATTGAGACCCTTTTCGCCATTTGGTGATGGGAACTTCAGGGTCCATGTTCTGGTTGTAGCGGCCCCGCCCAAACGGTCCAGGGTCATCGAAAGCACCCATGAAGCTGTGTTTCGATTGGCTTAAGTAGCTGTAGATGGTTGTAAAGTTGAAGAGTGGAATGCATGACTCCGAGACGAGAACAAACCACTCGTTGGAGATATCGAGCAGCGCGTTCGCGAGAAGCCGCTTCTCCGCATCGCACATGGTCATTCTCCCCCATTCTGCAACCTGCGAAATGATGTAGATATCCAGATTACAATCGAATCAAGTACATAACCAATTAGCTTAGAAGTGATCAGAAGAACTGCTAGGACAAAAGGCTAACAAAGAAACCAAGTTCGATTCAAGAGTTAACATTTTCTGATACTTCATGGAATTTGTACATCCCCAGCTTATCACTCTGACTAACATAAATACTTCAAGAAGAATGGCTACATAGCATTAAAAAAAAAAAAAGACGGCATGGTGCCGAGACAATATGCGAAAAAGGCTTCTAAAGAAAGAAACCAAGTTTGATCCAAGAGCTCCATTTCCTCGTAGTATATGTAATTGGTATCCATGAAACAGAAAGAGTGTTAGAAGAAGCGGACCTGGCTCGGTATCTGCCTCCGGTGGAAAACAGAACTAGATGGAAACTTGGATGTAAAAGATGGGTGCGGATGAATGTAAACCGAGTAAAGCCCTTTGTGACCTTTGAGAAACCTCTCCCAAAGCAAAGCAAGCGGCAAGGGGCCTTTAGTCAAGAACATGAAGGCAATCTTTGGAACCCTTTTAAAGGGATATCCTTTTCTCCGAGGCGAGAAAGACGCACGCCAAAGGAGCTCTTCATCGGTCATGTTATGCATCATGACAAGAGGAGGTTGTATCCATCTACTTAAAGCATTCGGTTCCTCCTCACGGCATGGCACAAAGCTAGAAGTGACAGTGGTTACTACATTTTGTATTCCAGTATACTTGATTGAAGATACACTAATGATGAAGACAGTAACAGCAAAAGCAAGAAAAAGCCCTAGCACAAGAAGGAGTTTGGGTGGAAATGCCTTATACTGCCCTATTCTAACCGAGATTATAAGTTTTTCCTTAATGATTACACACTTGTAATCTATCCCATAATCTCCCCTAGAACAAATGAATCAACATGTTTTATATTGATGGGGATTTCGGTTATGAGAAGGATGAATGTCTAACCTTGATCCATTGCTTTGTTAGACATGATGATGATTCCTTGATGATTGTTTGATCTTCTCCTTCCCTTCCTTACTGCGATCTCCCCTTCGACAGAGCCGGGGTGTTCAGATTCCGATCACAATCTCTAATATCTCTTTTTATGTTTATGTGTTTCTATCTTCTTTCTTTTAGTGTCTCAATTCTGGAAAAACCAGAATCTGTCACTCACTTTCTGCAATAACTTCTACCCTTTTCTTTTATATGAGGCCCAAAGTGATTCTCACTGTTAAAGGAGGAGTTGTGTCTTTTCAATGAGACATCCATTCATTAAAACATAACACATAAACTATATTTTAATATATATACAATTATATAAGTTAAACCATTATATATATAAATGCATATAAACCTTAGATTAGATTCTTTATTGGGTAGAGTAAGAGGGTTGACATCAAACCCATTCCGGTATCTTTTCTTTGATTCGGTCCATCACCGTATCCCGTTACATACCGGAAACTTTAAGCCTTACATTAAACTTAAACTATAATAGTTGGACCGTTAATACTTCGGCCACACTAACGGAAATATTCTTACATTCTCCCACTTGGCCGTGTATTAACTTAATGGTTCAACTTCCTTTAAAGCGCGCCTTTCATTAAGCTTAATTATCCCCTTTTTAAGTACCATAAAATCAGGACTTATCGAATGAGGCGGTCCCCTATCTTTTACAGCGATAAGTTCCCTTCCATCATCACAACCAGTTCAAACTTTACTACTTCTTTAATATTTGAGAGGTTACTTAATTCTCAAAAAAATTCTTTTATGTTGAGATATAACCTTATTCTCAACTCATATGTTATCCTAACCCTACATGTACATACCATAATGATAACATATTAATTTGCAGAAAAACAAATAAACTTTATTGAATTCAAATTACTTAAGTTAGCATCTTTACAATAGCATAATATCAATACAGCAAGGCCTTATCAATTATTCCCATCCTTTCTACATGGCCAATGAAGATACCAGGAGGGAGTCCTTTCGTTAACGGATCCGCTACCATCATATCCGTTCTTATATGCTCAATTGCTACTCTGCGTTTCTGCACTTCTTCCTTTACAGACAAGTATTTTATCTCCATGTGCTTAGCACCTTTCGAATACTTGTCATTCTTTGCGAAGAAGACTGCTGCGGAATTATCACAATACATTCTCAGTGGTTTGGAAATACTGTCAATAAGTCCAAGTCCTGAGACAAAGTTCCGCAGCCACAATGCTTGAATTGTGGCCTCATAGCATGCCACGAATTCTGCTTCCATGGTGGAAGTAGCAATGACGGACTGCTTTCCACTCTTCCATGATACTGCTCCTCCAGCTAATAGGAACAGATAGCCAAACGTCGATTTTCGAGAATCGACGCACCCGGCATAGTCTGAATCAGAGTATCCGATAACTTCAAGATTATCGGATCTCCTGTACGTAAGCATAAACTCTTTGGTGCCTTGCAAGTACCTGAGAACTTTCTTTGCAGCCTTCCAGTGGTCCATTCCAGGATTACTTTGATACCGACCCAAGACACCAACCGCGAAACTGATGTCTGGTCGAGTACATGTTTGAATGTAATTCAAACTTCCTACCACTGACAGGTAAGGTATCATCTCCATTTCTTTCCTCTCTAGTTCATTCTTTGGACATTGAGCTTTATTGAATTTGTCCCCTTTCTGAACTGGAGCTTTGCTTAACTTGCACATTTTCATTCCATATCTCTTCAAGACTTTATCTATGTATCCTTTCTGAGACAAACTTAACAATCCTTGTGATCTATCCCGGATTATTTCAATCCCTATGACATAGTTTGCCTCACCTATATCCTTCATTTCAAAGTTCTTGGAGAGATATTTCTTTACATCACTCAACATACTCATATCATTTGTAGCCAACAATATATCGTCAACATACAATACTAGGATAATAAACTTGCTCCCACTGACTTTCATATAAATACATCGATCAACGATAACTTCTATGAAACCGTATGACAACATAGTATCATTGAACTTTAAATACCATTGTCGGGAGGCTTGTTTCAATCCATATATTGACTTCCTCAGCTTACACACAAGATTTTCTTTTCCTGCAACCACATAACCTTCCGGTTGGTCCATGTAAACTTCTTCCTCAAGCTCTCCATTAAGAAAGGCGGTTTTGACATCCATTTGGTGAAGCTCCAAATCATAATGAGCTACCAATCCCATGACAATTCTTAAGGAATCCTTCTTTGAAACTGGAGAGAAGGTATCCGTATAGTCAATGCCTTCCTTTTGAGTGAACCCTTTAGCAACAAGGCGAGCCTTGTACCTTTCTATGTTACCTCTAGAGTTCCGTTTGGTCGTAAAGATCCATTTACATCCAACGGTTTTGAAACCATCAGGCAACTCTACTAGGTCCCACACTTTGTTCACTTCCATAGAAGACATTTCTTCATTTGAAGCAATCGACCACTTTTCAGAATTTTCACTTTCCATGGCTTTTCTGAATGTTTTCGGTTCTTCATCAAGACTAAGGTCACATTCATTCTCAACATCATAAACCACATAGTCATCTGTAATGGCGGATCTCCTTTCCCTTACAGATCGCCTTAATTGATTTTGTGGTATGACGTTCTGTTCTTGAATGACGACTTGTTCATTTTCGGTTTCCTGAACTAGTGGGTCCGTATGTTCTTCATTCTGTTGTTCTGTTTCGATATTAGGCTGTTCACCGACAACAGGAACAACAACTTGGGTTGGAACTACGGGTGAAGAATCTTCTACCCGAGTTTCTTTAATGTTCACTCCCCTAGATTCTGAACTCCCACTAGATTCACCATTTTCAATGAATCTAGCATTACCAGTCTCGACAATTCTCGTACTATGGTTAGGACAGTAAAACACAAACCCCTTTGACTTTTCCGGATAGCCAATGAAAAACCCACTGACTGTCCTAGAGTCCAATTTCTTTTCATGCGGATTATACGGCTTTACTTCAGCTGGACATCCCCAGACACGTAAGTGTCTTAAACTGGGTTTCCTCCCCGTAAATAGTTCAAATGGAGTCATTGGAACCACCTTACTAGGAACCCGGTTTAAAATATATGTCGCTGTCTTTAATGCGTATATCCACATTGACATTGGTAGTTTGCAATTACTTAACATACTCCTAGCCATTTCTATTAAAGTACGGTTACGCCTTTCAGCTACACCGTTCTGCTGAGGTGTTCCGGGCATTGTGTACTGAGCACAAATGCCCTTACTTTCCAGAAATTTAGCAAATGGCCCTGGACATTGTCCTTTTTCGGTGAATCGACCATAATATTCACCACCTCTATCAGATCTCACAACTTTTACTTTCTTTTCAAGTTGCCTTTCCACTTCATCAATGAACACTTTTAGTACGTCCACTGATTGAGCCTTTTCATGCAACAAATAAGTATATCCATACCGTGAGTAATCATCAATAAAAGTGATGAAATAAGTCTCACCACTCCATGACGGAGCATCTATAGGGCCACAAATATCTGTGTGAATTAACTCTAAGAGTTCATTACTTCTTGTGGCTTGTTTCTTTGTGATGTGTTTGGTTTGCTTTCCTTTAATGCACTCGATACACACATCCAAGTCACTAAAATCCAATTGAGGTAATAATTCTTTCTTTATTAACCTCATCATCCTTTCTTTGGATATGTGACCTAATCTTTTATGCCACAAAATTGTTGAGTTTTCACTAGTTGCACTACGTTTAATTCCTTGATACTCAATATTAAACAAAGATTCAGAGAAGGTTTTATCAAGATTGAACTTATAAAGTGAATCACACAATGTACCATTACCATAAAAGGTTCTGTTACGGTACAACGAAAACACACCATTACCAATCTTAAAGTTAAAAACTACATCATCCAACCTACTCACTGAAACAAGATTTCTAGCACACTCAGGTACAAAGAGACAATTTTCAAGATCTACAAAACAACCAGTGTCGAAGATCAATCTATACGTCCCAATGCCTTCTATTTGCGCCTTCATCCTGTTTCCCATGAACAAGTACCTTTCAGTTCCTTTTAAAGGCTGGATCGAACTGAATCCCTGTTCAATATGAGATACATGAGTAGAAGCTCCAGAATCAAGCCACCAAGTATTTCTAGGCACTTCTACAAGATTCATTTCAGAACAAACATATAAATGTTCGTTACCTTTCTTGTCGAACCATTCCTTCCTTTTAGGGCAGTCTTTCTTCATGTGCCCCTCCTTCTTGCAGAAGAAACACTTGACAGCAGCTTTACGGATTTTTCTTTCAGGAGTCTTAAAGACAGCCTTATCCTTCTTTTTGCCCTTGCTTGATTTCTTAGAGTTTCCCATGGCACTATCATGTCCTGCAAACATTGCAATGTCGCCCTTCTGTTTCTTTAATCTCCCTTCCTCCTGAACCAACATGGCCTTCAATTCTTGAAGAGTCCACTTATCCTTAATGGTGTTGTAATTCACCTGGAACTGGCCATACTCCATAGGTAGAGAGTTCATAATAAACTGTACCAAGAAGGACTCATGCACTTCCATTCCCATGGACGTTAACTTTGATGCCAAGTTTGACATGTGAGTGACGTGATCATGGATTGTCTGAGACCAATCGAATCTTTTTGTAGTTAGCTCACTCATGAGACTACCTACAATCGATTTGTCAGCGACATCCGATTGTGATTGTTCTTTAATTTTCAAGATGAATTCCCTTGCTTTCTCTGTCTTAGGCATGGATGGCTTGACACTGTCCGCCATCGTCATCCTAAGTAAATTCAGGCACAGCCGGTTAGAGCGCTCCCAAGTCTCATGACGAGACTTTTCCAATTCGGTGCTCGTATCTGTAATGGCTGCCGGCTCTTCATCCGTGAGTATAGCCTGATCAAGGGACATTACACCCAAGGAGAACTTAATCTGTTCAGACCATTCCTCATAGTTGAGCCCATTGAACTTTACGACAGAGTTTGCAGAAGCAAACGGAGCTGCAAAAAATTTATATATGCTTACCATAAGTTCTATGATACTTTAATAGATTCATTGACAACAAATAATCTAAACGCTTTCATTTTTTTTTTTTTTTTTAAGCAACCTTTGGGCAATACTTAAAAAAAAAAAAAATACACTTAAATTGATGCTTGTTTAGATTTTCTTTAATAATTAATCAATCCATAGTTAGAGTGGATAGGAATGCTACCTTTGGGTATACACACCATCAACCGCAACATGGGTGATTAATACTTTAGTTGTTATTTAATACACCCAATGATCCACCTTTGGGTGATCTCCTAGGGTATACTAATAAAGCAATTGATCAATCAATAAAAACTTTTCATGTCATTTAGCATCCTTTAATCATGATCAATTATGAATTTTTATTTTTACCGTCACATTAAATATAACCAGACCACTTTGGTGATTAACAAGTTATACGTAATGTGAACTCTCTTCTTATAAGTTTTATTATAAAGTTTTATATATATAGTTTTTATATATATATATATACATGTAATAACTTTTTCATAATAGCTTAGTCTTTCACATTTCAGAAAGTACAGCGGAAACGGTTTTATTTTCCCCGATCGACCATAGGGTCGTGGCAGTTACTTTTAATGCGAAAAAAAAAAAATAAAAAAATAAAAAAATAAAAAAAATTCCGCGACTGTTCATCGCGACTGTTCATCGCATTTTTTTTTTTTTTTTTTTTTTTAAACTTTAAAATCCTATAACTTTTGATTTACTTGATGGATTTTAATGAATTTTATACCGATAGATAGATAATTTCATCCTCTACACATTGATATAACTTTTAGACCATTTTCAGATTCAATGCGTTGATGAATTTTCAGAAAGAAAAAACGAGATTTTCGGTTTTATCCATCAATATGCTTTAAAATTGAAACAAATGATTCTAGGGTGGCTCTGATACCACATATAAGTTTTTCCTTAATGATTACACACTTGTAATCTATCCCATAATCTCCCCTAGAACAAATGAATCAACATGTTTTATATTGATGGGGATTTCGGTTATGAGAAGGATGAATGTCTAACCTTGATCCATTGCTTTGTTAGACATGATGATGATTCCTTGATGATTGTTTGATCTTCTCCTTCCCTTCCTTACTGCGATCTCCCCTTCGACAGAGCCGGGGTGTTCAGATTCCGATCACAATCTCTAATATCTCTTTTTATGTTTATGTGTTTCTATCTTCTTTCTTTTAGTGTCTCAATTCTGGAAAAACCAGAATCTGTCACTCACTTTCTGCAATAACTTCTACCCTTTTCTTTTATATGAGGCCCAAAGTGATTCTCACTGTTAAAGGAGGAGTTGTGTCTTTTCAATGAGACATCCATTCATTAAAACATAACACATAAACTATATTTTAATATATATACAATTATATAAGTTAAACTATTATATATATAAATGCATATAAACCTTAGATTAGATTCTTTATTGGGTAGAGTAAGAGGGTTGACATCAAACCCATTCCGGTATCTTTTCTTTGATTCGGTCCATCACCGTATCCCGTTACATACCGGAAACTTTAAGCCTTACATTAAACTTAAACTATAATAGTTGGACCGTTAATACTTCGGCCACACTAACGGAAATATTCTTACAGAGATTCCATTTTCTTTTCCTTGTTCCAACTGCACAACCCTAGTCTGCATCCTTAACACTAAATAAAGATATAGTATCAAACCTGATCTAAACAGTCTGGCAAATCCCAAGTGATCGTAAAACTAAAACTGCAGATCTCATCGCTAATCACGAAGTCGGCGAAGTTTTCAATCCAGATAAACGAAATCGGTAACACCCAAAGAAAGTAGGATTCAATCGCTATTTCTTCAGCGAATCGAAACTCGGAGCAGTCAACTTTGCAACCGTCGAAAAGTTGATAAGAAACGTAAACGGATCCAAAGAGCTACTTGAAGAAAGTACACCGCCAAATGAATAAAGCAGAGGATGATGAAGAAGAATCGAGTTTGAAAAGTAAAGTCAGGAAGAAGGTTTTTGCGTAGACCGCTGGTCAGACTCTGGGGACATATCGGAATCGCATCATGACGTTATTTACTTTCCTGATTTTTTTTTTTTAATTTCTAGGATTTTTATCAGATTTTGAAATTCAAGCAATTATTATAGAAATTTGAGTTAAACCAGATCAATGACACTGAAAAACAATTAATGAATAAAACAGATTTGTGGCATTAAGAATGCAAAAAAACAAAAAAAAGGAAAAATGGACAAATATGCTATGCGAAGAAGCTATTAATGATATCTCTATATACAAAAGGAAATTGATCTTATTATATAAAGTTGGATTCCTCCACGTGAGTGTGACACATATGATAATTTTTAATCACGAGATTATGACATTTGTCATACTTAATTTAAATATTGACATGCGTCAATTTAATAAAAAAAATCAAAATGAATTGAAGTAAATATTAAAAAAGATTAAAATAAAAAAGGCAATCTTAGTAAAATTAAATTAAAGTAAATATTAAAAAAATGTAAAATAAAAAATGCAATCTTACCAAAAAAAACAAATATAGGCAAGGAAAACTTATAATAAAATAAAGTGACAAAAAGAAACTTAAAAGTTTATAATTTACAACCACGATCAAATTTAAAAAAAGAAAATTATAAATATTATCTAAACTTAAAAGGAAAATTATTAATATATGATTTAAAATTGATTCATAATCCTAAAAATTAAATTGAAAAGTAGTTATGTTTAGATAAAGAAAAATTAAACAAAAATTATAAATAAAAGCCAAAGTTAAAAAAAAACAAATTTTAGTTTAGAATAAAGAAACTAAACAATAGATTACAATCCTAAAAATAAAAGGAATAAAAGCCAAATTTTATTTTTTTTTAAAACATATTTCAGTTTAGAATAAGAAATTAAACAATAGATTAAAATCCTAAAAAGATTAAGTTTTTTAAAAAGAAAGAACAATTAGAAATTCTTAAAAAAAATACAAACTTAAAATGGAATACAATCCTAAAAATAAAAGAATTTTAATTCCTCAACTCTAGATAACCAAATTGATAGTTTCTCAATTTCACATTCATAATTCTAAAATGTAAAGTTACTAATATATATATATATATATATATATATATATATATATATATCTTATTATATAAAGCTGGATCTCTCATTGTGAGTGTGACACATATAATTATTCTCACTCACGAGATCGTGACATTTGTTACAGTTAATTTAGATATTGATATGTGTCAATTTAATTAAAAAAATAAATTAAAGTGAAATTTTTAAAAAATAAACTAAAAAGCAATTTTAAAAAAAGAAAGAAAAAACAAGAATAAATCAAGAAAATTTAAACAAAAGAAAAGTGACAAAATGAAACTTAAAAGATTATAATATACAACCACGACCAAACTTAAAAAACGATTATTATTAGGATAATTCTTACTCACGAGATCATGACATTTGTCACAGTTAATTTTGATCTTAACATTTCTCAATTTAATTAAAAAGTAAAAATAAATTACAGTAAATATTAAAAAATGTTAAATTAAAAAAGGAGATTTTAGTAAAATTGAATTAAATTAAATTTTTAAAAAGTGTAAAATAAAAAATGAAATCTTACAAAAAAACAAGTATATGAAATCTTACAAAAAAAAACAAGTATATGAAATCTTACAAAAAAAACAAGTATATGTAAGGAAAACTTATAATAAAAGAAAGTGACAAAAAGAAACTTAAAATTTTATAATTTACAACCACGATGAAATTTAAAAAAAGAAAATTATAAATATATTCTAAACTTAAAAAGAAAATTATTAATATACGATTTAAAATCAATTCCTATTCCTAAAAAGTAAATTGAAAAAAGTAGTTATGTTTAGATAAAAAAATTTTAAATAAAAGCCAAAGTTAAAAAAAAACAAATTTTAGTTTAGAATAAAGAAATTAAACAATAGATTACAATCCTAAAAAAGGAATAAAAGCCAAATTTTATTTTTTTTAAAAACATATTTCAGTTTAGAATAAGGAAATTAAGCAATAGATTACAATCCTAAAAAGCTTAAGTTTTTAAAAAAGAAAAAACAATTAGCAATTCTTAAAAAAAACACAAACTTAAAATGGAATACAATCCTAAAAAAAAAAAAAATTCTAATTCCCCACCTCTAGATAACCAAATTGATAGTTTCTCAATTTGACATTCATAATTCTAAAAGTTAAAGTTACTAATATATATATATATATATATATATATATATATATATCTTATTATATAAAGTTGGATATCTCAATGTGAGTGTGACACGTAGAATAATTCTCACTCACGAGATCGTGACATTTGTCACGGTTAATTTAGATCTTGATATGTGTCAATTTAATAAAAAAAATTATGAATTAAAGTAAATATATAAAAAAATTAAACTAAAAAGGCAATTTTAAAAAAGAAAGAAAAAAACAATAATAAATCAGGAAAACTTATACTAAAGAAAAGTGACAAAATGAAACTTTAAAGATTATAATCTACAACAACGATCAAACTTAAAAAACGATAATTATTAAGATAATTCTTATTCACGAGATCGTGACATTTATCACAGTTAATTTTGATCTTATCATGTGTCAATTTAATTAAAAAATAAAAATAAATTACAGTAAATAGTAAATAGGTTAAACTAAAAATTATATATATTTTAAAAACTAACCGATCTTTTTTTTTTTTGAAAACCAACCTTTTGGCATTTAAAATTACCAAAATACTCAAAAAAACCAAACATATGAATTTTCTTAAATTCTATTTCTTTATTTTTGATTAATTTTAAAAATGAATAAAATATGGATGTAAAAAATGACGAACATATCTAGATTTTGTACGTGGAAACTTAAAAAAACAATTCAATAACAAAGCAGTTTGTATGAACTTACGGTTTCACAAACGTGTTTTTGTATAATTTTGTTGTACGATGATGATGTATATAGACAGTTTGAGTATGTTAATGATAAATATAATAATAGATTTGTGTATATCTAATAAAATTGTTTATATCTAATATGAATTTTAATTAAAATAATTTATTTTTTCTTTCGAAATATATATATATATATAAATAAATTGTTGAATATTTATTTTATAATATATATTTATTATGAAAAATAAAAAAAAAACAATTATTGTATTTGTATATTCTCAAAATTTTATGATGGGTATAATTTTTTACCTAATAAAAAGTTAACTTTCAAATATTTTAAAAGAGGGGTTAGTTTTCAAAATATATAATAATTTTGGGATATTAAATCAAATTTCCTCAAATATTAAATAGGTTAAACTAAAAAAGGCAATCTAAAAAAAGTAAAAAATAATTAAAGTAAATATTAAAAATAATTTACTAAAAAAAGACAATCTTTAAAAAAAAAAGAATAAGTAATGAAAACTTATAATAAAGAAAAATTGACAAAAGGAAATTTACAAGTTTATAATTTACAACCACGACCAAACTTAAAAAATGAAAATTATAAATATACTTTAAACCTAAAAGGAAAATTATTAATATACGACCAAACTTAAAAGTTTATAATTCTTTCCATTATGACAAAAAGAAACTTAAAAAAAGAAAAATTATTAATATACAACCACGACCAAACTCTATATAATAATCTACACATTTCTAAAGTTTTTAAAAATGAATAAAAGCAAAAAAAAACATATTTCATTTTGGAATTAGTAAAAAATTTATCATATAAAACCGAATGTTTCAAAGTTGTTAATTCACCTGATCGCGACATGTGTCAAGTCAAAGTTGAAAATATTTAAAATCAATTAATAAAAAAACTTAAAAATTCTTATTTATAATCTTAAAATATAAAGTTACTAAAAATAAAATTAAAAAGTTAAATAATTAAATTTATCTTAAAGGGCAAAATCAATATAGAAAGAAAAACATTACTTAGTTTTTCATTTAGATTAAGAAGATTAATCATAAAAGAAAAAAGAATTCTAATTTATCACCTCTATATAAACCACAATTATGTAGTATATCAATTACTCCCACAAAAAAATTAAAAGTTCAATAATCGTATCCAATATTTTGGATCTCGGATATCATTTGGTGATGAAAACGTCAAAACATCTTAAAATATCCACTAATTTGCGACTAGTTTTGACAACATCCATTTTACTAAGTATCGTTAACTCAACTGAAAAAATATTAATGAAAAAGCTAAGAGGTCACATGATTGAGTGACATTTGGGACGAGAACATATAAAATACTCTGGTCCCGAACCTCGGATGTACGAACTTTGATCCGGAACCTTCTAATAATTAAAAAAAAAATGTTTTCGATTAATATATAAAAAATAAAAATAAAATAACAAAAGGAAATCGGATGAGTTGAAGTCAAATTAAAAAAGGAAGAAAGGGACGGATGGAAAATATCTATAAATACTCCTAATAACAAAGAGTATATATGTTTTTTTACCAAACCACAATTTGCCCCAAGGTAAGAGGCGGCTTCGTCTGATTCCTATAATAATACTCAAACCCTTAAAGGAGGGGAGAGGTCAAGTTTCTTCTCTTGTGATTTCGCCGATCATGGATTCCGATAATGACATGCTCGATGCCTACGATATGGAATCTGGAGACAGCGACGATTACAACGACAGTGATGATGGTGAACCCTTGATCGACGGGTTCCTTGAGGAAGAAGACGGGGACGATGCCGCGATGATCTCCTCGCTTCGCTCTCAGAGAAATTATGTCGTTCTCAAGGAAGAAGATATCCGCAGGCATCAGAAGGATGACATTGGACGAGTTTCCACGGTCCTATCCATAAGCGAGGTCGAAGCGAGCGTTTTGCTTCTTCACAACCACTGGAGTGTTAGTAAAGTTCATGATGAATGGTTTGCGGATGAGGAGAGAGTTCGGAAAACTGTTGGCATATTGGAGGGACCTGTTGTTACTCATGGCCGATCCCGAAAACTTGCAACATGTCGAATATGCTTTGATTCCTTTCTTCGTGGAAAATTTGTACCGGTTGCTTGTGGTCATCGTTTCTGCCCTACTTGCTGGACTCGTTATATCAGCATAGCCATCAATGATGGCCCAGGATGCTTGTTGCTAAAGTGTCCCGACCCGTCTTGTCCTGCTGCTGTCGGTCGAGATATGATCGAGAAACTGGCTTCTAATCAAGACAAAGACAAGTATGATAGATATTTTCTTAGGTCTTATATCGAAGACAACAGAAATATGAAGTGGTGTCCTGCCCCAGGATGCGAGCACGCGATTGGTATTTCTGACGGGAGTAGTGTCGGTTATGATGTTTCCTGCTTGTGTTTGCATAGCTTTTGCTGGAATTGCGCTGAAGATGCTCACCGTCCTGTGGATTGTGACACAGTTTCACAATGGATACGTAAGAACAGCGCTGAATCTGAAAACACGAAATGGATACTTGCCAACTCAAAGGCTTGTCCCAAGTGTAAGCGTCCAATTGAAAAGAATCATGGCTGCATGCACATGACATGCACTCCACCTTGTAAACATCAGTTTTGTTGGCTTTGCCTTGGTGCATGGAAAGAGCACGGGGAAAGCACTGGTGGGCATTATGCCTGCAACCGGTATGAGGCGGCTAAGCGAGAAGGACTGTATGATGAGGCTGAAAGGAGGCGAGAGATGGCTAAGAAGTCGCTAGAGAGATACACTCATTATTATGAGCGCTGGGCAAGCAATCAAAAGTCGAGGGAAAAAGCTATGGAGGATCTGCAGAATATGCAATCGGAGAAGCTTAAGAAGCTTAGTGAGATACACGGCGAACTGGAAACTCAGCTCGTGTTCATCACAGATGCGTGGCTTCAGATCATCGAATGCAGACGGGTACTGAAATGGACATATGCATATGGGTACTACCAACTTGAATCCGATCATGATAAGCAACAATTTTTCGAGTATTTGCAAGCTGAGGCTGAGTCAGATTTGGAGAGGCTCCACAAATGCGTAGAGATGGAATCGGAGGTGTTTCAAAATGCTGAAGGCCCTTCAGAAGAAGATTTCAATCATTTCCGGACAAAATTAACCGGTTTGACCAAGACAACGAAAAACTACTTTGAAAATCTGGTGAAAGCTCTGGAGAATGGTTTTGCTGATGGTGAGAAAAACGACAGCACGCACAAGTGAACTATCTCTCTCTGTCTTGTGCGGGACGAGGAACCGTAAGAGTTTGTGATAGTTTTTTAATTTACCCTAAATATTGTTTGGTATAAAAGAATCTGCACATTGTTACCTAGCTTTTTGATTGCCTTGATCTGCTAGTGCAATGTCTATGAAACAAACTGGAGTTTCTTGTCTGAAATGTTACCTCCTTTGTGTCAAAATCTTTTCGAATTTGATTGATATAAGAAACCAAATAACCCCTGATCGATATCTAAACCCTACCACACAACACAAACATGGTCTATTCTATAAATGGACCTGGTAACTATACATCTAGTACTACAACTACCAAACTCAATAATTGCATTCCATTACTTGAAGTGAATTTGGAGTTTATAAAACTATATGAAATCTTTATTCACCACTCTTCTTTATTCATTAAGCATCCACAATTTATCATCAAATTGGGTTTATATACTTCTTCAAGTCAATTTCAATCGCATCTCGAACTTCTTCCCAACAAGCAACGACAGTCTAGAAACCTCCACACTCATAAATTTCTGATCATCATCGTCCAAAACCGTCTTAATAACAGAGATTCTCGGACTCCTCAATCTCTCACCTGTCCTAACCTCGTACGCTTTTACACTCTCCACGTTCTCGAATCCAACAAACGTCACTTTCCCGATGCTCCATTTCATTCTCGACGCATACTCTGGGTTCACCACTTCCGATCTCAGTACCGCGGATTTTCCAGTCACATAGCACCGGAACTTTACGAGGGTCCAATCACGGTTCCCTCCTCCTCCCATCCGTACGTTTTCCCCGTCATCGAGAAACAGTTCGCCGGAGATGTTCTCAAGCTTGCTGGCTACAACAAGAAGCTCAAACGGTGTCGTTCTGGCTTCTCTAGTTGTCATCGCTTCTCCTTGCATAGCCACAATGCTACCTATTCACAAAGTTAACTCAACTTCGGCTATCAAATCCGATAACTAGTAGTACTTAGGAATGGGCAAACGGAAAATTTACTACCTTCTCGAACATGAACATTGACGTGATCGGCCGGAGTATCAAGCCTAACGTGCTTGCCGGAATCTCCACTGACAGCAAACGAATAATTAAACATATCGAACCAGTTTCCGGCGGGGAAATATGCGTCGACCGTAGCTGTACCTTTCTCCAGCGGCGGGGAAATCCTCCCATTTTGCAGCATTGTCGCCGGTCCAGTGAGCTGTGTATTTCCCCGAGCTTACAAACGTGGATCTTGACAAAATAAACGGTCTCTTACCCGTTATATCCACTATAGCTTGGTGAGTGGCTTTAGCTTCCAAGAGTCCATACATGTTATGCGCATCGTATTCACTAACATTTCCAAAATGGATACTGTCTTCTGATTTATCGGCATTTTGTCCCCTAAGTTGTTGATCTTGTAAGGAGGATCATCGAGTGAAGATCCAGGGGACAGAGGTGAAGTTATGAAATTTGACAACTCATTCATGTCAAGCCACACACCATCCAATGGGAGAATTTCCTGGAACATCTTGATTTCATTGCTCCAGAAAGTTGCAGCAGCTGGATTCAAGAAGTCAGGGTAGTACACTTTTCCAGGCCAAACCTGACCGAGATAAGGCTCACCATTTCGTTTTATGAAAGCATCCGCTTCTAGCCCTCTTTCATATGTCCCGTAAGAGCTATTCACACTGATACCTACATATAAACCCAAATTCTCATGTCTTGAATCAATTTTTTAGAGACTCTGGAGATCGTATATGGGTTTTACCAGGATCCAAGATGAGCACGTATTTCTGACCGCTCTTGTGAAGCCTATCCACGAATGATTTCATCTTGTCCTCAGGGAAATTCACGGGATCCAAAGTGAAGTCTTTGTATCCGTCCATGTAATCAATGTCTGTCCACATAACCTCAAGAGGTATTCCAGCTTTTGCATATCCATCAACCACAGATTCAAGGTCTGAAACATTGTTGTATGCATACCGACACTGGTGAAATCCTTCACGAAAAATGAAACCCATTTTTATGTCAATTTGCGAAACGTTTTCCGCACAAAACCAAAGCAAAACCACACATTTCAATTCACAAAAACAATTATTATCTCATTATGCAATGGACTAACTTACTATAAGGAAATAAATGCACAGAGTGAATCTCAGTCTCTTACCAAATGACCAGTAAGGCATAGGGGCAGGTCTTCCGATAAACCCCGTATACTGATTCATCACCATCTCCGGCGATGGTCCGGCGAACACATAGAGATCGATGATGCCGCCGATTACATTATAAGTAATTCGATTTCCCTCATACCTCACGTCCATTCCGTTGCTGTTCAGTAAGAGAACGCCGTGAGTCGTCCCTGCTTCCTCGTGGCCGTTTGATCCTCTTATATCGATGTAGAACGGGTGCGATCCGTAAAGGTTAACATCCGGAATCTCGCTGGCGATGTCGGCGTTCCACAAAGTCATGGTGTCGCCGGGAATTAGCTTGAACGATCGCTTCGTGTGCTCTCCGAGACCGTACAGATTCGATCGGTTTTCCGGTAACGCGGAAGATAGTAAGGAATTGGTCTTTGAAGACGAAATAAGTGTTTGGATCTGATGGATCCGGCGATGTGTCGAAGAGGACATCGCCGGAGGATCTTCGGGAAACGGAGAAACCGAAGGGCGTGGTGTTGTGGAGGGTGAAAACTAAGTCGGATGATGGATCTTGCAGGAAATTGTTCTCCGACGAGTTTCCTCCGCCCTCTTCCGATAATGAACGGCGAGGAGAGTGGTTTCCGGCGTGAGGAATGACGGTTTCCGGTATCTCCCATCTTTGTTGACTAGAATCTGTGAGTCTGATTCTCAAACGCTCACTTGTCTCCAAGCTGCACATATATATATACATCATTTCATTTAATGGCAAATTATCGCAGATTTAAAATTAATTTGAAAAACTTAGGAATAATAAGCCAAATTTAAATATTCTGGAGATTGATTAGAGAGAGACGATTATTATCACCTGACACGAAGGCTAAGCGTTTGAACATCTGGTGCGTAAACGGACGACGGTTTGATCAGATCAAGCTTCGCCGTCAAAACCTTGCGGTTGGAATCAACGGCCACTGATCTGACGACATAGCCGTATCCAACGACTGTGGCTTCTTCTTCTTCTGCTAGAACGCAGAAGAAGAAGACGACAACGATGAGT
The DNA here is from genome assembly GCA_030161315.1 of Eutrema japonicum. NCBI lineage: Eukaryota > Viridiplantae > Streptophyta > Magnoliopsida > Brassicales > Brassicaceae > Eutrema > Eutrema japonicum. The sequence continues at coordinate 52,020,524 of BSQW01000005.1, forward strand.
ATAGTAGGAAACCACTGAAGAGGTGATATTTTGATTTTGGTTTCGGTTTCGGTTTCAGACTGTTTTTTGTTTTCTCTTCATTTGGGAGCTCATTTTCTTTGTAGATAAGATTAACCTATATTTTATGAATTTGTGACGAGAGGAGGTTGACGGAGAAAAGGAAGAGTTGATGTTAAGATTAGTGTTAACATCTCTTTTTTTTTTTTTTTCATCTGAAATTTATTCATTATATTAAACAAAGAAGAAATACACAAGATACAAAGGTGGAATACGTTTTTGGTACACTAAGCCAATGGAAAACGAAAATTCCCCAGAAACTAAGCCCAAAACACGGGAGACTAAGTCCGATACACGGGAAAATAAGCCCAACAAACGAGAAACAACAACATAAATCATAAATTCGATAACCCCGACCCCAAACAAAAAAGAAGCAACCGAACAAACGAGAATGTATAAGGCTGAACAACACAACCTGACAATAAAATGGAAGGTTACACGGAAATATTCAACTCTTTCAGTCCAAGAATACGCCATGCTGACTGTGAAAATACCATGTCTTTCACCTTCCTACCAACAACTGGATTTGACCCAAAAGATTGGGAAATTTTTTCCAGAATTTGAAGGAAAAGGAAATTGTTGAAGTACCCTAGGAAAAACGGATAAGAGACCAAAAACAGTATTTAGTGGGGGTTATTGGTTCTTGCATTTTAATGGATTTCTCAAATTTAGAAATCCTAATGAATCCATTGATTTTAAAATCAGAGAAGTGGATTTCAATGTTAAATAATTGGATTTCAAAATCAAATAAATGGATTATTGTAAATCAACCAAATAGATTTACAAGAATTTTAGTATTATAAGAAAATAAAAAAAAACAATCAAAAAAAAAATTTCGTTCTTCTTTCACTAACAATCTACTATTCTCCTAAAGTATAGAATATGTCCACATATTTGTTGCAATTATTGCTCTCAATTGATTGGCATGTTCTCTTTCTTGATCCTGGGTTCCAAGAATTTCTTCATCATTGCTATTAACTTCTTCCAGATCTTCTTCTTCATCAGAATTTGTTTCTTCAGGAAAATTATATGTTCGACAGTACTTTCGAAGAAAGTTATGTAAACCAGCACATGCAAGTACGATTTTTGTCTGTGACTTATAACGAAAATGAAGAGCAGACTTAAAAATTAGGAATCGATATTTGAAGATACAAAAGATTCTTTCAACAACGTTTCTCAATGGGGCATGTCGATGGTTAAACAACTTTTTTTCATTTCGTGAAGTAGATGATGTGTGGGCTACGGCTTCTTTGATATATGCAAAGATTTTTCATTATGTTGGTTTTTTTTATCGTATTTTAGGGGCACATCCGAACTATAAAAAATTTTATGACGAAACTTTTGAAGAGTTTGATGATCTCAAAGTGATATTTGAAAAGAATGTAGCGTCGGGTAGGAGTGCGATTGGATTGGGTGATTCTACTGATGCTCGAACATGTGGATTTCTGGAAACGGAAAATGCAAATTCTGGTGAAGCGTTTTCCATGAATGTCAAGAAAAATTATGAAACACAATCATCTTTTTTTTGCAGCGGTTCAAATAATATTTTGGAAAAACTCCCTTTAAGAAAAAGACAGAGAATTAATCCTCTTAGCAATGTTGATGATCCAATCATTTAAAAATTGATATGTGTCTTTCTATTTTTAATTATACGTAGTAGTTATATCTTGAAAAAAAAAACACTTGTAAATCCAAATCCAACCAAATAACAAGGTTTCACTTGATATTTGCTCCTTTGTATTTTACTCTTAAAAACACATGTAAATCCATTCAAATCCAAATTAAAATCAAATCCTTATGAAAATCCTTACTATTTAATAACACTTGATTTTAACATGAATTTTAAAATCATAGAACCAATAACACAAGATTTGAATATGGATTTCAAAATTATAGAACTAATAACACTTGATTTATTTTGGATTTCCAAATCCATTAAAATGCAAGAACCAATAGAAAGAGAAGATCTAAGAATTTGATTTTTTTACCCAGACCTGCAGCAACCGGAAAACAACCGTAGAAAACTTCAGGTGATAGATCTAGCAACTCCAATACCACTGCTCAAGAATCCCGAACCCAACACAAACCCAGTCACCTTCACTCGTCTATACGCTGGAAGCTTCACTTTCGCCTGAAAATTCGAGGTCACACCAAAGGTTTATGACACTAAGACCATCTCCAATGTATTACTCTATTTTTTACTCTAAAATAGAGTTGGGTTTTGCTCCAATGTATTACTCTATTTTTCACTCTAAAAAAGAATATTCTATGGTATATTATATTTCTATTTTATTATAAATATCATTTATTTGTAAGAAATTACAATTTAACCCCACTTATTTTTTTTCTTTCAAAAACTTTCATAAATTATGATTTTATTTAAATTAAACATTTACATAAGAAAAATTACATTACATCTTATAAAAATAATAAAACATATAGGACTTTGGTTTAAACATCACCATTACTGTATTTTTCCCATAAATGATCAATTAATGCATTTCGAATAAAAAAATGAGCTTCTCTATCTTTGATTTTTCTAAATCGACCAAGAAATTCTTCGAACCGAATATCATCATCCTCTGCTATTTGGACATCTGGAGGTGGAACTTCTCTTCCAACTTCAATTGTTGCATCAAGATCACGTTCATCCTCGATTATCATATTATGTAAAATTATACATGGTCATTATATCATGTAGCACATTTTTTTTCCAAAAACGTACTAGTCCTTTAACTTTAAAAAATATTATAATAAAGTAATTTAAATATAAAATTGATTTTCTTGTATTTAAATATTATTATTATTATTTGTTTCAGTTATAATTACAAAGATATAAAAATTAAAGGACCATTATATAAATAAAAAAGTTCAACTCTAAAATAGAGTGAGAAATAGAGTTACTATAAAAATAGAGTAAAAAATAGAGTTACTCTGAGTGAGAAATAGAGTAGGGTTGGAGATGCCCTAAAAATGACAAAAAATATAAACAAAAGCTTGTCAAACGCTGTGGCTGTGAAAGGCCACCAACGTCGACCAGAAACGAAGTGAAGAGAAGAAGAAGTTTTAGAGAGAAGAAGTTTTAGAGAGAAGATGGAGAAAAAAGGGGAGACAAAAACTATCTAATATCCTGTGAACATCTCTATATTATTATTTAAAAAAATATTTAGGAAAAATGAATGTTATTTTATAAGTTATTACAAATAAAAAAAATAATTGAAATAGAAAAATATAGAATTGTTTTTTCCTAAATGAATGTTATTTTATAAGTTATTACAAATAAAAAAAATAATTGAAATAGAAAAATATAGAATTGTTTTTTAAAATTATTAAAAAGAATATAGAAAATATTTATTTCACATTAAAAATATTATTTAATATTTAGTTTCTTAATTATAATGATATTATTAAATAATAATCAATCGAGATTTTGTAATATTTTTTACTATGATTATTATATTTTATTTGGATATATATCAAAACAAAAAATTTAAAAAATATTTTACTAATTTTATAAAGAAACTAATAGTCATTAAAACCATAGTCATTAAACAGTGTAAAGAAACTAATAGACACGAGAAAATTATTTTGTTAAGAATTTGTTGATTGACCATAAAAAACTATAGTCATTAAACGGTGTATATTAAAATTATGTTTTTATGATTATAGGTTTTTGCTAGTTATGTTTTTAATAGATTAGTTCATTACAAAACAGGTTAACTAAATAGTTTTATATATAATCATTCATTAAATATATTATAAAATTCAGATAAATTTATTTTAAAAAAAAAAGAAATTTGAAATTTTTTTAGGCTATATTGCAGCTCTCGCGGATTTGAATGAACTTGGTCAATGCGATATACAATTTTTAATTAGATAATAAAGACAAAGTAGAATCATAAAACGAAGCTAAGAAGAAAGTTGGAGTCTCTTCTGATTAAGAATCACACACGATAAATTCTCCATAGAGTCGGACGAAATACATATACTTTGTTGTTCTATGAACAAAACAAAACTTAAATCCCATAAACAATTCTCTCTCATTTAAATCCCAAAGTAAATGCCACAACTACAATGGCACATCAGCCACCGACCAGATTGTCCCATCAATTAAGAGCAAGAACAACAAACCCCATTAAAAACAAAAACATAGATCTCCAGTATGAATGTAGTAGAATCTCAAGCCTGATATCCCAGACAAATTCACTGCTTAAAGCCTCCAGTTTGGTACCTTTGGTTACTGAGGCTGGAGAAGAAATCATCTGAGATTTCAGGTGCTTGTTGTTGTTGTTGCTGTGCACTGTATAGTCCGGTTTTACCGAGCCCGGATCCTGCGCCCATGGACCACCCTGAGTAGTACGCAGCAGCAGATGCCTTGTTCCCTTCATCATTGCTCAAATCACCCACGACGCCCACATCAGCAAGAGAAGCCTTTTTGGCTGATTGCAGAGAACAGTAAATAGTCAGGTCCAAAACAGGACTTGGAAAGCAAAACAATTTGTCTTGACCCAATGCAAAGTCAAGCTACATGATAGTGGAAACTCTATGTGAACTAAGAATTTTTACTGGTGTAATGTATAAAGTAATTGATTAACCATGCCTTTTGGGTTTCATATCCATTTAATTTAGTTCATGAGAAGACAAACTAAAATCTTTAATAGTTTGCTACCGCATATAATTTAAGAAAGAAGCTAATCTGATGAAAAACATAAAAGAGGAAGCTTTGACTTACGAGCAGTTATATTAAGATCAATTAGTCCACGGCTCAGTGAATCTGCCCAAATTCCAGATTTCACCTGGAAAGGATCCTTCTTTTGCAACTGTTGTGGCTTCGAGTCTGCCAAAGACATTGGACTTGTGGTGTTTGTTGCACTCCCATGTACAACTGGAGCCTGTGGGGCTGTAGAGACAGAAGCCGAGTGGGAAGTGAAGGCACCAAAAGGATCAGATCCATCAAAACTTTCCATAGGCACTGCAGCAAATGGGTCAACAGTGTTGGGAGTGGTTGTAGACTCAGGTTTAGGAATCTTGGCTTCTGGGCGTGCAATTGATTCAGGAGATGCAAAAAGATCAACCGTCTGAGGAGCTGAAGTAACTGTGGCAGAAGGTTCAGACGCAGAGAAAAGATCAACTTCGTTCTGTAGAAACAGCCATGCGGAAACATATCAGTCTACAATTCAACAACGCAAGTCATTGTGAGGTGTAATGACTTTGACAGCGAAAAATTGAACGTGTTTGTCAGGCATAGCGAAATTGCATCACATGAGTGTACACTAAATCAGGGATATTTTCATTGTGAAAAGCCGTATACCAGCTTGGATGAAGTCACCCACCTGTGTCTGCGACCCAAATTCTGTTCCCAGAGCAGAGGCTGATACAAAAGTTGCATCAGCAAACAAGTCCGCCTCTTGAAACTTTCCGTTGTTGTTGGTGGAAGATATTTCAGTTGGCCCAGAATCCAAGAGGTCACCAATCAGATCTGCTCCAAAAAGGTCCACTTGGTTGGCACTGCCTGTGGAAGGCTCTGCAGAAAAGAAAACCATACAAATAAGAGATGGACATACGTCCTCTATAGATATATACATGTTGTGCGCTATAATTTACTAAACAAAGTTCACTCCAATTAATTATAACCACTCTGCAAGTTCAGCAGTCGTTGAAAAAAATATACTATTGCTGGAAGTTCCTCGTGGATCAAAATCATCAAAATCATCATCATTGTTTGAAGGAGCTGCCGATGCATGTGAAGGTATGGAGCTATGTTTGCCAGAGTCGGGTGACTTTTTTCCACTGGATAGATTATCATGGTCCGTGCTGCACATTCAGAATTGAAACCGACTGAGCAAGAATGCAAGATTAGTTTGCTCGACACCAGAGAAGAGCATAAGAGCGGATGCAAAATGAGTAAAAAAAAAAAGGAAGCATACGAGCATCCTCAACTGGAAAAAACCTATTTCAAATTGAAGATTTACCCAAAATCCATGATGAAGATAATAACATCAGCAAATCAATGGGGTTGAGACAAAACCTGCCATAGCGTGAAAAACTTTTCTTCGAAGTGTAGCTTTGTTCTTCACTTTTAACACCACGCCTTGACTTTTGAAAAGACTCGTAGTCATTCTTGTCTTCTTCTCTGGAATCCCTATCCCTGTAGCTGTCATAATTGCTTGAACCACTTTGAAAACTACCACCAAACGAAGCTGAAGCTGAACCAGACTTATATGTTATTCCTGTTGATGAGAGGCCAACATACCTAATAGAAGGCAGCAAAACCGCTTAAGACAACTTTTAAAGAAGAACGGGTAAACCAGTTATATTCACTTGCATAAAAACTAACTTGTTACGATTGGCTGTTGCTTTGTCTCTGATTTCTGAGATTTTCTCCTTATTATTCAAGAGAGCAACTATGTTTTCCGCCTTCTTTCTCACATTAATTCCCAAATCTTTTCCATTCGGTTCAACATACTCAAAACTCGTGAGTGACTACATGGATGACAAATCACAAACAAAGATCATGTCAGTAGAAAACCACAACGTCCACCACAAGAAAACGACCTATGAATGTGTAAGAGAAATATACTGACAGATATTTGGTAAGTATGCTCAATAATCTCATCAACTGCTCGTTCTGATCCGTTTGAAATCAGATAATCAATAACAGCCAGTGCCTGGCAGGAAAAGAAACAACCTCGGGTTACACCAAATCATAAATTGTAACTTTCAAATATTGCAGGAAAATGTCAAGAAGATTCTCACCTTGTAGACATATCGCCAATCCTTTCCTGTCTCACTCAGTCTAGTCCATAAAACACTCATAACCATCTGGCACTCCGAGCTAAACATAATGAAAACGTACAAGGTAAGCAATATATAATCAAAATCCTTTCCAAGTTGAATGAGATGTCGAAACGAATGTTTTTGGAAGGAAAAAAAAACAAGAAAGAAAGTGGATCCAGAGATTACAATTTCTTCGTGGCCTGTGCTATCTCTGCTAATGCAGTACCATGTGGACCCCAAGGCTCATTATCTGTAGCATCCAATACCTGTACTAAACATAGCCATATACAGTATTTATCACAAAACTCGACATGACCAAACCGAATTAGAAGACATGATCAAACAGAAACTAGGATACTACATATTGCCGCTAATATAAACTTTACAATACTAATATACACATCAAGGCTCACGCTTGACTTGTTATCCATTAACCTGAAACTCAAGATTTCTGAGTCCGGAAGATAGATCTAATCAGAAAATAACAACTAAGAACACATTCAGCATCAGAACAAGGAATCATAAGAAACCCAGCTCAATCGCTAGCCCTATAGAAAGTTTTGAATTTGAATTTACCAAACAACATGCAACCACTTGGCAAATATAGATACGAATAAAATGAAATCACCTTTTGCTCCATCTCAGGGACCTTCAAGACTTTCAGATTCACCTCCCTCTTTCTGTAAGTGAAAAAACAATCGAAGACATCAAACAAGGATCTACGGGTTTGAATCGAAATGAAATCTATCCTATCGAAATCGAAGAAGGATAGATAGACAGAACGGAAAACCCACATCTCTCGAACCGTTTGATCGAAGACCTTCATGAAATCCATTTCGAATCCGCGAAAATGTTATGAACAAAGGAACGAAATTCGGCAAAATTTGGTGTGAGGAGAAGTGTAGATCTGATCAGAGATGGCTCGTTTTATGTTTTTGGGGGAAAAGCAACAACAACAAAAATGTAGCACTCGATTTTTGGCCTAGTTTTTTTTTTTTTAGGTAAGACGACCTGACCCGTATCCAATCGGCACAAGCCGAAACTCGTGTGCGTATGTGTGGTTTCAACTTTCGATGCCCCGTTTTGATGGTCGTCATCATCATCATTATTAATAATTCGATATGGTAGGATAATCCAAGTCATTGAAAAACTCAGACGACACTACCTACTTATTTTCACATTTAGAGGAATTTGTATCCAAATCATTAAAAATATGATTATACGAACCACTACGATATTGGGTAAATAAGATTAAGCAAATTACTATAAATAAAGATAAGAGTTATTGAAGAAGTCAGCGTGATGAGTCATATGTAAGTCAAATTGCATTTGTTTTCAATTAGCGTGATGAGTCAGCGTGACGGATTGGATTTGTATTATTTGATCAAAAAGAGTATAATGATCTCGAAAGTTGTGTGTTTTAGTGATGATAATCGAGCTCGTACAACGTATAAAGTGTCAGGATATAAAGCGGATCCCACACACAACGTATACAGCTCCGTCGAACTTTAGCATCTTCATGTATTTCAGGATAACATATGCTACTCGACTCCGCGAATCTCGATATTAACTATGATATATTGAAAATGTTTTTGACTCGTTCAACTAGCCATATTAACTCGTTTAGCTTGCCGTATCTTGCATAGTTCGGAGCTTACCATCTTTGTCATGAAAATGGTATCCCAGATGTGTAAGAGTTGCAGAAGGGTTGAAGTCGACTTCTCGACCGACTTGAACTTTGGCATGCTTTTTATGATGAGCTTTACAGGGTCATAATTTCATGTGCGAAATCCATTTTTAACAGTTATGTAGAATTTTATCCACAAACCATGTTTTTTTTTTTTTTTGATATACGCCATCGGCTATCCGGTCGGTCCCGAGTAAGAACACGCACTTAAATACTACATAGTGGACTTCAGTTCCATGTTCCATGTAATATATCCTTGCATAGCTATGTCCCATGTAATACATCTTTATCACTAAGACCATCCACATTGCAGAATTGATGTTTTCAAAAATAAAATTTGTTTTTTTATTATCGCGACGAATCACGTCGCGACATGTCATCACCTTTTACCAAGACATTATGTCTTGCGGAAGACACATGTCCTCCGCTGTGGATGGTCTAATATTTAATTTGTGAATGTCATATGTTTTGAAGTTATAAGGTGTTTAGCATACACACCAATATATTTATCATTTTGGGTGAAACATCTACTAAAAGTCATATAAATATCGTTTCCATTTCAACTAGTGGAAAATGGGCATATGATCCTGACCGTAACAATTTGGATCTAGACCGTAAATTTTTTGATTGGTTTAAATGTTTGATAGATTAAATTTCGGGATTGATAATGCTTGCTAGTTTATTATTGGGCCAGCCAGATTTGTTAATTTTTGTTTTTACGTGGTCCAGGTCACACGTTTCTGTTTCTCAAAATTGAACGAACACTCACGCTCAAGCTTGGCACGTGTCTATCAAACTCCTTCGGAAACAGGGCCCATCAAGCCCCAATCTAAACACCGTTTCGTATGCCCCTGACGTTTTAATTAATCTTATAAATCCAGAGTCATTAACCCCTTAAACGAAACAGCAAAGCGAGTAATTAAATGTAATATGACACATGTCATGAAACAATTCGATGCGAAAATAAATTAAGATTCAGCTGACACTTTCAGTTCCATGCGAACCACGATACAGAGTAGCATTACCTCTGAGGCCAATCTAAAAAAGAACGACGTGGCGTAGTATGATTTGTTATAGCCAAAAGAAAGATTAATCCAATTCTTCGTGATTACGGTGAAGCCGCACGTACCTGATCGTAACTACTCTCCGTTCCAACCTGTTTCCTTCTTCCTGGAAGCTCTCTAAGCAACATTTCTCTCTCTAAGAGCCATTTTCGGTGGGGGTTTATGCGCTTTTCTTCAAATCTTCTTGTGCAAGACGACTATACGTGTACATGCATACATATATGTGTATGCATAGGTGTGTGTGGTGAATTAGAAAGGGAGGGTTTGTTATTTGGGTCTCTGTGTGTTTTCAGTTTCGTCAACCCTATGCTCAATGACCCGAATTGGGGTCGAATCGAAAACCTTACTGGACTTCGTCTGTGATGACTCTTGATACTAGTGGATGGCTCGATTTCAATTCCTCTTCTTCTTCTTTTTGGTCGCTGTTGCGGTTTTTGCCGTAAACCCTAGTTCAAGCTATCGATTCGCCATTGTGGAACCGAATTCGGGTTTTGATTCGGATTTGGAATCGGATTCAGAGTCGCTGCTTTTCCATCAGGATTACTCGCCGCCGGCTCCGCCACCACCACCTCCGCACGGACCTTCGGTATCCTGCAACGAGGATCTCGGCGGCGTTGGATTTTTGGATACTACTTGTAAGATTGTCGCCGATTTGAATCTTACGCGCGATGTGTATATAGCTGGGAAGGGTAATTTTATCATCCTACCCGGGGTTAAGTTTCACTGCCCGATCCCCGGATGCTCCATAGCTATCAATGTTTCTGGGAACTTCTCTCTGGGCGCGAAATCTTCAATTGTCGCTGGGACATTGGAGCTTTCAGCTGGTAACGCTAGCTTTGCCGACGGGTCGGCGGTGAACACGACGGGCTTAGCCGGGAACCCTCCGCCACAGACCAGCGGGACGCCGCAGGGGATTGATGGTGCTGGTGGTGGACATGGTGGTAGAGGCGCTTGCTGTTTGACCGACACTAAGAAGCTCCCCGAAGATGTGTGGGGAGGTGATGCATACTCGTGGTCAACTCTGCAGAAGCCGTGGAGCTACGGTAGTAAAGGCGGGTCAACGAGCAGGGAGATTGATTATGGAGGAGGAGGAGGCGGTAGAGTGAAGATGAATATTCTGCAGTTGCTGGATGTTAACGGAAGCCTTTTGGCAGACGGAGCTTATGGAGGAGCCAAAGGCGGTGGTGGGTCTGGTGGCAGCATCTTCATCACGGCATATAAGATGTAATGAACTTTCGTTTCTATGCTCTCTTTCACTAACTGTTAATTTGATTTCCACGCAAGTCTTTCTTGTTTGCAGTGAAGAAAATGAACTTTCCTTCTATGGTTAAATATGCTTGAACTGTGCTTATCTGTTTCTGTTCTCATTTGGAAATCTTCATGACATATTGATTTATAAAGATTTTAGATCTTGCTCACAACTCTCTGAAATTTGTTGTTTGTTGTTGTATGGTACACGTGAAACTACACATTTTCTATGCTTATTTCAAAGGTTGGTAGTGCGCCTTTTGTTTTCTCAAATTCTTGGTAAATTGATCTCAGCTAGCATCCTCTGCTTTGCTGTTATTTGAAGTGCAGGACTGGAATTGGACAGATCAGTGCATGTGGTGGGAGTGGTTACGGTGGTGGGGGTGGTGGAAGAGTATCTGTCGATATTTTTAGCAGGCATGATGACCCGAAGATCTTTGTGCATGGTTAGATTCTCTTCCTTAGGAGGTCACTGTTTCTTTCTGACCATCGTAATAATATCCTCACCTCCAGATCTTGTAACTCTGGCGGAATTTATTGGGTCTTAAAGTATGAGCCAATAAATTGTATGCTATAGTCGCATTCTCTCAGTGATTAATCATCGCAGCAAAATTCTTCATCTCCTTTATAGTTTTTTCTTTTTACGGACTAACTGTTGCGGAATTTATCTGCACATTTCACATTTCACATTTCACATTTAACATCTTCAACCATGTGAAATAATTTCATAGGCGGACACAGTATCGGATGTCCAGATAACTCAGGTGCTGCTGGGACGCTATACGATGCTGTTCCCCGAAGCCTTTTCGTTAGCAACTACAATCTGACGACAGATACTTATACGCTTCTCTTAGAATTCCCCTTCCAGCCTCTTTGGACCAATGTTTATATTCAGGATAAAGCGCGAGCAACTTGTCCTCTGCTATGGAGCCGTGTCCAGGTATTTAGAAAATGAATTTCCAGTACATGGGCTTTGTTAATTGTTTTATCACCTTTAGCAGTGTCAATGCTAGGACTATTTGTGATTTTATATACGAGGATATAGTTTCTTTTTTCTGCAACTCTAGTGTCTTTTCTCTACAGTTTTGTGTTGCCTCTATATATGCATTTTTATGTATCCAGTGGAATTTCCAGTTTTCAGCATATTATATTGCAAAATTAGAGATGTAGTACTCAAACAGAATTCAACATGTAGGTTCAAGGACAAATTAGTTTGTTGTGCGGTGGTGTTTTGAGCTTCGGATTAGCTCATTATGGTACATCAGTATTCGAGTTGTTGGCTGAAGAACTCTTAATGAGTGATTCCACTATCAAGGTGAGTCTTATCCTCGTTCTCCACCTTTTCGAGATATTAGGATGCAGCAGCATTGCGCCTGTCTACGCTAGATATAAATATATCTGTGTTGCTAGTATCTGTTTCATTCTTCCTTTACCTGGTCTCATATCATATTCCACATTCGATTTTGGTACTCAAGTAAAAATTTTGTTCATCATGTTTTATGTTAATTGGTACGTACCAGGTTTATGGGGCTTTACGCATGACTGTCAAGATGTTCTTGATGTGGAATTCAGAGTTGCATATAGATGGAGGAGGAGGAGATACAAGTGTTTCGACTTCCAAACTTGAGGCTAGCAATTTATTCGTTCTTAGGGTACTCACATATGCATGTCATTGTTTTTCTCCTTCAAGCAATTTGTGACATACCGTTACGTCTAATTTGTTTGTGTGACCTGTCAAACTAAATATAGGAATCATCTGTAATTCGGTCAAATGCAAATCTTGGAGTCCATGGGCAGGGTTTCTTGAATCTAACAGGACCAGGGGATTCGATTGAAGCACAACGGCTTGTTTTGTCACTGTTTTACCGGATTTATGTAAAGGGTTTCCTTGTGTTGATTTTGGTTACAATTCTGCATTAGATGACTATTTGTGCATATGCAAAAATAACTGGTGTGTATAGCTCTGAAAATGCGATGAACGTAGGCATATTTTAACAATCGGTTTCCTTTGAAGGCCATATTGGCTTCTAAATAATAGATGTAGAAAGGTACTTGATTTGGCCATCTAGGAGATAATGACTTCTTTTTTTTGGCAATTGAAGGTTGGGCCCAGATCTATTTTGCGTGCTCCTCTACTGAATGCATCCCGAGATGCTGTGTAAGTTTGGGGGAAAATGACATATTTATGCTTAGTTTCATTCAACTTCAGAGATAAAATGAGCTAACAATAATTGCACTCACATCCTTTGCAGTACACCAAAGCTCTATTGTGATCGGCAAGATTGCCCCTATGAACTACTGAATCCTCCAGAGGATTGCAATGTCAATTCATCTCTGTCCTTTACTCTACAGGTATTTCTGCTGTACTTAAACTAGCATGCTCTATCATGAAAGTTCTGAAAACTTTTCTTTCTTCCTAGATATGCCGAGTTGAGGATATTCTAGTCGAAGGTTTCATCAAAGGATCAGTAGTTCATTTCCATCGCGCAAAATCAGTTACCCTTGAACTCTCTGGAGAGATTAGTGCCAGTGGAATGGGTAACAATAACTATTTTCTTTTTAGATTTTTTTGGATCGCGCATCCTACTTCTACATTTCATATGGGCATGTCCTTGGCTTACTCCCCCCAATATAAGATTTAAGGTGCTACCCATTCTCCATATAGGGAGAAAGACGAGATGGTCTTATGTTCTTTTTGATGTGTTTTCTTAGCAACATACATATGAAATTTTTTATGTGTTTCACAGGTTGTAGAGGTGGTGTGGGTGAAGGTAAATTGCTTGGAAATGGTATTGGCAGTGGTGGTGGGCATGGTGGTAAAGGGGGCCGTGTATGTTACAATAGCAGCTGTGTTGAAGGTGGAATTACGTATGGAAATGCATATCTCCCTTGTGAGCTTGGCAGTGGAAGTGGTGATTATAGCCCGGGTTATTCATCTGCTGGTGGTGGTATTGTAGGTATGAAATGTCAGAGATATTGATGGTTCTGTTAAACTTAAGAGATTAGGTTGTTCGTCATAAGACTTGATGCGGAATGTATGATGTAGACTATTGACTATTCATATGCCGCGTGTATGATTCATAGCCCGTTCTTGTTGTAGAAGCTTGTCATCATTTAGGCCATGCACTACCATGCATGCATGTGGTTGCCATGAAAACTTAGTGCTTTCAAGATAATACCTTTCAACCTGTTCTTTCTTTTCCTTTGAATTTGGTCAGTGATTGGTTCAATGGAGCAGCCTCTATCTGGTTTATCACTTGATGGCTCAATTAGGGCTGATGGAGAAAATGTCAAACGTTTGGGCAGAGATGAAAACGGTTCTATTGTAGCACCTGGTGGTGGTTCTGGTGGAACAGTTCTTTTGTTCCTGCGTTATCTTATTTTAGGAGAGTCTTCTCTTCTCTCAAGTGGTGGTGGGTCTGGCAGTCCTTCTGGTGGTGGTGGCGGCGGAGGTGGGAGGATTCATTTTCATTGGTCAAACATTCCCACTGGGGACATATACCAGCCTATTGCTAGTGTAAAAGGAATAATCCATGCACGGTCTGTCCTCTAAATACCTGTGCATTTCGCATGATCATTAATCTGTTTTTGGCATTAGTATGATTTCCCGTCATTGACTGCATTTTCCATTTCTATGTTATTATTTGGTATTTTTTTCCAGCCTGTCGCATTAACACTGTTTCTTTTTGTAATGGTAGGGGGGGAGGGGCAGTAGATGATGGTTTTTCTGGTAAAAATGGCACAGTAACTGGGACGCCTTGTCCAAAGGGACTCCACGGTATATTTTGCAAGGTTAGGAAAACTTGGTTCAACTTCTTCCTCCTCTATAATACCACATGGGTCTATTTGCCTTTTGTTCCCTTATCACGGTTGAATTGTTATTGTAGTTTTTTACGCTCATTGTATTCTTAATTCTATTCTTTTCTCCAGGAATGTCCATCTGGTACATTCAAGAATGTTACTGGATCTGACACGTCTCTTTGCCGTCCTTGTCCCGTTAATGAGCTTCCAACTCGTGCTGTCTATCTCCCAGTTCGAGGTATAAATAACATTCGCATATATCTTCTCTTTTGTATTGTCAGTGAAAAGTTTTGTTTCCCATTCTACTACCAAGCCTAAATTGGTTTCTATTCATTTTCCCATGATAATGAATATACTGTCGGTAGCTTTTTAATCTTGTGTTTTAAAAATAACTGTTTATTTACGTTGGCTATGATCTTGTTTTCTTACTCATTCCGTACGTTTTAACTGATGCTGGAAATGTTCATGTCTCAACTATAAGCCTCGGGATTTTCTATGCTTAATAACAGGTGGTGTTTCTGAGACACCATGTCCATATCGATGCATATCGGAAAGGTATCACATGCCACACTGTTACACCGCTCTGGAGGAGTTAATCTACACATTTGGTGGGCCTTGGTTGTTTGGTCTTATTCTGATGGGTCTTCTCATCCTCTTAGCACTTGTACTTAGCGTTGCACGAATGAAATTTGTTGGAGTTGATGATTTACCTGGCCCAGCTCCCACGCAGCATGGCTCTCAAATAGATCATTCCTTCCCTTTCCTTGAATCACTAAATGAGGTTAGATGATTTTCTAAAAACTGTTTGTTTGTCTTATTTTCTCCGTTCATCTATACTAACAAATGAAGAATGATTTATGTACTCGCTGATTTGTCACTCCAGATGCAAGTATTCTATGGCCAGCAGACATGATTGAGCGAAATAACCTGCCAAACACTACTTATATAAGTGTTGTGTTGTTTATAATGTTATTTCATTGTCAGGTGTTGGAAACAAATAGAGCAGAGCAATCTCAGAGTCATGTGCATAGAATGTATTTTATGGGTCCTAATACATTCAGTGAACCATGGCATCTCTCACATATCCCCCCGGAGGAGATAAAAGAGATAGTGTTAGTTGTTTTATTTTATTTTATTTTCAAGCTGATTTGGGACTGTCTCATTGTTTTGTCTATAGTTACTTAATAAGTTGCCTTGGCTCTGAATTATTCTCTTATTGGTTTTGGGTTCTTTAGATATGAGGCTGCGTTTAACACATTTGTTGACGAAATCAACTCTATAGCTGCATATCAATGGTGGGAAGGTGCAATAAATAGTATTCTTTCTGTGGTTGCATATCCGCTTGCGTGGTCATGGCAGCAATGGCGGCGGAAGTTGAAGTTGCAAAGATTGCGTGAGTTTGTACGTTCAGAATATGATCATTCCTGTTTACGCTCCTGTCGCTCCCGGGCTTTATACGAGGGTCTGAAGGTAATTTGTTTATGATTTACTTGATCTCATAATTGCTTAACGGGACTACAGGTTTTTAGAATATCTGATTCGTTTTACAAGGATTTGTTTTTAACTTTTTATTCTAAATATAGGTCGCTGCTACCTCCGATTTGATGCTTGCATATCTGGATTTCTTCCTTGGCGGGGATGAAAAAAGGACGGACCTTCCACCACGGCTTCACCAAAGGTTTCCAATGCCCATATTGTTTGGTGGTGATGGCAGTTACATGGCTCCTTTCTCACTTCAAAATGACAACATTCTTACCAGTCTGATGAATCAGGTTGGTTTCTTTGTTAACGAGAGGCAGTTTCAGCAGCCATGTTAAAGGTTGTATTGATCTTTGTCATTGTTTTATTTTCCCAGCTCGTTCCGCCCACTACTTGGTACAGACTGGTGGCTGGTGTAAATGCTCAATTACGTCTTGTTCGCCGTGGGCGTCTGAGATCTACATTTCATTCTGCTCTGAGATGGTTAGAAACTCATGCTAATCCTGCTCTGTTAACACATGGCATACGAGTTGATCTTGCCTGGTTCCAGACTACAGCTTGTGGTTACTGCCAATATGGTCTCTTGATTCATGCTGCTGAGGATTGTGAACCAACATCACCTCAGTGTGTCAGTGAATCAGCATGGACTGATATCCAGCCACGGTAAATAAATGAGAAATTGCATCCATTCTGTCTTTCTATTGTTCATAGTGAACTATAGTCATGATACCATTCTTTCTTGAATGCGATGTGTTGTTTTAAGTTGAATATAAAATATGAACTGAGCAATCTAGATAATTAAGATGATCACTATTCCTTCTGCTGATCACGTTAGAAGTTTAAGTTTTTTTTTTGTTTTTTTTAGATGTCACACATTAGCATGTTTTCGTTGTGCACTTCATATCTAGCTATCCGAAGTTTTGATGTCTTGTTCTTGTAACTTCTAGTTATGGCGTGAGTGCACATAAAGAAAATTCTGCAGCACATTTAAGAGAGAGTATGCTCTTCAACCAAACTCACACAAACACAGAGGATTATACAACACGCAGAAAGAACTATGGAGGGATAATCGACCTTGACAGCTTACCGAGTCTGAAAGAGAAGAGAGATATGTTTTTCCTTCTCTCTTTCTTAGTCCACAACACTAAACCTGTGGGCCACCAGGTACCTCTCCAATCAAAATCCGTATAGTATGGGATGTCTTCTTATATGTTGTTGTGCCGTCCAAATTTTCAAGAAATTTAATGTCTCTCATCTCTGTTATCTTATGTGATATTGCAGGATATGGTTGGCTTAGTTATCTCGATGTTACTTCTAGGAGATTTTAGTCTAGTCTTGCTCACACTGCTCCAGCTATATTCGATTTCTTTGCTGGATGTACTTTTGGCTTTGTTTATATTACCTCTCGGCTTGCTTTTGCCATTCCCCGCTGGGATCAATGCCTTATTCAGTGATGGACCCAGACGCTCTGCTGGCTTAGCACGTGTTTACGCTTTGTGGAACTTCATGTCCTTGGTCAATGTGGTATGTTCTCTTTGTTTTTGTTATTATATTGTTGATAACTTGTTTCGTTGAGAAATGCAATGTGAACTTCATGTTCACGTCACATGAGGATGAATTCAACAGCTATATCTGTGGACATAGTGGGTGTTGATTCTTTAGAAAATGTTGCATGTCTCACGTTATCTGACAAGCTTTGTTTCTGTGACAGTTTGTTGCTTTTCTCTGCGGATATGTTCATTATCACAGCGAATCATCAGCTAGCAAGAAAACCCCATTTCAGCCGTGGAATATAAACATGTGAGTTTAACTACTATGCAAAGTATTACTTAAAAGGAGTCTCTCTCTCTCTCTCTCTCTCTGACAATCATACTTTTTGGTATATTGGGTTTGTGATGTGTGTGCGTTTTTGGGGAATGCAGGGGTGAAAGTGAATGGTGGATATTTCCAGCGGGACTGGTCGTGTGTAAGATAATGCAATCGCAGCTCATAAATCGACATGTAGCAAACCTGGAGATACAAGACCGCTCGTTGTATAGTAAGGATTATGAGCTGTTTTGGCAGTCGTGACAAAGTCTTGTCAGGTAAATTTTCCGAGAACAATTAAAAACAGCCCTGCCCCCAGTTTTTTATTTGGTTTTGTTTGTTTCTCTTCTTGTAATTCTATGACTCTAGGTGAATAGAATTAGGATACAAAAGAGAAGGAACTCCTGATTGTCAAGGGAAAAAAGAAAGAAAAGAAAAATGAAAACAAGTTTATTTGATGGATATATAATTTAAAGGGACAAAACTTGTAAGCTAAAGATCCTGGTTGGGGAAAAAAGAGTTGGTCTCGGTTTTGGTTTCAGTGGATAGTCGCATTGGTGAAGGTTTGTATGTAAATAAGTGAGAAACCCAATGATCTATCTACGCGGGGCTGTGTTTATCATTTCTGCCTCAATACTCTTTTGACTTGTTTTTGGTGAATATTATTGACAAGAAATGGATTTTTTTGTTTGTTTGGGTACGTAAAGTATTATTATTTGTTAGAATGGTCACAATCAGGGAGAAGTTGACTTTCGACTTTTGAGCTCTCTTTCTTGACTACACTCGAGACTCATTGCTTCTTTTACTCTCTGCCTTTCCCTTCCCTAATGGTTTTGCTCAAAAAATGATCAGAAATCAACTATTTACACAAGTCAAACAGATTTGCTAGATATATACACCGGAAAAAACAATTGGTTCTAAGAATTTTAACACAAAACCACCAGTATACAACTAACCAAGACCTGACAAAAACAGTATGAATCAGAGAGACATGCTAGTGTTGGACGGAAACAAAAAGAATGGAATAATTTCACAAAGAGTGTTTAGATTCCAAGATGGGGCAGAGAAAGCTCATCAACCACAACCACAACCCAAAGAAAAAAGAGCTTACTTGTTCAACATTAATGCCCTTTGAACAAAGCAAGTAAAACCCCTACCATAACCGCTGATGTTGAAGCTGCAACAATCCCTTGTCGCATTGACAGAAACCCTCCCGTAGCAGCACCTGCTATGATCGGGTTCCATGGATCTTCCTTCTTCCTGATGCACACCATTGTGTAGTCAAATGTCGAGAAGAGGCCTCCAAATGCAGCAAAACGACGACCATTTGGGGAATTGTATGTCCCTTTTATGAAATGAAATACAGAACCTCCAATAGCTCCTATTCCAAATGCCTCACCGGTACCATCAACAACTATACGGTGTAGGCTACGTTCCCGAGATTTCTTCTGGGTTCCATCATCAATCAATAATACTATATAATTTTAACCCCTTGCTGCAAAACAAAACACCCTCAAGAGTGTTAATTTGAAGACAGAACATAAGAGGAAGCTCAAGGACTCATGCTCATCATCAACCAGCTGGTTAATTCTACGGATCATCAGAGACACAACACAATAGAATCATTCGATAATCTTATATGCTAAACTAGGAGACCTACTTCCATGGAGCTTACAAATTACTGACATTTCATATCAAGTAAATCGAAATCCTCACAAGTTATCGCTGATGAATTTGAGCCCAGCACAAGAACTCTGATTCTATTCGGAAGATACTAAACGGAGATTCAAATAGCACTAACCAGAAAGAAGCAGATTCTATTAGAAGTCGCTTCTGGTCAGAGAGGACCCGAAATTAGGGTTTCTAGGTCAGATCGATCAACAATTAGAGATCCTCACTTAAAAATCCCTTTTGTCTCTTACGACTAAAGTAAATTTACTTGTTTAACTTCAAATTCCCAATCAGTTTATCGTCAATGCGATACTGTGTCTGCTGATTTTATAACTAAATCATCGAATTAATTCAGGAAGATGAGTCTGGAGACACAGATGAAAGGACTTTGATTTGATTGAGAAATGACAAAAAGATGAAAGCTTGTTAACGTAATGGATCAGTCTAGGCTTAATCCGCCCACAATACCGTCCAAACTTAACTTTTAATTTTAACAGATACACACCCAAACAAGTCTTTTTATCTTTTCTCATTACACAAAGTGGTTTAGTTTTTTTAAGTTTAAACACACCAAACAACGCTTTTGCTTATTCAATCTGTTGCTGTTTATGTATCCACCACCCTCTTGTATTTATATATCAATGTTCCGCTGCACTCGAATGGTAGGCTCGCCGCCTCAATTGAGATTCCCCTCCTGATGGCTGCTGCAGATATATCTTCGTCGGATCGTTTGGGTCCACGTACCTGCACATACACATAAACCACACACGATTCTCAGAAACATTAGGTTTTTATTGCTATCAAAACTTTTGGGTTTGATTCAGAGGGACTTACGCATGTCTCATCATTTCATCAACAGGGGTTTGTGCAGCTTGAAGAGGATCAACACGTGGAGCTGCTTCTGCTGCTTGTTGCATTTGTCTATTGTATTGTCTCACTGATGATATGAGATTCAAGAAGAGAGGAACAAAAGTCCCGCAACCACCTTCCTTAAACAGGATCTTGAAACTGTGTGTTGAATATAGAGCTCTATGCTCGTTCTCTGGGATCACCTGGAAGTTGAATTGCATGCCAAAAGGGTTGTAAATAAAATGCCTAATGGTAGTTTTTCTGGCAAGGAAAATGAAAAAAAAAAACCCATTAAAGTTTGTACTTACAGGCTCCACTTGGCCAGATATATTGTTGCAGTGGAATATGGGCTGGTTGAACTTCTCGGCGTGGATGTAAAGCTACAAAGTAGAGTTCCATAAATTCCCAGAGCTACTATGTATAGCACTAGGCATGGATATATTCAAAAGAAGTGTAACTGTCTGTGCCATGTATTAACCGAATAAGCAGACAGACATGATAAAATTATCGTACCAGGGGCATGTCAAAAGCAACAAAGTTCTCAACAGGCTTGCTTGCAACAAAGACCAGGCGTATATTAGACAAGTACATCACTCCCTTGGCCTTAACATGACCTCCATGCCCTCTGAATCAAATAAAAAGAATGTCTGTTTATTTATGGGTTCTTTACAGGAACACTAATTGGTTGATAAACCCCCCGCAGAGTAATTATCAAACCAAACCCACAATCAACAGATCCAAACAAGACAGGAGAAGGAAACACGAACCCAGGAATCTTGTCGACTTCAAACTCAACCCCATCTCTGACTAGAACAAACATTTCATTAACAAAGGGAATAGGCATCCCAATGGGTAGCAATTGGGGGTTTAGCGCCATGAACTGCAGTTTCAATTCTTCCTTGCTGGGTAACCTGTGCAACATGTAAGCCATAATTGATCATACAAATGAGAATGTTAATAATAATCAGAAGTCAATTCAAAGGATCATAATAGAAGTTAAGCTCAACCAAAAACATGAAACGTTAAACCCAAGATCACTTCTTCATTACACGTGAAACCCAACCCAAAGAAACACGTTCCAAAATAGCGAATAGATCAAACGAAGTAACCACAGCCGAAATAGGGAAAAGCCAAGAATTCAGAAAGAACGTACCTCAGATCGCCTACTATGGATTTGTTTCGGAGGAAGAGAATTTGGTGAAATTAGATTTTGACGAAGACGAGAAAAAGGGACGCGTGATCTGATTACAGCTTGTCGCTTCTTCCAGATGCCACAAGAAAAGAAAAAAACGTGTGTATGGGCTTTATTAAGGTTAATGCCCATGACTTCTCGGCCCATTTGTCATCTGTTTTTAATCTATTTGATATGATTTTTGGCATGAGACAATTTTACTGGACTGTTTTTCTCTTTTTCTTATTTCCGGTTATGGTGATTTAGTTCTTAATTCTGTTTTCTTATGAACATGTATGAATTGTTTGATTATTAGATTTGATACCTCACTTAGACCACATGGTTCTTAACATAATGCGGTTTTCACATCTTTTGCTTCATCAATTATTTAATAATTTCACCCTCTAGTTTCATGCCATAAGATACAAAAGAATCTTAAGATAACAATGTCTGTTCCCATTAACACTAGTTGATTGTTTGGGGTGAAAATTGTAGCTTTTAAAGACAATAAATAATTGGTAGATTAGATTTATTATTATTCGTCAAACAAGAAGCAAAGACAAAAGAGAGTACTCAAACATCATAATGTAGAAGAAGAAGTAGAAAACAAACAATACAACAACAACACTTATACAAGGGCCTTGAGAACTATAAAGGTTGTGAATAGAAGAATCTGCAGGTTTCTTCAACCAAAATTTTTAACGGTAGTTTCTGTAGACAGGGCTGTACATGCAGCTCTCTGCAAACTTTACTAGATCCGTTGCACGTGGGAGGTTCGACGCCAATCCTATACACCACAAATGCACATTATCAGCATAATTTCTTGTAAGTCAATAACTTGGCGATAGAGAGTTTAAGACAGTTCCATTGATGGAGGGAAATGAATAGAACTAACCGAGGTCATAGGTTTTGGCGGCGACACTGGCTGCAATGTTAGCAGAGATCTGTCTGATGTTTGAGAATGGCGGGTAGATCAGACCGTTGGCGAAGTTCTCTTCTGTGACTTGGGCGGCCAATGCTTCAGCTGTTGATAGAAAAGAGAGATAAAGTTAGAAAGAGTTTTATTGAGATCTTTTAGTGTCTCCCAGTTTCAAGAAGATGAAATAGACTCTTAAGAAGTCTAATTTTTCTAATGTTCTTTTATGGGAATGCTTGGATTCGGAGAAATGTAAGAATCTTTTGAGTGCGTTTCAGGAAATTCTACAGCTTCTCTATCTTTCAAGAATTCACAGTTTCTGAACAACTTGCAACATCTATGGTCAGAAAATGTGTAGGGAGTGATTTATACTTACAGGCTGCGAGGAGCATGTCATCACGGACACGAATTGCGCCGGACATGATCAAACCAAGACCAAGACCCGGGAAAATGTAACAGTTGTTTGCCTGAAGTGAAGTAAGGTTATGGAAAATATGATGTGAGCATTTTGGTTGTCACAGAAATACAAATTGACAGAGAAAAGAATATGGAATGTAGCACAAACCTGGCCAGGCAAGTATGTTTTTCCATCGTACTCAACAGGATCAAACGGGCTTCCACTACCAAAGATTGCACGACCCTATTTTAAGCATAAATTATTATTAGACTTGAGAGCAGCATCATAAGCAAATTACACTTTGTTATAATCAGGACATGAACCACATTCAGATGTTATATGAGATAATATACCTTGGTCCATGTGTAAGCCTGTTCTGCAGTACACTCAGCTTGAGAAGTAGGGTTTGAGAGAGCAAGAATCAACGGTTTCTATAAGCCAACACCAAGACCAGCATTAGAAAAATCCGCATAGATACCTTGTTTTATTGAGAAAGCAGAGAGGAAGAACGAGAAGAAACCTCGTTGTTGGTAGCCATGGCCTCTACAACTTCCTGTGTGAAAGTCTGACCCACACCAGAGGTTCCAATGAGAACGGTTGGCTTGATTGCCTGTTTGACAAAGTTTCAACAAAGATTGAATAAAAGAATAAAAAACAAACACCAAGATTCTCTATTCAACCATCAAGCGATTTAAAGATGAGTGCATCGCGTACATTCACAGCACCGATGAGGTCCTTGACAGGTTCGTGCTCATGCGCCCATGGCTGTTTGAAGTGCTGAAGTGATTCTTTGCGCGAGCTAACGATAAGTCCCTGCAAAATAAAGTTCAAAAGAGGAACATAAGTGATCAAGAGAGGTTTAGCTAGATAGGATGAGACTGATCTGGGTGGTTGCCAACAATACCTTGGAGTCCACGAGCCAAATCTTCTTCCGGGTCTCATCGATGGGGGCTCCAGTCTACAAAACAACCGGGATATGATCAATCACATATTCTTAGCCAGAAAACAGAACAAATGTAAGAAATTTCCCAGATTTACTAACCTCTTTCGAGATCTTAAGAGCAATTAGCTCAGCGATACCGGTTCCAGCCTTCAAAGAAACAGCGAGATAAAGCGTAAGCAGCAAAACATATATGCAAGATAAATGATAGAGTATAATGCTTTCAGGTCTCACCTCTCCGGCACCCAAGAACAAGAAGGTATGGTCAGACAGGCTTTTACCAAGCACCTTCTGAGCGGCAATAAGCCCAGCAAGCACCACAGATGCAGTACCCTGAAATTACGCAAGACAAAACAAGTTCTTGATAACGTTAGCTCTTTGACACCTTAACCAAAATGTAATAAAAACAAAATAATCAATCATCTTACCTGGATATCGTCATTGAAGACAAGATGACTGGTGCTGTACTTGGACAGAAGGTCAAACGCATTGTGGTTTGCAAAATCTTCAAACTGAAAAGAAGAATATGTATGATGTTACATCGGGACATCTTAGAACAAATATCAACAATTCTAACAACAATCATAGTTCTTAGCAGATGTCTCACCTGTACCAACACTTTCTCTCCATAATTCTGCTTAACAGCGCACATGAACTCATGCAGAAACTCTGCATATTCCTGAGTCACAAAAACAAACAGGCAGGCTTCTCAGTTTCTAAATAATCATTGAATTGGTTATAAGAAGCGAAAGAAATAATAGGAAAGAGATTAGTAAACCTGGCCTGTTGCCCTTCGCTGTTTAAGGCCAATGTAGAATTCATCATTCAGCAACTTCTCGTTGTTTGTACCCACATCAATGGTGATTGGAAGGCACTGCATTATTTAAAACCAGATTTTGCATTTAGGATCAAACAGACAAAATTTCTAGGCACAAAATATTGTAGCTTTTGTTCCGGTGCTTACAGCTGATGGACGGATTCCTCCCAAAGCTGTGTAAAGAGAAAGTTTCCCCACTGGAATTCCCATTCCCTGGAAAAACATTTACAATCGAGATGGTAAATGCATATTTTCGACGCAAAATGTGATCAAGTGTTAACTCATAGGAACCATTTATTATACCTGGCAACCAAGATCTCCGAGACCGAGAATCCGCTCGCCGTCAGTAACAACGATAACTTGAATCCCTCTCTGGGGCCAGTTCTTCAAAACTTCAAGAATCTTGCCCCTAAAGAACATACATACATTCACTTTAGTATCTCAAAGAAACAAAATGGAAGCAAAGAGAGAGAATATTAAAATAAAAAACACACTTTTCTTTCAAGCTGATGTAGAGACCCTGTGGCTTCCTGAAAATGCTCCCATACTTCTGGCAAGCCTCACCAACTGTTGGTGTGTACACAACTGGAAGCAACTCCTCGACGTTATCAATCAAAAGCTTATAGAACAACCTCTCGTTCCTTTCCTGCAAGATTCAGACAACATAATTAAGCCACCAAATGAAGTGGAACAAATCTTTGAACACATCGAAGGAAGGAACAATGAATCACCTGAAGATCCATCAGGGCCATGTAACGCTGTAGAGGAACAGTGTACTGGCGGAGATTGTGCATCAGCTTCCTCTCCTAATGAATCAACCACAGATCACAAGTTAAACCCAAACAAGCCCATAATATACAAAAGTGGGTTGTCTTATTATATATAAAAACTCAAAAGTCACCTGAACATCCTGAGTTAAAACCACAGGAGGAAGAAGACCAGTTAAGTAATGAGCATCTCTTTCTTTATCAGTGAATGCAAGTCCCTTGTTGTATCGTGGGTCACGCATCAACGAGTAGCCACTGAAACATTTTCATTTCCACAATAAGTTTCAACAACAAGAAAAATCCAGCTTCATATAATTTCTCGGTTCCTAAGTTTGAGTAGATAACAAAGCGAAACTCTACATGCAAGCAGAGCTTTACTTAAGCTAAATCAAAGGCCTCAAACAAACAAAAAAAGAGAGGGTGAGATCACCTGGCGACGGAGGTAACCCAAGGAGTGACGAGCTGATCCAAAGTGGCGGAATCCTCACCGTAGACGTCGGAAATCCCACCCCCGACGCCGGATCTGTTATCGGCGACATCGTCGCAGGGTAATTCAGCGAGAGCACTTCCCATATCTCTCTTCTGAGATAGCACAACAAATCTGGAAACAGAACGACGGTGGAAGCAAGCTTTACGGATCAGCTTGATGAATTGAATTATTGAGTTGGAAGATATTATTGGTGGATGAATGAAACACAAGAGAAGAGGATAGTGTATTATATAGGGTGGAGGAAGATGACCATTTTCAAAAAAAAGAGAAAAGTCTTAAAAGTCGTCCAAATTGTCAAAATGAGAAACAATAAGGTGGGCCAAGTCACCCTTCCCTCTCTTCATCCATTACCTTCTTTTTTTTTTTTTTTATTGGTAACATTTAAAAAATTATTAAACTTTTTATCAACCAATCAACAAATCATTTAAAAAAATATTTAGATACTATAAATACTCTGCAAATATTCTTCCCTCTATACTTTCATATTAAACTTTTACTAGAGCATTAACTTATAAAATATTTTAAAAATAATAATAATTTTATATAACTAATTTATTTTGTAAAATAATATCAAAAATTATGTTTATATTAAAGTGTAAATTTTATATTTTTAAAACCAATATTTACCATTATTATTTTATTAATTTTTAAATACAAATATAATATAATAAATACAATTAAAATATAAAAAATATTATAAATATAACTATAGATATAGATATAATGCTTACGAATAAATATATTATATAATTTTTCACAACTATGTCAATCATTTAATATGTATATATTAATCATACAATATAACTTCGGCATCATAGCTCTACTATCAGTTATACCAACCAAAAATATTTTTTATCTCGTTTTTCTCGTTTATTGATTTAGACAACTTTTCCCTTTTTAATAATTGTTCTACCAATTATTTTTTCCCCCAACTCCTCCACTATATATTGATAAACAATTTCTTTCATCTCAGTCTATATATATATATAATAGCAAGTGTGTATGCATTTCAGTTAAATAGAGGATAAAAATTAGACGCGGTTCAGTCTGAATTAGATGTTCTAATAAAATACATAGTGAATCATTCGGATATTCAATCTTAAATCAAACATCTTTACGTACTCATTAAAACATATCAAACTGTCACAAATAACTACAACAAACATATGTACACATCATGTCAGATAATTCGAGTCGGATGTATAGACGTAAAGTTAGTAATCCATTTTTTTCTGCTTATGTGATTAAACTTTGTAAGTTTTGTTTTTCTTGTTAAAGATAAGTTGAAGAATTTTTTTCTTTCTAAGTAAATAATACTAATGGATTTGAGAAAACATGATAGAAGTAGGCCCGTTAAATATGTATGCATTATCTTACAGATAGATGTACAAAAATAAAATTGATAGGGATCACAACAAGAGTGACAAAACACAATAATTGAATATGAGGCTTTTGTAAACTCGGTGCGATTGTATATTCTGAATTGTTAAATACTTAAATTAAATAGATGGTCTTTTTCCCTTTATTTATTTGATGTTAAAACAAATAATAATAATTGTATACAGTGACAAATCAGAAAAGAAACACAATAATTGTATTTGAGGCTGCGGAGATGTGTCAAAGGATCAAATTTGGCAGCCATGTCGGACCCCAGCTTTAATATATATAAATAACGTATTTATTATTTTCTATAATTTTATATAGAAAAGTATAATTTACCGAATAAAACTATTCACGTCGAATAAATTCCAAGCTGTCATAAATCATAATCAGTCTGTGTAAGGACTTTTTAGTCTATTATTGATAAATTAAAATAGCGATTATGGATATGGATTGATAGTGCTTGAATGGAATTAATTATTCATAAACTCATAACGACATATGTTCACTTTTAAAATATTTCTTTACAAAAATTTCTACAATCCATTGGCATATATGAAAGCAATGTGGTTTTCCTTTTTATTGTCTCTCTCTGACTTTTCGGTTGACCAAAATATTTGTTTCTCCTATTTTCTTGTGTTCATAACAAATATGGACCAAACACGCGTTTATAGTCGATAAAAGCTCATTTTCTAGAACACAGACGGAATCTTCGACTCTAAAATGTTTTTTTTTTTCACCAACTCCTACGTTTTCATTATTTACCTTTTCTATTTCATTATGTTGACCCCATTTTTTTGTCTGGATTTAGATTTATTGTCTGGAATTTGAACATATAAGTTATATTTGTATCATTTGCTTTTTTTATTTATTTTGTTTGCTTAATTTTGGCGACATATCAAATGAGCATGTGTACTTACTGAAATAAGTGAAAACCGGAGAGAGCGATTCACAGATGAAATTGACTTTTGAACCGGACTAAACCGAATATCGGTCTTCACCAGAACCAGCACAATTTAAGAATGAGGTAGTATGGGCTTCACGCTGCCAAGACCTAAAGATTAAGGTAGTATAGGCTTTAAAGCCCACTAAGGAATGGAGACGGCCCAAATTACTTGTAGCCCAAAGTTCTGTTGTTGATCGTCTTCTCCAACAGAAGTTATAGTGGTTTCAGTGAAGTTTTTTTCCCACGGACTATGAAGCTTTTCCCCACAGATTATAGAGTGGTTTCTGTGACATCAAGACGTCAAATATAGGTTAAAAAGTGTAAGTTGTATCAGCGTCATCGCGCTTTACCTTATTTGGGTGAATTTGAAAATTGAAATCGTCTATGACAGTCGCTTCTATAAAAGGATGCATTTGTTTGGAAAACTTCCGAAAGAAAAGAAAATGGGTGTTTCATATTGGGAGATCGATGAGATCGACCATATCGAGAAAAATAGAAAATATGAAGAATAGAAAACATGAAAAATATGGATATTTACCAATATCTTAGTTTAGGAAATTTACCTTTATCTCTAAATATATTATTTACATTTATGTTTATCTTAATTTAGGAAATATAGATTACTTCTATATAAGTTTATGCATCTTGTAACATTATTTTTATTAGAGTCTAAAAATAATTCTTCTTAAACACTTTTGTGTTCTTACTCTCATCAATTTATCATAGTATCAGAAACTAGATCCAATTCATATGGATTAGGTTTATTTTAATTCTACAAAAAAAAATGTGTTTTTTTTTCCGAGAGATTCTGTTTTTTTTTTCTTCTTTTTTGATTCATACGTTTCTTCTTTAACTCAAAAAAAAAAAAAAAAAAAAGTGAGACGTGATTGCTTTGTTGATTCGAGCAGTGATTGCTCACAATTGATTTTGTCAACACTAGCAAAATTGCTAGTTTCTTGAAGTACAAGACATTAAATTATGAGCATGAACTTTTGATTGGTTCGTTCATGTTTGGTGGTGATGATGATATCTCGTCGTCGCGAGTTTGATATGTTCCCTTAATTTGACTTCTCGTTTTTATGAGTTGTTTTTCGATCTCGCAATCGCGAGCTACTACTGTGTTCATGATGGATTTTCCATCGAACCAATTTGATCCTACGATCGGGTATAAACGTCATTTTTTTCGATCTCGCAATCGCAAGCTACTACGGTGTTCATGATGGATTTTCCATCGAACCAATTTGATCCTACGATCGGGTATAAACGTCGTTGCCTAACGGCTGGGTGTTGTAGCCGATTTGACCATTCGACCGGGTATAAACGTCGTTGATGACCCAACGACTGGGTGTTGTAGCCGATTTGACCCGACGGCCGGGTATAAAGCCGCTATATGACCCGACGGCCGGGTATAACGCCGATATTTTGAAGATTTATCCAATCTCATACGTGTTAACACGTTTGAGCTTGCGGGAGGGTATTGGGAGATCGATGAGATCGACCATATCGAGAAAAATGGAAAACATGAATAATAGAAAACATGAAGAATATAGATATTTAACAATATCTTAATTTAGGAAATTTAACTTTATCTCTAAATATATTATTTATATTTATGTTTATCTTAATTTAGGAAATATAGATTACTTCTATATAAGACCATCTCCAATGGTAGAACACCTCATGGGGTTCTTACCAATATTTTAATTATAAATTTTAAGAACCTCTTTCTAAGAACCCCAAAAAAAGTTCTTAAATAAGAACTTTAAGAACTTTTTTTTTCAAAGTTAAGAACCTCTCTAATATTTATCATTATTTGTCATTATAAAATTTTAAGAATCTCTCCTCTAAGAACCCCCATTGGAGATGCTCTAAGTTTATGCATCTTGTAACATTATTCTTATGAGAGTCTAATAATATTTTTTCTTAAACACTTTTGTGTTCTTATTCTCATCAATCTATCATTTCACTTCGAATTCCACAACTTAGCACAAAATTCATCATTCTTTTGTTGGTGATTGCAGGTATGTTCGTAGTGATTTTGATGATCTTCGGCATCATTTGGTGCTGGGAGCGTTTCCGTGCGACGAAGGTTCACCCAGTTTCAGCGATGGCTCTGTATATCTTCTTTCTCTTAAAGTCTGGAACATATCTTTCAAATGAGTGGTTAATTTTACTTTGTGAAGAGGTTATATGCAGCCCCAGTCCAATCAAAATGGTGGTGCCAAACGAGAGAAGAAAAAAAAAGTAAGCCTTTTGTAAATTACAAAAATTACAAATTTTGCAGTAAAACAAATTCTTTCAAATACATCAGGGATGGGAAAAAACAGCAAATTCGGAAGAAGAAAAAAACCAAAACATTATTTCTAAAAAATATGTTTTTTTGCAAATTGTCCCAAACTGATATATATAACAGGTTAAAGATAAATAACCATATTAGTAACCGTTTACTTAACATCTCTTGATATTAGAAAATATTAAGAAAAATATAAGGAAAACATAAATTAAATATAAAGATAACATAAATTAAAAATATAAAATTAAGTAAAATATAAGCAAAACATAAATAAAATATAAGAAAAATTTGAATTCGGTGAATTCCACAACTTAGCAGTCTAAATTCAAAATATATTTTACTTAACTTAGCAGTCTAGACAACTTATATGTATCCAGGGGGATTTTGACTTGAAATTTTGAATTTATCTGTATCCACTTGGATTTTGTTTTAGAGATATTAATCAAACACTAATGTTCTTAATTTGTTTGTTTTAAAGGTTTTCCAGTATTATTTTATAATTTATTTTGTTTAGTTTTCATATACACAAAATAAATATTTTCTATCTTTTTATTGGTACAATGTATATTTTTAATAAAACAATATCAATCCACCTAATTAAAAAAATATCATTTTAATTGTTCTCTTTGTATTTGTAAATTCGTTCGTTGTGTCCCAGTTTACGTAGATTATTGTGAAACATATATATATATATATATATATATATATTAAAAATTGAAAAATTGAAAAATTATTTTTCTAATTGTTCTCTTAATTTATAATAAAATTTTGAGACAGCAAAAAATAAAATATCAACCCACCTAGATTTTATGATAAGTTGTTTAATGTGTATATTACATTGTTGACAAAAACATTTTACTATCTCTTTATTTGTCTATTTTTAGTTTAACAAAATTCTTTTAATCCACTCAGATTTTTTTATAAGAAATTTAATATACTCATTAATTTGATTTTTTTTGTATAAGTTCTTGGTTTGGTTCTTAGAGCAACCTCAATGTGGTATCCACCATTAAAAAAAAGAAAAAAAATTCAAAAGAGAATAGAGAGAGATACCAAAATTTGAGATACCCAAGCATATTATGGCCATTTTTCATTGGTTCAGTTCTTTTTTTTATATAAATTTAATTATTTAATTTATAAAAAAAATATATATATTGTATTGGTGAGTCTTAGGTGTAGTTTTTTTCATATGTTAAATTATAGTTTACTTTATTTTGTTTAATTTTCATATACATAGAAAAAAATATAATCTTTTATTAGTAATAAGACTAAGTCCACTTGGCATTTAAAATATATATATGCTGCACTTAAATTTGGTTTAACTGTTATGGGAGTTTTTAATAAAAAATGTTTTAGACTTCATTTTCTACTCAATTTTTTTTTATAAGAATTATCGAGAATTGGCTATTCAATAATCAAACAATTCATAGATATTAAACAATTGTATGCATCTCCTACACTTGGTTTCTGATTTTGCAATCACATCATTAGTATCCCAACTACCTAGAAAAGAAGCCAGCGGCTGATCCGTTAATATCGTCGAGCCGCTTCATCATCCAATCTATGATATCTCGACCAACTTCCTCACGCTCGGGTTCAAAGAGAAGGTCGTGTAAGAAACCGTCGTAGAGTTTGATGTCTTTGAACACTGATGGTGCCTGATTATACAAGTCTTGTGAAGCTAGTGGATCAGTGACTTTATCCTCTGTACCATGTAGGACAAAGAAAGGCACCGTAATAGATTTGAAGTTCCGGGTCAAGTAGGCTGTTATACGGAGAATCTCATGGCCAGTTCGGACTCTTATTGGGCCGGTGTAGACTAACGGGTCAGAGTACTTGGCTAAGAGAGCTTCAGGGTCTCTTGAGACCGGAATGCCTCTCTTGTTTGCTCCTTTGAATTGGAACCTTGGAGCGACCAACGAGAAGATTGGAGCTATCGCCTACAAAAGAAACATATGACTTAATGAATGATCACCTACTAACATTTTCCAAGCATCTAACTCGACTTACCCCGACAATAGGATGAGCGGGTTTGACACGAAGTGCAGGCGATGTTAGAACAATACCGGCTAACATATCTTCAATCGAGGGTGATGAAGCCGCCTACAAGACAAGCTAGACCATAAATCAGGAAACTGTAAACAAAACAGAAATCTGGAAGTAAGCTTAAAAAGTATAAAGTAAGTCACCTTCAAGACCACAGCTCCACCGGTAGAGTGACCAAAGAGGAAACACGGGACGCCCGGATTTTCAGACCTAATCTTTTCCAAGAAAGCTTCCTATTCAAATCAGCACACCAAATCATCACTAGCTCAACAGATTGGAACATTACTCTAGTTTCATCTCCAAAAAGCAAAAACAAGTAATGTTTATTAGATCGTGAGCTTACGGTGTCGGAAACAACATAGTCAAGAGAAGGAACGTAGCCATGTAAACCATCACTCCCACCGTGACCTAATTACAACGTTATGGACCAAACAACATGGCGACCTGTTCAGACTCACAGTTTTAGAACAGAGATGGAAACGAAAAGGAACAAAACAAGCTCGTCCTCATACCAATCCAGTCCATAGCGTATACACCCAAGTTACTCGAGTTTAGCTGCTTGGCGAATTGAGAATATCTTCCACTGCAAATGAAATGGATTCACAGGTTTAGGGATTCATCTAATTATAGAGAGAATACGAAGAAGAAGAAGAAGAAACTGATCCGAAATAAGATTGAATTTCACCTGTGTTCATTCAGTCCATGGATGATAATCAAAATCCCCCTGGATACAGATAAATTCAAAATTCCAAGTCAAAATCGAAATCAAGGTGAGTTGATGAAAAACTTAATCGAGAATTCTGATCGTGCAAGCAAAGCATGCAAAAATCGAAGGCGTACCTAAGTTCGCCGGAAAGAGGCAACCACGACCTGGAGAATAAAGCGTTACCACGTCGGCCGTAGAACAACGAACTGCTCCAACGACAAGGGATTTCTCCGTCTCCGTCGATACCAAAACCCATATCAACGCCTTCCGCCAAGGAGCGACGTCTAGCCGTGTCTTCCTCCTCCAGCTTCCACGCCATCTTCCGCCTCCACCGCCTCGAAGGAGCGGGATTAGCCTCCTCCGGCGAAGGAAGAGGCAAAACTCGGCGACGTGGACGGAGAAGGAGGAGAAGAGAAAGGGCGAGGGAGAGGACGAAGATGAGGCACTTCCTAAGCGTTTTCAAAATCGGGATTATCCGATTGCTCGCGCCTGATGTTAATTGCTCCATTTCCGCCGAAGTTGAAGCCATCGCCGATCAAATAAAGTCACAAATCGAAGAAGGAAAAAAAATGGAGGAAGAAGAAGAAGAACAATGCGTGTATAATAGAGACAATGTCAGAAATTTGGGAGAAATGGTGGGACTCCATTTATAGGGGTGAATACTTCAACGAGTCAAAAGGCGACAAAGTTTCAATAATCTGATGCAGCGCAGGATCGTGTGAGCAACCACGTGGATGTATTTCATTGGCTGCTGAGCTAACGAGATATGGGTTTGATGATCTCGACTAGTTTTTAAAGCGCGGTCAGGTCAGAGCATTGGACGGTGCAGATTCGGTGATTCTGGGAAAGGTTGGTCAGTAACCGTTGATGAGTTAGACAGAAGGAAGATTGGTCCGTTCCGACATTAATGATTAATTTAATAAATTACTCGGCTTTGCTCGGCTCAGAACCGCGTGTTGAGCATTTACTCGGCTCTGAGGATCTGAAATTGTATTTTTTTTTTTTTTTAACATTTGAAATTGTATTTATTATAATTAAAATTGATATTATACCATTTTATCTCCTTACATAGAAATGTATGCCTGATATAGTACCTTAGCTTAATAATCTGTTATTTTTTTACACATATTCTTCTCTGTATAATTATCTCAATCTAATATATGAATATGAGAATGGCGTGTATTTATAAATAATACGGTAGAGACTAGAAAAGTATACAAAAAAAAAAAAGCCGAGCCAAAGGTAAATTAATGGCTTAATTGGGATTTTGGGTCTATAATATTATTTAAGAATACATTTTTAAAAATGAACTTTGATTTGTAATTTGTAAGTTATTACATGAAATATCATTACAAATAACAAAGAATAATTAAAATAGGAAAGGATATAAAAGTCTTTTAAAATTATTGATTATAATATGGAAAGTATATATTTTGTATTAATACTATATATTTTATAATAATAATAAATTCATATATATTTAAAGAAAAAAACTATTAAAATATTGCTATATTTTTCACTATAATCTATTATATTTTATTTGAATATATTATATCAAAACAAAAATTGAAAAATATTTTATTAATTTTATAAAAAGTTAGACACAAGAAAACTAGTTTTTTAAATAGTTCGTAAACTAACCACAAAAACTATAGTCATTTAACAGTGCATATTAAAGTTATGTTTTCAAGATTATAAGTTTTTGCGGCTTAACCCGAATAATATTTTAGTTCAGTGCAAAACAGAT
This sequence comes from Eutrema japonicum, assembly GCA_030161315.1. NCBI lineage: Eukaryota > Viridiplantae > Streptophyta > Magnoliopsida > Brassicales > Brassicaceae > Eutrema > Eutrema japonicum. The sequence goes on from BSQW01000005.1 coordinate 52,055,579, forward strand.
TAAATAGACAAATTATTACAAATTGATAGTTTTATCTATAATCATTAGTTAGCTATATTGTAAATTTTATATAAAAACAATTTTCTTAAATTTCAAAACAATTTCTTTTTTAAAAACTTACTCCGCGCTATAATTAACGCTAGGGATGGGCAAATGGTTATTCGGTTCGGTTCGGTTATTTCGGTTTTCGGTTACGTTAGGTTATGTCTTTTACTATCAATTCGGTTAGTAACAGTTTTCGGTTCGGTTACAATTCGGTTCGGTTCGGTATGGTTATCAAAATTAATAACCGTTTGGTAACCGAAATCTTTCGGTTATTTTCGGTTAACCGAATGGTTTCGGTTATTTTTGGTTATTTTCGGTTAAATTTCAAATATTTTCGGTTATTTTCGGTTAAATTTCAAAATATTTCGGTTATTTCGGTTAAATTTCGGAAATATTTCGGTTAGTTTTGGTTATTTCGGTTAGTTTCGGTTATTTCGGTTCGGTTATTTCGGTTATATTTCGGTTATTTTGGTTAATTAGGGGAAATAAACATAATTTTTTTTTTTTTATATCCATGGATATCCATTGGTTATCGGTTAATAACCATTCGGTTAATAACCATTCGGTTATCATAACCAATGGATATCAAAAATAAAAACCATTCGATTATTATGAAGTAACCATAACCTAACCGAACCATTAATTTCGGTTCGGTTCGGTTCGGTTTCATTCGGTTCGATTATTATGCCCAGACCTAATTAACACGGATTAAATCCTAGTTGAATTTGGAACGGGTTGCGTAGGCCACTAGGCATAATCTTTCACAAGTGATTCATTTTCTTGTTCACCAATTCATAGTCGCACGTCTTTTAAAGATAACGATGTTTTTTTCTCAAACAAGTACTTATGAGTTGTTGCTTTCACTGCCTGTTCATTTTTGGAATGTTGGATAACAATAAATGGCAGGTAAAGAAAGATCTGATGCACACGATATTTGGAAACGATGTTGCCGCACGATCCATCATAAATTCATATCAACTACTTATTGTAACTTTTTAGGGAAGTTTTGATTTTGAATATTTTATATCCAAGTATATCACTCTGTTTTTTACCATCTTATTTATTTTTCCTTCCAAAACATGGTTCGTTATAATATTTGCTACAAATGTTACTTTTTCAAATAAATATAATATTATATATGAATATTTTGATCATTTTAATACGAAACTTCTAATTGAGAATCTATATATTTGAAGTGTGTTTTTCTTTTCTAAAAATGTTTTGTTTGATTTTCATTCGACCTTTTTGTGCATATTTTTATTTTTATTTTAAATATTGTTTGATGTTAATTATAGTCCACACATGCACAACAGGACGTATGATTGGTTGTAGTTAGCACATAAATGTAACACAAAAGAGAGACGTAGGACTTCCAACAAGCCTTGCCATTAAAAGTCATGAAAACGAAAGGCAGTAAAAAGTCAGAAACTGAGGTTTCATTAACATCAAATTCAAGAATTCTTCCTCAAAATTCAAGCCCCACTACATTTTAACATAATCTTCTTATCTCTCTTTAACACACAAATATTATCTATCGTTGCCTCAGGCGAGCCTCACTAAAAATGCCCATTATACGAAGATAGAAAAAAACGAACGTGAGAGACGGAAATTTGCCTCTTATAGTCAAATGGTGCGTTGATGTGTTCATACTGCCCCTGCACGAGAAGCCACCTACATATCGTATATGATCGATCGTTTTCTCTGGCTATGATCCGTTGATGTAGTCAAGCAGAAGCCGATCGAGCTCAAAATGTTGACACAGAAGTTTCTGCAACATCAACAATAAGATGATCTCTTTTAATGGATTTCATTAATAAGCATTAAGATAAACAATGCAACCATTGAAAATTTACGCTTTTCTATAAACCCGGCTCTATATATGTAAAGAAGCATGTAACCTTGGTTATGGGTAAAGATGGTGCAGCGTCAACATAAAAGTCTGGGAACCGAGAAACTTCGACACCCTTTTCAAACAGTATGTATGTGGGAAGCTGAGACATTCCACCTATATATGTTACACAACACATCAGTCGCTTGCACAACAGAGACTAAATGTGCTTTTGAGACTCTGCAAATGAATGAGTTCGTGAAGGACTATTACCGGCGAGAGATATTCCAAAATTTGCTGCAGTATTAGGGAAAAGTCCAAGATCAATGGTTCCGAAAGACAATAGATTATTTGAGTACCTGAAGATATGGAAGATGAATGAGCGTGTCTCTAAAGACGAAAAGTGAAATTAGGGCGTTTACTAACACAAAACTTACGTGATGGAGAGCTCGGGAAAGCAGCGGCTTGAACGAACACACTTGGATGAACTACATGCGTAGAATTCTATCTGCAAAAGTTGTGACAAAAACACATCATCATACCCTTTTGAGCCAAATTTTCGATTTCGTATATTGTTTTACAAATTAAGATGTTGCAGATCAGTTCTGTTTCTTGATTGATTGACCATTAAAGAAAAAAAGACAAAACTTGATGTCATAATAATAAAGAGAGGCTATCTGTATTATCTAGATTCACAGACACCATGGTATATTGGAACCTATCTGTAAGTCTTATGCAAGAAAATCACTTAAGTTACTCAAAAACTACTCCTTGGTTTTTCAAAAATCACAACTTCCCTATTTTGGAAACAGCAACAATACTATCTAGTAGAAGATGGAGCCAGTTGCAACGTACCAACCAGTATTTTGTTGTGGTCCCTTCTGATAGCAAATCCTCCAACTGCATAGGTGTTAGCTTCTTAGCAGTTCCTGTAAACGTTTAAGCATTTTACAAGAATGTAACTTTTGATTCAAAAAACTCACAGAAAACAAGAACTTGAATCTTCCCATACCTAATTTACTAAATGCTGGTTGTTGGGCTAAAAGATATATGACTGCAAAAGAGAACATTCAAATCGAACTTAGAAAGATTGAAGGGTTTAGATCAACATTCAAATCTGCATCTCCCATATATATCAGATCATTAAAGAAGAGATAGAAATTGAGCTCAAAAAGCATTTGTTTTTTACTGAGAATTGACAAAGGCCGACCTGAAAATATGACACTAAACCAGATCGCCACTCGATAATCCATAATCAACGAAACCGCTATGAGAAAGATCTGGGCAAGAAAAATGTGTGTCAGCAGATTTCACATGGATCCCAAAGGTGACTGAGAAATCAATTTTGGTCGGAATCTGAAATCCGTGAGAGTCACCTTAGCATAGAGTAAGCTATCTGCAACGAAGGCCTCCCATGATTCCTCCCTCACAATCTACAAGATATATTTGAACAATCGATGAAGCAGGAAGCGAAGAAGTAGGAGATTTACGGCAAATTCGATCATTATGAAGAAAACCTCAAACCTTAATAGCGGAAAACATGAGAAACGCTAGAAATGCTTGGACTTCTCTGTCGAAGAGTCGATGAGAAGTGTACTGTGCAGTGGAGTTGCGAATCGGAAGGTAAGAGAAGAAGGCCATGAAATGGAGGAAATAGTAAGGATCTGATACGATCCGACTCATTCCTTCGATTACTCCTTCACGATTCTTCTCCATTTTCGCTTGCTCCCACGAATCTCCGTGTTAAAGAGCAGCAAATCAGCTGAGTCTGAGGTAAAGGGAAGGATTGTTTGAAAACACAGCAGACGTCTCGTCGTTTTACGTAGTCAGAAACGGCAAGGCGTTTATTCACTACAGAATTTTGTTGCGTTACGTAGTCACAGTGCCTATATATTTTCTACGATGACTAGACTTTATCCGTCATATCATTGCCGATTTAATACAAATATTTAGATTATAAAAATGCATTGTTTTTTTCATTTTGAAAAAGAATTAGAATTTTTGAATTACAACAACTCACATACTCATTTTTAAGAATAACTTAGCCAATGATCGAATACCAAAACCATGGCGTGATGTCTCTTTGAGCAAGCAATATCATAGAAGAATCCAGGAACACCAATGTCAGAGAAGAGACTATTATTGTTCAATCTTGATGCGTTGAAGATAGAAATCCAAATGAAATTGTTAACTTAATTGGATGAAAAGGAAACAGAAACTGATCTTGGTGACTGAGTTAAGACCAACAAAGCGAAAATGCGGGAGAATCTGATCTCAGATGAATCCATTTTCTTCGAGTCGGGTCTCTTTATCGAGGCACGCTTAGGCCAAGCTCTGCAAGATTTATGAGAGACACCAAAATAGATCAGCACATGTGCCATATAAAGTTAAGAAAAATTTGTTTCGGTTGCTTTCAATCAAATACTACAAGAACTTCAAAAATGAAGAGGGCATGAAGAAAGAGCAGCACCAAACATGGCATATTTCATCTTCAAGCCAATACAAAATTCTTATGCCAAAACTAGAATCCATATACGTTTACGTGACCAAAGAATCTATGTCTCTGCAACCACTAAATAGCTCAACAAAAGGGCTAGTACACTAAACAAAAACTCCGCAAAAGTCCTGGTGAAATTACACGATGTGAAAGGAATAGCAAAGCAATATCAAACCAATTCGAAAGTCGGATGTCTGCGATGAATCTCGGAATTCAATGCCAACAAACAGTTTTGAGAAGATGGGAAATTCAAGGTTGCACAGGGGTATGAGCTAATATCCAACTAAAGCTATCTCCAAAGGCGTCCGGTTACTAAACTGCTACAGATTCAGGAGGTATTGGGTAGGTCGAACGAGAATTAGGAGAACCAAAGCTCTAAGTTGGTCGAACGAGAATTAGGAGAACCAAAGCTCTAAGTTGGTCGAACAAATTGGGTTTAGGTAGAGTAAACAACATGTAAGTTCGAAAATATGCAAGATCAAAGAGTAAAAAAGTTTGCTTACAGATATACTAAACACAAAACATTTGGAGAATATCAAACTCCTGGATTCGCACTGCAGAGCATACCCTGAGACAACGATCTAGAATTCCTCGAATCGATACCGAGGCACGAAGTCAGCCTAGCAGAAGACACCGCACTGTACAATGGAAGCAGCGATTGAAGCGAGCCCAGCTGAGCAATCGGCCTGTCAAAGTCAAAAACAAAACCAATCACTTACAAATTACATGAATCCGGAATTCACGAATACGAAACCATGAAAAATTGAGTGAAAAAGGTTAACCTTGCAAGTCCAGGCGAAGGAGGGGCACCGAGAAATGATGAAGCCGATTTGGGTCGAAGAGATGGCTTGTTCATTGCAGATCTAAAAACAGAAAACGCTGGTCGACATCGTGAAGCCATTCTGCCGGATAATGGAACGAATGTGATGAATGAACTTGATTTTGATTTCGAGGTCAAGTGCGAGCAAGAAGAGGGGTTTTCACGAGGTTTAACCAAAACGACGCCGTTATTAAACAAAAGTCAATGAAAAGAACGCCATGCTGTGCAACACTACTTCTACAAAACCACACACGTTTAATTTGCTTTTTTAAGATCATTTTACTTTTGGTATAGACTACCTCAAACTGGATTAGGTTAACTTTGCCTTCCGTTTAACGCCGTCTTTGTTATCTCCTACACGTCGCCGTTATTCCAAACGTGTGCCATCGTTTCATACAAAGAATCTCCACAAAATACATGACGTGTATAATAAGTAACTACACTTATATACAATCACATAATTAATTATCTCCAACTGCCGTAACGGGAATTCTTAAAATTATGGAATCTGTCGGATCGAATCAAGTATCCCCGTACGTCAGTAATCGAGACCAAAGGCACCTCCTGGCTCAACCGGTGGCAGATCGGATAATTCGAGCTCTCCATCACCAGATACGTCTCCTCCATCGTCCAAACGCCGGCACATTTCACGTACTCGGTGCCACCTGTAACGTCTACACCGTGACGTTAACGGCCACACCCACTTGCACTTGTCCCGACCGTAAGAAACCCTGCAAACACATCTTGTTTGTATTAATCCGAGTTCTTGGAATTCCTCTCGACGACAAATGTCTTAGGCAACGGAGACTCCGGCCATGTCTTCTCTACCGCCTCGCCTCCGCTCCCACACGACCTGACTGCCTCGTCAGTTTCCACCTCCAGCAACGGTTTCTTCAGCTTTTCACCTCCGCCACTTCTCATTCCGGCGATACTAACTCCTCCTCCTCCACTGGTAAAATGGTAATCTTCATTTCTTCTTTTTTATATTATTTTGCAAAGTTTTATCATCAAAGAAAAAATATTTGAATAACATTTGTTTGGGTACAGCAATGTACGTTCATATGGAATACTTTACTAAATTAAAGAATATAAAAAACCATATAGAATAAACATTTCTAAAAAAAATTATTTTAAAATTTAGTTATTTTTTTCCAATAATATGCAATAAATAGAGTTCAAACCGTAACACATCAACAACACTAATACACATACCAATAAACTAATTTATTGAATTACAATGAACCACAAATACATAATAGCCGTCTAACTTTTACTCCCTCTCTTTCTTTTTAATTGTCATTTTAGGATTTTAATTTTGTTTCATTTTAAGTGTCGTTTTACATTTTCAATACAGATTTTTAATAAATTTTCCACTTTTATCCCTATTTTCCAGTTCATTAATGAGTGTGAATATTTTATAGTGCATTAATAAGGGGCAAAACAAATAATTGTATTGTTTTATTAATATGCGTGAAAAAATTTTAAACGACACTTAAAAATAAACGGAAGGAGTAATTAAATACTTGTTTAACTCGTAATTAAGAAGATATATAACTACGTCATTTTACACAAACAAATATATATAAACAAACATGTAGGAAATCCAACAATTTTATGGTGTGTTTCAGATGATCCCAAATCATCAGTGTTCAAATAAAAATATTACTTTATTTTTTTGGGGTAAATATATATATGACTATCTTACATCCATAGATTACATGTTATATTGAATAGGAAAATGAGATGGAAGAAGAAGAACCGGCGACATGTCCAATATGTCTAGACGATATTAACGCCATTAAAAGCGTAAACGGTGAACACGTTGGAGGCGAGGAGAGAGAAAGAGCGGTGGTGAAGTGCAGAGTTTGCAAAAACAAAGTGCATGAAGAATGCATGCTGAAGTGGAGGACGAGTCGGGGTCGTCGGCCGGCGATATGCGTGGTCTGCCGTGCACGGTGGCGAAGCAATAGCTCTAGCAAGACTCCTAATGTTGGTAGTAATTACGAGAGCTGCCGCGGTTATTGTTACATGAATCTTTCTCCTTATGTTGATGAGGAGGAGGAGGATGGGGTTGGCACGAGCTAACGGCCATGTTGATGAAGTTAAATGACTACTGATGGTTAATTATGTGATGTGTAAACTGTTAACAAAAACAAAAACAAAAATTGTAGATATATATATTAATTTGATTTCGCTTTGATTATGTTTTAGTCTTCATAAATTTTGCTTTTGAGTAAACCACAAGTAAGTAGTAACATTTAGTTTTTTGGGGGGTTATATTTTGAAGAATATTAAATTGAACAAATAAACCCGATGATACCGAGGCTTTCCATTAATTTTTCTTGGGGAAACACATAAATTTGCAAGTTCCTATGCTTGGATCACGTTCCAGAGGATAGTGCGTGGCGCAAACGCTGACACTTAAAGTCATATGTAAATACAACTTCAGATTTATATAATACGCTCTCATTGTTTTGACTGATCCCTCTATACATTTTCTTGGGTTCTGTTGATTGATTACTATAAGTTCATGAAATATACTAATCAGGTCAACTAGTAACAGAATATAGTACTTACGAAAAACAGACTACAGGTTTTATTATCATAAAAATATGGTTTATAATAGTACGTAGAAAAAAAACAAAACAGAGTCAGCTTCTGAAAAAAAAAAAACTATGGGTCATAATTGATCAAACATAGATAATTAAGGGGGTGTAATCTGAAAATCTGAGAAAAGTTATTATCTTACCTTGTTGGCCTTATCAATCCAAACACACAGTTTTTTCTTGCCGGATACTTAATTAATTAGTCAAGACTTTTGAGTGAACAAAATTAAAAGCCATCGATTGCCTTGTCTTGTCTCTTTGCTTGTTAATTATTAGTCCAATTCTTATTGTGATGATCACTTCAAGAAACTTTAAAGAAACGCTCGGATCGGACAGCTCCATATATATTAACAAACGCTTCAAGCTCTTATACTGATGTCTCTGTAAGTGATCAAGCTCTGTTTCTGGAACAATCCTCGTGAATCAGTACTTAAACTTGTAGCCTTAAGTTTATGTATCAGTTACAGTTGGTATATTTACTTTTGGATTTTGATGGGCTAATAGGTAAGACAACACAAATCTTGTTTTCTGCAATTTTTATTTCAACAGAAATCTAAGGTAGTCGTTTTTTTTTTCAGGTTGTGATGGATCAAACTCGGGGTTTCCGGTTTCTAGGCCACGTAGAAACCTGTAGAGTTGTTTTTCTCATGGTTTTGGTTGTCGCCTTCGTTTTAGGCTTTCAGTATTTCGAGCTCACTCCAATATCTATTGTTTCACCTGAAAACGGCACGGTTTCTGAATTCAAAGAATCCAATGATATCACCAAAAGTGCTGAAAACGAAACGTTTCTAGCACCTCAAGAAGCAATCTCCGGGTTTAAACCGTTTAATAGCACTACGGGGTTTTTGAAGAGTTTAGAACACAAGTTTCTGAATGATTCTCCCAAGGCTTCTGGAGAAAGTAGAGGCAATGTCACTGCAAGTTCTCTGCATTCTCTTCAACCCAAGATTCCTCAAATCAACAACAAGAAACATGAGCTCAGGAGCACAAAAAAACCACCTTTAGCTGTCATATCAATAACCGAGATGAACAATATGATATTGAAGCGGCATAGTGATCCAAATAATTCACTTGTATGCAAATGATTTTACCATAAGTTCCAATTGGTTATTACTCATAACTCTTTGATTCTTTTTTCACACGTTTTTAATTCATATTCATAGGCACCTCGTTGGGGATCAGAAGTGGACAAAGAGCTTAAAACTGCAAGAAACAAGATCAAGAACGCAGTTTTGGTCAAGAAGGATCATGATACTCTGTACGCGCCTATCTACCACAACCTATCCATTTTCAAAAGGTTAAACATTTACCAATCTAAGCAATACCTATATAAGGATAGCCAGGGCCCCAATTGTTTGCGTTTGCGTTTGATTTTACATTTATATGATAAATATGTTAAACAATGTTCCCGTGCTTTTTTAATCATGGTTGCTGAAAATGCAAACACAACAAGCATAAATATTTACGTTCGAAACAATATATAGAATTCCAAGTGATTGATCTCTATAGCAGGAGCTACGAGCTAATGGAACAGACTCTGAAAGTGTACGTCTACTCAGAAGGAGATAGTCCAATCTTTCATCAGCCCGAGGCAATAATGGAAGGGGTTTACGCGTCAGAAGGATGGTTTATGAAACTAATGGAGAGTAGCAGTAGATTCTTGACAAAAGATCCCACCAAAGCTCATCTATTCTACTTGGCTTTCAGTTCCAGAATTCTTCAACAGAAACTCTACGTTCGTGATTCTCACCGCCGGCGAAATCTTGTTAAATATCTCAGAGACTACCTCGATCTCATCATTTCCAACTACCCTTTCTGGAATAGAACCCGTGGCTCCGATCATTTCTTCACTGCTTGCCATGATTGGGTATGTATTTAAGGCCTAAGATGTTTGCTTGCATTTGCGTTTGCTTTTACAAGTTTTAATATATAGTCTGCTAATTGAAACCATAACGTTTAGTAGTTTCGTAGGAAAATAGATTTGTTAATTGTAAATTGTAAACATCAAAGGCAAACGAAAGAGAAATCTCCATTTGCCTTTGGTGTAAATTTACACTTTATAGAGATATAATAATTTCATTGATTTTTTTTTATCATAAAATTGGCATTTAAAACAATCGAAATTTTAATTTATTGATATGATCATTGTGATTTGTTTTTTGAATGCAAGTTTATATTTGTTAATATAGGCTCCAGCTGAGACTAGAGGACCATACTTGAACTGTATCAGATCACTCTGTAACGCCGATGTCGGAGTAGACTTCATAGTCGGAAAAGACGTCTCTTTGCCGACAACAAAAATCTCTTCATCACAAAACCCAAACGGAAACATTGGAGGTAACCGCCCTTCCAAGCGAACCATCCTCGCTTTCTTCGCCGGAAACTTGCACGGTTATGTCAGACCCATCTTGATTAACCATTGGTCTTCGAGACCTGAACCAGATATGAAGATCTTTAACCGGATCGACCATAAATCGTACATTCAATTCATGAAACGCAGTAGATTCTGCGTTTGCGCTAAAGGGTATGAGGTGAATAGCCCCAGAGTGGTGGAGTCGGTTTTGTACGGTTGCGTTCCGGTGATTATCTCTGATAACTTCGTGCCGCCGTTTCTTGAGGTTTTGGATTGGGAATCTTTTGCTGTGTTTGTGCCAGAGAATGAGATTCCGAATCTGAGGAAGATTCTAATATCGATCCCGGTGAGGAGATACGTTGAGATGCAGAGGAGGGTGTTGAAGGTTCAAAAGCACTTCATGTGGCATGATGGTGAACCGGTGCGGTATGATCTATTCCATATGATTCTTCATTCCGTTTGGTATAACCGGGTTTTTCAAACGTTTTAGCCAGATGAGGTATAATCCGGTTTGGCAAGGATTTTTTTTTTGCTAGAATTTCTGTTGTTTTATTGATCTATAGCGGACGAGATTACATAGATGAAAAAAAAAAGATAAAAAAGATAAGAAAGAAAGTGCCTTGTATCGACAAAGGTAATCCGATTTGAACAAAGTCCGGTACAAAAACATAAAAACGCTATCGAAAAAAAGAATCTCGAAATCACAATGTAAGAGCATCTTGAAACTTTGAAATGTGCCTTCTCGCTAAGCAAAGTGTTACGAATTCCCCCCATCAATCATCTTAAGCAACCATGTTGCCGGCGTTTTAATTCCTTACATCGACAAAGCTAATCCAATTTGGCAAGGATTATGGGTTGGGTCGTTACATCAATCTACACATTTTGTTTAGTTATATTTTTTGTGACACCGCTGAACTCATAAGATAGATTTTGCGATTTTGAAGGGGATATAAAATAGTTTTTTTTCTAATTATCCAAAAAAATTCTTCAATCAAATAAAAGTGACATTGAAGACTTATTATATATTAATCATCAAACGTAGTACAAGTGATACAAATAATACATAATACATAAAATAAATTACAAACAATAAAACAACGAAAGTAAAATTTGGTTGATCCTTTTATCCGAAAAGTTTTACTCGCTGAAAGAATGTCCACACTTCATTTCCTTGTATTCGCATTTGATATGATGCGATATTTGGCTGTTGTCCAATCTTTCTCATGTTGTATTACACTGACACCTCTCCAAGTAAGAGCTAAAGATATTATACGAAAAAGAATCCAATTTATTGATTCTTTCGATATAAATAATACCTTAGATTGCCAATCTTCAACGACTGTACGAATGTCGTCATACAACAAAGAAATTACGTCTTCCGCTCCAAACCCTAGTACCCTTCATGGCGGTTTCCATGGTGGTAGATTCCATAGAAATCTCATATATAGCAGAGTAAAAAACCCGATAAGAATCAACCTAGAATCATCCGATCCAAAAAATTCTTCCGTTGACAGAATACTCTCATTATTTGATGATTAATATATAATAAGTTGATAATAAAAAAGTGACATTGAAGACCAAAATATTAAAACATATTAGGAGCAAAGAAAAAAAAAAGTATCCGACTGGGGAGTGATAAATTATTTTATTTTCTCTTGGAACTTTTTAAAATTTTATTAATGCCTCGTGTAAATTTAAATTACCGTTAAAACAGTAACGGCAAAATCGTTCGTGTTTGACTTTTCAATTTTTACCATTTCATTACATAACCATGAAGCGGCAAGACTTCATCGGAAGATTGCATCACTTTTCTAGGAATCATCGTCGGCTTCTTCGAGTAGAAAAAAAGTAGTTGAGCTGAAATTCAGGAAAATCTGAGCTTTCCATGGCGACACAGACGAGACCCAGTTCGGTAAAGAGCGAGTCACGCGATGGGTCTTCTTCTCTTGCTTCCAGAGTCAAGATCGATCCGTCTTTTAAGGACAAAAAGAAGATCGCGAGCTCTAGCAGACCGATTATGTCGGATTCCAAACCCAGATCCGCTGTATCTACCGTCACGGCCAAATCCGAGGTATCAATCGGAATAACTCTGTATTTAAGATTTGATCGCGAATTTCTGAGGGTTTTATAGAACAGAGCGAAGAACAAAAGGGGATTATTGGATATGATCCCCTCTTTTTTCCCTATGGAAGTTTCCTGATTTGGTTTTCTCTGAAATTAACTGTTAGATGTAAGTTTTGGGGAAAAAATCTTCTCAACTTGGATCCATTTACAAGATCGAGATTTTCAATTGACGATGAAATTGAAATTGGGCTGATGATATATATATTAGATCCATTTGATTATTTCGTAATTTCTGCATCATGACGTGATATCGGATATTTTGGTTTCTAGGTCGATCATATACTGTACAACGAACTTGTAACATATTTTCTGCAAAACTTTTGTGAAGGCAAAGCCCAAAATACCCGTAAATTCGGTGAAATCCACAGCAACAACATCTGCAGCAGCAAGCTTGGCGAAAGGTAAAGCGAAAAGGGAGAAGAAGGTTTATTCGTTAACCGGACAGAAATATGATCCTCCTGAAGAGGTTATATACATCTCTAAAGATTTGCTCTATTGAGTCTCTCTTTGTAATCATGTTCTTGATTCTCGGCTTCTCTGTCTTCTGCATTTGCAGAGAGAGCCCTTGAGGATATTCTATGAATCATTATCGAAACAAATACCAGGGAGCGAAATGGCTGAGTTCTGGTAAAAAAAAGCGTTGTTCTTGGTTCATTTTAGCTTAAAACTTGAACGGTTTCTTGCTAACATGGGTTTCTCGTATGTGTTGGAACAGGCTAATGGAACATGGTATGTTGTCTCCGGAAAAGGCGAAGCGAGCCCATGAGAAAAAGCTAAGAAAGATGAAGCAAATCCGAACGGGAACACCTACTAAACCGACACCATCATATTCTAGTAAACCGGAGAGTTCTCAAAGACCATCTGCGTCAAAGAACAACTGTTTAGATGCGAGAAAGAAGAAGAAACTTGTTGATGATGATGATGATTTCATCCTAAGCCACAAGAGAAGGAAAGTGTAACCCGTACAAAAAAATTTTAAAAAACAAACAGAAAACTCATTCGTTAGTTTGGAAAAATATTCAGAACCTTTAATTATTCCTTAGTGTTAATCGAATAAGTGACGAAAGATCGTTGCTGTAAGAATCCTCAGAATGTTGTTCATGGACCATTGAGGATGCCCGTGACACAATAATTCGGTTTGTGTAGATCTAACACTTCCAAAACTCTTTCACTAGGAATGCATGCGTACGTTAAGCAATTCTCTACAAGAATCTGCTTAACTGGATTGATACGATTTTGATAGACTCATCACAGACTCCTTGTTCGTTAGAAGATACTGGATATAACTTTGATTATCAAGTTTATAGTATTTATGTATACCTGTGAGGAAAACAGAACAAGAACACATAACAACACTGCAACAAACAACTCAATAATTGTCAGTTGGGCCAACTCACTCTAGGCAATAGTCGGAAGGCGCGAAGTTTTACTGGTTTGGCATGTGGTAGCCAGTCCCCATCTCTCCAGTAAGATGTCGACCGGACAGCCTAGGTTATCAAAAAAAAAAAAAAAAAAAAACAACTCAAGAAAGATAAACGAGACAATATTTTCTTTACAATGTGAAGAGTTAAAACAATTGTAATGCATCCAAAAATGTTATAACAAGTAGTGTATTTGGTTAGAACAACGTCCTCTTTGTTCCACATAAAAATCTAGAACTCTAATTCAAACAAAACTTATCCCCAAATCACAAACAAGCAGTTTAAACCGATCTTTAGCACACTAGATTGGGCTACCAAATTAAAATAATCTCCACTGTACAAACCCTAAATATACGAATCCATAACACGTCTTCAAAGTCTCAACTCAAATCGAAAATATATTCCCGTCTGATTTTCAAAACAAATAAACTATACACAATGAAATTCCAAAATGCACAAACGGCCGAAAATAGTATCTACCAGTTAAACTCATAACTTTTTTTTGTTGTAGGAATTAAACTCAGATTTTTTTATTTGTTCTATGAATTAAAATCAGAGCTTTTTGCCTACAAACTACTCTGGTTTGGGAGTTAGCGGATTTTCTGGATCTTAATTTTTTTTTGTTTTTAACATTATATTTATCGTTGTAACAATTTTCGTATATATTGCCTCGCTAAGAGAGCAAGAGTACGTGGGCACTTTTTTCTTATATAAATTCCAACTGGTTCTCTCTATACGAAAGTCTTTCTCCGAAAATTTAATCGTTTGGGAGTTTGTGATCAAAGAACAGTGTGTGGTTTATATTACTAGTCAGGCAATCGCATGTGACAAACAAGCAGCAGGACTGAAACTGTGATAGTCAGTCACTCAATATCCTTGGATATCTTCTTTATATTAATAATAAGATACTTTGTTTGCCGATAATTGATAGTAAAATATAAAGAAATAACTTTAAATAGCTCAAAAAATATTTTTTTTTGTTCTAAAACTAGTATTTTAAATTTAAAATTCCAAAAATAATACAAATAATTATGTAAATATATTTATTTACTCAAAATAAAATTAAACATTATGTTTGAATTCACTTTTTATAATTTAGGATTTAGTTTTTTCCATTAAAAAAATATTTTAGATCATAAATTTGTTTTATTATTATTTTCAATTAAAGATGTAAAATTTAAAACAAAAGTTTTTTTTATGTGTTATTCTGGTCAATTGTTCTAAAATAAAAACTACAAAAGTTCATTAAATGGGATGGTGATTTTTGACTGGTGTGATGTCTGATGTACTTTTGAGTCAGAATCATGTTTTTCTTTTCTTTGTATGTTTTGTCTGTCTCTTACACAAGCTTATGGTTTCCAACTTTTCATCATTTTAACTTTTCATAATTATATATTTTGTAACAAAAAAAAAACTTTCATAATTATATATATATATATATATATATATGTGTGATGAATTAGATAAAGGTAACTGAAGAATGATCTAATACATCAAAAGGTCTAATCTTAATAAATGATTTATAACGGAAAATAAATGAATTCCCTAGACTGGTCACAGTCTTTTTTGAGACTGGTCACAATGATCTTTCAACAATCTTAAAAATGAATAGTGTCAATCAAACGATTATACACATACATCGTCGATCCCAATATGACTTTAATAATATATATAATGAAAATGTAAGTGATGAACTATTAAGCATTTAGGCTCGAATCGTAGAACCTACCTCGATTCGCAACTGCAGTTATGATTAGTATATATCAGTCCTTTACCGCGTTTGCTAACACACGTGCATTAGTAGAAATATCTCGTATAGTTATGGTATATTTCGTGACTAAATCGTAGCAATAGCATAGTCACAAAAAAAAGCCACGATTTAACCACAAGAAAATTGGTCACGATGCTACAACCACGGCATTTTCGTAGCTAAATCGTGACTATACGAAATATTTCTACTAGTGGTGCTTGACACCGAGCTGTGTTCTGGCTAGAGTTCTTACAAAATATATATATATATATATATATATTACCAACCGACAAATCCGCACAAAAATGAATCTTAATTCTCTTATTTAATTTCAAATCGAAAGCACTTACAAGAAAAATAAGAAAACATATTTAGACCAAAAAAATAAGAAAACATACTGTTTACACGCTTATCGTATTGATTTGAAACTGGATTATAATATGGCGATGACAAACACTACTAATACAAAAAATAGGTTTTAGCATAAACATATATAATGTTGTTAAATTAATCAGGATAGCTAGGATGAGTACTTTAAAGTAGATTAACATTTTTTTTTTCATGTTTGATATCCAAGATCAAAATTGATTTAAAAATACTTTTCAAAATTCCTCATGTTTATACATTTCTCCCAAAATTAGACCCATAGAATAGTCTTAATGGGTCTAAACGACAACCATTTGCGTGTTTCGTTGACCATATGTAAAGCAAAAACATGTCCTTACTTTCTCTATATCTGTATATTATTTGTCTCTCTTATAAACATACTCAAGATAGTGATGTATACGAACATATATACTCTGAGTAGGGAATAAAAACTACCCACCATATGATATCAACTGCAATTTAATTATAGTATATGCTTATTCGGAGAAGATATGGAGAGGATGTATTAACTTCAATATAGTTAAATGTGCATTAAAAAAAATAAATGTGCATTATTATTATGAAAACAACACAATAAATACCACCGTAAAACCACATCAAGTCTAACTAATATTCTCTCCGTTTCATAAAAGTATTATGTAAAATGTTTTTTTTTGTTTCAAAAAGATCGTAGTTATACATTTTAATGCAAATTTTCAATTAATTCTCTAAATTGCATTTTATCTAAAACTAATAACCTTTCTATTTAAATCATTTTAAATTAATTATGAATATATTAAATATTAATATATTAATATATTAATAAAAAATTTAAAAAATTTAATACATGTTAAATGTGTTAAAGTGACATTTTTTGTGAAACATAAACAATATCTATTAGTATGGTTTTGTAGTTAAGATGGTCCGACTATAGGACGAAAGTCGGAAAGTGTTAAAATCAGTTGTAAGAAATTCAAACATATTATGCCTAATAAAAAAAGCGTAAAAGAAAATCATCTTGAAACAAAATATATCAATGTTTTTGTAATACACATTTGCAATTAAATTTCTAATTTAAGTTTATTTTTATTTACTAGATAGACAAAAAAAAATGTGACATGTTTTGTTTAACACATGTGGCTAGATTTTCTATAAACCTAGATAAAGTTCCACTGCAAATCTATAAAAAAAAAAAAAAAAAAAAAATTAAATCGTTAAACAATTTGATGAGTTCACTATATATATATATATATATCAAAAATACCTGAGATTTTTGCATTGCAATCGTAATTGAATTTTACCGTATACTTTTTTTTTTTTTGGTTAACGATCTTTTACAGCATGAGGAGAACACAACGCAAGAAAATGTCTCTTTCCTGTATCAAAATAAGAAGAAAAAGTCTTTTTTCCAAAAGGCCTATTTTGGACCCCTTTTAAAAATTTCGACTTTATAGTCGGTACGCATAATAAAACCATATTGGGAAGATATTGATATTTGGTTTTGTCTGCCTAAAATATAAATACACACTCGTAAAAAAATAAATGGTTTTGTCTCCCCTTTATTTCTAAGTGGGTCCGCTTCGTTTATTGAGAAGGTCTCCCATTCATAATAATATACTAAAGAATAATTTATGAAATGATTAAAGAGAAGCTTGAATGATCTTTGTAAAAGGGGTAACGAAGCAAATAGCCTAATTATAGCTTGGCACGTTTTTTTTTTTTTTGTCAACAGCTTGAGGTAAACAAGTGTGGTTTTATAGTCCGATTGATTTATAGGTTGTTATCGATGTACAGTTTCATCCTCATATCGAATGGATTTGTTAAAGTCTCACGTATAAAACGTTTTAGCATAAAATTATGAATCATTATAAATTTATAATTATTGCAGTCAATTAGTTTTGAATTATCAGCTCGTAATTAATTCATAAATATTCTGTTAATTAATTCCTGTCTTTCGAGTAAAAACCTACAAATTAAATATATATTATTGTTAGTTAGTAGTAATGTGTATATATAACATGACCAATATTATATTCTTCTTTTTTATCAACAAAACAAGAAGATGAATATTCTTATATTGAAACGAGAGGCAAAGGAACAAACAGCGTCGTTCATTGCAAGTGCTTAGTTTTTTTTTTTTTTTTCAAGTGCTTAGTTTTTTTTTTTTTTTTCAAGTGTTATATCTGTGAATATAATTATTAGTTATATCTTCTATGATTATTAGAAGACTTTAATCAACTTAGATAATGTATATATATATTGTGTACTTGTGTTTGACAGAAACCCGTCCTTATAGGTACGCAAATACGGTCCCATGATTGATATATGTCCCTTCATTTTTTCTTGAAGTTTCTCTCTACAGATTTCTTTTCTTTATTTGTATTATTACACCAAATATGTACTTATTTGTCCGTTTGTGCGCTTGGAACCAATAACTTTTTTTTTTGTTGGATCAACGGAACCAACTTTTTAACCTAATATGCATTGTTTGATAGTTTTTTTTTGTTTATGGAACTTTTTTTTTTTTTAACAAACTTTTGTTTATGGAACTTACGCCCATATATTTTCTCATACCATGACCAAAAGATGTCTTAGTTGTCATTCTATTAGCGTTAAAAGTCCTTTCTAGTTATAATTAACTAGTTATAATTAACTAGTTATAATTAATACCTACTCAAATCTTTAATAATTGGTATTTGTCGTATCATCTCAAATGAAATCAGTACAGTTAATCACACTATTTGATGCGATATTTTATGGGTTTGTAATTTAAAATCGAATGGTAATTAGTGGATTAGTTCACATCACTTATATATTACTCTATATTTTTTTATAATTTTTGATGTAAGATCTTAACACATTTTTTTGAAATAATTGTTCTTATCGGTCCATTTCATACTAAATCTAGTTCTAGAATATGCAATATATAGACCCTACATGAATTACCCTATTTTGATCAACAAACTGAGTTTTGATAACATATTATATCTTATAAGATTTCAATTCAAAATCAATTGAACATTTTGAATATTGACCGGATGATGTCCCAAATATATTACTTTAGATCTCTTAATAATTTTCAATATTATATAATCCTAACAATCTCCAACCAAAAAGAAACAAATGTTTAGTTTTTCTCCAATACTTAAAATTTATCTTCCAGACATATGGCTAAGACACATTCCCTTAACCCTTGGTATATTTAACTAAAATAATCAAATTCAACGAAAAACAAAATTTCCGTATTATTTCTTTTTAAAAAAACTTTATAACCACAAAATAAATCTCAATCTCAATATTAATAAGTTAGTACGTAAAAGTTATTATGAACATCTAACTTACCGCTAAAAAATCACATTTTTTTATATTCAAAGGATTCATATATAGCTGGGTCGTGATTGAAAGTTTGGTCATCTATAGTAATCGTTTAGAAATGTCTAGAAATCGATTAAGACTTTGATACCATAGCAAAATTATCAAAAGACGAAATAATTTCTAGAACATATTTCCATGGAACTTTAAATACATGTTTATAGAAAACCAAAATCTGAAAGACATATTAGTATGCAATTAAATAATATGTTATTTCTAATAAAAAAAAATCCAATCATGGCATGCATATCATACATTTAGATACATAGATTAGCTTCACATGAGCATGCATATACATATCATATATGTATGTAAATGCGAATGTATATATAAATATATCAATGTTCTTGTCATGAAAAGCACTATGATCCATTGAGTCGAAGATCAGGGTAAAAGATAATAAAACAGTAAATCTTGGGTGAAAATTTCCATCACACAAATAAAAGATATAAAAAAGCTTGTCGCACCATGTTCTTCTCGGAGACAAATTTCATAAAACTTACGTACCCGGGCGGGACAAAGTCGTTGCTCTATATACTTCAGTATTGTCATTCTAAATGTGGTAGTCTCATAATCTTTTTTATCTAAAAAAAGGCTGATTTTTTAATTTCTTTTTCTAAAACCCGGAAGATATCAAAGCATACAGTGACTCCAAGTGCGTTGTTTTATATACTAATAAACAAATTTAGAGTGGGTCTACAAGAAAAACAATATAAATAGAGTCATTGGGTCCATTTCCTTTATTCAATAGACTTATTGCATTGTTTTGGTCCCATTCCCTCCTCCCTCTCTTCTAACCCGTACCCAAAATATTAATGCATATAAATATTTTGAGTGACTGATAAAAATGATAGACAAAATTGTTACCAAAATTTCTTCTTCTTCTCATATATATCAAAGTTGTTTCTCTCTCATTTCAGAATCACTTCACTGCCCTGTTTTTTTTCCTCATTTTGAATAGTTCTCATAACTTTATTTTTTCCCCTGAAGAGCCTTTAGTTGCATAAATAAATCTCGGGATCCGAATCATACAACAAGCAGAATAAGAGACTGTTGAATATTATACGATTCGTGTAAAACAATGGTATCTGACTCAGTTAGTCACGAAAGCAAAGCAGAGGAAAACGAGAAGAAGACGAAACGGGCTAGAGATTCCGGTAAACACCCGGTTTATCGCGGCGTGAGGATGAGGAATTGGGGCAAATGGGTGTCGGAGATTCGTGAGCCGAGGAAGAAGTCGCGTATTTGGCTCGGAACTTTTCCCACGCCGGAGATGGCGGCGCGTGCACACGACGTGGCGGCTTTGAGCATAAAAGGAACCTCCGCCATACTAAACTTCCCTGAGCACGCCGAGTCATTCCCTCGACCCGTCTCGCTAAGCCCTCGCGACATTCAGACAGCCGCTCTCAAAGCAGCACACATGGAACCAACTACGTCTATTACGTCTTCTTCATCGTCTTCATCGTCTTCTACTTCTTCACTTGAGTCTCTCGTGTTGGTGATGGACATCTCGAGGACTGAGTCAGAGGAGCTCGGTGAGATCGTGGAGCTGCCAAGTCTCGGAGCGAGTTACGACGTCAACTCAGCTAATATTGGGAGCGAGTTCGTGTTCTCTGACTCAGTGGACTACTGTTTGTATCCTCCGCCGTGGGGGCAGTGGTCGGAAGAGAATTACGGTTACGGAATTATCCCTAATTTCGACCAAGGCTTGTCATGGGATCTCTAACGACGTTTTTAATCAGTTTTTTTTTGTATCATTATGATAATTAATGTCTTGTTTAATCACGTCTTTAATTATGAACCCTTTACTTTTTTTTTATTTTGTGGTGTTAGCTAAGAGAGGTTTTCTTTTTTTTTGGGTGCGTGTGTGAACTCCATATAATGAATACGTGTACAAAACTCTATTTGTGTTTTTATATAAATTAATATCGGTTTGGTTTGTCGGAAAAGAAGAGGAAAAAAAGTGATTTTTTATTTTTTACTAAAGGCTTTCAAAAAAAAAAGTGATTTTTTTTTGTTTGTAAGTATCATCAAGTGAATAAGCGATAAATAAAAGTCCAATAACTTTATGATATTGCAATAATACAAATCATTACGAGTTCAAAACTGTTGCGTGTTTTTTTCTTTTGACAAAAAAATCAAGAAAATTAGCTTTAACTATTAATTGTAAATTAGAGGCCACTATCGGAATAAATGGAATGTGAGTTAGGGTAAAAAAAGAAAGAAAAAATACAAAGCGAGAGCAACTTGTCCAAGCTGACGCAAACATTACACAGCCACATATACACATCCATGCAATAATATATATATATATATATATATATTTTTTTTTTTTTTTTCATGCAATATATTATTATCATCTCTTCGTATGATTATGACCAAAATTTCCCACTTAAATATTTTATTTTACAATATTGCCTACAGAATAGCATCACACAACTCGTTTATTTTAAAAATT
The DNA here is from genome assembly GCA_030161315.1 of Eutrema japonicum. Classification (NCBI taxonomy): domain Eukaryota; kingdom Viridiplantae; phylum Streptophyta; class Magnoliopsida; order Brassicales; family Brassicaceae; genus Eutrema; species Eutrema japonicum. Next base: position 52,077,219 of record BSQW01000005.1, read on the forward strand.
AAAAAGAGGCCGGAAGGCTTATGATAAAACCAAATCTAACTTCAATTCAATTATGATGTTATATGTTTAATATAAAGACTTATTTTAATTATTACGTTCATCAAATTTTCAAAATACGTACATGATCCATACTTGATAATTTAAAGAAAGAAGAATTGGTTCGATAATTTATTTTCGTTATCTGATTTGCCTATATAACTTTTATTCGTAAACAGATTTTTTATTTTACTCGTACGTTTTCGCGTTTTTTTTTACAACGGCCAAATTTTGCCAAACATAACATTTTGTATGCCACTACCGTCACGGCATTATTTTATGAATTTAAGAAACTATATAAATTTAGGATTTAAATTTTAAAGCTTACATTTTGGTATTTGGATTTTGAGTTTTTAGGTTAGGATTTAGATTTCATAGCTTAGGGTTAAATATAAAAATAAAAAATCTGGTTATTAAAGATTAAAACGGTAAACATTATTTTTACATTAAAAAAACGCGTAAAATTCGTGTGAAAAATATGAAAAGTTCTTAAAAATTTTGTTATAATAGTGAAAATATATTTCTATTGTTGTAAAAAATCTTGTTATGTCTAAATAAATGTTTGGAGACAAAATATATTATAAACAACAATTTTCTAAAGTTTTCAAAACTGTATGAAAGTTTTAAAACTTGTGACAATTTCTAAAAACATGTGAACATTTCTTATTTATTTTGAAAATTCCAGTTTTTTGTAAATTTAATAACTAATACCGAATAAGCGTGATGAATAGTATCCACCAACATTTTAGCGTCAAATGAATAGGTTAAAAACGAATATTTTCGTAAATTTAAAGGTACTTTTACCACACAAAAAAATGAGAATGTTAGAGCATCTCCATTGGTGAGATAAATTTAGAATATATCATTAATATAATATTAATATTTAAAGAAAATTTTATTTTGGGAACCCCATCACAAATTTTTGTATAATTATTTTTTGTATAGTTTTATATTTTAGTATAGTTTATTTTGAAAAACTTATGTTAAGTATTATCTTAAAGTAGAGAATTTTTTATGGAAAATAATAATAATTTTATTATTTTTATTATTAGATTTTTAATTTTTCAAATTTCTGATTTTAATATATATAAATGAAAATAATTATTATTATATTACTTTTTAATATCAGATTTTTAAAATTTAAGATCTCAGATTTTAATATATATATATATATATATATATATAAGAGGAAAATAATAACAAATTTTCAATTTTTCAAATCTCAGATTTTTTTCTAATATCTAATATTATTGTATTAACTAAAATATTATTAATTTATATTATATTAACCTTAACTAATATTAATTAAAAATAATAATATATAACTTAATCTCATGCTTAATGGAACTTGATAGGTATATACTTTTATTTTATGTTTAATAGAAAAAATAAAAAGTAAAAAGTAACAACATATAACCTATTTAATTAATATTCTAAACTATTGGATATTTGATTTATCATAAAAGAACATGAACCATTCATAAAGAGACATGTGTCTCCTAAAATGAGTTCTCATGGGTTCTCAAAATATCTCATTTGAGAACAGGTTTTCATGTTTTTGCATTAATTTTTTTTTTTTGTAGTTTTTATTATATTGATACCCATTGAGATCATGTACCTTCGATAGGGATGCTCTTATTTTGAAGATAAAAAAAAAGAATGTTATTGGAGCAGAATAAAACTAAAAGAGGGTTGTTAACCGCTAAAATAAATATATGCATAATTAATACTATATATTAATCTATATGGCATGATGAATGATCCAAATATGGGGAGGGTAGAGAATGTGACATGTCTAGTCCTGTCACATGTATATCTTTTCAATTTCCAAGACCTCGTTTTTAAGAACATTATAAATTTACAATCATCGAAAAGAGCTGTGATGATTTTTAAATTACTTCGTTCTAAAGTGGAATACCCACGATATTAAACTGTCTTAGTCATGGTTATGTTAGTTAAGGTTACATGTCGATTTATGCTGGATTTACTATCTCTTTAATCAATGTAAACGTATATAGTATTTTGCAAACCCCAAAAGTAAAATGTATCTTTGCAAACTCCAAAAGTTTGCGTAGATTTCAACATGATATTTCTTTGCTATAATAGCTTTATTGAAAATACAGAATATACTAATGTTATAAATAAATAAAATACAATATGATTTCACTGGCAACCACTTAAAAGTTAAAACATATGAAAGATTTTGGATTTACCTCTAAGACTTTCTTACGAGAGTGTGGGACATGGAACAATGATCCATATTATATCTGTTAATTATATGTGTGGTTAGTATATGCCATTTTTTAGTCAACAGAGTGAAATCAGAAGTATTTAATATTAAAATGTAAAAATGATAGTCGACAAAAAAAATATATAAAAATGATATTTTTCACTGTAAGCTGTTACGTGTTTACAGTGCCTTTTCTATTTCTCTTTGGTGGATATTATTTAACGGATTGTATCAGCGTTTACATCCACATCCTTTTAGTGAATATATATGATCATATACATACTAATAAAGCATGAACTAGCCGACAAAACAAAAAGAAAATAAAGCATGAACAATATATATATATATATATATATATATATATATATATATATTTATATAGACGACTATATATACCATCAATACATATAAGACTTTAATAACTCTCATCTTACAAATGTGCATGAAAACGTCCTCTGATACTTCGAATATCTTGTTTGGACATTCGAAATTTCCTTGTACGAAAACGAATTAAAACTCGACATTTGGGCATATGCAAAAAAACAAAAAGTTAATTTAATCAGTTAGCAAAAAAAAAAAGGTGGTTAATTTAGAAAATAACGGATACAATAAAAGGTAGATCAATCTCGAAACAACATCTATACCAAACCGATTAATGTATTAAATGAAACAATACGAACTACTGTAATATAATAGCATTAACGTTCTATTCTGACGAAAGCGAGTTTTGAAGAATTTAATCCATGCTTGACGAGACTATATATGATCACTTCCCAACAATGCTACGAGCTGTTGATGACCTATAATTTGACTCGGCAATCGGAGTTCCGACACATCGAGTGAGATAATTCTATATATACCATCTCATTATTTGTGATTTAGAGATCAGACTCGAGAAAGAAGCAACATGACTCATATAAGCAAATCGATTTCTACTTTAAAACCATCAGTAAATATCAGATTGAGTCAACTCCTAATTTGACTTAGAACTAGACCACGCAAACCATTGCATAAAATTATTGAACGTCAGTATCTTTAGAAGAACACCAACACCGATGTTTTTTTTTTAAAAAAAATCAACGATTTATTAACTTTATACAGTTTTCAAGTTACTCGAGTCACCTCCTCTCTTTCTCCTCTAACCCTAAGTTATAAAACTTGAATCTCCGACATACATAACCTACAACATTTGTACAAAATGTATAATCTAACTCCCAGAATCCAAATGTAAAAGCTGGTCATCTTTGGATTTTTATATATTTTGTACTGTAAAAAGAGGTTCCTCCGACAAGGTTTTACTAATTTGTCTGAGTGCATATTAAATGCGTATCAAAATATTGTTTCTTTTTCACCTAAACTACAAAAGTACAAAGTTCAAATTAAAATCAACGGGATATATGGTATTTTGAGATTTGCTAGGTTTAATTACATACTAATTGCGGTTTAGTTGATAATATGTTTATATATTATCATGCCTGATGTGTTTTTGATTATAGGTTTAGTTGATTTTGGATTTTGATTCATCTAGTTTATTAAGTTGATTCGATGTGATCAGTTTTCTTACTGTGGTTTGTCATTTTGATTTGATTTTGGTTCGGGTTAATCTGATCGGTTTACTTTGATTTTTAGATCCACATTGCCTGATAGCCCTACCGATTCCCCACTAAACTATTGTAAATGTATATATATTCGTTTATGAATAAATGAATTTATTCCTTAGATTTAAATAACCGACATTATACCACGCAAATCTAGGGTGGATCCGACATAACTTTCTTGCATATCTTTTGTGAGGTGTTGAAATTCTTAAATCAAAATTTATCTGTCTAATGATGGTACTATGCATAACTCCAAAAACGGAAAAGGAATCATTGACTCCTTTACTACTTTTTTATAGGTTTCGACCAAAATCGTCAAAAAAGACTTTACAAAATGCTGAAAATGTTAATATAAATAAAAGGGTATCTGAACCACTTGAAATTCTCCACTAAATATGGCTTTGTTCTAAATATCTAAGGATCAAGTAAGTCGGCAGGTTAATCACGTTTATTCGATTAATTTAATTGACGGTGACCATATGTCTCGAATTTGCGTATATAATTAGAATACATATTAAAAACCGATTTAACGGTCGGTTAGCCTTGCAGATTAGTTGGCTTATTCCTCCGATTTAGAGCATCTGCAACCAATTTCTATTTTTTTACTCTAAATTCTATTTTAGAGTAAAATTAATATGTTTCAACACATTTCTATTTTTTACTCTAAAATAAAGGAATAGTTTTTTTTGCTATATATTTATATGAACTCTATTTTTTCCTCTATTTATTTATTTATAGAATGGTCATTTAAATTTAAATTTTTTTATTTATGATTGAAACAAACAATAATTTTTTTAAATAAAACTAGTTGTGCACGTTTATTCGTGTTAATAAAATAACTTTAATTGGATATGACTCATATTCATATGACTACTTTTCACGATAATAATTAACAACAAAAGTTAACAAACATAATTTAAGATATGTTAAACATCAAAGAAAATACCAAATTAGATAAAAAAAAAACAAATTTTAATAGAAAATTATATTCTTATTCATTTTGATATTTTCAGACTTCTTTACATTGGTGAAATTTTTTTTCAAGAATGCTTGGTAGCTTAGATTGCTTACATTGGAAGTGAAAAAATTGTTATACCGCTTGGGCTGGACAATATACATATACATATCGTAGTAGATCACCTACTATAGTTCTTGAAATTGTGGCAGATTATGATTTTTGGATATGACATGCATATTTCAGAATGCCATGCACTAATTAATAATTATATCAATGTGTTGGAGTATTCTCACTTTCTCTCCAATCTCACTCAAAGTATTGCTCCTCATGTTCATTATACCATTCAAGGAAAAGAATATAATTAATATGAGTTATTATTTGGTTGATGGTATATATCCAAAATAGTCCACCATAGTGTAAACTATTCAAGAGCCAAATGGTCAAAATATAAAATATTTTGCTACACAATAAGAAGCATGTAGAAAAAATGTAGAACATGCATTTGGAATTCTCCAATCTCATTTCGCTATTTTGAAAGGATTAGTACGTTTTGCAAATAAGAGGGGTTGAATTATAAATGTTTATAAATAAAATATACGTATTAATAAAAAAAAGAAATTGAATATACTTAGAATATTTATTTTTAGAGTAAAAAATAAATGAATATATTAGCGAAAAATCCACCTTTTTATATAATTATTCTATTTTAAAGTAAAAAATAGAGGAATGCATTAGAAATGGTCTTAGGAACTTGTAAATTATAACGACATACGGCAATGCAATTTGCGTTTATGGTAAGTCTATTTTATAAAACTTAAAATGTTCACTTTAAAAATTCAATTTTTTTTAAAAAAAAGTTATCATATAAAGGCAAATAAAAAGTTAACGTTTGAAACAATCGCAACCTACGTAAGAACATATAGAAATATAAAGAAATCGCTTTTATCTTACGAATAAGCCCAACTATGAAGTTTACGAATCTTTTGTCCATTATCTTTCTGTATTAAACTTAAACTTAACATATTTTTTGGGCTCACTTAAAATTAACATATTATATTACGAATATATACTTATATTGTATTTTGAAAATATCATAATTAATTGTGTTCTTATAGTATATATGTAAAAATATCACAAAGAAAGAAGAGGATACTGGGAACAACAAATTAAAGACCCATGGCAATGGTCAAGTGCAATTAAATAAACTCGAATACGTCCGTATTAAAGCATTGCCTTCAAAAGACACAGTAGTATTCTTTGTGAAAAGCTTTTTCTTTTCCGCTTACCATTTCAATGATGCTTTTAATTATTGATTTGTACAAATATCTTGGGTTAATTAGTGCTACTTGATTTAGTAATGTTAAGTATTATTATATGCAAAACCCAATCTCGAAAAAAGTGATAGACAATAGAGTAGTAACCAACGTGTAATGTCTAACCGGTTATAGGTATAGAATTGTTGGTAGACAATCATAGATTAGTGTTAGGAATGTCAAAAGAAAAAGGAAAAAGATTAGTGTTCGGAAGGATAAATTTAATATTGAGAGAATCACCATAAATACATGACAATTGCACTACATGGCCATTTCTATTGTATTTCTGATTTTATATCATCAAACTCGATTTATCCAATTCAAAATCAAATTAGTAGTTGACCCTTTCACGCTCACTTTAGCTTCTTCTACAAATTAATTTAGAGCATTAAATATTTAACCAATAAAAAATGAATGTATATTTTTAAAAGTAATTTGTATGTGAATTATATAATGGTTAATGAATGCTAAAAATAAAGTATATATATAATTTAAAATCCAAATTTTATTAATTAATCAAGTATTTGATTAAAACCTGAACCTAGCTATTAGTAAGAAGATCTGGAACTTCTTTATAAAAGCATTTCCAATGTATTCCCTCATTTTTATCTCCAAAATAGAGTATTTCCAAAATGGAATTGGATTTCTCTCTAATGTATTCCTCCAATTTTTACTCCAAAAAGAATATTCTTAGTATATTCTTCATTTTCTATTTTATTATTAATTACAAAAATACACTTTATCTATAAAATTTATAAATTAACTCATTATTTTTTTCTTTCAAAACTTTCAAAAATTGTGATATTATTTGAATTTAACCATTACAATATCATAAAAAATAACAAAACAAAACACATTTTAATTTAACATCACCATTTGAATATTTTTCCCATACATGATCAATTAACGCATTTCAAAGTGAGAAATGAGCGTTTTTATCTTTGATTTCTCTAAATCGAGCAAGAAAATTTTGGAACCGAATATTTTCGTCCTCAGCTACTTCTGCCTCTGGAGGTGGAGCTTCTCTTCCAACTTTAATTGGAGCATCGAGATCGCGTTCATCCTATCATGTTATGTAAAATTACACATGTAACACATTTTTTTTCCAAAAATGAACCGGTCCTTTCACAATAGCAAATCGCGACTGGAGAACCCCGAATGCACATTCTACATCTTTCCTACATGCTTCTTGTCGCGTAGCAAAATATAGTTTTCTTTGCACATATTTTTCAAATTTTCATTTATTTATATTTTGTTGAAATAATTTTTTTTAATGATATGCAGCTCAATCAAGCCGAAACAATGCGAGCAGAAGATCCAAATTTTTAAAAAGGTTGGAAATTCGATCATGTTTGGAATATTTTAAAGAACTTTGAAAAGTTTCAAGATGGTGTCACTTCTACTAAACACGTATCAAACCCGTGTGGTTTCGGATACACATCTTCAGAGACGGAAAATTCTAACCATGATTCTGCTACACAAGCATCTCCAGGTTTGTCTTCATTTTCTCCAAATATAGGTGATGATGAGATAATTGGCGGATCACCTTCTCAACGACCAAGTGGAATAAAAAAATCCAAAAGAAAAAGAAAAATTGATGATGGAACATCGGCTGTTATCAACTCTTTAGAAGAAGGAAAGAAGAAGGAAACAAGCAATTTTTGGAGCAATTAAAGAAAACAAGTGCTCAAAGACAACAACATTTGGATATTCAAAGTAAGAACTACGCCTTAAAAGAATTTAAGGAAGAAAACAAATTTTTGTTTCAAGACTTGAATTCGATACAAGATCTGAATCTTCGTGCATATGTTCAGAGTGAACAAACACATATTTTACAAAAAGTGCAAATCAACAACAAAATCAACAAAATCCACCTCAATCTGGTTCATTTGGACAATATTTTAATGATCTTGTTGGATCTGGAAGCGGTTTACCAGATTATTAATAGTCGTTTTTGCATTAAGTTTACTTTATGTTATTTTTAATTTCAGTATTTTTATGTATTTTTAAATTTAATATTAGTTTATGCTATTATAATAAAATCCCATCATCATATCTATAAATTTTAATCGAGTCCAAATATATTTTAATTATTTAATTATATTAAATAAGAATTGAAATTATTACAAGAATATTTGACGAGTCATATTTTGTTGTGCTGTTGTGCATATGTGACAAGTACATTACGTAAAACTTTTTGGAAAATAATGAAACCATAAAATCATTGTCTCGTAATATTTGTTAAAATGAAATGTACAATTTTTAAAAATGATCAAATATGAAGGACTAAATTATAAATAAAAAAGTTCAACTCCATTTTGGAATTAAAAATGGAGTTACTTCATATTTAGAAGAAAAAATGGCATTTCTCCATTTTGCTGTTAAAAATTTTACTGCAAAATGACATTTGGAATAGAAAATAGGAGTAGAGTTGAAGATGCCCTCAATGAGTTTTTATTGAAATGCATGAGAACATGATAAAAAAAACATGCAAGGTTTATGGTCCAATTTGGAACTAAAAGCCCTAGATTTAACCATAATAATATAAAAAAACATGTAAGGTTTATGGTCCAATTTGGATCCGCAATACATATGTTATAAATAGCACAAATATGATTCATCAATATATCAAATATACGTTCGAAATAGATATATTTTTAATATGATGTTCTAAAAAATAATTAAGTTCCATTATCGAAAGAAAATAAATTTTCTTTAATAATTACGTTCCATATTTGTCTTTTACATACATAATAATGAGTTGGCAATGAAATTATTAAATTGACATTAATTATTGGAAAATTTAATACGAAAGGACATTGCAATGGTTGTTGGATAAATTTCTCTTGTCCTGAACTGGTTGTTGGATGATGTGATACTATAGTGGCAGCAGTTTCCAAAAATATAAGTAAAATAAAATATTTTGTGGACTGATTCTAGATAAGGATTTTCATGGAGAATTCTCGACGAAAATAGTTTTTGAGTTTAATTTTCGAGAAGTTCCTAAAATAAAAGGTTTGCCTGATAAAATAATAGAAGACGACACCGAATAGAAAATTTCAAAAAAATCGAAGATGTTATCAAATTGTGAATCATAGTAGATATGTGGGAGAGGAAGATATATCATCATGGAAAGTAGCGAATGGAAAATATAAGACTAATCAAGCTAATTGATAAAAATGTAAGAAAGAGAATCAACACCATTTGATTTTTTTTTTTTTGGATGAATATAATTTTACATTTTTTTCAAAAAAAGGGTTTAATTCATATTGGTAAAACTCTGCATAGAAAAGGAGAAGATATAAAACATCTTATAACTATTTGAAAATGATTTCCGACAACTTAAAAACATTTAAAAACCTCTTTTTTCAATCTGTTTAGTATTTTTAGAACTTTTAATAACTTACATTTTTGAATTATAAAACATAGTAATTGTAGTTTGATTTAGAAAAAAAATCCCTTTCCTATATGAGTCGCTAATTATTTCTCTATTTTTGACTTTTGAGTATATTAAAAGATGTAACTATCACACTGAAGATTAATTTGCAGTAGAAAACAGTGATTTAATGTCGTTGTAAAATTTTGCGAAGGACATTATTTAACAACGAACGCAAATAACTTTGTAGTATAACGCGGATGATTACACAATGCTATCAATAATATGACACATTTTGAGAACAATTTAATTGCTAAATTTTCATTGGATACTCAATTAAAAGAGTACTTAAAAAAATGGATTGATTTTGAGAACAATTTGCTGAATTATCATTCCATAATCAACAACTTTTAGCAAGTTATACGAAAACATTTCTACGTATATATGTTCTCTGCTTTCAGTTCAAGTGAAGGTATTAGGCTATTAGCACACAACAGGTGATATTATTAGTGTTTAGGGGCTGAAGATTGAAGACAATCTTTCATGATCTCCTGAATCCTTCTCTGCAACACCTTGTCCTTAACCCTACCAATCATGTCTTCATAGAAAGCTTGAAGCCTCATAAGCTGACTCTTATCTGCACTCTCCAGCATCTCTCCCCACTCTTTTCCCATATCGAAATACCCAGAAACCCGTAATGAATACGGGATATCTTCCTCTTCATTAAAAGGTTTTCCAAATATGGATCCATGAAGTATGCTTGCATATCTTTCCATCACCATTAGCTTTGATTCAAGCAGCTTAATCTCCTCCGTTGATGAGCTTTTGTCAGCATCAGGTTCAGGTACTTCTTCATTGTCCGGTTTCAGCTCATTCGGCCAGAAGACGAGAGTAGGAACATAACAGTCAGTAACATTCCCCGTCCCGAGCACTCCATTTCTTCCTCTTCCCCAAGACCACAGCTTGTAACCACCATTTGCCACAAGAACTGTATGTGCGGCTCCGCAAGAAACCTCAATCGGGTCACGAAATCTTGACCCGCCCGAAATTTTTCTTGGTACACTGTCGTCTCCTGCTTCCACTTCTGTGAAATTCACATCAGGGCATAACCCTAGTCCCCTCTCCATTCCCCACGACCACACGTATCCCTCAGATGACACCACGCTTGTGTGGAACAACCCACAGTCTACAGAAACTAAGTAAGCGTGTTCTGGGAGCTCTGAAACTGGCACTGGAATTGATGAGCTCTTGGTACTTCCGTGACCTAGTTGACCATTTTCTCCAAAACCAAATGTCCAGCAAATTCTTGGTCCTTTTGGTGTCTCCTTCCTGCAGGTGAGGAGAGCTGTGTGATGAGCACCGCAAGCTATGTCGTAGACTGTAAGACCAGAGTTTTGGTTAAATGTCTCCACAATCTGAGGCATTGCACGGCTTTCTCTATCCCCAAGCCCTAACTGGCCATGATGATTATTGCCCCAAGAATACAACACAGAATCATCATAACCATCGTCTTGGTGAATCTGACCAACAAGGGCAACAACATGTTCATCCCCACATGCTACCTTCAAAACAGTCCAGCCATGGAACTCGGGTATAAGAAATGGAATCGGGATGCTGGAAAAAGACAACCGAGGCTCAGGTCCCCCGTCTTGTGGTGGAACATTCCCCCACATCCAAAGACCCCCGAGATTATCAATGGCAAGCGACATCATAGATCCAGCCTTGACAGCACAAACCTACAAAGCGTAACGAAAACCGTTGTGCTTCAGGCTTTTGAATTATAAACTAACACTAAGAAAGCGTTTCCAGGACCATACCTTTAAATCTGATCTAGCTTCTCTCCCTGGATCATTGAGAGAAGAACTAGATGCTTCTTGTTCAAAGAAATTTTTTATCAAGCGTGGTGCCAATGAATTCTCCCCATCAAAACCAAGTTGGCCATCCATTTACCAGTCAAGGACATAAGGATTATAGATTGTAGCAGCCAATGCAGAGATCAGAACCAATAAAAAAAATATAAAGATAAGAAAATCATATCAAGCAAGACATGGCAACATTTAAATAAAGGATACAAATGTTATAACCCCAACACCAAACCGAGCCATCATCTGCCAAAAGCTTACCAGGCAAAGGAAACAAAAGACAAGAAATTGGTCAAAACAGATCAACATCATATCAGATTCAAAAACATACACACGAACAAGCTGATGCTCGTACTTGAAGTTCATGATCATATACGCTAAACTCCCAATCCCTCTCGATTAACAAAATTAAGAAACTCCGACACAACCAGCAGAAGGAATTCACAAGAACGAAGGCTTAACTAAGCTAAAACATTATCGTTATTACCATGATTTGTATAATATACAAATTCAAAAATGGAAGTTCATGGATGCAGACAGGGCCAGGGGAGATAATTTTATCAAACAGAATCTTTCGATCATTAAACACAAATCAGCAATTACTCAATAATTCTTTTGAACGAATCAGAAAAAGTGATTCAGACATATGAATAGAAGAAGCACCTGAGACAGCGAGACTGTGATAAGCACCAGCAGCAATACCAACGATTCGAGCCCGATCTCCGATCGCTTGATCTGGGAACTCGAACTCGACTCGAACTGGAACAAGCTCGTCCGATTCCCTACCCGTGCCAAGACGGCCGAACATTCCCCTTCCCCAGGAGTAAACAACTCCATCGCCTGCAAATTTTTCGAAAGGAAAAAAACATAGGAATCTCGCAATCTACTAAACGAATCTGTGGAATTTTGTTTACCAGTGAGAGCAATAGTGTGCGCTTCACCGGCGGCAAGAGAGACTATTTTCCGGGATAAATCTTCAGAAATCAGTAACGCCGTCGTGTTGTCCTCCATTGCCACCGCTCGAAGATTTCTGGAACGGATAAGGTTCCTGCTCAGTTGCTTTCTCAAATCCTTGACGCTTCAGCGATATAATCTTCCAAAATATCTTAATCTTCTTATTAAAATAGAGTATATTAACAAAAGTTTTAAATTAAATTAAATATAATCATCCAAAATATCTTCAGTCTCACTGCAATTGGAATGGGCCTGTATACTTAACTAGGCCCATTAGTAAATCATCTGACCCGACGATGAGGGTTCGGAAAACTAGTACTAATTAGGACCGGAGACGCTGCATAAAACCATATATATATATATATTTTTTTGATTACTATAAGCTTTTGGACTGAAACTTGTAATCTCTAGGCCCAAAACTACAAAATGTAATATTTTTTTTATTGTGGTTAGCTTCTTTCCGTCGGATTATTTTACAACGAAGGTACATAATAGTCCGTCGCAAAAGAATGTAGGAAACATATACTTTTTTTAATTCTCAACTAGTAAATAAACTTATATATGATTGTTGGAGAAAGAAATGAATCTATGATTTTTAATGGAGAAACCATATATATTTCATTCGTTTGTCATGAGCATCATCAATGGTAAGACACCCACAAAATCTGGTATTTGTCTCAAAAAATTTTGTTGGATATCTCATATGAGACATCTATCTCACCCTCTCTCTTATCTTTTCATTTTTTTTTTCATTTTTTTAATAAGAATGTCTCATTTCATTGAGACACCCCCAATGTGAGTGCTGAGCAATTTCAATGGGGTATTTTACCAATACAATATTTTTTTTTAAATTAAATAATTAAATTTATGTATAAAAACAAAATTAGACCAATAAAAATGGTCACGTATGTCTCTTTCTCTTTTCTTTTGAATTTTTTTTTTTTAATAGTGTGTATCTCATTGAGATACTCCATTCAAACTGCTCTAAGATCCCTACCGCAAACAAACAATACTTGATAACACGTTAACTTTCAAGAGGCTCCGGATAGCTAGGATTATATAAACTGTATGATGTATTGATGTGAAGTACTGTTTTAATTTTAAAACAATGTTGAATAATCTTGTGTTATACTAATGCAAGTCGCCGTGGCTGTATTTACGCATTTTAGATGTTAGTGTAACGTAGTACTCAATAAAGTAAATAAATAGGCAAATATATATTAGTCCCACCAAGAGTCAAAAACCCTCAGAAGAAGGGAACCAAAAAATGGATCAAGAAGCTCTTCTCGCCGGAAAAACTGCGCACCAGCAGCCGGCAAAACGCAGTGTTTTGACCATTTCGATCATTCTTGGTATAATTCTCGTATTTATATATATATATATATATATATAGAGATAGAAAGAAAAAGTTCAATTTGGATGATTTTTTTTTAAATGGTTTTGGGTAGCAAGTCAGGGGCTTGAGAAACTTGCATGTTACGGATTGGTACCGAACATGATACTATACTTGACGGCGGAGTACGGCATGGGAACGGCGGAAGCGGCCAACATCCTCTTCATCTGGTCTGCCGCCACCAATTTCTTCCCTCTTGTTGGTGCTTTCATCGCTGATTCTTACACCGGTCGTTTTCCTCTCATCGGCTTTGGATCCTCCATAAGCCTTCTGGTAACATATTTGTGAAATTATGAAAACCACAAGATATTGATTTAATTCGTTTTATTTTCTCTGATTACACTTTACTTAGTGGTATTAGATTATTCACACATCAAATTTGTTTTTTTTTTTAGCTCCGTGCACTCATATTTATGCATGTAGTATAATGAGATATATGTGAGTTATATATTCAGTTTTTGTAAGCATACAAATAAGTGTTTTTCTGTTTCAATTTTCTCTCACCACAAAAAGAAATCAATCGAAGCAATTATCTCAATTAACATTTGATGTAACTCCCATTTTTGTTGTCAACGATGTAACTCGATCCTGTTTAAAAATCCTCGTTTTCTAATAATTCAATAAAGTTGTCACGTACGTACTGATCTACAATGACAGGAAATTTATAAAAATGGATCTTGTGATCTAGTCCTAGTCCTTCATTGACAAACAATATATAATTACCCTAATTAAGGATGTAACTATCACTTACATAATATAGTACTAATTAATAATAGTCATTGCATATTTTTCCATGATGGAGTAATAATTATATGTAAGCAGCTTTAATTGCATCCCTTAATTTTATTCACTTTCTCATGCTAAAATAGGGAATGGTTTTATTATGGTTTGCAACAACAATTCAACCAGAATGCGATAAAGCAACAAACGTGTGCCAACCCACCACACCGCTCCAACTTCTTCTCATATATTCCTTTTTTGCCCTCACCTCCATCGGTGCCGGCGGCGTCAGGTCCTCCTGCTTAGCTTTCGCCGCCGACCAGCTCCAACCTAACCAAGCATCACGTATCGCCACGTCAGCACTAGAAACCCTCTTCAACTGGTACTACTTCTCCGTCATGCTCGCTTGTTTTCTCTCTCAGTCGTTGCTCGTCTTCGTTCAGACAACGTATGGTTGGCAGATCGGTTTTGGAGTCTCTGTCGCTGCCATGGCTCTATCGGTAGCTTTGTTCTTAGCGGCGTCTCCGTTTTATGTAAGGTTTAAGTGTGAGTCCGGCCTCGTGGCCGGGCTTTTCCAGGTTCTCGCTGCTGCTTTCAGGAATCGGCACGTTGATTTGTCATCGGAGAAGCATATTTTAACGTACCATCACGAAACGGGATCTTCATTCTCAATTCCTAGCCAGAAATTGAGGTATACTTGCTCTTTATGCTTTACTTAATTACATGTAGGATAGGAAGATATTGATACTTCCCGTTATCTATTATCATCGGAGTTAATTTAGTCATAATAGTCGAGGAGAGAATTATCATAGTCCTTATTAGGGGTGGGCATTTCGGTTTAATTTTGGGTTCGGTTCGGGTTCGGTTCGGTTCGGTTCGATTGATTCGGGTTGAATAAAACTCTAGCCGAACTCAACCGAAATAAGTTTGGTTCGGTTTGTGTTCGGTTTGGTTTAGTTCGGTTGTACTTTGGTTTGGTTTTAGTTCGGTTTTTAAAAAATCAACTTATGAAAACAAGAATCCTAACGAAACGTAAACAAAACGAAGTCATAAAAAAAATCATTCACTAAAAGTTTAAAACTAAACTGAAATTATTACACTTAATCAAAATAAAATAAAAATGAAAAAATCAATGGCTTCGTTTCTCCCATGCCACTAAAATGAATATACAAACAAACCAATAACTTAAATATAAGTTAATTATACAAGTTAAAGTTTATTCATCTCTTATATGAGTTATTATAGGCTTACAACATTAATATAAAACTACCACCATATGTATTGTTATTTTTAATATTATTAATTAACTAATTAACAAAAATACATTGATTCGGTTCGGTTTTAAACCGAACCAAACCGAACCGTTCGGATTGAAAAAAACTTCAACCAAATGGTTAAGTATTAACTCTAGTTTGGTTTAGGTCGGTTTGAGTTCGGTTTGAGTTCCGTTTGGTTCGGTTCGGTTAAAATGTCCACCCCTAAAAAAGGATAGAAAATTAGACTATTTTCATTGTTGTCTCTAGAGATATTTTAACTGAAAACCGAAACCACAACATATTAATTAAGTTAAATCTTAGGGTGTTAGTTAAATATTGTTCAACAACGGAAAATCTGTTGTTTAAGGCCCGCTCCAGGGATGTACGGATCTACAGGCCCAGAACCTCGGCAATTCAAAAAAAAAACTAGAACAGATTTCAATTCCTGTTGAATGCACCATTTTTGGCAATTTTGAAATTCACATATATAGCGGTTCCATGTTCCGAAATTTAGCAACAAAGAACAGACTATATATTATCATAATTTCTAATATACGTCATGTATATTTAAATATTTTTGGATTTATTATTTGCATTAGAATTTCAGTTAACGTTTTTTCATAAACAATTTGTAGAGTCGAAGATATTTTGATAATAAGATACAAAATTTTGCTAACAAAAATTGGTAATAGCTAGTTGCTATAAATTTTTATCTTCTTGTTGATTTTTTTCCCCGTATACATAATTGTGTAACGAAACCTGATACATTTGGAATGATGTTCTAACTTTTAAGTGTAGGTTTTTGAACAGAGCTTGCGTCACAAGTAACCCGAAGCAAGACCTAACGCTAACAGGGAACTCACGGAATCCATGGCAGCTATGTAGGGTGCAACAAGTAGAAGATCTCAAATCTCTCATCAATGTCCTGCCTATATGGTCAACGGGAATCATTTTGTCACTTGTTACAGCTTGCCAAGCCTCCTTCATAGTCCTTCAAGCCAAGGCCATGGATCGTCGCACTTTCATTCAGGGGTTCGAGATTCCTCCGGGCAGCTGCGGCATTTTCATGATCATCTCCTTCGTGCTCTTCCTTGTTATATACGATCTTGTTGTCGTCCCGTTAGTCTCCTGGGCTCTAAGAAAGCCTTTTCGATTGGGAGTTATGGTGAGAATGGGAGCTGGGATTGCAATATCGGTTCTATGCATCTCCACTCTCGCGACCGTGGAGTACGTTAGGAGAAAAAGAGCTGTAAGTGCTCACTGTTCAATCTGGATCTTGGTCTCATTCCCGTTTGGTTTAAAAAAAAAAAAAAAAAAATCAGATTTTCCGTTGTTGAACAATATTTAACTAACACCCTAAGATTTAACTTAATTAATATGTTGTGGTTTCGGTTTTCAGTTAAAATATTTCTAGAGACAACAATGAAAATAGTCTAATTTTCTATCCTTTTTAATGATATTTTTAAAATTAACAGACTAGTCTAAATTCTATACCCAAACCTTAAACTAAAATTTAAACCTGAAATCCTAAACTGTAAGTCAATAACTCCTAAAACTTAAATTCTTAATCCTAACATCTAAACAAGTTAGTTTGTTGTTGACAAAAATAAAATGAAAAAACAAGTTAGTTTGATTCTTTAGTTTTGAAAGAGTTAGCCTATTTATTTATTTTTCCTTAGTTAGTTATCCCATTTTTTTTTAAAAAAAAACTTGCAAGGAAATTAAGTTTCTAAGTATAATTTGAGAATTGTCTTTGGAATTGAACATCATTCGACTGTTTTTGCTAGAGAGAGGAGAGAGGTACGATGCTGTCGGCGATGTGGCTATTGCCGTACATGATATTAGGAGGCATTGCGGAAGCACTCATTTCGATAGCACAGAACGAGTTCTTCTACTCTGAGCTTCCCAACTCCATGTCAAGCGTCGCCACCACACTCTCCGGCCTAGGCATGGCCGCTGCAAGCCTCGTCTCCTCCTGGATCGTCACCGTCGTAGACGTCGCCACCTGCCGGAGCTGGATCACAGAAGATATAGACGAGGGGCACTTGGACTATTACTACTGGCTCATGGCGGCTTTATCTCTGTTCAATGTTGTATATTTTGTTTGGTGTAGCAAATGTTACGGTAAATGTAAATGTGACACAACAAATTAAATACTCATAAGTGTGACATATCTATACTATTAAAACAGAAACATTTTTAGAATTTGTTTCCAAATACGTTTAAAATAAATTGAACTTTCATAAACATGTTGTCAAACATTTTTTAAATTTATTATAAACTTAAAAATTAAAAATTAAATATATTTGAATCAATAAAATTAAAAACTTTATCGGGTTTAGAATATAGTTTTATAATTAGTTTTGTAAGTATCAAATAAATTATACGAATATATTATATAAAATTAATACGTAGCTAAATTTATAGGTATGTTCATTTTCTGATTAAGTTATCCCAAATGTTTTTATTTAAGAATGAGTGTTTATCTCTTGTATATCATGTTTAAGTGATAAGTGTATAGTATTTTGTAAATCAGTCTATCTTTTATTGATTTATCTCAATTTTTTCATGTAAAGTGAGTGTTGTATCCTTTGATGGATTAATGATATGATCTAATAATACAATTAGAAGGTGGAGAGAAAAAATTCTGGCTTGTGAGGCCAACAAAATAAAATACAAATTTTATTCGACGGGGAAAAAAAAAAAGTAGAGAAGACCTTCGCTTGTTTGTTAAAGCCCCTCACGATTTGCTTCCAGACCAAAACTCTCTTCCCTCTCCAGATCTGCTGTGCAGAAGAAAATTAGTAAGCAATCGTCATGGCTATGGCGATTAGGGTTTTTCTCGTCCTTCTTTTCTTCTTATCATCTGCAATCGTATCTTTCTCCCTTTATGAAGATCAAGTCGGCCTCATGGATTGGTAACTCGTCTCTTCTTCATCCGATTTCTTCTGTCTCTCTCTATCTGTTTGTTTCTCTGGAGAAAATTAGTTGAGAAGTTTCGAAAGCTTACTACTGCTATGTGAAGTCTTCGAAACTTTTCATCGTTTGGAAGTTTTCGATTTAGAAGTCGAGCTATCGTTTTCGAAAATCAGATTAATCCAATCCGCAGTGTATCTATTGATTTAGTAATTTAGATCTAATTAGCTAGAGAATTGTGTAATAGTATTATTCATGGAGGTTTCGATTGCCAGTGAATTTGAGATGCGATCGGGTAAAGCTACTCTTTTTTTTGTGTGCTATATATGGATGTTGATGTCAAAGAAAATAGGAGTGAAGGAACTAAAATTTCGTGGAAATTTTAATGTGTATCATTGAGGAGAATCAATGTTGTTTTGCGTAGGCACCAACGCTACATTGGGAAAGTGAAGCACGCAGTATTCCACACTCAGAAGACTGGGAGAAAGCGTGTTATCGTGTCAACCGAGGAGAATGTTGTTGCTTCACTTGATCTCAGACTTGGGGAGATATGTAAGAATTGTGATGCTGAATCTTGAAAGTATCTTCCACTGTGATTGTCACCGCTCTGTCTCGTTTTTTTTTGGGTCCTTATTATTTACTTTGTTTTCTCGTTTGCTGCAGTTTGGCGGCATGTTCTGGGGACAAAGGATGCTATCGATGGGGTTGATATTACCTTGGGAAAATGTAGGAATTATGTCTGGATGTACCAAACACTCTATTTGCTTTCACCTGAAACAATATTGTACCACAGTCTTGAACTCTATTTTCTTGGCTTCACATTATTATTTCAGATGTCATCACACTTTCATCAGAAGGAAGTACTTTAAGAGCCTGGAACCTTCCTGATGGCCAAATGGTTTGGGAAACATCGCTGCATGGTGCACAGCATTCAAAGTCACTGCTATCCGTGCCGGTTAGTAATATAAGCCTAGGAGTTTTGTTATATGCTTTAAAAGGAGGACAACTGTTGCTATCATTTTTTTTATTATAAGAAAACAACTACTTCGATCTATAGGGCATTGAATATTTCTGAAATCTTAGTTGTGTCATCATTTCCTTGGTTGCTTGTTTATGAATTTGAGCTGTCTTGTAGATAAATTTGAAGGTTGACAAGGACTACCCGATTCTTGTTTTCGGTGGTGGGTACCTTCATGCTGTTTCTGCTATAGATGGTGAGGTCCTCTGGAAAAAGGATTTCACAGCGGAAGGGTATGACAGCCTTCACTTTATATTTGAATGAGGTTGCTTCAAGTGCAGACATGCATATTATAATGCTTTTGGCGTTTAGTAACATTTTCGATGTGCTTTATTGTGCCTCCTGCAGGTTTGAAGTTCAGCGTGTTCTACAACCTCCTGGAAGTAGTATAATTTATGTGCTGGGATTCCTTAATTCATCTGAGGCTGTTGTTTATCAGATTGATTCCAAAAGTGGAGAGGTAGTGGCACAAAAAAGTATGGTGTTCCCTGCTGGATTCTCTGGTGAAATTTCATCAGTTTCAAGCGATAAAGTTGTTGTTCTTGATTCAACGAGGTCAATTTTGGTTACTATTGGCTTCCTAGATGGAGATATTAGCTTCCAGAAGACCTATATTTCAGATCTTGTTGAGGATTCTGGAAAGGCTGAGATTTTATCACCTCTTCTTAGCAATATGCTTGCTGTAAAAGTCAACAAACGCACTATATTTGTGAGGGTTGGTGTTGAAGGGAAGTTGGAGGTGGTAGACTCATTATCTGATGAAACAGCCTTGAGTGATTCACTTCCAGTTGCAGACGATCAGGTGGCCTTTGCCTCGGTTCATCATGAAGGGAGCAAGATTCACCTCATGGTGAAACTTGTTGATGACTTGGATACTGTATTGCTTAGAGAGAGCATTCAAATGGACCAACATAGGGGGCGTGTGCATAAAATTTTCATAAACAACTATATCAGGACTGACAGGAGTAATGGATTTAGGGCGCTTATCGTAATGGAAGATCATTCACTATTGTTACTGCAACAAGGGGCGATTGTTTGGAGCAGGGAAGAAGGCCTGGCTTCAGTGACTGATGTTACAACGGCAGAACTCCCTGTGGAAAAGGATGGTGTATCAGTGGCAAAAGTTGAGCACACTCTCTTTGATTGGCTTAAGGTATGAATATTCTTAAATGTCTATGTTGGTTTTTCTTAATTTCCCTGGAGTTTTGTTACTTTGTTGTGTATTTGACGTCTTTTGGTTTTCTCACCCTAATCAATTGAACTTTTTCTGGTTGTTTTCTCAGGGACACATGCTGAAGCTCAAGGGAACCTTGTTGCTAGCAAGCCCAGAGGATGTGGCAGCAATTCAAGAAATGAGGATGAAGAGTTCTGGGAGGAGCAAACTTACCCGTGACCATAATAGCTTTCGGAAATTAATCATAGCACTTACTCGAGCTGGAAAACTTTTTGCTCTGCACACTGGAGATGGGAGGATTGTCTGGTCTATGCTGCTAAACTCTCCGAGCAAATCAGAAACTTGTGAACGCCCAAGCGGTATTAGCTTGTACCAATGGCAGGTCCCTCATCATCACGCCATGGACGAGAATCCCTCTGTTCTTGTTGTTGGCAGGTGCGGATCAGATTCAAGTGCGCCCGGTGTACTTTCATTCGTAGATGTGTACACAGGAAAGGAGATTAGCTCATCAGATATTGGTCACTCTGTTGTGCAAGTTATGCCTCTTCCATTTACCGATTCAACGGAACAACGTTTACATCTAATAGCTGATACCAATGGGCACGTCCACTTGTACCCGAAAACTTCAGAGGCTCTCAGGATCTTTCAACGCGAGTTTCAAAATGTATATTGGTACACTGTTGAGGCTGATGATGGTATTATCAGAGGACACGCAATGAAGAGCAGTTGCTCTGGTGAGACTGCAGATGAGTACTGCTTTACTACCAGGGAACTTTGGACTGTTGTGTTTCCTTCAGAATCAGAGAAAGTTATTTCAACACTAACACGAAAACCAAATGAGGTATAAATATTGGTTTCTAAATCAGTTCTTATCATGCTTCTTATTGTGAATAGCCGTTGCTTGGAGTTTTTAATCCAGAACACTAGAATAGAAGTTCATTAAATGTTTCGTTTATTGATCATGACTTGCTTTCTATTGTATTTCCAGGTTGTTCATACACAAGCCAAAGTCAACACAGACCAAGACCTGTTGTATAAATATGTATCAAGAAACTTGCTGTTTGTGGCCACTGTGTCACCAAAAGGCGCTGGTGAGATTGGTTCAGTTACACCAGAGGAGTCAGCACTTGTAGTATACCTCATTGACACCATCACAGGGCGTATACTGCACCGTTTGTCACATCAAGGCTGTCAAGGGCCGGTTCATGCGGTAAGTGCTCATGCAATTTCATCTCATTTCTTTATGTAACAGATGCAATGCAACTTTCTTAGTCTTCAAATGTTTGCAGGTATTTAGTGAGAATTGGGTTGTTTACCACTACTTCAATCTTCGAGCGCACAAGTACGAGGTTACAGTCGTTGAGATCTATGATCAGTCTCGGGCGGTATGACTTCATACTCAAAACATTTTATTAGTTGATCGAGTGTTCTTTGCTCCGTGAAACAATATAAATTTTATTTGCAGGAGAACAAAAATGTCTGGAAACTCGTTCTGGGGAAGCACAATCTAACAGCACCAATCTCTTCATACTCTAGACCAGAGGTGTTTACAAAATCACAGTCATACTTCTTTGCTCAGTCCGTGAAAACCATCGCGGTGACATCAACAGCAAAGGGTATAACGTCAAAGCAGCTTCTCATTGGTACCCTCGGGGATCAGGTTTGTAATTTTATTTTTATTATCATATATAGATACCTCCATGGATGGGAAAACTGATACTCAAAACTGTTGCAATGAATGATTAGATATTGGCACTTGATAAACGATTTGTGGATCCACGCCGGACACTTAACCCGTCTCAAGCTGAGAAAGAAGAAGGAATCATCCCTCTCACAGATTCGTTACCCATCATTCCTCAGGTTCCACTTATACCCATTTCCCATAATTTTGTTAGGAGTGGGCAATCCCTGGTTTGGTTGCGTCCTAGTTTTAGTGGTTGTATTGATTCTGATGCACTCGTCATATTTAACAGTCGTACATAACACACTCCCTCAAAGTAGAAGGTCTAAGAGGCATAGTAACAGCTCCAGCCAAGCTAGAGTCAACAACACACGTCTTTGCCTATGGAGTGGATCTCTTCTACACAAGGCTTGCTCCTTCAAAGACCTACGACTCACTGACAGATGATTTCAGCTACGCTCTTCTCTTGATCACGATTGTAGCACTCGTTGCAGCCATCTACATCACTTGTGTCCTTTCAGAGAAGAAGGAACTAAGCGAAAAATGGAGGTGATTGGATCGTTAAAAGGTTTAAAACCCTCTGTTTGGTTTTTTCACAGTTGTAGAATGTTTATGATTTTTTTTGGCCCTCGTAGAAAACAAACAAAAAAAACCATTGGCTTAACTAAATTCTTGATGTTAGGCTTTGGAAACTGAGTGCTTTACAGACTCTTGCTTGTGACCTTTGTGAATTTAAAGTTTATAGAAGCCTCTTTTTAACGTTTTTTGGTAGCGGAAAGATTCTGTCTGTGATTGAAATGCAGACTACGTTTTATGTGTTTAAGACCCAAACCAAATCAGCCTCTGCCTTTTGTCGTCGTCTTCGGATAATGATTTTTAACTCAATAAAGCAAACCTGCCTTTGTACTTAAATAAGTTTAAATCGTTACCCTAATAAACTTTTACTCACAACCGTAAATCCCTTCGTCATCTTTATATTCTTCTTGGACAAAATTCTCCCTATATCCCACGCAAATAATATGGTTAAATGCGAGTAATAATAATAATCTTAGGGAGAGTACAAGTGTAACGCCTGACAAATTTGGTGCGAATCAATTATTTCTTCCTATTTAAAAACAGACGCTTCGCTTCACTTCTCACTTCACTTCTCCAGCGATGATGAAAGCAAACCAGAAACCCAAACCCCACGCGCCACCGCGTCCTCTCTTCTCCTGCGGCTTCTTCCGCCGCTGCACACAATCCGTCCTCAGTCCCACCTCTCCTCACCAGCAACCTCGCCGTAAACCCCCCACCACATCCTCCTCCTCTTCATCCTCCTCAACCTCCACTTCTCAAAGCTTCACTCAATGGCGTTTCCCTCATCACCTTGACCAAACTCCATCCACTGTTACTCCTCCTCCTCCTCCTCGTCCTCCTTCTCCGCCGCCTCTTCCGGTCACCACCACTCTCCATGAAACCTTCCAGATCGCAGAGCTTCACCTCACTTCCGTCTCCGAATCCGACAAACTCCTCGCTCTTCAGCTTCTCGAGCGGGTCGTCGTGCCCGACCCGCCATCCGATCCGACTTGTCCTCCGGGTCTCATGCGAGGCCTCGTCTCTTGCCTTCGTAGCAACAGGATCGTAACTGCCAAATACGTCACCAAGATCCTCCTCGCGCTCTGCCTCGCCGAAGGTAACCGCCACGTGGCAGTCGAGGCGGGAGCCGCCAGAGCGGTGGTGGAAACTGCGGCGGGGCTAGAGATCTCTGCGGTGGAACGCGCCTTAGCTGCGCTTGAGCTCATGTGCACGACGGCGGAAGGCGCGGCGGAGGTTCGTGCTCACGCGATGACGGTGCCGGCGATGGTGGCCGTGATGGCGAGATTGGCCGGGAGGGGGAGAGAATACGCGATAAGCATACTTGCCGTGGTGTACGGAAGCGGAGTTTCCGGTGAAGAGATTGTTGTGGCGCCGGCGGAGGAAGTGGCGAGGGCGGTGTCTCTGGCGCTGGAAGGAGAGTGTACAGCGAGAGGAAGAAGAAAAGGGGCCCACCTATTGAAGACCCTTGAGGAATATGGACGGTTGGATCTGAGTCAGAATGGGACATGAGGAAAATAAAATCTAACGGTGGAGATTATGTCAGATAAAATAAATCTGAAAGCTAGTTTGGGGTCACGGGCTTGTTCTTTTGTTAAAGAAGTGTGGGCCTTCGTCTCTGTCTCCCCTATCTATGTGTATATATAAATACTCGTTTTTCCCAAATATATTATCTTAAACTACGATTTTTTTTTTTTTTTGACATCTCTTGAACTACGATTTTTTTTTTGTTCCAAATGATATATTAGCAACCAACCGAGTAGTAAAATTCGAACGACCCAAAATCATATTTCTGACCAAAAAATAAAAATAGATAGGGAAACCATCTATTAGAGTATGAATTGTTATAAGAGTATTTGGTTTCGGTTTAACATAACCAGATAACCGGATCTACACAATTATAATTCAAACACTAATACCATCTTTTTAGATTGAATGAATCATTGCGAAATAAAACTCAAACTCACGTATAAATATTTTGTAGAAATTAACTCATTTATATTGCCTTCTTCTAAATAATTTTTATTGTTAAAGTTAAAGGTTAGAAACGTTGTTGTCGACAAAAAATAAAAAAAACGTTGTTAAAGAAGGTGAAGAGTTAAAAGATACAATGTTACTTGGTGGGGACAGTTTGGTACATAACCTTTATACATTTTTCAATATGTATAGTATAGATGATGAATATGATTGGTAACATGAGAAATGGTGTAACGATTATGTGATTTCATAGGGTTTTGCCAATCATAATTCAACTATATATATATTTTTTTAAAGATAATTCAATTCAACTATATTTGAAAGGGATATATAGACAATAAACATATATATATAGATACCTATGACCAATGACACTGGTAATGAAATGCGTAAAGAAACAGAGATGTGTCTAATATCTATCTCTGGAATGGTCTTTGCATGTACTTCAACATCCTTAATTTTATCCCCCCAAAAAAAAAAAAAATCCTTATATTCAATCCTAGCTTATAAGGCGTCGATATAGATTCAAGTAACCATGGTTCGATCTGGTCTGATGAAGTTTCATGCATATTGATATTACAATGAAAGAGAATATACTTGAGAAATAAAAACTCATGTGTTTTTTGCCTGTTCATAGATTGGTCATTTTCCGACTAACTAACTATTGGCATTAACATATGCGGTGGTCTCTGTTTATAGCTGAGAGACAATTCCATAACGACCAGAACATGTCTAGGTCATTTCATATATATAGCAATACTGATACTACACTATATAACACCTATATATATTAGAACCTTATATACAAAATCTTATTCAAATACAAACTTGCTCTAAATATCCAGGGAAAAAAATCGACTACATCCTATAAAAATCAGAATTGTTGTAAGCGAATGTATTGCTAAATAAAAATTAACACCTGACATACGTACATCTACATTGTTTGACCTAGTACACGTTCAAGTATAGATATATACATACACTGATACACATCTCTATAATATTATTTAAGAATATATTTTTAAAAATAAACTTTATTTTGTAAGTTATTACATGAAATGCCATTACAAAAAAAAAAATTGAAATAGAAAAATATATAATAGTCTTTTAAAATTATCTCTATAATATTATTTAAGAAGACATTTTTAAAAATAAACTTTGTTTTGTAAGTTATTACATGAAATTTCATTACAAATAACAAAAAATAATTGAAATAGGAAAGGATATAAATAGTTTTTTAAAATTATTGATTAGAATATAGAAAGTATATATTTTGCATTAAACATGTTATTTATTATTTCATTTCTTAATTATTTTTAATACTATATATTTTAAAATAATAATCAATACATATATATTTAAAGAAACAAAATTTATTTAAAATCATGATATATTTTTCACTATAATTTATTATATTTTATTTAAATATATATCAAAACAAAAGTTGAAAAATATTTTACTAATTTTATAAAAAGTTAGACACAAGAAAACTATATTTTTAAAAAAGTTCGTAGACTAACCACAAAAACTAAAGTCATTTAATGATGCATATTAGAGTTATATTTTTAAGATTATAAGTTTTTGCGGGTTAACCCGAATAATATTTTAGTTCACTGCAAAACGGGTTAAATAAATAAAATATTACAAATTGACAACTTTATCTATAATCAATAATCATTAGTTAGCTATATTGTAAAATTCAGATAAAATCAATTTCTTAAATTTTAAAACAATTTTTAAAAAAAAAAAATTACTCGCGCGGAGTAAATCCTAGTAACTAATACATATTTCAAATCTACAATTTAACCAGGATAGTATAAATAACAAAAAAAAATGATCTAACTTTTCTTCAAATTGTCACTTTTAAGATATAAGAAACTCATGACCTACTGATGATCTCGCTAGAATCATGACTTGGTGCGTATTTAGAAAACTCTAATTTGAATTTAAATTTTAGGGTTTAGATTCGCCTCATTTATTTTGGGGTTGCGGATCAGTCCGCAATTAACCATTAAGTACAGGGTATATGTCAGGCCAAGTAGTTTGTTGTTATATATAGGGACCCTTATATATATATATATAAAGTAACCATCAAAATTTTAAAATCGGTCCTACAAGAGCTGGACCGGAATGGCATGAGGGTTCGTTCCCACAATCACATCTTTAGTTATAAATATAGGTTGGCGAGTGGGAACAATGACTTTAGAGGGTTTGTTTGCCTTTTACTCCATGATAATGATGCTATATACCAATATACTCCATGTTAAGAATTGGTAAGTCATAACACTTTTAATTTTGTTAGTCTTGAAAGTATATAATATCTCTAGTATCTATATATACATCCATGATTTTATCTATGTTATTCACGTTACTAATGTAAATAATTTAAAATGATAATTATTAATTAGTATAAATTATTATTAAACTAACTCTAAGCATCAATCATTTTTCTTCAACTACATGCTTTCACTTTGTGTATTATTTTGTCAGATAAACTCTTTTGTCAATTTCCGCCTTTTCACTATTTAGACCCATTGTTTTTCCATCTGTTGTACCAGCATCCATATAATATAAGTTTTTTTTTTCCCTCGAAAGCATCCATATAATAAAAAAAAAACCTACAATATTTTCCATAATGTAGATCTTAGATTATAGGAATTTTTAATTCTTATCCTCTCAGGCTAAATCACTGGTGACAAAAAAAAAAAAAAAAGAACTAATAATCTTCACACAAAATCCAAAAAATGATAATTTAGCAAATTATTTCAAGAAAAACATAGTATAAGATTTGAAAATCATTAATTCAAGAGATTGGTTTCCCTTAAAGCAATGTTCTCCAAACGCATCTCTAAATAATACTAGTATTAAGTACCATAACCTCCAAAAAAGAATTCACAGATCCACAAAATAATCTCTCCGTATAATCATGCGTTTTTCTCATACACTCTCTCTTTCAATTTTATGTTTCCTCGTCACCACCATACGGACCGTCCGATCCGTACCACCAGAACCACCGGTTCGTTGCGACCAAACCGGCTGCACCATCTCGAACGCGTACGGCTCGTGGCCTGACCGGAAAAACTGCAACGCGGCTAACGTCACATACCCAACGACGGAGGAGGAGCTTCGTAAAGCCGTGGCTTACGCGTCTGAGCACAATCTCAAGGTCAAAACCGTCACCAAATTCTCTCACACCATACCGAAACTCGCTTGTCCTTCCGGTTCAGACGCAATGCTAATCAGCACGTCAAAATACAACTCGGCTATCGAAATCGAACCGGACCGGTTAATGGTTACGGCTGATGCCGGAGCTTCGTTGAGAGAGCTGATCAGTAAAGTGGAAGGAGCTGGGTTTAGCATCGGAACGTCACCGTATTGGGAAGGAGTGAGTATCGGTGGGCTGATTAGCACTGGGTCCCACGGGAGCTCGTGGTCGGGACGAGGCGGTTCGGTTCACGATCATGTTGTCGGAATCAGCCTTGTGGTTCCGGCGAATTCATCGGAAGGTTTCGCCAAGGTTATAAGAATCGAAGAAGGGAGAGACGATGAGCTTCTTAGCGCCGTTAAAGTGTCATTGGGTGTTGTAGGTGTCATCTCGAAGGTATAACTTAACGCCGTTTATATTTATGTGATTCATTATATATATATTTTTTATTGTTGCCAATTTTTTAATTTTGTAGGTGAAGCTTTCGATAGAGAAAGCCTTCAAGAGAAGTATGACGTATAACTTCACATCTGACGTGGCTCTTGAAGACATTTTCATGGAGCATGGGAAGAAGTTCGAATTCGGAGACATAACTTGGTACCCTTCTAGAAAAACTGCCGTTTACCGTTACGATTCCCGATTACCGGTCAACGTTTCCGGGAACGGAGTCAACGATTTTATTGGTTTTCAGTCCAATCCCATCTTGATCTCTAAAGGGGTTCGAGCATTAGGTTAGTTCCTTTTTTTCTTCTAGTAGACGACATTGCTATATCCGGTTTAATTAGTACATGGTTTAGATGCTCAAAATCAAAATTTGGATTGCAGAGAAGGCACTTGAATCTAGTAAAAGCGAGAATGGGAAATGCAAGACCGCGGATACTACGTTGGCCTACAAGAAATTAACCGGGAACGGTCTGAAGAACAATAATGGTTTAATCTTTATCGGTTATCCGGTTATAGGAAACCAAGGCTTGATGCAGACTTCTGGGTCTTGTCTTTACTCATCTTCCATTAGAATTGATGTCTCTTGCTCTTGGGACCCGAGATATAACGGTCTTTTCTTCTATGAGACGACCGCGATATTCACGGTGTCTAGGTTTAGAGGTTTTCTCCTCGATATAAAGAAGCTACGAGACTTGAAACCCGAAAGACTGTGCGGGATCGATATCTATAACGGTATCCTCATACGTTTCATCAAGGGCTCAAAGGCTTATCTTGGCCAGACAGAGGATTCTGTGGTCGTTGACTTTAATTATTACCGAGCCAGTGATGCGTTGACCCCAAGGCTGAACCAAGATGTGATGGAGGAGATGGAGCAGATGGCGTTTTTCAAACACGGTGCTAAGCCGCATTGGGGGAAGAACAGGAAAGTGGGTTTCTTTGGCGTGAAGCAAAAGTATGGACCTAACTTTGAGAAATTCCTGGAAGTGAAGAACAAGTTAGATCCTAAGGAGATGTTCTCTAGTGAATGGTCAGATGAGATTCTGTTTGGAAGAGAAGGTTCCAAGTATGACGGATGTGCCCTTGAAGGGAATTGTGTGTGTTCAGAAGACAGACATTGTAGCCCTTCCAAAGGTTACTTTTGTAGACAAGGTCTTGTTTATACACAAGCTAGGGTTTGCAGATTCTCCTCGGCTCAAGTAGTTTCAATGGCGTAACTCAAATTTTTTATGTTGAAAATTATGTCATTCGTGAAAGAAGAAAAATGATTTCATCCAGTGACGAAAAATATATATAAAGAGAATGAAAAATTATTCTTCATCATGAATGTATTGTATTGGACTCCTCGAAGATCATTATTAAACAAATAAATTAAACAACGTATAGCCTTTTTAGCATTTAACAAACAAACAAAAAAGGTATAGCCTTTTTATTCAACATCACATCTCATATGATTATCTTTGAATTAATTAGTTGTTGTCTTTGTAATCTCAATTTTTTTACTACCACCGCCCACAAATTAGCTTTGCGATCCACCAAATGCATTTTCTTAGGTTACCCTATACAAACCCATGTGGATATCGTTGCTTAAATTTAATTTTTTCGCGTGTATCGTTTTTTCATGTAATGTTACATTTGATGAAAGCGTCTTTACTTTCTCCTCGCTCTCGGTTCCAAGAACCATCTCATCTGTCTTACTACCACACTCCAAGCTGCGAATCCAGAAATATTTTATAGTGGGGCAAGATTATTTTTATATATATATTTATATATAACTATAACACACTGTATATTATTTCATTTTTAACTATATAACCGTCATACCATATATTATCTTATTTAAATTCATATTATGATATATCGATAAACTTAATACAAACCATTATGCTATAATACAAGTTTTCATAAATACTTGTATTTTTTTATTTAACTATATTTTGAACATTATATCTTTGTCAATATTTATTTATTATATTTAATACATTATGTATAATAAATTCTAAAAAAAATTAGATAACATAAACTTTAAAAAGTAAAATATAATATGCAAATAAAAACATCATATTCTATAAGAAAGCTAATCCATATAAATGCTATATAATCTTTAAATATTAAATGTTATCTCAATACATACATGCATATATATATATATGTGTGTGTATTGTAGAGTACATAAGAATATTTGACTAAGAAAATATACCATACAAATATTTGACTAAGAAAATTTGATATCAATAAAAAGATTAACGTAATATAGAAATTAACATTTGACTAGAGTAATGGGCAGTTATTAATATTGGGTTTCAAAGTCAAATTTTCTAGAAATAAATTTGGTTATGGGGGCAGAAAACGAATTATGAGTGGGGGCATCAATTTAATTAACACCTTGATAATTTGCACTAATCTAAAAAAATCGACTGGTTGCACTTGTCCCCTTCTTAGACTAAGTAGATCCGCCTATGACCACTCCCGCCTTATATCCCTGATCACCCAAGCAATAGAATCAACAAACCCAATTTATTTTCAATGTATTCGTAAGTAAACTAAAATTTCTTAAGTAACAATAAACATTTCCTATATTTTACCAACTTTTTAATAAAAAAAATTAGGGTCTACAAATTTCGCATGTTTTTGTTTTTCGCACGTTACTTTATCACTGTTGGTTTTTTAATCGACAACTACTTTTAATATATAAACTTTAAGAGTTCTGGACTTTTGGACCACAATCTTATCCTGCATGTATCCGGGACCAACAGTATTAGAATAGAAAATCATATATTCTCTTATGATTCTTTTTCACATATTAATTACGCAACTCACTAATAGCCTCTAACGACCACATTGTATTCTCTTGTGTATATAACTTTCATCAATACAATAGAACCAATCATCGATTGGGTTAAACATCATTAAACAAACAGATGATAATAACACATTTAAAACGTAAACTACTCTTCCCAAAAAGATTGAACTAGTGACATTGAGTATCGATCTCAAGAACCACTAGAACACTGCCTCCTTGATAAATAATTAATGGAGCAAGTGTTTTGCAGGAATTTTTTAAGTTGGGGATTTAACTTAGCTTACTCTTTTGTTAGAGTTGTTTTTTAAAAAACTTTTTAAGATAAATGAAAACTTAAGTAAGAGGGTTCTTTTTTTAGGTTTTCCTGTGAGTTTGAGAAAGCTGACATGTAAAAAGACACTTCACACCGACTCTAACGGTAACATTTCGACCCAAAAAGAATAATGCAACGGTATAAATAAAGACTACTATAAAATAAAACGCAGCAAAAAGGTATCCCAGAAAAGGAAAAACAAGGGGTAGTACAGTAATTTAAGATATATATAGACACACTGAATGTTTTCAAGTATGCGTCACCAACACATAAGAAAAAAGAAAAGAAATGTGTAGAGTACGAAAATCCAAGAACTGGAGGAAGATTCACTCTATTGTTTCCTGTCTGACTTATTCTTGATTTCAATAGAAATGGTGTCTCTCTCTTAGTCTCTTTGTATCCCTCTTCCTCTGTTAATCCCTCAGTATCTGTTTCACATTAAGTTAGGAAAACACCTGTTTTGTTAGCACCGGAGACAAAGATTCTGAGGAAGAGCCTGATTAAACTCTGTTCTAGTAACTAAACTTGAAATGAAACTCTGTTCTATCTAATGGAACTGCAGAAGAAACACTAAGTTTTAATGAAAGCTAGTTTTTTTTTATCAAGTCATTGATTTCAAGATGAACCAAGCAAATTCGAATATTAAACAACGAGAAATAGGTAGTCCTAGCAACTTACCTGCACAAATCTCTTCCACGTTGTATATCTTTAGGCATTTTCTGTAACTGGACCAGCTGGCTTCTTAGTCTGCTTCAATGCGTCCTGCTTACACAAGCTTGATTTTTTCTTGTAGGCTGCGCGTTTTCGGACCTTAAAGTTTTCACCCGTTAACATGTAAACATTCCCAGGTTCAGGAATGGTGAAATCAGCAGGGTTTCTATTTAGGCTGCACACTATGGGTCCAGGACTGCTGCTCTTCAGAGGCCACGCAGAGGCATGGCTGCTGCTCTCTGCTTTTCTCTTTTGTTTCTTCTCTTTATCTGTCATGTGAGATTTCAAAGGGAGCATCATGGAATTCGATGCCCCGAGGAGCTGGAATTTCCCTTGCTCGTAGCTGCTAGGAAACACCGGCTTTTCATGACTACCGTAAACCGGCGCAATTGTGTCATTTCTCTTGGATCTATTCTCTTGATGATGACTCCATGACGCTTGTGCATTTTGAAATGAAAATGAAGACGTACCAAGCTGTGGTGGAATGATGGGGAAACTCGTGCGGGAAATTTCGGGAGTGAATCTCTTGCTGTAAAGATCAAAAGGTGACTGCTTGGCTGGGTAGGCTGTCTTACTACAGTCCCCTGTTTGAAACTCTATACGTTCCTTGGACTGGTTAACCGGCGGAAAATGTCTCTTAGTAAATTTAGTGTTCCCGTGGTGGTCAGCGGGAGTGTTTGATCTCAGCCGAGGATCCATAAGGCTGAGTAGATCCAATGCCAGTATAGAGCTCTCACTAGAAAAGGCGTCCATTGATCTACTACTACTATTAACCCCAGCAGCATGTTTGCATCCATATGAGAATTCTGGATTAGACCCACATTTTTGCTTCCCGTTGGCGGCTACAAAGTTGAGGTTCCATGTATTTTCATTGCTGGATGCTTGTGAAAGCATATTCAGCTTCGTTGACTGATCCATATTGAAAGAAACTGGCTTGTGACGACCCTGTGGCGGTATCATGGAAGATGGCCAAATTGGATGAGAAGCTGCTTCTCTGTATTGATGTGGAACACTCTGGCACGTATTACAGGTATTACAAGCACGAAATACCCGATATGAGGACGGAGATGGGATCGGATTAGCCATAGTTGGCACATTCCCACGCCACTGAGAGTTGTGACCAGAAAACCGTATGGAGCTAGCGCGGTTTTCTTGGGTAGGAGGAAAGATCCCAAACGGAGAAGGCACATAAGGCTGACTTATTGGGAAAAAGTCAAGAGATTTCTGCTGCTTTCCAATCGGGAAATGTTCTTCCTTCCTTGCATTGCTATCACAAGGTTTTGGTGGTCTAGATGTGTTGTTGTTGTCCTCAAGTGAGATCCCATTATCGTAGGTTTCATTGAGATCAATCAGAAGAGCATTCTTGGATTTGTGTGTCGTCTCTTGTGATGGCTGTTTGTTGCTAACGTCCTCTTCTTTGTCGGGAAGACACCTTTCGTATTGGTTTTTGGCCATGAGCTCGACTATCTCCATGGGAATATCATCGTTTTGCTCTTCAAGCGTATTCTCATTTCTACAGTGGCTTTGGCTTCTGGGTGCTCCATGTTGTTCTTGGACCATTATTGTCTTCCCCTTTCTGTCTGCACCAGAAGCATCCTGCCAAGTAAACCAATCCCGTTATTATTCTGGACAAATAACTGAATCACACCAGTTTGGAATAAACAACAAAAGGAGCCTGGAGAAACTGACTGGGAATTTTGACGCTCATATGTGAACAAAATGCTCATTCACCAACTGTAGTACAAGGCCTTACCTAAAATCATGTAAAGAACAAATTTTGGAATAGATGCAAAGATTTTACCTTTTGCAGCAAACAAGATCGATCAGCAACTTCAGTAGAAGAAGAGGTGTTTCTTAGATTGAAGTTCTGGAAAGACGATCTATCTGTATTGTTGTTGTTGCTGCTGAAGTCAACAACATCCACTCCAGTTCTCAACCATCCACCTGTGTTGGATTTAGAAGAGGAACCAAAATCTCGAAGACAGTTTGCTTCTGCATCTCTTGACCTCACATGATCACTGTCTTGCAAATGCAAGGGAATGACAGGCTTACCATTTAGCTGAGGGATAGATTTTCTGACATATCCTTCTGAGGCCAAACGATCGTCAAACAAACTGCCCACCCTTTTCTCATTCAATAAATCTCGAGTAGATTGGGAAATTGCGTTTATGGAAGGACCGGTTCGCGGTTTAACCTGATTTCCTTCATCCATTCCGGAACTAAAACTGATCAGGGCACTCTTCCCGTTATCTATTACTGGCTTGTTTTTCTTCTTCCTGGACAAACTGAGCTTCTTCTCTGTTCTCTGCGTACTCAGAGGACAATGAACCGAATCTTTTTCCTTGAATAAAGAGTGCACAGGAGTTGATAAATCACTCTTACTGGGACCTGCAGCATTCTCACGGATCCCCTCTTGTGAAGTTTCGCAAGGAAGTGTTGGTAAAAACTCGTCAACGACCTGAAATCTCCTGTTCTTCTGCTTACCCTTGATAGGATCTCTTTCAAACCCACTATCAGTTGAGTCACTATCACCTTGATTAGAGTCACAGCTTTTGGAGGCATTCTCAGAAGTTGCGCCGACTGTGCTTAATATCCGGCTGACAAAATTGTTTTCAGGTAAAGACTTTCTTTTTCTACCTCTAACCGACTCCCTTTTCGAAGAAGACTCTCCTTTTCTGATATTACCACTAGTTTTGGTCTTGTCTTTACCAATCAAATCGCTCAGTAGACGACTCTTGCGAGTTTTCCTCCGCTGCAACCCACTCATAGCAAGATTTATACTCTCTGATGACACATTATCGCATTCCATCAGAACACGACTGCCTCTATGATTCTTGATCGCCTTAGGCGGCGTATCCTCAACCACGCCAGCTATCTCAGATGACCCGAAAGTTGTCACAGCTTGATCCACATTTTGTTTCTCTTTCCAGCTGCTAATATCCATTGATGATTTGTTTACTTTTTCTTTGGGTCTCTTGTTGCCTACTTGCTCTGGACTCGCAAGCTTTCTGCTATTGGTCCTAACGGTAGAGGCATCCATAGAACGAGGATGAACTTTCTTGATGAGAAATGCAGTAGCTGCAATTGTTTGAGCTTTAAGAAATTAGTTTTCAGCTTCATGCGCACACTTTGATTTGCTTAACCAGAGAAAACTATACCTGTCTGATCATCCTTCTGAGATCTCTCACAGTTAACATCATCATTCTCCTCAACAGCGTTACCTGAAAAAAAATGATTATACAAAACGTGCATGGTTGCTGTGAATTACGAAACTAAACCAGCAGATATATGATGCATACCTGCAATATCAGTTTTCCTTTCTTTCTCCTGATCAATGACAGTTAGTGAATTCAATTTGGTATGACTAGGGATAACCGAAGAGTTTCCATCGAGCTTTCTCTCGCCAATAGTTCTTGAGTTTGAAAGCAGTCCACAATCTGAAAGCAACCCACGTGCATAAGTTCAAGCAGACAGCAATATCTCTAGCTAATATGGAAACATAAACACGATATTTGAAATGCGTTTCACCACCACCTTTTGTCCCATCAGCATCTACATCTCTGATACAGCTCATACAACGCCACCATCTAGACTTTGGAACAGATAAAGAAGGAAGAGAATAGATGTGTTGGTCCACCAAACTAATACTTTCCTCAGAAAACGGCCAACATTTTCTATGGTCTCTCTCACGGGCTTCAGCTACGAATCCACTGCATCAATTAAAAAGAAGAAAAACTCAATATATTCACGTCATTTCATCGTGTACCTTGCTACAATATATATGCATTTGGAAGTGATCACATCATATATAATCTATATTATAATCCATCAAAGTAATTGAAAATATAAACATACTCCAACAAGGAAGGTTGATAACATTATAAGGTCAATATAGTCGGCTCACCGTATGGAGAAATGATCACATTTTACCATATCAATCTCGTTGGCAGCGCCTGCGAGATCTATGGATATAGAGTTGATCTTAATGGAGGATCCCATTGATGTGCTTGAAAGAGATCTTATGCCTTAGTGATGATGATTAACTTCCATCATTATAGCCACGTACCATTATACTCTCCACAACTAGAGCTACAAATGCCATGCATAATAATATTTCTTAGCATCACGAAGCAGAAGCATTTGAGTTATATAAATCACAATGTATAATAGTGCTTGATGATGAAATTGTTGTTGCATATAAAAACGGAACGTCACAAAATCTTTACTTCCCATATATACGACACCAGAGATAACTCTAAATTAATGAAGGAACAAATAAACCTAATATATACCATAATGTTCACGCATATTTCATAAATATCCACATAAAATAACATTCATAACCAACATATTATATTAACTCTACAATTCCATGAAAATTAAAAATTTAAAACCCTAAGGTCTTACATAGAATCAAGAACGAAATTCTTCACCAGCATCCCATTTCATAAAACAAAAACCAATCATTCAAGTAATTTTCAGACATCTAACACTCAACATTAACGTATATTTAAACACCGACCTAAAATTAGGGTTTTCGGACACATGGGAGTCCCAAACTGTAACCTTTTTTTTTTTTCAACATGAGCAGAAAACAAATAATATGAACGGATCCGTTTCATTTTAATCCCCGAATTACAAACTCCAAGAAACGTCAAAAATATTAATCTGAGTAATTTAGGGTTTAAAAAAAAATTATTTAGAACCCAATTAACAGATAATAAGACACTTAAAATTAACCGCATGTGATTAACAAAGATAACGAAAGACCCACCAATTAATACGGGTCAGATCTATCCGCACGTGAATAGTCCGTCAAGAAAAAAAAACGAAAAAAAAAAAAAAGTAAGAACAGCGAGTTTCAAAGAGACGTATAAATGAACAGTGAAGAACCCTCAAAAAAAAAAACACGAAGTCAGCTACAAGTCAAGCTAAATCTCGTCCCACAAGATCGAGACACAGCTGAAACCTTAAAATCGGAGATTCATGTCGGAAACACGCACCTGGAGAAATCCGACCAGAGATAAGGAAAGAAAAAAAGCGATGCGAGATTCGAGCTCGATCTAAAGCGGCAAGCGAAGAAAACCGTATCGGAAGATTGAGAAGGTTCTGGATAAGAAGATTAGGGAAGCTTCGACGATTGATTCGTCGGGAGATGAGTAGAATTTGACTGCGAATTTTCGAGAAACCCTAAGACGACGTTTCTCAGCGAAAGGAGAGAGAGAAAAAGGGGGACTTTTTTTTTTTCTTTGGCTTGTAGAGAGAGACTGTTGAGAAAGAAGAGAGAGAAAGTGGAGCTCTCTTATCCTTGAAATGAGGTTTTTTTTACGTCGAAATGAGGGTTTATTATATATAAAAAATAATAATAATTTATTGATATAAAAATTGAATTCATTTTAAATAAGAAAAACAACTCATCTATGGAACATGACACTGCCATGTCACCATCTGGTCTGCCTATTTCCATTTACAAGATTACGTATCTATATATATTGTGTACACGCATATATGTAGCTGTCTATTATGAGTCAATAATAGTTAAAAAAAAGATACATTTCTATATATGCAATATTTACTTAATTTATTTTAGTCAAAAAAAATCTAAACATTAATATAAACAGCTTCATTAGGGTAACAGGTATCCCAAAAAATTAAACAACAAGATAAAATAATTTATTTTTGTAAGATTTCAGTGTTTTCTTTATTTAAGGAAACATTTTATTTACGTTTTTTTTTCTAATTTAAAAAAAAGGCATATAGACGTTTTTGTGTGATAGGATGGGGCACAAGACACCAATGAGAAATCTCCACGTGGCCGTAATGTGCGGTTCTTATCACAACCCATTTGTTGTGTCCTGAAAAAGAAAACCCTAGGCGCGTGGTTATCACGGCGTTTCCTTTAACGCGTGTGACACACACGTTTCGTCCGTGCGCGGATCGAAAAGGGAGCGTCGGCACGGAGGAGGAGAGAGATTGGAGCGTGTGGTTCACGCGAGAGGAGAGAGAGTGTGGAAAATGTGGGACCGGAGAGACAAATAAAAGCCCTAAAAGCATGATAATATTGTATGGGTAGGTGATGTTACCCTAGATGAGCCCATTTCCTCAATAAATGATGGATAATATATATTAACCCTAACACCCTTTTTCCCCCTATTTAAATTTTACCACAGTGAAAAGATCAGAAAGATTTAGTTCACATAAACCAGATTCTCTCTTCTTTTTTTTTGTATATAAAATATATATATATTGATTTCATTTTATATATATGTACTATATAGTAATACATGTATATTTTTATTGTCTCTGTTTTTCGGTGGTAGAATCATCACATGGAACACCAACCTAATGGGATACCCTATGATGTTAGCAAAGTTTAACAAGAAAAAAACAACTTTGTTTTTCTTTAGACCTTACATATTCTATATATACAGCAATTAATTGGATGTTGAGTCGTTGACTCTTTTTTTATATATCAAATTCGTCGGTTAAAACCAATTACATACTAATACAAATATATATTTGGATTTAACTATTCGACAGCTAATGCGTTTTTTCCCCTTTAAATTTGCACGTATTGTCACACACACACACACATCTATAGATATAGAAGTGATCTAGTAGTATCAAGTTGTGTTAAACGTATAGTTATACTAACCTTGGTGAAAATAAAATACTAGATTAGGTCTATTTTATTTATTGCCTCTTAGAAAATAATATTATACAGTTAGATGAGTGATGGCCTTTAGACTCTAGTGGGCTTTATCTTTTATAACACATTTCTCTCTCCTTGTTATACTATATTTTTATAATATTCTTTCTTCGGTAAATTTGGATTTTTATTTTTTTCCTAGTTTTTGTCGGCTTTGATGTTTTATAATACTATTCTTTCCATAGAATTTTAGGTTTGTTACTTTAGTCTATTTTGGGGGAAAAATATAATCTCCTTTTTCTTCCCACTGACATATATATATATATATATATGTAATTTACTTTTGCCAACATAAGATCAAATTTTCTTGTTTGACGCAATTAATTATGGGTTTGACAAATTGTGATGTATATACCAAAACGTGTTAATGATCCATTTTGAATTTTTTGGATGCTTTATCTATTTTCTTAACGAAAATTACTTACCCCTCTAAAGTTTATAGCTAATTTTCATAATGTAATACACAACTTTATGGAAAAGGAATTGAGCACATATTCGTGATGATCCTTATTTTTGGGATAATATATAAAGCGAGGAACCTATCTTCAACCAACCAAACATTTTATCTAGACCATATAAATCAAGAGTCATATATTTTGAAATATTATCCTCACACGTATTTGTAACTCTAGGAAGGATATTTATTAATATATAATTTATTGATACACTTTTAGGTTTACATACGTGCACAACTGCAGATTAAGTAAGTTTTTATATACACAAGTTGGTATATATATATATATAAAGTTATAAATACAAGTACATACAACTTACATATATGTATATATATATATATGTATTGAGAGAGAAAGAGAGAAAGAGAGAAAGAGAGAAAGAGAGAAAGAGAGAAAGAGAGAAAGAGAGAAAGAGAGAAAGAGAGAAAGAGAGAAGCGGTAGAAAAGGGAAATAAAAAAAGAGGACTTAAGATGAAAAAGGACAGCTTTAAGGAGATGCTTTGGCCACCAGCGATACCATCATTTAAGCTTTGCATGTGCCTCTCTGTTAGCATCTCGACAACCACATCAACCTTCTCTCTCTCCCCTTTTTATCTCTTGGATTTTTACTTCTTACACACACCCCAACATCATCATATCTATTTATACTTATACATATATATATATATATTCTTAGTTTCATGCATCTATGAATATCAAAATATGTTACAAATCCCTTCGAGTTTGTTTGATCTTCACTTAATAAATACTTTAACTTTGAACTCGAAAGTTTAGTTGGGAAAATACAATCTTCTGGCCTTGATGTTTGATACATCATTGATGAAAGTTTATCTCATTTGGTTTGCCAAAGTTTTATATTAACAAAAAACCTAATTGGTTCTCTGTAAAAAAACATTAATTAGTAATACATCTGTTATCAACGATGATAATTAATCTGAAGATACTGTTTGTCAAAAGTCTAGATTTGTTATCAGCAAAAAATGTTAGATGCATTATGTGAAGATATCTCACTTGATTGACCAAAGATATTAGTTTTGATCATATAGTAGTAATGATTTACGTATTCACGTGTATCATCAAGATTCTAAATCTAAAACAGTTACATATTTGAAGATCCGAAATTTCTTAATTATGAAAAAAAATTGTAGGTGATAAGAGTTTCTCTAGCTCAGAGTGAACACCAGATACCATGGAGCAAATTTAATAAATAGAAAAGCTCATTGATCAAGTAAAGAGTGAGTAATATTGCCTGTTGACTTGCATCGTGGGCCATTTAAGACTATTCAGATATTGGTTATTCGTATTTAATTATACACGCATACTCTGTGGGCCATTAAAATTCCTTATAAGCATATTGGAGCTAACTAGTACTTAATATAATGGATGATATATATACATTTATGCACGCAGATATACACTTGCGTACGGTTCAGTATGTTGAGATGTGTTAGCTCCTAGACGACTTTCAAATCACATATCAGAGATCTGTTTGGTTCTCCGGACGGCCCAAACATTTTATTCTATTTGTAAAACAAGAAACTCAAACCAAGTGGTGTAAGTGGAGTGGTTCCCTTCTGTCGTGAGAGTCGTCATGTTGGTCAAGACCAGGGATCGACTCTCCGTATGAGCGAAATTGTAATATTTAATACATTTGGCCATCGGAATATTCACATGGTTTCTCCGGATTCCAGAACTAGTCGGCGTTGGGATGATGCGTGAGTCCTCAGTGCGATAAGACTTACCATCCTGCATCGGTCGGAGCTTGCGGTCCCTTAATTCAACAAGATCACCAGAGTTATAAAGAAACAAGAAACTCATAAATTTGGATATAATCTGATTAAACACATGACAACCTCTAATTTGTTGGTAAAGGGTAAATCATTTTCCTTGGGAACAGAGCCGGCCCAGAGTTTTAGAAGGCCGCAAACTAAAAAAAAATTTGGGCCGTTTTACCATATTAAATTTTGAACTTATGAAAAGTTTTTATAATTTTACCACTAAACTAAATAAACTTTTTGAAATTTAAGAGCTAGTTTTTTTTAATGAAAATAAGGACCACAAGCCCATGTTTGCTTTGTTTGGGCTCAGGGCCGGTCCTGCTCGGGAACGATATTTTTTGTTAAACAACAAAAATTCACATTTAAAAAAAAAATATATATATAACATTTTGATATTTAATAATAATTGGTTAAAAAGGAAAATGTAAACGCCAAACGCAAACAGAGCTTCTTCTTTCGTATGCATTTGGCTTTTGTATTGAAGATCTACAAATTAATTTTGATTTGATATTAAAGGTTGTAGTTTCATTATTTCATATAAAGAACAAACACACAAACACGTAAACATAAAAACAAAAGCAAGCAAATAATAGAACATCAATAGTATTTCAGTTAACCAAGAGAACTACTCCTGATGGATACGGACAGATGTAATATTTTAAAATGTAAGAAACAAGCAACTAATATTTTCAGAAAAAGAGGACGCTTTGAAGGTTTATAAATCTATCGTGGAAGCTACTATAAGCCACGTAAGTTTAACTGAGGAGCGAGCGAATATTGTACGTGACACCAAATCGGAGGACATTTGTGTGTAATTTCCGGTTTTCGAGTTTGAAATTTCACGAACCACAATCTCATGATCTCAGCTTTCCCTTCGCTAATCATTATATTTGTTTTTTAGATGCATAATGCATGCATGTGTGTGTTCATTACGTACGAATATGCCTTTATCTAACTATTTATGATATTACTAGGTCGTAATTATGGTGGCAACGTAAACCCTCAAGCCACGATGATATCATCAATTAGCTCCAACTTTCCACCAAAATCCATAACCAAAACATGGAAATACACGCTCTTGTGTTTGTATTTGTGTTTTATGTGTGTCCGATGTATTTAATACTAGTATACTAATAGAAAAATTACGAGAGAATGTAAAAAAGATTTGAACTACTTGTAATTTTTTAGATAGTTACTACAATAGTATTTATTTATGCATGTATTTATTATTTTTTACCACATGCAA
This sequence comes from Eutrema japonicum, assembly GCA_030161315.1. Taxonomy (NCBI): domain Eukaryota; kingdom Viridiplantae; phylum Streptophyta; class Magnoliopsida; order Brassicales; family Brassicaceae; genus Eutrema; species Eutrema japonicum. The sequence continues at coordinate 52,119,915 of BSQW01000005.1, forward strand.
CTTCAATAATTTTAAAGTACGTATAAAAATTCACTAAAATACAACGACATTAATTAATTAAATAAATTTTCTCTATATATATTTTACATCTAAAATTCTCTATATCTTATATTATTAGTTTTTGATAAAATGTGAATTTTATTTAGCGAAAAACTGGAACTCTATATCTTATATTTTTAATTAATAAGTGATTAGTTTTTCTTTATTATGGGGTCAACATGCAAGACTACAAGAGATCCGGTCTCGATCTTAACAGAGTTGTAGGATGCTTTTTACCATTTCATCTAGTAAATCTAACGTAAAACGTACAGAAATCTTTAACAACAAAAAAAATCTAACGTGAAATGAAAACAATTTATATCAAAAGATTTATGGTGTCATTTGACCTCTTAATTTTTTTTAGTTGGATCGCCCATGGTAATACACAGTGTATGCATACATATATAATTTTATTTATTTATTTACGAATATGTATGTATTTATATATATGGGTGGAATGTGATTATAGATGTTGTAGACATGATTCAAAGAATATACTTTTTTTTTGTTCACAAAGAATAGACAAACATTGTTTTCCATGTAAAATACTAATAACAAACCAACGATGAATTGGGATGGAGAATTAATACCCAAAAAGGTATTATCGACCCGTTTGCTCCATATCTGAGGTGACTAGGAACCTAGGTTCTGAATATCCTGGTTTAGCAAAAAAGAAAAATACCAAGTAACGATGATAATTCATCAACATGGTTATTTGCACGTGCAAACGATGGCGGATTACAATTATTGATTCAATATAAAATTTATCTCTAAGACAATAGTCTGTTTATTAAAAAAAAAATGTTCTCATCGTTTTAAATTATATGTTATTTTAAAAAAAAATTATATGTTATTTATAATCACTGTATCGTTATAAATTACTTTAGATTCGCGACTGCGTGCAAAACATCAATACATGCTTGAGTTTCAATTTTATTGGTCAATGCAATTAAAATGGCGCGCTGGCCTTAAAGAGGTAAAATCGAATAAGTTTGAACTTAAAAATTACAAATCAATAGATAGTGAGAAAAACAAATCTGGATTTCCTAAATTCAAGCTTGACCAAACTATCCAAAATTATGTTTATTTGATCTTTCTATGCAGGTCTAGACAAATCATTCACTCGTACGTAAACTATGTCTTAGTATAACACTTGGTAAATAAACTAAATTAAGGTGTAATGGTTTAATGGTAGCACAAAATGGTTGGTTTCTTTGTACATCATGTTCAATCCCTTGTAGGAAAATGGTTATTTTCAAACAAAAAAAAATTATAAACTAACTCCGGGTACCTAAAGAAATTATGGATCAAAAGTCCAAAATTCATACGATTTTTTTTTTAAAAAATCATAAAAATAACAAGACGACATCTTATTAAGTAGATCAATTCTAGACTATATATCATGCATTTGTAAACTATAGACGACAGAGTTGTCTATCTAATGCTATTATATAGGACAATTGTCAAAAATAACACACTTAAAAAAGTTTGTTGCACACTTTGCACCACTAGTTAAAATTGATAATAATAACATAAATTTAATATTAAAATGATCTATAATTTTTTTTAATAGGTAAAAATCAAACCATAAATAGGAAATAGTGAACAATATTTTAGGATATTTCTAAATCTTTCATATAATTATTTGTGTTATTTTCTGAATTTTTAATTTAATGTGCTAAATTTGGAAAAAACAAATATTTTTTGTGACGTTTTAGGGTATTTCTTATTTTTATATTACCGTGAAATATTTCTAAACTGTTAATCACGAAATTCTGATAAAAACAATGTTGAGAATATATTTAAGTACATAAATTTTTTTTTTCTTTCTGAATTACCATTTTTAATACTTTGTTTCCAATATTACCAATGGCACGTAGATTTGGTACAGAAAAAGTTTCTAAACCGTCTTTTTTTTTGCCATTTTTAGATTTTCTTAAACAGAACAAAAAGTTATCTGTATATATGCTCCACTATTTAATATATAGGTCAAACATAAATTGCTAAAATATGTTTCCATAAAAATATTGTTGCTGTCATTTCTAAAGATCCAGTTGGTTACTTGATGAAACCGTTGTTAAATGATGAACTAAAATATTAAATATTGAAAACAAAAACAAAAATTGAAGAAAAAATATCAAATGAAATTTTTTTTTTTTTTTTGGGGGAGAAAAAAACAAATGAAATAATTGTTGGGTTACTACTTGGGACTACATCGTAAGTCGTGATCTATATAAACTCGAATATTGTGAAACAATGAAGGAGGCAACTAGAGCTCAAACGAGGTTACAGCTCAAACACGCCATGATATGTACCGTTGCAATATTACATCACAGATTCACAAACTTCCAACACTTTAATTTGTCGTATAAGCAATTATGTTTTCGGGTATCCTTTTCAGCATTTATGGTTTCTTTTTATCCTCAAATTAAAGAATTTTAAATCTAACGATCCATATAATCTCTTGGGTCAAAAACTAAAATCGACAAAGTTCAAAGATTCTGTTTATATAATAAGTAAATATACAAAAATATCTCACAGTTTCTGATTCAGCATTATGAGATATATACGAACTTAAACTTTTAGATCCATTAAAAAAAAACGGATATCGCGAATCAATCCACTATAAATTGTGGATCTAATAATGGGTGAAGTTCGCAGATAAATGGGTGCGCATGCATATAGTAACATTTTGGTTTTTTTGTTTATTTTAAATATTGTAATGTAAAATGAAAAGAATTCATTTCATTAGATAAATTGAAAAATTCTTCTTGATAATCGATTTTATATATTGTATGCCCTCAGTAAGATGTATTTATGGATCCGTCCTTGCAGCTAGCTGAAGACGGTGGCATTGTACGATCATATATATACTCGAAGATATGACTTTTATTCTTGACAAATACAATAACCTTTAAACAATATATGTATTACCGGATTTTGGATCGAATGTTTTACTTTTCGCAATATATAGCTTTATTATATAATATTTGTTGCTCTTATTTTGGATTTTTGCTTCTGGCATTAGCTTTAACGGTTCCATATATAATCCAATTTTTAAATCTATCGAATTAACCTAAAATAAATACTAAATTATACTGTAATAAACTTGAGCTATCAAACTTAAGCTAATTTCAATTTTTTTTGTTAAAATTAAGCTAATTTTTGGGATTGGTACATACACCTTCTATATATATATCATCATTTTTTTTTTTTTTATTTAGCAAGAAGAGAATTTCTTGTAATGACAGCAAGTTTCATCACATCACCGAAATAACAACCTTTATTTGTCGTAATACATTTTTTTTTCAGATATTAAATCAGATCTTCACCATCGTTGACCCAAAAATAACTAAATAGATCGATCTTGATCATCTTGCCGCAAAGTTTTTACTTAGAATTTTTCTACCAAACACAAGCTAAAACAATGAGCATTCCAAACAAATAAGAATTTTATTACTGGATTTAAAATGCAAATTTAACCCTATTTTAGGAGTATTTATGTTTTTTTTACCGGGTTTTAAGGGATAATCGATCCAAAGACTTTTTATTAATCTTCTTGATGATGGATGGTCCCTTATCATATCAACGTAACGCAGGTACGCAACTTTATGCTAAGCCTACGTGGCAACTCGCAACTTTGGATTGCGGAAAAAAACGAAAAATCCAAATTGATTTAAGGGGAATGAGACTCTACTATTTCCTACACACAAAGAAGAAAAATAAAAAATGAAAACTACTGAATTCTCTTCTTCTTCCTCGCCAAGCGATCGCAGGATCGGTGCTCTGCTCCGTCATCTCACTGCCGGAACAGATTTTCCGATTGAAGATCGTCTGAGCTCCGTTTCCGCCTCGCCCACATCGGGAGTCACCGGCGGTTCTGTTTTCGCTCATCTTGTTCAAGCTCCCGAGGATCCTATTCTTGGGGTACCTTCCTTCCTTCTTCGATGTATTTGTGTGTTATATAGTTTTCAAACATACTCGACGTCGATTTTGGATATGTGTGTACCTACGCATTTAGTTTTGTACTCGGTTGTTTCCTTCGTGATTCTGGATTCCGTTGGATCGGCTATTGGTTAGTGGGAATTCGCGATCTGGCGATTGATTTCGGGATGGTGTGTTATGATGAATTGGGACAATATTTGATGTTTCTTCTTCTGATTTTGGCGCGCTTAATTCGTAGAACTGATGGAATTTTTCTCGATTAGCTGTATTATCTCAGCTCTAAGATATATTCTGATGTTTGTTTGTTTCTACCAGTGCCTAGTTCTGATCTGTTTGTTTTGAACAAAAACTAATAGGTGACAGTTGCATACAACAAAGACCCCAGCCCAATTAAGCTCAATTTGGGAGTTGGTGCTTACCGAACTGAGGTAATCATCCTCTTGTTGTCTACTCTTTTTCCTCTTAATTGTCATTGGAAAGTAGATTTTGTATGTTTGGTTGATTTTGTATGTTGTTGTTAATTCTGCAAAGAAATGGTGTTTTGTGTTGTAGGAGGGAAAACCTTTGGTTCTTAATGTTGTGAGGAAAGCAGAGCAGCAGCTTATCAGTGACAGGTTTAGCTCTCTTTCTTTTGGGTTGACTTTGTTTATACCCTTATATGTGCGTGCTTGAGTCTTGTTTTTTGTTGTGTGTGTGTGTGTTTAATCTGTAGATCACGAATCAAGGAGTATCTTCCCATTGTTGGATTGGTTGAGTTCAACAAGTTAAGCGCTAAGCTCATATTAGGGGACGACAGGTACATGTTGTCAGGTTGTCCTTTATGTTTTTGTCTTCAGACATTTCTTTCTGATTGTTGTTTTTACGCATGACTTAGTCCTGCGATTCGGGAGAATCGGGTTACTACGGTGGAGTGTTTGTCTGGTACTGGTTCCCTGAGAGTTGGAGGGGAGTTTTTGGCCAAGCATTATCATCAGGTAGATGCTAGTGTCTCTATTATTCCTGTCTCATTTATTTTCTTCATCCTAGTGAACTTCCCATGTAACTTTGAAGTCTTCTCTTTGCTTTCCAGAAAACAATTTATATTACTCAGCCAACATGGGGAAATCACCCCAAGATTTTCACCCTGGCTGGTTTGTCAGTGAAAACTTACCGCTACTACGATCCGTCAACACGAGGGTTGAACTTTCAAGGTGAGAATGCTTTGGCTTTTGAAATGCTACTGGGTGTTATGCTTTCATATTTCTCGAAATTGTTAAAAAAAATTCAGAATGGTCAACGGCAACGCCTTTCTTCTTTTGACCACAGGTTTATTAGAAGACCTTGGTGCTGCTCCACCTGGTTCTATAGTGCTTCTCCATGCCTGTGCTCATAACCCAACTGGTGTTGATCCAACCATTCAACAATGGGAGCAAATCAGGCAATTGTTGCGTTCAAAGGGATTGATGCCATTCTTTGATAGTGCTTATCAGGTACACCTGATGGATCCTTTTGTATAAGATCATCACCTGATGGTTAAACCATTTCTCCTCTGAATAAATGGTTAATACTTTTCTTCCATATTTTTCTTATTCTATCTCTCTTTTCGCACTGCAGGGCTTTGCGAGTGGAAGTCTGGATACAGATGCAAAACCGATTAGGATGTTTGTTGCAGATGGCGGAGAATGCCTCGTTGCTCAAAGTTATGCAAAGAACATGGGGCTCTATGGAGAACGAGTTGGAGCTCTCAGCATTGTAAGATTCAATATAATTAAGAAACTCTTAGGAATCTTTATCGAAATCTGACAGTAAAGGGGCTCTTTGTAGGTATGCAAATCAGCAGACGTTGCGGGGAGGGTTGAGAGCCAACTGAAACTAGTAATAAGGCCAATGTACTCAAGTCCTCCGATTCATGGTGCATCTATCGTGGCTGTAATCCTCCGTGACAGGAATTTGTTCAACGAATGGACTCTGGAGCTGAAGGCAATGGCTGATCGTATCATCAGAATGAGAAAACAGCTTTTCGAGGCATTACGTGCTCGAGGTAAGGTCTTATTATATTGATGAAAGTAAACAGCAAATCATACTGTACACAGCTAATGACATTGAAATCTCACGTGACAGGCACGCCTGGAGACTGGAGTCACATTATAAAGCAGATCGGTATGTTTACATTCACAGGGTTAAACCCAGCTCAAGTTTCCTTCATGAGGAAAGAGTACCACATCTACATGACATCCGACGGGTAAATTCTTTATTCGCCTCTCATACATAACATGTGTTTTTTTCTTTTGGTTCCCGGGATGATTTATAATTGGTTACTTGAAATGAATAAAAGGAGGATAAGCATGGCTGGTCTGAGTTCGAAAACAGTACCGCACCTTGCAGACTCTATCCACGCCGCTGTCACCAAAGCCGTCTGAAAAAGCTCACAACACCACCGCGCCTAGGTAGGGGGGTTAAATGGGTATTATTTAATAAAGAATCATCCTACTTTTGGTTTTTCAGCATTTTCGACTGTGACAAGATAATAAATGTCATTATTATTATTTCATTCCCAGTATTAAATAATCAAGGACGCAAGAGAGTTCTGTGTCTCTTCTATTGTTAAATTAGTGCAATATTTTTTGTTTCTTATCAGAGCCAATTTCGTTACTTTTGCATACAGCATCAACCTATTTTTAGTCGGAGCTTACGGACGTGTATGTACACATACTCAATGCAGGCAATATGAAATGTGTATTATATATATATATTATATTGAACACAGAATCTACATAAATTCATTCAAGTTGATCCATTAAAAAGAAAAAAAAAATTTTGATCCAGCCAGGGACAAAGTCTGTTCATAAAAGATGCACACACATGTGTTTATACATGTTCATGTATGTGCATTGCATATCATGTATTGAGGTTTTGGCCTTTTACCTACACCCCTTCAAGAGGTAGGACGAGACTTCTTTGGTGGGCGACTCGCAATCGTTGAAGTCTAGCACTCGACGCTCCGCCTATAGATATGATGAGAATGTTCCCAAACCCAAAACCAAAAAAAGTTAAAACATCTCTTCTACTTGTTTCCAGAACCGTAAAATCATAATCTCGTCTACTTAAAGAGTGAATGATTTGTAGAGTATATACCAGTAGAGGATCATTATTCTCTTTATCCAATTCCTTCTTCTTCTCTGCATCATTATCGCTTGTTGAACGTGAAACTTCCATTGCATCTGTGAATGCTGCAAATGAACTTGTATGCTCATTTTTCTGTGTCATCACTCCTATGCTCTCGAAGCTTCTCTCCCCAGGGCTGAAAATGTACCCCATGTCCTGAAAAATAAGCACAAATAGCCTAAGAAAAATATGTCTACATGTATGTATGGCCCCTAAAAGAATTTGACATTGATATAACAAGTTGAATTATAAAATACAAGGATCCTAAGCCATTTTGAAATACCTCGATAGTTATTTCTGTATCAAACCTTGGGCTGGGCAAGAGAGAGTTTATGTAAAACGGAGATTTCCAGGCTGAGGGAGATTCAAGACCTCTCCTGAATGGAGTTCCGCAGAATCTGTAAATGGAGGAGAAGCAAAATCATTGTAGCAAGTGTAGAAAAATGAAAAATTTAGTAAAGTTGGCGGCATAGATGTACATGCTGAAATTCTCATTGCTCGTCTCGTTGTCAACAAGATGACCCTCGGTGTTTCTCGCTCGAGAAGGCGAACTGATGACCAAACAAAGACTTGTAGAAGAATGTTGTTCTTTGTTACAAGTAGCCATGAGAGTTCTCTGCAAATGATCTCTTGGGGTTGAAGCCTTCTCTGCTTTGGTTACTGATTGACCAGGAGAAGACAGAACTGGCTTGTTGGTATTGTTCTCAGAAAGAACACCGAAGAAACTTTCAGCCTGCATACGATTTTATCCGTTCACTGTTCATAACATTAAGGTAAAAAGAATAGCATAGAAAAAAAAATGACGATTCCTGTGATATATAAGTTAAATTGGGAAAGCCGCCCACTTCCGTTATGTACTCTTAGATGACCATGACATGAAATATATCAGATTCATAATCAAACCGAGTACATATTTGTGTAAATAATTCGCCAATTCCTCACTACCAAGTTTCATATATGTTCCGCTTAAATCTAGAGCATATCAAAATTGTAATAAAATAGATAACTCAACAGATAGTCAAATGCTCAAAGGAAAGAAGAGACTTACAACATATGGTCCAGAATCATCCTTTTCCCTGACATTTGCCTCCATGCAAGTTTGCTCTGGTTTTTCAAGTGATTTTCTGATATGCATGGTTTCTTCTGGCATCTTGTGACTAAAGAGTGAAGAAGGCTTACCTCTCCAATTCTCTTCACCTTCTCCATTTAAATTTTGAAAGTTGTTTTCTTTATCTCCAAGATTGACACCAGTGTTATTTCCAGAGATAGATTTTCGACTCTCACTCTCATCAAACATCACATCCAGACGTGAAAAATCTTTTGCCAGACTGGCTGCTATATCAGTTTCAAGCTTTTTATCACTTCTTTTCTCAGATAGCGGTGTCAGCAGATCACGGGTGCGTTTCCTCAGGATTGACTTTGCACCAACCAACGTCTTTTTCCCCGTAGGAGATTCCCACAGTCGAAGGGGACTCATGCACGTCATGGTAGACATCAGTAGCTTGCGTATGCCAAGAGGGCTATAATCGTGCAGCAGATCGTTTTTAGATTGTGAAAGATCACAGTTGAAAACAGGTAGGTCCAAGCTTGGAAAACAGAGACTTGACGATGCTCCCACATCCTCATGATGCTGCTCGCTTGTCATGTTTGGCTCATGCTTAGGAAGAAACTCTGGCTTAACTTCTGCCAGAGAAGCAAAATCGTTCACTGGAACCAACTTTTTGGAATCATTCAAATGATATGATTGATCTTCTTCACTGGAATTATTAGGCCCTTCATCAACACAAGTGGAGCGTGATGGACCGATGCATATGAAGCTACCAATTTCATTTGTTCTGCAGTTTGGTTCTGTCTCGAAAGGATGACATATTAATCCAGATGACTTCTTGGCATACTTATCGGGGGATATGATTAAGGGAGCTGGCCTAAGAGTTTCCTTGCCTGAGGAGGCTGTTGCAGTGAACTTTGAAGAAGAACTCTGCATAGGAGATTTTGTAGCTTCTGAAATCTGGCTGTCTGAAGCCGATGCACAGAAAATAGGATCTCGGTAGTCTGCCTGATCAACCTCGTTTGGCTCTTGAGTCAAAGATCTAGAAACACTGAGCCCTTCACTCTCTTGATCAAGGAAAAGGACCCTGCAACATTCCGTTTCAGAAGTCGAAACGTTTGCTGAGTTGGAATAAGTAGCAGTCGAAACGTTTGCTGAGTTGGAATAAGTAGCCACATCTATATTTGATGTGGAGTTTGGAGCTCCCCGAGTAGATTCCTTGCTCTCATTGGTGTATGGCATATGTACCTCTGACATATTATGTCTCATCTCCAGTGAAATATCCGATAGATCCTGAAAATCAAATTGGTAATCCTGGCTCGAAGAAGCCGAGACATTATGATCAGGAAACTGTGAACAGTCCTCCATGTCATAAGAGACCTCTGAGATGGAGACTGAGATATCTTCCAATTCCGGATAAAAATACTGATCTGAATGATATGCAGCTTGCTCATTCCTGTGAGAGCTTTCATAGGGGTAAAAATGGTGCCCCATATTTATTACTCCATTTGGATAATCTCTTGCAGATAGAGAGCAGCCAGCCATGCTTGAATTCTGACGGTTTTCTATTTCTTTCTCTGCCTGCCCAGTTAGACAGCCATCACCATCTATACTTCTCTGCATAAAAGCAGGTTGTAACGTGGAACTTCTTTCATAAGGAGCTAGAGGCATGGCTTGGTACTGATCCAAAAGGCCAGACGACATATAGGAATCGAGTTTCTTCTTGACTGAACTGTGCCAGTGATTTTTAATTCCATTATCCGACCTGTTGATAACATAGCAACGAAAACTATATTGGTAGAACAGATAAAGGAATACCTTAAAACTCATATGACAGTAAATATTAGTACCTTCCAGGCAAGAACTTAGTTAACTCTGCCCATCTATTACCGTATATTTGATGAGCACGAATCAGAACCAGCTCTTCTTCTTGAGTCCAAGCTTCCTTGTTTATGGCAGGATTGAGGTGATTGTGCCACCTATATCAATTACAATCTTTGTGAATGCTTTTATACACTTCACGATAAATTTTTAGAAAAGAGGACGAAAGCTTTCAAGTGCTAGTAAAACATTGTTGTTCCAAGAGAGATAATTGTCTACATAAGCATACCTCTCTCTACATTGCTTTCCAATACGGCCTGGTAAAAATCGAGCAATAGTGGACCATTTCTTAGGCCCATATTTTTGGATTAACTGAACGATCATTTCATCTTCCTACACACATGTCAAATGAGAGAAATAAGCAGTCATACGGGATGTTTGGAAACAATAAAGCCAACAGGGTCAAGTATACAAGATGCACAAATAAAAGTAGTGAATAAAAATCAATGATTGTCACCTCCTTCGTCCATGGCCCTTTAACAAGTTCAGGGTTAAGGACCTTCTGCCACCTGTGGAGGCACTGGACATCAGTTCGATCCTTGAAATATTCAGCTGGAAGTTAAGAAAAGCAGATCAGACAAAGATGTGACATTCAATTAGACAAGGACGTCAGCAAAGTATGTCAAATTGTGGAACTTACCTATCTTCTTCCAGTTTTTCCCTTTAAAACTATGGACAGCTTTTTTCAAAACCTCATCCTGCAAAATATGCTTGGTCAACAAATGATCAAATATGCAGATCAAAGAGTGAAGAAATGCATATATCTAAATGTCCACTTCTTGTGTATCTTTGATTCAGTGCAATACATCTATGATCTAAGCAAATGCACTTAAACATAAAGAACAACTAATTATATGTAGCATGAGCACTGATATCATGCAAATGAACACACACAGAGTGGACTTTGTTGCATGTATGAAGAACATGAAACCAGATTAACCGATAGGATTGAACACCATTGGAAAAAAGTTGTAAACAAAAGCTGAATGAAACAAAAATACCTCCTCTGCTGTCCATTGACCTCGAGTTGAACGTCTTGCAGGGCCACTAGTCCTCCTGTAAAATCCACAGAAATTGTCACATAACACAATTCCAGATAGGCCAAACATGTCAATCTAGTAGGAAGTTAACAATTTATTAAAAGAAAAGCATACCCGTGACGCGTTTTCGAGGTCCCCTCAGGAGGGGTTGAGATAGTTGTAGACTCACTTTCCATATCTTGTGAATGAAAAAGCAAAAATAGTAACCCCAATTCCCATACGTTGCCTCTCTTCTCTGCAATGTGCACTCCAAATCATTATCTAACAACGTTACTGTTCCCTCCTCTGCACCATCTCACAATCTGTGAAGAAAGAAAGGAATTAGGCAATGGTCTCTTAAAAAATCCGTCGATATTAGGACTAAACATACACGAAGCTCGAACTTGGTAATAGATCCAAACGACTCTCTACTAAAGTTTCGTTCGTAATAACTTTAATAGAAATACTTTGATCAGACAATAACTTCAAAAAATTGACATCATATAATATACCCAAAATCGACCTAGATACGAAGATTAATCAGACATAGTTCAAGATCTCGTCGGAAGAACTCACCGACGCGAGCTTTAGAAAACGGAAGTGATCATCAGATCTCGAAGAGGATAATAGTCCGAAACTGGACAGACCAAAATGCCCCAATCGCAAACGAGAAATCTCTGATTCGGACCAAGAAAAAAAAAAACTTAACAGTCTGTTTAGAAAGAGAGAGAGAGATTGAGAAAAATAAAGAGAGAGATTGAGAAAAATAAAGAGAGAGATCTAAACGGTCGGCAGAGCTATTTCAAACATAAATGGCGGAAATTCGAATTTTTCTTCAACAAACCCTATAGAAACGTTTTGTTTTTTCTTCAATCAGCGGCTCTCCGAATCTGTGATCTAAGGTAAATCTCAGCCGTCCATTTTAAATATTATCGATCACGTGTCCCCCTCCTATCTTTTTAAAAGTGCTCAACGGACATATCATTATTTGTTTCTCATCCTTTTTTCCCTTCTTTTTTCGATTTTCAAATTTTACCCATTGATTCACACAGACACCTTAGTTGTTGGACTCATGATCGCTGATATTAACTTTGGGGCCACCGATGGAATTATTTCAAATCATGGGACAAAATGAGTAGCGGCTAGCCAACTTATCTACAAAAATATTAGTATTTTCCCATCTTCTAAAAAGCAGCCGCCTAGCGGTCTAGACGGTCGCCTAGTCTAGAATCGGAGATTCACCGTCCCGATTAGTGCATATTCGGGTAATTCGACGGTAAACCGCTTTTTAACAAAAATCAACGCTTTTTTAAAAAATCGACGATTAATCACTGATTATTTTATTTAATTTATATTAAAAAATAATATATGATGTTAAATATTAAATTTTTGTTAGATTTGGATCCATTTTAATTTTATAATTATATTTAATATCATATATTTAATTTTTAATATAAATTAAATAAAATAATATTAAAATACAATATATTAATATTATTAATACATATTTCTCCACATAATAATACATATTTAACATTATATATAAATTTTTAATATAAATAAAATAAAATAATATTAAAAACTAATCACTGATTAATCATTGATTAATCGCTGATTTTTGGGCTAGACGAAACCCGACCACCCGACTAGCGCCTAGCGATTTTTTGAACATTAGTATTTTCAAACCAGATCGATTAAAATATATGTTATATGAAAATATGTAAATTATTTTTTGAGCAAAAAGTAAAAACTATAGGGGTAATAAAATAATTTTCAACAAACACAGTAAGCAGAGTAAACCATGATCGCACCAGATCACTGCTGGCTCACCTGTGTTATACTTTTATATATATATATATATATATATATAATATGCTTCTTTTTTTTTTTTCATCCTCTGAAACATTTCAATGGACCAAGGAATCCAAGAATCAAATTAGGGTTTTAGGTCATCAAGACTTTTTTAAAACAAAAGATAGAAACCGGGCAATCATAATCTAAGGCTAGTAGAACATCATTAGCCTTCTTTGAAGGACAGCACCAGATTACCTCTGGCTGAATGTTACCCACTCGGTTTGTTTGTTTTTCTCATTTCTTCAGAGGCTTTTACATGAAATCGTCTTCGAGTTCTTGGAGCGATTTGTTGCTCGAAGCAATGTCTTTGTTGGATGTCATTTTATCAGTTACCATTAATCCCTTGTAACTCCTCATCTCTGCTTGCCTCTCCTTCTCAAGCCTATCTATCTCTTCACGTTTCTTCTGCAAAACCCAGAAACAACGAGATTTGAGTCAAACACCCTTATCAAAGTGTTTTCAGTAAGATGACAAGGACCACAACACAAACTGACCTTCTCCCTCAGATGTTGCTTCCTCTCAGCTCTTTCTGCAGCATTCACTGCTTCTCTCTCGGCTTCATTATCAACAGACATACAATTTAATAGATCTTAAAGTTATACTCACTGGAAAAGCTATAGCCACTTAGCAGACACTTCATATGCAAGAACATTGTAAGAACGATAAAGATGTGTTTATGATCTCTATCTATTGGAATTTAAGGAAGAGCCCACAAAACAAAAGACTTACCTCTCAGATCAGGTGTTCTTTCGACTTTTGTTTTGTTCAATCTGTTAACTATTTCATTGACTCGCTTCTCCACTCTGATTGTCCGGACCTTGAAGATACAACATATCAGTTAGGTCTCATCCTTGCTCTGCAACCATAGCTTTCATATATGCACAACCAAAATTCCTTGAGAGATGAAGAATCTTACCATCTTCGAATTGTGGAAACCAACTTGACCAACATCCATGGAGGCGGTTTTCTTCAAGTTGCACCACGGAGTGTACACAACATCAACGTTGTTCACCTTGTTGCCTGGCACATAATCCCAGACACCAGTCGGTAAGAAAACAGTATATAGCCTATATGTGCCCTCCTTCTAAACGAAACTGAGAAATGTGAACAAACTGATACTCCAAGACTAATGGTTACGTAAATGTTAAGTTCACAACAAGTAGAAAAGGGCTTCAGATTTTACCTTGAATGGAGTTAGCTTTCACAAGCTGAGCACAGTCCTCCAGCACACCTTCACTAATGTCATCAAAACTTTGGCCTTTATGGAGCCTCAAGTAAACATGAGCTGACGACATTTTATCAACGTGAAACCTGCATCAGATGAAAATTACTTTTAGCATTTGGTCGCGGACAAACTTGCTGAGCATAATAATAAAAATGCTGAGAAGGTGAAGCTCCTTGAGTTTATTTGAACAAAAAAAAAGATAAAATTGTCAAATTATAAGGTAATAAGTAATAACACCTTATTCATGTCTAAACACATCAAATACTGAAATTAGTAAGAATCGCATGACCAGACGATAGACATGATGTATCCATAAGTTAACTCATACACCTCAGTCATGAATCAACTTACTGAACCAAAAAAGAAATGCTAAGCAGCAGCATGTGATCAGTAGAAAAGTCATGAAACATCTATAGTTTTGTTTTGTTTTTTTTAAGATAACTGTCAAACTAGAAGGTAAGAAACCCTGCCAACAGAGCATGAGTGGACAATAGACATGCAAAAAGATCTACATATCCCAGATTATAGAATACCTATGACAACATTTATCATAATTCTCCATCATTTCTAATGCATCTCTCAACAAACAAACAATTTCATAAACAAATCACTTCTGCCAAAAATCAAACAAAAGTTTGAACGAAGACTCAGCACATAGTAAACTCAGTAAAATAATCAAAAACAAAACTTGAGCAGAGGTTGACCTCCTTTCATTCCCACACAAATCAATCTACAATAGATCATGACACAGCAAAACATCTGACCATAGACAAACTCGGAATTCGATAAAACCATCTAATTAACACCGATCCGATTTAAAAAAAAAAACAATCGATGATCAGAGAAATAATAAAGAATCGTGTCGCTTACCAGACGTCTTCGGGGAAGCCGTACTTGATGAGCTCCTCGTTCTCGAACTTATCAAGCCCCATGAAGATGGTGTAGTCGCCAGCATCTGGTCGTGCCTTGAAGTAGAACACCATCGCTTCGATTCGGAGAAACGAACCAAATCGAATCTAGGGTTTCCCCCTCTCGCTTCCCTATCTCCCCTCTCTTCCCTAAATGTTTACGACAATGAAGAAATCGTAACCACTCAAGACAATATAAAAACCATAAAAATGCAATACTGATGACTTTTTTTTCTTTTCTTTTTTCTTCCGTCGTCTTAATAAAAAAAATAAATTTCCAAAATTAACCTTCAATTTTTACAAATCTAATGGTTGAGGCCTAAAACTTTTTACATAGAAATCTCTATATTATTATTTAAAGAGTTTTTAGTAAAATATATTTTATTTTGTAAGTTATTACATATTATACTATTACAAATTAGAAAAAATAATTGAAATAGGAAATGATATAGCTGTATTTTTAAATTATTGAAAAAAATATGAAAATTAACTATAGTTTGTTATATTATTATTTGAGTATATATCAAACCTAAGTTTGAAAAATATTTTACTATTTTCATAGAGTTAGACATGAGAAAATTAATTTTTAATAGTTCGCATACCAACCACAAAACTCAGTTATTAAGCGGTGCATATTAGAGTTGATGATTTCAATATTATATTTTTTTGCGGGTTAACCCGAATAATATTTTAGTCAACTGCAAAACGGATTAAGTACACAGATTAGTACGTTTTGACAACTGTATCTATAATCATTAGTTAAAGATATTATAAAAAATTAACTTAAATTTCTATTTGATGGATGTAAAATTTGATTGTCTATTTGTTAATGTATATGTACTTGTATATATACCAACCAATTTTAATTTAACCAAAATTTTGAAATTAATTTTGAAAATAATATTTAAGATAAAATTACCACGCGCCACAGAAATCCATAAAATTACGATTCAAGATTTCTTTTTTCTATGAATACCTTTCATAAATATAGAAAAGTTTGGACCAAAAAGTATGGTAACTCAACTGGTATATTAATACCGGTGATGAGAAAATGAAACACAGTGTTGACTCTGAAAACCGAAGACAAAAAGGTGGTCATTGTTTGGCGACCATGAAATTTCAACATCGCAGAATCCATTACTCTTATAATGAGGCGATATTACATTTCAATGTTCCTTCCGAGATCACTTGTTACAGAATGTATTGAAAGATGTATCGTTGACATGGCCAAATCATATAGTTTCATTTGAAAGTTCCAAGTCTAAGGATAAAAAGTACCTCTCCATAACACCCCCAAAAAGGAACGAAACGAAATCTAAGGTGAGAGCGACTACAAAACTCAAAGAGTATTATCGCATTTTACAACAAAAGTAGAGACACATCCAGCGAATTCCTATTGATACATAAGAGCTTTTCAAGGCATGCCAAATTTGGACAAGGCTGTTTCAAATACCGTTGTGAATGCCTGAGACGTACTCTGCTCGTCTGCTTTCACTTTTATCTGAGCCTTGGCGGATGACGAGTTTATGATACACTCTGTGAGATAGTTTGAGGGTTCTGATTCCTTCTGAGCAAAGAAGAAAAACTTAAAGTTTGGAGATTGACCGCCCGACGCGATACAGTGAATGGAATGACTCTGCATGTGTTTGATAAGTGATTGTGGAACTGTCAAGGCCGCGATTCCCTGGGGATTCACAGAACACTCCTGCACATTTAGTTAAAAAAGTTACAATCTCCCATCGGTCAAAATCCCCGAGGTCCTATGACATGTTTGACTACGAGGAGCAAGAAAAAAAAAATCATTCATGAATTTAGAAACAGGGAAACAAACATTCAATGTTACCATTCCAAATGCATCTAACCGTGTACGAATTGCAGACAATAATTTCATGAATTAGTGGTAAAATCAGTTCAACTATTGTCTTTCGTAAGGCTAGAATGTACTGGAACCTAAAATGATTGCATCGCGAGGTAAAAAATTGCAGAATTAAAAAAAAACCTGTGTTAATGATATTGGCAATTGGCGCCATTTCTGTTGGAAGGCGCCTGGATCTAGAGCAGCTCTTGGGTTCAGTTTCAAAAGAGGCGGTGATGACGTAGAAGCAGGAGCTGTTGATAAACCCAAACCAAAGAGATCATCAAAACCAAAGCTTGATTGTGGGGTAGTTGCGGACGTGGCGGGGCCGGAGATTGCAAGCTCTTGCATTTGTGAGGTTATATTAGAGGAGTTTTCATATGAAGGAGCCGTGTAAGCCGAACCATTGTTATTTGAAATTCCTTTGTTGTCATCCTTCTCGTCAGTACTCAGAAGCAGGTCCTTGTCATTTGCCTCAAATTGCTGAGCTGGAACAATGTCGCCGGAGGCTTCAGGTGTGATGGAAATATTTCCCAGTTCATCTGAAAACTCAAAGGGCCCTCGGTGTTCCTTATCCGTGAACATGTAGGATGGCTGCAAGAATTTTTATTTTACTATGAAAGCAACTAAAGAAAACCTCTGAATAATAGAGGCTAATGAATGCATACACATTGGTTTTGGCAGTAAAGTCAGGAAACATACCTTCTGGTAGATCACAGAAAGGCTGTTAAACTCGTCAAATATACGGTCTTTGATTTCACTGCTTTGAGTGTCAGCAAAGACTGAAACCGCCTGCTTTGGAGGGCTAACAACACGTTCTGCCACATGTACATCGTATTGCAGAACCCGATAATAGAACAAGGCTCGATCATGAACATCCTACTCCAACAGTAAATGTTGAATAAGTGATCTAATGGGCCAACGGTTTCATAACAAGAGAGAAATATAGAAGGGGAAGATTGGACGATACCTGGTGAAAATCAGCAATCCCTGCGGCTAGAGCTATTCCAAGGGCTTTCTGAGTCTCAGGTGGCCTCTTGAAAAAGCATTTCATTGCTGCAGTTAGGAGGTGCAACCGAACCTGCTCACAGAACAATACTTTCATTAGACGAATGTGCAAGTCCTCTTTCTCGCGCAAACCTGGAACCATAGTTTCAGCAAATCCTACTATCAAGAAAATATTGCTAAATTTATGGAAATCTTATGAAATTACTGCTTCTTCATATTTCACTTCCTCGAAGTTTCTACATGTTTACTTTTTACAATTTCTTCTGATCCATTTTAAAACACCTATTGTTTTTCTTCCAATCCTCCTTTTTTACCGAAATCATTATGCATATTTTTGCAGTTTGATATAAGGAAAAAAGAGATACACAGAGAAACAAAGATGCGGAGGTGTCAAGCAGCATTAATTAAAAACCAGAAAAGTGATGCCAAAATACCTCAGCCGAATGCTCTTCCTCCCAGTTTTCTATCAGATTCTCCAAAATATAAGGAGCATCACTCATGTCCTGAGCATATTCACCCAACATCCATATAAGAGCTGCCTTGGCTTTGGGTTCCTGGATGTTTTTGCTGCTGATACCGCCAACAACAGAAATACAATCATGGCTCCATTGTGGATACTTCCTTAGAAGGTCCTTCACAAGAACCTAGGAACCAGACAAGTGGATTCGTTATGAAAATGCAAATAATACGACGGCTAACCAACTCGGTGAATAGTATGTATGATAGTTTACCAAAGTTTCAGCAGTGACATAGTCCTTTTCCATCTCCAGAAATTGAAGAAGTCTATCAACAATCGCATTTACATCATACTGCTGCAAAGCAATCTTCCCAACTGCCCGAATTGATTCCCTTGCAATAGCAATATCAACATTTGCAGCATACTCGCACAGTTCCGTCACTGAACAGGAACAAAATCATGAATCAGTCGAATTTAAGAGCCAGAAAAGAAAGATTTTCTCGTTCCAGATTCCATGTTGACATAAGTTGAAACTATTACCAATTTCGTAAGTGTTGCTCTCATTTGCAACAGCAGTCAACATCTCAAGCTTCAACTTTTTGACATACGAGGGTTCATTGTACTGGCAGTAGAAATGCTTATAGTCTGAGGCAAAGATGAATGGCGCACGGACAACCAAAAGATGAAGGTGGCTCAAGATTGCATACGACTGCTCTGGACTTCCAGAACTGACGAGAGTCAGAAGTGGGGATTTGATACGCTCATAAACCTATACAAGATCATTTGGCATCAGTGAGACAGTGATCATGTTAAGAGATAACAGATTTAATCAAGATTTCAAATTTCATTCAACAGTTATGACTATGTTTGTTAAAGGTGCAATGTATCCTTGTAGAAATTAAGATCTGATTTTGAAGCTTCCAGACTACAGATCCAAAAGTAATATAATGCTTACCTTTTGGACAGTGCAGAAACTATTTCACAAATTTATCATCATAAAATCCCACACAAAACTAATTTCATCAGGAATATTTTTCCATAATAAAGGATAAAGGAGGTGGACTTTGTACCTGTTGATGAACATCGGTCATGGAGAGTGTTAACTGCAGAAACACTTTGACAGTTGCCAAGACAACAGCTCCATTGGCATGCTGAAGTCTGTCTTCCAACAGATTCATAATGTCAAAAATATCATTACTATCTGACGGCACATATTTTACTGCCAACTCAAGTATAAGACATTGCGCCCATTCATTGAATTCCTTGATCCTGCAAGGAAGGACCACAATGATGAAATTTGCTTCTCCCCTCTTAGATATCACTACAACAACAAGGTATTGTGATTGAAAATTGAAGGAGGAGCTTAAGGACATACCGATTCAAGAAATAATATATAACTGGTTTGCTAAGCAAGGATTCCTTCTCCCGGCATGCTTCCTCAGAGTGGCTTGCTTCTAAACTCCAAATTTCTTGAAGTGCAGACAGGCAATTGGCAACTACCTGACAGCATATTTTATATCAAAAAGGTAATAATCATACAAAAGAAGTGAATGCTAGGGAGAATCTATGTCCAACTGCATTCAACAAAATCTTCCAAATACAAAACAAAATTAACCTGAGCATCTGAATCATCAAGCATCAAACTTTTCAGCGTTGCAGGAAAATCAGCATCAATGCATGTCGAGGCTGAGATGTGATATAGCTTTAGTACTCCAGTTACAGCGATTGTTCTGACATAGCTGTTATTGTCCTTTAGCCCGCTCTCCAAGGGACCAACCAGATACTCCACAAGGTTTGGCACTCGTAAGGAACACAAGCTCCTCAAAGCAAGCCCACGGATCATAGGATCCTCATCTTTGCAATCCCTTTGGAGAAAATTGATCGTCAAAAGGGAAAGATCAGGATTACCCTTTGCATAGTTTCCAACATAAAGATAACACATCTTCTTCAGAACAATATCTGATGTTGCCGAGCACATGACCATTTCTCCAAATACGGATGAGACATCAATGCCAATAGTCATGTATGATATTACTTTCTTGTAGAGGTCGCGCTTGGAATCATCAACCCCTGGAGCTCTGCTTCCAGCTAGCTGGCGAAGCTGGGATTTCAGATCTGTCACTTCGCTTTTCCTGATAAAGAACAATTTATAGTTTCAGTTCACGCTTCATTTGACTGAAGAGAGATCAGATTATCGACATACACACTGCATTTTTAGAAATTAGAATCTAAGGGCGTAGAATTCAAACGAATGGCCCCGTCAGATTCCACATTAGCTTAATTTTGACATAAAATTAGCTCAGACTTCACAAGAGTTAATCCAGACGACACTCTAAAACTAGATCCGATACAGATCAAAAAAATTTGAGAACTAAGGAGCTGACCGACGACGCATGAAAAGAGATGATCGAATCAAAAAAGTTATCGCTGCTTTTTATCTTCAGAATGCAGGGAAACAAGGTGAAATTCAGCGCTATTGATCGATAGATGAGAAAAAGGCTAGAGCGTAGAGTTACCCTGAAGGTTGGGACGGTGACGGATAACGCTGCGAAGTGGCTGGAGGAGACATGGCTAATATGGGTGCGGTTCAGATACGATTGGATTTTAACGCCGTGAGATCCACCGGAGCAGGAACCACGAGATGTCACCCGATCGGAGAAAATACCACTGAGATCAGAAGCATGCGCCGCTACAATTGAGAGAGATTTTGGTTCACTGGTCGAGTCTCGTGCGAGGAGAGGTGGGAGAAGATGCCAACGACCCGATTTGCTATATGCTCCTCCTACTTTTTGTTTTCTTCCTAATTTACCCCTTTATTCATTATTTACTACAAAGTAGATTTTACTACCTCCGTTTTTTTTATAAGTAGTTTTAGAGATTTTGTTTTGTTTCATAATACAAGTTGTTTTCATGTTTTTATGAAATTTTTACCTTTATCGAATACTGTGTGGCCAATAATATTATGCAATTTTTTTTATAATTGGCTGGATTATTTTTAATTTATATATTAAATGATATTTGTTGGTAAAAGATGAGTTTCTTAATAGTTGTGATTTTAGCCAAAACTACTTATAAAAATAAACGGAGGGAGTAAGATTCTACCTGAGATAGCTTCTTTTTTTTTTTTTGTCAACCTACATAAAATAACTTTATAAATAAGTTTTTATCAGCAAAACCAATGTCATCAATTAATAGATTAATACGACATTTAGCATAATCATTTAAAATTAAGAAGAAACAGCTACAAAAATTGCTTATCAAATAATATATTCTCAGAAATTATGTGACTAAACAAAGAAGATAGTGGCGAATTGATACAATCGTAGAAATAGAGCGGGTGAATTGTAAATAAGGAAAGCTCTCGTCCAGCTAGCACCACCAAAAGTCCAAAACGATGCGTTTTGCTGCGGATATTTTCTCCAACCTGCGCCTCCTCTGGATTTGGATTTTCTCACTCCACCAGCATCCCGAAAGCTCTCTCCTCGAACATCCATGGCTGTTCTAAGAATCTAGAGAGAAAAACTGTACATACGACTATACTGATATAAATAGTGAAGAAAATCAATCAGCTATGATTTTAGCGCAGCTTCCAAGATTTCATTTCTCCATCTTCGCGAAATCCCATTTCTCCCTCACTTCTTCGCATTTCAATTTCATAAACCCTAAGCCGCCGGTTACAGTAGCCAGAACCCTTTTTTCATTCGCGCCCAAATCCAATCTCGCCACGGTTGAACCCATACCACTGCCTGTCTCGGATGCATCCGATCTGGATGATGCTCCTGTGGAGATTTCGCTCGACAAGCTTTTTATTCCGCCGGAGACGGACATCTCCGGCGACAACCCGACGAGTCTAACGACGAGGATACTGAAGGGTTCGAACATAGTGCTCAGCAAGTATGCGAGGGACGCACAAGTGGTTCAGGCCGACTACGTCAAGAGCAGTGTCCGGACAGAGGATTGTCCGGCCGATGGGCTGCCGGAGTTTGCTCTCGTCGGGAGATCCAATGTTGGGAAATCCTCGCTCCTCAATTCGTTGGTGAGGAGGAAACGCCTTGCCTTGACTTCTAAGAAACCTGGTAAGATGAGTTTTGCTCTGTTGTAGATGTAGTTAGATTTATGGATAAAAAGCTTCCAATTTTGGTCTGGATAGTGGCCTTTTGCACTTGCAGATATACTCTTCTTCACATATGTTTGTATCTAGATTTTGATTTCTGGAGGTTTTTTTGGGAACTGAGGCACTGGTTCACTAGATATATTAAGAGGACAACTGGGATTTTCCGGGTGAAATGTCTTGTGATTGAATTCTGTGGTTGAAAGAATCAAATCTATGAGACTCAGTGATCTTGTCAGTTCTTAGTGTTCATAAGGAGATTAATGTTTACCAAGATGTGGCATCACTCGATGGAATCTTTTGAGTAATGTGTTATGCTTGATCTTGCTATAACAATTTCATGCCAATGATTTGGGTGTTTATAGGAAGGAACTATCTCTGTAGTGTGGAGACGTAGCTTGTTCTTACTATATGTTAGATTGGATAATTGTTGTTAAGTTATTGTCAAAGAGTGAACCGTTAAGCAATCCTACCACTGGAATGAAACAAATTCATGCTTAGCTGGTTAGCTGTTAGGATATCTGTATACCATGATCTGGAAGCTTTCTAGAAACATCTTATTGACGGAATCTTAATAGTGGAAACTGATAGTCATTTATCTCGTGCTTATACTTATGCTAGATCTTCCCAGCTTGCCTTGAGTGGATAAAAGATGTTATTTGTAAAAGTATTTCCACAAGCATTTGAGTATATTGTTGGTAGTAAGCGTTTAGAATTTCAGGATTGTAATACTTCAAGTAGTAACTATTCTTGAGTCAGTATTGTCGTATACTCATCCCTTCAGAAGAGATTCTTGCAAGAATTCATTTTCTTTTGCTCCAGAGTATTTTAAAATAAAGTTTTCTCTTGGTTCTTTAAATCTATAAAAAAGCAGACTTTGGTTCCCATTATAACTCTTGGTAATTTATCCTTCATGTAGGAAAGACGCAATGCATTAATCATTTCCGGATCAACGACAATTGGTACTTGGTAGATTTGCCTGGCTACGGGTAAGTTTAAGCTATTTCATTTTGTTTTCATTTGCTTATGAGACCATTGCCATAGTCCCTTAAATTGACTCTGGCCATCAGAATCTGTATATGAGAATGTTCTGAAAGCGTCTCTCAGTCATACTCATACACTCATATCACATTTCATTTTCAATGATACTTTCATTTTCTACCGGTCTCTGTCTATCTTTGTTTTTGTCTATTACAATTACAATTTCTGTCCTGGGGAATTTCAAAGACTTTCACTATAAGAAATGAAGTGGATGCATTTGGTATTTCCAGGTATGCATCAGCACCGCATGAACTCAAACTAGACTGGAACAAATTCACCAAAGACTATTTCCTAAACCGGTCAACATTAGTCTCAGTATTTTTGCTAGTTGATGCCAGCATTCCTGCAAAGCAAATCGACCTCGAGTACGCTAGCTGGCTTGGTCAAAACCAGGTATATGAAGAAGAAAGAAACTGTTCTAAAACTTAAAAACCCACCGAAGCCCATTAGTTGTTCATCATGATGAAGCTTTTTACTAATTATATCTTGTATCTGTGGAATGAATAATTGTTATCTATTATCTCAGGTTCCAATGACTATGGTATTCACAAAATGCGACAAGAGGAAGAAGAAGAAAAACGGAGGGAAGAAACCGGAGGAGAATATAAAGGAGTTCCAAGATTTGATCCAAGGATTCTTTGAGACAACACCACCATGGATTATGACCAGCAGTGTGACAAATCAAGGTCGGGACGAGATATTGTTGCATATGGCTCAGCTAAGAAACTACTGGCTCAAACACTAAGAACCCAACCACACTTCTCCAGATTATCTTTAATAGGAAAGAGACTTTTATAACAAAAGGACATGTAGTGTACCAATGCTTGGGCAATGTTTTTGATTAATGCAACGTTACGATTTTGTTTTTGTAATTCTGTAATACAATTCGTCGTGCTCTCTCAAATATTATCAAACCAAAATATTTGAATGCGTTTATATAAATAAATATAGCATAGTAAACATCTTGCGGGGATAGCTCAGTTGGGAGAGCGTCAGACTGAAGATCTGAAGGTCGCGTGTTCGATCCACGCTCACCGCATTCTAGTATTTTTGAATTTGTGAAAGAGAGACACACAAAAACGCAGGCGTTTGGTTTGCGACAGAAGAAGATGCAAAGCCCATATAACTACAGCCCAGTATCTTATATTTAGATTACACTTAGATTACAAACCTTATATTTATTTTTACACATAATATTTATTTGTCAGCCAATGCATGTGCCTACCACTCGCTAAAAACTAAAAGTATTACCATTCGGAAAACAAAAATTTACTTTTCTAAAACCTAATTTTTTTACAAGTCGTTTTTAAAATATAAGTAGAGTCCCAGACAAAAGGAAGCGCCTTCAATTTCATCAACTCTGTGTGTGTCCGTCCTTACCGTTCTCTGGAAACTGCAACAATCTTCAACAAAATTGAATACCAAGAGAAGAGATTTTCTCCATAGCGTTTTGATTTGGACTATATTACATATAAATTTGAGCGAGAGATAAACACGGGAGGGAGGAAGTAGCGTAACTGTTGAACGACGAATTAGGGTTTTGTTCTCTCTCCGCGATAACCTGGGCCTCGCCAATTTCTCTTTATCTTTGCCTAATCGAACTCGCGTTGCTCTGATTTCGAGCACTGCATTCTAGGGTTTCGATCATCTGCTCGGTGACCCGGGAAAACTGTACTCAAGGTAAAAAGTTGTTTTTTTTGTTGAAACGAGTTTCGTCTTTCCCAGTTCATCGTTGTTTTTCAATTACACAAAAGCTTATCTCAGCCTCCATTGCATGAAACAAAACAAAATTCACTTTGTTGATCTTTTGTTTTTCGCCTTTTCCTTGTCTTGAACTCGATTATCTACTATTCTACTTCGTGGATCAATTTTTTTTTTGTTCCTCTTCTTTTTGGAGGCCTTGTCATTACTATGCATTGTGACTCTTCTGTTTTCTTTCAATTCATCCCTTGGTTACAATTATCTGAGTCATGAATACTTATGGTTTGGCTATGGCACATATCGCAATGTATTCGATGGGTTTTTTTCTGTTTTATGCACAATGCTATTGAAAGATGAATGCGTTGCCTTCTTTACCACTGGATCTGATAGATATTCAGAATGATTTGGGGTTGATTGATTGGTGTAACTGGTAGATAAATGATCGAGAGTTGATTATTTTAGGAATGAGACTGATTGATTTTATACCTCTTATGATGGTGTTTTCCTTTTATGTGTCTTTTGGTTTTAGAGGTAGGGAGTTGTTTTCAGAACTTTCGGCTTAGCCTTGGGGAAAAGGGTTCTGCACCTTGTTCGAGGGTACTCTCGGTTATCCTTGTGAAAAGAGTCCATCTCCTGTGGGAAACCTTGTATTCCTTTCGTTTTATCATTGCTACTATCTTACTCTATCAGGAACTGCATCAATTCAGATGAATAAACTGCTTTTCCTTGCATTAGACGTGCAATTCTGATTTGGTTGCACTATTCTGCTGCTTGTCCCAGGTCAAAAACTGCTTTTTAGAGAATGGAAGAATCAGCAGGAACTGATGAAGGCTTAGAATTTAAGTGGGGTAAAAAGAAAGGAGTTGGTGGAAAAAAGAAAGATGTCCAATTCTATGAATCTTTCACCTTTGTCGGTGATGAATACTGTCTTTATGACTGTGTCTTAGTTGGCGATGCCAATGAACCAGAGGGTGAACCCTTTGTTGGCAAGATCATAAAAATTTGGGAACACACTAATAAGCGCGCAAAAAACCCAAGGCAAGTCAAGATTCTCTGGTTTATTAAACCTGATGAGATTTCTCCAGATGTACTTAAAGGAGTCCCAGTACTTGCAAACGAACTGTTTTTGGCATCGGGTGAAGGTCTCGGCGTCGCTAATGTCAACAAATTGGTAACTGATTGTCCTTCTGTATACTATTTTGAAATTTTCAGCCTCCATATTACGTGTTGAACATGATTTGGCGTTTGTTTTATTGATATGCATCTCATATTATGTTGAGGACTGAATTTTCTTGTCTCTCCACTTTTATTTTGTTGAATATATTCTTTGCAGTAGATAACTTGTTCTATGTTCAGCAACATGTGTCTAGCTTTTTTGTATTCTTTTGTCACCCTGACACAGATCTCACACCAAAGCTGAAATTGTAGTCGTTGATAGGCAATTCAGATAAGGTAGCTTCTTTTTTTTGTTTTGAAGATTCCCCAACAGAAATGCTTGCTTTTGATTGGTTTTTATCGTTGTTCCAACTATCTTTCGAAGTTGAATCAAACATGTCCTTGTGTCTCGATAGATTGACCTTTGCATCATTTATTGGTTGGAATGTTCATTTAACTTTATGTGCTTACAGCTGGTGCAGTAGATTAGCTAGTAAATTACACCTGCATGTGTGTACTGATAAACATTATTCCACTAGGAAGCAATTTGGGGAAAATGCTCTGTTCTATGCATTTCAAAGGACGAAAGAAATCCACAACCCACGGATGAAGAAATCAAGTCAACAGACTTCGTATTTTGCCGAGCATTTGATGTTGGAAGTCACAAATTCTTGGATACAATAGATGATAAAATTGCTGGAGTTGACGGTACATTTTGTTTCATCTCATTTGCTAGCTTCGATATTCTCCACATCAATAGCTAGCTTGATTCTTTATTTACATCATATCTTTTTTTCACTCTAATTCCTGCAGTGAAATTTATCTTCAACAGAGCGGGTAGTAAGAAAGAAGAAACTGCTGTGCAGAAAATTGAAGCAGACATAAATGGAAATCTAGATAGTTGGAAACCAAATGGTCTTTCAGCTTGTGGTTCAGTTAGGAAGACTGAAGATAACTCTATTGAATCTTCTGACTGTAGAGAAAGCAGTTATGGCCGTAAAGAAGGGAAAGAAAAAGGTCACAATCAACTGGCTACGAAAGAATCTACACTTGCAGAAAAAAGGTCTAACAAGGATTCTGGTGTGCAGGAAGGCACGGCCTATAATGAACATGACTGTTGTGAAGCTTCTGGCTCTAGGGGAAATCATTGTGACGGCAAAGCTCAAGAAACTGAAGTTAGAAAACAATTTACTAAACAAAAATCTATGCCTGCAGAAGAAAGATATAGTGACACTTGTGAAGCTTCTGGCTCCAGGGTAGATCATTCCGATTCCAAGAAAGCTCAAGTAAATAATGTTAAAAAACAGTTGACTAAACAAAAATCTATGCCCGCTGAAGAAAGATATAGTAAAGAGTCAAATGGATTGGATGACAGGCCTCAAAAGAAACAGAAACTAGAAGGTTCTGTTACAGTACCAGGTGGACGAAACACAAACATTTTGCAGAACATTAGTTCTGATGGTAAAAGAGATACAGAATCTTATAAGAGACCTCGAGACAAAGTGACAGGAGATGAAGTCCCTCCCGAGAAGCCCAGTTTCGTTAAGAAGAAGCGAGATCTGGGGATGTCAGTTTCTGAAGGAAAAGATGCAAAAACTGCAACTGAAAAAGGTTTATCCAAGAAACCCAGCTTTGATGGTAAGCTATTAAAACACGCTGAGGACAAGATGTTGGCAGATGACTACAAAAGAAATTATCAAGTAATTGAAGTGAGCCGAAAACCGGATGCTGTAAGTATGCTATATGACTTATCTTACATTGGTTTGGAACTGGCTGTTTCATGAGATTTCAATCAGAGTGTATTGTATGTAAACTCTTTAGATGCAAGGATATGGTTTTGCAAGAGCTTGATCCTAAAAGTAGCAGTTTTGTTTTACAGTCCTTCACTTTGTATGTTTGTAATGTTGTAGTAATGTTCTGTCATTCTTCTCATCATATTACTTGTTACCACAGTGCTTGTAAGCATGGAGGTTCGTCTAATATGTTTTTGTTTCCTTTCTATTGATCTCAGGTAAACAGCAAATGGTTTCGACCTCTTGTAAGTATTTTTCCCTTCATTACTTTTGCGTGCCAGTTCTGTGAATGGTCGTTTTTGGTTGCCTCCATTTTTGTGTTTGACATGCTTGTTCTTTGAACTTAATAGGGTGACCTGTTAATTCTTTTGTATTGAAATGTTAATGACTCAGTCATATGCTAATCAGAAAGTAATATATTTTCTTGATCGTTTCTATGTTCGAGAAACTCAATTGTTTCTCTGATATCCACACTCAAATTGTTTCTTTTATATCCACACTTTTTTTTTGCCTGGCCATTTCAGGCTCTTCTAGCTAGTCTAGATGGGTATCAGAGTCTGTACGTTATATCAGAACCTTTTGGGGTTGAATCTGAACTGACTTTTAAATTTTCTAAACCATGGCCAGCCTTGGGAAGAAAGTATGAGGGAAGCAGAAAAGGAAGAGAGACTGGTTCTCCTTCAAAACTTGGATCCTACTTTTACATCTGATGAAGTGCAGGTATTAGCGATTCTAAAGAGTTTATTTAGGAGTCTCTTAAACGTATTTTGATCAATGTAACCTCGTGTAGTGCAGTTGTTTGCTGATTTGCTTCATGGAAACCTCCCTTCTCTCTCTTTATATGTTATCTAAGAAATTTAGGAACTATATTTCAGGATATAGTCTATTCTGCTTTGAATGAGCAATGTACAGCGAGGATGATAGAGCGTACATCAGTCATTATTTCTCATATTGGTAAGCTACCATTTTACTCAGAGGTTCCAGATTTATGGTTCTCACATACTAGAAATAGAATGAGGTGCCTTACTATGGCATCTCACATCGGTTGATGTACAGGTCAAGCTTTGGTCATATTCAATTCAAGAGAAGCTGCAGAAAGAGCGATTGGAAGACTAGATGAGGGATGCTTGTTGCTATCAAATGGGAGGTAAACTGCGCATTGACACATTCCGTTTTTTCTCTTATCTCCCAAGGATAAATGGTCTATAATTGCATAAATCTGTACTGTACCGTTTATTGGTCTCTCAATGAACATGATCTTAACATCAATTCAAAACATACATACGAGTTTAGGAAAGAAACCATGATGCTTCAGTATCTTTAGAATCAACATCTCTAAAAAACTCAGCCGTGTTTGCCATTGTCAAACAAGCGATTCGCTTGATTTATAACTGCTAAAAGCTCTAATGCGAAAGTGACTTATTCATTTTTATATATGTACCAATGACATTCTACCATTAGAGACAATGAACTGTGGTGAATTGTTCTGTGCAATTTTCATGTGGTATGATGTGTATGCATTCGTGCATTATGATACTCTTTTCCTGTTTAACAGGCCCCTTGTTGCTGAGTTTGCTAAGATTAATCCTCCAGGGAAGCCCCCATCATTCTGCGGCCATATCAAACCACAGAAAACTCTAATGCGACGAGAGACGGTATTGTGTTTACTACAAGTTAAAATGCATCGTTCCCGTAACAAGGTTCTTGTTCATTGGTCTTTAAATTTGTTTACAGAGAGATGCCGTGGCTACAGCGCGTTGTTCTCAGCCGAACACACTTGAATTTGAAATGGCAATGGACTGGTGCTTGCACCAAGCCAGATCTGACCACGCTCTTGAAACGGTATCTAAGGTATCAGATTTGATAGACAATTATTGCACTATTTCGACAAAAAACTCGAGTTGCTGTTTTGAAAAATGAAAGAAAAAAGTATCCAGTTTACTCTTCCTCAAGGAAAAAAACCAAAATCTTTTAAACGCTTATTCAATGGCCATGGACCATAATAGGTGAACTTTTTTTTTTTTTACTCAGTGGGATAATTGTATCTTCAATTTATTTAAAACTAATCTGAATTTGGTTTTGTCCTCTTAGTTCTTTATCCTCTATTTTATCGGATAAAACAACTTTTCTTTTTCCTTAGGTTTGAACAGCTTTCTGATTCATTAACAGTTTTCAGTGTGTATTCTTCCAACTTCTTTAAAATTAACTGAATCTTTAAACCCTTGTAGCGGCAATTGGAGGAGAGAAAATCGCTGCGGATTAACTTCAAACCTAAAGTTCCTTAGCTTCAGAATCATCTCGTCTTTTCTTGTGTAAGTATTTAACTCTTGATTCGCCTCGAGGAACATGTCTATCATCTTCTAAAAGAGCCAAATTATCTGTGTTTTTTTTTCTCTGTCAGACGGAAACATCACAAACTGTAAATTAGAAGAAAGAACACAAGCTCTTTTAAAAATGTGACCGAAGAATTTTGCTATCGTACTAAGAATATCTTGCCATCGAATCCACCAACTTTGGCATGGTAAGCACTTGGTTTCTTGATGTTATTCAAAACAAAACTTGCAGGAAAATTATAAATTAATTTTCGCTTTTTGCTTTTTCTTTCTCCCTTGTGTTTAGGAACATGCTGATGCGGCTTCTGGTCTCAATCGGACTACCCTTTGTATATAGTCTAAGAGAGTTACTGTGCGTTGTAAAATTCATTTTTTTTGTTACTGGTAGGGTTTTTAAACAAGTTCTCCTGGTAAGATGCCAATTAGTTTATCCATGAGATCTTTTTTTTTTTGCCAGAATTATCGAAAATAGATAATATTCCATTTTTCTATTAGAGTTTAGTTTTTAATTGTTAAGCCATATTTTAGTTTATTGTATTCGAAGTGATCGAATCATTCGTTGACCTTTCGATTACATTACACTATTCCGATAACAAGTTATTAAGATTTTAGGATTTAAAGGTACAAATAGAACTGTTGTGAGCCTTCTTCTTTCAAGCCAAAAATCAAACCTACATTGCAAATGAAAAGTAATATTGAAGGCAAAATGTTGATTTTTTGTGGTTAAAAAAGAAGAAGAAGATATTTTGTGGTGAAAAAGGGTTATCACCGACAACACATCATATGAACGTACGTTCTCCACGACGTTCTCATCGATTTGCCTCCAACATCTCTAGCAACCACAAAAAGGCTCAATCACTAATCAAATCAGCCTTGATTAATAAATTATAAACAATCGTATTAAAGATTATTAAAAAAAAAAAAAAAACTTCAGGCTGTGAGACCAAACGCACCGTTTTGAAGACTAGAACCTGGCTGGTTACACGTGCGGGGAAGCGAAAGAAACACGTGTCGCCATACAATAGAAGAAAAGGAGAAATCTGAGTCAGCAGATGACGACAAAAAATGTGTGTTTACAATGCTCAAGTTACGGTGACTCGTGTCCACGTGGCGAATACAGAAACCTCCACGCAGACAAAATATATTGACGGTCAATCGATGATGACGATATCTGGTCTTAGTCTTAGCCTCTCAAACCCATCTGCTTCAATGTGACCGTTTCCTTACAGACCGGACCGACAACGTGATAACTTTTCTTTTCTTTTCTTTTCTTTTTTCACCATTTTTTTCACATACCATTATATTAGTCTATACTGTTATGTGATATTTCCTATTTTTTCCGGTTCCAATATATATTTGTATGTCATTCCATGTATTATTTTTTTTAAATTGGACATAAAAATATGATTAAAGACATACATCAAGGTGGATTTATGATCAATTTGTCATCTATTACAATATGCACATGGTATATTCTAACCATTCTCACACAAACTATAAGATAATTCAAACAAAAAAACAATATTTGATATCAAAATATAAGATGTTTATTAGCCTAACATATATATATCTCTTAACGAATTTGGGTATCTATAAGTTAGCTAGATGTTTACCCTTTTTTTTTTTGCCATCTAAATTTTTTATTAAAATAGGTAATTTATAAATTGAACAAATTAAGAGATTAATTACAGTAAAACCTCAATAAATTAATAATATTAGGATTTCAAAATTTTATTATCTTATAGAAGTATTAATTAATCCATAAATTATTAATTATTAATTTATAAAGATAACAAAAGTTTGGACAATTAATGTTTATCAAAAGACAATAGCAAATGGTTTTCGACATTGCAAAATTCGTTCAGGAGATGTCGTACCAAGGTATTTAGAAGATGAATCAAACGAGATTCGTGAACTTGAAGTAGTGATTAATAATATCGGTTATCGAAACAGAATAGATGTCAATAGTCTACTCGATTATCCAGGTAAAAATGATACATGCTCAGAAGTTCAGAGTTTAGAAGAAATTGTAGCTACTATTATCTTTACTGAAAATGATGTTATGGAACCTTTGAAAGTGATTACACGCAAATAAGCAATTATAATCTCTAGAAATCTTTACAATTTTTGGATGCAGGTCGAGAGGACAACACTAGGAGTTATGGATGCAATAAAGAAGATTAGAGATGAGCTCCAACGAGATTCTAACTTTAAAAATAAACAAACAACAATAGATTCATATTTTACTAAATTGTTTTAGGTATGTATGCATAAGATTTATAATTATTAATTTATTATATTATTGGGACCATATATTTACATAGAAAATTCAAAAAAATTATTATTTTATTATCTTATTGAATTTTGTTAAATTTTACACTAGCCTGATTCGAACCCGAAAAAATTTATTAATTTATAATAATTATTAATTTATCGAATATTAATTTATAAATATTTTACTGTAGTTTAAATTTGAACAAATTGTAGAGAATATATATCATCTATATGAAATTTACGAAATTAATAATTTTACGCTTTCCTATAAAATTTGGTATATACATATACAAATGTTATGGCGTTTTTCACATGATAATTCTGTAACGATTGAGTTTAACACATGTTGTTTTATTTGTTGAGTTAGTTGATTCTGGTGTTTAGTTTTGCACTCCGTTTTTTCTGTTTACCACCAAATAAATGCAAAATTCGTGACATTGTGATAGGATAGATCTTTTTTTTTTTTTTTTTTTTTTTTTTTTTTTGTCAACAACCTTGATACCTAACCCTATTCGGTGAACTAAATCGGGGGTATCGAGTTTACATAAGTGACTTCCGATGGGTAGACTCGAGCACCTCGTGCTAACTTGTCTGCCACTGTGTTACTCGTGCGTGGGATTTGTGTGATAGAGAAATAGGTGAAAACCTCCCTGCTCCTCATGAACTCCTCCAACTGTAGCGTAAATGCCGGCCACTCGTTCGGTGTAGACACCATCTCCACCAACTCTGAGCAGTCTGTAGCAAAGGCTATCGCCGTCTTGTTGTTTGCAATCATGCAATGCATCGCCTAGATGAGTGCTTCCAACTCCACGTGTAGCGGGGATATGCTTCTTCGTAGATTACGGGCCCTCATAATCTTTCCTTCAATTCCTTGTGATAGGATAGATCATATATGGTTTTTTTTTTCTTTTTCAAAACTGCAAAACATTGATCCAATCTAATTTGATTATTACTGGGTTAGATTACACCCCACCAGATCAACTCACAAAGTTGTAGCACACCAACCCTGATTTAAAGATATTACGTTTCGTTACACAGATAAATAATATATACTAGATATCTTCATGTAAATATGGTGCATACTTGCATATATACATGATTTTTAAAAATGAAAGAATATATAAACTTATATTACGATCTTTTTGTGATTTTAATATTCTTGATGTTCGAAGGGGTTTTCTACAGTTTTTTATCAAATTTTTTCTTACGGTTATTAAAAAAAATTGTTATTATAAATATTAAGTGTATTTAATAAACCAATATAAAACTAGAAACAAAAAATACCCTTTTTGTCAATTATAATATTGTTAAAGGGTTATTATGTGGTGACAGCGTAATTAAATAAAGAAAGCAAGTTAATTATATGGTATGACCTAATGTAAAAAGTAAAAGTAGACCACAGAACGAAAAAGAACAAAAAATTAAACCAACTGTAATTTCAATATTTCTTGTAGATTCTGACACTTTAATAATTACATAATGTCGACATAACTGGGACTTTAAGAGAGAGAGAGATTACAAAAACCAAAAATAACCATTATTTAACGTTAGCAAAAAAAACAAATAAAGAAAAAAGAAAAAAGAATCAAGAACATATATTGATAATAAATTAAATTGATAATGATTTCATATTCCACCAATAAAAATTCTTACAAGAAAAAATATAATCTTCAAACAGCCCTATGGAATTTGATTAATTCACATTATTATATTTATGTATATACAGATGGGAGTGGGCATGAAACGAAAATATTGAAAGTTTTGAATGATAATAGTTTCATAAAAGGGATTTTTTTTAATTTTTCAAAATGATAATTTCAGATTTTTTTTCTTAAAGCGTGTAACGTTATTTTAATTTGAAAACCATATAACTATTTTAATAAATCTTAAACCATTAAATTTTTAAAACAAAACTTAATAAACTAATGTCGTCGCTGTATCACTTTCAAACCAACAAAAAACTTATATAATTTAATTTAATAAAATAACAATTTTAATATACTATGTCTCCACGACACGAAGTATTCATAGTAAAGGCTTTTTTATAACTTGTTTAGGAAGCTTTAGTGAACGTTTAAGAAGATTTTCTGATTTTTTTTGATATTTTTGAAAAAGTGTGATATTTTTAAAAGTATTCTTAAAATATATTTTCATAGCAAAATAAATATTTTATATGATAAAAAATATTGAATGGCATAACAAAAGAAATAATACAAACTCAATTTTTAATTTGTAGGTTCACAAAAACAAAGTTCACTTATAAAACATAAAAAAACATCCATGTTGGCTTAAAAAAAATGTATTTGTTTTGGAAAAAAAAATTTAGCTAAGATTTAAGTTATAAATTAGATTTTAATTGTGTATTCGCAACAAATTCAATTTATTAAAATAAATAAAAAATGTTTGAAAATAGATTTTAAAAATGTTTATGTTTTAATAGTATATATTCTAACAATAGAAAAAATTAAAATTTATTAAAATTTGTAATATATAAAATGTGAAATTAGAAATAAAATAATAATAATTTAAGTGTTATATAGAAATAAAAAATAATAAAAATATAATTGTTTAAATGTTTGGCAACATATGTATGACAACAAGTTTAATTTATTAAAATAGATAAAAAAAAAGTTTGGAAACAAATTCTAAAAATATTAATGTTTTAAACTTTTAATAGTATAGATTCTAACAATAAGTTAACCCTACAAAAATTCTAACAATAAAATTTGATGGTGGATTACTCAATTTTTTAAAATGATGGGTAAACTATTTGACAAAAAAATATTTTAATTTAAAGAATTAACTACAATTTTATAGTAAATTAATTAATCGAATAAATGACACACTTATGGAAAAATATAAAATTTTAGATTATAACAATAAATTTTGGCAGATCGTTCATAAATTTTTTAAGTGTTTGTGACTAACGAAACGATCGTAGTCATATAGCGGAATAACTAATTTTTAATAGAAAATTAGTTAATGGGATAATCCAAAATACTTTTGGAAAAATATAAAATTTTAAATCAATAATTTTCATTATTATGTTAAAACTATAGTCATATAAACAACATATTAATAATTTGCCATTAGATCTTCACTTAGTAGCATCTTAATTGTTTTTACCACGGTTTCAGATTCGTTCTTCAGTTACCATCATCATCAAACTCATCTTGCAAACCAAGATCTACAGTGTCTAATATAGAGTCCAATAGAAAAATCTTCTCCTCTACTCTCACAACAATTTAAATTCAAACTGTTATCGACGTTATGATACGAATTTTTTGTTTTCTTATTCTTTATCTTCTTAAATTTTACTTTGGGTTTTTTCTGATTTTTTCTTTTTGAATAAAAAGAATTTATATGTCAATGATAATAAATCAGAAAATAATATAAATTTTAATATTTAGATAAAAAATCTACCAAAGTAATAAAAATATCTTAATTTTATTCCGGTAATTTTTTTAATATCGAAACTATTTGTATGGAATTTAGGGTATTTAAATATATACTAATCATATTTTTGTTTTCTTACATGCAAAGAGTAAAGAACCAGGCAACCGAATCAATGATCTAAAACAGCCAAATCTGCCGAACTAAAGAATTTCGCCAGAGATGTGTTATCATTTTTTATGCTGTCACTTCAGCCACTTTTCCATCAATTAAATAAAAAGTCTAATACTATCAACATAGTTAATTAATTAATCAAATATATGTCATGAAAGGTAACTATTTTTTTTTGTTGTTGTTAATTTCAGCTGCATAGGCCCTACTACTTACAATTTCTGAGAGAACTTAAAACGTGAATGAGAGAGAGAGAGAATCTGAGAAGCTCACTGCTTTGCTGATTTTGAGGAGAGAGAGAGAGAGAGAGAGAGAGAAGATTACCTCACAAGACTTGCACAGATATAGACGAAGACTTCGCATTGTCTTACTTCTCTGCAATTTTCTGGGTTTCTTCCTTCTTCTTCTTCTTCAACAGCCTGTCAAATTTTATCTCGCAAGGAGGAACAAGTCCTGAAAAACCCAGGTGCCTTCTTCTTCTTCTTTGAATCTTTGATATGAGTCTTGCTTTCTTCTCCAGATTACAGCTTACAATAGATTTGAAAGTCCGTATAGTTTCTTCTTTCTTTTCAGAATTTTTTTCTTCTGGGTTTTTAAATAATCTGTCTGATTTTTGTTTTGTTCGATGATCCTTTCCTTTGTATAGACGATTTCTTTGCTCTGGAGAGGTTCTTGTGTTGGATTTTTTTTATTCTTTCTCATCTTTGGTTTCTTCTGTTTCCAAAGATTTGCTTTGCTTATTGAATATCAAAGCTTTGCTTTTTTTCCCCCCCCGACATTGTGAGTTACTAAACTCTTGTGAAATTGATCCGTCATTCATCGATCAATCTGAACAACGTTTCCTTTGTTTAATGCTTCGACCTTTCGATCATCACCTTAGCTAACAACATTTACTTTTTTTGTTTGTTTTTTGGACGCAGATCAATCATGTCTCAACATCCCAACAATCAAATGGCCTCTGGTTTCGATTTCTATTCGACAAAACCGGAGTTGTCAGGGCTTAAGAACCACAAAATGATCTCTGGTGTGTTTGAAGGAAAGTCTCCATCTGATTATGAAACATCTTGGAGCCCAACATCTCCTTTGGATTTCAGATTGTTCTCGAGTTTGGGGAATCCCTTTGGTGGATCTTCCTCGAGGTCAATCCGAAAAGTGCATCAAAAGAGCTGGGATTCTGGAAAAGTAGGCTTGAGTATTGTGGATTCTCTTGATGATCATCACACTGATTCATCAAGGATTCTTCTGCCATCACCGGATAGTAAAAACATGATCGTTGGGTCGTGGATGAGAAATGGAAACCCCAAATGGCAGAAACCTCATCAACCCTTTGCCAAAACTCCTATGCACAAGGATGGTAAACCCAATGTTGATTTGATCGATGAGCTTGATAGCTCTTGCTCGGTCAATGCTTACTGTTCGGGTACCGGGAACATCAGTGTGAGCAACAATGATGCTTGTCAGGTGATAAAGCAAACCCAAGGATCACTTAATGGGCAGACTGAAAGTGACATTGAGATCTCAGAGGACTACACTTGTGTTATTTCGCATGGTCCTAACCCCAAAACCACCCATTTTTACGGGTATCAGGTTCTAGACTCGCTAGAGCACAATGGGATGAAGAAAGATTGTTGTGGAAACAAGAAAGAGAGCATTTTTGTAATTTCTCCTCTTGACTTGACAACGATTGCTGATGTGTTACCTTCCAATGACTTCTTGAACTTCTGCTGCTCCTGTAGCAAGAAGTTGGGTATGGGGAAAGATATATACATGTACAGGTATTCTTCTTCTCTTTCAACTCCAATGCACTTAGAGTTGGTCCTTTATTTATCTTTGCATTGGTGTGTAACTATGCTAAAGTTTCGAACTTTAGATAGTTTTGAGCCCACAATAGAAACTCCCAAACATGAATCTGATCTCCAATTAGACAAAAGAAAAAAAGTCCAAATCGTCCATCATAGAAATAAAAAGTTAGGTTCTTTACAGTACTCTGTAATCTAGAGCGCATAGCTTAAGTCGTATGGTTCTTTTAAATGTAACCAAATCGCACACAATTGAAACGCCTTGTTAAAAAATCGATGCCTTGGTTTGGTTTGCAGAGGATACAAAGCTTTCTGCAGTAGCGAGTGCCGTTCAGAGGTGATTCATTTAGATGAGGAAATGGAGGAAGAAGAAGATGAAGCAGCCAAGTCTAGCTCGTCTTCAGACAATGACTTGTCTAAGAAGAAGAGTGAAGGTCGAATGCGCCTACCAATTCCATGTTTGGTTTGAGTCCATGAAAAGAGGAAAGGTAGAAGCTTGAGCTGATCATCTGTTCAATAAAAAGAGCTGCTGGTTTCTCTAAACCGAGGCGGCCATGGATGATCATTTTTGTATATTGCTTGTGCTTCAAGTTCTACTAGACTACTACTTAACCCCAAAAAAAAAAAACATTTGGGCCATCTTTCATGGTTTTGGTGGGTGATTGCCATTGGACAATGGTTATTGTTATGGATATTTATAATTATGGTTCATTTTATTCAGATATGATAATCTTAATTATATAAGAGGGTAGAAGAAGCCGGTTTTTGTGGCTCCCCCCTCCAGTTATGTCTTTTCCAATTGTGAATGTATTAAGCAAGTCCCATGAAAGGAGGAACTATGAAGAAAGTTCCTCTAGTTTTTTTCTTTTTTTGTGTATATCATATAATAATAACTCTCATTTGATATTAGTATATTCTTAACTCGAAGAACATATGCATAATGATTCCTTGGATACTAGTTGGATGAGTTTAGAAGAAGAACGCAAGTTATGCAAATATATCTCAATACAAGATCTTCAGATTTGGGCAAATTAGTCCTCTTGGCTATTTTTCGACAACTTTCATAGCCTCTGCTAACAAATTTAACTACAATTTCTAAAAAAAAGGCATTTTTGGATGAAAAGCTGAGGTAGATGGAAGTGATCACCAAAACCTCCATGGATCCTTGTATGGAGGAACATAACTATCAGTAGGAGGAAGAAGCCTAAAGGATCCAACTACTCTTTCTAACATCGGTCCCATCTGCATTTTATACAAACACTCAAAAATCAGACATCTTCACACTAACACAACAGATTAACAAAAAGTAGAGAGATTACAGGTTTTGTACCATGTCCCATTGCTTGCCAAGGGTTGACGCATTTATGGTGTATAAGTACCCTGCAAAGTGTGAGATTCAAATAATTGTTATGAGTTTAAATTAGCATTAGCACATGCTAAAGATTCCAAAATTGCATCTCATCAATCCCTCGTGAAAAGTTTGTTTACCATCCCGTTCAGCTGTTGAAGAAATATAGCGTCTGTAAAGCTTTGATGCTTCAGCCTGCCCAAGGAACATAGTAAAGGCAATAAGTCAGATCATAATCAAACCCATTATGTCTTTAAACAAGAAGGATCTGCTTAGAGATAGATAGAATTACGATTTTGGTTGGTGATTTGCGGACAAGGTACTCGTAGTACCAGTAAGGCTCCCCATCAATCTGCATATAGAAAGCATATGGGGCTCAGGCGTTTTGTAGATTCAATTTTTTTTTATATGAAAGAAGATAATACTTACATTAGTAGCATGTGCATCAAGAACCGAGCTCTCTTCTAGACGCTGACTTGAGGTGACACGCTGCAGGAAATTATACGCACAAACTCATTCAAACAATCTTATTACAGTTTTGAGAAAAGGAATTGTGATGTGTGTCATGTAAGATGGGTTACCAATGCCGATTTATCGGACAAAACAGAGTCAGCAACGTCTTTGGCTGTCCATGTTTTCTTTTCTTTTGATGTTAGGAATCTTGAGTTTGGGGGACCTATCTGGATCAAGAACCATAAAAGACATAACGCGAGGAAGAAAGCAAAGAGAAGCAGTCTTAAGGTAAGTGGGCAACACCAAAACTTACCGAAACAGAAATGACGAGGTTGTCGATGAGGTCAACTCGTTCAGAAACAATCCGTAGGCGCGCATCAGCTGGACCAGTTGAAACAGATTCAGTCACAACTTGATGCATATACGGTAACTAGAATGGTTACACAGGAAAAAAATATGGACATAAGCATCCAGAATTCAAGGAGTCAAAGGAAGCACTAACGAGAGAGTGGTGCAGCTGAAGAGTAACGTTCAGGCTTTCTTGATTCGACCCTACAGTACCAATGTAAAGAGTGAGAGTCATCTTGACATTAATAGGAAGCACTTTCATCAAAAGATTCAGTCAATTTTCGTGTTTGAGACATATACAATACCATTTGAAGACAAGCTTCACAGATGGAAACTCCAGTGGGTAAGCATAAGAATAAGCATTTATATCATCCACCATTGAGCCCATTTTCAGCTCTTCTGCACCCATTTTCACTGCTTCTTCTGCATGAGTGACTGCAATAACAGAACCCCAAACGTTGAAGGAAGACCATTAATGGCCTAAACACCGTAAGAGATTCTCTATTAATTTCCAGCAGAAGCAAAGACATTACCAGCAGACGACACTGGCAAGAGCATAGATAACGGAGAAGAGAGACCAATTAACACCAAATCCCTACGAGAAAGCCCCTCTTCCGAAGAAATCGATCTCGTAGAAACGCTAGAACGAGCAATCATCAGCTCCTTTGATTCTACATGATACTTGCTCGAAATGTTGTTGCTCCTGCACCTGAAAAAGTGAAAATCTCATCGGAAATAGCAAAATCTTTCGACGGAGAAATTACAAACAAAACCATTGGCGTTGCTAGTAAAAGAATATTGAAGATAACTAACATGAAAATACGATAGTTCGAAGAGGAGAGAGATGGACAGAGAAGAGCCATGGCTATGGCGTTTCTGGAGCTTTACTTCTTCCTCCTAAGCTCATCCATCCACTCTTGTTTTGATTAGGAGTTTCCAAAACCGGGATTCCTATGGTTATCAATAGGAATACTTAACCAAACCGTAAACCGAGTTTATCTCGGTCTATATAAAATCTACATCAGACTTGGCCAGTATCCCGGTTAAGGATAAGATAAATCGTGTGTCCCAACGACCCCATCATGACAAGTTTTTTTTTTTTTTTTCGACAATGCTTATTATTATGGAAGCCCAACAGGACAATTACAAATGGTACTTGGTCCAAATCTCTAAAGGCTCTATAAAAAAATATGTATGAAATGAAATATAACTTAAGATTTTGCAAACAAAAATAGATTGAGTATGTAAACATGAAATTTGTAAAAATAATATTTGTCAGATTAAAAAACACTTAAAAATAAAAAATTATAACCCTATAAAACAAAGTAATATAATTTTAAAACTACGAAGACTCGAAAATTAGAAATAAAATAATTTAAAAATTAATATTGATTTAATAATGTATATAAAATCTCAGTTAGAAAGTTTGGACCATATAAACATTAGTTTCATATACCTAATTTTTTTTACGTTTGCGATGCGTAATAGACAAAATATATGCCACTGTTTTGTTTTCGATAATTTCATAGACCACTGTTTATCGCTCTAAAGTCTACCATGTGCCATGTTAATTGTATTGGCAAGTAGGACCAGGACTAGTATTAATCACTTTAAGATGGAAACTTTCAGAGGACCAATCATATATATAATCGATGCTTGAAGATGGGTTTCTTCAAAAACTAAATATTTGTCAAAGAGATCATAAGATTTTGCTTGCAGATATATATTTATCAAGATTGGTTTCAAAATTCTTTGTTTCTTTCTTGTGTGTGTGTTTCGCAGTTCTTTGACAGACAAAGACTCCGATCACGACCATCTTTAATCCAACACGTCTCGTCAATGGAGAAGGTTCTACTCTTGGAACCCTCGTTTTTGACATCGAACTTGTCAGCACCAGACGCCTTAACCGAGGAGTCATACTGCCATTCATAGTTTTCACTGCTTTCTTGTTAGGCAAGAAATAATATAATATACAATTACATTGGATTTAAACAAATCTTTTCGTAAGCATTTGGATATTCTTTTTTTTCCTGTTAATTGCATTTGGATATTCTATATGATATGTGAGTAGAAAATTCAACTTTGATATAAATGAAGTTTTTTTTTTTTTTTGATTATGTGTCGCCTGGTCCAAGCTTTCGCATTCGTATTACTCTCGTGTTGAATACTCAAATTTTGTCCCAAAGACATTTCGCTTTCGTAAGATTTTGTTAATTGATTTCTCATTTTTCAAAGTCGAATTACGTAAGATGTTAAATATTTTGTTTTTTAATGACATCAATGCTTAATAAATAGACAACGCAACTCATCCTCTGCTCATAATGAAGTTTATATTATTATGCATATTAATCAAGTGAAACATAAGTTTAATGTGAATGACATGAATATAATTAATGTACCAAGTTAAACATTTTTTCAAAAATGTCCTGAGAACATTTATGAAGATGACATGTCAACATGACACAATTTTAAATTACATGTACCGCACAAAAATTGCACAATAACATCCAAATTTAATCGGCTCTACTTGGGTCATTGCTTCTACTTCTACAACCAAGAACACGACTTTATGTAGTTTGGTAATAAGTTGATTTTCTCAATGTTTTAGTTTTTCCATATATTTAAAACTAACAGTCTATTTAGTGCTATCGTCCTTCTCATATTCCAGCTTTATGCTCGGAAAGTAGGAAGTGGATAACAAGTCGGTGTTGGATCATGGTCGCAATTAGAAGATCTCAAATGGGACTATTATAAGCGACACTCCGAAAAAATCAGTTTTTCACAAAATTCTTTCCCGCTTCATCGATGTGGTAACATAATAATATTTGAAAAACAATTCAATTGTTGTTTATTCAATTCATGGATTCCTCACATGATTGGGTTGTTGTTTTTTTCATATGAAACACTTAAATACCTTATTTCAAGGGTTAGAAGTAGCTACTTGCTTTGTACATGCAATCAATGATGCTAAATCATTTGTCACAAACTATCATGAAGTGAAAGAAAATATTATGACTTTGTTGGGTCTCTTCGTCGTAGCGCCAATTCTTCCTCGGATGATTGGGAAAAACTCCAACCGCGACGAGAATATATTGCATATTCTGTTAGACAACTAGTAAAAAGGATGTTAAATATGATACAATGTAATCGAGGCAAAAAAGCAGCTAAACATATCGAGGAGGCAGTGCCGATCCAACGTATTTAAATGCCCTACGCAAATCTAAAAAATATGTTATTTTTAGATATTTTATCTAAAATCACAAATAATAGTAAAATAAAAAGACTTTTTAAAATTTCATCAAACAATCCAATTTCATAAACGGTTTGTAAAAAAATAAAATAAAAACAGTAAAAATAAAATTAAGCTGCTCAAATATGTCACGTAGTCGAGTTTTTCAATCATATTTGTCTCAATTGATAATAAAATAATCCAATCGCTCTTGAGACATGTTAGACCGCAAATAATTTTTTATCAGCTTCAACTTCAAAAACAAAAAAAATTAACAGTGGCAACCGATACCGTAATGGTCAACAATACGTGATTAACAATTTATGTGTTTTGATAAAAAAATCTCAATTTTTTCAAAAAATCAAGAACTTCATTTGGTATTCATTCTCGGAGAATTTTTAATTTCATAAACATATCATCACAACTATGTCTTAATGCATACCAAGATGAAACTATAAAAAAATATTATAAAAAAATTGAGAATGGATCCATTATATCTATCAATTGGTTTGTCACAAGTCACCACTCACAATTCAAAATCTTCCTTTTTCTAGTTTCTAATTCTACATAAACATTAAATACTAAAAATCAATAACTCATATATATGAGACGATGATAATGGAAGACGACGACTAAACTAAAAGCCAAAAGAATCAAATCTACAAAAAGTTAGATGAGAAACGCTGTGTCACCGTCTCCGTCACCGTCAATGAGGGTTTTTACTTTCTAAAACATAATTTTAGATAATTATTATTTTACTTTTTTTTAAAAATATATCCATACTTTTTAGACTAAAACTAATTTTTCAGATGTCCAACGAACCGGTGCACGTCCACAATTTATGAAGCAAATCATTAGTGGCCAAGCACATTCGAACCCAAGGGAATTGCACATACCCATCCTAGCCAATTTGACTACTATCACTAAGCAAAGATCAC
The DNA here is from genome assembly GCA_030161315.1 of Eutrema japonicum. NCBI lineage: Eukaryota > Viridiplantae > Streptophyta > Magnoliopsida > Brassicales > Brassicaceae > Eutrema > Eutrema japonicum. Next base: position 52,164,385 of record BSQW01000005.1, read on the forward strand.
ATGGTTATAATTATTATTTTACAATATACTTAATCAAAAAATTTGTTAATAAAATGCCCATAAACATTAGCTACATATATCACTATCTTATTAAAAAAAACTTACAAAAGGACCTGGACATATTATAAAATTTACTTGAATCTCAGCATTCTAAAAAAAGCAAGAAAATATTGAAATCTGAAATTGTAGTTGTTGCATTTAACGAAAAATCCCCTTAGTTGCAGTATGTTGTATGGTTAAAAAACCTAAAAGGTTATGTTACATGAATAGATTAATGTTGACTATATATGTGAATCTGTATGTTTTGAGTTTCTGGAATAAACATAGTTTTAGCTGTTTATGGCTTTGAATATATCTTTGTGATACAGTAACCTCCGTCGTCGAAAACATTTGTTTAAGCGAGTTTAATGGCAGACAAGACCGAGGAAAGATTCTGACCAAAAAAGAAACATCAACTTAAGTGGATCTGACAATCGAAATTATAAGCCCACTAATTGTTAAAAGGCCCAGTGGAAAACGGCGGGAAAACTTTCATTATAAATGCTAAGCCTAGGGATAAATCTCAAAGTCGTTCTGACGAAGATCTTTTTCGTTTCCTTGTTTTGTGGATTTCCTTAGATTTCGATGTAGTTCGTTCGCCGCTTCTTCTCGACGTCACGGCATTTTTGGCGGCGGTGCTGTATTTTCCGGCTGAGGTACGGTGTTTCTTATCTATCTCCGATTGATGCAGGAATCACTGATCCGGCTCCAGAAAACAGAGAATTTATCGAGAGAATTGCACGTGTTGTTTCCATAAAGGGGCCAATGCTTGAGAGTAGGATCAAGGCTTGTAATGAGAATAATGCAAAATTTAGCTTTTTGTGGAGCTCAGACACTTGTCACCCATTTTACCAGCGAAGGCTTGTGATAAATTGATGAGAGTAAGAACACAAAAGTGTTTAGGAAGAATTATTATTAGACTCTCATGAGAATAATGTTATAAGATGCATAAACTTTTATAGCGGTAGAAGTAATCTATATTTCCTAAATTAAGATAAATATAAATGTAAATAATACATTTAGAGATAAAGGTAAATTTCCTAAACTAAGATATTGGTAAATATCCATAAACTTCTAGATCTTTCCGAATCTTCATGATTTCCATAATCTCGGTATGGTCGATCTCATCGATCTCCCATTACCCTCCCGCAAGCTCAAACGTGGTAACATGTGTGAGATTGGACAAATCTTCAAAATATCGGCGTTATACCCGGCTGTCGGGTCAAATCGGCTACAACACCCAGCCGTTGGGCAACGACATTTATACCCGGTCGAAAGGTCAAATCGGCTACAACACCCAGCCGTTGGGCAACGACGTTTATACCCGATTGTAGGGTCAAATTGGTTCAATGGAAAATCCATCATGAACACCGTAGTAATTCGCGATTGCGAAATCGAAACACAACTCGCGAGGGCGAGAAGTCAAATAAAAAAAATATATCAAACTCGCGAGGGCGAGAAAAACATCATCACCGAAACTGAGCGAACCCATCAATAATAGGTTCATGCTTATAAACGATCGCCGTCTTCACTGGAAAATATGACATCATCATCGTGTATCGCCACCAAAAAATAACCATCTTCATCGTTGAAGATGGTGTGAGCAAACCATCTTTTGTATTATAATAGTTTGACTCACGGTAAAACCGGTGAAATCAATTCACCTCCACCAATAAAGACATAATTCTTGCGCTCCAAGGAAACTAGCAACATACTAGCCAATACGTAAGTAACATGATCAATCAATGACCAAATCAACAAAACAAACCACCAATAGGCTTCATCTTCGTTTGACTTTCACAAGTCACCAAATCACAAACGTGAATCAAAGAAGTAAAAAATAGAATTTGTAAAGAGAAACAACATACGTTCCCTTAATCCTCTCTCAATATTTTTTTTTTTTTTTTTTTTTTTGGAAGCCGAAGAAAGAAAGAAAAACAAAATCATAACCCATAGGAATTGGATATAGTCTCTGATACCATGATAAATTGATGAGAGTAAGAACACAAAAGTGTTTAGGAAGAATTATTATTAGACTCTCATGAGAATAATGTTATAAGATGCATAAACTTTTATAGCGGTAGAAGTAATCTATATTTCCTAAATTAAGATAAATATAAATGTAAATAATACATTTAGAGATAAAGGTAAATTTCCTAAACTAAGATATTGGTAAATATCCATAAACTTCTAGATCTTTCCGAATCTTCATGATTTCCATAATCTCGGTATGGTCGATCTCATCGATCTCCCATTAGCTTGCTCAAAATCAAGATGGAGCTCAGGATATCCAACCTGATGCTCCCGCTACTCATGAGTGTGTAGGTGTTGCACCTTCCGATCCTGAGTCTCCTCCTTCAAGGTTTTCGCCTATAAGACCTTTCACAGATCCTTCATTTTCATTTCCTGCAGAGATGATGACACCCCAAGAGTTTGGTATCATTAAGCTCACAGCGCTGTTTCTGGCGCGGTGGGGGCCGTATTTTTGGCTGGCTTTGAAGAAGAGAGTGGATAAGAACCCTCAGTTTTAGTTTCTGAGGTCAACTGGTAGAAAGTTTAAGTTTTACCGCGGACTTGTTGGTGCCTACTCCGAAGTATTAAGCCATTCCGAAAAGACTTGTATGGCCACCGTTCTTAAGGTTTTTTTCAGCAAAGTGGAGATGTTTACGGTTGATTTGCATGCTTTTGTGGGTGGTATCGACTGTTTTACCTACATGGATAATGAAGACTATTCTGCTGTCATGCCACCACCTGCACGCCTTTCAATGATTGTGGATCGACTTAAAGATATGCGGCCTCCACTGGTATCTCATACTCCTTTCAGCAGCAGGTATCCACTTGGCCGTACGTATTTCATTAGGAACACATGCAAGTTGGAGGGAAATGCTCAACGCGTACAGAGAACGATTCATATATGAATGTGCTTGTGAATGCGTATTCCAGAGTATTAAGAACTTCCGATCAGGTGAGTGATGCCTCTACCGTTGTTGAGGTTTTTTTCCTTAGGAGATTTTTCCAATTTTGCCTTTTGGGACTTTGGATGGAAGGTTAACTTTGGGCTCTGAGCATCATACACTTTAAGCCCATTTGTATTTTCTACAAATTTTAATGATATACACATGTAAACGAAGAGCACCCGCATCAGAGACACAAGACTTGTCTCTTCGCCTTTTTTTTTTTTTTTTTTTTTAATTGATTTTTTATTGTCGCGACGTGATTCGTCACGATACGTCATCATTTCTGGGGAGACATTGTGTCTTGCGGAAGACATTGTGTCTTGCGGAAGACATTGTGTCTTGGATGTGGGTGGTCTATTCTAAGAATAACCTCAATTATTATTAGTACAGACCGGAGAATTTGTTAAATATAATAGAATGGAATATATTATTGAGTTGTGTTTTCATACAAGATTATAAGACACATGTATATAGTGTTTAACATTAACATATTGATAACACCAAATAATGTAAATCTTCCTAATCCTTATCAATAGCATATCTATGAGAATATTCTCCGGTTGGGTTTACGGGTTTCACTTCATAACCGGATTCTTATAGCCCACAACACTTGGTTCACATCTTGCTCCCCAAGATATCTCCAATACTCCCCCGCACGACAAATGTGGGATGCAAAACACGAAATCCGCAATCACAAAGCAAAACACATTTGTTGTGGACATTTGTCGAGGACAGACAAAACATGTCAACTGACTTCTCCGGATTAAACTTCAATCTTCAAAAAAAATAGGGATGGAACTCTAGCTCGTCTTCGGTCTTGAAAAAGGGAATAATAACATCCCGTGGGTGCAAATCCTGCAACTCCATAAATAATCGTCCTTGTCTCGGACAGTCCATAAATCGGACTAAAAAAATGACCTAAAACATGAGCGTTCCATAAAATTCCCTAAAACGATAACCAACTCTCCCGTAATAGAAGAAACCAAAATATATAAACTCTGAAAAATTCCAAACTTAAGAATAAATCTGAGAGATTTAAAATAATATCGAAATTGTGAAAAACCCCTAAACCTTTACCTTAATAATTTCCCCAAGATATATCCAATAACCCGTGTACTAAACCAAACATCCAAACCATTAACCTAAGGTAGATTAAAATAATGCAACTAAAAACTTATGAGATAGACCACGTAGTACCAACCAAAATTATAAAATCCAAAACCCAACTTAAATAAATAACTAAAATATGAACCACGTAACACTAAAGATATCACCAAGTGCAAAAACCTGACTTAAGAAATAAATAAACGGACGTATAAAAAAATTCTCAAACACATCGTCGTCTGGTTCGTCTTCGTCTCCGGATTCTCTCTCCATGATTGTTTTCGAATAAGAGATCACAAAAATATTAAAGCGGAAAATTTAACTCCGATCCTCTAGAATCGAAGGCTTTGATACCATGTTAAATATAATAGAATGGAATATATTATTGAGTTGTGTTTTCATACAAGATTATAAGACACATGTATATAGTGTTTAACATTAACATATTGATAACACCAAATAATGTAAATCTTCCTAATCCTTATCAATAGCATATCTATGAGAATATTCTCCGGTTGGGTTTACGGGTTTCACTTCATAACCGGATTCTTATAGCCCACAACACTTGGTTCACATCTTGCTCCCCAAGATATCTCCAATAGAATTTCTCTTTGATTTATTAGGTCTCTGCTGTTTCTTCGAGCGAGCGAGCGATCTTCAACGCTAGTTTTAGTTCATTTTCTCTCCTCATGTTTCGTTTCTCCTTTGTCCTTTCACGTCCATCGTTGACGAGGTCAAGACGATGCCTATTCGTTAGATCTTCAACGCTAGTTTTTTTTTTGGATTTTGCATATATTCACTCTTCTTCCGATCATTTTCTTATTGTGTGGATAATCTCCGGTTGGTTCTGTCATCATCGATTTCTTCATGCAAAAGAGCATTTCTAATTTCATACATTCGGAGTTCTTCTTATTCTTCAGGTGTGTAGATATTACCTTAGGTCTTATACTCGGTTGGTTAAGCTTTCACCAAGTCTCTTCATATTGGTGAAGTGAATTTTTTCATTCATTGTCGTCAATTTGGACAAGGGATCTTGAGAGTTATGAATGCTCTCTTCTGTCTCTATCTTTTTGTTGTGGTTGTTAATTATGAATGAATAACAATTCAATTTTGGCAGTATCTTTCTTAGCAAGACAAAGCAATGAAGCCTGGAGCATTTGCATTGAATCCGCATGCAGCATCATATGTACCACTCTCCAAAAGAGTGAATTTTTCTGATATGGACGGTCTGGTGTTTGCGAACCCCGCCACACATGTCGTGCAGGGCCAGCAGATAAGTTTTTCAGGCGTTCAAGTGTCGATGCCTAAGAAATCCTCTGAAATGGCATGCTGCAAGCAGATAAGTGATGACGATTTTGATATGGATATGGATATGGAGATGGATATAGACATGGATATTGAATATCTTTTGGTGACCTTCTCCGGCCTCTCACAAGAGTCTGTAACTGATGTATACCTGGCGAATAGCGGTGTTCTAGAAGCAACCATTGAGATGCTGAATCAGCTTGAGGTAAATTCATCAGTCATCTCTCGTTTTAGCATTGAGGCCAGAATGCTGAACCGATGATTTTGATTCTGATCTCCCACTTTCTGTAGATATACAGCACTGAAGCTGAAGAAAACCTCCCGGAGACGCTGGATATTGGGGATATCTCTAATACAGGGCCTTCTACCTCAAAAGCTTCAAAACAAAATAATGCAGCTACTGAAGTTGCTGCTTCATCGTCATCATCGGTTATCACCAATGCACCTGTATCGGCCTGATCTGATGAATCCTTGGTTGTCAAGTTTTTTTTCTTTTTCTTTTCTTGGTTTGGGCACCCATAAATAAGTACAGTAACGGGGTATCAATGAAGTTGATGGTAATTTTAGGGAAATGATATGTGAGTTTTGTTAAATGATGGGAAAATTGTATAGTTTTTGGAAGTGCAAATCTGAGTGATGTGTTTTTTGGGCAGATTAGTCTTTTGACCCCTTTTATTTGCAGTTCCATCCACAGATTTTCCTATGAATGATATTGATATGTTTGTTTTTGATAATTTGCTATTTTCTCAGCCAATTTATTTGTAATCATCTTTCAGAAAATGTAACACTCTAAGAAAGAAAAGGAGAATTCTTATTTTCTTGTAAAATACTGTAAAAATTGCATCAAAATGGGTTTGCTAACGTCGGTATTTTATTATATGAAAACAATTTAAACTACTGTATACGTCTTGGTTTTTTTGTATTTTCACATGATGACATCATAATTTGATGGAACGGTTAAGATTGTTCAGATAGTATAGGCATTGCTTTTTACGGTTGACGGTGTAGATACGGTTCAGTGTTTAGTTCGGTTACGGTTCGGTCGGTGCCCATAAACCAAAATGAGGGGGCTTCGTTTAAAACATTATCAAAACGGGCAAAGCTCAGAATAGTATGGGCCTAAAACGGCCCAATATAAAACGGCCCAACTCGGCCCATCGTAACAATCCTAGTCTCCTTGGTCTCATTTCGCAGGAAACTAAAGTGGAAGAAAGGAACTAAAATGAAGGAAACGAGCTGAGTTTAGTATTTGTAATCGATGAAAGACAGAATGATGTATTCAAGAGAGATGGGGATCGATCTCCAGATTAAAAATTTGATTTCAGTTTCCAACAAGATTGACATTCGAGCAAGAATTCAAAACTCAAACGTGTCTTCAGAACTAGACAAATTAATGGATCCTGTAACTGTTTGAAGGAATCTTGATCTACCAGTCTGCACAAATCTTCAAATCCATTGGTATTATTAAAAGCAGAGCAAAGCTGTTTTTCGTTTTCTAAGAAAAAAACTGTTTTAGAAAGTTTCATTTGAAAAGTAGTAGCACTATTTCGAGCTTTGCATTCTACGATGGCTAAAAACGAAGGTGAGAGAGTTTTCGAATAAGCTAATGAGACAGATTAACGGAACAAAACAAAAAACTACAATTACAGAGAACACTATCAACAGGTATTTTAAAATCCTCTGTTTCTTGACCGGTTCCGATCATAGTGTTGCCCTGAGCCGCCATTTTGATTATCCCACAGCCCATCTTGTGGTGGTCTAACCATCGTTCTGTTATGATCCTGAAGACCCATCTCTGGCCTGAAGCCGGGAGGTGGAGGCGGCGGTGGTGGAAGCTGGTGGCTAGGCACATGTGGCTGCCATTCCGGTATGTCATCGTCGTCGTCGTCATCATTATCATCATAGGTGCTTGCAGATTTTCCATACTTGTGTATGAGCTTTCTTACTTGATCCAAAGACTTGGATTGAGCCGGCAATGGCTGAGGAGATGAAACTGGCACAACCGATGAATTGAAGTTAAACTCTGGTAAATCATCGTCATCTCTCGAAGCTACGGGACCAAATCCAGGCGGCACATCATCATCATCAGCATCATCTTTCACGGGTTTACCTCCATAACCATGATGATGATTTTTCATTGATGCAGCAACAAGAGGTTTCTCTGTGACATTCACTCTCTGCTTCTTGTTTTCAGACAAAACAGCGGTTCTAGAACCAGAAGAAGAAGAAGAAAAATGCGGACGTTTCGAACCGGGCTTGTGAACGGGTCGTCTCCACACAACAACTCCAATCAATCCAATATCCAAAGACTTGATCTCATCGAGCTGGTCTTTAGAGATGACTTTGGTCAACAAGTCTAAAGTCTCTCCACGTGTTGGGCAAAGGTAAAGCTCCACGCCTGAGCTTGGCTCTGCGTAGCCTACTCTTTGATCAGCGACGTAGGAATCAACAACCTTAACCAAAAATAAGAAAAGGTGAGACTTTTGAAGACATGTTTCTGTTCTCGGATGTATTCTAACAGACTACAAGTTAAAGACTGACTATTAAAAATTGATTTGATTTCTTTACCTCAAAAAGGCTGCCACGCTGGCTCTTAGGAATGCCGTCTTTACAAGCCAAGTACATTACCTGCAATGCAAAACCAAAAAAAGTACCATGAATTAGAAATTAAAACATATACCTGACAATAATTTACCCAAAGAAAAAGATCGAACTTTTAGATTTTTCTTTTCAATGTATTGTGTCGTGAGCCTGTGCTTTGACTTTGGGTCTGGGATGGTAAAAGAGAGAGAAAAAAAAAGTACTTTGGAACATTTATGGACTATGTATTTGCGTGTGGGGTCCAAAGATTCTTTGCAAGATTTCCTGATTATTGTTTCTATACATCTCCCACACAGACACAGTAACACAGATACAGAGACATAAAAACGGATTTTGCATCCAATTTTTATTTTTTTGATGAACTAATACAAAATTTGACCCAATCAATATAGTTGGTTCTCTGTGTCGCATTCCTGTGACGGTGAATGAACAGATTGATTGTAATCTCTTTGCTTTCTGGATTCCATGAAGAGAAGACAGAAGAGTTTTGAGATGACACACAAAAGTGAGAGGTAAGGATTATCTATATAACAAGTAAAAGGGTTAACTTCTATTGTTGTTTGAAGCAAGAGATTATTCAATGTAATGCTACTACAGTGATAACAAAAGAAAGCTTTGGATACCATTAGGGTACGGGTTCGAGACTTGGGAAGCTCTTGAATAAACTTTCCAAACCCACTCAGCCTAACTCTACCCTTCACTTCCACCATCACCGGCCACTTGCTTGTGTCTGCTTTCTCACCACTGCCATAGAAAATAACCCAGTCAGAGATTCTCACTTTCAGTTTTAGAATATCCAAGGGTGGTTTTGCACACTTATATCTAAATAAGGAACAGGAACTGATTTTTGAAACTACTACCATGGTAAACTGTTGCAAGGAGACATTAAACATAGGCATGGACTCTAAAGCATCCCCTACCCCCATAAACACCTGATATATCTCCTATTTATAATGATCCTAGGCACTACCTAGCTAGCTAATGTGGTTAGTGTAGCTGATTAAGTCTAACGAAATCTTATCGGTATCTCACACTGCGTTCTTTTCAATTAAGCTACCTATTCTTAAGCTTATTCAAATACCAATCTAGTTGAATCAGATAAACAGAGAGAACACAATTCCAATTCAAGCAACAGTTTAATAATATTCAATGTTCGAAGAAATATATACTATCAGCATAGAGAAGAAATCGTATATGCAAAAGGAAACAGTATCGCAGAAATCAATAATAGTGAGAATATAGTTTGTGTAAAGAACTTACCTTTTGAAAATGCCGGTGACAGGGACTACGGAAGACACACTCAGTTGCAGTATTCCATCCCATACTCTTTCTCCCTTAACATCAGCAAGGGAGGGCGTTTTCTCAGGTCCAGAGACATTGTCATCAAGTTTGATACTGGCACCAGATTTTGGGGAAACTTCATCAATCTTCTCCGGGTTTGGTTTAGGAGAACCTTTACCACTTAGTTCCTTAGGAGATCCTTTAGGAGACTTTGAGTGTGGCCCAACTTCGGAGTCACTTTTCTCAGACGCAGACACCTGCAGTTCAGAATTACCATGCGGACTTTCAAACGGAGGCTCAGAGTCCAGGGATTCCAGGAACTCATCAAGCGATACAATTGGAGGAAGAAACTCCACGTCCTTCAACTCATCATCCATCGCCAAACCTTGCATGGGATCGACCTCTTCAGCTGAGGGAGGAGTATCATGTGATGTTGCTTGATCAGCTTTTGCTGTCGTATCTTTGAGAGTGGTTTTGGCAGAATCAAATTTGACTCTGGGTCGACGTTTGCTACTTGATGTGATGCCAGCAGAGACATCTACCGTGCCACTGTAAACGGGATCAATTTCAACCTGGAATTCACCCTTATGCGTCTTCCTCACCAGACGTCTGACATCAATGTCTGTATCCCGCAGGACAACCATCTCAGCCATCTTTTCAGCTTTAGCTTGTCGCCACTCGGAAAGCTCCTTAGAAGCCAGTTCTTCGGCTGTCATAGAACACAACCTCTCAGCAGAGATCGCTTCAGACATAACTCTTTCTCTTAGCTCAGGATTGTTCTTATCCTTCAAATTGAATAAGAGGGACCTTGCCCTCTCTCTGTACTTTTTGTTCACACCTCCAAATAGCTTAAACAGTTCCATTTCAATTTTAGATGCCAAATTTTCTGGATCCTGATATGACTTTTCACCATCAGTTCCATAATCCTTTGTCTCGCCAAGATCTGAAACATTGTCCAGAACCCATGAGAGCTCATTACCCTGTAAAAGGTCATCGTTGGGAAAAATAATATCTGTAAAAGGAACATCATCCCGAGGGAAAACCTCGTCATATTGAGACTTAAGTCCATCAGATTGATTAGCTTCTTCCATCCTGATGTTGACGGGAATCTCACTGTCCTTCTGCACAGAACTTTCAACACTGGTGGGCAATTCTGACATGGTCCCTTCGCCTATAGGGACGCTGAAGCTAGCAGGTGAGGCAGGTTGTAAACTTTGAATATCCTCCAGATTCACCACAGGAGTTTCTTCAGTATTTAAATTTTCTTTCCCTTTCGGGAATTTATCATGTTTCTGAACCAAGGCCAACGCAGATGCTAGTGACTCCCTCATTTTAGACCTCACACACTCATTTACTTCATCCTTCGGTTTCATTGGCCCTCGAGGTGGGATATGCGGTTTCTTGTTTACAACATGCTTTCCAGATTTCTGGAGAGTAGGGTCCATTTGCGTCACATTCTTGCCATGTATCAGCGAATTTAGTGTCTTTTGAGAAAGCGCATTGGTCGGAATATGCAGAATCCCATTGCTTGCTGGAGACAACTGCTGTAACCATGGTCTATACTGCTTGTTTGGTGCCGCGGGTGAAGAACCACTTAGAGTGGTCTCAGGTGGTGAGTTTTGCTTTCCTGTTAGCTGCATGGACCTACTTAACTCTGCCATTTCCATCAAAAAGTTTTGCTTCTTTAAAAGTTTTGCTTCTTTAAAAGTTTCTTAATCCGCAGAGAGAGGCTCCAGAAGACTTCAACATTCACCTCAACAGCTGCGAGGTAAACAAACAAACAAAAGAGTTGAAATTAATGTTGTGTGTTTCTCCCGTACCAATTTCTATGCTGGAATCTGCTCTTTAAGATATGGAGGCACCAAAAACATTCATCTCAATTGTCGAAAACGATTTCACGACCTCAATTACACAAAGGAATCAACAAAATCCGAAAATATACGAAATTTCGAAATCGAAAGGGAAGAAAAACGTGAAAAATCGCAAGAGACGTGTGTGGAGAATAAACGGAAACACAAATTAAAAGGATACAGGAGATCGATCGATTTAACAGCATGCAACCAATAATTCGATTCAAAAAACAAGGGATTTCAACTTAGATGTATCTAAACAAAGACTATTGACCCAAAAGCTTTCAACCCTAGAAAGAAGCCATTAAATCGAAACCAACCCATCTCCCATAGATTTACCTGAACACAAGTTTAAGAAAAATTAGCACCTCGAACCACCGGAGCCTGTAGATGCAGAGATTCGGCGGTGCGCGAGAGATAAGAACGAAACCCTAAGAAGAAATCCGGATGAGACGGATTCACGTTTGTGTTAAACTTTTGGCTGTTCTTGCTTCACGATAAAAAGAAACTGTGTGCTCGTCGCTCCATGTGGATCTCACGTGTCACTACATATTGGGCTACTGGGCTTAAGATAAAAGGCTATTTGATGAATATTCCAAAAAAAAAGCCTATTAGATTTTATAACCAGTAAGGAAGCATTTTCATTCAAATCTCTGATTGGTTGTGAGTCTTGTGACTGTGACGGTAGACTTTATAAAGACAAAAAATTGCTGTAAAAACTTTTGGCTATAATTAAAGGGTTTTTTGCAAATCAATCTTTCAAGTGATTTTTTTTTGCAATTCTACCCTCGATTTGCAGAAAATGTAGGTCAACCTACCAAGTCCGAATCAACCCGCTAAATAACTCTTGGCGTTAACCTCCGTTATATCGGTCACAAAGATTGAAACACTGCGTGTTGGGATTGTGTTGTGTAATCGAAAATCATGTTGTTTGGAGATTATAAAACGTGGATAAAAGATATAAAAATCTGGGTTGAGTTGATTTTTCCCCAAATCAAAATTTAGGATTTCCGGTTAACGAGAAGTGGCCTTGTCACGCCATCCTCATTCCTCCGGCGCTGGATTCTCAGACTGCTCACAAATTCGGTTCTCAGGTATAATCTCTTCACTGAGTTTCATCTCTAGCTTAGCTTAAAATGGCTTATAAATTCATATTTTATGTATATGTCTTCATCAGATTGGTATCTGGTGTCTGAGTGTGAATACTTGGTTTTCATCATACTGATTCACTTAGATAGATCCTGGATGTTCGTTGATTAGCTAGTGTTATTGCACTGATTACTCGAGATCATAAGTTTGTGTAGTCCATGAGGTTTCAGTTTTGAGGTGTATTTAGTACATCCAATGGCTGATCCTACAAAGCTTGTCGTGGTTTTAGTAGCAGTCGTTTCTTCCTGAATTTTATCGAATTGAAATGGTATGTAGTTTAGCTTTCATAATCATTCAAATTTAGCTGAAAATGGCTTAGAAATTCAGATTTTATGTATTTGGTTTCGTGTGAACTTGTGGATGTTTGTGTGATTATTGTGGGATTATTGGCAGATGGCTTACAATGGTAGTTCATCTAAGAGTCAATACAAGGATGACAAAGTTGTTGTGTGCGACTGTAAACGGCCAGCAAAAATTGTAAAAGCTTGGACTGATGCAAATCCTGGACGTAGGTTCTATAGTTGTCCAAGAAGTAAAATGGGTAACGGGTGTTACGAATCTTGCAACTTTTTCCGTTGGTTTGATGAAGAGAAACCACACGGATGGCAACATCTAGCATTGTTGGAGGCAAGAGATATCATTCGAGAGCAAAGAGAAGAGATTAGGAATTTGAAAGAACAAATGGCATTCATGGATGAGCTGACGCAAACCCGTGAAGAATTTGAAGCACTTAAACGGGAAGTGTTGATCCTTAAGGAGAAGAGTACGGTACAATACCTAATGTCTTTGGAGTAGAATCACCGGTCTTGTTGACATTTAGAATTTATGCATTTGTATCTATTGCATTTGTTTACATTGTGTTATTGTCATTCCTACTGGGTCGGCCTTTATGATTAGAGGATACCGAGATGTGAGACTTGGACTGATGATGTAATTTCATTATGCTGTATTTTTATGTCAAAGTTTACAAGTGAATCAAATATCTTTTGACCTTATTAATGTTTGTACTAAAGCACTTTTTTAATACAAAGTTGTCTCTAATACACATGTCATCTCAAACGGTCTTCCATTGACAAACCATCGCTAATAGATTAAGGAGTTTTGTTGTTGTTTTTGACAAACCATCGGTAAACCAAAAACACATTAAAGTGTAGCAAAATCCAAAAAACATTAAAGTGTAGCATAGATTAAAATGTTTTGTTGCTGTTTCTCACTTCCCACGACCCCTGACATCGAAAATAGGTTCTTGGCGAGATGTTGGGTTGGGTTGAGAAGATGATTCACCTACAAACTGGTTTTTACGAGGTCTTCCACGACCCTTTCTTGGGAGAGCATATGAAAGACTTGGAAGATCTTCCAATGGTTGGCTTTGTGGACCAACTAATAAGTGTTGTTGTGATTGGCTTGGTGCAGATACAACATGGAGAGGTCTTACCCGTGGCCTCCCAGGTGGGTTCTTTGGTGGCTTAGGGACAGGTGTATTCCTGCAATAGAGTTTGTTGTGTCCTTCTTGTCCACATAGGCCACAATGCTGTGTGCACAACAAAACAAAGACATTAGAGCAAAAGAAAATATAGTATTTCACTTACAATTTTGGTTCCTCTCTTAGGAACCTTTCCCGGTCTTCGTTCACCTACTTCCCTCTTTCTTTTTTTCCCTGGAGGTCTCCCAGGAGGCTTCTTATATGGAGGTGGATATACCCGCACATCAGTAGTCCTATCCCACATGTTCTTGCCTCCCACAACCTTCAACCCATTAACATAGCATCTTCTCAACTTCTCTATAGTGAACCACTCAGAAATTAAACTATTTAGGTCTTGATCAGCTTGCCTCTCCATGCGCAGAGCATATATAATATGACAGCAAGGGATACCACTAATTTTATACACTCATCAGCTGCAACTGATTTCACCTATCATCCGAACTACAAACCTGTCATTAAAATAACTTAACTCGTAATCTCCTAAACCACAACTTAGAGGCTGACAATCCTTTGTTTTGTGAATCTGCTGGTCTAACAAAGCCTTTGAACTAGGAGTGTAATCCCCTTTTGCTTTCTTTGCCTCAGATCTTTTCTTGTCATTACTAGTCATCACACCTCTCCTAATCTCTTCAAGCATCTCAACCACATGTTTTGTTCTTGCAATTCAAATTGCTGCATTGAATGACTCTCCTAAGTTGTTTTCAACAGCCTCACACTTAGCAAATCCACTAAAATATGCCCTGTTCATAACGTATAAACTGAAATTAGGAGCATAATCTATAAACTGAATAAAACTTCAGAATCTATATTATGAATACATACCTTGACCATGGGCAGAAATTAGATACCTTCAAGTCGTCATAAGCAGCCGCAGAAAGCTTCTTCAGTTCTTCCATCTTTCTCTTGAAGGCAGCAGGGTAGTAGGAGTTTGCAGCACCCCAGAATAAGTCTTCAAACTCTGCTCCAGAATGTTTCTTTTTCCAATTTGCATGAACATGTCTTGCACATAACCTATGTTCTGCATATGGGAACACATTTTTCACTGCTCCAATCAACCCTTTACATTGGTCACTAGCCAAAGTCAATCCATTCCCACTTCCCAGATCCAAGTCTTCAGCCAAATGTACAAAAAACCAGTCCTAATTGGGCTTATTCTCAGCATCAACAATACCCCATGCTATGGGGAACATCTGGTCATTAGGGTCCCTTCCACAAGCAACTAATAACTGTCCAGTCATCCTCCATTTCATAAATGTCGCATCTACATGGATTATCTTCCTACATGCTGCCTTCCACCCATCTTTGATTCCATGAAAACAAACATAAAACCTATAAAACTTTATTTGTCTTACCTCACATTCAACTGTGGACCCAGGATTCGTCTTCCTCAGCTCAGCAACATAGTCAAAGAGTCTTGCAAATGACTCTGCTTGATCGTCATCAAAAGTTTGCAAGCACCTTAATCTTGTCCTCTCACAAATTGTTTCTGCAACATTGATGTTCCGTTTCATAAGCTTCTTCTGCAATTGCTTTGCTGAGATATCTGGATTGATCCTAAATTCTTCAATGTATATCTCAGCAATGCGAGCATTAGTCAAAAGTGAGACTTTGCCTTGCCAATTGCAATCATGCTTATCATTGAAAGCTCTAATGACCACTCTTGAACTGCTGCTGTTGATAGATGCAGAAAGTCTCCATGGGCACATCTTGTCAGAACAAATAGCTACTACACGCTTACTATCTGACTTTTCATACTTAATGTCTCTCCTTTTCCTCATCGCATATCGGGTAATAACAGCTTTGAGGCATTGTATTGACTTGTATTCTTGCCCTAACCTAAAATCTCAATAAATACTCTCATCTACCACAGAATCGGCCACATAACTTTCACTACTCTCATTCTGCTCTTCATGATCCACAATCTCATCATCACCATCTTCACTATTGTCATCATCCTCTCCATCAGCACCATCAAAACTGCTACTGTCACCATCTTCATTCGGATCATTATCACCACCATCCTTAAGGAAGACATCATCACTAACTACAGCACTAACTATACGCCTACCAATATATGGATCATCTTCCCGAACTATATATAGTGTCATAGCTCTTGACCCAAGAGAATAAAGCACCACTTTCCTTAACATCTCATCATCATCGATATCTTCTTTTTTCAGAGGCGTTTCAGGTGGATACCAAGAGACTTTACTCATGTTGTCATCATAACCGTACATATCCTTAACAAACATAGAGACATATTTCATGCTAAAGGTTTCAGGTGATAGAGTACCCACTTTAAGTGACTCTCCACCATGATATAAATCATCAGACGACCAGTACCCACCAACAAACAAGAACAAATCGAAACTGCAGAAGAATGGAAGTCAATATAAGACTCGATTGAGAACACTGCAGAAGGATGAAATGCAGAAAATGAGATACTTACCTCTCCATCGGTGCTGACATCTTCGTTTCCAATCTAAAAGCTTCAAACCCAGAACAATAACCTTCGAGCTAAAATCCAGAAGCTTTGAACCCAGAACGAGATGCTTCAAACTCAAATCGAGAAGCTTCGAAAGTCAAATCGAGAAGCTTCGAACCCAGAAATAGATGATTAGAACTGAGAACCTTAGAACCCGACAAGCTTCGAACCCAGAAAAGAGAAGCTTCGAACTCAAATCGATATCACTCACAGCATTTTCTCTCTCGAATCGATTTGCCCTCAGGAATCAATGAACTCTCACAACTCACGAAGGAATTTTCCCTCTCGAATCCAACTCACGAAACCATATGTTTTCCCTCTCGACTCTGATTTTCCCCCAAATCTAACCCACGTCGTTTTTTTGTCTCAAAACGACACACTCGTTAAAAGTTGTTGCCGTTTTTATCTAACCCAAACGGTGCGTTTCAAGTTCCGTTTGGTTTTCAAACGACATCCATCTTTGCCACGTCATCGATACAGACGAGGGTTATTTAGCGGGTTGACTCGGACTTGGTAGGTCAAATGGTAGAATTGCAAAAAAAACCCACTTGAAGGGTTGATTTGCAGAAAATCCTTAATTAAACTAATGACTGTGAATTTAAAGTCACAAATTGTTGGCTTTTAAAAAAAGTAACATAACAAAGTTGTGAGAAAAATTAGGAGAGCTTTTAGGACTGTTAAATTGCTAAAGTGTGATTGGAGAAAAATAAATTTTAAGGACTTTAAGAAAGAGTAAAAATCTCTACAGCCCCAACCAATCAGAGCCAGTCACAAGACTCACAACCAATAAGAGCCAAACAAACGGAGAGCTTTTATCAGTTTTGGATTTTAGTAAAATTTTGGTTTGTTATTCAAATTAAAACGCATTAATGGTTTGAAATAACACTTTTAAATTCTCATAAGAATATTCCAACTTTTCAAGATGAAGTGTGGCCTTAAATGTTGTGTTAAAAAAGGAAAAAAAAACACATATCCAAATTCTGTTCTTTTAATATAATTAACTAAATATCTCAAATGTAAAGACAAAATTTAATTAACAGTCACAAATTGTTAAGTTTTTTTTTTCATCTTAGTTCTATCAGTTTTCGTAGACAACGAAACAAATTTTTATGCGAACCGCGGATCACCATACTAGGAGAGTTGGGAGTTAGCTGAACCTATTTTAATGTTTTGATACTTGAATATACTAAAAAAAAGTTTTATTTACGTTCGTAAACAAGGACAACAACAAAATAAACAAAATATCATATACCATCCGAAGCTAAATTTTAAAAGGCAAATTCTTATCCTCAATTATATGTATCAGTATTACACTTTTATCCTCGTAAATCACCTGATCTCCTCAAAACCTCAATATAGTAGTGCTAAAAAAGACAACATTTCTTCAGCCTTCACATACAAGAAAATAGATATAAGCAAGACCTTTTTCTGCCTTATATAAAACCCTAAATCACAACAACTCTTTCAGTATTACCATATCTCATTTCAAAAACACCAGTGATAATTAAAAAAAAAAAACCACACTGCTTATACGAAAAACTTTCAAATTAAAACAATGTCCATTTACGGCTTACGAACGCTGAGGAGCTTAACATCGTCGATCACGGGGCCACACAGAGACGAGAAATCATCACTTCTCATCGCATAAAACGTGCTGTAAAACATAACCCTCGTGCGGGTTGAAACCGCCACAAACCGCATAGAAGCTCGTTTGAACCCTCCCTTCCCTCGCGACTCATAAGGAACCTTTAAAGTATCTCTTCCCGCAAACGCCTCGACTATCATCGAACCTTGGCACGCGTTGTTCGCATCTCCAACCGCAAACGAAAGCACGTAAGTCTTCCCGATGATGGTCCGAGCCACCTGAGCGATTGCGCTTTCTTTGCCCGCAACGAGCTCGACGGCTCGACGCCCTTGTGGGACAGAGAAGTGCTCAACGTCAACATATTTGACTGCTTTGAGTGATTCGATCATCCAACCGGGTAAAGGAGAGTGGTCATCTTCTATGAAGGGAGGAATCAAAACGCCGGTTGTTGCGTTTGGGAGTACATAGGGACCTTCTTCAAATCCTCCGTTTTTTAATATATTTTCTGTTTCATATAATAGAAAAAAACGCATCAGTTGATTTACTCTTGTATAAATCTTGGCTTAACATATGCCACATTATTGAAAAAATCTGTTCTGACCCAAGATTATAACAACAAGTGGAAATATAAACCGAATCAAACCAAGCCAAACCAGATAATCAACATGCCAACCCCTAACCAGCTAAAAAGCACATGTAGTTGTAAACATGACAAGATCACATTGGATGATTTATGAAAAAGGATTTTTCTTAGAATAATAAAATCGATGCATATAATATAAATAAATAAACACACTTACTATTGGTAGGTCTCGGAGGGTATAGAGCTTTGATTGCCACACCATCAATGAGTGGTCCACAAGCAGGATCTTCTTCCTCGCCAGGATTATGAATAACGATCTCAGCCACGTCGATCTCGGCCTGAAACGCCCAAGCGTAGAGGTCCCATCCACTGCTACTGTACACCGTCTGTATAGGAAGAAGGCCCGAGTCAGGTGCCACCGATATGTTGAGCCGTTCGTCTTGAGCACAAGTCCTCGCGGCACTGAACGTGAGCGAGTAATACATTCCTTTTGTCACGTTAAGCCTCTGTTTGATCGATGCCTCGTTGCCTAACCGGACAGCGAATTTTCCGGCAGGGACGACGAGAAGCATATCTCCTTGTTTTTGACCGGATTTTATGTATTCGACGAAGCCTGAAAGCTCCCAGCTTGGAATTGCGTTCTTGTTTATCACTTGTGTTCCTTTCATGTCCGATGGTTTTGGTCCTAGCTCGAAGTCGCCGTTTGGTAACATTCCTGCAGTGAAATTACGGAAAATGCACTCAGCTTTAATTAATTAATTCCATTTCTTTTGTTAAGCTGATTTTGGTAAAATATAAACATAATATTATCTGCAGGGTTTTAACCAAAAAAAGAAAAGAGATTTCGTAATTGGGCCCACTTTATGTCATTGATTGAAAATGCCCAGAGTGTTTTGTGTCAGAAATGGGCATAATGGTAAATGTCCAGAGTGTTTTTGTCTTAACCGACTTGCAAAATTAATCAATTCCCAAAAAATAAAAATAATAATAACATTAAAACACACAATGGTCCCGAGTCCCGACCAGACTTGTTTGTTTAGTGGTTTTTGTTAAAATGTCTCAGTTAGAGACTTTGGATAGAAAGTAGAATTAAGGTTTTCTTTCCCTCGAACAGAAACTAAGCATTTAAAAGATAAATAAGTCACTATTTATCACAAAAAAAAAAAAGTTACATAAAAAAAGCAATCATATAATATAATACATGAAAAGAGTATGTAATCAAACGATTACCGTCACGGAAGCAGAGGACGGAAGTGACGGTGGCGATGAGAAGAAGGAAGAGAAACGAGACGCTGCCTCCTTTCATTGTGAACGACCAAAGTAAGGAGTCTATAGAAACAAAGAGATTTTAATAAATTATGGGAGAGGAGAGGCAATTGCTTATATGGATTTCTAGTTACGAAAATACCTCTAGATTTTGCTACAATTTACGGATCTATACCACTGATGTGGTTCGCGTATCCACGTGGGGCCGTGACTCACTCTTTTGGGATATGGTCGGAGATTCCAGAAGAGAAGAGCAAGGAGGGTTATTTATTTCTGGTAAAATCCTTTCTCTTCTCAATGTTTTTGTCTGCCGTCAGATTATCATCCTTTAAACAAAAAGAGTTTAATGCATGTTAATGCCTTATAAGTGAACATTAACTCCAAATCGCCAATGAACGTTTTTCCTTTTGTTACTATTTATAGCATGGCGTTGATAACACTATTTTGTTTTTTTACGGCTATTAATGCTAGTAGTTACTCCAATTTACTGCCATTAACTCCAATACTACTAACTCTATTGCCAAACGTTACAATTCAAAAACATTTTTTAAAAACTTACTCCTAATATTATCCTAATATTACTAGCTACTAGGTTGTAATTTTTGTAGCGTTAGCATTCAACCTTCTGTGTTTTTTTTTTTGTATCAATGTAGAAAATATAAAACGCATGTAATCAAGATGTTTGGACGGTGTACAAATATTATGGCAGACTCGAATAAATTTTGCCATAGAGTTTAGCTAAACCTGAAACTCTATATGTCGTCGTGGTTCTATAAATGTATTATGATTTATGCAAACCTGAAACGCACTGAATGATATCATCGTTTAGAAGTAAATTGGCAAAGATTTAAAATGAATTATGAATTTTCGTAGACGAAAAGATAACATTAGACAGCTTTTGCATGTTATTTATATTAGCTGAATGCATATCCACATGGTCAACACAAATGCCAACTCATGGAGACAATTGATCTCGTATCCAAATATCTGTCTTTGCATCTACACAATATACAATATGATTTGCAAATGAAAGTAAGATTCAAGTATTAATCTTATATCATAACTTTGGACTTGGGAACTTATTTTGAAGTAAAATGCAATCAGTGAAAGGGCAATCATTTGATCATGTAGCTGAGATACAATGGTCAATGGGTATGCTGTGGAGTTGCTACGAGGAGGATTGTGTGAGCCTTTTGTTTGTGATTCTATTGTATAAAGTTATAAGCAGTTGGATCTCACTTTTTAGACTTGCATGTACTTAAACTGATTTATTGTTTTGGACTTTTATCGGGCTTTTTGTTTTCTAATTTTCTTTATAATTATATATTGTTTTTATTGGTCAGATATGCCATCGTTCGGGTAAAATCTGGACGTAGGATAACAACACTCTTTAATGTCGGCCGGGACGTGGCCTTTTGCATTGCGTCTTGTTCTCATGTTTTGTTGTTGTTGTTGTTTAGTCTCAAAATTAAAAGACGAAAGAGAGAAAAGCATTGTAACTTTTTAGTTTTGTACACAAATCTTGCAATAAACTTGACGAACTTATCTCTCTACTCACAACTTATATTTGTGATTGTGTTATTCACACTAACCTCTTTCGCTTGATCCGTGTAAATCTGCTTCTAATTGGATTCCTAAAGATGATGAGCATATAGAGACAAGAAAAGGTGAATGAGATGAGGAACGTGGGTGGGCCTAATCGGTGTAGTGGGAATGGGGCCCACTTTGAAAGGGAGACGGCAGATGTGAGAGAAACAGAGCGCTAAATCCAACATCGTGCGACTGTCTCAACCTCCTTAATTAGTTACAATTTTTAACTATTTAACGGGCCCATGGGCCGATTCCACCTGTTGTTCACTTATAACGAAGCAAACACCAATATCTTGTTTTTTTATTATTATTTTTAAAAATCTAAGCAAATAATATATAATTTTCTTTTTAAAAAATGTTTTTTTTTTTGCAGTTTTACTCCTAGGGAAATGGAGAAAATCAAAGAAGCAAGTGAGCATTATAAGCAAATACGAATGCTTTGTGTGTGGCATGTGAGTGTGAGTGTGAGTGTGGACCGAGTCTTCTGCTTCTTTTCGGTTGTGGTTGACGTCCACCTGACTCAGTCGACGTCAACTTCTCAGGCCGTGGCGGTGGAAAATCTATCTTCCATCCGTATTTAACGGCAGCTTAAACGGCTCACGTCGTGACCTTCCCATGATAATCCAAAACCACGCTCGTCTGTGCCCAATTTTTTGAATAACGTGCCAACATACACATCCAGCCAAGAAACAAATGAACCCACAAAGAAACTACAAGAGTATTAATCAAGCCTCCATCTTTTTTGTTTTTGGTTATTTTGTTTAAGGAGCTAGTATTTTTCCAAACAAATAATAATCAAGTCATGTTTATTGATAGAGTTCGAATTTATTTCCCTAGTATCACCACAAAATTATTTGGGTTATTATTTTAAATAGTTTTGACAATTTACATTTTTTTTTAAATAATTAATTTATGTCGGTTCTAACTTTCCTTCATAACAGACTGCTACTTTAAATAATGATAAATTGCTCCATCGGCTGTTTATATTTTACACGCTTTTCACTTGTGCATGGAACCTTTCGAAAAGTTGAAATTTTATA
Organism: Eutrema japonicum; assembly: GCA_030161315.1. Lineage (NCBI taxonomy): Eukaryota > Viridiplantae > Streptophyta > Magnoliopsida > Brassicales > Brassicaceae > Eutrema > Eutrema japonicum. The sequence continues at coordinate 52,186,703 of BSQW01000005.1, forward strand.
TGATCAAATAGTATAAAAAAATGTGTTACTTAGTCATGGTTATCCATTGCATCATCTCAGGAAGTATCAGAATCAAATGTCTTGAAAAAACTCTCTTAGTCACATAAGAAAAAGAAAGACATTTGGTATCAAATAATTAACAATATTAGTTGGGAACTTATTTAAGAGCATTAATAGAAGACATGGAGGATAAGCTCTCATCAATGTGTTTAGGACCCTCGTGTGTATGTGACTCACATCACATGGGAAGGTCTTCACTATCTTCACCTCATGCCTATCCTTTTCTAGAAACACTTCTCCACATTGATCCCATAAATTGCAAAATCCGTAAATGGAAAACGAACAGGCTTGGACTTGGATTTTGGCCCGTAGATTTTTCAAATAGGCCTCTTTTTCTTATCAACTAAGCAATAAGTCAACAATAATATGACTTACAAAATTGACTTAACTCGTTTCTGTAATTTGTTTACTCGAGTCTCAGATGATTTCCCCGAATTTGCCTTATATAGCCCTAAATAGTATAACTGTGGTTTCCTTTTCTGTTTTGGCTTTGTATAAGAAGAAATTGACTTTTCAAAGGGTTGAATTCTGAGGCAGTATCCAACATTTTCTGAGGCTACTTTCACACTTGGAATCAATTTCAACTTCTTAATACCCAAATCAGATCTTATAAAAATCTTGAAAACAAAATCAACAAATGGGAAATTGTCTAAAGCCTTTCAAAGAACAAACTCCTTCAATTTCTCCCAAGCCTCTTAGTCTTATCGTCCCACCAATAGAGCCAGAAAACGAGGGCCTGAGAGTCTTCAGCTTCGCGGAATTGAAGAAAGCAACGAAGAAATTCAGACAAAACAGGGTCGTAATTCGCAATAATAGTTCTTTTCGAACAGTCTACCAAGGCTACATCGATGAGACCACATTTACTCCATCGAGAAATGGAACCGGAATCGCTGTTTCTGTCATGGAATGTCTTCAAGATAGTTCCCAGGCTCTACAAGAATGGAAGGTAAACCAAAATCTGCCAATTTTCACGCAAGACCTTTATAACCAGTTATTAAGAACATGGGTATATAACCTCGATAAACCGAACCGATCAGATCTGAACCAAATCAATACGATCCGAAAACTGGATTAAGACAAAAAAAATATCGATTAGATTTCGAGTTTACTTGGGTTATCCTTCTAAAACTTTAAAACCCGAAAAATCCAAACACTTGAACCGAAACCCAACACTCCTAACTAAAAAATCAGACTGGACCGACCGGTTAATTCAGGACCCGGCTGTTTGTTGTTCGGTTTAGTATCATCCAAAACAATCTGGTTTGTCAATGTTTTTTTTTTAAAACATTTGTGCTTATGTATGTGGTTGGCACAAAAACTATGAGTTGCAGGCAGAAGTGAGGGCCGTAGGAGAGATTTCTCATCCAAACTTGGTCAAACTTATAGGTTACTGTTGTGAAGATAACAAATCCTTCTTGGTTTTCGAATGTTTGCACAAAGGAAGTCTGGACAGTCACATTTTCGGAAGTTAAGATCTCTTCTAATTGATGGGTCCATTCTGAAAATTCGATGTAGAAAACTTTTCTTTATATACAGTTTCATGATTCTCTCAACAGAAGAAGAAGAAGAAGCATTGCCTTGGGAAATACGGGTCAAGATAGACATTGGAGCAGCTCAAGGTCTTGCATTTCTCCACTCGGTCAAGAACAGAGCGCTATACCGAGAATTCGACATGCAAAACGTTTTGCTTGACGAGGTAATGACTTTAATCCACTCGTCCTGCTCTTATCGTTTATGATCTTAACAAAAATTTAACACATTAAAGTTTGGATTTTATCAGCAATACAATGCGAAATTGTTTTATCTAGGATCAAACAAACTATGTTTGTTAGAAGAAAGTATCACGACGGCATTCATTGGAAGAACTGATTACACACCTCCTGAATATGCAATCTCAGGTACACCAAAATCTTAACTTTGTAATCTTTTGATGGTCAGGGGTTCAATGTGAAGACAATTTTATGTAATGTGTGTTTCAGGTCATTTGTGTTTGAAGAGCGATGTCTATACATTTGGTGTGATCTTGCTTGATCTTTTAACTGGTTTGAAAGCTTTAGATAGAGAAACGAAAAAGAAAAAAGGTGTCATGTGGACTAAACCTTTCTTGTCCGATAAAAACAAAATCGGGGAAATGATGGATCCCCGACTTGGAAACGATTACCCCGTTAATGCGGTGATACAAATGGGCAAACTCATCAAAAGATGCATCAAATTGGACACGGCGAAACGACCATCGATGCAACAAGTTTTGGATGGTTTGAATGATATTGCACAGATCAAGGATTGATGTGTAAGGGTATTGATATTTAACATTGAAAAAGTTAGGAGTTTAATTTGTAATAATCGAAAGAAATGTCTTTCCAACCTTTGTCAATTCATCATCAACAAATAGTTTAGTTATCTGCAAAGTATCCATTATGACGAATAGGCCTGGGCATTTTCGGTTCCGGTTCGATTCCGGATTGGAACCATTCGGTTATGGGTATTTCGGGTCGGTTCAGTTCTTTTTCGATTCCGGATATTTATTACCCGAAATGCTTAAAATATATCCGAACTGCCTAAAATATACCCGAAAATATATCCGAAAACCCGAAAAAAGTTGAAGGAAAATATACCGAGATACCAAAAATATACCCGAAAACCTAAAATTATATCCGAAAACCCGAAAATATATCCGAAAAAAACTAAATAAAATATACTCATAATACCGAAAATATACTCAAAAATCTGATATATATTTAATATTTTTGGATATATAATTATATTTTGGATATCCTGTTATCCGAAATATTTTCGGTTTGGTTCCGGGTATTGCCCGATATCCATGGGTATCAATGAGTAGGATCCTATGGGTATTTTGACAATTTCGGTTCGGTTCCAGTTCAGGTATTTCAGTTCGGTTTCGGTTCAGGTATTTCGGTTCCGGTTTGGGTATTGACGATGATGAAGCTACTACTTCATTAGGGTATGAACTTAACAACGAACTGGGTTTGAACGTGTTTAGATCAGCATTTTTTTGTGTTTGTTCAACGCGGTAAAAGACTTGAATTTGGGACCGTAGATCTTTCCCCAAGAAAATCAAATCGACCTCAATTATTTCTCACCAAATAAGCAATAAATCAATAACTTACTAAAATGGACTAAACTCGTTTCTTTAATTGTGTTACGTGGTGAGTCTTAGCATTTTTTCCCAAATTTGCGTTAAATGGATATAAGTCAAAGTTAATATTGTGGTTTCTTGTTTACGTTTCTTTTGCCTAAGTGAGCAATGGACTGACTCATCAAAGTGTCCAACTTATTTCTGAAGATGCTTTGCTTCCACACATGAATCAATTTTCAACCTCTTTATAAAAAGAGAACCCAAAATAAGATGAGTTAAGAAATCTTGAAACCAAAATTCTACAGATTTATCATCTCCACCAACAATGGGAAACGGTCTTAAGCCTTTCAAAGAACAGCCTCTTTCGTTTGCTTACGAGCCTCTCATCAGCCCTCCAATTTCGTGTACATCTCTGTTTTTAAAAAGCACTTTACTTTTGTTTACATATATTAATCTCTAAATACGTGATTCATGTTTGTATGTTTTTATATGAAAAGTGGAGACAGAAAACGAGAATCTGAGAGTCTTCAGCTTCGAGGAACTGAAGAAAGCAACGAACAAATTCAGAAAAGGCAGGGTCGTAACTGGCGAGGATCGCTCTGTTCGAACATTCTACAAGGGCTACATCGATGACACCGCATTTGCACCATCAAGAACTAAAACCAGAATAGCTGTTTCTGTCATGGAATGTCTTCAAGATAGCTCAGAGGATCTACAAGTGTGGAAGGTAAGCAAAGTCTGTCTATTTTTACTTAACTTATTTTTTATACTCGTCTTTATATGTGTTGTGTACTTATCATTAAGTATATATGATGGGCTAAGAATCTATGAGTTTGCAGGAAGAGGTGAAGTCTCTAGGGAAAATTTCTCACCCAAACTTGGTCAAATTTTTGGGTTACTGTTGTGAAGATAACAAATCACTCAAGGTTAAAGAAAAAAAGAAAGATAACAAATCACTCTTGGTTTTCGAAGACTTGCACAAAGGAAGTTTGGACCATCACATTTTCGGAAGTTAAGATCTCTTCTAATTAATGTGCCCATTCTAAAAATCGGTATAGATGATTTTGCTTTCCATACAGTTTCATGTTTCTCTCAACAGAGGAAGAGGCATTGCCATGGGAAATACGGGTTAAGATAGCCATTGGAACAGCTCAAGGTCTTGCATTTCTCCACTCGATCAAGAACAGCCCGCTACATCTAGAACTCAGAATGCATAACATTATGCTTGACGAGGTAACGAATTTTATTCTTCTTCTTCTTATTCTTTTTTTTTTTTTTTATGATCTTAATTAATAACTAAGTTTGGATTTCGTCAGCATTACAACGCAAAATTGTTTTACCTTGAATCAAACAAACAATGGTTGGTAGATGATACATTTGTTATAGTGGGAAAAGCTAAATACCTATCTCCTGAATTTACAGTGTCAGGTACACCAAAATCTTAACTTTTGTTTTAGAAGTTCTGATCAATCTTTCATTGTTCAATGTTAAGGCAATTGTATAATGTATGTAGGTTGTGTGGGAAAGGAGGCCAATGTTTACACATTTGGTGTGATCTTGCTTGACCTTTTAACTAACTTAGAAGTTCGGACTAGATCTTTCTTGCCCCCCCTGAATAATAAGATTGGGGAAATAATCGATCCCCGACTTGGGAGCGATTATCTTGCGAATGCCGTAACACAGATGCTCACACTCATCCAAAGATGCACCATTTCGGACAAGAAGAAACGACCATTGATGCAACAAGTTTTGGATGTTCTGAATGGTATTGCAGAGATTAAGGATTAATGTGTAAAGATACTAATATTTGACCCATAAACTTAGGGGTTTATTTTGCTATGTAATAACCGAAAGTGTTGGGGGTTAACAGTGAAGATATTTAAAAACAAGAAGCAGGTTTTATGTAATTGAGATTAGCCAAAAAAAACTAAAATATAATTTGTCATTGTAAACTATGACAGAGAGAAAAACAAAGCTGGAGCTTATGAGATTCTGAAAAAGTTAAGACTCTTAGATGTTTTGTTGGGATATAAAATAAGCCATTGACGACGTTAAGATCACGAAGATTGTAACTAGTATGTGCTTGAACCTAAGAGCTCCAGCATCTAATCTCCTTACACTTCCAATATCTGATCTTGACCCTGTTTCTTCCTCCTACAAAACGGTGACCAACATCACTTTTCTATAAGGTCCTTGAAGAACAGAGCCAATTTTAACATTCAACATATTTTTACTAGAGCTAAATTTATAAATTTCACTTGCATGCAAAATAAGGTTTTTAGTAGGGAAGACATTAATTTACCTCTAGATTAGTTAGTGAAGTGACGGTTGCTCGAGGTTTACTTTCTTGATGACAAGAAGGATAATTCTGGTCAGATTTTGGTGAAACTTCACTTCCATTTCCACTCTCCATATAACCGGTCTTTCCAATCTTCTTCAACTTCACCATCAACACACAATTCTCTCTTGACAAGTTAGTTATCTGCAAGAAAGTCAATAAACCTAAGCATCCACTATGAAAATGATGAAGCTACTTGCGCATCGGGTTTTGTGATTATGGTAATGTCTTAATACCTGCTTATGAAGGCGTTCTCGTTCAGCGGCTAGTTGCATGACCATTTTTTTCATGATCTTGTTATGTACAGCGATATCTTTAGCGGTTCACAATTTTCTTTCTTCTGCTTGCTGTGAATATTTCTCCATATCTTTCAATCTACCTTTAAAGAATTTCAGTTCTTCGTTGAGATCTGCATTAGACTCAGATACCGTGATCAACTTATCTTTGGTATTGTCAGCCCTGTTTTCAGCCTTCAAAACTTTTGGATTTTAGATCCTCGATCACATCCTCCATATCAGAAACAGTAGAGTATAACAAAAACAAATTCTGCTTTTCTTTACTTGCTTCAACAGCTGCAACTGCTTTTTCTAATTGAAAATCTGAGTCCCTCAAGCGTTTCTGCATTAGACTCAGATACCATTGAGCAAATCTTTCTGCTCCGCAGGAAGATTAGCCAAGTTACCTGAAACAAAAACAAAGGACGAATTTATGAGAGGTTTTACTATGTTAGCGAGAATCAAGAATCAATTTTACGTACGTGGGAGAGTATAGCCACAGCGGATTCTTATTCGTGGCGACGGAACCCGAATAACAACAATTTTGAATCCTCCCACATCACGTCCACTTAGTTTCAGCGCCTTCTCTATTGCGTCATATAAACGAGAGCTTTGCTGGAAAACTCAACAAAGACAAACAAGTTTTTAGTTAGCATTTGATAAATTGAAAAAAAATTCACAAATGGTTGTCAGCAAATTGGGAGGAAGAACCCACAAACCTGTGGAGACTGCTTCTGTCATGGAGAAGAGAAACAGCCAGGACCATTCCACATGAAGAGAAATGATTAATCAGCATGCGCTTGGCATCATCAACTTCCAGCGAAGTGTAAATGTAATCAGCTCCCATAGGACTACTCAGAAACTGTTAACATTTGATTTCTCGTTTGTCAGCTTCCCTCTGAGAAACTCTGGAGCCATCCACTCAGGCTGTTAAAACAGACGACCAAAGAGAAGAAGTTTCACATGTTACAACTTTTTTTCCACCTGCACATTTCGGAGGTATTAAATTTTAAGAGAGCTTACTGTTCCCGCAACAGATTTTGATGATATGAAAGTGTTTGCCTTGAATCTGGACAGTCCAAAATCGTAAACCTGAGACAAGGGGCAAGGTCGAGTGAGTTTGATATGTTACAGAAACAGGCGACAAGAGGCTTCACATCAATAAAGCTTTTACTGTGTTTAAGATCATTACCTTCACTGTCCAGAGCTTATGATTCTATCTTATTCCTTGAGACAGGGGCAGTCTTTTTCGCCAAGATGAAACATCATGCAACTCAACTATGAAACTTTGGCCTGAACAAGACAAAAAACTATGTGCAAAGGTTTACCTTGGCAAATTTTCTGTTACTATCGATAAATGGGGTCGTTCTGTCACAGCACCCATGAATAGAAGTATAGAACAACATTTGGGTGACGCACACGTTTCATTATTGCAACCATATTTGAAATTAAAGAATTGAGAGATTCAGAGAGGCTTCAAAGTTATCACATGGAGTTAGAAATCAAAAGAGATACATCCCCTAGCTTACATACCTCTCTGAACATTTCTTCACCATAAGCAAAAACGTAGGTAGAATCTTCATTGAAAAAACTATTACAAAGACTTAATTACAATCTCGATATAATCTGTGATGAGGTCTCCTTCTGCAGATATCCTGATGAAACCAGAATCACCCCAATCGTGGCCATTCGCATCGATTCCATGCCCCGTAACAAGAACCACATGACCATGACTGGTATTCTTCTCGTTCTCCATTTCTATTTCCCTGGGATTGTATATTTGCTACAAAAATAAAAATATAAGCTTAGTTCCACAAATAATTCAATTCATAAACCAATATGTAAGTTAATTAGTGTCACAGTGAGCAAGCCGCAGCACGAATAAATTAAAATCCTTGCAGTCACAGGTCCAATAGCCAGTTTATCTTTAAGTTCTCGATGAAAGAGTTCTGTGCTTTCATTCTCTCCATTGATATCCATGCTTTCATACAAGTTGTAATAAAGTACCTCTTCAGGTATGTATCTAGTAACTGAAGAAAACATAAGTAAATTAATGACTGCCTCAAACACAAGAAAACACATGTATCAGGATATATGCAAGGTACCGAGTCTTCAAAATAGGTAGAGGTCAAGGACTGCGAGAACGGACGTATTTTTTCTAGAACACTGCCGTGTTCCAACAATACATGTCTTAAATTGTAGATGTCTTAAATACCACCTCTCTCTTCACGATGCTCCTTGGGTGTTTTGTTCATATACTCCTGAATAGAAAGAGATTTGGTGTGATCAAGAAGGCCTTCCTTCTTCAGGCGAAATTCAAATTGCATTATCATTGCAATGGTCCAGCAATTGTCTTTCTCTTGAGTTACGCAATGACCAAGCAACAAGGGAGGGGTGATCCCCCAACTCCAATATGAAGGAGCCATCTGACAACAAACAAATCACAGAATGGATTAAACAAAAACATAATACAGAATGGATTAAACACAAATAGATATTCAGTACTAGGATTTAATCCGCACTAATTCCGCACTAATTATAGTACGAAGTAATTTGTTTTTAAAAGACATTATTTTGAAATTTAATAAAATTGTTTTTATCTTAATTTTACAATATAGTTAACTAATGATTATAGTTAAAACTGTCAATTTGTAATAATTTGTCTATTTAACCCGTTTTGCAGTGAACTAAAATATTATTCGAGCTAATCCGCAAAAACTTATAATCTTGAAAACAGAACTCTAATATGCACCGTTAAATGACTCTAGTTTTTGTGGTTAGTTTACGAACATTTAAAAAATCGTGTTTAACTTTTAATAAAATTAGTAAAATATGTTTTAACTTTTGTTTTGATATATATTCAAATAAAATATAATAAATTATAATAAAAAATATAGCTAAATTTTGAATATTTTGTTTTCTTTGAATATATATGAATTGATTATTATTTTAAAATATATAATATTAAAAATAATTAAGAAATTAAATAATAAATAATCTCTTTAATATAAAATATATACTTTCCCTATTCTAATCAATAATTTTAAAAGACTATTATACTTTTTCCTATTTCAATTATTTTTTGTTATTTATAATGATATTTTATATAATAATTTACAAAACAAAAATCAATTTTAAAAATGTTTTATTAAATAATATTAAAATCTATTTACTGAACTAGGATTCTCTGAATAAATTAACAAAGTTCATTTTTATTTATTCAGAGAATCCTGCCTAAATTAAAATCTCTGACAAATCTCTTGCGGGTTAATAAAACAAGGGAGTGGCACAAATCTCGTGAAATCTCACCTCTCACGCGTCATTAATTTAAATATTTATTATCAATAAGTAGTAATAGTATTATCTTTTTTTTTTTTTTTATTACCGAAGAAAATATAGTTTTCCGACATCCAAACGCAAGTGGGACGCCACGTGACGGGACCACAAATAGCACGTACTTTCCAAACTATTTTTAACCCAATCTACCAATTTAATAAATAAATAAAAACTATTCCCTCCGTTTCACGGAACGTATTGTTTTAATTTTTTTTTATTTCATCAAGAGTGCCGTTTTACATTTTTAATACAGAATTTTGAATAAAATTTTAATTTTAATATATTAAATAGAGAGAGAAAAATTATTTAATGTATTAATAAGGAATAATATATAACTTTTAATAGTTTCATTTATTATGTGTGAAATATGTCAAAATAACATTTTTTGTGAAACCGAATGAATAATATTTATTTATAAAAGAGGTTTTCAGGGCATATATAATGTTGAAGGAGAGGCAAAACAATATTTGTTTTGTTAACGATAGGTGTAGAAACAAGAGACGGATGATGATAGGTTTATAATCACAATACGGGTAAATGTTTAAACAATTAGTTTGAGCTAGAGTTTTTGTTTTCGTTGATGTGTCACTCCCACAATTATTTTTAACTAGAAGTCATTCGACCGAATAAATAAATATTGGGTAAGAACTCTAACTTTAACTATAGGTTAATGTACTTCAAATAAATATTGTAGAGAATTTTCCCTTCTTCTTATGCATAGGTTTTAGTCGCATTTTAGCCGTATATGTATGTTATTGACTTCTATTTAATTATACATTAGTTGTTTGATTCCACTTCAGTTAAGTTTAGCCTTTCGAGTTATTTGTTTTTGAGCTTCCCATTTTTATTTTTATTTGGACCATTTAATTCAAAGTGTTTATATGTTATTGGGTTTGTTATAGTTTTTTATTAGGTTAATTTAACTAAAATAAAATTAAAATTTCGGATCAATTGGACAATATTTTTTTTATAACAAAAATCAAACATAATTTAAGGATTTCGAATTTAGTTTCAGTGTACTTTGGTGAAGTTTATAAAATATAAATTTATACGAATTTAGTTTGATAAAAGATTCAAAAATCCATAAGATATTTTACCTCCACCAATTTTAGGTACATCTCTCTGTTTTTTTTTTGGTTTGTTTAAATGCACTACTTTTGCTCACATATAATATCTAAATACGGAATTCAAATATATATTTATTATATGAAAAATAGAGCCAGAAAACATTTGCTCCATCGAGAAATGGAACCGGAATCGCTGTTTCTGTCATGGAATGTCTTCAAGATAGTTCCCAGGCTCTACAAGAATGGAAGGTAAACCAAAATCTGCCAATTTTCACGCAAGACCTTTATAACCAGTTATTAAGAACATGGGTATATAACCTCGATAAACCGAACCGATCAGATCTGAACCAAATCAATACGATCCGAAAACTGGATTAAGACAAAAAAAATATCGATTAGATTTTGAGTTTACTTGGGTTATCCTTCTAAAACTTTAAAACCCGAAAAATCCAAACACTTGAACCGAAACCCAACACTCCTAACTAAAAATTAAGACTGGTCCGACCGGTTAAATCATGACCCGGCTGTTTGTTGTTCGGTTTGGTATCATCCAAACAAGAATCAGATTTTCTGTAATTGAGATTAGCCAAAAAAACTAAAATATAATATGTCATTGTAAACTGACAAAGAGAGAAAAACAAAACTGGATTATGAGATTCTGAAAAAGTTAAGACTCTTAGATGTTTTGTTGGGATATAAAATAAGCCATTGACGACGTTAAGATCACGAAGATTGCAACGAGTATGTGCTTGAACCTAAGAGCTCCAGCATCTAATCTCCTTACACTTCCAATATCTGATCTTGACCCCGTTTCTTCCTCCTACAAAACGGTGACCAACATCACTTCTCTATTAGGTCCTCAAAGAACAGAGCCAATTTTAATATTCAACATATGTTTACTAAAGCTAAATTAGTAAATTTCACTTAGATGCCTGCAAAATAAGGTTTTTAGTAGGGAAGAAATCAATTTACCTCTAGATTAGTTAGTGAAGTGACAGTAGCTTGAGGTTTACTTTCTTGATGATAAGAAGGATAATTTTGGTCAGACTTTGGTGAAACTTCACTTCCATTTCCACTCTCCATATAACCGGTCTTTCCAATCTTCTTCAACTTCACCATCAACACACAATTCTCTCTTGACAAGTTAGTTATCTGCAAGAAATTCAATAAACCTAAGCATCCACTATGAAAATGATGAAGCTACTAGGGCATCGGGTTTTGTGATTATGGTAGTGTCTTAATACCTGCTTATGCAGGCGTTCTCGTTCAGCGGCTAGTTGCATGACCAGTTTTTTCATGATCTTGTTATGTACAGCGATATCTTTAGCGGTTCGCAATTTTCTTTCTTCTGCTTGCTGTGAACATTTCTCCATATCTTTCAATCTACCTTTAAAGAATTTCAGTTCTTCGTTGAGATCTGCATTAGACTCAGATACCGTGATCAACTTATCTTCGGTATTGTCAGCCCTGTTTTCAGCCTTCAAAACTTTTGATTTTAGATCCTCTATCACATCCTCCATATCAGAAACAGTAGAGTATAACAAATTCTGCTTTTCTTTACTTGCTTCAACAGCCGCAACTGCTTTTTCTAGTTGAAAATCTGAGTCCCTCAAGCGTTTCTCAAGCGATGCTAACTTCTCCAGAGTGAAGCCTTTTGATCTGAAATTCTCCAACTCGTCGTGAAGCTCCTTTTTGCTTTCTTCTAGCGTTTTGCATTTGGATTCTGCTTCCTCAGCCCTTTCTTCGGTTTTCGCTAATTTATCTTTCAGTTCCTCGTTGATACGTTCAACATCTATTATCTGAGCAGCAGAAGTAGCATCCACGTCTTTTGCTTGAAGCCCATATTCATTCAGTTGTTCCTCAAGGGAGCTAACTTTTTCACTTAATGTGGAATTCTCAGTGTTCAACAGAATCAATTTTTCCTCAGCTTCTTTCAAACTCTCTTTTAAGCCTTCTGTTTGTGCCATAAGAAAGTCATGAAGTCTTGCATTGCTGCTATCAAGTTTGTGCAAGGCACATTCCTTAGCTTCTAAACGTTCCCTTGAATCAACGAGCTCAGACTTCAAGTCATCTGCCCGCTTAAAAGAGCCGCTTAGGTTGAACTGAAGAATCTGGAGTTTTCCAGACATCTCCTTTGACATTCCCTTAAAGACTTCAGAAGCATTCTCAGCCTCGAGCCACCTCGAATACGCATCTTCGATTACTTCTTCCATGTAGACAACATCCTGCTCGGAAGAATATAGTTTCATCCCTAGTTCGTATTCAGTATTTCTTGACTCACTAAGTTTCTTCTCAAGTTCCATCTCCTTGGCCATAGATTTCTCAAGCATCCTCAAAACGTTCCTTTGCTGATCAGCAGTCTCCATTTTAATCTTATTGCTCAGATCACCATACTCACCATCGTTTTGAGATTCTGCAGCAGGCCCTCCAGACACTAACAAAACAAAGTTAACATATTTTCCATCAAAGCCTGAGAACCTTTTATGAAACATGAAAAATTTATCCAGCTAGTCATCATAACAAGGTTAAAATAAAGCTAGATTGGTAGGTTTGTCACTTACAGCTTCCAAGTTCATCCAAACCAGAAGATAACCTCTGAAAGTTAGAAGATTGCTTCTTAATTTCCCGCACTTGGTCCATTAACTGGTCCAGAGATTGTTCGGCATCACGCAACTTTCCTTCCAAATCCGAGATAGCATCTCCATGATGTTGAAACGGAGATATCATGCCACGGGCACTTTGAATCTCTTTATGGCGAAAACCAAGAAGCGAGTCAAGTTCTTTAACCTCTGAGCTGAGAATTGAAGACAAGAGATCAAACTCCAACGCCTTCTCAGCCGAATCATCATCATTACTCGAAGGTTCTTCTTCTTTCTCAGAAACAAAGGACTCAAAGTCGTTTTCCCTCGAGACGAGTTTCATAGTAAGACTATTTAGATTCACCAACTTCTCGGAGACAAAAGCGAAATCCAATTCAAATTTTGTCAGAACTTGGCCTGCACTGGATGGTACTGTATTCATATCTTCAAGAAGGCTTTCTTTTGTTGAGCTGGGCTCTGGTACGAGGCTGTCGTTGTCATCGACAGAGACAGTTGTATGGTGTTCCGTTTCTATCTCCATCTTTCAGGTTCAAAAGAGAAATTGCAACCGCGTGAAATCTAACTGCAACAGAGAAAAAGCATAATTTTTTGTCAAGAAATTGAATAATTAGGGTTCCTAACGATCCTGGGTTCCGCTAAATCAGAAATAATCTCGATTCTCGAAATATCTAGGTAAGAGTTTATAGAGCGGATTTATTAATATTTTACGATCGACTTTGAGATCAACACAAAGCTTGGAAAAGAGAAGACTTACATATAGAAACGAAACCACACGATTCAGATCAAAGAAGCTTCCTTGTGAGGAAATGATCGAGAGGGACAGAGAGTTTACGATTACGAGAGACAGAGATCGAGAAGAAGAAAAAGAACAAGGGTTCGTAACTAAAAAAACCAAAAGAAATGTTTTTTTGACAGTAACTCTTTCCTAATCTTTAAAAGCTTTTATTAATTTTCGCACTATGGAAAATAGACGTCTATTCTCTAAATTTTGTTGTTTCCCAAATTTGGGACATGCTGTAACACCGAATCGAAACTAGCTGTATATATTAATATCTTCGGCTGTAAGATATTGACAAGTGACGAACAAAAATAGAGATATGAAACCGCATTGAATTTTATGTTTTTTTGTTCTTTCTTTCTTTTAAATGCGAATTTGTTTCTTACAATCTACTACATAGCAGATCCATTTAAGCTCTTCCAAAATCTGAACAGAATATGGGTTCTTGAATTCCGAATATATAATTTACATTTTTTGCTTAAGAAACTTAATAATTACACTGATCATATAATCACTCCTTGAGAGTTAAAAAAAATAATCATAATGTGACGCCTCTTTAAGTCTCCAATCTTCTTGAGAAGCATAAGCTTAGCTCATGAGAAGCAATGCTTCTCGAGTTCGACCCAAAAGACTCAGAGCGGTTGCTGCTATGTGATGTCCGGTTAGCCCCGCAAGAGCAAGCTGTTCGCTAGGCGAAGCTTCTTCGATGTAGCCATCCGGTAACACAATCGGTCTCCACTACCAATGTTTAATCCCAAAAAAAAGAAGAGTAAATTATAACCCAAAACCTATAAAAGATGACAACTTTGAAAATATGTGGTTTTGATTTGTGTGTGTACCTTTATTTTCCCATCGAGCTGGCCATCGAGGGCTATGAACTGTGCCACATGAGAACCAAACCCTCCAACGCAGCCTTCTTCGACAGTGATTAGGAATTTGTGGTTCTGACAAAGATCACGCACAAGCTTTATGTCGAGGGGTTTGCAAAATCTTGCATCAGCTACGGTCACGTTCAAACCGAGTTTCGAGAGAAGCGAGTGAGCATTAAGACAATTCTGAACCATGGCTCCATACCCGAGTAAAGCCACGTCTTGACCCTCTACAACAACTCTTCCTCTTCCGATCTACTCTAATAAGATAAAACAGTTCTTGTGTCAGCATGGCCTGTTTTCGCAACAAACAAAAAGATTTGGTGATTAGATTGGAACCTACTTCAATTGGTAATCCAGTGCGAACGACATAATTCTTGTTGACGATGGCGCCTCTGGGGAACCGGAAACAAACTGGGCGGTCAGTGATGTAAGCTGCAGTAGCAACCATATTTACAAGCTCGTCCTCATCAGCTGGAGCCATGGCTATCATGTTTGGTAAGCATGACATGAAAGCTATGTCAAAAGCTCCACACTGCACTGGACCATCGGATCCAACAAGCCCTGCGCTTGTAATAACAAATCGCACCGCCTTTCTCTGCCTATCTACATCATGGACCACCTAACGAAACCATCAAAGACACTAAGACCCTTTGCTTATAATAAAAAAATCTTTAGAATATTTTTCTATGCGAGATAAAAGTGAAACCTGGTCATAAGCTCTTTGTAGAAATGCAGAGGGAATAATGCAAAACGGCTTGAGACCTCCAGAAGAAAGACCAGCAGAGAATGTGACAGCATGCTGTTCAGGCATTCCGACATTGAAAAACCTGTCTGGAAATCTCTCCTGAAATGTAACAAGTGATGGATCCATCTCCATTCCCGCATGAACCACAACAATATCTCTATCTTTTTCTGCCTCCATCACCAAGGCCTCCACAAAGTAATCACTATAAGTGCGTCTGTCTGAGACACAATAATAAACCGTCAAAGCCAAGATTTGGATAAGCACATATTGTCAAGAAAATAACATAAGCAGAGAGATATACCTTTGACCACGATGTTCTTTCCGGTTTTTGCATCTCGGTTTTCCTCTGTGATAACATGGACCAACACAGGACCCATTGAATCTAGAGAAGCTACTTCTCGGAAGACACAAAGTAGATCTTCAATGTTGTGTCCATCAACAGGACCAATGTAGTACAAACCAAGTTCCTCAAACAGAGTTGATCCTGTTGGTCCCACCATACCACGTGCATACTCATCGACTTTGGCTGCCCATTCATACATCCCCTTTCCGATTTTTTTCGTCATAGCCTGCCAATATCCATAGCAAAAACAAAGAATCAATAATACTAATTGTTCGACACTAAATCTCCAGCCATTGTAAGCAGCTTAGTTTCATAAAGAGAGTATGGAGAATGCGTACTTTGGCTAGTTCTCTAAATTTCCGGAAAATTTGGCTAGACTGGATTTTGCTCATGATGCTGGATAGTGCACTGATGGATGCCTTGGATCCCTCCGCCATATTTGGATGCAAAGAGTGACGGCTATCATTTAGTATAACAATCGTATTAGAATCCAAGTAACCAGCATTGCTCATTGCCTCATATGCTTGACCTGCAGTTATTGTCACGTTGTCTATCACAGCAACAACCCGATCCCTCTTTCCTTTCATATCTCGAGCAACTGCTAATCCTAAGAAACATAAATAAAATGCTCAGCACACCGAACCAAAAAATAGCATTCATTAGCTCATCTATAGCTATATGCAACTGACTCTTCAACAATGGTCATAGGTGACGAAAAAAATTACCGAGCCCAGCAGAAATACTGTTGCAGCCATGCCCGGTCCCAAAA
Organism: Eutrema japonicum; assembly: GCA_030161315.1. Lineage (NCBI taxonomy): Eukaryota > Viridiplantae > Streptophyta > Magnoliopsida > Brassicales > Brassicaceae > Eutrema > Eutrema japonicum. Next base: position 52,202,986 of record BSQW01000005.1, read on the forward strand.
GTATCATATTCACTCTCCAATCTAGAAGTGGCCCTAGAAATACCATTCTTTTGTCTGGATGGTATGGCAGACCAACGTCTTGTCAAGACTTTATGTGCATATGTCTACAAAGGACGAAACAAGCTATTAATACCACAAGAAACACATCAAAACCTTGCACGAAAACATAAGAAAATCAGATCATCAACCCCCCTGAATTTAAAAACATAAGCTTACTTGTTCCACAGAATCCCACAATATTTTGTCAACAGGGGCACGAAAAACATAATGCAGAGCAAGGGTAAGCTCTATTGCAGCCAAACTAGGGTTCACAGGCTTTTGGGTCTTCAATAGTACAGAAAGAAGCTCCGTACGGATTTCATCAGCTAATTGCTTCAACTCCTACAAAGAAGTAACCATCTTCATTAACCCCAAGCCCTTTGAGTTTCATTCAACTGCATATGGCATAAGAACATCAAGACACTACCTTAACACTCAAATTTTTTAACTGCGATGGAGTTTCAATGCTGTCTAGTATAGGCGTCTCAACTTTCTCATCGCAGTACTCATCAATATTTGGCAAAGAACATACCCGAGCTCGATTTGAAAATTCCTGGATATCAAAAGCTACATTAGGAGGTTCGAAGCAAAATACGATCTAAATCCGAAGCAAAAACGCAGTTGATTAAAAGTTTGGCACTTTTGTGATCATTGTCACAACATTAACGAGAGAATAAGAGAAAATAATGAGACGGGTCTTAACCTTGTGAGTGGAGCTTGCAGCTGAGAAGAAGCTCTTTCTGGAAACATCAACTTTACATGGAAGCGAGGAGACGGTAATATCCGACCTCAAATCAAATCGAGTTGAGATTCCAAATTGATACCCAATCGAAGCCGAACCCATGAAGAAAAAAGCCTCGAGAATCAACTACAAAGGCCGATAATTCTAGAGAAGAAATGAAACATGCAAGAAATTCTAGGGAATCATCATGCGGATTCGAAAGAAATGCCGCGAATGGAGAAGCTTTTACATGATGGGGAGAATTCACAGAATCCAGATGACTTGGGAGAGAGAGAGAGAGAGGAACATTTGTGCTGCGTTGGGCCTGAAGATATATAGGCTTTGAATAAACCAATTAGTTTTCTTTGTTGGGCCTATTCCATAATCCTGATTTTTAATCCAATTTTCGCCTCAAAGTCAATTTTATTTTTTTATTTATCACAGAGATCTATCTACCAATACCAAAAATCTGTGTACAAATGTCTAAATCCTGGCAGATTTTAGTTTGACAGCATGCAGAAAACATACTACAGCTCAAGAGACTTGTAACTAAAATAAATTATTTTGACAGTCAACTTTTAGGCGGACTCTTGCTGTTGCAAAAGGCCAACTCTGAAACCAGTGCAATGTGATCGCTTCCCCATTTCTGTACCAAACCAACCATAAATACAAATTTTTTAAAAGTTCCATAATCAAAATCGGATAAATGAAAAGCAAGATCATGGGATTTTACTGGAGTCGGGAAGCCTGGTGTCCACTGCATTGCTTGTTTCGGTATTGGAGCAAGCACACGCACCGTTTGTAGACCTTCCGACCGCCTAACCCCCAACCAGAAAATTAAACTTTTAAAATATGTTAAATCCATCATAATCTGATCTCAAGACTTGGTTGTTTTTTGGTTCGAATATGCTATTACCATATGTAGTCAACTGTCCCCATGAAACATCTGTGATAACTGGTCACTACTGGTTCTCCGTTTTCATCCCTTGTGTTCCCTTGACCCTAACAAAACAGCTTCTTAGTTTCTCAAGTGAAAGGACAAAAGTGTAGGGAATTACAATACCTCAATTTCCGAGTAAGTGCTTTTAAGATCCATAGCGTGTTCAACCGTACTTCTTTCTGGGTCACCTGCTGCAGTTGCTATCTCCATTGGGGTCCAAGAGGACGGATTATAACTGATTTTCCCATTATCAAGACCCGATTTACGTGACAATTCATTCACAAGTTCCTCTTTTTGACTCGAGTCATTATCGTGTAGCTTAGCCAAAAAGGTTTCCCCATCTTCACCTATACCTTCTTCGTCTTGTGAGAATACAACTGGTTCGTCCAATGTTAAGCCATCTAGTTTCATCTCGGCCATAGTGTCAACCTTGGCAGAGAGACTAGAGGAAATATTTTGAGCATTCGATACAATTTCCTCAGGATAATGCTCTGTTGCTGACAAAACAGAACTTGCAGATAGTTTTTCTCTCAAATCCTCTTTAGCATTGGAAGCATGTGGACGTTCTGGATCTGATTTGGTTACTGAAGAAAGATCTTCAGCTATCAAGAAATCCCCGGAGTCATCACGTTTTCTGTTTTCTATTCCGAGATTGCAAACTGAGGCCAAATCCTCGCCTGGTAATATTCGTTCAGAGCTGGAGGTGGCTTCGTGAGCAGCAAGAATTGTAACACCACATGGAAGCTCAGATGTGTTTCTGGAGGGGGTCTTTTCAATATCTTTGTTGGAGTTATTTTCCATACGAGCATTTGCCATCAAATCTTGTCGTTGAACTTGACCTTGTGGAGATTTATTGGCGGACTGAACCCTATAAAATTGAATAGGCCTATCAATCATACAGAAAATAATAATAATATATAAAGGACGTTAAACCAGAGAGATTCTAAGGTAAACATAAAGGACGTTAAGTTGCACAACAAAATGCATATTGATGTTCAAGAACTTGGTGTGTTCATGCTCTACCTTGTTGTATACATTTCTGGCCGTGGTGGACGAATTACAGCAGAAACTTGCCCCGAAACTTTGTCTCTGGCCAAACCAGACAAATCCAACTGCAGGGAGCAGCACAAAATACAATGTGAACCATGTACATAACGTTGTTATTAAGTGAGGGAACTGCCTTTACCTTCCGCTCCGAAATAAAGTTGTACAAATGACTCTGCAACCAGGTAAAAGAATATTATTATCCATGTCTCACAAAGCAAGTGGTTTTCGTTATATCAACTGGTTAAGGTAAGAATGTCGTACCTTTGGTGTACAATTGAAATCCCCACATAGAACAACAGGCGCATCATCCCAGAGTTTCGAAACAGCATGAGCTCTCTCTAAGAGTGTTCTGACCTGTGCAGAAGAGTTATATAAATACATAGATGACGACTGACTATAATTAGACAACCCAAGTTAAGGAAGGGGCGACAGGTATCCCTTCAGATAGGAGTGCAATGTTTCATGAATTCTCTCAGACAACTAACACTTTTACATGGTCATAGCTTATAGACAGAGTTAAATCAGAGTCTGGCATACAAACTAATGGAAAGTACCTGACCAAGTTTAAAGTCTCCTCTTTTAGGATTAAAAAGCACGTGAATATTACAAATGACGACTCGGCGGGAACAGCTGCAAAAGAAAATGGCAGTTCATTTCAACCCAACCATAAAGTATATTCCATAACGAAAACCCATGAAGACTGAAAAAAATCAGCCATATTTTCTAGTGATTGGCAATTGTCCATCCATAAAATAATATGATAGTAACATTTACAGATATTATTAGATTACCTTTCAGATGGGGAGACCTCAATTTCTTTTGTGTGTGAATTCAACAGTGTCTACATAGAGCAAGTTTAATTTAGGGTAAAGAGACAAAGGTATGTAAGTCACTATCAACGTAATGTATCCATATTACCTCAAGCACACATATCTGGGCAACATTATCCCGGAGACCAAGTTGATTGAACTGGATGCTTTCTTCGTGAACCAACTTGAATCTAATACGATAACAATGATAAACCCAAACGAAATTCCAGACCGAACCACAAGAGGAAGGACAAGGGAATCAAACCTATTTGATCGCCAAAATATTGCACAACCGTCAACAGCATTACCCGTCCGCATCTACAGTTTTATACAATAGAGTTAGCCCCACATTTGAAGCCTAGTTCTTAAATCTTTGATACATATCATTTAATCTTTAGTCCTTGGAGAATACAAACTCAGGACTGCCATCTTTTAAACAGAACTAACAAAAATTATCGATGCCGATGATGCCAATTCTTAAGAAAGATAGATTACCCCTAAAAGTTTTTCAACAGATGTAGAACGTATGCATACCTTCCAAATGCCCCTATATCCCCGGATCTTCATCTCCTCGTCTAAGTCCTGAAATTTATCAACTTCCTGACATATGCAAAATAATATTTCATTACTGTGCATATGGAAGATACATTCGTATACGACTAAAGATGAGGAAAACAAGAATGCTTTGTCTCCTTAGTCCCTCATATGCATAAACAATTGCAGAAACAATAACCTGGAGGCACATTATATCTGCAGACCATAGGCCAAGCTCGAACACTAATTTGCTCTTTCTCCATCCCCAACTCAACATATTCCTCGGTATATGAAAGTAAAGACTTCTCCAGTGATCATTTGCAAGGTAATCCGCCAATATGTTATACGATAAAACCACAAACTTTTCTGCAGGAAAAACAAAAAAAAACATATAAAAAAACTGAAGCATAGAAAGTCGCGTGAAGTGAAAAGCGATGGCCAAAAAATTATAAGCAAAAGTTACCGGACCCAGGAGGTGGTGCCGTTTTGGCATATTCCCATTCTCGGTAATCCGAGGGTTTTGACCGTGGCCGTTGACGGAAGCTCCGTTGTGGAGGCGGCCGAGAAATCTGGTTTTGATAGAACGGAGGGGGAGGGCAATGCGAATAGCTTTGACTGGACGGCGAATGATTAGGTTGCCATTGACCTCGAGGAGGCGGAGGCCGAACTTCGTAGTTCTGATTGAACGGCGGTTGATGGAAAGGCTGCTGCCGCTGACCTAGCGGGGGCTGAGGTTGTCGATATGGTTCACCATTGTTGAAACGACGAGGATCGTGGTTCGATGACGAGCCTCTGCTGCCATGCCGGAGTCCGAGATTGGCGTCATGGACTGACTGGAAATGCGATTCTCCGGTCACGAACTGATCTCTTCCTCCGTCGTTGTACGGAAGATCGGAGAAACTTCTCCCGCCTCGGCCTCGGCCACCTCTGTACTGCTCCGTAAGAGACAAACCATCTTTCATTAACCGAAGCAAGTAAGAATCGCACCGAGACTGAGACTGATACTAAAAGAGAACGGCTGAGGGAAATTTTACCGGATAGCGACTGGACATGGCTTGATGGAAACTTCGAAAAATAGAACGAGAAGGCCGCATCGATCGACTATCTAAGCACTGAGAAAGAGAGCAACCGAGGAGACGAATCAATCCAATGATAGATTCTGATAGAACAACATTTTATATATATGGAACCTCAATGTATCTGTTTAGTTAGTTTTGTTCAAAAAAAATATATCTGTTTAGTATCATCTCATTTGATCAAAACCGCGAGTCGCCGCCATTACAAACACGACGATGGAGCTGCAAAGTTAAAATTTCCCCAATCAAAAGGTCCAAATCACTAGAGAAACGTTGTAAGAATATAACCAGGAGTCTGTAGCTTTGGGATCAATAAGAAACTTCAAGGTCATCAAAACAAGCAAAACTCTGGAAACCGACACATCATAACATTAATAATAGATCCTGAATTGAACAAACAAGCTGGGGAAGAATGGCTTCCTCCAAGTTGCCTATTGTCGTCATTTGTTGGCTTCAGATTGAGCAAAGGACTTGGTGACAACATAGCAATCTCTTGGCTCGATGTTGATGTAATAGTTTTGTATGGTATCTGTGATCTCAAACCCAAACTTCTTGTAGAACTTGATAGCATCCTCGTTGTTTGTCTGAACGTGCAAGTATATCTCACACATGTTTTGCTTGGAGCACATATCAAGAACATGATTCAATAACTTTGAACCTGCAAAAGAAAAAACAAGTTATTGACATAAGGTTACGCTATAGAAAAGAATGGGATTTAGATCACCTCATATCTTGATGTTTGAGATAAAACTAAGACATGCACAAAAACTATGGACCATTTTTTTTGTGGCATGGATCAATGCTCAAGATGAACATACTAGAGTTTTCTATATCATTCCTGTTTTTCAATGTCAAGATTCAAGTTTGGGATAGCAGATTTATGACTGACCAATGCCAATCCCGCGGTATGGTGCAAGAACACCAAGTGTCATTATATACACTCGCATGGCCCCGCCTTCTTTCTTCTCCAGCCGACAAGCAATAGCTCCAACACATATGTCACTGTAATAAGCTGAGAGGAAGCAAATCCATCATTAGAGCATCAAGGATTTTTCATGCCTCACAAATTGGAGGAAACAATGTAACCCAAAGAACAGCACTGTCAAAATAATAGATATTAACTAGATGGTGTCGAATCTAAGATATTAGCAATCATTAGACATTAGTTTCATGATTGCATATTTTACAAGATTTCATATAACAAACTGGTTTGTAAGGACTAGTAGGTACAAAAATGTGCAGTCATTCCACAAAAATAAGCATGAGACTCAGAGAGCGACCAAAAATGGGTCTAAATCAACTAGCAATTAGACAGCTAGGTGCTAATGCTAAACATAAAACTTTCACTTGATTAAAGAAAATCATGCAAATATTCTTCTAACAATGGTCACGAAAATACTTTCCTTACGAGCGAACAAGAAACATCAACTGTGTCATTTAGTCCAAAGGAAAGGACAAGCCACAATCCTCACAGCAACACCTATAACAATGGCCAAGCAGGCAAAGGACCAGCAACGCTAAGAATCTTAAAAGCACGAATGCAAAAGGCTTTTCTGTCAAAATTGAAGTAATAAAAAGAATGCTGTATTTCTTTATAGAGAGTCTCCTAACTTGTCTACCAGGCCTAAACACTAAAAACAGTTCATAAATCCCAAAGCAGCTAACTTTTTTCCTATTAAAGGAAGAGAATAATGCCCCATAAGGCATAAAGACAGAAAACAAAAGAAATCCCACAAACCGATCTGACTCGAAATCACAATCTTAGAAAATCACACGATCAGCAAAAGCCAGTGTGGCATATAAAGAGAAATTACTGAAAAAAAAAAACCAAGTAAAGAAGCCGAACCAAGCTTAGTGAATTCGCCGGAAGCGATTGCATCAGCGTAGTACTTGTCGTTGTAGCGAACCGGGAACAGAACAGTGTTGAGTTTCTTAAGCTGCATCAGGTTTTTGTCTCTGACTCCATCTAGCGATAAGCTGACTTCTCGCCCAGTTCCCATCGCCGTCTTCCTCTACCCGAAGAATCTAGAAAACTTATTACTGCGGAAAAAAAAGAACGAGATCGATTCGTCGTCGTAAGGACAGAGAAAGGAAGATTTATTTTAGGGGATATCGAGAAATTTTATTTAGGGACACTTTTTTTAAGGTTTTTGTTTTTTAATCCCGATGGGTTTCCGTTTCAGACAGATTATTGGGCCTAGAATATAGTTTGGGCCTAGACTAAGCCCACATAGTTCTAACCTTCTTGTTAGGCTTTTGTGTTTCGTGTATATCTAAGAAAAAACACATTCGTAGAGCTTTCTTCTTCTTTATTAATCATTATCTTAGCCATCTCAGCAAAACGAGCTAAAATAAACCATGAAATTCATGAGAAGTTTTAACTCTCTCTATTTCCGTGTGTTCGGGCCTGGAGTAAACACTTGTCGTTGACATATATTGTGAAGCATAAACATTCGTTCAGGGATTTGCTATGGGGGAAGAAGAGATGTATTGGTGCTCGAGAAATCTTCATAACCTCAAGATATTTGACATTCTTGTGTAGGATGCATTGCCTCAAACTGGAGGACATAAGTAAGTTTCTTGTCTTTCACCATTTCACAAGATAAATCCACTGGTTATCGAAGCTCGAGAAACCGTTGAAATAACCAAAGCTCATTAGAGACTCTGCCCAGTAATACATGATAGTGACCTCTAATGCATTTTCTTTAAAGTGACATCTATAAAGGATACTAGTTTATTCAGGGTCATTCAAACCTTCTCCTCTTGATCGTCTCCCTGACTTCTTCTTCTCTCATGGAAGCTTCTCTGAGGATTAACCGAGCAGACCGTCTTCTTAAAGAGAGAGAAGATTTGGACCTTTTAGTGTTAGCGTTCTCCTTGATCAACAAAGCTTCAGCTCTCTCCTTAGCTGATTCACAAATCTCAGTGGCGGCTTCCCTAAAAAGCGCAGTTACATCTGCAGTTGGTTGATCCATGAGATAAGAAATCATGGGATGGAAATCACAACCCACAAATTTCTTCATCTTCTCCGGCTCCTGCAAACAAACAGTGATTTTTTGAACTTTTGTACCTCTTTATGCTAATATAAAGACTTACATATATAATATAACAACTTACATATAATGACATGACGTCTTCACAATGCTTGATAGCTTTAATATTCTGGTGAAGAATATCATAGCTGTTGCATCCTTCATAAACTAAACTTCTGCATTCTTCATTACCTAAACCAAAGTGTACCGCAAGTTTGGCAAACTGCATGAATTGGTTAAAAAGAACTTGTTACAAAATCAACAAGTTAACAAAGGAGTAGACAAATACAGAGATACCTTCTCGGACAACAAGATACGTGTATCAAATATAGATTTGGGCCTAGGATGGTTAATGCCGATTTCTGCAAAAGCTTTCACCAATCTTTGAACGTCGGATCCGATGTCATGGCCGATCCAGATTTTTCCGTCGAGCATTTCGTAGATATTGTTAGCATTGGATTCTTTAAAGAACCGATAACCCATACTCGAGTATGAACCAATGGCCCCCAGCGTCCGAGACAAAACTTTGACCACTCCGAACCGCAGCCCTGCACGATCTTCTTTGAATTCAAAGAAAGCAATTACTCGGTCGCTCATGATTTTGGATCTGAGAAATTAGGTTTTTTTTAGGTTTGGAAGCGGCGGAGAAGTCTTAAAGTTTTAGTCAAGTATATTCATTTGGCGGGTTATGAAATTTATGTTTCAATCAAATTATTATATGTTCATTTATCGTTGTTTTGATATTTTTGATAAATCATCAACCTCCAATTAACCAAATACTTTCTTCACGCCCCCTTCAATTTACTTGATGAGCTGAGAGAAGAATTTGACAACACCCATTAAACCCAACCAAATTGTAATTGAAAAAATCAGAACATATTTGTCATTTTTCGTAACGCATATATTAATCATTGCTACAATAATGGCCATGATCTTAGTACTTACTTGAACTTGAAATCTATACATAAACCATGATCATCTCTGTAACAGCTACATTTCACTACAAACCCCTAGACTAGTTATTATAGTCCTCCACTAGAGTAACAAGAAAATCCTTACCAAAATATTCACACTAAACTCCGTCTCATAGACGACCCTTTGAGAGGAGAAGAAAACTAGGATTTCAATTGCTGAAAATGAGTAGAGTACACAAAATAAACAACTCACAAAACTCAGGATACATGAGTGCTAATAACACGGTGAAGAGTGTGACAGTGTCATTCTCCTATCACGCTATTTGCAGGAAAGACAAGACAACAAGCCCTACCGCAGGTTCAAAACTCACTTCAGCTTAGTGTTAGAGGGGGATTTAGCACTCCCCCGGTTTAACCCGGTTTGAATAGAAATCAGCCCAACAATCAACTTCAAGGCCCATCGAAACCGATCTACGTAATTAAAGGGAAATTTCCTTTAATTAATAAAGAGAAGATTTCCTTTATTTGGATAAAGGCAAATCCCGGAAAGAAAGGAGATTATCCTTATCAGCTTCAAGGAAAAAGGATAATTGCCAATACAAAGTCAAGAAGGAAAAGGAAGAGCTAAGGACTTCAAGACTTATAAATAAGGAGGCCATCGCCTCATTCTGGAGAATCTCAAAATCCCATCACATCCTTTGTAACAAGAACTACGTTTTGGCTTGATCCCTATTTGAAGGGTACGTAGGCAGCCTTCAACGGCACAGCTATGATTCTAGTAAAATAATTCTCCTAAACTCTAAACTGAATTCGCCAATCTACGATGTGTGCGAATTCTGGTTCCTTCAATTGGCGCTAGAAGGAGGGGGCAAGAAAAATCTGGTGTTTATGGAGAATTATTTTAAAACCCTAGAAATCCGACAAACACACCGAACTCATCAGACCGCAGCCATTGAACACGCCGAGCTCGCGGAGGCAAACTTATCGTACCGCCGATCTCGAACTCAACGTGACGAACTCACTTGCCGAGCATGAAAACCACCATGACCAGAGAAGATGTAACTTGCATGCCGACCAGGAAGCACCCGATGCTGACCTCACTCACCATCACCGCCGACATGAAAGAAGATCAGATTTCTCTTTTTTGTTGGGCTTGCTCCAACGTAGTCAAATTCGGTAAAAAAAAAAAAAAAAAAAAAGGACATCCACTGATAGATCCAGCTCGTCACTTATCGATTATAGCTCGTCTACAGAGCTCCCTAAAATTCAGGTATTTTTTATCAAATTTTTTACTTGTTATTCGAAGATATTTTCTTTTCAGATTATATCACAGGATCCGTTCCTTCAAGCCGAACTTAAGCAGTTCGCCGAACTCGTACAGTTCGTATCATCAAGCCGAACTTAAGCAGTTTGCCGAACTCGTACAGTTCGTATCATCAAGCCGAACTTAAGCAGTTCGCCGAACTCGTACAGTTCGTATCATCAAGCCGAACTTAAGCAGTTCGCCGAACTCGTACAGTTCGTATCATCAAGCCAAACTCAAGCAGTTCACCTACCTCCCAATCGAACATATCGCCTACTTCGCAGTAAAGCAGCTCGTGGTCGTAGCTCGACGATCCGACAGTAAGGTAGCTAGCGGTCGCAGCTCGTCGGTCTAACAGTTAGGTAGCTCAGTCGCAACTTACTCATCATGCAGTCACAGTTCGCCGATCTCGCAGCCCCACCTAACTCACGGCCACAACTCGCCAACCCCCTGCTCGCCAAACTCACGATCGCAGTTCTCCGACCGCACAGCTCGCTGACCTCGCAGTATGGCAACTCGTAATCGTAATTCACCGATCTAAACAATTGGGCAGCTCGCAATCACAGCTCGCCGACCTCACAGTCCCGCACGAACTATCGAAACCGAACTTGGAAAAGCCGAGACCGACCTCGCACCTAACTAACAAACGCCGAGCTCAGTCTCGAGCTCAATCTCTCGTCTTTAGTAATTTTTGCAGGAACAAAGACGAACAACGTCTAAAAGGAAATTCGACCAGATGCTGATTTCAATTCCAATCGGGCTAAAGAAATCCGCCGAACTCGAACACTCCTTCGCCGAACTGAGGGGGGGACTAATTGTTAGAGGGGGATTTAGCACTCCCCCGGTTTAACCCGGTTTGAATAGAAATCAGCCCAACAATCAACTTCAAGGCCCATCGAAACCGATCTACGTAATTAAAGGGAAATTTCCTTTAATTAATAAAGAGAAGATTTCCTTTATTTGGATAAAGGCAAATCCCGGAAAGAAAGGAGATTATCCTTATCAGCTTCAAGGAAAAAGGATAATTGCCAATACAAAGTCAAGAAGGAAAAGGAAGAGCTAAGGACTTCAAGACTTATAAATAAGGAGGCCATCGCCTCATTCTGGAGAATCTCAAAATCCCATCACATCCTTTGTAACAAGAACTACGTTTTGGCTTGATCCCTATTTGAAGGGTACGTAGGCAGCCTTCAACGGCACAGCTATGATTCTAGTAAAATAATTCTCCTAAACTCTAAACTGAATTCGCCAATCTACGATGTGTGCGAATTCTGGTTCCTTCACTTAGATTTTGAAGAGCTCATTAGTGGTTTAGCAATGGGGCGAGCAGGAGCGGCCCTTGTGGCTTTCTTCAAGTCATACTTTATCATAGAGAAAGCGCAGATCATCGCAATCACCATGGTTGGGTACACATAAACGGTTTTTGTTGGGTCGGTATTCACTGGCTTCCTTAAGATCCCTTCCTTGACAAGACCCCAACTGGCCCGGCTCAATATTATTAGGACCCCTGGGAAAAAAAAAAAAATTTGGACCCTTATTTTTTTTTTTTTACGTGCTATACTAAAATGTTTTTAAAAAAAAATTTGTGTAATGTTTTTGTATAATTGTATTATAAAAAATACATATAAAATAATTTTATGGGTCTTTTTCTATCTAAATTTTATTATTTTATATATTTTTCTAATAAAAAAAATATATAAAAAAAATCGGAGCCCTTAATTATTAGGACACGGGGTTGGGCCTAGGACGGTCGCACCCCCTGTCCCCTGTGTTAAGCCGGGCCTGGACCCCAAACTAGTAGCAATGACCCAAACATGCTCATCCTACCGGGCTTTAGCAAACCCACAAACGCCCCAGCTACAGAAAAATAGCTCCCTGCAAGAACCTGGCCGAAAATAATTCACTAAGTAACCGGTTGCTACATAAAGCAAAAAAAAAAAAAAACGATAAGAGTGCTAATGAAACGAAAAGAATTTGAAGGGGAGATCAGGTACAAAATAATCAGAATTCGAGAGTGAAATCTCATAATGGAAAAAAAAAAACTGCACCTCCAGGCGCTGAACGATGTCCTTTTGGTATGGTCAATTTAAAAAAAAAAAACAATTCGACCAAATCTCAAACCAGTTTTAACCGATCTGTCACGTGTCAGCCACGTCATTAATAGTTGACGAAAAACTCACACCGTTTACGGTTTTGATGGAATTGGCCGAATTTTAATGTAAAAAAATTAAATTATCAAGTAGTTCATGTTGTTTTTGGTAGCTCTGGGCACATTATCCGCATCCGGAAAAAAAAACCGAAACCGATTCGAAAAATTCGGTTCGGTTCGGTTTGGATTCGGATCTTGGAAAATATCCGATTGGATGTTTATTATGGGTTACTTCGGATTCGATTTCGGATCGGGTAATAACCGAAACCCGAAATATGATCCGAAAAAACCGAACCATTATATATCTTAGATCTGATGTCTCTTGAGTTTCCCATATACTCTTCGATTTTGCCCTTTGGTTTCGGATTTTTTCTGATTTTTTCGGATTTTTTGAATTTTTTCGGTTTTTCCGGGATTTTTTTCAGGTTTGGTTGTTTTCGGTTACAAGATAATCCGAAAAATCCGAATCCGAATTTAATTCGGTTTTACATCGGATCTTCATTTCCATATCCGAACCGATCCGAATCCGATTAAAATCGATCCGATTCGATCAGAAGAATACAAAATATCCGAATGGATCTTTCAATCCAACATCTGAATATCCGAAAGATCCGATCGGTTCGGATCCGGATATCCGAATGTCAGGGCTAGTTTTTGGTATGATTCGATATTTCATGTATGAATAATAAGGAAATCTATACTTGAGAGGAGAATCGACCATTTTCGCTGCTATTACTTAGTAATTGGGTTTTTGCTAAACAAACTAAAATATATCAATTTATTTCTTATCTACAACCTGTAATTTTTTTTTTCATTTTGGTACGATATTAATAGATCTATATTTTACTATTTCACTACTTGGTTTTACTTTTCACGTGGCCACTAGCATATTGTGGACTCTACATTATCATTTAACATTTGTCTCCATACACAGTTAACATTTGTCTCCAACTCTCTCTTTTTCTCTCTCTCTCAAAGTGAAACTCTATGCATTTGATCCCTGATGTACTCATCTTAGCTTTGTTCCTCGTACCCATGCAGCCAGACCGGTTCATAGGGTAGGTGAGCTAGACGATAGCCTAGGACTATCATATTTTTTTATGGGTCACATATTTAATTGTAGGTTAATAATATATAATGCACAAAATTTGAACATCATGTTTTATTTAAAATATTATTTTGTAACTAAAAAACAATTAATTTGTGTCATATATTATTTAGGAAATAATGTAAAAAGGATTATTTTTCAGAAATAATATTTTGTTCTTTTTCGATTTGCTATATTTTTCAGAAATGCAAGTATGAGTTTTTTTGTTTAACTGCAAAATTTGTAATTTACAAATGACCATATTTTTTATCTTGCCTCGGACCACCATTTCTGTTGGACCGGAGTTGCATGCAGCATTGTCAACATGTCCATCGTAACCATTCATCAGCCATACATTCCAAATCTATTAGGGAAATGCTATATAATTTCTTACATTTTCTTGGATTCTCGGGCCTTTTTTACGGCCGATAGCTTTTTCTTTATCTTTTTTCTTGTGATCAAGAATTCGCTCCAGTCCAAAGACGCTCAAACAGAGTTTGAAAACTTTTACATTGAGGTAGCAGTCGGCTAAACTCCTGTGAATTTGCTTCGGTAGAAAGAAATATTCAGCAAGAGTGTTTAACGCCAGGAAATTGGTTCTTTTTCTCAAAAATTGACGTTTATCCAATCGCAAGTGTCAATGATATACTTCGCTTTGGGAGGCTATTTTCTGATCTTTCTAAAAGCTTTGAGCAACTCCGGAACGTCGTGTTTGACTATGTTATGTCCCACCCACGTCCGTCCAAAACAAACCAAAGTTATCGAAGAGTTATAGATTGATGTATCTCCAGCAAGAAACAGTGATTTGAAAGGGATGCTTTGATTTATTTTTTGCTTCTTTTTAGCTAACTAGGAATTGGTTTCCTCCAAAGGAAGCTTCACTAAAGCATGAATACGTCTTAGAATTGCTTTACAATCTCCACAAAAGTAATGATCCAAGTATTCTTCCAGCTAATGCCAAAAGTAAACCACCTCATTGCGGAGTTTTTAACATGAATGATTAAGAAAATGAAAGCAGGAATGTGAATGAGATTTGTGGCTGGAGAAAACCATTTTATAGTTCCTCATCAACCGTCACATACATTCCCCAAACAAACACTTGTCCCCCTGCAAGTGACATGCAAGATCGGATTCTTTGCGAAGAAATTTCTAACGCAGGAGGTTATGAGCCTAAGTCTTCTAAGCGCCAAAAGGTCTTTATGCCGCCTATAGTGGTAATTCTTTTTTCTCTTTCTTCAATTAATATTCTACTGCTAACTATCTTATGTTGAAAGCGATTCTATACTTTCTCTCAAACCAGGAAGAAGTTCAAGAATGTGGCAAGAAAGAAACTCATTTGCCAATCCACATACAAGAAGAATCTTGTATTTTACACAGAAACTGGGCACTTACCGTGTAAAAATTGGTGGATGCTGACCGAGAGTTCCGAAAATGTATGTGCACTTTGGAGATTTTCTAGGGTAATACCGTTTGGGCGATCCAAAAAGCGTGAGAGTTTCCTAGCAGCTGGTTTAACAAACCTTATCAGCTGTTCATGCGCCGCAAACTTATCAATACACACGATTAGACCTCCGAACTCCACAATCGCACCCTCGTGCATCTCCAAATCAATGAAAACTACCACATCCTCGCCAGTCTTGCATTCCTCGCACAAGAATCTGAGAACAAATGCCAGATTAGTTTTATAAAAACAATGAAACCAAATCGATAAATCGATAGAAGACGAAGGATCTAATAGGAGAAACGTACACACTTGGAGCGTATGCAATGTTTGTCTGTGGATCATACAGTTATATGTACAAAATAGGATGTTGTATGTTAGATCTTAGTGGTTGGATGAGCGAGTTATCGGTATAGTTAGATGCATATCCAATTAGAACATAGTATAAAAACACCTTGCACATTGTATGATAAAAAATCTGGTAGTAACCAATAGCAATGTCGTTTTGCAGGCGGTGTGGAAGCGGATTTATCAGTGAGAGTGGCTTCGCTTCTTCACACACGTGCAACGCTGTCCCTGGAGAATAGCTAGTTGAAGCAGCAGATGGCGATACTAAAGCAGGACAAACTCATAAGGGAAGGTAAATAAAAAACATGACATAAACTAAATATCCAAGGAGTGTCTGAACCAGAGCTTGAGATCGATCCACTGAATACTGAAGAAGGAAACTCATAGATTGAAATCTGGATTGGGAAACTTAGGGAGCAATAACAACAATAACAGGCTGGCAGGGCCGGCCCTGAGCCCAAGCAAAACAAGCATGGGCTTGCGGCCCTCATTTTCATAAACAAAAATTAGCCCTTAAATTTCTAAAAATTTCTTTAGTTTTAGTGGTAAAATTATAAAACATTTTTCAGAAAATCATAAATTCGAAACTTAATATGGTAAAACGGCCCAAATATGTTTTTAGTTTGCGGCATTCTAAAACTCAGAGCCGGCTCTGCAGGCTGGTCAGGTCATATTCTGCTGGTTCAAATATAGCTCCAAGGACAGCTTCGTCACACTTGGACTGGAAGTTGCTGGATCTGACCAAACTCAATCTCAACTAAAGAAAAGAAGCCCCCACAAGAAGAATAAGTAGGTTCAGGAACAGTTTCTATGTTTGAGGTCATCTTCGACTTCGTTTAGTAGGTTAACCAACTTCGACTCCTTGAACAAAAAATATCTGCCAAGATTCAGATGATACAGACACAAAAGACTTCTCCAAGGACAAACAAGAATTTGGAGAAGCTTTGCCTAGAGAATTCCGTATTTATCGATATCCTTAAAAAGTTATTTTTCACATATATTGTATTTTAAATTAAATGCCAATCCATTGAGATCCAATAACTCTTTATCAAGTAATTACTGTTTCTATTGAATAATACATAATATCTCTGGTAAATAATGTATCGAGGAAGAAAAGTCTTTCTCTTTGACTCTCCAAAGAAGACATTATGAACACCAATGGTATTAGCCAGAATTAGAAAGAAAGAAAGAAAAACAAAGGGAGGAGTGCTGATGAGATGGGGAAGAAGGGGAAAGCGATTATAGTAGGAGGAAGCATAGCCGGCGTATCGTGCGTACACACGCTCACGTTAGCAGGCTGGGATGTATTGGTGCTCGAGAAATCGTCCGAACCTCTGACTCGGAGCCCTACTGGTGCTGGGCTCGGACTCGACCCTCAGGCTCGGCAAATCATCAAATCATGGCTTCCTCATCCACACCTCGTAGATGAAATCACCTTGCCTCTCTCGATTGATCTGGTAATATATACGATTTTCTCCGAAACTGTGAATTTGAAATGTTTTTTTTTATACCCTTTTTCGTTTTGGTGCTTCATAGAATCGGGCAACAGATAGTGAGAAGAAAGTTACGCGAATTCTAACAAAAGACGAAAATTTTGATTTCCGAGCAGCTTATTGGTCAGATATTCACGCTCTTCTGCATAACTCATTGCCTCAAACCATGTTTCTTTGGGGACATAAGTTTCTGTCTTTCACCATGTCACAAGATAAATCCACTGTAAAGGTTAAGACTTTAGTTATGGAAACTCAAGACACCGTTGAAATCCAAGGAGATTTACTCGTTGCAGCAGATGGGTGCCTTTCCTCGATCCGCAAAACATTCCTGCCAAACCTTAAATTGAGGTTTAAGAGTGTGATCTTCATTTTTCGATATTTTTTGAACCGGGTCATATAGGCTTTTGTTTTTCTTTATCTAGGTACTCTGGTTATTGCGCTTGGAGAGGTGTTTTTGATTTCTCAGGGGATGAGTACTCGGAGACAGTTACCGGAATCAAGAAAGAGTATCCAGATCTTGGAAAATGCTTGTATTTTGATCTCGGTACACAGACTCATAGCGTGTTCTACGAGCTTATTAACAAGAAACTCAACTGGATTTGGTATGTCAATCAACCAGAGCCTGAGCTGAAGGTTACCACTACTAAATCCTCTCTCTCTTTTCGATTCAACTGCTTTTCAATTAGTTTTCTTGACTCTTTTCGTTACTGTTGTGAAATTTCAATTTCAGAACAACTCTGTTACCCTAAAAGTAAGCCAAGAAATGATAAAAAAGATGCATCAAGAAGCAGACACGATCTGGATCCCCGAGCTGGCGAGACTCATGAAAGTAACAAACGATCCTTTCCTTAATGTTATCTACGACTGTGACCCTTTAGAACGGATCTTCTTGGGAAATGCCGTGCTGGTTGGAGACGCAGCTCATCCCACAACCCCTCATGGTCTAAGAAGCACAAACATGTCGGTTCTTGATGCGGAAGTGCTAGGCAAATGCTTGGGGAAGTGTGGACCTGAGAATCTAAGTTTGGGTCTTGAGGAGTATCAGAGGATAAGATTGCCTATTGTTTCTGAGCAGGTTTTGTATGCAAGGCTTTTGGGGCGTATAAAGCAAGGTCTGGATCGTGGCGGAATTGGCGGTGTAGGTTTTGAATTGGAACAGAACGACATGCCATTCTTTTCCAGTGCTCCTCTGTCTAGTGATAATATTTGATGCGAGGGATGTTTTATGTTATCGAGTGATTGTGTTAAAGAGACAGGTACATAACTTTGGGTACGTCAATGTAGAAACGAATTCGGAGAACAACAAATTCCAAATAATTGCGTCTGCCGGGAGTCGAACCCGGGTCTATTGCTTGGAAGGTAATTATCCTAACCGTTGGACTACAAACGCTTGCAATAATATTTGGTAAATTAACTTATTTATTTATAAAACTGTTAAAATCTAGCTATCATTAGAACTTCAAGGATATTTCATTTCTCACAAATTGGAGGAAACAATGTAACCCAAAGAATAATACTATCGAAATAAAATATATTGACTATATGTTAAGATGTTAACAGTCTTTAGTTTCATAATTGCTTATTTTACAAGATATCATTGAATTGTGATTAAATTGATGGTTTTGGATTGGAGCAGAGAAACATGCTATTCTTTGGTACGTAGAGCTCCTCTTATCTAGTGATAATATTTGAGGGCGAGAGATGTTGTATGTTATCAAGTGATTGTGTTAAGATACAGGAATATAATATTGGGTACGTACGTCAATGACACTTTATGTTTTATAAAACTAGTGAAAGAAAACCAGTTTTATGTTTACAGACCTAAGTTTGTGGTGGAAACTCAAACTAAAAATTGCTTTTAATTGTCAACAGAACAATTATAAAAAAAAGACTGCGTCGGCCAGCAATTATCCTAACCATCGGACTATATACAAACAGATACGTCTCTGTCTCCCCTTATTGGTATTTTCATAAGATGACACTTTTGAGACAGTTTTTTTTTTGGGGAGATTCTTGCAAAATGGTTACTAGTTTTAGAAATCTTCATGTATTTTGGGACAGTTTTATATATTACGTACGTACCTTTATCCTTTATTCATTTTGTAGAAAAACCAAAACATGGATGTGATACGTCACACAAAAATGAATTGGCTATACAAGTACAACCATCCATAAAACTTTTTTGATGTTCTTTTCCTTACACTATACTACGATATATATATCGGATAAGGTATTATGTATTATGTTTTCCAAATTACATTTACCATGGCCTTGCACGAAAAATATATAAAAGTGGATCGCATATGATGCATGCATGCTAAAACAGATACAGTATAAGTCGTCAAATGACCGAAATTTAACGACCGAACTATCTTGGATAAGAATATAGGCGGTAATTAAACCAGACTTTTGCTTAAATCGGAGTTTATAATGATTAAGCTTAAAATTTGGACTTGAAACATTTTGAAGGTAGAACTTCAAGTCGTTGACAACAAAAAAAAAGAACCAATCCAAACGTCAAAACTCTAATCTAAACTCTATCTATCAATTGATTGTTTTTATCAGTATGTATCCCCTCCCCAACAAAAAATGAATCCTTTATAAATTTTGTAAAACTGTATAAATCATGAACTCAAAAAACATTATAGTTTTTTGTGTGCTTTCTGAAAAACATTTCCATTATCACATCCAATACTTGAATCTCTAGAACCATTTTTTTTCTTCGGTTAAGCTTACATTGATCTATTTTATAGCCAAATCCTCATAATCAAAGGAGGAACTTAACAATTCATTTGGCTTCCCACCCGGGTTCAAGTGCGATTGGCCACCCGGGGACGCCTTAAGTGGCAAGAAAACGTGGAGCGTCCGCGAGCCTCGTGGGATTAGTCTTTGGGTCTAGAAAACCTTTGGGATCCTCACGGTTATCAAAAAAAAAAAAATTAAGCTTGAACCATGGTTCTCTTAGAGAATCCAGAACGTTGAACCAAGTTAGTCACTAAAAACAATCATTTATCCCAGATTTACAAATGGTTTTCTTAATATCATTTTTTAAGTACCATATTAAAATCCACGAAACTAATTTTAAAGAATTAGTGACTTATGTTGATATCGCTTCCTTGTACTTACAAATACTATAAACGATGTCAAGAGCAAAAGTCACATATTCCCATACATTAAGCTCTCTTCTCTCTAAATATGTATATATAATGTATGTTTATATGTATGGTATGATGAGACAAATTGAGGGTAAATTCAAGCCTGACAGAAAAATTCCAAAGAGCTAGCATTGAGTCGGAAAATGGAAGAAGAGGCCAGAGGAAGATGACGCTTTTGTGGGATCCAAAATCTTTTGTCTACAGTGTAATATTCATATTTTTGCCTTTATCGATACTGTATATAACATTGCTGATGTTGATCCATCCAAGATCCACAATATTCCTCGTCTAACCATAGGGACCATCGTTACACTATGTAACATACATATAAAGTAGATTACTAGTAGCTTATACACTTGTATAACTTGTATTTTTCTTCCAGATTAGTCATGAGTCTAGGCTCTATTTAACTGTAAGTTAGGACCACTTTAGTTATTAAAAAAAAGAAGAGGAAGTCAGGACCATTCTATTATACCAAGCATGCATAAATAATGAGTCTATAGAATTCGTTTGATTTTGAAATTATATTGTGTAAGAAAACATTTGATTTTCGTCAAAATATTTCAAGTTGATCATGGTGGTTCTTAATTCGTCTATTACTAATGCACACTTGCACTTTGAAAAGATTGTGTAGTGCTACAACTTTTGAAATTATATTGAACCTCTATCCAAGTAGTATATTTACCTAATAATCGCGCTAAGAAATGTATTTTTGCAACTAGCTAGTATTATTTAGCACCAAATGAAATGAGTTTCTAGTCCACTATATATATACATGCAGAATCACTTTATAAATTACCTTCAAAAATAGTTATACAAGAGAAATAAATTAAAAAGTATATATTTTAACCAATAAATCACATGGACTCATATATATTATAAAATTTGTTTTGTAAATTGATTAACTGTAAATTATTTACAGAGTAAAAACGATGAAGTAAATTCAATTGAACATATCATGATTAGAGGTATCTATATATGTGGACTGACGTAAATAATAGGCATGATACGTGAAAGAATTGGCATGCTTATTAAATATTGTTAGTATACAAAACATTTGGGTCTATGTAATAGTATGCATCGATCACGTCAAATAGTATACATAGTTTATGTTTCGGTTGAAAACTACCCCGAAAGTAAGTTAATATATTTGGCTCTTTAACCATTTATACGTATGACATCTTTACGTCTTAATTGTGTACTGAAAGGTATCAATGAGACGAGGTTTAGCATGCATTAAATAATTGATTTACCGCTTAAAACACTACGATGCGCATCGTTTAAAAATAAAATATTCTTAATCGTCTTTTAAAATAATATTTTCCATTCTTTGCGTACATATAGTTATAGAGAACCAATTCATATTTTTATTTTTAACTAGTGTGTTCCGCGCTACGCGCAGACGTGAACATAATTTTATTTTAAAAAAATTTGGTATAATATTATTTTAGTTTTATTAATATGATTGTTAATGGATTTGTCTCTATTAGCTTAAGAAATGTGGATTGTTTATTCTTAAGTTTTTTTTTCTTTCTTAATTTTATGTTTATTTATATATTTGTTTAGTGAGTGATCCACGATTTGAATTTTTTTTTTTTGGTTGACTAATTATTCAATTAGTTGGTTTTTAAAAGTTAAGTTTTTATCATTTTAAAGTGTAGGGAATTGTATATTTTTTAACCCAACTAAATACTAATAAAATAAATACTTCGAAATAGGGTTAGTTTTGTATAGTCCGAAAGTTACTTCGAATACTAATAAAAGGAAAGTTAGTTTTTGTGAATTTAGAATTCTCCGAACTTTAAAAAAAAATACTTCAAAATAAGTCACTGTATTTTTATCTTTTTTTACCTAAAACCGAATACTAATAAAATGTTCAGAATTTACTATTATTCATCTTCGACGATGACTAAAAAATGAATATAATTTAATTTAAAAACCGATTTAATTTCTATCACTAATTTACTATCAAAATCATCGTAGATGTGTACGTTAATGGGAACATTTGAGATAATATGGACCGATTTGGAAAAATATAAGAAATATGGGGTTGAGCGTCGATTCAAACATTTAGACATTTAGAGAGAGAGAGAGAGAGAGAGAGAGAGAGTTCTTGTGAATATGATTATCCTGTAAGAAAACATTACCCACTGTTCTAAAATCCTCGTCTTCTCTGATATTTTCCCCCATCGCCGGTGAGATTTCACTTTCAATTTGAATCACAAAGGGTGTGATCCGTGCGGACGTGGTAAACAATTTTTTTAATCTAATGGTATTTTATTTTATTTGGTCTTGTAGTTAATTTAATTATATCTATCAACTTAAGATATGTGTATTTGTTTTTGTTTTGTTTTTTAATTTATGATCATCTATGTGTTTATTTATTGGATGGTACACATTTTTACCTCTCTTTTTTGGTAATCAATTTTATGCAATTAGTTGAGTTCTTTAAAAAGAGGATATTTACATTTTAAAAATAAAGATATTTACATTTTAAAATTGCATAATATTTTTTTTTAATTTTGTTTCATGTGAAGTTATAATTTTTGGAGTGTTTCATGTATGATTTTAACCTTATTTATGTATTAATGGATGGTAATTATTATGAGAATTGAAATATATTTACATCACATGATATATATTTTGCATATACAAAGCTTTTATTTTCTTCTCTTGTTGTAGTTACATTTATTTTTATTTTTTTTTGTTAAAAATAATATCACAAAACACAACGATCTTAAATTTTACCTCTTTTTTTTTCTTTGGTGGTCAATTTTATGCAATTTGTTGAGTTTTTTAAAAGGAAGATATTTACATTTTAAAGAGAAGATATTTACATTTTAAAAGTGCATAATAATTTTTTTTTAATTTTGTTTCATGTGAAGTTATTATTTTTGGAGTGTTTCATGTATGATTTTAACCCTATTTATGTGTGCAATATGTTTGTGATTCCTAAATCTATTTTTTTTTTTTTTTGTTGAAAAAAATTTCCATATATATAACTGATTCTTTTAAGTAACAACATTTGTTTGATTTTATTTAGAATATATCTAATCCATAATTTATAAACACTAAATTATATAGTTTTTCTAAACTATATAAATAAACTGATAAAAGTAAATTATTAAATTGAAATTTTTTTAGATTAATTCAATATAATCTATCTTCTATTAAGTAAATGTCTTTTCAAATTCTAGGAAAAACTATTGTATTAATGGATGGTAATTATTATGAGAACTGAAATATATTTACATCACATGATATATATTTTGCATATACAAAGCTTTTATTTTCTTCTCTTGTTGTAGTTACATTTATTTTTATTTTTTTTTGTTAAAAATAATATCACAAAACACAACGATCTTAAATTTTACTTTTTTTTTTTTGGTGATCAATTTTATGCAATTTGTTGAGTTTTTTAAAAGGAAAATATTTACATTTTAAAGGGAAGATATTTACATTTTAAAGGTGCATAATAAATTTTTTCAATTTTGTTTCATGTGAAGTTATTATTTTTGGACTGTTTCATGTATGACTTTAACCCTATTTATGTGTGCAATATGTTTGTGATTCCTAAATCTATTTTTCTTTTATTTTTGTTGAAAAAGATTTCCATATATATAACTGATTGTTTGAAGTCACAACATTTGTTTGATTTTATTTAGAATATATCTAATCCATAATTTATAAACACTAAATTCTATAGTTTTTCTAAACTATATAAATAAACTGATAAAAGTAAATTATTAAATTGAAATTTCTTTAGATTAATTCAATATCATATATCTTCTATTAAGTAAATGTCTTTTCAAATTCTAAGGAAAACTATTGTATTAATGGATGATAATTATTATGAGAATTGAAATATATTTACATCACATGATATATATTTTGCATATACAAAGTTTTTATTTTCTTCTCTTGTTGTAGTTTTATTTTTTTTTATTTTTTTTTGTTAAAAATAATATCACAAAACACAACGATCTTAAATTTTCAAACTTAATTTATATTTTGTGTAAATACTTTAAATATGTTTCTTAATTTTTTGGCGCTTATTCTCTTTTTTATAGTTATGTATAATTGCAATTATTATGTTAAGTATACCTAAATTATATTAATTTGTCTCTTTATTAGATGTAAAACTTGCCAATTTATATTTTGCTTTATGAATTTAGTTACATAATTAACTTATTTGTTTAATTGTTAGGATTTGTTTGATATTTTAGTTTTTTTATAATATTTGCGATACAACTTAACCTAATTAAATATTTATAAAAATTGAAATATATTATGATAACCAAATTTATTAAACCTGTTATTATTTCGAAGAACTATATTCATATAAGTTTATTATTTTCTGGTTTAATTTAGAATATGAATAATGCCTTTTCAAATTCTTTTCATAATGTTAAAACCAAATTTATAATTAATATATGTACTTAATATGTGTATTAAATTTGTACGATGCTGAGGTGGCAGCATGAGAAGAGAGAAAAGTTTACTTTATATATATAGATTATAAAGTGAATCATCTTAAACCAGTAGTTAATAATGATATCTCTTAATCTTATGGTTCTTGTTCTATCAGCGTAATTATTTTATATGTCATCAAACTAATTTTCGGCTAAATATACTTAGAAGCTATAGTTGCATCATCTAGTGATAAATGTTTTTGGACATATTATATACAGTATTTAATTTGCCGTATACTTATAAATATATGTGATGTTGTGTCCCTTATAAAATCCAAGGTAGAATTAAATGATTCGTAATAATTAAGTTGCTTTGAAAAAAGATGCCTTCACATAAAATATGCTAAGTTTTTTATATTCCAACTTCGAATGATCGTAGGGGAAGTGGAGGTCGGCTGCATTAGTTGACATTTAACAAAGGAGTGGTCAGTCGTGCGCAACGCAGTTACATTCTCCACATATCAACTTATTAATTATGTATATATTATCACTCTAGCCATCCCAAAACCAAAGTGTAGAAGTTGTCTCCCGATAGATATTAGTTGTGATGACACTTATCGAGTTCTTCTGTGTCTATTAAATATCTGGAATATAACACTTTTGACAAATTTTCAACTGCATTTGATTTATTTTGATTTTCAATGATATTTTTTTCAATATATATATATATATATTATTTACTTTCTTTTGATTTTAAAATATATATAATTTATTTTTCTTCTAGTGACTTTTGGGTTTTTTTTTTTTGCTAAAGAAGACTTTTGGATGTTTCTTCAACAAATTTATTGAAAATAAAATAGCAAAAATATTTTACAGTTATACACCTTTCCTTCAAGCTTAAAGTTTAATTAGTTGTGAAACAAGCCTAACTTCATTTTACTTTTTTTAAATGATCCTCCATGAATACTAATGATGGAAAAAAGGTCAGAAGGCCATTACAGACCTTTGTTAAAGCAAGAAATGTTTATTATTAGGCATTTAATTTACATGAGTCTTCAATTTATACTTTCTTGACCTCAACAAACTTTCGGTAGAAGATTAATTATAAAAAGGTATAAAATGGTACGAATGTGATGATCGTATTTCAAGTATTAAAACCCATCTATTTCTACGCAAATATTTCGTCTATTTTACAAAAAAAAAATTATTTTGACACATTTTATACATATTAAAAAACTATTAAAAGTTTTATATTACCATTATTAATACACTAAATAAATTTTCTCTTTTTAATTAATACATTAAAACAATAAGATTAAAACTAGATTTTTATTCAAAATTATAGATTAAAAACATAAAATAATATTTTTGTAAAACAAAACCTTAAAACGATATTTTTGTGAAAGGTAAAAGTATTTTTTTTAGAAAATAGAATAATTTAATAACATGGAGTAAATAAAATATTTATAACAGAAAATCGTAGAAAGAAAAAGGAAAAAACAGTTTGACTAGTAGATAGAATCTATGGCAAAGATTTTTCCAGCGGTTATATTTAATATCTGCACCATTTTCCCTCTCTTAGACCTACTCTACTCCCTACACTATACACATCGACACTTCTCTCTCTCTCTCTCACAGTACCCAAACAACAAGAAGATGAAAAACCCATTACTAATTAACTCTACTTACTAGGCATTGAAAGTCACACACACACAAATCCTTTCCTTTTCTCTCACGCCTTCTGTCTCTCTCTCTCTCTCTAGCATTAATATACATCTCACCTTAGTTCTTCTTATTACACAGTCTCTTTATAATTTCCAACTTCGTTTCTTGTTTTTTCCCGAGAAACAATCAACCGAAGACCCTAAAACAGGACACTTCTTAGGTGCGTGTGATCGTCAGAGAAAGATCAAAGACAGCTTCTTTCTTCTTCCTTTTCTCCTTTTTTTCTTACTTGAGTCTCTCTTTTTAATCAAACATGAGCACTTGTTTAGAAGCAGAACCTAGTCAAATCTTCGTTCCCGGTCCGATCATCGTCGGTGCCGGTCCGTCCGGTTTATCCGTAGCGGCTTGTTTGTCAAACCGAGGCGTACCATCGGTTATCCTCGAGAGAACCGATTGCTTAGCTTCTTTATGGAAAAATCGTACCTACGACCGTCTCAAACTCCATCTCCCTAAACACTTTTGCGAGCTTCCTCTTATGAAATTCCCTAAAAACTTCCCAAACTACCCCTCCAAGCAACAGTTCATCTCCTACGTTGAGTCTTACGCTACCCGGTTTAATATCAAACCGGTCTTTAACCAAACAGTCGAGAAAGCCGAGTTCGATGTCGTCTCTGGTCTATGGAAGGTGAAGACGCAGGACGGTGTGTACACATCCTCGTGGCTAGTGGTGGCAACAGGGGAAAACGCTGAACCTGTGGTACCGGATATATCCGGTTTGAAGAAGTTTACTGGACCGGTTGTTCACACCAGTGCGTACAAGTCCGGTTCCGGCTTTGCAAACCGAAAGGTTTTGGTGGTCGGTTGTGGAAATTCCGGTATGGAGGTCTGCCTGGATCTCTGCAGATACAATGCTCTGCCTCATATGGTCGTTAGAAACTCTGTAAGTAATAAATTAATTATGCTCATTATCAGAGTAACACCGGAAAATGGTTTATGCTGAACGAACCGCGTTTAAATAATTATTATAACGACGCAGGTCCATGTATTACCAAGAGACTTTTTTGGTCTATCGACTTTTGGAATAGCAATGACACTACTGAAATGGTTTCCTCTAAAGCTGGTGGACACTTTCCTCCTTCTTCTTGCTAACTCTTCTTTGGGGAATACCGACCGGTTAGGCCTCCGACGACCTAAAACCGGACCAATTGAGCTCAAGAACGTCACCGGAAAAACTCCGGTTCTTGATGTTGGCGCCATATCTTTGATACAATCTGGTCAAATTAGAGTGAGTTCGTAATTTTTTTATTTTTTATTTATTTTAAGTAATGCTATTAACCTTCTAGAATTAATTGTTCTTAGCTAAACAGATTAGAGATAATCAAATGTAGCATCCTGATATATATATAAAAAGTTTGGACGGGAAAAAGTAGTTCTCTTATTACATGCGTGCGTTTGTACTTTCTTTTTGAATATAGCTGTTTTTTTTTGTTTGAGTTTGTAGTTCTGACATAGTTGATTTGTCTTGTGGTTATTCACTACTATAGGTGACGCAAGCGGTGAAAGAAATAACGAGGAACGGAGCAAAGTTTGTGGACGGGAAAGAAATGGAATTCGAGTCGATAATATTAGCGACCGGGTACAAGAGTAATGTGCCCGATTGGCTCAAGGTACTAAAAAGCATATATTAATCATTCTTGCTCACTAGCTCGTCTATATAGATATATGTGTGTTGATTGTTGAATGATGATGATGAAATATGCCAACCAACAACATACGCATGCATTCGTTTTCAAGAATAACGGTGATGGTGATGGTAAAATGATAAGGATAACTTTCTAAAAAAATAAAAAAAAATGAAATGGATATGCATATATTGATATATTATACACACACAAACACGAAAATAAGGTACATGTATACTACAAGTAAAATTAATTTTTAGTGGTATCATTTAGCGAATCATCATCAATCGCTTTCTATGATATGGACAAAACACATGCAACAACGAGAACAACACTACAAAACCCTTATTTTCTCCATGCAAAATGGAATAAAAAACTTTTTCACTATTTTAAATTCCCCAATAATACTACAAGTAAAATTTATCGGTGTCATCTTCTTTTCGTTGTCTCCTCTCTCCCCGTCTTTTTTGTTTTTCTTTTTGTTTTTGATATTTAAAAGATTAATACAAATTGTGTTTTTTTGTTTTAATATTTCAGGACAGTAGTTTTTTCACAAAAGAAGGTATGCCGAAAAAGCCGTTTCCTAACGGATGGAAAGGAGAGAATGGACTTTACACGGTGGGTTTCACGAGAAGAGGACTCTTGGGAACGTCCTTTGACGCCGTTAAGATCGCGGAGGATATAACAGACCAATGGATGATATTTAACGGTCCGTTGAGTAGTAGTAGTAATAATATTTGTAATTCCCATATTATCCACCTCCATCTCAATAAATCATAATAATTCGTTTTTTGTTTTCTTCCCATTTTTGACTTGTTTCTCTTTTCCTTCTTTTTTTCATGATCCCTGATGAGTTTACTTGTTTTTGTTTTTTCTGTCTAAGAAATATTTAGTAGTTTCCCTGATTTTTTTCTGTCTAAAATTTGGGTAAATTTTACTCCTTTCGTAGTAAAATAATATTTCCTGTCTTGCTCTCTAATTTTTGCTGCAATTTATGTGAAATTGGTTCTGAAATATATATGTTTATGCTTATGACTATTATCTTGTTTATGCTTATGACTATTATCTTCTGAAGAAATTGTAAGTAATTTGGACTATTAACTGTTGGAAGTGGATTTATCACCCTTAATTAGTTAGGCATATTTTAGCAAAAAGCTCTTCTCGATTAAATCAACCAAATGTCAGTGTTTGATCTAGAAGTGTCCTCGAGCTCCCACCTCAATTTCACTCCGAGTTCCCAAGAGTCTCCCGAGCTCATATTGACGCCGCACGAGAAGGGCGACGAGAAAGCGACACGTGTAGGAGTTGACGCCGAGGAAGAGGTACAACTTGCGCTGACACGCTCTCGACACCGGCGAAGAGGGCCAACCAGAGGACGACACGTATGAGTTGACATCGCGGCGCCGAACTCAATCTGTCCCATCAGTCGCAAAGGACAAGACGTGCACCGAGCTGAGCCCGTCCCATCTACCGTTCTCCAAGGACGATACAGGAGCCGCCACGTCATCCCGAAATCGCGGAGAATTGTCTGCATGGCTCCTGCTATATATACCCCCTCACTTGCATTTATTAAGGGGCATCTGAAATTTATTATTCTCACTAGACTTTGTACCCGAGCTCTCCACATTGTTATCTTAGCAGCGCATTTTAGAACACAGAACTGAATTCCCATCGGAATTAGTTCGTAAGTCTAAACCGTTCATCTCTTTTGATCATTAATACAATAAACACGGTCCCCGACATGTTCGTCAGCACCCCGATCTTCCCCGAACTAAGTTTGCTCGTCCTAATTAACGAAAATATCGCCTCCTAAACACCCACGTTCACCCTAATATCCCCTAAACATACTTAATGATCATTCGGATCAACATTAAATAACACATTTGTATTTTTGTGATCACATATTCTATGAAATAGCGAATCACACATCTATAATTATTCCGACAACTTTATTTTTTCTCTACATTGACAAGAAAAAGGAAACTTTAATTATTTTTTTCTCTAACTTTCTGAATTTTATTTTTTTAACCAAAAAAACTTTTGACATTTTTTTTTTGAAACAAGAAAACTTTTGACATTCATAATAGGAAAATTGATTCTCAGCTGCACGAAGTATACCATAATGCATGACTACACATCTGAAGTAAAACAATGTTCTAAAAACTACATCAACAATTGATATAGCATAGCCAGCTACACGAAGTAACGATAATGCATGGCTACACATCCAAAGTAATGATAATGCATGGCTACACATCCAAATTAAAACAATGTTCTAAAAACTACATCAACAATTGATATAGCATAGCCAGCTACACGATAACCATCCGAACAAACATGAGTCATATGTGTAACACCATAACCATATATTTCCGGTAAATCATTCATCGAGTTCCGGCGTTGACTCGAATTTTAAACAATAAAACCCACCCAAATTTAACCCGACCCAACTTAATCCGACATGAATATTACCACATGTGCTACGCACAGACACACACACACACACACATATATATATATATATTATAAAATTAAGAAAATATTTACGAGGAACAATTATAACAGTAAATAAAGTAGGTCAATCACATTTTCTCCTCTTCTTTGAAGACAACGAACATGGTCCTAAGAAGCTCGGGTGGTAGGGAAATGCGTGAATGATCCCATGTCTAGATCAAGACCATGTCCATATATTATTTTTCTTTTGTTTCAGATCAATATATATCTAGATTTTGTTGTTTTAAAACAGTTTTATCAAATTTGTAGCTTCTCTCATAAATAAATTTGTGGAAACAAGTATAGCCTGAAGAAAACTAACAATAGTACGAGAAAAAATGAAGTATACATAGCGAGGGATGATTGAAAAAACAATTTTTCTTCATTATGTAGTGTATAGAATATGTGTCTAATCGTTCGTTTTTTTATGTTGTGTTTTCAGTTATATTTTGCTGGTTTTAAATAGTCAAATCAATTTAACTAAATTTGATTTAATAAATCAAGGAGTTTCAGTTAATATTTTTTTAATTTTATAATATATATATATTGTGTCCGTGTGTCCGTGCGTAGCACGGGTGGTAATATTCAGATCGGATTAACTCAAGTCGGGTTAAATTTAGGTGGGGTTTATTGTTTAAAATTCGAGTCAACGCCGGTGCTCGATGAATAGTTTACCGGAAATATATGGTTATGGTGTTACACATATAACTCATGTTTGTTCGGATGGTTATCGTGTAGCTGGTTATGCTATATCAATTGTTGATGTAGTTTTTAAAATATTGTTTTACTTTGGATGTGTAGTCATGCATTATCATTACTTTGGACGTATAGTCATGCATTATCGTTACTTCGTGTTGCTGGCTATGCTATATCAATTGTTGATGTAGTT
Organism: Eutrema japonicum; assembly: GCA_030161315.1. NCBI lineage: Eukaryota > Viridiplantae > Streptophyta > Magnoliopsida > Brassicales > Brassicaceae > Eutrema > Eutrema japonicum. The sequence continues at coordinate 52,234,215 of BSQW01000005.1, forward strand.
TTTAGAATATTATTTTACTTCGCATATGTAGTCATGCATTATGTTATACTTCGTGTAGTTGGTAATCAATTTTACTTCCTAATATGTACTTCTATGAATAGCTTACGACATGAACCACAGTTCTTGATTATTCATTGATGTGTGCAGCAGCCACTCTGTTTTGTCCTTGAATATTGCATGGAGTCCACAAAGATTTTCTCTGATGTACTATATATCAATTCCACATCTTATAATCCTCTATTTGAAGCAATCTAAAGATTTATTTAGGCTGTATATATATGTGGCATACTAAATTTTGATATGCCTCAACCGGACTAACGTCGCAATTTATTTTGTTTGCAGCATGATGCAGTTGAATTTTTCTTTTGGTTAAGAAAAACATTTTTAACAAAATGTTTTGAACATTCAAACTGGTAAAAACAATTGTTAAAATTTGATAGTTATCATATCCAACCGTGTTTATTGTGATCAACATTTAACTTTTGTTTCACTTTTATCATACTATCATTTGTTTTGTATTTTCCTTCTATTCCACACTGATCGATTTGGTCCATGTCCATCTATTACTTTTCCTTATGCCACATTTGTTTAACAGTGATTTTTTAATTAATCTTTGATCGCATATATTAATTTAATAGATATTTGAACCCAAGACAAAGTAATAATAATAGAGATGCGTACTACTTCAAGATAGGAGTAAAACAGTTGAACATATAGATACATATCTACATAATTTTTGTGTACATTGGAAAGTATAGGTTTATGATTTGGCCTTCATTTTGATATATTGATAGACTGTGACTGAAGATGATGATGACTTCAACATATTTTTTTCATCAATATTGTTTTCTTTCTTTTGCCAAGTTGTTTGTATTTAAGTGCATGATTGTCCTTCAAATTTTGGGGATTCAAGAACAATTTTAAATTTTTTGTTTTTTGGAGTCAAATTCTTTTAAAAAATATTTGGAGGCCAAAAAAAAAAATTTTGGCAAAAAAAAAAAGAGCCAAGATAAATATTTCATCTAACATAGCTTAAAACCAGCCCTGTTTAAGTGTATAAAAAAATGTAAGTTAATGATTTAAAAATTATTTCGAAAATGCTCAATATTATTCAGTTTTTTTTGGTGCTAAATATTATTCAGTTAATATGAATAATATTATTTAGTTAATATGAACATTTACATGAAATCTACCATATAAAGAGTGAAGGGATTCTCTCCAGGGTTGACACTTGTCCCTCTTTTATTAGTTAATATATATATATATATATATATATATTTTGTTTTCATTTTTACTCAATAAATTCAAGATTAAAAGAATCTTAATAACTTAAAAAACTTTCCAACTTCAATTCAACCACGTACCACATTCTATCTAATTTAAAAATATATAAAAACCTTTTCAATTTACTTAAAATATTTTTTTGCCAAATTCGTTGTCACACATTTTATCTAACTTATTTACATTTATTTTTTTTCATTTTTACTCAATAAATTCAAGATTAAAAAATCTTAATAACTTAAAAAAATTTCAAACTTCTATTCAACCACGTACCATATTCTATCTAATTTTAAAATATATAAAAACCTTTTCAATTTACTTACAATATTTTTTTCTCAAATTCATTGTCAAACATTCTATCTAACTTACTTACGCCTTTAACACAATTCTTGCCAAATTCATTGTATTTTAAAATTTAAATAAATAAATAAAACAAGTATAAATGCATGCTATTCATATATCTAAAATGTATCTACGAAACGAAAAAACAAAATTAACTTAAAACATTTAATATATATAAAGAAAACAAATAGAAATACCCACTCAATGAATTTTACGGTAGAAAATTGTATTCTGTTAATGCGCAGAGAAGTGCAATGCCGTCTGAGACTCCTAATCCTCCGATGAACCAGCAACAACAACAACAATCAAGAAGAAGTGACGCTAAAGTATTGTCGGAGATTGAAGACTGACTCATAAACAATTCTACCCCGATCGATCTGGTTTGCTCCTTGTATGCTCAAGCTAATTCTACGACATTCCGATTTCGAAACCCTCTTTGAACGAATCCAACGAAAGGGAGAGGGACAGAACGGCGACAAGGAGAGAGAGAGAGAGTGTGTGTGTGTTCCGGTGAGAGTGAAATGGACAGAGAACCGGCGTGAGGGAGAGGGAAAGAGGTCCGACGAGAGGGAGAGGGAGAGAGCCGGCGCGAGGAAGAGAGAAAGAGAGAGAGCCGGCGAGAGGGAGAGATAGTTCAGGCGAGGAGGAGAGAGAGAGCCAGCAAGAGGGGGAGAGAGAGAGAGAGAGAGAGAGAGAGAGAGAGAGAGAGAGAATGGAGAGTGGTAAATCGTGATTGGACATGGCGACAATGAGAGCACAAGTAGTGGAGGCGTCACCGAATGCAACGTCAGAGAAAACTTGGGAAATAAAACGAGAACGCCGTATCGATCGACTATCGATGGACTGAGAAAGAGAGCGAATTCGAAGCTCGAGGAGGCGGTGCTTAATAGCAGAGACGAATCAATCCGATTAACGGCGACTCGTAGACAATCTTGCCGTTTTTAGAATCTAGCTATGAATAAAAATGGTACGCAAGCCAAAACGACTCATCAACATATGAATACATTTTTCTTTCATCTCTCTACATCGTGAAAGAGACAGTCTTCAACACTCATTACACGAATCTTTGTAAGACCTCTTTAGATTCTCAATTTGATAGAACAACATTTTATATATACCTGACTGGACATGGCGACAATAGGAGCACAAGTAGTGGAGGCGTCACCGAATGCAACGTCGGAGAAAATTTGGGAAATAAAACGAGAACGACTGATATTATGTGTTCTTAGATGTTCAAAAACTCTTGATGCGACTGAGTCTTTCGTATTCTTCATTATGACATGAGACTGATAACCCAATGTATGATTACAAGCATAAATTTTACCAGATCGCGACTGAACATGGCGACGATGGGAGCACAAGTAGTGGAGGCATCACCAAATGCAACGTCGGAGAAAACTTGAAAAATAAAACGAGAACGGCTGATATTCCGTGCTCTTAGATATATAAAAACTCTTAATGCGATTGAGTTTTTCATATTCTTCATTACGACATGAAGCTGATAATCCAATGTATACTTACCACTTAATTACATATTATACAATAATTTTCCCAATAACTAAACAAAATTAGGGACAAAAAAATAATATGTATTAAACTAAATAACCTAAATACATATTTTAAAAAAATAGCACCAAAAAATTTGTAAATAACGCGCGTAAACTCACCTACTTTAAATAAAATTTCAATTTCAATTTATCTGTTGCCACGAGGACGACAATGGTGGAGCTCTGACAGATTTTGGATCATCTCGTACGAGAACTATCAGATAAGATCTTCTCTCGCACTCTTTATATGCTTACGTCATAAGTATTTAGACAAATATGCATAAGCAAATTGTGTATCTGTGTGCATCGTTTATCTATAGAGGCACCTTAAGTCATATCACCAGATGGGTTAAATTTTAGTTAGAAGCAACATTTAATGCGAAAAGATTGATAGTCTTTTGGGGAAAGATTTTGAAAATTGTGATGATTATTAAATGATAGGTTTAACAAAATACATGATCGACTTCAAATGTTTAACAGAAGATTCTGGAAAATTAAGTAATTTTAGTAGATTCCGTCGAGTGTCCAGTCATGTTTCCGCATATTTTTAAAATTAGTTGGTACGTAGAATAAGTTTTTTTTTTGGGCGGAATCACTAAACATTTATATAAAACATAAAAATTAAGGACAGTTAAATATATAAAACTACATTAAAAATGACATGTCGATTAAATTAATTCGTAATATTTTAACATTAATTTGTATATAAAATATGGATTGAAAAAGCTGTAAAGTAAATTTGTATATACTACTTAGTAGTGTTAGACTGTTAGCAATATTTTTTTAAAAATAAAGTATATATGTAAGCTACTAATCTATGTCATAAAAAAGATCAACCAAGATAATTGTTCTTATTTTTAACTGTTGAATTGAAAGAAAATTTGGTAAAAAAATATTAAGCTAATTAATGAATGTAGTGAGCATTTTCAACCGATACAAAGCAGAAAAATACTCATTCCATTTCAATATAATATATGCTATAGAAAAAACACACATATTAAGAAAATATTTTTTTATATATTAAATGCATCATTTTTATGATTAACAAATTTTAATAACTCTAAACCAATAAGATTTCAATAACTCCAATTAATTTTCTTGAAATTTACAATTTATCATTATTAACTAATAAAAAATACATAGAAACCCTAAAAAATTTATCTTTATGAAACAATTTTTTTGTCTAAAACATTCATTAATTTGAAACGGAGGGAGTACTAATTATTTGGCTTGAAACGCGAAACAATAACGTCTAGATCAAATGGGTTAAGTGTATTTTTTTTTTTTTATCAAAACCACACATATTTGTTTTAGTCTGCGACAACTTAAAGACCACAATGAATCGTCGTTATTCGGTTCTAATACCAATAATCTTTGGCATGGAGTCAATTACACTAGATATGGTTTGGTACGTTTTATTGATGAAAAAACATTAGTTTAACGGTGTAAGTCGCAGCTATTAAACAAACTATTTAAGAAAAGAACTTACACTGATATAATTTCCAAAAGCTAGTAACTAATCAATACGGTAATAATAAATCACGCTCGTTAAAATTTGGTAGATTAAGGGCATATTTTTACCAACTTTGGTAAAAAAAAAAAAAAAAGTTAACCAAAAAATAACATGAAAAACGTGTGAGCCATCTCGTTGATTAAGTCTATCTAAGACGCTGGATGGGTAGACTCAATAATAACAACCTTTATTGGGTGACCAAATTGGACACGGGATTGAGTCAGTTTTCATATTTATTATACTTTCGCTGCCATTTCACCTTTTCGTCACTCAGCTCAAATTCAAATTTGGGTAGTGATGATTTGATGATGATAGATGAAATATGATTGAGAACCTCGATTACACAAAACCAAAAACAACATATTTTTAGAAAAACAATAAGAAGATGAAGAGTGGGCCTAGATGTGAAGAAATCTCAGTGGCATGTTGCTTTTAAAGAGCAGCTTGACCTTCGCTGACAATTTGTTTCTAATAAGAGTTGATGTCATCATCCTCTGTGTTTATTACGTAGTCTTGAAAGGAGAGGGACCTTTCACTATCCCTACGTCTTTTGATTCCCTCTGCCTTCTTGTTTTTCTTCTTGTTTATTCACTCACACCCTCCTCCATTTTTTTTATTTTATTTTTCTTTTTAGCAACATATATATTTCTTTTTTTTTGTTTGCCTATAGTTTTCGGTCCAAATGTTTACATGTCGAATTCACGTTTCCCACTTATATGACAAATCTATGTAAGAGATACTCTCTCTATATGGCACGTGACTTAATTTTAGCAGGATTCGATCTTTTTATATATATATATATCTAGGTGGCCATTCAGTTTATTTGCTTTAGGCGTCCAGTTTTCCGTTTGAATTTAGTTCAGTTTTGGATGAAAAAAAAACTATTGGATATAAATAGATAATAAATTTGTAATAAAATTATACTCTTTTTTGTCATTATTTTGGGTCATAACACACCGATTCAATAACCAAATACCCCACACATGGAAGGCAAGTGGAGTCGAACTCGACACCGATAAAAAACAGATGTGTGACAACCATTTGCCCACTTGCTCCTTAATAAAATTATTATACTATTTAGTTTATGTATATCTATTATTATTTTTTCCCCTCAGTATATAGCTATAATGAATAATATAAAGAATAAAATTTGGACGAATTTTAGTTTATTCGCATATGTATTGTTACACTAAATTTGGGTTTCTTTTAGATTTGATTTAATCTTTCTGGTATGAAATAAAATAAATAATAATTTAGTTGATGTCAAAAAAATAAAACTTGAAGACAAGTATCGATTCAAATTGATTGGTATTGAATTCAACTTGGTTCGGTTTGTATGTCAATTTCGATGTAATGGGTCTTGAAGTCTAATACTAACTGGGCCATTAAGAAAGCCCTTTCACAATTTATTTGCATCTCCTAAGCCATGAGGATAATCCTAAATCTCGGAAAATATTTTTGAGGATATTGTCAAGTTAGAATCGTGATGTGAAAAGTATCCAAAAGACATAATCCTAACTGGATTTGAACTCTGCCCTTTCTCTGCCCTATATATAACACACTATGAGACACAAATCTTTTTTTGTTTGTTTTAGCTAGACTCCTTATTAGGAAGAATCTTCGTTAATAGTTTTTCAATGGAAACAATAGTTCCTGAGATCAGGATAGATATGTTTTCTCAGGAAAATACTTGCCGTATCTGTTTCAGCGATGATATTAAAGCTGAGAAGATGTTTTATGTGGCTCTATGCGGTCATTGGTTCTGTGTGGAGTGCGTGAAACAACATATAGAAGCGAAGCTACTAGAGGGAATTGTATTGAGATGTCCTCATTATCAGTGCGAGTCTAAGCTGACTCATAGAAGCTGTGCCAATATTTTGAGACCTAAACTAAGAGCGATGTGGGAAGGAAGGATCAAAGAAGAATCGATTCCTGTAAAGGACAGAGTTTATTGCCCAAACCGGAGGTGCTCGGCTTTAATGTCAGAAACCGAGCTCTCTAATTCTGTTGAAGAAGCTGGTGGATCTAAGAGATCCTGCTTAAACTGTGGCAAACTCTTTTGCATCAACTGCAAAGTTGCGTGGCATAGTAACTTGTCGTGCAAGGATTACAAGAGATTGGGTCCAAATCCTACGAAAGATGATATGAGGTTAAAAGTTCTAGCAAATCGGAAAAGGTGGCGTCAATGTGAAAAGTGCCAACATGTGATCGAACTTACCCAAGGTTGCAACCATGTAACTTGCAGGTATCATATCTACGAGTCTTTCACTTTTACCATTCTATTAAAAAGAAAAATCTTGAGAATACATAACATAGAGAGTAGGGTTTTCCAATTTACTTTTGTGTGTGAATTTGATTATATTTTCATTGTTGCTTGGTAGGTGTGGGTATGAGTTTTGCTACACATGTGGAGCCCAATTGATTGAAGGAAGAATTTGCATTCATTTAACGCTTACTCCGTCGCAGCGTGCTATCTTAGTTTTTCTCCTTCTCTTGACAACAATAGGCATTCTCTCTGGGGTTTTATCGTTTTATTATATTTGATTTTGAAATCAATTCAAAATTTCGTGTTGTTTAATCACTACTTTTGAATTCTAATAAGAGTCTTGTGTTATTTGGTTAATAATTTTTAAAAACTTTTATGATTTTGTTGGGAACTTAAAAACTATTAATACAGTATATGTATTGTCTCTCGTTAGAACCTCAAGATGATTCGGTGGTTTGCGGTATAATATAATAGATGAAAAGGGTCGTCCTAAGTTAGAGCAAGTCTAAATGGCCCATTACAAGCCCGTTCTAAGCCCATTCCTAACCTCTGTTTACAACAACCTTACAAAGGGATACTCTCACTCATAGTCCCCTGAATCTCCATCTCGTGCGTTTAGATCATCTACCAACTTCTCGTCTTCACCAACAGTTTTTTTGGGCGATCCACGCATCTTCACGAGTTTTCTTGGGTTTCTGCAACCCTTCAAAACATCAGACATTGCTTCTGCTCTATGCAATATAGACTTCCTTCTATCTCTATCAGGCGGCGCATCTACCACTTCTCTGTATGTATTTGGTAGCTTCTTCGAGTGAGGAAGAGACGACATTACACTGGATAAACTCTTCGCCATATCGGTCATCCCTTTCGATCTTAACCCGTTATCGATCATCTTGAATGTGATGTACTGTGGAATAATCCCTCTCCTCACCGCGTTCTCAAACTCTTGGAATGCTTCTTCTAACATGTCGAGCCTGCAGAGCAAATGAATCAGCATCGTGTTTGTTAATAAGTCGGGATCGATTCCTCTGTTTTTCATCTCCTTGTTCACTTGCATTGCCAAGCTCAGCTTCCCATCCTCGCACAGCATTTTCAAGATCAAATGGTATGTAAACCGGTCTGGGCTATGTCCAGCTTCAATCAACTTGAAGTATAAGTTCATGCCTTCTTCGGTTTTATTATGCTTTGAGAAAAACTTGAAGAAATGGTTGTATGTAGTCGGGGTAGGATCAACGCCTCGATTCATCATCATCTTGAGTATCTTGCTAGCACCAGATAAATCTCCAGCCTTGCAGAAATTCTTTACTAGTGAATTATAAGTCACTATGGTAGGACCCGATACGCAAACGAAGAACCTTTCCATCATACCTAGAGCCTCTTGTAACCGGCCAGCTTCTCCTAATCCGTCGATTATGGGGTTAAAGACCATAAAATTGAGCTCCATTTCTGCCATCTTCATTTCTTCAAGAACCTCCATAGCAATCTCTACACGACGCATCCTGCAATACCCTTCTATGAGAGTACCGTAAGTGACAACGGTCGGTTTTACATTCATCCCTTTCATTTCTGCCCATAGGTTCTCTGCCTGCTTCAGTTTTCTTGAACGGAACCATCCATTCAATAAGATGTTGAAAATCCGAACAGAGGGAACCCAATTCGGATCCATCCTTCGTCTTCTCTCTAAATACATTGAGGCTTCTCTAACATGTCCTTCTTTACAAAGGGCATCTAGCAAAACTTCGAGCAATTTAAGTTCCGAAGCTGATTTCGAAACCGGATCATAACTTCTAGCGAATTCAAAAGCCCGTATAGCTTGTTGCACCATACCTACAAGCAAATTCGCAAAACTAGATCGATTAAAGGCAAAACTCACACAGATTCTATCACTAAGTTAGCTGGAATTGAGCTTCACTCTCCATTATTGAAGCTACAAGAAATCTGCATACCAGCACGAGCATACCGTCTGATCAAAACGACAAACGTATCTGCAGAAACCAAATCAGATCCTCCATCGCTTCTCACCCGATCAAAAATCAACGACCAGGCAATCTCAAATTCACGAGCTTTACACAAAGCATTGATAACCAAATCGAACAGTGGAGGAGAAGGTGTAAACCCAGGTTTCATCTCGGCCCACTTGAACACCGAGTGGAGCAGCATCGGCGATGACCTTAACCGATCGAACAGCGCTTGAACCAACTGAATGCTCGGTTCGATTCCGGTTTCATCCAGAGCCGACTCGAGACTCGAACCCAACTCAACATTAGGGTTTTCGAGAATATTCGATATGGTGGAGAAATCGGGAAGGGTGATTTGATTCGGTGGAGTACATGTAGAATCGGGTACGGCGGGTGATTGTAACCGTTGGATGATAGGCTCGACGGGAATCGGCGGCCATGAACGGCGATAGGATAAGAATTTATGAAGAAGGAAATGGCGGTGAGGATTAGGGTTTAAGGGGAGGTTGCGGCGGAAGGAGATGAACAGAGAGTTCATTTTCTGCCGCCGTTCAGGTGGCCGCCGAGGAAAATAAGAAACTCGACGCGCCATTTGGGCTTTCGTCTGTTACTGAAAATATCCATCAATCGACTTGGCCCAAACTTTTTTCTTTAATTTCAAATAGTACAATATATTAAATATTATTTATCTTTATAATTTTTTTTCACACATATTTAAAACCAATTAAAATACATATTATACAATTTTTAGTGTTTGTTATCTTGTAAATAACGCTCTGCACTTTTTTTTTTTATATGTAATGAGTTTTATTTACAAAAATTAAACTAAACTACTTTTAATAATTTTGCATCGAAGATATATAAAAAAATCTATAATATGATGAAGTTAGTCTATTAAATAATTATATTTTAGTTAATGAACGCGTTTCAAAATAAATATTTAAGAATTTTTTTTTTTTGGGATCATAATTCATTTTTTAAGTTTTTATTTTATTTTAAAGAAATATGTATATATTTGATCGAAACTTGTAGCCGATGCTTCTGTGTCATAATTAATGTACGTTCAATCCGATAATATTAGTCCGTGAGTTGTAGACGACAAAAAAATGATTAAAGAAATAAATACATTTAATTTAAGTTTGTTTAATTGATAAGGAAATATTTTCTTGACTAGTTGTAATTTTTTTTTTTTCATTTCTATATGTGAAATAATTGTATGAATGCCACTAATGTAGTTACTGCTGGTATTCTCCATTTCCTTTTCAAAATTGATTTAATTTTGTTTATCTTTAAAAAGTGAGATAAACATAAAATATTGCTAATATTTGAATAAATCCGTGTAGTCATACCAATACCATACCTGTAAACAACGTTGAATGTATTTGAATGTAATTAGGACATCATTTTGAGCTATAGATAATTAAAGATGAACTCTAACAGAGTATACAAACTAATAAGCAAATTAAAGATGAACTCTAACAGAGTATATACAAAATCTATGATCATGTAAAGATCATTTTGGCACCGAGTGTGCCATATGCTTAACTAATAATCATATATTAGTTAATGAACGCGCTTTAAAATAAATATTTAAGAAAATTTTATTTTTTGGGATCATAATTCATTTTTTAAGTTTTTATTTTATTTTAAAGAAATATATATATATTTGATCGAAACTTGTAGCCGATTCTTATGTGTCATAATGTACGTTCAACCCCGATAATCTGTGTGCGTGAGTTGTAGACGACAAAAAATGATTAAAGAAATAAATACATTTAATTTAAGTTTGTTTAATTGGTAAGGAAATGTTTTATTGACTAGTTGTAATTAATTTTTTTTTTCTATATGTGAAATAATTGTATGAATGCCACTAATGTAGTTACTGCTGGCATTCTCCATTTCCTTTTCAAAATTGATTTAATTTTGTTTTTCTATAAAAAGTGAGATAAACATAAAATATTGGTAATATTTGAATAAATTCGTGTAGTCATACCAATAGCATACCTGTAAACAACGTTGAATGTAATTAGTTCGTTATATTTTGAAAATCAATTATCAAAATGTAAAGGAATGTGTCATTTTTGTTGTTCCTCATTGACCTTTAACGGAAGATTATAAGCTGACTGGTTTATCTATGTGTGTGATTTGTAAATTCATAGGAACATAAAATAAAATACATATGCACTATTCGGCGTATAGTAACGAAGACCAAGTTATATACAATACTTTACCAAAGAAAACATTGTTTTTCCCAAAAAAAGCATAGAAGATTTGTTCAAAAATCACGTTTTTCTAAATAGAAAGTTCATTTTATTTTATTATTATTTTTGGACAAGGAAACATAAAGATTTTTTTTGATATTTGATTTTAATCCGAATTTTGAAACAGTACCTTTCACTCAGTCGCTTCCCCGCTCCTCTCCGCGCTCCCCACCTACACATATTTCAACACTCTCTCTCTCTCTCTCTCTCTCTCTACTGTCTCCCATTTTCGTTGCTGCTTCTCTCTCTGGAGCGTTCTCTATTTTCAGTGAGCTTCTCTGGACCACCATTGAAGGTCGTCGGAAAATTCATAAACCGATTTTCTGAGCAAGGTATCATCACGTCTCGTCTGCACACCATTTGTTTTTTTGGGTTGTTTCTCTCGATTTTCTGAGTTTTTCCGGAATCGTAGCCTGTTGCTCTTCGTTTTGATCGATCGGACTTGATCATTGTTTGGGCTTTAGGCTGGTCGATCTTTCCGGCGAATGTTTTTTTTGCCTTGGATTGAGAGATCATCCCTCTTTGTTGTTTACGCTTGTATTAACTTATGCCTATTCGGTCTCCAGGCCATGGGTAACCACTCGAAATCGATATTATTGAGATCGTTTCTCTTGACAAATTGGATTCTCTGATGAAGAATAAGGTGGAGGACACATGATTACTAGTTGTAATTATCTGGGTTGCTTGCTTAAGCTGACATTACTCAATAGTCAGGATCGTATGAAATTGAGATCTGTGGCACAATTTGAGTATATGAATAAATCGTTTCGTTTTCCATCATTTGCTTGTTTCTTCCTGAAATTTATGCTGCATTTGAACACTGATTAATCTCTTTGCTCTGCAGGCTTGGCTAAACCCCTAGCTATTTGACTAGATTATGTATTGCTCTTCTTCGATGCATCCAAATGCAAACAAAGAAAATGTCTCTACTTCAGATGTTCAGGGAAATTTTGTACGAATAACGAGATCACGAGCTAGAAAAGCCTTGGGAGGAGTATCAATACCTCCAACAAAACCATCTTTTAAACAGGTACTGAAACTTTTTTCTTGTAGAAAGTCGTAAACGAATTGTAGCAGATGATGCCAAAATCTCTAATCTTCCTGCCTCTGGTTTATCAGCAAAAGAGGCGTGCCGTACTTAAGGATGTGAGTAATACTTCTTCAGAAAATATTTATTCAGACCTCCTGGAAGGAGGCAACATCAAGGTAAAGATTTCAGTTCAGATGAAATGTTTTCATTTTCTTGGTTGGTGTATATCTTATGTTGGTTCTAGCCTTCAAATTACCCTTTGAGCTTCATTTGATTGAGATCACGTTGCAGTTGCAGGTTAGCAGAAAATGTCTTAGGGAGTCTAAAAATGCAGCAAAGGAAGGTGCTAATGTTGCCATGGAAATTCTGGTAGATATGCATACAGAAAAATCAAAACTAGCCGAAGATTTGTCCAAGATCAGGATGGCTGAATCCCAAAATGCTTCTCTTTCAAACTCTAAAGATGAAGAAATTACTGAGCAACGTAAGAGATGCATTGTTAGTTAATATAATGATAGTCCTCACTCTCCTAAATTCCGAGGTCTTGTTGATTACTCGCCAACTCTTGCTCAAGCATTGGATTCCAAGATGCTGAAATTTTAGTAGCAGTTCCGATCAAAATTGTGCTGTTAAGGGTTGAAACAAGTGAAGTCTATACCATAATGTATATTTCTCAAACTTACTCAAGGTATGTGTCTATTACTGGATTGTGCAGAAGAAGGCGGATCTGGTGTCATGGATTTTCTTCAAGTTGTAGATATCGATTCCAACGTCGAAGATCCCCAGTTTTGCAGCTTTTATGCTGCTGACATATACGACAACATACATGTTGCTGAGGTTTTATATTACATGATCCAAATATTTTATTTACATCTTTCCACAATTAACTTCTTGTAAATAATAATCTCAATCTATCAACTCATATAAAGATTTTGGACTAATAACCTCCATTTTCCTGCAGCTTCAACAACGACCTGTGGCAAATTATATGGAGCTTGTGCAGCGAGATATCGACCCAGACATGAGAAGGATTCTGATTGACTGGCTTGTAGAGGTTAGTTTCCTTCAAACTTAAGCACATATATATTAATAAAGGCATCACCTTATCATGTTTCTTATTGAACAGGATACAGAACATTCCTATACATAGCCTTCCTTGAAAATTTCGAGCACAAACTCAGAATATTATTACAAGCAGTTTGAGTAACATTTTTCACTGTGTGATACTTCTTACAGGTTTCTGAAGACTACAAGCTGGTTCCCGATACGTTTTACCTTACAGTGAACCTTATTGATCGGTTTCTGTCCAGCAGTTGCATTGAAAGGCATAGACTCCAGCTCCTTGGTGTCACTTGCATGCTTATAGCTTCGTAAGTCCCCACTTTGTTGTCGTTTATGTCAATTACAAGTTATAGTAACGCGATTCTGTTGAATAGCATTTCCATCCCAAGGAGGGCGCGAAAGTGAAATATAAGTTTACTTGTTAAGTAGAGAAACACTAAAAAAATTTCTTACCTTGTACCTTTTTGTTGAGCCATGAAGAAAATACGAAGAACTTTGTGCACCACCAGTCGAGGAGTTTTGCTTCATTACGGCCAATACATACACGAGACCAGAAGTAATTAACATTGAAATTACACATATCTTGGTGTCTTCGATGTGTATAGATTCTTGATAAAAATAAATAAATTAGAAACTGTGTTTCAGGTGCTGAGCATGGAGATTAAAGTTCTAAATTCTGTGCACTTTAAATTATCGGTTCCTACCACCAAAACCTTTCTGAGGTAAACACTAATGGCAGAACTATATGCATCACCACATCTTCCCAAGTTAGTTCAAAAACAGTATGACTCATTTTTCAACTTACCTCAACACTATGTTTGTCAGGCGGTTCATTAGAGCAGCTCAAGCATCTTACAAGGTGTTGAACTATGATCCATTCGCCATTAATCCTCATTCCTCACTAGTCACTACTATGGAAACTTGGAATCTGATTTTGTTCCTTCTTTCTTATAATTTCTTTTTAAAATTTATGCAGGTGCCTCTCATTGAACTGGAGTTTTTAGCAAACTATCTCGCTGAGCTGACACTCGTGGAATATACTTTCCTAAGGTTCCTGCCATCACTAGTTGCTGCTTCAGCTGTTTTCCTAGCCAGATGGACACTCGACCAAACTGACCATCCTTGGGTTAGTCATGTTTCTTGAATCTTGAAAAAAGTTTTTTTTTTGTGTGTGTGTGTGTGTGTGCTGATAAAAGAATGCTATTGGTTACAGAACCCTACTCTTCAGCACTACACCAGATATGAGGTAGCCGAGCTGAAAACCGCAGTACTCGCAATAGAGGATTTGCAGCTCAACACCAGTGGCTGCACCCTCACTGCCACCCGTGAGAAATACAACCAACCAAAGGTAAGTTACTCTACAAAACACCGTTAAGTCACGGATTGTTGAAACTGGTTCTTATTTTACATGACTTTGAATAGTTTAAGAGCGTGGCAAAGCTGAAATCTCTCAAAAGAGCCGCATCAATTTTCACAAGATGAAACCGAGCAATGCAATCTTCTGATTAAAAGTTTCTGAAACTAAAGCATAACCAAGCCCGGTGATCAAGTCCCTAGTTTCAGACATTGGGTTTGACCATTGATTTCCCAGTGTTTGTTTCTGTGCTAGTTTTGTCTGTCTGTTTTTCTGTAGCTATTGTGTGGCGCTAGTGATTTTAGGCCATTACTTGTCATATTTAGGTACCTTCCCCTTACCATTAATAAATGTTATGAAATTTTGTTATCCCAAGTTTAGAAGTCCACCAATTTGCAAGATTCTGTACCTAAAAGCTCTTGTAAAATGAATTGAGAAAAGTAATAAATATATATGATTCATGTTTCATGGCTTGGATTGTCATGTTGTTTGTTCTAATTTCACAATGCTATATACATACGGGAACGTTTAGATATATCTGAGTTTTGTTTAGTAAGTGATGACCCCTTCGATGCACAAATCTACTTCAGCGTAAAGGGACAAAGGTAGTGCAAACAGGCTGAATTAAGAAGGCGAAGAACAAAAGCAGCCAGAACAGAAGGAACTGACCAAGAATTGTGGAAATAGTCAGGTCGCAGAGTTGCCTTCTGTTTGTTCGACTACCAAGACATCAATGACCATCACTGGCTTCCCAAATAACCAGTCGAGCTCACCTCTGAGTTGAAGGTATTGAAGTTACCATCTTCATGAATCCATCGCAGCTAAGTTTTAGATCATCTCTGTAACAGCTACATTTCACTACAAACCCCTAGACTAGTTATTATAGTCCTCCACTAGAGTAACAAGAAATCCTTACCAAAATATTCACACTAAATTCCGTCTCATGGACTATCGGTCTATCCTTTGAGAAGAGAAGAAAACTAGGATTTCAATTGCTGAAAATGAGTAGAGTACACAAAATAAACAACTCACAAAACTCAGGATACGTGAGTGCTAATAACACGGTGAAGAGTGTGACAGTGTCATTTTCCTATCACGCTATTTGCAGGAAAGACAAGACAACAAGCCCTACCGCACGTTCAAAACTCACTTCAGCTTAGATTTTGAAGAGCTCATTAGTGGTTTAGCAATGGGGCGAGCAGGAGTGGCCCTTGTGGCTTTCTTCAAGTCATACTTTATCATAGAGAAAGCGCAGATCATCGCAATCACCATGGTTGGGTACACATAAACGGTTTTGGTTGGGTCGGTATTCACTGGCTTCCTTAAGATCCCTTCTTTGACAAGACCCCAAACTAGTAGCAATGACCCAAACATGCTCATCCTACCGGGCTTTAGCAAACCCACAAACGCCCCAGCTACAGAAAAATAGCTCCCTGCAAGAACCTGGACAAAAACGATAGAGTGCTTATGAAACGAAAAGAATTTGAAGGGGAGATTAGGTACAAAATAATCAGAATTCGAGAGTGAAATCTCATAATGGAAAAAAAAACTGAACCTCCAGGCGCTGAAGATCGGGCACTGCAGATGCTTCTTTCACATTGGTGAGATTATAAATATCTAACACATTTTCCCACATTGTAAACGTCATGTTCGTGGCAAGACCATTGACAATAGCACCAGGATATAGGAGAGCCTTGATCACCGGAACAGGAAAGATCTCACTAGAAATCAACTGAGACGATGTACCATGGATTGGCGACATACACATTCCAGATCTACATGGAACCCTGTTTTAAGATTGTGATTCAAGTCAGATCAACAAGAAAGACAACCGAGTAATGAATGATACATAGAATTACGAGCCTAATCTACTGATAACGCTTCTTTTTCAAGGCCAAATTTATCAACTTTCTCTTGATTCAAGTCGATTAAGCAACAGTTTCTTGATCTAGCAAGAGATCCATAAGTAGTTAAACACATACTATAACAAAATGCGGAAACTTGAAGGTGAATTGTAAAATCAAGTTTTCATAAAAACCCAAGCAAGAGAAAGGCGAGCTATCATAAAGATCAAATCTCGGATTCAGTGACGCATTTCTCATTAAAAAAAACCGAACTTAGGGTTCGAATTAAGCAGGTGAGATATTGTTCAATTATCAATTTTACCTAAAGAGAGGGATCTGGAGGATAATCAAGAGGAAGTAAACCAGTGAAGCTATTGACGACAAGTTCTTAATCCATCCCTTTGATTGAGTTGGATTCGCCATTATCAAGCGCGTAAGGAATCGAATCTAGAGAGAGAAATAGAGATCAGTTTCTTCTGTAGAGAGAGAGACAGAGTGGACCCGTTGTAGCCAGACGATAACGACGAAGAAAAAATATACAATATAAACGACACGCTTTGCTATATTATATACGTAAAACAGAATGAGTGTTTAGAGATTTGAGGTAGAAACGACGTCGATTTATGCGGATATGTCCGCTTATTTCCTCTGCTGAAAACAGCAAACAGTTTTGATGATAAAAGCTATGGTGGTTGCTCTATCTTCCTCCGGCGTCGCCTTTCATCTTCATTCTCCGCCGTCGTCAGGTTTATCCGCCAATAGATTTCTGTCTTGGAATCAGAACGCTAGTCCTTGTGTTCTATCTCTTCCAATTCATCGGCCTTCTCGTTCTTTACTTGTTTTTGCTCGTGGGAAGAACCGCAAGGGATTCGCGGCTTCGTCTTCTTCGTCCCCGAAGAGGAACAAAAAGGTAAGAAAATCACAAAACTCATTATCATCTGGCTTGTATCTCGTGAAAAAATTATTATTTTTCGCAGATACTTTTACCTGCTGCTTAGCCGATTTTTTTTTTTCTGGAACTTTGATACACTAAGTGAGCAAAAAATGTCGATAGATGAAATGGGTGAATTCTCGAATTATAGTTGCCGCTTTCTGGTTTTGTATCAGCATTCGATTTCGTTGTTTTTTTGGCAGAAAAGTTTCGAGGGAGATGATAATGGAGGAGGTGAGGAGGAGGATGATCCATTTGAGGCACTGTTTAATCTACTGGAAGAAGATTTGAAAAATGATAAATCGTCAATAGATGATGAGGAGATAAGCGAGGAAGACTTAGATGCACTAGCAGCAGAGTTAGCTGAAGCATTGGGTGGTGGTGACGATGTTGATGGCATCGACTTGTTCGGTTCAGCTACTGGTGATGCTGTTGTTGATGAAGATGATGATAGCGAGGATGATGACATCGAAGAAGATGAAAGACCGGCTAAGCTGAAGAATTGGCAGCTTAGAAGATTGGCTTATGCATTGAAATCTGGCCGCCGTAAAACTAGTGTAAGTTTCATTCCTTGCAAAGTTCAGTGTTTGAGGATAGATGTTGAACACAATGTTTAAATCATAGTTCTTGGACTGTTATGCTTTATAGCAATTCCACTGGAACGGGTTAATCCTCTGATTCGAATGCATCATTGCTAACGGATGGTTTTGTTTTGATTTGCAGATAAAAAATCTGGCAGCAGAGCTTTGTCTTGACAGGGCTTATGTTCTTGAATTGCTACGTGACCCGCCTCCAAAGCTTCTGATGCTAAGCGATACGCTGCCAGATGAAAAACCGCCAGTAAGAGCACCTGAAAACTCATCACCTGATCCAATTCCTGTTGAATCATCATCATCATCAGCAGAAGATGTTGTTGCGGTTGAACCTGAGGAAAAAGTAAAAGACGAAGCAGTCCATATGATGCAACAGAGATGGTCTGCTCAGAAAAGAGTGAAGAAAGCTCACATTGAAACACTAGAAAAAGTTTACAGAAGATCAAAACGACCCACTGTAAGGATTGTTCCTTTACACTTGGATTAATTCTATGTTAGTTGAATGTTCTACCTCACATAGATTCTATGTATGTTTGAATGGTGTGTATAGAATGCTGTGGTTAGCAGCATTGTTCAAGTGACCAATCTTCCAAGGAAGCGAGTTTTGAAGTGGTTCGAAGATAGACGAGCAGAGGACGGAGTTCCAGAGAAGCGAGCTCCATATCAAGCTCCGGTTTGATTTAATGTTACAACGAGATGGGCAAGGAGCTGCTTTCAGATCAACATAGTCATCAAGGACATTTTTTGGTTATAAGAGTTGTGTTCAATGTTCATATTCTGTAGATTCAATCGAATGGTGTGACTTATATGTTAAGCTAAAAGTTCATAGGATTCTTCGATTTCAGTTTTTTCTTTACTGGTCCAATTTTCCAAGTCTTCATCTGCTAATGTGTAATAATAAACTGATATACATCAGTATCATATTTAAACAGTTTTTTCTTTTCATAAAGCACAAAATACATAAATAAATAAAAGATTACTTTCATATTTAACCAGTTTTGATATTTAACCAAGTTGTTGGTGGTCGGTTGGTTCTTTTCTGCGGTGATTGTCGGTCCTGTTGGTCTAGGAAAAAAATCGATTCCCCGCGGGAGCAGAATTACCAGGACAAGCACTTGGCCAAATGGGGCATTATAAGTGGGCTGTGTCACTCTCACCTGAGAGATTAATCTAGGTTTGGTATTACTTCCGGAAGCCGAAAAACATCAAAAAAAAAAAAACAAAAAAAAAAAAAAACAAAACAAAAACAGTGTCCTTAGGCGTGGGCCAAGTGGCAGAATGAAAGAAGTAGGGCCAAACTCTCTCTGTCGAGGACAGACATGGGGTCCACTTTTTCTTTATACGCTTTCCATTATTCACCGTAAGATGCTGAGAAGATCCGACGACGATTCTCTCCCCACGTTCCCATCTCAATTGCCTTTGGATCCTTGTATTTCCTCAAGGCTCATATTTTTCCACGATTCACTGTCTATATCCGTCCGATTCTGCTCAGATCTGACGGCTGTGACCACACTAATCTACTCATGACTCGCAATTAGATTCTCTTCCCAGTTGTGTAAAGTCCCAAGTCCCAAGTCCCGCTCTTTTCCTTGTCTATCTTCATCACCAGCTTCTGTAAATCCCACACTCTCTCTCTATCTTCAAAAAGTAAGAAAAATGCAGGAACAAGCGACTAGCTCTTTAGCTGCAAGCTCTCTACCATCAAGCAGCGAAAGATCATCAAGCTCTGCTCCACATTTGGATATCAAAGAAGGTAAATTTTCCAATTCATTTTCGTTTTTTTCCTTCTCCAAACGCTTGATCTCATTGAATATCAGCCTCATGCATTGGATATCAACTTGATTCATGTCTAAGTTTTGAACCACCATTGGTTTTCACAATTGGGTCCGCAGTTTTTTTAGTCTCCCCGACAAAATTCTCGAGATCGACAAGAGGATCTGCGACTTCAATTGTATCTTTAAAGTCTCAAACTTGTTTCGCCTAAATCCTCTCTCTTTTGCTCCGTCTCAGGAATAGAAAGCGACGAGGAGATACGGCGAGTGCCGGAGTTCGGAGGAGAAGCTGCCGGGAAAGAAATTTCCGGCCGGGAATCTGGATCGGCGACCGGTCAGGAGCGGACACAGACAACAGTCGGAGAAAGTCAAAGGAAGCGAGGGAGAAGTCCGGCGGAGAAAGAGACCAAGCGGCTGAAGAGGTGTTTTTTCTTCACCTAATTTTACATTTTTACCCTTCATTAGCGTGGTAAATTGTGGTAAATAAAGGTTGCGTGTTGGGGTTGTTTCGTAATTTTGGTAAAAAAAAAGGTTGTTGAGGAATAGAGTTTCAGCACAGCAAGCAAGAGAGAGGAAAAAAGCTTACTTGAGTGAGTTGGAAAACAGAGTGAAAGACTTGGAGAACAAAAACTCTGAGCTTGAAGAAAGGCTCTCTACTTTGCAGAACGAGAACCAGATGCTTAGACATGTACGTTTCATCCATCTCACCGTTGATTTACAATCTGCAATGTCAATGGTTGAACATTTTCGTTTGAGTTATGATGAATTTGCAAGCCTAGGATTCATGCACCAATTAGTTCATAAGCTTGATATTAATTCACATATGTATGTAGATTCTTGAATGGTTCTTGGAATGCTCATTATATGGATGCTTGGTTCTTGTTATGATAAGCCTAATTTGTTAGCCTATGGTTTTGCTGAGAATGCAAAGTTAGATTCTTTGTGTTTGTGCGGTAATAATGGCTTTTTTTTTCCTTTTCTATCTAACAAGTTTTGAGTTGTTTTTGTTTTGGGGTGCAGATTCTGAAGAACACAACAGGAAACAAGAGAGGAGGTGGTGCTTCTAACGCTGATGCAAGCCTTTGATCTCCTTCTTGTTGTTGTCTTGTGCTATTTTTGTGGATAAAAATTTACAGGGAATTGTATTAATAAAAATTTATGTTGTATGGGATGTGAGATAGCTAAAACCGCAAAATTGTCGACCGAGATCTCTCTTGTAGTCTTTAGATTTTCTTTTCTTGATTCAAAGCTAATTTTGTTGTATCTATGATATGACTCCCGAATTAATCTCGAATATTTATTTTTTGGATATTTCCACTTTCCCTATGCCTTGCGATATTGAATGTTCGATTACAGAGTAAATGAAATTAGTAAATGAAGATGATGATGTTGATCAATGGTTTCAATATGCAAATCAGAACTCTATTGTCTTGTTTACGCTTTCTGATTCTTTATATTCATATTTAAGAGTTTGTTGTGTATGTTTTGGATCTCATAAGCTTCCTCTCTTGCTAGTTGCTCTTGTAGGGACCTCTATTACTGACTTTCTTGTAATTTTCTGTGAGGAAATATCAAGGAACCAGCAGCTAATCCACTTTTTTGGCTAGAATAGTCAACTTTCCCAGTCAACGGAGTCAACAACGTTCTGTGTTCAATGTATACGAAGCCTCTTTATAATTTCTTCCTTTGAAGCTCTGTAATATTTGATCCTCTTTCCATAATACTGATTAATGGGTTCTTCTTTTTTCCTTACCACTGTTGCTGCTGCAATAGCATGCTTCACCCTTTTCAGAAAACTCAGATTCCATCAAGAAGATAACAAAGAAAAGGATTCTTCTTCTTCATCTCCTTCATCAGTTCCTCCACCTTCTTCTCTCATCTGGACACACCATGTCTTTCCCAGCTTCCGCGGGGAAGATGTCCGCAGAGACTTTCTCAGTCACATTCAGATGGAGTTTCAAAGAAACGGAATCACTCCTTTCATTGATAATGAGATCAAAAGAGGAGAATCCATCGGTCCCGAGCTTATTCGGGCTATAAGAGAATCTAAAATCGCAGTTATCTTGCTCTCAAGGAACTACGCTTCTTCAAAATGGTGTCTTGACGAACTGGTGGAGATTATGAAGTGCAGACAAGAGTTGGGTCAAACTGTGATGGCCATTTTCTATAAAGTGGATCCATCTGATGTTAACAAGCTGAGAGGAGATTTTGGAAAAGTCTTTAGAATAACTTGTGCTGGTAAAACAAAGGAGGAGATTGAGAGATGGAGACAAGCTTTGGCAAAAGTGGCCACAATCGCTGGTTATCATTCAAGCAACTGGTTCGTACTTTTGATTCCCCATTGTTATTTTCATATAAAATCTGGCTTTTTTTTGTTTTTTTCTTTCTTTGAATGTGTGTGATTTTTCCATGATTATTCTAAAGGATGTATTGATCTCCCCCTTGTTAGGGATAGTGAAGCGGCCATGATTAAGAAAATTGCCACTGATATTTCCAACATGCTGAATAATTTCACACCATCAAGTGATTTCGACGGGTTAGTTGGGATGAGAGCTCATTTGGAAAAGATGGAACCATTGTTATGCCTAGACTCAGATGAAGTGAGGATGATTGGGATTTGGGGTCCTCCTGGGATTGGGAAGACCACGATCGCTAGAGTCGCATACAACCAACTCTCCAACAGTTTTCAACTGAGTGTCTTCATGGATAATATCAAAGCAAACTATACAAGACCTTGCTCTGATGACTACAGCACAACGTTGCTATTACAACAACAGTTTATGTCTCAAATAACCAACCATAAGGATATGGAGATTCTTCATTTAGGAGCTGTCCAAGATAGGTTGAAAGACAAGAAAGTTCTTGTCGTTCTTGATGACGTGGACCAACTAGTACAACTAGATGCGATGGCTAAAGAAACTTGGTGGTTTGGTCCTGGGAGTCGAATTATCATTACAACACAAGATCAAGGACTTTTTAGAGCACATGGGATCAACCATATTTACGAGGTGGATTTTCCAGAAACTGATAAAGCTCTTCAAATCTTGTGCATGTATGCTTTTGGTCAAAAATCCCTTAAAGATGGTTTTGAGGAGCTTGCTCGGGAAGTTACAGAACTTGCTGGTAAACTTCCTTTGGGGCTAAGGGTTATGGGTTCCTACTTTCGGGGAATGTCCAAGCAAGAGTGGACAAATTCACTACCAAGATTAAAGACTAGTCTTGACGCTGATATTCGAAGCATTTTGAAGTTCAGCTATGATGCTTTAGATGATGAGGATAAATATTTATTTCTTCATATAGCCTGCTTATTCAGCTTTGAAAAGATTAGCGTAGTTGAAGAGCATCTTGCAAAGAAGTTCTTGGAAGTGAGGCAAAGACTTAACGTCTTAGCGGAGAAATCTCTCATATCTATAAACTCGAGATATATAGAGATGCATAGTTTGCTAAAAAAACTAGGTAGAGAAATTGTTTGTAAACAATCTATTCATGAGCCTGGACAGCGCCAGTTTCTGTTCGATAAAAGAGAGATTTGTGAAGTACTGACTGGTGATGCAACAGTAAGTTTTGATGCTAGTCTTTCATTGCATTGCTCCCTGCAAATTTAGTTAATTTGATGACTAACAAACTCTAGTTTTTGTTTGTTCCTTTATTTCAGGGTAGTAAAAGTGTCATAGGCATAGATTTCTTCTACAATAAAGAAGAATTAGATATAAGTGAGAGAGCCTTTGAAGGAATGTCTAATCTCCAATTCTTAAGATTCCGTGGTAGTGGCAATACATTGCATCTACCACGAGGTCTAAACTATCTATCTCGTAAACTTGGATTACTACATTGGAGTTATTTTCCAATGACATGTTTTCCTTGTATTGTGAACTTGGAGTTCCTTGTCGAACTAATCATGGATCACAGCAAGCTTGAGAAGTTGTGGGAAGGAATTAAAGTAAGCAATTTTGATTTATTTCTCTTTAGCTCGAATATCATTTGGCTTTTGTACAGTTTTTAAAGTGGGTTTTCTCATCTGTTATACTACTAAGAGGATTTTTGTTATTTGTATGTACAGCCGCTTCGAAGTCTCAAGTGGATGGATTTGAGTTATTCTGTAAACTTGAAGGAGCTTCCTGATCTCTCAACTGCTACTAACCTTGAGAAATTGTGTCTGAATGGTTGCTCTAGCCTGGTGAAGCTCCCGTCCACTATTGGGTATACCAATAATCTTGAGATATTATATCTCGGTGGTTTCTCATCTCTCTTGGAGCTCCCTTCCTCAATTGGGAATGCCACGAATCTAGAGGAATTGGACCTTAGTAATTGCTCAAATCTGGTGGAACTACCTCCTTCTATTGGAAACCTTCAGAAGTTGAAGAGGTTGAGATTACAAGGATGCTCTAAGCTAGAGGTTCTTCCAACCAACATCAACTTGGAATCTTTGGATATACTTGATCTCACGGATTGCTCCATGTTGAAAAGTTTTCCTGAGATCTCCACAAACATTAGATTTCTGGAGCTCAGAGGAACCGCGATAGAAGAAGTGCCTCCCTCGATCAGGTCATGGCCTCGTCTTGATAGGTTGCATATGTCATACTTTGAAAACCTAAAAGAATTCCCTCATGCTCTTGAAAGAATCACAGAGCTGTACTTGAGCAATACAGAAATACAAGAGGTTCCTCCGTGGGTCAAGAAAATCTCTCGTCTGAATGAATTCGTGCTCAAGGGATGCCGAAAGTTGGTATCACTCCCACCGATTCCGGATTTCCTCAATTTCATAAATGCAAGAGATTGCGAGTCCCTGGAGATACTAGATTTCTCCTTTCACAAGCCAAAGGTTTGGCTCAACTTTGCCAACTGCTTCAAACTGAATCAAGAAGCAAGAGACCTTATCATCCAGACTAGTGAAGAAGCGGTCTTACCAGGTAGAGAAGTGCCTACGTACTTCACTCACCGAGCCACTAATGGGGGTCCATTGACAATTAAGTTGAATGAGAGGCCTCTTCCTAAATCCATGAGATTTAAGGCTTGCATCTTGCTGGTTTATAAAGGTGACGATGACGCTTGCTGTAAACAGAAATCGACGGAAGCGGTTGTTATGTATAAAAACCGCATGCGTATTCTATATCCGCCTTTAGCAGAACATCTGTACACGTTCCAAGTCGAAGCGGAGGTGACTTCCAGCGAACTTCTCTTTGAGTTCAGGCTGAAATGCGATGACGTGTGGAAGATAGGAGAATGCGGGCTACAGATCACATGTTTATTTCCAAAATAATGTCAGGGGTATAGTTTGGAATACTTTTTGCTTTAGTTGTGGTCGACACATCTCAATCGATCGGGCAGAGCAAATAAAACAACTTCTGTTTCAACTGTAATATTTCTTTGCAGTTGGAACTTTAGTGTTTCGTTTAGGATTCAGAACAATTTTAAGAAAAGTCCTGTTCACTCAGACAAAAAAAGAGATTTGTTTACTTGGCATTAAAAAGGTAAATATCATTCTGTGCAACGAGAAATGAGTAAAAGTTCTCTCTTCAGATAAAAAAAAAATACAAATTCTAAGACAATGTATATTAGGTAATGGCTCAAAAAGACAAAAAGGTGAGACGAAGCAAAGCTTCTTTCTCTTCTCTTCACTCACATTAGCTTATATATCATCCATTAAGGTATCATCTGAAAGTAAAATCGTAGGCAAGATTTAGATAAGTCCACAAACCAATATGCGAGACATGAAACAAAGAATCATTACCTTTATCCTTTCCATCGTCGCTGCTTAATTCAGATTCATTATCATTTTCACCATAGAAATGCTCTTCTACATCTTCTTCGTCATCCTCACTTTCATCAATCTCTTGATCATGACCTGTTGTTTGACTCTGATTCCCTGCAGCTTTATTGATCTGCCACAAAAGAAAAGTTTTATTGAAAACTAAATAGCCATATATGCTAATAACCAAGTCAATAATTAATTAAGAAGATGATTTATATGTAACCTGGGCTGTAACAAGTTGTAAGCGACCAGATAACTGTAGTAACTGTTGAAGAGCCGTTCCTCGGGTCTTGGTAATCTGGAAGAACAGTATAACATAGTTAAACCAAGCAAATTTTACAGAACTAGCCAAAATCCTTGGCTCAAGTCTTATCTCTTACCTTGTGCAATGTATCAAGCAGATGTTGGTTTTTTGGTTCTTGGGACATGATGTAATGACTATGATTTACCATTATGCTGTATATCCATGGAAGAAGATGCTTCCCACCACATCCCCTGTTGAAATAAATGCAACTGTGTTAAGACCAAAGCACCAAGCAGATTTAAATCATCATCATAGCTGAATAATAAACGAAAAATGCTAGTTTAGTACAGAAGAACATTTTTCGGAAAAAAAGAAGTAAAGAACATTTGGGTTTAGACTTTTGAGCGTTAACTTATTTTCCAATGTTAAAAACTTTAATAGTAAGCATCGATGAGACAACTGCATATATAGCAAACCAGCAAACCAGAGAACCAACCTTGTCTGCCACATAAGAATCAGAGCTCCTAGAGTCTTGAACGCAGTGGAGGGTGCCATTGACAAAACAGCAAACTTTAACTGCCAATACAAAAGTTTATATGACTACTATGATTGGTAGATTCAAAGAAAAATCTCTACAGAAATGCGTCAGAAGGATGTACAAATGCCAAAGAACTGAGCATCCAGAACGGAAATATACCTTCTTTGGTGGTAGATAAGCCTCAAGATCAACTCCATCAATTACTGAACCGTAAGAAAGATTGCTTGGTTCATCTGTACCTTTAAGTATCCCTAACGATCTCAACCTATCCTCCATGCTAAATGTTTCTACATGATCTGAAATTTCAAAACAAAAAAAATAATGAACAAAAAAGGCCACAGCAGTTCTAGTACTAGAGAAGCATCTGTGTATATATACTAAAAGAGCCAAAACAAGCAATGGATCTCCATCAGTATGATGATTGTGTTAATGAGAAGTCTGATAGTCAACTCCAGTACCGTGATGTAAAACTCACCCGCTAGACTTTGATCAACCATGTCTGAATCCTTATCAGATGAGTGTGGTTGTACACTCTTTTTCTCGTGCAGATCAGCAACTCTTGCAATTGGCAGCAAAGCATCCTCCGCATGTGCACGGTCAAGTGTTGTAACTATACAAATATAATATCATAGTCAGCAATTGTTATTGACAGGAAAGGAAGGGAAATGGAAACTACAATCCACAAGGCACTATCGAGGATATAGATCCTCTATACTAAGAAAATACAACAACAGGATTCAACATATAGAAAGACCTGTAATTCCATTAATGTCAAAAATCAGCTCCAGATAATAAGAAAATTTATCCAGTCTACTTAAACATGGTGCGGATATTGCTAAACAGTTGGCACTAATGGAAATCTTTAATAAAATAATAATCAATTTGATTTTCGCAATACATTGGTACTATAAACAAACACAAGCCGAATCAATATGTTGGAAGTTTCATGATTTAGTAAAGGGTATAGCCCATAGAAGATACCTTTATTCTGCACGCCTTGCCCCTTCTTGGACTTGGAAACTGAGTGAGTTATAGGGAGAAGGATCCCACTCTTAGAAGCATTTAGCACCAAGTCGTTGCCAAACTGCAACACCATTTTCTGGAATGATGGTTTCACCAGCAATCCAGACGCAATAAATGCATGCGCAGAACCAGGCTTCAAAATGCCTTGTAATTTTGCAGCAAAGATTATAGGCAATGAGCCCTTGTGATGTTTAAGCGAAGAATCTTCAGTTGCTAATGCGACTTTTGTAGGTTTTGCATTGCATAGCTCCTCAACATTTGATCCATACCAAAAATAACAGACACCTATTTCTGAAATTGCCAAAACGTATAAACCTTTCTCGTCTGTTTCACCCCAACTATCCACAAAGACGGGAGGGTGCTCCAGGGCAAGGACACAGATAGCTGACTGCTTCTTAGCACCATCTGTTTTCCACACTGCAATATATCTTTCACCAACCGCAGATGAGAGGACGTATTTCCCATCCTCAGTAAAAGCCACACAACGCACACCTCCCTATATAACATTAGAAACTGTTAACCACCGTCTAATGTTTGAAATAGAGGCAGCTTCCTAACAATATACGATAAAAAAGATGCTGGCAAATAGTACAGGTACTCACAGGATGACCAGTAAACTTCTGTAATTTCTTGAGATCAGAGCACTTGAAAGTCTTCAACTGAGCAGATGCGGTGGCTAATATTTTTCCATCTACAATTGGGAGGAAACAAAACAAAGCAAAACATCATCAGCAGGTAAGTGCATGTTAGCCTATGCATGTTAACAGAACTTTCCCCACAGTACTTCAATGTAGGTTTTTAGACCAGTAAAAACATATTTGAAGAAACCAACGGAAGCAATACATCTCCAGAGACACACCTGGTGAAACAGATAAAGAAGAAACAGCTTTTGTTGAAGCTTTGAACTTTCTGATCAGATTTCCACTATGGGGATCAATTTCACAAACCATCCCATCTGCACCACCGCTGTATATGCAGGAGGCCTTTGAAGAAGATGAAACAGCATTGACACCACTGCACAAGACAACAAACAAATTGATAACTGTCAAAACACTGCTGCTTAGAGGGGCTTCAAAGGGGGAAATTTACAAAGAATCGTAAAGAGAGCAACTACCTAGCGCAGAAACAAATACTAGAATGCCAAGTTTACAAATAGACCAGATGCTTTACAGATATTATCCA
The DNA here is from genome assembly GCA_030161315.1 of Eutrema japonicum. NCBI lineage: Eukaryota > Viridiplantae > Streptophyta > Magnoliopsida > Brassicales > Brassicaceae > Eutrema > Eutrema japonicum. The sequence goes on from BSQW01000005.1 coordinate 52,262,708, forward strand.
ACAGAGAATAGTAAAGAAGAAGCCAGTGAGAGTTACTCACCCGGGATGACAGTCACTTATTCTCCATTTCAGCTGACCAGAAGCGACATCAAGCGCTAAAACATCTCCTCCACCAGTTCCTAACACCAATATGGAAGTTCCAAGTTTTCTCTTCTTCTGCAAATAACAAGAATTAAGCTTATTTGTCAACAGAAACAAAGAATTCACAAACTAAATCTACACCGCAAGGCGATAACAAAATAAAAACAAAGCCTCTTTACCTTTTTCTCCAGACACAACCATTTCATGCAGGTATAATCAACCGAGAGGTGGCCTTTCCCAACCTTGGTATATATGTTGGTCTCTTCTGCAGATGCAATATCAGCAAACTCTGTTTGGACCAGACCCCTGACAGTATCCCAAATCTATACAGATTCGAAAGAAAATACATTAATCAAAAAGCGAAAGATCTTTCCTTTGAATAGAAAGAAAATCCCCACAAATTAAACAGGGATAAGAAATACGAGTCAAAAACCATAACAGAAGAAAACTAAACATACCTTGATACGGCCATCTCCGGTGCTAAGAGCGAGATAATCTAGAGCAGGACTGAAAGACGTCAATACATCCCTAATGTTCACCAAATTCATCTTTCCCTGAAATTGTTTCAAGCAAATAATCAAATACATTATACAAACATTAGGAAAAATATCCCGATTTTAATACCAAAAGCATTATAAAAATGGATTTTCATTCCTTCCTTATCAATCCACAACCTTTAAAAACTCAACCTAAGGAGCAAGAAATTAATGGATTTATTGTATTCTAGTCCATGAAAAAGATAACAAATTTAACAGATAAACTGATTTCCGTTGAAAACAATGCTGAAACTTACTAACCCAATAACTCCAAAACAGTCTAATTCAACTTAAGAGATTAACAACAACAAAAAAGCAAGCAGCTAACCAGTTCACACAGACCAATCAAAGAAGCGGATGTCAAAGAAATACAACTTTCTTCAGTTTCTCCAGCACTGAATCTGTAGGCGGAAGAGGAGAGAGAGAGAAAGAGAGACAGTGAGCGCTCGCGAAGAAGAAGGATGAAAAGAAGCAGCAGATTAGGGTTTTTGAGAGGTTTTTCTGTTTTTTTTTTCTGGGGTTCGAAACGGCGAACTAGAGAAAGAAGACGGAGGTGAGCGCGATCGATATGGTCGGGAATAAAAGGGCAATAATGGGCTTTAATCAAACCTTTGTAATCAATGTATTTTTCCTAATAGTAGTGATTGGGCTTTAGTCAAAAAAAATAAAATCCAACTCATACGGAAAAGTTGGCCTCCTGTTTTATATAAAACCAAAAAAATAAGTAATCAGTTTTAGAAACGGCATTGTTTTGAGACCAAAGAAAGAAAACAAGGGCATTTTTTTTACGTACGGTAAATAATTTCATCAATTTCAAATTAAAATTAAAATTACAAAGTCAGTATACGAAACTTTTGGAAACAATTTATTACATAAACAAATATATACACTATATAGTAAAAAAGATACAATAAAAGAAGTGGATTTGACGATATTTTCGGAAAATAAGCCTTATTCGTTAACGGATTATTAAATCAATTATTTTCCTTCTCTGCATTCGATATTACTCTGATGCGAATTGTTATTTGTTACAAAAGATGCCAGAATAATATGATCATCTAAGCGTAGGATTTGGCCCAAAATTAATTTGTTACGTTGATCAGCAGATTTCTAAATTTTTTTGATTTTTCATGTTACTTTTTCTATTAGAAAATATTTTCAGACTTGTATAAAATATTTACTGTGTTAAATAAAATTTAAAATACAGAAGTCATACATAGATTTTATCACCTTTTTGTTTCTTATTTTGTTAGGGGTTTGTCTCCTTTTTTTAGATTTTGGTTTTAGAGTTTTCTTGTTTTCGGTCGATTTTGTGAGTAAAAACGTATTTCATCCTTGTCTTGTATTGTTTCTTTGTATTATATAATGAATGAAAAAATTCAGACGAAACTAAAAAAAAACTTATAATTGGTGTGGGCTGTAGGAACTATCTACCGCCTCAATGTTTTTCTACAGTCATCATGCTTTAAAGCTATAGTCTTAAGTAATGCCGTATGGCAATGGTAAAAAAGTCCTACTTTTACCGTGAGGATGTTTTATTTACCGCGGAAAAGGAAAACGACAAGTATTAGGGGGACAATTTCTAGGGTTTATAGTGAACAATAGAAACCATATACTTAAATACAAAAAGAAATTAGAAATATAGAAAACAAAAAAAAGAAGAGAGAATTAGAAACGCAAATCCGAAATGGTTTATAAGTCTGCGAAAGAAACAAACTTTCTTGCGATCTAAGCTACTCTTTTCTTGGGCTTATCATATTTTCCCTCCTCCTTCAAATCTAAAATCAATTGGTAAAGGTGATACAAGAACAAGTACCCTTTTTCGTTAGTGGGTCGCGACTTCATGACTGATCGGGCTTTGCCGGCGCCGGAGGCAGTTCCGGCGACTTCGACGGGTAATGATGCTGCGGTGGTGACACTGCCCGGTCCTGGCTTCCGATTTAATCCATCCGATGAAGAACTCATTCGCTACTACTTGACGAAAAAGGTTAAGGCTCAGAGCATACCCATGAGTTTCAATGTGATTGCGGAAGTCGATGTTTACAAGCACGAGCCCTCTGAGTTACCAGGTTCTTTCTTTTCTCTTGATTTCGCGTCAGTGTTTAGATTTCGTCTTCTTAATGTTTTGTGTGAGTGATAAATTTCAGTGATCTAATAACTCTACGAGATAGGGTTTTTAACTCAATGGGTTCTGGGAATTTTCTGTTGCAGATTTCTTGGCTATTGCTTTTGCTATTCTTAAGTGAAACACTCAAGATTCAAAAATTGACTCTTTAATGCGTCAAAAAACGAGCTTATATTGGGTTGCTTGTGATTCAGGAAATGCAATTTGAGTTAGTCGTTAATTGATTTTGTTTTTGTTTCAGAGCATTCGAGGCTGAAGACAAAGGACCAAGAATGGTTCTTCTTGTGTCCCTTGGAAAAGAAGTCCAGAACCAGTTCTCGTATTAACCGAGCAACAAAGAAAGGCCACTGGAAAAAAACTGGAGAAGACAGGAAAATCCAGAGCAAAGGTGAGTTGATTGGTGTGAGCAAGAGTCTTGTGTATCACAGTGGGCGTGCTCCAAATGGTCGGCGAACCAATTGGGTGATGCATGAGTATAGCCTCGTTGAAAATAAAGACAACCTTGAGGTGAATATTCTCTCTCTATCTCTCTCTATAAGATTCTTTTGATTTGATTTCTACTACTATTATCTTGCTTAGATGATGCTGCCAATAGTCTACTTGGCTTTCTTGATACATACAGTTTATCTTGATGTTGGATGTCACTAGAGCTGTGGATTGTTTCATCTCTTTTGATTCTGGATTCAACCTAACCTGTGACTTGTATTTACGGATGCAGGTAGATGCGTACGTGTTGTACAAACTGTTCCGCAAGCAAAACGCCTTGGGACCTAGTGGCTGCATATATGCACCCTTCTTGGAACAAGATTGGGATGATGATGTTGATGATGGAATAGCTCCTGTTCCAAGTGTTGTGCATGCCAATAGAATCAACGACATTCAGCAGGTTTGTTGCTTCTCAATACTCTGTTATGTTTTTGCCCTTTTTCTTTTGCAGCAAACGTGAGCTTTAAAAGCTATGCAAACTTCCTGTTCCAAGTGTTGTTCCTGTTTAGTTGAGTCCATTGAGAGAGATTGTCATGTATGTTTAGATTACTCTGATTTTGCGAAACATTTCAGTTTCTACACGCACTGCAAAGTGGATCAGATCAACCTTTGTTTTAGTTCATTGAATTCTCATGTAACTGTTAACTGTGTGTAGGAAACCCACTCGCAGAACAAGAACTTCATTGACCTCAACGAACCCCCTAGAGAGTTTGAGATCGATGACGATCCCAAAACAGTTGATCAGGACGATAATGATGAGCCACTGACGCAAGCTCTTTGTGTCCTCAACAAAGATGCTCGATTTCCTCTCATCCAATACAAACGCAAGCGCAAAATCGACAGCTACAACAACTCAAGCCAAACCACTCAGGACCATTGTTCCTTACCAGAAACAACCAGCGACACTATATCTTCTGATACCGCCACGCTGGAGGTGAGCGAACCAGAACCCGTTGCTACAATGGTGCCTACAAGCTCATCCACCGAGCTGATCAACGATATGGAGAAGGAGATGCAACAGATGGCTGTGGAGGGAATGACGTATGAGCTTGAGATGAAGAAGGCAGAAATGACGATAAGCTTTCTTGAGGGGCAGATTAATAAATTGCGTGCGGAAAATGAGGAGCTGAAGAAGAACAATCGCAACAAGTGACAATGCTCTTAAAGGGACACAACAACAAAAAATCGCCCAGTTATGTTGTCTCAGGTTTCTCTTTCTCTTGTACTTATCTCGCTAATGTTTCCACGGAGTCTTAGGAGACGACGTTGGTCTTGTGAGCTATGTGGACATGTTGGGAACTATGTGAATCTACTATAATTGTAAAAATTAGGGAGAAACAAGTATTAGAATCTGAGACATGTATAGTTCTCTTTCTTTTTTTGCCTATGTTGTTACGATGTGATACTTGTTAGCAGTGAATATGAAAAAACGATACTGATGCCAAAAGTTTGGGTTTGTTCGTCACAGATTTTTGTTTTGTTTTTTGTCCTTTTTGATAAGTTAGTAACAATTAGATCGAGCGGAGTTGAGGGTAATATCGATCTTGCACGTTTGTATAGTAATTGATGATTAGATCCAAGCTTTATTTTTAGTATAGAAATTAAATTGTCTTAACAAACAGTCATCTAACTAATACTTTAATAGCATTATAGAATCCCACAACCAAAAGTCAAATTCTTGAATAATAATGGTTGTAAATAAAAAGAAGAGAAAATGGATTTGGAGAGGAACTTGCCATTATCAGATGTTCATCAAACTTTAGATTTAACATAAGTAGCTTTAGACATGATCGGCCAATCAAACACAAAGCTGGTCGATGCCTGTTCTTGTAGATCTTGGCGAGATGTCTAAACAAAATCGCACCATCACTACATGTCTATTAATCGAAAAATGGCGGGATGACGAATATACGAGAAAGTATACTGAAACTTTCAATAATTTCAGTATGGTTAAAATAAGAAATAAGAAAACCCATAAACAGAGGTTTTTGTAATCATAAATAGCTCGAAGAAAACAATACGAAAAGAGAAAAATTCAAAAAAAAAAAAGAACAAGACGAAAGCATTAAGAGATTGTGACATCACAACCTATGAGCAGATCAATAGGATCAAAAGGAACCTCAGATTCCATAAGAACCAGTATAATCAATCATACTTCTCTTCCATGCTCTTATTCAACCAATTATGTCCATTTTCCCTTTGCTTCTGACTCAATAAACTAACTCTTCATTTACTTCTCAGACTCATTCTTCTTACCTTCTCCATCTCTTTCCCTCTCTTCCAACAATCGACCACTCTCTTCATCAGCTTGCTGAATCTTCTTCTGAGCCTCTTTAGCCTTCAAGGCCTGCAATTTCACGTGGTTGTAGTACGCAACTCCCAAGAAGGCGATCCCGTACCCGAAAAGGTTAATTGGTGTCACAGTGTCCTTAATCACAGACCATGAGAACGCGATCAAGAGCCAGTCCTTAACCACACCAGCAACATTCATGGTCAAAGCAGAGGTTTTCCCAACCAGAAGGAACACAGCGAGATTCAGAGCGAACGCACAGACCGAATTGGTCCCGAAGATGGCGTAATCGAAGTGGAAGCTAGATGTGTCTCTGAGAACCGGAAACTCAACGTAGATCCATGGAACAAACAGGAAAGCCAAGCAGCAAGGAGCAACGTAATAGAGAGAGGTGATGGGATTAAGAGTGATTCCTTTGGAAGTGAGTAAGATCTGAATCAACACCAAACGAGTCGCCTCGAAAGCAACCGCACCGAGCTGGAGAATCACACCCCAGACATCGAATCTAGCCTCACCGTAGGCGGCGATTGCGACACCGAAGGAGATGGAGAGCATGTTAACCATAGTATCCGATTTGAATCCTTCCTTCTTCAAGAGAACGCCGATCGAGTAAACGGCGACTGGCATGAGGGCTTTGAGCATCTGGATGAAGGAGACGGAGAGGTAAATGTAGGCGGAATTGGAGAGCCAGAGGGAGAGAGAGTACAAGGCTCCGATCGGGACGACGGATCTGAGATAAGTGTCGCGAGACATTGAGACAGGCTCGACGATTTTGAAGACCTTGATGAGGAGGAAAGCTAGGGTTGAGCAGAAGGACATGTGGATCATGGTGAGAGAGATCGGGAAAGGCCAATTGTACATCTTCTTGTCGAGGATGTATTTGTTGTAGACGATCACGGTGAAGCTGAGGAAGATCCATATCGCGACGTAGCTGTAGGAGAGGGCGATCTTCTTAATCACGCTGTCGCTGAGCGTGCCGCCTTTCCCCATCGCAGTCGGACTTTCCGGTGAGATTGATTCTACGTACGGCGGTTCTGCGGCGGAGAACGACGGTGATGATGGAGGCTTTCGCAGGATAAGTAAGCAGAGAGAGAGAGGGTTGCTTTGTTTGTTTGGTGAGATCCTGAATAAAAAGTCTTCGGCCTTTTGAGAAAGAAGTGCCCCAGTTGTGCTCTTCCATATTGTCTCATTTATCGATTTATATATACCCATTAAAGTACCGTCGACATATTGATTTAAAAAAAAAATAAACGATAATAATGTGAAGGTAGTAACGAAAACTAGTAAGTTAGTCGATAGTAGTCACGAAATTAAATGAGATAACGCTTTCGAAAACAACAACAAAATATTGTAGTTTTGATTTCTTTTGTTTTGTTTTGCAGATTCTTTTGCCAACAAAGTAGTAAGTAAAGATTTTTAGCAAACAAAAAAAAAATAGTAAATAAAGATGGGTAATTGAACAAAATAGCACATTTTAAAACTTTTGGAACCAAATTTTGACAATAATAACACAAATTTAATATTAAATCATAAGTTGAAATTTTGACAATAATAACACAAATTTCTTCAATTGAACTAAATTATTAGTTGAAAATGACAATAATATCACAAATTTTGACAATAATAACACAAATTTAATATTAAAATAATCTAAAATCTTTTTCTAATGAGGAAAAACTAAACTCTAAATTAGAAATAGTGAACTTAAACATAATGTTTAATTTTATTTTAAATTTATTTTGGATAAACAAATTTTTTTACATAATTATTTGTGTTATTTTCGGAATTTTAAATTTATAGTGTTAGTTTTGGAAAAACAAATGGTGCTATTTTAGGGTATTTTGGATAAATATTCCCAAAACATATTCATGGTGGTTTAGTATTTGTAAGATTCACAACAAAATTGGAGAAATAAAGTTAGAATCTATTCATTGTGAACGCATTATTCAATTTAATTATGTTTTCTCTTAAAAAGAAGCAAGTCGTAAAAATTTGATGTAGATAAATATGTTTATAAATATATTTATAAATATATTTATAGTTCTCTTATACAGAAAATAGTAAATTTGGTTATTATTTATTAGTACGTAGATAAAACCGTATTGGTTTGATGAGCAGAGATTTTTTAAAAACATGTCATAATCATGAACAATTGTCATCATCCCAAAGATATCCCTACAAGTGTTGTGGCTGTAGTCAATAAATGGGCCCACATATCGCTATCAAAGCCCAATAGTGTGTGCGGCCACAAGACGCCAGTAGGAAATTGGTGTTTGGCGAACGCGCGTCCAGCGTTCAGGTGTGATCCATGCGTCTCACCAAATTCACGCGGCCTGCGATGCGCGTTTTGTGTGAATATTGATCGAATGCTTTTTGTCGCTTGGACGTGTTTTTCCCGCTAGGGGAAATAATCAAACAATCCACAAATAGAAAAATGGAAAAGGAAAATTTAGACACTCTACTTGTAATTGGGGTAGATAAGAAGATATAATTTTTGTCTTATTCTAAGACTATTGGTTGGTACTCGGCTTTCGAAGACTGTTATAGTTCATCTATTATTGATGTTCGAGATACTTTAATAGATAAGGATGTAATCAGTTAAAAAAATGCAAAAAATAGTAATTATATTACAATGTGGAAAACGTCATTGAATTCATCTTAGAACACTTTGTTTTTGTGTTTCTTAATTCGTATTATATTAGGACTTAATCCCCATTAATTATAGTGTCCGGTAATTTGTTTTTTTTAAATTGTTTTAATTTTTTTTTTAAATAATTTTATTTGAATTTTATAATATGTCTAACTCATGATTATAAATAGAATTATCAAACGAAATATTTTGTCTATTTAACCCGTTTTGCAGTGAACTAACATATTATTCGGGTTAACACGCAAAACTTATAATTTTGAAAACATAACTCTAATATGGACCGTTTAATTACTCTAGTTTTGTGGTTAGTTCTCAAACTCTTTATAAAAATTATTTTATGTGTCTAATTTTTTATAAAATTAGTAAAATATTTTTCAACTTTTATTTTGATATATATTCAAATAAAATATAATAAGTTACGATGAAAAATATAGCAAGATTTCGAATATTTTTTTTATAAAATATATATGAATTGTTTATTATTAAAAATAATTAAGAAACTAAATAGTAAATAACTTTTTTAATGATAAATAAACATTTTCCATATTCTCATCAATAATTTAAAAAAAAACAATTATATCATTTTCTATTTCAATTATCTTTTTTATTTATAATGATATAATATATAATAATTTACAAAACAAAGTTTATTTCAAAAAATATATTTTTAAATAATATTATAGAGATTATTATTTTGCTTACGTTCATTGATTTCTGTTCTACATCGAGTTGAAAAATTTAAGAAGATGTATCGAGTTGATTAACGCCACTTACTGAGTGATGTTAAATTATTACCAAACACACTGTCCATATAAACCAATTGCATTCGAATGTTATGTGTTCATCAGTGCGGTAAATACAACATCAATTTCTTGTTCTCCCCAAGATTCATTGGAGATTTGATATGGTATAAGACCCATCCAGCACTATTCAACATCCAAAACAAAAGTCACATGTGAAATCACTGTTAACCAACTAACTTCGAATTTACCATCCCAATTTTTAAGAGGTAACTTGGACCATCATCTAGGCTCTAACCACAAGAAAAATGTGGATGGTTATTTTAAAGTTTGTGACGACATATCACTATCAGTGAGACAAAATGGCACAAAATAGTGATGGCTTTCTCCATTTTCGCACGAAGAATTAGTCAATTCGTAATTCAGACTTTTTGGTAAATCAATTATATGTATATTGTATAGTTCATAAATCCCTTTCGTTTGGACCACTTCCGTGAACTAACTAGTATAAGAAAATGGGAGATGTCCAAGTGGTTACCTAACAAATTGTATGATTTGATGTTAGACTTCATTTTTGTTGACTACCAATTTTATCATTCTATATTTTAATAATCTATTTCTAATACATCTGTAGGAAATTAACAAAAGAATAATATTGAGATTATTCGGATTATTTATTTGTATAAAATTTCTAGGCATAAAAGGACTTGAGTGCCTCTACTGACGACAAAAACATAATTATTAGTTAATTTGGCCGTGGGCATTACATGGCATGTGACAAGATATGATGAAACTTTTAATCAACTTCCTCCATCTTGCTACCTTCGGCATCGGCATCATCTTCAAGCGGAGGCATCTCTGCATCAGCTTCTGCATCATCATCATCATCAATGCTCAATCCAAGCTTCAACATCTTGTGGATTCTGCTCCCGAAAGTGTTGGGCTCATCGAGGCTGAAACCGGAAGTGAGAAGCGCAGTCTTATTTTAAATAAGAGTTAAGCATTTCCCTGCATCCACCACGTTCTCACAAAGACTGTTAGGATTTTCTCCAGCTCCCACATTGTAATTACATGTGCAACTGACCTGTATTCCATTAAAAACTCAGCTTTTCCAATTAACTTCTGTTTGTTTGCTCGTACACAGAAACCCTGGTCGTAAAGGAACCCTGGAAATGTATAGACTGCTAATTAGATACAACTCAAGTCAGACAAAAGAAAGAAAGAAAAAAAGAGAGAGGTAAGAGTCCGAAGAAAACATCACTGGTTTTCTGGAACAAGTGCTGACTCGTCAAAACTTTTGTCTCTTTGGCTCAGGTTCCTCAGGTAGAGGAGGAGGAGACATTTCAGGCATAGGTATCCCCATGAAAGGCAGTGGACCAGGCTGCATTTGTGTTAGTCGGTTCATCATCACTGAAAGGTGTTCAGGCGGTGGAAAGTAAGCAGAATACTCTTCATCCTCCTCCATGTCAGCAAAACAGTCAACACCACACACAAAAGCATGCAAATCAATCATAGCCATTTCCACTCCCTCCTCCAGCTTCTCCAATTGAAGACGTTGGAAAAAAACCTCAATAACGGTCTCCGCCGTAGAGGCATCATCACTCACCTGATCGGAAGTTCTTAATACTCTGGAATACGCCTTCACAAGCACATTGAACAAAATATATGACCTGCTATCAGTTAGCTTCATAAACTCAAGCTGAGGGTTCTTGTCCACTCTCTTCTTCAAAGCCAGCGAAAAATGGTGCCCATACCTTGCCACAAACTGCGCTGTGAGCTTAATAATACCAAGCTTCTTGAGTGTGATATCCATTCCAGGGGGAGGAGGCAGCTCAAGGCCGATTTGTGCGTCACCTACACACTCATGAGTAGTTGGACCATCAGGTTGGATATCCTGAGATCCATCTTGTTTCTGAGCAAGCTGAGATCCGAGTGGAGGCCGCACAAGAATACAAGGCTGCATTTGTGTTAGTCGGTTCATCATCACTGAAAGGCGTTCAGGTGGTGGGAAGTTAGTAGAGTACTCTTCATTCTCCATGTAGGCAAAACAGTCAACACCACCCAAAAAAGCATGCAAATCATCGATAGCCATCTCCACTCCCTCCTCCAGCATCTCCAATTGAAGATGGTGGAAAAAACCATCAAGAACGGTCGCCGTAGGAGCATCACTATTCCTTAGCTTTTTGGACCGCCTTAATACAGTGGAATACGCACCAGCAAGCCCACTATAAAACTCAAACATGCTATCATTTGGCTTCATAAACTTAAACTGAGGCTTCTTATCCACTGTCTTCATCAAATCCCGACAAAAATAAGGCCCATACCGTGCCACAAACTGCGCTGTGAGCTTAATAATACCAACATCCTTGAGTGGGATCTCCCTTTTATGGTCTCCCATTACAAGACTGGAACGTGTTAGAGGCGGATCCCATATAGGAGCAAGAACGGGTTGCACATCACACTCATGAATATCCTGAACTCCATCTTGATCCTCAGCACGGTATTCAGTAAGCTGCGATCCCAGTGGAGGCTGTGTTTTACCAAGCTGAATTCGTCTTAGTAGGATTGTTTGGCGTACATGAGGTGGTAAGCTAGCAGAGTACTCTTCATCCTCCATGTCATCAAAACAGTCAACACCAGCCAGAAAAGCATACAAATCATCCATAGCCATATCCGCCTCCTCCTCCAGCTTCTCCAATTGAAGACGTTGGAAAAAAACATTAATAACCTTCGCCGCGGTAAAAGCATCCCTCTTACTCAGCCTCGCCAAATCCGTGAATACTTTGGAATACGCACCAACACGCCCACTATAATAATTATACATGCTATCAGTTGGCTTCATAAACTCAAACTGAGGCTTCTTATCCACTTCCTTCTTCAACTCCCGACAAAAATACGGCCCATACCGTGCCACAAACTGTGCTGTGAGGTTAATAATACCAAGCTCCATGAGTGTCCTCCAACTTGGACGTGTTCCAAATGAAATACCGCCAAGTGGATACCTGCTGCTGAAAGGAGTATGAGATACCAGTGGAGGCCGCATATCTTTAAGTCGATCCACAATCATTGAAAGGCGTGCAGGTGGTGGCATGACAGCAGAATAGTCTTCATTATCCATGTAGGTAAAACAGTCGACACCACCCGCAAAAGCATGCAAATCAACCGTAGACATCTCCACTTTGCTGAAAAAAACCTTAAGAACGGTGGCCATACAAGTCTTTTCGGAATGGCTTAATAATTCGGAGTAGGCACCAACAAGCCCGCGGTAAAACTTAAACTTGCTACCAGTTGACCTCAGAAACTCAAACTGAGGGTTCTTATCCACTCTCTTCTTCAAAGCCAGCCAAAAATACGGCCCCCACCGCGCCAGAAACAGCGCTGTGAGCTTAATGATACCAAACTCTTGGGGTGTCATCATCTCTGCAGGAAATGAAAATGAAGGATCTGTGAAAGGTCTTATAGGCGAAAACCTTGAAGGAGGAGACTCAAGATCGGAAGGTGCAACACCTACACACTCATGAGTAGCGGGAGCATCAGGTTGGATATCCTGAGCTCCATCTTGATTTTGATCAAGCCTTCGCTGGTAAAATGGGTGACAAGTGTCTGAGCTCCAAAAAAAGCTGAATTTTGCATTATTCTCATTACAAGCCTTGATCCTACTCTCAAGCATTGGCCCCTTTATGGAAACAACACGTGCAATTCTCTCGATAAATTCTCTGTTTTCTGGAGCCGTATCAGTGATTCCTGCATCAATCGGAGATAGATAAGAAACACCGTACCTCAACCGGAAAATACAGCACCGCCGCGAAAAATGCCGTGACGTCGAGAAGAAGCGGCGAACGAACGACTTCGAAATCTAAGGAAATCCACAAAACAAGGAAACGAAAAAGATCTTCGTCAGAACGACTTTGAGATTTACCCCTAGGCTTAGCATTTATAACGAAACTCGTGTTCCCGCCGTTTTCCACTGGGCCTTTTACCAATTAGTGGGCTTATAATTTCGATTGTCAGACCCACTTAAGTTGATGTTTCCTTTTTGGTCAGAAATAGAATCTTTCCTTGGTCTTGTCTCCCTACGAGTCTGCCATTAAATCCGCTAAAACAAATGTTTACGACGACGGAGGTTACTGACTGTATCACAAAGATCTTCAATCTCAGCATTCTATAAAAGCAAGAAAATATTGAAATCTGAAATTGTAGTTGTTGCATTTCACAAAAAAATCCCCTTAGTAACAGTATGTTTTTTTTTTTTTAATTAAAATATATTTATTAAATTATCCCCAAATTGAGTAATCGGAAAAGTGTTACAAACGTCGGGACGAGAAGCAAAAACCGGAAAAAAAATCGGCGAGAAACCGGCAATCGTGAAAGGAAAAAATGCGGCGGATTTGGAAACTAAGGCGGTACAGTCCATACACCGGCGGTTACAAGAAGATCTGCGTTGAGGACGCCGCCGTTACAACTCCGTCGGCCGGAGTAACCGGATTTAACAGCACACACAAAATTGGTAGATCAAGTTCAACTATTCAGCAAAATACAGATAAAAACTTAACAAATATAGGATCAAGTAATGTTTGATGATCTGGTTTTCATGGATCATGTCTTGGCGGCGGGTTGGCCTTTTGTTTACGCGATTTCAATTTGAATAACCGAGAGTGAAGATGTCAGCTGTTACTATTTTTTTCAGAAAATTAAACTCATTAAAGATTTCAAACAATTATATGTTATCTTTAAATTCAAGTGGGAAGAAAATTGTCTAAGCAAACAAAAAATCGATGAATCTGAACTGCAGAGTTCACCTGCCTAAGCGATATTAACATTATTACGTTCAAGCCAATAAAATCTTTTTTTTAACTTTGTAAATAGGGGTTGAAAGGGTTTTTGGTATCACATATAAACTATCATTAAATCAAAATCAAAATATGAGGTTAGACTTCTTTGGCTATGAAATGTACCTAGTTAGCTATTTTTAGGTTTTTTGGTTTTCAGATCTATATTCATTTTTCCATTGAGTTTTATGATACTATGAAATTCCAAGAAAAAAAAAAAGAAGAGTATGTGTATAATCAACAAACGAATGAAGTCGAGAAAAAAAAAATCATGTTGGTATCTTCTGGGCCCATTAGGCCTGACAATTGGAAGTTCGTCTTTGGAGGCATTCAATTTTTAAGGCTGATTATTAATAATATGAACATATTAAATCTTGTTTAGTTATCAACAAGCGTCTGTAGTCCAACGGTTAGGATAATTGCCTTCCAAGCAATAGATCCGGGTTCGACTCCCGGCAGACGCAGTTTTTGTTTTTTTTTGAACAGGAACCAAATATATCCACATTTTCATTCGCTCCAAATTAAAAATAAGAAAGTTGGCCCCACACAAATGTATTTTCCTGTATATATACACTGTCAAAAGTTTTTCTTACGTTAGAACAAAATGATTAATTGGAGTAAGTAAAAACAAAAAAACTGGAATAAAAAGATTTAAAATCTGAAGCTTAACATATTCTTTTTTTTTTTTTTTTATAACCTAGTCTGTCCGGTCGACATCCTACCGGAGAGATGGAGACTGGCTACCACATGCCAAACCAGTAAGACTTCGCGCTTTTCGACTATTGCCTAGAGTGAGTTGGTCCAACTGACAAAGCCTCCTCACGGATTTTCAACTGGGCCGAAGCCTAGTGCCAGCTTCCACACATGGTTGTGATTAATGTTTCGAGCACCAGCGCAGAGGAGGAATCGAATCCAAATTTCCCGTTGGTAGAACAATTCCACCTCCCCACTACCACTCGACCATGTCCATGTGGACAAAGCTTAACATATTCTTTCCTAGTGAAATTTCTCTTTTCACCTATTTCAATTGTTAAAAAGAGGTTTACCCCTAAGCCAATATCTGACTCTATGGGCATATATACTCCTTGAGTCCTACCAAATACGAGACAATTGTGGTATATTGATCTTTCTAAAACCTCCATGAACAAAATTCAATTTTAAGTTCAGATTTAACAAAATACTCAGCATCGAGAATAAGTTAATAGTTTGATTAGTTTAAAACTTAAAATTGTTATTCCTCGAAAATCTTTTTTCTACCCCTATTGTAACAACATTAAAATTTTGTCTCTTTGTATTTATTATTTGTGGATTTTTTTTTTTTGTGTGCACAATCTGTCCTAACTACTAAAAATGGTGGAAGAAAGATAATGTTTCAATTTTATCCAATAATATCATGACATGTCATTTTATTTTGTAATATCTTTATTTTAAAGAAGAAAAAACTAGTGTGTATGCATAAACTATGAGTAAGAAATTAAAATTTAATAAACTATTGTCAAAACATGTCTAATTTAATGTTTATAATATGTTAGATTTGTGACATTCATTTTGTAATTCAATTGATTTTTATTCAAATCCTAATGGAAACCTATTTCGAAACTATTATATGGAAAATCCATTATTTTTTATATATCGACTTAGAAGGATGGTTTAATCGAATTAAAACTCTGGTTAATCATCTTATCAAAAGCTATCAATGTGTGTGGATCATAATTTGTTTTTTTTTAGAAATGAAAGAAGATGTGTTCATGCATAAAAATATTGTGTTACTCTTGTTTTAAAGGAAATCGGAAGTGTATATTGGATATCTCATATCTGAAGTGACCTTCGACCTCAAAAAAAATGTCACAATTTCTTTCAAAGCGAAGACGGGATCGGAGCGTTTTTTTTTTTCCGACTAAATTACTTCCGTTAAAAAACTAGAGTACAAGCATGGTTACAAAAGTCGAATACAAAACATCGAAATACAAATTATTGTATAAACAGCTATATGCGCTATATGCTGAAGACAAATAATTAGAAAATGAAATTTGACGCTGAGGTAAGCCTTACACGCTAACAAACATGTGTTATTTTTTTTCTTCTCTCTTCGTCTTACTCTGATACGATATGTATGCCTTTCTGGCATTGCTTTTTTTGCTTTCCAAATCGTACAAGGAAAGGCCATTACATTCGGTACATGCTTTGGAATGTCGACACGATACCAATTAGTCAGTATTCGCGTCCTTGTGAATAATGTAAACTTTATATTACTCCCGTTTTGACTCCGTATATCCTTGCGCCCGTCGAAAATTCCTTCTGAAGATATTGATGTCTGCCACAATGAATAAGATGGTATTTGAAGTAAATTTAATCGAGTGGTGGAAAACAACTTGGAGTCGAAATTGGTTGATCGATTATAATTCCATGGGGGTTTTCTGGGTTTAAAACGAGAAACCAATGCCGAGATAAGTGTTCCATCGGAAACCATCGGCAACGGAAAGAAATCGGTGATAATTACCACCAGAATAACCCTCCCCAATTGAGAGACAAAACGATTGATATTGATCAATCGAGAACTGTCATAAGACAAACCTAGATTAGATCTAACCACCATCACATTCTCCTCCAATAGATTTATGGAATGGTAAGCAAACCCATGTTCACCACAACGTGATTTGGGCTGCGCCAAAATTAATTCCAATGGAGAGAATGAAAAAACAACAACACATCCTATTTGATGCATCGTAACTATGACAATCTGAAAGATGAAAACTCCAATTTCGTTTGAAGGAAGGATGTTCGACAATGATTTTTCAGGTAAATTTGGGATAGAACAACATAAGATGAACAATAACAAAGGAAAATCAAAACAAACAGAGGCATAGAAAAAGAAATCGAAGGCTAAAATCGCCAATTGAATGAAAATACACAAAACAAAATTCAATCTCAGAGAGAAAAAACTGTTTTGCGAAGACACCGTTTCACGGTCATAGTGGATCGATTCTCCCATCCAACCCCGACAGAAACAGAAATCTAAGAACTAAATTAAATAAAGGAAAAGTACGACCAACGCCGGAGCCGACGTCGGCCGGAGAAAACTATGGCGAGGATGTGCTTTTGATATCGACTTTTGTGTATATATCGGAGCGTTACATATGTTTTCTAATTATTAGATTGGAACATAAAGATAAAGACTTTAACACCATAATAAAAGTAACAAAAAGAAAATTGAATTCCTTTTGACTTTAATTAATCAAACAGGTACGTCCGTCCCGACCGTCCCTTTTCTCGTTATACTTACGAGCCCAAATATGCTTCCCGTTGATCAGAAACTTTTTGAGCTTCCTGCCCTCAAGTATGCGATCCACGGTAACGACCGAATCCAAGACCAGCTTCGCGAATAGCGATTGTTGCATACCATTGCTATTGGCGTTTGTGTTGGGGGTGTATATGCAGTTCTCTGGCATGTAAACGCCTACAACACAGTTTTCTCCAAAACGATTGGTGAAGAGTGCCTTCACTTCCGCCGGCGACACGGGAAACCCACGAGAGAACGTTATAAACATGGTTCGATCGTTCTCACTCGCGACGCAGCTAGCATTCCACCTCCAAAGACCATTAGGAAAGAGGAATAAGTTGTTGTTGGGAAATTTATCCCTAGCAACGACATCAGACATGACGTTAATGCTTCCGAATGTCTGATGTGGAAAACCGGGGATGATGAGAGGGTAGCGGAGTCTGGTGACGAAGGAGGATAATGAGGAAGACGAAAGAACTCGTTGAAGGATATCGGAGAAAATTCTAGAACAAACGGTGGTTAAGAAATTCTTGATTCCTGCTATGGCAGTATATCGATGTTTGTAGATTATGTGAAGGGAGATATCTTTTTTCATGAATCTTGCGGTGAGAGGGATTCGGTTAAAGCCATTTGGGGGTACGGCGGAATCAAGACACCGGAAACACAAGACAGCCTCGTTAGCAAAAGCTACAAGGAGTGGATCGGGGAGAGCCATGATGACCGAGAAGATGTTTTCAAAGCCAAAGTCTTCAAGCCAAAGCCATGTGGCCATGACAAGAAGTGATTCAGCTGGGGGTCTTGAGAATTTTATGACCAATTTAGAGAATATCTCTCTGTCTTGGGCATGGAAAACTTGTAGTTGTTCTACTGTGGGTGTTGACATGATTGGTTTAAGGTTTGAAGAAACTATTAGAGAAAAAAAATATCGATTGTAGGAAGTTTGGAGAGTGTGAATGTAATTGAAAAATTGTTGGAATATAGTGTTGTTGTTGTTACTAGCTAGGCTCGTTTTATAGGCATATAAGGGTCACACTTTTTTAAAGGTCGTTTAAGACAATGAATACAAGGATTTAGTTATCTTATCTAACCATAAATTTGATGTTTATTGATAGTTTTTAAGTAACGGTTACAATTTTTTTTTTTTTTTTTAAGAAATGAATAGTTTGTTCTGTTACAGTTACATGTAATGTTGACCACACGTAATTTCACCCCCACTGACAAAGATTCTTTGGACTTAAGTTGACAACTGGCATTGAATTCTAACAAATACAAATACAAATAAAATTAGCTAATAAGTTAATAGTATATGCTAAGTTGAACATATAACATTAGCAAATCCTTCTTCCCATATGACTTGGACACCAAACTTTTTCCTTAATTAAGATGGTCAATGAGAATTTGCCACGCCTCTATTCATTGTATGCAATGTCTTTCTTTACATTTGGGCATATTAGAAATTTATATTTATGATGTACTTCTTTTTAACTATTTATAGTGTCCTTTCTTTTTATCTCATGTCCTCTTGTTTTTATCTAATTGGAGAAATTTTTAATGTTACATTTATTTTCTACATTTGCGATTGGTTATAGAAATTGGTAGATATGCTTTTAAATAATTTTGAAACTTTTTACCAAGTTTGGATCATAAATATGGTAATAAATAATATTTTATTTTTTGTCAAATACTTTTTTAAAAAAATATCAGTGATTACCATTTATGTTATATATCCTAATTGAAACAATTATATTTAAGAAATTAGTTTTTTAACCAAAACACTTTTTCCTAGTAACAGAATTTGAAATACAATATCAAACAAAGATTGTTACATCAATTCTTATATAATTAAGTAAAAATTATACACTAACAAAAAAAAAATACAAGAGGTTTAGAATCCGACGCTTAGAAAAAAAAGAAGAAGGAAATAATAAGATTTCCTGTAAACCAATGCTACAATTTAAAACTTTCCAAATTTTACATTTAAAATTGTAAGGTATTTTATTTCTCTATTTTTTTAAAACTAAATTTAATATATGGCTAGCTAGAATTTCTTATTTGACTCTTTTAGGCACATAGTCAACAACAACTAGTATTGAATATGAAATTTATACCTCAGCACAACAAAGTCTTCAGCTTTGAGTATGAAAACGTGTCACATTTTGGTATCAGAATTAAAACTCAACAAGATTTTTAAGTTTAAGACTATCCAAGTGTATAGGGTTGCAACATTTTAGGTGTTTAATCCAACATAGAGATCTATCACACGTACATAAAGGAGATACAGATAATCATCTAAGTTAATGCGGTCAATACAAAGATCTGAATATTTGGTAAGGTCTGTCTAAAGGGTTAAGAAACCTTGTCCCCTGGGTTTAAAGATAGCTTGGGAGAGGAGATGACTACTTTAATCTACTATGGTCCCCGACCCAAGAAGACTACGGGTCTCGGTCTGGAACTTTTTTCATAATAAAAAAAAAAATTGAATATTCTCAAATGAAAGCAATCACGAGAAGCAAGTATAAGTGTGGTAAGAAAATTATAAATGTTGTTCGCGGGTACAAAAGGAGAGTCAATCAAGAGAGATACAAAGGATACGATGGAGGAATATTACCCGGAATACGATGGATGATTATAAGGATATTTAGATTCCTATATTACTTATTCTATCACTCTCCCCTAGTCGCATAGCCTTTGAATGTTGAGATTAGAGATGAATTATTACAGTATTAGATCCTTGGTGAATGTGTTGGCATATTCAAATGACAAGAGAACATTAAGAACACAAAAATTGACGTTTTCTCGCAGATGAAGTGAATGTCGATCTCAATGTATTTTGTGTGCGGCATGTATATCGTGCTGATGTTGTCGCAATATACAAGAGTTCACCATGATTGTGGGCAGTGCAACTCTAGGAGGAAATTCCAAAGCAGCATATTTCAATATCTCAATGTCTCGGTATTCGGCCTCTGCACTTGAACTTGCATGTGTTGTTTCTAGGTGACAAATAATCATAAGTATGCTATGGGGTCCTGCTTAATCATAAGTATGCTATGCTACGGTTTCTTATTAGGCTTAGAAAATGGTTTTTCTTTACTAAGTAGGATTAAAAATCGGATTTTGGGACTTATAAATACAAGATTTGTAATTATTTATTCACACGATTAATAAAGAAATCATAAACGGGTATTTGCCTCAATTTACGATTTCTCTTGCTTTGATTCGATCTAATTTGTAACAACGTGATGTTGTGAGCTTGTTTATATACACTCAACAAACCAAGTCAAACAATTGTATTTCATCTTGTGGTCTCATTTTTATGTTCTCTGATAATGCTTCATTAAATCACAAATGATAATATTATATTTGTATCATCTTAAAATATATATATATATATATATATATGTTTTTGGAAGACCACGACTTTGCCTACTCATATGGTTAACGCGTTAATTATCCAAAAATCAAAATGACCAAAACATGTCTTCTCTACATCATTTTGTATTAATATTATCTCTAAGGTATGTATTAATCTAATAGTCTACTTGCAAATTCCGACACTTAATTATTAAAGCTGAATAGTTCTCTTCTTCAAAACTATCCTTTATTTGACCCCATCTCTCCTCTTTGTAGTTATGAACTCATCATAGCTATGTCTTTCATCCATAATCTCGTGTATCGTTCTCTTCCTTTTCGTCTTCTAATTTTACTCATCTTCTTAGTTTTAATCGGGAAATCCCAAAAGGAAGCTTTACAAGTTAAAGTGGGAATCGTTCTTGACAGTAATGTGACATTAGCAGATTTGAGCTTGCGAGCTATCAACATGTCTCTGTCGGAATTCTATAATACTCATAGTGGCTTCAAGACAAGGATTGTCCTCAACATCCGAGACTCCAAACAAACTGTTGTTGGTGCTGCAGCTTCAGGTACTCAGTGTTGCGTTGTGAACCTTCACCGATCATGTACGAAATTATGATCTGATTTATATTTACTATCTTTAAAATCATAAAAAGAAATTATGTTCTTATGTCAATATATATTTTACTAGATTAAGTATGCGTGATACGCAGATAAAATATAAAATATTTAGTTTCTATAACATGTATAATTATGATTTGTATAATTAGATTTTAAATTAGATTTCTAATTCGCAATTAAACAAAAAAAAAAAATTGATCCATATTATCCATCAACAATCTCTCTAAATGAATGAAAGAATTCAAAAAAAAAAAATCTTATATAACTTAAAACTGTTATTCTTCTAATTTTATATATTATTATAAATTTTATATAGATTTAATAGTTTACATTTATCCGATTTTGTAGTTTCTAGTTTTTTTTCTAGTAGTTTACTTTTTTCTATTTTTTGAAAACACAATTTCATTTACCTTTTTCGTTATTTAAAAATAAATAACTAAAATTTGAAAATTTTATATTATTAACTGGACACATGTTATGAGCTTAATTAACTGTGATATATGTGACGATCTCGTAAATAAAAATTATCCTATGTGTCACGCTCATGTTAACTTATATAACTTAAAAGTGTTATTCTTTTAATTTTATATATTATTATGAATCCTCAATCAAATCTCAGATCCACATAATTTTCCACGCACGTATGAAACTTCTATATATTTGAAATTCTTTTTATATAAATCAACCAAAGACCCCCAAAAAAGTATGGAAATTGGAAACATTGACTGAAATATAACACAATTTGAACTAATGATTTTTGCGCCTTTCCCCTAACCGCACCAACTAAAAATTTAAAACTTAAAACCACACAAACTTTTTAAACGGAGACTAATCACTTTAATGCAAATGTTAACCTCCTTAACTTTGCAGCTTTATACTTGATTAAGAAGAGGAAAGTGGTGGCCATTATAGGACCAGGGAATTCAATGCAAGCTCCATTTTTAATCAACCTCGGAAACCAATCACAAGTTCCAATCGTTTCTTTCTCTGCAACAAGCCCTATTCTTGATTCCCTCCGTAGTCCATATTTCATCAGAGCCACACACGACGATTCAGCTCAAGTTCACGCCATTAGCGCCATCATAGAGTCATTTAGATGGAGAGAAGTTGTGCCTATTTATGTAGACAATGAGTTCGGAGAAGGTATTCTTCCTTACCTAGTCGATGCTTTTCAAGAGATTAACGTTCGTATCCGATACCGAAGCGCCATACCGTTACATTTCTCTGATGATCAAATCAGGATAGAGCTTTACAAACTAAAGAACATGCCCTCTAGGGTTTTTATCGTGCACATGTTGCCTGATCTCGGGGCGAGGCTTTTTTCGATAGCTAAAGAGATTGATATGATGAGTAAAGGATATGTATGGATTGTTACAAATGGTATAGCTGATCTCTTGAGTTTAATGGGGGAATCAAGCTTGGAAGATATGCATGGTGTCTTGGGTGTCAAGACATATTTCTCAAGGTCAAAAGAGCTAGCGTATCTCGAAGCTCGTTGGCGAAAAAGATTCGGAGGAGAAGAGCTAAACAATTTTGGATGTTGGGCTTATGATGCTGCCACAGCACTTGCAGTGTCAATTGAAGAAATAAGTAACTTAAACATGAGTTTCAATATGACCAAAAACATTTCAAGAGATGATACTGGGACTGATCTTGATGATGTCGCTGTCTCTCTCTCTGGTCCTAAGCTTATTCAAGCGTTATCAACAGTCAGCTTCAAAGGTGTTGCCGGGAGATTTCAGCTGAAACAGGGGAAGCTAGAGGCGACGATTTTCAAGATAATCAATATAGAAGAAAGCGGGGAAAGAACGGTTGGATTTTGGAAATCACAAGTAGGGTTAGTGAAGAGCCTAAAAGTGGTTCAAATAGGCATTAATATCTCACAGAGCTCGCGTCGCCTTAGACCAATAATATGGCCAGGGGACACTATTGTTGTGCCCAAAGGTTGGGAGTTCCTAGAAAATGCAAAGAAGCTGCAGATAGCAGTTCCAAAGAAGGATGGTTTCAACCAATTTGTGAAGGTAACAAAGGATGCAAACAGTAATGTTCCAACGGTCACCGGGTTTTGCATAGATGTGTTTGACACGGTGATGAAACAAATGCCATATGCTGTCCCTTACGAGTACATCCCCTTTGAAACTCCTGATGGAAGATCAGATGGAAATTACGACGAAATGGTTTATAAAGTGTTTCTTGGGGTAAGTTACATTGATCCCTAAACCATTCAGGAAACCTGTTTTTATATATATATCTTGGTTTTCTTGCCACTTAAAGCGTCTATAGATAGGATTCCTAACTTCGAGCAATGAAACCAATATATATATATATTGAGCTAAAATGTTGTAAAAATATGATGTTAACAGGAGTATGATGGAGCTGTAGGGGATACCACAATCTTAGCTAATCGGTCTGCTTATGTCGATTTCGCATTGCCATACTCGGAGACGGGTATTGTATTCGTTGTGCCGGTCAAGGATGAGAGGGAGAAAGGAGAATGGGTCTTCTTAAAGCCTTTAACAAAGGAGCTCTGGTTGCTCACCGCTGCTTCTTTTCTCTACATTGGAATCATGGTTTGGATTTTTGAGTACCAAGCAGATGAGGGTTTCAAGAGACATGATATAGCTGATAGTATATCTAATGTGTTTTACTTCTCATTTTCGACTCTCTTTTTCGCACACAGTGAGTTTTTTAAGCTTCTGATTATTACTCCCTCGAAAATATTTGGAGAAACTAATTATTACATTTTCTATAGGAAAGCCATCAGAGAGCTTTTTCACAAGGGCTCTTGTGGTGGTTTGGTGCTTTGTGTTACTGATTCTGACTCAGAGCTACACAGCGACACTGACATCGATGCTGACGGTTCAAGAGCTTCGACCAACAGTGAGACACATGGATGATCTCAAGAAGAGCGGAGCCAACATTGGATATCAATCTGGTTCGTTTACATTCGAAAGATTGAAACTAATGGGTTTCGATGAATCGAGGTTAAAGACTTATGATTCTCCTCAAGAATTGCGTGAGCTTTTTCTCAACAAGAGCAGCAATGGTGGTATTGATGCCGCATTCGATGAAGTCCCTTATGTGAAGCTTTTCATGGCTAAATATTGCTTAAAGTATTCCATTATCGAGCCAACCTTTAAGGCCGATGGCTTTGGCTTTGTAAGTAAAGCATTAGCTTGTTCTTAACTAGGATTTTTGCTTTGGCTTTGGTTTTTGAATCTTTCATGTTTTATGGCAGGCTTTTCCACTGGGGTCTCCGTTGGTGTCAGATATTTCAAGACAGATCTTGAACATAACAGAGGGAGAGAACATGATAGCTATGGAGAACAAGTGGTTTTTTGGAGAGAAACATTGTCTGGACTCGACCACATCAGATTCTCCAATCCAGCTCGACCACCACAGCTTTCAAGCTCTATTTCTGATCGTCTTTGTCGTCTCTATACTTCTACTATTGCTTATGTTGGCTTGTAAGAAATACAAAGAGAGAAAAGGCGACAAGATCGAATCTCTAGCTCAAGATGGAGTCAATGAAGAAGGTAATGCTGGATATGGAGATGAACCAGATTATACTGAGCATCATATCGTAGACGTCGACACAGCTTTGCTCCGTCGTAAGATTCTGACGTCAAGGACTATACCTTTTAGGAGAGTTGCGCCACTATTAAGACTAAAATCAGCATAGTCCAAAGACACAAAGCTTAATTTACCAGGTCTCGCACTGTTTAGATTGCATTTATTTTTAATGTATGTACATTCGAGTAATGTTGATGATTCTAAAAAACTTGATAATAACCAAATCGCAGCAAAATAGATCGATTCAATAAGGAACATCTAAACAGTAAACAAGTCAAGTGGCCTACCTCCTCTAATGTCAAGACTATTAATCCCGAGGTTTCAACATAATATTCTCTTGTACAAAAAACAGGAAAGATTTTAACATGACAGAGTAACTCCAACTCTTTTCTCGAAAAGTTACAAACGGTCTAAATGAAAATTTGTCCTCGAAGAAAAAGGCTTAAATAGCAAATATAGAGGGGATGATGATAGTTGCGAATCTCCAAGACTTCGAACACCTACAAGGACGTAATCTGAAGAGGTTCTTCCTGAGAGATGGTGCTACTTTAAGACGGCACTGAACAAAGAAGAAGAAAAAGAAGAAACAACGTCAGTGTCAAAACCAGACAAAACTAAGCTTTTGCACAATTGGCACAAGGATTCACACTTACTGTATGTGGAAGTATCAATCTGCTCAGGGAGTTCCTTTATATCAACCTCGAACCTCGCTTGTACCTGTAAGCAAAAGAAATTACAACTTTATTAAATAACCCAAGTCATATCACCAAGACGATGGGCAAACATATGAAGAAGATCAAACTGCAGACCTGATTAAGAACGTCTGAATCTGAAGCAGATGCAACAAATGTGATTGCAAGACCCTTAGTTCCAAACCTACCAGCTCTCCCAACCTATACCATAAACAGAGTGTAGCAGTAACGTTACAAGAGCCCTTTGTTCAGTGAGAATCAAAATTATATCTAGGATTAAATAAGAAATCTTACCCTGTGAAGATATGTATCAGCAGAATCTGGCATGTCGTAGTTGATAACAATGTTGACACGCTCAATGTCAATGCCTCTTCCTACCAAATCTGTGGCCACGAGAATTCTCTTGTGCCCTTCCTTGAAACTTTTGTAGTGAGTCAACCTACATATCATATCATATTGTAGAGTTAAGAGTGAGTTTCCATGAAGAGGAGAAAGTAAGATTGGTTAATGTTTTGAGAAGTATACAAACCTCTCTTCCTGAGACATGCCAGAGTGAATGCATATTGAGGGAAAATTGCATTCAACAAGCAACTTGTTCAGCTCCTTAGCTCTGTTCACGCTCTTCACAAATATGACAACTTGATTAAAGTCCAATGCATCAAGAAGGTCATTCAGCTTACGGTTTTTCTCCAACTCGTTCAGTTTGATGTAGTGCTGTAAACAATGACAATACATAAAAAATGTTTAAACGGTCAACACCTGATATTAACCAAATAAAAAAATAAGAAGATTTCGCACTCGTAAAAATACCTGGACAAGCCCATGAAGAGTCAACTTCGCCTCATCATCAACATATATTTCCATTGGCTGAAAGGAAGAGATATCAGAGTAAAGTGTATTAGCAAGCCTTCCTCAGGAAATAATTTCCACTACAAAAATGGACGGTTGAAGAAACCTCAAACTGAAATCCTCGTCCACCAGGATTGCCACCTCAAAGATGAGAGTTTCACAAGACTAATGCTTGGAACAATAAGCACCATAAAATTGAGAGCAATGAAACCTCTAAACCTCACAAACCCACCCAGCACTGTTAGCAATGCAAAGAAAGAGAAAACTAAAACACAATGATGAAGGAAGATCCCACTGTGCAGAGACATCACTGATCTGAGCCACACCAAATCTATGTGACATCTTTAGAGTCTCCCAGTTATCTGAATTCCTACAAACTACCCAAAATGTATTGAATAGAGAACCTGAATCCAGGGATCAATGGCAGGTTTCCCAGCGCAGAAGGTGCTCAGAGAAGGCTAGAAATATTTCAAGACTACAGGACTTGATAACCGAGAGAGTATTGGCTATGGGACATTACATCTTGCATGAACTTCTTGCAGACTGGGCGTATCTCTTTGCTGAGAGTTGCTGAGAACATCATAACTTGTTTGTCATGGGGAGTCATCTTAAAAATCTCTTGCACATCTCTCCGCATGTCTGACAAAAGACAAGACACAAAATGTTAAAACATAATATCAGGAATTAAAAGGATAATTTGTACATAAGGATGTCAGAAATCGGCATACCAAGTGACTCGAGCATTTTATCACACTCGTCAAGAATAAAATGCCTCACATTCTTCAAGGAGAGATCTTTCTCCCTGGCAAGTGCAAGCACCCGACCAGGTGTTCCAACAACAATGTGAGGACATTCATTCTTCAGCAAGTCTCTGTGAATTTTAATGTTGACTCCACCATAGAACACCGAAACTTTTGTATCAGGCAGATAGGTACTGAATCGCACGAACTCATTGCATATCTGCAAGTAATTCAACATCAAGATAAAATAAGCATCAGATAACTTAGAGACGGAAAGCAAAAATATTAGAAGCCGAGAACCTGAGTGCAACAAAAAGGACATACCTGGTAAGCTAACTCTCTTGTATGGCAAAGGACAAGCGCAGAAACCTGGCCAGGAGATGGTTCGATCTGTTGCAGAGTCGAAAGCACAAACACGGCAGTCTTCCCCATACCAGATTTTGCTTGGCAGATAACATCCATGCCCAAGATAGCTTGGGGGATACATTCATGTTGTACTGATTGAGAACCAAAGAAAATTGCACCGAAGGAAGCCTTTATAAGTAGAATATAACCTCCATATCTTTTTAATTGGTGGCTTTACCAAATGCTAAGCTCACTCCAAACCAATAGATTGAAATAGCGTTTATTACCTGGAAAAATTAATCAGTGAAATGTCAATGGACATAGCAATTATAATAGAAAAAAAATCTCTAGCCACATAATCAGGACAGATCATCTGTACTCAAACTTAGTTAAGTGATTCAATTTCAACAACAAATGACCAACATTAGACTGTATTAGAGACAAAGGAACCACATGCATTGTTAGAATGTTGATGTAGATTTATACTAATATCAATTCGCCATTAAATAGTGCAAGACAAACAAAAACAAAGTCAAGATAAAAGCTCAGAAACAAGGGGAGAAGTGAAAAGTACTTGCCTTCGGATGGATGTTCAAATCCTGAGTCAACGATAGCTCGGAGAAGCTCTGGTTTCAAAAGGAAGTCTCTGAATCCAGAACTGTGTATTCCCACGTACCCTCTGGCCCAAAGAATAAAAAATAACTATTAGTTTCCAGGAAGTTTTGCATTGAAGAACTAGCAAATTACTACTCTCATAGGCAAACGACTAATCTCAGAAAAATCCCTACGTAATCTCAGAAAACCCTCAAATTTAAACAGCCAGTGTTCTCGTGAAACAGATCGAGAAAAAAAAATAACTCACTTCTTAACGGCTTCGCCGTTAACTTTGCCGCCAGAATCTGGGACCTTCTCGTCCTCTTCCTCATAGTCTAGAAGCTCCTCCTCGTAGGCTTCGTTGTCTCTAGCGTCTCCCATACTTGACAAGTTCTACAAACAGAAGAGAAATTTCAGATGAAGTTTCGTAATCCAAAGGAACTGTAACACTTGAATAGTTATATGCAAATAGCGTTCTCAAACCCTAAGCATGTAAACTCGATGATCTGCTAAGAATTAGTGAAATCTGATGGATTCAGAGTGAAAAGATACCTGAGAACTGAACGGAGTCGGCTGGATCGCGAGATCGAATTAGGGTTTCCAAATCTCTGATTGTAGAAAGAAACAAAAAAAAAAACACGAACGAAAATATCAGAGCTGCGGTAGAGACGCAGAGTCCAAAGAGAGATATGTAGTGAAATTGGATAGGGTTGTTGAACCGAATCTAAAGTGGGCTTTGTATTTATGGGCCTAACATTTGTACGAATCAATCAGCAATTTTATGGGCCCAACCATTCAAATCATTTCAATTTTGTGAAATGTGCAGTGCAGACGATGTAAAGCCTAAAGTTTGTCTGGTTTTTGACACTAAATAAAACCAGCTTCAGATTACAGCCTGCTTGTGATGGGGAAAAAGGTCATGGAAGTTTGCAATTATCCCCCTCCCCTTTGTGCCTTTTTTACTATTTTAGCCCCTTGTTTTGATATCTAGACCGTTTGTATCTTTTTAAAAATTGAGAGAGAGAGAGATTCCTATATTGCACTTATTGGAGATAAGTAGAGATTATTGGATCATGAGCTTTAATCTCTAAAGAGTGTGAGAAATATCTCACATCAAAAATTGGAAGAAACTTTGAATAGTATATAAAGGACTTTGATCAATTCAATTATAGCCAAATTGGTTTAGAATTGTAAATCAAAGAAACTTAACATCACTTATCTTAATTTCGTCAGGTTTGTGTACAAGCAAATACGTTGCTTTTTCTGTCAGGATTCATACTTGGACTTGTGTTATGTGTCTTAAAGTAGTGCGTTTTTTTTTTTTTGTCTTTCTATGAGTTGATGTTCGAATCTACTTCTAAGTTTCGATATCCCTCAAAGAAAAATAAATTTTACAATCTAATTCCGAAAATGAATTGTCTTTGTTTGTCGTCTTTTGTACACATTTTATTATCTCTTATTCTCTTGTACTCTTTTGAAATTGTTAGTATTTATTTTGTCGCATGTTAGTACAGCTAATGACAGAGAAAATACATATATTGATAGAAAACCCAAACCCAATAGTTTTTTTTTTTAATACCCACCAAACCAACGCCAAATGTATATATTACATTTCTTATATGTATATTCGACGTCGCAATCACACTATAAATATAAAAATCAAAACCCCTTATTATGCTTTAGACTTCCAATAAGTCAAAGTCAACTCCAATTCAGCAACTACTCAATCATCTCCATAGCTAATTGATCCTCATCAACAATAGCCTCATCTTCTTCTTTGTCCACTACGTTTTGTTTCTTCACCGTAGTCAACGCCAAATCATCTGCACTTTCTTGGACTTTGTTCCCGAGTTCGAGACGCATGACCCAGTTCGGACTCGTTTTCGACCCGGCCCGTTTCTGCCAAACTCCGATGTGGGAACTGTCGGTGTCGAGACGGAGACACGTCAGCGACGGCGTTAGGTCTTTGCAGCTCTTCCTTAGCTTAGCGTTCAAGAGCTCAGATAACGACTTTGATGACATTAACGGAGAGTTAACGTCGTTAACGTGATCAGAGCCTTCGTCTGATTTGACGGCAGTGAAATTGGTCTTAGCGTTTTGGCCGTTCATTAGAAGAGCCGCTTGGTCGTAAGCTCTCGCAGCCGCTTCTGCCGTTTCGAATGTTCCAAGCCACACCATTCTCTTCCTGATCAATTTCTCACCCACATGTAAATACATCACATACATATCACTCGTTAACATATAGACATCGAGTTTGAAACGGAAATTCTAACGTTTTAAAACCAAAATTATGGTTTCTATTTATAGAAAGTACACATTTTCACTATTGTTTTGATAGTTTGAACCGAAATCCAAACTAACCATACAATCCACATAAAACGTTTACAATAAGGTAGATGAAATTCAATTTGACAACTTCGATCAGCATGGCAAATACTTGCAGAATGTATTTGCATTTTATAATTTACAAATGAATTTTGATTAAAAAAACACTAATGATTGTAGTTTTATAAGAAAAGGCAAATACGTATATATTGTTGTAATATGTAACACTAAACAGGAAAAAATAAACAGTTGGGATCATACATATATAGAAACTAGACTTACAATAGAGGATGGCGAATCTCAGAGACCCAAGAACCCCATTGTCGCTGGCGAACACCTCGGAACTTTCTCGAATGTACCATTTTTTGTTTTTTTTTCTTCAAACTTTCTTCGTTTTAAATTTTATTATTAGCAAATTAATTCAATTTTAGGGTTCGTCGTTTATCTCTCCGAACTCGGACAAACGAAAGAGAGATAGAGAGAGAGAGATCATACTGATTAGTGTCTGACCTTATACTGTTGTTTGTCTCCAACTAACTATATATATATATATATATAGAGAGAGAGAGAGAGAGTTTTAGTTTGAACTCTCTTTATTTGTAAAATTGACCTTTCTTCGATGATCTATATAATCAAGATATTTGAGCCCACTATTTGTTTCTCAAGCCTTCGTAACATCAATAGATATCTAATGCTTTATTCATCAACACAACTTCCTTACCTTTTTTTTTTTCACAACTTCCTTACTTTATCTGATTGACTCTAGAGAAGACACGACTTGTACTTTCATTTCTGACGTAACTTAATTTCATGCCATATAGGGACGGACTCATGCCCAAGTTTCAAAACCCACAAACAAAATAAAAGGTGAATTGGTGGAATATATATAGTCATATATTGGTTGATAATGGGATATATGGCACCTATATGAGATATAAACGAGTGACCATTTGGTGAACAGACGGAAATAACCAAAGTTGTGTCAATTTATTATGTTATTGAAATTTACGAAGTTATGTCAGTTGGATTTTTTATTTTTTTTCTGAGTTTTGCATGTTTTTAAATAATATCATGTTTTTATTTTTCCACAAACGATGAGTTCCAAGGCCAGTGCCAGCCGCAATGCACTTAGTCACCAAAGCTATGAAAGACTTTTAGTACTTATGCAGTGGACTTTAAAAAAAAAAAAAAAAACGGTCTGATCTCTCAACTACACTTATAAACCGAGTCAACCTACCTAAAATTAAGCAAGCAAATATCTCTTTTCACCAAACATATTTTTTTGTTTTAAAGGATTTGTATTCACCAAATAGAATTATATATAACTGATCATCAGGCCTGCCGATCATTGTAATTCAAAGTTCAAACTTTGCCTGCTGCACCATTTGCTTATATTCTCTTTAATTCAATTTACATTTTCGAATTTAAAACTATATATATATATATATATATATATATATATATATTTTAAGATATCTGTCGGTCGGATGGTGAAGGCCGTAGATATTTCATCGTTCATTTAAGGTTAAACCTACAATAGACCAAGAACTCTTTAAGCTTTATGCTAAAATAAACGTATTCACATTTACAATATTGTTAGACTATAATTGAAGTTATAAATAAGGTGGTGCCATGATTTTATCCATAAACAAGGGTCTCAAACTTTTTTTTGTTATTTAAATCTAAAAAATAAAAATTGCAGAAAGTAGAACTTCTCAACAATCCACGCTCCTCGACTTAATTTGGTTTTGGAAATTTTTGTAGAATTAAAGGTTTTTCCATTCTTTGTTTGATCTTAGTTTTGTAGAATTAGCAATTGAAAAACTATCACATTTGTTGACAAATATTGCGACGGAGGTACCAATTTTAATAACTTTTTTAAAGGAGTGCGCCTTAAGGTGTCAGGTTCGACTCTCGCTGGTGGGGAGGAGACTAATTAACTTGCTATGATCTGGTTCTGGTTCCTGGTATGGGAAAACAACGAATCTAAGACCATCTCCAACTATGGAGTTCTTAAAATTAGTATAGAGATTCTTAAAAAATTATATAAAATAAAATCATGTTAAAAAATAAGAGAGTAGTTCTTAAAAGAGGAGAGAAATTTTCTTAAATAAACAACTTTAGATACTCTCTCTCCTCTTTTAAGAACTCTTCTAATATTTAATTATTATTTTATATACATACAATATTAAAAAACTCTTTTTAAGAATCCCCTTTGTAGATGGTCTAAAGTTAAAAAAGATCAAAAGTAAATCAATCCGACAAGTTTTACAACCCTATGGATAAAACTAATAAATATATTTTTTTCCATTTATGTGGTTATTTGTAACTAACAATACAAATATTTTTGTATTGTTAGTTACAAATATTACATGATATAGTTTCGGACCTAACATTATATGTTGTGGTTTCGGGTTTGAGGGATTACTAACTTTGGCGAAAATCTCCTAGTAATAAAAAAAATAATATAGATTTGTCACTCTCGATTGAATGATCTATTCTTTGACTTTTTGTTTATCTTTCCCGTTAAATGGAAAAAACTATAGATTGAAAAACAAAAAAGTATATTCTCGCATAATCAAAAACTGGGTTTATGTTAAAAAAATTGTGAATACGAATTTGGAGCTAGTTCAGCACACTTTTAACATTCCTCGTGGTATTTTTAGATTAATTCATAAATAACGATGCCATAAGATTAGCAAGGACGGTGGATCCCAAACTCTAACTCATACTCTTAAATAATCCACTTTTTCTCTAATTATCGTACGAATCCATTAAATGATAATTGGTCCGAACCATTTAACCGTAATTACTAATCTTCATGTAACCTAAATTAAAATGCACACCCACCAAGGTCCTTCGTATCAAGAAAAGGAGAATTATAAAGTGGTAAAAAAAAATATTTAAAACCGTGACTTGATTATTTCATTACTAGTCGGATTTTTTAGAAACCATGTAAAATTGTGGGTTGCCAAACTAGAGGTTTATATGGTGGTATACTGGTATTGGTATTACAACTGATAATTATGAGTAGGCCGTTACTCGATTATCATAATTTCTTATATGAAACTTTTATATAATTTTATTTGGATTTCAAATAATAATGAGTTGGTTAGAGACGCAGGTGATTTTTCGTTCCCTGGAAGATAAAAAATTTGTAGGAAAAATGATTTATAGTAAGAAATCAATTTGGTTAGATGACCACAACAACTGAAGCAGGAAGCCACAACTACCTTGACACCAAGTGGTCTTGTTTTCATTTATTTTTCAAAAATGATTTATAGTAAGAAATCAATTTGGTCTTGCAAATCTTCAGTTTGAAATTCGAGATCATTTATTTTTTTGACTGCTCAAATGTTTAGCTCTTTTGGGCAAAATTGAACAATTGCATGATTGCATCAATACCCTGTTGGGCTTTACATTAATACTCTATTGGGCCGTGCTAACTTGCAGTGGCCGCTTAGCTTTTTTGGGGCAAAATTTATGGGATTCAACATGACTATATTGGCTACAAACATATATATATATATTATTATTTTTATATAGAAACATTCTTGAAACTATCATCTTTATGTATTGTTGTTCAAAAATACTATTAAGTTTTAAATTTTTGAAGCTACACAATAATACAAATATATTATAAATGAAAATATTTCACTTTTTAATATTTAAAATATATTACAACACGTTAAAGTTTGCGCATAAGATAATCAGAATCTATATTAGATATAGTTTTTGGTAGTATGTAACATAACATAACATAGGCGTAGCTCATGTTTAAAACATATATAATCAACAATTTTTCCAATCTCTATAAATCAATTGGGGCCAGAAGATCGAACTAAGAACCTGCAAAGTATCAACTATCAACCTGCAAAATATCGACCTGGAATAATCCCTTTGCAATTTATTAAATATAAGAGTCAAATTATAGTGTAATAAAACTAGTATAAAGTTAGAAAACAAGATTTGGGATATCTCCTCGAAGTTGTCACTTTATTGTTTTTCTATATCTGAACTCCCGATTTTCTTTATGTCGCCGATAAGCTTTGTGGTAGGTTTCTCGGTACGAGGTTCATTTACCCTTGAACAAATTAATGGGGCCAGAAGATCAAACACAATATTTTTTTTTTTGGTTTTTTATAACAAATTACATACATGGTTAAATTGCTTCTTCCTTTTTTTGGCATGCTTAAATTGCTTTTCAACTTTTAATCTTATATAATATATACACACCCATAGTCGCTAAATATCAGTCCAAGAACTATATAATCTACAGATACGTATTTAGAACATGACATCAATAGAAAAAAATACTTGTTGTTGAAGGTTTTAGGATTATATAAGAGTATTTTGTAACAATAGTACAGTGCTAGACTAATAGAGGCAAACAATTAGAGAAAACAAATCGGGTTTGAGAATTTTTATTTTCTTTATAGTAGGAAAATCAGTGGGATTTTGCTGTACAAATTGATTGAAAATTACATTTGGGTTACCTAGGTTTAATTGTAATGACTAAGTACTATGCAGAAAGAATTTGGAAGTTGCAGGTTTTTTTGTGCAAAGTAAAAGAAGGTGAAAAAGGAGAATATATAGTAATCCGCATAGTTTGATCAATATGACGATCATAGTTGAATGAAAATTTGAGGGTTGCTTATTTACTCAAACTTCTTGATATTCAAATGAAAGTTGTTGTAACAGTTGATTTGTGAGAGATCTGAATTTTAGTAAAATGGTTCGCTACTTTTGCACTAAATGCAATTTTAGTTGTGTGAAATTGGATGGTGAGTTTTTTTGTTCGATTGTGCTAAAATCATACAACTTACAAGCATGTTATGGATTCATGCTTGTAGGGTTTGTCGTGGTGGATTTAAGATTCGGTAGTTGGAATTAAATTGTACCAAAGTTGTTCGGACTGTTTGTTTGATAGCTCGTGTAGTATATTCTTGCTATTTTTTTTTTTTTTTGTAAAGTAAAATGGAGGATCGATTTCTTGATGATTTTTTTTTACAAGAGAATGATTCTTGTTAAATTTGCTACAGTTAGCATGTCCCACTCAAATTTAAGCGCATATTGGCTCTTTGCATTGTATTTTTTTGTTTTTTATTGGGTGAGTTGCTGCGTAGTGCCCTGTACTTAAGTACTTATCTTACGCTTTCAAATTTGAATTCACATAAAAACCAATACTACTAGTACTACCAGAATCGGTCCTGAACCGAAGCAGAACAAGCTTATGTTTGTGGCCCTCATTTTTATATAAAAAAATTTGACCCTTAAAATTTCAAAAAATATATTTAATTTAGTAGTAAAATTATATAATAAAAAATTACAGAAACTCATAAGTTCGAAACTTAATCTAGTAAAACAGCTCAAATTTTTGTTATAACTCAAATAATTGTTATATAGGCAATCTATAAAACCAGTTTTCTTACTTAACACCTAGAAATCTAAAAGAAATATATCCCAACGCCTACAAATATAACAATTATTTCTTTTTTTTTTACACAGTTCACTAGATTTTTTGCAGTGTTTAATTTGTTTAAAATAAAAGAGGTTTTCTTAAATTATTTCAATTTATCGAAGGAGCTGGGGATGGAGGAGACAGGACACAAAACATGGAATGTGAACGAGTTTTAGGAGAATGGGTCCTTCTTTTTATAGAAATGGTTTTCTGCAGAGTATCGAATCCCTCTCTTCCTTTATAGGTCTTTCGTTCGAGACTCTATAGAGAGAGAGAGAGAAAGAAAGAGACTAAAAGCCAAAGATTCTCTCGAAGATCCATAAGATTTTCTTTTCTCCTTCGGATCCCTTGCGTTTGTGATTTTATTGCGGTTCATGAAATCCTGTGTGCCGACCCAGCTCGCGCGTGGGATTTACACAATTACACTCCACGCTCTCGTTTTTTTTGTTTAAAAGGATCTCTATCTCTCTATCTCTTTATCTCTCTATTAGACTATTTAATGCTCTCTCACCTACTTTCTCTACAACTGGTGGTGAACAGAGGAACAGAGCGAGACAGAGACACGGAGAGAGATAGAGAGAGAGTGATAGTGAGAGAGGGAAACGATCTGATCTCATTTCATTTCCTCGTTTCCTTCTTCTGCGAGGGAAATTTAATTTGTTTTTTCTACTTTGAATTCTCCCATCAAGAAAGAGAGAGAGAGAGACCGAGAGAGATTACTATACTAGTGAGACGCTCCTTGACTCATCAAGAATTTTAAAACTAGAGAGAGAAAGAGAGAGAGAGAGAGAGAGAGAGAGAAACGATGTTTGCGGCAGAGAACGGGCTGAGAGGAGATCCAAGGCTGGAAGCTATATCGGCAGCCATTAGAGTGGTTCCTAATTTCCCCAAGAAAGGTCTTAAGAGCTTGTTCCTTTGTTTCGTTTCACACACCCGATGTTTATTTTGCTCTGTTTCAACGATTCTCTGAAGATGTTTCTTGTTTCTCGGATAGGGATTATGTTTCAGGACGTAACAACGTTGTTGCTGGATCACAAGGCGTTTAAACATACAATTGATATCTTTGTAGATCGCTACAAAGACATGCAAATCTCTGTCGTTGCTGGTAAAACTCCTCTGTTTTTTCCTTCCTTATCCTTATCCTTTCTTTTCTTTTATTTTCCTACAGTGTTTCGTCATCAGGTTTGTTAAGTAATGCCAACAAATGAGCTTACCTCATAAAGCAACAAATACTTAAAAGAAAGGAGAAATAATTATTGTCTTTTTCTCCACATAATGAATTTCAATTTCCTTTTACATGCAAATGATTGTGTGTATATGTATAGGAGTTGAAGCAAGAGGTTTCATGTTCGGTCCCTCCATTGCCTTAGCCATAGGCGCAAAGTTTGTCCCTTTGCGTAAACCAGGAAAATTACCAGGTTAATTTTATATTTTTACTTCATTCTCTGTTTTTTTTACTCTTGAGATTCTGAAAAAAATGGCAAACTTGTAATTATAGGAAAAGTGATATCGGAGTCTTATGAACTCGAGTATGGACATGACCGTTTAGAGATGCATGTGGACGCCGTTGAGCCACGAGAACGCGTCATTATCATCGACGATCTCGTCGCTACAGGCGGCACACTCTCGGCCGCCATTAGCCTTCTGGGTTTTTCTCTTTTTCCTTTTTATTTTTCGATCGATAGTGAGAGTTATCTTGATTAGTTATGTGACAAGATTCGTTTTCTTATGATGTTTTATAGAAATCCAGGGAGCTGAAGTTGTGGAATGTGCTTGTGTCATTGGCTTGCCTGAAGTCAAGGTGAGACACACCTCTCCTTACTTGCTCAATAAGTTATCTCTGGCTATTTCTTTGGAAAATATATGACTTCTAATTGTAGTGATAGAGTTGGTTTAGGTTCGGTTTAGGATTATAATATCAACTGAAGAAAACTATGATTTTGAATTGTTATAATATCAACTGAAGAAAACTATGATTTTGAATTGTTATAGTGGCAACACAAGCTGAAAAGACATGAGTTCTAATGGTAGTGATGGAATTGGTTTTGTGGTTCGGTTTAGGATTATAATCTCAGTTGAAATTGACTCATTGAGTTAAAACTTATTGTAAGATCTTGAATTGTTATAGGGGCAACACAAGCTGAAAGGGAAGCCGCTCTATGTGCTGGTGGAGCCTAGTGGATTAGATTAATTCTGTTAGGATAAGGATACAACACGGTTAATTCCGGTTCGGGTTTTTTTCCCCTGCAGAGTTCATGTTCCTTCCCATTTTAGGGTTCTATCTTCTTGTTCTCTTTCTCTCTCTCTCTCTCTCTCTCTCTCTCTCTCTCTCTCTCTCTCTCTCTTTTTCTGTAGATTTTGAATTTTGGTGTCTAGTTTTTTTGTGTGTGAGGGTTAGCACAATGTGTACTTTCCACGGCAGTGGTTGGTAAGAACCGGGAAATTGAGACGCTTTTATATCGCCGGTTTGATGAACCGGTTTTTGTTTTGTTGATTTTGTGATGGGTCACTAACCTATCTTAATCAATTTATAGTGAATACAATCATTAAAGAAGGTAAGATACGTTCCTAATTTAAGCGTGAAATCTGCAAAAGTACCACTAATAGGTTTACTAAATTTAATGTGGTTATTACTGCTTTTAGAACTCTACAAAAGTTGGTTGGTATTCTAGACAAGCTATTCATTAATGTAATATTGGTCCAAATAATATTTTGGCTTCAATATTTGCTTCCACGGAAGTTGGTTTCTAATTCTATATGTTCTTGAGATTATTAAAAGCCTAAACCTGCGCTGGTTTCTAATAGACAGAATATCTAAAATTGATAGCTTAAGTTTTGGTACATTAAATTAAAAGGAGAAATTTTATTACAGAAAAAATGTTCTCTCATTTGAACCACTGTGAGTTGAGTACTATTATTATATTTGTTTTCTTTTTGTTGAAATATGATTACAATATTTCATACTTTGCACTTGTTTTCAATTTTCAACAATTGAGTTGCGTAATAAACAAAACGCTACACCATGAACTTTGGCTGACAAAAAAAATTACATTTAAGAAATCCTAGCATCTAAACAAAATACATGATCAAGTGTCATTAGTTCAATTTGAAAAGTATTTTAGGCAAAGCCTAAAGATCATATAATCGAACGATGCTTGTGACAGAACTAATATTACATGATGAGATTCCAGATCTAGATGATTACATGTTTTGGCCCAGAACCTCTCGGTAATCTAAAAAAATAAAAACACATGAGTCATAATAATCAATGGATATATATAGTGTTTTTCTTTTCTCTTAATGTTTTTCGTTGGAAATAAATATAGAAGAAATGACTCAAAAGCTAAATAATGGGCCGTGTGAGATAGTAAGTTGTATTGGACTATAAATAGCGAGTATTAAAGTTATATAGCCCAAATTTTTAAAATTCAAAAGTCTTCACCGTAAAGCGGGCTTCGGGTAGGGTTTCTCAAAATCAAAATTATTGCAAATAATCAGTTCGATGTACGGAGATGCTTGATTGCGAGTCGGTGTTGAACGACTCTCGGATTTGATAATCCAATTGATCAGTTTTGTGGTGAGCGATATTGTTCTTCGTTGTAGTCTAGATCTGAGGTTTCTGGAGTCTAGAATTTTTTTCCGGCGATTTACAGAGAGAGTGAGCTGTAAATAGGTGCCGGAGTAGATGGCGATCTTATATGCGTTGGTGGCTCGTGGAACGGTGGTGTTATCGGAGTTTAGTGCGACTTCGACCAACGCGAGCTCAATCGCGAAGCAGATTTTGGAGAAGCTGCCGGGAAACGATGACGATAGCCACGTGTCCTACTCTCAGGACCGGTACGTCTTCCACGTCAAGCGTACCGATGGCCTTACCGTCCTCTGTATGGCCGATGAAACCGCCGGAAGTAAGGCCAATTACCTCGCTAATTTTGAATTTTTACATGATTTGGCTCTTGTTCCTGGGTTTTTGTTTTTCGATTTCTGCTGAGGTCGTATCCCACTATCAATTTGCTTGTTGTTTGGTTTCAGTTCTGCGGATTCTCAATTCTTGGGATCTGGAAGCTAAATCTCTGCTTTTTTTGTGCCTTTCTGATAAAAATTAATGTCGTGAAATGATTAACAGGCTATATTTATTGCAGGGAGATGGATCTTTCTTCGTGTATGAATTTGCTTGGTTCTAATGTTTTCAATATCAACTAACTGTGAAGGAACTGTGGATCATTAGAAAGAATGTTGTTTCAATAGAAAGATGTAAATAATTGGGTTTAACTGATGTTATTTCTGGAATCTGGAAGCATTTTGGATTTGCCATAGGACTGTCTTCGTGTTTTCATAGTTTCTAATTCCAACATCTTATACCGCACAGGGAATATTCCGTTTGCGTTTCTGGAAGATATTCACCAGAGATTTGTGAGAACATATGGCCGTGCAATTCATTCGGCTCAAGCTTATTCCATGAATGATGAATTTTCAAGAGTTGTGAGTCTGCAAATGGAATACTATTCCAATGATCCTAATGCAGACAGGATGAGCAGAATCAAAGGGGAAATGAGCCAGGTAAAATCGCAAACTAGTTTTCCCGCAATTTACCTCGAGAAATTCCTTTATTGCATTGTTTGGCACTATTATTAACAACTTTTCCGCCTTCTTTTGTTTTCATTTTCAGGTTAGAAACGTGATGATTGAGAATATTGATAAAGTCTTGGATAGAGGTGAGCGTTTGGAGTTGCTAGTTGATAAAACCGCAAATATGCAAGGGAACACTTTTCGTTTCAGAAAGCAAGCTCGCCGTTTCAGAAGCGTAATGTGGTGGAGAAATGTCAAGCTTACGTAAGTTTTCTTTACCGAAAAAACCTTTTTCAAGAAACCTAATTGTCTAATAGACTTGACAAGAGACAAAATCAGCCGTTTACTTTCTTGCTCCAATTCAATTTCATGGTTTCTTGTGGAGGTGATAATTTCGTATAGGATTATTGTTTGAAAATAGATTTTATAACCTTACTTACATTCTTCGTGGAGTTGTTATTTTTGGTTCTCTTGACTCATGAGCCTGTTTTTCTGCAGGATTGCTCTGATACTTATACTCTCAGTGGTTGTATACATCGCGATGGCCTTTGTTTGCCACGGGCCAAGTCTTCCTTCTTGTTTCAAGTAAGAATACAATCTCTTATTTCACCTTTCACTTCTCAGAAATTCATCAGACGCTGCTTCAATTTTGTAATCTGTGATACGCGCTGTGTAAAATGTGTGTTTATGTGCTTTTTAAAGTATCAGTTTCTGTGTTTGCTTTTAATTTAGAGAATCGATCGTTATTCATAACCGTGATATTTCACTGTTGATATTCATGCCCTTCTGTTTGCAATGCAATATCTGCTGATAATGTGATACATCATTATACATAGTGAGGGTGGGTTATGAAACGACGACGTTATAGCTTTTGCTGGATCTGTGAAGATTGTGCAAACTTCTAATAATGTGGTCAAGATGGCCACATGGGACCATATGATTAAACACCAAAACGTCCGAAAAAGAAAAGGCATATTTTTTTATTCCATAAACAACAATTCACGATATACATCACCATGAAAGCCAAATCCAAGTTACCATTGACATTTGGGATCAGCGTTTTGAAACGCAAACGAAGAAAAGACGCGTTCTCTCTATGCAAAGAAACTAAAAGCAAAGCAAAACAAATATTCTTCACAAAATGTCCTTAAAAACAGATTGACCCTGAAACTTGTCGACTTTAGATCTCAGAAACACAAATCTCTTATCAAGACACGTCCGCTTCATCTCCAAAGAACCCAATTTCCCTGTTGTCTTCATCAATCTCTCCCGAAACTCATTCATCTCTTTCTCCTTTTCTGCAAGCGTCTTCAAACTCATCTCCATTTCTTGCTTCGCAAGCAACAAAGCTCGCTCGCACGCTTCTTTATCCATAGCTACCGTATCACGCCTTTTTATAAACCTTGTTGCCTCAACAACCTCCTCAAGAACTGACCGGAGCCAACCTGCCCGGATCTTTGCCGTCTCGATGTCCTTAACAATCGCTAGGATCTCACCGGCTCGTGATTCAGAGAGCCGATGCAGTGGTGTTGACTGGAGCTCGATAATAACCTTTGCTAGGGTCTCGAGGTGGTATGTTCGTGTGGAGAGAGATTGGAGCTTGGAATCTGATGTGATGTCTCCATACTTGTCGAGTATGCTTTGAAGAGTGGAGGAGAGACTAGTTTTGACTTTGTATTCTCCGACAGAGACAACGTCGGACGAATCAGAGGTGTTGATCACAAGAGACTTGTTCAATGGAGACAAAAGAAGCTCAGGGTATAGTAGAACAGAGTCTTGAATGTCATCATTGTAAACAGAATATGCTCTGTTCCATAGAGGAACAGAGTGTAGAGAGATCTCTGAACATAAACTCATCTTTGAGAGCTTCGATTTTTTTAATTTTATTTATCTTTTACAAGGAAAGCTCGAGAAAAATATGAAGTCCTCTTCGTCTCTCTCCCTATTTTTAAAGACGTTTCTTTAACAATAATTTATTGATTTTGGAGTTTGCAACGATGATGTTGACTTTGACTCGATAAAATCATCACTATGATCGCGTTCTTGACTTTGTCAACCAGACAACGCTCTCTGTTTTTCTCAAACCAGATGAAAAAAAAAAATGTTATAAAAAAAGAAAATGAAATAAAGAGAAGAAGTCATCATACTCAGAGATTTGGCGAAACTTGAAGGCATTACGACAAGGCAGAAGCTACGTCAAAGTCGTTACTCGTTAAGATCTAAAATCAAAAAGACAAATATATTCTCATTTTTTAAATGATGATACTTATGGGCCTTGTTTTGGGTTTCCCACAAAATTACAACTAGGCCTGCTTGCAAATTATACGTTTCCCAAACGAATCTCGAAGGCTTCTAATCGAATATCTATAGAACGGGACATTGTTATAGTATCTTAAGATCGTATATACGCACAATTATATGTATGTGATTCTATATAAAAAAGTATAACAATATATATATAGTTCACTGTGAAAGAGGAATTCGTACATTAAGCCTCCGTAACCATATAGAATGCATAATCATATGCAACATATCATATGGCTTTGATGGTCTGTTTACGACAAAGTGTTTTCGAACCTCAAGAACTCCCCTCTTCATCTTCAGGTACTCTTCTTCCGATATCGCTTCTAGAATCTTCTTTATCTCCGGCATCTTCGATATCGGAATATGAACTGAGAATCGCTTCCAATTCAACACGTCGCTAAATGGAAGAACGTAATAATCAGCGATGATGACCGGAACGCAACCAGAGTAAAGAGACTCCACGATTCTTGGACTCGCTACTTCCCAACCGCTCGGACACAGACAAAACTTTGCTTGATCCATCATCTTGGTGTAGTTCATGGTTTTGGGGAGATACTCGTAGACCAGGACGTCTTTGTCTTTTTCTTTCCAGTGTTGGAAAAGTATTTTTCTGACTTCTCCGTGAGAACCGCCTGCGAAAAATGCCAAGAGTTTGCGGTTCTGAGGCGGTTCTCCGGTGTGTACAAGCCCTAATTGGCCGTATTGAATGTTAATTTCCGGCAATGAAACGTCTCTCATGGGGGTGAATCCCTCGGATGAATTGGCATTGCAGAGAGCTCTGATGAAATGCTTGTATAGTTCTGGATCTACCGCTGAAACATCAGGTGCCTTGAACAACAAGGAAAAATATGGAAAGTAAGGGATAGGATTTTTATGGTTTACTTGCATAACAAGAAATGTGTATAAACAGGGGCTGGGCTACTCACCCAATCGTGACAGGAGAGGAAGAAATGGTCAGCACCGCCACTGCGATTCCAGTAAGGGTAACGGTTAGAGATGAGAGAGATGTAGTCTTTGACAATGTTTTGGAGACGGTCACGGGCGTAGCTAGTGTAAGGTCTATAGACAAATCGTATGATATTGACGATCCCAACAGGGATATAGAACACAGTGGCTTCCTCCGGTGAAGCTGCCGCGAAACGGCTTTTTCCGTTCTCGATCTCGTCCATGAATTGGCCTTCAATAGCGTAAATATTGTTGAGAGGACCCTTGTGAAACAGAGGAGCTTCCCCTTCTCTATATGTCCATATCTTAAATCTCTTCTCCATCTCCCTGTGGCTCCTGTTTATTGTTATGTGTAAAGAAATTAAAAAAACATTAAAGATGCATATATCTCGATGTGTTAGCCTATATATACACATTATATCTATAAATGGAGTGTATAGTGTGTGAGACTTTTAAAACTTTTAACATAGAAGTAAGAATAAAGTAAATGATATGTTTGCAAAGGTCAAGTGGAGATATGGAGAGAAAGGTATGGAGAAACCTAAAAGCTAAACTACTCTTTCCTCAAAGTAGGTCTGATTTTGAATTCTGACGAGAGAGAGAAAATAAGACAGGAGGAATTATATTAATCAAAAATTGGGGGGAAAAAAGGACTTTTAAAAATTGGAAACTGCAAATTAGTAGTGCGTAAGTTACTAAAAATGGAAACTCACATAGAATTTTTTATGTTGACACATATAATTCTATTAACGGTGATTTAGAGCCAAGTTCCTAAAGGAAACAATAAAAGAGAGTTCAGATCCTAAATGAGTACCTACTTGTTAGCTACATATTATTATGAGATTTATTTATTTGTTTATTTTAGCTCCATTTTTTTTATCAAGCCTAACTATTCTTTAACTTAACTAAAAAAAAGCCTAACTAACTCAAATCTAATACAATGTTGTTGT
This sequence comes from Eutrema japonicum, assembly GCA_030161315.1. Classification (NCBI taxonomy): domain Eukaryota; kingdom Viridiplantae; phylum Streptophyta; class Magnoliopsida; order Brassicales; family Brassicaceae; genus Eutrema; species Eutrema japonicum. The sequence goes on from BSQW01000005.1 coordinate 52,307,041, forward strand.
TAAATTATATACCAATTCGTATATTTACATAACATTCACTTAATTAAAAAGATTAATAATAGAGAGAAAGAACGATTAAGCAAAAATAGGAGAAAGAAAAGGTCTTAACTGATGAAAAGTAAAAGCGTTGAGATAGACAGATCCATTTGATACGAATCCCAAATCCGAATTATTCCTCCGATCACGACGACGACGGAGATCCACTTCTCTGGCTTTCTTTATGGCGGCTCTGGCCATCGCCAATCCTTCTTCGATTCTCTCCGCCGCTTCATCAACTTCTTCTACCACCGTAACTTCTGACGACGACTGTTTCAGTTTTAAACAACATGCACTAATCAAGAATTATAAATGAACTTTAGCACCTCGTAGCTAAAATACACAAACCTAGAAGAAAACACTAAAGAAACTAAACGTATGTTTATATATATGAAGGAAATTAACGAAATAAACAGAAAAAAATCAAGAATTGAAGTACATTGTTGAGAGTGGTGAGACAAGAGGAAGAAGAAGGAAAAGGGAAGAATCTGAAGGAAGAGAAAACAGATTGTGGAGAAGACGAATTCGGAGAGGAGAGAGAGAGACGACACGAAGGATCATCGTCGACGACGGAGGAGAGAAATCGGTTATGGTGGTTAAGGGAGTAGAAGAAGAGGATGATGACGAGTGATGGGTAGAGCAGAAACGGCGTCGTACAGGTGAGATCCGCCATTAAATTAGTATCTTCTACTTCAAAGCGTGGTTGGGACCTATAACCTAATTTAATCAGGGTTTGTTATTGATTTTAAAGAAGAAGAAGTCAAGAAGAAGAGATGATGAATTTGAGAATTTTAGGGTTGTTTGTTTGTTGTTTCTCTCTGAATTTTTAAAGAGATTTATTTACTCTCTTTATTTCACTTTCCCTTACTCTAGTCTTCTATTTATATGTGTGTCACTGTTTGACCGTCTAATACGGTTTCAGATTTTTGGGTTAACAAGTTTCACAAATTCATTTTTATTATTTTTTTGGTCAATGAAACTCAAGTAATTAAACGTGACTCTCTTGTGGGTTGTTTTGGTACGGTTTAGGTTGGATTTTGTTCGGTTTTCTAACAAAATGTATTATGTTTTTTTTTTCTCTTTCAAGTTTTTGGTATTGCATATTTATTGTGTATATATGGGGAATTTTTTGAAAAATGACAGTGCATTGCATATAATCCTGTGAATTTTCGACTTTTACAAAGGTTTTTTCAATACATCAAAAAAAAAAAATTGTATTTCGCCCAAAATTATACAAATCTTATTGGTTTACTGTACTTTGTTCTCCGTTATTATTATTATCAATTCACCATCATCGTGGTACCAAAAAAAAAAAGAGACTTGTTTAATGGAGGAAAAAACAGCCTCAAGGCTTGAGGAGATTGATCCCAAGCTTCTCTAGAGCGGCCTTGATGGCTTCACGGCCACATTCTTCAGCTTCGGTGATATTGGGACTGTTAACTGGAATTACATCTTCCATAGGGTAGCTTCTGTTGCCGTGTAGCTCACGCAAGTCACTAGCTATGCCTTTTAGTATCACTGTTTTGTGAATTCCTCCAAGCAAGCCTTCGTAATCTGTGTCACCTGAATCTCCCACGAAGACCACCATGTTCGATAAGTCAATGCCCCATCGCACTAGTAGATACCTGAAACAGAGGATAAGACACGTGTGTGCGTGTGTGATCAGTTTAATCCCAAAATCCGAAACCAAACCCAAGAAAGTCTGATGGGTTTATGATCAAAACTTACCTAAGGGCCTGAGATCGTGAAGCAAGAACAGGGATTACGTTTAGCCTAGCTCCGTTTTGGCAGTAAACTACATTACAACGTAATGCTTGAATTCTCATCAATTTCCTCAGCTCCTTCATTGGAGGAATCTGCAGAGATTGAATGAACAAAGGGAGATTAGAAGGTAACAGAAAGATACGAACATCCATGTTTCAAGTGAGTAAAACTATTGTTTTGAGAGATTTACCGAAGAGGGATCTTTCACTTTGAAAGATAAGCAATAGTTGGTTGAACAAGACTCGTCTTCACATAGAATCTCTCCTTGTTTCATCTTCTTCTTTTCTTCAACAGAAGTAATCCAGCGGATCAAAGTCTTCCTCAAGTTCTCTCCACCCCAGCGGAATTCTATATGCGAATGGTAATCTGCATCGAGTGCATACGGAAGCACGGTTTTATCCTCAGAACCAGAGGCCGTGAAGTAGAGTTCACTTCCACTGTTCCAGATAACAGCATCAAAGTCTTGTGGTTTCAAGCCTCCTGATAGCAAGGTGGTGTGAGTCTCAGATATAGTCATTGAAGTTGAGAGTATGAATCCTATTGAACCGCCTTTGCCTGCAACATTAATAACTGTTTTCACTACTGCGAGAAGATCAGAGGTTGTGCTGCAGTCCACGGAAATGACAAATATATGTTTCCTTCTTTTCAAAGTAGGCATCTTGGAGTCAATTTTCTCTGTTGAAGTCTTCTTTTGTGCCAAGGTTGAAACAGCTTTCTCTAGCTTAGCTTTTCGTTCGGCAGCACTGTCTTCAGCGTCTAAGTTAGTATCTACACCATTGTTACTTTCACCCTTTTCGCCATCCAAGGAAAGTTTAAGATTCAATGAGATGTCATGTATATCTCTAAGGGAGTCACTGGGTGAATCAGAGTCTGAGTTTTCAAACTCAACTCTCTGCCATTTAGGATGCCTTTGCTTGCAAGAAGCTATCCGAGCCAAATATGTTTTGCAATGCTCTGGCCATGAAAACAAGTGGATGTTTTTGAGGCCGTTTTGTCTGCATCTTGTCCAAAGTTGTTTGTCTGAAACCAGTTTCAGGAGAGCATCAGCTATAGCTTGCTGATCATGAGGGTCAACTAGAAGACCATTGTCAAGAACCTGCAAGTCAGGAGCAGAAATCAGCTATACCTTCTCTGCACTGATTGCGCAGTGCAAATTTATTTTGAAATATGAAAATCAACAAACCCGATGAATATCAACAGGTCCTCCATTTATTGTTGCAACAGTGGGCAGACCGTGAGCTCCTGCCTGTTAGATACAGCGCCTGTTAATTAACAAGAAACCCTGAAAAGAATAGAGAACTGAAGAGAGAGAAAACATGATAAATATACCTCTATTAGAGTCAATCCAAATGGTTCGATGAAAGCTGGATTTATAAATACTCCCTGAAAAAAGGTTTGAGATAAGATGGATAAACAAATGCAGGGTACTCGACTAATTCATAGAAACAACAGTAAAACACAGGCTAATACCTTATGCATTATAATAAGGGAACACTTATTCATCACTGAATGATATATGCCAATAATTTATGAAGTTCGTTTATATACCATTTACAAAGGAAGAGATCCCAAAAAAAAAAGGACTGGAATTTACATGAGCCTATAGGAGAAAAGTAAACATGTTTTGAGTATTACCTTTGTTTTGGCTGCTAAACGGTAAATTTCAGGAACATCAGATTGTTTGTGATGCTTAGGCATTGCCACTTGACCATAGAGGTCGTACTTGTCGATCAGCTTCAGAATCGAGAGCAGCACCGAGGAATTCGTAGTGGACAACTCATCAATATCATTTCGGTTTCCCATTATCAATGTCTGCAAAAGAAGAGAGTGAAAGAAGGAATGAAAAAGTGAAACAACTTAGAGAAAATTAGTCGGAGATCATTCTGAAGAGAGTAACTGCAGGACGTACAAGGTTAGCAAGTTCCCGTAATGGACGGCATTCTCCAAAGGCTTTGACTAGAGTAACCAAGTTCTTTTTAGGGTCTGGCCGAGCAAGAGCGAGTATCATAGGCTTGCGCGGGTTAGAAAAGAAACGCATGATCTGCCCAGGTAAGAGTTCACAGTGGATATAAAGGTACCAGTAAAACAATCAGAAAATATTTAAAACATTTGATCAAAGGAAAACAAAAAACATTTGATTCGACTATATTACCTCAGACCAAATTGGTGGATCAGGAGATTGTGGGTTCTCATCGTCTCTCGCTCCTTCCCCATCTCCATCCACATCATGCGGTACAATGTGATGAAATTCCATTCCTGGAGGAATTACCTGGAATCACACGAAAAGGCTACTCATGATCATGGAAGGGAGACTTGTCTAGAAGCAAAAAGTTCTCGTTTTAAGCCCCAAAAGAGGAACAGAGATAATACTTACAACCATGCGAGGCATAAATCTACCAAGACAGCTCACATCCCTTCTCATCCTTGCTCTGAGTTTACGCTCCAAAACCGGATCAAAACCATCATAAAGGCGCCATTGCTCTTCTATCTCTTGCCTTGTACTAGTTATGATTATTTCAGACGCATCAAGACATAGCTCCTCTGCCTCTATCCGCCGCATTATCTTGTAGTTAGAATTTATTTCTTCTTTGGGCCGCCCTTGTTTCAGGAGTTGCTCAAGCTTATCACGACCAAGAGAATGGCCAGTAAAAACCATTGGTACATTCAGAGCCCCAGATAGAAGAGAAGCGGAATCACCAGCATCTGCATAGTGCCCGTGAATAGAAACCGGCCACACTTGTTGACCCCCAGTTTGCTCAGCAAGAACCTTGGAAATCTGCATAATATGGCTAAGTGCCCTATCAACAAACTCGGGAATATGAGGCCAGAGGAGCTCTTTTGGTACATATTGATCTTTCGGACCAAAAGGTATACGGATTATATAAGCGCCACTACTCTCTCCATGCTCTTGCTCTGTGCTATCTGTGTCTAAAGGATTTAGCATCTCAGTCGGTTCTGAGTAGCTGCTATCCACATCTGGCGCGGATACCTGTCTGGTCAACAAATCGACACGATAGACTCCTGGCATTGAGCCCAATGCCCTAGCAAGTTCCACAACATACTTCACCTGATTGTAGAAGCCGTTTGAAACCGTGTGAATTGAGCAAATTAAATCTCGAATAAGAACAAAATGCTTGCAGGAAGAAGATTACCTGGCCACCAGTATCAGAATCCCGACCAAGCTCCATGTTTTCACCACGTATCAAACCGTGAAGACTGCAAGACAATTTCCACTATTATCTACCACCATGTGAAACATGACTTAGTCATATCTTCCCACACTCACCTTAGTCTAACTACAGAACACCATTACTTTCCAATAAATTGCTATATACCTTATTAAGACGATGTAAAGCTTTTTCTCTTTGTGTTGAGCAAACCAATTCTCAAACACGTCAACAGAACTGATCCGAGACATTCTTCCTTTGGTGTTGCCATCACTATGAGTTGGAATCTCACCAGGCAAATCTGCCTTCTCTCCTTCAGATAGATCTTCTGACATATCAGCAGTTACTTCTTTCCTTGCTTTTTCACGCTCAAGCTGCCGTTTAGCAGCACGCTTAGCATTCTTCCCTTCAACCTAATTGAGCATTTCACAACCACATAATGATTTAAGTCAAAGCAGATTGAGAATCATCTTAGCTATAAAGCCATCGATTAACTGTTCGATTCAACGAATTAATCACGAACCTGCTTCTTCTGGCGAGCCAAATTCCAAATCCTCCAGCACAAATTCTCCAACCTCGTGTTCCGTTCTTGCGGACTCCTTGTTGCGGCAGCCTAAGATAAATCAATCGAAGATGATCAGAAACGTCAAAAACGCAACAATAAAAAAAATCCGAAACGAACGCGCATACCTGAACCCAGGAACGGTGAAGATCAGTCTCATCGAAGCCAGTGATGACCTCCTCGACGAAATAACGACTCGGACTGAAATGGCCACGCTCTCTTAACATAAGCGACGATTTGGAATCGCCGATCCCCGGTTCAGCAGCGAGGATCGCCTCCAAGTAGCTATTCACCCAATCGTTTCCCACCATTATCTTTCGCACTCAAACAGACGAAAATTTATCTGCAAATACTCGTGAATCAGGAGATGTCGCAAGCGATCTTGGGTAAGAAATCTGGAGATGGAGAGAGATCAGTTTCAGAAAACGAACCAAGAGAAGCGGGAGAGAGAGAGAGAGAGAGAGAGAGAGAGAGAGAGGCTGTATAAACGTCTCTTCGTTTTCTTTTTAATCTCTAGAAGATTCATTATATGTAGGTTTGATTATAGATCGTTTTCTTTTAGTTTAGGACACTACACGAGTCACGTAAAGCAGCATGACGCATACTGGAAGATTCTTTAGAGAATATTCTTTATAATATTTTATATTACTATCTTCTATGACAAGAAAGAAGAAGGATCACAAACATATCAGAAAGAAAGATTATATATTTATATACAACCAAAAATATATATAAATAAGTGAAGTAATGTGTTGAGACTTGTGAGTAGAAGAAGAAGTAATCATCAAGAATCAAGAGGTATCTCTGAGCTTAAGCCTTGGAGTCCATTTGAGATGGATACAAAGCTTCCCTGATTTAGCTCCATCTAACTCAAAACACTCTTGAAACTCTCCATCTACCATCACTCGTGTCAATGTCATTATCACTCTCCCTATTTTATCCTTCAAAAAAACAAAAAACAAAAACATTGATTTGCAGTTTTTACAATCATGTGTTAGTTTGCCATGAATGTATTCAACATTACCTTGCCAAACTTGTCATGGTCCCACACTTCAAGAATCAGGAGATCATGCAAAGCATCTTCCACTACAAAATCAAATGTCTGGTTCCAAACCGGATTCAAGCTATCCGGTACAACCCTTGTCTTTGATTTCGATTCCGATTTCTTCAACGTGATTACCACAAATGGATCTGCTTTTCCCGTTAAATCTACAGCAGCCACCACTGTCACAGACAACACTCCTCTCACAATAACATATCTTTTCTTGGGACTCTGCAGATTTTTAACATCCGTAGCATCTGAATCCTCACTTTCCGGCTTAAGTACCTTCTCTAAAATGGTCAATGAGAAGTTTGGGTTAAATGGGTTCTTGAATCCGATTTCTTCGCCTAAGGGGCAATATAGGAGCTCCAACTGCACCTATATCACCACATAAGTATATATATATATATATATCTTTAACACTAGCAAAAGAGATGTTATCAGAAAGAAAAAATGTTACTTGTAAGAATAAGTGGAAATACTAACCTGACCCCGATTTTTTGTATCCCTTTGGACCTCTAAATCCTTGACTAATTTCAACCAAATATCCTTCACTTTCCCGGGATCTAGTTCGTTTAATGGTACTTGAGCAGCCCCGATAAGCTGAGAAGATCCGACTCCTTCGTCGTCAAAAGCTCTTACTGTCAAATGTTGAGTTGATACATCTTCCACTATGAACTCAAAATGTTCATTCCAGATAGGATTCAACGAGTTACTCTATACGAAAATTAAAAAGAAATAGCGAGAGAGTTACACACAATCCAAATCAGCAAGATAATAAATATATCGGAATCTTTGGTAGAGGCATATTTCCTTACAATGGTTTTGGTCTTCTTAGTTTTGTCACGCAATGGGCGAACGAATACGACAGCGTAAGGATCAGATTTTCCAATCATGTCTTTGTTAGCTAAGTCTTTTGCATGCACAAGCTTCACATCCAATGTTCCAACAGGTTTCAGCTCAAGATCACTGTTAAACCACATTTCAGAATCACATTGGTCTTCACCGGAAATAAATCCAGATGGGATGATAATATAAAGACCTGTAATCTCCTGGCAATATAGGTATTGTTTTCCTAACGGGCCATGTTATGCTGTCTTCAATAGCGTCACGAATTGTTTCCTGACAAAGGCGTTAACGGATTATATATTGACCAATAACAGGTTATATAGTATGCTAAAGATATAAGATCAAATATGTTTTTGCATACTTCTATTGCATCGGAAATCCCTGGAATTGATGTTAAATCACCACCAATAAATTTAAGTGTAAACTCCAGCCCTTTCTGCATACAAAAACAAAACAAGGTCACTAAAACATGACCGTAAAGATTATAACAAACAATGTGATGAAGATCGTCACTAAATTACCTTCTCGCGCAGTGAATAAGAAAGCGCGCCAAAACAAGGGAATCCATCAACAAGAGGTCTGAAAATCAACCTGAAAACGCCTGTGAATCCTATATTTTTCACCTATACAAACAATACATAAAGCTCAAGAACAATGTTGTATACAACATTTATCAATCAATAATAAGCATTACTAAGCTAGTGATGTCGAAAGTACCTCAATCGGTAAAGCCACGCCAAGTACAGTTTTGATGTCTAACACGATTTTCGGATTACCGTCCCATTGCATTTCAAGTTCCATCGTAATTCCATTAGGTCCACTTTCACTTTCTAAGATGGAAACTCCTGAAAGTGAGTAAGACATGCTAAAATGAAACATCTTGAAATAATTAAGTAATCCATTTGCATAAAGATCTATGATTCCTATGAATTGACCGAATCACAGGTAAACGACACTATTAGCATAATTTGTTCATCGTAAAGCAAATATAACCAAACCTGACCTGTGAACTGAGGAGCCACAGTCCCAAGTGTAAATTTGGAAAATTTGAGAGATGCTAACATAGGTGGTGTATATTGTTCAAGAACTGGTTCCACACTGCTTCGAATCAGCTCAGAAGCTGCCTACAAGATTAATCAGTACATTCAAAAGATTTAAAAAAAAAGAAAAACACCAATGCCTTTTAATTAGAAAGATGGTGTAAAAGAAGATACAAGTTAATTACCTCATTTACATAAGGCCAGATCTTTTCAAGTTCAAGATTAAGCCAATTTAACTGTAAATTTCTAATCAAGTATCAATATCCATAAATAAACAAATGATGTAAGTAAAAGAGCTTTGGTACATAAATGAGCAGAACTGCTCAACTTTTGTCTCTGTGAAAATACAACCCAAGAAGGATAAAATTCTCCAGGGAGAAGTTTTCTCGAATCTTGAACAGTCATTCTTGCAAATGCTGCAATTGTCCTCGCCTATAATCCCGATTAAGAGAATACATTGTCTCTTAATTATTACTATGTAATCATCACAAATGAAAACATACATTATGACGAGAAATGAGTTTACCAATTCAGCTCGACGAGTGGATCTGACATTAGAATAGCGTGCAAATGCGACGACCAGACCGACAGAAGCTGCGATTCCTATGAACAAACCAAAGAGAAAGCCCATTTTTTCTACTTGCCGACGGATCGAACCCGGGACGATGATTTTAAATGGGATCCATTCATCGGCTCTATGAAAAGAAAAAAACAGAGAGTGCTCTGTTTCTAAGATTAATTACTAATCGACAATAAAGTTAAAGACGAGGTTACTTGGCGCTTAGTTATTCTCTAATCTAAATCTATTGATTTTTGGCTTTTAAGATTCTTCTTCTTCTTCTTCTTCTTCTTCTTCTTCTTAACACTCTTTCTTTTGCTTTTAATTTGATTCTCTCGAATCTCATTATATCCATGTTGCTCTCCTTCGTCTTCTGCATGCTTCTTTTTCTCTCCTGAAACTTCTATTAATTACACCAAACGCTGTTTTTATTCCAGCGTTTCGTTTTTGGTTCGTATGTGTAATCGACTCAGAAATCTCCAGTAGGCCGAAAATTGTGTTAGCTACTGGATGGGCCGGCCCAATTCACAAACCATAGTCCAATTGTTTTAGGCTTTCTCTCTTGACAGTTATCGTTTTGTTCCAATAAGGGTATTATCGTAATTTACAGATGAAAATGGTGAATGTTGTCAAAGCCTGGGATGAAGCATTTTACACAGTTTCATGGACGTACGCAATATATTTTTGTCATAACTCTTTTTCTGACTTTTTAACCTTACTTTTCGCAATCAATTACACTTCTTCGTTCCTCAACTTATTTCCGGAGTGATCTCACACTAAATTTCCAATTGACATTGAACGTTGCCATTTCTACATCAATTTTATGTTTTTTTTTCATTGTATTTAATCACTAATATGATCATGGTATATGAACTTATACTTGATTAAAGTACTATTATGTTCATATATGATTTTGTGATGTTTTCGTCTTATTCATTAATAATTAGGATAAGAAGGAAATAAATGAAGGAAAAATCCTCATTCAATTAGATTAAATGTGATGGAAACTCACGATGGTATGGTGGTTATGCTTCAAACACAATCTCTTTTGTTATAGTGAGTGGTTGAAGATATATATATATATTTTTTTTAGATTATCTATGAATATGAAGAAACATGAAAAAAACAACAAGTATCTTGTTTTGTAATAATGTGTGGATGGAAATATTTGAATTATCCAGAAGAGAGAATCAGAAACTCACAAAAAGAATGTGAACGAGATTTTGTTTTTTAAAAGCCAAAGCGAAATTGTGCCATAGCCTTGAAAAATGCCAAACCAGAACAGGAGGGGGGGGGGGGAAATTGAGAGAAAAGAGAGTTATCTACTAATCTCTCTATTTGTGGTTTCTCATTGTCACATGTAGTGTGTGAGGATTGGCTCTTCTAAAGCTAAAGACTAAAGTTAAAGAGTTAATTACTCATCTTAATGAAAGCGTGTGGGTCATGCACTCATGTCTCGTTTCCCTATCTCAACTGCTGTCTTATTGGTAATCAATTTTTAACGGATAGCTTTTGATTCGTTTTAAAATAATGTAGTTAAAGTTGTTTAAGAAAAAAAAAACATTTAAGGGATACTGTTTGGGTAACAGTAGCGATTGGATATATATATAAAATACGTCTATAAGAGTCGATTATAAATAAAATCGCAGTGAAAATTTGAGAACATTGATCTTTCAATTTAAGGAGTCTACAAGGTGAAAATTTCAACTAATATAGACGACTGTAAAGTACATTCTTCTTATTTAATTTAAATGAGTAGTCATGCACGAAAAAAGAAAAGTACGGAACTAAATAGGAAAGGACATAGACACGAGCCTTGCCTCCAAGCATTCAATAATAGTCATAATTACTGAAACGGTTGAATACAACTAATTCTCCCAATCTTTTTATTTTGCTAGATACTGTATAGAGCTAGATGTCACATTTGAAATCAAATAGCGGAAATTTTTGAATATTTATAGGTCTCCTCGATCATTGAACTGCCGTTGTTGACCAGTCCTCTATGTATTTTGGAATACCAATAAACAAATTGAATTCATCAAGACTAGATTATCGTTGCCAAAAAACAAGGATCATATACATATTACTAGAAACTTGGCACTTGGGAACAAAAAAACAACAGTAAATCTTGTTGACCTACACTACATATTTGAGATGAATATGAAATGAAGCTCGCAGATTATGACCGTGTGGAAACAACATTAATTATTTACGATTTAGGTTTACGTCTTTAAATAAATTAAAAATATACTTTTTTCATTTCATATTAATTGTCGTTTTAGAGTTTAAATTTTATTTTATATTAGTTGTTGTTTTAAAATTTCAATGCAAATGTTTGATAATATTTCCAATTTTATCTCTATTTTTTTAGCTTATTAATTAATGTAAGCATAGTATATAATACATTAATGAGGGATAAAACAGAAAATTGAATTATTTTCTTAATCGATGTAAAACAATATAAAACGACAATTAATATGAAACTGAGAGAGTATTGAATAATGATAATTTTCTTATTATTTCCATTATATTATATTTAAAGCGAATATAAAATTCAAATTTAATATGGACTTGACACCAAAACTCTGGAAAAACTTGCTTGTTAAGCCATCATGTGTTGTCTGTTCTTTGGAGAATGAAACTCAAGAGAAGATTTCAGAATTCGATTGACTACAAGCCAAAGGAAGAGGGCCACACATAAGGTATATTTCGGAGGAACAAAAAATGATATAAATAGTCATTAAAATATAGCATATGGTCCTTAGTCCATAGTCATCTACTTTTTTAAAAAAATGTCGGTTTGACCTGTAAAATTAACCACCTCACATACGTGTCAGAACTCAGAAGAGAACAAGAGTGCAAAAAATACGTGTGATTATAGTGTGGAGTATTTGAGAACATATATACCTTAATTAGTGTGATTTTGACTAAACTAATAATAGATTAGAGATTATATATACGATACGTATCACTGTTAAACGTTCTCCATACATATGAAATTAAGAGTGCCGAAAATCACTTATGAGAGGTTAACATATTCAAGTTGAAAATTATGATAAGCATTTGCAACAATGGAATCCAATCGTAATTTCAGGTTTAATTCCCAGTGAACCAGCTCTGATATTCTTAAACCAATCTAAAACATGATTTCCGGTTTTATGCATTATTGTGGAGGTGCCGTGGAAGAAAAACTATAGAAAGAAAGTTGTAAAGATTTTTTTTTTTTAATTAAAGTTCGAAAAATCGAAGCAACGAAAATAAAAGAGAAAATGAGTAGTAAAAAAGTTAGAGAAACCGGGTTGGTTGTCCAAGGCTTTGTGGCCGAGTGGTTGGGGACGGGACCAGATTGCCACTACATCTCGGGTTCGATTTTCTTGTTGCGCGAAATTAAATCATAATTTTCTTAGACATCCACACGGATATGGGCCTATTGCTTATGGCCCATTTGAAAACCCGGGAAGGAGCCTATCCGTGGGTTGTCTTTCCCCTAGGGATTAGTCTGGGCCCTTCGCCTGAGATTTACCCTGAGTTACAAAAAAAAAAAAAAAAAAAATTTGAGAAAAAAAAAAAAGAGTACTAAGTTGTTTGGCTCTCACGCTTTCGTACACAAGCAACCCTATCTTCAAGTCTTTTTCAGGAATTTCCAATCCGCCACGCAAAATACACTGACTTTCGTCATTTTCTGACTTCAGCTCACCAAATGAATGTAATGTAACCATTTAATTAATTTAGTAACAGCATCTTCAGTTAAACACAATTAAATATCATCACTTTTTAATTTCTCCTCGAGTGTGCTTCTGAGAAGCCATATTAAAAAAATGTGTATACACGTCTTCGTTGGGCTCGACACGAGATTTGAGTCATCAGAAGTAACGCTTTCGATTTAATTATGAAAACAAATTAATCAGCCACCAAGATGGTGTGTTACTTTAATAGTTACCGATCGATACACGTATCTTGAAGATCTATTTGATTATGGTACAAGCCTTGTGTAAAATTTAAAAATCGTCAAGAGATTCTATGGAAGATGAAATCTTAGTTGCACCATCTTAAAACAGTATCTCCCCTTATTGTGGAAGATGCTTCCTTACATTATTTATGTTTTCACATCATAATAAGTTTGGTTTCCACTATCGCTGGTTTCCACCTCACCTAAGTCCTAATATCGCTTTCACGCTTCAATCTTTTCTTTTGTTCTTTTTGTGATAATAATTGGGAAGATAATAGTACCATGTATATCTCCTTATATTTTTGGTTTTAGGAATTTTGCAACCTAATAAAAATATTAGGCAAGTAGTCGGCCGACCTCTTATGATTGATGTCACTATGAATTGAACCAAATTTATGATGAACACAAAAATATCAATATATAACTATATAAGAGAAATATATCATAGTTTAATATATCAAATCATTTAACAATATGATGTGAGGCATATACGCTTCCAGGTAAGAAAGACGTGTATCCCCATCTTCATTCCACTTTTTTCCTCTTTATAAATTAATGAACGATCATTTCATTCTTCATCTTATTCTTTTAGGTGCATTTTATTGCAATGGCTCTTCGAAGATTTACTCAACTATCACTAAAATAGTCGCCCAATGATGTCACTGTGATTTTGAATATATGAAAGTTCATTTTTTCAACTACCGGCCAATTTCATCAAAAATATATAAAATTTGATTTGTCCGGACAAAAAAAATATGGATAATTGAGAATTTAGAGTAAAAAATGAGAACTATTGTCCATTAGTACTTATTTGAGATATGTCACTTTTAGACTAAAATACCTTTTATTAAATATAAAAAATCAAAATAAATATTTATATGTACTTTAGAAATTCGGAAAATTCATATTAAGTAAGTAATATATATTGTGTAATTTATCATAGGAAAAACATATTTTTAAAAAAATATTTAATAAAGATGTTCTACTAATTGTAGAATTTGGTTTCTATTATTTGCTCTAAAATCTACTAAGTATAGAATAGGTATTCTACTATTTATATAACATTCTACTATCCTATAGAATCCGTTATTTACAATGTTGTATGTATTCTACTAATTGTAGAATTCGCATTCTATCATGTTCTCTATATTCTACTTTTTGTAGAATAGAAGTTTCTACCATTTTCTCTATATTCTACTTTATTGTAGAATATAAGTTCTACTATTTTGTCTTGATTCTACTGAATGTAGAATACATATTCTACCAAGCGGTTAACAAAATCTGAGAGAAAATCTAGGAACAACTGAAAATCTTCAAAAAGTATTTTTTTTTCCTTTTTTAAATCGTTTTAAAAACGTTTTTTCCTAAAAAATATTCAAAAAATATTTTCTTTGTCGTGTAATTTTTTTTTCCTTTTTCGAATCATTTTTTTTAAAAAAAAATTTCCTTTTTAAATTGTTTTGAAAACGTTTTTTCCTAAAAATATTTTCTTTGTCGTGTAATCTTTTTTTTTCTTCCTTTTTTAAAACTTTTTTTTCTTTTTCGAATCATTTTTTAAAAATATTGATTATTATTATTTAAGGGGTAAAATTGAATTATCCTTAATATACATACTAAGAGGACAATAATCCTTCAATAAGTACTAAAAGGACAATAATTTCCATTTTTTGCTCTAAATTCCCAATTCTCCCAAAAAAATATATACAAATAGAAACAAGTCATAACAAAACACGTATCTATATATAAATAAGGAAGAAGATTGCACCAGTAACGTAAAAAAAAAAAAACCATTGTCACTCAACTGAATTGTCCTGGAACCTTCTTCTCATTTCGAACGCTGCCAAATAGAATCAACACAAGAAGGGAAGGGCTAACATTTTGCAAAAATATCGAGTACGTGGTTAACATTCTGGACATCTCTAGCGTAGCATACCATACGTACACGCTAATTAACCATAACATACAATATTCAAATGACATATAGAAAGAGTCGGTCGAAGCTACTGCTGCCTGATACAAACAAAGACTGACAAAACATCTAGAACAAACCGAAATGGCTTCGGGCACATCTCACCGTATGTATCTGTTTAATGCTTATATCGAGGCAGATTTGAAGTCAAACCGATCACATGTCCGCTCCAATTATGTTGTCTCTTAACGATTCTATTAATCACTAGTTGACTAATCGTACCAGTAAAAAACTCACGTTTTCTAGATGAACCGAAGACTTCTAATTGTAACGTTAGAGAATCCTTAATGAAAATAGATAAATAAATTATTTAGAGTAATATGATCGACTATCATGTAGAAAAAAATCGACCAGATCAGGAAGACGTGTCTTTCCAGTATTAACCTTTTATTTTTCCGTCTTTCAAACATTCTAATTATATCAATTCATGAATCGAATCATTTTTTCCATTTCAATATTTACGTATATGTATCTTCCATCTACTCCTCTAAATTTTCCATGTTGGATCGTTTTCCTGATTTTTCATTTTCCTTTCGAGTCCTTATGTAGATTTTGTCATCAATAATTTTATTTCCCGTATTCCATTATAGATAGATTCTCCGTTTTTTTTTTTAATGTCCAGAAAGTGAATAAAACCATTTCCTCGTCTTGGATAAAACATTTTTCTATTTTTACGTTTTTTTTTTGTTGGTTGCTGTTTTTTTTTGGTTTTGTTTATCATTCAATTCCCTCCAAAATTTCATGTCCCGGTTAGTCAAGTAGTTCAAACTCCATTGCCAAACGCAACCTGCAAAAGGAGAAATAAAGCAAAAAAAAAAAAAAAATGACGAGGAACTAAAATTAATAGCAAAAACTAAATAAAATGAAAGAACATACCTCACACACACGACGAACAACGCATACCTGGAAATTAACGGAACGCTGAACGGAAGCAACGGACGACGCATAACGGCGAATGAGACGGTCAACGGACGACGCGAACGTTGACTTGACGGAACCACGAAAAAACGGGAATCGACAAACGCTGCAATACAGACACACCATTGATGTGAGACCAGAGATCTAACACATCGCTTGTTTTAGGAAAAATTGGATTCAGATATTTGATTCAGATCTATTTTACCAGCTTTTGATTTTCGATTTTAGGTGCAATTTCGAGAGTCCGACATTTTTTTAAGAGAGAGAGCATGAAAACAGTAAAATGAGTATGTACAATGCGTTTCGCATCTTTCTTCACCCAACAAAAAAAAAATTATGATGGTGTGTTTCTTTCTTTCGATCTTCGTTTTACAAAACTCGATTTCCAGGTTGATTCTCAGCTACAGTCGCCGCCAAGCTTTGACTTATCCGCGGCCAGATTCGAGACTCCGGTAGCTTCAAATCAAAACTTCTTCGCCGGATCTATCGCCATCCGTAGCGACATAGATATCCTGTTGTGGTTTTAGGGATAAGAACAAACCTGAAATCTTAAATCAGATCCGATCAGTTATCATCGGCTTTCGACATGATCGAGAGCCTGCTAGGACGAGGCTGATACGCAGCTCGCCTTTTCAGATGGTGCGAAGATGGCCGAATCAAAGTCGTCAAGGCTCTTCTCACCCACTCTCCTTCAACGCCGCCGATTCTCACCAGAGAATTCGTCATCGCGGATCGGCGCATATTCAAGCTGTTGGTCGGATACGAAGCTGCACCTTGGCCGTGTGGATTCGCGACGTTTTTGTGGAGACTACACCGGAAAGATCCAGGATGCGTCGTCGGAGAGCACATACACCTTCTTCTCGTCTCAGAGATCTTGTGACTGCTCGGCTGCTGCTTCTTCGAAACGGAGATGGATCGATTCGTAGGCGAGATGGATCTGCTGTCGAGAGAATACCGAAACGACTGCGCCATCGGCTGCGCCGTGTATAGATTCACACGAGTCGGCGACGCAGATCGGTGATGACTGTGGTTGTCGTTGTGGTTGCTGAAGAAAGCTGAAGACGGCGAGGAGAAGCTAGAGCTTGTAGACGAAGCGAACGCTGAGGAAGAAGACGACGGAAGGGGTTTAGAGTAAGCACCGCAAAATCGACCCGACGGCGATTGGGAACGAAGCACAGGGCCGTTTGACTTGGTACGAGACGATGTGGTGGTCACCATTGTTTGAAAGTCAAAAAGAGAAATTTGAATCAGTCTCAAAA
Source organism: Eutrema japonicum (assembly GCA_030161315.1). NCBI lineage: Eukaryota > Viridiplantae > Streptophyta > Magnoliopsida > Brassicales > Brassicaceae > Eutrema > Eutrema japonicum. Next base: position 52,324,155 of record BSQW01000005.1, read on the forward strand.
GGAAGAAAGAAGAAGAAGGGAGAGGTGTTGATTTCTCTCTTTAGAAGGCCCCGGAGGGAAGTTGGTTCGGCAAACCTAGCGAGTCTCAGGAACCAAATTTATAACAAGAGCTGTCCAATGGCATGAAATGTAAATACTTGCAAAGATTTTGACCTTTTTCGAATTTTAGGTAATTCCATGTCGGGTTAGTCAAACTTAACCATGGTTAGCAAATATTATGGTTTTTTTTTTCTTTCTTTTTTTCAACTTGGCGGTTTTGCCGTTTCGAAAATAATCGGGTTCTTGATCCAACGGCTGAGAAGACGACTCTTTTGTGGGCAGTTAGAAAAGCTGCCACGTATTATGACTAAGAAAGATGTCATCTCGTACCCCGGAAAAGCTGCGATAATTACGAAATGCCATTGCCCGTTGTTTTGCCAAGAGCCGGATTTACAATTCCAATGGTCTTTTTTTGTCGTCACAATCCAATGGTTTCATAACGGTATTGGGTTCCGGGATCTATAGAAGAATAAATATTAATAATATGTATTCAAAGTCTCGAAAATAAAATATGAAATCTAAATACTTACCTATTTCAACATACTTTTTAATCAAATCTAAATTATAAAAACTAAATTTAAATTATTATTAATTAATTTAATAGTAATTTATTTTTTATGAAATTTTAAGGACAATTGACCAAAATAGCACATTTTAAAATTTGTATTCCAAATTTAGCATCACTAATTGAAAATGACAATAATAACACAAATTTTGACAATAATAGCACAAATTTAATATTAAAATGACATAAAATTATTTTTTAATAGAAAAAATTAAATTCTAAATTGGAAATAGTGAACCCAAACATATTGTTTAATTTTATTTTAAATTTATTTTGGGTAAATAAGTATTTTTTACATAATTATTTGTGCTATTTTCGGAATTTAAAATTTAGAATACTAATTTTTTAAAAAATAATAAAATTTATACTATTTTAAGTTATTTCTCATAATATGTTTGGACCATTTGGTAGAACTTAAATATTAAACTTTTTAACCGCACACTTTGTTAGTTAATCTTATTTGTTGGTCTGAAACATGCGCTAGATAGATCTTCGATATTAGTTGCTAGTCTTCAAAACTAGTTGCTAATAACAATAAAACAGAATCTCATAACGTGAACGTAAACATATCAAGATACATCTATGATCTAATTGATTCTATCATATAGTAGCTCTGGGGTTGCATACATTTTTTTCATTTCAATGGGATCGGCCGGTAAGGTGAATCCGTAAGAATATATTTTTGCTGGAAGAAAAAATAACAACACTAAGAACCAAAGAAAACAACACTAAGAACCAAAGAAACGGGAACTGGGAAGATAAAGAGAGAAGTTGACATAGCTAGTTCTTTATAGAAGGCACTAGTAATCGTCAAATCACTATTGTTGTGCCCAAATTACACACCTAAAACTCAGTTCGAGTGAATGGACCTGGAATCAAGCCGGCTTATTGAAAAACCTCACAAGAACAAACTCGCGACCTGGGAAGGAGCCGAGTATGCAGGAAAATAAGAGATCGTGGGAAAGGGAGCTTGCAGGAAGCAAAGTCAAACACATTAAACGCAAAACCCCAAGATCAAGCTCAACAATAAATTCTTAGATCGCAAATTTAAAGTCTGAATTCAATTATGTACATTTGAATTAGCGGTTACATTCTGAGAACATATGTATAAATAGAAAAAATCAAGAATCATAAAAGGACCGAATTCTTGGCAATAATACTAACATACACATTTTTTCTCTCTCAAGTTCTTCTAATCATTTCTTTGTTATTTCATCAAAAATACGACCTGAAAAGCCAAGGATTGAGGTTGTGAGATTCTGCTCTCACAACTACTAAATATATCGTATTATGACGATCATGCAGTCAGATTTTTTTTTAACACTTTTAATGATTAGTCCTTTGCACACACCCAAAAAAAAATTGGTTTGTCAAAAAACATCGCAATACCATATCTTCATACGGGAGTTAACAAAGAATGTTAATAATCATAATTCACAACTAACAAACTAAAATATTTCAACAACTTTTCACCTCAAACCTACAGGTGAATTAGCCTGTAAGAAAGGCGCTGCGGCTTCTTAGGAGGAACCATCTTGCTGGATTCAGTGGAGCTTTCGCTACGAGTAAAATCAATCTCGGAGGTAGCAGGGGCAGCAGCCGGCACCGGGGAACCAGCCAGGGGGTCAATCTCAGCACGAGCTAGATCCTTTGCAACAGCCTCGAGCCTGGGAGTAATAGACGGATCGGGAACCGGAGCCTGAATTTGAAGTAGGGGGGACAGAGTCGGAGAATCTGCGGAGTCAAACAAAAAGATTTAAGTAAAGAAATAATTCTTAAATCTAAAGAGATAGAGACATAAATCCACCCAAACCTATTAGCCGAAAAGCAGATGCGATGGATAACCCGGGAGCTCGGCGATCACGAGCTTGCTGAATTCTGTCAAGGGAGAAACCCTTCCAGTCGGAGCCGTAGCCCTTGACGAGGTCGACAATCCGTTGGACCTCAGCTGTTACTGTCTTTGAGGAATCAATCGATTCTGCACAAAAGAAAAAGGATCACCACATTAGCATATAAAAAGGGAAAGAACCAACCGATTAAATTTTCCAGAAGGGATGCTCAAGTCAACATCCGGGAGATCGCGCTGACCAGTGATCTGGGCCCAGGAATGTCGGAGCACCGACTCGCCCCCAACGGATCTGCTAGAAATTCTGAAATAGAACCACTGCTCCCACCACTTGTCATCCCTCACATTAAATCTAAAGACGGATCGATTGACCTTCGCCGGAAATTAGTAGGTCCCGCGAAGGTGAGAGTTCCCTTTGACATTGAAGAGTTGGCGAAAGACCTCGATGTCAAATACAACCCCAGATTCCTTAGAAAGCACCCAGAGTGCAACAAAGGACCTCATCGCACTGGGCATAAGCTGCGGGATGGCAAGTCCGAGGTCGCTAACAATATTAGAGATAGCTGCTGGGATGGGAAAAATAAGGCGACATCTCAGGAAGAACGCGGCATAATCACATGCATAACCCTCCGGAGGATTCTCCGGGGAACCATCAGCCGGCGGGATGAGCAGATCGCCGATATCAAGTCCACATAAGGAAAAGATATTCGCAAGTTCAGCAGCCAAAATCGTGCTCTTCGAATGAGAATCGAACCCCTCGGCAAGGGGAGGAGGAGCATCCAACTGAGAGGTAGAAGCCATTGCAAGGAAAAAAGAGGGGAAAGAAAATCGAGTCTGAAGAAGGATGAAATTCAAACGGAAACAATGGAAGCTGAACTTTCACAAAAGAATATCTCGAGTAAACGTGAGGACGAGGTGAAGACAGTTCAATCAATGGAGTAAAAGTAAAAGAAAAAGAAGAGAAAATTCGAAAAGACATTATTACCTCGGTAAAGGGGAGTTGAGGCGGCGTGGGAAGACAAAGCAACGAGAACCACTCATTTATATCCACTCACCCACTCGTCCTGTCACATCCCTTAAAAGTCGTGATGACGCTACAGGATCCCTACAAACTCGCCCTGCAAGCAAGCTGGGAATCAGTCAGAAGCCCGAGATTGCGAGATCGTGCCAGCTGGGTGATCAATTAAATCCCGAGATCGCAGCTTCGTATCCCCAATGATAAATCATTAACGATACTAGGGGGCAACTGTTGGGCCCAAATTTCACAGCTAAAGCCCAGCTCGAGTGAATGGACCTGGAATCAAGCCGGCTTACTGAAAAGCCTCACAAGAACAAACTCGCGACCTGGGAAGGAGCCGAGTATGCAGGAAAAGAAGAGATCGTGGGAAAGGGAGCTCGCAGGAAGCAAAGTCAAACACATTAAACGCAAAACCCCAGGATCAAACTCAACAATAAATTCTTAGATCGCAAATTTAAAGTCTGAATTTAATTACGTACATTTGAATTAGCGGTTACATTCTGAGAACGTATGTATAAATAGAAAAGATCAAGAATAATAAAAGGATTCTTGGCAATAATACTAGCATACACATTTTGTCTCTCTCAAGTTCTTCTAAGCATTTCTTTGTTATTTCATCAAAAATACAACATGGAAAGCCAAGGATTGAGGTTGTGAGATTCTGATCTCACAACTACTAAATATATCGTATTATGACTAAATACAGTCAGATTTTTTTTTAACACTTTTAATGATTAGTCCTTTGCACACACCCAAAAAAAAAATGGTTTGTCAAAAAACATCGCAATACCATATCTTCATACGGGAATTAACAAAGAATATTAATAATCATAATTCACAACTAACAAACTAAAATATTTCAACAACTTTTCACCTCAAACCTACAGGTGAATTAGCCAAACTCTTGGAGGGACTTCAAAGCAAGGTCAGAACCACAAAGAATCTAGAATTCGTTAAACTTGTTTCGGTGGAGGAGATCCATGCAACTGTGTTTAATGTATTTTTGGACCCCTAGGAATATATTGATGGAACTAATGACTCGAATTATTCTTCCAGCAATATTATTCGGATGTAACTATAACATATGTACTATCAAAGAACTGGCTAGTAGCAATTATATAAAAATTTAAAGCTGCTTTTGCTCTTGAAACAGAATTACATACTGTATAATATTTTTGATTGTTCGCGAGATGCTACATCTCTTAAAAACGATATTACAATATGCATCTTCGTTTTTTTGTTTTGGTCGAATATGCTTCTTCGTTGATAGCCATCAAAACATAGATACACTAGGAAAGGTTACGAGAAGGTTGAGTGAGACTTGTTGAAGAATATAATTAACGTTGGCTTTGGACTTGGGTTTCAGACAAGTCCAATTGTAAGGTGATGTGAGAATCTATGTTGATATACTAAGTGGAAAGGAAGTTAATTTACACATCTCCTAAATTTGATTGAGATGATTAAGGACTGAACTTATAGAGACTCAATATCTTTTTCTTTTGTTTGCCTAAAGAAAAACAGTGGAAAAAATGATGACTAGTTAGCAAAACACATTGTCGTGTCTTTTGGTGGATGGAGACTATTTTATGAAAAAGAAAAATAGAAAAAACTATATTAATAATTATCAAACAATAACACTAAGATAGTATAATAACATGATAAACAAAGTAAAAACTATATTAAACATTATATACATGTATATACTAAGTGGGTACGACGATTGTAACGGGTTAATTTAGACAAATCTAAGGAATAAGATAAAAATAGTAGGGGGGATCAATAATGCGGGGCACATGGAGTTCATGTTGGGTGAGTTAGGGACAAAACAGTTATTTTTGTATGGTCGGGATATACTTTGTGTTAAAGCATTAGGCTAACAACGTCACAACACCTCGTCCCACGCTACTACGACACGTGTGGTTTAGTCTCCCACCTGTCCAGGCTTCCTTAGCCTCATCATAACATTCCAAGAGACTACAGTGGTGATTCATGGTCATGGTTTGGGCAGCCTGGTCATGGTCATGTAGTTATTGTTTCTTTTGAGTTGTTTTTTTTTTTTTTTTGCAAGGAAAGTCTTTTAATCTAGCGGTGATAAGTGGTAAGATCGTGATAATAGTAATTTTGTGATCTTGGGTCTTTGATAAGAGCAGTTTGAATTTATGGTGGCGAGATGTTTCTAGATCTTTTTTACAGTATAGAAGCATTATTAAGTATATTGATTTGTTTTGGCGATTTATATGTTTTGGTAATATGGGAGAGTATAAAGCGTGTTCAAAGTCCTCTATGAATGGAAGTTTATGTCTCATATATTATGCAATGATATGCTGTGATAATATTTAACAGTAGAATCTTATAATGATGGTTTGATGCCAATTGTAAACACTTTGATGATTCTTTACCCATTCTTTAATTCGAAGCAAATTTGAGAATCCCATTATTAAGAATAATATGCTTATTTTATTCTGGGATATTTTCATATACCCCTATTATTAAAGTGGAGGTAGCAATGAGGTTTGTACTAGTATCCAATATTATATAATATCTAGGTTTCAATAATTATGATATTATGCTGATTTGCCCATTTTTTCCCCTCTTCGCTTCCACATCTCTTTGTAGATTTGGTTAATCAATAGTCATCCACCTAAAAGAGACATTTAAATTTCTTGGTATTATCTAAACAATCCAGAAATCATATTATATATTTTTACCAATATCAATCATCTCAATGTTTTTAGTTTTTGAAAAAAGGTTTTAATCATATCAATGGGTTACTCGTCTATTTATTTATTATTATTATTATTTTTTTAATCATTTTTACTGTATGAAGTAAATTTTGAAGAAGCGATTGTGATTTCTAAGTTTCGAAATGCTATTATTGGCTATTATCCTAACTTAGTCTTCAACATTTTTGTTTTGTTTTTATTGTTTGTGAAAGTCTATTAGTTTAAGAACAATCAATTCAGGTTGTAACAAACACACCCAAAACCCTATACTCCATAAATATATTTTTATTAGAACTGAACTTGCACTATAATTATCGTGGATTAATTTTTTTTTTATAAATTATTTTAAAATTTAAGAAAAATTGCTTTTATTTAAATTTTATAATATATCTAACTTATGATTATAGATAGAGTTGTCAAACGGAATAATTTGTCTATTTAACCTGTTTTGCAGGAGACTAAAATATTATTCAGATTAACCCGTAAAACCTATAATCTTGAAAACATAACTCTATTATGCACCTTTTTAATTACTCTAGTTTTGTGGTTAGTTCACGAACTATTTCAAAAATCAATTTTCTTATGTCTAACTTTTTATAAAATTAGTAAAATATTTTTCAACTTTTATTTTGATATAAATTCAAATAAAATATAATAAACTATAGAAAAAAATATATCAAGATTTCGAATAGATTTTTTTTGAATATATATGGATTGATTATTATTTTAAAATATATAGAAGATTATATTTTGAATGCAAAATAAATATTTTTCATATTTTTATCATTAATTGTAAAAGATAATTATATCTTTTTCTATTTTAATTATTTTTTATCATTTGTAATGACATTTTATGTCATAAATTATAATAAATTATAGTGAAAAATATATCAATATTTCAAATAGATTTTTTTAAAAATAGATATGAATTGATTATTATTTTAAAATATATAGTAAATTATATATTTAATATAAAATAAATATTTTTTATGTTTTTATTATTAATATAATTATATTTTTTATTTTAATTATTTTTTGTTATTTGTAATAACATTTCATGTAATATATTACAAAACAAAATTTATTTTAAAAAATATCAACTTAAATAATATTATAGAGATTATTGATGTTTTATAAGATTAGTAGAAAACTTCGATTAACAAGTAAATGTCAAACACATACAATTTCGGTCAGTTGGCAAGAGTAACTATTTCCGGTCAGACCGGCCTGTGATCCGGTTTTGAGAACATTTTTTTTTTTTTGAGAATATTTCCCCAATCAAAAACATATAAGATTGGTTAAAGGGCAAGACTGGTTCGGTTTAATTAGGTGACGCAAACGCATATATAATAGAACCAGCCTCTCTTTCTTCCAGATTGGCTTCACACCACAAAAGGATCAAAACATCAAAAACTAATTATCATCCTAATAGTCGCCACCTTTTTTTTATTATCTAACTTCTAACAACATGAATCTTAACATTAGATATTACTTCACGTATAAAACAACGTCAAGTCCATGGCTTCCACTTATATTACCAACAAGTAAACAGAGCAAAAATGATTATCCCACTTTCGTGATTTTATCGAAATTTGAATGATACATTACTGTCATGAGTGTGAACAACCATCGCAACATAATTGTTGGAGTAACAATCCCTTGATGCATCATACTGCAAAAGCAATCGAAACAACTGGAATGTGTATGTAATATGATCGTCATCTCAATGACCCAAAGCATTCTGGTGGCCAGACCTAGAGAAGCAAACAGATAGTTACTAATTGTCACTATTTCATAACAACTTCAGAGCTATAAAAGAAGTTGTCGGACTACAAAGATTTTACCCGCAAAAGAGCTTTCCCTTCGATGAGAATGTAAGGTACAGGTCCAAAATGACGTGAATCAGTTGAGGCATACAAGTTATCTCCCTGAATCCAGACATGACCTTTTGGAACCTATTTTGAAGAAGCAATACATAAACCCTAAATCAGACAAGCTTTGGTGCTCTGCAAAAACTGAGATTGGTCGCATAATACTCAAAATGTGTCCATGAATGCTGAAGAGGCTAAGGAAGCCTAAATGCTATAAATACTCTGAACGAGTTAAAGCGAGACCAATAACTAGCAATGCTTCACCTTCTAGACCATCCCAAATATCCAATCACACACACATATAAACCCTAGAAATTCTCAAATTCTATCTTAGTTTTACCTTAACCCCTAAATGCTATATCTACTCTGAAATCGATTTTAATCGAAACCAATAACCAGCAAATGTTGACCTTCTAGACCATCCAAAATCATCAATCATACAAAGATAAAACCTCAACCCTAGAAATTTGCACATTTTTTTCACCAAAAGATGGAATTTTGAAATGGAAAGATTGGTCAATGTTCATACCACAACGCTGATTGAGCCATCACCGATCAATGGGTGATAATGAACTTTTTACGGTTCGCACAATTAACCCATTGCGCACAATACCACAATCTAATGGTATGTCATTGTAGCACTTAGGGATCGAATCCACAAGGAGGCACGAGAACAACACACAGAGAATGCGAGACACTTCTTAATCTAAGCTAATCGAATAAAGGTTTTCTAATGATCCTAATCAATTTAAAGACATGATAATAAACAACCCAGCATATAACAAATGTAATTAAAAGACTAACAAGTTTTGCACTAAAACGTAACGAAAACGATTTAAACAAGAATAAGCAAACGAACTTCGGGTAATGGTAATCGACTTGGACATTCTCTAGCTAAACCATGATACTCAAACAATGCTAATCCTTAGGCCTTAGATCACTAATTTAGACTAATCCACTTCCATGAAAATAATCACTTCACTAATCACTTAATTGAGAACAAACTTCCATTTGCAATTAAATGATCAACAAGCATTAATCTCAAGTCTAAATAACCATTAAACACCCTAGACATCCATTTCCATAGGCTAGGAATGTAAAACACTTGCTAAGTTTGGTTGAGGAATTTCATCGAACACCTTCCGGGCATGAAATTCCTTAAGTTCTAAATCAACTTTGTCAAGGCTAATCTAGCATTAATCACACCTAACAAGTAAGGATTCTTCATAAACTAAGTCCTAAGCATCATGATTTAGCAAGAAAACATCTTAATCTACCATACCCAAAGTTCTAAAGAAACTACTCACAAACCATGATAATCTCAACAAATCCTATGTAGGAGGTGTTTAGATTCATGGTTAGATGATTAGAAATAGATAGATAGATGAAAAGAAACAAGAACTTTCATAAAAACACAAAGAATCTCTTAAAATCTCCAAACTCTCTCTAAGAAGAGTGTTTTTACAAGTTAAAAATGAGATATATCACAAATAACAAGTTTTTTGGCCTAAATAGCAAAGTGGGTCGCAGGAATCACATCGGTCTCCTGCTCCCGATACATCTGGCCGATGTGATTCATGGTTTGCTCCGTTTGCAGGTCAGACGGACATGCGCTTGATAAAGTTATCGTATCTCTTTAACCACTGGTCGGAATGACCTGAAACCACTTCCATTGGAAAGCTAGCTCAATTTCCTATAACTTTTATGCAGATCTCCAAAGCTAAATCCAAACTAAAAGTCTTCTTCTGACACGATCTTTCAGTCCCCTCGGACGGACTCTGCATTCTTGCTCCGGAGGAAACCATATCGGTCGGCCTCTGCCCGATACAACGCACCGATGGCAGACTCTGATTTTTCTCCTGTTTTCCAGCTTCTATATCGGTCATATGCATCGGTCGGAGGCACACCGATGGACTTCTGCCATTAGTCCAAATCGATGCCAGACGGACCTGTTCTTAATAAATGTGTCGTATCTTTTGAAAGGCTGCTCCGAATGACTTGAAACGACCTCCATTAGAAAGTTATCTCGATTATCTACGACTTTGATGAAGATTCCTGAAGCTAAATCGGAGCGCACGATCTTCTTATGAGCCGATCTTTAGAGCACGTCGGATGGCCTCTGCATTTTCCTTGATATTTGGGCATAGCTTTTGCTCCAAACTGGTTTATTTTGCCCCATGATCTTCCTCCAAGCTCCAAAATGCTTCCATAAGCTCCAAATGGTACCTAAAAGACTTCATAGCACACAAACATATGCAAGAACTAACCTAAAAGTCACTAACTGTAAAATGGATACAAACTATACCAAAAACAAAGAAATGAATGCAATAAGTCACAAAATGCTAACTAAAATGTATACTAAAATGGGCTAAATTATGCATCCATCAATGGGTCAGCAGAGAAAGAGACTCTATGGCCTTCTAAACCCAAGACCCGCTTTGTCACCATCCTCTTTGGGTCTATCGGAGATCGAACCAATACAACGTCACCGAGCCCAATCCTACCTAACCGGTGTGATAAGTGTTCCGCCAAAATGACATCGCCGGTGAGATTAAGCGTCGGAAGCATGCTAGGGCCTTGAACCTAAAACCCGATGGAAACGGAATTTGATTTCTTTGGAGAAGACGTAATGAAACCAATAAGAAAAAGAGATTCAATTACAGACGTGGGTCGAGGAAATTAGGTAACGATCTGTGACATGAAGCAAACAGAGAAACTTGGCGACGACTGATACTTGACCGAATGCCTCCTTCGCCGTTCCACGCCATTGCTTCAGATAACTCAAAACTCTCATGTCTCCACTAGCGAACCTCGACAGAAGAAGCAGAAAAAGGGGCACTGAACCAGGTTCAGGCTCTACACTTAAAACGACACGCAGTTGATTATTCCAATCTCTAAACGGCACCAAGTTTTGATCTAGAAGATGACCTACGGGTGAGCGACGAGCGGAGGAGTATGTAGCATCGGAATCATACCTGGATCGCGAGAAAGGGTTTTGGGTTCTGGAAGCTTCTACTTCTAGGGTGAGTTATCAAAGGAGACAACAAGAGAGGGGCTTATTTGAGAATTCTTTAAAATAGAAAAGTAAACCTCAGGGTTTAAAACGCAGAAGTTAAACAACTCAGGGGTTATATTTGTTATTTTGCCAAACATTATAACAATGCATAAAGCTTTGTTTGAATCTTTTATAACCATGAGACTTCTCTCGTAGAGGAAGAAGAAGAGAAGAAAGAGTGAAAAGAAAAGTGGATTTGAGAGGAAGATTTTCAGGTTTCTAGGGTTAAAGAAATCGCATCAAAATCTGCTCCCGTCTCTGTGGCCACTTCTCATTCTCTTCTAATCCGAACGATTTCACAAGTTACGTCTCTTTCGTATCTGGTATCTCTTCCTCTTAATCTCGCTATTCTTCTCTTGATACCGCTTTCTTTCGATTCTCCATTTCCTAGGGTTTTAGTTAGTATCTTCGTTTTCATTTTTCTCTGTTTCTTGATTGAATGTCGCAGAGTTAGTAATCATTCAAGAAGTCTTAGTCTTTGGGTGTTTTTTTTTTCTCAGGATGGGAGATACGGTCGATGTAGCGGAGGCATATCAATGCCCATCTGATTTAATTGATATACAAGTAAAGAGAATGTATTCTGAAACATACACCTTACGTGTAGACAGAAGTGTAAGATTGATATTGTTTATAATAGTAGAATATGTGTTTCTTTGCATAAGAATTTCTGGATGATCAAGATTGTGAAACCAATCATGTTTTGTTCTTCTGCCATGGACTTGTTCCTATTTGGATTTTGCAGATCTCTATCGTGGAATTGAAGGAGCGAATTGCTTGCATATCTGGGGTTATATCGGGACTACAGCTCTTGATATTCCGTGGAAGAGTTTTGAAAGATGATCAATTCTTATCAGATTATCGTATCCTGCCTTTTTCTTCTCATGCTATCTTGTGTTTTTTTCTCTTCTTCTTCTTTTTTTTTCCGAACGGATTTCTTTAAACGGATTAATCCAAGATGTTGAAGGAGGCCACATTCTGTATTTGGTTGTCAGACGACCAATTCCACGATTATCACAAAGTCCAAGTAGTAATGCAGGTGTACATGCTTTTCAAAAGTCCCTAAATTTACTCTTGTTGAACTGTTTTAGTATTGGTGTATGCTTGTGATATACTGGTTTTCTAAATGGATAAAACTTGTTTCATTTTTTTTTTCAGCGTCTGATCCTATTTTGAGTCCCGTGGACAGCCAGAGAAGGCTCGTGAGTTCTCTTTCTTTCTTTGTATATTTTCTTATATGTTTGGTAGAATGTTTCAGCCTTTTAGGGTCACTTGGCATCTCCAACACAGAGAGTTTAAGACTGTCACACGCACGGCGATATGATACACCGTCTGCTGTGCTTTTTGCTAACGAAAACTCTATATTTTGGTCACTGCAGGTGATTCCAAATGCTTTAACAATCGTATCTGAATATCTGAGAGGTGAGTTTGCTGCCAACTGTTAGACATGATTTCAAGATGTATTCTTCTGTTGATAAAAATCCTTAGCTTCTGTTTTGTGTTGTGAAATCTCTAGATAACAATTCGCAAACTTCTCGAAATTCCATGGGAAATGAGCAAGGTTTTGGCCCTACTAGAGAGAATCGGATCCCAATACCATCTCTCTTGGATAATGCTTTACAAACTAGAAGGCAATTGTTAGTTGGTGAAGTAGCTGAAAGCTTATCTGTATGTTCTCTGATGTTTTATTTGGTTTTCTTTTTTTCATTCCATTTGTTATTCCAAATGCCATTATATTAATTTTGGATGTACCCTCCCCTTGTGCAGAACATCTCAATGCTGCTTGCGGATCCATTATCGCGAAGATTGCGCCAAGGGAGAGCGGTTGAATCAGAAACTAACTTGACTGTTTTAGGGAATTCACTCATTCAGCTAGGCCATATCATCTCAAGATTTGGCAGAGGGGAAAGACCTGTGTGTACATACATATCTTTGCTTTCAATTAGATTTTATTGCACATCTGGTTTATATCTATTTATGACGAGATAGCTTTTGTATTTATTCTCAGGCGATGCTTTATGTTGCCAATCGCTTTCAGTTAGAGGTTTGTCTCTGTCTCTGTCTCTGTCTTCATTACCAATTGATGTTTCATTTTATTGAGAGAATACTTTTTTTTGGCATCGTTTAGATGCCTCGGTCTTGGCTGCAAACAAGTAATGGAGCAGGGAATCTACCACTTGCTACTGCCCCAAGCAATGCTGTGCTAAGAAGGCAAGTTATAGTTAGGTATTTTTGGCCATTACTGGGTAGACAACAACATGTCCGATTAGCCAGCTCAGAGTCTCAAAATGCAGTCAATACCTCCTCTACTCAACTAACCACAGAGGTGATTGATGGAATCTCTGACCATTGTGTGTCTAATATATGCAGTATTATAGCTCTATATATTGAGTGTGTTGATATTATTGATGTGCAGGCGGAAGTTGAGGGTTCAGGTTCAGATTCAGATTCAGATTAAGAAGATGAGATGGTAGACGCAGTTACTAGGTTAGACATGTAAAGCAAAAAGATGTCTCTGAGACGCTGTTTTTGGATGTGATGACGCTCTTATACTTTCTTATAAATGATCTTTTGTTTTTTTTTTGGTAACAAAACTATAAATGAAATTTCCATATATTATACATGTAGCATTGCTTTTTATTATGATTACCAAATCACCCGAGTGAAAAATATAAATACAAAAACACGGACCGGGCCCAAACCCACGTTCCACCCACGGGTTTTTTTTCTTCTTTTCTTATCTTCTTCTCTAATTTGTTTTCCTATTTATTCTCTCCCATTCGTTCTTATTCTCTCACTTGTCTTTTTTTTTTTCTGGGTTCTTTATAAGAAAAACAACTTCTCTTTTCTCGGAAAAAGCTTGGATATCAGACAAGATGTACAACGAATGCAGCTCTCCGTCTTCCGCTAGATCAACGAGAGGAACTGTTCACAGGCTGCGATCTCCGATCTGCTGCTTAGGAGCGAACGCGGTTGTTGAGCCGGAGGCGATGATCGGACAGAGAATCCCGAGATCTCCTTACGAGTGGCTCAAATCTACGGCGCAGGAGCTCGAGATCAGAGATCGTTGCCGCCGCGTCAAGACACGCATCAAGGTTACGTGCCGCAACAACAATTGCGCTTATAATTGCGCTCACCACCACCATAGACACCATAGCCATAGCTATCCTGGAGATTTCAGCTACGATCCGCTTAGCTACGCGCTCAATTTCGAGGACGATGTGCGAGCAGACGAGGACGGTTCTTTCCCCAATTTCACGGCGAGGTTGCCTGCGTCTCCGGTGACGAAATCTAGATCGGCGACGGTTGATCTTATCTCGTTCTGACGGTTAATTAATCCCTTCGTTTTGTGTGACAGGTGGAATATAAATGTACGAATATGACGTCATTATATGTAAATGCTCTCGCATATTGATTGATACCTGTAAAATTGATGTGTGCAAAAAGAAAAGAACCAATTTTCTATATATATATCTCTCTGCTTTTCCTTTGTAAATAAACCATTATTACGGGAGATCTAACTGATTTCACTTTTCATTTGCAGAATTGTTCTTCAAAACAGAGAATTGTTGTTTTTATTGTCAACTACACAAAATCTCTATCGAGAAACCCTAAAATGTGGGTGGATCTAAATAATGCGATGGCTAATCATCAAACATGGATGATGATTGACTCCATTCAACTTATGATTGAGAGATTCTAAAACATTAGAGACTGTATATATAACAGAACAAGAAAAAATATGTGTTTGTGTCGGCATAATATAAGAGACTTATGATCAGTGAGAGTGAGACCGTCGTAGCATGCAAGACAATTAGTGTTGGTTTTAATGGCCAATCTGAATTTCGAAATCCAGAGCATGTCGATTTAGTATTTCTTCGAAACGTACACACAACTTTTAAAGGATTTTTAAAAAAACCTTTTCAACCATTAAACTAATGTACAAACAAACAAAAGTTTAGGTATACTTTTTAGAACACGGGAACCTGATTCAGCTACTGGAATTAAATATAAAATTTTACTAATAATTAGAAGAGAATCAATCTTTACATTTCGATTAGTTATAAAGTATTGTTAGGAAATAGAAGTATTAATCAAGATAGAGAGATCCTGGTAAGCTGTCACGGGCATAAGCATCTAAAGCCGGTTTAATAAGACTGTGGAGACCAATTATCGTATTATCAACAATGTTTAAGATTGAATTTTGTTTTTTTTTGTTTCATGAGTGGACAGAGACTGAGGATAAGAGTGTTAAATGAAATGAAGTGAAGTGGGGATGAAAGAAAAAAGATACCAAAAACGCTTTTTTCACATGTATTGATGTTTGGGCTGTTACGGAGTGATACACCACTTGCCACAAGTCGACATGTCTCTTTCTCTTTTGATGCTTTTAAATCTTACTTATTTCGTCTACTATACCTTTTTAACTTTTAAAAAAAAATAATAATAATAATTATACCTTTGTAGGTTTTCCCTTACAATTATCTCCATAGCTAGACTTGATCTCCCAAACTTTCATTGTCAATCATCCTCGTTGATTTTTTCAATTTTAGATTTTTGTATCCACATTTATATATTAAAATAATGTGTTTTATAAAAAGTATATGAATATGATATGCTACATATGTACATGTCCATATATATTAATGTATGGACGATCTAACTTGTCTACAAACGTACACAATCACGAGACCACATAGAATAACGACAAATGATTAATGTATACATACAACCAGCCTTAGTAGACCACGACAAATGGTTCAAATTTTACATTCATAATAATATGTAGGATGTTGGAATTCGAATTTGATGTCAAACATTAGTTTTAGGCAATATATCATCAGATCCAATATGCTTCAAAAGATTCGAACTTGTGATAGTTTCTTGAGAAGAATTCTTAGTAAATCGGTAGAGCTACAAATACTAGGTATTTCTTACTATTATATATATATATATGTGTGTATAAAGTCTAATTTTTATGGTAATTTTCAGTTTTTTTTTTGTCTGAAACGTACGAGGGATAAATTGCATCGTGTCTCCAAGAACGAATATAGATGTGAAAGTTATACTATATTCAATTTGATTAAGAAGTCGTGGCCTCGACTTGCAAATATTGCCGTACAAAGATTAATTCGCCATCGCAGATTAAAATATTAATATTAGGAAAAGTATGTTATGTGACATAACTTATGTCAAACTTCATTCGAACGTTAGTATTGGTGTTCGGGAAGAGCTTCTTCTCTCGTATATATATATATGAATCTAATATTTGTGTATATATTGTGTGTAGAAGAATATCAGATGAGATATTTCGGCATACATTGGCTAACATGAAGCATAAAGAAGCGCATGATAGAGTCGAGAGAATGTTTAACTTCCTTGTCCTCTCTGTTTTATTCTCTATCCTTCTATATACCCACTAGCACTTTATTATCTGTGTTCACTTTTATTTTTTTTGGCGTCACTTTCAGGTAGCGAATCTTTCGCATTGTAAATTAAGAAAGAAAAACATTATTATTTTCCATGAGGACAAAGAAGAAGAAGAAGAAGCAAATTGTTTCGTCGTCACTGTTAATTACTACATAACAGATAACACACAGCTGTCTTTTATGATTGGCCCAGCTAGCGATAAACGCTCCTCTCAGATTACTCTCACATAAGTAGAAGACAAAGACAAATCAGAAACCTCCCCACAACGGTCGAAATGCCACGTCATGCATTCTTATTCCTCTGTGTTTTGTTGTCTCTTAAAGCATACTCTCTTCTCCTACTATTATTAGAATTACTATTACTACTAGCTAGTCTCTCTCTCTCTCTTTTCATGAATATATCGAACCTAAGCTAGTTTTTGTCTCCTTCATTAGGTTATCTCTCTTTTAAGAGCTAGTTTGTAGTCCGTTTGTTGTAATTCTTTTGGTAGTAAGGAATTTAACAGACAACGAGGTAGATAGAGTCAACAGACAACGAGGCCCAATAATGAACAATGAAGAAACCTTTGAAAAAATAGAGGGGCCAAAATGGAAAAACACCATGATGATAGGTCTCTCTTTCGTTCGTTCGCCGGCGACCTTTGCAGTTTCGGATGTGATAAACGGCACGGAGTTTGGTTCTATTGTATTGTATTAGGGCTATAACATATATATATGGAAGACACAGTCCAAAAAAAAGCTGAAACTATCATTATCAATCTACATAACTAAGAGCTGTAAATGCATATTTGATATAGATTACGAATTTACGACCAATCATAGCACAAGTGTTAAAAGAGACGTCTCCATGTTATTCACAAAATATATATGATGTCATGATGGTGGTGGAGATGGTATCCTATAATAGATTCCATCTATAACCCAATATTACAAATCATGCTCCTGCTTCTTCTTCTTTTGGGTTTTGTATGTTCCCTAATAATTACGAAATATGAAGTCACATAAACCATGTAATGTCACCAAAATTACTTTCTACGTACGTTGGTTTTGTACGTAAGAGCTTTGTCTTGATCATGTCTCCAACTTTCTATCAAGCTATTGGATCTCTCCATGGGAGCTTCAAAGTGACTTCAACGCTCTCTTCCGCTATTTTCACCTGCATTGCTTCATAAAAACAACTCTCCACAATTCAATGACTCCATGTTTCTTGAAAATGTAACTAAACATTGATGTTACCATACATAAGCAAGCTTTCGTCACACTAACATATATATTTAAGTTATAAATTACTTTGTCACACTAACATGATTCGTTCAATTGATATATTTCTTCAACAATTAGCATTGTCCTATCTTGGATAACTCTTCCTACAGTTTTGTTGTTGTAAAGTACCTTCTGCGCTTGTTCTTTGAGACGGTGGAAGAAGATGGATTGCTATGCCAATTCCTCTTTCTTTGATTGATGAACCAATTGTTTATCTGTTTGAGCTGCAACCCCGTCTCCTGCACCAACCTCGCCTTATCTTCCTCCTGCCGAAAGTTATCTCGTTCATTTATAACTTAGGAGATTGAGAAGGCAAACGAAGAAGTGGCGAAAGTGATGTACTCCAAGATATATGGAACAGAACAAGAGGCCCTTGAGTTCATGTGAGTGATTAAAGAAGTAGAAAGAGAGAAAACTCACAGTAGGGTAAGGCCACTTAGAATGAGACTGCCACCAAGCTTTGAGAACAGAGGTGGTGTCTCCTGGTAATTTCCCAGCTCTTCTCTTCCTTAGTATCTCCTCTCTTATGTCTACAATTTTCTCCTTATAACCCTTTTCACAAAAACATGGTTCTACAGCATTAGATAACTAGAACGCTGGCATATGCACTGTATACATAGGACCTACCAAACACAAACAGCCTTTCTTTATAACCAAAAAAAAGGTAATAGTTGTTTACCAAAAAAAAAGGGGAAAAAAAGTAATAGTTTGACAAGTAATGTGTTATAATTGGTGTTATGTGCAATCTAACTTAACAGATGAGACAATGTGTTATGAACTAAACGATATGGAGATAGTATTTTATCAGTTGTTACCTGCTTGAGTTCATGTTTGAGTTCTTGTCTAACTCGTTCCATTAAGGATCTCTCACTCTCAGTGGGAACCAGAGGACCAAACCCTAACCCATCTAAGCTTCCATCAAACAAATGAGCATCACTCTCTACTTGCTCATCTTCATCCTCAGACATTGTTGCTCCTGTGCCTTCACCAGGAGACACTCCTGTATAGCAGAATTGAGATGATAAATACAATAATAATAAAAAAAATATATATACCTCGAGTCTTTGTCAATTGTTGTTACAATGCAATACAAGAGTTATCAATCATATATAATAGCTAAATGACATATTGATGTTGAAAAATTTATAGGAAAATTCACAAAAAATAACCTGTAAAGCTTTGAAGAGACTGCTCAATCTCCCAACAGGCCATAACAGCTTCCATTGCATGAACACGGACATGCTGTTGCAACTGTTCTTTAAAAGAGCACAACAATAGTACATAATGCGTCTGCACATAAACATGGAAATATTTTTCAGATAACAGATATATATACATGGATCCAACACATTAAACACAATAAATTGGGAACATTTACAATAATCAACAGTCTAAAGGTTATACGTACAGACAGAAAATGACAAACTAGTTTTTGTCAGATGAATCGACTTTATCCGTAATTTCAATCAATGTATTGTTCAACCAAAATCTATCTCAATATAATAAACCTTCTGCTGTTAAATTTCAACTGTATAAAACTAAAATCCAAATTCTAAACTGACGAATTATCCAACCACACTGATCTTATGTGTCGGTGCAAAGTACAAATCTACGAAAAAATTCTTCTCAAATTTATTTTAAAATTAAGAAACAAGCAATCTTCAAATTTGTCAAACCGTGAAACTATAAACTCAAAGACAAAACTAAATTATTTGATTTTGTTTTTCCAAAACCGAAGAGAATAATTCGGAGAAAAGGGAATAAAATAATCAAAAAAAAAATTAAAAAAATTGAAATTTGGTGAGAAGGAAGGAGAAGTTAAATAACCATGAAGTGGTCAAGCTCCTTTTCATCGCCGGCGATGAGTCCTTGAGCAGAAGCTTCTAAGGTTGAGTACTTAGCCACGACGTTCTGCGTCTGAGCGAGCTGTGCATCGATCCTCGGAAGCTGATCCACCGGCGTGGCGATCCTCAGGCACCCCACGTGTGCCGACAAAAGCTGCTCGTAGAGTGGATGAGAGAGTATCTCCGCCTTGTGCCTAGCATTCTGCCATCTCTCCGCCTCCTTCTTCTCACCGTCCATTGGCTCCTCTCCGCCGGTGATGTCCTCGATGACACCATCTGCGGCAGCGGCGTTGTTGCTGGCGGCGCCGCGTTGGAGGAAGGAGGAGGATCGGGAGAGCCACTGGTTAGCGGCGGCGGAGGAAGGAGAATCGGAGCTTGTAGCGGCGGCGGTGTGGAGGTTGAGGAAATTGTTGTCGGAGCGGAGGAGCCAATTAGGCGGTGCGGATTCGTGGAAATGTTGTTGTTGCTGCGGAGGAGGAGGAGGAGGCTCGTGTTGTTGGTCGGTGAAGTGATTGAAATGATTGTGATGAAACGCCATCGTTTTTTTTTTTTTTTGAATCTCTTGTATGGGAGAGGCAAAGATGAAGAAAGAGAAGATGAATTCTCAGCTTCGACGATTTTTTTTGTTACTAGAGTTAATGAAAAATAAGGGTTTGTGTATGTATGTTTTTAAATGTTTGAATTTTATATGTGTGTATGTGTGTGTGGAGAGAGTTTTAGACCAAAAGCTCGAGACGGACAAAAAGACCATTTATTCCTGAATATGTTCTTTTATATATATATAACTAGTGGTCGATCCGCATTTCGGACGGAATTTTATGTTGTGTTTATTGACATAATTAGAAAAAATTTAATGAAATCAAATCTTTTTATTAAATTTTGTATTTCACAAAGTAAAAAAAAAATTCAAATTTTAATATTTATAGTGTTTAATGGGTTTTATATCTACTTAATGTATTTATATATATATATACAATATTTATAAAATAAATACATAATATATTAATCAAAACTTTTAAATCAAATTTGGTTTGTAAATATCTGAATATTTCTGTAGGTTTATGATTTTCAAATATCCATAATCACATACCAAATTTTGGATAGTTACATTAATGTAAAGTCATTTCCACAAAAACATTATATAGTTAGTCAATCTCTCTCTCTCTCTCAATGTCGCCCTAACTTGAGCTATGTATATTTGTGCGAGCTTTTATAATTCAATATTTTTATCCTCTTAAAATTTATATTTTTTTCTTATATTTTAGTCTTTTAACATTTTTGAAACAGATTTGGATATTCGTGGATATTAACGAACTTGAATCCAAGAATTTGTTTTTTGAATTTGGTAAAACTGGATCCAAATCCAATTATCATAGAATTTTATAGTGTACTATCCATATCTACATAATCATTTAAATAAAGTATCATACTTTTAATAATAATAAAGAAATATATCAATATATATATAAGTTATCATTTATAAAGAAATGTATTTTCAAATTCTTGTTAAAATTAATGAATGATAGTTACAATGAGAATTAAAGTATAATAACACAAAATATAATAAATTATATTAAGTAATTAAAATTAACAAATGAATTGATGATGTGTCACAATTTTATAATATTAAAAAAATGATGTTGTATCATGAGAAGAGATTACATTCTGTATTGATACAAATTACGAAATGACGGTAAAAAGTAAGTATTTCACCACTTTTTACTCATCCGTTTCCAAAACTTTTTTTTTTTGTCGTGAGCTATTTTTTTTTTGTCACAAAGCAAAATTTATATGGTATCTTTCTATTTTCGAAGAAGTTAATTAGGATTTTTTTTCCTTATATTTTGCTTTGCTTTTACGTTTCCGTATAATTGAGGATAAATCTTATTTATGAAACTCATTTAAACTTTATTTTTTTATTATAATCAAGAAAATTATAAACCAAAAATCAAACTAATTTTTGTATCATATGAAAAGTTGGATTTTTTGCCAGTTAAAACATCTATAGTGGTCATCTAAAATTGAAATCTTATTAAAAATGTTTGAACTCTAATTTTAACTTTTTAGAACTAATCGTTTAACCATTAGACCATTATAAATTAGATCAACTCTTTGAATTTTCAAAAATTTATTGATTTTCAAGTGAGGAAATAGTTTTGAAGTTTTGTTTCTGTTATGTCGAATATAAATGTTTTAAGTTTGGACCACTGAATTAGGGATGGGCATATGGTTATTTGGTTTGGTTCAGTTATTTTGGTTTTCGGTTATGTTTTTTATTATCCATTCGGTTAGTAACAGTTTTCGGTTCGGTTCAGTATGGTTATCAAAATTAATAATCGCTTGGTAACCAAAAATTTTCGATTATTTTCGGTTAACCGAATAGTTTCGGTTATTTTCGGTTAAATTTCAAATATTTTCAGTTAATTTCGGTTATTTTGGTTAACTTTCGGTTAAATTTTAAAATATTTCGGTTACATTTCGAAATATTTCGGTTAAATTTCAGAAATATTTCGGTTATTTCGGTTCGGTTAAATTTCAGTTAATTAGGGGAAATAAACATTTTTTTTTGATATCCATGGATACCTATTGGTTATTGGTTAATAACCATTCGGTTATCATAACCATTGGATATCAAAAAAAATAACCATTCGATTATTGTGAAGTAACCATAACCAAACCAAACCATTAATTTTGGTTCGGTTTGGTTATTATGTCTGATAACACCATATTTTACATGTTTTTAAGGTTTAATTTCATAGGTTTTTAGTTCCAATTTGTATAGTTTTGGGATATTTTCATGCATTTAGGTCCAACTTGAGTCTCATTGCATTTTAGATGTCCTAGGTTGTCTTTGCATTCTTTTTGGCTTGTATGAGCCATTTTCAGGTGTTCTTGGAGTCATAGGAGTTGGAGGAGTGAAGATAGCCACACAAAAAAGTCATTGCAGAATACAGAGATGCAGGATCAGGTTGATACGTCATAAGTTTGGCAATGGATGAAGGACTTTTCACCGTTGGATTGAGCTCAAATTTTATCACGAGATATAGCAATGGATTAGCTTTCATTTGGAAGTGGTTTGAGGCAATTCCAACGGTGCGATCAGAAGTTATGCCAATTTCCGTGACGACGGTCCAGTCTGGCGCGCGAAGGAACTCATTGGAGCTCACAGCGGTGTAGCGCAGCGGTCTACAGTGACCGCTGCGGATTCATCCGACGAAAAAAAACAGAGATTCACAGCGGTCATGCAGCGGGCAAGTCCTGACCGCTGTGAATCATCTGAAACCCAAAAAAAACTCGACCCAAACTCTATTAAAAGCCAAAAAACCTAATTTTATTGTAAAGTTTTCTTCTTCTAAGAGTGGGGCTCGTCCCCAACTCTCTCTTCTTGATGTTTTGGGATTGTTCTTCATACAAATGCCATTCTAGAGAAGATTTCTTCACTCTATCTTTATATTATGCTTATTTGATTCTTGTTCTTCATTTCTATGTCTTTTTCTCTTGTGTTCTTCATGTTCTTGTGAGTTGACTTTTTGTTGGATTTTAGATAATGTTTGATTTGGATGGTTGATGGTTGATTGTTGATGTTTAGGCTTAGATAATCATTTGTTCTCATGTTAGGAGGGATCTTAATGCTAGAATCGAATTGACAACTCATTTCTAGAACTTAAGACATTTCTCGCCCGGAAGGTGTTCGATGAAATGTCTAGAAAACTTCTAAGCATGCAATTCAATTCTTAGCCAATGGAAATTGATGATTAAGGTGAATTGTTGACTTGTATGGACTAATGCTTAATGATTATGGATCATTTAGTTTCGAACGGAAGTTCTTGATAACTAGATGATTTTGTAAATGGATTAGTATCATGGAAGTGAACTAATCTACTTGTGTGATCCATGTCATAAGAATGAATGTGCATTGAATGTTTAGGCATCATTAGTCAATTGTCTTGATGGTTAGATAATGGTTATTTAAGATGATCTTGGATGAGTCTTTCACTTAGGTTGGTTCGTAACGCTAGATTTGTCATGATAAACCGAAACCTAGTACTACACCTTAGATTAGTTAGATTTTTGGTCTCATCCCATGCATTAGGGATAGATTCGAGTAAGCGGTGTTAGTACTAGATTAGGTATGTTCATTCGTTTCTAGATCTTAGGCATTTCACTCATGACCCGAGTTTAAATGAATTGCTTGATCCGAACCTTTTGTGAGCTATGCATATCCTAGCCAACGGAAGTTGATGTTTAGGGTGTTTAGTGAACTAATTGGAATTGTTTCTTAATGCTTGTTAATTATTTAATCACAAATGGAAATTTGTTCTTGATTAGATAATTAACAAGGTGATTAGTGCCATGGAAATGGATTAGTCATATTTGAGAATTCCATGTTCTAAGATAGTGATTAATGCTTCTAAATGATTCATTGTTTGATTGTTACCCATCTCATTGATAGCTTAGTTCATAATCCAACATTTTAGTCTTGTGTATTGTTTTCCTTCTTGCATTTGTTTCCTTTCTTATAAATTTAAAAACCAAAAACAATGTTTGCTCTAGCTTAAGAAGTTTCTTGCATTCTTAGTGCCTCAATCTTAACCCCTTATGGATTGACATCTCAAGTACTACAATGACATGAGTGGGATTTGAGAAATTGATAGGAAAAATCCTACTATCAATTTGGCGCCGTTGCCGGGGATTTGACGAAAATATCTACTATCAATTTGGCGCCGTTGCCATTGGGGTTTAGCATTGATCATTAGGATTTGGATTCTTCTTGAGACTAGAGCTTTTTATTTTCTTTTGTTGCTAATCTTTTTCCCCTTTTCTTGTGATCTTGATCTCTTAGGTAACTAGGAGTAAAGGAGACATGCAAGGAGAGAAGGAGTAAGAGGACACAACCGTCAAGCTAGTGACGTTAAACGTGCCATTGGGGACCTCCCCAATCCTATCCCTCGTCAATGCTAGAGACATAAAACAAGCAATCCTATCCTTTACTTCTTGTTTTCTGCCTTTTATTGTTTGATAAATTTTGTTTTCATGTTTTTTGTAGGAGCAATAAGGGTGAATAAATGGGACGGATGGAATGGTCAAAGTCCGTGAGCTTCAACGCACAATGCTTCCTCCTCGTGAATCCACTCCACTCCAAGGTACCACTAACTTATCCCTTTGTATATACCATTTCGTTTTTGTTTTTGTTTATGTTTGTTTTACTCTCTCTTTGGCTTAATTCACACCGAGACGGTGTGATTTAAGTCCGGGGGAGAGGTTCTTGTGTTTTGACATTGTGTATTTTGTCTTATTTTTATTTTCTTGAGTCATTGCATTGTATATTTTCAATTGCATAAAAAAACGAAAAACAAAAAAAATCATCATGTAGTTTGCATTAGTCCATGTGCATTCTAGACTTGACTTGATCACTCATTTCTAGATCATATTGGTTGCATTCATGTGCATGGGAGTTCATGAAACATGTATGATAAGCTTTCATTGTGATGCTCTCGATAATGGTTTTATATTGCTTAAACGATTTCAAAAAGCTTGTAAACTTCGTACTTTGATCTCTCCGCTTGAAATCCATTGTCTTTTTGATGCTTGCTAAATTTGATATCAACTCCATCTTTATTAGGCGAAAATGAACTTTAATTATCTCGCTTATGGGCTTTAGATCTTAACCGTGGTTTTACATGAACATTCGAGTTATCTTATCCTTTTATGCCACACTTGTTAACTCGAATGGCCATCTTCCTTTTTAAGATGGTTCCGCACCCAAACCCGAAACCTTTTATTTTGAACCATTGTGCTAAATCGTTGAGTGAGGTCTTTTTCTATGCGCTTTCATGTACAAAATCTTTCGAGATAGAAACGACAAGCTCTTTCTTCCAATTGATAGGGGTTTACAAAGGTTATTGGTTGGGATTTGTGGGATTGGTTTGAAAATGAAAAAATGGGAAGTGGAATGAGAAAAGAAAAATGAAAAACCATGTTGTAATAAAAGTTATAGGGGATGAGAAAAAAAAAAAAAAAAAAAAAAAAAGAGTTAATCGAAAATAAGAAAAAAGAAAAGGCATAATGATATAAATTCCCTAGTAACTAAGGTGTAGAAAGAGTTGTCGTTTGATGTGATTGGCGGGTTGAGTTTATACGTTTGTGGTTAAGAAGAGTTTTGAAAGAAAAAGAAAATTGCTTGTCAAGTTCGGGAATTTAGATGAAAAGCTTTAGGAAGGGTAGAACAATGGAAGAACATCTTGTATGCATAAATTGTTTCCTATTCTCTATTGCTTTTGTATAATGACTTGCGTTTGATTTTGAGAGTAGCCACAAATACATGAACCGCCTCTTATACGTAAAGACCTTTTTCTACCGAGCCAAATGGAATAGATCAATTGCCCATATGTGAGAGTCACGCTTGAACTTAAATGAATGTAGGGAGTTGGTTGATAAGAAAGCATGCGGATACTTGTTTTGGATCTAGAGTAAAATAATTGGAGTTGCGATAAGTCTAGAGAAGTTAGAGTCATATTGAGATACGTTTTTGCAATGTCTTGGTATTATGTTAGGCTATTATTTTGAATGCTTTGACATGTATTTTAGTTGTGAATTTCCACTCTTTAAAACCTCTCTTCCGGTTTGTCTTCTCTTGTTTGCTTGCGGACAAGCAAAAGACAAGTCCGGGGGAGTTGATAACACCATATTTTACATGTTTTTAAGGTTTAATTTCATAGGTTTTTAGTTCCAATTTGTATAGTTTTGGGATATTTTCATGCATTTAGGTCCAACTTGAGTCTCATTGCATTTTAGATGTCCTAGGTTGTCTTTGCATTCTTTTTGGCTTGTATGAGCCATTTTCAGGTGTTCTTGGAGTCATAGGAGTTGGAGGAGTGAAGATAGCCACACAAAAAAGTCATTGCAGAATACAGAGATGCAGGATCAGGTTGATACGTCATAAGTTTGGCAATGGATGAAGGACTTTTCACCGTTGGATTGAGCTCAAATTTTATCACGAGATATAGCAATGGATTAGCTTTCATTTGGAAGTGGTTTGAGGCAATTCCAACGGTGCGATCAGAAGTTATGCCAATTTCCGTGACGACGGTCCAGTCTGGCGCGCGAAGGAACTCATTGGAGCTCACAGCGGTGTAGCGCAGCGGTCTACAGTGACCGCTGCGGATTCATCCGACGAAAAAAAACAGAGATTCACAGCGGTCATGCAGCGGGCAAGTCCTGACCGCTGTGAATCATCTGAAACCCAAAAAAAACTCGACCCAAACTCTATTAAAAGCCAAAAAACCTAATTTTATTGTAAAGTTTTCTTCTTCTAAGAGTGGGGCTCGTCCCCAACTCTCTCTTCTTGATGTTTTGGGATTGTTCTTCATACAAATGCCATTCTAGAGAAGATTTCTTCACTCTATCTTTATATTATGCTTATTTGATTCTTGTTCTTCATTTCTATGTCTTTTTCTCTTGTGTTCTTCATGTTCTTGTGAGTTGACTTTTTGTTGGATTTTAGATAATGTTTGATTTGGATGGTTGATGGTTGATTGTTGATGTTTAGGCTTAGATAATCATTTGTTCTCATGTTAGGAGGGATCTTAATGCTAGAATCGAATTGACAACTCATTTCTAAAACTTAAGACATTTCTCGCCCGGAAGGTGTTCGATGAAATGTCTAGAAAACTTCTAAGCATGCAATTCAATTCTTAGCCAATGGAAATTGATGATTAAGGTGAATTGTTGACTTGTATGGACTAATGCTTAATGATTATGGATCATTTAGTTTCGAACGGAAGTTCTTGATAACTAGATGATTTTGTAAATGGATTAGTATCATGGAAGTGAACTAATCTACTTGTGTGATCCATGTCATAAGAATGAATGTGCATTGAATGTTTAGGCATCATTAGTCAATTGTCTTGATGGTTAGATAATGGTTATTTAAGATGATCTTGGATGAGTCTTTCACTTAGGTTGGTTCGTAACGCTAGATTTGTCATGATAAACCGAAACCTAGTACTACACCTTAGATTAGTTAGATTTTTGGTCTCATCCCATGCATTAGGGATAGATTCGAGTAAGCGGTGTTAGTACTAGATTAGGTATGTTCATTCGTTTCTAGATCTTAGGCATTTCACTCATGACCCGAGTTTAAATGAATTGCTTGATCCGAACCTTTTGTGAGCTATGCATATCCTAGCCAACGGAAGTTGATGTTTATGGTGTTTAGTGAACTAATTGGAATTGTTTCTTAATGCTTGTTAATTATTTAATCACAAATGGAAATTTGTTCTTGATTAGATAATTAACAAGGTGATTAGTGCCATGGAAATGGATTAGTCATATTTGAGAATTCCATGTTCTAAGATAGTGATTAATGCTTCTAAATGATTCATTGTTTGATTGTTACCCATCTCATTGATAGCTTAGTTCATAATCCAACATTTTAGTCTTGTGTATTGTTTTCCTTCTTGCATTTGTTTCCTTTCTTATAAATTTAAAAACCAAAAACAATGTTTGCTCTAGCTTAAGAAGTTTCTTGCATTCTTAGTGCCTCAATCTTAACCCCTTATGGATTGACATCTCAAGTACTACAATGACATGAGTGGGATTTGAGAAATTGATAGGAAAAATCCTACTATCAATTTGGCGCCGTTGCCGGGGATTTGACGAAAATATCTACTATCAATTTGGCGCCGTTGCCATTGGGGTTTAGCATTGATCATTAGGATTTGGATTCTTCTTGAGACTAGAGCTTTTTATTTTCTTTTGTTGCTAATCTTTTTCCCCTTTTCTTGTGATCTTGATCTCTTAGGTAACTAGGAGTAAAGGAGACATGCAAGGAGAGAAGGAGTAAGAGGACAATGTCCAACACTACACTAAATCTAAGCAGCTAGATCTACTGAGTTTGAAAAAAATTAAACACATCCCTATTTTTAGTACATAAGTGTTGTAGTATTTTTAT
The DNA here is from genome assembly GCA_030161315.1 of Eutrema japonicum. NCBI lineage: Eukaryota > Viridiplantae > Streptophyta > Magnoliopsida > Brassicales > Brassicaceae > Eutrema > Eutrema japonicum. The sequence continues at coordinate 52,352,758 of BSQW01000005.1, forward strand.
TTTGTGTGCTTTTAATGGATAGGTGTTACAGGGTAAAAAGTAAATTATTAATATTTTATTTTTTAATGAATGTAAAATTTATTCAACCAAAAAAATCATTTTATACAAATAATGTTTTTTGAGTTTAAGTTTTGATGAAGCTAGAAAATATAGAAGAAAAATACAATCCTAGAACAATTATCTAGTTGTAAACCAAATCTCCATGCTTTGATCTTATATAGTGTCTCATTTGTTTTTAATAGTTAACAATCCACTACAAGAAAACATGTGTATTTCCGACGGCAATTCCGACGGCAATAATTCTGTCGGAAATTTCTGACGACTTTCCGACGGATTTCCGACTAACTTCTCATCCGTCGGAATTCCGTCGGAAATATTAACCCGTCGGAAATTCCGACGGATTTACGACGACCATAATCCATCGGACACTTTTCGACAGATTTCTGACGACTTTTTGACGAATTCTGATGTTGCCGATATACTGCCGACGGATTTCCGACGACGTTCATCCGTCGGAATTTTCCGACGTATTTCCGACAGACTTCCGACGGATTTCCGACGGATTACCGACAGATGCCGACATGGTTGCCGACATGGTTGCCGACATCGATAATATCTACTTTATATCCGTCGGAAATCCGTCGGAAAATACACAAAATTTTCCTTATAAAAACGTTTCCACGCTTCATTTATAATCACAAAAAAAAAATCTCTGTTATCTAATTCCTTACGAAAATGTCTTCTTCAAATCCTTATAATTATTTTCGATCATGGATGGACAAGCCTCATCAAATTCCGGACACGGGCCTAGTTACGGAGGAATTCAAAAAATGTCTACAGGAATTCATGGCATTTGCGGGTATGCAGAAGAAAGCAAAAAAAACTGGTAAAATCTATTGCCCTTGTACCAATTGTGGGAATCGTAGATTTATCGTGATAGATGATGTATGGTCACACTTGTATTGTCATGGGTTTATGCCGGGTTACAAGATTTGATATTATCATGGAGAAAATGATACAATGGTGGATAATTATGCTAGTACTAGTGAACATTATATTGGGGATAACACTATCTTAGAAAAACCTGAAATGGAAGAACAAAGTACTGTAGGTCATGTTCAGATGGTGAACGATGCATTTCGTGAAAGTATATCATCGGTTGCTGAGTATGGAGATAGGGAAGAAGAACCTAATTTAGAAGCTCGGAGATTCTTTGATATGTTTGACGCTGCTAAACATCTGTTATATGATGGGTGTAGAGGTGAACATTCCCCTTTATCAACTGCAACAAGGATGATGGGTATAAAGACGGATTTCAATTTGAGTGAGGAGTGCGTGGATGCAATCGCTGATTTTGTGAAAGAAATTTTGCCAGAAGATAATCTTGCATCGGCATCTTACTATGAGATACAGAAACATGTTCAACTCAAACCGACGGATTCAGCTGCCTCGGCTAAAAAATCAATCCCTCGGATATAACCCAGGTTTTATCCGAGGTATATTCATCCGTCGGAAATCCGTCAGAAATTTCCGACGGATATTCAAAAATCTTGTTTAGGGTATAGGGTATAGGTTTTTTTTTGTGGCAAAAGTTTACAAACACTTGTATGATGTATATAAAATAGGTTAACCTTGTATATACATCAAGAAAATGTGTTATATAGAATTTATAAATTTTGATGGAAGTGTTTGTATAAGTTATAGTATAAGATATAGTTGATTTATGTGAAATGATATGTTTTGATGTTGTATAATTTTTAAACTAATGCAAAGCCTTTAATATAGATGAACTTAATATATATATTAAAAGAAACATGTAAATAACATGTACCTAAATCATATAAAGAAACCCTAAACCCTAAACCCCAAATATACCCTAATTCCGTCGGAAATCCGTCGGAAATTTCCGACGGATTTCCGACGGATCTGAAAAATTAGACACGTGCTTGTTGACTGACCAATCGACAAACATGCAAGGAATATACCTTATCCGTCGGAAATCCGTCGGAAAACGTTTCTTTATATTAAAATCATTTTTAGATCTTGTTTTATTTTCTAAAAATATTTTAAAAACGTTTCTAGATATTGTTTGAATTTTTAAAAATATTTGTATATATTAAAATCGTTTTTAAAATATTGTTTAAGTAATAAACACGTTTAGACAATATTTGTATATATTAAAAAAGTTTTTAATATATTTGTTAAGTAATAAAAACGTTTTCATAATATTTGTATATATTAAAATTGTTTTTAAAATTTTTATATAGTAATAAAAACATTTTTATAATATGTATATATATTAAAATCGTTTATAATATTTTTTAACTAATAAAAACGTTTTTAAAATATTTCTATATATTTAAGTTGATGTTAAAATATTTTTTTAATAATAAAAACGTTTTTATAATATGTGTATATATTAAAATAGTTTATAATATTTTTTAACTAATAAAAACGTTTTAAAAATATTTATATATATTTAAGTTGATGTTAAAATATTTTTTTAATAATAAAAACGTTTTTCAAATATTATTTTAAAAATAAAATTGTTTTAAATATTTTTATAGTAATAAAACGTTTTCTAAATATTTTTATATATTAAAACTTATTTTAAAATATTTTAGCAAATTTTGAAAAATTTTGAAAAATTTGAATTTTTAGTAAACTTTGAATTTTTCGGAAAATTCGAATTTTTTGGAAAATTTGAATTTTTCTGAAAATTTGAATTTTTCCTAAATTTTTTTCCGGAAATTTCAAAAAATTTGGTAACTTTTGAATTTTTTGTTAATTTGTTAACAATTTTACCGTTTTTCGCTGGGATCACGACGAAGTTCTTCAGTTGGGATGCGGCAACCAAGGACGCCGTTCTCGGGGTTCTCGGTGTACGCCTCCTCCGGGACCAACGAGCTCGGGAACTCACATCCCAGATTCCCAGCAATCCGCAGCTCGGAGCCACATTGAGATCGAGGAGCTAGTCCGGCAGCCTAACCGGGGCCATTGCATTCGACTCGACCCGAAGTTTGAGGACGGCACTTGGTAAGAAATTTTTTGTACATTATTTCAATTTATTTAGATTTTTAAACTTAACGTATTTATATCTTTTCATAATGTTTTCAGGTTTAAGCTGTCGACTCAGATCACCAAGGCGATATTACGGATGCTCCACAACATGTTGGACAAACCGTACGAGAAGTATTCGGACATGCCTACCGAGGAGAAAGACGTGTGGCACCGGACTTTCGCGGTAAGTTATTTATTGATATATTATTTATTTTGAATTTCATTTTGTCAATTTTTCTTTTTGACATGTAACATATTTTTTTAAAAAATTGTAGCAAGAGTTCACGTGGGACTCTCATCATACGCGCAAAGTCATTGACACATTCAACAAGTATGCCGCAAACTTGTACTCGAAGCACATGTACGAGTGGAAGCAGAAGTGGAAGCACAACAAAGACAAGCCGAAGGACCTTGACGACGACGTCTGGAAGGGCTTCTGTGAGTACTGGAGTAGGCCTGCGACGAAAAAGACCTCCGAGCAACAGTCGAAGAACCGAAATAGCCAACGAGGCGGGAAAGGGGTCTACATCCTCAACGCGGGCGCAAAGACCATCGAACGGGAAGCGATGGAAATGGTAAGTTTAATTTAAATTTTTTATTGTTAATTCTGTTTTTTATATTTATTTAACTTAACAAATTTTCGCAGGCGAGAGAATCTGGTTCCGAACCCGATTATCTTCAACTCATCGAGCATAGACACACCAACAAGAAAACCGTTCAGATACAGGACTTGGGGATGCGGGATGTTGTCGAGAAGAGCAAGAAGACGAAGCTGGACCGTGAACTATCAATATCGCAGCTCACTATCGAAGGATCGACGTCCTCGAACTCTTTGTCCCGGGAAGAGATAAACCAGATTGTACTTGAGGTAAGTTTTAATTTCATTTCGTTTTTTTTATTTTCGTTATTTAATTATTATCGGTTATAATTATTCGCAGCAAACCCGGCAAGTGAAAGGTCGATTCGCTGGGTTAGGCACCCTTCCGACTCAGGAATCTTCTTCCTCGCTTCCTCGTTATCCTTCGGAGTACCGGGTAGAAATCGAGAGGCTCACCCAAACGGTGAAAGACCGTGACCAGCAGGTTGAATAGCTACGGACGGAGCAACAGACTACCAACAAGAAGCTCTCCTGCTTGGAGAAGATGATGGAGAAATGTTTCCCGCATATGTTTCGGGATAATAATCCCGACGACGGAGATTCTCCAACCGTTTAAATATTTTCTTTTAATGCTTTTTTTTTGAACAGTTTATTTTAATGTGTAATGAATTTTTTAATTTTGTTTAATGAATTTATATATTTATTATTTCTATTTTTAATTTATATTTCTAATTTATATAATTTTAATATATAAATATCAAAAAATAAATAATTAAATAAAATTCAAAATAAAATTCAAAATACCAATTCCGTCGGAAAACCGTCAGAATAAGTTACCGTCGTAAATCCGTCGGAACCTATTTCCGACGAAGAACCGACGGACTTCCGAGACAACTTCCGATCAAATTATCCGTCGTAACTCCGTCGAAAATAGTTACCGTCGGAAATCCGTCGGAAATATCTTCCGACGGATTTACGACGGACTTCCGACTAATTCATCCGATCACCATCCGTCAGAAATTCTGTCGGTAATATATCCGTCGGAAGTCCGTCAGAAATTACCGACGGATAAACGACGGATTTCCGACGGCATTTCCGACCGAATATCCGTCGGAAAGTACGCAGTCGGAAATCCGTCGGAAATGTTTGACGGCTTTCCGACGGTAAAAATCCGTCGGAAATTTCCGACGAACTGTAACCGACAGCTTAAATCCGTCGGAAAATGCCCTTTCCAACGGATTTGGCCGTCGGAAATACCCATGTTTTCTTGTAGTGATCTGTTTCTCACTTGCTTGTCTATTTTCTTGACGTGTTGAAAAGGAATGGTAGGAGGTTCGTCATGTTTCCTAGCATCTCTCTTTTCCGCCAAATGGAATGTATAGTTGTTTGAAATACATATCGCAAGAATAACTTATTGTACGTTTCGTCATTAAGTATCTCGAGAATATGATCCCGATCCGTAGAGAAGTTTAGGGCCATAAGGTTACCAGCAAAACCATTTCATATCTCTGCTCAATACCTACAAGGAAAAAAGAAATGGTTCCGAGTTTCGATAGATTTTTGGTGAAAAATGCAAAATACACAAAAGTAAATTATTTTCACATGATATAAAACAACAATAAAATATTATCTTCATGTTATCTTGTAAAGGAAAAGTAAAGTTTGGACCTTAAGCAAGCCAAATTTAGTGGGTAGGTAACCACTAATCAGACTACAAAGATTTTGGCGCAAAGATACATTTGAGTGAAAAAGATAACTTGTTAAAGATCAGTTGTAATCGGACAAAAACAAAAAAAAGAGTAAAGGAAAGCAATGAGGGAGGGACCATTAATGACGTCATTACTCTCGGCCAAACAATATCGGAGGACACGTGTCGAGAGAGCGCTTTCCAGTAACTGTGGTCCCTTAAGGAAATGGCATGCGATCAGATAAGAAAATCCAGCCGTACAATTAAATTTACATTATTGTTTTGTAAGAGAGTAATTAAAAATAAAAAAATATATATATATATATATACAACGCAGATTCAAAAAGTTTAGAGAAGTAGGGACCAATTTCAGAAATTTGACTTAAGCTCCTAGTTGCTGTCTATTCGAGAGTACGACAAATATGAAAAACAAATTAAAAATAAATATAATTTTGGTATGAACTCATGACTTTGCTTAAATTGTAATAAACATACATGAAACCAAATATTTCTCAATAGCATATTAATTATCTACAAATATTTATGAATATTCTAAAAATATTTATGAATTGTAGAAACATACATATACTGATATACATTAGTGATATTTAAATTTGATTACCAAGCATTGAAAATATAAACAAATCAACATACGAGATTAGAAATATAATAATTCATTACAAAAAAATCAACTTTTTAAAAACAAAACCGTTGAAAATCTATCAAAATGATTATTTTTTACAGACAAATAAATATATTTTAATATCGATTAATAAGGCTTTTGAAAGAAAAAGTTGTAATATACCACAATGAAATAAATTTGCTTATGAAATCGAATATCCATCAATGTGTATCAAAGCCTTCTACTTAATTTGCTTAATAGAGAGGTGAAGCAAAAACAATTCGTAACCGCTTAAGCTCCGCTTAGCTCCATCACTTGGACTAGTCGTAATATCTCCACAGCCACTAATCTCTCAACCTTGTTCAAGATATTTTAAATTTCATCCACTCATATATACTTTGCTGGAAGTTTAGAACATCTCCATTCGTAAGACAACCATAGAGAATATTTCAACAAAATTATATTAATAATTTAATATAATTTAGTTATAAAATTAAATTTTAATTTTTAAATAAAATTTGAACCAATAATAAATAGATATGTGTCAAATAGATGTCTCATGAGTGTTAAATTGGTGTTTCATTTGAAACACTCTCTACATTTTTATTATTATTTATTTATTTAATAGTAGATGTCTCATTTAAGACACTCCCAATGCACATATTTTTATATCTCTTGCTTGTATACCAAACGCTGGGTTTTAAATTTATCCTCCTATTATGTAATCATAATTAAAAAAAGGTCAAAATATTTTCTGTAAAGTTATTTATTTAACTAGTGGACAAATAAAACTGTAGTTAAAAGAAAACTATCCAATGATGAGTGGTTTTATTGAAAGTTGGTAGCCATTTGACCGCTTCCAAGATTTGGCATTAATATATTTTTGTAACTTTGTATATTGCGTGCGTTATACGCGAGAGCCGATGAATGAGAGACTAAACCACAAAAAAAACAAAATATCCAAACAGTGAGGTGAGTGATGGTTTTTTTTGTTTGGGCGAAGGTGAGTGATTGATTGTTGTTAATGAAGAAGATTAAAGAGCAAAAGACATGTGTCGAGAAAACATCCGGTATGATAAGGTCTACGTTTCGTGTGGAATCAGCTAACACGTGATTGGACGGATAAAGAGAGTCACATTAATGATCATAGTCGTCCATTTCATAACCACTCTTATCCCCACACGGTTCGACTAATTACTCCTCAAATAATATATATATATATATATATATATATTTTAACTTAAAATCTTTAAACGTATAACAAAAAAATCTATCATCGTCTTATTTGTTTTGTGATTTTTATTTTTACCATTAGGATGTCTGAAATTTAAAACAAATAATTTCGGTTTAAACCATCTACATACAACATTGTAGATAAAAAAGCTTGTTCAGTAATACGTGGTGACAATTCTGACGATATAATAAGATTTGACAGACAAATAGTTTCAAAAAGAGAGAGATATAGGAAAGTAAATATACAATACAACATGCATACTAGCCTCGGGGTGTCAATAAGGACCAAAGTCCGAGAGTTGGTTCGGCTCTGAAAAACAGCGGACTCGGATATAGAAATATAACTTTACATTTTAATTAGTTAGAGATTTTATTTAAACATTTATCTTTCTAAAAATAATAATTTGACATATTTTCTATACATTTCATGATCCATGTACCATTATCATTCATCCATATTTACTTCATATTTTTAAAATCATTATCTATAAACTTTCAATGATAATTCTATATGATTTATACATGTCAAAACTTAATATTATTTTACTTTTTTTTATATGTACTTCTTGATGGTGATGAGGATTTAGAATACGATGAATGATATTCTAATTAAACTCTACTACCTAGAATTGAATTATTTGATTTTATGATATTCTAATTAAACTCTACTACCTAGAATTGAATTGAATTGAATTGTTTTGATATTTGTTTTTTTTAAAAACTTTTGCTTTTAAATTTAATTGAATTTGATATAATACATTTCAATTTAGATTTATTTTGATAAATATATTGTTTTAATTATTCATTTGAAAATTGAGAATTTTTATGTTTGTAAAGAAAAGCCCGAAAAAGTCCGAAAAACCCTAGAGCCATGTTCGGGCCGGGTTTTGGAATATATGCCCAATTTTTTGTTCGAGCCAGACTCAAATATATGCAGGTTTTATGGTTTTCGGGCTGGACTAGCCTAATTGGCATCCCTATTCTAGCCTGATTGATTTCATATACCGTGTACTAATACGATGTGATCAATAGTATTTAGAAAGAGTTATAAACAAATTATACCAATATAGTCTATCATTTTTAAGAAAATATGTGTATTCTTTTAAAATCTTATGGTATTTAATTATTCATAACATTTTTTAAAAAAAACAAAATTTAACTTTAAATGAGTTTTAATGACCAAATTTAGGGTCATCTTTTGAAATTGATAAATTTTTAAAATGGTCATTTATAATCATGCAAGTATCATCTCCCACTGATAAAAAAAAAAGCTTCGATAATTAAGCAAGTTTTTACATTTACAATCTAAAATCTGGAAAATATATCTACATCAAGAGAAAATATAACACATGATTCAGTACTTCGTGTTTTTAAAGTTTGCATGTAAGTATGATACTAACTATTCACAAATTTGTTTATAGATCTTAATTTTCCAACACTTGCAATGTGCCAAGTTAATTGTAATGACCAATAAATCTTGAACTCGGTTATGCGTTGAAGTTTTGCACCTCGAGATGACTGATTGAACGACCATCACCGATTATCCTATTAATTATTCACATTTACATAAACAATCCTTAGAGTTTGCTTGAAGTTGGATTTGGACCTACTTATATTTATTGTCTCGGACCTAGATAAGAGTAGGATGGTACGGGTACAGAGTATCTTAATCAGAGACTTATGTTGTCCATATAAGAGACAGAAACAAAACCAGTAATTAATTAATTTAGTAAATGACAATTGGGTTGTTAACAAAAGTCACTTGTCTATCTTTCCTTGGTTTTGTTTGTTTTATTTTAATGTTTTCACAGGTCTATCTATGATCTACATTAACCAAAAAAAACTCTATGAATTTATATGGGAACCCTTTTTTTTTGGGTCAGAATTTATTTGGAACCCTATCTGACAAAAAAGAGTAGTTTCCAACAAGATTCTGGTATTTAACAAACAATATTATTACAATCTTTCCAACTAAATAAACAATATATAATATGGAGCTTATATGTCGAATTTATAATATACAGATGTATGTGATGAACATAAAGATTGTATCTGATTGCTGGTGATATGTCAACGATCACCATTTAATTGTCTTTCTCGAGCACAAGACAAAAAATGTCATCTCAGAAAATAAACATAATTAATTATGGTGGATTTTTTTCCCCAACAATTATATCAACACTTTAAAAATCAGTAAAAACCTAAGAATAATATATAATTTTGAAATTTAAATCCACGTTTTTAACTTTTAGATCTGAAAATTATAAAACTGAAGGATATTATATTGCTTTTCCATGTCAGCAAAAAATATTAGATTGCTATATGTTAAACACTCGTAAATTATATATTAAAATCATTACTCTTTCAATTTTATAACATAAGATGTTTTAACTAAAAATACGAAGATTCAAATTTTTATTTTTTCTAAAAAATCATTTAGTATTTAATTTAAGATAATTAAACCAATTATGGAAAAAATTGTACAATGTAAATGGTCACAAAGCATCAGATACATTTTACAATTTGTATAGAAATTTGAAAACATTTTATAAAATGAAACAGAAAAATTTGTAAAACATATTGTATAACTGAACATAAGGAGAATTTCGATTCAGAATTATAATGTAATAAGTACTGACATAAATAAAAAATAGTATTAACTTTCATTGCCAATACAAAATAAGTAATGTTATTAAGATATGTCCTAATAAGTTCAAATGTCTATTACCCGTTAAGACAGTAAAACAAGTATGCCTGAAGACGATATAATCTGAGTTTTGTAACTTTAAATTCTGCATGAAAATCGACATTGCAGATTTTGAAGATTAAACTAAATAAAAAAGTAGACGTTTCATATTTTGCTAAAAGCTTAAAACTAGCGAGACATTTGGAGAAACAAGGAGTCTGATACGAGGATGATGGTTAGAATTATGATGCTTTATTTTTGTTAATTTGGCTGTTGTACACGTGATCAATGAATTGAGGACTAATAGGAAACCTAATACTAATATATATATTTTGAAACCTAATAATATAGACAACAATAACATCAAAACATTATGAGTTAAAAAGCATAAATACTTTATTATATTATAAAGAAGAGTAGAGAAAGAACATAGGAAGCTTTATGTCAGGTTTATGGATGAAAATGATGGAACGTAAAGAAGCTTTCTCTTCATCTTTCATTTTGTTTTATAACGCTGCCAGAGTTGTTCCTCCGGCGACTTACTTTTTATTTATTTAACTATTATTCATAATTCACACTATATAGCATATTAGATTAATTACTCCTTAACATTCCTTTCGTTTAAGAGGATTTTTTTGAAGCAGGAAATTCTGTTTTCTTATTGCATCTTTTTTTTTATATAGGATAATAATTAATTAATAATAATATAGTTTGGTTCAAATTTAAACGAAAACCAGATAGAAAGTAATATATACTTTGGTTGCTTATCTCCAAAATAACATAATTCACACCTTATTTTTCAGTCTCCGAAATGTGTTTTTTTTTTTTTTGTTAAAAGGCTTGTCTCCGAAATGTTCAATTTTGCTTAAATAGAAAATGAAAAGAAATATGCCAAACAAAAGAAAGAAATATCAGGTTTTACTTATTTTTATGGATAAAGTTCGAGTCACAAATCTTACATGTACTTTTGTTGATCATGTTTATGCAAATGTATCACTGGAGGGAAAGCAAAATTACCAGAGAGAAATTATCTAAATCGGGTAGATGAAATAGTAATAAGAAGCATTGAGTTTTCTTTTTTGTTAAAATTTTTGATCACACTCACAAACAAAAGCCACAAATATCTCATTGACTATACGAGTGTGTGGCATTATAGCCTGTGCAGGTGTGTGCTAGTGGTAAGAAGGAAAGGGGAAAGAGATTAAAAGTCTTATCCACCTGAGTTCGAATTCTGTTAATTACAACACAAACGCACAGGTGTCACGGGTTTTCATATGGCTCCCCATGGTCCTGAGATTAGTCGGCGTTCATGGTCTGTTGGCCCGAGAATCAGTTAGGGAGAAAAGTCCCTGCGACCTAATTTGGAGCTCATGGGTTTTCTTTGACCCGGATTACCCGAATTATATATAAAAAAAAGAGTGTGTTGCATTAATTCATTGCCCAAAAGCATACGTCGATCACGACAAAAGATCATTGTTATCACAATAAAGTCATACACACATGACTCACATATATATATATATATACATGGCCGACTATTAAATTGATTTTTATTTTCATTAATGGAATAGTTATAAAGAAATAAATTGAACTCTACCGCAAAAAAAAAAGAAAAAAAAAAGAAAGAAAGAAAGAACCGTAGGCCCATGATATAAAAAGAAATAAAAATGATCATATCAAATAATAGAGAAAGTAAGGAAACGGTAGAAACGATCCAACTAAAAAAGAAGAAGAGAAACGTTTCAAACTTCAAAGTAGACAAAACGGAGAAAAAGAAGAGTGATTTGGTCCCGCGTAAAAGAGAGTGGGAGAGAGCTAGAGAGGGGTTATCCACATTGCTGAAAAAGTCTTTGGTTCTTCTTTCTAAAAATGTAACAGCTATTACTACAGGATGTTAAACAAGAATAACAGTGTTTATCTTCTCAAAAGAACTTCACTAGATTAATTATTAAAAGTACTTACAAGTTTTCTCTCAATCTCACAAATCTAGTCTCTTCTGTTCAAAGATCTATACGCGATCTTTGAACCTTTCAACGCACCCCTTAGCCTTTTGCTTTAGCTTTCTTACAAGAACCCTAAAACCCCTTTTGCTAAGTTATTGTTCTCAACGTGTTGCCTCATACAAAGGCTTAACACTCCCTATTTATACAAAATAGAACGTGGCTCATACTAGCCTAAATCGCCAAGTGAAGATCCTAACAAATCTTCTGTGATAATTTATATTCCCTATTTCTTAGGATAAAACTTAGGGAATATTCCTTATGTTGATATTCTTCGAGATCTTCTCTGAGATCCTCTTCCAGCTTGGATCTCGCATCCTGGTCCATCCACGTGGCATTGTGATCTCGATCCACGTCATCTCTCATGCTCCATGTCGTCTAACTCCTTAAGCTGCTTGCCTGTATCACTTGATGTGTTACTTCTCAACTGCTACAGAGGCTGCTTCAGCACAGCTACATCTTCAATCTCCCCCATTTTAGCTTTGTGTGTCTCTCAAGCACCTGTAATGAACATTCATGCAACCCCACATATCCAGACAGTATATGGTCTCCCAACCAATTCAGAAATCGACTTTCAATAGATATTCAAGAGTTGAGTACATTGTCTTAAACCAAAAATAGAAGTAAAGATTTTGATAAAGATTCTGATAAGTAGTAAGCCGAGAGTTTCAATACCAAAGATACATACTTAAACAAGAGTAAATGCCTAACTCCCCCAGAATGGAAAACCGATTTTCAAAATTACATAATTAGCTAGCCTAAAATCGGTTTCCCTCCCCCACAACTCAAGGCAGCTGCACTCAGCTACTTCCCTTTGTACCATCTCCCCCTGATTGGGAGCACACACTAGTTAAAATCCAGATAAGATGAAATATGAAAAGTGTACAAGCGTCATGAAACCTTACCTGGTATGGATTTGAGTAAAGTCTCCACGACGTGAGCAAGCGACCGGAGTGCATGACCTGTATCCTCAAGTGCAATACGAGCTGTGGCTGGATTGAACTGTCCAACTGGTACACGAATGGATCCAAGCTCTATCACCTCTGTAGTAGATGCTGATGCAGGTGTTGGATCAGGAACTGAAGTGGATGAATGTCCAGGTGCACGACCATCTGTGACAGATGGTTTTGTTGGCCTTTTCTTTCCCTTTGATGTGTTCTTTGCCTTAGCCTCTGCCGCTTGCTGCAGTAAGAACCCCTCACCAGTTCTTACATCCTTTTGATAGACAACTGTCTTGATGAACCTTTCATTTTCAAATAGCCTTGGTGGTTGCTGCATTTGAAGAAGTCCAAAAATAATTCGAGGGAATATGAACCACCGTGCATCTTTCTTCTGTAACACTCCGAGACTCAAAATCTGATTGTATGCCATGGTTCCAAAATCAACCCGGATTCCATTGGCCATATTGCAGATGAGTCGAGCTCTATCCTCGGATATGTGATTTTTGTTGCTCGCTGGAACCCAGTTGTGCGCAGCAATCGTCAGAAGAGCTGCAGACCATGGTGGAAGCAGCGTTGTGTTCAGAACATTCCACTCTGTCACCTTCCCTTCGGACAGAAACCTTGCTACAGCCTCAAGAGAGGCTTGATCAGCCTCTGCATCAGCTCAGATTTCTGCTTCAGACAGTGCTTCAAGACCAAGGAACTTGTTGATCACGGTAGGTGAAAACTCATATTTATGCCCTCGAAGAGCCACTGTAACGCTGTCTCCTGAGGCTTCAGATTTCACCGATGGTAGGTGAGCATAAAACTCAACAATCACTTCATGAATATACCCTCCAAGACCTGTCACAGTGTTCCTCATATGCCCTTTATCAATCACAGCTTTGAATCCCCATTCATCCTCCTTGTAAAACTCCACCAGACGTTCTTCCATTACTGATCGGGTCAGAAAAAAACCGTACCTTTCTCGAGTTTGCGGTGAGGTGAATCTTTTGGACCGAAACGAGTCATTGCATGTGTCTTGGGATGTTGATCCAGATCGTAGCCTTTTCCCAGCCTGTTACAACAGCCTTCCAGGCAAGTATGTCAATACCACCTATCACCGATTTCATTCTTGCTTTCCAGAACCCGTAGTTTCCTGGATCCATAATCACCCTCGAACTGTTGACCAATTCTTGGTAGATTTACATTTTCCTCCCTAAGATCTCACCTGTTTAGTAGTACGCACAGATGAAAGCTCTGATACCAAATGAAAATGTAACAGCTACTACTACATGATGTTAAACACGAATAACAGGGTTTATCTTCTCAAAAGAATTTCACTAGATTAATTATTAAGAGTACTTACAAGTCTTCTCTCAATCTCACAAATCTAGTCTCTTCTGTTCAAAGATCTATACGCGATCTTCGAACCTCTCAACGCACCCCTTAGCCTTTTGCTTTAGCTTTCTTACAAGAACCCTAAAACCCCTTTTGCTAAGTTATTGCTCTCAACGTGTTGCCTCATACAAAGGCTTAACACTCCCTATTTATACAAAATAGAACGTGGCTTATACTAGCCTAAATCGCCAAGTGAAGATCCTAACAAATCTTCTGTGATAAGTTATATTCCCTATTTCTTAGGATAAAACTTAGGGAATATTCCTTATGTTGATATTCTTCGAGATCTTCTCTGAGATCCTCTTCCAGCTTGGATCTCGCATCCTGGTCCATCCACATGGCATTGTGATCTCGATCCACGTCATCTCTCATGCTCCATGTCGTCTAACTCCTTAAACTGCTTGCCTATATCACTTGTTGTGTTACTTCTCAACTGCTACAAAGGCTGCTTCAGCACAACTACATCTTCACTTCTTATTCAAAATTCTTTTTACTATTGCCTTCAAATCTTAATATTTCATCAAAAAAAATTGTCCGTAACTAAGTAGTGGTGGTTTGAAGGTTTTAATGCCTTTTTGTAGTAGAGTTCCAAATTTATAGACTTCGAAAAATTAGTTTAGATTTTGACCGGTTAACAAAATTATTTTTTTTAAAGTTAAAGCTTTCTTATGCCCCATATTATTTTACGATCGAATCACCACTTTTTATATATATACCAATTATGCATCAAGTGATTAAATTCATCCTTCGAATCCTCTCCTGATTGTGCTGATCGTTAATTACTTTGCCAAGAGAATACAGTTATGATTGGTGGAAATATTATTTTATCTTTTTTTTATTAAACGTTGTTGTTTCATATTTTTGGAAAATTTTGTATAGTTTTTAATTTGTTTATAAGAATAGTTATTTTTATATTATATATTTTGACAAATGAAAGATAAATGCAAATGTTATAACTGGTCTTCTATGTCTATAAAAAAGTGGAAAAAAACTCTGTAGATAAATCAGCTATGAAGCCTATGTTTTAATAAAGTAGTTGATGTATGTAGTTGATGTATGTCTGTCTCACTCGATTAACTCTATATATGATTTTAAAATACGAACTTTAAGTAATAATTATCTAAATGAAATGTAAAAACATGTTATGATTTCATGTTAAAATAAGAGAGGCGTATTTGTCTCATTAACCCCCAAAGTTAGGCTTTGTTCATTTCGAAAATTGGACCACAGACAAAAAAAAAAAAGGAAGAAGCATTTTCAAAATGAAATTAAATTCTGTAATGGACCACTTCTCCACTCTTCTGCGTTCATCTTCAATGCTTCTCTGTGTTGTCCATATCTCTCCACATTGTTTGCTTACTTTTAGTTATGCATTTGACATCTATTTGTGGAATCTTAGGCCAATCTGATATAGCATCTAGTTTCTCTCTTTCTATTTTCTGGTTTCATTACCATCCGAATCCAATGCGACTCAACTTGTACTGATCAGAATGTTGTATAGAATTTTTTAGGAGTCAACATGTTTATTTGGATACTATCTTGCTTTTCAGGATCGGCCGGGGAGGTAAAATCCAAATAAATTGCAAGCTCAAACTTTGGAATCCTAAGCATATTAAGTTTTCTTTGGTTAATACATTTTTACTCAATTTTGACAACCCGTTAAACAAATGCACCAAATTTAATTAGTTATGATTTATTTATTATGCCTCTATGATTTAATTTTGTTTAATAGGTTTGAATATAAAAGTACAAAAATAAAGCATGCTGATTGTGACAAAATAAAGGTAATTAATTTACCACATTGTAACACCTAAATCATTTCATTTGCTTTAACAAAAAAAAATCATTTCATTTGAATCGGTGAGGACGGCTTGCTTTGATAAGAAAGTAGAAAAACATGTATTAGGCTATTCATGGGCCCATATTAATCCTTTGGGCCGCTCTCTTTGCCACGTCTACTACGTTCCACAAAACACTCTAGTCTAGATCAGAATAAAAACATTCAAACGGTCCTGTAAATGACACGTGGCGACGGTACAGCCGGTTTGGCTGAAACACTACTACGTTTATAAACCGTTCCTGTTTTTTTTTTTTTTTGAACAAATAACCGTCCCGGTTTGGCTGAAACTTTCATTGATGGTTTTCATTAATAGACATAACTATTTCTTTCTTTTTTTGGTATGGGGAGATTACTGAAAAATTATTTATTGCTAGTTAGTATCAAATGAATAATGACTGTTACGATCTCAATCTAATATTTCAATTTTAAACTGAAAGGTAATAAGTTAACATATTACTTCACAATATATAATCATTGTTCTCGATTTTTCTTGTCATTCCTCACAATAATTTCAAGTATACGTCACTGATGACGACAACATTTTGCCCGGCAGAATTCACAAATGTCAGAATCAGTCTCACCTTAAACCGTAAGAAGAGAGAACCCAATTACTCGATAAGCACAATTTTTATTTTTTTTGGCGGCAACTCGATAAGCACAACTTAATATGAAATAATTAAAAAAAAAAATTTACACTATAACTAGAAGAAGAGTCTCGACTATCAATTGTAGCAGATAAACCCTATTTATTTTGAGATGAAAAGAAACTTGGATATGACCTTTATAAGTTGTAAGAAAAAAACAAGAGCAATCCAAAAAAAAGAAGAAGGAATGATCAATTAAAAATGATAATATGATTTATCTCATATCATCGCATAATCATAAGGTAGTTAGAACAATGGGAACCAAATCTTGCTACCTCGAGTAGAACCAGAGAGCATCTCTATCAGATCCATTTCTCTTCTTTCGCTAGCAGAGTTAGCCTGTGGCGCAAGAAACTCGTTTTCGCCGCCATGCTCTATGTTGTTGGTAGACAGAAAAGAAGATGAAGAAGACGACGCTGGACCGTTCAACAAATCAGATAAGTAGATATCAGACGCGAGGTGGGACGTATTCACAGCATCTGTGACCATTGTTCCATTATGAATTCCAACAATATTGTTGTTCAAGTTAGGTTTAGGGTTAGGGCTCTTGATCATGAACCCAGATGAAGAAGACTGGGAAATCTCATCCAAACCTTTGCTCAAATCGATGTTCTCGAGAGAAACTGAGTGGTTTGCAACCATATTTTTCAGTAAAACAAGCTCTTCGTCATGAGGATCACCCAGAAGCGACGATCTAGAGTCTCCATCGGAATCAAACTGATCAAGGTTCGAAGTAGCAAGAACAATATTACCACCAGTAGTGATGATGTTCTCACCATTGTACTTTTCATTATTATCGATGCTTCTAATATAGTCTTGGAGAACGCATGGCCTTTTAGCGGATGGAGAGAGATCATCCATATCGATTTCATCATCCGCGTTTTTTGAACGCTTGTGTTTGCGTTTGGAGTTTTGACGTCGTTTGGTCGCATTCCAATGGTTCTTGATAGAGTTTTCGGTTCGTCCTTGTATAAGTTTAGCGATTTCTGCCCACTTATTCCCGATCCTGGTGTGTGCTTCCACAAGAACCCTTTCTTCTTCTTCGCTCCAACTATCTTTCTACAAAAAAAAAACATTTATATATATATCCAAAGGTTCTCATATAAACTTTGTTAGAACACAGATCTATATAAAAACCTTGATATCGGGACGGAGATGATTATGCCATCTCTCACGACATTGCTTGCCTGCTCTCCCCTCGAGATTCTCCGATATCATTGCCCATTTCCTCTCCCCATGTTGCGTCACCAATTTTATCAACTTCCTACACATATATATGTTATATAAATGTATGCAAACACATGATTAAAGGTATATATACACTCGCATAGAGAAGCATGAATCGATAATGTATATATACCTGTCTTCTTCGGCTGTCCATTGCCCTTTGATGAGGTACCTGTATGGTCGCTTCTTTGTTATTTCCTTGCAAGTAGTAATCTTTTGATAATCTCTAGTTGCACCTTTAACGATCATTTCTCCAATAACGTTTCGGTTTCCGCAAGTAACGGATAATTTTTTCTCCTTCCTTGGACCAGACATCAGGTTCTCTTTGTTGTCGTTTCTAATCTCAATCGCCCTTGTCGTTTTCAAGATCGGTCTATCTATAGAAAACTCTTGTTTCTTGGAACACAAGGCATCTCTCTTTTGGCCGTACAAGAATCTCTCGACGGCTGTCAACGGCGGTGCAGCTCCGTGGACGAGGATCTTCTCTTGTATTCTCCGGTCTTCCATGGAAGGAGAAGAAGAAAGAACAATTAGTGTAGAATGGAGAGGACAGCCGAGAGCACAAAGGAGGGAGAGAATTGAGCTGGTAATAAGGAATATGAGAACTTAATGAAAGGCTAAATTACACACTAGCTAATTACCAATTAAATTCCATTAACTATACTATTGACTTTTTAGTAAAAATAAATTTTTAGTACAAAATAACCCTTCGAAGGGTTATAAAAATATATAACAACTAAACAAACATTTATTAATTATGTATATCTCAGAAGTCAGTAGTAAAACAAACAAAAAAACCTTCATGTGTAATTTGTATGTGTATTTGTTTATAAATTTTTAACCTTAAATTGTCTTTGTTAGTTATTGATATAAATGTCAAATGCAAGCAGAGAAATTAAAACCTTCAGATTGCATTTGACAAAGTAAACGCACAAACAAATGTAAAAGTTGTGTTTCAAACAATCAAAACCTAGCTATTTGAGCGAAGTGCTGCTAAATTTCGAGCATCGTCTCCAACAATAAAACTAAACTTGTAGTAAGAAACTAAGAAAGTGGCGGGAATATTGTGTTTTTTTTTCTTTTGTTAGAGTGGCGGGAATAATTAATGAGTTAATCTCGTAGGTTAATTGTTGAATGGGAAATTTTGTAAGTATGTAACCGACGAAGTGATAAATGGAAAGACAATGATAAGTTTTTGTATGTAATAAATTAGATAGTTGACTACAATTATTAGGAATGATAAAATTTGGGAGAAGTCTAAGTCCTAATATATTATAAATGTTATTTAAAAACTATAAATCATGTAGTTAAATGATTTGTGTTAGTAGTGTAAGAGCATCTCCATCAATGAACCCCTCTTTGGGATTCATAAGATTATTTTATTAATTTTTTTTGTTTATTGAATAGTACTTTAGAATCTACCTTTTTTTATCCCTCCATCAATGAACCCTCTTTGGGGTTCTTAAAAAAAAAATTGTTTTAATGAGTTTTTTATTTTGAACATTTTATATATTGTAATAATTATTATAAACATACAATAATTATAAAACTTTTGAATTAATAGTTCATTACATAAATTTTAAGGCATACAAAATATAAATCCTATAAAAAAATATTGGAAACATATTTTAGAGAAAATAAAGAAATTTTCGAGGATATGTGTTCATGAACAAAACCTATACTTGGATTGAAATCCAAAACTCTAATCTCTAGAGAAAACAGAGAAATTTTCAATGTAAAATAGAGAAAACAACAATGAATTATTCAAAATAGCAGAACAATGCTTGATTTTGATGGTGAGGTTCATGAACAAGACGTTTACTTGGATAAAAAACCAAAACTCGAATATCCCGGAGAAAGCAGAGAATATTTCTATGGCAGGTTAATGAACAAAACCTATACTTGAATCAAAAAACCTAAACTTGAAACTCCAAAAATGCAGAGAAATCTACTATGGTGGATATTCATAAACAAAACCTTATATTTGGATCAACGTTGTTGGGGTTTATCTATTGCCTTTGAGCCTTCATTTCATATACTCCAGACAGCTAGTGTGAAAATTATAAGAAATAAGTACAGAACTGAAGCATCTAAGCATCAACCATTCAGAAAACTTATGTATGGCATTGCTAACATATGATGATACGGATGGTAACATGCCAAAAACTAAATCACATTAAAGACTGCTGCTTTACCCGGCTAAGGCAGCCACTAAAAGTGAAGAAAACACCCCAACTGATCTGTCACCCAAACCTTTCTTACTTCGTGCAAGAGCTGCAGCTTCCACTTGATTCCAAAACACTTGGTAGAAGTAGTAGTATATACCATGTGTCATCCAAAAAGAGTGAGCAAGTAAGTAATCAAAAGGTTTATAGAAGATCATCAAGCCAAAAAAATACATCCACTTTCTTTCCTCTATTCTTAAATTGGAATCACAAATTGGCTAAAACTACAGATTCTCCAGATATATATACAGAAGTGAGAGAATGAAACCTGTGATGCCGCAGTTCCGGCGAGAGACGGTGCCAATCCACCATATAATCGCTCCCATCCCTCTTGTTTCACAACCTTCAATACAAATCAGAACCAATTCAATAAACAATCACCATCGCTTCATAAACAAGACGAAGATTATCCAGAAGAAGAAAAGGCAAAAATAATCGTACAGTTTGGAGAGGATACGTGAGGAGTTGAGCAATGATCCCACCACCAGCTCCAGCCAATTCATTGATCAAAGCGTCCGACATGATTTCTATCTTCCACACAAAAATCAAAATCAAAATCAGAAACAGGAAAAAAATCGGAATCGCAACTGTTGTTGCCAAAGGCGAAGAGATTCAAATTACCTCCGGTTTAAATTGAAATCGTCACAAAAACTTCCGATGACGGAGAATGAAAAGAGCTTATCGTTGATGGCGTCTGTAGAGGCGGAGCTTCTTCTCCATCCCCAATGGACACTTTTTGTTTTCTCCACCAGAATCGACGAGAGAGAAGAGAAGAAGATGAAAAAGTCGCATAATTTTTTTTTTACAGAAACCAATCCACTTTCGACAAGTGTGTTAAGAACTGTCTAAGAGACCGTCTCTAAAAACTCTTAGCTAAGAGACGGTATGTTAACATTTTTGGACTTTTCAATTTTTTTTATTTTTTTATTTCTAAGAATCCTTCTCTGAACCTTTGATGGAGATGCTCTAACTAGTGTTGTTGTCACACCACCCAGATTAAAGTTCACATAAAACATATTATGGACAAAAATAATACAGTGATAACTATCAATCATAATTATAAAAGAAGAATTTCATTTTCTGTCTATTCGATTCATCGATTCAAGTGTCCCAAGTCACAAGATAAAAATTTAAATCATAAATATAGTTTTCTTAAACCACAATCATAAATATATTTATTAAATCACATAAAATATAGCTGAGGGAGATTAAATCACACAAAAAGGTCAGTCGACTAAAACTCCAAAAGATTCCTTAAACATAGCTGATGGTGGTTTTCGAAATTATTATCAGTAAGATGTAATTGGCTAAAATGTTTTCATAACAAGAGGGAAGCATGTCACAACCACAACACAAAATGAAAACCAATTCATTCAATTAAGCCTAAAACAAATTTGCTCAGTAATTCGAATTGCAAAGGCAAAAGAATAGGACAATCCTCTTAGATTACTGCTGATTTGATGTTGGTTTCAGACAATTCAGCCAAATAGACTTTCTCCAATCACAAGGCGGGCACTTGGTTGCGAACTTTGTGGTCGAGGTGCACTAAAAGTTTTTCATTTTATTTCTTTTATATCAAGAACTCTTAAGAGTCTGAATAAACAGGAAAGCTTATTTATGGAAACAGTTGCCTCTTAGTTAACAGTACAAACTACTGAGTTTTGCTCAGAAATTAATACTAAGAGTCCATTATCACTTAAAAACGGTCCTACTGAGCAGAGAGTACAAACAATTGCTTTGAGAAGAGCGGTCTCAGAACTGAGGCCGTAAGATTCCAAAAAGCATACAGTATATGGCATGGTGGTCGTAAAATATTCCAAGATAAAAATACAGACACACAAACACATATATATTGGACCCATTACTTTAAACCATAACTTAAAATTGATTCTCGTGAAATTAACAAACAGAGCAATAAAACAGAGCAAAATGCCCAAACCTGATTTGGTTGGAAGAAACAGATCATATTGCGCCTCCAGTGACACGGACATGAAAAGGCGGTCCGCGGCAAAAGATGGGTTCGTTTGGAGATGCAGTTCGTGCTCTTGCTCTGAGTACATTGTTAGCATCTTCAATTACAGCCGCTGCTACCATCGTGTACTCTCCGGGAACAAGGAAGTAGAGTGAGAAACCATGTCTCGTTTCTTGCAGCGGTGCAACTTCCATTGAAATTCCACTAAGAGCACCTGACAAAATAACTCACATATGTATATGTATAAGCCACCTCCTACATCATATGATACAGTGGCAAAATATCTATATGTTACGCAAATTTAGTTACTTAACTTCATTAACAAGCTTGACTACCCGATGATGCAAATTTCATGTTTTATGCTGCAAAACCACCCAAAAAAAAATATAGATGGAAAATTACCAGCCCATAGGACAGTGGCATCAGCTCCTTCAGCACAGTTCTGCCCAGCTACGTCTCTGCAAGTAACACTTAGATTCAGCTTGATTGCTTCGCTTGTGTTATTGCGGACCAGAACCTCCATAGGAGTGACTTCATGTGACAGCACTGATCCCTTTGACGATGGGGACTGAGCCTTTGTCTCAGAATCTGTCTCCAAACCGTTTCTGACCAGTCTGAAACCAAATGTTAACGGATCTGGGAGCAAAACATCCATCACGGTCGTCTGGAGGGCTGTCTGAATTGCATCCTTTATGTCCAGTTCTCCTGAGCTGTTCCTTCCCGATTGCCACCGGACTTTTATCTTAGAAATTAGATTCTTGATCAATGCATTTATCTCAGCTTTCGTGTTCTTCTCTGAGAAGCTCGGATGTCTACTACTCGAAGGGCTACCAGGCGGAGGGTCCTTTGTGAAGAATGAACCGTCAAGAACTGGTAGCTTGAAATGCTCCAATGGAATTAGTACCCTAGCAGAATAGTCTCGGTCGATTCTTGTTTTTGGGTACTCATACTCAGGAGAATCCTGGACAGGGGAAGAATCAACTTCCTTGGCAGTATTTTCCAGCTGAACGAAGACACTGATTTCAAAAACAACATCTGTTGGATTAGATAACTCGAGTTCAAGAAACCGTAGGCCCCAGCTTCCTCTAAAGGGATTGATCTTGACAAGTCTGTCTGTATTGCTCTCTGTTTCAATGTCTTCATCCCGAAGGTTGTCACTCACATGTGCAGGGATTTCCATGGAAAGCAAACGAGCTTTCACAAAAGACAAACCTTGCAAAACACAAATTTGTAAGGGAACAACAAGACGTCTGCCTGGTGGCACAACAGATTCTTTTTCCTGGGAATCCCCATTGTTAGACAACGGCCCTGCAAAAAACATGAATACAAAAATTCTTAGAGTTTAGTCACCGTGAGGCACTATGAAACACTGCAAAAGTAAGATACATCACAAACACACGT